>CM070543.1:28529673-38529673 GCA_036346415.1 Raddia guianensis | reverse complement strand
GGTACGGCTCCAGGTGCGGCACATGTGGGAGGCGGTCCGGTATGGCGACGTCGACTACTACGAGGATCGACGGGCGCTGGATGCCCTTATAGCTGCAGTCCCGCCCGAGATGCAGTTCTCGCTTTCCAAAAAGCGGACTGCCAAGGAGGCCTGGGACGCCATCGCTGCAGCACGCATCGGCAGCGACCGGGCCCGCAAGACCACACTGCAGGCGCTCCGCAAGGAATGGGAGAACCTGGCCTTCAAGCCAGGTGAGGATGTTGATGACTTTGCTCTCCGTCTCAACAATCTGTTGCAGAAGATGGTGCAGTTCGGTGACGACACCTACGATGAGGAGAGGGCCGTCCAGAAGCTTTTCCGTTGCATTCCCGAGAAGTACAGGCAGATCGCTCGCTCGATCGAGTCTCTGCTGGACCTCTCCACGATGACGATCGACGAGGCGATAGGTCGACTCAAGGTCGTCGACAGCGACGAACCACAATCTCTCTCGGGGCCTATCACCATCGGCGGAAGCTCCATCTCACTCGAGAACGATGGGAGGCTGCCGCGTACGGGAAGAAGAGTCCTCTTCCACTATAATGGCGCAGCGCCTTGGCCGCAGCAGCAAAGCGCGGACGCTTGTCAGTCGCCAGCCTGGACGTCAGAGGAAACGCCATGAGGCGCCAGGCGGCGCCCACGAAACCGGCCGACGAGGCGACTCTTGCCACAAGCGTGGCAAGCTTGGTCGTGGGCCAAGGTGTCGATACCACCACGCTGCCCGAGCCCACGCCGCAAAGTGGAGGAGGAAGAACCGGCTCTGCTCCTAGCACACGCAAGCATCGAGCTACCTCCGTGCTGCACCGCCACAACCGAATCTCCTCCACATTGATGAGCGAAAGACACGCTCTCTCTGGCGGCTCCAAAGAACGACAAGATCGACGGGTGGTGCCTCGACACGGCGCCACCCATCACATGACCGGTCGTCGGGAGTTCTTCACCGAGCTTGACTCCAACGTTCGAGGCTCATCAAGTTTGGGGACGCCTCGGCGTAGAGATCAAGCGTCGGCTCATCCTCCTCACGAAGTCTGGTGAGCACGGGCTACTCACGAGTCTACTACATCCCGCGTTGAGGAACTCTATCATCACTGGGGATACCGGATGAGAACGGTTCGCGTGTGGCAATCGAGGACGAGTCATGAGGATTTGGGATCGCCATCGCCGCTTCTTGCCAAGGTAACCAGAGCACCAATCGACTTTACGTCCTCAACGTGCAAGTGGCACAACCTTTCGCCTTGTTGCTCGTCGGGACGACGAGGCATGGCGCGGCACGAGCGCTTGGCACCTTTCACTTTGAGGCCCCAGGCGGCTCGGTGCCAAGAAAGATGGTGCGAGCTGCCGTGCCTTGACCACGTGGAGCGGCTTCTGCGGCGTCTGCGTGTTGACGAAGCGGAGCTCCCCTTTCCCAGATGGTCGAGTTTCGAGCAAGGAACGGCTCGAGCTGCGTGCGACGGATTTGTGTGGCCCGGTGACACCGGCCACACCGAGGACGACGCTACTTTCTGCCGCTTTCGTCCGACGCGTCTCCGTTACATGCGGTGATGGTTCTCGGCGGCAAGGAGAGGTGCGGACTCCGTCCGGCCAAGCAGTTCTCATGCGAGGCGGAATGCGGCCGCAAGTCGCAGCGTCTTCTTGACCGACAACGCGGTGAATTCACAGCGGTGAGTTCGCGTCGTCTTCTTGCGCGGATGAGGGCATTCAGCGCACTTACTCTGCGCCCGTACAGCCCGCAGAAGAGCAGCGTCGTCGAGCGGCGCAACCACGAACGATTAATGGGGATGGCGGGCTCTCCTCAGCGAGGGAATGCGGTATCTTTCGAGGAGAAAGCGGTGGTGACGGCCGTCTCATCCTCAACCGCCGCCCACCAAGGCCCTCAGCGGCGGGGCCGTACAAAGGCTTGGCGTACGGGCGCAAGCGGCGGTTTTCACCTACGGATCTTGGTACGCCTCGCGTTTGTCAAGGAGCTTAGCCACGTCGGCAAGCTCGGCAGCGAGCACTCGAGGTGTTCATCGGCCACGCGGAGGCTCGAAGGCTCACGCATTCTTGACCCGAGACACACGGCGTGTGCGCCGACGCCGCTGACGTAGTGTTCGGCGAAGAGCGAGATGGGCATGGGACAAAGCGGTGGGCAGCGGCTCGACTCCGACGTCGACGACTTCATCGTCGAGTACGTTCGCTTTACGGAGCGAGGAGAGTAAGCGCTCTCTTCACCGAAAGCATGCCTACCCCGATCCCGAAGTTTCCACCATCCCCGCGACTCCACGCCTCCGGCGACCAACGGCTCCTCCGAGCACGTCGGCTCCGACACCGGCCGTGTCGACCACGATCCGGTGGAGTTCGCCACTCCGCCTCTCCCGCGATGAAGAGCGCGTCGACGCGCGTACCACGATGGCGGTATTGCGATATCGTCACGATGGAGAACCTTCTCGGCGACCAACCAGTCTGGGGACGGTGCCTCGCGACCGAGGCGCGGCTTGCCCTTACGTGTGGCGACGCGGCGAGCCCGGTCTTCGCGGAGGCCGAGAGACACGCGGCATGGCGTGCCGCGATCGATCGAGATGGACGCGGTTGAGAAAAACCGCGCTGGGAGCTCACCGATCTCCCCGTGGTCACCGCGCGATCACTCTTAAGTGGGTGTTCAAAATGAAGAGGATGGCCGGCGCCATCGTCAAGCACAAGGCTCGATTGGTGGCACGCGGTTTCGTGCGGCGAGGAGGATCGACTTCGACGATGCCTTGGCTCCGTGCACGGATGGAATCCGTCGACTCCTCCTTCTTTGGCCGCCCAGAAGGTTGGCATGTTCATCACATGGACGTCAAATCGGCGTTCTTAACGGCGACTTGAAGGAGAGGTCGTCACGCGGCACCACCACGGATTTGAGATCCCGACACGGAGAGCAAGTCTTGCGCGCGCGAAGGCTCTCTATGGCTGCGGCGCACCGAGGCATGGAATGCCAAGTTGGATTCCACGCTCGAAGGATGGGATTCGAGCAAAGCCCGACGAGGCGGCCATCTATCGGCGGGCAATGGTGAAAATGCCTCACGGTGGGTGTCTCGTTGACGACTTGGTGATCACGGCACCAAGGATGTGGAAATGGCGGCGTTCAAGGAAGAGATGAAGGCCATCTTCGGATGAGTGACCAGGGCCTCTCTCGCTACACAGGAATCGAGGTGCACCAAGGCGACTCGGGATCATGCTCGAACGGACCGCTTACGCCAAGCGCTCGTTGAGCTAAATTGGTCTCACCGACGAACCCAACCTCCACCCGATGGAGGAGAGATCGGCGAGCCGCGGGACGACGGAGGAGGTGGATGCTACACATCACTGCGGCGTCTTGTGGGAGCCTTCCGTTACCGCCCACACGGCGGACTTGGCGTTCTCCGTTAGCTCGTGAGTCGGTTCATGCGGCCGGCGAGCGGCGGAGCACCAAAGCAGCGGCTGAAGAGGATCATCCGCTATGTTCATGGGACTCTCGACCACGGCCTCTACTACCCGAGGTGTCCCGGAGAGGCACGCCTCGTCACCTCTGACGACAGCGACCACCATGGCGACATCGACACCAAAGAAACACGGCGGGATTCTCCTCTTCCGGCAAGTGCCTGCGTTAGTGGCGATCGATCAGCGACCGATGGTGGCTCTACATCATTGCGAGGTCGAGTACATAGCGGCCTCGCCGCTTCGACTCGAGCACTTTGGCTTGCTCGATCGCTTGGTGATCTCTTGGCGAGACACTAAAGCGGTGGAACTCGAGGTGGGCAACAAGTCCGCTCGCCTCAACAAAGAACCCGTTTTCCATGAACGGAGCAAGCACATCCGGGTAAAGTACCATTTCATCCGAGATTGCTTGGACGAAGAAGCATCAAGGCGCTACATCAACACCAAGGACCGACTTGCGGACACGCTTTCACCAAGCCCTTGGGAGGATCAAGTTTCTTGAGCTTTGTTCCGGACCGGATGGTTCAATCTTCCCACAGACGACGCACAAGACTTAGGGAGAATGATGGAATAAGTCTTTGTACTTTTGGTCCTTGTGGTCTTTGTGGCCTTTTGGGACAAATCTTAGACTAGCATCTAAGGACAAAGATCTTAGACTAGACTAGCATCTTAGACTAGCATCTAAGACAAGATCTAAGGACAACATCCTAGGACAAGATAGCATCTAAGGACAACATCCTAGGACAACATCTTAGACTAGACTAGCATCTCGGTATATGATTGGGCTGCCTTGGCGACTATAAGTATGTAAGCCCAACCCCTCGGTTGGTATGGCATTGTGTGAAATAAACCGAGAAAATTGTCTCAACTCCTAGTGTCATCCTCTTTTCGATGAGAGTAAGATTTCGGTTACCAACAGTGCATTCCATCAATAGGTGTATTGGATGGTTTTAACTTTTATGCAAAAACATAAGCTGAAATTTATCAATAAAAGAATCTACTGCGGTTATAGATCATAACTGAACTATTGATTCAAAACAATCTGAAGAACAAACAGCTTTAAAACAGAGACAAATACAGAGACAAATAAACCACAAATGGGTCTGTTTTTGTGCAAACCTTTAGATCTTCCTGTGCTCCAGGAATGTTTAAATCGACCGCATATATTTCTGCAGAAAAGCATTGTGGAGTATCCAGGTGGACAGACAGGCATCCCAATCGAGCATCCATGGTAAACCAGGCAGGTATGCTAACCTAAAAATTTAAAAAGTAAACTATGTAATTACTAATTGGGAGTACAAGTAGCACAAGTTTCAACATACGAAAGATATGATTATGTTAGTATACCATCTCAAATAACTCTTTTTTCTTATCCTCAAAGGAAACCTGCACAGATAAAATGAAGTGGCTTAACATTTTAGCAACCACTCAAAAGACTAACTTATGAATTCTGGACTTCTCAAATTGCAATTAAAATCAGCAATGCTATCAAGTCTTAGAATGATCATAACTATATATCATCACGAAAAAGGCATTAAAGGGATGAGACAAAACAAGAACCTTGCCGAAGTCTTCAATAACAGCTCCTCGAGTAATTTCCCATAATTTAACAGAACCAGCAGTATCCTGACGAGAAAAGAGAAAAGGTACCTGATGTCATCCATTTTCTATCCATTTTCTGTAGTTTCACAACGGTAGAATACAAAAAAAATATTAATCACCTTTGTCAATACATGCCTTCTATTATTCATGATCTCATGCTGAATTATTGCTGGAACACCTGGAATAGTGAAAGATGGCTCTTTGTATACAGGGACCTAGAGCAGAATAGATTATATGTACTTATTAACCACCATAAGTAGCAAAAATGTTGTTAGTCGAAAGTGAAATTACCCAAAAAAAATTGCTGATATTTCTAATCATATTCTCTCCACATGGCCATACTGAGAAGAAAGACCTTGTGAATTACTGGAAAAACCAATTGATCTCAAAGTTGAGTTTACAAGGTCTCTATTGCAGAATTCCTTCCTACACTATTTAGTTTAAGCTGGTTTCCATGTGTACAAGTATGGCGTAAACTATGGCCTATAGAAGGTGAAAATGTCATTGCAGGCCAAAATCACAAAAAGCTATGGGTAGTGCTTCTGTACAAAAATGCAGAATAATTGCTCGCAGTGCAATGTGTCCAACAAAGTAAGGTAAATATGCTTACAGGTGCTGATCCTTCTAAAGAAGCTCTTGCCCTTGAGAATGACAAATTCCCAGCTAAGAATGAGCCGCCCTTTTGGAAAACCTTTTGGGGTGTGCGCCATTCAGCAGACCATCCATATACAGAAGAATCGGTCGTTGCAACCCATATTGTATCATCCTGCAAGGACAGCTGTAAGATTGGATGTTCATTTGTGCCGAGCAAGACACTCTCTCGTGTGGTCAAGTCCGTAAAGTATACCTGCATTGCAGAAAACATGATAGTTCAGAACTTAGAAGCAATGCAACTATTCAACACATATAAGATTATTGTACTCACGGACTGATCTCTTCCACCACTATAAACATGAGCAAATGAAGGAGTGCTTGCAAGTGCCCAAACGGAATCAGTATGCACAGCATAAGAATGTACACAACGCTGTTGTCCTAGATCCCAAAGTCTGTGAAGTTAATAAACACATGAAGGTAAGACATACAAATTCTGTGGCACTCACGTTAGCCTACATGGCACCATGACCAGTTACTTTAAGATGCAAGGGCATGTGAGAGGTTTGGGTGGAGATTGGAGCTGGTGTTACCTAATCATGGAATCAGATGAGCCGGATAGACAATACCTATAAACAATGTTACAAACAGGATTAATTAATAGTTAGCAAACTTAAATGAAAATAGGTATATACCAAATATTTCCGTTAAATATGATAGGTCAGCATCCACCATGACATTATTGTGTCACCTGAGCCACTTCTATGTCATCAACATCAACGAAAAAATTGTGAATATACCACTCCTTAATAAGTGGCCTCAACTCACATAAAAGTATATATGGATATGGGCATGGCACTTTAACTGACTGGATTGTAACTGCGTGATTACTCCTGCGATTATTGTCATCTTTACAAGGAATCGATCTATCAATTTAAATTACTGATTGAACTGCCAATGACTTGGCTGATGCAAAAAGGACAGAGGTGTTGATTGACACTATAGCGTTTTAGGGGCAAGCTTCATCCCAAACAGGCAGGAAACACTGTTCAGAGCAACCATCTCAAACAGAATTTGAAGTTGAATAAGATGTAAATGATAGTTTGATGGTCTATAAAGTTGTACTTTTGAAACATGTAGAGATGGAAATAACAATATCAGGAATGTACACACCACTTTTAAAAAAGGACAGCATAGTTTGATGAATAAATATTTGGTGGTAAGTGTACACAAACCTTCCAGTAGAATCAAGAAGTAAAGCTCTGATATTGTCAGTGTGCCCTCTCAATTTCATATTTTTTGATCCTGTCCTGGGGTCCCAAACACGGACAACCTACACCAAACCAGTGACTATAAGGCAATATTCTAGGAGAGATCTTAAGGGGGGTCTAAACAAACTGGTAGTTGATGGGTTAATAGGCCTCCTAACCACAAAGAAAATTTCAACTGGTTCTTGAAGATGAAAAACATAATACCTTTTCTGTGCCACCAGAGACAAGTAAGCTTCCTGTATCATTCATAGCCAGTGCATAAACTGAATCTTTGTGACCTTTGGCAGCAATCGGACTGTACCCATGTGATTGGCTGTTGGTGGAAGCAATGTTACCACTAGGTCCAGAGCTTCCATTAGGAACTTCGTCCTCTTTTCCATCTACAGATTTGGTTACAGGAGCAAGAGCAGCATCCAGGTCCCATATGAAGACCTCACCACCAAGGCCACCAGAGGCTACAATGTTGCTCTATAGTACAAGGCATAAAAACTATAGAAAATAAACTAAGGGATAAAAAATTAACAGTTTCACAGAAAAGCGTGGTGCTGTTTAATATTACATTTTTTTCAGCTGCAGCAAGACAGATCACATAATCAGAATGCTGGCGGAGTGTCCTGGTACAAGCACCATCTGATAAGGAATTCCACACCTGTAAAATATTAGAAATTAAGAGGCGTGTATTACAGCCAACTATGTGTATTTAAAAATAAGAACTGTCAAAACCACAAACCTTTAAAGTGGTGTCTGAGGAACAGGAAACAAGAGCTTGGCCAACTATAATTGCATCGTTAACCTGCATAATAAAGGTAGCAGCTTGAACAGCATGAAGTATTTGAACACAAATACAAGAAAGTATAGGCATTAAGCATTAATTTCAAGCTCTTAAACGACATATTTCTCTATTCACTGCCCGAATCCATTCCTAATTATACATATTTAGATTAGATATAAAAAACTATCATAATACAATAAGGTAAATCTTTGTTTCCAGATTATCATGTTTTACCCAAATAAAAGAAAGTTCTGCAAAAATATGGCAAATGTTGCAGGCATTGATCTTTGCTTCCACCTTAACCCTGCTCACAACTTTCATCATCTATGTCCTACCAAGTACAAAACTTTACAAAGGGTGCAGGATGTTTTCACTTGCTGCAACCATGAAATATAGTGGGGGACAGAGATAAGAGTAGGAGGGAGTGAGGAACAGAGAAAAAAACAATGCAGACCAATTTAAATATGAAAAAACCAAACAAATGATATGATACTATACTCACACATCGATCAAATTTAATTAATGACACTAGAACAGTAAGCCAAACATGATTTATGCCCGAATTTATATTGAAACTCCAGGACAGAATGGATAAGCCTTTTCTTGAAACTAGTAGAGTTTCACTTCTTCAAATCGCAAAATCAACTGGAATAGGGAACCTAGAAAGACATACCCAATCAACATGTGACTCAAAGGTTGCCGAGAAGCTTGCATCCTCATCCGTTAATTCCCATCTCTTCAAGGTTCCATCACGACTTCCAGTAAAAAGGTAATCACTTGTACCAGCAGCAGAAGCATTTAGGTAGGCCAAGCAATTGATCCCAGCACAGTGCTGAAACAGAATGAAATGCATGAGGACCATTCAGTGAAACATGAATTGCTTCAGATTTTCTCAAAAATTGCCTGAGGAGAACCAGATTCAAATTTCAAACAAATCAGAAGACTGAGAACAATGCTGCATAACAAAGTGAAAGCTGACCTTTTTATTATCAGCATCGTTCAGCACATATGTGAAGCGCTTCTCCTTTCTCGGTCGACTTGAACCGGCCGTGTTACCAGCACTCCCAACACGATGCATCGAAGGTTTCCTATCGAAATGGGACCAGTTTAGCCTACAAACCAGAGAAGAATGATTTCGACTCAACAATGGATGCATGTATGAAACCAAGCTGCGATTATTTGACAAAGAATTTGAGATCGCATGATTACTGTTACGCTGATTAGTTTCAAAATCAAAATAGCTAATTAAGGCGGAACATGATCGGGGAACAGAAGAAGCTCGCGCGTTACCTGGAATCGGGCGAGAGGCGGCAGTCGGCGGTGCCGGGGGCTCTGGATGCGGTATCGGATCTAGGGTTTAAGGCCGCACGGCGCGATCGAGTCGGTTGGAGCGGCGAAGCGTGGGAGTGAAGGGCGGAGGGGAGGCAGGCGTCCCGTGACGGGGAGCAACGCTGCTGCTGCTGCGGCGGCGGCGGCGGCGGGTGAAGGCCAGCGAGGAGGGGAGCAGCCGAGAAGTAGGCGTCAGGATTCAGGAAGTCAGGAACACAGACCGGAGCCCCGGAGGTAGATAACTAGAGATTGACATAGCGGGCCGGCCCGCTATTGGCCTTGAACTTGGCCCAGATTGGTTGCGTGAGATGGTTTAGACCTTATTATTTTCAACAGACGCGTCATTACAGACATTATATAAGAAAATTTATATATATATATATATAGCCTATATGTTGTGATAATTCGTAATAATTTTTTCATGTTTTTATTAGTCTTTTCAAAGGTCCTAAAACTATTTTTTAATTATTTTTTTATAATCTTTAGACCTCTTTTCGAGGACTCTCAAATTTGCTACAGCATTACGCCAACGCAACGATACGCTGAAAAGAACAAGCCCTTAGAGAAATGAAAAGCAGGTCTAAGACTATCTCTAACTATATCTCTTCGAGGATCATTTTTCTCTCAGAAAAAGATTCTGGTACTTTGAGATGCTCCAACAGATTCTTTTCGTGGTTCTCTTCAGAATAAATTTCTTCATGCATTTCTTCTTCCTGAATTTATTCGAAGAGATGATGTCGAAAGAATACTAGGAAGAGAATGGGAAAGAAATGGTCTAATAATGTTTGTAAAGGCTCTATTAATGAGGGTGTAGGCTCATGCTTAGCGCACTAATGTATAAAAAATAGTAGATTTGTACTTTTATTATAGTAATAAACAAGAAAATTCAAACCCCACCATCAAGAATTTAAGAATATATGTCATAAATCTGGTCATATGCTTTCATCTTTCTTATGTCATGAGTCGATCACACAAGTGACTTCTCGATGTATATTTGTTGCGTCCAATGACATGATAATTTTAGTGGATAAAATGAATATGTTGCAATGAATGTCATGGTATGTAGTGAATGAGATGCATTTGTATTAGCTACATGTTCATGTGGTTAGAGGGGGCGAGGCACCATAACAAATTCTTGTGCATTGGTCGCCAACAACCCGTTGTACACCCCAATGCACCACATTCCAAGCCAGCCTCCAAATCGAGGGAGCAGCTCGGGTGGAGCGATGGCGCTAAAAATCGGTGATAGGGGAGGAAGACAAAGGAGCGGGATGGGAAAGAGGTGTAGTCGCATGGAGTGATTGTAAGAGCAATACAATGCGCCAAAAGAGGTTAGCGTTGCTGGCAGCGAGGCGCTAGGGAAAGCGGCTTCGCGTAATGCTATAGATAGGGAGTGATGGTAGAGATGGAGGTAGCTAGGTTAAGAGGTAAGAGAGGCAGAGGCATGGGAGGGAAGGATTTAACATGGATGGTAGGTCACCTCTGCTTTTGGGTTGGTTGGCATAGTGGAGAGCAATAATGAAATATCAATATCGTATAGGAGGTTAACTTGTTAGTTAAATGTTGGGACGCTTGCCTTGCATTTTAGTTTAATGTTATCTATGAACCAATACGCCAATCTTTTCACAACTAATAGGTTAACATATGTGGCCTTGGCGTGGTCTCCTTGTCTGCTTTTATACGACATCTGATTTTATTTAATAAGTTAGTTGTGGTATTTAATTACATAAGATAAATGAGTAGATGTCACGAAGTATGGTTGAATCATGAAGTTCGTCTCATTTAAATGAGAGGAGGCAAACAACACTGCTTACGTCTAGACAGTGCAAATATATGGGTTAAACTTTAAGTCTTAGTTGATACTATGCACATGATATATGCTTTATAAGGTTATCTATTTGGACCATAGAAATACAATTTTGAATATTGAATAATCTTATTTAATACTAATAACTAATAATAATATGATCTCGTAACAATGAAAGTCAGCAAGACACATATCGGCTGTTTGGGATGCTCAACGACGAATAATGGGCAACAGATTCATATACTAGCAATGGCACGACGCGGAAGCACGCGGCGACGGCCGTCGGTCAGGACGTGGTGGCCGGCGAGCGCGGGCGCGGCGCTGCAGCGCACGCAGGCGAGCAGCACCTGTGGGACGCGAGCCGGGACCGTCTCCTCGGTCTCGGCCGCCTCGAGGAGGTGGCGCCCGCGCCCCGCGGCGGCCTCCACGGCGGCGCCCATGGCCTCCTCGGCGTCGTGCGCGCCGGGGCCCGCGAGGTCGATCGCGAGGACCCTCTGCCGCGGCGAGAGCGGACGACGTCGACGAAGGGCCCGAGGTAGAGCAGCGGGTCGGCGGGGGCCCCGGCCTCGGCCCGCCACGAGGCGGCGCGGCGGCGGAGGGACTTGAGGCCCGTCAGGAGCGGGCGGTCGAAGCGCTCGCCGCCGCCGCCGCTCAGGAGGGCGCTGCGGCGGATGACGTCGAGCATCGCGACCACCTGCAACGCCACCCCCGCACGCCATCGCCGAGCGTTCGACGCCGCGGCCGCTCCATTACAGGTCACTTTTTTACTCATCAAAGATTTCTTTTGTGGGTGAGACAATTCAACATAAGAGATTAAGGAAGAATCGGCAAAAAGGAAGCACAAGTGTGACAGTTTGGAAGAAAATTCGTGGAAATGTAGAGGGGTAGAAGACGCCATATATCACTACTCGTAGGATTCTAGGAACTATCTGAGAAATTGCTAAAGAAGAAGGGAAAATAATTTCTGAAAATTGAGTCATCTTCCTTTCTTTTTTTCAAAAGAAATAATCTTCAGTAGCATAATGGGAAGATGATTATTAGATTATATTTCACTATAAGAACTACCTGATTAGTTTTAAAAAAATTAGTTCACTAAGAACTACCTGAGAAACTGCTAAGCGAGAAGCAAATAGGATTTCTGTAAATTGAACCATCTTCCATAATTCACTCAAGAAAAATCATCTTCCATAGCATAATGGTAAGATGGTCAACATTTGACGGCAAGGAACTTTCACATGTTGAGTTTTCTGAAGAGAAAAATTGGTTTGGCAATAAAGCTTCCCTGATCTCATTTGGCAACTTCCAGCAGAAAGTAGTAATGCCACACACAGCTACACCCTTGGATTGCTAAGTCAAGACCGACTAGCAAATGCATGTTTAGTTATCTGTGACCTGATACACACTGAAATATTTCCAAAGAGTTGACAACAATGTTGAAGAACTAAAAAACATTGTTTTAGCCAATGGAAAAAATGAGTAATCCCATTTAGCTTCTCAGTTTCAACAGTGGGTCAAAGAGTAATGCAAAGCTCTGGATGTGATGGTGAAAACCATACTGTCTGAAATCAAGTGATATTATTTTAGGCGGATTAAGCAAATATAACATAGTCGATTCCGATTCTCTAATAAACAACAGAATTTGACTGGCTGTACTTTGGGAATGTGATAAAACACAGATCATCCAACGACAAACTCTGATTGAATTTGAATTTTGAACATATAAATCAAGCGCTAAATACACCAAATTCAGACAACAGAAAACATACAAAAGAAGCGATATTGCAACTGCATACACACAGGTAAAGCTAAACAAGATCCATCATACTTAGATAGTACTTACATAGGTTTACAAAAATATGCTGCAAGCTTGCCAAACCAGAGGGAACACTCCCCATCACAAAAACTTATAGAGGCATGTCCATCACCAACACAAAGCATGTCTAGGCAAGACAGAAGTGAGCCAAAAAAAAAAGAACACTCCTTTTTAGCTTGCAGGAGCGAGGGCACCTACCAGAACAACCAGCTAGCTCATCCCACTGAGCGCTGCAAAATTGAAGGATAGGGGAATAGGGGATCCATCTCTCCTTCAGATTCTGGGATTGCTTTGCTCGCCCTATTATTCTCTATATAGTAAGTCTACTTAGTGTTGCTACTGTGTTAGGGAACAGGATCTTGTTTAATAAAACTTGAAGTGCTCAATCATGTAGCCACAGATGGTGCAGGTCTTGAGCAGTGTCACTGAAGCCAGGAGGCACCCTCGGCAGGCAATGGTGTGCATGCAGGGGGAGCATCGCACGACCGCCTCAGCTCCACGGCAGACAACCATCAGCTGGCACCTCTGTTTCGAAACACGCTCCATGACGCCCTGCACATTTGGCAATTGATCATAAAGATTCAACGCAGCTAGTGACTTAAAAGCAACATCTAGCATCCATATCATAAACTAGTTTTTTGGACAGCCTTAAAGATTGTATGGAATTGTTATTCGAAAAAGGGCATCAGATGAAATTTAACTGTTTGGAGAATCTTGTTACCAAGCATTGATATTTCGCATCCAGCGCAGGGGAAGACTTGACTCCACTTACAGCAGTGCCACAGATCATGCATGCCCTGACATTGCACCTCATCATGCAGGCAACACAGATCTTATGAAGACATGGGACAAGCTCCATTGCAGCTTCACAGGATCGACAGATGATGCAGTAATTACTCTTGGGATTGGGAGCCTGTAGTAGAAAGGACTGTGTTAGTTACAGATCATTCTGGGCATAACCGACGTAGTAAGGGAGCACTTACTAGGTACTTGTCCCACTGTGAGTGGAAGAAAGAGAATCTCTTTTCAGTCTCACAACTGCTTGGAGTTACTACTGCATTTTCAACCAAGCATTTTGCAGGTCTAGACTCAACCAAATGAAGCCTCCGTGTAGGCCCAAGATCAACAAGGTCAGGCTCCCTTGCAGGTTCAGGCACAACCAAATCTGGCTTCTTTGTAGGTACAGACTCCACCAAATCAGGCTTCCTTGCAGGTTCAGAGTCGACCAAATCTGGTTTTTTAATTGGTACAGATTCAATTTTTTGAGGAAGTGGTCTAGGCTCAATCAAATGAGGCTTTCTTGTAGGTACGGGCTCAATCAAAGCAGGCTTCTTTGCACTCACAGTAATTTCATCCAGTAAGCTACTATTGTCAGTGGAATCACCATCAGGCTGGCTTTCAGCATTGCTCCTGCTGCATTCATCAACCTGAGGGCTGCCAACATTACTCTCACTGCATGCATCACTTGGCTGACTGTCAATGTTATGAAGAAACTCCTCGGCGATATTGGTGGTTAGTGTAGATCTTGGGGAGTGATGATCTGACACTGATTCTTGGAGCTCTTCATGATCAAAGGAAAAGGGCTCTAGCAAGGGTACATACTTTGGTCGAGAGAATGGTGGCAGGAGGACCATGTGTGTTGCAGGACCATCCCCCACAGGGACTATACACATCCTGCATATGCCAGGTAGGGAGCGCATGAAGTCGCTCAGCTTAGGATAGCCAAGCGTGACATGATCAAGCTCCATCCTGCAAATTGATCTGAAATCACCCTTCAGGGAGCTCAATGGGTACCTCTCTCCATGTCTTTCAGTTACATCCACAAGGAATCCTGGCAGCCACTTCCTGAATATGAAGAACCAAGATGGGAGGCACTTCTCTGGCACTGGCCGACGCTTCTGAATGTTGTGCTCCTCAGTGAGCTCACCATCCAGCAAACTGTGAGGTGGGATCTCATGGATGTGCTGCTTCAAAGAAGCTGCCCTCTGGAGCTCCACTGGCAAGAATGCTCTGGCAACAGCATCCTTTATCTCCACTCTCTTCCCTTGCACATAGACATGATGAGCGTCCTTTGCAGTTATCATATCCTCTTCACTCTGAAATTTTACAAAACCAAAGCCTCGGGACTGCATTTGGTTGCCCACCTTTAACCCAATGACTACTGCTTCCTCCACAGGTCCGAACTCCGTACTGAAGAATTTCCTAAGTTGCTCTGTCAGAAAGTAACAAAGGAAGTGTTAGGAAGTGGTATGTAGCTTTTACTTTGTCAAACGCAACTAGTTTAGGATTCATGAAGATTTACCAGAGTCTACAGAAGGTGGAAGGCCCCCAACAAAGATTTTGCGAGTGTAGTCATGCTTCTGCCAGTGATTTTGCTGAATAATATGTTTTATAAGAACCAGATCACATGAAGAATACAAATATTTGGTGATAAAGATGGGATGATTAGCTTACCCGAGGAAACTTCAAAACTTGTTTTGGAGCACTCTGATCCTTGCTCTTAGCCCCTTGAGCAGAACAATTGCTGGACTGAAATTTCACATGGCCTGCTGATGTCTTGGGCCCAGTATAACTGCAGCAATATTCATAGCAATATCAGTTTTCTTGTTCCAAGTCTAACGCTATATAGTTCTTAAAAAAAGGTCTACTTAAAACTTCAAATGAGAAGCAATGATATTATAGTTTTTGTGCTCATGTAGGTATATACAATATAAACGACACGTACCTTTCGTTAAAATCTTCATTACCGTAATCATCAAAATTATCATCCTGAAGCTCTTTGCAGCTTTCCTGGTTCATTACTTGGTTCTTTTTGGGTGAGCTATGGTTACCTATAAATAGAGGATATTTCTGTTACAAATGTAGTTTGCTGGATACCCACTGTTACACAATAAAACCAGAAATTTGTCTTGCATTTACTATTACAGTTTCATAAATCAAACAAGCTAACAAAATGGAATGTGGACGTATAAAAGAACATATATAGTTAAAGAGTGTTAAGCACAAAATGGGCGACAACCAAACGTTTTTATCTAAATAAAATGCGTCAATCTTCAGAAATTATCTTGCCTGATACCACGTTTGCAGAGTTGAGAATGAAACGCATGTCCTGGGATGTTGCCACGTCTATTGGTCTCTGCTTTCTGTTCAATGTGAAAGAATCGCGTCATCCTACGTGCATCAAACCATCAATAGAAGCATCCTTCAAATATACTACTCTGAATGTTACCCACCGTAGGTTCTGGGCTTTGGTACTTGCCCCAAAACGCAGGAGTAGTTTCACGCAGTTCACAGAACCGTTCTTCACTGCACCGAATAATGGCGTTTCTTTGGTCTTGGAAGGTATATCGACACAATCTTGTGCATGAAGCAGGAGTGACTTGTAGAACAAAGAAAGATATTACCAGTTAGTCACAATAGTGTCACAAGCAGTAAGCACTTCAAAATGAAGTGTCAAAAGGCTACCTGAAGAGCCTTGTAATTGCCCTTAGCTGCAGCACTGTGCACGGGCGTGAGACCTAGCTTGTTCCCCTGAAAAACTCTGGCACCATTCTTGAGCAGGAGCCAGACAATCCTGCACAAAGGCAGAAGACAGTTAAGAAACATTTGACAAGATCAAGAACAACATAGAGTTTCTGAATGAAGAGCACTGAGAACAACTATCATATAACTCAGCACTTGGCAAGATCAAGAACAGCTATCTTATAATTCGGTGATTGATACAGCAGAGTATTCTGAAAGAAGAGCACCTTGGCTCCTGTGTGCATGAGCTACCACTGAGGCACCAGTGAAGGGCAGTGTTCCCTTCGGGGTCGGCTTCATTGACATCCACATCCCCCATCAGAAGCATCTTTGTGACATTCATATCACGAGCCTACAAAAGGAAGGCAAAAAGGGTCCTTGTTTCCATCATGCAGAAGTTGATGAGTTCAAAAATAATGTACAGTTTTAGTTCAAAAAACCATGCACAACTTGGAAAATAGTTGCACTGTTGACCAGTCTGCTTAAGCATCAGAGAATGAACAACCGTACCTTCGCAGCCTTGAGCAGAGGGGGCAAGCTTCTCCTGTCGTTGTTGCAATCCCTCCATGAGGCCGCCCCGAACTGGTTGAGCAGCTGGATCTCGCAGAGCAGGGCCTTCCTCCTCTCATTGCCATCTCGACCTGAGGCATCTCCGATCGATAGAGCCTCATCCACCAGAGAGTTGTAGATCGATCTCTTTGTCCGGATGCCCTCTATCACCACACTCACTGGTGCCGATATCTTATCTTCGACCACCAGAAGCAGCATGGCCAAAGAAGTGACACGGCCCTCCATGGCATGCCTGTAAGCCACCTCCCCAGCCTGCTTGGTTCTCTCTGCCAGGAGCCTCACCGCCTTCAGATCCTACACACAGAAGGAGGTGACAGTTCAGTGTGAAAGATCCATCCAATTCACCCAATCCTATGTACTATCAGCAATGGAACAGTGTTGAGTCTAGCAATGGCACTGACCCTTTCCTCCAGAGAGGACAGGAGGTCTTCAATTGAGTTGTCCAGTGACCATTTCACTTGAACTCTGAACAAAAAAGCAAGGAAGATCAGTAGATTCAGTCCAGGAAACTTGAGGAGTGGTCTCAATGGAATCAACCATCACTGGGGGTACTAGTGACTAGTGACACTACCTTCTGCTCATGAGCGCGACCTCGAGCGCAAGAAGCTGCCTCCCATCGACCAGCTTGAGGTCGGTGCGGGCGTTCTTGGAGAGCAGCAGCTCGATGCACCTGGCGGAGTGCGTCTCGGCGGCGACGTGGAGCGGCGTCCGCGTGAGCTGGTCCCTGGCGTCCACCGGGGAGGCGGGGACCCCGTGGCCGCCGTCGAGGAGCAGCCGCGCGCACTCGACGGCGTCGTGCTTGCAGGCGAGGTGGAGGAGCCTCGTGGACATCTCCTGGTCGAGAATCCTCGACGCGTCCGAGCCCTTGCGCAGCCGCCCCATGGCCTCCTTCCGGAAGCTCCCGATCGCCGAGAGGAGCAGCGCCGTGTCGTCCGCCGCGACGGCGCGCGACACGCCGTTGTCCTTCCCCATCCGGTCCTCGCGCAGGAGGAGCCTCCCCGCCTCCGCACCGCCACCACCTTCCTGACCGCTCGAACCCTGCGCACCCCACACGAAACCAAACAAGGAAAACCTTGCTCAAATCGAAAACACTCGTGGCAGTAGCTAGCACCCCCCATGAATCGTTCGAGCTCGCGCCGCATTTCGCTCTAAACGCTGGCGCAGAGCCGCAGACGAAGAACACTGAACACAACGGATGCATGGGGAAAATCACAGAACACGGTGGCGATCGATCACAGAACGCAGTAAGAGAGACGCAGAAATCAAATCGGTATAAGAATGCAGCGGATGAATCGGGACATGACCATGAACGAACAAGAATAAGCGGCTTCCCTCTCCCCCTCCCCATGGCGAAACGAACCAACCACCACCCCCCAGAACAGTGATCGACGCAGCAGCAACGCTCACCTCTCCCATGGCGGCCTCCCGGAAAGATCTCGCCAAGTGATCTAGCCGCCGCCGCCGCCTCGTCTCACCTCAGCCCTCCTCGGCTTCTCCTTCCTCAAATGATGCTAGCCCCAGCCCCCCAAGACCCCGACTACTAATACTAGTACTCCTCCACTCAACAGGATGATCTCCCCCTCCGTCTCTCTCTACCCACTCCTGTACCCTCCTCCCCTTCACAGCTTTTGCGCCCTGCTCTCGCTCCTCCCCCCTCGCCGGCTCAAAAAAGCTTGTTGCTTTGTGCTTTTTTGCCGTTTCCGGCAGCCTGGGCGCTGCGGCTAGGCTTTGCACGGAAATGGCAACCTCCCGGCAGGCGGAGCGAGACGAGCTGCTTATATATGGCCGCGCGTTTGAAATCCGGACGCCACGTGGCGCCCGGGAAGCTGCCGGAAGGCGGGGATGAGAGAGATCTCTCTCCTCCCCCGTTCTATTTTGTCGCCTTGTGCGGCCTCTGCGCGCTGCGAGTGTCAGGGCCCAGGGGACAGGCGCTGCCGCTGCTGCTGCGTGCCGCATGGGGAGTGGTTGGGGACGCTCACGGACGGAGGGGTGGCGAGTAGGCTGCTCGCTGACGGCTGGGGTAGGGTGGCCTGGGGCCCACGTGTCATGGGGTGACTGTAGAGTGGAGGTGGGGTGCAGTGCGGGCGTGCCAGGGGGAGGCATAGGTGCTGATGTGTGGGCCCGTGGCCGCGGCAGTATCGTTCTTGGGGGGCGGGCTGGCGTGTTGTTCGGGCTGGGATTGGAGGGAAGGAATGGATTCATGCTTGAGGCTGGACTTGGATGATGATGAATCGTTTGGATGCCATGTGAAAGAACATGTTTGTTTGCTCCCTGTGTTGCTTCGGATCCGGATCCGGGTCCATATGTTAGTGACTCAACTGCAGAGGACCGTAACTGCAGAGGATCCGCATTGTGTTGCTTCAGGCTCATGCTTGATGTTTTGTTTCTCCTGTGGTGTCATTTTTTATATGTTGTTTGCCCACGTAGATAATGATTAGTTTCGTTCCATCGAATTAATCATGTGGGTGTGCGTAGCACCGATAGTTAGAAAACGACCTTTTTCATTTTCTGAACTGTACCTATTATGTTCCTTACTAGATGGTATTGGGCACATATAGTATTTTGGTAGCTTGATGGGTTAAGGTAGCTTGATGGGTTAAGTCATGTAGAGCTTTTAACTCAAGTGATGTTCACACGGTAATTTTCAGCGCTGCATCAATGTGTGTGATATGTCTAAAAAATCTATTAGAGAAAGCAATAATCAAGACAAACCCTCTGTTCAAGAGAAAATAATACAAAATTGCATTGGAAATGTGAGTTTAATGGATGCCATGAAGGTATTATTTCTATTATTTCTATTATTTTTTAAAAAAATTAATAATTATATTAGGTATAAATTGTTTCTTTTAATCTAAGTCATTATAGCCCGATCCATTATAATCGACGATGTATATATTTTTCTTTTAACATGACAGTTTCTAGTATTATTCGATTAATGTGGAAAATTCTAGTATGTCAGGATTAATGTGGTGGCATCGTTTTATTCTATCAAATATATATATATAGTAGATAGATAGATTTCTCTTCGATTAATGTGGGATTTTCAAGTAACTTAGGCTTAATGTGGTGGCTATGCTAGACCCTCCTTTAATTATGTAATACTCCCTCCAGTTTGATAATTCCTGTCGTTTTAGACATAATCTCACATACCAAGGAGTGGTTAATTAGAGTAACTTTCTAGTTGTACGCATAATAAATGTCTCGGAGTGCCGCCATGCAACGCGCGAATACATACATGCACCGCGCAAGAGAGCTCAAGGGACGAGCATATGCATGCAGCTAGCTCAAGGGACGAGCATGCATGCAGCTAGCTGAAGCGTTGGAATTAAAGCCATAGCATTAATCACTTGCTTTGGAAATGTACTAATGTAGTGCCATTAACTATTTCTTCCAGCGACAGGAATTTTGGAACAATCGGTAAAACCCTCCAGCCACAGAAAAACCCAAACCGGAGGGAGTAATTGATAAAAGATAGATTTCACTAAACAGATTTTCTAAAAAACTGCTAGGTTTTCCGAATTCGATTCCCAAAATTTCAAAACAAGACTGAAATTACCAGGCGGTTCTTTACATGCATACCGATCGATGCTTTGCGAGATCAGATATTTATGGAATCCTGGCGCTGGGGAGCCGTCTATAGCTGGTGGATCGGATGGAGAGTAGAGATAGCCTACTGCCTACATATAAACGCCACAGCAATGATGGAGCTAGCTAGCTAGGGCCTAGGGCTAGCTAGCCCCGGTTTAGGTGGAACGCATATATAGGGCAGGAGATCAAGCATGCAAATGGGCCAACCCGTTGAGATCACGGTGAGGGAAACGCATAAAATTTACCACATGGTACATAGGAATTGGGACACATCAAAGATCATGAGTGAGTAAATGCGCTGGGAGTCTGGGAGATGCAGCAAGAAAATAGCTAGAGCAAGGGGCGGGATTTGATGCGTACGTGCGTGTGCATGGTTCTATGGATCGATCACATAACATATACTATATAGCAAGTGTATATACAGATACACAGAAGTACTTATAATTGATGCAAACAACGACGTCGGTGGATAGTTAGCCAGTGCTCACACATTGTGAAGAGAATTTAGAGTGCCCCTAAAAGAATATAGCCATTGCCGTACAAGCAACGTACACCATGGTGTTTCAATAAGAATGGCACAATTACAATGGGGACAAGTTTATTTAAATAAAAAAGGTTGGACAAGCTAAGCCTCACGTGAGTGAGGGTGTGAGTCTAGACACGTACCCGATCAGAAAGAACGAGTAGTGAACCGTACCGAACCTGTGCCATGCATCAGGGGCGGATTTAAGAAAACAAGTTGCTGGAGTCGTCAAGGTCATTTTAATACTAAATCATTATGTTTAAACTTCAAATTGTAGGTTTATATGTATGTATATTAATATGGTAGTAATAAACAAAAAGGGTTTGTCCGAAAGGCATCGAGGTCGCTTGACCCCGGTGCTAACACTGTAGATCCGCCCCTGCCATGTATCGCGTGGAAGGCTCTCGTGACAACGTGAACCATATATAAGCTTTTTTTCAACTTAAATTAAATTAAATAAAAAAATATTATTTACAAATTGAATGGTGTAATACTTTATAATCAATGAGTTGTAAATAGTTACTCCTAGGATTTGTAAAATATTTTTTTTATAACTTTTTAAGACATTTCTCGAGTGGTCGTATCTTTTTTCGGATTAAAATTTTTAGCCATTTTCATCTGAAAGGAATGCAGGCATACTTTACGGCTAGCGATGGAGGAGGCCTTTGTACGTGGGTGGTATCGGGCGGCGTGCGGGGGATTCCGCGGACAAAAGCTGCGACCGCATGGCGCGCGCGCGTACGTCTGCAGACTGCAGAGGCAGAGCAGGCACGGAACGGAACACCCCGAATCAGCTAGCGATATTTGAGCAGGTGTATGTACGTACGTACCCATGCATCATGTATTCATGTTCCAGAACACCAGACCAGGGGGGTGCATGCACGATCGACCAGGAGCCGTATGTATGTACATGCACTGATGCACAATGCACCGTCCGTCTTCAGATCGAGTGCAAACCGACTGGCTTGTTCGCGCAGTCATTTTTACACCGGCCGCACGCACGCACGCACGCACCTGCTCGTACGTCCAATTCAGACGAATTTCACATCGAGTTTAAACATATATATACTTGGACCTGGGTTAGTTAATTAATTCCCTACGCGAAACCAAGGGAAAACACACCCACACCCACACCCACACCCACCCGTATATATATTCGTATACGCACCGTGTGTTAATTCCCCTTCCGCATGTACCAGGTAATGTCGTCTCCTTCGCCTGATGGCCACCGCAGCTGGTCCTTTTTTCCATCTGCAGCATATGAATACACATGATCGGTTCTGAATATCTGATGTACTCATTGTCTGTGGAATTAATTGGCACCGGAACATGTAAAGATTAATGCCCGGTTCATGTAAAAGCCAATTCAGTTGGGAATGCGTCAGGGCCTCAAGGGTATGGTTGTTGTTTGGGTGATAGACGCAAAGTGCATGTTTTTGTTAGTTTCACAATGTTGCCTCAGGTTCTTGTTTGTTAATTTGTCCTGTTGCGTGACGTTGATACAGCTAGCCTGTGGTCTCTAAGTAGTCTTTAATTCGTAGCTATAATCTGTTTCGTACAAATAGATTAACCGTCGCGTTAATTAGTGTAATCCGGGTAGTTACGGTAGGAAAATCTGATTAGAAGTTAAGCATCAACGTGGACAATAATATTGTAGGTCACTACACCACAACACAGCTTCGGTGGCATGCTTTCTGCCGGGAAAAATGACCTACAACGGCAAACTGTCTGCCGGGGAAGAGTTTTACCGGCAGACAATCTGCCGCACCGCTCGCCGAACTCGGCCGTCCGCAATACTCTTTACCGGCAGACATTTTTTCCCCGGCAGACATATTATTGCCGGCAGACAGTCTGCTTGGATTTCCTACTTTTGCCGGCAGACAGTCTGCCACTATAAATTACCACGAAACAAAAAAAAATAATTCACACTAATAATGATACACTCATAATACACCCAATGTACAGTGATAAGATGTGTGCTTAAAAGGCAAAAAAAAACTATAATAAGAATTGAAAATAGATTACAATATCTCTAATTACATACATATAAACGGATTGAAGCAACAATATTTCATAATGCTATATGGTTTCAATTACAGAATTATAAAAAATTAGCCAAGTGAAGGATCTTTTCTAATTTATCACCGATTAATCCACTCTTCCACCTCAACTGATGTTCTTCAATAATGTTGCTGAAAAAAAAAACTGTAATAATGTTCCAACAGAATTTCATTTTCTTTCTGTAGACCATGAATCCTGCAGAGTGAGAAAATCGAAGTCAGTTCAGTTCAAGATAAACTTGGCATTTGAGCCAAGGGCCACATATCCCCTCATAGTTAGAAATCTGGAAGAAGCTATATATGTGTACAGTTTAGAAACTAATTGTAAATTACCTCCTTTGCAGACTGAAATCTTCATTCCCAGAATACAAGGCAGGGTGTTCCTTACTGGATGGTGATCGCTCAGTTTTTGTTCCCGGGTAAAAACCATACATGTCAATAGGTTTTCCTCTGATAATCTTCCACATGAGTGTCGAGTGTTCCAATATTTTTCTATATAGGAGAAAGAGCAACATAAGAATAATAAAACTGGCTAATTCAGCATGTACAATCTGTTTGGTGAAAAAAATGACAAATCAATAAACCCATCATTTTGTTATGCAACTTATTTACTTGTTATGTGCTCAAAAGAAATGACCCCTTACATGGACATGTGTTTTTATTTCCTTAGCTCGATCCGCATACTTGAGTGTATTGGTTGTATGATGATACTGATCATCAGCTGGTGATATTGTAGCAACCATAACAGTTCGAGAATTACCAGAGAGACCGTCCTTCAGAATTCGAGTTAATTTGCTGCAAATAATCATTGTCATATATCTAATGGAAATTTAGTTAGTTCAAAAACTAATGAAAATAGCGGTGATACGTGATAGCAATAAGACTGAAAATTGCAAGATGCATATTTTGCACCTCCGCAGTTTATAAGTAAATATTAATTTCATGGAGAAATCAAACTAGTTTTACATACCATAGTGCCATGTTCCTCCTTAAGATGCACCAAATACCTCTCAGAATCTTGCTTGTTCTCTGATATCTTTTCATTGCATTTGCTTTCCATTTCCCTTATGAGCTTTTCTGCCTGAATTCTCAACATTAGTGCAAATCATATAAACAAATCAAATGCCTAGCATAAGTAACTTCTGACAGAAAAGAGTTACCTTCTCTTTTTCAGTATTAATGATTTCTACCTTTTCTAGTTCATATTTCTTACAGATGTCATTGATTGCCTGCAAAATTCATTTCTTAGCAGTTATCTGTAACTAGGATACCAAAGTGCTACACAATTGATGTAAATGTAATCCTGATCATTTTTGAGAGACAGCTGTTTCAAATGCTTTGATAGTTCTATCTGTTTTCCTTCAAGCATGAGGTCATACTATTTTTTCGCCTCAGTAAGTTGACATTCTGTCGCAGCAAGTGAAGATTGAACCTGCGCAGGAGAAAGAAAAGGTTGTGTGTTGTACCTTGCAACGGAGGCGGCACAAACCTCGGAGGCGGCCAGCGGCAGGGCACGGAGGAGGAGGCGGCCGGCGAGGAATGGAGGGGAGGCGGCGGAGCGCGCGGCTAGGGAGGCGGCCGGCGAGGAACGAAGGGGAGGCGGCGGCGGCATGGCTACGGAGGAGGCGGGCGGCAGGAGGCGGCAGGCGATATGGAGGCGGCGGCGGGGAACGGAGGGGAGGCGGCGGCGGGCGGCTACGGAGGCGGCCGGAGGAGGAGGGGAGGAGGCCAGGAAGGCACGAATGCGCCAGGAGGCGGCGCTGGGATACGGAGGGGAGGCGGCGACGGCGTGGCCTCGGTGGCGGCGGGGGAACGGAGCAGCGGGCGGCGATGCGGCCGGGCGGCCGGTGAAGGTGGAGAGAACCCTAGCTTTGAGGAGATAGTTTTCCCCCCGCCCCATTTGTTTATTTGGATCTGCGCATTTCAACCCGAAGCACTTTTTCCCGGCGGAATGTTTGCCGGTATTTTAGATTTTTACCGGCAGACTTCTGCCCTTAATTGTGTGTTGTGGTGTAGTGGGTATGTGTGCATACAAAGTGTAAGTAGAGTTGTTGCGAGCGCCCGTGGCTTATATAGAACGTGTATGTAGATCTAAGCCAAATAGAACCTGCCATTTAGATGACGACCGCCTATAAAAGCATGGCTACATATATGCAATTGACACATTAATGGTCTTCGAACTAATCAACTAAGGTCAAGAAGTATGCAAATGTCTCAACAGTGAGAGAAGTGTATGTGACACCCGTGTCAAAGACTCACTAACCGAAATCCACCCATCCTAGTAAGAGTCATCTGCATTGCTTTTTATGACCGTCAACACAAATCTAACTCTTGTGTTGTAGATTTATATGTTGCATTAATTGTGGGGTCTTAGAGTATACCATTGACAACACTTATTTCAAATATTGATGATGATACTAATTGGAAATGTCGACCATTCCCTGGTTCATGCACGTCAATACCAATGTGACCTTTCTAAAAAACATGTGGTTTTGAGCATTACAGTCGTTTTTTTGCAGTGAGCCGCACAAGAAGGGAGACATCAAAGTATGAGTGGTTAGGCTGCTATATTATTTAACGAAAACACTAATTTCTGAAGAAAAAAAGAACTTGGACCGACCGGAGAGACGGATCGGGGAAGCCTCAAACCGCGGTGCTCATGCTCATCTGATCTGACTCCTAATCCTAATTGGATGCATGAATATTGCTCCTAATCCTAATTGGATGCATCCCGCGTGGGGACAAAAGCTGCGCGTCCGTCCGTCCGTGGCGCAGACCGCAGTCCGCAGATCGCGCGAGCAGCAGTGCCATCGATCCATCAGGAGCAATCGAGCAGGTGTACCGCGCGCTAGCTGTCGCCGCGCAGCCCATGAGCCGTGCATGCACCTCGCCTCGTCTCAGCAAGTGCACGCACGAACGGGTGCACCTACCTGCCCACCTGATAATTGCCCGTGGAATTCACAGGAATTACTTCGCATTAAATTAACACTCGTTAAAACGTAGGACCATTAATTACCCCCCCCTCTCTCTCTCTCTCTGTGTATAATTGGGTTGGATGGTTGTATAGTTTGATTCACACGAGACTCGGGTTTAAACCTGGTTGAGTTCCTATTATGCATGGCATAAACCTGGTTGAGCACCGTTTGCACTCTAAGAGCATCCCCATCTCACCCCCCAAATGCACCTCTATTTCAAAAGTTTTCAAATGTAGCAGGAGGGAATTTGATGCATGTGAGAGGAATTTGACCGTAGCGATTCGTAGAAGCATCTTGTAGTGATAGAGGAATTTGAAGGCCTCACGGACGCTCTAATCTGGACATCTTAGGTTTGAGTAGGGAGCGGACCTTCACAATAGAACCTAGAGGGTCTCTGAAAGCTGAGTACCTACCCAATGGTGCAATCCTTGGAGGGAAGCCTAGATTAGGTGTGAGTTGGTTAAATACCTTGTGGTAATTCACTTATGAATCGTCTTTTGTGGATAAAACGTGCAGTCCCTGTAAAGTTTAAAACTGTTTAGATAGCCATGTCTAGTGTCAATGGCATGCAATAGGGCACTACCTCAATGACGATTTGTTCACTTCTTTGTTTGGTGTTTCAAAGAGAAAACCTTGACCTTGTATCATCATAAGAAAAGTGGGTTTATTAAAATTCTGCTTACCATTAGTGAGGCCATGTGTTTTTTCATAAAATTGAAATATATGTGTGTGTGGCTTATGTACATATTCGATTGTTGAGATGGATTGATTCCGTTATCTAAAAAAAGTTGAGCTCGAGCCTAAGCACGAGCCGTTGTCGAGCAACCAAGCCTAGGAAAAAAAATCATTACACCATCTCATTTTCTACGCCAATATGACCAACCGATTTAGGTGAGCTCAAGCTTCAAAATGACCGCATATAGCCTTCTTTCGCTATTTTCCACTTCATTCCGGTTCAAACAAGAACCAAACTTAAGGTTAACCGAGCTTTTATCAAACCTAACCCTAGACTTGATAATAAATTCTAAGTTGAACTTGAGTATGGGCAAACCGAGCTCGGGATGGTGTGAAATCCATACTTACTGAGACTAGCATTGTTTGTTTCATATTAATGTTAAGTTGAGTTTTACTGTAGCAAATTTGTAATCCTCTCAAAAACGTTTAAAATAATTCATTAAATTATGAAAAAAAATATTTTACGAACTTTAAGAAGAACTATCTAAAACCCCGCAAAAATGACTGCAAAATATTACACCATTTGACTTATACAAAAATAACAAACTTTCATTTAATTTAATTTAATCTAAAACAAACAAGTCCTATATACCTACACGCGCGTAATTCCCTGTGGAATTAACTGGAACGTGTGAATAAAAAAGTCCGGTTATTCTGAAAGCGAACTGGGCTTGGGCTTCGCTAGCGGCCCATGGGCTTCAAGAATTATGAAATTCCCGTCTCCTACCAGTCAGCCACGTGGATCATGAAGACTATGGGCCAATGGTCGGAGTAGTCGGTACCGTTACTGATCATGAAGACAAACTTGATATTGCCATATTGGAGGGTTTACTGATCAGTACGAGGCTATAAATGCACTTATCTCAGCCATGCACCTACGCACGTGACGGCTAGTGCAAAACTGACCGCACGCCTCGATTCAGAATTTCATATTCACGCATGCATCCCATCGATTTAAATATAATTTTGTCGATGTATTGGTGCTGTATTGCTAATAATGCCATTTTTTTTAAAAAAAAACAAAATCTAACCTTTCCGTCTGTCCTCACGGAAGCATGCACTCTTTTCTTCTCTCGTTCTGCTGCTTTTCCAAATCACTGATCCCAAAATGGAATAACTGTCCCCCCCTTTTTTTTGTCAATTCCAACTCCCTCCTCAAGTCTCAAAATGATAATGACATCAAATATGACATTGCAAGCAAAATGTAATAAAACAGCGTAGAAAGTAATAGTGTATTCCTCGTTTAACAAAATAATACTTCCTCCGTTCTTATTAAAAATACTATGTAAATATCATTTATTTTTTTATGATTTATCTTATCAATAAAGGTATATTAAGAATGACATATTTTTTACATGTTTGCACTAAATTTTTAAAATAAGACGAATGGTAAAACACATGTCCAAAAATTAAAGGCATCAAATAAAAAACAGAGAAAATATGATATAACTTTAATTCCTATCAGCGCATGGCAGCATGGTCACTCGGGGCATGTACCAAGGAGAGTCTAGAAGAGTCTCTTAGCACATCCACCCAAGCACAAGAGACTAACACAAAGGAGTGCCCAAGATGCCTCAATGCACAATAAATCCCAGCCTAAACACATTTACTCAGTTCCTTGCGTACTCCAGTGACACCTTCGTTGCATCCTCCGTCGACGACGGCCGGGGCAGCAACTGACGGCCGGGGCAGCAGCAGCAGCGATACCTTCCTTGCGTCCTCCTCCTCGTCGCGCAACCAGCGACAGCCATGGCGCCATCCTCCTCCTCACGCGATCGACTGCGGCGACGGCAGCAATGGCGGTGTCGTCCTCCTTGCACGACCCACGGTGCGACGCGTGGTTCTCCTCGTGCGATCAGCGGCGACCATGGCCTCCTCCTCGCGTAAGATTTGGGGTGGATTTGGAGGGGGATTTGCGGATTTGGGGGCAAATCTTGGGGGTGGATTTGGGGATTTTGGGGTGGATTTGGGGGACATGGCAGGGGCAACGGTGGAGAAGGCAAGGGCAGTGCCGGGAGAGCTCCACCAGGAGCGCTGGGTTGTGGCGGCGGTCGGCGAGAGCTCCGCCCGGGAGCGCGGAGCTACGGCGACGGGAGCTCTGCTCGGGGGCATGGCCACGACGGTGACTGCTCCGCCCGCGAGCGTGGGGCTGCGGCGGCGGCCAGTGGGAGCTCCGCCCGGGAGCGCGTGGCTATTGTGACGGGGGCATGGGCGCGGCGACGGGAGCTCCGCCCGGGAGTGGGGCTGCGGCGGCGGGAGCTCTCCTCGACCACCTCGAATCTTGGGAGGATTTGGGCGCAAAAGACGGCTGAACGTCTACAACGGGGTTGTTGCCGTCTCTAGGGCATCAAACGGGATTCTCTGCCGTTGCGTGGCAAAGGCAGAGATGAACAGTAACCGTGACTTTATAATCCGGTGAGCATGTCTGAAAAAAATGAAAAATGAATAGTGTTTTTAACAAATGTTTCTTCTGATCCCATTAACGATTTTCTAACAATGTTTTACATGATCCGCGACTTTTGGCGCATTTTTTCGCGCTTTTGCACACACAAGGCAGAGAATACGCACCGCTATGGCATTGGAGCTGCAGTCAGGAGTCGTCTCTTGGTGGAGACTGGAGAGTCGGCTCTACATATTTTCTCCCAATCTCTATGCCACGTAATCAAATTTTGTCCAGATCATCACTAAGAGATAGGCTAATTAATGAAAAGAAGATGATAGAGCAAAGCAATGGCCCAAACGACGAAGGCCACGTGGGTGGAGCGAGGGCTTTAGACGACGCAAGGGCCTAGAAGGCGCAACTCCTCTCTGAAGACGTATTCGCAGCTTTACGCCCTCACGCGGCGGCGGCAAAAACGAAAGGGTTGGCGTTCTGCTTCTGCTTGCCTTCGAACCCTGCTCCTCCCCACCACCGGCGCGGAAATCCTGCTCCAATCTCTCCCGCGCGGGGAGGTAAAGCGATCGCCTCTCCTCTCGTCGCGGTTCTGCCTACGTGACACCTGGTGCGCTTCGATCGATCGCTGCTCGATTCTCGCCGCCGATGGCGAAGCGAGCTGCTCCCAGCACGTCCGGCGCGGTCGCGGGCTCGCTGCGTGCCTAATCACTTCTGAATTTCGCCTACTTCTGCCCTGCTTCGATATGCGCCCTTCGATTTTCTTTTGAGTTCCCTGTTTGTGTTTTTATCAGTGGAAAAATGGGATGGATTGGATGTCCCTTATGCAACTATATATATGCAAGTAGGCAGCAATGGGATTGTGTAACAGGCAATCTGTCGCCTGTTACAGTTTTTTGTTTAAATTTTTGGTGATATTTCGCACTTTTTATGAATAAACTCATATGTGGGAGTTTCCTCTCGAGTTAAATTTACACAAGCATTGATGGGATATTGTTTGGAATTCATTTTTAGGTCTAACTGCCTGCTGGCTTGTAACTTCCAGCAATTCAGATTAGGGAAGGTTTTAAGTTGAATTCTGCTTGGAGTAATCAAACTAGTGGTTGTTAACTTGGATTGAGCTCTGGTCCCTGGAGGAGGTCTCGGTCTGTCGAGGGCGACAATTTGTTGGTTTCCTGATATGAATAATCGATGATTTGCCACACCAAAGATTGCCAATTGACTATTTGACACTTACCATGTCAATGACACATGGGTCCTAGGTCCACATATCATGCTAATCTTTGAGAGTGGCATATCTTTGCTGATTAGATAACTTGTTTAGCTGCAAGAGCAAATGTGTTTTTCATAAGAAACTATGTGCTAACATTCACGAAGAAAAAGATCTGCTTTCGTTGACTTAGCAGCCTGATATCTCAGTAAATTGTTGCAATTAATTGTAAATTGTGAATTCTGCTTTCTAAAAATACATATGCTGAAAGTTCGAAATTGTGACACACATAGGATTTTGTTGAAGAACACAGTCATCCATGAATGGTTTACCGAATACCGAGCTCTGTTTGTGAACCATGGCTTGTTATGTTGGAACTTTGACTGTGTGGTGTTCATTTTCTTTTAAGTTCACATGATAGATTTTGAGAGATTTTAAAACCATTGCTAAAATTCAGTGAAGGGTATCTCGGTATTGACTGAAGAGTGTTTGTTTTGATCTGGGGTGCATTGTATGCTCAAAATTTGTCGCCTTTTGTCAATAGCTTTGTTAGTGTGTGCAATATAATTATAGTGTGTTTTACTAATTTTTACTTGTGCAATATAGTGGTTTTAATTACAACATAAGTGGTTAATGACAAGTGCTGTTTTCATTGAATTTTGTTCTTTAAAAGATCTGTATATTTTTACCTGCTGCTTGTTAGTGATTATTCTGGACCCTGCAGAAATCAGCATACTGTATTTTTTTGTTTCACTTTTTAATGTATCTGTGTCTGATAATATCCTCAGTGAAAAGGAACAATTGGTGTTTTCTTTAGCTTTATTCTAGATGGTCATCAACAGCTTGGTTCTTTTTTCAGTGCCCTCCATTATCTCCTTTTTATTTCAGTTGTAAAATAATTGTAGCTCATACAGTCACAGATGGAATATCCGGATGAAAAAATACAAGCAGATATCTTAGAAAGACACTTACTGGCTGGTTTATCTCCAAATGACTATAATGGAGCATGTGAGGATTATATCCTCTATGATGCATCATTTGGAGCAATGGAGGGCAGTTTTGTCAAGTATCATATTGCTCGGTGGATCCTGATGTCAATATTGCTAATCTTAGCTTGGGGAGTAGGGTTCCTCATGTTGCTTTACCTGCCTATTTGGATATATGTATGCGGAGGACTTCCGCTCAAGGAAGTTGTATTTGACTTCAAATGCCGTTGTTTATAAGGTATCTGCATATGGAGTAGGAAAACTGATATTTGATTTTATTTCCATATCTCTTCTATATAACACCCTGATTATCCAGGCAACCAAGCCTGTCATTTTCCTTGTTTCGAGTTTTAAAGAATGAGAAGCATGTTATCCTCCTTCCGCTTCTGATGTTATCATTGAACAAGGTAAGCCCTATGTAGTGCCTAACAAACTCATGAGTCAGTACTGACCTGGTTACTAAAGTGCTCTTGCTTATACCTGGTTACATGGCAAATTAATTATTTTTTAACTTCTTTATTTCTAGCTGAATTTCCATCTAACATATTTACAGCAACAAGTAAAAACAACAGCCCTTCCCTTCATTTTTAGCAAAACATCATTTTGATTTGTGACAAGCTATGGAAATAGCTTGCTCTTGATATATGTAAACAAGAAACATTGTTAATACAAAATATGTTCATTTCTGAAGTGCACTCTTGATTTTTACAGGTTATATACAGTCTTTTTTGGTGTATATTCAGTCAGAATTGAGAATATTGGTGTCAAGACCTGCTAGTGATGATATTAAGATAGTCGGACTTGCTCACCCTCATGATTCCAGGAAGGTAAATGGAAATTTTATCTTATTTCTGCTCAATCCTTGAGTTTTTTGTCATTGATTTTCGGTTATGCTCCTTCAGGCTGTACATGTCCATCTCTTGAGTAAAAGGAACTTGAATTTCAGTAGGAAAACTTTTGCATCTAATGATCATCAGAGCACAAGTTCCAACCCTACAATTAGTTCTTCGGTATGTCTTCAATTTGATTGTTGTTCCATGGTACTGTTTAACACTGTACACCTGTATATGTTCTTTAAATTCAGAAATATCCTCGTGCTAAAGAGGTGCCCACTTTTGAAATACGCTGAACTAACATTAGCCAAGAAAAATTATTTGTTTTAAAGTCCAAATGCTTCCTAATGTTGCTTAGCATGCATTTGTGGTGGTCAAATATTCTTGAATTGCTAACCACCTTTGCAGTATTCAAGGCAAACTTGATATTCCAAATCATTGAACCTTTACATTTTTAAAGTCTTGATTTGTGGAAGTCGTTAATTATACTATTGTATTAATACTTCACTGTCTACTACTAATCTTTTTTCCTGGCTTATTGCATAACAGCAGACTCTTTCAATTTTTCTTGGGCCAAGATTTTAAAAATGATGGGGTTAATTCCTTACATGCCACTAGAATATTCCAAAATCCTTGATTGTCTGACTGACATGTGGGTTTTGGGTCAGCTTCGATGTAATTGTTAAACAAGAAACTGCTATGAGAATATTGTGATTTTCCACTATTTCTTCCAAGGTTCAAAATAACCCGCTTATAGCATTTTCGCACGTAAACGCTACAATAAGGACTAAAATTGCGAACACGCTATGGTCGCTATAGCCTCAAAAGTGACCGCTTATTAATTTTCGCTATTTTGTAGCCGCTTAAAGATCGCTTTGCTACGATTTTCAATTTCCTTTGAAAATCCGATTGTTATGCTCTACCTCAATCCTACATTATTTGGCCTCAAAAGGTGATACTATTAATATAGAACTAATAATTGACCACTTAGAGAAATTTCTCTATGATGAATGCATATAATAGAGATGTTAAAACGCTATATAGGATAGCTTCCGTAATAGCCCGCGATAACTTTTATAGCTTTTTTGGGCCTCGCCGTGAAGCCGTAGAAAACATGATCTATAACCTTTATTTTTTCCTTTCAACAATAATAAGAAATTTTAGTTCACATGTGGCAAGTGCTGTTCTTTGACGTCAATGCGCAGGACTTGTGAAGCATTGCGGTGTTATTTACTAACTATACACTTGAAATAACGGTGTTAAGTTTGTTTGTCTCAATGAAATTGCAATTTGATAGCATATTTTGATGATCTCTTTATGCTTTATCATGCTATCTGAAATTGAAGTATATAGATTGAACTATTTCAGGTGCCTCCTCTTGGAGATTTGATACTAGAGAAACTTGACGAAGTCGAGACCTCTTTAAAGGTGACAATAACAGCAGTACTTTGCATATCTTTAACCATAGATTTCAACGTTCCTCTCTCTGTGTTCATAATCATAGCATTCAGTGCAAACGCGACCCGATGCTGAGTAGCGTGCGACCATGGCGACTAGGGTTTCCACTGCCGCCGCCGGCCGCCGCCGCCGCCGCCACGGCCGACGCGTCCTCCAACTCCGACGCCTCCCCGCCTCCTCCACCTCCGACGCCGCCTCCTCCTCCGACGCCGGCAGAACTCCGACGAGGACGAGGGCTCCTCCACCTCCGCCGGCAGCCCGTCCTCCTCCTCCACCTCCGACGCCGCCTCCTCGCTCACCGGCCCAGCCTGCCGCCGCCGCCGCCGAGTTTCGCTTAACCCACTTGCTCGCCATGACGCCCGCCGTCTCCCCGTCTCCGCCGCTCTCGCCTTCGGCGGCGCTGCTTCCACGCCCGCCTCCCCGCCTCGCCGCTTTCCCCTCGCCACTGCTCTCATGGCGACACCGCCATTCGTCCGTACGGCGACGCCGCTTACTCGCTTCACTTCGCGTCGCGCGCGTCTCCTCCGCGCTCTTTGCCCTTCCGGCGCCGCTTTCCTACACCGGAGGTTCCGCCTCGCTGGGCTGCAATTGATCCACGCGGATAACTTTGTGGCGGCCGTCTGCCGCTTTTGTTCCGACGCCTCGCTCTCACCCTCGTCCTCGTGACTCGCCACGCCCCAGTGAGAGCTCGCCGATGTCTTCTCCTCGAAGCTCTCGATCCGTCGGCATCGCCATCACCAATCGCCGACGCCAGACCCACGAGCTTGTCGGCGCCACCTTCGTTCTAATCATGCCGCCCTGCTCCGTGCTTCTCTCCGCCACCATGGTTGCCGCCTCTTCGTGGCTCCACTTCTCTTGTCTCAAAGCCGACCCGAGTCTCAACAGCGGTGCAATGCCACCACACAACAGGCTATCTCTCGCCTCTCAAAGACCAAGTCAATTTCGCTTACCTCAAGACTTCTTCCGAGGCGGAGTGGACTCTAGTCCGCTTAAAGCGGCGTCGCCACAGACAACCGAAAGGTCTTCGCTCTCACTGCCGCTAACTTGCGCGCAGACCCATGCTGCAGCTCTTTTGACTCCAACTCAGGCGATCAATGTCCTCGACGCCTAGATTCTATGATAGCCCGGCATACCGCCTGCTGCTCGCGCTTGTCTCTCGCCGCTTCACGCCTAGAGTCAGCTACTTAGCGCGAAATGCAGGATCCAATTCGATGCCGACACCGCAAGTCAAGAACGGACATATATCCCACAACCGCCGCTTCAAATACTTTCTACTCAAGCACCAATCGCTGCTCCATTGCCCTACCGGCCTTGGCGGTTCTCAGGTGACCCAAACCGACGCCGCAACGTTCAAGAGCTTCATCCGCTTCCACGATGAACTTGAGGCTACCTCGACGATCTCTCCTCCTGTCTTGCGGTGTGTCGCCTCTTTGGCCTTCGAACCCTTCGCGGGTTTTGGCGTCAATCCCTTCGGCCGCAATGAGAGGTATGGGCCAAGCGCCGCGGAGAACATCTCTGTCTCGCCAGACTTCCTAAAAGACTTCCTTGTACGCTTTCCGTCAGAACGCCATCGGAACCGTGGCGCGTCGCGGCGGTTACAATACTGCTACCTACCCTTGAGTTCGCCATGGCGCTTCGCCAAATCGAAGACCCCACCCTCTCCGCTTTGGTGCGTCTCTGCCTAGAGAATGTCCCCTACATGTGCGGGATGAGGAGATCGCTCAAAGCATCATCGGTTCGACTTGTGTGCTCCACCATTGAAGAGCACTCGCCACCAAGAGAAGGTCACCCTAAATGTGGGCTTGGACGATGGAGCCAATCGACATCCCCAAGATCCACTACCTCTATCGTTGTTCCTAACTCGCGAAAGTGCGGCTCTTCCAAAGACAAATGGACACATTCGTGGTACTCATCCACTGGATGTCATTAAAGATTCCTTAATGGCCTCACGCCACGGTAACAACTCTCGCTTAGTTTGGCACCTAGGTACGCGGACGGGGAGCCGCCAAATATGTCGCCTACGCGCTACACCACGCTACCACCGCCACCATCCCGACTCGTCGCCGACACCCGGGTCCAAGTTTCGCAACTGGGGACTACCGTTTTGCTTTGTTACCCACAAGATCTCTCAAACACCTCGGCTTTCAAGACAGACTAACTGTAGCCGACATGAAGAGGCTAAGTTGAAACTCCAAAAAAAGGGCACAACAAGCGTGAATCACTTGCTCATAACTCTTTCCCTCGAAAGTCAAGTTTGGGAGTGGCGACAAGTGATCTCTACCACTTCGCATTGGCTCCGGACCCGAGTGGACCGGGGAGGTCGAGGTTCTAACAATTGATGATCAGTTTCCCAACCGAAGCATGGAGCTCCTCCCGACCTAGAGATAGCACCACCTCAACTACAAGTCACCCTAGCGAGGCTGATATGGTCTCTGCGACAACATCCCACATCGGCGAAGGGACCTTTCTTGACAACGCAGCTCCATGTGCTTTGTGTTAGAGGATGCTCAACCGACCTCCTAAGGTGGCTCGAGACCCAAAACCGGATGTCGGTCTCTCCACCCTTGGCAATGTCTTATATCGGCGAAGGGCCGCTCGACCAATGCAGACTCCACAGCTTAGTGGCGGAGAATGCTCCACCAACCTTTCAAGGTGACTTGAGGCTCCAAATCGACGCGGGCCTCCCTACCTCGCCGCCTCGCTCTGGCGTCTCAAGATTTTTCATCCCCTGAAGCCCCTATCCTCCAAGTATTTACCGTAAGAGCATCGCCCATCTATGAACGTTGTTCGACGCGGTCGCTACTTTACTGCGAAGCTCTCGTCTTGCGGCTAAACCCATGTCCGGGCTACCAAGAGAGAGAAGGCAAAGAATCTCATCGCCAAGCGCCTTGAGCCGTGGTTTGATTTCCGTGCCAAGCCTCGATGGCACCCTAGACCTTCTCTCCGCCTCCCGAAAAGCCTCTACCACCGACGCGCCACCGATTGGCCACCTCTCCGCCTCCCTCTTGCCGATCCCCACGCATTTACGACGAGGCGGATCAATCGACAACCTTGGGTGCCACTTCTTCAAGACCCACGATCGGGGTCCGATGCTTATTTGTCTCCCCAATGACATCACACATACTCAATCGGAATGTGAGAGGCCTCAATTCAGCGCAAGGCGGTGTTCTTCAAATCTCATCTCCTCATCTCGAAAGATCGTTGGTTTGCATCCAAGAAACGGTCGGACGTTGTGGATGCTCAGTTGTGGTGGATTGCTACCGGTCGCCCTTCGGTCTCTTTTGCTCGCCTCCCATTGGAACAAGGGAGGTATCCTTCACTATGCATGAAGATTACTTTCGATGGATGACATTGTTAGCACACCAAGGTGTCTCTCGCAACCATCAAGTCAAAGTTGACAAGCATCTCTGGCGCATCACGGTTGTCTATGGCCCACAATCCACATCAAATAAACTTCTTTCTTCAAGAGATTGCCACTCATGCATCGACTACTCTTCCCTGGCTCATCTTGGGAGACTTCAACCTTATCTACTAAGCCGCGGACAAAAGCAATTCCAACCTTAACCCGTCATTATGTATGCCTTTCGCTCAATGATCAAGAACCTTGAGCTAAAAGAAATTACCTCTCGGTCGTCCGCTTCACTTGAAGCAACGAGCGGGCCAACCCTACCCACACGAGGATAGATCGTGCCTTTTGACTGCGCACACTGGAGCCTCTTCCCGAGACTTACCTCGAGCTCTACCATCGTTGGTTTCGATCATGCCCTCTCCTCCTTTCGACGACAATGGAGCATAGGCCCGCTTAAATGTTTTCGCTCGAAAACTATTGGCCACAATCGAGGGCTTCCTCCGTAGTCCAAAGAGCTTGAGTCGCCCCTGGCTAACACGAACCCTTCCGCAAACTTCACACCAAGCTCTCCCGCACCGCTAAGGCCCTTCCAAATGGGCAAAGATCAAAGCTGGAAACCTGTGGTTCTCTCGCCATAGTTCACGAAATGATCCTCCTCTTCGATCAAGTTGGCGGTAGCGTACTCTTTCGCCTATTGAAAGGGACCTTCACAGATGACTCAAAGACCGTAGCTTGGGTCTCGCCATGATCGAGAAGCACGGATACGCCAACGGGCACGAGCCCAACGGGTCAAGTTGGGTGATGCAAACACGAGATTTTTTCACATTCGTGCCAATTCGAAGAAGAAAAAACTACATTCATTCTTTGGCCACGTCCGATGGGCGGTCGACTCCCAACTGATAAGGAAAAGGAATGTCATCGCTACTTTCGGAGCATCTAGGCACCACCTTCACTCTTGAGCTCTCCTTGATTGGGAACACCTAGGCTACTTACCTCATGACTTGGATGACCTAGAAATGCTTTCGAGAAGAAGAGATAAAGCAAGTCGTTCTTTCCAAATTCAACAGATAAGGCGCTACCGCCCAGATGGCTTTTGTGCCTTTTCTTTTCGTGTTTGTTGGGGCGTGATTAAAGCGGACATCATCAATGCCTTCCACCACCTTTATTGTTGGTAATCAAATCTTACTCTCATCGAAAAGAGGATGACACTAGGAGTTGAGACAATTTTCCGTTTATTTCTCACAAATGCCATACCAACTTTGAGGGTTGGGCTTACATACTTATAGTTTGCCAAGGCGACCAAGCATATACCGAGATGCTAGTCTAGTCTAAGATGTCGCCCTAGGATCTTTGTCCTTAGATGCTATGTCATTCTAGGATGTCATCCTTAGATGTTTGTCCCAGATGCTAGTCTAAGATGCTAGTCTAGTCTAAGATGTCAGCCCTTAGATGCTAGTCTAAGATGCTGTCCCAAAAGGCCACAAAGACCACAAGGACCAAAAGTACAAAGACTTATTCCATCATTCTCCCTAAGTCTTGTGCGTCGTCTTGTGGGAAGATTGAACCATCCCGTCCCGGAACAAAGCTCAAGAAACTTGATCCTCCCAAGGGCTTGGTGAAAGGTGTCCGCAAGTCGGTCCTTGGTGTTGATGTAGCGCGCCTTGATGCTTCCTTCGCCCAAGCAATCTCGGATGAAATGGTACTTTACCCGGATGTGCTTGTTCGTTCATGGAAAACGGGTTCTTTGCGAGCGGCCAGAGCGACTTGTCTTTCACACTCGAGTTCCACCGCTTTAGTGTCTCGCCAAGAGATCACCAAGCGGTCGAGCAAGCCAAAGTGCTCGAAGTCGAAGCGGCGAGGCCGCTATGTACTCGCCTCGCCCGCCGACAGAGCCACCATCGGTCGCTGATCGACCGCCACTAACGAGGCACTTGCCGAGGGGAAGAGAGAATCCCGCCGTGCTTTTGCTTTGGTGTCGATGTCGCCGCCGGGTCGCTGCCGCCGAGCCGACGAGGCGGCTCTCCAGACACCTCGGGTAGTAGAGGCCGTGGTCGAGTCCCCGCAACATAGCGGATGATCCGAATGACTTGCACATTCTCACCGCCATGACGGTTGATGTAGTCGATCACAAGTTGGTGCGAGATGCCGTTGATGCAATGAAGAGGTCGGTGCGCTTGAACGTCGATGTCAGGTAGATGAAGTCAACCAAATAGGAAACTTGAGCAATCGCGTGGTCGCCCCCAAAACCTTATCGGCCTTCTATCCCGAAAGGATCTCAAGAAGGACGAGGCTCGAGGCCTGCTCCCTCCGCCTCCTTGCGCGCAAGGAAACAGAGAGCGGAATGCAAAACAAAGCCCTTCAGATGGAAGTATGGAATGTGCGGAGAGAGAGAGCTCTTGAGGCGTGAGCCTCACAGGCGAGGAGCTCATGCTTTATAGGCGCCAGAAAGAAGGTTCCGAAACCGAACGCCATCAAGCACTAGTAACCACGCCATTACACCCGGCCATTAAGTCGCTTTGTTACGTATCTGACGCCATTACACCACCATTAAGTCGCTCGGTTCACGGGAGAGCTCGCCTGCTCGGGGAGAGTCGCCTGTGCGGGAGAGCTCGCCCATGCTCGGGGAGGTCGCCCGTGCCGGGCTCAGGAGAGCTCGCCTGTCTCGGTGAGAGCTCGCCCGGCTCAGTGAGAGCTCGCCTGTCTCGGGAGAGCTCGCCTGTGCCTTTCTTTTCTCTCTTTCTTAATTGGGAGAACCACAATCCAACTATTTAAGTTGAGATATTCTCCTCCTAATTTCCCTAACGGTTTAGTATTAAATGGGCCTCTTGAAATTATTATTAAAATAATTAAATGGGCCAACCCCATAATTATTCTAACAACAAGAACCAATGACACCATGGCGCCATCCTCCTCCTCACGCGATCGATCATGGCGACGGCAAGAATGGCGGTGTCGTCCTCCTTGCACGACCCACGGTGCGCGTGGTTCTCCTCGTCGATCACGGCGACCATGGCCTCCTCCTCGCGTAAGATTTGGGGTGGATTTGGAGGGATTTATGGATTGGGGGCAAATCTTGGGGTGGATTTGGGGATTTTGGGGTGGATTTGGGGGACATGGCAGGGCACAGCGGTGGAGAAGGCAAGGCAAGGTCGGGAGAGCTCCACCAGAGCGCTGGTTGTGGCGGCGGTCGGCGAGAGCTCACTCGGGAGCTGGAGCTACGGCGACGGAGCTCGCTGGGGCATGGCCACGACGGTGGATCGCCCGCCATGAAGGCGTGGGGCTGCGGCGGCGGCAGCTGGGAGCTCCGCCGGAGCGCGTGGCTACTGTGGACGGGGGCATGGGCGCGGCGACGAGCTCCGCCGGGAGTGGGGCTGCGTGGCGGCGGAGCTCTCCTCGACCACCTCGAATCTTGGGAGGATTTGGGCGCAAGACGCGGTGAACGCTCTACAACGGGTTGTTGCCGCCTCTAGGGCATCAACGGGATTCTCTGCCGCTATGCGTGAAGGCGTAGATGAACAAGAATCGTGACTTTATAATCGGTGAACAAGGCAAAACAAAGTGAAAAATGAACAGTGTTTTCAACAAGTTTTCTACTACCCCATGAACAGATTTTCTAATGTTTTTCTTCTGAGACCGTGACTTTTGGCTTTTTTTTTGCTTTTGCCACACAAAGGCGGAGAATACGCACCGCTATGGCATTGAGCTGCAGTCAGAGTCGTCTCTTGGTGGAGACTGGAGAGTCGGCTCTACATATTTTCTCCCAATCTCTATGCCACGTAATCAAATTTTGTCCAGATCATCACTAAGAGATAGGCTAATTAATGAAAAGAAGATGATAGAGCAAAGCAATGGCCCAAACGACGAAGGCCACGTGGGTGGAGCGAGGGCTTTAGACGACGCAAGGGCCTAGAAGGCGCAACTCCTCTCTGAAGACGTATTCGCAGCTTTACGCCCTCACGCGGCGGCGGCAAAAACGAAAGGGTTGGCGTTCTGCTTCTGCTTGCCTTCGAACCCTGCTCCTCCCCACCACCGGCGCGGAAATCCTGCTCCAATCTCTCCCGCGCGGGGAGGTAAAGCGATCGCCTCTCCTCTCGTCGCGGTTCTGCCTACGTGACACCTGGTGCGCTTCGATCGATCGCTGCTCGATTCTCGCCGCCGATGGCGAAGCGAGCTGCTCCCAGCACGTCCGGCGCGGTCGCGGGCTCGCTGCGTGCCTAATCACTTCTGAATTTCGCCTACTTCTGCCCTGCTTCGATATGCGCCCTTCGATTTTCTTTTGAGTTCCCTGTTTGTGTTTTTATCAGTGGAAAAATGGGATGGATTGATGTCCCTTATGCAACTATATATATGCAAGTAGGCAGCAATGGGATTGTGTAACAGGCAATCTGTCGCCTGTTACAGTTTTTTGTTTAAATTTTTGGTGATATTTCGCACTTTTTATGAATAAACTCATATGTGGGAGTTTCCTCTCGAGTTAAATTTACACAAGCATTGATGGGATATTGTTTGGAATTCATTTTTAGGTCTAACTGCCTGCTGGCTTGTAACTTCCAGCAATTCAGATTAGGGAAGGTTTTAAGTTGAATTCTGCTTGGAGTAATCAAACTAGTGGTTGTTAACTTGGATTGAGCTCTGGTCCCTGGAGGAGGTCTCGGTCTGTCGAGGGCGACAATTTGTTGGTTTCCTGATATGAATAATCGATGATTTGCCACACCAAAGATTGCCAATTGACTATTTGACACTTACCATGTCAATGACACATGGGTCCTAGGTCCACATATCATGCTAATCTTTGAGAGTGGCATATCTTTGCTGATTAGATAACTTGTTTAGCTGCAAGAGCAAATGTGTTTTTCATAAGAAACTATGTGCTAACATTCACGAAGAAAAAGATCTGCTTTCGTTGACTTAGCAGCCTGATATCTCAGTAAATTGTTGCAATTAATTGTAAATTGTGAATTCTGCTTTCTAAAAATACATATGCTGAAAGTTCGAAATTGTGACACACATAGGATTTTGTTGAAGAACACAGTCATCCATGAATGGTTTACCGAATACCGAGCTCTGTTTGTGAACCATGGCTTGTTATGTTGGAACTTTGACTGTGTGGTGTTCATTTTCTTTAAGTTCACATGATAGATTTTGAGAGATTTTAAAACCATTGCTAAAATTCAGTGAAGGGTATCTCGGTATTGACTGAAGAGTGTTTGTTTTGATCTGGGGTGCATTGTATGCTCAAAATTTGTCGCCTTTTGTCAATAGCTTTGTTAGTGTGTGCAATATAATTATAGTGTGTTTTACTAATTTTTACTTGTGCAATATAGTGGTTTTAATTACAACATAAGTGGTTAATGACAAGTGCTGTTTTCATTGAATTTTGTTCTTTAAAAGATCTGTATATTTTTACCTGCTGCTTGTTAGTGATTATTCTGGACCCTGCAGAAATCAGCATACTGTATTTTTTGTTTCACTTTTTAATGTATCTGTGTCTGATAATATCCTCAGTGAAAAGGAACAATTGGTGTTTTCTTTAGCTTTATTCTAGATGGTCATCAACAGCTTGGTTCTTTTTTCAGTGCCCTCCATTATCTCCTTTTTATTTCAGTTGTAAAATAATTGTAGCTCATACAGTCACAGATGGAATATCCGGATGAAAAAATACAAGCAGATATCTTAGAAAGACACTTACTGGCTGGTTTATCTCCAAATGACTATAATGGAGCATGTGAGGATTATATCCTCTATGATGCATCATTTGGAGCAATGGAGGGCAGTTTTGTCAAGTATCATATTGCTCGGTGGATCCTGATGTCAATATTGCTAATCTTAGCTTGGGGAGTAGGGTTCCTCATGTTGCTTTACCTGCCTATTTGGATATATGTATGCCGGAGGGACTTCCGTTCAAGGAAGTTGTATTTGACTTCAAATGCCGTTGTTTATAAGGTATCTGCATATGGAGTAGGAAAACTGATATTTGATTTTATTTCCATATCTCTTCTATATAACACCCCTGATTATCCAGGCAACCAAGCCTGTCATTTTCCCTTGTTTCGGAGTTTTAAAGAATGAGAAGCATGTTATCCTCCCTTCCGTTTCTGATGTTATCATTGAACAAGGTAAGCCCTATGTAGTGCCTAACAAACTCATGAGTCAGTACTGACCTGGTTACTAAAGTGCTCTTGCTTATACCTGGTTACATGGCAAATTAATTATTTTTTAACTTCTTTATTTCTAGCTGAATTTCCATCTAACATATTTACAGCAACAAGTAAAAACAACAGCCCTTCCCTTCATTTTTAGCAAAACATCATTTTGATTTGTGACAAGCTATGGAAATAGCTTGCTCTTGATATATGTAAACAAGAAACATTGTTAATACAAAATATGTTCATTTCTGAAGTGCACTCTTGATTTTTACAGGTTATATACAGTCTTTTTTTGGTGTATATTCAGTCAGAATTGAGAATATTGGTGTCAGAAGACCTGCTAGTGATGATATTAAGATAGTCGGACTTGCTCACCCTCATGATTCCAGGAAGGTAAATGGAAATTTTATCTTATTTCTGCTCAATCCTTGAGTTTTTTGTCATTGATTTTCGGTTATGCTCCTTCAGGCTGTACATGTCCATCTCTTGAGTAAAAGGAACTTGAATTTCAGTAGGAAAACTTTTGCATCTAATGATCATCAGAGCACAAGTTCCAACCCTACAATTAGTTCTTCGGTATGTCTTCAATTTGATTGTTGTTCCATGGTACTGTTTAACACTGTACACCTGTATATGTTCTTTAAATTCAGAAATATCCTCGTGCTAAAGAGGTGCCCACTTTTTGAAATACGCTGAACGAACATTAGCCAAGAAAAATTATTTGTTTTTAAAGTCCAAATGCTTCCTAATGTTGCTTAGCATGCATTTGTGGTGGTCAAATATTCTTGAATTGCTAACCACCTTTGCAGTATTCAAGGCAAACTTGATATTCCAAATCATTGAACCTTTACATTTTTAAAGTCTTGATTTGTGGAAGTCGTTAATTATACTATTGTATTAATACTTCACTGTCTACTACTAATCTTTTTTCCTGGCTTATTGCATAACAGCAGACTCTTTCAATTTTTCTTGGGCCAAGATTTTAAAAATGATGGGGTTAATTCCTTACATGCCACTAGAATATTCCAAAATCCTTGATTGTCTGACTGACATGTGGGTTTTGGGTCAGCTTCGATGTAATTGTTAAACAAGAAACTGCTATGAGAATATTGTGATTTTCCACTATTTCTTCCAAGGTTCAAAATAACCCGCTATAGCATTTTCGTACGTAAAACGCTACAATAAGGACTAAAATTCGGCGAACACAGCTATGGCTGCTATAGCCTCAAAAGTGACCGCTATTAATTTTCGCTATTTTGTAGCCGCTAAAGCACGCTTTGCTACGATTTTCAATTTCCTTTGAAAATCCGATTGTTATGCTCTACCTCAATCCTACATTATTTGGCCTCAAAAGGTGATACTATTAATATAGAACTAATAATTGACCACTTAGAGAAATTTCTATGATGAATGCATATAATAGAGATGTTAAACGCTATATAGGATAGCTTCCGTAATAGCCCGCGATAACTTTTATAGCTTTTTGGGCCTCGCCGTGAAGCCGTAGAAAACATGATCTATAACCTTTATTTTTTCCTTTCAACAATAATAAGAAATTTTAGTTCACATGTGGCAAGTGCTGTTCTTTGACGCCAATCGCAGGACTTGTGAAGCATCATGTGTTATTTACTAACTATACACTTGAAATAACGGTGTTAAGTTTGTTTGTCTCAATGAAATTGCAATTTGATAGCATATTTTGATGATCTCTTTATGCTTTATCATGCTATCTGAAATTGAAGTATATAGATTGAACTATTTCAGGTGCCTCCTCTTGGAGATTTGATACTAGAGAAACTTGACGAAGTCGAGACCTCTTTAAAGGTGACAATAACAGCAGTACTTTGCATATCTTTAACCATAGATTTCAACGCTCTCTCTCTCGTGTTCATAATCATAGCATTCAAAGCAACGCGACCGATCTGAAGGCCATGCGACTGCATGGCGACTAGGGTTTCCCTGCCGCCGCCGCCGCCGCCCGCCGCCGCCACGGCCGACGCGTCCTCCAACTCCGACGCCGCCTCTACGCCGCCTCTCCACCTCCGACGCGCGCCTCCACCTCCGACGCCGCAGAACTCCGACGAGGACGAGGGTCCTCCACCTCCAACGCCGGCAGCCCGGCCCTCCTCCTCCACCTCCGACGCCTCCTCGCCTCCTCGCCGACGACGCCGCCGCCCGCCGCCTCGAGCTCACCCCACTTGCTCGACGCCTGCATGCGCCGCCGTCGTCCGCCGCTCCGCGGCTCCGCGCTTTCGGCGCGCGCTCCCCACGCCGACCGTCCCTCGCCTTCGGCCCCTCCTCGCCACTGCTCGCCCGCGCGACATCGCCATTGCATCGCCTTGGCGACGCCGCCACTCCGCTCCGCCCCACGTCAAGCGGCGTCTCCTCCGCGGCTCCCTCGCCCGCCGCCGGCGCCGCCTCACACGTGAGGTCCGCCCTCGCCTTTGGCTGCAATTCGTCCACGTTGACAACTCAGGGCAGCCGTGCAGCTTTTGCTCCGACGCCTCGCCTCGCCCCTCGTCCTCGTGACTCGCCACGCTTCCAAGTGAGAGCTCGCGATGTCTTCCTCCCGAAGCTCTGATCCGGTCGGCATCTGCCATCACTAATCGCCGACGCCAGACTCCACGAGCTTGTCGGCACGCCCTTCGTTCTAATCATGCCGCCCCGCTTCCGTGCTTCTCTCTCGCCGCCCGCTGCCGCCTCCCGCCCGTGGCTCCACTTCGTCTTGTCTCAAGCCGACCAGTCTCAACGGCGGCCGCCGCGCACACAGCTATATCTCTCGGCCTCTCAAAGACTAAGTCAATTTCGCTTACCTCAAGACTCTTCCGAGCGGAGCGGACTCTAGTCCGCTTAAAGGCGTCGCCACGAGACAACCGAGCGAAAGTCTTCGCTTCATCGCTTCGCCAACTTGTTGCAGCAGACCCATGCTGTGAGCTCTTTTGACTCCAACTCGTGGTGATCAATGTCCTCGACGCCTAGATTCTATGATACCCGGCACACCGCTTCTGCCTCTCGCCACTCTCGCTTGCTCACGCCTAGAGTTGAGCCACTTAGCGCGAGCCGCAGGATCCAATTGATGCCGACGCTGCAAGCGCAGAACGGACATATATCCACAACCGCCGCTTCAGCGGCGCTTCTACTCAAGCACCAATCGCTTCGCTTCCATTGCTCCTACCCGCCTTGGCGGTTCAGGGTGACCCAAACCGACGCCCGCAACGTCAAGAGCTTCATCCGCTTCCACGATGAACTTGAGGCTACCTCGACGATCTCTCCTCCTGCCTTGCGCGTGTCGCCTCTTTGGCCTTCGCAACCCTTCGCGGGCCTTTGGTGTCGCCCTTCTGCCGAATGGAGGCGGTGAAGGCCATGGGAGAGCATCTCTGTCTCGCCAGACTTCCTAAGACTTCCTTGTACGCTTCCGTCGCCGCCCATCGAACCGTCGGCGCAACGCGATGGCGGTTACAATACAAATAGCTACTCCTTGAGCTCGCCATGGCGCTTCGCCAAATCGAAGACCCCACCCTCCGCTTTGCTGCGTCTCGCTTAGAGAATGTCCCCACATGTGCGGGATGAGGAGACTGCTCAAAGCATCATCGGTTCGACTTGTGTGCTCCAAATCCATTGAAGAGCACTCGCCACCAAGAGAAGTTTCCACACCCTAAATGTGTGGGCTTGGACGATGGAGCCAATCGACATCCCCAAGATCCACTACCTCTCTATCGTTGTTCCTAACTCGGCGAAAGGCGCGGCTCTTCCAAAGACAAATGGACACATTCGTGGTACTCATCCACTGGATGTCATTAAAGATTCCTTAGCGGGCTCCGCGCCACATGGGGCGGCCACTCGCCTAGTTTGGCACCTAGGTACGCGGACGGGGAGAGCCAATCATGTCGCCCATGCGCTGCTACACCACGCTACCACCGCCACCATCCCGACTCATGTCGACACCGTGGGTCCAAGTTTCGCAACTGGGGACTACCGTTTTGCTTTGTTACCCACAAGATCTCTCGAAACACCTCAACTTTCAAGACAGACTAACTGTAGCCGACATGAAGAGGCTAAGTTGAAACTCAAAAAAGGCCACAACAAGCGTGAATCACTTGGCTCATAACTCTTTCCCTCGAAGTCAGTTTGGGAGTGGCGACAAGTGATCTCTACCACTTCGCATTGGCTCCAGGATCCTGTGGACCGGGAGGTCGAGGTTCTAACAATTGATGATTGTGCTCCCAACCTCAAGCATGGAGCTCCTCCCGACCTAGAGATAGCACCACCTCAACTACAAGTCACCCCTAGCGAGGCCGATATGGTCTCTGCGACAACATCCCACATCGGCAAGGGACCTTTCTGACAACGCAGCTCCATGTGCTTTGTGTTAGAGGATGCTCAACCGACCTCCCAAGGTGGCTCAGAGACCCAAACCGGATGTCGGTCTCTCCACCCTTGGCAATGTCTTATATCGGCGAAGGGCCGCTCGACCAATGCAGACTCCACAGCTTAGTGGCGAGAATGCTCCACCAACCTTTCAAGGTGACTTGAGGCTCCAAATCGACGCGGGCTCCCTACCTCGCCGCCTCGCTCAAGCGCCTCAAGATTTTTCATCCCCGTGAAGCCCCCTATCCTCCAAGTATTTACCGTAAGAGCATCGCGCCAGCCTATGAACGTTGTTCCGACGCCGTCGCTACTTTACTGGCGAAGCTTTTGTCTTGCAGCTAAACCCATGTCCGGGCTACCAAGAGAGAGAAGGCAAAGAATCTCATCGCCAAGCGTCTTGAGCCGTGGTTTGATTTCCGTGCCAAGCCCGATGGCACCCTAGACCTTCTCTCCGCCTCCCGAAAGCCTCTACCCACCGACGCGTCACCAGATTGGCCATTTCTCTCCGGCCCCTCTTGCCGATCCCCACAGACGATTTAGGCAGATCAATCGACAACCTTGGTGCCACTTCTTCAAGCGACCCACGATCGGGGTCCGATGCTTATTTGTCTCCCCAATGACATCACACATACTCAACTCGAAATGCAGAGGCCTCAATTCAGCGCAAGGCGGTGTTCTTCAAATCTCATCTCCTCATCTCGAGCATCGCTGGTTTGCATCCAAGAAACGGTCGACGCTGTGGATGCTCAGTTGTGGTGGATTATACCGTCGTTCCTTCGGTCTCTTTTGCTCGCCTCCCGTTGTTGGAACAAGTGAGGTATCCTTCTACTTGCGCATGAAGATTACTTTCGATGGATGACATTGTTAGCACACCAAGGTGTCTCTAAGAACCATCAAGTCAAAGTTGACAAGCATCTCCGGCGCATCACGGTTGTCTATGGCCCACAATCCACATCAAATAAACTTCTTTCTTCAAGAGATTGCCACTCATGCATCGACTACTCTTCCCCGACTCATCTTGGGAGACTTCAACCTTATCTACTAAGCGCGGACAAAAGCAATTCCAACCTTAACCCGTCGCTATGTATGCCTTTCGCTCAATGATCAAGAACCTTGAGCTAAAAGAAATTACCTCTCGGTCGCCGCTTCACTTGAAGCAACGAAAGGGCCAACCCTACCCACACGAGGATAGATCGTGCCTTTTGCATCGCACACGGGAGCTCCTCTTCCTGAGACTTACCTCGAGCTCTACCATCGTTGGTTTCGATCATGCCCTCTCCTCCTTTCGACGACAATGGAGCATAGGTTCGCTAAATGTTTTCGCTCAAAACTATTGGCCACTTAATCGAGGGCTTCCTCCGTAGTCCAAAGAGCTTGAGTCGCCCCTGGCTAACACGAACCCTTCCGCAAACTTCACACCAAGCTCTCCTGCACCGCTAAGGCCCTCTCCAAATGGGCAAAGATCAAAGTGGAAACCTGTGGTTCTCTCGCCATAGTTCACGAAATGATCCTCCTCTTCGATCAAGTTGGCGGTAGCGTACTTTTCGCCTATTGAAAGGGACCTTCACAGATGACTCAAAGATCAGAGCTTGGTCTCGCCATGATCGAGAAAGCACGGATACGCCAACGGGCACGAGCCCAACGGGTCAAGTTGGGTGATGCAAACACGAGATTTTTTCACATTCGTGCCAATTCCTCAAGAAGAAAAACTACATTCATTCTTTGGCCACGTCCGACGGGCCACCACCCCCCAACTGATAAGGAAAAGGAATGTCATCGCTATTTCTCGGAGCATCTAGGCACCACCTTCACTCGTGAGCTCTCCTTGATCGGGAACACCTAGGCTACTTACCTCATGACTTGATGACCTAGAGCGCCTTTCGAGGAAGAAGAGATAAAGCAAGTCGTTTTTTCCAAATTCAACAGATAAGACGCTGCCCGATGGCTTTACGTGCCTTTTCTTTCGTGGTTTGTTGGGGCGTGATTAAAGCGGACATCATCAATGCCTTCCACCACCTTTATAACCAAAACTCGCCTCGTTAAATCGCTTAACACGTACCAACATTGTCCTCTTGCAAAAGAAGGAACCCGGTATGCAAATGACGACTTTCACCGATTAGTCTAATCCACAGCTTCAGCAAACTATTGTCCAAACTCCTGGCCAATAGACTGGCACCTCATTTGGATAGCCTAGTCTCACGAAGTCAAAGTGCATTCATCAAAGGTTGTGCCATTCAAGACAACTTCCTACATGTGAAGAATGCCATTCAAGACCACCAACGCAGAAATGCCTCGCTATCTTTCTCAAAATTGACTTCTCCAAGGCCTTCGACTCACCCATCGGGGCTATCTTCTAGAGGTTCTCAGTACTGGATTTGGTCAACGATGGCGTAATTGATATCCTCCTTCGGGTTCAACCTCCTCCGTCCTTCTCAATGGCATTCCGGTCCCCCTATTTACCACGCAAGAGAGTTAGACAAGGAGATCCTATCTCACCCATGTTGTTCATTGTGGCCATTGATCCTATCCAATGCTCTTTCTTCGCAAGCACGTGAAAATAATGTTCTCTCGCTATCAACTCGAGGATGGTGTCCTTGCGGACATCTCTCACGCCGATGACGCGCCATCCTTATAAATCCAAAAGCAGTGAAATTGAGGCGGCTATGAATATACTCGAAGGCTTTGGGAAGGCCTCCGACTCTGCACAAATCTTGCCAAGAGTCTTGCCACCCGATCCAATCGAGGGTCGGAAGAGCTTGATGACATCTTAATATCCTTCCCAGTAGAAGAGATTCATTCCCTCGCACCTATCTCGGACTTCCTCTTCACCAACGAAAGCTCAAGAAGGTGCACTTTCTCCTTAATCGAGAAAGTGCAAAACGACTTCAAGGATGGAAGGGAGCCTCTTGAGCAAGGCCGGTCGGCTTACGCCGTCAACACCGCCCTCTCACTCTACCCACGCATTTCCTATCGACTTTTCCATTACCTGCTGGGTTTCAAAGAGATTGGACAAAATACGCCGAGCCTTTCTCTGGCGGGGAGGAGTCATCCAGCCGTGGACACTCACTTGTCAATTGGCTAACCGTGTGCCGACCAAAGAAGATGGGTGGGCTTGGCACCGGATCTTCGAATTTGGTACAAGACTTCGCTTATGGATGGTTATGGCTCGATTGGACCGACCCAAGTAGGCTTTGGAATGGCTCTCCGGTACCTGCAGGTGATGTTGACAGAGCGCTTTTCGCGGGGCGACGCGCATCACCATACAAAATGGTCAAGGCTAACTTTTGGCCGGACAACCGATTGCGAGGGTCCGCACCATGCAACATCGCGCCCCACCTCTTCAACATCGCAAGAGAAAGGATCATTCCGCTGCTGATTTGCTTCCTAATGATAAGTGGATAGATATGGTGCGGCACCTCAACACGCGGAGCAACTTCAGGACTACCTCCACCTTTGGAGCCAACTTCGTGGTGTAATGCTTACGATGCAAATGATGAGATCATTTGACTCCAACCTCGGATGGTCAGTTCTCCACTAAGTCGGCCTATCATCTTCAATTTCTGGGCAACACAGGCTGGTCCCTCGGAGACACCATCTGGAAGGCACAGACAGAAAACAAATGCAAATTCTTTGCCTAGTCTCTCGCCCATGGACGCATTCATACGGCTGATGTCCTGGCTCGAAAAGGATGGCCACACCAGCCCATCTGTTCTTTATGCCAAAATAGTCCAGAAACTATTAACCATCTGACTATCCATTGTTCGTACTCTGAAGAAGTATGGAATGAGGTTCTCAATCAATACCCTCAAACGCCTAGATGGATAAACAACACGAGCTTCTGCGACTGGTAGATCGCGGCCTCTTCCCAGACAGCCGGCAAAACGGCCAAGAGGGTCCTAAATGGTCTCATAATCTACACTATTTGGAATCTTTGGAAGGAAAGAAATAGACGCATTTTTCAGCATAAGAATCTTCCTTCTAGGATGCTGGTTGATAGAATTTTGGAGGAGGTGAGGGGATGGAGCATGGGGCTCCTTGCTTCCCCAGTGTAATTTCTTTTTGTTTTTCTAGCCGTGGCTAAATCTTTGTACAGTGTACAGTTCTCTTCTTCTTAATGAAATGGCAAAGCACCTGCCCCGTTTGTTCAAAAAAAATAATCATAGCATTCCAAGACCAAGCAGTACAGATAGGTGCAGAGCAAATATATAATTTGCCTGAACTATGAAGTGTTGATTTTGCTATTTAGCTTTCATTATTTCTTGAGAACCAGGTTTTACTCGGAACTATCACTCTATTAGTAATAACAGCACTTGATGTAGAACTTATTTAGGCAAGGATAAAAGGACACCGCTTAGTAGCTAGTATAACAAGTTCCATAAAATCTAATTTCAGATGTATAATTTGATGTGTAAGAAGTGTACTTGAATCAAATTAGAGCCTGATGTAGGGCTTTGCACACACTTGATAGGCGTTTCTTTGATGAAATTTCAGTGTTTCCAGCTGCAAATGCTCCACTCAGAGTTGATAGAAGTTATTCCCACAAAATGCCAGTACCGCTTTATGATGTAGTTTTCTAGGTTATTGTTGTATCTTCTTTTGAGGATATTTTGTCGGCTATGTCCTTTTGGTATCTCGTGCATCCACAAGCACACCATACTTTTGGATTCTATTTTTACCGTTATTAGTCCCCTTTATCTTGTTATGTAAGATTAATCTTCTTGTGACACAGAAAATGCAGACACTGCTACAGGGCACTGAAGCAGCCAAAATGAAGACCACTTCCAGCTGACTTTATATAAAAGTATTTTGGAAAGTATGCTAAGTTTTAGCTGAATTGTTTTCTTCCCTACTTCCCCTATCCTGTGAAACAGTACTGAACTATTTGAGTTTTGTCAGTTAGTGTTCTGTAGTTCTTGGTTGTAAATGCCAGTTTAACTTCTGAGCCCCATTATAGCTACTGCAGTTGGTTGCATGGTTCAACCTATTGCATGAAATCTCAGATTCTCGAGTCTCAAGTCTCAATCGTTGAACTTTTAGCTGAAGCCATCTAAGAGGGGTCTCGTGCAGACTTGGTATAATAAACTTCTGTCCTGATGACTATCAACTTCCATGATATTCTTGTAAATATCTTTTAAACACACTGTCTACCTTGTTTCTAGTTTCCTGTAAGGTTTTTTGGCTACCATGTAGCTGAACTCGGCCGGAAAGTTAAAACTGCCAATTTCTGCAGAAACCATCAAGGATATGAGTTTTGAAGGTTTTTTTTGTCCTTAATAAATAAAAAATCGATGTATTTGCTTAAAAGGAAAACTAGAAAAACTGTGAAAACCTGTTAATCAGCATAAAACGTAGTTTGATGTATAACTCGGCCAAACTTCAGCTCCACTGAGCAAAACTGTAGTTACTGAATTGGTGATTGTTGTGCTAGTTGGTGGTATTTTCTCAAACCTGATGTGGACTTGATGATGAATAAGTCTCTTGCACTATATGGAATTCAAATAATCTCTTGCAACACATGGAAGAGTTTAAATCATACCATGACTTAGATCATATTAAAATGCAATCTTTTGGTTTTTTCACAAAATGTATCTAAAGGAAAGTAGCAGAACTTAAAAGTAAAGATGTCCCACTTAGTCTTGATTTCCGTGGCAGCAATATATAATGAAGCCCCTTTGGAGATGCTACGCCGCATGAACAAAACTGATAGTTGGTAGTTCGTAGTGTGTGCTGTTTCTTCGTCAAAGGCTGTAGAATTTTTTAGTGGTATTTATTGAAGGGTGTTTTTCTGTTATCGTCGGAATTTTTATCCTACCTGTCTGATGCACTGCATTTCTGACATGTGATTCATTGAACTTAGTCATTTCTTGCAACCGTGGGAACGTTTAAAAAAAGTTTCCTTATGCAAATAAGATTAGCAGCAACTGTTAGCATCACGAAAAGGTGGTATCTGCTTCCAGTCAATGCTGGTTGCTTGACTTTTCACCTATTCTCTTCATCTACGTTCACACTTCCTGTTATTTTTCTTCCTGTTTTTTCTTTGAAGGACTACTCCCCAATAGTAGTAGTAAATTAGTAATCTATTGGTAGCATGAGAACAAAATCATGCCATGCAAATATGTTTTGTTGTGGTCTTGTGGGGGTGGACCCATCATAACCTAGTTTATTCATGTGGTGGTTATGGCTGCATTGCTTATGTCTTATCTAGCATAATTTAAGCACATAGTGGTCATGAATTATGTTGCCTTTTGTTAATTTGTCCTCCATCATATAGCACAATGACTAAAGTTAATTAGGACGCTAAACAATTCTTACCAGCACTTATAGCAGCCACTAGTGCCATTAGAAGCCATCCGGTTTCGTTTGAGCGGGGCAGATCTTACATGAGTATGTTTATGGTAGTGGGCATGATCTAGTCTGTCACGCCCAATCAAACTGTTCTCAGGGCCTCTAGGGCATACGCTATTACTATCACTAGCTATCTGTGTAGCTTGGATTATCTTGGTCTCTTGGAGCAGATGGCGACATGCTCTTTTTTTGGGGATATATTAAGAATTGTTCAAATTAGTACTGGTGCCTTGGTTTCCATGGCTATCAGCATCATGGTCTGGCTGCTATCAGTAACAGCGGGCTTTCTGTAAACATTGTCATGGCGGCTATTTAGCTTTAGGAAGTGTGTGACTATGCTATCGTCTTATGTCTTGTCGTATCTAATAATAGAGGGTGATGGCTTGCTAACATTTTGTAATTAAGCTTGGAATTTCACTTTCTGCAGTCTGCCCATAAAGCGAAGGTGAAAGTAAGAAGCACACAAGTTTATAATAGAAAAAGAAATATGTTAGGTCACTCTCTTAGCTTATAACTGAGGACATGCCTGTTTTCATTTTTAAATACTTTATTTAACAAAAGTGCAGATATTTGTTTTATCTCCATTCATTATGTAGAATTTTTGTCAAGAGTCTTTTGGAGAGCACGTAGATAAATTGGACATTATATTCTTGGGCTAAACATTTTAAAGCAAAAGGTGTATAGTCATTCTATTGAACTGTCTTGCTGTACGGTTTTAGCCTTGTTTATTGAAGTTCTGATTTGTTAATTTTGGGCTAACAAACATTTCTTTAGCATTGCTTTGCTATAAGGTTGGTAGACTCCATATTTGTTATTTTTGGGCTAATAAAATTTGTTTAGCATTCGTTTGCTATAGGTTGGGAGACTCTAGAGTCTCTTTTTTTTTAACAAACGGGGCAGGCGCTCTGCCATTTCATTAAGAAGAAGAATCAGACATCAGACAGAGATTCAGCCACGGCTAGAAAAACAAAAGGAAATTACACTGGGGCAGCAAGGAGCCCCATGCTCCATCCCCTCACCTCCTCTAAAATTCTATCAACTAGCGTTCTAGAAGGAAGATTCTTATGCTGAAAAATGCGTCTATTTCTTTTCTTCCAAAGGTTCCAAATAGTGTAGATTATGAGACCATTTAGAACCCTCTTAGCCGCTTTGTCGGCTGTCTGGGAAGTGGCCGCGATCCACCAGTCGCAGAAGCTCATGTTGTTTGCCCATCTAGGCGTTTGAGGGTAATGGTTGAGAACCTCATTTCATACTTCTTCAGAGTACGAACAGTGGATAGTCAGATGGTTAATGGTTTCCGGACTATTTTGGCATAAAGAACAGATGGGCTGGTGTGGCCATCCTTTTTGAGTCAGGACATCAGCCGTATGAATGCGTCCATGGACGATAGATTAGGCAAAGAATTTGCATTTGTTTTCTGTCTGTGTCTTTCAGATGGTGTCTCCGAGGGACCAGCCTGTGCTGCTTAGAAATTGAAGATGATAGGCCAACTTAGTGGAGAACTGACCATCTGAGGTTTGAGTCCAAATGATCTCATCAGCTGCATCTGTAAGCGTTACACCACGAAGTTGGCTTCAAAGGTGGAGGTAGTCCTTAAGCTGCTCCACAGTGTTGAGGTGCCGCACCATACCTATCCACTTATCATTAGGAAGCAAATCTGCAACAGAATGATTCTTTCCTCTTGCAATGTTGAAGAGGTGTGGCGCGATGTTGCATGGTGCGAACCCCTGCAACCAGTTGTCCAGCCAAAAGTTAGCCTTCTGGCCATTTTGTATGGTGGACGCCAGCCGCACATGAAAGAGCGCTCTGTCAACATCACTGCAGGGTACCGGAGAGCCATTCCAAGGCCTACTTGGGTCAGTCCAATCGAGCCATAACCGTCGCAAGCGAAGTGCTGTACCAAATTTCTGAAGATCCAGGGTGCTAAGCCCACTCAACTTCTTTGGTCAGCACACAGTTGACCAATTGACAAGTGAGTGGCCACCACTGGATGACTCCTCCAAAATAATATTTGCAAAATGTAAGAGTCTATACCGAACTGAACCGTAGTATAGCCTGCGTAATGGAGCACTTTGTTCTTATGGTGGAGTTGGAATTCTGGATTTGAAGCTGAGAGGTAAATTGCTTCTGAAGCTACCTTTTGCTTACCTGCCTGGCTAGAGTGCTGATCGGTTCAGTCATGACTCATGAGAGCCCTTGGAACAATTTTGTCTTCAAAACATTTTCAAAACAAGTTTCTTGAGTGATTGAAGAAATGTGTTTGTTTGGTCCTAGTTTATGATACGTAGTTTGCTTCTCCCTGAATTATCTTTTGATAATTCAGACTAACGTAAACTGCGGTAATCAGCAAAGTCAAGTTCGTACCCTCCTTTATCTGTTTCTAACCATAGACCATGACGAGGGTCAGAAAATGTCTCCGTTTTCTAAGCTATTCTGTGGGCTTATAAGCTTATTGCATAGAGTTTGTACACCGAATTAGACTTCTGACTAGATGCAATAACACTGTGACAACATTATTGGCTCCTTGTTGAGAAAAATATTGTAACAATGTTACAATGCACCAGCACCAGTCTTGTCCACTGGCTAGTAGCAACATGTTGCTTCAGTTCGCAGCATGAGTTTCTAGGATTTGGACTTGTCTCCCAGAAATAGTATACTGATACATATGGCCATACAGCTGGTAAGATTAGGATGTATCCTAGGATCCTGATTGGAGAAGAGTAGTACACCAGTGGTTCCATTTTGACCAATCTGAAACCCAATCCTCAGTATTTGTTTGACGAAGGCAAGAGCAATTTTGTCTCAGAAAAAGGGGAATCTCTCAGGGACCAGTCTGGTTGACCGTATGCTCTTTTCTTTTTTATTCTTGTTGATTGTGACTGGCAGGCTGGAGCCGCTGGACACTTGCTTTTTCCCCTTTTTTATCTTCCTGGATCATTCAGGCATGCATCTCGTAGTTTCTAAGAACGAGTTTTTTTTTTCTTTATGGATCGAGTGGGTATCTGCATGCTTATTTGTAAATTCTTAGGCAAAGCCTAGAATAACAGAATTTGATCAATATTTGCTCATTGACAATGTTTCTCTTTGTGGGGCCGTTATTAGGTCGTAGATAGCAACATATCTCCTCTGGAACCTCCCCGAAGCAGAACCTTTTGACTAGAAGTTCTGCGGACAGTGGCTCCACCTGTAAGTGTGTGATGCTTCATCACTGGATTAAGCCCGTCAGTGTATGTCCAAAACTAGGGTGATCTCATCATTATTTATTCATTGTTTATTTTTTCTATATTTTTATCTCTTTGTATTTTAATCCTACCATACCACTATAGTGTTGGTATATAAATCGGCAATAATTGAATTTATCATTGGTGATGTCCTCATCATCCATCGCCTTGGGTTGGAACCTTTGAATTCAACGCAAAAAAGCTTGGAGTTGGAGGCGACCAGAGATAAGCTATAGAATTGTATGTAAATATAGCTGAAATTGTTTTGGCCTACCCTAATGTCTATATTAGGGGCGATCGAGTTTCTATTATCCATGATGTAATGGTGTTTAATTGCTTATATAGATGTTTTAGATGTTACAATGTCATCTAAGCACCTGTCTAAATATAAGCGCCAAGATAATCACTTCACCACAGCCACTAAATTTTTTTTTCCTAATTAAGAACCTCTTTAATCACTTTTTTTTTATTCTAACGCCTCTAATCACATGGCAAAAAATAACCCTTTTCATCCTAATCACCTATCTATTCGTTTTTATCCTAAGCGCATATCTAATCACCTCGTTTGCATTGTAGTGCATTGTAGCTCTTAAAGCTAAGACATGCGCTTCCAAGAAGTGTTTAATTTTTGCCTCAATTCGGATGCAAGGCGAAGTGTTCTTCGAAATCTCCTCATCTGGAGCTTTGCTGGTATGCATCCAAGAAACAAAACTGGATGTTGTGGATGCTCAGGTTGTGTTGGACTGCGCTGGTCGCTCCTTCGTGTCCTTTTTTGCCTGTCTTCTAGCTTCTGGAACAAAGGGAGGGATCCTTCTACTAGCGCATGAAGATTACTTTCCGATGGGCGACATCGTTAGCACGCCTAATTGTGTCTCGGCAACCATCAAGTCAAAACTGACAAACATCTTCTGGCGCATCATAGTTATCTATGGCCCACAGTCCACAATAAATAAACTCCTCTTTCTTCAAGAAATTGCCACCCATGCACCGACTACTCTTCACTGACTCATCTTGGGAGACTTCAACCTTATCTACCAAGCTGCGGACAAAAGCAATTGCAACCTCAACCCGTCGCTTATGTTTGCCTTTCGCTCAATGATCAGTAACCTTGAACTGAAAGAAATTCACCTCTCGGGCCATCGCTTCACCTGAAGCAACGAGCGGGCCAATCCTACCCACACGAGGATAAATCGTGCCTTTTGCACTGCAGCTTGGGAGCTCCTTTTCCCTGAGACTTACCTGAGAGCTTTACCATCGTTGGTGTCAGACCATGCCCCTCTTCTCCTTTCGACGGCAATGGAGCATAGGCCCACTAAATGTTTCCTCTTTGAAAACTTCTGGCCACGAATCGAGGGCTTCCACCAGGTAGTTCAGGAGGCTTGGAGTTGTCCAGTGGCTAACATGAACCCCCTTCCGCAAACTTCACACCAAACTCTCACGTACTGCTAAGGCTCTCTCCAAATGGGCAAAGATCAAAATGGGAAATTTCAGTGTTCTCCTCGCCATAGTTCACGAGCTGATCCTCCTCTTCGATCAAGTTAGCGAGGCGCATTTGCTTTCGCCTATTGAAAGGGACCTTCACAGTGACTTAAAGACCGTAGCTTGGGTCTCGCCGTGATCGAGAAAGCACGGATCCGACAGCGGGCAAGGGCCCAATGGATCAAGTTGGGAGATGCAAACGCGAGATTTTTTCACATTCGTGCCAATTCTCGAAGAAGGAAAAACTTCATTCATTCCTTGGCCACGCTCGATGGGCCAGTCAGCTTCCACTCTGATAAGGAAGCTAGGCACCCCCTTCAACCGTGAGCTCTCCTTGGCTTGGGAACACCTGGGCTACTTACCCCATGACTTGGATGACCTGAAGCTGCCTTTCGAGGAAGAAGAGATAAAGCAAGTTGTACTTTCCAGCTCAATAGATAAGGCGCCTGGCCCGAATGGCTTTACGGGCTTATTCTTTCGTGTTTGTTGGGACATGATTAAAGAGGACATCATCAATGCCTTTCACCACCTTTATAATCAAAACTCGGCCTCGTTAAATCTCCTAAACACAGCTAACATCGTCCTCCTGCAAAAAAAGGAACACGGTTTGCAACTGACAGACTTTCGTCCGATCAGTCTAATCCACAGCTTCAGCAAACTTCTATCCAAACTCTTGGCCAACAGATTGGCCCCTCATTTAGATAGCCTAGTCTCACGAAGTCAAAGTGCCTTCATCAAAGGTCGTGCCATTCGAGACAACTTCCTTTACATCCAGAACGTCATTCAAGACCACCAACGCACGAAGACCTCAACTATATTCCTCAAAATTGACTTCTCCAAGGCTTTCGACTCAGTCCATTTGGGCTATCTACTAGAGGTTCTGTAGCATATGGGTTTTGGCCAACGCTGGCGTAATTGGATCTCCTCCCTTCTAGGGTCGGCCTCCTCCTCCATTCTTCTCAATGGCACTCCGGGTCCCCCTTTATCACGCAAGAGGAGTTAGACAAGGGGATCCTATCTCGCCCATGTCGTTCATTTTGGCCATTGATCCTATCCAGCGGCTCTTTCTTCGGGCACAGAAAAATAATGTTCTTTCTGCTATCAACTCGCGGACGGTCTTCATGCGGACATCCCTCTATGTTGATGGCGTGACCATCCTCATAAATCCCGTACGCAGTGAAATTGAGGCGACTATGAATATACTCGAAGGTTTTGAAAAGGCCTCTGGACTCCACACTAATCTTGCCAAGAGTGCTACCTACCCGATTCAATGTAGACTAGAAGAGTTAGATGACATTTTAATGTCCTTCCTCGGTAGGAGAGATTCTTTCCCCTGCACGTATCTTGGGCTTCCCCTTCACCAACGTAAGCTCAAGAAGGTGCACTTTCTCCTAATCGAGAAAGTGCAAAAACGACTTCAAGGATGGAAGGGAAGCCTCTTGACCAAGGTCGGTCGGCTTACGCTCGTCAACACTGTCCTCTCAGCTCTGCGTACGTACTTCATGTCGACTTTCTCAATACCCAAGTAGGTTTCGAAGAGGTTGGATAAAATCCGTCGAGCCTTTCTCTGGCGGGGAGAGGAGTCATCCAGTGGTGGGCACTCACTTGTCAATTGGTCAACTGTGTGTCGACCAAAAAAGTTGGGTGGCCTTGGCACCCTGGATCTTCAGAAATTTGGTATAGCACTTCGTTTGAGGTGGTTATGGCTCGACTGGACCGACCCATGCAGACCTTGGAAGGGCTCTCCGGTACCCTGTAATAATTCTGACAAAGCGCTCGTTCGCGAGGCCACTCGCGTCACCGTCCAGAATGGCCAGAAGGCTAACTTTTGGCTGGATAACTGGCTGCAGGGGTCGGCACCATGCAACATTGCGTCCCACCTCTTTAAAACGCAAGAGGAAAGGATCACACCGTCGCAGATTTGCTTCCCAATGATAGATGGATAGTCATGGTGCGACACCTCAACACGGTGGAGCAGCTTCAGGATTACCTTCACCTTTGGAGCCAACTTCGTGGTGTGACGCTCACATATGCAGCTGATGAGATCATTTGGACTTCAAGCCCGGATGGTCGGTTCTCCACTAGGTCGGCTTATCGACTCTAATTTCTAAGCAGTACGAGTTGGTCTCTTGGAGAGACCATCTGGAAAGCACAGACAGAAAACAAATGCAAATTTTTTGCCTGGTCTCTTGCCCATGGGCGCATACATACAGCTGACGTTCTGGCTCGAAAAGGATGGCCTCACCAGCCCATCTGTTCTTTATGCCAAAATTGTCCGGAAACCATCAACCACTTGGCTCTTCATTGTTTGTACTCTGTAAGAGTTTGGAATGAGGTTCTCAATCAATACCCTCAAACGCCTAGATGGACAAACAACATGAGTTTCTGTAACTGGTGGATCACGACCTTTTCCCAAACAGCCGACAAAGCGACCAAGAGGGTACTAAATGGTCTCATAGTCTACACTATTTAAAATCTTTGGAAGGAAAGGAATAGACACATTTTTCAGCATAAGAATCTTCCTTCTAGGGCGATAGTTGATAGAATCTTGGAGGAGGTGAGGGGGTGGAGCATGGGGCTCCTTACCGTTCCAATGCAATCTTTTTCTGTTTTCCTAGCATGTGGCTGGTCCTCAGACAACAGACAATTCTTTTCTCCTTAATGAAATGGCAGAGCGCCTACCCCGTTCGTTCAAAAAAAAAAAAGCTAAGACATTGATATAATTGATTCTCTTTGCGTTTCGTTTTTACTATAGTAGTAGCCATGTTTGAAACTAACATTAATATCTACTGCAGGTTGAGTGCATAATCAGATCAATCCCTAAGTTCAGCCAGTATAATTTTAAAATCGACTCGGCCATTGTTATCTAACATTGGAGTTGATCTAACCATGTACAGTAAGAGGATGCGGATCCGTCAAGAGATCACCACTAGACCTGAGGTGGTCCGTGCAAATTGATGAGCTCGTGGAATGACCACATGTATGTGCTACCTATCCTCGGTTTTATCAAACTCTTGGGCCAGTCTATGGCCGCGCACTAAACAGAGCTCCCTCTACTACAGCATGGCCCTATCTCCTGATTTTTATCAATCTACACCGGTTGCTAGCTCCAGCCACCAGATGCATGAACCCAACACATGGTGCCATAAATACGTTGTAAAGCTGCCGAGCCTGCCATTTTCTCATGTTCCTACTAATTGTTACGCCCTTTGTTTTAAGATGCAAGGAGTATAAGTTTTGGCATGGTCTCTAACATAGAAATTTGACCATTAATTTCTTTCATAATATATCATCCAACTGTTATAGACCTAACACTATGTGAAAGTAAATTTAAATACGAATCTAAATATATTACATGCATAACATCAAACATATATGTTTTTAGCTTGTTAAAATTACAAGCATTGACTTTTTGAATAAATGCATGTCTTATATTTTGAAACGGATGGAGTAAGCCACCTATAAACCTCATAGCTTAGGACACAGATCAGTGCAAACAACAAATATGTATGTATAAACTACTTATACAAACCGAATTTCTTAGAAACAGGTCAAACAAAATGGATTAACTTATCAAAACAACTTTTAAAAACTTAGTAGTAAACAAGCTCATGCCAAAAGAACACATGGATCAGCTAAACGGACATGCTATTCTTTACCGCTTTATTTATGTCTTATCTACTATTTTCTTTTCTTCTAACTTAGAGTTTTCTAAGGTATCCAATCCATTTGACTTGTATTTTAATTTAAGATTTTGAGACATGACTTTAAAAAAACCTGACTAAAAAAGCATGCATATTATGAAACAGAGAAAAGTAAATAGATAGAGATAGATAACAGAACACTCAAAGGATTTGAGAACCTAGGTTGAAATATTTGATTTGATTGGGTTTTGAGAAGTGGCCTAAATTTGAGCCAAAATGTCTGGCTAAAAAAGTAAGGAAAAACAGTAGGCAGCCGTAGATTATCCACTGGTTTCAATTGTGAAACAAAAAAGATGCCTCCGTGTATAGCCGCCACCTCTCATCAGCAAATCAAGCTCACGACTGCAACAAAAACTTGCTACCGACAAGGATGACACGCGGCATCAGTCTAGAAACCTTTTCCATGTTGCTCGCCGGACACTGTCGATATCAACCTGCATGGAATCTGCAAATGCAAGAACAAATTTTAAAAAGGGAGCCCAATTAGCTTCTTCCTTATCCTATTATATGCTCTAAAATGTTATTCCGCAAAGATAACACTTCATGGAGATCAGAGTGGATCTCCTACATTTGCATGCGAGTATGCTGCTCTCGGGCTCTCAGCATGTTTGTGAGCCCATATGATCATTGGATTTGTTTCGCTCTCTAATTGATCTGAAAAATTAAGTTTGGTGGTCTACGGTTACAAGTTACTTGAATTATTTGAAGTTTGGCGGCAGGGCGGAGCTTAGCGTAGCGAACATGGGTCATGATCGTCCTCTTATTTTTGCAAGCTTAGACACATAGTTAAGAAATTAATTGACTACAATACATATTAGGCTGAAAAGTAAATAGTTTTACCATCCCTACCCCCATAGATTTAGAAGTTTAATCGTCGAATTAATGTTTTAATTTAGTTTTTCAATCTTTACATATGGTTGGTCTTCTATTGATTCTTGCTAAACTTGTGGCTCCCACCTTGATTACCGATCAAGCTCCGCCTTCCGTGGTACATGTACATGCGGAAAAAGAGGCACCTCGATCCTAGCTAGACATGCATGTACTACTCAGGCCTTGTTTGTTTCAGATTAAATTAAATTAAAAAAAAATTGTTATTTTTGTATAGATCAAATGTTGTAATATTTTATAGTTATTTTTCTGAGATTTTAAATAGTTATTCTTAGAGTTTTAGAGTTCGCAAAATATTTTTCATAATTTTTAAAAAATTTTAAAACGTATTTCAAGTGGGTCACAAATTTACTACAGTAAAACACAACTCAACGTTAACCTGAAATAAACAAGGCCTCAATATGATCACCGTTCGTACGACCAACCCGAACATGTCCACTGGATCCAGATTGAACGGCGTCCTATTTTACGTGTACATTCGCGGAATTAATACCGATGTCTGATGGACATATACAAGAGGGCGCACGCACCCACTGTGTTCACCAATTGAAGCTGATGGATGGGCTTTTCGGGATCCAATAATTAATGTATCGGGCAACGTGCATAGCGAGATTTCTTAATATGGGTTATATTTTAAATTAATTCACTAGCTCAAATAAAAAAGGGAAATTCAAAACGCAATTTGTTCTTTTCAGTTTAAAATTAAAATTAGATGTTACGATTGGAAATCTTTTACTTTTATATGAACCAAGCTTTATCACACTTTGTAACAATTTTTGTGATGTTTTTAAGTGGATTTTCTCAAAACTCTTTAAGCCGTTTTGGAACAATTTTTTTGAGCTCTACAAACCTCTTATCGAGGGCCACGGCTTTTTTTAAATTATAATCTACCATTTGGTTTTAGGCTTTCAGCCAAAAAAAACAACGGGAGAGAGGGAAAATAGTGTCTGCATATATTGCTGTATGAGACAAAAAGCAAAAGCAACTCGTAGAAAGAAGGGGGCGAATCTATTTAAAAATAAGGGTTTTAATGGAGAGGCCATTGCTTAATTAAGGCCTTGTTTGTTTCAGATTAAATTAAATTAAATTAAATTAAAGTTTGTTATTTTTGTATAAGCCAAATGGTGTAATATTTTGTAATCATTTTTGCGGGGTTTAAATAGTTCTTCTTAGAGTTCGTAAAATATTTTTAAATTTTTTTTGAATTTTTAAAACGTCTGTTGAGAGGATCACAAATTTGCTACAGTTTAACTCAACTCAACATTAATCTGAAACAAACAAGGCCTAAGAATGCTGAGCGGAAAGATAAGTAGACACCAGAGGAAATAATATATATAATACACAGCAATATATATCTCATGTAGAGCAGTATCAGGGCCGTTCCTGAGTTTTCCAGGGCCCGGAACGAAATCGTAGATGGAGGCCCCTAACATAAGTATTAAATTTTTTTTATAATACCATATACCAACTAAAAAAACAACATTCAATGTATTGTACAAATTATACCGATAAATAAAAGTACAAGTACAAGTAAGATTTTTTACCTCAAATAATTGTGGAGCTCATCTTAGAAATGTCTTCTAACATTTCTAGATGCAAAATCATCAATTATGGCCTCTATATTGATGTCATCCAATAATATATTTATGCATGGCTCCTTTCTGTGATTCTATAAAATCATCCGCTCGTTTTTTTTTTCCTTTTTCGCTATCAGATGGATATTTTCTTGGTGGCATGATGTCTACAACCAAAGAATAGATTGATAAGATAATAATATGATTTTAATTTTTGATAATCTAATTAATCATCAAAAATTAATTAATCACTTACTCACCTGGCGAGCGTGTGGACGTGTGGTGAATAATCTAAAATAGAGACGCAGAGTAGCAGACCCGACGTAGATCGGATCTACCGGGACCACCACTAAATAAAATAAGGTTGCGTATAGCGTACCTAGGGTTGATGAGATCATGAGAAATCAATAGACAGTAAAAATATACTCCTTTAAAAATTTAATTAGCGTACCTAGGAGTAGAATGAATTGATTTGGTATGTTCTTTTAATCTAGTTTAAAGAGATAAAGGGACAAGATTGGACGAAGCACAAACCATGGATCGAACTGCATGGGCAAATGGCGCTAGTTTGAGTGTTCAACTGGAATTGGAATCGACGGGAATTCTGGAACACGCCTGCACACAGCCATCAGGCATTGGCTGATCGGCCGGCCATCAGATGAATTGATCCAAGGGGCATGGAGTTATGGACTGCCACGGTGACCATATATCCATATGGGCCTTGGCCGCTTGGCCCATTGCCGGATTGCTCTAATTGGGCGGTGTGACGATGGCGGTCTCATCGAACTTGAATCGATCGACCGATCGAAAGCAATGAGAGGTCGGGAGCTTCGCCGTGTCGCCGGGTGGGGCTCGTCCGGGGGGGCCGGGCGGTGGCCCCGCCGCCTCGTGGCGGCCCTGCAAAGATATATCTCTACTCTAATGTCGATGTGAAATACGTGGAGCTCTATGATCTACGTACTATATGCATGTAGGCTGCTATAGAGAGTTGCTACAGGGAAATGCATGTGATGTACGCCGTCGTTTGCATGCATATGGAAGGAGAACGCGGTAGACTGAATTGGGCGTCTTGTTGCCAAGACGCAAGATGGGCCTGTCGTGTTTCGTCGCAGCAGGTAACGGGTAAGACGTCTTGGCCCACACTTCAAAGCGGCCGGACAGCTAAAAGTCGGGCATGGCACGACCCAAAAGCACTGGCGGGTCGATTGAGCCGTGCCGCCTGTGCACGCGCATTTAAATGATCAAAAGTCGGTACAGTGGGGCATTAAGTGTACTTGGCAATGCGGCTGATGGCTTGAGCACAAGCTGGTAATAAACATCAACAAAATGCAGTAAATAAATGATCAAAAGCTGGTAATAAACAACAACAAGTAAGCACTAGATTATATCTTAAACTGATCACAAGTAAATGAATGTATGTACTTGGGAAAACAGGTAAGCCGTAAGCATCAAGCCAGCGGCTGAAAGATCAAAATAAGTACAGCACCAGAATGTTCACTATGCCAAGAAACAACACAAAGACAATACATATAGATTACAACACAGAGGCTTTGTGCACCATGCCAAGAAACAACACAGAGACAATACATATAGATTACACTATGCCAAATGTCACACTTAGCCTCACTCTGATTCCACCAAATGCCTTTGCTATCTAAAACAGTGTCAGCTGAATATCTAAAACAACACACAGTCACACAGAGCATTCAAAGAACAGGAATGGAGGGAAAGTAAATTTTTATTCACTGGTTTTGCTGCCTCGTTAAAAACCTTACACCCCGGTGTGGGGTTCCCTCAGTAAGGAAAAGAGGACAGAACCAGAATGTTCAATCTAAGGGTCCAGTAAGGAAAAGAGTACAGCACAAAAGAGTACATATTATGCTAGGGAAATGACAGACTAAAAAGCTACTCAATGTTGAGATCAGCAAAAGAATGTTCAATCTCAGGGTCCACTAATTGATGTTGCTTCCGCTCTTCCGCTCTTTGCCAATCCTTGAGACAAGTAATTGCTTCCGCCGTCTCTGGTGTAAGAGATGATCTTCTTTCTTCAATTATCCCCCAACAGTGTTGAAAGTTGCTTCAGAGGAAACCGTTGAGACCGGAACGACTAAAATATCCCTTGCAAAATGTGACAATACAGGAAAACTGTATTGGTGTTCCTTCCACCATTCTAGGAGCTTCACCTTCTCACCCCTCAATGTACGATCTGTGGCTGCAAAGTTAGTAGAAAGGTAGTGATTGAGTTCGGCATTAGGATTCCACCTTTGGCTTGAGGTAGAGGCAGCAGATTCCTGTCCTTTCGCCCGCTTCCACAAGTGCGATGTCAAACTTATGTTGCATGTTTCTGAATCTTGCCCGCCATCACATGGCTCCACCTCGTTTTCACCATACTTCTTGTAGTATAAAGTGTATACTCGAAACAGATCGTCTTTCACATGATTGAAAGAATCTGAAAAATCTAAATCAAGTGCCTCACCTATTCCCTCCATTGCACTTTGCAGACCATCTAACTTTTTGCGGGGATCAAAATAGTAGCAAAGCAATAAACATGCGATATAGAACCAAAATATTTTAGAAATTTGTCCTCCATTGGTGCAATAATAGAACTTAAAAGTGGATCATCTCGATACTTAGCAAATGATTCAGCAATTAACCAAATATATTCAATTACTAAGCAGGAAGTAGGATAATAAATACCAGATAAAACATTAGTTGCTGCATAAGAGGTTAGTAAGAAATCTCGAAAACGACTTGCAATAGTCCAATCAGATTCAGTTAATACTAACTCACTATCTTGAGCATTAGCATTCACAAAAATAGTAATGATATGTTCATATCCATCCAACTTCTTAAGCATCAGATATGTAGAGTTCCATCTTACCTTCATATCAAGTCCAAATTTCCTTGGCACCTTATAGTTGACCTTGCAATACTCAGCAAACTTGGCAGCAACTTGTGGGCTACTAGATATGTACCAAATAGCACCACAAATATTGTTTAAATATTTGCTAATCATAGTTAAACCATCTTGAACAACCAGATTGATAATGTGGCACACACACCTTTGATGGATAACATATCCACTAATATAGGACCGAAGCTGAGGGGCAAGGGTTTCCATGGCAGTGCTATTGGAGGAAGCATTATCAAGAGTTATAGAAAGGATCTTATTTTGTATCTTAAATTCATTGGTGACCTCAAGTATATGCTTTGCAATGGCAACTCCAGTGTGTGAATCATCCATTAACCTAAATCCTATGACTCGCTTGTTCAGATTATATGCTTCATCTAAATAATGTGCAACAACACTAATATAACAAGTTCTTTGATGCGATGAAGTCCAAATATCAGAAGTTAATGCAAATGAAAACTTCACTTTAAGAAAACTTTCCTTTAAACTAGCTAGCTCTTTTTTGACTAATGATAGTATATCAGATTTTGTAGTTTTTCTGCTAACAAGCTGGTACTGTGGGGAAAAGCCATGTTGAATCATTCTTTGAAAATTACGGCTTTCACCCATCATAATGGGCAAATCTTCCGAGACAATAAATCTAGCAATTTCTTCACACCTACCAAGGGTTGTAAACCCATGTACTTACAATGCCATCTTCGAAAAGTTCAATCTGCGTCGCAGACACCGCCTCCTTGAGATTGTCCAAGCTTTTGCAAACAGGTTTTGTAATGCCGATTCAAATGTCCAGTGCCGCCACCTAAACCTGCACTCAGCTCAGTTTTACAATAGTTACATATGGCAAATACCGTTCTACACCATCATTGACGACGTAATTTCACCATATGCTTCCAAAGACTCAAATTTCTTCCACTTGCCTTTCTACCATTATCGCCCTTTCACTAGAGGACACTGGCGCTGCTGCTGCTTCAGCCTGGTCATCATGTGAGGGCACATAAATTGGAGAGTGGGCCGCATCCTCATAGCCCTCTGTTCCATCCATATGACAATCGTCCATGCCATAATCTCCCATGCCTGGGGAGAGCTAGCGAGGATCGATGTGAACATCATCGATGCTAGAACTACCAGCTACATTGCACGTCTGTCTACGCCGTGTCACCCTTCTAACTAGCTTCTTATTCTTCTCTCACATAGTGTAGAGGTTTGGGGTTCCAGAATCCAAAGATGAGAGAATTAGAGAAGTAACAAGTAACAACTAAAAAATGGATTTTATAGCCCCAAAGTGCAGAAACCAAATGGCCAAAGGTCAGAGACGAGCTGAGCGCCTGAGGGTAAGCATTTACTGTAGTAGTCGGCTGGTCGCCATATCGGGCCATCGGGAACTGGGAGGGTCCGAGAGGTTTCAAGACAAGAGGAGAAAATCAGAAAACGAGGATTTCAAGACCGTTGGAGGCTTGGAGCAAGACTGTATGAGTCAATAGAGGGGGGAGGACCGAGGACGGGAGGCTAACAGCCAACAGGCCATGGATCTAACTCGCCACTCGCGAATAGCGAGGTACCTCGTACCTGTCGCTGCTCTGCATCGCGTACAGCAGAGTTTGTCGCCGTCGCCTTCATGGACGCCGCCGCCGCCTTCATGGACGCCGCCGCCGCCGTTTCTTGCTGGACGAAGCCGCCGCCTCCGCCACCATTGAGCTTGTGGGGACGAGGTCGTCGTCGATGCCGCCGCCGCTTCCATCCTGGACGAGGTCGTCGATGCCGCCGCCGCTTCCATCCAGGATAGGGTTTTGGGCTAGCTAGTGATTTCAGAATTGGGGATCGGCCGATCGGGGCTCGGGGGACTCGGGACTGGTCACGGTCTTGAGGGTCTTCACACGCTCACTGGAGGTTGGGCCAGGGCGCCAGGCTCACCGCTCACACTCACTTCGCCACTTCGGTTGCAGCGTACCAGCACGTGACCCAAATGTTCGGTCAGCGTCGGGCGTCGTCGTGTTGGCTTCTCGTGCACGGCCCAAAAAGTTTCGTGCCGGGCCGTGCTTTGGGCCGACAAAATCGGGCCGTGCTTGGGCCGGCCCAAAAAAGCACGGCCCAATTCCCAGGTCTAAACGCGGGGGCGGTCCGACGGGTGTTGGACGCCCCCATCTGATGGTCATCCAACGGTCAGCGTTGGATCTTGTGTAAAACTTATTATTTTTGTTTCACCGTGTTAAAAAATCAAAAAAATTATTAAAAATTATAAATATTCTCTAATCATGGTGCCAGCCGCCAGCCGCTGGGTCTTGACCACTACCAGCAAGTAGCAGTGCACGGTGCACCTCTCCGCATGCATGTGCAACGCAAGCTAGCTAGGCTGGCCTGCTCATGCGCCCATGCATGGCCACCATTAACTTGCTAAATTATGCAGGCTGTAGCATTGCGACACATACCATCTCAAACGGATGCATCGATCTCCCAATCTGCCATCGTCGATATGATCGGAGAGAGGATCGTACGAAATGACTAGGGCTGCTAGTGATCCACCCCACTCCATTTAATAACGAAAACACTTACCGCTGGTAGGCCGGCGCGTCCGGACTCAGCGCGCAGCGCGCAAGAACGCGCTGGAAAGACACTGTGCCGGTATGCAGGGTGGGTCCCACAGTATTTTTTTCGTTTGGTGACCATAATTTTTGACTGTGTGCTCTAATCAACAAACCGTTTGCACCAACGTGTTCCTCGTATTTTTACGAACAAAACAAGATATATGTTGCCATATAAATATTCAAACTTACCTAGTGAAACTTGGGTTTTGCCTACTGAAACTTGGGTTGCGTCTAGTAAAACTTAGGTTTCATACTCGTTAAACTTTGCCAAACTGTCAAGTTTCATCAGGTTTCATCCAAATTTTTTCAAGTTTCATCAAGTCAATTCAAATTTCATCAAGTTTCAACAGGTTTCATCCAAGTTTCATCGGATTTCATCAGCACACGGCCAAGTTTCATTAGCACACGGCTAAGTTTCGCTAGTATAGATGTAAGTTTCATTAGTGCCTTCTCTTTGTTTCACATAAAAAAATTTGAAAAAGTGAAAAAAATCAAAAAATCTAAAAGTATTTAAAATGAGTTGCTCTCGATTTTAGAAGAATTATGAAATTTATTCCACACATTTTGAACATTGTTTGAATTTTATACAAAAATCAGAAGTTTAATTGAAAATTTAATCAACTGCAGCTAACAAGCGCTCGTACTGATCTGATCACGCGGGGCGTGCGGGCTCGTTGGATGCGCGCAATGCCGGACGATCGGACGGACAGCGCTAATCCGGCACGGGCGCGTCCTTCCGGATGTCCGGCGCTTGGCTCTCGCCAAAAAAACTATTTTTTTTCTACCCATCCCACCCCACCCCACCCCACCTCATTTTTATTTGAACCCACCTCACCCCACTCCACCCCATTTGTTATATAAACCCAAACCAATCTAACCCACACCTCTCATATGGGTTCAACTCTATTTCTCAAACCATTTGGCCCATTTCTCAACCCAATTTTATATGAATATTAGATTTTATAAATAAAAACACCTTAGTTTTTTCTTAAACCTCGCGTTCACACCATAAAAAATCATCACAATTGTTATTTTTTTTGTTATAACTCTACATATCCAAACGCAACTTTATGCAAATTGGTAGGTCAAACTGAATAGGTGGGCCCGCATGTAAAAATTTATGATATATTATAGAACCCATATAAATTCATTCGATCAATACAAACCCGTGGATTGAACCCATTTGAATCCAAACCTTTTCAAACCCACCCAACCCCACCCCAACCCAACCCATTTCAACTTAAAACCCATCCCACCCCAACCCATTAGCAACATCAACACCATTTCCACCAATCCAAAGCAACCCATTCTAAAACCCAACCCATTGCACCCCAGCCTATTAGCACCCCTAGATACCCCTAGATATGTCATTAGCAACAACAAAACTAACATCATATCAAAGTACTTTTGAATATGGATATAAATATATTACATGCATATACTAAAACATTTATATTTTTTCTTAGTTATTAGTTAAAGATTTTAAACATTGACTTTTGAAAAAACATATACGCCCTATATATTAGAATGGAGGGAGTATCAACCAGTACTATGCAGCTAGCATGGTATCCACGATCCCACGTACGCTACATGCTGCCATTTATCGTTCTCAACGGCGTCACGACGCATTCATCGAGGTCAGGTCCATGTATGCATGCTACGTGCAGCGCGTGACGACATTATTGGCGCGCAAGTAACTTGGATTGACACGTCCAATCACCGCCACAAAAAACAGTGCTTCTTCGTGTGTACTAGCTAGCTCGTTGGTGCCGGTTCGTAAATCTACAGAAATTAACAGCCAGTTTTGCATCATATATATTATCTATTCTAGAGCATGAAGCTACAAAAAATATTATCTATGCTATTATATGGTTTATTAGAACAAACAAATATCTCTGCATACGATGGTTAGACAACTATATTGTTTTTAAAGTTATTATAACATCTATTTTATCTGTACACACCACAAAAAAAAAAAAATCATACAGTGTAAAATTTCTATCCATGTTTACACATACAACATGTATTTTTTAAAAATACATAAACATCATATATGTTTTTACGAAGACACTTGTACCCGGTAGTCCGACGCGTCGGACTCGCCTCGCGCATGCAGCGCGCGAACGCAGCAGCAGGGCAAGGCACTGTGCTGCATGCAGGTGGGTCCCACGGCCTTTTTTTTTCTTTCGGCAACCATAATTTTTGACTGGATGCTCCAATCCACAAACCGTTTGCACCAACGTGTTTCTCGTATTTTTACGAACAAAACAAGATATATGTTGCCATATAACTCTTCAAACTTATATGGTGAAACTTGAGGTTCGTCTACTGAAACTTGGGTTTCGCCTAGTAAAACTTGGGTTTCATACTCGTAAAACTTTGCCGAACTGTCAAGTTTCATCGGGTTTCATCCAAGTTTTTGCAAGTTTCATCAAGTTTCAACAGGTTTCATCCAAGTTTCATCAGGTTACATCGAAGTTTCATTAGATTTCATCAGTACACGATCAAGTTTCATCAACACACGACCAAGTTTCGATAATATAGATGTAAGTTTCATAAGTGCCTTCTTCTAGTTTCACATCAAAAAAAATAAAAAAGTGAAAAATTCAAAAATTCAAAAAGTATTTAAAATGGGTTGCTCTCGATTTTAGAAGATTTATGAAATTTATTCCACGCATTTTGAACACTGTTTGAATTTTATATGAAAATCAGAAGTTTATTTGGGGATTTAATCAAAGGACGACTAACAACGCGCGCGCTGGGAAGGCTTGGACTCGGGCGCACTCAGGGGCGTTGGATTGGCGCGGTAGCCGGTGATCCGACGGGCGCGGTTGGTCCGGCGCGCGGAATGGTTACGAGTATGGTTAGATAACTATATTGTTTTTATCTCTGCATACGAGTATGGTTAGATAACTATATTGTTTTTACAAGTTATCGTAACATCTATTTTATCTGTACACACCACTAAAGATAAAAATCATACACTGTAATATTTCTATCCATGTTTACACATACGACATGTATTTTTTAAAAATACATAGACATCATATATGTTTTTATAATTCTCGTGCTATAGTCAATCACGATCCACAAATTCATAAATAACTTGACATTTTGGATTTTGCCTCGGTCTCCTAAATGCAATTTTGGACACTAACTACTTGAAAAAAATATAAATACGTGCCCCATCCGAGCGAGGAGAGTGCTTTCTTATAAGAGCGTGTGCGTGTGTGTGATTCTTACGTGCTCCATCCGATTAGTTTGTAAAAAAGTTCTAAAAGATGGAATTCAATTTATTCAAGAATAAAACCTCCCTCACGGTCACGGGGGAGCATCCGTTCCTGAGGTCCACCAGACCGGGCCGGAGTCCGACCCAGCCGATGCGACGCAGGCCCACCGCCCACCGCCCGACGGCCCACGGCCACGCCTCCCGCCACCAAGGAAAAATACCAAATAATCAACAGCTTAAATAGAAATTAATAAAATAATCCATCAGAAAAGAAAATTACAAAATATCCTCGTCCCGCCACCTCGGTGGTCGCCACCGGACGGGGCCGCACTGAGTTGCCGCCACTCGGACGGCATAATGAGCTGCCGCCACCCGCGGCGACATAGACTCATTCGCCGCCACCGGTGGCCACGGCCCACTGTCCCGACCGCCCCCTAATTACCCGGCGTTGCATGCAAAAGTGCGGGAAAAAAATTATTAAAATAATACCTGCCGACAATACAGTGTGTAAAAAAATATTAAAATAATCTTCCACCGACAAAATAGTGTCGAAAAAATAATAAAAAAATCCTCACCGACAAAATAGTGTCCAAAAAATAATAAAATAATCCTCACCGACAAAATAGTGTTGAGTTTTTAATTAATCAAATAGTAATTGCATGATTTACGCTAATTAATACCGATTAGAGGTCACAAGTGATCATAAAATTGAGTCTATATATATCGCGTCCCGCCGTTCGCTTTCACACACGCAAAGACTCTCGCTTTCAGCTAATTTCACACACGCGAGTTTCACACGCAGAGCGGCCTTGACACACGCACTCTCTCGCTTTCAGTTCTTTTCGATTCGTCGATTCAGTATATTATTCACGATACCTCGGTTGAGGATTCACCAGAGTATCTCTTCACGATATTTTTATGCTCAATGTGATGGAATATTTTGAATTTAAATTTGATGTACTTGCTAATAATTAGTGTTATTATGTACATATATGCAAGAGTTAATTTTGGCATAATAATATTCTATGCTAATATTATTTGCAGTGTTGTATGCTAATCTTGCCATATTAGTACTTAATCTTGCCATATTAGTATTTAAACTAAGCACCAAAGATTCAGGTTTTTGTTATTAATTTTGCAATCAAGAAGCACCGTAGCACGCACTAATGTCAGAGAGCAAAGCAAGATGCATCGATTTATGAAGGTAACAAGTACATACGGTGATAGTTTAATATGACCACTTAATTTCAGTATATTCGTGTAATTTACACGCTTGTTTTAATTTTTTCAGAACTTTGAACCGATCGATCTTATAACCGTCAGGTACGCATTTTATAGTTAACATAAACTTGTTGTGTTAGGTTAACTTAAAATATGATTAGTGATTAATTAGTTATGTAAGGAGAGAAAATGATGTACAAATATAATGAAAATTAGTGAATTTTTATAGCATGTAATATATGAATGTTTAAGTTTTAATTACACGTACCGTGCAACATTATATATAATTAGCGACAAATTAACGCTAGTGTGAGTACTTAAAAAGAGTGACTATATTTTTCATATAGTAATTTTCTTGTTAGCTTAATTAAACATAATAGGAAATGAATCTATATTTAGCATGCAAATAGTAATACAATTGTACGTATTTTAGTGACATTTTACTTAATAATTAGGGTGTTTGGAGTATTAGTGGAGTTGCTATATTGTATGTTCAAATTTATTTACACGTATTATGTATTAAACACGTAAGCTAACATTTTATGTAATGTTTGAAATAATAGTTAAATATAAAACAAATTTATATTTAATATTAATATGAATGAACACGTGCATGTTACTGACGTAAATGGAGACAAAGATCGACTATTTTTACGGAGATGCACCCGCGCCAATGTAAGGGAATTTTGTAAGCATGCACACATGCAGCCATTTGCAGACCACAATAACATTGCCAATAGAGCTGTCAATGCTGGCGAGGGTTATAGCTCGAAATCTCCGTATAAACCGTCATGAATACAAACTTGTTCTACACGGTGTTAGGCCATGCCAGGTTCCAAATAGTTTGATGTACGTATACAACTTGTGGCCACTGAGAAATAAGTCTGCTTGGACGTACTATGTTAATAAGGCGAGAGAAGAGGGTACCACTTAGGTGTGTATGCGTCTTTGCGAGACAAGACAATCGGAGGCGGGGCCTAGCAACACCGTAGAAGAAAGTGCACATGAGGAAGTGCCGGAAGGGTATGCGGAGGACCCAATTGGTAGTATGGCATCGTCCGGTGTCGAGGCATTCGACATGGGCACGGATCTGGATATCTCAATGGAGGAAGGAGAGATAGATGCACATGCGTTAGGGGATGATTTCGATGAAGGGGGTGAAGACGATGTCGAAGAAGAGGACGACCCGATGCCCGCCATAGCGTATTATCGCGCTCTGGATGCTTCGAATTGGGTGATCGGGGATCACTCGAATATTTCCAGATGGGGGTATATGCATAATGACATAACAGTGGGTCAAGAGTTTAGCACGGCGATGAGGTCATACACTTCATCAGCAACTTTGGTGTCACAATACGGCGCGAGCACTCCGTGGCACGGTCCGGGCCGGCCGTGTACGAGGTGAAGTGCGTAAAGAAACCGGAGTGCTCATTCCATGTTCGGGCCCATCGCCCAAAACATGAGCACCACTTCATAATCAGTAGGTACAAGCCGCACACTTGTACGGAGGAGTTGGTACGCAATATTAGCAGTAATGTGGACTCGAAGTTCATAGCGCAGATGTTGCTAACTGCTATTCAAGCCGATATCTCCATGAAACCACACTCCATAATGGCCGAGGTGCAGAACCGCACTGGCATGTCGATTACATATCACCAAGTATGGCGAGCCAAGTAAAAGACACTCAAATTGTTGTTCGGGGATTATAAGGAGTCATACAACTGGGCTCCCCGTCTCCTCCGCAAGATACAGGAGACCAATCCTGGGACATGCTATGTTTCTGCCCATGAGGCTGTATATCTCCCCGATGGAAGTGTCGCACCCAACCACTTCTACCTGATGCGCCTGTTTTGGTCTTTTGGCCAGTGCATAGAGGCCTTCCGGCATTGTCGTCCTGTCATTTGTGTGGATGGGACATTCCTCACCGGTCGGTACTATAGTGCTCTACTGACGGCACTTGGAGTTGACGGGAACAACCAGATATTGCCTCTCTCATTTGTTTTTGTGAAGAGCGAGAACAATGACAGCTGGTTGTGGTTTCTATCTCTTCTAAAGATTCACGTTGTCATGGATCGTCCTGGAGTGTGCGTCATTTCTGACCGCCACCAAGGAATCCTACATGGTGTAACTGTATTGTCCACCGATGATGTCCCAATGTGGTCAGACGTTCGTTCTCGATGGTGCATGCGTCACCTAGGGACGAACCTATACACTGCATTCAAGAATAAGCCCCTAGTGAAGAAGTTGAAGACAATGTGCATGCAAAACCAACAGCGCAAATTCAATGCGCTTTTCAATGATATTAACGAACGTACCAGGAAAATGGTCGCCGAAGAGCAAAGCACATCAGGGGTTCAAATACTAGGGGGCGAGCAAGTCGACTCGCCAGTAAAATTACTTTTGCTCGATGGATAGCGCAAAAACCGGCGGAGAAATGGGCTCTTGTACATGACACTAATGGCGCTCGGTAAGCTGGTAGATTTATTTACAATGTTAGTTTCCATTCCGTTCGATCGTAAATTTAAGAAGTCTCGTATTGCAGATACACGGTGATGACGACGAACATAGCTGAGTCGTATAATAATGTGCTACGAGGCGTGCGCGGCCTGCCAATATGCACTATCATTGAGATGATCTTTTTTAGGACAAGAGATTATTTCCGCGACCGAGAAATGGCGGCCATGCAAATCACAAGCACTTTCTCCCCTCGTGTCGAAACCATCCTACAGAGGCGCCGATGTAAATCTCGCCCACCGCACGTCAATATATGACCGTATGAATAACATATTCAATGTGAAGAGAAAGTATATGACAGATTTAGCGGAGATAATCAACAAAAGTGCCAACTTGGCCAAGATGAGGTCAGTATGCACTTGCAATAAACCCCAGATCGAACACATCCCATGCTCGCACGTCATGGCGGCATGTCGAGATCTTGCCGCAACGATGGCACCCAATCGTCTCTCCGTACTATTCGATGAATGCAATTAGGCAAACATGGGCACCCAAGATGCGACCAATTAATCGAGGGGATATAAAACTCGAAGGGCCTACCTTCCATACATTCCCACTACTGACGTGTTGCACAAGGTAGACCGCGTCGGCCCGTTTCAAGGTGACATGGATACTGCCGATGGAGGATATGGTTTGCGTCATTGTCGGCTATGTAAAATGACCAGACATGACCGTAGGCGCTGTCCAAATCAGGGATGAGTCCTACAATATCATTCTGGCAATTCTTGTATCACTGTCATATTTTAATAGAAGAGTTGTATTCGTTATATCCTCACTTCTTTTTTCACTGTCATATTTTAATAAAAGAGTTCTATTCATCATATCCTCACTTCTTATTTCACTGTCGTACAATATTATTCTGGCTATCGTCACTTGTAAGTTTTAATAAAAGAATTGTATTCGTCACTGTCACATGATGTTTTAATATTTTTTGTATGTAATAACTATAATATTTTCTTGCAACATAGACAATGGAGGTTCCACAGTTCTTCTCCGCGCGGGATGACTCCAGCCATAGGTCTCAGAAATGGGTGCGAGACCTTCGAATGTGTTTGCATGTTTCATACAAATTATCTCATATTAACATGGTTAGCTAACATTATGATATTGTTATTTGTAGATGCAAACATTACGAGATCAAACAATTGGATGCCCGCTTTTGGATGTTCCTTGCCCGTGCCGGACTGTTGCCGTGGGCCCTCACTGTTAATGGGGTCCCACAAGGAAATGACCGTCTGACACCGCTACCAAGACTAGACCCGAGCCTTATCACCGCACTGGTCGACCGCTGGCGTCCTGAGACGCACACGTTCCACTTACCGGTCGGTGAGATGACGATTACATTAAAGGATGTGGCCATACTCACAGGGTTGCCCATCTCTGGATGGGTCTTCGTTGTCAACAAACCAAGCAGACAAACATGGAAAAATTATGTCGAAGAAAGGTGAGTGTCTACTTTTTCACTTGCATATTTCTAATTAGTACATAAATTTAGCCTATGAAATATTATTCTAAATCTGCAGTTTGAAGTTGAATATAATGGAAGCGACCGGTGTTTCGATCTCATGGCTCGAGCACCTTGACGAGGCCGGTCCGTGTCCAATCAATGCTGAAGAGGCGATCGTCTCGCGGCATTACAAGGTGTATCTGTACTACCTCCTCGCGGCGTCATGTTCACAAATGGCAACGGTGATCAGATACCCTCACCTAGTCTTCGTAGCTCGAGAGCTATGCAACGAAGCTTTATTTAATGAGGACTACAAGCCGTACAGTTGAGGGTCTGCCATATTGGCCGATACATACCGGGAGTTATGTGTCGCATGCCATCGGACAGCCCCGAATGCAGTGTTTGGGGGTTGTCCTATCATCATCCAATTATGGTCGTGGAGTTATTTGCCACTAAATCGTCCAAACACGCCAGGACGATACTATCCTGTTCATGTAGACGCCGATTTGACCCCCCCGGCATGTAGACCAACAATGGGATATAGATGGTTGCATGCGAGGTTGCGATGGTTGAGAGAATTAGTAGACAGGGCATCTTACATGCGGCTTGTGTCAGACCTAGACCTTCTGGTACATGACCAAGTTACGTGGGAACCATTCTGCCATCTAGCAACCTATGATATTGCCACGGGGGGCTTGCTGGCTAGCACGTGTACTGAGAGTGTAGATTATTGGATGCCGACCTGTTATCTAGTCTGCATGAATGCCGTGGAAGGATACTCGCCGGAACGCGTTCAACGGCAATTTGGCTACCGGCAAACATTTCCACTTCCACCTTCTCGGTATCCGGGCAACTCTCATGGGTATATCATAAGTTAAATATTTCGAATATATTTCTACCACTCATAATGTAACGTACAAGTCTTTTTTCAGGCTTAGTTCAACCGGGCGCAACCGTGATTGGGCCCACGTCCACAACGCCCACATCGAGCGGTGGACTGAGTTAGCTACTGACGAAGTGTGGCACCCTGATGGAGCCGCGCACGAGACTGATATTTGGGGGTACATGGAATGGTACCGCTCAAGAACCAGATGTCAGCTTGCGATACCACAGACAGCAGCAGCACCGCTCCGACAACCAGAGGGCTATGCCCAACGAGTCCATGTTCTGGTACGACGTGCGCTCTCCGATAGTTTCATCTATATTGCGTACTTCATACCTCCTTCTGAATATCATATGACATGGTTGATGCAGACACAGGAGGCCGATTCGTTGCATGGCCATGCAACGGAGCTTCTATCGCAAACACAACGGACCGGCCAATCTTTTTCAAATTCATTAAGGGCCCTCATTAGAAGGGCGGGATCTCGGCTTACGGGAGCGATTAGGGGGGTCGGCAGCGGATGGTTGTTACGCTACGCGACGCCCCCAACGGGTGGCGCGAGACTGGTTCAGTCCGGTCAAGGCTATTTCGAGGATAAAGGGAAAGTGCTTTCTTCCTAAAGAGGCTTCCTCCCCGGATAGGCGACTCGAGACAAACACGTGTCCAGTACTAACCCGACCAGTTTCTCCTTGCATGCTCCGGACCAGACAGAACCTCGGAACGAGACAAGAACTTCGCCACTAAAGCAAAGACCGGCGTGGGGCCCACGGTATCAGCTCCGGGCACCCCGCCGCGCCCATAAAAGGAGGATTCCTGGACAATCGAAGGCGGAGGGCTCTCTCCCTTCCGGCTTCCCCAATCCGATTCCATCTGACTCAAGCCCAAGCAACACCAGCATCCGAAGCTTCCTTAGCGAGTAGTTTTAGTTCTTAACCACCTTCATTGTAAGCTCGGGATCGGTGCCTTCAAACCCGGTCTCGGCACCCTTGTACTGTTTCCACCATATAATCAACTAAGCCGAGTAGAGCTATTACCCTACAGCTGGGGCTCGAACCAGGTAAATCGACCTCGTCTTCGTAGTTCGTATTTCCTCTCTTTCTTTCTTGCACTGTACTGAGAACCTGTACCCAGATCATCAAGTCGCACCGGGCCCTTGTCCGGAAAGGCAGCGCGGCCCTAGCCCTCCGCAGGCTTGGCCGCCACCCGGGTTGCTGAGAAGGATCGTCGTTGGGCCTCACTCCAACTACAAACTCATCTGCCGGTCCGTGGACCACTGCTCTTCAGGAGCGTGATTCCCAGACACCGACGATCGCGACGCCATAAGTTCACACACAGGTATATCCTACCATGACCAAACCGAGGATCAAATTCGGTTTGGACCTTCTCAGGCTGCTGGTCAGCGTACGACGCATCCACCTGACCATTACACCCTAAGTGCATACACGACAAGGGGTCGTCGGCGCTAAGTGTAATAATGTAATTGATGGACTTATGTTATTATGTGCATTCGGCGGTTTGGCCATAAAATTATTCTCCATACAATTATTGACATTGCATTTACCATTATGACGATTAGTGACGTTGCATTTACTTCTACTTCGCACTTACCACTTGCCGTTGACATGTCTATGCACGACATGTGATACTGTCTGCCGTCATCGTAGTAGGATGGCCGAACAAAGGTCCACCAACGCATGGATTAGGCCAAGCTGGTGGGAATCGTCCGGCCCAGAAGGCCATATTCATTACCCATCGGAGGACCTGCCAAACAAAATGAAACAGAACTACCGGACGGAGTCAATCATGTCATGCGACCCCTCATTATCTTCGGGATCGCCCGGTGTGCTTGCGAATGGATGCGATGGTGCGGACCTCACGATAGACCTGTCTCGGTTGGACCGGACGGAGATTCTACCGATGTCCTCAGATACGCCGTGAGTTTACTTACCTTCATATAGATCAATTTATTTTACGATGTAACCTAACTTCATATCCTATGCAAAACAGATAAATGATTGTCATATGGCATCGTGGATGGATGATCCTTTTCCAATGGCAGCAGATGCATACATGATGGTTCTCCACGCAAGGATCGCAGATCTCGAAAATCGTCTCGAAATGATAAGGCGTACCCTAGAGATGCATGTCCGCACGGAACGCTTATGCCCTACATGCCGGGGGCGACGCATCTAGCTAGCTGCCACGCAAATGTTACGTCGTACTTTTCAATTCCCTAAGAAACGACTATAAGGTCTTGATGCTTGTATTGTATGGTTTGAACTCTGCTACTTTCGTATTGATGTTTGTGTTCTATTGTATGGTTTGAACTCTGCTACATTCTCTAATTCACTTTACATGATAAGATTCACTTTATGTGTATTTAATGTTATTATTTATCTCATAGCTTCTAACTTTACAAATTTTAGTTTGCCGTACAAACGACTATTAACACTTGCTAAAATTTTAAATTTGCAATTTTGTAAAATTAGATACAATTTTGAGTTTTAAAATGTATATTCACATGCTTATACATGTATCAAATTTTACTTCGCCTATATATTTATCATATATATTAAAATTATACGTGGCATGGGAGAAGCTATCCGGTCATATGTGTATATAAATATATCTATATTATACATATATTATAATGTATATATGCCATATGCTATCTGGTCACATGTGTATATAAATATACGCCACGTACATGCAACGTGGCATGGGAGAAGCTCCGGATCATTGTGGTCTTGGTCTCGATCACCAACGGAGCAAATTGAGCGGAAGGTGCAGCGAGAAGCGTGTGCGTGTGTGATCGTGGTTCATGTGATTGTGATCCGACGAGCTCATCAAGACTGGGAAATGCGGGTGGCTTTCTTGAACGAAACCTACCTCCCAACGTAAATTATTTTAGACATGCCATTTTACTAATCATTTATCAATAAAATTAGACGCCACCTACTATATATTTTTGGACAACTATAAATAATTTAGTATATATTTATCATATATTTATATTAAAATATAATATTATACATAATATTAGTAAAATGGCATGCAAGATACATTATACATATATAACACATGCACTATATATATTATATATATATATATATATATATATATATATATATATATATATATATATATATATATATATATTATATACATACAACATACAGGCATTAACATGCAGTAGGCTGCTCGCTGGTATTGCTGTCGTGGCCACGGGTGGCGGCAATACCTAATGCCACCTCGGTGTGGCAATTACCGCGGCCGTCCCGATGGCGGCAGCCATCCGGCATGGATCCGGTAATATTTTGTAATTTCCTTTTACAGTGGATTATTTTATTAACTTTCTATTTAACTATCGATTATTTCGGGTATTTTTCCGCCACCGCGTAGGCGCCCGGAATATTCCGTCCATTGGCGTCTCCCTCCATCTCGAATCACCTTCTCTCTCCTCGCTCCGGTGGTCAATCCCAATCCACCATTCCACCTTCGTCTTCCTCCTCCTCCCTTCCTCGAACCTTCCCCTCCCCTCCCCGCCTCTACTAAACCCTCCTCCTGCTCCGCTCCCTCCACTTGCCCGCCCCACTGCCGCCGCCATGGGCTCCTCCTCCCCTTTCGGCGCCGACCTCGGCGCCGCCGACGGCGACGACCTCTTCCTCTACCTCTCCGACCTCGCCCCGGCCTCGCCGTCTGAATACCTCGACCTGCCCCCCACGCCGCACCAGGAGCAGGAGGGCAAGCCCCCCGGCGGCGGAGTCTCGCCGGGGTCCAACGCGCCGGAGGACCTCGTGCTGCCCTTCATCTCCCGGATGCTCATGGAGGAGGACATCGACGACAAGTTCTTCTACGACTACCCCGGCAACCCGGCGCTGCTCCAGGCGCAGCAGCCCTTCCTCGACATCCTCTCCGACCCCTCCTCGCAGTCCAACTCCTCCGACAGCAACAACCACCACTCCCCGTCCTCCCCCTCCGACGCCGCCGTCTCCCCCGCCGCCGTCAACTCCTACGACCCCGCCGCGCGGTACCCTGGCGCCTTCGGCGCCGCCGCGCCCGGAGGCTTCGACGTCGATCTCGACCCGGCCGCCTTCTTCCGCGGCGGAGCCAACTCCGACCTCATGAGCGCCGCCTTCTTGAAGGGCATGGAAGAGGCCAACAAGTTCCTCCCCAGCGAGAACAAGCTCGTCATCGACGTCGAGGCCTCGTCCGTGCAGTTTCCCGGGGGCGTGGAGGAGGCCAAGAAGCTCCAGCCCAGCGAGGACAAGCTGCTGGTTAGCTCCAACAGCGTCCCTGCCCCCGCAGCAGCGCCCGCGGCGTTGATGAGCGTCAAAAAGGAGGAGGATGTGTTCGCCGCTGGCAGCCGAGGCCGCAAGAATCCATACGATGACGACGAGCTGGAGCTGGAGGGCGGCAGGAACAGCAAGCTGACAGCGGTGCAGGGGGAGGATGTTGCCGCGCGGGAGATGTTCCACCAGGTTATGATGCCCTCCCACGAGAACTGCATCCTGCGGATTCAGGAGCTGCGGATCGCCATGGAAAATGAGGCAGCCAACAACAAGGCCAGTGGCGGCGGGGGGAAGGATGCCAACGGTAAGGTGAAGGCCCGGCGTGGTGGGAAGGATGTGGTGGACCTCCGCACGCTGCTCATCCACTGTGCTCAGGCTGTGGCCACGGACGACCGGCGGAGTGCCACTGAGCTACTGAAGCAGATCAAGCCGCACGCTCCCCCAAGTGGCGATGCGACGCAGCGCCTTGCTCATTGCTTCGCCGAGGGCCTGCAGGCACGGCTGGCGGGAACTGGCAGCCTGGTGCACCAGTCACTCATGGCGAAGCGCACCTCAGCCGTTGAAATGCTCCAAGCGTACCAGCTCTACATGGCAGCCATTTGCTTCAAGAAGGTGTCTTACATATTCTCAAATCATACCATCTACTATGCCTCTTTAGGGAAGAAGAAGATACATATCATCGATTATGGTATACAATATGGGTTCCAATGGCCGTGCTTTTTGAGGCGGATTGCAGATAGAGAGGGTGGGCCACCAGAGGTGAGGATCACCGGCATTGACCTCCCCCAGCCTGGGTTCCGTCCAGCCGAACGCATTGAAGAGACTGGGCGCCGGCTCAGTAAGTATGCTAGTGAGTTTAAAGTGCCGTTCAAGTACCACGCCATTGCAACGACCAAGATGGAGTCAATCTGCAAAGAGGATCTGAATCTTGATCCTGATGAGGTGCTCTTTGTGAACTGCCAGTTTCAGTTCAAGAACTTGATGGATGAGAGCGTTGTGATCGACAGCCCAAGGGACATTGTGCTAAATAACATCCGGAAGATGCGGCCTCATGCATTCATCCATGCAATAGTGAACGGCTCATACAGTGCACCATTCTTTGTGACACGGTTTCGAGAGGCTCTGTTCTATTACTCAGCTTTGTTTGATATTCTGGATACAACCACTCCAAGGGACAGCGATCAGAGGATGTTGATTGAGCAGAACATCTTTGGTCGGGGTGTCCTGAATGTCATCGCGTGTGAGGGTACAGATCGGGTGGAGCGCCCTGAGACATACAAGCAATGGCAAGTTCGGAATCAACGGGCAGGCTTGAAGCAGCTGCCATTGAATCCAGATATCATTCAGACAGTGCGTGATAAAGTCACTGGTTACTACCACAAGGACTTTGTGATCGACATAGATCACCAATGGCTCTTGCAGGGATGGAAGGGGCGCATCCTCCTTGCTGCCTCAGCATGGATGGCAAACGATGCTAGCCCTAATTATTAGCTGTTACTATTTTTACTTGGCTACAAATATAGATTTAGATATTGCAATAAATATAATTAGTGGCTGTTTGTTATGTACGATGATCTATGGCCTAGTTAGTTGCTTTCGTTCAGTGGACTCAATGACTTGAGGTATGCCTATCCAAGTATCCCTAATTCGATGCATGCTTGTGATCTCATTGGGTAGGCTATTCTACTCATATGAACCAACTCATGCAATGCAGATCATGTGGAAGATGGGTTGCCCAAGATGTGTGAATCAAACGAAAGCAGGAGTGCAGAATTCAATGGTTAATGTAATGCGAAGTAGAAGTTAATTTGGTCATGTTGCTGCTTAATGCTATGTAGAATTTAGACTTATGCCCTGGTCTTGATGATGTTTGCTGCAGCATTATGTCACTATGCTTCTGATCTTTCAAGTCAGTTGATCCGGTTGTAATTGACACTAGTTACTCTGCTCTAGGTGCTTACTGCCTGTGGCATGCAGTAACATTGTATGAAATTACGATGAACCCTGAGTTTAGCTAATATATACTGTTGTGTACATGAGAACAATCTTTTTATTATTCTTGTTGTGATGGTGAAATCAAATATTTTGCCTTCATATCTGAGCTTAGCGTGACTCAAGACATTGATTTATCTTTTGAATTGCTGAAATAGCTAGCATAAGAACTTTTGAAATCGTCCAGTAAAACCAAGCTGGACCTATTGTCCAGAATTGATGTGCAAATCAGCTTCACAACACAGAGAGAACGGAAAAAAAATGAAGCAGGATGTTAACATCTTCTTAGCATTCTATAGACAACTGACCTTGCAAATTGAGATATGTTTAGCACAGATCATCTATTTTTACTTTGGCATGACTTTGACCTGCTGTGGATTCATCCAAAACTGCTTACCATTTTCTTTTTTATGTATGTGTGTGTGCTGTCCTATGGGGCTGGTGAATAGGACCTTTTGTTCTTTGCAGAGAGAAAAATGGGCATTGAATGATACTACTACTGCATTGCTGTCCCAATAATTGAGGAAGATCTTAACTTTTTGAGCCTTTATTAGCTGATTTGTTGCTATTGGAAGATCTGAACCTTCTTGAGCCGATATTAGCTGATTCGTGAGGATTCCATGTGTCCATAAGACCAGGATATAATTCATTCTGGGGGCAAAAGGATCTCCCAAACAATTGTCATAAACAGCTTACCTGATGAAAGTTGCATGCCAGATTCAGAAGAAAAAAAAGAGTAATTCTGGGTTCAGCTGCAAAGGCCTTGGTGCAACTGAACCCAACCCTACAAGACGCAGAGCAAGATTGCGAGAATATTTTGTGGCACATGGAGCCGAGCCGAGCCAGTAGGACCTGAAAAGAAAGCAAAGTGAAGATCAAGACTACAAGGAAAGAAACATGAGACATTCAGAGCACCTATCTCTGATCTTGGAAAAGACAGCGGCGAACGATTTGACCACAGGACAAGTTGAGGAAACAAGCTTAACAACACAGATGTGCATCGATCGATGGAACGAATCTTGGTGCAATCCGAACATAAAGTTAATCACTGGAGAAGTGATTTGGGCGATCGAAACTAACATGACGGCAGATGAGCTGACCCTGACCTGAAGCCTGATGAAGGTGGCTGATATTAAAATGGCTGACAGCATGCATTGCTCTGCATGATGATGCAAACTCCGTTGAGCAGATGGAGATGTGTGCAAGTTTGTAGAGACAAACTTCTTGTGCAAGAATAAAAGAACTCCTTGCTTCTAGAAGAACACTGGTTATTCACAGTTGTTGAGCTGACTATGTTTGTGTCTGAAAACAACTACAAAAAAAGGGGCCTCGGCTTAGCCGGTACGAAGATCGAATCAGGAAGATACCATGCTGCAGTCAAGAGATTAATCAGGACTAAAATGAAAATAGTGGGCATTTGGAAAGTGCTTGAAATCCACAACACTTTGCTGAATAAAACAGGCCCCAACCAACGTGCTCTATCTAAGGCTAATCTCTACTTTATTTATGCTAGCTTTCAACGCCTCACGTAATTCCACGCATAAGAAAAATTCAGCGTAGCTTCAGAGTTATCTCAGCTTCTGTATTTGTATATTCGCAGAGCACATGTCGAAGAGGTCAGTGCTTACAACACCATGCACCTCAGCATCCACCCGTACGGAAGGAAAAAAAAAATCTCTCGCTGCCCAGCGACCAGGTCAACATCCAACGGCTGGATCTGGCTCCCGGCCCATGGCGATGGCGCCCACGGTGGAGATCTGGGCCTCCTAAGCTCAAGCCTACGGGGGTACGCATGGGCTACGAGGCCTTTGCTAGCATGGGCTAGTGCATAGTGGGCTTTAAAATAGATTGGGCATTTGGGCTGCCGGATGCCCTGCTGATCAGTAGTCGGGCTAAATTCTGATGTTCGGCTATGCGTGAAGTAAAGCCGACGGCCTATTCCGTGAGTGCTAATACTGCTTCTCAGGCCCATATAAGCATTTTTGGGCCAAGCTAGGCCTCTCTCTGCGTATTTTCTTTCCTTCTGATTTTTCCCTTCAGTTATTCGGTTATTCCCCCATTCTCTCTCTCTCTCTCTCTCTCTCTCTCTCTCTCTGTGTGGGTGATTGCCCTCTTATTCCCCCCCTTAACTCAAAGCTTAAAAAGTGGCTACAAATCGCTAGGGCATTTGAATTGTATAAAAACAACAAATTTTTAATGCTATAGATTTTAATTTTAATTTAAGCTCAAACTAACAGATGCTTTACTGCCACCTTCAGGTGTTGTGAGCTGAACATCTTTGCCAAGAAACCGATCAATTAAACCTGACATGTCCTGGGGGGGCAAGAATCGAATTCGCCACCCAGGAATTAACCGCTGATCGAGCTACCAATCACAAGGACACGTTGGCGAATTAGATTTTGATCCTGTCACGTAAACCTCTGCAGAATCAGACACCGTGCATCGAACGACGGTGGTTGCGCACATGCGATGCAAAAGTTTGCAGAATGGACAACGAGACAGTTGGTCAGCTTGTCTCCTCTCCCTGACAGCCTGGCCGGCCAAATTCTCCGCGCAATTAAGCCGCCATTTAGATCCAAGTACACTGCTAATCATCATCTGATTACTCTGTGAGAGTGTGTGAGACCCTCGTCCTGATCATTCAAAGTGTTTGAACCTTAATCTGTACCCATTCGCCGTATCTAAGCCTCATGTCGTGTTGCTAACTGAGAATAGATCACTGCACATGACTTCACTACTTGCCCCTGCTCAGCTCACATGCTAATGCATGATGAGGTTCACCAGCTTGATTGAACCCTATGTGATGTTCGTTAAAATATGCTACGTTAATTTGGCGAGTATATCTTCACGTACCCCAGAAAAATTGTGTGTGTATAGTGACATATTTAGCTCAACTGGTTTGAGCTGATTTCGTCATGTTTATAATCATCAGGTAACTAAGGTCTAGTTCTTTTTAGCTTAGCAGTTTAACGGCTTAACAGCTTAACGACTTATTTACGTTTTGAAAAGACATATGTTTTGAGTTTTTTAGTCCATTTTTTATTGTTTTAAAGGTGGATCCTAACGCTTTAAAAGTAAGTCAAACGAAATGGATCCAAATATTGAGACTATCTCGGTAGTTTCTCAAGTTCACTCATTTCATCGTTCAATTATTTAATTGCTCGGATCAAATGAAAAAGAACGAAGAGCTAGCTAGCTAGTGATAAGTTAAGCTCATGCAAAACTGAAATCAAGGTTGAAACATTTGATATACCCAAACTATAAAATTCATATGTCGAACTCATACACGTGTATGTGTGTATGTAATGCATGCACGTAGACACAATTTTTTTTTTCTGGCTGCTAATATCCATGTATGTGTGTATGTACATGCATATAGTTTTGTACTGGTATAATTTTAAGGAATACATACATGTGCCTATCTTTCGGCGACATGTCGGCGCATTTGATCGATTCAGTGGACGCATTATAATCGTCACACTCACAGAATGGGCAGCATGATGCATCCACGCCGTGGACAGGACACGTGCCAACCGCTCGTGCGTTTGACCAGTCAAGTAGTCGCCTCGCATATGTGCTCCGTGCGCACACAGTCACACAGATCCCTATGTTAGTTTGCTCACTCTCATATGAGTTCTTTTAGAACCAATGAACAAGGTACAAAGTACCTAGACGTGTGGTCATAATTACTCATTAGCTACAAAGTAAGCTTAACTGACAATCACATGGCAGACAGTATGCGGTCAGAGAAGCCTTCTTCCCCGTCTCCCTAACCGTCTGATGATCTACTGTTTTTGTCGTTTGCAGAACCTTATCCTTTTTAGCTTATGGTTTATGGTCGATCTATGGTCGTTCTAAAGAATCATAATCGTTTTAGCTAACAACCTATGTCCTTTTCCTCCGAAAGACCTATATATATATATATATATATAGCTAGCGTACTCTCGAGAGTACGGATCTCTCCGTACTCTCGAGTGGTTTTCGAAATTCGAGACGCCTAACAACCGATCCGAACCGTTGATCTTGTTCGTCTCATCAAACGTTGTCGATGACCAAGTTTCATATTTTTTGAACTTGTTTACTATTTGTTTCATATTTTGAAAATCAACCATCCAATTAGTCGTGGTGCGTTCAAAAAGCTGATTTTCGAACATAGCAAACAAATAGTAAACAAATTCAAAAAATATGAAACTTGGTCAACGACAACGTTTCAAAGAGACGAACAAGATCAACGGTTCGGATCGGTTGTTAGGCATCTCGAATTTCGAAAATCACTTGGGAGTACGGAGATCCGCATTTCTCGAGAGTACGCTAGCTATCTCTCTCTCTCTCTCTCTCTCTCTCTCTATATATATATATATATATATATATATATATATATATATATATATATAGCAGCGTGCACCCGAACACGGAGATCCGATGCTCCCAACTCGTTTTGATATCAAGAGATGCCTAACAATCGATCGAACAGTTGATCTTATTAGTCTCATCGAAATGTAGCCGGTGACCAAGTTTCGTATTTTCTTGAATTTATTTATTATTTGTTTCCTATTTTCAAAAATCAGCCTTCCAATTAGTCCGAATGCGTCCAAAAAGCTGATTTTTGAAAATAGAAAAAATAGTAAATAAATTCAAAAAATACGAAACTTGGTCATCGGCTACATTTCAAATGAGATTTAACAAGATCAACGATTTGGATCAGTTGTTAGACATCTCGGATTTTAAAAACGCGTTGGGAGCACGGTCGTGATCCGTGCTCTGGGGTGCACGCTAGCATTCCTCTAAAGGTGTAAATTACCAATGTTTCTGACCGCAATGTTTACGAATGTTAATCCAGCTATATTATTCTTCTGGGATATTTATCTTTTATTATTAAGATTAATTAAGATAACCTTCTTTTAATTAAGGTAACCTACAAATTATATATTAATTTCAGATTTTAACTTTTTACTATTCTTGGATGATGGTGGAGAAATACTATACTACTATTATACCTACCACACCAAGACTTTTCTTTTCTAGTGTATCTCTCACTATCAATAGTGTGGAGGCACTTATAAATTCAGCTTCCTTAAATATTTAGGTTATGCTTAACTCCTTTTAATTACTATGCTATTTTTCAACAGGATCTTGCAGGTTGGCGAAACCAACAAAACAAATAGGGTATGCGACATGGTTGTAAAAATCCTACTCAGTACTCACCATATTTATCATTAGTTTGTTTTAGAAGTAGCTAAGTCTTTCTCCTGCTATCCAGCTTCAAACTCTATGGAATAATTTTTATCTTCTCCCAGGCAGTTCCACCAAGGAACACTTCTCTCGCAATGAGTTCTCCTACCCGCTCGGGGATTTCTAAGAACGGCACGCAGAGGTTTCTCCTATAGGGTCCCTAGTATAAAAAATCAAACCATAGAAACCGAACTGACAGGACGCAGAGATTTTCAAAGCCAGAACTACTTCATAACACAAACTAATTTACATATGGTTTTCCCTTTCGGGAACCCCCGAAGGGTATTACAACAAAGAGAAAATTACCTTCACAAAGCACTCGCACATAGCTTGGCCTAGTATGATATTTTACAAAAGGCTTATTACAAACTCTACTATTTAGGTGGAGGCTCTCTTCAGACGCTCAGAGTTCTAGCCTAATGCTCTCGCTCCGCTTTGTCTCTTCGAGAGTTGTGTTCTTCGTCTGTGTTTCCTTCATCGCAGACTCCTCCTTTTATAGTGCCATCTGCATGCATAAGCAGTCTGGCCATGCCTCCATTATTGGAGTAGCACGGGTGGCTCCTTTGTACTGATATTCTTCTTGCCTTCTGTGCTGATATTCGTTCTCCCGGGATAATGGCTTTGCATGACTCCTTTCTCTAGTGGTAGTGCATGACGTGCATGACTCCTTTTGAAATAATGGCCATGAATGGTCATGAGTGATCCCTTTAAATCTTGTCATACTGTTTTATGTCCTTCCCCCGTACAAATAATTGATATATTTATATCAATAGCTATTTATCTATGATATTCTTGCTATGTATAGGTTTACATTGTATGATTCTTGGGAAATTAATTTTAAAGTGGATTCTGCCCATGTCCAGCAATATCCATGTCGTCATCAGTGACTGATATTTCAAATTTATCATTGATTAATTGTTTCATTTCTTCTAATTTATGGCTGAATTCCTCTCTTATTTCTGTTAATATTTCTTCCTTCATTTCAGCCTTCCATTGTGGAGACCATCTTTCAAAAGTTTCTTCTACTTTCAAGTCAATATATGATCCATCTAAGGATCGATTTTATTTAAAAGGCATTCTTTATATGTAAATTTTTTGATGATTCTTCATGTTCTTCTTTTATATTCACAAGGGGTGTTGCAAAGAACCCTTTTATTTTTTGTCTTCTTAAAGCTTTGAATATATTCTTTGGTCAGCAGCTCAATATAGTAATTCACTCCAAGTATATTTCTTGCCTTGCTAAGAGCTTCATCGATATTCCCATATTTCTTCCATGAAGCTTCTCCTCCAGCTGATTTTGCTTCTATTTTTTGCCTTATGACTTCTTCAAATGTTATATATAGCCCTGGGACTTCTCCTTCAAAAATAACATATAAAGGCTTCTTTTCTATTGTCTTGGGTTCTTCAGTTGTTGGCAAAAATTCATTGATGAAATGAAAATATTCTGCAAGACTATTTAGCATCGATAGCATGTAACCTCTTTCTTGGCTTATTATTGTAATCGATTCCGAAATTATCTAATATGCACTCTTGCACTTCATCAATAATTATATGATCTTTCGGTTTAAATTTGAATGAATTAGGGGGAAATATTCTTAATTTATTTTCAGCCCCGAAGATGAAAACTTCAACACCATATTGGTTAACAGATTTCTTCATTCCTGCAAGATAGAAGAACGAGAAAACAGATCAGGCAACTTATTATCTTTTCCTTTTATATGTTCAAATATAACTTTATATCCATTGCTCTGTAATAATATCTTGAATAAAACCCATCTTCTAGTAGAACTTTTCTTACTATTTAGTTGGTTATAATATCTACATATAGCTTCACAATCCGTTCTAACGGTAAATTCTTTAAAACCTAGATATAGCCTAAAGGAATTTATAGCATGAATTATAGCCAATATTTCTCTATCAGTATTATTTACAGCTTTCAATTTATAGCTTCCAGAGGCGTATCTGCATATCTTTTCTTCTGACTTTGGTGAATATTTATTAGGCTTTTGTTTTAATATAGCCCCCCAACCTAATTTTGAGGCATCTGTTTCAATAATAAAATAATAATCTTCTAGTGGCAATTCTAATGGTTTTAAATTCTTAACCTTATCTTTTATAAGTCTTACTAACTTAACATCTTCAGAGTTAAAGTACTTCTGACCATTCTTTCTTAACTTTGCATATAATGGTCCTGCTAATTTTGCTAAATTATCTATATAGTTCCTTGCATAATTTATAATTCCAAGGAATTCTTGTAAAACCTTCCTATCATTCATAACATCTGGGTACTGCAGAATTTTCTTAGCAATATGCTCTTGTAAGTATATCTTTCCTTCTCCTATTTCATGCCCTAGAAAATTAATCCTCTCTTTGCAAATTTCCATTTTCTTCTTAGATAGTATCAACCCATTTTGCTCTACCTTTCTAAAGAATATTTCTAGATGCGCAATGTGTTCTTTATAGGATTTGGAGAATACTAACAAGTCATCTATATATACTAATATGAATTCTTGATTTTCATTAAATATGTTTTGCATTTTTCTTTGAAATAAAGTCATGCATTTTTAATCCCAAAGGCATTACAAGCCATTCAAAGTGTCCTTGTGGACATGTGAATGCTGTCCATTGTATAGATTCTTTTGCCATTTTTACTTGCCAAAATCCACTTTTAAATCAAATTTTGAGAAATATCTGCTACCTTGTATTCTATTTATCCATTCTTGTTTATTAGGAATATTATAAGCATCCTCTCTCTGTATTATCATTTAATCTTTTATAGTTTATAACCATTCTAGACTTTCCTCTAACTTCTTCTGCATGATTCCTAACTATAAATGCAGCAGATCTATGTGGGCTTCTGCTTTCTCTTATTGCTCCTAGTTTTAATAACTCTTCTATGTGCATCTTAAATTCTTCTATATCTTTTGGTGTAGCCTCTATAGGACTTGTTTTAATTATATAATCTGGGTTTATTATACTTATTTTACATTCAATGTAGTTTTTATCCCAGTGTTTCATAGGTATTTCTCCAATAATTTGAATGTCTTCCAATCTCGAACTATCCTTTCTATGTCTTTCTTTGACTTTATATCTCTATACCAATTTGGCGAGAATGATTGTAACCCTATGCATTCTCTATCAAACTTTGCTATGTAAAAATCTTCTATGTTTGAACCTAACTCTTCTTCTATACTTATTTCAACAGGTTCTTCTTCATCCATATTAAGGTTCGAAATTTTCAAGGGTGTTCCACCACGCTTTCGCACCTCTGATATATATGGAACATTGTCTTGATAAGGGATAAATGTGATTCCTTGTTCATGTATAATAGTATTTTGTAAAGATTGTTGTAAAAATCTTAAACCAATTATCATTTCATCATTTATCATAGATAGATCTCTTATTGTTATTTCATCTATTATGTATTTGGTATCATTTATGTATGCTTCAATATTGTAAGCTAATTGATTATGAATTTTCTAATTCTGACATATCTGTTGATGTCTCGCTTTTCATCATCTATAGTATGTACTAGCTCAGGACATCTTATAAAATATTTGTCGTGAATAATATTTTTCGTACAGCCTGTGTCTACTAAGGCTAGTATTTTGTAAGTTACGTTAGGTTTTAATTTTATTTTAACAGGAATTCTTATCCCTACAATATCTTTAAATGGTATTTTAATGATATACTTGTGACCAAAACTGGTTATCGCGTCTTTTAATTGTATGATCTTGTCATTTTTATTGTTTCTTAAGGCAATTATTTTCTCTTTTTGTTCAGGTATTGTTATTTCTTTAAATTCAGTATTTTCTTTTTCTTTTTCTTCTTGAGTTTTACTAGTCTCTTGTAATTTATTCTTTGTACTGCTTTCTGGCAGCTCGTATATATTATAATCCTCTCTATCTTGTGAATCTCTTTGTTCATAGTACCATTTGAGGTCTTCTATTTCAGCTTCTAATTTATTTAACCTATTTTCTACCGTCCTTATTCTAGTTGATAATAGTTTTTCCTCTGGTTCTAATTCTATTTCCTTTCTCCAGCTTTGATTACTCCATTTTACACAATCTACACATGCCCTGTCTTAAACATAGTCTACATGCCACTCTATTTATCGACTTGGGTAATATTTGCAAAAAGCACATTTTATATTATAATCTCCTTTACCTATAACCCAGTCGTGCTCACAGTCAATTTGATTCATCATTTCTAATTTTATTCCTGCTAATTCATCTATTAGATCTAATTCTTCCTCACTTGATTCATGTTCTACTTCAATGTTTTCAACTTCATCTGTCTCAACTATAGAATATATCGATTCATCATCTTTTATCTCATCATCACATACTAGTATATTTTCATTTACACTATCAATTATTAAAACTCTTTCTTGTTCTTCGAATTTACTAGAGTATCTTTTTTGGTCTTTATTTGGGCATGTCCTGCTTAAATGGTCAGGTGAATTACATATGAAACACCTACAAGTCTTATCATAGGTCTTTCTAGGATTATATCTCCTAACATTTCTTTTGTGTAAATATGGAGCTTTATTATCTGATCTTCTTAGAAAATATCTTTTCTTTGTTCTATAATTATTCCTTCCTTTATTTTGACTTCTATATAGTTTTCTTCTAGGTTTCTCTTCCCCATATGTTAATGGTATTTGAACTATTTTATTGCAGAAATTATAATCTGAATGCTTCATAGACCTTTGAGCTTGTATATTTGTGCATATTTTTCTTAATTGCTTGAATACGAATGTTATGGCTTGTGATATATTAATGACTGTTCCTCCTACTTCTTTCTTATATTCTTCAAATATTATGCTTCCTAGAGGATCAGGTAACTTATTGAAATATCTTTCAATTATTCCTTTATTATATCCTGCTTAGTTTTGTAGCATTATATAGATAATGTTGTGAAAATTCTTTTATTCCTTTCTAATTGGTTAATGTTAATTTTTCTATTTCTCTTAACCTTTCATTCGTAGAAGCAAGATACCCAATTTCGGATCTTCACTATAATGATGGTTGATATTATATTTGCAAAATTATATGGATTACTTCTTGCTCTTTTTAGCATTTCGTAATCATTAGGGTTATTTTCTACCCATTGTTCCCACAAAACTTTTACTGACTCGCCTAAGAATGTTTCTAAATAAGTCAGCATATCTTCTACTTTAGTGCCTATATTATACTGATTTTGTATATATTTTTGGACTATCAAACCTTTCCAAATGCTTATAATATTTGGCCAGTCTATTGGATCATGTGCAGCTAAATTTAATATTGCACCATCACTTTTGCTATTTTGAAATTTTACTGCCTTTTCAAATTGCCTACTTTTAGTGCCCATATGTCTATATTGGCCAGGTATATAATTATATGGATATTCCTCCTTTTCTGGAGGCCATTGTCCATAATTTCTAGACGGTCTTTCTCTTTCTCCTTCATTTTTACCGAACTTTCGCCAGTATCTTCTTCTTTTTCTTAGATCGGGTTCCATTTCCATACATTCCATAGCATTATCTAGATTTCTTTCGGCATCAGAATCTAGCATATCTAAGTCGTTTGGGGGATATTGATCAACATCTTCTTCTTCATTTTCATAGCTTTCTAAAAACAATCTTTCATTCTCTTCCCATTGCTCTTCTTCGCTTAATGGTTTTGCTACTTCATTAACCTTAGCTGCTTTGGTAACAATTGGTTCTTGTTTTGCTATTTTCTTTTGCTTAGCTTTTTGTACTTCTATATTTTCTATAGCCATTTCTTTGTCTCTTTTTATCTTCATGAGTCTGGCTAATTCTCTACGAAAATATATTTCTTTTTCTCTTAATGCAGACCAATCGTGAATCATTGTATTGTTATATTCATCACTTATATGTTCTAATTTTTGTTCGTAGTATTTTATTTCAGTTTCTAGATCAGGTCTTTCCATAAATTCGAGACACTATACCTTTTATTATAGTCACAGACTCTCTTTTTCGAAGTTTCTTCATCTATGTCTTCTAAAGCCCTTGTCTTATAATTCATAAATCTTATCTTGGTTTTTCCATTTTTGTTCGATAGCTTATATATTCTTGAGGTAGTTTTATAGCTTTACTTTCAATTAGTTCACCTATATTCCATTCTTCTCCTGCTCTTTCCTCCGATCCTATCTTTAATGGGCTCATAAATCTTATTCCTTTAGACGCATGCTTTCTATGACATCACTCACATTCACTTTGTATCTGGTCCCACTTTTATTGGTTAGTCTTCTACAAATTCTATACTGACTAGTAAATTTGTTCCCTTAAATTCTTCATATCCCTTTGTCTGGAATCCAAAACTCATTTTTTCTATAAATTCTTTAACTGGCATTATCAGGTCTGGAGCTATATAGGTTATTAACATATTTTCATTCATATCTCCTTCTAAAAATCCTAATGCGGCTTTATTTACTTGTCCCATCTCTTATCTAATAAGGTTATTAGAACCTTTGTTCCTAACTTTTTCCTAGTCATTCCTTTAATTCCAATAATATACATTCCTTGGTGTATATATTTATATCCAGAATATTTTAATGTATGTTCAAACTGCTTACTTACTATGCTTACCTCTACTGGATGTGTTAAAACACTTAGCTCTACTTCTCGGGATATTCTATAAAGTCCTGTTTTATTTTCAAACATACCCATCTGGTATATTTGTTGTGGTTTTATTTTTCTTAGAGTATCTTTCTGATATTTCTCTAAGTCTCTATCAACATTAACAACTTCTTCTAGACTATCAATATCTTCACTTTTTCCTTTTAGCTTATCTATTATAGTTAAAGGCCTGGTATCTTTATTAACTATTTGGAGTACTTTATCTCTTCTAGTGAAGCTTTTAGATATGTCCATCTTTCTGAATTGATTGTCCTGGTGGAAGTAACTATTCCAGATGATGCTAATACTATTTCTTTACTTTCTTCTTGTTTGATTTTATTTAAAATCTGAACCAATAGTTGGAGGATGGTGTTATTCTGTCTTATTATTATCTTAGAATCTTCTTTAGGTGATTCGTAGTTTGAGAATCCAATAGGATGTGCTAAATATTTTTCTGTTTCTTTTAGAGCTTGGTTATATTCGGACATATATTATGCAAGTACTAAATTTTTAACTTCTTCTAATGAATCTTTGATTCGAATTAATTCTTTGTCTAGTTCTTTTGTATTATCTAATATACTTTTAACTTCCTTTTTATAATGGAAACCTTCGAAATTACCTGCTTGGTTTATTTTCTTGTATAACAAGCCTACTTCTTCTTTGATATAATCACTATTTTTGCTAGTATTGCTTTGCTCTAATTTTCCTTCTTTCAATATTTCTAACACTAAGTTTATATTACTGTTCAAGAAAGAATATTGTTCTTCAAGATTCTTATAATCTTTAAATAACCTTTCTATTTTTGTGTCAAGCTCTTCCTGTCTCTTAGCCCAAGTTATGATAAAATTATATAAAAGGTCTACTACTAGATTCAATTGGCTCTGCGAGGAGTGCCAACTATCTTTGTCTCAAGAGAATTAAACCTACACTTGATATCAATATTATCCTTTGTGCTAACAATTTTACCAGTATTTATTTCTAGGTTAAGGTATTTTAAATTTTCAATGATGTAAACCTTCAGAATATGCAAATTACCAATTCAGAAGACCTGAGCAGAGCGAGAGCACTAGGCTAGAACTCTGAGCGTCTGAAGAGAGCCTCCACCTAAATAGTAGAGTTTGTAATAAGCCTTTTGTAAAATATCATACTAGGCCAAGCTGTGTGCGAGTGCTTTGTGAAGGTAATTTTCTCTTTGTTGTAATACCCTTCGGGGGTTCCCGAAAGGGAAAACCATATGTAAATTAGTTTGTGTTATGAAGTAGTTCTGGCTTTGAAAATCTCTGCGTCCTGTCAGTTCGGTTTCTATGGTTTGATTTTTTATGCTAGGGACCCTATAGGAGAAACCTCTGCGTGCCGTTCTTAGAAATCCCCTGAGCGGGTAGGAGAACTCTGTTGCACTAGAGAAGTGTTCCTTCGGTGGAACCGCACTGGGAGAAGATAAAAAATTATTCCATAGAGTTTGAACTGCGGATAGCCAGAGAAAGACTTAGCTACTTCTAAAACAAACTAATGATAAATATGGTGAGTACCGAGTAGGATTTTTACAACCGCTGTCGCATACCCGGCTGTTTTGTTGGTTTCGCCAACCTGCAAGATCCTGTTGAAAAATAGCATAGTAATTAAAAGGAGTTAAGCATAACCTAAATATTTAAGGAAGCTGAATTTATAAGTGCCTCCACACTATTGATAGTGGGAGATACACTAGAAAAGAAAAGTCTTGGTGTGGTAGGTATAATAGTAGTATAGTATTTCTCCACCATCATCCAAGATATCATCACACCTGCAATGGAGCCCTTTCATCATACTAGATTCAACGCTTTTAAATAAGTGGTACCATATGACCTATCAAAGGCAGAGCCAGGATTTAGACATAGGGGGCCAAGTGGAGGGACAAGAAATAGCAATATTTAGCGCATGTATAATACAATGTGTATATGCAAGTTTTTATAGAGTGTGATGACACATTGCAAGAAGTAACCCAAAAAAAATATCTTTCAATACAAAGGTGCTTAATACTTGTGCTTACTGCTTACATAAACACACTAAAAAAAGGAAAAATCCTAGTATTTCTCCCCAACCATCCATCCTAGTGTTATCCTGGGTGGCAAATAAACATTTTTTCTTCCTAAACACCTCTCTGGGACTATATATTCAAAATCAATTGTTTCCTTCATATTTATAAGCTGGCCTAGCAACCTAAGTGCACCAATATAAAAAAATAATAATGTTATTTACATATATACAACAAATGGATCAAGAGCTAGAGAGCAACAAGTATCACATTTAACTAATACCAAATTGTCCCTTATTTCATCATATAATTTAGAAAAAAGTGTCAATTTGGTCCCTCAACTATACACGTCGGACCACTTTGATCCTTGAACAGCAATACCGGACTTGTGAGGTCCTTGAACTCTCAAAACAGGACTTGGCTAGTCCTTTGACCAGTCAAAACGGTGGTTTTAAGTGGAGTGGCAGCCTACGTGGCAGATCTGACATTTTGCGGATGTAGCAGCTATGTGGCAATGAGGTGGTAGCTCCAAATGGCGTCCACACAGAAGAAATCTGCCACACATTAGCAGCCACGTCATTGAAAACCTCAAAACCACCGTTTTGATCGATTAAAGGACTAGCCAAGTCCTATTTTGAGAGTTCAAGGACCTGACAAGTTCGGTATTGCTGTTCAGTGACCAAAGCGGTCCGACTGGTATAGTTGAAGGACCAAATTGATTTTTTTTCTATAATCTATAAACATTTTAGACGAGACTAGAGAGACATACCAAGCTTCAAACCATCGTAACCAGGGGGAGAGAGAGAAAGAGAGAGTTTTAGATGATCATCGTTATGTTCTTAGTAGGTTATTGTAGGCTAATTACTAGTACCATTGGATCTAGATTGTATGTATGCACTAGAATTATTAGATTTCATGTAAACTCTACCTATCGGACCAAGCACTATTGATAAATAGTTATATAAATTTGCTTGAATTTTCTATAATTTCGTGGAAGATAGATTGAAAAATCACGGCTAACCACAATTTTTGAGTGGCCAACGATTAACCTAAAAAATCGGTCACCTCAGTTAATCACCCGGCTTCCTTGGCTAGCCATTCAGTTTTTCGATTACCTTCGGTTAAGCACGGTTTTTGAGCGGTTTTAAGGCAATTTGAGGTTTTTATTTCCTAAGAACATCCCCGATAGCCCATCTATAAATAGTGTTTTACAGGGTGGTATAGAGGGGCTGTTGGAATGCTCTACGTCCGAAACGATTTTGTAACAAAAGAAGGCAATAAAGCCCTTCATCGAAAAATCTCCCTCTTTTAACCGAAAGCTCTGAATTTACAAAACCACACCCGCTCCTCGATGTCTCGTGTCTGTGGGAGTCCACTCTCGTACCCGTTCGATCGAGAGTCGAGAGCAGACCTGCTCACGGGAAACCCGGTCCGAAAAAGCCGAAAAAGCCCGGCCGACCGGCAAGCGGCATGCATATCGTCGGTCGGGCCGGCCGGCCCGGATTTCGCCGATGGTAGCCGGTATGGGCCGGCCGACGGTTTCGGACCGAACTTTGCCGGGCCGACTCGGCCTGGTTTCCGAGCCCGACGCCCCGGGCCGGGCCGGGCTCGGGCCTGGTTTTTCAGGATCGGGCTTTTCAGGCCCGGCCCGCCGGCCCGGCCCAGGGTTTGAACAGGTCTAGTCGAGAGTGTGCATATGCATTCGTGGCAGGCGGCGTCTACCGTTGTGTAGGAGCCATGTGGGCTTCGCGTGTTGGGTGCGCGCACGAAGCTGTGGACTCTCCCTACCCTACGTGCTGCTCCAACGGACGACACTCCCATCAATGCGCTTCTGTACACCAAATCGAGACCACAGGCACTGAGGCACAGGTCATCGTCCATCCCCACCAAGCACGTACGTGTGGTCGTAGCATCAAACAAACACGTATTGGCCCACCGTGTTTGGCTGACACGGATATTTAGAGCAAATCCAGCCCTCTATAATACTGTAACAGATATGGAGGGGTTGCTGGAGAGAAAAAATCTTTTAGAGGATAGTGTAATTCGTGAAATAATTTTAGAGGGATGAATAGAGCGGACGTTGATAGTGTTTTAGAGGAAAAATATAGAGGGGGAGTTGGAGTCGCTCTTATGCTCAAAATTATGACTATATAAAGTTCTTATATTATCTGGTCGATAAAAAACGATAATATAAAACGATAATTTTTTTAATGCTAACTTTCAATTTCAATTTAAGTGGAAAAGGAGAAGGTTTACATATGTATTCCTTCTTTCAGCTGAAATCAGCCTAATCTAAATAAATTGTGCTCGAGCGGAGACTTGAAGAGCGAAAAATCTTATTGTAAAATGACTTTGAAAGGTTTAAAAGAATAACCGAAAGCCTTACAAAATGACCGCAGAGTGTTGCACTGTTTTGTAAAGAATAACGAATTTTTAGTGATAAATTTTAATTTTAATTCAAACCAAACAAAAAAGTTAGCAATGCCTCCAAACATTGCCATCAAATTTATTGTTCCATATGCACCAATGATATATGTATCTATATATCTAGGTACGTATCTTTGGTACAATGACGCACATGATAGCATTTTATCATGAGAAATTGCTAATTGATACTTCCTCCGTTATGAAATAGCAGGCGTTTTAAAATTTTCCTAACCTAAAGTTTTAAAACTTTGTCTATAAAGAAATTTTAGATTACCTAGATTGAGAACGTAAAAATCGTATAAATAGATTCGTCTTGGAAAGAACTTCCATAATATTATGATTTTTAATGTAACATAAACAGTTTTTTTTAAATCCTTTCTATGGTCAAAGCTATACCTTCGAAAACAGTACGGGACGGTGCATAAACGCTGTAGCTGGATCGAAGATGGAAAACCGCTTCGCGTAGCCATCAAACAAATCTGTGTTGTCGACAGAAAGCCAATCTGGCTAGGCATTTAGCAAATGGATGAAAAGGAGGAGGATAATCTTGGCCGCCATTTGAGAGGGGCCGGCCGATAAGATGATCGAGAAGAGGACGTTGCATCCGATGGACGCAGGAGGGGGCATGGGCGGCCATGGCTTTGACTGCCCATGCCGCCATGCATGCCCTGCCGACCATGGTGGCTCGCCGGCCGGTCATCCTCACGCACTCAAACATCGCACGGTGCCATGCTATCAACCAGGCGTGCATGCATGCACACTAGCCGCGAACTCGGCTCCACCGAGATGTTCCTGTCTTGGTTTTCGTCTGGAGAGCATCTTCTGTCACTGCCAGAGAAGATTTCGGTTGACCACTATCGGTTTCAAAACCGATGTAAAAGGCCATTTGAAATCAATAATGGTGTGTGTATTTATAGTAGGGCATGGAACTTCAACTAGCATAGCCTACCTTGTTCTTTTTAATTTATCTTTTTCGACGAGCTAAAAGCTTTGTAACTATTTTTAAAAAATATTTAATCATTTTGTAGCATTTTTCTTATCAAAGAGCACTATCGAGGGCTTGCAACTGTTTAAATAATGATAATAACAGATTTCTTTCTATAAAGAACAAAGGTAAGGCCTTGTTTGTTTTAGATTAAATTAAATTAAATAGAAATTCTTATTTTTTTATAAGGCAAATGGTGTAACATTGTAGTCATTTTTGTAGGGTTCTTTTTATAGTTCATAATTTTTTCCCCATAGTTTTTTGAACTCTTTGAGACTTCTTTCGAGGGGTCACAACTTTTTTGATTAAAATTTCAACAACTTTCAGCTAAAACAAACAAGACCTAAGTGTGTACGCACACTTACTGTGGAAAGAAAAGAGTATCATCTCTCTTTAAATACCATGATTTAGGATATGGTACTATCTCCATATCACAAAAACTTTATGTTTTAGTCTTATGCTAAGTTAAAATTTGAAGACTTTATCTATACAATTCTTTTAGACTATTTAGACTGGATACATGAAAATCAAATATATAAAAAGTTGTCTAGAAAAAACATTTCTATAATATCATTTTTTAAAGATTTTATTAATAAATTTGAATGGTTAGTAGTGATCGAAATTGTATTTTGGAGAATATATCAATGTTTAAAACACCAAGTTTTCATGATAGGAAGAAAGTACGTTATTGAGCCGTTCAACACACGAGCACAAAATTATATTACCTTCGTACCTACCTACCTACCTACATACATGCTATGTGCTCCATCTATTCTAAAGTAGCAGTCGTTTCAGACTTGTACTAAGTTAAACTTTTCAAACCTTATCCATAAAAAACTTTAAACTATTTACATTTAGCACATAGTAATTATATAGATATATAGATTCATCTAAAAAATAATTTCCTTAACATTATAATTTAATTGTATTTTATAAATAAATTGTAAAAGATTTTACTCGTCAAAACTATATTTTGGAGACCATATTAATGTCAAAGAAACATCACACTATTTTACTATTTTAGATCGAAGAGAGTGTGCCATATGCACATTGTCTTGTACGGTTGCTGCGGTGCGTGTACTGCCATCGCTACCAGGATCCTGATGCATGCTGTAGGATCAAAGCAGGCACCCCTTTCCCGCTTGCTCAAATTAACCAAGAACTGAAAATTCCTTCTCGAAAACAAGCGCAGATTAAAAAAGAAAAGAATTTCTCAAAAAGCCAAACACGCACACGAGAAACTAGCGAAGCGGGATCATGTACTAGATCGGCCGCGCGCAGAAGATCCTCCTGTGCCTCCACGGTGGAAGCCGCGGCCGCACGGGCTGTGGCCTTATCTGCTTGGTCTCTCCTCCGCCGTCGCCTTCCCCATCTCCGGTGTGCAGTGTGCTCATGGTCATGGCGATCATGGAGTCTAGTGCGAACGTGACGTGATGCCGGTGGACGGCGTCGTGTCGCCAACCGCCGTGGCCCCATGCATATGCATGCATGCACCCACCCGCCCACGCACGCAACGCTTATTAGTCGATCGCTCCAATGCGTACATGCATGTATGCTCTTACTTCGTAAAAATGCTTAAGACGTGATTTAATTTGACGCGGTCTTAAAAACTATATTTTAATGCTAACCTTCTTTTTGTTATATATCGTTCGTAATAATAAAATTTTATATATCCAATGATGTTATTTGTTTATCACAAAACCTATATGTTGTTGAATAAATTATTGATCAAAGATATAAAAAGTCTGAATTTAAAATATGGACGTGTCTTGTGGAGTACATACGTAGGCAAGACAAGATTCACTAGGTGTAAAATTGTCTCCTATAAATCAATAATAGTACAAAGCCGACACCGGCCGTCATATGCGCGACACTGGGTCACCTCCCAGCGCGCAGCGCTCGCGCCCGTCAGCTGTCCGATCGCGCGACGCAGGCAGATCTAGCCGTTTGTTTCATTTTTACATATAAAACGATTTTTTCCCACAAGTCCCAGGCAAGTGGGCGGTTTGCCTGGTTGGTTAGGTCAGCCGTTCGCGAGCTGGGCGTGCCGGGTTCGAATCCCGTGTCCCCCGTTTTTCTCCCCTTTTTTCCCTGCTGCCGCGTTCGCGTTTTACCGGCCATGGGCGCGTGTGCCCGGCTAGTACGTTTACATCCATGCACAGCCGAGAAAAGTAAACTTTTGTTTGATGCATTTATGTTTTCTTTTCCAATAATCTATATTCAAATCCAGTGAGGAAAATGTACGAGTTAGAAATACGAGAAGAGCACAATCTGTCCCTATCTGATCCGTCTGCGTTTTGCACCCCTAGCGCTCAGGCATAGACCTGCAAGCAAGGATTATTTTTCCCGACGAAATTTCGGCGAAATTTTGGGAATTCCAGATTTTTCACCAGCAACCGAAACGAAAACGAAAATTTTGAATTCAAAAGCTTAGATCAGATTTGAGACTTACACATAAAAAGAAGGCATAACTTGTTTCTTTACAAGACCCTTTTGTAGCCTAGTGGGTAGTATCTATTGTAACACAAGAAAGAGGTGCACGGTTCAAGTCCTAGGTTCAACACTTTTTTAAAAAAAATTCAAATTCTCTATTTTTATTCTGCCGAAATTTTGGTGAAATTTTGGGAATTTCAGATATTTCGTCAGGCACCGAAATTTTATCAATACCGAAATTCAAACCCCTACCTGCAAGGCTGCAATGAAGATGAAACAGTATATACAGTACGAAATACAAAATAGCCTAGTACAAATACAGAGATCCTAGCATGCGTGCATTTGTTTACTTGGCTTGAGCAGGAGCCGAAAGGGGTCGAGGGGACATGGTCCCATAAATTATTAGGGACATGGAAAGAGATGCCCCACCAGACACAAGCAGAAAACTAGGCTTAATTAAGTAAGCAATCTATCTCACCCCCAATCCAATCTAATCACACACATTAGCATACACACAACAAGCTGATCACTTGGTTAATTAGGTTGGCATCACGCAGTTTGGCACTATAAATAGCACTACCCCCTCCCACCCAAGCCTCACAACCATCCTCAACGTCCAACTCTCTCCAACCACACAACCAAAGCAAACGAAGGGAGGTAGCTTAGCTCAGCTCCACAATATTGCACATCACAACCAAGTGGTCCGGGGCTAACCAGAGAGAGCGTGTGTTGTACTAGTGCTACAGGAGGGAGAAAGAAGAAAGGGAAGAATCAAAGGAGATCATGGAGATGAGCATGGATGACAAGTGGAAGCTGTCCAAGAAGGGCAGTAGGAGGTCGGCGGCGGTGGCGCCGACGTCAGGAGGGAGCCCGATGGGCCTCAAGGGCCGGGCCTCTCGAGGCCCAACCCGGTCTGTGCCGGGCCGACTAGCGGGCCTGGTGAAGGAGCAGAGAGCCAGGTTCTACATCATGCGCCGGTGCGTCACCATGCTGGTGTGTTGGCGAGATTAGTATTGTCAGGGCCACCGGCCTGTGTCAGCCCGGGCCGTCAGCCGGTGGCATATTTGTCTTGCTTTTTCATGAGAGAAAAAGAGATGTGCCTTTTATTTGGCCATCCTGTGGTAGTTTAGATGTAGCTGCCAGCTGGGGGAAATTCAGGGAAATTTATGTTTTTTTATTAACATGATTGTGAAATGTGACAGCGCCAGTGTGCACGCGTTATCTGTGTAGTGACAACTAAGACAATTCTCTGAATGCAGAAGTCAGATTGCAAATTATGTGAGGTGATCATTCTTGCCTAGTTTTCGTTTTCAATTTTCTCTTCGGTAACTACTAGGTGCTGCCTGTGAGGCAGCAATGGTAGATATCGAGCAGGACCAGGTGGAAAACCCAAGAGCAAACGCATCAAGGGAAAATCTACAGCAGAAGACGGGAAGCAAATGAGCAGCAGTGCCTGAATGTTCAGTTTAGGTTCTGAACTTGTGAGTGGAGTTCTGAACAGTTTGGTTAGGCGTTTTGAGCAGAACATTCAGTGAGGACATCCAACAGCTCGCCCCACTGCGATCCAGCAACTGGTTTTGTCTAATCTGTGCTATGGAAGCATCTTGGAACCACCGTACCAAGCAGTCACCGTGCCGGGTTTACGTTGAAAAGATAATACAGAGATCAGATCACCAAGTCCTGCATGCATGGTGTTTATCAGTAGGTGAAGGCAGCAGAGAGGCTGCGTGAGCATCCCTAGGACTACTGCGAGATCTCTCAACGGCATCATCATCCATGTCATCTGGAAAATCTGAAAGGAGCGTAATAGGCGTATCTTCCATAATCAGGCTCTGTCCGCTTCTCAAGTTGTAGCCCTAATTAGGGATGGTCTCGCCGCTTGGGCGGCAGCCTCCTCTTATGTAATTTCCCTAGGCTGAGCCCTCCCCCCTTTCTCTCCTTTCTCTCCCCCCTCCCTTCTCTCTTTATATTTGCTGTACAGTTCGTTCTTCCGCTTTAATGAAATGGCAGTGCTCCTGCCCATTACCTCAAAAAAAAAAAAAGAGAGGCAGCGTGATTCAGCACCCTTGAGTACAGCCCAAACCATTTTGGAACTTTCATGACGTTATCCAACATGGATTGTGGTAAACAGCAGGGACACCATTTAAATGACCTTTAGATTAGTCATTAACTATGACATTGCTAGTATAAAATAATATCTATTTTCGTTTTATTAGTGGCAGCACAAATCTGCACTCAGCTAGTATGTGGTTTAAGACCTGATGAATGTACCTACAGGAAAAACTGCAAATTGCTGATTTGATTTCTGCAAAACTACACATGGATCACACCCCGTGCTATCTGCTTATGATCTGGTTAATTGAGGTGTAGGATCCAACGCACGCGCAAGCGACGCCTATTGATATGATAGCTACACATAAGGCCACCTGAAAATAAAGCAGAAGTTACAATATAAGTACACGGTGTTCAGTATATTGTCAGCATTATGTGTTCTGTATTTGCTGGCTCTGTAATTTCTGCAATTTTTTTGTCTATCTTAATTGCATTCCAGCTCCGCTGGATCTTTCCAAAAAAAAAAAGTTATTTACCTCCCACAAAGGGGCCGAATCCCGCTTGATGGAGAGGTAGCATGCACATGGGAGTATTAGGGTCTGTAATGCAGATCATAAAGCAAAATAGGTCATTCAAATACTTTGTTCTATTAATCAAATATAAATAAGTAGTTCAAAATTTCAGGTTCATCAGAAACTCACCACAAGCATTGTAAAGACAGATCCAAGCAATGCCATCACCAAAGCTGCAATTCACAAGGGATAAGCCATGCCATTAGCACATATGATGTTTTGGGGGTAAATTTCATTAGTTAACAAAGAAATTTCATTAGCCAGTAATAATAAGTACTCACCGAAGTATGGGAATGACAAAGCAACAGCAACAGTTGAGATGACGAGAGCTGTCCTAACAGACATCCCAACTAGGTAATTCCGCATCCTCCTAGGCAGTGCCTCCTCTATTGACAACGCAACTGGTGTCATTGTCAATGCAAACTTGGTATATGGATTCACAATCTGAAACCAAAAGGGGTTAATTGTGGCAACGAGCTAGCAACAGTACATTAATTTCGACGCAACGTATGAGCTTTCAGTAGGTTTTCTCATACCGTCATCCAAATGGCAATCTTGGAGGGAATGTATTGTTGAGGCATGTTCAGTGTGAATTGCGACATCGTGGACTCGCCAAACATCAGAAACCCTGAGACGGCGACCCCAGCGTACACAAGTGTGCCTACTATAAAACTAGAGATATATAGCATCTGTAAGTATTTATCACATGTGGCAAGTAATTACCAATTTATCCCTTTGCATACACAAGTGTGCATGCGTACTACAAAAAAACCGAAATGCAGAGAATAGTACATGTAAGTATTTATCACATCACATTTGGCAAGTAATTACCAAATTATACCTTTGCTAAAAAGAAGTGTACAGCAGTTGTAGCGAATCATTTTTCAGGTTCAGAACTCACCAGAACAGGAGTACAAATGGAAATTGCGAACGATCTTGCATCGATGAGTATATATTTGGAAAAACCGAGTGCCCCGAGTAGCAATACCCATACAGGCCAAGTGCCACAGGAAGGTGGGTAAGATTCAGTGCAGTCCCTCCACTGTGGAATCCAACTCCTTCCCCAATACCAACCCAGAGCAGGCAGACAATGACTGTTAATGTCGCAACGACGCCTCCCGCTGTAAAATTTTGGTTAAAAGAAGGCCATAAACAATCAGTCACTCATCCAAACGCGTTGGGGATCGATGCAAATGTTCATATTGTTAAGAAACAAATGGTTTTGCTTCGCAAAAAGAGAAGAAGAAATAAATGGTTTTGAAGAAGTTAAACATTGTACTTAAAAGATTACAATGGGGGAAAACCAAAAGGAAATACCAGCGTCGATATACCGTTCAAACAAAATGTTTGTGAAGCACTCTAATATTTGTTGCGAATATCAAAATCTGAATGCAATACTAATATTGTCCTTACCAGAAAGATAGGAGAGACGGCTGAGGTTCTTGAGCCAGACCGATGGGAGGATTGCAATAGCCATAGTAATAGCAAAGAGATTATGTGCGTTTAAGTAGACGCCGGAGAAAGCCAAATGCGCAGAAGGAAATACTGAGGACAAGCTATCCCCCAGCAATGTGATGTACTCCACGCAGCTGGACTGTAAATTGGTACAATCTTAACCTCTGGTGTATCACAATAATATGTTTATTGAGCAGTGTTAGGATTGAGAGAATACGTACATAGAGCTCTAGATAGAGGACGACCTGCCAAGATATGTAGCAATCAGATATTCTGACATTCAGCGAGTAATGTGAATTTTCCAAAACCTATAAAATGGATAACATAAATGCATACCGATACGAATACTCGACCAGACACACCGAACGCGGCACGTCCTATATCAGGATATGTCTGTATAATTGGCGAGCTGTCTATGCATCTCTTGAGAAGCAACCCAGTGTAGCATGAGCAACCACCCAGCAAGGGCAGCAGCAGGAGGCTCAGCCATCCACCTTGTTTGATGCCATAGCTAGTGGTGAGAAGTCCAACGCCGCAAAGGACATTGAACCCTGAGATTCAAGACATGTTCAGAAGCAAATCAAGATGCGCATCATTGGCATTAGCATTAGTTCATGAACGTGAAATTTATAGAGCCTGAAAATGAGAACAAGATAAACCTGAAAGTGCTATGCCTACTGCATTGCATTGCACACCTTATTTGGCAGTAACTAACTACCAGTCGGTGCTTTTCACACTCCAAAAAACGAAAACGAGATGAACCTGAAAATTGTTGTGCCTACTGCATTGCCTTGCACGGTTGCACCTTACTTGTCAGTAACTATAGCTAGTTAACTACTAGGTGTGCGAAAGGTGAAACCATAATTTGCAGTTAAAAGTTCTATAACACAATGTGCTCATTAAATCTACCTGCTCTATGATTCAAACAGAACACAACAGATTATTTCAAATAGAACTCATCATAGATTGGCTTTGCATGGACTGAAATTCAGACCACCACCTGCCCCTGAAAAATTCAGATTGCATTGTTAACATACTGAAGATACATACCATTGAGGATAGATTGGGCCGTGCCGCACATGGAGGACGGCATTGCACACCTTATTTGGCAGTGACTAACTATTAGTAATTGTGCTAAACCTGAAGGGAATTGCCGAGCTGGTGCTTTTCACACTCAAAAAACGAAAACAAGATGAACATGAAAATTGTTGTGCCTACTGCATTGCCTTGCACCTTGTCAGTAACTATAACTAGTTAACTACTAGTTGTGCCAAAGTTGAAGGCCATGATTTGCAGTTAAAAGTACTGCTATAACACAATGTGCTCATTAAATCTACCTGCTCTATGATTCAAAACAGAACACACGACAGATTATTTTCAACAGAACTCATCATAGATTGGCTTTGAGTGGAATCAAATTCAGACCACGACATGCACCTGAAAAAAAATCTGATTGCGTTGTTGACATATTGAAGATACATCATACATACCGTTGAGGATAGATTGCGCAGTGCCGCACTTGGAGGACGGCGGTGGGAGCTCAATGTAGTTGGACTTCAGGCGCCGCGTGGGAGTCCCCGGCGACGGCGCCGGCTGCTGGAGCTCCGGCGGCTGCTCCGACAGTTGCGACAGCGAAGGCGGCGGCAGCAATGGCCGGGTGAGGGGCAGCGACGCCTCAGGCCCGCCCAGCGTGCTGGCGCCCCTCTTGGCGAAGAAGGAGCTCCCGACCTTGAGGAAGGAGCTGCCGAATCTGCTCAGGTTTGGGCTAGCCGCCATGATAGTGCCCACCGACGGCGACGGCACCACACTCATCACGTCGATCGACTGCCTACAACATTGCATGCACGCGTAGAACCCTAGTCACGATTGATCTATTCAACTGCATGCACAGGAGATCAAACAATTAGTTCGAGAGAGATGGGATCATCTAACCTATAACTCTTTGGCCACATGCCCTGCAGGCTGCCGTCGGAAGAGACCACGTCGTCGCCGCCGGCGACGTCCTCATCATCGGGATCGGAAGAGGAGCACACACCGGATAACAGCGACGGCGAGACGCCGCCTTCCAAGTCCGCCCTGAGATTGTCGTCGTCGTCGTCCTCGATGACAAACATGGAGCGGTCGCCGTGCCTCATCTCCTCGTCGCGATCCATGACGGCGGGAGGCCGGTGGCTTCCTAAAGATTAACAAGATTAATAATAGGATGCAACGACCCTATTCGCTATCTCATGCATCCATATTGTTGATGTCGATCTAATTTTGAAGCCTATCTACTATCATGCATCCGTTGGTGCTGCCGATCCAATTGATATCAACCGAAAATCCTAACAAACTAAGCATATGAGAGAAAGAGATAAGACACTGCCGGTTGTACGTTCTACATGTTGCATGCATGCACATATTGACGTACGTCGCCCGACCTACATAAATAGTAACACAACAACATGCATGTATTGGCATCGCTCGACATAAGTAACAAAACAGCATGCACATATTATATAGGTGCTCACACTTCGTGGTTGTACAAATCATATCAATATTTTTAAAAAGCCTAGAAAAGGAAAATAGAAGACAAAAACAAGATATCAAATACTAAAGTAAGTCGTTTGAATTTAATTATTTTTTACTTTGATATTTTTAAAAAATCAAACATTTTATCAACCTTGTTCGTGCATCCATGGTTACATTTTACATTTTTGAAATTTTTAAACAACCAACACGGTAGAAAATAGGAGAGGAAGAATAGAAGAAAAGAAAACTGAGGTGGAGGAGAAAAGAAAGGATTTTAAATGGCAAGTAAGGAATTTTATGTATTCGCAGCTATATATAAGGAATTCTCTTTACGACTTTTTGCTGCAAGGATTTTTATAGACCTTGATGTAAGAAATTATTACACGATGAACTTGCTTGATATACATATTTATTGTTTGTCCAATTAATTTGGCTATAGATTGGTGAGTCCGTGAGAGGTGAATCCTAGGTAACTGTATACACAGAGAAATACGACACGACGGTATCTCATCACGACTTCACGAGCACTCACGACGAGATACCAACTCCGCCTCGTGATGTCTTCGCTTCACTATAGGAAAACGACGTATTAACGTCGGCCAATTTTATTTACGTCGGCCCGGACGAAGCTGACGTAAATAATGGGGTGCCGACGTAAATAACGGTATTTATGTCGACCTGGCCGGCGTAAACACAGCAGCTCAGGCAACCGCGCAACCGGTGACGTGGCAGGCTTATTTACGTCGACCAGACCGACATAAATAAAGGTATTTACGTCAGCCTCAGCTCGGCCGACGTAAATAATGTCTTTATTTACGCCGGCTTTGCCCCGACCGACGTAAACACTCCCTTTAACGTAACACGTCCGGTGCGTGTCGTCATTTCCCACACGCCGCTGCCCATCCCGCATCCGACGCCGCCGCCTCCCCTCGCCACCACCGCTGTACTGGCTCGCCAGACGCCGCCACCAGCGCCGCCGCCGCCGCCGCCGGCTCCACCCCGCCGCCGATGCGCTTCGCCGCTTCCCGCCGCTCCCTAGGCGCCACGCCGCGCCCCACAGCGCCGTGCGCCCTGGTTGCTTGTTCCTATGGTTTCAGGTAATAGCTGATCCAGTGATTGAACGCTCGTCCCCCAAACTTTCAGCTACCTTGGTCGCAGTCGCCGCCGCCGCCGCTCGCCATGGCCGACGTAAATACAGGGAGTACGAGTCGCACGCAGTATTTATGTCAGCCTAAATATTTATTTACGTCGGCCTGACCGACGTAAATAGGCCGACGTAAATAAGGGACCCATGGTGGCGACCCTAGCCGACGGTCATTATTTACGTCGGCCACGAGGCCGACGTAAATAAGGGCTGCCGACGTAAATAACCTTATTTACGTCGCTTTTTTTATGTTGGCTTATTTACGTCGGCTTTTGGGCTATTTACGTCGGCCTCTGGCCGACGTAACTACCTCGGATTCCTGTCGTGCTTTCACTGCACTCGTCCTACCTATTCCTTCCTATGTGTCGTCCTTCTTTTTTTCTCCGTACCGCCTACTGACCTCGCTGCCATCACCATCGCCACCGCTAGGTTTTGAGTTTGGGTTAGGGGTAGAGGAGGTATATGTTCCCTGGGCTTATAGGAAGACCAGGAAGGTGGCGGCCGATGGTGTGGAGGGGATTGGAGGGGATGGCGGCGGTGCTGCCGCCGAAGTTGTGGGAATGATCAAAGGCAGTACAGTGACATCGACGCATAGATTACAACGGTGGCCAAACTTAGGGTGGATGGAGCCGGGGTAGCGCCAGAATGATGGGGACGGAGCAATGGGGTGGCGATGGCGTTGTCAGCCACAGGTGGTGGTTGGAGGTGACAGTGGGGGCACGCGGTGCACGCCAGAGGGAAGGATGGCGAGGACAGAAACAAAGAAAAGGTAGGAGGACGAAGGCATGGGCGAGGCATGAGGGGCAGAACTTGTCACGCTGTTGTCCTGTTGCGATAGGATCCAGTCCCGTAGTTGCTCCCGTACACATAGGACATAGGGCTAGCAATCTGGCTCGAAGCTCGCGAGCTGCTCGTAGCTCACGCGGTTTTGGCTCAGCTCGGGCTCGGCTCGTAGGCCAACGAGCCCGAGTTCTAGCTTTTTTTTGCAGCTCGGTCAAAAAACGAGCTGAGCCGAGCCTAGGGCTGGCTCGCTCTTGGCTCGCTCGTAGCTCCTGGATTTGTAGATTTCTAAGTATATGTTCAGCCCATATCACTAATAACTGCCCTATTTGCTTGTATACAATTAGATATATCACCAACCTAACCCAACAAAAATAATCAAAGGCTCAAATTAAAGGCTTTCCTTGACATAGCCCCCTAAACCCCACATTTTTCAAGCCCCAAAAATCGGTTATCAACAAATTAATCAGGCTCGTGAGCCCTCACGAGCCGGACCAAGCCTCAAAGGAGCCCGAGCCGAGCTTTTTCTCCAGCTCATGTGGTGAACGTGTCGAGCCCTAGCCGAGCCTGGAAATGAGCGAGTCGAGCCGAGCCGAGCCAGCCGTTGTCTCGCTCAAGCTCGGCTCGTTGCCACCCCTACGTACACATATTAACCAGGAAATGATGCGAACAATAAATACTACTTAGCCACATTGATATCTCCATTGCAATTACACATGGGCTGTACGAATTAATGCACTTCTAACTATGTACAGATCAGGGCGATGTGCTTCGGTGCGTGGTTTGTTTGAAGATATAAAGCGTTTTGCTCGGTCCACAATCCCCACGAGGATCCGTTTTCAAATCCAGAAACGAACTAATTCCGTTTCCTCTTTCTCCGGGCATGGGCTTCGAAGCCCACCTGTCGTGCAGTTGTACATGACCATCGAGGATGTATTCACTCTTATTAATGATAACGAAAACACCTCAGTCCGGTCGGCCGGCGCGTCCGGACGTGCCACACGGCGTGCGCGAAACGTGCGGGAGTTGTACTGTGCCGGCATGCAGGGTGGGTCCCATGGCATTTTTTTTGTGACCATAATTTTTGACTGGGTGCTCTAATCCACAAACCGTTTTGCACCAACGTGTTCCACGTATTTTTACGAACAAAACAAGATGTATGCTGCCATATAAATCCACAAACTTATCTGGTGAAATTTGGGTTTCACCTATTGAAACTTGAGTTTCGCCTACTGAAACTTAGATTTCATATTCGTTAAACTTGCCGAACTATCAAGTTTCATCAAGTTTCAACAGGTCTTATACAAGTTTCTTCAAGTTTCATCAGATAAATTCAAGTTTCAACAGGTTTCATCCAAGTTTCATCAGGTTACATCGAAGTTTCATCAGATTTCATCAGCACACGGCCAAGTTTCGCTAGTATAGGTGTAAGCTTCATAAGTGCCTTCTTCTAGGTTCATATCAAAAAATGAAAAAGTGAAAAAAAAAAAAAAAATAAAAAAATATTTAAAATGGTTGCTCTCGATTTTAGAAGAATTATGAAATTTATTACACACATTTTGAACACTATTTGAATTTTATACAAAAATCAGAAGTTTAATTGAAAAACGTGATCAACTACACGGCTAACAACGCGGGAGCGCGAGCTGCGTTGGATCCGCGCGGCGCCGGCTGTCGGACGGACGGTGCTGGTCCGGCGCTAGCGCGCCCGTCCGGACTTCCGACGCATGGCGCTCGCCTAATGATAATCATCCACTAATTCACGGTTTTGATGGGTTCTGGTTTGATCGGTTTATCTTTGTAGTTTTATCTCAAAGATTTTAAAAATATGTTAAAATAAATTTTTAAGTCTTTTTGATCATTTTTTAAATGTACTCAATTTTTTAATTACAATCAAAATCAAACCACAACCGCAAATAAAAAGCCAAAACACGCTCGGTAGCGCACCCTATAAACACGTGAAAGAGAAACCGAATACTTTGGATACTCATAAATTACCCAAAAATACAAATTTGCTTTAGAAAAAGTCACACTATGAATTCCTTTTTTTCCCGCGAGAAAGATGCAAAATTAACTTGGAGATATCTATCCAAAGCGTTTTTTGTACCTTCATCTATCTGTAGCAATAAATGCCACCCCTCCCTATCCGACAATACCCCAAGACCCAGGGTTGTCCCTGCAAGATGTGCCGCGCAGCCCTAGACGGCCGACATGGACCGTCCGTTGAAGATCGGATGGCCGAGGTGCACCCGCAGCCCACGTCGTCGTCCCTTAAAAGTTAAAAGTTCTCGCTGTGTCGCTGCTCTTTCTTCGACCTCGCACAGTCGCACTCACACGCAGAGCTCGACGCCGCCGCCTCGATTGCGATTGCGAGAGGGAGATAGGAAGGGAAGGAGAGATCTTGGATCTCTCGGTTCTGTTGATGATCTCTATGTTTCTTGAATAGAATTATGTGGTTTCTCTTTTCATTTGGGTATCGGTTTTTAAGCTGAGAATTTCTTTCCCGTTTTTTTGCTTTCTCAGCAGCTAATCAGTTCTTGGTGCTGTGCATGTCGATCTGACAGGGGGTTAGGCACACGCAGCTTGTGATCGGAGTCCGATCGAAGAATCAACCTTAGCTTCACCGAATTCTCTGGGAGTTGTTGTAGCATTTGGGATTGGTGCCTGCATGTGTCTGCATCTTGCTGTGGTTTCAGAGAATTCTCAGGCTCACGGTTTTCGCTGAGGTGAGATCAATCGTGAGAATCCGAACGTTTTGTAGATCTTGATGTTTCTTGAGTAGGATCATGTCTTTTTTGCTTTCTCTATTATTTTTATCGATTTTGTTAAGGGTTTCTTTGTTTTTTTTTGGTTGGTGTGTGAGCTAGCTAATGACAGGTTCTTGGTGCTAGCTGTTCGTGTCTGAATCGATAGGGCACACACAGAACTCCGGCTGATCGAGGACTAGCTCTATGGATTGTTCTTAGATCTTGGCATTCCTTGGGGATCGAGTTCATATAGCGACCTCGTATATCGATCGATCTTTCGTCAAAGAATTCTCAGGGTCACGGTGAGAAAACCGTACGTTTTGTATATCTCCCCGGCGCATGCAGATGCATTTCTGGAATCTTTGCTTATCTGTTCCAGGTAATTAAATATCCAGCTGTTCTTTCATTTTGCGTCCTCACCTCACAAATCTGGAAACTTTCGATGTGGTTTTTGCTTTCTAACACCATTCTTGCTTGTTTTTTGGCCAAGGGTTTTGCTCATAGCTAGATCGATCAACCTCGATTCATGCATGGCTGGTGAAGGATCTGAGCTGCTGCATGGCATGGAGGAGCTGGAGACGATGAGCGACCTGGGCTTCGTGGGGAGCGACGACGAAGGCGACTGCAAGGTGATGTGGGAGGTGGAGTGCTCGGAGGGCGACGCCGGCGGCTTCCCTTCCGGCGACGGCGACGGCGCCGCCGCCGGCCGGAGGAGCGTCCTCGTGTCTGACCCGGCGGCCTTTCAGGTGAGGACATATGCATCGACCGTCGCGCAGACACACGCGTGCATGACCTCACACATCGTACGTCTTGGCTTCTTGGGCTCTTGGTTTTTTTTTTTTGAAGAATATGGCTCTTGATTAATTGGTAGCTTCCAATGATAGCCATGATCAGATGCATTCATGTATTTATGCATCAGCCTTCTCTCATTGCAGTGACCAGTGAAATGCATTTCTTGTCTTTTTATAAGGTGCAACACACACGCGGACAACTCACACCACACCCCGCACACGTGAAGTACAAAGCACGCGTAGAATCAGATCAAAGCCCCGAAGCCTCCTTATACATGCAGGCGCGCGCACACACACGTAGTCCACTGAACGTGTTTCTTGTTTGGTGGTGGTGACCTCATGCATGATTCTATCTTATCATTTGGATTGATGTGTTAGAAAAGATATTTACTTGAAGTTTTGATAAACACATCTTTTGAAACCGCTTATTGTGTGAACTAATGGAAAAACCGTTTCCGCTTGCATATAGAGCTCCCCCGTCTATCTTGTGCATTGGTCGTGCACCGAGATACGTGCAGAGCTCCCACCCTTCATTTGGCTTTTTACAAAAAAGACCATATGGAAGTCTGGTAGAAAAGCAATCAGGCCCTTCACCTTTCTCCCATCCCTAGAGCCGACTGCCTGCCTCTGCCGCTGCTGCGGCAACCACCACGCTTATCAAGTGCAACCACCATGGCTCACGCTCATGCCACCGGCCACTGCAGCGAGCCACGCCATGGCAGGTTAAGCCACCACGCCGCACTCGTGGAGCCTCCGCCAGACCACCAACTTGACGCCATTGCCACCGGTGACCTCCGTCCCAGCCGGCTACGACCACGCTAGCGCTGCCTCACGTGGTCTCGTCGATCGTCGGGTCGAGCTACCATGCTGCTTCGCACCACGCCCATGCTGAGGCCACGCCACCATGGTCAGTGGGTCGGTGGTTGCCAACGGCAGGGGCGACAGGCGGTGCTTGGCTTGATGGAGAGAGGAAAAAAATGGAGGAAGATTTAGCAAATGGGGAATAAGTTGGAGAACTTCTCCCCTGTGAGGAAAAGGTGTGCTCCAAACTAATACTTTACCTTCCGGTCATCGTAACATGACCTTGCAGTTTTGGTCAAGTTGAGTGTTGACTCTATCAACTGTAAATATTAATATTATTTACTCATGTATCTTTCAATTTCTCAATTGTTGCCTTGTGAAAATAAGAGGGCATTTATATAATAACCACGCACTAGAAGGGTCTAAATAAAGTTTTCTTCAAATCATCCACTTCTTTGCATGGAAGTAGAATTTTTAGAGGAAGAGAAAGAAAACATTATGGCGGTGAATGATGCTAGGGTGTGCGGCCTTGCCAAAAGCATGCAACCACCCTCGTCATCAATTAGGGCAGCATTGTGTGGGCTAGCAGAGTAGCAGCGTACTTAAGGTTTGAGATAACCTATTAGTGACGGGTTGGGTCTATCGATGATGCAAGCCATTCACTCGAAATGTCACCATGTTTGAAATAGTGTTAAATTTTGACTATTTTATCTTCGGTACTTAAAGGGTATAAACTTCTTGAGTCATTTCTTAAAATTTTTTATATCATTTCGCAAAGCACTCAAAGCATAGGCAAACCAAACGCTCGGATTTCTCGAAGCTAGCCTAGTCGTTAAAAACCACACACATTACATGTGTGGTTCCACATGTATGATCAAAAGTTCTTTGTTTGTAGTGCGAAGTCAGGAACAATGGTTGAATGGAAAATGTTAGAGTGAACGATAACTTTTTACAATGCACGAAGACGAAGGATTCGTGATTTAGTGTTTCCGCTTGAATATAGTAATTAATACCATGTGGCCAAATTATCAACCCACAACACCCGTAAATAGTCATGTAAACACTTCTAAACATGCCCAATTTCAAAATTTCAAAGCATCTCTAATTTGGATGTGTGTTGTTGATGACATCTTAAAAAGTGTCGGGAGCCTCACGGCCATGTCTTGTATGCATAGTTTGTTTTAAATCACTATCCCCTAGTATGTTCATGGTATATATGTGTGGTTTGGTTTTTATATTTGGCACTATACATTTTAAGAAAATAAAATGTATCAAGGCGTTTTTTTTGTAATACTAACACCTATTTCACATGTTGGAGCAACGCCTTATTTTGGCTAGTGTGTGACCGTGACACCAACCATGGCATGTTACTGGTGAGCTGCTAGTAATTAAGGGCTATCAAATATATTAATTAATATCATAAATATTTTTTACTTGATATAATATATAATTATATACTTTTGCACAAGGTTTGTTATCATCTAGTAACTATATATTGTATAGATCATTAAGCATCTGCTTGAAAGTTTCTACAAGAGAAAATTGCACTGGAGCCCTCTAAACTTGTAGTATTTTTCACTTATCCCCTGAACTTACATTTTACTTTCTCGGCCTCTAAACTTGTTGCCGTTTGCATGGTTTCCCTAAATGTTGTGTATGTTCCGAGGGCTGACATGGTAAAATGGAAGTTTGGGTAGATAAGTGAACAATGCTATAAGTTTAGGGCGCTACAACGCAATTTTCTCTTTCTACAACTTTCTTGGCAAGAGCTAAGATGGTCCATGGGGAGAGGTGGCGGGGCGGTTCACCACGACGACTTGTTATAGCCTTGCTATATGTTGCTACAACGTTAGGAGGGGGCCGATGGAAATCTCTCTCTACTTCTCGTAGCCAGGTGAGGTGATGGTTGCATGTGTGGAGTGAGGAGGGGGAGGAGTCAACAACTAGTTAAGAGTGGGCTAGAGGGAACTAGGACAAAGGATGTGTCTTGAATACTTTGATGCTAAGAAGGTGTTCAGTTGCCTTTCCTCACCTTATTTCTTTACTAACTTTAGTCTCTATATGTATGCCTCTTTTGTAAGATACTTATTTTTCCTTTATGTTTAATTTACTTCCTTATCTTAACTGCAAACCTTAAGAGAAATGCTGCATAAATATGCAGCACATCTCTACGTAGAAGTTCATATACCAAACATATTGAAGCTCATACCTCGTTCAAGCATTGGAGCATAGGAAAAGGTCATAATAATAATTGTGGTGATTTTAATATTTGAGAAACATAACTCATGCCCAAAAACTAAGATTATTGGCTGTTATGTTGTGGTGTTAAGATATGTTGCTCACATGTGGGTATATTTCATTTTCACAATTATCATGTTTTCTTTTCTTGATTTCTTCCATTGATTGATCTGTCATTGTTATTTTTGTTTATATATGACCCTCATTAATGTACTTTTATTTAATGGTATCAAAATTTGATAATCTTTTTTTAATTGTTTACACTTGTACAAAACAATGTGGTGTGTTAAGAAACAATATAGTTTCAAGTTTTACAAAATTATGCAAAACAAATATGTTACCTTATGACTGGCTAGGAATTTAGGATATTTCTTACATGTTCTTTTTGCACCACAGATTTGTTTAATGATGACATATTCGATTGTCTTGTTTTTGTGCTATTTTTTCATGTTTTGTTTCATAAATCTAACATATTCTTACTTTATGGATAATCCATCTACCACGGTTTTTTTTATCTTCTAAGCATCATTGTATCATATAGCTGTCGTCATGCAAAACACACGTAGAGACTATTACAATAACCATATGCATTTTAGAATTTCTTTGCTTAGATCTTCAATTTTTGTATGTAATTTTTTAAAGAGCTACAACATAACATTCTCTTTATTGTACTTAAACTATTATTTCCTTTGCAGGATGTCGCAAGCAAACAAATATCCACCGGAGCTGAAAAGGTGCCTATTAAACTTACACAAATACCCTTTTCTTTGGCTATCCAGTCTAAAGACAACAAAGATATTAGAAACTCGGATGTTGGAATACAGGTTGCATGTTCATCTGCAAAGAAACCCTTCTATGAAAGCATCAAATGTGCCCAACATATTGGACTAGGGGATTCACATGATAAATTGGCAAATTCATCCTCACCCCAAAGAATCTTTATCGATAACTTTTCGGATGTCTTATCAAGGAAATTATGCATCAATAGTGCAAAAGAATGTACTGGATTCAACCAGCTTGCTCTTCAGAAGCAAACGAGTTGGCATGAAAGTATTGAATCCAATTTTGAACTGAATAGAGATGCTACTAGAAGTTTGGCTAGTAAAGGAAGTCCAAAGGTAAAATTTGAAAATCAGCTTGAGCAATATATGGTGAAGGCTCTTTCAGCTGAGCCATACCACCCGGTCTTTCCCTTGCCACAAGGTATTGGTTCCTATAGTTCGTCTTCCCAACAAACTACTACGATCACTTCATCAGGAGTAACCACACATATTGGAGATTCAGATACAAAAATGCAAGTTGCTTTTCAGAATGCGAAAGTACCATCATATGAAGCCTTATATACAAGAAGGAACCCTTACCAACAAAATGGGCTATGTAATTTTCGTGATGAATTTTCCCCATCTTTATTTCAAGGAGCTAATATGGGGAGCATCTTTAGCACCTTATCAGGAATGAACTTTGTTGGGAGTGTTGAAGGCGATAATGTATATGACCGAGAGAAGCTTCAAGACCAAATAGATGGATATAAGAACATTGATTTTGCCTCAAGGATGAAGAAGGACGATTATAAGGGTCTAGCAATAGGAGAAGGTCCATTGACTAGATCAAGAAAGCAAGTTGATGAATGTTTGGTGAAGGCTATTACTGCAATGCCATACCACCCTATGTTTTCTATCTCTCGAAGTGCAAACTCTAGTTCGTCTCCTGAACAAATAAGTGTACATTGCACAAGTTCACCATTACAACCAAGCATTGAAGTTGGAGACAGCTCTATCATATCACATGTTGAAGAGTCATATTACCAAGAAAGACTTAATTTGGCAGGCAATACAGACGGTGTTTGGGGAATGAAAGGTAGTAGCAATCCAAATATGTCTTTACTTCAGCACATCGTTGTTCCTACCAAAGATAATGCTGATATTGCAAAAATATACTCCGCTTCAGATCACCAATCTATAGACAAGAATATGCAAATGCAGTTTGGTCCTCGAGCTATAAACAAATCAGCTCACCAATACATGTATACAAGTAATTTCCCTAACAAGCAGGGTGAGCAAGTGATAGGTGAATTTGATTTCAATAAGATTAATATTCAGAGACAAATTGATCATCATGATCATCTTGAAAACACAACATGTCATTCTCTTGGCACCCAATCTAAGTTTCAAAAAATACCAGCTCTTCCTCATGAGAGAAGCTTTAAATTCTCAGAAGTGAATGTTGCATCTATTAGAGGTTTAAGAGGCTCCAGAAGTTCACCAATCAAACCAGAACCTTCTGGTGAGAAATATATCATGATGAAACATGCTCGCTCATACAACCTAGTATCAGGGGTTGTTGGTTCTTCTCTACCAAGAAGCCCCCTCCTCTCTATGACAGAAGGCTCCTCTATGATAGAAGGTTCTAGCTCTAAGGGTTATCGTGGTATGGTCAATCAAGGCATGGGTATCATTCCAACATACCAATCGAGTCCTCTTGGTGTTAAAAAAACAAGTCTGGATGAAGCTAGAAAATTAGAATTGTTGATTGCTCGTCTACATAAGAAGCAACATGACAAAGCAGATGTATATAAAGCATATGCATCTCGTGCCAAAAATGATATTTGTGTCAGGAAGGGTTCAACTGAGGATTTTGTCAAAATAATAAGGCTTCACGAGCATTTCATTCATGCATATTTCCATCCTAATAATATTCCAACCCATATCATGGATGTATTGGATCAGTGCTATGCTGTTGCTATGGAAATGGAGAGTCATTGGGCACCTAATCCTAGTTCTATGAGGCTTATACATCAAAATGAATCTTCAGACTTCAAAACATATGGTGTAGATTTTACTCAGATGCATAATTCTAGAAAGCTAAGCAATGATGATTTAAATGCCACATCCTTTATGAGATTGCGCACCTGCTTGAGCAAAGGAAGTCACCAGCTTTTTCACATTAAAGGTCGTGTCCTTTGCTTCAGGTATGTGAATTTTGATGTGATTATGAAGCTTTAGTCTATATGCCAAAAATAATTTCTATATTTCGTATCGTACTAATGACCAAAATATTGTTTTTCTGTTTCCTTTTGTAGTGTTGATCAATGTGGGAGCCGCTTTATACAACAAAAGCTTCCGACAGCCACAAATGAAGAGAAAGCTATGGTATTTGAGGAAATAAGACCTCATGTTGTGAAGCTAGTGATTGACGTCTTTGGAAACTATGTGGTGCAAAAGGTTTTACTCTAATTGATTCGACTATTTGAAGTTGCATATAGATACCAAATTTCCACTTATGTTTATTTTGTCTTTCATCAGGTTTTGGAGGATGGAATCCCATTTCAAAAAAGGGAAATTATTAAATGCCTCATTGAAAGTGCATTAAAACTAAGCTTCCATCCGTACGGATGTCGAGTTATACAAAGGGTAGTGTGCATTTGATGTCTAAATTCATTTAGATTATCTTCAAATAAAAATTCCATAACAAAACATCAGATGTTATATCACACAAACCAATAATTTTTCTGAAAAAATGGTCAAGGTTCACACATTTGATGTTTAATGCATCTAACAGATTCAAAATTAAACAAAATAATGTTGAGTAGTTGATCTTTATTTTGCATTAATTGCTATGTTTCCATGATTTCTTTATTGATTGTACATTTGAATAATTATCGGATGATAGATGGTATTGGGCAATTGGGTCTCTCTTGTTTTTGCTTCACACTTCACACACCAAACCCTTTACTTTATTAGATGGCCTCTACTCCGTTGGATGTTGCCCTTGTGTTTAACCCACAATTATTTTATCTCCTAAACTAAAATTAATATGTAATCTTATTTGGATGATTGACAATGCATATATCTTTTTTATATCTTATCTCATTCATTCGTATGCAGGCAGTAGAAATTGGCGCTCTTGACCAGAAGATATTGATTGCCAAGCAGCTCCGAGGTAGTGTCATGGCATTAATACATGACCAAAATGCAAACCATGTTATCCAGAAATGTATAGAACAAATACCACACCAGCACATACAATTCATTTTAGAGAGCATGTATGGTTATGTCACAAAGCTATCAGTTCATCCATATGGGTGTCGTGTCATCCAGGTTATTTCATTCTCTAATTCTTTTTAGCAAGTTGAATATTTTGTAATATTTGTTTAGCAATATGAATCCTTTGTTGCCCTATCCTTTGCTAGAGAATTTTGGAGCACTGTCATGATCAATCAATGTTGGAGATTTTTCTAGCTGAGATTATGGATGAAGTGTATCGATTGGCGAAAGACCAATATGGGAACTATGTTGTGCAGGTCAATATCCTTTTGCATTATCTTTATTATGTTGTTCATCACTCATTGACCGTGCATAGTTGGTCTAATATATTGAAGGATCCATTGATATATCAAGTTTCTGAGCTCTAAATTTATTTACATCACCACATGCCACGTAAGCATGATGACTTATTTTCACTAATTGTGACTGATATTCCCATCTACACTTTTGTTTGGGTATCTTTTGCAGCACATCTTGGAGCATGGAAGCCCACGTCAGAGGTCTTTTGTTATGAGAGCATTTGCTGGCAGGATTATTACAATGAGCCAACAAAAGTTTTCTTCTAATGTCATTGAGAAGTGCTTAGTATGTGGCAGCTACGAGGAGAAACAAATGATCATCAATGAAATCCTCAACACGGATGGTGAACCCCATGCTCTTAAGGTATTTTAATGTTCTTTACTAAACATGTGATGCTTAATGACTTAATTAGTAACCACTTCAAAGACGAAGAAGATTTAATATATGAAAGTAGCTGCAAAATAATTGATCATATAAAGAAGTGATTCACACCAATAAATTTAATATTTAGCCATAATTCTAGTGAAAAATCCATTGTTTCTTTGAGTTCAATCTTAAAAGGGTTCTCTATGGATATGTAGGTGATGGTGAACGACCAATATGCTAACTATGTTGTGCAAAAGGCAATGGAGATCTGCGACGAGTGGCAGTGCAAGATGATGCTCAAACACCTCAAGTCTCACTACGGTGAGCTCAGCCCCTTCCCCTATGCGAGGCATGTTGCAACACGTCTAGAAAGACTCATCCAACCTGGTGGTATGCCATTAGTTCCTTGAAAATCTTCTCGGAATTTTCAAATGGTTTTTAAATAAGAATCCAAGTTTTTCAGTATTCCAAAAACATTAGACACACTTGATTAGCTACATGAAGAATTAAACAAAAAAAAAATGATGGCACGGAAGCAAACTTTACACTCTTGAAAGTGAAAACACAAAACTTTGTGTGTAACAGACACATTATTTGCTTTTTTTCAGAGAATCGTAGGACGGCTCACAAATATTCTCGATGACCAAGAAAGGATAACATTGCAAACTGCTGGAAAAAAGAACAACTCATGTGTGTCTTCCTACCACTTACTAAACCCTAATATGTTTGATAAATCTGGCGAACAAACAAGATTTGTTGTAGTACTTGTTGTAATTTAAGTTGACAACTTGCGCCCTAAAGACTATATACCCCTAAGTTGTGATGTAGTAGTTAACTGATACGAAATATGAGGTCAAAGGGTGAGCATTATGTGATTATTGTATTAAATGCTGTTATGTGATCTTGTATATTATGAGTACCATATTCATATGATACTTGAAGTTATAAGGTAATCAAATTCACACGGTAAAGATTTGACGGGCTTGAGATGTAGAACATAAGAGATTTGGCAGGTTTGAGATGTAGATGTTGCATCCCATTAGAAGTAACCTAAGATTTAGATTTTGAAATGTGGTTGATCTCCAAATAAGGTGACGCAAATTAAATAATTTATCAAATTTGCTATTCTTTATTGTATTGAACTCACTCCACCGACATGTCACGTCAATGTTTTCTTCGACATAGTTTGTCTCCTTATCGCCATTGGGTTAGGATTACTTTTGATTATAATTAGGGTTCACCATGTCCATTAGAAAGCGAAAGAGGGCGGTCGACCGATATGGCACTGTACAGGGGCTTCTCGCTAGGGGGATGATGGGAGATCGCGCGGATGGCTGGAGAGGAGGAAGCAAAATATTGAGTAAACAAAGAGTTAGGGAAGGGGAAACAATCCAACGCAACACGGAGAAAAGCTAAAAATAAGTCAAAGCTCAATCAAACTGGACTCTCGACTGATCAGCAAGCTACATAGAATGTTGAAAACAAACTTATTTCCATTTAAGATCAAATCTCGACTCATTAACAAGGCTACATAAGTCCACTCATGCAGCACTGCACGGACTAGCAGAGAGTACATGTCCATTTGGAAGAGTCTAGCTAGTGTGGTTGCCCTCGAAGCTTTTTAGAAGTATTGACCAAAAAATCTGATTTTTAAATCCGTTTTTTAAATCTTTTGAAATTAATTTGTCGCAATTGAACCAAATGGGACCAAATAAAGCAAACCAAAGTGAGGCATCCGATATGTTCAAGATTCCTCACCAGATCCATAATTGAACACGATTTTAACAGAACATTATAAGCTCCACTTGTCAGAATGCAACACCGGGCACTGGACAGAAGCTGTTAGCAACTGACATTTGGGTCCCACCCGTGGATCCGCTCCCGAGGGGGCCAGTTGGGCCAATGGGAGTGCGAGTCATACGCTGACGTGGGACGACCTCATGGACAGCGGCGAGAAAGGGAAAGTGGCCACCGACGTCTGCGTCCCGCCGTCCCCGGCCGCCGCCTTCTCGAACGACGACGATGGGTACGAGTGCAAGAAGTCGTCGAACCCGACCTCCCCGGAGCACACCGGCGGGGGAGGAGGAGGCGGCGGCGGCTCCGGCACCTCCGCGGCGTCCCCGCCGTCCAGGTACCTCGCCACCTCCCTCATCGTCGGCCGCGCCGCCGGCACCGGGTGCGAGCACCAGAGCCCCACCTTGACCGCCGCCGCCGCCTCCCGGCAGTCGAACGCACCGCCGAGCCTCACGTCCACCACCTTCTCCAACTCCCCCGCTGCGTACCGCTCCCACGCCCACTCCGCCAGCACGAGCTCGTCCGGCGCGGCGCGCGGCTCGATGGGCCGCCGGCCGGAGACGACCTCCAGCACCAGCGCCCCGAAGGCAAACACGTCCGCCGCCGTCGTCGCCTTCCCCGTCCGCGTCAGCTCGGGCGCCAGGTACCCCAGCGTGCCCACCACCCTCGTCGTGCTCGGGTTCGCGCCGTGCTCGTACAGCTTGGCGAGCCCGAAGTCGCCGAGGCGGCCGGCCATGTCGCCGTCAAGGAGCACGTTGCTGGCCTTGACGTCGCGGTGGAGCACGACGTGCTCCCACTCCTCGTGCAGGTACAGCAGCGCCGACGCCACGTTGCGGAGGATCCTGAAGCGGACGGCCCAGGTGAGCCGCGCCGCCCGGAGGCCGTCGCCGAACAGGTGCTTGTCGAGGCTGCCGTTGGGCATGTAGTCGTAGACGAGGAGGAGGTCGCCGCGGCGGCGGCACCACCCCTGGAGCTGGACAAGGTTGCGGTGGCGGAGCCGCCCGATGGACGCGATCTCGGCGACGAACTCGCGGAGCCCCTGCCGCGACTCGTGGGACACGCGCTTCACGGCCACCTCCACCGGCGGCTTGCCGGGGAGCACGCCGAGGTACACCTTCCCGAAGCCGCCGGAGCCGAGGAGCTCACGGTCGCGGAACCCGCGTGTCGCCCGCTTCAGCTCCGGGTACTTGAAGCGGTGCGGGCCGTAGTCCATCTCCCATGGCTCGATCACGTCGCGGTTTTTGATGCGGTACGCGGCGTAGGCGGCGGCGACTGCGAGCGCCACCGCCGCCACGAACGCCGAGAACGCCGACGCGAGGATTAGAGACGTCCGGTTCTTGCCGGCCTTGGGGCGCGGCAGAGACGGGAGGGACGACAGATCGAGCCGCGGGGCGGCGCCGCCGCCGAGCCGGAAGCTCCAGCCCATGATGTAGTGCGAGCTCGCGAGGAGCCCCGTCGACGCCGAGAAGCCGACGTACATCTGCTCCCGGAAGATGGTGGACAGGTCCGCGCGGAAGGAGATGAGCGGCTCCGCCGGCTTCTCCGACGTGGCGGCGGCGATTGAGACGTTGACGACCTTCCGGTCGCCGTCGTAGTCGACCCAGGCGAGGATGGTATCGCCGGACTTGAGGTTGACGGGGGCGGCGGAGGCGGAGGCGTTGGAGGTGAGGCTGTTGAGGTCGATGCCGACGTGGTTGTCGTTGATGTCGGCGAACTCGAAGTCCTGCACGGTGTCGAACTCGACGGCGAAGACGTGGTTGGTGGCGTTGCCGACGTCGGCGGCGCTGAGCAGGCCGAGGTACTGGCTCGGCAGCGCGCCGGGGAGGCGCGGGTCGGGGGCGACCACGAAGGCGAGGCCATGGCCGCCGAGCTTGGGGTACTCCGGCACGACGGCGAAGGCGAACTCCGTGGAGAAGGAAAATGCTGTGCCGTTCTTGCCGGAGCCGGGAACGAGGAGACGGAGCGGGGACGGGTGGAAGGCATGGCCGATGAGCCGGGAGGTCTCGTTGGTGAGGCGCAGGATGCCATCGGGCCGGAGCTCCGTGACGCCGTTCAGCGTCAGGTTCGGGTTGCCGCCGCCGCCGAAGCCTGCATAGGTGAATTCTTGAGGGGCGGCGAGCGCGGGGAGGAGGAAGACGAAGACGAGGCACGGAAGGAGAGGTTCGGGTTTAGGGTTTGGCATCAGAGTGGAGCTAGCTAGACTGGGGAGAGCTAGTAGCTAGACACCTAGGAGTGCTCCGTCAATGGTACGGGGGAATTGCTGTCAATGGTGGATTGGCGAAGCTGGGATTTGTAAGGAGGAGGAAGAAGAAGACACAGAAGCAGCTCACTGAGCTGGTTTGACAAGTGTGTGGTCAACTAATTGCCAGCAGATAACGGCTGTGAAACCAGTCAACCCGTCGATTTTCCATCTTAATTGATCAGGACGATTGTGTTCTCCTCAGCCGCAGGAAAACACGGCGATCAATAACACGCTGCAAAATTATCAAAATTAATTACATGAACGCTATTAAACGTGATTTGTTTTCTTTACTTTCAAAACGGAGGAGGCTCATGCGTGTGTAAAATGTAAAGATGACATCGACAGACATTACAACGTCTTCGTCGTAAAACTATATGTAATAAAACTATATAAAATCTCACGAAAACAACAGGGGACTAAATCTCACTCGTTTCCAAATCCATTAGAACAGTTTTCAACTTTTCATATGTTATTTGTCGGCTGGCAACCCCCGACAATTTTCTCTGCACTCATGAAAGCCCTCAAAGCTTACACTACTAATTTCAGCATATATATAATCTCACACAAGATCATTCAAAAAGGTTGATCTGCAATGGTAACCCCTAAAGGCCTAAACACACACACACAGAGATCAACCAGTGTGAATTTAGCTTCACCAAAGGGCGTGCTCGATCAGTGCCCCGAATGTCAACTCTAACAAGACGGCTCTGAATATTTTAGAGTATATTCAAGAAGGAATTTGGTGCTTATTGTTTGACCCTGGGCGTTTAAGATTTAAGAAAAAGATTACCCACCGATGCCATACGGGGATGTCGATGGGGGCCAGTACGTGGCGGTGGCGCCCTTCCATTAATTCGCCGCGTGGCCGCATTCACTCGCGACTGCTTGCAACAGCGCTTCTCACCAAAATATGGCCGGTCCGCCATGCAGGGGATTATCTCTTATTATCGCTGTGAAATTCAAAGGTTTCCTAAATATCGTGTATTTGGAGGCGGTTCGGTTGGAGAGCTTTGGAGCTTCTCCGATTCTTTGCGTTTTGTTTTGCCAAAGAGTTTAGATCTTGAGTCTAAGGCTGAAATCGACATCGGGTTTCCTATTTTGGTGTATATAGATCTTAGGTTTAACCAAGAAAAGACCTCTCTAGGTTGTCGTTGACGCGGATGAGAAAAGGGAAGAGTCTTGACGCGGGATCGACTCTGAGCGACGACGAGTTGTGTGGTCGGACCTCGTTGCTAGAGGGCATACCGTGATAGGAGAGTCAATGAAAGAGCAAGAATTGGGATGAGTTAGGACGATTACAAGTGCTGGAGACCTCCACAACGATGGTGATGATGTTCGACGACGGTTGCTCGGATTTGTTTGCCTTCAGTTCGGGTATGACGGGAATGCGTGCTGTCACTACTATTGTTGATTTTGATCTTTATTCTCCATCTCATTATGTGGGGGAGGTTGGAGGTGATGGGGACGGCTATAGCGCGGAGCGCGGCGATCTTCAGCTTTTACGGTTCCGATATCTGAAGAAAAAAAAACTAGTTCCTAAGTTATTTTATAGTTTGATCCGATTTGGACTTGTTTGATTTGGCTTTTGGTTAGGGACCATACTATAAAAAGATTTGTACAATAAATAAATATCTATCTTTTTTGAAAAAAAATATATAAAAATTTGAAAAAGATATTTAATTAAGGTCTCTTTTTTTTTTTGAGAACAAGATCCCATATCATTCATGAAGCTTCCAAGTTACACACAAACCCTTATCAAAGAACAAAATTACAAAGCAGTCCTCGAAGGGCTTGAACGCAACACTGGCTAAGAAGCTCCTCCCTCTCCCAGCGCCGGCAAGCAGGACGACGACCATGGAAGACAGCAGCACCACCGCGACTAGTCCCTCCAGCTGACTATAATGACGGAAAACAAGGTCCACACCAAGCATAAACAACAAAGCCCAAACATCCGTCGCAGCCAAAGAGGAGAAAGACGAAGCCGAAGAACCACTGCCGGCCTCCACAGACAAGCATACCACCACCGCCGCCGGAGTATTCCATATCACCACAGACTTAACTTTTTCTCCAAAAACCTCTCCCCCAAAGAAAGGGGAGTCTTTCCTTCCAAATCGCCACTGCCCCCCGAGACGCCGCTGGGGACGCGAGAGGGAGAAGATGACGCTGGACCTGGTGAAGCCCTCCCGCCGACAGGGAGCCAAAGACGAGGAAGAAGCCACCTCCAGCGAGAACTCGCCGGAGACCGCCCTTTGACGTCGCCGGTGAACTCCCCATCAACGAGACGCCTTTATTTGCAAACCTAAAACTACCGCTAGCCCTACTTCTGTACAAATCCCAGCCTAGATCCGTACCTCCCTCCTCCCGACGGCAACCCGGAGGCCACCGGCGGCGAGGAAGAAGGCCAGATCCAGGCGGGATTTGGTTTCTCTCTCCTGTCGCCCTTTCCTTCGCCTCTCTGCTTCTGAACGGTTTGACGAGTCTCAATTAAGGTCTCTTGATCTTGGCGAAACACCCCACTCCCCTTAAAAAAAACACGAAGTTCAATCTTATTGACAGCATGCTCCTTAATTTGTTAGCTGAGCTGCCCAATTTTCATATTAATTCGTCTCATTGCTTCCTCCGAATCATTAAGAGAAAAACATCAGATCAGTGGCGATTTGTTAATTCTCAATATCTAGAGGTTTCCACTGAAAGGAACGGCGCAGTGTTCTCTCCTCCTTGACGATTACTGACGGGCACAGGAGATAATATGAAAAGCACATTCGTGTTGGACTTGGTCAAGAAAGAAGGAATGAATGGAACTCTTTCCCACTGACATATGGTCCCATCTAATTTGATGATGAGTCAGGTTAGTCGCCTATCCTGGTACATCTTTGTCTTGATTACTTGCTCTGGTAGTCTGGTTGACGCAATCATGTACAACTTTCAGCACAAATTAGTATTATAATTTATTTATAAAAAGGGAATAAAATTATAAATATATTTAAAAAGAATTTCACATATAACCATTGCGTCCCTATATAAATACTTGTAAAAATATATAGATAGTCCTAATGTTGGATAATTTGCACGGAACATATGGCGAGGGAAAGCTAAGCTCGCCGAAAGTTTTTAATTTTGTGTAAGTCCGCATAACGTGGTGGAGCTTGATCAGGCCACAAATCAATAGTATTCATCGCACAAGCTAGCGTTTAACGCATGGATTAGTTAAAGATTTAAGCTGAAAAAGGTATATGAAGTGGCAAGAGCGAGCTATCTAGCTGGATATGCCTAGCTAGTGTGTACTGTCAAGTGTCAACTCAGTTCGACGCCAACGTCGTAAACTCGTAAAGCTCAGACAGAAACAAGCAGGTTGGAATCCACCGTTTCCATTTCCGACCCATTTCGATGCAAAAAGCCTTAAAACCCTGCAACATGGCGTCTTTGCTTGTATACCAGAGAAAACCATACTATTGGAGAAGTTAATTCATGCCTTTCTCTGGATTAGTGAAAAAAAAAACTCTTCCTAGCGGAGAGGAAAGAGGGATTTTTTTTGAAATGACAGATTTATAAGAAGCAAAAGAAAGATTCTTCTGATAAAGAAACTAGCACTTACAATCTTCCAGAAGAACCGAAAAACATTAATTATGTCGATTTTGGTTGACAGAACCCTCCCTCCCCACTCGGTCCTCCCCCTTGACCCTGTCCCTCAGGAGACAGTGCCCAGCGCGATAGGAGGTGTGCGAGTGTGCAACCCGAGGCCCGAGCGGAGCCAACCATAGCTATGGCGCCGGCCCGCCTCACCCCACCTAAACGCCACCCCACCCCGCCTCGCCTCAACACGGCTCCAGGCCGCCGACGCCCCCTAGGACATTCTCTCTTTTTTGACAGATATAAAGAGGAATCGAGACATTCTCTCTCTCTCTTTTTTCAAAGAAGCCAATGTTAGAAGTGCAAGAGCAGGGGGAAGGGATTATTCAAGGAAGTGACAATCAATCGACGGTATGCTTTTGTATGGCACCCTTGATTGAAATCCTAGTTCGATCACTATTCCACAAACCTTCTAAACATGGCTATCTATGCTAATTAAGTCCTCAAATAACTAGGCCGTTGATCGAACGTGATGGACGTCTGGATTGAACCCGGCCTTCCCCTAGGCCCTGGCCGTAAGAGGTGTTTTTTTTTTTTAGAAAGGCCATAAGAGGTGTTGATCAGAGCTGATCATGACCAGGTTGAACCATGATCGCAATTCACACAATAGTGGGGTGTGGTGAGCCATCCACTTCCATTAATCGGCGGTGGTCGATCCATATGGAGATTGAGTACATGCATTGTGCATGGCTTTTACCTTTTAGCTGCAAGTTGCGAGAGGAAGAGGACGAGGAGACTAATGGGCAATGGCGGTCAGCGAAAGGGGCTGGACGGTCAACGAAACCGTCTCAAGCCCAATCTGGGGCCTCCGATTGGACACAGAGAGCGCCTATTAATGTTGCCGCGCGTGCATAAATGCATACTAGATAGATGGTGCATGGTTTAATTACTGGCCAGTAGTGGTTAATTAGTACAGTACACTTGTGAGCAATCTGTCTCAAATTGTTTGTACGTTGGTGTACGATTGTCTCATGCACAGGGTGGAAAATGAATTATTCGCATTCTTTTTTTTTTTCCCGTCTATTCACTCTCTACAATGCAAGAACAGTACTATAAATATATGTAGGCCCCTTCATATTTGCGTTCTGCATAAAGAGCTAGGTTATTAATGCGCAATAAAAATAGACCTGAATGATCGGTGCATATATCGGTTGCCTCTACCGTAAAAAAAACACTGCAAGCTCATGGAAGGCGAAAATCGGCATGGCTATTTCAATGCATGACGGAATTCCGCGTACGATTAATTAGTATGTAGTTTATGCACATATAGGCGCGTAATTTTTATATGCTCGCCAAGTCTACTGCTGATGCAACGGCTGATTAACATGTAATCAGTATAGCCCCGGCTACTATATATTATACTGCACGCAATCCCCACGCATGCGTAAGAAAGTCTTCTCGTTCAAAGTTGCCGTAAACAAAGTAATTGGTAGCTAAAGAGTGTATTTATATAGGCACATTTGCGTGCAATTGCTCGTGCATCCAGGGATCGAAGAACACAATGCTGTCGAACTGGACTTGCGGTTCTTCTTCTTCTTGTTGTTGAGTGAAGAACAAATCAAGCAGTGCTTGCTAGGTATGTCATTACATGTGATCAGCTGGGGTCAGTGGCTTCCAAATTTCCTCCTGGGTAGAAAGCCGAGAGATTCTCGTTGATTTGTCATTATCTCTGACTTTGACTCGATCGACTAAACAGTGGAGTAGTAGCGTACCTCAGAGATCAAGAAATACCTTGTTGCAAGGAGAGGAATGGGAGGAATAATCTAGAGTTGACGACCGAAATATTAGCGAGTGAGACGCATGCAGGTGATAGAGCTCAAGAACATATATGTGGATGGGAGGAAGCGGACGGAGGAGACGTCAGGATTGACTCGCGGTGCCTGTGGCCTCTCCGATGATCAGTTTGCCCGTGCATGCAGCCGTTAGGTGATTAGAGGTCAGTGCCTTTCGACCTACCGGTCCTGGCAAAACTTGCTTGATTAGTAGTATTTAATTAGCATATCAGTGTCGGCATTTAATTACTAGCCATCACAGTGCAACCATGCTTGGTTAGTACAGTAGTATTTAATTAGCATATCAGTGTCGGCATTTAATTACTAGCCATCACAGTGCAACCAGTGAGAAATGTTATATATGGACCTTATGGTGCGGACTGGGGACGGCTAAGCCCCATCTAGTATAAAGGCGTTCTAATTCGAGCGCAGATCTTGTTACTTGTGTTCTTTTAAGATAAAGAGTGATTTCTAACTATAATCTAAGAAGTTAGTAGTTTCTTAAAAAGGAGTTTCAAGAAGCAAAAGAAGTACCTAAAATGTACATAATTTTTAGCGACAAAATTTTCCGCAAATAATCATATTTTAAACCCCCTATGTCCGTCCTCTAATTTTCTAGAATATTTCAAACCAATTTCCTATTTAATCCAATAAAGAACTAAGATATCCAAAATTTCTAAAAGAAATTATTTCATAAAATATAAACTCTTATCTCATATCTAGGTTCTCCTCAATTTTCCCGTTTTTTAGAAACTTATATCACATTTTTATTATGAGCCTTCTAGTGTTTTCTATAAATTTCTAAAGCCATAATCTGGAATTTTATTCTCCGATTTTAAATCAATCTTTCTTTTCTGAAAACCATCAAAATACGCTTTCTGTTTCTAGACCACGTCTTCGACGCCTTCTTTTTCTTCCCTGTACGAGCGTAGCCCAACCTTGACCTAAAAGTCCACTTTAAGGACATCTGCAAGTATGGTTACCCGTTAATTGGGAACTGCCAATTTAAATGGACATGTCCTTATTCTGCAGCAGAATATGGACGCTTATTTAACAGTAGAAGATGTGGATCTCTTCAGCTCTATGGCCTAGTCTTTCTTACGTTCACAAGCTTAGTGGTAGGACTAGTTGTAAAATTACCATATTTTGATATTGTAAAAGCACTCGGATAATGGTTATTATGTAATAAAGTGTAAATTTTGTATTGATTCTAGTGATAACGATGTAATTATTTCGAGAACAATTTTTGGTATTTATTTATCAAAAATTGGTCCCACTTTTTTAGGGCTTTTGAAAGAAACATTAAAATCTTCTAAAAATGGATACAAAACACTAAGCTAAAAAAGAACAAGGTCTAAGTATCGGTTTGTATAAAATTTAAGGCAAACTCTTATAGCGGGGCGTGCGACCGCCACGGTTCATCCTGAGTGCGCATGGTCTATCACAAATTTGCTAGTTCCTTTCTTTGCCTTCCCATGACTTTGATTCAATGCTCTTGCTCGCGTTGTTGCACTCATGTATTGCTCGTTGTTGTTCTTCCATGTTGCTCTCACATCCTAGCCACCAACACTCTATTGGCGCTCACCGACATCGGCTCGTCGGCCGCCGTCGTTGTTGTCGTCATTCATGCCTTGTACTCTTTTCTTGTCCTCATCTTTCCCCAATTCTCTTACTCCCTTTATCCCACATCTACTCTCTTTACCCCTCTCTCTGGCATGGAGAGTGAGCGAGTTTGGTGATCCCACGAGCACGACAAAGGAGCTCGTCAGACCTAAAGAAAAAGATGGCTAGAAGGCACACCCTCCATTTTTCACATGGAACATCAACAACGTACATACCAAAGTTAGCTATAGCCTGCTCAAATTTGTTTTTGTTCTCATAGAACTTATTTGCATCGGGTGATTTTTTAAAATGATGGTGGATTATTATCTACCGTAAGTGGCCAAAAATAACATTGTATGAAAGTTCAGACAAGAACATAATAACACAAATTTTTTCCCATCAAACTTACAAAGTTTAAGTTGTTCAGTCATCATATGTGTTATAGAAGTGGACAGATGAAGTACAATGTTTTATTTCCAGTTAGTTGGCCACCTTGCAAAGAAGTAGGGGTGAAAACGGATCAAATATGGACGGTTATCGCTTGTCTCATATTCATCTCAACTTTCTTTTTAAGATACGGATTAGAATATCGCATACGGATATGCGGATGCGGATGTGAATGCAGACACGAATTGTCGTGAATATGGATATATAACGGATATGGGTCGGACTCCGATTGGTAACGGATAATTTAATGGAGTGCGCATGTGTAGAACACTAGACGCGTGGCGCGCGCCATGCGCGCCGAGAGTCGAGGCGTCTGGGCAAAAAAAGCGCCACCAGAGGTCGAGAACACACGCGTAGACGCGTGGTGGAAAAATTGGGTAACAACGGCACCTGGCAGGGATTCGAACCGCAGTCTCCACGATGAGACCCGGCCCGGCTAGTCAACCCAGCAAATCGCCCGACGTGTTGTTCCTTCGGCGCAAAAAATTATTTTATACGTAAAAATCGAATAGACGACCAGATCTAACCGACGCGCGAGATTGGACGGCCGTGGCGGCGCCGGGCGGAGAGGCCAGCCACGTGGCGCCCCAGCGACGCACATGTTCGGGCTTGTATCTATTATATTATTGATACTGATGTATCAATTCATTGTCAAAATCTGCAATACTATTATACCAACTATATTAGAAAATTCTATTGTACTTAACAACATGTATAATCAAAATAGTTGCTCGTATTATATATTACTCGACTATGACAACTATAAAACATACGAATGTTTGTGCTTGTCGGTCATTTATTTATTATTTGCATGGATTTTTTTTTTATATGTCAGGTATACGCATACAAACAAGATATTGGATATTGCTTCACATATTGTAGCCCATATATTTTCCGAATAAACAGATTCAAATACAGATATAACCAGATACCATTTTTTTGGATTCAAATCAGATTTGAACAAATCCGAGTTCCGATCAGAAATTTCCTATCCCCTTTTGCACACCTACAAAGCAGTTAGCACGAGAAAAATCTGAGCAAAACCATCAGCTTTTCATGCCCCTTTGGAGCATACACGGAGAAAGAAAACAAAATTGTACAGAGTATGACAGATCGCCTGCCAGGCATCCAACCGAGAAAATTTCACAAGTGAACTGAAAATAGTTAGGAAGCAACAGCGCAGCAAAATGCACAGCGAATCATGAATCTTCAGGTCAAACTGGATGCGCAAACCCAGATTAGACAGGAGAATAGAACAGGCGAAAGAATGATGTTACACTATCACTAGTCTCAGCAGGTCACTAGTCTCAGCAGGAGGAGCACAACCATCACGCTAAACACACCCAGTTACAAGGCGACGCCAGCTGAGCTCGTCAACCGGTTGCCATGGATGAATGGTCACAGCTAGGCGACCATATGGCTCAAGAAAGTAATCTGGCAAGTACACCTATTCTCCAGTTCTTGGTCAGGAGAATCAAGTTAGCTTTTGTACAGATAGCACATTTTTCTACCAGCAAGAATACAACTAACATCTTTTCAAGAAAAAAGAATACAACTAACATCGCAGAGCTTTAGAGGAGCATCATTCTTTGGAATGACATGTCCAGTAAGGGTAAACATGGCCTCCAAAATCAGCTCCAAGCGGAGATGATCTGCTTCTGGTGATATGCATGGTGATAACAATGTCTTCTCCAGGGAAATAGCTGCTGGGGGAGACTGGGTGCAGGTAACCATTGTTCAGACAGACTTTGCCTGGCCTGCACAGATGACCAAAAGTCTGATAAAAAAAGACCATTTACTACATGAAGTAGTTTCATATCACTGAGTTATGAAGCAATAGATTTTCATATCGGCTTATGCCAGACATGCAGCTTCATATCGGCAATAGCTTAAATAGATTTTCTAAGTAGTTGGTTAACAACCTATTGTCTTCCTTGTATACTTCCAGACAAAGCTTCCTCTAAGAAGGCAAAAAAAAGAAAAAAAGGGAGAATGTGATCCTTACTGCTCAATGCATATGTACAATACTAAAATGGTGAGTGCATGTCATATTCCTAAGCCACCACTAGCCTTGTTTCTCTTCACAAAGCATAATTGTTTACTTATATCAGTTTATCTTAAATGCCACATGGTTGTTCTTAAATTTTCATCTCATTCGTAAAAATGTTACGAATATTGAAGAGGATGCCCAGCCTAAAAACATGAATGTTCTTAGATAATAATCCACACCATATAATCCACAGCCAACTAGCCGCTTCTAAAAGCCATATACTTTGGCTTCTCAAACCCATTTCTCCAGAATCTCAAAGCTCTCAAAGCCAAGCAGGACCAAACATTCTGGTTTCGCAAAGCTCCAAAGCTCAGATTATTAACTTCAGATACAAGATGTCAAAGTTGTGCATGATCAGGTGCAGATTATACATCAATGTTTTACTACAGTTGTACACTCTGTCCTGAGTGCCTAACAGTTTTAACACATACATACACTACCATTGCCTAGCTGGCTAGCTGTCATTCTTGAATCACTTCACAGTTTGACATCTAAATAAAATTTAATACAGTGAAGATAATGGGTTGATGTGAATCAAATACCACTAGATTGGGTTCAGCGTATGTGGCTCAGCACACAGACATACACTATGTTTCCTAGTTGTCATTCTTGAATCACTTCACCATTTGATACCTAAATTAAATTTACTATAAAGAATAATGGATTGATGTGGTCAAATCCCAGTAAATTGGGTTCAGTATATGTGGCTCCACAAAGCAATCGACAACTAGCACTAATGTCTAATTGGTTATCAAAAGTACAAGATTTCAACATACCTCATAAGTCTGCAAAATGAAGATCAGACATAAATCTGAAATGTCCATAGCTCCACCATTCCAAAATCCCTAACTCACTAGATGCGACTCCATTCTGCATACCGCAGTTCTTCACTTCTTCCAAAACCACATTAAAGCTGGGTAAGTTCCTGCGGGTTCTCTATAGATGCCCTCAATATCATCCCTGCCCTCCGCTTCCGATCATCCTTCGTCTCCTCCTTTAAGAAGGATGGATCCTCCCTCAAATCCAAGGCTTTTGAATTTATCACTGCTGCTATCGGCTGCTTGTGAATTCCAATCTTCAAGTGCACTGGAGCCCTCTCTTTTGGAACAATGCTCCTTTGGTTCTGATTGTGGTCGAGATCTGCCACAGAATCAATCTCCATGGCATTTGCCCCCTGAATCGCCGGCGCAAATGCCTCAAGGACAGAGAGTTTCTTCTGTTCCAGTGGCATATCAATCTCTGACATCTCCTTCTCCCTATGTGTCGATGCGGCTTCAAGAAATGGATTCCTCTTGCTCCCAGCGGCTTCTATCTCCTTCTCTTTCTCTGCACCATTCTCAGCAACAGCTAGCCTAAACCCATCAGCACCTGCAAGGGCCAAACGTTGCTGCAAGCTGAGCAGCGACTTCTCAGCCTTCCTCCGCTGCCGCACCTGCTCCACCTTGTCCACCCTGTCTTTAACCGCTTGCTTACTCCACACCTCCGTCCTCACATATGTGTGCGGGTCAGGGAACACAGGAAGCCACTGAGGCACATGCCTCATCCCAGTCTCTCTCCCAGCCATCGCAAAGCTCACCGCCGGCTGCGACTCCACACGAGGCATAGGGAACCTCGGCAGCGGCCGCGCGAACGGCACCTCGTCCCTGGAGTCGACGAACGCCATGAGATCCCTGACAACACCTGAGCCGACAAGGCAGCGGCCAGTGGTGGCCGCCCCAGCGAACCCGTCGAAGTCGGTGCCGATCTCCTCGAGGGCCTGTATGATGTCGCACTCGTTGGCGAGGGCGCGGCCGGCGAGGTTGGCGTGGAATGCCGCGGACTTGCCGAGGTGGACGACGTAGCGAAGGGCGATGTCGACGAGCGTGTCCACCGCCGAGCGGTGCGCGCAGTCGAACCCCGCCGCCTCCAGCGCCTGCGCCACCGCCGCGCGAGCCACCGCCCTCCCGAACTCGTCCCCGCTGCTGCGGTCGCCCATGCTGCTCCCGCTCCCCTCCCCTTCCTTCCGCTCCCGCTAGGGGCGTATCTATGGAAGAGTTAGTGGTCAGGTACTAGATCAAGATGGGGCGGGGTGCCTCGATCCGCCCCGGCCTGGGACGACGGAGGAGCAGGCGAGCAGGGCAGCGTACCGGCGGCGGTGGCGGCGGCGGCGGCCGTGGGGGAGAAGGGCGCCGTGCCGCGGCCGTGGGGGGATTGGGAGGAGGAGGGGGACCCGTGGCCGTCAGCCGTGCCCTTATTAGCCCTAGCTATTGGCTTCGGCGGCTGCGGACTGGGAAGTGGGAACTGGGAAAGGCGACGAAGAGCGCGAATGCTGCCCAACAGCCCAGGCCCGGTTGTCACTGGCCAAACCCAACCCGCTTAATGACGGGCCGACCTATTTTTTCTCAAATATTATTTTTAAATTTGAGAAAAAATACTTACAAAGGTATACTGTGCATAAACTCAACTCACAGCGAAAAGAAGTGGGGCCTTTGCTCAAAAAAAAAAAAGAAGTGGGGCCAATTGAGCCGTCATCTTGCATATCAAGATAATCAGTGGTCAAATGTGTTGCATGCAGGCAGGCTAACATATGTATCTAATAAAACAGTTGTTAGAGCGCCAATATTTATACCTTCTTTTCACTATACATCAGTTTTTTAATTTAATTTGCTACAATGCTAGGACGATCTAAGTTATGCCCTCATTAATCATGCTCTTAGTTAGTTAAAAGCCAATGTGCTATACGAGCTTCACACATAATATGGACGACCGAGTGATCCAATGTGTATATCAATTATCAATTACATATATTTTATGTCTGTAAGCTAGCCCCGCTATATAATTAAATACTATATTTTTATATTAAAAGTGTGATAAAATTGTAGATCCAATAGAGACTCCCTAAGCCACTACTATATGAACTAGGCTTGTCCATTAGACCAAGGCGCTACGTGGTTTGATTCACCCTGGGCCTTGTTTGTTTCAGATTAAATTAAATTAAATTAAATGAGAATTTGTCATTTTTGTACAAGCCAAATGGTGTAATATTTTGTAGTCATTTTTGTGGGGTTTCAAATAGTTCTACTTAGAGTTTGCAAAATATTTTTTCATATTTTTTAAAAATTTAAAAATGTCTTTCGAGGGGGTCATAAATTTGCTACAGTAAAACTCAACTCAACTTTAATCTGAAACAAACAAGACCTAGGGAATAGTACTGAGCCGCCGATGATGGGCTGACCCATTTGAGCCACCTCTAGATTGGGCCGACAAAAATGTCGAATAGATGTGGCATAAGAAATGGCCCAATAGAGGTGACCATATATAATATTTACGTGTTGTGTCAACGCTGTTGGGTGTGCCGAACTAGGTCTAAGGTAGGACTCCGGGTGAGTGGCTCTACCCAAACACGAATCAGTTTAACATTTACGGCTTTGCTTTTTTTTAATTTAAATTTAATTTAATTTGTTATTTTTATACAAACCAAACGATATATTACTTTGTAATATTTTGTGTGGTTTTAGATAGTTCTTCTTAGAATTACTAAAATAATTTTTAGAATTTTTTGAACTATCCAAGACTTCTCTCGGGTGATCACAATTTTTCCAAATTAAAACTTACAGCAACTTTTAAGAAAAAAAAAGGCCTAAATAATTTATAAAAAATAGTTATAAATACAAAAATAATATAAGATCAAGGATCAAAACTTCCATGATTAAACAAAGAAACCACCAGTGATAGAAAATGGCTATGACAATGGCATGCTCTATCTGAATACGGCCACAACGTTACAACACAGCAGGTGAACTGCTTGGCAAGTAGTACTACTGGTGCGGTATCAGGCATAGCGAATAGGATTTGACTATCAGCTCTCTTTGGGACGATGGGAAAGATGTCGGTGGGTGTGCTGCTGAATCTCCAAGCTGCCTGCCGATGCCTGGTTTGCGGCTCGGTTGCTTCCAAAGTTCCTGCGGTTCGATTCCCTCGCTATCCTTGAACCAAACTGCATAGAACATCAGATGGAAGTGATGTCAGCCAAGTTTTATGTGTGAAGATTGACAGGAGATGTTGGGACTTTCACACAATCTGAATTACGTGCATTGTTGTTTCAAACCATGTGCTAGAAGTTGTAGCAATCTAGAGTATTACGAGCATTGTACTCTGGGTTTTTTTTAATAATTAGGTATTCTTTCTCATTAGAGTGGAAGAAACATGTTATATTGTGCACCTGGATTGCTCGTTTCGGCTGAAGAGCGGCTTCCTGTAGGCCCAACAGGTTTGCAACCTTTAACATGTCCAAAAAAAATTATATCAGCCAATGGAGATGGTATTGTGTGGGCACAATCTCATCAGACAAATTCATGCGCAGAAAAACAACAATGCCACCCATGGTCATATCAGACTTAGCTTTCAAATTTTTCACCTAGGGAACTTTGCAAGTCAATTTTGCTCAACGGGTTACACATTTTTAAAACACCACAAATTAGATAGTTTCAATCACCGCATAAAAGGTAAGCTCAACCAGCATGTGGGTTTGAAATGAAAATCTGGAACACAATGTAACAACTTCCACAGAGTAAGACAAACTAGGTGCAAACCTCTCTCAAGATCTTCTTATCACCCTTTCCCACAGGCTCATCAAGTTTAGCAATCTCCCAAAGTGGAATTTCCAACAAGGTTTTTATCACGTTCTCGTCAAGAAATGGAAAACGAGCCTGTAATGTGGACAGCAGTAGTCATCAATAGCTAAAAGTCTGCCAAAGCTGAATTAAGAATGCTAACAATTCAGGTACCTCCTTGCCATGGTCAGAAATGCACCTATCATCTCTTCCCATATTTCTTTTCCAAATTCTTTGCACATCTAGCCTCATCTCCTCATCAAGTGAAACCCAGCTAAATAGGCCACCAAAAAAAGAAAATAATAAGCATCTTGCCATTGCAGCAAGAATACCATTTATGACAGAATCAAATCAGTGCATGCAGACGTACATACCCTCCAAGTCTATATTTAGTCCGATGTCTACCATAGCCAGCACATTGCTCATCAGCCCCAGAACCAACTAAAAGGACTCTAGACATTGACTTGTACTTGCAACGATGACCACCCTGCCGGTTGCACATACTTCCATCCACCCAACCATCCCCACCAGCAGCCAACCAAAGGGCTATACCAATGTTCAGATCCTGCATTTTTTTAAAAAAAAAAAACAGCATGTAACTTTGATGGATCAATCAAGTGTACAGAAGTAAAGGACTAGCTACAAATACAATCTATTTTTTCAAATAAAAACAGGTATACGTGGATTCCACAAACTCAGCATAGCTCTAACGCTGAATTTCTCTCCCTTGTGCGGTATGTACTACAGGCACAAGAGAAACATTGCGTCATATGATGCAACTTCTGATGAATGATGATCTCGAGGCCACCAAAGGGAACTCTGAATTGAACCCCCACAGAACCTTTAGGAAGACAGCCACCAGAAGGAACAGACATTATAACATTTCGCCTTTTCTAAAGGGGTTACTTATGTGTCATTAAATAATAAGAGTCCATTGGCATTACTGAACTTCACTTTTCTTTTTTACAAGTGAACAGTGTTCAAATTGAATTTCTTTGTTTTCTATTGTCAAATGTAAAATATACATGATTTGAAGTTTAAAACACCATTCCAGAATTCAGATCTGATGAATTGTACATAGAGTGCAAGTGCATGAACAATTTAGATTGAGGTACACTCTTCAGTGTTCTGGAAGTCTAAAACGATGGAATTAATATATCAAAGCTTTAGTAGGAGGATACACACCATATAGGTACTTGAAGGGTGTATCAGCGACATCACGTGTTCACTTTCCCATTTCAAGTTGGTCAAAGCGGTGTCAATCTCAACAAGACGCCATCTGCAAATATTAAAGCATCATATGATACTGAAAACTTCATTTAGCATTACTCAGCCTGCCCTGTACAAACTTGTTTACTTATAATATAACACTGCATGAACTTAATGGTTCCTACTTGCTAGCAAGGTAACAAGCTAACAAAATGCAAATGAAAGAAAAATGAAAGATGCATACAAAAAGAAAACAAATCAATCACTTCAATCAAAACAGCACAAAATTTACAGCTAAAGTGAGACCCAAAAATGGATGAGTAACTAGGAAAGTATAAAAATAAAATGAGACAGGAAATAGAACGATTTTCATTGAAGCAAATTGATTGTACACTGGGAAAAAGGCTTGCAAAGGAAACATCATAGCAGACAAAGAACTAGCTAGGCTACAGTAAGTGTCAAAAAGTGAGTCCAGAATTCATTCCGAACAGAAACATGATGGGGTGTACAGTACGTCTTCCTGTGCAATTGATATGTGCAGATCAACATCATGGGAAAATCAACTGTACACAGTACCAAATATAAGCCATAAGGGCCAAGGCATGAAAATTTCAGAGAAGTCAAGTCACCTCCGGAGCGGGCAGACTCTCTGAAGCTCCTTCAGTCCAGCAAGTGCAGAAACCCTATCCGGAGCAAGCTGCCCATCAAAACTTACGTTCAACAAATCAATCATCCCTGTTCAGAACCTTATCAGTTTTCTTCTCATCATCACATGTCCAACTTCATGAAGTGGCATGAAGTACGTAACCTTTTTGCCCTGTTATATCAAAAGGCCGATAACTTTGAATATGGAGTAATAAAGCAACTCTTGAACTTACATTTGGAATCAAGGCACCGGTCTAACAGTGCTGCAAGTATCATGGAGTCCAAGCCACCAGAAAAAAGGATTGCTATTGGAGCTAACTCCTCATCCGTATGTTTATTCAGATCACCCTGCCCAAAATGAAGTACTATCGGTATAACTGGATAGACTCACTAACACGAAATGCAACATGAACAAACAAGGAAATGCATAATTGTTTTCAATGAAAGGAATTCTTAAGTCATTTACTTATGCTACCGTGGTTGTTTAAAAAAGATAAAAATACAAAAGAAAAGCAGTTAAGAGTTGGCCAGTGGGCACTGCTCAGTCACCTGAAAGAGTCTGTTCACATTAGTTCGCAACATTACAGATTCGTGTAATGCAATCAACACTCGGTACGCTGAATGACAATATTGCAGTAAGTATCAGTATTAACAACTTTCCAGTGATGAAATATTTCGAGAAACTTCAGAAGTAAGAATTTCTAGCACCTGGCTGTGTCATGCAATTTGCTGGAGATAAACTGATATCGGATGGAAGATCTCGCACAATCACTCCATTACCAGTGTTTTCATCACCTTCTTTTGAATTTCTGAAGCTTTGATATAGGTGATGGTTCCCTTTGTCGACAAAATTGCTTGGTTGTGTTAAGTCCTCCACACTAGGAACTATAGATTTCCTCTCCCATCGAATCAATTTATGCAATGAAGAATCCATCCAGTCATGTTTCCTAACTTCCACACAGCATTCTTCTTTCCTGAGCATGCCACTTTTTTCAAGGTGTTTCAATTGGATGCTGTATATCCCACAAGGAAGTTCTTCCCAGTAACTAACATTCGTATAGTCAGAAAAATCAGGGTCTGCTCCTGGCGCCAAACCATTAACTGTTGACACTGCAGGAATGAAGAAGACTAAACATTTGAGATAGGAATTGACTGATTAGATACGAATTGTTGAATTAATGAACTATCACAACCCAAATCATGTGCAGAATCTGGAACATTAGCGCAGACAAGATCGTAGCTCCCCTCAAGTGTGTTTTTTCAATTTTGAAAAGGAACAATAGATGCAAAAATCATTTATAAAACAGACACAAAATTAAGCACGCATTACCAGAGGCATTCTGTGAAAATGAAGGGGGTGATACTGATGATAATATAAAGCGAGAATCATCAGGTGTGGGCCAGTGTACCAAGAGGCTTCTTCTTCCAAATGCATCCCGAGCGAACCAAATAGTTTTTGAGTTTGTCTAGAAGTTCAAGGTAGCTTGGATGTTAGAAATCTGAACTACAACAGGGAGCACAGACAGGACAAAAATAACAATTACCTGCCTGCCAGTATATTAATGCCCATGGGCCTTTAACTGTTGAAAGGATATGTGGAACTGATTTCCCTACACACCCACAACAAAGGCATGCTTCACCCCTATCAAGAACATGACAGTCACAGCAACAAGAAGATTCCAGTGAAGACAGAAGTGACTGAGTGTCATTCTGATCATCGGCAACATGAATTCCTCCGTATATTTCACCTTATAATGAAAATAGAAGTTACTTCGATGAAAGCAACAAAAAAAAATGCAATTATTCAGTCATGAATGGTTTCTACAGAATCCTCATAATCATTCCCGGAGTATGGAAGTCAAATGCATGTGTATCCTTTAAAAGGGTTTACTCCATAATTTAAGATCGACAAACTAGTTCACAAGACGAATGGCCAAAACATACAACTTGTATACTGTGGAGCATCTTATTTGCTACTACAGAACATCATAAGCGTTTCGAAAGTTTGAAAGGTCTAGCTGCACACATCAGAAAAGAATATATAGCACATCAAATGACATCAGTAATCAATTTGTAAATAAAGAGAGGGAGACATTATATCAAGTTCAGCAGCAATACCATTATATACTAGGACATTTCCTGATTGGGCCACAAGGGGCTGCAAAACCGGTTCAGATCCCCTGAGCTGCAGGGTTGCGCCGATGAAGTACAGCTCCACGGCACCTGCACTAGCCTCATCCCCATCACAACCATCACCCCCTGAAGCACACAAGACAACAATCTCCATAAGAAATGGCCAAAACAGCCGAAATTCACAAGCATATTAGGAAGCCACCAGCAACCTAGAATCGTGCCGTCCGAGCAAAGTCGGAGCCTTTCGCAGCCGAGGCTATCAGGGCCTCGCCTCCGCAGAGCCTCCTTGAGCTCATCCACCGACACGACCTTCCCCTGCGTCCGCATGCGCAGCCACAGCTCAAGTTAGGTCGATTAGGGTTTAGCGTTTGGGGATCACACCGGATTCGATGTGTTGTCTGTACTAATCATCAGGCATGGAGGGTCTAGAAACAGTACCTCGTCGGAGAGCCGGAATTCGGAAGCGACGGCGGACGGCGCGACGACTCGGTGGTCGCCGGAGAGGACGAGGGCTATGCCGCACATCGCTGACTTCTCTCGGTCCTACTCGTCAGTGGCGCGAAGGTGGGCGCGCACACGGACACTCGCACGGTGTTTAGCTTGGGAGTTTTTGCAGCAACATTTCGAATTTTAGAGAGAGAATATTTATGTTTGGAGAATTGTCGCTGCTGCACAAAATGATCAAGCATGCCCAATGCTCCAGCTATTTTACTACGTACATAACTTATGCTACACAGTACTCCCCCCATTTTTTTTATTTGAGGCTTTTGACTTTTTGACACGTTTTTGACAATTCTTCTTATTCAAAAATTTAATACAAAGATGAAAAAAAAACCATGTTTAAAGTATCTCTATTGATAAAATAAATCACAACAAAATAAATGATATTTACAAAAAAAATGAATAAAACGAATGGTAAAAGACTTATCCAAAAATTAAAAGCGTCAAACATAAAAAAAAGAAGGAAAAAGTAGTATAAAAGATAACGTGGATGAGGTTAATGTCCATAAAGATTTGAGTTGTGTGTAGTTCTGTAGTTGAGTAGAGCATTGAGAAAAACAAGTTTGTGTGTAAAATTACTATCTACTCCGCATAAATAAGATACTTATGTGTACTTATGTTTTAATTTTGATAATTTTTTAGGTGGTCTTGAGAGTCGTTCCTCTTTGTTTGACTTATTTTTAGAGCTTTTAGACATGTATTCGAGATAGAAAAACGGATTTAAAAAGCCAAAACATCTTTATTTTAAACAAATATAAGGAAACAAAATAAAAAAAATCCAATAAGTTATCTACAAAATCGTCTATTGACTATTGGTAACACGCTAAGTTTTTCGATGTATTTGATCTTAAAGTACATTCTAAAATACGTTTTGACGAATAGAACACACATGACATAGTCCTCCTCTACCTTCTTCCTCCTCCCACCTTCTACCCAACTCTCCCAACCCCAATAGCCCACCTATTGCTACCCCCGAGCTGCTGCTTGCCTCACTAGGATCCACGAGCTCGGCGGCCGCTTGTCCTCGCCCTTGTTGGGATCCTTGTAAAAAAAAATCCTTCACATTGGCATTTGTGTAGTCAACGCTCACAGCTAATGGTGTATGTATCATGTAGCTAGATTGTAAAAGGTGCGAGTATCACATGCAATGTCTTGGTCACTAACTAGTTGTGCCAACCTTTTTATCTTCTAATGCATCTTACACATTAAAAATATATGTGGAAGTTTCTTTATTTGTTTTATGGCGCGGACTTGGGGATGGGCGTCCGACCTGCAAGGCGTCAACGCCAGCAGCTTCATGGCCGACCGACCAACGACGCTGGCCCACCATTGAAAAACAACTCGGCGCCCCCACCGGAACAAACTTCTCCCGTCATTGTTTCGCCTCCGTCAGCGCAGCGTACTCGCGAATCTCTTCCTGTTTGCATGCAATGATGTCAGCGAAAAGATTCCTTTTAGTTTTCTCTTTAAACGGTCATAGATTTTGATTGGTTGTTCCAACGCACAAACCATTTGCACACTGCGTTCCTTACTTTTTTACGAACAAAACAAGACCAATGTTGCTATATAAAAATTTACTAAAACAATTTGTTATCCTAATGCAACAATTAGTTTAGTCTGTTAAAACAATATGGCTAGCCTGCTAAAACAATTACTTTTGCCTAGTGGACGTATAACCAAGTGAAACAGTTGATTTCATTTATTGGAACAATATATACAGCATGCTAAAAAAATTGGTTTAGCCTGTTGGAACAATATATATAACATGCTGAAACAACTAGTTTAGACTATTGGAACAATTTGTCTAGCCTGATGAAATAATTTTTACAGCCTATTGAACAATATGTTTGGCATGTTAAAACAATTAGTTTAACCTGTTGGAACAATTTATATAGCCTATTGAAACAATTGGTTTAGCCTATTGAAACAATATTTTTAGCCTGTTGGAACAATTAGTTTAACTTACTGGAACGATATGTCTAACCAAACGCAACAATTAGTTTTTCTATTGGAACAATATATCTAGTCTGCTGAAATAACTAGTTTAGCCTATTGAAAACAATATGTATAGACTGTTGAAAGAATTTGGCTAATGAAAAATTTAAAAATAAAAAATATATAAAAAGTATTTAAAATGAATTAATTAGGATTTTAGACGAATTATGAAATTTGTTCTATGTATTTTGGACTCCGGATGAAATAGAGACAAAAATAAGAATATTAAATAAAAAAATGAGTTGCTTGTTTTTTGCTAGCACTACAAGTCAAGTCAGAGACCAGCAAGTAGAATATTCTTTGGATCAGGTCTTGGTTGGGCATGTGCAGAGTGTCTGACATTGGTCTGACGTCGAGCATCAAACATTTTCCTTGTTTTATATTGAATATCATTCTTCCCTGCAAATTTACCTCCACAAATAACAGTGACTCAAAAACGTTAGGTATATATTTAGGCCCTGTTTGTTTGAGCTTCTAGCCAGCTTTTAGCCTCAGAAGTCAGAAGCCAGAAGCTCAAACAAACAGCCAGCTTTTGGAACCCCCTTCAAAGAAGCCAAAAGCCACTAAAAGCCCAATTTATACTGTGATCTGAGCTTTTTTCAGGAGCTAGTTTTTTGTGACTTTTCCCAGAAGCAGCTTGAAGAGAAGCTGCAGCTCAAACAAACAGGGCCTTAGTAATCAACAAGACCAATATGTAGTTGGATAATTGGATTTTACATGATGTACGATGCTCCCCGCAGAAAACGCAAGTGACACCAGACCCCCCTGTCATTGCACACACAAAGATGAAACAATCACAGCGACTGATGCATCTTACGCAGTGTTCACCTAGTCGCTAGTCGCTAGTCAGTCGGTTACCTAGTGACTAGCGACTAGGCCGACTAGTCGGAGACTCCAATATAGGTAGCAAGAAATATTAATACACTGACACACATAAGACATCGCTGGAGGGTGGCGTCGTCGCTGGAGGGTGGAAGAGGGAGGCGGCGGTGCTTGAGGGAGACAGAGGGAGGCGTGGCGAGGGAGCACGGCCACCGGCTGCGGCCTAACCCTAGTTTGGTCTGCAGTGTATAAGTGTATTATACTGTTAGTGTACTAGTAACTAGTGTGTGACTATGTACCCACCTTTTCATTATCCTAGTCGGCCCAACTAAATGATTAGTCGTCGACTTGGACCGACCGACTAGTACCGACTAGTCTGATTTTGACCAACTTTGACTGACTAGGCGGTCTGACCGACTAATCCACCGACTAGACCCTAATCAGTGCGGATTGTCACCGACTAGCGACTAGTCGCCGACTAGTCGTGCTAGTCGGCCGACTAGGCGAGCACTGATCTTACGTATCAATCCATTATCCATCGTTACATAAGTGGATGACATCTACGCAAAATTAAGAAACTAGACCATGGTAATGCACTCGTTGATTTGCTTCATTATGCACAAATGGCAAGGAGTAGCAACTAGCAAGTAGCGGCACATGATTGATGATTCTACCGCGGCGGCGCTCGGGCTTCAGCTTGACGAGCTCTGGAGCCTGGAAACGAAGCTGGAGGCGGCGAAGGCGGCGGAGCCGCCGACGACGCTGAGGAGCGCGACGACAGCCTGGACGGCCACCTGCCAGGGGTACTCCTCGGGGACGAGGTAGACGACGGCGGGGCCGGCGGCGAGCAGCAGGAGCGCGAGGCCGAGCAGCGAGGCGGGCGTGCCGGGGTCGGTGGCTGCCGACAGCACCTCCAGCTCCTCCGCCTTGGAGAGCAGCCCGAGCCGCTCCACCGCCGACAGCGACAGCCCGGCGCGCTCGGCGGCGGACAGCAGGCCGGCCTTCTCCGCCTTGGTCAGCAGCCGCAGCTTCTCCACGTTTGTCAGCAGCTTCACCGGCGGCGCCGCCGGCCGCGGGCCCTGCTTTCCCTGCGGGAACACCGTCGTGCCCTGCCCCGCGCGCGAACGCGCGCCGATCGATCGGGTTTAAAGCTTAGATGCACGCCGAAAGAAAGAAAGAAAGAAGCGCGGGAAGGCGTGGCGGCGAAGTGCTTACCGATCTCCTCGTCCCGGAGGCGGGCTTCGCGTTCTGCGTGGCCATGGCGGTGACCCTGGGAAGAAGGTGAGCTCTCCTTCCGCCGCCTGGCGTGGTCCTGGTCGCAGCGATGGTGGCCGGCGAGAGCGACGCCATTGCCACCGCTCTCCCCGAGTCCATGGATTCCCTCCCCTGCTACCTATGGCTCTGGGCTTCTCTCGCGGAGATGCCAGATGATGATGTGTGGCTTGCCTGATCCGGCCACGGACACGTGGCGTTCGTCAAATGGACGGGAATCCCACGTAGGATTTGCGTCCGAATAAAAAAAAGTTTTGTAGTTTATCTTTAAAACGTTTTTCGAAAGGATCACAAATTTGTTATGCTAAAACTAACAAGCCTATAATTTGTTGTCCGACCGTTGGCATCAACTGACTCCGTGGCCCAATGGATAAGGCGCTGGTCTACGGAACCAGAGATTCTGGGTTCGATCCCCAGCGGAGTCGTACTTTTTTGTTCCCAGAGCCAAGAAGCCCATATTGTCTTTTTTACACCTTTTTGGGCAACAATAAAGCCAATGGGCTCGCACAATTCTCCTACTTGTTTTTGTGCCCGAATAAAAGAAGCCCAATACGTCCATATAAAGGGTGGCATCGAATGGGTAGGCCCAACTAAAAACCCTAGCACTAAACCCAAAGAGGAAGAACTCGCCGGAGACGGAGAAGCAGGGATATCGATGACGACGGCGGCGGGGGCACTGCGGATGCTGAGAGCGCTCTGGAAGTCGCAGTTCAACAACGAGGAGAAGTTGGCGTTCAACCTCGTCAGTTCCTCCCCTTGCCGCCTCCCTCCCTCGTCTACCGTAGCCATTTAAATTGTATGCTGCGATGCTGTTCTCGCGTCGCTGCCATGGTATCAGGATCGGCCGTGTTCGTTAGCGGAAGAAAGATCCCGTACTTGATCGTAGTACTGGGGCTGTGTGATTTAGGTTGGTAATGAACTAATGATGGCGGATCGGTGGTGAAATTTATCTCTTTTCTTTTGGGTCGTTAATGTTGTAGGATTATGATCCGTCTTGTTCTGCTCTTCACAACAAATGATCGGGATCAACCATGTTTCACTCTTTACCAAAAAATAGTCTCGTGCTTGGAGCTCTGGTGGCACCTGTAGCTGGGGGTAAACCCAACATTTGGTAAACCCAACATTGTAGCACTATGGTTGGGATTAAAATATAGAGTAAATTGCACTGGCGGTCCCTAAACTATTATCCGATTATCATGTAGGTCCCCAAACTATGAAATTGCAGATCTAGGCCCCCAAACTTAGGCTTTGTTTGGAAGTGGAGTTTTTTAAAACCATGGTTTTGTACCATTGTTTGCTAGCACAATTTAGAAAACTTTGGTGTGGAATGGAGTCTACAAAACTCCAAAAAAAATCATGGTTTTGCTAAAACCATGGTTTTCAAAACAGAGTTTTTTGGGGTTGCCTCCAAACACCTCATGGTCTTAGAAAAACCATGGTTTTGAATAGAAACTACAAAATAACTCCACTTCCAAACAGGGCCTTACTAATTGTACCACATAGGTTCAAATCTCTAGAACCCGCATTAAACCGTCCGCGTGGCATGCTGACTATGCGATGATGTGGACCCGACATGTGGGGCCCACAAGTCAGCCCTATCTCTACTCTCTAGAAGCTCACCGCTGGCCGTGTCCTCCTTCACATCGAGCTCACCGCTGGCCTCCTCCACGTCAAGCTCGCCGATCGCGACCTCCTCCTCCATGGCGAGCTCCCGCCGGCCTTGTCCTTCGGTGGGGAAGGGAATGAGACAAAGGAAGGAGAGAGGAGAGTTGGGGCTGACTTGTGAGCCCCACATGTTGGGTCCATGTCATCGCACAGTAAGCATGCCATGTGGGCGGCTTAATGCAGGTTATGGAGATTTGGACCTATGTGGTACAATTAGAAAGTTTGGGGACCTAGATCTACAATTTCATAGTTTCGGGACTTGAATGAGAATCGGGTAATAGTTTAGGGAACGCCAGTGTAATTTACTCTAAAATATAAGAGGGGAAATGTAGGAAAAAGTAGGGTAATGATTGAATTAGTGTATGAATAATGATGGGATAGTCCTAGCATTTGACATGCCCTGATTAACTCGTAGTGTTGCCCTCGCGGAGTTTTATTGTTGGGGGACTATCTTGGTATTAACCCTTAATGCGCTTCTGGGCTTGCCATCATTCTAGCTACCTGGCCGGCTATGTGTAATGTTACATTCTCCGTTTGTTATGTCACCTAGTAGTAAACTAGTAATGACTTCTACCTCATTAGGTTGTTGTATACACAGCAGCATATCTGGCGTTTTGTCTTTGACTCCTTGTAGATAGATTCATATGCTTATACAGTTATACCATTGTTTTCCTCTGTTAATGAATTGTTTTTGCAGCAATCCTTTGGATTCTACTTTGAAATTATGACTGGCATTGGATCTCTTTGTTGGTTTATCCCAGTTGAGTTATGCTTGGGGTTAAATCTTCAAGATGATTAATCCAAACTTAAAACTGTTTTTTATGTCCTGTATTATGTTTGGTCATCGAGGAAACCCCTATATTATGGAAATTTAAAAAAAGCATTTGAGAGTTCTCGTGCATTTACCACTTTCTTCTCCATTTACTTTTTGTTAGATGCCCAGCTCATATGTTTTGTTCAACATATGTTATGGTCCTCAATTCCAGGCATGAATCTTGAAATTGTATTGGACCCTTGATTGGTTCAAATATGCTGATCATAGTTTCTACTGATATCCAGCCAACCTTGTTATTAGAGCAACACCTGTTGCTGGTAGATAAACCGACTGGTGTTGCTAGCAAAAACTAACATACTTTGTTTTTACCTTTACAGGGGGTGTTAAAGGCTAGCGGTCTATTTGTTGGATCCATCATCGTGATGCGCAGCAGCTATGGTGAACTAATGGCCATCTAGAGAGGCCTTAGATGGGAAAGGGATGGAAAAATCCAGAACCCACCGTTTCATTCTTCTCTGTCGACATTAGTGTAGAACTGTAGATCGTGGTGTGTAACTGCTCACCTGAGAGAGTTTTCTTGCTGTGATGGACAGGGGCAAATCTCGAAAAGAGAAGTTTGTGTGGTGGCATATATTTGATTAAAAGTACAAAAAATGGGACACATGTCGCACATACTGGCAAATATTGAATAAACGCGTTTTCGTAATGGCATATATCCAATAAGCAAATGAACGATGGCAATTCTCGAATTTCGGATTTGAGCAGTGGAATATATCCTATTAACCCAAGTTAAAAGTGTTACCTTCGTGTTAAATGGTTTTGCATGCTTTCGTGAGCTGTCCGGCCTATCGTCGAAGGCTCCTTTGAAACACCTGACACGCCTCAATTTTTTAGGCTCCACTTAATGCCGTGGATTACTACCATCTGAGTTCCATACTTTGTTGAAATCATTGGCAATACATAACCAAGGTTTTAAATTGCGTGTAGCGTTTGACTAATTTTATAGCGGATAATGTATATCTCAACTATATGATAATAAATTATAAAGATGTAATTAATCTTTAAATTAAATATTAGACATAATTTGTATAAAACATTAGAGATATTACATAACAATTATTTACATTAGGATAACATCAATTTTAATAAAATCCATATTGTTTTCCCCATGAGTCAAACCGCTCTTTCAACGATCCCGAGGCAAGCCTTTTCTTCGTTTCCTGCCGCCATGCTACCTCACCACCCTAACCTATCACCGCCAGTGTTGATCTACCCGTTACCACTGTCCCGATCGTCATTGATCTTTCCCGTTGTTCCAACGCCGCAATCGGCGCCTTGCCACCTCCACCACAAAACCCTATTTGGTAGTACTCTAGGTTTAGTCGACCAAACCTACTCTAAGCCGAGTCGACTTGGTTTGGTCAAATGAACCATGTTTGGGTTAAGGTGCTCGACGGCCGTAGCAAAATTGGGCTCACTGCAGTAGAATATTAATAAGTCACATATATATATAACTATATGCACATATATATATATTTTTTATTGAAATATAGTTTACTTATTCAATCCACGGTATATACCTTTTATTATTCTATTAATTTTGTTTTTTAATAAATAATTTTTGTTGATTTTTGAAAACTTTTTTTGAGGTCAAACTTGGAGATTAGGACAAGACCTGTTTGCAACGGACCGGGCCGGGCCTGCTGGCTATTATCCCCCTCCCGGCCTCCCATCCATCTCGGCCTAATCCCCATTCCCAGTCGCTCCCTATCCCACCAGCGCACGGCGGCGTGAGGGCGACCTCAAGCTCGTGCGAGGCGGAGGCGGCGGCGGCGGCACCAAGCTCTTCTCCGGGTGGGTGGCTTCTCCTTCCCTCTCCCCCTCTCTCGGTCCCCTCCTCCTTTTCCCTCCATACGCCGCGGCGCCGTCCGGCTTCCTCTTCCATAGAGCAGCTTCCTTCCTTCCCCTCCCCTGTATGGCGGCGATGCGCGGTCTCCTTCCCCACCTTGATCGGATCCGGCCGGCCGAAGCGACACCGGAGGGAGTCAAACTGGGAAGATCGTGCACACGTGGGCAGAGGAGGTGCGGCGGATCCGGCGGTGCGGGGCTAGATCTGATCAGCGATGGTCTCTGCGGCAGCGGTAGGGCGCATGTGTCGGAGGCAGCGAAGCCTCCAGCGGTAGTGCGGCGGAGACGCGAGATAGCGGAGATGGTGGGATTTGGGGCGGGGGCGATGGTCGTGGGAGGCTGACGGGTGCGGCGCTGGATTGGGTGAGGGGACGGTGGGGATGGGGGCTACCCAGAGATGGGAGGTCATAGAGCGTGGATGCCTGATTCGATGGTGAGGATGAGTGGCGCACCATTCATCACTCACCGCCAGAAGAGACTTTTTAATTACTAGATTGATATATGGGAGAGTTGTTTGTGATGTCGTGGAATTTGTTTTCTTAACAAACTTATTTCCATTGATTGTTTCATTCACTTATTTCTAGATATCTCGTCTTATATGTAAAGCATAGTTGTTCTCTGAAATAACAGCTTCAAACATAAGTAGGGCCGTTTGCAAAAGCCAAATGTTTCAGTTTACTGATCCCCTTATTTCATAGATCGTGGCCGCTAATGAAAGCTCTCAAAAATCTGGAAACTAAGCTGGCCAGCTTCTTGAAGCCATATCTACAAGCTCTTGAAGTTCGGATTTTCTGCAAATAATTATTCCAGCAATGTTACTGTTGTTATCATGCCAATATTGAATTTCGTTTTAACTGAATTAGTAGAACTTAACATGAACTAAACATGTCGAGATAACAAATTACTTAATTCTTATATGTTACCTAAAACTATGCCTAGAGTCTTAATTATTTGGTAAGGCCATGTTCTTTTCAGTGTTGCGTAAAGTTGAGTTTTACTGTAGCAAAAGTCAGGAGTCCTTGAAGAAGGGTCGAAAGAGACTGAAAAAATAATTAAAAATAGTTTTAAGATCTTTGATATGAACACTAAAAGTCTTGAAAAAATCGCTACAATTTATTACAACATATAGGCTATATAAAAATAAGAGAAAAATGCACCGCTAGTCCCCAACTTGTTCCGCCTGTGCACACAAATCCATCAGTATCAAAACCGTTTATTTAGGGGGCTCGAACTTGCAAACCATTGCTACCAGGTCCAATGGATGGTTTCACGGGGTGGTTTGGTGATGTGGACTGCCACATCACCTGCCATGTGGCCCATCAACTCTACCCTCTATCTCTCTCTCCTCTCATTCACTCTCTCTCGCTGTCCGCCCGCCGCTCCGTCCTGTTCACTCTCTTTCCCCTCTCTGCTTCATGCCCCGCCGCCGCTCCCCGCATGGGTGCGCCGTGCCGTCGAACCTGCCCGGTGAGGCCGCGCCACCGCCGTTCCGTCCTGTCCGTGCCGCCGCCACCGCCGCTTCGTCCTGCCAGGTAGGCTGCGCCGCCGCCGTCGCTCTTGTTCTACTCGCGAGGTTGCGCTGCCTTCTCCCCCGTCGTTCCTCCCGCATGGCGCGCCGCCACACACTCGTCCCCCCGTTAGGTCGCGCCGCCCGCAATGCTCTCCTCGCGTGGCAGCGCCCGTCGCCGCCCGTTACTCTGCCGCGCGCCGCCGCCGCCTGCCCCAAGAGGCGCGCGCCGCCGTTCTCGCTGCCTTGGCGAGGCCTGCGCCGCCGTCGCTTCCCTAAGCGCAGCCGTGCCGCTGGCGCTCATCCTGCCCGCAAAGCCCGCCACCACCGCCGCTTCCTTCCCGCCGCCGCCGCTCGTCCGCCCGTGAGGCCGCGTTGCCGCCGTCGCCTCGTCGCTTCTTCCTCACGCGGCCGCCGCTCGTCCTGCTGTTCGCCACGCCCGACGCGCCGTCGTCTGCTTGCCAGCAGCGAGCTTAAGGATGGGGCGAGCGCCGGCTTCGAGAAGAGGCGTGGTGGTGGTGAGTTTAGGCTTGCGGCGGGTGGGCAGAGAGAGAGATAGTGAATGAGTGGAGAGAGATAGAGGGGAGAGTTGATGGGCCACGTAGTAGGTGATGTGGCAGTCCACATCACCAAACCACCATATGAAACCATCCATTGGACCTGGTTGCAATGGTTTTGCAAGTTCGAGCCCTAAATAAACGGTTTCGATACTTATGGATTTATGTGCACAGGCGGAACAAGTTTGGGGACTAACCGTGCAATTTTCTCTAAAAATAACAAATTTTGCTACAGTAAAACTCGACTCAACTTTACGCTGAAAAGAACAAGGCCTAAGAGCTATCATTGGAGCCCTGGGGCCTGTTTGGTTTGTTGCCACACCTAGCCACGCCTAAGCCAGGCAGGTTTGACCGAGTTAGGCTCGCGTTTGGTTCTTTGCCACATTTGTGGCTTGCCACACTTAGCTAGATGGCCCACGCATCGTAGGCTCCTTTTTTTGCCACACTTTGCCACAAGTGTTGGCGCTCAATTTGACCACCATAAAAAGTGTGGCTAGCCACACTTGGCTAAGCTTAGGCGTGGCATAGTAAACAAACAGGCCCAGAGCTTTTATTAGTGTCTGCAATTGTCGCAGAAGTATTGTCCAAACCTACAGATCAAAAGGAAAAAACATGCAATGATGATTACAGCAGAGAATATGCATAAAGCAATTCATTGTGTTTAGCAGAATGTTAATGCCTGTACAACATGCAAGGATTTATTATAAGTCCATAAGTAGAATTAAACTATTAATTTAATTTTGTAATAATGTTTGGTTCCATATTTATTTTAAAAATGAATTGAGCTTATTTTTGCATGCATATTATCAACTTGGTGATTATAGTTGTAAAATGACTTGCTAGAATACATTCCGTAGAAAACATTTTGTGGCACTTGTGACACTTGTTTGGTTGAGTGCCATAGTTTAGTCATGCCACACTTTCTTACCTGTGGGACCCAATGACCCACTTGTCATAGACTTATTTTCTTGTCAAAACATGCCTTTGGCATGGCCACTAATTTGTTGGCCACCAAAACATGCCTTTTGGTAGTCCCTAGTAGCCAACCAAACAAGCCAAGATAACAAAGCTACTTAATTTTTAGATGTTACCTAAAACTGTGTCCAAAGTTTGAATTGTTTGGTGAAAACTGAAGAGCTTTCATTTCATTTTAGTGCCTGCAATTATAAACTTTTGGTGAGGTGTTTCTATTTGTGTCTTTCAGACCTATTTGATGAACTGGGCATAAACCGCTAACTCAACAAATCATTTGTTTTATTGGATTATGCAAAATTTAATTTATAGAATTATTTTCTCAAGCTTGTCATATTAGTGGCCATGTTTACATGAATCGTAACATTGGCCCATGCTTGAGAGGCTGTGCTACTAGGCTACTCTCTATGTGCTTTTACCCTACTCTGGACCCTTTCCCTATTATTTTAGGTGGTAGGTATGGTGGGAAGTCCAAAGTAGCAGAATATATAGGCCCTGTTCTCGAAAATTCAGCTGACATCGTAAATCAAATCTTAGTCTAACCATATGCTGATAAGTCCACTAGATTTTCTTGTTTAGGTGCATCTGTCTTATGTCATTAATATTTAATGTATCTTTATTTAATTACAGATAAAACTACGGGCTTTATTCCATTACAGGTAAACGATGAGGAGGTACAGCCCCCCATATCGTAGCCCCCCAAGGAGGGGATATGGTGGCAGAGGAAGAAGCCCCCCTAGGAGGGGATATGGAGGACGGAAGGACCAGGGTTCTGGAAGTCTTTTGGTCCGCAACATCCCATTAAGCTGCAGGTACATAAACTATGGCATGAGTACCATTTTCTTGTTGCAATGTCATTTTTCATGAGGGAAATATTTTATTTTACAAGTTATTGACTTATTCAATTTGGTTTTCTTTACCTCAGGGCGGAGGATCTTCGAGCTCATTTTGAAAGGTTTGGTCCTGTTAGGGATGTTTACCTGCCAAAGGACTATTACAGCGGGTATGTCTGTTAGATGTTTCTAAGTCACTTTTTTTAATTGCAAGTTGCTGGGTGTTTGTTTGGTTTTTTACTATAATGATGGAAAACACAGATAATTGGAATGATTATCTGTGTCGCCTCTGCGTAAGCTTAGAAACTTTTGTGAAGTTATGGATTAAACCAGAAATGTAACCTGTTACGCTTTACTGTATTTACTACTGCCAGAAGAAGCACAGCAGGGCGACCAGCAGGTGGTAGCTGGGCCGCAGCCTGGCTAGAGGTGCTGATGGGATATCTTAGGAGTTAAGTCATGCTTGGGTTATCTGAGGAGTCAACTCGGGGCTGTTTATCCTTTTGGTAGAGTTTTAGCCTAAATTCAGGGAGGGTGTTTAGAAGGTTGTCAGGAAGTGGTCTGGAAGGTTACAAGTCTGTATACATCTATTTAAGCAAGAGGAATAACAGAAAAGGGCACATATCTTTTGTGCTGCGAACACTCCTTTTGGGTGCTGCCGCCAACGACCGTCCGGTAGCATCATGCTATCAATTATCAAGGCGATGTCGGCCCTGATGGCGCTTCCATCTTCCTGTTCCAGGCTTCAGCTATGAAAACACGTTCCAGCACAACATCGATATCATAACCTTTGCTTGCTACTACAATATTTGAGAACATCTTCCAGATTCCATGTTTAGTGTGAACTTGATCTCCACAGTCACATAATTACCATTTTTGCATTTAAGCTCCATGTAAATTTGCAAATAACTTTTATTCTGTCGATATACATCGTAATCAATTTCCGGCACTTGAATAAGTATGCACTAATGTGCAAATATTAATTTTGCTTTCTTAAACTCATCATCCATGCCCTTTTGTGAGTTACTTTTGTTTTCCAGAGATGATTCTTAGGGTTGTATTTATTTGAAGTAAATACAAGCCCTTGATTTGTTCAAGAATGCTTTGTAATATTCCTAACAATTCATTTACTTGGCAAGATAGAGTCTTGTCCGAATGAAGTTCTTCTATGAAGACAAGATTATATTCATTGAGAAAATTAAATTCACGAAGAGAAGATAAGAGGGTTGTACTGGGTGGTCCATGAGAAGATAAAACGGAGCAAAGTTGATTTCAAGTACTTTCATGACTTTTCAAACATGGGGAACTTGAAGCGAATGATTTTACGAAGATGCTCTTTACGAGAATCACCACACTTAGTTGTTATACAAGATATTATACAAGAAATTCGGATACTAGAGCCTGGACATCTAACTGCTTTTTACAACACTTCCTACCCTTTTGATGGAAATGTTAGTAAGTTGTTGACTGTGCTTCACCAAGAACCATAGAGGGTACACTGAAGTTTGAACTGTGATGGTAACTTGGCTGTCACACACACTATTTATGAACACTCTATACCCTCTTATTTGTTTGTTATTTCATCCTTTTTTTCTTTACAGCTGTCTAATGAAATTGGCATATACAGGGAGCCACGAGGGTTTGCCTTTGTGGAGTTTGTTGATCCTTATGATGCCTCTGAGGCCCAATATCACATGAATCGCCAGGTAATTTTTGGCCGAGAGATAACTGTTGTTCTTGCTGCTGAGTCACGGAAAAGGCCAGAGGAAATGCGCAGTAGAGCTAGAGTCAGGTATCGTCATTCCCATTATTGTTGTGAATATTTTGCCTATCCTTTCTTCTCTGCTCTCATGGAGTCACTTTGTGTGGTTGCTTGCAGGGGGTATTCTGGTCATGAAGGTCGCCGTTCCACCTATTATGGTAATTTGTTACATCACTAGTTCATCATTAGTGGGATAGGAAGTTTAAGGCCTTGCTCTTTTTAGCTGAAAGTTGCTGAAACTTTTAATCTTAAAAAGTTGTGATCCCTCGAGAGAGGCTTTGGAGAGTCTAAAAATTTATGAAAAAAATTATTTTAGAAACTATGAGGATAATCATTCTAAACCCCATAAAAATAACTGCAAAGCACCACATCGTTTGGCCTGTAAAAAATGACAAGCTAACTTTTAATTTATTTTAAGCTGAAAAGAACAAGGCCTAAGTTGTTTATTTCTATTTAGACCTAGTAAGTAAACAGAATGTTGAGGTCTTCATAGTTATTCTCCCCTTTGTTTTCTATTCTACATGCACACTGCCCTCTATTGTGGAAAAGAGCGCGTTAGCTCTCCAGCCTGGCAGTGTGTTAAAACTATTGATTTTCTCTTAGCTTTAATATTTTTTATGCGTGTGACTAATAATATGCTATAGATCATTAAATTGATAAATTCTTCATTGAATTTGCATTTGCAATTCTCTTAACTAGTACAATTTTTGTGTACCTCCCTTATGAAAATCATCTTTTTAGAGAGGCTCAATCAGTTGTGCTTATAGGTCAAGAAATATATATGTGCACCTTTACCAATGAATTAACTAGCTGCTGCTGATATATAAGACCCTGCTGTGCACAAGTTCCTTCCTTCTGCGGTTTGCATGATCGACTAGTTAAGATTTCAGATAGCACTATCGAGGTGAAATCTGCAGTTATTAGAAAATTTCCATTTTAAAGTATTTCATCTTTTTGGTGACCGTAATATTTCAAAAACACTGCAAATTCTGTTCGTTGTAGTAACAAATTGCTGATTGCCTATCCACTTCATACAGGGAGGTCTCGTTCCCGCTCCCGTTCTCGGTCCCCCCGCTATCGAGGCCGTCCTCGGTCCAGGTAGGCCAACAAAGTTTATGTTTAGTTTCAGTTGAATGTCTATTGAAACTACTCACCTTTGATCCATGAATCCATCATACTTACTGCAATGATTTTTTTTCTCTTTCAAACTAGGTCGTATTCTCCTGCTCCAAGACAGCGAGATGACTATTCTGCCTCTCCACGGAGAAAGGAGTCACATCGTGCAAATTCCCCCAGGCGCCAGCCAAAAGAATATGAAGACAAGAAGCAGAGATCCTACTCTCCCGCCAGTAGAGATGGGGATGCTGATGAGAAGTAAGTTTTTAGTATTATTTCATTGGGACTGCATGCACCTACATCTCCTTATGGAGTTTGCGATCTAATTACCTTCTTGTTTTATATCCTTTTAACCATGCCCCCTTTATCAACACTCGCCAGTCACACATGTTCAATTTTGCAATTATTAACTAAAACGAGTGGTGGTTTATTTAGACCTATTTCAAGAAACTGGCTTACAGGATGCTGCACTATAGACTTGACCATCCTTTATTTTAGTAAATACATGAATTGCTGAGGTCACTAGTAGACCATGGGTGGTACTCTTATCTTTGTCTTACTCTGCATTACGTCTGGAATATAAATATGACTCTCTTACGAAATGCCTCGTATACAGTAGTGTAACATTCTGATCTGATAGTGAAATCTGTTAATGATGGTTTATGTTTACAGGAGGTCACCACCAGCTGACAGCGATGGATCCCCTCCACCCCGGAGGTCAGCCAGACAATCCTCAGGATCACCCCCTGGATCACGCTCTAGGTCAGCTGACGGGTCTCCTGCCCACAGTGACTGATAGACGGGTGTTACACCCAGTGCCTTTCTCCCAGGCACAGATTGGTTTGAGACTTTGAGTAAAACCCTAGGGAGTTTGTTCACTACCGCCTCTGTCAATTGTCATTTTGCTATCCTAATAGTGCTTGCCGTTGTAGACTTGATGAAGTCGTGTTGCCGTTGTAGACTTGATGGAGTCGTGTTGCCGTTGTAGACTTGATGGAGTCATTCTGCCGTTGTAGACTTGAACGGTTGAACCTTGGTATTGTGCTGTGCGTGTGAACTTGGCCACCGCCCATTTTCCACATCTTATGTATGCGTCTTGAGTGCCAGGGACCCATCTCCATTGGCCTTGTGCTTGCAGAAAAGCTTGTGATTGGATTGGATCTACCACTGGCAGAGAGACACTGGGACCAAGCCGCCCCCTCCTTTTCTTTTCCACCGCACTGCATTGGAAGGCATCATACGGGTGAGTGGAATGAAACGCATTGGACCTGTGGATGCTGCTCAGCTCAGCTCCGACGCAATGCCCTTTAATCATGTAGCCAATGAAGATACCTGGTCTGCTTGCATGCCATGGCTATTGGATCTTATCATGCTGCTCTGAACGGCAAGGAAATGTGGTGCCACAGGCACAGAAAAGTGCGTGCATGCTGCCTATGATTTGGGCTGTGGGAGAAAAGTTGGCAAATGTATCGTATCTGCTTCTGTTTCTATCTTTCGGCTGGGGGTGGGGGTGGATTGGGGGTGGGGGTGGGTGACAAATGAACAGAGCGGCGACCATCATGATCATGCTGTCGTACCAAAGGGGGGACGAGGTTACAGCCGATCACCAATCTACGTGAAGCCCCCTACTTATTAGCATATATGGATGCTTGTATCCATCTGATTGTTGTTGCAGACAACTGCCCCGTATATCTAGGGCCAATAATTTCACGATAGATTCCTTGCATTCCCTCATCTCGCGGTCTTCATTGGGGTCTAGGTGGCATTGTCTGTTTGCATCTTTTTTTCCCATCTTTCTTTTTATACGCAAAACGAAGACATTAGATTGTTTTTAGTCATGTAAAAGTCGGTTTAGGATTGCTCGGCCTGTCTTCCAGCAAAATAAATAGAGGAGAAAGTAAGCTAGAACATCGATTGCGAAAGTGATAGGTAACACACGATTACACGGGAATAACATAAAAACACATGATTGAGTGTTTTAACCTTAAATACCGTACGAAAGAAAAACATATGAATAATTGAAAAGGTTTGTTCCATTGCCTCACAAGAAGATGAATTTGAAGATTGATCTAGTTAATCCTCAAAATTCTGAGAAGTTCATGTCCCTAAAGACTCCTTCTAAAGGGTTTATTTGATATATACCACTCCTAAGTTGGGAAATTAGATTTTATGTTTTAGCAATACCTCTCCAGTGACATATATACATACGGAATCTATTTTTGAACTAAGGAGTGGCTTATATCTAATACGGCCAGAGTTTTAAACAACCATAATGGATTAAACACCTTAATATAATTTTTTCCACCTGATTGGATACCTCCGTTCTTCCTTCGAAGCTTCTTTAATTCAAAGTAAGGGTCAAAGAAAGTAAGAATCGTGCATTTAGATAGCATCCTTTGTCATCTCCAGCACCTCCAACAGAGAACAATTGTTCATTTAACGTTTTATAGATAAAGGCTATCGGAGGAAGAAATGCTTTAAAATTACTCTAAAATGTGAATATTCATAAGGGTTGGCTAGACTAGAATGTGCATGTGATATTGTAATGGCTAGAAAGTGTAGATAACTTCCCCAGGCGATTTAGAAAAGCATGAAAAGATCATCTTAGACAGGTTAAAACATGGCGATAAAAATTGTTAGCCATAGAACATATGACTTGCTATATTTGACTAATGTACAGGTTAGACAAAATCAGCAGCGAAGCAAACAGGGGCCGAAGTCTTTGCATTGCACGAGAGGGGTTAAGGAAGGGTGAATGGGTGATTAGTTTGGCGTGGGGGCCGTGCGGTGCGGCGACTTTTGGCGGGTGGGCTTTGGCGAGCGAGGGCGCAAGGCCCTGCGCCCCGCACCGCACCGCACGGTACACACGCACCGCGTGCGGCATTAAAAGATTTCCCAGATGAGACGCGTCCTGCCCGCCCACCCACTGCCACTGCCACTGCCCACTGCGCCCAGCATGCATCGCGACCACCTCTGCGCCTGCACCTCTTCCCCCCTGCCACTGCCACTGCCATGGCCATGGCCATAGCCTCCTCCCTCTCATCTCACCTCTCTCTCACCTTCTTCACGTATAGAGAGAGAGAGAGGTAGAGGGGTGTAGAGGGATCACTACTGACCAGGCGCCAGGCAGCGCTGTAGCATCTGCGCTGCATGCAGCAGCGCAAAGTAAAGATCGCATGCATGCATGGGCATGCGTGGATCATGGGGTGCATGCCGCTGGGAACACATCTCCTACACACGTAGCTGTTGTTACAGTGTCCGGCCGGCGATCGACGTCGTACATGCGGGCCGGGCGAGCTCGCCGCCGCCGGGGGACCATGCCGCCACCAGGCATGGCGTGCGGCTGCCCGCCCTTCTTTTTCCAAGGGGCTTGATGGCGATCCATACTTGTAGCTTTGCTCCTCCCCTCCCCTCCCTCTCGCTCTCCTAAGTCGATCCTGCCCATGTATCATAGACCTTTTTCTGGTACGCGCGTGGTTCGGTTTGATTCAATTTGATTGAGCTAAAAATTTATTACTTTTAGAAAGAGATGTAAAAATTGTTAAAGAATTATTTAAAAAATATTTTTAAAAATCATTGAGAGGAAACCTAAGAAAAATTCAAAAAGTTTATTACAACATGTTACGTACGATAAATAGTCTGTATAAAAAATAACAAATTTTAACAAAATAAAACCCAACCAAACGGGGAATCTATCTAGCATTCTGGCTATCGACTACCTGGTCCTGCAGCCACCGCCAGGCCGGCTCTATTCTTCTCTCTCGCTCCTCCGGGACGTCCGGGCTCCACCGCCATGGATGCCACGCATGATTGCATGAACCCTAGCTAGCTAGCTTCAAGTTTTTGTTTTTTTCTGTGTTATCTTATCCCCACCACTGTACAGTGCTGACACTACTAGTCTACTACTTTCCTCCCAGCAACACATGAGTAGCTGATGTGTAGGTGCACGTAGGCATAGTCACATGAGTAGCTGATGTGTGGCCTTGTTTGTTTCAGATTAAATTAAATTAAATTAAATTAAATTAAATGAAAATTTGTTATTTTTGTATAAGCCAAATGATGTAATGTTTTGTATTCATTCTTGTGGGGTTTTAAATAATACTTCTTAAATTTGTAAAATATTTTTTTCATAATTTTTTGAACTCGTTAAGACGTATTTTGAGGGGATCACAAATTTGCTACAGTAAAACGTACCGCTACATTAATCTGAAACAAACAAGGCTAAATTATTTCATAGGTCGTGACTGCTAAAATAATTTTATTTTAAAATGTCACCCTAGTTTTACAGGTCGTGACCGATAAAATAATTTTAAAACAAAACTGAAGGATTCTAATTTGAAGGATTGTTTCAAAGAAATTTCACACAAAATCATCGGTACTTCAACGGCCGGAGGTTTGTTGGAGCCAGGGTGGGAGTCTTGGATTGTTTCCACCCCAAGGTGGGACTTAACCCCCTCCAAAATTTCAAGCAATATTTACCTATTTACGAACCCCCCCCCCTCTTTGTGTCCCACCAAACTTTCGATGATTTCAATTGAGTATGGCGTCTAACTTTGTTTTTTTTCCTTATTTGTGAGAATTTCCTAGGAAACTCTCTTCTGAGATTCGCTCTCTCTCTCTCTCTCTCTCTCTCTCTATATATATATATATATATATATATATATATATATATATATATATATAACTATACTCACTAAATTAATATTTAATCTTGAAATTCTTATATTTTTTCAATGAAACAGTGCGAATTTGGTTTGTATATTAGGGAGAGAACAAAATATTTACAAAAGCGGACACAGAGGCTGCCCAGGCCTAGGGCAAAAAACTATGATGATTACGTAAGGAACTTGATGTCCTCCTTAATAGTTGACGCCATATTTTGAAAAGAGTAAATTACACCGTTGCCTCCAAAAAAATGTATTGAAATCTTACTTAGCCCCATAAACTTTAAAATTACTTTTCTTCCCCTGAAAATTGACACAATCACACCGCAATCCCACATCCGTTAGGTCAATGAGGTGGCAGCTAGGTGACTTTCTATTGCTGAGGTAGCTGTCATGCAAGCGGTTTTTCAATGAGATGACATCCAAGTCACTTGAAAAGGTTTGAAAATTAAAAACAAAAATTCAAAACCCTTAAGAATTCATTTAAAACAAAATTGATAGTTCTGAAATGTTTAGCTTGAGTATTAATATGGAATTCAATTCAAAAAAATGTTGACTGCATTTTTAGAATTTTGAATTAGAAATATTTTAAATTTTAAATTTTCTTGACACATAACATTCAAAAGTTTTAACTATTCAAAATTTTAAAGTTTGAAATTTTATGTTCCAAATTGACACTAAGGCTTCAAAAATTACGAGAACCTTAAACAAACATCAGATCGAGGAAACAAAAGAAGAGAGCACACGTAAATCGACATGTACCTATATATGAAAGTATGAATTATGATCGATATAAATATCCACCATGCATGCGTGTGTGTGAACCCATTCAAGTGATGTAGGCGCGCATGATTGGGTTCGTACGTGCGATCGACGTCCAAGTCACGCGTAGAATGGACACGCACACGTACGTAGGCCGCTCGTACGTACGTCGCCGACGCCGGCGCGACATGGAAAAGGAGAGAAAGAGACCGCCCCGTACGTGCCCGCCGGGACCATGCATGCATGCATATATATACATGCATGCATTCGAAATATTATCATTATCTATCGCCCCTAGCTCCAAATCGAAATGAGTACGTGCGTACCACCGACGACGTCGTAATTAAGCAGTGTGTGTGTGTGTATACTGTATATCTACATGTATTTGTATATATTAATTGTATATATACTGGCTAGCGATGGCTTAGCTAGCTACAACCGTACGCGCGTGTGACGCTTGTACGTACGTGTGCACATCGGCATGTATATACGTACGTACCAAACTAGCTAGCTTCGTACGCGCGTGTGAATCTTCTCTGATTATAGCGCTGCGGCATATGCGCATGCGCGGTTGCACGGACGACGTGGACTGGAATGATTAGTGGATGCATGTGTCGATCTCGAAGGCTACCTATTTTTAATTTGTTAGCTAATCTTGTCTTAGCTAGATTAGGTAAGCTTAGCTTAGCCAAGTTTTTGTTATGCTGGGATCCCACCGTATCCTTTGGCTATATATGTTTAAGTAATCCTTTTCGTATGGTATCTAAAAAAAAATCCTTTGTAAGCGGACCGAAGTATATATTAAGCAGATTAACTTAATTCCACATAGCCTGACAGTGATTGCCTGGTTTAATAATCCAACCCTCTAGTCTATAAAAAGGCCAACACTAGCTTGAATCCTAAGCCTAAAATATCCTTACACTCGACTCATGCTCCATCTATCTTACTCTAGGATAAAATTAAGATCACCAAATTGTTGAATCAAATATATGTGTGATCTAGGTATATTCATCTACCGTACATTAAAGGAGTAATAGATTACCAAATCGTCAAAAATTTATACATATCGATCAGGATCGATAGTTATGTTATATTTCCGCAATAACCCACCTAGCTGCATATACTCCCTCCGTTTCAAAATATAATGCGTATTTTGACTCCACAAAAATCTTTAAAGATGGAGTTTGACTGTTAGATTCCTCTATTATATATTATGAATTGTTACAATATAATATTGTATCAAAAAGCACTTTGAAATATGAACAATTTGGTACAAATTTGGTATACTAACGATGCATATTATTTGATTTATTTATGGTCAAAATTTACTAAGTTTGACTTTTCACCGGTCAAAATACGGCTTATATTTTGGAACGGAGGGAGTATAAGAAATTCTAAGAATTTTGACTCATTTTAAGTATTTCTTATTACCGAGCCATAGTAATTGCACCTATTAAAGTAACTAGAAGAATTATGGAAATGAGTTCAAACGGAAGATAAAAATCAGTTGCTAAATGAATCCCAATTTGTTGAACGTTATTGTTGTCACATCTCAAAGTGAAAACAACGATGAGATAGGAGAGGGGCAATAAAAAACGTAGCGTAAAGTATGAAAAAAATTTAAAAAAAGATGAATAGAGTGCGTAGCGAATAATACTGCACAGGGCACATTTAACGTCGTAGATCTTTCAGGGAGAATGATTTTCCTGGTCCATTCCTAGTAACAGATGCAGAATAATGCTTGTGGCTAACGACTGTACACGTGGCGAGGTGGAGCAAGCGAGCAGCAGTAGCCGCTCCGCCACGCACGCTGCCGCGCGGGCCCACCGCCGGCCCGGCCCGCCCGTGCGTGGGCCCCGACCGCGCGGGCGGGACAGCGACGTTACCCGCCTCTGACACGGCGCGGCTCGCGCGCACGCCATGCCAACCGCGGCCCACCCGCACCCGCAGCCCGGGCTGGGAGGGAGGGAGATCGCGGAGGAGAGAGAAAACAGAGCGCAGCGCAGAGAGAGAGGGAGAGAGAGATGTGAAAGGTGAGAGAGGGGATCCGGCCGGTCGCATGCATGCATGGCCGGGCCGGGCCGGGTGGGCCCCCACGCACGTACTGCTGCGAGTAGTAGTAGTACTGAGTAGTACTGGCCCATGCTGCCACATTGTGCCGCGAAACACGGACTACTCTCTCCCTCTCCCTCTCTCCTCTCCTCTTCTCTCTCTACGCCGTGCGATGGCCGATGGCATGAATCGGTGGATCGGCCTTCGCCATGCCAGCTCCCCCATGCAGGCTGTAGGCGGCAGCTGCAGCAGCCGTGCATGCAGCTAGCGGCACGGACACATGCACCCGCCTGCTTCCGCTCTCTCTCTAAACCACCCCCCCTGCCACTCGCAGCAAAGCACAGTGCACAGTGAACACACACACACACACTCTTTTCTCCCTCTTCTACCTATCCATGTCCCGGCCGGGCCCACCTGCAGGGCCGTTCCACTGGCCGGCCATCCTGGACCGTCCGATGAGCGTCTCTCTCTGGATCTCTCCTCCTCCTCGGGGTGCTCGCCGTGTTGTGGGATCTGGCAATGGCAGGGGAGATTGGTTTGGTTGGGTCGCATCCATGGGGTGGGGGGGGGTCGCATGCATGACGACTCTCTCTCTCTCTCTCTCTCTCTCTGTCTGATGATCTGATCCCCCATTCGGCCATTCCCACACGGCCACACCACACCTTTACCAACCTCGCCAACTACTTATAACTAGCCGGCTACTGTACAGCCTATCGATCCATGGGTATGGGCATGCCTCGCCGAGCTTCTGGCCTTCTGCTGCTCATCGAGTGGCCATGGCGTTTTCCCAGGCCGGATAGGACGAGGATGCCCTGCCTAGCTAGGGGAACGGATGGTACCCAAATATTAAACATAAACGACACCACCCCTGTCATAGAAATAAGATGTTTTGAACATGTTTTAAGTTAAAGTTTAAAAGATTTATCTATATATATTTTAAACTATTTAAATTGAACACATAAAAATCATGCTTATATATTCGTGTTGAAAACACTTTTGAAATCATAATGTCTACATATTTCATAAATAAATTGCATTGATAAATAGTATTCGAAGGTGCATTTTAAAGACCATGTCGGTGTCCAAAACGTTATGTTTTAAAAACCGTGAGGGAACATTGCATAGTCACCGAATATTTTAAATTTCATTCAATTGACTTAACATCGTTACTGTCTCTTGGGCACTATTTTCTTTCACGTTTTGTTTGCAACCGCCAACAAATTAGGGTTACTTTTTTGTCAGGTTTGGAGTTAACCACATACTACCACTTCGACTTAGAGGGGGCGGAGGCCAAGAGATAGGTGGAAACAACATTATCTTAGTTGTAAAATTAGTGGAAACGTGGATCGACAGCCAGAGCAAGGCTGTTTAGAGACAAAGGTAGGAGATCAGGGTGGCAACAATTGCCTGAAGAAGAGAAAGGAAACAAGAGGTTGCAGATATTAATTGCTAACGGGAGAATCTTTGGCACCAACTGTCGTCCAAGAGCTAGCTTGCACAGCGGTGTGAGATAGTAATTGTGGTGTCTCAATGTTTGAGAGGCTGCTTTTAGATAAATGATGAATAATTCTAAATCTCATTGTTAAAATCATACTATGTACTGTTTATTCCATCCACTTGCAGTGGTAGAAAGGGGGAGGGTGGAGGTGGCGGCTAGAGTGGGATGGGGCGGCGGCAGCTAAGGGCAATGGGGAGGAGGCCACGACAGTGGTGGAAGGGGGGTGAGGAGGCCGCGTCTGGGGGGAGATGGAGTGGCGGTGAGTGGTGGGGTGTGAGATGGGGAAGATCGAAGCCACGGCTAGGGGGAGATGGGGTAGCGGCGGCGGCTAGGGGGAGATGGGGAGGAGGCCACGACAGTGGTGGAAGGGGGGGTGAGGAGGTTGCTGCTAGGGGAGATGGAAGGGGAGGAGGAGGTCGCGATGGGAGGAGTCCATGACAGTGGTGGAAGGGGGGTGAGGAGGCGGAAGGGGGGGGGTGAGGAGGTCTCTACCGGGGGGAGATGGAAGGGGGAGGGAGGAGGTCGTGATGGGGAGGATGACGTGGTGGTGGAAGGGGGAGGGAGGAGGTCGCTATGGTGTCCCGCACCTGCACGCGCGAGCTAGGGCCGCTAGGAATGGCCGATTCTCCCGTTCTTGCTGGGCCCGGCCACTACAGGTTTTTTTAGTATCTCAACCTGACCGTACTGTCAGCCATCCAAACATTTGAGACTTATACCACTTCAACCAGGTTAAACATAAACCAGTCGACCAAACATGTTCTTAGCTCCTTCTATGAGTTATTACATGTGTTGTAGGACGGCGGCAATGGTTGGCCCAAGCCGGCCTAGTCCCTGTGTTACGGCGAAGCAAAGGCCCCACACCGTGTTCGGCCGGTCACGTCGAAAGTAAGATCAGAAGCAATTACCTAGCTATTACTAATAATGTATGTATGCATGATAAGAAAGTCAGGACGTGAAATTGTATCGTTGGACCCAAACACTAGCTTCTGCTGGAGTGATGGCAATCACCCAACGAATTAACTTTCACGGTTTTACCGACTTGGGACCAAGCCATTAATTATCAGACGGCCGAAGTATCAAGGCAAGTCAACTGAGCAGCTTTCACACAGTAAGTATAGTACATAGAAACATAGCAGTACTTTGGCGATCGATGTCAGATCAATAGATCCCTTGCTACGTACCCGTACATGCGAGCCCTCTTCCTACCTCTTCGTAGCTTCTCGGCTTCTCCCCGTCGTTTTATGCTCAGACCTGATTGATTGGCTGGCTTGGTTTAATTTTAATTGTAATTGAATTTAAAGTGTATTTAAAAAATGGAAAGATAAAAAATATATTTAATTTTCATAAACATTTAATAAAAGACATATAAAAACCATAAAATCTATCATAAAATATTACACTGAATGATTTTATCGAGTATTAGGCGAAGTTGGCATTGTGTCATCAGGACTCGTAAACTACTGTGGATAAAGATCACACTAATTGCGAGCCTTATCTCGAAAGCCACCTCAGTCATCTAGGAGTGATCCAAATATGATATCAAATTCTTGCAAGATGTCTAGTACCCTACTTGACCTATATAAGGGGGAAGTACACTTTTTCTAAAGGACTCTCCCTTGTTTTTATTTCTTACTCATTCTCACTTTCCTGCCTATGTAGGCTCTCCACACACGTCTTTGCTATACATATGCTTGCAATTTCCCTTTTATGAAAATTTAAGGTTCTACGTAAGATTTTTATCCCGGTAGTGGGAGATCCAAATCAAGGTAAAAATAGCTGTGCCATTCGCTTGAGGTCGCCGCGATCTTTCGGGCCAAGGAATGCCCTAGTACAGTGCGATAAGGGGCTATCGATTTTCATTTCATCAAAATTAACTTGGTATTTGAGGACTCCAGTTTCTAACCACCAATAGATTCATACAAAAATAATAAATTTTGTGAATCAAATCATAATCGTGAATCAAAGAGAACAATGCATATCCAAATCTAACATCCATATATATAACTGCACATTTAATTGTTTCCAAATAAGGTACATAGCACAAGCTCTATGAAGCATCAAGTACTTTTACTGTGCACATATGCAGTGTTAGGCGCATTAATTACATTAGGTAATTGCCTGCCTTTTGAAACTGCACGTAGTTGCATCATGCGATGCAATGCATGCACAGGTACGTACGCTCGTAGATCGGTAGAGGCGATCGATGGCCTTGGACTTGGATTAGACGTGTCTGCCTACTCGTGTAGTCGTGTGTCTCTCGCGGCTCGGCCTGCAGCTCTGCATGCCCCTCGCCAGTAAACACACTGCTCCCTCTGCATGCACCGTCGAGCACCGACGCACGCAGGCAGGCCCGATAGAACCTTCGGTGCAAACCTAAACCAACCCCCAACAAATACACGTATAAAACCTCACTCTATGCATATACTGCTCCAATAAACAAAAAGGCTAAAACTCTATTTGATTTAAATTTTGGTTTGATTTGGTTTGTTTGGTTGAACCAAAAGTTAGCGGCCTCTAAAACAGACAAGAAAATATATTGAAAAATACTTTGATATTTTTAAGAAAGTATTTTTAAGAAAAGCCAGCAAAGTCTTATAACAATAACGCATACGACATGGACAAGATTAAAAAACATACTGAAAAGCATTTTTGAACGCAGCTTAATTCCACTCAGAACTCCGAAACATGTCAACGAGGGACAGAGCAGCTGCATGCAGGCATGCAGCTAGCTGGTTGCTTGCTTGCTCGCGCAAACACCGGAAGAACGAAGAGAGAAGACGATAGGCAGTGGTGTACCATGCACATGTCGCATCACAGCGCACTAGCTGGACTAGCCCAGCCTAGGTAGCTAGCTCCTCTGTACGTACGTACGTATATGGGCTCTCAGCCAGTGAGGAGCGGCCACGTGGCGCCCGTGCTTGCTTGCTTCTTCCTCCTCCTCGCCTCCTCGGCATCAGTTATTACTTCCACTCTGACGTCTGCTGGGCTCTGGGCTCCTTGTGCCCTGCCGCCATGAACGCTGCCATGTTTGGTTTACGTTAAGCTATAGCTAGCTTCGCCTAGGATGGTAGCTCGCTAGGGTTTGGGTCTCTGGCCAGAGGCATGGCAGCACACGATCCGGGTGAGATCTTCTTCGAGCAAGAGAGCGAGAAGCTGCGAGCCAGCCTGCAGATGCAGAGAAGAAAGGAGGCCTTCGGCTTGCCATATATCACGGCTCGCTAGTAGCTATAGAGCTCTGCGCGCATGCATGACTTAGCTACATGCATGCATGGGTACTATACTATATACTAGCTCTTCCTGGCCGGAAATGGCTACACTATTGGGGGCACTGGATGCCTGAAACCCAATTCTGCTTGCCAATCTTGTGTGTAGGATGGCTAGACTCGTGGTACCAGATTGACGATGGCCGCTTCTGTTGATAATGGATGTGCATTATTCATTCCTGCCGAGTTGCATGAATGGCGCCCTCTTCCCTGTCATTCGATCTGAACCGTTGGATGCATGCACATATATTTTTTTAAAGAGAAACAAAATTATTTTTTGGAAAAAAAAACCAAACAAAAATCAAGAACTCCCTCTATGACCATTGTGTTTAAAAGGAAGGAGTGCTCGGTACAATCTCTCGGTTTCACTGCTTCTTCTTTCTCAGATCCACCTTCCCGCGCTGCACCCTTTCTTCCTTTCTCACCAACGACGCCTTGCCATATCATCCTCTTTGCTCCTTCCCACGTCACTGCAAGCTATACATGACTCTCTACTGCACTGGTGCCCTCACCGCTCCTCCACCCTTATTTAGAACCGACATAGATGATTGATTATCTTTGATGGTTCCATGTTGAAGGCTTGAAGCAACTCACGCTTTATTTTCTCAGTGTTGATTAAAAAACAAAACCAACATTAATGGGAAAAATTAGATGATATGGTGGTGACAAACCAAAAGCGACATCACGACTAGCGAGGGTGACGGGCAACAATGGTATGGGCTCCGTTGCCACCTCGAGATAGTGGGATCCAAGACCACTTGGCAGAGTACTCCACGATGATATGACAATTGGGACCCATGGTAGTGACTCCTCCATGATGTTCCACGATGGCAAGATCCAACAGTCTATGAGGTATGACAGATCCTCCATAATGACAACTCCTCTAAAACGGGGATCGCCGATGAGGTGCAATGCTCCTCCATGGCAGGACCTGCAATGACAATGACAGCTCGAGGCAGTTCCTCCATGTTGACCCTAGGGTAACATATTGTTGACGGTCAATTTCGATAATTTTTAATATGATTCCGACCATCAACATTTGGTGAAATGAATGGAACATAAACTAAAATTGTGCAAATTTACAAAGTTCCACAAGTTTTGGTGAGATTTTGTATGCAGGGACCCACTGAGCGAAAATGGGCCCGAGCCGGGCAATTGAGTGGGTCGGCCGACCCACCCTAGGCCGGCCGACCCATACACGTCACCGATCCGGCTCCAACTTCTCCCAAGTGGCTTAGAAGCACAAAATGAAGACATCTCCACCCTCCGTTGCAGTCGATTTGATCCAATGGACCCGGTTCCTTCACAAATGAGCATAGGATTCTATTGGAATCCTAAATTGCCGGTGTCAATTTGATAAACCGACTTGGGGAGGCAATCAACACCGTCTAAAAGGCATCCCAGCAAAATCGGCCGATCCACTAGGCCGACCGACCCACTTGGAGATGCCCTTTGGATTCTCCTTTGGAGGGGGAAAAGATGACATGTGTCCCAACTCGTGGCAACTCCCTATTGGTCACGGTGGCCTATAAAAGGAGGTGATCTCCTTCATTTGAAGATGAACAACAAAGAGCAACACAAGTGAGAGCAAGCAAATAGAGTTGTGATACTCTCAAGTAGAGTAGGAGAGAGAAGAGAGTTAGTGTAGGGGAGGAGCTGGAGTGTCGGTATCCCTCACTAGAGCTCCGGAGCTGAACTCGGATGCAGGTTCTGCTTCCGTCTTCTTTCGGTAACACTCAGTCTCATTTTATCTAATTATCAGGTTTATTCTATTTATTTTGTCTCTATTGGTATTAGGCCCGTACTATTCTTTAGTGCTAAGATCTTTGTGCTTAATTGTCCACCTAGAGATTACTATAAAAGGTAGTAGGAGTGCGTATTGAAGTAACATTCTTGGTACGTATTACTACTAGGTACAAACGTGGTGTTTGGACTAGTTAGTAGCCGGAAGGCACCTGCTTCAACGGACGTGTCGTAGGTAATAGGTGGTGACAGCCCTATTATATATCCGGCTTAGACTTTGTGAAATCCGCCCCGTTAGTTACAGACCAGTTGAGCCCTATCGGAATGATCATAACCATTCGATCGGGATTCCAATTCAGGATAGCGGGTGGTAGTGAATGTCCGAGCTTCAATTCAGAGTCGCAAATTAAACAAAAATAAAACTTGAACCTTTCTGACTGGTGTGCGAAGAGCCTCTTGACCTGAAATACATTTATCCCATTGTTGTTCCATATCACCATTTTCATATCCATCCGGGTTAATAAGTGTAGAAAATAAAACTTCTCGTTCCTCGTGGGAAATCGATACCTTAGGAATACTCCAGGGTGAAAGCTATTGCGGTATCCGTGCGCTTGCGGATTAAAACTATAATAGGCATAAGAATCGCCAACACATATCGATGGGGCAAGTTCGAGCAGGCGGTGGTCGACGTGGGCTTGTGAGCCAACTAGTGTCAATTATTATTTACCATCTATGCCAAAAAAAAAATTAGGTCAAAAACTGACATTGATGTCTGTTTAGAACCGACGTCAAATGGTTATTTATTTCTACTGTTCAAAAGCCATTGGAAATCAGAAAAGAAAAAACTCTGGTGTTTCGAACGGAACGTATATACATCCAGAGTAATGAATTTTAAATATTTTTAATATCCATCGATCGATAGACATTTTCCAGTATGCATGGAATTAACACACACACACACACACACACACACACACATATATATATATATATATATATATATATATATATATATATATATATATATATATATATTTCGAGTAATTTCCCATAGATGTTGATGACAAACCGATGTCATTGCAAACACATAAATCCATCTAACTCGAGGTATACAGCTATACGTTGACCCCAAATTTATATCGCTACATCGATCGGCGGCGTACGTACAGAGACATGGCCGGGAGACGCAGTACGCACACAGTACAGCAGCACTCGATGATCCTCGATCATGCATCTTACGGTTGGTGAACGGTGACCACACAAACATTCTGTCTCTCTCTCTAAACATGCATGAGTGCATGTACGTGCGTACGTCAGTACGTCCATGGGAGGCTCATCTGTAGGGCAGATACATACCAACCCAAGAAAGCGTAGCTCGCAGCAGCAGCAACAAGCGGAGCAATTGCTTTTTTAATCGCCACTCTCAACATTAGCTCTTATCATTTTATCACTGCTTCACATCACATGTATAGATGGTTGTTCTATACGCCATATATACAGAGTAGCAAAATGGTAAAAAGGCCATCCAATAGAATAGAAAAAAACAATTTTCTGAGCAGCAAGCACATCACCTAAACTACACCCGGCACTACGCTACAGTACTGGAGAGCTAGCACAGCATGCAAGAGAGTGTAGAGGAGGTGGGGTAGTGAGGTGAGGTCCCTTCTCCTTCTTCAATAATGCAGCAGGAGGAGGAGGGGGGTTCTATGGTTGCAACAGCTAGCTATAAGCTAGCGCTGCGTGCCCAGACCCCAGAGATCACATCAGATCATTGCGCTTGGCGCCATGCGTGCCTAGTCCATGCATCCACCGATCGATCGGGGACCATGCACAAGCGCTGGTGCATGCACGGGCGCGCGCGAGGCCATTGGGCAGAGCCCGGAGGAGCAGGAGGAGGAGGAGGACGCGCGAGAAACGCTTGGGTTCCATTTTCTATAGCAACAATGAAAAAGACAAACACACTCTTGGGTCCCTCCTTCCTTCTCTACAATGCACCACCACCGGCCAGTGAACTCCCTCGTAGGGTCTAACGAATCTGAATTGCTGATCTTTGTAAAGTGTGGTTTACCTAGGAAAAATATTGGGGGATTCATCGATCTCTCATATCGGAGACTGGGATTCATCAAATTTTGAACTCGAAGATTTCGGTTTTCAAAATTGATATCCAATTTTTTTAATTTGAGCTTTGGACCGAACAATTCAAAATTTGAATTCATTGATATCTCTCGTACGAGCAATTGAGATTCTTCAAACTTTGAATTTGAAAATTTTGGTTTTAAAATTTGATTTCTTGCTTTTGAGGTTGGATCTTGAATCGAATCGTTGAAATTTTGAATTTAAAAACTTTGGACTTCTAATTTGATTTTCATAGTTTGAAATGGAATTCCAATATCTGGTTTGGAAGATCGACAAATTTCTCTCTCTCTCTTTTTTTTTTGCATGGGTCATCTTTTATGGAGTCAACGTTTGATATTAGCTAAATAGTCTAACCCCTTAATTTTAGGGTGCTCACGAGTGCATTGTAAAATGTATCATATTGATCGTATCAATGATATCTCGGTGGTAGCGGTAGGATGTGCTCTGGGATTAGTGAAATGTGAATATTTCACGGATCTCATAGAACAAGGGCATGTACAGTGATTCAATAAAATAGCTAGCTCTTTAATTCCTTAAAGCTACTTCCCAAATTTCTCAAAGCACGGTCGAATAAAACATTCTGTTTCCTCAAATCTACTCCTGGATCGAAGCTCTGCCAAACATTTTGGTTTTCCGAACGCTGATCGTATATAATTATACCATACCTTGGCACACTGAGGTAGCATGAATCTAAGGCATCTATCGAGCTAGATCCTGCACTTGACAACCCTCGCAAGGCAGTGCCAAGAGGTATCACATCTTTATCTAGGGGTACTAAGGTTCAAAGTAAATCTTAATATTTTTCTCCTCTTTCTTTCACCTTCTATCTTCTCTATTGATCACCATGCCTTGTCTATCGATGTGTCGAAATTAATCTTCCACACTTTTCGTCGATTAATTTTGAGATAACAACCCTAATCTAGTGCATTGGTATACGAGAAATAAAAGATATAGAAGATTTATAGAAACAAAGCTCTCTTGTGTATCCCAGTGAGTGTGTTCGTCATATTGTCCCCGATCTTTGATGCCTTTTGCAATTTATATCTCTCTCTATCCACGTGTGTATATATGTTGGCACACACATTCCTTGTGTTGGTGAAAAGAATCTAATTGGTTTAGACAGGGTGAATAAGTAACTTTAATTTTAATTTCTTATTAAAGTTGTACAATTTATGAAATTAGGGAAGCAAAAGTGGATGAAGTACCACGAAGCCTATTCACACGAGCAAATAAAAAAAAAGGAAAAAAGAACTAAACTAAAGATGAACCATCTCGCCTTCTGGTTCACCTACTAGCTGATCCTTAATCTTCTCACTTGATGCCACCACAATAAGGATTTAAAGGGTCTAAGGAAACCATTATTTTTCCATTTAAGATTCGATCATCAACACCAAAACTGATAAAGACCATTTAGAGAGGCCTATATACTTATAGTTGGCACCATAGGCCTTGAGTTAGCCATAGACTTTGCTTCTGTGCACTATCGCCCTTATGCCATCGTGACCACACCTAGTTGGCTGCTGTTGATGGTTAGGAACCGTGATCACACCACGGCTGGCTGTTTTTGATGGTTAGGAGGGTTTTAGGCAGGCATAAAGATCCTTGCCCCTCTCCGCACCATCACCCTTATGCCACTATGACTACACCCTGGCTAGCCGCTACCAATGATTAGGGTTTCAGACAACATTAGAAAAATGAAGTAACAATTATACTCCTCGTACATATAGCACTTCAATGCACTAGTATATTCTATGGACAGTAAAAAAACTTTTTCTAATCTATTATTTCATCAACTGTCTTGTACATTTATGGAGACTATGCAATACTAGTGGTACTTTAATTATTTTAATTTTATACACCATCAAACATCAGTATAAACCAAAATAGGCGTGTTTGGATGTCCACACGATGGCTGGCTAGACTTGCATGGTGCCAGATGTGCGGGTTTAGGCGCCGGTTTGACGATTAATTTGTGCGAAGAAGGCTCACATAGGTAGACATATACACACTACAAGCAAACAAAGGTCCCATAGTTTTTAGCTTAACGACTTATCTACGTTTTGAAAAGCCATATGCTTGAGTTTTTTTAGTCCATTTTTTCGCTGTTTTGAAGCTGGGTCCTAACGCTTTAAAAAGCAAATCAAACGAAATGGATCCAAATCTCGAGACTACCTTGAGAGGCTTTCGAAGTTCAGTCATTTCAATCGTTCAGATCGGTTCAAAAGAATAGGACGAAAGACTCAAAAAGGACATGCTCGTGTGGTGCAACCAACTACACAAAAAGAAAGAGCGTGGAGCCCCGGCCCGACCTGTAAGTCCGCTAACGTAAAGCGAGGAGTTGAGCCTGAGCTGGCTAACCGAAGTCACTTTCGTAACCATACTTCCTACAGCTAACATGTGTGTCCCGTCCAGCGGGAACGCAAAGCGCAAACAAACGTGAGCTGCTATACCGAATCCCCTGTAGGCCATCGGGGACCTAGTGGTAAGGCCATGATCCGCAGGGGAAGGGGTCACTCATTCTTCTATTGGGGACAGGCGCACGATTGACAACTCCAAACGTCAGACATCCGCCGCCTATACCTACCGTTTAGGTGGCACCAGCGAGATCCAGCTAAGGTAAGGAACTTCGTGTCACGGCTGCTCCACTCCGTAGCGGTAAAGCATCATTATTTTGACTAGCAAATAAAATTGAAAGCTACCGATAGAAATTTGTTATTTTTATACAACCTAAACATTACACCACTTTATGGCCATTTATTAATAGTTATTTGTACTCTTTAAACCCTATCGAGAATAGCTAGCTATTTTAAATTATACATGCACGACTAATTTCAATCAGAAAGAACAAGTCTAAATTAATAACATAACTCCGTTAACCCAATATTATTCAGCAAGCTGTCCCGGCATTATTGAGAGCCCCTACCGCGCGATTTCTAACACTGAAACCTCAACCAAGTTTATTTTGTTTGTCCTTCGCAAGAACTGCACTGTAGTAAAGAGAACCACAGTGTTCTCTTTGCCTTTTTCCTCCTCGCACAATGAATCAAAGCTTTTTGCTGTGCTGCTCTCCTTTTATGGACGCAAATGACTCCTCCCTCTTTCCTACTTGTGGCCGGGTAATCCTGACCCGTCATGCGTCCACGACGGCCAATGGCGTTGCCGCCGTATAAGGATATGTGCAACCATATATAAAAGGTCTCTTTTACTCGCGGTTTGCTTCGGTTTTGATTGATGAAACAAAAAACCAAAAAAATATTATTAAAAGATATTTTTTTAGATTTTTGAGAACCCCACAAATGTTAAAAACGAGGGAGGTGGCCCGCGCGCTTGCACGACTAGATTTGTTTTGGTATATAGTGTTTATCTCTAACTCATAATCTATTTTTAACATATCAGATCGGATTTAGAGTTTATCTCTAATATATTATATCAACTTTAGTATTTAATATGAATTTATAATATTTTCTTTTAATCTAAGATGCATAGATCTTTTATTTTTTATTTGATTAATCTATCCTGTTATAATTTGGTCCCACATACTGTTGATTGAATAGATAAAATAACCATATTATATCATCTTTAGTATTTAATCCGAATTTACAATATTCTTCTTTTAACTAGGCCGTTATAATCCAGCCCCACAAAATCAACGGCATAGATCTTTTATTTTTCTTGATTTATGTGAGAATTTCTTTGATTGATCTTGGCCGTTATAATTTGGTCCCACCGTTGATCGAACGGCTGAAATAATTTGGATGATGTGGACGAACGTGGTGGCTTCTTTTTCCCCTCCTTTATATATATATATATAATAGATAGATTATTTAAAATGTTGCCTTGAACGATTTGTGCAAAGTAATAGATTTTGGTTTAGCCAGCCAAATGCTAACCAAATGAAAGTATGCACAAATCTCAGGATGAGATCAATGGCAAGATCAGAGGCCATGGATCAGAGGCCATGGCAAGATCAATGGCAAGATCAAAGCTATGCGCAAAACCTTGCCCCATCTTCTTTGGAAATGGCGGCGTCGCAAGCCCCTATCTACAATGGCAAGTGGAGGCCTCTTGCCCCTCTTCGATCTTCATGGACAAAGGTGGCGGTGCAACCGCTGTTCATGCTCGTCTGAGGTTCCTCCGTGTTCTGGATCAAACCTGATGTGGTTGTGGTCGCTGGAGGCGGCTTGGCTTCGTGAATCGCGATCTTATCCGGCGATGGTCGCCGTCGCTCGTGGCGTGGAGCAGCACATGCTAATTAATTCTGCAAATGGGTTTCTCCAGGACATTGTTATTGCATTCTGATGTGTAAGGGTCATGTCTGCAAAATGATGGGTGATCTATCCCACTGCCATTCATTGGTGGTTTTCTGTTCAAAAGAATATATATAATCTGTTTGAATTTGGAGCGATTTAATTTCCCTGTGGAGGACGCAGCAGTCGTCGATGCTGTGAACCCTGAAACAGTGGAGGGTATGTCTGCACAGCCATTTCCCATCGATCGCCTCGAGCGAATTCGCAGCACAGTGCATGCGCGCGCGCAGCGGCAGCAGCTCCTGATCAGCAGTAACCACTCGCTCATGGCGCATCACTGATCACTGCATGCATGCATGAGAGCAACCCATGCACTGTGCAAATAAAGTGAGGAAAAATAGAAAGAGCTCATGCCTCATAGAGAGAGAGAGAGGGGCAAGGCAAGGCCAGCATATCCATGCAACTCCTACTACTATTACTACTTGGTTCGAGCCACGCTCATCGATCTCTTCTTCTTCTTGTTCCATCTCCTCTCCAACAGTGCCCCTCTCTCCCTCTGCATGCTCAGTGCTCAGCCACTGTGAGGTCAGCTCAAGCTATAGCTCGAGCCGGTCTCCATGGACGTGCCATGTGCACTCATGCGTGGGCGCCGATGGTGCTCGCCACTGTTGCTGCTGCCGCTGCACCAGCACCGGCGAGTCTAGCTCACATCTACTTCTACTGCCGCTAGCTGCTGCTCTCTCTCTCTCTCCCCCCCCTCCCTCGTCTCCCGCTGTTTCTCTGTCTATAAATACGCGCGCCTCCCCTTTCCACCCATCCCTTTTCCTCCCCCGTCTTTTCCCTCCCTCGCGTGCCCTAATTTCTCGCTGCTTCTTGTCTCCTCTCGCTCTCTTTCTTTCTCTCTCACTCCCCACCAGTACCACCACCCGTCGCCCTCTCTCTCTAACCCCCTTTAGTTTACTTTCGTTCCATATATACGCACACAGCACTATGCAGAGGCATTGGGATACTTGAGACTTGAGAGAGTGAGAGGTAGAGAGAGAGAGGGAGGGAGGCTCGCTGACTGAGCTGGGGGAAAAGAGGGGGGAGAATCTTTCAGTTCACATCTCCCTATCCCTGTCTGCCTTCTCTACCCAGCTCAAGGCCTCAAGCTACTGCTACTTCTTGCAATTATTTGGGGCTTCTGTGGAGGTGTTCTAAAGCTCGAGGGAGAGGCCAAGAACTGAGCAGCTCAGGATGGTGTAGTTGTGCCTCTGTAAGTGGATTCATACCATCATTCAACCAAATCCAGTTTTCTGAGCAAGCTCCATACTTGATTGTGTTTAATCATGCTGTGGTGGTGTTAGTGAAGATGTTGTGTATATTATTGGGATGGTTGCTGTCTGCTTTGTGGATTACCTTGTGTATGTTCCTTTGTTTGTGCCTTGTTTTCATGATTTTTATTAATTCCTCTCTCTCTTAGTTAGATTTTCTGTCTTGTAGGCCGGGGGTGGGGGGGGGGGGGAGCTGCTTTCATGATAAGGACTGTTGGTTTTTCCTAGTTCTTGATTCTATTTGTTTACTACTTGGGATACTGGATGGATGGCTAGGGAGTGTGAAGTGTTGGTATAGTGAAGTCTTGGTGTTTTCTTGGTTTTACTAATGGATTGTGATGTATATGAGAAGGAAATATGTGTTCTTGATTTTAAAAAGCCACCTACTTATCGTACCGTCACTTCTAACATTTATGCAATGGTTGTTGGATGGCCTAGCAAAGGTTTTATTGGGGATTCTCCTTGGTGCTACCAGATAGGTTTTATTTCTGTTCCCCTTTGATTTGAAATCCGGTTAAAACATGCTACTAATTATAGCCTTTTTATGGTATGGAATATATCCTCGTTTTCTTGGTAAAGAGAAGTAAAAATAGTCAGCTTCTTTTGTGGAGATTTCCCTGGGAGGCTACTCGGTTACTCCTATTTGTTTTTCATCATTTCCCATGTGATTGGCTCATGATTGTTTTTTTACTTGTGTCTTCCCCCAATCCCTCATACCCATTGGAATATTCACTTCGCACCTGAAAAAAAAACAATTAACTGAGGATGAAAGATGCTGAGTGATTGAGTTTGCTGTTTGTGTTATCTGGCAGATGAATAATGCCCAGCACTACACAGATCCATGTATCATCATACTTGTGGTATACCCCCACAGTGCCTTCAATTTGTCAGTGGCATCATGTAGCCAGTGGGATACTATGGTCCTAGCAACAACACCACATTGATTTATTTGGGTTTGCTACTATACCCTCCACATTCTCTTCTTTTGTTTCTTCGTGTTTAATGCTTGAATTAGAAGTTGAAAAGGATGATTCAGACCAGCCTCCAGCACTTGTTGCTCATAATCTTTGAGAAATAACTTCTTTTCTTTCTTGAATTTTCTAACTCACCCAAAATATGTTGCTTGCAAAAGGACACCAACTGATTTTTTTCGCCTGAAAAATGTTCTAGATTCTTCATGTGCCCTCCATTAGTTACTGCAAGGTGAAAAGGAAACAAATTATAATGTGTCTCCCTTTGTTTGTTTCCCATTCCCCAAATTCACCTGGTATACCTAATCATTTTCAGTATCCAAATTAAAAATTAATCTCTTATGTGATTAGCGTTGGCCTGAACGCCTTTACTGCGGAATTAGCCAGGAGCCCAGCAACACGTGGGCTTGCAAATGGTCCTAACTGGCATCATCCCTAATCAATTCTCATTGTCCAGACCAAATATTCATCTCGCGTCTGATTAACCCTGGTCTGACGCCTTTAATGCGTCATTAGCAAAGCAGCATGTGGGGCTGCCGATGGTCCTAGAGTCATCACATTAATTTGGATTTGCCTCTGGCTCTTGCACATTCTCTTATTTTGTTGTCTTCCCGGGTTATTAGGTAGGTATTTGGCAGATTAAATTGTCCTTGATCAACACCCAATTAATGTTAGACGGCGACACCTTCTCAAGATACAAGACATGCTCGCGAGAAAACAGTGCTAGCTTATTATTTCGTCACTCAGATGTGCCCACAGCCCCACACCCTAGCTTAGAACTACCTCTGAATTTGTCCCCATGTTGATTGTTGATAGTAATGCTACACCTTGGCTTTAGCTAAGAGTTCGCTAAACTTTGTCAAATTCATTTTTGCCACATTCGTAACTAGCCTTGGTAATATTTCTTGAAAAAAAATCACTTGTTTGGCACATGTGATTTGTTGAATTAACTGTAACCTGAAGAATTTGCAGGTTGCGCTGCCACTAGTAGAGTAACATCTGTACAATGTCAAAAGAATAATCTTGCACAATTTTGGAGCACCAGCCAGCGTGTTGTAGTTGTAGGAGCTTGTTATTGGTTGGTTTTTTTTTAGTCAGTAGTTGTAGAGAAGTACTACTAGTAGGAGAGTGGTGCTGCAGGTCACAGTAATGGATCCCTGGACTAAATAACTCTACTGCATGCTGCTTTTGCCACCCCAAACTGAAAACTTATAAATGCTGCAATGAATAAAGCAACTAACCACCCAGCCCAAGCATCTCCTCTGGGTTGGATAATCACTGCCCACTGTTGCAACCCAAGTGCATTGAAACATGTACACCATCCCTACTAAGCACTGTTCCTAGCAAGGCACTGATTGAAGCCCTCAAACATTCATGCTCTGCTGTGATGTACGCTGCATTGTTGAGATAAAAGATTTCATTTTCCCCCCCTCTCCTCCCGTGGAATCCAATGTTTATCATGCTTGAGCTAAAGATCTGATTTTTTTTTTTTGGATGGATTGCAAATTGCGATGGATGGGAGTGCAGAGTGCAGCATGAGGAGTGAGGTGGAGGGATGGGCGATGGCCTTTGCAGCAGATGAAGGAACGACAGCGGTGGCGGCCTGAGGAAGACGCCATCCTGCGCGCGTACGTCCGGCAGTATGGCCCGCGGGAGTGGAACCTGGTGGCGCAGCGGATGAACGTGGCGCTGGACCGGGACGCCAAGTCGTGCCTGGAGCGGTGGAAGAACTACCTCCGGCCGGGGATCAAGAAGGGCTCGCTCACCGACGACGAGCAGCGCCTCGTCATCCGGCTGCAGGCCAAGCACGGCAACAAGTGGAAGAAGATCGCCGCCGAGGTGCCCGGGCGCACGGCCAAGCGGCTCGGCAAGTGGTGGGAGGTGTTCAAGGAGAAGCAGCAGCGGGAGCTCAGGGACAGCCGCCGCCCGCCGCCGGAGCCCAGCCCCGACGAGCGGGGCAGGTACGAGTGGCTGCTTGAGAACTTCGCCGAGAAGCTCGTCAAGGAGCGCCAGGTCGCGCCGCTGCTCATGGCCGCGCCCATGCTCCCGCCGTGGATGTCCACGGTGGGCTCCAACGCGGCGGCGCCCGTGGCCGCCGCCGCCGCCGCTGCGGCGCCTCGCCCGCCGTCGCCGTCCGTGACGCTGAGCCTTGCGTCCGCGGTCACCGCGCCCGCGCCGCCGCCGGCCGCCGCGCCGTGGATGCAGCAGCAGGCTGAGCGCGCGCCCGGGCCGGAAGCCGCCGCCGCTTTCGGGTTGCCCGGCATGGGCGGCGCCGACGGCCAGGCGCTGGCGGAGCTGGCGGAGTGCTGCCGGGAGCTGGACGAGGGGCACCGCGCGTGGGCGGCGCACCGGAAGGAGGCGGCGTGGCGGCTGAAGCGCGTGGAGCTGCAGCTGGACTCGGAGCGGCTGTGCCGGCGCCGCGAGGCGGCGGAGGAGTTCGAGGCGAAGATGCGCGCGCTGCGGGAGGAGCAGGCGGCCGCCGTGGAGCGCGTGGAGGCGGAGTACCGGGACAAGGTCGCCGGCCTCCGCCACGACGCCGAGCTCAAGGAGCAGAAGATGGCGGAGCAGTGGGCCGCCAAGCACGCCCGCCTCACTAAGTTCCTCGACCAGGTCGGCTCCTGCCGCCGCTGGCCCCCCGTCGAGATGAACGGCCGGTGACCGCCGCCGCCGCAACGACCTCCGGTTGCTTTCTTGGACGTGACACGCGAAACCTGAAAACGACGACGCCATGCTGATGCATGCATGCAAGCTTGTTCGTTCGTTGCACTTCTCCTCCATCTCCCCCCCTTTCTTTCTCTTGTCTTTTACAATCGTTGGAAGCTTCAGTTCAGTTCACTTTCACTTGTTCTTTAGCTCGTCACTTCGTCAGAAATGTAATGCTGGTGCTGATGCTACTGCCTTAATCACTTCTCTTCTCTGTCAGCCTTTGATCGTGCCAACCTTCCTTTCTTAGCATTGAATAAATGGGAAATTAAGACAGATTGAAAACAAACGGGGCTGAAGTTATCGATTGTCGTAATCACAGTTCACAATGTGCTGCCTTGCCTAGTTGTCTTCGTAGGAAACGCGGGATCTGAGTTAGAAACATTTTTAACAGAAAACTATTTAGTATTAAGTTCAGAAACTTGCGTACTGCGACGTGTGCCCAATTTGCGATTTAGGTTACTGCCTGTCTTGTATGGTCACTGCTGAAAGAATCATTTGCTGCAGGAAAATGGTCATATTTGTAACCTTTCTGCCTTCCAGATCAAACAAGCATTACCATATCCAGCACTTCGACCATTCGGCCCAGGTGTGGATCGCTAATGTAGCATATAAATATAATATTCATTTCTATGTATACTTTCTTATAATATATAATATATATTTATTCAATTTATAATAATAGGTAAATATCACTGTTGCCACTATAACTCACCCCCTGACCGTGCGTGCCATTTTTCGATGCCCTCACTCAACAATGTTATTTCAACTATCCATCTCTCTCAAACGTGCCATTATGAGGACTTACGGGGAGAATACAAGGCAAATTCGCTGAGAAATACGGGCTAACAGGTGGGCCCCACCTGTCATACCCTCAATCATCTTCTTCCTCAATCCTTCTCTCTCCCCCCTCTGTCTCTCTCCTCTCCGACGAGCTCGGCCACCGACGAAGCTCCGCACGACGATCTCCGCCGCCACTTTGTGCCTCCGTCGTCCCCTCGTCTCGCTTGCCATCATCCCCTCAGACGGCCATGGCCTAGCTCGCCGCCGCCGCACTCGGCCTCTTCCACGCTCCATGGCGGCGGGAGCAGAGCTCGACGGCAGCAACGAGTGCAGAGCTTGACGGTGGCGGGCACCCGACGACGGAAAGGCGGGCTCATGGCGCAAGGCGACGGTGGCGGGCGCGGTGGCGGATTTCTCATCTAGGCGCTGTTCCTCGAGCTCCAGCGAGCATCTCCATGGCGGTGGTGGCGGGAGCACGAGTAGCTAGGCGGCGGCGCGAGCTCGGAGCTCTCACGACAACGTTGAGGCGGCGACTGAGGTGGAGGAGGAGGAGGAGTTCTGGGCGCCGGAGGAGGTCGGGGTCGACGGGGAGGGGATGGCCGGCGGCGGTGGAGAGAGAGAGAGAGATGGGGAATGAGGGGGGAATTGGGAAGAGGAGGAAGAAAGAAAAGAGAATGACATGTGGGATCCACCGTATAAATGTATTTCCAATGTATTTGGGACAGGTATTGCCCTATAAAGGCCCATAATGGCATGTTTGAGAGGGAAAACACACTAAAATGGTAACTATGGTTGAGGCGTTTTAGAAATGGCAAGCGTGGTCAGGGATGAGTTGTAATGGCAACAGTGATATTTTCCCAATAATATAATGTATATTTATGAAATATAATGTTTTCTTAATCAATATAACTTTTTAATGAAAATAAATTGATCCATATAAAAACGAGTTGGTCCGGTTTGGCCCGTTGACCACCTCTGGGCAAAGATCAAAGGAACACGGATCGAGGTTGGATACATATTTGATATTGTGTATTGAACACAAAGTAGGTAGCATTGAGAGTGTTTCTCTAACGTTGACACCGATCTTAATGTTGTGTTCCCTTATCCCTAACCAAAAATCCCACTCTTAATAGTACTCTTAATACTTCTTATAGAGTATGATATACAACACAATATGAATATAACACAATAATCATACACCTAGGGGTGGAAAATGGCCAACCTAGAGGTAGCTAGGAATGGCTTGACTCTACTTGTTCAGTTGCATGAGTTGGGAGAGAGGTTTGACTTGGGCTCACATGACTACACAAGCTAGGACGGAGGCTCGGCTGGGCTTGGTCAAGGCTTCATCCAACTCACGAAGGCTCGCAAGCTAGAGAGGGGGAAAAGTGCGGTGGTGCTAGCCAGGAGGAGAAAATTTTTTTTAACCTTTTTTAAATAAATACTTTAAAATTAACCCTCGGTGAAAACTATTTGCAGATCTGACCGCTTTGGCCCGCCAATGCAGCTGGCGCGGCTAATTGCCTCTGTCGCGCCAAGTCATATGGCGCTGTAAAGGGCGCCACGTTGGCACTCGCGGCCGGCTAGCCGCTGGCGTGGAAGCTACGGGGCCCACCCTTACCGCGCCACATGCTCTGGCGCGGTAAGGCTGCCTCCGTGGACACGCTGCGCTGACAGTGGGCGCTGGCAGTGGGCCTCGCCTGCCGCGCCACCCAGCTTGGCGCGGCAAGGTCAGAACATATTAACGCTTGCAGCAACCCGAGCCCTTGTGCTCAGGTTTCTTTCGTCGCTCCCCTCTCCGCCGCCGCCGCCGCCGCCGCCTCTCTCCCATCCAAGAAGGGGATCCTCACCTTCCTAGCAAGGTAATGCCCCCCCCCTCGATCCTTCATTTTCTCACTCGATCCATCGCATTTGAGGCTTTTTTGAAAACTAGGGTTTTAGTAATAATGGCGGTTTAGGCTTGATTTTTGGTTGTTTAGTTCGATTTGAGCGTCTTGGCATACGCTAAGGAGCTTCTGTCTGTATTATTAACGTGTAGAACTAGTTGCATGTATCGTTTTGTCCTCTAAATTTTGATTTAGATAAATGTTGGGCTATGCCACTTTGAACATGTTATGTAGTTTTGTGGGCTATTTGCCAAATATAAAATAAGCTAAGGATGCCCAACATGTACAGTACATATGGTTAGTTACATGGTCTTAGGGGCAAAATCCTTTTTTGTTCTAATACTTACATGGGTGCTTAAGTGGGGTGAAGTAGGCCTAGCTAAGCATGGGCGTTTATGGAGATGATTCGATAGGATTGTAACCTCTAAGCACCTATGTAATCTTTGCATGGAATAGATTAAAACGTATATAGATTGTTAGGGCAATCCCGAAGGAATACATGAATTTGTATTATAGGGCTAATGAAATTGTATTTGTTGTATCAAATTTTGTAGATGGATCGTTTAGTGCGGCTGTTTCATGGTGGAATCGTTAGAGAAAACGGGGAGTTTGAGAATATGAAGGAAGAGGTTGTGTTGTTTGATAGGAGCCCAAGTTATGAAGAATTAGTTTTCCGATGCAGGTCTGTGATGAGGTGTGGTCTTGGTGAAGGTGAATTGTTTTTGCAAGGAAGATTTGACTGTGGCAAGGCTAGACCTCACTACGTGATGTTGAAGATTGCATCGAGTCGGATTGGAGTAACTATAAGGAGGTTGTGAAAAATTTCAATGTTAATTGTTGGGAGGTGGTGGTCGATATTTGTCGTGCGGGTACCTCATTGGCAACTCTCGTACAAGCCGTGCAGAGAGTTGAGGACGAAGAAGAGCCTGCAGAGCACTTGACTCAGTAGGTGGCAACAGCTGGGGTATTTGAGACGGAGCATTTCGATAGTGCTATTCTCATGGATGATTTTGATGAAGGACTATTTGAGGAGAAAGAACGTGAGGTCGATGTCGATAAAATCTCTTTAGGATCAGAGGATGAATCCGCAGATGAGGAGACCGCGGAAAGAGATGAGGTGGAGGTTCTAGGTGAACGTGATGAAGAAGGTCGCCATGAGGACGAGGTTCCTAGTCTAGACGCGGTGGATAGACGGCAAGCATTGCGCGCTATGTCGGCAGAGGAGAGGAGGCAGCTGAAGTCAGTACATGTGGATGTGCCGACCGTAGCCACCTTTGAGGATCTGAGCCGAACTCACATGGCAATATGTGATAGCGGGTTGTTCTTAAGCGAGGTCATTCCCGATTCTGAGAACCTACAGATACAAAAGGGGAAGACATTCGACACGTTGCAGCAGTTGCAGTATTTTTTGATGGAATATGCGGTCAGGCACCACAGGCCCTTCACGGTGACTCATTCAGATGCGAAAGTTAGATACTCTGTGAATTGCAAGCAATGATGTCTTTGGGGCGTGTGGGCTCGGCCGGACAAGTTTACTAGGAGATAGAAGATTACTCGTGTGAGGCAACCGCACACGTATGGCTCGTCGAAGGTAAAGAGGGTACATGCTCAAAACGCGGCAAAGTATCTAGGCCGTTGTATCGCTGGCATAGTCGCGGTGGATATCAATGTGTCAGTTGCCTCATTGGTAGAATCTATATATGTATTTACCGAGTACCGTGTGAAGTACTCGAAAGCATGGCGGGTAAAGCAACACACCATGCAAATGTTGTATGGGGATTGGAAGGAGGCCTACAACATGGTGCCGAGGATCTTGAGTGCAATCAACCATTTCAACCCGGGTACAAAGTTCTATATTTACACGGATGGTAGTTACAGGCTTGATGAGAATGGCAACCTGCGGCATGTGCTAAGGCGCGTGTTTTGGTGCTTCAAACAATGTGTGGAGTCTTTCGAGCATTGTCGGCCAGTCATACTCGTCGACGCCACCTTCCTAACTGGCAAATATAAGGGTGTGTTGATAACGGCCGTTGCGGTTGATTCGGAGGATCAATTGGTGCCTCTTGCATTTGCCATTGCTGAGGACGAGAACAACGCGAGTTGAGCATGGTTCATGAAGATTGTCAGGCACGATGTTATCGGCAACAGCAGAAAGATTTGCATGATCTCCGACCGTCACCAAGGTCTTCTAAATGCCGCTATAGAAGAGATCGATGGTGTTCCACCTATTGAGCATAGGTGGTGCATGTGCACTTCGCGGCCAATATATGGGGAAGACAGAAGAAGAAGGAGATGGTCGCGAAGCTAAAGGAAGTTTGTTGCGCTAGAGAAGAGAATTTTTAAGAAGAAGTTGAAAGAGCTAGATAAGATGTTGAACGATCGGGCTAGGGCATGGATGGCGGAACAGATGGTGAACAAGAGCAAGTGGACGCTTGCTTTCGACGAAGGTGGTTGTCGTTACGGTATCATGACGACAAACGGGACAGAGTCTTGGAACAATGTCTTCAAAGGGATTCGTGCCTTGCCGGTTTCTGAAATACTACAATACTCTTTCGAAAAGTGCAACAAGTACTTTGTCAATCGGTGAGGTTTGGCAAAGAATGCTATGGATAGAGGGGTGGTTTGGGGAAAGGCAGGTGCCGCTCATTTGGAGCAGGAGGAGAAGGTGGCTCTAAACCAAATGGCAGAAGCACACGACCCGAATAGAGTGGTGTATACGGTTAAGTCTGCCGGGGGAACCAATCCCGGGGGGAGCGTTTCTGTTGTAGGAACTACAAAGTGGACATCGATAAAGAGGAGTGCACGCGCAAGGTTCCGCAGTTTCTTCACGCCCCTTGTTCGCATTTCATAAACGCTTGCGCCGTGAGAGGCGTCGACCACAAAGGTGTGCAGTACATGTCCCCTCTGTACTTGAAGGCACACACGCTCAAGATATGGGAACCTACATTCGAGCCTTACCTTGATCCCACGCAGTGACCCGACTATAGTGGTTTCGATTTTTTGCCCGATCCTGCCCTCCTAAAGAATAAGAAGGACCGGCGGAAGAAGAAGAGGCTTCGAGACGAAATGGACCATGCCAATGGTTACGGGGATGATAGATATGAAACCGAGGATTTTGACGAGGTTTCTGGAAGGTCCGATGCTCTAAGTGCCACAGAATTGGGCACAATGCGAGTACACATAACAAAAAGCCTAACACTAGGAGCACGAGCAGGAAAAAGAGTAAGGGTTCTAGAGGCGTTACAGAACATGTTCAGGTAATAGGGCCGTCGTATAATTTGTTTGAATATATTAGCGGAAAACAACTTATATTTATGCTGTAAATTGCGCTGTCATTTGATTTCTGCAGGATGGCGGACCCTCGGTACACGCTCCTTGAGCGTACGTACGAGTGGGAGCACCGGGCGCGGCGCATCGCCGACGAGCGGCAGGTTTGAAAATTTACTGTTGTCGATGCATTTCAATGGGTTATACTATCGTACTGATCGACTATGGTAAATATGTTTTTCAGGTTTTGACCTCGCTCCGTCCCCGTACGCATGTGCTCGTACTGCTGTGGGACGAGAGGTTCACGCCCTACTTGGCGCGAGCCGGCTTCCTCGACCTTGCTCGCACCATCACTGCTGGTCTGCCGGACCTAGACGGGCCTCTTATGACGTCCCTTCTGGACCGTTGGAGGCCCGAGACGCACACCTTCCACCTCCCGTGCGGGGAGATGACGGTGACCTTAGAGGACACGGCGATGATCCTTGGGTTACCGTTGGAGGGTGCTGCAGTGTGCGGGATCTTAAATCCCGGCACCTGGCGTCAGATGGTGCAGGACACCCTTGGTGTGCAGCCCCCAGAGGAGGACCACAAGCGGAGCAAGTAAGACCTAATCAAGCCGTATCCGTGTATTTGGATTTGTTGTTGTTGTGGTGAATAATTATGGCCATGTACGATTATTTGCAGGAGGACGTCCGGTGTCAGCTCCGCGTGGTCAGGCGCGACCTTCCCTTTTGCCCAAATTTCAGCCCGGAGGCGAGAGGTCAAGCGCACGCACGGGTCCGGGCTGTGGCACCTGTGGGCGGCTTTCTTCGCAGACGCGTCCGGAACACGATCACTGGAGCGTATTACCTCTCCTTGCCGAGCCGTGGAGAACGTGGCTACGTCATACCGGGGTCCGCCACACTAGCTCGGCTGTCTGGCACTGTGTCGTGGCCGCAGACGCCAGTCCGTGTCCGCCAGCCTGGGAGGATGTCTGTACCTCCTACAGGTTTGGGCTTGGGAGCGGCTTCCAATTGGAAGGCCACACCGTTCTGCAGTGCCTGTACGTATTGGTATATATAAGCCCTTACTTTTTATCTCTTAATAGTTTCTAACCTCTTTTGTATTGCAGGCGTGGAACTTTCACTCTAGCAGACCGACGCTGCTATACCTTTGGCGTGGCATCAAGTCGGTGCGAGGAAACCCTGACAGAAGGTACCTCACCTACACGAACGAGTTGGACTGCGTCACGCAATGGCAGGTGAGTACTATAAGTAATATGTCGTTGTAGTAATGTGAACTCCTTCAGGCGCCTAAAACGTACCTTTTCTATGAACTCATAGGTGATGTGGACGCCGTACACCCATGACGAGGTGCAGGGCATAGGACTTAGCCCTCTGTGTTCTCGGGATAGTGACCTCTGGTTCACAGTGACGCCGCTGATCTTCTTCCACGCGGTCGAGTGGTACCTCCTGCGTAGGGTGATGCGGCAGTTTGGTCGGAAGCAGGCGACCCCACCTCCTGTTGTCTCCACGGATCAATGTCTACACCGGTGAGAACTTGCTATTTTTCTACATCGGTGGAACTTTCAATGCATTTTTGTTGTACTAAACGGTCAAACATATTTGCAGATTCGACAGGAGAAAGCGGTACAGTCAGTTGGATTAGCGTGTCACACATCAGGTCTCGCTTGAGCGGTGGGACAACAAGGAGAGGCGCCCGGTCTATGGAGCATTGCACACAGATGAGGCCTTCCGCACCTACCTGGCCTGGTTCCACCGGTCGACGAGACTCTTTGATGCGCTCACGGGTTCCCGATCTTCCGGTGAGAGGATAACTTCGATTTGGGCGGAGGATGACTTTGACGATCCGGCTACGAACCACGCAAGGATAAGCGCCGCAATCGCTAAACCACACTCTGATTGTTATCAACCGTGCAAAGCCCGGATGACCTGACCACGAAGGTCTATCCTTGCAAGCAATCGAAGAACTCGCAAGAACAAGGATAAAGCACACACTCGAACCGAGGTTCAAGCTCGAATCGATAGGTCAACCGACACTAGGGATTTCGAGTGTTTCTCCAATCTGGAAGACAACAACAAATGAACAAAACCTATCGAGAAAAGGAGAGGGTTGTCCTATATATAGAGCAGGAGATGACTCTTGGAGATGCACTCACGCAAAGAGAATACATGGGGACTCAAATTAAATTAATGGTGACACAAAGACCCAAGGAGAGCAAAAGACTAGTTCTGTTCGCGGGATGTTTTTGACTGCTGCGGCCAGCTCACTTGGAATTTGATGGTGAGGATGGATCCGTTGGAAAGATGGCGAAGTTATCTTTCCAATGAGTGCTCACACGTTCCAATCGGAGTCCGTTTGCATTCTCTAGGCCGTTTTAATTCAGACTGGTCATTGATGGCCGAGTGGAATCCTTTGCATTCCCACCATACTTCATTGCCTTGATTGGTGTTAATGCCTTGTACCTGGTGCTTGTTGAAGTTCCTATGCATAATATTGTTATTAGGTAGCAATCTATTCTTCAAAATGTAATTATTTAACCCAAGAAACGAGTTTACGATAATTGACTTGCCAAGACCGTCTCATGTTTTTGGTCCTTGCATGATGATCAAAGGTCGCGGGTAACTTGGAATGACTTTGGTCATCGATCCCATGGGTGTAACCGACGTAGTGATGTCCTCATCATCCTCCTCTTCTTTATTTGGAGTCGTCCTCGACTCTAGTTGATCTTCTATTACATAGTATGACGTGAAATCTTGATGTGCTTCGGGGACGAACTAGATTCCGAATAAGGAACACTTCCACATATGCATTGGTGCCATGATCTTCTCATTCTTCCCATCTTCACGAATAGACGCCCTCATCTTTTGGCAATCTGCAAAGGTGCTCGAGAAAAGAACAATGTGTACGCGTGGTATATATAGGCATCAATTGTTTTGTCATTCTCGCTTTCAATATGGAAACAATTTTGTAATGTTTGTCCTATAAACCATTCCTTCTCATCATTTCAAGTGATTGAATGAAAGTTATCCTCAACTTTGCTAAACATTGTGTCAACTTGTTTGGATGAGAACATGATTTATTTGAGCCATGCAGATTTTTAACAAGTGATTTACATGTGACATATGAGCAAATGAATGGAGATCTCTTTTAAAACAATCATCATCAAACAATTCCTTTGTCCATGAGCTACCACAATACGACACAATGGATGGCGTGTTGCAATAATTTAATTTTAAATCAGCAAGCAAATCGGTTGTGATAAACATTTGACATATATGACATGTGGTGTCCGCACCATAATCTCCAATCAAGTAAAATTTGCAAGTACCATCTAGTGATTTGAATTTAGAAATTTCAGCTATCTTATCAATCACACTAGACAATTCTTTAGGTTCATCAAATAGCACATAGCACAAAGTTTTATCTTGAAATGCCTTCCAAAGAACTTTGTCGTGAGTAATCAATTCAATATTTTGCAAATCAAATGTATTAAATTTAGCACAAGATATTTTTCTTTCAGACAAGTGTTGTTGCAAGAACTCACCTCTTCTTCGTGAATGACTATCGATTCAACACCAATATTACCTTCAATGTTCTTCTCGATGATGTAGGTGTTGTAACAGTGTTTCTTTGGCAACCATAGTAATCTCATCACAATTCTCTTGAACTGGTGTAAATTGTGCAAGACTCAATGTTTCATCAACAAGTATGTTGCGATGTATCTTATTTCCATTAGACCATGGTCCATCAATGGCGCAAGTGCTATCAACCATGATCTTGTTAATGGGAATGGAATGTGCAATCTCATCTAACACCGTGGTCGAAGGGAATGTCCCATGCTCGACCATATCAACTTCGATCTCTTCATTCTTTTCAAGCTCCCGCAAAGGTTAGTCGAAAAAGGAGACACAAGAGCATACAAATTGTCCATTGAATTATCTTTTTCTGCATAAATTACTTCAAAACATTTAGAAACCTCTTTCTTTCTAGCATCAAGCATTTTAATTTCTTCCAAATGTGATTTTCAGCTTTGCAAGCAAGCTTAACCAAATGAGAGAGTGAGTTATAAATTTTATTAACAAGAATGTTCTGGATTTCTTGATTAAGCCCTCTCAAAACCGAAGTTCAAGAGCTTCTTCAGATTCATCTAAACCACAACGCAACAAATGATTTTGCAATTGTCCAAAGTAATCCTTAACACTTTTGTTGCCTTGTTTCAAACGTTGAAGTTTAGTGTATAAAAATCAGCATGGTAATCAGAACATACATATCTCTCATAAGTCGCTTCATGGCATTCCAACCATGAGGTTGTCCTCTTTTCTAGTATTCCACCATATTAACGTAAATCCATTTAGCACACTAGTGGCAAACCTTAATCTTTTGTTTTTCGACAAGTCATATTTTCTAAATTCATTGTCAACCGCAATTTCCCAATCAATGTACGCTTTAGGATCATATGTAATACCGAGAGGAGGCAAGATACACTTCAGATTACCTTGTTCATGAGTTGGAGATGGCGATCGTTCTTATTGGTCCTGCTAGCCTTCCTTTCAAGATGATGAGAGCCCTCATGAAAGTTGTCATCCAAATCTCGCTTGATCGATGTATTTTGTTTGTTGTCGCCACCGTGATCATTCTTCCATTCTCACGATATTGCTTGGAACCATTATGTCCATAAAACCCTGCCATGGTTAGTAGCAAACAAGGATAGCACACAAAAATATGTGAAACCCTATCAACTACTAGGTGCTGGAAATATTGAGGGTCACATCTCGCAAGCTCTTACCAAGTTCTTACCAATTCTTACAAATGCAGCAAGTAGTTCAACCGTGGCTGGTTCGTGATAAACCAATCTTATGTCGAGTAAAGCGATTGCAAGGCTATCACCTGTATGGTTAGTAGAAAGTGGAGCTTGGACAGGTTTTATATGAGTAGCAATGGAAACAATCAGCTAATTTTAAATTTGCCCAATTTGAATAAGTGTTCAAACTAGCACATAGCCTATGTTGCTGATCAAACAAAGATGTATAATAGGCTTAAGCAAGTGTGTAGAGATGACAACAAGTGCTAGACACTCAGCAAGTCACGAATTTACACTATGGAATAGGAAAACACAATTTTGAACCAACTTCTAGTTTTCTGTTTTTTCAGTCCACAAGACAGCAGGTTGGTATTTTGGCCGTAACTCTTTGTCAGGTGCCTCTATGCTTATGAAATTTTTTACACTTCTTCCTGACGACGTTTTCAACAACTTTTGTTTTGGACGAACTTTCTGAAAACGAACAGAGAAATTCGCACAAAATTCACAAGTGGACTGATCTACAGATATCAGGACAGCAACAAGGTCTGAATCAAACTTCCATTACTCCTTGGTTCTTTCATGTATGGGGTTGAAAATTGGCAGGATGATAGAAGAACAAGTATGGGATCTTCTCCTTTTGGTTTCACTCAAAAGGATAAGGGAGCTGGGAGATATGTCGTTTTAGGGCAGCTGCAGAAATGGGAAATTTCTGGGCGAGATTGGTCTTTTTGTTTTTGGGTGTTATAGGTGGAATTTGGGGTGGGGAGATGAACAAGAAGATGAACAGCAACAAGACAACACTAAGACGAACACAAACTCAAATTAAGAAACTGAAATAACTGATTGAAAAGGCACAAAGGGGCTTGGACAGCGGGTAAACAATCTTTTGTAGGGCAAATTTTCAGTACTATAGGAAGAACACACACAACTAAACAAGATACAAACTCACCGGTCAACCGTCGCTCGATACCAAATGATGCGCTCACGGGTTCCCGATCTTCCGTGAGAGGATAACTTCGATTTGGGCGGAGGATGACTTTGACGATCCGCCACGAACCACGCAAGGATAAGCGCCGCAATCGCTAAACCACACTCCCGATTGTTATCAACCGTGCAAAGCCCGGATGACCTGACCACGAAGGTCTATCCTTGCAAGCAATCAAGAACTCGCAAGAACAAGGATAAAGCACACACTCGAATCGAGGTTCTCAAGCTCGGAATCGATAGGTCAACCGACACTAGGGATTTCGAGAGTTTCTCCAATCTGGAAGACAACAACAAATGAACAAAACCTATCGAGAAAAGGGAGAGGGTTGTCCTATATATACAGCAGGAGATGACTCTTGGAGATGCACTCACGCAGCAGGAATACATGGGGACTCAGCCCAAATTAATGGTGACACAGCACCCAAGGAGAGCAAAAGACTAGTTCTGTTCGCGGATGTTTTTGACTGCTGCGGCAGCTCACTTGGAATTTGATGGTGAGGATGGATCCGTTGGAAAGATGGCGAAGTTATCTTTCCAATGAGTGCTCACACGTTCCAATCGGAGTCCGTTTGCATTCTCTAGGCCGTTTTAATTCAGACTGGTCATTGATGGCCGAGTGGAATCCTTTGCATTCCCACCATACTTCATTGCCTTGATTGGTGTTAATGCCTTGTACCTGGTGCTTGTTGAAGTTCCTATGCATAATATTGTTATTAGGTAGCAATCTATTCTTCAAAATGTAATTATTTAACCCAAGAAACGAGTTTACCTGATAATTGACTTGCCGCGCACTGTCTCATGTTTTTGGTCCTTGCATGATGATCAAAGGTCGCGGGTAACTTGGAATGACTTTGGTCACTGATCCCATGGGTGTAACCGACGTAGTGATGTCCTCATCACTCTTCCTCAGACCGGCACTGAGCAACGTCCCCATCGGTGACACCAACTCCGACGACGACATCACCGACGAGTACGATCACCTCACTCAGGAGGGTTCGCAGCAAGAGAGAGCCCCACTGCAACGGTACATGGTACGTGTTCCTCAGACTTGTGCGGAGAGGGGGCAGTTTGCACGCCTCTCTAATATTAAATATCACTTCATGATTACAGGCTACGTAGCTTTCACGCCTCTCGAATGAGGCTGGGGTCGCACTAGCCAATGCTGGTGGACAGGAGAGTGGTGCCCTACGCACCCTTGCTGAGGTATGACCATATTCATATCTCCCAGGATATATAACTTGCAGACTAATACCGTAATTTGTCCCCTATTTGCAGACAGTGACCAGGGTTTGTCGCCGCTTGGCCCATAAGATGAGCTGTATGAACATTGAGGACATTAGTCGAGCGCAAGACGGCATGGGTCCTCAGCAAACCCCTCCGATACATGAGGGGGGCTCAGTAGCTAGGACAGAAGAGGTTGCCGGTGCCAGTTCCTCAGCACGTGTCCGTGAGACTCCTGCAGAGAGGGCGCGTGGGAAGAGGACCCTTCCTACACCGCAGGACGACGACGACGCCGGCGAGGAGCAAGACTCAGACTCCTCCGCCGACGACCCCAGCTACCGTAGTACCATTAAGTTGAGCCAGATGTCGGATGCTCCCCCGTTGAGCCAGACACATCCCACCCAAGGAGTGGTAATCAGTCTATGCCCACTTTAGTAGTTCTTCGTAGTGTCGCTAACTAACTATGATTTATGTCTTCAATATAGGGCCCTAGCGGATCCACCCCACCCGTGGTCTACAGGAGGCAAGGGCGTAGGCGTCCCCGAGACCAGAGCGACGTTGGAAGCCAGAACGTCCTACGGACAAATCCTGGGAGGGCTCGTCGACCTAGGGCACCTTTCACGCCCGACGGCCCCTGAGCAGTGCTTATGAAGTAGTCGAGACTTGTGATGTAATGGACTCGACATGTATTTTTCAATGTTTGGAGGCTTGGCACACTCGACATGTATTTTGCAACACTCGACATGTATTTTGCCCCTGAAAAACAACTTCACTCGACATGTATTTTGTGATGTACTTGGCATATACCTACTATCCTTTAACTATTATTTGAAATTGGAGCTGAGTTCCTATTAGTGAATCTGTAAAAATTGCTTATAAAAACGATGGAAAAAATGATACTTGCATTCCGGGCAAACCTGAAATCTTAAGCAACTAACACATGGTTTAAAGAATGCATAGCCAAAAACTATCATCATATGCACCTCCCTGAAAAATGAAATAATGCATAGCCAAAAACTAGAAAGGCTACTTTAACTTATGTGGATTGATAAACAGTGGACAATTTAACTATCATCCCAAAATTAGCAAACTATATGAGACGAAGCAATGGTTTTGTCGGGGATAAAATCACGGCCCATTGCTATGGCCCACTCCCTGACGGTCCAGTCGAATAAATTTATTAGGGCCCAAACCTGGAAGGTTCTATCGAGCCCATGTGCATCCCCGCCAAGCTTCTGGGCCGCACGGTGTGTAACGGCCTAGGATTCGTGTTTGAGTCCGACTCGAACAAGAGTTCTGCACGGCTACGTGAAGACCCGGACGTGGTTTCCCGGATTGGAATAGAAGTCGTGATCCCCAAGACTTGGAGTATGCCTTATCTGCCTCGGGATATATTTGTGTGACGCACACAAATTCCGCCGGGGATTTTGCGGGCGTGCCAGTGCATTTATCAAAAACGCACAAAAGAAGGGGACAAGAACATTGATACTTTATTATCGCAATAAAATACAAGTTCTTGTTGAGATTGCGCTCCGTAGCCATGCTGGTTGGCCATCTTGTGTAGACGATTGTGATGGTTCTGGATCCTGGGGCCTCGAGAGGCTACCCAGTTAATTACATCCGCGCGGGGATATGCGCAGAACACCTCCGATTAAGCCGCGAGGCTGTCTTATTCTTCTCTTTGTCTTGTGGTTCACCGTGCTGGGGTAGATGTAAGGTGTCGTTGGCGACGGCAGGATACGTGGGGTAACGCCTAGCCCACGACAGTGCCTAGCACAGCCGTTGTATGGCTATGCCCGCCCGTGTCGCATGAATTTGTATCTTCAGGCTTCACGTTGGTGTAGTTGTACTTGGGAGTATTGCACGGCTAGCACTTGACTTGGAGTTGAATTTGACAGCATGTTGGCGTCATCGGCAATGTTCCGGCGTGTCCGGGGTTGGATGTAGGCGTGGACGGTCTTGATCACCATCGCCTTGATTTTGTTGAGCGAGCGTATGTCGATACCATGGAATTGGGATCTCCACGTTATCGTTATCCTTCGGGTCTTGTCCACCTTTGGATCTTGATATTGAGCTGCTCCTCCCTAACGGAAAGTTCGTCGTTAGGAGGTACGTCGGCACCGTGGAATTGGGATCTCCACGATACCACCGGCCTTCAGGGTCTTGTTCACCTTCGGGCGCGTCGGAACGGAGTGTATGTAGATCAATACCGTGGAATTGGGATCTCCACGATACCGCCGGCCTTCAGGGTCTTGTTCACCTTCAGGCCGTGTTTGTTGGAACGAAGATGTATGTTAGTATCGTGGAATTGGGATCTCCACGATACCGCTGGCCTTTAGGGTCTTGTTCACCTTCGAGGCTGTTTGTCGAATGGAGATGGACGTCGGCACCGTGGAATTGGGATCTCCACGACACCGTCGGCCTTCAGGGTCTTGTTCACCTTTGGGGCGTCGTTTGTTGAACGGAGTGTATATCGGCAACGTGGAATTGGGATCTCCACGATACCGCTGGCCTTCAGGGTCTCGTTCACCTTCGGGTCACATTTATTGGAACGGAGTATATGTTGGTATCGTGAAATTGGGATCTCCACGATACCGGTCGCCTTCAGGGTCTTGTTTACCTTCGGGCGCGTCGGAACGGAGATGTGCGTTGGCACCATGGAGTTGAGATTTCCACGATACCATTGGCCTTCAGGGTCTTGTTCACCTTTCGGTCTTGATGTTGGAACTTCTCCTCCCTAACGGAAAGTTCGTCGTTAGGAGGTACGTCGGCACCGTGGAATTGGGATCTCCACGACACCGCTAGCCTTCAGGGTCTCGCTCTCCTTTGGGCTATGTTTGTTGGAACGGGAGATGTATGTTGGTACCGTGGAATTGGGATCTCCACGATACCGCTGGTCTTCAAGGTCTTGTTCACCTTCGGGCAGTGTTTATTGGAGCAGGATGTACGTTTATGTCGGTGTAGCAGTCGTTTCCGCCGATGTTGACGGGGTTGCTGGAGAAGGTTGTCGGACGGCTCCATGATCAATAACGGAGTCGCTAACGGTCGGTCTTTGGTTTCCTTGAGCGGAACGTGATTTTGGTAAGGCAACTTGACGAGCCGAGGTCGGGGATGATTCTCCTTAGCAGAACGTGACCGGAACGTTGTTTTAAGCGATGTTTGGCCGCGTCCCTTCGTTTGATGTTGATAACGGTGCGCAGTACCGTGCAGGGTACCGGCCGTCACATTTTCCAGTAATATTTTACTGAGAATATTCCTTTGCCGTAGCTTCTTCACGATTTGTCATCGACGCTGACCGATTTATCGGTGACATGAGCTTCTCATCTTTTCATTAGTGTCACCGCGTGTGGCTCCGTGTTTCATTTGCTTGGACACGCGTCTATTCATAGCCTTCTGATCGGCAATGACTCCAACTCCACGTCACCATGGTAATCGACAACGCATGGCAGCATGTTGAACTGAGAAGCGACGTACGCGACGTTAAATGCCTTGCGTGCTTGCTGCCATGCAGCGCATATATAATAATCTCTTCTCTCCGCTAACCAAGTTGATTAGCATATTAGTTTTAGTATGCATGCATGCATAGCCGCATGGGACATGCAGCCAACTCAGCGGATGCATGCACGCGTCCGCACCGCACGCTTGTTGCCGCACCGAGGCAGGAGAGCGCCGGGATGAAGAAGTTAGCCACGCCGGGCTGCCGCGTGGAGAGAGAGGAAAAGCCGAGCCGCGCCGTGGAAAGCCAGGACGCCATCGGTACGCCGCGTCAAGGAAGATGCTCGGCGTCGCTGCCGTGAGTCCGCGCCGATGTAAGGATTCCGCCATACAGGTCGCCCTCCAGGGGTATCGCCGTGCGTGACGAGGAAGAAAGGGCGCGCCGTGTCGAGTTTGCCGCCGGGTCGACCGTGGAGGCGCCGGGCGCAGGCCGCCACCGCCATGCTGAGATGGGCGCGCCGTTGCGGCTGCCTTGGAGATGTAGGAGCCGGGAAAGCCGCCGGAGATGCCGTGTCTCCATGGGGACGCTGTGCGGATCGAGGAAGAGCCGGGCGCCGCCGGTCATCCCGAGGTGGAGGAGGAACGCCGCGCTGCCGCCGTGTGTGGTAGGGTGCAGGCCGCGCCATGTTTGCCGCCGAGGATCAGAACCGCCGTCGGCGTGGCGATGCCGCTGCGCCAGCGCCTTGCCGTGCTGAGGAGGTCCGGGTGCCGCCGTCTCGGATGCCGAGGGACGCGCCGGTGTCGTCGAAGATCCACACCGAGGTAGAAGAGGCCACGCACTGCCGCCATTGCAGATTGAGATCGGGGAGCACGCCTGCCACCCATGCGCGGTGAATCGTCGTTTGAGCAAATTGCGGACGGGGGAGCACGCCGGCCACCCATGCATTGGAAGAAAACACCACCGGTCACCGCCGATATACTCTGGAGACGGGGGAGCACGCCGTCCACCCATGCGCCACTGCACACCGAGGACGACTTGGTCGCCGCCGTCGTTGCTTGAAGTTTGGGGGAGCTCGCCGGCCACCCATAACGCCGCCGCCGCCGTCGACGACCGGGATCGGGGGAGCCGCTCGCCACCCATGCGCCGGATCGGGGGAGCACGCTGCCACCCATATGCTGGGGAAGATGATGCCGCCGCCGTGCTGGGCTGGCCGAGGCGAAGATGCTGCGTCGGCCGTGGTTGAAGGAGATGAGATGCGCCGCCGTAGCCGTGTCAAGCCTGAGCGCCGCCGCTGTACTGAGCCGGCCAAGGTGGAGCGGCCGCCGTGCCGGAGAGCGGGCCGGGCCTTGCTGCTGCGGCCTGGAGGGAGATGGCGAAGGCCTTGCTGCCGCGTCGCCGTGGCAGATGAAGGGGCGTTGTGGATGACGTTGTTGGTGTGGCCGCCATGGCAGGGACGTGGGCAAGGAGACAGGCCATCGGCGCCAGCGAATCTGGCAGTGCGCGGTGGACTCTTAGGACGGCGCTGCGTTCTGCATAAAGAAGAAAGAACGAGCCACAACACCAGATGGGAGAAGAAGAAGAAAGCATGCTACGCATGCTGCTGTGTGGCTGCATGCAACCATGCATTGTTCGCATGCATGTCAAGGAAAGTGAGCACGGCAGGATCACGTGGCTCCTTTTCTTTTCGCTCCAGATCAAACGAGGAAGAAAGTCCGCCCGCCTTTGTATGTTGAATCGTAGATGGATTTTAGCAGCCTCTTCACGCGTTGGTTGCAGAGGATTCCTCTGTTACAGATTATCCGATCAAAGTCTTTTTTGCCTTGGTTTCTGATCCAGTCCGGTTGCTTTTCTGGTTGATCCTCGAAACCGTCGCCTGCTCCTCGTGTTGGATTTTGATCCAGAATTGTGTTGGATTTTGATCCAGAATTCTCGCCTCCGCAGCCGCGGCGGGTAGTCGATGGATATCGCCCAGAGAGACCGCGCCGCCGGGTCTGCTCCTTCTTTTCTGATCACGAGAGAGATCTCTCCCCCGGGGCATCAGCGGATGATCACCAACCTGTGTTAGGTCTGGCTATGCTTTTACAGGGGAAGGAGATAGAGATAGATACGTAAACAGATAAGACCGAGTTTGTTACAAACACTTATCCCTTTGATTAATCACTCGCAAAATTATTTAATCAATTAATTACGGGATTAATTAATAGACTTGATTAATAAAGTTTTTTTTTCGCGTCCAACAATTTGGCACGTCGAGTTCGCTACGTACTCGTGGTCAGCCCGGCCCGATATTCCCTTGATAGATCGGTTTGCTCAGCACTATATAAACCAAGCCCCTACGGCGTTTAGGAGGCATCTGGTCAAGCCATCATCTGATAGCACGCCATAATCTCGCCGAGACTTGTTCGTCTCGCCGAGCCACCTCTTGTAATCATCTTTGATATATAAGAAAGGCTAGACGTAGGGCTATTATCTCTCCCGAGAGGCCTGAACCAGGATAAAAACCCTTGTCTCCCTATTCGTCGTTGATTGCTATTCGTGTTGTTCGGCGTGTCTCCTATCTCCCCTTCTCAAGAACCTTTAAGCGACTTGAGATCGATATCTCAACCGTCGACAGGTTTAAAACAAACAAAATCAAATTCACAAAATTACTCCATTCATCACATGTAATGAAACTATAAAACATTTCTGCACTTCATCGACTATTTAGAACATCCCCCGAAAAAGATGTCCTGAAAACATTTCCTGAACTTCCCCTGAATTTCCTGAATTTTTGTACTGACCGACGCTGCCAAGATTATTGGCGCGGCAATCATCGGCGTCGCTGCTTGGATGCCGCTACCGCCGCTCCATGCAAAGGCCGACAGTACCTTTCGATTGAGGCAAGAGCGCGCGGCACCAAGATCGACGCTGCGGTCCTGTTGGCGCGGCAAAGCTGGGCTCCCGCGCCGGCTTCTCCACGGAAAGGCCGGATTATGGACTTCGATCGGTATTTGGCAGCGCGCGCACCACATTTTGACGCGCCGGTATAGGTGGCGCGGCAAACCTGGGCTCCCGTGCCGGCTTCTCCCCGCAAAGGGCCGATTACGGACCTCTCTGGATTGGGACGAAAGAAGGTGCGGCAGCGAAATTTTGACGCGCCGGCCCTGTTGGCGCGGCAAAGGTGGCCTCCCGCGCCGGCTTCCCCCTCAAAGGCCCGATTGCGGACCTCTCTGGATTGCGATCGGAGTCGGCGCGGGAGCCCAGTACTGACGCGCCAATTGAAGTGGCGTGTCAAAGCTTGTAATTAATTTATAAATCCATATAACAAATTTGATGGCAACACTTTTTATACCAACTATATTATTATGTTGCTTTGTATTTCACGGTTTTACAAGTGACCGAACATCGTTGCGGGAAATGCATAAAAGCAAAATAACCATGTAGTTCGTGAAAATGGCATTTTAGTGTCTCATAACAAATAAAAGTAAAACAAATACTAACACTTCTTATCCTAACTCATAAACATAATATAGATAAATTGGTCAGATAGCATACGAAAGTGCGCATATTACAGTTCAACGAAATTGACGTACGTACCACATGGTACATTGACATAGGTTAGTTCCAACAACCCATTACATAATATTCTCGACCAAACAAGATCTCACTCATGGTCTCCATCTCCACCAGTTTCCTCGTCATCATCAGGCACAACTGTAGGCAAGTTCCTAACAAGATCCATCATGGTCTCCATCTCCACCGTCCTCTTCGCCTTATTGCACCGCATCATTTGCAAATGAGACGGCCACGATTAGGACGGTAATTGGCATTCTGGTCAATAAGTGTACCCTGAGCCATCTTATTCCTGTACTCCTCAAGCTCGCGCTCCCTCTCCATCTCCCTCTGCAGCTGTTTTTCGTGCCTCACCTCTCTAAAATCAACACCAGGTGGGTACCTCCCCCTACGCCTCCTCTAATATTCCAGTGTTTCCGAGGAGGTGAAGTACCCACGTTGCGGTACCCCACGCTCCCTCCTCAGGTCAATCATAACTTTTTTTTGTCTTCATCAGACGGCATGAGTACACCATAGTCATGCCTTATCTTTTCTTTCCTCTTCTCCACTTTTCTGTCTTGGTAAGGTTGCCATAGATTGTGAATCTCGGCTTCGAACTCTTCTTGTCCCTCATATCTCTCCCAATCGCACGTCCTTCCCTCCTACAAGATGAATCCCTAGAGTTATCAATCTCAAGCTGCAATATAGTGCAATACATAAAGAAATACTCTTATGTGTCCTGCACATATGGCGTACCCAGAAATCACCGTAAGAGTTGCCACAATACCATCCGTACCCAAGCTCCGATGGGACAACACCTCTACGGGCCGGTATCCCACACTTACAGGTAGTCGATGGATATTTCTGACATTGCCAATCATTCTCTCCGGAGTTGAAGGCCTCCACTTCCTCGCTAGAAGGCCAACAAACCTTGGGCCCATAAATGTACTCCTGGAAATCACAGAGAGTCCACCCATCCTACAAACAAAATACACTATTATCGAATTACTTCAAATAAGAGTAATTCACATACAGAGTACGCATGCATACACTTACTAGATCATTGCGGGAACAACGAAACAAGGGGGTAAAGTCCGCCCCTAGGTTTGGCCGCACTAACATCGACTTAAAATTGCAATTACACATAGGAGGGTTCAACACCCGACTAGCACTTGCCGTTGCCTTTTCCTCCGCTGTCATTTCCGGGGGGTTTGGATGAGGAGGAACCCAACGACTAAAATGTTGAATTAGCTTGGTGTCCCTGGAGCGCCATGGGAACAATCGGATCCTCGGGTCGTACATTTCAGGCCCATCAATCCACTCGAAAAACCAACACGGCCGGCTAGAATACGGCATACAATAATTGACCTTCACAGCACAAGTGTAGAAGGCTCTACCGGCAGTATCAGGGTCCCTCGACTGTTGAACCTCCGCAGGAATGCCGTGCTCGCAAATTGGAACCGAAAACGGAGAGAACCGAACTGGAGCATCCTTACCCCTAGGGTAATCCCCATACTTGAGAAATGGCTTCGCGTCGAAGGAAACGTTTTCTGCAATATAGTGCAATACAAATGAAAAATAAATTATTCTATCAAAGCGTACTCCACAAAAACCAATATATCATTCGCCATACTTTCTAATTATAATACATAATACACGTACATCATACGGAATAGCATTACCATATATCATCCATCATTAATGGAGACAAATCCACTACGCAATCAACATATCTTCATGCTACGTGTAACGTTAACCCTAACCCTAACCTTAATCTAAATCATTTGAATCGTACAAAAACTTACATCCAAAACACACAAATGGAGAGGGGTTTACCTGCTATGATGAAGTGAAGCCTTTCCCTAAAACAAATCCGGCCCGATCTAGACAATGGAGGAGGATAAGAGTGGTTAGGGAAGAGAGGAAACGAAAGGGAAATGAGAAAATGAAGAAGAGCTGTGGGAGGAGGAGTCCAGGGGCTCGGGTTATTCTAACCTTGACGCGCCAAGCGGGGTGGCGCGGCAAGAGCGGCCCACTGTCAGAGCTCGACCGCGCGCAGCGTGTCCACGGAGGCAGCCTTGCCGCGCCAGAGCATGTGGCGCGACAAGGGTGGGCCCCACAGCTTCCACGCCAGCGGCTGGCCGGCCGCGGGTGCCAACGTGGCGCCCTTTGCCGCGCCATATGACTTAGCGCGGCAGAGGCAATTAGCCGCGCCAGCTGCATTGGCACGGCCAAAGTGGTCAGATCTGCAAATAATTTTCACCGAGGGTTAATTTTAAATTATTTATTTAAAAAAGGTTAAAAAAAAATTTCCTAGGAGGAGGAAGGAGGCAATGTCGTCGTGGGTGAGGAGGAGGAGACTTCTGGTTCCCCTTTTTCTGGTTTAACCGGTGGTCCGATCTGGTTTTTAAAACTACGGCATCAGTTGGTGGTGGAAGTGTTGGGGAGTATCTTGACTTCTGGTAGCCACCTGTGTGGAGCCCGTAGTCCATAGTTCTTTGATAACCACGATGGCTACACAACCAGGCGTGCTTCATGTTTTCCACCGGCACGGTAGCGTTGTGCTGGGTGGTGTTTGTTTTTTTGCAGTTAGGCCCTTTTATATACTCATATTTCTCCTATTTTGTACTTTGTAAAGTTTTTGATCATAACATATCGGGTGTTGTCCCTTGCATCTTTATTCCTTCGCGAGCTAATTCAAAATGCCACGCAACATCATGAACATCTTCATTCAAGGAAAATTAGTTTTATTCTCACAATGATTGATGGTAAAATTGCATACATACCACTGCAGAGTTGTCTCTTAAAGTAACCACCACCCAAAGTTTCTTATGTCGTAGACGCCATTATAAATCAGGAAAACATGCATAGATACCATTACGTACAATTTGAGAGAGATACAAAATCATAAAATAGTCTAATATACAGTTTGGCGAGTGGTCCCCATCTATCATACTCTCGTCTTCTTCCTCCTCCCAACTGTTCTCTTGCCCTTCCTCACCATGCAGGTCACAATGCCGTCCGCCATGTTGGACCAGTCGGTTGCTCGTCCAACATTGGCCTCGCCTTGGCCACTAGTCCTGCCGTCCATCGCCGCCTCAGCCCTCGCCCACCAATGGCGTGCGTCGCCACCACCTCAAGCCTCATCACCCAAAGCCGATGGAGGTGGAGCTCGACGACTCAACATCGAGAGAAGAGAAGGAGAGGGTTAGGAGAGTGAAGAAGGAAGCTGGTGCAAAGAAAGGGGAGGACAGAGCCGTTGTGAAGAGTGTTATGAGGAAGGAGAGTAAGGCCCTGTTTGTTTCAGAACTAGCCACTTTTTAGCCTCGTAGTTAGAAGCTCAAACAAATGTACCAAATTTTTAACTCTCTTCAAAGAAGTCAAAAGCCATCAAAAGCTCAATTTGTACTGTGATACGAGCTTTTCACAGAAGCTAGTTTACAGCTCAAACAAACAAGGCCTAAGATGGGCCTAGACTATATTTTTCTACATGGTCCCACCTGTCATAGCATCCTGCCTAAATCTCTAGCATAAGGCTCGTAATGGCATATAAGCATATTTCAACACTTCATAATGACAACCTACGATATAAGAGACTGTGCGGCGACATTTACATTTAGAGATAAGTTTGTAGTGACATGTATGCAATTTCTCCTTGATTAATTAGTTGATCAAAGCACATCTAACCATGGCTAAACTAAACCTGACCCTAACTCAAATGTAACTTTATTCCTACTATAGTCTATACTCTATGCTACATAATATAATAAATTAAGCGCATAAGGAAAAGAGACCTACAGCCTACATGCGTCCAGAACTACAGAGGATCGAGCTAGCTTGAGCTGGCAGACTGGTCCCCAGAAAACACACTTCCACTGGACATTGCCGCCGATCCAGACTGAGAAACACCCGCCCCGCGGCTCCTTTGAATCTGCCTGATCCTGAATATATCTCGTGGGAGTGCTCGGTTCTGCACTGCTGCCGAATCGTCTTCCTCTTGCCCTAATATAAATTACACAACTCAGTCAACACGGATCAGATTCTGAAACTATTACACAGAGAGAGAGAGAGAGAGAGAGAGTACTTTCAAATCCCCTCCTTCTCGAGGATTGCCCATCCTTTGGAGGCCTATGGATGGATCCATTTTGGTTCAACCCGGATTTGCTGGGACCTGAGAGGTCACTAGTGGCAGCACCAGGAGCTTGCAGACCAGAAATGGCTGGTTTACCAGCATCAGGCAACGTACTTTGCAGCAACACACTAAGCACAATATCCGTATCTGGTGATGGTCCTGTCAAGACAAGAATATAGATTCACAACAGTATTTCAGAAGCCCAAATTTACAATTTCGAATAAAAGAATAATATGCGGTATACACTACGATTTAGTAGCACATTTTCAGACCATTGACTGTTGATGCCACACAAATGAGAAACCCTGAGCACTAAACAAAGAACTGAAACATATGCTATAAATATACAAAATCACCAAGCTAAACGGCTATTTGCTGCTTTCAAGCATACCCGTATTTTCTTTTCTATTAAGTCTTTACCCAACAAGCATGTTCTCCGTTATGGAACCTGGTGGTGCTGAACACCAAAAAAAAAATCAGAAGCAGCATGCTCACGAGAACTAGTTCAAAACTCTTCAGCATTTCTCAACCAATGCACGACATGCCCCAGGCCTACACTATCATGGATTGGTTACCATGCTTTGATCTTTAATAGTATCTGATATATGATATGGAGGACAAGCAATCATACAACTGTACCTTCAATGGCAGGCAAATTTGTGATGAAAGACATCATCGATGGAGAAAGCATTTTGAAAATTTCTTCTACCTGCTTTGTGTACCCACTTGATGTGGCTGAAAACACTGTGCCTGGCAAATCAACAATGCTGTCTTATAAGATAGATTGACAAATCAACAGAATAATTGGCGTATTTACAACAGGAACAACAGCGAGTTTAGTTCTTTCTCATCAAGTAAGAAGAATGCAATTGTCTGATTTACAAATTTTCAGTACCAGCTAAATGAAAACAATTGCCCAGTGCTAATTATGGTCTTAATAACTTTTCCTTTTGGTGTGTGACTGGGGGTTGCATCTTCTTTTAGGATATCATGTCTAAACATGCAAAAGACTTTAATCCTGCTTATATGAAAAATCTGGATACGGAATGTTTGATCATGAGGTGTCAACATATAATCAAGAGAACAGGTGCATGTGGGAAATAGCAAATTGCATCAATTAAGGTAAGTACGACTTGATAAAATAAATCTAGCCTAAACTATTCAGTGCAAAGAAGAGCTCAATCATGAGATTTTCAGACTCACTCAGAAGTAGGCCTGCTACTGGGTTGGGCTGAAATGGTGCAAACGGTTTGGGTTTTGACTTGGGTGCTTTCAGGTTGGCTAGAAATGGATTAGATCATCAAACAAATTGGTTCGGGTTGGGTTTCTTCTTAATATGGATTGGTTTCAGATCGGTTTGGGCTCAGAAATTCGGGTTGAAATGGTTTGTAACCCATGGGGTTGAAATGGTTTCTAACCCGCTGGTGCTGATCGCATCAGAGCATCTCCTCAAAGCTAGGGTTCCTTGTTCAGCCGGCCGGCGGCCGCCACATCTCCTCGCGTTCTCGTCATCCTCAAATTTAGGGCCCACCGTCCCTCACCGCCATCGTCCCCGTCACCGCCGTCCCGTCGCCATTGGCGGCAGCTTCTCCCGTGGAAGTAAGGCACTCCCAAGATGCAGGGATGGCGAAGGCAATGCAGCAGCAACTAGAACTTTGGAGCTGCGCCCTGAGGGTACCTCTTCGCTGGTCTCCGTAGCTCGCCGTAGCATCGGATTATGATTTGGCTCCAAGCAAGGTAGGGTCATGTACTCCTGTTCTTGACTGCAGAAATGGATTTGATTTGGAGCTACGGATTGCTGCCTGGTAAATGGATTCGATTTGGGGCTACGGATTAAATGGATTCGATTTGGGGCTACGGATTGGGAAAATACCCTCAACTACACTCAATTTGTGCGCCCCATTTCAATTAGTTTTGCCTCTGTCTGGTTGAGGGTATTTTCCCTACGGATTGCTGTCTGGTTCATGGTTTCTGACGCTCTTCACACGATAGTTTCTGACGCTCTCCGCCGCAATGCTTGTGTGCGTTCAAAGCCATGAAGCTAGTGGTGTTCACCATCGTCAGGCCATCGTGAGAATGATCTGCTGTTTTTTGTTGCTCAGAGATTAATCCCGCTTCTTCTTCTTAATTGGTCAAATTAAGCAAATGATTAGGCTGGTTAATTAGCTAATCATATTGATTTTGGTCGTTGCTAGCTTCTTCCTTTGGAAAATTAACCTTAATTGCTCGCTTGGTAGCATTCCATCCTTTTTAATGGCTCGCTCACTCGCTCAGTAGTTAGGCTCACTCGCTCAGTAGTCAGTAGCTCTCCGATTAGGGGACAAGTACATGCATGTGTAGCTGATGGATTCAAATGGATTGTCAAATGGTTTCAGATGGGTTGAGGAATGGGTTAAATCTACTGGGTTGGTGTTATATATCTAATGGTTTGGTTTGGTTTGGGGTTATTAGGACTATAGAGTGGATTGGTTTGGTTGGAAAACGTGGGATCAACACAATGGACTGGTTTGGATATGGTTCGGATGTGAAACCATTACCAGGTCTACTCAGAAGTGAGAACAATACCTTTCATTTGTCTAGGATCGTAAACAACCATTCGAGAAGTCTCAGGACGAACAACTTTTGCAGATTGCGGCAACAACTTTGCATCAGAACCAGATCCAGCGGTGCCTTTATCTGAGCCAAAAATATGTTTAGACACAACCAACAAACTTTGCTTTTATGTTGAGTTGTTTAGACTTTAGACAAAGCAGCTAACCTGAGGTAGCACCGCTGGTTAGCATAACTGACGTGTCAGCCTTCTTAAAAATGTTTTTTGCAAGCCACTGCAATATTAACATCAAGAAAGTGTTACAAGTGAAATTCATCAATAGGAACAAAACATGAACTCAGAACTGTTACATAATACAGACTGCATCAGAAACATCAGGTAAAAAAGAACTACAGTGAAGTACTCGGCTACTTGCTCCGTACAAGTTTATAAGGCTATTCTATTTTTCAAATGACATCGTCAACAAATGTAAGGCCTATTTCATATTTAAATGCAATTTAAGTGTGTTGTTCCCTCTATGCTCCTAATAAATATCAAGCTCTATTTTACATGCATCGGAACAAATATTTAGAGATGATAAATAGTATAGTCATTTCAATGTCTTGGTGCATGTGCTAACCAAAATATGCCTTGTAAACTTGGACAGAGGGAGTATGATATTATTACTGCATAAAATAATAAGATTTTTATATTATGGAAGCACTTGCAAGTTGCAAAGGACATACTCCAGCATCTACATCAATCACTGGTCACTGCTAAAGGCCACACATGGAAATACATCTTTTAGGCAGACTTCATAATTCATTTTACTAAGGAATAGTTGCTTGAGGCTAGATTACAAATATGATAAAGATACAACAGATATATTATGCAAGGTCAACATGTACATGAGATGGTGCAAACCTCTTGTCTTGACAGATAATCCAATTCTTTGCATGAGCATGGCCAAAGATCCATATAACTGTACCGAGAAACAACATCATAAAGTGTGTTGTCCAAGGTGGATAAGGCGTCTTCTGATGTCCTAGTTAATGCCTCCTTCCTTCTTTGTTCCACCTGAAAAAAAAAGACTAAAAACATAAAAATCCAGAGGGAGGGCCTGGACTTGGAAAAGAATTGCAGATGAAAAAAAATGATACCGGGAATGCAGAAGCTGAGTAGCATACATGCATTCCTCTGCATCAACTGACCATATGATGAATTGGACAACTAAAGAGGAGAATAAACAACACTAAAACATAATAACCTGTATATGCACTTCACTTGGAGCCTCATACCTTTAACATGCTTGACAAATCTCCGTAAGTCTGCTCAAATTGAACAAAACGTTTCCACACCTACAAGAGGATAACATACATGGTACATTAATTCAGAGACTTCTTGATATCTATTTGCATGGCACCTCTACAACCAGATTTCAAGAACATGAGCTTCTACCCAGTGCAATACACCATAAAAAAGGGTGAAAATGGTCATACATTACTGTTATCTTTGCTACTAAGGAGACACTAGGGCATCTCATAATAATATTTGATACCGATGTTGAAACTTTAATTAGAGAATAAAATAGAAGCTCTACCTCTATGGACTCCTCTGGAGGAAGTAAGCTCAAAGCTCGTTCAAACAAAGCACGCACATTTCTATCATCATTTAATCGACACAGGAAGTCCGCATATCTGAATAATAGCATTAGTTTCAATAATCTACCAATTTTGCTGTGTACATAATATGACAATGAAATGAAGCCTTTTCAACGGCCAACATACGGTTGGAAAAAGGTACCACAGAAAACTAGTGGGGAGATACTTTTGGTTCATGCAATGGAACATTAGTGGACCATAAAATGAAAATTAATATTAAGCATCACTTAGCCAAATATGAAAACTTACTCAAGGATATATCCTGGTTCATGCATAAATCTCTTTAAACCAGCTTCAAAAACACTTTGAGCTACCTAAAAAAGAATATTTAGCAGATATTACAAAAGATAAGGTTAATTGGATGAAGACTTGAATACATAATTAATGCATGATAATAAAAAATTCAATTCCAAATACCCAGCAAAATTTTATTACTCCCTGAATTATCCTTTTTCAGTAAATTTATAGATAAGGATTTAATTTGATAACACTTACATCTTTATGACTAGTTTATTTATACTCTGGCTTATGTGCAACGATACATGGAAACCATAAGCAATGCCTGTATAAACTAATGTGTTGGTTCATCATTGTAGGCATAAAGCCATGCTCCACTATTCTAAGTGGGTTCAAAATATTCACTTCAATCTTATAATCTTTTCAGGTTTAAATGGTTGCTAATGAGCTGCATAGCATGAAAACTTGGTACGGCATGCCAACCCAATCCTCCCAGAATGACCCAAACAACTACATTTTGGTATGGCCAGATTCCAAGAGGACAAGTAATATCGCAGAAAGGAGATGAAAGCTTTGTACTAGCTGAAATGGCAGACTATGAAATGTGAAACTGAAAGTGCAAGATGATGACAATTTATGTATGGAAATAGAAGATCCAAACTTGTGATGGACTGATGTTTCTTATATTTGACTATTTGAGCTTAGAGCTATGTCCTAGATCCTATGAAACCTTTTTTATTTTCTAATTCTACTCTTCAGTACCATTATCGAATAGACGAATAGTTAAGAATCTAAAGATGCATGGAAGTTCCTAGGGGGAGCATATATGCCATCATTCACAACCTTTGAATCCTTGTCGAGGCAAAACGCCATTGTAGCATAAGCCACATACACATGATAAGTGCAGCTTGGCAATTTCCGAGCATCCAAAAAGTACTTGCGAGCTGCTTCGATGCCTTCAGTTCTTCTTAGAAACCGAATAAACTGCAATAGGAAACCAAAATACTGATTGCACACAACGCAGTGATAAAGGCAGAGTGCATTAAAAGTATTGGCAACTAACCTGAATATGTGCAAGTGAAGTAATGCTCGCATTTTCAGCTACAAGAGACTCATATATTATTTTAGCAGGCTGCAATAGAAAGCGTATTTGAGAAAATAATGACTGTCATATGAGGTTGTAGCGGTATTGATTGAGAGCTAAGGATCCAAGGCAAAGGAAGCTAATCAACCTGAATTGCCCCTCTAGACTCTTCCAGTTCAGCAAAGGCATACTTTAGTACTTCAGAATCTGTGAAAAAAATAAGTAAAAAAATGTCCAGGAGTTGAAATAAGGTCAAGAAATGATACTGTAGATAAAAAACAAAAAAAATACTCCTTATAATCCTTGCATACTCAACATAATATAATCACATAATATACATGCCATGATACATGTCTGGATTGTAGATTAGTTTTTATTGTATATAACACACATTTTTTTCTATATGCGAAGTTGAGATTTGGTGGGTGATGTCAATCACAGAAGACATGCAAAACTAGGAGTAACCGCTACCTATCCATTTTGAACAAATCCTTGCTCAACTATCAAGCGCATTAAGCACTGATAGAATTTATATTAATAGATACACAGGAAAAAGCTTAAACAAGACACATTAAAAGGGGGGGCATGCATTGAGTACTGGCAACTCCTCCCCAAAAGGCACAATAATCATAAGCCCTAATTTTTAATAATAAATCAAACTATGAGAGTACAAGGATCACAGACCTACCTAGTGCTACCATGGTCTTAAATACATCCATGATTCATATTGGCTGTGTAATAAACTATCCTACATTCTATTACACATGGGTATGTTGAACTGTATTTCCTGTCATGTGGGTAGATACCCCCCAAAAAAAAAAAAAAAAAAATCATCCAGGAACAATTATTGAATTCCAACGGTAAGGCTATGTTTGGATGGGCAAAGATTGGGCCTGGTCCCAGCCCATCCATGTGAAATTTTGTTCAAATTAGTGAATTACATCAACATGTGGATAGGAACTTGGCCCACTCAAACTAGACCTAAGGCAGTAAGCAGGTAACACATTAGACACATTTGTCAACAACAAGGGACCTCCCATTTCTTCCCCGAGGATACACCCTCCATAGAGCATGTCCTGAGAGTCGGAGGGTGTGTTTGGTTCATGGGCCATGGCCATGGCCATAGATAACCCTACCAAAAATTGGTTATGCCTTTGTGATTTGGTTTGTATTCGGACTGTAGCCAACATTTGGCTTGCCAATGGGAGAAATTGGCATGCCTGTGAACAGTAAACATGGAATCGATGAGGCGCAGGGGTGGAAATGCTCCGCCCGCGAGTTGGCAGCCAAATTAACTGCGCACGGGATATAAAGCGGTGCTTTCGTATCTGACACAACTACCTACGTGGCATAGTGGTAGTGCTCAGTCGGTCCAACTTGCGGTCGATGGTTCCATTCCTGGTGCAGCCAGAATTTTTTAACCTTCCTATTTGAATTTCTATTTTTATATCTATTCCTTCTATGCTTCAAATTACATAATTAATATTTTATAAATCATATAAATCACATGCAGCCTTTCTATTTTTTTTAATATTTCCTATAATTTCATTGGTCACAAGAATGCTATTGGATTCAAACCAAACACAGTCCTTGCCAACTTTTGGTCATAAACATTGGCTTCAATCCAGGCACTATCTTCAAAAGGGACATATTGACTATTGGAATCGGTATCTCAACTGAACTGATCAATAAAACTTCAGAGAATATTTCATTACCAGGAATTGCTTTTACAGCGCGCTGAAATATTTTGATCGCAGAATCCATAGAACCATTCTTTGCATGCCACATAGCATAATCATACCATACATCAGGATGATGGTACAGATACATCAGGCACTACACAAAAAAAGGATGATCAAATTATTTAATTGAGCCCCATAAATTATTAACAAAATAGAGAATGGTAAAACTAATGATCAAAACATTTAGCTAAAAGAATTTTTACATAGGGTAAATGGCATAACGAGGTAAGACTTCTTTGAAATGTCTTGGATAATTAGATAATGGAGCTAAAACATTACAACTATATAAGAAACTACGAAAGAAATTAAATAATGCCACAATATGATCACAACGAATAACAATGCCTCAAATAGAAAACATTAACATGTAAAGCGTCGCATGCCCAAACATCCCTATGCATCTATATGTACCAAAACTAAAGCAGGCTTACTTGCTCGTAAGTAAAGGTAACACGCCTATTTGCAGTTGTAGCATCTATCCTTTGAGGATTTCCCCTGCAACGGAACAGAACACTTGGAGTTAGAAGAAATGTGGGGACTGGGGCCTAATGTTGGAATGAAGCGACAAAAGGTGACAAACAGAGATATCAAGTTAGAACTAAGGAAAATAATTTTATCCATCAGTTGCTGCCATTGTTTCAGAAAAAGAAAAGCTCAGTGAAAATAAAATTGCAGATAATTTTATCAACATGGCAGACAATACTTGGCTGGAGCAGAGATGTTACAAAAGGAATATGAAGAATTAAGATTGGCTGATATATATCTACTACAACAAAGAACACAACGATCCTTAAAGAATGAGACCAAACATAATTTTTTCACTGAAATTTTGACTCATTATGACACTTAGCATATGTGACACAGATGTTTACTCACTTTTCAAATGCCAAAAGCCTTTTCCATGCCATACACTGTTGCTCTTCCTGTCAAATAACTTAATGAGTTACCTGACAGTTAAATACTAGTCATGCATCTACCAGAGCGCATAACAAACTTTACATTTTCCAATGCAGAAATTGTCAGAAAAACATTACACCAGTAAACCAAACAAGAAATATAATCTAGGGAAGAGAAGGACATTAGTGTTAAGTTAAAAGGAGAATTCACTTTGATAGCAACAAGAGAAACTAAAGAACAACTAGAAGTCTAGACCTAAATTGGATGAAATGTTGCACCATGTACATCTCAAACTGAGAGAATGAACTGATCATTTCATCAAAGCACGTGTCTTTAAAATATACAATTGTAACCTTCTGTTGTTGGGGTGCAAACGAGAAAATAGAAACAAAGAGCTATCGAGGGTGTTTGAACTTGTAAATTCAGCCAGCTAGAATTTGGAGAAATGATGGAATTTGTGAGTGATGTGAAAGGAGATAGTTGTGCATATTATTGATAAGGACAAAGTACCAATTTGGTCCCTGAACTTTGTACCTCCCATTTTGGTTTCTGAACTTCAAAACCGGGCTAACTAGGTCCAGAAATTATTAAAACTGGGCTAAGTTGCTCCCTTGACTGGTCAACACGGTGGTTTTGGGGGTTTCTCATTAACGTGGCATCCATGTGGATAGTTTTTAGCTTACTTCGCCTCCACATGGGCAGCAAAAGGGAAGGCGATTAACAGTTCGACATGTTCAGCCACATGTAACATCACAGCACCCAAACCAACTATGTGTGATGGCACTTGCCCATGTTAGCGAAAACCACCCCCAAACCGCCATTTGACCAGTTAAGGAACCAACTTAGTCCAGTTTTGATAGTTTGAGGACCGAGCTGACCCGGTTTTGGAGTTTAGGCCATCTCCAATAGCTCCCCTAAATTCCACCCCCTATACCCGCTCCCTTAAAAAGATTTTCTCCCTGTGTTTCTAAACTCTTCAATAACACCCCTAGTACCCCACTCCAATAGAAAATGAAATAGGGGAGGAGAAAGATTCCCTAAATAGATAGTGATTCCTAGAAACAGGGGGGCTGATAGGGGAGCTATTGGACAAGTTTAGGGAGCCCCTATCCTCAAATTTTAGGGAACAAGAAAGGATAGGGGGTGCTGTTTGGAAATGGCCAAAATTGGCCGAGGGAAAAAGTTCAGCGACCAAATTGATACATTTTCCTATTGATAACGAGAATGTATGTAAGGGAAAAATCCCTGTTTGCAAATTTTCGTAACACATCTGAATTGCCCTGTCTGTTATCAGCAGTACCACAATAACAAATGACATCGACAAAAAAAGGAGAGACTTTAATGCAACATTGCAAGATTGTAAAAAACATTCCTGGATTCCAACTCTGATACGGCAAATAATTTTTAAAAAACTTTGTGAAATCAAATATTCATATGTTTGCAATTTGCATCCTACCTACTGTAAAATTAAAATGACGACCTGGCCGAATGTTTTACCTTGTAAGATCCTGTAGGGGGAATGGCCAGCATGTTCCAATCAATATCGTCAATGTACTTCTTACGTTCTCTGTATACAGCTTTAGTACTGTTGTACTTTGGTTGATACTCAGATAGCAATCCTTTTGCCTGGAACATGGATAGATAATCATTAACTCAATACAAACAATGGCAAGCCAAATTTACACTGTCTGAAATTTGATAAAAACCAAAATAGCAAGAAAATAGAAAAGATACAACCTACGTTTTTTTAAAGAAGAGATGCAGCCTACTAAACAGTACATTCCTGACACAGTAGAACTGAAAATTTTCGCACTCACAATGGAGAACTATTTTTTTTTTGGTACCCACATAAATAGAGTTATTTGCAAACTATTTTCAGAAAGACCAACATTCTGAATAGAAACTCCAATTACCAAGGTGCGGCTAACCGAATTCTCAAAATTATCATAATCCTTCCAGAGCTGCTCCACATGACTAGTTGGAACTAAAATTGCCTTCTGATACACTTTCCGCACGTTAGTCATGCGATGTGACTCTTCATGGGGAGTCACAACCTAAAAACATTTCAAGCAAGAATTACACAGAATACAAACACAAATAAAAGCCATAATGTTGACATGGGGATAGAACAGGAAATAAGATGGAATAGAACAGACCGGCATTGACTTCAAGAAAGAAATGTACTCCATCCAAACAGGGCCAGAAGCAACATCATTGCCTATCAGATTTAAGTATTCTTAGTTAAAAAATCAGCTCCAAAAGTCGCATACATAATCATCATACTGCTTAAAGCATTGAAACCAGAAGTGTGTGCTTACCAACATAATTCAGCATGAAATCAAAAGCCTTTTTTGTCTCTTCCAGACCCTCAGAGCCCCTTTTATTGTTTACTCTCTTGATAAAGTTGATGTAACAACGCCTGCAAAATAAACCCAACCCAATATATTTAATGCTAACACTGCACTAAGCTAAAAGCATTGCAAGGTGCAGTCAAATTGGCAATGTATTCACAAAACAATGGTCTAATCACAATAAGTGATCACAAAAACGGGTGGGAAATACATAGATGCTGTTTTGCTGGTAGTTTACAGTTCAAGTGCATGAATCGAGAGTGAGCAGTCATCACAGCCAAAAGGAAAGGCACACCAATGGAGGAACATGCTGATAGAAATAGTGGCACTGATAATTTGCCAAGTGACAGTGAAGGGATTTCCTTGTTAAACCAAAATGCAATCTACGGTGAGTGGCCATCAAAATATGCCCTCCTCTCACCAGAGACTAATGTGAAGGCAGCTGAGCAGGCATCTGCTGAATATCTGCTTCGCAGCTTCGTCATCCTTCGCGGCCATATAAGCCTCCACATACTGCTTCCAGTACTTGGCCTGCACGTAATTGGTAAATGCAAACTCAAACCTAAGCCCCAAAACATTGGTAGGATAGTAAACCTAGATATTTGATGGATCAAACAAGCATCCAGCCAGAATTGAACTGGACTCACAGCGGTAGGGAAGGTGGCTAGCAGCTTCTCGTAGATGGGGGCGGCCTCGCCGACGGGGAGCAGCTGGAGGAAAAAAAAACAAGCGCAACACCTCAGCTCAATTGAGCTCGAGATTGACGCACAGAGAAGAGAAGATAGTGGAAGGCGAGGTTAGGACTCACGAGGGCCTCGTTGGCGAGGATCTCAGCGGCCTCGACGTTGTATATGTCCATCGCCGCCACCAACTCCTCCGGAGAATTCGGACTCGGCTGGCACTTGGCGAAGAGAAGGGCACGCCTCACGCCGAGCGAACCAGAGCAACAGAGCTCCGACGATGGAATCGGTCTACACGGACGTGCGTCCACTCTGGGGCCAAATGTCCAGCCCCGTATAGGGCGAGGAAATGAAGAGGAGGAGCGCCGCCGCCGCCGCCGGCGACGACGACAGCCGGAGGAGGAGGAAGAATTCGAGCAAGGCGGAGGACGGAGAGGGTCGGCCTTTGGGCCATGGGCTAAACAGGCTTCGAATTAACCGCCCCCGTCTTTGGGCCGTGCAATGGAAAACGGAAGAGTCGAAGAGATAGGCCTTGCTGTTATGACTAACCTATGCCTGCATCTACAGAGTGCACGTTATCCTGCATTTGGTAGTGGCCACTTCTGTCATACTCCCCATTTTAGTTCGGATTTTGTAATGCAAGAGTGACTAGTGACTACTGTACATCATGTCCTTGTTTAAATATCTAACAGAAATTAGTGTAAGTGTGATATCAACTGCACGGGACTCTTTCCTCTGTATGTATAGATACCAAGGTGAAATTGTTATGAACAGAAAACTATAAAATTTAAGGGTTGAGGAGTTCATTGATCACACAACAGGACAAATGGGATGAACAATTGGTCAATGCTCTTTTTTACCAGGTGATGCCGATGCTATTTTGTCAATCAAATTACATGATATTTTATTGCCTGATGTACCTGCATGGAGTTTTACTCGTACTGGTCACTACTCGGTGAAGTCAGGTTATCATACGAGCAGGAGTATGGTGTCAGAAATACAAGCTAGTAAGTGTAAGAGTGGGCAATCCTCTGAAGTGAAATATTGCAAGGCATGGGTTTTGATATGGAAATTAAAGATAACCAATCGGCTAAAGCATCTTACTTGGAGGATTTGTGGTGAAAGTTTGCCAACGGGGAGTAATTTGATTGTTAGGAACATTTCTCACCTTCCAAGGTGCTTGAATTGTTGCATGTACGAGAACCTTGATCATATTTGCTATTCTTGCCCGGTAGCGGTTATGTTCTGGGATGATCTGCAGTGTAGATTCCCAGAAGTAACAATTTCAAGGTGGTGCTCTTTTTTGAATAAGCCTTTGTCAGCTTGGTTGTTGGAGATGGTGTCAACTCTAGTAGTGGATGTTTATTTGGTAATCATCTTGGGCTCTCGGCTCTATGGCAGCGTTGTAATGCAGTGTTTTTTAGAAATAATCCTGATGATGTCTAAAGTATGGTTTGCAAGATTAAATACAGTTACGAAGAACTAAAGTCTCTGACAAAGAATCAAGATTCTAATCAGGAAAAGGTATCAAGGAACGAAACTACTAGCATAAAGTCCTGCTGTTTGATCGATGCCTCTTTTGATAAGGACTCAGGCTTAGATGTCGGAGCAGCGGTGCTGCTTGATGAGGAAGGAAAGGTTTCTGCTATTCGAGTGTCAGATTGTGGTAGGAAACAGAATGCAGAAGCAGCTGAAGCGGCAGCTTTGGAAGAGGGTCTTATTTTGGCAGGCGCTGAGGTTAAAGTGTTCTTCTCAGATTATCTATCAATGGTGAACAAGTTGAACTCAAAGGAGGAAGATAGATCCGCAATGGCGGTGGCGATGAGACATTTAAAGATTCACTGTGCTGAACGTTCAGGCATGGCGGTGAGATTCCATCGGAGGAATCAAAACGCTATTGCTCATATGTTAGTTCAATGTGGGAAGAACAAGAGGATTTTTGATGAATGGAGATGGGATGTGCATCTGTGCCACCTGATATTATTTATTCAATTCAGGTAGAGGGTAGCACCGAATTTCGATTTGGACCTTGGCTTGGAGATATGTTTCCAAGTGCACAATGCTGTAATGTAAACCGTGCTTCTACCTGAATAAAGTAGAGTGGCTTGCTTTCTCAAAAAAAAAAGAAAAGAAAAATAAAAGAAAACTAGAAGCTAAAGGAATGGTGTGTTAGGAATAGCACTTGTGTATTAATATATATAGAGGTGAAAGCGCTTACGCGCTAGAGTAAAAGAATTGCGGCGTGTTGACAGCGTGTTTTCTTGGTTGGTGCAGTGGACGGTTGGTTTATTTGTTGTGTCTAACACATGGATAGGTAATGGGCCTAGAAGAGTTTTTCCCTGATCACCTCCCGGTCCCTAGATATTAGTGGGAAAAATTGTAATGCACAACTCATATATCCTAACACATGTAGCTAGCAGGAAATCCGAGAAATGCAGAACATCTGGTCATGGAACGAAAACAATAGCCTACCTGATAAGCTAAGAAGCACAAACTCTGAAACGCCGATTCTTCACAGAATCAAGCACAGAGACAGATATTAACTGAATATTCGTACAGAAGACAGTAACTTATATCAGCAAGGACTAAATTTGGGTTAATGCTATGCATTTGCCTAAATACTTCAATGGCCTACATCATTAATCCTTTTGACACAATAAACTAATTAGCTCATTGACAATAATATGAACTAACCATGCAACATTCATGTGAAAGACAGCCGAAGAGAAAAAACCTCCCAAGAATTTAGCATGGAACAAAGAGATTAATTAAAAATTGTGCGAAGTATAAGCAAATCCGTGCGAAACTAATAGGCAGAACACATTGATGGGATGTAGATCTGCCCAAGAGTGAACTACATACTAAACCAAGCAGGCAGATGGGTTGCAGGCCTGAAAGTGGAGATGGTATTCAGTCTAGAGCACCCTGTGTGGCCGATGGAAGACGCAGGGAAAGGGAGCAGCGAAATGGATGGAACAAACTCACTCCAGCGGCCGGAGGGCTTGGGGCGGCGACGTGCGGGGATAAGGAGCGGCGCCGGGGCGAGCTGTGGCGACGACGACGGCATAAGAGACTGGAGGCACTCCGAGCCGTCGCCGGGGAAGAAGAGGCCGGCGGCGCTCTGGGGCGGAGGCGGGCGCTGCTTGGGGAGCTTGGGGAGGCGGCGACGCGGGGGCAACAGTCGGGGCAGGGGTCAACAGAGTCGAAGGCCGGGGCGGCGTCCTAGCGTGGAGAAAGGTCGATGAGGTAGCGGGAGAAACATGGCCATGGAGGGAGGGCGGGTTACCTGGAAGGTGGCGGCAGAGCGGCTGTGTGAAGGAGACCAGAGCAAGGGGATTCAACCGGCGATTACGTCGGTGGCGGCGGCGGCTTGACAGGAAGCAACGGGACCCAGGTCTGTCCGGGGCCGCCGTGGCCAGGCCTGTCCTCCACGAAGCGTCTCCGGAGACGGCCTCCCCGTGGCCCAGCGCCGTCGCGCTGTTGCGGCCAGCCTAGAGGCGGCACCGGAGCAGCAGCAGGAGGAAGGGGAAGAGGAGGCCGCGCCGGGGCACCGGGGCGGCGAGGGAAGCGGCTGGCCTCTCCGGGGTGGGCCATGCCCAGACCCGTTTTCCCCCAAGAGACAGCGGCAAGAGCAACAGGGGCGGACGGTCGCCTGCAGGAAACCTCGGCGGCGGTGGAGACTGGATGGGATGCAGGGGGATCTGGGCTTACACGGCACCACCGTTGTCGGGCCCGACCTCCGCAAACCCACTGTATCCGGATACGGTCCTCGATTTACCAGCCGTCCCGAGGACCGCAGCTGTCGGATGCACTCCGGAAGTCTCCGTCTGATCCGGTCTACCGGGTTAACCGCCCAAGATCATGCAGAAGAACTCCGCGGCAAGGCGGAGCCGTGGCGTATACATATCTAACACCCCCCCTCAAACTCATGGTGGATCAAAAACATTAAGTTTGGAGAGACAAAAATAATGGTGCTGTCGAATCTGTGCCTTTGTGAAGAAATTTGTCAATTGATCTGCTAAAGGCACATACTAAAAAGTCACAACCTGATCCTGAACCTACGATCTCATATAAGAAGCATTAACATCAATATGTTTGGTGAGCTCATGCTTCACATAAGCGTGGAGGGCGGCCGGCGGTGGAGCTCACCGGAGCAGAGACAACGCCCACGAGGGAAGAAGGCGGCGCGGTGTGGGCTAGGGTTCATCCGAAAGGAATCTCAGGCCGTTGGATCTGAGATAGGGTGGCGGCGTGATGGGAAGAAAAGTGTGCAAGAGGTAAAACCTAACCTAAAACTTTAATACCATGTTAGTAATAGCGACTGTGTATTGATATAAGTACATAGTACAAGAAATCCCTAACACAACAAGTAATGGGCCTAGCCCCATATGTACACAACCCATATATCCTATACATATCTAACATGGTGCACGGTAATACTTAATTGACAAGAAATATGTAGATCATCATCCGTGTATTAGCATTGGTATTTGAAATTATTTTGAACTCTGCTATTTTTCTTCTCTTTCTTGGTTTTGGCAATAGAAAATTTGTAATGGGTTCAATTACAACATCAAATGTAGTAGCTGAAAGTCCAGGAAGCTAACATAGCATTTCATGACTGAGCGTCATGCATTTCATCTTGTATGTGCTCCGTGTCTATTTTCATTTCTGTTGTTTCTGCCACCGCATTGCAGAACAATATGTATGCTAAAACATCTAATTTTTTTGCTCAATGCTTATTCTTCTTAGTCTGTCTCCAACACTACCCCTTAAATATCACCCCATAATGTTGTCTGTAACAAGCTTCCCTAAAACACCCTTTACCCCAAAATAGAGGACTAATTCTTCCCTATGTGCTCCAACAACGTTTTCTATTTCATCCCCTAAAATAGATAATTTCTCTGCATTCCCTTATATGTAGGGATTCTCTCTCCTTTCGCTATACAATTCTCCATATAGGAAACGCTGTTAAAGATGGGAGAAATATAGGGAGAAAATCTTTTTAAAGAAAGCCTATATATGAGGCTATAGGGGACCAAATTTAGGGATTACTGTTGGAGACAACTTAATCCTCTATTATACAAAATCCCCTGAAAGATTCCTTCTCTATATCTCCCTCATCTCCAACAATATCTACTAAATATCCTCTCTTCTCCAATTTTTAATCTTCACAATGTTCTTCCGCACCTTCTCTCTCCCCATCCCCTCGACTCCTCCGCCCCGCTTCCGCTCAACTCTCGTCCGCACCGCTGCCAGAGGCCGGAGCTCCACCCCTCCGCCTCCTTCCCTCTCCCCCTCCCTCCCTCTCTCTCTCTCTCTCTCTCTCTCTCTCTCTCTCTTCCGCAGTTTCCGCCACCAATCGTCGACCTGCCGCCTTACTCCACCGCGCCACCGCCAATCGTCAACCTGGCGCCTTACTTCGCCGTGCCACCGCCTTCCTCGTTGTCCCGCCACGCCACCACGTTCCTCGTCGTCCGTCCCTTCCACGCCGCCTTCCTCGTCGTCTGTCGCTTTGCCGCCTTCCTTCACCGTGACGCCGGTTTCCTTGCCGTTCATCCCTTCCGCGCCACCGCCTTCCTCCTCACGCAGCCGGCTTCCCCATCGTCCCATTGTGTTTACGGGATGGGTACGAAACCTGTCTCCTCCCTGGACAGATAGGAGGTCGTTTGGGGTACAGTGTTGGAGGCCGAACAGTGCCCGAAATCCTCTATTTTACCAGTTCGGGGTCGTATACGGGTCGCCATTGGAGATAGCCTTACATTATCCATCATGTCAATGATAGCTGCCTGAAACTATCTGAAAATTAATTACTTCATGGCCATATGACAAGGCTAATTTTAACAGCCTCCATTTGTCATGGTGTTTGCAAACAGTGAAAAAGTTGGTTTTGCTGCGGAGTCATGGCTGCCAAGATACGCATAGTGATAAATCTTTTAACCAAATCAACCAGTTGCCAGGGCTTATGCAAAACATGCAGAAGATTGGATTGCCCGAATCACGAGCCTTGTTGCATACCGTGCTACGATCACCTCATATTGATAAAAAGTCCAGGCCTCCAGGGAGCAATTTTCAATGCATGTCAAGAAGCAGTTTCTAGTTACTAAAGCGGAAAAGCATGAATTGCACAAGAAGTTCTTCTGGTTGAAGCGCATGCTTGTAATTGGAGCTCAATATGAAATCAATGTTGGTTTCAAGACACGTTTAGATATGAGGAATCTGTGAGTTCCATGCTGCGTGGACCCTGGGGCGTTCTTACCACAGTTTGTTTTGTTAGAGGGACTATGTTTGTGTCTTGATACTGAAGATTGTCAAAGCAGAATTTGCATGAGCACTTCGTTGATCAGAAGAACTGCTTCGTTTATCAGAGTTGCCAGCAATGTAGCTGAAATCTTTTCAGAACTTTTTCGGCTAGGCAAATGGAGGATGGCAATCATGGCATCATCATCCTTGTTCGCTGGTATGTTTGGATTGAGAGTAACAACCGAATTTTTTGGAATATTGCTCATTGTCCGGCTGATGTAGCCATAGAGCATAGTGTTGTGCTCGGTTGTTTGGGAGACCCCAGGCTCTTTGCCTAAAACTATGTTTCTTTCCTTCCTTACTTTTGAATGAATTAGAAGGCTCGCCCAATTTTTCAAAAAAAAACTTTTCAGAACTTTTTGGATATTATGAATTCCTATGATATACAACATGATGTAATGCATTAGATCGATGACATGAAATTCATGTTTAGAAAGGAAAGAAAAAAAAAAAGCAAACTGCAAGCATGCCACAGGGTACAATCATACGAGCATCTAAATATCTAATTCTGTTCACAGAGCCAGATGAAAGAAGAAAGTTACACGACCCTGGTATGAACATTTTGTCGGACAACATGAGGGCACAACGGCATGTTCGCATCAGAATACGTGCATCTTCTTCAGGTGCTCTCTCATGTTCTCCGTGACGCCCCCAAGGCCGATGGAGGTGAAGAAATTGATGGAGAACCTCGTCTTCCTCGCGTCGCCCCTGGGGAAGATCGACTCGAACGAACCTTGCATCCCGGGATCGTTCAGCCTCTCGCTGAGCAGGCGCACGCCGAGGTGATCGCACAGCTCCTGGAAGAGGATCTTGACGAAGATCCGGGACGACGACGTGGTGTCCTCCTCCGTCAGCCGGATGTAGGCAAGAACACGCCACGGGAGCGCGTCGGTGGACAGCAGATGCGCAAAGAACTTGGCCACGTTCCTGAGCTTGTTCGTCTCGAGGCGGTGGATCATGGCGTACTGCTGCGCGAAGCACCTGTCGAGGTTTTCCCGATGAACTCTGTCGATCGCGCAGAGCCGCTGGGCGAGCAGGCCGTAGTACCGGAGGTAGGTCCTCTCCTGGCTGCAGCACTCGAGGAGCATGGCGCAGAGCTCCATCTCCTGGCCGGGGGCGAGCTTGATCTCCATGAGCTTGTGGCCGGCTTCCTCGAAGCCGGCGCTCGACATGATCGTCAGGTATATGGTTCTCCGGAGGCCGACGAGGTCGGTCCCGGTTTGATCCATTATCCCCATCTGCTGTTCATCTTCTTCAGGTTCTTCCTCCTCCTGATCATGGACGGAAGCATCGGCGTCTTCATCGGAAGATTCATCCTCTCCTAGGATGCTTCTCTTGAGCCTCTCATAGGCCTTCTCGTCCTGGACAAAGCTGGGGTTTGGCCTGAAGATATTCAGATCATGCTCAGGATCTAGCTTGCCTCTGAGGGAGATCTCATGGGTGAGCTGCTCTTCTCGCTCGACAAGATCCAGCTCCGGACGGATGGCTGGGAAGCCCTGGAATTTAGCTTTTCTGATCGCGAAGAGGCCTTCGATTAGAACCCGCACGCGCTTGTCGATCTCGCCTTCGTACAGAATCCCTCGGAATATTTCGAAGATGGCGTGGAGCCCCTTGGGAGACCACTCTTGCAGCGTAGCGCCGCATTCTTGGACGAACGCCACCGCCGCCTCGACGCCGTCGTCGGTGGGGTCCTCGAGTAGAACGGCGGCGAGGTCCAGCGCGACGACCTCGTGCGCGACGCGCTGGTTGACGAGGTGCGCCATGAACTTGGCCGCCGCGAGCAGCTGCGGCTTGTCGTTCCGCTTGTGCGCGCCCATGATGCGGAGCGCGACGCGGGCGACGAGCTGGCGGCCGACGCCGGGAAGCCTCGCGTTCACGACGGCGGCGAGCGCGGCGAGCACGCCGGCGAGCACGGGGGAGGCCGCCTGCGACTTGATGCAAGCCTGGCAGAAGAAACCCCGCCCGCGGAGGAGGTTCTCGGCGAAGAGTTCCGGCGCGACGTTCCGGATGTTGGCGGCGGTCACCTTGTTGACGAGCCCGGTGATGCTCCTCCTGAGGGCGTCCCAGCTCCGGCGCTGGTGCTCGAGGCTGGCCGTGTCCGCCGCCTCCGGCTCCGCCGGCGGCGCCATGCGGAAAGGAGGGACGTAGATCCCTCCCGTGCGCCCGGGGATCATCTCCGGCAGCAGCGGCGGCGGTGGCGGGGCGTTGGCTCCTTCCTCCTGCGGCGCTCCTCGTGGCCGTGGCCGTGGTCCTCGTCGCGACGGCGCCTCTTGCCATCCCTCCGCATCGTGATCTCATCACGGCCGCAACGGCGGCGGCGTCTGTCCGAGTCCCGGTCGCGCTTGAGGCAGATATTGCCCATCTCGCCGTCATAGGCGATGCACCGGCTGGCCGCCATGGTTGCCGGCCGGAGCACTGGCCAGTGGCCACTTGGGCTAGCCTTCCAACTCGGAGTTCTCCGGCTCAACGGCGGGATAGATGGCCTTGAGTCCCTAACCTGCACGTGAGAACCGACTCCCGAGGAGGTGTTCTTATAGGCGGCGGAGGCGCGGCAATGCGGCATGACCGCATGAAGCCTGGGCCGGCGAGTACGTAAACGAAACGACACGACAAGAGAGCCGACTCCGACGCGGCATGAAGCCCGGCCGAAAATGCCGAAGCCAGGCCGTATGGGCTTTTGGGCCCACTGGCGGACGCTTGGATTCTAATGGGCCGCGCGGGGGAACGAGACGGTCGGCCTGGTAATCGATTTCTTCGGTTTTTGTAAGCAAGACCAGCAAAGAGGAAGTTTAGTTTTAAAACGTTATTATTGTAATTGGTTGAAGGAAAAGAGAGAATGAGAATTACCATTTAAATAAAGGGGCTGACTTCTCATCAGGCGACTGAGACTTATTTAGCTCTCAGTCTATTTTTTGAGCCGTTGATCAAACACCTCCATAGGACATATAAAAGATCCAACAATATCCACGTATGTGAGAAAATTGGCTCCGCTGATAACTCTTAAATAAAAGGCCTAGGTTAGAGAAACTCCCTTCCCAGGCTCCCACTCCTCTTCTTTCCCTTCCCTTTTCAGTGCGAAACACGTTGTTGGTTTTCTGCAAAAACACGTGTTCTTTGATTTTTTTTTTTAAGAAAGCACAATATTTTTATTTACATTACATGCCAAAGGTTTAGAGCATATGCAGCAGCTCTGGCATCACGCGCCAGCATCAACTGCTGATGCTCGCGCGCACGCCCGCCGTGTCTGCGCCGGTTTGAAATGGCCGCACGCGAGCCTCCGTATTGTTGTAGCTACAGTGATATGTGGGCTCTGGTGGGAATGCTTTTATAACCACAATATGTTTACAACGCTTATGCCGATGATCATTGCCACCTAGGCACTCACAAGAATAGTCACTTGAGCGCTAGCCGGTTTTACAGATTATATTGGCCAAACAATATTGCTCCGTTAAATTTTTTGGTCGAAACACGGAGCTCAATAATAATATCGTCAAGCACGTATGCAGTGACCGAGCCGTGGTCATCTCGCGCCTCACAGGTAAGGATTCATATCTCGGGCGAGCAAAATTTTCGTTCGTCAGCGAAACCAACGAGGTCCATCGAATTTCGCCAAAATTTGGTTGAAATTCAAATCCTTTTACGGCGATTTGCCGCCACTTGTAAATTTTGCTCGCCAACCTGCATGCGGCACTAGCAGTGAGTAGCAGCTATGACCTGTCTTTGATGGGCGCTCACATGCTCCGGGGCAAACCGAGCAGCGGCACATGGAAGCAGGTCTCAGAGCACATGAGAGATGAGACCGCACTGATTAACGCCACGCATTGCAGCCACGGGCCAGCAAGATCATGCCATATTATAATCGCATCACGCATGCATTGCTATTATACTCTTGTACTCTGTAGTCACCTCACCACCAGTTAACCAGCTTGATATGAATCATACAATCTTCTCTTGGTTCCTCCAAGAGGAGGAAATTTAATATATGTTCGTTTATGCTCCTGTTCTGCAAGCCTGCGATTCTACAACCCCAGATCTGGGGTGCCGGTGTGCGTGTGCATGAATGTTCAGTTAAGTTCAGTTCATTCTTGTAAGGCGACGGCAGCATGCAAGCGCGAAAGAATGGTTAGCGATGTCTAATCTTCGCAGCTAAAGATTATTTTTTTAAAGAGGGACAGGAGAACTGCCGTTCTATCTTATTAATCGGAATGAGAAAATAAAAATTAAAAGCCCGTACACAGCGGCTAAAGATTTTCACTCCCAAGTCGATGGGTACGCATAATCGCATCTGATACCTTCAGGTACAAACAGGTTGGTCATTAGTGTGGAGAAATTCCATAGCTCATGCCTCATGCCCCATGGAGATGGAGCTCAAGGTAGCAGTAGGCCAGTGCACTAGCTGTGTCGTAGTTTGATCTGACATATGCATGCTGCGACCTGCAGCTCTGCGGGAGGCAACATGTTCAGATTCTTCAGAAAAACAGGAGGGCAAAAATCTGCCATGGAGCTTTCCTTTTAGATAATGGGATAAAATTTCAGCCTCTATGTCATAAATTGTATACAGACAATCTGCCATGGAACTGAAATCCTCAGCAACCTTTTTCGCTGCACACTCAACCGTGATTCCCAGGGGAGCCGAGGAGGTGGGAAGCTATTAAGAAAAGAAAATTCATCCGTAAAGAATTGCACCAACTAACACCAAATAAATAAGATAAACTTTACCACGCATCGGTTAGACCATTTAGCTAATCTAAATTATTGATCTCCATAAAGTATGACCCCCACAAAAATGTTTAGGAATTCGCTAATCTCCCATATCAAAGATTGAGATTTTTCAAAATTTAAAATAAAAAATGTTAGTCTCCAAATTTGATTTCTATTTGTTGAATTTGAATTTTGGATCGAATCATTCAAAATTTGAATCCATCGATACCCATATCAGATATTGGGATTCGTAAAAATTTGAATTTGAATTTTTTGGTCATAAAATTTGATTTTCAGATTTTCAAATTGAACTGGCACCAAATACATAAGGTAAACTTTACCAAACACCGATGAACCCCCTTAGTGGTTAGACCATTTGGCTAATCAGCACCGTTGATCTCCATAAAGCATGACCCACAAAAAAAAGATCGGGAATTCACCGATCTCCCATACCAGAGATTAGGATTTTAAAAATTTTAAATTTGAAAATTTGTTTACAAATTTGATTTGTAGTTTTTGAATTTGAATTATGATCGATTCATTCAAAATTTGAATGTGTAAACTCCTATATCTGAGATTGGGATTCATCAAATTTTGAATTTTAAAATTTTGATTTCAAAATTTGTTTTTAATTTATAAATTTGAATTTTGGACGAACTATTCAATTTGAATTAAAAATTTTGGATTTCTAATTAGATGTTCATAATTTCAAATGGAATCGTAATCTTCGGCATGGAAGATCAACGAATTCCCAATCTTTTTTATGTGGGCTATTTTTTATGGAGATCGACAATTTAAATTAGCCAAATGGTCTAACCCCTCGGTGGTTCATCAATGCATGGTAAAGTTTGTTTCGCAATAAATAAAGGGTTAATAGGGTATTTGTCATTGCTCGACTGCGTTATTCAGTTTTACCGCTCTTTGTTTGCTTTTGCAATAGATGCCATTGATGAAACCATGTTTCTACAATATTTGCCGCTCCATGTGCCACATGTCCCATTTTAGCATGGTATTTTAAAGATCTATCAATATTACCCTCATCTTCATCATCTATTTCCAAAAATAAATGCCATCGATCTCCCTCATTCTCAACGCCGATGAGGCTGCTGCCGTTGCCCACCACGTCGTCGCCTTTGACCACAGTGGCTCGTTGCCGTTGCCCTACCCAGCCGTCTGGACTATCGGCACTAATAAGGTTGCCTTCGCCTCCTCGGCCGCTAGCTCGCCACGCTGCCACCCGTGAGGGTTTTTGCCGCCTTCTTGCCTAAGAGCTCATCGCGCCTTTGCCTGCAAGACATCATCACGCCTGTTGTATGCGAGACGATGGGACGATGAGGGTGGAGGGGGCACGGTAGAGGTGGTAGCGACGTCAGGAGAAGAGTGTGGTAGCGGCTAGGCGGATGACTTAAGTTTTGCAATAAAGAAGAAAGTCGAGGGGATGGAGAAAGAAAACGAGGGCAAAATGGTAATAATATGCAAATACAACATAGAAATACGAAAAAACGGACAAGTGACCCGCGGAGTGGAAAATATCAAAGAAACATGGTTTGATAATTGCATCAATCACAAAAGCATAGGAATAGTGAAAAAACGACTAACACAGTTGAGCGGTATATCCTATTAACCCATAAATAAAAGATACGACACAATCCTACAACATTTAACAACATAGCGAGTATTAATCAGTAGTATCATCCAACATAAAACTTCGTGATTCAGTTATACATTTTTGCAACATAATAATGCTATGTATACAATTAATCATTTTTTTTTTACTTTTTTTAAACGTGTTACTTTTTTCTATATCACTGACAGTAAGTATACCATTCAGCAGGGGGAAAGGAACATCATGGAAAGAAAATTTTTTAAAAAGTAATATTGTGTCCTCTCTCCTTGTTTTCGACCATGTAATATTAAACTTACGCATAGTTTTTATATACTCAATCTAAATAGTTCAAAATATATTTAGAGATAAAGTTTTAAAAATTTTACTTACTTATACTCTTCAAAAGAATAAATACCCGGAGCATAACAACTAGGCCAACTCCTGGTCTCGTGCACCTATATCGATAAGATGAAACATAAATAAACTTTTGCCTTGTTCACAAATTACAAAACCACATAATATACTCCAGTTCCCTCTGCTCTGAGCTCTCAGCTGATCAGCTCTCTTCTCGCTCCTCAGTCTTCCCAGACCCAGCCTTAAACCTCGCCCTCTTCAACTCAGCGACCAACCAGTCAACCACCAACAATCCAACGCCAGGAACAACTTGCTAGCCATCGGCAATGGCGGAGGCCAAGGCGCTCAAGAGCAAGGCCAAGTCCAGGTCCAACCACCACCATCACCACCACGGCCACGACGAAACGCCCAAGAAGGCCAAGGTCAATGCCACGGCGGCCGCGGCGCCGTCGCTGGACGCGCACTTCAAGCCCTGCGCCGACGTGAAGGGCCTCCGCTTCGGCGCGCAGCTCGTCACGCGCGCGCTCACCGTGCGCCGCGCCGCGCCGCTCGAGCTCCCTCACCTCCTCCGCGTCCCCGCCGGCGGCGGCGAAGCACCTGAGCAGCAGCAGCCGCCGCTGTCGTTCGCGCCGACGACGACGGCGTACATCCCGACCAACTTCGCCATCCTGGCGCACCACGCGTGGCACACCCTCACGCTCGGCCTCGGCACCCGGAACTCCAAGGCCGCCGTCTTCGTCTTCGAGTCCGCCGCCATGAAGGCCGCCGTCGACGCCGCCTGGCCGCACGTCGTCCTGCTCGGGGACGTCTGCAAGCGCCTCCTCCGCGCCGCCCCCGGCTCGCCGGAGATGGCCCGCTTCAAGTTCCGCAAGGGCTGCGTCACCTTCTACGTCTACGCCGTCCGGTCCGCCGGCGCGCGCGGGTTCGCGCGCGCCGACGAGCTCAGGGCCGTCGTCGAGGCCGTCGCGAGGCTCAAGGACTTCTTGGACCACACCGCCATGCTCGCGCTCCCGGGCCAGAGGAGCATTGATGCCGCCGCCGCCACCGCTGTGCCGGTGGGCGTCGTGCATTGATACGTTTACATTGCCTCGTGAGGAATTGTGAATAGTGAATAGAGTTCTTTTTTTTTTTCCTTTTCTTTTGTTCTTTTCATTTCTTTTGGCGTGAGTATTAATTTCTGAATGTGAGCTTTTTCTTTTGGATCGATATTGAGCAAATTGCTAAATTCTCTCGCCTCAATTGTCAGCTGGCTCATTGGCCTGAGAAGATGGCATTACAATTTTCACTTATAAATTAAAGTTAGCATTTTTCAGGTTGAAAAATGAGAAGCTGATGATTATTAGTCCTAGACTTCTAGCTTTCCTTTTAGAGAATATCCTTAAGCTGTCATGTTGATTTATACAGCAAAATTGTCAATTACCTTCCTCTCCTCAGCTGAGCCTGTGTGTCAGTATGGCTCAGATTTGCACAGGTTCTTCATTATGGATTGAATCTCCAACCGAGTAGATGTTTCTGTTGGGGAGCATGACCATCCATATTTAACTGACCTGAACGTATAGATGCTTCAGGTTGAGCTGTACTGTCTTTACAGCCATGAGATTCTAGCTCTACGTCACAGCGTAGGGAAAAAAGATAATTTGTATGGTTTTTTTAGTCCTTGTTGCACAATTGATGTCCTCAATACAAAGTGAATGCTTTTACTGCTGCACGCCCGTACTAATGTCATCAGCAACCTGCATTCTTGCTTTCCATGCCTAGAGGAAATGAGAAGAAATACACTGGTAATTCACAATACAAACTGGCAAGATGAGAGCCCTTCAGAGTTCCAATTAAGACAGGACAGGATCATGATTCATGAATGCTTTGGAACAGATCCAATATCACCAATCTTTTCCTCTCCTTTTCCCCAACGCCAACCTGTCCAAAGAAAGCAGAAGAAATAAAGAAAGATAAGAGCTCAAGCATCAGAACAGAAGTACAGAAATCTCAAGCAAGCAAGCTCAAAATTGCCAGGATCACACGCTCCAATCTTGATGCCAACATCAGTACTGATGAGCAAGTACCAAGTACTGGTACAATGATGATGCCACTTGTGAATCACAGTAGAACAAGCGCAACTTCAGGGTATACCACCGACATGCCACAAGCTTCCAATCTGTCTTGGCTCCTTCACCATACCATGCCACTGCCTGAACTGCCCCACACGTAAAAACAACACTAACTTGAGAACGCTAGTGGGCAGAAAGTGACCAACCTCTCCATACTGCTAATGGCCAAAGCTCCAAACCATGAGACACCAAAGGCCAATGTATCATGCCCAAACACCATCGACTTAATATGAAATTCTGAACCACTATTTGTGTCATCGTGTGATCCAATGGTATGAAGAGGGTGCCAAGCGTGTTTGCAATGGATCTCATCCATGATAGGATGAAGAGGGTTGATGCAAATAGGGCAGCAAGCAGGTGTGTTCTACCACTAGGGAGTCACATGCTCGGATGTGCTAGCTCTTTTGTGCCTTAAAGCTAGAACAAGTGTACAACCGCTTGGGTCCCTCGCTAGTCACCACTGTTACTACCGACAAGAACATCTGGACATGATAATCCATTGATTAGTTTATCAGTGAAGCAAACAGAAAAATTTTGAAGCATGGTGGTTTTAATGGCATGATGTACTCCTGTGCATGGTCCTATATTCTTTGAGATAAGAAAGCAGATGCCTAAAGAGAAGGCAAGGGGAAAGTGCCTTTACAGATCTTGTACCGTGCTGTTTCTACACTTCAGAGAAATACCAAGAAGACAGCAATGATCATCTACTTTAGGTCTAAGTAACTTGATGACATGATAGTCAAGACTCGGATAAAAGATTCCAAACTACCAACTCTTCTCGGTTATATAAGACTATCAAGCAACAATGTGGGATATAACAGGAAGAAGCCTTCGACACAAGAATCCAGCGTAATTTTATTCAACTTGATAACCATCAGTTGGTTCAAGTGATAACGTAATAACTCTCAACTCTTGTCTCCTCAAGAAGTACTCAAATATTTAAGAATCACAAATCGTTGCTGATAAAATCCCCAAAGTTAGACGCTTGACGGCGCAAGAACACCCATTCAATTAGTCGGGTGTGGCAACGCCCTGGTTAAGCTCAGCAAATCTCATGCCAACCCTCATGGAGTGCTTCAGAAACTTCTCAGCACAGCGGCGGACACAGGACTCCTCTTGCTTGTCCAGGGTCTTGCGACGGAACGTGTCAACACAGTCTGTGAAGCATCTCTCCACCAGCGAGTTGTACATTCTTAAACTGTGAAATGAAAAGGAAAAAATCGAGCACTATTCAGTTGCAAAATTTGCAATGCAAAAACAATAAAAGAGTCAATTAACCATTATTTATCCATCAGGCATAACAGAATTTTCTGGGGTGTTGGAGAAAAAAGGAAAATTGGCATACTGATGACAAATTTATCAAGTTACATGAAAGAATATGGTATGTCACTATGAGCAGACATACTACAAAGCATTAATTTCATGGGCTATACAATACGCAAACAAAGATAATAACTTCACATAATGCCACAAAAAACTGTCAAGCAACCAATCTTCCAACTGAAGTTGTTTCAATGGCATGATTCATTGAATAAATACTGCATAAACCGATCGGCAACAGAATTATTCAAACACAACCTTAAGCAGCAACTCGTGAACCTTGAAAGAATAATTATTTCTTTAAATTGACAATTATAGTTGAATTTCTGAATGTGTGTGCAAGATGAACAGAACTTACCCCATCTGAACAGATAAAAGGATATACCTACTGATCAATCAATAATTCAAACAAGCACCGCCAAACCACCCCAATATAAAGTGGTGTCATTAACCAATTTTAGTACATGATCACCACAATATCAACAGATTGACCTATTATTCACACAAGTCAAACGCACAATATCTGAACATACAAAAGATGCCAAATAAAATTTAGGGTGAATGCCATCACTCTCACCTATGTAGAACGTGAAACTATTAATACCCACGATATCCATGATCACCACTAACATGGCCAACGCGAAAAGTGATTGGATCGCGCAAGGCTAGGATCAATTTACTAATAGGCTGATAATACCTACAAAATACTAAGTGTTAGTGCTTATTTCTTAATGACCATCAAAGCACCTAAGAGCACCATGCAGATGAACAAACTACACTAATATCACAGACAGCAGCTTATCCGACAAGTACACGAGCGAATAACAATCTCAACTCTCAAGCAACAAGAATACCATGGCAAAAGTTTGTACCCTTCAGCAACATTAGTAAATTCAGTGCCAACAAGCAAGGAAATTAGTAAAAATTGCCTCTCTAAGCTGCCCGATTCCGCACGCGAAACACCTGGATCATCGAAGGAGCAGGCGCCGGCACGAACGTATTACTATCAGTATCAGGGAGGCAGCGTGTGGTCCGGACCTGTCGCGGATCTGGAGCTGGTCGATCATGGCGGCCATGCGCATCTTGTCCTCCTCCGGGAGGCCATCGAGGTCGCCGAGCATGTTCTTGTCCATGGCCGCCGCCGCAGCCGCCGCGGGAGGAGGAGGGGGAAGAAAGCTAGGGTTTTGGAGAGGAAGGAGAGACGAGCCGGCGAGATCTAAAACCTCGACGAGTACATTTTCATTTGCTTTATTCCTGACGCTGTGCTGGGCTCTTCTAAGAGGAAGGGCTGTATGGGCTTGTGCCGTAAATCCGGAGTATAATCTTTTTAAAACTTTGGTGGATTTTTCTTCAAAGATCTCAAAATATTTTTTTTATCCTTTCCGTGTATCTTTTAATAACTAAACTTTTCCAACTACAACCAAAATTAAATCACAGCCACGAATAAAAAATGATCTCAATATAATAACTTGAGGTTCACCGTTGGCCAGAAATTCTTCCACTTATTTTACTTATTCATCATGGCTTTAAAAGAATCTTAAAGCAACTGATATTAGTTTTATAAAATATTACAGACTAAACGGAACAACTTCTTATATTCGCTTCAACAATTTCTCAAAATTCATCCAAGTATTTCAGTAGATAATCATAATATATTACGTCTCAAGAACTACCTCTATGAAGTTGTTCGACTTAATCCATAATATTTTTTATATCATGCTCCTTGCTGCATAGGCGAAACGACTGATATTTCATTCAACAACATTACACATCACACTGATTGGACTCGACACTTTGCACTGACCACAGGTTGAGAACCACACAAGCCATACACTTAAAAACTGATTCACACACGCCTAGCCTGTTTGGAAAGATCAATCCTGGCCAAGATCCTCAGGGATTAACGAGGATTTCGAAGTAAGTCCTCACCAATCTCTAGGGATCGTTGAGATTAACCATTCCATACAGACAGCGGCGTACAGGCAGACTGACAGAAACGAGGCGTCACACCATGTGTGGCCTCTCTTATTTGCTCACGCTCACACACAGGGAGGTAGATACACATCCACATACACGCTGACACGCAGGTCACCTTCTTCCTTAGCAGTTGCAGGGGTTGCACTTGCAGCTGGAGCCGCAGCTGCAGCCATGGGCGGCCTCGCCGGACTCGGCCACCTTCTCGAACCCCTCCTCGAGGCGCCTGCGAAAGAATCAGACAGGTTCAGTTCAGCCACTGAAAGCGTGCGTCAGGTTCAGGTTGGAAGCGCAGCTGGGGGCTTGAATTCTGTTCGGTTTTCCAAGCTAAGATTCGTATATTTATCTCTATATCAGTATATCATGCATACATACCCCTTCTCAGGCGCCACGCCGAGGACAACGGTTGCCGAGACGGCGGCGCTCTTCTCTGCCAAGTCAGGGTGCATCTTCCTGCGTCAGACAGAAGCAGCACACAGGTCTCAGTGACAAGAAAGGGGCAATCTTTGCTCATCTGATGTACGAATGCAACCGTGTCTGAAACTCTGAATATCACCGGCTGCAACAGCTCTGAAGCAGCTGGTACGACAGGCATACAGCTTCTAAACAATATGCAAATAATATATGGGAGATATGTGTGAGACTTGTAAAGACGGAGATGGGGCATGTTCTTGTCAAAACTAACCAGTCCCCTTATCTGAACATGTCATCTCAGTTTAGCCTGAAAACACATGATCCGAATATTTAAGATGAGTAGATGATCGTACCCGCAGCCACCGCCGCAGCCGCAGCCTGAACCGCACTTGCAGCTTCCACCGCAGGACATCTTGATCTTCTGAGGTACTTGCTTGCAATGAAGATAGGAAGCTTGAGATTAGATGAAAATGCAGAAGTTGCACAGAGGAGCACATATGCCACCCTATTTATAGTGCTTGAGAAGCCCAGATTGTCAAGCGTTCACATGCCAGGATGCTATAGGTGGTTCAAACTTCGAATACAAGTTTGTTTGCCTTGTCAATTTGGCTTTCATAGACGATTTGTGTGGGATTTGATCAGGCTTGTTTCTAGCTGGCACAAACCTTGCTTCCATACCGTGATGCCGACTGTTTGCTTAAATTAGATGCATTATTGCACATATTTAAACTGAGCAAGCTGAATACATATCTTGTATGAATTGAATTCAAATTTTCATGCACAAAATGCGTTGAATTTGAATAGGTTCTGAGCTGGTTCTAATCCTGCTTTCGTGTCGTGATGCCAACTCTTTGATTATAATAGATGCATGGTGACACATATTGACACTGAACATGTAACTTGTATGAATTGAATTCGAATTTCTTGCACAAAATGCATTGGATTTGATTAGGTTCTTAACTTGTTCAAATCTTGTTTCCATGTCATGATGCCGACTCTTAAATTAAAAAGACACATGATGACACATCTTGAAATTGAATACTTTTCTTCTACGAATTGAATTCAAATTTCTTGCTCCTAGCAAAGTCAGTCCTGAAACAGCTCAAACCTAGACTTTTTATCCATCATTGCACAAAACTGAATTTTAATCAAGTTCAGGTACGAATACACGACTACTCAAGTTTCTTGTACTATCTGGTATATAAAACTCGAGCTTCTTTTGTGAAATTGAATTCAAGTTTCGTGTACGAGTTGTATCCAAATTTGTTTAAGCCAATTGACCAGACCTACGTTACTTCTCTACCCACGGATCTACCCTAACCACACAATTAAAAAACACGCGTAACTTGTACATACAAATTGTTGCGGCTGATTGATCCCTTGACCAGATCAACCCCACGCCCCGCTCCACCCCATTGTTTTCTTTTTTCGAAGCGTCTCAGGGACGTTTTGTATTGGATGAAGAGAAGAAAAACGGTGCTGCTATTTGGCAGGGGACTTTTTTTTTCCCCATAAGGGGAGAATACCCCAATTTCCATTGATCAGGAAGATAACGGAAATACAAAGGTACCAGGTTTTTGAACGACATGATCCCACATAGTATATACCTCCACAGAGGCTATAGGGAAATGAACTACAGATTAGGTCCACAAAACACAATTATTACAAATTGCATCAAAACAAAAGAAGCAGGTCTTTGTTTTTCCTGGAAGCATGGACACCACTCCCGGAATTCCTTTCCCGGCTTTTCCACGTCCCCTCTTTTTTCTATGATTTTTCTGCAAGCATTTTTCAAACCCCTGCCTTGGATTTGACATTGGCATCTTTGATCTTGTTTCCTCCCTGATCCATGTGCGCAAGACCTGCAACAAAAGAGCCCAACCGGTGGGAACAAAACTTTATCATGTCTTGCATCTCCTCTTTCAAAAGAATTGACCAGGAGTTCATAAACACACACACGGATTGAAACACCGATAATGGAGATCGAATCTTATTATTATCAAAGAAAGATTTATTTCTGTGAATCCATATGCTCCAACAAAAAGCAGCCAGACAAAAGTTATGTACCCTATCACTCACACGCCAGTATTGATGTATCCAAAAGAAGTAACCTTCAAACTGGTAGGTATGTCTTTAACATTACAACAAGCAGCAATAATCCCCCACATTTCTTTTGCCATTGGACAAGAGAAGAAAAGGTGCTCCAAGGTTTCTATATTATCACAAAATTCACATCTAGGGTCACCCACCCACTTTTTCTTTCTTAAATTCTCTCTTGTTAGCAAAATTTTATGCTGGACCATCCATATGAAAATTTTTATTTTTAAAGGTATCTTAGATCTCCATATCCTGTTAAGGTTATTTGGCAGGGGACTTGCACGCAGGCGCCTGCCCCTCCATGCAGCCGCAGCACAATGTGCAGGCGTGTTGCACGTTCGGGTGGGCCCTAGCACGGGCCATGTATGCCATGTGCAGCCTCAAGTCTGTCTTATTTTTCCACAAAAATAATTTTTTTACCTAATGAAAAAGTGGAAAAACAGTACCAATTTACTGAAAAACATATTTTTTCAACTTCGTACGGTTTTTTTCTAGAGTTTGCACTGTCAAATATAAAAACAAAATAAATTTATAATAAATCAAACCTCGTGCAAAAAATTCCACTATCGATACACATTTTTTCCAGTAAATAGAAATGTGGAAAAACAGTAGAAATTTAGTGGTTTTTTTTTGCGTCTACACTATTTCGCAAATTTCAAGCGCTTGAACTTTTTTCAGTGTCTTTACACTGTTTTTCACCTTTTGTTTCACTGGAAAAAGCATATATTTTTTGTGGAAAAAATTATATTGAAGAGCGGAGGTGCTTTTTCTGCCTCCTGTGTGCACAGCGCCCACACGATTCCACTAGGTGCTGGGGCCTGCGTGAGCCAGTCCCGAAAAAAAATATCACCGTACAAGCAAGCAGAAAAGATAACCCAAACGGTCATATAATCGTCAACAAAATAGAAACAAAAAATGCTCTGGACGTTGTCAAGCATAAGGTGAGAACATCAGCTACTGACATATTTGTCGGACGAAAAATCCTCTCTCTCTCTCGACTATCGAGGGGAAAAACGAATTAAAGGTGTCGTTTGAGTGCCAGAGGATCTAAATCTTGTTGTTGAGTTACGATCTTCAAACAATTCCATATTTTAGGAAAAGGATCAGAATAGTTAAGTCATCGCAAAAATTAAATTTAACTTGGTTCTTTTACCATTAAATTTGAGTGGAGTTCTTATGCAGGCTCAGGTCAAGTCCATGTTCGGCATGTGGCAGCATTTTCGTGGCTACAAGAGCAACATCTTGCTCCAAGGATGCCAGATCGCCACTTGAGAACATTGTTAGGTTAAGCCATGTGCATACAAATTATTACCACTTATTAGATATTGTCATATTTGATGTTTCTGTCCGTTATTTTGAGAACTCTTTTGTTAGAATCCGCAAGGGCATGTTTAATGGTAGTACATATTTGTGATCCAACACTAAACCATAAAATATCACAAATGGGTTTACCCATTAAACATGCTCTAAACATCCTCGTTAGGGAGGATATCCATTGTTGGGGCCTTTCGACCCATTTAGCTAATATGGAGTAGTTTAGCTGATGTTTTGCTATTGTTCTCTTATATATATTTTCCACTTCTTAATGAAATGGCAGAGCGCCTGCCCCTTTTTGTTTAAAATAATCGTGTCTCAAAGTTTGCTGGTTAAGTATCAAGTAGCAACAAAGTCATTGTATCACTAAAAGTAAGTCAAAACCAGAGAGAGATAATACAGGTAAGCAAACCATATTATATATTTCCACGACCAAACACAACCACACTGGCATAATACAACATTGCAGCCTGAAAACCTCGAGTTCTCCTATCATCCTTTTGGTCAGATAACACAGAGAAATCCTCACAAGGTTCAGAAAACCACATTATACAATAGCCCAAGAGCAGACACACACAGGAGCCATCGCACCATATGGCTTCTTATTTACTTATACATAATGACACTGGCATGTTGATGCATGCTTGCATATAATCTTCTCCTTAGCAGTTGCAGGGGTTGCACTTGCAGCTGGAACCACAGGTGCAACCATGGACAGCCTCACCAGATTCAACAGCCTTCTCAAACCCAATAGAGTCCCTGCGGGAAAATTGAAATGGTTTTCCGTAAGTAACTTGGCATTTGGGTGACATACTGACATTTGAAGATTTCCTTTTTAGAAAAATCGTGAGAAGTTATATACTCTTTCGCAGGTGCGACACCGAGGACTATGGTTGCAGAGGTGGTAGTGATCTTTTCTTCCAGGTACTTGCTTCTGCAACCGGCAAAAGAAGAGGGAAAATTTTCAGTACCTATTAAGCCAATAATTGATGAGAGTAAACAAATATGTTTAATTTTACAGAGTTTATGGGTTAGTTATTCACCTTAGATAACTGACGTCTGACAATATCACTAAAAAAGAGAGAAATTTTCTACCACGGCTCACTGGGAAGTGGGAACCACTTATGAACATGATTAGCTTACACGGCAAACTAAGGTTTAATAACATTGAACATATTTATTAGCTTGATTTAACTTGTACAAGAATCGGAATAAAAACAAAAGACGCCACTCTACCAACATACCCACAACCACTGCCGCAGCCGCAGCTCGAGCCACAGGTGCAGCTTCCTCCACAGCAAGACATATTTTTTTTGTATGTTGTAAGCTAGAACCTCAGGAACTGTTATGTGGAGAGAGAGCGAAGCCTGAGATGAGTGCAATGCATTTGCTTGACGCCTATGCCCCTATTTATAGGGACTTAAGAAAAGTGAGAGTAAAACTCAACCATTAATGGAGCATACCATGACCCTATAGAGTGGCCAGAAATTCCAAGGCATCATTAAGTTAATTTGTTTTATTTAAATATCAGGGTTGAAACTGGTAGGTTCGCAGCAAATAGTAGGGTCAAAGTCCTGCATGACACCGCTGAAAATCCTAATTCCCTGCAATCATTGTGTCTATGACATGTGGGTCTAGGTTCCGCCTGTCATTGACATAATGACATGGAGGGATATAATCCCCAATAGTATTGTAGCATCTTGATTTTTGGAGTCTCTTTCCTTCTACCGATGAAAGAAGCATGTTTAATGAGCATGTAACACCTAATTTCACTTATTTGACCATGAGCCCTTTTTGATGGATTATTTGTTTGTATTTTTTAACGCTTTTAACATTTTGGCATAGTTTTCTAAAAACTCAGTCATAAGTCGAACATTCTCAAATTCGGCTTCAATTGGCAATTTTGACGTTTCTTTTTTAACTAATTGGCATGAACTCTACCATTTAATTCAAGAGGAGGATACATACACTAGCTTAATGATATGTTTCCCGGTTGAGCAACATCGTACTCCTTGCTCCTTCATGGAACAAGAACTCATAATGTACTCCTTTTGGTTTAATTCAACCTTAAATTAACAAAAAGAAGGTTGCCTTTACTTATAAAATTTAAGCTTGCTGATCCTCATATACAACTATGGACAAAAAGTTACAGAAAAAAATCTTTTTTTCGCTAAAAAAAGAAAAAAATTCAAATTATGGAAGATTTTGTCCAAAGTTGTATGATCTTTTCCAGAGATCATAGTGTGGAAATAACAGAAGCAAATCCCAATCTAGTGAGAACCTCAGGTCCCTATAAGGTTTCAAATGTAGTCTGGTTCAAAATAACTAGAAATAATTGTGAGTCCTTGTTCTTTGCAGAGCATGATTAGATTAAAAAAACAGCGTAAATGTGGTTGATGTCCATTCAAATAACGTTCTTTCCACGGTTTCTTGTTTGGCTATGGAAAAAAATGCTCTGCAAAATGCAAACGGTCCAAGTTTGGATAGATTTTGTCCAAAATTGGGCGTACCTTTCCATAGATCATGTTCACCTAGCTCTCCCATACTACTAAGACCCTCTCCAAATGGGCAAAGATCAAAGTGGAAAACTCCAGGGTTCTCCTCGCCATAGTTCATGAGCTAATCCTCCTCTTCGATCGAGTTAGCGAGGCGCGCACTCTTTCGCTTATTGAAAGGGACCTTCACAGGCGGCTCAAAGACCATAGCTTGGGTCTCGCCGTGATCGAGAAAGCACGGATACGTCAACGGGCACGGGCTCAATGGGTCAAGTTGGGTGATGCAAACATAAGATTTTTTCACATTCGTGCCAATTCTCGAAGAAGAAAAAACTACATTCATTCCTTGGCCACGTCCGATGGGCCAGTCAGCTCACACTCTGATAAGGAAAAGGAATGTCACCGCTACTTTCTGGAGCATCTAGACACCCCCTTCAATCGTGAGCTCTTCTTGGATTGGGAACACCTAGGCTACTTACCTCATGACTTGGATGACCAAGAGCTGCCTTTCGAGAAAGAAGAGATAAAGCAAGTCGTTCTTTCCAGCCAATAGATAAGGCGCCTGGCCCAGATGGCTTTACAGGTCTTTTCTTTCGTGTTTGTTGGGACACGATTAAAGAGGACATCCTCAATGCATTTCACCACCTTTACGACCAAAGCTCGGCCTCGTTAAATCTGCTCAACACAGCCAACATCGTCCTCTTGCAAAAAAAGGAACTCGGTCTGTAGCTGACAGACTTTCGCCCGATTAGTCTAATCCGCAGCTTCAGCAAACTATTGTTCAAACTCCTGGCCAACAGACTGACCCCTCATTTGGATAGCCTAGTCTCACGAAGCCAAAGTGCATTCATCAAAGGTCGTGCCATTCAAGATAACTTCCTACACGTGAAGAATGCCATTCAAGACCACTAACACAGAGAGACCTCGGCTATCTTTATCAAAATTGACTTCTCCAAGGCCTTCGACTCAGTCCATTGGGGCTATCTTCTAGAGGTTCTGCAGCGCCTGGGATTTGGCCAACGATGGCACAATTGGATCTCCTCCCTTGTAGGGTCAGCCTCCTCCTCCGTCCTTCTTAATGGCACTCCGGATCCCCCTATTTATCACGCAAGAGGAGTTAGACAAGAGGATTCTATCTCGCCCATGTTGTTCATTTTGGCCATTGATCCTATCCAGCGGCTCTTTCTTCGAACACAAGAAAATAATGTTCTCTCTGCTATTAACTCAAGAATGGTCTCCTTGCAGACATCCCTCAACGCTGATGACACGACCATCCTTATAAATCCTGTGGGCAGCGAAATTGAGGCGGTTATGAATATACCCGAAGGCTTTGGGAAGGCCTCCGGACTCCACACAAATCTTGCCAAGAGTGCTGCCTACCCGATCCACTATAGGTCGGAAGAGCTGGATGACATTTTAATGTCCTTCCTCGATAGGAAAGATTCATTCCCCTGCACCTATCTTGGACTTCCTCTTTACTAACGAAAGCTCAAAAAGGTGCACTTTCTCCCCTTAATCGAGAAAGGGCAAAAATGACTTCAAGGATAGAAGGAGAGACTCCTGAGCAAGGCCGGTCGGCTTACGCTCGTCAACACTGTCCTCTCAGCTCTACCTACGTACTTCCTATCGACTTTCCCAATACCCAAGTGGGTTTCAAAGAAGTCGGATAAAATACGTCGAGCATTTCTCTGGCGGGGAGATGAGTCATCCAGTGGTGGATACTCACTTGTCAATTGGCCAACTGTGTGCCGACCAAAGAAGATGGGTGGGCTTGGCACCCTAGATCTCCAGAAATTTAGTACAACACTTCGTTTGCGATGGTTATGGCTCGATTGGACTGACCTAAGTAGGACTTAGAATGGCTCTCCGTACCCTGCAGTGATCTTAACAGAGTGCTCTTTCGCGTGGCGAAGCTCATCACCGTACAAAATGGACAGAAGACTAACTTTTGGCTGGACAACTGGTTGCAGGGGTCCGCACCATGCAACATCGCGCCCCATCTCTTCAACATCGCAAGAGGAAAGGATTATTCCGTTGTAGATTTGCTTCCTAATGATAAGTGGATAGGCATGGTGCGGCATCTCAACACAGTGGAGCAGCTTCAGGACTACCTCTACCTTTGGAACCAATTTCGTGGTGTAACGCTCACAGATGCAGCTGATGTGATCATTTGGACTCTAACCCCGAATGATCAGTTCTCCACTAAGTCGGCCTATCATTTTCAATTTCTGGGCAGCACAGGCTGGTCCCTCGGAGACACCATCTGGAAGACACAGACAGAAAACAAATGCAAATTCTTTGCCTGGTCTCTCGCCCATGGACGCATTCATACGGCTGACGTCCTGGCTCAAAAAGGATAGCCACACCAGCCCATTTGTCCTTTATGCCAAAATAGTCTGAAAACTATTAACCATCTGACTCTCTATTGTTCGTACTCTGAAGAAGTTTGGAGTGAGGTTCTCAATCAATACCCTCAAACGCCTAGATGGACAAACAACATAAGCTTCTGCGACTGGTGGATTGCGGCCTCTTTCCAGACAGCCGACAAAGCGGCCAAGAGGGTCCTAAATGGTCTCATAATCTACACTATTTGGAATCTCTGGAAGAAAAGAAATAGACGCATTTTTCAGCTTAAGAATCTTCCCTCTAGGATGCTAGTTGATAGAATTTTGGAGGATGTGAGGGGATGGAGCATGGGGCTCCTTGCTGCCCCAATGTAATTCCTTTTTGTTTTCTTCCTAGCAGTGCATGAGTGCTTTCTGATGTCTGATTCTCTTCTTTTTAATGAAATGGCGAAATACCGCTCCGTTTTGTTCAAAAAAAAGAGATCATGTTGAGGACGCAACAAAAGAAAGAGTCTCAAATTTGAATTATTGGGATAAAGACCTCGTTTTTATCACAACACAAATCAAATATAGATTTATTTCAATCATAGTTCTTTGCTATTGACGGAATTAAAATCAGAAATTTAGGGTGTGGTTTCCAATTCAAGCAGGAAGGTTTTCCATGTCTTCTTGTACAGCTGTGGCCAAAAAATTCTAAAAAGTTGCTTCCATGTCAAAGGTAGGTGTGTTCTTTTAGAAATTACAAGAAGAAACAACAAGGCAAGGCCCTAATTTCTATGCTTGTGACCTTGCTTCTATCGGAATATAAAACGGAACCGAGATTGATTTTAAAATTTTGAGTTCCCTTGCCCTTTCCTTAATCTATTTTAGAAGTTTGAGACGTACTCATCATTATTGAATCAAACGCACACAAACAAAAAGGTATGCTGCTTTCAACTCGAAAAGGTTGCTTCCACGAAGGCTTCTTGGACAGCTAAGGGCAAGACTCCAATATATATTTTTTCCCCTACATGTGCTCAAACTTTGGATGGATTTTGTCAAAGTTTGGCGAAACTTCTTCGAACAAAGGAAAGGATGTAGAACAACTGAACAAGGCCCCAAAAGTCAATATCAGTTTGGGAACAAAAGAGGGGCTTCAGCAAAGGGGTACCTTTTTTAGGAGCAAAGATTGTAGGATCAGCGAAGGGGCATTTGATATTGTTCCAAAAACAAAATCGGTTTGAAATGTTTCTTCAGAAATTAAAAGCAAGCACGGTGAAAAACAAAACCGGATTGCTGTCATTCTGTCAATCGAGCATTCGGACAAAACGCTAATATCAGGCATTTACGTGCTACTGTCCACATCCACAAATCGCATCAACCTTATCCTCTTAAAACTGCTCCGCACATATCTTGCGTTTCTTCCCAACTCCAGCCATTGCAGGCAGTTACTCCACGGGCAAGGCAGGAGGGAGAGGCGGGTTGTCCGCCGGCTAGCCGGATTCGCCGCCGCCTCCTCCCCCCCCCATCCACATGTCCTCCATCCTCTTTCTCTTGATTCACCTCCTACCCAATGATCTAGCTGGCTAAATCCGACGAGCACGACAGAGCTCGGACCTAAAACCCAACCTGGAGAACGATTAAAGTACGCCCACTCAACCCAAAAGACTAGCGCATTAAGTGACGGCCCACCTTTTAAGTCGTCGTTCCCCATCATCGACATCATGTGGACTAAACCTAACAAACTCCCCCATTACACATCGGACCACTTCATCACATCGGACAACTTCGTCCAGCGAACGTGTGGAAATAACGGAGTTGAAATGGGTCAATGCCTGGCTCTGATACCACTTGTTGGGAATAGGAGGCACAAACACAGGATTTAACGTGAAAAAAACCCCTCCAAGGTGTTGAGGAAAAAACCACAGAGAAAACAATCACTATAATGGTGCAAGATGAACAAGGTATAAGGGGGTCTTTATATAGGCATGTCCAAGGGCAAATTAGTAAAAATTAATATTTGAAGGCATAACCTAACAAATATTTCCTTGACTCTAAATCCATGAAAATGTTTTTCCAAAATTCCCGAAGGACATTAAGCTCCACAAATACCAACCATTAAGATAATGCTTGAACTTGGTATTAGATAATGACTTTGTAATCATGTCTGCAGGATTATCATCAGTATGTATCTTTTTCACAATAATTTTGCCTTCAGCAACATCACGGATAAAATGGTATTTTATATCAATGTGTTTAGTCTTGTCATGATACATATGATTCTTGGTCAAACAAATAGCACTATGGCTATCACAATAAACAGTGTTGATATGCTGTGGAAAACCAAGTTCAGAAACCAGATCTTGCAACCAAATAACTTCTTTAACACCTTCAGTAGCTGCAACATACTCTGCTTCAGTAGTAGAAAGAGCAACTATAAATTGTAATGAAGCTTTCCAACTCACTGCAGAACCACACAAAGAGAACAGATAGTCAGAAGCAGACCTTCTCTTATCAAGATCACTAGCATAATCAGAATCAACAAACCTAATAACATTGTTCGACTTCACCAAACTTTTATCAAACATCAAGCCATAGTCAGAAGTATCTTTAAAATAACGAAGAATCCACTTAACAGCATTCCAATGTTCCTTATCAGGATTATGCATAAATCTGCTAACCACACTGACTGCATGAGACAAGTCAGGCCTTGTACAGATCATAGTATATATGAGATTACCAACAACACTGAAATATGGAACGTGGGACATATAGTCTTTATAATCTTCATTGGTAGGACATTGACTCGAAGATAACTTAAAATGAGAAGCGAAAGGTGTAAAGACAGGCTTGCAATTACTGAGATTATACCTTTCAACTACTTTCTCAATATAACTTTTCTGAGATAGAAATAGAGTACCAGTTTGACGATCACGCTGAATTTCCATCCCAAAAATTTTTCTAGCTGGACCAAGATCTTTCATCTCAAATTTCTGACTAAGTTGAGCCTTCAACTGATCAATTAAAAACTTGTCATAAGAAGCAATAAGGATATCATTAACATAAAGCAGTAGATATACAAAAGATCCAATGGAAAACTGTTTGAAATAAATACAATGATCATAATTGCTTCGAGAATAATCATGAGAAATCATGAATGAGTCAAACCTTTTATACCACTGCTTTGGAGCTTGTTTCAAACCATAAAGAGATTTCTTCAAATGACAAACTAAATGCTCTTTTTCAGGAGCAACAAAACCCTCAGATTGAGTCATAAAAATCTTCTTATCCAAATCTCCATGAAGAAAAACAGTTTTAACATCAACTTGCTCTAATTCGAGATCAAATAAAGCAACAATAACAAGCATAACCCGAATTGATGAATGACGAACAATAGGAGAGAACACCTCATTAAAGTCAATATCTTCCCTTTGTTCAAAACCTTTTACCACTAAGCGGGCTTTCCACCTTGCAGGTTCAACTCCAGAAAGTCCATCCTTCTTCTTATAAAGCCATTTACACTTCAGAGGTCTTATACTTTTTGGAAGCTCAACCAAATCCCATATATGATTTTTCTAAAGGCTCTCAATTTCTTCATTCATAGCAGTTAACCATTTAGAAGAATTATCACATGAGATAGCTTCAGAATAAGAAGACGCTCAAAAATTTCGTCACTAGCAGTAATGAAAGCATAATTGGTAGCATTATCAGTGTCACAATATCTAGCTGGCAATTGAATATCACGTTTAGGTCTATCACGTGCAATGCAATGATCATAAAAAACAGGAGGCTGAGAAACCGACAGTGTAGAAGAACAAGCAGTAGAATCAACAGGTAAGTCAACCTCAAAAGTTGGATTGCTGTAGAAACAACAATTTCAGATGCATCGGTGGATGAGGTACCACCAGTAGAAACACCTTTAGAGAAACATAATGAACTTTCATTAAAAATAATATCACGACTAATAATTACTTTTATAGAATCATCACACCATAAACGATACCCTTTGACACCGGAACCATAGCCAAGAAAAGTGCATTTTTAGCTCTAGGTCTAGACACTAGCTTTCCATCATTACTACGAGCATAAGCAGGACACCCAAAAATTCTAAGATTAGAATAATCAACTGATTTGCCTGACATACCTCTTCTGAAATTTGAAAATTAATTACCGAATTGGGAGAACGATTAACCAAGTATGCAACTGTATTAACAGTCTTCGCTCAAAAACCATGCTTTTTCCATAAGCCAGCATTGGATAGCATGCAACGGGCCCTCTTCAGAAGAGTGCGATTCATGCGTTCTGCACGGCCATTCTGCTGAGGTGTACCTGGGATAGTCAAATGTCTAGCAATACCATGATTATCACAATATTTATCAAACTTACCACTGCAAAATTCCAATCCATTGTCAGTTCTCAATTTCTTAATTTTCTTGCCAGTTTGATTTTCTACCAAAACTTTCCAAGTCTGGAAAGTAGGAAAAGCATCATTCTTATGCTTTAAAAAGTAGACCCAAACCTTGCGAGAGAAGTCATCAATAAAAGAAATAAAGTATTCACAGCCTCCAATGGATGGTGGGGAGAACGACTCTAAAGATCAGAATGAATATAATCAAGAATTTCTTCACTCTGATGAGTAGAAATAGCAAAACTAACCCTCTTCTGCTTGACAAAAACACAATGTTCACAGAATTCCAAATTGCCAATATCTTCTAAACGACCTTTCTTGTGCAAGAGATGCATACCTTTTTCACTTATATGACCCAAGCGCATATGCCAAAGCTTGGTATTAGAAGTGTTGGATGCAATAGCAACAGCTGCAGTACCTGTAACTGTAGAACCTTGCAAATAATAAAGGTTATTCATACGATTGGCCTTTAAAATAACACGGTTGCCAAGAGAAACCTTAAGAACACTATTTTCACCGGTATACTTGTATCCCATACCTTCTAAGGTGCCCAAAGAAATAAGATTCCTCCTTATTTTTGGAACATGATGAACATTTGTAAGATTCTTGAAAGTGCCATCATGAGTTTTAATTTGAATTGAACAAATACCGATAATTTCTAGTGGAGACTCATCACCAATAGTAACATCATCATTTGTAACGACAGTATACTCAGAAAACCACTCTTTATGGGAGCAAATATGAAAAGTACACGCTGAATCGAGAACCCAAGAAACATGTTTCTCTAAATCAGTGGTGACCAAAAGTGTTTCTCCACCCTCACTATCAGGATTTTCAACAATTCTAGCCTCAGCAGATTTTTTCAATTCCTTTTTCTTTCTCTCTTCTTTATTTTTCAGTTTGACACACTGATATTTAAGAAAGAAGAAAGTGAAAAAGAAGGTGTGCCATATTTATTTTATAATATCACAATTGTACGTATAGAACATTCGAATTTGCTCGTTGGAACATCATTTTTGTTTATATGAATAGGATAAATCACTATGATACTTGATGTTCCATTGTTCCTTTGGCATGTTCTATTAGATCATTTGGAATGTTTTAACATTTTTTTTCTATATTCCGTCAGTTCATTTGTCATGTTTCAATATTTTTTCCATCCCAACAAATCAATATCATGTTCCAATGGACATACGAAATATTCCAACAAGCATTAAAAAGTTTCAAAAAGCATTCGATACATTTCAAAATATTGGACACCATACACGTCGTTGAACCCAAAACAAAAGGGAACCAAAGAAATAGTGGAAAAATATCGCCCACCATGGGACATGTCACACGACTTTCCATCTTTTGTTGGCATGTTCTATCAATTCAATGAATTGTTTCAATATTTTTTCCTATGTTCTATCGGTTCATTTAGCATGTTCCAACATATTTTTATCATATTCGGCAGATCGATATCATGTCCCAACAAGCATACGAGGCATACCAACGGACATAAAAATGTTCCAAATAACATCATATATGTTCTAAAATATTGGACGTTGGACCCATAGTTGGACTCAAAACAAAAAGGGTCCAAAGAAATAGTGGAAAAGTTCCATCTTTTTTGACATGTTCTATCAGTTTATTTGAAATGTTCTAACATTTTCTCTACCTCCAACGGTTCGTTTAGCATGCCCAAATATTTTTTTTTCCATGTTCTAGCAGATCAATACCATGTTCCAACAAGCATACGAAATATTCTAAAAGACATAAAAATGTTCTATTTTTTTTTCTATGTTTCATCAATTCATTTGACATGTTGAAACATTTTTTTGCCATGTTTCAGCATATCAATATCATGTTTTAACAAATATACGAAATGCTCTGACATGCATTAAAAAATGTTTTAATTTGCTATGTTCAAAAATTCATTTGGTATGTTAAAACATTTTTGTCATGTTCTAGCAGATCACTGTTATGTTTCAACAATTTTTTTCTGTCATGTTCTAACATATCAATATCATGTTTTAACAGACATACAAAATGTGACATAAAATATATTGAAAAACCATTCGATAAACATATCGGACGTCAGACAAAAAAAACAAAAAAGTGGATAAAAAATTCGCCCACCATGGGGCTCGAACCCACGACCACAAGGTTAAGAGCCTTGCGCTCTACCGACTGAGCTAAAGCTGCTGGATCAACAAACCTTGTGGATTGCATCAATTCCACTCTCGGGTTGTTAAGTTTAATTTCAAACGAAACTATCCCATTGAGTGTTGATCGAGTTATGGAATTCTATACTTCACTACGGATTAAAAGTCATAGGGCATATTTTCTATTTACTATCAACGAACAGGTTCACAAGTTGAGAGCATCTCATTTTAGTCAATGTCTTGGAATAGACATTAGGAACAATCATCAGTTCGGAATTTACAGCCATATGTTCCATGATAAAAGGTGGAAGCAAGTGGGAGAGATACCATTCCTAAAGGAATCAAGGCATATCTATCAAATCTCTCATGAAGATGAATTTAATCCCTCCGAGGTCAAGTATCTTTCACCTGAAGCCAAGGTCCTATTGATGATTCTTAGGCATAGTTTGTATCAAAAAACAGGCTATAGAGAGGCAGTCGCTCCTATTTTGGCTTAGCTTCTAAATCTGATCTTGAGCAGAAGAACAATTGATTTACTGGATTACATCATGAGAAATGGAGTAATCAATCTATAGGAAAATGTCAATCCTTTATCATTTGCACAAATAATTTCAATAATGCTTCTTGGGAGGGATTTGGTGTCTACTGTAGAATTCAATAGAGAATTCAAAGTGTTCCTCGAGCAGTACAAGCTGGGCAAAGCTCTTGGAGATGCAGTTAAAAATTTTAGGGGTGTTCACCCAATTCCCTCTCCAAGTTTCGTGCAAGAACCCACTAATGAAGAAAGTGAAGAAGCTGAAATTAGTGGTGGTAAGGAAAAATATGCTAGGAGAAGAAGCTCATTTTTCAAGCTAATACCATCTGACGAAGTTTGATAGTCCAATCCTTACACCAAGTCCATCTTTGCCCATTGGAACACCTATGTCATTTACACCACAAGGTAGTGAGCATGAGCAACCTCTTGCCGCTCAAGCTAGTGAACACACTCATGTCATATACCCTGGATAGGGCACTGTGAAAGAGGATCTAAGGCCTAGAGGGGGGGGTGAATAGGCAATTTTAAATTCTTTTTAATTATTCTCGATTAAGCATCATGTTAATAATTACCCAATCCTAGTTGCAATTGACAACTAAGCGGAAGCGACAAGCAATTACGAGGCAACTAAGACATGGCATACAAATTAACACAAACAATGCGATAAGAGTAAGTGCGGGAAATAAATGAGAGAGTGACACGGTGTTTGTTTGACCGAAGTTCGGAGCCGCAACTCCTACTCTCCGTTGAGGCTACCCCTTGCGCACAAGGACCGGTTCGCTCTCGAGCCTCACGCCTCACTTACTCCCGGTAGTCGTTCCGCCACTCCGGCGAGGTGGACTCCGTCATCTGTACACCGACTTGAGAGTAGCCACACGCCAAGGCCTACTCCCAAGCCCACGCCTCCACGAAGGATGTCTTCAAAAGTAACAAGCCCGAAACGCCTCGATCATGCCGGATCGAAGGACTTCCATGAAGCTCGGTATTGGGGTTTGATGGATTGTGGCTTTGGATGATCTTGTGGGTGGAGGATTGGCTCTAGAACACCTAATTGATGAGCTATGAATGTGGTAGGTGAAGTGGAGCAGCAAACCTCAAAGTAGCCAGCCACTAGGTAGGTATTTATAGCCCCTAGAGCAAAACTAGCCGTTGCCCCTCGGAAGAGGACAAAAGACTAGCCGTTAGCCTCTACCGGACGCCGTCAAGACGGCACCGGACGCCGTCCGGCAGAGGCAATCGCTCACAAAAATAGGTTTATCGGACGCCGTCCGGTCCCCGAGACGCCGTCCGAAGAAGATCGTGCAAGCTGAGCTACTGGACGCCCCAGACACCGTCCGGCAGCAAGAAACAGCCAAAATTGAACTTTAGTGAGTATTAATTTGGATTTTGGGCTGGTCGGACGCCGTCTGGATTTACCAGACGCTGTCCGACAGAATTGATTTCCGGCTAAAAATTGAGGGGGAAATTTAGGTGGGTTTCTCTCTCTCTCTCTAGAAATCTCACATAGGGATATTTGGGTATTTTTTAGAGATGGTGGACTACGGAAACCGAGTTTTCAAGAATTCGCAAAGATCCGGCATAGTCCGAGATATTCGAACCCCTTTTGAAATCCGACGAAAAACAGGAAATAAACCTAACTACTCCTAATCTATACGTGACCTCTTCTCTCGTCCGGTCACGCACTTGAAATCTTGGAGTAGCTCAGAAAATTGTTGACGCTTCAAATTAGGGTTTATAAAAACCGCCGAGTCTTCGCTAGGGTTCCGAGAAGTCAAAAACCCCTTAGCACTTAATATTTATTTATTTTGACATCAATGCCACTAATAAAAATTAGGGCTCAATGATGCTCACAATCTCCCCCTTTGTGGCACTTGATGGCAACCCAAGAGAGAATAAAATTTTTGAGCTGCAAAAGGGGTTAGTGCAATACAAATATACGAGCAATTTCAAATTTAAGATAACCACAACTCGACCACAAGGATGTGCAAATAAAGGAAGCTCCCCCTAAATTCATGCATAAATTAAGTTCAGAAGCCAACAAGGTTCAAATGTCATAAAACCAACCAAGGTAACAACCACAAATTTCAACGAGTATCGAGGCAATAAATAATATTACAGGTAAACACAACCTCGATCTCACTACCCACTACTAACCCTCTACTACTCTCTAACTTCTCCCCCTTTGTCACCAAGTGACACAAATAGGAAAAGGTCCTATTTTTGCTGATCTTGGTCCATGTCGTCTCCTCCGTCATCTCCCTGGCCGCCGGAAGAGGAGCCCTGACCTCTAGGACGCTTGAACAAGGGCATATGAGCTGCAGAGGGTACCGACCGAGGTGAGGATGGATCATCATATAGTTGGGTCGGTTGAGGGTTTGGCAAAGAAAAGTTGAGATGGCGACGACTTCTCCACCAAGAAATGAATCTTACCAGAGGAGGATATGGTGTGGAGGAGGCACAAAGGAAGGAGCAGGCCTGGAAGGAGGGTATACCCAAGGATGAACCGGTGGTGGGTAGGCAGGTGGGCGAGGAAAGCTCTGAGTCTGCTGGTAAGCCTGGTAGTTGTCATGAGCATGTGAGTACCATGAGTAAGGATTGGCCCCTTCTAGAACGGACATAAACATTGCACCCATGTACTGTACCGCTGACTTGAACTCCGCAAATTCATCATTTAAATAAGTCTCTGCATCTGCCAGATCATCATCTCTCCTGCGGGTGGTCGCCACTCTTCTTTCACCTCGGTGTGAAAAGTTCTCATTTCGTCTTGCACCCTCATCTCACCGATCAAAGTATCATACCATGAAGGAGGGACTGCTGAAGAGGAACCCGGACCAGGCGCTGGCACAAACGGCTGCATTGGAGCAGCAGGAGCAAAAGCAGGATCCAATGGAGGAGCATCATCACCAGGTCTACCCAACTTGGGCTTGCTCCCAAGTGAGTTCAAGAAGTTCTTCATCTGATGCTTTTTGATTCTGTTTGTCCAGCTTCTTACTTCATTTGCAGAAACCCGCTGAGTCCTAGAAAGAAATAAGCCAATATAGGGAGCTAAAGGTAGTGCCCTATTGACCTCTCTGAATATTGTGTCAGCTAGCTCTCCCATGAGGGTGGCGCCAATGTTTACAACTCTGCCTATCAGGAGATAAAGCATGAACCAACTGCAGATCGGTAAAATCCTGTCACGGTTGCCACCTCGAACAAATAAAGTGCTTCGAAGAATAAGGTTTATCGAGCGGGCTCCCTGCATGGCAACCGATTGGCCTTCTCTATATTCAATTCTTCCTCACAACATCAATGTACATGAACCGTACTTCTTCAAGAGGAGGATATTTGCCCTCCGAGGGCATCTTCATAGCACACCTCATTTAAATCGCTGCGCAGTCCGAGTACCCAAGGCGTGATTCATCTCAGCCACTGTGATCCTTTGAACCTGTCCATCAACTGAATGATAATAGTTTGACTCTGTCTCGTCTTCGGCAATCAGTAAAGTGGCAAAAAACTCACAGTTCCTCTCATTGCTCCAGGTCAATTTCTTGTTTGATATCAATTCTGCTAGGCCTGGTGTGGAGCTGAATATGGTATGCACCTCAGGCCCTGCCACTGCTGTGATCTCACTCCAATCAACACAATGAGGATCCCTCAGACTACCCTTGGGAGCAGAAAAGCACATGTAGAGCTGCTTCTGGAACTTGGTGTAGAAACGGAAGTCTTTGGTATACTCCCGTCTTTGGGGAAACCACCTCGCATATGAGACGGACCTCTTCTTCCTCAGTGTCTCCATAGATAGTTTCAGAACCTGATCATCCACAGGGTCGTCCTCAGCAACCACTGTCTCGGTGACATCCTCATCAATTGGGTCCTCAATGTAGGTGTCATCATCAGCATCCTCGGCGGTTGCAAAAGACGATCCCGCAACCCGAGTCCAATGAAGTCCCTGATCAGGCTGCTGCTGAATGTCCGCTCTAGTCACTCTACTTGGGCTAGGAGGAGCGGCACTGCTAGCCGTCTCATCTATGTAATCCGGATCGCCCTTACTGCCGCTGTCACGCCGACCACTGAGGGTCCTGCCCAGAGCCTTCCCAAACTTCTTCAATGATTTCGACATGTTGAATCAAACCGCTGACGGATAGACCACTGACGGAACGTGCCCACTGCCAAGAGCCACTGACCACGAATCCACAGACAAGTTTCCAACCCACCACGGTCCAGCCCTGAACAGGAACGCGGGAAAATCCTATTCAAAACCTAGAACTCGGTAAACAACGAGATTTGACGGGAATAAAGGCGGGAAGCCGTTACCGAGCCCTAGAGGGGAAGGAGGAAGTCGTCGCGCGCGAGGAGATCGTCCCCAAGGCCCTTCCCGTAGGGAAAGGAGGAACTCGGCGGAGACGAGGCGCCGACCCAGAGCCGTCCACTTCCAATCCACGCGGTGGAAATCGAAGAGACGACGAGGAGGCCGCCGTGGTGGTGGAGATCGCGGAGGTCGCCGGAGGGTCTTCCCGGTGAGGAGAAGGGCGGCGGCGCGCCGGTTTGGAGAGGAGGAGAGATCAAATGAGGAGAGAGGGAGGCGGAGAGGTAAGTTATAAGCAGTTCCGCGCGGTTGGGTCCTGTCGGACGGCGTCCGACGGTGATCGGACGGCGTCCGACAGAGAGGGTGCAGAGCACAGTTGCTCTCGTCGGACGGGGTCGCGGGGAAGCCGGACGGCGTCCGACAGAGATATTGCAGCGCCATTTGCACTTGGTCGGACGGCGTCCGGTGGTGACCGGACGGCGTCCGACAGTACGAATTCAGCACCCACAAATCCTGTCGGACGGCGTCCGAGCCTGTCCAGACGGCGTCCGATGAAGGCAAAAATTTCAGCTGCTTTTACTTCGGACCAGTGGGCCCCACCAATGCGAGAATTATTATAAAAATAATGTTTTGAAGTGATAATCTCCATTTTGCTCAAAATTCAACGGAAGATTCAAATGTGAGCAATTTGAAGTGATTTTCTAAGATTTTAATTTTGAAGGGATAAGATACCAAGTTTGACAAATGAAAACAAATTAAATTCAAAAACCCAAATTTTGATCTTCGAGATCAAGAAAATGTGTGAACCCAAATTTTGCCTTGATTTCTCATATAGGCATGAAAATCGCGCATAGGGGTTCACTTCAGAGTTTAAGCACATGTTTTTGAATTTTGGCTCCTTTTCAAATATCTTCAACAAGTTTGATGCCAAATGATTTTCAAAAGAAGAAATATGCATATGGAGCAACTTTTTCAAAGAGGGATAAGATTTTCAAAATTAGAAGTTTGAAGTGATAAGACGATAAGAATAGTCTATTAAGTTCAAATTTGTTTTGGCTTGAAATATAGGACAAGAATGTGCTAACCCAAAATCAAATTTATCTTTTCACCACTAGAGGGAGTTTTGAGATCATGAGTTGAAACTAAACTCCCCCTAAATGTGACAAGGGTCAAAAGCAAATGGAAAAATTCAAATAAGACCCAAAAATCACAAAAACCAATCAACACGCATTTGATCTATCTAGTATGTTGAGTTCATTCCTTAATTTGCAAAACCGTGCCTCATCCAAGGGTTTGGTGAAAATATCCGCCAATTGGTCTTCCGTTCGCACGTAGGCAAGCACAACGTCACCCTTTGCAACATGGTCACGAATAAAGTGATGTCGGATGTCGATGTGCTTTGTACGGGAATGTTGGACCGGATTGTTGGCTATTTTCACCGCACTTTCATTATCGCATAGAAGTGACACTTTTTCAAATTTTAGCCCAAAGTCACTAAGCATTCGAGTCATGTACAAGAGTTGAGCACAACAACTCTCCGCCGCTACATATTTCGCTTCCGCGGTAGATAGCGCCACGGAGTTTTGCTTCCTCGAAGTCCATGACACGAGTGGCGATCTAGCAAGTGACAACCCCGAGATGCTTTTGCGATCAATTTTGCAACCGCATAATCCGAGTCGGAATAGCCAAGAAGCTCAACACGCGCTCCTTGGGGTACCAAAGACCTAGACTAGTGGTGATTTTAGATATCTCAAAATGCGTTTCGGCAATAAGATGCACTTCTTTAGGGATGCTTGAAAACGAGCACACATGCACACACTAAACATAATATCGAATCGAGAAGCGGTAAGATAGAAAGCGAACCGATCATGGAGCGATAAAGCTTTTGGTCCACGGGCTTTCCATCTTCATTCAAGTCAAGATGCCCATTAGTGGCCATTGGTGTTTTGATCGATTTGCAATCGTTCATTGAAAACCGCTTGAGAAGGTCCTTTGTGTATTTCTCTTGACAAATAAAGGTTCCTTCTCGAAGTTGCTTGATTTGAAATTCAAGGAAGAAAGTGAGCTCTCCAATCATAGACATTTCGAATTCCTTGGACATCATCTCGCCAAAGTCCTTGCATTTAGATTTGTTAGTGCATCCAAAAATAATATCATCCACATATATTTGACAAATAAATAAGTCATTTTCAATAGGCTTTAGAAACAATGTGGAATCAATCGCACCGGTTTTAAATCCCTTTTCTAAGAGGAAGTCCCTAAGACGCTCATACCATGCTCTAGGAGTTTGTTTGAGACCGTATAGCGCCTTAGTGAGCTTATAAACATGGTTTGGGTGTTTGAGATTTTCAAAACCGGGCGGTTGCTCGACATAGACAGGTTCATCAATAAAACCATTTAGAAAAGCACTTTTAACATCCATTTGAAAGAGAGTTATGTTATAGAGAGAAGCGAATGCCAAGAGTAACCGTATAGCTTCAAGTCGAGCAACGGGGGCGTAGGTTTCTCCATAGTCAAGTCCTTCGATTTGTGTGAAACTTTGCGCCACCAATCTTGCTTTGTTTCGCACCACTTCACCGTTCTCATCTTGTTTGTTGCGGAAGACCCATTTGGTTCCAATGACATTGTGGTCCTTCGGTCTTTCCACAAGCTCCCAAACTTCGTTGCGGGTGAAGTTGTTTAGTTCTCCATGCATGGCGTTCACCCAATCCGCATCCGCCAATGCCGCATCAATGGTCCTAGGCTCAACAATAGACACAAAGGCGTGATGCGCACAATAATTAGCGGTATGAGAACGGGTTCTTACGCCTTGATTGAGATTGCCAATGACTTGATCTAGGGGATGATCCTTGGAGAGAGTGCGGTGTTGTTGAACGGGTACTTGTAGATCAACGCCTCCCCCTTGAGCTTGATCAACTTCAAAGTTTGCATCTCCGTCCACCGCTTGATCTTGAGTTGTTGGAAAGGTGCCTTGAGCTTGATTATCGATGGAGGTGGTGGGGGTTATTACTTCATCTTTTGGTGCCTCCGGTGAGGGTCGAATTTCCCCCAACTCTATGGCTTCATGTGGTAGCTCATCACCTACATTTCTTGTCAAATCTTGCTCATTTTGTGAGCCGTTAGTTTCATCAAACTTAACATCATAGGCTTCCTCAACTAGCCCGGTAGAATTATTAAAAACTCGAAAAGCTTTTGAGCGAGAAGAGTAGTCTAACATTATACCAACATCACACCTCTTTTGAAACTTACCCAAATGAGTCCTTTTCTTATAGATGTATACCTTGCAACCAAAGACTCGAAAGTAAGAGATGTTGGGTCTTCGTCCCACTAGTAGTTCATATGAGGTCTTGTGAAGGAGTCGGTGGAGGTAGAGGCGGTTGATGGCATGACACGCCGTGTTGACGACTTCCGCCCAAAAGACATGCGGCGTGTTGTACTCGTCAAGCATCGATCTTGCCATCTCTATCAAAGTACGGTTCTTCCTCTCCACCACTCCATTTTGTTGGGGAGTGTATGCCGCCGAGAATTCGTGCTTCACACCTAACTCATCACAAAATTCTTTAACATTTGTATTAGTAAACTCGGTGCCATTATCACTCCTCACCTTTTTAAGAAAAAGTCAAATTCCTTTTGAGCTTTCAAAGCAAATCTTTTAAACACATCACCGGCAAGAGATTTATTTGTAAGGAAAAATACCCAAGTGAAGCGAGAAAAATCATCGACAATCACATGACAATAAGAATTACCGCCTATGCTCGCATAGGTGGTTGGGCCAAATAAATCCATATGCAAAAGTTCAAGTGGTCTGGATGTAGACATAAAAGTCTTAGTCGGATGAGAATTAGCCACTTGCTTGCCGGCTTGGCATGAGCTAAATAAATGATTTTTTCTCGAATTTGACATCCTTCACTCCAACAACCAAATTATCTTTAAAAACCTTTTTCAAAGTGCCCATTCCAACATGTCCAAGACGTCTATGCCACAACCAACCAAGAGTGGTTTAAGCAATAAGACAAGTCTTGATTTGAGAAGATTCACGGTTTGAAAAATCAACCAAATATAAGTTTTGAAACTGGGTGCCTTCAAATGCAACACTTTGATCCTTAGTGGAAACAACACGAACTCCGTTGACCGAAAAGAAACAATCAAAACCCAAATCGCACACTTGAGCAACGGAGAGGAGATTAAAGTTGCAAGCTTCCACCAAGAGCACATTAGAGATGGATAGGTCATTAGATATTGCAATTTTACCTATACCCATTACCTTTCGCTTGGAGTTATCCCCAAATGTGATCTTGTGTTCGGGGTCCTTCTCCTCTTCTAGTGAGGTGAACATACTTGAGCTACCGGTCATGTGTTGGGTGCAACCGCTATCAAATATCCAATGCCGGCCATCGCTCTTATAGTTCACCTACGCACATAAATTCAAGCTTGGGTTTTAGGTACCCAAGACTTCTTCTTGAATCCTTTTGAGTTAGTCATCAAGCATTTGGGCACCCAAATAGCCTTCACATCTTTCTTTTCATTTGGTGCACCAACATATTTTGCATAAGTAGAGCCATTCTTCCTCATAAGCATGTAACTAGCATTAAACACTTGAGTTTTAAACATGAATTGAGATGATTTAGCAAGAGGACAAGCAATGGCTTTGTGTTTATCATTTTTGCAAATATGGCAACGGGTCCCTCCCTTAACAAAAGTTAGCTTGGGCTTACCCCAACCGCCCTTGGGCAAATCCCCGGGATGAAATCCCAAACCATGCTTGCCCAAGGTGTACCTTTACTCCCGAAGCACCTTGTTAAGAGAGTTGTTCCCCACAAGCAATTTAGTCAAACTAGAGTCTAGTTGCTCAATTCTATCCTTTAGAAGCAAATTTTCCTTAACTAGCTCATTAGCACATTTAGAAACACCACAAGTACCAATTGAACAAGCATTTTCATTTGGAGAAGTAGCACTAGTGGGTGAAGATGAGTTAGCATTGGGTGTGATCGTGGGTGACAAGCTAAAGGATGTGTCATGAGATAAGCTAAGTGAACCATCTATAGTGTCAATCAAATCACAAGTCACACCAACATTGCATTTTTCAATTGAGCAATCAAGCGGAGTTTCAACATCAACATTAGAGCTAGCAAGTTTGTTTTCTAGAATTTCAACTTGCAAATTTAGAGCTTCATAATCATCTTCTAGAGTTTCATGTTTTTCAAGCAAATTTTCAAATTCATTCGCAAGCTCTTTATACACTTTCACTAGCTTCTTCCTCTTAGACTTTTCCTTCTCTGGAGCATTATTCAAATCATCAATCAAAAGTTTAAGCTCACTTTTAGAGAGGTGCTCATGTGTTACCTTCTCCTCTAGTGCCATAAGACACATGGGAGGTGAAGGGTTGTCGATGGCGACTCCGGACACCTTGGTGTTTTCATTGTCGGAGGAGTCCGCCCAAGAGCCCTCTTCATCGGTGATCCATTCCCCAATTACTTCTTCTTGTATATTGGCGGTGAGACAAAGCTTTTGCTTGGGAAGAACCGGAGGAGCATTCTCCTTGATCGCAAGTCCGGCTAGTCCATGAGCTCTAGTGTCTTCTTCTTCGAAGGATGATTGTGAGGACGATGAGCTTGAGCTATCTTCCTTCTTGGTCTTTTGTCCGGTAAGAGCCTTCTTCTTCTCCTTAGATTTGTGTTCGCTCTTGCGGTAGTGACGGTACTTTTTCTTGTCATCATCCTCATCTTCTTCTCGATTCCTTGCCTTGTGCTTGTTCTTTTTGCTTCTTGGACAATCCGCCGCCAAGTGACCCTTGTCTCCACATTCGTAGCAACGCATCTCGGAGATAGGTCTTCGCTTTGAAGAGGATGATCCGCCGCGGAAGCTCATCTTCTTAATCAACTTTCTTGACCGCTTGACAAGGAGGGCTAATTCTTCAATCTCCGGAATTGCATCATCGGAGTCATCATCATCTTCTTCAACTTCGATCTTCTTCTTTCCACTTTTGGCTTTGGCGGGGAGAGCAATTGACTTCTTGTTGAGCGGAGACTCTTCACTTTTAAGAAGTCGCATCTTGTAAGAGTTGAGTTGCCCGAGGAGTTTTGTCGGTGTCATCTTCTTGAGCTTTGACTTGGATGCTCAAATCAAGGTCACAAGTGGATTGAAGCTAAAAGGCACAACATCGAGCATCTTCCGACAAATGTCAATGTCTTCCAAGACCTTATTCTCCGAACATCCGGCAATTTCATTGACGATGGGGTTCAACCTAAGAAACATTTCATTAACACTTTCATTAGGAAGCATCTTGAATTGATCAAATCGTTTTCTAGCTCGAGATAGCTTCTCCTCAAGCATCTCGGCACTACAAACATGGATTTCTCTAAGATGCTTCCAAATGTCATAAGCTTTAGTGAGATTGCCAATGCTATCAAAAACTTCGGAAGATACACTAGAAAGTAAAGCGTTTCTAGCAATGGCATTAAAGCGTTTGTACTTAGCATGAACTTCATCAAGAGTAATTGTTCCGGCCGGAGGGTCCGGATAGCCGGTCTCACAAGCAACCCACACATCATAGCTAAGTGTCTCTAAGTAACATTGCATCCTAATTCTCCAATAGTTGTAATTTGTTCCATCAAAGATAGGAACTATTTCAATTTCTATCCTAGACCCCTCTTGAGCCATCTCCTAGCGGTGAAGCTAATACCGGAGAACCTAGACGCTCTGATACCACTTGAAAGAGGATCTAAGGCCTAGAGGGGGGATGAATAGGCAATTTTAAATTCTTTTTAATTATTCTCGATTAAGCATCATTTTAATAATTACCCAATCCTAGTTGCAATTGACAACTAAGCGGAAGCGACAAGCAATTACGAGGCAACTAAGACATGGCATACAAATTAACACAAACAATGCAATAAGAGTAAGTGCGGGAAATAAATGAGAGAGTGACACGGTGTTTGTTTGACCGAAGTTCGGAGCCGCAACTCCTACTCTCCATTGAGGCTACCCCTTGCGCACAAGGACCGGCTCGCTCTCGAGCCTCACGCCTCACTTACTCCCGGTAGTCGTTCCGCCACTCCGTGAGGTGGACTCACACCCGTGCACCGACTTGAGAATAGCCACACGCCAAGGCCTACTCCCAAGCCCACGCCTCACGAAGGATGTCTTCAAAAGTAACAAGCCAAACGTCCCGATCATGCGGATCGAAGGACTTCCATGAAGCTTCGGTATTGGGGTTTGATGGATTGTGGCTTTGGATGATCTTGTGGGTGGAGGATTGGCTCTAGAACACCTAATTGATGAGCTATGAATGTGGTAGGTGAAGTGGAGCAAAGAAACCTCAAAGTAGCCACCACTAGGTAGGTATTTATAGCCCCTAGAGCAAAACTAGCCGTTGCCCTCGGAAGAGGACAAAAGACTAGCCGTTGGCCTCTCACGGACGCCGTCCGACGGGCACGGACGCCGTCCGACAGGCAACGCCACAAAAATAGGTTTATCGGACGCCGTCGGTCCCATCGACGCCGTCCGACAAGGATCGCTACTGAGCTACGGACGCCCCAGACCGTCCGCAATGAGAAACAAATGAAAATTGAACTTTATCGGACGCCGTCCGATGACTACCGGACGCCGTCCGACAGTGAGTATTAATTTGGATTTTGGGCTGGTCGGATGCCGTCTGGATTTACCAGACGCCGTCCGACAGAATAGATTTCCGGCTAAAAATTGAGGGGGAAATTTAGGTGGGTTTCTCTCTCTCTCTAGAAATCTCACATAGGGACATTTGGGTATTTTTTAGAGATGGTGGACTACGGAAACCGAGTTTTCAAGAATTCGCAAAGATCCGGCATAGTCCGAGATATTCGAACCCCTTTTGAAATCCGACGAAAAACAGGAAATAAACCTAACTACTCCTAATCTATACGTGACCTCTTCTCTCACCCGGTCACGCGCTTGAAATCGTGGAGCAGCTCAGAAAATTGTCGACGCTTCAAATTAGGGTTTATAAAAACCGCCGAGTCTTCGGTAGGGTTCTGAGAAGTCCAAAAACCCCTTAGCACTTAATATTTATTTATTTTGACATCAATGCCACTAATAAAAATTAGGGCTCAATGATGCTCACACACTGGTAAAAGGATAGGTGGATAAGGGTGGGCATTCGGTTATTTCGGTTTGATCGGTTTGGTTATTTCAATTTCTAGAAAATTTGGTCTCTGGAAATTGCTAACCGAAATTTGTTTGGAAAAAATACAAACCGAACCGAATTATAAAAAAAAATTTGGTTTTGTTAATTCGGTTTTTGGGTTAAAACCGAAATCATATACAAGAAGTAAAATAAATCAATATTTCGGACAAAAAGTAACCAGCAAGATCTACTAGCCGGATTCAAAACTAACATCATCTAGCAGTAAGATTCATCATGTAATTGCAAGTTACAAGCTTCAGCCATCACAAATAAATAATCCCCAAACAAGAACCGGGTGCTTATTAGATTCGGATATTTATCTCAACTCAGCACCAAAATCCCAAATCATGTGTAAAGATTGAATATCCGTCTCATCACTTTGTTAATAGGACAACTACATACCTCCATGGTGCTGAACTCAACGATTCCATGAAGTGGGTGAAGGGAAACGCGGGATTGCTACGCTAGCAACGAATCAAATTATACCGCGGAAACCCGGGAACACCTTGCACGTTAATGACCACAGATCAAGATTACCTTACGACGCCTCATGCAGCGGAAGACGAGTCGATGAAGCCGGTTCACCGATCTGCACGTAGTCGTACGGATGTAGTCGATCATGGCGATTCCATCACCTCCTCCTTGCTGGTTCTCAACGTCCCACGAGGTGTGCCACGACCGATCCTCATGCCATGGAGATCGTCGGCGTACTCCGTGCGCTCGCCGGGATTCGCGACCTTCCCGCGTAGCGCACCTTCAATCGGACGCCCCAGCCACATTCGAGCTCCGTTTTCGATGTTCTACCACTTGTTGGAAAGCTAACGAGATTATCTTTCCAACGCATCCAGTCTCGCCAAGAAACTCCTTTCGAATCAATGGAATAAATGAAACAAGATCGCGTCTAGAATCTATCCGCGAGCAGATTTCATCTTCTCCTCAGATTCGCATCGACTAGCGCCACAGGGTGTAGTGCCTCTACAGTATCCACACATACAGGGATTGGAATCTGTCCATGCGCGGTGTGCTAGCATCGGCACACAGACACCCGGGAGAGATGACGATTAGGTAGAACTTGCGCACAGGCATATATCAACCTCTCCACCACCTCTCTTTATATAGCGCCCACTATTGGGCGTACACTAGAGGCCCAATAAGGTTTGGGTCCACATCATATATATCACACGCTGACCATGATCCCGCATCATATGCGACTCATAATTTTCATTGGACATATCCCATCAGCTCCCACTTACACAATGAACAGTTTTGCAGTTACAATTCCCAACCCCCGTAAGTGTGTGACCCTATAGATTCATGTGCAAGTCAGCAGTAGACCCGAAACAACTTTTCAATCCACAGATCAATAGCGATATCTAGCAACACATATTGACCCCGAATGCACAGAATGCAATGTCGGCTGAATCTTGATACACTTGTACATACCGATCCCTTTACCATAAGATACCAGTCAAGCTCAAGGCGAGATGCGCGCCACCTTTGTTAATAGCTCGACCATTTCACTCGTCAATGTAATAGATACACGAAGATAATGTGATTCTCTAATAACATTGGCATGGCCATGCACTTCCTTATCCTCCACACTGAAAGAGGATCCTATGGCCTAGAGGGGGGGTGAATAGGCAATTTTAAACTTTTCGGTTATTTGTTAATTAAGTATCAAATTAATAGTGACCCAATCCTAGTTTCAATTGTCACGCAAGCGGAAGCGATAAACAAGTTACTACGCAACTAAGACATGGCATCACGATTCATCACTAGCAAAGCAACGGAAGTAAGTGCGGAAAGTAAATAAGAGAGAGCGACACGGAATTTGTTTCACCGAAGTTCGGAGCCGCAACTCCTACTCTCCGTTGAGGCTACCCCTTGCGCAAAAGGACCGGCTCGCTCTCGAGCCTAACGCCTCACTTACTCCCCGGTAGTCGTTCCGCCACTCCGGCAAGGTGGACTCCGTCACCCGTACACCGACTCGAGAGTAGCCACGCGCCAAGGCCTACTCCCAAGCCCACGCCTCCACGAAGGATGCCGTCTTCAAAAGTAACAAGCCCGAAACGCCCCGATCATGCCGGATCGAAGGACTTCAATGAAGCTCGGTGTTGGGGTTTAGTGATTTGTGGCTTTGGATGATTTGTGGGTGGAGGAATGGCTCTAAATCATCTAATTTATGAGCAATAAGTGTGGTAGGTGTGGAGAGCTGCAAAACCTCAAAGAAGCCAGCCACTAGGTAGGTATATATAGCTCCTAGAGCAAGCTAGCCGTTGCCCCCCGGAAGGGGACAAAAATACTAGCCGTTAGCCTCAACCGGACGCCGTCCGACGGGCACCGGACGCCGTCCGACAGCGGCTACTGCTCACATAAAAAGAACTTATCGGACGCCGTCCGGTCCCTATTGGACACCGTCCGACAGAAAGCAATGCACACGAGTTGAGTTTATCGGACGCCAGCAGCCTGCTCCCAGACGCCGTGTGACTGCGAAAAGGACACGAAATTTAACCTTATCGGACGCCGTCCGGTAATGACCGGACGCCGTCCGACAGCGAGCACTGTTTCTGGTTTTGCTGATCGGACGCCGTCCGGCTGTGCCCAGACGCCGTCCGACAGAGAGTATTTTTCTGATAAAAAAACCTGAGTCTGTGTGGGAGAGTTTGAGGGGTTTCTTTCCCTCTAGAAATCTCACAAGAAAATATTTGGGTATTTTTAGAAGAGGTGGACTATGGAAACCGATTTTTTCGAGAGGTCGCAAAGATCCGGCATAGTCCGAGTGATTCAAACCCCTTTTGAAAACCGACGAAGACAAGAAGTAAAGCCTAAGTACTCCTAATCTATACGTGACCTCATCTCTCGCCCGGTCACGCACTTGGAACCTCGGAGCAACTCACAAATTTGTCGACACTTCAAATTAGGGTTTTACAAGACGCCGAGTCTTCGCCAGGGTTCCGAGAAATCCAAAAACCCCCTAGCACTTAATATTAATTATTTTGACATCAATGCCACTAATAAAAATTAGGTCTCAACGATACTCACACACACCGAGGGGCCCAGAGGTATCTCTCCTGTTATCTAAGAGGGGTAAATTTCATCTTGATAATCACACCCCTGGCAATGCTTCGTGGCATACCTAGTACTCACCTTTATAACTACCCTGTTACGGTGTAGCGTTTGATGACACCAAAGCATACGAGTCCACATGCTGAGCACCCATGACGATCTCAGGTCTAAAGACCATATAGGTGTACTACTCGAGACTATACGCTGATGGCACTTTAAGAGATAACAATCTCATAGTGTCTCAGAAGTGTGTTTGTCCAACTACCCATGTTCTCCAACATGTGTCCACATCAAGGTTCAAGAACTCGCTACTCGGTACTGACTTGGTGAGGTACCGAGTAGCGAGTACTCGGATTACTCGGGAGTACTCGGAAATTACTCGGTAAATTAATATATGATTAATAGACATATATCGATGTAATGATGGCATATTTTCTTTCATATGACTTAATAATACTTGTAAATCTACATGTATGAACTATTAACATAAAGTAGAGTGCATGTTACGACTTACGACATATCGCAACTCGGAAGTTCGCAACATATGACATATCGCAACTCACAAGTTCGCAGCATATGACATGATCACATGAATACATGATAGGTAATACACTAAAACATCATAAAATGTCCGCAAATCACAACCAACAAGCACTCAAAGTTTTTACTCGATTTTTACTCGGCTGTTACTCGGTTTTTACTCGATTTTTGCTGACCGAGTAATCAACCGAGTTGGCCCTTCTCGACTCGGTGGGGCGAGCGATTAGCGATTAATCGCCGAGTAATACCGATTTTTAGAACCTTGGTCCACATTATTGATTTGATATCTCCATATCAATGATCCGGGAACATGATCATCAATCAATACATGTGCTGATCTTATGATTATAATGGTTCAAGTTATGATACAATCAGGGACCCATTTAGAATAACATCATATACTGAAAGAGTTTCACGAACAAGTCGTACTTGTTGATCGATACCGATGATGCTATTCAAGGAACCAGAGGATAACAATTTATCCATCATAAACATAGAAGTGATATAGTCTTCTCCAAAACCGCCTAATCGGCTCATCACTTATATTTTATCCACATGCACCAAAGCTTACCAACCGGATATCCAATATCCAATACTTATGTACACCTTTCATAAAGGTTGTGGTAATATTTGTTTAGGCTAAAATTGTTTTAGCTTTTTAACCTTCATTAAGTATTGGTTTGAAAACTAGTGCGCGATGTAACCTCCAAAGAACACATTCACTATACTTCATAAGTATCTTAGAATGTTTCTTACCATCCAGTGACATTCACCAGGATTAGATTGATATTTGCATATTCGATGACATTCACCTTAATGCACAGGGCATGAAAATCCTTTCTTTGGCAATTACTAAGCTTAGCAAGTATCTAATACTGAATCTTGCTTTCCAATGTGACATACATAGGAACAAATTCCCCGTTGAACCATTCAACAACATATCAATATATATCTAATCCAATTAGCCTTTCAGATCTATCCCTATAGACCCTCATGCTAAAATCATGGAATATTATTTTCGATCAACAATATGTCATACATATATAAGATCAGGAACGTCGGTGCTCTCCCACTTGGCCTTGATGAACTAGCCAAACAATTGGACTACACATAAAATAAATATTTAATAAATATTTAACTCTATTATGATTGTTTTAAAAACTTGCATGCTCTAGCACTTTATGGATCATCAAAACTTGAGGCTGTGTCAAAACACATTCTCAATTAGGTCTCAACCAAAGAGAATCATTTCGATATCCATATAGCATATCATATATGTAATAGTAGCTAGGTGAATCTAGACAATATCAAGCGAACCAATCAAGTTCAAAACTTAATTGCCACATATAGCTCGTCATAAATTAATCTTTCAGAGTATTGGCCCATCACACTTCATCATCAGTCTTAATCTCATCATAGTCCGATAACAATTGTCTTCACTATCATATACGTGACTAATGTGGTTTTTATGACCAATGCAGGGTTGGTTCTTCTAAAAAACATACAATAACTTGTACATAATATGAAATTTTAATCGGAACTAAAACACATTCCAATGATTCCGGAATAACTCCGAGTCACACAGTGCTCTCACTAAATATTTGGGAAGAAACGATTTTTTAAAATAAAACCATTCCGAGCAACAAACATTTTGCTGCTCTTTACCCTTTTATATGTACAAACACTTTGTACCTCACAAAGAAACATTTATCTTAATCGATTATAAACATGTCAGACGTCAGACATTTTACACATGCCCCACATTCCAGATTTTAATAAATAGCAAGGAACAATTTCCGATCCATATCATATATGGTGGTTTCATTGTGACTAGATGTAACCTTTCAAATAAGCACAATTATTTCTAAGTGTATCATATGATGGATAATGAAACATAATGACATCACAAGTCTTCAGGATTAATAACACACATCCATTCATCAATGAAGCATGCCCATAAGACAAATCAATATTCCACTCAAAAGAAACTGGAAAATCAAATTTGCCTATGCTCGGAATACAATAACAATTATTTAATTTCGACTATAATCCTTCGGGTTGGGCTGTTAAAGTGTGTCAGCGTCAAACGAGACAACTTTTACACCCTTATCATTATTTCAGAATCCTATCCTGTGGTGTCAAGGTAGCGCCAACCTTCGACTTCACAAGTCTAGATTAGTACTACAGGTCCAACTTGACATTTCCCTTTCACACATTACTCAGCTTCATTCATAATTCAGCCAATCTTTCGAACCATCATCAAATGATTAATGCTTATCTTAATGCTTTCTGATTCTAACATGCATCATATGCATCTCGACCTATGATTTCTCTAAGCCATTCATCAGATGAAAAGCAACGAAAAATCACATCAATAGCTAACCTTTAGCTAAAGGGAAAATCATATTTTCCAATGCCCAATGTAATCAATCATATTGACCACATATGACAGCTGACCAAATTTTCTTTTTGTGCTAATCTGAACAATGACTTAGGGATCAAATTCTTTAGCCCTTGTCTGGCTCTCAAATATGCCTTCCAATCCACAATCATATTGCAGATGTCCATGACTTCATCTTGCTGTAAAAACTCAGATTTCATAGTGACAAAAAATATGACAGTCAATACTAAGAAAATCATCATAGTGCTTATGATAAACACTTACAATACAGATTGCATTCCAACTAGTTCATCGAGGTACTACTCTTTAAAACAAATATTCCTTCTTAATAACTAGAGAACAATTCTTAAAATATAATATCAATCATCATGCATATATCAAGATTCTCTAATCAAAGATATAGCTCAAAAGTAAAGCATCAGGTATATCCACGAATATTAAACTATGTTTACGTGCATACCTCCCTTAACAATTTAGCGAAGATACTCTCACTCAAATCACATTCCCTCTAATGACTCGCGATGGGACAAGATCCATGGTTACTGCAGCTCGGGTAATGATTTGTCAATACCATTTGAACCCGCAACATAGGTAAGGCAACTCCTTGCCAATCACATCGTATGTGACTCTTGTTTGTTGGGGTGGCATCATATGCCTGGCTCCCAACCCTGATGCCCTGAAGTCCCAAATCCTATTTAAATGACTCCGATAAGCAAACCAACACTATGCGTGTGAATGCACGAGTTAGGCTACACCCTATTGTACAAGAAAGAAGACAGCGCTCATGATTTGTCAAGAACTTATCCGCCAACTTACAAGACAATAGGTGCAGCAATTGGAAGAGTATCGTACAATTAATATTTCGAGAAAAATTTATTTTATGAAAGAATAGCAGAGCAGGAAAACCATCACAGAAAATACATTATCTAAACGGTGCACCAATATGGTCCAAGACGCGGTGATCATTATCACTATGCGCCCATTCCTGTCCACCGAGCCATTAACTTGATTTTGCTCAAGTATCACAAATTAATATGTAAACCTTAGTAAGATGCATCATATACATGAGGATCAAACTATTCACATACATCTGCATAGAATCAAATTCTATCAAATAATATGAACTCATAACAATTATGAAAAGGCACATAAATAATTCGTGTGGTGGAAACAATTTTCCAGCAGTGAATCATATTCACAAATTTTGCCATGAAATTAAATTTCAACAAATTAATCACATCAATCCTGTCCGGACCAATCATATTGACCCAATGAATATTCCATTAAGCACGTTATTTACTGACAAATTAGCTGAAATGGTTCAAACTGTGAATCCTATTCACAATCTTACCCGTGACAATTCAATTGAATTAATCATATTAATCTAATACCAGACTACTCATTAGCCCCATGGCCCCTACCAACCGTCGAGGCATTATGGTAATAAGGGAAGCTTACCAGACAACCAACGCTTGAGGCGGTTGGTGCCAGTATTATCCTCCAACTCCAAGAGACATTGATAGTATGGCTAAATCGCTGCTCGGGATCCAAATCCCAGCCTGTGAATGACTCAAGCTACTCTTGACCGGTCGGCGAGCACTCCTAACCAGTCGGCGAGCATCTCTGACTAGGTGGCGAGCAGGTCTGACTAGTCGGCGAGCGGCTCTGACCAGCCGGCGAGCACTCCCAACCAGATGGCGAGCAGGCGGCGAGCGACTCTGACCAGTCGGCGAGCAGTCCTGACCAGTCGGCGAGCACTCCCGACCAGTCGGTGAGCAGCTCTGACCAGTCGGCGAGGACGACCAACGCTTAGTCTTTCATCATGATCGAGATCATCATTAATACATGCAACTATTGCACGGTAACCATGGATCAGCGACCATCTAACCGATTAAATCGCTAGACCACCGGTTGCTCTGGCCGACACTTAGATGTTCTAATCATATTAGCCCAACTGATCAAATCGTGTGCTCACATGCAAAACCAAAATGAGATTAATCATATTAATCAAGCCGCCAACTAGACTAATCTAATTAGCCAGTCAACTCAGCCACATGCACATTCAGCAGCACTATAGAGCATTGTATGCATCTTTGCATGCAAGCTGGATGCAGCGCAGCAGACTCACACACACAAACACGAACAGTGCATACATGCGAGTAGTCCCTAGCCGCGCAGAGCAGCGCCGAGCACTACCGAGCAACAACCTGGCTCTCAGGCAGCACATCATCACCACGCAGCAGCCTCAACCAACTTGTTCAGCAACACACGCCAAATATTTAACTCATCAGGATATAACAAAACTGATCATATCAGTTGACTATGCTGATCTAATCAACTCGGCTAAGATTAATCTCATTAATTACCCAAAAGAATAGTATATCAAATGAATCCATCGCCATATTAATTTATCATCATATGACTAAAAATAGCAGATCAAATCTACTAAACCACGTCAGCATCGGATCATCTCATGAACCTTGTGAGTCAATTCCATCTATAACAGATCGCATCTACAATGAGGAATCGGCAATAGATCCAATCTACTAGCTCGCATATTACATATGCGACCTATCCGGATCAAGAACTAAACAGGATGGCGCTGATACCACTGAAGAGAAATGCGAGATTGCTACGCTAGCAACAAATCAAATTCTACCGCGGAAACCCAGGAACACCTTGCAAGTAAATGACCACAGATCAAGATTACCTTACGACGCGCCGTGCAGCGGAAGACGAGTCGATCAAGCTGGTTCACCGATCTGCACGTAGTCGTACGGAAGTAGACGATCACGGCGATCCCATCACCTCCTCCTTGCTGGTTCTCAATGTCCCACGAGGTGTTCCACGGCCGATCCTCATGCCGTGGAGGTCGTCGACGTACTCCGTGTGCTCGCTGGGATTCGTGACCTTCCCGCGTAGCGCACCTTCAAACGGACGCCCCGGCCACATCCGAGCTCCGTTTTCACGTTCTACCACTCGTTGGAAAGCTAATGAGATTATATTTCCAACGCATCCAGTCTTGCCCAGAAACTCCTTTTGAATCAACAGGAATCGATGAAACAAGATCGCGTCCAGAATCTGTCCGCGAGTAGATTTCATCTCCTCGTCATATTCGCATCGACTAGTGCCACAGGGTGTAGCGCCTCTACGGCACACATACAGGGATTGGAATCCGTCCATGCACAGTGTGCTAGCACCGGCACACAGACGCCTAGGAAAGATGATGGCTAGGGTTTAGTGGAGAGATAGAACTTGCGCACAGGCATATATAGTCCTCTCCACCACCTCCCTTTATATAGTGCTCACTATTGGGTCCTCTACACTAGAGGCCCAATAAGGTTTGGGTCCACATCGTATGTATCCCTCGCTGACCGTGAGCCCGCATCGTATGCTATTTATAATTCTCATTGGGCATATCCCATCAGAGGGAACCTAGCCTGCTAGCCATCGCCGTCTCTAGCCGCTGGTGAACGCGCGCCAGCGCGCTGTCGCCGGATGCCAACGCCAGCGCCCCGTCTCTATACGCGCCGTTACCAGTCACCTCACGCGCCGCCGCCAATCGCCTCACGCGCCGCCGCCCGGTTCCCTGCGAGGCTGCAAGTAGATGCAAGTGGCCAGTGGTGGCTAGGTTTAGCACGTAGCACCGAGCGGATGGGAGGGAAGTGTGCTAGGCCGGGGAAAGGGTTGGGCGTACTGTATGGGAAGGAGTGCGCTGGGCAAGGGAAGTGGGCCATAGACAAGGCCAGACGGGGAAGACAGGAAGGCCAGAGGCCCAGAGCGCTGTGCGATGGCTTAGTAATTCGGTTTATTGGATATTTCGGTTCTGGATTCCAAAAACCGAAACGAACTGTGTTAACCGAATAGTTTTGAACAAAACCAAATACAAACAAAAAAAACCAAAAAAAATAGATTATTTTGGTTATATCGGTTCAGTTCGGTTCGGGTTTTCGGTTTTTTTGCCCACCCCTATAAGTGGAGATGATGACTCTCAAACTGAAGGAAGAGAACCATTTGAACTGCAGCAAATGAACAAATTAGGAGAACTAGTTGTTGTTGCCCGGTTCACTGAAAACCAAATGCATCATCTTGGTTCAAGGCAGCATGATAGTGAATCAAGTGGCTCAAGACCTGTTGGTGATGATCCTCATATCCCACATGAACAATTTGTACCCCCAGCATTTTCTCAGTCACACCATGAGTTCCCTAGACAACAAACTGCTCCAATGCCTCAAGATCATCACTTTTAGGGCTGGGAGCAATTTTCCTCTTTATTTGACAACTAGGGAATTCAGATTCAAGGTCTTGCTACCACACTTGACAACTTGGGTACTCAAGTATAAGAATTGCACTCCACTGTCAACAGTCTTCAAGACAAATATGATGAATAGATTAGAGAAATCAGAGTAATGCAGAAAAAGATGTTTGATTTTCATGGTCTAGTGTTCTCCAAAATGGATTATCTAAAGAATATGTAAGAAGAGCCTACAAGTCCATCGCGTGAAGGTTTAACACTAAAAGTTTGTACACCACAAACGTGTTTTTCTCTGTCTCAATTTTATGTCCGTTGTTAAACCAACTCTGACAGTGCTTTTGCAAAAGTATATTTTCCTCTTATTAAAGTATAACGGCTATTATCTACTACTTAGCCTATTAAAGAGCGCATAAACTCCATTCTGGTGTGAGATTTGGCCTTAGAATATCATTCTTAATCCTATTAACCAGTTCTTGAGCATAATTCTACTGCCACTTTATATTTCCACAGAAAGGCTCGAAAATCTCATTGCTCGAAAACTATCCGAATATGATTGAGAGTTTGCTATCTACTTGAGTAATGATTTAAAGCTTATTACTCTTGGATTATCAATCCTACACGACTTGGTGAATGTTTCTTTAATAGCTTGCCATGAAAGTTGTGGGAGCTTTCAAGATAATTTGTGAAGGCTATGTGCTTGCCTACCAGCGTGGTGAAAAGCAACCAAGAGTAAAATGAGGTTTGCGGGCTCTAGCGGGAGCAGGTCCTTAGTGAAGGGCTTGCCTCAACGGGGAGTAGAAGGAGCACTCCGAACCTCGGTAAAAATCACTGCATTTCTCTCTTTACATTTAATGTTGTTTTCAGCTCTTTATTTTCAGCACCTATCCTTTTATTTACTTCTTCCGTTGTATTTGTTGTTAATTGACTAGTGTAGTTCTTGTTAGTTATTTTGGGTAACTAATGTACTAATTTCCCAAGTAACTAAATTTTTAAAAGTTGCCTATTCAACCCGCCTTAGGCCAACCAGATACTTTCACTCTCTATAGACCGCCATGTTCGTTTGGTCATCCGTAGGTTCTTGGTCTCATAAGATTACCACCATTTTGTTGCTATGGAGAGACACAACAATAAGTGTCCATTTTATATGTTGGTGTGTCCGTCTCATACTCTATGGAATTGAAATAAATGAAAATGAAAGAGAAAACACTTTACTTGAATAGGTCTCAAGCTAGGAGACGGTAATGTTATATATGTCCATATATTACTAGTACAAGCTGTGTTTTGTCATCTAAAAAGTATTACGGGCAGTGTTGGGGCCACCACAGCCATTGTATATTACACAAAATTATATAACTTGCAGCACAAGCGCGTGTCTATTATCGATATATATTACACAAACATATAGCATTACTCCTATCTAACTGCATATATGCTGTAAATTTGATTAACCATAGTCAGTTGGGTATAAGTTTGAAGCGAGGCTTTGGAAACGCCGGAGTCGGGTCGTAACGCCCATAGTCGTTTGTCTTAACCATGGGGTTGCTTGGATGGGTAGCTGTTGCTCCCTGTCTAGATGCAGCAGTGGAATAGCCCTGGTCATGAATATGAGAATCGTAATTGAAATTATTTCACGTTGATTACTATTATGTATTGTTTTCATACCATGTCACATAAATTCTAACAGATAATAATTTATTTTATTTTCTTAAGAATATTCTTCAAACGAAGGTGTCAACTAAACACAAGCATGGCTGCTGAAGCGAGTCTTGTCTCACCTTTTGAGTCATCTCTTGCGTCAAGTTCCTTCTTGCTGCAAACACAATCATAGAGAATTACTCATCATCCTAGCTAGCTGTCTGTTTTTTTCTTGTTTGTCTATTGTAAATCAGTATTTTTTTCTTATTTTACCGATAGTAAACTTTTTCACCAAAAATCGTACATATGCTTCCAGTAGACTAATAGTCCAATAATACTACATATCGATCGTACAATGCTTACAAATTTGCAAGAGTTAGTAATCACATAATTTGGCAAATAGCTGAATATTCGCATCTTTCTTATCATCTAAATTAAATAATATTTATCTTATTTGACTTATTTTCTTCTGTAACTTGTTTCTTAACTTTAAGATCATTTCGAGATAAAATCAAGAACCGGCCGCACTTCGTTTGACTCATGTTTTATAGATCTTAAAAAAGTCTTCGTTATAAATAAAAGACGGATTTTAAAAATCAAATTATTTTTAAATAAGTATAGATAAAATAAATACGGCCACAAGTCGAATAAGCTAACGGGAACGGACGATTACTTTTTTCAGTGAACAAAAGAGAGAAGAAAAAGAACGGAGAAACAAACCTGCAGTACAAACTGAAAGGACTGACACAACGACGAGCAATAGAACGAGAACTGAAGCTCTACTGACTTTCTCAGAGCTCATTTTTTTTTTCTTTCCCTCGAATCCTCTCAGTTCTTGAACGCTACCACTCACCCACACTCTTCCTGCCTACAAACACTGCGTCAGAACAGTAGATATGCAGGCTTATATAGCAGATGAGCTGTGCCTCAAGCTTAGCATGATTGGTGCGTCCAAATTATCCTTATAATTAATAACGGAAAGCAAAAGGTAAGTGGATAGTGCACGTAGTCTCCATGGTTTCTGAGTGTGCATGCAGTCAAGTGCTAGTGCTAGTGCTAGTGCCAGTGGGCTGCTAATTTGCTATCGCATGGCGAACAAAAGGAACAAGCGTTAGTGGAAGGCTTGATTGCTGCAGTTCTTTAAGGCCTTCTGCTCCTTGTCTACTGATAGAGAGGTGTGACAGGGGGGAATGACTTGAGGTCATCCGGCAACGAAAGGGCGCACACATACAAAATCCACTATGGTTTCCAAGTCATTGTGCAGCATTAGTGATTGCTTTCGCACCGCGACTGATCTTTGAAAGATTCTGTCGAGTTTCGTATGCTTACCTGGTGATTAGCGGATTTGTTTCCGTATTTAACTGCAGTCAGTTTTGTCCACCCTATATATACCTCTTGTAAGCCGTACGGGAATAGATGTCTCAATTGTTATTCCTCTAATTTTCTGCTTTTGTATTCTCATCTGATATAGTGGATTTCGCCGGTTGACGCCCATGGTTTTTTCCCGTAAGGTTTTTTCACGTAAAAATCTTGTCTCGTGTTCGATCTTTGGTTTGCAATATTTGCTAACAAGTGGTATCAGAGTCATACACGAGATTAGATCGAAAAAAAATATTAGGGTTTGAGCGTTGGTCGCTGGCGGCGGCATCGCGATCTGTTTTTCCCATTGGCGGCGGCGGCGACTCGTTTCATCGGCGGCAGCGTCTTTCCATCCCGTCGCAACGACGTGTGGAGTCTCCGCCTCGCCGTGCTCTCAAATCAAGGCATCAGAGTTTCGCGGCTGTCTACACGCGGTGGTCTGCGCCGCCCTCGCGCTCGGTCGGCGTTTTGCACTGACTTGGTTCGGTGTTGTTTCGGCGGCTCCCATCGCTACGGCGACACGATATCAAATTTTCTTGGCGAGCGCTCAACCGGTTTGCCGTATATTCGTCGCCTGGAATTCATCACCGTCTCGAGCTTCAAGACCACGCTCGGTGGTAGCAGGTTGCTTTGTGATGTACGTGCAAGGCAAGAAAAAAAATTGCTGGTACGGTGATTAAAAAAGGGCTTTGCTAATTGAGGTGATCTACGTTCAGAGAGAGAGAAAAAAAAAAAGGTGCATTGTCTTTGCACTGTTCATCCGACCAGAGAAGAAAAAAAGTGCAAAAGCACTGTTGGTTCGGTCCAGGAAGAAATATTCTTTAACCCTATTTTGCTTTGCGCATTTACTATTCGCACCAAGAAATTTGTTGTTTATTACTTGGTGTTTTTCAGATCTGCTCTAGATTAATTTCACATGGCGTCTCTTAAATATGATCTGCCCCTATTGGATCTTGATATGAGGTTTTCTCTTTGGCAAATCAAGATGCGGGCAGTTTTGACGGTCAATGATCTGGATGACGCACTTGACAGTTTTGGAAAACAAGATTTCAAGGATTGGACCAATGATGAAAAGATGATTGATCGTGATGCTATATCTTAAATTCATCTTTATATATCTAATAATATTTTGCAGCAGGTGTCATAGGAAAATATGCTGCTGCTCTATGGTTAAAGCTGGAATCAATCTGCATAGCTAAGAATACAACCAGCAATAAAAATAAAATTTCTATTGTATCTGATTGTTACACGCCACATATTAAAGTAAGGAGGAACGTGACGTTCGAATTGAATGGTAAATTTGAGGAAGACAAAACTTCTTTTATTACTACGGCTGAGAATAGTAGTTTCAATGGTAAGGCCTCTATTACTTCTGATGCTAGTTCCAACCAGGGTGATGCTCTTATTGCTTTTGTTGGTTGTGTCTCATTAGATGCTGAGTGGATACTTGACTCTGCATGTTCTTATCATATGTGCGCTACTAAAGATTGGTTTAGTACTTATGATTCTGTGCAGAATGGAGGAGTTGTATGGATGGGAGATAACACCATATGTGAGATAGTAGGCATCGGCTCTGTTCAGATCAGGATGCATGATGGCATGACAAGGATTTTGATAGATGTGAGACACGTCCCAGCCCTGGCCAGGAACCTCATCTCGCTTAGTACCCTCGACCTCAAATGGTACAAGTACTCCGCTTGAGGTGGAGTGTTGAAGGTATCGAAATGTTCTCTCATAATTATAAAAGGTGATATGAAATCTGCAAATTTATATGTTCTTAGAGGCAATACAATCACCGGTACTACTGCTGCTATTTTCGCTAATGCTGCTTCTGATAATTCCAATGACACTAAACTTTGGCATATGCGTCTCGAGCATATGAGTGAATTTGGTATACCAGAATTGAGTAAGAGAGGACTTATTGATGGGTGCAACGTTGACAAGTTGGAGTTTCGTGAGCACTGCATTTTTTGTAAGCACAAAAGGATAAAGTTCAACACTTTCACTCATACAACAAAGCCTATATTGGATTATGTGCATGCTGATTTATGGGGACCACCCCGTAAATATTCTCTTGGTGGTGCTCGCTATATGTTGACAATCATTGATGATTACTCCAGAAAGGTGTGGCCTTATTTTTTGAAACATAAATATGATACTTTTGCTGCATTTAAAGACTAGAAGGTCATGGTAGAAAGGCAGATTGAAAGAAAGATGAAAGTTCTTCGTACTGATAATGGGATGAAATTTTGTTCATGTGCATTTAAGTTTTATTATAGAAGACAAGACATTGTCAGGCACTACATCATTCCGTACACTCCTCAACAGAACGGTGTAGCTGAGCGCATGAACAAATCTATCATCTCTAAGGCTCGTTGTTTGCTGTCCAATGCTGGCATGGGCAGACGCTTTTGGGCTGAGGCAGCCTCCACCGTCTGCTACCTGATAAATCGGTCACCCTCAAGAGTTTTCAACAAGAAGACTCCCATTGAGGTATGGTCTGGCACACCTGCTGATTATTCACAGTTGAGAGTATTTGGTTGCACTGCATATGCACACGTTGATAATGGAAAACTTGAGCTTAAAGCAGTTAAGTGTATATTTCTTGGTTATGGTTTAGGAGTAAAGAGATATAAGTTATGAAATCCTGAAACCGAAAAGACTCTAATGAGTAGAAATATTATTTTTAATGAATCTGTTATGTTTAATAAGAATCTGTCTAATAATGTCTCTGATGAAGGACAACAGAAAGTAAGCGTGCAGGTGGAGCACTTGGATAATGGAGATTATGCAATTAATGATAATATTGTTGTCCAAACTACACAGATTTCTGATATTATTTCTTCTGTTGATAACTCACCTGTTATTGAGCACTCTTCTCCTGCTGTGCAGCCTATACAACACTCCATTGCAGTTGATAGACCAAGAAGGAGCATTGTTCGTCCTACTCGCCTGATTGAAGAGTGTAATTTTGCTAGCTATGTTTTAAGTTGTGCAGAGAAGGTGGAAGGTAATGCAGAGTCTTCTACTTATACTAAAGTAATTATCTCTAGTGATCGCGACAAGTGGATTTTCGATCTTTGGTTTGCAATATTTGTTGAAATTGTTCGTTTGCCTAAAGAAAAAAAAACTGTTCGCTGCAAATGGATTTTCAAAAGAAAAGAAGGTGTGTCTCCAAGTGAACCCATAAGATTTAAGGCAAGATTAGTTGCTAAAGGCTTCAGTCAGATACCAGGTATTGATTATAATGATGTTTTCTCTCCGGTTGTAAAACATAACTCCATTCGTACATTCTTTAGTATTGTGGCTATGCATGATCTTGAGGTTGAACAGTTAGATGCAAAGACTGCATTTTTACATGGTGAACTGGAGGAAGAAATTTACATGGACCAACCTGAAGGTTTCATTGTTCATGGTAAAGAAAAATTGGTTTGCAAGTTAAAGAAATCTCTTTATGGTCTAAAACAATCCCCGAGACGATGGTATAAAAGGTTTGACTCTTTTATGCAGGCACACAGTTTTAAGAGGTCTGAATTTGACAGCTGTGTTTACATTAAACTTGTTGATGGGTCATCTATATACTTGTTGTTATATGTTGATAATATGTTAATTGCTGCCAAGAGCAAGCAAGAGATCACTACTTTAAAGGCACAATTAAGTAGTGAGTTTGATATGAAGAATCTAGGTGCAATAAGAAAAATTCTTGGCATGGAGATTATAAGGGACAGAAAGTCTGATCTGTTATATCTTAACCAAAAAAGTTACATTGGTAAAGTCCTTCATCGTTTCAATATGCGTGAATCAAAACCAGCCAGTACTCCCATTACTTCTTACTTTAAATTAGATGAAGAAATTTAATATATGTCTAAGGTTCCTTACTGTAGTGCTTTTGGTCCATTAATGTATGCCATAGTTTGTTCTCGTCCTGATTTATCTCATGCTATGAGTTTGGTCAGTAGATACATGGTTAATTCTGGCAAAGAACATTGGAAGGCTGTACAATGAATTTTTAGGTACATGCGTGGCACTTCTAATGCTAGTTTGCAGTTCGGCAAGACTGGAGATGGACTTATTGGATATGTTGATTCTAATTATGCTGCTGATTTAGACAAGAGAAGGTCTCTCGCTGGCTATGTGTTTACTATTGGTGGTTGTGCCGTTAGTTGAAAAGCAACTTTGCAAGATACAGTTGCTTTATCCACCACTGAAGCTGAGTACATGGCTATTTCTACAGCATGTAAAGAAGCTACTTGGTTAAGAGGTTTGTATGCTGAGTTTTGTGGAGATTCATCTTGCATAAATTTATTCTGTAACAGTCAAAGTGCTATATGTCTTACAAAGGATCAAATATTTTATGAAAAAACAAAGCACATTGATGTCAGATATCATTATATTCGTGATGTTATTGCTCAAGGTAACATTAAGGTATGCAAGATCAGTATTCATGATAATTCTACTGACATGACAACAAAGGCAGTTCCTGCTACTAAGTTTGAGCTTTGCTCAAGCTTAGTTGGTGTTACAGTTTAAGTCCTAGTGACTTTTAGCGCACGGTGATTTTTATTGTTGAAGTGAGTTGATTGGTGATATTCTATTTGCTACAAAATGGGAATTCGTCTCAAGGTGGAGTTTGTTGAAATATGATCCGAAATCTAACGTGAGTCTTGTGGGGACGCCTAGAGGGTCCACGGTTCGGTCATGGTGATTAGCGGATTTGTTTCCGTATTTGACTGCAATCAGTTTTGTCCACCTTATATATACCTCTTGTAAGCCACACGGGAATAGATGTCTCAATTGTCATTCCCCTATTTTTGTACTCTCATCCGATATAGTGGATTTCGCCGGTTGGCGTCCGTGGTTTTTTCCGCAAGAGTTTTTCACGTAAAAATCTTGTTTCGTGTTCGATCTTTGGTCTGCAATATTTGCTAGCACTTTCAGAAAAGGGTGTTTTTGAGTCTTTGCACGCAGCATTAAAACCTCACGGAGTCTCAGGGTAATGTGTTTCTATTAAAACTCTGCTTGTAGGTTCTTTTTGGCCTCTTTTATATTGCGGTATGGATTCCGTCTGTGATAGTTTCTGCGGTGCGTTGATATGGCATGGATTATCTGCCTATAATATTTTCCAAAAGTTATTTGTTCCTAACAGCGTTGAGCTTATTACAGTATTTGTTAACGTGTTTTCTTTATCTTCCTTTGCCAGAGTTTCAAACCTACACGCAGCTGAGTAGAACTTCTTGGATCCTCTTTAATTTGTTCTAAAAACTTGGATCCTCCTTAATTTATTGTAAAACTGTACTACCGTGTGTAGTACAAGTTATAGAATAACAATCATGTAATCACAAAGGAAACTAAAAACGCATAATGTAGGCGTAAAGTTCTGCTTTATTAATTTCTCAGATTGAACAATATATTAGCTTAAACCTTAGCTAAGTCCAATATGGGACCCACCTAGGGCTTGCTTGGCCAGGACACGGCTTCATCGTGCGTATGCCATGGGCTGGAGTGGTTTCGCAACGCTCCCCCTAGACCTTGCTAGCGAGATTCACATGTCTCATCAAAACTTCATAAAAATCAAATTGTAATTTTTTTAATAAATAGTAAATGCCATATGTTTGTTGTGTGCATTAATAATTTTAGGTGAGAAACTTCAATGAAAACTTACCAATGGAAAAAAGTGTACAAACCCCCCCAACATTCCATATGATCTTTATCAAGTTGGGCACTCAGACTTATTACCTAAGCAATCAAAAGAGGATGCAAATAGTGACTTTGTGAATAAATCAACACGACTTAATTTGCTAAATACTTATTTTATTCAACTTATACATTAAATAAGAATAATAAATTCAAGGTTGATATGTTTCTTTAAGACTGCTTGTCTTCATAACTTATATTTATTTGTGCTACACACACTGTATTATCTTCATGATATTCGAGGTTTACATGATATTTAATTCACAATTTAAATTCAAGTGACATGTTTTTTTTTATCATATGCATTAATGAGATGCTTCGTGTTTCTAAGTGCTTTGTCGATGTCAACACAAGTATCTCATTCCCGCCACATCTAAATGCATAAAAGTAAATTGTTGTCCACAACAGAGACCGCCTACACGGATTTTGCCTTGCTGAGAACATGCAGATGTAATTAAGTTGCAACGGCAGATATTGCGGCCTACACGGATTGTGTCTTGGCCGAGAAGATTATGTTCTGTGAACATATAGATGTAGTTTGCAACGGTAGATATTGAACTTTTCACTCATCCAAGCTTCAGATCTTTGGTTTGTTTGGCCATGAAGACTTAAGAGGCAACATGTAATTTGTCTTATAAAGTTTATGGCCGTGTTTGGTTTCTTTCCATCGCATGTCTTCCCAGCGGATGGTGTGCCGCGGAGTTGGCGAGCCAACGATTGGCGCGGGCGAGCAAATCGGCCGCTCGCGCCAATGCTCCATTCAACGTTTACTGTGTATTGGCAAGTGATGGCGGCAAACCATGGCGGCACCCTATGTTCTGTGATATTAGTTGCTAAAAAAAATATCAGAGCAGTGCGCCAATGCTTGTAAACAGGTCGTTCGTGGATGCCTGTATCCCTCCCATCATTTCTATTCAGTGTTCGCCTAAACGCGTTTAAACCGTCGTCTACACTCGTCCAAACGCTAAACTGCGGGTATGCGTGTAGTTTAGGGCCTAAACTCCAAATTAAACGGAACGACGTTTAAACGGTCAACGCAGTCAAAAAGGTTTAAACGCACCAATTAAACGTGAGGTAAACGCGTTTAAACCACTGTTTGCACGTTTAAACAGTTGTCTCAGAAATAAAGAAAAATTTGGCCGGTTAGGAAGAACACTTGGGCGGGAGTCTATGTTTGTCACCTATCATCTATCAATTATCTACTCATCATGCATGCTAGTTTGTGAGAACTTAGACTATCTAGTAGACTAGTACTATCATTTGTCTAATGAATTCATATTGTGTAATGACGTTTACTGATATGACTATGTGAGAACGAAGAACTTTGTCTACTATCTACTCAGTTGTCATTGTGTCTATATTAATTGCTTATGCCAAATTGTGCAACTCTATGCACGCCTAAAATCATATTGAAGAAAAATCTAGTATGAAATTATGATATTTGTATGTATATTCAATGCTACAGTGCAAACCATTTAAACCGTTTAATTTGTCGTCTAAACCGTCTAAACGCTAAACTGTGGGTCACCGACCGTCTAGCGTTTCGCGTTTAGGATAACACTGTTTCTATTTACCTCTTTTCTATCACTCTTTTATGATTTTACTCTCTTAGTACATAGTTATTAAGTGTGGCGATGTATCTAGTGCAAATGCCCATTGAATGCTAATATGCTAATAACAGATCTGGGGCATCAGATCCATCAGGAACGGCTCAGATCTGGAGAGGTGGAAACCACTTTTCTCACTTTCACGAAAACCCCCTGTCCTGTATGGAAATGCCCGCCGAAGAGAAAATCTATCTGATAGTTTCTCAGCCAATATCGAATTTTAGAAAGAAAAAACAAGAATTTTCTTTTTTTTTTATTAACATTAAGAAAAAAGAATAGAACAAAAATGGAGTTGGCAATATAATTTTTATGGACTTTTGAAAGAAAAAGGAAGGATTTTTTAGAATCGTTATTTCTTGCCTCATGTCGCATAAACCTTTCGATTTGGAACAGGGAGAGATGGCTGAGTGGACTAAAGCGGCGGATTGCTAATCTAACTTTCTAAATGGAAAGAGACTTTCACCTTTTCAAATCTGATCCACTTCTCGTAGATCTGATGATTCAGATCTACTGTTATCATATTAGCACCCAATAAACATTTGCACCGGATATGTTGCCATTAAGTGTTGTCCATCACAGAGAAGGGGTAATAGACATTAATTTTAACTACATTTGTAAATCTAAAACACTTGTAGAAAAAACAAAGCCACGACGCCTTGGGCGCAGAATCATATCTTGGAGTAATTTACATATACAAAGCAACACAAAAAATGAAATACAATCTGAAACTTTCATTGCAGTAACGACAGCGAATGTTTAACATGCTCTGGTACATTATGTTCGTGACAACTCAAATCTTGTATCGCATTATAAAAATCAGAGCCAACTGCCCAACACGCGACAATAAAATTTCTCAGTAACAAACAGAAAATACATCACTTCCACAAACATCGGATACAAGAATATACTCAGAGCAACATGTGCACAATATCAGATTGTGCAATTTATTCTTCCTCCTCAGCCTCCTCAAGCCATTTGACAAAAGGCTCCAGGGCTTTCACGAATGATTGCCTGTCATTATTTTTAACAAATATTATGAATTACGAAAATGTTAAAACCAAATGAAACTAACAAAAGTGATTGTTAATGTGGAGGTAATTACCTCCCCTTTGGGTTTGAACCCTTACGGAACCAAAGAAGGATAGTATCTTCAGCTAGGACATCTTGGTCATACAGTGTTCTTACAATTTCTGGGAACAGTTTCATCAGCTTAGCATCCTCATAGCACTGTGTCTGAACCTTGTATATAAGTTCAAGTTCTAGCTTGCCACTTGTGCAAAATGCATTCAAAAGACCAGCCCAAGCTTTCACCTGTAAATGTAATGCAAATAGAAAAAACAGAAACTTGCTTTGAATGCCTTTAAAACACCATCAAAACATTGGAGGAATTGCAATTACACTAACCACCAAATACTACAGATGGTAGTAAGTTTAGAATAACAATATGTGACCGTTCTGTAATCTGTATCAACAATAGTACTATTGAAAAAAATGTGGAAAATAAAAAATAGAATCAGCGGAAATTATCTTTTAAAAAGGCAATCTAACAGTTATAAAGGAGAGACAATTATCTCCGGTCCTTCAAACCATAACTTTCCAGAGCATATTTATCAAACTATATGGAACCTCGTATCCATGTGTTGCTTCCATTAATAAGCCAAGAACACAAGAAAAAGGAGTCAGGATTTGGTAGGAATAATGCCATGTTGATGATGCGCACCACAGCTGCGAACATTTTGTCCCTCTGTGTCAACTCCTTGACAGGGATGGCACCATGGCTGGGATCAGTGGCAAGTGGCTTGTTGCAAGAGATCGGCCCCTGGAATGGATTGCGTGGGGCAGCCAGGTTTGGCAGCTGTCTGCTGGGAATGGTGAACCGACTACTGGACTAGGGAAGTAGCTGAACTAGTAAAGTGTTAGGAAGATGGGCCTGGGCCTTGAATGGCTAAGCCACACGGTAGAATCAGGTAGAATCAGGTGGGGATTTCTGGCCCTGGGCAAGTGTATCGTGAGAGGGGGCACATGATAGAACAGAACAAGCACACTGATTTGGTTTTCAGTTTTCTGGCTTCGGAAACCAAACCAAAAAACGAAATAAATGAAAATAAAAACAGAACAGAAAACGAAAATAACCGAAATTTTCAATTGAATTGGTTTGGTCCGGTTTTTCAGCTCAGTTTTTTTGCCCACCCTTAGTTAAAAGATGTCTTGCACAAAATGGTCACAAAAAACTACTAAAACAAAAACCACCCAATGTCCCCCCACTATTTATCAACGGCTTCTAACCATACCCTAAACAAATTTTTTCCACCATGCTGGCCGAAGCTTTCACAAATCTAAGAAATGATGACTTCCCTTTGAAAATTGGAACGTGGACGAGTAATGAAACAATTGCAACTAAATTGAAATCCAGGGGCTTCCTTTTGAAAACAGTTTATCTTCAAATATTCTCGCCTAAATCAACTTTTAGTAGCTTTTTTTAAGAGTGAATTGTGCGGGAGGTTCTTAAACATGCCCTACAATTCTACTTAGATCCAAAACCAGATAATTGGGTACAAGAGGTTGCATTACCATTTTGATTAGGTCCAAAGTGTTATGATTGAGGTGGTTTTGGTGACATGGCTGCCTATTAGGTCCAAAGTGTTATGATTGAGGTGGTTTTGGTGACATGGCTAACTAGTCAGCATAATACGTGACCTCAAATGAAAAATTATAGAAATTGCAAAAAGTAGAAAATCCTATAACAGGTTAAAAAATTCCATAATTCATAAGAAAACTTTTAGGATTTTCAAAGTATTTTTGTTAGATTTAGAGTTTTTTATTTTAAATGTTTTAGAGAATCTTAAGGTTTTGTATATTTTTAACAAACTTTAGGGACTTTCCTATATTTTTATAAACTTTATTATTTGAATTACTTTTTAAGTTAGATGGCAGTCGCCATTTGTCGCCACATTTATCATAAATAGGCAACCCGTGTCTTCCAAACAACCCTCTCCATAACACTTTGGACCTAATCAAAATAGTAACGCAAATTCATTGCCCAAATATCTGATTTTGGGCCACAGCGAAACACAGAAAAACTTTAAGGACATTCGGTGTAATTTACTCTTTTGTTAATATACACTAGACTTAAATGAAGACCAGTGGTAGCCGCAGGGTCACGAAAGAATGGTAATTCTTGTTTGTAAGTAAATCTAATATCAGATGCACAGAAAATAAACATGTGCTCTGTCTTCTACTAGACAACCAAATAGACAAAAGTACAAAATCTAAGTTGTAACATATTAAAAACTTGCAGGAAACTGTAAAAAGATCACTCAATACAGATAAATACCTACCTGACGAAGTGCTGAGTTAGAATTTTGCTGTTGATTTTTTCCAGACCACTGAACAGCCTCCATCAGGACATCCCACAGCATGCGGACAACTTCGATATCAGGAAATTTAGCATCTTTCACCTGTTGCTTGACAGTCTCAGTTACCTCAGATATTTCAGTCTCCTCATTGATCATGGTAGTTAGTGTTGACTTTATCTCCTTAAGTTTAACCTCAAACATTTTCTTTTCATTGTACTCAACAAGACTAGTCAAACCTTCTTTGCTGAAGCAAGAACAAACAAACTTGTCAGCACATAACAACATAGATAAAGGAACTAAGTTACAAATGAAAACATGATGGAACTTAACCCAAAGATCACGTATTGATAGTCCTACGCCAAAGAAAAACACAAAACACTTAATAACAACTTACGTAAAATGCTCAGATAAAGCCTCAGAGGTTCTCTTTGCTGATGGGAAAAATTCCAACAAATTGTCTTCCATTTTCCCTTTTTTCAGAAGTGCGATTAGATCATCTAAACTGTTTTCCTTTAGATATTCCTTGAAAAACTCAGTAATGAATGAAAGCACTATCCCTTTGGCAACAAGATTGTCCTTGAGCAATGGCTGGAAAACTGTCTCAGGTGGAAGCCCTGATAACTTTTGAGAAAACGCAAGTGCCGTGAAAATGGCAAGTTTGTTCCTCTCATTTTCCTCAAAGAACTCCAAGGATTGGAGGAACTTGCGCATAACATTTTCAAGATTCTTTATCAAAAATGGCCTCCTACGTAGTGTTTTCTGAATATAGAGGACATAGGGCAAAATTGCTTCATGCTGTGCTGCACAATCAAGGACAGAGTAGGGATGGCGATCTCCTTCTTCTTCAGGTTTTATTGTGCCAGGCTGAGTGCGGCCTCCAATGAAAACCACCTGTGTTTCCTCAAACATTAATATTTCACATTGCATGCTAAACAAGAAAATAAAACAGACAAGACAAGCCCAACTACTGTTCTGGTGATGCCATTATGCAATATAATAGAAATTGAAACATGATTTGACATTGATTATACCAATCTCAAAAGCCAATCAAAAGAAATGACATTAAACAGAGCTGTCCAAAACATCAATAGTTCAGAGGATGACGCAACACTCAGTTTGAACAACTTTAATTTTATGTTCCAAATAATTGGGCAATTTTTTTAACTACCATCCAGAAATAACTAACTATACACAATTCAATAAATCTACATTGAAGCTATGATAAACAGCTTGACACAAGGCAGCATGGCATATTGTAGTACAGTTTTGACAACTTACAAAAGCAAATATGAATTGGTGCAAATGCCCTTCATGAAAAATATAATAATGCAAAAAAAAACTCAAAAACAGCTTCAAATTTAAAATTTTAATAAAATCGAAATAATAATTGCAGTATAAATAAGCCATTCAGTCATAAACAGATATGGATATCTACAGAAATGGCATAAACATATGGAACATAACATACATGAAAATTATTATGAATATAGATAGCTCCATAGATAGATCATACCTCAAAAAAGGTATCTCCGTAACGTGAGAAGTTGAGATCTGAGGACTCGATACTTTTGGCAACAAGTTCCTGTGAGCAAACCAACTTTAGTAAGAATAGATTTTAAAAAGAAGAAAATATACAAAAAAAAAAGTAGAAGCTATCAATAAGTTAAACAGTTTAATTAGCTATTATGCAATTAATTCGTTATATATTGTAAAATTTTTGCAGTGATGTCTATCACTCCTGTACCCGTATGTTTATCCATCGCCCCCTCATCTGTCCAGCATACCAGCCTTACCACACCCTAGTGTTAGCCTCAGTACCGTACGCCACTGCCCCCTCTCCCCAAAAAAAAAGTATCGACTAACTAGACTTCAGAAAATTTAGTTCAAATCAAGCCAAACTTCCTCCCCTTTCGATACACAGAAAAACATATCTCATGAAGATTTTTGGAAAAAAAAAAGAAAGCCACAACTGATATGAAAAAGAATGTATAAGAGCCTAACTACAGATCCTTTTATACTTATAGGTAAAGATTACATGTGAGATGTCATAATAGTACGGTAGCAATGGACTAACCAGATCTCCAGCATTATCCAGATAAATTTGGACAATCGCATCAGAGAATGATGCAGGGTCTAAAGGAGCTGCGATGTTCCGTTTGCGGGTCTTAATCCGCTGGCCTCTGCAGTATTTGCAAAAGAAAGAATTATATTGATATGGATGATCTTATTACGTGAGCTTTTCATAAATCCTTGCCGGCTAGGCTACCAAAACACTATGCACATTGATACTTCTTATAATAACACAACAGAGGTAAATCACAAATTCAAATAACATGACATGTAAAGAAAGTATAATAATTCTGAAAAGTTGCAATACAAGTGTAAATGATCAACGAAGCCTAGGGATGACCAATGTTATTAAAAAATAAATTAGAGATAGCTCAAAATGAACAAAACTACTGATACTTGGATATGCATTAGCACTCTGGCCATTTTTCCACCAGCTTATATTGGAGTATCATTCAGCAACAAGAACAAATAAAATTGAACCATGCTGACGAAAAGAAATGAATTAGACCAAAATGTACAATACTGAGACATATAGGACATACAAATTGTGACACATGAGTAGAAGCTGATATATCCATCAAATTATGCTGATTAATAAATGAACGGTTAAATATAAATTGTATTAACTAAGCACAAGAGTGTTACCCGAGAGTGGGCTTCTCCTTCGAGCTGCAGAGAAATAAGGAAAGTGAAATTAGAATAATGATGGGAAAAAAGTCATCTCCAAATACCATATGGCAACAAAACACAGCTGGACCTTCTCCACATGACATACAACAACAAACATGTACTACTAGAAGTAATAGTTAGGTATACATCGAATGTGCCACTGCAAATTGCCAGAATTCCTATATGCCATCAACTACATAGAGGGATGAATTGTCATATACCACTGCAAATTACCCAAATCTCTATATGCTATCGACATTGTCTATGACAGGTTGGTCCCATTCCGTATACATAGACACAACAATCGAATTTACGCATTGAGATTTTTTCTGAAATGGTATATAAGGAATTGCCCCTTTATTTATTTACAATCTATTTATCAAAGGCATTGATCCCCTAGGAACTCACGTAGACGGTGCTTAGGCGCTAAATGAGTAGGAGTCATTTTAATCTCGCCCCCAACACAGAGTTGAATTCCCTTCATATAAGATATATATTCCCTATCCCTTCGCTACATCGCTCCAAACAAACAAGGTGAGTTGAATTCCCTCCAAACAACTTGAGATGCTTGTCTAACTTTTACTTTGTAATAAATAATTCTTGAGATGCTAAGATATAGGATACAGGTTATAATAAATAGATAGATATGACATTTATAAAGATTAAATAAAACCGCAGGTTTCACCTATACTAATACTGTATTTCTTTATTGCAAAAATCAGCAGATAAAAAAATAAAATTGTTTGCTAAATATTTTAAAAAAACTAAAAATCATATGATTCTTAACTAGTCGCTTTTTATCCCCACATCTTTTCATACATCGCCTATTAATTGAACATAATAAACAACCAATAGATTCACTAAACCAAGGAAACAGAGATGATAAGGCCTTTCAGAGAAAATTAAATAATCTTAAGGCGCATATCCAAGCGCCTAAACATTCAAAGCTATTATCAGAAAGGAACACGGCTGATCGAAAAACCTAAAGATCTAGAAGGAGAACAGCAATCCAACGCGCCAAAACTTCAATCAAACCATTGGAGTTGCCAAATCATTGGATCTATACATCCCATCAAATATCTGAAATCACCAAAACCTACCCATCCAAAAAGACTTCGTGTCCATTACAGAAACAGAAGAAAAGACGAATCTTTCTGTACGCACTAAATCGCCGGACATACCACGCGGAGATGAATTACACCTATCGAAAGGAATTAAGCCACCAATCGGGTATAAACAACCGGATCCGACAAAAACCTGGGCCGGAAATCGCACGAAACGTCGAAACCAAGCGCGGAAATCACTCGTCACATCCCAATGCGACCAGATCAGGAACCACCAGAAAGAAACCAAATCGAGATCCGCTACGCCGGCGCCAACAAGCATAAGCAGAGACCTAGTGGAGGCGATCGCATCGATCCGTACCTCATAAACAACGATCTGTCGCGGAGAGGAGTGACTGAGGTCGAGGAGATCCGGCGCTATGGGGGAGGCCGGTGGGTGCAGCCGCCGCAGCGAGGAGGAAGGGAGCTTAAAAACCTAGCGTGCGCAGCGTGGTGTGGCGGCGGTAGCACGAGCGGATCGTGGGGAGGAAGATGGGAATAAAGGGAAGAGGTAAGGGGAGTGGAACAAGTGGTGGGGATCGCCCGGCCCGAAAGTTCCGTGCGGGCCTGACTGATGCGGGCGGATGGAGATTCGGGCCGCCGTTATTGGACCCGCCCGGTTGTTCGCAGCATCTGAAACCGAATCGGAACGGGAGAGGGAGGGATGCGAGATCGGAAATCGCGAGCTCAGACTACGCCTCACCTCATCTTGCAGCTGCGGGCGGCGGCGGCGGCGGGTGGGGAGCGAGGGTTTACGGTGGTTTTGGAACGGGAGGCCAGAGAATATGAGAGGGTGGGTGCGTGTCGAGGGTAGAGACGACCTGAAATGGGCCGGGCTGAACTCAAGGCCTGAAATATGCCTTCCGAGCGTATCAGCATCATTTTGGATGCAAATGATTACGCAGCAATGCTTAAAAAGAGACGTTGACATGTTACTACTAGCATTTAAGCAGAAAATTTAAGGTACCATCCAAAGATGCTTACACCAAGCTCTCTTCTCCTCGTTTGAGCAGCAGATGCTATCCTATGTTAAAAAAAAAGAGTTTTCTTTTCTAAGCATCTTTCTAAGAATCCGCATTATACATGACCTTATGGCATGCCACCTTTTTACTTAAGTGGACAAAAGAGAGATAGACACTATCTTTTACTAAGATTCGATCTATAGCGGATTATAAGGCACATTCACCCTGTTACTTATGGGTCGAGAGCCTCAAATTGGGTGTCTGGTGAGAAGATTTCCCATAGGCCACATGATTAGCATGAAAACCTTGAAAATTTAACTACGAAACCTTGGACATATGAAACACGAGTGAAACTTGATGAAACTTGGCAATAACCGTCGAAGCATAGAAATGCTACCGATGAAAGTTGAAAAGGACCAATGAAACATCGATAGGTGTTGATGAAACTTAAGAGTGCAGAGAAACTTGTTAGCTACCAATTAAACATGGAAAAACTACTAGAGAAAACTGCACACTGTTTTGATGAAACTTGATAAAAGAACCAATAAAACATGGCTACCTACTAATGAAACCTGAAATATAAATAATGAAACCTGGCTAACCTACTTATGAAGAACCATTGAAACTTGATAATTGAATAATGAAATCATATGTTCCACTATTATTAAAAAATTTACCTTGTCCAAATAAGAAGCTCCCTATAACAAAAACAAAATTTTTGGTAGCAGAAACACCAAGTTTCACACGTACATTACTGAGGTTCCACGGAAAAATGGGGCGGACCTCTTGATCCAAATGAGAAAGTTCCATGACGACAAACACAAAGTTCAATAACAAAAACCCAAGTTTCACACGTACATTGCTGAGGCTCCACATGAAAATGGGAGGTGGGCCTCCGCCTTGTCTGTGTCTTCTCCAAATCTTGCGAGCATCCACGTCGTGCTCGTCAAATCTGACAGTCAAGCTTGTCAAATGAGGTCATTTGGAGTGTAGATGAGTTATAAGAGAGAAAAGAGAAAAGAAATAAAAGATGTGAAGAAAGAACATAGGCGAGACTATCAGTGGTTAACCGCGACGATCGGTGAACCATAGCGCTAGACAGCTAGTCAGACACTATCGCCTCAACTCCTTAGCTCTCACATCATATTGGCATGGTCAAAGACAAAGGGACTAGAGAAATTCTACTCTCGGTGTCTCGGCCATAAAGAAAAAATGTAAGAGATCAAGCACATGAGTGGGACCCACACATCACAGGCCAGAGAGAACTAGCTAGGGATGGCAATCAGAAATACGATGGCGGACCTCCACCGACCTGTACCAGGTGGGGGTGGATGCTGGTCTCGGTTTCCCCTACGTGTCTGGTGGGTTAGGGACCTAAGATGGAATTAGGTGGAGCCTGGGTTTGGTTTTTAGTTCACGGTCCCCGAAATAACTCAAAACTCATAATCCTAGCACATAGCAACCGACCCAATCACCCCAACCAAAGTAAAACTCCTCCCCTGTGGCACGCCCACACCCTTTATTCCTTTAACAATTAGCCACCCCTCCCTAACCCTAACTCCCTACCCCCACCCATTCCCCACCCCGCGGCACAGCTGCCAGCCAAATCTCATCTCTTCATGCTCCACCCATCGATCTCCGCTTCGACAACTAGCTTGACCCCTACCCTCGCTGGCGACCAATCGTCTCCACTTGCTTGTAGGATGTAGCTATGATAGTAACCCATCCCCGCCTCAACCCTCAATGTGCTCTTGGGTCACCACCCTTCGCAGCATCGCCGGTCCGGTGTTGACACCAAAAAAAGGGCCAAGTGGGTGTCAAGTTTTTTTGGGCCAATCGGATTTTCACAGGATAAGGAATGTTTAATCGGTCTACTTAAATAAAATTTCCATGACCAATAAATTGCCCAAGTCATATACGAGTTGAAATTTTGGCAAAGATGTGGGTTTCAGGTCAGTAACCAAACTCCGCGCCGACGTCGCCCTACCTTTTCCTCCTTTTATGGATTTTTTTTTGCTTGGAATCCCAAAAAAAGTTTACATGCACCCAAGCAGACTTTTGAAACTTTAGCGATGTATATATTTCCAAACCATGAAATGGTAATATTTTTTTTAAAAAAGAGGATTAACCCCATTTTCCATTGCATCAGCAGAGATACAACGAAAACCATATGTGCTTACAAATTTCTAAATAGATCTACTAGTTACATCTACCTAGGGCCACCTGCCCCCTGGCTACTCCTCGCGCTGTTCTTTCTCTTTTCACTTCTTCTTGCGTCGTTCCCTTCTTCTTCTTTCTTCTCACACCGTTACCTGTTTCTTCTGCTTTTGCGCGCACCTCGCGCTCTCATTTTTCCCCACCTTTTTTTTTTCCACCTCCGATGAGAAGCGGGGGATCGAACCCCCGACCTGTTGTGTCCTACACCCAATGTCTAAAAATTAGGTTTGTATAATTTCAATATCTCCGGGAAATTTTCATAAATGAAATGTGTGAAGGGGAGGTTTGGATTTACCTTAGCTTATATGATAAGTAATGGTGGAGGATAAACTTTGGCATTATTTTGGTAAAGTTGTACGGTTCGAATTTCCAGGCATCAAGGTTAATGACAATTTGTACCTGAGATGGAAATTGTCGACGGTTGAGATATCGATCTCAAGTCGTTAAGGTTCTTGAAGATTGAGATAGGAGACACGCCAAACAATGCGAACAGCAACGAGCAGAGATGTGGGTTTTATCTGGTTCGAGCCTCTCGAGAGAGATAATAGCCCTACGTCCAGCCTTTCTTATATATCAAAGATGAATACAAGAGGTGGCTCGGCGAGACGAACAAGTCTCGGCGAGATTATGGGTGTACAGGTGCGTAAAGCTCTAAGTCCGATCAAGTCCCCTCTAAACGCCGTAGGGGCATGGTTTATATAGTGCAGAGCAAACCGACCTACCGAGGGAATATCGGGCCGGGCTAACTATGAGATCATAACGAACTCATACTCATGCCAAATATATCCCGAGGCAGATAAGGCATACTCCTAGTCTTGGGGATCACGACTCCTAATCCAATCCGGGAAACCAACGTCCGGGTCTTCACGTGGCAGTCTGAGAACTTTTGTTCGAGTAGGACTCAAACACGAATCCTTACCACGCACCACGCCACCAGAAGTCGTTCGGCAGGTGCATATGGGCCGATAGAACCTCCTGTGAGCCGGGCCCTAGTAGATCTGTTTGATCGGGCCGTCGAGGAGTGGGCCATGGCAATGGGCCATAATTTAATCCCGACAGCTAGCCCCGAGACTCAAGTGGAAGGACTCACTAGAGTGGGTCTTCCTCTTGAGACTCTAAGTCACGAAGAGGTATTTTTCCTGCTACAAAGCGTGTAACAAGCGGCCGAACAGGTTATGGTTCAACCGAACAGACTTGTCCGGACCGAATAAACCCGATCGATGCCGAGCAACTCCGTCGCGTCGAGCAGGAACGACGCCTCGTCTGAAAGCGAGCACTCGGCCTTCGGTCAAGGACCTTTGGAAAAAATAGCCGCTAGCGATTCCAACGGTAACTTCTGTCATTGCCAAGATGAAAACAAAGCGACCGTTTTACCTTGCCGTTGCAAAGAAAAACTAGCCGTTTTGGGACTAAACCGTTGCAGAGCCGCTTATACGGGACTATAAAAGCACCCAAGCCGCCCATGCCGCCCACTCGTTCTCACGCCTTTCCTCTCTAAGCCCTAGTTCCAACAGGCCAAAGATCAAGCACCCAAACTCCACCACCAACCACCTTTCGTTCGATCCACAGGAACCGCTATGGCCAAGTTCACGGCACTAGCCTCGACCGAGGAGGACCTTAGATCTCTGGGAGGAGGAGGGCCACATCGACACCGTAGCTGGAGGTCGCCGGAGAGAGGATACTCGGAGCATTGGAGGAGAGTTCGTTAACTTCAGCAGCCGCCTTGCTCGGTTGCGATCTCCGGCGACCGTTGAGGCCTTCTTAAACATTAGCGGATTGGAGGTGGCGAACCTCAATCCGAACAAAGATCCTCCAGATGGCCGTCTTCGCACACCGTGCGAAGGCTATCTGAGAATCGATCCACCGGTGGGCTGTTCCTCCACTATTACACAATGGACGAGGCGCAGCCCCGCTTCAGCAACTGGGTGCTACTACCTCAAGCTCCGCCACCGCCGACGACGCAGCCAGACCCTCGCCCACCTCTGCGCCGACTCAATGGGCGCGGGTGGGTGAGGTGGTTCTACACAAGCGGATTGGCGACAAGAAGCTCATCTTCACCGGAAAGACGCCGTGAAGGGGCGCCAATGCCTCGGCCGGAGATGAGTGCCGAGGATCGGTACCGACGACAGGAAGATCGCCTCCCTCGTGAGCCTTGGGCTTACGCGGGGAGATCATCCGGGACTTCACAATGAATGAATCGCCCATTGCGGAGAAGGTCCTATCCCTTCTACAAGATAGAGGATGGGAAGACATCACAAGGAGAGCACGGGTAAGTGCCTTTAAGACTCAACCTCTTCATTGATCGTTTTCTCCAACATGAATTTAACGATTCCATCTGCTCGGCGAGATGCCAACCGACGCATGGGTGACCGAAGCGGGTTGACGCCATCTTGAAAGCGGCGAAGAAGAACAGCGAGGTCACCGCGAGGTGGCCTACACTTGTCCGAGGAACGTGCTCATCCGCATGCATTTGAGGTAAATCACTTATACCCACCCGTGTTGCTAGATTTACACCGTTGGTTTTAATCTTGACGCCGCTTCTCAAAATGCGTGGGAGGACGGTGATCCTCGGAGGGATCGTCGAGGATCTCTCCGGTCTGAGAAGGAGAAGCCGAAGAAGGGCAAGGCCAAAGGCGCCACAAAGCCCAAGGTGGCGGCCGAGCCGACGCGAGCTCGCCAGCGCCATGGCGGCCGCCACCGTCGAAGAGACCACCAAGGCGACGGAGCCCGGCGGACAAGCGGCGCGTGGTCATCGGCCAATGAAAGAGACCAAGCCCTTCCCTCCTCACCGAAAGCGGAGCGACGAAGAGTAGGACCATGGCCCTCGGCTTAGGCGTTACACGCAAGCTCACCCGCCATATGGCGCGGCTACAACAGTCGCCGAGCAAAGGAGACTCGAGGAGGAGGTCGCGTGGGAGAAACTCCTTGCATTGCGCGAGAGGAGTGCTCACCACCGAGAGCCGAGCTCATCGCCGCGAACGCCTAAGGGCCAAAGCGAGAAGCCGCCAAGGAGCCCCGAGGAAAAGGCGGAAAGTTCCGGCGAGGAAGATCGAGATCAAGCCCTCCACGGCGGTATGTAGAAATCGATCTTTTGATCTTTCCACCTTCGACCGCATTAGATCGAACGATCAACTCGCTCATCACCGCCCAAGAAGAGACCGCCACGGACGACGCCGAGGAGGCGGTTGAGCGATCATCGCCGCCGAGCACTGCACGGCGCGTCCGCAGGCGATGGTGGCGAGCCTCAAGGACAAAATTGGCGGCGTGGAGCTCTCCGCCGCCGGCTCCAGCGAGCGATCGACGTGCTCAAAGACGCGTGAAGCGGTGGAGGCAAAAGTAACGGCGGTGGCGCCACGGACTTGAGCGTGGCGATGGCTCGGAAGCGCCTGAGGCGGGACCGAGCAACCGTCGCCAGCACTTCGTCGCGAGGGCAGCTCACCCCGGAAGTGACGGGATTCTCCGTCGAGCAAGGTGAGACCCCAGCTGCCCGAGAACAAGAAGAAGCCCCCGAGCAGGTCGAGCAAGTCGTCATGCCGGTGGAAACAACGGCGCCGCCGAGCGGAGTGGCTCCGGCCTCGCCCGAAGACGTTGGGCGGAAGAGGAAAAGGAAGAGGGAAGGAGCGCGGAGACGAAAGCGCCGCCTGCCGCTCCCGCTCCCCAAGCGACGCAGCGCCCCGCAAGAAGAAGGAGCGAACAAGCGGCGGCGGCAAGAACGCGCCGCCTCATCCCGCAAGACGAAGGGGTTTTCGTGACGATGGCCTCGAGGACCGCTGCGTCGTGGATCAAGCACCGACTTGGCAAGGTAAACACCAAGACCAAATTTTGTTCAAATTTTAGCCACATCATCGCAACGTAGTTAACTTGTTCTTCCTCTCGTGTCTTGAGGACACCATGGCGGAACTCGAGGATGGGGTCACCATCGAACAGACGCCGTCTTGGCGTCCCTCCGGAGCATCTTGAGACGGGATCCGGGCGAGCGCTCATGCTGCCCCAAAGCCGGAGCCGGTGAGGCGAAAGCGAAGAAGCTCAAGGCCAAGTCGACCAAGGAGAGGCATTCTCCGAGGCTCTCCTAAAGGAAGCCGAGGAGCGTCGCAAGCAAGCCGTGAAGGCGAAAGCACCGCGGAGGAGATGCCGGCCGCACGCAAGTGGCTTGAAGAGCAGCTTTGCCGACGCGGCCCCACCGGCGGAACCAGCTCATGAGGAAGCCAAGAAGCTCAAAGCCCACTCGCCAAGGAGGAGCGACATCCGCGGGACTCGTGCTAAGATCTCAACCTGTGGGCTTCACAGGAGGAGATTGAGGAGATCTGTGCGGGATGGCGGTGAGGCGAGCACCGCGAGAAGAAGGTCAAGGAGCCGGACGAGCAGCTCAAGACCGCCGAAAGGCCGAAGTTAGCTGAGCGAGGCTCGACCGACCAGCTGCGGGCCAAGACCGAAGAAGTCGAGGCTCTCCGTCTGGCGGCGATGAGCAGGCCAGAGCAGCAAGGAGGAAGCCGATCATCTCCGAGCCGAGGCGGAGAGGGGTTCAAAGCCCAAGGGAAGTCCTGCGCCTTAAGGAAGTGATCGAGGAGCTCAAGGAGCAACTCGCTTCTAGGTAGTCAGAGGGTCAGAACCGAGATGGACTTTTGTACCGCAAATTTTGTTAATAAAGGCTTACCCTTTTCCCTGCAAAGAGAGAGCAAAAAAAGACAAGAACGAGCGAAACTAAGAGAAAAGCGCAGCGCTAGGGAGTTTAAGAAAACCGGTGGCGCTCTGCCTAACTCCGGCCCGTTGTGCATCTCGCTCGAAACCACGAGTTTGCGAACGAGCAGTGCACAAGAGAAAGAGCAACACCCTAGCCCGATGCAGACGATGCTCGAGAACCTAAGCTTGCGAACTCGAGCACGTGGTAGGGAGAAAGAGCGACACCGTACCTTGCTCGATTCGTTCCGTAGTCCGCTTTCGTTGACGTAAGTTAGGCGATTCGAGAGTAACCGAACAAGGAAAGTGCCTCTGCGGGGGCTTACGAGCGAGCTTTACCAAGTGGTCGCGCCGAAGCGATAAGTGCCTCTGCCGCCATGAGGGCTTACGAGCAGACTTAGCCGCAAGGTGGAAAGGCCGTGTTACGCAACCCTGAGTTTAGGAACTTGTCGAAACCAGATACGGGTAGGGAACAATCCTTAAGATTGCGGAGCCAAGAGTTCGCAAGACCGGGCAGCCATCAAGTGTTACCAGAGAGAAAGTAGTCTGAGAAGACAAACAATGAAAAGGGCATAGAGGCCACGAGGATTCACTGAAGAATTGGATTGAACTTTACATGGTGCCCGAGAAACTTGGACGAACTAAGGCGCGAAGTTTACAAAAAAGCGCAAAACTAAGCAAACAAACGAGGACCTACACAAAGAACTTACGAAGCTGGTCGATGTTTCAAGTGATGGTCAGCTCTCTCCCGTCCTCCATAGCCAGGCGAACAGCCCCGGGCGAAAGGAAGAAACGACCGTGAACGGGCCTCCCAACGAGGAGTTAACTTGTTGGCATTGGACAAGTTCTCGACACGGCGCGAACGAGGTCGCCCACCTTCAAAGCCCTAGGTCGAACTGTCTTGGCGGCGTCGCGAAGATCTTGCCGGTAGCGCCATTCGACTTGTGCCCGGTCGCGTGTGCCTTCGAGGAGATCGAGATCGAGGAGGCGCTTGCTCATCGTCAACTAAGTTGACCGAGCTCGTCGCGAGGCGAACCGAGTACGATTTCGTGGGCGGATGGCTTCGCACCATAGACCGATTGGAAAGGAGTTTCCCGCCGCGCCCGTGGCCGTAGTGCAAATCGCCCGAGGACGGAAGGAACCGTCAACCCGAGCCTTCTTGTGCTCGTGAGAGCAGCAAATACCGCCGTTTGATACCCCGGACTATCTGTCCGTTAGCTCGCCGATCGCTCCATTGCTCGTGGATGTGCCACGAGGCGAACAGACCTTGGTGCCCAAATGCTCGCAGATTCTCGAATAGCTCGCTTTTGAATCGGGTACCGTTATCGTGATCGCCTTATGGGGATCCCAAAGCGCGTGACCACGCCGCTTTTGAAAAAGCGAAACACCCGCTTTGGCGTGAAGAGACGACACGAGCTCGCCTCAATCCACTTTGTAAAAGTGTCTATGGCGACAGTAGGTGTGTGTAGCCCTTGTACCCCTTAGGGAATGGGCCGAGCGATCCGCACCCCATGTGGAAAAAGGCCAAGATGGGGGATTGTTTGGAGCTCTTAGGCGGGCTTGTGTGCCTTCCGGCGTGAAATTGGCAAGCCTTGCACTTAGTCACGATGTCCCGGCATCTTGTAACGCATGGGCCAATAATAGCCCATGCGAAACGCTTTGCCGACGTAGTTACGAAGAGGCGTGGTTGCCACAGCACCCTCGTGTATGTCCCTAAGAAGGAACACACCTCCGCTTGCGAGATGCACTTGGAGAGAACTCCCGAGCACTCGACGGTAAAGGTGCCATCCATAAGCTTGTATGGAGCGGCACGCCTTGTGGCCGGGCGCGCCGGCCGTCGTCAGGCGGTCCCATCTGCAAGGTACCGGACAAATGGCGTTGTCCATCCAAGAACTCGCCGATAACGGAGACAAAGACCACTGCCTCTGTTGCCTCGTCCGGAGACGTGATTGAGGGCTTGTGAAGGTGCTCGACGAGCACCCTGCCGAAAGCGAGTTCGCGTGAGAATCCAAACTTGATAGTTGGTCGGCCAGAAGTTGTCCTTCACGGCACGAAGAGCACTTCAAAAATCGAAAATGCCGCCCAACTTCCTCACTTCAACCGTATCGCGCCATTGAGTTATCGCAACACCGATACTCCTTGTTAACTCGATTGATGACCACCGTGAATCTCCTTCACGCTAGCCGCTGAACACCAAGCGACTTGCACGCTTAGTCCGGCTAGAGGGCCTCGTACTCTGCAGCGTTGTTAGTCGCCGCAAAGTGTAGTTGGATAGAATATCGAGTTGCTCTCCTTGAGGAGATGGGAACAAAACCAGCCCCGAGTTTCGGTCTTGTGAGCCATCGAAAAACATGGTCCAAGAGGGTTCATCGATTGCTCGGGAGCTCCTCGATTTGGGCGGGCAAGTCCATTCAATGACAAAGTCGGTTAGGACACGTGACTTGATAGCGGTTGGGCAACAAATAACAGATCAAACTCGCTAGTTCCATTACCCACTTGGCTATACGTCCGCTAGATTCCTTGTTCCGTAGGATTTCTCCCGAGAGGAACGTGGTCGGGACCAAGATTTGATCTTTGGAAGTAATGGCGAAGCTTCCCGGAGGACATGAGCAAGGCGTGGAGTAGCCACGGACCTCGAGTAACGCCTTTGATCCGTGAAGTACCTCGCCACGTAATAGATTGGTCGCCAGATGCCTTCCCTTTCGACCGCCAAGACCAGCGCTCACCGCTTGTGGCGTGCAACCTAGGTACAATAGGAGCCGCCGCCATGCCGCGGGTAGTCAAGACGGGAGGATTGGACAGTATCGCTCAGATCTGGAAGGATCTATCGGCTTCTTCATCCACTCGAAACCATTGTGCTTGCGCAGGCCTTAAAGAAGGGCAGCCGCGTTAGCCTTTGACGGAAATAAACACCTTAGAGCAACCATCCGTCGATGAGGCTTTGTACTTCCTTTATGGTAGTTGGAGCTGCATATTTTCAATGGCCTCGATTTTTTCGTGGTTGGCGTAAATACCTTGCGAGCCAATGACATAACGAGCAACATTCGGATCGAACACCAAAGGTACACTTCTCTGGATTTAATTTTATTCGATGCTGGTGAGATTATGAAAAGTCTCTGCCGTGTCTTTTACATGATCTGGAGCATACTTGTTCTTTACAACTATGTCATCGACATAGACCTCCGAGTTTTTTCCGCTATTGCTCGGGAAGGTTGTCTCCATTAAGTCTTTGGGCGTGGCACCAACATTGCGCAGACCGAAAGACATGGTCGATAGCGAGATCGTGTCTTAGAAGGGGTGATGAAGGCGCCTTCTCTTCATCCTCGGGGAGATGCTTATTTGGTGGTAACCGAGTAAGCATCTAAAAACTCGGAAAGTTGGCGTCCGCAATGATCGATCGACCGATCAATACGAGGCAACGGAAATTGTCCTTAGGACAAGCAATGTTCAGACTCGTGTGATCGACACACATCCTCCACTTGCCGCCTTTCTTCTTTACAATGACGGGTTGGCTAACCACTCGGTGTGATCAACCTCGCGGATGAACCCAAAGAATGACGGTTTGCTGTCGATCTTTGATGATCCCTGTTTGAATTCAGCGGCGAAAGCTTCGCGAATCAGCTTCTTGTCCCACGGACAGCCGGTTTGTGCTCGATTACCTCCTTGGGACTCGGGCATGTCGATGGCTCCCGGCGAATACATCCGCATTAGCTCGGAGGAAGGCAATGAGCTCGCTTTCCTATTATGGGTCCAGATTGGCCCCAAGTGAACTATCTTGGAAGTATCGTCAGCGGCACGCTGAACTTCCTTGGTTTCTCCCCGGTGAAGGAGACCCTAGGGCGTCTGAGACTTGGTCTGCGGAACTTGAGACAAGCGGCGAAGCCGGTCGACCAGGGCAAGGGATCGCTTCGTCGCAATCCAAAGTCAGACTTTGTAGTTGCCCTTGACCGTGATCACGCCGTTAGGACCCGGTATCTTCACGCAATGGTAAGCGTGGTGGGACACGGCCATAAACTTACCGAGAGATGGCCTGCCCAAGATTGCGTTGTACGCCGACGGGAAGTCGACCACGTCGAAAGTGATCAACTCTGTCCGAAAGTTGCTTGGGTTGCCGAAGGTGACAGGAAGGACAACCTGCCCCAACGGCTTGACAGCTTCTCCCGGAACAATTCCGTAGAAGGGCATTGCGACTTCCTTCAGCTTGGAACGAGGAATTTGCATCTCGTCCAAGACTTTAGCAGAAAGCAAGTCCAGAGCGCTCCCGCCGTCCACTAAGACACGGCCAACTCTCGCGTTCTGATGGTCGTATGGCGACCACCAGTGGGAGCCGCCGAGGCTTGGTCATCCCAAATGGGCAATCCTCCCGAGAGAAGGAGATGGAGACCTCGATCCACTTCATCGATTCAGCCGAGGTTTTGCCTTTTCGACGTTAGGACCTCCCGGCGCACTTCCTTGAGGCTATGCCGAGAGGTGTAAGCGAGGAGCCGCCAAAATGACGGCGATATTGTTCACGCTCTTGATATTCATCATCATCTTCCGATCACCATCGTCGGTTTGGCGCTTATTCTTACTGCAAGCATCACCATGTTCGGGCGGGGTGGGCATTGGGCCCTTGCCGTTGTAGAAATCTTGAGCTTTGCAGCCCAAGTTCTACTGATGGCGTATATCATACCGTAGTCTTTGGTGGAACTTGCAAAATCGGTCGCTCGGACCTTTCTTGCCTTGTCCGCCTCCACGAAAGCGTGCTTTTGCCCTTGTAATTATTGTTGGGCTTCTTCGCCCATCCTTAGGAGGAGGTGCGCGATCCATACCGCGACGGTATTGTTCGCATCACCTTTGTTCTTCTTCTTCGGGACTTCTTGTCACCGGAACATTCTTCTTGCTCTTCTTCTTCTCATCCACACCAGTCAAGGGCGGCTCGCCCTTGTCGAACGCTTTTTAGATTGACGCTCTGCCGCGTTGGCATATGATCGGCCGCCTTGAACAGTCGTTGGCGGTCCAGTCTCATTGATCTCGAGATCCTGGGTGAGCAGCTCGTCGCGGACTCCGCTTTTGAAGGCGCGACAATGATTCATCCGAGATGTTTGGGATCGTGTTGCGGATCTTAATGAAACGCTTCACGAAGTTGCGAGGGTCTCCCGTTCATCTGGATCATCTGTGCAGATCATCCTCCGTGCCCGCACGCGTAACAACTCTGAAATTAGCAATCGAGCTTCACAAAGCCGGGTTCCATGAGTGATGGAACCTCTTGCGATTGAACGACCACGCCCGAGCGGCACCCTCAAGGACGATCGGAGGTAATTAGCCATAACGAAGCTCGTCACCCCCGCCGCCATGATGGCCGTGCGTAGGTGGAAAGGAATTCCTCTGGGTTCTGAGTCCCATTGTACCTCTCCATGTGACCGGGTTTGAATTTTGAGGGCCACCGGACAGCCCGGCTTCGTCGGAGAAAGCCCCGCAGCCCAGAGCATATGACCGCCACCTTCCCCGCGTAACCTAGTCTTGAGAAGACGTTGGTCCTGCGGCGCGGAGGAACTCTGCTGAGCAGGAGGACTCGGCTGGAGAAACTCTCTCGGAACAATCCACCACGCCCTTCCTCGTGGTGGCGACGACGCGCTCCTCACGAGGGGACCGTCTGTGGTCATCGCGTGCGCGCTTGCCCCTGTGGTCGCGATGACTACGAGGACTTGGCGGCGACGGCGACCACGGGTAGCTTTGCTCATGGACGATGATCCTTCGATGGTGGCGGGGTCACGCGATCGATCGAGTCGTCCGAATCATTCCGCAATTTGGTGCTTTTGCTGGAGGAGTTGTTGACTTCTCCTAGAGACTTTAGGCCTTGACCGCCGCTCTAGGTTAGTCGCACAAAGACGCCCATCGCGGCGAGATCGACTTGATTGGTGGATCTAAGGACCGTTGCTATAGCTTCGAGCCGTTCCGACTTTGATCTATGGGTCACAGGATCCTCGAACCATCCGCGCTACGCCCGATGGAGTCCGGTCACGCGGAATTGACCCAACAGGGAAACTTCCGCCGGAGACTTAGCGCCAAGACGCGAGGTGGGTCGCGACGCCGCCGCTAACCGGTCGCGAAACCTCGCTAAGGTCGATTGATGGAATCGCCGAGGTCATGCGGCGAATGGCGTCTGCTTCATGAAAGCGACTGTGCGACCTCGTCTTGATGCCGAAAGCGAGTTAATCTGCCCGACCTCGCCAGGCCGCCACGGCCGTCGCGGATCCTCGAGGTTCCTACATCGGCCATGTTAATCTTTGCGGGGCCATGCGAAGGTATGCTAGACGGTGTCATCGCCTGTGTCTCCACAGGTGGAATTCTACCGACATAGCCTTGGAATCGATAAATCTAAACCATCGTAAAGATCATCGGTTCCGTGAGTAGTCGCGCCGATGACGGAGTGCGATCCGAGGCTATCTACGCCATGTAAGCGGAGACATCCGCCGGATGCGAAAGTGTTCGAGACCGAACAGATCGATCTGAATCGACGAGGATGAGACATCCCGCCGCCGAGTCGTAGCCCTCGTGAAGTATCTACAGATCGCCGACGGAGTTCGACATGCTCGATCTGCGTCTCCCCACTGACGGCGCCAATTGTCGACGGTTGAATATCGATCTCAAGTCGCTAAGGTTCTTGAAGATTGAGATAGGAGACACGCCAAACAATGCGACGACAAAGAACGAGCAGAGATGTGGGGTTTTATCCTGGTTCGGGCCTCTCGAGAGATAATAGCCCACGTCCAAATTTTCTTATATATCAAAGATGAATACAAGAGGTGGCTCGGCGAGACGAACAAGTCTCGGCGAGATTATGGGTGTCTGGTCGTAAAGCTCTAAGTCGATCAAGTCCTCTAAACGCCGTAGGGCATGGTTTATATAGTGCGAGAGCAAACCGACCTCTGAGGAATATCGGGCCGCTAACTATGAGATCATAACGAACTCATACTCATGCCAAATATATCCCGAGGCGATAAGGCATACTCCTAGTCTTGGGGATCACGACTCCTAATCCAATCCGGAAACCAACGTCCGGGTCTTCACGTGGCCGTCAGAGAACTCTTGTTCGAGTAGGACTCGAACACGAATCTCATTACCACGCACCACGCCAGCCAGGAAGCTGTTCGGTAGGGTGCATATGGGCCAGATAGAACCTCCCAGGGAGCTGGGCCCTAGTAGGCTGTTTGATCGGGCCGTCAGGGAGTGGGCCATGGCAATGGGCCATAATTTAATCCCCGACAGAAATTATTGAAGATAAAAGGGTGGAACTTTTGAAAATATAATTTTGAATAAAATATCAGGATAAAATGCTCTTATTTAGAATTTTTGGGATTTTTGAGAATTGGGGTAAATTTAAGCTCCCTATTGAAGCTCCTAGGATTCCCCTTTGGAGGGTGGTAAGATGACACGTGTCCGAAGTCGTGGCACTCCCTCATTGGCCCCGAGACACTATAAAAGGACCCCTACATCTCACTTTTGGAGAGAGCACAACACATTCCTCACTTTCATTCCACTTATTAGAGTAGCTCTTAGTTAGTAGTAGTTGGGAGTTAGAGTCAAGTCGAGCTGAAGCTCGGAGTTTCGAAAGTGTCTTCGGAAATTCGGGTAATAGCTCTTGTACCCTTTCCTAATTGTTTCAATTAGTGAGATCACTTCATTCATTGCTTATGTGTTGAACTTTATTTGAGCTGAGTATATCTACATAAATGAGTTGTGTAGATTTGCATTACCGGTAGCTTGCATTCGTCTGGAATTAGTTTAGGTTCTCACTCATATACTGGAAGAGCCGGATATTGAACCTAGATCAACTTCTTTTTTGTACTGGGGAAGATTGATTAGAAATAGTAGCAGACGTGGTGTCTGAGATTAGGACTAACTCGGTTTATACCCAGGCCCACGTATATGTGGTAGGTGGTAGGTGGTGACAGCCCTATCCATCCGTAGATACTAAGTATCTCGTGCGTAACCCACAGCGTCCGGCTTTGGATTAGCAGAGCCATATCGGAATGATCATAACCATTCGGGATTCCAATTCAGGATAGCGGGTGGTAGTGAATGTCCGAACTCCGACGACGAATATCAAGTGAACCACTAGTTGATTACCCCAAGCTCGCTCAATAAAATGAATCACACGATTTTGAGAACTTATTAAACTTGTCTCGTTGTCCTCCCGACTGTCTATCTAGCTAGAGTAGCTTTCTTTTTATTTGTGTGAATATTTATTGTGTGTGTATGTGTCCCGGTCTTTTCATTTATTCTAACCCCCGTTACCTAGACTGGCTGATATTTTAAATAATTATCCTATCCAGGTCTCATTGATCTCGAGATCCTGGGTGAGCCGCTCGTCCGAGATGTTCGGGATCGTGTTGCGGATCTTGATGAAATGTTTCACGAAGTTGCGGAGGGTCTCCCCGTTCATCTGGATCATCTGGTGCAGATCATCCTCCTTGCCCAGACGCACGTAACAGCTCTGGAAGTTGGCGATCAAAGCGTCACAAAGCTGGTCCCACGAGCGGATGGAACCTTCCTGCTGGTTGAACAGCCATGTCTGAGCAGCGCCCTCAAGGACAGTCGGGAGGTAATTTGCCATGACTAGCTCGTCACCCCCGGCTGCCATGATGGCAATAGCATAGATGGAAAGGAACTCTTCTGGGTTTTGAGTCCCATTGTACCTCTCCATATGACCGGGCTTGAACTTGGAGGGCCACCTGACAGCGCGAAACTCGTCAGAGAAAGCCTTACAGCCCAAGGCATACGACCGACTACCTTCTCCTGCAGAACCTAGTCTTGTAAAGACGTTGGTCCTGTTGCGCGGAGGAATGCTTGTTGAACGAGATGACTCTGCCTGGAGGAATTCTCTCCAGGACAGCCCTCCACGTTCCTTCCTCGTGGTGGCCACGATGCGCTCCTCACGAGGGGATCGTCCGTGATCGTTGCGCGCGCTTGCCCCTGTGGTCGCGATGACTACGGGGACTTGGCGAGCGATGGCGACCACGGGTATCTTGGTCGCGGCGAGTCGTCCTTTGACGGTAACGATGGTCACGCGATCGATCGGAGCGCTCGCTGTCCGAATCCACCCGGACAGGCTGACTGCGCTGTCCGGATGAAGTGTTAACTTCACCTATGGACTTAAGGCCTTCGGCCAGTCGCTCAAGGTGAGAAGCAACAGCATCGCCCATTCGGGCGAGATCGGCCTGGTTGGTGGATCTGAGCACCGTTGCCATGGCCTGGAGTCGTTCCCGACTCTGATCTAGGGATCCTGGGATCCCTAAAGCATCCGCGTCTTGCCCGACCAGAGTTTGGTTGCGCGGGGATTCATCCCGAGCAGGTGGAACTTCTGCCGGGGGATCTGGTGTAGGTACGCGAGACGGGTTGCGTCGCTGACGCTTGCGCTGATCGCGAATCTGTGCCAGAGTTTGATTGATCGAAGCATCCAGACTGCGGCGAACAACATTTTGCTCGCGAGCAGTCGGTGCAGATCCATCTTGTTGCCGAGCAGAGTTAACATGCTCGATCTCTTCGGCTGCCGCGGCCCGCGCAGGATTCTCTGAAGTTCCTGCGCCGGCCATGTTGATGCTGTGACGGCCATGTGAGGGAATCTGGACGGTGTCATCACTGTGTCGCCACAGGAGGAATCCACCGACATGGCCCTGGAATCCAAAAGATCTAAACCGGCGTAAAGATCATCGGTTCCGTAATCATCGTCAATGACAGGAGCCTGATCTAAGACCATCTCCGGAGCGTAGCCGGAGACCTCTGTCCCAGATCTGGAAAGCGACCGAGATCGAACGGATCGATCTGATCTGGCAGGGGATGAGACATCCTGCTCTTTTGAGTCGTACCCCTCAGGAAGAATTTCCTGGTCGCTGAGCGAGTTCGACATGCTAGAACAGACTTGATCTGCTATCCCCACGGACGGCGCCAACTGTCGACGGTTGGGATATCGGACCCAAGTCAACTAAGGTTCTTGAGAAAGGGAGATAGAAGACCTGCCGAGCAAGGCAAACAGCAATCAACGAGCAACAGGGAGACACAGGGGTTTTATCCTGGTTCGGGCCTCTCAAAGGGAGATAATAGCCCTACGTCCAGCCTTTCTTTATATCAAAGAGGATTACAAGAGGGAAATCGACGAGACGAACTGGTCTCCGCGAGATTATGAGTGTACAGGAAGTATTATGCGATCTTTCGGTGCCCTCTACACGCCGTAGGGGCCCTGTTTATATAGTGTTGAACAACCGACCTACTAAGGGATAATCGGGCCGGGCTGACCACGAGTCCGTAACAAACTCGATACATGCCAAATACATCCCGAGGTAGATAAGGTATACTCCAATTCTTGGGGATCACGACGTCTATTCCAATCCGGAAAACCAACGTCCAGATCTTCACGTAGCCGTGCAAAACTCTGTTCGAGTCGAACTCAAACAGGAATCCTAGGCCGTTACGCACCATGCCAGTCAGGAAGCTGTTCGGCAGGATGCACATGAGCCTGATAGAACGTTCTAGGGAGCTGGGCCCTAGTGGGCTGTTCGATTGGGCCGTCAGGGAGTGGGCCATGGCAATGGGCTGTGATTTTATCCCCGACAGACTTCTTTTTCGGCACCCACAATCTTAGTGGCCATTGGATCCTTCTAGTCATTTCTCCCAAGTGGAACACAGTATGGTACATAGGTTCATGAAGACCAGTCGGACTAGGAGGCAAACATGGATAACGTGATTACGGCTATCTGAAAGAACTCCTTAACGTGTATGTTGCCTGGCTTTGTTTTCATAATCAACTTTTCAAAAAATCAAATGCTGCCTAGCTAATTGATTTCTCTTCTTGCGGGTCACATGCTCAATACATTGAAGAAGTTGACAAATTGTCCCAACCGTCATCCCGCAAACTGACACACAAAACATCATTCGAGGTAAATTGAAGCTATAAAAAAGATTACATTTACGTGTTGCATTTTTTTCTCCAGATGATGTTACAATATTTTTTATACCACAGTGCACTCAAAACCATCGGGCAACGCTTGCAGATTTTTTATTGCGCACAAAATAGTCCATATTGCGCACGAATAAAAAAGATCATCGTTCTGGAAGTAAGTAGAACACATATATAGTTATATTTTTTAGCACAAGTTAATGCCATATTTCATCAAAGTTAATGTAAACATGGTTGGATATAGTTCATGAATGATTGTGAGAATCTTCTGGTCAACGATGATGTCCTCTCGGTGATTCGACGACGGATCACCAAATTTTTGTTCTCCGAAACCGTTAACCCAAAAGGCCAGTTCCACTACGTCGAATAAACCTTAGACGATGTAAGAAGTAACTTGACAATATTGTGTTGGGGATTTAATTTGTACATTCATTATTGATTGCAACATGAGTTTATAACCTGTGAATGTCTGTTGTGTGTTTTGTTAATGCAAGTAAAGATTTTTAATTTGTAAATATATTCTGCGGTGTACATGTATTTGTAAATTGGTGCCGAATACTGGATTTACACCAGGATACAGCATGTACTGCATGCCCTGGGTACAAAACACTAGTGACGAGTCAAACTAAAGCCCGCCATTATCGTGAAATAAATAGTGACGGGTAAACATTTTATCCGTCACCTATATGCGCCATGAGGATCCTACTAGGTCCTCCGGGAGGCAAATATAAGTGACATACCTTATTAAAAACTATCACTTATCTTATAATTAACCACAGGTGACGGGTTGTAACGTTGGCTGCCACTTATATTATTATCATTGGTGATGGGTTGGAAACATAGCCGTCAGTTATCTTATTATCATGGGTGACAACTTATCTATTAACTCGTCACTTATATTCATTAGGAGGAACCTATAAGCGAAGATAATTGACAGATGGTACACAGACCTATCATGTATTATTTTAATTATTGACGGGTTAACACCTGTCACTAATACTGACTCATCGGTGACTCATCCTGGGTGGCAGTTCCTTTATTCGTCACAATTAGCTGATGTAACCTGTCATGAAATGTGGTTTTTACATAGTGCGTGAGGACAAGTTGATTGCAGATCGTTCAGACAATCAATCTCTTGTATTAGATTATTCGTCACCTTCTCCTCGTCGCGGATCGTTTTTCGAAAGTGCGTGTGCCAAAACCATGTTACCGAGTGTAGTCAAAAACATATACGCATATCATGCAATCATTGAAAAGACAAGAATACAAGATGTGGAGGGGAGATTCTGCTTTATTAATTTTAGATTAATATAATATAATGAGTCTCCAACTCTATTTATACTTGTATATTATTTAGGTTTTAGGCTAGGCTAATGTGGAAAGTACTTGGGCGGTTGGCCAAACAGAACATGCCTTCGAGTCGTGTTCGTATTGAGCTGGCCCAAAAAACCCATACAGTGTTAGCCCAGGCACTCACAAGAAGAACTCACGCTGGAATTCACAGCACTCAAGCACTCTCTTTTATTGAATGAAACTCACAGTACAGCACGCGCACACACACACGTCCAGACTTTGTTTCTTGACACTACCACTCTCTGGCACCGGAACGCTTAAATAGACAGATACTTTTGGCACTAGTTCAGCTAGCACTTAGCCAAACTAACCACCCTACATGCAAGCAACGTCCACCTGCATGCAAGCACCACTAACACACGCATACTTTGAGTTAGTTGATCCACTTAACTCGGCACTAGCTCCACCTCTTATCCAAGCCAACATGCACCTGCATATACGCTGAAGACTCGCGCAGCTCGTTCTTGCCCACCAAGACTCGGCTGGCTGCTGATCTCCAGAACGCACATGTACACTGATACACGCACAGCACAAACACTCACACTTAACACGTTAAGCAACGGCTCGCCGCACTACTAGCCACTCCACCGGTGCTGAACCTCATTGGGTGCACAACTCAGCCAACTCACATTTAACTCATGACCTCCTAAACAACAAGATTAGTTCCAACATACAGTGTTTCTGCAACACCGTGGATAGTGGCGGAGACAGGGGGGCTGGCAGGGCCTGCCCCCCAACGAAAAAAAAAATTTAAATACCCCTATGCAGTAACATTAGCTCATCTGAAAGGGAAAGGAATTAAGGCCACACATGGACAGCCCAAAGCCCAAACCGTTGATCACTTGATCTGCTAATCGCCTGGTGCCGTGCCCTCCCCTTCGGCCTTCGTTACTTGTTAGGTCTCGAATACGAGTATACGACGGCGCGGTTCCGCACTGCCGTCTACGGTGCATCAGCGGATCAGCCGTTCGAGTTTGAAGTTTCGACGCCGATCGGCGATCGCCCATTCGCCCCCTGTACTACAAAGCGCAAAGTGCAGGCTTGAAGGTAATCTACATCTAGTAATCTCTAATATCTTAATTAATTCTTCATCAAGGCAATCACTAATTACTAATTAGCTATTGTCCAATTGTTTTGTGAATTTGTGATATTGCTATACATGTTGTACTACAGTATGAAAATAGAGGATATAGTTATATATAATGAGTATAATAGAAGGCATCAAATAGATAATTTATTATTTTCTCAATTTCATTGTGCCTTAGTTTATCGATTAACCGTACAGCCGATAATCCAGTATGAAGAGGCAAAGAACAATGTAATTTACCTTCGCTATATATTAATATATATATACATATGGTTCTGATATTTTTATGTCATCCATATGAAAAATTTTTGGTGTCCAATTGGCCTCCCCCCATGCTTAAATCCTGGCTCCGCCCCTGACCGTGGAGGCGTGGACCGTATTTATTTTAAATATATCTTTCATAACACTTCTGTTTCACCATTTTCGGCGTTACACATCGCTAGAATGAGCACGATTGTCCATATATAAAACTGTAGAGTGCGTACATTGTTTGAGACATAATTCAACTCGACAAGAAGTAGTCGTACAAAATGGCAAAGACAACCTCTACAAATTGATCACAATCGACTATAAACATATGATGCAGAATCACTTGTAAACAAATACGAGTTAGGATTTACAAAAAGAACCACCCAATTCATTCTTAGATAAAAGTGAATCGATGAGCGGGAGAGGACTAATCGGGTTACAATAGCCGATAACACTCTCCCTCCCCAAAACATCAGTGAATTCCTGGAATACAATTTTTCCATGCGTCATTTCTTGTTAAACCACGCGTCACCAAACTTTCATTTCTTGGTCATACTTGCGTCACCAAACTTTGGTAGCGCCAAAAGAGTATTCAACCGGGTGAAGCTATCCAAGGACTTCTCATCTCCACTTGTATTTGAGTAACTTCCATCATCTGCATCTTCTGTAATTACCCTTTTAGTATAGTGCCGGGGGTTCTTTAATTTGGCTGGCATCCTTGGAGAAGATCCACTTTCCTGGCTAGTAACAAAGGGCCCTGATAGCTCACGGGCATTGGCATGCATCCTTGTTCAGGAAAAGGCAGACCACTGCACAATCATCTGTTTTGGAGGTTGGGTATTTGAACTTCCAAGTCTGACTTGCTAAATCAACTACAGACCGCGCTGCAGCAGAATGACCAGAGCACGAGGCAACGACATCCACCACTTCTTTATTGGACAATACATCCCACACCTGTGGCCAGAGTGCAATCGGGCATCAGATTATGTTAAGATCAAATACTTCTTCACATATAAATTGGGAGTCGAATTTTATTTTCCTCTTGAAAGTATCACGTATAAAGTACTCGTTTTTTTGGTTACCCCATCAGTGGCAAGGATAACGAACTCATCCTTTTCAGTGATTCGCCTGCAGGTGACCTCAGGTACAGAAATCAGCCCAAAATCTTTCAGACAAAAATCACCGAAAGCTCGGGCCATTGCTAAGCCAGGAGAGTTGCAATTAGGAAGCCAAAGGCGAGCCACATCTGGTTCATCATGATGAGCAAATACCCTCCCATTACATTGCTTGATCCTCCTAGCCTCTCCTGTAAGTTACATAGCATTTTATTATGTTACACTTTTCAATATTCTGTCCCTAATGCATTCACCAAGATAATAGCAACAGATTGTTTTGATAAGATCCAGAATGCAAGTGATAAGGATATATATTTGGAAGGCACTATTTGGCAGGCGCCTGCAATTTCGGCATTTGTGCAGGCACATGCCGTGTACATGCGTGCAGACCTCGCACAAAAAAATTCCACTATCGCAAAATATTTTTTTCCAATATTGGAAATGTGGAAAAACAGTAGAAAATTAGTGGAATTTTTTGCGCCTGCATGATTTCGCAAATTATACGAGCAAAAAATCTCTTGACGTGAAAACAGAAAACAAAACAAAATTTATAATATACAAAAATAAAAGAAATCTATAATAAACAGAAAACAAAATAAATCTATAATAAACATAAAACAAAATATATCTATACAAAAATCGACCTCGCGCAAAAAATTCCACTATCGCGAAGCGTTTCTTCCATAAATGCAAATGTGGAAAAACAGTAGAAAGGAAGTGGAATTTTTTACGTCTGCACGTTTTGACTAATTGCAGGCGCCTGCAAAATAGCAATTGAGTATATATTTTGCGTCATTTCCTAGTATTCTAGAGATTGTGCTTATATGCTGCCTTTTTTTTAAGCTAACGGGCAGGAGCTCTGCTATTTCATTAAAGAAGGAGAGAAAACAATGTACAAGAGAGAAAGGGGAAGAGAGAGGAAGGCAGCCTACCAAGGGAGAGAGAGAGGAAGGCAGCCTGCCAAGGGAGGAAGACCCACCGCAGCGCAAGCGACACCCACAAGCATGCCACCGCATGACGCCTTGGCCAGGTAAAACACCTCACCCGAAGGCGACAACTACAACGGCAAGGCCTGAGGCCGCTGACAACGACAACACGGCTAAAAAGAGGGCACTAGCAACCGACCACCAAGACAAAAAATGACGCCTTCAACAAGGGATCGACACAGACGCAACACCATCGCAAATGAGCTTTCACTCGAGAAGCTTCGAGGCAAAGTGGTCATCATGACGATGTCTCCAGGGAAGGGAACGGCGCCAGGCCGTCGCTATCACCGGCCCAAGCGGGAAGCCGAGGCAGAGTTTTCACCTGGAGCACCTGCCCTGAAGCCACACTAGAGGAGGTCGAAGCTAGTAGCCGACGAGAGAGGCCAGCCGCCACACCATGCCACCACCACCCCGCGATGAGAGAATGATGAGGGAGCCTGGTGACGAGGGATGCCATCACCAAGTGGCCCTCCGAGTCGAGCCGGTGAGAACACACCGAAGCAACCCCCTCCGCGCAGTTCAAACAACGTCCCCATGAAGCCGACCGCCAAGAACCCTTAACAACACCAAACACCGCTGTAGAACCCACATCCCAAGCTCGCAGACCGGCCGAGCCTCCAACGCCAGGGACCCATCTCACACGCGCAAGCTGTACACCCATCAGCTGCCGTGAGGAGACCGACCCTGACCGCAGCCCCTCTAGCAAAGTGGGAGAGGAGAGGGGCTGGCTAGACCGGACACCACCTCACTGGAGGGGAGCGAGGGCCGGAAGAAGGTGACGACGAGGGAGAAAAGGGGCGCCCCCAACCGAACTACCGCACCTCCAAAGGAGAGAGAATTAGATGGGGCACACGACTTGAGCCACAAGGTAGGGGGACACAGCGGAGCGGCAACCGTCAAAAGGAACATGGCAGTCAGGTCAGGAGGCGACGCAAAGATCTGGAGGAAGACCAAGCAGGGGAGAGCTCCCTATCAGCGGAGCCGATGTCGCGGCCCAGCGGCACACCTAGCCGCCAAGGGCGTCTCCAAAACGGTCGGTCACAGCGAGCCGAGGCAGACCTCCGCTAGATCTGTGCCAAAGTCCACCGAAACCGGCCGTGACTAGAAGAGAGCACACCTGCCCCGGTTGACACAGTAGCCACGCCAAAGCACCGCGTCGCCGCCAGCTGTCCAGCCCGCCATGCCGACGAAAGAGGCCAGCGTGCTTCAGCCACCGACACCCAAGCAAACCTCCTCAAAGCCACGTCGGTTCCACAAGAGGGGGGAACAACACACGACATGGGGACGGCTATCTGCAACGGCGGGGAAGCCATGGTGTCGTCAAACAGCACACCGACATAGGACCGAGGAGACCACGCGAAAGATGGCGATGAGGAGACGGGGAGGACGAGGACAACACCCTAGGACGGAGAGCTCTAGAGGGCCGGATCCAAGCTGCCCCGCCACCGATCCGGGTGCCGTGCGGTCGAAACCGGAGTGCAACGCCGAAGATGGTGGAAGGGCACATAATGGTTCCGTGGCGGCCGGAGAGCGACCACGACCAACCACCGCCATGCATGAGCACAGCTGGACGACGCGGAGAAGGTTGGAAGGGCACCACCAAGCGCCAAGGTGCCAGTCACGCGAGGGGAAGCGCCACCACTGCAACGTCAGATCTGGGGGAATGGGGGGAGGCGGAGGAGTGCCACGACGCCCTGCGCTATCATCGACCATCGCCACAAGCCACCCCAGTCGTTGCAGCCGGACCTCACGGGCCACCGCTGCAAAAGGCAGAGTGAGGAAGAAGAGGAACCCGCCTTGCTGCTCCACGCCTGTGGAGGTGACGCCGGCAGGGGAGAGGAGGCGCCAGAGAGCCCACTGGCAGCGGCAGGCCGGTCGACCAGCGACGAGGGCCGCCGTCGGCGCGGGGGCGGTTAGGCGACGAGAGGAGCAGAGAGGGAGCGTGAGAGGAAGACCGAGAGGGAGGGAGGTGACCTGGGGAGGCAGCAGGGGACGGCGGCGGCGGCGGAGATCACTTAGGGTTACTTGTTTCGGACCCATATATGTTGCCTTTGACATTAACATATTGGACTAAGGGATCAAGTTTTTGTATTGAGAAGCTTTGATATTAACGAATAAATCTAGATATAAGTGAATACCCTTACTGTACAATATAGTTACTAGAGAGCTGTTGTAAGGTCTAACATTTGGAGATATGGCCTTGGTACTACCAGCTGGCATAATTCTACCTATGGAGATTTTCAGACATCTTCAAATAATGAACCATACCCATTTAATTAACACTTAACACTTAATCTGTTCTTCAAATCAAAAGCAACTTTCTCTTCTTAATAGTTTTTCTTCATCACCTCACGTATTTTCCATTCTCCACATGTTCCTTTGTAGTACCTTTGGCAGTCTACATGAGGCATTTAACGATTTGTCACTCCCAAAGATTGCCAATGGAGGATTTGCCAAACAAAGGTAGCAATGTATCTTGTTTTCACCTTTTGAAGCACAAATGAATTAAATATGTGCTTCATAAAGACAGTTCTTTCCTGGTATATAGTCCATCTTCATCTGTGAGTACATTTAATCCCTTTCAAACTGTGTCGTCCAGGTTACAGTTTTTGGCATGTGTGAGCCTGCGTTGAAGTTTACTCAATTACTATGCAGATGATCCTTTGTATAATATTTCCGGACATTCCAAAATCAGTGAAATCAATATATATGGATCAATGTCATGGTCATTTTGCTGGAGGCCTAGTAAATTTTTTTAAAAAAGTGATAGATGTCTGAATTTGGGGATACCTTGTTGGCACATTACAATGTTGAATAAGTCAGCCCAGCAGACAACAATGATACTAAACATAATTTTGGTGTGATTAACAAAGCTTGTAGGATTCTTTGAAGGCAATAGAAACTCCATTCAATCTTTGCTCTTAAATCTCTTGCACTTTAATGCAGCTTTAGTTCCTTTTATTTTGACAATCGTGAAATTAAGAGTAGTTCTCCTAGTTCTATATTTGATCTCTAGTTCATACACGATCCCTCATCCATGTGACTTCAATGTATCTAAATATGACAATTTCAACAATTTGATATCATAAAAACACTATTGAGCTGGATATTTATCTTACAAATAACATGAGAAAGTTTCACTTTAGCGGTAACATGCACTACACCAAAAGTGGTCATATATACAGATATATCAACGTTGGTTCATATAAAATTAGCACACGTAAGAACACATCCATGCCAGTTTTTAAATGGGTAGGCGACAGAAATTCATGTATGGTGGTTTCTAATATATCTGTGACGGTTCGTAAATAGACTTAAAAAGGTGGGTGTGAGGAAAAGGTGTGCAGACTCCAAACTGAAAAAACATGAGGTTAAAAAGAAAATATTTTCTCTCCGTTATGATTTTTGCTTTCATCGCTCCACATTTCTCTCCCTTATGGCCTTATCACTTTCCACTTTCTTGACGAGCCACACATCCCTCTCTTCTCACATCTCCCTTATTTTCTTCCACTCTAGACTGCGTTCGTTGGACGTAGGAGGCACTATGCAGTGCAGGGACAGCGGAGCACGAGTGGCGTCTGGCGTGGCCTGGGCATGAGCATGGACAATGGAGCAACGCAGCACAGCCGCTTGGGCGCGGGTGTAGTGTGTCCTGGCCATGGCCTTGGCGCGAGCACACATGGAAATGAAGGGTGTGTTTGGTTGCACTGTGAATCATCATCAAGCATGAAATAACAATGGGAAGGGATAGAACCATCCATGATTTTATGTTCGGTTTGTTTTGTTGGTCCTCCCCTTTTTCTCAACGCCGACCCTCCCCTTCTCCCTCACCCTCACCACCCCAGCCCCCACTCTCTCCCCTCCTCTGCTCCTCTCAGTCTCACACCTCGACTAGCCACCCATGCCGTCGCCGAGCCATTTCGTCGCCGGCTCCGCCTCCTTCCCCACTGACCGTTACGCCAAGCTTTGCCGCCGCACCAAGCTTCACCCTGAGCCCCTTGTTGCTAAGGGAGGAGGAGGCGTGCTGGGGAGGACGAGGCCCGCCGCTAGGGGAGGACGAGGCCTGCCGCCGGGGGAGAGGAGGAGAGAGAGGAGGCGCGATGGGGAAAGGATGAGGAGAGGAGGGGATCTCCTGGAGCGTGGGGTCAGGCAGCTTGGGGGGTTGGGGACCTCGGCCACCACGTCGCCGTGCCGTTGACTTGCTCCTCTTGGCCGTGGTGCCAAGCCGCCGCCTTTCCCTTCTTCCCTCCTGTGCCTCGTGTCGACCCGCGCCGCACCGCCGTCGCCGAGCATGAAGATGAGGAGGCGTGTCGCCGGGGATGAGGAGGAGGCGCGCCGCCATCAACGGAGATGTGGTGGTGGCGGCTCGGCGGGAGGTGACGGAGGAGGCGGAGGCGCGTGGGGGGAAGAGGACACTGGGACAAGCCCAACTTATCAATTTACAGGGGATCGATCCATCCCCCTGATTGCACTACGGAGTGATGGGTGGATGCTAGACGAACCCATCCATTTTTTCTCAACCAAACAAAAAAGGTACCAATCTTGAGCAGACCGTCTAAGATGGCCTAATCAAACACACCCAAAGACCTTGGTGCGATCGCGCATGGCAAGTTGATCTGGGCGCAAAAGCAGCGAGGCAGTCTTGGCATTGCTTGAGGATTGGGACGACGCGCAGGGCGAACCCACCATGGGGGCTGGTGGGGCCTTGGCCCCACCTAAAAATTTACCACCTACTTATACCCTCGTTGGAGTAGAGATAAACTGGGTCTTAGGTGGGGCAGATGGCCTGTGGGCTGTGGCCGGCCCACCAGACTTCGACCTCAACACACAGCAGCCCATCTGCCCATGGCTAGGTCATACACAGCCTTTGTGTTTCACGAGCCCTGCGTCCCCGACCCCGCTGCCCTCCCAGCCGCCGACCACGCCGTCCCGCCATGGCACCGCCCTGCCGACCTTGCCCCGGCGCCACCCGGTCCTCGGTCCTCGACCCCTGCGGCCCCGCCCCACCCCTGCCCGGCGCCCGTCTTCGCCCCGGCCACGACACGGGGACCTGCCCTTGCGTTGACGCCCGCAGCCCGCAGCCCCGCCCTGCCCCTGCGCGGCTACAGCCCTGCCACCCTGCCCCGGCGGCGCCTGGCGCCCGGTGCCGTCCCGACCATGGGCACGGCGGATCCACTACTCCCTCCACGGTTAGTTTCCACTACTCGCTTCACTTCACTTATTTTCTCAAAATCAATCACGCCTATTAGATTGCTCATCTCAATTTTTAAAGGTAATTTTTAGATTGTAGTACCTGCGGTGCAATATCACATAATATTATGTATAGATTGGATTTTCTATTGATGAATTCAGCAATTAATTTTGGAAAATTGCTATTATCTAGATGTCACATATGTGCTATCCACTGTGTCATGTTTTGAACATCTTGTGTTTGCTCCTGTCAATATCAAAGTACTTTTTTAGGACATCTTGTGTTTTATTTTTATTGCATTCTCTTTGAACAATCGGGAAGGTCCAATAAATTTGGACATATTGACTAGTGTGTTTATTATTATTGTGTTTGTATTTTGCACAAGGGCCAGACCCCACTTTCATTCCCATGAAACGAAAGCATTCGGTTACAATAGTTTCATCAGCACCAAAAGGGGATAAACAGCACAGAATGACTAACTGCGTCAACAAAACCCCCCCCACCACAACAGTATATGATGAAGATAAAACAAACCAAACACCCTGACTGGGGGGACACCCCGCACACAGATCACCAAAAGCGGCACTCCAACTCCAGACGGATGATCAGTACTGGTTGCCCTCCGCATCCCTCATCTGACATGCCTCACGAACGGTGTTATTATTATTGTGTTTGTATAGTTTAAGCAGTTTGCGGTGCATTTAGTTAACGGTAGACAAAATATATTTTAGGCTTGCCCCACCTAAATTTTCGTCCTGCGTCCACCACTGACGACGCGAGATGGCAGTATGATGGCTTAGCCGCGATCACGATGTGGGTGCAACCCGGCAGCGTTGTAGCCTCAACACGGCCATGGCATGGCGGCTTTTAGGCCCGGTAGGGTGGGATGGCGCGGGCTTAACGCACCACCACCACCACTATACTAGTAGTATTATTATTAGTACTACTACTACTACTTGCTGCTGCTGCTTATTATTATTATTATTATTATTATTATTATTATTATTATTATTATTATCATCCGTAGTAGTTTTTTGGATATGAAAAACTACCACTAGTTTTTTATTATGTGCGCCAAAAATTAGTATCCGTTCAAAAGCTAGAACCGATGCTACAGGTCTTGCACATTTCAGCTTAGCGTAGCATAGCGTTATACTGTAGAAAAATTTATCTTTTTTATATAGCCTATTTGATGCAATAATTTGTAATAAAATTTTTTAGGCTTTAAGTAGTCCTATTAAAGATTCTAAAACTATTTTTAATTTTTTTACAATATCTAAACCTCTTTTTTAAAACTCTCAAATTTTGCTACAGTGAAACGCTACGCTACGCTAAGCTGAAATATACAAGGACACAATGGCCTCATCTGTGGTAGTAAAGGGTAATGAACTTTATCCTAGTGGCATCGCACAAACAGTAGGCTTTTTGTGAACGTCTCAAATGAAAAAGAGATAATATATTAAGTAATTTCAACTCTGGGAGTGAAAATGACATACTTGGATGATCAGGTTTCAGGTCAACTGTCAGTTGATGAGCAACCAATCGACCGTTTTGATCTCTGGTTCCTAATACAGCCCTAGAGTCACCTAGATTCCCAACAATAAGATTTTGACCCTGATGATGTAGGCATCAGTTTAAATTTTCTGCATACTTTAGTAGTACTCCCTCCAGTTCCATAATGCTTGTCGTTTTAGGTTTGTCAAGTTTTAAAACTTTATCTATAAAAATCTTTTATACTATTTAGATTGTGTGTACATAAAAATCGTACATGTAAATTCGTTTTGAAAAATACTTTCACAATATCATATTTTCGTAGATTTTGTATATATATTTTATTACTAATTGATGGTTGAAGTTGCATTTTGAAAACCATGTCAATGCCCAAAGCGACAAGTATTATGGCACTGGAGTGAGTAGTTAATCTATTTATGACCAAAAAAAAATGAATAACCACAATACCTGTTTGATTAAAGTAACTGCAGTAGTGCCACTGCAAACGCTATCTATGTTTCGATGTGTCTTAAGCTCCTTATCCATAGCTTTAAACGCCTTTCGAAATGAATCCTTCATTGTATCAAAGAATTCTCGATGTTCTTTTTCTGCCAACATGGGCAATTTGTCCTCCGCATCTGCGTATGGAGATAAAGTATCTTCCAGAATTGAGCCATCTGAATTGCTGGTTCGTTTCGCCCCATAGTCGTCGTAGATCAGATCACACAGTTTCAAAGGGAGAATATCTCTGACTTTCCTCGCAATGAGATGACCATATGGGCCATGGCCGTCAAAAACTCCACAATAAGTTGTGTCCGATCTTCCTTGAAAATTCTGTACATGTTAAAATAGGTCTCCAAGGAGTTATAATATATATAAGGATAAGTCAAATGTAAGTAAACAAAAAAATGTCGGAGGATAGAGACCAACAAACTTAGTCATTTATGACGCAACTAGAAAATATTTTATTCATTCAACGGTTAGTGTAAAAATTAAGAGAAACTAGAACAAAAAAGTTGGCATTCTATATTTTCCTATTTCTTCTAGATGCTACACTTGTATCCACAAAATTGTTCAACAAGGGGAAACTGTTTGATTGAATGAGACGCATCTTTGTGTTGCGTGGACCAACCTTGAAGAAGATAACTCGAGGATTGGTTAGCGGGATTAAACACTCAATAAATTAAATTATTCTAGAGCGATTGCATGCATATATAAGTGGTAGCATTCCATCTCTCTATACCTGACTTATAGAATCAGAGATTGAGGAGATATAGAAGTTAGACATATAGAATATAATATTCTATATGTCTAACATTTCCCCATAGGCCCATAGTCTTGCAATCCTTTACTCTGCGAAACTCTGCGAAGATCATCGGAGGCAATCCTTTACTGAAGATATCAGTGTATTGTGACGGTGTCGGAACATAAAAAACTTGCACTTGACACAGAGCAACATGCTCACGGACAAAATGCATATTAATCTCAACATATTTGGTGAGTTGTTGCTGGAAAGGTAGACAGCGCTAACGTTGTCATAGTACACAATGGTGGAGTGACGGAGGGGCCTGTGAAGTTCTTGAAGAAGCTGATGGAGTCAACATGCATCTACAACTCCATTGGCTACGGCATGATGCCTCAACACTGGATCAAGAAACCGTGTGATGTCACTTGGAAGATCAGGAGGCTTGATTATCACCAAGAAAAAACATGAAATATCGGACAACCCGCCAATCAGCATTGAAGTAGATTGTCCGGTCAGTAGACAATGATCGATCCAGGAACAAACCATCGAAGAGAGTGCCCTGAAGATATCGTGAAATCCGCTTTGTAGCAGTGAAATGAGGTTCCCTGGGATCATGAAAAAGAGATAGACTTATTGAACAACATAAGCAATGTTAGGCCTAGTGAAGGTCAGATACCAAAGAGCACCAGCAAGACTACGAAAATGTGTTGGGTTGCTGACAGATGGTCCATCGCTAGGTAGCTTGAGCGAGATCAATAAGGGCCATGAATGGTTTGTATTCAGACATGCTAGCATGCTCAAGAATATTCTAGATATAATGTTTTTGTGAAATAAACAACCGACTGTCTTATCTACAGATAGTGACACTTTGAAAATGTTGCAGGGGGCTAAGGTCCTTCATGGAGAACTCATGTTGAATAGAAGAAATCAATTGTCGAAGCAGTAGCTTGGAGGAGGCAACCAATGCAATACAATCCACATAAAGAAGAAGATAAGTTGTGTTGGTGCCATGATGTTAGGCCCACAAAGAAGTATCTGTCTTTGCTTCAACAAACCCAAGAGAAAGAAGATTGATGTGAGGCCGGAGGACTTTACAAATCACGAGGAGCCTTCTTGAGTCCATAAAGAGACATGTTTAGCATATAAACATAATCTGATTTCAACGAGTCGGCGAAGCCTAACGGTTGAACACAGTAGACATTGTTAGTTAGAGTCATGAAGGAAGGAATTTTCAGCATCTCGCTAATGGATCAGCCTGTCCCAGGCAAGAGCATGAGTAAACACAATCCAAATGGTAGCTTGCTTAACACCAGACTAAAAGTTTCACCGAAGTCAATGTTGTGGTGCTTTGTAAATCCATGAAGAACTCACCGAGCCTTGTAGCAATCGAGAGAGCCATCAGGATGAAGTTTTTATCTGAACACCCACTTGTCGGTGATGATATTGGACCCAAGAGGACAAGGTCCTAGGTGTGATTAGCCTGAAGAGCCGCAAATTCCACTATCATAGCTGCTTGCCAACTGGAGTTAGACATAGCAGCACGATGTGCCTTAAGCAGGGGCAAGATAGCGGACACTTGGAGATTGAGATGATCTAGTGGAGCGATGGAGAGACTAGCCTTGCGGCGAGTGACCATGTGATGGTCATTGGCTACCAGCTAAGCCGTAGTATTGGTTGGTTGCAGAGTGACGACAGTAGGAGTCGATATGATGGGATGAGCTGCGGCAGCAAGAGCCGGTGGTGTGGGCACAGAAGCCGGCAACATGGGTTGTCGAGCTAGTGCGACCAGCTGAGCTGTGGATGGTTGAGCAACGACAGTAGGAGCCGGGGGTGTTGGCTAGGTTGGGGAAACTTAGGCCTAGTAAGCCGGCTTATCCATCACTGGCTGAGGCGCAACAGCATTAGCCGAGGTCGAGACTGCCGCCTAGGTCGAGGAAGAAGCTAGCATAAGTTGAGCCGAGGCTGGTGGCTGCCAATGTCCCCCAAAACTAGGAGGAATACCACATCGCAAGGTGGCCATAGTCACATAAGTACTTCCAACCATAGGAGAGCTTGGAACAACATGTGAACCCAAGATCGATGACGTCGATGACCACGTGCATAAAAGGGGACCAAGGTCTAGTGTGTTAGGATTGGAGGCAGTGAAGGGAATAGAAAAGTTGTCAAAATGAACATGGTGATATATGATGATCCTACTGGTAGAAAGGTTAAGATACTGATATCCTTTGTTATAAGAAGAATATGTCCCTAAGAACACACAAAGGGTGGACCGAGGACAAAAGTTTGTGCGGGCGGTGAAGAGAGTTACGGTAATAGGCAGAATCGAACACACGAAGGTGGGAGTAGGTAGAATAGGAGCCATACAGGGCCAATTAGGGTGTGTGGAGATTGTGAGTTTTGGTAGGGTGAAGATTAAGAAGATAGAAGGTCGTGTGAAGGGCCTTGACCCAGTAGGAAGGGGGAAGACATTCTGAAACATAAGACGACACAGGACTTCATTGATGGTACGAATAGATCGCTCATCATTGCCATTTTTGTTAGGAAGTATATCGGAATGAAATGCATAACACAACAACGTGGGAGAGAAAGAAAAGTCGAGCATTGGATAAATGAAACTTGTGGCCATTATCGCATCGAATAGATTTAATGGTGCACTACAGGAATCGAAAATAGAGTCGATTGCCAGTTGTAGTCTCGATAGCCAACATGATGGCGTCAATACGTATCTATTAGTCTCCATGATCATTCAAAGACCATCGACGATGAGCATCCAGGGGGTCACTCTTGACGGCTTATCTGGTAGCCGTCGAGACTGCTTGGATGTTGCTCCGCGGAGGCGTCCCACGCATGACGGCGTCTACATCTCTTGACGGCCAGACATTAGACCATAGACAAAGGCTGCATGGGAATACCTGTGTCGACGGCCTCATCACGGCCGTCGAGACAACGTATTATTAAAACATTTTAATTAATGCTGGTGTTTTTATTTTGTTGTGGTTGAAATTTTATTTCAAATTTGTTTGAATTTACTGTGATATTAAACTAAATACTACGAATGTAGTGTTGATGATATCTGTTTTTTAATTGCTATGCTTTTTTTGTTATGTTACAATTTAATAATATCTGATGTAGCTTTTAAAATGCACTAAAGTAAAGTTTGAATTTCAATTTTTAATTTTCCAAATTTGAAAAATTAATTTTTTTCATCGGATGAAGTTATTGTTTAGTGAATATTGAACGATACATAAATTTAAACATATAAGTGCATTTAATTTAAATTCAAACATGGTGATTGACCATGGTAAACACATGAAATATTAAAATTCCACCTCAAATTCTCCGGAAAGCTCCAGTTTATAAAGGAGTCACCATATCGGAAGCTCAAAAAAAATTTGTTTTTTCCCCATACTTGTAATTTCATGTAGGAAACAACATGGAATGGTTTGAACATTTGACATGATTTTTTTTGAAATTTTTAAATTTGAAATAGAGATGGTTGACCATTTAAGCCCTTGAAGGGCTGTTGCCCTCGAGACAGGTAGTTGTCTCGACGGCCAAACGAGAAGCCGTCGAGACAAAGCCTCTATCTCGATGGTAGTCAACAAATACCCTCGGGAGTAGCAGTCTCGACGTCTTCCATGGTGGCCGTCGAAACAACTTTTCACGACGGTAGTTTCGGCAACAAAACAAAACCATCGGGACTGCTCGTTATGTCTGTCTCGACGATCCTAGAAAACCGTCAAGACTGAGCCTGGAGAAGGGTTGTCTCGACAACTGGGAGTAGGCCGTCGAGAATGCCACATAGGATTTGCCTGTTACTATAGCTATCTTGATGGCCTTCCCGTGGCCATCGAGACCACCTCGCCATCGCCCCGCCACAGCGTCGCCGCCGTAGCCCATTGTTTGCCGTCGCCACCACCGCCTATGCCCGACACTTCTGCTCACCGCTGCCCACCGTAGCCTACTCTCCTTGTCGCCGAACGCGGCCCTAGCCTCCCCCACCCCCGTCGTCTTCCGCAGCAACATCGAGGCATTTTTTATGCATTTTTTTACAATGTTGGTAGTGTAGTGTCGACGGCCACTAATCTTTAGTAAAGACTAATTATAGCATAAGCATGATTAACATTAATTAGTATATTTAAAATAATAAAATTCTAAAAAAAGTAGAAAATGTAGTTTTAAATTTTAAAAAAGTTAATAATGACTATTGATGATGAATGTCGATGATGACTTGAATGTTTGTCGTGTGATTAGCTAGCGTCCGTAGATGAGTTTAGTGGATGTCACCTAGCCGTACGTCACCCATTCAGAAATGGCACATCTCGTATGGAACACGAATGGTGATATCACACGCCTTTTTGAACTGTCCAGTGGTGCCCCTTAGGCTGTCTCCAATAGTAATCCCTAAATTCGGTCCCCTGCGGGCTTCCTTTAAAAAGATTCTCTCCCTATATTTCTCCCATCTCCAACAGTGTTCCCTATATGGAGAATTGTATAGAGGAAGGAGAGAGAACCTCTACATATAAGGGAATGGAGAGAAATTCTCTGTTTTAGGGAACAAAATAGAGAACGCTGTTGGAGCACATAGGGGATGAATCCGTCCCCTATTTTGAGGTAGAGGGTGTTTTAGGGAAGCCTGTTGGAGACAACCTTATGGGCGTCACAGTGGACAGCCTACGAATGACCATTCGAGCACACATCGCATTGTTGTACAGAAGGCTTCGAGATGAGGTTTTCGACGGCGTGACCCTAAGAGGTTCTCATGTGCATAAAATAAGTGCTTCGGATCTTTTATCGTCTCTCTGACTATCGTTGCACTAGGAGAAGCCCTAGGGTTATGCTGCTGAAATATCGTCTCCAACCCCGGTACTGCAGCGCAACGTGTGCTCGAGCAGTCGTACGTAGGTGGGTTTAGAAGCCTTCCAAAGCCTAATATAAAACCCTCACGTGCGACAATGGCTGGCAACTCAGAGATGGCTGGCAATTTTTCCAATGTCCACCACAACAAACATGATACCTAGCCAGGTAACGCACTAGGCATCCTCGTACGCCAATACTACCATGGTATGGTCGGTAAGGATGGGGCATAGTATCTCACTTACTCTTGGGAAGACTACAAGGTGCCACCGCACGGTGACAGCACCATCGCCGAGCAAATAAGGCGGGAGTTCTGGGTGAGTTATAACATTTCTGTTTTCCATATGACGCTTGAGTGCTAACTAGTTTTCATGGTTGATTCATTTGTTTCCAGCTTAGGTACCGCCCTCGTCCAGGCTTGGAGGAGGCCTACATTGATTCTATCATTGACAGGAACGCTAAGCAAAAGGTGCATTATCTGATGTTCGGTGCACGGGTCACCGCAGTTCAGGATTTCCACCGGTATTCACTTACTGCATCTATCGTTTTCGACGCAAATGGTTCCAACACATGCATCATTTATTTTTGTTTTGTTTGGTCAGAATTTTGAATGGAGAGAAGATTACTCAGGCCGACATGCACAAGTTGTACCTGCAGGCTCGAAAGTATGCATAGGTTCTACCGGACTGGATGTCGAACTTCTCGAATGCCTGGGAGGCCCTGTCACAGCACTGGGCCAGGGAAGCGTTCATAGAAAAGTCCCTAAAGGCCAAGAATAACCGAGCAGCTATGGTGAGCAAAACTACAACAGGGAAGTTGTCGTTCGCAGCTGAGGAAAAGGATGGTAATGTATCCCTTTTACTATTTCGAACTTCACTTTTCGTAATAAGAAATATATCAACACTACTTGTACGATGTAGGGTGCCACGACCGGCCAACTTTTGTCTTGGTTGTGTCAAGTGGAAGTCTGATGATGTATGCGGTGAGGCATCCTAGAATTTTGAGGAGGATCAAACATCCCTCCATCCATCTTCATTGTTCAACAAAGATGGCTTGTTCGGTTGTGCCGTGGACCATGTAGTCAAAGATGGCTTGTTCTGGCCCGGAGAGGAGAGGCGTGCTAGATCATCCACTTCTATTTCTTACACATTCATACAATCTAGCTCATCTTCACTTAAATGTAGGCACTCTACAAAGAGGCTTATGCTGAGAAGCATGGGCAAGACAAGGACCCAGAGGAGGAGCCTCTTGACCCAGTAGTCTTACACCAAGCTATGGGTGGGAAGACCCATGGGAGGCTAGCTCTCGGACAGGACCACCTGAGGTAGGATACTGTCTTATTTATGTACAAGTCAGCTCAGGTGATAATTTGTAACTACTGACACCAGTTTGCTGCAGGTCGGAAGATTACATGCCAGAGGTGCGAGCTGCCCACTCGCAAAAGGAGAGCCGACGCACCTTCGAGACCTAGATGGAAAGGGAGAGGCAGTGGGAGAGGGAGGAGAGGGACAAGGTAATGGAGGAGAACAGGCAGCTGCTGCAGGCGATGAGGGAGAGCCTAAGGAACCACGAGGAAGAAATGTAGAGGTAGGAGGCGGAGATGGCGAGGCAGCGAGCGGAGTTAGACAAGTTAGACATAAATGTCCTAAAACCTATAATATCGATCCAAATGTCGTTTATTACAATTTAATACACAAGTTAGACATAAATAAAATTTTAGGCCGGCCCGAGTGGTACCGCTGGTGGTCCGGCCTTCTAGGGGGTCTACCACCGTTTTGTGGTGGATCGGGACACCGGCTCCCTACATGACCTATGACACCCAGACTGCTCTACCAAGTGACTACGTGGGCCCAACTTGCCCATAGGGTGACTTGCCATACTTTACAGAGGCGGTAAGTCATTAACTCATGTTAATTCATGTTGTAAACCGATTAAAATGACAAACTGATAAACATATGTTTTGTGTGTGTATATATATACAGGGGTTCGCTTCAGCGACTTTCGGTAAAATTTACGGCATGGAGGGAGGAGACACATCAGCGAGCCAAGAGGGTCCCACCTAGGTCATCGACCTCTTTGCGGGCGCCCGCCAATGTTCACCCAGCCACCCAATCGCCCGTCAAGCGATCCCCGGCCGAGCGATCCCTATCACTAGCTTGCTAGGTTTATGTTTCGAGAACATTACATTCAGTTTAAACTTGGACTTCATTGTGTTATGTGATTGTACTGATGAACTTGGACTTGGATGTGTAATGTGCTTATGGTGATGGAATTATGTTTATTTTTTTGCATTTGTATATATTTATGTGCTTTTGATGAATTGTGATCGCATATATGCGACATGGGTATATACGAATTGCCCGGAGTTTTGTGTTTGCAGGTGCGGCAGCCGTGAAAATTTGTTGTTTTTTGGATTTTGAAAACATTTTTTTCTATTTTGTTGCTGTTTCGACGGCCTTCTAACGCGGCCGTCCAGACTGTCATCTCGGTCGAGGTGGGACCCACTTGTCGTACTATCGACGACAGACTGTCTCCCCGGCCACGTCACCGGGAACCTATCGAGGGGGGATCCACCTGTTGTAGTCTTGAAGGCTAATGTGCTGCTGTCGAGAATATGCCTCCGTATCGTCAAATGGTGTTTGGGAGCTCTGTATCAACTGCTAAACTTGTAACCGTCGATACAACCTCTCTCGACGGCCGACAACGCCTGTCTCTCGACGAAGCTGGCTCGACGGCCTTGTCTCAATGGCCAGCCATTGAGACTAAGTTCTCTCGACGGTTTGCTTAGTTTTCTCGATAGCTCTGGCCGTCAAGACTATTGCAGTCTCCTGTAGTGGTGGTGCCGAACTGAGTGTAACGAAGGCAAACAAAGAATAAAGAGCATAAAAGTGTCGGATTAAAAACAAAGAGGAAAACCCCAAAGAAAATGTGAATAATCATCAAGAACAACAAGATAGTACTTGTAACAAGAGACACTACCAATATGTGAGGTCCAAAGATCACAATATATTAAATCGAAGTTCTTGCGACCACACAAAATACAAGGGGAAAACGTTGATGAAAATGTTAGCCAAGTTGGCACGCATGAAAAATAGTGCAATAGAACTTTTATTACATGACACATCGGGTTGAGAGGATCATTTGGAGCGGGCTTCATAATTACGAGGACCGAGACGATGGTTTTGTAGAGTTACGGATGGAGTTACGACATCCAAAGCTTGTGGAAGTGACGCGGATGGGTGGAAGGAGTAGTGGTACCCATAGATATTGCACCCAGTCATCACGATCTTAGTTTGAAAATGCTTCACGGAGAAACCAAAAGGGTTAAACTCAACAAAATAATTATTATCAATTGTAAATTGATGAAGAAAAATAAGATTTTTAAAAATATGAGTGACAAGAAAGTAGAATCGATAGCTGTAATTGGTAAACGGGAGATGTTGCCAACGACAATGGAGGTGGTACGAATTAGATGAGATGAGAACACTATGGAAAGGTTACTCCGTGGTCATGTGAGAAGAAGCACTTGAGTCCATGTGACAATCAGTGGTTGGAGGTGGCGGCATGAGTGTCATTGTGTTGAAAGCTTTGGCGAGAGACTGTTGATCCCATGAAGTGCCGGAGAACAGGGTCCACCCCCTGTGCTAGGACAACCAAGGGGGCGTGGTCCAGACACCTTCATTGTTGTCGTCAGGCACACGAAGTCGGTCAGTATGTGACACCACGATAGGGTGCAGCAGGGTCGACGTGCTGGCAGTAGTAGCACCCACCACGGGTTGCAGCAGGGTCGGTGCTGGGAAGGACTGGCGGATGGCGTGGTGGCTAGAGTCGCAGGAGCCAAGGCACCCGCACAGGAGACGGACACTGGTCCAAGCAGACCCAGGCCCCACAGGAGTTGTGGGGCCAAACTTGTATGATACCTGTCCAGGGATTAACATGGGCAAAAACAAGAACATTGATGAACCGGTGATGTTCCTTGAATTTCCTCCTTCGTTGCTTTGGATGGATCGAGTTGCGCTCGCCACAACAGCAGCGACTACGCTTCGTACTACAACTGTGGGAGCCGCTATTATTGACGTCGACGCTGTTCACCAAGGGTGGGCGTTGCCTACCAGTAGTTGTTACTGACGGTGTTATTCCCCAAGGTGGCGATTTAGTTGTGGATAGAGTGGTGGAGTGCGCCATAGTGAGCTCGCGAAGAAGTGACTTTGGACTTCAAGGAAGAAGAAATTGGCTCTCTTATTGGAAGAAACTGCTCCATAAAGTCATATTCTAATTGAGGCCATACATAACTGAGAGAACGAGTGTATGATAGTTCACCGGTTTGCCAAGGTCACCAAGAGAATCTGCCATGCTCTTCATCTTGCGGCAGTAATCCATGATGGAAAGAGGTCACCTTGCTGAAAGGTGCAGAATTTTGCTGTGAGATGAAGATTGCGTGTCTCGCAATTGCCACGAAACAGCTGTTCAAGCGAGATCCAAATGGGAAGAATTGTGGTTGTTATAGCCATGACGATCTGCTGAATTTCGGTCGAAATTCAACAGTAGATCCAAGTGAGAATGACCAAATCAAGTCGAGCCCACCCATTATAAGAGGAGGAACTGGCACCAGAGACAACATGATTGGCGAGAGCGTAGTTATCGTGGGCGACGAGGAACAGACCACACCATTTGACTATACTTTTTAGCGGCAAGTTCGACGACAACATGCACCAGTGTTGAGCTATTCATGATGGTGATATCCTGAGCATGAATAACAGTGACAGAGGCACTATCCGGTGGGGCTAAAGCGTCGAGAGCAGCCATGATGGCCTCAACCACTTGGCGCCGAGCGACAGCTTCAACTGCGGCTTAATCGGCGGCCTCACAACGTGCAACGGCGTTGGCTACCGTGGCAGCTGTAGCGAAGGGATTTGTGTCGTCGACCATGTCATTCTTTATGGACACATTCGTAAGGGACAACATGGGCTAGGGTTTGTTCAAGCGGCAATGGCTAGAGGAAAAGCAGCGGTGGCTAGGTAGAAATAAATGAACAGTAGCGACGGCTATGTATCGGTGGCGAAACAAGAAAGAAGAGTGTGGCGGCGTCCAAGAGAGGAGGAACCAATGATGACTACTAGGTAGTAGACGATGGCTAGAAAAAGCAGCGTGGCAGCATCCAAGGGGAAGGAGAGCCCATAGAGGCAGCGGTAGTGGCTAGGATTAGCGGAAGGAAAGCACAGGATCGCTTGCGTCTGATACCATGATACCGGGATAAAATATATGGTAAATTAATATGAAGAGATTACATTTGTATATATAGTTGGTAGCATTCCATATATATAATCCTGACTTATAAAAACAGAGATCGAGAAGATATGGAAGGGTACCAACACTGGAGGATCAACTTATATGTGTCTAATAGGATCAAAATTTATAAACGATGATGTAAGACCATGTGGAAGTCCTCCATGTGATGAATGATATTGATAAAGTTTGTGCGTATTTGAATGGTTTTGGGCTCGTGCCACCGGACTTGGTTCTATGGATATGTCATTGGCTAGGTTGAACCGTTGTGCACTGTTTTTAAAGCAATCTTATTGGAATCCATGTGTGTCTTGAACATGAATATAATGCACTAATCCTACAGTTGACAAAGGTACATGGATGGTTTCGTGCTAATTTTTGTGGGACATGTCTAGGTGGATCGTGGTTGACAAGGATGAGCACGCGAACTGGAGGTTTGGGGTTTTTGAACGGCGAGGAGGTTACGGGAGATGGTTAGACTAGGACTTGTGGTCACAAAGATGGTGTTGAAGATGGACTACGACCGGTGAGTTGAAGCGAGGCGCGACAGTGGATCGCGAGTGTCGTCAGAAACTTTGCAATTGAGTTGAAACGGGTGCGTACGGTGTGTGGGTCCAAGTGGGTGTGGTCAGTTTTTTGCTAAAGCCATTTTAGTTATGATATATACTTGTTTAGACTCTTAATTAACAATTAGGACTATGGTTTCAAAATCCACAAAGCATGGATTTTATCTGTGCCATTTGAGATGCATGAAATTATTAAGTGCTCTAAGTTTTAAAGTGAAGGTGGACTTGAGGTTCCCATTCAACCTTTCTCTATGGCCAGCTCGGCCTTTCAAATGAATCCATACTTTTTCATAGTTATCTAGAGAACACTTTTGTATGGTCGACTCGTGCTAAAAATGGTTACAAATTAATCACGGGTTGTCTACGTCCAATCATTCATGTTAGCAAAATTCTTTGTGACTTTTTCAAAAGGCTCTCGGGCCCTCGCGTCGCTCCCTCCCTAGGGCGGCTCGGGGGCGTCCAAGTCTCCCAGCCTCCTCCACAAACCTAGCGCCACCGCCACCGCCACCGCCGGCGCCACCGTTAGCCGGTGGCGGCGGCGCCACCCCTCCCCCACCCCCCACTCTCTCCCGTTTCGTCCTCCTCCCTCCTCTTTCCTCACTTTCCTCTTCCCCTGATGGCTGCTTTCCTTGAGTCCGGCGGCTAGGTGGCCAGATCCGGCGTTGAGGAGGCCAGATTCGGCGGCTGCTCGTGGGACGACGGCGGCCGGTCCCGGTGAAGGTGCGGTCGGCGACGTGGGACAGCGGCAGCGCTGGCAGATCAAGGCGGCAACGGCGCGGCTGGACAACTTAGGTGCTGCTTGCGCGCGCTGGGCTGGATGTGCGGGCGCGGGCGGCGGCGATGCGCGCGCGAGCGCTGGATTACCGAGAGTGCGCGTGGTGGCGTGGGCGGCGGCGGCGTGGGACGGCAAGACGCGGGGCGGCTACGCCGGGCGGTTAAGGGCTGCTGGTCGGCGTGGGGCGGCTGCTGCTGGCGGCCGAGGCGCTGCCGCCGACGTAAATTTGGGCAAAGGGGCAAGCCGGCGGCTTGCCGGCGGGCCTGACGCCGATGGCGCTGGGTGGCGCGGCGGCTCGAGAGCGTGGGGCGACGCCGGCGCATGAGGGCAAGGCCACGCAGGCGTCTTTTCTTCCCTCCACCACCACCTTCTTCTCGGCAGGCCTACGCGCGACGACATTTGATGCGGCCTGGGGCGGTGCGCGTGGCAAGTTTAGTCCGCTGCACGGCGTGCAGTGGTGGCGGCGCGGCCGACTACTTCTCCTCCCTCTTCTCCTACCTTCCCTCCTCCTGTGCCCGCCTAGTGGAGGCCGCACAGGGGGGCCGCTCTTGGCGTGGCCAGATCCTGTGGCAGGAGGCCCAAATCGTGGCCGGAGCGGCCGGAGCGGTGTGCTCCAGGGTGCGAGGCCGGCGGCGTTTGCTTTGTTTCTCTGGTGTCCTCTTTCGGTGCCATCTCCGTCCGTCTCCTTCGTGTTTGGTTCCGCCCTTGCCGCCTTGTCCTTCCCCTCCCTGTGATGGACCCGGCAGCAACGGCAGCCTCTTCCGAGCCCTTTGGTTGTTCGGTCGGTGTTGTTCTGTCGATTGCGACTTTGGTCCGCAAAAGGGTCGCTCGCCGGGGTGCCGTTTCTCCTCCCTCTTCATCGATGTGGGCTGTTGTCGTCTCTTCGGCGGTGTTGTTGTCCACCACTTCCTGCCAAGGTCCCACCTCGCCGCTCCGCCCCTCCCCTCTCTGTGAGGTGCTTGGTGGCGTGGGTGGCCTCTTCTGCGGTCGGGGTGATGCTGAGCCGGTGCCTTCGAGGAGCTTGGCTCCGGTCAGCAACCTGGCTCTTCATGACGGCCAATCCTCTGCAACCCTCTTTAGATAGTGCGTCGGGCGAAAGCCCTTCCCGGCTACTGGCTTGGGTTGGCGGTGGCGGCGCGCCTCTCGCGTCGTTCCCTTGTTGGAGGCCCTGCTGTTGACGTGCTCTCTCCATCTGGCGAAAGCTTATCTTGTGGTCTTCGGCGATGGCGGGTCTTCCCGTCATTCCCTTGTTGGAGGCGTCGTGTCGTCCGCTTTGGCGCTGCTGAAGGGTTGTTAGTGTGTTTCGTGCCTTCCTAGTAGTTGTGTGTCGGTGGTCGGGGGTGTCCGGCTTTCCTTCCCCCTCCCTTCCAGTCTGTTCTGTTGTTCCTGCTGTCGGAGTTTCGGGCGATCGTTCTTTCATCTGCCAGTGCTCGGTCTTGGCCGAGGAGGGATGTGTTGTAACCCCCGTGCTTTGCACGGTGTTTTTTACTTTGTTTTTCTCCTTCTGCAATGAATTAGGATGGCAGTTCTCCTACCCCTTCTTCAAAAAAAAAATTCTTTGTGAAATTAGGAAATGATGATGAGCTACGCTAGCAGTCTATTGTACCTAAATTTTAATGATTGTCACGAGTGAACTGCTTCTTACCTAAAATCAGCTCATTTTTGCCTACTGTTTGTCATATGAATGCTGCTCGAGATGATAGCAATCCAACGTTCCGGTTCTTAATATTCTTCATTTTAATTTGGCGTTGCCAAATAAAGGACTCCGATTTGTTTCTGGGACCCTTAAGAAAACTAGCATACATGGCCTTGCCATTGTCATTTAAGCAATGAAAAACGCACGATGAATTATAGAACAGAAAAATTAAATAAGTGCGATAGTAGTGTAAAAGATACCTCCCACACGACCATGGCGTCCTGGTTCGTGCCTTTCTTCCCCTGCCGCGTGAACAGGCTGGCCGCATTGCCCACGCTGCAACCGGTGATCCTCCCAGACGCGTCCTGCTCCTCCCTCCTCCTTTCCCTAGCCTCCTTCCATGATGTCGCTGCCGCCTCCCGAGGCCGCTGCTCCGCCGTCAGGCAAGACCCCAGCGCCAGGGCCCGCACCACATCGTGCAGGCAGTCCAGGCACCCGCCTTCGCCTTCTCCTCCAATGCCGGTTGATGGCGCTGCCGTCGCCACCGCTGTCGCTGTTCTCGCCGCCGTCTTGCTCCTTGATAACAACCCAGACCGCCACACTGGAACGCCCACAAGATTCCAGCTCCCAAGATCCGTCGATCTTCGCGAGAGGGGCAGTGCTTGCGTTCTTGATCGTGGTGTGGGCACAGGACGGTCGTGGACTAGCTAGTGCCAGCGCGGACACGTACGTCAGGGAGCAACGGGAGCCAACCAGAAAAACGAAAGAAGGGCTGGGATAGTGCAAAAATAGGGATCCTATTCTTGTCCAATCCTGTCCTTTAACCCTGTCAGCTCGATTTGCAACAATAGGGAAGATGAATGAGAATTCAGACGAGGGATTTAATGGTGGGATGGGGCATCGGAAATGGAGTTTTTAATCACAGTCCCCTGATTAGTATAAGATGGCAATTGCTGTGGGAATTGAAGAGGGAGTTGACAGCCTTTGATTGATTCGTGGCTTTAATCATGAGAAGACAAAACAACATTACCTTAAATGCTCTCGTTGTGCATAGCTGCACAGCACGAACAACTCAGAAAGCTGCAGTACAAAATGGCAAAAAACCTGAACAAGCATCGATCAAACAATAGCAAATAGAAAAAGTAAAATGGCTAGCTTGAGTGTTTGACCCTTCTCCCTCTAAATCATGCTCTCGCATCAGTAGGAACATTTGGCATGAATTGTGTTAAACAATAGAAATCAAGACCAAATAAATAGTGCTGCTCCTTGAACCAATCAATCAAATTTCAAAATAACACTACATCCAGTAAACTATTTAGCAGGGAAAATAGTGCTACTCCTTGAACCAATCAATCAAATTTCAAAATATCACTACATCCAGTAAATTATTGACCAAATAAATAGTGCTACTCCTTGAACCAGTCAATCAAATTTCAAAATACCACTACATCCAGTAAACTATTTAACAAGGAACAATGGATCATTCCGTGTCCGTCGAAACAATTTCTGGCTACCATGCTAGCTTTAATGGAGAACACATCTAGCTATTTATTTTTTGCTGCATCGAGGTCTTGGCGAACAAATATAACTTTGTGCTCATCGGGCATTTGCAGTTAAAGGTCTGTATTTCTAGCATTTTGGACAATGATGTGAACAGCCATGATAATTTCCTCGATACTCGAACCTGGAAGCTTCTAAAGAGCTTCATACAACTTAACTCTATTGGCATTTTTTTGCTCTTCAACTTCAACTCCTTGCATCATTGCCTTTTAAATGCTGGTCATACTGTTTGCATTCTCTTTTTCTGCTTCTAAGAAGTTGGCGATTGAATTAGATATATTCATGATACCTAATGCAAGAACATCATCACCTAGAGACATCCTCTTCCGACTTTGCTTGGACCTTGGGAGTGACTTACTGATATCATTTGTTTGAGGAGTACCTTAGCATGTTCAAATGCAGCTTCTTCCCTAACTCTGTCGGGTTCTTCCTCTACCACTTCATTATCTCTAGGTCCTTCAGCATTCCCTCATTTAGCTAAATCGTTTACATATACCTCACAGAGATTATAAAAAATAACCATAGGTTTCACGAATAGAGGACCTGCTCATTCACGGGACTGCAAAATAACATGTGACATATCTAAAACATAATTCTAACGGATAGAATCATTGAACGTAATACTAGCTTTGCTACTCAAAACATAAAGTACATACCTTTGCCCAACCCATGAATGTCTCTTTATCGCCCGTTACCATCTTCAACTCATCATCCCAACCAAAGCTACTGCCATTTTGTTGAATTTCCAGTATGTATATGAAAGTTGTTTCTTTAGAATCTTCACTTTTGATTTGATGTGTGGATCAGCTTTCAGTTCAGCATGTAGCAATACTTTCATCATTTCCTTTTCAATGAAATTGAGATAACAGATTTGTGGCAAGTGTCTACTTTTGTAAGAAGAGTCATTCATGTCATAAAGAATATCAATAAGTAGCTTCTCCTCTTCTACTGTCCATGTTCTTTTGTCTCTTCTTTTGGATGTCAATTTTCTCTTCTTTGTGTTTTTAATCTGCTAGTTTATTCTCGTCAGCAATAAAAGATTAAATTAAAGAAGTAAACACACACACACACACACACACACACACACACACAACTTATGGAAATTTTGACTGTACAATAGAAATCTCAAAATAAGACTGCTTTTAATGAAACACAATAAGAAAAGAAATGACACTACTTTTTTCACCACAAAATAGATGGCAACTAGCAAACAAAGTATTACAACTTGTCCTAGTACAGATCACTTAGTTTGTCTTTTTTGCTTTATAGGAATTCCACATTTCTTTGGCTAGTTTGTCCCTTTTGTTAGTCCATTGTGATGACGATTTGGTTGTCCGAATGTCATGCTGATTTGGTTGCTGTGATTGTAAGAATTCATCTATCTCTTGTTCAAATGGATCTGGATCAGATCCTTTGTTTTGTCCTACGAGGTTATGAAGATAACAACAAGCTAAAATTATGTCAAGTTGTGTCTCTATGTGATAGTAAGATGGGTGCCTAATCATACCCAACGTATCTTCGACAACCCAAATGTTCTTTCTATCACATTCCTTGCCGATGAATGCTTCATATTAAATAATTCCTCCATCATCTCTGGCGGATTCGTCCATTCTTGTAGGTGATACCATTGCCCTCTATACAGAGCTAGAAATCCTTCACAGTTCTTGTATCCAGCGTCAACAAGGTAATAACAACCTATACCCAAAAAGATATATGCTGGCATATCAGCTGTGCATATAATGATATATCAAGATTGTCTATTTTTCAAATTATGGCTCTTACCATGGGGAACCTTAAGACCATTCAATCGTGATAAAGCATCTCTAAGTACCCTTGCATCAACTGTAGATCCTTGCCAACCTGGCAACACATAGATGAGTTGCATGTCTGTTGCACATACACCAAGAACATTGGTTGCAATAATATTCTTTCTTGACTGTTATCTTGGTTTATCAATGGTGGGCACATGAGCTTCAATGTATGTCCCATATAAGGCTCCTAGGCAATTCTACATAAACAATAATTATTTAGTGAACCTTAGTGTTGAATGATGCGGAGGTTGTCCATTTTGGTGCTGAGTATATTGACAAGATTTGGTGCTTAATGAAGGTTCCGGATGTGCTTGATTAGAGTTGGCTATATGTGCGGCGCTACGTGATGGTATTCTTGTCTGGTGTCACAAATGGATTATGATGTTGGTAATTTTGTGATTGACTAACCTTGCAGGAGAGGTAAGGTGTGTTGGTGTTGTGTGTTCACCTATGTGATGCAGATATCGGCGGTTACGTGGCTAACGCTTCGTGGGGATAGCTGGAGGTTGGTGCATCCGAAGGCTTACAGGCGATCGGGTTCGATGACCTGGCGGTCACATAAGGTGGTGTACTCGAGAAGTTTAGCCATGGCAAGGGATTCGAAGCAGCTGTGAGGCTGTGGCGTCGGTAACCATGGTGGCAAAGCTGTTTATTCCGGTGGGCCCAGGCATGGGCTGGTGTCCGAGGAAGTTGCACGGAAGGTTCTGGGTTATCCCGTTATAAAAACTGGTTCGGTTTTGGGTTACCTAGTTGTAAAACCCTAGTAGGTTCTGGTTCAGCTGGTATCAAAACCCTGGTTAGGTTCTGCGTTAGCCTGTGAAAAACCTTGGTTTGGTTTTGGGTTAGCCGGTGTGGATAAAACCCTAGAGGTTACGGGTTAGTCTCTGTGAGAAAACCCGGGTGTGGGCCCTGGATGGCTCGGTACCGGATATTCCCAGGATGCCGGAATATTTGGGGGAATATGCTTAAGGCTTAGGCTATAAAAGGAGGGGGTGGAGGCTTAGGGGGAAGCCATTCCACCACCATGTAGTCCTAGGTGAGAGGTGTGAGGTGAGAATGGGAGAGAGGGGTCTCTCCACGGTGTGTTATGGTGGAAACAAAAATCTTGTGTACCTCGATTTGTTTTTCCCTTCATTTATGTTTGAGAGATTAGAGAAAAGGAAATTAAAAATGGGGAAGGGAGAGAGGTGGCCGACTGGGATTCCTCTTCCCAGTCGCCGGCAATGGTCTCCACGGGTGAGCGAAGAGACACACAGAGAGAGAGAGAGAGAGAGAGAGAGAGAGAGAGATGCTGAGGGGCGGCTAGCCGGCCGTGGAACGCGATGGAACTGCGGTGGCCACCTCCATGTGAGTGTGTGAGAGAGAGGGCCTTGGAAGAGAGAGTGCAGATCTCGAGGAAGGAGTTGGGGCGGCGGCTCCCAACTTTGTGCTCTGGCCAATGGCACGCCGGCCCGAGGCGCCGCCGGCGACGGGCGCGTCGCCAGAGCGTGCCGCGGCAGAGGCGCTACTGGCCTAGGCGGCACTGGCTTATTGTGGCGCGGCCCGGGTATGGCCTCACATGGAGGATCAACGACCGGCCAGTAGAGCGGCGGCGTGCCAGCAGCGCCCTAGGCGACCTTTCAGGGGTGAGAGTAAAATCTAGAGAGAGAGAGAGAGAGAGATTGAGAGGATGGAGGAGGTTGTGACTTCCTGGTGCAGCAGTGGTCTGGACCAACCATCCAGGGGCAAGTCGGTGGCTCTTTTGTGCTCGGCGGCGGCGGGGGACTCAAGGGCGCAGCGGTCCTCCTTGTGACGCTCGGCGGAGCGCTGGCCAGCCACGGCCATTGGTGGCTCTCATGGCAGCGCTGGCCAGTGGAGAGAACAGCGGCTTGGCTCCATCTAAATGGCGACGGCGCACATGGAGGAGGCGTTGATCTGGGCGCAATGACAAGATGTGAGCCGAGGGCAATCACGAGGATGTCGATGACATGGTTGCCGAGGGCGGCGCACATCTGTTGGAGCAGTTGGGCAGCGGGGATGGTTTTTGGTGTGCACGCCATATGTTCGATGAGTTGTCAAAGAGGTTCTAGTGGGTGATTTTGATCGAAATTGATTGGGCTCCTATTCACCCCGCTCTAGTCGCCGATTTCGGTCATTCAACTGGTATCAGAGCGGGGTTTCGACTCTGTTCTTGATCTTCACTAATTCGAAGACCCTGTGACTTTTACGGGTTTTTTCCGTCGACGTCGACTACTTCCTTCTACGGTTGTCTTCTACCACTTCGTCGTCAATGGTATGTGAAGTGAGCATCTATCAACTCTTCACCTTAAATGTTTGATTGATATGCTAGATTGCTCTTTTATCCTGAGTAATATGTGATGCCTCACTACTGTTGGATTTATGGTTGGGTTTTGAAGCCTGCTTGCCTTTGTCTGAAATGATCTTGCTATCTTGCCATCGATGCCATTTGAATCGCGCTGCTTATACTCATATTCTCGATTATGATACCATGGAGAATAGGCAAATTTTTGTTCAATGACAGGATAATTTAGTTATTCATGCGTAGGCTTGCTTGTATATCTCCCTATGCAAATTACATTTGCTAGAGCTATACTCTTGTTGTTTTCATGCCATTTTCTCTAGTATGTACCTAGTGATAGTATTTGTTTATATCCACCCACTGTGTTGCAATTAATTTTGCTAGAGCTACATTTATGTGATGCTATCATGTTAATGCTCTAGATATGCTTGCTTGTAAATGATTGCTTTGATTTATCTCCATCTTAGGCAATTTACCTGACTAGAGCTACATTGTGTTGTTTATCATGGTTATGCTCTGACTTGTGCATCATTGATATTAATTGCCTAGGATTGTGGTAATTGTTTTGTTCTACGGTTATTCGGTACAGTTTCTTTGACTAGGGCTATATTTTGTTGGTTCTCTTGCCATATGTCCTTGTATATGCGTTTTTTGTTCATAACTGCTTAAATGGTGGCTCATGGTGGTAGTTAAGACTGTGTATGTCCTTTATTGCTTTTTGATGCTTTGCTATATCTGGTATATCACATTTGCATTATATACTTGTGCATTGCCTTAGCTTTTGCATTATCCTGCTTTGCTACACCTTTTAAACCTAGAGTCAAATCACTTTGAGGGTGTTATTGCTTAGTAGGTTAGGTGCTTTTGTCGTACTGTGCAAACACATAGTGCCTCTCTCCATGGCATGTGTGTTGCGTGTGCCGAGATGACTTCTGCATATCGACTATGCTTTGACTTGGTATGAGAAGGATGGATGTTTTATGGTGGTTTGCCCTTTCTTGTGCGAATCTCTGTGGTTTGAGCCAATGCTATGATGTTTTGGGTGTTCAATGTCTTTTTTGTGACCTGAACACTTTAAGACTAGCATGGTGGCTTGATTTAGCGTATGGAGTGGGTTTGGATAGATTTGTGGACTTGTGCTTCTCTTGAGCTTGATTCTTAGTCCATGAGTCATCCAGAGGCTTATCTCAGCCGTTTGCAAATAGTGGACCTCGTTCCCCCTCGAGGTGCTCACTCACGGCAAGAGTTACATGTGAATGTGTTGGCTTGATGATTCTTTCTTAGTTCTTCTAGGATCGTTTTGTCGCTTTTAAATGTTGGCACTCGATGTGGTTTCCGAGTTGGCCTTTTTCGACTTGCTTCCAGAGGTTTGGGTGTTATTGCATAACCATTGTATCGTCATGCTAACCTGCATATGCTTTCATTATCAGTTGCCTCTTGTTAACTCAAGTATTAAGCTTCATGATTATGGCACTTTGACATTTCCACTTCTGTGGTGGGTTATCTTTTACCCGACAAGTCTATTTTCTCAATGATTATCTTCTAGACATGTTGTGCTTGATCTTGCTCCCATGTGTATGCTATGTACATTGCTAAGACTGCTTAGCTTCTTGTTTTTGTTTCTATGTGTCCTAGCTAGTGCATCCCCCTACTCATGTATTGTATTGCTTGTTGCATATATCTTGTTACATAAGCTTTGCATAGCATTTATTTTACTTGTCATATTTTATTCATGCTATGTTTTGGTATGAGCATTGTTATACATAGTGGGCATGTGCTTATATCATTTGCAATATCCTGTCTTGGGTAGTATCTAAATTGTATGATCCTAATCACCCATCTTCTACCCCCATGATTAGCCTCTTTTTCTGCTCCATGTGGAAAGAATCCATGGTTAGCTTTGTTGCCTTAGGCCGTTAGGCTTTGAGTGCTTCGTGTGAGTGCTTTTCCTAGATTAGGGCTATACGATTTAGTTACTGCTTCGTGATGAGTATTAATCTTGATCATCATTTATTTCCCTTCATCTGTATATGCTTCATACCTGTTTGCATGTGCTTGTGCATTTGTGGGCCTACGGTAAAAAACAACCGACATGTCAAGATCCAAATTCGAATTGGTTCCTGGTCCTGGTCAGAGACCACTGTGTTCGCGCCGGCGGTCCAACAAAGAGGCGAAGTAGTGGTGTCTTTCTTTCCATTACGAACGACACGCTTCGCCTGCTCCCTCCCCAACATAGACCCGCGTACCCACACGGCGAGTCTAAGAGACCACCCGACAGGGGATGGACCAAGTCGGGTGGATAAGGACGTGTACTAGTCGGAATCTAGAAGGCTTGCCCAGCAAGGAAGATACAATTGTAATCACCGGATAACTACGTATCTGACTAGATGATAGAGATAGGAATCCTACCTCGTAACCGACCAGGACTCTATCTTGTAACCCTACCCCCCCACTATATAAGGCGGGCAGGGAGCCCCCTGGTTCGGCATCTTGGTCATGATCATCTTGATCTCGATGATCTCCATCATCATCTACATCTCCATCTCAACCCCCATCCACGGAGAGACATCTCCCTCCACATTGTTCATCAGATCACCATTATAATCCCAGCGCACAGGACTAGGGTATTACCTTCACCGCGAGGGGGGGTCTAAACCTGTATAAAAAAAGTCCGACTGTCTTGTGCTACCATCGAGTTTGGATCTTGTGCATCGCCACATATATAATCATTGCCGACGATAACCCCCGGTTAGCTACCAGTCGACAGTTGGTGCGCCAAGTAGGGGCAGCGTCAAGATCAATCTTCATCAAGCTTGATGGCATCGATCAACGGAGTTGCCGTCGTTTTCGCCCTCGACAAGGCCTTCCGCTTCGGGAACCGACTGTATTAGCAACGACCTCGGCGACTCCACCTCTCGGATTCGGATCAGATCCAATCTGGGGGAACTACAACAATGCCTCCCGCTCGGGTTGGGGAACGCCACGGCCATCTACTCATGACTAGTACGCCAACGGCTCACTTCCCGACTCAGATACGGCGATGGCTCGAAGACAGATTCTTGACATCATATTGTTTCTTCATTTCCTGTTGATCTAGAAGGAATTTCAGGATGAGTCTGGATGCGTTAGAAAGACAATTTCATCAGCTTTCCGTGAAGCCCAAGAACGCCCAAAACGGAGTTCAGATGTGTCCGGGTCGCCCGTTTGAAGGCAGACTGCGCGGGAAGATCGCAAATCTTAGCAAGCTCATAAAACCCATTTGCGGAGGCTGCGACATACGGATAGGCCGTGATACACTTCCAAGAACATCAAGGATCAGAAAGGAGCTTCTCCAAATAATTGGCGATCAACACTCCTTTTGGACTCGGATCCGATCCAGTTTGAGGAGAACATCGACATCGCTTACTCTCGTTCGGGTGGAGAAACGCCGCCGTCACCTACTCCCGAGTGGTGTGCCGGGGACTCAATTTCCGACTCGGATACGGCGAGAAATCAACCAAGAACTTCAGCAACACTCTTTCGAAGTCGGACAAGATCCGATTCGGAAGGGAAATCAAAAGTGTTTCACTCGGACTCCCGGTCGTGTTGGGGAACGCCACCGCCGCCTACTGACGAGTAGTGCGCCGGGGGCTTAATTCCCAACTCGGATACGGTGAGGTCCCGATGGAGAACAAATCTCGGGTGATGACCATCATCAATAGAAAATCACTCGGACTTGACGATCATGGTTCCATCGTGTGACGCCGGCTTCATAAACCGCGAGACGAACGTGAGAAGAAGATGCGATCTGTTTTCGTTCAGAAACTAAACGGAACTTGTGTCGCGATTTTTCATTGACTCAGAAGGAGTTTTGGGGTGACATAAGATGCGTTGGAAATCTTATCTCGTTATCTTTCCAACGAATTCAAGAACGCCTAAATCCGAGTTCGGATGCGACCGTGGCGTCTGTTTGAAGACAGACTACGCGGAGAGATTGTGAATTTCGGCGAGCTCGTAAAGCTCATCGGTGCTACCTGCGGCGTGAGGATTGGTCGTGCCACATCTCGGGGCACATTGAAGACCAGCGAGGCCTCTCATCGACTTTCATCAAGCTACACCAACCGCGTGGAGATTATTTACGACTACGGCCGACTTCGACGATCATGACCTCGGCGAGCTTGCGCTGTTTGACGCCAACCACGTCGTGTGCTGCTCAGTGTTGACTGTTGAACGAGACTTGAACAACTACTTCCACTACTTGGCTACATGCCTATGCCTGCGCCACGAGCGTCCAAGTCTTCATCTCGGCTATACGCCACCGCGCACCAAGAGCGCCTGGTACGGCTACACGCATACGGTTCCAAGTCTACGGCTCAGCGATAAGCCACTCGGCTACACGCCTACGCCTCCAAATCTGCGGCTCGGTGACAAGCCACTCGGCTACACGCCTACACCCGCGCCATGAGCGCACAAGTCTTAAGCTCGACTGTACGCCATCGCGCGCCACGACCGTCCGGTACGGCAACACGCCTACGCCACCAAGTCTACGGCTCGGTGACAAGCTACTCGGCTGCACGCCTATGCCCGCGCTATGAGCGCCAAAGTCTTCCGCTCGGCTGTACACCATCGCGCGCCACGAGCGCCTCGTATAGTTACACGCCTACGGTTCCAAGTGTACGGCTTGACGACAAGCCACTCGGCTACACGCCTACGCCTTCATGTCTACGGCTCGGCGACAAGCCACTCGGCTACACGTTTACGCCTGCGTCACGAGCGCCCAAGTCATCAGCTCGGCTATACGCCATCGCGCGCCACGAGCGCCCGGTACGGCTACACGCCTATGTCTCCAAGTATACGTCTCGGCGACAAGCCACTCGGCTACACGCCTACGCCTGTATCACGAGCGCCCAAGTCTTTGGCTCGGCTGTACGCAATCGCACGCCACGAGCGCCCGGTACGGCTACACGCCTACGCCTCCAAGTCTACTGCTCGGTGACACTCCACTCGGCTACACGCCTATGTCCATGCTACGAGTGCCCAAGTCTCCAGCTCGGCTGTATGCCATCGCACGTCACGAGCGCCCGGTACGGCTACACACCTACACCTACAAGTCTACGGCTCGGCGACATGCCACTCGGCTACACGCCTACACCCGCGCCACGAGCGCTTAAGTCTCCAGCTCGGCTGTACGCCATCGCGCACCACGAGCGCTCGGTACGGTTACTCGCCTATGGCTCCAAGTCTACGGCTTGGCGACATGCTACTCAGCTACGCGCCTACGCCTGCGCCAAGAGCGCCCAAGTCAACGGTATGGCTACGCGCCTACGTCTACATCAGAGCTAAGTTCTCATTATCATAATCTTTTTATGTAAATCTAAGTTGTTTCTTGACTTGCTACTTAGTCGGTCTCCAACTAAGCAGTAAGTCGGGGGCTACACCTAATAGATTCACTTGTGTTCACTTTTTGTTTCTTTCTCTTAATGATCACAAATGAATCTAAGTGGTTATTCCGAGTAGTAAAGATCTGACCCCATGTAAGGCGAACTCTAGTCACTCGAAATGCGTGCCTGGGAAAAGAGCCATGTGCTAATTTCCGACGCTCGGGGGCTAGACTAGTCGGGTAGAGTGCATAGCAACAGGATGATTACTTAGAGGAATTTAATATCAAAAAGGAAAAGGAGCAAAAGTAAAAATTACATAAATAAAGCAGGCAGATCTTACATTCGAGTGATTGTTCCACATACTGCCTAAATCCTACATGTACATGTTACAGGGGTTCATGGGTTTTTACCTCATCAAGTACCTTCTACGACTCCGTATACGAGTAAGAAGGACCTATGCAATGAGCGACAACTACGACTCGGCGAGCGCCTGGCACGGCTACACGCTTACGCCCGCGCCTCGGCCGTCTAAATGTTTAGCTCAGCGAGCACCCGGCATGGTTACACACCTATGCCTGCGCCTCGAGCTTTCAAGTCTATGGCATAGCTGCACACCCACGCCAACTTTGGTACGGCTATATGTTTATGCCTCTGGCCATAGGCCACCTTTCGCCCTGAGCGCTAACTATGGCTTTCCAGCTGCGCGTCACAAGCAGTGGCTACAAACATAGCCAGGCTAAGCCAAAATCAGCCTCGGTACACCCCATGTTGGGTCGACTACCGGCAGAGCTATAAAAAATACCCACCACTTGATATACCCCATGTTGGGTCACTAGTTGGTCACTGCATGTTAGGATCAGATACCAGTGATGTCGGGATTGAGTTTCGATGGTACGCTCCAATTGGGGCCGACGCTGTACACCGCAACCCGGGTATGGATACCATACGGCCAAACTCTATCCTTAAGGTACGCCCTGTGGTGGGGCCGCTAGCTGTATCCCACTCCAGTCGGGTACTGGTACCTTCTAGCTGACAACAATAATATGCCCCAATTTGGGACACTAGCTGTGTGCCACACCAGTCAGATATAGGTATCATTGGGTCAAACCCTATCTAGATGGTATGCTCCATGTTAGGCCAATCGCTTTACTCTGCGAGTATAGGTACCAGATAGTTAAAAATACGGTACTCCCTCTGGGGCCACCAGCTGTATCCCAGTCCGGTCGGGTACAGGTACTACTTGGCTCTTCAGATAAAACCACGGTATACTTTCTAGGGTCACCAACTGTATCCTACTCCGGTTGGATCCAGGTACCGCTCGGCTCTTCAGCCAAAACCAATGGTACGCCCCTTGTTGGGTCGCCAGCTGTACATCACAAGACGAGTACCGGTACCATTTCATCAAAATTAAAGTGATGCGCCTTACAAAGAGCCGACTGTCAGAACTCCGCCAATTCCAGGCTGGGTATCACTAACAACTCTCTATGAGTCCTTCACAGTCTCCTCGCAGATAATAGGCAGAAGCTATTCGGGAAGAAGCATCAACAATCTACAAGCACTCGGTGTTGTAGGAAAAGCTTACCCTTTTTACCCGAAGATCGTGGAGAGAATCCCGAAGATGGTGGACATCGAGCCTGAGGATCCCGAAGATTGAGAAGATCTTCGGAAATACAAAGGAGTATGGGAGCCATGGGTAGCAAGGAAGGACGTTCCCGAAGTTTCTTCCCTGTGGTGAGGAAGTTACCCGAAGATAGTCGAATGGGGACAAAGGTCCAATCGGCTATAGGCCATACATTCGTCTTTTGGCCATTGATGTAGCCACTGAGGGATTGGCCCAAAGGGGCCCGACCTAGTAATTCCATAAGGGCCACATAGTAATAGGGGTATTTAAGGTTTTTCAAAGTAAAAAGGGGTTAGGTGTTGTAAAGAGCCGTTGATCTAGTTATCGACGGCCAAGATTCAGGGACAGAGTTGTCCTATCGTATTTCCATTGTAAACCCTAATCACCAATACCCCTATAAATACAGGAGCATCCCATGGGATGGGAGCAGAGCATTTATTCCTACTTGATAACTGCGTCTTCTGTTCCAAAACCCTATCTACTCCCAGTGCTCTCTCCATTCCGGGGAGACACTTCGACGACAGTTGGCGTCGACCGTGGGGACCTTGGCGCGGAGACGATGGTTTGGGGTAGGAACCAATCTTCGACCGAAGTACCTGCACCCGAAGCAACACAGGCAGTGACAGGAGTTGTCATGAGGAGCGGCGGTGGAACAAGGTGGAATATGATACCGAGGATACCTGGGGGGAGAGGTGGCACCGAAGATACAGTACCCAAGGATAATCCCGCTATCCTCGAAGCAGTGCTGCCTGGAGGACCAGAGTCAAGTTGAATGGCGGAGAGAAGAATCTGCGAAGAACCTGTAGCAGCCTGTGACCCCACCCATAACCCAGCCAACCCCTTCCCACCGAGCCTAGCTAGGCGCCCTTCGCCAAATCCACCCACTTTCCCACAAAACCCATATTCACAAAACCCACCCGTTCCACCCGAAGCACAACCGCCCAGAGCCCAAGGAATATCCTTCGCGAGCCCTCAGCTAGATCGAAGATTTGCGAAGAGAGCTGGTGGCTGCTCAAGCGCCACCACTTCAGCCAAACTATCGAAGATCAAACGAGCCCGAAGGATCCCAGGCGGAGTCAACGGCTACAAACAACACCCAAAGTACGTACAGGAGAGAACGTGGAGGTGGGGGACCACTCGATGGCTTCATCAGAGCCAAAAAGTGCCCGGAGAATTTCAAGATGCCAAGCATCAACAAGTTCACCGATGATATAGACCCTATGGAGTTCCTCGAGGTCTACGAGACGGCTGTGGAAGCTGCAGGAGGTGCTGATGATACCAAGGCAAAAAGCCTGCTCTTAGCACTCAAAGTCAAAGGAACGACCCTATCTTGGTACATGTCTTTGACCTCGGGATCAATTCATTCGTGGGAACAATTGAGGGAGGCCTTTGCAAACAACTTCCAAGGAAACTATGTCGCGAGGATGCAAGAGAGCAACCTGTTAGCCATGAGGCAAGCCAAGGGAGAAAGCATTCGGGATTTTTATAAGAAATTCACGAACATGTGATGTCAGATCAAAACTATCAGCGATTCCACTATTATCAATGCATTCATAGTGGGCCTCCAACCAGGGACTTTGTGCCATGATTTGACCAGTGTTCCCCCAAACACAGCTTCGGAGCTTTATGACAGAGTGGGGAGGTATGTCCGGGGAGAAGAAGAGAATTTGAGGAGGGAAGCTCTGTCTAAAAAAGAGCATCATGAGAAGAAGTAAGAGAAGAGGAAGAGCGAAGACAAGCAGCAAAGCCGCCATCACCAAAGTAAGAAAGTCCATCATATCGAAGATAAGCAAAAAGAAGCAAAAGGGCCGGAAACAAGAAGAGGCCAAAGGAAGGCGAACTATTGCGCCCTGCATGGAGAAAACCAAACCCACAATACTGAAGATTGTCGGAACATCATAAGCTAGTGAAATAGCTACGACCCAAGCAAGAAGGGCAGCGTGATGGTGACCGAAGATGGCAAAACAACCAAGGAAGGTGTTATGATAGAGACAGGAGAGAAGATTACAGGAGAGAAGATAGGAACTGGAGAGAAGACAGAAACGGGAGAGAAGGGAGAGAAGTGGGGAGAAGGATAGAAACGATGAAAGAAGATCGCCCAAGGAAGTACATCATGTTGATCAGCCTCAGCCAGAGCACAGAAGGATAATACATGTCATATCTGGGGGATCTTCGGTAAACTTGCCATCCAATAGACAGAAGCAATACCTTAGAGAAGTATGTAATGTATCATCTTCGCGACCGCAAGCCGTGGCCATCATGTTCAATAGCACTAATGGGAGAGGAGTGCGATTCCCTCACCAGGACCACCTGATTGTTACAGCTAAAATTTTCGGATACCATGTGGAGAGGACATTAATTGATGGAGGCAGCTCAGCTGATATCATTTTTATGTCAGTGTTTGAACAGCTTAATATACCCAAGATAGGGTAGACTTTCGCATTTACCACTGGTGGGCTTCGGTGGAGAACCTGTGACAGCTGTACGACAAGTCACTTTGCAGGTGTCATTCCAGCAAGGCCGAAGAAGGGTCACTAAATCCATATGTTTCGACATAGTGGACATGGAATACAGATATAATGCAATCTTTGGGAGGGGAGTTATCAACGCCGATGCCATCATACACCACAAGTACCTATGTATGAAAATGCCGGCAGACGGAGAAGTCATTACCGTAAGGGGAGACTAGCAAGCGGCGAGAAAATCGGAGGTCGAAGCCATCCCGAGGTTCAAACCAGTTTAAGCTATGCAAAGGATGGATCCTCAGCTCAACTCGAAGGGGTGGAAACCGAAGCCAAAGCCAGAAGGAAATACAAAGCAACACCCGCTAGACCCAGAGAATCCCACCAAGACTGTGACCCTAGGGGCTCAGCTAACAGACCAAGAGGAGGAAGTTTTACTTAGCCTCTTGAAAGAGAACGAGGATATCTTCGCTTGGGCGCCAGAAGAGGAAAAGGGCGTACCCCGAAGCACTATTGAACATGCACTGGCGATGAAGCATGACGCGAAGCCTCAGATGCAGAAGCTTCGAAAAATGTCGGGTGACAGGATGGAAGCAGCGAAGGGTGAGGTTCAAAAACTTCTTCGGGCGGGGGTGATTCGAGAAATCACATACCCGGAGTGGCTGGCGAACGTGGTGATGGTTCAAAAATCTAATGGTTTGAACAAAGCATGCCCGAAGGATGACTTTCCATTGCCGAGGATCGACCAGCTTGTGGATTCCACAGCTGGGTGTGCACTAATGAGCTTTCTAGATGCTTACTCAGGGTATCACCAGGTATACATGAGGGAAGAAGATGAAGGGAAGACTGCCTTCGTGACGCCTTTTGGGACGTACTGTTATCGGAAGATGCCATTCGGCTTGAAGAATGCGAGAGAAACCTTCGCTAGGCTCATAGCGAAGGTGTTGGCCAAGTAAATGGGTCGAAACGTGGAGGCGTACGTGGACGACATCGTCGTGAAAAGCAAGACACGGCGAGATCATACTGAAGACCTCAAGGAAACCTTCTCTAGCCTTCGAGCCGAAGGTATAAAGCTAAACCCATTGAAATGTGTATTTGGTGTTGAGAAAGGAAAGTTGCTTGGTTTCCTGGTATCCCAGAGAGGTATTGAAGCAAACAAAGAGAAGATATATGCAATATGCCAAATGAGTCCTCCGAGAAACAAAAGGAAAGTGCAGAGCCTCTTAGGAAAACTGGCTGCCCTGGGAAGGTTCTTACCAAAGGCTACAGAGAAGCACAAACACTTCTTCGCTACATTAAGAGGAACCGATCCTTTCAATTGGGGGCCGAAGTGCACAGAAGACTTTGAGAAGCTGAAAGAGCATTTGCATCAATTGCCGAAGTTTACAAGCCCAAAGGGATCCTTTCAACAGTTTGGTTCGATCACTAAAGTTCTCGAATTTCAAAAACCCATCGAAGTTCACGGAGGGATCCGTACACTCAAGTTCACGCTAGCAAATCTCTCTCTCTCTCTCTCTCTCTCTCTCTCTATATATATATATATATATATATATATATATATATATATATATATATATATATATATATATATATAGGAAAAATACATAAGGCTCCATGGAGCCTAGGCTCCCCTCTCATCCACCGTTGATTTGTTCCTGATCAAATTCGAAATACTGTATTTGATTAGCGGGTTTCTTAGCGATATACCCGTTTAGCTTCAAATATGCCATCAATGTATCCATTAATTACTTTCCTCCGTTACTTTATACCCCGTCACTTTTGACCATCCCCGACCTCCCCATTTCTCCAGCGAGGCGGCGTCTCCGTCGTCGACCTGCGCGGCGGCGCCTCCCAGCTCCCTCAACCATGGCGCGGCGATATCCTCGGCGGCCGGCGGCCCTTACTCCCACCACGACGCCCCCTTCTCCACGCGGCAGGGGCGGCCCTCTCCCTCTCCCTCTCCATCGGTGGCGGCGGCGGCGCGCTCCTCTCCATCGGCGGCGGCGGCGGTAGCATGGGAGCGGAGGCGATGGCGTCCTCCACCATGGCGCGACGGCGCCCAGTCGCGGGCGCCCCCTTCCTCGGCTCCGGGCGGCGGCCTCCCCCTTCCTCAGATCGACGCGGCGCCCCCCCCTCAGATCTGCCTCAACGTAGACGTCGGCGAGGCCGAGGCGCTCCAGGTGAAGGCGGCGAGGCGGCGAGGGTGTTGTGGCGAAGCGCCCCAGGTGACAACGGCGGCGTTCTGGCGATGCGGTCCAGGGGGCGTCGACCTTGGATCCGGCTTGCTGCAGGTCAACTAATTTGTACAGCTTTGTAGGTAGTTAATCCCTCTCAAATTTGTCACATACTCGGTATTGGCATTTGCATATACATTTGAGTAAAATCTGATACGGTCCCCTTCATTTAGGTCCTGAAACATCTGCACATTTTAGTGGAATCTTAACATGTGCCGGTTCAGATATCATACGAGTATACAAAAATTAGGGGCTCGATTAAACTTCAATTAGGGGCTTGACGGCAGGATTATTGCGGATGGCAGGGCTTTTGTATTTAGTGTATATACTCATATGATATATGGGCCGGCTCCATGTTAAGCTAATGTGAATTTTATTAGGTGTGCCATGATTTGTTTTCATTATATTTCGTGCGGGGATTTGAGTGATTTTGGGTATGAACTAGTCTTCAAGGTGCGAATTGCCGCTGCATCATGAGCCTGCACCCCTTATGGACTTAAGACTTTAGGAAGTTTGTGTTGTTCTTCATGAGTTGTTAGCCACTGTCTAACTCGAGGTTGTACTTGTAGGAACCTTAAGTAAGTGTGTGCATGTGGCCTGCTGCTCGATTCATATCTTTATTTCAGTTAAATTTCATGGTCTTCATACAAGCTCATTCCACCATTATAAACTCGTTTTAATCGTCTAGAAACATGAACGATATTATTTGTAGCCAAGAGAAATCAAATTTGTTTGGACAAGGTTTACTATATTCACTGTTGTTCATGTTGATGCATTCTAGATGGATAAAGATCTGGTATTATTGGACATGAATCCTCAACATGCTTGTCCACTCTTTTTGTAGATGTCACAGTGTTATTCACATGCTACATTGTTTGAATACCTGGAATGGCAGATCCTGCACGCAGGCGCCACATCAAGTATGTTGTGCTATTTTTTTTATAATACATTTTGAGTTAGCAAGCAATCATGAACTTCAATCAAAATACCACTTGTTTTGCAGGACAAACATACTTGAATTTCAGAAAAAGATGATATTTGATATACTCCACGCAAAACCAAACATTGCTAAGGCACCCCAGGACATCGAGAAGATTCTTTGGCAGAGTCCAAAATAGATATAATACAATCGATTGAATCTATTTGATGTATTTATGTAACAAATACCTTAAACAAGTGGTATTTTGGATATTTTGTACTGCCACGGTGTGTGTCGTTTGCATTGACAGTTTATGAATTTTAATAAATCAATGTCGGTTGCATGCGGATGTTGCTTCCAAAAGCATGTTTATGTATAAGTTGTGCACCAATTTCACTATATTCTGGTATACACGATGCTTCACATTCGTTGGGTATATACCCGAATGTGTATATGCATAGAAAACTCGATTAAATCAAACCAAATCTGGACGTGCATATGGAAGTATACACGAGGTATTAGCCTGCACATATGAGAAAAAGGTGTGTATATACATGTATATGGAAGTATACAAGAGGTGTTAGCTTGCCCATTCACTAATCCACGTGTATGGCTGATCCATGCGTAGCCACTAATCACGTTTGAGACACTTAGTTTGGTTTGAAACTGTATTAAATGCGTGTATTATAGCACTAATTTGAAATCGCACTAAATGAGTTGTTTGAACGGAGAATAATTTCACTTGCTAAACGGGTATCACTTGGCATACCCGATAATCTCCAATGTTTGATGATCAAATATATATAGTAAAAGTATTTGGGACTCCATAGAGCTTGTGCTCGTACCTTGTTTGGAAACAATTAATTGCGCAGTTATTGCATTCACACCTTTGTATGACAAATGATAATGTTGTTGTGCATGTATTTACTTTGTGTGCACGAATCTTGATGAAATCCAACGACAACAAGGAATGGAGCACTGACTCCATGGAGTCCTATTTCGTTTTCTTATATATATATCTCGGCAAGTCATTATGCAGTAAGTGCAGTGTTAGTAAGGGAACACGAGGATGGACAAATGCCGGTGTACTATGTATCAGAAGCACTCTAGGGAGCAAAAAGAAATTACGTGGAGTTGGAAAAAGTGTCGTATGCATTGTTAATGGCATCAATGAAGTTAAGGTACTACTTTCAAGAATTCAAAATTCAAGTGCCTACTGCTTTTCCCCTAAAATCCACCTTCAAGAACAAAGAAGCAACATCAAGGGTATCGAAGTGGGCTGCGGAGCTGGCACCCTTCGAGATTACATTCACATCAAGAACAACCATAAAGGCACAGGCAATGGCTGATTTCCTAACAGAGTTGACAATGGAACCTTCGGAAGACCCAAAGTTGCCACCCTTGTGGATGATAAAATCCGATGGTTCGTGGACGGCTCAAGGAGCCGGAGCAGCTGCAATATTGGTAGATCCCGAAGGAGGAGCGACGGGCTGTGTGGTCCTTTTTTTTTCTTTCCAGTATTAGATAAGCCGCAAACATTGACGTGTTAACTGAGTAACTGTGACTCCGTGAACACATAATCCTGCCGAAACAATTTTGTATCCAACTTTGGTATTGTTACTGCATTTCATCCATTCTGCTATCTGGAGTGAAGCGTTACAGATCATCCAGGGACACGGTCCAAAGGCCCCAGCCACATTAATGGATCACATTGCAGAAACAGCAGCATAAGCCCGCCGCCAAAAAAAGAAAAAAGAAAAAAGAAACACCAAAGACACAATATCGCAAATACTTCAATTTCATGTACAAGATAAAATCACAAAAGCGATAGAGAAAATACGTGATGCTTCCACACGTAGAAGAGTACATGCCACTCTCTTTTACTTCCTCCTCCGATTATAAATATTTGACGCTTCTCAATCTTTAAACATAACTTTAACCGCTAATTACCACAATGATTTATTTATAAACCTAGAAAAATTTTAATATTATTAAAGTTCTTTTAGAAACACACACATATATACTAAAAATATTTAGAACTCCATGAAGTTTGTGCTCCATACTTGGTTTGGAAACAATTAGTTGTGTAGCTATTGTATTCACACCTTTGTATGGCAATTGACAACGTTGTTGTGCATGTATCTACTTGATAAACACCAATCTTGGATGATTCCGACGGCAACAAAGCATGAAGCGCTGATTGCATGAGTCCCATTCTATTATATATATATATATATATATATATATATATATATATATATATATATATATATATATATATATATATATATATATATATATATAGAAGCGGAATTGGGACTCCCCAAGGCCTGGGCTCCCCACTTAATAAGCGTTGGATTGCATCAAGATGTGGGATCTTAATTTGGGTATGATTCTTAGTGGGTGCACCCGATAAGCATCTTTGATATGGAAACCTAATAATGCCTTCATTATGTTGTATATTTGATTTTGAACTCCTCCCATGACAATTTGATGGTACGGTAATTAGGAATGCAAAAACAAATGCAATTAATGTGGTCATCTCATCGAGTTAATTATTTAAAAAAATGAGTATGTGCGTATATATAGGTATGTCCAAGAAAAATTATATTTTGCTCATTGAAAATGCTATGTACGTACGAATTGTGTCTTTTTTCTTAATTATTTTTAAGAACAGGTATATACATGGATATGTCGTATTAATTTTAATTAGTTTCAACATAATGTCATGGAACCAAATTTTTAGGTATGTAGAACTAGGTATGCTATGCAATTTTAGGTATGGTTTGTATAATAGAGTTTGTTTAATTAGTTGTGATATAGTCCATACCTATAATTAGAGGCAACATATTTGGTGCAAATGTCTATTGAAAGCATATGTTTAAAACGAGTATATACCCAGAAAAAACAAACGGCTAATTAACATACTCGTTTCTTTTGAAAGCATCAAGTATATAGGTATGTGATAATATTTTTTCCGGGAGCATCTGTACGATACAATTATACACCATTTTTAGGTATTGATGTATGTGCTCTTTTTTTTGTTTGGAAGTACCGTATCGTATAATTATACATCGAAGGGTCCGAGAGTATGTGCACTTTTTTTTGTTTGGAATACCGTATCGTATAATTATACATCGAAGGGTCCGAGAGTATGTGCTCTTTTTTTTTGTTTGGAAGTACCGTATCGTATAATTATACATCGAAGGGTCCGAGAGTACATGTACATACTCGTTTTTTTAAAAAAGCATCAAGTATATAGGTATGTGATAATCGAAGCATGTATATACTACTCATTTTTTTATTTAGAATTATCCAGAGAATGAAGTATTATAATCCTGTGTACATATATACCATTATGAAAATAATAAAAAATGAGTACATGTTGTCAAAGATTATTGCTAGATGTGTATTTACATAAACATTTTGTGGGCATATACCTAACTTTCAACTGTGTATATTCCCCTAATTGTGCATAAAAAATAACCACCACTAAGAAAGGGCTTAATATACTTCTCGAGTCATTTAAATGCCGAATCCATCTGCATGTAATACGAAGATGTCAGAAAACTTACAGAAGAGACGCAAGACGTAAAAGTAAATTGGGCGAACTAAAACATTAACTACTAAAATTTGCGTGAAATGGAACTTTGGGACAGTCAAGCTTACATGATCCAAAATTCCCTTAATGCAAGTTCTCCCATTTAGCACAAAAAAATTACTTTTAAACATAAGAAGTATGCACAAGCAGCTCCAAAGCAGCGAAAGAGCTAGCCAAATTAAACAGCAGGTCACCGTGCCTACACAGGGAGACAATGCGTGAATTCAGGTGGATTCGATAGGATCTTGAGCGTAGCTGCGGCAATAGGTAACATACCAAAAAACACGAACCTCTCGGCGGTGCGAATGATGTTGCTGCCAGCGCGGAAGATGCGAAGCCAAGGACGGTATCGGACGGCGGCTGGGTATGTGGGAGTCGGCGGCGTTCGGGGCTGTGCGGACCAAGAGCCGACGGCGGCGGCGACGAGATCTGGCCCAGGTGGCGGATCGGGGGCAGACAACGTCAAGGCCGCGCAGAGGATAGGGGCGGCGCGCTGGCCGTCCATGCCGTGCGGAGGAGAGGGGGGCGGCATCGCAACGGTGGAGAAGCAGAGGAGAGCACCGCCGCGCTAGCTCGAGGAAGCAGATGCCCGGATTCGACGGGGAGGCATCGAGCGCTGCCGGTCCCATCGTGTCACCGGGAGGAGGGCGCTGCCGCGTCGAGATAAGGAGAGGGGCGGCACGCCGACCGTCCCTGCCGCTCGGAGTCGGGGGCGGCGCGTCAATGGGGGAGGCGCCCGCCCCGCCGGGCCCTTCGCGCCGCCGTGCGCCGCCGTAAGGAGAGAGGCCGCGCACCGGCCGCCCCTGCCGCATGGAGGAGAAGGGAGTGGCGAGCCTGCCGCCCCTGCCGCGTGGAGGAGAAGGGGGCGGCGGCGGATCGAGGACGGACGGCATCGGGGCGGCGGTGGATCGAGGACGCCGGGCGAGGAGGAAGGGGGCGCCGCCGCTGGAGAAGGAAAGAGGGGCGGCGCGCCTGCCGCCCCTGTCGCCCGGAGAGGGGGAGCTTAGGAGCAGAGATGAGAGAGAGGGGGAGGGGCGCCACCGCCGGATCTGGGGAAGACACGGAGAGCAACGCAGTTTTGAACGTATATATGCCACTGGAATCAAGGAAATAAATGAGAAAATTAATTACATTCCTAAAGCTAATACCCCAAACGGGTTTTAACCAAGGCAAAATAGCGATACCCGCAAAGCTGGACACAATTTTTAAAGCAGATCCGAGGGAGGAGAGCAAGGGAGCCCGGGCCTCGGGGAGTCCCTGTTATTTTTACTATATATATATAGAGGAAAACTACAGACTCGAAAGACGGATCTCTCCGCCTTTCCCAACGCGTTTTCAAATCGAGATGTCTAACAACTAATCCGAATCGTTGATCTTGTTAAATCTCATTTGAAATGTAGCCAGTGACCAAGTTTCAGTATTTTTTGAATTTATTTACTATTTGTTTCCTATTTTCAAAATCGAACTTTTTGGGCCTTGTACGACTAATTGGAAGGCTAATTTTGAAAATAGAAACAAATAGTAAAATAAATTCAAAAAATACGAAACTTGGTCACCTGGCTATATTTCAATGAGACTAACAAGATCAACTCGATCATTGTTAGACATCTCTGATTTTGAACGTTAAAGCACGAAGAGATCCGTCGTTCCTATATATATATATATATATATATATATATATATATATATATATATATAAAATATAGTGTATTCTCGAGTACGGATCTCTCCGTCTTCTCAGTAGTTTTGAAATTGAGATGTCTAACAATCGATCCGATCCGTTGATCTTGTTCGTCTCGGTGAAGCGTTGTCGGTGACCATGTTTCATATTTTTTGAATTTGTTTACTATTTGTTTCATATTTTTGAAAATCGACCATCCAATTAGTCGTGGTGCGTTCCAAAAAGCTGATTTTCGAACATAAGAAACAAATAGTAATTCCTATATATGCACAAACATGGTAAAAATTATGAAAAAAATTTTAAAAATTATGAAACATTTTACAAAGCTGATTTTCGAACATAAGAAACAAACATAAAAATATTTTACTATATATATAGGAAGCATGTTCAAGGCTCCATGGAGCCTAGGCTCCATTGCGATCCACCGTTGATACCTTATCATCTAGAGTATCATTTGATTAACGGTTTTGCATGCTGATACCCGTTAAGATCATCGGATATCATGCGGATACTTTGAAATTCGAATCGTAGCAATTAATTGATTCCTTAATGACCTATTAATTTATTTCTTAATCACGTCATGTACTTGCTTAAATAAATCTCATATACACGTTGGATTGAGATGACTATATACGGATGGATATACTTTTAATTTTGATTCCTTTTAGAGTGTATAGAACCAAATGTTTTCAGCGTGTATATTTTTATGTATACACGCCTGATTAATCAAGTATATACTCTATTAGTCACGTGTATACGCGACATGTATATGAAATCTCAGTAACAAAACCTTTTATGCACAAATTTTGTGTTTCAATATACACTCTTGTATTGAAACGTGTATATGGATAAACTAACATAGAAGTATATACATATTTTATCAGATCACATTTAGTCTCTTTTTAGACTGATAATACAGATAAAATTAAACATAAATTCTTTTATCAGATCACAATTAGTCTCTTTTTTAGTCTGATAATACAGATAAAAAGTATACACATATTCATGACTTGAAGAACAGCGTACGTGATTCAAAAATTGGGTACGCATCAAAGTTTTTCACGGTTCATCACCAAAATGAAAGCTAATTAACAAATTCAAACGCTGCGCTTCTTCCATACAGATTCAGCAACAGATTTGAACATATATTCAGCAAAAGATTTGAATGAAAGTGATACAAAGCTTTACATACAGAGTCATATACGTCGCATGATCATCTACATACTACTCCAGATGCTTGATTCATACTCATCCAGTTGCTTTCCAAATGCCCCAAATCAATACCGAAAATCTCATACCCAAAACACTCAAATCCCAAGACGAATCAAGCTCTTGATCCATGCACCCAAACCAACCTCATACCGAAATCATTCAAATCAGACAGGTGCGCGCCGTGCCGCGCCGTCGGTGTGGAGGGCGCGAGGCGGAGGCGAGTCTTGCCCGCCAAGGCGCGCCGCGCGTCGTCGGCGGGTCTGCCGCCTCGCCGCCAAGGCCCGTAGTGCCGTCGGCATGGAGGACGGGGCGAGGCGGATCGCGCCAACGCGCCAAAACAGCGCCAGCGTCGTCGGGCGGGTCCGCCGCCTCGCCGCCAAGGTGCGCCGCCAAGGTTCCAGCAGCGCCGTCGGCGTGGAGAGAGGATGAAGCGGGCGCGGACGACACACACCGGGTCGGTGGCGGGCGACGCGAGGTTAGTGGAGCGGCGGCGTCCGTGGTGGCGGATCGAGGCCAACAACATCGGTGGCGCGCGACGACACGCAACCGGTCGATTCGGACGACGACGCGGGTTGGTGGAGCCGGCGGCGTCCGGGGTGGCCGGATCCAGAGCCAGCGACGATGCGGAGGCGGTGGGTGAAGCGGACGATGCGGATGCCGGGAGGAGCTCGCCGAGGTACATTGCGGTCATTTGATTTGGATCTGGTGAAAATCAAATTGGAGAGAGAGAAGACGAGGTTAAATATCCCCAAAACCATGGCATCACATTAATTTTCGTAATTAAAGCGTTGATTAAATACTATTGGCTGCCATTCAACTAACGGGCAGTAAAACGGTATACCCGTTAATCAGCTGTGCTGATCTATCAAATGATCTAACGGTTGATGAGCAGGAGCCTAGGCTCCATGGAGCCTAAGTAATATTCCTATATATATATATATATATATATATATATATATATATATATATATATATATATATATATATATATATATAGAGAGAGAGAGAGAGAGAGAGAGAGAGAGATTGCTACGTGAACTTGGTGTACGGATCCTCAAGTGAACTTGACGGGTTTTGAAATTCGAGAACTTTAGTGATCGATCAAACCATTGATCTTGTTAGTCATGTCAAAAGCGTAGCCATCAACCAAGTTTCGTATTTTTCAAATTTTTTGCTATTTGTTTTCTAATTTTGAAAATCAGCTTTTTGGGCGCTCCACGACTATTTAGAAGGCTGATTTTCTAAATTAGAAAACAAATAGCAAAAAAATTCAAAAAAATACGAAACTTGGTTGGTGGCTACCTTTTGACATGACGAGCAAGATCAATGGTTTGGATCGATCACTAAAGTTATCGAATTTCAAAAACCCATCGAAGTTCACGGAGGCTCCGTACACTCGAGTGTACACTAGCAGATATATATATATATATATATATATATATATATATATATATATATAATGTTTTTTTGTAGTTAATCAAAATATTTTAAAAGATATTCCTAGCTCAAGTTTCAATGTTTTGACTAGCAGTCTAGTACACATCTCAAATGTCAAATATTTTTGACTGGAGGGAGTATATCCCTTTCTATCTACTCTCAAGTCTCTTGTGGTGGTCATTAGTGTCGAGTGTGTGATGCATCATTTCATTAAAATTATCGTCACATCATCTATTGTAACATACCTAATTTACTAAAATTGACTATTATTCCATCCACGAAGAAAAAATTTATCTGTTCATTCCCACTACTCTCATGGTGAATACAACCAAAATGGTTGGTTACAACATTGAGAATGTACCTCCCCAATCACTCACCGCGTGTTATGCCACACGCACATGCATGTGCTAAAAGGACGACCCACCGGCTAGGTGGGCGGCTGCATACGGTGTGTGGCAATGGGACATGGCACTATGATCGTGGCAACATGTGAACACGATGCTACACTCCCTAGTCACTCACGGCGTGTGGTTTAGACGTTCTTTTCGTAGCGCCAAGAGGAGGATTAGGAGATAAATGTGCCTTCACCTATGCGGCTATGCCTCGATTGGAACGTGCATAGCACCGGTCTCCATGCCCGCAGGTGTGGACATTCGGTTAATTCGATTAAATCGGTTCTGTCACCCCTCAATTCTATCTTACCTTGAGGGTCGACGATCCCGTGCGCTAGCCCTGGATCAGTACGCTAGCGAGGAAGACCAAATAGCCGATACAAGCATACATCGATAAAATAAATTCCTGAATATTACATCACAGAGTCGCGCCCTTATGCGACTTTAGTAAAGCAGCCCATACAAGCCTTAATTATAAAAGGATAGTTCAGAGTACAGCGGATACCAAAATATCTACCCAAAAGATTTCCTGTCGACTAAGGTCCAACAGCGACTGGAGCGGCCCCTAAGACTCCTCGGGTCCACCATGGTCCTGTCCGTCGTCTTCGAGACACGCGTAAGGGTTATCTTCGACGCCATCGTCTAAAGAATGTAAGTAGGCGAGGTCAGCGTCATCCAAACGCTGACTAGTTAACACTTCCCTTAATGCATTTAGTGTAGAAGGCTTTATTTGGAGGGGAGGGTGATTTTATTAGCGTAAAGCCAAGTTTATAAGACTTTTGAAAACAACCTAACTAGCAATTAACTGTCACTTGTATGGTTATGAATAAATCAGAGTTTCCATCGTAATCATGCATCACGAACCCAACTATCAGTCATATACGACCATCCCCACATAAATCGACCAACCTTCAACCATAAACCCAATCAGCTTACCCAATCACCTCAATCCATACCAGCTTATACACAATCAACACCCAATTTGACCAACCCTTGATCATCAGCTCATCCAACTTACACAATCCATACCAGCTTATATACAAATTGACCAACCATTGATCGTCAGCTCATCCAGCTTACACAATCACCATTCCAGCCAATACTTTCCAGTATTTTCCCCCGGTTGCTCCCAACCAGACTTTCTACCAGCTTATCAGTTCCCTGAGAACTTTCTCCTGGTTGCTCCCAACCAGACTTTCTCCTGGTTGCCCCCAACCAATCCTAATTCTGCCATCATTCCAGGATTTGGCGAATCCTGTTGCGGACCACACATGCCATGGCATGATCACCCCGGCCTAGTAGGGTTGCCAGCCCTCCCTAGCCGACCGTCACCCTGGGGATGTGTAGCCTTAACCACTATCCAGTGAGGGCCAATACCTGCCCCTACCGAGACTGGTCCCAGAGGGCCTCCTAGAGCGCACACTCCTGGCGATCCACGTCCCGTGCTCCGCGCGATGGCCACGCGTTGTGTTGGAAACCAATCCTAGCCAGCGTTCTTTCACTTCTGCGTGTTTATCCACAAGACCTCTGGGTAAGCCTCAGCTAAACCCAAAGACTAGGCAATTCCTGCCTTAATCATCCCTCAGGATGTCCAAATCCAACTAGGGGCAACCCACCATTCTTTCTCTACTTCCACGGTCATCGACCACACCACACCACACTCTTGGACTTTCCCATCCAACCGACCCAACCGACCAAGTATCCCCGTATTCATACCCACAAATACAATCAGCCCAACATGCATCTACCAGCCCTAACTGACATATGTCATATCATATTAAATGAGAATAATGAATGTCCGGTGAATATCGGTTCACCGTTCCGTGGTGATTAGCCAGAAAATTTGTTAAGCCTAAGCCGGTCTAAGCAAGTTTTACCCATTAGGTAGGGTTAAAGTGGTTACCAGACTAATCTTAGGCTAACAAGGGCAATGACAATCAAGGCAGTCATTAAGGCCAAACATTTCAAGGCAGGCATGTATAAGTATAACATGATTAACAATTAGGCAATCTAATAAGCATGCATCTTTAATAAGTAACCAACATTAGTTTAAGAAAACTGGGTAATGAACATGATATTAGCGATGTTAATCCGCACTAAGGAAAGTCGCTATCTCTCCCTAATACGGATCATATCTAAAGAGTAAGTGTTAACTCGCCTTGATCTTGTAGGTGGTTCTCCTTAGCGTCCCCAAATCTTCCTTCGGGATCGCCTATGTCTAATCAAACCAACAAACAAATATTTACCTACTAATGCAATGGAAAACATGATGCATGCACGATCTAGGTTAAATCCTCGGCATATGTACCAAGCTCGACCAGTGAATCTACTTTGCGCATGATATGCTATGCATGGCACGGTGCATTAATAAATAATACTAAGAGTATATAATAGTCTACTAAATCCCAAAATACGAGTTCGTATGATAAGGTCGCAAAAGAGTTATTAGCGTTCATAGGCATGACGAATATCGGAAATTCCACCTACGTACGGGATAAGGTTCGTCGGAGTTTGGCAATAAACTAAAGGTTCATGGGATAAACCTATGTTATATTTCTTTATTAAATTATTATCCAAAATCCTCTCTTGGGTAAATTTTAATAAAGAAAAGCTAGCTATGTATTGATTGTTTACTAATAAACTTCCCTTAGATTTATATTTAAATTAATGAGTAAAAGTAAACTATTCCAGAAATATTAATGCATTTATCCATCCAGATTTTCTAGCGGTCAGTTGGTGTAAAAATCAATAATTGGAAATAACCAACAAATAACCTAGAGTTAAATTAACTATTTTAATATAAGAAAACCTACAAATTTAACTATCAGTGCCAATTAAATGATTCTAGGGATTAACTAGAGTACTAAAGGCATTTAGGGTGTCCTAAAAATTGTTAAGGCACATATTTATTCAATATTTTTCTGAAGATTATTTGAAGTCTAGGTCATTAATTAATAAACAAGCACTTCCCTAGAGTTAACTTAATCATTTCTATATATGAAGTTTCTCATTTTCAACTAACAGTGCCAATATCCTATATACAGTGGCCATGGTCATATTTTTATAAAATAAAAAATGGTCTATACTATTTATATAAATTTTTTAAGGAATTTTGGAGCTATTTTCCTATTTTAATTAATAAATACTAAAGTAATTATGTTATTAATTTTATATAAAAATGTATTAGTGAATTATACCAAGTTATATTTTTATTAGTCTCTATACAACATCTAGTATCTTACATAATTTTTCCTTAATTTTTTTTGGACGTCTCCTTCTATTTTTAATAAATAGAACCATAAATCAAAACCTGTAAATTGTTGCACTCTAACTGCTGGCATCATGCTGACGTCATGATGACGTCAGCCGTCTTCAACCTCCGACCAGCACACAGCCCGTGGAGAGAGAGGGCGATTGCGGGTGCTACGGACCATTGTTTTGGGCGTTCTTGGGCTCTACGGGTTCGTATCGACGGCGCGCTTCTAACGGTGCTAGCTACATGGTCTGCGGTGGTCGGACACGGCGGCACGGCGAGCTACAGCGGCGGCGATACATGGGGTGCACGGCAACGGCGCTACGGTAAGGCTACGACCGAATTGGACGGTGGGAGAGCATCGCGGAGGGAAGTGGGTGCTTACGGAGCCTTGAGACGGGCGCGAGGATGGACGGCGACGGTGGTCACGAGCCTGCGGCGGCGGCCAAACAGCAACGACGCAGACGCGGCTCGAGGTCCTCGCTGGCGAAAAGAGGGAACGGTCAAGGGGGACTCCGAGACGCTCTGGGCAAGAGGAATCGACGGATGGCTTACGGGCTCGTCGATTACCCGAGTGCGCCGGCGAGAGTCGGATTTGGGGGAAATTGGCGTGGCGGCGCCGAGAGAGGGTTTCGGCCCTCGTTTAAGGGGCATCGAGAGGAGGTGGATGCCGAGCGGTGTCGGCGCGTGGGGCTGAATCGCGACGCGACGGGCGAGCCGCCATGGCGGCATTGGGCGGTACTGGCAAGGGCGAGCGAACGGTGCCAGCTAGGGAGGGCATAGCCTTTGACAATTCGAGCCGAGTGACGAAAGGCGGTGGCGGAGATCACGCTGGATTCTTCCTTCACGGACCGACGAGCTCCGTCGTTTGCCCGCGGTCCGGCGGCGGACCGGTCTTCCGGCGGAGCAAGGGCGGCGAAGTCCAAGGCCGGCCAACCGGGGTCGACACGGCGGCACGCTGCTGGAGGCGAGCTCAACCATGACGGACGGCGGCGTCGCGGCCAATCTGGCGACAAATAAGACGCACGACGGGCGATGAGAGGAGAGATGGAGAGAGAGAAGGAGCCACAGTGGCTGACAGTGGGACCCATACGTCAGAGGATTCAAAATTTCGAACAAAATTTGAATTGGCGCAAATTTTAAATTCATCCCCAATTTGGGGTGTTACAGGTTCGATTTATCTGGTTTCTAAAAAGTCACAACCAAAATTTGATGAATTACGAAATCCGAACCGAATTTACTCTGAATCTACCGAAATAATTCGGTTGGTTAATTTGGTTTCTCGGTTTAGAACAAGTTCCGGTGAAAAAGTTATAACCAAGTAGCACAAGCAGTCAAATTACAAAAAAAAGAAAAAAGAAAAGAAAAGAAAAAGGTGTAGTCACAGCTCATATATGGCTAGCATCAACACTTAGCATATGGTTGCACCTTGCAAGAACTAGCTACAACGAATAAATCAACACCAATCAGGAGCAAAGCCACGAGCAAATCTAGATCTGATTGCTAGCACTGCGCCTGTGAGTGTGCCGTAGCCTACCCGCGTGTGCCCCTCAAGATGCTCACGTCTTGCGCCTGAAGTGGGGAGAGAAGAGAGAAGGGATGGAAAAAAAGAAAAAGAAAGTGGAGCGTGGGGAGACTAGACATTGGCGGCTAAGGGGCGGATCCTCCACCTAGGCTGCCAAGGCGAAGGCCCAGACTTGGATTTTGACTCCCATTTATATTTTTCTTGAGGTATAGAACCCAAGCCCACTTATATCTCTCTTATTCTTCCTTTTCTTCTGTAGATTGCATTTTTAACAATTTAATTGGTATGGCCATGCACATCAACAATCTGAATTCTCTAATAAGTATGTTTTTCTCCTCTTGTCGTGCAATATTTTGGTAGATTTAACTTTTAAATTGATGTAATGTTAGTAACTGGTAAAACCATTGAATTGTTATCTTGGAGTTAACATGTTTATCTTAATTTTGGTATTATTATGTTATAGAAAATGAAAGGCAATTTTAGCATTACTTAAACATGATTTTTGTTCTGGATCCGCCATTGGCGGCTACGGGAGTGAACTCTGGTGAAGCAAGGAACATGTCTAATGGATGTATTTTAGGACGTTCCAATATTGTTGATAATGAAATAAAAGAGAAGAAAAAGTAGATGAATAACAAGAATGAGGTGTAAATAGTGGCTATGCCATCGTACTAAGTTAGGTGGTCCACTTAAGGTTTAGGATGAAGTAATTGAGCTTGGGCTTTAGGGGTGGTGGGTTATGGTCTTGTGCTACAGGAGGGAGAGATGGAATAACGGATGGGGTGAGCAGTTCGTTTAATTCGAGTATTACAGTTTGTGGCGTTTACAAGCCAAATTAAACGTGGGAAACCAAACGAAATCAAAACAAAAAAAATACCGAGCAAAAATTGGAAAAACGAGAAAATTTTAAAAAATTGGTTATTTCAGTTTGGTTTCTTAGTTTTTGATTCTTCCCACCCCTGTATGTCCATTCGCTCATAGTCATGGTGGTAGAATTAGAATTTCCTAGTAGCCAAGCATATGCGCTCAACTAGTGTGTTTTTTTTAAAATTACGATCAATTCACATGCATATTCAGAACAGAGGACAAAAGTCCATAATGATAAGAAAATTTTATGTCTGTCAGTTTACAATGCCATGCCTTATATCAATATAAACAATATGACCTATAACAATATGTTTACAATTTGCATGCACATAATACAAACATGTATAGTCAAGCACAGCAGATTTAGAAAAAAAAAATTGCCTGTGAACAGCTGCTAGCTACTTCTATCTATTTTGCTTTCTATGTCTATCAATACTTATACGCCGTAATATTTACTACATTTGAGGGAATGATGATTCTAGTAAAATGATTTGTACACGTAATAATACAGTGCCACAATGAGACATCTATTATATATTTCTCTTCTACGTACGATCATGTGATTGTTTAGCCTTATCCACTAACATAAGTACTATCCAAAGTTCAAGATGCTGGAGAATGCTCTAGGTATCTCATTTGCCAATAGACACTAGCACTATTTGAAGAACAACATCATCCAGAAGGTCATCCACCATTAGATCCTCCACATCCAATGTGACATGCTCCACATCATACACAAAATTCATCCAACTGTCCTTCCACATAATATCATGTGCCACAATGTCCTCCACTGATTGATATGCTTTCCATTGCAGGCTCAAATAGCTGCTCACGTTTGCCCACACCTCTTCAAGGACATGAGACCCCATGGGTATCGGCCTAGTGCGTGAATCGAAGCGTGAATGCCATGGGCCAATGATCAAGGAAGAGTCATATATGTCTAGTAGGACTTCATTGATGAGATCAAACAAGAGCATGCGTCTGATAATACTGTGAGGCTCATCATTGGATATGTTAACTTCATGACACGAGCATTCTGCCTCCTCAAAGATCACGGGGCTTACTGGCTGATTGACCGCATACCAGTCAGCCTCGCCACAACTGAATCCTGATTTCTTAAGTATGTCCTTGACATATTGAAAATCAGTCTCATTCTTGTCATTAACATAAATGTGCAAGGACCCTATATCATCTTGTATGGAACATTCATGTATAAATTGGAACTCTGATTTCAAACCATCACCGAACTCTTTATTCTCAAGATGAGCAACATTGGTAGGCTGTTGTGACATCTTGACCAACCACTCTTCGTCTTCATGATCAGTAGCATTGATATCCGAGTGTTTTAGTGGCCTAATTAACCACTCATCATCCTTTAAATCGGTAGTGTATGCTCCTAGGGATTTTAGTGGCTTGACCAACCATTCATCATCCTCAAGCTGCATGTGTTCAAATGTTGGTTCCGAATCTGAAGATATGACAACAAAAAAATTTCACAATCTTTCTAGAAAAAAATAGTGTATAGTTGGAAATATATTTATGAAAATATTAATATTTCCATTAGAATTTTTAAAAACTTTTTATGCTTTTTTTTAAACAACTGATGCTCTATAATTCCTAATCTGGCTCGACTTAAAGTTAGCTAATTTATCAATAATATTTTGCTAATGAGCATTGTATAGTAGAACTAAATTTCAATATACTTTACCTGCAATAGAATTCTCAGTAAAACTACCAAATCGATCTCGAAGGAAAGACCGATCAAAAGAAGGCAAACTATTGATGCGACGATGGGAAAAAGATTGTGCAAAAGAAGATAAACTCGGACTTCGAAGAATGTTGCGTAAATCCTCTTCCAAGGAGCCAATGATAAAGTCATCTACGAAATCACCAGAAATATTGTAAAAAATAAATAAAAACTCACATGAGATAACGATTTATGTTTTCCATCATACCTCTGTAATTTTGCTCACTATAAATATCTGCTGTTCTTTCTGTAATATCATCTCCATATAAATTTCCTTCGGTACAAATGCTAAAGGAATCACTTTGAAGTGAAGAAATGCGATCAAATTCCATATTGTAGGTCTTGGGAACAATATGTGAATCTGAAATCTCGACTAGAACATCTCTTTGTGGTGAGTATAACCGCATCTCAGGAAGAGAAGTTATTCTTTTCATTTGCACCAATGACAAATTATCTTTTATATCTGCATTGCCTTCCATTTTTGAACTTAGTCTTTCTAAAGAAATCTTTGAGCCCCTTGATATTGATTCATAGAGTGTTGAATACCTGTCCACTGATTCTGCAATAGAATATGATCTTCGTATTTGTTTCTCCTCCTGGCCAAATTTCTTTGTGGAGGGGCTCTTCGTGAATTCAGCTATCTTTTGGCCGTATGGCAATTTATGAAAAACTCCGTCCTTGGTAATCCGAGCAATCTCTTTCTTGTTCTCTTTTACAACATCTTTAATCTTCTTACGTATAGCCTTAAAACGGTTTGAGGTTGTTCCGCCCTTCTTTGGAATTCTTGTATTTGTAAGAGAGACTGATGAGTCCTCAACACCAATAGGCTTTTTTGTATTGATGACTTTTGAGGCCTCTAAATCAGCACTAGATCTTAGCAGTGACCTTTTGATTTCCAAGTTTATACATTTTTCATTGTCAGCCCTATCAAATATAGGGTTACGTTTCCCTGATGACCCTCCAGGCCTTACGAATGATTCTGATCTGTTTAGCTCCACACCACTCGAGGAAGCTACTTGTTCTTGCTGCTCAGATGGTACTAGCAATGAAGGATCATGAAGAATCTTTATAAATAGTTCCCTATGTGCGTTGAACAACTCAAGAAAATCCAAGAATTCCTTTGAGTGATGCGTTGCTGCTTCACGACTTTTCTGCTTAGGGAATGCCTCGTTTTCACTAGTAAGGTTCTTGTGTTCGCTCTCACAGGTTTCTTCTGCAACTAAATTATGTTTTCCACTAGTACCACAGCAATCCTTGCATGGCCCTTGAAATCCGGGACCTTGAGGACTCTCATGTGACAATGTCAACACGCTTTCACATGAATTCGTATGATTCGAGCCAAAGTCATTCATTTTTTGGCAATGGGAAGCCAACTCATCAGGAACCACATAATCAAAGCATTTTGAGTGATGTATCGATTTTGTGCGTGTCAAACGTGACGACGACGATGATGATGGGGAGTTGGCTATTGAGTTACTTTTCTTGTGATCTTTCTTGGGAATTTTCTTCTTGAGCATGAGTGTCTTCCATATAAACGTTCGAACTTTTGCCGTTGGAGAAACACCATTAGATCCCTCCTGACAATTAGGACCATAGTTAGAGATTTTTTTAATAAAGGATGTATATGTATGTTAGAAGAAAACTTGAGGGTTTGATTTAAGACTCAATGTTGTGTTGTCCTAAAAAAAGGTAGATTGTAAAACAACAAGATGGGTTTTTGGTTCCTAAAGATTGAGGATGAAACAATGTTGAGTCATATTTTTTTTTTCATGGTTGTGCTAGTAGATCATCAAAATGTATGGTGGAATCCATGAGTTCATTACTAATATATGAAAGGAAATGCAAGATTGCAATTCGAGTGTATACCAGGATGGTCTCATCTTTCTCTGTGCGGTTTTTAGGCTTTGGAACTTTTACTCCTGAAATATTTAAAATGTTAATAAACAAACTTAATTTATATATATATGAGAAACAAAAAAATTGTCCAACTTTCAACTTGATTTAAGGTAAAACATACAAAAAAAAACACTTCACTTATATTATTGACAATCTTGTAAACACTAGACAACTTTCACAAAACTGAAAGATTTGCTCCAGATATACGTAAAACCTTACTAAGTGTATTGCTATTTCCATCACTATGCTTTCGATATGCAATCATCTTCGGCATTTGCAACTTTTGATTGAGGGCGAGGAAGTTGAACAGGCCTTCGAGACAACCTGGGGTCTGCGAGTCGAACCGTCTGCCTTCGGCCATTGTTCTGGCAAAAGCTAACATCAATTCAGAAGAAGTTAGATCCTAGGCACCTGCAATAGTGCATCTTGCAAAAAAAATGATATTCCATATTCCCATGCATGCCTATCACATACAAAAACTTTAATGCTATGTATGTCATTGATAATCATTATTTTTCTAAAGATGGGATGATCAATCAAAACACTAGCTTATATATATCTGACACTTTTAAGTACTTCAAACAACACAAATTCCATTTGAGATAAATAATAAGGTGAGTTAAATGTATGCTATTTTCTCATTTGGGACCAAGGTCATGAGATGTAGGGGTGTATATTATAGAGATCCCAGAATTAATTAGAAGGGGGTGATGAATCCATGTCCAAAATAATCATTCCCTTCGTAAGATGATTTAGGGGGAGGCATAATAATGTATGAGATTCTTTAGCCAAGATCAATCAAAGGCCAAAGACAGGGCAATGATTGACACAATTTTACAGAGCAAATGGGAAACAACAAGGAAACATACCAAGATAGGGATCTAAGGACGTTCTTCTCTTTTTGGAATGGACGGGGAGAGAACGGAGATGAGAAGAAAAGAAAAATGGAGTTCCTCCCCCTTCATGGGTGAATAGCTAGCTATTTTCTCTCTCCTGTTTCTGACTCCTCCCTTATCGAAACAAACTAAACTAAGCCGCGGTCTAGGTGATTGCAAGGAGGGAACAAAGGCAGCAAGGAATGCGCTCCTCCTCTCATTTCTTTGCAAACTGCAAGCCTTCTTTGGGCCAATACTTTCATGCTATGGTTATTTAACAAGAGTCTGCAATTTGACGATTTGCACATGCGAATTTGGTTTTTTTTTCAGTCTATTTTATTTTTTTTCACGTCTTTTCCTTTTGAAGTAATGTATTGATGTGATAGACATTTTAAAAGGATCACCATCACTCCATCAGCGCATGCAGCGTCCTCACAACCACCATGCAGCGGCATGTCGTGGTTGCATGCCGTTTTTGCTGCAACCACCACACACTTTAGGCGGTGGACGTGTGCGCGGGCAATGCTGAGGACGTCGCTGTAAAAGGCAATGAAGGTAAAAATTGTTTTTTTTGCATGCACCCGAAAATCAAACTATAGCAGGAGACTGCTATATATATAAACCCATCCTTTTATTTCGCCTTCAAATTTCAAAGAGTACAAAGACACGCCACAAACTGGAGTATTCAACATGGAAATATTCATCTCTCATTTTAGTATAATTGGCTGTGTTTTTTTACTACTTCAAATAGTGAAATTAATTCATAAAAAAGAACCACATGCATATTTAATTTGTATGAACTGTGATTAACTGATTATCTGGGTAACCTAGCTTCTTCAGCACCTGCTGTCTTCCACGCAAAAAAACTTCTTGCTTTTCTAATCTTCAGCCAATGGCTGGCTAGCTAGGAAGAAAGCAGCAGGAGCGACGACTCCGACGACTCCCTCCCGTGGCGACCAAGGCCGAAAGATTGATCAGCCATCTCGTCGGCATCGTTCACCCGGCCGCTTCGCTTCCCGGCGGCGCGGCAGGAACGGTTTCGATTCCTCCGCCGCCGCGACGTCGTCGTCGGCAAGAAACGGGGTGCCCTTCGCGTTCGCCGCAGGCCACTGCCTGATGCGCAGCAGCGCGTCACGGTAGAAGCTGCTCTCGGTTTCAATGGCGTCTCTCTGCTTAGGCTCCTCTCCACGCGCCAGGAACAGCGGCTCCGCCTCCGGCGATGGCTCGGATCCCCAGCTCATGGCGTCGCCGTCGGGATCCTCCGTGCTGACGCTCTCGTAGTGCGAGTTGCTCCTCGCGATGAGAGGAGGCGGAGTCAGAGTGTGGTGCTGGTTTGTTCTGCTGGGTGTTGACGATGAGACCGTCAGGTTGAAGCTGCCGAATCCCTGAATTTCGTGGGACACCTTGCGTGCTTGGTCGCGTTGTTGGTCCAGAAACGATGGGTCCCGGAGCAGTTTCAGAACCCTCTCCGACTTGTTCTTCACTGCCAGGCCCCAGTTGAACCTGCAAAGGAAAAAGCCATCGCCCATCAGGAATATATTTATGTTATTTTACGCTCAAATGACTAGCTAGATTCAATGAAGGAAAGTTTTTATCAAAAATTTATATCATTACTCTCTCTCTCTCTCTCTCTCTCTCTCTCTCTCTCTCTGATTAATTATATCTATCATTCGATATATATAACACAAGTAAAAAAAATAAATTTGAACCGTTAGTTTGGGCATATAAAAGTCGTATGAATAGATTAGGGCCTTGTTTGTTTCAGATTAAATTAAATTAAATTAAATTAAATTAAATTTTGTTATTTTTGTATAAGCCAAATGATGTAATGTTTTGTAGTCATTCTTGTGGGGTTTAAATAGTACTTCTTAAAGTTTGTAAAATATTTTTTCATAATTTTTGAACTCGTTAAGATTTTTGAGATTCCTCAAACAAGGCCTAGATTCCTCCGAAAAAAATACTCCTACAATATTATATTTGTTATGCTAAATAAATAAACTGCAATAGTAATTAGTGGTTAAAAATTGCAATAGTAATAGATGATTAAAATTTCATTTGAGGACCTAGTGGATATCCAAAGCCTAAATTATTTGCGGCTGTAATATCTGTTACCCTTTCTCATCAATGTACTGGAGAGTGCTCATTTCTCCGATGACCACCGCATCCTCCCCCAGGAACTCGCCGGCGACGCCGCGGGGGCCATGGACCAGCAGGTGCTCCACGACGATCAGGGCCTTGTACGACTCTCTCCACAGCTTCTTGTCAATCCTGGCCAGCCTGATAATTGCAAGCATCGGTGCAAGAACAACAGCACATCAGGAGCTAACCTGAAATCTCATCGTGCCATTTTCCATCAGCATCAATCATGAAAGGATCTGGGAATCGATCGCCTCACCTCTTGTGCACAACTTGCAGGATCCTGCATATGTTCCCCGCCCGCACTTTTCCAGGTCAAAGCTGTAGTTAAAAAATGACTTCTGTGGTTTAGAGATTATATGTGATTTGGAGGTTATATTTGACTACGGTACTAACCCTAGGATTGTTATATACTCAGGAGGTGTCTTTGATAAATACTATCTCAGAAAGGTTTGGTCAGCTTCATGCAATGACCAATTCCGAAGATAGCCTGCATATACTTGATAAATCTTAGGTGATGATCATTGTAATATTTCAGAATATTCCGTGAAGCAGGTTCTATATGGTTAGTAAAAAAACTTTGGTCTACCATTTAGACAAAAGAACATCTTCATCATAACTTAACCATCACTTGCTATGCAATTATATGCAGCAATTCTTGTTCGAGATGCCAAGGAATATTGGAGAATTGGATTGTTAATATCCATTGCCATTTTTTCCAATGACAACTTACACAAACAAGAAGAATTTTTTTCTAGCAGTTGAATCTGAGATTGCACGTAATAATATCCCCAAGTATAAATTTGATTCATTTACCTGTTAAAATCATAAATTTGATACCCAAATATAATTCTTTCATTTTGCAGCACTTGATCAATCTATGAAAACTAGGCCAATAAGTTCAGTCTTGGAAACACTAAACCTCAACTCAGAGGGTTCCTTTGTGAAATGGGTATGATAACATCCTCTTTTTTTTTAATCTTTTTATGTTTTTATCTCGGGGAAGACTGCTAGATTTTCTATTCTTTAACCATAAATCTTTCCAAAAATACTATATTTTCTATTTTCAACAAAAAAATTTCTTCCCAAAATATGTCTTTCACGTTCAGGAAGTTTTTTTCCCAACAGAGGGTGAGTCATCAGCCCTCAGAATCAGTTTTTTTTTCAGCAGGGTAAGTCATCAGCCCTCGGATTTAAGAATATTTTTTTTTCCTAAGGCCAATTCCCAATTCCGTTTTCAAGTTTCCATCACCACTTACAAAGCTAGCAGACTTATGATCTGAGTTTCCTTCTTGGTTTTATGATCTGACTATCTGAGTCCACTTATCAATTCAATTGATATGTCATTTTCTTATCACTACCCTGCCAGAAAAAGGACCTTCTAGCCCTATCTAAAGTAGTCTTTTAAGGTTTTCCTCCCATCGAAGCCAATCTTAACAAGCATTCTATTAGCACCATTATTAAAGAAGTCCCCACCTACAGTTAAAAATGTTTCAATACATTCTTTGTAGCTGTAAATGTCCAGTATTTAGCAAGACTTCAACTTCATTTTGATGAACGTTAATCTTCCTTTCAAATATATATAGTGGCAACTTCACTTTGCTAGCTCCCTCTGTCACTTTTAAATACACATGGCATCATCTGTAATATTGTAAATAGAAACTCCATCCACAAAACTAGGCTCCAAATCCAAGTACTTACCGTTGTTAGAAATTAATCTTGTATTAGGTAGTGACCTATTCTCACGGTACGCATTGCTAGCTCTAACTACTAACAACCATACAGCAGCTAGCTAACTTGCCGACTAATTCCTACATGCAACACTCGCACGTACTAGCTCACACATGGATGCTGATCCGCTTCTCAAGCCACAACGCTCACACACTTGATTCAGCCACAGCTCATCGAATCATCTGTGCGTGTCGACTCGGCTACATCTTCCATGAGCTTCGACATGCTGCCTTGACGAACACAAATTTTAGCGTCCTACTTGCATGTATACAGCTCTACTAATTAACTGACTCAACTAGCAACCAGATTACAAGATTAGGTTCCAACAATCACCCCCCCCCCAAAATGTTGTAATCCACAGACACATAATAACTCAGCAAGTTACAAGATTAGCTCTAACAACCATGACCCCATTCATCAACACCAAAAGAAACCACTCTTAGTAGGCACGAAAACAGAAAAAAAAAACAACTAACTTAATTATCATAAGCCTTTTTAAAAATCCAACTTCAGAATCACTCGAGAATAATTTAGCAATGTTTTTTTTGGTATCATGCATAATCTCATGCAAGGCCATAATTCCATCTATAATATCACCTTCTTTGAAGAAAGCATTTTGGGTATCACAATAATTTTATCAATTACATTAACCTTTTTGTAAGGACTTTGTATATACAACTTAAAAGACAAACACATTGAAATTGTTGAATTTGCTTGCATCACACTTCCATCTTGATATTGGCAAAAAGAAATAAATATTTCCTAATAATGTTCTAGCAACTAAGAAAACAGCTGGTATCCCATCAGGGCCTTTTTGTTTTCACCCATATTGAGAACCACTTGTTTAACCTCTTCTTTTGAAAAACATTTAATAAATAATCATTTTGTTCTGAAGAAATATTTGCAAGTATCCCAAAGAGTTTCATCTAGGTCAAAAGAAAATTTTCATTCATAGACCCAAATAGATTCAGTAGCATCGTTAACAAAAATCTCATTGCTTTTAATTATCTGATAAGACGAATGATTTTCTATTCTCTTCCATCAACAACCTCATGGAGAAAGCCAGAATTGCAATTTCCTTTCAACAACTATTTTGCTTGCTATCTTTGGTGTCTAAAGATATTGTAGCATGGTTAACAAGAGCCTCATTGTCTTGAATTATATGATAAAACTGAATGCTTTTCTATCCTCTTCCGTTAGCAACTCTATGGGGAAAGCTAGAATTACAATCTCCTTTTAACAACCAATTCGCTTGCTATCTTTGGTGCAGATAGATCTCTTTTGTTTTTGTTGTGAATCTGAAACCAAAATCCATGATGAGAGAGGAGGGGAGGGAGGGAAGATAAATTGATATATTATTTCTTAATTTCTTGATCAATGATACTTATAGAGAGAGGCCAACACTTAAGAGATAGACTCCAGCACTAAAAAACTTTCCTATCATTCTATATGTTGGTTTTGTGTATTCAAACCATTTTTTAGAAAAATAAAACTTTTTCTTTGATCCATTTTGATCATCAATTCTTTACTAAGCAGTAAGGAGAAATTAATATTGGCAGCTTATGAATATTTTAGCTCTTTTTTAATACATGTGTATTGAATATTTTAGCTCTTTTTTAATACATGTGTATTAGATAGCCTAATAATTTTTTCAGGCACAAACAATATTACCAAGGCACCACATCTACTCAGCTAAATCAACAAATGATTGCATTGATTGGATGAAAGGAGGAAACAACAACAAACAACCAGCTAGGTAAAGCCATAATCCCTCTTTTCTATGTTTTTTGATATGGTAGAATATATGATATCATAATTAAAATAGATTAAATCTCTCTATGGCAACCTTGTAGGACTACATTGAAAGATTATTTGGCAAGTGTAAAGGATAATCCGATAAAAAAAGTAGTCAAGAAAGTGAATCTTTTGAATGGTCTCAAAGCAGTAGCCTTAACATACAACGGTTGTTGGATTGGAAACAGTTGGATCAAGTGCATAACAACACAACTTTCATTGGGTAATAGTTGGGATGGGGCGTTCACACTTGAAAGCTTTGGGTTGATGCCCACTATTCTCCTACGTGCCATATCTTCACATAGAAATAAGGATCTGAACAAATTTGGGTATTTATTTTCACTGGTCTTCCAAATTGATGGAGAACGAGCTGCCTATGTGGACCATTTGGTGATGAGGTTAAATATGGTGAAACATGGCATATTCACAAATTGCATGAAGACTGTCTTTGATCTTTCATTATTGTACGTACACATTTGAACGAAGAATTGCTCTCACATACTTGCTAAAACTGAAATTTGATGGCTTGTTTGACAATGACAAGATTATTTTGCGATATCCTTAATTCAGCATTTAGTTTTGACAAGAATTAGAAGCAGAGAATCTACGGTGTTGCAATATTTCTGGAGACAATTCAGTGGGGTGCTAAAAAAGGCAACGAAGACAACTATAATTTGTCACAGATAACTTCTCTTGGTGTATTTGCTTTTCTACTTAGTCGGCATTTCTTCACCCATACCCCAGAGAAGTCATTGGTATTCAACTTCTCCTTTGTTTTTAATTTCTTCTTCAATATGAGTCACCTTAATATCCATAGCACGAGTTTGTTTATTCACCTTACCTTGTGCCCTGAAAATCATTTTTTATTTTTTATTATATTCATTGTTCTTAGCATTGATGCTTTATATTCCAGCTTGTCACCTTTTTTACCATTGTTTGTGGATATAGCTATGTATACAGAGATAAAGAGTGCCATACTGCCATGTCTAATATTAGTCGTAGACACCAATCAAAGAAACTAATTATGTTTGCCATACTGTTAGGGAAGCTACACGTGTGGTGAATAGTTTCAAGTTAGGCATGGTAGATTTTTGTGCCTAGCAAACGGCCAAAATTTTTTGCATTAGCTTTAAATCAGTAAATGCGATCATTAACTGATATACTTGCTTGAGTAGTTGAGTGCTTGCAAAAAATGATACCCAGAGGCGGAGCTAGAACTAAAATAACCGGGGTTCACCACTTCCTCATTAAACATACATATGACTATACCCACCAAATGCATGAACTTTGTTACAGAAAAAAGAGAAAAAAGTCACCATTTATCAAATTGAACATACTGTCTAGAAAACAGAAAAAGTGGGATATATGTAACAATAACCTACAGCGTTATAAGACGTGGAGAGAGATGAAATTAACAAGATGACATGTGATCTTCTATTATTTGTGATCCACTGACAGTGCTACACGTCACGGGATAAGAAGTGTATGTTGGCCTAGGAGCTCACACGAATAGTAAGCAAAGCTCTCACAAGATCTCACAGGAATATTCACTTAGGAAGTAATTGAGGCTCACTATATTGCAGCTGTAGTGTACATTGAACTAGTCCTCAAGCTTGGCTTACAAGTGCTCCTACTTGTCCTATTTATAGGCTAAATTAAACTAACCTTAGCTCAACCCATATATCTAGAACATTCTACATCTAACTATTAATATTTTAGTCATAGTAATAGCCAGATGTTTCTAGTATCTAGTATCTAGTTCATCTATGAACTAGTAGTATAGAACTGAATGTTCTAGATGCTTCTAGCATCTCCATATAGCTACCAACTAGCTACTCCTTCTACAATCTTCTAGTAGATGTCAAGATTATATCTAACAGTGTCAAGTAATTTCATTAAATGCTTGATACACAGATCAAGTGTTCTGTTGCTTTTCAGGCTATTTCATTGCACTTCGTTGGCTGCATGCTTGCTGATCAGGGTTCACCGATTTCGAGCTGGGCGGTGCACACATGGGCTAGAGATGCTGGTACAAACTAAAAATCCCAAGGCACCCGGTGTCCTGTGACACAGGGTAGCTGAATGTGGCTCCGCCTCTGATGATACCACTGCTAGATTTCTCTAAAAATCTTTTTCAATCATAATTATCTCATTTTCATTTCATTTCATTTCAGCCGGTAGCAATTTTTAAGGCGCTTCAAAAGGCTCGTGACATGCGACGAAAGCCTCACGATCGCGATCATGGTAGCCAGCCAATGAGAGCTCGATGCAAGTACGTATTTAAGAAAATGCCTTTGTTGAACATTGCCACAGCCTGACAGCTATGATTTCAGTCTGACAGCTATGTTTTTTCTTTCTTTTTTTTTTGAGCAGGGGGAACCGAAATTAAAGTCGCCCCGTGTCTTGGATCTGATGGTCTATAAACATTTTGGAGATTTTCAAGCTGCCGTGCTTTTCGAATTTCTCTTAGGTGATATTTCACTTGGGAAGTCGTTTATTGAGAATGAGGCCAGATGTTGCTGTAAAGGGTGTTTTTGAATGTGCTGCACCTTGCAACTGTCTGAACGTTGGGTGCTGAACTGTGTTTTTTGAGTTACAGATATGATTGTATAATGACTTGCCGTCTCGCCCTGCTTACTGTTACAATTTACGTTTGCATGGTCAGGTACGGATGACATTGCATAGCCTGTTCACTATTGTCACGTTAGGGACAAAAAGGTGTTGTCACCAAGCATGAGCACTTGCAATTTATTGTTACTACCTCCGTCCTCCGTCCTCCGTCCTGAAATATAAGAAATTCTGAGTTTGTCTTAATTCAAACTATCCTAAGTTTGACCAAGTTTATAAAAAAATTAACATATTTACGATATCAAATAAACATATTTGGATCTATTATGGAATAAATTTTGTAAGTTACTTCTTTAATGTGGTATATGTTAATACTCTTCTCTATAAATTTGGTCAAACTTAGAACAGTTTGACTTAGGACAAACTTAGAATCTCTTATATTTCATGACAGAGGGAGTATATTATTTTCAAATATTTTTGAGTTTTCTAGCATGAAGTCCTGTTATTCTCAGATCTATTGCAATTCCCTAATTTTGCTCATGGCGATTATGGTGTAAGATTGACTCTCTGTTTTAAACCTCTTTATATAGAGCTAATATTAGTTATGAACTCACTACTCATGCTTTCTCGATATTTGCAACAATACATTTCTTGAGGCTGCGGATATCTCTAATCTATCTATCTGTATAACAAAGCGCTAGGCAGGGCTACAGTAGCGCGCGTCCACGGCATCCATGTCGGCCGAGAGACGTCGCTCGTTTGATCGCGGCCTGTGGCTCCATCCAGCCATACGTTCACGCTTTATATATAAAACGGTTTCGTTCGAAAAATAATGAACAAGGCGGCGGCCCGGTTGCTCAGTTGGTCGCCACAGCTGTATTTCACGGTTCGATGCCCAGCCTCCCAGCCGCGGGTCTTTTTCCCCAACGTTTTTTCCCCTTCTTTTCGTGGCACTTTTGTTGCCGTCGCCCCCTTTTGCCGGGGAGCCGTCTCGCCGCCGCTTGGGCCTCCTCTTCTCTTCGCCGCCGTTGTCTCCTCTATCTCCCTTCGCCGCTGGGATCGTAGGGCGTGGCCGCTTTTGCCTTTTCTCAAACCACGGTGCCGGGTCGCCGCTATCGCCGTCGCGTCCGACCGCCGCCGCCGCCGTCGCTTCGCTTCGCGTCCCCGCCGTATACGTCCACGTCCCTGCTCATCTCCTCCTGCAACCCACCCAGCCATCGGGACCGCCTTTTCCACCTGCCGGCGCTGCGTCTAACGCCGTCCCTGCTCATCCTCCTCCTGCAGGCCACCACGCCGCCGGGACCGCCTATCGCCCCCGCCACTCTGGGGTCGCCGGGTGCAGGCGCTGCAACGCCGCCGTCGCCCATAACTCTGGATGCGCAGGTAAAGTTCAGTGCCGCCTTCCTTCTAGCTTTCGTCTGCGCGTCGTCGTTGCCCTGTTCATTGCTTTGTACCTGTCCTAGGTTTTAGCGCACCTGCTCATCTCCTTTATCCAATCTATGTTGGTCTTCTTTACGTAATTTGTTCGTCAATCACAAATGCTCTGTACCTTATTTGGTGCACGCATCTAGCTATTGGGTTGGTTAGTTTTGTATTATCGGCAAAGGAACCATACTCTTCTCGATGTCCATAATCATATATTTCCAACGATTCCTGCTCGATTGATGAAATGTGCATTATGATCGATATGTTTTCTTCAAGGTCCAATCAATTTTATTATGTATATATTGCGCATACAGAGCTCTGACCCACCGCGTAGCCATTGGTTAATCTAATCGTGTTACCGTGTATATGTATATTTGAAATGAATAGGATTTCCTATCCTAATGGAATTCTTCAGGTCATGTTTTTTGCGTGCAAATGCATACGGATGGATCGCTAGGATGCTGCTCGGTGGTTGCGTGCCTCTTTTTTCTTGTTTGTATTGTTATTTTCCAGCGTTTGTTTCTTTGCATACATATTTGTTTTGTTCGCATACATTCCCTAAGCTGTAATGTCCACTTTTGCCCCCCTTCCATTCCTGTCGCACGTGTGATTCTTTTATTTCATTCTTTTCTTTTAGATAGAAGAAATGGTCTCCACATTGTTTTTAGCTTCACTCTGCTTACGCCGCTCACTTAGTCTCCCTTGGTTTACTCCGTCAGTTCTGCGGGTCATTTTTCTTTCCTCTGGCATGTGTTCCTTTCCTATCTGAACTTTATGCATTCTTTTTCATGCCATCCCTGATTACTCCGCCTGGTATGTTTTTGATTCCCCTTGGTTGCTTCGATAGTTCTTTCGCCCCTTCTCCTTGACGCAAGTCTTCGTCTCCTTTTAGCCTATTCATTCGTTTTATCAGAATTTTTGCCCCTTTTTCTTAGTTACACGCTTCTTGCTATGCTACTGGCTGTGCTTGTCTTGCTTATGGGAACTTCGCTTTTCCTCTTATAGTTATCACTGTCCATGGATGCCTTAGCCGATGGTTGCCATCCAGCTTTAGCTTCGGTCTCGCCTCAGCGGTTTGCTGACCAATCTGGTGCAGGTTTTTTTTTAGTGTGTATGATCGGTTTTCTTATTTCGCTGCACTTCCTACCTTGTGTGTATTCGTTTTATGCTCTTCTCACCTATGTGGTTGACGGTTTTTTGTTCTGAATTTTGGTCTATCAGACGGTAATCGCCGGCTGCTTGTTTCGCCTGATCGTGCCCGTGAGAACCGGTCTAAAAGGCGAGCTACCCTTGCTATTAGTGCAGAAATCTATCTATATAACAAAGCGCTAGACATTGCTACAGTCCTAGCCTCTCAGGGTGGCCACGTCGCCCCGTTGGTTTGCGGCCGTCTGATCGCGAGCGACAGGTACATCCGACCATCCATTTATACTTTACATATAAAAACATTTCGTTCGCACAACCTTGAGCAAGGCGGGCGCCTTGCCCGGTTGGCTAGCTGAGCTATCTCTCGGCGTGGAGACCACGGTTCGGTTCGAATCCGACATGCGCCGCATTTCTTGCTTATTTTTTCTGGTGCCCATTTATTCAAAATTGCAGGTCGGCTGCCCTTGCTCAGTTGGCTAGCACCGCTGGTTGTGGCGCTGGAGAGCAGGGTTTGAAGCCTCAGCGAGCCGGCGTGGTTTTTGGCGATGCAGTTTTTTAATCCTTTAATATTTCATTTTTTATAGGTCGCAAAAAAAACATAAAAATTGAAAGTTTTCAAAAATTAAACATGCCTGCACAAAGAACATACATAACAAATTTGATGTTATTCGAAATTTTTTTTTGTCCAAAATTTTTTATAGGTTGCAAAAAAAAATGAAAAATTGAAAGTTTTAAAAAATTGAACCTTGTCTGCACAGAGAACATACATAAAAAATTTGATGTTATTCAATTTTTTTTTTTCCAAATTCATAAAAAGTTAGCTCTTTCTTTATAAGGGCATATTTCTTCTAGATTTTCCACTTCTCAGTTTTATTTATGTTAAGCCGCAGAAATTCATAAAAATCAAAAGTTTCCGAACTATGTTTGCACAAAGAACATCCAAAATTAAATTTTTTTGAAAAATTAAAGTTTTCGTTACGAAGGCTTCGAACTGCGGATTTTATTTTTCGTAGGTCGCAAAACATTCATGAAAAGCTAAAAGTTTTCAAAAAAATAAACTATGGCCACACAAAGAACATCCATAAAAAGTTTGATGTTGTTTAAAAGTTTTTGAAGTCCAAATTTTAAAAAATTTTCCTCTTTCTTATGAAGGGCGTGCTTTTTTCTCGATTTCCTACTTTTCAGTTTATTTATCGTAGGTCGTAGAAAAACATTAAAATTAAAAGTTTTCGAACCATGCTTGCACAAAGAACATGAAAAATTAAAAGTTTTCAAAAATTTAAAGTTTCATAATGAGGGCTTGGAACTAAGGATTTTATTTTTGATAGGTCGTAAAAAAATCATGAAAATAGAAAGTTTCCAAAATTTAACCATGGTTGTACAAAGAACATCCATAAAAAGTTTGATGTTATTCAAATTATTTAGAAGTCGAAATTTACAGATAGTTTGCTCTTTCTTATTTAGGGTATATTTCTTCTTGATTTTCCCACTTTTCAACTGTATTTATGGTAGATAGCAAAAATATCTTACAAATTAAAAGTTTCTAAACCATGTCTACATAAAGAACATTCAAAATTAAAAGCTTTCATAATACAGGCTTCAAACTAAGGATGGGCTCAGGCATCATATATATATATATATGTGTGTGTTGTCTTTCTTGACTTATACTATTTTTTAGTTATAAATGTATTTCTTTCGATTACCTTTAAGTGCATCGATGTCTACTTCGGTATCTTCGATTCTTCATCAGGACATTTTTGTGTTCGTCCTGTTTCTACACATTCTTTTTTTCCTTATATGCTATCCTCTTAAAGAATCTAACTATATACTAATGCTACTTTTCATGTAATGGAATGATAATGCACGTATTTACTAAGTCTAAATATTTAAATATGCACGGACGCGCCAATCGCGTGTTAACATTCCTAGTATCAAAGGGGAAATGATCTATGCACAAACCAATCCGCCACGTCACCCGAAAACCCCATCCGTCTGATTTTGCAGATTAGTGCATCCTACCGTCCAGCGCGGACATTTTTTTTTAGAAAAAACCCTTCATTTTTAGCTAATCAACCCGCGCTCCGTGACTGAAGGAATTCTCCTTGCCCTTCGAGTTGTCTGAAATTCTTCGTAGCAGCGCACATACACTCTACTAGTAGGGGTTAACGCATGAAGGGTAGAAAACCTGCCTTCTTCGGCATTCAAGCTGTAGAGCTGTGGGTCCTCCTGGTAGTCCTGACCAACAGCTCCCACGTTGTCCTACTCGTTCTCTACGCTTTGCAACAAAACGACAAATAAATCAATAAATTACTTGAATAAATTTGTCCTATGCTCAAAATTAATGGAATATGTATGAGTGAAATTCTAATATTGGAAATCAGAAGTTTATAAATAATTTGAATTTATTTGAGTTTATTTGGAATATTTAGGGTTTTTTATTTATGGAGGATTTTAAATGGTTATTAATTTTGATGGTTTTGTAATAGAAATAGGGGTTAAAATCAACCTTCAAAGATAAATATGGTGTGAAAGGATTAAGAAAATTTTATTTCAAGACTTGAGCAAAATTTGAATTTTGGAAAGATTTTGTAATTTGCCCTGAACTTAAATTTGGAATTGTTTGGATTATTCATCAAATAGGAAAGAAAAGAGGTCAAGAAAATTTATTTTGGAGATATTTTGAGAGAGAAAAGGTAGGTTCTGTATATCTAATTTTTGAATTTAGGTTTTAAAATTTGTTTGAATAATTTTATAAATTGGATTTGTATTTGATCAATATAGTTTTCAAATGGGAGGAAATAAAAAAGGATTTTATTTAACCTATTTTGGAATAATTCAAGAGCTCTAAATATTTTTCTTAGGGTTTAGAATCTGTTTTGAATTTTTGGTGAAATTTCTAGAATTTTTAATAGTGTTTTGAATTTTCAAATAGAAGTTTGAATTTATATCTGCTTTGAACAAAAGAAAAGGGAAAATCTTCGGGATGATTTGGGCTGAAAGTGGGCTCGGCCCAAGTTGGCTGCGCAGGCGCGCCGGGGTGAAGGCCTGACTCGAGGGCTCCACCGGTCAACGAAAGTGAAGGCGGGGGCGCTTACAGGTGGGGGCCAGCGGTCAGTGGGAGAGAAGAAAGAGGGAAGCGAGCTTCGGTGAAGGGAAGTCGACGGCTACGGCGAAGGGAAACCGGCGGCGAAGTGGAAAGGGTCAGATCAGGTAGAAGGGAGTAGGACGAAATGATTGGCAGCGGCGATTTCACCTGAGACGGTTGGCGACGAGTCGGCGGCGAGGTCGCGTGGTGGTGGTTCGGGGTGGATGATGAGGACGTGGTTCCTGTGGACGGCAGCAGCAATTGAGGACACGACGAGCTTTGCGAGATGGTGTGGGTGCTTCTTTACGTGGGCGCCAAGCACGGCATGGGCAGAGCACGTCGACGGCGAGGTGGAGGGAGAGGAAGAAGAAAGGGGACGGCGGCGTCAATATCGACCGCGAGGGATGGGGCTGGAAAGCGCGAGACGCTCAGGAAGGAAATCCGCAGCGTGCACTGAAGTATTTATAGGTCGGCGACGTTGGTCACCGAAGGTAACAGTTTAGGGTTGAGTTAACCTAACGACGGCGAGGAATTCTAGCAAAACCACGGTTGGGTTGGAACAGGGAAGCGATGGAACACGTAGGCGGCGACGAGAGGATTCCGAAGAGGTCCTTGCGGTGGCCAGCGGTGAGCTTTAACGGTGACGACGAGCTTTTCCGGCGACGCCGGAAAACAGAGCTCGGGGGCGGCGCAATTTTTCATCCAGGGTAGGCGACGTGGCTTAATCCGAGACGTTGAAATAAACATATGCATGCAGACGGTCGTCGGATCCTCATGTCCTTGCCAGCAAGGCGTTTTCCCGGCATGTGGGGTCCACAAGTCAGCAACAGAGAGAAAGGAGAGAGACTGACTGGTGAGACCCACCTGTCAGTGGAACTGAGCTGAGGGCGCAGCTAAGCGAGCAACGAGAGTCTGGCGAGCGGGGTTGCCCTGTCAGCGAGTGGGTGGGAGGAAATAAAAAGGAAAGGGAAAAGTATTTCCAGAAATCCATTTGCTACTTGAGAAAATCATAGAAAAGTATTTATCAACTAGAAAATTATGGGATAAACTCCTATAAATCCAGAAAAATGAGGAGACTTCAAATATGGCCTTAGATTTGCCATTTGAAAGAATTTTATATTGGAGAAAATTAAAAGCATGCCCTTAGGGCTAGGATTTAATTAGGGAAAATATTTGAGATAAATCTCAAAATTCCTAAACATGATCAAGGATGATCCCACATGTAATTGACATGATTTTCGCGAAAAATTTTCCTTGCAAAATTTTGGGTATGTTACATTCTTACCCGCTTAAAAGAAATCTCGTCCCCGAGATTCACTTGAATGGAAGTAGATAAGGGAATTTCTCCATGACGTCCAATTCCTTTTCCCAAGTGGCTTCCCCAGTTGTATGGTGCTCCCACTGCACTTTCTAGTACTTGATAACTCGGTTTTGTAATCTTCTTTTTGTTTCATCTATTATTCTTTTAGGTCGTTCTTCATACATCAAATCTGGAGCTTGATTGAAAATGCCATCAAGCTTGATTATGATCTTGATGCTGTCCCTACCTGGCGCGCCAACTGTCGATGGTTGTAACCTTGGGGGTACTTGTCGGCAATGAATTATATGTGGTGCTCCAAGATCTCAAACTAGATGGTAACACAGGAGACAGATGTATATTGTTTCAGGCCCTCTCGTGGAGGTAATACCCTACCTCCAGTGTTCGGTGTTTGTATTGATATATGGGAGTTTCCCGAGTACAAGAGGATCGAGAGGTCTCCTAGAACTCAAGATCGGATGTAGAATCTACTGAACTCGTTGTCGAGGTTGATCGAGAGTTCATAGATTTATAAGGCTGTGGCGATCTGATGTGTTGTATGATGATGCCCAACTACGGGCCCTGACCCCCTTTATATAGTGAGGGAGATACAGGTTACATGGATAGAGCCCGAGTCGCTTACGAGGCACGGTACCGACTCAAGCAGAGTCCTATCTTAACAATTACGGCCTCCTTTCTAATCCGGATGATCTTCTATCTTTAGAATTTCCTTGTCGGCCAAGCCTTGTTGGAGTCCGAGTGGTATACGCCCCTATCCACCGTCCTGGGCCGTCCCCCTGTCGGATGTCCTTTAAGGCCCATAGGGGTGGTACCCGGGGCCCATGTAGTCAACACCTGCTTCCTATGAGGTTGGTATGTAAGTTGGAAGTGCTTGATAAAATGAAGTAAAAAGTATATATTACCCCCTAAACTTCTACAAAAGCATAGAATACATCCCTCATATTCAAAACCGGATAAATAACATCCCTCAACTGTGTAAACTGTAGGATATCCATCCTTAGCACTGGTGTAAGTGGTTTCGGACCAACGCACACACTGCATACTCCCCCAAAATCCCCAAATTACAAGCGGAGTCCAGCGCTCTAGGGTTTGAGTTCATGCGCCTCTCTGCTCTCCGTGTTGCTCCTGCTCTGCCTCTGGTCGACAGCCACCACGCCGTTCCTGCTCTGCCTCCGACGGTGCTCCTCGGACGGCCCTCTGGTTTGTTTCAAGCAGACGCCCTTCCACATCGCCCCCTGCTCTCTAGGTAGCCCCTGCTCTGGAACTACGCCACTGCCTCCAGGAGAGAAAACCGATGGCGCTCCCGATATCCAATGCCCTGCCTCTAGAGCCTGCACGCCACAACTGCATGCTGCATATTATGTTGCTCTGTACATAAATTAGCTAGTGAATGTTGCATTTTATGTTGTTGTCTGACCGGGAGTACACGATGTATGACACTCAATTTGTTCGTCTGTTGCGAAACAACATTAAATTAGGTTGCCTGATACAAGATGACACCGGACGCACGAATTTCTCCCACCAGTAACATTTTGACCATTTTTCACCATTTTCCCCTATTTTCCTCACCTTTTCCATCCATTTTCGTATTTACTACCGAGTAAAACACCATAGGCAACGATTCACCGGGCGGCGGGCCGCGAGTGCGCGACCAGCACACCACTCCGTCGTCCTTTTAGAAGCAGAGCTAAGGAGCAAATGTACTGCAAAACCACTCTCCACTGTCCTCATGATCTCATCCCCTTCCTGTAGACTGTAGTAGGAGAGCTGTTGGCTCGCAAGTGCCCGATCCCCAACTTTGATCCCTAGCAGGCTAGCCCCGATCCCCATCGCCGACACCGCCAGCCAGCAATCCGAGGCCACAAAGCGACCTCAGCTGATCCCATCCCTCGTCGTCGAGCTCGTGCAGGGCGGCGGCGGAGGCGCTGAGCTCTGCTCCGAGTGGGGAACTCGTCCTCAGTCCTCCTTGAGTATGGAGTCCTTTATCTTCTAAGTTCTGGCATGGTTCTCTTCATTCAGTTGTAGAACAAGCTCTGACATATTAAGGTTGGCATGGAGTCTTCTGTCTTCTAAAATCTTTATGATGAACCATGAGTCCATGACCATGTTTAATATTCCAGCAATAAATAGGAACATTTTTTTCCTAGTTGCTTCTAGGCGCCTTCAGTACTTTCACTGCCAATATTATTTCACTTTATTCGGGAACTTTTAGTAGTGTGCATGACTGGGTATTGTAGATAATTCATTTTGTCAAGGCGCCAAAAATTGTTATTCCACAGGAAGGAATGTTCCATGCTGAAAACTGCACTTAATTCTCTGCAAAAGGAGCTTTATTCTCTAGCATCTTTTCCATTGTGGTGCTCTCTTGTGTTGTCTGTCATGCAACAAATTTTTGTACTGATTTCATTGGGGAATGAGGCCCCATGATATTACAGGAAACTTCCTGGTTATATTAATCATTTTGTGGCTGATGACTGATGTCATTTTGTTGTATTTTTGTAAACCAATGTAAAATCTGAGGTATCAATTATTTTTCTTCAGGGTTCTGTTCTCCAATGCCACAGTTTGATAGTATTGAATATTTCTAAGCCACAGGAGTTGATGCTTTCATAATGCGGGCACATGCAGGGTCATCACGGAGGGATCAGCACTGGATATGGAGAGAAACAGATGCAACCATAACTGTTGCCCGTCTCCTCTTCAACTGATCGCCTCAGGTGGTCAGCACTCTGAAAGCAGGGCTGCTTACTTTTCTTGGCCTACGTCCACTGTAACAAATGGTTCTGCCGAAGGCCGCGCTAATTACTTTTGGAACCTACGGAAGGGCGTATTACCTGGTCATCTTGGCTGCTTGCCAAAAGGGCAACAAGCCACCACCTTGCTTCATTTAATGATTATAAGAGCATTCCACAGCAAGATCCTGCGCTGCTTTAGTCTCGGTACAGCAATAGGTTTTCAAATCAGGAAGGGAACAATGACAGATACACCTGCCATCCTTGTCTTCGTTGCTCGAAAGGTTCACAGGAAGTGGCTTAGTCCTGCACAATGTCTTCCAGCTGCCCTTGAGGTAGACATGATTTTGGATCCTATATTTCAGATTAATCTATTGAGGTCATTTGGGATGGCAAAATCATTTTTTACTGTTCCATAAACAGGGACCTGGTGGCGTGTGGTGTGACGTCGACGTTATTGAATTCTCTTATTTTGATGCACCAGTGCCGACTCCAAAGGAACAGTTGTATGACGAGCCTGTTGATGGATTACAGGGTAGCGATCCATCTATAGGTTCTGGTTCACAGGTAAAGTTGCTCTGTCACAGTTTGTCACATTGCCTGCTTCGTCATACTCACATGAGGACTAATCTTGCTTGCACCCTTTTATTGTTGTAATGATTATTTATAGGGTGATGTAGATTTGTGCCACTCCAAAGTTCATGTCTTGAAATATGCCCCTCGATGTGTCAATGGCATGTGGGTCGTGAGTTCTGATGTCATACCCACATGTCGTTGACATATGGAGTGGCATATTTCAAAATGCCACACTTTATGATTTTTTTGAACGAATGGACAGGTGCACTATCATTTCATTAAAAAAGGACTTTATAATGGCATGTCTCTGAATTGTCCTTATCTTTTATATTTAAACCACAATCATTAGTGCATAACTGGCAAGCACGATAGCTCTCCGTAGACAGTGATCCATGAAATTTCATATTTACGATGTATATAAGAGTTATCTCTTTTTCACTAGGTAGCTAGCCTTGAAACATATGGGACTTTGGGTGCCATTGTGAAGAGTCGAAGTGGGCACAAGCAAGTAGGCTTCCTTACAAACAGGCATGTTGCAGTTGACCCGGATTACCCTAGTCAGAAAATGTTCCATCCCTTGCCTCCTAATCTTGGACCTGGAGTTTACCTTGGTACTGTTGAGAGAGCTACATCTTTTATCACAGATGATGTTTGGTACGGGATCTATGCAGGAACAAATCCAGGTGACATCCCGTTTTGTGCTAGTTGCTTTATATTTGTAGCAATATTAAACAGCTGCCCGCTCTTGACTGTTTCGGTACACATACACTAGGGGGTAAGAATATTTTACACCATTGGATCAAGCACACATGATTTAGATCAACTTATCATTTAGTCACTGTCTTACCCCCTAGGGAGTAAGAGTTCTATACACCATTGGATCAAGGAAAATGAATGACACAAAATAGTTTCAGTGCATGCTAAAAATAGCCTTGTGATAACAGTTTAACGGGCATATATTTGCATCAGCTGGCAGACCTATCTTTCAGCGTTTTCCCCACTTCAGTTCTGCACCTTTTTGTGATGTCCTATCCACCTTCTAATTTTGCATTTATTGTCATTTATTTACTAGTATTGATGGTCTTACTCATTAAGACTAACCTTTGTACCTTTACCTTGTAATGGGTCTGCAGAAACATTTGTCCGAGCCGATGGTGCATTTGTTCCATTTGATTATGATTTTGACATTACTAGCGTCAGTACTTCGGTTAAAGGACTTGGAGTCATTGGTGATGTAAAGGAAGTTGATCTGCAATCATCTATTGACAGTCTCATTGGAAGACAAGTTGTTAAAGTTGGAAGAAGTTCTGGTCTAACAACAGGGACTGTTATGGCATATGCTCTTGAATACAATGACGAGCAGGGCACATGCTTCTTCACCGACTTTCTTGTTGTGGGGGAGAACCAACAAACATTTGATCTTGAAGGAGACAGTGGGAGCCTTATAATCTTGACAGGACAGCATGGTGAAAAGCTACAGCCTGTAGGGATCATATGGAGTGGTACGGCTAACAGGGGAAGGTTGAAGCTAAAATACGGTCAGGGTCCAGAGAACTGGACAAGCGGGGTTGATCTCAGTCGCCTTCTTAATCTATTGGAGCTTGATCTAATCACGACAAGTGAAGGGTTACGAGGTCTGTGCTTAACACTGAAAAACATGGATCACATCATGACGTTTTAGCCTACATTTTTCATAATCATATTGATTTCATTTCATAAAGCACACATTGTTCTTTGCTATACAGAAGCCCTAGAAGAACAAAGAATTACTATAATGGCGGTGGTGGCTAATTCCACTGCTGCAGAATCATTGCCTGTTGCAGGCTCCCAAGAAAATGGAAAAGTTGGCAAGGTTTACAAGCCTCTTGGAATCAACATGCAGCAACTTCCTGGAGACGGTTCAGCCAGGCCGAACGAGCTCCATGTCGATACAGTGGAAGGTGTAAACAATGTCGAGGAGCATCAGCTAAAGAATTCACCTGAAGACATTTACTTTTCTCTGCATCTGATGAAAAAATTGTTTTTCTCTTGTTTACCTGAATGGTGCATAAAATAAATAAATATATTGTATATTTTTTGTGCATTTGTTTATAGCATGCCTGATACCTGAATGTGGCAGACTGTTTATTATAGTGTACCTGTCTATACTTTGTATTGCTAACTGAATGTAGCAGATGTAAAGCATACTGTTTATATACGTCGGATTGTCGCAGATGTAAAGTAGGCTTCTTTTAATTTTTTTTTTGGCTGTTCGGTCAAAAAAAATTGGCTGCATTTTTGACTTTTTGCTTGTAGTGCTATTTTTTATTTTTAAATTTGTTTTTGTCTTTTGCATGTAATGCATTTTTTATTCTATTTTTTAATGTGTCCCCATCAGGGCAATGTTTTTCTTGCTAGGATGAGTTATGCGCGTGTTTCTAGCAGGCACATGCTATGTTTGCCGACCAATTTTGTTTGGGCCTTCATATTGTTTTTTCCCCAAATCAATATGTTCTTTATACGGGGCAGGGAGTATAGGGATATTTTTCAGTGCTCTGAGTGCTATGGAGGGGACGAGAAATCGCGGTGGCTGAAGAATCGAGTGAGGCTATCTTCTTCTTTTTTTCAGTGCCATAAATCAGTCCCTAACTCCCAATAGAATTGACATTCGGAGTAATGCCACGAACCGTTAAATTTGTTCAAACTTACTGGTTATCTTTTGAAAATTAAACTTATCGGTTATCACTCATCTATTCATTTTACTGCAACTTCATAGCTAATTTTATCAATGCTACATTTCATAGCAATGGCATAGAATGCTACATTTCTTGATTATCAATCGTTGGATCAAGAACGAACCTCACATCAAGAACGAACCTCGAATATCAATCATTGGATGATAATCGGAATCTCCAAAGAATATGAATCCGTGCGAATCTGACGCAAACAGTAGTAGTAATAGTTTAGTTGCATGTTTTCTAAACAAAAAAAAAAGTTTGATCGCATGGAAGGACTTGAGCCGGTAGTTTGATCAAAGGAGGAGCACATGGTGGGGTTAGAAGAGTTTGAAGGCACTCGTGGTCGTGGGGTAAGTGGGAATCTCGATCCTCGTAGAAGAAAGTGATGGACATAGTCTTATTAGCTTCTGAGTTCTGATGCTCAATAAGACCAACTCTTTAACACTTTTATTTGCTTATCTTCCATATTTCTTTTTTTGAGGGAAAAGGGGCGGGAGTTCCGCCGATCCATTAATAGATAGAAAAAAGATGGTCATAATTACAAGTGGTGGGGAGGGCGGGGCCTCCGCCTAATCTAGCTGGATCTATTGGCGATGAATGCCACAAAGAAGAAGTCGGCAGTTGCGTCTTGTGCCGTAAAGGCGTCGGTGGTTGTGAAGTTTGGTGAAAAATACGACGGTTGCGTTCCTTCCAAATGTTCCAAAGTGTATAGATCATCTTCCCATTTAGCTCCTTACGAGGCTTTGGGGTAAGCCCGAATGCATACGGTCCCACCAATCCCACAATGCGACCGCCGGGTCAAAAGCGCAAAGGAGAGGTTCCAAACTTCCACGGTGTAGGTGCATTCCTTGAAAAGATGATCCTGCTTTCCACCGCTAGGTTGCATAGACAACACAATTGTTGGGCGAAGCACCCTTTTGGCGAGCACATCCGCCGTGTTGAGACCTCCATGGCTAAGAGTCCACGCGAAGAGTTTACATTTGGGCTCGCGTAGGCCTTCCAAACAAGTGTCGCCTTGCCGACCTCCTAGCGCCAAAAATTGGACTGATAAGCCAACTTGGTTGTGTAGGACCCGTTGGGTGTGGGTCCAAAGTAACTCATCGGGCTATCTGAGAGGCGAGGATCGAGCGATTTTTTCCCAAAGGCGGCGTATTGAAGGAGCTCCTCCGTGGTCATTTGCGCCACCGATCGATCAATTATGATTACGTAGACCATCGCAGAGTGTTCTCTCTTTGTGCGTTGCAATGGCAAACAAATTGGGGGCAACCTCCTGAGGTGAGAGTCCATCGAGCCAGGCGTCTTTCCAGAAACTGAAATGCTCACCATTACCAACAACAACCCGGGTGGAGGCTCTGAAAAGGGCAAGGTCTGCCGCAGTGAACGAGATAGCATCTGAGGAGCTCGAAGTGCCATCGGAACGCCAATTATTCCAAAGCCAGCGGAGACGGAGTGCTCGACCAAAACGATGAAGGTCCAGTAATGCCCAGTCCCCCTAGATCTTTGGGTCTCGCATACTGACCTCCAGTTCACCAAGCACTGACCACCATTGGCCTGTTGATTACCGGTCCATAGGAAGGACCGTCTGAATTGGTCAATCTTTCTGATTACCCATTTGGGAAGAGGGATGGAGGCCATGAGATATGTCGGGATGGCAGAAAGGACCGCTTGAACAAGGACTAGGCGTCCAGCCTTGGAAAAAAACTTTCCACGCCAAGGGGCAAGACGGCCCGCGATCTTGTCCAGAAGGGGCATGAAATGGATCTTGCGAAGCTTCGAAGGCGCAAAGGCAACCCTAAGTAAGTGCAAGGGAACAAGCTCTGTCCGGCGAAAAGGATGCAAGGGTGGCATCCAAGTCGATCCTCTCAATGGATTGGGTAGACCGAGCACTTGGTCTTGTTCAAGTTGATGTCGATCTTGCCCAAAAGTGTCCAACAAACCGATTGTGGAGTCAAGATTCGCTTAGATGGTTGGATGAAGATGGCGCATCATCGACAAAGAGGAGATACGCCCGAATAGGGGTTTCAACCGTGCGGGATGTTATTCTCATCCGCAAGACTAAAGAGCTTGTCAATGGGTCCATGGCCAAGATGAAAAGCATAGGGACGGGGTCGCTTTGCACGAGCCCCTTTCATGAAGGAAACCAGGCCTCGATCCCATTGAGAATAATCTGCAAGAGGACGATCCGGAGAGTAGAAATCCAGTTCCTCCAACAATTGCGAACCCCTTAGCTCAAGCACTCGAGGAGGTAACTCCACTGGACCGAGTCAAATGCCTTGGCAAAATCAAGCAAGGAATAGCGCCGGCTTTTCTGTCGCTGAAGTTTGAGGATGTTGGATTGGGTGCGAAGGAAGTTGTCTGGATGCATCTCTTCTTTATGAAGGCGCTCAATCGGGGCCACAAGGTGATCTAGCTTGACCGCCAACCTATTGGCGAGAAGCTTGGAGAAGATTTTGCCAACACTATGGATGAGGCCGATAGGCCTATAATCCACGAGGTCCCTCGCATCCCGCTTCTTAGGGATAAGGATGATATTGGCGAGTTCAACAGAGAGAAATGTGTTGAGTGTCCACTCAAAACCACGCCATGCACCGCAATCAAGTCATCTTTGATGATTTGCCAACAAGCACTGTAAAAGGTACCGTTGAATCCATCCGCCTGGGCTTTATCTACCGGCATGGACCTAATGGTCGCATAGATCTCCTCCTCCGTGAAAGGGCTTGAGCTCCAAGAGGTGCGGTCTTGGATGGACTAGATTGTCCCAAGCTAGAGTGATAGTCCTCGGGTGGAGGAAGCTAGGTGATCCCAGTAGCGGGAGCATTCTGCTCCATCTGATGATGCTCAATAGCCGGCCTAGAAGGTGTGTCAAGAGAGTAAATGAGGTTCTTTTTCCTCCTGCTGGATGCCCTTAGATGGAAGAATTTAGTATTTGCATCCCCTAACCGGAGCCACGAGAGACGCGCACGCTGCTTGATGCGGATTTTTTCAATGGTTGCCAGGCCAGGGATCCTAGCCTTTAGGGCCGACCTGAGCTCCCTTTCCAAGTCCGTCAGCACACGATATTCTTGGGCCTTGTCAAACAACAAAATCAACTTCGTGACGATTGCTATTTGGAGTCGGACGGAAGGATCTTTGTGCGGCCCAAGAGGAGAGGGCCTTCACGTCGCTCCAACTTGATGTGCAATCTTTTGAAGGGATCGGCGCGAGTTAAAGGTCGATCCCACGCTTTGGACTGTGGTTGAAAGCCCTCCAAAGTAGTCCAAAAGTTCTCAAATCTGAAGATACGACAAACCGGGAGCTTGGGGTGGCCACGATCGGAAGGGGGCATGGTGCGAACTTAAAGACGGGAGACCAAGGAGGATGGAGTCCGAGAAGGCGAGTTCCCAAGGCGTGGAGCGAAGGCCCTATCAATCTGGTAAGCGTTGGGTTGGCTCGCTCATTGCTCCAAGTGAAACGACGCCCAAAAGCGAAGTTCCTTAAGACGAGCGTGTATCGTGGTTACGGCGTCCAACAAGCCCAGTCCACATTGGAGTTGTTCTTATCTTCTGGTTGCATGATTAGGTTGAAGTCGCCGATTAGCAGCCAAGGTGTTTCTAGGTGCCCCACAACATTTATGAGGCCATCAAGGAAGGCTAGCTTATGCACACGGTCTTGAGGACCGTACACCACGATGATCCACCACTCAAGCGAGTCCGAACAGCAGAATTTTTTTGAGAGAGAACTCATCGATGGATGTATCGAGATGGAGAATTCGAGCCCTTGATCGCTAGAAGGATGCCCCCTCGCGTGTCCACAGCAGGGCGATGCACAAAGGAAACCGGGTCCGCGAAAGATTGGCCTAAGCAGTCCATGGCCAAGCTGGTGTCCCAAAGATCAAGTTTAGTTTCTTGCAGGCACACAATGTTTGCCCTCGAGTTAACGACAAGGTTTTTAGGGCGCCGATGCGCCCGGAGTTGAGCCTCTAACGTTCCAATTAAGCAAACGCAACCGATCCGATCTATTCATCAATCGGTGAGGAGACGGTAGGGGAGCCCATGGCGTAATCTTGATGTATCCGACGGGGTAAGGCGCCACATACAAGGTGGGGCGGCTTGAGAGAGGCATTTGACCAATACACTTGCGGGCGGCGGCCACACCCAGGCGATCCTGAACAAAAGTGGTCAATCTTCATAAAGCACAAGCGGCGACGACTAGGCGCTAGAGACCGAAACTCGAGCCGTGGCTTGAAGGCGACACCGCAACGCCCCAATGGTGAGGTTAGCCAGTACGCCATGGCGAGCCGCCGCTTCGGGCGGCCGCGCCGGATGGTGGAAGGTCACGTGAAGAGGACGCCGGCGCCCATGGTGCCATGGCTTCGAGCAATGCGCCGCGCGTGCAGTCTCCACCGTGGTCTTGGTGGCGTTCTCGGCGGCGCTTCTACGACGAATCGGGCGGTTGTTGATCTTGAGGCGACGTCTGACATAAACCTGCAACACGGGCCGAGGAGCAGGTGCTGTGACTGATTGCAAGAACTCATTTAGCCGTGTGTCAGTCTGGTTGTCCTGGTTGTCCATTGCCGGGGTTGCAAGCAGCGATGGAGGGCGCTGGGGGAACACCCCGCTGGAGGCGACATTGTCCATTGGGGAGAAAGGTGCCTCTTCGAGGATTTGGACCGCGGCGAAGGCGTGATGCAGAACATCTGCTCAGATGCCCCGTCCCGCTGCAAGGGCGAAGCGCCTTCATGAAGCGGTCGAGGAGCAGCCATCGGGCAGCAACCGTTGAGACTGATCGCCCGAGCTTTTTGGTAATTTGTGCCCGAGCAGAAATTAGTGCCCGAGCTTCATTTACTTCCGCACATTAACTTGATCGTTTGCATGTGAGTGCCATCGAGCCTCCTAGTAGTCGCTTGTGTCTCATTGTGATCGCTTCCGCAACTAGACTCTAAATCCATCGATAGCTTGGGTTCCTAATTTGACTAATTAAGCAGGCGAATTGAGTGAAATAAAATTTGAAAAGAGCCGATTCACCCCCCCTCTCGGCCTAGGATCCTTACAAGAAACGACGGGGCGGCTCATCGACTTGGCCCAGCTTCCATTCGAACTTGGCGACGCGCATTCGGCCGCCATAGCTGGCTTGGTGATGATGATCTTCCGACGTCTCCAACACATCAAGGTGGATGATGACGAGGGCCAAGCAGAACTCCATGGGACGCAAGGCTGCTGAGCCTTCGTCGCCGCCGTTGGCGTGGGGCAGCGATGGAGGCGGTGAGTCTTGGGATGGTATTCGGATTGGCCGTCCATGCCCGGATGTTTAGGGTGGCGGTGTTGAGGAGGCGCGAGACTCCTCCTCCACGCCTGGAGCACGCATGCCGGGCCGATGATGCTCTCGGCGACGCGGGGCACCACGCGATGCATCGGTACCCTTCCAGCGAGGCGGACTACAGGGCGGATGGGCGCCGGCGAGGAGGTGAACCGCGCGCCACGATCTGAAGAGGATGTCGGTTGGCATGGCGACGCGCCACGCCAGCGGCTCGATCACGCTGCTCTCAGGTGTCGGCGAACGAGGAAGTCCTCAGGGCGTGGTTGGAGACATGGACGTTGGAGTAGCGACAATCCGCCGCCCCCATGGCCGCGAAGTGGACGGTCGTCAGCGCCGCCGAGGGCTCTGGTCGCTGGTTGCCTCGGAAGGAGGCCGTAGCCAGTGGAGGAAGCCGTCACCCATGCGAATCAAGGAGGTTGTCGTGAGGACGCACGCCCACTCCGGGCGGTTCTCCGGCTCACCCAAGCTGGTCGGTGGGGCGGGGGAGATCTGAGACGCAACGAGGCGGAGAGGTTTGGTGGCTGGTGGAGACTTGGGGTGGCGACAGTGGGCAGCGATGTGGCCGGAACGGAAGCAGGATCGGCATTTAACGGGATCCCGGCACTCTGCACGCAAGTGAGAGGTAGAGAGGCACCTGTAGCAGCGTCGGATGCAAACGCTTTCATATTTTTTATCTACTCTTTTAGCTCTCGAAGTTCATTTTTATCATCAAATAGTATCAACAAATTAGATAAGTCATAAAGGAACGTTAAGCTTCCATCACACTTGTCATGGGAGATGGTAGCTAAAGATTGAGTTAGCGAGAGAAGATTGGGCTTATGTGGCATTAGTACTCACATGTTTTGGGAGAGAGGGAGAGAGAAGGGGGAGGGGAGGGAGGGTGAAAATGGGAGCGTCGTTAAGGCTTGCAGCCAGCTTAATATTTTTGCTTGCCCTTTTTACAAGCGAGTGTAAAGGCAAATCTACCTTCTAACTTGGGATAAATTGTCATTGTCTCTCTCGAGCTTAGCTCATTTGCAATCTGAACTCTTCAATCCCACACAACTACCTATATCCCATTAGGGCAAAGCTGATTTGTGACACGAACTCATCTAGGATAAGTCAAAGGCTACCCGCAAATTCGCAATACATACACCTAGATCCATACTGCCGAAACAAATTTTGTATCCAACTTTGTTATTGTTACTACATTCATCCATTCTTCTAATCTAGAATGAAGCGTTACAGATTAATGGGCCAAAGCCACATTAACGGGTCACATTGCAGAAAGCCCTCTGGCGAACAGCAGCATAAGCCCGCCGCCAAAAAAGATCACCAAGGACATAAAAGATAGCAAATACTTCGATTTCATCTACAAGATTTAACCACAAAAGCGATAGAGAAAATACATAATGCTTCCACGCGAAGAAGATCACATGCCAACTGGTTTATTTCCTTTTACTCCCTCCTCTGATCACAAATATTTGACGCTTTTGACTTTGCATAGTCTCTAAAGCATAATTTTGGCCACTAATTATCATGATGGTTTATTTATAAACCCACTAAAACTTTTGTCGACAATTGAAAATCCGCTCCCTGTCGCAGACACGACACGGAGCCATGAATATTGTGGGGCAGTCTCCAAGCCGAGCTTACTTTTGTTGTTTGTGAGGGCCAACGTACCCCCTTTCTCACCGGTGTTGCGTTCGGGGATGGCGTTGCATTACAGGGAGTTGACACGGTGTTTACCTAGGTTCAGGCCCCTCACCGTCGAGGCAATAGCCCTACTCCTGCAGTGATTAGCTATGATGAACGTGGTGTACAGGGGTGCATCCTAAGGCATGGGGAGGAGATCGCCGAGTCTTGGGGCGTTATGAGAGTGGATGGGATGAGCTGAGATTCTCCGATACGTCTCACGCAGAGGGGTATTTATACACAAAGCCTGACACGGATAACTACACCTGGCGAGCCGGTTGAAGCCTCACCCGAACGCAGGAGTCTATCCCGATTCGTGTGGAGCTTCTTCCGAGCCTTGCGTAGCATGTCAAGTTTCCTCCTTATCAGATGAACGTCGTGAGTAGATAGAGTCCCAGGGCATGTGGCACCCTCAGACTTGACCCTGAGATAGGCCCAAGGCTAGTGGGCCTCCAGTTATATGAACCGGGTCCATCCGCGTACCCCTGATAGCCCACTGAACGGATTAGGTAGGTTATCGAGGTCAGGGCACGCTCTCGAGTCTATGCCGTGGATCATGGTAACCGATCCCGACAACAACTTTAATATTATTAGAGTACTTTTGAGAACAAATCTACATATACTATTTTGGTAACTTATTCAGTGCTAATGCCCATTAGATGTTAACATACTAACACCAGATCTGGACCATCAGATCCACGAGGAGCGATTCAGATCTAAAGAGGTGAAAACCCCTTTTACAAGCCAAATCGAACCCGGGAAACCAAACAAAACCATAACAAAAACCAAGCAAAACTAGAAATCGAGAAATTTTTTTTAAAAATGGTTATTTTAGTTTGATTTCTCGGTTTTTGTTTGTTTGTTTTTACTACACCAAGGTAGAAAATTGCCGTTAGATGTGGGTCGCTATAAATCTAAAATCGCCGATGAACGATCGGTCGCTAAAACGTAGCGACCAGCCAAGGGTCGGGAACTGTGTTATTTCCAACCAATTGTTGGTCACTAAATGTTTTCAGTACAATCTCAATCCTACAGTCGGCAATTGTTGATGTTCCGTCGGGCGATCGGTCGGTAAAAATGTTACCCTGTAGCTGTCCAGAAATAATGGATCGCGAGCGCGCGGCGAAACTCAGCGCGGGTCTTTTGGCACCAATAACTTTAGGCGAAATAGGTCTAAACCGGTCGGCTGCCCCCAAATCTCCTCACCCCTCCCCCTGCCGTAGCCTACATTCTCTTCCTTCTCTCCTCTCCCCAATCCTCTCACTGCTGAGCGCCGCCCCTCTCCCAGACCTCTCTCTCACCGCGCGAGGCTAACCGTGGGCAACCAAACCGGCGCTGCTGCTCTCCCCACACTCCGGATCTACTGGTGGTAAGTCCCCTGGTCTGCAGTCTCTCCCCTCCCTTCCAATCCGTGCAACGCATCGCTGCGCCGCCACGAACCGGCGCCGTCCACGAGTGCCCCCAATCCCTCCGCGCGCAGGCGCCGTCCGCGAGCGCTCGCCCCATTCCCCTGCGCACTGTGCACCGCCGTGTGCCGACGCCGTCCGCAAGCACCATCCCCCGCGCGTGCTGCACAGCTGCACTCCGGCGCCGTCCGCGAGCGGCCCCCCACCCCCTGCTCCATCCGGCTCGCGACCCCCCTTCGATGCGCTGGCGCTGCACTGTCCACGAGCGCACCCCTGCACCATGCTGCACCGTCCTGCTTGTGGCCCCCTTTGCTGCGTCGCCGCACGCTGGCGTTGCGCCATTCGCGTGCATTCTCGGGCACCGTGGCTCTGAATTAGTACCAACTTTATTTTGCCATGCTGAATTAGTACCATCCGCATGCGTTCTCAGGCACTGCCGCACTGAATTAGCTTGTTTTGTTTTGGCAATTTGATTTTTTTCCCTTCCTTTTGGAGGACGTATATGAATTTTGCCATGCCGTTGGAAGTTTTGAGACAAGAAAATGTAGTAAAGCATCGTTATTCAATTTCTATATATGGCAATTAATGGGTAAAAACTTGAAATGATACTACATGTTTGAAGTACGAGAGTGTGCATATTCAAGCAAAAACAAAGAAAACTCTGTCCAAATCTGGCATCCGATACTGTATTCTAGGTATCTCTAGAAACTAATTACTAATGATTGTACAAAAGTTGAGTCGCAATGTTATTGGCGTGTTGCTGTACAGCCCTACAATGGAGTTTATTAGCTACTGGTTCTGCTAAGCCTGTATCACTTCTTGTGCTAGTCAGTGGGTTCATATATATACACATATGGAGCTTATATATAACCGACCGGCAAATATATAAATCTAAAGATAGAATCATGTACATTCGATTCTCTAAAGCCAATGAAATGCCTGTTTCTGGTGTGTGAAGGTGTCCCAGATGCTTGGTCTTCTGGCCCCCTCCCTCACATATGTCTACTGCATTAGAATGTCCTGGGTAGACCAAAACAGAAACATGATATAATTATTAAGAAAAAAAATAATTTAGTTATCCATGTGAAATTTCATCGCCATAACACCTGAGATACTAGAAATGTGTATGTTGCGGCATTATACATCGTATATGATCAGAGACACATCCATATTATATTGTGGTAGTTTTATTTGTTCCATCCTCTGGTCTCATATTATTACTTTGGTATTAATCTTGCTCAGTGCTCTGTTATTCCTTGTTTGCACCCACTTAGCTTTCATATCTCTCTACAATTAGTTCTAAACCTATGCTTTTGGTGTTATCTTCTTCATTCTGAGTAGGTACCAAAGGATGGAGGAAAGCTAATGTCTCCATATGTCAATTTCGAACATGTCCATTGCTTACTAATGTCTCCATATTCCATGTTTCTCTAGAACAAACTTAAAGCTGCTGTTGAAGCTAGTCCTGAGTTGATGGAAAGAACTATCCAAGAAGGTGATGCATTTGCAAATGTTTGTGGCCCGAAGAAGCCAAGAGGACGTGTCCGTGTTTTGGGTCTAGGACCAACTCCCCAAGAAGTGGGTACTCCAGGGGTCAAGTGTTACATGCCAACCAGGCTTCAAATGGAAATTCTAGCTCGGAAGAAGCTTGAAAATGAGAAAACAGCTATAGTAGAACGTATGGATCAGATGCAAGCTCAAATGGATAGGATGGAGCAAGCCATGAAAACCATGTCACAACATGGTTCTAATTCACGGCCACATGTGGAAACACATGACAATGGGGGAGGACATGATGAAAGCGGTGAGGAACAATCTGTTTCTGCTGATGATCGTTATGATATGGAGGGGGATTTGCTGGTCCATAGGAATGATGCAGGCCCATCAGTACCTAGGAAGAACATTACAAGCACAAGGAATAATGCCGCTTGCAACGAACATGATGCCCTTGTAAGCTTTCAATCCTTCCCGTGTACTTCTATTTCAGATATGGCATTAGTTGACTTACTCATAAATGCATTATTTGTATTAGATTGGAAAGGATGTGGTATTATTTGCTATACTGAGATCTGATCAACCTGTGGCTAAAGCAACAATAATTTCAACTAACCCAAAGACCATATTGGGAGGTGAGGCTCTTGGACGGCAGTATTGTGAAGTTGTTATCAATGATGTGCTGAAAGGAGATGCAATTCTACCTCGTCCTTATAGCTATATAGAGACTATGGTTGATGCTCATCGGTTGTCAATTGCATGGCCATACAAGAAAGTAATTAACTAGACTTGATCTTCTCTCTATATTAATTTGTAATGAGTAATTAGATTCTATAACTAATGATGTTGTTTTATAGATGAAAGTTAGCATGGCATCACCATCATCCCATAATACTACTGCAGGTATATGCTTCCCTTCTTTAATTTGAATTCATGCAAAATGCCTTTCTTATATACAAATTTGACATGTGGCGAACTGATGCGTACAAACTAGAAGCTAAAAAAGATGATAAATAGGTATCCTGAACTGATGCATACAAAATAGAAGCCAAAAAAGATGTTCTGATCCAGTAAAAAACTGCAAGTAGCCTCATTATTAGTGGGTGTAGTATTGGCACTTAACTGAGAAGGGAGAACAGCCTACATGCTGATTCAGTTGCTGCAGCAAAAGAACGTAGTGCACTGCAATGTTACTCAATTGAATAGATCTGCGCATTGCTGTCAATTAGAACAATTTTTTTAGGAAGCTTCTGTATACACTTATGCAAATCTTGTAGTGCTGACCATGACCAGAATTAGATATATTGATGCTCATTATGATTTCCTTTGTGCAAATCTTTTCTTTTGAGGAACTGGTCATTATCATTGCGCTTCTCAGCACTGATCTTTTTTTTAGGAACCGCTGGACATGGCAATCGGTTGACGACAACATGAAAGATGCTAGATGCAAGATGCAAGTTGCAGCCAACACTATAGATGGCAGCAAGTGATACTTTTGCTTTTGAGTTTCTGGAAGCCATATGGATCGATGTGACAGTGACCTCTAATTATGTAGCTAGGCTTGTGTAGTGAATGTGATCTACACTAAAGATGGCAGCAAGTAATACTTTTGCTTTTGAGTTTCTGGAAACCATATGGATGTGATAGTGACAATCTAATTATCTAGCTATATCTATGTAGTGAATCTGATCTTTTGATGGCTGGGACAAACCTTTCTGCCATTCTATATTTTTTGTTGTTAGTATAGATGGATGAACATGTATCCACATTTTGATGAATGCATATGTATGCTACAAATATTGATGGATAAATTTATGCATTTTTCGGTTGTTCCATACTAATGTGAAATGCTTTCAATTTCTGTTGTGTCAATATTCAATTTTGGCATTATTGTGTGAAAGTATAAAAATTCTGTACAATGACATTCTTGTTGGACAATTGGTTGGTAAACGCAATTTTTTGTGTCGCCATGTCGGTCGGCAATTGTCTATCAGTCGGCAAAGGTTGGTCGGTCGGGAGAAATATGTCGGTCGGCAATTCCTTTTCCTACCGTCAAACAGTTGATCAGTAAACAGGAGTCGGTCGGTAATACTTTTGCTGACCTCTCTTTTACTGTCCGTTTTTGTTGGTTGGTACACGCTTTTACCGACCGATCCGACAGATCTATGGTCGCTAATTTTCTGGCGTCGTGTAGTGTTTTGTCCACCCCTATATGTCCATTCGCTCATAGCCTTGATGGTAGAAGTAGAATTTCCTAGCTAGTAGCCAAGCTTATGCGCTCAACTAGTGTGTTTTTTAAATAATGATCAATTCACATATTCAGGACAGACGACAAAAGCCCATAGTGGTAAGAAATTTATGTCAGTCAGATAGACGATGCCATGCCTTATATCAATATAGACAATACGACCTATAACAATATGTTTACAATTTGCAGGCACATAATACAAACATGTATAATTCAAGCACAACAGATTTTAAAAAAATTGCTTGTGAACAACTTCTAGCTACTTCCATCTATTTTGCTTTCTATGTCTATCAATATTTATACACCGCTAATATTTACTACATTTGATGGAATGATGATTCCAGTAAAATGATCTGTACACGTAGTATTATAGTACCACAATGAGACATCTATCATATATTCCTCTTCTATGATCATGTGATTGTTCACCCTTATCCACTAATGTACTATCGAAAGCTTAAGATGCTGGAGAATGCTCCAGGCATCATTTTCCAATATACACTAACACTATCTGAAGAACAACATCATCCAGAAGGTCATCCACCATTAGATCCTCCACATCCAATGTGACATGCTCTACATCATACACCAAATTCATCCAACTGTCCTTCCACATAATATCATGTGCCACAATGTCCTCCTCTGATTGGTATGCTTTCCATTGCATGCTCAAGTAGCTGCTCATGTTTGCCCACACCTCTTCAAGGACATGAGACCCTATGGGTATCGGCCTAGTGCGTGAATCGAAGCGTGAATGCCATGGGCCGATGATCAAAGACGAGTCATATATGTCCAGTAGGACTTCATTGATGAGATCAAACAAGAGCATGCATCTGACAATACTGTGAGGCTCATCATTAGCTATGTTAACTTCATGACATGAGCATTCTGCCTCCTCAAAGATCACAGGGCTGACTGGCTGATTGACTGCATACCAATCAGCCTCGCCACAACTGAATCCTGATTTCTTAAGTATGTCCTTGACATATTGAAAATCAGCCTCATTCTTGTCATTAACATAAATATGCAAGGACCCTATATCATCTTGTATGGAACATTCATGTATAAACTGGAACTCTGATTTCAAACCATCACCAAACTCTTCATTCTCAAGATGAGCAACACTGGCAGGCTGTTGTGACATCTTGACCAACCACTCTTCGTCTTCATGATCAGTAGCATTGACATCGGAGTGTTTTAGTGGCCTAATTAACCACTCATCATCCTTGAAATTGGTAGGGTATGCTCCTAGGGATTGTATTGGCTTGACCAACCATTCATCATCCTCAAGCTGCATGTGTTCAAATGTTGGTTCCGAATCTGAAGATGTGACAACAAAAAATTTTACAATCTTTCTAGAAAAAAAATAGTGTGTAGGGTTCCCACATGACATTGGAAATATATCTAGGAAAATACTACTATTTCCATTAGAAATTTTTTAAAACTTTTTTATGTTATTATTTTCAAAACAATTGATGCTCTATAATTCCTAGTCTGGCTCGACTTAAAGTTAGCTAATTTATCAAGAATATTTTGCTATTGACCATTGTATAGTAGCACTAAATTTCAATATACTTTACCTGCAATAGAATTCTCAGTAAAACTACCACTGCGATCTTGAAGGAAAGACCGATCAAAAGAAGGCAAACTATTGATGCGACGATGGGGGGAAAGACTGTGCAAAAGAAGATAAACTCGGACTTTGAAGGATGTTGCGTAAATCCTCTTCCAAGGAGCCAAGGATAGAGTCATCTGCGAAATCAGCAGAAATATTGTAAAAAATAAATAAAAACTCACATGAGATAATGGGTTATGTTTTCCTTCATACCTCCATAATTTTGCTCACTATAAATATCTGTTGTTCTTTTTGTAATATCATCACCATATAAATTTCCTTCGATGCAAATACTAAAGAAATTAGTTTGAAGTGAAGAAAAGCGATCAAATTCCATATTGTAAGTCTTGGGAACAATATGTGAATCTGAAATCTCGACTAGAACATCTCTTTGTGGTGAGTATAACCGCATCTCAGGAAGAGAAGTTATTCTTTTCATTTGCACCAATGATGCCTTATCTTTTATATTTGCATTGCCTTCCATTTTTGTACTTAGTCTTTCTAAAGAAATCTTTGAGCCCCTCGATATTGATTCATAGAGTGTTGAATACTTGTCCACCGATTCTACGATAGAATATGATCTTCGTATTTGTTTCTCCTCCTGGCCAAATTTCTTTGTGGAGGAGCTCTTCGTGAATTCAGCTATCTTTTGGCCATATGGCAATTTATGAAAAACTCCATCCTTGGTAATCCAAGCTATCTCTTTCCTGTTCTCTTTTACAACATCTTTAATCTTCTTTCGTATAGCCTTAAAACGATTTGAGGTGGTTCCACCCTTCTTTGAAATTCTTGTATTTGTACGAGAAACTGGTGAGCCCTCAACACCAATAGGCTTTTTTGTATTGATGCCTTTTGAGGCTTCTAAATCAGCATTAGATCTTGGCACTGACCTTTTGATTTCCAAGTTTATACTTTTCTCGTTGTCAGTCCTGTCAAATATAGGGTTACGTTTCCCGGATGACCCTCTAGGCCTTAGGAATGATTCTGATATGTTTAGCTCCACACCACTCAAGGACGCTACTTGTTCTTGTTGTTCAGGTGGTGCTAGCAATGAAGGATCATGAAGAATCTTTATAAATAGTTCCCTATGTGCGTTGAACAATTCTAGAAAATCCAAGAACTCCTTTGAATGATGCGTTGCAGCATCACGACTTTTCTACTTAGGGAATGCCTCGTTTTCACTAGTAAGGTTCTTGTGTTCGCTCTCACAAGCTGCTTCTGAAACTAAATTATGTTTTCCACTAGTACCACAACAATCCTTGCATGGCTCTTGAAGTATGGGACCTCGAGGACTCTCATGTGAGAATGTCAACACGCTATCACATGAATCCGTATGATTCGACCCCAAGTCATTCATTTTTTGGCAATGGGAAGTCAACTCATCAGGAACCACATAATCAAAGCATTTTGAGTGACGTATCGATTTTGTGCGTGTCAAACGTGATGACGATGATGATGATGGGGAGATGGCTAGTGAGTTGCTTTTCTTGTGATCATTCCTAGGAATTTTCTTCTTGAACATGAGTGTCTTCCATACAAACGTTCTAACCTTTGCCATTCGAGAAACACTATTAGCTCCCTCCTGACAATTAGGACCATAGTTAGAGATTAAAAAAGGATGTACATGTATGTTAGAAGCAAACTTGAGGGTTTTTTTTTAAAACTCCATGTTGTGTTTGTCCTAAGAAAAAGGTAGATTGAAAAACCACAAGGTGGGTTAAGCAAACTTGAGGGTTTGATTTAAAACTCAATGTTGTGTTTGTCCTAAAAAAAAGGTAGATTGAAAAACAACAAGGTGGGTTTTTGGTTCCTAGAGATTGAGGATGAAACAATCTTGAGTCATATTTTTACTCTTCATGGTTGTGCTCGTAGATCAGCAATATGTGCTGTGGGATCCATGAGTTCATTACTAATAGATGAAAGGAAATGCAAGATTGCAATTCGAGTATATACCAGTATGGTCTCATCTTTCTCTGTGCAGTTTTTAGGCTTTGGAACTTTTACTCCTGAAATATTTAAAATGCTAATAAACAAACTACATTTATATATCAAACAAAGAAATAATGAGAAACAAAAAATATTGTCCAGCTTTCTACTTGAAACAAGGTAAAACATACCAAAAAAAAACATTTCACTTATATTGTTGGCAATCTTGTAGACACTAGACAATTTTCACAAAACTGAAAGATTTGTTCTAGATATATGTAGAACCTTACTAAGTGTATTGCTATTTCCATCACCATGCTTTCGATATGCGATCATCTTCGGCATTTGCAACTTTTGATTGAGGGCGAGGAAGTTGAACAGGCCTTCGAGACAGCCTAGGGTCTGCTTGTCGAATTGTCTGCTTTCGGCCATTGTTCTGGCAAAAGCTATCATAAATTCAGAAGTTAGATCCTAGACACTTGCAACAGTGCATCTTAAAAAAAAACTTTGATATTCCATATTCCCATGCATGCCTATCACATATAAAAAACTTTGATGCTATATATGTCATTGATAATCATTATTTTCCTAAAAATGGGCTGCATCAATCAAAACACTAACTTCTATTTGACACAAGGAGAAAAAACTAGTCTTTTAAGTAATTCAAACAACACAAATTCTATTTGAGATAAACAAAAAGGTGTATTATATGTATGCTATTTTTCATTTGGAACCAAGATCGTGAGTTGTAGGGGTGTATCTTAGATATCCAAGAATTAGTTAGAAGGGGACGACGAATCCGTGACCAAAATAATCATTGCCTTCATATGATGATTTAGGGGGGAAGCATAATAATGTAAGAGATTCTTTAGCCAAGATCAATCAAAGGCCAAAGACATGGCAAGGATTGGCACAATTTTACAGAGCAAATGGGAAACAGTGAGGAAACATACCAAGATAGAGATCTAAGGACGTTCTTCTCTTCTTGTAATGGACGGGGAGAGAATGGAGATGAGAAGAAAAGAAAAATGGAGTTCCTCCCTGTCGGTGTCTGGGAATCGCGCTCCTGAAGAGCAGCGGGTCCACGGACCGTGAGCAGTTTGTAGTTGGTGTGAGGCCCAACGACAACCCTTCTCAGCGGCCGGGTGGCGGCTAAGCTGCGGAAGGCTAGGGCATGCGGTCTTCCGGACAAGGGCCTGGTGCGACTAAGCGATCCGGTGCAGATCCTTCAGTCTTGTGGGAAGACAGAGAAAGCGATGCAAACCATGGAGACACAAGTGATTTACCTGGTTTGAGCCCCCACCGCGGGTAATAGCTCTACTCCGGTCTTATTGATTATATGGTGGAAGACGAGATGAGGTGCCGAGGTCGGACCGGGGCGCCGATCCCGAGCTTCTGATGATGACGGCTAAGGGCTAAGGCTACTCGCGGAGGAAGCTTCAGATGCCAATGTTGCTTGTAATTGGACCAGGTGGAATCGGATCAGGGATTTCGGGTGTTCAGTTGGCCGTCCCCCGCAATGTCCAGGAATCCTCCTTTTATAGGCGCCGTGGACCGCCCGAGGCTGATACGGCGGGCCCCGCGCTGGTCTTTGCTTTAGTGGCGAGGTTCTTGTCTTGTTCTAGGGTCCTATCGGGTATCGAGCCTGCAGGGAGAAGCCGGTCAAGTTAGTACTGAACACGTGTTTGTCTTGACACGCCCGTTCAAGGGGGTGGACTTCTTTAGGGGAAAAGCACTTTCCCTTTATCCTCAATATGGCCTTAACTGGACCGAGCCAGATCTGCGCCACCCATTGGGGGCGTTGCGTAGCGTAACAACCATCTGCTGCCTGCCAAAGAGGGCAAACGACAAGACGGGCTATCCGCGTGTCCTTTCCCGGGCTATAGGCCTCTTGGGAGATACAGTGCGTTCCCGGTCAAGGTCGGATAAAGTGTGGTGGGACATGATAGTTGTCGCCACCTGCCCTCGGGTGAGCGGATCACCCGAGGGACCTTCTCCAGGGCTAAGGGATAGCCCGGGAGGGACATGGAGCCGCCGGTTTTGACCTAGTCAAGCCCGGGACAGCCACGAGAGAGTTAGGTGGCTTCTTTAGTACGGCCAGGGATAGCCTGCTTGGCTTTCTGTTCGTGTGGTGGGTCGGTACGGAATCGGCCCAAGGCCTTCTTCAAGATGGGCCGTTTACCAATCACCAACACCCAATTTCGAGCCTCGAGGGGTCACGCAATGAGCCGATCCGAGGTTTAGAAAGGAAATCCCACCACGCCCGCTGAAGATTTAGCTCGGAACCGAGGTTTTAGGCATTGAATTTGATTTTGACGAAAAGCGGGCGGTTCGTCCCCAAAACACGATTCCCACGGCTTCCGTTTATTCTTGTCTTCTTTTTATAAAACAACGCTTGGGGAACCTCCCTTTCTGGAAACATCCCCTTCGCTCCACTCTTCATCTTCCCAGCTCGTTCCCGCATTCTCGTCCTCCACTTCGGACCGCCATGGTTCTCATTGGAGATAGTACCTTGACGAGGGAGAGGATGATGGAGCTGGAGAGGATAACCCGTGAGGTCGGGCTCGTGGAGGCTTCGAGCGTGGAGCAAGAGCCAAAGCCGAAACCCGCAATTGGTATGCTTGAGAGCTCGGCCATCTGTGGGCTTCGCGTGCGAAATCTCGCTTTATTACCGACTTCTTTGCCTTCACGGAGCCGAGGCCGAGAACTGTCCCACAATCCTATGTTCATCTGTCAATCTTCGCATTCTGTGTGAGGCGCCTTTGCGAGTCCGCCGACGGTGAGCCTACTCCAAAGACTTTTTCGAATTGAAGCCGGTCGGTAGCCACGAGTGGGCAGCGGCGGGTTTTCTTGACTTGACTGCGCAGAGCACAGGGGAGCGGTCGTACCACGAGTACGAGGTGAGGACGAAGGTCGATGGTTGGGCCCGCGGTGGTTCTACTGAACATGGGGCTCGACCTGGAATACTCAGCGGCTGCGCTGGATCGCCAATCTTCCAATGGGCGAGCCCACCGGAGGATCAAGCCACCGAGGCGACATTAAAGAGCTCGTTAAGGACGGCTTGACGGGCTCTGGTCGTCGTTAGCTTTGTCCGGCACCGGATCAGCCATTTGAGGCGCCGCTGGCGCGTCGGCGACATGGATGGTTGGGAGGATCCCGACCGGGACTTCCATGAAGATAGGCGCGAGTTGCTTTCTTTGCGTCTGATCTCGAGTTGGGATACGTCGTAACCGTCAGTGAGACCTCGCAGGTCTCTCAAACCATGAGGTCAGCGCGGTCGCAGGAATGTTGCTACCCTTGGACAAGGCTCCTCGCCGCATACGGCTTGTGAATGACAAACTGTCCGAGGTAAGTGCCCAGCAGGTGTTCGATTGAATTTCTCAGCCGTGCGCGCCCTTGAGGTTTTGATGAGGTGCACTTTTTGTTCTTCAGCGGACGTGGAAGATGGTTGGGCAGACCACTCAGGCCGCGGGCTCGAACGAGGGGCCCTCGCTGGCGGGAACGCCGGTGGTATCCGGCGGGGCGCCGGTCCCGTCGCCGACGGCGAGTAAGGGGAAAACGGCACCTCGAGCGGCCACGGCGGGCTCAGCACAGGCAGGTACAGAGATGCACACGGGAAAACACGCAGCGACCGCGCAGGTGAGCTTCCATTCTCTAACACGGGTTGAGTGCTAAGCACCAGCGGCCCTTAAGTCTTCATGCCGTGTGTGTTCAGGGCGCAGCGCCTACGAAGAAGAGGAGGACGTACCAGCCAACTCCAGACAGCGACGATGAGGAGGTTGTGCTGGTGTCGAGTCCGCTGCCGGCAACGGCCCCACGGCGAGGACCCACGAGGAAGGTTCCTGCAGGGCGCAAGGGAGCGGCTTTGCTCACCTCGAGCCCCGTCGGCGGGCTGGAGACAGAACTCTTTCTTCGTCCTACGCCAGGGGTGTACGAGGACACCGAGCTCGAACCGGCGCGTAAGTTTCCTGCGCTACATGCTATCACCCTTTTTTCTCGTGTCTGACCGCCGTGCCTTTTGTTGCAGTGCGTAGCGCTAAAGTGGTCACCGAGGTGCTGCTACCTTCTGCTGAGGCCGCGGCGGCTGAAGACGAGCCGGTCGAACCTACAGGAGGAGTGCCTTTCTTTGCGGCATTGGAGACAATTTGGGCTTACTAAGGACAAACGGCGGACCGAGAGAATCTGCGCTCCAGATAAGCGCAGCTAGAGGTCACCGGATTGGCGGTCGAAGGGCAAGGAGGTGACCATGGAGGACCAAATTCTCGCTTCGGCGGCGGTCTTTGGGCGCTTCCACGGAGATTGCGGAGACGGTGCAAGTCGTCATCAGCGATGGATTACGCCCTTGCGCGTGGAAGGGCGCACAGCGCGCGGGTGGTGGCCAATTGACCGCAGGGGGGTTGCCGATCATTTCAAGACCCCGGTGGGGAAAGCGCTTTCAACACCTGATCGGCGAATGCTATTAGTCAATTGGACCTGGCCGGTCCGCGTACTAACGCCGGACGGATGGACAAGGGTAGTGATGCCTAAGCGTGGCCCGCTTAGCATCTGCGGGCTGAATTTCCGTCACCCCGAATGGGTGGAGGAACGAGATCTTTGCCAGTCGGCGGAGGCTGGTCGAGCAGGGGCGCCACGTCAGAAACCCGCCCTATTCGGGCTAGAGGATCCACACGAGCTCGTGGCGGCTAAGTGGGCGGTGGGCGAGCTAAGGGCCGCGCTGATAAGGGCCCGGGCTCGGCTTGGCGAGGCGTCTTGGCCGAGAGGCGGCCATCGCATCAAAGGCAGTGGCGGCCAAGTTGGAGATCTTGAGAGAAGAAGCGGCCGCGGTAGGGCGCCACCTTGCTTCAATACGTTGCGGCGTTGCCGCCTCCCGCCACGGGAGGGAGGTAGCGAGGAACCGGTTGGCTGCCAACCCTTGGCGCTGCATGGGATCCGCGCCCCTGGGCTTGGCGGGAGCACGCGCAGCATCATCGCGGCGAGGACGTGGAACATGCTCGCTCATACCAGAAAGGTGGTGCCCTTGGCCCTGCTCTCTGCGCTTAAGTACTGAGTTTCTTGCGTTTTGACTTGGTTTTTCCTGTTCCAGCTTTACACGCTTATCGCTGGCTCGTCTTCGCTGATGGAAGCGATGGGCGGCGGGCGAAGATGATCGGCGAGATTGGCGTCTCTCCGCCGAAGCTATCGCAAGCCCGGCTCGAGCAAAATCTTGGCGAAGCTCACGCCGAGGTCGACGCCCGTGCCACCAGCAGTATCACCGAGCTAGCAGCGCTACCAAGACAAAGCAGAGAAGGAGCAGAGGTCACGACAAGGCTTGCTCGAGCTCGGGAGGTGGAGGAAGCCGTGAAGATTCAAGCCCAGGCGGCTCGCGAAGAAGCGGACAGGGCTCGGATCCTTTTTGACGAGGAGTATAAACGCAGAGAGGCGACCGTCAACGAGCTGACAGCTACCAAGTCTGACTATAACTCCATCGTTCGCGGGCTCGAGGAAACTTGTAGTAAGCTCGGTGAAACTACCACGCCGCGCTGGCGGGGCGAAGTCCGTGGCGGTCGGAGGCCTTGAGGAAGCAGAGAGAGCTTGCCGGCCGGGTCAAACGGCGCCAAGAGCGAGCGACATGGCCGCGAGCCATAGAGTTGCTTCAAGCTTGAGACGAATCCGGGATTTAGAAATCGAGCTAGAGAGGCTCAGCGGCAATGGACCGTGGTTTGACCTGGTCTAACCGTTCCGGGCTCTGCGCCACGTGCTTGCTTTATTTTCTTTCAACATTTGTTTTAATCGGATAAACATTTGCGTAATGTGTGGCGGCGAAGGGCTTAGCCGCTTTACCTTAATTTATTGTGTCAAATCGCACACACTTTGTGGGCTCTGCGGCGCGGCATGGTGTTCTGCATTGTCGGCGAACACGTTTGCGAACACTGATACTGAGGCGAAACCGCCGCGCGGTTCACGCACCCGGCTGAGCCACGCGCCCGAACAAAAGGCATCCACAGGCCTTGCTCACGCCTGGTGCCGGGACCTCTGAGTAGGCCTTGACTCATGATGACTTCTCGGCGCCATCGACAATGGGGCGGGGCACGTGTCGCAGGCGATCGCGCGCGTTGGTATTCCGCGAGGCGGCGAGTCGCCGCGTCTCTTCGATTCGGCGATGGGTTTTAATTACTTGTCCTTCGCCGCGGCGGACGCTTTGGGTAGCTCGCGGCATTGATGGGGCGCCAGACGATCGCCGACCTATAAAGCAAGGCGCGGCACGTTGTGTGGTCCTTACGCCTTGTCTGCGCTTGCCTTAGGATAGAAAGCAGAGAGCCCTAGACCCGAGCAAAGGCAGAGCGGGAGAGCTAAAGAGGGAAAGGGAGCTTCAAACCATGTCTTCCGAGTACAACTCCGGCTACGCAGCGGCGTTCGAGATGCTTTGTTTGCGGAGCCGAACCCGCCACTTCCTCCATCGCCGCCGATCCAGCCCGCGGGGGAGGAGGAGGAGGTCGTAGGTCTCGCCGCCGTGGCTCCTGCCGCCGTGGGCCCGCCATTGCGAATAGCGGCGCCGCGATTGGCGGCGACGCCCAACTTCGCGCCGACGAGAGATAGCCAAAGGCGGTCGCGGCCATGCGCGAAAAAGAGGAGGAGGCGGTGGCGGCGCAAATCGCCGCCGACGCCAGCGTTCGCCGCCGCTCTGGCGGCGGGGAGGAAAGCGTCGATGCTGCCCGCTGCTGCGGAAGGGGAGGTTCCGCCGCAGGCCGCGGCGGGACGGGAGATCGGGGCGATTGCGGGAGCCATCCTAGCAGCGCCGCCTCCTCTGGTCATGGGTGCCAGCATCCATCGGCGGCGGGGGCGTCACCCAAGCGCGCCGGGACCAGCGGAGCCTGTAATGGACCCGTCGTCGTCGTCCTCATCATCGTTGTCGTCGTCGGCGGCGGCGGCGGAGTCTGCGGCTCCACCGGCTCGCCGCCAGCGCCGTTGGTAGGCGTGGCGAGGGATCGTCGGATTTGGGCGCCGTTGGCAGGTCGTAGTAGCGCGGCGCCCTCTTTTGCGGTAGACTAGGAGCCCGTCCTTCTTTTGTTCTTGTAAGATCTTCCAATTGTCGAAATGCAATTTCTTTTGGGAAAATCCCATTGTGCTACTCCTGCTTGTTTGTTCGCTTTTTTCTGTTGAATCTCGAAATGCAAAAGCAGGGAACGGATGAACGATAGAACGGTTCTGAGGCGAACTTAGGAATCTGAGCAAGCCGATCGCTACTTAGAAAGATTTACTTTTGGTGCGCCTAATCATCCAAATTTCGGCCGTGGCCAAGTCAAGTGCGATCTTGGAGTTGGGCGCAGTCTAGAGACTAAGTGATTTAGAAGAATCATGCGAACTCTTAACCCCTAACCGTTGGGGCATGTGCAAAGGTGCGAGCCTTCGAAATTAAGGACTTGAAAAACTCATGAAAATCTGACCCCGAGCTTTGGCGGGCAGCAGCGCGATGGGCTCAATGAAGCTAAGGAAGCTTCTTGGCAAAAAAGCCTTGACCCCGAAGCTGCGGCCCAAGTTAGCCATCCAAACAATCCTGACGTGGGCTTAGTGTACCTTTGGGCCGCGGGAATTCCACATTGCGCGGAGATTCACTAGGGTGCGAGAGCTCGGCTTATCCCGTCGTGGAAAAGCTCCGGAATGCTTTATCCTTAGCCATCGGGCTTTTGGCCACGGGTCTGTTTGGAATGGTCAAGACCTGAACCGGCGTGACTTGCGAATGGGGGAAAGTGGCTTTTTTTTTTTTGAATTGGAACTGAACTGAAATGAAGGAAACTTACGACCTGATTATGCGTAGAAGCGTCGCAGAAGGGAAATGTTCCATGAGCTAGGGAGCTCGCTCCCGTCCTTGTTAACAAGGCTTCTCGAGCCGTCGTCTTCTGCTACCGACTACTTTGTACGGTCCCTCCCACTTTGGGCTGAGCTTGTTGGAGCCTGCAAGGTTCTGAATGCGTCGTAGAACCAGGTCTCCTACTTGCAGGGTCCTCGTGTGTACGTTTCGTGCCGCGTAACGACGCAGGGACTGCTGGTAGGCCGCAGCCCGGAGTAGGGATTGCTTTCATGGCCAGCGCCTCAAGTAGGTCGAGGTCAAGCGCCGCTCCTCATCGTTGACCACGGTCGGGCGAAGTCAACGCGATCGGATCCTAGTCTCATCTCTGTTGGGAGGACCTTAGAGCCATAGGCGAGTCGGAAAGTAGTTTCTCCTGTGAGTCTTACCGGTGTTGTCCGATCGCCTGAGGATCGACGCGGTAGCTCGTCGACCCAACCTTCTTTGTTTTGCCACGAGGCGTCGTGACTTGCCTTTGGACTAACTGTCCGTTAGCTCGTTCAGCTGCGCCGTTGCTCTGTGGGTGGGCCACAGAGGCCAAGGCGAGCTTCATGCCGATTTCCTCACAGTAATCGTTGAATTCCCGGCTCGTGAATTGGGTGCTATTGTCGTGATGATTACATTGGGCACGCCAAACCTTGCGGCGATGCTTGGAAAAACGCGTCACAAGGCGATTGCAGTGATGTTGGAGACCGGCTCGGCCTCAATCCACTTGGTGAAGGTGTCAATGGCTACGAATAAGTATGTTTTGCCACCAAGACCTTTGGGGAACGGTCCTAAGAGGTCCATTCCCCAAACCGCGAATGGCCACGCTAGTGGAATGGTTTGCGACTCATACGCGGGTCAAAAGGTCATCCAGCGCGATGATCTTGGCAAGCTTCGCGGCCGCAACCAAGGCTTCTGCGTCGCTCATCTGTCGGCACCCGATTTACAAGATCGGATTCCACCCGTGTAAACCCGTACTAGTCCCAAGGATCATGGCTAGTACACACGATATCTGTAAACGAATAAAGGCCAGCGATATTATTATTACAAACGAAACATAGTCCAAAGACAAACAACATACAACGGCTCGCAGTCGCAAATCAGAGTACACAACGATACAAGCCTAATACAACATCTAGGATTTTATTCATCCCACAGGCACGGAGGCTGTAGGAACGCGTAACCCTAATCTTCATATTCTTCGTCGGAGAACGCCTCCTCGACGTAATCCGGGTCCTCCTCCTCGGACGGCGGGCCATACTCGGATGGACCAGCTGTTGAAATTTTGAAAAGAAAGGGAGAAAAGGATGGTGAGTACAAATTGTACTCGCAAGTCCTAATTATGCAAATGCGGTTCAAGACAAGGAAGGTTTAGGATATTTGCGGAAATCGCGGCTATTTAACCTAGTTTTGACAAAGCAATTTCGAAACTTTAAATCTCAACATTTTCTTTGGGCTCTTCTCAAACGGTTCTCACCACTTGGCCTCAGTGCCATAGCAAGAACAAATTCTTTCTTCTTTTCTTTTCTCAAACTCGCTAGGTCCATTCCGCGTGACACTCCGATAGGCCGATACCCATTTGGAATATCACCGGTGGCACCTAGCTCAAACGTAAATCCTTCTCAAATCCTTACTCATCTCAAATCCTTTCTTCAAAATCCCTTTTTAAATTTATTTTAAAATGAAGAAACTACCATATAATCAGTCCCTTCGCATGCTCATAACATGAAAGCACGGCTATCATGACAGCTTTAACTCTGCGAGTGGAGTACGCCTTACCCTCGAGAGGCTACGCACCTGAGCGGTGTTTCGCCACAAGACCATCAACCACGAGGGCCAACGATGCCCGTCCCATTCGAGGCTCGAGGTCGCATCTTGTAATGGCTCACCATAGGATCATAGGATGGCAGGTCCTTAGACTAGGGAGATTTGATATTTTAGCCCGTTTCAAAACCGGTGCCATCTTGCACCAACTAACAAAATATCTCCTAGTCGGAAAGATTTTGGGGTAAGAGGAAAATCTTTTCCTATCAAGCATCACCCTTGATCGCTATCCTTTAAATCATCCTTCCCAAACATTTCTCAACAATATCTCATTTCACACAAATGATTGCATCATTCCGCATAAATGATTTTTAGCGGTTATCCTACCTCAACAAAGGCGTTTAAATATGAGCAATTCATATTTTTAACCTTAGGTTTATCCTACCATATTTCTTACCTTTTCTATTTGGCATAATAACTAATTCTAGCAAATACGGCGTTTATCCTTTAAACTAGCATGCATATTTTCAAATCTAATAAATATTTTCTAAATAACCGAAAATGGCTTCTCAATATGATCAAAGGGGGGGACTTGCCTTGATCGGTTCCGGGGAAAACGAAGGGGACGTCGACGATCGGGTCTTCGAGAGCCTGACCTCCTAAACGTGCACACGCATATGCAAAGCAATACAACACCCATAAGTAAAATATTTTATGCCATGCCGTTTTTAGGTAATGGGACATGCAACAACTTTTAATGCATTTTGTTAAAAGAGAGATCATGCCAAATGACTTATGCGCGAATGCAATGATGCCATTATTAATCCAAAAATACTTCTAACAAATGCATGCTGCATGAATGGCATGACAACAATTATTTCTTAAGGTCCAGGGACTTGTAAAGTATTTTATTTTCATTTAAAAGGGATAATATGACCATTTCTCACATGCACATGAAATGATGCACCTAGAACTTATCTATTTAGCTAAAATGGATTCCACATGCAAGACATGTAAATGCATATTTTCTAGGGTCCAGAGTGGTTAAAGCATTTGTCTGAATTTTATAGAATTTTTAGCATGCACAAGCTATTTTAATAAATACTTTTAGGTACCAAATAAAATGATTTAACCAGAAATGTAAAACAAAAATAAAAGGAAAGGTCCAAGCAGCGGTGGGCCGGCTCGACAAGCAGCCCAGAATGACGCAAGCTTCGGCACCGCGAGAGCGAGGGCGAGGCGAGGGCGATCAAACGGGTCCCACCTGCCGGTGGCACCGTAGAGGTAAAAGGGAGGAAAAGCAGAGGGAGGCGACCGGCGGCGACGCTGCCAACGGCGGCGAGTTCCCGCCACCGAGAGGCGATTAGGCGCCGCAAGCGAGCGCGACGCGAGCGCGAAGCAAATGAGGTCTAACCGTCCCGCAGGGAGGACGGGTGAGCAACGCGACATTATGTGGCGGCGGCAACGGCGGTCATTGCGGCGGCGATGAATCACACGGCGGGTCACAATTACTCCGGGATGGCAATGAGGAGGAACAAGGGCTACCTTTGAGCTCGCCGGTCGAGGAGATGGCAAGGCGATGAGACCGTGACGGCGACGACGGTCGAGCTCCGGGACACGCGCGACCACACGGCGTCGGTTAAACTTGCCGAGAGCTTATTGGGCGACTCGCGAGTCAATCCCGGGGTGATGTTAAACCGAACGGGGCGAGATCGAGGTAGGGAAGAGAGAATAGAAGACGCGGAGGAGACGACGCACCGCTCGGAGTTCAACAGAGCTGTGGCGCGAAAGGCGAGAGCAAAGGGGAGCAGTTCCCACTTATAGGCGAAGCTCGCTCGCCGACACATTCAATGCCACGCGGTTTGGCACTCGTCGGCTCCGATTCCGGCGGTGCCGTGAAGTGAATCTTTCGGACCAGCAAGACCGAGGTGGTTGGCAGCACAGGACAAGAAAGGTAGGGGACGGAGAGGGTCCCATGAGGAGTGTAGGGGCGGCAATGCGTGGGGAAAGGAGCCCTGGCGGCCCCGGGAAGGAGGACGAACAGCGGCGGCGAAGCAAACAGAGGAGGGGAACAGGGGAGAAGAGAGGAGGAAGGGGATGACAAGGCGGGGCCCACATGGCGGTGGTACCGCGCCTCATGGCGCAAAAGCCTTGCGGTCAAGGCTGGGTGGGTGGGCGCTGAACGGGTCAAGAATCGCTGCGTCGCCCATCGAGGGAAAGAGGAGGGAAGGGAAAGAAGGAAAGGGGAGAGGAGAGATGGGCCGGCCTGGGCCGAGACGGGGTTAAGGCCTTTTGAATTTTTCTGATTTCTAAAGAGCTGTCAAATTCAAATACTCTTTTTGAATACAACAATACTTAGGGAATTATACTTTTGCTTTTCCCAAAATCTATTACCAAAAGCCTGAAAAACAAAAATACCAAGCTCTCCACCCAAGGGCATAGACTCGGAAGGTTTTAAATTATTTTCCAATTTAAATGCAATGCATGCAGTGATGATGCCATGATGCAAGATAATAAATGATTTAATATTTTTAAATTATGCACTTAAGAAATTATTAACGTGCCAAATTGGTTTTAAAAATTTGGGATGTTACATCATCGCTGTGGGCCAATAATAGCCCATACGAAATGCTTTGCCGACGAGGGTTCTGTGTGAGGCGTGCGCGCCGCAGATGCCCTCGTGGATGTCGGCCAGAAGGTACTTACCTTCTTCTTGGGTAACGCACTTACAAAGCACGCCGTTAGCACCCCTTCGGTACAACGAGCCCCGTGCAGGCGGTAAGCTCGGGCTCGCCTTTTTAGTTGGGAACGCTCAGCAGCATCCTCGGGCAATGTCCCCTGCTCCAAGAACTGGATGAATGGCATCATCCAGGAGGTGCTTTGCTCGAGGAATGAGACAGTACCGGATGTCTCCTTTTGGGGGGTAACAGACGTCCCCTTTGCCTCCTCTCCGGAGGAATGGAGGGCTTCAAAAGGTGCTGCACTAGCACCCGGCGGGGCAGTTCTTGTGAGATCCGAGCTTGGCGAGCCTATCGGCCTCGCCATTCTCTTCCTCGAATGTAGCTGATTTGAAGCTCGAGAAACTCTCCAGCTTCCTCACTTCCGCCAGTACCGCGCCATCGAAGTCGTCGGTTGTTCAAACTCCTCCACGACTGGCGGACGACGAGCCGCGAATCCCTTCGCAACAAGTCGTTTAATGTCGGCGCAGGCGCATGCTCGAGGCCCGCAATTAGGGCTTCATACTCTGCGCGTTGTTCGTAGCCGCAAAGTGTATTTGTATGACGTCTTTGAGTCGCTCTCCGTTAGGGAGATGAGAACGATACCGCATCCTGACGCCGGACTGGTGTGAACTGTCAAAAGAACAGAGTCCACCGAGCTTCTGCCCGTCTTGACACGGAGAGCCTCTCTCTTGCTCGTCCGGCCCGGTCAATTTCGCGACGAATCAGCGTGGCTCGGGCCTTGATCGCGATTCGAGACACAAACTGGATGTCGAATTCACCCATCTCGACTCCCCACTTCGCGACCCGGCCAGTGGCCTCCGGGTTTCGGAGAATGTTCTTGATCGGGTAAGTAGTCGGGACAACGACTTGGTGGGCTTAAAATAGTGACGCAACTTGCGCGAGGCCATCGACAAAAGCGTAGTACGCTTCAAGGTCGGGATAAGCGCCCTTTGGCCCGGTGAGTACTTCGCTCACATAGTAGATTTGCCATCGCTTCCCTTCTCGTTCTATCGCCAAAGACCGCACTTGCGGCATTTGGTGTCATCGAGAGGTATAGCAGAGGGCTTCCCGAGCTTGGGAGTAGTGAGGACGGGTGGCGGCGAGATACTTGCTTGAGTTGCAAAAACGCTGCCTCGGCTTCCTCATCCTCGAAACTATTGTGCTTGCGCAGAGTTTGCGTAAAGCGCCGGTCTCCAAGGCGAGAGATGAAACGGCTTAAGGCCGCCATTTTGCCCGTGAGGGACCGGATGTCCTTTACATTGTGTCGGCGACCTCATCTTTTCGACGGCCTCGATCTTTTCGGTTCGCACCGATGCTCGCCTACCGATTCGTAGCCTAGAGCTTGCGGACTTGACACCAAAGACGCACTTCTCGGGATTTAACTTGACCGGTCTTGTCTCAGTCATCAAAGGTCTCGGCTAGGTCGGACACGTGGTTACGGGCGTCTTTGCTCTTGACTACGATATCGCCGACGAGACTTCTACGTTATGCCCTATTTGATCGTGGAGAGTTTTTGCATGAGACGCCGAACGTGGCGCCAGATTTCGAGACCGAAGGACATGGTCGATAGCAAAATGTGCCGAAGGCGCATAAATGCTGTTTTTCTTCGTCCTCTTTACACAACGCGATCGATGGTAACCGGAATAAGCATCCAGAAACTCATTAAAGCTGAATCGCCAGAAGGCCAACTAGGCGATCTATCGTGGAAGGGAAAGTTATCCTTAGGGTAGACGGAATTAAGGTCGCGGTGATCGACACACATCGCCACTTGCCTCCTTTCTTCGGGCGGCGACCGGGTTCGCAAGCCAATCAGTGCTGAACTTCGCGGATGAAGCCCGCTCGAAGCAGCTTGCCGAGCTGGTCTTGGATGATCTTGGCCTTCCAGTCGGGGACACGCCTCTGACACTGCCTTACCGGTTTCTTGTCAGGCCGGACAGCTAGCCTGTGCTCGATCACCTCCCTTGGGACACCGGGCATATCGGACGGTTCCCATGCAAACGCGTCCTTGTTAGCCCGGAGGAAGGTAATGAGCTCGAGTTCCTATTGAGGCTCGAGGGTTGTCCCCACGTGGACCACCTTGGAGGGGTCTGACTCCGTGAGGACGACGGTCTTGGTGGGCTCCTGCGGCTGCAGTGCCACCTTAGGGCGCGCTGGGGAGCGCTCCTTGCCGCTGGGACCACGGGTAGGGAGCTGTCCTACCATGGCCAGCGCGGTCTCGTCGTAATCGAGGGCCGTCTTGTGATTGCCCCGGACGGTGATGACTCCCTTGGGCGCCGGCATCTTCAGGCAGTGATAGGCGTGGTGGGAGACCGCCATGAACTTGGAGAGCGCGGGGCGTCCTAATATGGCGTTGTAAGGGAGCTCTGTTTCCACCACCTCGAAGGTGATGTACTCCGTTCGGAAGTTGGCGGAGGAGCCGAACGTGACGGGTAGCACGACCTGTCCAACGGGGCGAAGCGACGATCCTGGGACAATCCCGTGGAAAGGGACGGTGATGTCCTTGATCTTGGAGCGTGGGACCTGCATGAGGCCTAAGACGCGCGCTGTGATGATGTCCAGCGAGCTCCCGCTGTCCACGAGGACGCGGTCGACCCTGGTATTGCCAATGGTAGGGCGAGCACCGGGAGACGCTGGTTTGGAGAGCCCGGCGGACGATCTGTCACCGAAAGGTGATGGCTGGCTGGACCAAGGCAGGATGACGCCGCTGGTTCGCCGCGGAGATGTGGAGGACCTCCGGGACGCGACCTTGAGCTCGCGGCGAGAGGTGTAATGACGTGCCGCCAAAGATGACGGCGACGTACACGGTCTTGAGAAAACCGATCCCGCCGCCTGGGGTGCAAGCGCGCCGCAGCGCCCTCGGCGGCTCGGGCATGGGACCGCGACCGCGAGAAGTCCTCCACCGCGGGCCCATGTGCGGCGCTTCGTAGCTCATGGCGGCGTTGATGAAGCGGCGAAAAAGGTGGGGTCGTGGGCGGTCCTCACCTCGGTTACTGCTTTGCTGGGACGGGAGGCCGACCTTGGGGTGCCCTCGCCGCCACGCGGCCTACCCCCGTGGGGTCGCCGCGCCATTGCCAGAAGCGGACGCCGCGGCGACGCCGAGGCGGCGGGCGTGTCGGCAGAGGGCGCCGTGGGGCGGGCACTGGCCGGTCGGGCTCGACGGCGGCGATGAACTTAGCGGCTGCTCCTCGCCGCTTCTTCTTCTTCTTATGCGCTTGGCTTTACCCGAGCCATCGCCGACCTTGGCTTTCTTCTTCATGACGGCCCTCTTGCGCCCATCACCTCGGGGCGTTAGCGTAGAGGGCGGCGCGGAAAGAGCTCACTCATGTGTTGACCGGGTGGAGCTCGAGGTCATCGGTGTAGCGCCGTCCCTCACACCATCCTTGAAGGCCTCGATGATGGCCTCATCTCGAGATCTGGGGATTGTGTTGCGGGCTCGACGAACCGCACACAAAGTCCTAGAGACTCTCATCGTCTCATTGACTCTGAGCTTGAGGTCCCGAGGCGCCCAGGCGGCGTAGCATCCTATGAAGCTCGTGCGGAGGCATCCTGCACTGTGACTAGTGCGGATAGAACCGGGCCGTTGGTTGAGCAGCCGAGTTGAGCCATGCCCTCGAGCACTGTGGGGAAGTAGTTGACCATGACGGCCTCATCTCCCCCCATAGCTCGGATGGCGGTGGTGTAGACGGATAGGAACTCCTCGGGATTCTTGCTCCCGTCGAACTTCTCAATGGGCCCGGGTTTGAACCTCGGGGGCCACGGTGCTTCGCGGAGAGCGCGAGAGAAGGTAGAGCACCCTGGCGCGGCCTTCGGGGGAGAGGTACCCCGGCATGGGCCCAGGCGAGAAAACACTCCGCCCCGGGCGTGCGACGAGCCACCGGTGGAGGAGGTCGTCTGGGTCTGGCGCGAACGACTGCGGTGGCGGCGCGAGCGGCTTTGAGTACCGCTGTGGTCGGATTGGTTTCCGCACCATGTGTCCGGACGATCGCCGCCGTTCTGCTCCTGATGTCGGTCGATGCCACAGGTAATGGTACCCAGGCCTTCGGCGATGGCCGGACCCAAATCCGTCATGGTGAAACCACGGGGGTCCTTCTCCAAGTCGCGAACGACCGCGGCGATGGCGCGCGCCTTCTGCTGGCTGCGCAAGAGCGGGTTGGTCATTGTCTCGATGAGGGGGTCGACCGGCTGGCAGCCCCGGGGGGTGCGCTGGCGACGGTCCTCCTCACAGATCCCATCCATGACGTGGCGGATGGCATCATTGAAGAACTTTCTCGTCTCTGTGCGACGGCGCAGCTGCGCCTGGGCTTCCTCGTCATCGGTGTTGCCGTCGACCGCGGCCGCGAAGACGCAGCGAGACGTGCGCGAGGCCGGGGGAAACGTCCCGGTGTCGCCGGCGGAGGCAGCGGTGTCACCAAGCAGCTCGAACTCCATGGGAGTCTCGCTGACATGGGTGACGGAGGGGTCCAGCTCCGGGAGCGACTCCTCGGGGCGAAACTCTACCCCTGGGGCGAGAGAGGTATCAACCTCCATCTCGTCAGCCCCGGCTTCGGCGAGGTACTCCTCCCGCCAGCCATCGTACGACGGGACCAAATCGTCCAGATCGTCGCACTCATCGAACTCGAGGTCCAGGACCTCGTCGCCGCTCGGAACCTCGTGGCATGTCTCGAGGAACGAGGCTTGAGGGCTAGCCATGGGCCCCACGGTGGGCGCCAGCTGTTGGTGTCTGGGAATCGCGCTCCTGAAGAGCAGCGGGTCCACGGACCGGCAGACGAGTTTGTAGTTGGTGTGAGGCCCAACGACAACCCTTCTCGGCGGCGGGTGGCGCCTAAGCTGCGGAAGGCTAGGGCGCGCGGTCTTCCCGGACAAGGGCTCAGTGCGACTAGGCGATCCGGTGCAGATCCTTCAGATTGTGGGAAGACAGAGAAAGCGATGCAAACCGTGGAGACACAAGTGATTTACCACGATTGAGCCCCCATCACGGTAATAGCTCTACTCCATCTTATTGATTATATGGTGGAAGACAGTACAGAGGTGCCGAGGTCGGACCCGGAGGCGCCGATCCCGAGCTTACAGTGATGACGGCTAAGGGCTAAGGCTACTCGCGGAGGAAGCTTCAGATGCCAATGTTGCTTGTAATTGGACCAGGTGGAATCGGATCAGGGATTTCGGGTGTTCAGTTGGCCGTCCCCCGCAATGTCCAGGAATCGTCCTTTTATAGGCACCGTGGACCGCCCGAGGCTGATACGGCGGGCCTCGCGCTAGTCTTTGCTTTAGTGGCGAGGTTCTTGTCTTGTTCTAGGGTCCTATCGGGTATCGAGCCTGCAGGGAGAAGCCGGTCAGGTTAGTACTGAACACGTGTTTGTCTTGACACGCCCGTTCAAGGGAGTGAACTTCTTCAGGGGAAAAACACTTTCCCTTTATCCTCAATATGGCCTTAATCGACCGAAGCGACTCTGCGCCACCCGTTAGAGGCGTCGCGTGGCGTAATAACCATCTCTGCGCACGCCAAAGAGGGCAAACGACAAGACGGGCTATCCGTGTGTCCTTTCCCGGGCTATAGGCCTCTTGGGAGATACAGTGCGTTCCTGGTCAAGGTCGGATAAAGTGTGGTGGGACATGACAGTTGTCGCCACCTGCCCTCGGGTGAGCGGATCACCCGAGGGACCTTCTCCCGGGCTAAGGGATAGCCCGGGAGGGACATGGTGCCGCCGGTTTTGACCTAGTCAAGCCCGAGACAGCCACGAGAGAGTTAGGTGGCTTCTTTAGTACGGCCAGGGATAGCCTGCTTGGCTTTCTGTTCGTGTGGTGGGCCGGTACGGAATCAGCCCAAGGTCTTCTTCAAGATGGGCCGTTTACCAATCACCAACACTCCCCTCCATGGGCGAATAGCTAGCTATTTCCTCTCTCCTATTTCTGACTCCTCCCCTATCGAAACAAACTAAACTAAGCCGCAGCCTTGATGATTGCAAGGAGGGGAGAGAGGCAGCGAGGAATATGCTCCTCCTCTCATTCCTGTGCAAACTACAAGTCTTCTTTGGGCCAATACTTTTACGCTATGGTTATTTTACAAGAGTCTGCGATTTGACGATTTGCACATGCGATTTTGGTAATTTTTTTAAGTCCATTTCATTTTTCCACATTGATGTGGTAGACATTTTAAAAGGATCACCATCGGCGCATGCGCAGTCGTCAGTCGTGCGGGCTACGTCCTCACAACCACCATGAAACGACATGTGGCGGTTGCATGCCGTTTTTGCTGCAACCACCACACACTTTAGTCAGTGGATGTTAGTAGTGCTGGGAAAACGGGCCGTGCCAAACGGGCCAGCCCGGGCACGGCTCGAAAAAACAGGCCCACAGCACGGCCTGACACGGACATTTGTTGGGCCGGGCCGGCACAGCCCGAAATGGCGTGCCGGGCCGGGCCTGAAAACCAGGCACGGCGTGCCGCCTGGCCAGGCCCGACTGTACAGGCCGTGCTTGGGCTGGCCCGGTCTAAATAGAGGCACGAGTCAGTGTTTTATATTTTGCGTGGTCTTCCATTACTCAGATTAATTTCTATTCAATACGAAAGTTGTAGATAATGTCGAGACGCATCTTTTTCATGTAGACAAGTTTTTCATTTGAGCAATGTATGAATTTATAAAAAATATTTTTGTCGCTGCCTGTTTTCGGGCTGACGGCACCGTCCTCGGTAATTCGCAATTTCCGAGGTCTTATGCTGCTCGGATGAATTTGGGTTGAACACGAAAGTTGTAGATAATTTCGAGATGCATCTTTTTTGTATAAACAACTTTTTCATTTGAACAATGTATGAATTTATAAAAAATCATTTTGCCTGCTGTTTTCCTACTCATGCCGTGCTCGGGCCGGCCCAACCCGAAGCCGGCCCGCCGTGCTTTTGGACTGTGCTGGGCCTAGATTTTGGCACTCCGTGCCTGCCTGGCACGGTCCGAACTGCTGACCGGGCCGTGCCGGCCTGTTTTGCACCGGCCCGAGGCACGATGGGCTCGGGCCGGGCCGGCACGGCACGGCCCAACCCCGCCGCTAGATGTTAGCTCGTCAGTCGTCGGTCCAGATAAATGAAGCAACGGGCAAGCGATATAGTTGGTGCTGAAGTTGCGTGACGCATGCATGTGCAAAAAATTGATTGTGCTATATTCTAATATTTAGTTGCCTACAAGGTAGAGACTCTATTTTTTCATTTAAAATATATAGTTTTTGTACTATTTGGTGATGTGAAAAATGCATGTTAAATAGATGGGAAAAAGTTCGCAAACTAAAATTATCTACATTTTTTTTTTTTGCAGGTACCCGCACATCAACCTATATAGCAGGAGACTGCTATATAGTCGCACCCATCCTTTTATTTTGTCTTCAAATTTGAAAGGCACACCACAAACAGGAGTATTCAACATGGAAATATTCATATCATCTTTGTATAATTGGCTGTGTTTTTTTACTACTTCAAATAGTCAAATTAATTCATAAAAAAGAACCACATGCATATTTGTATGAACTGTGATTAACTGATTATATGTGTAACCTAGCTTCTTCATCACTTGCTGTCTTCCACACAAAAAAGGTTCTTGCTTTTCTAATCTTCAGCCGGTAGCTGGCTGGCTAGGACGAAAGCAGCAGGAACGGCGACGCCGACGACTCCCTCCCCTGGCGATCAAGGCCGAAGGGATGATCAGCCATCTCGTCGGCATCGATCACCCGCTTCGCTTCGCGGCGGCGCGGCAGGAACGGTTTCGATTCCTCCGCCGCCGCGACGTCGTCGTCGGCAAGAAACGGGGCGCCCTTCGCGTTCGCCGCAGGCCACTGCCTGATGCGCAGCAGCGCGTCACGGTAGAAGCTGCTCTCGGTTTCAATGGCGTCTCTCTGCTTAGGCTCCTCTCCACGCGCCAGGAACAGCGGCTCCGCCTCCGGCGATGGCTCGGATCCCCAGCTCATGGCGTCGCCGTCGGGATCCTCCGTGCTGACGCTCTCGTAGTGCGAGTTGCTCCTCGCGACGAGAGGAGGCGGGGTGTGGTGCTGGTTTGTTTTGCTGGGTGTTGACGATGAGATGGTCAGGTTGAAGCTGCCGAATCCCTGGATTTCGTGGGACACCTTGCGTGCTTGGTCGCGTTGTTGGGTCAGAAACGATGGGTCTTGGAGCAGTTTCAGAACCCTCTCCGACTTGTTCTTCACTGCCAGGCCCCAGTTGAACCTGCAAAGGCAAAAGCCATCGCCCATCAGGAATTCACCTTCTTGGCTTATATTTATGTTATTTTACGCTCAAATGACTAGCTAGATTCAATGAAGGAAAGTTTTATGAAAATTTTATGTCATTACTATCTCTCTCTCTCTCTCTCTCTCTCTGATTAATTATATCTATCATTCGATATATATAATACAAGTAAAAATAATAGTAAATTTGAACCGTTAGTTTGGGCATATAAAAGTCGTATGAATAGATTAGATTCCTCCGAAAAAAAAAACTCCTGCAATATTATATTTGCTATGCTAAATAAATAACCTGCAATAGTAATTAGTGGCTAAAAATTGAAATAGTAATAGATGATTAAAATTTCATTTGAGAACCTAGTGGATATATCCAAAGCCTAAATTATTTGCGACTGTAATATACGTTACCCTTTCTCATCAATGTACTGGAGAGTGCTCATTTCTCCGATGACCACCGCATCCTCCCCCAGGAACTCGCCGGCGACGCCGCGGGGGCCATGGACCAGCAGGTGCTCCACGACGATCAGGGCCTTATACGACTCTCTCCACAGCTTCTTGTTAAACCTGCCCAGCCTGATGGTTGCAAGCATCGGAGCAAGAACAACAGCACATCATGCCATTTTCCATCAGCATCAATCATGTAATCTCACCTGATTAGCCTGAAATCTCATCGTGCCATTTTCCATCAGCATCAATCATGAAGGGATCTGGGGAATCGCCTCACCTCTTGTGCACAACTTGCAGGATCCTAGACCGGTCACCCTGGTCGAACGCGGCGCGGGATATGAGGCCGAGCGCCCTGGCGTCCGGCAGCGACGAGCCGCCGCCGGTAACCTTCTCGGTGAGCCTGATCGTTAGTATGCAGCAGAGCCATCGTGAGGGCATGAGAAAAGAAAAAAAAGCCTCAATATATCTTAGGACGACAATAAGACGGAGTGACGGACTCACAGCTGCGCCGGGGAGGCGCCGGTGAGCGCCAGCCGCGCGGAGTGAAGCCACCCGCCGCGCAGGAAGGAGGCGGCCTGCAGGCTGCCGCCGTCGGCGCCGGCGACCGCCATGTCGCCATTGGCGCCGCCGCTCATGGTGGTGGACGGCGGTGCTGGACCGAAGCAACGCGGCTGCGTAATGGTGCGTTCGATTGGAGGCTGGGACGCTTGATCCGAAACCAAACTGGGCGGGGGGTGGTGTTGGCGTGGTGGGCAAGTGGAGTAGGGGTGCGAAAGCACTTGCGCGCAGCGCGCTTGCGTTGCATACTTTGCATGTTGCCAGAGGTCAAAGTCTTGGGAGAAGTAGGCAGATCAGTTTTTCCTTTCCAGATCTAAAAAATTTATCATTTTTCTTTTTATACATAGAAATTAGGCTGCAACAATTTTTTTTTTTGTTAAGAATCCACAAAAACTGTATGAGGTGGCGATTTCTATTAAACAGCAAGCACCAACCACTCAAATAGCTATGCCCGATCTACGTCCAAAAAATCCACGAAAATTAAAAGAAAGAGTCCATATCAACCGCAGTAAAGAAAATCAGCAACAAAAAATTTAAAAAATTTAAAAAAAATTCGAATAAAATAATAGACCAATATTTAAATTGTAATAAGACCGGAATATAAATTTTAAAATGTTATATTCTCGAAGAGTAAGTATGTTCAACCAATGATGCTATGTGTGTCGCTGTAGCAATCTCACCCGGGATGCTTGGAACATGTCTCGGTGTGCTGCAGCGATAGACTCAAGAGCAACTCCATATGACCCTAAAGAGTACAGTAGCATTGGATAGAGGAGCTGCTGTAGGGAAGAAATCTTTTGGAGGGTGGTGTAAATTGTGAAGAAATTTTAGAGGGATGTATAGAGAAGGCGCGAATAGTGTTTTATAGGAGAGATTTAGAGAGAGGAGTCGCTGAGTTAGTACGAGTCACCAACTTCTTCAAGGTGTGCACTCCGTAACCCAATAACCGTTAGTTTGAGCTACATGACCAACTACAAGTATACAACTAAGCTAGCTAGCACAAGATGACTGAAAAAACATGTTGTTTCATGCTCTTTTTTTTTGTTGAGATAGGGAGGCCGTATGCAAGCAATGATTCCCAATAATATGGTCAACTAAACAAATGTGATGAATAATCATGTCTAATTACTTTGAAACTAAACCTTTTCTCTTGTGTTGCAAGACATCTTTGGGTGGTGGTCACTTGCTACTTATATATGAATTGAGAGATGGTCTGCCTCCACCCCCCCACCCACCCAACCAGCTATCAAGGTGATAACTAAAGTTACATATCCCACAAGATGGGCTTATGGGCCTTTGAGGTTTATCTTTGTTTATTCTCAAATATATTGGGTCAAGCCCATATATTCTAACAACTCTCCTCCTTAGAAGCAACCTTAAATTAAGGATTCATTATGGATGTTCTTACCTCTATATCTATTGGTCATCAAAATCTAAATACCAAACAATGAAGAGATAAAAGATTTTGACGGACCTTGATGTATAACTAAGGCAAACTTTTCTTTAGCACTACAAAGATAGAGAATATGGTGCCCCTAAAAAAATTGTGAGTACTCTATATAATGATGCGTAGTATATGGGATGGTGATTAATCATTTTTAGTGGTCCTTTTTTGATACGCTAATTCTTATGTTGGCTCCCTCTAATTCCTAGATAAGCTCTGCCAACTTTACTAGCTAGGTACCGCTCTAGATGTTGTAAATTAGGTCCTGTTCTTTTCAGCTGATCTTAAAGGCTGAACAGCTGAACGGCTGAAATGACTGAATTTCAAACTTTTCTCAAGGTAGTTGTCGGGGATAAAATCACGGCCCATTGCCATGGCCCACTCCCTGACGGCCTAATCAAACAGCCTACTAGGGCCCAGCTCCCTAGAAGGTTCTATCAAGCCCATGTGCATCCTGCCGAACAGCCCTTGGCTGGCACGATGCGTAATGGCTTAGGATTCATGTTTGAGTCCGACTCGAACAAGAGTTCTGTACGGCTACGTGAAGACCTGGACGTGGTTTCTCGGATTGGAATAGAAGTCGTGATCCCAAAGAATTGGAGTATGCCTTATCTATCTCGGGATGTATTTGGCACGTCGAGTTCGTTACGATCTCGTAGTTAGCCCGGCCCGATTATCCCTTGATAGGTCGGTTTGCTCAGCACTATATAAACGGACCCCTACGGCGTGTAGAGGGGTCAAGAGTCTTTACATTGTCACATATTGCTTCCTGCACACACATAATCTTGCCGAGACTTGTTCGTCTCGTCGAGCCACCTCTTGTAATCATCTCTGATATATAAGAAAGGCTGGACGTAGGGCTATTATCTCTCCCGAGAGGCCTGAACCAGGATAAAAACCCTTGTCTCCCTGTTGCTCGTTGGTCGCTGTTTGCCTTGCTCGGTAGGTCTTCTATCTCCCATTCTCAAGAACCTTTAAGCGACTTGAGATCGATATCTCAACCGTCGACAGTAGTCTTGAGATCCGGATCCATTTCGTTTGACTTGCTTTTTAAAGCGTTAGGACCCACCTTCAAAACAGCAAAAAAAGGACCCAAAAAACTTAAAGCATATGTCTTTTCAAAACGTTGATAAGTTGTTAAGCCGTTAAGCTGATAAGCTGAAAAGAACTAGGCCTATTAATCAATGAATCTATGACTCTATGAGCACCCTTGCCGCCTCACCACTCCATCCTCCCGATGCCCCCAACTGCCCTATCCACCGCCACCTTAACTCGTGGCCACCATTTACCGATCCATCACTGCAAGGAGAAACCCCCTTTACCAACGCATCCACGCGTTGTTAAAAGGTCAAATAGGCGTTGTTGAACTCTATATCAACGGATTCAATATGCGTTGCTACAAGGGCTGTTGCAAATATCTACTACTACGCATAGATATTTGTTGGTAACTAGCCCAAAGAAGCATTGCGAGCCAACAACGCATATATTGAGAGCATGACAACGCTTCTATGCGTTGTTAATTTGCACTGCGGAATTGATTTTTCCATTATTTTCCATGCGAATATGTTTTCAGTCAAAATTTTCTATTTTATCAATCATACAAAAAAAAAGTCTCACATGTAAAAAGAAAATCAATACACAAAACTAGCATTCATTCCCAAATAGCAGAAAACAAATATATTTATCAAAAAAATTTGTATATTACATTACAGCAGGGTATTATAATAATTACATACACAATATAATAAAAATGCCCTCCAGCTGAACAATACTTTGTAAAGAAAGAATTAAATATAAATATAAATAGCTAGCATCAGCATGTCCAAACCATCGGTTGTTTTCTTCCTGGCCTACATAGGGAAAATATTCAATTAGTATACCAGGCCTACATAGGAAAAATATTCAATCAGTATTCCAGGAAATCATAAATTAAACTATTCGGGATATATGTGTCCAAGGCAAGGCTGACTACATGAACACAGTGGCCAAAATATAACTTTGTAGAAATAAGGCATCTTGATCCTGGGAAACAGAATAAACAAGCATACCACTCATATGATAATATTGGGTACGGAGGCAATTGCTATTGTCCCTTCACCTGGATGATGATATTTTGGAACGGCCTGGAAATCTTCATCTGATTTGTCAATGCGATCAAGTGAAGGTAGTCTTGCAATCTCCTCCCTTGCTAGGCTGAAAACACACAAACGTATCGTTTGATTATAAGAGAGGATTTAACTTTGAACACCATGTATTATCGATTTCATTTTCATTTTTTAATTTTTTTAAGCAACAAAGAACTATGTATTCATAGAAGGCAAAAAAGGAAAAGGTTCAAAATATACAAAAAGGAAAGAAAAAGAAACAAAACGACTAATCTAGCATTCAGGGAGGATCAAGGAACGCTAATCTCCTAACCGAGATGTCTCTCAGAATATTATCCCAAACTTCCTACCCGGAGGAAGCCCTGTTTGAGAAGATGCGGGAATTCCTCTCAGGCCATAAGTTCCATATCACGTAGCTTAGAGCCCCATCAGCCTCTTTGAACTTGTCCTTTGTCAAAAAATTTTGGTAATGATTGGAGATGGCTATGAAGTCATTCGCCTGCTCCCCTGACAGGGGATGTTATAGAGATTCGCTAGTCTCCGCCACATCTGTTTTGCAAAGAGGCAGGTGTGAAGTAAATGAATCTGAGATTCATCCTGCAGGCCAAACATCATGCAAATCTGATTGTTTGGCCATCCTCTAGCTTGCAGCCTATCTGCGGCTAGGATGGAGTGATGCATAGTCATCCAAGCAAAGAAACGATATTTGTTTTCTGCATGCGCCTACCAAAGTTGGAGAAAATTGTTATCCGTTATTATTCCTGAGAATTGGATTTTGTAAGCTGAAGCTGCTGAGTATTGACCATGAGGAGTCCATGTCCAAGAGATGGAGTCATGGGAGTTCGGCTGCAAGACCACATTGAGAGTTTGAGCGAAAAGCTTGAAGAATTGCTCTAACTGTTGAACATTATTGATTTTACGAGCAATTGTCATCCACCAATTGTCAGTTAACTCATGCTTGACGGAGGTCTTTTTATTTTTTGGAACCAACCTATGGCACTCCGGGGCGACAACCCTTGGTGATAAGCCCCCAAGCCAAGCGCTAGTTCAAAATCTGGCCTTTTCACCGTTTCCAAAATCTGGCCCCATTATCGCTTTCATTTGAGACAAGTAAATAATAATAACTGAATCATCCAAAAGAGCAGAATCCAAACTCACACCATTCACTCTAATTATGCGTTGGCAAAGAGGGGTTCTCCTTATAGTGCATATCACAGAGGTAACCTACTAGCCTCCACCAGCTCCGACAATGCCACCCACCATGTCGCCTCCCATTACCGGTCCTACGCCTTCCAAAGTCTCTCTATAAGATAGAGGGAACTTGTGACCGGTCGTAGGCAGGTGGAGGTGCGCGGTGGCACAGGTAGAGGAAGAGGATCGGATCAGAGAAATTGGAGGTGGCCAGTTTGGATTGAAATCCAACGGTGCAAATTCATTGTTATACCTAGCAAAGCGGTTTATATGCTGTTTGGTTGCCTTCTCAGTTGAACCAGGCTGTATGCGCTGAGCTAGGCTGGTTGGAGCCAGGCTGAGATAATGCAAATGATTGTTATTTGGTTAGGTGTATGAGATTGTACAGACTGCGTAGAGATGTTGTTTGATTGACTGCACTAAGGAGAGAATGGCATAGAGAAATTCAAAAGAGGGATGAAACATTTTTAAAAATAAATTCTAGAAAATCAAAATTACAAAAAAAAAATCAATTACGAAAATAAAAAATTCAGAAGGAAGTCTCATAAATAAATAAATTCAAAAAAGAAAATTTTAAACTTTAAAAATTTATATGGCAAGTGTGGTCTCATTTTGTTCGAAAAAAATCAATAACCCATTTTTGAAATCGGTTTGGTAATCGAAAATACTAATCAAAAGATATAGCAAATAAATGAATCAAATGTGTCGCGCATATGGTTGTTGCTGCATCCTCGGAGCCTGGCTATGGGGAAACGTCCAATTTGGTCGTATCTCCAGAGCCTGGCCCGGGGAGGTTAATTGCATCTGGAGAGCCTGATTTAAATGGGTGAGAAGACAACCAAACACCCTAATTTTGTATCTCTAGATGCAAAACTCCTTGGATGGAGCAAGTAGGCAACCAAAGAGCCTATTAATAAACCGCGAAACACGAGCAACACACGGACGGCGCCATGCATGCATGCATGGTCCACCGTACGTACGTACGTACCTAGGCGTAAGGTTGCATAGGATGCAAAGGGAGAGATGTACGTACGTACGCACACGCACACATCGAGGGAAAGATACGCGTCGAGCCACGGGCACGCGCCCGCGTCCCCCGTACGTATACGTACGTACGAATGAGGCCAGGGGATGGGGGGACAGCCATGCGTGCATGACGCATCTCCGTCTTCTGCCCCGTCTTGCTCGGAGCTCCCAAGGGATCCATCCATGAAGCATCCGATGCCGCGCTCCTGCTTCACAGGTCGCGCTCTTGCCCCTGCCAAAATATATCTGCTTTTGTCCTTTCCTTCTTGTCAGTCTTGTGGTCGCATACTGTTCCTCCCAAAAAAAGTTTTGTGGTCGCATGACATGGGTGCATATATGCATATATATTTTGTTTTTTAGAGATAGAGCCATGTACTTAGTTTGGTTCGTTGGGCAAATTAAAAGAGATGTTGCCATATCCTTTTGAGAGTTTGAGTTCCTAACGGAACAAGTGAACAACTCATCACGTGAAATCGTGATACGATTGTATTGTGAACTAAACTGATACCTAATTTGACCATGTTTACCTAATTTAGTGCGTAGCAAAATATAGCAATGCTAATCTATCTTATACAAAGCAAAATGCAAGCCTCTTCAATAACCATATAAGTAAACTAACCCCAACAAAGAAAAAAAAAACTAGAGATTTTAACCGCCAATCCGATGTCTTGTAGATAAAACGGGGTATCCAAACTAGAAATCCTACGTGGCAGGAATCCAATACCCTCTCTCGGTCTCTCCGATCCATAACGCCATCCATAAACCGCCGCCTCCTCCCATCGAAACACGACTACGACTCTTCCGCCGCCACCGCCGCCGCCGAGACATCAATAAAACCACCCGCTCCCCCGCGCGCATCTCCTTCCCCGGCGCATCGATAGTGCGCGACTCGCGGAATAGCAGATCGATTCTTCGACGCGAGCGCGCATGGAGCACCGCGCCGGCGACGCCGTCCAAGAAGAGCAAGAAACGGCCGCCCCGGCCGTCTCCGGCGAAGGCAGCGAGGGGGAGGAGGAGGTGGCGGCGGTGGAGGCGGACGACGAGGGGTACCGGACGCCGACGTCGCTGAGGCATCGGCTGCGGCCGCCGGAGGAGTGCCCGCCGGCGCCGGCCCTGCCGCGGGTGCCGACGACGGCGAGGAAGGCGCGGCTCCGGAGCGGCGGCCTGATGTCGGTCCGCTTCGCCGACCTTCTCGCGTCGTGGTGCCATCGCAAGGACTCGACGTCGCACCCACCGGCGTTCATGGATCGCCGCGCCGGCGACGGCGTCCAAGAAGAGCAGGGATCGTCCGCCACCGGTGAAGAGGCGGCCGCTCCGTCCGTCTCCGACGATGCCAGCGGCGTGTGGGGGCCTGCGGCGGCGGAGGACGACGGCGGCAGCAGTGGCGGCTACGAGGGGGAGGCGGATGACGAGGGGTACCGGACGCCGGCGTCGCCGAGGCACCGGCTGCGGACGCCGGAGGTGTGCCCGTCGCCGCCGTGGCCGCGGAGGGTGCCAACGTCGGCGCCTCACGGGTTGAAGAGGCAGCAGCAGCCGGAGCACGCCGGCGAGATTAGCGCCCGCTACAGGAGGCGAGTAGTCGCCAAGAAATCTTTGTTCTAAACTTGGACAGGCACCGGCAGTCCGGCATACACATACTTAATTATACAGAGTACTATTTTTACTTTTTGCTATCCTTTTCGATTGATTCACAACGCTAACTTTTCAAAGTTTCACTTGGCGCGCAAATTGAGACTAATTTGCACACACCGCAAAAAAAATTTTGAACAAAAAAGAGAGAAGCCTATCCGATAAAAAATTGCACAACTAGCCTCTTAATTTTTAGATGAAATTTACCCTAGATTTAGTGGGTTGATACCATAGAAGAAAAGAGGGAACATCATACGTCTCATGATCTCATCTAATAGATACATACATGCTAGAAACCGCCTATCAATTTCATATCAAATGCCAATGCAAAGAACAAAAATTGACTCCTAAGAGGATTGATTAGAGGTTAAGCTAAATGGGATTAATAAGTAAGAAGAAAGGACTCCCTAATAAGTAAGGACTAATTAGAGGTTAAGGAAGAAACCAATTGAATTTGTACATGCTTTTTGAAAAGACTTGCGAACGATATCCCATCCGCAACGTGATAGAAAATGGCATGGCGAGCATGCCTTCTTCTTCCTCCTCGCGTGAGGGCACCTTCGTGTAACCTTTGCAACGTCCCTCCTTCCTCTACGCCCTCCGCTCTCTATCGTCTGTGACCTTGTCGAAACAGTTCCCTCCCACCTGGTTAGGGTTTGAGTCAGGGACCTACCCTTGTGCCCCCTCCCCCAAGCTTATAGGGAGGCCGAGAAGGCGGCAATCCAACGGGTGGAGAGGATCATGGGGAGCGAGGAGGCGGTGGTGGCTCCCCCAGTGCCATGAGAATGGTCGAAGGCCGCGGAGCGACGATGACAGGCATATTTGCACACGGCAGCCGGACTTAGGGTAGGAATGACGGTAAGAGGATGGGAGCGAAGTTGTAAGACGGTGGTGATGGTGCCACTGGGTGCAGGTGGTGGCTGAAGGCGGCTGGGGGGACGAGGGACGTGTGTGGAGTAGATTTGGCGAGGACGGAGGTAGTATGGGTGGAGGCAAAGGCAGAGGAGTAAGGCGAGGTGTTAGGACAAATTGGTGGAGGCAGAAAAGGGGATGGAAAGAAGCGATTGTCATATGCAACCCCATTGACACCGGGGTACCGTTGTCTGGACACTCTCATTCTCGTTTTACAGAAGTTATTTGGGACAAAACATACAATTAAGATTCACGTAAATATAGTTCGTGATAAGCTAGCTACACAATTATTACATGTGTCCTCGGAGAATTTGAGGGCCTCATGTTACTAGAGCTTAAGGTGTTTCTATATTTTAAATCTATTTATTTAAAAAGATTTTAAATTCTTTTGAACGCACATTTTGACTTGCTGCTCCTTGACATGTAAATTTAAAGGTGTATAATACTTGAGTTCCATTTGAGAGAGGGATTGCACGTGTTGGACTGGCACGTCATCGCAAAATGTCCAAATGCAACTGATTACGGGTCTGTTTTACTTTGGCAAGAGACCGACTTATCTCGGTTTTGGTTTTATACCAAAGCAAGATAAATGCTTGAGTTCAATGACCAAAAGTGTTCTTTTCTCATCCCTTTTTTTTTTATCTCGTGGCCTTGGTTAACTCAGTGTTTAATGTGTCCAACTCTAGAAGCGTAGAAAAGCACCATTTGATTGTGGGTTAGCTGTGTCTCGTTTTACTAATTGAGAGACCAAGCTGACCCAATTTTGTTTTTCGTGGACCAAAGCAGGATGAGGGTTTTTTTTAGAGTTTAGGCCAAAAACAATATTTTTCCTTTAAATATAGGGCGCGACTAGGATACGGACGTCCGATGGAACCGCTCCCCATCGGACTCCCGCAAGTCACAACCTGGCCCAATATATGCGTGGCTCGTTTTGCATTAGTGGAGAGATGTATTAACGGAGACCCGATCCCCGTATGAATGCACCACGAACAGACCTTCCCGCATGCATGCGTTCCTTTTTTCATTTTCTTTAAACGGATATTACTTCTGACTAGAAACTCCAGTCGACAAACAGTTTTCACCAATATGTTTCTCGCATTTTTATGAACAAAACAAGACCCATATTGCTATATAAATTTTGTTGGAACAATTTGTCTATACTAATAGAACAATTAATTTGATTTATTGGAACAATACGTCTAGTCTGATCGAACAACTTGGTATTTGGTTCCTCTGGAACAACAGGCTAAACCCAATTGGGACAATGAATTTGGTCTGATGGAACAACTTGTATACCTACTGGAACAATGTATTTGGTATACTGGAACAATAAAAGAAATGTCTACTAGAATAACAAGGTTTGCCTACTGGAACAATAATTTTTGCTGCTGGAACAATAAGGTTTGCCTACTGGAACAATAAAAGTTGCCTACTGAAACAATAAGGTTTGCCCTACTGGAACAGTTGAACTATGCCTACTGGAACAATATCTTTTGTCTTCTGGTACAATTACTTTTGCCTTCTGTAACAATAATTTTTGCCTTCTAGAACAAATAAGGTTTTACCTACTGGAACAATAAAGTTTGCCTACTAGAACAATAAAGTTTGTCTATTGAAACAATGTATTTGGTCTGCTGGAACAATGATTCTAGCCTTCCGGAACAATCTATCTTGTCTGCTGGAACAATGATTCTAGCCTTCCGGAACAATCTATCTTGCCTGCTGGAACAATGAGTCTAGCTTCTCGGAACAATCAATCTTGCCTGCTGGAACAACTTTTATAACTGTTGGAACAATGTATTTGGTCTGCTGAAATAATAGGCTAAACCAATTGGAACAATAGGCTAGACCCCAATTGGAACAATATGTCATGTCTGATGGAACAACTTGTATACGTATTGAAATAATGTATTTGGTCTACTGGAACAATAGGCTAACTCAATTGGAACAATATATCTAGTCTGATGGACCACAACTTGTATACCTACTGAAACAATCTATCTTGCTTGTTGAAACAATGAGTCTAGCCTTTTGAAACAATCTATCTTAACTGCTGGAACAATTATACCAATAAAAAGAAAAAATCAAAAAAAAGAAAAAAAGAAAAAGTATTTAAAATGAGTTCATTACGAATTTAGATGTATTATGAAATTTGTTCTACGCAATTTGGACTCCGAATAAAAAAGATACAAACAAGCGAAATTGAAAATAGTATAATTACAAATGCACAAAACGAGAGCTAGCTAGCATTGCTTGCCGTACGCGCGCTTTGCCCAGTGAGGAAAACTGAAAAAATTGGTTGCTTCAACGCGGATGAACCGTGCGAGTAGATGGGCCAATAGTGCAAGTGAGCGCTTGGGCCGCGTCCGACGCTCGGACGTGAGGAGCTAAGCATTTTCCTTAAATATATTTTTTAACTGTCCATGTTAAATCAGTAGAGTTTAATATGCCAAATCGTACTGTTGGATCTTTGGTGCGTGAATACGTGTCAAAGACCACCATAATGAACATAAATTTGTTTTGAACTGATGTGCTATATTCCAGCCGATCGTTTTATGCCCAATTATTGTATGTTATAAAAAAGAATTTATATAATAAAATCGTTGTTGTTTTTTATCGATGGTTTAAACACTGCTCACTATTGTGCATGGGAAAAATACCGAAATAATCAACAAGAAAATAGAAAATTAATAGAATAATCCATCGTAAAAGGAAATTACGAAAATATCCTCGGTCCCGCCACCCGGTGGCGTACACGGCACGGCGGCACCGAAGCCGCCGCCACGACGGCCGCAATGAGCTACCGCCACCGGTGGCTTGGTATTGCCGCCGCCACCGGACGGCCAGAGCTACCGCCGCCACCCGGTGGTCATGCGCCCCATTGTCCCCTAATTAACCGGACGTTGCATGCACTTAGCGGAAAAATATATTAAAATAATACCGCCGACAATACAAAGGCGTAAAAAATATTAAAATAATGTTCCACCGACAAAATAGTGTCGAAAAAATAATAAAAAATCCTCACCGACAAAATAGTGTCCAAAAATAATAAAATAATTCTCACCGACAAAATAGTGTTGAGTTTTTAATTAATCAAATAGTAATTGCATGATTTACGCTAATTAATAATGATTAGAGGTCACAAGTGATCACAAAATTGATTCTATATATATCGCGTCGTGCCGTTACGCCTTTCACACACGCAAAGACTCTCGCTTTCGCTTAATTTCACACACGCGAGTGCTTCACACGCAGAGCGGCCTTCACACACGCACTCTCTCGCTTTCGGTTCACACACGCCGCAGCTTCACCGCAGAGCGCCTTCACACTCACTCTCTCGCTTTCGGTTCTTTTCGATTCGCTCGATTCGAGTATATTATTCACGATACCTCGGTTGAGGATTCATCGAGTGTGACTTCGCTAATATTTTATGCTTTCAAATAGTGAGGGAATATTTTGGAATTTAAATTTGATGTACTTGCTAAATTAGTGTTATTGCGATGCGATATGCAAGAGTTAATTTTGACATAATAATATTCTATGCTAATATTATTTGCGGTGTTGTATGCTAATCTTGCCATATTAGTACTTAATATTGTATGTATATATTGATATGTGAGGGCTATCGACTATACCGATGTTGGCATAGTATGTTGTTAATGGTAATTAAACTAATCACCATCACGTAATTAATTAATTAAACTAAGCACCAAAGACTTAGGTCTTGCTTTTATTTTGTTATTAATTTTGCACATAAGCACCGTAGCACGCACCAATTCAGAGAGCGCAGCAAGATACACCGATTCTGAAGGTAACAAGTACATACGGTGATAGTTTAATATGACCACTTAATTTCGTATATTCCGTGTAATTTACACGCTTGTTCTAATTTTTCGTGAACTTTGAACCGATCGATCTTATAACTGTCAGTATCGCATTTTATAGTTAACATAAACTTGTTGTGTTAGGTTAACTTAAAATATGATTAGTGATTAATTAGTTCGTAAGAGAGAAAATGATGTACAAATATAATGGAAATTAGTGAATTTTTATACATGTAATATATGAATGTTTAAATTTTAATTGCACGTCACGCGCAAAATTATATATAATTAGCGACAAATTAACGCTAGTGTGCGTATTTAAAAAGAGTGACTATATTTTTCATGTAGTAATTTTCTTGTTAGCTTAATTAAACATAATAGGAAATGAATCTATATTTTGCATGCAAATAGTAATACAATTGTATGTATTTTAGTGACATTTTACTTAATAATTAGGGTCTTTGGAGTATTAGTGGAGTTGCTATATTGTATGTTCAAATTTATTTACACGTATTATGTATTAAACACGTAAGCTAACATTTTATGTAATGCTTGAAATAATAGTTAAATATAAAACAAACTTATATTTAATATTAATATGAATGAACACGTGCATGTTACAGGCGTAAATGGAGACAAAGATCGACTATTTTTACGGAGATGCACCGTGCCAATGCAAGGGAATTTTGTAAGCATGCACACATGCGACCATTTGCGCACCACAATAACATTGCCAATAGAGTCGCCAATGTTTGGCGAGGGTTATAGCTCAAATCTCCGTATAAACCGTCATGAATACAAACTTGTTCTACACGGTGTTAGGCCATGTCGGGTTCCAAATAGTTCAATGTACGATACATCCTGTGGCCACCGAGAAATAAGTCGCCTTGGACGTACTATGTTAATAAGGCGTAGAAGAGGGTACCACTTAGGTGTGTACGCGTCGCCGAGGCAAGACAATCGGAGACGGGCCTAGCAACACCGTGAAGAGAGTGCACATGAGGAAGTGCCGAAGGGTATGCGGAGGACCCAATTGGTAGTATGGCATCGCCGGTGTCGAGGCATTCGGCATGGGCACGGATCCGGATATCTCAATGGAGGAAGGAGAGATAGATGCACATGCGTTAGGGGATGATTTCGATGAAGGGGTGAAGACGATGTCGAAGAAGAGGACGACCGATGCCCGCCATAGCGTATTATCGCGCCTGGATGCTTCAATTGGGTGATCGGGGATCACTCGAATATTTCGAGATGGGGTATATGCATAATGACATAACAATGGGTCAAGAGTTTAGCACGGCGATGAGGTCATACACTTCATCAAGAACTTTGGTGTCACAACACGCGCGAGCACTCCGTGGCACGGTCCGGACCGCCGTGGTACGAGGTGAAGTGCGTGAAGAAGCCGGAGTGCTCATTCCATGTTCGGGCCCATCGCCCAAAATATGAGCACCACTTCATAATCGGTGGGTACGAGCCGCGCGCGCGTACGGAGGAGTTGATACGCAATATTAGCGATAATGTGGACTCGAAGTTCATAGCGCAGATGTTGCTAATCGCTATTCAAGCCGATATCTCAATGAAACCACACTCCATAATGGCCGAGGTGCGAACCGCGACCGCATGTCGATTACATATCACCAAGCATGGCGAGCCAAGCAAAAGGCACGATTGGGGTCTCCGCCAGATACGATACATACCGGGAGTTATGTGTCGCATGCCATCGGTCGACCCGAATCAAAGATGTTTGGGGTTGTCCTCTCCTCATCCAATTATGGTCGTGGAGTTATTTGCCACTAAATCGTCCAAACACGCCAGTACGATACTATCCTGTTCATGTAGACGCCGATTTGACCCCCCCGGCATGTAGACCAACAATGGGATATAGATGGTTGCATGCGAGGTTGCGATGGCTGAGAGAATTAGTAGACAGGGCGTCTTACACGCGGCTTGTGTCAGACCTAGACCTTCTGGTACATGACCAAGTTACGTGGGAACCATTCTGCCATCTGGCAACCTATGATATTGCCACGGGGGGCTTGCTGGCTAGCACGTGTACTGAGAGTGTAGACTATTGGATGACGACCTGTTATCTAGTCTGCATGAATGCCGTCGAAGGATACTCGTCGGAACGCGTTCAACGGCAATTTGGCTATCGGCAAACATTTCCACTTCCACCTGCTCGGCATCCGGGCAACTCCCATGGGTATGCATCATAAGTTAAATATTTCGAATATATTTGTACCACTCATAATATAGCGTACAAGTGTTTTTTCAGGCTTAGTTCAACCGGGCGCAACCGTGATTGGGCCCATGTCCACAGCGCCCACATCGAGCGGTGGACTGAGTTAGCTACTGACGAAGTGTGGTACCCTGATGGAGCCGCGCACGAGACTGATATTTGGGGGTACATGGAATGGTACCGCCCAAGGACCAGATGTCAGCTTGCGATACCACAGGCAGCAGCAGCACCGCTTCGACAACCAGAGGGTTATGCCCAACGAGTCCATGTTCTGGTACGACGTGCGCTCTCCGATAGTTTCATCTATATTGCGTACTTCATACCTCCTTCTGAATACCATATGACATGGTTGATGCAGACACAGGAGGCCGATTCGTTGCATGGCCATGCAACGGAGCTTGTATCGCAAACACAGCGGACCGGCCAATCTTCTTCAAATTCATTGAGGGCCCTCATTAGAAGGGCGGGATCTCGGCTTACGGGAGCGATTAGGGGGGTCGGCGGGCATAGATCGCGCACAGATCGCGAAAGGGATACCCCGATCCGAGAAGAATCAGGCACCGCATAACCGAAGTCACCACCTCCTCCAAGATCTGCCGCTCTGTGAGATCACAATCCATGAACAGCGTACACCACGGGTTCGCCCCACGCCGACAATCTCAACCTCCCGAGCCTCTACATCGACACCCTTCCAACACACACGCCACCATTCTTCAACTCCACCGGGCCAGTCACGAGAGGGATTGATATTAACGTAGCGCCGTCTTGTAAACCTCGATGACTATCACAAGACACAAGATACCCAATTTGATGCAAATTGGGCAAACATGGGAGGATCAATCTTTGGATAGTGCATTTGCATCCAACCTTAGCTTTCAAGATATCTTGGACGGATGCAACATTCCTATACCAGATCCGACACGACACTGGGGTCTAATCGGCAAACTCCCCATGGGGTCCCTTCAAATTTGCAACACGGGAGCAAACCCCTATGCGTCCCTCCACAGTTGTGCACGGCCAAGCCACCCTTATGAACAAAGCATGATTGGGGTTTTCCATATTTTGGTGGGTCTGCGTCGCCATAAGTTCACAATGCAGGTATATCCCAACCGCGGACCAAACCGATGATCAAATTGGTTTGGACCTTCTCGAGTCATTGGACAACAGACGACGATCCACGACCATTACACCCCAAGTGCATACACGACAAGGGGTCGTTGGCGCTAAGTGTAATAATGTAATTGATGGACTTATGTTATTATGTGCATTCGGCAGTTTGGCCATGAAATTATTCTCCATACAATTATTAACATTGCATTGACCATTATGGCGATTAGTGACGTTGCATTTACTACTACTTTGCACTTACCACATGCCGTTAACAAGTCTATGCACGACACGCCTATTCACATGACAAGATTCACTTTACGTGTATTTAATGTTTTATTTATCTCATAGCTTCTAACTTTACAAAATTTAGTTTGCCGTACAAACGACTATTAACACTTGCTAAAATTTTAAATTTGCAATTTTGTAAAATTACATACAATTTTGAGTTTTAAAATGTATATTCACATGCTTATACATGTATCAAATTTTACTTACCATATATTTATCATATATATTAAAATTATAGGAGAAGCTATCCGGTCACATGTGTATATAAATATATCTATATTATACATATATTATAATGTATATATGCCATATGCTATCCGATCACATGTGTATATAAATATACGCCACGCACATGCAACGTGGCATGGGAGAAGGTCCAGTCGTTGTGGTCTTCGTCTCGATCGACCAACGAGAGCAAATTGAGCGGAAGGTGCAGCGAGAAGCGTGTGCGTGTGTGATCGTGGTTCATGTCATTGTCATCTTATGAGCTCACTGCACTGGAAAAATTGTGGGAGGCTTTCTTCGAACGAAACCTACCTCCCAACGTAAATTATTTTAGACATGCCATTTTACTAATCAATTATCAATAAAATTACACGCCACCTACTACATATTATCAATAAAATTATCAATAAGGTGCAGCGAGAAGCGTGTGCGTGTGTGATCGTGGTTCATGTCATTGTCATCTTACGAGCTCATCAGATCGAAAAATTGTGGGAGGCTTTCTTGAACGAAACCTACCTCCCAACGTAAATTATTTTAGACATGCCATTTTATTATCAATAAAATTACACGCCACCTACTACATATTTTTGGACAACTATAATAATTTAGTATATATTTATCATATATTTATATTAAAATATAATATTAGTAAAATGGGGCGATATACATATTATACATATATAACACATGCATACATATCACATGCAATACCGAAAAGGGGCCAGGCAGTCACGTCGGCCGCCGGCGGTGGCGGCGACTCATTGCCATTGCCGTGCTTAATGCCGCCATGCGCCAAAATGGCGGGACCGAGGATATTTTCGTAATTTCCTTTTACGATGGATTATTCTATTAATTTTCTATTTTACTGTTGATTATTTCGGATATTTTTCCTTGTGCATGACACACGCGAACTATAACAAGTCAATCTCTTTGGATTCTTCTTCACTTGTCTCTCCTGAGAAAGAGCAACAAAACAAAAAAGTTCATCGGATTCTTTCGGTGCTGGGCAGTCGTCTCGACGTCCATGGGCCTCAAAGCCCAAAGGAACGAAAGCGATATGACGCTGACCGAAAAAGCCCACATAGACGTAGACCGCTTCAGCCCAATTGGTCTTTTCTTCCTCTTTAAAGGCAATATTTTTCTTCTACAATGCGAATAGATTATATATCTCTGTATTTCATTTTGCAGCGCTTCCTCTTATTTTACTGCTTTGATTTACCCATCGCTTTGCAGACGAGGCTTTGGCCTAATGGTAAAGGCTACAGTGGTAGCGCTACACACTAGAGTTCAAACCCTAAGTTTGGCTCTGTGTGTCGTATTTTTCTATGATTTTTCTAGAGTCATAGGGTTACGCACACGCACGCGTGCCTTGGTCCCTTGAGGCAGTCGCACTTTCTATCTTATGCGTGCCGCTTTAAGATCGTGCTTCTAGGCACGTGTATAAGTAGGTGTTCTATGGGAGATCTCTGGTGTTAGCCAATCGACACCGATATTTTAGGGTAGGATTATTGCTAACACTAGTTTGTGGCCTAACCCTATAGATGTCCAAATGGGTCGGACTAAATGGGTTGGCACGAGGCCTAAAGATTTGATCTGGCCCAAATTAAGCACAGCATGACACAGTGCATCGGGCACGGCCCAGTCAGACGTGTCGTGCTTGGGCCAAAGTTACTAAGCACCAAGTCTCAGTCCCGTACATACCGTACACGTACGTACCTGCACAACTACGAGAGGATCCTATTCCGACTCCTAAATCGGAACACGTAAGAGAATCGGATTCAGCTCCTAATCAGAACATGCACGCCTGGCTGTATATAATCATCAGCTCGTTGGCGGCGACCTATCATATCATCGTCTCCACGTACGCACCGTGAATTCGTGATCGATCGATCCCAGTACTCCCAGCATGGAGAGCGCCACCGCGTCAGTGAACAGCCGCCGGAGCTGCCAGGGCGACGGCGGCGGCAGCCGTCTCAGGGTCGAGAGCACCTTGCCGGCGCCGGCGACGGAGGCGGAGCCGCCGCGTGCTGACGGCGGCCGCGCGGGGTCGGCGTCGCTGCTCCGGCGAGGAGCCGCGCAGCAGCGAGCGGCGCGGTGGCGGTGCCGCGTGTGCCTGGTGGAGTGCGGCGGGCGGGACGGGCTCCGGGCGCACTGCATGTCCGACGAGCACTACGACGGCCTCCAGCTCTTCTGCCTCCACCCCATGCTCTTCCAAGATCACCGCCACGTAGGGCGCTAAATTGTAAATTGCATAGTTTTTTTAAGAGCGTATTTGTAGATTTCCCAAGAAAGTGTGTTCATATAGTACTGTAAGTGTGTAATCTTCTTATTATCGTAGCAAAATTTATTGTTGAATGTATGTCTCGGAGGCGATGTCGATCAAAAACGTCAACGGTGCCTTAGAAATAGTACATAGTTTACCTGACTTGAACATGTTAATTTTCAATCACTTCGTACTCAACTTGTTTTTTTTTTTTCCCAACACCAAGAAAGAAATTAAACAAATGGAACAAGCAGATGACTCACTGAGACGATTTTACCCTTGCCTCCCACGCCCCCTTTCTCTGTCAGGGGCGGACGCAGAACAAAATAATAGAGGGTCTAACAAGGTTATCTTCACCTTGCAAATCCATCTTCTTCTTTTCACGCCCTAAAATGATAGGTGGAGTGCAAGAGGCCCACAACCACAACAAGGGTAGAAGGGGCTGGAGCCCCCCAGACCCAGTGCTAGGTCCCCCTGCTCTGCCATCCGTTGCCCGGCCTTCTTCATATTTTTATCTACCTCATGCATTGCATAGCCCCTTCTCTTCTCTTCTCCGTCTTCGGCCACTGTCTAACAAGTTAGGGTTTGAGGTTAGGATTTAAGGGTGGAGGGTTCATGTTTAGAAGGATGCTGGAGAGGTGTTAGGCTGGCGATGGAAGGCAAGGTAGCGACGGTGCCACCCAGAGCCATGGGAATGGAGGACAGTAGATCAAGTTGGTGGAGGATCACACGACACGACCAAGTTATGTTGGGCAAAACTGGTAGGCCGCAGGAGGATGTGAGATGGAACAGAGTGGGGCGCCATGCCACTGACAATGGTGCTAATCGATGGGGGCGGCAGTATGGTGGAGATATTCAGCGCGAAGAAACAAAGGAGGGAGAGGGGCATAGAGCGAAGAAGGGGAGGAGCAAAATCAAAGCTTGTATACGCCTCACGGTCTAAGCACCTGCTATCCACGATGCATGCCAACATGCAAAAGGAATTTACGAGTAACCTGCTAGAACTTTTATGGAAAAATGGCACCCGCAAAACCCATAATAGAGCAATATTTAACATACACACTTGCACTTTGCTTTTCACTTTACAAATACACAGGGCACACCAAGCTACCAGTGAAAAGGATCTAACCAAGTTAGAAAATGATCAACCACAGAAGATGTTGACTTTTCCACAAGACATGCGGATCTCTTCAACTCAATAGTCTAGTCTTTTCTATATCACAAGCTTAGTGGTACGAGTAGAACTTGTAATTTAGGTAAAATCTCACAAATGTAAAGCACTATGATGATAGCCTTGTAATAAAGTTTGGACTTGTATCTATGGGACTTGTATCGGTCCCATAGAAAGCGACACGGCAGCGGAAAGGGTGACACCAGCGAGGGAGGGGTAGAAGAGGGGAGGCGGAGGAGCAATGACACCAGAGAAGGAGAAGGGTAGCGACGGAGGTGGGATTGGGGGAGGAGGAGGCTTTGGGACTAGGAATCGGGACTGGAGTCATGGGAGAAAAGGAGCATGCATGGTGAGATATATCTATAGTCACTACAGGAATCAGGATCAGTGTGGTCGGCTTTTGCCGACCACATAGCCCAAAATACCGTCCACATAGATATATGTCGGCGGTCGGCCGCCGACACTGCGCCGACGAGGCACCGTGGTCGACATAGCTAACTTTTGTCGTCGGGTCCGCCGAGAAAGCCGCAACTAGGGCAACCTGCCCCAGCGGCCACCTATGTGGGCGGCATAACCTCGCCGTCGACGTAGGATATCCATGACGGCCCGCGTCGTTTGCCGGCATCCTGACAGGCGGGGTCCACAATAGCGACCAACAGGTGACGCGTGTCTTCCCCTATATAGGCGGCATAGAGGATACCGCCGACATAGCTTCCTACAGGGAGGGCCAGGGGTAGCATGACCTATGTGGGCGGCATAGAGGATACCGCGGACATAGCTCCGACAACCTATGTGGGCGGCATCCCTCAGGCCGCCGACATAGCTTCCTACAGGGAGGGACAGGGGTAGCATGACCTATGTAGGCGGCATCCTATATGCCGCCCACATAGCCCATTACAGCAACAATTAAAATTGCTACTATATTTTATTAAAAACCTCAATTTTAACTCAGTAAAATAGATAATTCCCATGAAATTCCATTATCAAATTTTGCACACATCAACCACACATATTTACGTGCTCGAATCCACATCTTTTCGAGCACAACTCAATCACATCGATACAAAATCCAAATTCACGACAAATTTCAACCAAATGGCACATTGCCTCCACATACATAACCAAATGGCACATTGTCTCCACATACATGAGCACATAGCACATAGCCTCCACATATATATAGTTCGCAAATGACACATATGACACATATTTCATATAGATAGAATATTAGCAAGTTTTATATCCTACACATCGACAAATGCATATAAACTAAACCTAAGGGTTCTGCGAACCGTCGTAGAGGCTTGCATCATGCGAAAAGAAGCCGCCCACTGACTGCATGCCCAAGAGCACAGCACTGTCGTCACCTCCCTGCTGCTCATTCTGTGCATGAGCAGGCGTAGCTGAGCCGGACACCTGTGATAGCGGAGGAAATCACGTATCTGAGAAACTTTATGCATTTGTGTACTTTTATGAAAATGTTATGGCAGAAATACATACCCCTGGAGAAGGCATTGTCTGCTGGGAAGCGGAGCATCGAGGTGGCGGCCTGAACGCGGAAAAGTGCCGGGCTGCGTCGGTGGTCCCCCGCGACGGAGTGTAGGCGCAAGCGTCTTGTGATGCTTGAGGCGCTGGGGCTTGGCGGAGGACCCGCCCGGGGAATGCCTGCGAATATATACTTATATGATATGTTAGCTCCTAAACAATGAAAGGACAACAACAGATATAACTGCGGATAGGACATGATTTTTTAATTACCTTTTGCAAAAACTGCGTTAGGTAGAGGTTCTGATTCTGGAGCATATCCATCCTCCTCTCGTTCGCCGCATCCTTTTCGCTTGTGATTGCGCTTCTGCTTCTTTGCCGCCGTCAGTCCGCCGCCCTTTTTTGTAGCAACTCCTCGATATGCTTGGCCTAGGCTTCTAGCTGGGCAGAGGTGGCAGCTGAGGCCTGCTGTCGACGTGCCCTGACCTTAGGTCGATACGCGGTGGGATCGACGACGGAGTCCATCATGCCATACTTGCCGTGAGCCCTTCCACCAAACTCGTCGTAGAGAACCACAGGGTCGGCTGGCATATTGGCGGGGTCACAGTCCTCACCGTGCTTCGCCCTCATGGCCGCAGTATAAGCATCCTGCGAACAAATGAGATGATACAGAATAGTTAGAAACTGTCGAGTAGGAGTAAATAAACGAAAAGAGCTAGTTACTTACATCCTTCTCCTGGGCAGCTGGCGGCATCGGTGGTTGTCTCCCGTCTGGGAGCACACGAGGCGTGTATGCAGCCCTCCACACGGGTTTGACTCGGGCTCTGTTCACGTATTTACAACACACTAGTTAAGTAACAGCTAACTAAACATGCACATCTAACTAACATTATACTAATTAATCACAAATACTAATGTCGTCGGTAATAAAAGCGCCGACGACATAGCAACCAAATAAGAAAAAAAATTGATAAAGTACCTAGAAGAGGGGCTCGGCTCAGGCGTGAGGAGGGGGCACGGGCAGTATAGACGGGCTCTTACGGCGTCCGGAGACGGCGGTGCCGAGGCAGCGGAGAGGGACGGCGTGGAGGCAGCGCAGGGAGGCGGCGCTTCGGCGGCGATAACGGGAGGCAGCGGCGGCGACAGCGAGCCGCAGCAGGAGACGCGCGCGACGGGCGGGCGGTGACGTCGACGGGGAGGCCGAGGCGGAGACGCGAGCCGCAGGAGGCGGCGAGGCGGCGCGCGCATTTACGGCGAGCGACACGGGAGGCGCCGCACTAGAAGCGGCGGCGACGGCGAGGCGGCGCGGAGGAGACGACGTGGCGCGCCATGGGCGGCGACGCTGCGTGGGTGGTCGCGCAGGAGGCGGCGGAGAGGCGGCGGCGGCGAGCGCGTGGAAAATAATGAGATAGCGCACGGGCAAAAACCTAAGCCGCCGCGGGCAATTTTTGTAACGTTAGTGCACCTAATGCCGCCGACATAGCCTTTCCAACGGCCGTCTTGGTCGCGCAGGCCCACATGCAGCGACCCTGATCTATGTGGGCGGCATTGAGCAGGCCGCCCACGTAGCTCTTCCAACGGCCGTGTTGGCCGCTCGGGCCCACATGCAGCGACCTTGATATATGTGGGCGGCATTAAGAAGGCCGCCGACATAGATATCAATCTCGCCCAACACTTGGCTGCCGCAGTTAATTGTCAACACACCTATTTCGGCGGCCTAAAAGGCCGCCCACATAGCTCTTCCGACGGCCGTCCTGGCCGCGCAGGCCCACATGCAGCGACCCTGATCTATGTGGGCGGCATTGAGGAGGCCGCCGACATAGCCCTTCCAACGGCCGTCTTGGCTGCGCAGGCCCACATGCAGCGACCCTGATCTATGTGGGCGGCATTGAGGAGGCCGCTGACATAGCCCTTCCAACGGCCGTCTTGGCTGCTCAGGCCCACATGTAGCGACCCTGATATATGTGGGCGGCATTGAGGAGGCCGCCGACATAGATATCAATCTCGCCCAACACTTAGCCGCCGCAGTTAATTGTCAACACACCTATTTCGTGACCTAAAATGCCGCCACATAGCTCTTCCAACGGCCGTGCTGGGACGCAGCAGCCCACATGCACGACCCACATCAATTTCAAGCGCATCCTTATGGTCACGACATTTACCCTATCTCGGCGCTCTTTCTACTGCACGCCGACATAGAGACTCTAGTTCCCGCCATTTTAGGCAAAAACCGGCTCTCCGAGGGTTCAATGTGGCAAACCAATGTAGTAGAGCTTGCACTAAACCTACTAACACATTCTACATGGTCATATCCGCATAGTATCAAATTTGTGCTATGTTGCTTCATAGATCCACTACTTGTTTATTTGTATCGATTAAATTTGCTACTACGAAGGGGTATTTAAACCAGAAAACGTTTAGACAGTACATCTTGTTCAATGGCGACTTATATCAATATACACCCACTCCTCCTAAACACTAAATGCCCCCAATACCATCCAATTTTAAACAACCACTGGCGTGCGAGAAGGCCGGTATGAAATCATAACAATATATTAATTAATTCAAACGTATGTGATTTTCAAAACAATGTGCCAACAAAAAATGCAAATTATATCAAAATACCTATGTGGGAAGTGATATTAGGTGTAGTTCATGCCCTAAAACCTTGGGTGGGCCAATTGAACCTATAGGCGTAGGCGAGGGAGATCTTAGGGTCTATCTCGGCGGTCTCTATAATGCCGCCCACATAGGGGTAGTAATCTCGACGGCATCCACTGACCGCCGACATAGGTTTTAGGTAGGGAATAAAAAAATGCGCGCTGTTAACCAAGTGGGAGGATAGATTTATTCGCCACGGTTGAGGATTGAATTTTTTTATTCGCTACCTAAAACCTATGTTTCACGGTCAATGATGCCCTCTCACTCGTTATTTTTTATTCCTCTATCTAGGCGGCAAATTGAGGGCCGCCGACATAGATTACCTCTCCAAATTTCCTTCCCATGGATGTGGGCCCACATGGCACACACGAGCCTCCTCTGTCATGTGGGACCACCTTGGGTGTCGCCGTTAAAACCGTCAAGTGGCGTTACAGGGGAGGCTTATGTCGATTGTATCCTTTTTGCCGCCGACATATATGAAGTGGCGGGAGGGAAATTTTCAAATTTGGATGGCAATGTGGGATGTCGTGGCGATGCCGCCGAGATAGACTAAGGGGAACCTCGCGGTTCCTCGCGAGGACTTGTAATAGCTATGTCGGACCTTTTGGACCTCCGAGATAGATGGTAGATTTGTCGGCGGCTATTTGGACCGCCGACATTAAGAAATTGGCCGTCCACAGTAATTTTGATTCCTGTAGTGAGTGTTGGTGGACTAGATCTAGACTGACGTACTAATATCCAATGGTCCAGATCATCATCCACTATTTTCTAAAAAAATTCAGCAAAACAAATGGCTAGCAGGTCTCTTAATTTGACTAGGATTCAAGAGTACAATGTAGCAACTTTAAGATTTTCGAGGAGTGACTTCAGAAAACCAAATTATATTTCTCGTAGAAACAGGCACAGGGCGCCATAAAACCAAGCCATGGCGCCCTAGCAGAATAGGCCGGATTGGCACTTGCTTTGCCTGCTGCTTGTTCACAAGCAACGTTGGATGCTATAGCCCCTGTTCTGTTGGATTGACACATGGACATGCATGGTCCATGGCTCAGACAATTGCTTGGTGCTGGAGTGTCGTCTATTGGGGAAGAGGGCCACCCACGTACAATGACGCTCCAACTAATTAAACCCTCTTGAGTCTTGACCGTGTGGGAAAGCTAGAAACCGTCATGAGCTAGCTTCTTATTCTTCTTGCCAAATATTTGGTGAGCAAACACATCCTTTTAAGCAAAGGAGGCAGGAGAGCTACTTTGCATTGATCAAAGATAGAAGAGTTACAGAGTGGGGGGAAGATAACGTCCATCTCCTGCTGATTGCTGATTGCCGATTGCCCATCCCAGACAAAATTGCTAGCTATAATAGTTTGTGCCCTCATAATGGAATGATGGATATGGATAGCCATAACTTTGCACATATGCCTTCACATTCTTGTGCAGTCTTAAAGTTGTGATCAGTTCTAATCACATATAACTGTTCATCTCTCGTGAAATCGTGATGCATTCTATGCCTAGAGCAATGGGCATGCAATTGTAATGGGCTACGACTTCTTTTTCCATAAATTATAGGAAAATGCTTAGCTCCGCACGTCCGAGCGTCGGACGTGGCCCAAGCGCTCGCTCGCACTATTGGCCCATCTACTCGCACGGTTCATCCGCGTTGAAGCAACCAATTTTTTCAGTTTTCCTCACTGTGCAAAGCGCGCGTACGGCAAGCAATGCTCGCTAGCTCTCGTTTTGTGCATTTGTAATTATGCTATTTTCGATTTCGCTTGTTTGTATCTTTTTAATTCGGAGTCCAAATTGCGTAGAACAAATTTCATAATTCATCTAAATTCGTAATGAACTCATTTTAAATATTTTTTTTCTATTTTTTTATTTTTATTGGTATTGTTCCAGCAGTCAAGATTGATTGTTCCGGGAGGCTAGACTCATTGTTCCAGCAAGTAAGATAGATTGTTTCAGTAGGTATACAAGTTGTGGTCCATCAGACTAGATATATTGTTCCAATTGGGTTAGCCTATTGTTCCAGTAGATCAAATACATTGTTTCAATACGTATATAAGTTGTTCCATCAGACATGACATATTGTTCCAATTGGGGTCTAGCTTATTGTTCCAATTGGTTTAGCCTATTATTTCAGCAGACCAAATACATTGTTCCAACAGTTATAAAAGTTGTTCCAGCAGGCAAGATTGATTGTTCCGAGAGGTTAGACTCATTGTTCCAGCATGCAAGATAGATTGTTCCGGGAGGCTAGACTCTTTGTTCCAGCAGACCAAATACATTGTTCCAATAGACAAACTTTATTGTTCTAGTAGGCAAACTTTATTGTTTCAGTAGACAGAACCTTATTTGTTCTTGAAGGCAAAAGTTATTATTACAGAAGGCAAAAGTAATTGTACCAGAAGGCAAAATATATTGTTTCAGTAGGCATAGTTCAATTGTTGCAGTAGAGCAAACCTTATTGTTTTAGTAGGCAACTTTTATTGTTCCAGTATGCAACTTTTATTGTTCTAGTAGGCAAACCTTGTTGTTCCTACAGTAAAAATTATTGTTCCAGTAGGCAAACCTTATTGTTCCAGTAGACATTTCTTTTATTGTTCCAGTATACCAAATACATTGTTCCAGTAGGTATACAAGTTGTTCCATCAGACAAAATTCATTGTTCCAATTGGGTTTAGCCTGTTGTTCCAGCAGAACCAAATACCAAGTTGTTCCATCAGACTAGACGTATTGTTTCAATAAATCAAATTAATTGTTCTATTAGTATAGACAAATTATTCCAACAAAATTTATATAGCAACATGGTCTTGTTTTGTTTATAAAAATGCGAGGAACACATTGGTGAAAACGGTTTGTCGACTGGAGCTTCCAGTCAAAAGTAATGTCCGTTTAAAGAAAACGAAAAAAGGAATGCATGCATGCAGGAAGGTCTGTTCATGGTGCATTCATGCGGGGATCGAGTCTCCATTAATACATCTCTCCACTAATGCAAAACGAGCAGCACATATATTGGACCGGGTTGTGACTTGCGGGCGTCCGATGGAGAGCGGTTCCATCGGACGTCCATATCCTAGTTGCGCCCTAAATTATAACGCTAACATATATTTAGTCGAGATATATGAGCTAGAAATTAAAAGGCCATGCTTTTTCCACGAAGATGCCAAGAATCATGCGTAGCGAGGGACATGACGTATCAAGTCAACACGATGTGATTGTTGGTCTTTAAGAGCAATTAATTATGTTTGTTTGAAACGCGTCTGCTAATGGAATTAGTTACGATGAGATGAAAAAGGTAAAGTAAACTCCGATTCGGGGGGGGATTTTCAAATTGGTTTACATACTCTTATTGTCAGAGCTAGTCTCAAATATATGTGTAAATAGGTTAGTAAACTGTAAGTTGTAATAAACAGGAGATAATAATGTTAGAATTGAACTCTTATCCTAGCTCATGTATAAATGGGACACCTTTAATGTAATATGTAACGATTAAAAAATAGTGTAGGCATATAGGAGGGTCATGGACGGCATGTGGTCTTAATTGGAGGCAACCAGTAAGTTGTGTTATTGGAAAGTAGCGTCTATAATTATTGTCTCATAAATATAGACGAGAATCCAAATAGGTTACCAACATCGTACTCGCCATATTATTTCGTAGATTACATGAACCTCCGATCTTCTATCAGTTATTTCTACCAAAACATATATAAACTTAATGGGAACATATGCTGTGCAGTCACGCTTACGGTGCAATCATTATGCAATCGAATGATCAAAAGTTGTAAAAAATTCTGAAAAAATTTGTACATGTACTTCGTTATTTACTCTACCTATGTATGAAGTTTCAAAGAAAAATTCATTATATATTAAGAGTTAAAAAAACAGACAGTTTTCATAAGTTCAAAATTGATAGAATTTTATTTTTTTTATAACTTTCAATATAGAATGAATTTGAACTTGAAATTTTATCCAAAAATAGAGTAAGTTGAAGAGTACATGTACAAATTTTTTTATAATTTTTTACAACATTTGGTAGTTCGATTGCACGGTGATTGCATCGTATGCGTGATTGCATGACATATGTTCCCAAACTTAATTGCCACATTTTTCCACGTATATACATCTAGTGGCAAGGACAATGAATAGTTTTTTTTAGAGACACGTTAATTCCGCTCTAATTATACTTGGTTAAAATATATAGCCAAGAAAAGTCGTTGATTTCCCTCTCAATTGTGTTTTTCCTATGAAGATTAATGGAGTAGATGTACGTGCACCGTAAAGAGACGGCATGTATGACTGTCGAATCTTTAAGAGCCATTAGTCTTGTTTATTTGAAATACTCCCTCCGCTTATAAAAAGAAGTCGCTGTTAACTTTTGGACACACTTTTGACCATTTGTCTTATTGAAAAAAGCTATATAAATATTATTTATTTTGTTATGATTTGGTTTATTATTAAATGTATTTTAAGTATGACTTATATTTTTACATATTTGAACTAAATTTTTGAATAAGACGAATGGTTAAAGATGTGTTCAAAAGTCAACGGTGATTTCTTTTTATGACTGGAGGTAGTACTATTTTGTTTCAGCTAGAGCAATAAAAACATGGAAAATAATCATGGTAGGCACGGCAACCAGTTTAGTAAACCAGCTGAATACATCATGGAAAATCAAACTTCCCTTTTCAACTTCCCTTTTCAGTCGTCTTTCTTCAAAAATCTCTACTATATTGAAAAATTAATACTCCCTCCGGTCACAAAAAGAAGTCGCCATTGACTTTTGGACACGCCTTTGACCATTCGTTTTATTCAAAAAAGTTATATAAATATTATTTATTTTGTCATGATTTGGTTTATTATTAAATGTATTTTAATTATGACTTATATTTTTACATATTTGAACTAAATTTTTGAATAAGATGAATGGTCAAAGGCGTGTCCAAAAGTCAACGGCGACTTCTTTTTATAACCGAAGGTAGTAATAAGCTACTTTTGAAAAGTCAAATAAAGTCATCAAAAAAATACCATACTTTCTGAGTTTATTGCTTTGATATTTTAGAAATTGACCAACTTAGTTTTTTGCCGTTATTTTGGATTTCTATTCCCATATAATCGGTCACATGTACATGGTAGGTACCTACCAATTGGGTGAGACATCCCAAAATGTCCTTTAAATGCGTACCACTAAACAGTTGTCTTTGGACGTAAATGCCACCGTAAAGTCGTTTATGTCGGAGACACCATTAGAAAGTGTGAAAATGCACATGCATGTCATTATAGATGGCTTGGAGATATACAAGCTCAAAATACAGTTCAACTCTCACATCCTTCTTCCTCCTCCAAACTACTGGCCTCTCCTTCTCTCTAGCCTATACTCTAGCCCTTCTATCCGCTCCAATTCACTATTGCCGCCCTCTCTCCAGCCCCTCTCCCACCGTCATCGCCCCCTCTCTCTCTCTACGAGCTCACCACCGCCGCCACTGTCAATAGGGGATCGATCTGTCGTGCTCTCAACCTTCGTTGCTGGCCGCGTTCATGTGGGGGAAGGCCATGTTCGGAGGGTTCACAGGTGGCGTAGGTGAACTTCTAGTGCGAGCATCCGGACATAGAGGAGGAGTACTACGCAGTGCACAGCGCAGAGTGGGAGCCCTAAATTTGCCTCTGCCGACCTTGAATTTGTTGTCCCCTTCGTTCCCGACCTTGAATCGACCGCTAACTTCCTCGCCTTTGTCTGTGCCGTTAGGTGCTGGGAGGAGCAGGAGCATACCGAGCTGTCGTGCTTACTCTTTGAGTCCATAGGCGGGGCCGCCAGGCGAGTGGGCTAGTGTGGTGCTCATCGTGATGGTCCCACAAATGGCATTTTGGAAGGGGTTGTCGCAGCTGGGGGAGATGGAGTTGCGGGCTACCAGAGTTTGGGGTGATGGGGAAGATAGGGAAGAGTTGGGAGGAGGAAGAAGAAGCGTAGAGGTGACACATAAGGCCCACTTGTCGGACCGTATTTTCTACGTGGAGCCTGACATAATTTACTATGTATTCAGTCTAAATACCTAGTTCGAGGCACATAATGGCATGTGTACACATTTTCACACTTTATAATGACTTCTATAGTATAAGTGGATTTTTGGTGGCATTTACATCCATAGACGACTCTGTAGTAAAAAGTCTCAACGCTCGGAGTGAAGCATGCCCTTTTTCTTTTAGTGTTGAGTAAAGTTGAGTTTTACTAGTAGCAAAATTTGAGAGTTCTCGAAAAGGGGTTTAAAGAGGCTAAAAAAATAATTTAAAAATAGTTTTAAAATATTTGATATGAACACTAAAAGTTTTAAAAAATCATTATAAATTATTACAACATACATATATGCTATATAAAAAAATAAATTTTGTTAATGTAAAACTCAACTTAACTTTAAGCTGAAAAAGAACATGGCCGAAGACAACGTACAACGGGTAGTGCAGAAGGCATGCTATGCATCTTTTTCGGCCAACAAGTCACATGTGTTCCCTAATCCAACTTAAACCTTCCATCGATCCATGCCTATACAATAGTTACCTCGATCGGTGCAACATTCTACCACCGTCTGTGAATCTCGGTGTGGACCTAAAAATTAGGTGATTTCACCAACTTTCTCGCTATGAGCACGTCAGTAATCACGGGTGGTTGGCAGCCGGTCTACCTGCACCAAATGGAAACGGAAATCTGCCGTGGAAGAAAGGGTAAAGACCCAGTACAAGACGCTGACCTGAGCTGTCGAGCTGAGCTGATCAGCGGAGCTCTTGCATTTGCATTTGCACTCGCGTTGCGGCGACCCATGCCCAATAAGACGTCACCAAGTTGCCGTGTTTACCACTCTGCCACTATTTAGGCCAGTAGCCGGAAGCCGAGTAGTGCTTTGCTACGCGGTTCCGGCCCCGTCGCCATGGCCGGCGACCGCGAGGAGGGGGAGCCGCCGGCGCGGGCTACGGCCGCGGAGCGCGTGGCGGCGGCGGTGGAGGCCGTGCCGGCGGCCGGGGAGTACCGGAACTCGTACAGGCGGCAGCTGCTGGCGCTGTCCCGGCGGATTCGGCTTCTCGGCCCCTTCGCGGAGGAGCTCCGCGAGCGGCGGCCGGCCGCGCCGGAAGGGGAGGAGGAGGAGCGGGCTCTCGCGCCGCTCGCTGCCGCGCTCGAGAAGGCCCTCGAGCTGCTCCGGCTCGGCCGCGAGGGGAGCAGGATCTTCTTGGTACGTGCCTGCCTGTGTGGGAGCAGTTCTTCATTTTAACAAATTCGTGGTACCTGGTTGCGTTTGCAAGCACCAGTATGGATGGATGACTAGCTAGTATTTTCTGATTTTAGATAAAAGTGCAACTCTGATTTTTTTTCCTGAGTTTGTATTAAACATGCAACTCGTAGTCTCCTAAAAACACGTGCTCTAGATTCTTGGATCAGAGCTGTGATTTTGATCTGCCTATCATTTGTGTTCTTGCTTAAATACAGAACAGGATCTATCGTGTGACTTAATTTTAAATCTGCTGAGATTGCCTTTTGGGACAGTGAGTTGTTACGGTTGTAGATTTTAGCTGTCCTTTCTTTTGTAGGAGGATTGTGGTATGATCCAGTATTTGGATCGTTGACATTGTGTTCTATTCGCTCGGATTGAATGTTAAAATCTGGTCATTCCTTTGCTTCTGTGGTGTAATTTGTTAGGTTTAGTGGATATTGTTCGTACGTTCGTGCTATCCTTTTGGTCAAAATTGATACCTTTTGGATCAAGTATCAAAGTTGGTTCATTCTAAGCTAGGATAAGCATTACAGTTAGGTGAATTTGTCGTAGATTTTGGGACAACCTTTCTCCTCAGACTGGTTCCTCCCTCAGTTCTGGTCAAATTTGGTGGTTTCTTTGCTTCTTGAAAGGTCTGCTGCCCATTTCTTCAACCCTTCATAGGATCTATGTAACTAGTGGTTTGACTGGTTTCATCTAGGAGTGTACTTCCCCCAATACATGTTGCTCCAACATAAAAAACATGTTGTGGCGGCGTTAATCAGGATGGAATATGATCGTTTATTTACTGTTGGAGTGCAATTGAGGGGATTAGGTGGATAGACTTCAAATTTTTTGAATTGCTCTTGTTGCCATGGTTGTGATTTTTTGGTCTTGAACGATTTGAAATGTTTGAGGTTTTCAGCTAATTCTAAAGTTGTATTTTTTACATATTATTTTGGACTATAATGTTTTACCAATTGAGCCATTCTCTCTGTTCCGTAACAAAACTTGGGTTGTATGCATGCAGTTGTAACCTCATATAACTATTATGTGCTATTAAGCACAATGCTTGTGATATTGAAATGTTTTATTGTCTGTTAGGATAATGATCAGGACCACATCTGGAGGTGAGATTTTTTTCATACATGCCATTACAAAGTTCTTTTTTTTTTTTTCAGTTTTTCCATTACAAAACGTATATTTATATTGATGCCATTATTTTTGCAACAATCTATCAAGAATGACATTATTGGGGTATTTTGGGATTTTTCAGCTTATACTTGAGACGAATATGTGTAAAATATAGGGAAATATACATCTGACGAGTGGACCCCTCATGTCAACCCCTCACCTTCTTCTTCCTCCTCCTTCCTCCCCTCGGTCTCTCCTCCACCAAGACGCCGCCGCCGAGTCCGTCGTCCCATGCGAGAGCTCCGTCGTCGCCGCCGCCGCCGCCTCCTTCGCCGTCCTCGCCGCCTCCTCCTCTGCCCCCTCTCACCGCCGACTCCTCATCCGTCGCCGCCGCCTCCTCTTCTCTGCCCCGTCGTCGTCGCCTTCTTCTTTCCCGTCACCACCTCCTCCTCTGCCGCTGCCGCCTCCTCCTCTCTGCCTACCGCCGTTGCCGCCTCCTCCTCCGTTGTCCGTCACCTCCTCCTCCTCCCCCGTTGTCGCCTTCTCCTCCTCTGTCGTCGGCCATGGAGAAGAGAGAGAAGAGGGAGGAGGAGGAAGGAAGGAGGTAGAGGATGACATGTGGGACCCAGCTGTCAGATGCGTATTTCTCATGTATTCGGATTTCGTATATCGTAAAAAATCCCGAAATTCCCCGATAATGACATTTTTGATAGCTTGTTGCAAAAATAATGGCATCAATATAAATATGCATTTTGTAATGGCAAAACTGAAAAAACCGAACTTTGTAATGACATGTATGAAAAAAATCCTTTTATGATCTACTTCATAACAGTGTCTGTGTCACTATGACAATGTGCTTGGACTAATTCCTCCCTTTGTTTTGGTCAAATCTAGTGGTCCCTTTCCCTTTTGATTTTTGATTATCTATGCTACCATGCCTTTAATACACCATTTAGTCTATGTATCAGATGATTTGGCCTAGTATGAATGTAGCCAGTGCGTTACATGATCCGTGGTGTTTTTTAGTATTTGTTTTCAATCTGGCCGTCCATACGAAGGGATCTGAAATAGGATTTGGATCTTCCGAGTAATGATTGTTTGTACTGTGGTTTAGATTAGGCCATTTATTTTGTTCATGATAATAATACTTGTCCACTGGCCATTATAATTTCTTCATGCTTCCAGATATAAGTTGTTTAATAGATTGGCTTTAAATGCTTGAAGAGTCATTTCATCGTATTTAGTTTTTTTGAAGCAGACACAGTGCTTAGTATTCAACTACTCATCTTGGTTTATGTTCTTAGTGCTTACTACTTGCTTTTTTACAGTGACCACAAATTCAAAATCCTCACTAAGCACAATAGGTGAAATCTGTGTAATTCACCAGGAGTGATGCATTGAAGCTCCTCCTGTAAAACAAATAATCTATCAGGAAAAAAGTCCCATATGCTGGTTGCCACAACAAGTGTAGATCAACAAATCTGTCGATTCGAAAGATCAGATGCCCAAATACAATGCATGTGCATCATCTCAAGCAACAAGGTATCCATGAGGGGAAAGGTTGTGCATGGGGAAAAGGATGAGGCTGTCTAGAAAAAAATACATACATGCGCTGGTTAGCCTTTGGGAAAAAGCTTTTGTGCTCCCACAATCCATACCATGATTATTTTGCAATGAACTTTTTGGTGAAATATTTTCTTTTAGTTCTGGACTTTATGATCACTGAGTTGCATTGTATAAAATATAGAGCAGTTTCCTAACTGTGAGGTGTGAACTACACTGTGCTTTAAAGTTCTGCTTTCAAAATATGTTAGCCTCACTGTAAGAAGATACTAGGCAAATTATAACTTGTTTCTTGTATTTGCTTATTGAACCAGAGGTTTAGAATTGTATGTCTGGTATTCACAGCTTGAAATGTTCTCATTTTGCTTGTTAGTGGCTTGATGTTGGTGTCATTTGCTTGCTTATACATCTATTGCCTTCTTGATGGTGATAAATCATGTTGTTATAAGCATGCTCTTCAAAACACTACTTACTCTGCTGTTTGCTAAGTCCCAACTCCCAACCAGTTATTTAGCTAATTTAACACTTTTCCTTTTGGGTGCATGTAGGTCTTTGAGAGGGATAATGTAATGAAGAAATTGCAGGAAGTGATCAGTCAGTTGGAGCAAGCTCTGTGTCACCTTCCGTACAATCAACTGGATATATCAGATGAAGTTAGAGAGCAGGTAATGTTAACAACATTACTAAAAAGAATCATTAGCTATTATTGTTAAGCACATAAATACATCATTGGAGATACTTTGCCAAATTCATGTCCAGGTTGAGTTGGTGCACGCACAGCTCAAAAGAGCAAAAGAGCGAGTGGATATGCCTGATGATGAATTCTACAATGACCTACTATCTCTATATAACAAGAGCTATGACCCAAGTGCAGAGCTGGCTATCCTTCAAAGGTTGTCAGAAAAGCTACATTTGGTGACAATCACCGATCTTACGCAAGAATCACTCGCCTTGCATGAGATGGTGGCATCTGGTGGTGGTCAGGACCCAGGAGAGCACATTGAGAAAATGTCAATGCTACTGAAGAAAATTAAGGACTTCGTACAAACTCAGAACCCTGAGATGGGCCCTCCTATGGTTCCCAAGGTAATGGATTCCAACGGAGACCAAACACCTATAACCGTTCCTGATGAATTCCGGTGTCCAATTTCACTCGAGCTGATGAAAGATCCTGTTATTGTTGCTACAGGCCAGGTGGCTCTACTGATTCCTTTTTTTTTAGACTTGAAGTATAATTCACAGCCATACATTTTTTTAAATAGATTCTGTTTGTCAATTTTCAGACATATGAACGGACATGCATTGAGAAATGGCTAGCTGTGCATCATACTTGCCCAATTACACAACAAAAAATGGCAAACAAAACACTGACACCAAACTACGTCCTGAGAAGTCTCATTGCACAGTGGTGTGAAGCCAATGGAATTGAACCACCCAAGCGCTCATCCGAGCCCAACAAGTGTACGCCTGCATGCTCATCGAGTGAACGTGCAAACATTGATGCTTTTCTGTCCAAGTTATGCTCCCCAGACCCAGAGGAGCAGAGATCAGCTGCTGCAGAGCTTCGCCTTTTGGCAAAGCGGAATGCAAACAACCGGATCTGTATTGCTGAGGCTGGTGCTATTCCCTTACTATTGAGTCTTCTGTCGTCATCTGACCTGCGGACTCAGGAGCATGCTGTTACGGCACTTTTAAACCTCTCCATACATGATGACAATAAGGCAAGCATCATGTCTTCTGGTGCTGTTCCAAGCATTGTTCATGTTCTGAAGAATGGCAGCATGGAGGCTCGGGAGAATGCTGCAGCCACACTCTTTAGCCTCTCAGTGATCGACGAATACAAAGTAATGATTGGGGGAACAGGCGCTATTTCTGCCCTTGTAGTGTTGCTAAGCGAGGGCAGTCAGCGGGGAAAGAAGGACGCAGCAGCTGCCCTCTTCAACCTGTGTATTTACCAAGGGAACAAAGGTCGTGCGATACGAGCTGGCCTTGTGCCACTCATCATGGGGCTGGTGACCAACCCCACAGGAGCTCTCATGGATGAGGCTATGGCAATACTCTCAATATTATCAAGCCACCAAGAGGGAAAGGCAGCTATTGGGGCAGCAGAACCTGTTCCTGTGCTTGTGGAGATGATCGGAAGTGGGACAGCAAGAAATAGAGAGAATGCCACAGCTGTGATGCTGCATCTGTGCAGTGGTGAGCAACAGCTGGTGCATTTAGCTCGTGCGCACGAGTGTGGGATCATGGTCCCATTGCGGGAGCTGGCATTGAATGGCACGGAGAGGGGGAAGAGGAAGGCAGTGCAGCTGCTTGAGCGCATGGGCAGATTCCTGGTACAGCAACAAGAGGAACAGGATTCCCTGCTGCAGGCCTCGGCGCAGGTTCTCCCTCAGGCCCCTGAACAGGTCCAAGAAAATGATATTCCTGAACAATTGGACAGTCCTGCACCTCAATACCCTATGTTGGTATGAATTTGATGATATGTCGTGCCAGCAAGTAGTGGTCACAATACTACCTGAAAGTGGGAGGTGAGAGTGGTGTTTGAACCACGGTTCATGCCAACTGTGAGAGTTTGTACGACAAGCTTCTAATATCAGGTGAGGTATTTGAATCGATGGTGATCCACCTGCCTTGTTCTACGCTTGTATGCTGAAACTTTCGTCAGGTTGTGAGCACGTGAAATAGCCCAGAATGTTGAGATATGTACAGTTTTCAAATATGCACCCTTCAAATATCATGTAGCCACATATTGCAGTGTTTTCCGGCCCTTGTATATTCTCAATGCAACGACTTTCTAAAAGAGAAGTTTTAATGGAGGATTTAATCAGTAAATTTTATTACCAGCCACTGCCTGTCGCCGGCCGTTGCTGCTAATTTTGAGTTTTGACCCCTGGTTCTTTGGCATTTCCGCATCCATGTTTCTGAATGTACATCATTCATGTGCATCCTATGATTGTTCACGTATGGAAAATCGATTGTGGAGCAATGCAAACTGCCTGGTTTTGCTACTAGAAGCCAAGCCAGCAAGATATAGTGTTTTATGACGCTAATTGTCCCTTTGTTCTTATAGCACTTCCAATTAATTAGTTTCCTGCAGAAGCACACATATACAGAGGGGAGCAGGAGCACACAGCGGCTAGTAGACTCCGGAGGGTCAAAAGTGCCTAGATTACATACATGTCACACCCTGAGCCCCTGACAGGAGCAAACACGCTCGCAAAGATGTTTACACATCGGCTGTCACATGACAAGATCTGAGCCATGCTTAAACTTGGAGCTGAAGCTGCCTCTGCCTCTGCCTCTGCTGCTGCTGCTGCTTTAACTATTCAGATTCGGAGATCGAGCGCATGAAACTAGGAGAGGAGGAAATACTGAAAAGAAACGAGTTGTTTGGTTGCGCTTTTTGTTTTGTCGCAAGCATCTCTCGCCGCGGCCGGGTGGTGCGCGTTGCATGCTGCATCTTGCATGCATGGGTTTCTGTGCTCCATGCAGCAAACCGGCCGGGCCAGCAGCCTTGCATGCCGTAGGCTTCTATTTGGTCTCGACGTATTGCCATCCTTTTTTGACTGGGTTTTGCTTGCTGCTGCATGCTGTTGCTGCCCATCGATGAGTATCCTAAAGAAAAGACTGGGACACTGGGTTTTGGGGGTCTGGCTAGCTAGGGCAGGACCGCAGGAGAGGCTCCTAGCTACCGTGAATTGATAACGGTAGATCGATCGTTTTAAGATCGGTGTGAGCGCAATGACATCGATCATGTGAGAGACTTTATAATTACACAAGTACATAATTACGGCTACGATCACTCAGATTTGATCCCTGGATCACGTTGCTGTTTCATATTTAATAATGCTGCGTGTTTAAGATCGTGTACGTCTCAGTATATAGGTAGGGCGAAAAACAAAATTCCATTCTCTATTTTTTTAATTGAAAAACAAATGATTGCCTTTTGGAAATGAGCTGTTGACGCATATATATACGTTCTCTTGAAAATATTAACAAAACGTCGGTGCATACCAAGTTAAGCATAGAGTCTGTTTTGGAACGATTTCAATATTTACGATTAATTAATAATGTCGGAAGAATTAATTCCTTTATTGTGGGAACATGAAATTTTTCGTCCATTCAATATCATTATGTTAACAATTCCAATATCACAAGATTGTCATAGGAACCATGTCATTCATTGAGTCTAACGGCAGGAGAGGCTACTGTAAATCGCTAATTGTACGTAGATTTTAAGTGTGCTTATCATACGTTCTTTGCCGTCTAGACATGTGCACGGTACCGGTTGAGCTATCGAACTCCCAGTCTAGCTACAGCTCTGTCACCTCCCTCTCTCTCTCTCTCCCTCTCCCCCTCTCCCTCTCCCTCTCCCTCCGATCCTTGCTTGAAAGAAAGGAAGAAGAAAACAATGGAGGAGAAGCAGGTGCAGGCAGACGCCATGATTGTGTATGATCTGTCTAGACGGATAGGGGGAGGGGCCATGGGAGCAGGGGGTACTTCTCTTTCCCTCTTTCTCTTTCTTTGATGTGATATTTTGCATAGGCTGGAGGTCGGGCAGGCTGCCGCTGCCGCTGCCGCTTTATTCCCTCCTCATGAGAGGAAGAAGAAGAAGAAGAGAGAGAGAGAGAGAGAGAGAGGAGAGATCATGAGAGAGAGGGGGAGCTGAGGGGCGCTGCCTTGGAGTGAGCGAAAGCAGATCTACCAAAGATCAAGCAGATTCCCTCTGATGGCGACTGCAGCTGCATCGCTCACCATACGTTGGATTAAAACCTTAATTAGCCTTCTGTCTTGTCCGGTGAATCATGCCTCGCCTTCGCAGCTGCCACGTTCCCACCCGCGCAAAAGCTAACGAATTGCACCATCAAACCACAACGACCTTGCTGTGAGTTTGTAACACATAATAAATCTTTCTCGATTGCGGTGGAAATCGACTCATTTTGTGTAGATCTGAAATAGAAAGTAATAGAAATAAGAATACACATCAAAATAAAAGATTGAAACTAATCTAACCGCTTAAACTCATGCGACAACATGCTCGTTTGCGTATAATTTTGCGTGTTTCAAACAACAGGATCAGTATAACCACTAAGCTTATAGTAAACGTCATATACATGATAGATGGTTCTCACAAAAACATCCGAGATTATTTTTAGTCACACACTCACACGTCAGTCGCGAAGACATGTGCCTTAACGAACCACCCTATGCACGATAGTTGTCTGATTAACACAAAAATCTTCCTCGGTTACTGTGGAAATCGACGTGTTTTCTACCAATTTTTTGTAAAAAAAAAATTGTGCTTCCAACATGACAGGGCCTTGCCTCGACAACAGTAGCTAACGTAGCTCCAGCTAGAGCAAGTGATCATTCCGTTAGGATTTCTCCTCATGTCTACGCCTTTCCGGTACTAGCTAATTAAGCACATCGATCGGTGACCACCTACCTGATTGGTGTGAAACCGATGGATCGACGCCATGATCATTCGATACGAAAAGCTCATCCGTTCATCATGTCACCTCCTCGGCCAAGGCACCTGAATTTCAGCCACTGAATTTACTTGATTCCTGTTCATGCCATCGATCCTTTCCTGCTAATTAATGTGTTTTTTTTAAAAAAAAATGTTTTTGATATATTATCCAATATATGCATCTCTCTTTTATTGTATTTTTAAGGACGTCTTTTGAAGTTTCGATCAGATCGTTGCCTGCTGCGAGCTCTGCCATTGACTGCCTTTAGATTGCTAGTTAATTCTTAATTTTTAATTTTTTATTCCAGAGACATGCAGATCTTGGACGTACATTAACATATTCATATAAGTATTTCGTCAGCTGAAGACTGAGACATGTAGATCTTAGCAGCACATTCCCATGCATATAAAGTATGAATGCAAGTATGCATCCATATATATGCATCTCTCATTTCCTCTCTAGTCTAGCTAGTTTCTTCGATCATACGCGCGTACAGACGTGATCATGCATGTTACTTAATTAAGTACCTCAATTTTAATGAGAAAAAATATCGTCGGAAGTCAAAGTTCAATATATATATAGCTTCAGATGTGGGGATTGTTAGCTAGGTTATATAACAAAGATTGCTAGGATTTCTGCAGTGAGAAGAGAATAATGTTTGGTTCAACATCACAATAATAGTGTGCCACGTTTTCTTATACTGTGTGTGTGACGGCCATTATATAATCCTTTGATTCCTTTCTACGATGAAGTGCATACAATGACTTGCTGGTAAAAAAAACACGGTGTACCACATTTTTTTTATACTAAAAAGCATTATGAAGGAAAGCATCCCAAGTCCCAACTTTCTTGTTTTGCTCGACACAACGACAGTCGCAGAAGTGGAAGTTCTTTTGTGCGTAAGAATGTATGATCATTTAACCTACTGTGATCAGCTTCTGTTTAATTTCATCAAGATCAAGAAAGGATCACAGGGGACATACATAATTAACTAAGCAGCGAAGATCACGAGGAACATGAGATACCATATTTTATTGTACCCTTAGCTTAAGCTTTAGGAATATTAGCTGCTAAATTCATAATGATTTGGGCCAAATAAATTTTAATTGCACACAGTGTGGGGCACAATTATGTTGGTGATGTGCTAGCTAGGCATACACACACATATATATCCATGCTAGAGAATCTGGTATATATGCATATTCAGATTTTAGGATTTTAATCACTACTCAAAGATCTCAACCGACACAAGATACATGATGTTTGGTAGCACAGTTCAACATTGCCGCTTACGTCTGCGAGACTCTGACTATGGGCACTACTCCTCAATTAGCACAAAGCATACCAGACCCATCCAAATCACGGTTACAAGCCGACAGCTAATCCTACGCTACAACTAGGTGATCATGACACGTTACACTAGGATACCTCCCTTTATATAGGGCCACTGATATGAGTCCGACCCAAACACTATACTCCTCTGCCTATTACAACTCAGAATTCACGTAACCCACTTATACATATATTCAACACCTATACTCTGACACAGATTACTAAGAATGATCTTACTAATTATCACTTTGATTAGAAAACCGATAAATGAATAACTACTTGATTACTTTGATTAATGTGCTCATTTGTAGTAATGAAACTCAATAAGTAGAGTAAGACAGCATGCATATATAGCCAGAATGCTTGCATTTACATAGTTCCAGCATTGAGATTAATTTCACAATGTGATCAACAAAATGAGAGACTAATAACAGACAAATGTACGAAATTGCTCATGTAATTAAACATAGTATAGTTAAGTAACTTAGCACATCTCATATCACCCTCCGTGATGAGTTGACAACTGCAACATTTTCTCACACTACATCCATCTACCAAGTACGCAACATTTAACCAAACTAAAACTGATCAAGAATTATGAAGAAAAAAAGATGTAAAAACCAGCAGCACCAACCTAAATGAACAAGGCCACAACACCATTGACCATACCACATGACCCTAATGGCCTAATAACACTAAGGGAGACCTAAGTAATTCAGTGTCATCCCTGATCCATCAATGCAAAGCCACATGCATCTCCGACGGTCACAACACATTCCCCGAGGATGACGAGCTGAACCCCGACAAGAACTCCGCCGGCCAACCCCCGCCGCCGACGGCCCCCGTGCCCCCGGGCCAGTACTGCTCATGCGCTCCGATGAAACCGCCTCCGCCGCCGCCGCCTCCTCCATGCTCCTCCATCTTGACGGACGCCAGCTGCGCGAGCAGTCCCGACGCGACGCCCCTCGGGAACCCGTCGGCGAAGGCGCCCACGTCGCCGTCGGCGAAATGGTACCCGTGCAGCCCTTGCGGCAGGAACTGCGGCGGCAAGAGCGGCAGGTGATGGTGGTACCCCTCCAGCGACGCCTCCAGCGCTGCCGCCGCGGCGGCGGACGGGAGGCCGAGGTGGTGGGGAAGCGCCTGCATGCCGGCGACGACGTCGGCGGCGCTCGTGGTGGTCGCGGTGGTGGAGGTGGAGGCGGTGGAGGAGGAGGACGTGGCGCCCCCGGCGGCTGCGCCGCCCTGGACGCGGGACGACTTCTTGCTGGAGCGCTTGGTGTTGCGGCGGCAGCCGCCGCCGACGGGGACGTTGCGGAGCGCGCCGCCGCGCGTCCAGTAGCGGCGGCACGCCTTGCAGAAGTGGCGCGGCTGCGAGAGCGAGTAGTTGTTGAAGTAGCAGAACTTGGTGTTGGTGGAGTCGCAGCGCGGGCACCGGAGCGTGCCGGGCTCCGGCAGCGGCACGCGGGCCAGCCGCGCGCGCTCCGCCATTGACACCGCCGGCCGAGGCTGCGCCGCCCCGCCGCCGCGGCCTGCAGTGACGTCGACGAGCCGCCGGCCGGCGTGCTCGCCGCAGAGTCGGCGGGGCCGCCTGGCAGCGGCGCTAGGCCGGACGGCGGAGGGATCAGGTGGTGGTGGTCGCTGCCGCCACCGCCGATGAGGCACTGGTGAGGCTGTTGCTGCTGTATCTGCATCAGCATGGACAAAATTAGGATTATTCAACCCTAAAAGCAAGGTATATTCAAGAACATGGTCATGGTCGGGATTATGCCTTTTCAATATATCTATGTTTAGAAGAGAGCAAATTTTAAAAAATTGGGAGATCAAACTACAAATTTGGGATCAAATGATCAATGAATGAAACTATAAGCATAGATCACTGAAGAAGTAGCTAGCTAGCTAGCTGAATTTATCGTGCTTGTGCTGATGTGCATGTGTGAATCTGTGATGCGATTGACAGCAAGTGTTGAAATAAATGGAACAAGGGGAAAGAACATATATAGATGATGGTCATCATCAATTACCTGGCTCCAATTCGGGGGATCTAAAAAGATCGGGAGTGAGGAGAAAACCATGGCGACCGATCAATGCGATGGATTGAATCTAGCTGTAGCTCCCCTTGTTCCTTTCCTTGCACAACTATTCTCTCACTGAGTCACTGACAAGCTAGTCTCAGTCCTTCAGTGAAGGGAAGTGCAAGAAGAGAATGCAAACCACAAGTTCTCTTTCTTTGCTCTCCCACAACAAGTGGTGTCTTTTATAATTTATGTGGCATTCCTTAGCTGCTAAGAGAGAATGAGCTTGTATAGCAGCCACTGTGAGAGAGAGAGATAGAGGGAGAGATAAGAGAGAGAGAGAGAGAGAGAGAGAGAGAGAGAGTCACAGGGAGTGCTAAGTTAGCTAGCTATAGCTAGTGGAGATGGATGTCACGGCTCACATGAGAGAGGAAAAGGCGACGGCCGGGGAAAAGCATGGGGGAGGAGGAGGCAATGGCGAACCCTAACAGTACGTAGTAGTGAGAGAGAAAGAGAGGTAGTGAGAGAGTGAGTGTGTGTCTGCGTGTGTACATGAGAGACAGGTGAGTAAGGTTAGTCTGGTGTGTGAGGTGACATGCTAGGGAAACATATATGGATGGCACCACCAGCCAAGGGGAGGGCTCCAGCTCGCGTACGTAGGCGATGGAGGAGAGGAGATCGAGATGAGCTGATATGAAAAGAGAAGGTGATGCTGCCGTGGTGGCTGATGAGAGAGAGATGAAGTGGAGTGAAGTGAAGTGAAGCGAAGGCCCCCTCTCCTCTCGTGGTGTATTTATACACATCCAAAGGCGAAAGAAAAGGAGGGAAAGCTGGTCTTCTCGGTGCCTGCCTGCCAGTGTTTGTCCGGTGGCCGGCCCGGCCAGCTATACCTGCTGGTGGTACCAAGAAAACATATATATTCCCAATCATGCATGTACGTACTGTGTACATGTGTACGGACGTCTATATATGCGTATAATATACTACCTCCGGCCACAAAAAGAAGTCGCCGTTGATTTTTGATTACGTCTTTGACCATTCGTTTTATTAAAAAATTTAGTTCAAATATGTAAAAATATAAGTCATAATACTTAAAATACATTTAATAATAAACCAAATCATAACAAAATAAAAAACATTTATATAACTTTTTTGAATAAGACGAATGGTAAAAAGCGTGTCCAAAAGTCAACGATGACTTCTTTTTGTGACCGGAGGGAGTATATATGCATACTACATATGATAGGCAAATAGCGTGCACAGGTACACATCGCCGAATTCTTCTTTAATTTAGAGCTAAGCTACGAGCGCTCTACCTCCAGCTGGTCTCTTTGGTTTCGAGATTCTTGGAGCATAGGGTTGGTTGGGGTGGGGGATGGGGGATTAAAATATACTTAGAATTGAGCATTGAGGATCATGGACACAACATATTTACGGAGTGCACATGATAGTAATTGGATCACAAGAAATCCGAAGAACCATATTGAGCATATTACAATAAGTCAATACTAAGAAATCATATCATATACTCTAGCATCCCTCTATAGTCATAGTAGAAAAATCATACACGCTCAAACAGGAGTGGAAGCCATCGAGTATATGGTCATTTGATGATAGGCGTTTGGTACCAATGCTGCGTTAACCGAAAGTGGGAGGACGGCTATGAAGGAGGCTAGCTATGACAGGGGTAGCCCATGTTAGAAGATGTCAGAAACAACACTACTCCAAAACCATGTCAGAAGATGAATTTACTTCAATGAACTATGGATTGTATTGTATTGAGCTTTATGGGTACATGATGACTTAAGTAAAATAAACAATCTTAGAAAACGACAAAACCATACCAAAGAGATTACAATCAATCAATCTTAACAAATCATATCTTATCTTATCATATCATCAAATCCTACTATATGCTCTAGCATTGTGCTATATATGTTGAACCTGGCCGTTTGCATGAAACTAAACCATATGCGATGTTCAAAAGATGTGATTATTAAATTCCATTATCTAAAAAACCCAAAATTCTAGGATTACATGTTAATCGATTTGATAGAGAATATAAGAACGAGCAGTGTGTACCGTGTATTTGTATGGCTAGATATGTACCAAATTTTAATTTAAAATGGACTTTTGTACAAATTAATACAATTTAAATATTTATTATAGTCAATATGGAATCTTTCTATTGATCTGACATGTACTCTTATATTTATTATTTTTATTCTAGATTTAAATTTTTGGCTTACCCGAACTCCTTTCTCCCCCCTTTAATTAGGCATGAAAAACCATGACATCATAGCCTATATCAGAAAACCTCCAAAAAAAAATTAGCATCCTACAAAATTTCTTTTCCTTTCAAACAATCCTAGGAACCAGACGCACCATCCACTTAAATTTATTTCATTCGGATTAAGCCAAGCCGAAGCAGAAGCGTCGGTCCAGTGCATCTGCACCATCATCGGGTCACCGTCGTGCGCGCTTGTAAAGCGCCAAGCATACGTAAGCTCGCACACGGCACACCTGCACCTACCACACGCACAATTAACACTGGCTAATTCCCGCGGCACCGCGCCGCGCCGCTGTTCGTATATTCCTTAGCCGGGCCGGGCCGGCACGAACAAGAAGTTTTAGGATAGAGGTAGGACATGATATTTTTACCACTGTGAAATACATGAATAGAAATACGGTTTTGCTGCTTATCGGACGGCTGATTTTTAAGTAAGTCTCGGTCAATTTTCACATAGTTAGATTCTACCGTTAGATCTTTTATATGTCCTATAGAAACGTTTGATCAACGGTTTAGAAAATCGACTGAGAGATAAATAACTCTCGGGTGCACTACAGGAAATGATCTCTGTGTCGACGGCCGAAAAAAGCAATGTCGGCGGCCTGAATCCCGACGATAGGCTGTGTCGGCGGCCAAAAGTACTGCCGACGACAAAACCAGCATCAGACCACCAATGACGTCGGCTGAAGGAGCGCCGACGACAATGTCTGCTCTGCCGAGAGCACGAGTTCAGATTTTTGAATTTTTGTTCCCGCCAAAAGGGTTTTGTCCGCGGCAGAACAAGCTGTGTCGTCGGCTCTAACCCAGACGAGAGTTTGTGGCCACCAGTGACGTCGGACAAGAGTGGGCCGCCGACACTGCCTCCCCTCCCGAGAGCACGGTTCCGCATTTTTGAATTTCAGTTCCTGCCTAAAGAGTTTTGTACGCGGCCAAAAAAGCGCTGTCGACGGCTCTAACCCTGACGAGAGTCTTTATCGTCGGCCAGGTTTATGCCGCCGACACTGCCAGCCCTGCCGAGAGCACGTTGCCCGCGGCCGGGGTGGGGTAGGTGCGAGCTGTGTCGTCGTCCAAGCTTTAGCCGACGTCAAAGTGTCCTCTGTGACGTCGGCCTAGATATGGCCGACGTCACAGCTCCTCTCCCCTGGCCACAGTCGATTTGTTTTAAGGCCCTGATGTTGGTTGGACCTGTGTCGTCGGCCACAGGGAGGCCGACGTCACAGGCTGGGGCTATGTCATCGGCCGACGCCTTGGCCGACGCCAAAGGGGTGTTTGTGACGTCGACCTCCCCTTGGCCGACGTCAAATCCCTTCTCCCTCACAACCGGTCGATATGTTTCTGGGCCCTCCGCCCCAAACCTCGTAGGGTCAATTTAAAGTTCTAAAGGGTACGTAATACAAGAAAGGTCATATCGCGCTCCTTGTTTCGACCGGTGAAAAGTTCGAGCTAGTTGTGTGTTAGTATACGGTACTCCGACATGTTTGGTGGAAGTAGTGAGTGAAATGCAAGCCGATTGAACACGATATGCTATGCACATTTCAAAGGAACCCACGTAGATCATCGAATGACGGACGGGGAGGAACGTGTAGCGAGATGATAGCTTTTAATAATTTGAAATACGACCAAACTTCTTATTTGGATTTGTTGTACGGAGGAGTAATTATCCAACGAGAAAGAACCGGCGTTTTGGGAGGGGAGGACCTGTTTCGTTGGCCAGTTGGGTGGCCGACGTCAAAGGTGGTGGCTTTATCGACGGCCCAAGCAATTCTGCTTGATGTATTTTGGACTCTATGGACCTAATGTGATGTAATTGGACAATTTCAACTCTTATCGGTGAATTGTTTGTTTATAAATGGTGTGAATGTGTATGTGCTCGAAATTATGGTGTCGAGCAGCTGATTATGTGTAGATATTATGAGAATTTTTGTGAATTGCAATTCTGCTGTGAAATATGAATATTTGCAGGTTGAAATTGGGTTTTCATATAAATTTTCTGAAATTTTTTTTGCAGGTACAATAGTAGTGACGTCGGCCTTGGCCATGCCGACGTCATTGGTGGTGACCAGGGGGCAGGGAGGAGGGGGTTTGTCGTCGGCAGTTCTCTGGCCGACGTCACTGCTAGATGGTAACTTCGGCGGCAGGAGGTTGGCCGACGTCACGAGGCGGGGGGAGGAGGGAGGCGGTGGCGTCGGCCAAAGCTCGGCCGACGCCATCGAGCGGAGGTCGTGTCGGCCCTATCTTGCCGACGCCAAAGAGGAGGCAGGGGTAGGGAGAGGAGGGGGAGGGGCGGTGGCGTCGGCCAAATCTCCGCCGACGCCATCGAGGGGGCGGCGGTCGGCGGCCTATGGTGGCGACGTCAAAGAGGAGGGTCAGGGGGGCGGGGAGGAGGAGGAAGCAATGACGTCGGGAGTTTGCTTGGCCGCCGACAAAAGTGAGCAGTGTCGTCCAAGCAGTGTCGGCGGACCTGTGTCGTCGGCCAGCCGCCGACATAGACCTGTGACGTCGGTTTTTGGGACCAATGACGTCGGTTTTGGCCGCCGACATTGAGTTTGATTCCTGTAGTGGTGCCTGATAAGTCAGTCCGGTAGAAATAAAGTGGCTAACGTTTGGTTAATTACCGTCATTATTTTTCCCTTTTCTTTGTTATGTTTGTAAGAGATGAAAATCATCCATTTCCTTTTTTTTTTTAAGTGAAAAAAGACATCAACACTTGCCATACAATGTACTGCTTCGATGAGCATCTCCTATATACACACTATATAACAGTAATCATGCACTGCACTTTTTCCACTCTATAAAATTTCTCCACACTTTACATTACACTATATAAAAGATTCTTTCTCTCTAGTGGACACTCTATCACTACACATTTTATTTTATATCTTTTTGTACTGATGCTCTTATGCCGGTTAGAGCATCACCAACAACATCTCTATATCTCCCCTATAAAACACTATTGGCATCTCCTCTATCCACCCCTTTAAAAATTTCTTCATAAATTTACACTACACTATAACATATTCTTTGTCTCCAACAGTCCCTCTATATCTATTATAACATTACAGGAAGTCCGCTGGAGATGGTCTTAGCTTGTCTTATAACCGGACGGCAACATAGGCAGCTAACGAGATCCCCGGCTACGGACTAGTTGCATGAGGCATGCAAGCAAGCAAGCCTTGGGCAGGAAGGCTCCTCCATGGGCGACAGGCGGCAGCTAGCAGCCAAGCACAAGTAGTATATAGCCAGTCAAAGATGGCGAGACACCGGCATGGCAGGGGGAGAAAAAGCAGAGAGCAAAGCAGGCAGGAAGAGGATGCCTATAGTTTTATCGCTCCCATGTGACGAGTCCGAGACGACGACGACGAGGCGCTTGGACGGGAGGTTCTTCTGATGTGCACAACACAGACGGCCGCGGAGCGCCAACTCCGAGGAGGAGAAGCAGGAGGAGCTTTGGGCCTTGCTGGGGCAAATTTGGGTAAAGCGGCTGCAGCCTATAGGAGGAGAACCAAACGGCAAACGCCCGAGGCTTCTTCAATTCCAGCGTCCCTGCAGCTGCATCGCTACTGCCTGCTTCGAGAGTCGAGACAAAAGCCATATGCATCTGAGCTCCGTTACACAATATCGTGTGATAATCGATTTGTTTTGATTTTTTTTCTTCTTCCACAGTTTCAAATTAACTAATATATAATAGCTAGTGTACTCCCTCTCAACCCCCATAGAGATGAGAGCATTATTAACCGTGCATCGTCCATTGTAAAGCTGATTTGAGTCCGTAAGATGATATTAAGCACGCTCGCCAACGCTCGCTGTTACGAGTCCTCAGTCGCCGCCGTGCTGGTCAATCAGCTGCTGCGCGTCTCCGACCACTGCCGCCATGCGCTTGCCGCCGCAAGCCGCCGTGCATCCTCCGGCGGCGCTATCTGCGTCTTGTTGATCGCCGGCGACGCCATGCATCCCCGCCTCCACCACCGTCGCCGCTTCACGCTGTCTGCTTGTCGCCCGGCAACGCCATCGTCCCCCACCACAACCGCGGCTGCTGCGTCCCCGTGACGGCGCTGTCGCCTAGCGTCGCCATGCTTCCTCGACAACACAGCCGCTGCGCGTTCCTCGGCCCTCTAGCAGTCACGGCCGCACACTCGTCGCCCTGCCATGCCATGCGTCCCCGGGCCCCACCACCGCTGCGCGTCTCACGGCGGTCGCGGCTGTGTGATTGTTGACCGGTCCAGTTGCCGACGAAGACATGGGAATGGACGTGTAACGGCAGCGAGCGTCGACGAGGGCGGTGGGCGTAGGCGGCAGCCTTTTTTTCGTAAAACAGGCAACTACAACGCATGGTCGTGCATTCACGTCCTTACACATCAGGAATATGTCATTGAAAACGAAAAAAATCATCGAAAAGTCTAAGAAAACGTGGTTTCAACCCCCTGGGAGTTGAGATCTCATAAACATCATTGAATTAGATTAGATCAATGGTTAAAAATAATTGGGGTGCATGTTAAAAAACTCCTCTGTGATAATCATTTGGTACCAACCCATGACCAGTTTTTAGAAAACCCGTTCAAATTTGGACTAAATTTGGCATGCATAGCTACTACGGAAGTGCTATTGCCATTGGCATTCCTAACCCACCTCGCTCGTCTAGAGATCTAGATTTTGATCCAACCCACAAGGTTCCCGATCCGACCCAACGGCCGAGTAGAGTTTGAACAAAGTCCCCGGTTCTGGTCGGGTCAGGTTATGTCCAGGTTAACTCTTGCCCTGTTTCGACCTGTCCCGACCTAGCCTATGTATTAGTCTGCTCGCTTCACGCCCCTTCCCTAGATGTCCAAAGGCACGGCCCACTCCTAACCTCTCTTTACTAGATAAGCATTCTCCTCCTAGCCTCAAGGCCCATGGCTCACCATTCCCTCGCCAACTCCACCTCTCTAGCACAGCACCACAGCATCAACAGCGGGAGTAGCTCGTGGTAGAGACGGACGGTGATGCAATGATGGCCTCCATCCAGCAACGCCTGGGATGCCGATTCTACCTAGGACCTACGACGCCTGGGATGCCACCTCTACCTCCGATGATGTGGCAGACGACACAGCGCCGCAGCAGCTCTCCCTGGCATAGCTTCATCCTTCACTGACATACAACTCAATGCTCGCCTCACCAACGAACCCGTCACCAGACCAACTATTTGCGACACAAACACCAGTGCACCACAAAGTATTCCAAACAAAACATCAATAGCACGAGAAACAAGAGAATAAACTAGCAGCAAACTAACGAAATCGAAGTCACACGACATTAGGCCGTTCATCACCAACACACCAACTGTTCACTACCAACAGACCATCACGTGGTCAAAAAAATTAGCCCACAGGTAAAGAAACGGCAGAACGATAACTAGCAGCAGACTCTTCAGCCAGTGCAGCCCCTTCATCTTGTTCGTTTATATTGTAACGGACTCGTCAGCCTCCGCCAGCTGGTTGCCATCCAGCAACTGGATTGAACCCTCCACAGTGTCCTCCATGTTCTTTACTGTACAGGGTATGTTTCCTTGATCATGGTGTGCATGTTGTAGGTGTAGTCTCCAGGGAGTTCTTCAGACTTGTACTTCACGTCCTGGCCTGCACCATCTTCCCGATCTCCTCCTTGCTCAGCCGCAACTTGTCACTGGTGGTGGTGATCTTGTTCTTCTGCCCCATTGTCGTGTCCACCGCCTTCTCCGCCTGACACATGGTCTACAAGACGCCCCATGCAAGAGAGCTCTCAGAAGGCCGTCGGTTGTGTGAGTAGGTAGAAGACCTATTCCTTCTTGTTGGGGATGCTGGTATTCCTTGGCATCAAAGACAGTCATCATTCCTCCGGCTGTCTCTGGACAAAGAAATAGAGGGGTGACGTCCAGCAGGTTAAGATCTTGGACCTTCTCATTGCCCTCCCTGCTCAAGATTGGGGCCAGGACAGCAGCTCCATAGGCAAAGACCTCATCAGGGTTGATGTTTTTTGCTGAGCTCCTTGTCATCGTTGAATTTCTGGAAAAGCTGCACATTGCTCTTGTCCATCTTAACGTCCCACAGGCACGTCTCAACAGGCTACATGTGCCTTCTCAATAGATCCATGTTGAGCTCCTCAAACCTGACACGGGCGATGCCCTTAGACAAGTCAATCTCAATTGTGGTCTGGGAAGTGGGTAAAGCCCTCTTCACTCTCGCAGGCTTTCCACAGCCTAAGGAGAGCTCTTGGGTTGCCTGTGATGTTCTTGTTCTTCCTTTTGAACTTCTGAACGTGGTTGGCAGCCCTGTTGTGCCCTCAGGAGTCAGGACCAAGAAGCATCACCGGCCATGGCCTTGACCTCAAATATAACCTCCTCAATGGTGAGAAGGGAGACATCAAAGGTACCACCTCCAAGGTCAAAGATGAAAGCATTCTTCTCCTCGACACTGGCAACCTTCTTGTCATGACCATAAACAATGGCAGCAGCTGTTGGCTCATTGATGATACGCATAACATTCAGGCCAGCAATGAGACCAGCAACCTTGGTAGCTTGCCTATGTGAGGCATTGAAATAGGCAGGAACAGTGACAGCAGCATTCTTAATGCAGTGCCAAGATAAGCCTCAGCAATCTTGATCAAAACCATAAGAAAGATCTCTTCAGCTGCAAACTGCTCATCACCCTTTGTACTGAACAACAGTCGAGCAATGACCTTGAAGGGCCAGAGTCCAATGTCATTGTGGACAGAAGAATCAGGAAATCTCCTAACAATGAGAAGCTTGGCATCTGCATAATAGCAATCACGTCAGACATTGCATCTAGGAAATAACCTAGAAAATTGTAATAATATATGTAGAATAAAGGAAACATAGTAATCTTAAAGGAAAGTTCGATATCAATCAGCAAACAAATGAACTTAGACAATATAATGCTTTAGAGTGAATAATTATATCTAGTCACACATGCAACAAATATTGCAAAGGCATGTAATATCATTTAAACTCAGCAGTGTGTTATTCGCCATGATAGGTAACTTGGCCTAATGCATATTAGCAAGAGAAAGGCATGTGAACGGGTATATAGTAACTAGAAGCTCATTAAGTAGCCACCAGTGTCGCAAGAACCGTTCCCAGTTGTTTTCTGCCATGTTTCGAGACAAATAGTCACAAAATGACCAAGTGTCAGATACCAAATGGCATTAAATGTAATAACAAATCCAACAGCAAACAAGAATAACCTAAAACAATCAGCACTGCATTAGTTGTGCAATCTCAGCCGAAAGATGGTGATTTTGATTGAAATAATCACAGCGATTCAGCAAAATGGGATTATTTGCATCATAGATTGCACATCTACGAGATCAGTTCAGCACTAAAAGGCTTCTGCTTACTTTAATAAACTTGTAGATTTTGCCTGTCTAAAAGAAAAAAAAAATGATGGGAGATCAGATGGTAGTGCATGATGTAAATTGATCATCATAATGAATGCAGAAATGTGGTATGGATATGGCATCATCACTTCTCCCATGAACTTTTTCAAGAACAAGCAGAAATTATAAGCTCTCAAAAAACACCAACAGTTATGCCTACAAAATAAAGAAATCAATCTAACATAATGAAATAAAACAAATTTGAAAAAGAATACATCAAATAAATTTTTTAAAAAAACTTGAGCTGCAGATGTTTCAGATTGAAAACCATGAATGCTATGGTAGCATAGCATTCCATCATATTAACATCAGCAGTAAAAGCGCTTGGGGAAATTGTTTCATCATCAATCTGACAGCTCAAGAATTTATTAAATGGATAACTAGCAAACCAAAACAAAAACATTGTATTATAGAATATTAAAACAAACTAGGAAAGGAGACAAACTAACGTAAATAAGATCAAATCCAGAATTAATCTATCATAATGAAATAAATAAATTTGAAAAAGAATACTTCAAATGAAATTTAGAAAAAAAGGGAGCTGCAGATGTTTCAGATTGAAAACCATGAATGCTATGGTAGCATAGCAATCCATCATATTAACATCAGTAGTAAAAGCGCTTGGGGAAATTGTTTCATCATCAATCTGACAGCTCAAGAATTTATTAAATGGAAAATTAGCAAACCCAAACAAAAACATTATATATATTGTATAATATTAAAACAAACAAGTGGAGACAAATTAACAAAAACATTATATATATTATATAGTATTAAAACAAACAAGTGGTATTCACAAAAATAAGTAAGCCCTTTTAGGGAAAAAGATTGAGCCACAAGCCTCAGCATAAAAGTGAAGGAATTACGATAAGATCAAGTACAGTAAGTGCATGTCCAACAAACTGACATGACTTGTCATCATATTACCTACTACAATAAGTTGATGACTAGTATAGCCATCAACCATATAATTTAGTTAGATTACATTAAATTAAAATTCGTTATAATTCACAAAATGTCGTATACCGCCATCAAACTACAGTTGTAACACGTTTGAGCTCATTCATAGCTGGCACTAATCAAATATATCCATAATTGCACAAATAACTAGCAGCATTGAGTAATGCTCTTCAGGCTATCGCACTAATCCAAACAGCAAAATATACTGTGGAAACATGAAATTCCTCTAGCAAACGTTCAACCACCACAGTAATCACGATCAACCAGCACAGTTATCCATAAAAATTCATGTTGGGCAACATGCACAATTTACAGCAGAATCAGCATAATAACTATGAAAAATAAAAGTCGAGCTCTAACAACCTGGTTGAACCTAGTACACTTGATAAAACCAAATGTGAAGAATTAAGGATCCAGAGCAACATGGCATTATAAATTATACAACTTGATAAAAACAACTACAGATTTAAGCATCCAGAGCAACATTGCACTACAAATTATCCAATGCGAACAGATCTATGTACCCAAAGCAACACACCAGACTCTAGGAAACATTACACCGTCAAAATCAATGGAGCTGAATTATCCGGATCGAATTTCACAAGCTTAATACACTGCAAACAGCAGATCTGAACCTTTCAAGTCAAATTGCAGTGAATCTAAAGAGTTAATAATCATTGGAGCTGAATGATCCAGATCGAATTTCGCAAGCTTAATATACTGCAAGCAGCAGATGTGAACCTTTGAAGTCAAATTGCAGTGAATCTAAAGAGTTACGTGCGGAGCGACTGCTACCAGAGTACCAGACACAGACAATTCCGATACAGATAAAATTCACCGAATCGAGCAGAACGTAGCGCCTTAGCGAAGGAGCAGAGTGTAGAGGCGCTCACCGAAGAGCGTGTTGATGGGGTTCAGGGCGTCCTAGGCGAGGTGCTCGGCGTCGGTGAATCAGACGTACGCCGGCGTGCATGGCCCGGTTGCCCTGGTCGTTGGCGATGATCTCGACGCGATCGTGCTGCCACACTAAGTCGGTCCTGCGGTCGTGCTAGCTCGGCCCTGCTGCTGTCGCCACCGCCGCCTGGGAGGAGGGAGAAGGGGCGCCGCCGCCGCCGCCGCATGGTGCCGGGGGAGGAGGGTTTGCAGAGAAGGCTGTGGGGAAGCCCGCAGTCCGGGAATCTTGGTGGCTAAAATCAGTGTCACCATAATTACCAGACAGACGTCGGGGTCGGGATCGGCGTCGGGGAACGGTGGGAGGCCGTCGGCCGCGCCGAGCCGGTGGCCGGAAGGAGAGAGGGCGGTGCCGATGGGAGAGGACGATGACGGCCGGCGGCGGCTGGAGAGTGAGGGAAGGGTGGGTTGGAGAATTAGGGTTAAAGGTATTTATAAATGAAGGGGGTGGCATGGTGGGCCGTGGGCCTTGAGGTTGACCTGGTCGGACGAGAGGTGTTTTGGGGCGCACTGGTTGGGCTGGGCTGCGGATGGGGTGTGCTGGGCTGCAGGTTTTTCGTTTCTGTAGGACATTTATATAAGGGCCGTTTATATAAGACTTTCAAAAAAACATTGTGAACGATCGGTGATCAGCTCCGTTTTCTCAGGTCTGTTCGTCAGGAACAGAGCCGGAAGTGATATGTTTGGCTTGGACGGCGGCGCGAGGCACGCTCTGGCGGCTTCTACGTCAAGTGGAGAGAGAAGGAGCAGCCCAAGGTGGAAGTGAATCAAGGGGGCGAGGTGGTAATTTCACATAAGTCATGAAATCCCAATTTGAGATTGAGGCTCTGTTCTTTTGGGTTGATCTGAACGTCTGAAATGACTGAATTTTGTGAGCTTATCAAGGTACTGTCGAGATTTGGATCTATTTCGTTTGACTTGCTTTGTAAAATGATACGACACACCTTCGAGACAGCGAAAAACGGACTCAAAAAACTTAAAACATATGCCTTTTCAAAACGTAGATAAGTCGTTAAACTGTTAAGCCGTTAAGCTCAAAAGAACAAGACCTGACTCAAGTTTTAGATGGAGAAAATATGGGCTAGATTAATATTTTGCAAAGGAGGTGAAAAAAATTAGACAAGAGGGAGTGGGAGGTTTAATTAGAAAACTTATAAGGGTAAGAAGACAAATTTTCACACCACTATTCAAATTTGGATGAAATTCACATTTGATTGTGACATAAAATAGTTGCTTGAATCAAATATCAAACATTTGAAGAGAGGGATGTTCATGAATTTAGAGGCTATAAGTGAAAGTATGGCCCCTCATATGAAAACGCTATTGAAAATCATGAAAATGCTACTCCCTCCGTTTCAAATTATAGGTCGCTTGACTTTTTTGACACGTACTTTGACCATTCGTCTTATTCAAAAAATTTTATAATTATAATTAATTTTTGTTATGATTTAGTCTATCATGAAAGGTACTTTGCTAATGACTTGAGTTTTTTCATATTTTCACTAATTATTTGAATAAGACGAGTGGTCAAAGTACGTGTCAAAAAAGTCAAACGACCTATAATTTGGAACGGAGGGAGTATTTATGAATGAAAAACACATGAATGTATTATTTTGATATAAAAAAACATTTTTAAAGAACTTACCTACAGTTATATATTTAAATCAAGCAATTATAAAACAAGCTTCATTTTTTGGCAAAAATAGTCAAAATATGAAGGTACGCCAATTATAAATATTTAAGCAAAAGTATTTTGAATTGCTCTTATTTTAAATAGAAAAGCATGTCAATTATAGTTTAAAGGTTTTTAGATATTGCATTTTAGCTCCAAATTTTAGTCATTAGCAACTTTTGAAATTACCCTAAAATGGAATGTGATGAGGTGGCATTTCACAGAATTGTCATCATCTCTTTGTAAAATTGTCGCAAGACACTGGTTGCCTTGTTGGATAAGAATCTGACAGATAGTGGCCAGGCCGGCCAATTCGTTTATTTACTTCTAAAATTGGTATTGCTCTTACCGGCAGCGACAACAAATATTGAAAGAGAATTTTATAATATATGAATCTTGTGAAAAACAAGTTGAGAAACAGCATGGGAAATCAATTTTTAAATGATTGTTTAGTCACATTCATGGAGAGGGATATTTTCTCTAAGTCAAGGATGATAATATAATAGCCCGTTTTCAAACACACAAAATAGTGTTTTAGGGTATTTTGAAAACTTGTAATTTTTCTATGTACGCCTTATTTTAATTTATCATGCTGCAACTTTGGTACGTTTGAACTTTTGTATGGCACCCTCATGGTTGAAATCTTGGCACCGCCACTGACGGTAGATGAGGGCGTGCACGATGGTCTCTCCCTTCGACGGCGAACAAGCTGCTGGCGAGGAGATTATGGTTGCGCTGGCGATGAATTGGGTCGATGGCAAGGATAGCGTGACGGCAGTCGGAAATTTGGTCGGGAGATCGCGGTGACGGCCGACGATGGGAAGCGGACAGTTGCGATTCACCTTGGCTTGCCGGATTTGTCCCTATGCTCAAAGGAATTAAGAAAAGACTAAACTACCATCAGAAAATGAACGGTCAGATTGGAAAATGCTATCACGCTAGAATTTTTTCAACGTGTAACGTAAAAGATATGTCAAACCAGTATTTTAATGTAGCACATCTATATAAATGGTACAAAGCCCAGTTGCTCTGCTATGGTGCGGTTTGGGCGCCATGTGGCTAGCTCGCTGATGCGCGCCGCTTATGCTTGCTTCCTCAGCAGCGCCGCTGTCGCGTCGCCTGCCTTCTCACAGCGTGGCTCGCTTCGCTTCGGCAGTCTTGGCTTGCGTCGGCTCGCCCGGCTCGCCCGCCACGCGCCTCGCCGTCAGCCCTTTTTCCGGCAGGCAGCACGGCGCGCAGCTCTCTCAGCTAGTACATACACAAGGATGTTTGGATCCACCAGATGATCAACAGGTTCAAACACCGCATATGTATCATCAATTCATCATAATGGTCTATGCCATTCCGTTGCTCGAAGCTTTTTGCAACTAGTGGAGCTATATACTGTTGCTTGAAGACTTTTGCAAGTGGAGCTATATATCTACCTGTTAATGGAACCATATGCTTCTAGCATTTTTCTTTGAAACACTCACTTGGAATCGATGAGCTAGGTTCAACCCCTAGTGACATTGAATAAGTGGAATTGCTATTTAATCAAATTGACGAATCAATCACTTCCTTTTGGCTATTTCCCACCATCTATTCCTTGATTCCCTGCTTACTTTTGTCGTCTAAATTATTTTTTAAACATCATCTTGAAACTCTACTTCTGTTATTAATATTTTACCAGTTATTTTATAGATCTACTGTACAAGTTGCACATCATTTATATTGAAGTTGCACTCTTATAAATTACGCAGTTTAGTTACAAATATGTGCATGTTTTTTATACATTTTTTTGTGTGGAATATTTGCAAATTTGTTGTTCAAGTTGCACGTCTTTTATTTTGAAGTTACACCCTTACATATATATTATGTATTTTAGTAAGTTTGGTTCGTCTTTGTAAATGTTACAAATAGAAGTCTACATAATTGATTGATGAAATTTTTGCATATGAACCAATAACAAATAGATGTTCCCGATTGTCAGCAGACATATATGATTGTATAGGAAAAATTGGTTTAAAAATACACATTTAATTCGAAATTGAAAAAATATGCCACATCTTTTGAAAATTTGAGATATGCACACGGATTCCGCCACGTGGGATGGCGGAAAGCTGCTTTCGCCACGCCGAACGGCTTCCGCCGTGCCGAAAAAATTGGTTTAATAATACATAGTTAAATGGAAATTGGGAAACTATGCGACAGAAATAGAATATTCGCAAAGTGCGCCTGGCTTCCGCCACCGGGGACGGCGAAACCTGGCTTCCGCCATGCCGGGTGGCTTCCGCCACCCCAGGCGGCTAAAGCCAGCGGGTTTCGCCGCCCCGCGTGGCGGAAACAACGCGTTGCCGCCACGTCGCCAACCCGTGCGCGCGCCGGCCGATTCTCAGCTGCGCCCCGAAAACGATGTTAAAAGCGTTGAAAACGAGAGATTTCGGCTAAACGGTTGGAAACGAGATTAGATAGTGTTGTATCATTTTATGCCCATCATTTTATGTCTATTTTAGTTATAGTTTTTGTTCGGACTATAATTTTTGTTCTTTTTCATAGACCATTTAATTTATTTGTAGAAAAAAATATTTTTAGGACTTTGTAGGGCTTTTCTCGAAGATCTGATGAATATTTTTTGAATAATTTATGTAGCTTTTTGATAGCACGTCGAAAGAAGATGAAGATCTGATATAATTTTTCTAAAATTTAAACCAATTGCGCACCACTGTAGTGTTGAGTATGTGCTATAATTTAGTACGAAAACAAAAAATAGTTGAACAATGATAAAATTAGAAACTGTAATTAATTCATTGTGTCGTAGCAAGTAAACGGTTTATGGTTTTAGAGAACCGGAGATTAAATAATAGAAATTCGGATTACATCATACAAGCGATGGCACGCGTGATGCATAAGACAATCTACCGTAGTAGTGCATCATATGTAAACCTACATGCCTTAGGAGATTTACACACGACGCCTCCGACATGCAGGGCACAAGCGTTCCGTGCGGACTTGCAACTCTAGTGTACGCCTTGTCATTTCGAGACGTTGTTCGAGATCTGCGATCCATGCGTGCAGAACCGTCATATATGCGTCTGCTGCCATTGGAAAAGGATCATCCATCCATGATGTCATACGACAATCATTTATCTGTTTTGCAAAGCATACAAGGTTAGATTTGTCGATGTAATAAATACCAGGGTGTGAAGAGCAAGGCCCCAGCGCGTGGGCGAGCCCCTCAGCGCTCCAGGCGGGCCCCACGCGTCAAAGGGCGACAAGGCCCCAGCACAGCTGGCGAGCCCTCAGCCCCAAAGCGGCCCCAAGCGTCGGCGGGCGACAAGGCCCCAACATGGCGAGCCCTCGGCCTCCAAAGGGCCCAAGCGTCCAAAGGCGACAAGGCCCAATGGCGCTGGCGAGCCCTCAGCCTCAAGCGGGCCCCACGCGTCGATGGGCGAGCAGCCCCAGCGCTGGCGAGACCTTAAGACTAGGCGAGGCCCCACACGCCACGCGGGCGACCAGCCCCAGCGTGTGGGCGAGCCCATCAACAGCCGGGCGAGGGCCCCACGCACCAAAGTGGGCGCATGGCGAGCCCCTCGGCGCAGCGGGGCCCCCCGCTATCAAGCGGGTCCGCGTGGCGAGAGCGCCCGAAGGAGTCTTCTTTGGAAGGCTTCCCTGCTGCGAAGGACGAGCGCATTGTCGCGACATCACGCGGATAGACGGTGAAGAAATGATTACCGCTTCATGATGACCCTCGCAGTCCGGCGGCCATCCACTGGGCGCAGAGGAATTGACCGGCAGAGAGAAGGTTTGCTCGAGATGGACGCCCGCGTCGGGGAGCAGCAGGTGGTCCCCGCCGAGCCTCACCGGTGGTTCAGGCGGGCGAGGCCACTTGCGGCACGCCAGGCGGCGCCGCTCGGCGTGAGCAGCAAGCACGTTGCCTCTTCGCCGTGTCTCGTCGTACTACTAATATCTTGTCGCCTACCCCTTTCGGCTCTCTCCGCCAGTCCAAGGCTTGTATAAAAGGGGCGGAGAGAGAGTGTGGAGGGAGTACGTTCTAGGTACGTTCTAGGTTCGAGGTACGAGCGCTTTGAACACACAGTTCACAAGCATTCTGTAACCACATTCCATTCAACCACAACCAGAAAAGAGCTAAAGCTCAGCAGGAGTAGGACTATTACCCGCGAGGGGGTCCGAACCTAGGTAATCCCCGTGTGTTGCTCTCTGCTGCGTCCCACGCTCAATCGAACTGAGCTCGGTCGATAGGCTAGCAGGATAGAAATCTGACTAGGGGTGTGATCCGCGGTGGTTGAAGCGGAGAACACGCCGTCAAGGTTACATACTGAAATAAATTCGTTATATATGAATGTAAGTAAACTCACTGCGTATAGAGGACATCGGTAGAATCTCCGTCCGGTCCAACCAGATACTGGTCTATTGAATGTCTGCACCACTGCATCAATTCCACATGCACACTTGGGCCAGTCCCGATGGATGTGAGGGCCGGGCCGCAACATGGTTGACTGTATGCGGTAGTCCTGTTTCATTTTGATGGGAAGGTCCTCCAATGAGTAATGGGCCTGGCCTCCTGGACCGGACGATTCCCACCAACTTGCCTAATCCATGCATTGCTGAAACGTTGTTCGGCCACCGTACTACGATGGCAAATGCAATTAATGTCAGTAATTCTCATAATGGTAAATGGTTGTACGGTCAAATATTTTACAAGTGCTTGCTCGGTTGGCCATATCCACGAGTCTCCGACCTGGATACCACACAAAGGCATTTTTTTTTACCGATTTCCCGTTTTCCATTTTCATTTAAGGTAGGTCACGCAAAAAATTTTCCATTTTCATTTAAGGTAGGTCACGCAAAAAAGCATAAGTATTGACGATCCAGAAATACAACAAAAAATATGGTGAGCTCTTCATAAATGCAACAAAAAATATTTCCCGTACTCATTTTATTATGGAATCACTGGTTCCGAAAACTATATAATTTGACGGTGACAACCGGACATGATAGCACAAGGTCAAATGACCCTCCGTTTTTTGTGACTTCAATCAGAATACAAGTACGCATGAATTTAAGACAACTGATCTGGAAAATGGCATTTACAAATGCACCATCGAGTACTACATGAATGGTTTAGTCATAGCCGAATTTCCCTTTCATTTAAGGTAGGTCAGAAAAAACAGCATAACAATTGACGCTCCATAAATTCAACAAAGAAATATGATGAGAGTGTATAAATATATTTGAGCATTACAAATGTTGGCTTCTATACAATTAGTTCAGAAAGAATACAAAACTTTTAAAAACGGAAGAAAACAAAATGTTAACAGACGCAGCTTGTAACTTTTTATTGCGGCCCCCTTCTTCTTGTGAAGTCTTCGGGTATCCAATGAAAAGGAGGTCATGTTTGACGCATCCCCGCAGCTTGTGACGGTCCAAACCGTGTCGGCAGATGCGGCATGGGCTGGTCTGCCACCTGAGGTGTGGTGCCAAATTGGTAGGATTGTCCGCTATATTCATTCTAATTAGCAAATGTATCCTCCTGCGGTGGCGCAGTCAGTGTCTGCATGTGCCAACTCGACGTCCCGCCTGGCTGATCTGGTTGCGGGACAGGTGGGTGGGGTGTATTAGTCGTATATAACAAATCAGTGAATGCTATGCCCGACCCAAACATGTGTTGCCATGCGTTGTTCATATCATCCCATTCACCAATATTTTGCGTGGGTGCGCCGCCCCTATACCCAAAAGATTGCTGCGTGCTGTGGATTTTTTCTTCCTTCCCGACAGATTGAGTTGGTTGACGATTGATATCCAGCCCATGGGGTGACCTGTACACCGGTGGGGATGCATACGGTATAAAAGCTGAATGTTCGTGTGTACCTATATGATGGGCCGATGTCGAAACTCGTGCCGGATCGGGAAGGGTCCCAACGGAACATGTCGAGGCTGCCTCTCCATGGACATTGTCCTCATTGGTGGGGCCGAATGTTGTGAGGCAGGCTCGTGCGCCTCGGCAGTCTCGGACCTGTCTCTGTTCCGTCTATTTGTGTTGGTTCGGTGGCCTCCGACTGCCCACCTCTAGCACATGCATGAAATAAAGAGCTAATTAACTAATTGACTACTCCTCTAGCACATGCCGGTGCAACCATCATGTATAATATTTGACATGAAATTTCAAGCACTAAAACTCCACACATATCGTACGAGTTCTTGTATCGTTCCCCCGTTAATACATAATATCCTCATAACAACTTTTAATACCAAGCATTAAATATTCAGGTCAATACCTACAATTAGCACAACCATAAATATTTTCTTATAACTACTCTAAATTATTCTCAACAAAACAACTAATCTCTGCAAAATCATCACGCGTGCTAATGGCAGTTTAATAACATGCATACCTTGTTAAAACTTCTGCAACGAACACTCTTTCTCTAGATTGTTTCTCTACCATCGAACGCATTCAACACCGCATGCACATTCAGATGCAACATGTACTGAGAAAAAGAAAAAACACAAGAGTCCCTCAATGAGAAGAATGCGAAATCAAAACCAGCAGAGGCCTCACTGAGCACAGGGGCAATGAGATGTGTGGGCAGCGAGAATAGTGTGAAGCGAAGTGAGCACAAGTCCTCCTTTTATAGCTGAAGTGTGAATTAAATTATCATAAACATACCATTTATTACTCACTAATTAATCCTTTACTAATTAAATAGGGTTCAAATGCTACTGGCAGACATGATAAGACGTGTGCATGGCAGGCAGGACAAGACATTGAATGACCGCGCACCAGCTTTATAATCAACACGGCGTCTGTGAGCACCGACGAAATCCAAATTGTGTTTAAATTATCATAACAATATAATTTAGTAATCACTAATTACTCTTTTACTAATTTATTACGCACTAATTATTCATTAGCAACTAAATAAACCACTAATATACCTGCCATTTATATATTCAATAACCCGGTGGCAGACATGAGGTGACGTGTACAGGGAAAGTTTCAATTTTTCCACGCAGACACATGCATGCAGTCAGGCACGTATTCCGACGCGTGGGAATCCGAGGCATGCAGGCGCCGGGACGAAGCCCATTCGCGGGAGGAGCCGCCGCGTGGCCATGGCGACGTGGCTTCCGCCACCAGGGGTGGCCGAAGGTGGTTTCCTCCGCCCGGCGTGGTGGAAGCCAGCCTTCCGTCGCCTGGGTTGGCGGAAACGCCCTTTCCGCCATACCGCGTGCCTAGGGCTAGCTCACTTTCGTAAATACAAAATTATGCGGCATAGTTTTCCAATTTCTATTTAAATGTGTATTATTAAACCAAATTTTCCCGCCGCGCCGGATGGCTCAAGCCAGCGGCTTCCGCCATCGGACACGGCGGAAGCGTTCTGGGCACGGCACCTAGCCACTTGCTAACAATTTCTAGGCAGCTAGCTAGGGGCTAGCTCTCGCGAGCTGTATGCATGCAGTCTTGTGATCGATATATCAGCTCAGCTCCACGAGAGTGCCATGAATGCGGTGGTTGGTGCATGGCTGCCGTGAAAATTTACAAAACATGATATTTAATTTGCTGCACATGCATGTGTACCGCTCAATATGCATGCTGAAACGCGTGTAAGAGCATCCCCATCTCACCCTCAAATGCACCTCTATTTCAAAAATTTTCAAATGCAGCAGGAGGAAATTTGATGCATGTGAGAGAAAATTTGCACTGCGCGGGTTACTGTAGCAGTTACTGTAGCGATAGAGAAAAATTTGAAGGTCCTGCTGGGGATGCTCTAAAGTGCACTGTAAAAATCACTGGGATTACTGTAACTAAGATTACATGACGTATATATCACTTAAACGGGCCCTTAAAAATATGTGTGACCACTAATTAACCAGTGGGTCAATAACTCGACTACCATCTAAAATAACTGTAGAAGTATTAGTATTATTACCATATTTATTTGAGGGAAGCTTTCATATATATACGTACGTGTCGATATACTTTTACAAATTAACTTAGCTCTAGTGTTAATTAATCAGTTAGCAATTGCGTGTCAAACTTTAACTTAATTAAATTCTCCATCCGTTTCAAAATATAAGACATATTTTGACCGGAGAAAAGTCAAACTTAGTAAATTTTAACCATAAATAAATCAAATAATATGCATCGTTAGTATACCAATTCATAATATTGTAACAATTCATACCAATATCCAAAATATAAGGCGTATCAGGTTGAGTACATATCATATAGCGAGTATCAGGTTGAGTTGCATGGGGGTATCATCATGTATTCCGTTGTGAGGCCGTTCAAAGTTTTGTATCGAAGTTATCCGGTAGATGGTATCATCAAGTAACATAGTATCATCTTATATAGGGGAGTAGCTATCGAGTAACATAGTATCATCTTATAACAAGAGAGTTATTGTAAAAAAAAAGGCATATGATATCATGAACAAATATCGAGTCAGGTATCCCGGAGTTTATAAGACTATCAAAAAAGGGTGCTAAATGTCACAAACAAGTATCATGGTTGTTGTACTATAAAAAGAAGTCGATGTTGACTTTTGGACACGCGTTTAACCATTCGTCTTATTCAAAAATTTATTACAAATATATAAAAATAAAAGTCATATGTAAAATATATTTAATAATAAACAAAATCACAACAAAATAAAATGATATTTACGTAATTTTTTGAATAAGGAAGATGGTCAAACGTGTGTTCAAAAATCAATGGCGACTTCTTTTCTAGAATGGGGTAGTATAAAATTGAGAAGTTTTAAAATCAAGAAAAAACCAACCCTAATCTATTTGCAGCATATATTTTAAAAATTATTTTTTGAATATAAAAATAAGAAATTGGAAAGTTTCACAAATGGCTTCTTTAGGATTTTAGATGAATTATAAAATTTGTTTTATTTAAATTTGACACTATATGAAATATTTATAGAAGTAAGCAGTTTTGAAATCAATCGAAAAGAAAACTAACTGGGCGCCTGTTACATGCTGCAGCGAAGCAGTCTCCGATTCATTAACAAGCTTTTCTCCTCGGTTTGCGCTGTTAATTAATAACATGCAGCGAAGCAGTATCCGAGGCAAGCCGCCGGCAGCTCGTTGACCAGGCGCGTGGCGAGCGCAGAGCGCTTCCGCCATGCTGGGAGGCTGAAGCCAGCGTTTCCTCAATTACAGATGGCGGAAACAACATTTCGCCATTTCAGGTGGCGGAAGCCGTTCCAGGCGGCGGAAGACAGGTTCAGAATTGTGTTTTCCAAAAGATGCGGTATAGAATCTAAATTGTGATTTATATATGTATTATTAAATTAATTTTTCCGATTGTACAACGCTATGTTCTTTATGTCCTGATTGTCTTTCTTCAACAACTATGGTTGAAAGTTTAGTGTCATACCCCAGCTACCCGAGCCATGACCTCTTGCCAGTCGCGACCCCTTCTATGTCTACGGATCTAGGGGTGCTCCCTATCTATCTATCTATCTATCTATTATTATATTATTAAAGTAGAGAAAAACAGAGCCATCACGTTAGTCCATAACACCTAGATTATTTAAGCCGTTCGATCAACGGTGGGACCAACATAATATATCAATTAGCATAGGCACAGAGAAAAAACATGAAAATGAGCGCAGTTCATCTCCAAACAAAAAACATAAACAGTTGATTAGTGACATGTGGGTAGCGTGGATCATTGAACAAGAAAGATGAGCGGCAGTACAGTAGAGTACAAAACTAACAAAAGGAGCCAGGAAATACACCGCTAGTCTCGTAGTGCATGCGTACTTATTATTACACGTCCGTCACACGCGTTATTTTTTTCATGCATCACAGCGCCTGCTTAAGCTTAACCGCCTGACTAATCCACCTAATTAAACGCACGCTGATTGATTAGAGACCAGAGCTTCTGGCTAATTGTCGTCGTCCTAGTTGTCGGCTACGACGGTGCGGATGAGCCCCGGCTCGCCGGCGCCGGCGCCGACCATGGAGGGCTGGCAGAAGACGATCTTGAGCTCGCCGGGAGCGAGGCAGCGCTGCGGGACGGGCTCCACGTCGGTCGCCGTCGTGCGGGTGAGCGGGCACCGCTGCTTGAAGTAGCCGGCGGTGCCCCTGCACGCCACCACGCCGCCGCCGGCGCCGACCACGCGCTGCTCCCGCGGGCACCGGGCGTTGAGGTCGGCGGCGCAGCCCAGCGCCGGGCACTGGCCGCCACCGACGGCCTGCGGGCTCACCACCGCAGGCACGTTGAAGCCGTCCACCAGGCTCACGCTGTACGCCGCCAGGTCCCGCCCGCCCTCCGGCGAGTGCACGGCCAGCTGCACCACCGTGAACGGCGGCGCGTTGCCCGTCTCGCACGGCGCGCCGGAGCAGCCGGTCCGCGCCACCACGCGCCCGGCCCAGAAGGAGGGCGGGAAGGGGAAGGAGACGAGCCCGCGGCCGTTGCCATCGAGCCGCGCGGTGTTGTCGGAGATGGAGGGGAAGCCAGTGTTCGGGGTGACCTTGGGCCACACGGGGTACGGGCACAGGTTGTGGAGGGTCAGCGTGGTGGCCGCCGTCGAGGCCACCAGCACGGCGGCGACGGGGAGGAGGAGGAGGAGAGACTTGGCCATGGCAGCCATGGTATAATTGGTGTGAGCGTGATGTGACCAAGGCCACTCGAGTTTCTTGGCTTTGCAAATTGGATTGGAGGATGAAGCTTGGTTGCTTGTTTTATACTGTGTAAAGTGGCAAACAAAGGTGGCGGCTAGCTATCATTATCTTTAGCAGTTTAGCTTGAGGCATGCTATTCCAACCGGACTAGAAAGTAGCGGCCACTGGTAGTATCAAATCCATGGGTTTTGCTTGAAGAAACCATGGATTTGGGGTTCCAATTGTGAGAATAAGTTGCTTTCTAAACGTCTATCTGAAGCAGAAATTTGTATATTCTATATCTTATAGTAATACTGTAACATCTAGGTATTAGGTTAAGTTTCCTCCGTTTTATTTCATGGTAAAATTAAAGTATAACCAAAATCTATTTATTTTTGTGGTCGTCAATTACTGTATGAAGTTTAGACCCACACATCATTAAAAACCGTTGGCAAAAGAAAACCACTATGTATGCTCTTAAATTAAAATATTGAATTGAATGCAGTTGTCATATGAGATGGAATTATACGATAACCGAGACATAAGGGACATATCTAGTTGAGGGCCTTCTTTGATTTTTCAAAATTCTTAAAACATAGAAATATGGGGGAAAATGTTAAAATGTAAGAATGAGGTTAAACCTTATTTATTCTTCAAATTCTCCAAAATGTGAAGGGGAAGATCATGTCCTATAAAATCCCTTTGGAACTAGTACAAAACAAACACTTTAAATAGGATTATTTTTCTTTTAATTGGATTACTCCACTTTTTTAAAAAATCATTTGAACAAAAACTCTTGCTATATAAGCATGCATAAAATCATCCATATGTTAAACTGTAGATAAGAGAGCATATATGCTTCTCCATACCATGAGAGCCTCCTATGGATATTATTAATTAGCCTGTCGGCGAGGTTTTTAATTAGTGAAGATAGCAAGAATAAATTTTGTTTATTTTCATAATCTAAGTCACATGTTTACAGAACAAACTTGAAGCAGAAGCAGCAAGCGCGGAGAGCACATTGTTTTGTTCCTTGGCGCTATGATTTGGACTCTCAAGCCACTAGATAATTTATGGTGCCTCCTGCAACTTTTACGAGCCGCCGCCGTGCCGAACCTGAATGCACGCACTATAGGTAAAACTTGCAGAGTTGGCGCGCCACTGTAAACCCTCTTATATCTGAGTAAATAAAGATGTATCACAAAACAAATTAACAAAAATGAATTACATCTTTTGTTTGTTTTCCCAATATTTTTTATTTCTTTTTTGAAATTAGTTGCCGATGTTGAAATTTTTTTACAGGTCATTATAATGATATTAGGGTGTTTTTTGCAAAGTTTTTTCCTAGAATTTTTTAAATGACCATAAAAGTTCGAATAAAAGAAAGGAATGAATTATTTCCTAATACAATCATTTGTAAATCGTGAATGTTTTTAAAATAGCTAGATCTTTTTGTGGACATCTTCATGAATACATGCTCTTAAACTATAGTTATATATTTCAAAAGCTTTTTATTTCTATTATTTACTAAATGATATCGAAAAATTTAACATTTGTAATGCTCAAATTCATTTGTCGACCATTACTATAAAATTTCGATTACATTTGGAAAACATGTAAATTTCTGGATTTGTTTATCTTGCTAGAATAAAATTAGAATGGGACAAAATAGGTTGTCCTTTTTTTTGTATGGTCGTTTCAATTTTTTAAAAAGAATATACCTTTTTACGGACCGCTACCATGAAATTATGATCTAAATTTTTTTGAGCATACTGTAAAGTGTAATAAAAAGTTTAAAAACGAACCAAAGTTGAGGTTCGAACAAGCAACCCTGCGCCGCACTAAGAATGTCAGGCCAACGGAGGTAAGCATTGTTTGTTGCTGAGACATGCGTTCGCGGCATAATAGGTAATTAGAAAGGGAAATGTGGGAGAGCAATAAGAAAGCTGGAAAAAGGGAGGTGATGCGACTTAAGCTCGCGACCTGTAGACAACCCAACGCTAAAGAGCACCAGACCAAATGCACTGAGTTATTGTGGCTTCGAAGGTAAAAAATATTTTAAATATAAGTGATAAATGGACGGGTACTGTTGAATGTAGCGACGCGGGCGCACAGCGGAGCGAGGACACGTGTCGTGAGGTGACTTTTCAACGCCAACGTTTAATATATGGAAGATAGATGACCTATTGTTGGTGATTGGTAAGCGGCCCATCTTGAAGCGGGCCTTGGGCCGATTTCGTGTGGGCGCCAGCTGTCGGTGTCTGGGAATCGGGCTCCTGAAGAGCGGCGAGACCACGGACTGACAGACGAATTTGTAGGTGGTATGAGGCCCAACAACCACCCTTCTCAGCAGCTCGGGATCGGTGCCTCCAAGCCCGGTCTCGGCACCTCTGTACTGATTTCCACCGTATAATCAACAAGACTGGAGTAGAGCTATTACCCGGCAGTGGGAGCTCGAACTAGGATAAACCATCTGTGTCTTCACGGTTTGTATTGTTTTCTCTCTTCTTCTCCCTGTACGAAGGATCTGTACCCGGATCATCAAGTCGCGCCAGGCCCTTGTCCGGGAAGACAGCGCGGCTTTAGCCCTCGCAGGCTTGGCTGCCACTCCGAGCTGCTGAGAAGGGTGGTTGTTGGGCCTCACACCAACTACAAATTCGTCTGCCTGTCCGTGGTCTCGTCGCTCTTCAGGAGCCCGATTCCCAGACACCGACACCTATTTTTATAGGTTTTTTTTGTGTGGCACTAAAAATGGAAATGAAAGGAAAAAACCCCGTATTAACTGCGTCACCATGAAATCTTGGTCTTTTTTCCATTCTTTTAGTGTTTTTCCACATCGAAGAAATTCTTATGGTGGATTGTTGGTCTATTATTTGTTTATTTTTTTCTCGCGTTGGAAAAAAACTACAAAAGAGGTACACCAAAATTGGATTTGACTATGAAGTCTCCGTCTAATTTTTTTTATCGTGGTAAAAAAAGACTTGCGGTAAAATCTTGGCCTATTTTTAGATTTCTTTTGTCTTCACGCATTGCAATGAAATCTGGAGAGAAAATTGTGAAAAAAAATATTTGCCGACGCTACGATTCGAACCCACCTCCTGACACTACCAGTTGAGTTGCGTGCTATTGGTGGCATAGCACGGAGAAAAGAGGGGGGAAGGTGGAAGGGGAAAAGGGAAATTAAATAAATTAATGCCATAGCAGGGTGAAAAGAGGGGAAAAAATGTTTTTGAAGGTTAGTTTAGTATGGACGGCTGGATTTGTTTCGACGGGCGATCGGACGGCTCTGGACGATGCCACGCGTCGTACGGGGATCGTCCGACGCTAGCGTGTTGTATATGTAATAGATAGATATGGTTTTATTTCAATAGACTTGACAAACCTCGAGTATGTTCAAATGAAGCTCAAGCTCGAGTGTACTTGATAAAATATAATTCTATTTAGAATATTGAGGCTATAAAAAAGTTGAGTTTGCTAGTGTCACTACACGTCACCACCCAATAGACAATTTTCCCAAAACAAAATAGTCAACTCCGCACAAACCTCAGCACATCAGATGAGTAGAAAAATCGACAGAAAAGAAATCAAATTTCATATCACTGATATGTAGCAAAATGTTGTTTGTAAAACATTTTAACTACGATGGTATAAAAAAAAGTGAGATGAATAGCCATCAAATGCAGTTCCTAAGAGCGAAAAATTCTTCAATGCAATTTGAAAGGCCAAAACTAAGGCTAGATGTAAATTCTTCTTATGGACTGCTAGCTGTTCAGGACAAGGTACTAACTACATATCATCTTCATGCAAGGGGCTGGCCCAACTCGGTGATGTACTCTCTTTGGGGGCAATCAGAGAAATCGACCGAGCATCTACTTACCCATTGCCCTTTCACTAGACATATTTGGCGCAAAATCTCTCAGGATCTGACGAGCCTTGGACTGAGGACAACAAACGTGCATGAAGATTTTGGGGGAGTGGTAGCTAGCAATGAGATCTAGAGTTCCTAGGTCACAACAAAGTCAATTCGATGGAATCCTCACATACACCGCTTGGAATGTGTGGAAAGAGTGGAACGTGTGGATTTTCAATCATATCTACAATCCTGTTGAGCAGGTCCTGAACTTCATCAAGCTATGTTGTCAACTAGACGTGGGCTTTTCAGTTTAATGACCATGTCTAAGTAGCAGACCTTCTTCATCCTCTTTCTTTCTCTTGTGGTTTTCTCAACCCAGCTTTTTTTCCCTCTCTGGCTGAGCTATGTAATTTCTGGTTATTTTTAGCTTTGTTTTCGAACTCTTCTCTCTTTTTTTAATGCAATGGCATAGCACCTATCTTCTGTTTAAAAAATGGTCGCCAAATTAAAGGGCAGCATGCCCTGTGAAAAGAGGGGGCCTAGGAGTTAGTTCTAACCGTCAAAATTGCAATGCCTTAGAGCATCCCTAGGAGACCCCCCATCAGCACCCCCATTGCTACAGTAACACAAATTATTCAGCCCAGTGCGTTTTTTCTTCTCTAGCCTGCTTTTTCCCTCCCTCTTCAATTCAAAAAAATTTGGAGTAGGGGCTCATTTGGAGGGTCTCCTGGGGATGCTCTTACGATTATTTCTTATCTTTTTTTATTAAAAAGATTTTTTTAGCCTGTACAATTATCTTAAAACAACATTTGTAGAAATGTAAGTCAAAACACGAAACACACTGTACTCTGCAATCCATATACTCCCTCCAGTTTAATAATTCCTGCCGTTTTAGACATGATCTCACATATGAAGGAAGTATTAAATATCTCAGAATCTTTATATATGGTCAAATAAATCTTGTAATTTAGTGGTTGCTCCCACTTTTCCATGAGTTGCATGTCTAGGTTCGAATTTTGATGCTACACTTTATTTACATGCACACTCAACAAATGGTTCTAGGGCCACGTAACGTTTTGCTTGCAATCAATACATCCTAGAACGACAGGAATTTTCTAACTAAACACAAAACGCTCCAACGACAGGAATTATCAAACTGGAGGGAGTACTAGCTAGGATCAGCGCAGAAAACGACGCAACTCACGAGAACACGTAGGAGAGCCCACCAGGCCACGACAAAAGCCGTATGCTACACGTGCTGCCCTGTAGCTCATTCTGCTCAGCAATGCTGCTGGATGCTTCACGTGATGTGCCTAGCTAGCGCGCGCGGCGAACATACCTATGTCTCTGCTTCTTTAAATACACCAATTTAAAACAAGTCAGTCGTCCGTTTCCTCGCATTCAATGATCCACCATCAAATTTAGATCACACCTCCACGTACTGGTCACCACTCACCATACGCTGCCTTGTATCCCGCTGCGTTTCCCAACCATAGCACATCCCCATCCACGAGATCACGACCTACACGACACGCCCCACCTCGTTCCTTCGGCCCCACTCCCACGCTGTTGCATCCCTCGATGCCGACGCCGACGTGCCTTTGCCGTCTCTGCCGCCGCATCAAGCGCCCCCCACATCTCCTTCGTCGTCGGATCCGCCGCCGCATCCCTCGACGCCCACGCTCTCAGGCCATTTCCAATGCAACCTCTGTATGTCCCCTATCTCATCACTATTAATTCACTTTTCTATTATTAACCTATCTCATCCTATATTTCCCTCTCTTATATTTTATTCCCTACCTACTGATACAGTAATGTGTTAGGGGGTGTATATGCATAGCGTTGGGAATGCCCTCAACATTGCCACCGCCGCGTCCTTGCCGCCTCTACCGCCACCTCAAACGCCCTGTGCCATCTCCTTCATCACCAGATCTGCCATTCCATCCCTCAACACCGATGTCCTTGATATCGCCACCGCCGTGCCCTCGCCGCCTCTTCCACCATCTCAAGAGCCCTCGGCGACATCTCCTTCGTCGTCGGATCCGCCGCCGCATCGCCTCCATTGCTGGATCCCACGCCAACGCAGCATGTCCATTGTCGCCGCGCCTGACCGTCGCCCATATCGAAGTGCTAGAAGATCCTATGGAGCTCACAGTGCCTACTAATTGTTTTAGACAACCTCCTGCTGAAGGAGGACGACAGCAGCAGGGCTACGAGGTTCGCCGTGTGGCGAATCGAGCCTGAAGAATCTGATTTGGTTGGGGGGTTTAAGATTCCACTAGTTTTGCTATAGTTTGAATTTGCATCATAGAGAGCCCTTGACATGGTGAGTTTGATTTTACTGAAACAATTCATTTCAGTTGTTTGTAACTGTAGGTTGGGGAAAGGTAGCAGGCGTAAATTGAATGTAGTGAAGAAGCAAGTCAGTGATTCTGTTATTCACAAAACTGAATGTGACTATCCAGGTGGTAAAAACATGTTCCCTGTGTTCTCAGATTGAGAAGAAAAATGAAATTTGGATGCACCGTTCAGTCATTTATTCAGATCATTTAATTGTTGAGATGTGTTCCAGCGAGTACGAGTGCGCAGTGGCAGAGGCAGCAGTGGGGGCTCTTTGGTGCGCGCCCAGGAAGGCACCCATGTCTCTCGTATGCCATGCCTATTAACCGCGTGGTGCATGTGTTGCCGCAAATCCTTAACCCCAGATCCAAATTGAACAGCAAATGCACTGTCACGATCGAGTACAACGACAGGTGCCCTTGCTGTGGGAAGCCACTAACGATCGAGAGGTCCCAAAGCCGATCTGAACCAACTGCATGTCCTGCAATTTTGGATCCACTTCTCTCGGTGAGATATAGTTTTCTCGATTTCGGCATACAAATTTAGAAGAAAAAAAATGAACACAAGAAAATTGTTGAAGTTTAAGCACTTTATGTAAGAACATATGGATGTTAGCCTAGTTCCTCCTCAAATGCTGCGTTCGCCACTCCTCGAGAAGATGCTGGCTGCTTGCTCTGCATGCAAGTGCAGGCAGGAACACAACGTGCACACTGGCACTGGATGCATGCTCCAATGGCAGATCGATCCGTGTGTTTCACACTATCCTCTGTCCCTCTGCTCCCGGTTTACTTTTCTCTGCATGCAAATGGAGCAGCTTTACTTTACTTTACTTTACTTTACTTTCTGATGGGCGCTGGACCTGGAATCTGGATAAGGCCGGTGACTGTGGCGAAGCCGTGAAGGAGATGCCATTGCCATCGAATCTACTGGTACCATTTCACCTATCCTCCTACCTACCCTCCTCCCTGCCTAGTTGCTAGATATACTTCCTCGGCTCACAAAAAGAAGTTGCTGTTAACTTGACATGTTTTTAACCATTCGTCTTATTCAAAAGAGTTATGATTTGGTTTATTATTATATGTATTTTAAGTATTACTTATATGTTTACACATTTGAACTAAATTTTTAATAAAACGAATGGTCAAAGCTGTGTCCAAAAGTCAAAGACGACTTCTTTTTATGACCAGAGATAGTACCAATTAACCACGGCCAGTACCTACACACATCTCCCTTGGTAACGAAACTAGGTACATTGATCTGGCAATATGAGCACGAGGACCAAGTTTACTAGCTACACAAGTTTAGCGAGAAGCAATGCGTCAAAACCATACAAAGACGACGTTACATAAGTGATGGGTTGACGATTGTTGTATTCATCACTATTAGTTGTTGTAACCTTTCATTAGTGTATGATTTTGACATAGTGAGACACGTCTCGGCTCGACCTGAATCATACCCTAATGTCACAACTCACACACTTCTTGGATTTATCTATTATATAATTAAAGGAGGGGAAAACGGAGCCACCACGTTCGTCCACATCATCAAAATTATTTCAGCCGTTCGATCAACGGTGGGACCAAATTATAATGGCCAAGATCAATCAAAGAAATTCTCACATAAATCAGGAAAAAAAAAGATCTATGCCGTTGATTTTGTGGGGTTGGATTATAACAGCTTAGATTAAAAGAAAAATATTAGAGATAAACTCTAAATCTGATCTGATATGTTAGAGATAGATTATGAATTAGAGATAAACACTATATACCAAAACAAATCTAGCAAGAAACACGCGGGCCACAAAATATGTGTCCCACCTGTTAGAAAAGGTGATCGCTGAACAAAGGGACAAGGAAAGGTAGCCTATCCCCGTGAGCTACATACATCCGTATTCAAATAATTAATTTATATATCGAACAAGAAAGATATACATACATGCATGTACAAATTAATCCAGGGAAAAAAATTGAGCAAATTTCACAGCTCGATCAATACGGCCAAGATCAATCAAAGAAATTCTCACATAAATCAAAAAAAAATAAAAGATCTATGCCGTTAATTTTGTGGAGCCGGATTATAACGGCTTAGATTAAAATAAGAATATTAGAAATTCAAATTAAATACTAAAGATGATATAATATGGTTATTTTATCCGTTCAATCAACTGTGGGATCAAATTATAACGGGATAGATTAATCAAAGAAAAAAAAAATCTATGCGGCTTAGATTAAAAGAAAATATTAGAAATTCATATTAAATACTAAAGTTGATATAATATATTAGAGATAAATCTAAATCCGATCTGATATGTTAGAGATAGATTATGAGTTAGAGATAAACACTATATACCAAAACAAATCTAACCGCGCAAACGCGCGGGCCACCTCACTCGTTCATATGTAAGCGCATGTGTGTGGACGTTTAATGGGACATCTTGAGCCTCAGATTGATGACATCTTCAGGGCACCTATCCACGGTGTTCAAAGTAAATTAAGATATCACCGTGTAGAACCCACTGCTTACCTCCTCCAGAAAGAGGGCAATAAATGTTTCACAAAATTTATTATTTTTACGGAACATTCGCTTTAACATTTTATAATAATTTTTTTTAAAATTTTATATAAAATTTTCTAAAAAATCTTTTTACTTATCTTCTTAAAAGCTCTTAACTTTTTCACTACAAGCCGAACCAAATAAAGCTATGTATCGGTCCTAGGCTCCTAGCTGCCCTAGGGTATCTCATCTTCACCGTTATGTTACAAAGACACCTTCACAAACAAGGAAACATTATGCAGCTCAATGCCCGCTATGCAATATCCCTGAAGAAAAGGCACGGTGCCTTTAGAGATGATTGAAGCATTTATCTATCTCCTCGATCAATGACAGAAAAAATATAAGGCTGCCTAGCTACCTTTTGCTTTTTAGTTTTTTCTTAGTTGTTAAAAAAAGAACTTCCATACGAGATCTGAACGGTAGCAGAAACACAATATCCAGTAACACAGTTTAGTTGCGGATAATAATTATGGACACTCTAACCCATCGACACGGCATATATACCGGCAAAACGGCTCGCATTTGTGGCCCCTATATAAAGAAGGCACCGCTAGCTAGTATAACCCATAACAATTTCAATAGCGGTGTAAGCACACTGGGGGTGCCCACAAATATGTGGCCGTGATCCAAGGTGGCCGGTATGCTGCGTTGATGAAGATAAGAGTGTATAATCATTGTTCCACAAATATATGTAGGAAAAATCTAAAGTTTATTTTCAAAAATCATGTCTCAAGCAGTATCGATCAAATCTTGTATTTACACCCTTTTATTCTAACATTAGTCAAGTCTTTTTTTTTTTTTTCTCGATCGAGGTCTTACGGCAGAGAGCCGTAGAATCTACATCCATTGGAGACAGTAATAGAATGCACGCTTGAAAGCGTATATGTCCGTACAGACAAGCTAGATACACGCTTATTAGTAAATTAAGCAGTGATGAACTCGAATTACATCAACTTGCGGCTAAATATGTAGGGCGATTAAGAGATAAATGACGTAATTAATGAACATGAGGACAGAGGCCCACGAGACAGACGCACACGAACGATACAATTGGCGACAAGCATGCACGTACGGACAGGCCGACACGACGACACACGTACGTCGATCAGTACGTAAAATAAGGCACGAGCACGAGTCGACGGAAGCTGAGCCGGATCGAATAAGCTAGGAACTGGCTAGCTAGCTAGGCGCTGTAGAAGATGATCTTGAGCTCGTCGACGTTTTCGCAGCTGCCGTTGTGGACGACGGAGTCGGCGTAGCAGCGGCCGTGGGCGGCGCAGCCGACGACGGGGCAGTGCCCCTTCAGCGGCGCGCCGTGCGGCGTCACGGACACCCGCACGGGGCCCTGCGGCTGGTTGCTCACCAGGTACCACACGTCGCCGCCGGCGCCGAGGTGGAACTCCGCCGTCGGCGCGCTCGGCGCCAGCACCCGCCCCGTCCACGCGCACACGGGGAACTCCGCGTGGGTGCCCCGCCGGAGCACGTACCCGGCTGGGAACAGCGGCGCGCTGCCCTGGAACAGCGTCAGCGACAGCGGCAGGTCCCCTCCCGACAGGTTCTGCACCGTGATCTTCCTCTTCGCCGCGCAGCTCTCCGCCGCCGCCGACATCGCCGCGCCGGCGACGGCGAGCGCCACCACCAGGACCACCAGCCGCGGCTTAATGCAGGACGCCATTAGTGGATCTAGCTCGTGGCTACTGAAAGAGAGCTAGCTAGCTAGGCTGGTTGGTTGGTTTCTTGCAAGCTGGGTTGCCGTCTAGGGTTTAAGGATACCAAGGTATTTATAGCCACGCCATGAGCCAAAGGCTAGAGCTTCCGGGTCGGATCTGAGCCAAGGCGCCATGGTTAAAACCTCTCCGTAGCTGGCGCAAGGCACTTAGGGACGGCTTGATCTGTATAATGTAGATCGATGCAGCTCGATCTTGCAGGAGCTGTCGGAGATGGAAAAGTGTTCTGCGTTTGTCTTCTAGCCTCTGGCCGGCACTGTACATCGCGCGCGTGGGCGCGCGCACTCATGCTGGGTAGGCCTGGAGCATCTCCAATGATGTTAGCTATAAGAAAATGATATAGCATTAAAAAAATACTCCCTTCGTTTTAAATTGTAGTTCACTGTTAACATTTGGTTATTCTATTTGACCATTCGTCTTATTAAAAAATATATGTAAAAATTATTTATTTTGTTATGTTTCGTTTTATTATTAAATATATTTTAAAAATGACTTATATTTTTGTATGTTTGCACTATTTTTTAAATAAGACGAATGGTCAAAAGATGTTTTCAAAAGTCAACAGTGAACTACAATTTGGAACGGAGGGAGTAGCATATGGACAATATCTCCAATGATACTAGTTATAGTGTTGTCTCTAAAATTAATTTGTGTCCACATGTAATAATGTGTGTCCATCTTGTAATCTGTTAGAGACCATCTCTTGGTTAAGAACTAGTCTATCTCTCTCCTCTCCTTCTCTTCTCCATATAAGCAAAAAAAACTGATGTGGAGCCCTTATAGCCAGCTGATGTGGCCACATTGAAGATGCTCTTACTACAATATAGTACAATTGCAAGCACTGACATATATGCTAGCTAATGTTGCGGTTACAAGTTACAGCGAGTTAACTGCAGCAAAATTGAGTGATTAGAGCATCCGTCCTGTCAGGTAAAAACATTATAACTTCGTACAGAGTAGTATTATTTGGGGAGGGAAAAAAATCTTATAATGTGTTATGTAAAGTGTGAATAAATTTTAAAGAAAGAACATATCGAGGAGTAAAAAATAGTGAAATGTAGTAGGAGGATGTGGATACTGTCATTTGCAATGAATTCTAATTTAGAAAGTCCGTAGCAAATAAGATGGTAGATAGAGAAATATAGGTAAATGATGAAAAAAAAGGTGTGAACAGTTTTCAACTCGTTCATGCACAGAGTGCCCTCTTTGCTATGTCCTGCATGGCTGCATGTACGCAGCATTACAGCAGCACGTACGGGCGCTGCGCCCAGTGAGTACAAGGGGAAAGTTGTGTCGTGCTTAGTTTCAAATATTCTAGGGAAATTTGGCTTAGCAACACTGGTCAAACATCATATATATTATGAAAATGTCGGTAAAAATGTCTGGTAAGAAATATGCCATTCAATCTCAATTCGTGCATGAAAATGCCACTCAATCCTACGTCTTGTTAGTTTCTCAAGCTATCTCACACGGAATGATTAAAATGCCCTTCTTTGCAACCCATTTATGCTTTACTAGCACATGAATTTGTCTCAATAGATTGTAGAGACATGCATGTTTTGTTTCATGAGAGCAACTTCTATTCTCCCCTATGGAGTTCCCTATCTAATCTCCACCTTCGTCGCACTTTTTGTCCATGTGGATTGAAAAGACCGAGATGACGCCTAGAGGGGGGGTGAATAGGCGTGACCACCAAATTCAATCTTCAACGGCGCATGGAAGTAGGTTCGATCGTCGTGACACCCCTCAGACAATCCAACTCAAATGTGAAGAAACCTCCCAAAATCTCCGGAAATGTCCCGCACACCTCAAACAACTAGAATACCAAAAGTAATATCACGAAATACAGAGAAGCCTCCTCAAGCACAAGATAGTAAATAGAGTAAATCTAGCAAGAGAGAAACTCAAACCAAATTAGAAGATAGACACAAGGAGTTTTATCCCAAGTTCGGATCTTTGAGGAGATCCTACTCTCGTTGAGGTAAGCTCAACACAGTGAGCCCGAGTCTCACTAGACTCTATTCCTCTCGGATTTGTGCCAAAGCACTCACCGAATATCACTTTGATTCCTTTCCTTGCGGAGGTGGAATCACACCTTCACAACCAATCCGAGGCCAACCACACCGATCCGGAGGCTCACGGCGACCCCTAGCCGCCTAGGAGTCCTCAACCTCCAAGAGTAACAAATCCGTGAGAAACCACTCACTTGGAGGCGACCAAGGTGCTCACGAGATGGACCAAGCTCGGATCTAGCACCAACCTAGCTTCTCCACCCTCAAATCAATCTCACAAGAGGCACTAGGAGGGAGAAGCTTTTAGGTTCTTGGAAGAGAGAGTATGAAATGAATCTGAGTGATGCATACGATTACCGTTCTTTGGGAGCAAGTGAAAGGGTATAAATAGCTTCCCCGATCTAGCCGTTAAGGTACAAAGAAGTGAGATTGATTGTCAGTGACACTCCTGAGACGGTCAGGTCTACCGTGAATAGTGACCCAAACAAAAATCATATTTGAGATCTAGAAGGTATGTGGATCACAGATATGGGCTTAGAATCTCCAGATGTGACTAAGTAGTTCGGACTGTCCGAAGGGTCTCACGGACAGTCCGGTAAATCGAATAAATCAAACAGAGAGCTCAACTGGAGGGTACTTCGGACAGTCCGAACCTTCGGACAGTCCGAACCGGACAGTCCGATAATTCCGAATATTCAAACAGAGAGCGCGTCTGGAGAGTGCCTCGGACAGTCCGAACCTTCGGACAGTCCGAGCCAAGGCACGGACAGTCCGGACACAGAGAAGTGTTTTGGGCTTGGAAATAGTGGGAAATTTAATGGGTGACTAAGATTTGACCTAGAACCATCTTTTGAGCACCAGAGTCACCTCACACTTAATTTCTCGTCAATTCCTCTTTATAGTACTGGTGTCCTTAGACTCAAGAAGATAGAGATTACAATTTAAAGAATAAATGAGCTTCCAAAAGAATAATACTCCAAGTTCTTCGATAATTCTTCATTCAAATGATTTCCAATCTATTTATCTGTCCACAACTCAATTAAATCATTAGTAGGAGTCTTTAGTAGGTTGCATCAATCACCAAAACAAAATTAGGGGCCTAGATGCCTTTTCAATCTCCCCCTTTTTGATGATTGATGACAACCACTAAAGCTTCAAATCGATAAAAACCAAAGGTGACATAAAGAGAGCTCCCCCTAAAGATATGCAGGAATAAAACCAAAGAGCTCCCCTAAGTCTAGTAATTATAGCACAAATTGAAATTTAACCAACAATGCATATGGCAAGTTAAGCATACAAATTTCACCAAATACCACAAAGATAGATAATCAAATGATGGTTCTAAGCAAATTAACAACAAAGAATAGCTTTAACCACGGGATATCACACACATCACAAGCGTTATTACAAGCACAAAGATTCAAAAATTGTTCAACAACAAGCACGAGCACGAGATAAATTTTGAAGCTCTCCTTCTCCCCTTTGTCATCAAGCACAAAAGAGATATGGGAGAAGCCGACTCAATCATCTTCATCTTCATCATTTGTCTTCCTCGCTTTCCTCTTCTTCTTCGTCGTAAATAGCCTTGGCCTCCTCTTCGTGACGGGCGCTTTGCCCCGGGGTCAAGGTGGCAAGATGGCTTGCTCGTTGAATTCTTCGTCTTCCCCGCTTGACTCCACCTCAGAGCCGTCGGGAGAGCACTCCAAGTCCATGCGACGCTTGATGTCCTTCATATGTCGAAGAGTCTTCTTGGAGCGACGAGAGATCTTCTTGTAGTTCTTCTGCCCAAGGCAGAAGATGGCTCGAAGGGCATTTAAAATGCCGGAGGAGCTAGAAGAGGAAGGAGTGGAGGTGGAAGCTGGCTTAAGAGGAATTTTGCGGCCAGTGGTGATGGTCCTAATTTTCACCTGTGCTTTTCTTCCTTCACAAACTGCAGCTTTGTCACATATTCAATCATCTTCATAATAAATGGTGCATAGGGACGACTTCCGATCGGCGAGATAGTAGTGATGCTGAATCTCTTCCCAAATAAAATCGAAGACATTGAATGGTATTCCACGGGCTTGACCTTGAGCATAAGGTTCCTTTGATGCCACGAGACATTGCTTGCATCCCCACCCTCGAGTCATGGTTTTCTGAATAACCTGCTCAAGTAGTTGTAGTAGGGCTTCATGCCCACAAATGTGCCATACTTGATTTTCATCTCATCATCATACATGGTCTCCATCCTCTCAGGAGCTAGGACTTCCTCATTATGAAGCTTGTATCCAATATCCAGTTCCTCCCTAGAGAATCCCAGAATAGCTCCAAACCTTTTATAGGACACCGAGTACCACTCCCCCTCGGTCATCCAAGTGACAGTCCTAGCTTCATCACCTTTGCAATAGTAAGTCGCATAGAATTGGGCGATAATTTCTTTGCACCAATCATACTTAAGTCCCATGATGTCTCGCAGTCCAAGCTCCTCACAAGCATCAATGACTTTGTCGAAAATGGGGTCATTAACTTTAGACATGTGACTCCAATCAACCCACTGCATGTCAGTGATCGGAGACTTCTTCGCTAGAATGACCGTGGTATAGAAATCAGAATGGAAATCAGACCAGAAACGCTTATCCACGCCCGCTTGAGTGTACCTTGCCGGGTCCTCCATGCGCTTCTTCCTCACCTTCTCTCCAGCTTTGGAATAATCAATTGCCCTCCTTGGAGCGTCTTGGAACTGACGAGGTGGGTGCATTGTGAGAGGTCCGATAAGCCCTCCTGCTGTGCAGCTAGATCCTCCACTGAAGTGCTGCTTGCCGAGCCCCGATGGGCTAGAAACTTTTCTCTTTCGAATAACTGCTCTCCTTCGACCCACATTTGTCTCATCGGGGTTGTACTCCTCATCTTCCTCTATCTCATGCTGTGAACTGCCCCCTGGCATAGAGTCATGACGCTGCTTGGTTCGCCTTTCATACTGAACAGACATCCGCCCTCTCGGCAAATCCCTCAAATCCGAACCATCACCTTGACCTGCGGAGTCCCTGCCTCTGAATATAGGAAACAAGGAAGCAAATGAGGGTATAGCATAGGAGATATGATTTTAGGATTTAGAGTTGACGCCAAATTTCTGCAGGGTTCGGACAGTCCGAGCCCAGTCTCGGACAGTCCGAACCTCCCAGAAATAGGGTTTCAACCTAGATCTTTCAAATCAACCAATAGAACTTTATGCCATTTGAAGGAGATGAAATAGGTAAGCTATGGACTTATTCTACCAAGGCATTCCAAAAAATATTGCTCTATTTGATAGATCGGGCACCAAACCCTAAAACAAGAGGAAATAGAGCGGTGGCCTCAAGAATATACCTTCTTTCCCTAGCCATTGAGGAGGAGCACGAGGATAGGAGATCCGGCCTTGGAGTTCAAATCCGTGGCCAAATCGAGGAGGAATCCGGGCTTGGGGTCACACGTGAGGAACCCGTGGGAGAGGAGAGGGAGAGGAGGAGAGAGCCGCCCGTGGAGAATGAGGAGAGAGAGAAAACACGGGCTACCCTCGGACATATATGTCGGATTAAGTGAGATTGACTGTCCGGTAAATAGGTCCGGACAGTCCGAAAACCCGACAGAGAGCAGCTCTGGGCGGGGTCGAACAAATCAATCTGGACGGTCAGTGGATCCTTTCAGACAATCTGAACCTCCCGATACACAAAATGCAGACTTTGAATGGAATTTAGAGAGGAGGCACCTAAAGGGGTTTAGAGAGATATTTATAAAATCCTTTTATCCATGGCTAGTAAGCAATCAACCAATCAAACTATAGCCATGAATAAAATGATGAAAATCCAAATCACTCATTTGAGCATAATTTGAACTACAAAATAGGATAGATATATATATATATATAGCTTTTCAATTCAATTTTCAATCACCAATCATTGTGCACACAAGTTCAAGCCATGTTTCGAGGGTCAAGGATATTGAGCTCATTCCTCAACTCACAAAATCTTCTCTCATCCAAAGGCTTGGTAAAGATATCGGCTAATTGTTTTTCGGTGCGAACATGTTTTATATCAATATTGCCTTTGGCCGAGTGGTCTTTGAGGAAATGGTGGCGAATATCAATATGTTTGGTTCTAGAGTGTTGGATGGGGTTGGTTGCTATCTTTATGGCACTCTCATTGTCGCACAATAATGGAATGTTTCTTAGGTTTAGACCATAGTCTTTAAGGGTTAGCCTCATCCAAAGTAATTGGGCAACAACTTCCTTGCAAGAATGTACTCGGCCTCGGCGGTGGATAGGGCAACGGAGTTTTGCTTCTTGGAAGACCACGACACAAGGGATCTACCCAAAAATTGACAAGTACCGGAGGTACTCTTCCTATCCACTTTGCAACCGGCATAATCCGCATCCGAATAGCCGATTAGATCAAAGTTTGATCCTTTAGGATACCAAAGGCCTAAGTTGGGGGTGTGAACCAAATATCGCAATATCCTCTTAACGGCCACTAAGTGGCACTCCTTAGGAGCAGCTTGAAATCGCGCACACATGCACACGCTAAGCATGATATCGGGCCTAGATGCACAAAGATAAAGCAACGACCCAATCATAGAGCGGTATACCTTTTGGTCGACGCTCTTACCATTTTCATTTAAGTCCAAGTGCCCATTTGCTTGCATAGGTGTTTTGATTGGCTTGGCGTTTTCCATCTCAAATTTCTTGAGCATATCTTTCACATACTTGGATTGGGTTATAAATGTTCCTTCTTTCATTTGCTTGACTTGAAATCGAGAAAATATTTCAATTCTCCCATCATGGACATCTCAAACCGTTTAGTCATAATTTGACTAAACTCCTTGCAAAACAAATCATTAGTAGATCCAAAGATTATGTCATCAACATATATTTGGCACACAAATAAATCACCGTCCACATTTTTAGTGAAGAGGGTTGGATCGGAGTTTCCAATGACGAATCCCTTCTTCAACAAGAATTCCTTTAGGCACTCATACCATGCCCTAGGGGCTTGCTTCAACCCATATAGCGCCTTGTGTAGCTTGTAGACATGATTGAGACGCTTTGGATCTTCGAAGCCGGGCGGTTGCTCAACATAAACTTGTTCGGAGAGTGGCCCATTGAGAAATGCGCTCTTAACGTCCATTTGAAACAACTTAAAGGAATGGTGAGTAGCAAAAACTAATAATATTCTAATTGCATCAATTCTTGCTATCGGAGCGTAAGTATCGCCACAATCCAAACCTTCGATTTGTGTGAAGCCTTGAGCGACCAACCTCGCCTTGTTCTTGACGACCACTCCATGTTCATCTTGTTTGTTGCGGAAAACCCACTTTGTTCCAATGACGTTTTGCTTGGGGCGTTCCACAAGTTCCCACACCTCGTTCCTCGTGAAATTGTTCAACTCTTCTTGCATTGCCACTATCCAATCGGCGTCCTCTAGTGCTTGTTCTACATTAATTGGCTCAAGAGAAGACACGAAAGAATAGTGTGCACAAAAATTTGCTAAACGAGAACGGGTAGAGACTCCCTTGTTGATGTCACCTAGAATGTTGTCCACGGGATGATCTCGTTGAATGCTTTGTGGTATCCTTTGAGGTGGCCTTGGTGGGGATTGCTCATCTTCTACGATTTGTTCTTCCACCTCACCATTGCCTTTACTTGCTTCTTGATCTTGAGATGGAGTAGAAGGTGGTTGAGCTTGATTTGATCCATCTTCTAGATTATTTTTCTCACCACCTTCCCTTGGCTTGATATCTCCAAGCGCTAGATTCTTGATTGCTTCTCGAGATGGTACTTCTTGACCTAACACATGAGAATCGAGTTGCTCTACTTGCGAGCCGTTAGATTCATCAAAGGTAACATCATGTGAGATTTCAACGACTCCAGAGGAACCGTTGAAAACTCTATAAGCATGAGCGTTAGAGCCATAACCAAGCATAAAGCCCTAAATGGACTTTGGGGCGAATTTAGAAGACTTAGCCTTTTGTTAAGGATGTAGCATTTGCTTCCAAATACTCGAAAATAGGACACGTTAGGCTTGCGCCCGGTGAGAAGCTCATAGGCCGTCTTCTTTAGTAGCTTGTGAGGATAAAGCCGGTTGGTGGCATGGCACGCGGTATTGACGGCTTCCGCCCAATAGATGTCGGAGACCTTATACTCGTCGAGCATCGTCCTTGCCATCTCTATAAGCGTCCGATTCTTCCTTTCGACTACTCCGTTTTGTTGAGGGGAGTAGGGAGCCGAGAGTTGATGTCCAATTCCTTCTTCATCAAGGTAATCATCTACACCGGTATTCTTGAACTCGGTTCCATTGTCGCTCCTTATCCTCTTGATCTTCACATCAAATTTATTTTGGGCTCTTCGCATAAACTTCTTTAAGATACCTTGAGTCTCACTCTTGTCATGCAAAAAGAATACCCACGTGAAGCGAGAATAGTCATCTACAATTACAAGACCATGCTTGTTACCTCCTATGCTTAGATAAGCGATAGGTCCGAAGAGGTCCATGTGTAGCATCTCCAAAGGTCTTGTCGTAGTCATGATGTTCTTGATGGGGTGTGAAGCTCCGACTTGCTTTCCCGCTTGGCAAGTACCACAAACTCTATCTTTCTCAAAAGAGATATTGGTTAGTCCTAAAATGTAGTTGCCTTTCAAGAGTTTGTCGAGGTTTCTCATACCGACATGGGCTAGTCGGCGATGGCATAGCCAACCCATGCTAGATTTAGCAATAAGACACACTCGGGACAAGGTTTATCTATAGAAATTCACAAGATAAAGCTTATCCCTTAAGTGTCCCTTGAAAGCTATTAAACCATCGCTCCTCCTTATGACTTCCACACCTCATTAGAGAACAAACAATTGTAACCAAGCACAAAATTGTGGCACGGACAACAAATTATAGTTCAAACCATCAACAAGTAAAACATTTGAGAGACAAAGGTCTTTGGAGATAGCAATTTTACCTAGACCCAAAGGTTTACCTTTCCCATTATCTCCAAACGAAATGTCCCCTCTTGGATACTCATCGGTGTTAAGCTCGGAGAACATCCCACTCTCTCCGGTCATATATTGTGTGCACCCGCTATCAATCACCCAACTTGGGCCACCGGAGAGGAAGTCCTACAAGAATTAGTTCTTACATTTAGGTACCCAAACCAAGTTGGGTCCTCTCAAGTTAGTGACAAGGGTCTTTGGCACCCAAATGGATTTTGCCAAAGATACATTCTTATTCTTGGGCCCAACATATAAAACAACTACTCTATCAAATTGAGCTTTCTTAAGAACATAAGATGCGTTAAAGGTAGAGTGAGTTGGAAGAGTCTTGGAGCCTTGGGCCTTGATAAAGTGTATAGGCTTGGTCATTGGGGCAACCACAATATGCTTCTTGTTCTCTTTGGGAGGAGTATATCCAAGCCCTCTCTTGTTGTAATTTCCTTTCTTCTTCTCTAGAAACTCATCAAGGCCATTACTAGCCTTGAATGACTTTTGTAGCCCATCTTCGAGAAATCCTTTTAATTTCTCATTCTCACGTGCCAACGCTTGCATAGTTTCAAAGTTAGTGGCACAAGCATCTATATCAAGTTTATAACATTTAGAGCAACCATTGCTAGTGGATGGCATAGAAGAGTAAGTTGAATTAAGAGAAGTTGAGTTGCTCTTCAAGAGATCATCAAACTTCACCACAAGAGTGTCACGAGCTTCCTTTGCTTCAATGAGCACCTCTTTGAGTGAAGCATTGTTGATCTCAAGAGATGCTATCTCGGACTTGGCCTTAGATAAACTTTTGGCCAAATCTTCGGATCTCTTCTTCTCTTGTTCAAAGGCATCCTCTAGTTTCATGTTCTTTTTCTTTTCACTAATGATCATGTCATTACTCCTAATAATAGTGCCCTCTTGCTTTTCTATAACATTCATCATTTCACTGAATTTATTGAAGTCAAGAGATTTCATCATTTTCATCAAACTAGCTTTGCTCATGTTCTTAACATTAGAGGTATCATCATCACTATCACTATCATTATCACTATCATCATCATCACTATTCATGCAAGGATCAAGAATAGAGGAGAGATCAATTTTGGTTGATACCTTTGGTTCCTTGGCCATGAGACAAATAGGTGCATCGTTGTCATCGTCACTCATGTCGCCGAAGAGGGACTTGCATGGCTTTGATGATGTAGTGGTGGTAATAGCAATGCTTGCAATGCCTCCTTCATCTTCACTTTCTTCGGCATTGGATTCCCACTCCATGCCAATATGAGCTTGTTGCTTGCTCTTCTTGTTTTTGTTCTTATCCTTCTTTCCTTCATCCTTCTTAGCATTTGGACAATCGGCTATGAAGTGGCTATCGCTTCCACAACCAAAGCATACTCTCTTTGATGAGGATGATTTCTTGGAGTCTTTGAACTTTCTCCTTCCATAGCCATTGCTCTTAAAGAACTTGTTGAATTTTCTCACAAAAAGAGCCATTTCCTCCATGTCAATGCTTTCATCGTCCTCCTCATCATCACTTGAGCTCTCTTCTTCTTTCTTAGAGCTCTTTGAAATTTTGGAGGCTTTGAGTGCAATGTTCTTTTTCTTGCTTGGCCTCATCAACTCCTCAATGACATTTGATTCTTCTACCATCATCTCATCGGCCATTAGTCTTCTAAGTACTTCGTGAGGAGTTATCTTCTTATAGTTGTCCTTCTCATGGATGAGTTGAACTAAGTTTCGGTTTCTTGGGAGAACCGCTCTCAACATGATCTTGACAACGGCATGGTCCGTCACTTCCGTGCTTCCAAGTCCTTTGGCCTCGTTGACCAACTTCATCAGCCAATCGAACATGCTAGAATATGTTTCCTCCTCTTCAAGAATGAATCTTCCCAACTTGCCGTGAATAAGCTCAATCTTGGACTCTCGGACACTTAAAGTACCCTCATGGGCAAGTTTTAGAATATCCCACATTTGTTTGGCATCTTCAAGTCCATCAACCCGGTTGTACACACTTGGACTTATAGCGGCCACCAATGCTTGAACGGCTTGATCATTGAAGTAGATGTTTTCGTTGTCCTCCTTGGTGAGCTTCTTGGAATCCTCAATAGTATAACCTGTCTCAACAATTCTCCAAATGAAAGGGTTAAGCGACCTCAAGTACAATTTCATTTTATGCCTCCATTGTGGGTAGAAAGTCCCATCAAAGTGAGGGATTCTACCCGCCGAGAAGGAGTGATGAGATGAAGATGTTGAGGGGTTAGGTACATAAGAGAGAGGAGGAGGAACTCTAGTTAAATCCGAACTCTCAACTTCGGTGATCTCGGGAGATTTTGACGCCATCTTTTCTCCAAGCGGCTAAGCTTTAAAGGAGAGCCTTGCTCTGATACCAATTGAAAAGACCGAGATGACGCCTAGAGGGGGGGTAAATAGGCGTGACCACCAAATTCAATCTTCAACGGCGCTGCGGAAGTAGGTTCGGACTGTCCGTGACACCCTCGACAATCAGGACTCAAATGTGAAGAAACCTCCCAAAATCTCCTAAATGTCCTGCACACCTCAAACAACTAGAATACCAAAAGTAATATCACAGAAATACATGAGAAGTCTCCCTCAAGCACAAGATAGTAAATAGAGTAAATCTAGCAAGAGAGAAACTCAAACCAAATTAGAAGATAGACGCAAGGAGTTTTATCCCGAAGTTCGGATCTTTGAGGAGATCCTACTCTCCGTTGAGGTAGGCTCAACACCGTAGAGCCCGAGTCTCACTAGACTCTATTCCTCTCGGATTTGTGCCAAAGCACTCACCGAATATCACTTTGATTCCTTTCCTTGCGGAGGTGGAATCACACCTTCACAACCAATCCGAGGCCAACCACACCGATCCGGAGGCTCACGGCGACCCCTAGCCGTCTAGGAGTCCTCAACCTCCAAGAGTAACAAATCCGGCGAGAAACCACTCACTTGGAGGCGACCAAGGTGCTCACGAGATGGACCAAGCTCAGATCTAGCACCAACCTAGCTTCTCCACCCTCAAATCAATCTCACAAGAGGCACTAGGAGGGGAGAAGCTTTTAGGGTTCTTGGAAGAGAGAGAGTATGAAATGAATCTGAGTGATGCGCACAGTTACCGTTTGCTGGGAGCGGTGAAAGGGTATAAATAGCTTCCCCAGATCTAGCCGTTAAGGTACAAAGAAGTGAGATTGGATCGTCTGTGACACCCCTGACACGGTCCGAGGTCTACTGTGAATAGTGACCCAAACAAAAATCATATTTGAGATCTAGAAGGTATGTGGATCACGATATGGGCTCGAATCTTCAGATGTGACTAAGTAGTTCGGATCGTCCAAGGGTCTCATGACATCCGTAAATCGAATAAATCAAACAGAGCTCAACTGGAGGGTACTTGACAGTCAGAACCTTCGACAATCCGAACCGACAGTCCGATAATTCCAAATATTCAAACAGAGAGCGCGTCTGGAGAGTGCCTCGGACAGTCCGAACCTTCGGACAGTCCGAGCCAAGGCACGGATAGTCCGGACACAGAGAAGTGTTTTGGGCTTGAAAATAGTGGGAAATTTAATGGGTGACTAATATTTGACCTAGAACCATCTTTTGAGCACCAAAGTCACCTCACTTAATTTCTCGTCGAATTCCTCTTTATAGTACGGCTGTCCTTAGACTCAATAAGATAGAGATTACAATTTAAAGAATAAATGAGCTTCCAAAAGAATAATACTCCAAGTTCTTCGATAATTCTTCATTCAAATGATTTCCAATCTATTTATCTGTCCACAACTCAATTAAATCATTAGTAGGAGTCTTTAGTAGTTGGCATCAATCACCAAAACAAAATTAGGGGCCTAGATGCCTTTTCATGGATCCAAAATACGCTCTCACATGGTTTTTTTTTTTTTGAAAAGACCCATTTTTTTAAAAAACTGAGTCTTCCTCATCTCTTTTCCATACACAAATGCCGAGACGACACTCGCCAGCGGCCACCAGGATGGGGTGGCATGACCACCATGGCTCCTGGGGGAGCTACCCCATCGGTCACGATCGCTACACCAAAGCTGATCGAGTCGAGCAGAGTGTGACCGAACAGGGCGACTCCTATAGACGCAGCCGTGGTTGCACCACCCTGCCCCTAGTAGCCACCGACGAACCCGTTGCTGGTGAAAGGCCGGCTCAGTCGAGGTTAGGGAGGAGAGAGGAGGAATAAAAAAAAGCTTTTTTCAAAAGTTTTGAGGGCTTTTTTTTTTTGACAAAAGGCCACATGAGAGAGAATAAGCTAGGGAGTTTGCTTTGTTTCATATTAACCAATGCCGTTATTTGCCACATTGCGAGTTTGCAGCGCATAGATTGAAATAGGGTTCGGATTGATATGGAGATTAATTATATCATATAATCATTTTTACTCATTTTGTTAGCATGATAACTATGATATGCCACATTTAGAGATATCCAAGCAAACATCGATCCTTGATCTTATTCTAACGTGATCTCATATATAATTCACTCTCCATACTCTATTTGTAATACAACTATCTATTATATATATAAAGGAGGGGGAAAAAAGCCACCACGCTCGTCCACATCAGCCAGATTATTTCAGTCGTTCGATCAACGGCGGGACTAAATTATAATGGCCTAGATCAATCAAAGAAATTCTCACATAAATCAAGAAAAAAAATAAAAGATCTATGCCTAGAGATAAGCTCTAAATCCGATCTGATATATTAGAGATAGATTATAAGTTATACATAAACTCTATATGCCTAAATCCAATCTGATATATTAGAGATAGATTATAAGTTAGATAAACTCTCTCTATATATATATATGCCAAAACAAATCTAGCCGCGCAAACGCGCGGATCACCTCACTCATTTTAAATAATAAGGGGCAAAGGAACCTTGTAAGGATCATATTGGTTGAAAGGAGGACACTTTGGTCATTCCATATGAGATGATTTGAGAATCTGAATGATAATTTTACATGCATGGCGATCTGCGCAATTAGCTGTCTACATCAGTTGCCAAAATTTTTTTTGTCTCTTAGTCAATTTTGACATATCTAGGATCTCGATCTGGCCACCACCTTCTTCTCACTGGCGCCACCTTCCTCTTCTCCCACCATCGATTGCTAGGTTTGAGTTAGGGTTAGGATTGGGGTTCGGATCACGATTCATCATGCCCCTCGGCTTAAAGGGATACTAGCTAGGAGAGGTGGCAGACTGGCTATTGGGATGAAATTGTGTTGGGGCCGGTGAGGCCGAAGTATTGTTGAACAGTGAGGTAGGCGGATTAGGCATAGGCACTACAGGAAATGTGATTTATGTGGGCGGTCAAAAAACCAATGTAGGCGGCAATAAAAATCTGACGACATTGCGGGATATATGTCGGCGGTATATGATATGCCGCCGACATAGGTCCTGATCCACCCTCCCTTCCATTGCACCAGAACCAAATTTGAATTTGCTAGCTTGCCCAACGGACTCTATGTGGGCGGTATTAATAAGACCGTCGACACAAATTGTCTGCCGTGTCCCCTGCCGTTAGTCCTAACGGCAATGTAGCAGAACGGACCCACAAGGCATACAACGGTTGTCTATGACATGTGGGACCACAGTGTGGCGCTAGAAAGCATAGGGTACCCTCAGTGTCGGCGGCAGACGTAATACCGCCGAGATAGATCTTAAAAAAGAAACAATGGGCGGGGCTCGAACTCGAGACCTCGTGGTGGTGGTGAGCAGCGTCGCCACAAACAGAAACCAGGGGGAGAGAATGCTTTTCGCTTAAAACAGATGATGATTTCTTTTATAGGGTTGTACGTAACCTTTGTCGGCGGTTTATTTATGCCGCCCACAAAGATCCTCATAATGTCGTCGGTTTTTTAACACCGCCCACATAGTGTCCGCTACGCTAATTAAATTCAAATTTGGGTCCAGTGCGGTGGGAGGGTAGGTCAGACCTATGTCGGCGGCAAGTACTTGAACCGCCGAGATAGATCTTTAAAAAGAAAATGGGGGCGGGGCTCGAACCCGAGACCTCATGGTGACGGGTGAGCTGCGCCAAGCTACTGTAAACCAAGAGGGAGAGAGAGCTTTTCATTGACACAGATGATGGTTATTTTTATAGGGTTCACTTAACCTTTGTCGGCGGTTCGGTAAATACGGTCGACATAGCTTGGACTATGTCGTCGGTTTACCTATCCCGCCCACACAGTCCCCCTCCCCCCGGGCCATAGATGCTTTGCCGAGCTCTGCCGAGAGGGTCTTTTGTCGAACCCTAAGTTCTAGGGCATGCACCACCTCTCATAGGTCGTTCCAAGCATCCATTTCGACGTAGGCTAGAATCCAAACTTTTTTGAGTAAGACTCACCTCCGTCATGTCGTATGTTCTCGATACATTGAACCCTAATAGGTAGTGTTTGACGCAACGTGTTCGAAAAATGGAGATGAGGTCGATATAACGCCATGGAAAGTGGAGGAGCTGTAGTGCTAGCTATACAACCTTGGGTTGGGCAATACAAAGACTACCGAGGCGACGGTGGCTCGGAAAGGCGGCGGTGGATGGTTATTGTCGGCCAAAGTCGATCACCACCCGACAGTGATGGGCAAGGAAGATATGTCGGCGGTTACACATAAGCCGTCGACATTGACGGACCTATGTCGGCGGTATGAAGGGGCCGACGACACGATTCGCTCCACCGCTGCGGGCCCAAGGCGCCACGCACGGTTAATGACACGATGTCGGTGGCTCGGGGGCTATGTCGGCGGCAACAGTCACCGACATCGATGTACAATCTAAATATAACTTAGCCCGTCAAAAGTCGATTCACCATCTCTCGCCTCTCGCGCCGCGCCATTGCCGCCACCTACATGTCGTCGCCGCCCATACCGCCATCCCATTGCCGTCGCCGCCCACACGCCACACAAGGCCAAGCCCTCCCACGGCCGCCCTGCGTCGCCGCCGCCGCCGCCCTCCGCCTCAACAAGACCACAGGTTTCCACGGCCGGGTTCACAGGCCACCAACAAGCTTCATCATGCCCACCGCCGCCAAAGAACGCGCCACCACCGCCACCGCCTCTCCCGACACCATCCTCTCACGGCGCCATCCCTCTCCCTCCGGCGCCACCACCTCTCCCACCGGCGCCACCACCTCCTGGGCGCCGCATCCCCACTGTCTGGGGACTCCACACCTCCTCTCCTCCATCGGGACCGGACCGCCGCCACCTCTCCCCCACTACTCGTTGCGTAATATTTGGACATTTTTTGAAATGTGATATATGTCGCTTGTATTTTCTGCATCAGCGACATTAGTAATCGTGATTAATTAGTGTAACGAAGTTAATTATTTGTGCATGCCTAATTAGTTGTTACTTAATTTGTGCTTTGCAAATACGTGAACGAGCCCGATTTAAACCCGCTCGGGGCGCACATGTTCGTAAGGAACACGGACGGTGATTCGGTGTGTTCCGCTTCGAGAGGTGTCGTTCTCCCGTATCCACGCTTTTGACAGCCTACGGATGTTGGTTTGGGTATGGGGTCGTGGCCACGGAGGTGCACGGTCGGAAATTCGGTCGCATAACCTGTTGTTCTCCTTGTGCATAACATAAGCGATGCGCCGCACCTGCGTTGCACTTTGGGAATCTGCGGGTTATGCAGCCGAATTCGACGATCAGCCCCGTGGCCATGACCCCCATACTCAAACCAACATCCGTGGGTGGGTAAGCCCTCCTATTTAGCTACACCTAGACCGTAAATATCGTGCGATAGATCGTTTATATGTTGAATAGATATATAATGGAGGAATGTGAATGCATTAGTGAATGTGTAGTGGTAAAATGTAAATCCGCTACTGAATGTACATGTAGTAGTTAAGCGATGGAAGATCGACGGTGGATGTACGATGGTTGGAAGAAGTCTGGGCACCACACGAACGAGTGGTTCGAAAAAGCTGAAAAGTTTGTCGAAGATTCTTTTCGAGGATTACGCAACCCTACCGTAGCAAAAGTGACTTGTCCCTACGCTAACTGCTCGAATACGGAGAAGAGGTCGAAGAGGGATATGACCGAGCATCTCTGTAGGCATGGTTTCAAACCAAACTATTTTGTATGGGTCTTTCATGGCGAGAGGAAGCGTCCGGCGCCCGTGTCTAGCCCTGTAGATTTTGGGGAGGGCTACGATGAAGTCGAGCCTGACAGATTGGACGATCTAACGGATGATGTGGGTAGAGCTTTTAATCTATCTCCTGAGGAAGAGACCGAGCCACTTGCCCAAAAATTCGAGAAGCTACTTGATTCTGCCAAGGAGCCACTCCATGGGCATACCGATGTGACCGTGCTCTCGGCGGTTTGGCGTCTGGTGGCGGTGAAGACCAAATATAACCTGTCTGCCAATTGCTTCAATGACGTGTGCAAGCTTCTGGATAGCCTACTTCCGGCTGGGCACAAGATAACTCGAAATCTGTATGAGTTGAAAAAGCTTTTGAGCGTGTTAGGCATGCCATACGAGAGGATAGACTACTGCCCAAAGTTATGCATGCTTTACCGAAAGACCGATTCTGAGCTGACTCATTGTAAGCATTGTGGTGAGAGTCGGTACGTGCTAGTTATTGGACGAGATGGCGTAGAGAGACAGACGGCGCTTGCTCGTAAAACCTTCGCTTTTTCCGATCACTCAAAGGCTGCAACGTCTGTACATGTCCAAAACCACGGCCAGACATATGAGGTGGCATAAAGAGGGCATACGTAGGAAGAAGGGCGTGATGACGCATCCATCAGATGCAGAAACCTGGAGGTATTTTAACCAGCAACACCCTGAATTTGCAGCTGAGCCCAGAAATGTGCGTATCGGGCTATCTACCGACGGGTTCACTCCATTCAATATGACCTCGCACCCATACTCGTGCTGGCCTGTATTTACCATCCCATACAACCCGCCGCCTCAACTTTGTCTGAAGGAAGAGTACATGTTTCTTTCTGTTATCATACCCGGTCCTAAGTCTCCTGAAAAAAACTTGAACCTATTTATGCAACCACTTGTAGAAGAGCTGAGCGACCTCTGGACCAACGGGGTATTGACACATGATAGCTATAAGGGACAGAACTTCAAGATGAGGGCCGCCTACCTATAGTCCATACACGATTTTCCGGCATATGGCATGTTTTCGGGATGGAGTACCCATGGAATGCTGTCGTGCCCTAAATGCTTGAGAGACACAAATGCATTCAAACTAAAAAAAGAGGGCAAGGCATGTTGGTTCGACTGTCATCGTCGTTTCCTGCCACCAAATTATCCATTTAGGAAGGAAAGAAATACATTTCGTAAAGGTAAGACAGTGAGAAACGAACAGCCACCAGAACGGTTTGAAGTGGATGATTGTGAGCATCGTTGAGCCCTAATTTTTATTAGTGGCATTGATAATAAAATTAATTAATATAAAGGGCTAGGGGGTTTTTGGACTTCTCGGAAGCCTAGCGAAGACTCGGCGATTTTTATAAACCCTAATTTGAAGCGTCGACAATTTTCTGATCTGCTCCAAGATTTCAAATGCTTGACCGGGCGAGAGAAGAGGTCACGTATAAATTAGGAGTAGTTAGGTTTATTTCTTGTTTTTCGTCGATTTCAAAAGGGTTCAATATCTCGGACTATGCCGGATCTTTGCGAATTCTCGAAAACTCGGTTCGTAGTCCACCACTTCTAAAAATACCCATATATATCCTTGTGAGATTTCTAGAGAGAGAAACCCACCTAAATTCCCCACAATTTTGGCTCGAAAATTCCCTCTCTGTGGACGGCTTCGAAAGCTGACGGCGTCCACCCAGCTCAAAATCCAAATTATTTTACCTCGTCGGACGGCGTCCGTGGTTACTCGGACGGCGTCCGATAAAGTTCATTTTGGCTATTTCTCGCCGGACGGCGTCTGGGGCGCCCGGTAGTCTCGGGCTTGGTCGATCCTTCTTGTCGGATCAAGCGTCCGTGGGGACCGGACGGCGTCCGATAAACCTATTTTTGCTGAGCAAGACGCCTGTCGGACGGCGTCCGAGTCCCGCTTCGGACGGCGTCCGTAGAGTGTAACGGCTAGTCTTTTTGTCCTCTTCCGAGGGCAACGGCTAGTTTTGCTCTAGGGCTATAAATACCTATCTAGTGGTGGCTATTTTGAGGTTTGTCGCTCCACTTCACCTACCACATTCAGAACTCATCAATTAGGTGTTCTAGAGCCATTCCTCCACCCACAAGATCATCCAAAGCCACAATCCATCAAACCCCAATACCGAGCTTCATGGAAGTCCTTCGATCCCAGCATGATCGGGCGTTTGGACTTGTTACTTTTGAAGACATCCTTCGTGGAGGAGTGGGCTTGAGAGTAGGCCTTGGCGTGTGGCTACTCTTGAGTCGGTGTCGGTGATTTGAGTCCACCTCACGGAGTGGCGAACGACTCACCGGGAGTAAGTGAGGCGTGAGGCTCGAGAGCGAGCCGGTCCTTGCGCAAGGGGTAGCCTCAACGGAGAGTAGGAGTTGCGGTTCAACTTCGGTCAAACAAACACCGTGTCGCCTCTTATTTACTTTCCTCACTTACTACCGTTGCTTTGAATGTGTTGATTGTGATGCCATGTCTTAGTTGCTTGTTGACTTGTTTATCGCTTCGCTATGCGTATCAATTGACACTAGGATTGGGTCACTATTAATTTGATGCTTAATTGAGAATAATCAAAAGAAAATTAAAATTGCCTATTCACCCCCTCTAGGCCTTAGGATCCTCTTTCAAGTGGTATCGAGCGACTAGGTTCTCCGATTAGCTTAACCGCTAGGAGATGGCTCAAGAGGGCCTAGGATAGAAATTGAAAAGCTCCTATTTTCGATGGAACAAACTACAACTATTGGAGAATTAGGATACAATGTTACTTAGATGCACTTAGATATGATGTGTGGGTCGCCAGAGATCATATCCGGACCTCCTCGGTAGGAACAATTGCTCTTGATGAAGTTCATGCTAAGTACAAACGTTTTAATGCCATTGCTAGAAATGCTTTACTCTCTAGTGTGTCTTCCAAGTCTTTGATAGCATTGGCAATCTCTAAAGCTTATGACATTTGGAAGCATCTTAGAGAAATTCATGTTGGTAGTGCCGAGATGCTTGAGGAGAAGCTATCTCGTGCTAGAAAAAGATTTGACCAATTCAAGATGCTTCCTAATGAAAGTGTTAATGAAATGTTTCTTAGGTTGAACCCCATCGTCAATGAAATTGCCGGATGTTCGGAGAAGAAGGTCTTGGAAGACATTGACATTTGTCGGAAGATGCTTGATGTTGTGCCATTTAGCTTTAATCCACTTGTGACCTTGATTCGAGCATCCAAGTCAAAGCTCAAGAAAATGACACCGACAAAGCTTCTCGGGCAACTCAACTCATATGAGATACGGCTTCTTGAAAGTGAAGAGTCTCCGTTCAACAAGAAGTCAATCGCTCTCCCCGCCAAAGCCAAAAGTGCAAAGAAGAAAGTTGAGATTGAAGAAGATGATGAAGACTCCGATGATGCAATTCCGGAGATTGAAGAATTGGCCCTCCTTGTCAAGAGGTCAAGAAAGTTGATCAAGAAGATGAGCTTCATGCAGATCATCCTCTTCAAGACGAAGACCTATCTCCGAGATGCGTTGCTATGAATGTGGAGAGAAGGGTCACTTGGCGCGGATTGCCCAAGAAGTAAAAAGAACAAGCACAAGGCAAGGAATCAAGAGGAAGATGAGGAAGATGACAAGAAGAAATATCGTCACTACCGCAAGAGTGATCACAAATCAAAGGATAAGACGAAAGCTCTTGCCGGTCAAAAGACTAAGAAGGAAGATAGCTCAAGCTCATCGTCCTCTCAATCCTCCTCCAAGAAGAAGATACTAGAGCTCATGGGCTAGCCGGACTTGCGATCAAGGAAAACGCCTCCGCTCTTATCAAGCAAAAGCTTTGCCTCACCGCAAATATACAAGAAGAGGTGATTGGGGAATGGATCACCGATGATGAAGGTTCTTGGGCGGACTCCTCCGATAATGAAAACAAGAAGATATCCGGAGTCGCCATCGACAACCCCTCACCTCCCATGTGTCTTATGGCACTAGAGGAGAAGGTAACACATGAGCACCTCTCTAAAAGTGAGCTTAAACTTTTAATTGATGATTTGAATAATGCTCTAGAGAAGGAAAAGTCTAAGAGAAAGAAGCTAGTAAAGGTGCATAAAGAGCCAGCAAATGAATTTGAGAACTTGTTAGAAAAGCATGAAACTCTAGAAGATGATTATGAAGCTCTAAATTTGCAAGTTGAAATTCTAGAAAATAAACTTGCTAGTTCTAATGTTGATGTTGAAACTCCGCTTGATTGCTCAATTGAAAAATGCAATGTTGGTGTGACTTGTGATTTGATTGACACTATAGACGGTTCACTTAGCTTATCTCATGACACATCATTTACCTTGTCACCCACGATCACACCCAATGCTAGCTCATCTTCACCCACTAGTGCTACTTCTCCAAATGAAAATGCTTGTTCAATTGGCACTTGTGGTGTTGCTAAATGTACTAATGAGCTAGTTAAGGAAAATTTGCTTCTTAAAGATAGAATTGAGCAACTAGACTCTAGCTTGGCTAAATTGCTTGTGGGGAACAACTCTCTTGACAAGGTGCTTCGGGAGCAAAAGTATACCTTGGGTAAGCATGGTTTGGGATTTCATCCCGGGGATTTGCCCAAGGGTGGCTGGGGTAAGCCCAAGCTAACTTTCGTTAAGGGAGGGACCCGTTGCCACATTTGTAAAAATGAAAAACATAAAGCCATTGCTTGTCCTCTCTCTAAAACATATCAATTTATGTCTAAAACTCAAGTGCTTAATGCTAGTTACATGCTTATGAGGAAGAATGGCTCTACCTATGCTAAATATGTTGGTGCACCAAATGAAAAGAAAGATGTGAAGACTATTTGGGTGCCCAAATGCTTGATGACTAACTCAAAAGGACCCAAGAAGAAGTCTTGGGTACCTAAAACCCAAGCTTGATTGTGTGTGTAGGTGAACTACAAGAGCGGTGGCCGGCATTGGATATTCGATAGCGGTTGCACCCAACACATGACCGGTAGCTCAAGTATGTTCACCTCACTAGAGGAGGAGAAGGACCCCAACACAAGATCACATTTGGGGATAACTCCAAGCTTAAAGGTAAAGGGCATAGGTAAAATTGCAATATCCAATGACCTATCCATCTCTAATGTGCTCTTGGTGGAAGCTTGCAATTTTAATCTCCTCTCCGCTGCTCAAGTGTGCGATTTGGGTTTTGATTGCTTCTTTTCGATCAACGGAGTTCGTGTTGTTTCCACTAAGGATCAAAGTGTTGCATTTGAAGGCACCGGTTTCAAAACATATATTTGGTTGATTTTTCAAACCGTGAAACTTCTCAAATCAAGACTTGTCTTATCGCTCAAACCACTCTTGGTTGGTTGTGGCATAGACGCCTTGGACATGTTGGAATGGGCACTTTGAAAAAGGTTTTAAAGACAACTTGGTTGTTGGAGTGAAGGATGTCAAATTCGAGAAAAATCGCTTATGTAGCTCATGCCAAGCCGGCAAGCAAGTGGCTAATTCTCATCCGACTAAGACTTTTATGTCTACATCCCGACCACTTGAACTTTTGCATATGGATTTATTTGTTCAACCACCTATGCGAGCATAGGCGGTAATTCTTATTGTCATGTGATTGTCGATGATTTCTCTCGCTTCACTTGGGTGTTTTTCCTTGCAAATAAATCCCTTACCGTGGCGTGTTTAAAAGATTTGTTTTGAAAGCTCAAAAGGAATTTGACTCTTTTATTAAAAAGGTGAGGAGGACAATGGCACCGAGTTTGCTAATACAAATGTTGAAGAATTTTGTGATGAGTTAGGTGTGAAGCACGAATTCTCGTGCATACACTCCCCAACAAAATGGAGTGGTGGAGAGGAAGAACCGTACTTTGATAGAGATGGCAAGATCAATGCTTGACGAGTACAACACGCCGATGCTTTTTGGGCGGAAGCCATCAACACGGCGTGCCATGCCATCAACCGCCTCTACCTCCAATCGACTCCTTCACAAGACCTCATATGAATTACTAGTGGGACGAAGACCCAACATCTCGTATTTTCGAGTCTTCGGTTGCAAGGTATACATCTACAAGAAAAGGACTCATTTGGGTAAGTTCCAAAAGAGGTGTGACGTTGGTATTATGTTAGGGTACTCCTCTCGCTCAAAAGGTTTTCGAGTTTTTAACAATTCTACCGGGCTAGTTGAGGAAGCCTATGATGTCAAGTTTGATGAAACTAATGGCTCGCAAAATGAGCAAGATTTGACAAGAAATGTAGGTGATGAGCCACCGCATGATGCTATGGAGTTGGGGGAAATTCGACCCTCACCGGAGGCACCAAAAGATGAAGTAATCACCCCTACCACCTCCATCGATGATCAAGTTCAAGACACCTCTCCAACAACTCAAGATCAAGCGGTGGACGGAGATGCGAACTTTGAAGTTGATCAAGCTCAAGGGGGAGACGTTGATCTACAAGTTTCCGTCCAACAACACCGCACTCTCTCCAAGGATCATCCCTAGATCAAGTCATTGGCAATCTCAATCAAGGCGTAAGAACCCGCTCTCATACCGCTAATTATTGTGAGCATCACGCCTTTGTGTCTATTGTTGAGCCTAGGACCATTGATGAGGCATTGGCGGATGCGGATTGGGTGAACGCCATGCATGATGAACTAAACAACTTCACCCGCAATAAAGTTTGGGAACTTGTGGAAAGACCGAAGGATCACAATGTCATTGGAACCAAATGGGTCTTCCGCAACAAACAAGATGAGAACGGTGAAGTGGTGCGAAACAAAGCAAGATTGGTGGCGCAAGGTTTCACACAAATTGAAGGACTTGATTATGGAGAAACCCTCGCCCCGCTGTTCGACTTGAAGCTATTCGGTTACTCTTGGCTTTCGCTTCTCTCTATAACATAACTCTCTTTCAAATGGATGTTAAGAGTGCTTTTCTAAATGGTTTTATTGATGAACTTGTCTATGTCGAGCAACCACCCGGTTTTGAAAACCTCAAACACCCAAACCTTGTCTATAAGCTCACTAAGGCGCTTATACGGTCTCAAGCAAGCTCCTAGAGCATGGTATGAGCGTCTTAGGACTTCCTCTTAGAAAAGGGATTTAAAACCGGTGCGATTGATTCCACATTGTTTCTAAAGCCTATTGAAAATGACTTATTTATTTGTCAAATATATGTGGATGATATTATATTTGGATGCACTAACAAATCTAAATGTAAGGACTTTGGTGAGATGATGTCCAAGGAATTGAAATGTCAATGATTGGAGAGCTCACTTTCTTCCTTGGATTTCAAATCAAGCAACTTCGAAGGACTTTCATTTGTCAAGAAAAATACACAAAGGACCTTCTCAAGCGGTTTTCAATGGACGATTGCAAATCGATCAAAACACCAATGGCCACTAATGGGCATCTTGATTTGAACGAAGATGGAAAGCCCGTGGACCAAAAGCTTTATCGCTCCATGATCGGTTCGCTTCTCTATCTTACCGCTTCTCGAATTCGATATTATGTTTAGTGTGTGCATGTGTGCTCGCTTTCAAGCATCCCCTAAAGAAGTGCATCTTATTGCCGTTAAACGCATTTTGAGATATCTAAAATCACTACTAGCCTAGGTCTTTGGTACCCCAAGGAGCGCGTGTTGAGCTTCTTGGCTATTCCGACTCGGATTATGCGGTTGCAAAATTGATCGCAAAAGCACCTCGGGGTTGTCACTTGTTAGACGCCACTCGTGTCATGGACTTCGAGGAAGCAAAACTCCGTGGCGCTATCTACCACGAAGCGGAATATGTAGCGGCGGGAGTTGTTGTGCTCAACTCTTATACATGACTCGGATGCTTAGTGACTTTGGGTTAAAATTTGAAAAGAGCCACTTCTATGCGATAATGAAAGTGCGGTGAAAATAGCCAACAATCTGGTCCAACATTCCGTACAAAGCACATCGACATTCGACATCACTTTATTCGTGACCATGTTGCAAAGGGTGACGTTGTGCTTGCGTCGTGCGACGGAAGACCAATTGGCGGATATTTTCACCAAACCCTTGGATGAGGCACGGTTTTGCAAATTAAGGAATGAACTCAACATACTAGATAGATCAAATGCGTGTTGATTGGTTTTTATGACTTTTGGGTCTTATTTGAATATTTCCATTTGCTTTTGACCCTTGTCATATTTAGGGGGAGTTTAGTTTCAACTCATGATCTCAAAACTCCCTCTAGTGGTGTAAAGATAAATTTAATTTTGGGTGAGCACATTCTTGTCCTATATTTCAAGCCAAAACAAATTTGAGCTTAATAGACTATCCCTATCTTCATACCTTTTCAAACTTCTAGTTTTGAAAATCTTACCCCCTTAAAAATTTTGCTCCATATGCATATTTGTTCTCTTGAAAATCATTTGGCATCAAAATTGTTGAAAGTAATTGAAAAGGAACCAAAATTCAAAAAACATGTGCTTAAACTCTAAAGTGAACCCCTATGCGCGATTTTCATGCCTATATGAGAAATCAAGGCAAAATTTGGGTTCACACATTTCTTCATCTCAAGATCAAAATTTGGGTTTTGAATTTAATTTGGTTTTATTTGTCAACTTAGTATCTTATCTCTTCAAAATTAAAATTTTAAAATAACTTCAAATTGCTCACATTTGAATCTTCCTTTGAATTTTGAGCAAACGGAGATCATCACTTCAAAACATTAATTTTATAAAAATTCTCGCAGTGGGCCCACTAATCAAGATCAAACAAATGCGATTCTTGCCTTTATCGGACGCCGCTCGATTCTCGAGCGCCGTCCGGCAGAAGTGTCGTCGGCTGAATTACAGATTGTCGGACGCCGTCCGTAACCACGGACGCCGTCCGACCAAGGTCGATTCGATCGCAATACCTCGCTTGACGCCGTCTCGCTTCTCGCGACCCGTCTCGACGAAAGTCGATCATCGCCAGAATCAGTCTTGTCGGACGCCGTCCGATCACTGTCGGACGCCACGCTGAAATCAGATAAATCTTAACTTACCCTTCGTCTCCCTCTCTCCTCATTTGATCTATTCCTCCTCTCCAAACCGGCGCCGCCCGCCCTTCTCCTCACCGGAAGACCTCCGGCGACTTCCGGCGACCTCCACCACCACCGCGGCCTCCCTCGTCATCCTCTTCAATCCTCCGCGTGGATTGGAACTGGACGGCCCCGTTCGTACGCCTCTTCTCCGTCGTGTTCTCCTCCTTTCCCCTACCAGGAAGGGCCTTGGGGGCGATCTCCTCGCGCACGGCGTCTTCCTTCTTCGCTTTTAGACTCGTAACGGCTTCCGCCTTTCTTCCCGCCAAATTTCGTTGTTTACCGAGTTCTAGGTTTTGAATAGGTTTTTCCCGCGTTCGTGTTCAGGGTTGGACCGTGGTGGGTTGGCACCGTGTTAGTGGATCGTTGGTCGATGGCGGTTAGCGTGAGGTTGTTCCAGTCGATGGTTTCATTGTCAGAGGAAGTGATTCAACATGTCGAAATCATTGAAGAAATTCGGGAAAGCTCTGGGTAGGACCCTTAGTGGTCGGCGCGACAGCGGCAGTAAGGGCGATCCGGATTATGTCGATGAGACGGCTAGCAGTGCCGCTCCTCCTCGCCCAAGCAAAGTGACTAGAGCAGATATTCAGCAGCAGCGTGATCAGGAAATTCATTGGTCTCGGATGGCGGGTTCTTCTTTCGCCACCGCAGAGGATGCTGACGAGACATATGCTGAGGACCCGATTGATGAGGATGTCACTGAGACAGTGGTCGCTGAGGACGACCCCGTGGATGATCAGGTTCTGAAACTATCTATGGAGACTCTGAGAAAGAGAAGGTCCGTCTCTTATGCGAAGTGGTTCCCTCAGAGGCGAGAGGATACCAGGGACTTCAGGTTCTACACCAAGTTTCAGAAACAATTGTACATGTGCTTCTCTGCTCCCTCGACTGGTCCTAGGGACCCTCACTGTGTAGACTGGACTGAGATCACAAAGAAGGGTGGCCCTGAGGTTCACACCATATTTAGCACCACACCAGGCCTAGCAGAATTGATCTCCAACAAGAAATTGACCTGGAGTCAAGAAAGGAACTGTGAGTTCTTTGCTACTTTACTGATTGCCGAAGACGAGACAGAGTCAAACTATTATCATTCAGTTGATGGACAGGTTCAAAGGATCACAGTGGCCGAGATGAATCACGCCTTGGGTACTCCAGATTCGCACCGATTTGAATGAGGTGTGCTATGAAGATGGTTTCGGAGGGCAAATATCCTCCTTTGGTCAAGTCGATTTATGTACCGGATCTTGATGATGAAGAAATTAGTATTGATAAGGCAAATCGCCATGCGACGAGTCGCCCTTATTAATCTTATACTCGAAGCACATTGTTTGTTCGAGGTGGCAATCGCGATGAATTCTTCCCATTTGCAGCTGGTTCATGTTATTTCTTCTGACAGGCAAGACCATCAATGTTGGAGCTACCCTCTTGGGAGAATTTGATGACGCCATCTTCAGAGAAGTTAATAGGGCACTACCTCTAACTCCCTATATTGGTCTATTGCTCCCCGGTGACGAGAGCGTGTAACAAATGATGAAGTAAGGAGTTGGAACAATGTAATCAAAAAGCATCGATGAAGAACTTCTTGAATTCTCTTGGGAGCAAACCCAAGTTAGCTAGACTCGTGATGATGCTCCTCCACCACTCCTGTCTTTGCTCCTCTTGCCCCAATGCACGATCATTTGTGCCAAGACTGTGCGAGCTCCTCTTCAGCATCCCTCCTCCGTGGTATGATGCTTTGATAGGTGAGATGAGGGGCAAGCACAGATATGAGAAATTTTCACACTGAGGTGAAAGAAGAGCCGGCACCACCCGCAGAGAGATAGCAGACTTGGCGAGGCGTGAGACGTACTTGGCGATGAGTTCGCAGAATTTAAGTCACCGTGGCAAGACATGGGGGCGATGTTTATGCGATGCGTAAGGGCAAATCCATATGGTTGGTATTCACATGCCCACAACAGCTTATCGAGGATTACCAGCAGACTCGAGTTTTCCTCGCCCACCGCCTACCCACCACCGGTTCATCCTTGGGTGTACCTCCTTCCAGGCCTGCTCCTTCCTTTGTGCCTCCACCTCACCATACCCTCCTCTTGGTAAGATTTATTTCATCGGTGGAGAGATCGTCATCATCTCAACTTTTCTTTGCCAAATCCTCAACCGACCAGATGTTTGATGATCCTTCCTCACCTCGGTCGGTCCCTCTGCAACTCATATGCCCTTGTTCAAGCGCCCCAGGTCGTCGCTCCTCTACCGCGGCCGGGGAGATGACGGAGGCGATTTACATGGATCAAGATCAGCAAGAATAGGACCTTTTCCGCTTGTGTCACTTGGTGACAAAGGGGAGAAGTTAGAGGGTTAGTAGTGGGTAGTGAGATCGAGGTTGTGTTTTCCTGTAATATTATTTATTGCCTCGATACTCGTTGAAATTTGTGGTTGATACCTTGGTTGGTTTTATGACATTTGAACCTTGTTGGCTTCTGAATTTAATTTTTGCATGAATTTAGGGGGAGTTTCCTTTATTTGCACACCTTTGTGGTCGAGTTGTGGTTTCTTAATTATTAAAATTGCTCGCATATTTGTATTGCACTAACCCTTTTGCAGCTCAAAAATTTTATTCTCTTTTGGGTTGTCATCAAGTGCCACAAAGGGGGAGATTGTGAGCATCGTTGAGCCCTAATTTTTATTAGTGGCATTGATGATAAAATTAATTAATATAAAGGGCTAGGGGGTTTTTGGACTTCTCGGAACCCTAGCGAAGACTCGGCGATTTTTATAAACCCTAATTTGAAGCGTCGACAATTTTCTGAGCTGCTCCAAGATTTCAAATGCTTGACCGGGCAAGAGAAGAGGTCACGTATAAATTAGGAGTAGTTAGGTTTATTTCTTGTTTTTCGTCGGATTTCAAAAGGGGTTCGAATATCTCGGACTATGCCGGATCTTTGCGAATTCTCGAAAACTCGGTTTCCGTAGTCCACCACTTCTAAAAATACCTATATATATCCTTGTGAGATTTCTAGAGAGAGAGAAACCCACCTAAATTCCCCCACAATTTTGGCTCGAAAATTCCCTCTCTGTCGGACGGCGTCTGGAAAAGCCAGACGGCGTCCGACCAGCTCAAAATCCAAATTATTTTACACCGTCGGACGGCGTCCGTGGTTACTGGACGGTGTCCGATAAAGTTCATTTTTATTATTTCTCATTGCCGGACGGCGTCTGGGGCGTCCGTAGCTCCGGGATTGGTCGATCTTTCGCTTGTCGGACGGCGTCCGTGGGGACCGGACGGCGTCCGATAAACCTATTTTTGCTGAGCAAGACGCCTGTCGGATGGCATCCGGAGTCCCGTCGGACGGCGTCCCCAGAGAGTGTAACGGCTAGTCTTTTGTCCTCTTCCGAGGGCAACGGCTAGTTTTGCTCTAGGGCTATAAATACCTATCTAGTGGTGGCTATTTTGAGGTTTGTCGCTCCACTTCACCTACCACATTCAGAACTCATCAATTAGGTGTTCTAGAGCCATTCCTCCACCCACAAGATCATCCAAAGCCACAATCCATCAAACCCCAATACCGAGCTTCATGGAATTCCTTCGATCCGCATGATCGGGCGTTTGAGCTTGTTACTTTTGAAGACATCCTTCGTGGAGGAGGGGCTTGAGAGTAGGCCTTGGCGTGTGGCTACTCTTGAGTCGGTGTCGGTGATGTGAGTCCACCTCACGGAGTGGCGGAACGACTACCGGGAGTAAGTGAGGCGTGAGGCTCGAGAGCGAGCCGGTCCTTGCGCAAGGTGTAGCCTCAACGAGAGTAGGAGTTGCGGCTCCGAACTTCGGTCAAACAAACACCGTGTCGCCCTCTTATTTACTTTCCGCACTTACTACCGTTGCTTTGAATGTGTTGATTGTGATGCCATGTCTTAGTTGCTTGTTGACTTGTTTATCGCTTCCGCTTATGTGATCAATTGACACTAGGATTGGGTCACTATTAATTTGATGCTTAATTGAGAATAATCAAAAGAAAATTAAAATTGCCTATTCACCCCCCCTCTAGGCCTTAGGATCCTCTTTCAATGATATCATCAAATGGCATGAACATTTGGCAAAGAAAGGCAACAAAGACGTATATGGGAAAGACCACCATTGGACTCATAAATGCAGCATCTATAATCTTCCTTATAACGGATCTCAAACAAACCTCACAACCTCGACACGATGCACCGTAAGAAGAATATGTGTGAGGCAATCGTCAACACAAACTGGGACATCCAATATAAGACTAGAGATAACACAAAAGCTCGGTTGGACTGTGCTTTGATATGCGGAGTCTGCTCGTCCAAATGCTACCACGGTGAATAGTGGGGTCGTCAGTTATGTCATAGACCCGCATGGTGGTCCAGACCAAGAGTACTATGGAATCATTGAGAAGATTGTGGAAATATGCTACGAAGGCAAAACGATCTCTCGCTAGTACTGTTTCAGTGTAGATGGTTCGATATTGAGACTGGGGTGCGGCGTACTCCCGAGTTAGGTTTAGTTGAAATCAATGAAACGAAGCTATATCAAAGGCCCGACATGTTCATTCTCCCCGAACAAGTCGAGCTAGTGTTCTATCTGCCATACGCCCATCCGAATTACAAAAATTGGTGGATTGTCCATAAATGTCATCCCGTTGGTGGATTGTTCAACCTCACGGAAGAAGACTACGAGTCTCCTGAAGAGCCATATGTGGAGCCATTCCAAGAACACGACTTGTCAGGACAGCTGCATGTAAGGATCCTAGGCCGAGAGGGGGGTGAATCGGCTCTTTTCAAATTTTATTTCACTCAATTCGCTTGATGAATTAGTCAGATTAGGAACCCAAGCTATTGATAGATTTATAGCCTAGTTGCGGAAGCGATCACAATAAGCACGAGCGACTACAAGGAGGCTCGATGGCACTCACACAAAAGCGATCAATCCAATGTGTGGAAGTAAACGAGTAAGATGAGAAGACGCAAACCGAGTTGTTTACCGAAGTTCAGTGCTCAACACTTGAGCACCTACGTCTCCGTTGAGGAGACTTCTCACACAGAGAAGTCGGGACCCTTTCGTCCCTAGCCCTCAATCCACTCGTGGTAGCTCTTCACCAACACATGGTAGGCGAGCTCCAAACCTTCACACGGAGGCGAGTTCTCTCACACGCGAGAGCTCCTCACACTCACGGCACCGACACACGGCACCGACCACCGACACACGGTGGATTTCACCTCAACACATGAGGTACCCCGAACACATGGAGGATTTGGATCCGACACATGGATACCTTGGCACCCCCGACACACGGAGATGACCGCCGACACACGGCGGACTTGAGGGCTCCAACGGATGGAGAGGATGCACCCCTACACAAGGCGGTGACCACCAACGAATGATGGGTTTGCGGCACAGTCGATGTAGTCGTACGGTCGATGAAGCTCGTGGCGTGACGACAATCTCTCCGGCGACGGAATCCCAAGAGCACTGGATCGGAGATCGTCTCTCACCACTTCCCTCTATCTCCCACCATGAAACTAGGGCAAGAACACCATGGGAGTTGGGGGAAACCTTGGAGATGGATGAGAGGAGGTAGGGTCACCTTCTTCTTCTTCCTCTCTTCTTCTCTCTCTCTCAATCCCTCAAGCACATGGAACCCTAGGTGGAGGTGGGAACCATGGGAGGAGCTCTCTTGGTGTCTAAGGGCAAGGGGTGGCTGCTAGGTGAGGCTCTCTCAAGTTTCTCCCGTGCTCCTAGCCCCTATTTATAGGCACAAGTCGAAAACCTAGAAATGGACGGCTCAGATTAAATTGCGAGATTCAGATCGACCGATCGGCGACCTCTCCCCGAGCATGGGCGACCTCTCCCCGAGCGCGGGCGACCTCTCCACGAACGCGGACGACCTCTCCTCGTTGACCAGACGCCGTCCGGTGCCCGTCGGACGCTGCTGGGTGGTCAATTTTGAGCTTGATCGAACGCCGTCCGATGGGCTTCGGACGCCGTCCGACGAAGCGATGACGCTCGACTTAGCCGTTTTCGAGCTCGTTCATTGGAACCGTCCGCCGGACCCGTCCGATAGGCGTCGGACGTCGTCCGACAGTGTCTAATTTCGCATATCCCTTCGGACTTAGTCTCTCTCGCCCCCTTTCGTTGCCACGTCTTGGGTCCAGACACTTTTGTCGATTTGTGGACTTGGTGTCGATTTGTGGACTTGGCAGGTATAGTTGGACACTTAGTCGGGAATTTTCGCGCCCACAGAAAATATCTGGCTTTGAAACTTGGCGGCTACGAAACCCTGGACAGCTCTAGATGGTTCGCTAAAGGCTAACACCTGGCACTCTCGGAACCCCCATCACCTGTGCTCAGTGGGACCCTGCAACCAGAGAGATGAAGTCGAGCCAAAGACGCACACAAGGAAAATAGAAGAACTATAAAACAAAGGTCCTTATCCTTGGCGTTCCAGCTGTACGGCCTAGTTGCCATCAATTACCAAAATTAATTAGCCCATGGGAGGCTTGATCTTACACTGCACGTCGATATTGGTGATATGCAACAGCAGCCGGAGTAGGAAGGGGAAGAGGAAGACGAAGTGGAAGAGGAAGAGGAATAGGAAGACGAAGACGAAGACCAAGTGGGAGAAAGTGAAGAAGGGGAAGATGAAGAAGAAGAGGAACAAGAGGAGGAAGAGGAAGCAGAAGCAGAAGATTTTTGACGCATTTATATTTACTTATGAGTAGCTAGGTAGAATTTCTTATTTACTTTCATTTCCATTCATCTCATATCGATCTAATTGTATCATTTACTTTCTTTTTTTCAGGATGACTGGGTTTCGGCGCAGGTTAGCTGGAGCGACGGGAAAGCTCTTTGGGATTAAGTACAAGAAGAGAGGGCAACACATGGCGGAGGAGCCGAGAGAAGCGAGCGGGAGTGGGCAGGAGGGGGAGACGGCCGAGGAGCAGCAGCCGGCCTTGCAGGTCGTGTTAGGAGAGGGAGGGGGAGACGGGAGCGGGGAGGAGGATGAGAGCGGTGAGGATGAGAGGGATTGGGAGGTAGTGGACCCGACAGGGGGTGTGCAACATGGCTATAAGGAGTAGTGGGTGCTAGACGGGAGTGGCGAGGAAAGTACAGGGGAGGATGATGATGAGAGTGATGATGAGGATGAGGATGAGGATGAGGTGGAGGATGAGGCAGACGCTCAGGTTTGGTTGGGGGAGATGGAGGATGAGGACGAGGACGAGGACTACGTGCCATTCGAGACTGGCGAGGGTACGAGCTCCAAGAGACACCGGGGGCGGAACAAACTCATAAAAACAGCCGAAACTCCAAATGAGACGGGTACGGGTTTCCGTTGGGAAGAGGTATGTGTACTAATCACTTCAACATCTCGTTTTCGATGTTTTTTAGGCATCAACACAATATTGCTAATTAAACACTTGTCCTGAATTGTACATGCAGTACGTTGGTTTGCGTCAACAAGGGGGCGGGGACGGAGCCGAAAAAGTAGATAGGGGTGCTCTGCAGACACTACTACCCCGGGGTAGTGGGCACTAGCAGGGATAGGCGTCCGGTGATGACTTGGAGCGATTACGACCTGGAAGGGTACGAGGTGGGAGGAACAGTCGCCGATGCCGTCGTCGACGAGTTCTGGGTAACATGTTCACTACTTTAATTATTTGTGTCTTTTTATACAATTGACGAAGTTATTACTTTAACCATTTATTTCTTTCGTCATGCAGGCGCGCTACCGGTTGAACCCTCCCGATGACTCCGCCGAGCACTACGAGGCTGCTCGCCGTGTGATCGACAAGATGGCATCCAAAAAGGTTAGAGACTCCCTCAGACTTGCTCGCTTGGATACGGTGATCAAGCACTACCGATCGGAGGGCACGAGGATCACGAGGATCGACCGTCGTCGAGTACCGGACGCGAGCAATATCTTCTCAAGGCCCGTCGACTGGTTGGACATGGAGCCAAGGGGTTGGAGGTAACTTTGCCTCACTTGGGAGACGCCTGAGTGGATCGCCATGTTCAAGAGGAACAGGGAAAACAGGGAAGTGGGGGCTGAAATGTGCACCACCTACATGGACGGCCTCGGCATGGGTCACGTGGCACGAGACTTGGTGAGCACATTCATCTTTTATACATATAATTTACTAGATTTAAAAAGGTCTAATATGCCACGATTTGATTTCACACGGAGGTCGCATCCGTGGTTGAGCCCTCGTGATTCGCCGTGTGGAGGGTTGCACACACGCCACGCGGTGCTCCCGCACGGAAGACAACCACCGATGCCGCCAGCTGCCCAGGAGAAGGATGTAAGTAACCAACTCTTTTCGCTTATTTACATCTACTCGATAGTTTCTAACTATTCCGCATCATTTGATTTGTTCGCAGGATGCTTATACTGCGGCCATGCGGGCGAAGCACGGTGAGGAGTGTGACCCCGCCAATATGCCAGCCGATCCTGTGGTTCTCTACGACGAGTTTGGTAGGAGGGCTCACGGCAAGTATGGCATGATGGACTCCGTCGTCGATCCCACAACAGACGCCTCGAGGTCGTGGCACGCCGACAAAGAGCCTCACCGCCACCTCCGCCAGACTAGAAGCCCAGGCCAAGCATATCGAGGAGTTGCTACAAAAAAGGATTTACGGACGAAAGCAATAAGCAGCAGCAAAGAAGCGCAAGCACAAGCGGAAAAGGATACGGCGAACGAGAGGAGGATGGATATGCTCCAGAACCAGAACCTCTACCTGATGCAGTTTTTACAAAAGGTAATTAAAAAATCATGTTCTATTCGCAGTTATATCTGTTCACCTCCTTTCATTGTTTTGACGCTAACATATCATATATGTATATACTCGCAGGCATTCCTAGGGGTGGGGTCCTCCAGCCAAGCCCCGAGCCTCATCAGATCACAAGACGCCTACACGCCGTCGTCGAGGGCCACCACCGACACGACCGGCGCTTTCCCGCGTTCAGTGCGGCCACCACGATGCTCCAGATCCCGCCAGCAGCAATGCCTTCTCCAGGATATGTATTTCTGCCATAACATTTTCATAAGAGTACATAAATACATAAAGTTAGTCAGATACATAATTTTCTTTGCTCTTGCAGGTGTCCGGCTCAGCTACGCTTGCGCATGCACAGAATGTGCAGCAGGGAGGCGACGACAGTGCCACAGCCTCCAACGCCCAGCAGTTTGTGGAGGGCTTCTTTGCGCAGGATCCCAACCTCTACGGCAGTTCACAGAATCATTAGGTTTAGTACGTACGCACTTGTCGATGTCTAGGATATAAAACTTGTTTACATGACATTGTTATGGCTTTATATATGTGCTATCATTTGGTTATATATATATATATATGTGAAGGATGTGTGTCATTTTGTTATGTTTCGGGAGGGCAATGTGCCAATTGGTTTATATTTGTCGTTGAATTTGTGTTTTGCATCAATGTGATTGCGGAGTGCTCGAAAAGAGGTGGATTCGAGCATCTAAATATGTGGATGATGTGTGGACAAACTGGGGAGGGCTATTTCTGCTGGGAATTGTATATTTTTGTAGGTTAAAATTTATGTTTTTTATGAAAAAAGCAGCAATTTTAATTGCTGCTGCAAATACCTATATCGGCGGTATGCCGCCGACATAGGCCTCCTCCAGGCGATCGGCCACGGCCAGCTGGCAGCAAACAGTCTCGGCGGCATAGGGTAGGCCGACGACATAGCCTTAGATCTACCTCGGCGGTTTATGTTGATGCCGATATATTGGCCACCAATTACCATTTCACATCGCCCCGAGCCTATGTCGGCTGCATTACATATGCCGCCGACATAGGTTGTGCCACGCGTCGTCCATTCGCCGCCCTATGGAGCCCACCTGTCAGATTGCCGTCAAACTGCGCTGGCCGTCACGGGCTCAGCAATGTCGACGGTTGTGTATGCCGCGGACATAGGTGGCAACTAGGGCAGGTTCGGCTGGATGATGCTTTGTCGGCGGACCCGACGATAGAAGTGGGCTATGTCGACCACGGGGTCTCGGCGGCTCTGTGTCGGCGGCTAGCCGCCGACATAGACTTATGTCGACGGTATTTGGGGCTATGTGGTCGGCTTATGCCGACCACACTGACCCTGGTTCCTGTAGTGAGGTAATGAGAGTTAGGGTTGGTGTGGCGGCGGGAGCATTGGGGAGGAGTAGTGAGGTGGTGGTGGTTGTGGGTAGGTGAATCGGCGGCGGTGGAGACACACAGAGTAATGAGGGAGAAGGAAAGTGGATGGGGTGCTGGTGAGGGAGAAGGGTGAGAAGGAGGGACGTCGCCGATGAAAAAGAAGAGGTGGCCGGTGTCGGCGGGATCAAGAGCGAGGCTAGGAGAGATTACGGATCGAGAGAACGGGAGATGGCGCACCGTGTAGAATTAGTTTCAGGCAACTAAGAACTAGTAGGTCCCACATGATAGACACGGGAAATGACGCTGTATGTCGGTGGCACAGCACAAATGACATTACTGTCGTTGCCTCGTTTCAAACTTCTAAAAGCATCCATACATATTGCTAGTGTACGTAGAATCGTAGATAGACAAATATGCTGAAATCGAGCAGTGCCTCGAACTAAATTAATTAAACTGGTACGCTAATCGAGAGAGACGAATGACACGACACATGCATACTTGACACACCATACAGGCATGTGCCGCGACGAGCATGCACGCATTTCAGTACGACACGACGGCCAGCTAGGGCGCCACACCAAACCGGAGATTTATGCAACTATAAGTGACTAACTACTGATTAAGCGAGCGATTATTCCGACACAACGTAACACAACATGCTATTAATTGCCAGGTCGCTATAGCAATTAACCTAGTAGGCTAGTAGCCCTTGTAGAAGATGATCTTCAGCTCGTCGACTTCGCGGCAGTCGCCGTCGGGGACTTCGTGCTGGAAGCAGGCGTGCTCGGTGCAGCCGGCGGCGGGGCAGTGCCCCTTCAGCGGCGCGCCGTGCGGCGTCACCGACACCCTGACGGGGGCGCCCTGCTGCGCGGTGCTCACCTTGTACCACGCGCCGCCCTCGGCGCCGCCGACGTGGAAGTCCGCCGCCGCCGCCCCCGGCGCCGCCAGCCGCCCCGTCCACGCGCACACGGGGAACTCGGCGTGCGTGCCGTGCCGGAGCACGAAGCCGGGGCCGAACAGATGCGCGCTGTTCGCCACGGGCGCCAGCGTCAGCGCCAGGTCGTGCCCACACAGGTTCTGCACCGTGATCTTCCTCATGCGCGGGCAGTACTGCTCCGCCGCCGACATCGCCGTGCCGGCGACGGCGACGGCGACCAGCTGCAGGCACAGGGCAAGTTTCCAGGTCGCCATTGCCGCCAAGAGAGGGAGAGAGAGTGGTTAGTTCTTGTCTGGGTTGAGGTTTAGCTAGGGTTTAAGCGTGCGTACACCACGGTATATATTTATAGCCGCGAGCTAGCTTAGTAGTAACAGGTAATTAGGGTTTCGACTCTACTCGAAGGCTCATGGCCGTTGATCCAACCAGCTGGCCAGGTCGGCAACCCGACGCATGGTTAAGACCCGTAACTCTAGTTAGATCAAAGCTAGGGGCGGCGTGATCTGTGTAGAGCATTGGGGCGAGCTCCATCTCGCAGCAGGCATGCACTTGATCAGTCAGCAGATGGAGCCTGTCTGAATCGGAATGGGTGTGCGAGTTTTGTCTCCTAGCCTTTGGCCGGCATGCACGGCATGGCATGGCGCGTGAGCCACGCTACAATTTTTCATGCATATACGCGCCTAGCTAATTCGCTATGTGCTACGTACGGGCGTGCCATGTGGTACGATCACAAGCTTATATAAGGATGGAGTTGGTGGCGGTAAAACTAGGTGGTTAATTGTTTTCTTTTTGGAAGCAGGTGGTTAAATGATTTATGGCATATATACGCCTTATGGCTGGTATTCCATAGGTCATGGGTCATGGGTGTGTCTACTTTTGCTCATCTACCGGAAAGTTAGAATTTTGAGGGCTTGTCTGAGCAGTTTGAAAAGTTTGATATTTTGTTCGATTTACTTTATAGAGCTATGCGACCTGCCTTTAACACACAAAAAAATGACCAAAAATACCATAACACTTACATTTTAGAAACCGAAGACAGGCAAATAATTAAGCAAATAAGTTAAAAATATTGGTGTCCTCGTTTTCAGCTTATGCTATCTTATAGACTATAGTTGTTTACTTTGGTTAAATGTTCTTTAAAATTAATTTTAAAACTGTTTGTCAAAGTTTCAGAACATAGTTGGATCCAACATTCTAGCTTCTCGAAACATCTGGCAGCTTGCAGTCGTATTAGCTACAACCGAATCAAATTAGTTGTAATAATAGCTTTAATGTGAGCTCTACAAGTCTGCATGTAGCAAAAAGTGCGGCTAGAGATTTAGATTCTCACCCAACACGACTCGATAGCGGGGTTGAGGTCGGGTCAAGTCTGAATTAACTATCGCGCCTCCTGGCCTCATTTACATTCGTCTCACACTCTCCTTTTACCGGTGACATCTCCATTCTACCTCTAATCTACCTTGTGACCTCCAACGCCCACAACCCACCGCGTCCCACCAACCGACTTCTAGTTCCATCAAACTAGTGCTCAGTCGTACGTGACTCTCGCCAACCCTAGCCACCTTCCGCCCCCTTCTTTCTCTGACTCCACCCCACCGACTCCCCCTGGCTATCCTTCTCTCACTGCATCGCACTCCCTTGGATCTCTTCCTCTCACCGTGGTGGCGCCGTGGCGGTGGTGGGTGGCTCGCGGTGGAGGTGACACCCTCGATCCAACAGAGGTAGATATCTCATGGTGGAGGCGAAGCCCTCGATCCAACGATGGCGACGGACATCACGTGGCGGAGGTGGTGTCCTCAATCCACCAGCGGTGGGGGACAACTTCGGGCTTCCTCATAGCGGCGATTTTTATCTTGGCTCCTCCCTCTCGGGTCAGGGTGGACTGGGGCCCCATCGGGTCAAGGCTTGTCAAGATCGGTGCTAGCATTCGAGTGTCCTGATGTAGGTCGGGTCAGGTACAGGGCGCGAGGCAATACTCAATCTGATTTGATCCATTTGAACCTCTAATTAAGCAGGAAGTAGCAGTGTCATCTTGTTTTGGATGGAGAAGCAGAGCAGTAGACAGGAGACCTATCAAAGGCTTATGCATAAATGCGCATGGTTCATGCATTTATTGACATTCTCATTTCTGCCTTCATCGATGTAATCATGCATGTAAACACATATATTGCGGTTGAAATTATCTGCTTCAATTCATCTGTTCCGCTTGGTTGATTTTGCTCTGGGAAATGGATCAATTTTTTCAATATCAAGCACAAGCACGCATATATTGCGCTTTATTATTTTATTATTATCTGTACATAGCTGTGCGTACATGTACGCATGGGGATTTTTCTTGGGCAGGCTACAGACATCGAAGCATGGCAGGTCGATTGGCATGCCGCAAAATATAAAATAAATAGACCCATTAGTCTCGCAGAAATCAAGGATGTGCGATATAAAAATGTATATGACCAAATGGCTTTCTCTTACACACACTGTAGATGTGCATAGAGATCTGAGCACTGACTGAGCAGCCTGAGCTAGAACGTCACGAGCACGCATAGGACAACCTGCAGGAGCCAGGCCTAGTTTAAGCTATCCTATACTTCGTGTTGGGGAATGTCTGCTTGTGATCAACTACACGATTACATTCACATTAATCATGTATATATGGTTTTGGCGATGTGATTAATTGCAGATAAGCCGTTCTAGATGTACTTCCTCCAACGAAAAAAAAATGATTATCTGATCTTTGAGCAACATGAAGACCCTTAAAACTATATGTAAAATAATATCAACTATTCGTCCAGAAGGTTTTACAAAAATATCACTTGGCCTTGAAAAATCATCCGCAAATCCTGTGCATTTCAGATTAGTGCAGTTCAAATTCTACCAGTTCCGCAGATCACGGCATTTCAAATCATGCCGCTGTCGCTGCTTCTTGATTCGTTGGGTTCGGAGAAATCTGTGTTCTTGATTTGTTCGCCGCCCGTGCCATGCGCCACTGCGCCGGTTCAAAGCGCCGCAGGAAGGCGGCGCCGGAGAAGAAGGCCGCAATGGCGGCGGCGGTGGCGAAGCTCGCGTCCGGGTCAGGGGCAGGCGGCCGAAACTGATGGGACGGACGGCTTCTGCATGCGAATGGCAGGTGCGTCGATGTGCTTCATCTTGGCGGTGACCACCGCCGTGCGTCCTAAGGTTTGTGCTGATTGCGTCGCTCATTAGCATTTTTGTAGCAACTTTTTTTTTGCCTCAGGTTGGAATTCATGGAGTGATTTTGCGGTTTATCGATGGTGTTGAGGAGATTGGAGCAATGCCACTGACTGGCCTAGCTGAGCAGTGTGTCATGTGTTTGGGTGCATGATCGATGTTGCTTCGTGGTACATGAACAGCGATGCCTTGGTGTCAGCCACAATGTGTGGTTAGGATGCCCCTTGTGCGAGATGGGCTGTAAAATTGTAAAGATGTGAGATCTTTATTCTAACGGATTTGCTAATTGTCGATCGTTGAGTGGCAATTCACCTGTCCAGACGACCGCGTCGCTGCAATTCATGCGCCTCCGCCACCTGTCCACCCATCTTCTTGTCCATCTCTCATCGGAGCTCTACCACCCGCAAATTCAGGTTAGAATTAGGGTTTGGGTTGGATTAATTTCACCGGTGTCCTTGAGCTTAGAGTGAAGCCGGGGAGGGCAACAGCCTGATAGTGGGAAGGGCTCGTGGTGGGGCGATGAGGCGCCGGTGGTAACGCCAGAGCCGTGGAAAGGTCGAAGGCAGTCAAGCGGAGGTGGCAAGTGGATCGACACCCATGGTGACGGGTTAGAGTGAATGGGACAGCATGGCAGCAGGGGAAGGGGGTGGAGCAGCGAGGCGGCGAGGGCGCCACCGGCCGTGGGCGGTGGTCGACAAAGGCGGCGGTGGAGGCATGCGGGGCGGAGAAAGGGAGGAGAATGAGTGATGCGGCAAAATCGTCTAGGTTGCACAGTAGACTACCGGGGAGTCGCTCCTTATTCTGATTATTGGGTAGTCATGATCAACAATTTCGGAAGATACCTGTGCAGTTATCAGGTTTAGCTGATTGGGTACGATTCGGTAGAAAATACAGGCTTCAGACACCATGAACTTGATTGTTGGTTTGGTTACTGATGCAGTTATTCTAACCAAAACTGAATGTGAGATGTTCATGTTCTGTCACAGTGCGTGCACCCATATTGTTAATTGATTAATGCTGTAACACAATCTGGTCGAAAATTACATTTCCATCCGTTAATTTGACTATTCGAAAAGCACCTGATTAGTCCAAACAGATATATGGCTATATTTTGTTTCTGTTCTTAATAATGGAAATCGTGGTGCTCTCCTTTGTCGAAAAGTCCAAACAGAGTTAGCTAGATTGTTTTTTTCTTGCCCTAAACATGTAGTTCTACCGCGCTAACCTCATTGAAATTACCCAATGGTCATTCTTACTAATTACCCAAACTGGTTTGTAGCTCTTGCTAGATGATGGGGTAGTACGTTGGTTTACTTGGTTAGTGGTGCAATATAGTGTCCATTTGTGTTTTTGTTAACAGTCTCTTTGAAGTCGCAAACCTTTCAAGTCCTAATTTGGTAAGGTAGAAATATGGCATAGAAGGCATTGTACTAACTGTTAACCAGGTTGCTGAATTAAATGTAGACCTGGTTTCTGATAATGAAAAGTTGGAAACTGGAGGGTTTGCCTTTTGTTACTCTAGAACAGCTATGAAGTTTCGTAATGTATGAAGTTGATCGGCTCTATCTGCGTTGTGTTTGCCATCACATTAGCATATGTAAATGTCTACCATATATTGAGCATGCTGGAAGAGTTACCGTTTAGAATTGTCTATGGTTGTTCAGAACGCTGGCGAGATGGTGGCGGCGTGGGCTAAGAGGGCGCGCGTCAAGGAGGTGGCCGGCGCGGGGCGGCGACGCTAGATGGCGGCGGCGCGGGCCAGGAGGGCGTGCGTTGACGCTGTGGCCAGTGGGGGCGATGAGGCTAGATGGCAGCGACGCGGGCCGAGAGGGCGCATGTCGAGGCGGTGGCCGGCACGGGGCGGCGAGGCGAGATGGCGGCGGCGCGGACCTGGAGGGCGTGCGTCGAGGTGGTGGCCGGCGTGTGGGTTGACATGCCGCGTGTAGGCATGGGAGGAGAGAGAATGGAAAGGAAGGAGGGAGAGAGGTTGACACGCCGGCCCATAAGTTTTTTTTATATATGCTGATTGGACTACTACATTATACGCCACGGTGGCAAAACTATCCCAAAAACCAACGCGGGGTGTTATTTTTACCTTTTTTCTTGTTTTATGATGTGGAATACATTGCTTCAAAGTTCAGGGGGGTATACAGGCATAGGGTTATAGTTTAGGGTGAAATGTATACTTTTTTCTAAAAATAATTTGATAATACTATACTTTCATTGGATTCTATAATACATTACTATTGCTGTTTGTGTCCAAGTAGCATTTTGTGAACGATGTTGGTGTCCAAAATAACTACTTGTGTCTAGAGAGAGAATATAGCTTGTACAATGAGTCAAGTCTATTCAACTGTCCTCGTGGACTAGAGACGTAAATCGCACTTGTGTTTACCATCTTTGTCGAATAAATTTCTATTTATTAGCTTTAACCACTTGATCAAGAGCCGTAATGATCATGCCAAACTGTCACCAAACTTTTAAAATTCACTACAAGAATCCTAACTTTATACGTCGCCCAGAAGCCGATGTAAATGAGATAAAAGTCAGCATAAATGTTTATTTACATTGGTAGACGTAAATACAACTATTTACGAAGGTCTCCGATGTAAACAGTTATTTACGTCGACTTTGAGACTGATGTATATAATTAATTTGGTTCATTGTCGACCGTAGCAAAATTGACGTAGCACTTATTTACGGCTTTCGTCATCATCAGATAAATTTTTAATTATTAGCTTTAACTACTTGACCGAAAACCGTAATGATCATGCCAAATTGCCACCAAACCTTTAAAGTTGGCACCTAGTACCAAAGGAAAAGGTAAAGAGAACATGCAAGAACATTTGGGCTCTTATATTCCCCAGGGAAATAGGGGCGACCTACTCGTTTTCGCTAGAAACGTCAATGTTTGATTATGATACATTCGTAAGAGTTAAGTGTGTTGTAGCCCCTTAAAGTTTTAGTGTCTCTCTAAAATTAGCATTTTGATTTTTATGCGACCTCAATATTGTCTCTATCTGCACTTAGCCACAATTATGTCCAAACGATTGTTAAGTGGGTAGTTGGTTCATAGTAGTTGGTCCACATACGAGCATGTATATACTACAGGGAACGACTGAAATTTTGACTATTCAAAAGATTTGGCCACGAAGTAATTATCAAGTTTCTATCCCCCCTCTCGATAGGCTCCCTACAGGTAGTTGACACATCCGGTGGTCAACCCAATTTTGAGCTATCTCGATGGCTCGTAGCCATCAAACTGAGCTGTTATCACCCCCCACACAGTATTCTCGATGGTCGGGTCGTTGAGAGAAATAGGAAGCGAGGGAGGGAGAGATTGCATGGTGCACACGTGGACTCCAAGCCGCCGAGCCACTCTCATGAGCTCGGTTACTGCCAAGTACTCCCTCCGGTCACGAAAAAGTCGCCGTTGACTTTTGGACACGTCTTTGACCATTCATCTTATTCAAAAAAGATATATAAATATTATTTATTTTTTTTATGATTTGGTTTATTATTAAATGTATTTTAAAATTACTTATATTTTTATATATTTGAACTAAATTTTTAAATAAGACGAATGGTAAAGGCGTGTCCAAAAGTCAACAACGACTTCTTTTTGTGGCCGGAGGTAGTAACTATTAAGCAATGTAGTCGGGGTATTGTGCAAATGTATACGACCTTGAGCGTTCAAAAAAGTAATTTGCTGGTTAATGAGTGAGATTTCGCTATATCATTAAGGGGACTAGCTACAGTGTACTTTGCTCCATTTACAACTGCCACAGATCTCACAAACCGGCCTGCGTCTAGATCACCGGGAATACGATCGACATGGCCGAATCCTAGTGATGCTGACATCAACCTATAGATAGCTAATCCCTATCCCTACAATCTACATGCATTCAACTTTGGCTTTGGCTTTGGCTTTGGGCAGTTTTCTTTGCAAGGAGGCAAAGTATATGTGCTAGCTTGTCAAAAGCTAATAAAGCCATATTCTTGGCTTAACACACATAGACATGCATATATGCATCTGGTGCATTATTCTCGTAGTTAGTTTTGGGATGCCCTTATACATGAAGAATTGTCTAATCTGTGTGCCGGACCATGATTAGAATCAGTGACGGTGCTTGGAAATAAAATTAAAAGGGACCAACTCTACATTTGTTAAGTTTAGAGAAGCCAAATAGCTAAATTATATCTAAAATCTTTATAAACAATGGTTGCTAATGGTAGAGCATTATGAAAAAAACAATTTTGGTAGGGAGCTGAGATAGAGCCACTTTGGCCCTAGGTAAACTTCACCCTGATTAGAGAATTGGCCCTTTTTTCAAGATATGGTTGAAATGTTGGCATTCAAGATACTTGGGAACAACGTTTGGTACGGCCGGGCTTCCAGATCATAATGTAAAATACTCTTGAAATTTGAGAAGCTGAAGTATTTGACTTGGAGAAATAGCTGCAATTTGGTCTGCAATCTGTAAGCTAATCCTAAATTCCAATCAGCGCATATGTGCTGAAAAGGTTTTTTTTTTTTTGGGGTGGGGGATTCATTCTATATAGCACTGCAACATATTAAAGTTTACAATATATGACTTTGTATCTACGATAGGCAGTATGACCTCTCGTGCCTATGAAAGCTGTGTAGAATGATATATTTCAAAAATTTCGATGGTATGAGATATTTTTCCTTCTTTATACAAAAAATAAGGGCAGGCCGGCTGTCATGTCTGGCAATCGGACTCGAAGTTGTAATTAAAGGATTAACAGTCGCATTATTTTTGCTTGCACGCAGATGCGACATGCGAAGCAGTACACTGGGAATTACATACGACACGCTCAATGCATACCAATCAAGATTAAAACCGCATACATAATGCAAGAAACCGCTTGTCTACTTAACGAGCTCTAGGCCTCTAGCTAGCTAGCTAGCTGTCGGCGACGACCGTGCGGATGATCGCGTCGGTCTCCACCGCCGCCGCCGCGCGCACCATGGACGGCGGGCAGAAGACGACCTTGAGCTCCCCGGGAGCGCGGCAGCTCTGCGGCAACGGCTCCACGTCGGTCGGCGTCGTCCTCGTCTGCGGGCACCGGCCCTTGAAGTAGCTCGCGGGCCCGAGGCACGCGGCGCCCTCGGCGGCGCGCTGCTCCGGCGGGCAGTCGCAGTTGAGGTCGGCGGTGCAGCCGAGGACGGGGCACTGCCCACCGGCGGCGGCCTGCGGGCTGACGACCATCGGCACGTTGAAGCCGTCCACCAGGCTGACGCTGTACGCAGCGAGGGCGCCGGCGGCGCCGTCGTGGACGGTGATCTGCGCGACGGTGGCGGGCGGCACGGCCCCGGTCCAGCAGCCCGACGCCGAGGCGCCACAGCCGGTGCGCGCGGCGACGCGGCCGGCCCACCTCGAGGGCGGGAAGGTGAGGGAGAGGAGCGCGTTGGGGTCGAGCCGCGCGGTGTTGTCGGAGATGGAGGGGAAGCCGGAGCTGGGGGTGACGAGCGGCCAGATGGGTTGCGGGCAGAGGTTGTGGATGGTCAGCGTGGTCGCCGACGAGGCGGCGGCGAAGGCCCCAAGGAGGAGGACGACGAAGGCGAGTGCTCCGGCCATGGCCGTTCCTTGGCTAGCAAGGCTACTGTGAGGTGTATGCGGGATGAGATTAGCAGGAAGGGGATGGTTTTATAACCGTGGGTAGAATCGTGTATTGAAGAAGCAACTTCCTAAAATTGTAAATTGCGCCGTATGTATGTAAAGTTGGTTCGCCTTCTTGTTTAGGCGCACAATCTTGAAACCGTGTATTTATATACTTGATATATTTTTTTCATCTATGTACGAAATGGTTTGTATTGTTGTTTTGGCGATCACACTGCCACTCATCGCATATATGTTCACAAAATATGCAATTTTTGCCACATCATCGTCCATACAGTGCCTCTTCTCGCTCAACGCCGGTGAGGTCCTTAAGGTCCGAGCTATCATCGCTGAGCCGAGCACACGTTGCGTCGCCGGCACCCACACGTTGTCAGCCGACACCACCAATGTCAAATATCTCCGGTTGAGGCAATCGAGACCTCCTCCCATGCCGATTTTGCGGCACTCCTTCGATGCCTAGGGCGCAGTGCTCCTGAAGATACTTGATTTGGATCTGGTCAACAAAGAGGATGTCGGCGAACAAGAATCCAACTTCATGTGTGGAAATGCCTAGTTGTGCACCGCACCTCCGGCCCCTCAATTCCTCCCAACATAAGTTGTTGACACCTCATCTTTCTGCCTTTAGGTCGGTGCCGCCGCTCCTCCCTCCTCCTGGTCAGCTTGTTGCCCTTCATCCAAATCTGGTCTCCCATCTCCCTCAACCAATCCAAGCCACAATCTCTTAAACGGAGCGACAACGATAAGCTAAGGCCACGATGACATCATATTAAGTGGAGCAACATCAAGCTTACGAGCTAGCTTAAGCTTATCACAAACTCAGCTCATCTACTCTACCAAGCCAGCCGAGCTGGCTCGCTAGTCACTACCTTAACTAAGCCCGAGCCAAACCGGGTCTGGCTCACTCAAACTAGACTCGGTTCTAGCCTAGAGCCAAGCGAGGCTCGCTCACTTAGAGCATCTGTGACATCCTAATAAAATTATTAGGTGTCCCAATGTTTTCTCTAAATAAAATAAGGCAAAACTTTACAACTTTTCAGTATAATTCTCAGTTAGTTGCTAATGGGCTATTAGTGCATGTGATTAAGGGCCCATAAGGGGTGAATTAGCACTTTAGGCCCATTCTAGAATGCCAAAGTCCCCTACCCAGCATCCTACACCACTATAAGACCCTACACTACTGTTCCTCGCCGACCACTCCATTCCCCACCCCCACACCTAAACCCTACGGCTCAAGACACTCTCTCCCGAGGCGTTTTCGAGGTAAATCTCCGTTTCCCGTAGGTAACTCGTCGTGTAGATGGTACCAATAGTTAGATCTCATCGAGACGAATAAAATGCATATGCGGATCGCCCGAATCGGTGCTGTATTCCGCCCGCTAGAGCTCGCCGTAGTTCTCTGATCCCACGGCCGCCGGTGATCCTCGCCGTTCGCGCCACCGGCGGGAGATTCGGGACAAATCGCGCCGCCTCCATCGCCACTCACTTCGCCGCGCCTGCGCACTCACGACGCGTCGCCGCTGGGTCCGCGAAACCGCGAATCACGCTACAAGCGCACGCCACAGCCTGCCAAGCCAAATCGCCGCGACGTCGCGCCACGCTGGCGTCGCCCGCCGCTAAATCCGGCCACGCCGCAAACCGCGTAATCACGCGCGGCGGACCAGCGTGTCGTCGGGGACCCATCCACGTACACGCCAGCGCTGCGCCACGGCCATCGACCGGCGGCCCGCCGCCGCGCCGCCTTGCGCCAATCACGTGTCATGCCACGCCACCCCGTGACACATACCTTTGCCACGTCCACGCCATCGGTCCCGCCATCCGCCACCACACCGGCATGAGAGCTTGGCAATTTCACTCGCTACAAGCACTAAAATCCCATCGGCGCGCCACCCTCCCTTCCCAAATCTGCGTGGCGTCATCGGCGTGTTTTGTCGAATCCACCAAATCTCTCCTGCAGCGCCGCCTCCAAATCTCAATCTCTCTCGCCTCCCCATATCCGTGTGTGTCCTCCCAATCTCTCGCTGTCCACGCTCCAGATCTCGGCCTCGCTCAACCTCTCTCTCTCCACGGTCTCTCTCCCAGACGTCTCCCTACGAGTGCCGAGGCCCTCACCACTGGCGCTGCCTCCGCAGGCTCGGCCTCACCGCCGAGCGCCACAGAGGCCCTCACCGCCGCCCAGCAGGCTCCGCCTCACCGCCGGCCTCCAGCAGACTCGGCCTCACCGCCGAGTCCCGCAGACTCGGCCTCACCGCCACCACAGGCTCGGCTCACCGCCGCCACCAGGCTCGGTCCTCACCGCCGCCTCTACCCATCTCCCTCTCTCGCAGTAAATGCCTCGTAGTGTTATGAAAGAACCAAGAAAGCTACTGCATGATTTTCAAAATTAGAAAACAAATATCAAAAAAATACGAAAAAATACGAAACTTGGTAGCTAGAAAGTTTTCGACATGACGAACAAGATCAACGGTTCGGATCGGTCTTTAGACATCTCGAAAATCAAAAATCCGTCGAGTGTACGGAGATATCCGTACACTCGAGTGTACACTAGCAAATCTCTCTCTCTCTCTCTCTCTCTCTCTCTATATATATATATATATATATATATATATATATTACATAACAAAAAAAAAAGATACAAGCTGGGTGAAATCTGGAGAGAAAAAAATATAAGATTGTTAGGCCTAAGACCTTCATTTGTGTTAAGCACCACATATGTTCTGTTGTTCCTCATGACTACATTTGTATTACAACTAGTTATGAATCATCCATAATCTTGTTATGGATATGATACTGTTCTATGGAATGTGCATGATCACTTATTCATTTCATTCTGGTTTGCCACTTTTTAGGGTGTTAGAACTGCTGGACTTCTGGACAACTACAACATTCGTAGCAGCACACTACATAGCTTAGAAGTTATTTAGTGAAGGAGCTTTTGTGTAACGGTAAAGTTCTTTTCCACTATTTTGTATTCCTTTTTATTATTTTGCCTTCTTTTCTGCTTTCTCGATCATTGTTGGATTCGCTTTTTAGCATCAAAAGATATAATCGTAAAGTTGTTTGATCTCCCATCAAGGTGAATGGATAAAACATGGATCAATAATGAGGCTAGGTACAACATACGTATTTCATGAATGCCCGAATTGCTGTGTAGTTAGCATGCGATTAACATGATACATTGTATGTAGGCACACAAAGGCTTATTTACAAGGGGTGAACAGTTTTTTAGCCTTTGCATTTAGAAATTCGGCTATAGGAGACAAGATCTTATGCCCTTGCCGAAAGTGTGTTAACTCATTTTGGAGAGAGGCTAGTGATGTGCGTGAGCACTTGATATGCGATGGGTTTGTAAAAGGGTACACAACCTGGAACTTGCATGGAGAAGCAAGCTCCTCTTTTGTGAATAATGGGAATAGTGATGGTGCTAATCTGGTGGAGGAGTCTAATGAAGAAGATGAAATATCTGAATTGCTTAGAGACCTAGCATGTGGTTTAGATGATAGAGGGGATTTTGAAGACAACAGTCCTGCTGAACAACCTACTGAGGAACTACGAGCCCTTCAAAGGTTGGTAGAAGCGAATAGTCAAGAGTTGTATCCTACATGCAAGAAATATACAAAGCTACGTTTCCTGATTAGATTGCTTCATATCAAACTCCTTGGAGGATGGACTGATAGAAGTTTTGACTTGCTACTAGATCTACTTAATGATGCTTTACCCGAGTGGTGGCTCTTCCTAGAAACTACTATGAAGCTAAGAAATTGATTAAATCCATAGGACTTGGGTACATTAGTATTCATGCATGTCCAAATGATTGCCTTCTCTATTGGAAGGAGCATGACAAATCTGATTCATGTCCTAAGTGTAAGGTTTCAAGGTGGAAATCGTTAGGAAGAGTCTAGATGGGAAACATGTCTATAAGGTGCCTATGAAGGTTCTCCGCTACTTTCCTATAAAGAAAAGGCTCCAAAGATTGTTTCTCTCTTCTAAAACAAAGAAAGCTAACTAGATGGCATGATGAGGAGAGAATAAAAGATGGTGTGCTTAGACACCCTGCAAATTCTCCTCTGTGGAAAGACTTTGATGATAAACATCCATAGTTTGCTGCGGAAAGCCGCAATATTCGTCTTGCATTTGCCACTGATGGTTTCAATCCTTATAGGGGCATGAATGTTAGCTACAACATATGGCCCGGTATTTGTATTCCTACAATTTTCCACCTTCAAGTGCATGAAACAATCAAATTTCATCCTTTCTTTGTTGATTCCCGGTCGACATGCTCCCGGTAGTGATATGGATGTCTATCTTCAGCCACTTGTTCATGATTTGTTAGATATGTTTGTCAATGGAGTCAGAACTTATGATGCTTCCACGGGGGAGTTCTTCCAGTTACGTGCAGTAGTATTGTTTACTATTACCGATTTCCCGGGTCTAGGCTATGCATCAAAGTTGTGTCACATCCGGGAGGCAAGATGTCCCGATTGTCACTCTTATACATGTTCACTTAGACTTGGTAATGGCAGCAAGACATGCTATATGGAAAACCGTAGGTTCTTGCTTGAAAATCACTCATTTAGGTTTGATGTTGATAAATTTGGTTCAGAGGAGCTTAGGCCAGCACCTACTCCACTTTCCGGTGAGGAAATTTTGGAGTGTACAAAAGATATTGTTACAGTTTTTGGTAAAGATCCATCTAGAAAGAAACCAGCAAGCAAGAGACGCAAGGAAGGGGAGCCATTAGTCATTTTCAAAAGAAGATCTATTTGGTTCATGCTTTCATATTGGAAAGATTTGATGATGCGACAAAATTTTGATGTCATGCATATCGGAAAAAATGTGTTTGAGAACTTTATTAACACATTTTTGGGTACAGATGGGAAATCTAAGGATAATTTGAATTCTCGCTTAGACCTTCAAGCTCTAGGAATTAGAAGTGATCTTCACCCTATTGAACTTGAAGGGCAATTTTATTTACCACCTGCACCATACTCGATGAGTCCTGATGAGAGGAAATTATTTTGTGAAGTACTGAAAGGGGTGAAGTTTCCTGCTGGTTTTGCATCCGATATACGACATAATGTTCATGTCAATGAGAGGAAGGTGTTTGGGCTTAAGAGTCATGAGAGTCACAATGTTCTTCAACACTTGCTACCACTTGCTGTGAGGAAAATACTGCCAGAAATAGTCAGTGCAGCAGTGATTCGTGTTAGTAATTTTTTCAAGAAAATTTCTTCTCCTATTATCCAAATAGGTGATATGGACAGTCTACAGGCTGATATAGCTGAAACCTTGAGCCTTCTTGAGACCATATTTCTTCCTTCTTTTTTTGACATCATGGTGCACTTGATGGTTCATCTTCCTGCCCAAGCAAAAATGGCTGGTCCAGTACATTTTCGTAGCATGTGGCCTGTTGAGAGGTAATTTCCTTAGGCAAATTGCAGCATCGAGAAAAACTAAATAACTATAGTTTACACCATATTCTAAGCCTATTATATATTTGTACATGTTCTTGATGAGGTGTAAGGGTGATGTTCGAACAAAAAGCCATCCAGAGGAATCAATTATGGAGGGTTCTTTGTTTTATGAGAGCCTCACGCTTTGTGCCCGCTATTTACATAGTGAGACCGAAAGAGGTAGGAACGATGAGGGGCCGCATATAGAAAACTATAGTTCAACTCCTTTCTTTCATAGTATGGGTCGAGGTTTGGCTGGAAAGTGCACAGTGAATTTAGACCACAAGACATGGCTCCAAGCACATAGATATGTTTTGTTCAACTATCCTAATATAGGACCTTACTTGCAGCCTAGGAAAAGAACAAAGGTCATCCTATCATTGTAAAATAGTACTTGAACATTTTTAAATAAAAAAACTCACACCGCCATTTGTCTTTTTTAGACAACTCATGACAGAAGTGATGCAGTTGTTGAAGGTCATAATTTGCGACCAAGGCAACAAAAAGTTACTACTGAGAATGCAAATGAGCAGATTGTTACTAATCCTAGCTATGAAGTAACTGGAGATTTCTTATGTGATAATGAAGGTGTAGTAGAATGTTTCCTAGCTTGTTATAGCTGATTGTTTCCTTTGATATTCTTTGTTTCTCATGTTTAAAATTGATTTATTTAGATTTGCATGATGGCACGGCAAAGAAGAGGAAGGGAAAGGGCATTACCAAACTGGATGACATATTTTCAAGGACATCTGACATGCCTAAAATTCCTATAATACTTAATGAATTTGGACAGCCTGTTGGAGAAAATTCTAGGAAACTTTCTAGTGCTATTGGCTGCCATGTGAGAAAGAAATTACCGCTTGGGTGTGATGACTGGAGGCTTGTTGATGCTGGTAAGAAACTTGAGGTTTGGACTGATATAAAGGTAACACATTGAATCATTTTCTCTGCCTATTCGAATCTGTTGGTTGACCTTGTATTGATTTTTGTTTCAATCAGCTTCCTTATAATGTTGAAATATGAGTCCCATTTGTTTAAACAAGCCTTCAAATGAATTGTAGATGCTTTCCAAATATATGTGCCCTTTTTCTTTTGTCCAAAGTTTTATTCTGGATGTGCTTACTAGCAGCTAGGGATGAAAATGGTACGGATAATTTCCGACCGTCCGACCGACCGAGGCATAGTAATATCCGAAAATATAGAGCCGGATAATTTTATGGATATCCGAATCCGACAAGGCGGATACGGTACGGATACAAATAATATCCGATGGATATTATCCGAGCTTTTCTTGGATAATATCCGACGGATATAATCCGATTAGCTAAATCCATCTATAAACTATCTCTATTATATTTCTGTAGGATGAATGACTAACACATATAACAACTAGATGCATGTGATTTTACATTTTTTTGCTTTATCGGGTATGATACTTACACACCATCATTTTCGTGACTATGAGCCATAAAGTTTAGTCACAAAGAGATAACTATATATATTTGGATATACTTATTTCTTTAGTATATGTTTTCGCATATTATCCGAGAGAGTATCCTTGTCCGATCCGTATTTGTATCCGATATTATTCGTATCCGTATTTGTATCCGGTACTATCCGTATCCGAATCCGTATCCGATCAAACTAAATGGATCAAATACAATATGAGTGGTTTCCGATCCGTATCCGATCCGTTTCATCCCTACTAGCAGCACCAAGTTTCAGTGTGATGTGTTGTCTATGCTCCCATCTCTTTCAACTTGCAATTGCTAAGTATGATTGTCTGATCAGTGTGGGGTCAGCTAGAATCTGTGCCTATAGATTTTAAATATATGTGATTGGTTCATTTTGCTTGACAAATTAGGCAATATATGATCTGAATGATGCTGTTTTCAACTGGTTTATGTCTACTTCGGGAAGGAAATGGAAGGATTTTAAGGCAAGATTAAAAGGGAAGTTTTTTTATGAAGCATTAACAGATGAGGAATTGAAGAAAAGAAATGGTGATAGAGTAAATGCTGCTGATTGGGAATTTCTTATTGATTATTGGAGATCTCCTGAATTTCAAGTAAGGGAAAACTAACGTGAATTTTTTCTTTTACCTTACTTTCCTTTGGGACTTGTGCTCTCAGCCATATGCAAAAGTTTAACAATTGGCATTGTAGGCTCTCACGACTAAAGCAAAAGCATGTCGTTCAAAGTTGGAGATGAATCATTTATCGGGCAGTGTTAGCTATGCTTGTGCTAGGCATGATCTGGTACAACCTATCACCTATACTTTAGTACTTGAATATATTAGAAATTGGCATTTTTTGATTGCTGCAAGAATAAAAACTTGTAGGGTAAGAAACTAGGGCGCCCGCCTAGAAGAGATGAAGTCTACATCAAAACACATACAAGAAAAAATGGAGTGCCTTTATGGCAGGCTGCACCAATAATTGTAGGTTCTCTTTACAAAAGCATTTGTATTATTCTAATATTACTTTCTGATGAATGAACATATGAGTTGGTTTCTTTTTATAGAATGAACTTAAGGCAATTGTTGAAGCACGTCCAGAGTTGAAAGATAGAACAATTGAGCAAGGTGACGCATTTGCTGCTGTTTGTGGAGTAAAGGAGCCGAAGGGACGTGTTCGTGTTTTGGGTCTAGGGCCAACTCCCCAAGAGGTTGGCACCCCAGGTATAAAGTCGTACCTACCAACAAGACTTCAAATGGAAGTTCTGGCTCGAAAGAAGGCTGAAGGTGAGAAAGCTGCTCTAGAACAACGTATCATGGAAATGGAGCAACAATTGCATTCTGCACAAGCAAGGCTAAATGTCGAAGATTTGTCACAACATGGTTCTAATTCACATCATGTGGTACAGTTCTCTAATGTCTTTATCCTTTATATGATATCTTTATAATCCTTGCTAGAGGTTGACAAACATGTTCGAAAATTATGCTACTAGCTAATGTTGGTACAGTAAGGCATTAAAACAAGATAGTAACTCCATATGGTATAAGAAATAAAATAGACATGATTACTACCCTGAATCAAATATATCCTTTGACTACATTTTTTTATAAGCATTCTTTTCATAGTTTGACTTAGCGGTTTAAATTTTTGCAAGTCACACATTCGTACATGTATGTATCCTGATGTTATAGGATAAGTAAATAAATAATTTTTTGTGAGCATTCTGATCATAGTTTGACTTAGCAGTTCAAATTTGTGTAAGTCACACATTTGTACATGTATGTATCCTGCCATTATTATAGGATAAGTAAATAACTACAATGCATTGCCTTTTGTAGAGCCCAAGGTTAGAGGAACATGTTGATGCAAATCATAACGATCAGTTTGACAACATTGATAACGCTGCAAATAATGATGACTGTGATCGCTATGATGAGGATGAGAACTTTCTTCTTCCTAGGCGTCAAAGAAATTTCCATCGCAGCATGTCGGTAACATTACAACCTCACAAAGAAATAATGACTGCCCTCGCTTTGCACATGATACACTTGTAATATTCTCATCCACCTCCTAAGATTCTACTTGTGATTTACTAGTTGGTCCATGCATTTGTTTAGTTACTACAAATGTGTCATATATTTTAGGTTGGAAGTGATGTGATATTATATGCCATGAGATCTGATACACCTGTAGCTAAGGGAACAGTCATTTCAACAAATCCAAACACCACAGTAGGAGGTGAACCTCTTGGAATTCAATATTGTGAAGTTGTTGTGAATGTTGTCCTCAAAAGAGATGCATTCTCGCCGCCCTTATGATTATATGGAGACTATGGCTGGTGCTTATAAGATGGCAATTGCATGGCCATATAAGAAAGTAATAAACTGCACTTTATTTATTCTTTTTTGGACGGTGATGACTTAGCAACATTTCTAATTAGTTATTGTTTGTGATAGTTGAAGGTTATCAACAAAGGATCAGGATCTTCTCAAGTTGCTGCAGGTAATTCATTGTTTGTTTTCATAGTTTTTAGTTTTACTTGGGTTGGAAACATAAAGATAGAAACTGGCAGCTAGTATTATTATACTTAAATTTGACATACCTTATATGCACCTTACTAGTTAAATGGCACTTTTATTTGTTATAGGAACTGCTAAGCGCCACTAGCCTACAAGATGAATTGGAATCCACAGGATGGGCATCAGCTAGATCCATGTTTTGTTTTGGTTTGTTACCTGAACATGGCAAACTGAAGGCAATTTGAAGGCTTCATGCATTTCTTTTGGTTTGAGTTCCTAAAAATGTGGGAGTGACTGTCTAAGCATTGCCAATAGCATGCAATTCTTTTGTTTTCAAGTGATTGTGTGCACAAATACAATGGTTGTGCAAGAACTATCATAGCATGTTGTAGGATCCCTTTTATCTCTTATGCTGACTTTATGAAATTGTATACACAAGCACCTATGGCTTGCAGGACACTAAATATTTATGTATTATCATTATGAGACCTATCTTTATGCATGTGGTGGATGGATCAACTTGAAACGATTTGTATATTGTATGGTTGATGAATTGGCTTGTGATGAATTTTATATTGTTTGTGGTGGATGAATCAGTTTGAGATGGAATGTATATTGTCTTTATCTATTTGGTGGTTAATTTGTATTAAGAATTTCCCTGCCAATTTTTTTTAATCCATCTAGATGTTAGCATCTAACTGTCAGTCGCTAAAAAGTATCTATAAAGTCAGACCGTCTGTCGCTATAACTTGTTGGCGACGATGCGTCATCAGAACTTGGTGATGGACAACAATCGCTAAAATTCAACAAATTTCGCCTAACAAATTGTCGCTAAAAAGGGTTCGACGCTAAAACTTTTAGCGTCGGCGCTTCTAAAGATCTCGACCGCCTCGGCCGCTATAACTTAATGCATCGTGGTCACGCTATAGCCGCTTTTAGCGACTTTCAGTCAATTGCTAAACCGAGGCTGTGGTGTAGTGGGGCCGAGCGCGCACGGGAGAAGTTGGGCCAGTTCGGCCCATTTAGGGTTTATTTGGGTTTTTCTTTTTCCTAAATTTTTCAATTTAGTCTAAAACTTTCCCGAATTGTTTAGAGAGCTCCGTAACTCCAAATTGGATGATTTTGGAGCCTAAAAATTACATTTAAATCCTAGAATTTTTCTGTATATTTAATAATTATTTTCTCTGTATTGATGTTGCTGTTTATTTGTTTGTTGTTGTATGTTTAGACGGTGGTTGTGAGTGTTGTCTGGATTGTTGCCCGGAACCAGCGTGGGATTTTCAAAGCCCGGAGTTTTTCGAAGGCAAGCTTAATTACATATTCCATACTAGTTTTACAATATAAATTTACTATTGGTTATCTTTCCAAACTATTTGCATGCATGTAATTAGGTGTGAGTACCTAGACATGTTAATCATCTATTAATATGCTTTAGCCATCTTTGTGAATCCGTTGTATGATTCCTAGCCTATCCTTGACTAGATGTGTAGGATTGCAACTTGGGATTCACTATAAAAATGAGTTTGGTGAGGCGTATGCCTCACGTTGGTATTTATGGCAAAAACCTAAACAACTAAAAGTTGTAGTTGACTTAGGGGAGACCCGGCAGAGATGTTTCCGGGATTGTGGGGTGTTGAGACGGTCTCCTCTAATAAGGGCTCAAGCTTGTGTATTACTAGACCGAACCTTACCGTACAGCCACTTGTGCCTTCGGCCCTGGCTTAGTACACTACGAAACTCACTAACTCCTGACTTGTAGGCTGGCCGGTTACATTTCGTCACTGCTGCCCTAGGAAGAGTCTTGCAATCTCCTCTGAGGGACAGGTGCGTTCCTGAGACCGAACGGCTTAAAAGGGGAATGCCCCGGGCCTGTACCGATAAGTGGAAGGGCCCCCTCTGCGGCGTGTACCGGACGGGCCGGGGAAACCTAAAGAAAGGGCTGGAGAAGTGGTGGACGTAGTAGGCTGGAAAAGTCTTGTATCGTTTCTCCTAGTGAATGAGACGGGGCTTGTGGGGAAAATTGTACACACTCTGCAGAGTTAAAACTATCATGATAGCCGTGTCCACGGTCATGGACGAGGCGAGAGGTTTGCACATGTAGATTCACCTTTTTCAATAATTAAACCTGACTAGATTAGGTTGGGTTTGGCCTGGTGTGAGATACACCTTTTGTTGAACTTGAGAATGGAGATATATGATCATGCATCCACTATAATAAAACTTGACTGGATCAACTAAAATATGACTAGAAGTAGGATTTGGGTAAAATAACCCTAACCCCACCTTTGACCCTGTATTCTTGTTTAAGGACTGCTTGCTGGGTAGCCGCGTACTCATTAAATTGCTCGCGGACATATTTTTATTCAAATTACGGTCAGGACCAGGAAAGCCCTATCGAGGGAGCGTAAGATTAGCTAAGGTGTTCGGGTCGACACCTTGAAATTTATCATGGTTATTTAATGGGCAAAAAGCATGCATGCCACTGTAGAGTTGGCTTTGGACAGAAATGCCATCGCAGAGATCGAAATAGCTCAGACGCCATTATAAAGTCTGGATTCGTGCATATATGCCATTTTGGATGATTTACGGGAATTTCGGGAGAAATACGGTTTAAAATACACACTGACATGTGGGGCCCACATGTCAGTCTCTCCACTCTTCTTCCTCCTCCCCTCTCTCTCCCTCTCTCTCCCCTCTTCTCTCTCCTTCCCCAATCTCTCTCCCCGAGCTCTCGAGCCACGGCGGCGCCGCCGCCTCCTCCTCACCTCACTGGCGCCTCCTGCCGCCTCCTCCTCCTTGCCAAGGTCCTTCGACGAGCACGCCTGCCTCCACTGCTCGCCCCTTCTCGACTTCCCTTGCCAAAGCTCCCCGGCGTCACCAACCTTGTCCAAGGGCTCCGCCTCGATCTCTTCCACCTCCCTCTAGCTTCAATTGAGCCCGAGGAGTACCCGACCTAGCTCGCTGCCGAGTGCTCTGCCTTCGCCGCCACCGGGCTACGCCGCGAGCTCGACCCGAGCCACCCCGGACCTCGCCGTCGCTCTGTAAGCCTCCACGACCCACTCCAGTGCTTTTAGACACGTTGATTGGAGCTAGTACAAGCCGTAGCAACATCTTCACCGTGGACCGAAGCTTGCCGCCGCCGGCCATGGCGCCGCCGCAATAGTTCACTGCTGGCCGCGAAGCGTACACCGTTGGATGCTCCGCGAAGCGTACACCGTTGGCGGCGCGTGCTCGTCGAAGGGGATGCGGCGGCGCTCCGGCGTCGAGGCGAGGAGGATGCAGCGACGGCAAGCTCGGCAGGAGGCGGCAAGGCCTTCAGCGAGGCGAGGGGAGGCGGCGACGGCGACGCCGACGAGGCGAGGAGAGGCGGCGGCGACCTCGCCGGCGGCTCGGAGAGCTCGGGGAGAGAGATTGGGGAAGGAGAGAGAAGAGGGGAGAGAGAGATCGGAGAGAGAGGGAAGGAGGAAGAAGAGGGATGGAGAGGCTGACATGTGGGCCCCACATGTCAGCCCATATTTCTCACCTTATTTGTTCCAGTATTTCTCCCGAAATTCCCGTAAATCGTCCAAAATGGCATATATGCATGAATCCAGACTTTATAATGGCATCTGAGCTATTTCGATCTTTGCGATGGCATTTCTGTCCAAAGCCAACTCTACAGTGGCATGTATGCTTTTTACCCCTTATTTAATTGAACTACTATGATGTTTTCTGCTTAATATTAAATCCTGTATTGGACTATCAACTGGTATGCTAGTTCACTTTTGTAATAAAATACTATGGTTTACTCTTGTTTCACTTTAATTAAATATATTGTGATGATTTCATCGTGTTGTCCATCACAAGATACTAAACTAGGATTAGTATCGGCTCGTGATGCTGGATTCCTATTACAAGTACTGGGGTCACGACAGCATCCCTAGCAGGGTCTGCTTTTTACTGTTGCTACAGTAAAATGGCGCCCAACAAATTCAAAAAACAAGACTGCGTGTGTGCATGCTGGCAGCTGGCTTGATGCAGGGGCTTAATAGAGCGGGTGGGAAGGAAATTTCCTGGCACCCGGTGCCACCGAACCAACCGTGGCACCCCTTCTAGATGAGTGGCACCTGTCCGCACCAAACTCCTTCCAAATCTCTGCTCCCCAGAGTCTAGGCCCCAAATCCCAATCCACGCCGTCGCCGTCGCATCAATGTGGAGCAGTCGCCGTTGCCACCACCGCAGCGTCGGTGAGGAGCCGCCGTTGCTGCCGCCATCACCGAAGACTCGAGGCCCCAGAGCGGCACGCAGTCCACCGCGAAGACGCTTCTAGCCGTGGCCCCCGCAGGCCTCTCGGCGACGACGGCGACGGCGGCGGCGGCGGCGGCGAGGTCGCTCGCCGTCATCCTCCACCTCCACCTCCATGCCCACCACTTCTTCTTCTTCGATCTTCTTCTCCACTACGGCGGCGGCAGCGGAATCCATGTCGCCATGTCGGTGCTCTTGGACGACGTGGTGGAAATGGTGCTGAGCCGTGCTGTGTAGGCACCTCGCCGCTGCGCTGCCGCTCCGGCGGATGCACCGCGCCGCACGCTGTGGCTGTTCCTCTTCGGCGTCGAGGGGTCCGGCTGGGGCAGTGGCGGTGGCGCCGCCACCGCACTGGCAGTGCACGCGCTCGACGTGGCCGCGCACCGGTGGCGCCTGGTCGCGTTCTCTGTCGCGAGCGTCTGGGCACGAGCTCCATGTCGTCTCTCTATCGTCGGCGTCGAGGACGAGCACTACCTTGTCGGTGGCTCTGAGACAAGGAAGCTCTGATGGCAATCTGATGGACCAGCTCTGATATATGAGCATGCTCTGATTGGGCAATCTGATTGGAGCAACAAATTGCGCAACCATGTCAGCCCTCGTGGAGCTATTGCAATCAAATTCCAGAATGTAAAGATTTCTGAAGCTCAAATGCAGGTCTGTATTGTTCAGATGTCTGTTGCCTCTGAATTTTAGCCAATTTACTGTTGCTTGTTCAGACCTATGAAGCTCAATTGCAGGTTTGTATTCAAGAGAGAAGATTACTTTTATGAGTTGAAATTTCAAGCATTACTTTTTATGAGTTGAAATGGAAGGCCCTGCATTTTCCTCTTAAGCTTCACAGATTTGTAGCTTCAAATCGAAGTGTAGAAGCTAGTTCTGTTATCTGCGATTTCAAGCATTTATCTGCTGACATAAGTCCTTGTGCTGTTATTGCTTATGGTGCTGTTTTTTTAGAAGCTTTATGGTGCTGTTTTATATGTGGCATTGTTCTGAATGTTTTGACCAACCAAAACGGTAAAAAAAAATCACGAGGGATTACTTCATTGGAGTAATGGGATTCTTGTCATCATCATTAGAAATAAAATGATGAGGCAATTTTGACACAAGAAGCAGGCCGCACCTTGTCCGCACGAGCTAAGTGGGTGCAGCACTGCAGCCGGATCTGCGTCCGCGTGGGCAGGAGCACGCGCTCGTGGGAGGAATCCAGGTGTCGCAATTCTAGCAGTGGTGCCACGGTTGGTTTATGGCACCGGGTGCCATACAATTTTTATGATGCACATGCTCTTCCCGCCCAAAGCGAGGTGTCAACTTGTTCGGCTTTGGGTGTTGGTTTTGTATGTTGGAGCCTTGCTAATTTGTTGCTGCACATTCTCTCTTTTTTTCTCCTTTGTTCTTACTCTTGCCGACTTGCTTTTGAGTATATATGTTACTGGGTAACGTTAGCAAGTCTTTTCTAAAAAAATTCTTGTTCGGCTGAAGTTTTTCTGATCTCGAGAAAGTGCTGTATAGTCTCGTACTCCAATTTCATTCACGTGGAAGGCTTAATTCCACTAGGTGGGACAAGGAAAGAGAAAAGGTCAATACCATATCATTTCACATTCAAGACCATTCTCATATGCTCAACAAATGATATGACGCATGGGGAGGTGGCGCCAGAGTTGCATAGAATAATACAATTTCTGTAAACAAATCCAACTCGACCACTGCCCCCCCAAAAACCACTCTGAGACCTATAATTGTTTGTGTTTCACCATCCCTGCTTCATGGAAACTGAAATGGAGTAGCATAGAAGACCAAAAAAACAGCAAAAGCCCGCTGATCCGGTTACACCTGGAAATAAACCAACGCACGCGGGAACTTGTACAATGGCGTGCTGCACCATACCGGACCAAAGTTAGACGAAAAAGAACTCTTACAAAACAGACCAAGAATGAATGCACGGCAATGCAAGTGAAGAAAACACTAACAACTAAACAAGCTACCATCTAGGGGTGGGCATGTCCGACATAATGAACCTGGACACCCAGAGCAATACAAAATAATCCTGTGATAATGCATTCAAGCCCCATTTTGCTTAATGGATCGATAAGCAACCGGGCCTTGTACCGAGTGACCATCCGACCAAAGTTCGATGCATGCAATGTATGCAAGGAAAAATGATAGCACCCAGACCATAATCATGCATGCCATGCTAAAGAACCATTGGCATGGCAGGCAACAATAGAAGCTCATATCACCTCCAGTAAGAAATGAAGGTTCTAGATGCCTTTAGCAAAGTTAGCAGGTGGCCAACTTAACCCTCTTTCCCCAGAAGTGAAAAGGATGGGCTGACACATGTACTGATGCATGAGTTAGTGAGGACCCTCCGACTCTGCTGTAAGGATGTGTGGACTTCTCCCAAGAGCAGGTCTAGACATGATGCATGTATGCAACCGAAGACCCAGACATGACACGTGGATGGATGCATGTGCAGACTCGAGACCAATGTGAGTATGTGTGACATTAACCCGAAACTGCACGGCTGATTGCAATCCTCGCCCAATCAGCTGATTCTTTGACCAAAGGATCATCCGATGCTAAGCACTCATCCAAAAATTGCTTGCTTGAGGTAGATTGACTAATCAAAGGACCAGCATGGACACCCAATGTGTCTGCCAAATCACCCAGAACACCTATTGCAGTCTTCATCACAGTATCATCCCTGAAACAACAAGAGCATTTTTTTTTAAAAAAAAGAACATGAACATAAGAAACCAATGCAGGAAAGAGAAGTAGGCTTGGCAGCTTACATGTCTTTGCCATTGTAAAGAGCATCAAGGAACTGAAAAATATGTGGAGCATATGGCATCAGTAGTTGTGTCTTAGGGGAACTCTTAAACCCTTGAAGAATACCAGAGTAGGCCTCCAAGATTCCGTTCCTTAATTGATTGGTGTAGTCAAGTATTTCATCATCAGCTGCAGTAGCATGTGCTGACATATCTGCTGCACTTTGCAGCATGGGCATGGCATAGATCAAATACTTCTCAAAGTTCTCCCCAATTGCCAGTGCGATATCACCAAAACATGAGAATATAGGTGGTTTTACAGATCTATGCAGCTGATTGCTGGATAGATCCTTCAGAAGCTGAGTCATGATGCCATCACAGTACGGTAAAATTTTGTCCTCAAGTGCCCTGCACAAGTCTCCCACAACACCCACGGTAATAGCACAGACCTGATACTCCTCAAAGTTCTGAAGTCCCATTTCCAAATACTGATAGAACTGAGCCATGTATTTTGCAAAGTTCGGACCAGCTGCATATGCCAAGGCACCAATAGCAAGCATAGCCTCCTCATGCACTGTGGCATTTCTACTAGCAAAAACTCTCAAAAACAGATCCATCATCTGATCTGCATACTGCAAAAAGGAATATTTTGTTGACTCCATTCCTCCCAACTTCTGGATAATGACCTGCAAGCAACCACAAAGAAGGCCCTGCAGTTCACTCCGCTTCTCTCTCTCATCGGTTGACAACTTTCCTGCTTCAAGTGTCTGATGGAGTTCCATCATGATCACAGGTACCAACTGCATAACAATAGGAGCTGTCTCCTCAGTGGAGCACCTGACAACTTCATTTAAAGTCTCATAAGCTGCAGTACGCAGCCTAGATTCTCCAGAATCCTCCCTGTGAGTAACCATAAGAAGGTTTTGCACAATATCTTGAAAGAAAGGGGATAGAGGTGATGTGGAACCAGCATCCACATATCCTTGAGCAAGGAAATAGAGTGCTCCACATGCCTTTTCTGCCACATTTGGGACATCCTTCATGCTCTGAAGGAGCACAGTAAGTATTTGCTGACAGTTCTCAGCTGTAATTATTGGAGGAGTTTCAAGTGCAGAACCATGAAGAAACTCGAATATTCTTCCAAGGGTCCAAGCAGTTGTGTCCTTCACATGGTTGCTCGGGTCCTTAATTAAGGCAGAGAGCATAAAGTTCAATGCAACATTAACAAGAGGGGCCAGTTTATCAGCTGATGGGCCCTCCAAAATGGATCCAAAAGCATATGTTGCGGCCTCTCTATGCCTCCAATCAGGCTTCGTTATGTTTTCCTCAACAAAAGGCATCACAAGAGGGACGATATCATCCCCAACAGTCCTTGCCACCAGACCCAAACAAGTTCCTCCAGCCATTGCAAGATTCCAAGCACCTTCATCCAAGTCTTGGTCTTCCTCCTGCTTGAGGAGAGTCTCTAACAGCATTGGCACTAAGGCAGGAAGAGCCTGCTTGATAAAATAGTAGCAAGGAACATCAGAGTCTGCTGTAAACTCACTGCTATACTCATCCAAAATATCAATTTCCTCGTCACATATGGAACTCCAGAATTCAATCGCCTGAAGTGCAACTGACTCCTCGTCTTCCCTCACAGCTTTTGCAGTGATATTAAATATATCCAGCATGTATGTGGCTAACTTATCATAATATGTAGATGAGATAGCAACCAAACACTCAAAGGCTGCCTGCCTAATTTTCACATCTGGAGACTGTGTTGCTTCACAAACAACTCTCATGATATAGTCACGCTCCATGTCATTGGAGAAGTTAACCTGAGCAAAGCCCAATGCATTATACAATGCTCGTGTGGCTGCAAGCCTCACATCGGATGTAACATCAGAAGCATTCATACCCTGAACAACAGCTGTAAGTATTTTATTGACTTGATCTTGGTCAACAGCTTCTGGAGAAACTTCCTCACATAAATAGCCAAGTGTCTCAAGTGTTGCCTGTTTGACATTTGGCTGGACCTGATGAATGTTTGAGAGCAAAGATCCTATAAGCTCAGGCCATTGCTTCTGAGGAATCTCAATACCAGCAACCTTTGCGATGACTTGAGAAGAGGTAGATCTAGCACTTGCAATAGGCGATGAGAGAGTTTGTAGCAGCAAAGCTTTAATTTGTGCCTTGACACCAGCATCCAGTGCCAGCCATCTTTGGAAAAGCTCATTCTTCCTATGCTGCTCCTTTGCATCCAATGCATTCTTGAGAATCAAGCCAGCTAACCTGCGGCTCTCCTCAGGTTTCTCCTCATTGGCCAACTCATTTGAAAGGGAGAGCAAGAAACCTGGGAGGTTTTGCTCCTGGAACTGCTTCAGGCTTTCTTCGGCATGCTTCCTGATTGCTCCATCAGCAGATTGTGCACTCAAGAGAATTTGAGTAACTTCCAATGACATATTGACTCTGGAAAACCAAAATAAATATAATTAGGACATATACATAGCATGAAAAGCATATGCGTAGGAATGTAACTCCTTTGTAATGTAATTAAAATGAACACAGTAAAGTCCTCAATAGTGTAAAGCCAATTGTACCTCCTACATGTTCTGAGAAGTTATAAAGAGATATCCATACTTTAGAGTGAATATTTTTTCCAATATATACGGGGCAGAAATTGCTATCTTAATTCCCCTTACTTAATCTTAACTGGATTCTATTTCTCAAAAATTGATCTAATTTCTTCTCGGATTAAGCAAAATAAATTAATTACCTAAGTTTCAAACCCTAATTTGGATCAGTTCTTAGTTCGATCTTTTCTCCCATCTTCAGAAGAATGAATCATAGATAGCTTATAGCATTTATTTGAATTTCCTGATAGTTTTTAAGCTCTTGGTGACAAGATTCCGATAGCAAACGTCCGCTCGGTTCCTAAACTTCTATTCTACGGATGGAGATCTGATCGTAAAAGACAATTTTTCAGGAGTCCACAATCGATGTGGTCTAAGAACAATCGGGCTAACTATCTCAGTTTCATATATATAATATATATAGAATCCTTGAAAAGACTTTTTATGGATTTGATTCATTAATCCTATGGTCAATCAGAACAAAAACATACGTTTGTATAATAGCAACAGAAGAATAATTTAAAAATGATGGTTCATTACTCATTGCAAAGTAATAACAACAGGCATGGAAGAAACAGACTATAGGAGCAAGAACAATCCAAATACAGCTTGAAGGTTATCTGTTAACATATTAAGCACGTCAAAAGAGCAGCATAAGAATACAACTATTAAGCATACAGCATTTTCAGTTAATCCCCCATAGCCTACAGAACTCCAAGATTCAGATAAGTAGACTGTTAGCGTCCTAGCCTTTCTAACACAGCACTAAAATCAAGTGAGGCACAAGTGGGCAGGCAGGCAAACTAGAGCACATACCAATAGCTAATGATAAATACATTTATGTAATTGCATATTCAAATTGTAAACCAGAATCAAATTCAAAAATACCAAATAAGAAGCCAGTACACATAGCAGGGCATGATCAAACCCGCCGCCCCTCCCCTCCCCACACCACCCCCAAAATAAATAAATAAATAAATAAATAAATAAATAAATAAAGAGACTTTAGCAATAATTTCACTTGCAGGGTGGCAAATAACATATTTTAACATCAATGGACACACTTAAGAGGCTAGAGCTACACACAGCTCAGTTGAGTTCACAGTACGGCAACATACGCGACAGTTCATGAGCTGGCAATACCTCTATCAATTGAACTCGACAGAAAATCAAAAACAAGCTCAACCAATCACATCGCCACGAAGCTCAACTCAGCTCTTAACGCCAACACAAGATTGCCGCATCATCCACCCACGAATCTCACTACCCACACGGAGAAATCGCTCAGTCCTCAACCGCTCACCCAAGAAAACGTTCCAGATCTAGCACCACACACCCGAACTTCCCACACAGAGCCCGGGCGCATCGAACTAACCGCCAACCAGCGAATCGGGAGGTCGCAAGCAGCATGGAATCAACAAGATCGATCGAATCTACCGGAGGCGAGATCAGGAGCTGACAGGGATCAGCCCAGATCCATTTTAGGGAGGACTAGGGTTTTGACCTCACACTTACGTCCCGAGTAGGGAGCGGGGCTGCGGAGCGCGAGGTCGGGCCGGACGGGCGTCTCCTGCTTCGCGGCGGTCGGTGGCGCGTGGCCGCGGCCCGATCGGCGGCGCGGCGCGAAGGGGGGAGGCGGCGGCGGCGGAGAGGAAGAGGAGGGAGGCAGAGAGGAGAGAGAGAGAGAGAGGAATTGAAATAATGAATGAGGGGAAAAGAAAAGGGAAAGGGCATCTGCTTCGTTGTGGTCGGAGCAAGTTGGGGGGCGCGCGGCGGGGGGATCTTCGCCGTCTGATTTGAGATGAACGGTCGTGATGTTGGCGGAGCGTTTCTGATTTGCTGTGATTGGGTTGGACTTTAGATTTTAAATTTTCTTTTCTTTTTTTTCCTTTGGTTTCTCTTCGGTATTCTAGGGTAAAAAGCACACGTGCCACTACATAGTTATCTTTAAACACAAATGGCATCGCAAAGTCTTTAATATCACAGATACCATTATAAAGAGAAGATTCAAAAATATATGCCATTTTCAGGGCTAAGACAGAGTTTTACATGAAATACGCAAGAAAATATGGTACGAAATACGGTCTGACAGGTGGGACCCACATGTAATACTCTCCTCTTCTTCCTCCTCCTCCCCTCTCTCTCCTCTCCCCTCTGTCTCAATCTGCCCTCGCCCACTCTCTCCCTCTCGCAAGCCGTGCTACCTCCGGCACGAAGCGGCCATCTTTCCTCCGCCGCCGCCGCGATCCCATACTACATCGACGGGTCCCATCGCCTTCATCTTCACCGCCGGGAAGCCACCGCGTCGCCTTTCCTCACGCGGCCCAGCGAACGCCGCCGCCACCGCGCAATCTCCTCCAAGCAGCGGGCGTCGCCGACCTCATCCCCACCACTCCACACAACAGCGGCCCCATCTCCTCCAAGTGCGCTGCAGCGACGGCCTCCTACCCCTGGAGCACGGTGGTGGTGCCATGTGGCGGCGCGGCGGCGCCACCCCTATCTCCTCTCCGCCTCGGCTTCCTCTCCACGGGGCTCCGCGGCACGGCAGACGATGGCCGCGGTGGCGCCGCCGGTGCACGCCGGCGTGGCTAGACGGGAGAGAGGACAAGAGGGGGAGCGAGAGAGAGGGCGAGGGGGCAAATTGAGAGAGAGGCGAGAGGAGAGAGAGAGAGGGGAGGAGGAGACTATTACATGTGGGTCCCACTTATCAGGCCGTATTTTGTACCGTAATTTATTGTGTATTTCATCTAAAATTCTCTCTCAGCCCTGATAATGGCATATATGTACGAATCTTCACTTTATGATGGCGTCTGAAATATTAAAAACTCTGCGATGGCATTTGTGTTTAAAGATGACTCTATAGTGGTATGTGTGCTTTTTAACCCATAGTTTATTGGGTTTGGACGCTACCGAGTCGTACGGCTTGAGGAGACACATTTTGGTCAGTTTTGTATTAAAATCGTTTAGTGGACAGGTATTTCCAAATTATTTTTAAAAAGTATTTTGAATAACCAAAAGCAATGATTTATAAATACAATCCCAACATATAAGAAAACGTCTGCAAGACCCTTATACAACTAATCTACATAGCACCGATCGCTTCCTCTCATCGAGTCACCAACAAGCACCCGTTGACAAAGAAACCGGAGAGCCATGACCGCATCACCAACAACCACCACATCGGCCATATCACCACCTCCAAAGTCCATGTCCCCAAAACATCACCAAAAGCCAAAAAAAAAACATCACCACCATTGAGTGGCAGCATACACAGAAATAATCAATAGTAAATTCAACACCGCCACCCATTGCATTGTAACACCAAACACCTCTAGATCTACTCCTGCTCAATCCATCACTAGGGATAAATTCGTCGGAGACCCACGCCTCCCCCAACCACATCTTCACAATTCTCAACCATCCGCGTATCAAAGTTTTTGGATCGAAATAATAAATAGCCATCACAGCATACTGATTCATCATGAGAAAGAAGATGGAGGTAATGAAACTCAAGTCCATTAACATGATTCTCAATATCATCATCTCATGAACCACGCACACATGCCCTGAACTTTAACCTTTTTTCTACTCAAAACCTCTCCACCGTCGAGGAGTCAAATCGTCCTCTAAGCAACTAACACACCATACACCGCTAGCACGCGGTAAAGTGAAGGTCGTCACCAAGGTCTTTTAAATCAACGACCTCACCTAAGCATTTGGCGAAATGAATCTATGAACCAACCCTAAACTGCTCCTACCAACTATTATAGACAAATTCCAACAAAAATCTACCACCCCTTCCACCACCGGAAGCGAGGCGGGTGGTAGATTATGATGACACCCTTGAACTCCTCTTTCTCGTCCTTTCCTGTCAATTGTATACAGGGGCGGACCCACCATGTGGGTTGGTGGGGCCTCGGCCCCACCTAAACTTTTAGAGGCTATTTATACCTAGGTTAGAGTATAGAGCAATTTTACAATTATTTGGGCCTAAGGTCGTCCAGATAACAGGAGTCAGAGAGATAACAAAAGGCAGGAGACGTCCCGGTTGCATTTCGCCAGCCCACCACGCACACCACGCCCGCCCCAGCAGCATTTGCCCTAGCCCTAAGCGCTTTCTGACCTCTGCCCCATCGCCACTGCTCCGACCAGCAAGTACGCCACCCCGTCGGCCGTCCCCGCTTCGCCCTCCTCTCGCTGCCGGCCCGCCGCCCCAGCCCCGAGCCCCCAACCGCAGCGTTGCCACCTTGCGCCGCCGCCTCGGCCACGGTCCATGGCTTCGCCACCCCCGGCCCTCTCGCTTCCGCCCTGAGCAGGATAGGATTATCACCGTCCCTAAGTGTGCCCGGTCTCAGGTAAGCTACTTTCACACATCCCTCTATTTACACATCTAGAGCAAGCACAGGCAGATTGGGAATGCCGTGCCACCGCCCCTATGGAGGGGAGAGGGGTGGCTTGACTGCATGATAAGTCATTTTTTGGTTTGCCCAATTGGTACTTTAAGTAGCACTAGGGTAGTGGGGTTTATGCATTTTGTGAGCAATTGCCTCTAAGTGATTGTGGGCTTGTGAACTGATCGCACGAATGGCTTTCTGTACATTTAATCTGAGGATTAAAACCATAGGGGTATTGGTGGGGTATAATCTTTTGTAAACTGTGTCTTTGCTGCGAAAGCTAGGGGGTTACATGACTGGAGATATAATATTTTGTAAACAGTTCTCTAAAATGTAATGAAGAGGGTTAGTTGTCTTTTGTGCTCTTCTTACATGTGAAGAACTTCTCTGTCAACTCTAGATGTAGCCATGTAGGAGATTTTTGAGCAAATTTGGATGTAGATGCTTATGGGATGTTCTTTAGTGTTACAACTCGGTGACCAGACACTCTTTGTTGCTGAACGTTTTGCTCTACAGAGAGTCAACTTGAATAATGAGGTTTATGTTTCTTAAATTATTTTTGATTTGCATAAACCTTTCAATTGCCACCTGTCTACCTCTAAATTATCCAAAGTTTCTTATTGGATGAATGGCTTAATAGTTTGCTATATGAAGAGAGAGAGAGATTTTCAAGTCGCTTGATGATGAGACCATTAGTCAATGATTTTAGCACCTCAAAACTAGGAGAATGCAATTGCCTCGCCCCCAAGATTGTCGTTTGAGTGGTATGTTCGCTTGCTATTTACTAATTGTTTATTTTCATATAGTTGATGTTTCCCTGATATACAATTTTTATAACACTAGATTGGATTTTTGGAGATTTGGTGGCATGGTGAGGTTCAAATGTTTTCTACATCATTTTGGATAAATGGTATTATTACTTAACTTCTATGTCGTGAAACTATTTTTAAATTTTCATGTTTTTTGTTAGTAATTTTAATATCCAATGGATGTGATCATTAACTAGTATGTTTACTATTGTTGTGTTTGTATAGTTTAACTAGTATGCGATGTATTTAGTCAATGGTAGGCAAAAGAGATTTTTGGCTTGCCCCACCTACATTTTCACCCTGCGTCCTGATTGCATATAATAATAAGGGACTCAAGACGGTCAAATGGCACCTACTAGTACTATTTTCAATAAATATAGGAAAAAGTTTACATCACACCCTGAACTATTGAGGGTCGTCTACATCACCCCCTGAACTATAAAACCGGATGTTTTGCACCTTAAACTATTGAAAACCGGGCAAATAACCCCCTGAGTGGTTTTCCTGGGTGGTTTTGATGACGTGGCAAACCAGCATGACAGCGGGGCCCACATGTCAGGTTTATTTAATTTTTCTCACCCTCTCTCTTCACTCTCTCTTCTCTTTCTCTCTCCCTGACCTCTCCCTCTCCCACGTCCACCGCCGCCAGGGACGCCGCCACCGCCGCCTCCCTCTCGTGGCTTGCCGCCGCCGCCGCCGCATCCCGCCACCGCGGATCAAGCTCACCGGGAGAAGGCGGCACCACCGCCGCCGCTTCGCCTAGGCCAAGAAGACCGGCGCCGCCATTTAGCTGCCGCCCGTGGGAGAAGGCCGGCGCCGCCGCTGGGGAGGCGCGCGTCGGCGACGAGCTCGGGCACCTCCACGCGACCTCCGCCTCCTCCTCCGACATCGCCGTCGTCCTCATCGGCTCGGCCATCGGCGAGGAAGGAGGAGACGCAGCCGCCCTCCCCTGCCGTGGCGGGATCTGGCGGCGGCAAGCCGCGAGAGGCGGCGGCGGCGCGCGCCCAGCGGCGGTGGGCGTGGGAGAGGAGAGGTCGAGAGAGAAAAGAGAAGAGAGAGAAAGAACAGAGAGAAGAGAGAGGTGAGAAAATTAAATAAACCTGACATGTGGGCCCCTGCCATGTCAGTGCGCCACGCCATCAAAACCACCCAGGAAAACCACTCAGGGGGTTATTTGCCCGGTTTTCAATAGTTTGAGGTGCAAAACATCCGGTTTTATAGTTCAGGGGGTGATGTAGACGACCCTCAATAGTTCAGGGTGTGATGTAGACTTTTTCCATAAATATATATAATACCTCCACCCCACTCCGATCTCACTAGCCGCGAAGACCTTGAGGATGAGCGGTAGGAACCCTTTTAGCGCTTGATGCCAAACCAAATGGGGGTAACTAAATTGTTTCGTTAAAATGCAAATACGAGGGGACATAAATTTGAATCTGCCATGCATACACCAATCACAAACTTACAATGTTCTTTTGTCGTTTTAAAGTAAGAATTAACAATTGCATGGAATCTAAATTTAATTTGTTTTGTGTGGTGTTCTTAGATCCAATTCTCATGGATTGACTTTATTTAATTATTCATTTATTTGTTAAAAAAAAGTTAACATTGAAGAGTCAGAAATATAACAGTCATCCCCCTAGATAAACGTGTTGAGCTTAGAGTTCTATGTTTGGGCCATACACCCCTAGCGAACTTACCTTGCAGACCTTTCTATTGACCTAAGATCAACTCCATTTGGGCATGTATTGTTAGCCCTAACCAAAATTTTACTATTCATATACCTAAATTCATCCTAAAGTTTGGGGTTGAGCTAACATTTGTGGCTAGCATTCGACATATCCCTAAGTATTAAGTTTCGTGTTTTAGGGTTTTATGTTTTTCGTGCTTTCCAAGTGATCTGTTGAATGTTTTTTGAGCTTTGATGCCTCATTATCATTATGAAATACATATATCTTTTTCCCAAGCGATAATCTAACATCATGTAGTAGGTTGCAAGTGTTGACAGTCTCACATTGAAGAATAATACAAACATATAATAAGATATCAGTGAAATTCACTAAATTGATACATATAACATGTCGATCAATATCTCTAACGTACTTATTTTGTGTGTGGTGTTTTCTTACTTGTTGCAATACTAGCGACATGTATTTTTTGGCTTGTGTGTGGTGTTTTCTTACTTGTTGCAATACCAACGACATGTATTTTTTTTTGCAATACTTGTAGTGTTAAAAACTAGAAATAACAATGTCACATTGTTTTTTGAACCTTGTAAAAATTTATTAACATTTAAAGCAAAAAATTTAGAAAGAGCCTAGCGCCGACGTCATGCATGTGCACGGACTCCCAAAACCCAAATTAACATTGTTATTATGACTAGTTAAGTTATGATCGACAACAGAGGTGGCAACGGAGACATTCCTCGTCGAGGAGTGTTTCGTCATCCCCGTCTCCACGACCCAAAATTTTCCTTGTCCCTGTCCCCATCCCCGTTCGGGTGGCGAGGCCCATCAGGGACCCATTCCACAAAAATTATACACAAGAGAGAAAATACTTACACCTATCAACATTTTTACCCTAAAATCATGTCAAGAGAAAAAAAAAATAGACCGAGTATGCTTTGAAGAATTGATTGATGCATATATGGAAATATGGACATAATGGGATAAATGACATGTTTACGGTTTAACAATTCAAAAGGACTAAGCTAATTTTGGGTCCCCAACCGGCCCCCTGTGGGAATTTTTTTTCCCGTCCCCATCCCTATCATCCCCGACAGAAAATGATTTTTCCCCATTTATATACCTGAAAGGGTTAACTTCTCCCATATTCGTCTCATGATAGAGAAGCTAGTATAGCATAGTAGACCTTGCATATTTTTCTGGCAACCGCACATCATTTGCGCATGCTCCACCTTCCTCGTGCACTCAGGGTGAATAACCGTGGTTACTGATGTTGACATTTAATTTAGGGTCCGTAGTTGTAATTCTGTTTTCTCTATCAGAACAGAAATCTATTTGTTTTCTACGATAAGATATTTTCTATAGTGATTATCCTAGCTTGGAAACCAAATACCCTAATCTAGATCCATGTTATACAGGGTTATCCTATTCGACTTTGTTCTTTTCGACTAAAAACTACTTAAAATTTTAATCGGAAAATATTGTGATCCCGAGAGGCCTTCTATATAATTATAAAAAAAATATTATACTAACACTAAAAATCATTTAAAACCACACGAAAAATTACTACAAAACTAATTTATTGGTTGACTTTAAAAAATAAAAAATCACTGTTAGTTTAAAATTTTAATTTAAGTTACAAAGAACAAGGAATCAGTACCATCCTACTCAGTTCATATTCGGTTGTATTCGACGTGCCCTCATAAGGGCCCCCTTGCGTTCACGGAAACACGTTAAAATTGCCTTGAAGAAGGCCACTATCGATACTCTTTGGCTTCGTCAGGTTGGAAGTTAGGTATAGTATTGTCTCTAAAGATTAATATGGGATCACATGTAATAGAGGAGCATGTACTTTACATTCTACCACTGACTTTTAACTAAGAGCCTGTCTTTATATTTTCTCCTCTTATTCTCTCCTCTACGCAGGCAAAAGAATGAGATAAAATGCTTGTAGCTAGTCAATTATTGCCCTCGCAAGAAATAAAGGGGCCATAAGAACTTCGGGCCTCTTTGATGGCTTGTTTAGTTTTAGTTTAGTTACAGTTGGAAAAATTTAATCATTTTTAAAGGTGATATGAGAAAACTAAAAAAGTTATTTTAAAATATTCTTAAGATCTTTGAGAAAAACCCTACAAAGTCTTTAAAAAAAATTCAAAAAATAAAGTGAATGATCTATACAAAAATAACAAAAAATGCAATTGCAACAAAAACTAGAACTAAACAAGCTATTAAAGAGGATCGAAGTCAGCTCATGAGCTAAAGGGAAGGGTTTATGATTGAAAACATATTCGCAGGATCAATTCCTGTAAAGGGCTCGCTTCCTTTCCCAGGTAGTGGTGCCGATTTCTCTAGCACTGTGCAGTGTGGAGGCATCAGTATTCTTTGGAGTCGAACCATTTACGTTACCAAAAGAAATTGACCTTTTGTGATCAGGTCATCTTCAATGCAGGAGCTTAAGTAGCTGATTAAAAAAACAAGTTTTTTTGCCACATCAGCAAATAGAGGTAATTAGAGAAGAGAAAAGATGTTTAGATTGGCATCGACGGCTACCCGGTGCTTACGTCCTTTTTTTCTACAGCTGCTTGTCTCGATGCTTTCTTCCATACCTGGTTGATTGTATTTTTCCTGTTACGCTAGGCACCAGCCATTGGAGATTAAAACGTCTGATCCAGGTGCTAACAAGGTAGTTATAGTTTATAAGCACCTCTGGAAGCTCTGATGCGTTGGGAGTAAGGCCCAGTTCTTTTCAGCTTATTAGCTTAACGGCTTAACAACTTATCTACGTTTTAAAAAGACATATGGTTTGAGTTTTTGGATCCGTTTTTCATTGTTTTGACGGTGGGTTTTAATGCTTTAAAAAGCAAGTCAAACGAAATGGATCCGGATCTCGAGACTAACTCAAGAAGCTCTCGAAGTTCAGTCATTTCAGCCGTTCAGCCATTTAGATCAGCTCAAAAGAACTGGACCTAAGAGTTTTTATACGAATACTTAGTGATGTGGCATATTAAATACGTAGTTTTAAGCATCTTGCATTGAAGGTGGCCTTATCAACCACTGAAACCGGTGGTTTCCGTTGTTTATACGTAGCTCCAATGCTCCTTGCTGTTGTAGCTGGAATGCACAGGAAAAGTACCATCATCTATGCATGGCTGATCAAATTTTCTGTTTTATTCTAAAAAACTACGCAACACAACGGCAGTTTTCGGTTTTTGTCGTTCTTTATAAATCGCGTTACGATTTTTACCGCTCTATGTTATGATATGTTAATCATTTGAGCCACTCACAATAGGTTAGGATGGCAAAAATCAAATCACGGATCATAAAAAGATAAAAAAACTGAAAATATATTCACCGACACAATCTCAGGAGGCATTGCCCGTCGCTATTACAAGCCGAAGCACGTACGCAAAATGCTGCACTCTTCTGGTCTCCAGTTCTCCACTGATCCATTAATTGAATACATACGACAAGCTTGGAACTAGGACGTACGGTACATGCTCATCAAGTACGTATGTATATGCACCTAAATAAGCGAGTATATACGTAACTGTGTACGTACATATATACTTGATCTCCATGATTGTTATTTTCTCTTGGTCCAGAAGTAATAATGTCATGGCCAAAACAGGCAGGACGCCGGCGATCAGTAGGGGGAGGAGGAGGAGGCCGGGAAGCGGGAGCCGGTGGCGAGGAAGCACACGAGGCGGTAGCCGGAGGCGAGCGCCGCCAGCGCCAGGAACGCGAACCCGGCAAACCCGAGCCCCACGGCGATGTCGGCCTGCAGGCACGCCGTGCTACTGATCCGCTGCCCCGCCCTGCACACCGCCGCCTCCCGCGCCGCCGCCGCCGCCGCCGCCAGCGCCATGTACCCGAACCCCTGCAGATCCCCGACCAATCAACCGGGCGCAAATCAGCACGTCGACTGGTGAATTGGTCGGCGGCGTTGGATCGATCGACGGGCACCTACCTGGTCGTGGCCGAAGTCGAACCAGAGCTGCATGGGCTCGGGGAGCAGCGTGGCGCCCCTGGCCATCTCCCACGCCGCGGCGGCGACCTCGAACACGGAGTACGCCGCCACGATGGCGTTCGCCGCCAGCAGGAGCCGGAACGGCGCCAGCCGGAGCGCCGCGCCGTCGGTGGAGGCGAACACCGCCGCCGCCAGGCAGAAGCACAGCGCCGCCAGCCGCAGCGCCAGCACCAGCGCCGCCAGCCGCCGCGCAGCCTTCCTCCGCCCAGCCGCCACCGCCTGCTCGCCGTTGTGCAGCGGCGACGGCATCGCGCGTGCCCCCTCTAGCTCCCGTCGTCGCCGGTCAGCTCCTCAGCCAGGCGGCCGGCCGAGCTGACTCCTCCCAACTTATAGGAGGGACAGAGGCAAAAAGGCCAGGGAGAAACCATGGCCAGGTGTGGCGAGCGTTAGGTATGGACATGTGAGTGACTTTAATGGTGCCATCAATGTGGACTATTTCGCGCGCTTGTGATACCCTCCGTCTCTCCCTGCAAATCCAAATCCAAATCCTCCCCCTAATCTTGACCCACATTTATGTCACGGGGCGTTCCTAGTTACTGTGGGTCCCACGTTTTAGCGACGGCCGTAGCACTTGCCCCATGTCGAAGAGGACGTCTGGTTCTTTTCGGCTTAAATTAAATTTATTAATTCTAATTTAGTCTGTTATTTTTTGTATGTCAAACGATGTCCTCTTCAATTCTTTGCTCAGTGTTAGTTTTGGTTATAGTCGAAAAAAATCGATCATTTATAAAAAGATATGAAAAGACTAAAAATTTATTAAAAAGAAATTTAAGATCTCTAAGAAAAATGCTACAGAGTTCTGAAAAAATCATTTCAAAAATTACAGTCAATGGTCTGTAAAAAAAAAACTACAAACCCAACAAAAAGTAAACTAAAACAAGAAATCAAAGAGAGTCGTAGTGCCTTGCAGTTATTTTTATAAGGCTTCAAAAGTATTTAGAGTTTTTAAATAATTATATATATTTTTTCATACTTTCACTATCTCTCCATCTGTATAACAATTTTTTAAATTAAAATTTTCGGCAATTTAAAAAGAAGTCCTTTAGCGTGGCGATTACTTGTTCGCGCCGATGATTGCGGGTGTGGCAATCATTGCCGGGGTGAAGAAACGGCGGTGCCACCTGTACCGCCCGGGTGTACAAATGTCAATGCGTGAGAGGGATGCTGCACGCCTGCACGGATTTGGACTAAGCCACTGCAGCGGCAGCCGTATCGTATCGTCAATTCGGCTGGAGTATGGTCGGTTTGAAAGCTCGTGAATAGCCATGCTTTTGCTTTGCAGCCTGCCTTGCCTGGGATCACCAGCCCATGGCATGCACTCCAGCCACACTCCAATCTGCTGTTGCTGCGACGGCAAAAAAATTCCTGCGAAATTCATTCACCGATTTGTGGCTGTGGTAACACCCACCCCCTCCGGTCACAAAAAGAAGTCACCGTTGACTTTTAAATTTTTTAAATGAGGCGAATGGTCAAAATTGTATGCAAAAGTCAATGGCAACGTCTTTTTGTAACCAGAGGGAGTACTAATGACCACGGGTTTCACGCTTGCACGAAGACTAATCGACCGTCTCTCTGCTCTAAGATTCATGCGATACAAATAAGATAAATTATTTTAAACATAGTATAGTTTTAATATAGCGGTTATCATGAGCTGGAGGTCACTGTTTGATGTATGGCTGTCTAGGCTAACGGTGAAGTCAAGGCTTAAGCAGTGGAGCGTGTGAATGTGATTGGGATAATTGTTGCCTTAAGCGCGTGGCGTGATCCAGCTAAGCTGACGCTGCTGTGAGTGTGAAACAGGTCGTGAATTTTGTTGCTTTGACGGCTCGCTTGACTTGGGCACGTACGCTTGGGGACACGTCATGTTGCGTGTACGCACCGCCAGGGCCATATTTGCAATGAGGGAATTGAACGGTTTTCTATGAATTTTGCGCGTTCTGAATAACCCCTGATTGCTGACCATCAATTGAAGATGGAGTCATGGACTTCAAATTTAACTGAAAGGTTAGGATGTTTGGTTTGATGCCACTAACCATCTCCAGTACAGTTGCTTAGATGCGTGCTTAAAAAAACCCGGTTTTTTTGCCATATAGGATAGAGAAGGTATTTGCATGGATGCTTAGAAAGGATATAGGTGTCTAATTAAGCACCATGCTTAGAGAGGTGCTTATAGGAACTAAGCACCCATGCAAGCTTCTATGTATTGGAAATAAGGCTTTCTATGTAAATGCTTCGTGACGTAGTAGCACTCTTTCCTCCGGCACCTGCTATAAACGTTTTGCATTGAAGATGGCTTAAGTAGGGCTGCACACAAGAACACTGAACCAAAAAAAAACATAACAAAAAAAATTGAACCGATCAACAAAGTTCAATGGATTTTTGTTTTTCGATTTAGTTCACAGGATTTGGAGGGTGAGATATATCGGTTTTTACAGTAGAAACCCGTTAAAAACTGAAAAACACCGATAACCCACCCACAACCCGTAGCACTAGTAACCCACTCGACTATTCGGCCCACAACTCACATGAGGATAGGGTATGGGCCACAACCACACCATACCAGCACACCACGCAAGATAAATCCTACTGCTCTGTTGTAACCCACATGATCCGACGAATTGGAATGACCCATTATCACATTATCCGTTATGAATATAAAACATTCCTACTTAATTGGCTACTAGTATATTGAGATTAATAAAAATTGTCACCATCATGTGTTCTCTCTCCATGTGTCCATATGTCATGTGATGGATAGTCTACTACTCGTACGATTCGTTGTTACTTCATAACACATTATAAGCATAAATCGTTCTTCTCGGCAGATCGATACAGTGTTCTTCGATCAATCTACTCTTCCATCTATTGTTTACAAGTGTTACAGAGTGGATCAGCTTTCTCATTCGTACCTAAACACTACCCCTAATCATCTGACGGCCGAGGCATGGGCACGGCGTGGTGCCAACACCCCAGCGTCGGGAAAGGCCTAGGGGAGGGAGGCATATCGTTTAGCGCGGCAGGAAAGATGCATGCACAGCTCAGCACCGGTGAGAGCCGCGGAATCAACAGTCTAGAGCTAAGAAACAACAATCCAGAGCTAAGAAACAACAATCGAGAGCTAAGCAAAAGCACTTTCATTTTGGAATTTGCAATGACGTTGCCAGAAACAATCTAGAGCTAAAAAAACAATGTATTCCCAAACGGTTCTTCACAAGAATTCATTCCCGAACGACGGTTAAAAAAAATGCATTCCCAAACGGCCAAACGGTTCTTCAAAAATCAGCAATGCGACAGTGTTCCGGCCAACAATCTACAATTCATTCCAAAACAGTCCTTCAAATCAGCAGTGCGAAAGTGATAGAAGATGGCGAGACTGGTGCAGTGCAGACATCATGGAACAAACTCTATTCGTCTGCCATCACAGCAGCAGAAATATGGAACTGAGATCAACAGCTGAGCCAAACAGAGTAAACTTAACAGCAAATATCAAATCAAAAACTTCTTTAGGTGGAATGCAAGATCCAGACCATGACGACAAAAAACTGACTTTGATAATGTCACCAGGGTACCAATCAAAAACCACATCCATACTGGAATACATGTCCTTTAGGGTGATCTAGCAAACAGCGCAGCAGCAAATATAGATTAAGAACAAGAACAGCGATAACTCTAAGTGGCCTTGTCAGCCTTGGCAGCAGTGGCGGCAGCCTGGCCCCTGAGCCGACCAGTCCTCCTGGCAGCGATGAGACCAACCTTCTGGCCAGGTGGAGCATCACGGCGGACAGTTGAGGCATGCCCAATGTGCTGGTGGTTACCTCCTCCATGGGGATGCTCAACAGGGTTCATGGCCACACCACGCACCTTCGGCCAGCAGTTCCTCTTCACGCGGTACTTGTGGTACGCATTGCCAGCCTTCAGCATCGGCTTCTCAGTCCTGCCACCACCAGCAACCTGGCCAATCATAGCACGGCAGCTGCTTGGGACAATCTTCTTGGCACCAGAGGGGAGCTTGATCCTGCAAAAAAACTGAACATCATAAGAAACTGTGTCTATACAAGACTATTATGTTTCAAAATATGTTATACAGTAAAGTTGCTGCTAGAACCTATCACAATGATCAGGACATCTCAATTCTCAAAGGCAATGTCAATAATGACAATCATGCAGGTAAATTGTATATAAACCATTAAGTCAATCTTAGCATTTTCCAATAACATGTATAATCCATTTCTTTCCATGAGAAGATAACTACAAGCAAATCATTAACTCACTACATCACAAGCATATACATTACCTCTAATCATCCTTAATTGTTGAAAAGATGCAACACGATCATAATATAACAGAATAAATTGGCATGCTTCTAGGTTTTCAAAAGTATTATAAAGCTGTTTCACCAACCCTACAGTCAATCAGAAGCATATACATAATCTATAACCATGCTTATTTCTTAAATAAATGCATGATTATCATAACATAACGGAATTACGAAACATATCAAAATATCTGTAGGCTAGAAAAAAATCTAAATTTATTTGCACTTCCCTGAGGTCAACTCTAGGATACAACCAAATTCTCGTGTTCAAGATAGTTAAACTATAGGTAGCATCAAAATGAGTTCGTGAGATCATGTCGGTAGCATTAATAGACATGTAAAGACTTACCGTTAAAAATTATTAGTATAAAACATAAAAAGCACGCCCAAACAAACATTTCGGTTGTTGACAAATTATAAACATCACCTAAAGCATGAATATATAAGCATCAAACGCAAACCATATATATACTTAATAACTACAGAAACAGCTAAGCACAAATTTCTCCCACGCACCGCATCACATGAGATCCAACAATAGTTCATATGATCGTCAGATCTGGTCATAGTAATGCAAAGCCATGAGAGAAAAGGTGGATCAGGGGTAACCTGGAGGTGCCGTTGTCGGGGTTGTGGCTGATGACGATGGCGTAGTCCCCGGAGGCCCTGGCGAAGACACCGCGGTCGCCGACGTGGTGCTCGACGTTGCAGACGACGGCTCCCTCGGGCACGGAGCGGAGCGGGAGGACGTTACCGATGGAGAGGGTAGCGCGGCGGCCGCAGTACACGAACTGGCCGGTGTACATGCCCTCGGCGGCGACGAAGAGCTCCTTCTGGTGCTTGTACCTGAACGGGTGGCGGAAGGTCACCTTGGCCAGCGGCGCGCCGCGCCCCGGGTCATGGATGACGTCGGTGACGACGCCCTTGAGGTACCCGTTGCGCTCGCCGAAGTCGAGCGAACGGAATCGCGCCGGGCCCTTGCGGTGGTGGGTGTGCGACTTGAACACGGACCCCGCACCCTTACGCTGCGCGCGGATCACGCGACCCATCCCGGCGGCGGCGAGGAGGCGGCGGCGGCGGCGGCGAGGGGAATGGACGAGCGGGCTGCGGCGAGGGGTTGGAGGAGTGAGAATGTGGAGCCTTATATAGCAGGCGGCGGGGGGTTCGGCAAGGGTTGCCCTAAAGCGGACGGTGGTGATGGCGGGTGGGATGTGTTTGGGCCGTCAGATTTGTTCGTGGGGTGGTGGGGCCGCGAGGTCAGTGTGACCGGACCGTGGGGCCGGAGTTGCGATTGGGTGAGAGAGAGAAACCGAGGAAAATTAGAAGTGGGCCGGTTTGGGTGGGCTGAACGAGTCGTCTGATGGACACAAATATTGATCGGCCCACTACTAAGTCGTGAGGTGGTCCAAAAATTGTGTGTGTTGCAACAAGCCAACAACATAGAAATTACTAATTTATCAGCAGCATCTCCTGTACTTCTGCAAATTGAAGCTATATAGCTTCACAAAGATATAGTCCCAAATGTTTAGTGCTCTCAAATATTTGTGCACTAATTTGGGAGTATATCAATCAATCTTCCAAAATTAATTTATCAATTAATTGCCTGTAAAAGATTTAGTGCTCTCAATTCAGCACCATGTAGGTAGGACCTCTCCCAAAGTAGGAAATCTACTTGGTAGGCTACTTTATCAAACAGTCAGCCAAGCAACCAAGGAGATGAAACATTGCAGCTATTGGTTTGTTGGGCAGAGTAAAATCCTCATGATAATAGCAGAGATATCATTTAAAATTAAAAGCAGGGCCTCCTACCGAGTTTATATAACGGAACAATCAGGTAAATATCCAATAAGAAAAACTTATCACTGAAGACGAAAATTTTGACACCATGCCAACGAGCAAAAACCACATGTATGTATGTGGGTAAGTCCAGTAGCAGCTGATATAGACCATTAAGACCAAGATCGAGAAACATGTCTTCAGGTGGACTTGCCGGAGGCGGCGGCGGCCTGGCCCCGGAGGCGGCCGGTCCTCCGGGCGGCGGTATGGCCGGTCTTCTGGCCGGGCGGCGCGTCGCGGCGGACGGTGGAGGCGTGTCCGATGTGCTGGTGGTTGCCTCCTCCGTGGGGGTGGTCGACGGGGTTCATGGCCACGCCGCGCACCTTGGGCCAGCAGTTGCGCTTCACGCGGAACTTGTGGTAGGCGTTGCCGGCCTTCAGCATCGGCTTCTCCGTCCGGCCGCCGCCGGCGACCTGGCCGATCATGGCGCGGCAGCTGCTCGGGACAATCTTCTTGGCCCCGGAGGGGAGCTTGATCCTGCAACAGCACACGGCAGCATGCATCCACGATCAGATCAGATAGCTCTGATAGCTGCTGTGCCCCTAGCGCAGACAATCTGGCGAGCTCAGCAGCTAGCCATGACAATACAATCGTGTAATGAGTTTTCTAGAGCTCGGCATATCACAACTCACAAGGATTAGGGAACCTCAAAAGCATTAGTAAGAATGACGATAAATTAATCAGGCGCATGTATATGCATAAATTCAAGATTTCCCCCATTCTACGGAATGGGCATGTGCATTTAGAGCGCTCACTCGCTGCTCACAAGTCACAGCATCATAGAAAGCTACAAGGCCTCTAGTGATCTTAATTTCAGTGCATAAGCAAAAGAAAATTGACAACATATATATAGAGCATGTCACGATTTATCTCAAGGATTATTAGAGATATAACGCATCTGCGTAATTCAAGGGTCGTCGCACAAAGAACTCATGAATCGTAGGATTACACAAATCTACACCCGTATGTGTGGGGTGGATAATTAAAAACATTGCAGACAAATGGCTGAAATACTATAAATCATATGGGTAGATTCGTCTAAAAAGCACTAATAGGATTTTATAACAAATTTCAATAGCAATCGGTGTTCAAAATTACAACTTTGTGATTGTGCAAAAAAAAGAAAGAAATATTTGTTACCAAATGGTGTCAAAATTACAATTTTGAGATTGTGCAATTTAAAAAACAAGAATAATTGTGACAGAACATGGAGTAAAAAGTAAAAACAACACCTAAAGCATGAACATCTCAAGTAGAAAACGAAATCTATAGAACTCATAAACTAAGAGACCAGGCGAACATCTCTATTTTTACCACTCACCACAATTAATCACATCAGATCCAACAAGAGTACTTGATGAAGCGAGATTGAGATAGTAGTAATATAACGAGGACGTGAGTGTGCATGCATGCCATGCGAACGCAATGTCATGCATGACTCATCATGAGCTTAATTAACTAGCCGGCCGCGGCCATGCATGAGGAGGAGGACCTGGAGGTGCCGTTCTCGAGGTTGTGGCTGATGACGACGGCGTAGTCGCCGGAGGCTCTGGCGAAGACGCCGCGGTCGCCGACGTGGTTCTCGACGTTGCAGACGACGGCGCCCTCGGGGACGGCGCGGAGCGGGAGGACGTTGCCGATGGAGAGGGTGGCGCGGCGGCCGCAGTAGACGAACTGCCCCGTGTACATGCCCTCGGCGGCGACGAAGAGCTCCTTCTGGTGCTTGTACCGGAAGGGGTGGCGGAACCTCACCTCGGCGAGCGGCGCGCCGCGGCCCGGGTCGTGGATGACGCCGGTGACCACGCCCCGCAGGTACCCGTGGCGCTCGCCGGCGTCCAGCGCCCGGAACCGCGCGGGGCCCTTGCGGTGGTGGGTGTGCGACTTGAACACGGAGCCCGCCGCGCCCTTGCGCTGCGCGAGGATCACGCGACCCATCCCGTCGGTGGCGGCGGCGGCGGCGGCGCTGGGGAAGGGTGTCGGTGGAGATAGCAGCAGGCGTGAAGCGCTAGGGTTCAAGCAAGGCGGCCGTGCGTGGAATCTTTATATAGCGCGCTTGCTTGGCGCCGCCGCCGAGCTAGGTTAGCCCTTACGTAAGATCCAAGTGTCCTCTCAACAAAAACACCGGATACTACGGAGAGAAAGGAGAGTTACTGAGTTAGGGAGCTCGTCAATAAGTAGCACCGCCTTTTAGATTGGGGGTGAATTGCATTCATGCAAATATAAAGTTGTAAGAACTATAGACGACAGTTCAAAAATATGCCATGCATAACATGGTGGTTCAAAAACATGCCACTCAACGGCATCTGCATTTTTTTTTTTACATTGACACATGCAATTTTGCATAATTTATAATGGTATATATGTATGCATTTACACCTTCGAATTGAATAAAATACTTAACAAGGTGGACGCTTTGTTGGTGGCAGTAGCAAATTGAGAGAGGGAGATTTGTTGGTGGCGATAGCAAATTGAGGGGGAGATCTCACCAGATTGCTCATTGAAGGATGCCATGACAAGGCTATCCATCAGCGATGTCAAGCTCCACCCTATGTGGCGACGAACTCCATAACATAGACACAATGGAGGAGGCTAGCATCAACGCACTCCACTGGCAGGCTCCTCTGGACGGCCGTGTATCTTTTGAGCGACCAACATGACGCCAAGGCAAACTGATGGTGCGACGGTAAGCTCCTCATCAATGACAAACTCCCCTTGGTAGCTATAGGAGCAAAGCGATGATCACATATATTTGGGCAAAGAGAAAAAGGGTGGGAAGGGGATCTGTGGGGAGAGAGAAATTAGAGAGAGGTTTGGGAGGGAACCAAGAACAAAACCCAAGGAAGAAGGTGGAGTTGCTCTGTTGAAAGATTTGGAATAATGCAGGGGAAGGGGAAGAATGATTGAATGAGGAATGGAATCCAAAAAACCCTACAAATGACACCAAAGTCCCCCCAGAATTATTTCCACTAGGAATATTTGTGCGGGTATCCAAACTAATCCTTAGGCAGAAGATAATGGAATTTCTTAAGTAAAGAAAAAAAGAACACATTTGTATATAATATATAAATAAATAAATAAATAAATAAGATGATATTCGTCCTTCCCCATATTCAAAATTTTATCTTATGCAAAAACCAGCAATGCCTACTCCATTAGTAATAACATCAGTGACTTAATTTAAAAATTGGGTTAAGTTGAGCTTCAGCGAGCCCATGATGCCTATGCTTTATGTTAGGCTTGATTTTGGTTTTCATATTTGAGATGGTTTCCATGATGCAAAGTGTTTACGATGGCTTACATGATGCAAAGTGAAAATCCCACGGCTTACATCCAAATTGATGGGCTATAAACGTTCACAAGCTTCCCTTATTATGTTTTTTTCCTCCCCTCACCTTGATCTCTTCTACTCTTTTCTCCTATCAGACAAGGCAAAATGGCGCTTGTTGTTGGTTTGCATGTGCCTACATGGTATAAATAAAGATTAATTAACATTTATGAGTATGGTATTACTAAATTGCGCTACTTTAAAAGATGGTATTATCGAGATTTAGTCCCCATGTTGTAATGTCTGCTTGACATGTACAAATCTCCTGGCAAAATTACATTTATAGTTATTGGGACATGAGAGGATGACAAAAAACCTATAATAGTACAATTTTGGCACTGTTTGAAAAGTACAATCCACTGGTAAGATTACATTCATAGTTATCGAGAGAGAAGATTACTGGCTAACCTTGGATAATCACACATCCCAGCAATACAACAGCGCTTGACATGTATGAATCTATTAAAAGATTGCATTTATATGAGATAGTTTCTTATTTGTCGCTCAAAATGAGATGTTCACCTTGTTATGTCATCACCTTTTTTTTTAATTTTGTTATTTAGTACTAAAAGTTTACTTCATCTCTTATTTGCCACCTCCATCAGCTTGCTAACTTTTGAGCATCGTTTTGCATAAATGACAGTTGTACTATGACTTGAGCAGTCGCACTCAACCACCTACTAATCCCCTTCTTAAATTCTTTGATTAGCATTTTGATTTGGTCCAATTACATAAGGGCAAAAATGAAATTTTCATGCCACTTTAACCATTGTGAGACAGTCAACTGGCTGAAGTGGCAAATAAAGGATAAAATAAACTTTCAATGGCGAATAACAAACTTCGAAGAGAGCGATAGCATATCAAGTATTGACCGAACTTTGACGGACAAATAAGGAATATATCTACCTTCATAATACGAGTAATTGATGCACTGGAAGTGTCATGAGCTAGAAAATAGTAGATATAAAACAACAATTGTCATACCCGATCCATTTGATTATACCGAAGAACATGTCAATGCAGACAATGAGGGACATAGATTGCACAGTGTGGGGTAAAATGTTCCACTGAGAAATATGGATGGGAATGTGTGGGTCATATTATTGTATCAGGTTCGAATGTGGTGAAAACCCAGTAATAACATTTTTGAATTATCACAACTAAACGATGACACTGTAAATGTCAAACCCAATGAGATGTAATTAACCCTATAAATAACCCCTTGTTGTCTTGTGGGGGACTAACTTCTCCCTCATAGCAAAAACAACACTACAACCCTATGTCCACAACGCCAAGTTGCAACAGTGTCATGGTGTATACAACTAATTGCAACATTACCAAGACACAACAAAGTAGTTGCGTGTTGTGGAGGTGCGACAACCTTCATATTGTGCCATCACAACATAGCACAAAGCACATAGGTATCATTTATGTCTACGGCCTATCTTCTAATTTTGAGAGCTTAATGAGGTGTTCTCGAGAGCCGTGTTTAGTTCGTTTGATTTTATTAGAGTTTTCAGACACGCATTCGAGATAAAAAACCGTCTAAAATATATATATATATATATATTGAAAACAAATATAAATTAACAAATAAGTATATAAACTGATGGGTTGTACATAACACGGAAATGACGTGCCACGCAACCATTGTCAAACTCACACTACTATTTAAATTGACACATGGCATCTATGTCAATATATAAGTAAGAGCATTTGCAACAAGGTCACGAGGATTTGAACTCACTTTTTCTATACGGAGGGGAAAAGAGAAAGAGATATATAGAAGATACTTTTTTTTTATAGAAGATATTTTATTCATCAAGAGTCGGTCTACCACGCATTTCAAGACATGCAAACTACTACGTGTGTGGACCATTTTAAGATTGTCGCCGCTCCCACAACCAAATGTGAGCGTGACAAGAGCTTCTGCTCGCATTGCTTCTCCGACGGCCGAGCCGGCGATGTCAGCGGGATGCTGCCGCCCTGCGGCTCCGTGAGACAAGCAAAGAGGGATGACCGTGCTGGCTTTCTCTAGTCGATTTCCTCTCCAGTTTTGCGTTCGTGTGCTACCGCTAAAACTGCAGGGGGATGTTAAAGTATATGGTATGATCCGGAATGTATGATACGATATATTTGGATAGGTTATATTTGGATAGGTTGATTGTAATCTCTCCGATATGATATCATGTTAGATGAAGAATATAACTCAACGGGATGATTTGTATTAAGCCTCGAGGACGTTTATATAATACACGGTGGCTTGGATTACAAGCAATCTTAGAGATAGAGATGGAATCGTACCGGAGAGATTACAACCAACCTATCCAAATATCTCCTATCCTATTATAACAGCTGATTCCTTACTGATCATACCATATACTCTTAACAGACGAGTATAACAGACCAGTGCGCCGGACGGAGATAGAGGTACGAGAGAAGGTGTTTTGGATTCGTGCGATCGGACGTTTATGGGCTTATCCCGTCGGAAAGCCATGAAACGTGACACCGTTGCCCGGTTTTCCTGATCTGTGAGCGTCTCTGCAGAACTTCATAACTAAAGATTACCCCCACTCAACATAAGACCATATTGAAGAATGAAATAACAGCTCATGATGCTGTATATATATCGTAACCGTGACAATTCTACGAACAAGCTGAACAACCACATGCGGTAGAGGAAGCAGCGGCAGCAAAGCAGGTGCAAGGCCGACTCTCGCTTGCTCCATTTTGCCTGCAATCTCTTTGATTCAGCTATAACGGCAGAAGCAGAAACGAATTTCCCCATCAGTTTCATATCACAGGTGAATCCAAACATGTAGAGGCAGGCTCTTTGTATCAGATAAAGGCGCGGTGACAACTTTACTGTACGGATACATTAGGAAAGGGGTTTGCCTCACGGTCTGACGGTTGATGTCTTCTCGACGACAAGAGTGAGTAGCAGGAATGAGCCGAAGGAGATGACGAGGGCACTGGCCATCAAGATAAGCATGGCTTGTAGGGTGATGTTTGGGCTTAGGAAGAAAACGACTGCGATGGCACCTGATTGCCAAACCTTGAATTGTGCAAAGGCCGCCTCCTGCATTTGTCATTTCCCCCAAACAACACGAGTATTAAATTTAAGATAACTAATTATATCAGTAAATGGAATGCAGCAAACTACACCTTTCTGAAGCTGACAGAGGAAAATCATAAGATAGAAATGAAACCAATGCATTAGGTTTGGAAAGTAAAGTAAAAGTACGTTACCTTGATATCCTCAAACAGCAGCCCAAGTAAAGCACTTAACTGGGTATTGAAGACCCCATCACCGATGCCCCACAAGACACCTATAAATAGCGGAATTGCTGCACCAAGTAGTCCACCCATTGGACTGCAGGCAAGATAAAATGAATGCTCTATAATAGCAATGGCAGGCACAAGAAAAGCACATAGGCATAGCACATGGACAAGTAAAAAAGAAATTAAACCTGTAAAGAAGAAGCAACCAGAACAGGACTACAGCTTGAAGAATAGCTCCAACTGACACTATAAACGTAGCTGAATGAAGTCCAGAGGTCAAACGTCCAGCGACCAATGAGCACTGCAATGCCAGAAAAGCTTCAAAAGTCAGCTCAAATGATATGGATAAATAAATATAAACTATTGACAAATGGAAGAGAAGATTAGATATGAGTTTAGTTGCTAGGGCAACTTGTGCACTTCATCCGCTGTAGCCTAAAGCAACATACAGGCTAATAGCAACAGCAGATGACTTGACAAATAAAGCAGAGAGCAGGCTCTGATCTCAGCATAAAATGGTACAGGTATAATGTTGACTTTTCCTGTGTGTGCGCGTCTGTTGGAGGGGGATGGAGGGGATAAAATATGTAACTAGACAATCAAGTTAGTGATTTTACTTACAGCTACATCAGCTGCACCATATATTGCCATGGCTCCACCAACTCCAGAGATGCCAAGGACAGGCGTTACAATACTCTTTGTGAATACAGCCCTTAATAATTCACCACATTCTCTTTACAAAAATACGACTAAGAAAGTGAACAACCATGTATGTTGAAAATATGTATACTACTTACCATACAAATGCCTGCTGTAAACCAGAATATGCTATAAGAGGGATTATAAGAAGCATCCTTCGGTCCTTGAGAGGGGCAACAATATACTTCAACATAGCTCCAAACGAGGAATGTGTTTGAGCATTATCTCCTTTCTCGACCCTTTTGGACAGTAAACACATTAACACAATTCCAACAATCATGCAGCCAAGAAACACAACAAATAGCAGCGTTTTTCCTGTTACACCTCCTCCATCCTGAAACGACAGGAAATGAGCGGATCAAATGGGACGACAACACACATGCAAATGCACACTGCACAACAAAGCAGACAAAACATTATTATAAAAAAATAGCAGAAAATAGTCTCCGTCCAGATGTCCAGACAAATGGCATGAGAAATTCAGACTAAAGTTTTACTCTGAAGTGATTCGTTCAGTAGCTTGCACAAAAAAAATTATGGGTTATGAGGACTGCGTAACCTGAGGATATTCCTAGAATTTTCAGAGTTAGGATAACTACAATGGAACAGATAACATGTTAGAAATTTATTTCAAACATACACTAGAAAGGGAAAAATTAAATTGAGTCGGTTAAACTAACACTGTGGCTGTTTTTTGTAGTTCTCTGTTGGCAGTGTCAGTAGGCTGTAGTTTCTCTATTTATAATTGATTGCGCTATTTTTGTTACAACCAACATAGTGATGTCAAGGACCGATCGGTGCTCAGTTGGTAGGAGCCACAACTGAGCTCCCCACCTACCCTGGTTTGATCTCGGATACCTCACCTAAGGGGATTGAGTGTTGGCTGTGTTGGTGGAAGGTGAGGGAGAAGCGGCCCACCAACTTGGGCTCGAGCCGAGGTGTCCTCTCCCCTCTTTAGTGAATGCCAGAGATCCTGGCCACGTGGCCAAAAGCTAAAGAAACATAATGATGGTTTTTAAACTAATTTTAGGTTATCGTAAGCCTGGAAGATCACCTATATTGAACTGGCTAATAAATAAGCCTCATAAGAGGAACATACGTGTCCCAGAAAGAATATAAAAATGCACAATAAAATACTTCCATTGATACTAAAAACTTTATTTGTTATTTGATTCTAAAATTATTAAGTCATGAGCATCTCTATTAGTCACCAGTTAGGCATTTTTAAACAAAACAAAAATCAAATAAACCTGAAAGTTTATATGATCCTACACTAACAAGACTGAAACATATAATGCTAACCTTTCCATTTCTTAGCAGAGCAAGGGAGATCAAATTTCCAATGACCTACATAATTCAAATGTAGTATAAGTGAGACCATTGTAGAAAAATACTAGAATATCTCTTGTCATGTTTCAGTTATAACTGGCTCTTGTATGGTTGTACCTGAGTACTAGCAAACGCTCCCCAAAATTCTCCATTGAACTTCCCTAAAGTTGAACCCTCAGACAAATTATTGTCTCTGGCATGACTGAGGGCAGCACATGTAAGATACGTTCCCTACAATGTGAAATATGAGTATGTGAACTGGGCATTAATTGAAACTAAATAGTACAATGGTAACATTGTTACCTGCCCAACCCAAATGATTGATGAAGTAAAACCCAGGTATAATGAAGCTGGCACCATTGTGTACCTGGAAATTCATTATTAAAGTTAATATGACATGAAAAGCAGCATGTTGCATGTACTAAATTTTATTGTTACCATAGTATTTAGGGAAAAAAACAGAAAATTGCTATATTAAGAAGCACAAACATCAATCAGGAATTCAGGACTCGGGACCCAAACCTAATTCATGATCCATACAAAGGTGGTATCTATCAAGGGCATCCCTGGTAGACTGCATCACAGATGCACAGCATCAGTACATAGCCCAGGGATACATTTTTCTGAACTAGTTGTTTTCAGCTACTTGAGAAGTCGAGGTTTTACTCTCAGAAGTCAGATCAATAGGGTATTGGCGTAAGAAATATGGGAAATGAGAATGCAATGCATTTGCCTCCTTATGATAAACAAAAGAGAGCATGTCAGAAAGTAGAGCTAAGGTTGAACTCAAGCATGAGAAATCCCAGAATGTTCTGAGCATGACATTCCAACCCATAATCTTAACAAACTCAAAGAGCCTACTTCCTTTGAACTAAACCATTGGTCGAGGGAGGCTGTAGCCTATGAAAATTTCTATGAACGTACACTACCTCTTAAGTCAATCATCCATGTCAGACGTTTCACATTTCCAATAGATTGGACGTTGGGCATCCTCTACCGAACACTAACTAAAAAGCACACGATTAAACAAGAGAACGTCAATAAAAAAAAAATTCATGCTGATCCTCTCGGGCGAAATCGGATATTTGCCCCAAAGTTGAGCTGCCTCTGGATATTTGCCCAAAGTTGAACTGCCCCTAGATATTTGCCCCACTTGGCCTCTTTTGGTTTTGCTTTTGTCTCAGGGGGGTGATTAGGAAATTGCCAAAACACACGCCCGAGCGCGCTGCGCCACCCGGCCATTCTCCCCGCCATCCATCCTTCGCCACGGCGCCGCCATGGCGGGCCTCCCAACCGGCCGGCGCGCCTCCCCGGCGGACCGCGTGCCTCCCCCGCCCCCTCAGCGCCTCGAGGCGCCTCCGCGCCTTGCCCTTGCGCAGCCTTTGGCGCTGGCCCCCCGCCGCCTCCGCGGCTCACTCGCACGTGCAGGGGTTCCCACCGAGCCACCGTCTCCGGCATCCCTTCACCGCCCGGATTGCTCCCTTCCCCACAAGCTACGTGCAAGGTAATTTCCTAGGTGAATTTGAATTGCTTCACCCTGAAGTTGAATTTGAATTGCTCCCCTAAAGTTGTGCTACGTCGTGGTTTACATGCAATTCATTCATGCACGATCCATTTTTCATTCAAAACAGCGATTTGGGAGGAGTGGAGAGTGCGATCTGGGAGGCAGGTACACTGTAGGCGATATGGGAGAGGAGCGTTACCAGCAACCTGGAGGGAGGGTAGGAGGCTGGGTGTGTTTTGGCGATTTTCTAAACAGCCCCCTAAGACAAAAGCAAAACCAAAAGAGGCTAAGTGGGGCAAATATCTAGGGGCAGCTCAACTTTGGGCAAATATCCAGGGGCACACCAACTTTGGGGCAAATATCCGATTTCGCCGAACCGACACTATCTAGCTAGGCATTTCATCAGACAGACACCATGCAGACAAACCAGGACACCGTACGTCACTAGCAGACCATCCATGATCCATGGCAGACGGCGAGGTGTATCCAAGAGCGCACCATGTCGGGACCAGGTTGGCGAGGATGAAGAGCACGTAGCCGCTCGTGCCAATGACGAGCGCGCGCTTGGAGCCCAGCCACCTCACCAGCGGCGACGCGGCCACGGCGAAGAGAGTGAAGGAGGTGTACAGGACCCCCATCGAGACGGTGCCAATGTCGCCCTCCTGCGGGCAGACGACGGCGCGCAGGATCCCCATCAGGAAGGGCGGCGAGATGAGGCGACGGACAGAATGTAACCGAGGGGAAGGGAAGGCGTACGGTGTTGACGGTGCTCTCGAGGTTCTGGGCCGCGCTGTAGGCGGAGAAGACGAAGAGGAAGGCCGCGGAGAGGAGCCGCGCGTCGGCGTGGTGGCCCCGGCGACCCGCCGGCGCGGCGAGAAGCGGGGCGGCGGCCTCCTCCTCGTCGCGGTGGGCGCGGGCGTCCATGCCGGAAGGCTTCGAGAGTCAGCACGGGGATGGGAAGCGAGAGCCGCGTACTGGGCGTGCGCAGCGGTGAAGATTCCCAGAAGCTTTTATACTCGGGGAAGAGCCGGAGGCGGCCGGCGAGGAGAGGAAGCGGAGGCTGCGGAGGAGACGAGGAGGAGGAGGAGGCGGCGAGTTGGGGGCCCGCACGGCAGTGGCTCGCTGCACCTGTCGTCAGTGGCGTGTTCGCAACTGCCGCTAACTACCGGCCCATTGGGCCCTCCCAGGCCCAGTGGCCGTCGCCTTCTTCCTGCGCTTGTTTGTCTTGGCGTTTTATGGTGGGATTTTTGTTTAGGTTTCTTACGGAGTAAGAACAGGTACACGTAACACGTGGCACTTTTGGAGTGAGATTCGATCATACGATGAGTAATTCGGTTTGATGACCTGAGATCAGGGCTTGTTCAGTAAAGCAAGATCCCTCTGATCCCTGATTCGATGGCCCTTTTAGGATTTTATATATGTATACGTCTGAATGTTTTATGGATGTCTCATGTAAAATACTCATAGGGAATATTGTGAAAATATCGTAGGGAACATCGTGGACATATCCTAGGGAAAATCACCGCCGCTGAGCTTCGTCGAGAAGGGGGAGGCCACGCTAAGCTTCGCCGAGAACATCGCTGTCGAGCTTCACAAAGAGGGGGGAGGCCGTGCCGAGCAACGGGGCGTCGAGGTGGCGGGATGGGAGGACATTAGGGATTCCCCTGGTGTGGAGATTAGGGAAGAGAGAGAGAGGTAGGTAAGGAAGGAAAAGAGAGGACGGAGGAAAAAATAAAAATATGCCACTCGAATTGTGATGTAGACTGTCACGCAAGCAAAATAAGCCACATCGGTGTCCACCCACCAAAACCACGGTCATGTCGCTCTAAAACTGCTCGTTGACCGATCAAGGGACTAAATCGGAGCTTTTGCAATACCTTAGGGTCTGATTCAACCCGATTTTGCATCTCAGAAACTAATTAGTGCTCGAGCGAATGTACATAGATGAAATCGATGCTTTTCCTTGTTTAAGTTCTGCTCAAAAAGAGCTTAGAATTGACTTAAGATTGGCACCCACCAAGTATGCTTACATTGCGCTAGTGTTACCGTAATTTATTTAAGCTTCACTTGTTCGCAACCCAGAGTGTGCAACCCGGAAGTCTCGACGGTTCAAATAGATCAAACGGTACATGCCCAATTGTCCATCCTTGTTCAAATGTGTGTCGCCACCGTTTGTACTATCCTCTCAATTTTCCACTCGAAAAGATTGTTGCGTCCCGCCACAACGCTACCAATTTAAAAATATGCACAGACTACTGTGGACCATTCATTTTACTTGATCCAATAGTTCAGTGAACAGGGGAATAAGGTGATAAGATATGTTTAGTCGGTACATCTGTGATCCAATCGTCCATTGTTCGATCTCGCTGTTATACTGTCACACCCTGTATCTCACACTAGGATAAGATCTGAGCCGGCTGTTGCACATTTTAATAGATCCATGACAGGATCAAAGATCCTGAAAGATAACACGTACGGCAAACCTCTTTTTAGTGAATCGATCGAATCAAGCATGGCTTTAAAGATTCAAAGTTGAAATCAGTAGCTTAATCGATCAGCTCGGAATCCCAGATTAAAAAGAAATTAAGCCCTTTGGCCTGCAACATCGTGTTGATATCTTCTTGGAGCTTTTATTAGACGACAGCGCTTGGCCCACGCATCCTATGCTGCCGTTAGTGCCTTTGGACTTGCATGTAATCACATCCACTTACATGAAATATCTAATTGCAGTCTGGGCAAATACCATATGCCTGAAGATTCCAGTTGTCCGGTGACGCATCTGACGGAAGCTTAGACAAATCATTCCGGCAGCCGACGATACTAGTATTCTGCATTTCTACTCGGACTGCAGCCGAACATCCAGAGACCGAAGATGGATGTCGACTAGCTGCTCGGCCTTTATTGTCCATTTCTTGGCAGTGTTGAGTGGCTGTTTCTAGCTGATATGTGAATCGACATGTGTACGTGTTTCGTGGCCTTCCACACTTTTCGTTCACTCAGAGCAATCAAAATGCATTCTTGCTTACGTGTTACCTAGAGGAGAGTGTATTAATAACATATTTAGAAAAAGCACTACATTGCATGATTTTTTGAATGGCTTTCTTAGCATTGATTTCTAATTGGTAGAAAAAGTTGTGGGAAGAAACGTTGATCACCACATAGGGTTTCTAAATCGTTGCTATTACTTCGATTTGTGTGAAGTAACGGTTTCTACACTAAGAACCGATTGTCCTCTCTCTTCACATTAATTTGTTGCCACATAAGCTATCTATCTTACATGGCATATGAAGAAACAGTGAAAAAACCTACATTAGAAGTGTCCTCACACACTCCCTCTGTTTTTTTAAATTTGCCACTTTTGACTTTTCAATACGCTTTTAACCATTCATTTTATTGAAAAAACTATATAAATATCATTTATTTTATTATAGTTTGTTTTATCATTAAAGGTATTTTAAACATGATTTATATTTTTTATTTTTGCACTAAATTTTTGAATGAGACAAATGGTTAAAAGTGTGTCCAAAAGTTAAAAGCGTCAAATAAAAAAATTATCATTAAAGTTATTTTAAATAGGACTTATATTTTTCATATTTGTATTAAATTCTTGAATAACACGTTCAAAAGTTAAATACACTGAATAAAAAAAACGGAGCGAGTATATACTCTGGCTAAAATCGACTTTCTTCCTTGGACATTGTCTGTTCATTCTTTGGTTCTGGTTAGAACTATTTATTGCAATAACATTAGAACTTCGTAGCCCCAAAACGTCACAAATGCACTCCCGCCCGAGCCCCTAGTGGACCGATTGGTTGCCCGCTTGAAGCTTGGCCAGGCCGTATGCAGGGACATATATCTTGATTGGTCGCCCGCACAAGCCAGCAAGCTAGGCTGAGGGCACGAAAAACCCTATTACGAGTTTACGACCTGGCCCGGGAGGAATGCAGGACTGCGCTGAGGACGAACTCCAGAACATATGGCCCTCTTTGATACTCCCTCCGTTTTTTTTATTTGATGCTTTTGACTTTTTGGCACGTCTTTGACCATTCGTCTTATTCAAAAATTTAGTGCAAAGATGTAAAAAAATAAGACATATTTAAAGTACCACTATTGATAAAACAAATCACAACAAAATAAATGATATTTACAAAAATAATTTGAATAGAACGAATGGTCAAAAGAGTGTTGAAAAGTCAAAAGCGTCAAATAAAAAAAAACGGATGTAGTACTAGTATCTTGTTTAGTTTTAGTTTAGTTTTTTTTGAAAAAATTTGATCATCTTTGAAAGTGGTATAAAATGGCTAAATTAATTATTAAAAAATATTTTTGTGATCTTTGAGAAAAAACCTATTAAGTTATAAAAAAATTATTTTCAAAAATAAAGTGAATGGGCAATCCTAACAAAAACTAAACTAAAACAAGCTATCAAAGTTTCGCGTCTCGCCACTGATAGTCTCCAATACCATCAGCAGATTGTGGTCAACGTTAATCACGCTACATTAGCTTGTGATTGTGAGTTGTGAGATGGAGTGGTATCTCAGAAAAGTGAGCTGCTGCGTGTGCTCAGCGGGAACGGATCGGGGTTAGCGAGCGGCAGGCAGCTAGTAGTATGGTGGCGTACCAGGACGGGATGAGGTTGGCGGCGATGAAGAGGAGGTAACCGGAGGTGCCGAGCACGAGCGCGCGCTTGGACCCCATCCGCCGCACCACCGGCGACCCCACCACCGAGAACGCCGTGAAGGACGTGTACAGTAGCCCCAGCGAGATCGACCCCAGATTCTCGTCCTGCGCGCGCTCGGCAAGCAACCGCCGTTAATGGTGGCGCCGGCCGGGGTGGTGGTCGGCCTGCACGCCGATCAGCCGATCAGGGGACTCGGATGGGGGGGGTACCGTGTTGACGGTGCTCTGCAGGTTCTGCGCGGCGTGGTAGGCGAGGAAGACGAAGAGGAAGGCCGAGCTCAGCAGGTGCAGGTCGCGGGTCTCCGACGCCGATGCGTCCGCGCCGCGGCGGCGGACGCCGGCGCGGACCAGGGGCGCGGCCTCCTCCTCGTCGCCGGCTGTCGCCGAGGTGGGGTCCATGGCAGCGCGGCCGGCGGGAGAGTTTAGTTGGGCTGGGTTAATTGGGGGAGGAGCTGGTGCCAACCGCCGAGTCCTACCTCCGTCCTGCCCCTGTCATCGTCCGTGATTTGGGGGAGACGCCACGGTCTAGGTTTCGAGAAAAATAAATAAATTGTACGGAGTACCGTAGTTAATGTGACACGCGGTCTCACATACGACTAGTCTAGATATTTCTATACATAAAGTTAGATTTTTATTTCATCGTAGATCCAAAACGGTGTTGTAAAGATAATTTGATAGTCTAAACTAGATATTTCTATACATAAAGTTAGATTTTTGTTTCATCGTAGATTCAAAATGATATTGTAAAGATGATTTGATGACGAGTTGTTAGGCTATCACCAACCATGTTCCCTAAATTTCATCCCCTATATCTTTATATACAGACCTCCTCTAAAAAGATTTCTCCCCTATAATACATTCATCTCCAACCACATTTTCTAAATCTCATTCCCTATAGGTCAAAAACCCGTATTAGACGCTTAATATTGAAACCAATTTTTTATATCCATATTTGTGGTAACCTTAAATGTATTATGCATATTTAAAATTACTTAATTAATTGTTTAAGAGGACAAATGAGTGATAGGGGGAGGAGAGAGGTTCCCCATATATAAGGATCCTCTCTCCTCTCCCTTACTTTAGGGAATGTTTTAGGGGACTCGGTTGAAGCATGTAGGAAATGCTTTATCCTCTAAATATAGGATAGGGAACCCTTTAGGGTCTTCCATTGGAGATAGCCTTAGGAATTACGCCGATGCAAGATCACGAACGACACCAGGAGACACGATGTTTGGTAACGCAGTTCGACATTGCTGCCTACATCTGCGGGGCTCTGATTATGAGCGCTCCTCCCCAATCCATAATACCATGAAAGACATCGGCTAACTGTGTCACGGCCACATGCCACACGACCTCCTCTATTGCCTATGCTACTATTATGAAGTCGTTGTCTTGGTTACACCAGGACTGCCTCCCTTTATATAGTGGAGGCCCGGATAAGTCCGACTCTAACACTAACCAACCTCGCTTATTACAACACGTAGTCCATGTAACGTGCTCGCATACACATATTCGACACAATACCTAACAAATTTCACCTTGAGAATATGATCTCTCCACCTTGAAGTCGCTTTGAGTCTTGCGCGAACCCGCACCCGGACTCGATTGTTTCCTTTTGCGACCTCTACGGGTCAGTCCGACGAGTCCTCATCAAACTCACACTGTCGGGATTAAGGGTCTGTTGGATCGAGCCTCGCCAGCGACTTCACCGGCCAGTACGATCTCACTTCAGCGATCGAATCGGACGCTGGGAGCCTTACTTCGGCCAGCGACTCGGCCGGCCCCATCCAAACAAGCCCTAAATTACGGCCCATTGCCATGGCCCACTCCCTGACGGCCCGATCAAACAGCCTACCAGGGCTCAGCTCCCTGGAAGGTTCTATCTGGCCCATGTGCGTCCTGCCGAACAGCCCTTGACTGGCACGATGCGTAATGGCCAAGGGAACGAGTTTGAGTCCGACTCGAACAGAGTTCTACACGGCTACGTGAAGACCCGGACGTGGTTTCCGGATTGGACTAGGAGTCGTGTTCCCAAGACTAGGAGTATGCCTTATCCGCCTCGGGATATATTTGGCATGTATGAGTTCGTTACGATCTCGTAGTTAGCCCTACCGATATTCCCTCAGAGGTCGGTTTGCTCTGTATTATATAAACCATGCCCCTACGACATGTAGAGGGAGGAGGATCAAAACTTAGCATATCATTGCATATTGCTTCCTTGTACACACATAATCTCGCCGAGACTTGTTCATCTCGTCGAGCCATCTCTTGTATTCATCTTTGATATATAAGAAAGGCTGGACGTAGGGCTATTATCTCTCCCGAGAGGCCCGAACCGTGATAAAACCCATGTCTCCTCGTTCGTTCTTCGTTCGCTCGCTCGGCGTGTCTCCTATCTCAATCTTCAAGAACCTTAGCGACTTGAGATCGTTATCTCAACTATCGACAGTTGGCGCCATCCGTGGGAAGACGCAGATCGAGCATGTCGAACTCTATCGGCGACAGAGATTCTCCCGAGGACTACGACTCGGCGGCGGATGTCTCTTCCTTGCCGATCGGATCGATCCTTCGATCTTGATCGCCTTCAAGATCTGGTTCCCAGCTCCTTGCTCGGGGACTGGATCTCTCCGCGCCGGGCAGCTCTTCGCCCGGAGCGCGCGTCTGGTCCCCGCGACGAGCTCCGTGTTCGGGCCGGATCTCTTCGTCGTCGGTAGTTTTCGCCGGCGCTGTCTGATCCCCGCGACGAGCTCCTTGTTTGGGGTCGATCTCTCCGCCGGGCAGCTCTTCGCCGGGCGCGACGTCTGTCTCCGCGACGAGCTCCGTGCTCGGGGCTAGATCAACTTCGGCGGGCAACTCTTCGCCGGAAGCGCTCTCGTCCCCGCGACGAGCTCCGTGCTTTCGGGATCGGATCAAAACTCCTTCCGGATCCCGGCCGTTTCGCTGGCGGTGGATGACGGAAAGAGTCGACCAAAGACTTGGAACATTGACCACCGTAAGTTCCTCGTAAGTCTTTCGTTTTCTAGCTTCGCTTTTTCTTAAATTTCGCGCCTTTAGTTCGTCCAAGTCTCTCGGCCGCCATGTAAAGTTCAACCCATTGAGCGGTGAATGCTCGCGCCCCTGCGATCCTCCTCACCACTTGTCTTCTCGACTACTCTTTCTCTCGGTAACACTTGATGGTCGCCTGTCTTGCGAACTCTTGGCTCCGCACTCTTAAGGGTTTTCCCTGCCCGTGATCTGGTTTTAACAAGTTCCTAAACTCGAGTTGCGTAACACGGCATCCAAATCGCGGCTAAGCTCGCTCTCGTAAGCCCTCCGCGGCGAGAGGCACTTACCGCCCACGGCACAACCACTCGGCAAAGCTCTCTCGTAAGCCCTCCGCGGCGGAGGCACTTTCCTTGTTCGGTTACCTTCGAATCGCCTAACTTACGTTAACGAGCGCCTCGAACGAGTCGATCAGTGCGGGTGTCGCTCTAACTCTCTACGCGACGTGCTTGAAGTCGCAAGCTCAGTCTTCATGTATCGTCTGCATCGGGGCTAGGGCGTCGCTTTTCTCTTGTGCACTGCTCGAGTTCGCAACTCAGTCCTCGAGCAACCGCACAACGGGCCGGAGTTAGGCTAAGCGTTCTACCGGTTTTCTTAAAACTTTCTAGCTGTTCGCCTTGCTCTTGGTTTCTGTTCGTCCTTGTCTTTTCTTTGCTCTTTTTGCGTGAAAAGTCGCTTTCGAAAGTCGCTCGGTCGACTCTCACTCTGATTCAAGCGCCTTTCTCGGCGGTCTTAAGTCGCCGCCAGCCTCAAGGATCGCCTCTCTTCGATCGGTTGGGACTTGAGCTGAATTTCGCAACCCCAGACGCTTTTCGCTTTTCAGTTCCTTTCCTTAGCGTTGGTTTTCAAAACCTCGTTGGTCTTCGCCCCGTAGCGCTCCCACGTCTGAGCATGTCTTTTATCCGGCGACGACCAGACGGCTCCGGTGGCGGGCGGCGCACCACCGATGGAGTTCGCGCCACCGTAGCGATTCTCATCGCAACGGGCATGCCCACCGTAGTCGATTCTCATCGCAACGGCACTCCTAGCGCTGGTTCGCGTTCGCCGAGGTGACACTAACGCCGCACGGGTCCATGCCCGGATAAGATTTCACCTCGCCGCTTTGCTGCGGCTAAGGTCCCAATTGCCTTCACCGTTAGCGATCTTAGCCACGCCGAGGTGCACTTGCCCGCACACGCTTTTTTATCCATCCATGCCGCATCCTTCACAGCACGGTAATCCGGAGTAATGCACCACCAACGGAGTCCCGCCCACCGTAAGTCGATTCTCATCGCGAACGGGCACTCTAGCGTCGGTTCCGCGATTCGCCGAGGTGACACTAACGCTATCAAGGGCGTGCGAAAAAAATTATGTCTTGTGCGGTAGGTCGTCTTTGCGTGTTTTCTAAAACTCGCTTTACTCTTCTTAGAGTCTTTTCTTGCTCTCTTTTTCCCTTGTCGCTCGCTTCTTGTTTGTCTTCTGCAGGAATACAGAACGGGAACATCGACTCGGTGATGGTCGTGGCGAGGTTCCGAGCTTCCCCACCAAAACCGTTATTCCAGCATCCTCTCTCCTCGGGTTTGCTCGCGCATGCCCGGAATGATTCACTCCACGCAGATGATCTCTTGCCTTTGCGGCACTAACCTTCACAGTTCGGCTAAGTCATGAGTGCGCCACCAACGAGTCCTGCCCATCGTAGTCGATTCTCATCGCAACGGGCACTCCAAGCGTCGGTTCGCACTTATCAAGACAACGCTAACACCGCCGCAAGGAATACGTCATGGGTAAAGCGTTGATTTCACACGCTTTCTTGCGGCCCGGCCGCAACGGGTTGTGATTCACCTCGCCGGGCGGTTCTTCGCCGAGCGCGATCGGTCCCCGCGACGAGCTCCGTGCTCGGGTGGATCACCTCGCCCGGCGACTCTTCGCGGGCGCAGCTCTATTGGGTACGTCTTCGCTGGTCGCACTTTCGGTTCCTTTAACGAGCTCGTGCTCGACTAGATCTCCTTACTTGGTTCCTTTGGCGAGCTCTCGCGCCGGGGGTGGGTCACCTTTCCCATTCAGATGCATTGTCTCGCTCCTAGCACACGATCTACGTCAGAGGGCGCATCACCTTCGCTCCAGAGCATAACGCTTGCTCGAGAGCGCAATCTCTATTTCCTCGGGCGGCTCTGGCCCGAGAGGTGGTTCTATCTTTCCTAGGCATCCGAATGCTCGGATGCAAGAAGACGAGTCCGTCTCGCGACTTGCTATGTTCATTCTCCGGAAGATCGATCTTCACCGGATGCGGTGGTCGCTCTTCACTACTAAGAATCCAATCCTCCTTGATGACGTTCACCTCAAGGAGATGATTCACCTCACTTCTTCCGATTTACGTATCGAGGGTCGGGTACTCTGCTTTCGGACAGATGTCGTTCCTCGCTCGACGCAAGAGTTGCTCGGCACCGGGCAGGTTTGTTCGGTCCCAAACAAGTCTTGTTCGGTTAAACCATAACCTGTTCGGTCACCGTTGCACGCCTTTGTAGCGGAAAAATACCTCTTCAGGACTTAGAGTCTCAAGAGAAAGACACCACTCTAGTGAGTCCTTCCACTTGAGTCTCGGGGGCTAGCTGTCGGGGATTAAATTACGGCCCATTGCCATGGCCCACTCCCTGACGGCCCGATCAAACAGCCTACCAGGGCCCAGCTCCCTGGAAGGTTCTATCTGGCCCATGTGCGTCCTGCCGAACAGCCCTTGGCTGGCACGATGCGTAATGGCCAAGGGAACGAGTTTGAGTCCGACTCGAACAGAGTTCTACACGGCTACGTGAAGACCCGGACGTGGTTTCCCGGATTGGACTAGGAGTCGTGTTCCCCAAGACTAGGAGTATGCCTTATCTGCCTCGGGATATATTTGGCATGTATGAGTTGGTTACGATCTCGTAGTTAGTCCGGTCCGATATTCCCTCGGTAGGTCGGTTTGCTCTGTACTATATAAACCATGCCCCTACGACATGTAGAGGGAGGAGGATCAAGACTTAGCATATCATTGCATATTGCTTCCTTGTACACACATAATCTCGCCGAGACTTGTTCATCTCGTCGAGCCATCTCTTGTATTCATCTTTGATATATAAGAAAGGCTGGACGTAGGGCTATTATCTCTCCCGAGAGGCCTGAACCAGGATAAAAACCCCTGTCTCCCTGTTCCTTGCTGTTCGTTCTGTTCGGCGTGTCTCCTATCTCAATCTTCAAGAACCTTAGCGACTTGAGATCGTTATCTCAACCGTCGACACCGCCTTTTTGAACAAACGAGGCCGATCCTGCAACATGCTTAGTAGCTCCACCTGCAACAGAACCCCCTTCTAATAAAAGAATCTCAGCACTGTCGCCTCCGGAATCATACGAGCCTATTGCCACATTAGCATCTGCTTCTTTTGGTGGACCTGGACAGTCCCTCTTCATGTGCCCCCCACTCATTGCATCTGAAGCACCGCACCGCCTTGTTATTTTTCTTGTTCTTCTTTCCTGCCCTATGACCGCCTTGATCACCTGAGACTAGCAAAGCAACAGAACGAGGTTCCTCCACAGCATTTTTATTCTTTCTCAATTGATGAGACATAAGCGCCACAATAATATCCTCAGTTTTGATGCTATCCTTGCCATATGTCAGCGTCGTGACCAAATGCTTAAAGGACGGAGGCAACGAACAAAGAAGAATAATTGCCTTGTCTTCATCAGCGATTGTCACCTCCAGATGTGATAAACCCGTGACATACCTGTTGAAAACATCAATGTGTGCTTGCAGATCTGACCCCTCCTGCATCTTCAGCCCATACAACTTTTGCTTCAGATACAGCTTACTGGTCAGAGTCTTGGACATGAACTGACTGCCCAGCTTATCCCAAATTTCCTTCGGTGATGATAACTCCATGACATGATACATGACCTGATCTGAGAGACAAAGGCGTATGGTTGCCGCCGCCTACAACCGCATCTCCTCCTAATCACCGGCCTCCACCTTCTTCGGTTTATTCGCCTTAAGAGCCACCACAATTCCCTGCTGTATCAGGATATCCCGGACCCTCGCCTGCCATAAACTGAAATTTCCTGTACCGTCAAACTTCACCACACCGAAATTTATATGTGTCGGCTTCATCCTGTCGACCATGATTCGACCAACGCCAATTGCTTGTCGATGGATGTATCGCCACCGACCGTTCGCCATCTTGAACAGACGCCAACACCTCCAAGAACGCCTCCTCCTTCTTCGGAATCTCACGCCTAAAAAACTTCTCTGAAATCCGCGCTCAAAAACACTGTTGATTGCTTTGGATTATTGGGTTTGGCACCCTTGATCCCTTTATAGTGGTGAGAGAACCCCCTTAAAGATGAATTCTAGTCTTTTTAGACTTCTAATCCACCTCAAATTCGGGCTCCACCTCCACCTCCTTGATTTTCCTGCGAAATTAAAAAAAAGCACGGCCCTCGCCCTTTGCCGCCACGCTCCTTTGCCCTTCCCTTTTCCCGCTTGGCTGCCTGAGCCACCACCACTGCCGCTTGGCCGCCGCCGCTTCGCCGCGTCTGCCTCGCTGGGTCGCATTCGCCGCTTCGCTACCGAATCGTCTCCATAGCGCGGTACACCTCGTGCGTTGTGGGGACCCGCCTTTGACGTCCACCGGTCGACAAAAAACTCCAAAAAATCACAACAAAACCACCTCTAACTTCGAGCCCTCGAGCAGGCTTCCCAGCCCGCCACCATGCACCACGTCCGTGTACGGCAAAACATGCCGCACCCTGGCTAACCGCATCCACGCCACAGCTTCACCTCCAGTGTCGTGATGCAGCGCCTCCCGTGCAACATCCGGTCGCATCACTGCTCCCGCCGTTCCAATCTATCCAGCATCCATCCGCGCCTGCCGGTCTGATCGCGAACGCCGAGGTCGTCGCCGTCGCCTGCCGACCTCGCCGGCTACTTTGTCGACACTTGATCACCTGGCCTTGGTAGATCCCCACCAACGGTAGCCCATCGAACGGTTCGAGCCTCCTGCCCGAAGTGTCCGACACCACCGATCGAATCATCGATCGCCGCCATGCTCCACCTTGCGCCGATGAGGTGTTTTCTGCGGCGTCCGTGTAGGCATAAATCCCGTGTCTCCCCCTAGATCTTCCGCATGGCCAACCTCGCCAACCTGGCTCTGATACCACTTGTTAGGAATTACGCCGATGCAAGATCACGAACGACACCAGGAGACACGATGGTTGGTAATGCAGTTCGACATTGCTGCCTACATCTGCGGGGCTCTGATTATGGGCGCTCCTCCCCAATCCATAATACCGCAGCACACCGGCTAACCAGGTCACGGCCACATGCCGGCCGCTGACCTCCTCTCTTGCCTATGCTACTATTATGAAGTCGTTGTCTTGATTACACCAGGGCTGCCTCCCTTTATATAGTGGATGCTTGGATAGAGTCCGACTCTAACACTAACCAACCATACCTATTACAACACATAGTCCATGTAACCTACTCGTACACATATTCGACACAATACCTAACACGAGTCTTTGCATGTCACTACTCACCGCACATGTGATCACTTTCATCCATCTCATCTCTCTCCTCTACCTCGCTTCGCCTTGTTGACACCCGATACCGGTACCGCCGCTCTAAGCATTGCTTCCTTGTCCTATGCCTTTATAACACCATAGCTTTGCTCCCTCCTCGGTAGCCTCCTACCTGACCGTGCTTCCCACGACGCCAGCGGCAACGCTCTGAGCCTCCCCGAGGACCCCGACTACGTCTCCCCATGGGTGAGAGAGAAAGAGAGAGAGAGAGGTGGCAGTGACGATGGCATAGGGTTTCCACAAAGATTGGAGTTGGGGCTGGTCAAACTAGACTTTTATCCTCATCTTCTTCCTTTCTTCTTCCTAAATTTGGTGGTTGATGAACCCATCTCCCTAAATTCCCATGGCCGATGTCCATGGGCGAAGGCACCAGAGGTGGAGACAACTAACACGGTCAGAGATGGTGGCGCAAGCAAGGAGGTGGCGACATGTGCGACGTATGTGAGGTCAGAGATGGTACTGCACGTGATCGGAGGTGGCACCAGCGATGCGCACGCAAGTAATGGTGGCGGCACGCGGTTTGAGGCGATTGCACGAGCAAGGAGGCGACGTTGTAAGCCAGTTGCGAGGACGCGTGAGGTCGGAGATGGCACCACACGGTTGTAGCGGCACTGACGATGCGCGGACAAGCAACAGAGGCGACACTAGCGACACACGGGCAGGCAACTGTGGCGGCGTGCGGGGTTGGAGGTGACGGCGGCAACGTCGCACTTGCGACGACGACGTTGAGAGCTTGCTGAAGAGTTCGGCAGAGAAGGCAACAGAGAGAGGATGGATGAAGAAGAAGATGAGAGCAATTTAGTTTAATTTGGCAAAAAAAAATATAGATATAACAGATTTAAAATTTGTTATGGGCTGGCGCATGCCATGGACGCCATGAACAGTACCGGGTACTGTAGCGCCATGTAGTACCACGGTATTATAGGACAGTATTAGTTAGGAGGTTAGTTAAGATTAGATCGAGTTGTTCAATTAGATAAGATTAGTTAACTTCTTTTTTAATCCAAGTTTTTATCCTTATCAAAAGAGATGTGCCATGTATCTTTCTATTCATCAAAACAATTAAGTAATTTGAGATCTAATCTCATAGGCGGTGGTTCCGATAACAGTATAGACGGTAGTTTCGACAACAGCTCTCTCGCCCACGTCAAGGGCCATATCCCCTGTTGCATACACAACAAATGGTCAGAGCTAGGCAATCCTATCGCCATGGTTTACGAAGACCGGCGTTCGCGACTGATCTCTCGAGCTTCAACCTTGGGTATAAGGTTGATTTGATGGAGTGTGTAATGTTATGAGCCCGCACACGCCATGGACGTTATGAACAGTACCACGGAGTACTATAGCATCATGTACAATACCACAGTACTGTAACACCACTAGTTAGGGCATCTCCCATAGGCCATGTCAGCCAGCGCTAAGGACCTCCACGTCAGATTTTCAGCCTAGGTGGAGGGGAGAGAGCACAAAAATTGTTTGCGCCAAGATTTGGGTTAGCGTCGGCGCTTCTGGTGCCCGATCGCAGCTTTCTCCACATGCAGCCACGCTGAACCCCTCTCTCTCTCCCATGCTCTCTCTCTCTCTCGCTTGAGAGCTTGTCGTCGCCAGCACCGGTGCCGCCGTCATTGGATTCGAGGAGGAGGGCTTGGCGGCGAGAGAGAGATTTAAGACGATGGCGCTGCGCCGACACACCCATGAGACGACTTGAGGCAAGCCGCCGTCGCCGTTCACGTCTGAGACCTCAGCCATGTCGCTGTTCGCCGATGGGAAGGGAGCTTCGGTCTGGGGACCTCATCGTCGTCGCTGTTCATTGATGGGAAGGGAAGGGGAGCTTCAGCCCGCCACCCATGGGGAAGGGAGCTCTGGCGGCGGCCAGCGGGAAGGGCGAGGAGGAGATGGCAAGGTGGGAGGGCAAGCGCGAAAGGTGAGAGTGAGGTGGCGGCGACGAGAATCGGGTGCTAGGGAAGATTGAGGAAGAAAGGGAATTAGTAGTCTTAAGATAACGCCTTTCTTGCCACTAACTATAAGGGATTAAAGAAAAACATAAATCAAGGCAACATAAAATTAGAAAGGGTTATTTACGATTATGGTAGAGGTAAAAACAAAGCACATAACACAAAATAATTTCATAGAATGGTATGATTCTAAAATAAATACCACAGACATTCGTACACGCAAGAAACTTTTAACATGCGAATACCACCATGGCACCACATGTAGTTGACAAGCTCCAATCTATACACTGATTGACACTACCCTTACCATGTATACCGCAAATGATATTTATAATTATCTAAAAAATGTTCTCCAATAGTAGTATAGAAGAATGACATTTTTGTAAGCAAAATATCCATTAGAAAACAACATTGAATATTCCAATGGTCGCTAATCCTAGTGGAACTTTATGATAAGTACATCATTTAAGTCCAAAAGTGTGATTTCTGAATTCTTTAAATATTAGAGCCAACAAATGAGAAGTTTCTTAGATAGACCATAAAAATAGTAGGAGTACCCTTTGTAGAGTATATTTATTGTCTTTTCTAAATGTTTTCATCATATAAAATCAATACATTACATTTGGAAGCTAGGAGGATCTCATAGCCATTGGCGACCCTACCAATTCACTCCACTGGTCCCTAGAGTTTCCAAGTATCTTGAATCCTTCATCTCCCACACCGGATTGACCTTTCAAACATTCCATCGTTATGTAGGCAAAACAAGATCCTATGTCCTAGATACGATGAAAACATCATTGTGTTAGTATAAGTGTATAGCTCGAATAGAAAGACAACAAATATTGATATCAACAATTATTTATGTCAATATCATCTAAGAAAGCCAATATTGTTGAAGAAAATATGGACTTATACTCCATTTTTTTATTTTCATTTAGAAAAAATTCAACCAAGCGTTCAAGTTGTGACTTAGAAGAATGCCACTTGATCACCAATTTGTCACTTGATCACCAATTTCCACCGTTTTCTACACACATGGAGTAACTAAATTTATGAGGAAAGCCATGCAATAACTAAATTTCTCATCAATAATTGGTACACAAGATATATCGTACGCATCTTTAAGAAATTTGGGCCACTCACAATTCTGATGTTGCCATCTGGTTTGGAAATCATTGACGCGAGCCATCTGCAAGGATTAACATAAAAACAAGTTGATTCAACAAGAGAGGGGCGTATGTGGATAGGAGGGGTAGGAGGGGAAGTAACATATTTGGTTGTTGATTTAAACCGCGAACCTTTGTTTATTGTTGATCAGTTTTTCCTCCTGGTGAACATGCGACAACAACTCTTGAGCATCTTTCACAGAGAAATCAAGTAAGGTTGAGATAACAACAAAGCACACAATACAACTTTGGGTGTGATAGTCATATTATCATTGACAGTGTGCAAAAACAAATAATTTCTTCATATATACTATAAACCAATTGGTGCATTGGTGGGAAGGATGTATCGCCAGCCACACATAAAAGAAAGGCATAATCGCGATCAATAGGATATCTGCATTGTGCTATGCAGGCTAGCATTGAAGGAAATCAAGTGCCCGTTCGCCTTCTTTTTGTGCAACAAATAATTAAAAGGATAAGTCAACAATCTTCATGTTTTTGCTCATTTTATTGGGGATTCTATGCATTCCTGAATTAGACCTATAAGAACAACTTTGAGCGCAACGAGAACAAAAGGGATGGGCCATTCGTAATGGTCTCACCAGGGAGATGCGGGCGTCGGGGATTGGTGTTTTCATAACTATTGCCAGTTTCCACCATGAGCACTGTTGGCTGCAATAACACCAAAAAGCATATAACATCAAAAAATAAACATAAATATCATAAAATGTGAACGCTATAAATACTTGGACAGCATTGAAAGTAACAAAAATGTGCACATAGCATAAATGCACAATCGTGATGTAAGCCTATTCCAAAACAGAGGCTAAGGAAGACAAAACCTATAAAAAAAACTAATAAGGTATAAAAAAACAAATCTGCCAATTCTGAATTGTTCCAAGGATAAGTGTATATAAGCTGGTCAATCCTTAGTTGTGGGAAGTACCATTTCCCCACCTTTGGCCTTTTGGACAGGTGATGCATTATGATGGGATATAATACCCAAAAAAGGATTCTTTTAGCACAAGAAAAACATTACCGCTTCAACCTCTTCTTCAGTTAGCATTCTGTGTGCACTGTTAAAACCATCATGTGCCTCCTTACAAGAATAAATACATCCAACATGTTTAAAAAATCTTCCAGAGTTTTTAGCCTCCCTTATCAGGTCATCTGGTGGTTGCCCCCTATAATTGTTAAATTTTTTAGAAAAAAAGGAGTACAAGCATTTTAATATGATGATGTGGTCCAGGTGTGTCAACTGTCAAATTCTTAGCTGAACAGAAGAGCTAAGAAATGTAAGCTTAAGTGCAGCCATGCAAAGGATTGTATACAAAATGGTTAGCTAGGAGAGAAAATAATAGGTAAAAGAGTTACCCAAGAATCATTATCATACGCTGAAGCACATCATACTCTGATGCACCAGGAAATAAGGGCACTCCTATAAATAGTTCAGAAACTATGCACCCAAATGACCACAAGTGAATTGCAATAGTATATCTGTAGACTGTTAAGGTTCAAGCAAGTCATCTGAAAAGGCAGGGAAACAACACTTCATCGAGAAAAAGGACATTACTTGTTGTTCGACAAATATAAAGGAGCATTTCAACACTGACCAGATTGGATCGTTTAGATAGGATCCAAGCATCGGAGATACTCTGTCCATCAGCCGATTTGAATCAGATGGAAAGATTATTAATGCCAAGATTTCTATTAGATGGAAAGAATATTAATGCTTCATATTTCCATTGGCGTATTAAAAAATTTTATTCGTGTCACTACCTCTAACCTTCTTATTAATAATAAAAATAAATCATACCAAAAGAACAGAGAAAAACTGACATGAAAATTAGGCAATAGGAAATCGTGGTACCTTAGCACATATTTTGAAACAACCCATTGTTGAAGTATCTAAGACCAAAGAAAATGAGCCTAATTAAGCTTTATAAGCCACGCAATGAGGGAGCGAATGATCGGTTATAGCTTCGGTTAGAGCTGCAGATTCAAACATGGGCCACAGGGCCAGGACCTCTTGCCGTAGGGAGTAACGGCTGGCACGACCACCGCTATAGCAGAGAAATATCCGGTCATCGTTATCAAGCGAGCGTATCCCAGTTTCTCTAACACTAAATCACTATCATCTCACACAATCAAACTTCTAAAACATCTCTCCCACATCCTAAGCATGTCCAATGACAAATCCACTCGGTTCCCCTGAAATCCACCTGATTCCCTACACTGCAGCTCATGACATGCCTGGAAATTTTGGATAAAACCGGAAACACCTCGAGGGCGAAGCACAAATCCATTATGGCCGATCCCTAGAGAGAACCGCGGATATTAACGGACATGGGAATTGGGATGGAGGATCGGGAACCCACCGGGAGGGACGGCAGCACCGGGTTGCGGAAGGAACACGCCCGGCTGGGGCGCGTACATGTTCGGCGATCGCACGGCGCCCGCCGGTATCACTGGGGGGACGTCCGGCGGCTGCATCGGCTGCGGCGCCATCGGGTAGCCAGGATTCGGCACGGCGCCGTACTGTGGCATCTGCGGCGGGGCGCCACGCCGAGCGGGCGGAAGGAGGGGGCGAAGGAGACCGGAGCGGGGGACGGCGGTGTAGCCCCGGAGGGGCGGCGACGAGGACGGGGATCGGGCTAGGGTTAGGTAGGAGGGGGAGGGGGAGGCGGTGCACGAGGGAGAGGGAGGGGGACGGTAGCGCGAGCGAGCTTGGGCGGGGGAGAGAGGCGGCGGCGTGGTAGGAGCAGGGCGATTAGGGTTTACACATGCGGGGCAAGCGTGGGAATAGATCCAACGGAGCAGATGTAACAGCGTGAGATGGACCATCCGGATTGAAAGTTCGAACTACGACCACCACAACCACAAGGTGCTTTATAATAGTAGAGATAGAGATTAAAATTGATGGGTCCCGCTGCTATAGCCAACTGTTGGAGAGGTTTGCTTTTAAGTTAAGTTGGACATAATACCACGTAGGTCTTAGAGTCAGCGAGCCAGCTCTACCATTGGAGGTGCCCTTAGAAGGCTAGTACCACCATGCTTTTAATGCCATCATTCTAGTATCAGACGGTGGCTCCAAACAGTCAAACTCTAAGACCCCGGCCGCCGTGGCGAGTTATTCATCAAGCAGCTTGCCCTCTGACCAGCGGCCAGAAACCGTGCATACGAGCAGGTTCACCCATAACCGACTTGTATCAAAATTAATAGCATCATCGATAAATACCAAACTTTATAACAACATAGAAATACGACATGAACGCTTCATAGTCACCCAGAGCAATTCCCCCAATAGAAAGAGAGCGAGGCAAGCTAGAAATGCACAACAGGGTAGGTCAAACCAACCAAGGTTTTGATCCGTTGGTGAGCTAGAAAACCTCGTCGGTGAGTATGTCGGTCGCCGCCGCCGCCTCCTCCTCCTCCTTCGCGGCCATCTTCGCTCCTTCCCGTCTCCCCCTCCGCCTCTCCCTCCCCGGGGCCGGGACCCCCGGCCCTCGCCGCGCCGTCATCTCGATGGCCGTGTCCGCGCCCAGGTCGTCGGCCGCCGCCTCGTTCCTCGAGCGCCGCGAATCGGAGCGCGCCCTCCACTTCGTCAAGTACCAGGGCCTTGGCAACGACTTTATCATGGTACGTCTTCTCTCCAGCCACCGCACCCTGAAGCATCCATTTGGGGGCACATGATGCTGCGAATTCGTGCAATCTCCAATGCTATACTTGCTGCGATATGTCACCATTTTCTTCTTCTGATTTTTGTTTCGATTTGCAGGTGGACAACAGGGATTCGGCCGTGCCGAAGGTGACGCCGGAGGAGGCTACGAAGATGTGCGACCGGAACTTTGGCATTGGTGCCGACGGCGTGATCTTCGTTCTGCCCGGGGTCAATGACACGGACTACACCATGAGAATCTTCAATTCCGACGGCAGCGAGCCGGAGGTGAGCTGGTACTCCATTGCAACACTGTCTAGTGACTACCGAGTACCACTGCGCCTTAGGAAATGTTTGATGCAGGTTATGCTCATTGCTACCCTTAGTGATTTCTCTATGCTAAAGGACACGGGTATGTGGACTGTAAAGCGTAGAAAGTTTTACCATGTCATCGATCCCATCATCTGAAGCAGCAGCTGATACACTGCATACCACATAAAAATACCATCACCCAGAGGAGTTTGAAGTTCACATTTTGTTATTCCCTTTAGTTGCTCTCCTGTTCTTCCTGTGTGTTCCTTTTTTATCCTCAGAGTTGTTGCTGCAAGTGTTTAACTGTTTAGTATGGAATTGTTTTCGTACAACATTGGGTCATCCCTTATGTCTTTTCTTTTTCCAGATGTGTGGCAATGGAGTTCGTTGCTTTGCTCGGTTTATAGCAGAGCTGGAAAATATACAGGGAACACACAGGTAGCTATTGACACGTGTACTTTTCAATATCCTTAATGAAGAGTAATATAATAGTAAAGTTCAGCCTATAGATTTCTGCATTTTCTCAATGAAATGCACAAAATTATACTCCCTCCGGTCACAAAAAGAAGTCGCCGTTGACTTTTGGACATGGTTTTGACCATTCGTCTTATTCAAAAAAGTTATATAAATATTATTTATTTTGTTATGATTTGGTTTATTATTAAATGTATTTTAAGTATTACTTATATTTTTACATATTTGAACTAAATTTTTGAATAAGACGAATGGTCAAATGCATGTCTAAAAGTCAACGGCGACTTCTTTTTGTGACCGGAGGTAGTACATGGTCTTATATAAGTCTGAGTTTAACATAGCTAACAATTGGACTGATCTTTCCTTTATAGTCGGTGCTAGAAATAATGATATGGATGCACCATTCTTTGCAATGGCATTAAAGTTAAATTCTTGTGTTTCAGCTTCAAACTTCATACTGGTGCTGGATTAATCATTCCTGAAATACAAAACGATGGCAAGGTAAATACCTGTTAGTTTATTTAGTCTCTTCAATCTTAATTTTGAATTTTGATGAGCATACACCACAGTCCACAGTAGTTCATTATTCATCTGATTTCACAGATATTTGAAACTTGTGTCAGCTTTCACTCTTGCAATTTGTTATGAACATAAATGTCTATCTATATCTACAGGCTATTAAAAAGCCTCTTGTGGTGAGTGATGGTGAGTGGTGGCTGTGGTGCCAAACTTTACTAAAATTACGCACATATGCTATCCCATAAAATCCTCTTTTACTGCTGCCAAAATTATCCACCATATTCCATCCCGCATAGGCCCATGTTTTAGTTCCGTTTCTGTCTACTGAGCCTCTTGAAATCATACATAGACCTCAAATTTCTTTCATTTCATCCCTCGAGTTTCCTGATTTGCAAAGAGGCGCCTGGTTTTTCCATTTCTTTCTCGTTGCAAAGCACAGGTACCAGACAAGCCCCATTATAACTAACAAACTGGACTAAGTTTGGACAATTTTGCTAGCCAAAATTGGCTACATGATAATAATTTGTGGCATTTGTTCCATTCTTCCAAAGCATTCTTTTTGCCTTTGTAAACACACTGCTAAATCATGGCTGTTTGCTGAAATACACTCTAGCCATTAAAATATCATTTTGGCTAAATCGGAGAGAATTTTCTAATGTCTTCTGGTACAACTAGCCCTAAATCCTTCCAGTTTGGTTCAACTGAGTGCTTTAACCGGATAGGCTTATACTGTTATACCCTGAATTTCTGAAATTCCTGTCTTCCCCTCTCTTTATCCACCACTCGTGGCACCACCCAAAGGGTAAGATGAACTTTTTACCAACCCTCTCTCTCCTTTTTTGGACATAAATAGTTTTTTTAATGACCAGTGTGTGTTTGAGCAAGCCACCATTTAGCAGGGTGTTTTAGTAAAAACATATAAAAAAAAAATCTGTGCCTGAAGAAAACGCCACAAAGTAACAATATAATGTAGCCAATTTGGCCATTTTAGTATGTATGCCAGAAGAACCTAGTTAAGCCATACCATTAGCATTTTGTAATGCTGGCTACAATTTGCATGCCTGAAGTACCTAATTAAGTCGTAATCATATAATAAGCATTTTGTACTGCTAGTTACAACCTTATAATTTTTCAAGATTTTGCAACTTTATATCTGTTTAGTCATTGAAGTCCCCTGGCGTCTTTCTTGGCTCTAGTAAACTTGATCAGAATATTCCCTTCCTACCAAATTTGAAACATTAATATCAACCTATTCTTGTTGTCTTGTTGAATATAGCTCCCTCCAACTCTGAATTTGTAGTGTTGATACAATCACATAGATCTATATTGTTTACAGGTAAAGGTTGATATGGGCCAGCCCATCCTTTTTGGAACAGGTGTTCCCACAAAAATGTCGCCCACCACCAAGAACGGAGCTGTTGTTCAAGCTGAATTGGCAATTAATGGGTTGTCATGGCATGTAACATGTGTTAGCATGGGGAATCCTCACTGCGTCACATTTGGTGCAAAGGAGTTAAAGGTAATCAATGTGTAAGCTTTTGAATTTTCTATTTCCAGAAGGTTCTTGGAACAAAGAACCTATGAAATCATGTGGACATCCTAATGATCCATTTTCGGGATCGTTTGACTTATTAAAAACAATTCAAACCTTTTCACATCTACATACAAAGCATGTTTGACAAGACCCACATCTCTGAATAAAAACAGGAAAAATTGCCCTGGTACCATCGTGAATTTGCACTTTGCCAAAATACCATTATTGTCTCGATGACATGTAGGACCAGCTTGTTATTGAGACAATAATGGTATTTTGGCAAAGTGCAATTTTTTAGTGGTATAGGAAGACCACATCTCCATACAAAGCGTGTTTGATAGGACCCCAAGTTCTATTGCCTAGATCAATTTCGAGTTTTAGGCCTACCGTGTCTTGTTGTATGTCTTACACCTGATTTTTTTTTAAGTTGAACTTGTTAATAATTATTAAAAGCAGTGAATTGGTGGTCTTTGTGATCTGCTGTGTTCATTAACTGTCAACACCCAAAAATTAGAATTGTTGCTAGCGCAGTAGCACTCACAATAAATCTTTAGCAACATCTGTGCTGCTAACTGCTAAGATACTTTAGTGTGACCTTCGTATTATCTATTTTGAGGCCCATTCGTGTGTGTATAGCTAACAAGTTTCCCCCAGCAACCCTGACTGTTGTAAGTTTTGTTGCAAGTGAAAAGATTTCTATGTTCTTACTTGGTTGAACTATATTTACTAAGAATCATGTTTTCACTAGCCTATCAGAGATGTCCATGTAACAGTGATTCTTGTCTTAATTGGACTACAGGTTTTGCATGTTGATGATTTGAACCTTAGTGATATTGGTCCAAAATTTGAGCATCATGAAATGTTTCCTGCTCGCACCAACACAGGTAACTCTTAGTTCGTACATTCTTATGCAACTACATGGTTCTATTTATATGTCCTTGCATTTAAGTTTTGGTAAAATAAGCTCTCGTTGTGCAGAATTTGTACAGGTTTTGTCTCAATCGCACCTCAAAATGCGAGTTTGGGAGCGTGGTGCAGGTATAATTGATGTTCCTTAATCTTTATGAATTTTCTAGGATAGACCTTTTATGTCATAATGTTACACGTCTTCATGTCTTTTAGTTTTAGGTGTCAATGTGTTATCAATACCAAAGCATTTTGTATTTATCCACAATATAAGTAGCTCCAATGTAAAGAGTTTCAGTGATCTTTTTTTTTAATCTCTAGACATTTATCATGAATACTGGATATAGGAAATAAATTTTATAATTTTGACTGTAGGAGCAACCCTTGCTTGTGGGACAGGTGCTTGTGCAGTTGTTGTTGCAGCTGTTCTTGAGGGCCGAGCTGAACGAGTTTGTCCTTTCTTCTGTAGTTTGCTTTGTCAATGTATTCTCTACCGCACCTTATGTGTTCCTGATTTTTGGTGATACAGAGATGTGTAGTTGATTTGCCTGGTGGGCCATTGGAAATTGAATGGAGGGAGGATGACAATCATGTTTACATGACTGGTCCTGCAGAGGCTGTATTCTATGGATCTGTTGTCCACTAGGTTAGTTTGTGTTTAACTTCTCTATGAGGGCATATGATTTAATACAATATTGCTCATTATTTTCTTGAACAAAAAATATTGATCATTATTGTTATGAGTATGAGATGTATGCTGATGTTGATCTATACAGGCCAAGGGCCTATATATATAGAGTACATGAGATGCCTAGATAAGGCAGGGAAAGCAAGGCGAATGATCTAATCTATCCCAATACGATAAGGACTCCTAATATCCCCCCAAAATGCAAGATGTATGCAATAACATTGCATTTGGAAGAGAATAAATTTTAAAGAAAAGAATATACTAAAAAAAATCCTAAATCTGGGTCTTTAAATGTTGTCATGGTCATCATAGCATGCAATCACAAACATATGTCAAAATCCATAAAATGAACTCCCATCCGGCGTGGCAGATTGTAGCCCAAGCGACAGCCCCGCAAAGAAAACTCAGTGGCTCAAAGAAAAAGGCAAGACTGCAGCCAAGCAAAAGAAAGACACAAAGCTGGATGATTGACAGAAATTCGTGGACTCGCATGGCATAGATGAATTCGAAGGCAAAGGAAAGCATTGGACTTTGGTGGACACAGCGGAAACAACTAACAGCCTAAAGATACCTAAAGAGAGACTCAATGATGCCTGCAGAATTCAAGAGCTAGCAGCGGCAGTACCAAAACGCATTGAAGTACATGCAGCACCAAAGTGCATGACTGTAGCAAGAACGCAAGGAGGATGCAATGCTGCAGATCGATGATGTGGTCATGTGAAGCAGACCAATGGCAAGAGCACCAAGAGGATTCAGAGCTGCACATCATTGACATATTGCAGCAGCAGGCATCAGAGAGATGGCAAGCCGCGAAGCGATGAAACAGCGATTGCAAGATCCACCGGTGCCTGGAGAGATGACGTAGAAGCACAACTATGCAGAGACGCCATGTCGACAAAATGCGACGACCATTGAGAGGCCACCACTGTGCACACCAGGGAAGCGCGACAAGGACCAGCACGATGGCGGCGGCAGACAACAAGTGGACACAGATCCAGATAGGAAAAGCTGCAAAGACGAGCAGCAAAATCTTGATCTGGATTCTGGTGGCACCAACTTGCTTGCGTGGAGGTAGGACGGCGACGAGGAGCACTAGATCTGACCAGATCCAACGAGGAACACAATGAAGAAGAGCGTGCTGACATGTAGCTGTTGCTTTTGAACAAGATGTGGGAGAGAGGAAAACCGAGGACAGGTGGCCGCCCCCGGAGCCGAGATTCCTTCGGGGGCAACGACAGCGGAAGACAGCAGTGGGGTTTCAAGCGTCAGCTTTGATACCATGTTAAGTTGCATGTACCAGCCAGTTTACCCAAAAGCTTAAATTGATGGGGAAAGGTGGGTTATTCACTTACACTTTCCAACAATTATAACTTGTAAGTGCACTGTTGTAGCCATTATGCCTCTTGTTATCAACCTGCTCAAATATAATCTTTTTATTTGTTTCCTTAGGACCTTCTGAATGTTAAAAATGTTTTTTGGCTTAATTTTTAGTCTGTTACTATCTTGAAGTTTGTGAATATTTTATGGTTGGAAAAGTCTACTTGACCCCCTTAAGTATTAGGCTTTGTCTACTTTACCCCCTAGACTTAACCAAGTATTGTACTCGGCAAACTATACAAAACCGAGCAAATACCCCCTGGAGGTTGTTTTAGAGTTGCTTTTGCCTCATAAGCTATACATATGTGCAATATTTACCACATCACAGCCACATATACAAGACTTCCACTCTGTTTTTCTACAATCTGTATATCCTCCTTGCCCAACATCTTTGCTCTCTCTCCTCTCTCTGTGCTACTTTTCTTTCTTCTTCCACTGGTGTAACACAGCGAAAGGGAGGCATAGGCGTCGTGTAGCAGCACAGCTAGGCAGTCTGACAACACCGGTTGGTTGGCAAAAAAAGCCACCATCATCTCCTTCTCCATCTCCCTGCTTTGGCCTGACCGTCTCCCTCTTGGGCCATCTGCTCTATGCTATCGTGTTGTCCATCGCAGCCTTGACGATGACCTCCCTCGCCCTCTGTTCCAGGCCTGCATGCTGCCTCGGTGAGCGCCCTGGGCTCCACCCGCCTCCACCACCATTGGTGCCGGCTGTCGCTCATTCCTGATACTCTGTCTTCGCCACACCAAGTTGCCCTGGCCGTCTCCACCGCTGTTGTTGCAGTGGTCAGTGGTCTCCTCTTTCCCTCCCAGCACGCCATGCCTACCGATCTCTCTACTCCATGCTGATGTCATCTGCTCTGCACCAGCACTGGTGCCACCTTGCCCTTGACCATGGACCACCGCATTGCCCCTATGGCCACTGGTGCCGCCTCATGGTTGTGCGGCGCCGTAGGCGTTGCCTAGCCCCTCGCTGCTGCTTTGCTTCCTTCTGCTGCTGTCCAATCCCTGGCTTCATCCACAAAGCACCACCTTGGCTTCGATCTGAATTCAATGTTGCCCGTTGTTACCTGACATTGTGCAGCCCCATCATCACTGGCTCCATCACCGAGCTCCAACACCCAGATATCAACTTCTGAAAGCCACTTCAAATTAATCAAAAAACGCACATACACAGAAGTCTACATACAAACAACATCAAATGTGAAGGTTAGTTGGTTAGTGGAGGGAGGTTGTGGCATAGCCAATGTGGAGCTCAGTTTGTAAGTGCTAACAAAGGGTTGTTGAGCTCAAACATCAAAAACTGGTTGTTTGCAACAATATTTTGCCAAATTTTCAAATTGGTTCCACTTTGCCAGTAATGAAGTTGAAGGACGTGGGATGATAGATGGACCATTATCATCACCAAACTTAAATATACATAGGAGTAAATATGTCAGGTGTAAAGATTGAAGACAACTTGTTTATGAATATTGAGATGGGTTTATTTTCCATAGTTAATGTGTGGCTAGGATAATGTTATCTTGTTTAATGTCATACTTTATTGTGTGCATGCATTTTTATGATGTAACTTTCTTTTGATGCAAGCTGAAGCATGCTGTATTCCATGCCCACTGTATGCTAGTTAATTGGACCAAAACTGTAGTTGTAATGACATGCACAAGTTATTAATTATTTTAAGTGACATAGAGCTCTTTTCTTGTGACATACTATTTAACCTCGTAGTAGTATGAAGATTTCATTATGCAACAAATCCTTCTTTAAACTTGCACTATGGTGTCATTCATTAATTAACTTATTCATGTGTGCAAATGCTTACGAAACATTTTTTTTATGGAACTCACCAAACTCGTATGCATTTTCATGATTTTTTTATGGAAGTTGTAAGCATGCTGTATTGCATGCCCACATATACTTTTTAATTGTATCGAAGCGATAGTTTTAGGACTTATTTTAAGTGAGATGAAGCCCTTTTCTGTGACCTGATATCTATCCTAGTATAAATATTTCTTTGTGTAATAAATGCTTCGTTAAAACATGATACCTCTGCACTATTTTGTCATCAACTATTCTCTCATGTAAAGGCTTACCAAACATTCTCTTTTATGGAACTCACCTAACATTTTTAGGTACTGGGGACCAAGATTGAAGGGTTTGCCACGACTAGGATCCCAAGAGATTGATTATAAGGTCTATCAAACAAATGTTCTGGTATCAGTACCACTCCTTTTGTTGCTCACTATGTCAGCATTAGAGTTTAGAGGGTTCCTTTCGAAGCATTCTAGTGTTTTTAAACTTTTGTACTTCTTTACTCTGTCTGATTTTAACCCTAAGCGGGTTAATAGATCTCTCCTACCTTTTGCTGTTTCATTTCAATGTCAATAAGCTATTGCTACTGTGCATAGCTGGAATATTGTTATCTATGAATTTCTCCTTTTTTTTTTGCGCAGACTGGTTGGGTGTACCTGTTAGTACGTGAGATGAATGTTGTTCCCAAAAATTGATATATACTTAGATTTATGAGTTCTGACAGCATGGGTATCATGGTTAATTGGCAACTCAGCTACTAAAGTACAGGTATTAATAGTATCACGTTTAGTGTGTTGGCTTTTATTCTGATCGATTTGAAGGGACAACATTTTCATTCCAATTTGAAGGCCATAAATTTGTGGTTATTTGCAGAATTTTAACATGGACAGATGAGCATTATTGTCCTGTCACCTTATGCCTATCCTGAACCTATATTTGGTTTTAAGTCCTGCTCTAACTCTTAATTGATGTAGGTTATTTTTTGACTTGCTGGTCAACCTTTTGACCTGTCATTAGTCTTTTGGCAAGCAATCAAATTTGTTAGTGAAGAATTTCATATTGATGTGCACAGATAATTTGTTGGTTATCTAGATTATGACTTGATGGCTGTTATTTGCTGATTTTTGGGGGAAGGGAATAAGTACCACCATTATATGCCTGTCCCCATGATATGTTGGAATTCTGAATAAGAATCTCTATATGCCTATCCCCATGATATGTTGGAATTCTAAGTGTCTCAGGAGCTAACATCTGATCTAATGCCTCCAACTTGAGTGGCTAAAACTTAGCATGTACCCAAAATCCTGCATATATGAAATGCCTAACAGAGTATCAGGCATTGAAGTTGAACCAAGAACTAAGAGCTGATACCATTGTGTTTAAAAGAGAGTAGAAACGACACCATACAAGTTTGAGGGTATAGTTCTTTAGATTGTCTCCAACAACGAGACCTAAAACATCAAAATACCTAAATTATAGATATTTGGGTATCCCCTTTTGCTCCAACAAATGACCTACACAATACCTAGTTTTAGGTTTCTCCTTCCAGGAAACCTATATTTAGGTATATTCTCCCTCTACCTATATAGCTTTGTGGTTTAGGTTTTCTTTTGGTTCGGGCCCAGTAAAGCCCAAAGGCGTGCATATGTACACCCAATTTATTTGCGTAAAAATTTCTTATATGCACCCCTCTCTCAGGCCTTAGCACTATTAGAGTATTTGTTAAGGCCCATTGCTCACACCTACCTGCCGGCCCACCACCATGAGGTTCAAATCCAAAATTCTCCAATTCCCGGAGTCCTTCCCGTCCCAATATCCTATGAGGCTGGACCTAAACCTAATCCCTACTCCCAAGCGGCCACCGCCTCCTGACCTCCCTTCGTGGCCACGCCCAACATGGCAACGCGCATGTGCCCGTTGCCCTGTGCGGCCGTGCCCGTCCGGCATCTGGCCAACCCGATTGGCAGCACCATCCGCAGCCGGCAGCAGCAATTTACCATCCTCGGTCTTCCCCCGCCGTTGCCCGTCGCCGACTGGCCGGTTAGGTTGCCGAGGCTTCTTAGGAAGAACTGCCTCGGCTCCTGTGTAGCCTGACCAATGACCACCAGTCAGTCGTCATCAGATAATATATGATTCATGCTTATAATTAAACTTATTTCACTGTGTTTACATCGTTTAGTCCTATGTGATTACGTGTTCCTTGTGTCCGATTAATTGTTTGGTGTTTGGCAAATTGAATGTGCTGTGAGCCTGCGACATTGTGTAGAATTTTAGATTTGGAAAGACGAAATAGGGATGTAACTGGGAATGACCAGAGCCTTACTTATTAAATGTCCCATCTTTTTTGTTGAAGCTCATTTGAGAGGAAGAAAATTGCTGATTTCTCACTGCCTGCTCGGTTACTGTATTTTACTCTCTTTTTTTCCCCATCAATTGTCTCAGCTAGCGCACCGACTATATAATCTCTTTTATGAAGAAATAAGTTTATAGCTTAGTTTTCTTTGTGGAACATTGTGTGGCATAAATGTTGATTCATTTGCAGTAAGTGGAATTTGATTATCAAGTAATTTTGTGGGGCATTGTGTGGCATCAATGTTGATTTATATGAAGGATCTTAGAATTCTATTGTAATTGTAATTTTCGTTTTGTAATTCCGTTATGTTATTTGAGATGATGTCATTGTTACGAACAATTTTCAGTTTTACGTTGTCATTGCAAATTTTTATGATCATAATTTTTTTAAATCATGCACACCCATTTTCAAAAACCTGCGCCCACCACTGCTGTTGGATAGGATAGAAATATGGGTATGGAGTTTTTAGGTAAATGGGAGCGTAGGTATCCAGTGATACACTCGCAGCCCAAAGCCGATGAACAGTCCGCGCGGTACTGTAGCGCGTGGTACTGTAGCACGATTGGATTTGGTAGGGATTAGGTTTCTGTGGTTTCCAAAATTAGAATTAGGATTAGTTTCCTTTCTTATTATCCAAGTTGAGTCTTTCTTAAGGGTTAAGCCGGTCCTTTTTTAGGGCCTAAGTCAGTGCTTCCTATAAAAGAGAGAGTCATGTATCCTTTATTATTATCCAAGCAATGAAGAAAAATTGAGATAAGATTTCATAGGCGTCGCCGACGATTAAACGGCCGGTGGCTCCGTACAGCCAAGGCGTCGCCGACGATAAATGGCCGGTGGCTCCGTACAGCCAAGGCGTCGCCGACGATAAACGGCCGTCTCGCCCGCGTCAAGGGCCTTACCCGTTGCGTGCTTATCAAACACGTAACATCCAGTTTTGGGAATTGTTGTTGGGGACAGTCTTAGCGCATTTTATGTGCTTTTATTTGAAAATATCTAAGGCTGGGAGTTTGGATCTGCTCGCTCCTTGCTGTTGGGAATTCCTTTCCATGCATCATGTGGATTTACCAGAGATGGAAGGCATGCGTGCTGTGTCTCTAAGTGCTAATGTTTTTAATTAACAGTGTGATCTTTTAGATTTCCCAGTAACTTCTATATGGGCAACAAAATCTTGACACCTGTTGTCATTCGTCTATTATAAACTTTCAACTACAAGATTGACAAAGCATGTTTCTCTTCTACCTGTATGTCTATTACATAACAATTGAGAAAACACTCATCACCAACCAGCAGTCATCTTATTAATCGTCTCCTAACTTTACAAGTCTGTTGTTCTTTCTTTGTTTCAATGCCCTTCATATTGCAGGCAATTCATCCACATGTACATTTCAGCAACATTTCTTTGAAGTTTTTTTTGGGTATCAGACTAATCTTCATCTTTTGCATTTTTAATTGGTGCTGCTAACTCATCATTATTCAACCTTTAGATAACATGGCGTAGGGAAAACTGCAAAATAAATCCACTTTCATTCTATCCCTATCAAATATCAATGCTGCCGTAGTTTTTGAATTTCCTGGAGTCACCATGTGGCCGTAATGGTTGGGTCCAGTTGGTTAACCACTAAGCATTTATTCAATTAAAAGATTACATAAGGTTAATTTGTTGCAGGATTTGTTTCACTAAAGTAGATGTCAAAAAGTTCTTGATACTGGCCACTTATAACCACCTTTTCATTGCCCTATCACAATGAAGTTCCTTTTTTTCCTGCACGCATGATCTGCAATGCTTGCTAAACTAGGAAGTGCAAAACTGCAAACCTAGCTTTCATGAAAGAAAAGATGTCTAATGCTATTTTTTTTTTCTAAATAAAGAAAATAATAAAAGACAGTTCACTCGCTCTTTTCTTAACCTGTCATATCCTTGTAGGCTAAAGACCTTGATAACTCTATGGAGTTTGCAATGGTGTACTGGGCAGGACATGATGCGCAAATTGTAGTACATTCCATGAAAACAACAGATAGCCTTCACTTGCTGCTTCTGTTGTTTCTCTTTGTTTTGTTTTAGAAGTTTTCTATGGACTAGATTTGGCATGTTTAGATCAAAAGCTTTACTCCATCCATTTCACACAGTATGGCCAATACAGGATTTCTTGGGTCTAATTAAATGCATGGTCATGTTAAGGACTTCGACAAATGCACTACTAGTATCACTAATATACTGCAGAGTAGATTTATTGTCAATGTTTAATCTTGAGGTCTGTTAAAAAAAAAGGAGCTACTACTATATTTTAGTACAACACTCTCAAGACATGATTCTATCTAGCTTTCATGTAGCATTTTCTTCCAAATTTCGGGTAGGCTAAACGGCGACCTAGGTTAACTGTGGTTTTCTCTTTTCGTAATGTGCTATTTGCCTATTTTCAGCGAAATGCATCTATCCAGCCCTCTAGGGCTTCTTATCAAACTGGAAACTTTTGGGGCATAGATAAGATGGTCATATGCATGACATCTTAGGATTTGAAGTTGAAAGAAATGTTTCTGAATCTAGAACTAGGTTCAAGAAATCCTTGTAAATATTGAATTTGAGTTTCTATAAATTGTAGGCTCAGTTATAATGGAGTTTTTTTTTCTCCTTTTCTCTTGTTTGTTCTTCAGGAAATGAAATCAAATTCCGTGAAGTATTCTTTTGGTCCCTTCTTTTTGTTGAGTGAGACTAGTATTTTTACCTTGAGACTTTTGTGGATCCTGAGATCTATGCCTTTTCCTATTCCACAACTTGCAAGTTGCACTATCGATCAGAGCACTAACTCCAAATTTTCAATTGATTTCTCTTTGGCTCATAGTTTGTTTCTCCAGGACACCAACTAGCAATTCCACACACAAAGCAATCTCCACTGGTTTACCTGCATCGGTTAGCATTTCTAATTATATCCACATAATCGCCATCTTATTAACATTGTTTTTGGACCCTACCTGTAGGAAGCATTTTAGTTGAGATGACCTTGTAATCATATTACAGTGATACTTGATTAATAGAAAAGTCGCACTTGAAGCTGATATATTGTGAATACAGAGTGCCCTTGTCCTTGCACAATTGCCCTTAAATGGCATGCTTCAAGGACTAAGTGACATAAGATATCTTGCACACTAGATACTAGATGGATACATAAAAAAAGAAAACATCCTACGTAGATGAAAATATTTAGATCCATGCGAATGGTTGTTTCTACAAAAGCACTTCACTTCTTCTAGGTAGACAGGTAACTTAGTGATCTGATCCAATATGTTTTTGGCTTCAATATCAGGGGCCCAATTCTTTAGTTTAACCAAATTGTTGGGCCATCTTGATGTCGTCATCCATCTTCCAGCATGTCTCAGGGCAGTAGTAATCCCACATAGGAAGAGATGGCAGCAGAGGGCCGGAGAGGCTGCTGCATGCATTATCCTTCCCTTCATCAAAACCCAGCCCTGTGGGTGCCTGTGGTGCCTCAATTTCCATCCATATCTGATCCATGGGGTATCCATCCATGTCAGCAGGGATGCCCTTCAGGATGCTTGTGATGCAGCTACCACTGCCACCATGGATCTCTTGTTCATCTATTCCAGTAATGGATGGCACCTCTGGATGAAAGGATTGGTACGTCAGTGAAGAAGACGAGGAGGAGGGTGACATGTTCCTCTTCCTTTCCTGTGCTTTTTTCCTCATGTGTGTCCTCCAGTAGTTCTTGATCTCATTGTCAGTACGCCCTGGTAGGCGCCGTGCTATCCTGGACCATCTGTTGAAGTGAAAGTGTGAAACCACCAAAATTATTGCTCATAATAGCAGAGAAATCTATCACTATATTGTTTATGTTTATCTTTTGTGTGAAACCTGTTTCCCCACCGAGCATGGAGCTCGAGGATGAGGCGCTCTTCATGGGGAGACATGCGCCCACGCTTGAGGCCAGGGTGGAGATAGTTGACCCACCGGAGGCGGCAGCTCTTGCCTGTGCGATTGAGGCCTGCAACAAGAGGGTGAAGCAAGAAGAGAGTTGTTTAGAGAAGGTGACATTTCTTGTTGCGACTTTGCGCGAAAGACTTGAATATAGCTACCTAATTTTTGGATCCCCCACCCCTCAAACCTGATACTTTGGCAATGAAATCCCAACGACGTTCACCGAACAAACGGACAGTGCATACCAGTTGCAGGTCCTCCTGCTCTGTCCATGGCCCTTTGCGTGTCTCTTCTCTCACTGTCACCATATCAACCCTGCGATATGATGGCAGTGCTCTAACGCTGTTCACTCCTACCTTGTACTGGCGGGGATCCGGTCTTCTTGCTCTTCTTCCTTTGTGTGCTCGTGGGCTCCAGTTTCAGGATGCGATCCTTGATGAACTCCAGTATGTTTGGGAGAGGAAGAAGAAGAAAACTAGTAGGGAGAGGAGGAAGCCACTTTGTCTTAGTTGCCTAATGGTTTGGTGGCTTTTGCCTCTCATTTATAGGCAAGAGAGGGGAGCTCTTGGGACTTGGGGGTCACCTGATGTGCTGGCTGTGATTTGGAGCTCCCCTAAAGATCCTATATTCCATCATTTGGGTTGTCCTCAAATTCTTACTGATAAAAGTGGTCTTTTAATTGGCTCATGCTGCACATACTATATTGCAACTTCTTAGGTGTGCATGTTATGGTGCCACTTTTGCAGTGTGTGGAGCTCATTGGTGTTATCAGTATATGCTAGGCTTTGTGCTTGTAAACTACACACTTATGCTGATGCATTATACAAATACGTTTTTGTTGATGCTGAAATTCTTCAACTTTCAATGTCTTGTTTGTAACCCTTACATGAAACTTCTAGAAGTAGGCTTTTCAATTTAGTTGAATATAGGATGCTTGCCATTGTTCATCACTGTCTTAAGTACCTTCATGTGTTAAATGGAAACAAAGTCCCATTAACCACCTAGCTACCACTTATACCAAACTGGACTGATTTACAAAATACTGTGCACTTTAAATAAAAACTTGATGCTCCCTGGTGATAGCTATCTGCTAAGCTTTAAAATTTAAAACAAAATGATTTTTTTGCACAAACAAGTCACCAATCATTTACTGGGTTGTTTGTGCTGGCTGGAAACCAGAATCAGGCTGCTGCCAAAACGGTTTACTTTTAGACCTTCAACTTTATGTTTGTACAGTAACAGAACATTTACCTTATTTTACAATAGTATGATGATTCTGATGGTATAGGTTGCCGCTTTCTTTTTTCCTTCACTTCTCCTTCGATGGGATTCTACTTTGATTCTCATGAAAGAAAAGTTGTTGTACTTATCAACTTTTTGGTGCTTTGATAGTCCACCATGTATGTGGTATAACTATAAGTAGTGTCTTCTTTTTGACGATCAATCAGATGAATTATATACATATAATTAAACTGGATGGATATCTGATGCTTTTGATATGCTATATTTTTGTTTTGTGTTCAACGAAAGCTTTGCTGATTCACTCTTGTTTGGCTGTGTGTGTGTGTGATAGTTCAGGAAACACAAAGGGGAAACATACTACCCATGATATAATTTCTGAGTTGGCGACTTCTTATGCCTTTTAATTTATGTAGCAGAGATTCGTGGATATTTTGGGTTATAAATACAAGTATATTTGGGTTATAAATACAAGTATATTCGTTGCTGACGAACACATACCATTCCAAATTTTACCTGCGTCCATAATAGCCTGTGACTAACCTGGTAATTTCTGACTGCTGACAGAGATATAATCAGTGGGTGGTGTTAGATCGAAAACCGCCTGTTTTTTTCACTGAAATACAAAGTTGAGTAATTTAGAATGAAATATTTGTAATAGGTGTATGCTTGCAAGATGCAAAGTTGAGTAATTTAGAATGAAATTTCTAGGTCGCAGTCTATGAAATGGCTGGTGTCTGTAATCTATAATTTTTAACCGGCTGCTTACCATTGGAAATGGGAATCTTCGTAAAGTCCCTATCTGGTTTCTTCCATATATACATTTTTTTTTCTGTCCTGATATGAAAAGCATTAGCCTTTATGTCAGCCATTATCATTGGCACAGAGGACTCCATCCCTCCTTTTTTGTCAGCCATTGTCACAGACAAAGAAAAAGATCTTACAAGTTCGCAGCACAGACACGCCCCAGCACCAGCACACACCTACCACTGTTTGAGCGCCTGCACAGGCCTGTCCTAGTAAGAAGCGGCCCTCTAGAGCTGCTTGAGCCAGCTGAAAGCAAGCTTTTTTGTGAATCTGCAGTCCTAGGCTGACCTTAGCTTTGGACGATTGTTCGTCCCTGCGCTGGTTCGTACAACTGAAATGATGTACACTGTCTAAAAGCTTTGATCATCTTTTTGAATGTTTCGGCGCTGTCAGGTCAACATATGCTCCATTAGCTCCAGCTCTATATTACCTCCAAATTATGTCTTCTTTGATTGATTGTGAAAGGTTTTGACCCCATGACACTTGTGTTATGCTGCTGACATGAAGAATGATTGATTAGTGACCGGACGGGATGTTAGGACATGCTGCTCCTTTTTTGCATGGCATAGTTATATACTTAGTATGTTTGACAATCCTGGATCATATATCTCACTGTGAGTGGTTTCTCTTTTGCTAGCGTCATCCCATGCTGAGGTCTGCATATCATGCACAGCCCTTGCCTGCACGCACAGAAGTGTGTGCTGAAGACCACCATTACTGTGGAAAATTAGTTTGATCCATGGGACCTAACTTCTCCATTACTGTAGAGAATTGCTTGTTTATCTTTGAGAGGCCCTGGTAACAGAATGGAAATGATTTTCTGCTGTGAGGCTCAGCAGGGGCAGCCAAAAAGTCATGGAAGAAGCTCTGATGTGGAGGCCACCGAGCTGCTATCTGTGCTGCAGTCCACTTTGGGCTGAGGGTGGCCTCTCACCAGTCATCACCTTTTTATCTTGGCATCTTACTTTTGGAAGGCTCCTCCCAATACACTGCAGTCTGCAGCACTGTTCTATCCCACTACAAAGAGAAACCCTTCGATTTTTTTTTCCTCTCTCCCCCCTCTTTAATTTTCCTCTCCTCTCTCTCACAATTGCTTCTGTTGTTTTGCTGTGTTGGACCTCTCTTGTGTCCCTATCGCCTGCTGTGGTGGTCTCTCACGTGTTGGGGCTGTGCCACTGCCATGGGAGGAGAGCCCCCTGCTCGCTTCTTCTTCTGGCAGTGGCAGCACCATGCACTATATCTCCAGGATTGGTCGGTCATCATCGGCGCGACGACGAGGAGAACGATGAGAAAATGTTTCGTTTCAGTGCCAATCGAGTGCCCTGTTGAAATCTCCATGTGTGCAGCTGCAATCCTTCTCGGTCTCGGCTTCGCTATAGCCTCTGCCCAGAAAATCTCTGATGTGCAATTGCTCTGACCTGCTGGATGCAGTACGTAGCAGATGTTGGGCTTGGCCATTGCTTGGGAACAGTCTGGAGTCCAGCAAACTCTTGTTGGCGATAACGATCCAGTAGATTTCGGGCAATGTTCCCAGTACGCCGTATTCCTTTCGTGCCACTGTGGTTGGCAACGACGAAGTTTGCCCACTGTTCACCTGCTCATCTTTTGCCTTTTATCTGACCCTGGCTGTTTCTTTTTATTTGCCTTTAAACATGTTTTTCTTCTCAGACGCCGGGTGACTGTTCCAGCCCCTAAGGGTCACTGGGTCAGTGGTCACATGCCTCCTTGCTTAAAACTTTTCTTTTCCATACCTTTGTTACCCACTGTTTTTGCGTGTGTCATCTTAGTGATCAATCCCTAATTAGTGATGTGTCTTTCTCATCTTGCATCACTTATATTTATATGTATATATTTCCTGTTCCAATCTTTGATTTATTTGAGAATTGTCCTAGCACCACATTTCCAGCTGTTTCTTTTTGACGAAATTCTTGTTGCTCGATGTTTTTATCATGGAAAAAGTGACCCACATTTGCTCGCTGGACAAAAAAGGTAAATTCATATTCGGATGGCACTAAAATTTTGGACTTATTATTCCCCCTTCTCTTTCCCTTTTTCTTATTCCTTCCGTTGGTTACTAGGCCACGTCTGTGATATGTGCTCACGAAAACACGGCAGAGTTATGGCACAAGTCATCTTTTATATATTCTTTACTTAGCCTCGTTGCCTCGTTGCACTGGTTGCCATCATCCATCATGTTTTAGCCGGATTCCTAGAGCTTAGAAACCAACAGAGATCACGCTGTGTTCATCGATTTGCTATGTGCGAATTTTCGAGACACGGTGAAATCACATGAGCTCGGAGCGCACAGAGAATTTCGGCGCAACATCAAGGATCAGATGAATCAAGTCTCCTTTGCACTCAGCTATGACAATGTTAGGAAAACATGAGTTTTACAGAAATTCCATGTAAAATAGCTCTATTTCTATGGAAATTAAGTTTTTTTTTTCTACCATAGAATTTGACTGCTTTTTAAAGGGCATAAGAAAGACGCACACAGTTAGCATTCCTATTTTAGACAATACCGCGACTCCTTGGCTGTTGTCTGAAAATAGATAAAATCTTAAAATCTTAGTCGACGTGTTTACACTACTAAATAACTGAATTTACCTATCTTAGTTAATTTTTTTCATTTTTTTTTCCAGCGCTGCCGCAGCTTCTGGATTCATCGCGCCCTGCCATGGAAGCGCTGCAACCACCTGAAAAGCGCGCTGATGCTGCGCTCTACGACTGCGATCTGGCCAAGAACCTTTCCGGGAGAGGGGATCAGATCATGGTGGCGGCAAACGATTTGGCGAGTCTCTTGCGGCTTTGACTCCCGCCATTAGCGGTCGAGAGAGAGAGGGAGAGAAAAAAGTAGTAGTACAGAAAGAAGAAGAGAAAAGGCGATCTGCCCTAGTGGCCGGCGATCTCTACCGTGAGGGGCTCGCCTTCTCCGGCGACTGGTGGTGGTCGCTCGCCCTGGGCCGCGCGTGATGGCGATGCGCGCGCCCATGGCGGCCAGCCATGAGCCATCCATCCTACCGGTTTACCGGCGGGGGAGTCCTGGGTTTGCTTCTTAACCCTGATTTGCCGAGCGGCTATGGTGGTGGGCGACGGCGACGGCGGCGGCGGCGACGACGGCGACGGCCGTCGAGGTGGGGTTGGCCGCCGGGCTCCGCCGCCCGGCTGGCAAACCGAGCGGCACGTGTACGTACGCACCAGCGGCACCTGACGATGGTGCCCGCACCAACCTTGCACGCGGGCCCACCTGTCAGGCCGTGCTGCTTGCCTGCTTGAGCGTTCACCGATAGAAATGATTTGGTTCGTCAGTACATGTTTTTTTTGGGAAGAACAAATTGACCTGCCAGACCGTGCTGTTTGAGTTCACCGATAGAAATGATTTGGTCCGTATCAATATATTTTTTCTAAAATAAATAGCGAAGAGGATTCTAATTTAGATATTCTTATGTAGCATTTTCAACGGTGGGGTCAATCACTCGTCATATATATTATTCATACATTAGTAATAACCTATATCTAGTAGACTTAGCTATGTCTAAAATTAATATAAACTCATATGTAATGGATTGAGATCCTCCGTCCTAAGTAATCTCAACCATGGCCGCAAAACCATCCAAGCATCTTGCGCAACGCACTCTCCTCTTTTTCTCACTTCCATGTAAGTAAAAAAAGTTAAGTTGAACTTTATGATTTGACACCATTCGAGATGCTTTAAGAGCGTGTGCAATGATCATGCTTTTCCAAAAGGCTAGTCAATTTTAGTAGCTGCAGGGGTGGCCTAGCGTCTATAAAGGGCACTAAGCGTCGCTTAGAAAACCAAACTAATGCATTTTATATTACAAATGTTACAGGATAAATATTTTTTTAAAAAAGGGTTTTATACATACCCAGTAAATTACTATATTATAAGCGATATATTCAATTTTTACGAGATCCCATCTATATATCTGGTGATAATTGATGAAATCTTTTACCGATATATTTTTTCTAACTTCTTTGCAATACGGACGGACTGTGTTTAATTTACTATGTTACGCAAACAAGCACTCATAATAAGCGAGCTCTATGTGAGCGCTAAAGGAGGGACGACAACATAGCTCTACTTGGAAGATCAGTGATGCCCAAATCTTAGCTGATGTTAACTAAACATTACCCATGATGCCTGAGATCTTTGCAGTCACTACGTACCTCGTCAGTTATTTTCATGGTGATACCTATAACGTGAGCCGTTAAACTGATGATATGCTTACCCCCTTCGTGATCGAACAACAAACAGCACTTCAGCAATGCACCAAAGGGTAAAAGATTATTGGCCAAAAAAAATTCGGAGATTAGTTTTTTTTCAAGCTCTCATATACATGTAAGCACGTGCTTAATTGGCTAGATAATCAGAATACTGCATGTAGCCTAGTGTAGTGATTTTATATCTTTTTCAATTTAAATTTAAAATTTTCCAAGTTTGCTTCGTCCGAAAAATAACTTGGAATTTCTGGTTACCGCACACTCTACGGTAACATTGATGCTCTCAATGGTCTGAAATGTATTGTCAATGGTACCTCGTTAGATCGGCAACCATTCCCAAGCTATCAACATTGATATGTACTTTTGATTGTTTTGAGACAACCAAGACGGTTGTTGATATTGAGAACCACCAAACAATGTGTTTCTCAAAAATTCAAAACTTAGGGGTGGTTTAGTGTGGACGGCCCGATGGTGAGATGGTTAACACTGATTCCCTCAATGTCGTCAACTGCCACTTACCCCTTACTCCCTTAGTGTTGTTAGATGATAGCTGGTGGTCAATTTTAACCACCTGACAGCACAAACTACTAGATGTAGATCATCAATACTGATCTAAGTGAAACATTTTACGATGGCCAACATTTGATTATCAACATTGAGAGGTCGACGACAATCGACAATGCGTGTGTCGATCGATGGCTCGATGTCAGTGGCATCGATACACTGACTTGCGACTTGTATCGTCCATTTTTATGATATTGTTGACAGACACGTGCCATCAAGAAAAACAGTTTTTCACGCAGTGGCTACATAAAATACGCATGTTTTAAAATATATCGACTCTTGCCCTATATGCAAGAGATTAGCCATTAAATGAAGAAAATGAATGAGACTGCAATAATACTAGACTACTAGTTTGTATGTACAGTTTTTTTGCAATGGATTAGCTAAGGGGTGTTAGGCTCTCTCCAACAGAAATCCCTAAATTTGATCCCCTATAGCCTTATATATAGGCTCCCTTTAAAAAAAATATCTCCTTATATTCTCCAATCTCCAACAGCGTTCCTTATATGGAGAATTGTATAGGGGGGAGGAGAGAGAACCCTTACATATAAGGAAATAGAGAGAAATCCTCTATTTTAGGGAATGAAATAGAGAATGCTGTTGGAGCACATAGGGGAAGAATCCGTCCTCTATTTTAATGTAGAGGGTGTTTTAAGGGAGCCTGTTGGAGACAGCTTTATGCTGACCATACCTTAAATTTGAAAGACCATTCCTCGAGTGGCCGACTGTCGTGAATTCTAGAGTTCGACTGTTTTGGGGAGTAAACACAATTTTCTAGTTGAGATAATTAGATAAGAAGACGAGCCGAAGAGAATTTATCATACATAAAAGCTTAATCCACGAGCACAGGGTAAACACTTGTGTTGGACATGGCTATGCCATCCGGTCGATCGAGCGGATAAGTGGACGTCATATCAGCCGCTTTTGCCACCATCAAGATTCAGAATACAAGTTCTGTGGCTATCAGTGGAACATGTGGACATCGGAGCCAAGAGATGGGACGTAGGCGAGCAGAGCAGGTGTCCGATCGATCAGGTGCAATAGATACGGGCGAAAGTGACGCAAACCTGAGAAGGCTCTCGCCTCCGGTGATAGACACATCCACTGTACGCGTACATGTATGAGGTATCATGTGTGATGTATGTGCCCATTGGCGTCCGTAGCGTCAGTCATAGCGTGTGCGGTAAGTGCAGCGGCATATTGGCTGGCGCATTGACACTTTGACAGGCGCGCGCGTACGTGTGTTCCAATACCAACGCCAACAAGACAATGGATGGCGAGCGCTCAGCAGTGTGGTGTCATCATTTTAGAGTTTTTTTTTTTATTGATTCCATCACAGATTCAACGGTCCGAATTTCTCCTCCTCTCTTTTCTCCCCCTCTCTCCCCGCGTGACGCGTCTCTCAGTCTCGCCCCCAAATATGCCCCTCCTGCTCCACCCCCCGGCCGACGGCACCCTTGCCGCCAGCTGCTCCATCCCCAACTCCCTCCCGCCGCGTGTCGCCTCGCCCACCCTAACCCAGCCGACGCCTTCACCACCTGCCACCGCCGTCCCAACCGTCTTCACCCCCTCCCATAGCTCCGGCGACGCCGCCACAGCTCTCATTCCATCCCCAACCAACTGACAGACCACTGTCTTCCCCGACCATCCCTCTAAGCCCAGCGGCACGGAGATCTCCACCCCCAACCTTGAACCCTAACCCGGGGCGCTGATCGCCACGGACAAAGACGAAGGCGGCGCGGCGGTCGCCGGCGAGGAGGAAGACGGCGGCGGTAGCAAGTGCTCTCCCCCCTCTCTCTCCCCCCCTATCGCTACCCCCTCCCTCCTCCCCACCCCCCAAATTACCTGCTCCGGTGAGCAAGAGAGGCAGTCGCCTAGGCGAGTGAACTGCCGTCTAGGTGCCTGCCAGTGAGCAAATCCGTTTTTTTTTGTGTGGGGCCAAGGTTTGATGTTATGTATAGTTTTTTTTTTGAGCCTGCGAGTAGTCGCCTAGGAAATTGAACATGAATTTAGCATGAGATTTGCATGGATTTAGTACGCTTAGTTCCGCGAAACTAATTAACTCAGAGCTCGGGAAAGGATGAAGCGATGTTCAGATCATAGTTACGCGCATCTCAAATCTGAGTCACGGAGTTAGTTGAATGGCAGCGATAGCCTCGTCCTAGCACTGTAGCAGGCCACAATACTGCAGCGGTATCCCTCATTTTTCACATAGAACATCAAACTTTCACTTGTAAAACCTGTGTTTTTGCTCGTTGGACTTTTTCATTGTTCTTTGTGAACCTTTCTTATTTGCACAGGGATGTCTATCTTCCATTTTAGTATGAAATCTTAGAAATGTACGTGTAAAACGGTATTTTTTGTCTGTTGAAACTTACGGTTTTGTCAACTGAAACTTTTTTTTTGCACTCGTTGAACTCTGTCTTATTGTCAACTTTCAACAATAGGTTTTTAAGTTACAACATGTGTTTTTACAATTTTCAAAAGGTGTTTTTCTAAGTTTTCGTGATGATGGTGACGATGTCTTACCCGTTGAAACTTGGATTTCCACCTATTGAAAGTTGAGTTTTTTTGCTGTTGAAACTTAGATTTGTATCTGTTGAAAATTGTTTTTTGCATTCTAAAACTTGGATTTTTGCACTCGTGAATATCTTGTGTTGTCAAGTTTCAATGGTAGGATTTTTAGATTACAGCGATATATTTTCTAAGTTTTAACTAATATTTTTTTAAGTTTCAATAAGTGTTTTTCTAAGTTTCAATGATGACGTGATGCTGACATTAGTTTATCGGACATTCGATTTGTGGCATAGCTAATTTTTATATGTAGTTGGTGAAAGCCGAGGTGCGTAAATTCAACCATGTATGGGTTGCATCTCGGATCCTCTGCAGTAATAGTACTAACTGCACGTCGTGAATTTTGAGCTGTGCTCAGCTGCTCCGGTGTTGTAACCAAACAGCGAGCGTAGGCCACATAGGCCTTCCTCTCCACGCGTAGCTGCACGACCCATTTGCTAGTTGCTGCCCTGCTCAACTAATTGAACGCACACTCAGCAATAGAGAAAATATGATCTGCTTAAAAGAAACAAGCTCCATCGAAGGTTTGTAACCAAAGGAAGAATAAAAAAACTAGAAAACTGGAACCACATAATCAACTTGAATGTTACTACATAGGAATAAGAGTAAAATGCACCGGAGATCCATTAACTTATAGCATGGTGTTACTTAGGTCCATCAACTTTCAAACTGCAGTTTTAGGTCCATTAACTCTTTAAGTTGTTCACTGCAGTCCGCACTTTCGCTTTTATGTTTAGATCCGACGTGGCATGAACAACTTAAAGAGTTAATGGACCTCACAAGAAACAACTTAAAAGAGTTAATGGACCAGAGTGAACAACTTAAAAGAGTTAATGGACTGCGATGAACAACTTAAAGCGTGGGGTCCATGCCACGTCGGATCTAAACATAAAACGAAGGGGTACGGGCCTGCAGTGAACAACTTAAAGAGTTAATGGACCTAAAACTGCAGTTTGAAAGTTGATAGACCTAAGTGACACCACGCTACAAGTTAATGGACCTCCGGTGCATTTTACTCTAGGAATAATATTCTTTCCTTGACACAAGCATCATGTTTTTGACAAGTTTTCTCAGAACATGGCTCAAGGATATCATCCTTAAATCAAATGTAAAGTGAACCTGAATATTACTACATAAGAATTTTTTTTTCCTTGACAAAAGCATCAAGTTTTTATAAGTTTCCTCAAAATATGGCTCATGGATATCATTCTTATATCAAATGTAAAGTAAACATAGAAGTGAATAATTCCTCCAGTGAGATGTAGTCCAATCCAATGCACTTCCACACAAAACATGAGGCCACTTCAAATGAACAAAAGACTACACAGTTCATATGTAGGTCATCAATGTTTTTTATTTTCAACCAAACCATCCGAGTGTAGGTCATCATCATTTTGCTGATGATCTTCATTTTTTATCTCATATGCCATGGCTGCATCAGAGTAGTTGCTGCCTAAACTGGAAGTGGAACGAACGAATCTGACTAATACTGCCTGTGCATGCCCGAGAACTACCTCTTTTTTTTCCCGCCATCTAATTCCCGTGTGGCTGCATGACAATCTCATTCCGTTGTGCTCTGCGTGAGAAGGAAAATAGCCCTGTGATGGGCCGTGCTGCTTGCTAATGGGCTTGGCTCCGTGGTATGGCAGCAACTGAGCACAGTTCAAAATTCACGGCGTGCAGTTAGTACTACTACTGCAGAGGATTTGAATTGGCAATGGAAGGCTTTATTCCTTTTGGGCCCAAACTTCTTCTTGCGCGAAAGAAAGGACAGCAGAGTATTACAAGAGGAGATGAATTAAGACAAGTACTCCTACATGTTACTGCAAGCTGATCCAGAGGAGCGTAAAGAACAATTCTAAACGAAAATAACTTTCAATTCCTATGTACATTAACATATATTTGGCTTGAATGTGGCGCGCTTACTTGAGGTGGTGAAACGACGAGAAAATTAGTTAACCTTCTTTCTTCTTTACCGAATAAGTTTCCTACTCTAAACTCATGGCACCACTGCTACGAGATAGCGATAAGCCAATAACCATATACTACTACCTCTGGTCATAAAAAAAAGTCACCGTTGACTTTTGGACACGCTTTTAACTATTCGTCTTATTCAAAAATTTAGTTCAAATATGTAAAAATATAAGTCATACTTAAAATACATTTAATAATAAACCAAATCATAACAAAATAAATAATATTTATATAATTTTTTTGAATAAGACGACTGGTCAAAGGCGTGTTTAAAAGTTAACGGCGACTTCTTTTTTGACCGGAGGGAGTATATGTTAGCCTTATAGCAAATTAACCTCCGGCTAGCTCCAACGAAGAGGCCAGAGCAACCGCCAAGGCGCCAAAGCATGGGCCGTTTCTTTTCTTCAATCCGGCATGAGTACGATCAATCAAGGCGCCATCGTATTTCACAAACCAATTATCATGACAATGGTCAGTAGTAAATATCCTCCCGTAATTAGTCGATCGATCTTTTCTGATCTTTTCAATAGCCCATGATCCATGCACAAGAACAATGTATTATTGGCAGTCTCTCCCGGGGTGACCGGAAATCGAGGAAGCCTTAATTCTACCATGAGGTGTCTAGATCTGTGAGGCGCTTGAGTTCGATGGTGTGGATGCTCGTGGTGGTCAGAAGAGACGATGATGGAGTTACCTTTCATTGGTAGATAGCAAGGAGTGGCTGTGGCTGGAGATCGTTGTCGTGGAATCGATTGGTGTTGCCAAGTCGGCAGGGTGGTCGGTTAGTGTCTCAACTAAACATCCCACGTGATGGTTGCGGCATGTGCTGGAGGGGGCCATCTCTTGGTTGAGTATCCCGCATAGTGGTGGTGGCAAAAACCGTCTCGATGAAACACCCTATACCACGGTTCGATCAACACGCTAGCTGAGCACCCCGACAGAGCATCTGACCACTCGATGGTGGCAGCTGGCATGTTTGCCAGACACCGTGTGTCCTATGGCATGGGGGGCAACAATAGTTGTTGACACTTTGGTCGAGCATCCCCACAACATTTATGATTGATCCCTTCCTCTTCTTGTGTCTCAATCAATCATCCCATGTGGTGATGGCGGTTGATAACTAGGTTGACTATTGCATATTTCAAGATTTTATGCCAACTTTATGCAAATCTTCCCATCATATGTCCAATTTGAGTCATTTGTCTTGAAAAATATATTGTGGTTATGTTTAATACTAAAATTATGGTCTTTAATCAACCTTCTACTCTAGGTGGTTTTCAAGTTTCAGCCAACGAGGTGAGTTGTTCTGTGTTGCATTCAAGCGAATAGATTTAAATCTGGATCTGTCGTGCTCGGCTCATGGCCTGTCAAAAGAAAATCCTCTATTAAATTGTTATGCATCATTCCTCTCAAGTTTTACCCCCAAGGAGGCCAGATAGAAATTTGTAGCTGTAAGTTGTTGGGCCTAGACTGCTTGTTCCTGGGTCATTTGGTCCATCCTTAGACTAACATTACGTGCTATAGTTATGGTAGGGTTGGAAAGCCACACAGTTGCATTGGTCGATAAAAGTTAAGCCCTATATATATCAACATAGCTATTCTCTAAAACTTCTAAAAAAGGTTACTCCCCAAAAAATTTAGAGACTATTAAAAATAAAATAGATATAAACTCCAATAACCAGTTCAAATACGTAGAGCATTTCTAACATAGTAACCATATTGCTGCATATACTCCCTCCGTTCTAAAATGTAAGGCGTACATGTATTTTAAAAAATCAATGTTTAGAACGTTTGACTAATAAATATGTTAGCAACATATATGTTCAATGTTATGCAAATGATATAGTTAGATTCGTATTTAAAAGTACTTTGATATGATGTTAATTTTATAGTTATTGATGATATAATATGAAATAAATTAACAGCCAAAGTTTACGTTTGTTGACTTTATCAAAAAATTATATGCCTTACATTTCAGAACGGAGGGAGTATTATATTTAAGTTTTTTTTAAAAAAATGCAACTTCAACAAAAGTTTGTATCTCCAAAGAGCAGGAATTTTCCTTAGTGAAGGAAATCACTGTCTTATCTTCACCCTTGGTCTCGCCTCTAGATCTATGAACAGTCTTGAATCTCTGTCACATTGTATTTTGCACAAAAAAAACCATCAAATTTTTTAAAAGCAATTGGTTCCTTCTTTCTCCTTCCTTTCCTCCTTCCTCACCTGAGTTGGCCGCCACCCACCCCCGTTGGCGGTGTCAACCACCGCACTGGCCATGCGTGTCCAACTGTGGGTGCTAAGACGAGGATGCACTCAACAAAGCATGGAGGGGCGAAGATCTAAAAAAAAGTTATGCAACAGAGAGGGGCAAGAAATCCATGAAACCTAGTAGGGTGTTTGACCATCACCAAGTGTTTCTCTTTCTCTCTCTCTTTATTTTTCTTTGTGAAGAGAATTTGTTGCCCTTCAATATTTACCTCCTTTTATATCAATTTCGGTTGGATATGATGGAAAATGTAGGGCAAACGGTGTAGAAAATATAGAGGGGAAGAGAACAAAATAATGGGAATATGGTTGCGAATAGTATTAGCTATTAGCGGTTAGCCTCATCTCCTCGATCCGTCTCCGTCTCATTTCCTAACCCCCTGATGTTCTTCCTTCATCTCTTCCATATAATTCTTTTTCGTTCCCTTTATTAATTTGTTTATCGTGTTGATAGACTTGGAGATAAGGCCTAGCTAGTTACTTGGGTTTGCATCAGTGTCAAGTGTCAAGATATGATTTCACTCCTAATCGAGTTATGCTCGTACACGTGTTATCATGCATATCAGTGTATCAATTGTTTGATGAAGAGCGAAATAAGTTTGTCTATCACAAGTATAAGATTAATACATATTGAGGGGACAATCTTTTATCATGATCAAACTCGACATATCTAGTATTAGACGACCTCCCAAACCAAACATGCTGTATCTCCTCGAACCCAGCCGTTGGATGAAAAATGTGGATATACAGTGGCTTCACACAACCAAGCAGCTGTAGTAATGCGTACACCACACGCGCCAGGCTCTTTTTTTTAGAAAAAAAAAATGAACAACAAATTTGTATTTGTATTTTCAAACAAGAAGTTAATTTTTTGCTTAAATTTCGCCCAAAGTCTCTCACCAATAATACAAGGATGGCCCACATGCACGTACTCCCGTAGTCCATGTTCGTCGGTGAGGAAACACAGGGGCAAACCTCTTGCATTAACGGCCAAGGCGACCACACTGAAGCATACAGTGACATTGGTACACGCCCGTAGCCAACAATCTCACTCACCATCTTGATATGGCCATGAAGAAGGGGAGCGAGAATCCGGTGGCCGCAGTTGCCCGGCTACTTGCCGCCGCCGTCCTCGCCGCCTGCGCCTCGGCGGCCGGCCGCGACGCCGCCGGCCTCCCGGCGATCTACGTGTTCGGCGACTCCCTCGTGGACGTCGGCAACAACGACTTCCTGCCGCCGCCGGCGCCCCGGGCGCGCCCCCCCTGCGGCGTCGACCTCCCCGACGGGTTCGCCGGCGGCCGGACAGGGCGGTTCACCAACGGCTACAGCCTCGCCGACATCGTCGGTATGTGGGAGAAGCACTGCCATTAGTAAAAAGACTGATTTTTTATTTTGTTTATCGATTTGATATAGGAGCATTGTTAAAAAAAATGGCATTTTTGGTTGTTTATCAGGGGACAAATGCACAGATTGTGGGTGTGTTAGAAGCAGTGATTATGCGTAAATTAAGTGAAATTGCTGATACACATGCTGCCTAGCTAACAATGTGTGCATTAATTGTGCAGCACAAGAGGTGGGTTTCAACGTGAGCCCGCCGGCTTACCTCTCGTTGACGCCGCAGACAAGCCTCGACCTCCTGAGAGGACGGGTTGGTGCCAACTATGCATCTGGTGGATCCGGCATTCTCGATTTTACTGTATGTATATTGTCCCCTAAGTTACCATTGTATCCATTACTCTATCAATTCACAAATATATCTGTATGTCGCTTTCTTCCAAGTCCCCCTTCATTTTTTTATGCAAGTCTTATATCTTGAATATCTTGTTTACAAATACAAGACGCGTATGTTTTTCTTTATACATTTTTAATTATTACTCCCTCCATACACAAATAATCTACATATAAGCCTTTTTGGTTTGTCCAGAAAAGATATGCGTTGTAGCCTAGTTTTAATTGCAAGAGGCTATAGTTAATTGCATGTCAAGGTGTGAGTTATGGTTGCTATATACCTGCTACAAGCATGTAGTACTTGGATTGATGCGAGGACACAACTTTTGGGGTGAGAGGCTAGAAGTATTAAATGATGGCACAACTTTTGTAGCAATATTTCTAAGATTAAATGGATAGTTGATCCATTAATTGATTTCTTGGTTTTTGTGATTTCTCTTAGGCTATTCCCAATGGGTAGTATCATACTTATTAATGAGAAGCCACATAGGAATTTTTGCTGATGTGACACAACATTTAATAGGAGGGAGAAGAAAGCTGTATCTTAAGCAAGATACTGTTTTGACACGATATCTTAGGCCATATCATAAAATTCAATGCCATGGGTCCACTCTCATAGACACAACATCACACAAATTAATTGTTTTAAAAATATGAGTATGGTATCATGCATTGTAGAGAGTGTTTCTTTCTAGCAGTATCGTACTTTTCATCCTATATGGCATTTTTGGATATTGAAATATGATACTTTGCACTGGGAATAGCCTTAGATCATCTCCAATGGTAGAGCCATTGGCTCTAAGGCCTATGTGGCACATCCACGTCATCCTAAGAGACAACCCGCACAACAGCTTGACTATAGCATTAAAATCTGCGGGACCCACCACACATAATATAGGCAACGTATCCAGTGTAAATACCCATTGAGTGCTAACATGCTAACAACAGATCTGGGACATCGGATCCATCAGGAACGGCCCAGATTTGAAGAGGAGTAAGCCACTTTTCTCACTTTCACGAAAAACCCCCTGACTTTCTAAATGGAAAGGAGCTTCCACCTTTTCAGATCTTGGCCACTCCTTGTGAATCTGATGGTCTAGATCTACTGTTAGCATATTAGCACTGAATAACCAATTACACTGGATATGTTGCCCATAATATATTATACGTTTTACTTTCTTCTTCCACGGTTCCACCGCACAAATCTCCCCCAAATCTCACGGTGCCCATCATGCTCCCTCCCCCTCACCTCGCCACCGCCGCCTCAAGCCGCCTCGCTGGCGTGCTCCCTCCTTCTGCCGCCGCCGCACTTTCATCGCCGCCGAGCCGCCTCGACGCTTACCTCGCTGTGGAGTGCCCTCCCTGTTGCCGCGGCCTCACCGGATCCGGACGACGACGGTGACGGCAAGGATGACGACGACGGTGACGGCAACGAAGACGACGACGGCGCAGCAATGAATGACGATGGCGCGGCTGCGATGGCGATGGACGGCGCGGGCCCCGATTCGGCGACGGAACGACGGCTCGACGCGGGCGGGTCCGGCGCGGCGGCGGCGGCGCGGCGGGCCGGGTCCTCCGGTGGCGGCGGCGATGGCAGGCTGGGCGGGTTCGGCAACGGCAACGACGACGGCGCGGGGGAGGCTTGTAGTGTGTTTCGGGAGGGGGGAGAGAGAGAGAGAGAGAGAGAGAGAGAGAGAGAGAGAGAGAGAGAGACTGCTCTCGGGGCTCAGAGCGCCGGCGCTTGATGTAGCGCCGGCGCTTGGCTTTGCTGCACCTTCTCTCCTCCATCTCAGCAGAAAATCCTACGTGAAGCCCTTATAGCCAGCTGACCTGGCCCCATTGGAGATGCTCTTAGACGTATATCATTTGTGGACAGAGGAAGTACATAATTATGTCTAATATATTTATGAACTACTCTCTCACATGATGCTCTCTCATATTTTTTAGTGCATTTATAACAAGGGTAGCATGGTCATTTTTTCTTTGTTTCACAGCTTTCTTAACCTATATGTAAATTCAAAAAAGGCCTTAAAAAAAGAATGGAGGGAGTCCAATTTTTAATTGGCAACTGGATTTGACAATGCTCTTATCGTGACATTAGCAAGAAGTTCAGTACCTGATCTAGCCTCCGCCATGTTGCTTGGCATTAGAGAAGGATCATCCATCTGTAGGAAAATTAATTCTCTGTTATATATTAGTCAAACCTTGATCACTATCAAATTTTAAAAAACAAGAAAAACAAATTATATAAAAATTCGTGAAAACTGTAAATGTGCCAACGGTCCCAAAATCAAATAGTCAAATGCAAACGAAAAACTTGTTTCGTGAAAAAACTTGCTTTGTGCTGCCATTGGCACACTAGTAATTTCCATCAAAATCCCAAAACTACTGGACATACAGACATACACTGATATCTACTGTCAGTTAACAGCGAGGAACTTCTAACTGTGAATTAAGCTCGATTATGGTTAATCTCGTCATGGACCAAATTATCAAGTGCTCAATTCGTCACAGATGGAGTTAACAATGCAGGGAAACGGGACGATCAGTCTGCGCGAGCAGATCCAGCTGTTCGCAGACACCAAGGCAAGAATGATCATCGCCGGCGAGGTCAGCCGCGAGAGGCTCGATCACCTGCTCTCCCGGTCCTTGTTCGTGGCCTGCACCGGAGGCAACGACTTCGCGGCGTTCTCCGACGGGAGGGTGGACATCGGCGACGCGCCGGAGTACATCGACGGAATGGTGGCCGCCTACGTCGAGCGCATCAAGGCGCTGTACGATCTCGGGGCGCGGAGGGTCGGGATGCTCGACGTGCTGCCCCTCGGGTGCGTGCCGGGCGTGAGAGCGTCCCACGGCGGAGGCGGCGCGTGCGACGGCGTCGGCAACTGGCTGGCGCGGCGGTTCAACGCGCTCCTCCGGCGCGAGATGGCGGCGGCGGCGGCGGCGGCGGCCTCGATGCCTGGCATGGCGTACTCCGTCGGCAGCCTCTTCAACGCCTTCTCCGACATCATCGCCGACCCCCGCGCCGCCGGTACGCACGCACGTGCTCGATCACAACCCTCGCGCCGCGCGCGCAGGGAGATCTGAAATTCGTTGTCTGATTGGAGAGACGCGGCGGCGGCGGCCGGCATGGGCAGGGCTGGAGGAGGCGGCGAGCGCGTGCTGCGGCGGAGGGAGGCTCAACGCCGAGGAGGAGTGCTCGGCGAGGTCCAACCTGTGCGCCGACCGCGGCGGGCACGTGTTCTGGGACAAGGTGCACGGCACGGAGGCCGCGTACCGGCGAGCCGTCGCCGCCGTCTTCCACGGCCGGACGGCGAGGTACGCGGAGCCCGTCAGCTTCGAGCGGCTCATCGGAGAACCGGCCGCTTATTATTATAGCTCTATGTAATGTTGTATACGTAACACTAGAACTACGTACATGCTGCATGCACATCTACACTTAGCAAAGCATCATGCAGTTGGGATGAACACATTTCTTTGTGTCTTATAAAAACACAAGAGAATCTGTGCATTTTGATGCCCCAGGCGGAAGATTTAGATCAATTCGCAGCAAAGGGGGAAAAAACTGTAGTTGCCAAAAATTCATCCGATGGCAGCGGTAAGCACTGTAATCGACAGTACCGGTTTTCTGGACAAAAAATTGAATACAATTAAAATTTGTATAGTTCCGAATTACCGAAATTCCCAGAACCATCCAAACTTGTGGTCTATCGCCAAAATTTGTTTAGATTTAAATGCATGGGTGGATCCATCATATGGGATGGTTGGGCTGGGCCTCGACCTGACCTTGATTTTTGGACCTTCTTTATACTCAATTCAGAGTATAAATCCCAATATCATAAAAAATGGGATGAACATGCACAAAAAATCTAGCAATAACAACATACAAAAAATCTTAATAAGAACTATACATCCCTCATGCTCGATCCAATAGTTACCACTAAATGGTATCTCTTGATACCTCCTAAAGAAACCAATGGATATAGAAGGACATATTTTTATGTTTGTCTCACTAGTTTATCAAATCTTTTTCGTGTAGTTTGGTTTTCTGTTGATACTCATGCCTGTCAAGCAAGGAAATGTTGGTCTATACTTGGTGCTATAATCTATATTGTATCTAATGTATTTAAATTCTAACTACGTCCTTTTGATTGTACATTTTATTTTTAAATTGATGTGAACATAAAACTAGTGTTATTCAGTATGATTATAAACTTAGCATGTATTTATTATGAATTTAAGTCTTGTATATGATATAAAAAGTCGTTGTCGAACTTGATTTCAATCTTGATCCACCACTGTTTAAAATTTTGACCGAAGCATTCTATCAACCAGACCCATTTTATTGGCAGTATTAGAATCGGCAAAAGCAAATCCATGTTTACAGTTGGACGAAGGGAAGTGCCCCTGCAGTACTGTGCTGTGAAGAGCTAATTATTCTGTAATCCAACTACCTGGCCCAACAAGAGGGTGACACATGTACCTAAAACATTGAATGTCTTGACTGAACACTGTGAGCGCTTGCAGAGACAGAAAACACATCTCAATATTTCGGGCGGAATTGCTTGTATAATTTCTTTTCGGTAGATAGGGGAACACAACCAATTCTCATGAACAAAGAAAAAGGGCTGTCGTTTGTCGAGGAATTTTGGGAAATGCAAATTAGGGATTGAGAGGAACAGAGGGGCAGCCAAGTTAGTTGAGGAATTTCTCTCTCTCAATTGACTCTAGATCTTTCTTCTTCCATAGTAGTTTATAATACATTACGCATAAACATTTTTCGCTTTACACTATGAGAAACTATATATTTATATAACACACGCATCAACAAGGGCCAAAGAGTCATACGGCTCGACGCGCCTCCAAATTCAGGAGGCGTATTTTTTATTTGAGCAAGAAGAAGAGGCTCGCGCACGACGCACGCTCCTCCCTCCAGAGCTAGTAGCCGTCGCCGTGGTGCCGGCGGCGCCCGACGGCGAGCGCCCGGACGAAGCACGCGGAGGCGCCGACGGAGAGCCCGGCGAAGACCGGCGGCACGAGCAGGTCGGCGGCGGACCGCGCCGCCATCCGCGCCGGCACGCACGCGTGTTCGCCGCCGCCGTCGAGCGGCACCCGCAGCGCCCGGCCAGGCACCCGCCGCCGGCCGCCAGCGCCCACACGAAGGCGGCCTCCGGCGCGAACGACGCCACCGAGACCGCCAGCGCCAGCGCCGCCGCCCACACCAGCGGGCGCATCGGCATCGATCGATCGCGAGCGGCTTCTCGGCGTCGCCCGCCGCCCACCGCCCACGAGCTAGCCGAGCGCGCGGCGATGGCGTTATATGGAGGTGGAGTTGGGAGGCAGGGGAGAGGGAAGGGGAGGTGAAGTGGGTGCGCCATGCGCGTCGTGGGGAGGTTACGTGCCTCCGCGAGTGCCGAGTAGGTGAACAAAGGCGGGAAGAAGCTTATTTCTATTTCTTCGATGTTTGGTGGAGGAAAACGTGTGTGCACCGTGGATAGAGGATAAATAGCCGAAAATGCCCGCATGTAAGTTTCTGCCTCGATGAATCTTTTTGTTTGGCTTATGTATCTCCTCTGCCAGCATGGCTTATGTCTTTTTGAACCGGAGTGCTAATAAAAAAGAGACGAATGGGCTACGTAGCTCCTTTGTCAACTAGATGAACATCCTTTTGAACTCGGAGTCTCAACAAAAGAGGACTAGTGGGCTATGTAGCTCCTCTATCAACAGGGTGAGAAGCGTGGCTTATACTTTTTTAGACTTGTGGTCCCAACAGAAGGGGCTGATGGGCTTGACAGTGAGAGACAGTATGGTGGAGACGCGATTGGGTCTATGAGTGATCAAAGGATAGTGGACAACGGCTATATGTAGTTCCGTGTATGTCGACTCAGAGTTAGGTTGAACGGTGAGGATCAGCGATCGGTGAAGATGGGTGTAGTTGTGCCGAAGGCGAAGAGGAAGGAAGGGGCAATGCCGGCGCGCGTTGACCGGAGTCACTGGGTTTTCAGCCTACTACCGTCAGTACCGTGCAATCGGTCCCACATTTAAACTTTTCCGGCTGACGCGCGCCTGCAAACCATGGAAGGATGCCATGAAGCATTTCATTGGCCCTCAACAAGGTGCAAGATATAGCTCTCTAAATAAAAGGTACAAGATATTAACAGCCATCATCCTTCAGGAACCACAAACAGAACTGAATGTCGACCTCAGCGCAGCAACAATTACCTTCCTTAGTCTGCCATGGCGCATCAGTGCATAACCCACTGGATCATCCTGACTATACGTACCCAGATCGCTACCGAACGTCTGAAAACATTAAAAAACTACGGTTTGGTTCCCCCAATACCCGGTCCGGATACGCTGACACTGCGAACAAAAACATACTGCAAGCGCGAACAAAAAAATCTGAATTCATATTCATTGATAATGATGGTTGAAAAACAACTGTTTGAATGTAAATACATACAGTGCAAGAGATAACAAAGATCATAAAACTGGGGACGGACCAGTAAATCTGCCTCCAAGGTTCCAACATCATTCTCAAGTTAGCCAAAAATCTTCCCACTGTGGGGCGGTATGCCTGTATCCAATTATCCATTGCCATCAGTTACCCACCAACCAGTAACAACATATGCTGTATGCTATTGCTATCCACCACTATCTATACTAAAACCTGTGCCTAAACAAGAAGAAAACCATCCGGTCATTGTCGTCTTCATCGCCGTCACCAGATTCACCACACCACCATTCCATGTATCTACGTCACTTCCAGTAAACACAACACTAACTACAGCTCAACCTAGCAAATCAATGTGTCTTGAGCTAAAAGGTAGCAAAACTACTGAGGTGTTAGATTCAGCTCGATGCCTCGTTGTCTCGCGGCTTCAACGATGCCCTCTGTGCTGATTCCGCTGGCTTTACAGGCATCAATGTACGCATGCCACAACTTGAAGGAGAATGGGTATACCGATGTTGCCTGCTGGTGAAACCGCTTCACAGTCTCCACAGCCTGCAGTTTCTCCAAGAGATTGGCAGCTTCCAGCCACACTGATTCTGGTGCGACAGGCACAGCACTGAAGATGGCGTTGATCAGAATAGAGCTTGCCCAGAACCTGGTGCCTGTGGATGTAGGGTCAGCACCTGAGTGATGCCTAACCACAAATCTACCAACTGCCAGAGCTAGGCGGTAGTTTGCAGGAAGGACCTCCATCACTGATTCAACAAAATCAACCAAGTATCTTACTTCGCCTATTTTCTCTGGAAGAAGAGACGGGCCATAGCACACTTCAAGGACTGAGTTAATCAGTGAAGAATCTGCAGAAGGTGGACCAATAGTGTCATCTATCAACTGCCTAAGCCTATGCTTCTTAACATCCCGTATAAACCTTCGCGACAGCAGTTCCCTCATGGGCAAATTCTGAATGTCTGCAAGATAACCAATTATAAGACTGAATGTAGCTAGAGCTTGAGTATCTGTAGATGATGATTTCTCCAGTGTGTGAATTGCAGCATGTTCCCTTAAGCAGTGCTGATAGCTCTCCCCCCGCGCAAACTTCAACGCTTTGTCCACAGCAACTTGTGCTTCATGTAGGTTGTTCTGTATCATCTGGTATAATGAGAAGTTTAACAACCAATAGACCTGATCTTCTGATATAGATGGAGCAGGACCAACTTCTTGGATAGAAGCAAGTGATTGTTCAAATTCTTCATTGCTGACTTCCGCCATACCAACAGCACCACTGATTTGCAGATCCCCATCCTTTCCATATTCTTCAAACCAACGAGTCAGCACCTTCTCAGCTGACTCAATACTATCTGCCAAAGCATGCTCGGCATATTGATTCCACAGATACTGAATTCCTTGCACCTCTTTAGGCCAATGCAAGAGCAACTCCTCGAACCCTTTCAGACCACATGTCCCATATTTTCTATCTAACCGGGCTGACACAAGAAGAATCTGAGGACACATTGGGTACTCCTTCATATACTTGATCAGCATATCAGCAAAAGATTGGATGCCTTCAAGAGCAGCTAAACAACTAATGTGGTTAACAGCGAGGAATTGTGACAAACTCAGGTAAGACGGATCTCCATTTTTAACAGTCTCATTAATATCTACAGTCATCTTATCAGCAGAATATTTCAATAGCTCTATAACAACACTTCTGTTATCTGCCCTAAGCTCAACAGGAGGCCAAACTAACACAAGAGGTAAATCTTTCTGCAACTCTAGCTGATCAGTAATTTCATCAGGAAGTTTCCTGTAAATTGAGACATATAGGCAGGAAATCCAAAATATGCATCTGTCAGATGTGATCAAGCAAGAAATGACATCAGTGAGCAACTTGTCACCAGAATAGTCAGGAGTTGCAGTAGGAAGAATCTTATAGATCCTAGAAATCGCCTTCTCTACGTTTCCGGACATGCACATGAAGTAAATCATCTGTAAGAAGATATCTAGGATGAAAGCACTTCTATCTTTCAGCTCTTTGTCAGTGTCAGCTGTCATTTGGCAGAGCATGCTCAAAGCATCGTTATAAGCATCCAATCGGTCATCAAAACGCAACCTACTGTTAATATACATAAGCCATAGTTCATAGGAGTAAACATTGTGTTGCACCTAAAAGGAAGACAAAGTATAAGATTTATTAAAAAGGTCACATAACTTTAGGCTTCAATGATACAAAAGGAAGCATGGATAGATTGGATGGGACTAAGGCCTCATTCTCTTCGCCTTATCTAACTTATCTTAAATTTTATATGTATAAAGCCAAAGATAAGTTAGATAAGATAAATAAGGCAAAGAGAATGAGGCCTAAATATGGACATCACTCCTGGACAACAAAAGAAATTGCATGTCTCATACATTTCTCGTCAAATACTAAGTGAATATCAACTGAAATAGAATTTCAATTCTCAGACACCATCAATAAAAGTACTGCATTTAAGGTGTATTATTGCATGAGGGGCCCAAATAATCTATTATAGATGCCTGGAGAGCTGAGCTAATAGAGCAAACAATTGTATGAAATAAAACAAAAACAAATTGTATGAAATAAAACAAAAACTTAGTATTGCATCTGTAAGGAGAATTCCAGCCACAGATAGAATAGAACATGCAAGCTAACTGAGCAAAATACTAAACGAGGATCTATAGCTCGGGCATTCAACTAAGTTGATGAATAGAATCCATAGCATCTGCTATGATAATTCCATATCAAGGCATGAACTAAATGGCAAAAGATTGATAAATAGTGTACCGAATGGGAAAACATGTCATCTTTCCCAAGTCCTTCATCCTTTTGGTAGTAAATATGAAGATAAAATACCCACAGGATAACTATGCTTGGATCTGCCTCAATGGCACGTGCCAAAAGTAAAAGAGCCTGCATAACACAATATTTAGAGATAAGCTGACAACCAATAAACCTAGCCCAGACAAAGTGTGCATGAATAGCTACATCATGTCACCACAAAATGTCTCTAAAGGCCTAAGCAATACAGAGAAGATCACCTTGAGCCTGTCAGGTTTGTTTACTTTTCCACAATACAAACCAAGTGCTGCCTCCAAGAATAGTTCAACATCAACAGATCCCTGTACAATCTTATTCTACAGCACAAAAAGTTAAAATAATAATAATCAAACTATAAGCAAATCAGAGAGCGAGAGACAGTAAATATGAAACTAGAATTTCATTCTAAAAAATGACAAACCATCAAGTTTCAGCTACTATGAAAGAAATGCATACAAATAAGATTAAACACCAAATGGCAAATTGAATAATTTTTCTCCACTGTGGGAGTAAATGTGAAAGCATTCCAGTTGTCAATACTTTTTTGCAGGGAATAGCAAGAGAACAGTTCACTAACATCAAGTACAAATAAGTGTTAATCAAAATATTTTATATGCAATTACGGGAACAGGCAAAGAAGCATATTTCAAAGAATAAGTTCAGTGTAAAAAACCAGATACTGGTATGTATGCCACTTCCGCAGATGTGATGACAGTTGTGACACAGTGGACTCTACCCACCTTCCTACTATCCAACAATCGAAAATTTAGAAGCTGCCTGTTCCTGTCAAAATCTGCAATCGAACCATCACCAGCTTGTAAGGATGGTGTGTCTGCTGGAAGGACTCTTTGTACAGATAAAGGTAAAGGAAATGAAGCGCAAAACCCCTTTTGCCAATATTGCCAGATACTGCTAGCCAATACCGACTGCATCAAGTTCAGATCAGCTCTAATAAGATTAGAACCAATACGATATGTTGGTACAGGCAGAATATGCTGAAACAGATCACAAGGAATTTGACCTGCATTAATTTATTCCAGGTATTAATGTAGCATATTCACCAAGCACAGTGATGTGAATGCATATAGATATATGTTGAAATCAGGTAATCAACGTGATATATCAATTGCAGACAAAACAAACCTGGTACAGAGGGCATTGAATGTTTTGCGTGCTTTAACTTTCTCCATGCATGATGTTTCGCATGTTGCCATTGGCACTCTTCATCATTGCATTTCCCTCGAAGCTCAAACATGCAGAAGGGCCAGAAGGGATTAATCCCATTGTGCAACATGTCCTTATCCTTTGGAGCTGTTGAAACCATCTTAGTGCTCTCTTCAGCACGACCATGTATCATATCTGGCACACTTAGTGCTGCTTCAAGTCCTGCATCACTGTCCAGATGGCTATTTTTGTAATCTGAAGCCATACTACTAAAGCCAGGAAATATCCGCTTGATGTGTCTAGCAGCACTCTGTGTCGCTGAAGAAGGACAAATCAGATGATTCATGCATGATGGCACACATAATTCTTTAAGAGAGGAAACATTGTCCTCAGGATCGCAGTTGCCCATGGAAAGAGCATTGCTTGAATTAGATAGTTGGTCTATCTTTTCGACACAATCAGCATTATCATTTGCAAGCTCCATTGTACCTGTGCAACATTGCATATCATTATGCAAAAGCCTCACACAGTGCAGAAAGGTATGGCATCTTTTGAAGGAAAGGCCAGCACAAAATATGTTAGGTACACTTTTACTGAATATTCAAGAATATGCCCAACAGTTTTCCAACATGGGGTATTACTCGATTCTTTCATCATATGAACAATAGTTAGCTCCTCAATTCTCATGCACAAAACATCAATGTGCCCAAAGAACAAAACTTCATTCTATAAGAGTTATCATACCCAATTTTCTTATAAGTTCAACACAAAAATGAAAATGACAATATCATTGTGCAGAACACATTGTTCTAAAAGGTATCCAAGCATCTTTTGAGGGCATTTTGAAAATCTTGACCATAGTTACCAGTAAATGGTTGCTTAATTTAATAAATAAATGCCCTGCGAGACCTACCAGTATATGATGATGGTATTTCAGCACATATATATAGGTCATCAAAAGTCGAGTACACAGAAATAATAGAGAATAGAGATATAAAGGACTTGTAGATTAGAGATGTGATACAACCTTCAGGATTTGCCACAACATTCTCATCTGCATCCTGCCACTGGAGTTCAACATATCCAGATTGCTTGTCATGTTCAGTCTCAGCTACTTTCCCAATAGCAAGTTCTTCAGTAACTTCTCCAGTGCTATTCAGATTTGATTTCTTCCCAAATCTTTCCACTAATCTGGACCTCAAAGAAGCTTCTAAAAGCTCATAATCCTGCCCATTTTCACCAGAAATCTGTCTGTTTTCCTCCGCATATGCATGCATAGTTTCTTCTATGTGATTCTCAAGATTCAAGGTGCATTCTAATCTTGACTGCCTAGAGGTGAACAGAAGATCATCCTCCACGAAATTTGAAGGCAAGCTGTTATTTACTGTACCAACAAATTTCGGGTCAACACTGTCAGTAGCAGGTTCATTACAATAGTGTGAACATGCTTCGTGCTTATCAACCAGCTGCTGTGGAGGTTCATCTGGGTATTGACTGCTAGACCTACCACCCTCATTTACAGGCATCTGGCAATCTGTGAGAATTTGAGAGTTCGGTAGTGATGGCATTGTAGGGTTATGTCCAGTGTTCTGAATGTTTAAGGATTGCACCAATGAAGAATTTTCTGAAAATGAACCATGGACTTGCGCAGAGCATAACTCTCTTTTTCTACGAAGAATGGCACATCTTTCATTGGCCTCAACTAAAGCTCTTTGTGCTTTGCGATAAGCTCTGAGAGCTTCTCTCTCTTCAACTTCACATTTTCGTCTATGCTCCTGAGCATCTTCCAACTCCTTATCTTGGAGTTCTTCCATCTCAAGCAGAGTGAGCAATGTTGTGTTCTGCCCCCCTACAACTATCTGGCCACTGCGGTTTGAGAGATCGGCATTCTGCCAAAATAAGAAAAGTCAAATAGACAATTTACTATCCTGATGTGTTGGCATAGTGATTTAGGCTATGATATTCATCATGTGGGCATTAACCAGATATAAACTTAAAATGGCACAAAGCATTTTGAGATAGTGGTAGAATCAATTGCAGCAGCAGAAACTAAAAATGTGTTCAATTTTGGAATAGAGGCATCAAAGCCTCCTAGAAAAATTAGACGGAAAATATTTTGATATCTACATCTTGCAGATGCTTAAACAAGAGATATGGCCAACTGTTTTGATTTGAAATATGTCTAATAAACTAACAAAAATCGATCGTTTTTAATAAAATAAGAGAGATGAGAAAATTGATGGTTAATTCAATTATGAACTATACTCATTAAGAGATAAAAAAGATTATTTATTATTTTACAGGTAGAGATGAAAAAATATATAAATACAAAAGGGCAAATGTGTCGCTTTCTTTTCAGCTATAGCTAAAGGGTAGGGAAAATAGAGGCAGTTAGACCCCCTTTCAATACATTCTCTCACGTAACTCATTATCCAACCATCTAAATATTGTTTTATAATGGGGGATTGAAATTTCCCAGTTTTTTATCAAAACCACACTAATTCCTGCCAATTGATTTTGAGACCAGTGTTAAATGGAACTAAACCCAGCTGTGGTCTAAATTGTAAACTCAAAGAAATCATAAATTAAACACCAACGTAACAAGAGCATATCATAGACACAAGAATGCTGAACCAACCTCCATCTCAAGTTGCAAGTGTGGCCTGTGGTTTGACAATGTTGAAGTATCAACAGGCATTCCTTGTCGTCCATCCCATGTAGAAAAAGATATATGATCCTTCACTTGATTAGATGACCTTTCTACATTGACTCCAGCTTGAACAGAAGTAACAGGCACCAAAGATCTAGTATCTTCAACCATACGCTGCTCACCAGTTGGTGGTGCTCCATGACTGCCTTCATAAACAACTGTAGGATGGCTGTCACCATCCTGTATCCTATGCTGAGTTTGGGATGACGGAAGGTTCTTACTGGCACCACCATGCTGTATTTTCTCTGACGGTTCTGTTGTGACTGCATGCTCGTTTTCATTAACAGTACAGTTCATTGAAATTGCATTTTCAATGTGATGGCTTCTTTCAGACGATTGCACTTTGTTTTTCCCCAAAGAATTGCCAGCGGATACCTGTGTTACCAAGTCACTGCCACCTTGGTTGTTGGAGCACTCTTGATTGGGCTTAATCTTTTTAATTGGTCTGCCATCATGTCCAAATGAACCATTAGGGAGTGAACAGCCACCACTGTTCGAAGTTTCAAAGCCTATCTTCTGCAAGGGGAGCCTAGTCTGATCAATGGAGAAATCTGCATCCTTTACAAAACCAGGTGACATGGGTCTTTTCTGAACTCTCAATTCATTTTCTCTAGCAGCAATTTTATGGCGCAAGCTTTCCAACTTATGATCAGCTGAATTTACTCTCACACCATTTCCATCCTTCTGGGAGGACTTCAGATGAGTAGCTTGACGAATAGTTGCCTCTCTCCTTGAAAAGGTAGTACCTGAGCTCCTTCCTGCCGCAGAGTTTTTATGTGTGTGTGGCATGGCTGACCAGCTTCCAGATCCAACCTTTGCAGCACGGTAGTTTTGTTGAGGTGCCTCCTGCCTCATAATTTTAGTTTGCAAACTAGTCCCTCTTTTATGTATGTCTTGCGAGCTGGCTTTCCCATGTCTACTTCTATCCTGCCTTAACTTTCCAGACTCAGCCCCACTATCATCATCAGAGAATGTTATCACAAGGTTATCGCTTGGCACAGCCTTCAGCCAAGTAAGATTTCGATTTGTGCCAGGTTTGAATTGTCCTTGAGCCCCCCTCAAGGTCTTCTTATAACTTGGAGCAACTGTTTTGTGAGGAACAACATTTGACAGACTCAAGCTATTGCCACCTGGTGAATAAAAACAGAGGTAACACAGGGGTTAGTGTAAGAAACAATCCTTCCAGGAAAGGAAAAAAACAGGACAAAAAATGCATGCCGTGGCACAACGTGGCAACGCAAACACATACAAATTAAGTGTAACAAATCTTACCCTTACTAGGAAAATCTGACAGCGTCACTTGAGTAGCAGTCTCCATGTATTTTCCAACACTGGATGGAGCAGTCAACCGAGATTGCAAAGTCTGCTGACAGAATTTTAAAAATAGATAAGCTATATGAATGCTGAAAAGAGACAAAGAGAGGTGATAAATGCATGAATATGTACAAACTACATAGCATAACACGCGAAACAAACAGAATACACCGAAAGAATTTCGCAATACAGGCAGCAGCATCAATTTAAACTGTTATCATACGAAATATAAGCACGTCCACTTGGCAGTAGCAACGGGGCACACAATTCACGCTGATCAATTGCTCATAGTCTCATACAGCTTTAATTAAGCCGTACAACTCACAACAGCTCAAACTGCAAACGTAGAGGCACCGAAAATAGAAAGGAGCACATAATTCATATCCCTTAATTATTTGCTCCCACAGCTTCCATTTAGGAGGGGTCAATACAGCTCAGACCGTAGAAGCAGAGGAGCATTGCATCATGCCCAAATCAGAACCCTACGCTCTCTCCTAAAAGGCAAGTGACGAGCTCAGACCGTAACAACAGAGGCGCATCGCATCATGCCCGAATTAGAACCGTACGCTCGCTCCTAAAAGGCAAGTGACGAGCTCAGTGCTCGTGAGCGTCAATCTCATCACGAAATCAGATGAGACCCCATTGGTAGACCGCAACGCGCCCCAATCGGAACAGCGCGTGCATCGATCCACCCATCCGTCCTACTGCAGCCAAGCGCGCCCCAAACAAACCACCTCGAAGAAAGCGAACGCCCTGGCACGCCAACCCGAAAGCTCAACAAACCCTACGCGAGACAACCCAAGGCGAGCTGCTGCTGCTGCTTCCAGCACTCCTCGTTCCCGACGACCCCGAGATAAGAAGCAGAACGCGCCGCGAGCAACTAGATCCGAGGCGCGACGGGACGGGACGGGACTCGAGGAGCGGGGGCGGGGCTCTGACCTCGTCGTCGTCGGCGCCGGAGGAGAGCTCGCCCTCCTCGCGCACCCTGGCCGCCACCTTCGCCCCCGGCGGCGGTGGAGGCGGAGGAGACGGGGAGGGCGCCGCGCTAGGGCTCGGCGCGGCGGGTCGCGGGCCCGACATGGGAGGGGGGTTTCGGGAGGCGGTCGCGTTGCTCAAGATGAGTCGTTGAGAGCCGAGTTCGCGCTGAGATATTCCCGGCACGGGGAGGCGGCGGGGCTCGGGAGGCGTGGACGACGCGGATTCCAGTCCAATTCCGAGCCGGGGAGCGCAAACGTGGCTTCCCTGGTTCTTAAAATTCATACTTTAGGATTTATCATAATCATAATGCCCTATTGTCATCTATTCATATAGAGCATGTGCTATGTAGACACAATTGAAAAGGTATGTGTAAATTAAGTGGTACTCCCTCCATTTCAAAATATAAGGTGTGCATGTTTTTTCAAAAGTTTATTTTTAAAATCTTTGACTAATAATTAAGTAAAAAATTGCATGTTTTAGTATACGCATGCAATATATTTAGATCCGTATTTTGTATTTAAATGTACTTTGATATAATGTTAGTTTTTTAGTTGCTAATGACATATTTTGAAAGAAATTAACAGTCAAAGTTATACTTTGAAGACCGTGTCAAAAATTTATATACCCTATATTTTGAAACGGAGGGAGTATATCCTATTTTTTCGTTATTTTCTATGGATAGTTAGTTTCACACTTTCACATTGGCATGTTTGGTTCTTTGGCTCCAGCTCGACTAGATCCGTGTAAGCCGGGCAATACTTTTGTGTTAGTTGTTTGCAAGCCTCCTAGAACAAGGGCCAGAGCATATTCGACCCAAATCATATTCACTGTTTTGATCCTGACTCCCTAAAAACTCTTTAAGACGATTGTTTCTAGTAAGTTAAAGCAAAAACAATGCGGAGGCGAGCGCGAAGACGAGGCTCCGGCGAGCACTGCCGCCGGATGGGAGAGCTCCGGCAAGCATGACCAAGCCAGGAGAGAGCTCTGACAGCCATGAATGAGCACGGAGACACTGGAGCCGACCGCGTGGAGGCCAAGGAAGGTGTGTCGTCGCCTGATCCAGCTGGGCATATGGGTCGAGTAGGTTGTGCGGTTGTCAGATTCGACTGGGTGGAGGTCGAAGAAGGTGCACCGTCGCCGGATCCGGCCATGCAGAAGTCTTAGAGCCTGTTTGGTTCGAGCCGCTGCGCCGCCGCTACGGCCGCGCTGCAAGTGCGGCGCTGAAATCGGCCGCCGCAGGTGAGGCGGCCTCACGCGCGAAAATGAACTGGGGACGAGGCAGCGCGAGGTGAGGCGAGGCGCGATGCAGCGCGAGCCAAATGCGCGCCGGCGCAGGCGTGGCGGCCGCAAGTGCGGCGCGGCGCGCAGCGGCTCCGATCCAAACAAACCCTTAATCCAATGGCGGCGATGCTTGAAGAGGGCAGATCCAATGGTGGCGACGCCTAGGGAGGATGGATCCACAAGGGAGAAGCTCACCAGAGTGTGACGGTGCTGGGGAAGCTCATCGGGAAGGCGTTGCTGTGCAGTTAACCAAACACAGGTATACAATGAGTGACAATATATAAGTACACGATCTTACGCCGATGATTGTCTTGAAAAAGCTGATGAGCGATTGATGATTAGATAGGACTTGCATCAGATCTGGCTGCAATAGAAGCGTGAGCTAACCAGCTCAGATAGATTATAGCGCCACATACTGTAGGTTACAGAGTATAGAGCTGGTAGGTTTTTCCCTTAACAATGGTTGACAAAAAGAACTAGAAGGGTCCTTCTCCTAAGCCAAAATTACAATGAGTGTAAAGAACATAACTCGTAGATGCTTATTCATGTCTTCAGCTTCAGGTCGGCGTCTGACAGCAGCGCCCTTCCACGGTGGTTGAAAATCATGAAATCCAGGTTTGCTGGGAGCGATACAATCCTGCGATTGGAAATGCAGAGGATTACTTACAGAATGGGTGGGTTCAACTTTTCATGACCTACTAAGCATTGGAGAAGAAAGTCTCATTTTACAAAAGCAAGAATAAGAAGAATTTTATTTCCTGATGTAGTATCCACACGAATTCAATTCGGGTGTGTTCAAACAACTTGCAGGCATACTATGGTAATATTTAAGCAACTCATGGCCAGAAAAAATTATCACAATGCCCCGGAGAAAATGTGCAAGTGCCAGATAAACAAACTTTAGGGGATCAATTTGTCACTACCAAGGCATGCCTAAATAGCGGTACATACATTTCAGATATCAAAATCACTGTACATAAACTGATTCACATAGCAAGAGCATTAACAAATAGAGGACTACTAGTGGACGATATACCGTTGGAACGGTATACGTGTTTTATGTGAAACACCGTATGAAACAAATGAAACACTTACGAAACACCGCATGAACTGTTCATGAAACGCCATACATGTGAACCGCTCATGAAACATCGCATGAAACACATTAAGCACCATATGAAATGTGTACAGTCCCAACGATATACCGTCCATTAGTACATTTCAAAGTAGGATAAAACTAATGCTACTGCAATACCATCATGCTATTTCCCAAAGGATTACAAGGTGACTACTTCTCAAAGTTCCTGCCTTTTTTTACAAACAATACTTTTCTCTACCAATGTGCATGCTAGCAGGCAGCAAAGGTTCATCACTCAAGCGACTACTTCTCAAAATTCCTGCGTTTTTTTACAAACGATACTTTTCTCTACCAATATGCATGCTAGCAGGCAGCAAAGGCTCATCACTTATATATTCAATTGTCGACACAACAGTATAGAATATGATCATTTGTCCACTAGCAAGGTGGTATTGTTCTTTCATGTGCTTTGGCATTTAGGCATGAATGGGCCTCACACCAGTGGCCAAATTCCAACAGCTCAGAGAGACTAAGATCTATGTTTGACTAAAACGTTTCCATCTAACATCATAAAGTTGATTCCAATGACATTTTACAAGACAACTGCTAAAGCAAAGGTTAACTGCTTATCCTGTAACCCCATTTCCTAGTTTCATGTTCCACAATTTGCCAATTGCAACCTACACAAGGAAGCTACTTGGTTTCTAAAGGTGTATAATCTTCAAAACGATTGCATCACCATCAGCCACAACTTAACATCAAAGCTAAATTAAGTTTATTATCAAACGCCAAATGTGTTTACCTGTTCTCCTCAGAATGCGGGATTACAGAAAGGAACTTTGTTGGAACAGCAAGGCCTGCCCACATACACAAGGCCAGCCCCAGGAACAACTGCACCATCACCTGAACAATCAAAAGCAAAAGTTATGCAAAGCAGCGACCCTCTAAGGGCTGCAGCATGAAGCTGCTTGATGCAAACAAAATAGGGAGCTTGATCGAAATGACTTAACTAACATAGCGTTTGCAGTTGAGGTAACCATATACAATGGCACATCTCATTCGCTTTTAATAAAAAAATACTTTAAATAAAAAACTGGAACACCCATGTTCATGGGAGTAGCATGCTATAATTACTTACTTTTAACAAAGAAAACTTTTACAGGCAAAGAGAAAAAACTGCTACACCATTAAAATCCCTACTTCCTGTGAGAAATTACCACCGCAATCTGCCTAAATCTCGTTTCAAGCACAACTTTATGAAACAAAATCCACTAGGATATCACAGAAAAAAAAGAAAAAGAAAGGATTTCCGTATTCAGGGAGTAGACGTACATCCATGGGCGGTCGCGAGAACTCCTCCTCCGTGATCTTGAGCACAGCGCGATCTGCGGCAACGTCAAATACACAAACTAAATCAACCAACTTCATCACGAATTCCAGTGAGCAAGCCAGTGAGGAAGTCCATTGCACAGTCCAATTCGACCCAAATTAACCGGAAAAGGCCGAAGAGGGAAATTAAACCCGCAAACGAACGCCAGTCCCCCTAGGACGAGGCGAACGCAACGACAAAGCCGACCAAGATCATCCTACGAATCGAAGGCGCGGGCTCAGCGACCAGATCTAAACCCCCACCGAAGCAACCGAGCGGTCGGAGACCAGACCACCACCACCACCACCACCGCCGATACGGCGGCCCCGCAGAAAACCAGAGCGCGCGAGCGCGCGCCGGGAACCCCAGGAAGCCGACGGCCGGGGCTCGAGAAGAGCTAGGAGAAGAGATCAGAAGAGGAGGAGAAGAGGAGCGCGATGCTTACATTGGATGGTGGCGTACGCGGCGTGCGCGAGGAGGGCGCCGCCGAGGACGCCGACCACGTAGCCGATCCCCATGGCGGCGCGGCACGAGGCGAGGAGAGCTGCTTCTCCGGCCTCCTTGCGCTTGCGCTTCCGCGGCGGCTCCGGATGATCCGCCGATCCCCAACTCGCCAAGCCTACGGTTCGATTGTGCAGACGGGCAGACGGCTGAAGTGGAACGCCGCACTATTCAGGCTGACAGGTGGGACAGGCTGGGTGGCTCCGAGTCGTATGACCACCTGACACGATGGCCCCGCATGTTGGTGGCCTGTTTTCTTTCGATAAAAAGAGAAAATTTTACTTTAGTCCCTTAACTTGTTGGGATTCACCCTTAACCCCAAACTTTGTGTTTGGGTTTTTTCGGACATCCAAACGTGTCTCGTTTACACGGTTTTGTTCCAAAACTGTTAGGCTCCCATTAAAAGCTAATGTGTCGTGTGGTCATTAAATGTTGAGGTGGTGTGCATATGTTCGGCCGGATGTCGGCTAGCTGCTAGTATCGAGGGATTGACAAGTTGGATTGAGGCTAAGATCAAAAATAGATTCAGCAAGCAGCCATGTGGCTTGACACAATACCACAAACAAGGGCTACCGTGGAAATGTAGGGAAAGCCTTAGGGAAATCCTCCACCGTTCAATTTGCTCTCCAATGAGTTTAGCCTAGGCCTAGATGGGGAGCGATGGCGTGGAAGATAGACGCATAAGGGAGGAGCAATGTGGATTGTGGAGAGGGCATCGATGATAGGAATTGGGAAGATAGGCGTACTTACGCAAGGGAATAGAGAAAGGAGCAACAAACCAAGCTCCTTCATTCTCTTCGATGGTGGCAGCTGCCCGAGCTCCTCCTACTCCTCTAGTCCTCCTACATGGTGGAGGCCCGAGTCGTCCTCTTCCATGGCACGACAGTCTAAAACTCCTTTTCCTCCATGGTAAAGCCCCAAGCCTCCTCCTCCATGGCACCAACATTAAGATAGAATGTGAAAGAGATGAAAGGGAGAGGAAGGAGGAAAATGGAGAGAGTGGAAACCACTGACCATGGAGTTAGAGAGGAATAGCGATTTATGGGAGGAGAGAGATGAAGAAGATGATGTGGACAACAACTTGGAGGAATAGATGGCTAGCCACATCAGTATTTAATGAACATATCAACATCAAACAGGTATATGAGCGACCATCTAAACAATTAATAGGAGTCCTAACTGTTTTGGAACAGATCTGCAACCAGCTAGAATTCTTTCATGTTCCAATGTGCTACGTCACCTTCTTTGACAAGACTAGACCAACAAATTTGATTAATCTTTTTTAAAAACCATACATGAGCCGTTCTCCAGCTCAATCGGCTAGTCAATTTGCTTCAGTTTTGATCACGCCACACAAAAAAGGCAACCGTCGATCAAGTGAGAACCCTCCCCGAATCTGAAGTTGTCGTATATAGACCTTACAAATCAAACCGGTTTTAAAATGTCCAGCTCTAAAGAAAACGTCGTTCAGAAAAAATGGTCAATTTTTTTAACCCAAATATTTTTGATAAAAATGAAACTACTGGCCGATAACTGCGGATAAAAATTACAGATTGGCAAAGTCGCTTCTGTTCTCTTGTATTCCATATTAAAATCCTTTTACAAAGATCCATGACCAGTTGCCAGATAAACAATAAAAAAACTTGTTGGACCTAATTGAGAAACAATTTATACAGCTATCTTCACTCTGGCGTTGTCATCGAATCAAAGATCATTATCATCCGCATTATTGACAACTTCATCTCCTGCAGCGACATCCTCATAGAGAGTTGGAATTAAAGATGAATATCATTAATAGGCTTGAAAGCTTTATACTCACCATGACTACAATTGAGAAATATGAATCCAACCACGCGCTACCGGACACCGCCGTCATCATCATCAAGACCGCTAGCATATAAGATTGCCAAAGCGTATTCCACATATTTTCCTTTTCTTCAACTTCTCCACCTTGAATAATCATCCGGCAAGAATAAATCTGAACCACGCGCTGTCACCGCCGCTCGGAGTAGATCCCGCAACAAGACTTTTTCCCTTTTTCATCCGCATTACAAACGATCTGAAGAGGTCTCAACTAACGAAGCAAAATCCAATACTAAAACTCCTCCGGTCGCAGATCCAACGTCGTCTCCTTCCACCGACCACCTGCAGAACGTCGATGAAGAGAATCACGGCCGGATTTGTGGCGGCACGCTCGACTCTCCTTTTTCTCATCCCAGACGACTCTTCCTGGATCTGTTAGCGCCAATCTGCCATCTGCGTTCTCTGTTCTCCGGTGATTTTTCCAAGCGGGTAATAATGAGATATCTCATGCAGGCATAACCGCAACTATGTAGTTCTTGTCGTCAGTATGTAAAGTAGGGGGTGGGCATTCGGTACATACGGTATTTTCGGTATTTATAAATTTTGGTATTTGAGATCTGGGTATCGAAAATATACATAAAACTCTCCTACCGAAACCGAAATACCGAAATAATTCGGTTCGGTGTTTCGGCATTTCGATATATACCAATTTTTTCAACAAGATACATACATATCCAAATCGTGGGGGAAAATCAAAGACCTGGGAGACGTCGAGAGGGAGCAGCATGGCCGGCGACGTGGCCATGCAGACGCTGCCGCCACACGTACGGGAGAGAGGGTGCGTCGTCGCCTGCCGCATCGCCTCCTGCCACGTCGCAGCCTTGCCGCATCGCCGCCGCCGCCGCCTGTCGCTTCATCGCCTACGCCAGCGGCTATGGTCTGTGTGCGTGGTGGGATGGGTGGTTGGGAAGTGGGGAGTTTAGGGTTATTTGGGCATAGTCTGCGTAGATAGTTATTTGGGCCTGCCCTGATGGGCCTTTACAATGGCCGACCGACGGGATGCACAGGGTATTCGGTTTTTTCAGTTTTCTGAGCTCCATACCAAAACCGAACTGAACTATTTCGGTTTTTTATAGATTAAAACTAAACCGAATACCAAGTACCAAAAATGGTTTTTTCGGTTTGGTTTTTCGGTACCGGTATTTTTTTGCCACCCCTAACGAAAGCACACAAAACACAATCAGGAACAGTGTATGCTGGTGGATCAGAGCAAACTGACCTATACCCAGATAAGTCAAAATCCAAGATTTAGATTATCGCGTAATTGCGTTACAATGGTAGGTTCCCCACAACACCAATGTTTTGACGTTCCAGTAGAACAATCCTTTGTATAAATGGCTGGAACAAAATGGACACAACTGCAAACAGCACAATTACACTGTGAATCATGCTTCAGCCATGATGCAATCGATGGCTTGCTTGCAAATTCCAGTCATCGTTGCCTCTGGTCCATAGACCTGCAAATGAATTGTAATGTCAAACAAAAATCAACTGTCTGTTAGGGAAGGGGATGGTCACAATTTCAGTTCATGTTTACTTAAGTTCGTTACATAGAAGTTTGAAATGCCAGTGAGGTCATAGTAGGTAAAAACCTCAATTGGAACACCAAGTTCTGCACCAAGGGTTCTCATTTTAGCAAGTCCAGTTTGGTAGTTTGGACCACCTCTCCGAACGTAAATGTTCATCCTTGCAGCCTTTAATTTTGATTCCTGGCAGCAGATTTGGAAGCAGAACAGAAATAAGACGAAATGATGAATGAAGGTGTTTTTTTTTTTTTGAGAAAAGATGAATGAAGGTTTTAGTGAAGGCAGGTGGGAGTGGTTGGGGAATCGAAGAAGAACTAGCCCAATCGAAAGGCCAAACTTACTTTCTCTCTTAAAGCCCGAATGATGCCACTAAATGTAGCAGCAACATCAGTGAAATTTGCTATACCCCCTCCGATGAGAAGAGCTCTCTTACGGCCATCAGGATCAGCAGTGGCACACTGCAGATTCAGATATTATGCACATTAGAATAAATAAAGAATACAGCGAGATAAAAAAGAAAGTTTCATGTGGTTCTTACATCCAGAACTACTCTAGCATACTGCAGAACCTCCTCCTCGTTAGGAGCTCCACTGTACTCCGCATAATTTCCTAGCTCTGATGCATAGCCCAAATCTCCCACCTGGTATACAAGAGACTATTATATTATTTCTTTATGCCACTCAAAGATGGTCCATTAAACATTCATTTTGTTCTTCTAAAATAGAAATCCATACTGTCCTAAAACCAAGTTAACAGATGCTATGAAAAATTAAAACCTAACTTGTGGAAAGATCTGGACATAAGCTAGGCTTACCGTATCCGCATATATGACACTAGCACCGCCACCTGCAACCATTGTCCAAATGCGTCCTTTCGGGTTCAATACTGTGAATTTCAGAGATGCACTTGTCTAGAAGAAAGAGAAGTGTTATATTGCATTAATGGTTAATCTTCATTCAGGGCGTAAATTGTAACAAAGCATGCAGTACTGGGTCAACATAACACATAATTTAATCAATATGCAAATGTAGATGATTTACATACAGCAGAATGCAGTGTGGAAAAAGAAAATGAAGAAATACGATATGTGCAATTTTTTATGGAGTCACCTTCTCATCAAGTTCATGGATAAAGCTTTCTGAGGGGCTGAGGACTCTTCCGAAAGGTAGAGGGAACTCAATATTACCCCACCTGCATATTGAATACAATGATTCGGTACGATCGCCTGATCAGTATTAGAATGAAGAAAAGATGTACTTTGTCTCTGTAATCTAGGCAGGAAGCCTAAATCATACTTCTGAAAGTTCTTGAAAGCAGCCGTGTCATCCAATTCTCCTCTCATGTCCAGAGGATATGGTTCTCCATTTACCAAGGTGAATGGATTCATCTCAAGAAATGAAAAATCCAAAACTGCAAAAAAAATTATGAGCATCACATGGTCTCAATGGCAAAGCAACATTTATGAATTATCTGCCTTTGAAAAGTAAGTGTGATGTACCTTGGAAAACCGAAAATACTCCTCTAATGAAATCACCTATTTTTGTGCGAACCTGAAATCCAAAAAACATGATTGAACCAAGTGATGATTAATGCAGAATTAAAGAGTTGTCAGCAGTTACAATTTCTAACATGTGAAAAATACAATTATATAATGGAATGGCATAAGGAAGCAAAGCAAGAAATGTAGTGCAAAAGCTTACCTCCAACGGTAGGGTGGCAATCAAGGGAGCACATGCGTCTGCTGTCATTTGTTTCTCTGTGGGAAGAAAGACCGTCTTAACCTTGTCCCAGTTCTCCTCAATCTCAATACCTCCACATTCTGAGAAACTAATTGTGCTGCCAAGCCTATCAGATACAATTGAAAGGTAGTACTCTTGATCATGGGGCACAAATGGCTCAACTATGAAGGTTGTAATTGGAGCCTTGCAGCCACCCATCTCAACCTAAATACACAAACATGCACAGATAGATCAGAAGATTGTTATAACTAGCAAGCTTGCAGAGAAGCATGGCAAGATATTAGCTCTATAACCACCTCAACGCCCAACCGCTCCTTGACAAATTGGCGGACTTGAGCAAGATCAAGGTTGAGGGCCACGAGGCCACTCTTCCCACGTTTACCAAATAGCATATCAGGTTTCACAACCAACTTCATAGATGAGAGCCATGGCTCCTGGTTCACAAGCTCCGTGAAATCTGTTGATTGTGTGACCTACAGATAAGCACACTGCAAATTAAGTCAAATTGTTCTTGAGCAATATATCAAATATCGGGGTAATGATGCACAGCTACAAGAAAAAAGAAAAAACATTACAGAAGAGTTATTCAATTCAGATGATTTTACCAACCCATAAATCCAGCTAATGTAAGCACGATGAAGTCACTCGTTCCTCTCAGGTGATTAGAAGGTGATTAGAAACTAAAAGAACATTTTAGCTTTTCCTAGATGAACTGCCAATATTTGACATGAAACCATTTCAGCAGAGCAAGGCTATCTTAAACCAAACCAGAGAAGGTGCTACTTAGATATTTCATGTTGAACTTCAGGCCTTTTAGCACCATGCCTAACATCCATTCTGGTAAAAATAAATATGTAAACAAAGGCAACCACCCATGCCAATTTTCACGAATTGAACATTCTGCGCCAAACTACCAACCAATTCACCTACCAGCGTTGAATTTTAATGAGCAAATTGCAGCCCGAATGATAGCTAGATCTGAACAAGAAGGCGATACAGTCGAGGGCTTCCACTTAGACAATAGATCTAAGATACTTGCACTGGACAAGCAAAACCTCGTGCATGACATGAGCCATCCAACCAAAAAGAAGATAATATCGATGAAACCCCCTGGCACAAAATCGTTTCAAATCAAGCTTGAATAAAACCAAACTGTCTTGCAGCATAGTGCACGACTATTACAAAGGATCTCGAAAATACATGATCCAATTCACTATCAATTGCCAACTACTATCACATTTCTTTTCCGCAAGCTTCCCAGTTTAGGTTCCTCACCAGTTTGCCAGTTAGCAATAAGAAGCACGATTCTCGTATCGGATGTCATCAGATGGCCATTTCCAGGTGAAAACCGATGGTCGTGGTCACCACTGAACGCAACAATTCGCATCAAATCTGACACCACCACCGATGCTTGTACAAATAACCAACATCCACACCGCAGACGAGGAGCACCTCCGAAATCCAGAGCCGAGAACACAACCAGGCCCTAAAATTCGGCGCTTTATCCCAAATTCCCAACCCGACAAAGCACAAAGCCCACGCCGAATCCGAGAATTCTATACGGAGGCACGCTCCGAAGCTGAATCCCGCGAGCCCGGGCCAGGATCGCGCAAGGATCCACCCGGAATTGCCCCCCAGGTCACGAACAGGGGAGGAGACCGCAGTGAGAGCGGGAGAGGGGGTTCAGGGGAGGAGGGGACGACGACGACCTGCGCGGAGAGGATCTGGAGGTCGATGCCGGCGAGGCGCTTGAGGTGCTCCCGGAGGAGGCGCTTGGAGTCGTACTCCCGGATCTTCTTCCGCGCCATCGCGCCGCCGCCGCCGCCGCCCTCGCGAAGCTTCTAGAAGCCGCTTCGTGGTGACGACTGACGAGTAGGTGTGGTGATTGGTGTCGCGGGAAACGCTCGTGCCTGCGGGCGCACCTAGGAGGGCAATTTATAGGCGTCGGTCTTTTCGGATTGAAACAAAATAAAAAAGCGTTCAGAATTTATTATTTGTTTACGAGGAAAAAGTTACTACCTCCGTTCAAAAAAAAGAAATCGCCGTTGACTTTTGGACACGCATTTGACCATTCGTCTTATTCAAAAAATTATATAAAATTTATTTATTTTGTTATGATTTGGTTCATTTTAAGTACGCTATTCAAAACCCCGATCAAAGGTCGTAATCTTTTCAAATTATAATTTACCATTGACTTCATAAAAGATCAATGTGTACTGTATTGCAATTAAATGAGTCAAATAACATTCTAGAATTTACAATGATTGAAAAAAATGTTCTATGACACGTGGGTTTCATGTAAAAGCACTCAACTTTAAAAACACTTGTTTAAATTATAATCTGAGCATTTAAATTGATTGAAAAAAACGCACATGTCGTTAAGTGTATGACATGAAAAGCATGTAAATCGGATGTATGCTCTCAGATTTTACTCACTAGAAAATTGTTGTTTTATATGTACTAATCTCTGGATCGGTACACTAGCGTCTAGTGGCCAACGGAAGCTCAACAACGCGGTGCCGGATGGCGCCATGGTGGACAAGGCGCCATGCGGTGGCGATGATCTAGTGGTCCAACGACGCGGAACCGGTAGGCAACACAGCAGCGGACCAACAGGCGGCGTGGTGCATAGGGCACATGAGGCTAGAGCACAAGCGCACGGGGTAGGGGGATTAAGGAGGAGAGAGAGAGAGCGAGAGGGCCATGACCATGGCTCATTAGCCATTTGAATTTTAAACTTGCGTCTGAATACTTGAGTTTCAAATTTGCATCAAATTTAAGGTGTTTTACAATGGAGACTTTATAATGACATATTTGCAATGTTTATAGTACCCTCTAGTCCATACATGATACAAGATCTATTTGTATACATCGAGACTATTGTGAAATCAACAATTTACATAAAACTTTAGTCTCTCCTCATGTTTTTTTTAGATATGAGTGCCCGAGTGATGGTCCATCATGGTAGCAAAATGGATTTGTCCTTCGCACCGTTTTTTTATAATCGGTCATTTGTTGGTAGCGCGTCAACTTGCGCTTATTAATAAGTTAGGGAATTTAGCGAGAGTTTCATTTTTATAAAACTCGTTTCATAAAAATTCAGGGGCTACAGACTACCGAAAACGATTCGAATCCAACCGTTTAAACTTGTGGAAACTCGTTTTTAGCGAGATCAACAATTAAGTTCAGCTAACGAGAGAGAGAGAGACAGAGACAGAGACATGGCCTTGGGGCTCTCTGCCTTGCCCTGGCTTGGTTGTGGATTAGATGGGATGTGGTTGCCTGGTTGGGTGAGTCATAAAACGACAGCGCACGAATGTGTTATGGGTAGGTTTGCCGGTGCCAATTGGCATGGCTGGCACAGTGGCACTGGCAATTGTCTGGACCCAAACTTGCAACGCTCATTGGTAGATTGGATCTGGATCTGGCCCGTGCTCCCCGCTCCGCAGCCACTCATGGTCCATGGAATGGTGAGTTGGGTAGGTGTTAGTTGGGGCTGAGCTTACCAAGTAAGCAAAGCTCTCTTCGCTAACCACCTGCATTCTACGGTGATTCATGGTTAGGCTCAGGAGCTTTAACGTCCTCTCCCTTGCGTGTTACCAAGTACTAGAGCTTCTAAGTTCACAAAGTTGGCCTCTCGATCATTTTTGCCGGTGATAGTTTCAAATTTTAATTTAAGCCATATAATAAAACATCGAGACAACATTAAGAGAGGCTCCATTGTGGACAAAAGCAGATAAAACGCAGCTCTCTCACGTTGGAGAAACAGATTATATCCATACAACCATCGTCACGGATATTTTATCAACGTTACCCGGATATCATCATGCGTATACGCATTTAGATATCTGAATTCTTATGGTCTGGTGTCCAAGTCATAGATTGGGTTGCGAACCGAGCTTTGCTCGGATGGTTAGGGTCGCTGATGTGCGCCCTGCCCGCCTGGGTTTGAGCGTCGGCTCGGCCCTTGCGTCGCATGCAAGGAAAAAAAAAAAAAAAGGAAAAACAATTTGGTCATTGTTGCGCGCATGCACGGAAAAGAAGGATGCTGGATGGAGAGCGACAAAGAAAGTATGGTGGCTTTGTGCGCTTGGAAAAAGAAGAAAAGCAGAAGACGCTGCGCCAGGTTCTGAGACTTGCGTGTTTGATCCGGAGGTAATTCACAACAAAATTCTTAGGACAATGGTCCTTGTAATAGGCTAATTCAAGAGACATTTGTATCTTGGCTAAGCAGATATTGTAAAATTTGAGAGACATGGTTTCCGTTGTATTTGTCTAAAATGCAATGGAAAATGGGGAAAGCCTCCTCTTTTTTTTTTAAAAAAAAAAAGTCATAGATTGGGTCTAGCCAACCATTGACCAAGGAGCAAGAGCAAGTGGTCCATCATTACTGTTGACGCGGCCACTCGATAATAGGTGTCGAGCAATTTTTTGTTTTTCGCTTTAAAATTAAAAAGTACCTTTAAAAAAATTAAACAGTACCTGCTTTATGCACCTTCGTGATAATGCATGCCTTCTAGTCGAAGGAAGGGTCACGATTCTCCATCCAGAGATACTTCACCTCCTCGGCATGAGTATCTTATATCATACCATAAGCGACATGTCATGTAGGTTTTTTAGTCATGGTGTTTTTTTTTTTGACATGGCATGTTATTAAAGCTAAGGAAAAAAAAAGCATAAAAGACATCACTTTGGCACAATCCAAGGCATGGATATTGTGTTGGCTCCTTTTTCACTCTTGCCTTGAAATCATAACAACCGCAAGGTAATTTGCATCGAAGGGAATGTTTCTACTTATTACGCTGATTTGGTAACATAGAAAATAGCAATAAAAAACATTACTGAGATTAGTTTGAGCGAGAGAGGACGGTCTTCTTTTATTCCCGGTTTAGTTTTAGTTTTGGCTGTAGTCAAAAGAATTGCTCACATTTAAAAGTGGTATGAAAAGGCTAAATAAACTATTTTAAAATAATTTTGAGATTTTTGAAAAAAAAAACTCTAGAAAGTTTTTTAATTTTTTTTAACGAATTACAGTAAATGATTCTATAAAAATAATAAAACATTTAAACCTAATAAAAACTAAACCAAAATAAGAAATCAAATAAGGCCGTGCACCCGTGGTGCTTGGAGGCCACGTTGCGGTTACGTTGTTTACAAAAGCAGATTAGAGGCAGCTTCATCTCTTACATTGGACAGAAGCTGATCACAGCAGACATCATCACTTCTAGTGACGTTTCTTTGAAGCTAAAACATCACCAATATTTCTGTCAACCTAGAACCAACCAACAATAGCATACCTCATAAGAGACACCCCCTAAACACAACCCCGGGATCACGCCAACCTCTCTGCATGGCACCAACAAAAATCAGCAAAAACGAACACTTGTGTTCCCATTAGCACATATGGCAATATTTAACCCCAGTTCTTAGTCGACTCTGTTAGTACATTCCAGTATCACATCTCACTGAAGCAAGGGATGTTCTTCAGAACAATTAACAATCACATGAGAGGGCCCAACGGCCCTGGGGAACAAAAAAGGATTACACCCTACTACGACAGACAGAAGCTCCGCCACCAGAGACCGAGAGCATTCAACCTGTTAAGCTCATAACTTGTTAGCGATGGGGTTGAGATCACATCACACAAGCTCCCTGTACAGGCATCAATATAATGCACCTACCAACCGTGAACGTGAAGTACCAGACTAATGCGAGAGTTTCTGCAGGTCAGCAGCCATTCGAATGAGGAGCCATTACTCATCTTGGCAAGGATTTGCAACTGGTGCTGATACAGGGTTCCGCTTGACAAAATGACCAGAAGGGTGTGGCCCCTTATTGAGGCTGCGTTCCCTGTACACTGGACCTGGGGCTGAAGGCCCCTCGGTGTGTTCATCGGAACTTGGGTTCTGCTGGAAGTAGGTGCCGACTGGCTGGTATTCGAGATGAGTGCCACCCCTTCGCCTCTCTGCATTTGTGCCATGGCTTTGCTTCCCAGCATCATAACCCCTTCCCCTGTGTGCGCCACCCCCTCTGTGGTACCTCCCGTTGTGGTGGCCCTGGCGACGTGGCACAGGATTAAGATGCTGCTGTTCTTCAAATTCGTGGTTCTGTGCCTTTTGGTTATCATCTACAGACGACATCTCTCCTTTACACTCTTCACTATTTAAATTCTTTTCTCCAATTCCATCAATGCTTCGAGGAAGGTTATGGTTGCCATCTTGCAGAGTAGAATTATCCACTTGCCCTCCCATAGCATTATTGCCCTGCAAGTTGCTTTGAGATAGGGGATTGGATTTCGGTTTCCAGTGCGTTCTAGAATGCGTAGCTGTTCCACTGTTCTTCACATCAGATTTTGATATGTTTCGATACTCAGATGAGTTCGAATCCATGACAAGTGTAGGCATTTGATGTTCGTTTTTCCTTCCTTCTCTATCTTTGCTCTCAGTTGAGTAGTTACTCCCCTCATTTCTTTGAGCTCTAACATGCTGTCGCCTTTGCCTGTTACCTGCACATTCTTTTGCAGGACCGACAGGTATTGCAGCTGTTGGAGCCAAATTGTTCTCGGCAGTAGCATCTGCTTGCTTGTCAGGTTCAAGTGCCTTGTGCTGATCAGATGGCTTCTTAACTTCGTCTGATTCTTGAGAGTAGTCTACTCGGTCGGCAGGATTTGGCACTAACAAGGCTGATTCATTTGTGTTCCTTCTGCGCCAAGAAGAATGGGACTTCCCATGCCCCCTACTACTTTTCTTGTCCTCCGATTTCTTCAGGTTAGCTGTGGCCTCGGATTTAGTAGCAGTGGACTTTTCAACTGCCTCCTTATCATGACTGCTGTTGTCCACATAGGATTTTTCTGATGGTAAATTTTGCCCCAAATTCTGTTGCTGAAGCTCTTTAGACATAGGCTTAGGTACATATCTTTCCATTTCAGCTCTCTTTGTTCTTATAACATTCTCCCCATCATTGGTGTTCTTTCCAGCTGATTGTGCGGGTGCAGTCACCGCTGCATTCAGCATGGCTTTGTCAGATTGGTCGTTCTGCCCTGATGGTTTAACTGGTGTCCACACAACACCCTCGTTCCCATGTGGCTTCTCAACAGGTCGAACAGCATGCTGATTCTTTCCAGATCTTTTTGCATGCTGAGGTCTTGGGTGACTGTTTGATGTATTATGAGCTTCCTCTGGCGGTTTTGGGCATTCCTGGTTCAAAGATCCAAATGAAATACCACCCACGGTTATGCTTCCCACAGTGACAATAGTTCCTTCAGTAGGAACTATGGAACTATTAATGATAACACCAGCAGTTTGGTTTTTTGGTTCATTGGAGACTTTCACTGTGTTTTGCTCATTAAGAAATATGGGTGAATGTTCAGAAGTAACTGGAGCGTCATCCACCTTTTTCTTATTTCTTGGGTGCCGAGCACTCTTCTTGTTGTGAGCTGAGGGCTCATCATGCAGACTAATAATAGAAGTTGGTGCATCCAAAGAAGGCTCAACAAGTTTTCTAGCATTTTCTGTGCTTAATGCAAAACTTGACTTCTCACCAGGAATTTTCTCCTCTGAAACAACTAGCCTTTTTCTGTAGCCCTGCTTAGGCTTTGAAACAATGTTGTCATGCAGTTGTGAGATTTTTTTCTGGACATCATGCCCCGTCGTGTTGCTCTCTGTGTTGCTGGCTGAGGAGATGTTATTATCAGCAGGAACTTTACCAGCGCCAGCAGCATCTGATAGTTTAGCAGACTTTGACTGTACTGAAAGTACTCTATGCTTGGGACCAGTTGGTGGCTCACTTGATTCAGCAATTGAAGCAGCAAGTTTAGTGCTCACATCATGTCCAGCCTTTTGTTTATTGCAAACACTATTAATTTCTGGTGATGCGTCAATTGAATTTTTCTGATGTACTGATGAACGTCTGTTCAGTTCTTCCAACTTTGCAAGAGCTTTTGCTTTTTGTTGCTTTGTCCGTTCCTCCTCCTCAAATTGCAATTGTTTTGCACGCTGTGCAGCCAACTCCCTCATTTTTACACGCTATTAATACAGAACGAAGAAAACATAAGTCAGAAATCAATAACCTCGCAATGTAAAATTTTTACTAGCAATAGATGTCCTAATTTATATATGAAAAAACTGTTTGACTGCAACATGTGTGCTGTGAAATGAAGTCCAAACAGTCTATCAGACACAAAATACCAGGTTTAAACAATGCAAATACAACTTTCAATGGAAATGGTTCTTGATGAATGATTGTATTACTCCCTCCGTTCTTTTTTGTTTGACGCTTTTGACTTTTAGACACATCTTTGACCATTCGTCTTATTCAAAAAAATTATGCAAATATCATTTATTTTGCTGTGATTTGTTTTATCAATAAAGATACTTTAAACATGACTTATTTTTTTGCATGTTTGCACTAATTTTTGAATAAGACGAATGGTCAAAGACGTGCTCAAAAATCAAAGGCGTCAAACAAAAAAAATAGAGGTAGCAGTACACATTATTAGAAAAAAATTTAACAGATAAGTGTAGAGATGTTACGGGAACAGGACCACTTAATACTTATAAAACTTCAAAAGAAAACTAGGATTGTAATTGCATAGTTTTTTGTAATATCATACAAAATTTACAACCATATACCTGAGATTCATAATCAAGTGAAGCTTGCATATCATCAGTGACCGCCACAGGTGGCAGCTGTGAAGCATTCTCCAGAGGTTGGTCATGCTGACTATTGCTCAAATCAACTACAGGTGAACATTCAGTGGTGGAACTTTCTCCCCGCCCGTTCCGTGCAAAATCATTAGCTGATTTGTCTTTAACAGAACCATGGTGACTGTTCCTTGATGAATCACCTCTCCTATGCATGATATCATGAGTTGATTCACCAAGATGTCCAGTTTTGCTTGCTTCAGTTAAATGCTTGTGTAATGGTCCAACAATCACACCGTCAATAGGCGAGTTTGGCAGTCTCTGCACCACAGAGAAAATATGAGAAACAAGACCTGCCTGGCCAGAAACATAAGGAAAAGAAGAGATAAAGAAGATGAAACATCTTTCATCACCTGATCTGTCTTTACATTTGCGCCCTTGAGCTGCTTTTCCTTGTGTTCTTTGGATGAAAATGGTTCTGCGATATTACGTGCATCAACATTTCTAGCTTTGTTATTCAAACCCTCTATCTTCTCTATTAAAGACACATTCTTCTTTATGACAGGTTGCAAACCAGGTGTAACTGAATTATCCTCCTTGAACTTCTTCCGAAGAGTGCCATCATCAGCATCCATGGGATAGGAATGTGCATTTTCTGAAAAAGATGAGTGGCTTATTCTAGTTGGACCTCTATGATCAGGCACCGATTTCACAAGCATCATCATGTTCTTTTCACTAAAGGTATCCTTCATATCTGCTCTCATGTTCACATCAGCCCAATTTACATCTGGATTTGGAAGAAGTGGTGGTGCAGGCTGAGCCTTCCTTTCGACTTCACAGGGACCTCCTAAACGATCAGGGTTATCATGCAAAATCCTAGGCTGTCCTCGACGAACAACATGTACTCTATCAGATTCCAGCTGTTCCTTGGGTCTGTTTTGAGAATATCCAGGTTGGAACATGTCATTCTGATTTGGGACTTGATTCAATATTCCTGGTTGATGAGGACCTCCAACCAAAGGTGAATCTCTAGCATTGGAGTTATTCAAATTTGGACGTGGCGGTCCATAATATCCATCATAAGGCATTGGACCCTGGTAAACTGGTCTAACTGGGATAACAGGTTGATTCATAATATAGGAATTAGGAGGCATCGACTGATATGCGTCTCCATTTTTAGGATGATATCCACCCTGCGCTGAGCCCTGCCTTGCTGCTGCTTCTGAATTGTGAGGGAATTGACCATAATAAGGAAATGGTTCAACAGGGAAACTGCCAGGGAGGGCTACTGGCCTGTATGGGCCACCTGGTGCTGGTCCTCGATGCCACATTCCCTCAGGAGGGTGGCCTGGAGGTGCATGCCATGAATCAAATTGTGGATGAGGCATGCAAAAGTTTGGGGGGTACGGATGTGGCTGTTGGGCTTCATTTGGTTGAATTGTGGTGGGGAAGGGAGCACCTCTATCGTATGCATGCTGTTCTGTCTTCATGACATCCGCAGGCTGATTATTGGCTGACAAAATTTCCTCACCAGATCCTGTCACACAAAATCATAATCCCATGACGTGCTAAGGTAATTAAATGTATCCAACAGCAAAGGACATTATGAACTATGAAATAGTGATGAAATTAGTAATACCAGCAGTACGACTCTTTCCTTGTTCATTTTCTGCTGCCTCTTTACCAGAACTAGAAGTCGGCCGTCCTTTTGAACTATGCCCTATAATAAAAGATACATACAAGGAGTAATTGTTCGTAGAATCACGAAGTGAAAAAAACAAAGATTTTCCCAGATAAATCTAATAACAATACTCCCTCTATCTACTTTTATAAGGCATAGTTTGATTTGAAAAGTCAAACTTTATAAGCTTTGACCAATAATTAGTGAAATTATATGCATCACTATTGAACAAAAGTTGTATCAAAATGTTCATATTTCAAATTGCTTCCCAAACAATGTTATTTTGTGGCAATTGATGATATCATAACAATAGAGAGATTTAAAGGTCAAAGTCTACATTCAAAGAATTTCTCAAATCATACACCTTATAAAAAATAGATGGAGGGAGTAGCATATATCTACTTCTTTCCATATGTTCAATACAATTGAAAATTCCATCAATATGCTATATGAGGCATGACACACTTAAAAAATATATAGAAGATATGTTGAAGATTACCTCGCTGGCTGCTTGATTCTGAGATTTTTTCAGAACCAAGAGATGGGAAATCACCAGTGCTTAGAGTAAACCCATGTCCGTGCGATGAAGATCCCTACACAGTTAAGATCGGAGACATGAAATATGTGTCTGCTGTTGAGTCACAAGCTAACTCAAATCCTAGTTGTAAAGAATTACCGATTTTTCAATAGTTCTTATTGATACTTTAATATTCTCTGAGGGATTATCTGCAAACCGAGATAGCTGTGAACTTCCCGGCCTTGTCTCTGCACTCCGAGGACGAGTTGTGGCCATTTGTAAATGATGCGATGGTAATGTGCTTGAAGCTGTGGATGGTCGAGAATTTGGGCCCCAAGCATTAGGTGAGTCAAGGGATTCACTTCCAGCGGTTGAGGGCCTTGAGCCTCCCCCAGAAGAGGGACGATCATTGATGTGGCTAGGTGAACCAGAACCTCCATCATTCTTGGGAGATAGAAGTGAAGAGGAAATCCATGCATTTGGTGTTGTAGCTGCTGGTTTGCTGCCCCATGTGAGGGTGCCCCTGCCATCAAAACCACAATAACCTCATGACATGGCAATTATCAGAGAATATTAAAACCTCTAAAATACTAGCACCCTGAATATCGCAATTCTCAAACATTGAATAACAAAGAAAACTTTTTTTTTTTTGGTGGGGGGGTGGGGGGGTGGGTGTGCTTACTTTGGAACGATTTCGACATTGGGATCCAGACCGTGATTTTCCAACCTACATGAGCAGAATAACTACTGAATCAATTCACAGATAGAGAAAATTAATAGTGTTAAGGGTTGTCTTCCGATGGCCCAAAAGAAAAATGCTACCTCTGACTTGGCAAATTGATAGGTTTTGGAATTTTTCCAAGAACAGTCATGCCGGATTTCCTTGTAGAGGCAGCCCATCTGCAGAAAGCAATACAGGTAACAAAGTAAATAGATAGTGTATCGTCTGCCAAAATGGTAACATAAATATAAGAGCAGTCACTTAATTATGCAAACCGTAAAGGCAAACTTTTTAAAGGAATTAGCAAAGATTTTCAACTCTTGGATGGTAAAACATTGGAGTGCAATGATTTGACCACACAAAGAATAACTCTTGTTCAGGAAAAAAATGCGCTCAAACCACAGTACCACACAGAAGACATAAAATATAGTTCGACAAAGTGCTGCTGCCAAGTAGTTCACAAAGCATATAAAAGAGTTAATTGACTTAATTCACAGAAACAATTGAATGACTGAAAAGAAGACAATACATATGTGAAATGGTAGTTCATAGTATATTGTCATCTGAAAACCAACCACTTTTGTGGAAAGTACCACTTAACCAAATAACCAATATAAGTAGGGCTAACAATACAAAGGTAAAAAAAAAACTACTATCATTAATAGTAGCTTTTGAGAAATGCCAGGACCTCTGACTATCATTAATAGCAGAGAGAAAAATTACTGATACATAGAAGGATCTCTACATTGAAAAAGAGAAGGGAAGGCCACCGCACAGGGTGTAGCTAATATAGGAATTGTGATATTGGTTGCTTGCACCCAGCCTTTGACTTGTTCCCTGGTGATGTCTGCCACTTGACGTGGTGATATAAAGGTTGAGGTGAAATTTTCATTTTGCAAACTAGATGCACATTTGTGAAACACACTTATATCCATACCAACAAATCATGAATTAGGGTCCTAAACTGAGTAAGCACAAACTAGAGAACTCTGCCCTTAGACAATAAGATAGCTCCTACAGTTTCAAAAGATAGTAGATTAAGTACACTGGTAAATAATCAAATTTGGTGAAAAAACAAGGTAAGCAAGTAAGCAACATACCAACTTACAGTTACAGGCGGTTCCTATGCTAAATTTCGAGCAGATTAATGAAATTTTCACGTCAGTAGCTCTTTATTATTCACAAGGAAATGTAATCACCATAGCTCCCAAAACATCTGCAATCTGAAGCAAAGAAAAGTTGCACCAGAAAGACCACTATGCGCCATGAATACTATGACGACCACTTTGCAACTTTATTCACTCAATCGACCAAATAGAAGCTCATCTTGGAACCACCACTGACATGCTGTGAATGCTGCCAGATGAATACCGCAGCCAGCACTTTGCAACTGATTCACTCAATAGATCAAACAACACAGAATGAAAGGAAACCATCTAAAAGCACATCCAGCCTATAACACTCGTACCATCCATACACCACGCATCAAACGAAACAGAAGATAAATGCTACCTTATCGACGCTAAAAAAAGTCCAAAACTTTCAATACGCCAAATTCACCGCACGCAACAATGACAAAATCGAAAACCGCAACCATACAAAAAAAAAAAAAATCAAAAGCGACACGGAATTGTGCCGTCGCGCGAGGGGGCGGAGACGAGATAGGGATCACGAACCTCTTGTCCGCGGTGAGCATACTCGAGGCCATGGCCCCTCCCCGCGAGCTAGCGCCCTCCGCCGAGCTGCCTCGAATTCCGCGGGCCGAATCGAGCAGAGCCAGCCACCTACACCACCCAGTCCAAGGGGATCGAGATCTCTACGCACGCCCGGCAGAAGCAGCCGCCTCTCGCGAGACGAGGAGGCGAAACCCTAGTATATAGAATACGATCGAGGCGGGGACCGGCCGGCTCGGATCGGCGGCGGCGGCGGACACCGAGGCAAGGGGCGGAGGAGCTGCGGCGCCTGCCCTGCCGTCCGGCGAGCGGCGGCGCCGGGAGAGGGGGGATGGGTGGGGCCGGGGGAGGAGGCGGTGGGGAAGGGGGGGAGAGAAGGTTGGAGAGACGTTCGTGAGAGCGATATAGAGGAAAGGGTACGGGGACGCGTGGCGGGGCTGGACTGGCTGGGGATCGGTGCGCCCGTGCGCGAGAGGGCCCACCTGTCACGGACGCGCTGGGGGGAGCCCGTGCGCAGAGGATCCGGAGGCGCTTGAGCGAGAAAGTCGTTGGCTCGCCGTCTCGAGGTTTCGTGTGAGGCAAGGATCTCATGTGGTCAGTGGCCTGCCTGCTGTGTATGCGCAAGCAGCTTTATAGGCCTTGTCTTTTGGACTTATCGTTATGTTGGCGCTGTAACAAATTTGAGAAACCTCAAAATCTTTATCTTTACCTAATAATAAAGAGAATAGGATTTTCATCTTCCTGTTTTTTTGTCCGTCACTTCATCATAATTACCCACCAATGCCACCACTCTGATCTCAACCGTCCATCTATCCATCGAAGCTCACGCTACTTGCCTTACCTCATGGGCTCGTGCCTCATGACCTCTCCTTGCCCAAACCCTAGCCGTGCCACCTCCTCCTCGCCACGGCCGCCACCCCCGCCGCCTCCCCACGCCTCTTGGCTCTCCTCCTCTCCTCATCCCTCACGCTCTCTCTCCATCTCCACGCCTCCCCTCCCCATCCATAGGTCGTCTCTCTCGTGGCGGCCCCCACCACTCCTCCGGCGGCCGCCCGACATGGCCGCCCCTTACCCAAATCTCCTCCTATCGTAGTCGCGCCGTCCTCTCTCCGCCGCCACCGTCCTTTCCGGTGTCGCCTCCGTCTTGCCTAGATCCGACGATGAGAGGCTCGTGGAGGCTGCACCATGGTCGGTCTCTCTTGGCGCCGCCTCACCTTATCCTCACCGCCACCGCCTCTCCAATGCCCGCCGCTCCACTCGCCTCTTGCCGCCGCCGCCTCCCTCTCCAACGCCGGGCGCCGCCTTTCCCTCCCACAGGCGCCGAAGGGCGCGCCAATGATGCCTCCCCCGCCCGCTCAGTGCAGGACTCATGGACCGCCTCGCCGACGGCCTCTGCCCGTGGAGGTTGGATGGAGCAGCCATTGTTACTTTCTTTTTTATGCTTCAGATTGATTTTGTTAACTAAGTTGGCAGAAATTGTCAGATCCATATCTAAGCAGTTCTCTAATCTTTGAACGAGCAAATTTTACTTTTTTTAGAGTAACAGAAAAGTTTTAGACTATATTAATATCAAAGTATATCACTGAAAAATCATCTCTGGTGCCTAGGTGATTTATGACTCATAATTCCTCTTTTTCTTTCCCAAAACCAGGTTCCAGGTGAAGAAGAAACAATTCTTCCATAACTTTATGGCTATTACATTGTTTGGTGCAGTTGGGACCTTAATCTCTTTCACTATAATATCCCTCGGTAGGTTTTCTCTCTTTAAATTTTACTCAGCGTGCTACTTTGTGCTTGCTTACCTGTCTCACTTGCACATTCAATCACAGGTGCTATAGGGTTGATCCCAAGGCTGAACATAGGTGCTGTTGATCTTGGAGACTATCTCGGTAATCGGTTGGTGATTTAACCTAAAGCATGAGCATTTCCATTGCCTGTCCTCTGTTCTTCTATTGACTCCTGTGTCTGTACTTTCTCAGCACTTGGGGCAATATTTTCGGCAATAGACTCCGTATGCACCTTGCAGGTGTTAAATCAAGATGAAACACCCTTCTTGTACAGCTTGGTTTTTGGTGAAGGTGTTGTCAATGATGCAACATCCGTTGTGCTGTTCAATGCAATCCAGAACTTTGATCTTGCAAATTTTAGTAGCGTTAAATTCCTACAATTCATTGGCAGTTTCCTTTATCTGTTCAGCACCAGCACCCTTCTTGGTGTAGCTGTAAGTTATTTCTTACTCCATCGTCTAGCCTTGTCAAAGTTTCTTTTTACTGAGGTGTGTTGCAATTGCAGACTGGACTTCTCAGTGCTTATATCATCAAGAAACTCTACTTTGGCAGGTTTGTACTTAACACATCAAATTGTTTGCTTGATACTTGTTCCACCAATCACCATACGTTTTTTTTATTTTTTAATTCATTGTTATAACCTGTTCTTTGAATTTGGCATTTCTTCCAGGCACTCTACTAAGTTGGCCTCCTTGCCCCTGTTACATTGGCGCCCGCGAGGTGTTTGTGGATATGCCTCGCGGCTCATGGCATGGCGGTTTTTTTTCCGCTGCTCGGTCGGTGCAGATGTGCCAGCTCCGCGCGGGGTTCGTCAGGGATGAGGCGGAGCGGGAGGCCATATGGGAGCAGCAGCACGAGCTCGGCGCCCAGAAGATGTACTCCCTCTGCTCCGAGCTCGGCGGCCTCTTTCTCAAGGTGCCCGCTCCCATCTTAGCGCGGGGTGTTTGTTTGTTTACTTCTCGGAAGGGGCTTTTGTACCTTCTATTCCAGCCTCATGTAACATGAGCCCATGCCCTTCGTCAAATAGGATTCAAAACATGATATTCTTCTCAGGTTTGTATCTAGCTGCTGTTGGATGTGGAGGAGTAAGGTCTGCATTGCTTCCATTGGGTGCAAACCAATTCAACACTGGGAATATTGCAGCTACATGCATAGCTCTTGCTTTAATAGGCTTTGTAATGGGAACACCAATATTCCAATGACATGAGCTTAGAAGTTCCCATTAAAGAGTGTTTTTCAGGTTATTGTTGCCTCTTTAGGAATATTAGCTTCAATGCCTTTTCTGGCTGCTTGCTAGGATGGTTCTTCAGATGCGCGGCACAATTCTCCCAGGACACAAGTGGGATGTCATGGTACGTTTTGACAGTCACATTTCGATTTTGTATTGAATTGTTCATATGGCATGCTTCTTCGTCATCTAATTACACCTAGATGTTTTCATCTGTTTGTAGGTTGATCTTTTCTTCTATAGAGATCCAGAGGAAGCAAAGGAGCTGGAGGAAGAGGAGGCTCCAATGGTTCAGGAATATGGTGCAGCTCCTGAGTTTGTTGCCCCCGCAGGTGACAAGTAGGGTGACAACCAATGGCCTAGAGAAGCTACACCTGCTGCTGCCCTTGCTGCAGCACCAACAGGTGCCGAGTGGGGTGCTGCTTCAGGTTGGCTTTCCTTTTTCCGTAATAATTTTCATTTAGTTATTACCTAAATCCAGCAAGTATATGTTGCTAGCTCTTAATAAATTGATTTTACATCTAACTTGATAATTCGATTGTGGTAACAAGATGATGTCTGCTGTCTGATTAAGGGAAATTTCCCATCATACTTGAGTTTGGTTCACAATAATAGCTAATGTTGAATCCTAAATGAATCAAACTGCAAACACATTGTTTTCATCTTTTACTGGAGTTCGTTGGAACTCATTTTTTTATCTATTCTAGGAGTCAATTTGATCGGAATAAATTTGTCTATTGAATTTTTTTTGTAGTTAGTTTTTTGGGGCCTTGCCGCCTTCTTACTCTTTTATAAATATTCCCCTTATTGCAAGCACATGATTTTTGTATCGTGAGACTGAAGTGTCTGAGCTCTTCAAATATTGTAACATTCACTAAACGTCATTTTTTTATTGCAGCTCCCGTTGCTGCAGAAGGTTGGGATACAGCCGCTGTCCCTCCTCCTACTGTTCCTGCTCCTGCTCCTGCTCCTGCCACTGGTTGGGAGGAAGGCAGTGCCCCAGCCCCTACTGGCTGGTAGAGTGGTAGTAATAGATTTCTGCATGGATCAAGATCCAACAACGACAGGAGGAGAACCGAGTTGCTTAACATTATGTCTATTGGTAGATCTTTTTAAGTTGCTCCGCGTTACAATATTTTGTAATGTTAATCGCGAATCAATTTTTAGTGTGGACTACACTGGGTACTGCCAGTAACTTCTATGTTGTTACCTTCCATGGATAGCGTTGCTGCAAGGAAAAACTTCTTGACGTGCGATTCTTTTGATGCCATTTTACTCTGCCATTGTTAACCGTGAACCACTGCAAAATTAAATTGTGATTTTTTTTTATTAAATTGGAACCATGCTTATAGGGCTAGGGTATTGGGTCATGCTTATGGGTTAGAGGCATACAAGGATTTTTATTTCTCCCGTTGCAACGCACGGGCAAATTTGCTAGTGATATCTAAAGATTATAAAAAAATAATTCTAAAAGTCACAAAAGAATCGTTGTAAATTATCACAACATATAGGATATATAAAAATAGCAAAATTTGTTACAGTAATACGCAACGGTACGATACACTGAATAGAACGAGGCCTTAATGCCCGCTGGGCATGGCCGTTTCCAGCATTTACAAATTGAAAATACAAGAAGATTTAAAAAGCCAAAAAAATTGCATATGCTGCTACAGCAACAACCTACAAACCCGAGGGCCCCGCCCCCCACACACACAACGTGGCTGGCCTCCCCGCCCAGCACCACCACAGCCGTCTGATCGCCCGCAGCAGTCAGATCTGGCCGTCCGTTAGATTTTTAGGTATAAAATAATTTTTTCCCGCAAAAATCAGCACCTCGCACGGCTTGCTGGGTTGGCTAGCTGCGCTGGAACTCGCGTAGGAGCCCGCGGTTCGAATCCCGTGCATGTCAAGTTTTTCACATTTTTTCCCGGGGCGTCCACGGCTCGCGTCGCCGATTTTCCGTCTCGCGTCGCGCTTGCTTGCCACCACCGCCCGCTGCGCCGCGCGTCAAGCCTCAAACCTCGGCGCGCATGTAGAAATTTGGAACACGAGTGGCTTCGCGAGCTACTCGGGCTCGGCTCGGTTCGGCTTCGGCTCGGGCTCGGCTTGTTTATAAACGAGCACGAGCTGAACACACTTTTGAGCTCGTCACTCTAACCGAGCTGAGCCGAGCCAAACCTTGGCTTGCTCGGGCTCGGCTCGTGAGCCAGTCAAGTGTATGTAGGAGTAGGATGTGTTGGCCTGGCATGTTGCCTGTTGGGCTCCGGGGTGATCAAGTAGCATGTGAACCTCTTATTTTGCTGCACTAGATGCTGGAAATTAGCATCAACGCATGTTAATTATGTTCCTGTTGGCATTTGTCAAATGTTAATAATTTTCTAGGGCAGTTGTTGTTGTTATGTTCCAGCTCGCGAGCTTCAAACGAGCCGAGCCGAGCCCAATGTTCAGCTTGGGCACCCTGCCGAGCTCGGCTCGGCTCGGCTCGGTTACGAAGCGAGCCGAGCCGAGCCAGATGCTGGCTCGCTCGAACTCGGCTCGTTTCCACCCCTAGCCACAGGCACGCCCACGCGTCTAGTATTTATACATACACAAGCACATATATACAAGTTGCATACACACATGCATATGGCTACAAGGGGTAATACACACACAAAAGCGCATAGATTTCATCTTCAAGCATATGTCAACTCAATCACATATCAATAACTAAATAAAAACAATTTTTACGGAAAACATACAAGTCACCATGACTTTCTGAGTAATGTGGCCACAAAACCATCTTCCCCTACTCCAGCACAACTCATAGTTCATCGCCATTCTCCGCATCCTAGGCAAGAACCACTAATCCTGAAGCTGAAATGATGCAAAAATATTAGGGATCATCCATGCCTTTAGAGCATCCCCGGCAGGGCCTCCAAATTTCCCTCTATCGCTACAGTAACTGCTACAGTAATCGCTACAGTGCAAATTCCTTCTCACATGCATCAAGTTCTCTCCTGCTGCATTTGAAAATTTTTGAAATAAAGGTGCATTTAGGGGGTGAGATGGGGATGCTCTTATGGCCTTAATTGGTATTACCGTCGAGGGCCGTAATTTTTTTCTCGACCGTTATATACTGCTTGTAAAGAGTAGGAGTGGTATTGATGGTATGCCTTAGCTGTTTAGAACAAAGCTAGGAGAAGCAGTAAAAGTTGCTGCATTGAATAGAGTGTGATTAGGACGAAGAAGTTTTTTAAAGTGCGGTGTAAAATGTGAAGAAAATTTGCAGCGAAGCTCTCTAAATTTGCAGCACAGCTATTTGCAGCAAGTTTTAGAACTTTTGCAAGCTTTGCTATGTTAGCCATCATATTTTTCTGCCTTTTTCCTGTGGCGTCCCAAACCAAACCCTTTGAGGCAAGAATTGCATTGGAGGCGGTGAGGTTATAGATGAAGTCTATATTTTCAGCTTTCTAGATTTTTTTTAGTCCTACAACTAATTTTTAGAATTTTTTCGGTTCTTTATGGGGGTGTTTGGTTTGAGGAGCCACCTCATCCTAAGTGGAATGGGATCATCCCATGAATTTGATGGGATGACACCATTCCTCATTTTGAACTAATTGTTAGATAGAATGGTGATAGATGGAATCATTCCACTACTCAAAGCAAACAAGTTGAGAGTCAATTCACCGTCCCATTTCTCAAACCAAACACCCCTGTAAGTACCCTACTAGCCTACAACAACCCATAGCGGCGCTGAGAAGAATCTGAGTAAACTATTTTACTCGTTTATTATGAGCGACCATACGTTTATATATCATCTTTACATGTACAAACCCTATAAAAAGGCTTGGTCTTCACGGGCCACAAAAGAAGCCCAGACCCTAATAGCTAGGAAGCCCATTAAGTAATAATAATTACTAGGCTATTAATTTGGATAGCCTAAGTAATAGCGGGCGGCGGGTCTGTCTGTCTGGCGTCATGAAAAGGCGGGCCAAGAGCGGCTCAGCTCGGGACACCGCCACCGCGTGGCGTGGGCGGCCGGTTTCTACGAGCCTCGGCCGCCACGGGCTCCGGCGCGAGGCCGACCGCGCTTCCCGGGACACCGCCGAGCCGGAACTGGTAGGGATGGAGTGCCTGCTCAAGGACGGCGTCGTCCGCTTCGCGAAGATGACACCGCCCATTCCTAATTAAGCAGGTGTGCTTGCTTGCATACACTCCACAGTGGCACAGCCTCACGTGTTCTTTCATACATGCATTTGGTAATGTATTCATTTATATATGGCCAATAACGTCTACCATGCATGACGCATCTGGCAGAAAAGCACGAGCATGAATCCGATCATATTTGTCGGAGAACAAATGAACAATTGCTTGCTTTCCATCCATGTAGTTGCATATATATTAGTACAACAAACATCATTGAAATTTGCACCACGGTTAGGCCTTCTCCAACGCTAGTCCTATACTGTAACAAATAAAATAGAGAGAAACTTAGATGAATATATAGTAAAAAGGGTGATGTGGATATTTGCTAGAACGTTCTAATTTAAGATGTTATTTGTGATGCCCTTATGTTGCTAGTTAAGAACATAGATAACTACGATTTGCATGTCGTTGATTAATTAGGCACGGCTTTGAATCAGATAGCCTACAGATGTTCCTAGTGCAGTAGTGCCCCCTGTTCAATAAATAGTTGTCAAATACTCCCTCCATTCCAAATTATAGGTCGTTTGACTTTTTTGACACGTACTTTGACCATTCGTCTTATTCAAAAAAATTTATAATTATAATTTATTTTTGTTATGATTTAGTCTATCATGAAAGGTACTTTAATAATGACTTGAGTTTTTTTTTCCATATTTTCACTAATTATTTGAATAAGACGAGCGGCCAAAGTACGTGTCAAAAAAATCAAACGACCTATAATTTGAAACGGAGGGAGTAGTTGTCAAATTTAGTGCATGAATGGCCACGCCGAGTCTGGGCTGCTACATGCACATGCCTGCACCTGCACTGCGGCATGCCCAGCAGCAGCAGGCTGCATGCATGCACAGTACGGCAGCACTCTGTGCATGTCCAAAAATTTCACAATCACTACTATCTTAAAGCACTTTATGGTCATGATGGTACTGCCAACTTGCAATCCAGGCCATCCATCTCGTAACGTGACTTTTGCTCCGTCTGATCTTCTACCAACCAACCCCTACCCAGGGATCCCAATTCCCACCCCGCCGCCACCGCCTTGGATCCCAGGGACGAACCCTTACCCCGCGGCCTCCCTCTCTCCCTCTCCGGCGCCCCTCCCTCCCCGCCGCCGCCGCTGTAGCCCTCTCCCCTACCTGCCGCCGCCGCCGTCCTCTCCTTCTCTCACACCCACACCACCTCCCTCTGTCCCTCTCTGTCACTCGTGCCGCCTTCCTCTCTCCCTCTCCCTCTCCGCCTCGTGCCTACCCCCACTCATCCGCTGCGCCTCCGCGCTCCGATGTATCCCCCCGCGCCCGCCGCCGCCGCCCTCGATCCCATGCCGTCGCAGGCCTCCGATCCAGTCGCTGCTCCAAGCGTAGGGCCTGGCCATCAGCGGTGGAGTCCTCTGCGGTATGGCCCCCGACGTCGAGGTCGAGCAATACCACTGCGGCCCCGAGCGCAACCGCTTGGTCTCCACGGGACCGCCTCCTCTCCTCCTCGCAACTGAAAACCCTAACTCCATTACCCACCACGCCGCCGCCGTCGCCGCCCTTGGTGGCCCTCTACGCCAACCTTGCTCCGCCGGTCGGACGAAGCAGAGGAACCATAGGCTCAGCCTCGCCTCCCTTAGTCCGTCTCCGTGCAACCGTACGAGCAACCCCCTTTCCCTTCCGGCACTCGAGCCATTTCACCCGTAGCTTCACGACAGCGATAATGCGATTGTTCGTCACCACAGCGGTGACATTGCTGAACTACGGCGCCGGGAACGTGTGGAGCGTGCGCAACGCCATCCGCCACCTCGACTTCGGAATCCGCAATCCTAGAGGACATCCGCGCCGCCGACCGCCTCTGGCTCCCCGGCATCGGCGCCTTCGGCTTCGCCATGGGCGTCCTCGCCCGCATCGGCATGGCCGACGCGCTTCGCGAGTACATCAGCAGGGGCCGCCCCTTCCTCGGCATCTGCCTCAGCCTGCAGCTGCTCTTCGACTCCAGTGAGGAGAAAGGCCCCGGTGAGCTCTGCTTCTCGGATACCCCTCCTCTCTTCAATCTACTGTTCCCTTCATGGAGAAGGGTACCGTACCTGTGTGTTGCAATGGCGCCATTACGACACCTCATATTTCCGTGCATGGTTTGCATATGAGATTATGAGATGCTAAAAGTTTGGCTGGGTTCTCAATGTGTCTCCACAAGAAAAGGGTTGTCCTTTTTGGTGGCGTGGTAGATATGGAAGTCGAAGGTTATCAACTGAACTTTGATCCATGCTTAGCTGCTTTTTTGTTTTCTTTAGTCGAAATATTATGTGTTTAGGTTTCCACATTTTACTGATTGAGATGGTCAAATCCATCTACCAAATATTTGTCTCTATGTCCAAATATTCTCAGTTTATACTATTTTAAGCCAATAGTACCTGATGAAACCAATGCATAGTGAGGGTCCCCGTAAAAATGGTCTTCTTGACAACCAATGTCCCATGTTCAGCCATCGTTGATTTTGAAAATTTATTTTAGTTCTTGCACTTTTGGATTCTTTTAGACAGAACTTGAGTCATACAATGTGAATAGTGCAATAGATGATAAGCGGATTTGCTTTCCCCTCCTATCGAGGAAATTTGTACCAAATGTGCATAATTACTATAAATAAATTGTAACAACTGTGGAGTTAAGTTCTACGATAACTATGTAATCAAAGCTACGGACCTCCAACTCATCATGCATTCAGGTTCTGCTAGTAAGCAAGGAGCAACTTCTACTTCTTCCTTTTTTTTTGTAAAAGTTCAAGGGCTAAATTTACATTTTGTTATACTCTGCTAATTCTAACCCATTTTTTTTGTGATTGTAGGTGATGTCCTTATGAGCAGGTTTATGAATGAGCTGTATGGTTTTCAGTTGGACAATCATCGTTGGTACTTCCCATTGTAGTGCAATAGTGGCACTTTTGGATTCTTCTAGACAGAACTTGAGTCATACAATGTGAATAATTACTATCGAGGATAAGCGGATTTGCATTCCCCTCCTATCGAGGAAATTTGTACCAAATGTGCATAATTACTATAAATAAATTGTAACAACTGTGGAGTTAAATTCTACGATAACTATGTAATCAAAGCTCTAGACCTCCAACTCATTATGCATTCAGGTTCTGCTAATAAGCAAGGAGCAACTTCTACTTCTTCCTTTTTTTTTGTAAAAGTTCAAGGGCTAAATTTACATTTTGTTATACTCTGCTAATTCTAACCCATTTTTTTTTTGTGATTGTACGTGATGTCCTTATGAGCATGTTTATGAATGAGCTGTATGGTTTTCAGTTGGACAATCATCGTTGGTACTTCCCATTGTAGCATCTTATATGCAACATAAAATATTATATCTTTGGTAGTAAATTAAGTTAGCTATGCCCTATGTTGCTAATCTGGGCTGCTGTTGGAGTTTTTTTTAATTATTATGGTGGTTTTGACTTAACTGATCAGCTCAATCAATGAATCAAACACACTGATACAACCTGCTACATCTAACAAAATATCAAATTGTGGTGTTGTGCAAGATGATAAGATTGTTAGCAGTATTACATGCTTAGACATTTAAATTTCCAGCTTTTTGCCAACTTTGAGCATCATTTAATTGAAGCATATGAACTATTATATGCTTCTAACTAGGTTTATATATACTAAAACTTTCACAATTGTCGTGTAATTTTTCCGTGCGTCTCTTACCTTAGATTGGAAACCCCTTGTTATTTTCTTGTTATCTAGCTAATTTAGCTATTCTGAAAATTGTGTGCGCGCGTGCGCACTTTGCTTTGAAGGAATTATTTATTAATACTTGGTATGGTTGATACTGGTTACACACTTACCCTTTTAGTGACGTATTATCCAATTTAACATTAGCATTGTAGCCTAGATCAGATGTAAAAAGTTACGCTTATTCAGTTTTTCGTTATGTTTGTATGTTGAATGGATTGTTTTCCTTGAATGTCTCAGGTATCCTTTAGAGCTCAGGAAAGGCAAGCCTGCTAAAAATAAGGTGATTTCTCTAATTTAATCATGTAGTTCTTTGTGTGTTTATTAGAACGTTCACTTAAGCAGCATTTTAGCTGCCCTTGCGATGTACGGTGGTTTTGCGCCAGAAGATGCCTTCATTTTTACCAATGGCTGATGCTGGATTTTGGTAACTGACTTGTTTATTGCTGGTATGCCTACTCGTTTTTAGTGGATGACCGCAATCTGCGAGTTGCAGATTTTGCTCAATTTTGGGCAAGCGCGAAGGTAAACCCTCAATACTCTGTTGCGTGAACTATGAGAATTTTCTTTGCTTACCTGGAGATTTTTGTTAAGGATTTGAACCTCATGAGGTGTTCTATGCCTTATATTCTTTGAGAATGGGAGGTTTTCTGTGCTTGGAAACCATTTTTAGTGCCAACTGGAAATTACAAAGCAGGAAACACCCACAATATAGTTCTCCTATTTTCAAATTGTATGTCCGTATGACGTTTAATATATTTTATTTGCCACAACGGCCAATATTATTGCTTTGCCTTTCTTCCCTATTCTTTTAATGTGTTATTTCATCCTACTAGATTTGTTTTTATTCCATTTTTTGGCCCTATTAACATTGTATATTCTCACAGCCATAACGTCATGTAGTTATCATAAGCTTAGAAAGAGGCATCTGGTACTGAGTTTTCTTTTAGTGTGATTCTTTCTACTACATTTGTTCTGATTCCATTTAGATACTATTAACATTGGTTTACCCTGACAGGCATAACATCATGTAGTTATCATAAGCTTAGAATTAGGCATTTGGTACTCTGTGTTTGTCACGTCTAAAACTTTCTGTTATATCTTTCTCTGCCTGTGTCTGCATGTGGATGTATGTCTCTCTGGCAATGGAATGTTGGAATTCAGACGTGGTTCTTTCTTACTGTGGATGTATTATGTACACGCTATCTGTTTTTAGTTTCTGTTTACTGTACAAAATAAACTACATACAAGAGCTTGCTATTCATCATTACATGGTTCGTCCAGTGGCATATCTTATTGTGCTCCAGTGCAAAACAAGCGGTAAATCAAAATATTGACTGGACTTAAATTTTTTAGGTCTCCATTCTACCATGTTTATTACTACGTTTTTAGTCCTATTACCTGCTATAATATCCTTCATGTTTATTATAGGTTACATATATCCAAGAGTGATGAGTACAGCCATTGTTGATTACAAGCAGCAATCACAGGTGTGTAAACCTCTTTTTTTTTCTTTCCAATATTGATGTGAAACTCGGTGGATGTATTGTTGGTTTGTTTGTCACTTTGATTTAATAAAGAAACAAGGATTGTTTCTGTTTGAGTACTCTTTTTGTGTAACGCTCCAATTACAAAATAGGGTAGCAATCCTATGCATAATGGACAATTGACAAATGCATCAAAGATGTTTAGGTCTGACCATTCATTTTGAGAACAGAGGAGGCAACAATCCAATGCATGATAAACATATGTAATGGCTTATGTAGTGCCATTTCAGATATTTTTCCTTGATTGCTTCAAATAATCAAACATACTTTGCAATCTTGTGGCTAGAAGGGTGGATGCTATTATGAAATTTCAAATAATCAGGTTCGTTGCGGCACATATTTTTTTTCTACTTTGAAATTTCAAGTAAATTAGAAAAGGAGAATCATTTGGCAAGTGGCAGCCAATTCCCCAAGTTGCATGTTTAATGGTCATTTGAACACTTATGTATATACACCACATTCACTTATTTTTCTAGAGTCTTGATCATTTATACTTTTGATCTTTTAAGCGCTAAGATCCATTTCTTGCCTTACTTTTCATCATAAAGTTATTCATTTACTTAATGCAATTATGTGCTTGCATCACAGTGAATGTAACTATCTATTTTTACCCGCAAACAGTACCTATATAGCTATCACAATGAAGACACTAAGTTCTAAAAAGAATGACGTGGTTATGTTGACATCTGATAATTGAGCAAATAAAGAACACTAGATTTTGAGAGCTATCAATTTAACTGCTAAATCCTTCTAGGTTTCCTATGGTCAGCTATTTTTTTTTTGTTCAATAAAATTTGATTTGCTCTAGAGTCTAGATTGTTCATCACTGTGTATATTTCTTTCTGTTTGGTTTATCAAGCTAATGGATTCAATTCCTTTTCTGGGTTCAATATTTAATGACCTCAAATAGGTAGAAGAAACAATGGAGTGTTTGTCAATCCTCATTTTTTGTGTTATTTGTAGAAAATTCATATTATTTACATATGTTGCTTCTGGGACTACTGCAACTGTAACTTGAGATGCTTGATTAAAGCCATTGATGAAGGAATGAATCCTGACAAAGGTGTAAACAGTAAACCACTTGTTTTTTTTTTCTGAATGTTATTACCCATTGCTAACATGATGAGCACCAACAACCCTCCCACAAGCAGATCGAAGTCAGGGCAAAGACAACCACGTTTGAAGCCTTGGTCAGCATCCGGAACATTTTAAACAGCTCCGACAACATTTCAAATGGTATTGGCTTTGGAGGACAGCCTTTTCATCTCTACGAGTTTTGATGAAGGGCATTCATTTCATTGTACCATATTCACCAGCCCTCCTCTTTCCAAGACAAATATATAGGTTCAGACCAGAAATTATTGAATGTTGGGGAATAAAAGTGAGGGAGCTCATGATGAAAAACAAGAGCTTGCCAAGGGCACAATCCTTGAGAGATTCAAGGAGGATCGAGACATGCTGAAGATAGTCGGTTTAGCGAATGCAAGTGACTGAGGCCCATCTTGCGGATCAGGATTTCAATATCAATATATTTTGAAGATTCTGTACAGCACATGTTCATAGAAGATAGTACTCGAGTTGTATATATCTAATTGTGAAATATGAGTTTAGCACTTTAAAATGTTGTTCGATCCAAAAACTTATGTTCATTAGCTGCATGGAGTTGTTGGTATATGTTGTATTGCTGCTGGACTATCTTTTCTTTACCCAGTTCGAGAACGAGAGGAGCTGACCGTTTATTTGTGAAGATGGATCTCCAAATGATGGCTGCAAAATGAATATAACTATGTAAAATATACTTGAAAAAAAATACCTGTGAACTATTGCTTAAATACCTAAGTATGTTTATGGGAAGAGTGGGCCAGAGAAGGACAGAAGAGTGTCTCAGTTGTTTGAGGGACGTGAACTTGTGATGTCTTTCTTATTATAAGAACAAGTGCATATTTTCTTAGCCACGATGGTAACAAAAGATTGTGTTTTTGTGCAATTCTTTTTTATTTCTATTTTTTTCATATATGAATCGCTCGGGAGCATGAATGAAGGGGCTCCTGAAATATGTGTCCGCAACAATGGTAGGACCAGTATCCGATGGCCGCCATCGTTTGGAAAGTGCAAAGGTCATAGTTGTGGCTTGTAAAAACATACAGTCACTCAACATGTGGTGCTATAAATTAACGAGCTACTAAAAATTCTAAAACTTAGAAAATATGAGACACTGTGGTGGCTGATGACCAAAAGTTTTTATGTTACATAATGTTCTATTTTTTTTGTTTTGTTTATTATTTATGTATTCCTTTTCTTTAAGGTTTGTAGTAAAGCACGGGCTGATGGATAAAGTATTCCCGATGTTTTGATCCGATTTAAACGATCTAAACTACATTACCTCACGTGCCATACACTCGATCTAAAATGAGTTCATGTATAATGTCTTTTCTATAAATCACCCTTCATGCTTATATATTTTCTACGAACTATGTTTTCCTTTGATCCCTTTATGGTCCGTGGAAGAACACGGGCATTGTACTAGTCAATGTAATCTTTCCAATGTTGTTGCGCGTACGTATGTCATGTATAGCTTCACGATCACATAGTTGTGATATTATCAATTTAATAAGATATTAGAAATATTATATTCAAGTTTGCCATAGCATGAATTGTTGGGTTCATATATATTATAAAAATATGGATTGAAAGAGTTTGAAGATGAATTATACTAGGGCTATGCCTAATATGAGAGAACTATACATCCTCTCTATATGTGGTTGGGGTTCGATGTAAACAAAGGCACAGGGTTCACTTCAAAATGCTATGAACTTACATATTAATTCATAAGAGGAAAAGGGCAAAATATGCACCACAAATTATAGTGGATCCAAATTGTGATCACTATAAATCTTAAATTTTATTTAGCTCCCACACTCAACCAAGAGTCCATGCAATAATACACGCAGGTACCCACGGATTGAAGCAATGGTTTGATATATTACTATAATAACCTCTATTTTTTCTTCATATTTTGCCCCTATATATTGTTACACATAGTCACCCCTACCAAACCAAGACAAACCAAGGCTCTAAACCCCCAAGCATGAGACGGTCACCCGAAGACCCACCATCTTTTTAAGATATATTGATCCAATTAATGCAAAGAGGCCTCATGAGAAGGCAAGATATATAAACAGACATTGCACGTGAAGATTCTCCTTTTGATTTGCAGTGTTTTTTGAGAGAGCTAAAAAGTTAGAGAGGAAGACAGACAATAATTGAGAGTAATCCAATGCTTTTAAGAATAACTTGCGATTGTTTTGCATTGTAATCAGATTTGAAGATGACATGTGGAAGCACCACGTACGTTTGCTCAACGCTCTTGCAAAGCACCTATAGTTATTTGAAATTTTCATTAAGACTCAAAGATGACACAACAAACGATCTATCGAAACAAAGCAATCCAAAACACATCTAACTAAGTAAAACAAATTGCATGTATTCTCTTTTTAGGACGAGGACATACAATCAGTCGAAGTTCTCGTCGCATCAATGCAATTGAATTCAAATAAAAGTTCAAGTAATCAATCGGTGAAGCAAAAGCATTAGAATCATAACAATATTTAGGGATTGTCTTGCTGGTAGTTTCCTGCCCATCTATAGGGTAGCCCAGGTGATTTCTCAGCTGTTGAATCTACCGAGATCTCCTCCGACCTCCCCTTTACCTCCCTCCCCTTCTCTACCCCGCGACTGCAAAACCCATACTCCTCGTCCCGTGATCTTGTCGCCGCCGCTCCGCACTCCTCCTCCTCCAACCCTGCCACCGTCGCCGCCCCAGCCGGCGACGCCCTCGCCATCGGCCGCTCCGCCCCCAACTCCCTCCCGCCGTCGTGCCGCCCCCGCCCACCTAACTCGACTGGCCCCTTCATCCCCACCACCACCGCCCCATCTGCCTTCACCCCTTTCCACGACTCCGGTGGCGACGCCGCCCCTTCTGCTCCAGCCCACACTCTATCCCCCAACCAACCGCCATGCCATGCACCGCCTCCCCTGGCCATCCCTTTAAGTCTGGCGGCACGGAGATGCCTACCCCCAACCCCAAATCCCTAACCCAAAACTCGCGGTGGCTGCAGCGGTGGCGGACACGAGGACAAAGAAGAAGAAGGCACGTCGGTCACCGGCGAGGAGAAAGATGGTGGCGCGGAGCAACTACCCCCCACCCAAATCCAAAATTGCCTACGCCAGAGGCAGTTGTCTGGTCGAGTGAACTGCCGCATAGGCGACTATCAGTGAGCAAATCCAAAAGATTTAACATAGAAAAAACCTTACATGATATGTATGGTGAGTAATTCTATCCTTCTTTCGTATCAAAATCTAAGAGAAAAGATCTTAGATATTTTTTTCTAAATATAATAAAACTTTTAATAGATAGTATTCAATTAAACTACAGAATAATGAATCTAATCGCGTAAATAGTTCATTTCTGTTTTATATTTCAATCCTTTTCAATGAATCCGTCCGTCAGATATTCGTTCGACCATCATATATTTAAGGATTTTTTTATACATGTCATTACAAAATTCGTTTTCTTCGGATTTGCCATTACAAAACGCATATTGTTTAAAATGTCATTATTTTTGCAATTATCTATCATAGATGCCATGTTGGGGCTTATCGGAGGATTTACGACATATACAAAACTAAAATATGCTCCAAACCGGTGGGCCTCGAGTGTCATCCTCTCATCTTCTTCTTCCTCGTCCTTCTTCCATCTCCTTCTTCCTCCACATTCTTCTACCTTGCTGTTGTCCATCGCCGTGCCGCCTCCACAAGTTCGCCGCCGCGCAGCTCCTCGCCGTTGTCCATCGCCACGGCGCCGCTCCTTGCCGCCGTCCATCGTTGCACCGCCACGCAGCTTCACAAGCTCCTAGCGCCGTCCATCGTTGCACCGCCTCCACGAGCTTCGTTGCTGCCGCCGCGCTTCGCCGCTTTTCACCGCCACGCAGCTCCTCGCCGCCGTCCATCGCCACGCTGCCTCCATGAGCTAGCCGCTGCCACCGTCCACGAGCTCGGCGCCGCTGCCCTCCATGAGTGATCTCGCTAGCCGTCGGACCTAGATGAGCGTATGATGTGTGGGACAAGTTATATTTCGGACCTAGATGAGCGTATGACGTCGTGCTGGACAGGTTATATTTCTGCTCGTATTTTGACTTGGTATATGTCGTAAATGTTTCAAAACCCCTCGAGAATAGCAACTTTGAGATATTGTTACAAAAGGAATGACATCAATAACAATATGTGTTTTATAATGGTAAAACTGAAGAATAGACTACTTTGTAATGGGACCGATGAAAAATTTCCTATATTTAACTCTAGAGGCCGCACTCCATGTTATTCCACTGCCTATCCCGGGCTAGAATTGAAGATGCTGAGTGAGGCCTCTCCGTGGAGAGTGGCCGCCGCGACGGCGGCCGTAGTGCTGCTGTGGCTGGCCGTCAGGACGCTGGAGTGGGCCTGGTGGACGCCGTGCAAGTTGGACCGGGCCCTGTGGGCCCAGGGCCTGAGGGGCACCCGGTACTGCCTCTTCACCGGCGACGTGCCGGAGAACGCCCGGCTCAGCCGGGAGGCTCTGTCCGAGCCCCTGCCGCTCGGCTCCCACGACATCATCCTACGCGTGCTTCCCATGGTCTGCAGCGTCATCAAGGAGCACGGTAGTATCGTACACGGTGCTCAAGCTCTCATTTCCCCTCTTCTCAAATTTCTTCCTCTCTTTCGTAAAAAAAAAAATCTTCATCTCACTACTTGTATTGAGCCCACATCAGTAGGACTAGCAGGGTTAGCACGCCCGCGGCGCGCCACTGCATGCTCTCTTATACGTTATACATGAGAAAATAAAGATGTATTACAAAACAGACAAATAAGAAAGCACTATATCTTTTATTTGTTGTTCCAAATTATTTTCTTCAAATTAGCTGTTGATGTATAAATCTTTTTTAGGTAATTACGATGGCAGTATTTTTTTTTAAAAAAAACTTATTTCTGGAATTTTTTAAAATGGTCATGAAAGTTAAAATAAAAGAAAAGAATGAATTATTTCCAAATACAATCATTTGTAAATCCTAAATGTTTTAAAATAGTTATATTTTTTGGACATTTTATAAATGAATGCTTTTAAACTATAGTTATATATTTCAAGTTTTTATTTCTATTATGTATTTGGTACCATAAAATTTAACATTTGTAATTTTAAATTCATTTGTTAATCCGTACCATAAAATTTTGATTGTATTTTGGAAGCTTTTAAATTTTTGTTTTTTCCCTTGCTACAGTAAAAATTAGAATGGAAAAAACAGGTTATTTGTAACCATTTTATTTTAATGCCTAAATATTTTTATGACCCTTGCCATAAAATTGTGGTTCTAGTTTGTAAGGTTTAGTATTGGATGTTTTTATTAGTTTGCAACAAAACATTAAAACGAAATAAAGAATGTATGGTTTGGTTTTAAAAGGATTTTTTTAGTTGGCCACATAAAGATAAAAAGGAAGGGAAAAAAGTTATTTGTTAATTCATTTGTCATGTAAATCTAGAATTCTTACGAAAGGTTAATTCTTTTTTAATACTATGATTTTGCAGCCCATTTTAAATTTTTTTCATTTTTGTCCTCATCCTAAAAACCAGAGAAGGAAGGGAAAGAAATGATTTGAGTTAGTTTCTGTATTTTTTTATGCCTTGGGAAAGCTGCGAAAAGGAAGAATTAATGAAAATTAATGATTTGAGTATTTTTACTCGAGGCCAACGTGCCGTGCATGGACTGTGACACATAGCTAACGCAGTGAATGGTGAAAAGCTGAAAAAATGGGTGTCGGACAAAGGAATCGAATCTGCGAGTTCCACTCCTACCTATGCAATAGTCATGAACATTTATGGACTGTATGACATGATATTCTGACATAAATTTTCCTAAAAGAAAGGATATATTCTATATAACATTCCAGTCAAAATTGCTTTGGGACCATGATATCTACTGGCACATAACAAAACTATGCTGTAACAAAAATTAGGAGTTGTTCAAACTATTGGACTCCGTGGAGCATGAATAAAAATAAAAATCATTGAATGGACACAATTTTAAGGAGTGGAGCTTTTAATTGTACGTTCATACTCAGGACTGATTTTTGTGAATATCCTATATACATATTGTTTCGTGAAAGTATAGAAGGAGACTCATAGCAACTCGTTTTTGCGGCAGAATAAGCCTTGTAGTTTTTAAGCAATCGAAATAAAATATGCTCATTTCATGATGTGCCATTTCCAGACATCCTGAAAGTTTAAGGTGGGTGGCTATTTTTATGTGCTTTGATTGTACAAAAGTAAAGCAATGAAAATAACTATAAGAATGAATAGAGTATGTCATAATTCTTTTATGCAAGGCTGTCACAAATCATCTACCGTAGAAGGCCATATCATTCTATCTCTTCTGTTGGAGATATCGTTAATGTTGCTAGCTATTTCTCCTCAGCAAACTGAAAGTTTCCTCTTAGTTGTGGTTGTTTTTGTAGAAATGGATTCTGCACAAATTCTAAAAGCAAGATATGTTAGTGTTATGTTTACAGGGGCATATTTGCTGCATGTATATCACTGGTATATGTTGTACATATTTAATGTAATGGTTATGATAGAAATGACCTAGTCTATGAAGGTTTTTTTATTAGGCGATGTGGTAAGCCACAAAAAACTGCACGCTATGTTCCTATTATAATTTAACTATGGCGTGAAGTTAATTGTACTACATAGTTAACAGGGAAGCAAGCACGAAATTAGTAGACTTATATTGCGATTGGTAAAGACAATATGAAAAAATAAGATGGAGAGCAAAAGAGGACAGCATGAGTGTATACACAAAAAGGTCGGTGTGGATATACAACGTGATATATGTAAGTGTCGGTGTCTAGGAATCACGCTCCTGAAGAGCAGTGGTCCACGGACCGGCAGACGAATTTGTAGTTGGAGTGAGGCCCAACAACGACCCTTCTCAGCAACCCGGGTGGCGGCCAAGCCTGCGGAGGGCTAGGGCCGCGCTGCCTTCCCGGACAAGGGCCTGGTGCGACTTGATGATCTGGGTACAGGTCCTCAGTACAGTGCAAGAAAGAAAGAGGAAATACGAACCACGAAGACGAGGTTGATTTACCCTGGTTCGAGCCCCCACTGCCGGGTAATAGCTCTACTTCCAGCTTAGTTGATTATATGATGGAAACAGTACAAGGGTGCCGAGACCGGGCTTGAAGGCACCGTTCCCGAGCTTACAATGAAGGTGGCTAGGAACTAAAGCTACTCGCTAAAGAAGCTTCGGATGCAGGTGTTGCTTGGACTTGAGTCAGATGGAATCGGATTCGGCCTCCTGAAGGGAGAGAAGCTGTCCCCTTTTATAGGCGCGGCGGGATGCCCGGAGCTGATACCATGGGCCCCACGCCGGTCTTTGCTTTAGTGGCGAAGTTCTTGTCTCGTTCCGGGTTCATGCAGTCCGGAGCTGCAGGAGAAACTGGTCGGGTTAGTACTGGACACGTGTTTGTCTCGAGGTGCCTATTCGGGGAGGAAGTCTCTTTAGGGAGAAAGCACTTTTCCTTTATCCTTGAAATAGCCTTGATTGGGCCGAGCGGCTCACGCCACCATTGGGCGTCACAGAAGCGTAACAACCATCCGCCGCACGCCAAAGAAGGCAAACGGCGGATGAGTCGCCCACGTACTCCCACGGTCGCAGCCCTCGGGAGACATGATTCGTTCGGCCAAGGCCGGAGAAAATATGGTGGGCCATAACAGTTGTCGCCACCTGCCCACGGGTGAGTGGATCACCCGAGGGACCTTCTCCCGGGCTAAGGGATAGCCCGGGAGGGACATGGTGCCGCACGGTTTGACTTAGTCAAGCCCGGGGCAGCCACGAGCGAATTAGGCGGCTTCTTTAGTACGGCCAGGAATAGCCTGCTTGGCCTTCTGCTCGTGTGGTGGACCGGTACAGAATCGGCCCAAGGCCTGCTTTAAGATAGGCCGTTTACTAATCACCAACAGTAAGGCACTGAAATCGACCGAGATTTGCTTAATAGTTAGCCATCTGATAATCAGATAATGGATATGCATATTGAAAAAAACTGCGACGGTATAAATAAATTATATGCACATATAAAATGTTGAGAAAACTGTGCGGAGTATGGACAAATGGTAAGAAATGGAGAACAGGAAATATAGAGGAACGCAATGGAAACGTTCGGGTTTAGTACTTAAACTTGCCAAATTAAGTCACCTAGGGAAGGAAGAGATCAGTGAGAAGAAATGAGATGAGAGAGAAAAAGGAGCTTACCTCGGCAGCGACGTAGGCGCGGCCTTGTAATGTCCGAAGTTTGGCTGTGGTGTAAGAATGCCAATGGTAGAGGCTGATAAAAATAAAATGCATGAGACATGGCATGGTAAGCAGTGTATTGGATTGATAAGTTGCAAAGCAGTTTATAAAGAGTGTATATATACGTACAGACACGTAGCCAGTACTGCATTTTGGATGATAAAAATTCTTTGGATTAGTTACCGTTTTGAATTACAATATTTTTTAAACCAGTTTAGGCCAGAATAATCAAGTGCTTGTTGTCATTTCCAAAATGTTTTAGATTGTTCAGTAAACAAGCAACGATGCTAATAGACTGCACATGTACGACCCAAAAACGAATAGGCTATATACAGTACAGAATTAGCATATCGTGGGCTGTGCACCAGAAGATGGTAGAAATTGTGGTGACAATCTTTTTAGCTGAGTCAAAAAGGCTATTTTAAAAAAACTGGCTGGTTTAATGTTCTAGAATTTTTTCCTTACTGACATAATGTCATCTTCAACCTAAGAAAGGAATTTTTGATATCCCTTATATATTATTGTATAAAACATGGCCTGGAGGCAGTGTTCGAAAACATTAATGTACAGAATATGAGAAGCTTAACATGATACATTATAAAAGCAAGATGGAATAAAAAAAACTAAGCACTTATCTGATAGGAAGAAAGGCTATGATGCATCTCTTCTAGTCCCCTTGCAACGCTATTCTGATAACCCACAAAGGCCAAAAGAGAGGAAAATGTCAACATAGTCCGCACCATATATCTTGAAGGAATACTACTAATCCAGAGCTGCACAAACCAAGGCCTAAATGATTATGATATCTGTAATTGAGCTGGGAAATAAATACAGAAACGACGAATGGGCTTAGATCATTTTTTTGGGCACATCTGTTTCAAATAGCTATATGTAAATTAGGGGCAAAAATTCCATGGCAATATGAACTGTAGACCAAGTGTGGAAAGGGGAGGCAAGATCCATGAAGAGCAACCGTGGCGCGGTGAGGACCAAGGATAGGCCACCGATGCTTGGGGGGGAGGAGGTAGTGGCAGAGGAGGAAGAGACACAGCGGCGTCGACGAAGGGGGGCGCTGGGGAGGCGGCGGATGGAGGCGGCGGCGGACGGAGGGAGGCGGCGGGTGGAGGCGGCAGCGGACGAAGGGGAGGCGGCGGTGTACGGGGGGAGACGGCGGCGACGAAGGGGAGGCTGCGGTGGACGGGGAGAGGCGGCGGGTAGAGGCGGCGGCGGTATATATTCGGGGCCGAGGAATTGCTGTAGCGCACGGTATATATTCGGTGGCAGGAAGGCCGTAATTTCGGCAAACAACGGGTATACTTACAAAGGCAAAAAGGGCAGCGCTGCGAGGACCGATAAAATACGGGGGTAAAGCGAAAAATTGACGCGGCGGGAGAACCGGAGGAAATACGGGGAGGAAAAAATAAATTCGTATATCGCAGGGGTTTTTTTGCAAAGCGAGCAGCGCGGGGAATGGGCAGGTGTACGGGGCGATCTGAGGCCAGCGCGTCCCGATCCGATGGCTCAGGAGGGTGGGGCGACGTGGCCAGGCTGAGAGGGCTGCGAATGAAGTGCCTTATAATGTAAAAAATTGGAAGTGCCTTATAATGTAATTGGAAAATACACTTACAAGAGGGGTCAATCGAAAGTTCAGAGCATGTATTTGATTAGGTTCGAGATTAACTCGAGTTCCAGTCCACAGTGTGTTTCTGAACTTCTGGGTACAAGGATGTTTACTGCCATGTTACGTTTACAACAAAACAAATTTACCGAGTTAGTATTTATATCTTGTGGAAACCACGTCGGCCCTCTTGATATGTTGTTTTAGTTTTTGTTGGATTTGTAATTTTTTGTTATTTTTTACAGATCATTGACAGTAATTTTTGAAATAGTTTTTTACTTTGTAGGATTTTTCTCAAATATCTCAAAAATATTTTTTAGTAATTTATTTAATCTTTCTATACCACTTTTAAAGGTGATTAATTTTCTAACTAAAACTAAAACTAAATAAGAAATTAAAGAGGGCCTAGTCTTGTAGTCTATCTTGTCATTAGATTGAAACCCAAAATGCAGGGAAGGTGTCATTCACTTGGTTTGGGTCATCGCCGAGGGTAATGGTTCCAGACCCGGAATTAGTGAAAGAGATATTGTCCAATAAATTTGGTCACTTTGTCAAAGGAAGGGGTAGCCGTTTTGGAAAATTGCTAGCCCAAGGGCTTACAAGTCTTGAAGGCGAGAAATGGGCAAAGCACCGGAGAATTCTCAATCCAGCTTTCCACCACGAGAAAAATCAAGGTAATTGTTCAATGGGTTTTCCCCCCTAATTTTAATTTTCTCATTTTCGATCCCAGCATGTTAGACAATCGACAATGCTCTCCCTAAGATAAACTAATAAGAAAAAAGTCAATGTCGTTGGTCCAGTCCAGACAGCAAATTTCTTAAGGGTTGCCTCACGGAGCGTCTAGGTGCGGCTCGCAAAGCAGCTCGGGGAAGCCAAGCGATCACAAGGTGTCTTAACTTTCGAATTATAGTGTCCTCTCATTATTATTACAATGGCCCCCTATTTATAGTGGGGAGCATTTTTACATTTCACAATACAACTCCTCTCCTAGGGGTAAAGAGAGGGCAAAGATGTTTTTGCTGAAAAAAGACTTGTTTGCCCTCGACTGCTGATGAGGACATCACCAGCGTGGATACGATCAGTGTGACCGCTGCCCCTCCTTCCTCTCCGACCGCTACAATGACTACCGACGCTGCTCCATCTTCATCGCCGATAGGCCTTAATCCAGAAGCCCAGCCTTTCAAACCTTCTCCGAAGAAGCGGTGCAACAAGTCCAAGACTCGCGAGGCCTCGACGACTCAAGGAAGGCCCACATAGAGGCCAAAGACGTCAAAAAGCCCGGTTCGGTCATCCAGCAGCACGTCAACTTCAAACGGGCATAACTTGGGCTCCCGAACTCCGATTTTGACGTGCGACCACTCATTGGAAAGCTTAGATGGATCCAGCCCCACATCTAAATTTGTCCAAAAGTGTCGGGAAAATGCAGAACAATGTTTTGGATCAGAAACTCAGGGTGCTACGACACCGTATTTTTGGGCCTATGACCCATGTATCACTAGGGTTTGGTGGTGGCTGCACCCTTGGGGCCCCACTCCCCTTGGCCGCCGCTATATATGACGTTTAGGTTTTGGTTGACCCCGTGTGTGTCCCTCCTCGTGTTCGCGTGTGTCGACTAGACCACCCATAACGAGAAACGGAACCTCACACTTGTTTCGTGATTTATCAGTTATCAACTTGTTCTTGCTTGTTCTCGATTGCTAGCTAGTTCAAGGATCGATCGTGCCTGACTCGGTTGATCGCCTCGTGTGGTGACTTTGCGATTGTTCGATTGCTGATCCCGTGGATTGGTAGCGTCGTCACTACACCAAATCGACGTATCATTCTCATCAGAAGATCGGACCGACCTAGTACGCATCAAGTGGTATCAGAGCGACGTTTGCCTAGTAAGAACATCTATCCTTAGTTTTAGATCTGTTCATATTTATCCTAGAGTCCAGAAAAATTGCCACAAAAAAAAATCGTTTGATCCAAGACAAGTCAAGCCTTTTTGCTTTTACTGCTTTAGTTCAATTCTTGTTGAATTTACGTTGCATCGTCGTGTCGTTGCTGGTTTTAGCGTTTAGATCTTTAGAGTTTTCGAGTTCGAGTCATGTTTATGTCGCAGTGTTCGTCGTGTTCTTGTGGGTCGGTGCATCTTGTCCACAAAAGTTTCAGCCGCCATTGCATAAATCCCACGCCATCCATTGATTCAGCAAACCAACCCGGTGTTAGCTTTCCTATTTTTCTGCAGCACCCAACATCCTAGCCGCCCACCAATTTCCTTCCCTAGCGGAGATACGCAATCTCCTGTTTATACGGTGCTGGATATACGAAGCCACCTCACTTTCCATAATTACAGCCGCACCTACTTCGTTGCTTGCCTTCCTTTAACAACCAATCCAGCCAACAAACCAACCCTTTTCCTTCCATAAATAGCAGGTCGGTTTGATTGGTTGCCATATATCCAGCGTCCCACCCTTTCCAACCAATCAAAATTCAGCCTTTTATATTCGGCCAGCCCATAACCTCAAAAATCGTGTGCCTACCTTGCCATAAAAGAATAGCTGCATCTCCATCTTTGATATTTACGGCTGGCCTTCTTGCAAAAGAAAGAAAAATAAAAAGGCAGGTGCGGAAAAAAAAAAGGGAGAAAGAGAGAGAAGTCTTACTAAAATAAAGAGGCTAGCGCAAGCAAAAGAGTCGCGCTGAAAAAAAAAAGGATAAAAAAATTAAAAAAATCAGTGAAAAGAAAAGGTGACAAAAGTGAAAAAAAAAATAGAGAGGAGAAAAATTATGGAGCTTTTTCTTGGTGTTGAACGGCTGTTCTGTGACTACGTCTGTGATTAGGCTCGCGTCTCTAGCACGGTCTAGCCTAGGACCAGCACGTACCGTCGTTGAACGTTCCTTCAACTTGTATTAACTATTGTGGTTATAGTATCTCCTTGCTACATATTTAATCTGTCCAAACTCCACATACTACTAACCTACAGGAAAAGTATCTTGCAATCACTTTGTCACCTTCTGAGTGCAGGATACCACCAGTTATCGATTGACCTTGACAAGCTGCAGGGTAAGAACTTGGTGAGAGCTTCGAGAGTGAAGACTTGTCAATTCCAGCTCCTATTAGTAGATAGGTTATACATCCCTTTTTGTATTTTTCTTGTCTACTACTAATAATGGCAGGTTCATGAAAGAATGATGACCTCTACTACTTCGAGGATGATCCAAGCATTCCGCCAGCAATAAAAAAATACATGCGAAAAATTAATCATGACTTCGAGGAAAGATGGCGAAATAGAGAATATAAAGGTGGAAAGGTCAAGCATGGGACTATTCCTTCGACCAAGGATGAGAAGACACCATTGAGAAAAGAATTGAAGCCTGCATCATCCAAGAAGAAGGATAGTAAGTGTGATTCAAAAAGTAACAATCAGACTGCTCTTTCTATTCCCGCGACTAACCCTGCAGGCAAGAATGATCAAGATGGTGTGCATCTGAGTGCTGCAATGACGAACAACTACAAGAGCCTTTCATCACAACGTATATTTAGTGCACCACTGTAGCATGCTAACGAAACTCAACGCTACAACTTATTTCAAACTAAGTTTGTTGTACAAGAACGTGCGGTGCATGTCATCATTGATGGAGGCAACTGTAGCAACCTTGCAAGTCTACATATGGTCGAGAAGCTTGGCTTGACCATAACTCCACTTTAACAACCTTACTCGATGGAATGGTTCAACACAAGTGGTAAGGTTGAGATAACACAAACTATGCGAGTTCCTGTCTCCATTGGTTCATACCATGATCATGTCTATTGTGATGTCATACCTATGGAATCATGTTCACTTTTGTTAGGTAGACCTTGGTTATATGATGTTGATGCTATTCACTATGGTAGGACCAATCAATATACTTTCATGTTTAATGGAAAGTAAATTGTTTTGAAACCTATGAGTCCTGCTGAAATAATTAAAGATAAACAAAAGAGAGTTAAAAAACATGAACAGGAGGGTGATAAAATTGCTAACAACGCGCAAAACATTGAAACAAAGATAAATGAGGCAATTCATTTAGATAAAACTGTAACCTCCCCTGATATTACATTGGACACACATGTTTCTTTGCTCTCTATTGTCACTAACATTTTGCAGGAGCATAAGAAGGAGTCGAGGACGACTCCAATTCAAGAAGGGGAGGATGATGAGGACATCACCAGCGTGGATACGATCAGTGTGACCGCTACCCCTCCTTCCTTTCCGACCGCTACAATGACTACCGACGCTGCTCCATCTTCGTCGCCGATGGGCCTTAATCCAGAAGCCCAGCCTTTCAAGCCTTCTCCGAAGAAGCGGCGCAACAAGTCCAAGACTAGCGAGGCCTCGACGACTCAAGAAAGGCCCACATGGAGGTCAAAGACGTCAAAAAGCCCGGTTCGGCCATCCAGCAGCATGTCAACTTCAAACGGGCATAACTTGGACTCCCGAACTCCGATTTCGGCGTGCTACCACTCGTTGAAAAGTTTAGGAGATAAGCTTTCCAATGGATCCAGCCCCACATCTAAATTCGTCCAAGAGCGTCAGGAAAATGCAGAACAATGTTTCGGGCCAGAAACTCAGGGTGCTGCGACACCGTATTTTTGGGCATATGGCCCATGTATCACTAGGGTTTAGTGGTGGCTGCACCCTTGGGCGCCCCACTAGCGGCGTCGGCCAAGCCTCTTATTAGCGCTAGGGGGGCGGGGCTTCCGCCAAGTGAGCACCTCATGTGCTCCTCCGGCTCGAGGTTGGTTCGTCCCTCTCTCCAATTCGTATGGGGTGGGTGTCCCCTACTACAACAATCAACTTTATCCCTTGAATTATAATGGTGCATACGTCCAACCCTGGTCTAGAAAATCGGATATTTGGTATCATGAAGTACGTCAGATGGTGTGAATACCCCTGCAAATGGTTTTGAGGATAGTTTTGCCACCATGGCAAGTGACAATCTAATGAAATTGTATTGCCACATATACTCCATTTTGATTTCATAAAATATTTTGTTATAGTGGATCCTACAAGTCATACTCTAAATATATCTTCTTCAGCATCTTCTTCACCCCTCTCTCCGTCCTTGCCCTCCTACTTCCTCATGACCACATCCCTCATTCCTTCCCCAACCGGGCAACCTCCTCCTCTCCCCTAACCGGGCGCCCTCCTCCTTCCTTGCCAGCGGGATAAAGCCCTCACCAGCGACACGGATCTGGACGGTTCCGGCTTCGTCACGGTGGCTCTGGATGGCGAGGTGGTTGTTGGAACGGCACCTGGTCAGAACGACGGGCCGCAACCATGGCGGTGGTTGGTTCTCCAGCAATACAAAAACATGGCAGGTTCATTGGCGCCGCTAGCAATCCATCTCTATCGTGTCGAAATTGCACAATGATTTGTCCTTTGCGTGGCGAGCGGCCACAATTTGGCACGCCCATCGCCAGGAAGCTGAATTGCTCATTGGACTTGTACAACATAGAAATTTGAACATCGGGCATTGTACATGAATTTGGAGTTGTACAACATACAAATTTGGGTATTGGCGGTGGCGGACGCAGGATGAAAATATAGGTTGGGCAACTCTAAAATCGTTTTTGTCTACCGTTGATCAAATACACCACAAACTATTTTAAACTATAGGAAAACAATAATAAAAAACACACTAGTTTATGATCACATCTATTGGATATTCAAATTATCAGCAAAAGGGCATAATTTGACCCATTTGCCCCCCCTACGAGCGAAAATATAAAAAATTTGCTATGTGCTCTAACATAGATATAAATGGGCTCTAAAATTTTTGACCCCACCATCCCTCATGGTAGGTCCGTCCCTCAGTACCGGTATTGTGGCACTGTTTGAACTAAATTTGTAGGCGGGGACGCTTCTTAAGGTATCCAGGAGCATGTATTAATAGACTTGTATAGGCTGGATGTGGCTGTCTTAAGTTAGCCCCATGGGCCAAGCTTGGGCGGAGTTCTAGTCATGGTACCGCGACGGCTCAGGTAAGCTTGGATCACTCTAAGGGCATTTAGAATGCAGTTTCTCTACTCGTTTCTTACTATACTATGACAGGTATGATAGAAAGATGCCATTTCATAGAATTAATGTAGAAAGAGAAAGAGATTGTTTCTTCTTTAAGAAATTATTTATACGTTCATCCCAAAGTTTTGGAATTAATGCGCAGAGAGAATATGGCTTTGGAGAAAGAAGAAAATATTAATGATAGAAACAATGTTGAAATATAATTCAATGGAGCCACCGTTTCTTCTATAACTTATAGGAAACATAGCACTTATAGAAATAATGTTGGAAATCATGCATTGCAACTGCCCTAATAGACGTATGAGCATCCAATACGATTGTAATCAAAGCTATTGCATTGCTTGATTTTAATCGTGAAGGCTCGATATGAGCTCTAGAGCTCGGCACAACTGCACTAGTTTCGGTGGTGGCTCGAGTTAAGAAACAGGGGAAGAGAGGAGAGAGAGAATGGAGAGTTTGACACATATAGGATCCACATTTTTAAAGTATATTTTAGAAAATAAAAATGCCAGTGCTCAGCCTTCGTGGCAAAAATAATCCACATGGCAAGCCACCATCAAAACCTTCCACGAAGGTTATTCACACCACTTTGTATATTTGTGGGGTAGGAATACTCGGCTTTTCTTTTAACTAATAATACTGTTATTTTATCTCAACGTATGCTTCCAGTCTTTTCTGCCTGTTGCCTCGAAATGATTGCTAGATGGGAGGATTCCATGTCCTTTGGAGGGTTATCCGAGTTAGACGTCTGGCGTGAATTCCAGAATTTTACTGGAGATGTCATCTCCAGAACAGCATTTGGTAGCAACTATCAGGAAGGGAGGAGAATTTTCCAGCTGCAGGCAGAGCTAGCGGAACGTGTCATACAACCTGCTCGGTCACTTTTTATCCCTGGTTATTGGTATGCTCTTTCTCTTCTTTCAAGAATTTGGCAAATACTGCTATGATTCTACATTAGATGAGTAGCTCACACTTCTATATTATATATTCACATTCATAGCTATAAGCTTCTAAACAAACGGTATTGTAAATAACCTAAATTAGGTTTCTTTTTTTAGAACGGTATTATAAGTACATGCATTTTAGTTCCATGTAGATAAGAATATTATGGGTTAAGAAATCTGTTTTTTCTTTTTCTTTTTCATGTTAGACATATATAGAGCAACACTCGAGCATTCATTCTGTTATGACGTTCGGAAAAATTGCAGGTTCTTACCAACTAAAAATAATAGAAGGATGAAAACAATTGACCAGGAGATCTGCTCTATTCTTCGTGGAATTATTGGGAAAAGAAACATGGCTATTAAGAAAGGTAAAACCAACAATGATGATTTACTGGGTTTATTGGTGGAGTCAAATATGAGGGAGTCAAATGGGAATGCGGATCTAGGGATGAGTACTGAAGATATGATAGAGGAATGCAAGCTATTTTACTTTGCCGGTATGGAGACAACATCTGTCTTGCTTACATGGACGTTAATTCTGATAAGTATGCACCAAGAGTGGCAAGAGCGAGCAAGAGAGGAAGTGCTGCACCACTTTGGTAGGACCACACCAGATTTTGATAACTCAAGTCGCCTAAAGATTGTAAGTGGCATCATTGTTCTCTGTTACTGCCAAATGCACAAAGTTCAGACTTGCACATGAAAGTCATTGCCTCTGCTTCATCGGATTCAGAATGAGACAAGTAACCAAGACATGACATATTAGATTTGCGTGCCATCAAAACATTTTACCCTCAAATATATTAATTGTGGATCACTAGTAGACATGACTCAGTATGCTACTATGCTAGTTTTCAAATATATTAATTGTGGATCACTAGTAGACATGACTCAGTATGCTACTATGCTAGTTTTCTTTTGCATTGAGCCAAACTGCTATGAGGCTAACTCTTCAACACAGATTTCATATGGAAAACTATTATTGTGCTTCTACCATATGGGCTTAATCTATCTATCTACTATACTATTAAAGCAGAGGAAAACGGAGCCACCACATGTTAGTCCACATTACTCAAATTGTTTCAGCTGTTCAATCAATGGCGGGACCAAATTTTAACGTCCTAGATCAATCAAATAAATTCTCACATAAATCAAGGAAAAAATAAAAAACTATGACGCTGATTTTTTGTGCGGCCGGATTATAACGACTTGTATTAAAAGAAAAATTAGAGATTTGGATTAAATACTAAAGATGATATAATATGATTATTTTAGCCGTTCGATCAATGGTGGGACCGAATTATATTGGCCTAGATTAATTAAAGAAATTCTCACATAAATTAAAAAAATAAAAGATCTATGCGGCTTAGATTAAAAGAAAATATTAGAAATTCAGATTAAATATTAAATTTAATATTTATTTATTTATTTTTTAAATCTAATATATATATTAGAGATAAACTCTAAATCCGATCTGATATATTGGAGATAGATTATGAGTTAGAGATAAACTCTATATGCCGAAACAAATCTAGCCGCGCAAACGCACGGGCCACCTCGCTCGTTAAGTACTAAAATTGGTGGTCTTAACAATTATGACAAGTAGATTTAGTTATTGTTATGCATACGGATTTATTTGGAGCAGATCACGAAGTTTAAATTGTTTTAAGTCTAGAATGGTTGTAGGAATGATCTTGATCTTCAATGTTATCTTGCAGGTAAATATGATTCTGAATGAGGTTCTTAGGTTGTATCCCCCAGCAGTCTTCCTAATTAGAAGAACATACAAGGAAATGGAGCTCGGTGGCATCAAGTATCCTGCTGGAGTCATCCTTATGCTGCCCCTCATCTTCATTCACCATGATCCGAGTATATGGGGAAACGACGCGGTTGAATTCAATCCAGAGAGGTTTTCCGAAGGCATTTCCAATGCGACGAAATGTCAGTCCGCGTTCTTTCCATTTGGAGCGGGTCCTCGGATCTGCATCGGCCAAAACTTTGCATTATTGGAAGCAAAGATGGCCCTCTGCACCATCCTTCAACGCTTCTTATGTCTATCCAGATTGAGAAAACTCTTATCTACTTTCCACTCGAGTGCTATCCAGATTGCCTACAATTATTGTAAGACGCATATATGGAGTATAGCACATTTTCAGGAATCTCAAGATGAGATTCGTCGCAAGAACTTTACTCCCTCCGTCCCAAAATATAGGGCGTATAAAAATTTTCATCAAGACCAAGAAATGGTGTTTAAGAGAGTAAATCATCTTTAATTATCTCGTTACTCAAAGCATGCATCTTCTTCCCATGCACTTAATTAATAGCTTTAATAGCTAAAGCTAGCAAAAGCATGCACTTTATAGTGTGAATAGCTTAACTATGAGTTAGTTGCTTGTCTTTTCTAAGGAAATAATGGGAAGACACCTTATATTATGGGACAATTCAAAAAACTTATGCGTCCTATATATTGGGACGGAGGGAGTATCTAGCAACCATCTAGAAAAGGTGTTAGCAATGAAGGCAACGCAAATAGCTACAAGTTTCGGAAACCTACTAGAAAGAGGGGCAAAGGTGAAAAATGAGAAGAAACCCCTCCAAAAAATAAAAGGACCCCTTCCCGCCGTATAGAAAATACATGTTTCTGGTGTGGCATTCAGATAAACCGGTGAAAAATCTATTGTGAACCAAAAAAATTGTCGAAGTTTCTTTGACCAAGAAGAAGGCCAAAGCGGAGGCACACTTCAGCATGGTAGGTAAAAATGAAGATATGATGGAAGAGGATCTAGCACCATCTTTCTCCACACCTCCCACATAGACATCAACGATGCAGCCAAGATTATGGAAAACGAAGAAAAAAAAACCTCTACCGACGACATAGAGGTAAAAGTGAACACTTAATTCATAGATTCTATCTAGTGCATGCATAGTACTATTTATCTTTTGAGTATCAATTTTGGCTTAAGTTCTACAAGAGTAAAAAACCAAATTCTCATATTCGGTTATGCAGTGTATCCTTGAATTTTAGTAAATTTTACAAGCAATGTTTGAATTTTTATTGCTACTGATTAGAATCCTTTCTTTTCTAGAATTGTGTAGCACCCAAGGGAGGACGTATGCATTATTGATAGTGGCATAATTAATATCATCTTAAGAGATACTAAGTACTTTCAGTCAATCACGAAGAATGTTTACTATCACTATAATTATAGGAAGCGAATCATGTATAATAGGCTCCAAAGAGCTATAATTATACTACCAATGTGTACTATATCTTAAAAATAGAAGAAGGAATTTTGTACCCTATATTAGGAAGAACTCTCTTAAGCTTTAAAGATATTCGTGCAAATGAGTTTCAGGTAGTAATTAATGAAGCAAATGGTAAAGAATACCTATGCATGATGAAGTGCAAGGAATGTGAGAATATGGCATTACAGAAATTCCATTCATGTGAATCCGGGTTGTACTACATGAAAAAAAATGCAGCGGGAGGGTACACTTCTTCGAAGGATGTTTCTCGAAGCTCTGAATTTGTTCTCTTTATGGCACCGCAGACTAGGTCATCTTGGTCTAAGAATGACGAAAAGTATAATAAACAACTCACATAGCCATAGCATGAATGTAAAAAATTTCTCAAATCACAAAGATTTTGTGTGCCTGGAATGCCACCGTGAATTTAATACTAACAAGGACCTCTTTTTTGAAAGTGAAAGATGAAGTCCCTACATTCCTGAAACACATCCAGGAGGACATTTACTTAATCCCTCGTCAGGGTTGTTTGGGCACTTTATGATGCTCAGTGATGCTTCATTGAAATGGTTGCATGTATTCATGCTTTTACAAAGCCGATGTAGTAGATCATAAGACTTAAGAATATTTTCACTGACCATCGGGTGAAGTCCATTCGAATGGACAATGCCGAAGAATTTACTTCCAAAACATTTGATGATTATTTCACAGCACTTGGAATTGCAGTTGGGCACTCCATACCTCATGTCCACATGCAGAATAGACTAGCAGATGCATTGATTAAAAAATTAAATTCATTGCCGTTGCTTTTGCATAGTTGTAGTCTTGCATGCAACATCGCTCATCAATTTCCAATCACCAACCTACCACGCATAGTTGTAGTCTTGCATGCAACATCGCTCATCAATTTCCAATTTGTTTCGGGCGTTTTTTCCCTTTTTTAATAGCTTATGCGCAACGCGAAACTCGGCGGCCACGGATGAGAATAAAATAAATGCGGGCGTGCCAGTGTATATAAATACACAAAAGAAATAATAAATACGGGAAATCAAATATTTTATTAATGGAATAAAATACAGTCTCCCGATACATTTGCGCTCCATAGCCTGTAGATAAGAACATCTAACATGGGCGATTGCAAGGTCGCTGTTCCCGGGACCTCGGAAGGTCTTCCGGTTAATTACATCTGCAAGATAAATCTCATAGAATACCTCCGATTAAGCTGTGTTATCGTCGACATCAGTATTCGCCTGCTGTCACTATGCATGCAGAGAAAATAGATAATAAACAAAGTAAATGGCGCCGGCAGCAATCATGGTCGTATGTGACCATGCGCCGAAGATAGCGAAGTCGTTGTATGATAGACCTCGCCCGCCTATGTCGTTCGGCCTCATCAGTCTCGAACGACACAACTGGGATATGTGTATAACCTGAAATCAAAACATGCATATATATGCTAGGCTTGACCAACTGGGCGATAACACGCCCGCGGGTTGGATAATTACGATCGCAAGATATATTGACATGTATTTATCGGCGACATGCAATAGATCACAATGGATATGGTGTTTTGATATTTTATGTAACTTCGGGGCATTTAAGATTTGTAGCTCCCGTTTGGGTTTTGATATTTTATGTAACTTCGGGGCATTTAAGATTTGTAGCTCCCGTTTGGCACATCATGGGAATGTAGCAACCTGCAGTAGATCACAATAAACATTGCATCGAGTAAAGACGCATTGATTTATTTGATAACTCTGAGGCATTCATAAAGTATGGCTCCCGTTTGGCACATCATGGGAATGTAGCGACCTGCAGTAGATCACAATAAATATTGCATTGAGTAAAGACGCGTCACTTATTTGATGTTCATGTAACTACGGGGCATTCAAGATTTATAGCTCCCGTTCTGGACATCATGTCGTAATTATTGAATAGAAAATCAAATGGCTCGAGTATATTTCGTAAGCACCTTAATAATATTTTAAGTCTAAAAGACTTATTTAAAGCTGAGATGAACATGGGGCTAAATTAAGACCAGCTAGCACCCTACATCAGATCAATATATGATTGGAGTATTTAGGGGTTGACTTATCGTCTAACACCCTATATCAAATATGAGAACATTGGATAAACTACAAAATAGGAACGACATGAAAACAGGGCTTAACTATAATTTATAAGCACCTTACTAGCAAGTACATGATTATTCAAATATTTAAAGCACGTATGAATATGGGGCTAAATTAAGGTTAAGCTCCCTTTAAATTATAGATGCTGATGATACAAATTAACAAAATATGGGGCCATACTACATTAGCACCCTAATGCAAATGTGATTATGCTGGATGGACAACATATAATGATGATACGAGATATAGGGGTTATATAAGATTTATTAACACCCTTGTGAAATTAAAAGCAGATAAGTTAAATAGCTTATTCATTATGAAAGGGGCTAAATCAGGATCGTAAAGCACCCTAGTGCAAGTATGGCATATTCAGAGGGTTAAACTGTAAATATCTTGCTAAAGGAACACTAGGAATTGGGGCTAAAATAAGGTTTCAGCACCCTTATCAAATTAACACGGAATCCGGGGACTAAATTGCAAAAGTGCGAAATCCCCTTAATTCCCCATCTTCTTCTTCTTCCCTGTACACTCATTCCCCACATCGTGCTCCTCCCAACCCGCAGCCATACACATACAGAGAGAGGGGAGAAGGGAGGAGGAGGCCGGCTGGGAGAAGGGAGGAGGAGGCTGGGTGGCACGACGCCGACTAGGGGCGACGCCGGCCATGGGGCGCGCCGGTCAGGGGCAGCGGCATGGGGCGGCGCCGGCGTTGGGACGCACTGGTCAGGGGCGGCGCCGACCAGAAGCGGCGCAAGCGGTCCGGCGGCGGCATGGGGACGGCGGCGGCTTGAGGCGCGCCTGCCATCTGAGGCGACGGTGCACGGCGACCCAGCAGCGGCATAGAGCGAGATGGCGCCTTGGGGACAGCTACAAACAGCGGCGACGCGTGGGCACCGGCGGTTTGGAGTCCTTGTCCATCCCTACACTGATGAAGATAGAAGATAGAGGTAGGATTATGGAGAAGTTATCAACCTGCAATCCCGTTCTCCATCTAGTCCGATTCGAACTTCCTCCTGTAATTGATCTTCAAAACCTGCGAAAGAAACGACTTCCGTGTGTGTGGCTTCCTCCCTGTTCAACCTGCAGAGAAGAAGAGAGAGTCCGATCCCTGCAACCTGCAAAAGAGTGTGTGCTGCGGCCAGCGGCCTGCAGAGAGAGTGTCGATGGCCCCTGCCGAAGAGTCCTCGTTGCCGTGAAGAACCTGCAGAGAAGAAGACCTAACCGAGAAAAAGCCCGATCCCTACAACCTGCAGAAGAGGAAACTTGTGTGTCGTGCGAAAAAAAGACCCTTTGTGAGGGGTGTGTTATGCCTTTTATAGGCAAAAGCAAGCCGGATCTGTAGGATCTGATCGGCTGTTGTATCTTGGTTAACAAGATAAGTCTCGTATTTATCTCTTAATCCCGTGTTTTAAAAAATAATAATAAAAAGCTGCTGCACATTTGTTGATAATTATCTCTTGATTAAATATTCAATAATGTGATAAATAAATTATCAGCATTAGAGAAAAATTAACGTGAAATTTACGTCAAACACAATTGTCAACCTATCACATCCATTCACTCATGCAACTGTCAACATCGCTCATCCAATTGTCAATATCGCTCATGCAACTTATGGAGCGGGTCATCCCAAAAATTTTCCACCTAAGAAAATTTGAATGTATAGTTTATTTATGTATACCACCTCCACAAAGGACTGCAATGGGTCCTCTCCATGCGATGTACGTTGTTTTATAAGAGTACATCCATAATTAGGTTATGAAGCCCATGACTAGAGATTTGCATTTAGCCTGATATCCATTTCTAAGGAGGATAATTTTCCATCATTACAGATAGGAATCAACCTTTGGATGATAATGATGTGATCATATGGCAATCCGGCCACTAGGATCCCCGCTTATGACCCTCGCACCAACGAAGCAAACAAGAAGTCCAAAAGATAACTTATCTACAACAATTAGCAAATGAACTGCCTAATCTTTTTATGATTTGAAAGGCATGATTAAATCACATGTGTCCGCACGCAATGCATCAAAGAGGATGGAAGTAACCAACGAAAATAGAAGGTACCCCTAATCTTACTTAGAGGCCTCAAAGAAAGAGGGCAGGCGAAAATCTGAAACTCGAAACGCGTCTAGGGAAAAAGAGAGAAGAGGGCTTGCCACAACCAATCACAAAAACGCCCCATAAAAAGAAACATAAGGGGAGCCAGTTAAGACTTCGCACTGGCCAGCAATCTACTAGAAAGGTGACGGCGTGTTCTCCGCTCAACCACTGCGGATCACACCCCTGGTCAGATTTTAGCCTGCTAGCCAACTCGATCAAGCTCGATTCGATTTGAGCGTCGGGCACAACAAGGAGCGACTCGCAGATTTACCCAGATTCGGACCCCCTCGCGGGTAATAGTCCTACTCCTGCTGAGCCTTAGCTCTTTTCTGATTGTGGTTGAATGGGAATGTGTTTACAGGGTGTTTCGAATGCACGAACGCTAGTGCTCCTCTCTCTCTTTTTCGTCCCCCTCTCTCTCCTCCCCTTTTATACAAGCTGTGGGCTGGCGGAGAGAGCCGAGGGGGGTAGGCAGTATAGTGCTCTCAAGATAATCGACAAGACACGACGAAGAGACGCAAACGTCGTGCCGCTTGCCCGTGCGCATGGCGCCGCCGCGCGCAGCTTCGCAGTGGCCTCGACCCGACAATCACACCGGTGAGTCTGCGGGTGGGGCCTACGCTTCTCCGATGCGGGCGGCCTCCTCAAGCAAACCTTCTCTCTGCGGTCAATTCTTCTGCGCCACAAAGGATGTGCGCCGGACTGCAGGGTCATCAGAAGCGGTAATCATTTCTTCACCGTCTATCCGCGCGATGTCTCATTAAATGCGCCGTCCTTTGCGGCGGGGGAGCCTTCGTCCAAGACTCTTCGCAATGCTCTCCATGGCCCCACCTTTGACGCGTGGGACCCTCGCCTGTCTCGAGAGGGGCTCGCCACGCACTTTGGCCGGGCGCTTGGGCCCTCGTCTCGTCTCTAGAGGGGCTCGCCCGCGCACCTCACTCGGGCGCAGGGCCCTCGCCACGCCTCCAGAGGGGCTCGCCACGCGCCTCCGCGCGGGCGCCACGCCTCCAGAGGGCTCTTGGCCTCTCTGGCGCTTGGGCTCGCCCATCGAGGGCTCGCCCACGCCTTGCTTCGCCCCGCCGACGCTGGGGCCCTTTGGCCTTCGAGGGCTCGCCCACGCCACTGGGCCTTGCTCGCCTGGCCGACGCGTGGGGCCCCGTGGCCTCTCGAGGGGCTCGCCACGCCACTGGGCCTTGCTCGCCCACCGACGCAGTGGGGCCCTCCTGCCTTCGAGGGGCTCGCCACGCCACTGGGCCTTGCTCGCCCGCCCGACGCGTGGGGCCCTCCCGGCCTTCCTAGGACTCTTTGTACCCCGGTATTTATTACACCGACAAAAGGAACTCCCAAATTTTAATCTCTGTAGTAGGAAGTAGAAGAAGACAACGACAAAAATGGGTGTGCACACATAAGAAACAAACTAAAGGAACTTGCGGGACCTATTACCAAAATGACTTACTTGTGCCGATTACAAAACAAACTCAAATTATTTGTATCAGTTCGTGTCTAGAACCGATACAAACGAGGTCATCTGTGTCAGGTCATAATGAACAAGCACAAATGAACTGACATATTTAAGTGTTATTGATGCAGTGATATCAGACAAACCCACTCTCAAGCTTCACGTCCTAGCCAAGTGGTTGCTACATTTTTATCAACACATATGACCACGACATCCATTTATTGTCAGCGACCAGGCAAGCCGTCCACCAGCGTCACAAATGTCAGCCTATACGACTATACCATTGCCTATGGTCGACGGTCTCGTGTATGCCGCCGACCATGTGGTGGGACGGGGTTATAGTAATGCTTGCAGGCTTTTGACAGATGACCTGGGTTCTGACCGTCGACCATTGCGATCACAGGTGGATGGCATGAGGCTAGCCATCGACAATATGTTTGGCCGACAAAAATGGTAAGTTTTCCTATAGTGTTTGTTAGCAAAATAGAAAGTCCTTGTTTCTCCTTAGGTGGTGTCTCTGCTTGAATTTTAAACACAAAAGAAAACGGTCATTGACGAAGCACAACCCGCTAGTACAATTCAAACTACCGTTTCTTATCGAGTAAAATTTCCAATAACGCACAAACAAAACAGATTATTTCAATCTAAATCGTAAAGCTAAGAACTGGATACAACATATCATTCCATGTATTCTTTTCTTCAGCCAGCACGAGCAACGTCGTCAGAGCTTTTTCAGCTTAATTTGGGCACCGTGCTGTGGATGGAGAGTTATCACAGTGTATGGCGCGTGAGTGTAGGACGGCGAGAGCTGGAATGAGAAGCGTTGAAGGATGCAGCAAAGGGCCATCTTGGCTTCCAGCAATGCAAAGTTCTGTCCGATGCAAATCCGAGGACCCCCTCCAAATGGAAAGAACGCGGACTGATATTTCGTCGCATTGGAAATGCCCTCGGCAAACCTCTCTGGATTGAATTCAACCGCGTCTTTTCCCCATAAATTGGGATCATGGTGAATGAAGATGAGGGGCAACAGAAGGTTGACCCCTGCCGGATACTTGATGCCACCGAGCTCCATTTCCTTGTATGTTCTTCTGGAAAGGAAGACTACAGGTGGGTACAACCTAAGAACCTCGTACAGAATCATGTTTACCTGCAAGACAACATACAAGATCACGATCATTGCTCCAACCATTCTAGACTTTAAACCATCAAAACGTCGTGACGCAATAACTAAATTTACTGGTCATAGCTGTTAAAACTAGCATTTTTAACACTTAATTAAGCTAATCAAATTTTAGAAGTACAGTATAAGTTTTCCATATGAAATCCGTGCTGAAGAATGTTTTTTTTATAGGAATCCGTGCTGAAGAGTTTGCTACGTAGCAGTTTGGCTCAGTGCAAAAGAAAACTAGCATTCTGAGTCATGTCTAGTGGTTATCCATATAGTTAATATTATTTGGGAATAAATTGTTTTGGTGGCAATCAAATCACATATGTTAAGACTGGCAAGGAAGACTGCTGGTGATACAACCTAAGGACCTCAAACAGAATCATATTTACCTGCCAAAAAATTCAACAGAAGATCAAGATCACTGCTACAATTTTTCTAGACTTAACAATCAGAACTTCACGATCTGATCCAAATAAAATCCCTTCTTAATGAAACAATAAGTGTTTCCCTCAATCATATATATGTAGCACAATGTTTAATACTTAATTAAGGCCATACAGTTTTAGCAGATCAATAATAGTTTTCCTTATGAATTCCGTGTTGAAGAATTAGCTAGCTAGCATTCCAACAGAATGCAAAAGAAAGTTAACATACTGAATCATGTCTAGGTGATGCATATAACATCTATAAGAGGAAATTGTTTTGACGGCATGCAAATTTTATATGCTATATTCTTGGTTACTTCTTGTCTCATTTTAAACCCAATGATGTAGAGACAATTACTTATGTAAAATAGTCTGAACTCTGTGCATTTGGTAAGAAACTAAGAATATAGAGCATTGGTGTCACACTTTCTTTTGTGCAAATCATTGATGTTACACTTACAATCTTCAAGCGACTCAGATTATCAAAATCTGGTGTGGCAGTACCAAAGTGGTGCAGCACTTCCTCCCTTGCCTGCTCTTGCCACTCTGGGTGCATGCTTAGCAGAATTAACGTCCATGTGAGCAAGACTGATGTTGTCTCCATACCTGCAAAGTAAAATAGCTTGCATTCCTCAATCATATCTTCAGTGCTCATCCCTAGATTGGCTTTCCCATTCGACTCCCTCATATTCGACTCCACCAGTAACCCCAGCAAGTCGTCGTTGCTGGCTTCACCATTTTTAATTGCCCTATCCCTTTTTCCAATAATTCCTCGTAGAATTGAGCGGATTTCACGGTCGATTGTTTTCATCCTTCTGTTATTTTTAGTTGGTAAGAACCTGTAAATTTCGAATATGTCATGACAGAATGAATTATTTTTAACATTAGACATAATAAATTATCAATTACTATTATTTTAAGTTTGACATGCAAAATAAGAAAAAAATATTTTTTTTGTACGTACTCTCTCTCTCGCCCATTTGAATATATTTTCATACCTCTACATGGATAAAAATGCAATGTACTCAGATACCTGTTCTTTTTTGAAAACTACGTCATATTTAGGTTATGTACTGCTCGGTTTGTTGAAGCTCACGGGATTAAGCGCGTAGCTAAGAACGTGAAGATAAGTGTGAATTACTCTTCCTATGTAGAAACATAGGGATAATCGCTCAATGCTTGGAAGAAGAGAAAGAGCATACGAGTAGCCTGGTAGAAAAAGTCTCTGAGCAGATTGTATTAGACGTTCAGCCAGCTCTTCTTGCAGCTGGAAAATTTTCCTCCCCTCCTGATAGTTGCTACCAAATGCTGTTCTCGATATGACATCTCCGGTGAGATTTTGGAACTCAGGCCAGACGTCTAACTCAGATAACCCTTCGGAGGACACTGTGTTCTCCCAACGAGTAATCATTTCGCCGCAACAGGTAGAAAAAACCGGAAGCATCCGCTGCAAATAAAACGGTATTATTACTCCATCTATGTAGTGTTTGCTGTTTAACATGCTGCGATCTAAAATGAGAAAATGGAATTCTGGAAGGTGAAATTTCATTGAGCATTGACCGATGACCAAATAAAAATACCTTTATTTTCTCATGGTGGAAAGCAGGATTGAGAATTCTTCGATGCTTTGCCCATTTCTCCCCTTCCAGACTTACAACCCCTTGCGCTAGCAATTTTCCAATACGGCTACTGGGTGGTTTGCCATAGTGACCAAACTTATTGGACAAAATCTCTCTCACTGATTCTGGGTCTGGAATCATTACCCTCGGGGTTGGCCCAAACCAAGTGAATGACACTTTCCCTGCATTTAAGTTTTAGATCGCATACAGATCATCGTTTAGGTGGTTCCTACTAAACATCTTAAAGACTAGATCAATTTTATGAACCTGCCTTGTTTTTCGGAAATACTTGTCACTATGCTACTTATCAGAAATTCAGAGATAATAGTGTGAACTGTTAAAGTAACTTTTTGTTTACCCTAGAATCTAATGCACACTGAACATCCAATTGATGTCGGACATATTGTCATATTGGAAAACGACGAGAGGAAGAATTTTCAAACGGATCGAGGAGAGGAGCCGTGAGCAATATTAAGAAATTTTAGGATATACACTTAAATGCATATTAGCCATCCATCCTTCATCTGGATCATTTGGATTGGTTTTGCTTTCATTTATTGTTTTTTACACTACCATGTAGTCTCTCTAAATGACCAAGTTCAGACTTCAGCACATCACCGTGCTCCTTGACGGCGGTGCAGAACATGGGGAGCAGGCGCGGGATGATGTCGTGGGAGCCGAGCGGCAGGGGCTTGGACCGGGCCTCCCGGTTGAGCCGGGCGTTCTCCGGCACGTCGCCGGTGAAGAGGCGGTACCGGGTGCCCCTCAGGCCCTGAGCCCGCAGAGCCCGGTCCAGCTGGCGCGGCGTCCACCAGGCCCACTCCAGCGTCCAGGCAGCCAGCCATAGCAGCGCCGCGATGGCCACTGCCGCCGCCGCGCCGGCCAGGCTCCACGGGAAGGCCTCGCCCAGCATCGACACAGCTCGATCGAGGTCGCAGTGGGATGGACGAGAGGAAGAATGGAAAATAAAGGTGGGAGTGGGATCAGCCGCTCAGGTACACATGAGACCGTACTGCAACCGCAAGACGGCCTTGTGTAGTTGTGTTGTGTGGTGTTAAATTTACGACGACCGGGTGCCTTGCTGCAATGCTGCCTGCCGGCTGCCGTACGCGGCTTGTCCACTAATAGGGCCTCTTTGATAGTTTGTTTAAGTTTAGTTTTTGTTGGATCGCAATTATTATTATTTTTATATACACCATTTACTTTTTTTAAAAAATATTTTTTTATAACTTTATAGGTTTTTTCTCAAAGATCTCAAAAATATTTTTTTAATAATTTATTTAGCTTTTTCATACCACTTTTAAAGATGGTCAAATTTTTCCAACAAAAACTAAACTAAAACGAAACAAGCTATCAAAGAGGGTCACACAATGGCAAAAACTATTTGTCAATCGAAAACTTCCATTTACGAATTACGGTGAAAAAGAAAGAAGGGGAAGTTTTTATGGCTAGTTAATGGTGTGGTTTGCTTCACCGGCTAGTTGTCAAAGTTTCCACAGAAGTAGATGCATGCAAATGGAAACAATCTCTATGGACCAGACTCCGACTCGTGTGTAGCTACACTTATGAGTAGTGTAGCACCATCATGTTTGTGTGTTGTTTTGGGTTTGTAAGTTGCAACAGCTACTGCTGGAATCTAACAACATCTGCTTGCAAATCCCTCGCGCTTTCTTTTGCCACTTTCAAGCAATTTTTCATGGAATTGAGGCAATCTCGACTCTTGACGTCCTCCACTAGGTAGTCGAGAGATGTCACTTGGGTGCGCCTTCAACTCCCTTGGGGGGCATGGCTACCTGGTGTGCTCTTGATGACCAGCTGGACATCGAGAGACACCCGCCATAGGCCAGCCAACTTTGACAATAGAAAACGACAGCAGATTGAATAGCCATAACCAAAAAAACTAGAAAAACCATCGAGTGAAGTTTCTCTCGATGGCTAGCCATGGAGTAAAGATCGTCATGACAAACGGGTAAAAAGAGCATGCCTTTCTTGACGGTTTGGTCGTCGAGACAGTTATTCTCAACGTCCGGTAAAAAGCAATCGAGAGTAACATGTGCCACCATCTCTAGGTGACTAGGACTTGACGGTTTACTCTTGACGGCCACTGCGAGGTCATCGAGAGTAGTAAATATTTACTAATAGTCAAGCCATCGAATAACCTTATTTGCTACCCCACGGGCGCGCGTTCTCTCGATGGCTTAATATTGGTCGTCTAGAGAACAATGTTGTGTTGTTTTGTGTCTAGGGTTCTTGATGTTGGGCTGTTCTGTGGGGGTGGCGGGTTTCTGGTCTGACCTGAGCCTCAATGGATCTAGGCTAGGCCATTGAGAAAAAGTTATTTTTAAGAAAAAAAAATGCAGTGAAATAGTGTAAAAATCAAGAATTTTGCAACTACTATTTCTTTGATGCAACTTGCAAACCAAAAATAGCGCATACATATATGTCCTTCATTAACACAAGCACAATAGCTAGGTGGTGCGACTTTTGATAGGAATGTCAATCGAGTCGATTACCTCCGAGTACACCCTTCTCATACCTGAACCCAAAACCCAAAAACTATACTCGAACCCAAATCCAAACTATTTCATGGGTATAAACCCACGTCCATACCCAAACCCGATGGATACCCGATCCCGAATTGGTACCCGAACCCAAAATACATAATAAGTACTCCCTCCGTCCTAAAAAAATGATGTTCTAGCTTTGTCCTAAGTCAGATATTTCTATCTTTGACTACAATTATCAGAAATCTGTATAGTTTAACAATATATGAATTATATATTATGAAAGTATTTCTCATGGTGAATCTAAAAACATAACTCTTATGTAGTTAAACCATATAAATTTCTATGAATTGATGGTTAAAGATAAAAATGTTTTGACTTGGAACAAAACTAGAACGACATTCTTTTTGGGATGGAGGGAGTATATATCTCAGTATTGAAAACAACATATATGACACTGGACAATTTCAATTCTAGTTTTTCATCAACTTAAACATATGAACTCATAATGACATGTCATATTATATTTAATTTTTATTATTCTTTTCGGGTACCCACGAGTATTCATGGTGTGAAAATAAACCTGAACCTGAAATTTCCGAACCCGAAATTTAAAACTCATAGATCTAAAATAAAACTCATATCCAAATCAATCGGATCGGGTACCCATGCTACCTGAACTCATAGATAAAATTGTTGACACTACCTTCCGACGCTGAATGGTACTACTGTTTACGTTGAGATCGATTGCATAGTTCTGTATGAGCAAACTTATGCACTACCGTGCCACTGGTGTGCGCATCGAATAAGCTCACCTTCTAGAATCACGTCACATTGAGAAGAATAATACCATAATAATCGAGGGGAGGCCACGACGGCATTGATCGATCTTTTCAAACCAAATACTTTGACCTAGTTCTTTTCAGCGTATCGTTGCGTTGACGTATTATCTTTTCAGCGTATCGTTGCGTTGACGTATTACTGTAGTAAATCTGAGAACTCTCGGAATAAGATCTAAAGATTATAAAAAATAATTAAAAATAGTTTTAAAATCTTTGGAATGACTACTAAAAGTCATGAAAAAATCATTATAAATTATGATAGCATATAGGCTATATAAAAATAACAAGATTTACTATAGTAAGACGCAAATGCAAATACGCTAAAAAAAACTAAGGCCTTTATTCTGTAGATAATTGATGGGCATGACCTAGTCATCTGACAAACAGTTCGTACGTGGCCCTTCTGGTCCCGAGGGCGATATGCGTACCCAAGCACAGGCCACCATCGGCGACCCCAGAGTTTGACGACTTTTTACACGAATAAATTTGTTGCTTTTGTTTCGTGTGACATTTTCTTTCAAGATGCAACATCCACCCCTTAATTACTGCCCTCCGTTTTTTATTTGACACCTTTAACTTTTGAACATATCTTTAACCATTCGTACTATTGAAAAAATTAGTGCAAAGATAAAAAAAATCATGCTTAATGTACCTTTATTGATAAAATAAATCACAACAAAATAAATGATATTTACATTTTTTTTCTAAATAAGACGAATGGTCAAAGGAGTGTCCAAAAATTAAAGACGTCAAACAAAAAAACAAAGCGAGTATTATATTGAATTTTCAAAACCCAATGAAATTATAGTATTATTGAAATACTTTTTTTAGATGAATCTATTTTTTTATATACAATCCAACTATTTGAAAAGATATTAGCAACTTAAGTTTCAAACATCAATTATTCATTTGAGTGAGTGCATATATAGACTTCTATGTGTCAAATAACTACACGATGAAGAGCATTTCCAATTGTGCTTAGTCAGCTAGTTATAAGAATGTCAACTCAACATTTTGCTTATTCGGAGAAGAGAAATATAAACTAGCTACCAAGTTACAACTAGTTTATAGCTGATTTCGAGGTGCGATGTGCACTATTACACGTGAGTCCATATTAATTTTACGGAATATATTATAACTAGTCTATTGAAAATGTTGTTTATATACTAAGATGATATGCTCATTTCTTATATCCAGTGGTTAGAGCAAATCCAACAGCCCCTCTGTAATATTGTAGCAGATATAGAGGGGCTGCTGGAGGGAAGAAATTTTTTAGAGGATAGTGTAAGTTATGAAGGAATTTTAAAGAGGTGAATAGAGGGGATGCTAATAGTGTTTTACAAAGAAGATATAGGCCTTGTTTGTTTCAGATTAAATTAAATTAAATGAAATTTTGTTATTTTTGTATAAGCCAAATGATGTAATGTTTTGTAGTCATTCTTGTGGGTTTTAAATAGTACTTCTTAAAGTTTGTAAAATATTTTTTCCATAATTTTTTTAACTCGTTAAAACGTATTTTGAGGGGTCACAAATTTGCTACAGTAAAACGCAATTCTACATTAATCTGAAACAAACAAGGCCATAGAAGAGTTGTTGGAGTTGCTCTTAGCTGTACCATTGGAGATGCTCTAACAATTAACCTGGTACTCCATCCGTCCCACAAAGAGTGCATTTTGTAGCTTTTGGACTATTTAGATGGGTCCATTTGATTGATTAATTGCTTATTTTTATCTTACCAAGGTGCATGCGCATTTAATTGCTTGCCTTTTACTTTATAAGATGTATGCACATTTAATTTTTGTTTGTTTTTTTCTTTACAAGGTGCATGGGCATGGTTTTTAACAGATTTAATTAGGAGTGGCTACTTCGCTCTCATGGCTATTAATTTGTCTAAAAAAATTATATAAATACATTATTTGTGGGACCGAGCGAGTACTATGTGTCTTGCGCGTCAGGCCTTGCGTCACTCGGGCGATTCCCCATGGAGAAGGCAGGCCGGATGATGCAAGCACTTGCGTCAGAGCTCTTGCATGTGAACGCCTCCTCCCGTGTGCACGCCTTGCTTTGCGTTCGCCACAAGAGTGAGCTGCTGTCGCTTCTGTGCCCGAGCACGCGACTCCAACAAAAGTCTCGGATTTCTGATGAGCCAAGGCAGAGGACGGCCGTATGTGGAAGTTAATGGAGCACACCGGCTTTGCATCGCATGTGCACCTCATGGATGAGTAATGGAGTTACCGACTAAAAAAACAATCTAAATTCATCGACCGGAGAACAATTTCGTCGGTCCCGAAAAAATCAACAAAATTTGCACAACAATTTCTTCTGTCTAAAGCAACAGACGAAATCACATCAACACTTTCATCGCTCTAGCAGCTAACTGATGAAACGAAGCCGCGCCATTTTAAAAATCTTACGCTAATAATTTCGCCAGAAGATCAACGAACTTATTTTAAAAAAGAGTTTTTAAATTATTATCATCGATACCTACCGATGAAATAGAAGAAAAAATTTACCTGCACGTTGTAGTTTGCACGTCGTAGTTTGAAGTGTGAGGTGTCCTAATATTGTTGGTTCGAACCAACAAAATTACGCTACGTGGCAAGTTCAGTTACCAAATGGCGCAATTTTGTCTGTCTAGGCCAACAAAACTGCACCGCCACCTTACCTCATATGCAAGCGGCCACGCGCTGCTCGTTACCCTAATTTCTTCCCCCACGCGCTGTTGCGCGCTGCAGTTCTTGTACCTCTCTCAAGACGGCGCTAGAGCATCTGTTGAATGAACATTAGACGCATTTCAATCTATGATGGAATACCAGGCATATCAACGACAATACTTTTATAGTAAGTATGTTTTTTCTTTAGAAACTCATAATGCTTTAAATGTCATAATTGTTGTATCGGATGTCAATTAAGAATTAAAATTGCAACATATAAAATAGGCTTCTTTGTAATCAACACTCTGTTATTTTCATTAACAAAGGATTATTTGCGACGTGTTTATAATGTAATTAGCCCTGTTCTTTTAAGCTGATCTGAACAGCTGAACGGCTGAACGATTGAAATGACTGAATTTCGAGAGCTTCTCGAGGCAATCTCAAGATTCGGATACATTTCGTTTGACTTGCTTTTTAAAGTGTTAGAACCCACCTTCAACATAGCGAAAAAACGGACTCAAAAAACTCAAAGCATATGTGTTTTCAAAACGTAGATAAGTCGTTAAGCTGTTAAGCCGTTAAGCTATTAAGCTAAAAAGAACTGGGCCTAAATCACAGCAGATGGAACATATCATCTCATGTATTCCTCTCCCCACCCAGAACGAGTAGCGTCGTCGGTGGCTCAGAGCTTCTTCAGCTTAACGAGCGAGGTGGCCGCGCGTTTGCGCGGCTAGATTTGTTTAGACATATAGATTGTCTATAACTCATAATCTATCTCTAATATATCAGATTGGATTTAGAGTTTATCTCTAATATAATACATCGCTTTAGTATTTAATCTAAATTTCTAATGCTTTCTTTTAATCTAAGCCGCATGATTTATGTGAGAATTTCTTTGATTAATCTAGACCGTTATAATTTGGTCCCACCGTTGGTCGAACGGCTAAACTGATCATATTATATCATCTTTAGTATTTAATCCGAATTTACATTTACAATATTTTTATTTTAATATAAACCGTTATAATCCGGCCCCACAAAAAATCAGCGGCATAGATCTTTTATTTTTTTTGATTTATGTGAGAATTTCTTTGATTGATCTAGGCCGTTATATTTGGTCCCACCATTGATCGAACGATTGAAATTATCTGGGTGATATGGACTAACGTGGTGGCTCCGTTTTCCTCTGGTATAATTTTGTGTCAGGCCTTTGCTGTGTAAGCAAAAAGAAAGAGAGAGAAGAAAACCCCTAGCTAGTGCCAGTCTCCCAAAAGTGATTGATTTAGCATGTTAAATTGAGAAGAAGAAGTTTAATTTGGATTACAGCGAACATTCTACCCTGATGTTGCTCTACGAAGCTCTCAAAGTCATTTGCTTTTGAGCTAGTTCGACCACTTAGCTCTCAGTGATTGATTTAAGTTTAATTTCTGACACTGCTTCTTATAATTTTGTATCAGCATATAGAGTTTATCTCTAACTAATAATCTTTTTTTGGTAATCTCCAACTCATAATCTATCTCTAATATATCGGAGTAATCTCCAACTCGTAACCTATCTCTAATATATCTGTAATGCTAATTGGAAAAAAAAAAAGGAGAAATGGCCAGCCAACCCAACCGGCCCATCTCCCCACCGCCCCCAATACCCTGTCGGTCTCTCATCCTCTCTAGAACTTCCCTAGAACTCTCTCCTCAGCTCAACTCTCTGTCCCTCCATTCGCCACCGCCTGTCCAGCCGCCGCCGCCGCCACCCTCAGCGCCGCCCCTAGCCCTAGCTGGCCGCCGCTGCCCTAGCCATCCAGCCACCGCTGCCATAAGTCGCCACCACCTGGAACAACCGCCCTTCCCAGATCCTGTACTGGCTGTGCTCGCCGGCATTGGAGGAAAAGGAAGGAAGAAGAGAAGGGAAGAAGGAAGAGGAAGGGAAGGAAGAAGAGAAAAAAAGGAGATAGGGAGAAAAGCTAGGGTTCGGAGGTCTTCGAGTAGGTGAATTATCTGAGTCCCCTCTCCAGCAATTAATTATTTTACTAGTCATATCGGTTAGAATTAGAGGATATTTGGGAGTAATAGGTGTTGAATTTGTGCTTTGAGGATGGATTCGGGTATGCAGCAGCTTGCGACCTCGATTAGGAGAGTTTTTAGCGGTATTTGGAGGTTGGCCATGTTAATTGAATTGTACCTAATGTTCTTAGCTTTCAAACAGCCCTATAACATCTCAATCGGACTATCGGTTTAGGAATTATGGCCCTTGCAAACTAGCTGTCCAGAAATTCTATATTCTTGGTTTCATGCGACTAATCCGGCAACTAGTGACCTAATTGGGGCATTTAGGTGTTAGGCTGGCCTAGTGTGTGGTGGGTAATTAGAAGCATGTTATATGACTTATTCATGGTTTTAGGTGCAGCCTCCTCGGGATCAGAGACGTCGTTGTCGATTGCAAGTCTTCGGGCGTAATAAGGCAAGTGCATATTTAACTAGAGTGACATAATTATCTCGGTTGTGTTTATTGCTATGAATATCACGTTGTTTTACTATGCCTATGTTTATGCCTTATGTTCGTGAGATATTATTTAATTCACTAAAGTGGTTATGCTTGATTGATAATTATGCATCATTCGTGTTCACGTGCATGGGCTTGGATGATGGATGGTCGTGTAATTAGTTCGAAGTGCCGGTCTGCTATTGCTTATTATTTTGATTCTCATGATGTTTATCTGTGTGATTTGAGTTAATGAGATATTTAGTGCTTTGCTAAAGTGAAAAGTGTCTGGTTGATATTTGTGCATCTTTTTCATTCATGTGCATGAGCCAAGTCAGTGATATGGTCATATGACTAGTCCGGAGTGCCTCGGGCCAGGTCGGTGAGAAAGACATATGACCATGACTTGTGCTTTAAGTCCTACGGGAGTAGGCAGCCCACGGGAGTGGGGCAAAGTCGATAGATGGTCATATGACTAGTCCGTAGTGCTATGGCCAAGTCGGTAAGAAAGTCATATGACTACGACTTGTTTTGACCCGTATGAAAAAGGACGGGGCTTAAGGGCGTCATCGACGGGTGAGCCCTTTGCTATACCGGTATGAGCATAGAGAAGAGACGCATACTGCACTGCATTGCATTTTGTTGTGTTTACTTGGAGATGGGTTATGGTTAATTTGGAGCTACGATTGGGTATATGCTGTCATGTTATCCGTCTGCTATTTTTAATACTTTACTTTGATTAAATATGTACTTGCTGAGTCCTGAACTCACTCTTGCTCTTTATGTTTTATTTTTGGGTCACTCGATGATGTCGCACTATTAAATAATCAACAACTAACAGTGGACCTATAATAAATAAAATAATGATAGACTTTTAACTGGTTATGTATTTACTTATGTATTCGGATGTGAGATGAGCTAGTTGTGGTGTGAGATGGTGTTGGTCGCCCTTTCTAGCCAGGATTGTCTATGGTTAGTATCGCTATTGATTAACACACTTGAGGTAAGCTTTTGGTGAAAAGTTTAGTGGTTTGGCTTTTGGGTTGTGAATTGTGGATGAAATAATAAGATGGTTGATATATACTATGAGATATATATAAATTATGTTTCTTTGTTTGCTGAGTGAATGTCCAAATTATAGGGGAGGTGGTGTTGAAATTTTTTAGAGATTAAGGACTTAAGTAGCATCTTGGGCTTAATTGTTGAGCCGGGGTGTTACAATATCGGATCAGATTTAGAGTCTCTCTAATATATTAGATCAATTTTAGTAATTTGTTATATAGATTAATATTGACCTCTAGATTTATGTAACATTATCCACATCTAAACATTAATGTTGAGTTGAGTTTTACTGTAGCAATTTTGTGATTCGCTTGAAATACGTTTTAAAAAATTCAAAAAATATGAAAAAATATTTTGCGAATTCTAAGAAGATTTATTTAAAACCCCACAAAAATTAATTACAAAATATTACAATATTTGGCCTATACAAAAATAATAAATTTTCATTTATTTTAATTTAATTTAATTTAATTTAATTTGAAACAAACATGGCCCAAATGTAGAAACATATGAGTATTTGCCAAATTCTTGGAAGAAGAGAAAGAGCATACCAATAACCAGGGATAAAAATTGACAACAGATTGTATTACACGTTCCGCTAGCTCTTCCTGCAGCTGTAAAATTTTCCTTCCTTCCTGATAGTTGCTACCAAATGTTGTTCTAGAGATGACATCTCCGGTAAGATTCTAGAACTCACGCTAGACGTCTAGCTCGGATAACCCTTCCGAGGACATGGAATCCTCCCATCTAGTAATCATTTCAACGCAATAGGCAGAAAAGACTGGAAGCGTATGCTGAGATAAAAAACAATATTATTAGTTGAAAAAAATCTACTTCACCATTTCAATTATAGAACCATATCCATTTAACCATCTATCTAAAAACAAGTATTTCTACCCTCAAGTATACAAAATGGCACGAATAACCCCACAGTCAATGATTTTAAGGATGGCTTGCCATGTGAATTTTTTTACCACATAAGCTGGACAGTGACTTTTTTATTTTAAAAATAAAATTTAAAATGAGATTAAAACCATGAGTACCATTTTGGTTTTTCATTTATCACAAATGCCATTTTTGAACTCCAATAGCCACTGATGCCATTTGTCCTTCAGATTCCTCTCATAACTTCTATTATGACCACTTATGGACGGATGAAGGTGCGAATACAGTGTGAAATACAAAAATACGGTCTGGCAGATGGGTCCCACCCCTCAGATCGGTCGATCACCTTGCCCTCGCTCTTGGTTGGCATGGATGCCTCAGCTTCCTCCTCTCCTCCGTGTCCGACTCCAAGTCAAGGTGCACGTCCACCCCGAGGACCCTTGCGTCGGCGTTGAACCCCAAGCCGCGGCCACGGATCGAGAGGCAGGGCGTCGACGGTGGCCGTTGCTGGATCAAGAATCAAGAACCCACGCTAGGAAATGGCCTTGGAAGGAATTGAGGAGTCAGAGGGGAGCGGGCAGGGAACATATCTTGTGCATATGGGATTGCTGTGCACATGTGCACATGGGATTGCTGTGCACATGTGCAAATTTTAAATCTGAGCAACCATCTTGCATCTAAGGGTTACTTGAAGTGCATATGGATACCCCTCCCACACCTTCTCACATCTTTCCAAACCGATTCTATTTATTTTGGTTGACCCTTGGATGCAAGATGGATGGCTCGATTTAAAATGTGCACATGTGCATAGCAATGCAATGTGCACAAGATATGTTCCCGGGGGGCAGGTGGTCAGACCAGGAGGCTGAAGCCTGCCAGCAAGCAGGGGTTAGCAACAACGAGAATGCAGGTGGAGGCGCTGATGCTGGAGAGGAAGTAAGAAGCAGGGGCCACGCCATCGTCTTGGACAACGTCGCTGATCCACGCGTCGATCTCACCCAAGGTGGTGGCCTACGGGTCCGCCATGCCGATGTGCTTCGTGGTGGGACACCACGTGGTCCCCGACGTCGTTAACCGACACAAGTGCTAGCTGAGAGGCATCCTGGCCATCGCCGATGAGGGGCCAACGAAAGGGGAGCTCGGCGCTGAGCTGTCCCAGGCGTCGATCCATCGACCATCCTCGCCTTTTGGCGAGGTTGGAACCTACTCGACGAAATGCGGCAACGAGGCCTTGGTGAACTGGCTGGTGTCCCCGCTGGAAGTTGTCATGGACTCAACAAGGCGCGAGGGCGAGGTACACCCTCTTTGATAGCTTGTTTAGTTTTAGTTTAGTTTTTGTTGGGAAAATTTGACCACCTTTGAAAAAAACCAACAACTCTATATGGAATGCCCACAAATCCAAATGACACTGACATTGAGTCGATATATTTTTTGTTCTCCTGGTACACACTTAGGAGAATAAAAATCAGCTTTTACTCTGTTGAAGAGAACAGAGTGAGCTGATTTGTGTTAAGAAATGTCATGAACAAGATAGTTCAAATAAAGTACGTTTACCTGATTCCCAATAAACTTAGCCCTCCTTAAGCATTCACGGTATAACTTTAACATGACGAAAAAACAATGATTACCAGCAGATAAACATTTCCGTCATCATCATCTATAATTCTGATTTCACTTTTTTGTGATAACTCCACATAAATATACACAACGAAGAATTAGGCTACACAAGACATGCTAGGCGTGTATTTTTTAAAAGATGAAGCTGCATTTGGTTCAACTCAGTATACTCACCGATAGTGTTACTCCATATCAACATATGAAATTTCAGTGTGACTACTCATTGCCATGTACACATCATGTTGAGGGTTATTTGAGGTCAATTAGAAAAAATGGAAAAGGAGCCTTACTCTGATTACGTCATCAGCAAGCTCTAGAGGCAAAGCTTTTTGAAGCGAAGGCATCTTATTCTACTCTGTGATAGTCATGAAACAGGATTAGTATATATTCATCAACAATACGCACTTAGGCTAATGATTGGAACTAGAAAGCATGTAGATTATGAAAGTTGACACTTAAGGTTCTGGTTGGCCTACAAGAATTAAAAAAATTTTTGAACATTTCTCCATACAAGAAGGTCAAGCAACCCACGAGCAAAATGATCAAGTTTTTGGGACGGAGGGAGTAAAGTTCTTGCGACAAATCTCATCTTGAGATCCCTGAAAATATGCTATACTCCATATATGCGTCTTACAATAATTGTAGGCAATCTGGATAGCACTCGAGTGGAAAGTAGATAAGAGTTTTCTCAATTTTCTCCGTGTTTGTGCTCTTCTTGCCACATAGGGTGAGATTAATTTGTACATATTGGCCTTGTTTGTTTCAGATTAAATTAAATTAAATTAAATGAAAATTTGTTACTTTTGTATAGGTCAAATGTTGTAATATTTTGTAGTTATTTTTGTGGGGTTTTAAATTGTTCTTAAAGTTCGCAAAATATTTTTTTCATATTTCGAGTGGGTCACATATGTAGGTAGAATTTTACTCAGGCACTATAGTACTCATATCTTAGACTATTCCAATCATGTTGCGCTTAGGACAGAATAGTGTACTTGAGTCGTTGAAACCACATTTGGAGTGCAGTCTATAGGCCTAGTGCACTCGTCTTGGCCATATATTTAGTTTTTAGTGTGACAGAGAGGTGGTACATACGTGACTAAAAAATGTAGGGCTTGATCATTTTGCTCGGTGGTTGCTCGTCCTTCAAGGACCCTATCCCTAGGCAGCTTGTAGCTTCTTGCCACCGAGGACAATCTTCACATCCGATGCTCAAGTGAGGTAGTTCTGATCATGCGGAACAATTTCTAAAGTTTATGGTTCATAATTTCATAAATATGCATGCGCGAACAAATTACTACAACATGTGGGCTATATAAAAATAACAAAATTTGCTATAATAAAACTCAACTCACCCTTAAACTGAAACAAACGAGGCCTTAATTTGTTAATTTGTGTTTTTGTCGGGCCTAGGACGGGCCGGACGTTGGACGGGGCTGCCAGGTCTTGCTGGCCCATGTCCGAGTCCGATGACCGCCTCTGCATCCTAGTCCTCCTTGCCTCCCACTACGCCGCCAGACCGCCGCCTCTGTCCGCCTCACTCGTAGGTTGCCTCCTAGTGGCCGCTGCCTCGCCGCCGTGCGTTGCCTCGTTGCCGCTGCCGTGCGTTGCCTCGCCTTTGGTTCCGCTGCCTCACCTCCTCCTCTGGATCCCAGATCCAGTGCAGCCTCTCTCTCTCCCTCCCCCTCCCTCCCTCGCTCCCTCCCTCTCCCTCTTCCTCTCCCTCTCCCTCTCTCTCGTTTGGGTTCTCCCTATCGTGTGATCTTGAATTTGATCCGAATTCGACGGAATAGTTTGTGTTTTTTCAATAAATATAATTTAGTTTTCTTATTTTGATGATGAACCCCTAAATCCCTTGAACATTCACGGGAGCTCGGGCAGCTGCCCCCTTGCCCGGGCGGTGGATCCGCCACTGGTTAAGGTCTGCACATTGGCTGTTCCTATCTGTATGCTTCAAACGGTTAAACCTTCTTGTATGGAGAAATGTTTAGAAAATTATTTTTTAATTCTTGTAGGCCAACCAGAACCTTAAATGTTAACTTTCATAATCTGCATGCTTTCTAGTTCCAATCATTAGCCTAAGCGCATATTGTTGATGAATATATACTAATTCTGTTCCATGACTATCACAGAGTAGAATAAGATGCCTTCGCTTCAAAAAGCTTTGCCTCCAGAGCTTGCTGATAACGTGATCAGAGTAAGACTCCTTTTCCATTTTTTCTAGTTAACCTCAAATAACCCTCAACATGATGTGTACATGGCAATGAGTAGTCACACTGAAATTTCATATGTTGATATGGAGTAACACTATCGGTGAGTATACTGAGTTGAACCAAATGCAGCTTCATCTTTTAAAAAATACACGCCTAGCATGTTTTGTGTAACCTAATTCTTCATTGTGTATATTTATGTGGAGTTATCATAAAAAAGTGAAATCAGAATTATAGATGATGATGACGGAAATGTTTATCTGCTGGTAATCATTGTTTTTTTGTCATGTTACAGTTATACCGTGAATGCTTAAGGAGGGCTAAGTTTATTGGGAATAATCATTGTTTTTTTTGTCATGTTACAGTTATACCGTGAATGCTTAAGGAGGGCTAAGTTTATTGGGAATCAGGTAAACATACTTTATTTGAACTATCTTGTTCATGACATTTCTTAACACAAATCAGCTCACTTTGTTCTCTTCAACAGAGTAAAAGCTGATTTTTATTCTCCTAAGTGTGTACCAAGAGAACAAAAAATATATCGACTCAATGTCAGTGTCATTTGGATTTGTGGGCATTCCATATAGATGGTTTGTTTTCAGGCAATTTATATAAAAAATTATTAAAAAATGGTCCATTTTAAATGTGCAAATTGTGATTTTTTTAATATTGTAAGATACAAATCAGTTGCCCAACATTTAATAAAAAACAATCCCAATTAGTACTAATGACACTTTTTTACCGTTGATTTTAAGGCATGTTTGAGCTTGCGGTATTTTGTTGGACTGAGTTGTATTTTGTAACCAGAAACACAATACTGATCTTCTTGTTACCATGGTGCGACAACAGTTCAAGAAAAACATGCATGAAACCAATCCAGAGAAGATACAGAAAATGAAGGATGAGTAAGTTACAGCTCAGTAAAATTTATTTTTTGGATGTCACAATCTTATCGTTTGTTATTTTATTCTGGTGACAACATATGTTCTTAAATTATTCCTTTCTGTGCAGTGCGGCAAGGGGCCTTATCAATCACATTCTGTATGAATCAGAGAAGATGACAGGGCGGAAATTCTCAGCTTAAGAAAGTTGAGGATAGTTTTTGAGCATGTGCTCTACGAATAATTGTAAACATCGACTTGATCTTTTTGTTGTTTTATTATTTCTGGCTTGTTGTTTTATTATTTCTGGCTCTCCATACAAGGACCAGTTAATGCTTTCCTTGGTAGTCGAACTGTTAGAGCAATATTTTTCATCAGTCAATCTTACTGTGGTTCTTGATGTATTTGATCCAAACATGCTTAGAGCTAGCTGGTTTTGCTATCTTAACTCTGAGGAGTTAAAACCTTCTCCCAAGTTTGGATATGGAAATATTTCAGCAGTTGGGAATACTTTGAGCATTCTGAAAACAGACTCGTAGCTTACAACCCTTTTGTGTGATGTATTGAGCTTATGAACAACAAGTGATATGATGATTGATAAAACAGTTCGTCATTTTCTTGGTCGGTCTTGATGGAAGCAAATCACAGCCACAAATTTACAAAACCGCAAACCATGTATATTCGGATGCATATCCTAGATGACAGAAGTTTGGATTTTGCCACCACCGGAAGTATTTGATCCTTTGGATCCCAAGTGATAAACAGAGGTATGGAAACAGTTCATACAGTGAAAAGGCCGCAGTTATGAAATGCCCCTCTTTGGCAGATCCGCAGATATGACATGATTGCCTGCATTGTGATTAAAACTGAAGATTGCTGTTGCCTCCATTTCATTCTTCCACAGCATTGTCGCTCGGTGAGTCTGCAGAGTGCACTTTAACAAGTTCTACAGGTCACAGAGGCATTTCGGCCGTTCTTTTTCTCCATGAAAACAAGGGAATCAGTCCAAGCTTCACTTGCTACACATTGCATTCCAATTATTCGTGGTCACATCCATAGATCCTGGATGATGTATGCGTCCCTTTACTCCTATCACGCATGGATCTGACATCTCAACTTTAACTCATGCATCTACATCCCTATGGAATTGTCACATTGCCCTGTAGAATCCGGAAAAGTGAGACGAAGCCAATGGCATTGCATCAAAGAGATGGAGGAGGAGGAGGAGGGATGCAGGAAAGGAACTGATGAGGATGATGAATTCAGAGACCCTGGAGCGAAAAAGAAGCTCTGGCCATAGGAACCGAGACCGTTTTAGGAATTCCCTGCAGGGTTGTGACACACTACTTACTGTCTGCAGGTCAAATGATGGAGAAGGAACACTCCTTCCTGCTTCACTTGATGCAAGGAATTTTCATCGATGGACCTCAAGGATGGCTCCTTCTGTCCTTTCCCCGCCGCGCCGATGAACTCCAGCCACTGCTTTCTCTTGAGCCCTTGCATCATTTGGAGAATTCTTGTGGTTGAGGTTGCCGTTGCCCTTGTTCATCTTTTCCAGCACAGTTTCATCACCTGAATAAGCCATTGCTCACTAGTCCCAACCTCACGGGTTGCCGAGGCGATCATCGACAGCGAAAAAAGGTGGCCATGATTGTCGACAAAGGGGTGTGTCGCTTAGCCAAGCAGCATGACAAGGTAGCAGCTCCTATGAACCTATGGCCTCATCTGCACACAGATGAATCCTCTGGTGGTTATGACATGTTGATTTCAGCAGGTCAATGTTTCAGGCCCCCTGCAATATGCCTTCTAAAGCTGGAATCATGGCTGCAGTTGAAAGGAGAATGTGGCGGTGAGGCCACTCTCCCGCCCTTTCTACCTACTGCAGGCATGTGTTGTAGTATTCTTTGTATCCTTTTCATCAGATAAAACTGCACCAGGAAGAGCTGCATCTTGAATTCTTGACCTCGAGGCATCTTTCCCTCCATGGTAACATCAACAAGTACAGTAGCTGTACTTGGCAGTTGGCATTCTACACTGGAGCTACTCATTAGAACAGTACACCATACCATACCACCCCCCCAATACCTTTACCATGTGTTAGTGCTTTTGCCAGCCAATTACTGCTGGAATCAGCATGGCGCTGTTCTACAAATAGGCTCAGAGAATTGGTATCTTTATCTCCCTACGCAATCATCTTTCAGAATAAATTAGTCATGTCTGGCCTTTTCTTGTTTTTAACGTCTTGTCGCTTGATAATGTTCTCGAGTCAAAAAGTACATTGGATTGGCTGTATATTGTATATCTTCCAACTCTCATTGTACTGAATGCAGGGCATTCAGTTGTTTAGCGTTTGGGAATAAAACCTGCATGGCTAATCACCATCCTTTCTTCCTGTGCATAGTTCTTTTGCTTGGGCTGCTGCCCTTTCTTTTTGACAGTCTCAATATTACTTTTGTTCCTAGCTAAATGAAATAGGCAGTGCCCCTGCCAATTGTCAAAAAAAAAAAACGAATGCCATGCATTTTGCATCAGCACATTACACTTCAGAAGAACTTCACTTCTGAATGAAACCTCATATTCAGTATTAATTTGAAACTCGTGAAATAGGTGCGCTTGAAGCATAAGTATGTGTGTGTGTCTCACACGCACACGCACAACGTATCGTTTTAATTTTTTCACAAATCAAGCGAGATTTTCATCTAACAACAGGTTCATCCAATAACTTGAGTAACTTAATATTGTACACAAGGCATAATTCAACCAAGCTCAAACCATTCTTAGAAAGGAAATCAAGCTCGAGCCATTCAAAAACAAAAGGGCTTGGATTTGTTTCCATTCGTATTTATATATGTAACAAAAAAAAAAGCTCATTTATGTTCCATAGTCCAACACTCCAACTGGTAAGCGGTAACACAAGAATGTCCCATCTTTTATGAAGAGTATGCGTATACAACTCTCATACTTCAATAGAAAATGATGCTACTATTCACCAACCTCATGTTAAAATGAATTAATATGAACAATTCTGACAGGAATATAGCAAAGTGAAACTCAAGATTTTCAAAGCAGTCACTCTAATATTCTGCTAGTTCAGAGATTACACATATGGTACTCCCTTTACCAGGAGGCACAGCTAAGAATAAAAGAAAAAGGATAAAATAGGCTAGAGATATACATAAATAATGTGGTACTTCATCAGTAGACAACTAATACTACTACCATCCATATAGTTTTTATTTCCAGTAGGTGCATAGCTTATAGGAGGAACCCTGCATTATTGCTTCACTTCGGTGTGGAGCCTTCACCCAACTTGGATGGCCGAGTCTCACTGGTCCTTGGACTGCCTCTCCCCCCTAGAGGGCTGCGATCATTCCTTAGTTCGGTGACACGAGGGCTGTACGCCTTTTCAGAAATACAAGGACTACGGATGCCTTTTAATTCTGCAACAGGAGTGCCACCTGAGCTGGTGATCTTAGGACTATTCAGGCGCTTGATCTCGCCACGGCTTCTGGTGACAATGTCATCAAGGATCTCCGCACTCTGAGCACGGCCTAATACGACATCAATATCTTGCTGAAATGCATAACATTGAGTGTCAAGTAAGTGCAACAAGATTAAGATGTTCTGGTTTCCATATAAAGCTTAGAAAATATCATGTTGGTAGATGAGACTCTAGCGCTTGTCAGGGTAGATCAAGTTTTTATGAACTCACCGCAGCAAGGTTGAATGGTATAGCCGGTGATTCCTCATACTCCGCAGCATCCATGTCAGTAAGATGTGCACCTTTGAAGAGCTTAGGGAGAAAGTACTGCCTGACTGGAACCAGGAGCATGATCATGAGGGGGAAAAGAACCCCAGCTATTGGGATCCATGTGATCCCAAAGCAGACTAGCAGATATGTAGTCTGGAAGAGTGTGAACATGGCTATTGTTTTGAATGGCACGGTCTCGACAAATGTGGTGTGGTACTCTTCCAGCACCCTGTGAAGATTGGTAAATGTAAACTGTAAGAATTTTATCTGGCACAGTACTTGTCAATGATCAGATTATTAACAACATAACATGTCTGATTCTTTTGTTGTATAATATAGTATGCTTACTATCTAGTTTCAGTCAGACTATGCACATTTGTATATGGCCACAACAGAATTGGTTGTGCTGAACTGTTAGTAATGAAATTACTGAAACTTACTTGTATCTTCTGCTGGGAGCAGTGAAGAGCAGCAAGATCCTCTCCCAAAACTGGTTACCAGGCAAGCTCTCAATGGCCATGAAGGCAAAGTAGCCCCACAGGACAGACGTTGGGATCTTCTTGAGCAATGGCATAGCAGCGACACAACCCCCGACCATTGCAGCCTGGAGCAGGTTGCTCAACCTTTGCTCTTTGACCTCAATGGGCAGCAAGTCATCAATTTCTTTTTCTATATCAAAGATTGTCTCATCAACTGGTGCATCAATGTTACCCATGCTTGATGCTAATTGGACAGTAGTATCCTTAAGCTCATTCAAGCCCTAAATTTTATGAAAAGAAGTTAAGAGAAAATCAGATACATGTACTAGATTGTTTGTATAGTCATGTAATAAATCAATTTTCTTGAATTTGTGCGTACTTTGACAGACTGTTGCTGGTAGATCAGTGGTGTCTGCATTTGCTGATAAGCATCCTGCATGCTTCCGTACAGTTGGCTCAAGCTTGCATTCTGACTCATGCTTTGTCGTGCTGTGGCTACCAGTCGGTTACGGAGTAGCTGTAAAGAAATGTTTTTTTTTCCATGTGAATGAGAAAAGCATATATGCAGATGGTATTGCTGAGTGCTAATCGAGTAAAGAAAAAAGGTAAGTTCCAAACATTCACAGCTTACCTGATGCTTGAGAGTAGCCAAGCTCTTTGTATGCATTGGTGATTGTGGAATGACACCATTTGATGGAGGGATACCAATTAGGCCACATAATAATGTCTGTTCAGGACATGAGACTGAAATAAGATAATATATTACAAAATTTGAAGTTACCACTTATATACTATGCTCATCTGTGCATACCAGGAAGCCTAGTAGAAGCAAATCATAGTGGAAAGATGGAGGCTTCCTCAGATTGAATTCCTTCTGCTGAGCAAGCTGGGATGCTACACTGTGATCAAAATAGTAGAGAACAGCAATCATTGTTGCCGGTATGAAGGCACCAATGATGTACAAGAGTGGCACATGTGGCATATCCTGCTCATTGATATTGGAAACATGTGAGGTCTGAAAGTTCACATGAACAAACTGAATGTTTCAGAATTTTGGTGTTTTTTATACCTTGATGACTGTCCAGTTTTCATACGCACCAGGTGACCATGGATTAGGACTGAAAAGGCGTCGTGGAATCCCTTTTGGCACACTGTTATATGGTATGTAAGAAACTCCAGTCCATACAAGCACCATTAGTGGAACACCATAGTCAGCAATGAAGCCACGAAGCCAACCTGGGAATGATAAATTTGCCACAAGGTATCGAGAATTGGACCAATTGAAGTGCTTTAACAATCATAAGTAACATAGAAAGTGGAGTTGTAGTTGAGAAAACTCTCACAGCATATGTAAGACCAGCTGCAATTTCATATACACACCTGCTCCATAGCGCCACGATCGCGCCTTCCTGCTGCGCAGTGCAGTGAGCAAAAGGCCAAATGACAATATGATGGCAAACATTCCATTAGCAAACCTCCATGATGGAACAAACTCCAATGCTTTTCGGTTTTCCCTCTCGGGAATGCAGAACTCATCAACAAGCCCCTGCATTTAACACAGAAATGTGAGCAACATATGCAAGTGCATACTGTACAATTAATTCAGCTCACAAAATACTTCTGATACTGGTCAGTTATTCAAACAAGCATTATTCATGATGTCTACTTCCATTGTTTTGAGTTTAGGACAAAACATTCAGCCAAAGCAACAAGCCCCTATATCCAACACATGTATTTGAGCTGTAGATGCAAGTTCATCCTGTGTACAATGAGTTCAGCTTGAAAAATATTTATTTGCTGGTCAGATTTTCAAATAAGTGTTCTCGATTATGTCCACTTCCATTGTTTGAAATTTAGGACAAAGAAACATTCAGTTGGAGCAATGGCCAATCAGCATAATCACACTGCAACTGGAAATCTGAAATTTGGGGACATCCTCATTAGCCTCCATGTGCTTTTGCAGCTTTTGCACATGTCTTTGACCAACCTAGTAGATTCTCCTACTAGTTAGTTCATTCAGCTGGACTAGAGTAGTACACAACTTTTAAAGGGGCAATTGATGTTTGCCACAACAGAGTTCATACCAAGTCTACCTCAAAGAAAGCAAACCAACACCAACAAAATCTCTAAAAGAGAGCTCCTGCATCAGCAGAGGATTTCAGGCTAAATGAGCAATGAGACCAAAAGGACGCACTTTGCACCAACCTTGATAGCCTGCTGCATGAAGAGCATTGCAATCAGGAGCCCAAACAGCTCACCAGCGATACGGGTGAACCGGTTGATGATCGAGCATGCGCCTAGTATTGCCAACAAGAACAGCAAGATGGCAGTCCACACACAGACCCTGCATACATACATGACACAGAAACCAATGGGAAACATGCCACAATTGGACCAATCCACCGCGATAATCTGCATCATTGTGACAAGGATGACATACCAACCGGTCCAAGCAAGGAACAGGTTCCGACCGAGGTCTGGCCTGTCCTTGGCAAAGCTGAACATGAACGTGTACATGAGCACCGTCGGCTCGGCGACACCGAGGATCAGCAGAGGCTGCCCTCCAACAATGGAGTGGATTATGCCACACAGGGCAGTGGATGCCAACGTCTGAACTGCTGTGAGGACTCCATCTGCCCAGTGCCCACAGCCATTAGAGCCCCCGGATAAGCCTTTTCTGCTCGCTCACTCACTATACTAGAAATTAACACCAAATAAGGCAACCACAAAGTAGAAAATTTGGTCCCTCCATTACCAGTATTCCTCTCCAATTGCTCTCCGAACGATATCACCGGTATTGCGGAAGCGAAGAATATGTAAGTGGTCGGCGCTAGGATCCTATCACACATTATAAAGCACCTCATTTCAAGATCTTGGGGGCAAAAACGCAATGCTAGAACAACAGAAATATTATCTCCATGACAGCGAGTTGCAAGATCTTGGCATCATGGCAAGGGAAATTTGTACTCAAGAACACAATGCCAAGAAAAGATTTGTTAGCTACTAAACGCATGCGAATGCGAGACTAATTTGCCCATACCTGATACCGGCACGGAACCCTCCGGTCCAATCTTGCTTGTAGCACGTGAGCCTCCCATGGAGGTCGTTCTTGATGCCTCGTAAGGGCACGAAGCTCTCCTCCATTTCTTGGACCGAATGAGCTTTCGCTTTCTCAGAAAAAAGGTTCTGAGAGGATATTCAGATGACAACCTGATGTCCAAGACCCTGCTTACATCTTGCAGCAGATGGAACAGGAAAAATGCTACCGATTTGCAGGCTTGCAATGCATTTAGCGTGGATCCATGGACGAAGCTGAGGAACCAAGGCTACAAAGGCAGGAAGAGCATGGGGAGCATAGAGAGCTAGCACAGGGCAAGATCGAGTGAGTGACAGGCAGGGCAGGAGAGGGAGAAGCTTCAGAGGTTACTGGGCTGGGATGGAGGGCTGATATATAGGAAAAGGAGAGAGCAGCATCACTGTCAAGTCCTAAAAGAAATTCCCCTCACTAAAAAGATTAACCCTTTTCCTCTTAAAAAATGCATTGCTCAAGAACTGATCAGGGAATGCGCTTGGTGAGCACAAGGAAAGCCAAAGCACAAGAGGGCTGAAAACTGTAGGGTTTGAGTGGGGTGATAGTGTGACACACATCAAGCTAGAGGAGAGGATGGCTTGTATGGGCAAGAAGAGAGCTGCAGAGTGTGACTGACACTGTAGCAGATGAAATACTGTCAACGTATTATGGTTCAGTGAAACTTAAAAAAAAAAGGAGGATTTTTTTCTTTTTCAAAATTTGGGTTGTTTGGTTCTTCCGCCCTGGGAGAGCAGTGCCAGTTCAGCTCTAGCTGTAAGCTGTCTGGATGCGAAGGAGCCAACCATCTTCCTCTGACCATTTTACAAAATTTCTTCATATGCGAAGGAGCCAACCATCTTCCTCTGTCGAGCCAACTAGGATCCGTCTGGGTAGCTGGAATGTAGGGTCCCTCACGGGTAAGTTAAGAGAGTTAGTGGACTCAGCGATTAGGAGACGTGTGAATATCCTATGCGTCCAGGAGACGAAATGGAAGGGTCAGAAAGCGAAGGAGGTGGAGAATACTGGCTTCAAGCTTTGGTACACAGGAACAGTTGCAAACAAAAATGGAGTGGGCATCTTGATTGACAAGAGTCTGAAAAATGGAGTGGTGGACGTCAAGAGGCAAGGGGATAGGATCATCCTAGTCAAGCTTGTCATTGGTGACTTAGTCTTCAACGTAATAAGTCGCGTATGCTCCACAGGTAGGCCGTGATGAGAGTCTGAAGAGGCGCTTTTGGGAAGACCTAGATAGCGTGGTTAGAGCGGTACCCAACAATGAGAAGCTTTTCATAGGAGGAGATCTCAATGGCCATGTAGGGTCGCTAAATCAAAGTTATGAGGTGGCACATGGAGGGTTTGGGTATGGTAGTAGGAATCGGGAGGAGAGGAAGTTTTAGACTTTGCTATAGCGTACAATCGATGGTAGCCAACACCTTCTTTAGGAAAAGACAATCCCATTTGGTGACCTTCAAGAGTGGCCATCACTCTAGCAGATTGACTTCGTTCTCACAAGAAGAGAGGATAAGAGGCATGCTTGGATTGTAAGGTATCTAGGGAGAGTGTGTTGTCTCTCAACACAAGCTCAGTAGGATCGATTTCCACTTTCACAAGATGCCATGCAGATAAACAAGCCAAAATCGTGAGAACGAAGTGGTGGAAACTCAAAGGGAGGCGTTGGAAGACTTTAAGAGAAGGGTTATCACGGAGGGCTCTTGGAAAGAAGGGAAGATGCAAACAACATGTGGGGAACATGGCGACTTGCATTAGGAAGGTGGTCTGGAAGTGCTTGGTGTGACCAAAGGAGCAAAGGTGCAACTAAAGATACTTGGTGGTGGAATGAGGATGTACAAAAGGCTCTTAAGGAGAAGAAAGAGTGCTACAAACGCGTGTTCCATGATAGAGTACGGATAACATAGAAAGGCATGGGTGGCAAAGAAGACTGCCAAGCGTTAGTGAAGTGAGGCAAAGGGCCGAGCCTATGACGATCTTTACCAACGGCTAAGCACAAAGGAAGGAGAGAAGGGCGTCTATAGGATGGCTAGGATTCGTGATAGGAAGACAAGGGACCTCAATCAAGTTAAATGCATTAAGGATGCGAGGATCAACTCTTGGTGAAGGAGGAGGACATCAAACTAAGGTGGCGTGAGTACTTTGACAACTGTTCAATGGTGAGAGTGAGCACGTCCATTCGGTTGGACGACTCCTTTGATGATGCCAATAGACACTTTGTGCGTAGGATCCAAGAGATGAGGTTAGAAAAGCCCTAAAAAAGATGAAAGGGGCAAGGCAATGGGCCCTGATGCGATCCCAATCGAGGTGTGGAGATGCCTAGGGGATATAGCTATTGTTTGGCTAACAAAGCTTTTCAACCATATTTTACGATCGAACAAGATGCCCGAAGAGTGGAGGAGAAGTATATTAGTACCAATCTTCAAGAACAAGGGAGATATTCAAAGTTGCACTAACTACTGGGGATTAAGGCGATGAGCCACACGATGAAGGCGTGGGAGAGAGTGATAGAGCATCGTTTGAGAAGATTGACGTGTATTACCATGAATCAATTTGGGTTCATGCCGGAAGGTCAACCATAGAAGCAGTTTTTCTTCTAAGACAAGTTATGGAGCGGTATAGGGAGCAGAAGAAGGACCTACACATGGTTTTCATAGACTTGGAGAAGGCTTATGATAAGATACCAAGGTATGTTATGTGGTGGGCTTTGGAAAAGCATAAAGTCCCAACAAAGTATGTGGCCCTCATTAAGGACATGTACAACAGTGTTGTGACTAGTGTTGAACAATGGCGGTGACACAAGTGACTTCCAATCAACATAGGACTACATCAAGGATCGACTTTGAGCCCTTATCTCTTTGCCTTGGTGATGGATGAGGTCACAAGGGATATACAAGGAGATATCCCGTGGTGTATCTTGTTCTTGATGATGTAGTACTAGTGGATGAAAGCCGGGAGTAAATAGGAAACTAGAGTTGTGGCGGCAAACTCGGAGTCGAAAGGTTTTAGACTTAGCGGACTAAAACCGAATATATGAGATGTGACTTGATCTTGCTAGGCGAGAAGAGGAGATGTGAGTTTGGAAGGTCGGATAGTGCCCAAGAAGGATACTTTTCGATACTTGGGGTCGATGCTACAAAGAGACGGGATGTCGATGAAGATGTTAGTCATAGAATCAAAGCGGGATGGATGAAATGGCGTCAAGCATCCGGTGTTCTATGTGACAAGAGGGTACCACAAAAGCTAAAAGGCAAGTTCTATAGGACGGCTATTAGACTGCGATGTTGTATGGTGCGAATGTTGGCCTATTAAAAGAAGACATGTTCAACAATTAAGTGTCGCCGAGATGCGTATGTTGCGTTGGATTTGTGGGCATACAAGGATGGACCGAGTTGAAACGATGAGATACTGGGATCGACTAGGGTAGCCCCAATTGAAGAAAAGCTTGTGCAACATCGACTAAGATGGTTTGGGCATGTGCAACGAAGACCTCGAGAGGCACCGATGCATAAGCGGAATCATAAGGTGGAATAATGATGTGAAGAGAGGTAGGGTCGGCCAAACTTGACACGGGAGGAGGCGGTTAAGAGGGACCTAAAAGATTGGAATATAGTAAGAGAGTTAGCCTTGGATAGAAGTGCTTGGAAAGCGACTATCCACGCACGAGCCCCGACTAGGCTCTTCCTTGTGCTTCTTTTCAAAAACTTTTAAACCCTCGTCCTTCTTGTTTCTTTTCCCTTCCCCTTTTTAGCGGTTTGTTTTGGGTTTCAACTCTAGCCTACCCCAACTTGCTTGGGATTTAAAGGCTTTGTTGTTGTTGTTGTTGTTGTTGTTCTTCATGTGCTCTCTCCTATTTACTGTGGTCTTCTCTTCTTCTAATTTCATAAGATGTGTTAAGGGATGTTTTGTCTGCTGGATTTCAGGTAGAAAGGCAGGAACTTTTGGAACAACGCACATGTGCGTTTTTATCCTTTTCCAACTAAAATTTCAGATTTGATGACTTGCCTGAGAGGCTGAGAGCACAGGAACACCATTGCTAAACATGAAGCCTTTTAAATTGCTGATCATGCGAAACTGTAGCTTTATAATCTTTTTGTGTTTGCGAGACCAGTTACCGGAAGATTGACATTCCATGATTTGACCAAGTGGCAAATGTTTTCACCAACATCCTGACGCTTATACATTATGAGTTATGACCACATGACCCGACTATTCCGACCCAACAAACACTACAATAACATTATGAGTTATACAATCCGCTGCTTGATCAACAAACAATAACTTGGACCACAATCTTTGATAAACTTGTTTAGTTTTAGTTTAGTTTTAGTTGGTAAAATTTGACCACCTTTGAAAGTGGTATAAAAAGGCTAAATACATTATTAATAAAATATTTTTGAGAACTTTGAGGAAAACTCTACAAAGTTATAAAAAAAATATTTTCAAAAAATAAAGTGAATGGTGTACATAAAATAACAGTCAATCAACTCTAAACAAAACAAGGTATCAAAGAGGCCTCACTATGTGCACATGTAGTAGTTTTTTTTATTGACCCAGTACTTGCAACTCAAAAAAATAACAGAAATATTAATGGACGGGTTGTTTCATAAGCATTTTATCTGTGTTACGTTTCATTAGTGTTTTATATGATGTTTTATGTGTTTCACACGAAATAGATATATCGTTTGAACGGTATACTGTTAGATGGTAGACGCAAAAAAATAATGTGCATGAGCTCCAGGTCTCAAGGAGCTCCTTGAAACCAGCATCCTGTTCATGTGTGTGGAATCTTTCATTAACAAAACATGTTTTTAGGAACGCACAAACCGAAGTTTGCTGCAGTTTGTATATCACAGGAGCTGACGTTAACTTTTTGTCCCCAACATGCATGATTGTCTCTGGAGAAGTTTAACAAAGCTAATATCTTACTGGTTCTTTGGTGTTCAGTATACTTCGGTAGACGGTAGTAGAGTTATCTGAGGAATCTTCATTGTCTAACAACGCTAATCTCTGCGCCTACAGTAATGATAACTATCCTTGGTTGTCGTGTGGAGAAATTTCTTTATCTTGAGCTAGCTAAACTGGAAGCAAGAGCGCCTTTTCTTCCTTGATAAATAAGGTTGTGGCAAGTGGTTTTTAGGGCTAATCATGTCACTTTGTTTTGGACCAATTGACCAAGCATGGATATATGATTAACCGGTGATTAAAATTCCTGTTTGGCGGTCATGACAACAGTCATGACTAACTCTTTGGGTAAAGTTTCTGGGCTTGTCACGAACTGAATCAAGTGTGTTGCGTACCCCCTATCCATGGCGATTTGGCTATCCTAGAAGAAGTCCTCCAGCCTTTCCTCTACATATCCACAAGCTAAGAAAGACACACTTCTTGCCCCTTATAGAGAATATTCAAGCACGTCTGTCTAGCTGGAAAGCTACTCTCTAAAGTTGGTCATCTAACCCCGGTCAATGCGGTCCTATCTTCGCTCCCGACCTCCTTCATCACTATCTTCCCCCTCCCAAAGTGGGTAAGCAAGCAAATCGACAAGATGTGGCACTCTTTCCTTTGGCGTGGAGAGGAAAGTGCTAATGAAGGCCACTCTCTCGTCAAGTGGGATATAGTTTGTCGGCCCAAGTAGCTCGAGGGCCTAGGTACCTCAATCTCCAACTATTTGGAAGAGCTCTTCGGTTGTGTTGGCTTTGGCGTTCCTGGTGATCACCCTCAAAGCCTTGGGTTGGGTTGGCCTCCCCTTGCACCAATATAGACCTTCAACTGTTTGGGGTTGCTACCACTGTTGTGGTCCATAGTAGTAATTCGATCAACTTTTGGCAAAATAGATGGTTTCAAGGGGTCATCTCATCTCAAATTGTGCCTAGTATCTTCCAAATCACTACCCACAAACATTGCTCGGTGGCATTCATGATAAACAAATTCCACTTGAATCCGCATCCTCTCAATCCGTCATCTAAATACCCTAACCTAGCTATAGGAGTACATCTAGGTTTGGAGCCATCTTTCTCACCTTATCCTCACTACAAGTACAACGGATGAGATCATGTGGAATCCTAGATCCTCGGGCACTTGCTCAACTAGGTTGGCGATTCTACTATAATTCTACGGGAATGTCCCTTCTACATTTTGCACCACTCATTTGGAAGGCACACACCGAAAACAAGTGCAAGTTCTTTGCATAGACTCTCTTTGATAAAAATTCCACACAATCGATGTCCTGACACGCAAAGGTTGACCCCCATCAACCTCTTTGTGTCCTCTGCAACGACATCCTAGAGACTCTCACCCACTTATGTGGCCAATGCCCACCCCATATACTCAAGCCATCTGGCACAATCCTGCAAACCCCTGTGTTTAGCTCCATCACACCTCCAAACAAATAGGACTTGGTGGCTCCACTCGACAGCTCTCTTGCCATATGGATATAAGCGTGAGTTCAATGGATTGATCATTTGCACTGTGTGTAATATTTGAAAAAGCACGACAAACACATCTTTCAGCAGGTTTCGATATCTACGCATTTCTTAGTAGCTAAGATTCATGAGGATCTCCTTATGTGGAACCGATCTGTCTCACGAGTAGTTACTAGAGCTTACCTTTATTCCTTTTGTATGGTTACAGATATTATATTTTGTTCTCTTTCTTCATAACGAAACGGCAGCGTCTTTGCGCTTCTCAAAATAACCTTCTTTTCGTGAGAGAGCTTTTCATCTCATTGGCGTACGTTGACAGTAGATTAATACGTGTGGTTGTTTTTGGGTCATGAATCCGTTGACAAGTCGTGGCTCTCCGCCTACGGGTTTTCAGTGTGACCCAACTACTCATCAACAGACGCCAGGGATCAACATTTTCAGAGCAAGTTCTTCAAATAAAAATGAAATGCAAAAGCTAAACCGCCTGCCTGCATTCATAGGCACCAAAGGTTAACTAGTATAAGCATAAAGACCTCACCTCAGACTTCTTGCAAGATCGACACAGAGAGCTAAATAAAAAACTAGTTGAGCCCATGGTTAATTAATTTGGTAGAGAGAGAGAGAGCGCACTTTAACAGCGTCTAGTTGGGTGTAGCCTGCACATGTGCAATGGTTTATTGGCTTTCCTTCTTGACAAAGATATTTAGCTAAACTATTATTTTGATGATATCTTAGAGAGAGGCTGCATTTAAAGTTAGGACAACGTTGCTACCTAGCTTGCACTAACATGAAAATGAAGTGCATCAAGCCAGATAATAAAGATATTTGCAACTTAGGTTCAGATGGCATGGTTGCATGATATGCAACATGTCCACTTTGTTCTCACGCACTTTGGCCAGATCTTTGGTTTGTTCTCGTCTATGATGATTAATAAGCTAGAACTCACATCCACAAAAGATGACCGTCAAGTTCTATTCGTTCAGGAAAAAATTTTCCATGGAAACTTATCTATAATAAAAAAATCATTTATTCTAATTGTTTTAGATGTTGGAATAAATTTTTTGATCTCTACATACGGAAGGTATATACAACAAAATGCAAAATGTTATCCTCCAAATATAAATATATCATTCACATACTAGTATTTGTCACATAAAAAGAAGAAAATTTTTTGTCCGTGCCATTGAAAATCTGTGCGGTTTTGGTTACTATAAAAATAGACATGTCATTTTCCTTTCCATTAGTAATTTTGGCTTATTTCATTTCTGCCATTAACGTGAGTCAATGACTTTTGACCATCATGTGGGGCTAACGACTTTGGTGGAATGACATTACGTCATTGGTTCGAAAGATAAAAATAAATATGAAAGTTATATGTATTTGCCCTCTGTCTATCAGTCATCTTAAGGTCAAGGCATACCCAAGACTTGGAAGGATCATGGCGCGCAAGTCAGAGCTAACATAGACGAAGGGCGTGGTTAACGAGGTTGAGGTCTGGGATGCCAAGGCCACCTTGGGATTTTAAGGCGATAGACAGTCTGCCAGTTAACCAAGGCATGTCCCGAGGTGGAACCATCCTGACCCTTTCACAGGAGGGAGCGACGGATTTTGTCATTCTCCTTGATGACCCATTTGGGGAGATGGAAGATCGTGGCGAAGTAAGTTGGCATGGCCGAGAGGACCGCCTTGACGAGCGTGAGGCGGCTTGCTTTGGAGAGCAGGCGACCTTTCCAGGATGGAAGGCGGGCCTACACGTTTTGAATGATAGGAATAAAGTGGTTCTTCCCTAGACGTTTGAAGTGAAGGAGGAGGCCCGAGTAGGTGCAGGGGAAGGAAGCCCTAGTCCCGGGAAGGGCCGAGAGCGAGGTCCAAATCCCCATCATCATAGTGGAGGGGCATGACGGAGCATTTGTGAAGGTTTATCCGGAGGCCGGAGACGTCTCCAAAGGAGTTGAGGAGGTTTATAGTGGCAAGGATCTCCTTATGGATGGGGCGGAGGAAGATAGTCGTGTCGTCGGCTTAGAGAGATGTTCGCAACTTCAAGGGCGAGTTGCCAACTTGACAAAGGATACCCGTCTCCTCTGCAAGAATGACGAGGCGCTGGAGGAGGTCAATTGCCAGGATGAAGAAGCATCGGGGAGAGGGGGTCCCCCTGCCGAACCCCACAAGCATGGTGGAAGTTGGGACAGGGGCGACCATTCAGGAGGACCAAAGAGGAGGCGGTTCTGAACAGGAGGGTGACCCATTCCCGTCAACGAGGACCGAAGCCTAGCCAAAGCAAAAGCTCAAGAAGATAACCCCAATTAACGGAGTCAAAAGCCTTTGCGAAGTCAAGTTTGATAAGAATGGCCGAGGTTCGTTAGACGTGGAACCTGCGAAGGGTGCCTTGAACATAGCGAAAGTCTTTACAATTCTCCAGATTAGCAGCTTCCTAGTCTCCTCTCGTTGATATCTCACATCTGTATCATTTGTCAAAAAGAAACCATTGCTTTTGGATTGTACCTGAGCTAAAATATGGATACTTATCTCCTTGAAAACACCAGAGCCTAGATAAACAAAACCACTCCACTATAGTGTCACACTGTCACCTAATCCATTTGTTTGGCAAATGTTCTTTCGGTGTGTGCTGGCATTCACTGTTGAGTGAATGTACTTCTCATCAGAATGAAGTGCTAGATTCCAAACTCCTATGATGCAAACCTAGATTCATGATTAATATCCAGTCCATTGTGCTTCTATTTTGGCTTCCTTCATTAAGATCCACGTGGTGCTGTGTTATGCCATTTTATGGGCTTTCACATGGCAGAGAGCTTGCCAAACTAAGTTCATGAATCTTGTTGTACCTTTCGTACTGCGCCTGCCATGAACGCCTGGTCAATGGGGGCAATCCTGCATGATTAGGACATGATTATGTGCCTGATAGTTACAAGATTAGACATATTTTGAAGTTGTAAATTAAGATCTGTTTGCTGATGATTACTGGGCTGTTCACTGTCATATTATCATATTGAGAACTTGTCCTAGAAAATGAGGAGACGACAGCGCAACATTCGATGCACATTGTTTCAGTTTTCTAGTGACTGTGAAGGCGTAAAAAGAGAATGCCCCAACTCATGATTCCACGCACCACAAAACTGTTGTTGTTTTTTTTGGCCCGTCTTTTCACCCTTTCGGTCAGATAAGACCATGAGCTGAAGTAATTGCTGAGCTTTTGGTGAGCAGGAACACCATGGCCTGATAAAAATCTCTCTGGTCAGGAACACAAATGAGAAGCTGCCCTTTTCAGATAAGCTGATGAACCCCACTATGCCGGTTCTTGTTATGACAAATGAAAAAAGGGATGATACTTGTCTGAATGATCTTTTGATTGAAACTTGTCTGAATGATCTGATCAGCATTTAAGACCAAAAGAGAAAGGCTAGAAGCAAGCCTTGGTTAATGGCATCGTCCTTCGAGCAATCACGTGAAGTGAGCATATACTAAAATCCAGTGGGCTGGCTGTAAACTATGAACTTCTCATGCTAGGAAATATTTTCATGCGTATCATCAAATTTTCACAAAGAGGACGAAATACTTCAGGGCTTGGCAGTTGGCTGTCAAGATCTTTGTAGCCTACAGCCCTACAGCATATTACATACAGAGGGTATCATAGTACGGGATCAAAAAATTTCAGAAAAACAATTGTTATTTTTATGTCAATAATTGAGCTAAGCTAGCTAGTGGCCTATCTGTCAGCAACCACCAGATGGTGTTCCTTTCAGTCATCCTCATCGCCTACTGAAACAAAAACAAACAACTCATCATCTAAAAGATAAATTTAGCGTAACATGCAGGCTTAATAAACAAACTAATGCTGGTTTGTACCCTTATCTCACTTTGGAAAGATGCCGCAAAACATTTTTTTTACTCTCCTTTGCCCTTTACTATCTATGGTACGGCCTGGTGTTTACTCAACTTTATATCTAAGATGCAATGCGTCCTGGAAAGGTGATTGCAGCAAATCAAAGAACAAGTTGCACCCGTGGATGTAACACAGATTAGTGATCAACGCATAGCATGCACAGATTTTATGTACCTAACTATATAAAAGTTGGATTGCAACACATCTGGAAATATGATCTAAGCAGAGTTCATTGACCAGCTCCATGCTAGATCAATGTATACATCATTGTTCATTGGATCTACAACGTAGCAGGTTGTACTGTCAATCCCACATATGTTTGCAGACTAAAGAACCTCATGAGATCACCCTAGCCCCCCCTCCAAACCTATGAACAAGCCAATATATTAAAGTTGGCAGAGTCTTGCAGTGTCCTTTCACTTATTTCTTTATTGGCCGAGGACCAACTACATGAAGCTAGAGTTTGAGCATTGACGGTGCCACATATCACCGTTCCTCTGAAAATGCTTTTCCTGATGACATTCAGTTAGCCGCCCAGTTAATGAGTGTTGCATCATCCTACAGGAGCAACTTCAGAAATATGCACTGTCAAATTTGAAGTATGTTTTTTTCCATGATGATCAAGGAGAGATTGAAGGGTTGAAATATCCAATCCCAGTGATGCAATATTTTGGCGTCTCGTCATCCTAAGCGTATGCGGTATTGCAATTATTTAGAATGTGATGAAACACTGCTAACTGAAAAATGGCTTATGTGTATTGTAGCAGTGCTGGAAACAATGGAGTTTGTTTCTTACAAAACTTGAAGCATCTCCCCAAAGTTATGCCATCCGTAGGTAGGATTTTATTGTTTAACCAATCCAATGCCCATACTGCCAGAGATTAGAGGAACATTTCTGTTAAATAACCACATGATTGCAGAGTAAACAATCTTTTCTTGGAAAGGATAGTATATGTCATGCATTTTACATATCTTCTAAATAAGAAACTTAGGTACCCATCATGTCAGGGGTAGTATAATGCCACAGAAAGTGCATTCTGCGTTTTGCATACTGCACTCCTGAAAGTGGTTCATGCCAATTTGATGTATTGTCTGACAAGCATGACTAGCTAGGTTCAGTGTTCTTCGCTGTTTGTACAAATTATTTGCACTGCTTGTGTTATAATTGGATTTCTACAATATTTACTATCAATTGCTACCCTTTGTATCCCCATATATGGCAATGGCGTGATTTTGCCGTAAGCCTCATGCAGTGCCGTGCTTCGAAGCATTTTCCTTTTTGCTTCAGAAGTCCATGGCACAATACAAAATTGAAAACACTTTCAGAAGGTAACTGATACATCACACATCACTGTGTTATCTGTCTCTGGCATCCAATTTGCCAAGAAATCAAGGCAACTGATATGAGTAAACTTCTTCACTATATGGTTGGTTAGCGTTGATGTGATACTTGTGTGCAAGCAATGCTTCGATGCTTGTTTCCCGTTTTATATGACACTTAAAAGACTAATTCCTTGCAAGCCTTTGGGCAGTGTCTGTGAATGATGGAAATCAGAGACGTGAATGATATCAGTGCTTGACATGAAAGAAAGCCGGAGCAGTTCTTTTCCGAAAGTGAGTAAAGCAATATCTTCCTAGGATACTTATCTTTAACTTTAGGTCTTTTTTGCTGATTGACATATCCATAGATCATAGCAATATCACCAGAAGTTGTTGTCATTTACCATGATTCTTCTCTCTGTTACAATGAAGATAATCAGAATTTTGATCTGTTTATGCAATCTTCTGCAGGAGAAACGCTACGGAGAGAAACCAACTGAGCAGTCTAATCTGGAGTGCCAAGAAACCAAACCCGATCATTCCAATCACTCAAACGAGACATATTCAAATATCAAGGGTGAGATAATTTGAGATTAATATCCCATCGCAACCTAACAGTGTTTGTGTGGATTGTTCTGATAAGACTAACATGAAGCCAAAATGGAGATGGAACAGGTCGGCTGGTGAGCAGTCAGACGCAAGGTCAAGTGTCCGTGATCACTAGCTACATGTCATTTTTTAAAACAAACAGCTATATGTCATTTGATCCAATATTGTCTCGTTCTTCACTCTGCAAGGTGCAAGTAGACTTCTGAGTCTTTCATGTGCCCATCCCACACTGCTATGTCTAAAAAAATTAAATAGAGAATTTTTACAGTAGACAGAAATGAATATGGGCTCTCCATTCCCCTCGATATAACAGCTCATGTTTGTACATTGTTGTGAAGGACATAATTGCTCTTTGCTAAAGGTAGATATCATGGAGCACACAATAATTTTTCGATCAGCAGGTGACATAATTTGCACTGATTACTTGTTAATTGATTTGCCGGTTAATCTTCAATTCGTTGATGTCTACAGGAAGAATAGAGCCTCAAACAATAACACGAAACTCGGTTTGCCCATGGGCAGACAAGCAAATTTTTTATGGATTCAGCGTCTACTGTTTTTGGAATATTGGGCTAGAAAGAAATAACAGATGTAAACAGGATGGTTTTCCTTATGATTGATTCAAAAGGATGTAAACAATCGATGAAGGGCGGCGTCTTTTTTACAGCTGCAAATCTGTCGCAAAATCCGCCGCCGCCCACCCGTGTGTGCGCTGCCGCCGCCGCCGTCGCGCGCTCGTGCGAGCCGCCCAGAGCCCCAGACCCAGAACGACTGCACTCGTGTTGCTGCCGCCGCCCGCGCGGGCGCTCGTCGCGGTCGATCGCGCGCGCCGCCAACGCCCACGCGAACGCCGCCGCCGCCGCCGCCGTTGCCAGTACGCGCCGCCGCCCCGGCCTGTCGGACGCGCGGCGTGCTCAAGAGAGGGAGAGAGCGGAAAGAGAAGCTTTTTACGATCATACATATCCTCTGTCCTACTGCCCTCAAAGTCAGAGGGCGGTAGGTTAGAGAATTTACTTCCGATCATACCCTATTACCCTCGCAGCACCGATGGACCGTTGGATTAGATCGACGCCTCTTGGTATCTTCTCTGAACCGGTTTACAAATTTGTTGTAGATTGAGGTAGCATTGTTGATAGGTGTGCTTCTTTTGTTCCTTCCAAATGTTTTAGATCGCATAGATGATCAAGCCACTGAGTTTCCACCAGTAGCACAAACACAGTGTAATACCAATTCTCAAAGAGGGTAGTGGGCCGGTGGACCAAGCCCAGCCCATCACCGACCCTAGCTGAAGAGATAAGGCAGGGAAGAGCAGCCAGCTCTCCTGCCCCTCACATCTCTCCCTTTCTCGAGCTCCCCTGCCCCATCTCTCTCTAGCTCGCCTACCGCTTCCCGCCTGCCGCCACTGTTGTCGGTCACTGTCATTTGTCCGCTGTCGGCGTGGTTGTCCGGCGCCACAGGCTACACCCACCTCTCTCGTTTCCCCTTTCCTGTGGCTGCCCATCTAGGGTTGCTTGTGGGGAACAGCAAGGAAGCTAGGAGGAAGGGATGAAAGGAAAGGAGAGGTGAAGGAAGGAGGAGGGGGAGGCCGGCCAAGCGAAGGAAGGAGGAGGAGGGAAGAAGAAAAGGAGAGCTAGGGTTCCCTCCAAACCCTAGTAAAATGTTGGGAAACGAAGGTACCGCTTCGGGGTCGGCATCGACAACTCGTTCTTCCGCCCCGCCGGGTAACTAAGGCAAGTACATGATGCGATATGGATGGTAATACATGCTAGAATAGTATATTGTACTATATATATGTTCTACTTTATTATTGATAAATTTGATGATAAATGGATGCATGGAGGATAGATATGAAATGAGGTTGGAATATGTTACTTAACCATGCTTATGTTGCATACATCCATAAAAGTATTGTCGGTGTAATAAATACAGGGGTACAAAGAGTCCTGAGAAGGCCAAGAGGGCCCCACGCGTCAAAGGGCGAGCAAGACCCAAATGGCGTGGGCACGAGCCCCTCAGAGGCCAAGAGGGCCCCACGCGTCAAAGGGGCGAACAAGGCCCCAACATGCTGGCGAGCCCCCTCGGAGGCCAAGAGGCCCCACGCGTCGGTGGGCGAGCAATGCCCCAACATGCGTGGCGAGCCCCTCGAGGCCAAGAGGGCCCCACGCGCCAGCGGGTGCGGGCGAGCCCCGGGAGGCCAAGAGGGCCCCACGCGTCGGGGCGAAGCAAGACCCAGCCAAGTGGGCGAGCCCTCAGAGGCCGAGAGGCCTCACGCGCCAAAGCGGGTCGTGGCGAGCCCCTCTAAAGACCAGCGAGGGTCCCACACGTCGGGCGGGGCCCGCGGCGAGGAGCGCTGCGTATGAGTCTTCGAGACGAAGGCTCCCCCGCTCTGAAGGACGGCGCATTTAATGAGACATCACGCATGGATAGACAAATGAAAAATGATTACCTTCTGATGACCCTTGCGTGTCCGAAGCGGCTGCCACCTTATGGCGCGAAGAATTGACCGCAGAGAGAAGGTTTGCTTGAGGAGGCCGCCCGCGTCGGAGGAGCGCGGGGCCCACCCGCAGACTCACCGGTGTGACTATGCGGGTCGAGGCCACTGCGGCATCGCGAGGCTGCGCTGCCAAGCGTGGCAGCGCACGTTTTCGTCTCTTCTGTCGTGTCTTGTCGATTATCTTGAGTATCTTATCGCTTACCCCACTCGGCTCTCTCCGCCAGCTCAAAGCTTGTATAAAGGGGAGGAGAGAGAGAGAGGAGGCACGCAGGTGCGACGTTGCACAAGCATAGGTTCCAAACACACGCAGTTCACAAGCACCTCAAACACATTCCCATTCAACCACAATCGAAAAGAGTTAAGGCTCAGCAGAGTAGGACTATTACCCGCGAGGGTCCGAACTCGGTAAATCTCGAAGTCGCTCCTTGTTGTGCCCGACGCCAAATCGAACCGAGCTTGATCGAGTTGGCTAGCGATCTAAAAATCGACCAGGTGTGATCCGCAGATGGTTGAGCGGAGAACACGCCGCGATGGCGCGCGCTGTAGGGAGCGCTAGCATCGGTTCAAGCTCTTGACCCTTCTTGAGCGGCGATGGCGGAGCAAAGAAATCCGCGATGGAGCAGAAGCGGCCGCTAGAGCCGCGCCACGAGTCGGCCAGCGGCGATGGCGGTGGATCACTCGGCGGTAGCCGCCTAGGGTCGGAACCTGGCGGAAAGCGGCCGCCCGTTGCTAAGGGCGCGCCGCCTTGGAGGAGTGCACTCAAAGACAAAACCTCCATGCGGCGTGGCCTTGCCGGAGAACCCACCGGTTCCGGTGACTCGGACTCCGGCGGCACCGTGGTTGGCTGACCAGCCCGCTTCGTCGATCTGCTTGGCGGGCGTGGTGCAAGTTTCGGGCGTGGGAATCGGTGTTTCCGCTTCCTCCGTTCTTTGTTGCCCTCGCACTCTCTCGCAGATCTCTGGTGAGGCGGGGCCAAGACGACAAGAGCGAGCGACCCTACGGGGGCTCGGCCGGCGAGCGGCGTCAGTGGGCGTGATCTCCGTCCCATCCGGAGGACCGCAACTTGTTGATGGAGAAGACTGCGTGACAAGCTCGCAGGGTCGCGACCGAAGCGCGGATCACATTGCCGCCGCCGCACGCTGGGACCAGCAAAGAGGGCTCTCGCAAAGCTGTCCCGCCGATGGGTGGCGCTTCTTGGCGCCGCCTAAGCGATGGGGCGGCGGGCGAGGACCGCGTCCCAGAGCAGGAGGCTCCGACGCCGGGTGCCGCGCTTTTCTAAGGAGCTGCGCCCGCGTCCGATGCTTAACGGTTTCGCTCGCCCCATCGAAAAGTATGACGGCTCCACCAACCCCGATGAGTTTTTGCAGATCTACACGACGGTGATGCAGCCGACAGGAGGGTCGGGGAAGGTTCTGGCGAACTACTTCCCCGCGGTCCTCACCGGCGGAGCCCGCTCGTGGCTCATGAACCCGCCCCGAGTCCGTGGGGTCATGGAAGGAACTCTCGAGCTCTTCTTCACCAACTTCCGTGGCACCTTCGAGCAGCCCGGTAGAAGACGACCTCCACAACGTGGAAGCGAAGAAAGAGAGTCGCCGCGCGACTATATTCGGCGCTTCAGTCAGGTCCGCAACACCATCCCTGACATCTCCATCGACGCCGTGGTCACGGCATTCAGGAGAGGCGCCCGAGACCCCAAGGTCAAGGAGAAGATGGCCACCCGCAAGATCAAAACGACGGAGTTGCTCTTCACCTTGGCGCAAAATCGCGCCTTCAAAGGAGGAGCCGATCCGCCCGGCCGCTGGGCGGGACAACCATGGTGGCGGCCGGGGACCTCGAGGAACCCCGCGGCAAAGACAAGAAGAAGCGCAAAGCGGCCGAGACCGGACAGGTCATGGCCGCCGAAAGCGACGACGACGACGACCATGCGGCCACCGCAATAATGGGCACGGGGCGAAAAAGAGGAGGAGGTCGCGGCGCGGCGGGTACGGTCCGTAAAGGGCGGCCGGGCGGCGGCTATGGCGATCGCCGTGGCCGCGACGGCCCCGCGGCGGGACGAAGGGCGAACCGTCGCCCGTGAGAGCGGGACGGAAGGCCTTCTCGTCCCATTCACCGCAACAACTCCTACGACGGCAAATTGCCATGTCGTCGACAAAGATGGTGGACAAGCGAGTCCACGAGCAAAGCAGCAGCAGCAGCAGCGGCGTCCGGCAGCGGCAAGGGCAAGGAGGCGGCTTCGCTTGGTTTTCAGCGGCGGAGCGCGGTTGCCGCCATCCACGGCGGTTCGCCACCTATCCGCCCCACGCTAGCTTTAAGCGTGCGATGAGGAAGTGTGCGCCGCCGTGCGGCTTTGGGTCGACAAGGCACCGGCGTGGTCGGAGCAACGATCGCGTTCAACAAAGCCGATCACCCACCAAGATCACCGACCTGGACATCTCCCGATCGTGGTTGCGCCACGGTCCGGAATGTGAAGCTAGGGCGGTTGGTAGACGGAGGGAGTTCCCTCAACCTCCTGTCCCCCCGGGTCACCACGGCGCTCCAGATCCAGCAATGGGAGCTTCGTCCAACACTCCCGCTTCTTGCATCGCGCCGGGCCGAGTCCGTCCGCCGGGCGCGTCGATCTCCGGTGACGTTTGGAGGCTTCGACAACTTCCGCACCGAGATGCTCGAGTTCGAGGTGGCGGACTTCGACCTCCCCTACAACGCCATACTAGGTCGGCCGGCGCTGACCAAGTTCATGGTGGTTTGCCACTATGCGTACATGGTGGTGAAGATCCCAGGGCCAGCTGGCCCCATTGTCTTGAAAGTGGACCGCCCGAGGCGCCCGCTGCTAAGGGCGCTCTCGCTTTGGCGAAGCGACGGTGCCTGTAGGCCGAGGCTTCGACTGGGAGCTCCTCCGGCGAAGACCGTGCCTCCCTCGATTCTTCTGCGGAGGTTAAGACGGTCTCCATGAGCGAGTCAGACCCGGCGAAGACCGTTCGGGTGGGCGCTTCTCTCAGCGTCAAATAGGAAGGCGCGCTCGTCTCCTTCCTCCGCCTAACGCAGACGTGTTTACGTGGCAACCGTCCGACATGGTCGGGTCCCCGTGGAGGTGATTGAGCACAAATTGGCGACGTTCCCGGCGCCGACCGGTCATCACGAAGGTCCGGAAGCGATCGGTGGAGCGCCGAAAGTTATCCGCCAGAGGTGGATAAGCTCTTAAGGGCGGGGTCGTCGCAGGTCGCCCATCGCAGTGGCTCGCGAACCCCGCCTCGTCAAGAAATCCAACGGGCGTTGGAGGATGTGCGTGACTTCACCGACCTCAACAAGGCGTGCAGCGGATCAGACCGCTTCCCGCATCGATCTCATCGCCGACTCAACAAATGGGTGCGAATAAACAGTGCTTCGGATGCGTACTCGGGTACCACCAGTTAGCATGGCGAAGAAGATGAAGACAAGATCGCCGTGGGACGCCCATGGGCGCTCATCGCTATACAAGGATGGCGTTCGATTGAAGAATCAGCCCAACCTATCGGTAGCCATGCATATCGCTCACCGCCCCAAATAGGGCGAAACCTCGAGGTGTAGGTTGATGATCCGGTGGTGAAGTCCAAGAAGGCGGAGGAGTTGATCGGCGACCGGAAGAAACATTCACCAACTGAGGAAGCATCGCATTGCTTAATCCAGAGAATGCGTGTTCGCCGTTCCGTCAGACAAGCTGCCGGATTCCTCGCCTCCCGGAGGGGATTGAGGCGAACCGACAAGATCGCAGATCGAGAACATGAAGCCCCGACGCGACTTCGGCGGATGCAAGGCTTGGTGGGTCGCTTGACCTCCCCGGGCCGCTTTATAGCTCGCTTTGGGGATAAAAGTCTCCCACCGCTCAAGCTCCTAAAGAAGACCAACCAGTTCGAGTGGAAGGCGGAGGCGCAGGAGGCGCTCGACGGTCTCAAGAAGTACCTCACTTCCCGCCCGTCCCGGTCGCCTCAGACCGGCGAGCCAGCCGATCCTCTACGTTGCGGCAAGCCCCAGCGGTCAACAGTGCAGGTGGTGGCGGAAAGAGAAGGCGTTCACGCCCCATTTACTACGCCGAAGAAGGTCCTCCACGACGCCAAACAAGGTACTCACAAGACCGAAGATGTTCTACGCCGTCGACGACGCCCCGAAGTCGTCATTACTTTCCAAGGCGAGAAAGTCACGGTGTTGACTAAGTATCCCTGCGGAGATCCTCTTCAACCGCGAGGCGACGGTCGTGACGCTGCCGGGCCATGGAGCCGGCAGAATCGATCTCAAGTTCGCCCCGAACGGCCATCAAAGGGCAAGCTCGACGAATTGCCACATGGACTCCGGCGGACACGAGCCGAAGACACCCCAAAGACCTCGCCGGACTCTCTTCTTGACGGCTCATTCCGCCGGAGGGGTTTGGCGTCGTCTCCCCGTGTCTCCCACCGCGATGCCGTCCGGCACTGGTGGTCTTGGACTTCCGCGCCATCAACAACGCCGCGAATATGAAGGATTGCTCGCCGCTCGTGGTGGCTTCACCCTTGGCATCCGGCAGACTACAAGTAAAGGCGACTCTCTCCGGTCATCAACCAGCGAGGCAGATTTCTCCCGCCGGATCCCGCATGGCGGCCTACTCGGCGGAGGTGCGCCGTTGGAGCGGCACGCCGAGGGTTTGGGCTTGTGCACGCCCTCGCCGCGACAACTACATGGCGGATGAATCGCCCCAGCATTGCCTCGCCGAGGGCACCTGCTCCGCCGGGTCTTTGAAGAAAGACTTACGCGGCCGTCTGTCGCAACCCCCCATTCGCGGGGACGACGCTTTCCGACGCAGCCCCACCTCTGGAGGAGACGCCACCGATCTCGCCGCAGCCCCGGTTGGAGGGAGGAGGTGGAAGAATTGCCGAGGCGCTTGAGGCGAAATGCAAGGCCAGCGTAGTACGCCGGCGACAATGTATGTAACGCCGCCACACTCGTCCCGGAAGGTCGCGGATGGATCCGATCCTAGCCTACCGCGGGATGGAGTGATCCCCGACGATGACGCGTCGGCTTAGAAGATAGCGCGCAAGGCCAAGCGCTACGCCCTGGTAGGTGGGGACCTTTATCGCCAGGGCGCAAACGGAGTTCTACTGAAGGGCGTCACTCGGGAAGCGGGGAGGAAATTTCCCCGAGATCCATGGAGGCATGCGGGAGCCATTCGGGAGCCGGGCGTTGGTTGGGAAAGCTTTCCACGGCTTTATTGGCCTATCGCCTCCGTGATGCCTTCGAGCCGGGAGGAGATGCGGCGTGACAATTTTATGCTAGCAGATCCACCGACCGCCCAGCGCCGCAAACCATTCCGCTTCCCGCCGCTCGCGTCCGGGGCCGATATCTGAGCCCGTTCGCGGGCGCACCGGAGGTTACACTCATATGTTCGCCGCCATCGACAAGTTCACTAAGTGGGTTGAAGCCTCGCCATCCCGGCGATCACATCTGCAGCTGCTATCAAGTTTATGAAGAGCATTTTCGTCCGGTTGGTGTCGCCAATGTAATCATCATCGATAACGGCGCCGCCTCAAAGCGCCGATTTCCAAGACTGTGCGAAGAGTTGGGTACTGCCGTGCTTCGCTCCGCTGCGCATCCGAAGAGCAATGGGCAAGTGGAGCGCGAACGCGAAGTACCGAAAGAGCTCAAGACAAGGGCGCTCGATAGCTCGGAGAAGCATGGCAAGCGCCAATGAAGAAGTCCCCACTGTTGTGGGCGCCGCGGACAACTCCTAACAGAGCCACCGGATAGACCCTTCTTCCCGTGTATGGCTCGAGGCGGTGTTCCCATCGAGCTCGCCTTCGCTCCCCAAGGTGGCGGCGTTCAGCCAAGACAAAGACCACGACCGCGTCGGGACGAAGTGAATCTCCGGAGGAGATCCGAGACAAGGCGATCCGGCCGCCAAGTACCAAAGAAAGGCCGCGCCAAGTTATCAAGCAAGGCGGTGTGTGAGAACATCGGCATGGGCGACCACGCTCACGCAAAATCCAAGCGCAGCGGGCGCAATAAACTGCTCTCCCATGGGAGGCCCTTCAAGGTGGTCTCGCCTCCCCCCAGCTCGGTCCAGGGCTCGATTCGAGGATGGTCGCGAATTGGCGAACACTTGGAACGCCGAGTACCGAGGAAGTTCTACCCATAGGTAGCGCCCGAAGCTTTTTTGTTTTTTTGGAGCCGAGCGGCGAGGTCTTCTTCCTTCACCGCCGCCTCGGGGCTACATTGTACAAAGCCATCTTCAATAAGAGATAAGTTCTGCCTCCTTGTGGGCATCTGCTTTTTTCACCTCAAGTCTCATAGAAAGCATTCGCTGAAAGTCGGTAGCGAAAAAAGTACTTAAGGCGATGGCCCTTAGTTGCAAGGATCTAACGCCACGACTTGCGGTTGGGCGAAGCGGCGGACGGAAGGCGTGTTCTAGCCCGTGTGTCGGCTCGGTCTAGGCAATGCGCCAACAATGCACCGCGACTAGACCACTTCGGAAGCTAAGCGCCGCCACGCCGACGCCTAGGGTCGGTTCGCAAAGAGGCCATAAGGGTTGAAGTAACCAGATGCCTCGAGGAAAAAGCGCCACTTTCAACAGTAAAGCTCTATCTAAAACTTTTGGCGATCGGTTTTAGCCTTCAAAAGGTCTCATAGAAAACATTCACCGAAAGTCGGTAGCGAAAGTACTTAAGGTGATGGCCCTTAGTTGCAAAGGCAAACGCTATAACTTACGTTGGTGCGGGGCGGTTGACGGAAGGCGGTTCTAGCCCGTGTGTCGGCTCGGTCTAGGCAATGCGCCAACAATGCACACCGGCGACCAGACCACTTCCCAAAGCTAAGCGCCGCCACGTAATGTTTAAGTCGGGTTGCGAGAGGCCATAAGGGTTGAAGTAAACCAGATGCCTAAGGAAACAAAGGCTTACTTACGCAGAACGCTCATCTAAAGCCTTTGGCGGTCAAAGCCCACTCAATTTCGCAAGTTAAAATTGTGCGAAGTTCAAATGAGACTCACAACAAAAAAGCAAAAGTTTGTTTGCATTGATAGGCAACGCTTATAAGGCAAAATAGACAGAAGTCTCGCTTCTCCTCCTCGTCTCGCTCTTCCACCGAGCGGCGCCGCCCATCATGGATACGTGGCGGGGCGGCGGTGTCAACCCGCTACCGCTCAATCCGGTCCACCGGGCGCGAAGCTCCCGGTGGCGGCGTTGAGATCAAACGCGCGCCTCGAGCAAGACAGCTTGCTCAAGATGAACCGCTGCCGCTTCAAGAGCGCTTTGGCTATCGCTCTTCGATCGCCGCGTCCCGCAACGCCACCGGAAGATCGCACATGGCTTCGGCGGCTCGCCCCACGGCGCCAAAGATATCGCGCACCGCCTCTCCAATGGGAATACAAGGTAACACCCAGTGGATGCGAAGCGCCCCGGCCGTGGTAGGCGGTGCGCGCAGATGTCGGCGAGGGTTCGAGGCGCTTCGAAGTGTTCCAGCGGAGGTCTTCGATCGCTTGCGGCCGAGGCAGCGCGGCTTACGCCGCAGCTTGCGGGTCATCGCCTTCGCGGGCGGTTTTTGGCCAAGGGCCCGCCGCAGCTCGCGGCGGATAGCTCCGCCAAAGCGAGGGCTTCTCCCGCTGCTCAAAGCGGGAGAGGTGCGGCGCGCCTCGAGCGCCCCCACGCCGGCGGTCACCGCCGAGATGGCGGCGGCTCCAGTGACGCGGTGGCGAGGGTTCTCATGGTCTCCGTCGCGCGGCGCCTCCATCGGCGAGCGCGCGGCAGCAGGGGCGGTCAAGTCGTGCGGAGCGGAGCTCGATGCCCCAAATCCCGCCTGCTCCAAGAGGGACAAACAGGTTTAGGTATGCAAAAGCGTGTAGCATACTAACCCTAATCTGAAATGTGCGAACTCGTGGAAAGCCAACCTGAAGTGGCGCTACCGAAAGCGAAAGTTGAAGGGGAGCTCTGTGTCGCTGATTGCGGAGGCGGTGGTGGCGCTGTCACGTCGCCGCTGTCAAGCAACCCGCCGACGCGAGTGGTGTCGGCAGAAGCACCACCAAGGCAGCGAGGCCGGGCCAAAGGCAAGCGCCGCGCAGAAAGCGCCGGGCGAAGGAGCGGAAGAAACCGCGCAGCGGCGCCAGCTTCGAAGAGTCGCCGCGCTCGCCCGGGCGGAGCGGCGGCGGTAGCAATGGGCCTCACCGGGGGGCCGGCGGTGGCGGCGAAGCTCAGATCGGAGGGCGAGCCCTCTTTGGGCTCGCTCTCCTCCTCTTCATCGCCGCCCACGGCGAGATGAGGCGGCGCTTCGAGCGCGGTCGAGTCGATCGCCACGGCAGAGGTAGCGCCCCGTGCCACTCGACCGCAGGACCGAGACCTCCATGGGGCAGCGCGCGCAGTGTTGGTTGCGCCCCGTGGATCCCGCCGCAGAGGGGAGGATGTCGCAGCAAGCGGCGTGTCGCTGATTGGTGGGGCCAGTAGTCCCGCCACCGGCCCCGAGCACGCCGTCCCAAAGACGTTCCTCGGGTGGGTGAGTAAGAAAGGAAGCCGTAAGGTCGGCAAGCAAAAAGATTCCAAGAAAGACAGGAGACCCAAAAGACTAAAAGAGCACTCACCGCCGAGGGCGACGCGGACTCCATCGTTGTCGCCATAGTACATCCAGGCGGGGCGAGTCCTCATGCGGAGCGGGCAGAGTCGGCGCCGCAAAAAATCCGCCGCGACGAGGGTTCCGGTGAGCCCGCGGCGGCGAAGATCGACGACGCGCACAAGATCAACCCCACTCGGCTGAATCGTCGGCGAAGCCCCTGGTTGGCGGTGGGCTCCACGGACCCTCGTGAAGAGAAAGATCGCCGCAGCTACCGGAGTCCTCCACGCATGCCCATTGCCGTGCGCCCTTCCGCTTGGACTTGGACGCAATAGGATGAAGGCGGCGGTTTCATGAGCGTGAAGTAGCAGCCCCGAAGACTCAGACGGGCGCGCGCCTCGCAAAGACGAAGAGCCAAGGCCAGAGTGGGAGGCTTGGCATCGTCCCCACGAACATCTCGCAGAGGTGGACGAAGATGGCCAGCGCAATGATGGAGTTGGGGGGAAGGTGCACCGCCTGGATCTCGTAAAAGGCGAGCACCCCCAAGAAAAATTCAGAGTACGGCGGGATGAGCCCCGCCAGCGCCGCCCAGACGAAGGTGATGATCTCCCCGTCGCGAGGGCTCGGCGCCATGGTGCCGGGACGGAACCGGGCGGCGGTTGGCGGCACGAACACTTGAAGCCGCCTCACTGAGTCTTCGTCGGCGGCGGAGGTGGGAAAACCTGGCCCAGGCGACGGCGCGCCCCCACGGCGATCCTTGCTGCGTTTGGGCGCCATTGGAAAGCAGTGGAGAAGTTGGCGAAGAGAAAGAAGGCTCTGTGGTGGCAGCGAAGGAGGCAATTGGCGCTTATGAAGACTTAGCGTATGGAAGGATTGACCGCAGCTACCGAGAGAAGTATTTATAGGCGTGGGCGCGAGCACGACAGCTTGATTCCGCCCCACGCTGCGGCGCCATCATTACCCCGCGCGTTTTTGTTTCCCGCGAAAAGCGGCGTAGTTCCCCAAGGAAGATCGTGTGTAGATGGAGAATCAGGCGTACGGCCGCCGCAGGTGGTGGGCCCCCCACGATTCGTCTCCCACCACACAAGAAACGGAAAAGTGTCTGCGCGACGGTTCGCGTATCATGGTGGACCCGGGGGCTACTGTCGGTGTAATAAATACCGGGGTACAAAGAGTCCTGAGAAGGCTAAGAGGGCCCCACGCGTCAGCAAGGGTGAGCAAGGCCCCAGCCATGGCTGGCGAAGCCCTCAGAGGCCAAGAGGGCCCCACGCGTCGCGCGGGCGAACAAGGCCCCAAAGACGCGGGCGAGCCCCTGGGAGGCCAAGAGGGCCCCACGCGCCAGCGGGCGAGCCCCTCGGGAGGCCAAGAGGCCCCACGCGTCAGCGGGCGAAAGCAAGGCCCCAGCTGCTGGCGAGCCCCTCAGAGGCCGAGAGGCCCCACGCGCCAGCGGGCGCGTGAGCGAGCCCCTCTCAAGATCAAAGCGAGGGCCCCACGCCCAAAGCGGGCGCGCGGCAGCCCCTCTCAAGACCAGGCGAGGGTCCCACGCGCCAGGGGGCTCCGCGGCGGAGCGCGCGCGTATGAGTCTTCGTGACGAAGGCTCCCCGCCTGCGAAGGACGAAGCGCATTTAATGAGACATCACGCGGATAGACAAATTAAAAAATGATTACCGCGACAAAGGACCCTTGCACGCCCGAAAGGTACACCATCAGGCCCGTAAGAATTGACCGGCAGAGAGAAGGTTTGCTTGAGGAGGCCGCCTCGCCGAGGAGCAGCAGGCCCCACCCGCAGACTCACCGGTGGATCAGGCGGGTCGAGGCCACTTGGCGGCACGCGAGGGCGCCAGCCGCGCGCGGCGCCACACGCTGCCTCTTCGTCGTGTCTTGTCGAGTATCGAGAGTATCAGACGCTTACCTACCCCTCGGCTCTCTCCGCCAGTTCAAAGCTTGTATAAAAGGGGAGGAGAGAGAGGGGAGGAGGCACGCAAGGTGCAGACGTTGCACAAGCATAGGTTCCAAACACACGCAGTTCACAAGCACCCTGTAAACACATTCCCATTCAACCACAATCAGAAAAGAGTTAAGACTCAGCAGGAGTAGGACTATTACCCGCGAGGGTCCGAACTCGGTAAATCTGAAGTTGCTCCTTGTTGTGCCCGACGCTCAAATCGAACCGAGCTTGATCGAGTTGGCTAGCAGTCTAAAAATCTGACCAGGGGTGTGATCCGCAGTGGTTGAGCGGAGAACACGCCGTCAAGCATGCATTCGAGTCAGGGCGGTGAGAAAGTCATATAGCTAACTAGTCCGATAAGCCACGGGCTCAGTCTATGGAAAGGCTATATGACTAATCCGGTGTGCTCTTAATAAGACCTACAGAGGTAGGCACCCCCACAGGATGGCGGGGAAGTCTCACTACGGTGAGCACCTCCACGGGATGGAGTTAGAGCAGTACATCGACGGGTGTACGCTCAGATACCGGTGCGCGCAAATGTTAAAAATCATAAAGCATTGCATTACATTGAAACTTGTTGTTTGATTGGAGCCGCAATTGATGATAATGTTATTAGTGCTTATGTTTGCATTCAAACCTCGTTATTATGTACTATGCTGAGTCTTGGACTCACTCTTGCTCGTCTGTTGTCTTTTTAGGTGATGGTTGAAGCAGCACCGCGGGAAAGGGAGTAGATCACACTTTTGCTCATCACACGAGCTAGCCAAACCAACATTTTGTTAATGCAATGAACTAGCTAGAACTTGTTTGTTACCTTGGTAGTGTGTAATAGCTTATTAAGGGTCGCTTGTGATGTTTGGCTATTACTCTCTGAAGGTCGCCAGAAAGTATCTGTTTTGGGGTGGTTCTGGTTCTTGCCATGTGTGAGCTTTGACTTATAGATAGTTGGATGTATATTGATTCTTGTTATGCTTTTGCTGTGAGTTTTCCCTGTTTCTGTTTGGATGTCCCAGTACTAGAGGAAGTTCTGCCAAATTTTTGTATTAAAGGAGTTGGTAGCATCTTGAGCCTCAAGGGTACGGTCGGGGTGTTACACACGGGCTTTGGCAATGATGAATGTTTTGATGGTAGGATGGTGAGCCTGCAGTGCACGAAAAGGTGGTCATTGAATTAAGGGTGTTCATCTGCCCTCTTCAAATTTACACCAAACATGTCATTGGGTCTTCTTCTTCCTCCCTTTCTTCATGTGTTCCCCTTCTTGCTCTCATCACCGGTAAGCAGTATGAACTTCGGCGACCCTTCCCCAAGTCTCTTTCTCAGTCTCTCCTCTCTATTCCATGACCTTCTCCCTCTCCTTAGCTTGGAAGAGGCGTTGAGGAGGGAGAGGGAGCTTGAGTTTGTCGGAGATAGGATGAGGAAAAAGAGAGGAGAGGGAGGAAGAATGATGGGCGCGGACGCGGGGTCCCGATCTTCTGGTAAGAGACGACGATGATAATTCGGTAGGTATTACGGAGACCTATACGATCCGGCTTCCAACTCCACAAGGAATTGGAAATCCCAGTGATCGCTAAACCATCACGACGAGTATTATCGACCGAACCAGAGGCACGATCAACCTGTCCACGAAGGACGGTTCCTATAGGCAACCGAAGAGCGAGCAAGAACACAAGATAAGCAATCACAATTGCGAGTATAAATTAAGGATAATGGGGTTCAGAAACTTGGTCCTGTTGGTCTAGCCGACACAAGAAGAACAAGACGAAATCTCACACAACCGTGACGGAATCAACTAAACAAAACCCAAATAAAACGAAGCACGGCGGGGAACTTATATAGGGCGGCGGCCAAAGGGGAGGCGGCACCCAAATAGGTGCCCACGCACGCACAACCCTAACCCTAGGGGTACACGGGCTTTGGGCCCAAAAATACGGCGACGCAGCGCCCGAAAGTTTATGTCCGTCATATTGTTTTCGCGATTCCCATTGACTCGGATTGAATTTGGAGGCGTGGTCGGATCCGTTGGAAATCTTATCTCGTAAGCTTTCCGTAGAGTCCTTATTTGCCTCATTTGGATGTCGTATGTGATCTGAGCGTCCGTTTGATGGTGCACTGGTTCTGGATGTCCAAACCGGACTCGACAACAACTTCGACGTCCTCTTGACTTGGGCTCGATGGTTGGGAACGTCCTGAACCGCGTCAATGATGTTCTCATCAAAGAATGTAAGGACATTTAGTTCTAAAAGGTTGAAACCTCCTTGCAATGATATACATGCAATTAGCCTAACATTTTAATGATATTTATATGTCATATTTTACCTTTTAATGATTTTGGTAAAGCTAAAACTTTATGGTGGATTGAATGTAAATAACCCACTAATTAAGTGGGATTATATTACGTGTTTTAAATTGTTTAACTTAACCATTATCATGTATACTAGCCAAGTGATGAAGTGATCATGCTTTGCTATAAGAAAATACAAGTTGCACCGTCGAGGCTAAATGAGCGAGCCAATCATATGGCTTCACACTTTTAGTGCATTTCTAAGAGACATCACTTGGTTCATACACTCGTTTTTACCATAGGTGATTCGTGCTACAGACGGTGACATGTTATTGTTGCTTGTGAGCAACTATGTGGATGACGACAGGCCAACACACGTTACACTTCGGTTGTATTACACCAATAATTTTGAGAGGTTGAATCAAACAAAATGAGTGTGTTACGCATGACGGACTACATGGCATTAGATAATTTTATTTCTATTATGACGGATAGTGTGGCAAGTAATAATTTTAGTGAAGCCTAGCATCACCCATCACCACAACCATAAGGGGCTTTTAAATAGCCAAGAGAAGGTGCTCCCAATTACAGTATCGTTTACCATCGCTCTCTCTGTACTGGCGGACTCGTTTTGCATGCGGCGATACTGAAGACTTCCTCGTCAGTCTTTAATTGTCCCGATCCAAGCCCCTGCACCATGTTGTCAGTGAAGACTTCTTCTCAGCGAATATCGGGCGCGACCATTCCCATGTCGCCGCCGCCGCCACAACGTCACGACGGCCGGCGATCGCCGGCCGGCAGCGCGCGGGAGCCGGGAGCGGGCGCTGCATGCAATGACGCTCCCAAAGCTGATTAATTCGGCTCTTCAGAAATTTTTTTGAACAAAACGGGGCGGGCGCCCTGTCATTTCATTAAGAAGAAGAGAACTATACATTGTACAAAGACTTAGCCACGGCTAGAAAAACAAAAAAAATTACATTGGGACAGCAAGGAGCCCCATGCTCTATCCCCTCACATCCTCCAAAATTCTATCAACCAGCATCCTAGAAGGAAGATTTTTATACTGAAAAATGCGTCTATTCTTTTCCTTCCAAAGATTCCAAATAGTGTAGATTATGAGACCATTCAAGACCCTCTTGGCCGCTTTGTCGGCTGTCTGAAAAGATGCCGCAATCCACCAGTCGCAGAAGATCATGTTGTTTGTCCATCTAGGCGTTTGAGGGTATTGATTGAGAACCTCATTCTAAACTTCTTCAGAGTACGAACAATGGAGAGGTCAGATGGTTAATGGTTTTCGGACTATTTTGGCATAAAGGACAAATGGGTTGGTGTGGCCATCCTTTTCGAGTCAGGACGTCAGTCGTATGAATGCGTCCATGGGCGAGAGACCAGGCAAATAATTTGCATTTGTTTTCTGTCTGTGCCTTCCAGATGGTGCCTCCGAGGGACCATGTTGGAAATGCTACCCAGAAATTGGAAATGATAGGCCGACTTTAGTAGAGAACCCGACCATTCGAGGTTGGAGTCCAAATGATCTCATCAGCTGCATCTGTGAGCGTTACACCATGAATTTGGCTCCAAAGGTGGAGGTAGTCCTGAAGCTGCTCTATCGTGTTGAGGTGCCGCACCATGCCTATCCACTTATCATTAGGAAGCAAATCTGCAACAGAATGATCCTTTCCTCTTGCGATGCTGAAAAGGTGGGGTGCAATATCGCATGGTGCGGACCCCTGTAACCAGTTGTCCAGCCAAAAGTTAGCCTTCTGTCCATTTTGTACTGTGACGCGCATCGCCACGAGAAAGAGCGCTCTGTCAAGATCACTGCAGGGTACCGGAGAGCCATTTCAAGGCCTACTTGGGTCAGTCCAATCGAGCCATAACCATCGCAAACGAAGTGCTATACTAAATTTCTGGCGATCCAGTGTGCCAAGCCCACCCATCTTCTTTGGTCGGCACACAGTTGACCAATTGACAAGTGAGTGTCCACCACTGCATGACTCCTCTTCCCGCCAGAGAAAGGCTCGACGTATTTTATTCAACCTCTTTGAAACCCACTTGGGTATTGGGAAAGTTGATAGAAAGTATGTTGGTAGAGCTGAGAGGACAGTGTTGACGAGTGTAAGCCGATCGGCATTACTTAGGAGTCTCCCCTTCCAACCTTGAAGTCGTTTTTGTACTTTCTTGATTAAGGGGAGAAAGTGCACCTTCTTGAGTTTTCGTTGGTGAAGAGGAAGTCCGAGATAGGTGCACGGGAATGAATCTCTCCTACCGGGGAAGGACATTAAGATGTCATCTAACTCTTCCGACCTACAGTGGATCGGGTAGACAACACTCTTGGCAAGATTTATGTGTAGTCCGGAGGCCTTCCCAAAGCCTTCGAGTATATTCATAGCCATCTCAATTTCATTGCGCACGGGATTTATAAGGATGGCCGCGTCATCAGCGTAGAGGGATGTCCGCAAAGAGACCATCCTTGAGTTGATAGCAGAGAGAACATTAATTTCTTGTGCCCGCAGAAAGAGCCGCTGTATAGGATCAAGGGCCAAAATGAACAACATGGACGAGATAGGATCCCCTTGTCTAACTCCTCTTGCGTGATAAATAGGGGGACCAGGAGTGCCATTGAGAAGAACAGAGGAGGAGGCTGACCCTAGAAGGGAGGAGATCCAATTACGCCATCGTTGGCTAAATCCCAGACGCTGCAAAACCTCTAGAAGATAGCCTCAATGGACTGAGTCAAAGGCCTTGGAGAAGTCAATTTTGAGGAAGATAGCCGAGATCTTTCTGCGTTGGTGGTCTTGAATGGCATTCTTTACATGAAGGAAGTTATCTTGAATGGCACGACCTTTGATGAATGCACTTTGGCTTCGTGAGACTAGGCTATCCAAATGAGGGGCCAGTCTGTTGGTCAGGAGTTTGGACAATAGTTTGCTGAAGCTGTGGATTAGACTAATCGGACGAAAGTCTGTCAGCTGCAGACCGAGTTCCTTCTTTTGTAACAGGACGATGTTGGTTGTGTTGAGCAGATTTAACGAGGCCGAGTTTTGGTCGTAAAGGTGGTGAAAGGCATTGATGATGTCCTCTTTAATCGTGTCCCAACAAACACGAAAGAAAAGGCCTATAAAGCCATCTGAGCCAGGCGCCTTATCTATTGGGCTGGAAAGAACGACTTGATTTATCTCTTCTTCCTCGAAAGGCAGCTCTAGGCCATCCAAGTCATGAGTTAAGTAGTCCAGGTGTTCCCAAACCAAGGAGAGCTCACGATTAAAGGGGGTGTCTAAATGCTCCAGAAAGTAGCGGTGACATTCCTTTTCCTTATCAGAGTGGGAGCTGACTGGCCCATCGGACGTGGTCAAGGAATGAATGTAGTTTTTTCTTCTTTGAGAATTAGCATGAATGTGAAAAAATCTTGTGTTTGCATCACCCAACTTGACTCATTGAGTCCGTGCCCGTTGACGTATCCGTGCTTTCTCGATGATAGGCACCGCGCGATCAGCATCGCTGCATTGATTAGCATTGTACTGCTATTTTAGTAATTAGGGAAGACAGGAAGAGCAGCACAGAGGTGTTCGACCACCAAATTAATTAATCCGAAAATCCACCCTTGGCTCTGCATATCGATCTCTTTGGAAGAGGACTGTGCTGACGAAATAAGTATACAGTTGCTTCGGGAAAAAAAAAAAATAATCCATGCATGATCAACTTTGGCATGGGGAAATTCTCCCTGGGCAGCTGTACGAGCGATCGATATATATGTATATATATAACTAGTTGAGTAGGCGGGCCTATGGCCCGCCGAGTTTGCATTAAACTGAGTTATGTTTTTAGCTAATGTAAAGATTACCACAACATAATATAATGACGATCAATAAACCAAATAGAACAAGTCAACCATATGTTTACAAACGTCCAACAAAATCAATCAAACTTGAAAACAAATACATGTAGATATCCCATCAAATTGAACCTGACAGAAATATAGTCACCTAATTTTTCCTATCCATAAGAACAAAAAGTAATGTCATATATGTAAACAATATTAAACACAACCAATTACATATTTATAATTGTCGACCAGCTATAAACTACAATTTGAAGGCCATAGTATCTCTATAACAAAAACAATCAGTCTGCCCACCGTACAAAAGCTCAAGAAACAACTTGAGCAGAAAGCTTAAACACCAAGTTTTTCATAAAAGAAGACTGAATAAGTATCCACCCTGAGACAAGAACAACACTTGTTCAATGAGAAATACTGTAAATCTTTTCCTGATCTCTGTAGTAGCATGTTTGAATTGGAAAAAATTCATAGAAATACAGTAAACTTTGATCTAATCTCTATAGTAGTAGGATGCATAGGGCTGGATCACCAACAAATGGGAAAAAAATGACAACAATGAAGTAACAGGGCATCAGTAAACTGCAATATTTTGTAAGGAGAAAACAACATTAAAATAAGATATATGTACTGTTGCATTTGCACAAACTATACAACACAGTAAGCTAGATCACTATAATAAAATATTAACGACCATCAATAGTATGTACTGAGTGATACTTTGGTAAAATAAAGGACTAACAATAATCTCCTAAAACTTTTATGGTGTAACTAAAAAATAGGTCTATGGTACAATTCGAACAAAATAAAATTAAGAAAGCTGCATATATGAAGGAAGCAACATCCAACATGCAATTCCAAAAACATGCAACATGAACGAAAAACTAAGACCATATCCATTCTTGCTACATGATCGAACAGAGGTACTGAGAAACAAATACCAAGAAATAAAATGACAGGCACAAAACATATATAAAGGACACGCACAACATATACAGTGAACACATAAAAGACAGAAAAAAAATGCCCTTCAATGCAGTGGTGCAGCAAAGTATAAAAGCAGCATTTTTAGCACTAAATAAATGCATTTACGTTGTAATGCTGTTAAGGAAATAGCATGCATGGATCATCTGTGAGCACATCTAAAACACCTAAAAAATAATCCATTAAAAAGAAGGCAAAATTCCCAAGATTCTTAATTGCCAACCTCTTTCAGCACAGCTCGAATCAAGAAATTTGTGTTTAGAATTTCATTTTGACTACCAGTACCTGATTGATGGCTTGGTTGGCTCCAGCATCATGCAGCTCAGGAGCTAGGACGATCAGCTGTGAGTAAAATAAGCGGTGTGAAATCTTGGCTTGCCTCCACAACCTACATATGTTAAACTTGATTGAACATAAATAGTTTTTGTTTCTGATCCATGCCGTACTACATGTATTATAATTGGAGAACATATTCTATGCCTTTGCTTCATAAAGCCATACAGATGCAATTCTTGCCATGAAACACAACAAACTGTATAGCACCATATGTACGAAGACTACTTAGAGCAACTGGCTCTAATAAAAATGGGGTTAATTTCACTGGTGCCATTATGAAACACCCAGAAACCACGCTTGCCATTTTTCGATGCCCTCGACCAGCAATGCCATTTCAGCGAGTTTTTCCTCTCAAACGTGCCATTCTGGAGCTTTACAAGATAATACCTATCACAAATACATATAGAAATACCTTTATACAATGGGTCCCACGTGTCATACTCTTTATCCCTTCTTCTTCCTCAATCCTCCTCTCTATCTCTCTGCTCCCGCCGCCGCCGTAGCCCTGCGCCCCGCCGACGAGCTGCTCCCTCTCAGCTCGGCCCCGCGCCGCCGCCGCCTCCTCCTCCCCCACAAGCTCACGCGGCGAGCTGCTCCCTCCGCCGCCGCCTCCTCCTCTTCCCGCGCCACCGCCTCCCTCTGCTCTCTCTCCTCCATACCGCCCCCTCGGATGAGCTTGCCCTCGCCGCCGTCGTTTCCCGTCGTGCTCCGGCGGCGAATCGAGCTCGGCCGCGGGGAATCGTGCTCCGGCGACGAATCGAGCGCGACGTCGAAATCCCAAATTGAGCTTGCATGAATCGAATTGATCCATTAGGCCGCGTCCTAGAGCTAACTTGAGGTCTCCCTCACCTTCCCCGTGCGTCTCGCCGGCCAATTTGGCCTCCGTCTACCGCCGCCATGAGCGCCGCCACTCACCTCCGCCATGCGCCGCCGCCAACTCGTCGTCGGCCGCCTCCTTCCCGGACGCTCCCCTCCCAAGCTTCCGTGGCGGCGGAGGGAGCACCTCGCCGGCGAGCTTGTGGAGGAGGCAGCGGTGGCGCGGGCCGAGCCGCTTCGGGAGCAGCAGCCCACTCAGAGCAGCTGGGGGGTTCCGGGGGCGCGGGCGACGGCGGGGTGCTCCAAGGGCGGCGGCGGCGGGTTCCGGCGGGCCGTGTTGGCGGCGCAGGGGTCGTCGCCGGCCGGCCTAGCTCGGAGAGAGAGAGAAACAGGGGAGAAAAGAGAGAGGAGGAAGAAGGTGGAGGGGCTGACAGGTGCCGTATTTCTTGCGTATTAACATGTATTTTACCCTGTAAAGCCCCATAATGGCACGTTTGAGAGAGGAAAACTGTTAAAATGGCATCTCTGCTTGAGGCAATCGAAAAATGGCATCCGTGGTTCCGGGCTGTTCAATAATGACAACAGTGAAATTAACCCAAAAAAATGACATAGTTATAAGCTAAATATTCACACAGCAATCCATGAACACACAATATACTGGGAACAGATTACCGCATACACCGAGCACACAAATGTAAACTTTGCGTAATCACACTGTGCATATAATTCTTAATTGTGTAATTCCGTATAGCTATAGTCTATGCAAAGTACTGAATCCAAAGAATAAAGAGAAATATGGGAATTCCGTATGGCCTCTATATGTTCGGATCATAAAAAACATAATCGGTTATGAACATATCTAATTTAAGGTCGATTACGGTCTATAATCCGATATAATCATGCTCTATCCGTGCTGGACAAATTTTAATGGGAAAGCATGCTAAATGAAAGGCCGAGAACATAACATAATCAGTAAGCCAATCAATCATAATGCACTAATTAGATCTGAAAAAACGAATATCGATTATTGGGAATGAACAACGGGCGAAATGTTTTTACCGGACACTGCAATCGAGAGGTTGCGAATGCATGCTGATCTATTCAAGAAGTGAATGGCGAAATGTTCAGAAATTTGATGTTTACGGCGGACGGGAAGAGGGAAAGGGGCGAGAGAGGGTTGCGAGAGAGAGGGCAAAGGGAAGGGGGAGAGGAAGAGGGGGAAGGAGAGGAGAGGAGGCTGCGCTGATCTATGCACGCCATGATGCGCGGGCCGAAACCTACTCGTGGATCTCGCCTTTCCGGTGCTTCGCCATCGTGGGCGAGGAAACCTCGGAAGAGGCACATGGGAAGGGAGGAACGGTTACCTCACTGCACGCAATGCATGCTGATCTATTCAAGAAGTGAATGGCGAAATGTTCAGAAATTTGATGTTTACGCGGAAGAGGGAAAGGGCCATGGAGAGAGGCCGAGGGGCAAAGGGAAGGCCAGAGTAGCCCGCACATGGGAGGAGGACCCAGGAGCCGGCCGCCCTGCCGCCATGGAGGATACGGCCGCCGGCCAGCCGACCAGCGTTGTCGTCTGGACCAGTCACGGGAGGAGGTAGAGGAGCAGGCGAGGCCGGACAGCGTGGCTCGAGGAGGCGGATCGAGCAAGGAGACGTCAGAGTGAGGAAGCGAGGAGGCGAGGCGGCGGAGGCGATCATGGCGGCGGCAAGCAGCATGGCGAGGAGGAAGACGAGTACAGGGGGAGGGGGAGTGCGCCGGAGGCGGCGTCTGGCGGAGACTCGGGCGAGGCAGCCAGGCGGGAGGGCGCGGGCGCGCAAGCGTGGCGGGGGCAAAAAAAAAAAGCGAGCGCATGCGAGGATCGAACCCGCGTCTCGGTGAGAGTTGCCCGCCAGCTAATCGCCCGAAGCCGCCGCGTGCTGCAAGCCTTGCGGTGAAAACCCTTTATATGTTAAAGCGAAACCAACGGGCTGGATCAACTCGATTCGCGATCCGACGGCTCGGCCGGCGCCGGCGCAAAGCGCCACGTGGCTCAGCGTGAGGCGGCGGTGGAGCCTCTCGGCTTTGTACTATTTATAGATTCGCGACATTGACTGGATGATATTAGAATTTGTTATTTTTTAGTCAAAAATTTGAATTTGCAATTTTCAATTGTATAAAGCTGCCGACATTTTCGTCAAAATAGTTTGCTGGCTAGATGCATAATTTTTTTTACCAGTATTTTTTTTTTTACATGGCCTCAACAATAACACTACCGATTATTCACTTGCAGTTGTTACACGCGAGATGCATGGTTATCACTTATTGTTGTTTTTAAAAGTTAAATGATTTTGTTTATGGAGCCTTTTTTAATCTTAAAATTGCTTCTGAAAGATCCGAAGCATAAGTCGATGAAGTGGACTAGCTTTTCAAATTCGCTTCTATAGGCTATTGAAACATAAGCATTTTAACAAACCAACAATTTTAGCAAGCTAACTAGCCCAATGATAACCCCCTATTGCACATGCCCGCTACACATGCCCGCTGGCTCAATCATTTCTTCTTTATAATTAAATAAACAAGGGTTAATTATATGCACGTCATTCCTAAGTTTGTACTTTCAAGATATGTTATTACAAAACGTTGAACATACCCCCATGTCGTCCCTCTGCTAATTCCTAAAAATATGCCATTATGAATAATTTTACCCCTATTCTATATTCATATTTTCCATGCAGTTGCCACTCTTCTCTTCTTCCTCATCCCTCCTCTGCTGCTACCACCTCCCTAAGCTTTGGGCGCATCTTCCATAGGCTCCCTGTACCATCTTCCCCAATGATGGTGCACCACCTAAAGCTTCGAACCCCAAGATGCTTCAGCCATCTCCTCCAACAGCGGTGCACTGTCCTAACATCTGACCCACTCCCTAGGCTTCTATGGCCATCTTTCTCAACAACAACGTGTTGTCCTGAGCTGTGGCTTGCCTCCCCACGATCCTCCAACCATCTTCCCTCAACCGTAATGCCCTATCCTAAGCTCCAACAAGCTCGAGTAGGACACTCTTAGGCTCTCTCCAACAGGAATCCCTAAATTTGATCCTCTATAGCCTCATATACAAGCTTTTTTAAAAAAATTATTTTACTATATTTCTTCCATCTCCAACAGCGTTCCCTATATGGAGAATTGTATAGGGGAAGGAGAGTGAATCCCTACATATAAGGAAACGGAGGGAAATTCTTTATTTTAGAGAACGGAATAGGGAACGCTGTTGTAGCACATATGAAAAGAATATGTCCCCTATTTTAGGGGTAGAGGGTGCTTTAGTGAAGCCTATTGGAGACAACCTTAGGCAACAAGATTTCAGGGACACTCCATTTCCAGAGTTTTGGTTGAAGGCGGAGAAGATGGAAATAGAAGGGAGAAGAAAGGGCAAGAGTATTTTGGTATGCAAAATGTTTGTAGTGGCACATTTCTAAGAATTGACAAAGTGGAATGACATGGAACAAGTTTAGCATTTTATAATGGTATATTTATAGTATATCCTCGAAAGTGCAAGTTATGGAGTTGCATATGTTAACTTATTAAACATATCCCTACCATTTATCTAAAAAAGCTCCTTAGCCATGGTGTTTTACACAAATCAAAGACTTATCACTTCTAGCGTGCGCCAAATGCATAGTACAAATCTTGCAAAATCATTTTAAAGTCCTCTTTACATCCAAACTCACAAAAAGTTCTCTAGCGATGTTCCCCCCTAAAAATACAAGCTCAATCATCAATTGGTCCGGGAGCTTGCTGTTGGAAATATTAGGAATTTTCTCAGTATTTTAATCCACAAAATTAGGTAAATCATAATTAAACAATTGCCGCTTTCAGTTCAAGACCAAAGGTACTAGATATAAAATATCTATCTCATACATGCAAGGGCTAATGAACAGAAAACAAAAAGGCAAAGGCACGGTATAAACAAATATACCCTTGAGCGAGCAGCACCACTACAAAGCAGAGCACGGTATTGGCGGAGGAATGACTTGCACATTCTCACCGCCATGACGATTGATGTAGTCGATCACAAGTTGGTGCGAGATGCCTTTGATGCAAGATGGAGAGGTCGGTGCAATCGAGCGTCGGTGCGATGTAGATGTCTGGTGCCTCCTTGCAACGATCTAGGGACGAAGAACTCGGCGATCAGCGTGAGAACGCTTCCCAAAACCTTATCGGTCTTCTATCCCGGCGGGATCTCGAGAAGGACGAGGTTCCGAGGCCTACTCCCTCCGCTCCTTGTGCGCGCAAGGAAGCAGAGGCGGAATGCAAAAGCAGCGGCTTCTGAGATGGAAGTATGGAATGTGCGGAGAGAGAGCTCTTGAGGCGAGAACCATTCTCACAGGCGAGGTGCTCATGCTTTTATAGGCGCCATCAAGCACTAGTAACAGACGTCATTACATCCGCCATTAAGTCGTCCGTTACGTAACGGACGTCATTACACCACCATTAAGTCGTCGGTTCACGGGAGAGGTCGCCTGTGCTCGGGTGAGGTCGCCTGCTGAGTCGCCTGTCTCGGGGAGAGCTCGCCCATGCTCAGGGTGAGGTCACCCGTGCCCGGGGAGAGCTCGCCCATGCTCAGGGTGAGGTCGCCCATGCTCAGGGTGAGGTCGCCCGGCTCGGGGAGAGCTCGCCCGTGCTCGACACGTCACGCTCACGCCCACGCCTTTCTCTTTTCTCTCTTTTCTTAATTGGGAGAACCACAATCCAACTATTTAAGTTGAGATATTCTCCTCCCAATTTTCTGAACGGTTTAGTATTAAATAGGCCTCTTGGAATTTCTATTAAAATAATTAAATGGGCCAACCCCATAATTATTCTAACACTTGCCAGTCACGACTAACTTGTCAGTCCAAAGGTAATGCTGAAAGTTATTCCATGTTGCTTTCCAACTAGTTACTTTGTAGATATTTACATTATTTTGTTATAAGATAACCACTTTAGGTTGTGTTATGCGGCGTTGAATTATCAGATAATTTTCGTTGAAACTAAAATTTCAACTACTTTGACCAGTGGCTTTGAAGAATGATTATCATATCATGAATTTAAAATTTTTCAAGAAACAACAATAAAACCGAACCATTCAAAAAAGGACGTTTGTTGAGCATATATGCTCTTTGTTAGGCTTAATCTTTTAGCAATGTAGAATATTATGCTAGAATTTAATGGGGCAATGTTTCGTAGAACAAAATTTTAAAGTTAGTTTAGAAATTAGAACACGTAGAAACTGCATAACCCCATATCATTTGCACAACCTATAATCATTCTAAAAAAGTGAGTTTTAGATTAATGAAGTCCTTGACTTCTTGCTAACATGCATTTCTATATGCATCAACTTGAGTTCAAGTGGTCCTCTTTTCATACATAGAAAAGGCACCAAACTCCACATTTAAGTAAATAAGTATATATTCTCTTAGCCAATTTATTGAATAGAACTGTCACTTCCTACATAGGATTAGGACCCCTGCATGATATCTTCTAACAACTTCTCGATCTAGAAAAGAAAATACGTTTATAATCTCCTGTCTAATCAATGAAATAAAATAATTCCGTACAGAAAAGGTATCAAATTGATGTAGTGTATCGAACATTCATTAAAAATAACTATGAGGTGCCCATTGAATTACAGGCTTAGTTGAAGAGAGTATTGATTTTGAGAACCTTTCTGTCAACATCTATCGTTAGAACTTCATATTAAGAACCACGTCGAGAATTCTATTTTGCTCTTCTTTGATATTGCCGAGAACAAGAAGTACCACAGCTAGTTCTATAAAGCCATCTCCATCAACCTTAATATTCATCATATGCTTAATTTTCAAAACTAATGTAATGGGCGAGATTTCTAGAGCTAACCTATTCTCTCAACGGAGATGTGGAAACTTCTTTTAAATCAATACATGCTATTGAAAATTTTGTATTCACTCCAATATCTCACATCAAAATATCTACTCGTTGTTCACTAAGTAAGCAAGTAGTTACCAACAGAGAAAACTATCTTAACAAATGTTTTAATTTTGAAGAGATTTATAAGAGGTTCAGGTCATACAACTTGTTTCCGAAACACAATCTTATTTTCATTTTTATTGGCACCAAACGAATGAGCGTTCACAAAGATAAAGTGAACCAGAGATCCACTAAGGCAAGATTTTTCATGTAGCAAGGTTTCTGGGCATCAAACGAATGAGAGCTCACATGTAGTGAATCGATAAGCTACGGCGGTAAAATATTTCATCGGTCATCTTTCTCCCTTTTTTTTACTCTGCGTAAAAGTAAAATAAGAACCGCGTGTCTTATTGTTCTCTTCTTTACTGTTTTGCAAACCTCGATCAGAAATTAGAAGAAGAAGAAACCAAAAAAAATCACTAATAAACAACGTATAGTTTACCATTGGAAACTCGAAACATTTCTCGGCAAAAATAACACAAAAAATCTGTTCCAGACTCTTAAACTAAACTCATAACAGTAACATGAGATGGGAGGAGACAGCACTATCCAGCACGCAGCTTGCCCGAACATTTTTTGCCTTTACAATTTTTTCTAAATATTTTCGTTCAAATGGGGGCCCAACTATCGGTTTTGGCGGTAATGGGTGCCCATCGTCACTGGGCCGGGCGAGCAGCCACCTATCGTACCACCCGGCACTCGGGCGATGGGCCAGTGACCATGCACGAACCATTACAAACGGGAAAAAAAAATTATTATATTTTTTAAAAATGCTTTATACAAAAATAATCGACGGTTCAAAGATAAAGCAAAAATAGACTCCTGTCGCTCTTTGAATGCACGATTGATTGAAAATCGTCCTTTGAATGCGCGACCGACCGGTGCTCCGGACGAGCACAGCAGCCATCCATTCCAGAGGCCACAGTACGAACCGATTTTCGATTCATTTTTCGCTATATCTTTTGATTAGTACCTTCGATTACCGAACCGATTTCAAAAATGGGTTCCTGGCATTTTTTCGAACAAAACTAGACCAGACTTGCCATATAAATTTCAAAAGATTAAAATTTGAATTTTTAAAAGTCTAGTTTACTGGAGTATTCTTTAACAAGCAACGTGCCGTCGTGCCGGCCGAGATTGAAGGGATTTTTTTTTTAATTTGTAAAATGAAAATAAATCGAAGGTAAAAGATGGAGAGAGCTCCTCCCAAGAATAGAAAGGGCAGGGAGACCAAATCCATGGATCACGCCTCCTCCCTCTCCTAGCCAAGAGCGTCTCCTCGCCAGCATTGCCGTAGGATGCTCGCCGGAGGCGGAGGGGGAGGGGTAGCGCGGCGGCGGTGAGGCAGCGGAGATGGCCGCCGCGGCGGAGTCGGACAACGGGAGCGACGCGGGCGCCGGGGACTCGGCGGCGTTCGCTTCGCCGGCGAAGGCGAAGGCGAGGGCGAGGACGAGGGCGAGGGCGAGGGCGCCGGAGTCGGACGCCGGCACCTCGGGGGCGGCCGCGTCGGAGTCGTCGGAGGCGAGGGTCGACGAGGGCAACATCCAGGAGGCCGAGTCGTCGCTCCGCGAGGGCCTCTCCCTCAACTACGAGGTCTCGAATCTTCGCCTCTGGCTCTTGTTCTTGGGCTTCCTGGCTTGATCTGGTTGGGGGCACGAGCTATTGGCGGCGCGTTTGGGCGTAATGGGATGAAAAGGCGGAATCTTTTGGTCAATGCGAGCTCGTTTTGTGCGTTTAGGCGAGATCGGGGTGAAGGAATCATAGGGCGCGGTAGTGTCAAATGGTGATCTTTCTGTACCGACCGACACACCACCCCCAGGCTTGTCTTCGTTTTTAATGTGGGCAGTTGTGCCAGAATTTTGTTCATTACAAGGCAATGACTTTGTCGAACTGAGCAGCGTTTCGACCTAAAAATAAGCAGCGTTTCGACGTAAAAACAAGAATTTGTTTTGAAGCCTTTGGGAGATGTGGGATCGGACTCGATTCTCTGTAGAAATGGTTCTGCAGTTTCCAACCAATAGTTCCGAAGGCGAGCTTCCTCATCTTGTCAAGCACTGATGAGGGTATGCTGCGGTAGTCAAATCCAGAAGCATCTAGAAATTGAAGGTTGTGAAATAAAGAGCTTTATGGGAAAATGATCTTGCATTTGGAGATAATGTGGGCCACCAATGGTTTAACGCTAATGATCAAGGTTTGGACGGTCATTGAGTGCTGTTGAACTATTCTGGTATCAACAAGGGATTTGGACAATTTATATCTGGTTTATCGGAAAGTGTAGTGCAAGGCTGGTTGTCTTCGTTTTTAATGTGGGCAGTTGTGCCAGAATTTTGTTCATTACAAGGCAATGACTTTGTCGAACTGAGCAGCGTTTCGACCTAAAAATAAGCAGCGTTTCGACGTAAAACAAGAATTTGTTTTGAAGCCTTTGGGAGATGTGGGATCGGACTCGATTCTCTGTAGAAATGGTTCTGCAGTTTCAAACCAATAGTTCGAGCGAGCTTCCTCATCTTGTCAAGCACTGATGAGGGTATGCTGCGTAGTCAAATCCAGAAGCATCTAGAAATTGAAGGTTGTGAAATAAAGAGCTTTATGGGAAAATGATCTTGCATTTGGAGATAATGTGGGCCACCAATGGTTTAACGCTAATGATCAAGGTTTGGACGGTCATTGAGTGCTGTTGAACTATTCTGGTATCAACAAGGGATTTGGACAATTTATATCTGGTTTATCGGAAAGTGTAGTGCAAGGCTGGTTTGATTTGGAAGCACTTTGCATAAAAAAAACATCATATGGGATTCAAGTGTGTCTGTGTTTTCATGTCGGATTCCAATGTTGGTACAACTTCTTTTCTTGGTGGAATTGGAAAGCATAAAAGAATCTTGGGTTTTCCTAGTCAACCGCCTGGGAGAAAATAAACTAGAATCTTGGCATTTACTTTGTAGGACATTGGTGACGTAGAATTCAAAACCTTCGGTTGGTTTAAAGTTTGCCTTCGATCTTAGATGCACGTAGATTCATGTGGTGCTATGTTAGGCCATACCTAAATAAACAGTGTGTTTTAATAATGGAAGGCATGAACGTGAGTTGTAGGTTTAAATTCTTTTTTACTTTTAACTTCCCTGGCCACTTTGATCGTTGGATATGGTATTACCTAAAATCATTTGATTCTGAGTACAGATTCATGCTGAAAGGTCATTTATGCTTGACTAGATGAAATTCCTTTAAATTGCACATTGCACGTTCTAGCATTCTAATTTTTTTAGTAGCTGAAATCCCTCTATTTTTTTTTCTTGCCAAATCCTCTAGATATCACCTTTTTGTGACTAGAATCTTCATTTATTTTATTTCACTTTGCATAGCTGTATTTACTATGATTTTGATCAGTAGCCCCTAGAGAATTTGGAACTTTTACTATATGTTGTTTGATAGAAGCTTGTAGTCTAGGTCTATTATACAATATATTTGTACATAAAGACGGTTGGCCAGTAGCAAAAAGAAAGGATTTTTCTCAGCATTTCCTGTAAATTTCATGGTCTTATTGTTGCTAAGTGTGAGATTTATTTATATGCATTCAATATTAGGAGGCAAGAGCTCTCCTCGGGAGACTGGAATATCAGAGAGGCAATGTAGAAGCTGCTCTTCGAGTATTTGATGGAATAGACCTTCAAGCTGCTATTAAGCGCTTTCAACCATCGCTTTCAGAAAAACCATCCTCAAAACGGAATAACAAATCACGGCCAGATTCATCAAATTCAGGATCACAGCATGCTGCTAGCCTTGTTCTTGAGGCCATTTACTTGAAGTCCATGTCTCTTCAAAAGTTAGGGAAAGCAATGGGTATGAATTGCTAAAATTTCACTATCTGATTGTCTTGTTATGCTTGTCTTGACTTTTTGAAGTCATTTGGTTGCAGAGGCAGCTCAGCAGTGTAAAAGTGTTCTTGATGCTGTTGAAAGTATCTTCCAACGTGGCATACCTGATGTCATGGTTGAACAAAAGTTGCAGGAAACTGTCAGTAAATCGGTTGAGCTACTCCCAGAACTTTGGAAGCAAGCCGGGGCTTATCAAGAAGCACTAAGCTCTTACCGGCGCGCTCTTCTTAGTCAGTGGAATCTTGATGATGAGTGTTGCATGCGGATTCAGAAGAATTTTGCCATATTTCTGTTGTATGGTGGCGTAGAGGCAAGCCCCCCAAGCTTGGCTTCGCAAACTGAAGGTTCATTTGTTCCTAAGAATAATTTGGAAGAGGCAATCCTTCTGCTCATGATTCTATTGAAGAAGTGGTACCTTGGGAAGACTCACTGGGATCCCTCGGTGATGGAGCATTTAACCTTTGCATTGTCACTCTGTGGCCAAACATCTGTTCTTGCAAAGCATCTCGAAGAAGTTTTACCTGGAATATACCCTCGAACTGAGAGATGGTATAGTCTAGCACTTTGCTATTTTGCATCTTCTAATAACGTTACTGCGTTAAATTTGTTGAGGAAGCCTTTAAATAAGAACGAGAGTCCCAATGAGATAATGGCCCTGCAGTTGGCTGCTAAGATATGCAGTTTGGATTATTGTCTTGCTTCTGAGGGTGTGGAGTATGCAACAAGAGCAGTAACAGTTGCCGAATCATCAGATGGTCATCTAAAGAGTGTTGCCCTTCACTTCCTGGGGAGCTGCCTGGCCAAGACGGCTAAAATTGCTTCATCTGATCAAGAAAGATCCCTCTTGCAAGCCAAGGCTTTGAAGTCACTTAGTGAGGCAGTTTCTCTTGACTGCTACAACCCAGATTTAATATTTGACTTGGCAATTGAATATGCTGAGCAACGAAACATGCATGCTGCCTTGAAATGTGCAAAACAATTCATTGATACAACTGGTGGATCTGTTTCAAAAGGTTGGAGATTACTATCTTTGGTTCTTTCAGCACAACAACGATATTCGGAAGCCGAGGTGGTGACTGATGCTGCATTAGATGAGACTACGAAGTGGGAGCAAGGGCCATTGCTTAGAATAAGGGCTAAACTGAAGATTGCACAGTCATTGCCCATGGAAGCAATTGAATCATTTCGTACCCTTCTTGCTCTTGTTCAGGCACAGCGAATGGCTTATGGATCTATCAAAAATGGCAAAGAGGTTTGTATTCTCAAATATGAATAAGTGTATCTTTGTGTAAGATGATTTAAAAATTGGTTTCTGCTAGACATGTTTGATCCTTCACTGAAATTTGGCCACTGAAATTCTCTAGATAAAAAAATTCTACATTTTATCCTTAGTGTGAAGTGGGATTAGAATAATTGGGTCCCTAGTTCTCCACAGAACAATGTCACCTTATAGAAACATTCTTCAGACTATTTTTATATTTGTATTTACTGCTGAATTGGACTACAACCATTTTTTAACAACACACCCTGTTGATGATTCCCTTTTCATTTTGATCAGTCTATTTTTAGTTTTTCATTTTTCTTATCCATCTTATTCTTTGGAAATTCTTTCAGGAAGATGAGGATAAAGTGAGCGAGTTTGAAGTTTGGCAAGGTCTTGCCAACCTGTATGCTAGTCTTTCCTATCGGAGAGATGCCGATGTATGTTTACAGAAGGCTAAATCCCTGAAAGCATACTCTGCCACAACACTTCATGCAGAAGGTGAGGGAAACTTGGTCACAGATTCTTGTCTCACAAGTCATACATGTATGATATCTGGCTATATGGAAAGAATGAAATCCATCTTCATGCTGCCTGCTTTATTGGGTTTATATCATACATGTATACAAATTATAATTGACAATCAAGTGTATAAAAAAGCATGTGAAGATGGGTGAAGTGCTGTAATTTTCGAATCACTAAGCATGTGAAGATGGGTGAAGTGCAGTAATTTTCAAATCACTTCCTTTTGGATTGTGATGTTCACATAGGCAGATATTTGTAAAACTGAGAAGTCGAAAGCATCTAAAGTTCTTTTTGACTTTTTGTGCTTTCATACATTCTGGTGCCGTCATGACATTTTCTTGTTTTACCAGGTTACATGCATGAGGTGCGTGAGCAGACACGGGGAGCGCTGGCATCGTACTTCAATGCGCTCTCGACAGAGCTAGATCATGTGCCATCCAAGGTATCAATTGGTGCTCTCCTCTATAAACAGGGGCCCAAGTACCTTCCAGTGGCAAGGGGCTTCCTCTCAGACGCCCTAAGGCTTGAGCCAACGAACCGAATGGCTTGGCTCTACCTTGGAAAGGTCCACAAGCATGACGGCAGGCTAGCTGATGCTGCTGATTGCTTCCAAGCAGCCTCAATGCTCGAGGATTCAGACCCCATAGAAAGCTTCAGATCACTCTGATGGATCATCTGCAACACGAGTTTTCTTTTTTCCTTGGTTAAATTTTCCTCTCCTCCCCCCCCTGGTACGTAGCAGCGCAGAAATTGGGTGCCAGCTGAGCTCTGTAGCTGGTCTGTTGGTGCCACTTGACACTCTGTTCTCAGATAATTGACAAATGCTGTAATTGGTTGCTAAGTGGTATATATAAGATCTTTCGACTGACATCAGGCGTGGCGCTAGAAACAAAAAAAGTATCGGTATATCACCCATTACTACGTAAATATTATAATGTCATCACTTAAAAAAAATAATGTCATTTTTGAGAGAAGATGAAACAGTATTATTGATGCTTCAAAGTTCTTTGAGAGAAGATGAAATCATAAGATGATTAGAAAGATAAAATAAAATAGCTACGAAATCATAAAAATGTGTAGAATTCAAATATGCAATAAAAAATGTTTTTATGTGTACTTATATGATAAAATTGTTTTTGTCTTAGAACACCTTTTATTGATTAAATGAATCAAGTATTCGGGGCACTTACAATGTAGTTTTTTCACTTGTTTCTTACTATGCCAAGTAGATAATGTAGAGAGAGAAGGAGATCGTTTCTTCTTTAAGAAACCATTTCTACGCTTGTCCTAAAGCTTTAAAATTAATGCGCAGAGAGAAGGTACCTTTGAAGAAAGAATAAAATGTTAATGATAGAAACAATGTTAAGATACAATGTAATGGATACACCGTTTTTTCTATATTTTCTAGGTGACATGACATCTATAAAAATAATGGTTAGAAATCTTGCATTGGAATTGCTCTTAGAAAAAAATTGTTTGACTTTTATAAAAAGGGGGAAATACTTTACCATCTGAAATGTTGGAGAAATTAATAAAAATATAAGAATGTTATTTTAACCTTTAAATTTAGAATTTTAATTTACAATTAAAAGGTCAAACTACCTTTGAATTTGAATTTATAAATTCAAATGGAAAGATAAAACTAACGTCCTTCTATTCTTCTTAGTTCCATCCAATTTTCTCAAGAGCCAAGCTAGCTTTGCCTAAATACTTTATTTATTTGATCGATAAAAGACTTTATAAAACAAACATAAAATATTGCATATTTGGGTTATACACATTGTTCTGATTTTGTTTTTTAAACTTTCTATGATTTTCTATATTTATCTGAAATTTATTTTTAGGAAAGCCATGCTACACATAATCCAAAACTGGGGTGGTTTGAGATGAAGGGGTATCTTGTCCGATATTGATAGCAAGGGTAGGTTGCTCGTCCGATTTTAAATTAGGAGATAAAATTAAACTTTGGTAATGGTTGAGATGGGGGAAATAAGTTTTTTTTTTTTGCCCTCCTCGGAAGACCACTAGACGGGAGATTTGACTGGGACTAGCCCACAGGGCTCGGACCTTCCGATTGGAAGGCTGGAAGCAGTAGAGAGAGGACCCCAGAAGCGGAAGACAGGAAGGAAGGAACAAAGGAAGAAATCGGCGCACCTCGACCTCGGCGGCGGCGGCAGCGCCGCAGCGGCCGGAGATGGTGAAGGCGCGGATGACGACGGCGGACGTGGCGGCGGAGGTCAAGTGCCTCCGCCGCCTCATCGGCATGCGCCTCTCCAACGTCTACGACATCACCCCCAAGGTCGCCCAGTACTGCCCTCTCTCTCTCTCGCGCGCGCGCGCGCGCGCCGAACCCTAGCCGCCCGCCGGGACCTCCGTTAGATACTGCTGCACGGCGATCAGACTCGAAGCGATTTCTCGGGCGCCCGAATTTTAGCCGGGTGATTTGGCGGCGGCGGCGGCGGCGGTAGCAGCAGCTCTGTTGTTGTGGAATCGGGTGTAATTTGGATTGGCACGATAAGGACTGTGTGGTTTCTTAGAGCGCCGGCGGCGCTGGTACCATTTTGAGAAGAGCAAGCGAATATGGGGGTAGGGTGTAGCCTTCTTCTAGTGAGCTGCGCTCATGGCGACTAGGTGTGCTTTGGAATCGCCTTGTGTTCTGCGGGTGTGTCTCCCATCCTGCAGAATTGCTGCAGTGATTGCCTACATCATGCGATGCAATCCAGGCAATTCAGTGAAATGTAACTGCTGCGTGTTTGTTTGGGGAAATAATATGATGATTCTTACACACTTATGGGCTTGCTGTTTGGTAATTTGTTTTTCTAAAATCCTTTTTGTGCCTGGACAGACTTATCTTTTCAAGCTGATGAACAGCAGTGGAATCACCGAGTCGGGAGAAAGCGAGAAGGTTCTGTTGCTGATGGAAAGTGGTGTAAGGCTGCATACCACTCAATATGTCCGGTAGATACTACTCACCATTGTGTTATTTGGTGTTTTTGCATTTTTTTTTCTGTAATATGACAACATTAATACTCAAACCACCAAGGTTATGCACTTCTGTAGTGACAAGAGCACCACACCTTCTGGATTCACTCTCAAGTTACGCAAACACATACGCAGCAAGAGGCTTGAAGATGTCCGTATGCTTGGATATGATAGGGTACTCTCCCCATTTCTCTTTCTGTCAGACAGTTATTTTAACTCATCAGCCTTGTACTGTTGATTGTCGATTCATATAATGATATTTTCATTTAACGACACAGATTATCCTTTTCCAATTTGGACTTGGCAGTAATGCACATTTCATAATCCTGGAGCTATTTGCACAAGGAAATATCCTTCTCACTGATTCAGAGTACACAGTGATGACGCTACTGCGTTCACACAGGTTATTGCCTAATTTGTTTAGTTCTATTTTAATTGTATGTTATGTTCTATTATTATTAATCAAATGGAGCCAAAGATCTTTTATTCTTTGGCTTTAGATTATTATGGGCTAAAGCAAAATGGCATATCAAACTATGTATACTTCTTTTGTCATGAAGTTATAGATAGTCCTCTAGTATCACCAAGGGTTAAACGGAAACAACCTCTCTATGATTTTTAATCTCAGGGGTAAGGTTGCATACACCGACCCCCTTACCCCGCCTTTGCGGTAGTTTTTTTGGAAACATTGGGGGTATGATGATGATGATGATTATGTTCTAACATGTTTAGCTGCAGCAAGTAGGATTAAGGGCAAGAAAATAATGTTGATTCCATACAATATGTGCATGCTCTTATATATTTCTCTTTGTTGTCAAAGCTTGTTCATTACTTCATTATACTTATTTGTGCTGTAAATTGCAGAGACGACAACAAAGGGTTGGCTATCATGTCACGCCATCGCTATCCAGTAGAAGCTTGCCGTGTTTTCGAAAGGACTGACTTTATGAAGTTAAAGGACACACTGACACTTTCCAACACAGTTGATGATAACGAATCTTCTCAAGTTACATCTAGTTCAGCCGATGCTCAGGAGCTTGCTGAATCCACCAATGATGTGATACCTCTTACAGATAAATCTGAAGAACCATCTAATAGAACAGAAAAGAAGTCTGCTGCCAAAATTAAGAAGTCAGCTTCAAATGCAAAAGTCAGTAATGCTGCTCAATCAAATAAAGCTACTCTGAAGACACTTCTTGGGGAGACACTGGCTTATGGTCCAGCACTAGCAGAACATATCATATTGGATGCTGGGTTGCTTCCAAGTACAAAGGTTGGGAAAGATCCAGAGAGCAGCATCAAAGACAATACTATTCAGTCTTTAGTAGAATCTATTACAAGGTTTGAGGACTGGCTTTTAGATATCATGTCTGGCCAAAGGATTCCTGGGGGCTACATTCTTATGCAGAATAAGATGCCTGCAAAAATGAGCATCACACCGTCAGAAGGGTCTTCTACTAACCAGAAGGTATGTGTGTTGTTACTCCTATATTTCTTTCATACTGTTGTGAGAGTTACTGCAAGATTTTGTTCAAAGCGCAATTAATATCTGTTACGAAACTGTAAAAGAACAGAGCAATCAATTTTTTTATTGTTCCTATGCGCAGATATATGATGAATATTGCCCTATTCTTCTGAATCAATTTAAGTCAAGGGAACATGATGCATTTGAGACATTTGATGCTGCACTAGATGAGTTTTACAGCAAAATAGAAAGTCAAAGGGTGAATCAACAGCATAAAGCGAAAGAGGAATCGGTGGCTCAAAGGCTTAATAAAATAAAATTGGATCAGGTACCTCCAACCCAACCTTGAACACATGTTTGCAATCACATTGCTCATAATTTGCTCAAGCTTTCTTCTATTTGGAGGACTACTTTGCTTTGTTACAGATACATGATATATGATGACCTGATAGTCCATCCATCTGTTCTGTTATGCAGGAGAATCGTGTTCATACATTGAGGAAAGAAGTGGACTATTGCATCAGGATGGCAGAACTAGTCGAGTACAATTTGGAGGATGTGGATGCAGCAATCATAGCTGTTCGTGTTTCTCTTGCAAATGGTATGAGTTGGGATGCTCTCGCTCGCATGATTAAAGAGGAGAAAAGGGCTGGAAACCCAGTCGCTGGTCTAATTGATAAGCTTAGTTTTGAAAAAAACTGCATTACTCTACTTCTAAGCAATAATCTTGATGACATGGATGAGGATGAGAAAACTGCGCCTGTTGAGAGGGTATGTTTTCTGTCGCTCAAACACCTAATTTGCTTCTGTGAATATTTTCTGTATTGCGAAAAGATTCATTATTTGTTTGCCTTGAATCTTATTAGTAATTGTTATATGTTTGTTCACACCTAATGTGTGAATACTGAAGCAATTGTTCTGTTTGGATTATTGACCTTTTGATATCCTGCTATCTGTTCTTTTATTAGTTTTCTATATTGGACTCACCCAATGTGCCACTGCCATATTGAAGCAACACTGAACATTCTGCTTGATTAATTTACTGATGTATATGAATTCACTCAAGCTTTGGGATCGTTCGAAATCTAGCCAAGGGCGACTTGGGCGGCGACTAGGGTTTCCCTAGCCGTCGTAGCCGCCGCCGCGAGGCCTTCTCCTCCGCGCTCCCGTCTCCCTCCCAACCCCCTAGTATTCCCCTTCATCCCTGCTTCGAGCCTCCTCCCCCTGCCGCCCTCCGGCTGGTCGGGCCTTTGGCGCTCCCGCTGGCGCCCCTCCACCGGTGTGGAGTAGTGAGGCAGGTCCTGAGGTGGCGGCGTCGATGGCTGGGCGGCGCTCCTCGGCGTCGGCCGTCGGCTCTGCCCTCTCTTCGCGTCGTCTTCGTAGCGGTAGCGTCATGTTGCCCGTCCGTGTGGGCGGCGGCGGCTGGTGGCTCCTTGCGCGCCCTCCTCGTTGCCTCCCCTCACCTCGGCGTTGCCAGAGTTGCTCCTAGGCGCGGCGGCGTCGGGGATTCCTTGCTGAGGTGCTCGACGGCAGGACTTATTCTTGGCGGTCGTTTTTGGCTCTGACTGTGGCGGCGGGAGGTGCCTCTCACCTCTGCGGCGGTGGCTCGGATCTGGTTCTGCGGCAACTAATGTTCGCGGCAGCGTGGCTCTTGGTGGGGGTTCTTGGGTGAAAGCCACGCCCATCCTTTTGGGCTAATGATGGTGTCGCCGTCTGGCGTCGTTTTCCTTCCTGGAGGCATCACCGTGCTACCCCCTCCCAAAGCCTTGAGTGCTGAAGGCGTCATCTTCTGCGTTGCATGTTGTTGCTTATCCCGCGGCGGTGGCGGCTCCTCGCCGAGCATCCCACGTGTTGATGGCGTTGGTCCTTGCCGTGCCTCCAGCGTTCTCAGTGTTCCAAAGGCGAATTCGCGCGCTGGCGCGCCTCTCGCTAAGCGGAGGGACCGCGGAGCCTAGGGGTAGTGCGGCTAAGCGGCGGCGGTGGCTTCGGCGGGCGTTTTGGCTGGCGGCGGCGCGGTGGCAAGGCCCTCTTCCCGCGCCGAGCTCGCGTCGTCTGCCCGATCTGCTCTCGCTCTCCTCGCCGCTATCTACATTCTGCGCTTTCGCTGCTGCTGCCTGCTGCTCGCTCCTCGCAATGCTCGAGCTCCCGTCGGCCATCACTGGCTTGGCGATCGGCCCAAGGCCCAAGCACCAAGCAGAGAGAGAGAGAGAGAGAGAAGTCTCGCGAGGAGATGCTCGGGAATAGGCATAGGACCGCGGACGGATGAGTGGATGGAATGGATAAGATACAAAATTTTGCACTTTGCCCTTGCCTTCTCAAAAATTACATTCGGGCAATTCTCTTTACAATTTTTACGTTCTAGTCCTAGAACTTCCATATCCTCACAAGATACTATAAGATTTACTCTTTGCTAGTGTCCATTTTGTAGGAAATTACATATATTAACATACATTGTAGACCGCCTAAAGCGCTTAGGCTTGCCTAGGCGCCTAGGCTCTGGCGAGGTCACCGCCTAGATACCGCCTAGCGCCTTTTGTAACCTTGAGCGTTCTTCGAAGCTCCCGGCGTGGTGGTGGCGCTAGTTGTGCATCCCAGGCCGCGGTGGCGTCTTTGAGGCCTGGGCATCCTAGGTTTTTGGTGGCGACGCCGACAAGAATTCCCTCATTTCTATACTTTGCGCCCGTGCGGTGGTGGCGGCTAGCGGCCGAGCTTCAAGTTCATGCTGTTGTAGGTGGGCCTGGCGTCAACCTTTCAGGCTTGCATCCTATGAGGTGGTGGCGTCTAGTTTGCGTGTTGTCTTCGGCCTCTCGGTCATGCATCCCTTTTGGTGGTGACGGTTCATCGAGCATCCCGCATGGCGTGGCAACGATGCTCCGTGCATCCCGTAAGGTGGTGATGGCTCAGTTGGCTCTAGGCACCTTGCTTTCTGGCCGAGCATCCCTTGTGGTGGTAGGGTCTGGAGATTCCTTGGACTTGCCTTCGGCGGTGCGTCTTCCTTTGTAATGTTCATCGTGCATCCTGTGCCCGTGTCCGGCGTCGTGGTGGTGGGCGGCCCTTGCATTGCCTAGGTGGTGGCGGTCTGTTTTTTTGACCATGCATCCCTTTCGGTTTTGCTAGTGGCTGCCATTTTCTCGTGGTGTTGTATTATTTCTTTCTTCTTAATGGAAGAAATTTACTGATGTATCTACCTTCATGGAAATAATTCGAAATACTGATGTATCTACCTTAAAGAAGTTATTGTGTAAGATTTGATTTAGGAGGGGTCTAGTTGGTACATCTTAGATGCTGCATTTGACCTTGCCTAAAATTATACCTATATTTTTCTTGTTTCTTTAATTTCTTTAATTTACTAAGCACTATCAATTTCTCCATGCTGTTTTGTTTTCATGACATTTTAGTTATCGTTTCTATTAGGTAGAGGTTGATCTATCACTTTCTGCACATGCAAATGCTAGGCGTTGGTATGAAATGAAGAAAAAACAGGAAACAAAGCAAGAGAAGACTATCTCAGCGCATGAGAAAGCGTTCAAAGCAGCTGAGAAGAAGACACGCCTTCAACTTGCTCAGGTTTTTTATTGTTGTACCCTTGGTACTTTGTTACCAAAAAACTGCGAAAAATTTCTGTTGACAATTGTTGTCCTTCATATTAGAACATCTTGATTTACTGTTTTAGTTTTTTCTTTGGAAGTAAGCACTTAAGCCTGCGCAAACAAGTCATCTCTTACCTTTCTCTAAAAAGAAAGAAAATAAAATTACACGTGGTTTTCTTCTTAAGAGTATACTGGCATTTTTTGTAATATAAGGGCAAGAACCAAATAAAAGGCTTTTACCTGCCCTTAAACCAAGCATTTGTTTATGTGCTTTATCTAGATATTGTCGTATTCTATGATCATATTAAATGACTTGGCTAATGGTCTAGTCAAATGGTAAAATAACCTTAATATCTTGAATTCTTGATAATTGTAGGAAAAAACTGTAGCTGCAATCACCCATATGCGCAAAGTTCACTGGTTTGAGAAATTCAATTGGTTCATCAGCAGTGAAAACTATCTGATTATCAGTGGACGAGATGCTCAACAAAATGAGTTGATTGTCAAGCGGTACATGTCTAAAGGAGATCTGTAAGTACATTTGTTAAATGTGAATGTTTTACCTTGCAACCATAGCAGAATTATCTTTTATAGTAGGTAAAAAGTTTGTTGGCAGTTCATTTTTTCTTCTGTCTGGATATTTTGCAATTGATCATAGAAAACATAATGGGCCACTGCCATGCCTAATTTTATAATGCAATGATGAATTATATGTTTGTTTGGTTCATTTTCATTCTCATAGAAGCTACTGGTTGATTTTGTATCTTCAATAGGTATGTGCATGCTGAGTTGCATGGAGCTTCCAGTACAATAATCAAGAATCACAAACCTGATTGTCCAATACCACCATTGACATTAAATCAAGCAGGGTGTTTCACTGTGAGTCCAGTATCTAATTATGTTAAACCTTAAATGTGCTATCAATACTATTGAGTTATTAAATTAGTAATCAACCCTTTCTGTCATGGACTTATGCTGCAGGTTTGCCACAGCAAAGCTTGGGATTCGAAAATTGTTACAAGTGCTTGGTGGGTGTATCCTCATCAAGTCAGCAAAACGGCTCCCACTGGAGAGTACCTCACTGTCGGTAGTTTTATGATCCGTGGCAAGAAAAATTTCCTCCCACCTCACCCCCTTGTTATGGGTTTTGCTATCCTCTTCCGTTTGGACGAGAGTTCCTTGGCATCTCATCTGAATGAAAGGAGGGTAAGGGGTGAAGACGAGTCCCTTCCAGAAATTCAAGTGGAGCCTCACAAGCAGCAGAGTAATCCTGAATCGGATGATGAATTTATTAGTGACAATGACACAATCAAGGAAATCCATGAAGATGAATCAAGCACAAATAATACCATTCACCAAAATGATGATACCAGCCCTTATAATCTGCCTAATGATCTGGACAATGCTGATTCGTCCAAACAGCTTGCTGGAGCTACAAGTGTGCAAAACAATGAAACTTCCACTTCTAAGGAAGAAAGAAGTGATGATTCTGCTTTAACTCAACTTGAGGACTTGCTTGATAAGAATCTTGGTCTAGGCCCTACAAAGGTATCAGGTAAAAACACTTTGTTGAGAAGCAGTCCTCCAATTTTACCAGAAGACACTGATGATCTTGATGTGAAAAAAACAACTGTAAGAGAGAAACCATACATATCAAAAGCGGAGAGAAGAAAACTAAAGAAGGGCCAAAATGGTGGTGACGGTACTGGTGATTCCCAAAATGGTGAAGCTATCAAAAATCCAAGTAATTCACAGCAAGAAAAAGGCAAGGCAAATGCAAAAGCTGCTAATTCTAAAGTAAGTCGGGGACAGAAGGGTAAGCTTAAGAAGATTAAAGAGAAGTATGCAGAGCAGGATGAAGAAGAAAGAGAGATCCGTATGGCTTTACTTGCGGTAACATCACTTAACCTTTGTATTGTTTCCCATCGTCCTCTCTCTCTCTCGTGTTTGTAAGTGATTACCTTTCTTTTTTTCCCAATAGTCTTCTGGAAAAGCTTCACAAAAGGACAAAGCTTCACAAGATGGAGATGAAGCTACTGCAAAGCAATTGAAACCATCAACTGGTACTTCTCACATTTTTATCTTTCTTCTATGTTTCTATTTATGGTGTCTTCATAATGTTTTTGTGGTTATAATTCTACTCTGCATATAGTGATCAAGGAACTTTGCCAGGCTGCTGGGTCAACAAAAATTCTTCTCATATTTGGCAAATTCTCATTTAAGATAGGACAATGTTATTTCCTTGACATAGTTTTCCTGATATGGAACTGTAAACTAAGTGGTGCAAACTACCTTTTTTTAACATTTGGCTACTTAAGTCCCTCAACTGCCACACCTTTTATTCTTACAGGTGAAGATGTCTCATCAAAAATTTGTTACAAATGCAAAAAATCTGGACATCTTTCTCGTGATTGCCCTGAAAGTACATCTGAGGTGGATCTGGCTGATGGTAACATTGGTAGAAGAAGAGATGGTATGGACGGAAATGCTGCTCCTGGAGCCAGCAGTGCCATGGATGAAGATGACATCCATGAGATTGGTGATGAAGAGAGAGAAAAATTGATTGATTTAGACTACTTAACTGGAAATCCAGTGCCAAGTGATATTTTGCTATATGCTGTACCTATGTGTGCTTCCTACAATGCATTGCAAACATATAAATACCGTGTAAAGATTACCCCTGGCACTACAAAGAAAGGAAAAGGTACATTTCCTTTATCATGCTGTGGCATTTGGATACATGAAAGTCGTCAGTTTTGTACCTTTTCTTTTTCTTTTTTTAAGATCAAGTTTTGCCCTTTTTCCTTTATATGCAAGTATTTCTGATGTCCAAATGTGTTGGTTTCAGCTGCCAAAACCGCGATAAGCTTATTCCTGCACACTGTTGATGCCACAAACCGTGAAAAGGAGCTTATGAAGGCGTGCACAGACCCCGAATTGGTGGCTGCGATTGTTGGGAACGCCAAGATCACGGCACCCGGCCTCGCTCAACTGAAGCAGAAACAGAAGCAGAAGGGGAAAAGGTCTGCAAAAGACAACTAGCATGAAATCACTATGACCAAGCTTTAGAGTTTTGATCCTTCCGTAGTTTTCAAGAGAAGTATTTTACATCTGCAGAAAGCATGTAAATGTTGCGATTTGTCGCTAGAGGCATATCTAGAGGTGGTCAATAGACTATCATTTTCGTGCTTGTAAAAATTTGAACATATGAGGATATAACAAAGCTTCAGGCACGTGTATGCCCCGTTTTATTGTATCCTTCGGAAACTTGCGACGAAGAAAGTTAAAGAAAGTGATGAATTTATTTGTAAACTAGATATTTCTGAAGACCATAAGTTTTGTTGAAAATCGTTGGCACGGAGGTTGCAATTCCCTTTCCAATGGATTTGCAATCTCACGCCCTTTTCAATAATTTTCAGAAGCTTGCAACATGCAAATACAAGACATAATAATAATATAATCTGATATATAAGATCCCAGGGAAAGAATAACGGAAGCTTAAAGAGCATCAGCTGTATTTACAAAATACTGTCTCCACTCCAGTATTCAACAGAGGCATTGCTGCTCCTCTCTCGTTCTTGCTAATTGCTACTAGGCCGTCCTGATGACCCTGAAGGAGTCCATGACTCTCCTCAGGTCCCCCTCTTCCTCCATGAACACCTTCTCCGGTGACTGTAGCCGGAGCTCATACAGCCGCTTGTTCTCGACGCCGAGGACCGACAGGTACCTGCGGTCCCACTCCAGCCTCTGCACCCTGTCCTGCGGCATCACCGCTAGCTCATTGTTGCTAGCGTAGGACTTTATGTTTACCTGCATGAGTAACACAGAGTAGACATCTTAAATGTTCATGCTGGAAAAGATCAAGGGAGCTTTGCTTCGTGATTCAGTGGATTATGATTTATTCATCGACTGTTTGGATTCACCTCAACTTCGTAGTAGAGCCTGCCATCATCGGCGACCTTAGACAATGCTGACAAGACATTCGACTCACGTCGAACACCCAGCCTAGTCGACATAAACTCTGTCAAGTACTGCTTCAGTACCCTCTCTGCAGCCTTCTCAGGAGGGCCTAGGTCCTCAACAGTTGCATACTTTGACGATGAAGGGGATGATATTTCAACCGACATGTTCTCGTCGAGGACGAATGGGTCTCTGAAGAATATGTCTGCGCCAGCTCCTCGAACCTGGATCCAGCTTTTTGGGTATAGGAAGGAGTAACCATCAAAGGTGTCAATGTACTCCCTGAATGCACCACCCGTTGGGTCAGCTAAAGTGATCTGTTTCGGTCCAATGAGTAGGACAGTTGAGGTGGAAAGCATTGTGGATAGTACATTCCTCCTGGGAACTGCAAAAATCTTTAGTTCACTTGAAATCTGCAGAACATTTAATATTTGATGATATGTGACATGCAGTATTGCATGTTTGCTTTCAATTTTTTGTGTGCGTATGTGTGTGTTTCTAATTTGCCACATGAATGTAGATGCAAACTACCACAACAACAGGCTTCAAGATCACAGGTATCACATTACAAACGAGGTTCTAGAGGATGGTCTATTGGAAGGTAGTATATTGCACGACACAGCAGTTCACTGGTTTACTTGTCTGAGTTTAGTATACAACAATCAAGACATTTTTAACTGTTACAGCTAGTGCTGCACTGGAGCATTGTTGCTGGAGTGAGAAATCAACTCCAGAATTAAAGCTCTCTTCTTTTGAAAACCAGAACATAGTGACAAATTTGTGTACCAACATTTTATTGCAAGTATTAACTTTGTCTAATCGCATGACTTCCTACATCAGGACTTGTTCTCTCCAAACTAACCATTGCAAACTGTTCCCATCGATCATATCAGTGGTTAAGTTGTCCGTAATGTAGGATATAGCTGCATAAACCAATAGAGTATGCAAAAATTCAAACAGGTCGATGAAAGAGTTGCACTAACCAAAACCGTTAGCTTGCTGAAGTTCAACTGTGCGAAAAATTCAACAAAGGTATACATATTTTCAACTGTATTGAGTATCTAGAGTAACCCAGAAAATGTCACAACACAGCGAACAACTTTTGGAGCCTTGCTCTTGTGCACCCACCTTCAAACTTGTAGGCTCCTTCTTTGACAAACACAAAAATATCTTGAAGACTAGGGGCGTAGTATCAATCTATATAACCTCTCCATTTTGTCTAATTGCATGAGCTGTAAATAACAGTTCACCTTAACTAACAAGTGCTAAAACAGTCTCCATCAATGTATACTAAAAAGGCAGTTCAGTCTATATCATTTGCACATTCAAGTGAAACGTGATTTGAATCAGTCTTTGTAGAAAATCTCAAACACAAGCTGGGTGTGTTATGCTGATTCCGGTGACAAAAAACATCCATCTGGAAATTTTGCAGCGAAAAGTATCCCATCAGCTTGGAATTGCTGCAATGGAGGAACAGTGTCGACCGTAATTAACTACTTAGCTACGAAATTGCTGGAAACTAATGCGCAGGCAGGAATGCAGCGGGATGAGACAAAATTGACATGATAAACAAGGTAGGCCCATGTATGGTCACTATCAAGAAGCAAGACTCGAAATCGATATACCGTTACATTCACCGTACTGACCGTAGGATAGCCAGCAACGCAGCTTGCGGCAGTAGTTATCAGAGCACTGGAAATAACGAGAGAATGCCAAAGCAGTGGCCAAAGCACATCACTAGGTGGAACAAGAACAATCCTTGCATCTGCCTGTCTACGTTTGTGGAAGCTTGACGAGGTGTATCCCAGGAGACCAGGACAGGAAGTCCAAAGCGGTCAAGTGCGGTTGCTGTTCAGACTTTGTGAGGGCCCTCTTCTCCCATTCTTCCAAGAAAGAGAAACGAAGCTGGTGATGTGCGAGGAGAAGGAGCAGGGGTACCTGCTGCTGCTGCTGGCTGCTGCAGTGGAGGGAAGGCCCAGAGCCGCGTCGTCCGGGGGGTGGAGCGGCGGCGCCCTAGGCAAGGAGGGGAGGATAACGGTGGCGGCGCACGGAAGGAGAGGGAGGCCGGCATCGTCGCCGGCGTGGGGGGGAGCCCAGCAGCAGGATCAGCCGGCAAGCAAGGGGCAAGGGGCGGCGCAAGCAAGTTCATTTCCGGATAAAAGATTCTCCGCGCCGCCTACGGTGCAGCACTATTTTTAGATGTGCGCCACGTGTCTTCACTCGAATCTCAACGCGACCCCCTCCTCTCTCACCACTCTCTCCTTCTCTCCCCACGCCTTGCACCTAGGGGTGAAAACGAGTCGGATAATGTCTGAACCGGATCGATTGGATCCAGATTCGGATATCTTCGGATCGGATATTTTCGGATACGGATAGGAACTCAGATATTTTTTGTCGGATCCGGATCCGGATACGGGATGACCATATCCATCGGACTCGGATTTGGACTCGGATATCCGAGAATAAAGTTAATCGGATATCCGAGCCCATCCCACTAGCACCAGCCCACCAGCCCAAGTCCCTAGGCCCAAAGTGGAGTTTTCTTTTTTCTTTTCGTATTTAATATTATCAGAAAATGGCTAAATTTGTAGAAAATAGTACATGGCTAAAAAATGTGAAATAAATTTCTAAAAATCCAGAAAAATGAGTAGAGTCCAAATATGGAATAATACTTTACATATGATAGGATAAATTTTCCTTAAAAAATAGAAGAAGCTTTTCCTTAGAAAGAATAAAATAGGAATGGGGTTTTAAAAATTCTCAAAAATAAAGAAATTCTTTGGAAATTTAAAATATAACTTTTTCGCGAGACATGAACTATGTCAATGTTCATTGGTATTTGGTAATGCTAATGATTATGTGTTAATGAGCTTATGTGTGTTGTATCACTTGTATGCTTATGCATGAATGCATGATTACATGAATCACATAATGCCAAGGTTAATTGGTGATAACCAATATACTTATATGGTATGGCCTCTATGTTGATTGCTTTAATTGAACTCGGACGTATAGTTTGAGGGGTTATATGTTCCGTCAAATATCCGTGTTTGTATTCGATTCGACCCGAATCCGCTCTGTATTCGTGTCTGGCATTTCCTGTATCCATATCCGTAACCGTGCTATCCGTATTCGTATCCGGTTTTGAGAAAAACTGTAGGATAAGAATATGGTTTAGCCATTATCCGATCCGATCCGACCCGTTTTCACCCCTACTTGCACCTCCTCCTTTCTCCCCTCTTGTGCTCGCTACACCTTTTCTCCTCCCGCCCATCTTGCCACACTCTCTATCATCAACATGGTAGTGGGTCTATGGGACGCGAAGGCTCGGAGGGAGGAGCGGTGGTGCGACGCGGAGGAGACGAGGCATTCGACCGGCCTGGTGGGAGACGCGGTGCGGAGGAGAGAGTGGCACGAAAAGGGGAGAGAAGAGAGAACGGAATGCGGGGTGAGTCTAGGAGGTGCTGATTGAGGGTACACGTCGCATCAATCTAAACAGTGTTGCACAAAAGTGAATTGCATTGCGTATGCAAATAATTTTTCTCCTTATTTATGTGATTTTTAGGGTTTATCTAAATTCTTTCAAGAGCAACTCGATCTTTTCACCTAATAAAAAAACAAAATAGCCCATTTCTGATCTCTCGACTATCATGGTCTTTTAATTTTCATCCCTTATCTCGAAACTAGAAATCTTTCATCCCCACTTTGGAAACCACGTAAATCTCATCCCTTCGACCGTTTAAAAGAGGTTTTCCATACGTGGCAGCTGATCAGCATCACGTGGATGCATGTGGCAGTTAATCTAGCGCCACGTGGACTCACTTACATTTTCTCTTCTTCACATTTAATTTAAATTTAATGCAAATTTAAATTTGAACCAAATCAAAATTGAGTCGAACTTAAATTTCTATTCCCATCTTATCTATTCCCTATTTCTCTAGGTTTCCACGTCTTCTCTTCCTCTCTCCCCCGATAAATTAAGATGGTGGTTGTGCTGCTTAGGAATTCCGACTCCTCCTGAAGCTTGTCAGCCTTATTGCCCTGCGCCCATTCAAGCCTCGCGTCTCTCTGCTATGCCAAGTTTGAACCCTAAGTCACCAAATCTTTGGAGATTGACCATAGTTGGTCACCTTAGTAGTTGCTATTAGGCCTGCTCATTTGTCGGGTTCAGACGGGTTCAGGTCGGGTTTTTCAAAACCTAACCAAAACTAAGCTCGCTCGAGCCTAACCTGACCTGATGCACCGGGTCAAAAATCCGAGCCCGAACCCAACCCAAAACCCAAAAACCCAAACCCGCACGACTGTTTTTGTAATTTCTTTGGGCCCGAACCCGACCCAACCCGACAGTCGGGCTTCAAATCGAGGCTTGACCCGACTCTGGTGCACTTGTCGGGTCGGGTCAGATCGGGTTTTTTTGGGTCAAGTCGGGTATGTCGGGCCGTGCTACCCATAAGCAAGTCTAGTTGCCGTGGTAACTGGGGAATCCCAAATCTGTACTGAAAGCATCATAATGTGAGTTTGGCATGGATGCTGAGCAATTTTGCATGCTTGGGGGTTAGATTTAGCGAGCATGTCATGGGGTAGGGCCGAAAGAAAAACTTAGGGCTCACAAACTACACGAGTTTGGCTCGCTGGAGGCTCTACTCGAGCCTGGTTCAAGCTTCAAACGAGCTTGAACCAAACCTAGTCTAAGAATCTTTTATAATATATTAAAATCAATATGAGCCATCCATTATTTATTTTATAAAGAATTAGAGATCAGTTAGATGGATTAGATCGGCTAGAGCCCATTTATGTTCTATCTTATTGGTCTCGGTGGTATAATATATGCGGGACCAAATAGTAGTCGTGCCTCTGTGATATAATCTGTGAAAGGGTAAAAAGGTGAGTGAAAACCTCAGAACTTTGAAGTCTACTGCATGTTCGTCGTTCATTTTACCTTTCCTGACTTGCTATCAAAAGGACTCGGTCCCTCGTTCACACGTAGGGGAGTCTCTGGTATACGAAGGGATATTTTGTCCAAATTTTAATTTTTGTGCAAACAATCAACAATAATCCTTCAACCATACCAGAATGTTTCAACATTAAAGAAGATAGGATCCTTCTACCTTATTTACAAATTTTTCATAAAAAACCAAAAATATTTTTCTTTATCCCTCGCCTCTTCCATGAGTATGTTATTCAACTACATACCTAACTTGATCTTCCGTTATTTCCACCGCTCTCCTATGGATCACACTCCTTTGCACCCTTGTCAGGGTGAAAAAAAAAGGGTGGCTGACATCTATTCAGGACCTATACTTCCTAATGGTACTTTACAATTACGAAGGACAAATGGATGCGGTCGCTGTGACTAGATGGCTATGGAGGGAAAAAAAGAAGAAGAGGAAGGACAAGGTCTGAACTTCTCGTTGGTGGCGCCATGGTGGCACAATGTGCATAGAGGATGGATAGAGAGAGGAAGAAGAAGGTATAGTGGTTAGACGGTTTAATAAATTTTTGTAATACTACACATAAGATTTTGTTTTATGTTGCAATGACACTGTAGCAATATCCAATTTTTAATGAGAAATGTCGAACAAGGTTAAACGCACACTAGTACTCTCTCTGAAAGAAAAAAAAAAATCAGGGGAGCTGCCTTCGTATTCAGTCGATAGAACAAAGGGGAAAATATAGAGAGGGAAACAACAAACAGCTGTCTTAGGCTAAACAAATGCCAAAATTTTGAATTAGCTGAACATTAATTTGGCTTTGTGTAGGTAGATGCGCGAGGTTATTGGAGGTGAGTACACTCTTTGTCAAGCTGAATGTCGGCTGCCTCCCTCAGAGGCATGCAAGAAAGTCTGAACTTAGCGGTGATTCAGAGTCAAAATTATCCTTCCAATCTCGAGCTTTGGACGCAAACACATCCGCGCATCCAAATCACGCGCGCGCGAGGATCGAGAAAAGAAGAAAATTAACGAGCACGCAGAGAGAAAAAAGAGCGTTTCTTCTCTACTTCCTTCATATTGACCGCGACATGACAAACTCCGGCACCAGCATATAATATATTTGTACGTTCTTCAAAAATAAGAAGCGGATGTTTCTCGAGGACCTATCTTGCTAGTACTATGCTTAGTTGGGAGAAATTCGTAATGATGTAGTATTAGTGTATGAATATGGCAGGTGCAAATAACAAAAAAAAAAAAAACAGATCGATAGTACTAATCAATTGCAAGAACAGAAAATTGCAATGAATAATAAGCAGTGTTTAACACGTTAAAAACACGGTATAAACGAAATGAAACCATGGGACAAATCTACTACGTACTCCCATAGTCCCATCAAATTTTAATATCTTGTTATTGCTCGTCGCGTATAACGTTTTGTACTATGCACTTCACTCAAATTTTTAGCTCAAATTAAAATCCGTACCACTCATAGTCACTAAAATTCACTTATCGATGCCGTTTCCTCGTACGAGTAAATCTTTAGATACTATTTCAGTTGAAAAGCAAATACACCTCAGTATTTTACCTGATGTTCCCTTTTTTGAACATAAAGATATTGTTTTTGAGCAAAAACATAAATACATTCTAGAGATCGAGTGAGCTGTGTATACAAATAGAAATCAGAATCTGCGCGTATAGATAGTATGAAGGATATACATTATAAAGTGAATTTAATATTACCGATTAATTCATGTGACCCCTCTAGATATACCTACTTATTGTAACACCCTGGCTCAAATTCGCGTAGAGCCTAGCCAACCTACTAGGTTGGCTCACACATGGATAGCACTCCTTTTGATCTCTCTCCTCGGTATACGTCAATGTCTAATGCCGACCCATATGCCATGCCGTATGACCACTTCAGGCCGGTACGTGCCATGCGCCATGTCTACGCCAAGCCTACACGCACACACGCGAGGGTTAATGCTCTGATTCCATCTGTAATAACTTGACTTAAATTCACCTAGAATCTAGCCCACCTATAGGTTGGCCCATGTATGCATAGCATTACTTTTGAACTTCCGACCTCGCTTTGTCCCAAAGGGTTATCTCGATGTTCTATGTCTAAGTCCAATTGACATTATATGCTACTACAAATTTCTCTAGAATAGCAAGTTGGTACTATTCCATCACGACCAATCACATGGACCACACATCTAAACGATCGGGTTATCACTCTTATTCCCTTTGCATGCATGGTCCAAACTAAGAACAACAAACTACATACATCCTAGGACTACCTACATCTAATTAATATGATGGATTGGGGGAGAACGTTATCAAAGAAATATGCAATCCTAAATTCTTCAATTCATGTTTGGCCTTTTAGCAACATGATTAATTGATAAACACTATAACATACACGAAGTCCAATGTCATTATTTTGTAAAGTCGACTTTCAAACTGACCAGAGGATAAAGAAAGTGAAAGATTTGGAAAAAGTGGCGTCACAAAGAGTTCATGTTGGACACAAGTCATGCAGATGCTTGGTTCCATAGACCGTCCATATAGTACGACACCAATTGGAAGCATGCATGCCTCCTTTCTTCCTCGCCGCTTCTCCTTAATTTCCTATATATGTTTCCACTTGCCCTGAGTTCATAAATAAATTATTATAAACAAATTCACAGGTCCATGAGATCTAGAGAGAGAAAGAGAGAGTGAATGCGGCAAAAATCCAGGGCCATCTCTCTCACCGATATTAGTCAGCTTAGGTTTCAACATGTCAAAGGTAGATAGCGTGCGTGCATGAAGCTCGTGTGTGCGTTTGCGATGGAAATGGCGGCCGTGATAGGTGGACGGATTAGCTTATCGATCGTGCGCCATGCATGTTGCAATATTTGATATTTCTACTGCACATATTACATATACTTAGGGCTGATCTAGCTAGCTTAATTAGGTCAAAAGTTTCGGTTCAGTTTTATCTTTTGGAAATTGAATCGCTTCGCTCTTCGATCTCCTAAAAAAAGAATTCTAAGGAGGCTTTGCATGCATCATGCATGCATGGAATGTCAAAACACACAGCTGCGCATTTACCTACCAAATTGAATTTGGTCGTGCTCGAAGTTGATAGGATGATGATTAATTCGAAGTCAACTCTTGGATGATCAGAGAGAGAGAGAGAAGCGCGTGTAAATGGCGATGTTTTAATATTAGTTAGTTTCTAGTTCGATTGATTCGCCTTCTCTATTGTGTATTTATATATATAAAGCAAGGTCTAACAGAGAAATTTCCACATAAATTGGAGAAAAACAAATAGAACCATTATTGATTACGGTGGATCAGATTATAATAGTTTAGATTGAATGAATCTATTGTCTATTATTGGATAAATTCTCACAAGTTAGAGAAAAAAATAAAATATCTCCACCATCGATTATGGTGGGGCCATATCATAAGGATTATATTAAATCTATTAACGAATATATTCCTACTTAAATAAAAAAGAACAAATCTCCACCATTCATTACAATGAGATCAGATTATAATGACTTAGACTAAAAGAAAATATATTAGAAATTCAAAATTCAAAATAAGAGTCCACGACAGATTGAAAAAAGTTTATATCAGACAAATTAAAAATAAAATTACATAGATTTAAAATAAAAATAGAAGTAAGAATCCATGTGAGATTAAAAGAAAGTGTCTATGTCAAATACAATAAAAAAAATAAAATTACATAAATTTGATGCACCAATAGCACACCTCCTATATATAGCTTAAAGTCCGATGCACCGAACCGTCACACGCACACGAAGCACGCAGAAGGCAGCCAATCCAACACCCTGCACCTAAAGGTCCGATGCGTCAGACCGTCAATTGTAGACAGTACCTTCACCAACAGACACAAAAACTCACAGCCACCTCGACAACTCGACCACCCACAACCTAAGTGCTCTATGGATCATGACCAACACCAAAACAATCCCATCTCCACTCCTCTTAATTAGATCCAAATCGAAGCAACAAAAATAAAAATACATGTGAGCCCAACCCAATTTCTGGATTCACCACAAGCAAATCAAGCTTGATGCCACACTTGAAGTTTAACGTCGAGGTCATCAACATCAAAACACCATTAATTAATATCGAGGGGTCTTTCAACCTCGCACAATGTACGAGCATCCTTGTAGTTCGTTGTACGTGGAGGTAATTTGCACCTTAGAAAGACCTCATGCAACTCCAAGACAGCGGTCGCACAAGCACATACACATAAATTGACTAATTGTGCCATACAGTAAATTAAACTTAGCTAGCTTAAACATATATGCATGCATATGAATGTCCATAATGTCTTTGTTACTGTGCTTTGATCAACTAATGATTAACCACGTGTTTTGTGTTTTAGTGACAGGCGCAGCTTCCAGGTTATGATAAGGCGTTCGAATCGAAGTGACCATATATACACGCATGCATACATCGATCTACTTCAACACAAGCTGCCACTCAGCCACTGAAAGCAAAAGCAGCGGATTCACTGGATTGTTAGCATCATTACCAACTTATGCAACACAAACGTCTCTGCTTTGTTTACCATCAAATCAAACGGGCGAGCCTGAATTAGTGATATATAGTTCATATTAATGTTCCATCATGTACGATCGATCGTTGGATGTTTCACTAAGTCGGGCCGGTTAGAGAACAGTTACCATCATCTCGTATATATTGAGCATTCCGACGACTGAAGCGTAGACCTGCCTTTTATTTTTGTTTGAAAAACCTACCTACATGCATGACGAGATCGATTATAATTTTTTTGAAGAAAAGGCAGGAGAACTGCCTTATATTAATTCAATCGAAAAGCTACAAGATTAAAATATAGGGGAAGGATTAGGCGCATTCCCTCATATGCGCGCTACAGTAGAGCTAACTTATTATAAAACGGGCGTCTGCCACATCCCAAAGGCGTAGGACCTTCAGAAGCAAATCGAAAAAGGTTATCGACGACAGCTCCTTCGAGGTGAAAATGCGATTGTTCCTTTCAAGCCAGAGATGCCATAAGGTTGCTAGCTAGCACAACGGATCCTAGACCCGGGGTAAGGTTGGATTGCAGGATGTCCTCGACCTACCAGACGCTGAGATCCTCAGTATGGGTCCACGTGGAACGGAGAAGGCGTGGGGCGTTGAGCCTAGAAGCCAGGAGCCCAGGAGGTCCCAAATGTGAGAGGAGAATGGGCACTCGAGGAAGAGGTGTTCCGGGGTCTCCAGGCATCTGAGAAAGAGGGTGCAGAAGTAATTATTCGGCAATTCCCTACGCAGCAGGGCGTTAGCAGTCATCACCCTCCTTAGGAACAACGTCCAAGCAAAAAATTTGCACTTAGAGGGCGCCCACTGTTTTCAAATTAGGGCTAGCGCCATCGGAGATGTCCTTCCAGCAAATTGCATGTGGTATGCTTAGCGGACAGAGAAGTTCCCATCTATGGAGAAACGCCAAATGGCTCAGTCCTGGTGGTTCGGACGGAGCACAACACGACTGATCTTTTGGCAGAGAGAGACTAGCTCCACGGCGAGGTTGGGAGCGAAATTCCGCCTTAAATCCAACAACCAATTGTCATTGTGCATAGCATCAGCGACTGATCGATTATAATTGGGTTCGGGTGTATTAACTCTCTGTATCATCACTTATATGTACGTGGAGTAATAGAGCAACAGGGAGGACGACATGCCATATTTTGGCAAACGATCGAATTGGCACCGTCTGAAAGAAGAGAATAAACGATATATGATTTAAGTGGCTGACTCATGCAAGGTTAGTTGTTGGTTGCAGCTTTGAGCGCCCTCCATAATCACAATCGATCTGCCATGCATGTGCAAGTTTGTCCAGATTTATTGGAATCATAGCCTGTGGCCAGCTACATATCGATTGATACTCGACTACATATATATGTGTGTGTATTCTATAGCCCCTTACAGGAAACACCCGGGTGCATCAAAGAAAGCAGAAGGAGATGCAAACCTTAACTGTATCACTGGATGCATGGGTGCGAAGCAATAACACGTGCCTTCCCATAACCCAAAAGTTGAGGGCATTAGACTCCTCCTCTCCTGATGTGACCTGCAAATCAATTCCATTCACTCGTGTGAATTGGGCTATACATTCCTACGTTTCTTTGATCTGCATACTTCACGTTTTCTGATGTAATTATTGATGTTCCAGTCTATGATCTGTATAGTTCCATGAGCTTTTAGATTTTCAGCTTTCAAAGCGAAGATAATAGATGAAATTAACTTGCTCATAAAACTCAGATGAAATTAACTTGCTCATAAAACTCAGGTGTTATTTTCCAGAATAATACCGAAAAATCATGACTGCAGGGATGATCCTGATATTAGAACAATTCTAAGAACTTATAATTATAATCATCTTTTTTTAGGGAAAAACTGTACTAGGGCAACTGCCATTCAATTAGGAAGAAAGCAAAGTTTTACAACTTAAAATGTCATGTTAGATATGCCCCTCCTTATTGCATGTCTCAAATTTTCAAGTCCCTCCTTATTTTCTTTTCCCACGTCAGTTTAGATAAGCCCCTAGCTCACACCAGGCTTAAGGATTCCACTATTTGCATCGGTGCTTTTTAGAAACCTTCAATTCGCTGAATGTATTCAAACCATCTCAACCGATATTGGATAAGGTTCTCTTCAGTTGGTCCTGCTCCAACCTTATAACGTATAACTTCGTTACTAACTCGGTCCATTCTCATATAGCCACAAGTCCATCATAATATACGCATCTCTGATATACTTAATTAGCTGTTGGATATGATGTTTTTTGGTAGATCAACATTTTGCCAGCTCAAAGATAACTATAAACTAAAGCTCAATCGAAGAAGAAAACAATAACCAACAACAATGACAAGAAATGAAGCAGCTATTAGCTACCTAGACTATATTTGGCTATGGCTAGCATTTTTTTATTAGATACTTCCTAGCTGGCTGGATCAGATGAGTGATGTGAATGAAGCGTGCTAAAATGTTCTTTCTTTTCCTTTATTTCCACAAGTTCTAGTAGATGTAGATGCTCGATATGTATTTATCTCCTTCCTTCATGCTTAATTATTATATTGTGTACATTATTATTAATTAGAGATTTTTCATATCTACTAGTCACACATCAATTAATGCCCATATCACCCCTCAACTTTAGAGGCCTCAACTCTCGATCCCATATATACTTCTTTCTCTGGAGTAGCACACAACTTCTACAATGCTAAAAATTCCAGCCGGACATCGTCCTCTTTAACCAGCTACTTTGTGGTTTTTCATATCAGATAGCTCTAATGCAAAAAAAAAAAAAACAGGTAACTAGTTGGTTTATTACAACCACAAGGTCGATGGATCTTTATATGCAAAGAAAGCTAGCTCCATCCTATATATAGTATGTGGTGACTACATCAGTTTGTGGTTTCTCAAAAGAGGAGGAAGAAGAAAACCTATATATGTATATCAATTGGGTTTTTTTTTTTGGGTATTGTTGCAAACAGCTGTTCTTGATGTTACATATCGTGCATCGATCGTTATCCTATGTAGCTCTCGCCGTGTGACGCATCCACAAGCCGAGCTGTTATTCCAATCCCCTACAATACAAGCCCTAAGTTCAGTTGCTGTCTCCTATTTGTGGCATCTCTAAACTCTAGCTTTCCTTGCGTCGTGGTAGTGTCCATTCAACATGGCCCCAGCTCGGGCAAAGAACCCAAGCTAATTAGCATAATTTGACATGGCCCCCTAACTGATTGATTAATGGAGCTAGCGGCTGCTTTTGTGAATGCGTGCCATCCGAAGAAAGAGTTGCCAATCAATTAAAGGTGAAGAAGGATGGCATTGTCCACATGGTGTTGATGTGCTCGATCGAACAAGCTTTTGGAGCATGATGTGAGATGATCGAAGCGATGATTCCTAATATTGGGTATGTATGTACTCGATGATCTCTATGTTCATGCACATTGATCGATCGACATATCGATCACAAAGCTAATAACTCGATCGATCTATGTATAATTGTGATATGAAACATGGCATTAATTTGAGAAAGCACGCCGCGTTGTGCTGTGTGGTGAGTGGTGACTGATGAGGAGATGGAGAGGGGGGAGAGAGTTGTGGATATTGTGTGGCGCCATGGTTGGTCACATGGGCATAGGTTGGTGCATGATGCATATATAACTAGCCTGATCCTTTTTGTGTGGTTGTGAAAGAGGTTGTTGTCATGAATGTCTTTTCAAAATGGTTTGGGCAAAGGATCACATGCAATTCAGGTTTGCATGTGGTTAATCTTTTTAAGATTACCCAAATGATTGGAGGAATATATATAACTGAAGAGCATATCACCCATAGTGCTATATGTTTCTCCACATATGCACTTTCGTCGCGATAGGATCATGCTTTGAGACCTAGGTCCCCTCTCTTCCATTTCAAAAGAAGTCCACGAGTGTACGTGTTAAACTCTTATGTGATGTCATTAATCTTCTCTATCCGCTTGATCTCCCACACAATGGCGGTGCACCCACCTCCGACCACGGCGCGTGGTAGCAGCACCGATCATTGTGTCCCAGAGACGTGGTTTGATGGAAAGGGAGGATGGTGACACTAGGCTAGCCACTGAGGAAGGAGGAGGAGGGACAGATAGGGATGGGTTTATGCAGAAATTTGAATTTTTTTAGAGGGGTATTTTTCTAAAATAGATATGAAATTAAGAAGGGTAGGACGTCCTTGTATGGATCTTGGAGCAATGGTCTAATTAATGGTGATAAAAACGCACGAAGGAACATATATATAATCGTGTTTCTACTTTTTTTCATTAATAGACTCTGAGATAATCACCCTGTCTATTAAATTAAACTGGGGTGATTAATCTCTTGCAAGGACAACCACCCAATAGATATATAGACTATTTAGTGGGAATACCTTTGAAAAATGAGGATAGAAATAAACCGAACTTGGTGTCCAAAAGAAAACAAATCCAAAAAAATACTAATGGGCTTATCTATGATTATGAGCAGGGGCGGATTTAGGCTCGGAGCACCCTGGGCCGGTGCCAGGGCACTTTAGGTCGTGCCTAGCCAGCCCATGCGCCCAGACGCTGAGACGCGAGGCACTCCGCGCCCAGCTCGCGTCCTCTCCCTCCTGCTGCGTCGCCCGGCCGCCCTCGGCCTCGCCCTCGCGCCGTCGGCCTCGGCGCCTTGCCCCTCAGCGCCTCGGCCTCGCCCTCGGCCCTCGCGGCTCGCCCTCGCCTCGCGCCATCACCAGCTCAGCGCCGCCTCCACCGCCAGCGCCGAGTCCCAGCCTGCCGCCCTCGCCTCGCCCCCACCTCCCGCCGCCTCCCGCCACCATGGCTGCCTCACAGCGCCAGCGCACCCTCACCTCACTCGCGCCGTCATCGCCATGCGCCTCACTTGCCAGCGCCAGTGGCAGTCCCGCCCTCCTCGGCCTCGCCGTCAAGCGCCGCCTCCGCCGCGCCCAGGTGATCTGTGATTTAGCTAGAGAAATGCTAGAGAAATGATCTGTGATTTATCCATCTGTGATTTAGCTAGAGAAATGATCTGTGATTTAGCTAGAGAAATGATCTGTGAGACTATGATTTAGCTAGAGAATTGTGATAATTTATTCATCTATGATCTGTGATCTGTGAATTTGTGATTAGAATTGAGCCATTGAGAAATGCTAAATTAACTAGTTGATACTTTCGGTCATTATTTATGCAGATATTTGAGTTATCAAGTAGAGGATGCAGATATTTGAGGCTTAAGATCTATGGCTACTGCTACTATTGATGAAGGCTTAGGCTTGGAAGAACCGAATCTGTCTTAAAAAAGGTACTATATTATTTAGAAGTAGCAAACTTATCTTGAAGTATGTCACTTTTTAATGCATCTAATTAAGGTGTGTGATTGAACAATTTTCATCCTATATTTATTATGAATTAACACCATTTATCATTTGCTCTAACAACTATATTTAGTGAAATTATGCCGGGGCTTGTTCAAATCCTGGATCCGCCACTGATTATGAGTGCAATAAGGCATACACCATGGATGCTCATGCCTCGTGCCACGTGCCCACGTATCCATCCTCTTGGCGTCTTCTCTCTCTCCTCTCTCTTTTCCATCACATGCTTAATCTCTTCCTCAGTCCCCCCCTCTCTCTCTCTCTCACCGTCTCACTCTCCATTCTCCAACTCCCTCTCTCTCTCTCATCTCACCAACCTACTATAAAGAGGACTTGCCATCCCTCTCCCACTAATCCAACCCCTCTCTCTCTCCCCCTCTCTCTCTCCAACTTGCCAGTTGAGCTAGCTGCTAGCTAGCTACTTCCTCTAGCTCGTCGCAACTACAAGGCCGATCAGTAGGTATCAAGCATGGCCGCGACGCGCTTCCCGGCGCCGCTACCCGACGGCGACGTGCTGCTCCCCGACCACCACGGCGGCGCGGCGCAAGAGGAGGAGGAGGAGGCGGCGGAGGAGCAGCGGCGCGGCCCGTGGACCGTCGACGAGGACCTCACCCTCGTCAACTACATCGCCGACCACGGCGACGGTCGCTGGAACTCCCTCGCCCGCGCCGCCGGTACGACGGCCGAGCCGATCTCCGGCCACCGCGCCGCCATGATCGATCGATCGATCGATTCTAACCGCGCGCGTTCCCGCCGCGTGTGTCATGTGCAGGGCTGAAGCGGACGGGGAAGAGCTGCCGGCTGCGGTGGCTCAACTACCTCCGGCCGGACGTGAAGCGCGGCAACTTCACCGCCGACGAGCAGCTGCTCATCCTCGACCTCCACTCCCGCTGGGGCAACCGGTAAGAAGCTCCGGCCACCGCGTACTCGCCGTCGACGTCGCCGTCGCCGGCGTGACCAAGTCGGCACGCACGCACGCACGCACACAGTCAATGACAGGCAGGGACCCACCGTACCCACGCTGGGTCAAGCTGTCCTGTGTTCGCCACGGAGACAAATACGTATGCCGGTGCCGTACGTACATACCCAAGCGTGGACCTGCTTAGCATTGCTCTTTTACGTGCACATGTACGTACGTACGTGAGCACGCCTTGTCAAATACCGTATTGTGTACGGGCGCGTATACGTACGTATATGTGGTAGTCCGAGCTAAGAAAGGTGGGCGGTTACATGTGGACCCGGTCGACACTAATCACACTATCCAATTTAGGTTGTCCATGAATGAACGACTAAATATTTAGTTTAATACTGTATTAGTTGTGAGTTAAAGCTAAGATTTGAAAGCTTCCCTAGATCTGAATATAATTAATTTTTCGAGAATCATAATATAATTAATTAGCTATATATAAAGAGGGCACACATGGATGACATGACACACAAGGCACAATTCAGATGGCACAAGTCTTCCTAATTAGAGGGGGGTATGCATCATGCATGCATGCATGAATGGGCATGGAGAGAGCATAATTAAGATTTGCTAGCTAGGTAGCTAGCGCTAAGCATCGTATTCATATTCATATTCATATTCATGTATACGCGTGCATTTCACTTTCACTTTCCATTGGCAGTGTGCATGAAAGCTGCACGAGTTTTAAAGCTGCACGACTCTGCCTAGCATATCCCTCTCTCTGTCTTGGCTAGCAAATCCTCTTGCTAACTCTGGCCGTTGGATCAAATGTAGACGCACATGAGCTTCTCTAGGTTGTTTATTCGATAATTTCTGATCCAGTGGCTAAAATAAGAGCCAATATTTTATCAAGGGAAAATTGGTTATTGTACACTGCAAATCAGTGGCTTAAATTGTGACACACTATCTTTTTGAGGCACTACAATTTGGCATCCATCTAGCTACTTTATCACACCATTCACATGTTTCGCTTAACTTAAAGTTTGAAAATATATACAAAGAAAATCAGAAGTAAAAAAGCCAAAAAAGTTTTGAGTTGCTATAGTCTGTGTTAACAAAACCACAGTTAACCAAACAAAAACCACGGTTAACCGCAAACCGGCTCTAGTTTTTAAAAAACCGGTCGACTAGGTTTGAATTCAATCAAATTTGGTTCAAATTTGAAAATTTGTGAAAAAATCTGAAAAAAATCCATAAAATAGTAAACATTATTATATGACTATTGGCTGAAACAGAATTTAAAAATTCAAAATTTTCATGTGTTTTTTGTTTGAAAATATTTTTTCCTTTTTTCTCTATTTTTTTTATTTTCTGCTAAAAAATCGGCCGGTTAGCCGACTGAGCTGTTTTTTGTATTCAAATTTGAACTCTATCGGCTTTTACTCGAATTTTCCGATTAACCGCGAAAACTATCCGGTTAGCCGAGCTGAGCCTCCCTCGGTTTTTGGGCTCGGTTCGGTTATGTAATCACCAGCTATAGTGCTATGCAGATACATATCCTTAGAATATGCTGTGGAACCGTATGGATTATACGTAATTGCAATTTGGTCCCTGGCAGGTGGTCGAAGATCGCGCAGCACCTGCCGGGGAGGACGGACAACGAGATCAAGAACTACTGGAGGACCAAGGTGCAGAAGCACGCGAAGCAGCTCAACTGCGACGCCAACAGCAGCAGGTTCAAGGACGCTATGCGCTACCTCTGGATGCCCCGCCTCCTCGCCGACCAGCACCACACCGCCGCCGCCGACGTCGCCCACGGCTACGCCGCCGCCGCCGCCTCCGGCAGGCAGCTGCTGGCGGCGTCGATGGGGTACTGCGTGGAGAGCTCCGCCTCCGCCGCCGCCAGCATGGTGTCGTCCTCGACGACGTCGACGGAGTCCTACGACGGCGGCGAATTCTACGCGGGCGTGCACGCCGGCGAGCTGCTCGTCGACGGCGCCGCCGGCGACTGGATGCAGCAGGAGGCGAGCCACCACGATGGCTGCCTGTGGCCAGATCAGCCTATCACGCAGGAGGACAGCCATGGCGGGTTCCAGGTCGACCAGGAGCTCGCCGGGTGGGTGCAGGGCTTCTCCGACGGCCTCCCTGACAGCTTCTGGAGCTTGGACAGCATCTGGAAGACGCAATGAGAGAAAATCTCGATTATGCCCTAATTAATCACAAGGGCTAATTTAAGGGTCTACGGTTTATGGTGTTGATAGATCATAACTCATAAAGGAGCAATTTAAAGTTAGAGTTAGCCCGTCCTAACTTTAAGATTAAAGGTATATAATTTATAAGGGCCATTGCATGCTGTACTATAAGGGTGATGCTGTCAAGAGTGTTTGTGATTATTGTGGGAGTCTAGATTTGTTAGACTTCGAATGGAGAAAAGAAACAAACGCGAGGAAAGTATTGCGGTATATAATTTATAAGGGGAGAGGAGGAGTTTTTCTTTCTTTCGACCGCCTTGTGATTTTTTGGGGGGATGATGTTGATTTTTGCCTCTTGAGGACTAGTCCTTGGACGAGGCTGAAAAAAGTGAGCACCATATATATGAATTTTGCTCTTGCAAAATGTAATTAAAGTATATTTATGGATAATTGTATCGAACATTTTGTCCATTTTGTTTACTTATGTGTTCAATGCAAATGTGTACATATATACTGAACAGATTTCGATCATATCTCATTAATTCTTCTGCTCTGTTTCAAATGGTGTAGTCTACTACTCTAATGATCAGTGTAATACCACTCCACAAGAGGTGAACATTTTGTAGCTAGCCCCCAATCTTATATATGAGAGGCTTGCACTAGTTGTGTAGGTACTAATTAATATATAACCATGCATTTACACCGTTAATATATACATTTCGAGTGAGGGAGTCAATTAATTCCATTTGCCTAGCTTGTGCTATTTGCTCTTAAGAAGGACAGTACCAAAGAAGAAAGAAGTATAGAAAGCATAGCACACTAATCGAGGAGATAGCTAATTCAATTCATAATCTTCTTCACAAGAAGATAAGGTGCAAGCAAAAGACTTTTCTTTCGAGATATGCATACGTTGTTGGCATTGGAATCTCACAGCGACTCTCAACCATATATATGTTGCATACACGCAGCACAATGCACATGACTTGCAGCTCCAAGGCAGCTAGATTCTTTCGAGATATATCAAGCCATCATCCGTTCAGCCTCCACTGGCTGGCTATATATATGCATATACAGCTACGAACACACACGCACGCACGCACGCACAATTCTCCAACCAATTAACGCACGCACGCGCGTGCCACGTGGAGGAATCCTCGGCCGTAAGCTTAATTGGGCCCAAATGAAGGCAGGGCCCCCTTTTTGCCCCCTCTCTATGCGCAACTTGGAGACCCCCGCCCATTTATTCCTCGAGTGCCGCTTCAGTTCCTATCTCTGGCATGGAACCGCTCGTGAATTCAATATTGCAGTACTCAACCCGGACAATTGGGCGAGCACAGCCAATCTCTGCTAGTCTGGTGGTCTTCGGTGCTTCAAAATGTGGCAGCACCACAAGAGGCCGGTTCAGTTCTGTTGACAACCCTCTAGCACGTCTGGCTTGAGCGTAACATAAGAATTTTTAAACGTTTGCAGCGTCCTCCCGATGTTGTCCTCACTTTTTTGTTAGATAACATCCGCCTCTAGGTAGCGACGGGCGTCAAACTTGTAATATAGTACCTTACCACCCGGGGTCTTTGAACTCCTGTAATCAATTCTTCTTCCTCATTGAATTGACGGCAGTTCTCATGTCCTTTACTAAAAAAAAAGGCAGGGCGATCCGAGCTAGGTAGCTTCCCAATTGGTGCAAGGCATGTGGCATGTGGTCTCTGTGGTGCAGCTAGCTACGTACGTCAAGGAGCACTGCATCTTTGCTGATGATGCATGCCCACTGATCGATGCTGTCGATCGATTAATAACTAAAGCTAGCCACCGCCGGATTTGGAAGCGATAAAGCTCGCTTTTGTGGGGGGCTAATCCTTAGGGCTTCATCAATCACCCGAAGGGGAAACCCTAGCTAGGCAGCAACCAACATGTGTGGATCGGAGCGTGCGTGCACGCGCGTGCTGGATAATCAGTTGGTGGTTGAGAGATCGAGAGAGATGCATGGTCGCGGACAGATCGAGGATGTGGTTGATTCATGTGTATGGTAATCCACATATATATGCCTCGCTGGTCGCTGCTAGTCTACGGATCCTTAGCGTGTGCTCAGGCGTGCGCGGCTAAGAATAAGGTCCTTAGTCTTGGCTGGGAACGTACGGCCTTTGGTTTCGGTTCCTAAACCGGGACAGCCCAATAATCGGGGCTTTAGCTACGATTTCATACGAACATAACATTGATCATATTAATATTTTCCAGCTAGCTAAATTTTCAACACGTACGTAGTTAAACCTCGGCGTTGTTTTTATGGAGAATCTATATAAAGTACAAACGCGAACATACGTCGCGCCCGCACGCTACGTGGCTCGCCTCTCTGCTCGGCGCCGTCGCGGTCGTCCGATCGCGCGAGCGACGCAGATCCGGCCGCCCGTTTTCTTTCAACGTATAAAACGATTTTTTCGTCCCACGTACCAGGCGCGCGGGCGTTTTCGTCCGGTTGGTTAGCTCCGCTGCTCCATCGCCTGGGAGGCCTGGGTTTGAGTCACGGGCCCCCCGCGTGCTGCGCTTTTTTTCGTCGCGCGCCGCGCTGGCTTTCGCCCGTGCACTCGTGCGCGTTTTTTGCCGGGCACGCTGCCGCCTTTGGCACTGCGCTGCCGCGTTGCGCGCAGCCCTGTTCTACCTCGCTCGTGCGCCATGGGCGCGCGTATGCGGCTAGTTAATACTACATAATTAACACAAGCTACAGCTCCTTAGGATTACGTGGAGTGGCTTCTCAAGAGAAAAGGAGTGAGGCCGATCGAGGGTGGCCTAGTGCTGGGAGCTGCTCACAAAGTCGTAGTAAAGGAATCAGCAATTAAGCACGTGCTTTAGTCCAAAACTGTTACTCTTTTTTTTGTAGGCATATAGTTGAAATGATCATATTTAAAACTAAAGGTGTGTATGCAAATTTATTGATATCTTTTTCTCATCTATCTTTATGAACAGCTCTTTAACATAATGTTCACTTATATTTTCAAAACATTTTTAACATGCCTAGTATAATATTTTTTCTTTAATTTTTAATGTCATAGTTTCAGTAATCTATGTGCCAATTCGAATCACATTTTACATAAACATGAAGGGGTACTATGTAGAGCCCCGTTGGCTTCAGCGAGTCATATTTTAGGGGCTATGTTGGGGATGCGACGCGCGTCCTTGAGACACGTCACCAGGCCCCTCACGTCACGGGCTGGACAAGGCCCACACCTGCCTGCCACGTCTGCATACATTGTCAACTATCAAAGTGATCAGTTACTGACTAAGGTTCAGCATGCTTAATTAATTAAGTACTGCCATGCAACATGCATTAGTTATATGTATAAGTTTAAGCTATTTATCAACTTAACAAAAACTTTCCTTTATATGTTGGTTTTTCAAATGTAAGTTTGACCACTAGTCCACTATTGTGATTTATTTATAAATTCTACTAAATAATATCATTATGAGAGAATTGTGGTGTTCAAGTGCTAGATCAATAAAAAGTTTTAAAAAAATTATAGAAAATTGAGGTTTAAAAATTTTGAATTGCATGCGTATCGACTATGGAGGGAGTACATATTCTCTCTTGCTATATGTTGTTGATATATGTTCAAGTCAAAAAAATGTAAGAATTAGCCATGAATATATATTTAGTTTGGGTACATAAAAATTATATATAGATTCTCGAAAAATACTTCTATAAAGGTTCTGAATATGTACTTGATTTTACTGTAGTTTTAATAGTAACTAGTGTCTAAAGTTGTATTTTAGAAAACATATCGATGTTAGATGTATCAACAATGCATATTTGTGAAGGGATTTTATAACCATTTAACCCTCAAAACCGCTAGGCTGACTGTTAGCGGTTTTAGTGGTTAACGGTGGCCAACAAGAAAACCGGTTGGCTAACAAAAAACCGTTGGCTAATCAGCTAAAATTAATTGAGACGGCGGCTTTTTGGAGCGGTTTGGTAACTTCCAATGCGACTGGTTGTAGCACGCAGCAGTAGAGTAGATCGAGTTCCAGACATAGATGGTCCTAATTAATCATTATCGTTTGTTAATTATTGCTTGATAAGACTAATCGATAAGTTCTCCGCGTCGCTATTCTGCACTGTCTGCGGTACTGCGCACGGGCTATCTAGCTAGCTGTTTCGTCTCATTACTTCTCTCTTGATTTTTTTTTTTGTTTGGTCGGCGGCGGCCATCGCCGTCGCCATGGCCGCCCCCTCGTACGGTAACACGCAGGCCGGCAGGTGATTAGCCAGCTAAGCTAACCACTAGCAGCGTCTCACTGTATCCTGTGGTTAATTAAGAGTTTGCTGCGTGATCGATGACGTTGCTTCCTCTCATTCTCCTTTTATCGAAGGGAGTATATAGCCAGCCGCTAGCTAAGCTTGTAGAGTTGTAGATACCTCCGACCACAGAAGAATGATTTTCTAGCTTCAGACGTTTTACCGCAGCAAGAGAACTTTCCCCAAAGGTAGTAAATGACACATGATATCATCCGCAAATCATCTTTAAATTCTCTTATCCTCTTTTTTACAAAAGAATAAATCTTTCGGACCTTTTTTTTTCCATTTTAAACTCATGTTCATGGTCTGTCTTATTCTCGTATGATCAGTACCATTGGTGTACTGTGATCCTTAAATATCTTTTGGCTTTGGGTGAGAATTCCATACTTTAACAAAGATGATGGACCAGAGCGGAGTTTGAACTAAACAAACTCCTCCTTGGGAGGATAGATGGGAAAATTCATGTGAGATTTCGTGTAGATCTAACTTTCTATTCACTTGTGAGATCCGAGCGGTGGGGGGAGGGGGCGGGGGCACCACGACTCCTCTCTTCTCTATACGTTTCTAAACTAAAGTGCAACCCAATCAACTAATTAATTCTATCAACTTTAATTCTATTTATGCCAAAAGCTATACAATTAAGTCTTGGAAATACAATGTCCGATAGAGAGAAGAAATGGTTTAACTTGTATTATATAAAATGTGAAAAAATTTAGAGACATAGATAGAATGTGCAATGAATAGCGTTATGTAGCATGTATTTAGAGTTTCAGGCTGCTTTGCTACAAAATGAGTGTTGCGATCAATGTTTTTGGTCATCCATCTATGTATGTAATCGTAGAGACATACGGGCGTTCGCTCCACGCAGTGACACGCACACACACCACCACATCGCTCCAGAACAAGTGATCGAATCCTCGCCTCCAGCTCCACACCGGTTTCATCCTGTGCCTACAACCTCCGTTCCTGTGCAAGCCTACTCTTCATGATCCCCAATTCCATAATCCCTCCTAATTCTACACCCCCAAATAGGCAAATCCACAGCGTGCTCACCGCCCGTTTCTCTCTTCCCACCTGCCCAGCCGCTCGCCTCCTCCCAACTTTGCTTCGCCGCCAGGCGCCACCGCCTGAAGGCTTCACCAGACGATGCTTGCATGGTCTGCTGTATCATCCATCTCTGCCCTTCTGTTGTCCACTGCGCTTCAAATGATCCTCCACGTAGGTGCCGCCATCGACCTGCTCATCCCGCCGGGCCATCTCCTGCCGCTCATGTCCGTGCTGTCGATTCTTGAGATAAGAGAATTTTTTTGTGTTTTCGTTACTGACGAGGCAACTGGAAAAATAGCTGTGGTAGATGAGTTGAACAAACTGTACGAGCGATAGTTGTACATACACCAATTATGTCGATTACGAGTAGCTAATGGAAGGCGTACAAATCTTTTTCTCTCTCTCGCAGGATGGCTATCACTACGAGAATCGCGCCAAATATCGACGGCCATTTTTAATCTCGACGGCCACATATTAGCCGTCGATATTAGAATCATAATATCGACGGCCATACAATAGCCGTCGTTAAAAACACTTTTATCGACGGCCACAATAATGCCGTCGAGAAAAGGTCCCCCCTCCTCCCGCCCACACCATTTCCTGGTTTCCGCGGTGGCGGGAAAGCTTCTATATCGACGGCCACATATGAGCCGTCGAGACTAACTATGGGCCAGCCCATTGAAACAACGATACATGGGATTGTATCGACGGCCATATATGGGCCGTCGAGATAGAAGGATTCGTAGAGACGACCCCATGCTTACTGGGCTGGGCCCCTAGGATTACTGGGCTGAGCCATTTGATGTTTGCAATATTTCAACTTTTTTTAAATTATTTCCACAAAAGTTTACCTTCTTTTTTAAATTTTCCAAAAATATTCAAATAATGTTGACAAAATAATGGTTGTCCATAAAAAAACTTAAAAATTAAATAATGGTTTATGTAAAATATGAACATATTTCATGTTTGCATGTTATGTGTTGCACAACATATATGTATATGTATGAATTTTTAATATTATTTAAATTCGTAGCAAATTTTAAAAATATTGTAATTACTAACATTATAATGCAATGATATTTATATTAAGGTTTTGGATCCAATAATGATATATCTAGAATAATTGTTCACATGTTAGATGTATTTCGTACAACTCTACACAACCTTCGATAAATCATTAGCTGATATGACCCCTACACATATACCTGTTATTCCGGATATAATTTCATTGTACAAATTTGTTTGGAGGTGTATATTCATGTGGTTAGCAAGACTATGCAGCTAGGATTTTTTTAAAAAATTATATGTTTTTTTAAAAAATAAATAAGCACAGTTGACGATTGGAGGGGGTAAGACTTGCTAGCCGTCGATAATAACCTATTCTCGACGGCCAAAACGAAAACGGTCGATAAAAAAGGTCTATATCGACGGTAGTCAACGCGGGCCGTAGTTATAGCTCTCTCTCGACGGCCACAATGACATGGCCGTCGAGACATGTCATTTCGTGCCACGTGGCTTGCACCTGCGGAGACAGGTCGTTCTCGACGGCTGACGGCCGTCGATATCTGATAGGCGCATGGAGGCAAACGGTCACGTGGCCCTATATCGACGGCTACAGGTCATCGAGTCATTGAATCCACTCATTTCGTGCCACATGGCTCGCACTCGCGAGAGATCGTTCTCGACGGCTTTATGCCGTCGAGACCGCATCTTTATTAGCGCTTTTGGGACTTAGGCATTTTGGCCTCCACAGTTTCCACCCGTGTGCTCGACGCTGCCCCGCGCCGCCGTCGCCCCGCTTCCCTCGTTGCCGTCGCCGCGGCGTCCCGCCCAGCGCCGCCGCCACGCGCCGCGCGCCGCCGCCGCCGCCGCCGCCGTTGCCGCTCCCCCGCCCGCTACCGCCGCCGCCACGCGCCGCCGCGCCGCCGCCGCCGCCGCCGCCCCACCTTGCTGCCGCGTCGCCGCCTCCGTCGCCGCCTCGACCCGTCGCCGACGCCATCTGTCGGTGGCTTCCGTGCCAAAGCCGCCGTCCCACCGCCTAGCCGGTCGCAGTACGTGAAACGTTTTCACGCCAATTTTTTAAATTTCAGAGTTTAGTCTCGACGGTCCAACACCGTCGAAAATGTAATTAGAAATGATATTAGCAGATTAATTAATTATTTATGAAAATTTGTAATAATTTTAAAAATGAAAATTAGTAATAGGTAAGTTAGATATTATCATGATGTTAGTAATTTGTTATAATATTGTATTAATTATATTTTAGTGATAATGTCACTTTTAATTAATTGTTGTTAATGTTATGTTAGAAACGCTTGTCACCTAGCCGTACGTCACCCGTTCGGGAACAACACAACGCGTAAGAAAATTAAAACGGTGATTCGTTTGTTTCCATTACGGGTTGTGTAAAATGTTCCCGAATTGTCCAGTGGACAGCCCGTTTGTGGCGTCCCAGTGGACAACCTGCGAATAACCGTTTGAGCATGTTTCGTTGTGATGCCGGTAGGTTCGAGACAAAATTTCGACGGTATGACCCCGTAGTTCTCCTGTGCATAACATAAGTGCTATTGAGTTGAATTTCGACTCTTTAGCCATCGTTGCACTAGGAGAACTGTAGGGTTATGCTGCCGAAATTTTGTCTCGTTCCTACTCGGCATCACAACTAGACATGCCCAAGCGGTCGTTCGCGGGTGGGTTTAGAAGCCTTCCTATGCCTTTTGCGAAACCCTAACGTGTAGCATATTATGTTAAGAGCGATGGAAGAAGACAGAAGGTGGATGTACGACGGATGGAGAGCGAACGGACAACATTCAGATGAATGGTATGAGAAGGCTAATGCATTCGTGGATAGTGCTTTCCAGGCGATCCCGAACTCTGACACCGCGTATGTACATTGCCCATGTAAAGAGTGTGGGAATTGTAGAAAAAGAACGCGATATGACATGGGTATGCATTTGTGCAAGAATGGGTTCAAAATAGGCTACCATCGTTGGGTTTATCACGGCGAGAGTGCTTTTGCTGCTCCTCTCGCTCCGGATGAAGGATTCGATGAAATTGATCGGATGCAAGACATGATGGATGACTTCGCCATGATTTTGATGATGAGGAGGCAACAACCTCGATAATGTAATTCTTAACCCTTCGGAATCCTCTAAGCGGCCGTTGCAGCGATCGAACAACCGTAACCCTATTGTCTATGGTTACACGGATGATGGCTGTTAAATGCAAATACAACTTCTCTATCAATTGTTTTAATGAGTTGTTAGGATGCTTAGGCGATGCTCTTCCGAAAGGACACAAGATGCCTTCCAATTTGGTATGAGTGTAGAAAATTACTTGCTGGTGCAGGAATGCCGACGAGAAGATAGATTATTGTCCTAACCATTGCATGTTTGTACTATAAGGGTGATGCTGTCAAGAGTGTTTGTGATTATTGTGGGGAGTCTAGATTTGTCGAGACTGTCGACGGTAATGGAGAAAAGAAACAAACGAAGGTGGCGAGGAAAGTATTGCGGTATATAATTTATAAGGGGGAGAGGAGTGGAGTTTTTTCTTTCTTTCGACCGCCTTGTGATTTTTTGGGGGGATGATGTTGATTTTTGCCTCTTGAGGACTAGTCCTTGGACGAGGCTGAAAAAAGTGAGCACCATATATATGAATTTTGCTCTTGCAAAATGTAATTAAAGTATATTTATGGATAATTGTATCGAACATTTTGTCCATTTTGTTTACTTATGTGTTCAATGCAAATGTGTACATATATACTGAACAGATTTCGATCATATCTCATTAATTCTTCTGCTCTGTTTCAAATGGTGTAGTCTACTACTCTAATGATCAGTGTAATACCACTCCACAAGAGGTGAACATTTTGTAGCTAGCCCCCAATCTTATATATGAGAGGCTTGCACTAGTTGTGTAGGTACTAATTAATATATAACCATGCATTTACACCGTTAATATATACATTTCGAGTGAGGGAGTCAATTAATTCCATTTGCCTAGCTTGTGCTATTTGCTCTTAAGAAGGACAGTACCAAAGAAGAAAGAAGTATAGAAAGCATAGCACACTAATCGAGGAGATAGCTAATTCAATTCATAATCTTCTTCACAAGAAGATAAGGTGCAAGCAAAAGACTTTTCTTTCGAGATATGCATACGTTGTTGGCATTGGAATCTCACAGCGACTCTCAACCATATATATGTTGCATACACGCAGCACAATGCACATGACTTGCAGCTCCAAGGCAGCTAGATTCTTTCGAGATATATCAAGCCATCATCCGTTCAGCCTCCACTGGCTGGCTATATATATGCATATACAGCTACGAACACACACGCACGCACGCACGCACAATTCTCCAACCAATTAACGCACGCACGCGCGTGCCACGTGGAGGAATCCTCGGCCGTAAGCTTAATTGGGCCCAAATGAAGGCAGGGCCCCTTGCCCCCTCTCTATGCGCAACTTGGAGACCCCGCCCATTTATTCCTCGAGTGCCGCTTCGTTCCTATCTCGGCATGGAACCGCCGTGAATTCAATATTGCAGTACTCAACCCGGACAATTGGCGAGCACGACCAATCTCTGCTAGTCTGGTGGTCTTGGTGCTTCAAAATGTGGCGCACCACAAGAGGCGGTTCGATTCGTTGACAACCCTCTAGCACGTCTGGCTTGAGCGTAACATAAGAATTTTTAAACGTTTGCAGCGTCCTCCCGATGTTGTCCTCACTTTTTTGTTAGATAACATCCGCCTCTAGGTAGCGACGGGCGTCAAACTTGTAATATAGTACCTTACCACCCGGGGTCTTTGAACTCCTGTAATCAATTCTTCTTCCTCATTGAATTGACGGCAGTTCTCATGTCCTTTACTAAAAAAAAAAGGCAGGGCGATCCGAGCTAGGTAGCTTCCCAATTGGTGCAAGGCATGTGGCATGTGGTCTCTGTGGTGCAGCTAGCTACGTACGTCAAGGAGCACTGCATCTTTGCTGATGATGCATGCCCACTGATCGATGCTGTCGATCGATTAATAACTAAAGCTAGCCACCGCCGGATTTGGAAGCGATAAAGCTCGCTTTTGTGGGGGGCTAATCCTTAGGGCTTCATCAATCACCCGAAGGGGAAACCCTAGCTAGGCAGCAACCAACATGTGTGGATCGGAGCGTGCGTGCACGCGCGTGCTGGATAATCAGTTGGTGGTTGAGAGATCGAGAGAGATGCATGGTCGCGGACAGATCGAGGATGTGGTTGATTCATGTGTATGGTAATCCACATATATATGCCTCGCTGGTCGCTGCTAGTCTACGGATCCTTAGCGTGTGCTCAGGCGTGCGCGGCTAAGAATAAGGTCCTTAGTCTTGGCTGGGAACGTACGGCCTTTGGTTTCGGTTCCTAAACCGGGACAGCCCAATAATCGGGGCTTTAGCTACGATTTCATACGAACATAACATTGATCATATTAATATTTTCCAGCTAGCTAAATTTTCAACACGTCGTAGTTAAACCTCGGCGTTGTTTTTATGGAGAATCTATATAAAGTACAACGCGAACATACGTCGCGCCAAGACGCTACGTGGCTCGCCTCTCGCTTTCGCGCCGTCGCGGTCGTCCGTCGCGCGACGCAGATCCGCCGCCTGTTTTCTTTCAACGTATAAAGCGATTTTTTCGTCCCACGTACAGCGCTAGCGGGCGTTTTCGTCCGGTTGGTTAGCTCATTGCTCCATCGCTGGGAGGCCTGGGTTTGAGTCACGGGCCCCGCGTCTGCGCGCTTTTTCGCCGCGGCCCGCTGGCTTTCGCCGTGCACTCGTCGCGTTTTTGCCGAACACGCTGTCGCCTTTGGCACTGCGCTGCCGCGTTGCGCGCAGCCCTGTTCTACCTCGCTCGTGCGCCATGGGCGCGCGTATGCGGCTAGTTAATACTACATAATTAACACAAGCTACAGCTCCTTAGGATTACGTGGAGTGGCTTCTCAAGAGAAAAGGAGTGAGGCCGATCGAGGGTGGCCTAGTGCTGGGAGCTGCTCACAAAGTCGTAGTAAAGGAATCAGCAATTAAGCACGTGCTTTAGTCCAAAACTGTTACTCTTTTTTTTGTAGGCATATAGTTGAAATGATCATATTTAAAACTAAAGGTGTGTATGCAAATTTATTGATATCTTTTTCTCATCTATCTTTATGAACAGCTCTTTAACATAATGTTCACTTATATTTTCAAAACATTTTTAACATGCCTAGTATAATATTTTTTCTTTAATTTTTAATGTCATAGTTTCAGTAATCTATGTGCCAATTCGAATCACATTTTACATAAACATGAAGGGGTACTATGTAGAGCCCCGTTGGCTTCAGCGAGTCATATTTTAGGGGCTATGTTGGGGATGCGACGCGCGTCCTTGAGACACGTCACCAGGCCCCTCACGTCACGGGCTGGACAAGGCCCACACCTGCCTGCCACGTCTGCATACATTGTCAACTATCAAAGTGATCAGTTACTGACTAAGGTTCAGCATGCTTAATTAATTAAGTACTGCCATGCAACATGCATTAGTTATATGTATAAGTTTAAGCTATTTATCAACTTAACAAAAACTTTCCTTTATATGTTGGTTTTTCAAATGTAAGTTTGACCACTAGTCCACTATTGTGATTTATTTATAAATTCTACTAAATAATATCATTATGAGAGAATTGTGGTGTTCAAGTGCTAGATCAATAAAAGTTTTAAAAAATTATAGAAAATTGAGGTTTAAAAATTTTGAATTGCATGCGTATCGACTATGGAGGGAGTACATATTCTCTCTTGCTATATGTTGTTGATATATGTTCAAGTCAAAAAAATGTAAGAATTAGCCATGAATATATATTTAGTTTGGGTACATAAAAATTATATATAGATTCTCGAAAAATACTTCTATAAAGGTTCTGAATATGTACTTGATTTTACTGTAGTTTTAATAGTAACTAGTGTCTAAAGTTGTATTTTAGAAAACATATCGATGTTAGATGTATCAACAATGCATATTTGTGAAGGGATTTTATAACCATTTAACCCCTCAAAACCGCTAGGCTGACTGTTAGCGGTTTTAGTGGTTAACGGTGGCCAACAAGAAAACCGGTTGGCTAACAAAAAACCGTTGGCTAATCAGCTAAAATTAATTGAGACGGCGGCTTTTTGGAGCGGTTTGGTAACTTCCAATGCGACTGGTTGTAGCACGCAGCAGTAGAGTAGATCGAGTTCCAGACATAGATGGTCCTAATTAATCATTATCGTTTGTTAATTATTGCTTGATAAGACTAATCGATAAGTTCTCCGCGTCGCTATTCTGCACTGTCTGCGGTACTGCGCACGGGCTATCTAGCTAGCTGTTTCGTCTCATTACTTCTCTCTTGATTTTTTTTTTTGTTTGGTCGGCGGCGGCCATCGCCGTCGCCATGGCTGCCCCTCGTACGGTAACACGCAGGCCGGCAGGTGATTAGCCAGCTAAGCTAACCACTAGCAGCGTCTCACTGTATCCTGTGGTTAATTAAGAGTTTGCTGCGTGATCGATGACGTTGCTTCCTCTCATTCTCCTTTTATCGAAGGGAGTATATAGCCAGCCGCTAGCTAAGCTTGTAGAGTTGTAGATACCTCCGACCACAGAAGAATGATTTTCTAGCTTCAGACGTTTTACCGCAGCAAGAGAACTTTCCCCAAAGGTAGTAAATGACACATGATATCATCCGCAAATCATCTTTAAATTCTCTTATCCTCTTTTTTACAAAAGAATAAATCTTTCGGACCTTTTTTTTTCCATTTTAAACTCATGTTCATGGTCTGTCTTATTCTCGTATGATCAGTACCATTGGTGTACTGTGATCCTTAAATATCTTTTTGGCTTTGGGTGAGAATTCCATACTTTAACAAAGATGATGGACCAGAGCGGAGTTTGAACCAAACAAACTCCTCCTTGGGAGGATAGATGGGAAAATTCATGTGAGATTTCGTGTAGATCTAACTTTCTATTCACTTGTGAGATCCGAGCGGTGGGGGGAGGGGGCGGGGGCACCACGACTCCTCTCTTCTCTATACGTTTCTAAACTAAAGTGCAACCCAATCAACTAATTAATTCTATCAACTTTAATTCTATTTGCGCGAAAAGCTATACAATTAAGTGCGCGGAAATACAATGTCCGATAGAGAGAAGAAATGGTTTAACTTGTATTATATAAAATGTGAAAAAATTTAGAGACATAGATAGAATGTGCAATGAATAGCGTTATGTAGCATGTATTTAGAGTTTCAGGCTGCTTTGCTACAAAATGAGTGTTGCGATCAATGTTTTTGGTCATCCATCTATGTATGTAATCGTAGAGACATACGGCGTTCGGCTCCACGCAGTGACACGTGCACACCACCGCATTACTGTTCCAGGAACAGTGATCGAATCCTCGCCCTCCAGCTCCACACCAGTTTCATCCTGTGCCTACAACCTCCGTTCCTGTGCAAGCCTACTCTTCATGATCCCCAATTCCATAATCCCTCCTAATTCTACACCCCCAAATAGGCAAATCCACAGCGTGCTCACCGCCTGCTTTCTCTCCCCACCGCCCACCGCCGCCTCCTCCCAACTTTGCTTGCCGCCAGCGCCACGCTCAAGGCTTCACCAGACGATGCTTGCATGGTCTGTCAGATCATCCATCTCGCCCTTACATTGTCCATCGCGCTTCAAATGATCCTCCACGTAGGTGCCGCCATCGACCTGCTCATCCCGCCGGGCCATCTCCTGCCGCTCATGTCCGTGCTGTCGATTCTTGAGATAAGAGAATTTTTTTGTGTTTTCGTTACTGACGAGGCAACTGGAAAAATAGCTGTGGTAGATGAGTTGAACAAACTGTACGAGCGATAGTTGTACATACACCAATTATGTCAGTTACACAGAGTAGCTAATGGAAGGCGTACAAATCTTTTTTCTCTCTCTCTGCAGGATGGCTATCACTACAGGAATCGCGCCAAATATCGACGGCCATTTTCAATCTCGACGGCCACATATTAGCCGTCGATATTAGAATCATAATATCGACGGCCATACAATAGCCGTCGTTAAAAACACTTTTATCGACGGCCACAATAATGCCGTCGAGAAAAGGTCCCCCCTCCTCCCGCCCACACCATTTCCTGGTTTCCGCGGTGGCGGGAAAGCTTCTATATCGACGGCCACATATGAGCCGTCGAGACTAACTATGGGCCAGCCCATTGAAACAACGATACATGGGATTGTATCGACGGCCATATATGGGCCGTCGAGATAGAAGGATTCGTAGAGGCGACCCCATGCTTCTTGGGTGGGGCCCCTAGGATTCTTGGGTGAGCCATTTGATGTTTGCAATATTTCAACTTTTTTAAATTATTTCCACAAAAGTTTACCTTCTTTTTAAATTTTCCAAAAATATTCAAATAATGTTGACAAAATAATGGTTGTCCATAAAAAACTTAAAAATTAAATAATGGTTTATGTAAAATATGAACATATTTCATGTTTGCATGTTATGTGTTGCACAACATATATCTATATGTATGAATTTTTAATATTATTTAAATTCGTAGCAAATTTTAAAAATATTGTAATTACTAACATTATAATGCAATGATATTTATATTAAGGTTTTTGGATCCAATAATGATATATCTAGAATAATTGTTCACATGTTAGATGTATTTCGTACAACTCTACACAACCTTCGATAAATCATTAGCTGATATGACCCCTACACATATACCTGTTATTCCGGATATAATTTCATTGTACAAATTTGTTTGGAGGTGTATATTCATGTGGTTAGCAAGACTATGCAGCTAGGATTTTTTTAAAAAATTATATGTTTTTTTAAAAAATAAATAAGCACAGTTGACGATTGGAGGGGGTAAGACTTGCTAGCCGTCGATAATAACCTATTCTCGACGGCCAAAACGAAAACGGTCGATAAAAAGGTCTATATCGACGGTAGTCAACGCGGGTCAGAAGTTATAGTTTTCTCGACGGCCACAATGACATGGCCGTCGAGACATGTCATTTCGTGCCACGTGGCTTGCACCTGCGGAGACAGGTCGTTCTCGACGGCTGACGGCCGTCGATATACGATAGGCGCATGGAGGCAAACGGTCACGTGGCCCTATATCGACGGCTACAGGTCATCGAGAGTCATTGAATCCACTCATTTCGTGCCACATGGCTCGCACCTGCGGAGACAGGTCGTTCTCGACGGCTTTATGCCGTCGAGACTGTCTTTATTAGCGCTTTTGGGACTTAGGCATTTTGGCCTCCACAGCTTCCACCCGTGTGCTCGACGCTGCCCCACCGCCGCTGCCGCCCAGCGCCCTCGTTGCCGTCGCCGCGCGCTTCGCGCTGTCGCCACCACGCCGCGCCGTCGCCGCCGCCGCCGCCGCCGTCGTCGCTCGCTTCCCCGCGCCGCCGCCGCCGCCCCACGCGCGCCGCTTGCCGCCGCCGCCGCTCACGCCTTGCTGCCGCGTCGCCGCCTCGTCGCCGCCTCGCCCGTCGCCGACGCCATCGTCGGCGAGGCTTCCGTGCCCGAAGCCGCCGTCATCCAACCGCCTCTAGCCGGTCCGCAGGTACGTGAAACGTTTTCACGCCAATTTTTTTTAAATTTCTGTAGTTTAGTCTCGACGGTCCAACACCGTCGAAAATGTAATTAGAAATGATATTAGCAGTATTAATTAATTATTTATGAAAATTTGTAATAATTTTAAAAAATGAAAATTAGTAATAGGTAAGTTAGATATTATCATGATGTTAGTAATTTGTTATAATATTGTATTAATTATATTTTAGTGATAATGTCACTTTTAATTAATTGTTGTTAATGTTATGTTAGAAACGCTTGTCACCTAGCCGTACGTCACCCGTTCGGGAACAACACAACGCGTAAGAAAATTAAAACGGTGATTCGTTTGTTTCATTACGGGTTGTGTAAAATGTTCCCGAATTGTCCAAAGGATGCCCGTTTGTGGCGTCCCAGTGGACAACCTGCGAATAACCGTTTGAGCATGTTTCGTTGTGATGCCGGTAGGTTCGAGACAAAATTTCGACGGTATGACCCCGTAGTTCTCCTGTGCATAACATAAGTGCTATTGAGTTGAATTTCGACTCTTTAGCCATCGTTGCACTAGGAGAACCGTAGGGTTATCTCAGCGAAATTTTGTCTCGCTCTACCGCATCACAACTAGACATGCCCAAGCGGTCGTTCGCGGGTGGGTTTAGAAGCCTTCCTATGCCTTTTGCGAAACCCTAACGTGTAGCATATTATGTTAAGAGCGATGGAAGAAGACAGAAGGTGGATGTACGACGGATGGAGAGCGAACGGACAACATTCAGATGAATGGTATGAGAAGGCTAATGCATTCGTGGATAGTGCTTTCCAGGCGATCCCGAACTCTGACACCGCGTATGTACATTGCCCATGTAAAGAGTGTGGGAATTGTAGAAAAAGAACGCGATATGACATGGGTATGCATTTGTGCAAGAATGGGTTCAAAATAGGCTACCATCGTTGGGTTTATCACGGCGAGAGTGCTTTTGCTGCTCCTCTCGCTCCGGATGAAGGATTCGATGAAATTGATCGGATGCAAGACATGATGGATGACTTCGGCCATGATTTTGATGATGAGGAGGCAACAACCTCGATAACAGAATTCTTAACCCTTCTGGAATCCTCTAAGCAGCCGTTGCACGATCGAACAACCGTAACCCTATTGTCTATGGTTACACGGATGATGGCTGTTAAATGCAAATACAACTTCTCTATCAATTGTTTTAATGAGTTGTTAGGATGCTTAGGCGATGCTCTTCCGAAAGGACACAAGATGCCTTCCAGCTGGTATGAGTGTAGAAAATTACTTGCTGGTCTGGGAATGCCGTACGAGAAGATAGATTATTGTCCTAACCATTGCATGCTGTACTATAAGGGTGATGCTGTCAAGAGTGTTTGTGATTATTGTGGGGAGTCTAGATTTGTCGAGACTGTCGACGGTAATGGAGAAAAGAAACAAACGAAGGTGGCGAGGAAAGTATTGCGGTACTTTCCGTTAAAGAAACGACTCCAACGTTGTTTCATGACGGAGGAGACTGCACAACAGATGAGGTGGCATAAGGAGGGTAAACGTGTAAAACCTGGCGTGATGGTTCATCCGGCCGATGGAGAAGTATGGCAACACTTTGATAAGATGTATCCAGAGTTCGCTGCTGATCCAAGAAACGTGCGCCTCGCACTAGCTACCGATGGGTTCACGCCTTTTAATATGATGGCTGTCTCGTATTCATGTTGGCCAGTTTTTAGCATTCCTCTCAATCTCCCACCGTCTCTTTTAATGAAAGAGGAGTTCATGTTTCTTTCGTTAATCGTGCCAGGGCCAAAAAATCCAGAAAAGAATCTAGATTTGTTTATGAGTCCATTGGTGGACGAGCTGAAAGAGTTATGGGAAGAAGGTGCCGCAACATATGATAGAAAAACAAACAGATCTTTCGTTATGAAGGCTGCGTACATGTACTCCATTCATGATTTTCCCGCATACGGCATGTTCTCAGGATGGAGCACACACGGCTGGCTTAGTTGTCCGGTGTGTTTGGATGATACGGAGGCATTTCAGCTAAGTTTTGGTGGCAAACCTAGTTGGTTCGACTGTCATCGAGCATTTCTGAAACCAGGGCATCCATTTCGGAAGCAGAAAAATGCGTTCCGTAAGAACACGGCGGTAAAAAGTACAAAACGAGGTCGTGTGGGTATTGCGTTTATTAAGAAATGGCATGCCAACTTGGTTGAGGATCAGAATGGTGTTTACGAAGATTATGGTATTTCACATAATTGGACGCACAAGTGTAGCATATACTCTCTACCATATGCAAATAATCTATTACTGCCGCACAACACCGATGTGATGCACCAAGAGAAAAATGTATCAGAGGCTATTTATGGCACCAACTTTGACATAGCTGAAAAAAGTAAAGATAATGCAAAGGCACGGCAGGATTGTGAGGTGATATGCGATCGACCGTCGATGAACATGGTGGAGGGAGAAAAGAAGAAGCCAAAAGCTGCATACTGCTTAACAGTCTCACAAAAGAAAGAGGTATTATTGTGGTTTCAGAATAGCCTAAAGTTTCCGGACGCATATGCGTCAAATTTTGGGCGAGGTGTGAACATCACTCAAGGGAAGATCAATGGAATGAAAAGCCACGACTTTCACATATTCATGCGCGACCTTATACCCGTCGTGTTTCGAGGTTACGTACCCGAGGATGTTTGGAGGACGCTCTGTGAACTGAGTTTCTTTTATAGGAAACTATGTGCTAAGGAGATCACTAGAGAGGATATGATCAAGCTTGATAATGATATTGCCGTGCTCGTCTGTAAGTTAGAAAAGATTTATATTCCCGGGTTTTTCAATCCAATGCAACACCTACTCGTACATCTACCTTCTGAAGCTCGGCTTGGAGGACCAGTCCAATATAGGTGGATGTATCCTATAGAGAGACGGTTGAAAAATGTTAGAGCAAGCGTGAAAAACAAAGCACGCGTTGAAGGCTCCATTGCCGAGGCGTAGCATATACAAGAGATCACCAATTTCACCAACAAATACTTGGCGACAGAGAATAATGTGAATATTCAGATACCTAGATACCGCACAGTTGAGCGCAGAATTTAGTCTGAGTTAAGAATTTATCAGGTGCAAGGCCGAGCAGTCGGTAAGTATCTCACCCGAGACTTAATAGGCGATGAACGGGTTGTTGCACTGTTGTATTTGTTCGACAACATCGAAGAGTTGGCAGCCATGAGGGATGAATTTGTCCTAGTTGAATGGAAAGGAAATTGATTACCAACTGCTGGTGAGAGAACCCAACTACTGTGGGTTGGTGTTGGACATGGACGACCGAACTTCTTGGCATGGTTTTGGAAACAAGCTGCTATTGATTCTAGCTTACATAATGATCTTCGTCAAATGTCGCGTGGATGCATGAGATCTGTGAAAGTTCATAACCGGTACGATATAAATGGTTTTCGATTCCGTTCCTCCACATATGAGCGATCAAAACCTGATTTGCGATCGGTAAATAGCGGTGTCTTATGTCAGGGAGAGGATGGGGTTGACTATTACGGCATCATTGAAGAGATAGTCGAACTTGTATTCGAAGGAAGCAAAGAGCTCTCAGTGGTTCTATTTCGTTGTGTTTGGTTTGATCCATATGATGGTGTCCGGCGAAAACATGACATTGGTCTAGTGGAGGTCACGCACACTTCCAAACTCAAAGGATATGATCCATTCATTCTCGCTAACCAAGCAGAGCAGGTGTATTATCTACACTATCCATGCCGAAAACCTGTGAAAGGCAGTGTTAAGGAAGATTTGAAGTCTTGGTGGGTTGTGTACAAGGTTCGTCGTCCAGGGAGATTATTAGATCCAACGACCGACGATTATGAGGGCCCAACACAGGATCACCGACTTAACGCCACAATGATAGTCGATATTGGGTCGGGGCTTGATGAACTACAGGCTATTGAAGACCCAGATGTCGAAGAAGAACAAGATGAACTACAAGAGGTTGAAGAAAACTTGGATGTTGTGGGACCCTCAAACGAAGATCCTATGGATGTCGACGATAATTATTGCTAGCTTTTATCAATATTTCAGGTTACATATGCAGCCTAGATGTCTTATTTTCAATTGCTTCTCCTGATTGTATATAATTTATGTGACTAACTATTGTTTATTTTTTATATACAGGATATGCCGCCGCGCAGGTTTGTAAACCCACCACGGAGTGCTGAGGAGGAGGAGGAGGAGGCCCCTGATGCTGGTCAGGAGATAGCTCTCACTTAGGAGAGTGGGGCTGGTGAGTGTGCGGCAGGAAATAGCCAGGGAGGCTCATCTTCTCAGACCAGCAGGAGGAAAAGGGGTCCAAACAAGGTGAGGGCCGCACCACCTCAACAAGCTGGACGACCTCCGATCCAGATTGATGGTGACAGGTGCGTATCTCTTAATGCCCTAACTTTTTTTTAACTTCATCGATTTAAATTAATCAAATTTATCCAAAATTTGTTACAAATGTGCAGCAACATGTCCACGGTAGATATCAACGAGCGACACCAGCCTGGTACTGCCCTTGGCACTCTGACGAGGCAGTACTACCCTGGGATGATCACCGTGAATGGTACGACGAGGCCTGCGTATAGCTGGGACGACTACAGGCTAGCCCCGCATGGGGATAGCAATGCCGCGGATCAGGTCATCCGCGAGTTATGGGTAAGATACAAAATCACTTTAACATTTATTTTTTCTTACCACTAACTATATATCTTATTATAACCCACTGCAGCTCAGGTTCGTTCCACAAGAGGGTCTTCAGCAATCAAACTTTGCTCCTGTCATCGACAAGATGGCGAAGCAGAGGGTTCAGGACATGATGTCCAATGCACGTGTCACGGCCGTACAGGAATATCACAGGTCAGTACTCATTACAAACAAAACTTTCAAATTATATACGTCTATTATCTTACTATCTTTTTGCAGAAGACAGGAGCAGCAAAACCTCACATCCCAGGCGGCTCGCCAGTTGTACTTGACGGCCGATCAGTACAACCAGGTGTGACCGGAGTGGTGTCAGGAGGACGCTTGGGATGCTATAGGGAGGAAGTGGGATAGCCCCGAGTGGAAGGACAAATCGGAGAAGGCCAAGAAGAATAGGGGCGTTAAGGACTATAAGACTAACACCGGGAGGTGGTCGATTGCACAGCTGGGAAAGAAACTGGTAAAAATCATTTTTTCATTCTTTTTCATTTCAGATTTACTACTAACACGCTTCTTGGTCGTATTGCAATTTAGTTGGCGAAGACGGGGGTTAGACCGAGTCCGATGGACGTGTGGAAGGAGGCCCACACGAAAAAGGCTGCACCTGGTGGACAACCCACCTTGGATCCACACGCATATCTTCGTTTGGTAAGTGTAGACAATATTACACAACACAACTATCTTATTTTTATTCTTATTTATAATTTTAACTACGACAACTGCATACAGGAGCGTTACAAGGACGCTTACAGAGTGGAGCACGGGGAGGAGAGCAATCCAGAGACGGCTCCCCTCGACCCCTACGTGATCCATAAGCACATGGGGGGTAAGGCTCATGGGCGGCTGGCTCTCGGCGGCGACCATCTACGGTGAGATCACTTTTCAACTTTTGCACATTATGATTGCAACAAAGCTAACCGCTATCTTACACATTTTGCAAGTCTTCAGAGTACATGCCCGAGGTTCGGGCTAGCCAAAGCGGGGGTGAGACCCGTCGCCAGTTCGAGGAGCGCCTGCAGAGAGAGAGGGAGCAGGAACAGAAAATGCATGAGGAGGAGCGGGCCCATGATAGAGAGATGTTAAGGGCGATGCAGGAGAGTCTGAGGACAGCGCAGGAGGACTACGACAGAAGGCTTCGACAGCTTGAGGCGTTTGTCGCTGGGGTAACGCATTCGCACTTCAATTCATTTTAATAGATGCATATCTTCATAAGTGTACTAACGAACTTAAATTTATGAGTAGGCCGGCCCAAGCGGGCACGCGGGGCTTGCAGGCAGCTCCTCGAACCAGGTGGGGACTGCGGGTCCCTACACAGGTGGCCCGGCCGTGTACGGTAGCTACCCACCCCTCCAGCACCTATGTTGGCAGGCGGCTACCACGACAGACGGCACCACCGGGCACCTACGGGACCCACCGACCTACGTCCCCACGCCCAACTACCCGAACGTCGAGCGTCCCTGGTTCCGTGATCCAGCGGTAAGTCACCTATGCTAAATCCATACACTATCGCATAGTACAAATATGTCTACTAAATAATTGAAAAAACTCACAGGGTTCGGGTTCTGCCATGTCTGCGCCTCCGTCCTACGTGCCACATCCTCAGGACGACGCGCCGCAGGGCGAGGACGCCTCCGGGAACATGGCCGCCAACCTCGCGGAGCAGCTCTTCGGCACCCCACCACGACAGCCGTGATATTGTGATTATTATTGTTATGTTCATGTTGTCATTGTGATGTTTGCCATATTTAGGTCGTGATGATATGTTTGGACATATGGTATTACTTTGTGATATATTGATAATTGCCTTATCGGAGATATAATTGTGTATGTGTGAAATTGTGGAAAATTTGAATGTGCGGGTTTTTGGTATGCAGTTACAATTTTGTCTTCTTCTTTGAGTCGATAGTAGTAGTAAAATTATTTGTGATTTTTAGAAATTGGCAAAAAAAATTTTGCTGCTCCACTCTTATTCTCGACGGCTAAGCTACGGCCGTCGAGATAGGATACATGGGCCCACATGTCACCGCATGGCACGGCCGGGAAAGGCTGGAGAAACAATACTCTTTATCGACGGCTTTCAGCCGTCGAAATAGGTTCATTGGGCTGGGCCAGCACCCTGTTCGGCCTGCTAAGCATCTATCTCGACGGCTAATAGCCGTTGATAATAGTGGTGCGGATGGTCGTGCCAGGTTTTCGATTTATTCACGACGGCTGATCTGTAGCAGTCGATAGTTTTAGTCTCGAGATAGGTTGTCTTTCTCGACCATTCTATATCGACGGCCAATTCTCGACGGCCGGCCGTTGACATTTATCTGTATCGACGGTTTTTTGTACTTACTCGACGGCTTTGGCCGTCGAGATTTTACGCGATCCCTGTAGTGTATGGGCTATGGCGTTATTGAAGGAGATGAAGCTTTATTAGAGCATGCAACTGATTATTACAAAAAACTGTTTGGTGTAAGTGAGCCTATTAAGCTTAAAATGTTTGAAGGTCTATGGTCTCCTGATGCTAGGATAACTGCAGAAGAAAATGTTGAGTTGGTAAAACCATTCTGTTTGGAGGAGAAAACACATTGCGTTTGGTACGAGATCTCGAGATCTAATAAAACTCCTAGGCCAAACTGTATTACCATAAGGTTCTACTCTGCTGTTAAAGATAAAAACCACGAAAAGCTTGAAACTATCCCACTATCATGGAGGTCATCCATCTCTACGGAAGGCAAACACCATGATTTCTCAAAGGAAAGATTTCTTACTTACTCAGCTATTACCTACCTGTAATGATTTAATTTGTGCACACAGTGATATGATCATGTATAATATAGGTTTAATATTACCGTTCATGTGTTATTAGACCCGCGCGAAGCGCGGGGTTCTCACCTAGTATCCTAAATTTCACGATTCCACACGTATCTAAATTTAATATTTTATCGTCTAGAAATCTAGAGTTGGGCCAGCAATCAGAGATGCAAAGGCTCTTGACTGTTTGACTGTGTTATACCCATTTATTATTGGCTCTGACGTGTCATGCACTTATCAGAGATGAGATAAAAAATTGGAGCCTCATTTCTTGTTACCAGAATCCCCTGTAGCCAACAATTGGGAAATATCACGTGTCCCGCCGATTTTCCTCACTTTCCATCTCAACAATTCTAGAGAAACACGGTCATATAGACTCGTAGTACATTTAGGCCCATAAGAATCCAAACATGGGCCTGCATAGAGCCCATGACATGCAAAATTAATGGGCCCAATGGGATCACACGTTTTCATGGCGATCCAAACACCGCGAAGAAAATGGATCAAGCAACAGTGAAGCCACTGCCCCAGCAGCTGCAGCTGCACCCACATGAGTATGTGCTGCTTAGACCAAAAATAAACCAGCGTCAAGGATTAAGGAGGACCAGCTAATTGCACCTCTTTGCATGCATCCTCCCATTCCCACCCCAAACCTATATGTACAACAGCGCAATGCAATGCATGCATTGCTCACTAAATCGAAATGGAAAATAATTAAAAAAGCTAGCAATTAAATCATCAATAGTACTCCATCTTGTTGTTAATTTGTATCTTGGCGCCATGGAGCACAACCATAGGAATGGCGCACCTGTGGCGGCCATCGCTGCCGTTGTTGCGTTGCTCGTAGCGACGCTCTCCCCAGCTTCTTCCTCGCAGCAAGCCAGCTTCATCGTCAACGCCGGCAACAGGCAGAGCTCCGCCGGGGAGGCCACCCTCGTCAACAGCAACGCCGGCGGCGGCGATGCGGCCGCCAGCTTCGACCAGTTCGTCGCCGCCAACGTGCAGAACTACGTCGTCAGTAAGCAGATCTACGAGAAGAAGATGAAGGGCGGCGGCGGCGGGAAGACGGTCGACGCCGACCTCGCGGCGGCGGAGGCCGGCGCGGTGAGGTACGTGTTGAGCCACGACGGCAAGGGCAAGTTCAAGACCATCTCCGAGGCCATCAAGGCCGTGCCGGAGAGGAACAAGAAGAGGGTCATCCTCGACATCAGGCCCGGCACCTACAAGTAAATAAACGAATTGCATGCATGGAAATCTGAATTTACGTAGAAATCTCAAATCTGCATGCATGGAAATTTGAATCGCAAAAATGGATTGCGTGTATAGGGAGAAGGTGTTCATCCCTACGACGAAGCCGTTCATCACGTTCGTGGGCAACCCGAAGAGCCCGCCGGTGATCACGTGGGACGACACGGCGGCGACCCGCGGCAAGGACGGCGCCCCCGTCGGCACCGTCGGCAGCGCCACCGTCGCCATCGAGTCCGACTACTTCGTCGCCTCCAGCATAATCTTCAAGGCATGCAGGAATCCCAATCCCCCGTGCGACCTGAATACATCGCATGCATATACGAAGGGAAATTCATTTGCGTTCTGTTGCTGTGATGCACTGATGCATAGCCTCGCTCTCTCCGATCTTGTTTTTTTTCTTGCAAAAAACACCCTATAATTTGTTTTTTAAAAAAAGGTCCTTAATTCATCCCCTCTCCTCGATCTTCTTCCTCCACTAGTGACTATATATATGTCATCGCCCATAGAGCCATCGTACTGACCATGCCACACCGCCCACATTTAGGCTGAGCCGAGCCAAACAGCGGTTATATAAGGATAGTGCTGGGAGTTGGGCCGTGCTGTGCCGGCCCAGCCCGGGCCCGTCGTGCCTCGGGCCGGTGCCTCGGGTCCTTAGTTGGCTGGGCCGCCCGCGGGAGAGTCAGCTTGACTGGGGTAGGGGAGGGAGGAGATAAAGAGGACAAAGAATTATCTGATAATTTTTTTCAAAATTTCAGAAAAAGCTTAGGAAATATCGTGTGATAATACGCACGGATCTTGACACGCAATCAATGATGGGAGATTAGACAAAGTATTTTTTTAACCAAGAGGAAAATTGCGCTTATGCATTAATTGACATGTTAATCATGCACTATTAATTGTATGCAGAATAACGCACCATTGGCAGCACCGGGCCAGAAAGGCGGGCAGGCGGTGGCGGCGCGTGTGTTCGGGACGAAGGCGGCGTTCTACAGCTGCACATTCGATGGAGGACAGGACACGCTGTACGACCACAAGGGGCTGCACTACTTCAAGGGGTGTGTGATCCAGGGCAGCGTAGACTTCATCTTCGGCTTTGGGAGGTCGCTGTACGAGGACTGCACCATCATATCGGTGACGAAGCAGGTGGCGGTGCTGACGGCGCAGCAGCGGAGCAAGAGCATCGCGGATGCCGTCGAGAGCGGTTTCTCCTTCGTGCGGTGCAAGGTCACCGGCGTCGGCCAGATCTACCTCGGTCGAGCGTGGGGAGACTCCTCGCGGGTCGTCTACTCCTACACCAACATGGGCAAGGAGGTCGTCCCCGTCGGCTGGGACGGCTGGAACATCCAGAAGCCCGAACAGTAAGCTCCACAACCACCACCACTCTCTTTTTTTTTATTCTAACTCGAAAAGAAGAAGAGGATAAAATTGCAATGGATTTAGAATTAGAACTTATTCTTAAGTAAATAAATTGGGAGATGCTTCTTTAGAGTGTCCCATATCTGTTTTCCATCTTCCATACGAAAACTGTCTTTTTTTAACGTATGGCATGAGCTCTGCCATTCATAAAGAGCATCACCAAGGCTTTTAGTTCTCGCCTCGGCTCTCCTATTTTACGGAGCAATATTAGCCGTCGATCGAACTATTGACACATGGTTATTCATGAGCATGATCTATTGTTAATTTGATCTTTGCAGTAGCGGGATATACTACGGGGAGTACAAGTGCAGTGGACCAGGGGCGATGGCGACCAAGAGGATCGGGTGGTCGCTGGTGCTCAATGACGTCCAGGCCAAGCCGTTCACCGGCGCACACTTCATCTATGGCGACTCCTGGCTACTGCCGCCGCCGACGCCCAAGTAGCTTAGCCTAGGCTGGGCCCGTCTGATCGATCTCCGGCCCATTAGGCCCAGGCCCTCTTGGTTGGGTTTACAAAGGAATTAAAAATAAGAACGATGGGCAAAGTGCCCACTGTTGTAATTAATTAATCGAGAAATGAATATAGTTATGTACAAAAATATATATAGGTTAGTTCAGAACAACAACAAAAATCACAAATTCATCCCAACTCATTGCAGCAGTTTTTTTCGTGTTGAGAATATGTTTCTTTTTTTTTCAAGGATGGATAACCATAGTAAAATCATGTTTGATTAATATTCTTCTCCCATATTGTTGTGTTGGTATTGAGCTGCATGCCTTAACCAATTCACCCAAAAGCTTAAGCTAATAGGGAAAGGAGGGCAATTCACTTATACTTCAACACTCCCCGCACGAGGAGGCTCCCCCAGACCTCAAACGTGGTATCAGAGCCAGAGGTGTCCTTTTGTTTGATGGTCCTTTTGTTTTGACCGCGGTGGAGTGTGTGTGTTTGCTTTGTATCAGTCTAAACTGCTTAGCGCCGTTCAGACTGCGGGGGAGTGTTAGAGTATATTAGGCCTTAGGGGCAAAGCCCATCTCCTGTACTATATATACTCTCCTAACAACAATACATAAACCATCTATTCCGCATAACTATTTCTGATACCATATTGAGCTGCATGCCCTAACCAATTCACCCAGAAGCCTAAGCTGATAAGGAAAGGAGGGCAATTCACTTATACTTCAACAGTTGGTATAGTGGTATGTCATTCCTGAAAATAAGGTCATTTCGGGTGTTCAAAATCGACCAACTCGGAGGAATCATGCATGGCCTCTGTGAAAAAACTCTGCTTAAAAATTTTGATCGTCAAACATATAATCGTTCAAAAATAAAATAAACATTAATAAATTTTGTTTTAGAAATGCACTATAACTATACTAAAATCGCACATTATCAGCAAGTGCAATTTTAGTCTTATTAGTATGTGGTTTTAGATTAACTCAAACGAGCATGATGATTTAAAACATACTAAGAGAAAAGCACGTCAGCACGTGTATTTAGAAATCTACATAGCAATAAAAGCATAGAAAATCAAAGAAACAAAATAGATAATTTATAAATAGCAATTTCATACAAAAAAAATTAGTGTTACTAAAGCGCGATTTTAAAGTGACTGATAGTTAAGAAATTTTCAGATGCATGAGAATTAGCAAATCTGTATTTCTAATGATGTCGTCCCTTGAAGTTGCAACCGCTGGTAGATGAGAAAACAATATCTTCTAGAGAAGCTATAATCAAAGATGAGGTGGAACTAGACCTGTTCATACGTTGGGTCAGGCCAGGCTTCGGGCGAGCTTGGAAAATCCCGGTCCCATGGGACCTGGCCCAAGCCCAGGCCAACCAAGTGCATTGGGCTCCAAAATCGGGCACAAACTCGGTCCGATGCTCGAGAGCCTGTCCCGGCCATAGCTTATTCCATGAAATCGTCGGGCAGGGGCCCGGCCCGGCAACTGGGCTTTAGATTGAGGACCGAGCCTGGCTCTGTTCATCGGTCGGGCCAGGCCAGCCGGTCAGGCTTTTTCGGGCCGGGTTACCGGGCCAGGCTTACCATGATCAGGTCTAGGTGGAACATCTTCTCAATCATCTGAACCATATGAGTGACATCATGTTCTGTAGTCTAAGAAAATAGTATCTTGTATTCAAACTATCCAAAAACAACGGCCATATGCATCCCTAGTTAGTGTAGATGTTTCTTTCATTATAAAAAAAAAAAAAACTATTCGAAAGCAAGAACTGGAAGAACACTTTGCGGTTGGTTTGATACCAACATTTTCATAATTAGGGAAATATCTTTGAAGTAGGCATTGTGCCCTTCATACGATTGTAATCATGAGTTGAAAAGAAGTCATCACTACCCCAAAATATGTAACACGAATCCTCATTTGGAATGTAAAAATATTGATGTGTCAACATCAATATTGATGTGTCATCCTGATCTGTTGTTACAAAGTTGGTTCCTATGTGTTTCTAGTTGCAACAATATGGAGTATGCTTCCCCTAAAAGAGTAAAATGGACTTTTTTTTTTTAAAAAAAAAGAGCAAAATGGAACAAGTCCTATATATTTGACATTGCTTTGACTTGTTTAAAGTGATCTTGGGATTTTTAGAAAATGAGAACGTGTTCCACCTGCAGCAAATGACCATTCGAAATATTGGACCATAAATTAATTGCAGGATGGGGGCAGCATGCTGATGGGATGGGGTGGAGGAGGGAAGGTGGTGAGCCGAACGGATGGTGGTGGCAACGTTATAGGCTGGTGCATGGAGGAGGGTGGCAAAATGGGGCCTAGGGGTGGCAAGCTAGCAGGATGAGGGTGGAGAACGGGAGGCGACGAGCCAGCAAGATGGGTCAGCGGCGTTTTGTGGTGGTTGATGGGGGAGGAGGGCAGCGGAATGGACCCTAAGGACTGCAAGCCACTAGCCGGGATGGGAGTGAAGAAGGGACACAGTGAGCCGATGGGATAGGGGCTGCGGATCTAGAGGTCTAGATGGGTAGGATCGCGCAGGTAAGATACCACCTCGACCCGACCCAACCCAACCCAACCCTGTCCATATTGGGGATCCTAAAAGCTTGCCCCAACCCGATATGGCCTTGGTCCACCTCGACCCGAACCCCAGTCCGCCTGCTACCGTGGAGGAGAGTCGAGGCGGGTCGTTGTGCCGTCATAGGGAGGCCCTCAACCCATTGTCGTTCCTTCTCCTCCACTGCCGGGATAGGTCCGGCAGTCTCCTTCGCCGCTGTCGGTGTAATAAATACCAGGGTGCAAAGAGTCCTGTGAAGATCAAGCGAACCCCACACGTCAGGCGGGCGATAAGGCCCAATGGCGTGGCGAAGCCCCTCGGCGCGGCGAGGCCCCACACGTCAGTGGACGACCGACCCAGCGTGTGGGCGAGTCCTGGCGGGCCCCACGCGTCGGCGCGGCGATAAGGCCCCAGCGTGGGCGAAACCCCTCGTATGCCGGGCGAGGGCCCCACACGTCGGTGGGCGACGAACCCAGCGTGTGGCGAGCCCCACAGCGTATCAGCGAGCCTATCGTCGGCGGCGATAAAACCCAGCGCGTGGCGAAACCCTCGAAGCGCCAGGCGAGGGCCCCCACGTCGAGTGGGCGACCGAACCAGCAGTGTGGGCGAAACCCCACGGCGGTCCCAACCGTCGGCGGCGATAAAACCCCACGCGTCGAGTGGCGACGAGACCCAGCGTGTGGCGAGCCCCCACAGCGTATCAGCGGCCCCACGCGTTAAGCGGGTGATAACGCCCAGCGCGTGGCGAAACCCAAAGACCGGCGAGGTCCCACACGTCGAGCGGCGACGAGTCCCAGCCAGGTGGGCGAGCCCATCAGCCTTGCCGGCGCGAGGCCCCACGCACGCACGGTGGCGCGTGGGCGAAACCCTCGGCGCGCATAAGGCCCCCACTGTCAGCGGGGCCCGTGGCGAGGCGTTGCGGAAGGAGTCTTCAGGCGAAGGCTCTCCACGCTCTGAAAACGAGCGGCGCATTGTGCGACATCACGCGCGGATAAACGGTGAAGAAATGATTACATCTGATGACCCTGCAGGTCTGGCGGTACATCACTGTGGCGCAGAAGAATTGACCGAGAGAAGGTTTGTTTGAGATGGCCGCCAGCGTCGGGAAAGCGGTGGGCCCCCCACCCGCAACCTCACCGGTGTGGCTGCATGGGGTGGGTAACCACTGCGAAGCATATCTGGCGGCCGCCGCTCGGCGTGGCGCTGCACATTTTCGCTCTCTGTCGTGTCTTGTCGATTATACTAAAAGTATTATCTTGCCTACCCTCGGCTCTCTCCGCCAGCTCAAAGCTTGTATAAAAGGAGAGGAGAGAGAGGGAAGACGATCTGTTGCACTAACATCGTGCATTGAAACGATTCTCAGAACACATTCCATTCAACCACAACAACAAGAGAGTTAAGGCTCGGCGAGTAGGACTATTACCCGCAAGGGTCCAACACAGGTAATCCCGTGTGTTGCTCCTTCTTTGCGTCGAGCTCAATCGAATCGAAGCGGTGATAGGCTAGCGGGATAGAAATCGACCAGGTGTGATCCGCAGCGGTTGAGCGGTGAACACGCCGTCGATGGCGCGCCCGGTAGAGGCGCTAGCATCGGTTCTGCTCTTGACCTCATCGAATGGCGGATCAGCGATCTGCGATGGATCGAGGCGACCGCTAGAGCCGTGGCAGCGGCGTCGGCGCGGGCGATGGCGGTGGATCGGCCGGCGATGGCCGTCCGCCAAGCTAAGCGGCGCTGGCCTTGGAAAGTGCACTCCCGCCTGAGAACCTCCATGCGGCGAGGCCTGTTGACAACCCACCGGTGCGGTGACTCCGGACTCCAGGCTGCTCCGTGGTAGCTAGTTTGGCCCTTCGTCGATGCCGCCAGGGCGGTGGTGCAAGCCGGAGGGGCGGAGCCGGCGCTTCGCTTCTTCCGCTTTTCTTGCCCTCGCGTTCCTCGCAGAATCACTGGCGGGAGGGAGCGAGGCCAGATGACGAAGCCGGCGACTCCTATGGGGGTTCGGCCGAGCGGAGCATCTGAGCAGGCGGGATCTCGGTCCCACCTGAGGACCGTCATCTGCGACAAGGAGAAGACACACGCGACAAGCTCATGCGCGCACGACCGAGTCTTGCGACAGCGCGATCTGCCGCCCGTGGGGACGAAGGGTTCAGCGACGGCCTCCGCCGAGGAAGGAGGTGCCTCTTGGCGCCATCCGGGCGGCGGGCTCAGCGACTCGGAGTGCGCATCCGGGAGCAGGAGGCTAGTCCGCTCTTGGCTCATGAACCTGCCCCCGGAGTCCGTGGGGTCGTGGAGAGAGCTCTCGGAGCTCTTCATCACCAACTTCGAGAACACGCTCGAAAGGCCGGAGTGGAGGGCGACCTCCTAGCGTGGAAGCGAAGAAGGGAGAGTAGGCTGCGACTACATCCGGCGCTTGATCAGTCCGCAACACCATTCGACATCTCCATCGGCGCCGTTGTCACGGCATTCGGAGAGGCGCCCGAGACCCTAGGGTCAAGAAGAAGATGGCCACCCGCAAGATCAAGACGATGGAAGAGCTCTTCACCCTGGCGCTGAAGTCGCCCTCGAACGGAGGCTCGCTTCCGCCCGACGCTGGTGGGGACAGTGCGGGCGCGGGCCGGACTTCAAAAACCGGCGGCAATGACAAGAAGAAGCGTAAAGCGGCGAGACCGACAGGTCATGGCAGCCGGCGTGACGAACAACGACGAGCGAAGACGGCGGCGACGCAAGGCGTAAGAAAGGAGGAGGCAGCAGTGGAGGCAGCGGCGGCGGCAGTAAACGGTCCCGAAGGGCGAAGCGACAGCTGTGATCCGCAGCGACCTCGCGGCTCCGCGCGGCGACGACGACAGACCGCCGTCCCGCGAGTGGAGCGGGGGCTTCTCGTCCCATTCACATAGCAGCTCCCACGACTTGGCGGATTGCCATGTCGTCAACAAGTTAGTGGACAAGCGCGTCCACGGCGGCAAGCGTCCGTCCGGCGGCAATGCAAGGGCAAGGAAGCGGCTTCGCTATTTCCAGCAGACGAGCGCCGGTTGCCGTCATCCACGGCGGATCGGCCACCTATCCGTCTCACGCTAACTTTAAGCGTCGCGATGAGAAGTGTCGCCGCCGTGCAGCTTTGGGTCGACAAAGGCGGTGGCGTGGTCGGAGCGACCGATCGCGTTGATCGAGCCGATCACCCGGCCGATCTGCCGACCTGGGCATCTCCCGATCGTGGTGGCGCCACGGTCCGGAATGTAAAGCTAGGGCGGGTCTTTGGTCGACGGAGGAGTTCTCTTAACCTCCTGTCGCCTCGAAGTCGCCAAGGCGCTCAGATCGGCGAAGAGCTTCGCCCGACGCTCCGTTCTTGACATCGCGCCGGGGCTGAGTCCGTCCCAGAAGCGCGTCGACCTCCGGTGGCGTTCGGAGGCTCGACAATTTCCGCACCGAGATGCTCGAGTTGGTGGCGGACTTCGACCTCCGTACAACGCCATCTTGGGTCACCGGCCGTGACCAAGTTCATGGCGGTTTGCCGATATCGCGTACATGGTGGTGAAGATCCGGGGCGGCCGGTCCCATCGTCTTGAAAGTGGACGCCGGGGCGCTCCGCTGCGACAAGGGCGCTCTCGCTTTGGCGAAGCGTCGGCGCCGAAGGCGAGCCGACTCGACAGGAGCTCCTCGGCGAACCGTGCCTCCCGGTTCGCCGCGAGAGTTAAAGCGGTCTCCACGAGTGAGTCGAGACCAGCGAACCGTTCGAGTGGGCGCCTCTCTCGCGCCAAATAGGAAGCGCGCTCGTCTCCTTCCTCGGTTCTAACGAGACGTGTTTGCATGGCAACCGTCGACATGGTTAAGTCCCGGGGAGATGATTGAGCACAAATTGTAGCGTTCCCGCGGCGACCGGTCATGCGAGAAGGTCCGGCGGTCGGTGGAAGCGTCGAGAGATTATCCGCCGGAGGTGGACAAGCTCTTGAGGCGGGGTCGTTCGCAGTCGCCCATCCTGTGTCTCGCAAACCCGTCCTCGTCTAAGAAATCCAGCAGGCGGTGGAGGATGTGCGTGGACTTCACCGACCTCAACAAGGCTTGCCCGGCGATCCGTACCAGCTGCCCCACATTGATCTCATCGTCGATTCCACGGTGGGTGCGGCGGTATGCTTCGGATGTGTACTCGGGTACCACAGTTAGCATGGCGAAGAAGATGAAGACAAGACCGCCTTCGTGACTCCCATGGGCATCTACTGCTATACAAGGATGGCGTTCGGTTTAAAGAATGCGGGCCCAACCTATCAGAGGGCCATGCATATCGCTCACCGCCCCCAAATAGGGCGGAATCTGGAGTGTCGTCGGCGACACGGTGGTGAAATCAAAAAGCGCAGAGGAGTTGATCGGCGACACAGAAGAAACCTTCGCCAACAAAGGAAGTCTTGCATCAAGCTCAACCACGATAAGTGTGTATTAAATCGTTCCGTCGGGCAAGCCGTTGGGTTTCCTCGTCTCCCGTGAGAGGATTGAGGCGAACCCGACGAGATCATGCGCGATCGAGAACATGAAGCCCCGACGCGACTTTGGCGAATCACGGTGCTTAGTGGGTCGCTTTGACCTCCACGGTGCACTTTATAGCTCGCTTGGGGATAAAAGTCTCCCGCTACTCAAGCTCTTGAAGAAGACCAACCAGATTCGAGTGGACGGCGAGGCGCTTGAGGCGCTTGACGGTGAAGAAGTATCTCACTTCCTCGCCGTCTTTGGTCGCCTCGGACCAGGCGAGCCGCGATCCTTTATGTCGCGGCAAACTCTCGGTGGTCGTGCGGTGCTTGTGGCGGAAGAGAAGGTGTTCAACGCCCATCTACTCGTCGGCAAAGTCCTTCACGACGCTGAGACAAGGTACTCATGACACGAGAAGATGCTCTACGTCGTGTTGACGGCGTCCCGGAAGTTGCGTCACTACTTTTAGGGGCGAGAGATCACCATCTTGACCAAGTACCCCTTGCGGGAGATCCTCTTCAACCGCGAGGCGACAGGTCAGACGCCAAGTGGGCCATGGAGTGGCGGAGTTCGACCTCAAATTTGCTCCCGACGGCCATCAAAGGGCAAGCTCTGGCGGAGTTAAATCGTGAGTGGACTCCGGTGAACACGAAAGCTGAAAACGTCCCACCCCCTCGCCGTGGACTCTCTTTTCGACGGTTCGTTCCGCTTGAGGGGGGGTAGGTGTCGCTCGGTGTCTCCACCGCGACATTATCCGCACCTAGTGGTCTTGGAGTTCCTCGCTACCAACAACGTCGCGGAGTATGAAGGATTACTCACCGGGCTCAGGGTGGCTTCGACCCTGGGCATTCGGTATTGCAAGTAAAGGCGACTCTCTCCTGGTCATCAACCAGGCGAGAAAAGATTTCACCTTTCGGATCCGTCATGGCGGCCTACAGTGGAGGTGCGCCGGTTGGAGAAGCACTTCGAGGTTTGGGCTTGCGCGCGTCCTCGCCGCGACAACTATATGGCGACGAATCGTCCCTGATTGCCTCGTCAAAGGCACTGTTCGGTGGGGTTTTGAAGAAAGACTCACGCGGCCGTCGTCGCAGCCCCAATTCTGGAGGGGCGGCGCTTTTCTGACGCAGCTCCACTTCGGAGGAGGCGTCACCGATCTGTTCTGACTCCGGTTGGAGGGAGGCGGAAGAACTCTTGGCGGTTGGGCGGAAGCGCCCGAGCCGGTGAGTCGTCGGCGACAATGTCTGAAACGTCGTCACGCTTCGTCCGGGAAGGTCGATGGATGGATCGGATCCTAGCCTACTGCGGACGGAGTGATCCACGACGATGACGCGTCGGTGAGAAGATAGCAGCATAAGGCCAAGCGCTACATACGGTAGGTGGGGACACAGATCGTCGAGCGCAAATGGGGTTCTCTTGAAGTGCGTCACTAGGGAAGCGGGAGTGCAATTCTCTCACGAGATCCATGGAGGCATGTCTGGAGCCATTGAGCCGGGCGTTGGTTGGGAAAGCTTTCCGCCCACGGCTTCTATTGGCCTCTGCCCTCGAGATGCCTTCAGTGGTGAGGAGATCGAAGCGTGCCAATTTCATGCTAAGCAGATCCACCGACCGCCCAGCGCCGCAAACCATTCCGCTCTCTGGCGTTCGCGGTCTAGAAATTTGAACATCTGAGCCCGTTCATGAGCGGCCGGAGGTTACACATCTGTTAAATGCGCCATCGACAAGTTCACCAAATGGGTGGAGGCATCGCCCATCCAGCGATCACGTCATTCTTTGCCATAAAGTTCATGAAGAACATCTTACGTCCGGTTCGGCGTCATACAGATCATCACCGACAACGGGGCCAGATTCAAGGCGCCGATTTCCAAGGCGGTGCGAAGAGCTGGGTACCAAGCGTGCTTGCCTCGTTGCACATCCGAAGAGCAATGGGCAAGTGGAAGCGAGCAAGCGCTAAAAGTACTCGGAAGGACTTAAGACAAGGGCTTTCGGCCAAATGCGGAGAAGCGCTTTGCGCCGGGCGGAAGAAGTCCCCACTATATTGTGGTATTGCGGACAACTCCCAACAGAGCACACGGCGAGACCCCTTTCTTCTGGTGTATGGCTCGAAGCGGTGTTCCCATCGAGCTCGCCTTTGGGTCCCCAAGGGTGGCGGCGTTCAGCGAAAACGAGACCACGACCGCATCGGGATGAAGTAAATCTCTGGAGGAGATCGAGAGGCGAAGCGGCGATCCGGGCGCCCGGTATCAGGCGAGCCTTGCGCCGTTATCAAGCAAAACAGTGTGTGAGAGGACAGCTGGCGGTGGGCGACCTCGTCTGCGCAAAATCAAGCGCAGTGGGCGCAACAAAGCTATCTCCCACAATGGGAGGGCCCTTCAAGGTGGTCTCGATCTCCCGCCCGAGCTCGGTCAGGCTCGCCGAGGATGGTCATGAATTGGCGAACACTTGGAGCGTCGGCGGTGAGGAAGTTCTACCGTGGGTAGCTGTTCGAAGCTTTTGGCCTTCCTTTGGAGCCGAAAGCGGCGAGTCTTCCTCCTTCCCTTCGCCTCGGTAGTGGTGCATTGTATAAAGCCATCTTCAATAAAAGATAAGTTCTGTCTCTCTGCGGACATCATTCTTTTTCGCCTTAAGTCTGTTAGAAAATATTACATTGAAAATTTGGTAGCGAAAAAAAGTACTTAAGTGATGGCCCTTAGTTGCAAGGGCGAGCGCTGAACTTGCGGTGGGCGAGGCGATCTGGGATGGAAGGCGGGTTCTAGCACGTGTGTCGGCTCGGTGCAGGCAATGCATGTGGCGGCACCGTCTAGACCACTTCCGAAGCTAAGCTCTCGCCACGCATAGCGTTTAAGGTCGGTTTGCGAGAGGCGTAGCAGTTGAAGTAACTTTGATGCCTAAGGAAAAAGCGCTCACTTTCAATAGAACGTTCTGTCTAAAGCTTTTAGCGTTCAGGTGCCCCATTTCTTTTCGCAAGTAAGAGTTTGCGCGAAGTTTGATCGAGACTCATGGCAAAAGGGCAAAAAGTTTGCATTAACAGGATATGTACAGGACAAAAACAAGATGAGGGAGTTCATCTACTCCTCGTCATCATCTCCGTCGCCCTCTGCTGGAGCGGCGCCGCCCATCATCGAGACACGGTGGCGGCAGGCTCGACCCGAGACTCTTGATCCGGTCCGGTGGCCTTGAAAGGCTCCTTAGGTGGCAGCGCCCTAGGTCGAACAGCGGCGTTACAGGCGGCGATTGCCGAGATGAACCACGCCGCTTCAAGAGCGCCGTGGCGACCGTCTTCGATCGACCGCGCCCGCATCGGCGCCGGCGGCTCACGCAAAGCGTCGGCGGCTTCGCCTGGCGCCCGCATCTTGCCGCGCCGTTTCCTCCGTGAAATGCGAGGTGGCGCCAGTGGATACAAGACATCCGGAAGCCATGGTAGGCGGCGCGGCATGTCGGCGAGCACACCGGGCGCTTCGGTGTGCTCGCGGAGATCTTGACGTTCTTGGTGGCGAGCGCGGCGGCTTCTGCTGCCGCCGCGGCGCTGGTCGCCACCTCCGTCTGGCGCTTCGCCTCCTCCAGCGCCGCGCGGCTTCGCCGGCTTTGCTCTGCGAGCGAGCACTTTTTCGAGCCACCACTGGTGTGGGCGGGCGCTGAGCGCTTCAATGACGCGCCGATGTCGTGGCGGCAGCTCCGCGGCGTTAAGCGTCGGCAGCAACAACGGCGGAGGTTCCCAAGCCTCGTCTCCGGCGCGAAGGCGAGCAGGCGGCCGGAAACTGGCGGATCGTCGCGGGATGGATCTTGGCGCCGATGTCCGCTCTATCCAGCGAAGATGAACAGGCGGGGTTCGAATATGCGAAAACACGTAGCATACTAACCCTAACACGAAGTGTCGTAAGTCTGAAGGAAGCCAACTGAAGCGGCGCGCCTCGAGCGAAGGGGAGGGCAGCCTCAAACCGCTTATTCTTGGGCCATTGGCCTTGATCGCGATCAGCGCGCCGTCGAAGCAGCCTGGCGCGCGGGTCGTCGGCGCGTCGGCAAAATGTCGGCGCGAAGCGCCAGCGAAAAATGAAAAATCGGCGCATCTGACGCCGATTCGGAAATCGCCGCTTCGCCCGTGGCGGGCGGCAGCGTCGGCAACAGGGCCCCAGCTGGCGGGATGGATGGAGGCGGCGGAAGCTTCAGGGCTGGTCAGGCGAGCTCTCTTTAGGCTCGCCCTCCCTCCTCGACGTCGTCGTCGCCAGCAAGGATGGTGGCGCTTCGAGAGCCTTGATGGTCGGCCGCCACAGCAAGAGCGGCGGCGGCAGCGAGGCTATGGCGGTTGCGAGGCGGATCGCGGATCTGTAGTGGTCCCCGGGCCACTTGGACCGCGGGACCGGAGACCTCCATCGGGCGTAGCGCAAGTGCTAATTCGCGCTCCGTGGATCCCGATCGCGAAGGGCGGATGCTCATGGCGGCGAAGTGTCGCCGGACGGGCGGACAAAGTCCCACCACCACCGCCGAGTCGTCGTCTGGCACGTTCCCTGCGGCTGGATGAATAAGAAAGAAAATCGCGAGTTGGCAAAGAGACAAGGGCCAAGCAAGAGGCGTACCAAAAAGACATGGGACCCAGAAAAAAGAATGAAAAAGCACTCACCTCCGAGGCGGCGCGACCACGTCGTCGTCGCCATAGTACAACCAAAGGGGCGTGTCCTCATCTGGGCCGGGCATAGGGCTGCGTCGCAAAAAATCTGTCGCATAGCGTGGGTTCGGTGAGCCCGTTCGGCGGAGCTTCAGCGATGCGCCCAAAGATCACTTCGATTCAGCCGAGTCGTCGGGCATAGATCCCTAGTGGCGAGGGTTCCGGGACCTTCGGAGAGAACAAGATCGTTCGCGACCCATTTGGAGTCTTCTGCGTCTGACCCGATGGCGCTGCCGATCCTTCGATTGGACTTGACGCGGCCGGGATGAAGGCGGTGGCATCGCGGGCGTGAAATGCAGCTTCAATGGCCCCGCTTCGGCGGCAACCGCATGCGGCGTGAAGCGGCGCCAGAGCGGGAGGTTCGGCATCGTCCCCGAACATCTCGCGAAGGTGGGCGAAGATGGTCGGGGCCCCACGATAGAATTGGGAGGAAGGTCGTCGCTGGATCTCGTAAGCGAGCACCCCAAGAAGAACTTCGGAGTATGGCGGGGCGAGCCCCTTGACGACCGCCGAGTTAAGGTCACGATCTCTCCGTCGCGGGCGTGGTGCAATGGTGCCTTGCCAGAACCGGGCGGAGGATGGCGGCACGAACACTTGAAGCCGCGTCACCATGTCTTCGTCGGTGGCGGGCGAGGCAAAGGCTGGCCGGATGATGGCGTGTCCCCGGTGACCCTTCTGCGTTTGGGCGCCATGGAAAGCAGTGGAAGAGTTGGCGAAAAAAAAGAAGGTGGCGGCGGCAAAGAGGGCTCTGTGGCGATGGAGAAGAAGGTGGCAGTTTGAGGACTAAGCGTGCGGAAGGGTTGGCATGGCGCCAGCGGGAGTATTATAAGCAAGGCAGCGTGAGGCGGCGGTTTAGATTCCGACCCAGCGCGCGCCATCATTGCCCAGCGTTTGATTACTTTCATGGCGGCGCGATTACCCACGGAAGATCGTGCGCGAGATGGAGAATCGAGCGTCGGCAATTGCGAAGGTGGGCCCCCACGATTCGCCTCCGCCGCTGAAAGCGGAAAAAAGTACATGCGGACGGTTCGCGTATCATGGTGGACCGAGACTCTTGTCGGTGTAATAAATACCGAGTGCAAAGAGTCTGTGAAGATCAGCGGGCTCCGCGTCGGTGGCGATAAGGCCCGGTAGCGTGGCGAACCCCTCGGGCGCGGCGAGGCCCCACACGTCGGTGGGCGACGGACCCAGCGTGTGGCGAGCCCCACGGCGACGCCACGCGTCGGCGATAATAAGGCCCGGCGTGGCGAAACCCTCGAAGCGCGGCGAGGCCCCAGCGTCAAGTGGGCGACGAACTCCAGCGTGTGCGCGGCGAGCCCCACGGCGTATCAAGCGGCCCCACGCGTCGGCGACGATAAAACCCCAGCGTGGCGAAACCCCTCAGCGAAGCCGGCGAGCCCCAGCGTCGAGTGGCGACGAACCCGTGTGTGTGAAGCGACGAGGCCCCACGCGCAAAGTGATAAAGCCGTGGCGAAACCGCGTCGGCGAGCGATAAAACCCAGCGTCGAGTGGCGAGCGACCAGACCCCGGGCGAAACCCGCGGGCGAAGCGAACTCAGCGTGTGGCGAAACCCCCACGTATCAAGCGAACCCCACACGCGTCGGCGCGATAAGGCCCAGCGTATCAAGCGCGGCGAGACTCCACGCGTCGGTGGCGACGACGACCCAGCGCGAGCCCGGCCCCGTAGCGTGGCGAAACCCAACGGCCTCGGCGAGGCCCCGGCGCGTCGGTGGCGACGACCCGTGTGGCGAAACCGAGCGTCCCAAACCCAACGCGTCGAGCGGCGACCAGTCGGCGAGCCCCACGCACGTGGCGAAGCCCAACACGAGGTCGGCCTGTGGCGAAGCGAGGCCCCACGCACGAGCCCCGCGACAGCGTGGGCGGCGACCCCTCGGCGCGCATGGGGCCCACGCCATGTCAGCGGGGCCCGTGGCGAGGCGTTGCGGAAGAGTCTTACGGCGAAGCTCTCCCTGCTGCGAAGACGGCGCATTGTCACGACATCACGCAGCGGATAAACGGTGAAGAAATGATTACCGCTTCTGATGACCCACCGCAAGTCTGGCGGTATCCTTTGTGCGCGAAGAATTGGCCGGCAGAGAGAAGGTTTGCTTGAGATGGCCGCCCGCGTCGGGAGGAAGCGGTGGGCCCCACCCGCACCTCACCGGTGTGATTGCGGGGTGGGTGGCCACTGCGAAAGCACTGCGAGGCGGCGCCGCTCGGCGTAAGCGGCGCACGCGTTTTAAATCTCTCTGTCGTGTCTCGTCGATGTACTAAAAATCTTATCTTGCCTACCCCCGGCTCTCTCCGCCAGTTCAAAGCTTGTATAAAGGAGAGGAGAGAGAGGAAGAGGGCACTGCACTAGCATACGTGCATTGAAACGATACAGTAAACACATTCCATTCAACCATAACAACAAGAGAGCTAAGGCTCGGCGGGAGTAGGACTATTACCCGCAAGAAGTCCAACACAGGTAATCCCGTGTGTTGCTCCTTCTGCGTCCAGGCTCAATCGAGGCGAAACACGGTGATAGGCTAGCGGGATAGAAATCTGACCAGGGGTGTGATCCGCAGTGGTTGAGCGGTGAACACGCCGTCAGCCGCCACTTTTAGAAAGGCTAGATCTGGCATCTCCGCCGGACCTTCGCCGCCATTGGGCTATCGGAAGCTACCGCACAAGCCACAAGCAATGGAAGGGGAAGAAGCGGATAGGGAGCTGACACCTGCGAGAGAAAAAAAAAGAAGGTGGCGAAAGGGGCACAAAAGAGCAGGAGCCAGCGAAGGGGAGTGAGACCAAGAGAGAAGGGGAAGGGAAAGACCGCACGTGAGAGAATGAGCGTCAGCACGAGAGTGATGCAAGGTGGGAGGAGAGCACATGAAATTAGGGTTTAGTAGGTGCTACAATGGTTGGATAAAAATCCATGGTCCACTTCAGGTTGGGTCAGGGAAAGGGAATGATTAGACCCAGACCTGACCGGGTTAGAGCTGGGGACCCGACTTGCCTTAACCTATCTGCTAGTTAGGTCCGGACACGGCAGGTCAGGGGGAAATCTAGATCTCTGGGCGGGCCGACAGAGCAGTGAAGGAGATCAACAACTTTGTTGGATGGTAGATGGAGGAAAGTCAGCGAGATAGGGAAGGCAAGTCGGCGGGATGGGGTGGAGGAGGGGAAGCACTGAGCCAGTGGGGTGGGGTGGTGTTTGCATGATGGAGGTAGTGGGAGTGGAATGGAGGAGATGGGGTTGAAAAGAAGTAGGCGAGAGAGATGATGAAAACAATTCCTCAATTTTAATAAAACCACCTGCAAAAACAACCGTGGGGGTTATTTGCGCTGGTTTCAAGGATTAAGTAGACGAAGTGCGATAAGCTGTAAAATAGACTTTCTTCTTCTTCTTTTTTTGTGCAAGTTTTTTTTTAACAGAAGATCCTTATTTCGTGTGTTTATACTAAAAAAACCGATCATTCTTACTTTCTATCATCCGTACTTTGTGATTAATCAAATTTTAGTCCAAGAAACAAGTGTAGGGCCATGATTATTTTAGATCCGAGCCACTCCACAAATAGTGCCTCCTTAGCTTGTTTAGATTCGACTCTCACCACAAAGAGCGCCTTTTTAGCTTGTTTATTTGGGTGATCACACTTTTGGTAATTTAAGACTACAATAGGTAGAAGTTTGGTAGTGGAGACAGAACCATGTTAACTACAATTAACCTTCCACCAACCACCATATGATAAAAACAATTAACACTACAACTCAATCTTCTCTTAATCGAGATAGAGAAAGCTCTCTCAATGGGTTTTAGTTTAATTTTACTATTCTCATCATTGACAGATTGTTTTCCTAGCTAAAGAACTACGGTTGGTTTAATTATGACCGATGGCAAATAGGCTAGAGTCATTTATACATGTTCTAACTTTTGAACAACATGCCTTAAGTTGTTTCACCATCTTTTTGCAAAGGAAAATAATTTGGTTCCTAAATTTTCGCCTCACTCCATTTTAATCTCTAACTCCAAAACCTAATTATGTTGATTCTCGGATTATGAAAACCGGACCAGTAACTTGGTCCTTGACGAGTCAATAGCTAGTTTTGAGGTACTTCTGCTAACGTGTCATCCACCACAAACATTTTTTTCACTAATGTGGTGGACTAGCATGGTCTGCGCCCAGTAGCCATTGCATACCGATTCTGATGTTGTCATCTCTTTGCGGTGGAAAATGCTCTTGCATAGTGAAATACTTGGGGCGGGATCCCGTCGCGGCCTCCGTCGGACGGGGCAATTTGGGCGACTCCCAGATCGTTCGATCGCTCCCATCCACCGCTCGTTTGCCTCTTGTCTCATACGTTTTCATGTAGTTTTTGTCGTTCGATCGCTCCCCATCCACCGTTCTCATCTGCAGTCTCCTTTTTTTGTCCTTTTCCTCTTTCTATGCGATTCGTTCATCTGAGAAAGCTAGGTATGCATTGTATTAGTTTGCATGTTTCCTTGTTAGTCATTTTCAACTTCATATATTTATTTCTATTTCTTATAAATTCATTTTAATATAAAGTAAAATCTATAATTCCTCTAAAATCAAGATATAAATTACCATATTTTTCATGATTTTGTTTTATTTTACCTTATTATTTATCGAAAACTATTTTTTGTACTTGATACTTATGATACCTACCAACAATTTATATTTTGTTCGATTTATTTTGTTATTGATTTTATTTTTTATACTCAATTAGTTCTTTAATATACCTCTAGTACCCTGATATTCAATGGTACTCTGATTTTTCGTCTCACCTTTTGATACTCGACAATACAGTGATACTTTGATGATACCATGAACATGATACCCCTGATACTCCGATGATTGACGACATCTTAGTCTGATACTTATTCGTGAAATATTCAATACCTACTTATGATAAATCTCTCATACCTTTATGAAACCTTTTTTCTGATATCTCAATAATACCATGAAACTTGACGATATCATCAACTTGATAGCATCGATACTCGACATCCAGACCCGATACTTTGTTTGTGATATATGATACCTTTTTTCCGATACATCAATGATACCATGAAATTCGATGACACCTTGACCTGATACCACCAATACCACTTGACGATGCCACCGATACTCGACTCAATACTATAACTTCACGATACTACATACCTGATACTACTTTAACACTGCATGGATGACATTCTAACTTTGATACTACAACTTTGAAACAAGATACTAAATACTCCCTCCGTTTCAAAATATAAGGCGTGCATGTATTTCGAAAAGTCAACATTTGTAACTTTTGACTAAAAATTAAGATAAATATATATATGTTTAGTGTTGCGCATGTCATATAGTTGGATTCATATTTGAAAATACTTTTATATGATGTTAATTTTATAGTTATTGATAATATATTGTAAGAGCAAATAATGATCAAAGTTCTGCATTAAAGACCGCGTCAAAAAATTATATGCCTTATATTTTGAAACGGAGGGAGTACATGTTACTACAACTTTGATACTACTTATCTGATACCTAATTTTTTGACCTAATAATTGATGATACTTCCGATTCGATACTTGATTTTTTCACCGATACTAAGGATACTTCGATCCGATACGATTTTATACCCGACACTCGATGATACTTACGATCCGATACGATTTTTCGACCGATACTTGATGGTATACGAACCGATACCTAATTTTTTGTCAAAATACTTGATGGTACTTCTGATCCGATACCTAATTTTTTGACCCAATACTTGATGGTACTTCTGATCTGATATCTTATTTTTTTGACCCGATACTCGATGATACTTCTAATCCGATACCTGTTTTTTGACCCGATATACCTAATTTTTTTGACCCAATACTTGGTGATACTTCTTATCCGATACCTAATTTTTTGATTCGATACTCGATGATACTTCTAATCCGAAACCTGATTATTTGACCCGATACTCGATGATACTTCTGATCCGTTACCTGATTTTTTTGACCCAATACTCGATGATACTTCTAACCCGATACCTTATTTTGACCCGATATACGATTTTTTGACTCGATACTCGATGATACTTCTTATCCGATACCTGATTTTTTGACCCGATACTCGATGATACTTCTGATTCGATACCTGATTTTTTTGACCCGATACTCGATGATACTTCTGATCCGATACCTGTTTTTTTTTTACCCGATACTCGATGATACTTCTGATCTGATACCTGATTTTTTTGATCCGATACTCGATGATACTTCTGATATTCAACGATACCACCAACCCGATACTACTGATAGTCGACACTCAGACTAATAATTTCTATTTTGTGATATATGATACCTTTTTTCCGATACCTCAATGATACCATAAAACTCGACGATATAAAGAACGAGTCAGCAAATATCGCTAGCCTATCCTTATCACCCTGATGTGCTTGTGAGGCATCCACCATATTCTGCACGCTTTTACCAAACCGTTGCATTTTTGAAACAGGGATTGCCTCGTTCTGCTTCCTTCCTTCTGCTTGCATCGGAGAGGCTCCTAGCACCACTTGATGCCACCATATGCTCAGAGCAGCCCTGCCCGGGTTGCATTCCATTGGACTGTTGTTGTGCACCACAGGAGTCTGAGTCGACGGGGTAAATTGATATGTTCAAATCTACAAACTCTTTGCTGCCATTCGAGCTGTCGTCTCTCCCCCTGGTCAAACCAATAAGTTCCTGAAGACAGGAAAGCACAAGTCATTTTGTAATCACATCTGTTAGTACAAGTTTTTTTGCAAGCATAAACGATCACATATCCTGAAGCACCATACAAAAAAAATACAGACAAAAGATGCAATTCACACAAACTCATACTAGCGACCAACTAAAACCCCTAGTGCTTAGGAATTACATGGATTGTGATAGAGTACAGGCATACACCCATAGTTATATATAAAAAAATGCAACATACTAACACATACTGGGGCATGACAATACATACAGTGGACAATTCTAAAAGATACAACCATGCCTACATACTATTCTCTTTTCTCACAACGAAGAAATGAAACCGGTGAACACAATTTTTGTTTTTCAGCAAGGCAATGAAAAAACTCAAGTTTAGGGATGATACTAATAATTATTGGCACACAAGCCACCCACGGTGGAATTTTCACAAACACCTTACAATCGGCACTAACAAGGGCAATCAGGTTTAGGGAAGTTGAATCCCTGTGCAAATCAGTGGGAGTTGGAGGTTCAATACCATAGGTATCATGCCGTCCCTCGAAGCTCTCCCCAGCTCGCCGGCAACTGGCACCTGCGGCGTTGCCGATGAGGAGAAGTCAGGGCGAGGCGGAGGCGGAAGAGCCTTCTTCTCCATGGCGAAGTGGGGCTGGAAGCGGTGGCGAAGGGGCCGGTTCCTCTAGATCGTGGGGACGGAGGCGGAGCCGGAGGCGCCGGTTCCTCTAGATCGCGGGGACGGAGGCGGAGCCGGAGGCGCCGTGTCCTCGCGGAGACGGAGGCGGAGCCGGAGGTGCCGTGTCCTTGCCGGCAAGGCGGTGGCGGAGGCGCCGGTTCCTCTAGATTCGCCGGCGAGGAGGCGGTTTTTTGGCGCGCGCTCCGCGCGCGAACATCCGGTCGCAATTTTTGTCGCCTAGCTGTCCCGTTCGGGTTTAATCCCAACGGGATCCCATCCCCTAGTCGCCACTGCATAATATACCATGAAGTGTGATGATGATACCTTTCTGAGGCTAGATATAATATTGCAACAAATTCTGTTTTTTAAAATGTTCAGGGACAGGTATAATTTATACATACTTTAACCAAAAATGGTGATCTCTAAGATGAGCACCTCGCGATGACTGCAATATACGAAGTATGTAAGTTCTTGCACAAACTGCAATATATAGATAATAGTGGTTAGAGGAAGACGAACTTGTGCAGGGATAGAAATAAGTCGAGTGATGTAGCTGGTCACAAGAAAATTAAATGTATATGTCACGAAAACAACAGCAGTATTGATAGAAGTGGCTAGAGCTCTACCAGTGAAACTATATGCACATCATGAGTCTATACCCCTTCTTAATTAGGTCAGCGGTTACTATAAGAGACATGAAATGGATTTTTTTTTCTGAATGTAATGAAATCAGGGTAAAACACAAGGAAGAACATCACACAGAGAGGCCTAAAAGGGCTAAACAAGGTAGATTACCTGCTAGTAAAGGCATGCTACCTCACCTGAAATACGTAAACAGCAGATACCAACAGCTATTGCCTAAATGGGCATTTAATTTCCATGCAAACCACATTTCCACAATATAAGAGCTATTATGTGCATATGGTGGAGAGGAAGAAAACACAAAAATGCTCCGTACAATTTACCATGGAACAAAAGCATGGCCTAATGTGAAGGATATAATTGATTATTTGCCCCGAAGTTGATGTGCTTTTGATTATTTGCCCTGATGTTTGATTATTTGCCCTGATGGCCCATATGTCATAGACACAAACCAGGGCAAATAATCAATTGCATACCAACTTTGGGCAAATAATCAAGAGTGCATCAACTTAAGGGCAAATAATCAAATACTTTAGATAAATGTGAAGGCATGCATATGGAGACATCTGAAATAAATTTTCACATCAGCATAAGTAGCTAGCAGCTCCACTAATATCATGCCTGAAGAGAACAGGCAAACAAGTTGCATATTTGTTTTTTCTTCTGTGAGACGAAGAACAAAATCAACAAAATTATAGCAGGCTATTGTAACCGTCACGACGGACTACAGCTTTACCCATAGCAAAACCTAACTTACGATGAGCTTAACAAGACCACTTCAATAGGCAGACCACTAATAAGTTTTGCGAGCACAGCAAAGAGCTTACCATGTGTAACAACGACCGGTTGTAATGAATCATTGGTGAAAATGTAGCAGAATAAAGGGGCCACAGCAACTGCAAAATACATGGCTTATGAGTGAACGTTTAAAATAACAGCATAAGTGTACACAAAGGCGATAACATAACCCATGTTGAGCTTCTAAAATTGCGTGGCACATAAATATTACCTCTTCCTACTGAAACTGCTTAGGCGGTGACAACGACACAGAACTATGACAAAATGAGCGAAATTGAGATTGTCAGGTTGTAGCCTGGCAACAAATGCTAAAAAGTGAACATGATGAGATGAGCATAGGACAAAAGGATAACAATAAGGGCTTATAACTCATATAGTATAGCATCCAGCAATACTTGAGGAATGTTGATGCTATTTTGCATGCAAGATTGTATAACAGGCTGTAACAAATGTTAATATAATGTATCTCCAAGTGCAGTTCAGGTGCCTGAGGTAATTGAAAGCAAATATTACAACAAAACCAATCAAAATTTCTTGAGGACAATAGAAAAATATATTGTCAAATAAAGGTTGACAGGTGCATCGATTCAAAATTCCTAGTATAGGCTACTAAAGGCACCTCTTGTATTGATAGTTGATGCTTAAGAAAAAGCATCTCCTGGAACCTGTAAAAATTGTAAAACATAAGATACCTTGGATGTTAAGTACTAACAGGTCTGAATCAGTAGTCCGAATCACTCGATCAGTAAGATCAGTGATTCCTGACTACGTCCAGTGGTGTAGCAAATTCAGTTCATGTTTACACATGCTCTTGTGCTTCAGTTTTAGAGTTCAGAATCTTGCGAAAGGTCGCTCTTTTATTTTTTCCAGAAAGCAGTAAGCAGCAAGTATGAAACACACTGTAAAATTCACTCATTTTCAGTTATTGCCGTCAATCGCTCTATCAGACTATCACTCCCTAATTGGGGTCAAGCTACAGACTTGAAGCTGAAAAACAACATGAACAAGGCTTGAAGCTAAAACCACTTGGTGGTAATCTCCACTTTTCAAACTGGTGATTGGTCAATTTCCAACATACGTTAATTTGGTGCTGCAGAAAAGACATTCCAGTTCTTTCTCCCCATGAAAATAAGATCTATGCAAGCGCCATTCTTTGAGTTACAGGGGGATAAACTAACAAGCATACATCGTTGAACCATGTCAAAATCAACATGAAGAAATTCTTGGCAAGAAGGTAGCAATGGTACACATGTCCTGCCGTTATCCATCGGAAGGGATGCGTTTCATAGCAACATAGGCGTAGGCAGCCGAATCCCCTTCGGCGGACGCCGGGAACGCCAGGTCCGGCGACATGGCGGCATGGAGATGGTGGATTCGGTGCCGGCACAACCTGGACCAAACCCACCCTCAAAGCCTCACAAATCTGATGAATCCGCCAGTAGCAACTCGCGGACGAACACATCGAATGGGGGAACAGGGCGCACTAACGCGAAAACCTAGCTTCGAGCATGCTCGCACATGGGGGGAAAAAAGAGCGGGGAAAAATGCGTATTGGATCGAGCAAGTGAAGAGCGGGAGGCGGCGGCGCGGGCAGATCGAGGCGGGGCGGGGAAGGGGATCGGGGGCCGAGCTGCTGCGGGGGGCGGCGCTGCCTGGAGCCGAATCGGCGGGCGTGGAGAGAGCCGTAGTGAAGCGAGCGGAGAAGCAGGCGGCGGCGGAGCGTGGGCTGCGGCCTGCGAGGCACGAGAAAGCAGGCACTGATGCAGGGAGGGCTAGGTGATAGATGCGCGACCGTTGGATCGGCGTGGAGATGCAAACGAACGGCGAACGGAGGCAAGCCGGCGCGGACGGAAGGACACGTCTTCATGTACCTTTCCTCTTTCCCTCATTCATGCATATACATGGATGTCACCTCGATGTACCTAAAACCGTTCGTCTACATCAACAACCTCAAACCTACCATATATACTGACAAATCGAAGGATCAAACCAGCCCGTTTTTAACCATTGGCGAATATGTACATGCATTGTTTTAGACTTCGTCAGGTCTTATTCCTGCGTAGCACTAGCACACGTTCTGTACCTGCCCGCATGCTCAGGATCTGTACTCCGCATACTCAGGATCTGTAACTAACGTGAGCCAACGCTCACCGCTCATGTAATCTCTGTATTCGCCTATTAATAGGCCGAAAATCTATGAATGGAAGTGCTGTGCTTGCTCATTCTTTCATTAACAATCTAAAGACCAACCTAATCCGGTTATAGAGTTAAGTTACCGAAACGAGGCATTGACAGAAATTTAGAACTAGATCGATATTTTTTTTTTCCTTTTGCAAGTTATGTAAAAGTCCAAATTGACGTATTGTGCCTAGCCCAGTAGCTAATGCCAACTGAAACATTTGATCACTCCAACTCTGGTGCTTATATGTGTTAAGTTCAGAAAAAAAAAAAATCTACTGTGAGCAAATCCCCTCCCGTACGCATAGCAGTGCTTATATGCAGCGAAGCAGCCAGCTAGCAGCAAAGACGATAGATTCTTGGTAGAAGGTACAGGATCTATTTACTATCCAACCAGATGCACTAACTGAGCAACGCCAGCTACCAGATGGATCGACGAAGACATGAACACAGATGGATCCACGAAGACATGAACACATGCATGTACGTGATCCATTGCTCACCCAGAGAAATCGCTGAGCTGGCATCTGAACACTTGAGGCATGTTCTAGTTTCTTATTTGACTTTATTTATTTATTTATTTATCTATCTATCTAACTTGAATACTAAGATAATATAAAAATCCGGGTGTAGTTTATTTGACCTGTGCTGTTAAAAAGGTCTCTGAGTTCGATGTAAAAACGCACTAAAAAAATCAAAAAAATTTCGAATAAGCAAAGATAAGTAATAAACAAGTAAGTACAATATATAAATACAAACTGACGAGGACAGGCTCTTAGAACATGCAGCTACTGTCCCAATTTATTTGGATGCAATTATATTGCTCTTGCTTTGCTTGCCACCTCAGGCAGATTGAAGAGGGCAGTACGAGTAGGCAGTAGCAGCTCATTGGCATTAATTACCTAACTAACCAGCTAATTGATTGTCTGGTTGATTTAATCCGGCCATCTCCTTAATTAATAGTTTAATACTACTTAAGTAGAGCCAGGAAAAATAATAATCTTGATATGGTATCGGTACATCTTGGATCATTTTTTTGCAGCATGCAGGGATATGAAATAAACCGTGAATGCATTATTCAGAGCCAAAATAATAAGGGATTAAAGCATGACCAAAATAGTAAAGCGACTAATTAAGCATGTGTCTCTTGGGTGTCGACCCTTCTTTGTGTTTGCTCATGCATTTGATTTGATATATGATTCTGGTGATGGCCATCATCAGTTCTTGGCTGCCACTGCCTCCGCCTGCACCACCTCCGTGTTCTTCAGCTCCTTCATCTTGCCGTCGATCTCGTCGACGGCGGCGGCGTCCTTCTCCTTGTCGCCCTCCTCCTTCACCTTCTCCTCCTCCTGCTCGGTGCCGTTCTCCTTCTTCGCCGGCTCATCGACGGGAGCGCCATTGCTTACCTGCAGCTGCTTCTGCTCGTTGCAGCGGGAGCGGGCGCGGGCGGGGACGGGCGGCAAGTCGACGAGGAAGGCCTCGACGGGGAAGCTCCGGAAGAGGCCGCCGAGGGCCTTGCAGGTGAGCTTGCCGGTGGGGGGGTCGTCGACGCAGATCTCGTGGAGGGTGACCCAGATGAGCATCTCCTTGGCCTTGACGCCGGTGATCTTCTTGAGGCGGCCCTTGTCGGCGAAGGCGGAGACCTCGGCGGCGTAGCTGACGTGGCGGCCGGCCATGGCGAAGTAGTGGTCCACCTTCTTCTTCTGCTTCAGCCACACGAACCCCGTCTCCTCCACGTAGCCGCACTCCACGATGTCCTTCAGCGGCAGCAGCCCATTGGGGAGCCCCGTCTCCTGCAGCAGCAGCCGCGTCTTCTCCTGCCCCGCCGCGTCCCCGTGGTACACCTCCGCCTTCGCCCGCATCTCGTCGGTGATCGTCAGCGTCATCCTCCTCGCCGCCGGCCGCCGCCGCTCAACCGTGTATACGTGGGTCAGTGGGTGTGTGGTTCAATGCTATAGCTTGCTGGGTTGAAGAAGAAGAGTCTGACGAGGCGCGTGCTTTTATAGCGTCGGGAGCTTCTCTCCACCTCTCACAAGAAAATGAAATGAAATGCGGTTTTCAAATCCCGAATTGGTTGGGAGTTGCTCATAAATCATACTACTAATAAACTGCGAAAAATGACTGTATTTATTCCCACTTTGGGTGACACTGATGGAGATGGTTTATTTACGCATTAAAACTAGACATTGGTTTGAGCAGAAATGCAGTTGCATGCTTGCCCTGGAATTGGAGTGCAGGCCTAGCCCATACGTTAGTCACTGATCATGACCTGATCAACCACCATGGATAAAGAGTGGTCAATAGAAGACGTCGTACTGTACTTACCAATGGCAATGTGGCATTTTCTGAGCCGTCCGATCCTTTGTCGACGGCCCAGATCGATCGATCGGGCACGTGCCCGTACGGGAGGCCAAACAGTATCGTTGTTCATATATTATTACTTGCTTTCCTGGTGAGATTAGTACCCTCATCAATTATATCGCTTCTGTTAGAATTATTGGGCATGGCCCATTTAATATCTAAATAATTTCTAAAAAATCTCAAAGGCTCATGTATGCATGAGGCATGTGAAATTTCTTTCGTACCATATTGCTAGTGGGAGGAGTGGAGGACATGCTTAAATAGTGGAGCATGCTCTCTCCACTAGAGAATGTGATGGAAAAGAGAAATAGAGAATCACACGCTGCTGCTCGCCTCGCCGCCGCTCGGGCGGCTCGTCTTGCGTCACGCACGCACTGCGTGAATGGTCCGCCGAAACCGGACCCTCGTGCTTCTTGCAGACGCAGATCTCTTTTTGCGCTTTATTTCTTTTACTCTCGGATTTTGCGGTCGATATGGAATATGCAAATCGTGTCGGACTTCGGTCGCGCCCGTTTGTCTCACGCGTTTTGCTATATAAATCTGCCGTTACCGCCCGGAGGATCGATCGATCGCCTTAGGGTTTGCCACCTCCCTCTGCCGCCGCCGCTTCGCTCTTCCCCATCCGTCGCGCCGCGTGCACCGCCGTTCGGGAAAGCGTGTCTCGAACCGATCGCCTCGAGCTCCTGCACCGGATAGGCGAATCAGGTTTTGGAAGCGCTTCGGCGCGATCGTCATTGCTTCTTCTTCGCTTCGCGAGGACTTCTTCCACTACGCCGTCGCGATCTGCGTCGGCACCACCTTCTCCAACACGGCGTCGATTCGAGAATCGAAACCGCACTCGCCGCAACTCGTCACCGTCTGGCGGCGACGACCAAGTCCATAAGTCATCTCCTTCGCAAATTCACCGAGACATATACGTGTATTTCTTACGCACGTGTATCTAGGTTGTGCTTCGTGGTTTCAACTGCTTAACTATCAATCAAGAGTTGTGCGTGTTATATCTCTGATTAAAATAAACCCGAAAGTGCTAATTAATCCAACAATCCAAAAACCTGATTATTAGGCACTTTGGTTTATCGATGGCTCGTTTTCTTGATGCTCAAACCGGAGAAATTCGGCGAGTAAATTTCAAGAGATGGCAAGTAAAGGTGCAAATTGTGGTACGACTATGAACGTATCTTGGGTAAAGGATGGCAAACCGAGGGAACCATAACTCTGAAAAGGAGAAAGAGTTCGAGAGGCCACCACACTTTTCCGCGGTGCGCTTCTTAGTGTGCTCTCTCGACCGTCTCATGTGATGTGTATATGAACATCACAGATCGAAAGAGATCTGGATGCGTTGAACAATAAATTCGGTGCATCTCGACGCGGCGATGAATCGTATGTCATGGAGCGATACCACGACTTCAAGATGGTTGATAACCGCTCGTTGTCGAGCAGGCTCATGAGATCTTGGTCATTGTGAGGAACTCGAACTCTTTAAGTGCAAGTTACCCGATAAGTTTGTGGTCAGGGCATTATTGCCAAGTTACCTCCTTCGTGGAGAAACTTTGCTACATCTCTAAAACATAAGAGACAAGAGATCTCCGTTGAGGGTTGATCGCGTCTCTAGATGTTGAAGAGAAAGCTCGGCTAAAGATGCACCGGAAAGGAGTCGAGGGACGATCCGGCGCCAATGTTGTCCAAAGAAGATGGCAAGAACAAAGGAAGAATAAAATCAAGCAAACCATTGGATTCAAGAAAAAGAAGTTGAACAAGGATGAGATGCCTTGCTGGATTTGTGGTGAGGTTGGGCACTGGGCGAAGAAGTGTCCAAACCGCAAAGACAAAAAGGGCAATCCTGGGCAGACTTCAAAGTCTGTCAATGTGACCATTGGCGACACTGGTGAGGGAACCGATGGGTATGTTTTACCTACTGTTCTTTCAGTGAATCAGTCTACCGATTGGTGGATTGATACTGGGGCTAATGTGCATGTGCGTTCTGACATTTCAATGTTCACTTCTTATCAGGCAGCCCACGGTTCAGCCGTTTTGATGGGGAACGGGTCCAATGCTTCGTTCTTGGTGTTGGCACCAGAGATCCAAGTTTACTTCGGGAAGATCGTGCAAATGAAAAACGTCAACATGTCCCTCAATCAATAAGAACTCGGTCGTGGGTCCCTTCTCTGCAGAGATGGGTTTAAAGTGGTGTTTGAGTCCAATAAGGTAGTCTTGTCGATACATGGTTTGTTTATTGGCAAAGGCTATGAGTCGCGGAGGCTTGTTCCGCTTTTCCTTTCGATAATTGTCATAAAGTTGTGAACCATATTTGTGATCATGCTATTGAGAGTGAGGTCGATGTTTGGCACTCACGTTTATGTCATGTTAATTTTGGTTCTATGTCTCGGCTTGCAGTATGGGCTTAATCCCTAAATTTCCCAATTGTCAAAGGTTCTAAGTGCCGGACTTGTGTGCATCAAAGCAACCTCGTAAGCCTCATAAGGCCGCCGAGGAGAGAAATTTGGCACCTCTAGAGCTCATACATTCTGATATTTGTGAGATGAATGGTGTGTTGACAAAGGATGGAAAGAGATATTTCATGACTCTGATTGATGATGCTTCTAGATATTGCTATGTGTATCTGTTGAAAACTAAAGACGAGGCTCTAGACTTCTTTAAAATCTATAAGGCTGAGGTTGAAAACCAGTTAGACAGGAAAATTAAGAGACTTAGGTCGGATCGTGGTGGAGAGTATTTCTCTAGTGAGTTCGACTTATTCTATGCGGAAAATGGAATTATTCATGAGAGGACGCCTCCCTATTCGCCCCAATCAAACGGGGTGGCTGAAAGAAAGAACCGCACTCTAACTGATTTGGTGAATGCCATGTTAGACATTGCGGGTTTATCTAAGGCATGGTGGGGGGAGGCCGTGTTGACTGCATGTCATGTCCTGAATAAAGTCCCTGCAAAAAATAAGGAGAAAACCCCATATGAAATATGGAAGAGGAGAAAGCCATCACTTTCTTATCTGCGCACTTGGGGTTGTTTGGCGAAAGTAAATGTGCCAATCACAAAGAAGCGCAAGCTTGGGCTTAAGACGATGATTGTGTCCATCCGGTTATGCTCCTCGTGGCGTTAGCGATGGGTTTTAATGATAAGATCGAGGTGTCGACATGTCATGCTGGCACGATCATGGAGTCTAATGATGCTACTTTCTTTGAGAACATCTTTCCTATGAAAATTGACCATAGCATTACGGTAAAACTAATGAGATAATTCCGAACCTTCTACTCAAATTGAATATCCCGAACCAACACCGAGGAAAATCCCGAGGAGGATGACGGTGAGGCTCAGGGAGGAGCAAGAGATGAGGATTGCAAAATCTTTTGGTGATGACTTCACTGTGTGTACCTCGTGGATGACACTCCCACGCCGATTTCGAAGCGTTTGCATCCCCGATGCGGACTCTCGGAAAGAGGCGGTTCAGTAGTGAGATGGATTCCATTCTTGCGAATCGGACTTGGGAACTCACAGAACTACCTTATGGTTGCAAACCTGTAGGGTGTAAATGGATATTTAAGAAGAAGCTTAGGCCTGATGGTACTATTGAAAAGTATAAGGCTCGGCTTGTGGCCAACGGTTATACCCAAAAAGAAGGCGAAGATTTCTTTGATACATATTCACCTGTGACTAGATTGACTACAATTCGTGCACTACTTTCCTTGGCTACCTCACATGGTCTTATTGTTCATCAAATGGACGTTAAGACAGCTTTCCTAAATGGAGAGTTGGACGAGTAGATCTATATGGATCAGCCTGATGGATTTGTAGTAGAAGGTCAAAAGGCAAGGTGTGTAGGTTATTGAAATCTTTGTATGGCTCAAACAAGCTCCTAAGCAATGGCATGAGAAGTTCGACGTAACTTTAACTTCTGTGGCTTTGTCGTGAATGAGGCCGATAAATGTGTATATTATCGGTATGGTGGGGGCTGTATGTTATTTTGTGTCTCTATGTGGATGACATATTAATTTTTGGGACAAGTCTTGATGTGGTTCACGAGGTCAAGTCTTTCTTGTCTCAAAATTTTGATATGAAAGATCTGGGAGAGGCTGATGTAATCTTGAATATCAAGCTACTGAAGGGTGAGGATGGGATCACTTTGTCGCAATCCCATTATGTGGAAAAAGTTTTGAATCGCTTTGGTTTTGCTGATTGCAAAACTTCTCCAACACCCTATGATCCTAGCATTGTGCTTCGAAAGAACAAGAGAATCGCTAGAGATCAGTTTACTTACTCTCAAATCATCGGGTCATTCATGTACCTAGCTAGCGCTACAAGGCCAGACATCTCGTTTGCTGTTAGCAAGTTGAGCCGGTTTACTTCTAATCCGGGAGATGATCATTGGCGAGCACTCGAAAGAGTAATGCGCTATCTGAGGGGTACTACAAATTTTGGTTTGCACTATACGGGATACCCAACAGCGCTGGAAGGGTATAGTGATTCCAATTGGATATTTGACGCTGATGAGATAAAGGCCACAAGTGGATATGTGTTCACTCATGGTGGCGAAAGCGATCTCGTGGAGGTCTTGCAAACAGACTATCTTGACACGCTCAACAATGAAAGCGTAATTGATCGCTGGACACGCCATTGTTGAAGCGAGTGGTTGCGTGAACTCTTGATGGATCTTCCGGTGGTTGAAAAGCGATTCGGCTATCCTTATGAACTGTGATAATCAAACAGTGATTGTCAAGGTGAACAGTTCTAAGGACAACATGAAGTCCTCAAGACATGTGAAAAGACGACTGAAGTCTGTCAGGAAATTGAGAAACTCCGGAGTGATAGCGGGTTTATCACGGTGTGTGATAGACAATGCATCGAGGGAACTGGGTATGAGACCCACGTGAGTTACACCATAGCGGTAACCCAGCCTATGTGATCGGAGATCCCGTGAATTAGGTCCTGGGGAAAACAAGCTATTGGTTAGCTGGATGAGAGTATATTCTAACCCATTCCATGTGAGATGCAATACTCTCGAAATCTGTATGGCAGGTTGACATTTGCCTTAATGTTGTTCTGTTGGCTTTAATTAGCGAAGATGTCATCTTACAGAGCATCTTGAAAGAACACACCTATATGAGCCCGACTGTTGGAAGTCGCAGTCTATGAGACTTGGGTAATTTCTAGTAAGCTCATGAAGAGACCATGGAGTACGACTTATATGCTCCACCCGCGGGGTAGCCTATTGGCAGCCAAGTATCAGTTGGCTTTGAGTGAAACTTGTTCACACAAAACTTGCAATTCAAGGCGTAGTCCATTGTCCAAGTTGTGAATGAGTGTAACTTAAATGTCTAGGTGCAATTCAAGGCATAGTCCATTGTCACCGAAACACTGGTATATAAACAGTTTTGGGAACAGGCAAACTTGATGGGACTTTGAGATCTGGTGGGGGATTGTTAGAATTATTGGGCCTGGCCCATTTAATATCTAAATAATTCCTGAAAAATCTCAAAGGCCCATGTATGCATGAGGCATGTGAAATTTCTTTAGTACCATATTGCTAGTGGGAGGAGTGGAGGACATGCTTAAATAGTGGAGCATGCTCTCTCCCACTAGAGAATGTGATGGGAAAGAGAAATAGAGAATCACACAGCCTTCTCGCTCACCTCGCCTCGCCGGGCGGGCGGGCGGGCGGCAGCGCGCACGCACTCGCGTGAATGGTCCGCCGAAGACGCAGCCTCTTTTTGCAGTTTTATTTCTTTTGCTCTCCGGATTTTGCGGGTCAGATATGGAATATGCAAATCGTGTCTTCGGGTTTTTGGGAAGCGCTCGGCGCAACTGCTCGCTGCTTCCTTCTTCCGCTTCGCGAGGACTTCTTCCACTACGCCGTCGCGATCTGCGTCGGCACCACCTTCTCCAACACGGCGTCAGATTCGGAGAATCAGAACCAGACCTCGCCGCAACTCGTACCGTACGGCGACGACGACCAAGTCCAGTAAGTCATCTCCTTCGCAAGTTCACCAGAGAGATATACGTGTATTTCTTCTGCACGTGTATCTAGGTTGTGCTTCTGTGGTTTCAACCTGTTTAACTATCAATCAGTAGTTGTGCGTGTTATATCTCCTGATTAAAATAAACCTGAAAGTGCTAATTAATCCAACAGCTTCTTCTCCTAACAGTGCATGTCACCAACACACTAGCTAGCCCGTTTGGTCAAAAAAACCCAACACACTAGCCCCATCTAACAGTGTATGTCCGGAGAGGCCTTGAACATCAACAGTTGCGGCTGGTTTCAGCATCCAGGAGCTGTAAAACACCGTTCATTTGATTTGTTTTGAGTTGCTAGAAGAACAATTTTTTTGAGAGTGTAACATCAATTGGGAAGAATTTTACATAATAGAGTGGATCTTTTAAAGGATATAGTATTACAAATAATGAGATTATAGAGGAGCTGTTCGTGGGATGCTCTTACATATCGATCGATCAATTAATGAGTTGTTGACATATGGACCGGAGACTCTAAAATTGTGTCTACACCCCCAAAATATACTACTTCTAAATGGCTTTTCTAAAAAAGCTGGTACATATATCTCTCTAAACCGCTATTTGTTCTTTATATTTATATTCTCTTCGGCATAACATCTAACCTCACAAAGATATAGAGACAATGGAAAGAAGAGTTTATATATGTGGAGACTCGGTCTCAGATAGAAAATGTTTAAAATTTGAGATTGGTATAGAAACGTTATTGGAGTGAGTACGTAGATATAAAGAAGATCCCATTTTTTGGATTGTTGTTTTGTTTTTTCAGCTAAAAGTAGCTTTTAATTTTAATTTGTGATCCTCGGAGAGGCCTTGTAGAGCTAACAAAATTATAAAAAAAAATAATAATTAGAAACTAAGAAAAAACTGCACAAAAATAACAACAAAATGCTACATAGTTTAACTCGTAAAAAATAACAAATTTCACCCACAAAATGCTGCTCACATGGGGATATCCACGAGTTGATGCCAGTGTAAAAGCATCCACTACAACCACTGCATCAGCTGGGCCAGCATCAACCCCTACGCGTGCTGCTAAAAATTCAAACGCGGCAGACTGCGCAGGCGGTCTTACGCGCTGATGCCGTCGCTTGATGCAATGGCTGCTGGCCATGCTCTAACCTTGTTTCGCCAAGCGACACTTGAGAGCATACCCTCTTTGATTCTTTGTTTTAGTTTAGTTTTTGTTGTGATTAAAAATCTTGTTATTTTTTTACAAAACATACAATAAAACATTTTAAAATAATTCTTTGAGTGTTTGCAGATTTTTTCTCGAACATCATAAAAATATTTTTTAATAATTTATTTAGCCTTTTCATATATCTTTTTAAAGATCATCATTTTTTCTGATTACAATAAAAACTAAATTATGGTAGAATGAATTCGGATTGAGATCGTGGTAATTCCTTTCTGTTTTTCTAACCGTGGCTAGGTCTTTGTACATTGTACAGTTCTCTTATTCTTGATAAAATGACAAAGCGCCTTCCCTGTTTGCTCAAAATAAAAAAGTTCAGGATCCGCACGAAGTGAGTGAGAGGAGTTGGGGATCGCCATCGAGTGAAATCATCCAGGAACGTCGTCCGTATGGAATTGAGGTGGAATAATCTGGTGACGCCATTCGATTTGGGAGAAAATAAATAAGGGACCGACTAGAACGCAGGCGCCTGCGTTTTGTGTTACGTGCAGGCGCTCCTTTTTTCAGTACGATTGTACGAAATTTCATCGCATGTAATCTCAAAAAAAGATAAACATAAGTGAAAAAACTCAGAAGCTACCAATGCGGCGTCGATGGCGTTGCCGTGGCGAAAGCGCCACGCCACGCCGACGTCGAGGGCAAGCAGCGTCGTGGCCAAAAGCAAAGAAGCGTGGCGGCGGCGGCAGCGGCGCGCGGCGGCGACAAGCAGCGGGAAGCAATGGCGGGGCAATGGGCGGCGTCTGCACCAATGGCGTCGACAATGAAAGCACGCGGGCGTCGGCGGCGAAGGTCGGCGGGCAGCGAAAGGCGACAGGCACCGTGCAAAAAAGGCAAAGCATGAGGCGGCAGCAAGCGCAAGCGCGCAAAGTCGGCGGCCAGCAGCGCAGCGGCGCTGCGCTGTGGCGCTTCGCTGCGCGCCAGCAGAAGCAAAACCGAATAAATAGACAATCCGAGAATGCCATCCGAAGAGAATTGAGCGGCTCAAGCTCAGGTCGATCGGGTTCATCGTGCATGGTCGCATGGACTATACGTTGAGCATATATATATAGAGGAATGCTAGCGTGTACCCCAGAGCACGGATCACTCTGCATGCATAGCGCGTTCGAAATTGAGATGCTAACAAGATTCAAGCGTTGATCTTGTTAATCTCATTTGAAATGTAGCGATGACCAAGTTTCATATTTTTGAATTTATTTACTATTTTTTTTCTATTTTCAAAAATCAACTTTTTTGGACGCACCACGACTAATTGAAAGGATGATTTTTGAAAATAGAAAACAAATAGTAAATAAATTCAAAAAATATAAAACTTGGTTATCGACTACATTTCAAATGAGACTAACAAGATCAACGGTTCGATCATTGTTAAGCATCTCGATTTCAAAACGCTAGAGCATGGATCTCTCCGTTCTTCAGGTGTGCACGCTATATATATATATATATATATATATATATATATATATATATATATATATATATATATATATATATATATATGTATGTATGTTGGTGTTGGTATAGGCTGACTTGCAGTAGATCGACTCCCAAGTGCTTCTTATAGCTTTGGTATGCATCAGGGCATCAGGCATCAGGCATCAGACTCATTCATCAGGCAGTGCATATATGCAGCTTAATTATGCATTGCATGCATGCATGCATTGATTGATTCATGTGTTCCTGCACATAGCCATGTATAGCATCAGTACGTACTCTGGATTATATATATCTGTTGCTTAATTCCAACGCACATGCACATGCTGTACGTAGCTGCATTAGTTTCTTGCTCATGCATCCCTGTGGGAGCTCGATCGGCAACGTCTCGGCCGGCCGGCGGGAGGGGGTCAACAGAAGCTCATCGCCGGCCGGCGTGTTGGTGGCAGCGAACTCCGGCCGGCCGAGGCACGTCACTGTCGTCACAGCAGCAACACGCGCGTCCGTACGTGGTGAGCTCACAGCAACGGGCAACTAGCTACTCGTCGGTCTCAAACGGTTGAACTCTTCCAAAAAAAAAGATTTTATTACCGGTCTCTAAAAGATTCAGACATCTAGGGCGTGTTTGGTTCGCGTCCGTCCGCGCCCTGCCAACCGACGGCGTGCCCGCGCGATTTGGCGCTTGTTTGGTCGCGCGCCGTCCGTCGGCGAGGGCGCGGACCGAGGGCGGGCTGCTACAGTCAACGTCTTGGCGGGGCAAAGGCGCGGCCGACGATTTCCGCGCCTTTGCCGCGCCCGCGCCCGTGACGATGGCGGCGCCGGCGTGTTGGCACGGCCGGGAAGGACGCGAACCAAACACGCCCCTAAATCCCTTGACAGAACAATGGTTCAGCAGCATTGATTCCGAATCGGACGGCCCGGGGCGCGCGCCGCGTCCACCTGTCACGCCATCAATGGGTGATGTGGTTGGGGCTTGGGTGGGGGCAGTAATGGAGGCCGGTGCGCCCCTTAAAGGCTTTGCTCATGGCTCATGGCTCATGGAAATGGCAGGCAGAGGCAGCGAGTTCGCATGCCGGCCGCTGGCTCAACGGAGTGATGTTGATGGCCATGATGAAGGAGGAGGTGCTTGATGCCATGGATGAATAGGAATATACGAGCTCACACTGCCCACAGGCACAAGCCCTACCTCTCTCTCTCTCTCCCCCTCTCCCTGAGAACTCCCTGTTGCTGTCACTCACTCGGCCGAGCCAGGGAGACTGCACTGTTCCAGCCATGAGCTAGCTCTCAACGAACCGTGCATTCAATTCCTCTGTGAGCACAAGCTATGGCCGGCCGTGCCCCTTTTTTTCTTCAGTATGCTGGTAGCCATGCACAGATCATAATCATATACTTCATGGGAAAGCGAGCGGTCCAGATCGATCGTCATGCACAGTGCCTATATATTCATGGAAGCTCTCTAGCCAGGCAGGCAGCCTACCTCGTCATCGAACGACCTATATGTGTTGCTCGCACATTTGGCTATTTTGGAGCACACGAACCTCCCGGGGAAAAAAAATTCACGTTTGGAGTCGTATGCACGGTGGAGGGAATAAAATTTTTAGTGTGAAAAAATTTAGAGTGATGGATCGATAGCGTGTGTGTGGTGAATAGTATCATAAAATATGTATTTGAAGCTTCATTTGAAGATGCTCTAAGCCATTGATCCTAATGATGAGAGACTATGTTTTTACGGTAGCCAGGCCTAATAGTTAGAGACGAGGTTGTCGATGGTAGAAAAAAAAAGGTTGGGGGGTAAAACAAGAGAGATGTTCAAAACTGATTGAAAAAATAGGTCCTACAAATGTTGTTGAGATAAGAAAAGAGTTTAGCATACGAATAGTATATTAATCCCATCGATCATACCTAACATTTATTGACGGCCGTCAATAATATGTGCGTTGTTTATCCTAAGAACATCAACAATGAGGATGTAAGAGTTAGATTCAACTAAAACTATAGCAAATAAAATAGAAGAGATGGAAATGCGGATAGACAGTGGCTGGCTGCCTGATCTAAAAGTTAGATTTTGAGTTGGTGATATCCTAATCGACACTGAAAGGTAAAAGCAAACATTTTCACAGTGCCAAATCCCGTCCTTGCTCTCGGGGGATCATGCCCCTCCCAAGGACGTAGGTAGGCACCGCAATTCACAGTGTGAGGCGCTGCATGGTACTTGCACTCTGCCTCAATCTCTCTTTACTGCGCTGCACCCTGAGTCCTGACCCTGCACATGCCCATGTGCCCACCGCTTGCATTGCTGGTCTTTTTTTCTTTTTTTTTCTACTGCCGCACCTGCATTTGGCCACACAAGAGATCAGCCTTCAGTGCTACATGCTTCACAGGGCGGGTGTCTGTCAGCTCCGCTTTCATTTCTCATCCTCCCAAAAGTTTGGGGGCTTGTAGTTTACCGCTATACTGCACATCATCTTTCAAAAGTTTGGGGGTTTGTAGTTTTCACCATTCACCTCCTCAACAACCCTATTTTCGCCTCCCCGAATCTCACTGCATATTCACTACTTACTCCTTATTTCTCACCTTATATGGAGTACATTTCTTGTAATCACCTTATGCCTTGTTTATAAAAGATTAAGATTTATCCGTAAAAGGATTGCAGAGGGAAATAGTGCACGGTTCACACAATCACACTACGAACTAGTATAAATAACCACACGGTTTACGAGCTCATGACCTCTAGCACAAGCGGCGGAGGGTAGGAACTAGGAAGTAGGAACTGCCGTGAGAGACGAAGGGTATTAAAAGCAGGCATATTTGGAGGTCGGACAACGCGTTTCCTCTGCGAGATTTAAAGCAGCAGGCAGGCAGGAAGCCACGGACGTGGCCACTGGCCAGCGGCGCGACCCCAGCTGCCATCTTCTTCAACCTCTCCATCCATCTCTAGATCCTCCATGGATCATGATGATCTCCCCGTCTCAGCTTGGACCTAGCTGCTGCATCCATGCCTACCTAGCTGCTCTACACCTGCCATGCATCCTCTCTCACTTTGAGACCATCTCCCACCGTATCTTATTAGAGAGTTTTTTTCCCTTCGCGATTTCTTAAGATGTTTTAACAGATTCTTTTCACGGTTCTCCTCGGAAGAAAATTTGTTTACGTATTCTCTTCAGAAAGAAATTCTCTCCGTTCTTTTTACAAGCTTTTTAAAAAAGACGTTGTCGAAGATGGTGGAAAATAAAGAAAAATAATGTGGAGAAGAAAATAGAATAAAGAGAAAATATTTGAAGATGATACGAGACCTCTATGCCTGTGGCATATGGCATGGCCTCTGGGATTCTTTCGGCTAACCACACCTGATGACGACGGTTAACTGTGCAAAACTTGAAGCCTAATTGTAAAGAGGTGCCGCTGATAGCGGCAGTGAGGAGCACCGCTGCTTTAACGAAGAACCCTTTGCAACAGCATCCATATAATAGCTATAACTAAAGTCATGCTCCCAGCCACAATCCTCTGAAAAGAAATGCAAGGTTTCAAACCGAAAAAAAAGAGGTCTTTATTCTGAGCAAACCAGCCGAAAACCCTGAGAAACGTGAGGCCTACGCCAAGCTCGCATCACATTTTCAACAAGAATAATTGCAACATGGGACATGGGTGCGACGAGGCGAGCATCTTTGGTGGAGGATGGACGAACTGGCCTGGGCTTCTGGAAATGAGATTCGCTGGGCTTTCTCAGCTGCAGGCAGCTCTCAGCTCGCCGGTTTCCATCATGGAGTTACTGCCCATGTTTATCAGGGTGGTTATGTGGGCTATCTCCTTGGGCACAGATGCCGTCAAGACCTGCACATCAAGGCCAGGATGATTTTCAATTCCTGATGGCGACATTTACCGTCCACGCTGTGTACAGGAGGAGTGATTAGAGTGGTACCTCGTGACCGGACTCGGTGATGAGGACCTCATCCTCAATCCTAATTCCGATGCCGCGGTACCTGCTCGGCGCATTCTCGTTCAGTATTGGGACCGGCGGGATGTAAATCCCAGGTTCAATGGTTATGATCTGTGCAAGTGAAGGAGCTCTCGTCAATGTTACAACTTCAAATCATGCGAAATGGGATAATTAGTTGGTAGTTGTGGTTACACTCGATTTAGTTAATGCAGTGTTTTTTCATGATAACTGTAGAAGACAGCCAGCTGGCTGATGTATCCATGTGCAAGAAAAGTAATACCACAATCACAAAGGTGGAATTAACAAGGCCTGAAGGAATAAAATCTATACTTACAACTCCTGGCTCCAAGGGTTTGTCCTTGGTGAGTGTTACAGAGTCATGAATATCCATTCCTAACGAATGACCTGGAAGGCAGGAAGACAAAGGGTTTTTAGGTTGGTCCCCAGAGCCCAATCCCTTGCATTGAAGCCCAAATCTAATGGAGACAGATAGACAAACCTATTGCTGTTGGGTTCAAATAATTGTACTGGATAGATTTTCCCTTCTCCAAAATTCCAAGTTCTTGGAATCCCTTTATTAACATCTTGACCTGTGCGTACAAAATTTCAGAAGCATGGATCGTGCAGAATTTCATGAAATTCAAAATGTGCTTACAATAAAAAATTAAATTCGATCCAGTAATGAAGAAATACCGAATGATTGTGTATCTCGTCAATGCTTGCGCCTGGTTTACAAAGCTTTATGCACTCCTTATTTGTTTCCAGTATTAGGCTGTACAGCTCTTCCTGTGATTCATTATGAGGATTTAACTCAAGTCTTGCAAAGTCCAAACAAAATCAACTTCTCTTTTGTAGTATACAGGTATTGCATATGAATTTATAAGCAAAAAAACTGAGTTTACCTGAGCAGGTGAAAAGCTACCACAGGGTGGCCACGTTCGAGTCAGATCGCTTAGGTAACCATTATACTCGCAGCCAACATCCATAAGCAAAAGTTCACCTGTTTTGATCTGTCGAAGAGCAAAAATCAACTTTACAAGAAGATAGATCTGGTATGTGCAATGAAAGAAAAGACATGTACCCTTCTATCATTTCTTGAGTAGTGTACAACACTACCATTTGCCCCACCACCGACTACAGGATGGAACCTAAGATATGGCAACAAAAAGAAAAGATAAATCACATGACTCCTTGCTTCATCAAAAGAATAATGTGTTCCTTAATTCAATATGAAATTCACATTGCTCATCCATATATACTCATAGAACAAGTGCTGCCAGTAATTGATTAATGCAGGACCATGATAGCAGTATCCCAGAAGCAATGCAGTGCTGTAGATGGACAGTGAGAATATACGGTGAACAGAAAAATGCTTACGCCATTCTTTGAGCACCTCGCATTTTGCACTCATACTCAATCTTAGCAGCTAATTGGCTTTCTTCCCTGTGAGTCCTTGAAAGCAACATTGTCTGCAAAAGAGACTGGCCAAGTAGAAAGAATACAGTGTCAGTAATCAGAAGAAAAGAGGAAGCCATTTTTTCTCACTTGCACAGTGTAGTGATTTGAACTTTTTAAAGGTCGCTTTGCCTTAGCGATCTAGCTTGTTAATGTCATATTGCCAACATGAAACAGAAATTAAAAATGTAATATGCCATTGCAGTCATTGTTAGGTAATCTCATTGGGATTCCATACGACAATATAAAATGCTATGCATAAATGATGGGACCATGGGGGTGAGGGTACATGGGACGTGCGTCTCTGAGTGAATTCACCAGAGTTGTGGGGCACTGGGACCAGCTAAGGGGGAGAGGAATAGTTGAGAAGTATTTACCAAACAGTCCAAACCCAGGAAAGGCTGAACATTCCTGAACATCAGTTATGAGTAATCTCATTCGTAGTCTCAGAAAAGGTTGCCTCACTGGTAAAAGGCATTATGTAGATCCCTAGGCTCTAGGAACACACTAGCTAAGCATCAGCTCTGCATAAATGCATACATATAATACACCCATCACCCCAAACAGAAGTGGAACTTCCTAATTTCAGAAATATGGTCTACCAGTTAGACCGATGTTTATCTAGACAAATACCATGAAAAATTAAGCAAATTTTCGACCTAAGGTTAACCTGAGAAAGCCAGACTCTACGTCATGTAAGAATGCATGATGCCAAACACAGAAGGACAACCAAAATACCTGAGAAACAATGGATGCCGATTCCCTCATCAACCTAATTTCTGATTTTGACTTGACCCACCGCAATTCATCAGTGTAATATGTAAGATCTTTTACTCTGTTGTTGAGTGATGCTCTACGGAATGCATCCAACTTCCTATAGCTAGATGAAGATGTCTTAACATTGTGATACACCCCTTTTGATTGCTCAATCATTTCAGGAAGGACCTGCATTTCAATAGTAGTGCAATCAACTAGGAAGCATTCAGTTATCAACAGATAAAGTGGCATCGCTCGCACTAGCAGGAATGTAACAATTAAGATGAAACAACTAGTGTTCACAAGTGATGAAACAAGAAGATGCTTAGAGAAACCATGAGGGCTGACCTTCTGCATCTGACTAAGTGGGAATGCTTTATCTGCTTTGAAGAAATCCACAGCTGCCTCAACTCCAGCAGTCTGACCTTGCCAAACTACATCCTGGACAAAGGAATTCATAAGAATGATGTGGCCTAATTATAAAAGGTATTGATGTGGTGACAGGTTAACAGCTCATTACCTCCTTACTTGTATCTGGCATGAACATACATAAACCAGCTTCCTTACTCAAAACTGCTAGACCACCGGGTTGGGTACAACCTGTAATGTACAGGTAATCAGCATTCTGTCTGAATGGGTATGGCACTACATCAGTCATCATCTGCTGATCTGCAGAGGCAATAATGGCCAAGCTCTTCTCTGGTAGAACCTCCAGAAGCCTTTTTCTTCTAGAGATGTACTCCTCACTTGTGATGCCTGGAGTAATCTCCCCATCAGCTAATAACTGGTTCACATACAATATTTAGGAAATACTAAAAACAAATCTTGTTTGAAAAAACAAAATGAAAGAGCAAAGACAACGAAATTAGCACAGGGAATGTGTATTTTTTGTGGATAAAACAATAATACAGTACAGACCTATTGGCTTAATAGGACTGTCTAGCTCTAGCTTTAGCTAGGAACAGTAAGGCCATAAGATAGTAATATATTGCTTAGATCGTATAAAAAATGGTAATGGTACATGTGCTCGTTAGTACTTAGTAGTTATGTTGCCCTAGTAGTAGTGATCATTTAAGAACTTTTATAGTAATTCGCTTTCTTATAACTAGATGAGTATTATCACTATATAATTATGTAAAAGACCTAAGAAACAACAAATGACAGCATCTGAAAATCAAGGGCCTAACACATGTTTGGAGAACTAATAGTCTAACACCCATCTAAATCCCCAGAGAAGCTTAACATGACTACAAACATTGTCTAAATACCAAAGGTAACTGGAGAAATTATAATGTCATTAAACCTGCATAATTTACGACCGGCAGAAACTGCATTTACGGAACCAAACAGTTCAAGAAAGAATGTACCTCGGGATGCGAACTGGGTGTTGGTTGGCCAACATCGACTATTCCTTCAGTGCTATAAGCAGCCCGAGCAACTAAATTGTGAGAAGTAGACAAAAATCGAGATGCTATCTGCATACAACATTGCAATAAAAAAAAACCAGAAGAATCACAATCCAAACTTTAGATTAAAATGACATTCTATGGTACATGTTATTGAAAGCAGCAACTTTTAAAGACAGTTACTTTATGTTCATGCCAATGATTAAGGTTGAAAAGATACATGCATTGTGACTTTACAACAACAACAGAGCTTTTAGGTCTCAAAAAAGTTGTGGACTTGCGGTAGGCTAGAAATGAAATCCAATAGATGTCACCAACTTTTTTATATAAAAAAAAAAGAACCAAAAAGTGTGAAAAGCTAGGTCATGGTTCAGACACATGAATTGTAAATTTCCCTGCACCTCTATCTAACACTAAGTCTCTAGATATGTTCCAATCTTTCAACTCTCTCCTTATCGCCTCCTCCCACGTGAGGTTAGGTCGGCACTTACCTTTCCTTACATTATCACTGCGCCTAAGGATTCCACTATACACCGGTGCTTTTGAAGGCCTTCGTTAAATGTGTCCAAACCATCTCAACCGATATTGGACAAGCCTCTCCTCAATTGGTTTCATCCCAACCCTATCACGTATAACTTCATTACGAGCTCGATCCATTCTCGTATGGCCACAAATCCATCGTGGCATTCACATCTCTGCTACACTTAAATATGACGTCTTTTGGTAGGCCAACATTCCGCACCATGCAACATCGCCGGCCTAATCACCGGTATAGAGCTTACCTATAGGCAATCTATACTTATCAGTAATTGGAGATTGGACACCTATAAATATAATCATACACGGGATCCAATTTTGGAAACCTGCAATCGCGCTCTGATTAATCTGACGATCAGATGCAAACATGGCCACAAAGGAGGATAAAAAACTTAAACACCTCTCTATCTCATATCTAAGCTAATACCAATCCCGCCATGCACACATCTAGCTAATCACAGAGAATTGCTAGGGCAGTAACAGATTGAGCAGATTCTGCCTCCATCGAACACATTGGGATAATCATAATTAAAATGGTATTTAAACTATTAGCCTATCACCTTCTAGATGCCAAGCTAAATAAGCTGCTCCCATTCGAATACACAAAAAGTCTTATCGAGGATGAAATACGCCGAACTGATTCTAAAAAATCCCACCTTTACGCTGCTTCTACTCAACCAAATACACCGAAATAAAGGTTTGCAAGAACACAACAAGGTCAAGAACAAGGCCGCTCCTTTGAAAGGACCAAATTCTGTAGGAAGCTATCAAAGCGGAGAAAAGGATCAAGAAACAGGAAGAGGAGTAGCACTCGCAAAATCGCGAGCCACACAACCCAGAATCCTATACGAAAGGAACATAGAGCGCGGTGAGAGAGGGAGGGCGTTGGTAGCTTCCATCCGAGTACCTCGGCCGCCCGCAGCGTCCTCCGCAAGAGCAGCGCCGCCGCCGCCATGGCCGCGGCAGCAACAGCAGCAGGCAGCCACCTGAACCCCTCTCCGCCCCTCCTCCGAGCTCTCCCCCTCTCGGAAAATAAGCTAGGAAAGCCGATGGGAAGGGGCCAGCCGAGGGGGCGGCCGCAACGATGGAGTCCGTGGGGTGGAGATGGCCTCGCCGGCGGGGCGACGAGGCGTCCGCGTTGCTCGGCGGCGAGGAGGCTTGGCAGGGTGCGGCGCGGCGCGGCGAGGGGAGAGCGCGTCCTCACTGAAGTTAGTGGGCTCAAAGAAGGTATACTTCACGGTATTTGTGGGCCGCAGAGGGTCCTGACCGTCCGACGGCAGCAAGATCCTTTATGGCCTTAAATGGGCCGAACTGGGACGATGGAGCCAACCGAGGCCTCTTTGATTTCTGGTTTTAACTTAGTTTGAGTTCGGTTTATCAATTTTATTATTATGGTGCATTTTGAAATAATTTTTTGACCCTCCATAGAGTTTTTCTCAAAGATCTCAAAAATATTATTTTAATAAATTATTTATATTTTTCATACCTCTTTTTTTAAAAGGTCATCAACTTTTTCAACTATAGCCAAAACTAAACTAAACATGAGGAATGCACTTATGCACAAAACAAGCATCGCAGGTTCAACATCAAAGGAAGATCAGGTCAAGCTAAGCAAGGACAAACTTGAAGCTGGCCTTGATGTCTGCTCGATCAAAGCTACCGAGCCGAAGCTTGACTGCGGACAGAGCAACTGCCTTCAATAGAGAAGAAAAGGTAACAAAAATTAGGGGTACAAACCCGAAGGCTCGACGACATATGAGATGGCATGCCTTATACAATTATACAGGTCAGGCTTATACCATAGATAAAGAGAGAATTAGAAAGGTCAAGTAGGGAAGTTGGCCTGCTATGCTCGAGCTCAATGCAAGCTAAAGATCAGAGATAATCTTGAACTCAACTTAGCAAAAAAGGCTGACCAATAAGGTCGGTTTCAAAGAACAAATCGAAGAACCTTTTAAAGTCCAACTTACCATTCAACTCGCTTGCAACTATCAATATCTTTTTGTCGGTTTGAGTCACATGTTTTGAGTCACATGTGCTCACTTGCAACTATCAACATCTTTTTATTGGTTTGAGTCACATGCGTTGGCATGCTAGCGAAAAAGAGTACCTAATCACGAGGATCCTCTAGAATTTTTTCGGGGTACTCGTTCAAGAACTACAATCTTTAGTTCTAGAACTGAATCATTTCCTTGTATCTTAGAAAAACTTCCGTGTAAATAGGAAGGAAGTTTGATCGGAATAAATATAATTTTTTTCCTCTTTTACATCTCTCATCTGAATACTATTTATTCACTTTTTAATTATTACTCTATTTTGTTCTTCTACACAATACATATATTTTCTTCTCTTATATTTTACACCAATCCCACCCCCTACGGTAATGGACCAAGATTTGGGGCGATGATGTGACTAGGGATGGCAACGGGGAATTCCCCGTCGGGGAATGGCTCCCCATCCCCGTCCCCGCGTGGGGAAAAATTCCCCGTCCCGTCCCCTGAACGCCACGGGACATTTTCTCCCATCCCGTCCCATGAGAATAAATCCCGACGGGATCCCGTCCCGCTTAAATTGTATCTAATATGTATGTATTTGCTATTAATATAAAACATTATCATATATATGTATTCTCATAGTTAATAAATCATCATATATGCATCAAAATGATCACATATATATATTGGATGATCACTTGACAAGGTTATTATTTATTTTTGTCATTAACTATTACATGAAAACATCATCACATTAAAGATTAGCGGGGCCTCATGAACGGGACGGGGATGCTTCCCATCCCGTCCTCAGTTTACTGACGGGAAAGAAATTTCCCCGTTTGCATCCCCGCGGGGGAAGAAAGCTCTCCGTCCCCGTCCCCTAATAGGGGAATTCCCCGCGGGGAATCGGGGATCGGGGCCCCATTGCCATCTCTAGATGTGACCATGAATAAACATGCCCTAGAGAGAGGGTGTCTAAACAATCTTAACAAAATCATCTTTAAAACATGCTCAAAGCCCTCCAAACCAACAGAATGAGAACGATACTAAAAGAAACAATTTATTGATCTTTTGGTAATATTTTAGAATTATTTTTGTGGTATATTCTGAAAGTTATAATATTTGGATGGTACAGAATAAATTTTCTAAAAGTTGTGATATCAGAAAAACAATATCTTTTGGACGAGCATCTCTAAATCGAATGCCATGCCACTGCTCTTCATCAGTGAACTGCTCAAACTGGTTCTACATTCTCATGAAAAAAATGTGGTAAACTATCCACAAGACCACAAACGTATCTTGTACACGACGGCAAAACAGATTTCAAAGCAGCCCCAAGTTACAACCAAGCACATCGCCTTACTTCCAAACATTTGGCAGATACCAAACATTTCACAAGAAATTGGACAGAAAATACTTCATTTGATGAATGTACAGTGTCCGAGTAGGAATTATATGCCCCATATCATGCTCAACAATGGAACAGCCATCCTGCTCAAATAGGCTGGCCAGTTCAGCACTTGCCCTGATTGCTATCTGCCTGTCATGACCTTCACCATTGCCATAGCAATGAAGCGAGGGGAGCCTGATTGGCTCTTTGTCGAAATCGCCAACCGGTGCTGTATATCCAGAACAGAATATCCCAAACCTGAATTTCGGGGAGCCATAAGTCTTTTGCTGCTGTCTGCAAAATAATGCCGCCATCGCTGCACCTTGAGAGAAACCAAGAATGCCATCCAAGTTCCCCATCTGAGAAATTGTGTTTTCAAGGTATTTGTATGATTCCTTGAATCCATCTGTTTGCTGCTTATATTGAAGGGGGTTAAAAGGTGCATCGGCAATCATCCAATCTTGCTCAGTGTGGCAACTTGAGTTTGGAGCAACTAGCCATGCAAATTTTCTTTTTGCAGTGCCAGACAATGGTGAACGTTTGTCAGAACACTGCCCTGGATTTGGTTGAAATATAAATGGAAGTTCATGTGGAGCATCTATAAAGACAAGCTCAGCGACGTGCTTCAGCTTCTTGGCAAGTGCTGATGTTCTTCCCTTAAAATTTGATGCATTCTGACGGAAACCATGCAAGCAGAGGATCTTTAACTTCTTCAGCTGCTCACCACCTGTACAGCATTCCCTCAAATTAGAGGAAGACCAGCCTCAATAAATGCAAGTACATATAGGCAGTTTGAACAGATTACATGCTTATTTATTCGGACCAAAATAAAAAAGAACATAAGCGTGTTGGTTGGAAAGAAATGAATATAGGCTCAAGCAACATGAAACTAAGTTAGTAGTAATTAGAGTTTGGAGATACTGTAGAGTTAATTTAAACTCATAGAAATGAATGTAGGCTTTATATGCATATATTTGTCAACAGGCTTACAGCATGGGCATACGTGAATCCTCAATGGGACCAATATAGTCTACACCCAGGACTCAGGAGAGAGCAAAAGTAAACTGATACAGACCTTACCATTACTCCTGGGATTTTTAGAATCTGCGATTTGATTTCTTATTGATGAATTTCCAAAGTCAGAAGATTCAGAAAGCTCTAACTCCGTTTGACAGTCTTGATTTGGTGATGATTGGCGGCATTGTTTCCCATTCTTATGACATAACTCACATACATACTCCTTAGTAGAATCCTGGAGAAGTACCATAAGTCACAAAATTACTTGGCTTGGAACTTGAAAGCATACATTCAAACGGTCGTAAAGGCAATGTGAAATATAGCATCTTATCAACCTGACATCTGGAGCACACTAAGACAAGCATTCTACAATGGCTGCAACGACATCGGGATGAATAGTCATCAAAAGAAAAACCACATAGCAAGCAAGCTCCTAGTATTCTCTCTTTCAGGCTTCCCACTGAAATCCTGTTTAGACACATTGTAAAAAGTTAGCACTAGGAAAATTGAGAATCCTCTGAAGGAAACAATTAGACCAGACTGTTTTAGGTAACCAGCTGGCTGCAGACCTATGATCAAATACAAAATTCTTTCCTTCAAAATAGCCACCATCTGGGTACTGCTCAAGATATCTCTGGATTCCACCATATAACTAACACAAACAAGATATGAAATGGTCATAAGCAACACAAACTACTAAAATATGCTCAAGACTCCAAATTTCTTCAAATGTGAGCTACTGATCAAAGGCTCGCAGATTACCTGAAAAACATTCTCAAAGCCTTCACCTTTTGAACGTATATAAGCTGATGCCATCTCACAGCGTATACCTCCTGTGCAGTACCTGTAAATACTGATAAATTAGACTGCTCGCTTCTCAAATGCATCACTCTAATGGCAATGGTTAATTCTTAGCACCATCCATACATACATCAGAATTGACTTCCCACGAAGCTTATCAGTATGCTCATCTATCCACAATGGCAAGTCACTGTATTGCCTGATCTCTGGATCTAACGTCTCCACCTTTGGTACATCGAACTTGCCAATCCGTGTTTCATACACATTCCTAACATCCAAGACCACCACTTCATTCTTGTCTACATGTGCCTCAGAATCCAAAGTAGATTCCACTAAAAGATCAACCCAATTTAGTATATAACACTAATTTTCTTAGATTTCAAGAGTGCGACTGCGCAAGTAAAGAATTAACTCACCCACATTTTGAAGCACCGAGTGGAACTCAGCAGCTGACAAGTGCCTCCCTGCGCATGAAATCTCCAGGTTGGTCAACGACGGGTTGGAACACAACGTAACCAGCTCCTGCCAATCGCAAGAACACCACAAAAAAGTGATACAATGTGATGCATTTCAACACAGACACACCATCCCGCTCAGGAATGCTTGAGCAGCAAACGCTGAGCTCCTTGATGGTGAAGCAGAAATCGTTTGTTGGAAGCAGGCTGACCTTGACGAGCCGAACGGAGAGCGAGGTGAAGCCGCACTCCCTGGCGACCCTCTCGTCGACGGGGTCCTCGCAGGAGGCCAGCTTGAAGTCGGTGCCGTCGAACAGGCGGTTCGAGCGCATCTCCGCGATGTGCTTCTCCAGCGACGCCATCCTCCCTCCGAGCTATCAGCAGGAGACGCAACGCAACAAGGTTACCGGGATGCACGGACGGCGGCGCCTTTTGGAGAGTGAGAGAAAGAGAGAGAGTGGACCGTGGGATGCTCACCGTGGCGTTGACGCCGTCGGGGCCGACGCGGACGCGGCCGACGAGGGCGAGGGCGCGGCAGTGGGTCTCGTAGAAGGCAGCGAGCGCGGCGCTGTCGGGGACCTCCGCGTACTTGTAGTAGAGGAGCACGCCGTACGGATCGCCGCCGCCCGCGCGGACCTGCTCACCCTGAGGCGGCGGCGTCGCGTCCATGGCCACGACCACGTCCCAAGCAAAACCCTAGAAATGATGGCGGCGGCGGGAGCAAGACGACGACGATCGACGACTGGGCTTCAGCTTTCAGACTTCACTGATTTTTCATAGTGGGCCCTTCTGACCAGAAAAGGCCCAGCCCATTGAAGAGAAGAGGCCAGGAGCTCAGATAAGAACACGAAATATGGGAGAAGATAATAGCCCAGCCCATGAACTACTTTCCGCGTCCCCCACGCAAAACTCCCCACAACTCCGCAAGACAAGGCAATTCTTTTCCACCAGCACTCCCAACCTCCACAAGCTCCCAAACTTTCCGAACTCAGAGAATATCTTAACACTTTGAAGAATAGGTTTTTTTGGACGCGAAACTTTGAGACTCGGAGTGGGAAACAACTTGGTATTCAGGGAACGATAAAAAAACTCGGTAGTGTTTTGAGAGATCCTGCAACCAGAGAGAAGATTCTCACATGTGACTAAAAAACAAGCCAACCACACACTCAAAGATAGAGAAGAAATACAAAATAAAGTCCTTAGTCTTGAGAGCGGTTGGCGCTAGGAATAACCATCACTTGTGGGGTCCATGAAATTCCGAGATTTCCCCAATTATGAAATAAGGTTGCATCAATTGCCAAAACCAAAAATAAGCCCATGGGAGTTAGGCTTACATCGACAAAAAAGGTCCCAAGGTAGCATGAATATCTCTATTTTTCATTTAGTGCAAGTCTGGTTCTAGCTCTTGTACAAAGGGTTCACCACAAGTACAAAAGGTAGCCTCAATGGGCGTTTTTTCCTTGTATCGTGGAACTATGTCGATGATGAGATAAGTTCATTAGGTGTTCTTCTAATCTCTCGTAACTGAAGCTGTTATTGTTCCCTATTTTCTTTGACATGCTTATGTTTGTGCGGTTGTATACTCTTAACATTTGTTCTCTTTTCCAAGTCAACAACTTAAATATGTTGTCTTAAGTTAAAATAGATAACCATATGCTGAATTAGATTGATGTTTTACTGGCGAACAAGCCAAGACCCATTAACCATATGTTGAATTAGATTGATGTTTTACTGCAAATATGTGATGCGAACAAGCCAAGACCCATGATCATGAATGGTAAAAATATAATATTTTTCTGAAGTCTATGTCACAGTACATATATGTAGATTATGGACTATGTGTAGAAAACTAAACTGTATCAGGCTTAGTAATGTCTTTAGGTACTAAACTTGACAGTGAACCTATATTTTAAAAAGCTAAAGCTTGTTCAACCTTCTAGCACTTGTGTACAACTAATGGCTGAAGTGCTTACAACTAAAAAATTGATGAACTTGTTGTACATTATAGATATTTTTCGCGGTTCATTTGCTTTTATTTCTCGCTTCTTTAAGTGATTTTCAAAATCACTTGTGTAACTATGAATGTGTGAATAAATGGATGTTCAAATTATTGAACATCTCAAAGGGAAAAAAATATATAGTACATGAGGGGAAACCCTGACACAAGGAGAAGCTACATACCTTTTTTTTTTTTACCAGAGAGCTACATACCCTTACTTGAAGAAATGGCTACATTACCCCTAACAAAGTTGAATTGTTGTTCCTCTAGAAAATAAAATCATTCGTATTGTTAATGATCGTTTCTCTAGAGATTCTAAGTGTCTTCATGTTTATTATACTACTTTCTCCTCTTTTAAGAAAATCCATCTAGCTACTGACCCTAACAATTGTTATATTTGATTAGATGGTAATTATATGTTGTTGGGCATTTTTGGTTTCACTAGTATCGCCGTTTCTACTATTCGCTACTGACTTCAGTTGCCAACATGGTTCAAGCAATGTGATGACTGATGACAAAATAAAGATGTCAAAGATGATTGAGTGGGGGTCGTGGGGCCTTGTGTGAACTTCATTAATTCTCAAACCTTAAGACTGTTCATCAGTTGGTGGTAGTTCTCTCACATGTTTAATGAAGATTGAGATGAATCATGAATGATTGATCAATAATTTGCATTAACTTAGGGAATCTTGTTCATGTCTGACCGGTTTGTCGCTTATCACCTGTAAATATTGCTATTGATTAGAGTTCAAAATATGTGGTTAAATAAGGAAAGCTCATTTGTGCATAGCTTTGATCATCCTTCTTCACACGTATTTAGTTGTTCTTTTGTATTATAGATCACTGCTTCGTATTACCATGAACTGTGATTATGTGAGCAACTTAATATTAATTATATAAACATCCTTAGCACAATTTTCTTTTGCCATGACTCATTTATGTTTCATTGAGGGCTTGTGATTTGAGTTTGAGATAATCTAGACTAGATTCAGAGATTTATTTGCATGTACCTGACTACCAAGACTTCTATTAATTGTGTTGGCTGGGCCGCCCACATGGCGCGCCCGCCGAAACACCCCTGTGCCGTTGGCCTACAGATATCTGTGAGCCCAACGTCTGACAAAGAACGGCTTTAGGTCTCTTGGGCCACATCTCCCCCAAAAAGCTAGCTCAACGAGGGGGTGCACCCTCACCCTTATAAGCCATGCTGAGGCCCTCCCCACTTCCAATGTGGGACTATTCCAACAAATTGAAGTAACCCTGTTAATTTATTAGCTTGTTTCACCATAATCTGATTCATGTGTAACTTCCAAACAAAAAAATCCGGCTCATGTCATAATAACGAGAAGTTGTTTAATAATCTTCAAGTTCTACCCTATTGCTTTTGACTGAAATAATCTGAATAATGAGATGTCGATTGAAATATATAAGATAGTTGTTCGTTTATCATGTTCATGTTGACTCAAAAGAATTTGAATGAGCGGCAACTTCTCGTCTATCTCAGATAAAATACAATCGTTTTGTAGTTTGTCCTATGGTGCCTTGATGAGCCAAAATCACCATGCAACTACACATTGTCATCTGTACGTGATTCTTCTCCGGGTACTTTTCAAAAACTTCCAAAATCATATGAAACATGAAAGTCAAGTAGGAGTAAAATTATTTTGACCACCTGCACTATACAAATAAATTATTGGAATACCCTTAGTTTGGCCCATGCTGTATTAAACAACATAGGTATGAGTTGGAAAGCTCAAACAGTGGAACCCCGGCTTGGCTGGCACTACCTAGTACATATATATGTTTTCCTTGATCATCTCCCAAGGTTGATGGAGACCCATGCATTTTTTTACCACACCTCCCTGGCTGGATCTGCAGGGAGCCCCTCACCTCGCCGGTCTAGGCCTCCACTATTGGAAACTGAATTTGGGTCGGCGGCCAAAGCCGACGACATAACACCAAATACTGACGACAAAACGTTTTGTCGTCCGTCAGCCGACGACAAAAGTTCGTCCAATGGTGGATTCAAGAACTCCTCCCGGACTACTCCGTCTACGCCTTCACAGCCACCCCTCCATCTTTCATTGCACACCCACCTCCACCTAAACCTCCGTTGTCCTTCTATTGGTCTCTTCCTTTTGAGGTCGGGGTTGCCTCTAGAGACCGATGCAAGCACCCAATCAATCATGATCCTAAATCCCATTGGTGTCCGTTCTAGCTTGTTGGTGGTTGTCACCTTTGGTCGATCTTTTAATCGACCTTCATGCGATCTCCTGGTCGCTATCTTACAAGCCTTCTTAGGAGGAGACATCTCCGTTTTTGTGGTATCTCTCCTCGTGGAGCAATCCTTCGGCCTTTAATTTGCGATGTCCTATAGACACATTGCCTTTACCGCAATTCGCTTTGGGCCTTTTCTTCACATGGATTTTTGTTGTGCATCTTTCCTTGTGGCGTGATGGTGGATCAGATTAGAAAAGTGAGTTCAAGAAATGAAATGACAGAACATAGTTTTGTGGTGAGAGAAATGATAGAAACATATTTTCTACTAGACAGCTCCTGTTCAACAGAATTTTGTGGTGAGAGAAGAATCATCCAGGCTGTCGATCAAGCGGTCAATGGTGTGAGTTTCGGCCTGATAGCCAATAATCCAGGGAGTTGAATTAATGCAGTATGGAGATTGTCAGCAAATAGCTACCCTCTTTCTCTTGTTGCATTCATTCTTGCCAATTGCCGTCCATGTTCAACAGCAACAATGGTACGAACTGGCTGGTGGCTGCACAAAGTGAACAATGTGTGCGCTAACCATGCATATGGTGCAATCGCATTTAAGATCAGGCTGCTTGAAATTGGCACTATTCTTGGAACTGTGTGATTAGTTGTGAGGCAATAGTGTGTGATCACAAACCTGCCAATAGCAATTGGCAATGAGCCGGAGGCGAAGGCTTCTCGTGCAAGCATGTTAGCTTTGAACAAACGTTAATACTTTACTCATCTATACCTATGGGAAGCAGATTTTCACTTTCAACAAGGCGTTTGTAGTCCAACGGTTAGGATAATTGCCTTCCAAGCAATAGACCCGGGTTCGACTCCCGGCAAACGCATTCCTTTTGTTTTCTTTTTCTAAGATTAGCTTGGCTTTCTTATTTCCTGTGTGTCAATGACAGAGTGGGCCATGCAAGCCCCTCTCTTTGGTCTTCATTTTAGGGGAAATGCTTACAAGAATTTATGCAGAAGCAACATTAGTTAGTGTTAGACTGGTGCAATAATGTTGATGGTCCCTGTAGCTTCACCCCGGCCCTCCTTTTTTAAAAAAACTAAAACATTATTCTACTGAAATATTATTCGGCGAATTCAACAATCACTGATGTTACCACTGTATTTCCATTTTTTTTCACTATTTTAACAACTGCGTTACTCTGTTATGCTATAATATACATTGGTTTCCTTTTGAATTCAATTGTGTTTACACCATGTTCTGTCATAATTATTTTATTTCAGTTCGAATATTTTTTTTTCTCAAAAGAACATCAAGTGTTAGTGAAAACCCAAATCTATCCATGAAATTATATTTATAAACCTTATTTTCCATTTCACACTAAACGAATAGTATATACTAATCATAAGATAAATTATTAAATAGTCCATTGTATATGTTAATGAGTTTAATTATATTACATATCTTCCAGGTAGCTTGCTATAGCAACAATAGTTTCCCGTAACTCTCACCATGATGGGACCATAATTCACGATTAACATACAGGTCCAGGAATCCAGGATGGTGGCTACATTGACTAATATTGATAAATAATATCAAAATGAAGCATTAAATCATTTTGTTTCCTTAAAAGAGCTAACGTACAAACAGTATTAAAATGAAGCATTACATCATATCCTGTTTCCTGTACAGAGCTAATGCACAAACAGTTTTGAAACGACTTTAAAACTGAGATATTAAATTGCACTGTTTGTCTGTACAGAGCTAATACACAGAAAATTATACGCAGCGCATGCATCGTATTTTTTTACATATACAAAATAAATAAATATGTATTCGTGAGAGTAGCATGATCAGGAAAATTAAAAAGAGCAAGGTGCAACACAAACCCTACATAGCTGGCTAACAGAAAAAAAAAACTATTTTTCATATAATATCTTCCCAGGACTGACTATCCTCCAAACATCGGAGATTATCCCTCCGTGCTTGCATGCATTCAGTTCACATGACACCCTCCATGCTTGCATGGATTTAATGGATTTGCCTCACATCAGATGCAATCAGCTAACGCAAGCGGAAAAGATGTCAATTTGGTTTTTGAACTGCCACAACACTAATTTGGTCCCTTGATTTACGTTGTTTTGAAATGACACTATATTTTTTAGCAAAGGGTAGGAGAGCTGCCATCTATTGATTAAAAAAGAAGCTATATTGGTCCTTTAACTAGTCAAAACCATCTTTTTGAACATTTTTTCTAACATGATGCCACCTCATTAGGTTTTGTACATGCATGCAACGTCCCATCAACGCCACCTTAGCATTGATATGAACCAATGTAAATGAATATTATTATTTAATTAATATTTGTTAAAAATAGTATTTAATATTGATTAAAAACTTATTCTTAAATATTAATTTTAGAATTTTTAATATTAGTGTTTAGTATATACATTCGGTTTTGCTAGAAATCAGTTGCCTGAGATTTAATTAGCCATCAGTCGATTTGGACCTACCTTATCCGGTGCACCTTCTTCTCCTCTCTCCGTGGCCTTGCCACCTTCTTCTCCTCCTCCCACCGAGCTCGCCGCCACCGGTTCGGTTCGGGTTAGGGAACATTTAGGTTTCTCCGGTTGTAGAGGAGGTCGGGGAGGCGGACCGCGATGGGAGGGCTTGTCGAGCGGCGGTGGAGGCGGCGGCGGCGCCACGGAGCCGAGGAGGGAAAGCGGGTGGGCAGCGGTGGAGGGACCACGCCGTCCCGTCCGTTAAGGTGGGCGAGGTAACAATGGCACGGCAGGAGAGGAGAGGCGGCGGGCAGCGGCGGCGCCGCCGCCGGGTGGTGGTGGAAGCGGCGAGAGGTGGTGGAGGCTGGAGGCGACGCGGCTGGGATTCGGCGGCAGGCCCGCTCATGGGGGCGGAGGCGGAGGGGCGGCGGCGCCGGGCATGGCCAGGCATGCGGAGGCGAGGCGAGGCGGAGGAGGAGGCGGCGAAGCGATCGTTAGGAGGAGGAGGAGTCGGGGGCAGTGGAGGGGAGGAGAAGGGGAAAGTAAGAGAGAGAGTGGGGGGCACGGGTTGATCTGGACCGTTGGATTGAGATCCAACGGTCTAGAAAATCGACTGAAGGATAAAAAAAAGGCAACTGTGCAATAGCCGGTCCCATATACATTTTATCAATATTAGTTATTATATTGATATCAGTTCAGATTGGTACACATCAACGATGATGAGGCGATGACGAGGCGCAACATGCGCAAAACCAAATTAGGTGGTGTCCATATCAGTAAAAAACCACCCGCAAAGACAGTTTTAACTGGTCAAAAAGTATCATTTTAAAATTGTAGGGACCATGTTTGATCTGATTTGTGTATTCTCTTTACAGATATGGCATATTTAATTAATTAATTAACTAATTAATCCGAGTCCAAGAGGTGTGCTCGCTACACGCTACAGCCTATAGTACTAGTCGATCGTGCGTGCCCGTGGCGCCTCACAGCCCTCACTGACAGGTGGGCCCCTTGGAGCTCACGATGCCGTCGTTGCCGGCGAGCATGCGGTACTTGTCCTTCCTGGTGAGCATGGTGCCCTCGTACCCGAGCACCGCCGCCATCTGCTGCTGCACGCGGTTGGCGACGTCGGTGCTGGCCGCCGCGCCGCCCCTGACCGGCGCCGTGTCGACGGCGGCGAGGAACTCCACCGTGTAGCGCATCCTGGGGTTGGCCATGTAGTAGAGCGGGTCGAGGCACTTCCACCCGCCGGCCGTCGTGCCGTGGAACATGGCGGCCTCGACGTCGAGCGCCACCGGCACGACGCTGTCGGCGAGCTCGGCGAACAGCGGGCTGAACCGGAGCAGGTACGGCTCGCGGCAGGTGGTGCCCTCGGGGCACACCACCACGTGCGCGCCGCCGGCGAGCAGCGCCGCCATGGCGGCGCCGTCGTGGGCGCGGTCGCGGGCGAGCCGCACGGGGCGGCCGATCGGCGAGATGAGCTCCGAGAAGCGGCTCAGGCTGTACGACACGGCGCGCACCGGCCGGTCCAGCGCGATGGACACGTAGACGGGGTCGATCAGAGTGCGGTGGTTGCAGACGTAGAGCTTCCCTCGCCGCAGCCGGCGACCCGGCGGCGGCGGCGGCGGCGCGCCCCGGAGGCGCCACGACTGCCCCGTGGCGGCGAGGAGCAGCGTGGCATGGCGGTACGGGAGGGCGAGCGAGACGGCGACGCGGGCGGCAGCGAGCGCGGCGCCGAAGGGGAGCCAGGTGAGCATGGCGACGGCGGCGAGCGGCGTCGGGAGGAAGGCGAGGCGGCCGTCGTGGAAGATGACCGGCCGCGGGCACTCGCCCCGCCGCAGTGGCCGCCACTTGCTCTTCTCCTCCGCGCTCACCACGTAAACCTCCTGTGGAGTACGTGTGGACAACGTTAATCGTTTAAACCATTAAAAGTTTGATCGAGTAATTGGAAATCGTTCAAGAAATTAATCCCTAACTGCTTGCACTTGATTTTTTTTTTTTAGAACAGCTTGCACTTGATTTGTAGCTCTTTGATTGCACCATCATTTGACATGTAGTTCAAGAGTCTAACTCTCTTACTGTAATTAGTAGATAGTACTCTCTTAATGTGATGATAAAACGATCATGCAACAACGTAAATGCATAAATGCTTTTAAAATTAATCATGCGCCTCTACGTGTCCCGATATTAGAATGTAGCTTTCACGTTTGCACTTAGAGTACATTGTTTTATAGTAGTACTATCTACGTCCTTTATTGTGTATCAATCTTGAAGTAAAATTGTGCAAAAGGAAATGCACTTCTTATTTTCCCTCCCACTCACTTATGCCTCTCTCTCTATCTCCCTTGTCCTTGAGCACGCCATTGGCAACGCACTGCTCTAGCCCTTGCTCCATATCGTGCCCAACCCTTGCCTTCGTTGATGGAAACACTAACGTAGGTTCCATCATTGACGATGTTTCATATGGTAGGCTAGAAACCCCAAGGTTTTGCTCACCGCCGATAGAAACCTTGCCGGAAACCCATGGTTTTTTTTAGTCTTTGAAGAGGTTTTCATCTCTGATAGATAGAATCCAAAGGCCAATGCCAATGAACGAGAACGAAAACCTCATCGTGTCTTCGCTCGAACTTCCTTGTCTATAGAGCCAGACACGATGTGGAGCTGGGACCATGCATGGTGCTGTGGCCATCCTCAGGCCCGTAAGAGAGAACATGGGAGAAGGAAGAAGAGGGGGATGGAAAGAAGAAATAGAAAGAATATGAGGCTTTTTTTAAACCTAGCGCACAAATCTCAATGCATTTTGGCGGCTTAGTATGTGCAAGCGAAGACGGATAACCGTACGGTCCGTACCCACAAACCCTACCTTGCAAAGGGACGACAATGGACATCGAAGAAACTCCATGGATCCTCCAGAGAACCCTACAACGTCATCATCTCCCTCCATCACCCTCCTCACCTCCGGCGTCACCTCGCCGCCGCCATGGACACCTCCCCCTTCCATGAGACCGGTGTAGAACCCCCACACCACCTTCATCTCCCTCGCCGCGACGACGGCGACGTGCCCCATCGGCACCGCCTCCGGCGGCGCCAGGTACTCCTTCAAGAACGGCTCCACCATCACCCTCGGCATCCTGCTCGCCCACACCACCCTCCTCCTCCCCGCCGCCACCGCGAGCCCCTCCGCCCCCACGTCCTCCATGAGCCACCGCGGCAGCACGGCGCGGCCGGCGCGGAACCTCGCCGCGCGCAGCCCGCAGAAGGCGACCGCCGCCATGACCCTCACGGCCAGCTCGCCGCCGGCGAGGGCGATCGCGGGGTAGAGGAGCAGCAGCAGGAGGCCCCGGAGGAAGCTGCCGGCCTCCAGCGCCACCAGCATGAAGTAGGGGAAGAGGGAGCGCGACCGGAGCAGCCCGCCGTCGACGTCGACGACGACCGCCAAGGCCGCCTGCTCCCCGCTGGCCACCCGCCCCGCGGGAGGCGCGCACGTGTGAACGACAGCAGTGGGTCGCGCCGGCAATGTGGCCACCGCCGGCGACGGCGGCCGCGGAGCGCGGCGGAAGAGGAAGGAGAGGATGTGAGCTGCCGCCATCTTCTTCTTGGCCATGAGCGATGTACGTGTGCTTGTGCGTAGCTCGTACAGGTCTTTGAATCTTGTCACTGAGGCTTCGGATTATATAGAAGAGCAAGATGAGAGCATGCATGGAGTTGGTGCATCTGCATGCCTAATAAAGTAGTCGCCATCGGAGAAGATGGCAACTGGCAACCTTGATTTAATGCCTCCTTCATGCCCCCTCTCTCTCACGCACCCACACCCACACCTTGATTTAACTTTGATTGTAATTGATGTGATTTAGCCATTCCTATTTAGAACAGCTTTATGTGTTAACTATAAAGATGTCAAGATGGAGAGGGAATCAGCAGGGGCGGCTCAATGGGCTGGATGATGAATTGAAGGGGCAGGAGAGAAACCAGCACAGGGAAAGCTCAATAGTCCATGCTTTTGCATATATGAGCATCTCTAGCAAATACTTTTAAGTTTATTCTTTATAACACTATTTTCTATAAACTCCATCTGTATCTAAAATTCTGTGACACATTACACTACAACTCGACCAATAGAGGTCTAACTTAGGTCGTCCTAGTACTATAACAAATAAAATAGAATAGATAAAAACATATATGAATAATGAAAAAGAGGTAAATAGTGGCTGGGTCGACCTAAATTAGACGAGTTAGCGATGCTCTAAAAGATTTCATCCCTCCAACAACAACTATCCCTAAAAAGATAAATTAACAGTATTTTACGGTTACTGTTGGATATGTTAGCATCTCCCGTAAGAGCTGAAAAACATGTTCATTTGAGCTTAGAAATTATAGTGAAAAGAATATAGGTTATTACAATTGTGCCACTGTAGTTCAAAGTTTAAACATGCCTTGGAATTTACTAGGCCTGCAGATACAATGTTCCAAAGTTCACTGCAGCATGGCTTTTAATCACTTACATTATGTCTTCAAGAATTCATATAATTAGGTTATTCATGGGCACTACCTAATGAGTTAGCTGAGATTCTTTTCTTCTATGATGAAGCACCGAAGCCTTAAGCAATGCTGGCCCAACATTCCTATAGCTCATTAAAAACCACTGTAGGGCTCAATTATGCTACAGTCTCAAAGGACAGAGTACATGCCAGAGCAGAAATCAGAGCAAACCAACACTACTAGAGGAATGTTGGTAAATGAATGCCATCTGCCAACAAGACCACACCTTTGATAGGATGAATGTGTGGACTGTGGACAGTATGGGCACAAGGCCACCCTAAATTTTAGATTATAAAGAAATGATATTAATAGCAAAGTTACAGGGGAAAAGATTAACAAGTGAATGACCGAGATCGACCCTCACTGAATCGGGTGTCCGACCTCTGACGAAACCGACGCAAAACATAAAAAAGAATTAGAACCGCCTTCACATTTGTATCGTCTATGAAATTTTTTAAGAATTTAAAAGTGCAGTGATCTTTCCCTGAAATGAACAATTAATCCCTTGACCTTAAGAATACAAAGAAAATGGAATTATTCCTAGTGGAATTGATGGCGGCTATATAGCCACTAGATTTACTGAACCATTGCCGACAAAGAACAGATAGACTTGTTACTTTCCACATCCCAACCTATGTATGGAACATGGATAATTGGCAATAATGACATTTTTGTGATGTTATCACTTTTCTGTCAAACATGGTAGGTTAATGTTTACAATAAAAAAACTGAAGTTAAACAATTCCGTAGGATTTTTATGTACCAAAAAGGATGTGGAATACGATCATTCTACAAGAAGTTAATAGAAATGAAATGATGATGTTGGACTTTGCTTTCTTCGTCTTCCAAAGGAAATTAATTTAACTGAAGTTTGGGTTCGTATGTATTTGCAAAATCGGCATACGGTTGTCAGGTAAAAATTGAGCCTTGTATTCTTCCATGCATGCATTGTGCCGGTTATTGTCCTCACGTTTTGAGTACGCATGTCTTCCGTTCAGATGATGCAGAACAAATAGAGGCCTCGGAAAGATTAGGTTACCTACTGTATACTTGCTCAAACTAAATTAATGGCACTTTCTGAAAAATCAAAGTAAATTGATGAGGAGGCTGATGACCATAATCTCAAATTGAATTCATGGCGCCTGATTTAAGAACATGCGGGCGATTCTAAGTGTAGACATAAGAACATTTGTCAAGCAGAAAAATCTAGACCGAGACATCGAGTCGCACTAAAGCAGCACCAAAGCATTGACCAAATCTTCAGAACAAGAATGCAGGGATTGCCACATATGTTGCCATAACACATGGTACGGTGATGATCCCAACACCGGAAGCTCCAGCCATGAAACAGACTGCTGACTGCAGTAGCGTGGAATGGGTCAGAGCCGCTTCTTGACAGCAGTGGTGTGTGTGTGGGAGAAGGGCAGAGGGACCCTAAATCTTAGAGCATCGTCGTCACCAGGATCTCCATATTTTGTTCTTTATATTCTCTCTCTAAAACATTATTCCTTCCATGTATTTTTATCCTCTACACCAAAGCGTGTTCTTAAAAAGATATAGAGACCATTAGAGAGTTTCTAAATATAGAGAATCTGGAGGAAGTCACTAAATTTAGAGGCTGAGACAGTGATTCTGCTAGATCGTTTTAGAGACTGAAAACTGTTCACAATAGTATTTTAAAAAACCTGCTGCTGATACTCTTAGCAGCTACCGAATGGCAGAAACAATATTAACTCATATGTGCTATTCAGAGCATGGAAGCAGCATGGAAGCACACAGATCTGAAGCTTCAGCTCCATCTTGACAGTAACTGATGTTGGACAAATTAATCCCTTGGAAGATGATTGCATTACATGTCCAGTGGGGATGGGCCTTTCTGCAATCCCTCAGGGATGCAGTATTGGCTGGGAGGCGGCGCTGGAGCGTGGAGGATGGGTCGGCAAGTTGGCGGCAAAAGAATGTAGGATAATGACATTTTGTTTGTCACTTTTTCTGCAGAACTTGAGATGCGGCAATTACATAAATCAAACGGGTCAGCATCTAATGGAGGCTGGTCAACCATTTAGTGCTAAGCTCCGTCAAATTGAAGTTTTGCTTGCAACCCGGTTAACTATTAGAATCATGGGCACATTAAGCAAGATAGCTTCGTGTCAAGTTACTGCAAGCTTAATAAAGCAGTTCTGGCTGGCTTCACACGTGAAACTGAAGCTCAGGACTCGCCAGGTTCAGATACAAGCTTTCGCTAGGTCAGTGTCAGGCAGTTAGTGGTTGTGGCTGAGAAGGAAGGGTCTAATTTACGGTTTCCTCGTGCAAAACTGGAAAGCAAGATGCTAAAGCAAATCAGCAGTAAGAGTTGATAATGAAGCTAAACAGTAGCATCTTTGATAATAACGTCTGGCACTGTACAGCCATGACCATAGGAAGAGCCGAAGAGGGCAGGTAAGTCGGCAAGCATTGAACAAGCATCCCGATCAACGCGTTTCCGTGCATTACACCACCCGGCGCCGACCAGCTTAGAGAAATGGCAGATGAAGCTAACCATCTCATCTTTTCTAAGATTTTGTCCAACTTCAACATGACAGTGAAAACAATAGATTTCAAAATGCGATTCAGTAGAGGTATCAAACAGGAAGTAATTGTACTCTTCTGCTCCTCCTGTTTTACATTAGAGCAGTCGCTCTTAAGTGGAAGAATACAATAAATTACTTTGAAAATTTGTTCACGGTGCTAGAAAAAAGCAAGTAGTCAAGGCAGAATTGAAGAACATCTTCTATGGCAAACAATCGAGTTTCCAACACCATAAAGCTGAGAGAGATTTGATACATTGTTACAAAGCTAAGGGCAGCGTCACCAACAAAGGACATACACACGCACGCACTATGACAATGGACGGGCAGAGGTGGCAAGAAATACAAAAATATCCCAATCTCATTGGCTGGTCGCATCAAACAGACGATCAAGTTTCCTTCATAGCCTGCTTGCTTCTCCGTTGGTGCACATCCCAGTTGAACACCCGAGCAATTGTAACCTGTGGAAGTTAGCATCCCACAGCATTGATCATGAGCTATGTCAAAACCCAACCATGGAAAAATTAAGACAACTGCACGAGTCATACACCATAAACAATTCACCTGAGTTATGGTTTGTTGGTCCCGCAAAAACTGAAGATCAGCAACAAGGACTTCTAAACTGGCCTTGGCATTTTCCAAATTCTTTTCCAGGAGGGCATTGGCCTACAAAACTCCAGGAAATGAAGAGGCAAACAAAAACAAAACAAGCAGAAAAATCACAATGCTTGGTATGCCCAAAATAACCTCATCGCAGGAGTATTCCAGCATAACATTTGCACCCAACCATAAGCACACCGAATCCGTATCATCAATTTTCGCGCGTGAGTAGATTCCCTCAGATAATTCAAAATCAGTTATAAGTTCCTGCATCAATTAGTTTAATTATATATATAGTTCACTTACAGTAAGATGATTGATCTGCTTAGAACTACAACTACAAATCAGCATTGTGAGCTTTACAGAAGCAGTAGGGAATCAAACAGTTCCATTTCCCAAAAGTGTACAGTAAGTTTGGATGTAGGGAAGTTACAATAGTTCACATTCACTGCAGGTAAAGTACAAGGTTTGATCACTGACATTAAAAAAAAAATCTTGACCCATGCACAATTAAGTTATTCTTCTCTGGGATGTACCCTTTCCTAGTGAAGTAATGCTTCAATAATAACACACAATAATGATTGTCAACAGAAACACAAGTTTAGCAACTGGAAAAGTTTAATAGAAACCATTGTTCCAAAACGAACTCTAGCGTCAGAATTTTTAGAGACATGCTACTTGAAAGAGCGGTATTTCAGGGGGAAAAAAGCGCCATCACTTGTCACAGACATGTGTCCCAGGACGCATGTCAATGATATAAATGAGTTGCAACTAGCAATTCCTGAGATGCCATTCTTGGCAAATATCTGCCATATATGTTTTGGAGAAAACAGAGCATGGGACAAACAGAGTAATAACCTAGTGTACTCAAATAAGGTAAATATAAATAACCAAAATAAGGTAGCCATGAACTGTTAAATAAAAATATTCAAACTTGATCCTTTTGTTTATGGGCACTCAAACCCAACCTTAAACAACAAAGTCGTTGTCAGGATATCCATTGCGAAGATTGAAGATAAAGCTGTAACATCAATCAAAGTTGAGGGGGGAAAGGCAAGCTTTTGATGCACAGAAATACAAACAAGACTGAAAAATGGGATTTAGTAGACAATACGAACCTCACCCAAAGCCTTTTTAGCTTGTAAGGTTGCAACAATATCTAAGCACTTCTCTATATCAGGTATTTTTGCCTGTAGTAAAGATAAAGGCCAAACTGTTACATATGCAAACACAACACTAGGAAATGAACCATAAGTTTATCTTACCAATAGCATTTTAGCTTTTTTTTATACTAATTCAAAAACATATGTACTAACAAGGAAACAGCTGTGTTGTGGAACACTTATAATTGCATTTGTATCAAGATATGAAGAACTTCAGTTAGATAGAAGAAATGTCCAAGAGCATATCTTATGAATTAGATGTGATACCTACTCACATCCTAAAATTTAATGATAGCGCAAAGCAATAAAAAATTTACAGTTCATGGGATGTAATCCATACTTCATAAGTTCGCATTATCTCGCCTACATTAATCTAAGCAAAAAAAAAAGCATGAACACCTGAAGATCTCTTTGTTGTGCTAGAAGTTTCATCTCCACTATTTTGTACTGCTGTAGCCTAAACAAAAAATGCAAAATATGGGTTACATTTCTCCTCTAAATAAAGCAATAATAAGTGAAAAACTACACATTCACAGAAAAATAATTTTACCAGAATATGCTGAAAATTATTGAACAAGAAAATTATAGTGGATCCTTGCCAACAATATCAGTTCTGGTTGCCCCTAACATTCTCCGATGGATTCGCCAGTTTCCACACACATCTATACACACAAACTCCCAATTTTCTTTGCTTGGCTAAATATAAAAGTGCAGTGAAGGGTCACTTGCAATTTTGCAAATAACTATTCATTAACCAAAATGAAGTCTTAGCTTAACACCAAGGGCTATATATCGCAGTGCTTTTTAATTCTTTTAGTGGGGAAGCAGGGCAGATGTCAGTTCCGCACCGGCTTCCAACGAATCCAACCTAATGGCTGCGGCAGATACCCATTGGTAACTGATACTAACATTCAAGCCCAGCGCCAGCTCCAAAACCCTAAATCAGGCAGTTTGATTTCTCTAACGACTAGGGCAAGCTTTGATCTGGCCAGTCAGCCAAACAAGTGCCGGCAGCAATACCGACGCCAATCAGGGAGTTGCAGAGATAGATCAAAGATCCCAGCTAAGGACGACAACGACCTCAAGAACAAACCAAAGCCTCCACGGCGCAGAGGATTCCCGGATCAAGCGCACGCCCACGCCTACCCAGCTCGGCGATTCACCGGATCAGGAGACGATCGCCATAGGGAGCTACCAGCCAAAGGATCCGCCTCTCTAGCCGCAGCACCACCGCCCCGGAACGGCGGAACACCGCACGAACCACCAAGAGCAGGCAGGTGCTTGGAGAGAGGGAGAGAAGGGAGGGCGCGGTGGTAGACGAGAGGAGAGCAGCAACCTTTCTTGGAGGAAGGCGAGGGCGGAGTTGACGTCGAGCCCGGACTGGCGGAGGTAGGTCTCGACGTCCTCGACGAAGGACGCCGCCGGGATTCCCCGCCGCTCCGTCACTCCGTGCGGCGTCGACGCCGTCGCCGGCGCCGTGGAGGAGGAGGAGGCCGCCGCCGCCGCCATGAGAGAGTGGGAGAGAGGAGACGAGAGAAGGCCCAAGTGAGGAGGCGAAGAAGTGAGGCCCAGCAAAATAGGAAGAAGATGGCTGGGTCACTGTCCATTGGGGTCCACCTCATACTACTCCATATTTCAGGCCTAATTTGCCCGCATGAGCCCACTTAGGCCCACAAACAGAACCATCCTGCGTGAAATGCTGCTGCATGGTTCAGAACGAACAGCTTTTTATATTTTAATTATTACTCGTTTCTTAAAATAAATAAATAGCACGGAATATATATAGGGAACATATTCAGTGCAAAAAAATACTTAGTGCAAAAATGCAAACATCAATCCTCAGCCCTTGGATCTCATCCCAACGGTCCAACCCCAACCACCTCCCCCTTCCCCTCCTTTTTCAGAAACCCCACTCCCCTCCTTTTTCAGAAACCGAGGCGCCGGTGGAAGGGAGAGGTGGTTGGGGCTAAACCTTTCAGATGAGATCCAAGGGCTGAGGATTGATGTTTGCATTCTTGCACCGAGTATTCTTTTGCACTGAATATAGTCCCATATTATAAAAACCCGCCAGTTCGTTGAGCGAAATAACCGGCAGAGAGGAATTTAAATTCCGCCGAAGCAACCGGCAGGATTTATAGGCATACATGCATCCAGCCGCGGTCCCACATTTGTCCGACCTGCTCGAGAAAAGAAGTGGTACAACCGGCCCGTTTTACGTTATAGCTATAAAAAAAAAGAGGTTGAAAACTTCAATCCGAAAAAGTTGTGATCCCTCAAAACACGTTTTTACGAACTTTAATAAGAACTATTCAAAACCCCATAAAAAACAGCTACAGAGTATTACATCATTTGGTTTAAATATATTTTTTTTATTTAATTTAATTTAAGCTGAAACAAACAATGCCTGAGACAAAAGAAACTTTACTAGCTACACGCTGTGCGTTGTGTTAGTGAGTGTGCCATCCGGTTTTAGGTGAACTAACACAATTTTCGGGGCATCATTTGTTGAAGTAGGGCTAGACTTGCTCATGGGTAGCCCGGTCCGACGTACTCGACCGAACCCGATCCCAAAAAACCCGACCCGACCAATGCATCGGGTCAGGCCGGGCATCGATTTGAAGCTCGACCGTGGGGTCGGGTCTGGTTCAGACCCGAAAAAATTGCAAAATCAGCCATGTGGGCTCGGTGTTTTAGGTTTCGAGTCAGGTTCGGGCTCGAATTTGTGATCCGATGCGTTGGTTGGGTCAGGTCGGGCCAAGTAATTTTTGGTTAGGTTTTAAAAAACCCAACCCAAACCCATCCGAGCTTGACAGATGACCAGGTCTAAGCAGGGCATCCGGTTTGGAGCGTCGCTAGCATAGAAAGTTTCGGAGACAGCTAGCTAGCTAGTTTCTAGAGACAGCAGTCAATGCATGCAATAAAAATCCCGCTCCTTGGTTCAACGTGCTTTAAATTCCGTCCAATCAATCGACGTGTTTTTTTAGCTAGATACTCAGTCTGAATCTCGCCTGTCCATCTTGCGGGTTATATAAAATCTGTTGGTTGGATGGACGGGATTTAGGGTTTGTCTGATTCGCAACCCTCGGTAGCCATGTCAAATTTTGGCTCGCCAAAATGATTTGGCTGTCGTTTGGTTTATAGCCAACAAATGACGTGCCAATAGGGCAACAAGCCGTGCCAAATTTTTTAGCCTGCCTTCTGCGCCAAAGAATGGCGCTCGATTCCTTAGCCCGCGCCATCTCACCATCACGCCATTGCGAGCGGGTCCACTGTCCGCCTCTCACTGCGCGGAGAAAGAACACAGCGCTAGCTAATTAAATACCGCAGTTCATTTTAGTTGATTTTATCTTCTAATTTTCATATCTATTTTGTATAGCATCCAAATTACGTGAAACAAATTTTGTTATTCATCTAAAATCCTAACCAACCCATTTTTATAGTTTTTATAGTTTTTATTTTTATAATTTATAAGGTATATTTTGCATTTTTTTATTCATTTTTTTTTGGCTTTTTGGAATGGTTTTTCATTTTTTATGTTCTAATATCTATTTCAAATTTTAAAATCAATTTCATTTGTATATTTTTAAATTTATTAAATTTTACGCAAGCTTATATAATTTTTATTTGACCATAAGAACAATTGGCATATTATCATTTGGTAATCAACCAAACATACCACCAATTTTACCAACATTTGACTACCCTTAATTGGCTATGAACCAAACAGCATAAATTTTACCAACAAAAGGTCATGCCCTCAATTGGTCGTGACCATTCATTGGCATGGCCAAAGAGGACTACGAACCAAACATAGACCCACCAAATGAAACGGCACGAGAGGCATATTTATTTAATTTTAATTAAATAAATATTATTTAATTATTATAAGGAGATAAAAAATGAAATATAAAAAAACTGGCTGCTTGCACCTCGGAAACCGCGCGGCCTGGTTTTAAGTGGCGTTCGTGGTTTCTTCCAGCATCAAGAACAAACAGCAGAGAAGAAAAATCATGAGTCTTGATTGATGACTTCATTAGCAGCAATGATTGATTTGATTTGTGATGAAATTCTGATAAAAACATGGTACAGCGACCAAGTAGGAAAGGAAGCAAGCAAAAAACAAGCCCAACCTTGCAAGGCTGTTGGTCACTCAAATCGACTTCACGCCATATCTGGATCGGTCACTCATATACAGGATTGTCGTCAGAGCAATCTACACGAGATCGTCATCGTCGTCGCAATCTTCATCGCAGTTACAAAATTGATTCCACATCGATTGGGTGTTGATCGCACATCGCCATGGAATGAACCTAGAATTGCCAGCTTCAGCTCACTAGCTGCAGCTGGAGGATGTTCAGGCCTTTACCAAGAATTCAGAAGGCACCTCATCTGCACAACCAACCCTTCAGCATTTGCTGTTTCAGGAAGCAGCCATACATGAGGTGTGAATCCTTCTGGGGTTTGACATATGTTGCTCCACCGCCGATGAAATTCTCTGGCCGACTGGCTCGCTCACTTGCCTTCACAAGAAGTTGGAATCTTCATTCCTCGATGCTGCTGTTCTTTGCAGCACCAGGCGTGCTCCGCTGTATCTGAGTCTGAATCGCGAACTGCCTTTGCAGTTCTCGAAGCCTCTCCAGAAGTTCTTGAAACGACGGACGACTTTGCGGGTCACTGCTTGCAGCAAGGGCATTTGTCAATTGTCATAAGACATGACTGGTAAGAGAACTAGTACAATTCAAGTTTATCAAATCTGAAAACAGCTACTTTTTAAGAACTGGGAAAAAAGAGAGGAAAAACTACCTTTCCCAACAACTCAGGATAAGAGATGTCCACTGAGGATCTGTTTCACTAGGAATATCCAACCTGTGGTTCATGAAACCTACTGCACCAATGACCTACACAAGAAGCAAAGTTTCAGGAATCAATATGCTGCACCAAACTGAAAGCTGAAATGTGGCTAACCCAAAATGAATAAAACTCCGCTATCACATCATCTAAGTCGCCAATTCCTCATTATTTCCTCCTAACTAACTGTTAAATATTTTTAACCTGCTGAAACAAAAATTGCTCCTAGTTCACAACATTGTTGCCTGTAGCCAAAATGTATGATACCAAAACATTAAAAATCAGAATCTTTTGGCATAATACCAAAAATAAATAATAGCCATATACCTGCATTGAATTGAGATTTTCCCAGGGTATCTTCTGAGTAATAAGTTCCCACAGGATCACCCCATAGCTATACACATCAGACCTATATTTAACACCATGAAAGCCATTAATAATCATATACATTTGTGAATGTGACTAGAGAAACGTATGTTGAATAAAGTTAATTCATACTTCTCGTCTGATGGTTCATTGCGCAACACCTCTGGAGCCATCCACTGTGGCTGCACATGAAGGCCACATCAAAAAAATAAACAGAATTAAAAACTAAGATGCCAATGCCAATAGCTAACAGGGGGCATTCATACACATCAAGCAATCAAATTAAATTTGCCTGCACTTACTGTTCCTTTTCCAGTTTTTGTTGTCAGAAAAGTTTCGCGCTTGAGACGTGAAAGACCAAAGTCTGCAACCTGATTGAGTCAGATGAAATGAGAGGAAGCAAGTGGGACAGTGGAAATGGTTTGGAAAACAATAAACTGCAATGTTACCTTGACAGTCCAGTTCTTATCAACCAACAGATTTGACGATTTTAAATCCCGATGAATAATAGGTGGGCTGTAATGATGAAGATAATTCATGCCCCTTGCCTGCAGAAATATAAAACAATATATTCTTTTAAAGCTAGCAATGATTAGAGTGCCATACACAAGGACAAAATGTATAAAACATAACAGTTTTTTACATAGAAGATTAGAAATTCCCACTCAAACATGAAACAAAAACTGTCTGGCCCTGAACTATTCACTCAATCATCACGTCAATAATCGCATAATAATAATTGGAAGTTTTAGGTAAAATTCAACTGCCCAGGGAAAAGTATTGAAACAAAATGAAACACAACCAAATATTATGTTGATTGGAGATACAAGATACCACCGCCTTTTCGCCTTTAAATTATTATTACTCTCTCACACTGAAACTACCTGATATGAAATTTGTTACATGCAATTTAACTTCTGTGCAATTGCCACAAATACATACAATGCTGTCATATTTCACATTCTGCAATCTGCATAAAATCAATGTCTGCAATTAAAGAATGATTCTCTAGTTTTTAAGTGTATTTATTTCAAGACTAAAAAAGCATTTGTTGACATCTAAGGTGTCATTCTTTTCGTTTTATCTTATCTTACCTTCCTATCTACAAAGTCAATAAAAAGATCAAGACGAAAATAATGGCGCCTGAGAAATTCCATATAACTTATTTATTTGTTCACCAAAAAAGAGAAATAGGGATAAATAAAGCACTTACAATATCTAAGGCCATGTGAATACGTCGTCTCCAATCCAACTTGGTAGTGTTCCGTTGAAGTAAACGAAACAAACTTCCACTGCATTTGAGAAACAATAAAGGATGAAAATGAGACTCAATATATTTCCCATAGGTGATCATCATAAAAAAGTTTGGGTAGTCTTCACAAAATGTTTTAAAATGCAACAAAACCAATCTTAATGTACTAATGAAGCATTAGTTTAAAGAAGTTTTAATGTGTTAGTTTAATATGGTGCCCATGGAGAACATCTCATCATGTTCAACATTAATTGATTTCCAGAGCTATATATAATATGCATCTAATTGATTTGAGCAGGACAACAATACTGCTATATGGCATGACTCCATCCATCACTACCATGTAGTATAGCATATCAATAGAAAACAGACAATGATTTCTCTGGTTAAACCAAGGCCTAGAACATTTGTCTTAATACCAACTGGTTTTTTGTAATAATCAAATCATACAGCCAGGTTTAAACAAACAGCTCTGCTCAATCCCTTGTACGTTTGCAACACAGATTACAAACCAGACAATAAATACATACAATTACAACTTGTAGAAAGTATGACAAATACCGTGGGAGGAACTCTGTTATAATACAGAGGCGTTGTGGGGATGTAACCGCACCCATGAAGAGCAGTATATTAGGATGCCGCAGTTTCTTCATAAGGGAGACCTTCACATATGAATGGTGACAAAATGTCAAAATCCAAATTTTAAAATGGAAGTCAAAAGATCTGAAGTTTAACACATATTTCCACTTTCAAGATTAACTTCAAAAAAATATGTAATGACCTGTTGTCAGAATGAGATTTTCAAAATCTAATCACATCAATATGCTTGCCAAACATAGCATCAAAAGATTTTGTGACCATCCTGAGAACCCAATTTTACATCAGACTTTATGTTTATTTGTTAATTTCTATAAACTGTCATGAAAACATCACAGTTCTGACACTAGTCTGCCTTATAACTGAAATTCACTCGTACATGGTTTCTTTCTTGTATGTATCATGAATTAGCTAACAAAATCTTATAGCTGGAGAGAGAAATCTACCTCTTGTCGGAAGGTCTGTATCAGTTCATCCGAATATTCCTGCCTGGAGAAAACTTTGACAGCCACATCCTGAACAAACATGCCACACGACATGATGAGACTAACTAAAAGTAAATAGAGATAAGTCATTCACGCAACAGAACAGAAGAACATACCGAGCCATACCACAAAGCATGGTATACTGTTCCACATGATCCTGCACATAACAGAAATGAAAAGAGAACAATTAAAAGATGTTCAATACAATACAGATTAGTGCAGATTCAGTGTGCTTGTTTGTAATATGATTTCATCATACTTGCACTCTTTTAAAAGGCAACATATCTAGTGCAAATGGCCATTGGGTGCTAACATGCTAACATCAGATATGGGCCATCGGATCTATGAGGAGCGGCTCAGATGCGGAGAGATGGAAGCTATTTTCCCACTTAAAAAGTCAAGGGGGTTTTCGTGAAAGTGTTAAGTGAGAAAGTGGATTTCCACCTCTACATATGTGAGCCGCTCCTCATGGATCTAATGGTCTAGATCTAATATTAGCATGTTAGCACCTAATAGGCATTAGGACTGAATACGTTACCCTTTTAAAATCTCGTAGTTATCAACAAAAAAAAAGATGGTTCCTTGGTCATGACAAAGCTTCTTAGAAAAAGCTTAGTCTTATGGATTTCCAGATTAGACATGGAAACTTTTTGGAATTCTACCTACATAATAGCTAAACTCACATGGCTTATTTATTGCAAGAAAGTTTTGGAGTATAAACGTATGGAAAAGTTTTGAGCACACACTTCTCTGTGATCTAGTTCTACATATACTCCGGTCCTAGGGACAAACAGATGTGCTTTAAATAGGACAAACTTAAATCAAACAAGTAGATCAAGAACTTGAAGGTTCAGGAATCTCATTAGGATTGAAAGTTACATGGCCCCACTTCTACGAAGTTAGAAGCAGATGTTTGATGAGCATGGGTAAAATGGATTGCATAGTAACTGTAGATGTTAACAACATACTCGACTACCTTTGTAGTCATCGGGTTATGTAGCTATTTTGACAAATAGAGGTTATGCAACAAATATACACCATAAAACAAACAGAGAGTGCAATAAGCTATTTTGTGAGATGCCAATGAAGCAACTAAGCAAGTGCTGACAATAACCAAAAAAAATAGCTAATTACTAAAAATTATCGATAGAAACTATGAAACTGCAAATAAGAATATTCGTATGACCAAAAAAATGATTTAAGAAATCATTCACATAAGGAGAAGAAACTACCTTGACCTATTTGTTCTCCAATGACAAGATCTTCCCACAGGATCTCATAATCCAGACAATCTGCTTCCTGGTCTACTTTGTAAAGAGCACTACTATTAGTACTTCCTGTGCTGCTTGCACTACTTGTGCTGTTATTGTTAAAAGAGGACCAGGAACCTGATGCCTCGTTTTTGTTAGGTTGGTTGTATTCAGCACCTTGACCATCGGGAATAATGCTGGAATCAGGAATTTTCTGATGACTCTGTCCATTTTCTTGCTCACCATGCAACCATGGCCAGATCACTTGATTCTTTCCATCAAACCCATCATTCTCCCGCCCTTTCCAAGGCCATGACATCCCTTTCTTTGTGAACAATGCCTCTGCCTTTGAACTCAAGATCTTGTGAAGCCCTACTTTTCCTTCTCCTGATTCATCACTATTTGTTTTGGTCGATTTCCCAGGAGAATTCTCTTCCATAGCAAATGCACCACGGGGTGCGTCCCCTCTTGGTGTACTTGTTCCACTAGATGTTGGCTCTTCCTTGGCATCACGATCCGAACAATGACTGTCACCACTGCCACCTTCTCGTTCCATGCCATTCTCATCAGTCCTAACCCGAGAACGAACTTTATTTGTAACCTTCGTGGCCTGTGTTATTATTCTAAGCAATCAAAAACGAATGTGCTAGCAAAGAAATAAGAATAGATATTATAGAGAAACAATATTCCATTGCAACTCAATAGCACTTTTTATATTTGCTATTTACAAGAAACAGAACTTACCAAATTTGTTATCTTAGAGGCTATAGTAGACTGCAAGGGTTGCTGAGAGTCAAATGGACCTCTGTTCAACAAACTGGTTTTGCGACTGTTGTTGCCACAACTGCCTTCACAATATGGCCTAGAAGATTCTAAATGAGGCCTTGCAGAGGTTGAAGGTCTACTGACTATCTCCTCCATGGCGCGTGAATCACTTGAAACACAAATAATGCCAACCAAACTGCCATCCTCATCATAAAAAGGAGTGTTGGTGGCAACGGCAGAAAACCTATCCCCTGCTCTGTTTTTAACTGGAAATTTCCCAGTCCAACTCTCACCCAAGAAAATACGTCGGAAGATGTCATTTACCACATTGGCATTACGGGAATCAACAAGCAGCATGAGAGCATCCTGACCAAGTGCTTCTGATTCAGGATAACCATACAGATTCTCTGCAGATTGATTCCTGCATCATAATTATGTGACAGAATTTTGGGAAACAGAAGCATTAGTAAGAACAAAAGGAGAAGAAAAGGGATTGTGCAGAAGCACAGACAGCAAAAAGCCTTTAACATGATTATTAGCAAAGTTTAAGAAGTGGTTTGCTTATCGAACAATGTCGCTGATCTGATGTACAAAGGAAAAACAAGTAATATTTCTATATTTACAAGCAATTAAAAGTTGAATTGCCATATGTTGTACATTATATCAATTACTGAATAAATAATGCAAACTATCACTAAAAAACCTAATACATTTTTATCGCTTGGATTTGATTGTTCAACAACTTTAACAACAACAGAGAAAATATCTTTCTGCCTTATTATGTTTCTGGTGGAAACCATTTGTTCCATTGGGGAAAAGCTACACTTCAAAATGGAAAACCCATGATCAAACCATCTAAAATCTGAGCATCCACTGCAGTATTTCCATATTACAGCTTGCCGCAGAAAACAAAAAAGTACAAACAATGTTATACAGCCTAGGGTTTTATATAGCTCCAACAACATAGTCGATTTTTCCAAAAATATAATGTTCCCCTCTAACATCCTAGCATGCATGGTAGAAGTGACACCAAAACAAGTTGCTTAGCCTACGATTGGTAGCACATTCAAGCAGATGCACAACCTCAAAATCTAGCGGATTTCTCAAGTAGATGCATTTCGATCAGAACTCCCGGAAGATGCGCTGGCAAAATTGGCAGCCCATTGCAGCATAAAACCACTAGAATCAGCATCATCACTGAGCACAACAGCATTTCCTAGAAACAACAAATCAAGAAAAATTCTAACAACTGCAAAGGAGTTCCAACTAGAAATCTCACCAGAATATGATCCTCCCTTTAAGGTCAAGAATGTGGACGGACTGTCCCAGCGACTGCAGCACCCTGAGGTACTGTCTCTCCGGCAACTCGGCGGTCGTGCCGCCAACGCCGCCGGCCGCGGCGCGGCCCTCCCGCTGCAGCGGCGACGAGTGCGGGAACGACGCGGAGCCACGGGCCCACGCGCGCTGCCCGCCGTCGAACCCCCGGAGAGGCGCCTCGTCGGCGCCTGCGCCGTCGCCGGCGCCGGCTGCGGCGGCGCTCCGCGGCGGGCGAGACCGACTGCGACCGCCGCCGGTCCCCGCCGGCGGGCGGCTTGAGCTTAAACATCTCCTGCTTGAGCTGCGCCTGCCCGACCTCCAGCTCCCGGATCTTCTTCAGGAGCTCCTCCCCGGTAGCCTCCATCGCCGGCAGCGACGTGACGATCACCAAGGCAGATTCAGCGCCGCCAAAACCCAACCCGCAGCATCACTGCCCTCCCGGACGCTCCAAGGCCGCCTCCCCAACCAACCCCCGCGGCTTCTGAAAGCTCGAAAGGTTGATTCTTTCGCGACTCCCGAGTCCCGAGGCAGATTCGAGCTCAAGTGGGGCGAAAAAAAGAGGAGAGAAACTCGCAGCAAATCCTCCTCCGAAAGATCTCCAGCTGCGAGTCCTCGGGATTTCTTTCCTGAACACACGGATCAAATCTTGGGGGAGAAATCGTCTCTTTTCTATCGGGAGCAGTTCTTGGCTTGGCTTCTGCCCTGGACAAGTAGCAATTGGGGCGGAATCTCTCTCACACAGTCACACACACCCAGATGGAATAACTACATAAAAAATACTAAAAAATTTAAAGAGAGAGGGTGGGAGAGGGAGAAAAAACATATGATGTTATGGGGAAATGAAATGGTGACCTGGTAAGGAGTTCTTGTGGGTTCTCCTCCTGTGATTGGTGGAGCTTTGGCAGCAACCATGAAAGCAGAGGCTGCTTGTGCTCGCTGGCTCAGGGCTCTGGTCTTAGTTTTTGCCTTGCCATTTTGGAATTTTCCCCATAAGCATTTATCTTATTATTCTTCTGCCATTTTTTTTTTTTCGTTTGTGCTGTGATCATCCATCCATCCACACAGGGGCTGGGGCTGCGGCTGTCCCTGTCCCTATCCATCTACCTTGCTGCCAATGCCAACCTGTGGCGTCATCCTTGAGAGAGAGAGAGAGAATGGCAAATTGGTTGGTTTATTACTTCTTCAATGGCCTTCCTATCCTTGGTGTTGCTACAATCTGGGTATTGGGTGCGAGATGCAAACTGCTTTCTTCTGGTTCAGTTGTTTGCATGCGTTGTGTTGTGCACCTGTGCTGCCTTTTTGTGGTTGATTTGTTTGGTTGGTGTTTTTAGGGTTCTTTGTAGATATCTTCCTTTCAGTGGGCACTCAACTGCTTGTTTGCCGACCACAATGCTGCACCCTTTCTTCTTTCTGTCGTTGTTTCTTATGTTCCTTTTTTTTTTTCTGTGGTGGAGATATTTGTGGCAAAAGGTCTTTCAATGTATAATGATCTGGTAATATGAAAAGTAGACATGTGAAGATGTGCTACAAACGGTTAGATGCAGTAGTAGGTCTCGTGTTTATAAGATATACTCTCTCCATTCTTTTTATTTGTCGTCTTAACTTTTAGGCATGCTTTTTTATCATTTATCTTATTCAAAAAGATATTCAAGTATTATTTTTTTGCTTTTTTATCATTAAAGTTATTTTAAATATGACTTATATTTTTACATTTTTGCACTAAATTTTTAAATAAGACGAATGATCAAAGAAAATATTTAAAAGTCAACCATGACAAATAGAAAAGAACCTAGGGAGTGCTATCGTATATCCTGATTGTAGACCGGTTTGTAGCATCTTGAAATCAAGCTAATTCCTCTGCTGGTAATCCATGCGATCAGCCACATGGTTCGATACCTAAGGAAAATCATGTGTTTCGCTGTTTTGGTTACCGTTGGCCTACATGAAAAAACCTAATAGGCTGTTTGGTTGTCTGCATCCAAGGAGTTTTGCATCTAAAGATACAAAACTAGGGTGTTTGGTTGTCTTCTCACCCATCTAAACCAGGCTCTCCAGATGCAATTACCCCCTCCGGGCCAGGCTCTGGAGATACGACCAAATTGGGCGTTTCCCTAGAGCCAGGCTCCGCGGATACAGCAACAATCACATGCGCGACACATTTGATTCATTTATTTACTATATCTTTTGATTAGTATTTTCGATTACCAAACCGATTTCAAAAATGGGTTATTGATATTTTTTTTGAACAAAACGAGGCCACACTTGCCATATAAATTTTAAAAGTTTAAAATTTTCATTTTTGAATTTATTTATTTATGAGACTTTCTTTTGAATTTTTATTTTTTTGGAAAGAGGGGTAGGAGAACTACCGTCCTATTTCATTGATCAGAAGGAGAAAATAAAGTAAAACCCATGCACGCACGGGGTACAACCACAGCGCTCTGCTGCAAACCTGGCCAAAGCCAGACACACCACTTTTATTTTCGTAATTGATTTGTCGACGGTTGAGATAACGATCTCAAGTCGCTAAGGTTCTTTAAAATTGAGATAGGAGACACGCCGAACAACCACGAACCGCACGAACAGGGAGACAGGGGTTTTTATCCTGGTTCAGGCCTCTCGGGAGAGATAATAGCCCTACGTCCAGCCTTTCTTATATATCAGAGACGAATACAAGAGGTGGCTCGACAAGACGAACAAGTCTCGGCGAGATTATGTGTGTACAGGCGCGACAATGCGAAGATCAAGTGCCAGGGGCCCCCTCTACACGCCGTAGGGGCCTTGTTTATATAGTGCTGAGCAAACCGACCTACCGAAGGAATATCGGGTCGGGCTAACTACGAGTACGTAACGAACTCATACATGCCAAATATATCCCGAGGTAGATAAGGAATACTCCTAGTCTTGGGGATCACGACTCCTAATCCAATCCGGGAAGCCAACGTCCGGGTCTTCACGTAGTCGTGCACAACTCCTGTCCGAGACGGACTCGAACACGATTTCTTGGCCGTTACGCATCACGCCAGCCAGGAAGCTGTTCGGCGAGATGCATATGGGCCAGATAGAACCTTCCAGGGAGCTGGGCCCTGGTAGGCTGTTCGACTGGGCAGTCAGGGAGTGGGCCATGGCAATGGGCCGTAATTTAATCCCCGACAGCTAGCCCCCGAGACTCAAGTGGAAGGACTCACTAGAGTAGGGTCTTCCTCTTGAGACTCCAAGTCACGAAGAGGGTAATTTCCCTGCTACAAAGACGTGTAACAAGCGACCAAACAGGTCATGGTTCATCCGAACAAGACTTGTTCGAGACCGAACAGACCCGCCCAGTGCCGAGCAACTCTGTTGCGTCGAACAAGAAGCAACGTCTGTCCGAGCAGAGCACTCAGCCTTCGATGTAGAAATCGGAAATCCAGTCCCCAAGCGCGGAGCTCGTCGCGGGGACCAGACGCGCGCTCCGGGCGAAGAACTGTCCGGTGCGAGGCGAATCATCTCCTTGAGGCTGAACGTCATCAAGGAGGGATTGGATTCTTGGTAGTGAAGAGCATACCACCGCATCTGGTAAGATCAGATCTTTCGGAAGAATGAACATAGCAAGTCACGAGACGGACTCGCGCTGCTGCATCCAGGCATTCAGATGCCTAGGAAAAGATAGGGGAACCACCTCTCGGGTTAGAGCTTGTCCGAGAAAATAGAGATTGCGCTCTCGAGCAAACGTCGCGCTCAGGAGCGAAGGTGATGTGCCCCTGGACGTAGATCGTGTGCTAGGAGCAGACAATACATACGAGGGGGAAGGCGACCTAGTCCTCGAGCGTAGAGCTCGTCAAAGGAACCAAGTAAAGAGATCTAGTCCCCGAGCATGGAGCTCGTTAAAGGAACCAGAAAGTACGACCAGGCGAAGACGTACCCGGTCAAAGGCCATCCAGTCCCCGAGCACGGAGCTCGTCGCGGGAACCAGACGTGCGCCCCGGGCGAAGAGCTGCCCGGCGCGAGGTGATCCAGCCCCCGAGCACGGAGCTCGTCGCGGGGACCAGATGCGCTCTCCGGGAGAAGAACTGCCTGGTGCGAGGTGAATCACAACCCGATGCAGTCAGAGCCGCAAGAGAACGTGTGAAATCAACGCTTTACCCATGACGTATTCCTTGCGACAGCGTAGGCGTTGTCTTGACAAGTGCAGAACCGACGCTTGGAGTGCCCATTGCGATGAGAATCGGCTTACGATGGGTATGCCCGTTGCGATGAGAATCGGCTTACGGTGGGCAGGACTCCGTTGGTGGCGCACTACCTTGACTTAGCTGAACTATGAAGGTCAGTGCCGAGCAAAGGCAAGAAATCATACGCGGGTGAAGTAAATCAGTCCCTGGGCATGCGCGGAGCAAACCCGGGAAGAGAGGGATGCAGACATCGGTTTTGGTGGGAAGCCTGAAATCTCGCCACGACCATCACCGGAGTCTGACGTTCCCCGTTCCTGTATTTCCTGCAAAAGACAAACAAGAAACGAGCCAGCAAGGGGGAAAAAAGAGCAAGAACAGGCTCTAAGAAGAGCAAAGCGAGTTTTGAAAAACACGCTAAAGACGACCTACCCGCACAAGACATAATTTTTTCCGGGTACGTCCCTTGATAGCGTTAGTGTCACCTCGGCGAATGCGGAACCGACGCTAGGAGTGCCCGTTGCGATGAGAATCGGCTTACGGTGGGCAGGACTCCGTAGGTGGTGCATTGCTCTGGATTACCGTGCCAGGAAGGACGTAGCATGGATAAAGAAGACGTGTGCGGGCAAGTGCAGCCCCGCTGTGGCTAAGACCGCTAACCAGGGAAGACGATCAGGACCTTAGCCGCAGGCAAAACGTGCGAGACGAAATGTTATCCGGGCATGGACCCGTGCAGCGTTGGTGTCGCCTCGGTGGGTGCGGAACCAGCGCCAGGAGTGCCCGTTGCGATGAGAACCGGCTTACGGTGGGCAGAACTCCATCGGTGGTGCACCGCTTCGGTTAACCGGAGCCGTACAGATCGTTTGCCAGATAAAAAGACATGCTCGTACGCTAGGAGCGCTACGGGAGCGAAAGACCAACGAGGTTTTGAAAAACCAATGCTAAGAAAGGGAACTGGAAAACTAAAAACGTACCGGGGTTGCCGAAATTCAGCTCGAGTCCCAACTGACCGAGAAGAGGCAGTCCTCTGAGGAGCTGGCCGAGCAGCTCAAGACCGCCGAAAGCGGCGCTTGAATCGAGCGAGAGTCGACGAGCGAGCTTTTCTGCAAAAGGAGCGATAAAGACAAGGACGAACAGAAACCAAGAGCAAGGCGAATAGCGCTAAAAGTTTTAGGAAAACCGGTAGAACGCTTAGCCTAACTCCCAGCCCGTTGTGCGGTGCTCGAGGACTGAGTTTGCGAACTCGAGCAGTGCACAAGAGAAAGAGCGACGCCTAGCCCCGATGCAGACGATGCATGAAGACTGAACTTGCGACTTCAAGCACGTGCGTATAGAGTTAAGCGACACCGTATCTGATCGACTCGTTCCATGAACGCTCGTTAACGTAAGTTAGACGATTCGAAGGTAACCGAACAAGGAAAGTGCCTCTGCCGGAGGGCTTACGAGCGAGCTTTGCCAAGTGGTTGTGCCGTGAGCGGTAAGTGCCTCTGCCGCGGAGGGCTTACGAGAGCAGGCTTAGCCGCAAGGCTGGATGCCGTGTTACGTAACTCTGAGTTTAGGAACTTGTTGAAGCTAGATACGGGTAGGGAAAACCCTAAAGATCGCAGAGCCAAGGGTTCGCAAGTCCGGGCAACCATCAAGTGTTACCAGAGAGAAAGAGTAGTCCGAGAAGACATGTGGTGAGAAGGGCCGCAGGGGGCCGCAAACGTTCACCGCTCAATGGGTTGAACTTTACATGGCAGCCCGAGAGACTTGGACGAACTAAGGCGCGAAATTTGAGAAAAGCGAAGCTAGGAAGCGAAAGACCTACACGAGGAACTTACGGTCGGTCGATGTTCCAAGTCTTTGGTCGACTCTCCCGACATCCACCGCCAGCGAAACGGCCGGGATCCGGAAGGAGTTTGATCCATCCCGAGCACGGAGCTCGTTGCGGGACGACGCAGCGCCCAGACGAAGAGCGCCGGCGAAGTGATCCAACCCGAGCATAGAGCTCGTCGCGAGACAGACGCGCGCCGCGAAGAGTTGCCGGTGCGAAGAGATCCGATCCCGAGCACGAGGTAGAACCAGATCTCGAAGGCGATCAAGATCGAAGGATCGATCGATCTGGCGAGGAAGAGACATCCGCCGCCGAGTCGCGATCCTCGGGAGGATCTCCGTCGCCGATAGAGTTCGACATGTTCGATCTGCGAGATCCTACGGACGGCGCCAAATTGCCGACGGTTGAGATAACGATCTCAAGTTGCTAAGGTTCTTTAAAATTGAGATAGGAGACACGCCGAACAACCACGAACCGCACGAACAGGGAGACAGGGGTTTTTATCCTGGTTCAGGCCTCTCGGGAGAGATAATAGCCCTACGTCCAGCCTTTCTTATATATCAGAGACGAATACAAGAGGTGGCTCGACAAGACGAACAAGTCTCGGCGAGATTATGTGTGTACAGGCGCGACAATGCGAAGATCAAGTGCCAGGGGCCCCCTCTACACGCCGTAGGGGCCTTGTTTATATAGTCTTGGCAAACCGACCTCTCAGAAGGAATATCGGGCCGGGCTAACTACGAGTACGTAACGAACTCATACATGCCAAATATATCCCGAGGTAGATAAGGAATACTCCTAGTCTTGGGGATCACGACTCCTAATCCAATCCGGGAAACCAACGTCCGGGTCTTCACGTAGTCGTGCACAACTTCTGTCCGAGACGGACTCGAACACGATTCCTTGGCCGTTACGCATCACGCCAGCCAGAAAACTGTTCGGCGAGATGCATATGGGCCAGATAGAACCTTCCAGGGAGCTGGGCCCTGGTAGGCTGTTCGACTGGGCCGTCAGGGAGTGGGCCATGGCAATGGGCCGTAATTTAATCCCCGACATGATTTTTTTATTTTGATTTTACAGAATTATTTTTTAATGTGTTTCATCCCTCTTTTGAATTTCTCCATGCCATTCTCTCCTTACTGCTCGTTTTTTATCAGAAGCTTGTGATTTAGTTTTTGATGCAGCAAGTCAAGGAAAAAGCTTCTTAATTGTTGGTACGAAAAAAAGAGCAACCGATTTAGTAGTATCAGCTGCAATAAGGGCTCTGTCAACCAAATAACATCTCTACGCAGTCTGTACAATCTCATACACCTAACCAAACAACAACCATTTGCATCATCTCAACCTGGTTCCAACCATCCTGGCTCGGCTCATACAGCCTGGTTCAACTGAGAAGGCAACCAAACAGTCTATAAGTAATTTCCTTTATAGGACTAGTAGCCAGGCCAGTTACAAATAATTCATTTGAAATGGTGCAAGTCAAGTTTTTATTTAGCTATGAATGTTATTTTAACTATTTAGATTGGATACATAAAAATCTTGTGTGTATATTCGTCTTAAAAATACTATTGTGATACTATTATTTTAGGAGCTTTATATATAAACCATGGTAGTTAGTAGTCGATGTTATATTTAAAAGGTTATATCAATGTCTAGAACGCTAATTGTTTTTGTGACCAGAGTAATATCTTAGCTTTTGGTTTTTATTAAGCAAGATTTTTCCTTTAATTTTTCTTGCGTGGTAAAATTCTCACTTTATTGCATGTCGCTCCATAAAACATTCAGATAATATTATTAAAGTTTAGTTTTTTTACTTTGTAGTTTTCAATGAATGGATAGCGCAAAGTGATTGGTGTTACGCATGGTGCTGATAGTTTTGCTGCCAGTTGCAAAAATGCATATATAAATAAAGTAGAATAAAACTATCAAATGTGTTTGCTAGAGCGAGTAAGGGTAAAATAGTCAAGTATCATCTACTGGTACACAACAGTTACTGGAGCACTTTTCTCCATCTAGATAAACGACTAGCAGCAACAGTTACAAGCGAAAGAAGAACATTTGTCCATAATTAGCCAGATCAGTAATCCGTTGGATCAATCACTTTCAGTTGTCAAATTTGTCATGGTTTCCCACTCTTGTCCTCCTCTCAACTGGGGGCATATTCTCTCCCAAATTGTTGGATAACAAGGTAGTAATCATTAGCTTTGCAACGAATGAAGCAACCCATTCTTGGTAGTGTTGTGCTCCCTGACGCGATTCTTTCTTTTGCAGTGCATGCAACCCTCTGGATATAATGCTCAGCTCTTCAACTTATCAGGCATTAATCTGAAAAAGATAAGTGGATCGGCTAAATCCCTCGTAGCAATTGTCATGCTCACCTAGTTGCGCGATCCAAATCACTGTTTTTTCTGACATAAATTGTTGATTTGTTGCCACCCATCCAGCCTTGGATGGATCTTATTCTAGACCATTGGTTTGTCTCCTTTTCACCGCCCCTCGTGCAAGATGTCACCTCAAATCCTCAATGACTAAAAGTATCTTAAGTGCAGGAAGAGATGGGGAAAAAACACTGCCACAATTTTAAGCTGCAATTTTGACCCATTTACATGGTTCAAAATCCCCTGCAAAGGTATCTCATCTCCAGATCCAATTGTGCAAAAGAAAAGAACTATAAAACAATGGCCAGAGGCCCTCAGCTGCAGATCTGAATCAGCAGAGTACACATTGCGTTTCTCTTCACCACTCCTTTCCAAGCTTTACAGCCTCCTCAGCCAACCACTTGAGCTGCCACGCAAAAAGGGCCACAGCCACAGGCTGTTCATGGATGATGGAGAGATGCTCTTTGTATCTTGAATAAAGTTCTTGTAAAGATGCAGAAGCATCACGCGTCGAGGGCAAAAGCTGTGGAGGCTTGGGGTGTCACTGTGTCAGCATCCATTGGTGGTGTATCTTTCATCAAACAAACCAAAAGAAGACAATCCCTTAACATGAGCAGCATAAGGCTAGTGAATAGCAGCAAATCAGTGAATGGTCCTCTCAAGAACAGTGATACCTTGCCTTTGCCTTCAAGGAAGCAGCAGGCGTTCGATGTCAACAGATAATGGAGCACAAATTCTCTTTTTTTTTTCTTCAAAGCATATTGCCAAATTTACAACATTGCTGACTAGGCTGAAAACAGTGTGATTTAATAAAACCAAGCTATTCCTTGGGCCTATGATACACTACAATCTTATGTAAGATGGAAGACAGAATGATAGGTAAAAGAAAAGTTGGAAGCTTACAAATGTGACACTACCACAAACAAGCTCTAGGGATCTAGGGCTACAACCGCAAGGCATGTAATCTTGGCACCAGATTGGATGCACTTGTATGCTGCATTCGTTCATCATGGAGGAGGAGGATGTTGACGGTGCCAGACTCTCTCAACCAGGCAGCCACGACAGCACTGGGAGACACAAACCTTCCAATGTTAAACCGCTCAACCTGGAAGGGTGCTCCAATTGAATTGAGCAGTGCTTCGATGACACAGCGGAGAGTGCTTGCACCAGCTATCTTGCTATGCTTTCCCCATCCTGTCAGAATGCTGTAGACATACAGGAGATGGCTTTACTTCATAGAAGCCTAGAATGCTACATAACAAAATACAAGCGGACATACAAGTTTATACTCTACAGGTTTGCACAAATATATAATCATAAAAGTGTAGCGAGCATAAAACATAAAATTGCTCTAGCATGAAGTGCTAGAAAAATAAATCAAGAATTAAGCACCTCAGAAATTCAGGCATAGCTCTTCCTTCAAAGACAATAGAGCGCACATTCAGTAACCATGCATGGACCATTGCTTGGGCTGCACCACATGACATAAGGTGCAGATCCAAACAGAACTCACTCCATGTGTTCTCCCAAACATGGCGATTTACCCCTTCAAGCACAATTTGCTGAGCTCCTTGCCTCTGAAAATGAACACAAATATGTCATCAAGACAATAGGCTGGAGTACCCTGCAAATGCACTTAAGTGGGATTTTTTTTACGTTGCAGTGCAATGTTTGCTGCTTATATAGTCAAATGAATTGTGAATGCAATACTAAACCATCCAAAGAAACACTAACTCAGAACATTTAACTACTACTTATTTGAAAACAAGTTCTTAAGCAATTTGATAGTTGTTACTGGCACTGAATAAAAACTGCTTACATGAATCATATAAACAGCTAACAAACAAGACCATGTACATGCAAAAGTGCAAGACAACAGAGGATCAAGATGCAAGTATGACAAGGTAAAGGACCATGACAATATTTGTCTATAAAGTGCAAAGGTTGTGATACGCACGAAGAATGGTAGAATACAAACAATGAAAAACATCAAAGCTAAATTATCAAATAAGTAGTTATTCTGATGACATTTCTTCTTTTCTTTAAAAATGAAATCAATTGTTAGCAATAAGATTACCATTAATATTACTGCAGTTCTAAGGTTTCATCTTTTGAATAATACAATACTCTATATTCAGATATACACGTGGGAGTAAATCCTACCTGGCCAAAATGCCAAAGCACATCAGTAAGAGCATTGTAAAAGGCAGAGGACGTTGGAGAATCCATACGCCCCAATTGATTAAAGAGGGACCGAGCTTGTGACCAAACTTCTTGATAACCCATCAAAAGACCATATGCAACACCATAGACAAAGTTATCAAACAATCGAAGTTGTTCCAGTAATAGGGCCGCATCTTCAAAACTATTGCATCGACTGCAACAACAACATTAAAGCAAATAGTTAATACATCGGATAGGAGGCACCCATGTTGAATTGTCACGCAAAAAAAAAATAAAAATATTTTCAGCATAAAGTAGCACCAAGTTTGAACTTTCAACTGGTATGCCACAAGGATTTCAGACAGGAAATAGCAAGACAGCATCTACCAGCAGAAAACTGAGAATTGCAAGGCATTAGCAAAAAAAAAGGCTTTAAAAATATAAGATAATGTACCTGCAAGCATTTAGGATAGCCGAGAATGTAACAACATTTGGCCTTACACCCTGCTGGACCATCTTCTGAAACAATTCCAGAATGAAAAACAACTCCTGGGACCTCCTCATACGGATATCAGTAGCAGAGCGCGCACCTCTAGTCACTGAATTGGCAGCCCTAACAATCTGGCCACCATAAACCCCAACAATTCCCATGTCCCCGACTTCAGGATCCTCCTCAGTGAGAACCTTAGACTTGCCAAATGCATCGATTATTGTGTTGTATGTTACCACATTTGGCTTGATACCCATATCTGTCATATCACTAAGCAGAGATAAAGCCCATTCTACCAAACCATTCTTGGCCAATGTGTCAATGAAAGAGCTAAATAGAACAACATCGGGCTTTAAGCCAGACTCCTTAAAATCCAAGTAGACATTAAATGCATCTCCATGCATTCCTGCCTTTGAATAGATATCTATCAAACTTGAGTATGTTAGTACACTAGGAGCTACCCCACGTTTCCTCATATCTTGAACAAGGAAAGAGACAACGTCCAAGCGTCCCTGCTTTCCATATCCACTAATCAAAGAATTGTAGGTGACAGTGTCCTTATCAATCCCCGAGTCCTCCATCTCATCGCACAAAGTAGCAATTTCACCATACTTTCCTGTCTTCACATAAATAGACAGCAAGGTGTTGTAGCACACTCGGTCTAATCGAATTCCCAAGGACTTAATCTTTTCAAACAACTTGAGTGCCTCATCGTACTTCTCCAACTTGGAGTATCCATCAATCAATGTACTATATGTAACAACATTTGGCTTGACGTTGTTTGCTTCCATATCCAACAGAACCTGCATAGCAAGTTCCATGTTTCCACACTTGCAAATGGCATCTACAAAAGTGTTGTATGTGTAAATGTCACGCCCAATGCCAAGATGGATCATTTCATCAAAGACAGCACGAGCATCCTCCAAATGCCCTGCACGGCTACATGCAGAGAGAAGTGAATTAAATGTCTTCCGGTCTGGACACAGACCATCCCGCAGCATCTGACGGAAATACCCAAGTGTGAATCTAAGGTCAACACCCCCTTTCCCACAAGCATCAATCACGGCATTGTATGTAACCGTGGTAGGCCGCAAGCCTGCACCTTTCATCGACTCAAGCACCCCCATGGCCTCCGTCGCAAGACCACTCCTTGCATATGCTGAGATGAGTGCAGAGTGTGCAAACACTGTGTTGCCATAACCCCCTGCAATCCCAGCGTCAAAAGCTCTCCTTGCAAGGTCTGGCCGTCCCATCTTGCCAAGGGCGCCAATGGCTGCAGTCAAAAGCTTGCCTTTGTCGACAGCACTGCTGCCCACAAGGGGCAGCGCAGCATGAAACACCTCGAAAGAACGGAGCGCCGACTTATCCCTGTCTCCAAGCTCACGGAGGGCATGGCAGTAGTCATCCGGAGCAACCAGGTCGCCCCGGAAGGACGACAATGCCGCGGAGAGAGCTCGGCGGTCATCGGGTGCCACGCGAAGCAGCTTGTCGACGCAGCGCCCGGCGGCGGCCGACGACGCGCGTGCCCCGCGGTCCTGGGTGCCCGCACCGCGGTTGCGCTTGGAGATGTTCTTGGTGGAGCGCGAGCGCCGAAACTCCGGGCCGAGCGCCGCCCCAACGCGCGGCGGCTGCACCATCCATGGCGCGGCGGGGCCACAAAATATCGGGTTCTGCACCGGCGGGCATGCCGCGGAGGAGCTGCTGGACCCAGCCGCGAGGAAGGGCGGGCACAGCGCCGCCGCCGCGGCCGGCGCCGACGCGGCCCCCGTCGCATGCAGCCGGGCGGTGGCCGTGGCCGTGGCCGCCGCCGCGGCCGCCGCGGCCGAGTGGTGCGACGCCGCCGTGTGCGTCTGCGACGGCGTGAAGTGCGTCGGCGGCGCCATCACCACCACCCAAGAATCACCTCCTCACCGCCGTATCCACCACAAAAGAATCCGCCTCCCGAACCACAAAATCCCTCACTCTCCCTCCACAAATCACGGGCGCCCCAATCCAATCACCCCGCCCTAAACCAGAACCCAAAAATCTCCAGGAGGCACGGCACGGCACCAGCTGAAGAAGGAAGCTCCAAAAAAGGCGGGATATTTTTCCCCGGCCGGAAACCAAGATCGCTCGCGCCGCGCCGCCGCCGAAGCGATCACACCGCGCCCCCGCGCGCCATCGCCACGGCTGTACGACTACCCGCGGCGAGTGATCTGGCGATAAGATGGGATTAGCATATCGGATTTGGGGGCGCGGGGATTGGATGGCTGGGTAGGCCGCACGGCGCCGCGCGGGGACGGGGAGGGAGGAGATAAGACGCCGGAGGAAGCAAGAGGACTGGGTAGTCTCCGCGTTCGCTACAGCTACGTGCCGCGTGTCCCTGACTTGTGGGGTCGGAGCATGTGGGGTCAGTTGGCAGTGGCAGGGGATGCCTGCGGGTGCGGTGTGGGGGCGTCGCTTGGACGCCCGGGGAAGAGGTGTGTGTATGACATGTGGGGCCAGGAAGGTCCACGTCGGATGCCATGATCCGACACGCGGACTCGCCGGCGGCTGAGCTGTTAAAGAGCGCTACGGCCACTCGAGTGGCTGCCTTGCACTCTTTGGTCCATTGGAGTAGGAGTGTGGCTAAAAATTCACATTAAGAATTCCTTATTTTTTCAGAAAATCAGTTAGTCATTAAGATTCTAGAACTGCGTGAATTTAATAGCATGAGAAGGGAATTCAAATTTAGGGTCCATTGAAGTTCGAATATTTAGATAAATGAAGTTTGAAATCTTGACTCTTAAGGTTGGCTCCAGTTTGGTTTTGGTTCATTAATGTAGCACGTCAATAAAATTAAATATATGCAATTATATATCTTTCTTATAATATACAGTTCATTTCCTCGGTCTAGAATGTTTTTTTAAATTCTAGTCGTATGTCTTGTTTAAACTATTTGTTGGCCATCATAACCTATTCCATTAGCTACCAGCCGGTCCGGCTTCCAAATAATTTGTGCTTCGATAGTTTGGTTTCAAATTGAGCTGGCTCATTGGTCAGATCAATAGATCCTAGACCACAAAAGAATACAAAGCAAGTTTTAATTCTAGCCTTGTTCTTTGCTGTTGAAAAGCAGCGGTATATTATACAGGGAATGGCTCACGTCTTCTTCGATGGTGGCCTATTTCTGGACCCATCACCGTAAGAATCAGTTTGTGGATAATAAAATAGGATTGGAAATAGGATAAAGAGATAGAAATGTATAAATTGGGAAGATAGGGCCAATGTTGCTAGGTGAATAGTGAAATGGGGTTGTAAATAATAGATGGATAGTGAAATGGAGTTAGAATATAGGCACAAGGTTGGAGATGTTGCAAGTCTTAATATTTTAGCCCCATGTCAACATTGTAACAAGTTCTAAATATTACGACAAATAAAATAAAAGAGAGAAAAATATGAATGAATAGTGAAAAAATGTGTGGATAGTGGATAGGATTCCTAATTTGAACGTAGCATTGGAGATGGCCTAATGTTTGAGCCCCTTGATTTTTCCTATCTCGTACATGGGTTCCTCAAATTTATTGCATGTGAATAGTAGATGGATGGTGAAATAGAGTAACATAGGCGTAAGGTTGAAGATGTTGCAAGTCTTAATATTTTAGCCCCTCGTTTTTTTCTTTACGGTGCATGTGTTCCTAGATTTTAGTGTATTGGCACTCGAGTTTGTTAGTTTCTTGAATTTACCCTCCTAACCATGGGAAAAGAAGACTTTAATCGACATAAGTGGAGGCTTGTACTGCCTTCATTTTTTATGTAAGATGTATTTTAAATTGACACATATATTACCAAAGCTGTGTAATTAAGAGAAAGTTAAGAGAAATGATCATAAATAGATGGTCAAAGGAGCTGCCCAGCTCGGCCCTGGTCAGGCACGACCCGATTAGACCGGGCCTACACGGCCTGAAGAAGGTGGCGGGGCGTGACGTGCCGGCCCATGGACCGAGGCAAAGGCCTAGGCACGGCCCGAAGGGAGGCCGTGTTGTACCAGGCCAAGGCACGACAAGGCCCATCGGGACTGTCAAGCCATTTGTATTAAATAGAGAAAATAGGAGATAAAAATGTTGGCACTAGGCTTTGAACATGGACCTTTTGGCTTCCAAAACTCCGTTTTCACACTTACTAGCCACTATACATGGTTTCTCTTGTGATGATGTCATGCTTTGAACATGAACCTCTTGGCTTCAAAAATATCGTGCCTCGTGCCGGTCCATTTAGGCCAACCCTTTTGGCCATCTATAATCATGCACATTGACGGCGTGCTCTCCGCTCAACCACCGCGGATCACATCCCTATCAGATTTCTATCCTGCTAGCCGACCAGCTCGAGCTCAGTTCGATTCGAGTGTAGAACGCGGCAAGGAGCGACGCGCAGAGTTTACCCAGGTTCGGACCCTCGCGGTAATAGCAGTTCTACTCCTCGCCGAGCCTTAGCTCTTTTCATGTTGTGGTTGTGTGGAATGCGATTCATGAATGTTTGAACCCCTTCTCCCTTCTCTCCTCCCTTTATACAAGCCTCGAATCTGGCGGAGAGAGCGAGGGGTAAGGCGGACAAGATTTCAAGATAATCGATAAGACATAAGAGACGGGATAGGAGAGACAAAACGTCTTGCTCTCTTGCGCCAGTATGGTGCCGCCACGCTGCAACCGCGCAAGTGGCCGACCGTGTGAACACGCCAGTGAGACTACGGGCGGGGCTCAGCTTGCTCCTCCTGACACGGGCGGCTAGCTTGATGAGGGCAAACTCTCTCTGCCGGTCAATTCATTGCGCCACGATGACGATTGATCGACCGCAAAGGTCACCGTGGCGGTAATCATCTCTTCATCTGTCTATCCGCACGTTATGTCGCATTGAATGCGCCCGTCCTTCGCAGCAGGGGGAGCCTTCGCCCAGAAGACTTCTTTCGGGGCGCCTCGCCACGTGGGCCCACTGGCGAGAGGGCCCGCGCCTCTGGGCTCGCCCACGCTGGGCTGATCGCCCACTTGACGTGTGGGGCCTCGCCCGCGCCATGGGGGGCTTCGCCATTACTGTTGGGCCGATCGCCGCTTTGACGTGTGGGGCCCTCGTCCAGTCTTCTCCAGGACTCTTCATACCCCGGTATTTATTGTACCGACACACATGATATAATGTATTGGAAATATGAGAAAGAACATAATGCGAGAGAGTTTTAGATAAATGCATGAGAAAGAATTGTGAAATAAATAAGAGTAAACAAGAAAAAACATTAATAGAGTAGCATTCAAGTCTTATATTTCTAAACAATATTGCTCAAACTACGTGTCTTACTTAAAAAATAGGGAAAAAATATACAACAACCTGGATAAAAAAAATATATTACTATTTCTGTTATGAAATAATAATCGTTTTAAATTTGTTATAAGTCAAAGTTTTAAAATTTATCCATTGAGAACTTTTAAAATAGATAGATTCGTCTTAAAAAAAACTTTCATAATATTATTATTTTTTCATGCATTATAAATTTTTTTAAAAAAAATTATGTTCTTAGTTGTATTATGGAGACCGTGCCAATATCCAAAACGATTATTATTTCATAAACGATTATTATTTCATAATAAAAGAGGGGTACTCCACCGGAAGAGTGCCGACTTACATGAATCTAGACGACAGTAACCAACTCTATATTCTTTTCATGAAACCTAGACAGACATCCACGGCGTTTTCTCTCGGCCGGCCAGTGCACACGTTGCTTCCTCGATCTTCCTCCCGTGCACACACAAAAAAATTTGCCCTTTTCTAACGCGCGCAGAGTGTAATTTTGTAATGTAACCAGGATCTGGCCACGTAGACGAATTTTTTATAGGCCTAACACGTTGAGTGGTGCATAATTTGATTGCACCATGGAAAAACAATACGAAATCTGAGTGATGAACATGTCTTTGACATGTCGCTTTCTTAAATTATTTGATTGTATTTTTCAGCACGGCTCGCTGTTGTTCCTTTTGATATTGGGGTTACTTTTTAAATCTAGCTACAGTTATTAATCTCTCATTTTTAAGTCACTGTTCAAAATGATCAAAGCGCAGTTTCAACGAATAATTAAGATGATTGCATCACCGTAAAACACCCTCTAAACCTAGCACACAAGTAAACAAGTGCTGTTACTACTATTACTATATTATATATACTCCTTCCCTGCTAGTGCTTCCTCGGGTCATACAAAAGATTTATTTTTCATGTTATATTTTAGGGGCAACGCCAGGGATCGGACGTTCGGACCGTCCGGACCTGCTGACGTCAGCAGGAAACTTACGCGGATACCTACTGAAACTTGAAAAATAACGGTGGAAACTTGATAACCCGTGGCAACTTGGGGACTAAACTTGGGATTTCGAAAGTTTTGAGAATAAGAACCAAGTTTCATTGTACAAAATCCAAGTTTGGTGGGCGATATACAAGTTTCAGTGAGCAAAACCTAAGTTTTCAGGAAAAAAACGAAGTTTCGAGGTCGTGAAACCTCAAGTTTCGTGCAACTTGGCGATGAAACCTAAGGTTTCAGAAAGCGTCTCGAGAGTAAGACAAGTTTCAATAGTGCAAAGTTCAAATTTCGGTAGGCAAATATTCAAGTTTTAAAGGTTAGACAGAAAGTTTCGGTAGGAGAGAAGTTCATTTCCATGAGCGGAGTCCTCCAAAGTTCCAGATCGAGGAAAACAGAAAGTTTTATATGTACAACTCCAAGTTTCGAGCACAGAAATCCTAAATTTCCAGAGACAAACCTCAGGTTTCGAGCCTGAAATGGGGATGAGTTTCCTCCTTGCCTCCTTCTTCCCCAGATCCGGCGAGATCCTTGCCCTTGCTCGCCGGATCCGCCGTCGTGATGACGAGCTTCACTATCGCTGCTCCCCGTGCTCCCTCGTCGGCGTGGTCGCCGTCCCCCTCCAGATCTGGCGGTGGCCTTGGAGCACGGCGAGGAGGAGGTCCTCAGCGTGTCGCCAGCGCGTGAGGAGGAGGAGGCACCGGCGCCGTGAGAGGGAGGAGGAGGGGGGCGGCACCGACGACGGAGGAGGGGAGGAGGCACGAGGCGCGGGAGGAGGAGACGCGGCACTGGGCGACGGAGAGGAGCACGGGAGGAGGCGGCGGAGGAGGAGATGCGACGACAATGAGGCGCGGGAGGAGGTTGCGACGGAGAGGGAGGAGCGCGGGAGGAGGAGGAGCGCGAGCGAGCGAGCTGACGCGAGCGAGGGAGGAGTCCGGACGGACGGACGTCCGTCCTATAGTGTTTCCGTATATTTTAAAACCTGATTAAAATAGGAGCAAGCACTTTTCCAGATACCGCCTTCCCGCTCGAAATTCTCCATTTATCTCCGGTCACACACCGATGGTCTGAAAAATCTCCATCCGTCCGATCCAGATCCGACGGTCAGAAGAGCCCGTCATATCTCCTCCTCCTCCCCCACTGCTTCAGTTCGCAACTTGGCGCCGTTGGTGGCGCTCCCCCTCTCCCCTCTCCTCCCTCCTGGCCTCGCTTTGCTCCCTCTCCTACGCCGCCTCATCAAGATAAGGCTAGTAGCCTGCGCTTCCGGAAGCTTCTGGAAGCTTCCGCTGGGCCCCACCCCACCGCCGGAGCCCAGTCCTGGAGCGGCTGCATGCATGAGTAGTCGCTCCGCCGCCGCCGCAGTGGAGCCATGGGGATGGTCACCGCCGCCGCCCTCCTCGCCTCGCCGCAGACCCCGCTTGGCGGCCGGTATTTCTCCGGCGTGTCGTGGCTGCGCCTGAGGCCCGCCTCCCCGCGCGTCCCCGTCCTCAGGTGAACGAGAGAGCGAGCGAGCGAACGAACGAACGAATGCTCGGTTGTTTTGCTAGGTTGCGTCGCAAAGGCCGCTCCTTTGGGGACTTTGGGGGGTGAGAAGTGAGGTAATTGTTTGATTTTGTGGTTGGGGAAATTTCTTCCTTTGGATTCTTGGTTTCTTGCTGGTGTGGAAGAGGTTAGGGTGAGACTGGTTGGTGCTTCTCTGGAAACATGATTTGGTTATTTAGTTATTAGGAAGTGCAGTGGTGGTTGTATTGGAAGACACGGTTTGGTTATTATGTTTGGCTCTTGTAGCAAATGAAAATGGAAATGAAGTTCAGAGAAAGGGGCGAAATTAGCTGCCAGTTAGTGTTTGTTTGTGCGGACACTGGCCAGTATATTTGCTCTTTAGCATGTGTGCTGATTAATAGACCCTATGGAGTCAGCAAGAGAGAATAATCGAATTAAAACATTGGTGGATTAACTCAGTTGATCTTGTGGGCTTGCTGCATAGGTTCTTTTATGATGCTTATATTAACATGGAAATTCCAAGATATTTGTTCTATGGAGGATTGGTGATTTTACAAGAAATCGCTAACATATAGATACTATGTTTTCAAAAAAAAAAAACTAACATATTGATACTCTTGTCAGGTTGAACACTTTTGTCCCAAAGTGTTATGCAACAAATGTCGAGGTTGATGTTAGTGATGTAAATAAAGATGAGGCTTTTGATGACCACCCGTCATTACCACCTGGCTGTTCCATTCCAATTGTTCATCTCCGAGGAGACGTTCTAGATTCTAGTCCTTTTCCTCTGCATGAGAGGGCTTCCCATTGTGCCAATTTTGAAGAGTTGCCGGTATGTTTTTTATTTTCTTTCCGCTGTTCTCTGTCAAACACTATTTATTACTGTCTTGTAATTGTTTTTTATTATATACAGGTTTTGTCTGAAGGAGAGCAATATACATTGTCTGCTACTCCAGCTCACCCTGCTGGACTATATGGTATGGCCATCGTTCATGTTCATGCATGCCACTGGATTAGCTTTACACAATATGTACTATTTACACCTTTAAATTATATACAGCTATATTGAAATAACCAAATAAGTTTGTTTGCTTCTTTGGTGAAATACATTGGAGCGAACATGCAAAATATCTTTTACATTAAGGCCTATCATGTAACAGGAATAATAATTGCATATGAACCCAATCTATGTGTTTCTTTTATAACATATATGCATCACAGAATTTACATCCTTTAACATTATATAAACTTGATGCAGCACTATATGTTAGCTACTTCTTTGGCAATTTAGTTGAACAACTGTGGAACTTCGCTTGGCCTGCTGCTCTGGCAATTCTTCATCCAAGCCTACTGCCTGTGGCTATTGTGGGGTTCTTCACAAAGGTACTTTCCATTGTACGAAATTCAACAGAGGTTTTCAAATTAATAATCTTTTTTTATGACTTCCAGCTTTCAGTTTTTATTGGTGCACCAATAGTTGGCAAACTTATGGACCATTTCCCTCGAATACCTATGTACACCGGATTAAATGCTGTCCAGGTGCTTGTCATTAAATCTTCTCTATATTCAAAGATTATGCGCAAAGAAGCCAACTCAATATCGATTTTCTATATATTGCCCAAAAACATGACGGTAGTCCTTTGCGTAACCTGGTATGGCAGGTAGCCACCCAGTTGATATCAGCCGCAATGGTCATCTATGCTCTCCAGAACATGAGCTATGCTTCTACAACAGCTGTGGTTCTCCAACCTTGGTTCCTTGCATTAGTGGCAGCTGGAGCTATTGAAAGGCTTGCAGGATTGGCACTAGGAGTTGCCATGGAGCGGGACTGGGTTGTGTTGGTAGGGTTACTAGCCTTTGTTTTAGCTTTAATAGACTGCTGGTTTGTTTGATTGAAACTGCTAGAAAATAAATACTACCAAATGGAAAAGCACTAAGATATACAACATAAAAATGTATAGCTTTTGGTTACAAAAAAATTCAAATCTTGTTACCTTTTTGCCGTTGATATTCTTTTCCCTTACTGGTCTTTTTTCTCTGTCAAGTTAGCAGGAGCAAACAGGCCTGTTGCATTAGCTCAAGCCAATGCCATGCTTAATCGACTTGATCTTGTTTGTGAGGTGAGATTCTTCTAACATTCTCAAGTAGCCAAGTGTGCCTACCAACTTCTTTAATATATGGAGACTTCATCCATGATAAATTGATAAGGTTGACCGTTGTATAGATCTTGTTCTCTATTCAGCAAACCCTGCACTCTCTTGTTTTGAGCTGGATATTTGAATTCAGATGACATGCAACATCTTGTGATTATCGCAGACTGTCGGTGCTTCAGTGTTTGGCTTTCTGCTGTCCAAATACCATCCTGTAACCTGTTTAAAGATTGCTTGCAGTCTAATGATCTGCAGCCTCCCTGTTCTGGTATACCACATATACCCTCTCAAAGTGGAATACTAGTTGACATTAATTGTTAAATGTACCTCACTCACAAGATACTGTGTGGACTTTCAGGTTCTGTTGGGCCAACTAATTAACAGAGTCTCTTGCCACGCTCTCGATTACTCTAGAACTCCCAGTGATGAATCTATCTGCGATGATCTGTTGGATATACGCAGGATTGGTGAGTATGTGAGATTATTGTGTAGTTAATTTGCTTTCACTTTTGCAGATGGTCTAATACTCGTTGACCTTCAGTTCAAAATGGCTTGAGTGCTATCAAACATGGCTGGAGTGAGTATAAGCAGCAGACAGTTCTACCTGCAAGTGTAGCCACCGTGTTTCTAAATTTCAATGTAGCACTTGCTCCTGGTGCCATAATGACTGCATTATTGATGCATCGTGGTAAGTTTGACTTCTTCATATCAATTTTTTTAATTCAAAGGAATTTTTCTCTGACATAGTTATGGATGTTGAATAGGTATTAGTCCATCCATTGTTGGTGCTTTTAGCGGAGTGTGTGCTATCATGGGTCTTGTTGCAACATTCATCTCCTCCAGCCTGGTGAAAAGAGTTGGAATTCTTAAGGTTGGACCTACAATCTTTGTTGGTTTCATTTCTATGATTTCTCTTACAATTTGACACAAATGCCTTGTGCTATGTACTAGGCTGGGGCGGCTGGATTGATATTTCAAGCTTCACTTCTGTCAGTTGCTCTCACAGTGTATTGGGCTGGTTCTATTTCGCAAAGAACACCTCTACTTATCTTCCTTGCTTCCATTGTGAGGATGAATTCTTAACTTTTGATAGAAATTAGCCAAACACCCAAACACTATGTACCAATCCTTGTGTCTTTCCTATATTAATTTTCAGGCATTATCTCGGTTGGGGCACATGTCATACGATGTTGTAGGGACACAGATTCTCCAAACAGGGGTTCCTGCTTCAAAAGCAAATCTTATTGGAGGAATGGAGGTTTCAATTGCAAGCCTTGCAGAGTTAGTCATGCTTGGTATGGCTATCATTGCGAATGATGTCTCTCATTTCGGCTTCTTGGCAATCCTATCGGTTTCATCAGTTGCTGGGGCAGCATGGATGTTCTGTCAGTGGTTGGCAAATCCAACAGATGAGCAGAGGGAACTCTTCATGTTTGATCCCCACTTCCAAGTTGAAGCAATGTAAGTATTAACTGTCATTCATGCCGTCACCTCATTAAGAAACACATTAGAGTTCAAAAGTGTTTGACGTCCCGTTCAAAGAAAAAAAGTGTTTGACGTCCATCTTGAAGGCCAGTGACTGATTCATGCATATCTGTGAAATATGTCGCAACAGCTTCGTGGCATTTTTTTCTCCCCCAATTTACTGTCTTGAATATTACAATTACAAATTTTAAGGTTTAAAGCATGTTGCAGATGTGTATGACTCAGTTATCAAGATGGTGTTTCGACATCCCAGCAGCGCTCCTGTTTTACATAGAACTAAAACTTACTTACATGCAGACTCCAATCTTATCTTGCAGATGATAGACGAAGCATGATCTTTGTAGGCACTGCCGCACCGCTGGCACCGGGTACAAGAGTGGGAGCATAGCAATTGGCAGCTAATTGGCTGATGCCTTGTGATTGGTGTCAAATTGACCCTGGAGATGCTGTGACATTTTGACTCAATACAACACAAGACACCCATTTGTTACTGTTAACTTAAGTCTCAACCATGCTTAAAATTCAACCTGTACACCCAATTTTTTTTCTCACACTTTGTACAGTACATCTACCATTGGCTCTCCTCACAGGTAACTCATGTAGAACATGTAACAGCCCTGTGAATTAGGAAGCATACAGGTGAAGGGAGGGTGATTTGGGACCACTGACGTATGGGACTACGCTGGATGATAATTGATGCATGAAGTATGAACCACGGCATGATATCCCCCTTCGCCAATAGAGCAACCCACGGAGAAAAGAGCCAAACCTCTCCCTCAATTACCCTTTTCTCAAGAAATTTTTAGATTTTTGATAAATGATTTTTTAATCGAAAACATTAGTTTGTCTACTAGGTTGATCCACATTTGTGTCCTCGTCCTCGCAAACATCTACAGATTTAATGATGTACGATGCTCAATAAGTTTCTAATTGTTTCATAAAAAAAAACATGTCACATGATATATAGGCAAACTAATGAAAATATAGCAACAAATGTCTCCCTAAGCTAAGTAATGACTGTCCTAGTAGAGGCTAATATAGAAATTCTAAATTCTATAAACCTGAGTGAGGGGACAACAATTGCAACATCGAGGGAGAGAAAAGATCATATTAGCATTATAAATTGAAAAGATCATATTAGCATTATAAATTCTGTCTCATTTACCATGAGATAATCTACACATTATGAATTCTAGCTCATCACAGTTGACAATCTCCACATTAATTTCTCCTCCACCCATTTGCCCAAAAAAACATCAATCATAGTTCATAGACCTAGAATCATCACATTATTTTCTTTGCGTTTTCCTTTATATATCTTTGTGATCGTTAATTCCATCTCAATGGCAAAGATCCCAAAATGTTGAAAAGAACGACCACAACTTACCACAAGAGAGGTGCTACTATTTTCACCCCTCTAATGGCAGCTACAAACTTTAACAATCCTCTCAGTATCCCAACCTCTCCATGCATCCTCCATGGCAAAGATACCAAAATGGCAAAAGCATCTGCTATTTTGGTCCCTAAAATGGCGGTTACTTGCCAATGGCCACCATGGCCGCCACTTTTCGCGGGAAAATGCAGCCAGCCAATCCCCTCCTTTCCCTCCCCATTCAATTCAAATATAGGTAAACAAATTAACTAGCGATAAATCAATTGCAATTAATCGCCTCCCTATTAACCCACGACTCCCTAATTCCAATCTCCAATCCCCTTCGCACGCCATGAGGCCACCGCCGCTCGCCTGCCTCCTCCTCCTCCTCGCCGCCGCGGCGGTGGCGCCGGCCGCCGCCGTCTGCGTGCCGCGCAAGCCCAGGGCGCCAGGAAGCCGGGGCGCCCCGTCGGCCCGCCCGTCCCGTCGCCGGCGCCGCCGAAGCCGAAGCCGACGCCGCCGGCGCCTGCGCCGCCGAGGCCGGCGCCGACGCCGATCGCCCCGGCGCCGACATCGTGAAGGTCCTTTGCGCCAAGACGGACTACCCGGACGTGTGCCAGGCGGCCATCGCGGCTCAGCCGCCGCCGCCGCCGGACGCGAAGCTGGACGGCGCCGCCGTGCTCCGGCTGGCCATGGCCGCCGTGCGCGCCAAGGCGGCGGAGGCGAAGGCGGCGGCGGCCGCGCTCGCCGCCGACCGAGGACGGCGCCGCTGGCGCAGGGCCCGCTCCGGGACTGCGTGGAGTCGTACGACGACATCGCGTACAGCCTCGACGAGGCCGGCAAGGCCATGTCCGCCGGCGACAGGGACACCACCGGCACCATGCTCGACACCGTCCGCACCGACGTCGACACCTGCGACCAGGGCTTCGAGGAGCGCGAGGAGCTCACGCCGCTCATGTCCAAGCAGGACGCCGAGCTCGCCAAGCTCGCCAGCAACTGCCTCGCCATCGCCGCCGCCGCCGGCCTCCGCTAGCTCATAGCACTAGCACTTGATCGCTCACCTAGACGACACCCCCGTACGCCTATACTCTTTGACCACTAATATATATATTACATCCATGGAAAAATGTTAGTGGAAGCGTTCTGATTCGTGCCTGATTGTAAAATTTTACCCGTGGTTCCTGTTCCTTTTGAAATTCTTGCAGTAGATCTGATTGTTCATGGCAATCTATATGACAATGTGTGACATCTACTTTACGAATATTTTATTTTTGTGAACATGCATGCATAATTTTTTAGGAAAAAAAAAATCACCATCATTTCTTATGATATGAACTCCCTTGCGTGCTCTTGGAAAGAAAAAAATTACTAGCGTTGCTAGGTGGTGTGCCTTGTGATGAAACTACTAAACCTTGTAGCATTTCTGGGCGATGCGCTCTTCATGTCTCTTAAGAAGTTGGTACAAAATCTCTATCTGCTCTCAAGTCTCAACATCCTGGGAAGCAAGTCCTCAATGATCTCACAATCTGCTCTTTTTGTGTCAGGTTTCATGGCTAGCGCACATCCTTCTTTTCTTTTTGTGTACCTTCTAAAGCTATATATTATTACGGGTTTTGTTCTGAAAGAAAGAAAATTTCATAATATTTCAGAGAAGGATGATCATTTGTATACGGGAGTAAATTATGCTTTTAAGATAACACCATGTCATGTCAGAATGAAAGTGCAAGATTTCGGGACACGCGAACAGTTTAATTATGCTTACCAATAACGATATAGTGAAGTAATAATATCATACCGAATGTTAGCAAACGTTGCTCTATCGCGTGTTGTGAATTTCTTTTAACCAACTTTGGTACATGCATATGTGTTGCTGAGGGAAAAATTGGTTGAACAATATACATTTAATTTGAAATTGTAAAAGTATGTCACAGTGGGCAGGAATGGGGGAAATGTGCCCAGCCAGCTTCCGCCACCTAGGACGGCTATATGCGGCTTCCGCCACCCCAGGTGGCTTCCGCCGTGCCACACGGCTAAAGCCGTTGGTTTCGGCCACCCAAGGTGGCGGAAGCCATTTGATGCCGCCATGTGGCACCGCCGCACCCTTCCGCGGCCGCCGGCGCGCTGCCGTCCTTTCGCCCTCACTCCGAGGCACAAACCAAGCTGCGCGCGCTGAGCTGCTGTCAGTTTAATTAATTTCCCGCCGAAACGAGCTAATTTGATTAAAATGCATAATATAATTGGTTAAGTTGATGATGCATCATTTTATGTAGATTATAAAGAGATAGTTGCACTATTATGGTTAGAAATATTATATTTACATTAATTATTACCAGAGTAATATGCTATTGGGAGAAAATCAGATAAACTAGATTAAACGTGGTTGACAAAAGTTTTGTAAAATTTGAACAAGTTGCGCACGGCTGTGATGTTCAATACGTGATATTGTTTGACTTATTTGTTCACTCTGTTGAATTAAGTACAAAAACTAAAAATAACATTCGAAACGGTGATTAGTTTTTTCTGTCGGAGCAAATGAACGGTTTATGGTTTTAGAGAACCGGATATGAAATAATAAAAATTAGGATTACATGATACAAGCAATGGCACGCGTGATGCATAAAACAATCTACCGTAGTAGTGCATCATAACATGCCTTAGAAGATTTAAAAACATATTTGTCATACACGATAACCATACTCTTGGGTGCGGTGGGGTATTTCCCTTCATAAGCGCTTAGGTCTGCATCCTCGGCTCTAGTAGCCTCTCGCTTTTCGCACGGTGCGCCTCACGCTCATTGAACTGGCGCTGTCGGTCAACCTCGCGCTGTGCCTGAAACTCTTCTCTCGCACGCTTGTTTCTTTCTTTCCTGAGAGCGTCTTGCCACCGTTCCTCGGCCCTGGCCCTGCGCCCCGCCGCCTCCCAGTGCATCAGCCGCTCCATTTCGGGAGTCTGCTCGGCGTCCAAAAATTGCACAAACTCGCATAATGGAGGCTAAAAAGATTGAGGTTAGCATCTGCGCGTTTATGTTCGTTAGGAAAGAAATAAGTAAGAACTGACTTACAGGGTACTTTGCCCTCCTCTCCATCTCGGCAGTTCGGTCGTACACATAGTTTGCCAAATTGGTAGGATTGTCCACTATATACATTCCAATTAGCAAATGCATCCTCCTGCGGTGGCGGAGCCGGTGTCTGCATGTACCAACTCGATCCGTATGGCTGATCTGGTTGCGGGACAGGTGGGTGGGGTGTAGTAGTCGTATCTGGTTGCGGGACAGGTGGGTGGGGTGTAGTAATCGTATTCAACAAATCAGTGAATCCTACACCCGACCTAAACATTTGTTGCCATGCATGCACATTCAGATGCAACACGTACTGAGAAAAATAAAAAACACGAGAGTCCCTCAATAAGAACAATGCGAAATCCAAACCAGCAGAGGCCTCACTAAGCACCAGGGCAATGAGATGTGTGGGCAGCGAGAATGGTGTGAAGCGAAGTGAGCGCGAGTGCTCCTTTTATAGCTGAAGTGTGCATTAGATTATCATAAACATACCATTTATTACTCACTAATTAATCCTTTACTAATCAAGCAGGGTTCAAATGCTACTGGCAGACATGATAAGACGTGTGCGTGGCAGGCAGAATAAGACATTGAATGACCGCGCACCTTTTATAATCAAGACCGCATCATGCAAGACCGACGAAATCCAAAGTGTGTTTAAATTATCATAACAATATAATTTAGTAATCACTAATCACTCTTTTACTAATTTATTACGCACTAATTATTCATTAGTAACTAAATAAACCACTAATCAGCCAGCCATTTATACATAAAATAACCCAGTGGCAGACATGACGTGACGTGCACAGGGAAAGTTTCTTTTTTTCCGCGCGCATGCACATGCACGCAGTCAGGCACGCATTTTCATGCGAGGGAATCCGAGGCATGCAGCGGGCGGGACAAAGCCCATCCGCGGGCGGAGCCTCCGCGTGGCCCAGCCGAGCTGGCTTCCGCCACCGCGCGTGGCCGAAGGTGCTTTCCTCCGCCTGGGGTGGCAGAAACCAGCATTCCGTCGCCTAGGGTGGCGGAAGCCAAGGTTCCGTCGCCCGGGGTGGCGGAAACGCCCTTTCCGCCGTGCCGCACGCCTGGAACTAGCTCACTTTCGTAAATACAAAATTATACGCATAGTTTCCCAATTTGTATTTAAATGTGTATTATTAAACCAATTTTTTCGTTGCTGAGTCTTCTAGTACTTTTCGGCAATGCTCTTCATGCGACTTCAAAAGTTGATACACAATCTATACTCTCGAGTTAATCGTAATCATCAATCCCAAATCGATGCAATTGCCTCTTAGTTTAGCTCGTTACTCGCTTAGTCAAGCTTGTCTTGTAGATCAACAAGCCCTTTTTTTTAGAAGCCCTAGTAAAGCTTTTTTCTAGCTCCGTAAAAAAAACGAGCCGAGTAAGCTAGGACTCGGGTCGCTCATAGCTCGCTCATGGCTCATTTGTGTTCAAACCAGTTCAACACTAGGCAACCCAAGATAAGAAAAAAACCCAATAAATTGGGTTGCGCCATCTCGAAACGTAGAATATCCATTAGTCCTTCCTATGGTTGTTGGCCACTTCCCACAAAGACATGCCACTCCTTTCATTCCCTTCTTCTCACGCACTCCCTTCTCCTTTGAGCTGAATGTCGCTGCCTCCCAGCCAAGTGTTATCACCTCCCTAGCTCCCTTCCTTCTTCAAGTTGGATGCAACCGAAACCTCCCTCCATCCTACACTATGTGGGTCGTTGTTGCCTTCGTCCTCTCATTATCTAGTTGAGCCACCGCCACCTCCCAACCTGCTTCAAGTTGGATTTGCCACCTATAGGCCAGAGATGTTGCCATCCCTTCCTTCATCCTCCTTTGAGTCGGATGTTGTCGCCTCCCTCCTCTTCCTTCCAACCAAGCCTCTCCTTTTCCCACCGAATCGTCACGGTCTACCTCCTTTAGTCAGTTGTCATAGAAAGGAAGATAACAAAGGTAAGGAGGACGTATCATCTACCAACATTTAAGGCCATTTGGGAAAGACTACCATTGTCATGGTAAATGAGGCTATCGCTGCAATTGTAGAGGACAAAGTCATCATTGCCACCAGTCGGGAGGACAAGGTTGTTGTCTTGCAACTGTAGATTTAGGAGGAGCCGCAACGTGTCAACCATGGGAAGGACAAGGCTACGGTTGTGGGGCACACACCGAGATAGGGAGGGAGGCAACTAGGGCTCGAATTTGGATGTCTATCGCCAATGGGAGTCTAGGAGAGTGAATGGTTGTGCCCTATGGGCGTGGTTGGGTCTTGAAGGCCAATGCTTGCATAGGTCAAGTAAGTGCAGAGCTTGAGCATGAGCCTAACTTGGTTGGACCTGTTGCCCACCCTAATAGCAACACCTAGGTTTTTTTTTATAGAATAACCCGATTATCTAACCAGGTTGGGTAGGAACCTGACGGGTTGTGTGGAGATTTCGATCTATAGAAACACACCTCATGGTGGACGATAACGAGCACGGTATAGCAATGACAAACAAATTGCCAAGAGCTCGCCAAAAAGGAGAGGAAGGAGGAAAAGGGAAGGAATAGAGGAAGAAGGTAAGAAGTAGGTTACGACAAAAATTGAAGAAGAGCGAGGAACAAAAATGTCCATAAGTCCATCTATAGTAGTTTACCCCCATTGAGCTATCACTATTCATCTCCAACCCCAATCATTGTTTCTGTTCCACCACTATTCACCTCTCTAACAACAACCCCAACAATAATTTTTCTCTCTACAATCACTCCATGATCACTATTCACGGCTCTGTTTCACTATTCCTCACCCTGTTACCATTTGTTATTGTGTTAGAGCAACCCAAAATGGGGAAGTGGGGCACTACTTAAGATGCCCTAGTGACACATTTTAAAGAAATTCAAACCAACATCCAACATGTTTAACATTTTATAACGGCATACTTTAAAAAAGAATTAACTTGCAAAAAAAGAAAGGTCAATTGTACACAATCTCGTAATTTCCAAAAGCACAAGTACTAATGTGAAAGAAGCTGAATTCCCCTCGTTTTATCTTCTCCCTCGTCTGCACAAAAAACCTTGCCCTCTGTTCTTGCACGGCTCCACCGCCGGACCACCCATCGGCGAAGGCCACCGACGGAGTTTATGTCGCCCTTGTCGAGTCAGTTCAAATTTGCGTCGTCGCCCTCTACAATCGGTTTTTGCAATTAGCTTCGTTCGTTCATTCCCTTCTCCCCACCCTTTCTTACCCCGCATCGGCGCCCCTCTCCCTAGCGCCGCGCTAGGCCCTCAGCTAGCGCCGCTTCTTCCATTTGTAGTAGCCATTTTTTTTTGTGTAAATTACTGAATTTAGGGTTCTTGCAGTTTCTTTTTAACATTGAATTTAGGGTTCTTAGTTCCCTCCCCTACATGATTGGACGTAAAACCGAGACGTTCCGGATTTGATAGCTCTCTCATGAAGAAGCGCTGGAGCAGTACGGCGAGGCGGCCTAGGCTAGAGGGGAATCTATGTCATCTGGCACTTATACACGTAAGGCTGCGGGTATTTGTTTCTTAAAATATCCAGAATACCCGTACCCAACCCATCAACCAGGTATTTGTCTCAATATTTATCCGACCTGTACTCGAATATATACTACTATTGTACCTATATCCGATACCAAACCCTCCGTCCCCAAACCGATTTTCTAGAAAAGAAAAACCGGAACCGAGTCGAGACAGGTTTTTTTATAAACCGTGGGCGTGCCGTGCTGCCCATTACCGACACAACGCTGCGTCGCTGCCTGCCTCCTGCGGTCCTGCCGTGCTGGTTCGCTGCTCCGCCGTGCTCCTGCTCCGCCTCCGCCTCCGCCTCCGCCTCCGCCTCCGCTCACGGCCACGCGTGCGACCGCGGCAGGCCGGCGTCTAGCCGCCGCTCCCCTCTCGAGACCGCTGCGCTGCCCTCTCCTGCGGTTCTCTCCTTCCCCAGCCTCATCTCCCTTCCTCCCTCTCTCTTCGGTACGTTTTCCCCGATTTTGCGAGTTCGGATTTGATCCACAGTCGATCTAATGGTTTGTTTTTTTCAGAAATATAAAATATTATCCGTAACAACGAAAGTTTAAGAAACGTTAGTATTGTTTTCAGGATTTTGTTTGTGAATTTCCCCTAATTTTGGACTTGAAACCTACATTGTTGATGATACTTGGCATCTGCGGGAGCCCGGGCAGTTGCCCTCCCTGCCCGGGCGGTGGATCCGCCACTGTCAGCAGGGAATCATGATTCTTCAACCAGTGACAAACCAAAGAAAGTGAAGCTCAAGATTAGTGCGATCAGTCGCAACATTCCAGCAAAAACAAACCCTGAAATGCCGGATTTTGGATTGTCACCTGCAAAGCCTCCAAGGCCAGGGGATTCGCGGCACAGGCAAAAGCATGATAATCAGGTAACCACCATTCTATCTTTTTTTTCATAGTGTACTTGAACCTAACTAAAACATTATTTGATCCTAGAGAACAAATTCGATAGCCTGCTGAAATTAGGTTTTAAACTGGAAAGTTGTTGATTTTGCGAGCACAAAACAGACATATACGCACATACAGTTTCTATTAGTATTTTCGTTTGAATTGGGCTACGGTGCTTCGTTCCGTTTACAAAATCTGTGATCGAAATTATCGATCCGAACCGGCCATTTTGTTCATCTTGTTAAAATCTTTACCCACAGAATTTTAGATTTTTTTTTGGGATTTTTTGAAAACCTATGATCTTAACAGTCGTGAGGCCTGCAAATATGTTGATTTTTAAAAGATGGAACAAATAGTTAAAAAATTCTAAAAAACCGTATTTTTTTTGTGGTTTGTAAGATTTTACTGAGATGAACAAGATGGTCGGTTCAAATCAACAATTTTTATCTTAAGATCTTCCAAACACGACGCAAAGCACAGAGCGATCCATGCTTCACGAAGCGCCATAACACAACTCTTTTTATTTTACCTCAAAATAAAGCATTATCTCCTTCCTCTATTTACTTTGAAATGCTGCCCAAAATTGATAACTGATCGAAACGGATAACATTTGGAGACTAGTGTTGCTTTGTAAATCTCCTTCTTTTGTTTACATTGAAATGCTATCCAGAATTGATAATTGATTGAATAAGGATGATTTGTTTTTAGGGTAAAGGCAAAAAAGATTCCAGTCGGTTACCCTCATCACAAGACAAGAAAACCAAAAAGGAGAGGATAACTGAAGACACCTTGACTCCAGAACAACCAACCAAAGTTCAGAGAGAAACGCCTTCAGATCCTGTACGAAAGAGTAGGAGACTTGCTAGGAAATCCATCTTGAACAGTGAGGTAGATGGGGACTATACAAGTATGCTTGATGATCTTGGAACTTCTGAAGATGCGGAGGGCCATATTCGTGACTTAAAAAACAGAGGTGGAAGTAGCTCTAAGAAGAATGCCTCAAAGAAAGCTAAAAGTAGGAGCATGGCGTATGGGGTTGATAATGATTTTGTCACATCCCAGTCAAGTAGAGGTGGCAAGAAAAGGTCAAGAGAATCTACTGATGATGATAATACTGAAGAGGAACTTATATTTGATAGTGAACTTGAAGCAAAACAGAAGGCAGCCATTGAATCACCTGCTAATGCTAGCAAACCTCTCACGACACGTCGACGTGCCCTTCAATCATGGATGGATGGGAACAGCAATAGCACCATTGAGTTCCCTGATGGTTTACTGCCAGCTCCTTCAAGAAGTACTTACTATCTACCTAAGCTGTCTTGCTGTCCGTTTTAATTTAACTAGAAGTATCCATGTTTCAGTCTTGTGCTGATGTGGTTCGCAATATTCTTATGTGCCTCCAGGCAAGAAGGAAAAGCTTTCACAAGAGGAGATGCTCGCCAAAAAGGCAGAAGCTGCTCAGCGACGCAGGATGCAAGTGGAAAAGGCCACCAAGGAAAGCGAGGTTGGACAAATATTTGCTTACCTTCTTTGTAGCTTCTTGCAAAACCTTGTATTTCGAGTTCTCAACTGTGTTAACCTCTGCAGGCTGAAGCTATAAGGAAAATCTTGGGTCTGGAGTCTGAGAAGAAAAAAGAAGAGAAGAAGCAAAAGGAACGAGAAGGAAAGGTTCGTGGCATCGTTTGATTATGCACCATTGCACTCTCTAGCATTTATTCTGGATTTCTGATTCTGAATGAATCACTTTCTGTGCAGGAGAGAGCAGCCAGAGCACAAAATCTCACCAGGAGCACTATCAGGTGGGTCATGGGGCCCAATGGCACTGTGGTTTCCTTCCCTGACGATATAGGCCTCCCCAGCATCTTCAGCTCCAAGCCCAGCAGGTTCCTGATCCTCACATCCTTCGCACTCCTCTTCTCCTGAGAAATTGCTACAAACATGCGCCTCACGACATATTACCCCTCGTTAATGTCATCGCACAGCTACCCTCCTCCACGGGAGAAATGCGCCGGGCCATCCTGCACAAACGCATATCGATACAGAGACTCGAAGCTGAAGCTCCCTCTCTGCAGCCTGAAGTGCTACAGAGCTATCCATGGGAACGCTTGACGGGAGCTGGAATCACACCAACGTCTGTTTCCGCAGTCGCATTATGGTCCAAATAAGATAGGGTAGTTATTACCTGGTGATATGCACATTTGTGCTTTGCATAATGAAAGATCCAACAAAGGCATGCAGGCATGCAATTATGCAGATTACATGGTATACTCTGGTGTCTTGTGTGGTATAGATAATAATACTATACAGTATACATAAATACAAAGGAGCAGAATAAGCTAGTTTTTTTCCCCACTGATGTTCAGTTCTTCATGTTCTGGAAAGGAAAAAGAACATTTGCTAATGAGTTAATCGTTGACTACTTTTTGCAACAAGGGGAACTGACCCCCGATTTCCATTTTTATTCGAAAACGAAAACAAAGCATTCAGTGTCATTACGGATGTGTTTGGTTCGTAGCGCTGGATGACCATGCTAATTTAGTGGTCATGCCAATTCGTTGGTAAAAATTGAGGAATGGAATCGTTTGGTTCATAACCAAATAAAAAGATCAATAAAAAACAAAAAAACAAAAGTATTTAAAATAAATTGCTTATAATTTTATATGAATTATAAAATTTATTTCATACAATTTGGACACGGACGAATTTTATAGATTTTTGTAAAGCTTTTGTATGAACATGTGTATAATAAACAAGTCTGCACTTGGCGCTGACGCTGGCTTGCCATACTGCACGTGGGCCGTGTGGCAGTGGTGCGCCGTGCCAATTCGTTGCACGCCAAATTTTTATGTCTTCTTGCCTTTGAATGGCTGCAATTCAAACGATGGTCAAATCCTCGTGGTAGGCAATTTTTTGGCATGGCAACCACGTCTATAAACCAAACACGCCCTACAAAACAAGCCACTCACATCCAGACGCTACCTACTCCAAGCATCAACAAAGTTTAACACACATACCACCAACCCCGCCAGAGTCCAGAGCGAAGAGAAGCTTGATGGTCTCAGGCTCTCGGCCTCTCGGGCCACCAACCCCGTCAGAGTCCAGAGCGAAGAGAAGCTTGATGGTCTCGGGCTCTCAAGCCACACAGCCAGTGCTCATCACACGGAGAAGAGCGGGAGCCGATCAGGGGGTCATTGCCCGAGCCCCAAGTAGAGCTAGCTAAATGGGCCGGTACTGGTGAACCGAACCGAGCCAGCCTGCAATGTTCATCGAATCAGGCCGGCACCTCAAAGAAGAGCGGGAGCCGATCAATGAGCCAGTGCCCGGGATTCGAATAGAGCTGGCCAAATAGACCGGTACTAGTGAAACGAACCGAGCCAGCCTGTGATGGCGATAGGGAATTCCTGGAATGGCTCCCCATCCCCGTCCCCGTGTGGGAAAAAATTCTCCATCCCCATCCCCGCTAACGCTCGCAGGTACATTTTCTCCCCATCGCCGTCCCCACGGGGAATAAATCAGCGACGGGGATCCCCGTCCCTGCTTAAATTGTAGCTAATAAGTATGCATTTTGCTATTGATATAAAACATTGTCATATATATATATATATGTATTCTCATAGTTAATAAATCATCATATATGCATCAAAATAATCATATATATACATTGGATGATCACTTGACAAGGTCATTATTCATTTCATCATTAACCATTACATGAAAACATCATCACATTAAAAATTAACAGCCCCACAGGGAACGGGTACGGGTGATGCTTCCCCGTCCTCGTCCCCGTTTACTCGACGGGGAAAGAATTTTCTCCGTTTAAATCCTCATGGGGAAAGAAAGCTCCTTCCCCGTTCCCTAATAGGGTAATTCTCCGCGAGGAATCGGGAATCGGGGCCATTGCCATCTCTAAGCCAGCCTGCACTGTTACTGAACCGAATCTGGGCCGGCACATCGAAGAAGAGCAGGAGCTGATCAATGGACCGGCGGCGGAGCCCTGAGCAGGCGTGGACTGGGCCAGCCCGCGAATCCAAGCTGTTTTAAAGGGCGTTTTCGCAAAAACACCAATCCCTTCCCACCCATATTCACAAATCCAAGGCTGCTCGGCCGGGTCACCTCTCCCATTCCTCTCGCGGCGGCGGCGCAGACGCGGGCGACTCTCCCTCCCCTAGCTCCGGCAAGGTCAGATTAGACCCTCCTCCCCCCTCCTCCTCTCCCTCACCTGCCTCGCATGTTGCCAATGCCTCCCAGCCGGAGACGTGCCGCCGTTTGGATCCGTTTGACCCCCCGGCGAGCCAGCCAGGGGCGTGGGCTCTCGGGTTCCGGACGGGGCGGATAAGGACAGGCATCCGCGCGCGGCGAGCGTCGGAGACCAGACGGGCGGAGGCGAGGAAATACTCCTACTACTACGGTGGCGGCGCGAAATTAGGCGCGTGCCCCCCGCGCCGCGCGGGCCGGCAGGGTCAGCGCGGGGATTTCGCAACCCGAACCCCGGCGGGGGGGGGGGAGGTGGTCGCCGTTGGTCGGCTGCGTCTCGTCTGCGCGCCGAAAGAGGAGGAGGAGAGAGAGAGAGAGAGAGAGAGAGAGGCGAGGCGAGCGGGCGGGCACGCCGAGGAGGAGGAGAGAGGATGGGAGAGAAGGAAGAGTCGGCAGGCGAGGCACGGCCGCGCTCCCAGCCCTCGCCTCCTCCACGACGCCGCCAGACCGCCGCCTCTGTCCGCCTCGCTCCCAGGTTGCCTCCTCGTGGGCGCCGCCTCGCCGCCGTGCGTTGCCTCGCCTCTGGCACCTCCTTCTCTGGATCCCAGATCCAGTGCCGCCTCTCTCTCTGTCTCGTTTGGTTTTTCCCCTATCGTATGATCTTGAATTTGATCCAAATTCGACGGAATAGTTTATGTTTTTTCAATAAATATAATTTAGTTTTCTTATTTTGATGATGAACCACTAAATCCCTTGAACATTCACGGGAGCCCGGGCAGCTGCCCCCCTGCCCGGGCGGTGGATCCGCCACTGGTGCTTTTCATGATCCAAAAATTGGCGAAAAAAAAAACAAATGTGATTGGTGTTTAAATGGTCCCTTATGAGATTAGTCTCTGTAGGGTCATGCTAGAGCGTTGTCCCAAGCTGGTGGGAGGCTTAGGTTTTGGAATATGCATGCGGGGGGTGATTCAAGGGAAGCCGGTTAGCCTAGGGCTCTCTTTTTTCTGCTTTTCAGACCGGCAGAAGATCTATCATGCTTGGAAGGAATGGCCGTGGAGTTCCATGATTGGCCCGGACTTTAGAAATCTGCATTTCGAGAGGCGCACCTGCATTGTTATTCTGGAGTGACAATGAGGATAAAGGACGTCATGTGCTGTGCTTTGTGGATCCTGAATATGGGTCGGGAGGGGGGGGGGGGTTCAGTTCATACCTACTAACTACTGTACTGCCCAATTTTGTTCTCTTATACTCCCTCCGCCCTCCGGTCATAAAGGCCTTGTTTGTTTCAGATTAATGTAGCGTTGCGTTTTACTGTAGCAAAGTTGTGATCCCCTCAAGATACGTCTTAACGAGTTTAAAAAATTATGAAAAAAATATTTTACAAACTTTAAGAAGTACTATTTAAAACCCCACAAGAATGACTACAAAACATTACATCATTTGGCTTATACAAAAATAACAAATTTTCATTTAATTTAATTTAATCTGAAACAAACAAGGCCAAAAACAAGTCGTTGTTGACTTTTAGATATGCATTTGACCTTATTAAAAATACTACGTAAGTTATTATTTATTTTGTTGTGATTTGTTTTATCATTAAAGTTACTTTAAGCATGATTTATATTTACGCATGTTTGTACTAAATTTTTGAATAAGACGAATGGTCAAAGTTGTGTTCAAAAGCCAACGGCAACTTGTTTTTATGACCGGAGGTAGTATCTTGTTTCATGAAAATATTGGTAAGGCCTCGAGGACCTTGAGCATTTGTAGCAGTCACTCTAAAATACCGTAGTTTTGGATAGTGTTTGATGGAGAGAAGGAATCTTTTAGAGTGTAGTGTAAAATGTGAAGGAAATTTAGAGGGAAGGATAGAGGGAGTAGCTAATAGTGAAATAGAGGGTGAGGATAGAGGTTCACGTGTGGATTAGGCAGTGTTCGCCTAAACGCGTCTAGACATCCGTCTAGACATGTCTAGACGCTAGTCGGAGGCCTGAAGTCTAGCGTCTAGACGGTATGGATGCACGATTAGACCGTCTAGACGACCGTCTAGACGATGAGACTCAAGATTAATAGCTAGTCGTGGAGGTGGCCGTCTAGCCACGTCTAGCGTCTAGGATAACATTGGGATTAGGTAGATAATGATGGCAATTGGGTGGGTATCTTTGAGTAACACTGTCCAACCCAAACTCGAAACCTGGAGCTCTAACACATACCCGAACGGCAGAACCTGAAACCTCTCCTCAAGCATGAACCCATGCCCATTCCAGAAACCAATGGCCACCTGAAACCCATCAGGTACCCAAACCTGAAATTGCTGCAGCATCAAGGGGGAGGAGAGGAGGGGCAGCCACCGTGGGTGGTCAAGCAGTGTGATAGGTGAGAGTCATACTAAAGGGGAGGCTGTCATCACTTTTAAAGGGGAGGAGAGAACCACCACTTAGGAGTGAAAACCGGTCAGGTAATACCCGACTCGTATCAGTATCCGTGACAATTACCTGAAAATATAGGTACGGATTGGGTATTTTTTGTTTGGGTACAGGTACGGGTACTAACCAAATATTTTTTTCTTGGGTACAGGTCAGATACGGGATAGAAAATCCCCGGCAAATACCTGGTAATACAGGTCGGATACGGGTACTTGACTAATAAAAAATCAGGTACCCGGATGGCAGTGGCCCACTGCCCACACCCAACTGGCCCATCCAAACTGTAGAGGCTATAGAGGCCCAACCAGCCAATGACTCTGCGGACAGCAGCTGCCCCCTTTCACTTGGATCTTTACTAGGCCGAACACACCATACGTGGACCGTGGACATAGGACAGGTAGAGGCCAAGCCACACCATGACCATAGGGACCAACACAAAGTCCATTATCCTTTTAGTGGAATTACAGTGCGTTTGTAGGATTTAGTCAAAATAGTAAATAATCTCAAAAAATAATGAAACCTTTTCTTTTAAGTACTAAAATAAGACATAGATTATATAAAAATGCAAACCTGATCAGTACAATGAGATGATAAATTATTAAAATACAAAAAACCTTCCTCGAGCTAGAAATTGACCGGTAATAAACAACTTGATATTTTTTTGCCTATAAAACATTTTAAAATTATGGGAACCTAATCATGGCCATCTGGTTATTTTTATACATTGAATAGTAGGCATGTACCTATGGCGACTTAAAAGGATCCAGTAGTTGATATGTGCTTACGACCTTACGTGTCCATGTTACCATGTATCTTGCATCACATTTTTGTGTATATTCATTTGGCATATTTTCTCAGTTAGACCTCTAGAATCCTGAATGGTTTTAAGAATATGAGCTATTGTCTATGCTTATGTTATATTATTCTCATGATATGTTTTTATATTAGGTAATTCGCGTACTATTCGTATAATAAGCATTATATGATTGTATATGTACTGTACCCACTCTGATAATATCATGTATCCCTTTTCTACCCGTTCGTACATACCATTATTCGTATCTCTATCGTACCGATTTTTCACTATCCGTACCCGTACCCGTATCCTGGAAAAAATAATTAAGCTAATATATGGGATGACTTACTACCCGACCGTATCCGACCCATTTTCACCCCTACCACCACCGGCAATCTGGTGAGGAGAGGCAACCGTCCCTGTGACCTAGAGAGAAGGTGATGCCGCTCCTGTCTAGCCTAGGGAGGACAGGGTGCAACAACTGTTGGAATAGTCCCACATTGGAAGTGCGGAGGGTCTCAGCATGGTTTATAAGGGTAAGGGTGCACCCCCTCATTGAGCTAGCTTTTTGGGGGAATATGTGTCCCAAGAGACCTAAAGCCCGCTGTTGTACGTTGAGTCTGCATATGCGGCAGGCCAACGGCCTGGGGGGTGCTCGGCGGACGCTCCATGTGGGTGGCCCAACCGACAATTGGTATCAGAGCCTGGTGATATATGGTGGCGTGGTGGTGCCATCACGGTGGTGCTGTGTATAGGAGCGGCGACATGAACGACACAACATCATGGAGACCATGAACCATGGCAAGAGGCCATGTTCGTGGTGATATCATGGTCGAATAGTGGCTCGATGGTGCAACGAAGCATCGGGCGCATGTGCAAGGAGAGCACGTGCGTCGTATAGTGAAGCGAATTTAGTGGGAGAAGATTGTCAAGACAAGATGAGAGGAGGTCGTCTGTGTGTTGCACCAAGAAGGTACCCAGTTCGTGACAAGATGGCAGGTGGCCAACATGCTATTGATCTGGAATTGGAGGTTCCAGACAAAGCCTCTATGCTTGCTGATGCCATCGAGTATCCTGATTGCCTTTGGGTATACATATAGGTATGCATTGCAATATGATGTTGCTTGCTAGTGTAACTGCTGCAAAATTTCATATACGCTGGTTAGCACTATTGAATTGCAACCATGTAAGTAGCTTCCTAAATTTAATCCCCTTAAGCATTTCACATAGAAATCCCCTTCAGTAGCTGGTTCCTGGTAGTGGATGAAGCCTGAATACAACAAGATATGTTAATTACAGTTCAATATTCTAGAAAAAAAAGTCTGTTACCTGAAGTGCTGAAGTGAAATAGCGGTAACAAACTAGAAGTTGGACAAAACTTATCTTGGTAGACTATGGATTTAGCTAGGCTCCTGTATTTGCGTATTCATGATGCTGACATATTACTTTAGAAACACTCTTGGATCCATGGTTTCAAACATTCTCTTGCCTCCACCCCTCCCCCAGTGGTGCACAGTGTGGCTCATGTTTGGTTGGGTGCACACTTGTTTGAGTGGTTTTGCATTTCTCCACAACAGTTAGTACATTAGAGTTGTATATTCTACTTTTCAGGTGCTGTTTACCTCTTTAAGATTCACCAAGCACCATTGTTATTACATTATATCTGCACCCATGCTCATACATTCAACTGACAGCTACCTCATGTTTGTTGGGTGCGCACTTGTTTTAGTGCTTTCGTACTTCTCTGCAACAATTAGTACATTAGAATTGTATATTCTACTTTTCATTTGATGTTTACATCTTTAAGATTCACCAAGCATCATTGTGATTGCATTATATCTGCACTCATGCTCATAAATGAAATGTAGCTTATGATGTAATTGACAAGCTATAATAGCTGCACCATATGTTTTACGAGGTATTAGTATTGGAAATCTCTTCAGTGACATGTCAACTGAGGACAAAATAATCTGTAGAGCCCATGTGTGTCAATTACTTGAATTATGTCTACTTTAAGTGTATGGGAACTGGCTTCTGGTTTTCTTTATATTGTAAAACAGAGAACTTTCTTGGTTGGGTGAGCATGTCAACTGACATTATAATAATTGATCCCTGATGCAAACTTACTGTAGTTCTAATTATTCTTCATATTCCATTTTTCTCTTGTAGTTTGCTTTTGTTGGCACTTGCCGATCAGTTGTTTGTTTTCAGTTTAGTTTATTGAATTTCAAGTGGACTTACTTGACATTTGTTGAAGCTTGTCAATAGCTCATAAAATTTCCATTAATTTGATGAAAAAACACTGCTACTCATTCTAGTCGCCTAATATACTCATTGTAGTCGTTTAATATGCTTCCTTGCAAGTCTGATGGTGTCATCTATCGGTTTTAATGAAATGCTTTGTGTTAAGTAATGCATAACTTGCGCACCCATTGTTGCATATGGTGGGACACTGAAAAGTAGGATTGTTACTGATCATTGATGATGTGTGATAAGGAAATTCCTCCAACTAATTTGCTTTGCAGCATTTGTGGCTTTTGTGTGACCACGATGGCTGTGTATTTCATGCATGAGTGGCAGGTTTGGTGAAGGGGTACAATGTGTACGTTTTTTTAAAAAAGAGAAGTAATGATTGATGCTAGGTTGGAAGCATCTAATATGTCACATTTTTTTTTCTGCTCCATCTTAAGATATCTATTCAAAAAATTTGGACGGTGTAGTTTGATTGTAATCGAATGGAGCCAATTGATCTTCTGTTCTTTAGCTTATGGACTGAAGCAAAATGGTGTATTAGTCCTTATGTTCATTGTTTTTTATTCATGTTCTTATGATTTCACCTCAGTTACACATTGAAAGTTGTTGGTAACTTGGTATCACATGTCTTCATTTATTAAGAATATCTGCCTGCCTGCCTGTTGCCCCCAACACGAAATCAGCTCACAGAATCTTCTCATTTCTCCAGGCATTTCGCATCTGAGCTCAACAGCAAGAAAATGGCAGGTGGCAGGGTTGCACATGTTACCCTCAAGGGACCTAGCGTGCTGAAGGAGATCTGCATTGGGGCCACCCTTGGGCTGATTTGTGCTACTGCATGGAAGATGCATCACTGGAACGAGCAGAGGAAGACTAGATCCTTCTATGACATGCTTGACAAGGGGCAGATCAGCGTAGTTGTCGACGAGTAGATTTTGACGTGGCAGATCATAAGTTCCCTATCACAAGTTGCGTCTTTGTTTCTTCCTGTTATTTCCAAAACTCTCTGGAGAGCATGACAAAGTGAGTGCCGTGGAGATTGTCATGAAAAAAAATAAGCAAAGCCATTTGACTACATTGCGTCTTGTTTAATTTGTCGTTCCATGTCTTGAATATCTCAAAACTCATGTAACCTGTGATCAACTTCAAGGGATCGGATGCCTTCGCTCTGACATTAATATTATTTAGATTTTCTAAAATTCATGCCATTTTTTGGGGGTGAGCTTCAACCTTCGTGTGAATGCAATGGTGGTATGCCTAACAGGGCATTTTAAAATTATTTATGTTTAATATCGTTGTGTATGGATCAAGCACCATCGCCCTGACCTATGAGCTGGTGCTCTTTTATTTGGTGATGCCAATGGTTCGGTCAAGATAAGTTTTTGAGGTTTTCCTGTGCCTTTCTCCATCGCTTTCCCATGCGTCATAGATGTATTTGCATTATTCTTCATTTTACTTGCTTAGATGTTAACAGTAATTGCTTGTTAATTCGGCAAAGGAAAAAAGAGCGGCAGTATATGCTGATGCTTCATTGCAGTTAACAAACCATGTCTTCATTTTTTTATAAAAAGAATAAAAAACACCCATCGTTTGTATTTGTTGCATTGCAGCCTAGTTGATATGATGATCCTTTTCACCTTGTTTCTGCCAACAAGTTTAGAATATATTCAGGAGAGGGAGATCTGCCATCAGACAGAACCCAGAAGGAACTTTGAAACTGAAGATTTGGCTCTGCTTTCAGTTTCAGCACTTTTTTTTGCTTTGTACTCAAGTTGATATGGATGCCTTTCACCTAGTGCTTGTGGTTTGATATGAACCCGCAGCTTTAATGATTCGATTTGAGATTTTGAGCTCACAAAATCTTCAAGCAAAGCCCATCAAGGCATGAACACAGCATTACCAGTATGAACAACATTAATAGACCACCAGAATCTGATGGAACACAAAGCTTTGCATATAACACTGGAAACAACACGATTACATTACATGACAGTTGACAAACCATTACTGTACATTACAATACTTGTAAACACGACTCGACCAAACGCTGGAGAATTTAAGACATTACAAACAAAGCACTTGTACTAAGACAAGGACAACACTTTAATTGACACAAATAAGCATATCATAGAGCAGCGATTTAAGCCTTGTAATAATCCCCAGAGCAGCTAAGCAGAGAGCATTCTTGATTCCTTCTCCTCGGATTCTTCTAGCCAAGAACACATCAGCCTGCCGCCACAGCAGAGAAATCTTTGATGCGTTGCCGGATGACACCACCCGCGGCGGCAGCGGCGTGCATCAGTACTGGAGCATGTGGGCGGGGCTGGCGGCGATGGGCATGGCGGCGGCGGGGCAGGGGATCTGCCAGGGGCGGAGCAGCGGGTCACCCGGTGGGCGCTCGTCCTGGATGTCCATGGCGACGCCGCTGAACTCCTCGACGACGCGGAGCACCTCGTTGACGGAGCGCAGGCGGTCGCCGAGCTCGGCGGCGCGCGCCCGGAGCACCGTGTTCTCCTGCTCGACGTGCACGTACTGCGCCGCGATGCCGTTGGCGCGCGCCAGCACCCGCGCGTTCTCCGCCTTGAGCCGCGACGCCTCCTGCACCAGCTCGTCCAGGTGCTGCTGCTTCCGCAGCCGCGACCGCCGCGCCGACTCCCGGTTCGACAGCCGCCGCTTCTCCCGCCGGTGCACCGCCGCCACGTCCCCGGACCCGGAGTCCCCGTCCGACCCCGACACCACCCTCCCCGCCGGCGACAGCGACGACGACGACATCTCACTACTGCTACTATTTATTGATCGTCCAAGAAAGAAGTAGACGAAGAAAAAGCAAATCAAGAAGAAGACGCTAGTACTAGTAGTTATGGAGGATGGCGATGCGGATTGGCCCAAATTATGAGATCACATAAAACCAGTAGAGGAAGACGACCGAGAAGGAGTGGAGGAAGCAGGAGCGGCGCAGGTGAGTGGCGATCTTCATAAAGCTCAGAGATTTCGCCTCGGTTCGCCTCGATGACAAACCATGGCCAGCGAAAACAAAGCCTCCCTCCAGCGCAACAAAACCCCGGGGGAGATCTCACGCAGAATTCAGCTAAAAACTCGACCTTTCGCCCAGATCCAGCAGCGCCACCAGCTCCAGGAACCCAAAAAAGAGGTTCTTGGGCACAAAATTCAGGACCAAACCAAATCGAACAAGGAGGCTACGATTCACAGCGCTGGCTCGAACAAAACGTGCTCGAAACCGATGGAATCAAGCAGAGAATCGAGCTGAGCCCGAGCTCAGGAATGGTGGAGAGAGCAATAGCAGCCACCCAATCGGAGGAGGGGAGAGAAGGAAGGGGGAGGGGATCAGGTTAGGCCGGAGGGGTTATTTATGGGTGAAGCGAGGGCGTTCCCGTAAATTCGCACCCAGGGGCGCTCTCGTAATTTCCACCTATGGGGGAGGTTGCAGCACAGCAGCAGGGGTGGAATGGTGGTGATGGCTGATGGCTGTTCTGGATGGACGGCGGCGAAGAGGAAGAAGAAAAGGTGAAGGAATCTTTGCGAGTCTGGTCCTGGGTGGCTGTCCACGGTGGCCACGGCCATGGCGCCTGTGGGTTCAGCTTCAATCCAAGGGGTTGCTTTCCTCCATGGGGTTTTGCTAGGTGTACATGCGGACATCCAGTGGTAGGGGGTGAGGGGCACTGCAAGTGCAGGCGGCTTGACGGCTTTCATTGGTTTGGTGGCTAACGTGACGTGTTTGATTGATGGTGATGTTTTTATTTTAAATGATTCTGCTTCGGATGTATGGAGTTGTGTTTTTATGTACTTATTTATATTTTTCGTACATGTTGCTAAAATAAACTTTATTTGTGTGATCTTGTTGTCGTCTGGTATTCTCATTAATCATGTTTAGATTGCATGTGTGTTTAGAATTGGCGGTCATAATTATATAGTTTTTTCATTTTTCTCTATCTTTACCACTAAACTAATGAGAATAATATTTGGGGCGACAAGAAAGGCAACTAGTAAGCGCGACGATTCTGCCCGACCCCTCCGTCTTTGGCATTGTCATCGGCGTTGGAGATGATTTGGAGATGGTCGGAGACTTTCGAGGTTTCTCCGGTTTTGTGTTCTACTCCATCAAAGAGTTCAAATTTTGAGTGTACGGTTGGAGTCGGTGTTGATTCTAACGTGTATGATCTTTGATTTAACCAATAAAAGATCTTTTATGTCGTCATCAACGCTGGTGAAAAAGAGGGAGAGTCCTGCTTACGGGTTCGTCTTTGGGCGGCTACGATGTCGTGAGGTCGGGATCTTGTTGTTAGAGATCAGTCCATGTTAGTAGTCATTGAGAGGGGTAAGATTTGTGATGAGTCGGAGAGATTTCAAGCGTTGTCCACTTCAATGTCGATGGCGGCAACATTAGTAAAAGTATATTTGATTTAAATGAATCTTTATCCTTTTGTTAAAAAAATAAAAATAGTTTTTTTTTAGACACACATGAACTGCTTTAATATGAAACATCCATTTCGCTTACAGGCAAAAACAAGTCGTTCATACTCTCCTAATGGGCAAGATAATAAGTACATCTAATACATGTTTGATGCTCAAAGAACAGTGCCTGGTGTAGTATGAGTACTTGGACCAGCATAGAATTAATATAATTTGTATTGTTATCCTTTTCTTATATCTTTATCAGCAACCTAATTTAGAATACAATTAAATATACCCATCTTTTCACTGGAGCCATCCTGAGCCTCTCAGCAACTCTCTTTTGTGTAAACTAACCACTGAACCTAACAAGAATCAATCCTACCTGAATTATCTATGCCAGGATGAAGAACAGATCACTTTTAATATCCAGTCGGTTTTGCATGTGCTGTGTGCTGTGCCTCATGGAGCTCAGCTCCGGGCATCTTTTTCAATAATGCCCCTGCAAGGAATCTCGCGCTTTTTTTTTCCTCCTCCAAAAGCGCAATCGAGGCCAACTAACCACCCCAAGTGACGAAAGGCGATTTCTCCTTGTACTTGATTTGGATGGTGGATATTTTTCTCCTCTCTCTTTGGGGCTAAGCTACCTCCATCGCACCAATGTTGGTGGCAATGGATCCCACTGAATTCACGAAAATATACAAGTGAGCTGCAAAGTTTCTTCAAAAATTTACGGATCTTAACTTGTCTTATTTTTTTATTGAAAGTTATATATAAATGTGTTATTATAATCTAAAAAGAGAGAGGTCGAAGGATTTGTAAAAAAAAAAAAAGTTCCGAGAGATTTAAGAAGCAGCACCAAGATATTCAAGAAAGTTACAAAGCAAAGCGCTAAAGGTGTTTATCTAGTAAAGAAAAAATGATGAATTCTCTAGCATAAGTTCCATTTTAAATTCAAATTGAGGAACCGGAGAGAACCGAGCTATAGGCGTCATATAGATTTCTCTCCTGGAAACTTGTCTCAACGGCGTTGAACAGATTGCTCCGACAAAATCGTATGATCTGAGGGTATGCTCAATGCTATCTCTTTTCCTCTCTCATCCTGCCCTCAAATCACTGCAGGTAATAAAATATATGAGAGATAAATGTAGGGAGAGAATTGAATAGTGATGAGATAGGGGAATTTTAGAGGTTGCATTGAGCATGCCCTGCATTCATCTCCAAAGAGTTGAGCACAAAACCATACGGCATGAATTCACTCTAGATCAAGTTCAATGAAATGAAAAAAAAAACTAAGTTACAAAATAGAACCAACCTATTAGAGCGGGAGTAGAGAACGGTGCCTGTTTTTGCTAAAATTAAGGCCCTGTTTTTTTGAGCTAATCTTAACGGCTTAACAGCTGAACGGCTGAAATGACTGAATTTCAAGCGCTTCTCAAGGTAGTCTTAATATTTGAATCCATTTCGTTTGACTTACTTTTTAAAACGTTAGGACCCACTTTCAAAATAACAAAAAAAAACGAACTAAAACAACTCAAAGCATGTCTTTTTAAAACGTAGATAGGTCATTAAGCTGTTAAGCCGTTAAGCCGTTAAGCTGAAAAGAATTGCGTCTAAAATAAGTTAGGACGTCGGTGATGAAGATGTCTTTGTACTGCAGCACTCAAGTGTAGAGCAATGGTTTGCAAACATCCTACAGGTTCAATGTATCATCTAGGTACTACACAATCAAATTGAAGAGTTCCAGCTTCCACGAATTGACGAATACGTTTACTTGGAATCCTGTGCAGCTGGTTCGGGTCATCTGTTAAACAAAGTTAATTTTTTACGGTACATCAAAGAAACACACTACTGTATCATGTGCTGCATTAAAATTTATTTATAGTGTTAATAGGTGCACTTGATCAGTAAAATGGATGATCCACGTTAGTACGGGTTGTTTTCAAAAGAGAAATATTTTGAAAGTTGTGATGATATCACCGAGAAACGTCTTTATCATTATGAGAACACTTTTGCCTCTCATAACAATAATCTGTCTATGAACGTTTAGAAAATTGTTTCCTGTAGCTTAGCAAGAAAATTTTGTAACACGGATATAAGATCATTTAGGCCCTGTTTAGAAGTGGAGTTTTTTAAAAACCATGGTTTGTGTTTTGCTATGACCATGAAAAACCATGGTTTGAAAACCATTGTTTGCTAGCATAAGTTAGAAAACTTTGGTGTGGAGTGGAGTCTACAAAACTTCAAAAAAACCATGGTTTTTAAAACAGAGTTTTTGAGGTTACTTCCAAACACCTCATGGTCTCAAAAACCATGGTTTTACATAGAAACTATAAAATAACTCCACTTCCAAACAGGGCGTTACATGTAAGAACTACTGCTCATGCGATTTGGGGTCCTCGTTTTGATCAACCCACTACAGGTTTTTTTTAAAAAAAAAGTAAAAAATGCAGATTCCAAAGGTCATTTCATTTTTTTTAGAAAATCATATTGTTCTTATGGTTTCATTGGTTAAGTACTAAACTATTGTTCAAATGGGAAGGAAATATTACATAACATTTAATATAACATTTAATGTACCTGTATCGAGGACTCGAAGACAACTCATGGTTACAATTCTGAAATAAGTAATGAATTTTGTTGTGGAAAAAATGAAACATTCAAAAGAGGCCATGTTTCTCAGGATTACATGTGTTATCACACAAGGCAACAATAGCCCCATCAAACTGTAAACTAAAAATAAAAAATCTTTTATTTGATGTGATGTATAAAAATTAGAAGATCTTTTTAGTTGACTATTGTTTGCCAAAAGTCCTAATATGTTAATCATTCTCAAACCAACCTAGAATTTCCACCAAAACCCATATTAGAAGAAACAAAACATCGCGCTCACTCTTATCCCGATTTTTTTAGTCTGGTCCGGAATATTTTACTAATGGTTTCATGAATGAGTTCATGGAAGGAAAAAAACTCCACAGGGAATCTCACGCACGCACCCATACACACGCAATTCATGAACATTTGAAAAATAATATTTGGGAGGATGGGTCCAAAGCGTACTAGACCACAGACAAATGTGTGAGCTGGAAATTCTTTTCTTTTGTACATCCTTTTTTATAGAAAGGGAAAACAGAGAAGGGGAAAAAAAGACAAGCATGGCCACCTCAATTATCATTGTGCAGGGTGTTGTATGTTTGGCCCTAACATTGCGGGCTCCACCTCTCTTGAATGTGCTCCCTCCATGATTGGGTACAAAGAAATGAACATTTTGTAGACCAGTGGTCTAGCATTTGGCAATATGATCTAAAATATTATTTAGATCCACGTGTCATAGATACGTACATGGAATAAGTTATCAATTATTTTTCAATTTTGAGGCAGACTATCAAATATCCCTTCAAGATGGTGTACGATTACCATTGTTATGTTCTGTAATTAACACCAATTTAAGTATCTTATGGTGAACTTCTACAGCACAATAGGAAATATTAATTTTGTAATAATATTATTGGGTCATAGTTTCGGAGGGAATTTCCTAGTACCTTGTACGGACAGTAGACACCACTCCCCTGAAAAACATTTTATAATAATTACATTATTATAATATCTTCTTAGTAAATTTTGATATAAATAATATAATAAACTTGTAAAGTCGGTGGGCACCAACGATGCATCATAAATAGTACACAATTGTTCTGCCTGCCTCCTGGTGCCGACGCGTGGTGTGCAAAACGGAGAACTCGCGTCGCACGCGCGCCACGTGGCTGGCCTCTCCGGCCGACGACGCCACAGCCGTCCGATAGCGCGAGCCCGACAGATCCGATTGTCCGTTTTGATTTTACATATAAAACGATTTCTTTGCCACCAATCTCAGGTATGCGGGTCGTTTGGCCGGTTGGTTAGTGTCGGCACCCGATTTACAATATCGGATTCCACCTGCGTAAACACGTACTAGTCCCAAGGATCATGGCTAGTACACACGATATACGTAAACGAACAAAGGCTAACGATATTATTATTACAACAGGAGCATAGTCCAGTACAAGCACATACAACGGCTCGCAGGCCGCACATCAGAGTACACGGAGATACAGGTCTAATACAATATCTAAATATTTATCCATCCCACAGGCACGAGGGCTGTAGGAACGCGCAACCCTAATCTTCAAACTCTTCATCGGAAAACGCCTCCTCGACGTAGTCCGGATCCTCCTCCTCGGAGGGCGGGCCATACTCAGATGGACCAGCTGTTAAAATTTTAAAAAGAGGGGGAGAAAAGGAGGGTGAGTACAAATGTACTCCGCAAGTCCGGAATTATGCAAGTGCGGGTTCAATACAAGGAGAGCTTGGGTTATTCATGCGGAAATGCATTTATTTAACCTAGTTTTGACAAAGCAGTTTTGAAACTTTAAATCTCAATATTTTCTTTGGGCTCTTCGCAAACGGTTCTCGCCACTTGGCCTCAGTGCCATAGTGAGAACGAAATTATTTTCTTCCTTTCTTCTCAAAACTTGCTAGGTCCGGTTACCTCGCGACACTTTCCGATAGGCCGTTACCCAATTCGGAATATCGTCGGTGCCTGCTAGCTCAAAATTCCTTCTTCTTTTCTTTTCTCTTCTCAAATTTGCTGGTTCCGGTTTTCCGCGTGACACTTTCCGATAGGCCGTCGCCCAATTCGGAATATCACCGGTGGCTGCCAGCTCACATAAAATCCTTCTCAAAAACCTTTCTCAAATCCTTTACTCAACTCAAATCCTTTCTCAAAAACCCTTTTTCAAAAATGGCTTTTAAATGAAGAATCTACCATATAACCATCCCATCATCTACCATAACATGAAAGCACGGCTATCATGACAGCTTTAACTCTGCAGAGTGGAGTGCGCTTTACCCTCGAGAGGCTACGCACCCATTCGATGTTTCGTCACAAGACCATCAACCACGAGGGCCAACGATCGGGTCCGTCCCATTCCGGCGCTCGAGGTCGTACTGTAATGGCTCCGTTCGTAGGGTTATAGGATGAGCAGTCCTTAGACTAGGGGAGAGTTTGTATTTTAGCCCAATAAAACCCGGTGCCATACTGCACCAACTGACACAATATCTCCCTAGTCGGAAAGATTTTGGGGTAAGAGAAAAATCTTTTCCTAACAAGCATCACCCCTGATGCGCTAACTTTAAATCATCCTTGCCAAACATTTCTCAACAATATCTCATTTCACACAAATGATTAAATCATTCCGCATAAATGATTTTTAAGCAGTTATCCTACCTCAACAAGGAATTTAAATAAGAACAATTCATATTTTAACCTTAGGTTTCACCTACCATATTTCTTACCTTTCTAATTGGCATAATAACTAATTTTAGCAAATACGGCATTTATCTTTTAAACTAGCATGCATGTTTACAAGTCTAATAAACATTTTCTAAATAACCGAAAATGGCTTCACAATATGATCAAAGGGGGACTTGCCTTGATCGGTTCCGGGGAAAGCGAAGGGGACGTCGACGATCGGGTCTTGGGACCTTGTCCTTCTAAACGCTGCACGCACATGCAAACAATACAACACACATAAGAAATTCATTTCATGATTTGTTGTTTTTAGAAATAATGCAGAAATCTTGATTTTCAATGCAGTGATACTTGGGAAAAATCATAGAAATGATTTATGCACATGAAATGATGACATGCCCAATATATTTATTTATCTAAATTAAATGCTAAATGGATGATATGCATTTACAAGAGTTGTTCTAAGGTCCAGAAGTTAATAAAGAATATTTCTGAGTTTTAGAAATTTATTTGACATTTTTCTGTTTAAAAATGGATTTTATATAATCTTTAGAGTGGTTAAAGGAATTTAAAAAGAACTAAATGGGGTTTTCACAGCCGAACCGGCAATGGGACCAAAGGGGGCCCATTTGGCTCATTGCCACCACGCTACCGCCATTGCCGGCTCATGAGCTCATTGGGCCCGACAAGTGGGTTTCACCGGTTTGGTGACCAGCAGAGCAGCATGGCGGCTCGGCGACGGCTCGGCCGACGGAGTTAACCGGCGAGGCGAGCGGCTCGGAGGAAGTCAAGGAGAGGGATGCGATGCACGGGGTCGTCGGCGAGGATTACCGAAGAATATCGGGCTCACGGGCGGTGGCGGATCGGCCGGAGACGGCAACGACGACCCGACGCTGCCGGCGGCGGATGACGGAATTGGTTGAGGGGAAACGAAGAGTGGAGTGTGGCGGTGCTACTGGTGGCGTTATTGGCGAAGGAACACAACGGGGCAAGCTCGGCAAGGTTCACCTCCAATGGCGCCGTAGGAAGGAGGCGCGCGCTTGGCTTTTATAGGCGGCGCGAAAGGGGCTTCAATCACGGTGGTTGGCGGTAGCATGTGTCTTGGATGAGACGCGAAGGTCGTGCGTGCAGAGCGGCGGCGAAATTGGCGACACGGCGCGGTCAAGGCCGGCGACGTGCCTCGGGTCGGCCGGTGACAAGACGGAAGGGCAGCGAGACAGAGGTATGGGAGAGACGACCGGGAAGAGATAGCGCGGGGATTCGAGCCGGTGCGACTTCGGGGCGGCACGAGCTCGAGACCGGCGACTCGGCGGACAGAGGCGCGGCCGGGGAGAAGAAAACGGGAGAGAAGAAGCTGACAAGGTGGGGCCCGCTGACCAGAGAAAGGAGGGAAAAAGTGAGGCTGACAAGGCGGCCCACCTGGCGGCGACTCCACGGCGCGCAAGCGCGAGGAAGGAGGCAGCGGCGAGTTGGGCTGGCGCGATCATGCGCCCAACGGAGGAGGAGAGGTGAGGCGGGAAAAGGAGAGGCAGCGTGGAGCGGCGCCCAAGTGAGGAGAGAGAGCAGGAAAGAAAAGAGGGTTGGTAGGCTCGGTAGAGGAGAAGAATAAAACCCTTTTGATTTTCTCGATTCTCATTTGAACTTTTATTTTCCAATAACTTTTAAACATATTAATACTTTAGGAAAATATAATTTTGTTTCTCCAACAATTTATTAATACACTTCCAAATACTTTCATTTGAGATTGGCTTTGAAAATATAATATACATATTAAAAGTTTTATTAGATTTTTCGACCAAGGGTATAGACTTAAAAGGTTTTAAATCCTTGCTCAAATTTAACTATAATGCATGCAATAATGATGACTATGCCATGATGCAATTTAAATGATTGGCGATTTTAAAATTATGAAATTTAGAAAATTATTAACGTACCAAATTGATTTTTAAAATTTGGGATGTTACAGTTAGCGTCGCCCGCCCGCGAGCTAGCCATCCCGGGTTCGAATCCCAAATAATTAAAAAATAGTTTTAGAATATTTGGAAGGACTACTAAAAATCACAAAAAAAATCATTACAAGTTATCACAACATATAGACTATATATATAAAAAAATTGCTACAGCAATAAGCAGCGGTACGATATGCTGAATAGAACATATGTATTTTTTGTTCGGTGGCACAGAGTGTAACACCCCGGTTCCTCGAGAACCCACAATGCTACTAACTCTCCAGAAACTGTAAAATTTCGACAGCATTTTCCCTGTTATATGGGCATCCACAACAGACAATTTATATCAGAAGAATATATAATCATTTTCTATTAGCCACTAACCATAAAAGGAACTATAAAAAAAAACTATAACTTCCAATTATACAAGACGATCAACTACTAAGTAAATTTCATAATTTCACTAATTAGGATGTGAGAGGTAGTGAGTGCTCAAATCCAGGTTCTATTTTCCCATCTCCATACATGATTGACGTCACATGTACCTAAAAACCAAATAAAAGTAAGAATGAGTATTCAACAATACTCAGTAAAATATATGTATAAACAGAGGGAACAACAAAACATCATTCATTAATCCATACTCAAAATAACCTCCGATCCAAGACCCCAAACAATCCACTTTTCATCTATTCGATGCAATGCAATGCACATGCGTCTGTACTGTGAGCTTATACCGGTATAGCTAGGTACGCACCCGTCGATGCCACACCTTGCCCGTCCTTTTCAGACGGGGACCAATTACTCCACTTCCGTGGAGTGTCTACCAAGTAGGATTTCAGAGCACGCCGGACTAGTCACTTTTGACTTTCTCACCGACCTCACCGAACTAGTCAAAAATGACTTTCTCACCAACCTGACTCATATGCACATGATGCAATAATGCCTCTTCTCTGTCATACAACTATTATATACCTTCATCACTTAACTATAAATAGCAGAACATTTAAATTGCATCAAAATAATATAAACCCTCCTTCCAACCAATCAATAAGAACAATCACAAAGCAATCAGACCACACAGTAATATAGCATCAAACCAACACTTGTTTAACATTTACTTGCCTCTTTTACCGGAGTTGAAAGGACAATACGCCAATGCCAGTCTCGAGGTATGACCTATACGTGCAACATACCACAATCATGACCATAACGCAACACCACCAAGCATCAAGAAGGGTCAAACACTAACCATTTAGTCCTAACTGTTTTCATATCGATCATATTTCAACTAGGTTTCCAATTCCTGAATTACTTAACATCAAATAATATTAAGCATTAACCAAATATTCTCTAGGTATTTCTAAAACACCTAAGTTCAACTCTTTGATTCCATAATACTTATCTTCTCAATTGTTATTTAGATGAGTAGTAAGCTAAACCAATTTCTATTAGTGTAATAGAAATTCCAACTGCAGTCAAAACAGGACAACAGTATGAAAAACATCATATCTCCTAAACCACTTATCCAAATTACGCGTTGTTGGACTCTATGAAAAGCTAGAAACATAGCCTACAATTCTTTTCATAAAGTCGTGCTCAGATTCTGGACCCAAATAGCACGAATTTAACTCGCAAGCTACTGCACAAACAGATTGCCAACTAATTCTACAATTTCCAATCTTAGGGCTTGCAATTTATCACAAATCTCACCATACTCATCATATTAGAGGGCAAATCATAGCATATTACCTCAATTTGCAACCCTTCCCACGGATTTGGGTGAAACCCTAACTCTCCCCTTGCTCTTCTTCCCTTTCTTTCCTTTCCTCCTACACTTGGCTTACCCTTTCCTTCTTCCTCTTCTCCTCCTTTGGTCGTCTCTTCCCACTGCCCTCACTGCCCAGGCCATCTATGCCCTGCAGCAGCGAGGTCAACGGCGATGGCGGGGTGGCGGCGACGACGCCGGCTGGTAGGAGGCGACAGCGTGGTGGCTGCGGCCAGGGATAACAAAACCGCGGTGCTTCTCCGAACCGTGAGTGGCGCGGAGCCGGTTAACCACGGTTAACCGCGGTTTACCGGCGGTTCCGTACGGTTTTTGCCCTAAATTCAAAACCACGGCTTCCCGGTTTTGATCGCGTTAGCCATGGTTTTAGCGGTTAACGGCGGTTTCTCATGATTAACATGCGTTTATGCATTTAAAAAAATTTCAAAATCAATGAAAATGACTAAAACTCATTAAAATACATATTAAAAATTTGAATTTTTAAATTTTTTTAAGCCAAAATGCTTAGAATGATTAATAGTATTTTTAGGAATTTTATGTATATTTTACATTCAAAATTTATTTAAACAATTTTAACCAAACCCTAAACCCTAAACCGCAGTTTATCGAGCGAACCCATGAGGCGCTGTTAGTCATGTTAATCATGCGGTTTTGAAACCACGGCTGCACACAAGCGTGCGTGGCAACGAGGACGGCGGTGTGTGGCGCGGTGGCAGTGATTGCGACGATGGCGTCTGCAGGCGTGAGGAGCGTGCACTAGTCTCCCTAGCTATGCCTTATATTGGCAAGAACTGGGCCAGGCTGGGCCTTAGGGGTATTACACAGACGCCGTAATTATGGAGAAAGCCGGGTGCATCTACGAAAGCAGAAAAGGGGCAGCGCTGCACTGAATGGGAAAATATGAGGGGTTTAGCCTAAAATTGCATATATAGTAAAGGGGTCTGATGCGAGCCTATGGGGCGTGGACAGGAAATAAAAAAATACAAGGGGTTTTTTGCAAAGACAGTCGACCTGCGAGGGTTCGACACGTGGTAGAAGCTGGCATGGACAGGCAGGCGCAGGAGGCGGGGCGGGCGAAGTTAGGTGAGATGTGCTGGCCTGGCGCGTTGCTGGCCGCAGATCATACGAAATGGACGGTCGAGAATAAACGGGGACGTAGCCACCATGAGAAGGCCGGAATACAGGCAGCTACGCGCTGTACAGCGTAGTAAAATAAAATATCAGACATTTGTTTCTCTGGATCTGTCAGGAAAGTTGCCTCTCATGTTTTGGCCAGTTGATTGGTCCACACAGAAATGGAGCACTTAAGCCCCCCAAAGGAATTTTGATGTTAACATGGCAGCAAAAAAAAATGATACTTTTTCCAGCGTTGTATCTTGTCATGGACTTTGTTGTGTGGTTGTAAAACTTTACTAGTGTAAAACATATATCGGTTACGCTATGCACATTGTGATCTGACTGTGAGAGATTGTATCAGTGATGAGGTGTGTTAATGAAACAGCCAAAGCATTGGTGCTATATAGAGCAAGACTAAGAGTCCACTGAGACCTTAATTAGTTTTATAGAGGTTATGTCTTCAATTGTTTTAAAGAGTTATGTCTCCATTTGCTCGGAACCACTTTGAAAATAAACAGGGCGCATATCTCAAGCGTTTCAGAAATAGACAATTTATGTATGTTTTTTAGGATTATTCTTTATGTAGGTTGCTTCATAGATGACACATATTTAATCGTTAAAATGCACTGATCATGTACTCCCATTAGCTCATGAAAACATTGACGTTTTGTTCCACGTCAAACTTTAAAACTTTATCTATAAAAATCTTTCAAACAATCTAGATTAGACACATGTAAGTTATACATATGATTCATTTTAAAAAGTACTTCCATAATTTATATTTTAAAAATTTTAAATAAATTGTAGTGATAATTGATAGTAAAAAAATTACATTTTAAATATTGCGTCAATATCCAAAACGCTAAGTTTTCATGAACCGGAGGGAGTATTGTGCATTGCAGCGACTTTCGCATACCAAATTGCTATTTATTTTGTATGGTAAATGGAGTTCCTACATGGCTAGAACCAAATATATACTCATCAAGCTAATTATCTTCCTTTTGACAATGGCACATTTACATATTTTTGTTTAACTGCCGGTGTAGGCATTCAAAATTTCAAAATTCTTCATAAACCCGCATGTGTAATTATGTACAGTCATTTTGTAACAAGCATGATGTGAGATTAACCATGTCGATTTTAGGACCTTCTGATATCCTTTTCTGAGGCATTTGATGCTTGGTTCTTCATTTGTTTCAGTGACGGCCATACCGGTCAACCCAAGCCAGTTGCATCTTAGAAAAGGATAAGACCAAGATGAAAGAAAATGTACTAAATGATGGTAAAGCTCCCTAAAGAAAATAATCGAACATGAGAAGGAGTGTTCTAATTGACCACCAATTCTCTTGGAGCTAAAACAATGAGCTTTCTCAATAACCGGCAAATAGCTCTTGATCAGATACAATGGCTGTTCCTTTTCCTGTCCAGCTTTCTAGCACACCTTCTTTTGCTGCATTCATGGGCCCATAAATTCATACAATAACACTTGACTTGAAGAGGGTTATCCAGAATCGATTGAGTTAATGAAATTGTAGGCAGCACATTGTGAAATTAGAATTTTCCCGGCAAGTAGAATGTGCCATATCTTTATCCTTTGCTGATACATGTTTTTTGACCACGGTACATCCATCACTCTAAAGCAATAGCATGTCTCTCCCTTTTGGTGGTACAAAAGGAGCTTTGCTAAGCAGCCAGTTAGACACTAAGCCACTCTCTTTTCTTCCTCTTCTTTTCCATTGCCACAAGCTACTTTGTTCATCCTTTCCAGATGGCATTGTTCTGAACACTAAACAAGGGTAAGAAAACTAACCAAAGGGTAGAAAACAAACAGCACAAAAGCACAAAACAACGGCCACAATCTCCAAGAACCAAAAATAGGAAGCACAACTTACATATCACACAGCAAATACATAAAACAAGATCAAGAAAAAAACTAGGTTTTTTAGATATTAGCTATCATGAAACTGGCTATGCATGGAAAAGGTGTGATTGACGACCTAATGCATTGATCAGAAAGGAGTGTTCTGCTCAGGAAGGCACGCATGAGTAGTTCTCCTATTAGAAAATGGCTAGTTAATTTAATTAAAGAAACTAGGTAAAGAAGCTTAGAAAGCCATGTGGGCACCATGACTTGTCTCACAAAAGAGCACCATAAACGTGCTTCAATCCAACTGGCCACTTTGGCATGTTCCCATCCCCTGATTTGCATAATCTCGTTCTTTTTTTTTTTAAGGTTAGGTTTAACTTGAGAAAAGGGGTCGCCATTTGGGTACCGTATTTGACAGGTGGGTCCCACTGTTTGAGAAATTTTGGGGGCAGCCTTGTTTGATGGTGATGGTGCTCTCCCCAGATGCATGCACCTATGTATGGCCTCTAGTTTTTTTATTTTTTATTTTTACAAACATACATTTTTTTTCTTGTTGGTTTTGACAAACAACCAACTAGCCCTGCGATTTTGTTCAATTGTGCCTGGATGGATAACTTTGTCTAAATTTTTGCAGATAACACCAAAAATCCTAACATAAATATTTGGCATGCTTAAGTCCAAACCGGCAATTTGCTCGTGTTCTTGATAAAATCTCGACGGCTGGAAAAGAAATGGTGCTAAAAAAACATACTCCCTCCGTTTTTTTTATTTGACGCCTTTGACTTTTTTATTCGTCTTATTCAAATTTTTTTTGTAAATATCATTTATTTTGTTGTGATTTGTTTTATCAATAGAGACATAGAGTTACTTTAAATATGTCTTATTTTTTTACAACCTTGCACTATGTCTTTTTTTTTTTACAACCTTGCACTAAATTTTTGAATAAGACAAATAGTCAAAGGCATCAAAAAAAAAAAAACCGGAGGTAGTATCTCGTAACATTTGATCCAGAGGGTTGATTTTTCATTGAAGACTTGATGAGCGACAGCAATTTTACCAAATTGGAAACAGGAAACAGTAATTGCTGCACTGCGAGACCCAAGACGCTAAGCGTCCAGATGCAAAAACGGGCCACTGAAATCTGGCCCATTGGGGCCCATCAGCCCAGAAGAGCTTCCCGCCACGCCGCCACCTCTCCTCCCGCCAAAACCCCTCCTCTTATCCCTTCCTTCCCGCCATTTCACCCGAACCCTCCCATTCCCCTTCCCGCCCCTTCCCTGCCTCCCTCGCCGCCGCCGCCGGGATGAAGACCGCCGACTTCGCCGCCGACAGAGGTACGTGTTCCTGATGGGTGCACGTCAAGATCGGAAGCTTCTCGAGTGAGTGATCTTCTGACGGCTTTGCCCGCTCTTGGTGCTCGTTCATCTCTGCAGCGCTCGCCAAGGACTTCCTGGCCAACTTCGCCGGCCCGCACGGCGAGCCCAAGTACCTGAACATCCTGGTAATGATCCCCCATCTCGCGTTGAAATTCTGGTGAGATTTTTCAGTTAGTTCGCGCCGATTTGGTGATCTAAGCAATGCTTCCCTCTTGTTCTTCTCCGATTCCAGCAAGATGTCGCTAACCGGAAGGTCCGGGCGGTGCAGATCGAGCTGGACGATTTATTCCACGTACGAATTTCCAGCCACCTCGATGAGATTTTAATCTTCTCTTGAGTTGCATCCGCGGGCGCGTGATCTAATTTGGGTGTGGGAATTTGACGCAGTACAAGGATGTGGACGAGGAGTTCTTGCAGAGGGTCACCGAGAACACGCGGCGCTACATCGGCATATTTGCGGAGGCCGTGGACGAGCTCATGCCGGAGCCCACTGAGGCGTTCACCGTCGACGAGGACAGGGACATCCTCATGACGCAGCGTGTGGACGAGGGTGCCGATGGCGGCGCTGACGGCACGGACCCTCTCCAGAGGATGCCGCCGGAGATCAAACGGTTCTTGTAAGTATATACTGCTGTTCCTTAAAGCTACACATGTAATTTAGCTTCAGTCAATTTTTTAAAGGGGAAAAGACATATTCGGATGGTGGCTTTGGTTCATATGGAAGTAGAAGAGTCTTGCGTGTTATGAAGTTGCGAGAGCAAATTATAATTGTTTTTACAGAATTTAAAGTTCTTTGAAAGATGCAGCGCCATGTGTGGGTAGATACTTTAGCTATATCTTGCTTGGTAGACCATTTTAACAATTGTAGCATTACCCAGCTGGCTGGTTGCAAGAATTCAGGCATTGTCACAAACTAAGCGACACCCATGACAAAGCATGTTCTGCAATATTTCGTGCTTGTGGATATTGTAGAATGTAACGAGATAAGATATTATGTGATCTAAACCAATTTATGAGCTGCATTGATCTTTTGTCTGAAAAAGAAGTGGTCTTGACATTGCAGTGAGGTCTACATCAAGGCATTCTCAAAGGTGACTCCACTCACCATTAGGCAAGTGAAGGCATCCAACATTGGGCAGCTTGTCAAAATATCAGGAATTGTGACTCGCTGCTCAGATGTGAAGCCCTTGATGCAGGTTGCTGTTTATACATGTGAAGAATGTGGTTTTGAGATATACCAGGTATTTCATCTCTTTTCCATGTTATCTTACTAATAAAAAATTAAGCAGTCTTGACTTGACCCCTATGTGTTACCTTATTTTATTATCATCCTAGGTTGTATTTTGTTGCTTTACTGCACGGTAGAATTAATGTACAAACCGTGGAACTAGTAGTCTTGACTTGACCCCTATGTGTTGCCTTGTTTTACTGTCATCCTAGGTTAGATTGTTTGTCCTGTCGGAATTTTGTATTTTGTTGTTTTACTGCACGGTAGAATTAATGTCAAACCGTGGAAATAGTAGTTTGTTTTGTGATGAGGTTTATTTATAGGAGGCTCTGAAAGAGTTTTCTTCAAAATGATCATTTAAAACTAATTGTTTGGATTTGACAGGAAGTGACTGCTAGAGTCTTTATGCCTCTGTTTGAATGCCCATCTCAAAGATGCAGGCTGAATAAAACAAAGGGGAATCTAATCCTTCAACTGCGTGCATCAAAATTTCTGAAATTTCAGGAGGTAATGACCTATTTCAAGTTAACAAGACTACCTACCTTTAACGGAAATAAAAATATTTACCTTTCCTCAAAAAAGATCGCATCCAATCATAAAATTGTGGCATTTTCTTGCAGGTGAAGCTCCAGGAGTTAGCAGAGCATGTACCAAAGGGACACATCCCACGTTCTCTGACTGTTCATCTGAGAGGAGAGCTGACTAGAAAGGTAAAGCAAATTTTGGCTTTACTTTTGCTTTGAACAATTTTCTGTGTTGTTTTGGGGCCATAAAAACTCACTATCTTCTCCATTATATCCAACAGTATATTTGAAAGAAGTTGCCTTAAGATTTATGTTTTTGGTAATCTTTTTAAGTACTAAATGTGCAGGTTGCACCTGGAGATGTGGCTGAGATGTCAGGCATTTTTCTCCCTATGCCTTACTATGGGTTTCGAGCCATGCGCGCAGGATTGGTTGCTGATACTTACTTGGAAGCAATGTCTATTACCCATTTTAAGAAAAAATATGAAGAGTAAGGCAATCAGCCTCTTCATGTGCAACCTACTAACCTTCTCTTTGGCGTCTGTTTGACATAAGCTATCTAAACCATTTGTAGATATGAACTTAAAGGTGATGAACAAGATCAAATTGACCGATTGGCTGAGGATGGTGATATTTATAATAAGTTGTCAAGATCCTTGGCACCTGAAATATTTGGTCATGAAGATGTCAAGAAAGCACTTCTGTTGCTACTTGTTGGTGCACCTCATCGGAAGCTCACAGATGGCATGAAGGTACGGCTACTTCTGTTAATTGCAACAACTTGCATTCCATAATAAAACTTTTTACTTTCTGGCTGCTCACATATTCCACATTAACTGCAAACCCACAGATCAGAGGAGATCTGCACATATGCCTGATGGGAGATCCTGGTGTTGCAAAGAGTCAACTTCTGAAGCATATTATCAACGTTGCTCCAAGGGGAGTCTATACCACAGGGCGTGGGAGCAGTGGCGTTGGTCTTACTGCTGCCGTCCAGAAAGATCCGGTCACAAATGAGTTTGTCCTTGAGGGAGGAGCACTGGTAGGATCCAGATCTTATGATGTTGACATTTGCACTGTATATCTCTTAGTTGTCTGTTACGAGTTTTTTCAGAAAATCTGTTGATAAAAGTTGCTTTGATGCCAGTTAAGATTTCATCCATGCATCTTACTGGTAGCAAACATTTCATTCAAGCTAAAAATGCTTTATTTGGTGCATGGTGCAGTTATATCATTGTACTAATTTATCAGCTTAGATTTTCAGCCATGCATTTTGCTGGTGGTAAACATTTCAGTAAGGCTGAAATATTCTTTTTGTGCATGGTGCAGCTGCATCATCCTACTAACGATGAATCTCATAATGCAAATGCTTGGATTTCAGGTGCTTGCAGATATGGGAATTTGTGCAATAGATGAGTTTGACAAGATGGAAGAGTCAGACAGGACAGCAATTCATGAGGTGATGGAACAGCAAACAGTTAGTATTGCCAAGGCTGGCATAACAACCTCTCTTAATGCAAGAACTGCGATCCTGGCTGCTGCAAATCCAGCATGGTAAGATCTGATCTGAACATTTTATATTTAATGGGTACATAGGAAAATTATGTTGACTGTAACAAATGCTAGGTATTATTTTAATCTTTCAGGGGGAGGTATGACATGAGGAGGACACCAGCTGAGAATATAAATCTTCCTCCAGCACTTCTGTCACGTTTCGACCTCCTTTGGTTGATCCTGGATCGTGCGGACATGGAAAGTGATCTTGAAATGGCAAGACATGTTGTTCATGTACATCAAAATCTTGAATCACCAGCACTTGGGTTTACACCACTTGAACCATCTATTCTTAGGCAAGTATACTCTTTCTAGAGCTGTGTTACTTATTGAAGTAAAATTTTGCATTCTGTACACCTTAGTTGCAGATGTATAATTTGGAAAATTACAGATGTGTGCTAGGTATTATAAAAGTGTTCTGTAGCGTTTACTATTTTTGTATTCTCTGCTAGTTTATAATTTAACAATTATGATCTGATCACAGAGCGTATATATCTGCTGCAAGGAGAATTGTTCCTTCTGTTCCTCGAGAGCTTGAGGAATACATTGCAACTGCATATTCCAGTATCCGCCAAGAGGAAGCAAAATCAAACGCTCCACATTCCTACACAACTATCAGGACACTTTTGAGCATACTCCGAATTTCTGTTGTAAGTAAACTTCCATCTATGTTTTGTGTAAGCATTAGCATACAAAAATCTAAACACGGTATCCTGCTTGTTTTAGGCCTTGGCAAGGCTTAGATTTTCAGAAACTGTTGCCCAGAGTGACGTCGACGAAGCACTACGATTGATGCAAATGTCGAAATACTCGCTATACTCAGATGACCGCCAGCGGTCTGGCCTTGATGCGATTTCTGACATATACTCCATCCTAAGAGATGAAGCGGCAAGGACGAACAGCATGGATGTGAGATATGCTCACGCTCTTAACTTGATATCCAGAAAGGTGCAGCTTCAACATTACACTGGTACTAATGCTACAATTCATTATGATTAGATTGCTAACAAGATGTGTATGTAAAAATAGGGGTATAGCGAGGCTCAACTGAAGGAATGCCTGGAGGAGTACGCATCCCTGAACGTGTGGCAGATCCACCCAAACACCTTTGACATCCACTTCATTGACGCTTGATGCTGAAATCAATCATCTTCTAACATTCCCTCGTGTTCACAAGATGGAAGAACATCGATCTGATGCATCATTTGTGGATTGTGAGCAGGGTGAGGGATGCCATTAATGGAGGCGTAACAGTATTGATAGTGAGGAAACTATTTCATCATACTAGGAGTGCTACCATGTGCAGCAGAGTCTGAGAATTGTACCAGCAGAGGGAACCATTATATTGTTGATTCCTTGTCCACCAAAGGAGCCTTCTCGTTTGACACAGTAACACTTGAACACTTTAAGTGTGTATGTATTATGTTGTGTTCAGTTGCTCATTTGTTGCAATTTTTCAGATTCTGCCATTTTGCTGGCATCTGACGGTGATTCAGTAGGCAGTTTGCCTGCATTTATTATTACCTATTAAAGTACTACTAAAACATATACTCCTACTGTCCTACATACAGTAAGTGCGACTGAGGCAAAAGCATTTGGGACCAACTCCTGCACAGGCACAGTCGCCTGGATTTGGGGGTGATGTGCAGGCGATTTTTGGGCCGTTGGATCGCCATCCAACGGACCAGCGGCATCCACTTCCTCTGCCTTACCCGAGCGAACGGAGCCCCCCGCCACTCGATCCCCTTCTTCCTCCTCCTTCTGCGCCTTCGCCGCCGCCGCCGCCTCGAGCCACCGCCCCGGCCCTCGCCGTCGGCCACTCCGCTTTCTCTCCACCCACCGCCGTGACACCCCGCCCACCCTAACCGAGGCGGCACTGCTGCTCAAGCTCCTCACGCCTGACCCGCCGCCTTTTCCTCGCCCGGCCGGCGGCGCTTTCTCCGCCGGCTGCTCCGCCGCCTCAACCTCCGCCCAGCCCTCCTCGCCACCCTAATCTCGCCGGCGCCACTTGATCCCCATCCACCACCGCCGACCGCCATCTCCCGCCCCGGCTCGGGCGCCGCGCCGCCGCCGCCGCCTCGACGATCCCGACCAACCGCCGTGCCTCCGCCTCCCCGACCTTCCTCTAAACCCCGGGGAACCCAAATGTTCCCTAACCCTAACCCGAAACGGCGGCGGCGAGCTCGACGGCGTCGAGCTCGAGGGCGGCGACGGTGAGGTCGACGGGGAGCTCGACGGCGGCGAGGTACGCTCCCTCCTTCCTCCTCCCCCTTCTTCCTCCTCTGCGCGTGAAAAATCACCTGGCTCGGTATGCCACCGCCCAGGCGACTGGCGGTGAGCAAAACCGAAAGCATTTTTCCTAATTCTGGCGTCAACACGTGCACAGAACCGCACCATTTACAATCAGTGAGAAACTGATAATTCAGAAGTGATGCTTGGTGAGAGACTAAATGGCATAGATATTACAGCAAAATGCCAATTTTATTGAGATTTCAGTTGGTCTTCTCACCAAGTATTAGAAAGACCCAAATTACAACAAAATCTACCAAATTATTACCGCCGAAATGTCAATTGGTCTTCTCACCATGGATTTGAAACAGCAACACCAGCGTAGAAATCCAAATATTTTCGTGCTGGTATCAAACAGACTTTTGAGCAAATGGTCAGCCAACTTGTTCTACAATCAGAAGAGGTGGCAGCTACTAGCTAGCGCTTTTCAGAGTTGAAACATCCTATATCAGTCACTTACAGAACTTGAGAAGTATAAACAGGAGAAAAAAGTACATATCATACAACCCTAGATTTTTTTACTAATTGATGTCCGGGTTTTCCAGTGATTTCAGCCAAGAAAACACTGCCGCTAATTGAGCCCAAAAAAACCTAAAAAGCATAACAAGGGGAAGAATGCATCACATCTTCTGCGTCTTCTGGTTGCCCTACTCAGACTCATCATGCAGGTCCGCACCACCACCATTAGGTACAGCACCTGCTCTTTTTGCGCTTATGTCACTGAATGGCCTCTTCCTTGATGAGGATGATGGTTCACAGGCATCCATCTCCTTGCCCTTGTCATCCTCCTCTGCAGCCATGTTTCCTTCTTTCTCGTGATGAGCACCAGATGTTGACGGTGGTGGCGGCATCATCCCAATTCCGCTGAGCCGGCAGAACACTTTCTCTACTGTCTCAGTGATCTCTTTCCCTAGTCCACCATTGTCAAGTATCAGCTCCCAAACTGCCTTAGAAGCTTTCTCAAGGACCGGCGTTCTGCATTCAATAAACGAGTTGGCACGGCATATATATTCAACAGATTATTTCTTCTGATTAGGCCAACTGGGAGAAATAAAAACAAATGAGAAGAATATGTAAGCTTTAAACAACCAGTAACCTCTTTATTAAACTACTGGATCATAGGGTGCTAGATCAGCACTATATTCTGGGTAAGCAGCAGTCAGGAAAAGATATGGTTGGAACATGTGTTGTCTTAAGAGGGTCATGTGTGCTCAGCTTGTTTCTCTCTATTTAGCACCATATAGAGAAAGCTGTCTAAATGGTAAAGACCAAACTTGCATCCTAACAATGTCCATTTCCTGGAAGATTTTATTGAGCATATCCTGTTTGCTCAATGCGACATGTAAATAAATTATATACAGAAAAGACAGTGCTTACTCCAATTCCTGCCGAAGTGCGTCAAAGAGCTCCCTTTTTGTCTTTTTCTCAGCTCCAGGAGTATTTAGAACCTTGCTTTGCTCTACCATCATCATAGTGTTTTTCTTCATATCTTCCTGAAATCAAATTAGAAAGTTTAATTTCAAGTTCTCACTATTATCATTCAAGTGAAGCTCACATACAATGCAAGGAGACGATCAGCAAAGCAACGCTTATACCTATGCTACTGGCAAAAAGCTTATACATAGCTCAGAATTATTCTGCCATACGCAGTAGAAAATTTCCATGTTAATTGGAAAGTGAAAGATGCTAGAAAACATAAGATTTTATGGGGTCAGGGGAAACAGAAATCATAAAGGACGATGCAAAATGACTAGCAACATCAAATTCTAAAGAGACCATTAAAATTCAAATCAACCACAGCAATGTTCCAAGTTCCTCTATTAAAAAAAAGGGAAATAAAGCACTAATTCACATGAATAAAAACAACAATATTTTAAGTCTTCAACATCTAAGCACGAACTCCAATTTAGCTACATATTTCACAATTACATTAGTTTCATGCAGTGAAGAGAAAACCAAACAGGATAGCACAGGATGAACCAACTGCCACACAAAGCAAGAAAGTTGTTTCATCTAGTGATCATATCTCCTAATCAACGTTTACAGACTCTACCATGAAGCGGTTTCTTCCACATTAAACAACAAGTGAGTTTCAGCATAAGGGCAACAGCAACACAGTAGGCTCGACAAAATCCACAGCAACGGCCATGGCCGCTCCGCGCCACCGTCCTCCGCACCACCACCTCGCCATCGCTCCCCTAGTCACAAGGTGCCTCGCCAGCGCCGTCGCGGAGACACAGTAACCAGATCGCAAGCAGCCACGCAGGAGAAGGGGATTGGGAGAGGAACGAGGGAGGGGCGCGCGCGTACGTTGGCCTTGAGCTGGGCGATGATCTTCATGCGGAGCGCGTCGACGGTGCCGTCGTTCTTGAGCGACTCCAGCACCTCCTCCGGCCGCACCACCTTGGACGACGACCCCACCATCCTCCTCCCTTCCCACCGAAACCCACCACCACCTCGCCCCCAAAAAGCTCGGGTTCAGGTTCCCACGAGGCCGAAGAGGGGGTGGACGTGCCGGGAGCTCGCCGGAGCTGAGGGAGGCTCGCCGGAGGCGGCGACCACGACGACGGCGACGGAGGCTAGGGTTGATTGGGTTTCGCTGAGCAGAAGGGGGAGAGGAGAAGAGATACTGTGGCTTGTTCTTTCTTTGGTATCAGGTTAGATTAAATTAAAATTGAAAGGGAAATTATAGATTACCCTTTAAAAAACTATAGCATATGCATAGAGATAGGAATAGGAATAGGGTTGATGACATACATGCCACCATTAAATTTCTGTAATGTTGCTGGCGCAACTATAATTTAAAATCTATTTCATATCATTTTTTAGTTTAAAATTATCCGAATATCTCTTCTTTCTTCTTCTCTTGTTCTCTCATTTCCCTCACTCTCTCTCCTCCCATGAACACCTCTCCGGCGAGCACCATGACAGTGGGTGGAGTGGCTAGCCAAAGAAGGATGCGAAGGTGTCACGTCTGGACTCTGGAATGAGAGGTCGCACGACCGACTATAGAGGGAATTGAAAGTTGTGAATTTTAAAAAAAATTGAAAATTTGAAATCATAATATTTGTATTTTAGAAATGAAAGTTGATTTTATATATATTTTTTTACAATTTTTGGAAGGGCATTTAATTATTTTTATATGTGGCTAGCCATACAAACGTTTTAGAGGTCATTATTTGATGGTTCACTAACCATTCAAAGACAATCATGCAGACGGCGGCGATAAGTTCTATGGAGGATAAAATAAAATTGAAGGACAAAAAGGATAAGTGAAAACGCTTAACGCTATAAAAGTTTGGGGGCTACGGCGCAATTTTCTTTATAAAAAAACTAGCAAAAATGCCCGTGCGTTGCAACGGGAGAGAACAAACTTCGCACACCAGGTCATTCAAAAATCAATCTGCGATTAGTTTTTACAAAGCTCAAAAAAAGTGTCATTTGGCTCGATATCCATCCCTAGCTTCCATGGCCATCTCGCTAGGCTCCCAAGAAGACGGCAGTCACGACACCCTTACCACATTAACAACATTGCGATGGTCTGCTTTGCAAACAAATTTAGTGGCGACTCTATGGCCATCCACGTATTGCCGCTCCTTATAGTAACAGCCCCATAATCTTATTTCTACCTTTGGGGTGATCACCATCTTCTCAAGCACGTTGGAACTGCGAAGGATTTGAAGTGCTAGCTCCACCTAGGCTTTGTGACCAGAAAAGCCACTGATACAAACAGATTTGAGATGGGCCTGCTGGTGTGGAAGACCAATCCTTAGCTCGCCATCCTCTTTGCAATACGGTCGATGCCGGCAATTCATCCACATCTAATGGAAAATACCAATATATGCATTAAAAAAATGGAGTCAGTACACGCCTCAAGGTAGTATTGTTTGTGAAATGGATAGCCATGGCCCCATAGACATAGTGCACCCTCAAAGGCAAAGGCACCAAGGGCCCCTTTGAGACAGGAATTTCACAAGAATCTTATAGGAAATAGTTTCATGGGAAATTCCCGTGTTTCAAATGGGGGCGCTAAATAATTAAACTTTTATTGTTCAGGAAGTTCTTCCCTTTGTGAATACTATAATGACTTAATTTCAATCTGACCAATCACCGTCCTTTTAATTTTTTTGTCATTGGTATTTTTTCCACAACCAAAATTATCATATCTGAAATCTGTATTCGAAAGACACAATGAAATAAACTTACAGGCAGCTCCAATGTCTCCATGAAAGGAGCAATCTTCGTGAGATGAGCATAATCAAGGACATCACCATTCGATTTCATAGCCGAGAGAACTAAATCCAACCTCAAATTCCAAAGATAAGTAAATTTGAAAGGCTCTTCAGTACAATAGTTCTCTCGCAATGTAAATGAAAAACAAAATTGTGAATTTGACCTTAGTGATATATACACGAATAGGGCCATCGAGGACATATCATGAACCTCACACTTGTAACAGAGTAAGGTCGACTCGAGTCTTGAGCCTTGGCGAATCTTCGGGAAACCAAAGGATTTATGTAGGAGAGAGCGATTGATCACCAATAACACAACACTAATATTTGTCACCGATGTTGAAGCAAATATCAATGGAACCATGGAGCCAGTGTATTTGAGTGTGGGAAGACAACATTTTAGAGTTGTTACCGCTTGGTTGTTGTGTGTTTTCCGCTATGTGGATAAATGCTTGAGAAACTTAATTATCTAGCCATTCGGACCTGAAGACCAGTCTAAAAATGCAAATAAAAAACATCAACATCATATAATGCAGCAAGGAAATGCAATTATATACAAAAATTTCCAAGCATATAAATTTTCAGTGGTACCATGGAGGCCAACATATTTGTTGTCTGAAACAAGCAAGCACAAGACTATGAAGAAAATTCAGCCCTATAAGCAAATTAGTAGCTATTGAAATTTTATTAGTGTAACCAATAAGCCATAACGCAGCTTAGCTACCATAACATTTAAATGAAGTTCTCTTGATTTTACATGGAAATAACCGTGCCAGTATCTAGGAATTTAAAATGGTGCCAGTACCATAGAAAATGGTGCTTACCCACTTAAATCAAGCAATTCCAAGCTTGCATAAAAACGAACAATAGACGCAACGGCTGCATCTGTTATTTTAGAACCAAGAATCAAGAATAACTTACAAAACGCCCCTGAAAGAATAAGAAAACAAACCAAATAAGGTTGAGCTCAAAATAAACTATAATCATAACAAAGCAATCTAGCATAATTCTTGAAAATACGAGAAGCATTCCAAGCAAGTCATTAAGTACTCGAGATTAGCACTCTCTAGAGCAAACATGGCTTCATTGCATAAATGAATTGAGGAGATGTGCGTTTTTACAAATTTGAGCACGTCATGTTAAACTATCCATCAAACCGATTAGATCAATAGGATTATTATTTTATTGCGTAAGATTCAGTGAGAGCTGGTTCAAGTTATGACAGTTTATGACCTGTAAAAAATGAATACCTCAATGATTTTTTTGCAAGAACAGATCAACATAACTGCAAAGAGTTGTACGAGTTGTTCAATTACCGATTTTGTAATGGAACAAAGACCTGATAGCCAAAGTGTTGAAAGGATTAGAGAGCTTAATAGCTTATATTAAGAATACCACATTGCTACTTATCTGAGATTGTAATATGAATTCTAATTTGAGTAGGATAATACATGCGTTAGCCAAATACAGTTATTTGAACTCAACCACTGCCATTGACTCGATCCAAGCTCCGCAGATCGCAACCCTCGCATTCAGAATCTGAGCAAGAGTCGCATAAGCGGAGCTCGGATAGAACTACGCAAATTATGCTCCAAACATTTGGTGCCTAAACGAGCTAGCCTCTCCAAGCTAGCCACTTGGGGACACGCGAAACCAACCGCTCGCTCGCAGAAACACAGCGAGCCAAATCGAACCCGAGGCCCGAGAGAGCAAAGTCAAGACAATGGGAGGCGCGTGGCGGCGGAGAGGCAGGAGGGAGGAGGAGGCGACGACGAGCACCGATCGCGAGAGTGAGGACGCTGGGCTTGGCGAGGCGGCCGACCTTCACGAAGATGCCGCAGCCTTCTTGGCGTCACGGATGGAGAAGAACAGATCCTCGCCGCGCCCGCCGAGGCGGGCGGATGCGCGCGCAAGATGCGCGCCGCAGCCTCAAGATCGTCCGCAAGGCCGACCGCCATCAAGGCGGCGCCTGCCCCTCCTCGGCTTCGCCACGATTTGAGAGGAGGCGGCGCGAAGCGGTAGGGAGGGCGAGAGGAGGCGGCGGCGGAGTAAGCCGATAAGCGGCTTGTGTACTTTTATAGTCCCGTATAAGCACTCTGCAACGGTTTTGTCCCGAAATCGGCTAGTTTTTACTACAACGGCTAGGTAAAACGGTCGCTGCTTTCACCGCTACAATGACAGAAGTTACCGTTGGAGTCTACCAACGGCTATTTTTTCCGTGTTTGCACCAAGGTGAGTGCTCGCTTTCGACAGATGTCGTTCCTCGCTCGACGAACGGAGTTGCTTCGGCCTCGATCGGGTTTGTTCGGTCCCGAACAAGTCTTGTTCGGTTGAACCACAACCCGTTCGGCCGCTTTGTTGCACGCCTTTATAGCAGGAAAAATACCCTCTTCGTGACTTGAGTCTCAAGAGGATGACCCCACTCTAGTGAGTCCTTCCACTTGAGTCTCGGGGCTAGTTGTCGGGGATAAAATTACGCCCATTGCCATGGCCCACTCCTCGACGGCCCAATCGAATACCTACGGGGCCCGGCCCACTGGAAGGTTCTATCGAGCCCATGTGCATCCCGCCGAACGGCCTCTTGGTCGGCACGGTGCGTGCGACCTAGGATTCGTGTTTGAGTCCTACTCGAACAAGAGTTCTCTGCAGGCCACGTGAAGACCCGGACGTTGGTTTCCGGCTTGGAATAGGAGTCGTGATCCCCAAGACTAGGAGTATGCCTTATCTACCTCGGGATATATTTGGCATGTAATCGAGTTCAGATTACGTGCTCGTAGTTAGCCCTACCGATATTCTCTCGGTGGGTCGGTTTGCTCAAGACTATATAAACAAGGCCCTACGGCGTGTAGAGGGACTTGATCCGACTTAGAGTTTTACGACTTGTACACATAATCTCGCCGAGACTTGTTCGTCTCGTCGAGCCACCTCTTGTAATCATCTTTGATATATAAGAAAGGCCGGGCGTAGGGCTATTATCTCTCCGAGAGGCCCGAACCGTGATAAAACCCCCGCCTCCTCTGCTCGTTCTTCGTTAGTGGTTGTTCTGCGTGTCTCCTATCTCCTCTTTGAAGAACCTTGGTTGACTTGGGTCGATATCCCAACCGCCGACACCGGGCGCCGTTCATGGGGACACGCAGATCGAGCATGTCGAACTCCGTCGGCGATCTGTAGATACTTCCCGAGGGCTACAACTCGGAAGATGGGATGTCTCATCCTCGCCGATTCAGACGATCTGTTCGGTCTCGAACGCTTTCCGCGATCCGAGGCAGATGTCTCCGCTTACATGGCAGAGATAGCCTCAGATCGCACTCCCGTCATCGACGACGACTACGGAACTGATGATCTTTACGACGGTTTAGATTTGTCAGATTCCAAGGCTATGTCGGTAGATTCCACCTGTGGAAACACAACGATGACACCGTCTAGCATACCTTCGCATGGCCCCGCAAAGCATTAACATGGCCGATGTAGGAACCTCTGAGGATCCTGCACGGGCTGTGGCGGCTGGCGAGGTCGGGCAGATTAACTCTGCTCGGCATCAAGACGAGGTCGCGCAGTCGCCATGAAAGAAGACGCCATTCGCCGCAACCTCGACGATTCCATCAATCGCACCTTAGCACGGTTTGCGACGATTAGCGGCAGCGTCGCGACCCACCTCGCGTCTTGGCGCTAAGTCTCCCCTGAAGCTTCCTGACGGGTCAATTTCCGCGTGACCGGACTCGGTCGGGCGAACGCGATGGTTTAGGGATCCCGTGACCCATAGATCAAAGTCGGGACGGCTCGAAGCTATAGCAACGGCCCTAGATCCACCAATCAAGCGATCTCGCCCGCATGGGCGTCTTTGTGCGTCTAACCTAGAGCGACCGGTCAAGGCCTAAAGTCTCTAGGAGAAGTCAACAACTCTTCAGCAACGGCAGCCCAAATCGCCGGAATGATTCGGACACTCGATCGATCGCGTGACCCCGCCACCATCGGCGATCACCGCCCATGAGCAAGCTACCCGTGGTCGCCGCCGCCGCTAAGTCCTCGTAGTCATCGCGACCACAGGGCAAGCGCGACGCGACGATCACGGACGGTCCCTCGTGAGGAGCGCTCGTCGCTACCACGAGGAAGGAACGTGGTGGATTGTCCCGAGAGAGTTTCTCCAGCCGAGTCATCCTGCTCAGCAGAGTTCCCCGCGCAATAAGACCAACGTCTTTTCAAGACTAGGTTCGCCGGGAAGGTGGTCGATCATATGCTCGGGTGCGCAGGGCTTTCTCGACGAGCTTCGAGTCGTCCGGTGGCCCTCAAAGTTCAAGCCCGGTCCACATGGAGAGGTACAATGGGACTCGTAACCCGGAGGAATTCCTTTCCATTCACGCCACGGCCATCATGGCGGCCGGGGTGACGAGGTCGTTATGGCTAATTACCTCCCGACCGCCCTTGAGGGTGCCGCGGACGTGATCGCTCAATCGCCAGGAGGGTTCCATCACTCATAGAACCAGCTTTGTGACGCCTCGATCGCTAATTTCCGAGTGTTACGTCGCCTAGGTAAGGAGGATGATCTCGCACCAGATGATCCGGATGAACGGGAGACCCTCCGCAGCTTCGTGAAGCGTTTCATTAAGATCCGCAACACGATCCCGAACATCTCGGATGAATCTGTTGTCCGCACTTCAAAACGGAGTCCGCGACGAAGCGGCCACCCAGATCTCGAGATCAACGAGACTGGACCGCCAACGACTGTTCAAGGCGGCCGATCATATGCTAACGCGCAGAGCGCGTTCAAGATAAAAAGACGTTCGACAAGGCGAGCCGCCCGCCACTGGTGTGGATAAGAAGAAGAAGAGCAACAGAATGTTCCCGTGACAAGAAGTCCCGAAGAAGAAGAACAAAGGTGATGCGAACAATACCGTCGCAGGTATGGATCGCGACCTCCTCCCAAGGATGGGCGTAAGAAGCCCAACAATAATTACAAGGGCAAAAAGCACGCTCAGGGAGGCGGACAAGGCAAGAAAGGTCCGAGCGACCGATTTTGCAAGTTCCACCAAAGACTACGGGCATGATATACGCCATCAGAGAACTTGGGCCGCAAAACTCAAGATTTCTACAACGGCAAGGGCCCAATGCCCACCCCGCCTCAACAAGGTGATGCCGGTAAGGCTAGCGCCAAACCGACGATGGTGATCGGAAGATGATGATGAATATCAAGAACTCAGAAACCATATCGCCGTCATTTTCGGCGGCTCTCGGCTTACACTCTCGGCGCACCTCAAGGAAGCCGCCGGGAGGTCCATAACGTCGAAAAGGCAAAACCTCGGTCAATCGATGAAGTGGATCGAGGTCCCCATCTCCTTCTCTCGGAGGATTGCCCCATCGATGACCAAGCCTCGGCGGCCCCATCGGTGGTCGCCCACCATCGCGAACGCGAGAGTTGGTCGTGTCTTAGTGGACGGCGGAGCGCTTTGGACTTGCTTTCGCTAAAGTCTTGGGCGAGATGCAAATTCCTTATTCCAAGTCAAGGAAGTCGCAGTGCCCTTCTACGAATTGTTCCGGAGAAGTCATCAAGCCGTTAGGCGGTTGTCACGCCTGTCACCTTCGCAACCCAAGCAACTTCCGGACAGAGTTGATCACTTTCGACGTGGTCGACTTCCCATCGGCGCATAACGCGATCTTAGGCGTGCCATCTCTCGGTAAGTTTATGGTCGTGTCCCACCACGCTTACCATTGCGTGAAGATACCGGTCCTAACGGTGTGATCACGGTCAAGGGCAACTACAAAGTCGCTCGGATTGCGACGAAAGCGCCTCGCCTGATCGACCAACTTCCGCCATGATCTCAAGTCCCGCAGACCAAGTCTCAGACGCCTAGGGTCTCCTTCACCAGGGGAGAAACTATGAAGTTCCATTGCCGCTGATGATACTTCCAAGATAGCTTCACTGGGGCCAATCTGACCCCAAATAGGAAAGCGAGCTCATTGCCTTCCTCCGAGCTAATGCAGATGTATTCGCGTGGAGCCATCCGACATGCCCGAGTCCCAAGGAGGTAATCGAGCACAAACCGGTCAGTCCGTGCCGACAAAAAGCCTGCTCGCCAAGCTTCGCTTTGAATTCAAACAGGATCATGAAAGATCGACTTGGCAACCGCTTTCATTGGGGTTCATCCGCGAGGTTGATCACACCGAGTGGTTAGTCAACCTGTCATTGTAAAGAAGAAAGGCAAGTGGAGAATGTGTCGATCACACGATCTGAACGCCGCTTGTCCTAAGGACAATTTCAGCGCCTCGATTGACCAAATGGTCGATGCGATCATGACGCCCAACTCTGAGTTTTTAGATGCTTACTCCTGTTACCACCAAATAAGCATCTCCCGAGGATGAAGTGAAGATCGCCTTCATCACCCCTTTCGGCACTTTCGCTATAATGACCATGTCTTTCGGTCTGCGAATGTCGGTGCCACGCTCCAAGCAATGGAGAAGACCTTCCTAGAACAAATGTGGAAAAACTCGAGGTCTATGTCGATTTACATAGTTGTAAAGAGTAAGTATCCTCCGGATCATGTAAAAGACCGGCAGAGACTTTTCATAATCTCACCAGCATCGAATAAAATTAAATCCAGAGAAGTGTACCTTTGGTGTTCGATCCGAATGTTGCTCGATTATGTCATTGGCTCGCAAGGTATTTACGCCAACCCGAAAAAATCGAGGCCATTGAAAATATGCGAGCTCCAACTACCATAAAGGAAGTACAAAGCCTCATCATGGATGGTCGCTCTAAGCGTGTTTATTTCCGTCAAAACGAACGCGGCCGCCTTTCTTAAGGCCTGCGCAAGCACAATGGTTTCGAGGGACGGAAGAAGCGATAGATCCTTCCAGATCTCAGCGATACTGTCCAATCGTCCGTCTTGACTACCCGCGGCATGGCGGCGGCCTCCCATCAGACCTAGGTTGCACGCCACAAGCGGTGAGCGCGGTCTTGACGGTCGAAAGGGAAGGCATACAATGACCAATCTATTACGTGAGCGAGGTACTTCACGGATCAAAGGAGCGTTACCGAGGTCCGAAGCTCCTCTATGCCTTGCTCATGTCCTCCGGAAGCTTCGCCACTACTTCCAAAGATCAAAAATCGGGTCCCGACCACGCTCCTCCGGGAGAAATCCTACTAACAAGGAATCTAGCGGACGATAGCTAAGTGGGCAATGGAACTAGCGAGTTTGATCTCATATTTGTCGCCTGAACCGCTATTAAGTCACAGTCCTAGTTGACTTTGTCGCCGAATGGACTTGCCCGCCCAAATCCTGTGGAGCTCCCGAGCAACCCGATGAACCCTCTTGACCATGTTTTTCGATGGCTCACAGACCGAAACTCGGGGCTGGTTTTGTTCTCATCTCCTCAAGGAGAGCAACTCCATATTCTATCCAACTACACTTTGCGGCGACTAACAACGCCGCAGAGTACGAGGCCCTCCTCACCGGACTAAGCGCGCAAGTCGCTTGGTGTCCAACGGCCGATTGTGAAGGAGATTCACACCGGTCATCAATCGAGTTAACAAGGAGTATCGGTCTTTGCGATGACTCAATGGCGCGATACCGTTGAAGTGAGGAAGTTGGAGCGGCATTTTCGATTTTTCGGTGTTCTTCGTGCCGGAAGGACAACTTCTGGCCGACCACTATCCAAGTATGGATCCTCACGAGAATCTGCTCGGCAGGGTGCTCGTCGAGCACCTTCACAAGCCCTCAATCACGCTCTCCGACGAGGCAACAGAGACAGTGGTGCTTGTCTCCGTTATCGAGCAGTCGCGGATCGGACAACGCCATTTGTCCGGTACCTTGCGATGGGACCACGCCGACGACGGCCGAGCGCTTCGGCTTATAAGGCGTGCCGCTCCATACAAGCTTGTGGACGGAATCCTTTACCGTCAAGGTGCTCTGGGAGTTCTCTCCAAGTGCATCTCGCACCAGGAGGGTGTGTTCCTTCTTAGGGACATACACGAGGGTGCTCGTGGCAACCACGCCTCCTTTAGAACTCGGGTCGGCAAAGCGTTTACGCATGGGCTATTATTGGCCCATCGTTATAAGATGCCCGGATATCGTGACTAAGTGCAAGGCTTGCCAATTTCACGCCGGAAGGCACACAAGCCCGCCCAAGAGCTCCAAACAATCCCCCATCCTCGCTCTTTTCCACATGGGGTCGGATCCGCTCGGCCATTCCCTAAGGGGTACAAGGGCTATACACACCGCTGTCGCCATAGACACTTTTACAAAGTGGATTGAGGCAGAGCTCGTGTCGCCTCTTCACGCCAAAACGGTACGTTCGCTTTTCAAAAGCAACGTGGTCACGCCGCCGGATCCCCACAAGTTGATCACGATAACGGTACCCGGCCTCGAAGCGAGCTATTCCAGAATACCGCAAACAATGGACACTAAGGTTCGCTTCGCTTCGTGGCACACCCACGAGCAATGGAGCAATCGAGCGAGCTAACTGACGAGATAGTCCAGGTATCAAACGGCGGGTATTTGCTGCTCTCACGAGCAGCAAAGAAGGCTCGGTCGACGGTTCCTTCCGTCCTCAGGCGATTCGACTTTCTGACGGCCACCGGCGATCGGGAAACTCCTTTCCAATTAGTCTATGGTGCGAAGCCATCCCGCCTCGAAGGTTGTACTCGGTTCGCCTCGCCGAGCTCACCAACCTAGTTGACGACGAGTAAGAGCCTCCTCGATCTCGATCTCCTCGAAGGCACACGCGACCGGGCACAAGTCGAATGGCACGCTACCAAAGAAGCTCTTCGCAAACGCCGCCAAATCGGTTCGACCAAGGGTTTTGAAGGCGGGCGACCTCGCTCGCGCCGTGTCCAGAACTTATCCAATGCCAACAAGTTAACTCCTCGTTGGGAGGGCCTGCTCACTGATCGCTTCTCTTGCCGCCCGGGCCGCTTCACTTCGCTATGGAGGACGGAGAGAGCCGACCAAAGACTTGGAACATCGACCACCTTCGTAAGTTCTTTGTGTAGGTCTTTTACGTGTTTGCTTAGCTTTGCGCTTTTGTAAACTTCGCGCTTTAGTTCGTCCAAGTCTCTGGGCACCATAAAAGTTCAATCCAATTCTTCGATGAATCCTCGCGGCCTCGTGTTCTTTTCACTATTTGTCTTCTCGGACTACTTTCTCTCGTAACACTTGATGGTTGCCCGGTCTTGCGAACTCTTGGCTCCAATCTTAAGAATTTTTCCCTACCCGTGTCTAGTCTCGATAGGTTCCAAAACTCAGGGTTGCGTAACACGGCCTTTCCACCTTGCGCTAAGTCCGCTCTCGTAAGCCCTCCGGCAGATGCACTTATCGCTTGGCGCGACCACTTGGTAAAGCTCGCTCGTAAGCCCCCTGGCAGAGGCACTTTCCTTGTTCGGTTACTCTGAATCGCTTAACTTACGCCAACGAAGCGGTATCGTGGAACAAATCGAGCAAGGTTCGGTGTCGCTTTTCTCTCTACCCACGTGCTCGAGTTCGCAAGCTTAGGTTCTCGAGCATCGTCTGCATCGGGACTAGGGTGTTGCTCTTTCTCTTGTGCACTTGTTCGGTTCGCAAACTCAGTTTTCGAGCGATGCACAACGGGCCGGAGTTAGGCTAAGCGCCTCTGGTTTTCTTAAACTTCCTAGCTACTGCTCGCTTTTCTCTTAGTTTCGCTCGTTCTTGTCTTTTTTGTCGCTCTCTCTTTGCGAGGAAAAGGGTAAGTTTTATTAACAAAATTTGCGGTACAAAAGTCCATCTCGGTTACAACCCTCTGACTACCTAGAAGCGAGTTGCTCCTTGAGCTCCTCGATCACTTTCTTAAGGCGCAGGACTTCCCTTGGGCTTTGAACCCTCTCTGCCTCACTCGGAGACGATCGGCTTCCTCCTTGTCTGCTCTGGCTCGCCTCCGTCCGCCAGCACGGAGAGCCTCGACTTCTTCGGTCTTGGCCCTTGGTGGTCGGTCGAGCCTCGCTCTGCTAACTTCAGCTTGACGGTCTTGAGTGCTCGTCCAGCTCCTTGACCTTCTTCTCATGTAATCGCCTCACCGCCATCCAGCAGATCTCCTCAATCTCCTCCCGTGAAGCCCACAGGGTTGAGATCTTAGCCCGAGTCCCGGATGTCTGCTCCTCCTTGGCGAGCTGGGCTTTGAGCTTCTTGGTTTCCTCATGAGCTGGTTCCACCGATGGGACGCGTCGACAAGCTTGCTCTTCAAGCCACTTCTGCAGCCAGCTTTCCTCCGGTGCTTTCGCCTTCACGGCTCACAAGCTCCTCGGCTTCCTTTAGAAGAGCCTCGAGGAATGCCTCTCCTTGGTCGACTTGGCCTTGAGCTTCTTGCGCTTTCGCCTTGGCCTCGGCTTTGGGCAGCCTTGAGCCTTCGCCGGATCCCCGTCTGGAGATGCTCCGGAGGACGCCAAGACGGCGTCTGCTCGATGGTGACCCCATCCTCGAGTTCCGCCATGGTATCCCTAAAGACACGAGGAGAAGGTCTATTCGTAACACTTTACGATAACACATTCAAACTGAGCAAGGTTTGATCTTGGAGTTTACCTCGCCAAGCCGATGCTTCAATCCGCGGTGCAGGCGGTCCTCGAGGCCATGCGTCACGGCCCGCTCATGCGGGATAAAGGCGGCGCGCTCTTGCGTCGCCGCCTTGTTCGCTCCTTCTTCTTGCGGGCAAGATCTCGCTCAAGTCGATTTAACTCTCCTCGAGCGGCTCCGAGTATCCTCCTCTCCGGCACCTCCACCACGGTGTCGATGTGGCCCTCTTCCTCCCAGATCCTAAGGTCCTCCTCGGTCAAGCTAGTGCTTGTGAATTTGGCCATAGCGATTCCCAGGGCTGGACGAGCATGGTCGGTGATGGAGCTTGGGTACTTGATGCTGAGCGTGGTTGGAGCTAGGGCTTAGAGAGGAAAGGCGAGAGCAGAGAGGGTGGCATGAAATGCTTGTGTACTTTTATAGTCCCGTATAAGCAGCTCTGCAACGGTCTTATAGTCCCGTATAAGCAGCTCTGCAACGGTTTTGTCCAAGAACGGCTAGTTTTTACTACAACGGCTAGGTAAAACGGTCGCCTGTTTTCACCACGCAACGACAGGAAGTTACCGTTGGAGTCTACCAACGGCTATTTTTTTACGGTGTTTGCACTGACGGCTGAGTGCTCTGCTCGGACAGATGTCGTTCCCTGTTCGACGCAACGGAGTTGCTCGGCACTGATCGGGTTTGTTCGGTCCCGAACAAGTCTTGTTCGGTTGAACCACAACCTGCTCGGTTGTCTCGCTGCACGCCTTTATAGCAGAAAAATACCTCTTCGTGACTTGGAGTCTCAAGAGGATGACCCCACTCTAGTGAGTCCTTCCACTTGAGTCTCGGGGCTAGCCGTCGGGATAAAATTACGCCCATTGCCATGGCCCACTCCCCGACGGCCCAATCGAATACCTACCACCAGGCCCTCCTGGAAGGTTCTATCGAGCCCATGTGCATCTGCCGCCAATGACCTCTTGGTCGGCAAGTGCGTGAGCTGCCTAGGATTCGTGTTTGAGTCCTACTCGAACAAGAGTTCTGACGGCTACGTGAAGACCCGGGACGTTGGTTTCCGGCTTGGAATAGGAGTCGTGATCCCCAAGACTAGGAGTATGCCTTATCTACCTCGGGATATATTTGGCATGTAGTTAGTTCACATGCATCAGTAGTTAGCCCTACCGATATTCTCTCGGTGGGTCGGTTTGCTCAAGACTATATAAACAAGGCCCTACGGCGTGTAGAGGGACTTGATCCGACTTAGAGTTTTACGACTTGTACACATAATCTCGCCGAGACTTGTTCGTCTCGCCGAGCCACCTCTTGTAATCATCTTTGATATATAAGAAAGGCCGGCGTAGGGCTATTATCTCTCCGAGAGGCTGAACCAGGATAAAACCCCCGCCTCTGCTCGTTCTTTGTTCGTGGTTGTTCGGCGTGTCTCCTATCTCCTCTTTGAAGAACCTTGGTTGACTTGGATCGATATCCCAACCGTCGACAGAGATTCTCTCTCCAATCTCTACGTGAACCCCTTCGAAGGGATTCTGTTGGAGATGGTAAGAAATAAAGAGAAGAGAATGGGGAAGAGAATGAAACGAAGAGAAAATGGTTGGAGATGGTCTTAGGGATGAGGCGGCGCGCAGGGGACGCTGCAGCGTCTCAAGGCTCTCTGCCTGTCGATCATAGATCGGACGGCCTGAAACGCCCGACGACGAAATTTTTTGAGGAAGAAGAAATCCTATTCTCTTTAGGTTCTCGGCAATACGTCCGACGCTCAAGGCCGTCCGGACCAGCCAGCATTGTCGGATCGATCCTATCATGCGCCAATCCGACGCCGGACGCAGCGACTAGCAAGCGCAAGTCGGCGACTAGCAAAGGCCTCAGACGTCGATCATTTTCTCAATTAAATTTCTAATTTTGCATAAAATTCAAACAGTGTTTAAAATGCTTGGAATAAATTTCATAATTCTTCTAAAATCAAGAGCAACCCATTTTAAATACTTTTTGAATTTTTTGAATTTTTTGAATTTTTTTTCAATTTTTTTGATGTGAACTAAAAGAAGACACTCATGAAACTTATATCTACACTAGCGAAACTTGGCCGTGTTCTGATGAAACTTGGCCGTGTTCTGATGAAACCTGATGAAACTTCGATGTAATCTGATGAAACTTGGATGAAACCTGTTGAAACTTAATGAAACTTGAATTGACCTGATGAAACTTGAAGAAACTTGAAAAAACTTGGATGAAACCTAATGAAACTTGACAGTTCGGCAAAGTTTTACGAGTATGAAACCCAAATTTTACTAGGCGAAACTCAAGTTTCAAAAGGCGAACCCCAAGTTTTACCAGATAAGTTTGAAGAGTTATATGGCAAAATATAGCTTGTTTTGTTCGTAAAAATACGAGGAACACGTTGGCGCAAACGGTTTGTGGGTTGGTGCGCAGTTGAAAAATATGAACGCCGAAAAAATAAAATGCCTATGGACCCCACTTGCATGCGCATAGTACAGCTCTACTCCCCGCGGTTCGCGCGCCAAGTCAGCGAGGCCGGACGCGCCGGCCTTACGATGGTAAGCCTTTCCGTTCTCTTTATAATTAGGTAAAGAAATATATTCCAGACTTCGTGTGTGACCGCGGTGGAAATGCCCAGACTACCCCTCCGTGTGCTCTTCCAACCGTCTCGCATCGCGCCGGCGCCGCCTCCCCACCGCGAGCGCTGCCACCGCCCACAACCACCGGCGCGCCGCCTGGCCTCGGTCTGCCAGACCCCGGAGATGTCAGCGGCGAGCGGGCAGTACCCGTGCCCGGTGTCCCCTCCCTACCCGGCCGCCTCCAAGGACGTGGAGCTCCGGCGCGCCATGACGGCCTCCGCTCGCTCCGCGTCCTACTCCTCCGCCGCCGTCGTTTTCGAGGACGAGTGGCTCGCCGTCGTCGACAAGCCCGCCGGCGTCTACTGCGACGCACTCCTCTCCGCCCTCCCTTGCTCCGCCGCCGCCTCAGGTACACACCCAAACAGGTTTCTGCTCTCTTGCGCGTGAAGCTAGAAAGGTCGCGCCTTTCAGGTGGCAGTAGCACTGCGAAAGCTTGCCGACGCGATGCTTCATTGCTAGCTGCTGGTGATTTCATGAGTTTTTCGTGATGATGCAATGCTGATTTGATTTAACACTGCAACTTTTTTTCTTGAGATTACTAGTGATGGCAATCAGGGCCGGTCCTACAATTGTAGGCCACTAGGCCCCGGTGCTAAAACATAACAAAGTTGCAAGTAGGCCTCAAAATACATCATTATAAGTGAGAAATTTAACATATAAAAAATTTCTTTAAAATTTAGAGAAACAAAATATTCATAACTAGTACTGCCTCAATTCCAAAATATATTGCAGAAAATTATAGATATATACTTACTATATTGGACTATTTGAAGAACACGAGTTCAATTTAGGGGTACTAGTTTGGGGGCCCTGTGCGGTCGCACAACCCGCACAGGGCCTGGGCCAGGCCTGATGGCAATGCAACAGCTTGCTCCTTTGATTGGTTAAAGGCTTTGGAACAAACATGATTTTTTTTGACAGATGGAAAAAAACATGATTGGTAATTGATGATAGTATGAGCGATAATTCGTGCCTTCCTTTTCGTTACATATTAGGTAAATGTGTGGGGAAACATATATATGACTTAGGAGAGCAACATGTTCTGTTTGTTTGTTTTGACCGAGTGCAACTTTTGCTTGCAAATCCTAGCCTTGTATTGTTGCTCCTAGGAGAGATTTCTCATGGTTGTTACTACTTGTTAGGGCTTGATGCATTGCATTTGAAATTTGGACCACTTTGAATTGAGTTGGAGTAAGTGGGGTTTCTTTTGTTGTTTTTTATTCTTTGCACAGATTGACCAAGTTCGGACAAGCTGATATGGCTCAGTTTTTGCTTCCAGAGACCACAGTAAATAATAATAATAATAATGAACAACCGTGTGTATATGTGCAGTGAGGGCAAAGAATTATCGTAAAGCAAGTAAACTACTAAACCTGTAGATCTCCTAAAGCTAGCTAGATCGAAGCAGACAAGAATGGGCCATGCAGTACAAACTTCACATTCAATAAGTATGACGTGAGGCTAATATTAGCATGTGCGTCAGTGTATGATCTGACTGCAGGAAAATATAATCGCAATGTACATCAAACAATAGAACGAGAAATTTTGAATCCATTTCACCATTTTCCCTTGTTTACTGCAGACAAAACATATATACTGTGAGTGCATAGCTAGTGTTATGTATATCAACAAACGTTACCCTCTAGTAAATTGTCAATATTATGGGGCTGCATCAAACTTTTGTTCTTATTTGGAAATTTTGTGTGCAACCTGGAACTTCACATTCTAGTATTCTTGCATGGCATTTTACCCATCTGGTATCCAGAATTCTGTGAAATGATACACAAATGAATTCCCACTGGTTCGCATCAAGTCCTTTCTGATAGCAACCTTTTTTTTATTGGAGCAAGCTCATGACATCAACTGATGCTAAGCTAGAACATGAGAAACAAATTGTCCAATGTGTCTTGTCTTCTGTGCGCAAAAGAATATTCAGCATTCCAAATTCGAATAACCTATTATAAGATCTGAATAACAATCTAGATCTTCATATTTAGCATTGTGGCTCTTAAAGCATTTCTGTGAGTTATTATTGCTTTGCTATTGGCAATTAATAGCAAATCTTCTCATGACTTGCAGGGGATCCAGCAACTAAACCTAACCTTCACCTTGCCAACAGGTTAGATCGTGATACCAGTGGTCTCATGGTCATTACCAAATGCAACAAGGTTGCTGGGAAGCTAGTGAAGGCCTTTACCGAGCACAAGGTTAAGAAAACATATTTAGCTCTTTGTGTAGGTTACCCACCAGTATGGGATAAAATTAAGATATGCTCTGGTCATGGGCGATCAAAACACGGCGCTTGGCGTGTATATGCTATGTCTGATGTTGGCCGAACACTACCAGGGGGTTCTGTTGTAAGGGACATGACCACACAATTCGAAGTTTTGAGAACCAATGGTAAAGGAACGTTTAGAGAACCATCTAATTTTGAAATTGAGGACATAGAGACAATTATGGTGCAAGAAAAGGCAGCTGACCAGACTTCAAATGATGATGTGAAGAACACCATGATTCTGGTTAGAGCCTATCCTCAAAGTGGGCGAACGCACCAGATTCGCCTACACTGTCAGTATCTTGGGATCCCTATCAGAGGTGATGTGAAGTACGGCGGTGTGATTGAGTGGAATGGTGTAGATTGCGATGGTCATGCGTTGCATGCAGAGAGCCTGTCATTTGCACACCCAGTCACTGGATTGCCCGTCAACTTCCGGGCACCTGCTCCTTCATGGCTAATGAATGTATTTCAGCAGTGAGATAAAAATCCCTTGAACTATTGTGGTGCACAGCCCTATAGTTGCTGTGAACATTTTTAACAAAACATCATCATTTTACTGTCAATGGCACCTCTTGGAGTTCCTTTTAGGAAGCAGTACTGGCATAACAATTGTTTGCACTTTGCATTGCAGCTCAATGGCACCTTTCTTGCCAGATAATCGTGGACCTCTATACTTCATGAATTAGCTAGGCACAGCTTTCATTCTTGAATACTTCAACTGCAACCATGAAACGTGTTTTGTATCGTACAGATAAATAGATGGCTGTTTATGTAGGCTTGTAGGATTGTGTTGTATTTGTAAACAAGCATTAATTTTGTACCATGGGGTATTCAGTACTATGTACAGAGGACTTTTTTTCCTGATTGCACCATGTTTTTTGGGATCAAGATAAATAATATGTCAAGATATTTTTGTTCATCCCATCAACGCAGAAGGAACAAAAAAACAGCAAGAAACTTGTCCTGTGATTCCCATTCCCGTACTTGTTTAAAAGAACAAAGCAAGCAATGTTTACCCCGGTGAAACTGATTATTTTCCCTCCCAAAGCTATCGAAGCGATTGATGCTCAAATTGCATCTTAAAACATACAAATCAGGTAAAATCTCTCGGTATGGAAAATCATAGGTATGGAAAATCATGCCCCCACTGATGGTTTCATCAGTGGAGTTCTCTGCCTGGTTGACCAGCAGCAACGTCTCACTCTCTCCATCTGTGGCCGCAGCTCGGGTTGCAACAGACGAAGAAGAGTGTCATCCCTTCCTCCCCCCTCGCAGTAGCCTACACACCAACGAAACCAATGGCAAATTCATAAAATGTCTCCGTCAGGAATGTTGCAGGGAAATCTCTGAACAAGATGAGAGAGACTGCAGTATGTGTTTGAGACTTGAGATGAGAGAGACTGAACTACTGACCTGGAAGAACACGGCCTCGCCGTGGTCGCAGACGGCGCAGCGCACAGACTTGGTGCGAGGGAGGGTCGGGTCGCCGGCGACGTCCTGGAGCACCTGGGTGAACTCGCCGGCGCTGTGGTGCACCACGTTCCGGTACACGCAGTTGTTGTCTGCAACCTCCTGCACCACAGTTTCAGAGCGTCTCAAATCAGTCTCTCTCTGAAAGATAAGACCAGAACAAGCGAAGAACACAAGCCTAGTTATGTATCACGGAGTAACGAACACATCGAACAAGCCTACAATCCGGTGTTCTATGTCGCAGGAAACGATCCATGAACTTTTCTTTCGTTTCAGTTTGCTCAGGTACGTCAGTTCTTGGCGCTGCTCCTCCTTAATCTACCCATAGATTTGGATGTGGCACTGAGACCCTTTTTTCCCCTACTGAATTGATTGTGCTCTTTTCTTTAGCTCCGTGCATGGTTGCTGCTCTTCTCATCTTGTAAAAGAGATCTAACTCGCTTGAAGAACATGCTGCCATGAGGTGAAATCTTGGTGAATTGGGAGCAGAAAAAAGAGGGGACGAACCTGATGGTCACAGTTCCTGCAGGCATAGAGGAGAATCTTCTGCTCCCTGTCTTCCTTGGGATACAGTATGTTGTTGCTGCCCAGAAATGGTATGAATCCATCACCAAAACCTTCCAGCTAAAACAAGGGGGGAAAGCAGGCAGATGCGCACACACAGGGAAACACGAGCAGCAGCAGCAGCTTACCATTCACGGCAAAACTTCATGGTACTCATGGCTGCTCCTTTGCTGCTGCTTGTGAGGCCTGCCTGACCTGTCTGCTCAGTCAGATCTTATTATTCTTGGTGGCGTGCAGTGGGGGAGCTGAGCTGAATCCTATTCCTATCCCCTTTGCAAGAAACGAAGCAGGATGCTATCTATCCTGGATGAGGTGAGCCAAGCAAGTCGGGACTCAGGAGGAACAAAAAGACGTTGCTTTCACACGGCTCTCTAGAGTGTGAAGTCAAGAGGTTGCCAGTTAGCCATTTAAGAACACGGGCTGGAGTTAAACCTTTCATTTGGATACTGTCTACCAGCCTGTGGGCACACGAGGGAGAGAGTCTTTGGGGTTTACCCGTGATTATCTGTCGACCATTCTTTTGAAAAGCAGGAAGGGATTTGCCGTCAATTAATAAAAAGGGGCGACTAGCGCACGGGATCCCGTCGGGAGCCCACCCCGACGGGATCCCACCCCTCCCCTCGCCTCGCCTCTTGCTCGGCACACCCCGCCCCTCCACCTCTTGCTCCGCACACCCCCGCTGCCTCCTTCCTCCGCTGCACTGCGGTGCCCTCACCACCGCCTCGCTTCCACCTTCTTGCTCTGGCACACACATCGCCGCTAATTTAATCGGGATGGCTCGTCTCCCATCGTCGCCCACCAGCCCATCGCCCACTATCCGGCTCGTGGCCAAGGCCGCCTTTTGCCGCCTCACCTAATCCGAACAACCACGGTCCGCCTCCTCGACCTCCTCTAAAACCCGAGAACCCAACCTCAAACCCTAACTCCGAATCAAGGCGGCGAAGCTCGACGACGAGCTCAGCCTCCTTCCTCCTCCTCCTTCCTTCTTCCTCCTCCCTTCTTCCTCCTCTGCTTGGCGCGGTCTTCCTCCTCTGCTGTCGAAAATGATGCCTGTCGTGGATATAAAATGCCTGTCGTGGATATGGAAAATGATTATATATTCTTTGGATATAAATTGCCTGTCGTGGATGCCCATATAACAAAGGAAATGCTGTCGAAATTTTATAGATTTTGGAGAGTTAGTAGCATTCTGAGTTCTCGAGGAACCGGGGTGTTACACACACGAGGGAGAGAGTCTTTACGGTTTACCCGTGATTATCTGTCGACCATTCTTTTGAAAAGCAGGAAGGGATTTACCGTCAATTAATAAAGGGGGCGACTAGCGCATGGGACCCGACGGATCCCACCTCCCTCGCCTCGCCTCTTGCTCAAGACACTTCGCCTCCGCTTTGCTCGCACACCACTGCCTTCTTCTTCCCCGGCGGCGCTTACCACCGGCTGCTCGCCTTCCTGCTTCTTCGCGCTATTCGTCGCCGCCATTACTAACGGACGGGATGGCCGTCTCCCATCGCCATCGCCGGCCATTACGCCCTTTCGGCTCGGCGCCTCATTCGCCGCCTCACTAATCCCAAACAACCGCGGTCCGTCGCCTCCCGACCTCCTCTAAACCCCGAGAACCCAACCCTCCTCAAACCCTAACCCGAACAGCGTGGCGAAGCTCGATGGCGGCGACGGCGAGGTCAGCTCCTCCTTCCTCCTCCTCCTCCCTTCTTCCTCCTCTGCTGGGCGCGGTCTTCCTCCTCCCTTCTTCTTCCTCCTCTGCTGGGCGCAGGGACGGATCCTATCTGGATCCTGCCCGGACGAGATCCCGTAGAGAAGAATTTCCCTTAATAAAGTGAGAAGTAGAGAGAAAAAATTCTGGATCAAGAAAGAACCAAGCATTTTACGGCTAAAGCCACCAAATTAAATGAGCGGAGAGCATCTACAAAAGTCTAAAATGTAAACCCTATAATTACATTTAGGGATTCTCTAAAACATTTTTAGCCTATAATACATGTTGATTCCAATCAATCTTCCAATCCCAAAAAAGAAACCACCGTTGTCGTCCCCTCTTTCTCCCTCTTCGGTGACCTATCGGAGGCGAGAGGGAGGGGTCCCATGCCTCCCTCCTCCCCTCGCTTGCCCCTCCTCTTCCCATCTACCCCTGCTTTCGCACCGTGGCTCTATCGGCAACGGGGAGACGATAGTCTGGGCCATGGTGTGGATGGTGGAGGCTACGTGTGGGAGTTTTAGAGCTGGGACAAGCTTTAGTAGTCTAGATCTAGGATTTAGGGTTTCACCATCGGCTTCTCTAGTGGTGCTTTTGGTATTTGGTGATTGTGCTTCGATGTTGATCCTAGTGGTAATTTTGTGCAGATAGATATCAGTGAGGGTAAAATGTTTGATTTCAAAAAAGGTATTGAAATGGGACATGCATGAAGTGGTAAATATCAAATGAAGATGGTTTCATAACGACATCTATCACAAATCGAAAGAAAGAGCGACAAATCTCAAGTAAACATGTTGTGCAGCGGCATATATCCTATTAACCTAAAAATAAAGGCTATTACATGAAAATGATCATTTTTTGTGTAAACCAAACAATACTTCGTAGTCATCTTTTAATGATTCTTTGCAGGGTTTTTGAGATATTTTTTCCATAATATTTTATCTCGAAGGACTCTATTAAGGGATCACAACTTCTTTAGATTAAAGTTGAGTTACTTCCGGTCGAAAAGAAGACGAATGAAAAATTCTAAAAATCAATGAGCCCCTTGTATTGAGATGATCATGATGTAACTGGAACTTCTCTTTAAATCCCTCTTTGATGGCTTTTTTTATTTTAGTTTTTGTTAGGATTTTTTTTATAGACCATTTATTGTTTTTTTAAATAATTATTTGAAACTTTGTTAGTTTTTTCTCAACGATCTCAAATTTTTTATAATTTATTAACCTTTTTTCTAGCACTTTTAATGGTGATCAAAATTTTTAACTATGATCAATTTTTTCTTTCTCTAGGTCTTTGTATTTAGGAAGTCTATCTATTGTCTCTACATCATTTTAATGATAGAGAGTTTACTAAAGAAGTTAAAAAAAATTAGAAATGGATATCCGAACATTAGGAAATGTAGTTTTCACTTTTCAGAAAGGACAAGAGCTTTAAATGTGATGGATGCAATTTTCGAAGGTATAAATATTTGAAAAGGGTATAAATAATATAAACAATTTATTCTATGTCATCAAAAGATTATTAAAAGTGTTGGAACATACTATCCCATCCTATTATCATAGATATGAGGTCCCACATATCAATGAGACAAAATGATATAATTCAAAACTTTTATCTTGGTGTGGTTTGAAATGAATTTCCCTAAATAATAGAAGTTCAGAAAATTTTGTTCTATGTAATAGGTGACACATCCGATTCTTAACAATGTTTGTTTGGTCGGTGCTAATCGTTTGGGCGAAGCAAAATGAAACGAATAGGACGGAACAAAAATTATATCAAATCGTTCGACAAAAGGACTGCATTACGCCATGCGATATAAAAAGATTGTTCTCTAAATTCAAACCAGGACGTACCATCCATTCTATCGACCAAATACATACATATCGAAAACGTATCACTTTATCTCACCAACAAAAAAACATTTCAGCCGTGTACAATTCATGCAACTAAACAAAAGGCATGCATTAATAATCTTCTCAAGGAATATTTGCACCCACCCGGCAAGTCAAAACGCACATTTTCGAAGAAAAATCCTGATGCTTCTTCGCAGAAGCAGAGAAGAAGAACCCACCCACTTTTCAAAAAAAAAAAAAAACGCGCAGAAAATGGAAGCCAACGTATCTACATAGCCGCGTACCAGTATATACGTACGACGTATACAAACTTACCAATACAGAAGAGAAACCACGAGCCGCTGGGATCTTTCCACTCCACTTCCCCCCTCCCCCTCCTCTGACCTGTGGGCCCAAGGTATTCTGGGCCCCATTTGTCATACACCGGGCACCACGTCCCGTATTTACCCCGTCGCCGCGGCGGGGTGGGCCGCCTCGCCACCATCTCGTCTAACTCTACTCCCTCCCCTCCTCCTCCGCGTCAAGATCCGCCCTCTCCTCCACCTCGCCGGCGGCCGGCGGAGATGTTCCTGGTGGACTGGTTCTACGGGGTGCTGGCGTCGCTGGGGATGTGGCAGAAGGAGGCAAAGATCCTCTTCCTCGGCCTCGACAACGCCGGCAAGACCACGCTCCTCCACATGCTCAAGGACGAGGTCGGGGAGCAAAAATCGTCTCCTTTTTCCGTTGATTCACCTACGTTTTTCTTTTCTGTACTGTCTCCCCGGATGGTAGATGAGGCGGTTCTTCATTGCTTTCGTGGGAATCGTCCAGTTCTGGTGTGCGCGCCTTTAGAGTTTATTTTGGTGTATTTGTTGAGGGTAAAGATTGGTAATTTGATGAGGCAAGGAGGAATTGCGAGGATTTTTGGATTGGGATGGGTTGCGGCAGTGGAGTTCTAGGAGCAGCTGTGTGATTCATGCCGTTTCTTTTAGTACATAGCGCCCCCCCGCTCTTTTCTGGAGTTGATAAAAATGGGCTGATTTATGTTGGTTACTGAGTTTCTGCGAGCACCGGACTGCGTTGCTTGATCTGGAAAAGTTCCATTTTACACAGCATAGAATTTGCGTCATGTGTGCGTAAGATTCCTTGCTGATTTTCTCAGTTCAGTTTAGATCCGGCGCTCACCTGCTCCTTGGAAAAATTTGCATTCTATTGTAGCTTGAATTAATTTGAACACTTCTCGGTATTACGATAGGAAGGATCGTTTTTTTTTTTTTGTGATACCTGGTTTGCTGATCAGTCCGTCAGTTAGCATACAATTATGCTCGTATTGAATTTGAACATAGGAAACAAATGAAAACGCAATGTTATACCTGGTTTGTTAATCTGTGACCTGATAATTATGTCCATGTTTAAGCTGAATTTCGAAAACAAATGAAAACTCTATGGTTTCATGTATCTGCTTCTGTTTGCTGAGTAAGTTTTCACTTGGTTTTATATTTTTTCTGGCAGAGATTGGTTCAGCATCAGCCTACACAGTATCCGACTTCTGAAGAGCTGAGCGTTGGGAAGATCAAGTTCAAGGCATTTGATTTAGGTGGCCATCAGATTGCTCGCCGTGTATGGAAGGATTACTATGCCAAGGTATCATCTTTCACTTTTAATAACTGATATTTAGTTCTATTCATAAGATGAATTTACTTGGTATGTATATTGGTGTTCTACTGTGGAAGTGACTTCTGAAGTAGTTGTATAATCCTTTGGTACTTCTTTAGCTTCTTATGAAAGACTAGCATACCTATACTAACAAGAAACGTCTGATTGGATGTCATTATCAATGGAGCATTTTGCAGCGACGCAATAGAATGTGTGCATCTAACTTTTATCCCACATGTAATGCCATCTGCAAATTGCTCAATTTACATCAAGTTGGTTAGTGGGGTTAGTGCATAAAACTGTAAGTAGCCTAGTCGATGCATAGCATCCAACACTGATGTACCATCAAGATTTGTAATATATTGCCAATGCATGGGAAGGGGAAGTGCTTCAAATTGGGTTTGCTCTCACTATAATCTTTCAATTTATAACTGGTATTTGGCATGTTCTTTTTTGGAGAACAGTATGCTCTTTTTTCTTCATAGCATATACCTTCCTGAGTTCCTGTTGATAGTATTTGTTTGCCATGTTATTCTTCTTATCTTTATGCTTATATTTTCCCACCCTCGAAATTGCTTTGTACTGTTTCATGAGGTAGTTGTGTTGGGTTAGTGAAACAAGTGTAGGATATACGGCAGTTATGTGATAGAACATGTTGGATGAAGAGATTGATGATGACAACATAAAGAAACATCTTGTATTGGAATGTTGTAGTAAGATATGTTTGCTGCCTGAAATCATTGAACTCTGAGGGTGTGCGTCGTTGGTTGTGCAACTCTTATGTAACGGGGATGAAATCAAGAATATTGCTAGCAAAGGAGCTGAAAGATCAAATAGGAGGTTTAACGAGGGGCATAGATACAATATAGGAAGTCCAAGGATGGCCCGTGGAAGTTTTAGCTATAAAACTGCAACTAACTGGGGTGCACACTTATGGGTTTCGTATAATTGTTCCATTTGTTCAAATCTATTTTTCTTCTGTAAATTATCACCATGCCATTACATATAGCCATATAAATGAGACTAATTCAACGACCAACCTGATTACACTAGAGATGTGAAGAGATTATAATAAGGACAATACATAAAACTAGGAATCCACCAAACAACATATAGTCATCCTTTCACCATTATTCCTTGTCTTGTAGGCTAGAAATGACACTTTCCTTGTGATTTGCATCTTTACATGGCATATGATGTTGTAGTTCCCTTGTCTTACCACTTACCAGCAGATGGCTTGCAAGCTTGCAAGCTTGTGTTACATGAAAATGCTGACCTTTTGCATCCTGTTCAGAGTATCAGACAATTTCTTTTTAATGTATTGACATGCACAATTCTGATATGAATATTAAATGCAGTTGGTTCTTACGAAGCTAAAGGAGGTCTTTCAGTTGTACTAATATCTGATGTGATCATGTGAATATCTACCATGTTCTCTAATTTATGTTATTTTGCTTCTTGAGCTTTTGATGTTTATTGTTTGATCTGCTTGGCATTAATTTGAAACAAAAAGCGCATAGAAAAGGAAGTGATAAACTAATATTTTGATGTTCCAAATTTCTACCTTAGGACAGACTAGTTCCTAATTTAGTTTTTATATATGAATGTGAACTGTATAAATATTATATTTATTACATCCGACAGAAAGCTATGCATAGAAAGTGACGCAATCTTTTCTTGCATGGCCACTTCTGGTGTTTCAGAACATCAGGTTCTGACTTCACTGGTGAGCCGAGAAGCATCCATTTCTCACATATGTTTGACTGACCTATCTGCAATTATTCTTTTGGTCAGGTTGATGCAGTGGTGTACCTTGTGGATGCCTATGACAAAGAGAGGTTCGCCGAATCCAAGAAGGAGCTGGATGCTCTCCTCTCAGACGACTCCTTGGCCACAGTCCCCTTCCTGATCCTGGGGAACAAAATCGACATCCCCTACGCCGCGTCCGAGGAGGAGCTCCGCTACCACATGGGTCTGAGCAACTTCACCACCGGCAAGGGCAATGTGAGCCTCAGCGACTCCAACGTGCGCCCCCTGGAGGTGTTCATGTGCAGCATCGTCCGCAAGATGGGCTATGGCGACGGATTCAGGTGGCTGTCTCAGTACATCAAGTAGGGTCAGTGTGTGGGATAAAAAGAAAGGAAGCTTTATGCAGTCCTGATACTCTTCTTCCTGTTTTACCTTGCCACAAGACAAGAATATTAGGGGTCTTGCTGCTCATGGTGGCTTTTAATGGTGCCAGTGCATATGTCATGGAAGTAGCGCAAAGTTTGGATATCTTGTTCTAGATTTTTGGTCAGTTAGACAGTTACAGTAAGGTCTGAAAGGAGCATCCTTTAAACTTCATTGCTATAGCTATGCAATTCTCAATTCCTTACTGGTTCCACCTGCAAAGGATGATCAGGAAAGGCTGTTTGGGAGGCTGAAAGTCGGAACATGCTGCCGGAAGCCTTCTCAAGTGGATTAGTTTCAAAGTTGTTTTTTTAATAAACCAAAATACGTTTTTTTTTTAAAAAAAAAACTAGAAGCTGATAAAGATATAAAGCTTACGGAGATGTATGTTCTGATTTTTCTGGGTTGGATGTTGTGATCATGCTTCTGAAAGTCGTTGAAAACTTTAACTGCATTTCAACCCAAAAATAAAATAAAATATTCAAAAGCCGAATATCTGCAAACCAAAATCGGCTGCTGCTGGTAACATATAGCATTTAGGCCTTGTTCTTTTTCATTTTAGCGTTACGTACTATTGCATAGTACTATAACAAATTTTGTTATTTTTATATATCCAATATGTTGTGATAATTTATAACGATTTGTTTGTGTCTTTTAGTAATCTTCCAAAGATTTTTAAACTATTTTTAATTATTTTTTATAATCTTTAGACGCCTTTTTGAATGCTCTTAAATTTGCTGCAGTAATATACCAACACAACGATATGCTGAAAAGGACATGTCCTTAGGGCATCTCTAATGGTTCCTAGTCAGCTAGCTATAAAAGTGCCAACATCAGCATTTGTCTTGCATAGCACAAAGAAAAGGGAGAGAATTGAGTCGGCGCTTGTAGTAGCGATTGTCTCGCTCAGAAAATGAGGCCCGTATCGGTGGCTTATCTCCTTCCTATCGACAAGGCGATCGCTTAGAAACGCGTCTTCCCTAGCCAGTCGGATCGAGTGCTCCCCCACCCCTAAATCTTACGCGCAAAAGGGAGGAATTTTTCCTCAGCGCGCGAGAAACTTCTCGTTGAATCCCCACTGCGCGCCCTCTTCCTCCAATTCCTGCTTCATCTCCCTCCCCACGCACTCTCTCGGATTCCCCAGATCAAAACTTCCTTCTAGAACTCTAGGTTGTCAATTTCCCTCTACATCTCACTATAGAACTCTACCTCCGTCAATTTGCCATCGCATCTTACCCTAAATCAACCTGATTCCGAGCACCCGATCGAAGCGAGAGGTAGCCAGGGACGGATACAGGAAAATAAGTCATTGGAGTCGTCGGGGTCATTTTAACACTAAATCACTATTTTGAAGTTTCAAATCGAGTCGTTGGGGTCATTTTAACACTAAATCACTATTTTGAAGTTTCAAATCGTAGGTTTATATGTATGTATACTAATAGGGTAACAATAACCAACACTATAGATCCGCCCCTGGAGGTAGCTCCGCCGATGCATGCTTCGCTGATTGGATCTGCATCTGCCCTATGGTGGCCTAGTGGTAATCTTCCCTTAATGTCACCTGTCGATGGTTGAGATATCGGTCCCAAGTCAACTAAGGTTCTTGAGAAAGGGAGTTAGAAGACATTGTCGAGCAAGGCAAACCGCAATCAACGAGTAGGGAACATACACAATGTTTTATCTTGGTTCGGGCCTCTCCGAGGAGATAATAACCCTACGTCCAGCGCTTTTGTATATGAAAGAGGATTACAAGAAGGAAACTCGACGAGACGAACAAGTCTCGGCGAGATTATGGGTGTACAAGAAGTAGATATGTGATCTTGGCTTCTCGTGGTCAATCTTCGGTGCCCTCTACACGCCGTAGGGGCCTTGTTTATATAGTGTTGAACAACCGACCTACCGAGGGATAATCGGGCCGGGTTGAGGACGTAACGGACTTGTATACATGCCAAATACATCCCGAGGTAGATAAGGTATACTCCAATTCTTGGGGATCACGGCGTCTACTCCAATCCGGGAAACCTGCGTCCGGGTCTTCACGTAGCCGTGCAGAACTCTTGTTCGAGTCGGACTCAAACACGAATCATAGACCATTACGCACCGTGCCAACCAGGAAGCTGTTCGGCAGGATGTACATGGGCCTGATAGAACCTTCCAGAGAGCCAGGTCCTAGGAGGCTGTTCAATTGGGCCGTCAGGGAGTGGGCCATGGCAATGGACCGTGATTTTATCCCCGACATCACCTGGTGAAGCAACATCATCTCATCCAGGAGGACATCTAGGTTAGGCCCATTTTGATTTCTCTACCACTCCACACATTCTCTTTTCTCATGTCATCACCTCTTCCTGTCTTCTCTACCTTGATTTTTGAAGGTTGGTGGATTGCCCATCCACCGGTGAACAACAGGGCTATGGCTTCAGCAGGCTCATCTCAGTTGTAAGTTTGTCTTGTTTGTCTAGTTGACTTGTGTTATCTCTATTGTTTCATTGAAACAATTATAAATCTTTACCTTGCAGTAATCCGACCGATGGTTTTCTAAGCTATTTCCAAAATGTTGATGCAAGCTTTGAACATGCTGCTAAATCCGTAGTCAGCATAGATGCTGCTGCTGATGTGAGGACTAAAAAGCATTTGCCATGGACACCGGATGAGGACCTGAGATTGGTAAGTATATAGACCGGTGTTGTTCATTTATATTTTGATTTTGCCCCTGCTTTGTCTTAGAACCAAAAAAGCAATTGCTGTATGAAATCTGTAGTGAATAAGTAGGAATTTTTCAGGCCTGTAATGCTTGTAATGCTTTCAATACGTTGCAGTTTTTGTATGACATCAGTACTAGCTGTTACCAAGCATCTTTTGTTAGTTACCTCTCTAATTGATAGTGGAAGATGAGGGAGAAATGGCTAAGTAGTCTATCGACTTGAATGATGATCCTGAGCATCGATAGTTCTTCCATCTAAAGTGAGAAAAGGCACTAATGGCAACACATGCTTGAATGATGTGCTTCGTAGAAATGCCGCTCTCCGCGATCGTTCAACCCATACCCAACTCAAGGAGGACTTAGTTGAGCATATTTGGCGGCGATTTCATGACAAGAATAATAATTAGTCACTGTTTTTGTAACCTTTCAGTAACGTAAGCTTAATTTGCTATCTATCAATTTCCTGTCAATAGTACTGACCAGTTACTTACCTATAATATTTTGTTCTAATTGCTTATTTGCATTTCTTCATCTAGGTGCTGAAGGGTTCATGATGGTAGAAGCTTCTGGACTTTTGGTGATTCTTACTAGAGAAGAGGACTATGGAGTTTTAGTTGTTCTTGGTCAGGAAATGCTACTTTATGTCCTTGTTGAAGTCAGAAACGAAACATGTTTTTTTCCTTTTAGCAGTAATCCACTCATTGGATGTCTGTAGTGCCATGAACTATATATGTTGATTTATTAACTATACATGTATAAATCCAATGAACATCGTTTGGTAGTTAATACATATATTTATGTTTTGATCGGGTACCACATAGATGTTGCCACAAAGTTGATGTTTACAACAGATCGATGCCATTTCAATACCCTGCAGACATTAAAAGCAACTATAGTCAATTTTGTAGACGTTCCATTGAAATTCTTGTCTTTAATGTAGTCTATAGATGACATAGACGACTCTTGTAGCTTATTGCCATCTCTACCATTGAAGGTGTCCTTAGTCGGGGTACGGTTGAAAATTCATATGTTTCGAAAAATCCACGTCTATTCAAGTTAATATATTTTCTTCTATTCTTAGATTGTTTTTAAAAAATAACATTTCCCCCATGTAAACAGATGGGAAAAGTGGGTAAACCACCACGGGCCGCTGCCACGCGCGATTTTTCCAGACCGAAACCCCACCTACCCCTTTGACCTGTGGGCCCAGAGTCTCCTGGGTCCCATTTGTCATCCACAGGGCGACGCCTCGAGTTTACCCCGGCGCAGCGGCCTCGCCCTCGCCCCCATTCTCGTCTACTCCCCTCCCCTCCTCCTCCGCGTCAAGATCCGCCCTCTCCTCCCCGCCGCCGTCTCCTCCACCTCGCCGGCGGCCGGCGGAGATGTTCCTGGTGGACTGGTTCTACGGGGTGCTGGCGTCGCTGGGGCTGTGGCAGAAGGAGGCCAAGATCCTCTTCCTCGGCCTCGACAACGCCGGCAAGACCACGCTCCTCCACATGCTCAAGGACGAGGTCGGGGAGCAAAAATCGTCTCCTTTTCCTTTGATTCACCGACGTTTTCTTTTTTGTACTGTGTATCCCTGGATGGTAGATGAGGTGAATCGTCTAGGGTGTATTGTTTGTTGAGGGTAAAGTTTGGTAATTTGACGAGGGAAGGAGGGATTTTGGGGATTTTTTGTGTTGGGATGGGTTGCACCAGTGTACTTCTAGGAGCACCTGTGTGTTTTCTGCCGCTTCTTTTGGTAGATGTGCATCTACAACATATGCGCATGCGTGTATTGTTTAGGTTTAAGGGTATTATTCCGGTGGGATTTTAGACTGGAAAAGTTTACGCTAGTAGACGATTGTTCATCTGAAGGTTTCAGTGTTCTTGGGGATCTTTCATGTAGTGTTAACATTGTGGACTTTCAGAGTATGCCTTGCGAGAATTTCCCCTTCCGTTAGATTGAGGTTTTGATCGTATCTCCATTTCCAATAATTTCTGGAGGAGTTGGGCTAGTACTCTAGGCAGTATTTCATTCTTGTTAAATATAACAATGGGCTGATTTATGTTGGTGGCTTAGTTTCTGTGAGCACTGGATTGCTTTGCTAGATCTGGAAAAGTTCCATATTACACAGCATAGATTTTGCTTCTTTTCGTCATTTGTGCATAAGAAGATTCCATGCTGATTTCTTGATTGCTAGCATGCTAATTCTGGGACTCTCTCTTTCCTTTTCTATTTTTGAAAGGCAAGGACTTCCAGTTTAGATCTGGTGCACATGTTCCTTGGGAAAATTTTGCATTTTTCTCGTGACTGCAATTAGTTTGAACACTTCTCAGTATAACAATAGGAAGGATCGTTTTTGTTATACCTGGTTTGCTAATCAGTATTTTTGTTACCATACAATTATGCTCATATTGAAGCTGAACATCGAAACAAATGAAAACTCAATGTTATACCTGGTTTGTTGATCAGTCCTTTAGTTACCAGAAAATTATGCCCATATTGAAGCTCAATATCGAAAACAAATGAAAACTCTATGGTTTCATGTTTCTGCTTCTGTTTGATGAATTTTCACTTGTTTATTTCCTTTTGTCAGAGATTGGTTCAGCATCAGCCTACACAGTATCCAACTTCTGAAGAACTGAGCATCGGGAAGATCAAGTTCAAGGCATTTGATTTAGGTGGCCATCAGATTGCTCGCCGTGTATGGAAGGATTACTATGCCAAGGTATCATCTTTCACTTTTAATAACTGATATTTAGTTCTATCCATAAGATGAATTGGCTTGGTATTTCTTTAGCTCCTTACGAAATAGTAGTATACTTCTGATATAACCAGAATGTTTGGGTGCATAGTATCTGGCAGTGGGACATGTGTGTGCAATCTAACTTCTGTTCCCACATGTAATGACATCTGCAAATTGCTCAATTTACTGCAAGTTGGTTAGTGGGGTTAGTGCATAAGACTGTATGTAGTTTTGTATGCTATCTGACATTGATGTACTATGAAGATTCGTAATATATTGCCAATGCATGGAAAGGGGATAGTGCTCCAAATTGAGTTTGCTCTCACTGTCATCTTTCAAAATATAACTGGTATTCAGTATGCTCCTTTTTTCTTCATGGCATGTATCTTCCTGTTGATAGCATTTGTTTTCCATGTTATTCTTCTTGTCTTTCTGCTTATATTTTCCCACCTTGAAATAGCTTTGTACTGTTTCATGAGGTAGTGGTGTTGGCTTGGTGGATCAAGTGGTGGATATATGTCACTGATGTGGTAGAATATGCTGGATGAAGACATTTATGATCACAGCATAGAGGAACATCTTGCATTAGAATGTTGTAGTACGATATGTCTGCTGCCTGACCTGAAACCAATGATCACTGAAAGTGTGTGTGATTGGTATTTGGCCGTGCAGGATGGGGGGGGGGGGGTTGAAATCAGTAATGTCGCTAGTAAAGGAGCTGACAGATTTAAATGGAAAGTTTAGTGAGGGGCATAGGTACAAATAGGGAGTTTAAGGATGAGTAAGGGCCAGGGTAAGTTCTAATTACAAAACTGCAACTAACCAGGATGCAAACTATTGGATTTTGTTTAATCCTTCCAGTTGTTGAAATATATATTCCCCCTCTCAATTATCTCCATGCCATAACTCAGCCACATATAGAGGCTAATTCAACATCCATCCTGATTAGACTAGTGAGGTGAAGAGATAATAATAAGGACAACGCATATAACCACTAAACAACATATAGGTATCCTTTCACCATTATTCCATGTCTTGTAGGCTAGAAATGACACTTATCTTGTAATATGCATCTTTTACATGACATATTTATGTTGTGGTTTCCTTGTCTTATATCACTTATTGGCAGATGGCTTGCAAGCTGGTGTTAACTTAAAATGCTGACATTTCGCATTCTGTTCATAGCATCAGAGAACATTTCTTTTTAATGTATTGCTGTGTATAAGTCTGGTATGAAATATTAGATGTAGTTGGTTCTTATGAAGCTAAAGAAGGTCTTTTAGTTGTGCTAGACATCTGAGAGAGCATTTCTTTTTAATGTATTGCTGTGTATAAGTCTGGTATGAAATATTAGATGTAGTTGGTTCTTATGAAGCTAAAGAAGGTCTTTTAGTTGTGCTAGACATCTGATGTGATCATGTGAATATCTGCTATATTCTGTAATTAATGTTATTTTGCTTCTTGAGCCTTTGATGTTTATTATTTGATCTGCCTGGGATTAATTTGAAACAAAAAGGGCATAGGAAAAGGAAGTGATGAATTGATATTTTTATGCTCAAGTTTCAACCTTAGGGCAGACTACTTTCTAGTTTAGTTTTTATATATGAATGTGAAGACTTGTATTATTAACCTTATATTTATTTCATCCAACAGAAAGCTATACATATAAATCTTATATTCATTACAGCCTACAGAAAGCTATATGCATAAATCTTGTATTTATTAATCCTTTTGGTCAGGTTGATGCGGTGGTGTACATCGTGGATGCCTATGACAAAGAGAGGTTTGCTGAATCCAAGAAGGAGCTGGACGCCCTCCTCTCAGACGACTCCTTGGCCACAGTCCCCTTCTTGATCCTGGGGAACAAGATCGACATCCCCTACGCCGCGTCCGAGGAGGAGCTCCGCTACCACATGGGGCTGAGCAACTTCACCACTGGCAAGGGCAACGTGAACCTTGGTGACTCCAATGTGCGCCCCCTGGAGGTGTTCATGTGCAGCATCGTCCGCAAGATGGGTTATGGTGATGGATTCAAATGGCTGTCTCAGTACATCAAGTAGGGCCAGTGTGTGGGATAAAAAGAAGGGTCGAAGCTTTATGCAATCCTGGTACTCTTTTCTTGTTTTACCTTGCCTTGCCACAAGACAAGAGTGTTAGGGATCTTGCTGCTCACGTTGGCTGTTAATGGTGCCAGTACATATGTGATGGAAGTAGTGCAAAGTCTGGATATCTTGTACTAGATTTTTGCTCAGTTACAGTAAGGTCTGAACTCTGAAAGAAGGAACAACCTTGAAACTTCTTTGCTATAGCTCTGCAATTCTCAATCCCCCACTGGTATGCTTCCTTGGATTCTCCCTGCCTTGCTCCAGGAAGTTCCTTGGATTCCAGGATCTGATGGAAAGGCTTTTTGGGAGGCTGAAAGTAAGAATTTGCTGCCGAAAGCCTTCTGAAGTGGATTAGCTTCAAAGCTGTTTTTTTATAAGCAAAATAACTCTTTTTGAAAGAAAAAAAACTTGAAAATGGTTGATTGCAAGTTGCGAGCATGCTTCTAACAATCCTGGAAAGCTATAACGTCATTTCAAAATAAAAAAAAGTGAAATCCCAACATCTCCAAAACCAAATTTGAACATTGTGCATTGTGCGTTCGCTGCTGCTGGAATGCCCCACCTTAGTCGGGGACTCGATGTCGGAGCTCCAGGTGAGAAAATTACCGATATGTTACTCTAGAAATGGTCTCACCCATTTGCAAACTTTAAGATGCCACCGTCATCCTTGTCTCACCTTCACTTATGCCATTTTGTATTTTATAAATAGTTTCTAATATATTTTCCTTTTCTCGATAATTTTTCCTCGCCCGGTTGCCTCGCGTGACTAACTTTAAAAGGCCGCCACCATTATTGCCTCACCTTCACTTTTGGCATTTCGCAATTTATAATTCATTTCTAATATATTTCCCTTTCCTCAAAACAGAAAATTACCATTTTTCCCATTCTCCTCCAATCCTCGTTCAATCGCGCTTGAGCTCTAATGCAGTGCTGCTCTAGACACCGATTGATCATACTGTCGTCTCCACTAGAGACCGCTGCCTTGCCCTAGTCCTCCATCGCCATTGTGATTGTCGCCATAGGACTTTGTTGTGACTACCCTATATAAGTCATTGTGTCGCCCTGCTGTCGCCACAATTGTCGGAGAAGATGATATTGTGTCGTTCACTGTTGCACTGTCAGTCGTGCTGCATCATCACAAATCGTCACCACCCTAGGCCTCTACCACCACCTTATGTTGTGGTTGTCGGAGATCGTCATCGCTGTATATAGCCCCTATCCTCCTTTCGAACGGTCACTCTCCCACTCTCTTATCCATTTATAGGGGCAATACATTCATTTCCAATACCGATTAGATGGGAAGAGATTAAAGTTGTTATATAAAATCTAAAGTGAAAAAGTAGAGGTGAGGGCAATGATTGTTCATTAGTTCCATAAATGAGATTTCCTCAAATTGAAGCCGTATATGAATAAATTTGGTGAAAATTACCATGTAAAGTTGTCCTAAATCACATTTTCCATATAATAAGGATTTTTGCAAAATTTCTTATACTGCTAAAACAGTAATCAAGAATTTCCAACCCTCCTCTGGTAATTAAAAGCATTTTATAAAATAAAAGCCGAGGCAATAAAATAAAATGAGTAATATTCTCAGCATCCGCATGATTTATACTATAATTTTACAAAATTATTACATAGCTACTTCTGCATATGGAAATTATTCTCACATTAAAAGGCTTATGGTTTAGAGATTTTTAAATAAAGGAAAATAATAAAAACTCAATTTATCCTCTCAAACCAATATAGTAGATTTTTTAAGCATGTCAAGTGATCACATAAAAAGATAACCCTCTCTTGAAACTAAAACAAAGAATCACACTTTATAATAACCCTTCTTTCTTTAGAAATTATTTAGAAATACCAGAAACCCTTAAAATCTAGAAAATAAGCAAATATGAGAACTTTATGAAATATGATATACCACTTCTTAGTAATAAAAATAATAGATCCTCTTACTATCTAAAACCATTACAATGTTCCAAATAATCTTCAAAGAACATTAAAGGCCATCATTAACAAATGAAAGCACATCTAAAATATTTATACTCTACCCCTTCAACAGATTCCATCTCGAAACTCCGACAACTGTGATTATCGTCAACCCCGATCTCTGAAGTCTTGTTGATCCACACTGTTGCACGACACATGCAGTAGCAAAATTCTTGCTATCCGGAGCTTTACCGAAACTCTGACCAAATCACCCCTTCTAACCAAAGAGAATTCTTAAAAAAGGTGCGACGCAACGTCCTCCTTCAGCCTCCCTTATACAACGTCCTCCTTCAGCCCCCCTTCAAAATTTTTTATAAATATATAAAAATATAAGTCATACTTAAAATATATTTAATAATAAACTAAATCACAACAAAATAAATGATATTTACATAACTTTTTTTAATAAGACAAATGGTCAAAGATGTCTCCAAAAGTCAACGACGACTTCGTTTTGTGATCGGAGGGAGTATATGCTATTGCATTCATATACACCTAAACTTTGTTCCTTTGTGATCCTTGCGTGTATTTACATAAAATTTTCCTTGATTGGAACCTGCAAGTACGGTTGGTGCTTACCCACTTTGGGACCCTATTCTTTTCCTTTTCTCAGGTCCTCTCTGCAAAACGCCGCTTTTGAGGAGTTTACCGCTGAGGAAACTGAGAACTTTGACAGACTTCTAGAAATTTGATCTAAGAACTTTTCCTAGACTTGCAACCCGTGTAGCAGAGTGCTTGAGTAGGTGTGAGTGTGTTATAAAATATATGATATTGTATTTTGAGGCTAAATCTATTGTAACATCAATAAAGTGTGAACTTTGTATCAGCTCTGGCACTATTGCACTCTGGACAATTTGTGTTTTTGAGGAATCATTTTCGATAAGAATTTATCGGGAATGGGTCCTCACATCTGGTGGTGTTGTCCGATTCTTCTCTGCCGAAAATTCGGGCTCACCGAACGTGTCTGGTGGCATAACTATTTTGGGGCGAAAGTTAGTTCAAATCCTCTCTGTCGAAATTCGGGGTCATCGAACGCGTTCGGTGCGCCGTCGAACACGTCCGGCGGTGGATAAAAACCTCATCCATCCATCCTTGGTCCGTTGCCTCTCCCTTGGAGCTCATGCCAAGGTGCTCTATGAGGGTGAGAGGTGTGGTGAGGTGAGAGTCTCTGGTTCTTGTGTTCTTTAGGACTCTACCGCCGGAAGAGATTGTCTCCATGCCGTGCTTCACCAAGCCATCGTCAAGTCTTCAACCTCTCCATTCATTGGAGCCGCAAAACCCATCGGTGTCGGTGGTCACCGCCTTGCGTAGGGGTGCTTCCGCTCCATCCGTAAGAGCAGTCAAACCCGCCATGTGTTGGTGGTCACCTCCTCGTGTGGGATGCTTCCTCTTCATGTGTTGACATGTGCCAACTCGTCGACGACGAGGGTCGTCCTCTCTATCGTGATCTGAAGGGATCTAAGGCCGAGAGGGGGGTGAATCGGACTATTTTAATTTTATTCGCTTGTTGAACTTGGTCAATTATTCAAGTTTAAACACCCAACTAGCGAATGAGCCCTACACAAGTCTAGCAGCGAAAGTAAACACAAGTGTGAATAATAAAGGAGACAAGAGGGCAAACCGATCTTTTTACCGAGTTCGGTGCAAGCACCTACTCTCGTTGAGGAAGCTCGCCACACAGGAAAGCCCGGGACCCTTTCGTCCCTAATCCTCAATCCACTAGAAGAAATTCGTTCCCGAACACATCGGAAGGGAACTCCAACTTGTACAAGAATCGGCAGCCTTCACACGCGAAGGACCCCGAAACACCCGACTTCACAGGCGAAGTCGACCTCGAGCACACCGAGGATTTAGCACATCTCCGACGCAATGGAGAAGACGATGCACCGGCTACGCCTAGCCGATGACCACCACGTTGGTGGGTTTGCTTGCGGTTCACGGGTTGATGACGATGAAGTTTGTGGTGGAGTTGAATCCCGGTGACAAGAAGTCCAAGAGCACAATACCGGAAGCACAACTAGATCACCACCTCTCCCACCATAGAGCTAGGCCAAGAACTCATGGGAAGGTACAAGAATTTCGGGGATGACCGGAGGAGGCAAAATATGGCTTCTTCTTCTTCCTCTCTCCCTCTCCCTCTCAATCTTAATCTCTCATGTTGGATTTAGGGAGATGGAGGATGAACTAGGGAGGAGCTCTCACTCTCTTAAAGCTTGGGGATGAACAAATGAGCTCACTCAAGTCTCTCCCACGAAATCCCACCTATTTATAGGGTTCAGGCTGGGCCAATGGACGGATGAGATTAACTTAGAACGAGATCAGACGGCTAGCAGTAAATCGACTTAGGCTGGAAAGGCTTATCGGACGCGTCCGACGGGTTTATCGGAAGCCGTCCGATACTCCTCACTGTGCAACTCCGGATCTGAAAACGATGCCCACCATGTGTTCGATCGCGAGCGCAGCCGGCATCGGACGCGTCCTGATGACCTGGTCATGACAGGGTGCACCTAGGTTCTTGTCTTGATCTTGTCTTGTGTCTTGTCTTGTCTTGTCTTATGTCTTGTCTTATGTCTTGTTTTGTCTTGTCTTGTGTCTTGTCAGTCTTGTGTCTTGTCTTGTGTTTTGTCTTGTCTTGTCTTGTGTCTTGTCAGTCTTGTGTCTTGTCTTGTGTCTTGTCTTGTCTTGTCGTGATCTTGTCTTGTCTTGTCTTATCTTGTCTTGTCGTGATCTTGTCATGTCTTATCGTGATCTTGTCATGTTTTGTCTTGTCTTGTCGTGATCTTGTCATGTCTTGTCGTGATCTTGTCATGTCGTGATCTTGTCATGTCTTGTCGTGATCTTGTCTTGTCTAGTCTAGTCTAGTCTAGTCTAGTCTAGTCTTGTCTTGTCTTGTCTAGTCTTGATCTTGTAGCTTGATGTTTGACGTATGTGTAGCAGGCTTGAGCATGAACGAAGACTCACGCAAAGAATATAAGAGAAGAACTATGAAACACAAGAGTCTTAATCTTGAAGTCTCTGTTGTCATCAATATCAAAACTTGATCTTACAATCTCCCCCTTTTTGGTAATTGATGACAACACCTGTAAGTCTCCTGCATAGCTAACTCAACCAGCAAATGTGTGTCTCGTGCAGTGGGTTAGTTCCAACAAAGGTAATACCAATTGAGATTACTTCACTTGAAATAACAACTAGGCATAAGATCAATTGAAGTGCAATGCAATGCAAGACTAACACTTAGCTCCCCCTAGGTCATTGCCTATCAAGTGAGCAACACACAGATTTGCAAAATTTACAATTTCTCCCCCTTTGTCATATTTTCCACTGTTCTACTCACTTTTCTCCCCATTGCTTGCCACTCATTTATTTTTCTCTCCCTTTGTCATCAATAACCACAAAGGGCAATCAACAAGCACATGAAAAGGAGACAATACTCAAGAGCTTTGTAGATTATACAAGTTCTAATCATGCCAAGTTATCCACCACATTGCAAATTGAAGACTATTTCTAGATCAAATATCACAATACACAATAGAGGCTCATGTTTGAGTGATGTGTAAGTAGAATTAAGATCTAGAGCCGGATGTACAGGAATCAAAACCAATGAGTATCTAGTAAGCTCATGCACTAGGAGAGGTCTCTTGATGCAAACTAGCACCTAGTACAAGCATGTTCAAATATGCACAAGTGCTACACCAAGTCAAAGAGTTGAATCTAAAAAAAATTTTCTTTTAAGTTCCATGTCTCAAAACCATAGGCGACATTGCCCAGCATTACACTGAAGGATTCAGTGTCTTGGTCATCCAAAGCTCCCCCTAAGTTCATGCCTAGTGCAATGGCAAGCTGTCTCAGCTGGGAAGACATTGGTGAGAACAAGGATGGCCTTTTGGTCTTACTTTTGCCCTTTTTTTTTTTTGCACATTTTTAGATTTCTCAACATTTTCATAACAAAGGTGCTCATATCTAGTCAAGGTATTAAACAAGATATACAATGAATAGCAAAACTAGAACTAGAAGCACTAGGTCATTCTCATAGAGATGAGCTATAAAAGATACCCATGGCTTTAACACATCTAACACTCACTCCATGTGAAGAATTATTACCATGTGTCACTTAGAGCACCTATTGAGCACGATGACAGTCAATTTGAGATTTAGCTATCAAGTGCAAATGGAGATGCATTGAACAAAGTACGAATCAAATAGAATTTGCAAAACTTTAAGATTGTCTCAAGTTCATATGATTGTGCCAGGTTCACACACAACAGCCCCACGACCAACTCAGGCGACATTTGACCTATCTAATATGTTCAGTTCATTTCTTAACTTACAAAAGCGTGTCTCATCTAGTGGTTTGGTGAAGATATCAGCAAGCTGGTCCTCCGTACGCACAGATCCAATCACGATGTCGCCCTTCATCACATGATCCCGAAGGAAGTGATGTCGGACGTCAATGTGTTTGGTGCGCGAGTGTTGAACCGGGTTGTTAGCTATCTTCACAGCACTCTCATTACCACACAGAAGAGGCACGTGGTCAAGTTTTACGCCAAAGTTAAGTAAGGATTGTGTCAGGAATAGAATTTGCGCACAGCTACTCCCTGCCGCTATATACTCAGCCTCAGCAGTAGATAGCGCCACGGAGTTCTGTTTCTTTGATACCCACGACACCAGACATCTACCAAGTAGGTGACAGGCTCCTGAAGTGTTTTTGCGATCAATCTTGCATCCGGCATAATCTGAGTCAGAATAGCCAAGGAGCTCAAACCGCGCACCCTTAGGGAACCAGAGACCTATGCTAGGAGTAAATTTTAGATATCTGAAAATCCTTTTGACAGCTTTCAAATGCATTTCTCTAGGGGAGGCCTGGTATCTAGCGCACATGCACACACTAAACATGATATCCGGCCTAGATGCTGTCAAGTAAAGTAATGCACCGATCATGGAACGGTAAAGCTTGGGATCCACAGGGTTACCTTCTATGTCGAGGTCGAGGTGGCCGTTTGTAGCCATTAGGGTCCGAATTGGCTTGCATCCGTCCATATCGAAGCGCTTCAGGAGATCTAGAGTGTACTTCTCTTGGCTTATAAACACCCTAGTCTTTAGTTGCTTGATTTGAAAGCCCAAGAAGAAGTTCAACTCACCCATCATTGACATTTCAAACTCAGCTGCCATCATCTCACTGAAGTCTTGCACCATCTTGCTATTTGAGCTCCCAAATATGGTGTCGTCGACGTAGACTTGGCACAAGAACAAGTGTCCATCATCCACCTTGGTGAAGAGAGTAGAGTCTACTCGTCCAACACTGAAGCCCTTGGAGATGAGGAAGTCTCTAAGTCTTTCATACCAAGCCCTGGGAGCTTGCTTGAGCCCATACAGAGCCTTCGATAGCTTGAACACATGGTTGGAGTATTTTGGATCCTCAAACCCAGGAGGTTGCTCAACATACACCAGCTCCTCGATGTAGCCATTCAAGAAGGCACTCTTTACGTCCATCTGCTTAAGAGTGATGTTGTGACATGTAGAGAACGCCATAAGCAGCCTAATTGCATCATGTCTGGCCACAGGAGCATAAGTATCTCCACAGTCCACACCCTCAACCTGTGTGAAGCCTTGAGCCACAAGTCTTGCCTTGTTCCTGACAATCACTCCAAACTCATCTGTCTTATTCTTGAAGACCCATTTGGTACCAATCACATTGCAATCCTTGGGTCGCTCCACAAGTGTCCAAATTTGATTCCTTTCAAAATTGTTCAGTTCCTCATGCATGGTATTTATCCAATCAGGATCAGCTAATGCCTCTTCCACCTTCTTTGGCTCCAAGTCAGACACAAAAGCATGGTGCTCACAGAAGTTAGCCATGCCACTGACCTCACTGAACCCAGCTGTTCTTGACCTTGTTTGGACACCTTGCGTTAGGTCCCCAATCACTTGATCAGATGGATGATTACGAGCAATTGAATGATGGGTTCTAATCAACTGAGAAGGTTGTCCACTTGACTGCTCCACTGACTCTCCATCTTGCTCATCAGCTGTCTCTGTCATTGAAGATGGTTCCTCACTTGAGCTGTCTTGAGGCACAGCTCCCCCTGAGTCTGGCACAAGCTCAGGTGTGAGCGGTGGTGTAACTATCTCACTCACCCTAGGAGCTTCCATTGACCTCACATCTTCAGGTTGCATTTCTCCCATTGCTCTTGCCAATTGATCTCCATCAACATCATCCAGATTGTCATGCCCACCTTGGCTCCCATTTGATTCATCAAACTTCACATCACAAGTTTCCTCAATCTGTCCACTTCCTTCATTGAATACCTTGTAGGAAGTCCCTCTGCAGGAGTATCCTAAGAGAATCCCTGTGTCCACCCTGCTTTGGAATTTGCCCAAGTGCTCCCTCTTCTTCTTGATATAAACCTTGCATACAAATACTCTGAAGTAGGAGACATTGGGTTGTCTTCCCACAAGCAGCTCATAAGAGGTCTTCTTAAGAAGCTTGTGAATGTACAGCCTGTTGATGCAATGACAGGCTGTGTTGATTGCCTCAGCCCAGAACACTTCAGATGTTCCAAACTCATTGAGCATTGTTCTTGCCATCTCGATGAGTGTCTTGTTTTTCCTCTCAACCACACCATTCTGCTCAGGTGTGTATGTGGCTGAGAACTGATGATCAACCCCTAACTCATCACAAAACAGCTCAACAGAGGTGTTAGTGAATTCAGTTCCATTGTCACTTCTCATCTTTTTGAGGGTACAATAAAAAATGTTTTGGGCTTTCTTTACAAACTTTTTGAAAGTATTCCCAGTTGGGGTTTTATCAGGTAGAAAGAAAATCCAAGTGTATCGAGAGAAGTCATCAACAATGACCAAGCAATAAAGATTTCCCCCGATACTCACATATTTTGTTGGCCCGAAAAGATCCATGTGTAAAAGCTCGAGAGGTCGAGATGTAGACATGACATTCTTGACAGGATGTGAGCTTGCCACTTGCTTGCAGGCCTGACAGGCGCTGCATAGCTTGTCTTTCTCAAATGTCACATCATGCACCCCAAGAACCAACTCGTTTTTAAAAAGTTTCTTCAAATTAGCCATGCCCACATGCCAAGACGCCTATGCCAAAGCCAACCAAGAGAGACTTTGGCAACAAGGCAAGTCGAGATGGATGCGGCAGACTCATTAAAGTTCACAAGAAACAAATTTTCAAAACGAAAGCTTTTGAACACAGTTTTCTTATTTTTATCCAAGACCACCATTCCCTCAGATGAGAAGTTGCAATGGAACCCCAAGTCGCATACTTGGGCAACAGAGAGAAGATTATAATTCAAAGTCTTAACAAGTAGCACATTATCAATTGAAAGATCTGAAGAAATTGCTACCTTCCCTATGCCAAGCACCTTGCTCTTGCTTCCATCTCCAAAAGTGACCTTAGGGGGGATGTTGTTGCCTTCCTCCCCTATTGAGGTGAACAACCGGGGGTTGCCGGTCATGTGTTGAGTGCATCCACTGTCGATGATCCAATGGCACCCACCACTCCGGTAGTTCACCTGCATTAAGAAGAGATCACTTTTGTGACTCAGGGACCCACACAGGAGGTCCCCGAGGGTTAGCCTTCAAACCAAACGCAACAGGAGCAAATCGATCAATCAAAAACTTAGGCACCCAAACATGTGCCTTATGCTCATTCTCAGTCCTCAAACCAGCATATCTAGCAACCACCTTACCCTTGTCATTCATCCTAAGCAAGTAGTGATCATACAACTCAGTATGAGCTCTTGGAAGCTTGGGTTGGGTGTGCTTGGGAGTGTTTCTATTTTGGTTCCTAGGTGGATCTTGTCTAGCAAAGTTTTGTCTAGGAGGACCATTCCAGAACATTTGTGGATGAGCTAACCAGGTGGGAAACATGGGAGCTTGCCAGTTGTTGTAATGCATAGGAGGACCATTCCTATTGTTGTACCTAGGAGCGTATTGCCAAGCATATTGATTCCTAGGTTTCCATGTGGAGTTATAGTGCCTAGGAGGTCCTTGCCATGTGTTGTGCTCATTGTGCTTCCTATGAGCCTTGTTTCTAGTGTTCACATTTTTAGGCCCAATGTTGTTACTCTTGGTTTGGACATGAGAGGAGTTTTGCTTCTTGGTATGTGCTTGAGAACCTTTCTTTTTCTTTCCCTTAGGATCAGGGGTGAAACCCAAGCCGCCCTTATGGGTCGGTTTCCTTTGTTTCTCAAGCATCTTGTTCAAAGCAACACTACCCTCATAGCACTTGCCAAGACCCTTGTCAAATTTCTCAAGCTTGACCTTGAGTTCAGCATTTTCAATAGCAAGTTCTCTAGCAGTTAGTGCAAATTTACATGTATCAGGAGTGCACTCAACAGCTATATTAGAAGAACCACTTGAGCTAGATGCAATCATGGAACATTTAGCACATGTTTTAACAATAGGAGCAACAATGCTGGCAGTAGAAGCAATCATGGCACATTCAGAAGAGAGATCATTTCTAGCAGCAGCTAATGTGATCGTAGGTGTAACAGTGTCAGTGAAAGGTGTAATGACAGGAGGCACAATTAAAGCTGGAGCAACATTCAAATCACTGGAAGAAGATGCAATAGGCAAGGCATCAACAGAAGCAGCCTTAGCAACAAGTGATTCATTTTTAGCCCTAAGCTCATAAATGGTTGCTAACAGATCCTTTTTATTTTCATTCTTTGCCCTACGCTCTTCATCTTGAACATTTAGCTTCCTAGTCATGCTAATGTTATCACCATGTAAGATGTCATACTCAGTCTCAAGAGAGTTATGCTTAGCAATTAAAGAATTTAAAGACTCTTGAAGAGTTTTAGCTCTCAAGGTTTCACTCTGCACAATGTCAACCAATTTGAGCACATGCTCCCTAGTTGTCTCATCATCCAAGTCAATATTAGAGTCAGAGTCAAAGTTTAATATCTCAGTAGAGGGTCGTGCCATCAAGCACTTCGGTGAGGTAGCTGGTGGTGATGAAGCCTTTGGTGTAGAAGTAGTGGAGGAAGCAGACTCATCCCCATCAGAATACCATACTTGTTCTTGTGGTTCTGGGATGATCACCAAGCATTTTGGAGAAAGGGATGGAGGCGGTGGTGTCATTTCAGCAATTGCCATGGTGGCAAGTCCTTGACCATTCTCCTCATCCTGGAGGCGGTGTGTCACCGGAGCTCTCATCATGGCCCACTCTCCAAAGAATGCCGACTTCTTTCCTTGCTTGGTCGTGCCCTTGAACTCGGTCTTCTTCCAAATTCTCTTGCTATCCTTGTCCTTGTGCTTCCTCTCCTTGTTCTTTGGTGGTCATCATCAATTGCCTTGCTTGACCCTCTCCTTATATTTGATTTTATCCTTTCGAGGACACATGGAAGCAATGTGACCCTTCTCATGACACTCAAAGCACCGGTAGCTAGAGTGTGGGTTCTTGCCTAGCTTCCTCAAGCCGTAGCGTCTTCCAATCATGGCCACAATCTCTTCAGCAGCTTCACTTGGAAAGAAGTTTGTTCCTTCTTGAGTCTTGGATGAGGAAAACTTGTCACTTGGCTTGTGTCCAGTTGCCTTGAGTGCTATGACCTTGTTCTTCTCAGGGACATGAGTAGCTGTGGGCTCGATGATGAGCATTTCATGAGCCCTCAGCTTGCTCAAGAAGGCAGTGGGGGTCATCTTGTCCACATCACCACTGTTGGACATGTAGGTGATGATGTCGCGGTACTCTTGTCTTGGCAGTATCCGCATCATCTTTCTGCACACATCAATATCTGGCATAGAGAGTCTGAGCCCCTTGAGCTCATTGATTATGGGGTTAAGTCGAGTATACATATCATTAGCATTTTTATTTGGAAGCATTTCAAAGCGATCAAATTTCTCCTTAACCACCACTAATCTACCCTCCTTGACAGAAGCGGTTCCCTCATGAATTTCTATGAGTGTGGTCCAGATGTCATGTGCAGATGCAAGATTACTAACCGTCTCAAACACCTCCATACTCAAGCCAGTGAACAAAACATTTTTAGCCTTAGCGTCATTAGCAGAAAGTTTCTTTTGTTCAGGTGTGAGAGGTACACCTTCAGTGCGTGTGATAACAATGCCATTCTCAACGGCATCCCAAATGTCCGGGCCCATAGACTGAAGATATGTGGTCATGCGAATTTTCCAAAATGCAAAGTGTGACCCACTAAACAATGGAACCCTATTAGCAGCAACGCTATCCCCTTCGGCCATCTCTAAGCGGTTAAGCAAATTCTATAGATCATATGCTCTGATACCAATTGAAGGGATCTAAGGCCGAGAGGGGGGGTGAATCGGACTATTTTAATTTTATTCGCTTGTTGAACTTGATCAATTAGTCAAGTTTAAGCACCCAACTAGCGAATGAGCCCTACACAAGTCTAGCAGCGAAAGTAAACACAAGTGCGAATAATAAAGGAGACAAGAGGGCAAACCGATCTTTTTACCGAGTTCGGTGCAAGCACCTACTCTCGTTGAGGAAGCTCGCCACACAGGAAAGCCCGGGACCCTTTTGTCCCTAATCCTCAATCCACTAGAAGAAGTTCGTTCCCGAACACATCGGAAGCGAACTCCAACTTGTACAAGAATCGGCAGCCTTCACACGCGAAGGACCCCGAAACACCCGACTTCACAGGCGAAGTCGACCTCGAGCACACCGAGGATTTAACACATCTCCGACGCAATGGAGAAGACGATGCACCGGCTACGCCTAGCCGATGACCACCACGTTGGTGGGTTTGCTTGCGGTTCACGGGTTGATGACGATGAAGCTTATGGTGGAGTTGAATCCCGGTGATAAGAAGTCCAAGAGCACAATACCGGAAGCACAACTAGATCACCACCTCTCCCACCATAAAGCTAGGCCAAGAACTCATGGGAAGGTACAAGAATTTCGGGGATGACCGGAGGAGGTAAAATATGGCTTCTTCTTCTTCCTCTCTCCCTCTCCCTCTCAATCCCAATCTCTCATGTTGGATTTAGGGAGATGGAGGATGAACTAGGGAGGAGCTCTCACTCTCTTAAAGCTTGGGGATGAACAAATGAGCTCACTCAAGTCTCTCCCACGAAATCCCACCTATTTATAGGGTTCAGGCTGGGCAAATGAACGGATGGGATTAACTTGGAACGAGATCAGACGGCTAGCAGTAAATCGACTTAGGCTAGAAAGGCTTATCGGATGCGTCCGACGGGTTTATCGGAAGCCGTCCGATACTCCTCACTGTGCCACTCCGGATCTGAAAACGATGCCCACCATGTGTTCGATCGCGAGCGCAGCGGGCATCGGACGCGTCCTGATGACCTGGTCATAACAGGGTGCACCTAGGTTCTTGTCTTGTCTTGATCTTGTCTTGTGTTGATCTTGTCTTATGTCTTGTCTTGTGTCTTGTCTTGTCTTATCTTATGTTTTGTCTTGTGTCTTGTCTTGTCTTGTCTTGTGTCTTATCAGTCTTGTGTCTTATCTTGTGTCTTGTCTTGTCTTGTGTCTTGTCAGTCTTGTGTCTTGTCTTGTGTCTTGTCTTGTCTTGTCGTGGTCTTATCTTGTCTTGTCTTATCTTGTCTTGTCGTGATCTTGTCATGTCTTGTCGTGATCTTGTCATGTTTTGTCTTGTCTTGTCGTGATCTTGTCATGTCTTGTCGTGATCTTGTCTTGTCGTGATCTTGTCATGTCGTGATCTTGTCATGTCTTGTCGTGATCTTGTCTTGTCTAGTCTTGTCTTGTCTTGTCTTGTCTTGTCTAGTCTAGTCTAGTCTAGTCTTGATCTTGTAGCTTGATGCTTGACGTATGTGTAGCAGGCTTGAGCATGAACGAAGACTCACGCAAAGAATATAAGAGAAAAACTATGAAACACAAGAGTCTTAATCTTGAAGTCTCTGTTGTCATCAATACCAAAACTTGATCTTACAATCTCCCCCTTTTTGGTAATTGATGACAACACCTGTAAGTCTCCTGCATAGCTAACTCAACCAGCAAATGTGTGTCTCGTGCAGTGGGTTAGTTTCAACAAAGGTAATACCAATTGAGATTACTTCACTTGAAATAACAACTAGGCATAAGATCAATTGAAGTGCAATGCAATGCAAGACTAACACCTAGCTCCCCCTAGGTCATTGCCTATCAAGTGAGCAACACACAGATTTGCAAAATTTACAATTTCTCCCCCTTTGTCATATTTTCCACTGTTCTACTCACTTTTCTCCCCATTGCTTGCCACTCATTTATTTTTCTCTCCCTTTGTCATCAATAACCACAAAGGGCAATCAACAAGCACATGAAAAGAAGACAATACTCAAGAGCTTTGTAGATTATGTTTAGTCTTGCGCCTAGAATAGGCACCGCGCGATGGCCTCGCATAGGAGGGTGGCAGTAGGTCATGCTGAACGAGGGCACCACTTGTTTTTTGCTGGTTTTTTGGTGGATTCCTTTTGTTTTTGAGTTTTTGATTTGATTGCTTTCGGTGTTTTGTTTTTGAAGGCTCCAATTTCGTTTCTTCATGCGAATTTCACTTTCTCGGACAAAAATAATTTGTTTTTTTCTCCTATTGGGCGTTGAGAATCACGGTTTCCACACCGTGGCGAATCTTCAGGCTATGCTACACGAGCTGGCCAACGAGCCGGAAGATGCAGGCCAACAACTGAAGTTAGCTACTTTGCCAGCCAATGTAGCTAACTTACATGATCGTCACTATGACAATTTTTGTTGCATTGTCTGCAACGATGATGTACGATTCATTTTGATTGTTTATCCCTTTGCCTTAAACACAATGATGTACTTGATTGCTTTCTCTAGTTCTTTCATTAATCACGATTCACGAGTATGACTCATTTTAATTTCTCTGTTCTTTCTTTATCAGTAATTCCGTGTCATTGTCGAGGATAGTAAATATAGCATTAGATGGAGGGTTTTGGTTAGGGTATGCTACCAGAGGCAGAACTAAACGGGAGACCAGGGTTGAGGTTCTCAAGCCTAATCCATATATTAATCTTGGGTGGAGAAGTCGTAATAAGGATTATGTTTTTTACTTTCCTGAGGGTATGCAAGTATTGCCTTATTTAATTATTAGCATATATAGTTACAACCATGTAAATAAATATGCTCTCATTTGTGCAATACTTCCTCCATTCAGAAATACAAGGCATATTTTGACTTTATGAAAGTCTTTGAAGGTAGATTTTAATTGTTAAATTTCTCTATTATATATTATGTATTGCTACAAAATAATTTCATATGAAAAGCAATTTGAAGTATGAGCATATCGGTAGTTTGGTACAACTATAATTTGACTATTTTTTTTTCAAAGTTTACTAAGCCCTGTTCTTTTGAGCTGATCTTAACGGTTGAATAGCTGAACGATTGAAATGACTGAATTTCAATCGCTTCTCGAGTTAGTCTCGAGATTCGGATCCATTTCGTTTGACTTGCTTTTTAAATCGTTATGACCCACCTTCAAAACAGCGAAAAAACGGACTAAAAAACTCAAAGCATGTGGCTTTTTAAAACTGTCGGGGATAAAATCCGCATATACAAATACACCTATATATATAGGAGTTACAACAGGTTCTAGATACTTCTTTTGTTGGTTACACAAAGAGGGTTCTAGGTACTTCTAGTTTACTTGCCACTAAGTAATAATGTCAAATATAGCTGATATATATAGAAGACTAGAGAAGATTCTAGATAGTCTCTACCATATAGGAAATAGGAGAGTATTTTAGACTTATCTAACATTGTGGGTATTCGTTTTGCTGTCTGCTGCTGCAAATTGCTGCAGCGACTGAACAAATGGAAAAAGTCCGAGAAAGAATCAAAGAATCTGCATCACCTTTTTTTTTTTAACAGGTAATCTGCAACACTTGATTCATTCCCCTGGGGAAGAATTATCAAGTTCTAGAACTACTGCTGAGGAGGGCTCGATATTTGATAGGCGTGCAGCGCCTAGAATTTGCTTCGGGAGCTCGTCGTACGTGTTTGCCTGCAGGTGTGACAACGGAGAAACATGTACCTGATTGGTGGAAGTTTCTTTAATTAGAGCATTGGAAAGTTGACGAGTGTCCATATGGAGTCTGCTCTTACATGCATAAGAGCATCTCCAATTATTTGTAGTGCCTTACTTATGCTAAGGTGAGAAACGAGAACACGATAGACTCAACATGACTCTGCACTAGAGCAAACCTTCAGAACAGATGGGATTAGGGGTGGGCAAAAAAAACCGAAAACTGAAAAACCGAACCGAACCGAACCGATATAACCGAAATAATCGGTTATTTTGGTTTTTCGGTTTGTATTCGGTTTTGTTTTCAAAACTATTCGGTTAATATGGTTCGGTTCGGTTTTTGGAATCCAGAAACCGAAATATCCGATAAACCGAATTGCAAAGCCATTGCACAGCGTTCTGGGCCTCCGGGCTTCCCGTTCCCGGCTTCCCTGCCTGGCCTTGTCTTATGGCCCACTCCTCCAGCCCAGCACACTTCCCTTCTTCCCATCTAAACCTAGCCACCACCGGCCTCTTGCATCTCCTCGTCCTCGCAGCCACGTAGGGAACCGGGCGGCGGCGGCGGCGCGTGAGCGGCTGCGGCATCTGGCGACGGCGCGCTAGCGCGCATTCACCAGCGGCTAGAGACGACGATGGAGGTATGTAGTGGCCCTATTAACGAAGTGATGAGATGGATATTCAATCTTTACACATAATTTGGGATTTTGGTGCTGAGTTGAGATAAATATCCGAATCTAACAAGCAGCCTATCTTGTGGCTCGGTTCTTGTTTGGGGATTATTTATTTGTGATGGCTAAAGCTTATAAATTGCAATTACATGATGAATCTTACTGCTTGATGACATTAGTTTTGAATCCGGCTAGTTGATCGAAGTCTTGTATATGAATCTTACTGTAATTGCAATTACATGATTATTTATTTGTGATGGCTGAAGTCTTGTATATGATTTCGGTTTTAACCGAAAAACCGAATTGTTTTTGGTAATTCGGTTCGGTTTGTATTTTTTCCAAACAAATTTCGGTTAGCAATTTCCAGAAACCGAATTTTCTAGAAACCGAAATAACCGAACTGATTAAACCGAAATAACCGAATGCCCACCCCTAGATGGGATAAGCTTGAACCTACTGTTTGGGAAATCATTGTCACCATCGGGAAAACGCTGCAACAGTGAACCTTTCCTTAAGGATTTTGTGACAAAATAGAGGATGAAACTGTAATGACTTGATCCAGGAATCTGCAAATGCATTCCAACTTTCAGCGTGATAAAAGTTTAGAGGAAAAATTGGTTGAATAATATACAGGAAAAATAGAAATTAGAAGAATATGCGCCATCCGACGGAAATTACAAAAATAATCGGTATTCCGCCACCGGGCACGGCAAAATCATGGCTTCCGCCACGCGGCGCGTCGGTTCCGCCGCTTCCGCCATCCCGCATGGCTTCCGCCACCCAGGCGTCGGGCCGGGCTTTTGCCGCCCGATGGCGGCTACCGTTCATCGCCACGCTGGGGCTTCCCCACTTCGCTCGCGGCCTCGCCACAAGGCCGATGATTGCCTCGGATACCCTTGAAATGCGTCGATCCCACGGCTGCGTCTTAATTATTGCGGTTAAGCGGTACGACGCGGGAAAACAAGTCGGTTGGTGCGACGTCATTTCATGTCTCCGATTATCTATTAAACTGCGTTTATTTTAATTAAAAAGTAATTAGCCACTAATAAATTGCATGCTTAGGCCTAATTTAATCACGCACGCACGGCTATATAAGGAGGTGTCCTCGGTTCTCGCACATCTTGTGCTACCCGCTCACCGTGCATTTGTCTTGCTTCGTTCTCGATTCTCTCTCGCAAAACATTTGTGTCGCTTAGTACTCACTAACGCTATGATTTGTGCCGCTTTCGGTTCTCGTGAACTCTTCCTCTTTTTCTTTGTCCGTTGGTGCTCTGTTTTTCCTCGGTGTGTTCATCAAGGTGCTCTAATTTTTTTGAATCGATGTAGAGGTAATGTAATATGCGATGTTATTTGCTTTTTAAGAATTTTATTCATTATTTCATGTGTTTCAATGTGCGGTGTTGATACCTCGTGAATGCATCGCTTATTCGAATATTTTCAGAGGTAAGCATTTTAATAAACGATCGTGCTTACACTTGTATAATAAAGTAGAATAAAATAGTGTAGATTTATCTGAGAGTGAAATGTAGCATCATATTGTACATGTGTTCTCAGAAAATCTGGATGCTATATATAACATACGAAGATGTTGTTACACTCAAATGCGTATGAAATAATGACTAGCAGCTTTGTTTGGTATAATGACCGATTACATACTAATTTATAGTAGACATAAGAGTGGTAAGGCGAAAGGTTCACATGCGATATCAAATGGTAACATAAATATTTGGTATGTTTAATGCGTACATAATTAAAAAGTTAGTCAATTAATTTGTTATCATTAAAAAATTGTTATTTAATTATTTAGTTCATTATAGTTAGTGGTAAAAATGGTACTTAGGACATTAAAGAAATAAACATCATTTTAGTTATTTAGTCCATTTTTTAGCATATGATTATAAAAAAATGATGTATTGAATAAAAACTCCTAAAAATTATAGAAAGCCTGCTGAACAATTCTAGACCGGCAGAATAAAAATAACAATTATTGTCTGCATGTGATTGTTTGTGTGAAAATATTAAAATTTATAGTACTGAATGCGAGCTTACATATATATAGACGAGTGATAAAATTTTTTAATGACACATAGACAGATCTTTATTGCAACAACGTTGCATATTTATTTGATATATTCAATTCATCCTTAAAAATAATAGAAAGTCTACAGAACAATTAATGCGTTTGAAAGTCGTAAAAAATGATATGTTTTCCTCTTTATTTGATGCGCTTTGATCGTAGATTCACATGTGATATGAAATGGTGACCATAAATATTTGTTATATTTAATGCGTACGTAATTACAATAGTTAGTCAATTAATTCGTTCTCATTGAAAAATTGTTATTTAATTGTTTAGTTCATTACAGTTAGTTAGTAAATAACGGTACTTACGACATTTGAGAAATAAACAGTTTTTTTTTGTTTTTGAGGTGATTTTTGATCCTATGATTATTAAAAATATATATATTCAATGAAAAATCCTAAAAATTATAGAAAGTGTGCAGAACAATTCTAGACCGGTGGAATAAAAATAACAATTATTGTCGAAGGTGTCTGCATAAAGACATAGTTTAAAAACTTTTATTCATTATTTTATGTGTTTGAATGCGCAGGTGTTGGTATCTCGTGAGCAGACTGTTTATTCGACATATTATTACTAGGTATGCAATTCAATAAACTCGCTCAGGACTTCGATCATACAAAGATAATCAATTATACATTAATGTTGATTTTGTAAGCAATGAAATTTAGCATTATGTCGTAAATGTTATGACTATAGTACTGACAAATTTATAGCGGTGGTAAGAAAACATTAACGTAGACCGTGCATGTAACATTTAAAGTACGTTAAATTTAAAATAAATAAAATATTTGCGGTGGTAAGAAAACTTTAACGCAGACTGTGAATGTAACATTTAAAGTTAGTTCAATTTGAAATAAATAAAATAATTTGACCATATTTTTATGTTAATAGTTATTAATGTATATAAAACTTACACGTTTAAACACATGAAATAATTGTTATCATTAAAAACTTGTTATTTAATTATTTAGTTCATTATAGGTAGTGGTACAAACGGTACTTATGACATCTAAGAAATAAATATTATTTCAGTTATTTCGGTGATTTTTTAGCGTATGATTACGAAAAAATGATATATTGAATGAAAACTCTTGAAAATTATAGAAAGTCTGCTGAACAATTCTAGACTGACGGAATAAAAATAACAATTATTGTCGAAGGTGTCTGCATGTGCCTGTTTGTGTGAAAATATTAAAATTTATAGTATTGAATGCGAGCTTATATATATAGACGAGTGATAAAATTTTGTAATGACACATGGACAGATCTTTATGGCAACAACCTTGCATATTTTCTATATATGGGGATGCTCCAACACAAGTGCAGAGTGCTTTTGTTAGCATGCACGGTTGCATGCACACACAAGCCACAATTGATCTTCCTATAGGACCTAAAGACTTAATAGGAGTGGTTGCCAGAACACTTGCCATAGATCGGCGTAACTTCAAAGTCGCCTCTGGTGATTCGGCCCGTTACGTCCGAACACTTCGCATGTAGTATGCAACATGTGGGAGCTTCGGAACCAAGGTTCGTGGGACTTGTATGTTGCAAAGTCGATTGAGGAAGCGTTCGAGATTGGTGTGTACGCTGAAGTGGTACCACGAGAGGACGGAGGCATAGGTGAATCATCAATGGCTGTAGACCCTGCTACGTGTGTTCGGAGTAACACGGTAGAGATAGGGGACTCATCGCGAGGTGGAATCGCGGAAGTAGAGGAGATGGTTGGAGGACATGATACGGTTGTCGTACCGGAGGAGATTGATGTGGCGGTCATGGAAGATGATGAGGCCGATGATGGTGAGGATGATGGTGAGGATGATGCAGGGACTGCAGTCGCATACTTTCGCGAAATACAAGCAAATGAATGCGTTATGCTCGATTTCTCCCGGATATCTAGTCGGGATATGAGCATAGCGATATACAAGTAGGACAAAGTTTTGGGAGTAGCGGGGGCGCAACACTTCATTTCCATTTCGCCATCACCACACGTCGTGAGCACAAAGTGCTACCGTTCTGCCCAGACGCCTATGTGGTTGGGTGTAAAAGAGGAGAGTGCTCGCAGGTGTGCGGGCTCATAAACCAAATAATGATGAATACTTCATTATCTCACTGATTTAACCGCATAGCTTAACGCGAGGGTGTTCTAAACATGAGCAAGGTCATGGATGCTAGGTATATAGCCCAAACACTCCTATCCATAGTCGAGTCGACATTAAATTAGCACCAACCACCATAATAATGAAATGCAGAGTCGAGCAGGATGGTAATCCCATACCACCTTGCTTGGCGGGCAAAACAAAAGGCGCTAACGATGATATTTGAGGGATTCAAAGACTCGTATAATTGGGCTCCCCGTTTGTTGCGGCAGATAGCATTATCCAACCCAGGCACTGAATGGGGAATTGACCAATGACGCGTCGGTGGCGATGGTTCCTATTCAAGGTCATATGTACCGCTGAGACTTTGTTGGGCATTTGGTCCATGCATAGAAGCATTTAGACACCGCCGGCCGCTGATTTGCGTGGGCGGCACATTCCTAAAAGGGAGGTATCATGGGGCGCTTTTGACCGCGTTAAGTTGCCGATGGAAACAATCGATATTACCGTTGTCTTCGCCATTGTCGAGAGAGAACAATGATACCGGCTTTGGTTCTGCGGTTCGTGAAGATCGGGGTGGTCGTGGATAGAACCGTGTTTGTGTTGTATCGACCGTGGGTTGGGTATCTTGCATGCACTGGATGTTCTGAAGGGAGGTCATGACGGAGCTTGTGCTTGGCCTGATGTTCAATCGAGGTGGTGCATGTGACACCTTGGTGCAAATTTATACACTGCATTCCGGAGCCGCACGATGGTCAAGAAGTTTAAGACAATGTGCTTGCAGAACCAATTGTGTAAGTTCCAAGCAATTTATAGGGATCTGAACCAACGCACACAAAGGCTTGTCGCCGATCAGGAGCAGGAAGCCATGTAGATGGTTGGAGGCGAAGGAGCTGCTGTGCGTCGCAACACAACGTTCGCGCAGTGGATCGCGGGTAAACCGGCGGAGAAGTGGGCGCTAGCTCATGACACTGATGGCGCTCGGTAAGTAGTGCCACTTGATCACACCCTTTTATGTACGAATGTTATACTAATAAAACATGCGTGTCATTTTCTAGGTATAAGGTAATGACGACTAATATCGCCGAGTCGTACAACAACGTGCTTCGAGGAGTTCGTGCTCTCCCGATATGCTCAATCATAGAGCTTACTTTTTATCGGACGATGGAGTACTTTCGAGACCGTGGCTATCTGTGAGCAATCGGCGTGCATGTTTGTTCCACGCGTCAAGCGCCATCGAGCAAAGACGCTTGAAGGCGCAATTCCATGTAACACAACTTTATGATAGGCCACCAACGAATTCAAAGTAAGTCGTCAATAAGCACGCGTCGGGTTTAGCGCGGTGACAACGCGCAAACTTGCTATATTGGAAGCTACGGCGGTTTGCTCGTGTAACAAGCCACGATTGGAGCATATCCCATGCTCCCACGCGTCGTTGGCTAGCGCCGTCGACCAGGGCAACAATGGCCTCCAATTCGTGTCCCCGTACTATACAATGCAAGCAATCCGCGACACATGGAGGCCGAAATTTCGCAATTTCGGTGATCGAAGTTATAGAAAATTGGACGCACCCTGTACATGGCTACCGTTTCCACGTACCAAGCGAGACACACCGGGAAGACCACCCTCTACACGATTAGTGGGTGACATGGATGAATCACAATCCGGGGGTGGTTTAAGGCTTTGTACTAGATGCAGGCAGCCTGGACATGACCGTCGCAGATGCCCAAACTAGAAGGGCACTAGCTCATGTATTTTATCACTGAAAGTTGTGTATCTGTACACCCTTGTACCAATGTATTCTAATATGGTCACCATTAATATATTGTTTGCTCATTAAGTTCAAGGTGGTTACAAATCAGATTTGTATTCCGTTAAGTTCACACATGTTATAGGATGGAACTTTCGGAGTTGTTCAAAGAGGCCATCGACAGTAAGCATAGGGCAAGAAAAATGATTGCCGGTGTACAGGTGACATTACATTCTATTGGTTGGAGTGAATGCATATATGATTTTTACGGTAATTTGCTATTTTCGTAGCTACGACCCTTTCGTCTGAGGGGATCCAGGCTGCTTAAAAGGCTAGATGGGAGATTCCGTGTACCTCTAGCGCACTGTGGATTGCTCCCCTTTGCATTGCTCATGGATGGGGCCGCAATAAAAACTTACAAGCTGCGTCTGTTAACATTTTGTTTTCTTCGGTTTTTTAAAATTTTGTATTCTTTCTGACCTAATTGTATAGAAGCCAACATTTGTAAATGGTGAAATATATTTATGCACCCTCACCATATTTTTTTGTTGAATTTATGCAGCGTGAATTGTTATGTTGTTTTTGCTGACATATCTTAAATGAAAATGAAATTCGGCTATGACAATTATAGACATTGCATTATATGACTATTGAAAATATAATTCTTGCGCAATCAAATATAACATTGATTTATAACACATGTAAAATATTTGACCATTGAACACTCGCACCGCACAAACACCCGACGAGATTTACAGTCTACGCGACGAGACTCATCGCTGGCAAAGTGTCGTACTCTGTGCACGACGTGACCGATCAGTGCTAATCTCTGACTACACTGTTGAAGTGATCTATCATTGAAAAGTTCTGCGGTGACACATCACATCATGCAAAACTGTGTGGTGCAGCTGGCCCTATTGAAATGATCTATCACTGCAAAGGTCTGCAGTGACACATTAAATCATCTTGAACTGTGCGGTCCAGCTGTCCCTGTTGAAGTGACCTATCATTGCAAAGTGTTGCTATGACACATTAAATCATCTCGAACTGTGCATTGCGTATATCTTATTTAATTCGACCACGTTGCGCAATATCACCTATTTAAACCCATGAGGTCTCACTACGCACAGCACAACCAACACGAGCATTCTAAGCACTTCACTTCACAAATCTCTTAGGATCAAGACAGTCATATGGAGTTCCCATCGCCACCAAGGGAGTCTCTCCACGAATCCGTCCCACAAGGTGTTTAGCCGCCCATGTGTCTATGCGGCAGTCTTTGCGTTTTAAGGCTGTCCCAAGCCATGGGCTATACTTACGGAAGAAGATATTGAAAGTGCGCAAACTATGCGTACGACCGAACTGCCGAGATGGAGAGGAGGGCAAAGTACCCTGTAAGTCACTTCTTATTTATTTCTTCCCTAACGAACATATACACGCACATGTTAACCTCAATCTTTTTAGCCTCTATTATGGAGTTTGTGCAATTTTTGGACGCGAGCAGAACTCAAAATGGAGCGGCAGATGTAATGAGGCGGCCGAGCCGCAGGACAGGCCGAGGAACGGTGGCAAGACGACTCGTGGAAGAAAGAAACAAGCGTCACGAGAGAAGAGTTTCAGCACGTAGCGAGGTCGACCGACAGCCCAGCTTAAATGACCGTGAGGCGACTGCGTGCTGAAAGCGCAAGAGGGTCGCTAGAGCCGTGGATGCAGGGACCTAGCGCTTATGAAGGGGAATACCCCGCTGCACCCAAGAGTATGGTTATCGTGTATGACAACTATGTTTTTAAATCTCCTAAGGCATGTAGGTTTAGATATGATGCACTACTACGGTAGATTGTCTTATGCATCACGCGTGTCATTGCTTGTATGTTGTAATCTGAATTTTTATTATTTAATCTCCGCTTTCTAGATTAACAAGTTAAATGAATCATGCTTCCGCCGTCTGAAATGGCTTAAGCCGCGTTCGCCGGCTTCCGCCATACGACGGGAGAAAACCGTGCTAACTACATCGGATTCCTTCATTGCTGCGTTGAATTGCGTGTACACCGCAGATCGTGAACCATTGAACCGTGTTCTGATTGATCCGATTCCGGCCACGCAAATCATTCATGGGTCGCATGAGCTGCAAAAGGCGCACTGGTGTCCGGTCATTCGTTGTCTATCACGCACCGTCTTTTTCGTCATCGCCACGCAGTATTCGACACATTTTGTTTATCACGCTTAATCTAGTTTCTCTAATTACATCCCAATATTATATTTCCCAGACAATTAATATTAATATAATATTTCCAATTATATTGGTGTACATATATCTTTATAATTTACATAAAATGTTACATTATCAACTTACCCAACTGTAATACTCAATTTAATTAAATGAATATATGTTTTATGCGGGAATTTATTAAACGTTGCCTCGGAGTGAGTCGCGACGGCGTATAGCGGCCTTGGCTGAGGATCAAGACGGCCACGTGGCGGACGAGGCGATTTCACCACGCCGGTGGCGAAGCAGCCTTTAGCCACCCCTTGCATGAAGTTTAAGATTTGCCACCCCGGTGGCTAAGCGCCGCTTTGCGTGCCTTGGCGGAAAGTCGATTATTTTTAAATTTCCGTTGGATGCCGCATATTCTTCCAATTTCTATTTTTCTATATATTATTCAACCAATTTTACTTTCCTGAGAATAGGTACTTGGGTGGAGAAGTCGTAATAAGGATTATGTTTTTTACTTTCCTGAGGGTATGCAAGTATTGCCTTATTTAATTATTAGCATATATAGTTACAACCATGTAAATAAATATGCTCTAATTTGTGCAATACTTCCTCCATTCAGAAATACAAGGCATATTTTGACTTTATGAAAGTCATTGAAGGTAGATTTTAATTGTTAAATTTCTCTATTATATATTATGTATTGCTACAAAATAATTTCATATGAAAAGCAATTTGAAGTATGAGCATATCGGTAGTTTGGTACAACTATAATTTGACTATTTTTTTTTCAAAGTTTACAAAGCGCTGTTCTTTTTAGCTGATCTTAACGGTTGAATAGCTGAACGATTGAAATGACTGAATTTCAATCGCTTCTCGAGTTAGTCTCGAGATTCGGATCCATTTCGTTTGACTTGCTTTTTAAATCGTTATGACCCACCTTCAAAACAGCGAAAAAACGGACTAAAAAACTCAAAGCATGTGGCTTTTTAAAACTGTCGGGGATAAAATCACGGCCCATTGCCATGGCCCACTCCCTGACGGCCCAATCGAATCACCCTACCAGGCCCACTGGAAGGTTCTATCGAGCCCATGTGCATGTCAATAAACGACCTCCTAGTCGGCACGGTGCGTAACGGCCTAGGATTCGTGTTCGGGTCCTACTCGAACAAGAGTTCTGCACGGCTACGTGAAGGCCCGGACGTGGTTTCCCGGATTGGAGCAGAAGTCGTGATCCCCAAGACTAGGAGTATGCCTTATCTGCCTCGGGATGTATTTGGCATGTATGAGTTTGTTACGATCTCGTAGTTAGCCCGGTCAGATATTCCCTCGGTAGGTCGGTTTGCTCTGCACTATATAAACCAAGCCCCTAAGGCGTGTAGAGGGTACGAGGTTTTCGCATAATACTTTCTGTACACCCATATTCTCGCCGAGACTTGTTCATCTCGTCGAGCCACCTCTTGTAATACTCTTTGATATAAAGAAAGGCTGGACGTAGGGCTATTATCTCTCCGAGAGGCTGAACCGTGATAAAACCCCGCCTCCCCTGTTCGTCGTTGATTGTCGCTCGCTCGCTCGGGCGTGTCTCCTATCTCCCTTCTCAAGAACCTTTAAGCGACTTGGGTCGATATCCCAACCGTCGACAGTGGGCGCCGACCGTGGGGATAGCAGATCGAGCATGTCGAACTCTATCAGCGACCAAGAGATTCTCTCTGAGGACTACGACTCAGAAGGGCAGGATGTCTCATCCCCTGCCAGATCGGATCGATCCCTTCGATCTTGATCGCCTTCCAGATCTGGTTCCCACTCGTGCTCGGGATCGGATCAACTTTGCGCCGGCGACGCCGGAAAGGGCGCCCGTCTGTCCCCGCGACGAGCTCCGTGCTCGGGATCGATCACTTCAGCGCTTCGCGGCGAGCCTCAAGCTGGGGCAGATCACTTCGCCGGCGCTCTAATCCCGGCGCGTCTCGTCTCTCGCGACGAGCCCAGCCGAGGATCGGATCTTTGGCGGGCGGCTCTCCGCCTCGGCGCGTCTCGTCCCGGCGACGAGCTCCGTGCTCGGGATCGATCAACTTCGCGGCAGCTCTTCGCCGAAACGCGGTTCGCTTCCCGCGACGAGCTCCGTGCTCGGGGATCGGATCAAAACTCCTTCCGGATCCCGAGGGTCGTCACCGACGGTGGATGACGGAGAGAGCCGACCAAAGACTTAGAACATCGACCACCGTAAGTTCCTCGTAGGTCTTTTCGTTTTCTTAGCTCGCGCTTTTCTCAAATTTCGCGCTTTAGTTCGCCCAAATCTCTCGGCCGCCATGTAAAGTTCAACCCATTGAACGGTGAATGTTCGCCCCCTCGCGCCCTTCTCACCACTCGCCTTCTCAAACTACCTTACTCTCTGTAACACTTGATGGTCGCCTGCTCTTGCGAACTCTTGGCTTCGCAATCTTAAGGTTTTCCCCGCCCGTATCTAGCTTCAACAAGTTTCTAAACTCAGAGTTGCGTAACACGGCATCCAGCCTTGCGGTTAAGCCTGCTCTCGTAAGCCCTCCGTGGCAAAGGCACTTACCGCTCACGGCACAACCACTTGGCAAAGCCTGCTCTCGTAAGCCCTCCGCGGCAGAGCCACTTTCCTTGTTCGGTTACCTTCGGAATTGCCTAACTTACGTTAACGAGCGGTTCCTGGAACGAATTGATCAGGATACGGTGTCGCTTAACTCTCTACGCGCGCTTGAAGTCGCAAGCTCAGTCTTCATGCATCGTCTGCATCGGTCTAGGGCGTCGCTTTTTCTCTTGTGCACTGCTCGAGTTCGCAAACTCGTTTCTCGAGCAAATGCACAACGGAGGCCGGAGTTAGGCTAAGCGTTCTACCGGTTTTTCTTAAAACTTTCTAGCGCCGTCGCCTTGCTCTTGGTTTCGTTCGTCCTTGTCTTTGTCGCTTTTTGCGCGTGAAAAGTCGCTCGAAAGTCGCTTTCGGTCGGACTCTCGTTCGATTCAAGCGCCGCTTTCGGCGGTCTTGAGTCGCTTCGGCCGGCTCCTCTGAGGATCGCTCTCCTCGGTCGATTAGGACTTGAGCTGAATTTCGCAACCCCAGACGCGTTTTCGCTTTCCGCCTTTCCTTAGCGTTGGCTTTCCAAAACCTCGCTGGTATTTCGCTCCGTGGCGCCCCGCGCGCGAGCATGTCTTTTATCCGGCGACGACACACGACTCGGTTAACCGGCGGTGCACCACCGATGGAGTTACGCCCACCGTAGTCGATTCTCATCGCAACGGGCATGCCCACCGTAGTCGATTCTCATCGCAACGGCACTCTGGCGCCGTTCCGCACCCGCCGAGGCGACACCAACGCTGCATGGGTCCATGCCCGGATAAGATTTCGCCTCGCACGTTTTGCCTGCGGCTAAGGTCTCGATCGCCTTCCCTGGTTAGCGGTCTTAGCCACAGCGGGGCTGCAATTGTCCGCACACGTCTTTTTTATCCATGCTACGTCCTTCCTTGCACGGTAATTTGGAGCAATGCACCACCAACGGAGTCCTGCCCACCGTAAGCCGATTCTCATCGCAACGGGCACTCCTGGCGTCGGTTCCGTATTTGCCGAGGTGACACTAACACTATCGGGGGCGTATCCGTAAAAAATTATGTCTTGTGCGGGTAGGTCGTCTTTTGTGTGTTTTTCAAAACTCGCTTTGCTCTTCTTAGAGCCTGTCCTTGCTCTCTTTTTTCCCTTGCTGACTCGTTTCTTGTTTGTCTTCGCAGAAGTGCAGAGCGGGAACGCCGACTCCGTGATGGTCGCGGCGAGGTTCCAGGCTTCCCCACCAAAACCGATGTCTGCATCCCTCTCTTCCTGGGTACGCTCCGCGCGTTCGGGACCGATTCACTCCACCCGTATGATTTCGTCTTTGCCCGCAGACCGACCTTCACAGCTCGGTTAAGTCAAGGTAGTGCGCCACCAACGGAGTCCTGCGACCGTAAGTCGATTCTAGTCGCAACGGCATGCCCACCGTAGTCGATTCTCATCGCAACGGGCACTCAGCGCCGGTTCGCACTTACCAAGATAACGCTAACACCGCCGCAAGGAATACGCCATGGGTAAAGCGTTGATCTCACACGTTCTCTTGCGGCTCGATCGCATCGGGTTGTGATTCACCTCGCACCATGCGCTCTTCGCCGGGCGCTGTTCGTCTCTCATGACGAGCTCCGTGCTCGGGCCGGATCACCTCACACCGTAGCTCTTCACCGTTGCACTTTCGGTCCTTTAACGAGCTCCGTGCTCGGGCCGGATCTCTTTACCGTTCCTTTGACGGGCTCTACGCCGGGATCGGTCACCTTCCCTCGTATGCATTGTCTCGCTCCTAGCACACGATCTACGCCCGGGGCACATCACCTTCGCCCGAAAGCATAACGCTTTGCTCGAGAGCAATCTCTATTTCCTGCAAGCTTTAGCCCGAGAGGTGGTTTCTCTATTTCCGCTCATGCTTTCCTAAGCATCCAATGCTGGATGCAAGAAGACGAGTCCGTCTCGCGACTTGCTATGTTTATTCTCCGGAAGATCGATCTTCGGATACGGTGGTACGCTCTTCACTATCAAGAATCCAATCCTCCTTGATGACGTTTCACCTCGAGGAGATGATTCATCTCACTTTTTCCGTTTTCTGCAAACGAAGGCTGGGTACTCTGCTCGGACAAATGTCGTTCCCCGTTCGATGCAACAGAGTTGCTCGGCGTCGGATGGGTTTGTTCGGTCCCGAACAAGTATTGTTCGGTTGAACCATAACCTGTTTGGTCGCCTGTTACACGTCTTTGTAGCAGGAAAAATACCCTCTTCGTGACTTAGAGTCTCAAAAGGAAGACCCCACTCTAGTGAGTCCTTCCACTTAAGTCTCGGGGGCTAGCTGTCGGGGATAAAATCACGGCCCATTGCCGTGGCCCACTCCCTGATGGCCCAATCGAACAGCCTACCAGGGCCCAGCTCTCTGGAAGGTTCTATCAGGCCCATGTGCATCTCTCGCCGAACGCCCTCTGGGCGGCACGGTCTTGCAGTAACGGCCTAGGATTCGTATTCGAGTCCTACTCGAACAAGAGTTCTGTACGGCTACGTGAAGACCCGGACGTGGTTTCCCGGATTGGAGCAGAAGTCGTGATCCCCAAGACTAGGAGTATGCCTTATCTGTCTCGGGATGTATTTGGCATGTATGAGTTCGTTACGATCTCGTAGTTAGTTCGGCCCGATATTCCCTCGATAGGTCGGTTTGCTCTGCACTATATAAACCAAGCCCCTACGGCGTGTAGAGGGTACGAGGTTTTCGCATAATACTTTCTGTACACCCATATTCTCGCCAAGACTTGTTCATCTCGTCGAGCCACCTCTTGTAATACTCTTTGATATAAAGAAAGGCTGGACGTAGGGCTATTATCTCTCCCGAGAGGCCTGAACCAGGATAAAAACCCCTGTCTCCCTGTTCGTCGTTGATTGTTGTTCGTTCTGTTCGGCGTGTCTCCTATCTCCCCTTCTCAAGAACCTTTAAGCGACTTGGATCGATATCCCAACCGTCGACAAAAACGTAGATAAGTCGTTAAGCTGTTAAGCTACTAAGCTGAAAAGAACTGGGTCTAAGTTTGACTTGTTTTAAGCCAAAATACGTCTTGTATTTTTTGACGGAGGCAGTACTATACTACGACCATGTTCAATAGAACCTTCGCACAAGCTACTTTTTCTAGCTTTAACAATCCGTTTGATGATGGAAAGCAATAGCCTGTGTGAGAATATGAAGTATGGTGGTCGAAGAAGGAAGGATGGACATTTGTGTAATGGCATATTTGTGAGAATTGCAATTTTACAGTGTTATGAAGGTGATTTCACACTTGTTTAATGGTACATGTATGAAGTGGTCATTTTCCAGTGGTATATAAATTTGTTTGCCATTCCCATTTTTCTACAATTTCTTTTGTTTTTTCAGAATCTAATCCTCCATGTATCCAATCGATTCCATGCAAACATAATTATATTTCCCGTTCACACCATTTTCTGAAAAATCTCATAACGATTTTGTTTCTCCCGTTCTCTTTGTTCAATTCAAATTTTGAAGTATTTTTGTGGGGAAAAAGATAAATCACGATTTCGATCTAAATCGAAATAAGCAGTTTTTTTTTAAAAAAAGAGGATTTGCTGAACACCTGGCTTGTCTTGCTGGTCTCCTTGCAGCCAACCCAAACCAACGGAAAAAAGTCCGAATTTTTCCAACTCCCAGTCAAAAGCAGATGAGGAGCAGGAGGCTCCACGCTCTCCTCCTCCGCCTCCGCGCCAATATCTCCGGCCAAATCCCTCCAAGATCCAGCCTTTCCACCCAATCCGGCCGGAGGCCGGCGGAACCCGCCGAACCTGCCCGCGCGGCGTCGATCTTGGCCGAGGAAGGCTGGTTCGCGCGGCTCAACTCGGACTTCGCCGCCGCGCTGCCGCGCCTGGGCCCGCGCTTTGTCGTCCGCGTGATACACGCCGCCGCGGCGGCGCCCCGCGGGCCCCTCCTCTGCGTCCGCCTCTTCGTCTGGGCGTCGCGGTTCGGGCGCCACTTCGCGCGGGACAGCGCGGTGCGGCGCGCCCTCGGCGACGCGCTGTGGCGGCGCGGGCCGGTGGTGCTGTCCGCGGCGCTGGTCGCGGAGATCAGGGCGTGCGGGTGCGAGGTCTCCGAGGAGCTGCTCTGCGCGCTGATCGGGAGCTGGGGCAGGCTGGGCCTCGCGAACTACGCCCACGAGGTGTTCGTGCAAATCCCGCGCCTGGGGCTGAGGCCCAGCACCGCGGTGTACAACGCGGTGATCGCGGCCTCGGTGGCGGCCGGCGCCGTCGACGCGGCGTACCTCAGGTTCCAGCAGATGCCCGCGGATGGGTGCCGGCCTGACTGCTTCACCTACAACGCCCTCGTCCACGGTGTTTGCCGGCGTGGGATCGTCGATGAGGCGCTCCGGCTGGTGAAGCAGATGGAGAGGGCAGGGATTAAGCCAAATGTGTTTACGTACACAATGCTGGTTGATGGATTCTGTAACGCAGGCAGAGTGGATGATGCGGTTGGCATGCTGGGGAGGATGAAAGAGAAGGGTGTGGCGCCGAGCGAGGCCACATACAGGACAGTGGTTCATGGTGTGTTCCGGTGCTTGGGGAGGGACAGAGCGTACAGGATGTTGAGCGAGTGGCTAGGGCGTGAGCCTGCTCTGCACCCAAGTGGATTTCACACTATGCTGTATTGCCTATCAAAGAATGACATGACCAAAGAGGTAGTTGAGCTTATGAAGAAGACGAGCACTAGGGGTTATCGCCTTCACAGTGGAATGTTTGGCATTGTGATATCCTGTGCTGTGAAATGTCTACAGTCGAGTGATTTGTGTGAGTTGCTAGATGATTTCATCAAGGTTGGTGGGAATCCAGGATTTGATGTCTATATTGTGATCATCAAATCCTTACTCAACTGCAAGAATTTTTCCAAGGCACATCACTATTTAGATCACATGGTTTTAGATGGGCTCTTGTCTAGCGTGACATCTTACAACATGGTGATTGATTGCCTCGTGAAGGCAGGCTCAGTGGATAAGGCAACAGAGATTGTCAAAGAAATGGGGGTGAAAGGTTTCCTTCCAACTCTTGTCACCTTTAACACACTAATAAGTGGACACTCCAAATTAGGGAATGTACACAATGCTAAGGCTATCCTTAAGATGCTTATCGAACACGGATTCATGCCTGATATTATTACTTTTACCTCCCTCATTGACGGGCTTTGTCACAACCATCAACTGGATGATGCTTTTGATTGCTTCCATGAGATGGCAGCGTGGGGAGTGCGACCAAATGCTCATAGTTACAATGTACTAATTCGTGCACTTTGTTCAGTAGGACAAGTTAACAAGGCCATTGATCTTCTTAATAAAATGAAAATAGATGGCATTACTCCTGATGCTTATTCTTTCAATGCTTTCGTTATGAGTTTCTGCCGGATGAAAAAGATAGATAAAGCTCAGAATATTTTTAATGTCATGTTGAGATCTGGTGCAGTTCCAGATAGTTTAACATACAATACCCTGGTAAAAGCTCTATGTGATGAAAGAAGAGTTGATGAGGCCAAAGACATTCTACATCAAATGGAATCCAGTGGCTGTGATACGAGGAATCTTCAATTTTATTGGCCAATTGTTGGTGTGCTTACTAAAATGGGTCGATTCAGTGAGGCAGGAGAGTTGATGAATAAATGTCACAATAGAAATGCTCAGTTCGGTTGTGGTTCTAATCTGAGCTTAAAGCCTGAAATTCCTGTCTGGGTTGTTAATGTGTGAATTGTGGCTTGTTGATACATGAGTGTTGCCCTCTCCTGCTATAAATGGTGCATAATAGCCTCATCCCTGCTTAGGTATGTAAAACAGCATCAATGGAAATAATTCCTTTTTTCCTTCACAGCGAATGTTTTCTCCTACTCTGTGTTTTTAGTCATGCATGATGATTAATAGTTTTGGCAACATTAGGTATGTAATGCTTTCTTTTTTAAATGATGTTTCCAGAGTAAGCGTTTGGACCTTCTCAGCACTGGGAGATTGTGTTCAGTGGAATAAATTGCATTTCAAGAATGTATTTGTGTTTTTTCCATCTGAAAAACTTTGCAGAACAAATAAGTATGTTTCCTCCGTTCCTTTTTATCATTTTTTGGATAAATTCGCTTATAATATTAAATAATTAGCTTCACTATAGTGGCTTTGCACTTTTGTCTGCGTGAACTAACAATAAAATTAAGCGCTGTATTTTCAGTGTTACTTTGAATTTCTTTTTTTTAGAGCTATGACCATTCAAAATGAAAGAGTTCAGAAAACTTATTTCTCCTCTGACCTTTGGAGTGTTCTCAACTCATTAATAAGTTTCCTCATTTGCCTTATTGATCTTACAGGGATACAGGCTCCTGAAAGGATTCTCGCAGTTATATACATGCAAACATTCTTCTTTGGAATAAATAAACAGCCCACATCATGCAGAAACCAGAGTTAAGGAGTCCTCCACAGGCCCAAGCAAAATTTTCGGTTAAGGGGTTTCCTTTTGAATTTTCATCAGTAGGTGCAATATAATATCCCTGTACAGTGGCTCCAAGGTTCATCCTAACCTTCGGTGTCAACACACTGTCCAAGCTGTGCAGTTGCCAACCTCTTGACCAGAGATCCCTGTGATTGTTTATTTGAAGAGCACTGGCCCCAAGTGCTGTATCCAACCGCTGCAAATTGTTCGAGCCCTCAAAGAATCAAAATTCTGGACACAATGCATTGAAGCTTCCCTTGGAATGTCCCCATTGATTCGTTGAAAGCAATGGTTCAGATCGACTAAAATCTACCTGTGTAATTTGAGGCTAACTTGCTGGTAGCATATCTCATCTCGTGCATGCTTAGGTTACTAACCAGACATGTGCCACTAAGCTGTTTGTGCTAAATCTTGCTCTCTTCGTCCTGAAATGTTGATCGGTCCTAAAACACGTGCTGCCCTCCTCCCACACTGGCTACATGAACGGGCCTCTTGGAGCGACGATGACAGATACAGGGCCTCTTTAATTTACCGTTCGGTTTGATTTAACATTTTGTAATAATTTTTTGAGACTTTGTACAATTTTCTCAAAGGTTTTAAAAATATTTTAATTTTTAAAAAACTTTTTTCAATTTTTTAAGGACCTTTAACTTTTTTTTTTTGAGAACAAGACACCTTTTTCATTCCTGAAGCTTCCACAAAATTACAACCAAGTCCAAGAACAAATTTGAAATTACATTAAATTTACTAAAGGACCCGATCGAACAACACAGACAGAAGCTTCCCCTTCTCATTACGCCGGCATCGAAGAAAAATGTCATGGCCGACATCGACGATCTCCGGAGTGACTCATCCAGACAGTGGATTGAAAAGCCCCTAGCAGCAAACATCGTCTTCGCACCAAAATCCACCAAAACCTGAACAAAAGAGCACAACTCCACCAGGAACAAACCAACGCCGATGATAACCAACAACCTCAACTTCGACGACAGCGATGGAGTCTCCACCATCTTACCAAACCCTAAACATCTTACCAATGCCCTCATCCCCTTTTCAGATCCAAAAAATCCAAGAAGAAGACGAGAACACCGAAGTCTCAAACAAACTACAACTACTACGAGAAGAACCAAGGGCCCAGGAGGCCTCACCTGCCAGCACCGTCAGAAAGCCTGACCCGAAGCAAGCAGCCACCAAGAAGCTCTGAAACCTTCTCTCCTCTTTATTTCTACCGCTAAAACTAAACCTAAATCTACTACTGTACAACCCCCGGGCCTAGATCCTAGTCTCCCCTACCTCAACGCCGGCCAGGAGGCCACCGGAGGCATGGGAGACGGCCGGATCTGGCCGGGGACGAGCTGAGACCGATCGCCTGAAGACTCGCGAGAGGAAGAAGCTAAGAGACGGAAGTCTCTGGAACCCGATAGCTATTAAAGTTTAACAGGACCTTTAACTTTTGACTAAACTAAATCAAACCAAACCAAATTGCGCTCGAAGGAGAACCACATTGAATGATCTCGTGAAGGTGGTGAAGGTAGGGAAGGACCGTCCCTGAAGAACAAGACAGGGGATGAGGATGGTAGTGCTATCGGGTATTGGCAAGAGGTAAGAGAGGAGAAGGGCGAGCTAGCAAGGTGGTTGTGTTTTTAAAACACAGTCGCCTGTGCTGGAGCCGCTCTCATACTTTTTAGATTAAAAATGTTTTTTATGTATGTGTTTGGTTCCTATTTGTGCCCAACTTGCATTGGCTGCGGCGGTCATGTCCAGTGGAGCCGGGCCGAGGTTGTTCACACTGGCTTGTTTGGTTGCACTGCACCACCTTTGCCTCGCTAGGTGGAGCCGACGTTTGGTTGGCTGCACCCGCACCACCTCGAGCTCATCGTCTCGAGCTCTAGCGACCTCTTCGCACCCTCTTTCGAGCTCCGTCGACCTCCTCCTTCGCCATCACATCGTCCCCTGACCAAATCCGTCGTCATCGTGCCCTTCCTCGATCGGTTCCGACTTTGATGACCCCAAGCTGTCCCACAGCTAGATCTAGGTGCCCCGAGGTCCAGCGCCGCTGGATCCAGGCTCCTTGAACTCTACTGCCACCAAATCGGACTTCGTAGAAAACCGCCACCTCTAGAACTAGTGGCCCCAAGGTTGTCAGCATAGCAGCTGCTCGTGTCGCTTGCTTGTGTCCTCCTCATGCATCACTGTTATGGTCTGGCTCAAGAGGAATGATTGATGTAGATGTTTTTCTAAAGTTAGACCTAAACATTGTTTTTGTATGGGCGGATGCCGGCGATCGGACGTCCGATCCGATAGTGCTGATCGGACGCAGCTTGAGCGTTGGATCGCATGCAGGAAAGCGCGTTGGATCGTTGGATCATATGCCTTTTGCGGCTCCGCGCTCCCGCGTGCACGTAGTGAGGCGTTGGCTAGATATGCAGTTGCTTTGTTTTTCAATTAAAACTTATGATTTTTGTATAAAAATCAAACAATGTTCAAATTATACGAAAGAAATTTCATAATTCTTCTAAAATCAAGAGCAACCAATTTTAAATACATTTCATTTTTCATTTTTATTTTTCCATTTTTTCTTGTCAAACTTGAAGAATCCACTCACGAAACATGACAGGTGTGTTGATGAACCTTTGGATAACATACTAATGAAACCTAGCAACTGCCCCCATGTACATGGCGCCCTCCAGTCATGATGACAACAAGTGAACCTATTGAACTTTGAAAATATAATCCTGAAACTTGAGAAATGTACTATTGAAACTTGAAAAATAACTAATGAAACTTGTTTACAGAACTAATAAAACTTGGTATATTATTCTTGAACCTTGGGAATAATCTATTAAAACTTGAAAAAATAATTTATGAAACTTCAAAAATATCTATTGAAACTTGGAAAATAATTTATGAAACTTAGCAACCTGATGATGATACTTAATATTTTCAGCTAAAAACCGGTGAAACTTGGGTAGTACCAAAGTAACTTGAAGAAAGTACTATCGAAACTTGGCTAAATACCGATAAAACTTGGTTAAAATACCGATGAAACTCGGTTAAAATCCAAATTTTGTTAGAAAATATTCAAGTTTCACTATATGGATTTCAAGTTTCAATAGTGCAAGTGCTAAAAGGAGGGCTTCTTCGGTGCCATGCAAAAAAAATCTGCATCTGCCATTGCGTGGGCCCCACTCACATGCAGATTCCCCGCTCTCTCCCAAAAAGTCAGCGCTCAACTGCCTTAGCCCTCCCCCATGTGGGCCCCGCATGCATGGGTGTGGCCGCGTTCGTCTCATCCCAGCCGCTCCCCACGTGGGCCCTCTTGTATCGCGTCAACAGCGCGCGCGGTGTGTAGGAGCGCGGTGGGGAAGAAAAACCGTGCCGTGCGCATAGGCGAGTCCGGTCGCGACGGACGGCCGAGCCATACTGTTTTCGTTTTGTATGAGACTGATCCGACTCTGAGTGCTGATGAACAGGCAAACATCCGGTGTGAGAACATCCTCAATAACTCCTCTATCCTACCCCCCTAAAATATATGAATAGTATTTTAAGGAATGGAATGGAGGAGGGGGCTGGGGTGTTGTTATATTAGGGATGCTCCGACGGTTCGCTCGGTAGGCCAGCCTTCACACGGCCAAACAAACAAGTGTTGTAACAAGAGTGTGACCAGGAAAATAGGAAATGACGACATCACGTGGATGACTTGCAGCCTCTAGAACGAAGTGATCCAGCGAGCAACTGCCGTCTGCCGACCTCCTCCCTCTCAAGGACGCCTCGACTCCCCATTCCCCAACGCCACCGCCTCTCTCTCTCGATCTCGCGGCCGGCGAGCAATGGGGTGGGCGACGCGGTTCCTGGCGGCGGCGTGCTTCTTCGCGGCGGGCGTCGTCTTCGCCCCCGACGCCCTCCTCGGCCCCCGCTCCGGCTCCGGCGCCGTAACGGCCGCCAAGGTGGCGCACCTCCTCTGCTTCGCCACCTCCTGGGGCGCCGCGCTCTGGGCCACCTTCATCGGCGGCATCATCATGTTCAAGTAATCCACCGAGCCCTCCTCCCTCCCCTCCCTTCCCCGCGCCCCAAAACCCCGGCTTTCTCGTCTTCTCTCCAAGAACCGAGGATCTCTTGGAAAGCCCAAAAATTGATTGTGAACTGAGTTTGGTGGTGGGATCTCCGAAGGAATCTGCCGAGGCACCAGTTCGGGAACCTGCAGGGGAAGATGTTCCCGGCCTACTTCACTCTCATCTCCGTCTGCGCTGCCGTCTCCGTCGCCGCCTTCGCCTACCTCCACCCGTGGAAGACTGCGTCGGCCGTGGAGCGCTACCAGCTCGGGTTCCTCCTCGCCGCGCTCGGTTTCGACCTCTCCAACCTGCTTGTCTTCACCCCCATGACCATCGAGGTGAGATTCCCTGTGTTGATTCGCTGAAAATGATACATTTGTTGTGCTAATTCAGGCGGTTTTGGTTTACTCATTATTACACTAGATACCATAGCATTTACGACTTCCAAATATAATCTTGCGTGAAATTGTAGGAGAACGAGAGTAGAGGATTAACTATTATATATACATAAAAAATAGTTGTCAATTGAATGCAACAGCTCCTGTGTTCATTCAGCCCTGTTATTTTGCACTTATTTGACTCATCAGACTTATTCATTTATTTGATTATCTTCATTTAAAAAACAAAAGGTTTGGTTTTTTTGAATCTCTTCTTCTTTTTTTTTTAATCTCGAAGGCATGTCTAAAATCTTGAGTCAAACAATTGAGTCACCTCTGTAAGCTTTCAAAGTTAGGAGATAAGCTAAATAATTAGGTAAAATAGATAAGTTAAATGTTGAGCACGTTTAGTACACAGCTCTTAATACGTCGATTGGTTTATGATTAGCTAACAGTATCAATCTAATTGTCTATTGCCAATAGGTAACATTATTGAGCTGTAACCTCTTTTTCATGTACTGAACTGTAGTCTAAAAAGGTGGTTCTTTTTTGCTACTCCATTATGAAGCTATAATGTTTATGTTTCTGTGAGCAGGCCTTCACTTTATTGCTTTTATGCTTATATGCCCTGTATAATGTTTTCTTATTGATACAACCATCTTCACGCATGTATGGTGCTATATAGTATGAATATCTGCTTCTTCAGAAAATATGAATGGCTACAGTAATATACCTATATTTTTACGCATGTATGCCCTGTATAATATGGTGGCTATGGACTGAAGCCATTTTCTTTAATGCATATTTCATTATTTTGTATAATATGGCAACTACAACCTAAAGAAATTTTTTTATGCTAGATGCCTTCCATAGAAGATTATAACGGATGCAGTGAACATGTTAGTATTAACGTTGTGGATTCGAATACCTGAATAAACAATCTTTTTTGGAATTGTAGAACAATGAGAGTAGTATTTCACTATTTTACCTGTTAGATATACAGTTTCTTGTAGAGTGGCACTTGCACCGCAAAATAGTTGTCAACTGAATGCAACGGTAGGTAGTCATTTGAAGTATTAATGGAAACTTTTAGTCACATCTCTTCTTACATCAATTAGTTTAGGATTAACTAACACTAGCAATGTACTTGAGATAAGGTAATAATATTGAGCTGTAGGTTTTATTCTTTTCATGTATTGAACTCTAGTACTAAAGGTTGCTGTTTTGTGCTACTTTATTATGAAGCTATAATTTTTGGTGTTTCTGTGAGTAGGCATTTAAGTGAGTGCTCATTTTAAGGGTCTTCAATTTATTTATTTAGCTTATTTTACTGTAATATAATGTAGTGCTCATTAATACAACCTAAAGCTATTTATTTTCATGTATATGTTAATGTGTTGCTCATTGATACAGCTAGCAAATTTTTTCAGACATATATCTATTGTATAACATGAATAGCTACTCGTTCAAAAAATATGTGTCTACGTTCTAAAGCCAATATTTTTACGCAAATATACCCTGCATAATATGGTGTTTATGGACCAAGGACATTATTTTTAATGCATGTCTTGTATAACGTGGCATCTACAACCTATATATTTTTTTATTGCATGCCTTGTATTTTCTCACAAATATGCCTTCTATGTTATGCATCTCATCGCTATGTGGTACACAACTGTTCTCTGAAATAGTTGCTTTTGGATATCTTTATTCGTTAAATTGTATGTTAAGGATGCGATGGCGACAGTATTATGAACATATGACGTACGAGTGGAGTGGTATGGTTTATTTGCCACAATTATGTGGAGTCTAGGTTAAAGGTGCCAACAACTTAAATCATATGCTTAGGGTCCAAATATTTTTTTGTAATATTATGAAAAAAATGCAATTTTGTTGAAACGGAACCAAATAATTTGTGTAAACCATTTTTTTTTGGTTAAGGGTTAAACGCTGGGGATTGACAACACAACAGCTGACACTAATGCATGTGTTTAGTGCTAGTTATCTTAATCTCTGGGTAGCAAGATCATAGAACAGTTAATTCTGCTAGTTTGTGTTTGGTTAAAATGCCTATTCGTTGGAAGTTGCATCTAATTGATATGCTTTCTTACCAATCAGTCATTGTGCTGGTGGACTTCAAAACCTGCTTGGTCCCTTTTTTTTTTTTTCAATTTGCATGGTTCCCTGTATTAGGAAAACTTGTTTTATTCAGTGGTTTTGTACTACCAACACTCTGGCTAAATATGTTCTTGTTTCCTTGGCAACTGGTAACGTGCCCTGGGAAAGGCTTCCTTGGTGAGGGTACAAATGGTTAATTTTGTTTCAAGCAGCAACTACTAGCGACTTTTTTTATCTGTATACTTTGTTGATGGATTTTGTTTTTTGATACGAAAAATGATCTATGGGAATTATATTTAGACAAACTAGAAAACTCCCTTTTCTGTCTACATTTTTTAGTTAGTGTTCAGCTGCTTGATTTTATGATTTAGTGGGTTGCTTCTTCGTTGCAGATGATGAAAAAGAGGCACAAGATCGAGAGGGACCTGAGCATTGGTGAGGAGGTTGGCTGGTCAAAAAATGTCCAAGTGGCAAAAAATAACCCTACCCTTGCCTCGATGAACAAAAAGTTTGGGATGATCCATGGATTGTCATCGTTGGCTAACATCATGGCATTCGGCAGCCTGGCCATGCACTCCTGGTACCTTGCAAGCAAACTTGAGATGTGAACAGACACCATTCACCATGACTCTGTTGAATCTGGTCACATCGCAATGCGGCGACACTTCACGTTATGAGCTTGCAAGCAGATCAAATTGTACGATTATTTTAAAATGGATATTAGTTGTACTTGAATTCTATGGTTTTATTATGGCGAATTATTACTATGAGCACGAACTTGTCTGTGATTCTGAATACCGTATATGATTTAGCTGTGAAATTCTACTTCAACAGCGACAGCGACAATTAACAAGGAATGGCTTTGATTGCTTTATTTTTGCATGGTTATAATTTCAGTTCCCCCTGGAGCAAAAGAATATGACCTCTTCCATTGCATGGTTATAGCTAAATAAATAATGAAAAATAAAAGGCACAATAAAAGGCATATATAGCTAAAAAAATTCATGGAAAATAAGAGGCCGAAAGAACTAGGAATAACCAAATACTGAACTTGCTATGAGTATAGATTGTTTTAACCTGTTTGTATACAAATTAATTCACAGTTTTGAGGTATAGCTTATGTCTTATCCTATTTCTTCCTGTTATACCATCACATCATTAATGTTCATATTCTCTATGTGAGCTCCACTCAACCTATTTTTTTGAGGGTGCACACAAACTCACCCCACCACATACATATGTGCGTCTGAATATGCGCTAGAACTGCAAAGTAACAGCAAGGCATATGCACGTGTGTACCTTACCACTAATAATTCTTGAGAATAAATCTCGAAAAGGCGTGAGAACTAGGTTATAATTGTTATCATACTTCGTTAAATCGTATTATAATTTATGTGACAATTGTTTTGTTATTCATTACGGTTTAGACGAACCACATGAAACAATCGAACATATCAAGTGTCAATGATAGATTATATGTTGTTATATTTGTAATAGATTGTAGGCAGGGGCGGAGCTAGATTGTTCCAATAAGTGTACCTCCCAAACCTACTAGTTGTACACCACGTAGAAAATTTCAACTGCTAGTGTGTGAGTGAATTTCTATTATTTTTCGCCTAGCCCCGCCCCTGGTTGTAGGTTATATGTTGTAATATTGGTAATAGATGGTAGGTTATATGTTGTGATATTAATAATAGCAGGGGAAACAGAACCAACAATTAAAATAGCATGTTTCATGACAATAAGCATGATTATCAAAGTTTAATGGATTAAACGATAATAGGGAAAAATAGTTTACCTTGCTATTGTTTTTCTCTCTCCACAACTAAACGTTCAAAGGTGAGTTCCAGCTCGATCATTTTATATGCCGTGAGACATATGAACAATAAAATTTCCTTTTATGGTAAAACAATATACTAGTAAAAGTGATAAAAGAGCAGATACATATTTTGGTATTACTGTCAGAAAATTGATGCATTACTTTCGTATATTCTTACTATAAACTCTACAACATTAACAGCCGGTCCCGAAATGATCAACAAGTCAAACAACGACCAATATTAAGGCACAACTAGATGGGAGGACCAAGTAATGAAGACATAGTTTATGTCCCCCGCATTACCAATTCATCAATATAATAGTAAACATTTTGAAAGTTCCATTTAAATAGGGGTTGTTATAAAAGAATTGAGTCGTAGGTTAATCAAACATGGTAACCGTCACATTAGTAAAGTACTCATGAGCAGGGATTTAAATTTCACAAAGCCAAAAATTACGTTCTGAACCGAAATTGCCGAATTTCACTGACCCAAAGAAAAATCCTGCACATGAGTTTAGGTCAATCAAACTTGCTCGCTATGGATTAGAGAGGAGCAATAATAGCAGATGATAGCTCGTGGATGGCGACGACGAGCCCCTCCTCCCTCACGACCACCACCTCCTTCCTTCTTCTTCTCCTACTCATGTCTACGAGCTGTTCCGGCAGCCCAGCGTAGCGTTGTTCAATGGAATCGTAACCCAGGCGACCCAATATGCGCCGTTCTTGGCCACCAACTCTTGGTGTCGCCGGAGCTTGCTCGACGGCAAGCCGTGTACCGCCATGGGCTCGACTGGGCAGCGGCCACAAGGAAGCAGTAAGCACCAGGGGAGGAGGAGATGGAGAGACTAGCGTGGATCGGGAGCTTCTCCTGAGAGCATTCTCCATGGTTCAAGACTCAAGAAGCTCTGTGCATTCAGCGGGTAATTAATTAACCAACATTATTTCGCTCTTCAAGAATCATTTTTTGAAAAATGATGGATTAACACGTGTAGACGGCCAACCAACGCTCTCCTCTGCTGCATGCATGCGGATTGCTGTGTGGGATGAAGCTCCATGGTGATATTAATTTGGTAAGAACCAAGAATCACATGTTCATTGCTTGCTAGCACTGTGGTGCGCTCAAACACACCACGCCATGATCTGGTGTTTGAATTAATCAGTGTGCCTGCTATTGCGTGTTTGGAGTGCCAAGCATTTGTTCTGGATGATCACAGTTAGAATGTGATTCTTGATGGCATTATGGCATGCAAATGTTTGTTGGTTTATTAGAGTAGATCATACTATGTGCTGTGCAGCTTTGTTTGATATATCTTTCCTTCTGTTTTTGTTTGTCATAATGTCATCTACTTCACTCTCTTTTGCCAGGGAGTCTTTTCTTGAGATAGACACACACACACACTCTCTCTACAACAAAGATACAAACACTCTCCCTCTAGGTTGTGTGTGACAGCCCAAAACCTTTAATAAGATCTCTAGCACTAGCACACTATAAATCCAACATGTTTCCTATCTCTCTCACACACCCTCTCTTCAGCAAACACTGAATATGGGGAGAGATCACAAACCACTGAGATGGTCTCCAGAGGAGGATGCGAAATTAATTCGCTTCATCAAGGAGCATGAAGCAGGAACCTGGGATTGGGCATCCCTCCCTGAAAAAGCTGGTATTTTTTTTCCTTGTAATTCATGGTGCTTCTGTGCAAAGGTTTTGTGGTTTTGTTGGTGTTATTTTCTTTGCATCCCTTTATGTTACTTCTTCAAGGAAGGATGATATAGCATTTAATGATTAGACAGAGTATATCCCGTCTGTTTTTTCCTTGCCACGGCATATATATGGAGGAATTGCCAATTCATCTAGGTGTTTTTTGAGTTTTGAATTCACTTTTTCCTTTCCTTAATTTGTGTGTGTGTTGGAAGGGTTGACAAGATCGGCGAAAAGCTGCAATTCGAGATGGAATGACTACCTTAGGGACGACTTCAAGATTGGGAACTTCACAAAAGAGGAGGAAGAAACCATTGTTAGGCTCCATCAAGTACTAGGAAACAGGTATTACCATTTTACCAGTATCAATAGTAATGTGCTACAATATACTTTTGCTCATCATACCTTTTCTTTCCGGACAACAATATTTTCATCTATGGCCTATGCTACATATTACATTTTAGTTCGAAATCCATGTTGTCAGGAGATTGCCAATCATGTTACACGTTTGGTTGTTAATTTAAATTTTAGCTCAATTTTAATTGTTTGAATCTTTTATAATACCATTTTTGTTGTATTATTATTTTCATTTCCATTTGTTTTATTTTGAAAAGACAAATGGTGTTCTTCCATATGATGGTGGGTCTACTTATCTTTGGCCTAGCTAACTATCACTTTAGATGTGCACTGTTCGTATTCATTAAGTTTATTTTTCAACATGAACAAAAAATATGACTTTCCGTCCATTTGAATTTGTGTTAGCAACACCGAGAATTGCATAAAGTAGTTACTAATTATCGGACTTTGGTAATGTGTATCATAAATATGGTGAAAATTTAGAGCAAGACTGCAAGCTTAAATATCATGATAATTTATGCTTGATTGATAAAAAATTGTTCATCATATATTTTTTTGCCTATAGGTCGGCTACTATAGCTAAATATCTTCCTGGAAGAAGCAACCTTGAGATAAAAAACCACTGGAAGAATAACCTTATGAAAAGAGTCCGCTGGTTCTCAAAGTCTGATGGCACAAGTGAGGCTGTCATCCTGCCTGATTCAGACAATAATGAGAACAAAAAGAAAAAGAAAAAGAAAATATCCTGGGAAAATGAATCAAGTACAAGCATAAGCTATGGTTCAGTTGGAGAAGAGCTTGCAGGGTCAATTACACAGTTGAAGCAGCCTGACCTGCTTGAAGAGGTGTACATGGTAAACAATAGTCTAGCTAAGAATGACAAACTGACCTATGCAGGGAACGGCAGTTGCACATTAGGAAAGGATATAGCATGGACGTCACCAGTAGATTTTGAATTGTATTGTGGAGCAACAGATATTTCCAGTAAAATTCTAGCTGAAAATAGCAATATAAACTATGGAAGGGATGGTGGCGGGTCACTCGAATGTGCCTATAGTTGGACTGCTGGTCCTGGAGAAGAGCTAGAACAGCCTACAGATTCTATATATTTTGGCCATGAAGAGAGGGCAATGGTGAACAACATTCTAAATGAAAACAGCAATCTCACCAAGGAGGTACACGGCAAGACATCGATGGAAGCAGCAGCAAGGGAGATGGAGCAAAACTCTGAGGTGGTAGAGGTATTTCCAGAACCAGTGACAGTGAGCAATGATGCGACACAAGGTGATCAATTGATCGTAAACACAACCACAGGGGTTTCACAAGGAAGCGATGAGGAATTTGATGCATCACTGGTGGTATCCACACCAGGGTTGCTGTATGGTGATCTTGGATGGCATGATTCTTATTTTCTGTATCGCTATTGTGGAAATCTAGATGAGGAAGACTATTTCAGGAGGTCAATGGAAGTGGCTGTGGAGGAGACGGTGTGCCCAGAGAATGTGGAGCTGCACCCTGACCAAGTGAGTAGTGACATGCCCCAGGGTGACATGATTGTTAAAATGCCTGTAGAGACAACAAAAGGAAGCGTCGAAATGACCAAGAACTCAATGGTGGACTTGCATGATGATGGTGTTGGAGGGCATGATGTGCAGCCTTCTGGGGGACTAGATTCTATGTAGGCTACATTTGCCGATTGCCGGTGATCGATTACATATTCACCTTGCTAGTATATGCAGTTTACGTGTGGCATTGTCTAGAGCTGGCGCTATTCTTATCTAGCATTGCTATATGCATGCCAGTTTCAGATAATAGATGAATCTTTGACTTCCAGCGGTGTAATGAAGAATGTATGGTGGTGTGCATACTTTGGTGATGAATAAGCCCAAGAACCTAGTGTTGGTGTAAAATCTAAATGTAATCAGTACTTAACATTTGCTTATGAATGTTCTTATGTGCTTCTTTGGGCATGTGATGTTTCCTAACTTGCAGGTTTTGGAGTTTAATTGATTGATTGCCTTGCATAGCTTCAAATCACCTATCCTTTTTCCACGCATAATCACCTACGTACTTTTTTATGGCATAGCGTTTTTGCATTGTGCAATGACAATGCATTATTTCGATCCTTTTTTTCGTTGCTTTTCATGATTTTCTTATTCAAGTTATCGGCTAGGCTTAGCTTGTAAGATTTTTTACTTAACCGAGGAAGTCTGATGAATGTTATGGTGCCTTGCCATTTTAGTATTAGCTAGTTTTTAAATGTTTGCTAAGGCCAATCATAAGTCAGTACCATGCACATTCTAGATACAACTATATTTGATCTTTTGGGGACAAACCTCTATTACTCAGTAATAAAAGTTACAAAGAGAACTATAACTAGAGTATATGTGGTAAAAACCACTAGCTTCCACAAGAAATTTATCTGAAACTCTACTTTGATTCCAAATTCTAACATACAGATAGTATTTCTATTCCAAATAATGTTGTAACAAAGAACATGATACCTGATCTATGGCTCTTATCACATTGCTTTCTATACCAATGTGGAGACAGACAAGTGAAAAACAGAAAGACAACTACTCGTTCGCGTCAGGTGAGACTCAGCATGTGCAAGCAAAGCTTATGAACTTCAAGACACAGGAAAAAGTGCATGAACAGAAAGAAACAAACTAGCAAAGAGACATATATACTTTACACTTGTCTAGTGAACTGAAGTTTTAACTCGTTCTTATATCCTCGCCAATTTCATGATGTGGGGCGAGGCCTATAGCATGGACAGACTCCAAAACCACACAGCTTAAAACTTACAAGAAAAGCAAACCAAAAGGTGTGGTCAAGAGACAAAAGGGTCACTTTTGAGGTGTTGGTCATTGTGAAATTGTTTCCTATGGCTCTTTTGGTCTCCTTTACACTTCAAGTAGTAGCCATATGTTGGCACATTCTGGTATCTGTTGGGCTGTGTTTTTGTATATAAGATATAGCTTAGCTCAGGCCCAAAGGCCCATTACTGATGTATATGTACACCAAAGAAGAATGAGAACGTTGCAGCGAGTTCTAGAGCTTTCCCAGTAAAACCCACATGGTATCAGAGCTCAGGCGAGCTTGGCGGCGACTCGGGCTGTAGGGCGGCGGCGGCGCGGCGGAGCAGGCCAAGGCAGCGGCGGCCACCGAGAGGGGCGCTGAGGCGCACGATCGGGCCCAGCAGGGCAAGTCTAAGGCAGACGAGAAGATCAGGGAGAAGGCCGGCTCGGCGAAGGACGCGGCGTGGGAGACCGCGGAGTCGGCGAAGGGGAAGGCCAATGAGGAGCACAAGCTTGAGCTGGAGCTGGAGAAGAGGAGCTAAACCCTAGAACGTTGGTGACAAGTGACGCCTGGTGACAAGTGCAAGTGCAGCCAGGCAGCAACAGCAGCGGCAAGCACAGTAAGATTCTGGATTTCAGTTTGGATTGTTGCTCTCCTTTTCCAATATCAGGTTCATCAGAAAATTTGAGATAGCCAAATCACGTTCCTCAGCTTCTTCCTGTGTGGGGAGTTAGTGTTTGTGGTGGTTAAGGAGGTGTAGAAGTAGCTATCTCTAGGAAGGGAACCTGAGCATTTGAGAGCAATAAAAACGAGAAGAGACAGACAGTGAGCAATGGCAGAGAACCAGGGAATTGAGCATATTCTTGGAAAATTGGTGGAATTGCTTGCTGCAAAAACAAGTGAGGTCTCATCTTCAAGCAAGGGTGTTGTGCCTCAGGAAGACATCATCCACAAAATTGAATTAATGCCAAACGATGTTAAGCTAGAAGGAGTAAACAATTATTTGGCTTGGGCTAGGAGAGCATTGCTATTGTTGAAAGCAAAGAAACTCGAAAGCTTTGTCGATGGAAAAGCAGTTGAACCAGAAGATAAGTCAAGCGCTACATGGAGAACTTGGGATGCTACAAACTCTTTAGTAGTCGCATGGTTGTTGAGTTCTATGTCTCCAAACATAGCCGGATCTGTAGATGCTATAGCAAATGCAGCAGAGATATGGAAGACCGTAGAAAAATTATACTCTGGAGTTGAGAATGTAATGTTACTCGCCGAGACAGAGGATAAAATCAGTTATCTGAAGCAGGGGGAGCGATCTGTGATGGAGTACGTAGCAGAGTTAAAGCGTCTATGGGCTGATGTGGATCACTATGATCCTATAGAGCTACCACATTCTGAGTGTGTGGCTTGGGTGAAGAAATGGATCGAAAAAAGAAGAGTCCTTCAATTTTTGAGAGGTTTAAACTCGAGTTTGAGGAAGGCGCCCACCATGTTCCATCACCTACCCTTCCTAACCTAGAGGAAGCCATAGCTGCTATGACACGAGAGGAGGTGAGATTAAATATGGCGAGAGCTACAACTTCAACTCCACCATCTCGTCCAACATTTGTGGTGACGAGATCCCATGAGACTAGAGAGTGCTTCAACTGTGGAAAAGAGGGCACTTGAGTCGAGATTGTCGTGCACCACGCCGACCCAATCGAGGAAGGGGAAGAGGCAGCTACATAGATGGTTCTAGTAGAGGAGGTAGAGGTCGTGGCTATGGTGGTGATCCTAAAGCAAATGTGGTGATGGCTGAAATAAAAGAGGAAAAGAATGAAGAACAAGGTGTAACATCAGTGGTTGAAAATGTTGCTAATATTGCTCACTCAGATGCTCACTCAAACTGGATATTGGATTCTGGTGCATCCCGGCATGTTACTGGTATGTATAGTGAATTCAATTCTTATACACCATATACTAACACGCATCGAGAAACAATCCAAACGGCTGATGGAACATCTCGTTCCATTAAAGGTGTTGGCACTGTTCAATGCACTCCTTCTATTACATTACCATCAGTTTTATATGTTCCATCATTTCCTGTTAATTTAGTTTCAATAAGTGCTCTAGTTGATCATATGGATTGCCGGGTTATCCTTGATCGTGAGAATTGTTTAATTCAGGAGAGGCGGAGTGGAAAGAGACTTGGGATTGGCGTCAGGAGTGATGGACTGTGGTATTTAGACAGGAGGGGAACAAGTGGAGCAGTGTGTCTTACACTAACAAATGTTGCAAGTGAAGAGGCTAAGGTAATACTTTTGCATTGTCGATTGGGACATTTATCTTTTGAGACTATGAGAAAAATGTTTCCCACTGAAATGAACAAGGTGGATAAATGTAAATTAATATGTGATGCATGCGAATTTGGCAAGCATATAAGAACATCATATGTGAGAAGGGGGCTTCGAAGCATCTCACCTTTCACTTTAATTCACTCTGATGTGTGGACCTCTCCTATTACTTCTATGAGTGGAATGAAGTATTTTGTAACATTTATTGATTGTTATTCTCGTATGACTTGGATATATCTTTTGAAGCATAAAAGTGAGGTGCTTAAATGTTTTCGGGACTTCTATTTTTATATTAGAAATCGGTTCAATACTCGTGTTCAGATCATAAGAACGGATAACGGGAAGGAGTATGTAAACAATGAATTTGATAGCTTCCTATCAGCTCAAGGAATATTGCATCAAACTTCATGTCCTGACACGTCTCCTCAAAATGGAGTGGCTGAAAGGAAAAATCGTCATCTATTAGAAGTGACTAGGTCACTTATGTATACAATGAATGTGCCAAAGTTCCTATGGAGTGAGGCGTTGATGATCTGCTACATATCTTATCAATCGCATGCCATCACGAATACTTGGAATGAAAACTCCTATGAAATGATATTCGGAAAGAATGAGTTTATTGTTCCCAAAAGTATTTGGATGCACTTGCTTTGTTAGAGATTACAGCCTTGGTAGGAAAATTGGATCCTCAAGTCGTTAAGTGCATCTTTATAGGCTATTCAACTGGGCGTAAGGGATACAAATGTTGGAGTCCGTCTGAAGACGTACTTTTGTTAGTATGGATGTAACATTTAGAGAATCAATCCCATTTTATGGAGAGAGAACGGACCTAAGCATGTTGTTTGCTGATCTTGAACCAATTGTAGAACATGTAGAAGAGAAGGAGGTAGACCATGTAGAAGAGAAGGAGGATGAGGCAAAATCAAGGCAGATGATGACTGGTTTGATCCCGCATTCAGTTAGTGAGCCCAGTTGTGAAAAGGAATTGGAAAAACCTAATGAAAGGAGATATCTACATGTCTACAGACGGCGGAAGCATATGGTGCCTCAACCAGTGGAGCAACAAATACCACATGATGTTATTGAAATTGAAGATCAGCCATCTGAGTCTCCAAATCTTATACAAGAAACTTTGGAGGTAGGAGGAGAACAATCAGAAATGAAGGAAGATGAATCTGACTTATCAATTGCAGTGAGAAGAGAAAAGAGGAGCACAGCCGGGAAGCCCCCATCAAGGTATGGTTTTGAGAATGATGTCGAGGATGAGCATGAGAATGATATAGATGAGCATGAGAATGACATAGCTAACTATGTATCATATGCTTCCTTATCTCCATCCTACAAATCATTCATTGCATCACTGCAATCGGTGATGATTCCTAAGGATTGGAAGGAAGCGAAACAAGACCCAAAGTGGAAGAGTGCAATGCTGGAAGAACTGGAGGCTCTTGAGAAGAACAAGACATGGGATCTTGTACCTTCTCCTGTAGGAAAGAAAGTGGTTAGCTGCAAATGGGTATATACTGTGAAGCAAAATCCTGATGGAGGAATAGAGAGGTACAAGGCAAGACTCGTCGCAAAGGGGTATAGCCAAACATATGGAATTGACTATGATGAAACTTTTGCTCCGGTGGCAAAGATGAGTACAATAAAGATATTGATATCTTGTGCAGCTAACTTTGATTGGCCATTATATCAATTAGATGTTAAGAATGCTTTTCTACATGGTGACCTTCAAGAGGAAGTATATATGGAGGTTCCACCGGGATTTAATACTCTACAAACTAAAGGAAAGGTGTTGAAATTGAAAAAGTCATTGTATGGCCTCAAACAGTCACCAAGGACATGGTTCGATCGATTTAGACGTGCTATATGTGGCTCGGGATATAAACAGTGTAATGGTGACCATACACTATTCTATCATCATTTTGAGGGTCACATCACTATTCTTGCTGTGTATGTGGATGATATAATCATTACAGGTAATGACACCCAAGAAATCAATAAATTGACGAAGAGTTTGATGGAGGAGTTCGAAGTGAAGGATCTAGGTCAACTTAAATATTTCTTGGGTATTGAGATTGCAAGATCGCCGAAGGGGATAGTGTTAACACAGAGGAAATATACATTGGATCTTCTGACTGAAACAGGTATGCTTGGATGTCGTCCTTCACTAACCCCAATTGAACCAAACCACAAGTTGTGTGCACAATCAGGAGATCCGGTTGACAAAGAAAAATACCAACGACTTGTGGGACGGCTTATCTATTTATGTCACACAAGACCTGACATAGCCTACGCAGTAAGTGTGATAAGTCGATATATGCATGATCCTAGAAGTGGTCATTTGGAGGCTGCTCACAAAATTCTAAGATATCTAAAGGGGAGCCCAGGGAAAGGATTATGGTGTAAGAAAAATGGGCACATGGACGTGGAAGGATTTTGTGATGCAGATTGGGCTAGTTGTCCTGATGACAGAAGATCAACTTCTGGCTATTGTGTGTTTGTGGGAGGTAACTTAGTATCTTGGAGGAGTAAGAAGCAACATGTAGTATCACGTTCCACAGCTGAAGCTGAATATAGATCGATGGCTGTAAGCTTGAGTGAGATGTTGTGGACGAAAAACCTATTATCTGAGCTAAAATTATCAGAGGCTGCACCCATGAAGCTATGGTGTGACAACAAATCTGCAATAAACATTGCCAACAATCCTGTCCAACATGATCGAACAAAACATGTGGAGATAGACCGGTTCTTTATAAAGGAAAAATTAGATGATGGAATCCTACTCTTGGGTTTTGTGACTTCTAGAGAACAAGTAGCCGATTGTCTAACAAAAGGACTAGGCACTAGAGAATGTGTTTTAGCTTGTAACAAGATGGGAATGATAGATATATATCACCCATCTTGAGGGGGAGTGTTGGGCTGTGTTTTTGTATATAAGATATAGCTTAGCTCAGGCCCAAAGGCCCATTACTGATGTATATGTACACCAAAGAAGAATGAGAACGTTGCAGTGAGTTCTAGAGCTTTCCCAGTAAAACCCACAGTATCAAAATTCATGTGATCAACATATAACCAATACATGGCACACTGATTTTTGTGGATGCTTGGTTTTGAAGTATTGGGCATCATGAGTTTTGTTTCCTATGGTTCTCTCTTTTTTTCCTCTATTCTTCTAGCTGTGACTATCTGTTGGCACATTCTAGGGTAAAAACCAAATTCATGTGATCAACACATGTCAATACATTGCATACTTTTTGTTTGTAGTGGCTCACTAATTTTGAAGTACTGGACATTGTAATTTTTGTTTTGTATGCTCCTCTTTTTTCTCCTTTATGCATAGAAATCTGCTGGCACATTCTGGTGCCAAAATTTATGTAATCAATATACATACGTCAATACATGGGATACTAATATTTTTGTATAGGCTCACTTTTGAAGTGTTGGACATTATGAGTTTTTGTCATGTGCCTCTCTCTCTCTCTCTCTCTCTCTCTCTCTCTCTCTCTGTAGTGGTAGTATGCTAGCACATTCAGATACACATCAAAAGGAAGATCACATTCAGTCAAAGAAAGAGAGAGACAAAAGGAAGATTGAAAGAGAGAAAGAGAGGCATCTTTCTGCTGTTGTCATGACATATTTAAGCAATTTAGACCAACATATGTTACATTCTATAAATGTTTTTATTTTCTTTTTTTTCCTTCTCTTTCTTCGCAAATGCACAAGGGGCATAGTTGTCCATTGAGAGTTTAATGATACCAGTATATTACAACCTCTTTCATTTCCTGGAGAAATAAAACTTTGAAACCGAGAAAATAGTTCTAGTTGTTGGTATATTTTTCCTTTCAAGTGTTGAGCAAGCCATAAATCATGAATCAAGTCATAGCATTTTTCCTTAGAAACAACTGCATGGACCACACAAAAAATGGTTCAAGTGTCTAAATATTCGAGTGTACTTTGGACGCCTATGATCGAGGCAAGAGGTAATGAACCCTAGTTTTCACCTATCTCAATCACAAGTGACAGTTCATAATTGAGGGAAGCCCTTCTTAGAACAGATGAATCTAATCTAACCTAATCGAGGCTCTCTTTATGACACATAATTTCATAGAAACTTTGTAGGGAGTTAATAGAAAGTAGTTAAATTTAATGTTTTCTTAAAAGAAAACAATGTTCCAAATTTGAACAAAAGGCATATGCTACATAATTGTCGTCACTTGCACTGATATGCTAAAATTAACTATATTATTTCTAAAAAAAGAATATCCTTTTATATGAAAAACAATGGCATAGAAATTCCATGCTAAAAATTGAACTTTGGCCACCACACGCTCATCCCTCCCCACTCGTCTCCATGGTTGGCCTCGCCTCCTCATGCCTCTCTATATATACATCTTCCTAATCCATTGCACTCTACCCATCCACTTCCCATCCCTCAATGCATGTTGTCGTCAGAGGAGATGAGGTTGTAGAGGAAACCTTCATGTAGTCTAAGTGGGCGACAAGGGCTGACAATTCAGTATCTACTCGTCATCGTCAAGGTGTGCATGGATGGTTTCAAAGTAGTCAATGACTTGTTGCCAACATAACCACCATAGACCTTGTTGGCACATGTGAGTACTTTGAACTTGTTCACGGCACTAATGGTGGTGGAGGCATACCATCGTGAGGACTCCTCTACATTGCTCCTTGAAAAAGCAAACATCTACCTACGTCGTGATTTACAGTAATAGCGTAGACTCCAACCATGAAGTTGAGAGCTATAATGACGCTAAAGGGGACCACAACTATGCCAAAAAAAAGTATTTGTGTGTAATCACAAGGTTTGTCACGTTTTTTTTGTGAGGAAGGTTTATCATAGAAAAATGAAGAATGCATTTTTTTTGGTTCGCAGGGTTGAACAAGCCATAAATTATTAGTGAATTTATGCAGTTTCTATATTAAAAAAATGACATAGACTTGGTTCAAACACCTCGAGATATAACTAATCATAATTTGGACGATCACCATCATGCAAGGCAAAAAATTGTAAACCCTAGTTACCCTCTGAATTAAAAGCCATGGCTCGTAACCGAGTCCCTGCTCAGGACATGAGCTCGCTCGATCGAAAGACGATTTTTGTTGGTCAAAATGTCACTCAATAAATGGCTTCCCTAAAATGTTCAGTATACTTTTTTCCGAAGCCGGGTAAAAAAAATTGTTTTTTATTTTTTGTTTGAACTCGAATAAGTTTTTTTTTTGAAATCGAATAAGTTATTTTATAAGGTGGATATAAAGCCATGGCTCGTGTTTTTTTGGAACTATTTATTGAATCCCTACTTTGTAAACATGACTTTAATAGAAAGTACATGAATTTAATGGAAACCGCACATGAGGTCGACAAGAAAAAAAAATTCATAGATTTTCTAAAAATATCACATATTCTAAATATGGAAGTTTGAATAAAATGTGGATTCTAGACAAACAACGTCGGTTGTCGATTTCCATGGCTTTATATCCACCTTAAAAGGATGAGCACTCCTCTCCATATGTTACATTCATAGTCCCATCTCGCATATTAGATAGAAGCCATCTTAAAAGGGTGAGCACTCCTCCTGTTGAGGTAGTCTAGTGAGGATCTGACGAAGGCTCGACCTTCATTAGAACATCTTATGAGAGAAGGTTGTTCTCTCAATAGACTACGGTCACAACTTGTAGCCCCATATGATATATCTAGATGTATGGGGTCATGACACCGCTTTATGATTTGTACTAAGCAATCACCTATGGTAGTATTACTTCGTCAAATCCAACAACAAAATTGGAAGCTCGAGGTTTAGAGTGACATGACCTTAATTATGGTGCTAAGGTATTCTTGTATGTGTACACCTGCTCATGGGTAACCCGACCTGACCCGACCCGGCCCGACCAATGCACCGGGTTAGGTCAGGCCTCGATTTGAAGCCCGACCGTCGTGTCAGGTTGAGTTCGGGTCCGAAAAAATTGCAAAATCAACCGTGTGGGTTCGGGTCGGTTTTCAGGTTGGATTCGGGCCCAGAATTGTAACCCGGTGCACCGGGTCAGGCTCGGATCAGCTGATTTTTTATTGGATTTTGAAAAACCCGACCCAAACCCGTCCGATCCCGACAAATGATCAGGTCTATGTATGTGTAATCATGTGGCTGTCACATTTGTGCTTTTCATTCTTGAATCCTTTTTTTTTATTATTTTGGGACCCAACGAATCCATTGAATATGACTGATGCTTTTTTTTTTTCTTTCGGGGGTTAAAGAGGTCATAAATCATAATTAATAGACTGGTTTTTATTAAACACGAAGCCATTGACCCGACACGAAAGGTTTCAAGCGTCGATCAGGATGTTGAAATCATTCTTTGGATGGTCACTGTCATGCAAGGCAAGAAATGGTTAACCGAGGCTTGCTTACGGAAAGTGAGTATTATGAAGAAAAAATAACAACTTTTTATAGGACGAATTGTGTATATATTATTATAGAATTGTATAGTAGTTGAAAAACATGCCTCTTGTTTTAAGTATACAATTAAAACTTGTAACTCTATAATAGCATGGCATGCGTGCTATTAAACTTTTTTTATACTCTTGGTCACCCATAGTATTTTTTTAAAAAAAAATAAGCAAAAAATACCACTTTTGCTTGTTTGAACTCCTAAATTTGGTTCTGCCTGCCCCTACTTGGTACCAATCACCTCATTTTTTAACAAATAACACATGAATTTAATAGAAACTAAGCATCAGAGGCTACAAAGGAACGATTAAATTTTGGTGGTTTTTTTTGAAAAAAAATTAAAAAAAATCACACATTGCATTCCAAAATCCAAATATGAATGTTTGAACAAAAGGCAGACACTACGAGAAAGGGATGAAGAGAGAAGAGAAAGGCGAGTGGGCAAGCATCTCCTGTTCATTTATGTAATTTAGGTCTTGTTCTTTTGGACTGATCTGAATGGTTGAACAGCTTAACGGCTGAAATGATTGAATTTTAAGAGCTTCTCGAGATAGTCTCAAGATTCGGATCAATTTCGTTTGACTTGCTTTGTAAAGCGTTACGACCTATTTTCAAAACAATGAAAAACAAGCTAAAAAAATCAAAATCATATGTCTTTATAAAATATAGATAAGTTGTTAAGTCGTTAAGCGGGAAAAAACAGAGCCTAGGCATTTTTAAGGTTGCTGTCGGCGAAGCTCACTATCATGATTGGAAGCATGCAAACATGGAATGCAACGGGACTGCGAGCGGCATGCAGCTGGCTTCTGTTTTTTTTTTTTTTTTTTGATAATGCTTGTGATTTCTTTTCCCAGTCAAAAGGGGCCACTGGTCTTCAGGTAAAAACCCTAGAACGGCATCATCAACAAATGCAGATAGATATACATATAGAACAGAACCATCCAAGTACCATCATTTTGTTGGCCATTTTGTGTTGCCAATCACTGCTTGTGATTCTCAACCAGCAGAAAGGAAATGCTCTTGTCCAGGCTTTAGAACTCCTCCTCTAGCTGTGGCGCCAATTCTTTTGTCGGGGAAAAGAAATAACATTAATTAGATGATGAGGTAATATTACGATCTTCGTGCGCAAAGCAGTTTGATATAGGGAGTAAAGAGCATCCTGATAGAGTATAATTCTATCACTCTAATTAATCTCTGTGTTGCTCGTTAAATTTAGAGATTATTTCTTTTGTCTCTATATGATTCGGAGATGATTAACGAAGGCACTAAAGTCTAAAGATGCTCTAACTAGCTTAGAATTTTTTTTTTTAAGGGAAAAGCAGAAGAGCTGCCGTCCATTCATTGAAAGAAGAAGAATGGTGCGACGTACCAAAGTTACAAGAGTTACAACGCAGCAAGGCTGCTACACACCCCGGCCAAACGGCCGCGCCCACGGACGCAAGGGCAAGAGACCTTGCGGCGACACACAACTGGAAGGGAAGGGGAAGGAAACAACACCGTCCACGCCGGGCGCACTACCAACACACACAACGATGGACGACTCCAAATTAGCAGACCTAGTAGACAACCAAGAAGTGCAGCGGTGACTAACACGACGCCTCCAACAAGGTAATGATGGGTAAGACCCGCCGCCGTCGTGCGACCACCAGAGTTTTTACCCAAAATGAGAAAAATGGCTGTAAGATGATGCCTCCAACGAGAGGAACGTCACCAAAGGTGACGCCACTATCTGCCTAGGAATGGGCAGGGCTTTCGCCCAAGCCCCTCCCCCCCACCAATGCATAAAGCGGCTGCCACAGAAAATCACCAAGTCGCAGACTGAAGCCGCAGGGCCGCAGAGCACACACGAAGCACCGCCACTTAACACGGAAGACGCCGCCCACACCAACAAGCACCCCGTAGCAGAAGGAGGTCCAAGACGACGAGGGCGGGACCAAGCCAAGCAACGAAGAACCGCAGACACTCCCGGAGAGGACGTCAGCCAAAGTTGATGAGCGGGGGTAACGAAGCGGCCCGCCGCCGCTGCTGCGTCAACTCGCGCCGGCCATCCGCGCCACCGACGCCTCGCCCGCCAACCAGCGCCACCGACGCCAGCAACGCCATCCAGCGCCACCGACGCTCGCGCCCGGCCATCCGCGCCCGCCACGACACGCCACCAACACCTCGCGCCGGCTAGCCGCGCCACTAATGCCTCTCGCGCCCGCCACGACGCGCATCGACACTCGCGCGGCCATCCGCGCCACCGACGCCTCGTCTGCCGCCACCACGGGCCATGGCGCCTCGCGCGGCCAACCGCGCCACCGGCTCCTCGCACCGCCACCACGCGCCGCGAAACCTTGCGCGCGCCAACCGCGTGGCCTCGCCCGCCATCCACGCCGTCTCACGCTGCCATCCGCGCCACCGCACCTCACGCCGCCAACACGCTCATCGACGCCTCGCGCCAACCAACGCGCCGCCTCGCGTCGACCTTGGCCGTGCCAACGCCGAACCACCGGATCCGGCCGTCTGCTGCCAGATCCAGCCACCTAGCCAGCGGATCTGGCCTCCGCACCGCCTGGCAGGCAGAGGACCCGCTGAGCCACACCACCACGTCGTCGCCGTGTCCGCGGACGAAGCCTGGCCGCGTGCTGCTCGAGCCTCGCGAACAGCTCGCTGCCGAGGCTCCACGACCTACAGCTGCTTGCCATCGCGCGGCCAACCTCGTCGGCGTCGACCGGCTGCCACACCACCGGCGGGCTCCTCCTCTCTAGGCGGGAGGTCGCCCGGCTTGCGCCCGACGACGGGCGGCGGTGGCGAAAGCACGGCAAGGAGCAAGCGCCGCCTAGCCTGACCGGTTTGGACCTCCCGTTGAGTCGGGCCGCCGCCGCCCGCCGCCTCGAAAAACCTCAACATCATGCCCTGGCCGGATCCGGACGGCGTGACGCTGGATCTCGCCATCACACGGCGAGCCCACTCTCCGGACGCCACCTGCGCCCACCGAAATGAAGAAGAGATGAGACTAGGAGATGGAGGAGGAGAAAGAAGGAGGAGGAGGAGGGCCGCCGCCGCCGAGGGCCGGCCGGCGGCGGCGACGGCCGCGAGGGCACGAGGGTGGCGGCGGGGTGGGGTTGCTGTTCGCCCCTCGAGTCGCCCCATGGGAGGCAACGCGAGGGTCCTGGTGTTGAGAGGAAGGCAAGTGTACTAGCTTAGATTTCATCGCTACACGCATAGTGTTGTGCGAGCTTCGTGTGCTTCCGAGGTGTACAATATTTCAAAGCGACTAGCTAGAAACATTTTGGTACAGCCGCACTACTCTAAGATGATTTTCACTCTTCTTCCTCTCAGTATCAATGTCTTATGCGGTAACCAATAGCCATGACAGACATTTTAACTGATGAGACAGGCCATAAGCTTTGAGGCATCAAGGGAATGAATAAAATGGAAAATCGCAGTAATTTCATTAAAAAAAAAAAAGGGTATCCGTTCCACACAGGACCAAGATATCTAAATTTCATTTTATGTACTTTGCAAACCTAAAAGGTTCGACCTCATTTATTAGAGCGTGAATACTCCATGTGTGGACTATGCCAACCTAAAATTGAAATTGTTCCATGCAAAATTCATACGTCCTGCCTTGTGCCTTGGCAGGTACCATTCCGTACGAATTGCATGAGCAGATGGGTGGCGTACACTACAGTGTATTCCTGTCTTTTTTTATTGTTTAATTTATTTTGGTTAAGTTAAAATTTGTTATTTTTATATAGATCATCCAGTGTAATATTTTGTAATACTTTTCAAGACTTTCTATAATTTTTTTTCAAAAAAATACAATTTCCTATCCTTTCCCTATCTCTTTTTACAGAAATCAATGAGAGCAATAATCTAATTAAAAATAGCACCATTTCCTTGTACGGTTCTACCCTCGATGTGCTGCATTGAAGTTGGCACTACCACAGCACTGCCTAGTGCCTCCACGCTATACACCAACCAAGCCAAGCGCCCTGTCATCCCAGGTCCCAGCAAGGCAACAGTAGTTCCTGTGCAATTCACAAGGCAGTGCCAGCAGTGTGGCACGCCTTTCACTACCACCCTGCATCATCCATTGTGGTTGTGGCTTCAGAGTTCAGGCTTTCAGTGACTTGTCATGTTTCCAAGAGGGTCAGGTTGGGGGTAGTGAAGTGAACAGGGCAAAGAAAAACATATCCACATTTCCCAGATTTCTCGAGTTCAGAACAGGTAGGGGCACCACTGTTCCCCTTGTCGTGCAGTGTGGGTCAACTGCAGCGCTGCAGAGGGCAGGGCTCCTGTTTGGCCAAACATTTTTTGTGCTGGAGAAAGAACCGGAGATCACACAAAAATGAGAAAAGAAAAGGGATCTATTCTGTCAGTGGCTCAGTGCACAGCATCTTCCTTTGGTTCTCCTTCTCCCAGTGATCATTGATCACCTTCACCAGCTTTGCTCAAGTTTTGCTGAGATGAAACATTACTCCAAAAAGTTCTTGCAGTGGAGCGTGGAGGCTTTTTCAGTGGTGAAGATCTGACAGCACAAGTCCCAGATGCAAACAACCTTCACCAACCAAGGCTGAGAAGGAGTATTTCATCTTTAACTCTCTATCTTTATATACAGCCAAAAAAATGTTTTTTTGAGACGATACAGCTAAAAACTTTTAAAAAACAGTAGTCTACTGCGGTATTCTTAAGTTTTTTTACAATTAAGAACTTAAGAATCCTGAAGTAGACTACTGGTTTGATTAACTGCCCCTGGTGTTATGATTATGTCTAAAAGTTACTAAACCCAAGAGGCAACAGGATGATAAGAACTGTCATGTCATGTCAGCTGTCTTAGTCCTTAATTAAACTCCAATGCAGAGCAGTTAGCAACGACATTATAATTAACCTGGCTGGAACTGCAACGAGATCCAATCTTTTTTATTGTTTCTCCAGTTTTCAGTCATTAACAGATTGATACTTTTTTCACCAACCAATAGGTGCCTCATTCATCTTCAGTTATAGCAAAGCAGCCCAGATCCCACCATGAAGAACAGGAGTACCTTCGCACCAGATTCTTTCTGGTTCCCTGCTGAGTTACTGCTACTCATTATTCCTATCTATGATCTTACTCCAAATCTTACACAGATTTGAACTTTAAGAACTAATTACATCGCTCTCAAATAAAGAGCTATATCCTACAGTATTGTTCATAATGAAAATCGGGAAAATTCAGAACATGACCCTGCCAAGAAGGAAAAATATATAATGAATCGTTATTCCAAACCATAAAAATGATACTCCTTTGTAAGCTTTTTTTTTTTTGAGGAATGTAAGCTTCTATTTGGGCATGCAAGTTCCATACAGCTATGAATTCCATCTACAACTATCAGTAAAATAGAAAACGTGAGCATAAACAAGATTAATCTTTCTCATGGCGAGCACAATTTTCCAATTCCTGGAGTGCAACTAATGTCACCACTCACCACCACAAATATTGAACCAAAGAACTCCATGAAGAACAACAAGCATCAGAAAGAACATTTTTTTTCAGTAGCCAACAGTGACAACACCATAAAATTACTACAGAAGAGATCAACAAACAGCCCATTAATCCCTTCTATATACAAAAAAAAGTGTACATTTTTCAGTTCATGGCTTCTTGCCGCTGCAATACTTAGTTGTAGTTACTAGTTACTAGGGAAGTGCTAAACACTGTGTACAAGGTGTGAGGAGGGGAGCTGGGGAGGAGGCTAGGAGAGCCATGGATTGGTGGCGCCTGGCGGCGGTGGCGGTCAGGACGTCATGACCTGGAATTTGCGGCGGCGGCGGTGGCGGTCAGGACGTCATGACCTGGAATTTGCGGCGGCGGCGGCGAGGCCGTGCATGGCGCCGTAGCCGCGGGAGCTGAGCCCGAGGCAGCCGAGGAGGAGTCCCTGACGGTACGGCAGGAACGTGCGCCGCCGCATCTCCGCCGCCTCCGCCCGCCTCGCCTCGTAGAGCCGCTCGTGCGCCGACCTCCTCCTCCTCCTCTCGCTGCCCCTCGCCGCCGCTGGGGAGGGGTTCCTCTTGGGGGCCTCCGGCGGCTGCGCCGACGAGGGTGGAGGCTGGTTCTTGCCGCCGTCGGACTTGCTCCGGTGGAGGAGTTCTTTCAAGAAGCCCCACCGGCGGGAGCCTCTCGACGACGAGGTGGACGCGGACGACGCCGTCGACGACGAGGACGACGACCGCGACGCCGATGGCGCCGCCGCGGGCTCAGAGGCGCGTGCCTCCGGCGCAGTCGACGGCGGCGGCGGTGACAGCCAGTGGGAGCGGAACGGGGAGAGGGACCTGGACCTGCGGTGGTGCACGGACGACCGGCTCCACGCGCGGCCGCGCTCGTCGGCCGGAGCCACCTCCGCCGGCTGCGTCGGGTGGCCGGCGAGGGGCAGGGGCGCCTGCGGCCGGAGAAGGAAGGACGAGAGCCGCATTGGGCGGATCTGGCCGTTGTGGAAGAGCTCGTCCGCGGAGGACATCGCCGCCGCGGCGGGAGACGGGAAGCGCGAGGAGAAGTCGAAGTCGAAGTCGAACCCTACCTCCTCCCCGGCGCCCGGGCCGCGGCGGGCGGGGCTCGCCGGCGCGCTGAAGAAGTAGCCAGCGGCGGCGGGGAACGGTGCGTCGCGGGAGGGGCTGGAGGGCGCGCTGACGAACGGGGTGGGGCACACGCTGCCCCCGGCCACGCCGCCGCCGCCGGCGAAGTGTTCGCCGGAGCTGGCGTCCGCCGACGCGGCGGGCATTGTGCCGGCGAGTGGGGTTGTGGCGTGAGTGAGATCGGGGAATGGCAAGACGGGCTTTTTATCGAGCTCTCCGAACCTCTTTGACTCTCTGAGACTCGAGGATTTTATTTGACACTCATTTAACTGGACGCTTTGCGATTTAGCCCCATTAGAAAGGGGAATTTCATTTGACACTCATTTTCTTGTCCCTCTCCTAGTGTAATTGAGCAGTGCTTCATCGTGTTATGCCCGTGTTTCTTGAAACTAGGGAAAATAACGAATGACTAGAAGAGTTTAAGGTAGCTAAACGAGTTTTAAGGCGCAACGACACATACGAAGCGCGGGAACAGCAGCAATAATTAAGGCATACGTACATCTCAGAAAAGACGTCCGTTTTATAATTATGTAGATCAATATTAATTGCCATGAAAAAATGAAATTAATGTTTGAGATCGTATTGGCGCGTAGAATACGAAAGATAGATTATCTTTAACCATTGACAGGTTAGATGGCACTAGCTAACTCATACTCTCTTTGTTCCAAATTGTAGTTCACTGTTGACTTTTGAAAATTCTATTTGACAATTCGTCTTATCCAAAAAATATATGTAAATATTATTTATTTTGTTGCGATTTATTTTATCATTAAACATACTTTAAGCATGACTTATATTTTTATATGTTTGCACTAATTTTTTGATAAGACGAATGGTCAAAAGTCAACAGTGAACTACAATTTGGAACAGAGGGAGTACAATGTTAGAGATCGATGTCGGAATGTCTCTTAGATAGCTTGTTCAGACATAAAATTTTTTAATTCCTATGTACAGTTGATTTTCGTATTGGAGATGGTTCAAACTTCCATGCACACTCTTTCTTCTCTATGTTATCGTCAATCTTACCTAATAAATTTTATAGATAATTTAGAGGCAACTTACGTGTATCAATATACATATTCTCAACCTACCTACCACTGTGAGAAACTTTAATTAAAATGTGACGAATAGGCTCATTTCATGCAGCCGCAGATCGATCGAGCAGCACGGCGATGACGACCCATGGCATGGCGATACGTACGTACGAACGTGGCTTCATTAGGGTTACCCTGTGGCGTCTCTTCCGTGAGCTACCGTACGTGTGCACGGAACACTCCGGACGTTCACACGCGCGCCCCGTCCGTCCGTGCATGCCGCATGCGCGATCGATCATGCATGCATACGTACGGCGATCCATCTTCGTGCGATCGGATCATGGAGAGCGAGCGCAGTGAATCAGAGATAAAAGACATGCACAAAAGCTTATATGCTATTTATGCTGCTCCTCTCTAATTCTTTCTAGGAGCTTGTAAAGAGTCATCTCTTCGCCAGAGTCCGACTCTTAACATTTTTTCATTTTGCCCCATGCCACATGAGCGAAACATGTCCATGTCATTACTAAGAGACACCTATTAGTAATTTTAGTAATATATCCATGCCTCCCTCAGACAGTGAAACAAATTTTAGTATTTCGCGAGTATATATCCTTCTACCCGTTGCTCAAAGACACATGGTTACCCGGATGACATGCGAGCGTCAGGTAGGCGTTGCCCGGTGCTGATCAAGACACTAGAAAGCCTGACGACTAAGGCTACCTCGTGCTTTGGGCCGACCTATGATAGTTGGACACACTAGAGTTACAAGAGAGCGCGACATATCTCGGATTTGTAGGGATCGATTACTATGTATGTACATATCTTTTTGGGTTTGTATCCCTAGAGTTAGTATAAATAGACTCCTCTTGTGTTAGGATATATAGAATATCCAGAATCACTATCGAAATAACCATCGACTTTAGCATCATCACACCCTGATCATCACCATAGCACTACCTTTCTCTAGGGAAGGATCCTACTTATGGTTTTTTCTCACGCAAACCTTGTACCATGATCTCCTGACTATAGTAAAGAACTGAACATACGACTATTGTCCCTTATTCAGGAGGGCTGAACCAGGATAAAAATATATTTAGCTGTCTCTTTTCTGTGTTTTATGCTAGGATTTCCTCGACATTTTGGAAGTCCGGATTACGGCAGAAAGTGGACTTTCTGGTCCCGCACTCAGAAGTAAACTTAACTAGAAAGCTTGTTCCCAATAATTCACAGTTGACACCCAACATAGGGCTGGAGATTCTCTCGTTGTCTTTCTCTAAGATGTCGATCAACTTTGATAATACTCGTGGCATGAGCGTCTTCGACGATGAGAACTACGCCGAGTACTACATGGACTCCAAAGTTCCTTCAGGTCAAGCACATGAAGGACTATATGCTACCTTATTTCTTGAGCTCAGCTTTGGATCGCATATGCTTAGAAATCTAACGCATATGCTTTTGAATCTAATAATATACTTGAATCCTAATCCTGATGGAGTCTAGAAAATTTATCCCAAAATGTTTCTAATTTTTTTTCCCAAAATCAATTATTATTTTCTGCTATAATTGATCAGAAAATAAGATGGAGAGGAAAACAATGAGCTGGTTTTTTTTTTTGAGAAAGAAAGCTCATAGCACTTTATTACTCATCATAATCAGAGATTACATGAGTAATACTGATATTTGGTTGGCCACGTACCGGATCAAAATTCTAGAAGTCGGCCCAAACTACACTCATTTCCCACAGGTCTGCTACCAACCCATTTTCTAAATGAGCTGGTTATCACTCGTTAGATTAAATTAAATTAAATTAAATTAAATTATTTTTTTTTTTTGTATAAGCCAAATGATGTAACGTTTTGTAGTCATTCTTGTGGGGTTTTAAATAGTACGCTTTTGCTCTCCGCGTCGGCGCTTGCTTCTTGCACCAGACGATGTGGCTCATTCTTGTCTTGTACGCCTCTCTTCTCCATCGACGCCATTGCTTATGCCATGTGTAGTGTTCATTACTTCTGTGCCGACGCCATTGCCATTGCATTCACGTCGACTGACCGTCGATCTACTCTTCTCTACCTCTTTAATTTGCTCGATTGGTAGCTTACGGAGTTTTTTAAATTTTTTATACTATTTTTTTCAGTACTTCTGTACGGTGAAATTTCTATACAATCGTACTGAAAAAGGATCGCATGCACGAAACACAAAACGCAGGCGCCTGCGTTCTAGCCGGTCCCTAAGTAGTACTTTTTAAAGTTTGTAAAATATTTTTTCGTAATTTTTTGACCTCGTTAAAACGTTTTTTAAGAGGGTCATAAATTTGCGACGGTAAAACGCTAACTCTACACTAATCTGCAACAAACAAGGCCTTGTCACCTTGTGTGTGCGTGAGACTGTAGCGCCGCCAGCAGCAGCAGCGCAGCGCTTTGAAGCGAAGCAGGAAAGGCAGCATCTTCCGTTCTCTTGCCCCCGCATATCTTCCCTGCTACTCCGGGCTCCAATCTCCCGCGCTTTCCTTTCCCTATGGCGTCGGCGGCGGCGGCAGAGGGAGTGACGGAGGACGGCAGGCCGGCGACCAAGTACGTGCTCATCACCGGCGGCGTCGTCAGCGGCCTCGGCAAGGGCGTCACCGCCAGCAGCGTCGGCGTCGTCCTCAAGTCCTGTGGCCTTCGCGTCACTTGCATCAAGATCGGTCCGCCCCACCCGCCCCCTCCCCCCTCCCTGCCGTCCTCGCTTCCTTGCCCCCGCGCGGCTCCCCACCCCCGCTCCCGTTCCTCCGGTCGGGGTCGCCGGCTGGGGTTCTGCTCTGCTCCGCGTGCGTTCAGCCTAGATGTCAGCGTCAATTCGCGTTTCCACTGGAGCATTTCCCCCTCTGCGTCTCGGGTGTGGGCGCTCGGTGTTCGTAAAACCCTAGGGAATCCTGCGCTTCTCTGTCTTACTGTTCTAGTTCGGTGGATAAAGATGTCGCATTTGTGCGCCGGTCTTTGTGTAGCCAAGCATCCCTATTCTATGATCTGGTCAGAATTTCCTTTTTTAAATTAATGTAGGGTGTAAAAAGTGTTCGTTTGTTGGTTTCTGCTTGGATTGGGCAGTAAAAGGCGATTAATTTTTTTTTATTACCAGTCGAAATGATTGAATGAACTAATAATATGTTGCTCCTTTGGGCGGTCCAATTATTGATTCGGCCTGCATAGTGAATACGAGGAATGCTGAATTTTGCTGGAGATTACTGTGTTGAAAGGTACAGCCTTTCAGGAGAAAATAATCTGTTGGTAGCTGATGAATTCATGTGGAGTAAGCATCCCCAACTTACCCTCTATCCCACCCTCTAAATCACTATTCATACACACATGAATAGTGTTTTAGGGGGTGGGATAGGGGGCCTATTGGGGATGCTTAACTGTCTAATCAATACGAGGATATGAAGCCATGTTGTCTCACTGATGCTACTTGTTTGTTATAGTTTCTAGTCGCATAAAGGTGACACCACATTTGAGTTTTAGGTGGCGTTTCGATTCCATTTTTGTGGAGGTTGTGTTAAATTATGAGGTGATAAGCACATGACTTTTCAACTTAGTTTTGTTACAATTGGTACAGTGTGTGATGAGTTATGAATTGTTTTGCTGCACTGTGATCAATCTTTTCTACTTCCAATTGCCTTTTTGTGATTGGCATTTGGAATAGTCTGTCTAAAGATGGGTGACTTTCTATTTTTTCTTAATTAAACAAATAGTTTGAGTTCGTTTTTGGGTGGTTTTGCTATTTGTGTAATTCCGATGTCCATAATTTATCATTTGGAGTTGCCTCAGCTTTGATTAGTCTTTAGTCTTACTTATGGAGCATTTGCTGGTTGTAGATCCATACTTAAATACAGATGCTGGGACAATGTCTCCCTTTGAGCATGGTGAGGTGTTTGTGCTTGATGATGGTGGAGAGGTATGGACTATTTAATGATTGCATGTGAAACCGTAATTTTATACTTTACAGTCTTGCTGCTGTCTTTTGTGATTTTGCCTGATGTTTGAAATTTATAGGTTGATTTGGATTTAGGGAATTATGAGCGTTTCTTGGATGTTACTCTGACGAGGAACAACAACATTACCACTGGAAAGATATATCAGGTGAGCATTTCCCCATATGCTATGCTCGGTAATTATCACTTGAGCTTATAGACTTCTTTTTCTAGTCTGTCATTGAAAAGGAGAGAAAAGGCGACTATCTTGGGAAAACGGTACAGGTAATCCCCTTTGAACTTTCACTGATATGGTCATGTTTGTATAATCTATGGAATTCCTATATGACAAACTATGAAATTCTTACAGCTGTAATGTAATCAGGTTGTTCCTCATGTAACTGATGAAATAAAACACTGGATACAGTCAGTATCCTCTGTTCCTGTGGATGGGCAGACTCGTCCAGCTGATGTTTGTGTTATTGAATTAGGTGGAACTGTAGGTAGGGTTTTTGGAAATCTTGTAGTATGACAGATAAGTTATTATTATTGTAGATGTAGAAGAGGAATTGATCTCGTTCTTATTTCAGGTGATATCGAATCAATGCCATTCATTGAAGCTTTGCGCCAGCTGTCATTTTCTCTTGGTATAGTTGGATTTTCCGGTTATCATTTTATTTTCCATAATTTATCGAATTTACAGTGCTTCTGCATTTTTTTGCATCGTGGATCTTTCTGTATATTTATTCTGCCATTGATTAGGGCAAATAGGGCAAACTTATTTGGTCTGCTCTATATTCCTTTTTTGTGGTTAAGCAAGTATTCCATGTGTTATTATTAACATGCAACAGATTCATCACCCTTTTTTAAATAAAAAAAAAATCATTTGTTGGTGCTCATACTTGGGCATGGTATTCACCATTCTTCTTTTTCTAGGTAAGGATAATTTTTGCCTCATACATGTCAGCCTTGTTCCGGTATTGGGTGTCGTTGGTGAGCAGGCAAGTACTTTTCCCTTTATTTAGTAATCAATAGCTTAGCATCTTGTGTATTTTATTTTTTTTTGTTGGGGGGGGGGGGTGGGGGTGGTTCGGTGGTGTCCTCCAGGAGCACACACACCTGTCATCTGTTCTGTCAGAAATGATAACCAATACTATAGGACCCTGATATTCTTTTTTCCCTTTTTGTAGAAAACTAAGCCAACACAACACAGCGTGCGAGAATTAAGGGCTTTGGGTCTGACTCCTGATCTTCTAGCTTGCCGATCAGCACAGGTAATGCAAAGAACATAAAAAATGAAATATTAATAGTAGATACTTTAAGATATGTATATCTTCATTTATTGTCACCTTTTTTTTATTATTTTCTCAAGATGTTCCTAGAGTTAAGAATGTGTTTTTCGTGAAATGAATGCTAGTTTTAGCTCATTTGATGTTGGTTACATTTCCTGATCTTTTTTTGGCTTACCTATGACTATTCATATGTTTTCAGTGCTGTAGTCCTTTGTTTTTGTAATCAGTGCTATGTTTATCTGAACTTTCAGCCACTAATAGGATCTGTTAAGGAGAAGCTTTCACAATTTTGTCATGTCCCGGTATGCCTATGTGCTCATGTACTTGAAAATGACATTTTATTCCCATTGTTTACTTTTTACATTATATCTTGTTTCTTGTAGGTTGAGAATATACTTAACATCCATGATGTTCCAAATTTATGGCATGTTCCACTTATCCTTAGAGTGAGTTCGAATCTTTGGTAAAAGTTTAGCATTGACTATTGTGGAAGACATTGAATTGCTATGAGCTGTATTTAGTCATCACTCTGATGTAAGATTTTGGCATGTGCTATTTTGATATTGTTAGAACCAAAAGGCTCATGAGGCTATAATCAAACAACTAAACCTTGCCAGGTGAGTTTGACAATTACTGTGATTTGTGAATTTGAGAAAGTAACATGGCATTTCAAGTTTTATATATGGCATTGTGTTAGTATATCTGGAAGCAATTTCTTGTTTTGTTTTATAGGTCTGCGGGACCCCCTGAGCTACTAGATTGGACACGGATGGCTGAGTCATATGATAACCTCAATAATTCTGTGCGAATTTTTATACAACTCTTGACTGTCGGTTGATTCATTTTCCTGTCGCAGAATATATTTGAATGAGTATCAATGCCATGCAGGTTAAAATTGCTTTGGTTGGGAAGTACACTAATCTGACTGATTCATACTTATCAGTTGTGAAGGTAGGCCATAAATCAATTCCTAAATTTATAGAAAATGCATCTATTGGCCACACACCTTATGTTTGTCATACAGAATTCATTGTACTACCAATAAACTTATGGTGAAAATTAGTTCAATAATTCTAAGATTTGTGCTAATGCCTATTGTGCAATAACTATTTATCCAAGTTTTGCCATATATGTCATGTAAAACTAATTAATGCCTACTGGTTATGCTCTTATGCATCTTTTCAACTTCCACATTCTTGTGCAGTACCATTGACAAATTATTTTACTATATTACGCACTTCCACATTCTTGTGCAGTACCATCGACAAATTATTTTACTATTTTATTACGCGCAAAAATATAAAGATTATTTCAAATTCGTGCATGCATATATTTGTTTGTTGCAGGCTCTCCTACATGCCAGTGTTGCTTGCTCACTGAAACCTTCTGTCCAGTGGATTGCAGCTTCAGATCTTGAAAACGCAACCGCAACAAATGTAATCCACTAGCAATCCACTAGCAATCTTTTCATTTATAAGATAGGTTAACTGCAGTACTAGCACAGTAGCACCTAAATTTTATGTTTGGTGCTGAACTGCTAAAAGGTACCTCTGTGCTACAGATTTGTATTGTGTTCATAATAGGCTACTAGCTTAACATGTCTTTTTGTATAAGGTCATTTTATTTGGAATGCCAGTGTCTGTAATGCATTTCATAGTCAGTAATCAATGTTGCAAGTTTTTTTTCGTCTGACATCCCCCTCTTTGTGTTGATATGTCTGACTGTGCCTCACTGTGACATAATTTTTACACAGGCACCAGATGACCATGCTAAAGCTTGGGAAACTCTAAAGGTGAGCATGATGATTATATTTGGTCCTTATTGTGGTCGTGTAAACTCAGTCTTTTGAAAGTTATAATATATAATATCTTTTTAAATGCTAAAATTTTCAGGGTTCCTCATGCATTTTAATACCAGGAGGATTTGGAGACCGTGGAATATCTGGGATGATATTGGCTGCAAAATATGCTCGTGAGAATAAAGTTCCATACCTTGGAATTTGCCTGGGAATGCAGATATCGGTGATTGAGATGTCTAGACATGTATGGATGCTTTGTTTTATCATTTACTGTTCAATGTATTTTCAAACTCTCATTATGAGGATGTTTTTGTAGGTTTTGGGCCTGGGAGATGCAGACAGCGAAGAATTCAACACAAGCACACCAGATCGCGTTGTTATGTACATGCCTGAGGTAATTTTTTATGCTGTTTTTTGCTGTACAAGAACAGGACATTGGTCCATTTCTTTGATTTTTTAAATTGTTCAGGTTTCAAAAACACAAATGGGAAACACGATGAGGTTGGGTTGCCGGAGAACATTCTTTCGCAAACCAGATTGTCTTACATCAAAACTGTAAGATACATTCCTTTTTTGGTTAACATATTATTTGGATCTTTGGGATGGTAGTTTATTTGGAATGTTGATCCATTGCCACCACCAGGAAAACTTCACGATATTTCCTAAGAAAACATGTTTTCACTGTGTCACATTGACATTTGCAACTTTAAGACTTTAGTAGCAGTTTAGTACTTTAGTTAAAATATATGATGCATGTGCTTGGATTAACAATATCTTACATGTCCCTTATCGCAATTCTTATTTTACCTTCTAACTTAGACATACATTTAAATGATAGATATGGAAATCCTACACATGTAGATGAGCGTCATCGCCACAGATATGAGGTATCCCATAAATTTTAGTTTCTTAACTCTCTAATTCTTTATCTGTCCATTATACCCTTATGCTTGGAAAGTTGGTAGTGATTATTCTTGTCTGTTCAACAGGTTAATCCTGCCTTTGTACCTATACTTGAAAAGGCAGGCCTTGAGTTTGTTGGTTGCGATGAAAGTGGAAATAGGATGGAGGTAGGCAAACAGCCCATTCCATCCTTGAGTCTTGATTTGTCCTTTTTTTTTAGTTCAAGCCTGAGACTGCTTCCACTGTTGATCAGATTGTAGAGCTACAGGACCACCCATTTTACATAGGTGTTCAATTCCATCCGGAGTTCAAGTCAAGGCCTCGAAGACCTTCGCCTCCATTTACAGGTTTGAATAATCAAGTACCAAATTCAGGAATTTTGATAATTGTGTAATTTTTAGCTTCCAAATACTTTGAGCAAAATGTTTATCTCTGTTCGTGTTTATCAGCATGATATAACTGCTATATTATTTGCTATGCAGGTCTAATATTGGCAGCAACTAAACGCCTGGGAACACTTGCAAATAACTCCAATGGTTGTGTTGGTGCTTCCGAGTAATTTCATTCTCCCAGTCAGGTAATGGACTCAGATACTTGATTATTTGCTGAAACACTTTCACTTTTTTGACGGCTGTTCAGTTTAAGAGTGGAACCTCTGTGTTCTTGTTGCAGATGGAGAGCATGGAATACCAGCAACCGCTTGTCGTTGCTGAGACTAGCTATTTGAACCTAGGCAGCAAAATAATTTTTGTCATCTTAGAGAGAACCTGAGTGGCTTAGCTAATCATCATCGATACAGTGAAATATGGAAGCACCCTAATTTTGCGGCTCTGAGCATACAGAATGTACCATGTTAAACACCGAGTCGATTTAGATTTTGTTTTAAGGTACAACTTGTGTCTATTTTCAAATAATCGAATTTGTTTGAGTTGCCCGTGACATAATTTTGAGCGACACTGTTTGTTGATCTTGCATGGCATTACGGCAATCCAAACAAAGACTCGTTTCTACAGAAGGAATGAAACAATATTTGATAATCTACATTTGGAACAAAAGAATTGTTTACAACGCTGGAGCTGGAGTTGAAGCTGGAGCTGTAGCTTAGATTCCTGCCTCACATACTTGGCAGTTGTACGCTCACAGGTGCAGAGAAACGTTACATAAAGTAAAACTGTATAAACCAGCGGGCTAAACCCACACGATGAGTAGAATGCAACACACCTAAAGATTCTACGTTACATTAAGGTAACAAGATTTGGCTTACCACCGATTCACTACCATTGTCACAGTCACAGCTAGACCACAATACTTTCATTCCAGGAAATGCAGAGATGACAGGACTCCTGATGGTGTTCAGGATATGATGGATCTGGCATGCACATCTCTGCACTTTGTAGTAACAATCTTAATCGTCAGGGTAACCTGTCCCACTCCCAGCCTCCCAGGGCATGCCTCCATGGCATTGAAACAATTGCTGCGGTGCAAGATCACCTTGGTTTTGAGCAGGAGTTGATGCTGACGCCTCCGAGGGGCCATTCCTGGGCAATGGTGCTTGCCACTGGCTCTGCATGCTCGCTTGAGCTGGTCCTACACTTGGAGCACCTGCATCCGAGCAAAAGAAACAAGCGAATTATCTGCCAGGAAGATTGTTCCAATCTCCTACCACTATTCACATATTTTTTTCTGCGGGATAAAGCAGTAAACACGAAGAAGATACACGTACCACCAAATGGTAGTTGCTGTGCTGATAGTGTCATATCGATGCGAGTTAAAGTCGTTGCTTCTATGATGTCATTGCTTTGTGAGAAGTGCTGCCTCTTGAGTTCCTGATCAATTCCTGGTGGCACTGAGACAGGGGGGAAAAACAAATGGTGGGTCAGCCAGTAGGTAGCTCAGTGCTAAATTTGTAGCCAAAATTGTTGACTGCTCTTTGGAATAATGATAGGAATACACGCTGCAGTTGCAGCGAAGATGATTTATAGTACATTGATTCAGGAAAGGCGCTATGTCAGCATCTTCAGCTTCAAAGTATCCCTGCACCTAACACATAATGGTGGTCACATTGAGTCTCGTTGAACGAATGCATGGCCATAAGAACTTGTTGTTTCTCGATAGCTGGCATTGTTTAGCCAGATCGACATAAGTATCATGACTCTTCACAAATACATACAAGAAAAAAAAAGGAGTTAACGAAGTCAGAAGATAAAAAATTTTACTCACCTCAGTTGGCCAGAGGATTTGCTCATGACCATATGGTGGATTGCCTTGACATGTGATTTTTAGTTACCAGAGCACAAAACTGTCATGCAAGGCACCTTGTGCAGAAAAAGAAACAATAGCGACACTTTAAGATTACATGACTAAAAGGATGAAATAAATACCTTGATAGCTTTGTATGTTGTGGTGATCAGGAATGGATGAGCATGGATCATTGTTTAAATTTGCACAGAATAGAGCATGGCTCAAGCAGCCAACTGCTTCAATACCTGAAACTGGAAGCGACAGACAAATTCCAGTACCAGACCATTGTACACAGCATGTTTTGGAAGACAAAAGCAGACAAAGAAACTGGTAGCTGACCTTGATGGGCTGGATGGTGAGCAGAATGATCTGTCTGCGATGCACTTGGTGTGACAAAGGATGGACCAGCACTATTATTTGCATTTGCATAATTTGGTACTGTAAAGCCGCCTTCCACCATGTGATCAGATGAAAAACCATCCAGTTGATCATGCAACTTATCCACTGTAGCCTGCAACAAATACACTTTTGGTTCCCTATGACAACAGTCTGGAATATGAACAATGCAACTATATACGTTTGGTTACCCACTAGCGCCAGTCTTGGGTTGTGCTGCAGAAGCAGGAGTTGCAGTCTATAGTTGTGAAGGCTACGCCACGTTTGGGGCAGGTGGCCAAGGTCTTCTTTTCCCAGGCACATGGGTGATGGGTGGCGTTCTAGTCGAAGGATTGAGTGTCACTAAGAGTGTGTTTGTTCATCCTTTAGGCTATGTGTATCTTGTATGTAGAGGACGGGAGATATTTTCAAGACTATGTATCAACTCGATGTTTGGTTCTTGAAAGTTATTTATTCTTCCATTATCAAAAAAAAAAAAACATTGATATCAGAATCTGTATTATGTGTTTGATGGCTTTCAGCTACCATCAGTTGCTCTTTGAGTTCTGATAGAATTGGTAGGCCTTTTGGCTTTCCCTTTATTCCTGTGGAATTATATGCTATTATGCTTTTCCCTTTATTCCTGTGGAACAATTTATCTATATACTTCGATATATTTTCAGGAAGGATCTCCCCTATTTTTTTCGTAAAAAAAAAAAAACTGTTGGGCCAGATTGACCTTGTCCGACACGTTATAAAGACCATAAGATGCTGCTCCGTCGAGAAAATGTATGGAACTGACCATATTGCCCCTTTCAGTGTGATGTGCTTGAAGCTCATGCCTGTCTTCGAGACAACATTCCCTGGCATGCTTAACCATTTTTTTCCAAGAGCTGTGCTGCTTGTTTATCTGGAGAACCTGTATTTGAAGAGATGGCATCAATCATGATTACATTACAGCTGTAACAAAAAAGAAAGAAAGGAAAGGAAAGACATAAGTTTTTTGTTTTTACTTCACGGAGCTTGTTTTCATCCTCCAAAGCCTTCAGGAAGGCCTGCACTGTATAAATGTGTGCCTTCCGAAGTCTCTTGTGGTATTTTCCATCTTTTGATATTTCATCCAAACGATACACTTCGTCTTCCAACTTTGGAGGATGCCTCTTCTCGTTTGCTGAAGAGAAACAAAGGGCAACATGTCGTAATAAAATACAAACAACAAATAAACAGAGGTGAAGTCAAACAGTAACAAAAAATCTCACAGAGGTCCTGTACCTTCATTTCTGCGATCCCGCACAGTCACCGGCTTCATAACAGCTTCCTGAACTCGAACACCGATCTTTTCACTCTCGCATACTCTTGCACCGATGATAAACATTCGACTGCGAGTTCTGGATGACCCTTCTTTGAAGCGGAGACGTCGTAGGGAAGCCTCCCCATTTGTCAACCAAACAGTACAATCACCACCTAGCACAAATCCGTGTCCATCCCGGCCTTGCACTATATGGTTGCTGAAAATCTCTTCAGTCCAGCTCTCCCGGCCATCATCGGAGAAGTCACCTCGGAGAGCCAGGACCTCAACTTTTAGCTTAGATAGAGGGCCTGTTGCAATCATCGTGTCACCTTTAAATATGCCAATTTTAATAGCTGCATCGTTCTCAGCTGTTATATTCTTCTCTGTGTAAACAGGAGTCTTGAGATGATTCAAAAAACGAAGTCGATAGCCTGTGTTGGACTCATTGGCAGTGGCATGCTCATGATTTTTCTCTAGTCTGAAACACAAGCAAGAACAATAAGGCAGTGTTGTTTGTTTCCATTTTGTGAGATAAACAGCAAATAATGATTTTGTTCCATCATACAGCAATATGGAATGAATAATCAATAATAAATTTCTAGGAAAGCTTATAAGCTAATTGCATTGAAGTTTGTGCTAGAATAACTATTGTATAGGCCTTCTCTTCTATTGTATAGGTCTTTAGGGGCCTTTTTGCTATTTCACCTTCTCTCCTGTACATGTATATTACAGCCCATTTTAGGCCCATTTAGTTGAGTAGCTCATTCTACCTCTTCTAACATAGTATCAGACTAGAGTTAGAGTTTCCCTACCCCCAAGCCTCCGCCGGGCCTCGCCGCCGCCGCCGGGGTCGCACCGCACAGATCTGCGCTGCTTTGCGCAGTGCAGATCCGCGCTGCTGCAGCGGGCCGTACCGCCAAGCCTCCTCCAGGCCCGCCGCTCCTGCCCGCCGGGTTGTCCCGTTGTCATTGCGGTTTCGGTGATCTGCGCCATGGTTTCGTCATCTCGCTACTCCGGACCGGCTCAGCTTCAGAGCATTCAGTTTGACAGATTCAGCTTTCATGACTGGTCCACTCTCCTCCGCGTCTGCCTCAACAGTTAGGGGCTCTGGGGACATCTCACCGACACCACTCTTCCTCCAACGCTGCTTGCGGCCCCTGGTCCTGCTCCTCAGCCTGCTGCAGATGGTGCTCCTATTGATCCCATCGTCCAGCAGGCTTACGATACCACTGTCCGGACATACAACACCGCTGTTGAGTGTCTGGGCGATTGGATTGCTGCTGAGAATCGTGCAGTTCATGTCCTCGTCGGTAGTATGCGTCCAGATCTTGCTGTTGATGTGGTCCCTCTGGAGTCTTCTCGGGCGATGTGGCTTTACGTCCAGGCTACTTACCAGCCCAGCAGTCAAGCGCTCTACACTTCTCTTCTGCGTGAGGCCAAGACACTCCAACAGCAGGACTCCACTGTTGACGACTTCCACCAGCGTTTCGACGATGTTTACCGTCAGCTAGATGCTTTGGAGCCTACTCCCGACGTCCACTGCTCGCAGTGTGTTCGCCTTCGGGATCACCGTCTTGGTGCGAGAGTTTTCCAGTTTCTCAGTCGGCTCCGTCCGGAGTTTGAGCCCCTTCGTGCTCAGCTCCTGGCTCATTCGTCTCTTCTGACACTGCAGGAGGCGATAACTCAGGCCCGGGTTGAGGAGACTCGCCTCTGTGGCATTCTCTCATCATCGGCTACTGTGTTGGGTGCTCCGGAGTTGCCTCTGCTTTCGGTGCCTTCGTCGCTTCCTCCTGCTCCCGCTCCTTCTGTGCCTGTTCGTGGTTAGACCGCAGGGGGTGGTAGTGCCCGCTGCTTCTACACCGACCATAGCAGCGACACCTGCCGCAGGGGGTCTCGCAGCTTCTGCAACTACTGTCGTCGGAGGGGGCACACGATCCAGCAGTGCAGGACCCTCCGTGATCGGCAGCGGCGCCAGCAGTCTAGCAGCCCTGCTAGTAGGGATGGCAAAAATACCCATGGGTCTAGGTCTGGGTCCCATCCGAGACCCATGGGTATTAGATTTCGGGTCCGGGTCCGGGTCCGGGTCTTAAATTGGACCCATGGGTACCCAGACCCGGACCCGAAATTATAGACTAACATGTGGACCCGAGAGGATAGACCGATCTCCCCTCATCTAACCCTAAGCCACTGACTCCTCTCCCATCCACTCATCCAGTGACCCAAACGACGCCGCCTCTCTCCTCAGCAGCCGCCAGCCTGCCCCCTCGGCCTCCCCACAAACGCCACACGCCGGCGTACACCTCCAGGTCCCGATGCCACCTCTCTCCTCCGCCGTCTCCTTCTCCTCCAGTTGCCGGCGACGAGCGACGGCGCAAGGCTTAATGAGCTCGGGGCGCGCGCGCGAGCTAGGCGGCGGCGAGCTCGGAGAACCGACGCCGCTTCTCTCCGCCGCCTCCTTTTCTCCAGTTGTCGCCGTGACGGCGAGGCGGCAGGCGCCGCAATGAGTTTCAGGCGCGGCGGCGGAGCTTCGGAGGCGGCGCGAGCTTAGGCGCGGCGGCAGCGAGCTCGGGGAGGCGCGAGTTTGGCATGGCGCGCGGCGGCGGAGCTCGACGCAGCTGAGCTTAGGCGGCGCTGGGACACAGAGAGCAAGGTCGTCTCCCTGCGAGCACCTCCTCTTTGGCTCTCTCCCTCTCTCCTGTTCTCTTAGGTTGGACCCGACGGTACCTGTTGGTCTGTACCCGCCGGTCCGGGTGCAGGCATAGGTTTAGACCCGAGAGCAACTTCGGGTCCGGGTCCGGGTCCATTGTTCGGGTCTCGAGTCCGGGTCCACGACGGCTGGACCCGAAGGTACCCGACCCGATTGCCATCCCTACTGGCATTTGGCGGCGGAAGTCTTGGCCCTCCTGGGTCCGAGTCTCGTGGTTCTGAGTGGGCCCAGTTCGTTCAACAAGGTTGGCGCCTTGAGCTCTCCAGCTCTCCTAAGGCCTCCTCTGTCACTGCCAGCCAGTCTTCCTCTACTGGATCACGTATCTGGAATCTGGACTCTAGAGATTCCTTTCACATGACTCCTGATTCCACTCACCTCACCTCTATGAGGTCCCCAGCTAGTCCAGTGATTGTGAAAACAGCTGATGGCACCTCCCTCTCAGTTGCTGGACAAGGCACTCTACACGCATCATCTTTTAGTGTTCCCTCTGTTTCTTATGTGCCTTGTCTTACTATGCAGCTGATCTCTGCTGGCCAACTTACTAATCTTAGTTTCAGCATTACTTTCGAGTATGACTCCTGTTTTATCCAAGCTCGCAGTTCGAGGACCCTAGTTGGTACTGGCCGGCGCACCCATGACTCCCCACGGCTGCGGGAGCTTGACTGGCTTCGCCTTCCTTTCGCTGCTACACCTCCACATGTCAGCCAGTCGATCATCGCATCCGATGCCACTGCCTTCACCACCACCACCACCTGCACCAGTTTTGCTCTGTGACATCATCGGTTGGGTCATATGTCGAGTCCTCGTTTGTCATCTCTTATGAGTCGTGGTGTCCTTGGGAAGGTTTCTCGTAATGCCTCCCTCCCTTGTCAGGGCTGTAAGCTTGGTAAATAGCTACAACTATCTTATTCCAGTAGTCGGTATGTGTTGGATTGTCCTTTTGCTTTAGTTCACTCTAATAAATGGGGACCTGCACCCTTTGTTTCGAAAGGGGCCATCGCTGGTTTGTTATCTTTGTTGACAATTACTCTCGCTTCACTTGGATCTACTTTCTCAAATCTCGTGATCAAGTTCTAGCTGCTTACTAGGCCTTCACTGTCATGGCTCGTACACACTTCGACTCTCCCATTCGTGTGTTCCGCGCTGACTCTGCTAGCGAGTATCTTTCTAATGCTCTTAGACAGGTTCTCTTGGATCATGGCACCCTCACTTAGTACTCTTGCACTGGTGCTCATGTTCAAAATGGAGTTGCTGAGCGCAAACATCGCCATATTCTTGAGATTGCTAGGGCCCTGATGCTCTCTGCCTCTGTTCCCTCACACCTCTGGGCTGAGGCTGCTTCCACGGGAGTATATAGCCTTTGTCAAGGCTCGCCTCAGTGAGCAGTTTCAGATGTCAGATCTGGGCCCTATTCGGTACTTCCTAGGGATTGAGGTTGATCATACACCAGAGGGCTACTACCTTTCTCAACGCAAGTACATTTATGAGCTTCTTGATCGTGCTTGTCTCACGGATGAGTGGACAGTTGACACCTATGGAGCTCCACCTTCAGCTACGGCCTACTGATGGAGTTCCTCTTGAGGATCCCACTCGCTACCGTCACCTAGTGGGGAGCTTTGTGTATTTGGGTATCACTCGTCCAAATATTTCGCATGCTGTTCATATCCTCAGTCAGTTTATGGTGTCTCCTACGAGTGTGCACTATGGGCATCTTTTTCGGGTCCTTCGCTAACTGCGTGGTACGGCCGATCGTCGCTGCTCTTCTCCAGCTTCAGCTCTCTTCAGTTGCAGGCTTATTCGGATGCTACATGGGCTAGCAATCCCACTAATCGCAAGTCCGTCTCGACCTACTGTATCTTCCTCGGCTCCTCGCTGATCTCCTGGAAGACCAAGCGACAGGATGTAGTGTCTTGCTCTAGTACAGAGGCTGAGCTTCGTGCTCGCTCTTCGGCCACGGCCAAAATCACTTGGCTTCATTGGCTTCTTGTTAATCTTGGAGTTCCTGTCACCACTCCAATAGTGGTGTGCTCCGACAGCACTGGCGCCATCAGTATTGCCCGTGATCCTGTGAAGCATGAGCTCACCAAGCACATTGGCATTGCAGCTCACTATGTTCGCTCTCAAATGCAAAATCAAGTGATTACTCTTTAGTATGTGACTTCGGCTTATCAGCTTACTGACTTCTTCACCAAGACTCTAATTAGAGCGTAGCATGATGTACACATTTCCAAACTCAATGTTGTTGACCCACCATGAGTTTGAGGGGGTGTTAGAATAACTATTGTATAGGCCTTCTCTTCTATTGTATAGGTCTTTAAGGGCCTTTTTGATATTTCACCTTCTCTCCTGTACATGTATATTACATCCCATTTTGGGCCCATTTAGTTGAGTAGCTCATTCTAGCTCTTCTAATAGTTTGGAGGTGAAGGTACATAATGATAACATGAGAAAAAAAGAACAGGCCAAATGAAACTAGGGATGGCAATCGGGTGGGTATTACCGGGTACGCCTGAGCCATACCCATACCCAATACCCGAAGATATAACCCAAACCCGAACCCGGTTCTATCTACGGGTACACATGCATACCCATACCCAAACCTGGTGGGTACCCGATACCCAATGGGTACCCATACCCACAAGTACGCTCCAGAATTAGTGAACACAGTCACACAGAAGTACAGAACATTGAATCACACAATAAGTTAATAACACAAACAGACATACAAATTAAGTTTCAAATCTTAAATAAAACATGCTCATGAAAAGTTCAACCATAGTACCATATAATATAACCAACTAGCCCTACATGTCATGACCTATTAAAATTATTTCGGGTATCCATTGGGGGTACCCATAGGTACAAAATAATACCCGTGCCTGCTGATTTCGGGTACCCGTACCCAGAAACCCATGGGTAAGAAATGACACCCATACCCGAAACCATCGGGTCGGGTACCCGCGGGTACCCGGACCCGTGGGTAATATCGCCAACCCTAAATGAAACATAGGTACTACATTCCAAACCGAAAACAAAAAACAAAGCCTACAGATCACGTATGATTGTGGATCTCTTACCTTTGATCAATCTGGCGATTGGAGCATAGACGTGCCAATCGTTTCTGCAATGTTGTGAGGGGGATATTAAGAGCTTATATGATTATCAAGTGGATTCCTTAGGAAAAGGATAATGGGAATGATTATGGAAAAAAGAGTCTAACCACTTCATGGTGGAGAACCTCGATCTGCTGCTGAAAGCCTTCCAATTTGCTGTGACCCAAGAAATTAAAAGCGGGAAAATGAACACAGGCCAGCTTCAGATACATATTGAGCCTTTGACATTGTTGCATTTTTTTTTTCAAATATAAGAGTAGGACATGGTGAAAAAAATATTCTACAAACCAAACTGTCTTGCGTACTGTAAACATACGAGAAAAACAAAATATCCATTAAACAGTAACCTGACGATAATCGCCAGAAGTTCTTCAAACAAACAATGACTAAAACACAGATCAAGTATGTACAGTTGCAAACTCATTTCAAGGGATGTGAGATTTTAGTAATAAAGAAGTACAATTAAAACATCTAAGATTAGGAAACACATATACAGATACTTGAAGCTAAAATTGATTTAATGTTTTGCAAACTGCGGATCTATTTTGTCAAATAACATAAAATAAATCCAAAATCAAAATCGAAAAGAAGGAAGGTGCACCGTCATGAGTAAATGTTTGTGAAAGGGAAAATTACAATTTGCAAACGCTCACCTATGAACAAATGAAAGATGTGGACCCCATGCAGGGAAACAATGACCTACATGAAAATTTTGTTGTTCTCACAAAAATCCCTACATAAAACATTTTGTGCTAAACTCAGCACTAGTACCACTAATCTATGAGATAAATCCTAATTCCTTTTTGCTTCTGAAAAGGATCGTATCGTTATAAGAGAGGAGAAACTAATGTTAACAGATTAAAACCCTTACCTAGAAATTGAATCATGACACTTCTGAAAGGCTTGATCGACGTGTCTCTTAACCTGTTCAAGTGCAGGACGGTCAAACCAGGCACACACACATAACAGAAAATAGAGTATTGAGAAATTTACCAGAGGAAACACTATGACATGGGGGGAAAGAGAAAGATAGTTTCTTGCAAAAAGAACTGTAAAATACTATCTTGGAAGTTTGGGATATCTAAAGACAAGCCTTTCTCCAGAGTAGTCTTTGTAATCATGTACTTTCTCCACAAAAGGACTTAGTAGTTAGTACAAAAAAGGAAGTTCGTATAGCTAATCTTGACAGAAGCTAGTTACTAATAAATATCTAGCATAAATAGAGTTTTGACTCTATCCAAACATGTACTACCCAAAATGGTCGAGCAGATACCCACCAAATTGGGCCAGAAGCAATGATTGGGGGATACCGATGCAGGAAACATGAGATCCTGGAGCTCAGCTCACCATGCGGCTCATCTGGGAGAAGCTAGGCGTCTCCGTGCTCTTGCTGCTCCTGCACACGCGCACACACACACACAAAAAAAAAAAAAAAAATCCACCCCGATTAAAACCAGCACAGGTTTAATAGAGAGATGTTGCAAGAACCAAGCATCGATGGAGGCGCTCACATTCGCACCAGGAAGAGCACGGCGAACAGGGTCTGGCGCAGCTTCCGGCTCCCCGGCGACGCCGGCATCCCCGCCGCCGCCGCCGCCCTCTCGCCGCCTCCGACCGACACCGTCATCCTCAGGCGCTTCGCCGGCGGTTGCGCCATCTCCCTCTCCCTCTGCGGCGCTTATTAGCTTTCCTGGGTTCTTGGCGATGAGTGGAGTAGGGTTTATATAGAACAGAAGCTCACTGAGCGAGCAGTTGGTGGCAGCGAAAGCGCGTGCCGCGTGGGCATCGCATCGTCGTCGCCATTTCCGACGCCGCAGCGCACGGCCACCGCGGAATCTTGGCCGGATTCGCAAAGACCCCTCTCTCAGCTCGCCCTGAACTGCAAGGACACTTCCGTCGGAGAGGGACAGCAGAATCAACCGGGGCTCGCATTCGCCATTGGCTCGCCATCCGGCTGGGCCAAGGCGACCGGCTCCTCACTCCTCAGTCGTCAGTGCTTTCTCATCCGTTCGCCGCCGCTAGGCGTGCTCAGAGTTGCCGAAACTTTTTTTTCGCGTGACGTGTGCAGATTTGCCACATTCCAGGAATGTACGATGATTGCAAAATTGATTGCGTTATCTCTGACAATTGTTATGCAACATAAAAACTATATATCATATAAAGCTGTCTACACATCTATTCGGTGTTTGTATGTAGATTCAAACAATGTGGTGATCAAATGCGTATCTCAATTTTATAGCCTACATGTTGATACAAGATATATATATATATATATAAGAGTATCAAGTGAAAGCAAATGAATTTCACAAAGAAATTGAGACCTAAAATTAGCACAACCACAACATAGGGAAGACATGCCAACCAATTTTAGTTCACATATTCATCCACCATAACAAGTAAGATTTTTAATGGATTCTTCTTACAAGCATAAAGTAGAAATATGTAGTAGTGACATAACAAGCATATAAAAGCATTTGTCCATTATCGGTGCATACATGAAAATATTTTCGATAAATTATCCTTACAAGCAACGGCATTGAACAAAACCGTTATCAAAGCATATGCTCGTTACAAAACATCAAACCATTCCCATTTGGTAGCAAAATAGAACAAAACCAGAGCATCATTGACCTTATTTTTAAAAAAGTCAATCAGTGCACCATAATGTACATCTTGATTCTTCAATTGGTAAGCAGGGTTACTAAAATTTATGTGACTGTATATATTTGTTTGAGCCAACCTAAAATTGAAATTTTAACTGCATTCAATAAACAAATCATGATTTCAGATTTTGAATGTTGACACGGTCTCTAAAATAGAAATTTGACCATATTTTTTTAAAAAAATTATTTATAATACACTAAATTTTTTTTAAAAAATGAAAGTTCTTTTAAAGACGAATCTATCTATATGTTTTGTATGTCATCAATCTAAATAGTTTAAAAGTTTTATATGGATAAAGTTTTAAATTTTGACTTAGAACAAGTCTAAAACAACTGCTATTTCATAACGAGGAGAGTAAATAAGGACAGAAGAGATATTTCGGTTCATGGCATCATTAGTATTAACCAAAACCTCACCTGAATCAACTTATCGACGTGCTACTACAGTAAAAACAATACCCATGAAATAATATCTGCATGTTTAACCGTTGGAAGTATATGAGATGCTACTGCAGTGATAAAGATGTGAAGTGAACAGCAAGTGTACTGTCAAGCAATTTTCAATGCTTTCTTGATGACTCTTAAAATATCCAGGTTGTACATGTTCTATATTAGATATCGTATATAACCTTATATGGTATACTGTCGGAAAAAGACCGTCGATCATAGTATATATTGTCGATGGTTTTTCAATTTATTTTGGGTAGCTTATGCTTGACAGCCGATCGACAATCCTAATTAGGGTAGTCGGATTTCCTGCTAGTGTAGATGGTTGTGGCTGTCAAAAACAAGCGTTTTTTCTAGTGTAAACTAATATAAGGCCCTCTTTCGCACTTTGGTTTTTCGGTTGAGACATAATTTATCATTTCTGTTCAGACTATTTAGCATAGTGTTTTATAATATTTTTTCAAGACTTTGTAGGGTTTTATTCAAAGTCCTCGAAAATATTTTTTATATTTGTTTATCCTTTTCGTACTTTTGTTTGAAACCTCTAAACTTTTTGTCTCAACCAAATCAGATCACGAATCAAAAAGTTCCATGCCTTCATGCCCGACAACCAAGACGACCATCAATATTGTGTCCAACTAATCGTTATTCGGGTTTAGGGTTTCCCCCTAGCCGCCGCCGCCGACCCCTGCCGCCTCCCCAGGTCGCCTCCCTCCCTCTTGGCCTTCCGCTCGCGCTCCCTCTCCCTCTCGGCTCCTTGGTAGCCTAGCCGCCCGCGGCACCCGCCCTCGCCGTCATGCCGGCCGGCCTGCCCGCCAGCGTGCTCTCCGGCGCCTCCTCTTCCTCACGGCGTCACCTCATCGGGCGTGGAGCAGCAAGCGGGATCCTCCTCTTCCTCTCTCCGTCTCTTGCGGCGTCGGCTGCGGCTCCGTCGGCGGCAACGGTGGCGAGCTTTGGGAGGCGTAGAGGCGATCCGGCGGCGTCGTGGCCTAGGCCTCGGGGAGACAACGGTGGCGCGCTGCCACTACTGGTCGTGGTGGTGGCGGCGACCACGACCGGCAGCAGGGCGGCGCGGCTTCGGCGACGACGTAGCCACCACCAGTGCAAGCGGTTGGCGCGGCCAGGTGGGGCGGCTCGGCGCGACTCCCCGGCGTCCATCCCCTGCCTCCCTCCGTTTTCCCTCCCCCCTCCTCCTCCACTTCCTCCTACTACTCTCTTCCAACCCTAGCCCTAGTGTCCCCCCCTCCATCCTCTCCGACCGCGGCGGCAGCGTGACCACCTTCTTCTCCGGCCGGCGCTAGCGGCGTGCCCTACGGTCTCCCCGTCAGATCCAGTGGCGCCGGTGCTCCCCTCCCCCACCTCGGACGCGCGGCGCATCGTCCGCCTCTCTCGCTGGACGCGTGGCTCCCCTTCTTCATCCCTGCCTTTGCGCGCTATGGCGGAGCTTGTCGCTGGTCTCCTTCCTCCTTCCTTCTTCCCCTCCCCTTGGGCCCGTCTCGGGTGACCACCCTGGGGGGCGCTCTGTTGGGGGCCGGATCCGTAGGTACGAGCCCCGGATCTGGCGTTGTTGGTCGGAGCGGTCGGAGCGGGTGTGCTTTAGGGTTGTGAGTCCGATGGCCTCGTAGCTCGGCGAAGCTCGGCACCGGCTCTCCTCCTTCTTCCCCCTTCCCCTGAGCCCGCATCGGTGGATGCCGCTCGGAGGTCCGCTTCGGTAGTGGGCGGAGTGGGCGGAGCAAGTGGGGCTCCAAGGGCGTGTGTCCCGCAGCTCCTCGGCTCCTCCCGTGGTGGCGTGGTGGGCCGTCACTCGTCTTCGGGCGGCGCGGCGACCCCTGTCTCTAGCCTGGTCCCATCCTCGCATCCTTGCCCTCCCCTCCCTGCGAGGTGCTTGGTGGCATAGGTTGGCGCTTTTCAGGTTAGTGGCAAGGTTCGACTTGTGCCGCTTGGGTGGCGTGGCGTCTGGCTTCCTTCGCTTCCCGTGCGCAGGCCACCAGGTGTGGTGGCCCCTCTCCGGCGACATTAGCCGACGACTTTGATCCGACGGCGTTCCCGTTCTCTGCCTTTTGGCCTGGTCCCATTCCCGCCGTCGAGACCCTCTCTTTCTCCGAGGTGTCGAGTGGCGTGGGCGGCTTCTTCCTCGTCCGGTAGCGGCATACGTGCTCGCTCTCCGGCTTTGCGTCTTCAGCTGGCGGCTCGGTTCTCCTAGTGCTATCGACCTTCGGCGGACCCTGCCTTGTGCGCTAGTAGGACAGGTTTTGGACGAAAGCCCTGCCTTTCGGGCTAGTGTTGGCGTCACCTTTGGTGTCGTTCCCTTGTTGGAGGCATCACCTTACGGATCTTCCCTACTCTGGGTAAAAACCCTAGCAGCTCCGCGACGGTGGTGGGTTCTCTGCGTCGCTACCTTGTTGGAGGCGTCGTGGTCGCCATTTTGCGCATTGGTTTTCGCTGGGTCTACTGCCGCAGGAGTCGCTCGTCGTTGTGTGAGTGTTGGTGGTATTTCCCCTTCTCCCTCCCTTGTATCTCTCTCCTGTTCGGCCTTTGGCCTTAGTGGCTGCGGTGTGGCTGCATTCCTTCTTTCTACTCTGTAGGCGGTGTTCCCGGCAGTGGCCGGAGGTGTGTCTGGCTTTGGGCAGGGTTGCAGCGGAGTGCTGTGGTTGTACCCCGTGTTTGCACGGGTTTTTATTTTATTTTCTCATGCTATTCAATGAATCAAGATGGCACTTCTTCTGCCCCTCTTTCAAAAAAATTGTGTCCAAATTGATCAACCAATGATCATGGGGTAAATCACTCAGAGGGGCGAGGGTTCACCGCTGGCGCTATGGAGAGAGAGGGGGGATGAAGGATTTTGGCGCCGGATGGATCGATCAGAGCAGCTACGCGGTGCATGTATATATGATGGCCGCCAAGTCACCGCCGGCCACCGCGGGAGGAAATGGCACCGCAAATTCGACGTCTCGGAGTTAGCGGCGCCAAAACCCAGGTCAAGTCTCGAGCTTAATTGCTTCGCGATCGACGCACGCGCGAGTTTCAGTCCAACGCGTAGAGTGCTCTGCCTTTCTTCTAATTCTTTTTAGTTCCTCTCGCCGATTAATCTGAAGAAAGTTGTGGCAGTGTTCAAGTGGTTTTGGCAATGTGCATGGATAAGACGCGCACACTGGCGTAGCGGATGGTGATGTGCATGGATCTCGACTTCTCGATGGTCACTTTAGGTTTAGGCTCTTGATTTGCGGTTTGATTTGATGTTATTTGGTTGAGCCAAAATTTATTGTTTTTGTGTAGACCATTTCATATAACATTTTGTAAAAGTTTTTAAACATTTGCGAAACTTTTTTAAAAAGATTTAAAATTATTTTTAATAACGTTTTAGTCTTTTTATGTTGTTTTTAAAATTTTTAACTTTAAGTTAACCAAAATGAACCGAACCACGAATCAAAGAGGGTCTTATAGACATAGAGAGACGGGCTAGAATGAGAAGCTGCGAGGCTACTGGCCTGAAAATACAGCGAAGAACGGTGATGCTTCAGGGCGAGGTCTCTACGTCTTCCGGTGATATTCCTCCGCCTTATCCCTTCTATAGCCAGTGACAGTGAGCAGTGACTCAGTTCTTGGTCTTCACGCGCTGGGATCTCTTCGTATAAGTGCTCGTTGATAACTATTTCTCTTCTTATTCTTGGAGAAGGGTGGGTTTAATTCTTTTCTTTTTGCTCTTATGTGCAATGTGTCTTAAGGCAGTGATTGTAGTCTAGTACTCCCTCCGGTCATAAAAACAAGTCGTCATTGATTTTTGAACATGGTTTTGACCATTCGTCTTATTCAAACCATGTAGGTTATCATTTGCTTTGTCATGATTTGTTTTATCATTAAACATACTTTAAGTATGATTTATATTTATGCATGTTTGACACGATCAAACGCAACTATATATATGAATCATTGGACTGAACTTGGACTTCACTATGGACAACCATGGGCATGGAGTGAAAATATTCCGCTCCTTCGGATTTGGTCATAGGTGAGTGGCTTTTAATCTAAAGAGAGAAGATCTGGCAGAACTTTCAACTTTTAGTATATATATGGTGCCCGGTAGTTTTGGATTTTTGAGACACGATCAAAATTTTGTACAGCTCAAATGATCAACAAAACTACCGTGATTTCGAAATTACATCATCGAATTTACTTTGATTTATTCGGAGCAATTTTTTACATCTTAATCCTATCTCTATTTCTTCAATTAAAAAGTTTGTTATGGTGAGTATTGATAGTATCAAACTTCATTAAATACTCACCCATGCCATCTATTGTAACAAACTTATCTACTTCACTAAATTACATACTCACCGTGTAATATGTCGTAACAAACTTATTTTATGTGATTTAACACCCTAAAATTCTAATGATGATTTGTACAAGCAAAGTAGGATGTGCCAACCTCTACATTGATTCACGACGTGGCGTGACACGTGATATGTTGCACCAATTGCCTACGGCGAAACCAAAGCATATAATCTCTTCACAGTCAATCAGATGTGTTGCGTCTTGTGGTGCGTACCACAAAAACCAAAGGCTATGATACGATTGCTCGTGGTTCGATGTAAATACATTTGGCTGACGTAAATAACCCTACCACCACGTGGCACAGATCTGCCGACGGCCGTGTAACGTAAATACGGAAAAATATATTTACGTCGGTCGTAAATAAGCGGCCCACGACGACACCCCTATCCAACAGCTGTTATTTACGTCACCTACGAGGCCGATGTAAATAACCTTATTTACGTCGCTTTTTATACGTCGGCCTGCTGACGTAAATAGCTATTTACGTGGGCTTTTGGACTATTTACGTCGGCTTCCTCAGATTTCTGTAGTGCCTTTCTCGTAGCTAAGCACGGACGATTAGCTTGTATCTCTAATAATGTCAGAGCTAACCTTTTGTTTAGAGAGCTATCGCTCCTAAAAAATATATATTGCCATTGGTATACATACTACATATAGTATTATAATTCAAAATCAATCTAGCTAAAAAAATATACACTGCCATTGGTATACATACTACATAGTATTATAATACAAAATCAATATATCTAATTCGTTAGATTGAGAGGCACGGGCTTAGTATATCAATGTATCAATCCGTACACGAATCAGCTGAACAGAATTGTGCTAGAAGCAGGAATATGCAAAAATATATACGATATTAGCTTCAATTTTGCAGTGCAGCTGCTTCGGTAAGTGTTAGTTTGCATCCGCCACAAATATGTACAGCTTCTGTATGAATGCAAACACCATTCACAGTCAAGTAAATAGTTCGACAATTACAAATTAAAATTGTAAGCAATCACCACTCACAAATAAGAAGAGAGAGTTGCAAATACCATGACGTACGTGTCACTGGCTCGCTGCCACCGGCAGCTCCGAATGTTTCTGCTGCTAGAAATCTTGTTGCATTGCCAGTCTTCACATTTATATAGCTAATTCTCTTAAGCTGATGAGCCTTGAGCACAATATAGGAGCATCGGCCAAGACGCTAATGGAGTAAAGAGATGCATCAAACTGGTCTGGCACCGACTTTGTTAATCATATGTAAACATGCGAGTATATATATATAATTCGCAAACGCTAATCAGTACACGTTTCAGAATTTATTTTTTCTAGGTTGATCAGACGTCAAGACTGTTCTACCTTCGATAGGTTGCATCGAAAAGGGCAAGAGACTACTGGTTAATCTACAACGATGCATCCAAGCAACACGTCAATTACACTGACACACTTAACATATGCTATACTACAGAATTCTGATGCTACTCGTTTATGGTTGATTCTCCTAAAGCTCGCAAACGATCTGACTTTGCTCTCCATTGCGCGTATACAAGAATCTCTCTTTACCATTACGCGTATGGAGCCAATTCCAAGTGCAAGACTGGGAAGAAGACTGAGCTCCAAGTCATCACCTGCGTGTTCGTCGCCAAGCTCGCTAGCTTAGCTATCTGGATACTTCCTGTTTAATTTTAATACTTAACAAGTTGAGTTCACGTCACAGGTTGAATGAAATCTCATAATCTCTCTCATTAATGTACACCCAGACTGTAGTTTGATGAATGATAAAATCAAAGGGATAAGGAAAAATTAATTTCCAATCATAAGCACCTTTGTCCCATAAAATTATCAGTTTGCGCTATCATCCGCTCACCTCGGCATCCAGGTTCCCGTTTGGAAGATAGCGATTTTTTTTTTCTGGAAATAGAAATGACATGTGAATTTCATATAAAAATTCCTGCATTCAAAGTACCTAAAGTTACGCGAACCGATGGTTTAACACATTTCAGCATACCATTTGATCAACTGGGTTGAGCAAAAAGCTAAACTATGCGCTTTCCAGTAACATGTTACGCCCACGCCAAACAAACACATGATCAAATGGAAGGTTGAAAATAAACTGATAGATATGATTCATTTTGGCAGTCTTTTGGCCCCCCAATATTATACATACAATCGGCTCTCCTGACATCTCATATCAGGCCCTCATGATAATACCAGACTATACATATAACCTTATTGCAACATTGTCACATACTAAGGAACATTCATATTCACAGATTCATTTCTCTCATCATCCTAGAACAATGATTCTATCTTTGATGGCAAATCAGCTGGTCACAAACAGTAGTTGCAATAACTTGTGCTTGGCATGACACTGTTCGTTGGAAGCAAGAGCTGCCTTCTCAATCAATTGTTGGAAAGAGCTACTCTTCACAAAATGTCATCAAACATCAGGGACAACACCAGTCCCTGCACAAATTGGCTCCTCCTAGTTCTCTCCTCCTTAACCTCAGGGAGCAGAGGCTCATCAGCACTGGGGAAGAACTTAACAAGGTCAGTGCATCATCATGCAGAAACAGGTTCAATTATTAGCAAAAGGAAACCTGTTCGTATGACATCACTATTTATCAAACATGTTCCATATAGGACACTGATATCCACATTAAAAGTAATGATTTCATGCACTTCCTTCTGATACTTTTGCAAACATTAACTTTAGATTATATGAAGAAATTGCACAACAAAACTGACAACAGACCCTTGGTGCACAATGAAAAGTATATGTAGCATGTTGATTGTGATTTTTTTTCAGTACCTTTCAGCTGCTTTCTGCTCAATGGAATCACTTTTCTCATTTGACTCATCCAAGAACTCTTGCTTCGCATCCTTTGGCAAATCTTCTTTAATAAAGTTACCGACAAAAGAGGAGAGTAGAGGATCAGGCACTGTGCTGAACGAGGGAGCACGTGAGGATCCACCATAACGAGACTGCAGGATCCTTGCATCCTTTTTCAATATGGCAAGCATTGAAGAATGTGATCCAGATGAAGACCGCTTGTTTCTTGACCTACCCTGCATGTAGATTTTGGTAATTTGGTTAAGGGAGTTAAACAATAAAACATTTACTGATCGAGTTTCTTGAATTACTAATTATGATTGGACAGTTGACCAATAACAACCATGTATTGCATAACATTATTAGAATTGACTCATAGATGATTGATGAATAATGATGCCTTCTGAAAGTAATGATACCTTGAAGAAATCAGGATGCTCTGAGGTCATGTGCCCAAACAAGTCCATTCCAATCCTATGTGTGCAAATTGGACATTCCTGAAATAACCCAAAAGACAAAACAATTGAGATGCAAAAAATACAATGTAGCAAGTTGTGATTTATTAAATGCATTCCAAATCCTCGACCTAACAACAAATCAACAATAAATAAACCAACTGCAGAAACGTTGAGTGCTTGACTTATTTGCCTAAGACTCTAGCTTAAAAGGAGAAAGGAAGTGGTAAATCTCATTCTACACCAAAGTTTCATGTAATTGTGTAACACAAATATGAAAAGTGCTTGGGGCTGGATAGGAGTAATGCAGACACAAAGAAAGTTAATGGGTAGCTGTAGGATTAAACAGAGATTAAGCTGAGTAGCTTTCATAGGCTAACTTCTTGACATGAATATAATAGTTTGTCAGCTTAGCACAGGAAAGAAACAAGAAAACTACAACATGACATAATGAAGCACCTTTGGATTATCTAATTCTTAAACATGTCAATTCAAATTGACACATAAAATGTTCAGCTAAGTCAGCAATCTTCATATCACTGGGACTACAAAAACTAGTAGGAAATGTTCAACCCAGTAGAACAAATGGGAATAACTTCAAAAAATATTGACATGGAAGAAACAGGTCATTGTGTAGTAATATGAATAACGTATACAGATGTTTCGACTTTAATTAGTATGTGAAATTGGTGAACACTGAACAATTGAGAAATAAATAATAAAACAAATAAAGCTAAGAATAAGAATATACAGTTCAATTAAACATTTCCCAACGCATCTTACCCCACAACTAGGGAGTGAGTGATAAAAAAGTAACAGTTATACACTCTACAATCAATTACATGATGGAATAAAGAACAAAGCTTGACAATCACTGAATCAAATATTCCACCACTATCAATGGCTACGTTGTTTAATTACTAGTTTGCTATTACGTTCCTGATATTTTTTTTACAAAAATAAAAAATGGAATTATTGAATCAAAAGTCCAGTAGCTACTACCATAGCCCTTTCCATGCTGTAAACATCGCGATAATTGTGGTTTACAGCAATGGAGACATTACTCTGAGAGCATTTGAAAAGATCTGCTTACTCACAAAAGTAGGGGCAATAAAGCCATTTCAGAACCAAAGAGTAATAGCCAAGGTTGTCAAGGCGGTAAAGTGACCCGCGGTGTACTAGGACCTTTTTACCTCTTAAGCGCTTAAGGCGTAAAGCGAGGCGACTTCATAGACACATGTATAAGGCGAATAAAAGCAACCAAATTGCAACATAATAAAATAGTTCACACCACATAGTTTTGCACCACATTATTATGACAAGTTCACAAACTAGCACATGATAACTTAAAGTCTCAAACTAGCACATGATAACTAGTCCACTGCTTGAGTTCTACACATTTGCAAATGGTAGATGACACAACTATACTAGCATACAAGATCGGACAGCAGCAACGGATCAGGCAGCAGGCAGCAACAGGTCGGGCAGCAGCAGATCGGGCAGCAGCAACAGATCAGGCAGGCAGCGGGCAGCAGCAACAGATCGGGCCGCAACAGATCAGGCAGCAGCAGCAGCAGCTCACAGCCTCACACACGCATGCTCACAGCCTCACACATGCAGCAGCTCACAGATTAATGGACGCACTAGGCGGCGGCTCGGCGTGGCCGGCGGCGGGCGGGCGGCGGCGGCGGCAGATCGGGCTGCAGCGGGCGCAGATCGGGCGGCGGCGAGCGCAAATCGGGCGGCGAAGAAGGGAAGGAAGAAGAGGAGGACGCGAGATGACGAACCTGGCCGTGCCGGTGGCGGCGGCGGGCGGCGGGCAGCAGACGGTGCGGTACTCCTTCTAGCGCTGCTACTAGGGTTTGGCTTTGGGGAAGCGGTACCTTCCCTACCTCACCTTGCTGTATGGCGCCCGCTTCACCTCGCATGGCGTCCAAGAGGACGCCCTAACGCCATACCCGACGCCCCGGATGCCTTAAGGACGCCATAGGCGCAATTTCTAAAGCGTCCGACGAGTCGTCCAGAGAAAACCTCTTTACGGCTTAAGCGACGATTAAGCGACGCCTTAACAACCATGGTAATAGCAACTAGCATAATGCGCAAATAATTACCAAAACCAGCTAAAGCTTATGACTTCCAACCAATCATAAGATATAATTCATCTCTTTGATGAAACCATGACAAAAAAAAAACACGTTCCAGATACACCATCAACTCAAACACATATCAAGCAAATTGAAGCATCTATTTAAACATCAACTGTATTGTGACAAAGAAAAGAAGGTCTGAAACATTAACTACCACAAACCACACTAATGCAATCCAATTACCCAATTAATTTGCGAAGGATATAATCTTTAAAAAGGAAAAAACAGCTCGGCACTACTAACATTATGGTAAAAGGCAACTTACTGTTCCCAAACTTCCCGCACAGTGACATACGAGCTCTACAACAACTAAAACACAGCAACATTCTGCAAATATCACCAAAATATGTCCATTCTGTCACACAGATTCACAGAACTACAGGGAAAATCTCCACAAATTGCAACTACAATATCTAAAAAGACACTCAAGTTTGATTATTGTCATAAACATTGAGAGGCTAAATTGCCCAACTCTTTCAAAATAGTTGGACCTTTCAATCACTTCTTGTCAATTAAGAATTAAATAATGGTACTCACTGACAAACCAACGCTGACATTTATCACAATACGTTGAAAGCACCTAAACAAGCCCCACTTCCTATCAAAAGAAGGGCATAACTGCATAAAGCCCATTTAAGGACTTCGAGTCAGAAAAAGCAAGTCGAGCATTTAACAAGTTAATCAAGCTAATAACTGATGCACAAATACTTACTCAAAACAAGCTAAGACTCTCCTCAACTTTTAACCAATGACAAGTTAATCAAGCTAATAACTAATGCACAAATACTTACTCAAAACAAGCTAAGACTCTCCTCAACTTTTAACCAATGACGACACTATAATTTGATTTCTGCAACTAAAAGCACAAATGCCAAAACAAAATTAATACCTTGAAAACATTATTAGCAAAACCACACAAATACTACATCAAAAACCACTTGAAACATCCAAAACATCATCATCACAAATATATGAATCGACAGTTTCAACTAACAAACTGTGCGCACATAGCACAATCAAACTAAGAAAAAAATATATAATCTTCACAATGAAAATAAGGCTTAGACAGGCTTACATTTACGAGTGGAAACACCTTACAAACCTGCAAAATTCTAATCTTCGTAACTAGAATCAGCTTGGAACCTAAAAGCAGCTCAAACACAATTGGTATAAATAACAAAGATCCACTTTTTGCACAAGAAATATCAATACAACAACTATAAACAGCTCAAACACGCTTCGAACATAGGCAGAATAACCTTACGCACAGGGAAAACCCCATTATTGCTACTAAATCTTATAGTTCTACAGCTAGAAGCAGTTCAAACACTCCTGGTATACTTGTAGAAGCAACCAACACGACCTTTGAGTCCAAAATCTCATACAAAAAATAATTATCATGCAGGCAGCAGCAACTCATATGCCTCAAAAAAAATCTTACCGTAGCTACTAAATGTTAGCTTGGCACCTAAAAATCACTTCATACACGCAGGCATTCCTCAAAATCTACAGGAATAATAACCCCAACATGTTACATCCAGCAATACGTATCAAACCCTATGTTTGCATCTAGAGGAGCACGCCAGACGCCTTAAAATCCACTAAAGATTACTTCTTTTTTTTTCTTCATCAAGGCTGAGATCAGCTTACCCTGGCCTTGGTCTCCGCCTGGTGCTCGTCATCGATGTGGCAGCACAGCCCGACGCCGTCGAACTCCTCGCCGCAGAACGGGCACGGCAAGTCCACCTCCCCCGCCTCCGCCCTCTCCTCCTCGTCGTCACTGGCCTCCACCTCCTCGAGCCCTATCAGCGCATCTGCCGCCCACAGATGAAACCCCCCATCACAAACCCTCGAAAATCCACCGGGGAACGAAAGAATCCGCGCCAAAATCCGATCTTTGGCCTACCGAAGCACGAACCGTGGAGCCTGGTCCGGGCGGTGAGGCGCTCGAATGCGTCCATGTCCATGGCGGCTCTGCCGGGGGCAAGAACACCGTCTCCTTGGCCGGGCGGGGGTCAAACCGGGCCGCGCAAAAGCGGCACGGCGGCGGCGGCGATCGCGGAGGTTTAGGTCTAGGGTTTTTGCGGCGGGTGGGAGGAGTGATGAGAGAGGGGCAGGAGGGGGATATAGAGAGAGAGACCGACACAGCAGGAGGAGAGCGTGCGTGGGCGTGGGTGGCTGGCTATAGGTATTGGGTGAACAGGCCACGCGAGGCGAGGCTTTGCTACTTTGCTTTGCTTAGGAAGGAAGGAGGATCTTTTCCACAAAACGTCTACTAACCTAGATTTTGATGGATTGAAGAGATGGGTTCGAAAAAAAAAACGTCTACTAACCTAGATTTTTATGGTATCCGTATCCGTATAAATAAAACATATTTGATTATCTATGTCACCGCCGTCTTTCTTCTCTTCGATCGTATTCGTCTTTATCCACAGCCATTTTAGACCATTCCCTCTCTTCGAGGGATGTTAGGATAGACGGAGGACCTATGATGGGTGGGTAGCGGTAGGGTGGCGAACGATGATGTTATCTCGGCTGCGAATGAAGGAGGGTGGTGGCCAGAGCTAGATGTGGGGATCAACAAGTGGTGTCTAGAGTTAGAGTGGACGGGGTCCATGTGGCGACAAGTGGACATGGGAGAAGAGGCTAGGCGATGAGGGTGTCGTTGGCTAGGGGCGGCCAGGTCTGTCAATGCTACGGTGGAGGCACGTTGAGAAACATCGGAGAAGGGGAAAAAGAGGTGACACCACAAAGGGAGGAGGAAGGGACCCGTCGAGGGCAAAGAGGCGAGGTGGTGAGGATGTTGTTAGCTAGGGACAAGTAGTGTGACATACCCAAATTTTTAGCATGATTTGTTTTAGTGAAAATTATATTTATATCCAAAAAAATCATCCCCAAAAGTTTCCATAAATTTTCTAAACCAAATTCGCAATTCACTACTTGAGAAAGACACCTCTTCCAATTTTTCAGGGTAAATATCCTACAAAATATCAAATATTATTTCATATTTGAGTTCCTCTCATTTTTTCTGGTTTTTTAAAACCTATCCCACATTTTCCTAAGCCATCTAGCATTTTCTACAAATTTTAAAAGCCCAAAAGTAGTTTGTGGAATTTATTTTCTATATTAAAAACCCCACCTTCAATTTCAAGAATGTAGACAAAATATGTTTACCATCATCAGAGTACGCGTTACCCCTATCCTCCCTCCTGTGATCGCATCCTACCCCAACATAGCCCATGAACTGCCTAGGCCCAGCCCAGCACGCATCTCCCCTTAAGTGACCATTAACAGACCAGATCTTTTCCTTCTTGATCCAATGGTCTGTAATATGGCCATATCACCTTTTCTTGGTTCACCTTATACCAGTTTGGTATAATTGAGATCCAACGATTCTCATTAGATTGGTGCCAAATTGAACGGTGCTCGCTAATCGTCTTCGTAGGGAAGCCTCTATCACCGCCCCCCTTGCCGACGTCGCTGCTCCACCCATTAGATTTTGGTGATTTATTCCCCTCCTAGCCTTGGCCCATGTTATCCATCCTCTGGATTGCTCTCCGTCATGGCATCATCACCCCTCGCGTCATCCAACCATGAAATCACTCCAATAGCTCGTCGTCATGTCTGGCCGCTACTGCCTTCCACAACACTCTCGTCATTGGCCATATATACATCGCCAGTGAACCCTTAGCACACCAAGCACTCTTCCTCGCCCCATGTCTCCTCTACCGCCATGGAACACCCACATCGCGCCCTTGCCTTCCATCTCCAATTAACCGTCGATCCGCCGCTCCCGACCTCCGATCTCAATGCCAAAAGAAAGAAGTCCCATTGGACGTCAAGAAGCCTTTTCTGCTCGCTCCAAGCACCCATACCCGCCGGAGTATCGTTGACATTGTCACTCGAGTTCCCCGCCGTCGTGACCTCACCATCCTGCCACTACTGACCTCCCTAATTAATCACCTCCGAGATCAAGTTCATAGAAGCCCCAATTGCACTTCCCAAGCATCATCATCTTGCCTGCGACCATCCCTCTCCGGCGACGACCACCACCCCGCCGATCCCCTTCACACTTCCCTCCTCTGTCACTGCCATGCCAGGCCTGCACGTTAGGCCCTCCCTCTCTTAATGTGTGCTTCCCCTCTCACTGCACTCTTGGCCCCACCTGTCATGCCAGTGCACCATTCTTTCGGGCCACGTTGGTCTTGCCCCAGTACTATCGGCCTAGATCCTCTTTTAAAACAACTTTTCTTTTTCAAGAATGATGTTTAATTTATTTAAAATATCAACATAAATTCAAAAAAAAATAATCAAAACTCTATAAAATAAAAAAGAAATGACCTATTTTATAAAATTATAAAATTCTAACTTTTAAGTAATAAATTGGCACAACTAAATGCTTTTTCTTCCATTTATTATCTAAATTATGCTTTAAAATTCAAAAGCTATTTGCAAAAAAAAATAAAAACTTTGAAAATATATTATAACACCAGTAATTTATTAAAAACCTAATTTTGAGATCTTCACACTATATCTTTGATTTCTATCTTGGAACTCCGGCAGTATACTTGCTGTTGTCCTTGATTTCTGTAAATTCATTGATCCACGCTTATATTTGTCACTTGGAAAAAGTACCAATTTGGTCCCTCAACTATAGCCGCTGGACCACTTTGGTCCCTGAAGTTCAAAACCGGACTTGGGAGGTCCCTCAACTAACAAAACCGGACTTAAATAGTCCCAGGACTATTTAAGTCCAATTTTGTTAGTGAGGACCTCCCAAGTCCGGTTTTAAGCTCAATACTGGGTCAAAGGACTATTTAAGTCCGGTTTTGTTAGTTGAGAGACCTCCCAAGTCCGGTATTGAACTTCAGGGACCAAAGTGGTCCAGCGGCTATAGTTGAGGGACCAAACTGGTACTTTATCCTTGTCACATACACTTGAGCTAAATTACTCTCATTTTAGTCATCCTCGAATAATTCGTGTGAAAACAATCCCCTCCGTTTTTTTGGCCATTCCTCACAAAGGGCTAGTTTGGGGCAACGATGGAGGAAATCACGGTAGAAACAACCATCTCTAGGCCGGTCTCCCTTTCCCATCTCTCTTCCAAATCCCAAATCCGATCCCCGCTGCCTGTGGGCAACGTATCTCGTGTAAATGCCGTATCCAGTGCAAACCGTGCAAACTCTTCGTCCCAGCCGTGCAATTTCATCCGACGATAACGAGGCGACGCATGCAAAACTAATCACGCGTGAGCCACGAGCCGCACCGCGAGCCAGCCCATTACCCGCGAGCCAAGCCCCATTACGGCATTCCCTCGTTGCTTAGCCTGGACGTCGTCCTCGCGATCGCCGCCGCCGCCGGCGCTGGGGAGCTTGACGCCCATGAGACCGCCACCGCTGGACTCGTCGTCCTCGCGACCGCCGCCACCAGCGCTAGGGAGCTCGCCGCCCATGAGACCGCCACCGTCGGCGAGCTCGCCGTCACCGCCAATTTTGAGGCTGCCGCCTGTGATCCCCCTGCCCTTCAGGCCGTCGCCGCCCGTGAGGCCGCCACCTGTGAGGCCGCCGCCAGTGAGGCCGACGACACTAGTGAGGTCGTCGTCGCCCATGATGCCGCAACCCAATTATGTCACTCAATCCAATATCGGTCGCAACCATGGGGACATCATTGTATTGTCAGCCCAGACCGGCTTTGGTTCAACCACGAGTTCATGTTAAATGGAGATTGAGACATCGAAATCTCCAATAAACCCAGAAATCGGCATGATCACTCCAAAAAAAAATTATATCATTCCTCCCTCGGTGAGTATTCGATCTATTTGTAATTGCCATAATGTTTGTGTCACACCAATTAATTTTTTGAATGTGTGGTATTGCAGTGTTCAATGCTTACACCTGATTGTGAAGACAGCTTGAAGCCTGTGGTTGGCATGTCCTTTGAAAATCTCAGCGCCGTGCTGAAATTCTATAAGGCATATGCACATAAAGCTAGTTTTTCTGTTCGTATTGGTCAACATAAGAAAGAGGATGGAGTTATCCAAAGTAAACGGTTCTTATGCAATAGGGAATGATACAAGAGAGAACAAAGTGAAGTAAAAGTTGATTACTCTGATCAGAAGAATGTGGCAGAAACTATATGCGGATGTGACGCACATATCTATGTTAAGTTGACTAATGATAACGCGTACAAAATAGCGTCAATGATTGAGCATCATAATCATGGCTTATTCTCGCCGGATAAGGTACATTTGCTTAAGTCGAACCGTGCAGTCAGTGAGAGAACAAAACAAACACTATATACATGTCACAAGACAAGCATTGGCACCTCGCAAGTATATAGGCTCCTTCATGTCAGCGATGGTGGGTCTGAGAATGTTGGATGCACTAGACGAGACTTACAGAACTACTGTCGTGGTCTTAGGCTAAGAATTAAGGATGCGGATACTCAAATGTTCATTGCTCAACTCGAGAGGAAGAAGGAGGTTAATTCAGCATTCTTCTATGACTTTGTCATTGATGAACAGGGTAGGTTGATGAAGGTGTTTTGGGTTGATCTTACAAGTAGAAAAAATTATAAGCATTTTGGTGATGTAGTATCCTTTGATTTCACGTACACTACTAACCAATATAACATGATATTTGCACCTTTTACGGGAATGAACCATCATTTGCAGAGTGTATTTTTTGGGGCCGCGTTCTTGGCAAATGAGAAGATTGAGTCATATGAGTGGACACAAATTTGGACACAAATCCTGTATAAGCAACTTCTCATCAAGCACCACCCCATGGCGGCTCTACCTTGTCTTAGAGCAGAAGCACTAGGATATGGGGAGGATCTTGTGGACGAGTGGCAACAGAGGAGGATCTTTGCCAATGGAGAATGACAGAGCGGGAGGGTGCCGCTCGGGGCAGCAGTGGTGGGCAGCATCACCACAGTGAGGTCTCTTGGCGGCTTGTGTGGAAGGAGGGAGAAGTTAGGGTTTCTCGGCGACGTTCACGGGAGGGGCAGGCCTGCAGTGCTTGCGAGAGGGGGAGGCCGACGGCGCTCGTGAGAGGGGGAGGCGACGGCGCCCTTCGAGAGGGGGAGGGGGAGGGGGAGGGGGAGGGGGCGCCGTGGCGCTTGCGGGAGGGGGAATCTAGCGGCGCTCGTGGGCGTCCTCCGTGAGGGAGATTTTTGTGGCTCGGCTAGGGAGCGCGTGTTGTGGCTCGGCTCAGGAGAAAGAAGCGCGTGAGGTGGGCTGCGATTTGGCTAGGCTCGTCAAATCTTGTAAGGACGTCTGAGATCTGCCGTGCGCACAGTTTGCACTGAGCTAGGAGTTTGCACCAGATCCGTTGCCCTGCCTGTGTCCTCCAAACAACCATCTTTTTTTCAGTAAAGCACTCCACATGGGCATCTAACCCTGAGAATTGAGAGGGTTCTTGACAGGAATGAGGTTCCTAAATAAGCCCTGATGGCATATCCAATGCAACCTCTACTTTTTCATATCTCAGCCATATTCATCCACTTTTCTATTATTACTCTATCTCTCTACATTTTTCTCTCGTATAATTTATTACCTACCCACTATACAATGAAAGATAAGAGATGTTTTGAAGCCCTAACCTGCGTTTGTGTTGGTGATGCTCCAAGGAAGGCTCCAAGACCATTTTTTCCAATAAGCCCAAACGTTTCGACTTGACTTATGCATGGTTCCAAGTGAGGTGTGGTTTGAAAAGAAACTAAAATATTATGACCTGCTTTGGGAAACAGAACATCTGGCTGGAAAAATGGACATAAGCTTTTAACAAACATATACACGAAATATGGAATAGGGTCGGGCCCTTTCGTTGGCACGGACGATGGTGAATATAACTACTTATTATTAGTATTTTTCATAGCTGTTTCGACTTGCTCTCGTAGCTCAGTTGGTTAGAGCACCCGTTTAGTAAGCGGGAGGTCTTGAGTTCGACTCTCAACGAGAGCATTCTGTTCTTTTTCGGTTTTCTTTATTCCCTCCTTTCTTGGCTTTGATTTCGATGCAAAGTATTGCCTTTGCGCAACCGTCAAGGAGATATGAACGTGAAGGGATGAATAGACATTACAAACTTTTAACCCTTTTTATATGGGAAAACCGCTAACTTCGAGCGGTCTGGCCAAAAATCCCAAACAGTTCAAGATATACCAGTCTCAAATTGCTGACTTCGAGCAGTCTAGCCCAAAATCCTAAACAGTTCAAAATATATTGGTCTCGAATAAACATTACAAATTTTTAACCCTTTTCACATGAGAAAACTGCTGACTTCGAGCAGTCTGGCCCAAAACCTCAAACAGTCCAAGATATATCGGAGTCTATGGTTCAGAACACCAGGTATCCCGACTTACAAACAAAATTAGGATTGAATCTTGAGTTCGATCTGCAAATCCGAGTTGCCACCTACACAACCAAATCCACATCACAAAAACAAGTAATAGCATGGTAAAAAAGAAAGGGGGAACATTTTTTGCTTGTATGATAGTAAAAGTAATAGCATGCCATTAGTTTTCTCGTATTTCAAATCTATGTTGTCTCACTGGTAGTCTACGTCGATTATCATTGGAGCTTAGTACTTGTCCCTCCAAGGCTCCAACCATAAATATTTGATGTTTTTAATTTTATACGGTCTTTAAGATACAACTTTAATCATTAATATTGTTGTAATTTATTTTTAAAATCCATTGCAGTTATAAATTATGGAAGCACTTCTTATTTCTAGATGAAACTGTGCATATATATTTTTGCAAAATTTAATTATTTTTAAAGATGTTTCTAACCCATGTTTTAAAACTTTGACGGGCAAACATCTCAAATATCAATTATTTGCGACTAAAGAGAGTATCTTATTGTGTAATCTCTAATATTAAAAATATCCTAGTGGTGGAGGTTGGTGGTGAAAAGGTCATAAGCAATCCCGACCTCGAATCCTTAACCCAAACGTGCGGACATTGTAGGAACTGTTGGGAAACCACCTACAGGGGAGACGCCCGGCCGGCTAGGCCAGCAGCTTCCCCTGGTGGGTCCCACATATGGACCTGGCCTAAACCCTAAGCAGTACTATATAAGAAGAGGTGGAGCACCTATTGTATACACAGATCTGAGAAATAATAAAGAGAAGCTCCACCCTATATTTCTGTGTCCCCTGTGTTCTTGATCTTTCTATGTGATTGATTGTTCACGTTTATACCTCGGACTACACCCGGTAGCGAGGTTACTTAACACGTTATCAGCATGCTCGCTCCATCGACGTGCCGATCAATCCGCGAGGAAGACCGATCTGCATCCACTTCTACCACGAAGGTATTGATTGGACACCGATTACCCTGTAGATCGTGATCTGTGCTTGGTTTTGGTTGCAGATCGAAAAGATTTGTGGTGTTTCTCTAGTAGATTGGAAATCTTGGCATGTTTTTATGCAAATCGGAAGTTTTGCCGCTTGAAATTAGTAGATCGGAATTCTTGTGCATGAATTCCTTAGCAGATCGGAATTTTTCCACACAAATTCTATTAGCAATCGGAATATTGTGCAACGCATCAGGAAGATTGCATATTTTGGGGATGTTGCATCGATCTAGAAGATTGATTTGCCTTTTAGTTGTTTCTCCTGGCATCACGCGGCCGCACCATGCCTCGTGTTGGCCGCCGCATGCCGGCTTAGCGCCTCATCGGCGCACTCATGTCGTGCCCGCCGCACGCCCGCAGACCCCACCGTGCGCCGCCATGGCCCTGCCGACCAGCGCTGTGCGCCTGCACGCACGCCGCCTGCCCGCGCCTGACGCGCCGCCCGCCGTGGCCCGCCGGCGGCGCTCCGCATCGCCGTCCGGCAGCGCCGCGTGTACTCCCGCCGGTTGCACCCGCCGTCCGCGCCAGCGTCCGTCGACGCCGCGCCGCCACGCCGTGCAGCGTCCGCCGCGCCTCCGCCGGCGCCGCCCGCTGAAAGCCGCCGCCGCGTCCCGCCGACGCCGCGCTTAGAACCACACCCGCGCGCTGCCGCCGTGACGACGCCCGCATCTGCGCCGCTCGCCGCCGCCCGCTATCGCGCCGCAGCCAGCGCTGCCGCCGGTTCGCGTCATTTCGTGGCGGCGGCTAGAAACCCTAACCGCCCTCCCGCAGACCCGACCGGGCCGCCTTGGTGGGCCGCACCCGTCTTTCATTGGCCCACGCCCTCGGCTAAGGCCGCGCCACGCTGTTGGGCCCGTGCACCTCCCGCAGATGAGCCGCCTCTTTGGGCTCGCCTCCATTGGTCAGGCCCGCGATGGCCCGAACACCGCCACGGCCCGAGACGGCTGGTTCGAGCCTACTGCCGCTCGATCTGTGGTGGGCGAAAGGCCCAAGTTGGGCCGAAAATTGGGCAGATTTGGTTGAAGGGCCTAGAAAATTGAAATTAAGCCTCGAAGAATTCTGAAAATTCCAAAATTGCAGAAAATTCCCTGATTCTTGCAGAATCACCCGTTTGGTTTTTGAAAATTATCTGTTTTCAAACCCGTAAAAGACTACGTGCAGCCTTGCTAGCAGCAGGTCGTACGCTGGACCGAAAGGTCCAGATTAAGCGGAAAATTTCAAAAGAAATTGTAAAAGGCCACGAAATTTGTGAATTTGCCCTGAAGTTGCAGAAATTACAGAAAACCCTTTTGATTCTTGTAGAATCACCCGAGATTTGAATTTTGGCATGTTTTGCAACTCGGGGATTTAAATTTGGCACCCCTGTTTCCAGAAGAATGAAAAATGCATTAAAATCCCTTAGAAGCTTAGAAATTACTAGAAGTTTTTTCGATGTCTTCCGAGATTTTCAAATGTATTGGAAACTTAATCTTCGACCTTTAGCATATTGGGAACTTGAAGTAAGTACCCGGCTTTGAATTTGAAGCATTATTTAATTCTGTAATTATTTATGTGCAATCCTTGTGTGCATTTGCCATTATAATTATCAGTAATTATTTATGCCTGTGAATTGGTAATGGCATCCTAGAATATATATTACTGGAATACATGAGAATTAATTATGTCACGCACCACATTTAATTAGATTACATGATGTAGTCTTATGAATTAATCCTGAAGTATATATGTCGAGTATAAAATAAAATAAAAATTTGAGGTATTGGCATTGCATAGCCAGAGCAACCTCACTTGGGCATTGGACTATAGAATTGTACCCTGTAGCATGAAGCTCTGGGCCGCCATCGTGCTAGAACCCCGAAAGGATTAGAAACCGATGTGCGGAATAACCCTGCTTTGCACTTTCTTAGGCACCCCTCTATGAACATATAGTATTGGTGTATGCATGAGCAATATACCGCACTTCAGAAGCGGTTTTGGACGCTCCCTATCCTTTCTATTATATGAGAATGGGGCATGCATGAGACTGCAAATTATGAAAAATGGTCAATCCCTCTTTTGTGACACTGAAGATCACATTCGAGGAGTAATCTCCACTCTCCCCTAAGTATAACTCCAAGTGCCTACAACTTTGTTGTATAGTCACGGAGAAGCTACTAGGGAGAGAAAGCCCCAAACTTTAAAGAAGGGCATGAATAGGAGAATAAGAATAATTGACCTATGAAAAGAAAGTCCATTGCTTAAGAATGATAATACAAGGAGAAGTCGCATCTTATTTCCAACATTAAAAGGGCAGAACCCTCTAGGCATAATGTCGGAAAATTATGTGGCATTTGGGAGATTGGTCTATGATTTGCCATGATTATGCATTCAATTATGGCTGATCGATTAAAAGAAGAAAGAAAAATAATGGCAGAAGCTTAATTTGCCATTGTTGATGAGAACTCTGACAGAGACCTCCCGAAATCTCCCCCTTGTTCTATTTGTAATCGCACATGAAGTGCATAGAGAAACGAAGATCTCAACATATATCATTAAAACTTGAATAACCGCCTTGGCCCTGTTGCGCCGCTGCTCGGTTACATCTGTGTGGTTGACTATGGGGACTGCCCTTTTAGCGATAGAAGCATCTGGGCGCAGCCCCTATTGTCAATTGTGCCCCCGTACCATTGCATCGTCCATGCCCTGAGTCAATCATGTGCCGCACATTGATTGCGTCATTCTGGCCTCAGCCTGCTGCTGACGCATATTGGCCGACAGGTTTCGGGAGCACACCCACACGTAGTGGGTGCACATTTTTGAATCGTATTTTATGAATTTGCACTCTAAATTATGGTTGCTAGCAGACATATGAATTTTTAGCATGAATTGGAAGTTTCTGAAGAGCATATTTAAATTGAAGCTTCAGAAGAGCGCACATTAATTCTCATGACGGGTTTTGCATTTGCCCTTATTCCAGTTTATATAAAGTTGCAATCAATTTATGAATTCTTTGAATCATGAATCTTGCCATTACCTGATTGCAACTTATAATCTATATAGTGCCTTTGGAGGTTATTAATACTGTTGTAAAACAACAAATAGCATTTTAAGAGAGCTCATATACCCGTATCTATCCTGAAGAATACTGTTAGTATTAATTTGAAAAATCGCTAGTAGCGATCTGTGCATAAATTGCTCACGAAGAGCCACGGGTATATTATTGGGTATTACATCAGCACTTAAGAAGCATTGTTTACCCCGAGTATTTTGGAGCCTCTTAAATTTAAAAGCATCCGTGCATGTTTCATGAAGAAACAAATGAAGAGAATAGCACTGAATGCTCATGCATTATGAAGAATGCCGGATGTAAGAAAAGTATTACTCGAAGTAATACCTCCAATATGAATTTGGGCTACACTATAATAGATTTAATGCACTTGTAGTGCATGCCAGCTTAGAAGACTGGATTTAGAAAGCTTTTAACTCTTATCTTTTCAGTAGTATATTCTGAGTTCCCCAGTTTTTGAATGATAAGGGATTGCAAAAACAACTCACCGGGCTAAATATCATGTGAAGATTTTTTCGAATCTTGAAGATTTTGTGTGCCTGAATGTGCCACCGGAAATTAATAAACTTTGAATTATGAAGAAAATGCTAAAGTCCCTGAATCTCTGGACTGCATCTAGTAGGACATTTGCTTTCCAATTCAGCCCTTAACAGGACAGTTTTGGTACTTCATAGTGCTCAACACAGTCTCCTATATGTGGTCGAGTTTACTTTCACATAAGGAACGAAGCATTTGAAGAGAAGATCTTGTAGATCACTAGAATTAAAAAATTTTCCCTATACCATCATATGAAGTCCGCCGCAATGGACACTGCTAGTGACTTTATATTAAAGTCATTTGATGATGATATTTGAATCAGAGCACTTTGCATTGGCATAACATGTCACCTCTTGCAGAGAGACTAGTAGTCATATGAATTGAAAAAGAATTGAATAATTAGCCCGGTTAATGAGCAGAGTTGTAATTCTTGAAGAATGTGTGGAGACATGAAGTTTTACATAGAGCATCCCTCATCACTTACAAAAAGAACATGTAGTTCTACAACATCCAACTAGTGCAGGCAAAGAGTCATCCCGAATTTTCCCACTTTAAATTATATGTACCATACCGCTATTGACGAGGAATATTTTCCCGTCATTAGGGGGAGAATTAGAACTCCTGAATGAGAATGCCGAGAAAATAAGCATATAGAATTCTCGTGTATGACTTTTGCACTAGTAGAGAAATAGAAGTCTTGAAGATATTGAAGTATATGTGAAACTGCCACTGAATAACCATTTTTGTGATATGAAGGGAATGATTAAGTTGCATTACTAGAAATAATGCGCCAGAGAGGGTTGCAGTACCAAAGAATTGAAGGTACCCCTCAACCTGTTCAAAGGCCTCCGAATGAACAAGGAGTCTGGTTCCTCCGACCCGAAGTACCTGGGGACGCCTGGGGAAAAAGGGAAAGAGGACTTATCATGACCAAATCACTAAAAATGCCCCAAGTAGTGAAGGGGAGCCAGTTGAGACCTGGCAGCTGGAGAGAAGTCTGCTAGCGAGGCACTCCCAGTTTTGAATATTCCATGGCAGGAATAAATGCATGAATGAATCGACCAAAGTGTGTGCACACACTGGCGATAAGAACTAAAGGAACTTGCTCCCGTGATGGGAAATAGCGGTGCAGAGCAAGTAGAAGTGCACGAAGCACACCATGACTAAATGGCCATATGAATTGTATTATTAAGGGAACTTATGAATAGAGCAACAGCCAAAGTCGACATATATATAGGCAAGTACCGTGGTATACTAACATTTTCTCAAGAAGAGAAATGAGAATAATGAATGATACATAGCAAGGCTGATAGCTCATCGCTTCATGAAGAAGCTTATTCCCTGGTCATGATTTTCCTTTAAATATATCTCATTATTAGCAGTACTCAACTTGAAGTTGAGAGTGAAATTTGAATTGAAGGATGTTGTTACTGAATATATGTATAAGAGACTTGGATTCGGATTTATAAATAAAAATACTTGTAGTATCACCTTCCGTACCTAAGGTAGAGCAAATAGAAACATATAGCATGAAACTCTGAAAGTCACTGTATGAATTGAAGAAGAGAATTAGAATAAGTATGCTCATACTTGAAGTATGGTAAACTAAGCACTGCTTAGACTTGCAACTCGAGCATTTCCCTCATGGGATCCTAATGCACAAAGCGACCTATACTCAGAAGATTTTAAAAAGGTTTGGCTTTGGCAGAGCCTATTCCTAAAGAACCCCTATGATAGGGAGATCTTTGCATAAAGAAAAAGACCTCTTCCGACCCAGGGAAGAGGGGGAGGAATCCTCGGGCAGGAAGTCCCGTACTTGAGTGCAATAGGAGCACTCATGTATCTTGCTAACAGTACACGGCCTAATGTTGCATTCGCCGTGAACACGTTGGCTTGATACAGTGCAGCGCCCACGAAGAGGCATTGGAACGGAATAAAGGTTATCTTTCGATACCTCCAAGGAAGCATTGATCTTGGCCTGTTTTACAAGAAGAATCAAGATATGAATATTGTTGGTTATGCCGATGCTGGGTACCTTTCGGACCCATATTCTGGTAAATCACAAATTGGATATGTTTTCCTATGTGGTGGCAATGCAATGTCATGAAAGCCGTCCAAGCAGACGCTTGTGGCTACGTTCATAAATCACTTGGAAATCATTGTATTATATGAAGTATCTTGTGAATGTGCATGGTTAAGAAGAATGGTGAAACACATCCTGCAGTCATGTGGATTACCTATTGAGCAAACCCTACAATTATCTATGAAGATAATGCCGCTTGTGTTGCACAAATGCAAACGGGTTATGTGAAAAGTAATCTCACTAAGCATATCGACCCCAAGTTCTTTTATGCGCATGAACTGCATAAATTGAACGAAATAAGTATCCAGCACACCAAATCCTGTGAGAATTTGGCTGACCTGTTCACTAAGTCATTACCTACCGCTTCCTTTGAAAGGTGTGTTAGGGGCATTGGAATGAGCAGGCTCAAAGAAGTACTGAATTCAGGGGGAGAAAATTCACATGCCCTGAATTAAAACTTTGGCATGAAGCTAGAGTACCCAACTCGATCTAGAAGATTGAATGCAATGTTGGGTGGTTTGTACTCTTTTTCCCTTGGTGAGTTTTTCCCTGAAGTTTTCTCACATAAGGTTTTTAATGAGACAAATCGTGCGCACGGCAAGCGTATGCTATGTACTCTTTCTCCAATTCTTTTTTCCCACTGGGTTTTTGGATGGAGTTTTGATGAGGCATATGCATCTCGCTGGCAAGGTCCAAGGGGGAGTGTTGGGAAACCACATATAGGGGAGACGCCCGGCCGGCTAGGCCAGCAGCTTCCCCTGGTGGGTCCCACATATGGACCTGGCCTAAACCCTAAGCGATCTTATATAAGAAGAGGTGGAGACCTATCAGTATACACAGATCGAGAAATAATAAAGAAAGCTCCACCCTATATCTCTGTGTCCCCTGTGTTCTTGATCTTTCTCTGTGATTGATTGTCCACGTTTATACCTCGGACTACACCCGGTAGCGAGGTTACTTAACAGGAACATTTTTGTTTATCTCACCTTTCTTATTTTAGTTCGTTGTATTTTAGGAAACTTTTGATTAGCTCAAGATGATATAATTAAAGGGTGTCAAATCACGGTGTAGTCGAGTGCAGAAGCACAACAATCAAGCGCGAAAGTGAAGTTGAGTGCGTAAATTAAGGATACCAAATAAGTAAGACATAGTGCAAAGTAATACGGGCTAGTATGTAAAATGATGCCAACAGTTTGCTTAGAGAATCACTGTGAGTCTCGAAATTTGATGTCCTGTATTTCTCTTCTGTACCACTATACGTTCTCTATTTTTTTGTTTTCTTCAGTGGAGGCTATTCTAAAAATCCAAGAATATTTAAATTTAGAGACGCTCGTAGGCCATTAGAGTAATATAAAGGCCAAGAATGTCTAGGTAGAGAAGATATCTTTTACGGGTTATGCTACGAATGCTCTTAAAAGTTAGAGGAAATGTATGTGACATGTTTGATTGTTTCCCGTCAAGCATTACTTAACTCGATTTAATTCGAGTCTTAAAAACTCGATTTATTTGACACCGCTGCTGCTCCTCGGCGCTAAAAAGATCCGAGCAGATCGTGTATGCTTAACGGCTGGAATGACAGTCAACTTGATGAATCAGCAAATGGGTTGACTTTCTGAGCAGTAGATAGAAGGATCTCTGGTGATGGGGCCCAGATCTTGAGAGAGCCATCATCGATCAGCGATGGCGGCAATCAACGGCTGTGAGGCAATGATCCCGAGATCATGGCGGTGAATATTTTGAAGAACTGTGGCGGTGAATATGCATGTGGAGCCCTTTTCTTTTCTTTTCTTTCTTTTCCTTTTTTTTTTATGTTCCTTTTGCTAAGAGTAATATTGACACTTTGATTCGGGCCTCGTGTAGATGAATCGGATATGAGTCAAGGAAGATGAGGAGGAGACCAGGATGAAAGAGCTAGAGCTGACTGCTGAGCCACCGTACCAAGGAGGGTCCAGCCTCAGCCTACCAATGCACCATTTTTTTCTTTAAGGGACCAATGCACCAATTGGTGGGAGGAGGAGGGAAAAATGGATGAAAACTAGGCTTTAGTTGGATATCCCAAAACTAGACAATTACTTTACAGAAAATCTATATAAGAAAATCTATATAACGGTACTCCCTCCATTTCACTATATCTATCCATGTTTGTCAATTGATAACATCAAAAGTGTAGTTATTGTGATGTTTTCACTTTTTACCCCAAATTAAATGGTTAGTAAGAAGAAAAGTATTTGTAACATACGATTAAATAGAGAGGTATGACAGTCTTTGCATGCTGTGTTTTCTTGGAACTATTATTTCCTTCATGGTGTGTTATGGATAAATATTGTGAAACGAAGGAAGTATACCATTTTGTATAGATTCATGTTGTTCATTGATATGTTAGTGCTATGAATTATATGCTAATTAAATTAAACCCGGAAGTGCTAATTTTTCAAACATGATCTGATTCCCGTATAACCTTAGAGCATGGCCAGCAGACACCGCATCTGCTGGCCTGCATCTGCTCTCGCGCGCGAATTAATCTCCCGCCTACACGCGCGTTTGAATTAATCTCCCCTTTGTGTTTGCAGGCACCGCACTAGTGTTTGAATTAATCTCCCGCCTACACGCGCGTAGATGCCGGCTGCGCCAGGGATTACATAACCGAGCCGATAGCAAAAACCGGGGGAGGTCCGGCTCGGCTAACTGACCGGTTTTCACGGTTAACCGGAAATTTCGTTGGGAAACCGGTCAGATTCAAATTCATATTCAAAAAACGGCCCGGCCGGTTAACCCACCGGTTTTACCGGTTAGCTTTGCTAACCGGTTTGGTTTAGCTGAAAATAGAAAAATTAGAGAAAAAATTGAATAAAAACAAAAAACGCATAAAATTTTTGAATTTTCAAATTCTGTTTCAGCCAATACTCATATAATAACCTTTACTATTTTATGGAAGTTTTTTAGATTTTTTCACGGATTTTCAAATTTGAACCAAATTTGAATTAAATTCAAACCTAACCGGCCGGTTTTCCATAAACCGACCCCCACCGGTTCACCGGTTAACCACGGTTTTCGACCGGTTAACCGCAGTTTCGTAATCCCTGGGCTGCGCTGATATGGGATCCTCGTCATAATTAAGCACTTGCAAAAAGCCAAGCAAGTGTATTAATCTGATCCCAAAAGGTAGTATGCCACCCATAAACAGAAACAGCATCCTCTCCACGTTTTTGGGCCCATATGTCAGCCTCATAGTAGGCCTCCTACGCATGGCACATTGGCACGCCCACTGTAATGATACGGGAGAATTTTATACAGGCCCATGTGAGATATGGGTAATCATCTCCTTAATCACCATACGAAAGCTGAGCTACATGAGACAAAAAACCACAGTAAAATCTCTCTCCTGTGGACCCACCCGTCAGTCTCCCGTCGGTCCTGTGGGCCCCACGACACTCGCTCCCCCACCCAAACGGCTACCTCCTCAGCCCGCTGTCTCTCGCCCGCCCGCTCTGCCCGATCAAACGTCGGCCGTCCGATCGGCACTCGACGGCCAGATCGACAGGTGGCCCCGACCGTTGCGCCCATTTGAAACGCTCACACGTCAGCCAGGGCGAGGCGAGGCGAGCCCGCCGACTCGACCGTTGGGCTCGCCGTTTTCGAAAGCGGCGGCGATTCCAGAGGGGAATAAATATCGCCGGAACCTGCCACGCCCAGGATCATCTCGATCCCCGAGCTCCAATCAATCGATTGCTCAATCTCCCCAAGTCTTCTTCTTCTCCTGAGCTCTATAATTTCTTCCAGCTCGATCCGATCCAAGGAATGGGCAAAAGCTTGGTCTTTCCGGGGGCAGATTTGAGCTGAGCTGGTGGGTTCTTGGGGAGCTTCTTCGGTTTGAGCTTCGATTTGTTTTGGTGTTGGGTAGATTTTGGAGGTGGTGGTTTGATGTCGCGGCGGCTGTCGTTGCCGGCGGGGTCGCCGGTGACGGTGACGGTGTCGCCGGTGGGTGGGAAGAGCGGCGGCGGGGGGAGCCCGCGGGATGGGGTGGTGAGGAGGGGCGCAGGCGCGGGGCTCACGAGCCCCGTGCCGCGGCACTCGTTCGGTTCGTCTACGGCGACGCTGCAGGTCTCGCCGGTGCGGCGGAGCGGCGGGAGCCGGTACGTCGGCGCGTCGAGGGACGCGGACGCGAGCGCAGAATTCGTGCACTACACCGTGCACATCCCAGCAACTCCGGACAGGGCGGCGGCGGCGGAAGAGGTGGCGCCGGCGGCGGAGGAGGGGGAGGTGCGGCCGCAGAGGAGCTACATCTCCGGCACCATCTTCACCGGCGGTCTCAACTGCGCCACGCGCGGCCACGTGCTCAACTCCTCCGGCGGCGGCGGCGCTGCGACCGCCGCCTCCGGGAGTATGTCCTGCAAGATGCGCGGCTGCGACATGCCGGCGTTCCTCTCCGCCGGCCGCGGCGGCGTGCCCTGCGACTGCGGGTTCATGATCTGCCAGGAGTGTTACATGGACTGCGTCGCGGCTGCCGGCAAGTGCCCAGGTTGCAAGGAGGCCTACTCCGCCGGCAGCGACACCGACGGCTCCGACGACGACGAGGCCGTGTCGTCGTCTGAAGAGCGCGACCAGCTGCCGCTTCCGCTGACGTCGATGGCGAAGCGCTTCTCCTTGGTGCACTCCATGAAGGTGCCCAGCAGCAATGGCGGCGGTGGCAAGCCGGCCGAGTTCGATCACGCCCGGTGGCTCTTTGAGACCAAGGGCACCTACGGCTACGGCAACGCGCTCTGGCCGAAGGATGGCCACGGTGGCGGCGGCGCCGCCCCCGCCCCCTCCGGCTTCGTCGGATTTGAGGAGCCGCCCAACTTCGCCGCCCGCTGCCGCCGCCCGCTGACGAGGAAGACGAGTGTCTCCCAGGCCATTCTCAGCCCTTACAGGTACCAAATCCTTCACACTAGCAAAACAAAAAAAAGAAGAAGAAGCATTTTTTCCAATGGCATCGTCATCTCCGGCAGGCTGCTCATCGCGATCCGGCTGGTGGCGCTGGGATTCTTCCTGACGTGGCGCATCCGGCACCCGAACCCGGAGGCGGTGTGGCTGTGGGCGATGTCGGTGACTTGCGAGGTGTGGTTCGCCTTCTCCTGGCTGCTGGACAGCCTCCCCAAGCTTTGCCCCGTGAACCGCGCCGCCGACCTCGACGTCCTCGCCGAGCGCTTCGAGTTGCCCACCGCGCGCAACCCCAAGGGCCGCTCCGACCTCCCCGGCGTGGACGTCTTCGTCTCCACCGCCGACCCGGAGAAGGAGCCGCCGCTGGTCACAGCCAACACTGTCCTCTCCATCCTCGCCGCCGACTACCCGGTGGAGAAGCTCGCCTGCTACCTCTCCGACGACGGTGGCGCGCTGCTCACCTTCGAGGCGCTCGCCGAGACGGCGAGCTTCGCGCGGACGTGGGTGCCCTTCTGCCGGAAGCACGGCGTCGAGCCGCGCTGCCCGGAGGCGTACTTCGGCCAGAAGAGGGACTTCCTCAAGAACAAGGTGCGCGTGGACTTCGTCCGGGAGCGGAGGAAGGTGAAGAGGGAGTACGACGAGTTCAAGGTCCGGGTCAACTCGCTGCCGGAGGCCATCCGCCGCCGCTCCGACGCCTACAACGCCGGCGAGGAGCTCCGCGCCCGGCGGCGGCTGCAGGAGGAAGCCGTCGCCGTCGCCGCCGCCGGTGGCGGCGCGCCTCGGGTGATCCCCTTGGATGATGAGGCTCCGGCGGCCGTGAAGGCGACGTGGATGTCCGACGGGTCGCACTGGCCTGGCGCCTGGGTGGCCGCTGCGTCGGACCACGCCCGCGGTGACCACGCCGGCATCATCCAGGCGATGCTGGCGCCGCCGCCGTCGGAGCCGGTGATGGGCGGCGCCGGCGAGGGAGTGATCGACACGACGGGGGTGGACGTGCGGCTGCCGATGCTGGTGTACGTGTCCCGGGAGAAGCGGCCGGGGTACGACCACAACAAGAAGGCGGGCGCCATGAACGCGCTGGTGCGGACGAGCGCCATCATGTCCAACGGGCCCTTCATCCTCAACCTCGACTGCGACCACTACGTGCACAACGCGGCGGCGCTCCGGGAGGGGATGTGCTTCATGCTCGACCGCGGCGGCGACCGCGTCTGCTTCGTCCAGTTCCCGCAGCGCTTCGAGGGCATCGACCCCAGCGACCGCTACGCCAACCACAACCTCGTCTTCTTCGACGTCGCCATGCGCGCCATGGACGGCCTCCAGGGCCCCATGTACGTCGGCACCGGCTGCATCTTCCGCCGCACCGCGCTCTACGGCTTCAGCCCCCCGCGCGCCACCGAGCACCGCGGCTGGCTCGGCCGGAACAAGATCAAGCGCTTCCTCAAAAGGAGGCCCACCATGAGGAAGAAGAAGACGGACACGCAGACGGAGAACGAGATGATGCTGCCGCCGATGGAGGACGACGACGAGCTGAGCGGTGGCGGCGGCGGCGACATCGAGTCGGCGGCGCTGCTGCCGAAGCGGTTCGGCGGGTCGGCGACGTTGGTGGCGTCGATCCCGGTGGCGGAGTACCAGGGGCGGCTGCTGCAGGACACGCCGGGGGTGCAGAACGGACGGCCCGCCGGCGCGCTGGCCGTGCCCCGGGAGCCGCTGGACGCGGCCACCGTCGGCGAGGCGATCGGCGTGATCTCGTGCTTCTACGAGGACAAGACGGAGTGGGGGCGGCGCATCGGGTGGATCTACGGGTCGGTGACGGAGGACGTGGTGACGGGGTACCGGATGCACAACCGCGGGTGGCGGTCGGTGTACTGCGTCACCCGGCGCGACGCCTTCCGCGGCACGGCGCCGATCAACCTCACCGACCGCCTCCACCAGGTGCTCCGGTGGGCGACGGGCTCAGTGGAGATCTTCTTCTCCCGGAACAACGCGCTGCTGGCGTCGCCGCGGATGAAGCTGCTGCAGCGGGTGGCCTACTTCAACGTCGGCATGTACCCGTTCACCTCGGTCTTCCTCCTCGTCTACTGCCTGCTCCCCGCCGTCTCCCTCTTCTCCGGCAAGTTCATCGTGCAGCACCTCAGCGCCGCCTTCCTCGCCTTCCTGCTCGTCATCACCCTCACGCTCTGCCTGCTGGCGCTGCTGGAGATCAAGTGGTCCGGGATCACGCTGCACGAGTGGTGGCGCAACGAGCAGTTCTGGGTGATCGGCGGCACCAGCGCGCACCCGGCGGCGGTGCTGCAGGGCCTGCTCAAGGTGGTCGCCGGCGTCGACGTCTCCTTCACGCTCACGTCCAAGCCGGGCGGCGCCGACGACGGCGGCGAGGAGGATGCCTTCGCGGAGCTCTACGAGGTGCGCTGGAGCTTCCTCATGGTGCCGCCGGTGACCATCATGATGGTGAACGCCGTGGCCATCGCCGTCGCCGCCGCCCGGACGCTCTACAGCGAGTTCCCGCAGTGGAGCAAGCTGCTGGGCGGCGCCTTCTTCAGCTTCTGGGTGCTCTGCCACCTCTACCCCTTCGCCAAGGGCCTCCTCGGCCGCCGCGGCCGCGTGCCCACCATCGTCTTCGTCTGGTCGGGCCTCATCTCCATGATCATCTCCTTGCTCTGGGTCTACATCAGCCCGCCCGCCGGCGTCCGGGACCGCATCGCCGGCTTCAACTTCCCATAGCAGCAGCCAGCAGTAAGCTGCTAGTGAGTACCATTTGTTGGAGTGAAGCAGCCCACATGAAGGCGTTCTTGCTTCATGGGGTGTTCATTCAGTGTCAGTTTTCAGGTGTTGTTGTTGGGGATTAATTAGCTAGCTGTTAATGATGGTGGAATCTTACTAAGCAGCTGCATGGGCTGCTGTATCAATATCTTAAGGCAATTTGACTATCTGTAACTGTATATTGTGGCTGTGATGTGCAATGATGTGTAGGGTTGCTTGCTGCTCATCTATGGAGTGAGCCAGAAATTTCAGGCAGTTGCAGCTGGTTTCTTGTCTCCATTGGTGATCGTGGCCAGCAATGATCAGCTGTGAATTGCTTCTGACAGATCATAGAAAGAATCTTGTTTATTTGATTGCCTATTGTAAAGAAAGCCAGAAGTTGGTTGCCAATTGAGATGAATCAGTGCATCTTTTTGCATGGCGTGGCTTAAATGAACACAATGCGTGACAGAAGAATCTTTAGGTACACTATACACGCAATTTTTCAACTTCATAATCCAGAATTTCAGAGTTTTGACATGTCACAAAAGATGCAGAGTTCCTAGCAGGCCTTGGCGCCTTGCATTTGTTGAATTGGCCTTGCATCTACAAAACCCTTTTGTCTCTCGCAAATGGAGGAGTATGCTTTTTCTTCTCAATTGTTTGCTAAAATTTGGCCAAAAGTTTAAAAAATTGACAATTGCAATTGACTCAAGTATTTTGGGTTATGAGAGCAAAACCAGAGTACTTTGGGGTATGTGAACAATTGTCGATATACATTGGAGAATGAGAGCAAATTTCTCTAAATTTCAAAGTTTTGCAGCAGGCATGTTCTATTGATGGCTGGTCTATTGACAGATCCTGTTTGTTTCATGCATTGGACATCGAGGAAATTTGAGAATTCTGAGAGCAGTAGGTTCGACCAAATCTTATCAATACGATGTATGTTGCGTGTGAACAATTATTCCAACACTATGTGCATCACTATCTAAACCCCTAAACTATGCATGTTGGAACCAACGTCCACATAACAGCAGTACTAAAGAGAGTTTAGACTTTGATTTGCTGCATACGTAATGGACAGTGCTCTTAGGAATTGTAGAGGTCAAGCCGTCAAGGCACGTGCTAAGATTGCTGTCAAATTAAAAGGAAAAAAAAATCTAAAAGCCTCTTATATAAAAGGCTTAAAAGCATATCTGCCACTACGAAGTTGCCTCAGACGAAAATGTCATTGCAAAGTTTCTTAGGTCGTAAACACCATTATAAAATATGGAAACCTACTTAGATGTCATTATTCGATTCGTCTTAAAGATTTATACGAAATACACGATGAAATACGATCTGACCCATGGGACCCACGTAGAAAAAAATATGGTTCGACAACATGGGCCAGCTTGCAAGGCAATGTTGATCGTATTAAACATGAGCCATATTCGAACGAAAACAGCATCACCCTCTGTCCCCTACCTCTCTCGCCCCCAAGATAGAACAAAGATCACCTGGTTCCATTGTGGAGGACTAGATATATATCTGAAACAAACAAGGAGCAAAATACGTTCCAAATAGGGCCTACATCCACTAGATGGGTTTCTAGTGGATGTAGGCTCAATGTAGATATTGACTCTAGATTTTTAAAGGCTATTTGGCTTCTACAACGGCCGTAGATGGCCATAACTGGTTGTTCTATGTTGCATATATATGGAGTATTTGACTCTGAAAAAGAAGGTAACTAGGAGTGGTTCATGAGTAAGTTGTTAGGGAAGTAGGGTCACCATATGGCACGGTTATCATCTCTAGTGATTCATGTAAAGACATTGGCAATGCAATTAAGAAAGTGGCATCTCTATAGCAACTTTATGAAGAAATTCTATGGAATTGTGTACTCTGATCACTTGTACCCAGCTGCTAGATCTTACACAAAATACAAGTTCAAGTGACACATGCAACAAATACAAGAGAATTCATCGGAGGCTATATATTACCTCAAGAAAAAACACAGCTGGTATATGGTATAGGAGTACGTGGCTTTTCTGAACTGAGCAAAATTGACTATGAAACCAACAATATTTTGAAAACCTTCAACAATCAAATCAAAGGATTCAATAGTTTAAATTTGTCTGGCTTGGTGGAGAAAAAACACAACCACCGGAACATATATTCATACACTTGAAAAAAATTCCTGTTTGGATTTTGCTCTTAGCCTCAAAACACGCACCTTACACTATGGCCAAAGGGGAAGATCGTCTCCCCGAATCATGTTTGATGCCGAGCTCTGCGACCCTATGACCAAAGGGGTCGCCGATGGGTATGTTCGAAGGGACGCCCTAGGGGACCTACTAGGGTTGGGTCTTGCGGAGGAGACATTGGAATTGCGACTGGGCCGCGATGACGATGTCAAACCCTAGAAGTAGGATTGGGGGTCAAGGATGAGAGGGAGGAACTGAGGGAAATGTGGTCCGGTTCAAACATGTCTCTGTTAGAACTAAGTACTCATGCGGAAGCGATTAGGAACAAGATTAGGCTAATACCGAACCACTTAATCTAAGCATTAAGGGGGTACTTACAAGAGCTTGATGACGCCATTAGGAGTGAAAAGCAGATTAGGCCGTAGGGGCCTGCTTGTAGACGAGTCGGTGCAGAGAGGGTCGTCGTAGTGGCGAGGCGATGCAGGGGGAGAGATCGATGCCGTGCAGTCGCCGGCGTCGAGCTCCAGTAGGTGACGGCCTTCCCAAACCCTAGCGCTAAACTTTGATCAGAGAGGGGGATATCGGGAGGGGCGAGACTCACATAGCGTTGGCTACAGTGGGCGCCGGCACCTCTTTTATATAGCGCTGGGTAGGGGGGCCGCAACCATCGGTTGGTTGAGCGCCCCCGATCAGGGCGCGGCTGAGGTGGTGGAGCCGTTGCTCCCTTTAGAATAGGATCGCAACAGCCGCCACGATCACTAAGTCCAACAGTCTCAGGTCTAATACGACTGGCGTTGCCTTACAAGTGGGCCCATGCTGTTAGACCATATTTTTCTACATGGGCCCTACCGGTCATATCGTATTTTACTGTGTATTACGTATAAATCTAAAAGGAAGAAAAATAAAAGTAAAGGAGAAAAGGAAAAGAAAATTTACGTGGCACTGATATGGCTGAGGGGTCAACAGACAACCGTGCTCATTTGTGGAGGATATTTAGATTCAAATCAAGTTGTTGGGTGATCTTTTATATGATTGGTGGAAATTAAAGGGGTTTTTCAAATATTTTTCATACATTAAATAAAATTGATCATGTTACTTGTGTTTGCACAAACCAATAGATTTTTGTGTCTCGTCACTATCATTAGCAATTCAGTGTTCTTGGATCAGACTTACGTACGAACGTCCTTGTGGAGGTGATCGCTGAAATGAAGTAAGAAATGGATGGTTATAGTTTTATGGATAGCCATGCGAGTTTGAAATAAAAAATCATGAATTACATATGCTTTGAATTAACAGTTCCAATACAGCCCTTCAATTTGATATGCGATCTCCCCTGAATTAATCACAAAAGCATGCCACACGAATCTTTATTAGTGAAGCAAATTGCTGTCACGAGCAATGACCAAATACCACTAGAACACAAGCTCAAACATTGATTTTTTAACACCCAAACGAGTACCTATACCTAACAAATTCGATCACCAAGCATTCGAGGATCGATTCCTCGAACTTTATTATCCAACAAAATACTCGCAACAATACTACCATATGATCACATATGGACGATCACCTATAGATACGGATACAATTTCCTTCCTAGTTTATGCATATTCAGTGGGGTGAGCGATGAGGTAGGCCTCGACCTGTTTGAGCAGGCTGAAGTAGCCCTGGGTGACTTTCGCCCCATCCTCCAGCGACAGTGCACCGCCATCGTGTGTCTCGTAGTCCACCCTAAGCTTGACCATGCAGGCGTTGTCGCCGGCAGCTTCGAGCTTCACCTCCGTCGTCTGCGACTTGAACTGGCTGCTTACCTCGCCGCCCTCCACCAACACCTCCGTCTTGATCACCCGTGCTGCGGTGTCACGCGCCACCAGCCGACTCCTCATCTCCTTCGCACCACCTAGGGCTGCAAACACAAAATAATAACAAGAACAATTACTCCACGGAATGATTAGATATCTTGTGTTATTGGTGCGTTAGACCTAATCATCGGCTAGATTAGGCTGGGCTTCGAGCTGGGCTTGAAAAAGCCTGATGCTCTGAAGTCGAGCCCAACCCTAACCCTAGATTTTTATGCAAAATCTAAGTCGAGCCCGACCTATAATCCCAAAACCCGGCCAAAAAGCCCCAAGTCTGAAGCCCGACTTTCCACTGGCATTTGGTTTTTTGCAAAGCCAAGGTGTGGTTGGGTCACTGACACGTGGACTCCGGTCACATGGGGCCCACATGTCGGTGTCTCGCGACAGGAGCGAACCACAGAGGATACCACGCTTCCGTGATCAAGGTGCGCGGCGTTTGCCTGCGTTGAGCTTCATGATGGTGATGGAGCCAGGCGCGACGTTGTCGCCCTCGAGCTCGACGGAGTCGATGAAGCCGGCGCAGGCCTTGGGGTAGATGGAGAGGTCCTCGGCGAAGGCCGCCTTCCACAGCCGGTCGGCCGGCACCGCCAGCGTGCACTCGTCGGCGATGCTGCCGGCCACCATCTTCGCCGCTCGCTCACTGCAGGTGCAGACTCCGGCTCTGATCGAGTGTTCTAGCAAGCTGAATGCTAGCTGGTGAGAGCTCGAGTGAGTGTGTGCGCTCTGTAGGAGAGTAAGCAAAGGGGAGTAGTTATAGGCGCCAGCCGCGCAGGAGGGCACGCCGTTTAGCTCACCGGAGCTCTGCTCCGCCATGTGAAATGGGGATCAAGAACTGCTGTGCTGGAGTTGCTGCAGTCTGACGTGGAATAGTAGGAGTTAGGAGATTTGACCCTGGAAAATGGAAATCACATGGTTGGACCCGTGGAAATTCAGGGCTCCATATATGACTCCCATGATCCCATCTCCCTTTTTTCCTGAGTTGAATCCAGGGTTTTGTGCAGTCGGTCAGTCGGCCTTGATCGATGCGTTATGTTGAGTTGTTGGATAAGGGGTCTAGAAGAGCAGAGGAATCAAGATATGGATGCGTGCTTCGTGAAGACTTTATTTTCTCTCAAATTTGTGAGATCTCACTTGGCTCTCTGTCGGGTTGTTAGCCCCGGTTAATTGCCAATCAGATTCACCATTATTAAGGGCTGTTTTTGCTCCCTACGTGTCCAAATTAATGAAAGTATGTAGTGTTTATGTAGGTGCCAAGTAATCGGCACAAGAATTGCTCTCCCCGATGGTAATGAGGTGGCCTCCATGTTAAGGTCTCTTGGCCATATGGCATAAAGCAAAAGAGTAAATAGCATCACAGGTACATAAAGTTGGCTGGAATTCTCGTTTAGATACATCAACTATAAAACTAGGTCCGCATCTCATAGCAGGTCTAAACCGTTTATGTCAGATGGTTTCAGTGTCCGCAGACCACCAGTTCAGAGCACACGTGACCCAACATTTGCATTCACCCCCTGTAATCGATAGAAAACACCGAAGAGATGACTACACAGTGATGACTTAATACAAAATGACAAACGGTAATCCATTTCCACCACTACATAATTCTACAAGCATATTCTCCGCCTCGGATCATGTTTTGAGATTTGTGCATGAGCCTAGACGAGCCTTCTCCTTAAGGTCTGCAACCTGATTATAGTAGAAACCATACTCAAGCGCACAGCTGCGTACCTTGATATGTGCCACCAGATGATCTTGTGTCTTCCATGAAAGACTAGCATAGCTCACATCATAGACATAGGATATGCCTGGCCACATATATATGCACCAAATAGCACAGTCTAGAGCATGTCATGGTAGTGAAATCTAACTATAAAGTCGTGCTTATCCAAGAACACATGTACCAAGCCATGTATTCTTGTCGGCAGTTTGACGTAGCAGCTAGAGCATGTAGGAATCTGTTAGGTGTTTTTTGTCTGCAGTTGTTAAATCGAATGGATTATGTGATTCATCACTTAGGCTATGTTCTTTTTCTTTTCACCTTAACAGCTTAACGACTTATCTATGTTTTAAAAAGACATGCTTTGGATTTTTTTAGTCTATTTTTTCAACGTTTCAATGGTGGATTCTAACACTTTTAAAAGAAAGTCAAACACAACGGATCCGAATCTCGAGGCTATCTTAAGAAACTCTCGAAATTTATTCATTTAAGCCATTCAGCTGTTCAGTCGTTCAGATCAGCTCAAAAGAACAAAACCTTATTAGTGCCAGTCTAGAGCATGTAATCATTGAAATGAACAAATAATTAATGGCTGGCAAGCTTTTTTTTGGAACTCTGATAGTAAAATATTAGATTTTGTTTGATTGATGTACTAAGCTCATCAACAAACTCAACATTTTACCATGTTTTTTTAGAAAATGATAAATTTTAAAAAAATGTGATAAAATTGGCCTTCAACCAAACAATCCTTTAATCACCAAATGAGGCCACACGTATATGCATCTTTATTAGTGAAGCAAGATGCTCTCATGAGAACCAAAAAAAAAAAAGAAACCATAAGAACCACAAGCTCACAACATTAATTGATTATTGAACACTCAAAAATCCCAAACACATATGCTTACATTTCCTCTCATTTCACCTCACAAACTCAAGCACCAAGCAAATAAGGACTTTTTATAAAAAAAACAAATCACGGCGGGAACAAACTCCTCTTAACTCACACACAAACACAACGTAACATGGGAGCTCTGAGCATTCAAGGGCTGCCTCCTCGAATTTTATTCATTATTCAACGAAATATTCGTATCAATAATATTACGGCACGGTCGCATATTCGCATGCGCACATAGGTAGATACGGAAATTCTTCATGATCCTTATTGTGAAGTTTTAAATCCTTAATTCTTCGGTTCTTGGCGCATGCAGCTATCTAGGCGTATTCGGCGGGGTGGGCGAGGAGGTAGGCCTCGACGTGCTTGAGCAGGGCGAGGTAGCCCTGGGTGATCTTCGTCTCGTCCTCCGGCGACAGCGCGCCGCCGTCGTGCCTCTCGTAGTCCACCCTGAGCTTGGCCACGCAGGTGGCGCCGTCGCCGGCGGCCTCCAGCTTGGCCTCCGTCACGTGCGTCTTCAGCTGCCGGGCCACGTCGCCGCCCTCCAGCACCTCCGACTTCACCGTCCGCGCCGCGCCGTCGCGCGCCACCAGCCGGCTCCTCATCACCTCCGCCTCCTTCACCGCTGCGCACCGAGCACAAAGAGAATTTTTAAAAAATTTTAAAAATAGAAAAGTGGACGAATAGTAATTAGATATTTTACGGATAAGAATAGCATTTGTTATGTCTTTAGATCTTATTTTTTTTATGCTACAATAAGCTTCTCTTGATCACCCTACATGGCTATATCTACATGTCCCAATGATTTCAAAACTTGTAAATTGGCAATAATTGATAATTGTCGGAGTGATCTGTTTCACCTGTTATTTTATGAATCGGCCAGAAAAAGACTTTGGACGATTTTTTTTTTAAAAAAAGTGTTGATCATATAGATAAGTTTTTTCTTCATGAGTTTTTTTTTCCTCCAAAATTCAAATTTTGGTAAAGGAATAATATTTTTAAAAATTGCTCATAATTTCCTACAATAAAGAAGCTTCGGGGGAGCCTGACAGTATTTTAATCCCAGCCTGACCTGCGTTGAACTTCATGGTGCTGATGGAGCCCGGGCCGCCGCCGCCCTCGACCTCGACGGAGTCGATGATGCCGGGGCAGGCCTTGGGCCAGATGGACACGTCCTGTTCGAAGGCCGCCTTCCACAGCCGGTCGGCCGGCACCGCCAGGGAGCACTCCGCCGTGATGCTGCTGGCCACCATCTCGCCACTCGCTCACTGCACTCTCTACTCTCACAGTCTCACTCTCGAGCTAGTGAGTGTGCGAGTGTGTGTGTGCGTGTGCGTGCTCCATGGGAGAGCAAGCAGAGGGAGTACTTATAGGCTTGCAGCCAGCCGCGCAGGAAGAAAAATTGGGAGAGCAATTAATCGTCGTCGTCGGCGATCGGCAGCGCCGGTCGTTCGCCGGCGCATCGGAGCTCGATCTGCCATGTGGGCCAAGAACGTGCTGCTGGAGTTGCTGTCTGATGCGGAATTGCAGGAGCTGGAGTTTTTGACTCCCAACATCACATGGTTGGACCTGTGGAAATTCGGGGCTCTATATGTCTCCTTTTCTTTTTTATTTTTCTTTTCTTTTTTTATGTGAGTTCAATCCAGTGTTTTATGCAGCCGCCGATCCAGCAGCCTTCTTGTGACGTGTGGTGTTGATCGAGTTGTTGACTGGGGGATCTAGAAGATATCAAATTCTGTTATTTCTTGAAAAAAAAAAGGGAGGAGGAGCACTGACCCTGCATCAAACTCTAATTTGTGATGTCATGAATCCAATTTTTTTATTTTTTTAAAAAAACGGTGCATTCGTTCAAGTCGTAACTTTGCGGTCATATATATATCTAATCAACCAAAAAGAAATGCTTGGTATGATTAGTTCTATGAAATTGCAGCACTTCACCTCCTTTGGAACTACGTACCTATCATACTCTCTGATTCTAGAAGGCGTGAAGGTCTTGCAGTCCATGGAAGAGAATATAGAAGCGGGTGTGGTTAAGCTTATAAAACCAACCGGATAGAAATTTGGCCAATTTTTTTCATAATTCAATTATCTAACGTTCGAATTCGGCTGAGCAAAAATCAAACCCTCGCCAGCAGATCACGCTCAAATTCTCAATGCAAGTACATGCAGATGCAGTACCTCTCTTGCATGAAGCTTGGTGTTTAAAGTCTTTAATTAATTGGGTCGTAGTCGTAGACTCTGGTTCTAGAAGGCGTGGAGAATGGAGATGAGATTAGTCAATTAGTAGCCGATGTGAAAGAATTTAGAAACCAGGGTTCAGCATATGTATGAAAGCAACTGGATGAAGATTTGGCCTGCCGGAATTCAATCGTCATCCATTTGACGGCGACAAAAATTCATCAGACTCCATGGAGCAGTTCACGCCCAGATGAATCCTCAATATACCGTTTGGCGCAAGAGCGAGAGTGAAAACTAGTGCAATTTCGTTTTCTGGAAACCATAAAAGCAAAACTACTGGGCCTGGCTTCATTTAGAACACATGAATTCTCTCTGTTTCCTGCGGAAATTGGACTGATTCATGTGAAGTTCTCATGAAAATTATGTTTTCCAAAATCCAAACTGAACTACGTAATTACAAACTGGAATCTTTTTTTTTTACAATTTTTTATCCATTTCATTAAAAAATGTCGTCCTGTTTTTAAAAAATCTAGGTGTCCATCATCCGGGCCAGAAGCGGCCCATGACTCAGGCGACCGGGGCTCGCGTGCGATTGCCCCTGGTCCAGGCGATGGGTGTCTAGATTTGAGAAAACCTGTCAGGTATATATGTTTTTAATAAAATAAATATAAAATAAAAATTCGTTACCAACTTACCATCTCATTGGTGCACTTGAATACAGTGGTGTGCATGTAGGGCTGCCTTCAGCGCAAACTTGCATCGCCTTAGATCAAACTTTCCAGCCCAAGATAGCCCACTGATAACTACATAAGGGCTGTGTCAAGGCCCACCATATGGCCCATACGTCTAGGCCGAAAGGAGCACAGATGGATTACTCTCACAGAGAAGGGGTCCAACATAAAAAAAAAAATTAAGGTCAAAGATTTGAGCAAAACATTCTGCATAGCATGTTAGGTATTGTGTCGAATATGTGCACGAGTTGGTTACAAGGACTCTGTGTTGTAATAGACAGGGTTGGTTAGTGTTAGAGTCGACTTCTATCCGCGCCCACTATATAAAGGAGGCGGCACTGTAACCAAGAACCACCTCATAATAGTAGCATAGGTAAGAGGAGGTCAGCGACCGGCATGTGGTCATGACCTGGTTAGCCGGTGTGCTGCGGTATTATGGATTAGGGAGGAGCACCCATAATCAGAGCCCCGCAGATGTAGACAGCAATGCCGAACTGCGTTACCAAATATCGTGTCTCCTGGTGTCGTTCGTGATCTTGCATTGACGCAAATTCTAACAAGTGGTATCAGAGACAGAGGTCACGAGTTCGAGTCCTGGCCGGCGCAATTAAATAAGTTCGAGTTCGAGTTCCCAGGTTGGCGAGGTTGGCCATGCGGAAGATCTAGAGGTAGACACGAGGTTTATGCATACACGGGCGCCGCAGAAAACGCCCTATCTGCGCAAGGTGGAGCATGGCGACGATCGACGATTCGATCGGTGGTGTCGGACACTTCGGGCAGGAGGCTCGAACCGTTCGATGGATCTACCATGTGTAAGAATCAAGCTCCCATGGGCTTTTTTATTTATTTTGGAGATTGATGCACTTAATTCTCAAATGGGAACTCTTGGTTTTCATGGACCCACAAAGCGGTGATTTCCTGGCGTTAACTTCGCTCAAGACTAAGGACTTTATTTTCATATTTCTTTTAAGTTTTTGGGTGAGTTGTTGGCGTAACTTAGATGCTTGTGTGAATTCTCTTTCTGGCTACAGGGTCCCAGGAGCACAGTTGAGTCATTCGTTACCTAAGCTTCCGAAGTCCTTCAGAGGGTTTCAGGTTCGGGCTTCCTGTCCTCAAGTTCGTATTTCGTAGCACCTAATTTTTCCACCTCTCCAAATGTTCTCTTCGGCGCCAAACCTTCTCTCTCAAGCCACGTGATCTGCCGAAAATTGCCGGTAAGTCACCCTGGGGGTAGGACTGTCCTAACTGAGTGTTAATTTCTACTGCGTAGCTGAGCTGATGCCTCAGGCCGGATTGTCCGGACCTGTAGGCTAGACTGTCCGGCCCAAGTAGCAAAATTCCTGGCTTGCGAGTTGCTGGTTCCAGGAGGCGCCTGCCTTAGGCCGGACTGTCCGGACCCCCTGTCCGGACTGTTCGGCCCATGTAGTGTCCTTCCTGTCTCGAGTGTCATTTCTTACAAGGTGCGCTTGCCTTCGACCGGACTGTCCGGGGTCTGTCCGGGGTGTTGTCCAGGTTAAGGTATAATTCTGGATCTGAGATCTATCTTCCTAGGGTTTCGAAGTGGGGGTGAAAGAGGATCCTAAGGCCTAGAGAGGGGGTGAATAGACAATTTTAATTTCTTTTGATTATTTTCAATTAAGCATCATATTAAGAATTACCCAATCCTAGTTTCAACTATTGAGTAAGCGGAAACGATAAACAAGACACAATGCAACTAAGACATAGCATCACAATTCATCAAAAATAAGGCAACGGTAGTAAGTGCGGAAAGTAAATAAGAGAGAGTGACACGGTATTTGTTTGACCGAAGTTCGGAGCCGCGACTCCTACTCTCCGTTGAGCCTACCCCTTGCGTACAAGGACCGGCTCGCTCTCGAGCCTAACGCCTCACTTACTCCCGGTAGTCGTTCCGCCACTCCGGCGAGGTGGACTCCGTCACCCGTACACCGACTCGAGAGTAGCCACACGCCAAGGCCTACTCCCAAGCCCTCGCCTCCACGAAGGATGTCTTCAAAAGTAACAAGCCCGAAACGCCCCGATCATGCCGGATCGAAGGACTTCCATGAAGCTCGGTGTTGGGGTTTAATGATTTATGGCTTTAGATGATTTGTGGGTGGAGGAATGGCTCTAGAACACCTAATTGATGAGCTATGAATGTGGTAGGTGAAATGAAGCAGCAAACCTCAAAATAGCCAGCCACTAGGTAGATATTTATAGCCCCAAGAGCAAAACTAGCCGTTGCCCCTCGGAAGAGGACAAAAAGACTAGCCGTTAGCTTCTACCGGACGCCGTCCGACGGGCACCGGACGCCGTCCGACAGAGCCTACTGCTCACAAAAAGCGGCTTATCGGACGCCGTCCGGTCCCCACCGGACGTCGTCCAACAGCAAGGGATTTGGCCAACCGGACGGTTCCCAGACGCCGTCCGACCAGAAAAGGGCTCGGATTTTATCCTTATCGGACGCCGTCCGGTAACTACCGGACGCCGTCCGACAAGCGATATATCTTGTTTGCACATTTGTTGATCGGACGGTGTCCGCAGTTTCCCGAACATATCCGATAAAGGGAATTTTCGTGCTAGAAATTGTGGGAAAATTTAGGTGGGTTTCTCTCTCTCTAGAAATTTCACAAGAGTATATTTGGGAATTTTTAGAAGAGGCGGACTACGGAAACCAAGTTTTCGAGAATTTGCAAAGATCCGGCATAGTCCGAGAAATTCGAACCCCTTTTGAAAACAGACGAAAAACAGGAAATAAAACCTAACTACTCCTAAACTATACGTGACCTCAACTCTCGCCCGGTCACGCATTTGAAACCTCGGAGCAGCTCACATATTTGTCGAAGCTTCCAATTAGGGTTTTGCAATAACGCCGAGTCTTCGCTAGGGTTCCGAGAAGTCCAAAAACCCCTTAGCACTTTATATTAATTAATTTTATCATCAATGCCACTAGTAAAAATTAGGGCTCAACGATGCTCACAGGGGGGCTATATAAGGGTTGTCCTGGTTGAGGGAGAGGTTTGAGAGAGTCATTTGCAACCCTAGCCACCATCCCCAAGAGTGAGAGCTCTCTCCCATGGTTTCTAGCTCTAGGATTTCCATGTGCATGTGAGGAGAGTGTTGGTGAGGTGAGTGTTCTTCGGATTTGTGCTCTTTGGGACTTCGTTGCCGGAAGGAGGATCTTCACCAAGCCTTCTTCATCAAGCTTTCATCGTTCTCTTGTGCCTCCGTGTGTTGGGGGAAAGTCCACCGTGTGTCGGTGGCCGCCGCCGTGCGTTGGCAGTGGATGGAGTGAAGTCCATCATGTGTTGGTGGACGCCGCTGTGAGTCGGTGGTGTGGATTTAAGGAGCTCACCGCATGTGGGAGCACTCAAGACCGTGTGAGGGGTTAGGAGCTCACCTCGCCGTATGTCGGTGAAAGAGTATCCACGAGTGGATTGAGGCGGAAGGCTCGAGAGGGAGCCGGTTCTCGTGTGTCGAGAGCTTGCCTCAACGGGGAGTAGGAGTTCATCTCCGAACCTCGGAAAAATATCCTTGTGTCATTTACTTTCCCGCAATTTACTTTTCCGCAAGCTTGTTCTTAAATGCATGCCTATGATGTGTGACGCTTGTCCTTTGATTTGTGTGATATTCCTCTCTGTGTAGTTTTAGGATTCTCTAGCTAAGTGGTTAACTTTTAATTTGCATAATCGTCAAGAAAAACATAAAAAAAAAATAAAAATAGTCCAATTCACCCCCCTCTTGGCCTTCGATCCCTTCACCATGGCCAGGTGATCAAGGGCCGACAAAGTAGCCGGCGAGGTCGGCAGGCGACGGCGATGACCTCGGCGTTCGCGATCAGACCGGCAAGCGTGGATGGATGCCGGATAGATCGGAACGACGGGAGCAGTGATGCGACCGGATGTTGCACAGGAGGCGCTGCATCACGACACTGAGGGCGAAGCTGTGTCGTGGATGCGGATAGCCAGGATGCGGCATGTTTTGCCGTGCACAGAAGACGTGGTGCACGGTGGTGGGCTGGAAAGCCTGCTCGAGGGCTTGGAGATGGGATCTGAAGGAAGAGGAATTTTTCTGGACTTTTCGGCGACGACGATTTTCTCCGAGGCTGCGATGAGGATGTACGACGTCGTTTTTTTCCATGAGATGGCAGGATCGCAGCGGGCCAACAAGTGGTATCAGAGCCATGGTCGGTAACCCAAAGCATCTTCAGAAGATCGCACGGTGTAGGACAGATGGTCCGATGTGTGATAGGGGAGATTGTTTGGTTTAGTCTCACATCGATTATTGGTGATGGGGAGCACAACTTAAAAGGTGGAGGCTGTCGGGGATAAAATCACGGCCCATTGCCATGGCCCACTCTCTGACGGCCCAATCAAACAGCCTACCAGGGCCCAGCTCCCTGGAAGGTTCTATCGGGGCCATATGCATCCTGCCGAACAGCTTCTTGACTGGCACGGTGCGTAACGGCCTAGGATTCCTGTTTGAGTCCAACTCGAGCAAGAGTTCTGCACGGCTACGTGAAGACCCGGACGTGGTTTCCCGGATTGGAGCAGACGTCGTGATCCCCAAGACATGGAGTTTACCTTACCTACCTCGGGATGTATTTGGCACGTCGAGTTTGTTACGGGCTCGTGGTCAGCCCGGCCCGATTATCCTTCGGTAGGTCGGTTTGCTCGTTACTATATAAACAGAGCCCCTACGGCGTTTAGGGGGCATCGAATATCGGCCAAGAGACTTCGCATTGTTGCGCATACTACTTCTTGTATACCCATAATCTCGCCGAGATCTGTCCATCTCGTCGAGTATCCTCTTGTAATCACCTCTGATATATAAGAAAGGATGGACGTAGGGTTGTTATCTCCCCGGAGAGGCCCGAACTAGGATAAAAACCCTTGTCTCCCTGTTACTCGTTGGTTGCTGTTCGCTCTGTTCGGCGTGTCTCCTATCTTCCCTTTCTCAAGAATCTTAATTGACTTGAGATCGATATCTCAACCGTCGACAGAGGCATCTCCCATCAGACTAGTTTTTTGGGCTGAGTTGGGTCAGGATCTGGGTTGTGCTTCTAGCTGGGCCAATAGATGTGGGGACCTGGGCCCGAGACCAGGTGTTGGTCTCAGGGGGAGCCGGATCGCTGGCGGGCCATGAGATGGCAGGATCGCAGCGGGCTCCAACATAGCATAATAGAAAACATTGATGCATGGGATTTTGATTAAGCAAATTTATGATGTACAATGATTGGTGGTAGTATATTTTAGATTTAACATGCTATCCAAAGAACTACACTGTAGTTGTAATATTTTAAAGCAATCTAGAAGGATAGCCCTGTTCTTTTGAGCAGATCTGAACGGCTGAACAGCTGAACGGCTGAAATGACTGAATTTCGAGAGCTTCTCTAGATAGTCTCGAGATTCGGATCTATTTTGTTTGACTTGCTTTTTGAAGCATTAGGACCCACCTTCAGAACAGCGAAAAAATGGACTAAAAAAACTCAAAGCATTTATCTTTTCAAAACATAGATAAGTTGTTAAGCTGTTAAGACGTTAAGCTGTTAAGTTGAAAAGAACAAGGCCTAAACTCGGTGCTCTAGCTAACTCATCCTGAAGTCCAAGAAAAAACGAAAATAAAAGAAAATTAAGTTAATTTGCTAGAGTGTTGGCGAGTTTTTTTTTTAAAAAAGGATCTTGTTATCTTACTGCAGTTTTTTTTTATTTTGAAAAAAGTTTGTGCAGGTAATTAAGAAGAGAAGATAGCTAAATTTGTTTACATACCTTCGGCTACTTTGGCCTCTACATTTAAAATCGCCTGAAATCGTTAGTTTTTTTTTTTTCAATTCTTCGTGTAACATGCATGTCTGGCTAGCTAGTGGCTAAACGTTCCTGTGTTTTATCTGGAATTCTTAAGTTACCGAACCGTGTATATTTGATCCCAACCCTTACTCCTACTTCAAGTCATGAGACATGTCATAAAATCTTGCTACTGTATGTAGTCCAAGGTCAACAATCACACAATCGTAAAGACAACAAAAACACACAACGTAGGGTTGAAGTTCCTCTTTATTAGCTTTTAGATATACAATACATTGAGTCTACGTCTCTATTTACAGTATTGTATTTCTTAGGGTTTAGCCGATGCCCATTGCGGAAAGCCCATCGGTAGGGCAACAAGGATACGATCTCTAGGCCCACCTAGGGGTTTTGCAACATTTTCCTTGGACCTTGCCGGCGAAATGCATATGTCTCATCAAAACTCCATAAAACTCGGTGGAAAAAATTCTTTAGAAAAAATACATAACATATGCTTGTTGTATGCATGATTTGTCTCATTAAAAATCTTCTGTGAGAAACTTAAAGGAAAACTCACCAAGGAAAAAATACAAACCACCTACATTGCATATGATCTCCTTGATCATGTTGATTACTCTGGCTTCTTGCCTAAGTTTTAATTTGGTGTACGTGAAGTATATCCCCCTAAGTTCAGCACTTCTTTATTCTTGATAATTCCAATGTCTTTAACGTACCTCTCGAAAAAGAATGCGATGAGTGACTATGAGAATAAATTAGCATGACTTAGTATGTCAAATATTTATTTCATTTAACTTATGTATTTCGTAAGCATAAAAAACTCGGGGGTTGTTATGCTTTATAGGATTCCTCATCACATAACTCGTATTCATTTATGCTATACATGCTGCATTATCTTCAAGATATTTGGGGTTTACACAACATTCAATTCACAATATTTACTCTTGAGACATCATGTCTTGCTATTTTTCTTACCATACATATTCGTGAGATAATTCATTCAATGCAATTATTTCTAAGTGGTTTATCGATATAGACACAAGTGTCTGTTTTAACAACTTTAAAGACATTGTTGTCTCACCACATAGAAATACATAGCTAGTTTTACCGGCATGCTATCATGACATATATATTTATTTCTTATAACTAGTAGCGATTGGCTCTATTATTGGAGATGCTTCTATAGTTAATCTTAAAACCCTAAAAAAATCATAACATTTTTTGAACGAATTAATCTGTACATATAGAATGATATTTCTTGCTCACGTTGAAACTTTGACTAATGTGTATCCCAAAATTTGATTATTTATGACCCGAGCGATCGACTACTTTGCATCTGAATGAATGAATCAATTGCTGCCTGCACTCTCTTGATTCATGCTAAATGGAGCTTGGAATCAATGGCAGCACATGCACGCACGCACGTAAGTCTGAATCAAAGACATCAGCATCAGCTTACGATCTGGCCATCGATTTTGTTCTGCAACCTTTTTTGCCTGCCACTTTCTGGGATGGTCTAATATGGATGCTAGAAGAGCATCTTGTATGAGCCGCGTCAGCTGGTTTATATATACTTTTCTCACTACGTACTGATTAAATTAATGGAATCAGCTCAATGTTAATTCATAGATATATATTTCCTCTCTTTTTTTCCTTAAAAATTTCGTTGAACAGAAGTAGCTAATTAAACCTTATTACTCGTTTTTCTCGAGATTTAGGCCCAGTTCTTTTCAAACGCGAACAACTAACTAACGAACTTAACTAACATCTACATTTTAAAAAGACATATGCTTTGAGTTTTTTGAGTCTGTTTTTTCGCTGTTTTGAAGGTGGGTTCTAACGCTTTAAAAAGCAAGTCAAATAAAATTGATCCGAATCTCGAGACTATCTCGAGAAGCTCTTTAAGTTCACTATTTCATTGCTCAAATTGCTCAAATAGATTCGATCATTTCAAAAGAACAGGGCCTAATATTTATATGGGCAACATGTTAAGGATTACTTGAATGCCGCAGGAAACATTCAATCAATATATCTAGTTTTATGTTTGGCTGAATTTAATTTATCACGATAGGATTGCATCATCACTGGTGGCTTGAACGGTCCGCATGCATTGCCGTTGCCAAAGATCTCGCTCCTAGAGATGTCACGGCGGCTAGGGTTAAAAAATTGGCCCGTCAATATTAGGGTTAGCGTGAGTTACTGAGTTTTAGTTTCGAGTACGTAAAAAAGACATGTGATGATACGAATGCAGGAGAAATTAACCGTGGAATTTTAAACTATTTGTCTAGTATTGGATAGAGATCTTGATGGAAAAACGAAGCTCTTATCTTAGTAAAATTTTGTTCCGCGTTAAAAAACAAGAATCATGTCATGAAAGAGTTGTTTACATATAGAAGTACGTGGCCTACACATATAACCACTGTATATTATAATTCTCGTGCTTACGGGCCCTCACTAGGTAGCCAAGATTTCTTTGCACGTACGGATAGTCAATGATATGTCGTGTGCATGATCGGGCTCTCTGCCTCTCTCCCTTCGCCCCGAAGAGATCGATCGGTACTCCTTAACATGCATGCAGCGAATGAATTGACGACACCTTTTGCTGCGGCTAATCTCTTTCTAGATGCGTGCCTAATACTGCGATTCTGATCGCCACGCGAAGACACGCTAATTAATTTTGTGGCATTTGATAATATACATAAAATTAAATGGTCAAAGTATGTATCTTTAAATACATTAATTTTCGGATTAAAATACGGCCTACGAAAATAAACGGAGGGAGTAACACCGTATTATTCTAGGATCGATGCCTGTGATGTAATGAGTAAATAATTAATAGACCACGCGATAAATTAAAAGATCAAAGATCGAGACAAACGAACAAGTCGTTTCTTTAAAATTTATTCACACTTTAGACTGCGCTTTAAAAAAAACTTTTCCTTCGACAAACATCCTGTTTCGGCCAACTTTATTTTTTATAACACCCTATTTCGGCCAACGTAACTTTATTTTGATATAGTTTTCTCCGCGTACGCTTTAATTATAAGCAGCTGCATCTCGCCGGCAATGCACATGCGGGCAGCGACAGATGGTCAAATCGGATCGGAGTGGTAAGCAGGAAAGCAAAACGGGCTGGCCGAGGCCTGATCGATGCCTGCATGGATCGGTGCAAATGGTACGGTCAAGTGGTCAACACGCGTACCTAACGTCCTTTATTATTAAGGAAATTCATCTGCAAGGGGTAGCTTGCTAGCTCCGTAAATTTCTTGTCAGTATCATCCATCGGCAATCGGGAAACAAACTAATGCCTCGTTCTTTTGAGCTGATCTGAACGGCTCAACAGCTGAACGGCTGAAATGGATGAATTTCGAAAGCTTCTCAAGATAGTCTCGAGATTCGGATCCATTTCATTTGACTTGTTTTTGAAAGCGTTACGACCTAGCTTCAAAACAGCGAAAAAACAGAATTAAAAAACTCAAAACATATGTGTTTTCAAAACTTAAATAAGTCGTTAAGCTGGAAAGAATTGGACCTAATATTTGCCGTAAGGCTCAATTTTTTTATAATTTAACCATCTGAAACCGCAGGCCCTGGCGCACTGGATCAAACGTATATGATCCAGATAAATTATTTTTTGCATCATACGCACTCGCTTAGGGTAATAGATCACCACAGCACGCTCAGCTGAATCTAAACAGTTCAGAACGCATAAAAAAATCCCTCTTGGAAAACAATATGCACGTACGTTTCTATATAACTAGAAGGATTGTATAAAAAGTAATACTGTTAGATCTGTCATAAGAAACACTTTCGCAGCAACACACTACGACTACGTACTTTCACAGTGTTTTGTGAACAGGTTTCTTAACTGTACTGAAACAGCGTTCAAAACTTAATATTCGATCGAGATCGATGCGGCTTGGAATGGGAGACATGATAGTACTAGCTGTACATATATGCTTGTAGCTCTAGTTCGTGCGTGCGTGCACCAACTACGTACCATGTGACCCAAGTCTGTTAAAAAGGTCTTGCCAATGGAGCCACTCATGCATGGTACGTACACCAACAACAGAATATTGCATGCACGTACGCATGCATGGTGTTTTTATAGCCTGCTACGACAAAAATTATTTATGACAGGCACTGTACATTACATGCATGGTGGTTGGCACTTGGCAGCACTGGTTGTCTGGCTGCACTCCAAAGGGGCCGAGACAGAGGGGGCTGGCAGGGGCATGGCCCCGGGCCCTCAACGAAATGTAATACGTACCGCCTACTACTTATACGTATTTAGTTTACAAATTCAGCTTATTAGTCATAATTTAAGTTATAATTGGCAACTGTTCAAACCTTAGCTTCATTATCTTAACATTACTTTTTGTCAAGCTCTTCTATTGATATATATAAGTATATTGTTATCAAATTAAATAGAAGTTCTTCAACGCGATAGAGTAAGCTATATTGAAAATGAACAAATAGAGAAGTCAATTCAAATATACTTTGGCTTATATACGATCTCTCGATAATGTGTAAAATTCAAAATACTAGAGATGCATATATCTTATCGGAAACGCTTACAGGCTGGTAGTCTGGCGCATAAGACGCGCACGGCGCGCGGGAATGCATGTAGGGGTGGGGCCCACATGAGGAAAACGTGACACGCTGTTTTCAGTGATCATAAAAATTGACTGGGTGCTTTAATCCACAAACCTTTTGCACCAACGTGTTCCTCGTATTTTTACGAACAAAATAAGATATATGTTGTCATATAAATCTTCAAACTTACCTGATGATTGATGAAACTATAATACTATTGAATTACATCTTGAGACAATTATGTGCATGCATGTCATATAGCCAAGCATTCATAACTAAAGTATAAAAACTTAGGATAGTATATATGCATCTTAGACTTGTGACAGGAGGTAGTAGTATGTATAATGTTTTTTTAACACATACTCTCTCCGTTCCAAAATAACTGTTCTTCTATATATGATTCAAATTTGTCCCAAAATAAGTGCTCTTCTAGCCCCTAGATACCTCTCCCACCACTATAAATACCCCTAGATTCCTTTCCAACCACTATAAAGTACCCTTATATTCCTCTCCCACACTATAACGTACTCTAGATTCCCAACTACATACAATCCTCCTTAGTTTTTTCAAAACAACCTTAAAGGACACTTATTTTGGGACGGATACAGTACTTTGCAAAGTATATATATATATAGCGCATATATTTTTTGGTGGTTTGCTTGGCGTCCTCTATATAGTTCAATCCTATCTCCGCCCCGGCAGTCCAAAGCATGACTCCAATAATTAAGTAGGCCCTCTAAACTGCACTGTTCCTGCACTCTCATTGGCTGCAGCGCTAGCAGGTCTTGCCAACTGCGTATCCACCAAGAAATGCCTACCTACATGGACCCCTCCAAGGCTAGAATGAAGAGAAGAGAGTGGGTTAAGAAAAAATCCTATCTGGTCATATACAAAGTGCAGCCTTCCATGATAATTGGCTGGACGAGGGGATGAATTATGTGGCTAGTTAGGATAACACATTTATATATATTCTTTGATAGGGTGGGCAAGCCTTGCCTCCATCAGCCTAACAATATGCACAATGGTTGACACAAACTGATGTTTAGCAATATAGAATGCCACCTTCACAAAGACAATGGTTATCTCTAACAATATGCCATGGTTGTCTAACAAAACAATTCAATGATTGGATTGATTTTTATGATAGACAACATCTTTCGCTCTCTTTTTTTCCTCCTTTGTTCACCCAACACAAATCTGTTGTGGCGACACTCCTTATAAGCCGTTAAGAGAGACTATTCTCATATATCATTACACATCCTTCAACCATATATCTGCGTCATATATAGCTCCACATATATATAACTGTGTATATATATTGGTAAAATCTATTGATCGACACGCAAATTTACATGTTAAAATAATGAAATAAACAAATTATTTGCAAGTTAATTAGACTCATCCCACGCGTACGCTCATCATCCTTAATTAACCGCTGTACTTGTATATAGGCACTGTATATTTCAGCTTACCGTAGCGTAGCGTAGCGTTTCAGCAAAATTTAAAAGCCTTTAAAGAGAGATTTAAGTATTGTAAAAAATAATTTTAAAATGGTTTTAGGATCTTTAAAAGGACTACTAAAAATCTGAGAAAAATCATTACACCAAATAGGCTATATAAAAAAAGATAAATTTTACTAAATGCTACGCTACGCTACACTAAGCTGAAATGTAAAAGGCCACATATAGCTAATATATCCAAAATACATGGCGCGATTGCTGGAGCTATAGCTAAGCTGGCCATGATGAATCGATGGGGCTAATTAAACGGTGGGCACGCCAGGATGTCCTGCCCATGCGTCGACGTCACGTCAGGCGTGCATGCATCAATGCATGATGGGCGATCGATCATGGCCCAGCCGTTGCCCTGGGGGTGAACGTTGACCTAGCTGGGCCCCGGGTGTCAGTGACGTGGGAGCCGGCGGCTAGATCTTCTGTGGAGTCGGAGCTAGGGTGTGACATCGAAGCCGTTTTGAACTTAAAAGACCGAAATTTCAATGGTTTCGAAAGGCCGCTTGCAAACCATGATCGAGAAAACAGATAACCGAAATGACCGATTTAGAGTAAAACGGTGCTCGTAAACCATGATCGAGAATACCGATAACCGAAATGACTGATTGAGATTAAACGGTAGCCGTTTGAAAACCATGGTTGGCCGTTTTTTTTTTTTGTTTGGTTTTGTCGTAATTAACCCAACGTGCGAGAGAGCGATGCCCATACGTATTGTCGCATTAACGTACGGTTGTTTGATTATATGCATGTGCTTAATTGAACCTTCACTTTATATAGCCGCAGTGTTCGTATAAACACGCAAAGATTAGAGACTAGAGTGACGTTGATTGTTTTTTCCTTTTAAAATTTTTTGCACGCGTGTAGCCTGTAGCTCGCACTTTGCATGCCGAACATCCATCGTGCAGGGCAATCAATCAGCATCTTTTGGGAGGGCAATTCAGACTCTGTTTCTTTCAGCATAATAATCAGATTATAAGCTGCAGCTTAAAATTTGTCATTTTTGTACTAGTTATATTTTGAAATATTTTATAGTTATTTTTTCGAAACTTTGCACAATTTGTCTCAAAGATCTTAAAAATATTTTTTTCATAATTTTTTTAGCTCTTTAAATCTTCTATAAAAACATCACAATCTTTTCAGATTATAATCTAACCGCCCAAAGAAACACAGCCTCAATCCAACCCGACGACACTACCTAGCAACCCGACGACACTCATGTCAAATGCGAATTACGACTTACGTACGAGGCCGATTCAGTAGCATATAGTATATGCATGTTTGTACGCAACAAGGCAGCAATCTCTATCACTATCAGCAGGGAGGAAGCCAGGAAGGGTACACAAATAATATGCAAACAAGCGATAAGTATTGAATTCAAAACCCAGGCCTGCAAGCTTGGAATATCCACTGATTAATATTCCGGCATAAGATCGCAGAGATACCGAAAGAACAAGACACGCTAATTAATTCTTCCTGCATTCAATAGTTGATCCAATCCTGCCATTTTTTTTTTCACAGACACGCAGCTTGATCTCGAGCTTGATCTGCTTCCAAATGGTTCGTCGATTAGAGTAAAAATCCCGGGCTTGCGGCGGCGGCGATGGGTGGCGCCTCCTCTCGCCGGCAGGTGGGGCCCGCGCCTTGCTGCATATGCTGTGCCGTATTCTCCCTCCCCCGCCGCAGATTCCAGCTGCTGGCCGGACACCACCCGCCGAAATGACGGGAATGCCCCTTGTCCAAATATCTAAATCAGCGTTTTCGAAAAGCCATTCATAATTAATCCTTTGAAGATAAACCATATACCCTCTTGTTTGGCGTCCAATTTTTTAGTTATTAATTTTTTTCTTTTTGGGAGGGGGCGGGGGGAGTTGACATATTTGTTGGAGGTTTTTGCCGGGCAAGAAAAGTTCAGCTTAGGGAATGAAATTATTGATGCAGAAGCGTAGCTTGAACAATGATCAAGAGGGTACCTGTATAGATATAGAACAATAAAATTTTAATACTCCATATTCATATTCAATCCTCAAAATAGTTATTAAGCCTAGTATTTTTTAGATAATGGAAACGATTCCAGCCTCTACATCATGAGATGTACACAACCTACGGTCTGAATTTCACAAAATCGGTGTAACAACGACAAACAGGAGCAAATGAAGCCAATAAATTTATCTCAAACAAAGCCTATTATGAAGTCTCCAACCATTAACTACAAAGAACTCCATTGATGTCACTTCGAGTTGTCGGCACACATCGATTATTGCCTTCTTAGCATTTATCCTTCTGAAGGAATGACCACTAAAGATAACCTGTATAAGACAAATTTCCTTCTTTTTGCCAAAGGTAATATCATTCGTGAAAGCCAAATAGCCCAAAATAGAGTTGATGTATACTAATTAAGCCTTGAGATTTGTGAAAAAATTCGAACCCAAAAGCTAACCCTCTCGAATGTGCACCATAGATCGTGAATGACATAAATCTATAGCTATTTGGATCACCCGCCAAATTGATCTAGTAAAATGACAGGCGAAAAAAAGATGATTAACAATTTTATTGTGCTTACAAAAACTACACTTTTGATTTCCGTTCCAATCCCTTTTTGTTAGATTGTCCTTCGTCAATATAATTCCTTTGTCTAAATACCAAAGAAAAATTTTGATCTTTAGGTCTTGTTCTTTTCAGCGTATTGTACCGTTGCGTATTACTGTAGCAGATTTTGTTTTTTTTATAACCTATATGTTGTCATAATTTGCGATGATTTTTTTGTGACTTTTAGTAGTCGTTCCAAAGATTCTAAAACTATTTTTTAATTATTTTTTTTATAATCTTTAGACCACATTTTGAGGGTTCTCAAATTTGCTATAGTAATACGCAAACGCAACGATACGCTGAAAAAAACAAGGCCTTAAAGGAATCTTGAGCTGAGTAATGACCACTCTTTTGTAATTTCCAAATAAAGCTATCTCGCTCATTAGAGAGTTAAATGTTGGACATCCTAGATAATAATTGTTGCCAATCAATAAGTTTGTTGCCAATTAAAACTTATACTTGATTATGCAAATCCCTCAACCATACTTCATTATGGAGTGGGTGCAGGTGGAAGTCCAGCCGAGGAAAGGGGCTATAGTTGTATTTGTCCATGAGAAGATTCTATTACGTTGATACACGGTTTTTTTTCATAAAACTTCAAAATTAATATTTTGGTATATTATACTCTTACCTGTGTGATGCAGCAAACAACTTGCCACAAAAATAAACATAACAATTTTGAAATGTTTTGTTAGAAACTAAACACAAAAATAGGAGTGAAAAGAAATCGTAGACGTAATATTGTTTAGTAGATGGAAATTACACTTGGCCATCAAAGTGGGAGTCTTCCGTATGTAAACCATCTGTTGCTATCACCTTTTTTTTTTTTTTAAAAAAAAACGTTGCCATGTGATCTAGCCTCTGGTTGGCTGTACTATTATTTTATATATATTCTATTATTGCAGCCTAATTTAGAAAACCCACCATTGCTTTGTGATCTAACGAAAGTAACGATGATGTTCTTTTGGGAACAGAATCTTGACACCATGCAGGGGTGGAAGATTAAGAAAGAAATAAATGCTTGTTCTTATAAAATTAAGCAATCATAGTTGAAAATGCCACGAGCACAAGCCAATAGAAAAGTAGGAAGCTACCCTGGAAAAAGTAGAAAGCTAAGGTACATTGGATGCTTCAATTTGTATAGTCGCGGCTGGATGGCCGGCTAAGATATAATATTAGTTTCTGAGAATTTCGAGCCTTGGTATTAAAAATTTAAACAATTTGGAATCGTTGCTCCTACTCAAAAATAATCTTTGAATAGCCCAATGTTTTGGCTATTGAACGGCTCACGCATCACATTTGGATAACCAAAGTCATCAAGATCAAGATGATGTAACCTATATAAAAAATCCCTGTCTCGTAACCTCTACTACTGCTGGCTCAAAAAAAAAAAAAACCTCTGCTACCAGCGAGTAAGGGTGACAATGAACCGAGCTTGAGCGAACCAATGGCTGGCTCGGCTCGCTCACTTCCATGTTTGGCTCGAGCTCAGCTCGCTCCCCACACGAGTTGATGAAACAGCTCGGCTCGGGCTCGTTTGAGGCTCAGTCCGGCTCACAAGGGCTCGTGAGCCTGATTAATATGTTGATAAGCGATTTTTGGGGTTTGAAAAATAAGGGGTTTGGGGGACTATATCAAGAAAGGTATTTAATTTGAGCCTTTGAGGATCTTTGTTGGGTTAGGTTAACGATATATCTAATTATATGCATGCAAGTAGGCTAATTATTAGTGATATGAGCTAAACATATACCTAAAAATCTACGAATCCACGAGCTGCATGAGCAAGCCAGCCCTAGTCTTGGCTCCGCTCATTTTTTAACCGAGCTAAAAAAAAGCTCAAAGATCGGACACCTTGACCTACGAGCCGAGCCCGAGCCCGAGCCGAGTGAGCCACCAGCAGCTCACGAGTTTCGAGCCAGACGGCTGGCCCCACCGGCGAGTGCAATGGCAGGTAGCAACTAGCGAAAACCCTTATGGGCAAAACCGTCTTTCCCCGACAGCCTCCCTCCAATTTAGCCGCCCCTCTCAAACCGCAGCTCCCTCCCGTCTCCTCCAACCCCGACGACCACCCCCTCCTCCCTCCTCCTCCTCCCCTCTCTCTCCCACCTGCACACGCAACAACGGTAACGCGCCCGCGCGATGGGCGGGACGGGGATGGCGACGGCGGCGGGGACGGCGGTGCTGGTCTACCTCGTGCTGTCCGGACGGCTCTGCGGCGACGGCGCCGGCTCCGACGCCGACGGGCGGGGCGCCATGGAGGACCGGATGATATCGTCGGTCGTCTCGGCGGCCGCGGCGGCGCGGCGGCGGCGGAAGGAGGAGGCCCGGGCGCGGCGGGAGGCGCGGCGACGGCGGCGGCGGTGGCCGGAGCGCGCGCCCGCGGGGTGGGGCGAGGCGGCGGCGGTGGCCGCCAGAACGGTGCGCTTCACCTACGGGGAGACGCTCGGCAAGTGGCCCCTCGGGGAGATCGCCTTCGGGCTCAAGTACCACATGCGGCAGCAGGTGCGCGCGCCCCCGCCCGTGCTGACTGATCGCCGGCGCTTGCACTCTCATCACCCCCTCATTGAAATAATTTCATCTCGATAGGGATATTTTCTTTCCATTTTCCTTTTTTCTTTCCTTTTATTTTTCGTGGTTTTCGTTTTATTTTGGTTGAGTGGCGTGGGGTGTGAAGCGTGCAAGAGATTTGCCGATCGATAGCTTCCGTGGGATTTTTACTGGTCGCTGTTCCTTTATCGGAAAACATTGTCCTTATAATATAAGAGAGAGGTGCTATCTTAGCGTGAAGGAATTATTTTTATTTCTAAACTTGCTGTGCAAGCTCTTCTGTTTTTTTTTCCTTGTCTGAATTTCTATTGCAATTTACAGTGCGACTAGCTCCGGTATCCTCCTATGATTATGATTAGGTGGTCGATTAGTTAGTTGCATTACGAAGAGGACTAGCAACTTGATCACTTCTTGGTCACTTCTCTGAAACGTAGCGCGAAAAAAAAATCTAATTTGTTCAAGATGACTAAGCCACTTGGGAGGATGGCCAAAACTGATCTTTGCAGGAATGATTATATGTAATTAGCATCACTTTTATATCTTGATATTTACTAGTTTTCTTAGTATTTGACTCATTTGAAATACATTGAAGCACGAATACACTTCATTGCATTGCGACTACTATAAGGTATAGCATTCTTCTTAAATATGACTTCAACATTCTGAATAAGAAACTAATTTTACAGTTTACACTGCATAATAACCAACTCTACTTTCCCTTTTAAAAAGTGAACCATACTTTAACTAATTTAGGCTCCAGCAATGCAAAGTGAAGAAATTGGTAGGTCTGAATCTGATACCTAACTTTAGGAGATGACCATAATTGCCTTTTTTTTCCTCAAAATAATTTTTTTATCAGCTTTTATTTTGGTCAAGTAGTTTTTTAGCATGTATATGACATAGCACTTTACTGTCTCAGGGTAATCTGCAGCATGAGTATGCTGAAAGCAATTCTGTACTACTGAAAGGTTCCGGGGTAAGGGAGGAGCTGGTTTCACTGCTCAGATATTTGAAGCTATGCATGTATTTCTCGAAGAAGCCATATGAAGTGTTTTTGGAGTTTGGCGGGTACGAACAGACTGATGTTCTTATTAAAAAATCTAAGGCGAGGGTGCGTAAGTATCAGTCAACACTCCACTGTTAGTTATGCACATAAAGATAGCATTCCAACCTTATTGTTGAGCAAATATTTTACTGCTCTTTTTAGTACAGATTATAATGTATAAATCAGGACTGCTTGGTTGAAACCATGTGCTATCATGCAGCTTATGAAGCCTGCTTTCACAGTTGTTCGTGATAGAAGTGCCAAATGTTTTCTGCTTTTTATTCGGGGGGCTATCAGTGTTAAGGATCGGTTGACAGCAGCAACTGGAGCAGAGGTTCCATTTCATCATATTGTGGCACAAAATGGTTGTATCTCCAATTTAGTGCTAGGATATGCACATTGTGGAATGGTTGCAGCGGCTCGCTGGATTGCAAGCCAGGCCATTCCTTGCCTCAATAAAGCAGTAGGGGAATTCCCAGACTACAGGATTGAGGTAATTTTTTCTATTTTTGTCTGATCCTCTATGGTTGCTTTTTTTACGTTCTGTCACGAAAATTGACCCTTTTGTAGTTTAAAACACATGCTCTCGAAAGTTGATTGCAATTAGAGCCTTTTCATTAAAAACTCACAGCCTCAAAAAACCAATGGTATGATTAACAATTGGACCATTCTTTCTAAGATGATATCATCTTCCTTTCCTTTGACAGGAACATGTGGCCAAACAACAGTTCTCTGCTTCTAGCCTTCTAGGTTGGCTCGCATTTCATAATAGATGCTTTCCCAGTTGCCGATCCAAGTTACACAAAATGAACTTAATCTTTCAAAGCTACATATGAAACAAGCAAGTGGAGCTGCAAATTGAAACCAAGTGAAACCATATATGCACTGCAGACAGGAAATTCCTTGTTTTCTAATCAAAGTTAAAGCTTTGAAGTATTTTTACAGTTAATCATGTTCCATGGATTTCCTAAGATTCTCCAGTACCTAGTAAGATAAGACACAAGCATAGCTTGCCCAAAGCACACTCTAGTAAACTGCAAGCTCTGTCTGCCACAAATAGACACAAACAGAAATAGAGACGCTACTATTGAGTAATTAGGCTAATTAGTGTGAATTATTTTAGCCGACTGGTTAATGTGTTATGCCCATAGAAACATACCGTTTTATGCCCATAGCCCCCCCTTTTTTTTTTTTGAGAAGTATAGCCCATTTTTATTTATATAGCTAAGTGGCGCATGTCTCAAACCACATCTAAGACGAGAAATCCCAAAATAAAAGGTATTAATTGAAAAAATTGTGCTGTTACTCTTTTATCCAACCTAGAAACTAGATTATTTTGTTCTACAAGGATCTTCCATCTAGTATAATAGTTCCTGATAATCCATATTTTTTCATAGTACGTGACACTGAAATTGAATACTTTTGTGTTGCATTTGACCTCCTTTATTTGTTTGCTAACTTATGGCACATCTTTTTTTTTTTTGTTTAATTGTAGATCATTGGGCATTCAATGGGCGCTGGTATCGCTGCAATATTAACTTACATAATACGTGAGAATGAAAAATTGGCATCATCTGCATGTATTGCATTTGGACCAGGTATGCGTTCTTAAGCTCAAGGAATAGAAATGTTTTTACTATCAAATACCAGATACTTAGGTAAAAATCATTACATTTTTCACTTGTGAATTTATCCTTCATTACAAGGCTGTATTGGCACCTTACACCATTATAGTAGCTTATAATGAAAAGTCTATTTTAGGATCATCTGTTGGCATTTGTAGGTTTGTAGTTCACTTTTTTTAAAAAAAACCGGAGTAGGAGCACTGCCGATTCATTAAAGAAGAAGAGCACTGTACACTGTACAAGAGAGATAGGGGAGGGAAAAGGAGAGAAAAGGAGGGGAAGGGAGAGGTGCCTAGGCTAAGTGAGGCGACTACTCGCTATGTCTCTGGGCAACACACCCCCTTCACTTTTAGAGAAAGTGCTAGCATTAATCACATAGCAAAATGCCAAAAACCAATGGATGGCACAAATGACATAATAGTTTCACAATTTGTCATTGTTCTTTGCTTGCTGATGCAAGATTATGCTCTGAGGTATTGACATCCCTTGCTGTTATTTTTCAGCTGCTTGCATGACATGGGACCTGGCTGAGTCAGGTAAAGACTTCATTACGACCATTGTGAACAGAAATGATTTGGTGCCATCTTTTGGAAAAGTTTCTGCTGCCAAGCTCCGGGCAGAGGTACCTCTCAGCTACCTGAACTCATGAGTTGGTGTTATGTGCTGTTCCCCCAAACACCATCTAATCTTATCCTATACTTGTTAAGCCTACATGCACATAACATGATGTCTAAGTATGATGGTCAAAGCAGGAACCAGGAACTGTATTCCATTATTGATATGCAGTTGTTTAGAAGAAGAGAATCTTTCCTACAAACAGTTTTTGCGTGCTAAAAGCTATGATATATTAACCGTTGCCATCTGTGATGGCAGGTTATGGCATCGTCATGGGTGCATGACCTTCGTGGACAAATACAGAAGACTAGATTCTTGGGTTTTGTCAATCGTTCTGTGAGCTTCATCCGATCTCATGTGCCCTTCGTATCTGATCCAAGATCCAAGGTTGTAGATGTCGATATGCTTCTGCCTCACAGTTCTGAGGTATAGAAACTAGATTCTTGCAAACGCTTGTTCTTTCAACATATGAAGATAATCATGGTCCTTAGTGAGTTAATTCATGATAATTTTCCAGGTTGATGTGAAGCCTTCAGCTGATAACCATTCTGTAGTGAAGAAACGCCCTGCGCTAGCTTGTTGGTCATGTGTTGCTGCACAGAAGCAAGCTATTGGCCCTAGAAAGCACGCTCAGGACATGCTAAACCAAACTGAGGTTGATGTCGAATCTGCGAAAACCGTTACTGAAGCAGGTGCTGTGAAACTAGTCTCAATTTCTCTTGGAGAGCTAAACCTTCAAGAGTTAGATATTGAAGATACAGACAAAGAGGAAAATGGATCACCTCTGAAAGAACAAGACGAAGAACGAGCCATGGAGCTTCTAAAATCCTTCACTGGCAAGCAGGAGGAGCCGTCATCGTCAAGCCCTTCTCAAGAGACCCGCCAATTGTACCCCCCAGGAAGAATAATTCACATGGTTGGATTACCAGCAGCAGAGCCAAACACAAGCGAGCAAGATAGCCAGGAGGAGGTTGTCACTCTGTATGAGACACCTCGACATCTGTATAGTAAGATTCGCCTGGCGAGATCCATGATAAGAGAACATTACATGCCCAAGTACATCAAGACAATGGAGCTATTGATTGACAAGCTTGCAAAGGAGGACATCAACAATGGCCAGTTGGACTTGTAGCATTGACTGATGTACAGAATAATTATTGTACAGATCATGGTTAGAAAAGGAGATTATTTCAGATTGCTAGTACCCTAGATCTGATTGTTTATGGTTTATGATAGCAATGAAGAAGCTGTACAATCCTGATTGACTTTGTTCTGTTGATTTGCTGTCATTCCTCTTTGACAGCCATCACAAGAGCTCAAAGAGCAGAACCTGGTGATGATTTCAGTAATTCAGCAGCTTTTGTTATTTTTAGCTGTGTAAATTCTCCTAACTGAGATTGACTAACCCATGACAAAAGACACTACTGTTTGTTGAGAAGGCATTCAGTTCTGAAGCTGCATCAGATCCATCAAATGTGTTAATCTGCCTGTATCAGATCTTGTTTCTGTGATTAACATGTTCATCATGTGTGCACATATTTTTTTTTTTGAACAAATGTGTACAGTTCTTTTTAGCAATAACTTTTGTACAGTTTCTAGGCAGGGTACATTCAGCCATCATCATATGTGCAGTTTTGACTTTGAAACAGCTGATGCCCTTTAGCTGAACTTGTACACCAAAGGCAGGCTTACACCGAACAGTTTCTCGCATTTCACAAATCTTTTTCATATTTCCATCTGACACAAGTTGCAGGGTTCGTCATATGAGGTCAATAATTCGTGGTCAGTTATTTCTAGGCCTCTTAGGCTTTACAATAGAATTTTGATTCATGCTAGTGTAGCATGCCTGCGATTCATGCTAGTGTAGTATGACTGACGCTGGTGGCTGGCCCATTCAACACTGCAGCCAACAAGGAAATTAGTTATTCTCAAAAAAAAAAAAAAAAGAGAAGGAAATTAGCGACAAAGCTTCACTGACGCCTTTGCTGATAACAGAACATCCGGTCAGTGCCACTTTACGGGACAAACTACGAGATGCCAAGACCTACACGCCAAAAAAAGTGGTTAAACCAAATCTGTCTCTCAATTATCATCCCATGATGCTAAATATGTTTATCACATGCTCAGCTTGCTCAATCGACCATTTATTCACCACGTAGGTACCTGAGAAGCAAGATCAAGAAATATAAGTGTCACAGAAATGTTATTTTAAAAATCCTGTATTAAAGGAAAACATACATTATACATGTTAGAAAGAAAGGCCCAGTTTGAAAATGTTGAATATGTCTGTTTAAGTCATGTTATACCAGTGAATGTAGCAACGGAGCTAAATGAGCCACTAGTGTGTAATATTTTCATCAGTAGAGCCTAATATCTTCTTCTATGGGCGCCTTGTCCAAGTTTCCCTAAGTGCTTTCTTTGTTCTACTGGAATCTCACCAACAGATTGGATGAAAAGAAATCTAACAGTAGCCATCACTACGTAGTTCCAATAGTTTCAAGCTCTTGAACATGAAATGTATATCTTCCAAATGAAGTTCTAATAAATATACCAAATCTATAGGTAACCAGATGGATTCCATCAATTTGTTAAATTTGAACCATGCGCCCTGGTGAAATATCATATCAAACTACCCATAATCCCATGTACGCATATGACACAAGCTACACGTTGAAGCTGTGTAGCTATGTGGCATCAAATTGCTGTATTATTTATTATTTTTTACAACCTAAATTTATTTATTTGGTATAACATTTTGTAATATTTTTTTATGACTTTGTAGGTTTTATTTAGAGATCTCAAAAATATTTTTTAATATTTTTTTAGTTTTTTCTATTTTCCAAACGCTCTTAATATTTGACACAACCAAGCCAAACTGCGAATTATCTGTCTATTTACTTATCTTCATTTAAATTTTTTTAAAATGTTTTTGAATCTTTTTTTTTTGTTTCAAAGATTTGTCTAAAAATATAAAACACAAGTTGAATAGAGTGGATTGAACTCTCAATGTTACCTCAAAAAAGATAAGCTAAATCAATAAATAAGTCCAATAAGTGATAAGTTAAGTTAACTAGAACCGGGACGGGAACACCTGTGTCAGCTTTATAGACAACGCGACAAGCGACCGAATCCCAGACCGGGACCAGGACCAGGACCCGAACCCGTCCCGACCAGCTTAGATAAACGTAGATAGTGAAATATCTTTTCAAAATAGCGAAAAACAGACTCAAAAAACTTAAATTATATATCTTTTCAAAACGTATATAAGTCGTTAAGCTGTCTTAAGCCCCGAGTTAAGCTGTCTTAAGCCCCGAAGAACAGGGCCTTAAGCTAAACCAGGCCCGAATTCTAAGCCCAACCCGACCCGACCCGCTTAGCGCCCGCCCAGAGCTCAAAAAAAAAAAAAAGAGCCCTCGTCTCCACCACCATACCTTGCTCGACTCCTTCCACCACTCCCTCCCTCCCGCATCTCGCGACCCCCCGTCTCGTCCCCGTCTCCGGCGCCCCCGGCGGCGCGGCGGCGCATGGAGCGGTAGGGCCATCGCGGCAGCTATACCCTTCCCTGTGGCGGCGGCGGCGGCGGCATGGCGAACTACCTGGCGCAGTTCCAGACAATCAAGTCCTCCTGCGACCGCATCGTCGTCGCCGGTACGGCCGCCCTTGCTTCCTCCTTCGTCCTAAACCCTTGGATCTCATCACTTCCAATGTACTCCCTCGCACCCACCGCGCGATCCGCGTGGCTCGGCCCGCGTGATCTCGTGGCCGCGCTGCCGGGAATGGCCCGGCCGGGCGGCTGCTCCAGCTTGAATGGTGGTCGGGCGCTTGCTTGGGGCTTCTAGTTTACTGAGATCCATGGCGGTCTGAGGGTCTGACTAACGGTTGCGTTTAGCTTCCTGCTGGTTGCATCTCAGGGAGTGTCCAGTAAGATCCATAGCGCTTAAGCTCAGCACCAACGAGGAGATATAACCTACCTACAGTTTGGTGGCACAGTCTCATTCTCAATGGAATTTGCGAAGTGCGCCAGCATGTTGGCGTGAACCAAGTAGTATGAATTTCACCAAACAGCCACCATCGCTCCACCTCACTTTGTGCGTGCTGTTGTAGAAATAGACCAGCTGATGTCATTTAAGCATAGCCATTTGGATTTTGGAGGGTTATAATGAAAATGGACCTAAGAAAGCACTTCATTTTATTACTGCACATGCTGATGAAGAGTGATCTTAAGTTTGAATATTTGTATAAATCCTGTCTCATATGATTAATTACCTTTCGTAACAGTTGAAGATGTGAGTGACTTGTGGCTCAATGTCAAAGAAAATTTTGAACAACGATTGCCAGTGAAGAAGGCATGCCTCAATAACAAGGCAAGGAACCCTGTTTTTGTGGAAAACCTGCCAGCTGAGTTTATACAGACGACTGATTCAAGGCTGCGTAGTCGATTTCCACAAGAACAATACTTATTTTGGTTCCGCGAACCTTATGCTACTGTTGTTCTCGTCACTTGCGAGGTATTTGTCTCCATTTCTGTTTAAATATCCTGTCTCATGACGCTCTTTTTTTTAAAGTTCCATCACGTCTTCTCAAATGAACGACATGGATGCCATTTTCCATGTATTTATTTATATTTTTTATGAAAAATGTCCAGGATCTTGATGAGTTCAAGACCATTCTTAAGCCTCGCCTCAAATTAATTGTACAAAATGATGAGAGGGAATGGTTCATCGTATTTGTGTCAAAGGCCCATCCTAGCAATGATCAAGCGACTAAGATGGCAAAGAAAGTGTATGCTAGACTTGAGGCGGACTTCAACACTAAAAAAAGAGAAAGGTATTTTCTTTCCGCTTATCCATAGTAGTTTGGGTAATGTTCACATCTGTGGTTAAGAAAACCATAGTGGTTTTCGCAACGTTCATACCAGTGGTGGTTCTGTAAACTACAGAAGTTGGTAAATCCGTATCTTATGTGTATTTGTTGTTCCACCTCAATAGGCTGATTGTGTCATTCTGCACTTATGTTTTTCTTAATCGGGGTGCTTTCATCCTTAATGAAGTGAGGAAATCCTGGGACGCATTGTTTAAAAATTTACTACAATAGCACTGGATTATTAGTAAATGTGAAACTGTCCATTTATGATATAGATGCTGCAAATTTGATCTCCATGGACCTGATGCGGAATTCTGGGATGATTTCGACTCAAAAATGGTGGACTGCATAAGAAACACATTGGATAGACGGGTTCAGTTTTATGAAGAGGAAATTCGCAAGTTAAGTGAGCAGCGATTCGCTCCAATATGGAACTTTTGCAACTTCTTTATTCTGAAGGTACACCAATGCAACCATAGATGATGCTTGTGAATTGTTATTTCATTTTTCATGGCACTGGATTATCAACCTTTATGTTTTCATTTCTGTGACTTCTTTAACACTGGCATTATTTGTTTGTTTAGGAAAGCTTGGCATTCATGTTTGAGATGACTAATCTTCATGAAGATTCGTTACGCGAATACGACGAGCTTGAACTATGCTATTCAGAATCAGGTTTTTGTCTATATTTGAATTGAACAATTATGGTGCATTCATTTTGAGCTTCAACTCCATTTTAATTTTCATTACGAAAGGTTTCTCTGTATAATATATGAATGTTTTCACTATAACATTATATTAGAGTAATGAGGTTTCTCATAAACTTAACAGCATCTGGCATCTATTCATGTTTGTATAGGACAACACAAAATTCACATTTCTGTAAGAGTGTAAGACTGTAACAGCATAGATCTGTCACTTATAGCACACTTAGGGTTGTCCAGATCAGAGACTAGAAATATTATTTGTTTTCATTTCTGTGAATGTACTAAATAATTTAAAGAAAAAACATTGCAATAAGATAACATCAACACCAAATATGCTCATAAATCGTGGATATTACTTTCAACATTAAAATTATGGATCTATCTGTTAAGTTTGTCGCTCTTTCTGGTGAAGATCAACTGGGTATTAATTGATTATTTGATGCATCCCTCACTTCAAACTATAATTGCAATATCATTGGTTCCGTTCCATTATTGTCTTATTCTATGTTAAAAAACTATTACATTCTGATGTAAAGCTTATCACTCGATGTTTTGTAGTAATATTCAATTATTCATACCATTCTATTCATATGAGTGCAGTGAATTCTCCTGGGAAACATCGAGAATTTGGAGGATTGGATACTGGCGATGATCAAGCTGCACTGCTAAATCCAGGATTCAAAGTGTTGACCCAAATTATTCAGGATGATGTGTTCAGAGAATTTGAGTTTAGACAGTACATATTTGCATGCCAGGCTAAGGTATGTACATAATGGATTCTTCATTTGCTGTCTTGCAAACTAAGATATATTGGTACAACAATTGCATAATTGATTTTTTTCTAAGTTTATTTTTTTGGGCCAACTGAGTTCCTTTGTTGTTGTTGTTTTTGGAGAAGTATCTGCAATGTTACATTGCTGCTACCTATTTTTTGTAGGATTCTTAACTTATTTTTGTTTCGTTGGTGGAGGAGAATGAAAGAATGTTTTTTGTTTAAATTATTTAGTACATTCATGGCATTGTTGTGCTCAAACCGATCATGTTGTGTATACCTAAACATCTGGCATCAGGATTCATTTTATGGTAGATCTATATTGCTTCACTTTGATCTAGTAATGATTGTTGGCCAGCCAAAAAATCATATATTGTGTTCATCATCTATTTCAATCCTCCTTTTTGCAGTTATTATTTAAATTGTCTCGTCCAATTGAGGTTGCTGCAAGAGGATATGCTTTTGTTGTTGGCTTTTCCAAGACTCTAGCCTTGCATGAGGTACGTAGCCGTGGTTTCACTATTTCCTTCCTCTGCAATCATTATTTATGTCCTAGGAAGACTATTGTCATTCGCAAGTACCTTCACTTGATTGTCATTTCACTTTTCCTTTCTCCTTCAGAATGCCCTACCATTTTGTTTCCGTGAAGTATGGGTGATAACCGCTTGCATGGGTTTAATAAAATCTACAACCTCACACTATGATGGTGGAGTGGTTCCTATTGACTCAGAGAAGGAATTCTATCGTCTTCAGGGCGACCTTTATTCTCTCTGCCGTGTTAAGGCAAGTTTTAACACTTTCAGTGTTGCACTAATTTTTTTTTTGGCGTATTGTAATTTTGTTGAGTTTTGGTTATATTTATTTTCCTTTCCGTGCTTCAGGAATTAGGAATATCAGGTAGCTTGGTGTCAGGCTTTTAGGAATTAGGAATTATGTTTTTAATGCAGATGATATGTTTTGGCCTCAGGATCGGTATAGGCAAATTATATAAGTAAATCAAATGAAAGGTTTCCAGGGTCAATAACTAAGGGGGATGACTATTGAATATTTGCAGTAAAAGTAAATAATAAAGGAGGACGGTATGGAATTTTGTTTTATTTGGGTGTTTTGTGCAAATTCTCAAAACAAATGGTTTTTCATGCTTGGTGCATAACCTGCTGTGGCTTATTTTAAACTGTTAATAATTTTCGAGCTTCCTAGTACTACAGGTCTTATCTTATCACCTGCTACTATATGCAATCATTATGAACATTGCCCTTACTTTCTTGGTAATCATTTTATAGTTTTCTTTGTTAGTTTTAGTAGTTGGTTGCATAACACTGATGCCCTTATCTTCATACCAGTTATTACTTAAGTTACTCTTGGACCATCAAATTCAATTGCTCCATCAAGTCCTTTTGCTTATCTTTTTGAATCATCCGTCTATTTGTTTACTTCATTGAAAACTGTTCTCTTATGTATTAACCTTATGGATGTGGCAGTTTATGAGGCTTGCTTATTTGATTGGTTATGCAGTTGAAATAGAAAAAAGTCCAGTCAACAGGTATAAGATCAATGCCACAATTAGATATACTGAATTCACCTTTACATTTAGCTAGATGTATTCTTCATTTTTGATATCTCTTGGAAGAGTGCAAGCGTGTTGTTCTGATTGTTCTGACATATTTTGTATGTGTCTGCAGTGCATCTTTAAGCATGCTACCATGGCCAAAGCCGGCTACTTGGCCTTCAATTCCACCTGATTCGTCGGCAGAAATAATGGCAAAGGAGAAGGCACGGATTTTCCATATTCACTTCATGATTTCTAATTATGTTTCATGTGGATTCTCTTGGTTCTATTACATCAAGAGTCATACTTTTGCTCTTTTCCTGTCTAATTGGTCCATATCCTTCTCAACTGACATCATCAACAAGTTGAAAATAGGCCACTGAACCTTGTTTTCTAATCCAGTATGCTGTAATGGCAAATCATTTCTGTGGGATGTGAAAACTGATGATGCTATTTCATCTTAGTAGTCAGTACTATTTTCATCTCTCTTTTTGCATGTAGGGCCTCTTATTTTGTCAGTCAACATTGCAAATTTTGACATACATGGAAATTTTCAGATACATCACAAATAAAATTAATACATCTGCTAGTGTGTATTGAAAAAAAGAAAACCAGAACAAAGATATCCAAATAACACAACAACGTGGCATAGAACAGTGATGATCTTCAACACTAGACCATAAGCTGTTGCTGACATTTTTATGTGTCAACTGAAAGATGATATGGAGTGGAATATGTAATTTTAATTGAGATCCCAGATTCTGGAGTTGGAAAAAACGGAAGTTCTTGCATTGACTCGTATTTGTCTCTCTCTGTTTGTTAAAAAGCCTTATTTACTAGCCCAGTTCAGTTTTCTTATATCACATTTACTGCAAACTGTGGCTTAAAGTTGTAATGCCTTTTCCTTATGCAGATAATTCTTCAAGCAAAGCAAAGAGAAAAGCTCTTCAATATTCACAGGAAACCACTGCCGCTAGAACCTTCTTTACTTCTACGTGAGGCTAACAGGCGCAGAGCTTTTCTTTCTGTTGGAAATATGTCAGAATTATATGATTCAGTTGATGGGTAAAGGCTGTCATTTTCCCCGTTTAAGTTATGTGTTTTATATTCACACTACAAATTTCTGCGCAAACCTTGGATTGCCATTTTTATTTACTTATATTTGTGTATGTTTTGTCTGGGCAGTTCAGGTTTGGATGCAAATTCAAAAGTTCCTTCCAACAGATCTGCTTCTAACTTCATGACAAGAACAATGTCTGGGCCAGCAACCTCTGAGACTTCTTTACCGGTTGATCGCCCCATGAGGTTATCAGAAATTCATGTTGCTGCTGAGCATGCATTGAAAAAGACAATATCTGATGCTGATTTTATGACATCACTTTCATCACCGGAAGAATTTGAGGTAATGTTCTTATTCAGTCATGCTAGTCGTGATAGATACTTTTGTACTGTCTCATTGTAAAGTTTAAATGTTTGAAATTCCCCTGAATGCTAGTTCCCCCTCCTGCACAACATATTTTTTAAAATTGGTGCATTGGTCCAATTGATTCAGGGATAATGGTAGATTACTATTGTTATAAATAGAAAATAAATTGCAATCGTAATTGTTTTTCTGTTACCAGAAAAGATATATGGAGCTTACTAAAGGCGCAGCTGACAATTATTACCGCTCTTGGTGGAAAAGACATGGGGTTGTACTTGATGGAGAGATTGCAGCTCTATTGTTTAAGCATGGAAATTATGACCTGGCTGCAAAATCCTATGAGAAAGTTTGTGCTCTCTATTCTGCAGAAGGCTGGGAAGAGCTGTTGGCGGATGTTCTTCCTGACCTTGCAGAATGCCAGAAGATTCTCAATGATGAAGCTGGTTATTTGGCTTCCTGTGTAAAGTTACTTTCTCTGGAGAGTGACTTGTTTTCGCCTAAAGAGCGGCAAGCTTTCCAATCAGAGGTTGTTCGGCTTGCTCAGAGTGAAATGAAGCATCCTGTGCCACTTGATGTCTCATCACTTATTACATTTGCTGGAAATCCCGCTCCACCACTAGAATTATGTGATGGAGATCCTGGCACACTATCTGTAGCGGTTTGGAGTGGCTTCCCAGACGATATCACACTTGAATATCTCAGTTTAAGATTGTCAGCTTCCTCTAGTGCGGATGAAGGTATTAAGGTACAGTTAAGTTGTTACTGCATTGCATTAATGATTGCTTATTGTTACCCTTGTGTATTTTCTTCAATTTCATCATTGTAGAACAACACAGTATGCAGAAAATGGTCAGGGATAATTGCTTTATGCTTTTTTTAGTCACCTAATGGTTGATGCTGACATCTTGCAGGCAATAAAGAGTTCAGATGCATGTGTTCTTGTACCAGGTAGAAATATCACCACCTTTGACATTCCTCCTCAAAAGCCTGGTTCCTACGTATTGGGTGCTTTAACTGGACAGATTGGCAAGCTGTCATTTAGATCACATGGATTTTCTCAAGATGGTCCAGTGGACACTGATGAATTTATGAGCTTCGAGAAGCCAACGAGGCCTGTTTTGAAGGTAATATACTAATGTCATTACGATAAGCCGAGCCATGCCAAAAAATCATCCATTAGATAGCAATAATTTCAGAAGAGAAATTTGCACAAGTTCAGTGAACTTGTACCATTGAACTTATCTCCATCAACATGAAAATGACTCTCTTAGCTCCTTAATCCTGCCTCTGTTTGCACAGGAGCTCACTTCTGTTGTTTCTAACAGAATATGCTATCCCGTGTTAAATGTGAAGCATTGATGAGGTGGCCTCTCTATCTTTCCTTCTTTCTTCCTGTTAAGCCAATCCCCTCGCTCCCTCCTTCCCTCCCTATTTCTTTTTGGTGGCAAACTTGTCTTTGCTGGATGCCTGATCCCTCCCTCCCTCCCTCCCTCCCTCTCTCTCTCTGGTGGCAAACTGTCTTTGCTGGATGCCTGAACACCAACCTCCATTGGATCTTTATTTGGGGCCCAATTCCAGCCCATTTCCATGTCGAGTTAGATTGTCATGGTTGACGCCAGGGAGGCCAGTGGCGGGTGGTGGTACTGCGTGTTGAGGGCTAATGCAACAGGAGCAGGGACGCTCCCCTTCATTTTTTTCCCTTTTCCTTTTCCTCTAAAATTTTCTGTAATAACAATGGATTGGTGATGTGGATACCAACTGTGTTGTCAAAACTGAGTTAGTTAGTGCAACGTAATCGTTCGCATCAGCAAGTTATGTGGGATGGAGCTGTGGTGCAGATGCCTGCAAGTTTAGGGAGCTGATAAAGTAATTGCTAGTTCAGAGAGCTAAATGTTAAGATCACACAAGTTTAGGGAGCTCCATTGCAATGTACTTTATTCGAAACTAATGACTAATAATGGTACCTAATAACTGGATAAATCTTTTGTGTAATTAGTGGAATGCAGTAAGTTCTACTAGGTCTGTCTCACTTGTATTTTACTTATTATAGGTGAGAAAACCAAGGGCTTTGGTTGATATTACTCCTGCTGTATCCTCTGCATTACTTATGAATGAACTCCAGTGGATTGGATTGATTGTCAAGCCAATAGACTATTCGTTGAAAGATGGCATATTGCATATAGATGCGGGCGCTGGACTCAAAATTGAAGAGTCCCAGATGATTGAGATAGAAAATTACATTAGTGATGGGGAGCATCTTGGTCCTGCTTATGCTTCCACGACATCATCAAGCTCCACTGATCCTAGAAGGGTTGAGAAGGTCCCTATTGAAGATGGGAAGATAAAACTGCCAGATTGGGCTAGTGATGTGCCTACTCTTGTTTGGTTTCCTGTTCGTGCTATTGATGATACAATTGCAAGGGGAGCATCCCCAGGTTTGTGTCAAATAAATAATGCATTTGGTGTGGTAGTATGTTTCAGCCAATCGGTTGACCCTTTTATTATCTCTTTTTTTCAGCGTCTCCTCAGAAACAAAGCATAGTAGATGGGATGAGAATGATTGCTCTCAAGCTTGAATTTGGAGCTTTCCACAATCAAGTATTTGAAAGGTAGTCATACACTTAAACTTTGCTTTTCAGATATGCCAAATAAAAAGAAATTAACCATTGTGATTGCTTTCAGGACAATTGCTGTACATTTCACCAACCCATTCCATGTAAGCACACACGTTGTTGACAAGTGCAATGATGGAACCCTACTTCTGCAGGTACAGTTCTCTCCTGACTGTGCACAATTTTTAGCTGAAATGTTGTCTCAAAAGGCACCTAAAACATGTTCTCTATCTTTTACTAGGTGTCAGGAAGAATGCTGGCTACTGTAGTAAATATTTGTTTAAATGTGAGTATCTTGGGTCTTTCAATCTAAATTTGTATTGTATTTCACATCCAGGTGCTATTGCTTTCTGAAGTGAAGGCCACTCTACACGTAAAAGATGTATGGTTAGACCTTCAAGCTGGATTTGAGCACTTAGGCAGGGGAGATGGACGGCCAACTTCAAGTTTGTTCCCTCTGGTTATTGCTCCTTCTTCCAGAGCAGGAATCTTGTTTGTGATACGTTTAAGTGGCACAAGAGGTAAATCTTTTGTAGATTTTACTTGTCATCTTCAGCTGGCCCTTTCAATGGACTGTTCCCTGCTTCTGTTGCTCTTTACTGTAAATTTACAAACATGAGACTAAGGTTTGTATGACCAAAGCTATGATCGACACTTACATTTTTTTTTTGTAAACCAGAACTATGCAATTAAAATTTTCTTGGGTGTGAACAGACTATTTGCATACCATAATGGCCATCTTAAAAAAAAGTATGACAATAATGGCTGACCGTGCAGGCATGATGCACCTTGTTCATGCATTATTTTGTCTAGCAAAATGGGATACAAAATAATGGCATTTTTCTGCACTAGTCTGCCATTTTCCCATTGAACAAACAGGGATACAATTTGAAAGGACGATGTTATATCTGTTCTTGCCTGTTAAGAAATACTTTGTGTTCTTGCCAACACAAAGTATTTCCACCTCCGGGCAAACGGTCGCCGTAGAAAAAATTTCATCCACTCCCTCCAATCCTCTGCTGGCATACACACTGAGCATTCTGAACTAGCGTCCACCCTTCACCATCACTTTGATTCCATATTTGGAGAAGGGAGCCATTCCCTCGGCCCGCCAAGCCGCTCCTTTAACTGGGATTTCCTCGGCCTACCTTCACTCGACCTTTCCTCCTTGGAGAATCCCCTAACAATGGAAGAGCTCAATAGGATTGTCGATAGCCTCCCTTCTGAAAAGGCACCTGGCCCGGATGGCTTCTCTTAGGACTTCTTCAAGGTCTGCTGGGACTTCATCTCCCATTACCTCTTCGAAGCGCTTCAGTGCCTTTTCAACCTTAATGCCACTGGCTTCGATGCACTCAATTGTGCCCTCATCGTTCTTATTCCCAAGAAGGATTGCCCATCTACTGCTTCGGACTACAGACCTATCAGCCTTATCCACAGTCTAGGGAAGCTTTTCACCACAATCCTCTCCTCACGTCTAGCTCCTTTAATAGATGATCTCATCTCACTATGTCAAAGTGCCTTCATAAAAAACCGACACATCCAAGATAACTTCCTCTTCGTTCAAGGAAAAGTAAAAGCCCTTCACAAATCCCGCACCCCAGCTCTCTTCCTCAAGCTCGATCTTGCGAAGGTTTTCGACGCAGTTTCCTGGACTTATCTTCTTGACAATCTCAGAGCTAGGGCCTTCGGCACTCGATGGCGTAACTGGATTGCCATGTTGCTAGCCTCCTCTTCCTCAAAGGTCCTCCTCAATGGGCAGACAACAGACCTTATCCAACATCGCAGAGGCCTTGGCAGGAGACTCTCTCCCTCCTCTTTAACATCGCCATTGAACCCTAATTGCTCTCGCTCAACAGTAGCGCCACTAAGCCGGAGTCCTCCCCACCGCTGGTCAAAAAACCACCCGCGATCTCGCTATTCACCGATGATGCAGCCATTTTTGTCAAGCCCACGCAGGAGGATGCCTCGGCCTTGGCTGTCATTCTTCGTGAGTTTGGCTGCATCACTGGGCTCCGCACCAATTTCTCTAAGAGCCAGGTCGTCCCCATCCGCTGCGACAACCTAGACCTGGACCTCATCCCTTCAAGACCTTCCAGCGGAAAGGACCTCCTTCCCCCTCAAATACTTGGGCCTGCCACTCTCAATCAAACGCCTCAAGCTAGTCCAATTCCAACCTCTCCTGGACAAAATCCACAACAGACTTGCTGAATGGCGGGGTCCTCTTATGTCCAAGGGTGGACACCTAACTCTACTAAAAGCTGTCCTTTCGGCCTTGCCATCCTACATTTTCTCCGTCATTAAGCCACCGGCCTCCATTTTCAAGAAAATCGATAAAATCAGGAAGGCCTGGCTCTGGGGTGGCTCAGCCAACCCCCAACGGGGGCAGTGCAGAATCAATTGGGGCACGGTCTGCGCCCCTATTGCCCTCGGGGGGCTAGGGGTCCTTGACCTCTAGCGCTTCACCCGCGCTCTGAGACTCCGCTGGTGGTGGCGCGACAGGATCCATCCCCTCCCGGCTTGGACAGGCTCCCTTGACCCACCCCCAGATCTCGACTCCGACCTCCTCCATGCTGGATCCGTTCCATCCCTCCGCGATGGAAGAACTCTTTCCTTTTGGTTTGACACCTGGTTGTCAGGCTCGTCTCCGAGATCACTCGCCCCTTTGCTTTTCTCGGCGGCGACTAAGAAGAACAGAACAGTAAGAGACGGGCTTCTCAACAACAACTGGTTGCGCGACCTCGGACAGAATTTCAACCCTCAGATGATCCTAGAACTTTTGCTTCTCCGTCGACTCACCCAGGTAGTGCTGACCATGGGAGAGGAAGATCAACTAACTTGGCGTTTCTCCAAGGACAGATCCTTGTCAGTCAGATCCGCTTATAAGATCCAATTCGTCGGGCGCTGTTCCGCCTCCTCATTCCGATGCGCCTGGAAGCATTGGGCCCCTTCGAAGTGCAAATTCTTCCTATGGTTGCTACTGCATAAGTGAGTCTACACCGCTGACGCCCTAATGCGCAGGCACATCCCCAATGCCTACTTTTGCCCTTTGTGCTTGCGCAACCTCGAGACTCCCGAGCATTTATTCCTTCAATGTGATTTCAGCAGCCACGTCTGGTCGCAGCTGTCCAGTACACTGAGCAATGACCTTTTCAACCCATCAGGATGGCTTCACTCTTACTCTATTACTGCCTGGTGGGAAGAGGACATCTTGCGAACTGGGCCTACACGTGACACGCTACCCATCATCTCGACAACCATTTGGGCGCTATGGCTCAAACGAAACAATCGCGTCTTCCACGCGTTAGAAAAATCGAGGGCTGTGTTCGTGCAACTTCTTGATGACCTGCGCCTGTGGATGGCTGCAGGAGCCCCTTTTGTAATAGCTTAATTTCCTGTTTTGCCCCATTGGGGGGAGGGGCGCGTATTCCCCCCTTCTTGTAATCTTCTACTCTTTTGATCAATATACGGCAGCTCTCCTGCCCTTTTGCTCAAAAAAAAAGAAATACATCCCATTCTTTTAAGCTACTCCCTCCGTTTTTACAACGTTTGTCCATGGTCTTGGAGTGTTTATTTGAAAATGTTTTCCATTGACACATTGAGGAAATCAAGTGTAGTTAATGCAATGTTTCTACTCATTTCCTATATAAATGCCGGAAAAAGTTAGGTTGTAGATCTGTAGTTTGTTATTGACATAGTTTTTTAGATTGTTGTTTTGTTACATGCATATGTTGGACATAGACAAATGTTGTGTAATGGTGGGGGTTATAACAATTAAACATGAATAGTCTAACTTTTGCATTTTACATTTTCAGACCTAGATGAGCTGGAAAAGGCAGACAGCATGTTGAATATTAAGTACGGAATATCTGGTGACAGAACAACTGGGGCACACTCTCCGGTTCCTGTTAAATCTGATAATTCTGAAGAACTTCTATTCAAGATTGCACTTAAGTTGAAGCGCCCTGTCCTGGATCCATCTCTGGCAGTTGGATACCTTCCATTTTCTACTGATTGCCTGAGGGTTGGGCAGTTAGTCAATATGAAATGGAGGATTGAAAGACTGAAGAACCCAGAGGACACATCTTTATCTGGCGTAAGTCAGCAGAACATTATTTTTCTTTTTCAATCTTCTTTTGTGCCTCCAGTATTTTTTTGTAGGTATTGTACATTTATGTTTATGTAGTTAATTAGCAAGGTACAAGGTCAAACGATGCTAAAAGTTTTCTTTACAACTAAACTTGAATTTGGTTTGGCAGGACGAAATACTTTATCAGGTTGATGCGAATCCACAAAACTGGATGGTTGCGGGAAGGAAATGTGGTTACATTTCATTGTCAAAATCACAAGGTTAGTGATCTTGATATGTGTGGTTCAATTCACCTGCCATCCACCTTTTTTGAGCGCCAATTTGTACTCTGCACACACAGCATTATTACAGTACGTATTTGTATCTTCAGGTTCAAGGATAGAGATCACAGTGACATGCGTCCCGCTTATGTCCGGGTATGTTCACCCTCCGCAGCTGGGCCTGCCTGAGGTAGGCGATGCTAACATCAGCTGCAACCCAGCGGGGCCCCACCTGGTGTGCGTCCTTCCTCCAACCCTCAGCACCTCGTACTGCATACCTGCTTGATTTACCCACGGTTTAGATTACTGCCATTCCTTCTGCGATGAGGTTGTAGTGTGTTCAGTTTTTTGCCGGGGCATTCTTTTGTGCAGACGAAGCGTGTTGCTGGCACAGGGTTTCATGTTCTTTCTCATGTACCATCTAATCTCAGACTCACTGTTGTATATTGACTTGATGGAGAACTGAATCCTCAGAATCGGGTGCAACACTTTTCTCTTATGACGAGGAAGCGTATAGGTGATGGGATGCATTCTTGCTGGAATCCATGCTGGCAAAACGGAATGCAGTGTTTTTAACTTTGAACTGGATGAATAGTGTTAGGATAAATAAGTATAAAAAATTGGACACCGTTAAAGCTGCCCTCAGAACCATTCTGAAGATGTCAATGCCAAGGGAACGATAAGAGGCACCAGGATCAAGCTCTTGGATGTCACTGCGCTTAAGGGAGGAAGGGCACATATCAGCATCAGAGCTAAACAAGGGGTGGGGTCCAGGATTTTTGCTTGCTTTGGTGCCTTCGTGGTGTTCCAAACACATGGAATTATGGGCGTGTTTGGTTCATCGCCGCCGCGCGCCGTGGACCAGGGTGAGCCCTTGCCCACGTTGGTGAGATTTGGCGAAGAAAACTAGCGCTTGTGCCAACGCTTGCCTCGATGTTTACTGTGCGTGGGCGAGGATGCGATTTCGTCGGCGAGCCAACGGACGGCGACCATCTAAACGAACGTCTAATTCCCACGGCGAGCCAATGGTTGGCACGGCGGGTGACGGAGGCAATCCAAACAGGCAAACAGCCCCCTATATCCTGGCTGCTCAACTGTAGGCTGCCAACCGCCAGAGAGTAGGAACCTACTGTTGAGCAAACTTATCCTGAGAATGCAAGGATCTACTTTCGAGAAATAAAAGAGCGGTGTTACGGGACAGGCGTCCGATGCGCAACAAAAAAAAATCCGATGCGTAACCAAAAAAAATCAAATGTTTTTCGACATACAATTTTAAAAATATAAACATGACACTTATAATAGTAGTGTTGAAACAGGAAAGATTTGTTCGATAAAACATGGATGAACATGTAGAAACATGAGCCAACAAAACGGCGAAACATGGTGGAAATCTAACGAAACACGTCATATTCTCACGTGTTTTCGCACGTTTCTAAGTGTTTTTGAAGAACAAATGTTGCCCGGGATGTAGATTCAAAGGATTATCGAAGAAAGGAGGGAGGGGAGGGAGAGGGGACCACACGTCGCCATTGGGGGTCCTCCTCTGCGCGACTCCCCAACGGCAGTCGTGCAGGCCGGCGGGAGTAGCAAGCCGCGGCAGTGAGCCCGTGGCGGCGGCACGCACGCGGCAACGAGCCGGTGGCTGCGGCGGTTTCCCAATCAGAGAGCAAGCAGCAGGAGGGGTTTGCGTGTGCCGTGCAGAGAGATGGGTGGTGGAAGACGAGAGAAGCCGAGTCGCGTCGCGCTCACGTGGGATGGAAAGGGCGTCCGATTCTGGCCCTGAGCGTTTTCGAAGAACCTATTACTTTCCCATCATAAAAAAAAAGTACCATACAGCTTCGCAAGTGTTTTATCAAGCAAGTAGCTTGTACGCAACAAGTTCACAGATTGTTAACACATTGATTCGAATGAAAAGATTAGTTATTTAGTTTATAAATTTCATTCTTGGCTCCCCAGCAGTAAACAGTCACGGAAGCGGTGGATTTCTAAGTGGACCAGGATCAAAAACATCCACAGAAGGCACAAAGCTATAAAAGCTCAAGTGCTGAGAAGCATATGCTAGTAGTATGGGATTTGAATAGCAAGAACATCCGAACACAAAAATAATTAGTGACAATGTTGAGCTTAGTTCAATCACTAGCAAGGTACCAATGGAGAACACTGATGGTCATATGACAACTATAAAAACACCAAATAAAACTTACGTGCAACCAGAAGCACCAGTAACTAAGCAGTACTATCAAGACAAATCCAAAGGCCGACAGACAGTCAATCGTAACTGGCATTCAGGAACTTCAACAATTCACTGCGCTTGCTCTCTGCCACCTTGTCTTCCTTGGATTTATCAACCTTCATCATTATCTACAAATCAAGAAAATGTATCAACTCTTTTGCTTTACTTTGGTTTTGCGGGGAAGAAAGCACTTTCCACTTCCTCAAATTTGACATTAGGAATAGTCTGGCAAAATTGGAATGCCATTCTTACTTCATAGTACCACTGAGGTAGGAATGATTTTAATTTTAGCAAGCACTACCTCCTATTATACTACTCAAAAGGTACGCATCAGAATGGTAACAAAATTATCCTCCTCACCTTTTTACCAGAGACTGCACTCCTTTGAACACCTTCCTCCTTGTTACGCCCAAGGAACTAGTTTGCAAAATAAACGGTTTTTTAAAATGTCCAAGGAAACAACTAAAAATCATGCAAAGAAAAAAATATCAATACCTTTGAAAGCTGCACAGGGCCACCAGAACGCTCACCCTCTTTTTTCTTCTGTATAGATCTCCCGCATAGAGGTGAAACGAAACCAACCAATCAACAAGACAACCAGCAAGCCAATCCACCATGTTGTCACCCGTTCATGAACCCCAGCTCCAATGTCAAAGAGCCAACCCAGAAACAGGCAGCAAAAAATATAAGGACCTCTTGTGTGGAAATAAACAGTGAAACATATTTCTATCACTGAGACGGTGTATATGACATGATGATGCAGTTTTCTGTTCACATATATATAGTAGTGTAGAACCGATGAAATCCAACCAATACTTGTTGACATCTTGATTAATTATTATGTCAGACAGATTTAATTTACATAAGTTAAGACGTGATAAATAATAGGTTTTTCAGTGAACAAATCGGAAATTTACCTCTTTATGTCTACTTTTCTCTCGTTTATGATGCCTATCCTTGCTTCGCTCCCTCTCCCTGGACTGTCCGATGAGGATACAAGAGAGGCCAAATACATATTAGGCGCATGCCCGCAAAAACAAAAACAAGACATCAAACATGTATATGTTGCTGTGAAAGTACCTTCCTCGATCCACTGCTCTTCTTATGCTTACGTGATCTGCCAGATGCTTCACTGTCATAAGAGCTTGAGCTACTACGGAAAAAAAGAGAAAGAATCATATACTTCAGTATGCCAGTAGTGGGGGGCAGACTGACAAGAACTTTGGAGTTCAAATCACAGCCATCCCTCCTCTACAATTATGTACGCATCAATGGCGATGTGAAATGAAACCTTGCGTTTGCTCAACTGCAACCACTATTACCGTCCAAACAAATAAAAAGAAAAGCTTTCTTAGTCCTTAGTTCCTTACTACTCAACCTAAATATGATATCCCTGTGCTGACGTGCAACACCTCCAAGATGATAAAACGAAGCTCCAAATCATAATCCCACTGATCCCGACCTAAGCATCACAACGAGCTAATGCAGGAAGGACGCGCAAAATCCGAGACATCAGTGTTAATGCACGCACAAAAATTTGGGCATTTACTCTGACAAAGATGCCACCTCTTCCTTCTACTCTGATTTCTCTGATGGGGTCAGCCATCAACGCCGTCCCAATCTCACATAATAAAGGTAGATCTTCAAAACCTATCTAGTTAGGGGAGGAGGGGAGGGTCGAGGAGGCTCGCCTGTAGCTATCGTCGTCCGAGCGGGACCGGCGGTGCTCCCTGCGGCGGCGCTTGTGGCGGGACCTCCGGTCCTTGCGCGCCTTCAGCGCGGAGGACGGCGGAGCGGCCTCCTTGCGGCGGCGGCGGCGGTCGGTCCCCGAGGAGGAGACGGAGTCGGATGAGTCGGTGGTGTCGGTGTACGAGGAGGAGGCCGGCGGCGCCATGGCTCGCGGCGGGCGGCGGGCGGCGGCGGGAGGAGGCGGCGTTGGACGAATCTGGCGCAGGGGAGGAGGATTCGACTAATCGACTCGGTAGCCTCGGCGCGAGGGTTTCCTTGCTTGTAATAGGCTTGGGTCACGTGAGCTCGTCAAAAACGTGCATGACGGTGTTACACTGACACGTGGGCCTGGGTCCTCGGCTCGAACGTGGCTTTTTTTTTTTTTTTTTGCCTCAGTTCTTAACGGCTTAACGACTTAACATCTTAACGACTTATTTACGTTTTAAAAGGACATATGTTTTGGATTTTTTAAGTCCATTTTTTCGCTGTTTTAAATGTGTGTCCTAATGTTTTAAAAAGCAAGTCAAATAAAATGGATTAGAATCTCAAGACTAATTCGAGAAGCGCTTGAAATTCAGTCATTTCAGCCGTTCAGCTATTAAGGTTAGCTCAAAAGAACATGGCCTTATTTTTGGGATTTTGATAATAGCGCTTTTAGTCCGAGCAATCCACACAAAGAATAGCTCTTTTGGCTCGTTCTTTTCGGCTTAAATTAAATGAAATGAAAATATGTTACTTTTACTAACCAAATGATGTAAGTACTTTGTAATCTATCTTAGGGTTTTAAACATTTTTTATTAGAGTTTCTAAATATTTGTTTCATAATTTTTTGAACTCTCCAATATATCTTTCGAGGGATTATAAAATTCTTCAAATTAAAATTGTCAGCAACTTTTAGCTGAAACAAACAAGACCTTTGTTAGAACATCTTTCCCGAAAGTTTTAAGTGCACTCTAACACTATTTGTCGCACCCTCTATGCTATTTATTGCACACTCTATTCATCTCTATAAAATTTCTTTACACTTAAATTATATTATAAAATTTTCTTTTCTCCAACGCACACTAGCCCTGTACACTTTAAATTACTATCACTCCCGTGGATGCTCTCAAGACAAGCCGAGTCTTCTCAATGGCTCGGACCACTCTCGTGCAGGCTATTCGTTCTTGGAAGTTCAGTATTAACACTCACACGCAGTGCTCGTAACCAGCAGCTCCTCTATATTTTCCCTCTAAAACACTATTAGCGTCCCCTCTATCCATCCCTCTAAAATTCCTTCATAAACTACACTACCCTCTAAAAGATTTCTTCCTTCCAGCAGCCCCTCTATATCTGCTACAGTATTATCCAGGAGCTCCTGGAGTTGCTAACAAGCCATACAATGAACGGGTATATATCTCCAAAAGGAGAGAGAACTAACTTCTTAGAGTAGAAGGGCAAATAGAGGATAGATAACAAAAGTAGGATGCCAACATAAACATATCATCAAATAAAAAACTAAAATTTTAACAAAGGAATCCTAGTGTCATATTGTGTAACTGGTCGCTGCCCTGTCGCACTTTGTGATGTTCTCGAGGACTTGCATGCCCTACAGAAACTCTACGATTTGCCGTCCATTGGTGTGCGTCTCGGTGCCCTACATTGCCTTTTCATTTTTCATCAGTATACATAAGGCTACCCAGTGGCTCACTAAACTCATACTAGTAGGCATGTATGAGCATTATACGTACCATGAAGCTCCTTTGCCCCCCCAGTGATTCTTGCAGCACAAGCGCTTGCACTGATCAAGGAAAGAACCACTTTGCAACGTGCAAACTCATTGCAGGTCCATCTGAAGATCAGGTTGCTTGCAGAGGGGCATACAAGCCCATGGTGATAGCTATCCCGATGATCACCGCAAACATCAGGACAAGAACGGACATAGAATTCGTCCTGTGATCCATGGTCACAGCAGCTGCACCATGCGCTGCCCCTCCTTTGCTCAGTACACGCCCATTCAGCTCACCATTGGGGACATCCTGTTCTAGCTTCATCCCTGTCTCATTCCATCCTGGATTCCCCGGCCCTTTCTCTGCTAGATTGAGCAGAGAGGACAGTGAGGGATCGGCTGGTGTGCTGACAAGGTCCACAAGCTCTGCCAGTGCTTTGGCCTCCTCCTGCTCAAATACATTTGTTTCCATGATTGTCTTTTCTGCCGTTGTTGCTTCTGTTGTTTCTGCCACAGCATCCGTCTTTGTTTCCTCCTCCGGGAGTTGTTCTTGGTGCGTCGTCATCTGTGTTGTTGGTGTGGTCTCAGTTGATTCAGTCTGTTGAGCACCATCATCATGGTTGCTTTGTTCTTCGTGGGCTATATCCAGGTTGCTGATAAGTGTGCTTTGTTCAGAATCTTCCATACTTTCAGTATCCTAAAAATCCCATCAGGAAGAAACAGGTATAAGAAATAAGGCTCCTCTATTACCTTTCAGGAAAAAGACAAGTCTCCTACAACATAAGAAACATGGATGACACAAAAAAAATTAACCAAAAAGGAAGCAAGTATAAACCAATATGTTTTGAGTTATCTCATTATCGACGTCGCACTTGCTTGAATTCTCGTCAGCCTTGTTCACACTTGCACTGTCCTGAAGCCAAAATTTAGTTGAGTTGCTACTGGCAATAATATTTTCAGTTATCAAAGTTTCACGCAGGAAATAAAACTAACCGTATCTACTATAATGATCTCGGTATATTTCGAGGTTATGCTCTGATCGAAATTTTCTACAGGTTCGCCATCCTGAAACCCAAAATTCAGACCAAAAAAAAAAGCGTTAAGGCAGGTACAACCAATAATGCATGCTATACACCATACATGCGTGTTTTTTCAGGAAATATGCATTTTGATTGATTAAAATTTATTGAAAGGTCTGCATAGAGAAACAAACCAATTCATCCGTGACGATCTCCTTCTGAATTTGATGAACTGCTGTGTATGCTGTTTCATTGCTATACTGAAACCATGTAGTTGAGAGGAATTTGCACACAAATAAGGTAACTAGAGCATCACATAAATACATGCAAATCCTGATCAATAAAATCTTGAGCAATTTTGTATGCAGATTAAAGAGACTAACCGATCCATTAGTTCCAACCTCGGTCTTGCCCCTGCTCAAATTCTCATCTGTTTGATCAAACTTCGGTGCCGAAGCGCCACCCTGAATCCACTAATTTCAATCAATCCGCACATCAAAACCAAGGAATTTCCAGTTGAGAAGAAAAACAAGAACACGCGCGACTCGTATTATTTTAATGAATTCCCCCTCAGGCTGCTCACCTGCTGAGCCTCCAAAATTCCACCATCCAAAGCCTCTTCTTTGCTGCAAAATTCACCCCCAAAAAACAAATATTTTTTCAGCTCACGAAGGCACGGACCAACACAGATCGTGTGCCTCTATGATCCAATTCTCTTGAATTCGAAGGCGATTGTGAATACGTACACTGGCTGGTCGCGGCGGTGGTTCTTGGCGCCCTTGCCGACGTCGCGCCGGCACGCGCGGTGGCGCCGCCACGCGACGACCGCCGCGCCGACGATCGCGCCGCCGACGACGAGCAGCGCGCCGGCGCCCATCGGCGTGCGGACGCGCGCGCACACGCGGGCCCTCATGGCGGCGCCGCCCCGACCCCGCAACCCCTTCTCCTCCTCCCTAGGTTCTTGCGCCGTGCAAAGGGCGCTGCTGCGCGCAGCTGAGCTGCTACCTTCCATGGCAACAATGGCGGCAATTAAAGAGCGCCTGCCTGATGGTATGATCCGCAACTAGCTGGAAGTTGGAAGGCGCTGGAGCGTTCTTGCGCGCGTTCTAGAGAGAGAGAGAGAGAGAGAGAGAGAGAGAGGTTTTAGGCACGACGGAAGTGCCGGTCCGATCGCATGGCCGCTCGAAGGCGACCAGCAGCATGCTTTGCGACCCAAAACTCTCGGATCGTAGTCTTTTTGACTGTAAAAATACTTAATTTTAATCTCCTATAGCACCCTCCCCTTCGTAAACAATTGCATATATTCAGATAATCATTTATAAGGCCGCATGCAATGCAGGTGTGAGGTGTCTAGCTAGAAAAAAAAAAGTTTTTTACCACGTCAGCCTACACAGGTGTTTAGAGGAAAGAGATGTCTGAGCTTGCTTCCAGTAATTAGAGAATGATACTCGGGTTGGCTGTGGTGGCGAGCACCCGTGGGAACGGCGGTGATGCTCCATGGGTTCTAATTCGGCCAATGCTCTTGTGGATGTTAATGAGGTAGACGTAGAATTTAAGCATCAGTTTGACTTCTTTTGTATCGAAGAATATGGTTTATATGTACGAAAACCATCAGATGCCCAGCGCTCATGGGTCGACCTGTTTGTGCTGACGCCCACTATTTTAGCGACCTGATTATGTGAGGCGTACTAATCCTACTATTTGCTGCGCATCAATTTTTTTATGGTTGATTTTCTAATGCTGGAGCTGAGCTATCGCGTTGGCCACGTAGCTAGGGATGAAACGGATCGGATACGAATCCGAGGTGCTTCGGCTAATCAGTCGGACAGAAATTATCAATACCATTTTCACCTCTACACATAGCAGAGCTTGTGCCGACGCATCGTTCTTGTGCAGGTACTAGTTGCTATGTGCTTGGTTCGTTCTACTTTATCGGTCTCTTATATGCCCCTCTCTCTCTCTCTCTCTATGTTTTTTCGCCTCCTCACCTACCTCGCCCATCCTCCTCATTAGCCCACCATCATTCTTAAAGCATCCCCAACGGCTCCTCTAAACCATCCTATAAAAACACTATTCATATATTAATTAATAGTGTTTTATAAGGTGTTATAGAGTGGTTGTTGGGACACTCTTAGCCCCTATTGTCTTCCCCACTTTCTCTCTATATGAGAAGCTCTCCACTCCTCTCTCTCCCCCTCTCCTCTCTCCATGCTGGTCTACCTCCTCCCCTATCCCTCATGCTCCCCCTTCCTCCCTTCCCCTCTCTCTATAGGTTTGATCCACCTCCCACATCTTCCTAACTTGCTCCCTTCCCTTAGTTTATATTTGAAGAAGATGAATATCTAAATTTGGGCTAAAACATTATGAGATATTGAATTGCTTTTGTGAAACATTTTATTTTTTGCTAATGCTTCACTGCTAGAAAATCTCATTTGCTGTTGTAAAACATTTTACTAGTATTATAATTCAAATATTGTAGGAACCGTGGGAGCTTTAACGTGGCTAGTCTCTCTAACCATCTGCATATAAACATTTCACATTAATTCTAGGTTAGGTGTTCCAAATGTGTTGTTTTTAATTGCATAGGAAGAGAGAGAGAGAGAGAGAGAGAGAGAGAGAGAGACTAGCACCCTTGTCTATGGGGCTATTTGGTTGCCCGCATATGGCTCAGCCTAGCTCATGTGATGCAACCAACCAGTGTTTGATTGTCCGTATTTACTGTTCTAGCCAAGTTCAAGAGATGCAATTTCACTGTTCCAGCCAGACTCACTGGAAACACAGCAAGTGGACGTATAAGCTCATGCAGGATAAACTTGCATTGGTTCTCCCCAGCTGGCCCACTTCCAATGTCTGCTTTAGGCAGGGAGGTGTTCAAGCAAATCTTTTTCTTTTTTTTTTCTTTTATCTTTTAATTAACACATCCAATTACCAAACCGATTTTAAAAATGAATTCATAACATTTTTTCAAACAAAACTAGACTACACTTGCTATATAAATTTCAAATATTTAACATTCAAAAAATTTTTGCTCCTAAACAGTAAACCAAACACCATCTCAATGCTTGCATGCATCGAGCCTGCTTCCCTCACCCAGGCTGAACTTGGCCAGGTCGAGCTCGTCACTCAACCAAACACACCCTATGTTGATAGCCATAAATCCATGAAAAAAAAACGCTCGACCTTGACGATCAGCGTTGTCGTTGCTGAGCTGAAACGCTGCATCGCCGATGAACATATGGAAGATGAAACTTCTTCAGACGCCGGTCTATCAGGTACAAAAAGCAAAGATGACTGCTCTGAGGTTCGTGCCACACGCCCACACGTGTTGTTGAATCTTGACGTGCCGGTGTGGTTGCCGGCACAGTGGCACGCGTGGCGTGATGTGTGTCATCTAGTGTCCCACTTATCACTAATTGAGGGTGATTTGTGATGGGCGTAAGACAAATCTCTATTTGCGCGGCAGCTTTCATGTGGAGACCACGCTAGTGATCGAGTTGGTTCTTGGCTGAGCCCTAGAGGTGATTAGACTAGCTTAGCGGGCAGAAAATTGCTTTTCTTTTGCTCTATTTTAGTAGATTCAATTCATGGCGTTAATTAATTTGCTACATAAAATTATGCTATAAATCTCTCGCTTTTTAAAAAACTAGCTAACCCTGTTTGGTTTGACTCCGGCTAAATAGCTGAAACATTGGTATGCTAAAATTTTGAGAGCTAAACTGAATTTCAAGAGCTTTGAAACGCATAGTTTATCTTAGTTTTGCAAGTTTTGAGAAATGGGATTTAGATTGTTTTGAGAAGCCAAACCGTTTGTTTCGAAGAATTAGCTGTAAGCTGGAAAAACGTATTAGGGTTCCACATTTGTTTTTGACAACACTAATGTCGATGTGTAGGAATTTTTTCTCATGCTTTGACAACAAAATTGTATTTTTGCAGGGCTAACCTAGGTTCATAAGATCCTTGCATAAATAATACAACGGATTTTATTCTGGTTCGGGTCTTCCGTGGAAATGGATAACGACCCTATGCCCAATGCTTGTTCTTGATGAGTTAGAAAAGATCTCTGATTTATATACTAAGAGATTACAATAGAAATGGTAAGAATGCATCGAGCTGAAAATGAACAACAAAATGAATGTCTTTTCTCCTTATGTAACTGACTTATGGATCAACGAGATGGTGAAATTACGGAGTTGCTACTACAGTGTTTCGACCGTCTTCGCCTTTTAATTAACCTTCGGAAACGTATCATCTGCCATACGGCAGAGTTATACACCCATCGACATGTGGGCCCACATGTCAGTGGGAGTAATTGTTCTCTGTCGTACGACAGAGGATCCGCATCCCTAACCTCCATAGGTCCTTGCCTTCTTATATAGTGTTGAGAGATGACCTATCCTGTTCATAGGATGGGTCATAAACGACCTGGCCCTTGCTCATAGGGCTGATCATAAATGACGTCATCCATGCCTGCATCATTTCTTGTTGATTCTCAATCATGATACTTCTGTTTACATAATCCTCTATAAAGCTTTTTTAAGTTTATCAAGACATTCTTCGACGTCTGGAAGGGATTCAAACCTGGAAAAGATTATTTGACGTAGATGATGAATCATTATTTTCTACTTTGAACGATTAGGTGTCCTTCCGTTTTGTCTAGCTACTGTTGGGGTGTGGATTTATGGCCCTTTTACCATATGGTCTTTTTGCATAATATAATCTTTTTAGAAGCATTTTTAACATGATATAATCTTTTTAGGAAAAGCATTTTTATGTTACTCATCGTCAACTAATATTCTTTCGTGAACGGCAAGAAGCCTAAATGTTTGGCTTAGAGAAATGGCCACAAGTGATATGCTGAAAAGAACGCATCGCTCTCTGCCTTTGGCTTATGAAAATCCAAGGTAACCAAGAACCAGCGAGGCGGTGATACAGCAGACTTCCTCACTCAGCTGATTCATTCATCTCAAATCATGCAGATCTACAAGATTTCAGCTGCTTGCAAAGAGGAGAGTTCCATTGCAATTTTGCAATCCTGAACAAGTAAATTCATTACATATTATTGAAACAAAGAAAGAAAATCTGTACAGATGCTTCAACATACAAATACAGCAGACGACACCTTTGATCATCCAGAATGGCTGTGAAGCTGAAATGCAAACATCTTGGGGATGAGAACTGACACCCCGATTAATTATTGCAGATTGTACATGACTCATACAAGCAAGCCAAACCTGGAAGGGTCACGTTTCACAACCTGTCGATATTAACAGTGCACTAATAAAGAAATGAGAGCGAGTTCAGTACTCGTAGACAATTGGTTTGCCGACCCAGCGAAGAAATGAGGACAAGTTCAGTACTTGTAGACAAGCGGTTTGTCGACCCAACGGATGCGGCAGCCATATGCCTGCAGCATCTGGAGCAGCTCTGGTGACAGCACAGACTTCAACCCACTGAGCATCTTGAGTTTCTTCAGCCTCCCACAGGCCGCTCTGAGTGCCATCTCAAACCCTTCTATAGAGACCCATGAGAGGTGGACCATCTTCACGTCCTGGAGGCACCTCAAAGAACTCAGCAGGTGGCACAGACCCAAGCCGGTGACTTGGCAATATGATATAGTAAGCTGCATAACAAAGGGCTAGCTTTTAAGGTTCTTGTTTCTCAAGAATAATAAATATGTCAGATTTGTCAGAAACTTTACCTGTCTAAGGTTTAGAGCATATCGGGCAAGAGCCCACAAGCCAGCATCATCGACAGAGTAGCAGTGCTTCAAGTCCAGTTCTATTAGACTCCTGCAACCAATGGCAACTGAGGATATTCCATTACCAGTAATGTTGCCCAAGCACCTCAGTTCAAGATTTGTGAGCTCCTCTAGAGAGCCCAGGTGGCTCAAACCACCATCAGTAATCTTGTTGCAGTAGCAAAGGTTTAGCATCTTAATCTTCTTGCAGCCATTAGCTAAAGCTGCCAACCCATCATCAGTGATAGAGTTGCAGCTGTGGAAAAAAGAACAGAAGACAGATTTATTCAGATACGAAAGATCAAAGATGATTAGAATGATGATAAAGGAGCAAGGAAGAAGATTGAATTACCGATAGAGGTCGAGTTCCATGAGTTTTCCACACTTCAAACTAATAAAAGTAAGGCCTTTGTCGGAAATACTCGAGCACAGGCCTAATTTCAGTATCAGTAGTTCAGAGCATTTAGCCAAATGCTCCAATGCTGCAAAACAGTTCACATGACGTCAAGTTACATGACAACCTCAAGTCAAATGACAGGCTTGAAAAAAAAAACTGAGGAAAGATGCTATAAACAGTATCACAAACCTGCATCATTCACTCCACAGTCAGTGAGATCTATCTCCTTAAGATTGGGGCAACAGGTTGCGATTCGCTCTAGTCCTTTCTTGCTTATTGAAGAGCAGGACTCCAACCGAAGGCATTCAAGCATCTTACAGTTGTCAGCTATTGAATCAAGAGCATTGTTTGTGAGGGGATTACAGCAAGTGAGATCGATAGTCCTTAGGTAGCTACACCGAGCTACAAGCAAAGATATGCCTTCATCTGTAACACCATTGCATTTGCTAAGTCCAATCTCAACTAAATTGTTACAACCTTCACCAATCGCTGAAAGGACAGAGGATGAGACTTCAAGGCCATCAAGTCTCAACACTGTCAAGGTGTCCTTCAATGTCGCCAACTTGGATAGAAAGCACTGTCCAATTTCCTACAAGGCTCAATTACATGGCCAACAATCAGTACTAATCAGGTGTTTGTCCTCTTTCAATATTTATTGATTTTTTCTGCTTGATAGCTGAGTCACTCTGGCAATGTTAGTTAGAAACTATTTTATTTTGTACACAATAAAACAGCACATCTTTTGATCTAGAAATATAGAAAATGTGTGCAACAAGCAAGTAATGTTAGGAATACCAACTCACATGCAAACTATCTGCAGCATTTAGCTTCTGAAGAAGATTGTGACCATCTGTGAGTGAAGCTAAGCCCTCAGAAGTCACATGATCACATCTTGACACATCAACACTCTGCAATGAAAAACAACATCGAGAATGGATATTGGATCAATGCTTCGAAAAGATCAAAAGATAATAGTCAAAACATTCAATTACTGGTGAGGTTGCACAATCTAGTACCCAAATTTCAAGTTTCACAAGAGAGTGAGCAACATCAAATTGCTAGGAAGCTAGAAACTTATTCAGATTTCATATGATTGAAGAAACAACAAAATGATAGCATAGACTACCACAAAACCATTATCCTGAAAAGCGCATACCTGCAATGAATTGCTTCCTCTGCTTAACAATTCTAGACCTTCATCGTCTATACATGAGCAACCAACCAATGCCAGCTCCTCTAGCTTCTCAAGAGTGGATATTGATCTAAGGGATTCATTGCTCACCTGCAACAGAAAAAGAATTATAAAGATCCAAATTAGATGTAAACCAGGTGGCAGCAAAGAATAGAGGGACTAACAAAAAGAATCTACTAATAGTCCTACCAACTCTTTAGCTCTGCAAGACAGCCAAACTAATAACTCAATTAATCTGCAATTTCCTCGTGTATGGCACAATCCAATGATGATGAAATCATACAAGTTTACACTCTAAACTAAAGCCAATACTATTCCTGCTCCATTCCAGTAATAGGTGAAATGCTGATAAAGTACAGAACTATACAGTCCTACTGTACAGTTTGTCAGTGTGTTGATAATTCTCATGTTTGTGTAATGCCATGGATTTCTGAACAAAAAATACATAAAAAATGTAATCCTTTCCACTCGTTCCAAGAACATAACTCCAAATGCATCAAAGTCACCAAACTCCAAGAACATAACTCTAAAATGCATCAAAGTCACCAATAATATGATTAATCATCCATGATACAATTTTTCCTACAAACTGCAGTAGTTTAAGATAAAGAATGGTTGGACTACTCTATACCACCTAGTCACGCCACTCAATTACATAGTTTTTTTTTAACCCACGCTCATCCCTTCCAGCAGCAGGCCACAGTTTTCTAACAATCTAATCTGACAATCAATTTGGCACAGAAGCAACATATCATCATCCCATTCATATCAGTTCCTCAATAGCAAATGTGCCACTCCGAACAGAATGGATCTCTGCCCAAAATCCAAGTTTTCCAAATGTGTTCTTCCACTTATTGAGTTTGTTAAGAGATGCTATTCAAAACTGCACCATGATATAGACCTTGACTTTACTTCGAGTTTCAGTGTGTAAAACGAAGTTAGTCTCAACACAAACATAATCAGAATGTATTGACATAACATATTCCCAAGTCACAGGACATTCACCTTTTACAGGTTAAATCTTGGAGCACCTTTCTTACATCTATTTATCTACCTCCTACAATTAACACAAATTTCTTCGCAACAAACTAGTTTTTCCAAATGTAATTTTTGCCGCACATAACCAAAATTCAACTTTTTTTTTCTACAAACAGAAGATCCAATGCAAGGGCATAGCTCAAGAAGTCACAAAATTTTGTAAGAAGTAAGAAAAACCAAGTACAGCCAAAAAGAATAAAGATGTAACATTTTCCTATTCCAATTGGCAAAACTGTCTCCAATAATTTGACCCATACTATCCTGAACAGCAACTGTTCATTGTGGCGCATCAGTTAATCGGTTCATAAACTGGAATAACCGTCCAATCAAGTCCAAGCCCCCAAGATGTTTACTTTTTGACATTTTCCGGGCTAGAATTCAGTACACGACTACACGTCATTACGTCAATGCTCCACTTCATTGCTATATTTGTCGTGATGCCAGAAACATTCGACTTTCTCTAAAGGGTATATCTTTCCTAGCCCTGGACTGAATCAAGCCATAAGTAGCAACTTTCTACTACATGAAATAAAGAACAATTTTTTAGGTTAGAAATCAATGCATCGTCGATGCTCCACTTTGCTACTTTATTTGTTGCCATGCCGTATAAGAATTCAACTTTCTCTAAAGAGTGTATATTTCCTAGCCCTATATTAGATCAAGCCATAAGTAACAACTTTAGACTATACATGAAACAAGGAACAGATCAATAGCTCATATGGGAGTAACCTTAAGATAGGAGATGTTGAGGCCGCGGAGCTCACGGCACTTCTTTGCTAGCAGATCAATGCCAATGTCAGAGATCTCACGGCACCATTTGACGCTCAGCTTCTCCAGCTTGGGGCACCCCACGGCTACCTTAGCAAGCCCCATGTCAGTGAAGCCGAGGCACTTGTCCAGCTTCAGCTCCCTAAGCCCGGCCGCAGCTGCTACTGCCGCGGCCTCGCGGTCACCTGCCCCAACGCAGTGCGACAGGTCAACCACCTCCAGCCTGGGGCAGGCGGCCACCAGGACATCCAGCCCGCGCCAGCCCACCCCACTGGCCCGCGCCAGGCAGACCTGCCGGACACCGGCGAGGTTCGCGCCGGCCACCGCGGCGGCGAGGTACGTGTCGTCGAGCGACGGGCACGCGGACAGGTCGAGCCGCTCGAGCGCAGGGAACGCTCGGAGCAAGCGCGGGAGCGGCTCCCGCCGGAGCACCCGCAGCGCGCGGCGGTGCGCGGCCTCGGCGCGCGCGAAGGCGCGGCTGACCAGGCGGCACGCCTTGCGGTCCCGCGGCTCCCTCAGGCGGTCGAGCACCTGCCCCAGAAGATCCATGGACAGAGTCCCGATGCCGCCGTCGCCACACCTCTGCGCCTCCCGGCTCATCCCGGGACCCCGTCGAACACCTAACCGGTGATCTGAATACCCGCCGGCGAGGCGCAATTTAGGTGGGGATGAAGAGGAAGGAGAAGACGGCGACGAGGGGGTGGTCGTCGGGGAGCGGGAGGCGCGGCGAGACGAGCCTGCGGTGTCGGGAGAGGGCGCAGCGCCTCAGCATGGTAGGATCCGCAAGGCAGGGGGCGGCTCTCAATGCGACCTGACCCGGCCGGCGACGGAGGTGGATAACCAGCCGCGGGGAAGACGGGTGGTGACTGGGGAGGGGAGCGGACGGACGGACGGACGGCGAGGCGGAGGAGAGAGAGCGCGATTTGGAGGTGTGGAGGAGAGAGAAGGGGGAGGGAGGAGAGAGATGGAGAAGTGTGGATAGGTGTTGCCGGTCGGAATACCGCCTGCCTCAGGTCAGGTGAGTCGAAGGTGGTACCTGACTGGGGAAGACGAAGCAAGATGACCAAAATACCCCTGGCCACATGTTACTGGTGACCGGTGAGTATACTTTTTTATTTTTATGGTTGTAAAAGTTGTTTTTTAATATATTTTCTCATGGTTAGAGCATTCCTAACCGTTCCTCTATGCCACCCTTAAAACACTATTCAAACAGTCATAAATAGTGTTTTACAAGATGGTTTAGATGAGAAATTGGGATGCTCTTACTAGTGAGTATACCTGACTGGAGAAAGACGAAGCAAGAAGCAAGATGACCAAAATACCCCTGGCCTCATAGCCACATGGATCAGCGGAGCGTGGCCCGTGTGGCGGCGCTTAGGGCCCTGTTGCTGGTCACACCACCCACGTCGCCCCGACGCCGGCCCTCAATGTTGTGTGCACCCTTGCCTCTTATGTATTTCACAGTCGCACTAGCACTCGAGAGGCTTGTGTATTCGTTTCCCTCACCCACACAGAGATGTCGTCCTCATCCTCCGCCACTGTCTAGACCACCTCAACCAATGGCACCACTGACCTCTGCCCTACTATCGTATTGGTCGTTATTGTCACCACCATCTACGCCTTCTAGATGACCTAATGACGGTGATCCCTCCATATGTTTCTTAATATAGATAAGTTGCCAAGGGGAGAGATGAAGAGAGAGGGAGAGCTGGCGAGAGGAGGAAGAAGGGCAAAATAATCATAATTTTTGCTAGCTAGGCATTTGAATTGAAAATGTGCTTTGAGATTTGTAAAATAGCACGAATCAAACGTGTACAACAAGAAGTGTAGGGATGGCAGTAATATCTACGGGTCCGAGAACCTGACTCGATGTATCTGAGTATGGGTATTAGTTCGCACCCAGGAGTTTTGAAGTATGAATACTCAAAATCAACGGGTATGGATATGTGTTTTATTTTATACCATGGGTAACCGTTAGGTTTGAGTATGGGTACACATGTGTATCCAAAGGTCGCTTCGAGATATGGGTAATAGATTCGGACGTATGGTATGGATATGGCTCAATTGCATCTCGCCTGGTTCTGGCGGTTCCCAACCAGCCGAGCCAATCCCCTTCGTCCCCAAAGGCCAAAACCCCATTCTATTCCATTCCATTGCATCCCAACCACAGAGGACATCGTCCTCGACAATATTGGAGAAGGAATCGTCGCCGGAACACCAGCGTCGCCAAGGTGGCTGTCCCCTTCGTTCGTTGATCTCTTGCTTGTTGGCATCGGTCGATGTCACTGTCTCCTCCCCTCTTGATGCCGCGCCCGCCCGACCACCCTCGAAGTCGGAGGTGCCCGCTGCCGCATGAAGGTTTTTGGCGCCGGTGCGGTGCCGCCTCCCTGCAGGTTCACCGAGCCATCGCCGCCTCACCCAGCCGCTCTTTTCCACCGGCGCCGCTGCCATATGCCGTCGCCACGTCCCATCCCCTGCCGCCTCTTTGGTTCCCTCTCCCCCTTCTCCCCGGCCACGCCATTGCTGCACCTCACCGGAGGCACCGCCGCTGTGCCGCTCCCTCCCTGCCGGCGCCGTCGCCACGTCAGACCCGCCGCCACATCTTCCCTAGGCCGCATTCTCGCTGCCGGCCAGATCTGGCCATCTTGCCGCCCTCACCGGAGCGCCGCTCGCCGCCGGCCAGCCGCTGCCTCACTCCCTCACTGGCCTCTCTCTCACCGTTTTTCTCTCTCACCAATCTCTCGTCTCTTCCGTTATCCAGTCGGTGGGGAAAGCCCCAATGGGCCAGAAACAATTGGCCCATTGCGAACAGTGGCAGCCCAATGCTCTGTATAGTGCAAACTTTCCATTTTCCCGGTCTCCATTCCGCTGCCATTCCAGACGATTCTAATTTATAAAAAATTAAGAAAAAATTTCCCTTCTATTTAAAAATATAATTTGCATGGTTGCGTAAATATTCACATATTTTTTCATATGATATTGATTATGTGTTAATTGCTATTTGCTAGACTTGGCTTTCACTAGAAGTCGACGACCAAGCCGGGTACCGGATGCCATCACGAGTTTGAACAAGGAAAGCCTTTCCTTAGAACACCAACTTTATAATTTTTTTCAAAACTGCTATGTAGAATGGCCATCGATAATTTAGGTGATGTTCTTTTAAGTTGATCTGAACAGCTGAACGGCTAAATGACTAAATTTCGAGAGCTTCTCGAGGTAGTCTCGAGATTCGGATTGATTTCGTTAGGACCCACCTTCAAAACATCGAAAAACGGATTAAAAAACTCAAAACATTTATCTTTTCAAAACGTAGATAAGTCGTTAAGCTTTTAAGCTGAAAAAACAGGGCCTTAATCTAGAGGGTCCCAATCGCATGCTAGACCTATGTAATATGCAAGTTATACCTCTGTAATATGCAACCACTATGTGGAACTTGCCATTAGTCCTATCATTATGTATTCCGAAAATATTTCAGGGATTAGCTGCTTAGCATTGCTTGGTTAGGGAACGTGAAAAAGAACTTCTATCCTAGGAAAAGGAAGGAAACAAGTAGAAATTCCCTACATGTGAGCGTTAAGTAACGAGCTCATAAGTAGAAAAAAAGAGAGCTAATAAATTAATTATTAGACATAATGCAATGGAAGACATGCATCTATAGGTGTTTTTATATAATTCCACATGTTTAGAAATGATTAACCATGTGGTCTTCCTATTCTTTACAACCTATCACAGTATGTTTATGACGGTTTAAATTCATCTGTATGATTTTTTAGCTTTCGTTTTTTCCCAATCATGGAACTGCCTAGAAAACTCTTAATAATAATATAAATAAACTAGATGGACCTTGAGAAGTAAATTCAAGAATATCTAAAACTCAGCTTAGCATCTAGCTCACTCCGTCTGAACCCGCTTATTCCGAGACAACCGAACATGCGCCAAGAAATCCCGCTAAAAAATCTGGTCCCGGGTGCCAAACGGGGGGGGCATTTCGGGAAGGTTTGGTGCACTGTGCACTCGGGCCGGAGAGGAGATGGGCGAGGTGGGAATGTGGGATGGAAGCACCCATCATCCGGAGGAGAGCGGTGACGTGCAGCCATGAACCCTCCTGGCCTTTTCCGTCAGGTTCCCACAATGAATGATCAGGTCAGCTGCAAGAAACAACACGACCGTACGTCGCTAATGATGCTCCTGCACGTCAGCTTTTAACAATTGTTTAGATGCTCGGGCCTAACGAGAAAAGCCATCTTTCGGGAAGGCTTTGCGCGGGCGCGGCTGCACTCGGGAGAGGCGACGGCGACGTCCTACGTCCCTGCGTCGCCTATCCTCGTCTGTCTTGGGTCGAGGTTGCAGCTAGACCTGTTCAAAAGCTAGGTCGGGCTTCAGTCCGAGATTGAAAAAGACCGGTCCCACGAGACTAGGCCCGAGCCCGGTCCGGCCCGGCACATTGAGCCTCATTTTCAGTACCAAGTCCATCCCGAAGGGCCGGCTCGGCCACGGTTTATTTTGCATATTTACTGGGCCGGGCTTCGAATTGAGGCTCGAGCCCAGCCCGATATGATGGTTGGGCCGGGCTTTCCATGATCAATTCTAGTTGCGGCTCTCTTGCCTCTCTCGTTCTACTCCCTTCTCTCTTTTCTCTTCGGGGCCTCCACCTCTGTAACATTATTTGCTCTCTTGCCTTTCTCAAAGTCTCCCATCAATGTTGTGCAACTATGAGAAGGTCACCCTTGTGTGATAAATATGTTGGCAATGGATTTTATGGTAATATGGATTTTAGAAATTGATTAAAAATATGCTTTTGGACATGCGGTAAGAAGTCCACCCGACTGGGTCTGGTGAGGTCGCCCAGAGACTTGGTCTCGTGGTTGTGTGCGGTTTTAGGTTCATCGGATTGGGTAAGATGGTAATCGAACTGGGTCCAGTCGCCTTGTCCGATGTTAGGGGTCAGATTATGGTGCGACGATCGGGCTTGTTGGTAGTGTGATCGGTGGCAAGGAAAGGTGGCATTGTTAGGCTTGGCCATCAGAGGAGAGGCAAGAAAAAAGAGAGCAGGATTTTAAGCAATTTTTGAATAAGTGCATGAGATAAAATTTGGGAGAGTCCACGGATCTCGACGATGATTCAATGGCAACGAACGTGCACATACACGTGGATTTGTATTTCGATTAAAAAGAACGAACGTATGCTTGATGCTATCATACGCTATACATATATGTGTGCACCATCTTCCTTTTTCTCTTCTTCCTTTGCAGATTCGGTATGAGAAATTCTAGGGAACAAGATCTCGTCCGGGCAGGATCCGGAAGAAATCACTCCCCGCGTGCCACGTGTCTACCCCGCGTCCAGCTCCCCTTTCCCCGCACGCGCCGTAGAGGAGGAAGAAGGAAGGAGGAGGAGCCGACCTCGTCGTCACCGCCGTCAACCTCGCCGTCGAGCTCGCCGCCGGCCGTTCGGGTTAGGGTTCGGGATGGGGGTTGCCGCCATCACCATCGGGTATAGATTTGGGCCAGGAAAATAGCGGCACGGCGGTGATTGGGGTTCGTTGGGGCGGCGGCGGAGGCGGCGGTAGCGCCGACAGAGCCGTGGGAGGGGGTGAAGGTAGTCGGTTGGCGGTGGAGGGGGACCGCACCTCACCCCCTCGGGTTAGGGTGGGGGGTGATGTCACGACGGCGGGAGGCTGGGGCGGCGGAGCAGTCGGCGGCGAGGGTGCCGCCGACCGGGGCGGAGAAAGGAGGCGGCAGGGGCGGCGGAGGTGCACAGAGCACCAGTGGCAACGGAGAAGACGATGGCGGCGGCGATGGTTGTAAAAGGAGGTAGGGACGATGGATCCAGCGGCGCGCCCCGTCGGAAACGGGGAAGAAGGCAGCGGGGTGGGGGCGTGGGCGTGGGCGCGAGAGCGTGGGGAAAGGAGTGGGGAGGGGGAGTGCGTGAGGGGAGGCATAGCGAGCCGGTGTGTCCCGTCCGGGCTGTATCCCAACAGGATCCCGTCGCCCAGTCCCCCGTTCGATATGCATGCCCAGCCCAGCTCTGTCTTGGATTTGTCTTGGGTCTGGACAGCAAATTATGCCGTGCAAATGCTGCCGGAACAAGCTTCAAAAAAAGAAAACTTCTGTGGGTTTGTTGATACTAGGTCGAAACCGTTTTGGCACATTTCTTTTGTGCGGGCGTACATAGAGTCGCCTAATTTGGTGACGTGGATCCAGCGAAGAGGAAATTAGTAAAGTAACCAACACAAGCAAAGGGGGGGAGGAATCTCCACGCAGGCATCCACTGACCAAGGAACAAAGTAATCATTTTCCGTTTTCGCGACGCGGTGCCAATTTTCTGGTGTTTTGATACAGCCTTTTTTCCCCTGAAAGGACAGCAATTGCTGACGTTATGTATTGAAGGATGAGCAAACAAACAGCCGGCGAACCGGTGACAGATTCGAGCTCTTTTGATTCACGGCTGTGATTTGATTTTGGTCCTTGAAAAAATTAAACATTTTTAAAAAGATATTTAGGCCTTGGTTTTTTCAGCTTATCGATGCATTGGCGTATTACTGTGGCAAATTTAAGAGCTCTCGAAAAGAGGTTTAAACATTGTAAAAAATAATTAAAAAAAGTTTTATAATCTTTGAAAGGATTACTAAAAGCCACGAAAAAAATCGTTCCAAATTATCACAACATATAGGCTGTATAAAAATAACAAAATTTGCTACAGTAATACGCAACGGTACGATACGCTGAAAAGAGTAAGGCCTTAAAAAGGCTAAAAATTTATCTAAGAATATTTTTGAGATCTTTGAGAAAAACCACCAAAAGTCTCAACAAAATCATTGAAAATTTTTACAGTGAATGGTTTATACAAAAATGACAAACTTTGCAAACTGAAAAAAAACATACCAGATTTGTTAATTTTCTTGTAACCACGGTTTGGTTTGGTTGATGCTTTAGTAAATCTAGGTATGCACGTCTATGTCTTAGCTTTCTTATGATTAGACATTTAATTTTCCCATAGTAAATTTAAGTAAAAGACTATCAAAACGTATTTCTATGCCATTTTAATGTCCCAATGCAAGGTCCAATTATGTTTCAAATGCAATTGCCTTTGTTGTTCCTTACAAGTTCTTGTCATTTACTTGGTAGCTTTTTGTGGAGGCCGAGAAGTTCAACAAAACAAGAATGGTTTAACATTGTCCTTGAGGATATGTACCAAAAATTAATGACCTAGGGATTTTTATTCAGGAGCACGTGTACCAAGTTTCTTTTTTTTTTTTGTTCCGAAACATATGTACCAAGTTAGTGAATTATGAGTTTTTGTTGTGATGGTTTTTATTTCTGTCGTTGCAACGCACAAGCATATTTGATCTGGTTGGAAAGGTACTAGACTCCCCATCATTTAATTAATGAAAATAACGAACAATTTTGTGCTGTTACAATATTTTTTTCCCTTCATTCATGAACCATTTATATTTCTAGGCAAACTCTTCCATTACAGCATAGCTAGATTATGTATCAGAAGTCAGAACTGATATGTTCCTATAAAGTTATATTTCTCTTGAAACACACAAGAAATTTCGAATGTGCGATTTATCTTCTCTCTTAGAGTTTACACAGACATGCCACACCTTTTGTTGGCTGATTCCATGGATCATTTGGTACATCAATATGATTATCCATACTTTTGATCGGGTAATTTTAAAAAAACAAACATTGAGGCTTGATATTGATATTCTCTTGTGATGTTTCATCTTTCGGGAATTACTTTTGAGAGTAAATGAACAATTAGTTTATCTAGGATATGTGAAGCTCTACATATGCCCTTTTGCTGTCTCATATATCATAAGTTGATTTGCTACTACGCCCATGGTGCCATGTCCCTGGTGTGTTCGAACTCCCCCTCTACCACTCAATTTTCTGATTAAATTCGAACCATGCTTATGGGGTTAGGGTCTTGGACCATGCTTAGGGGCTAGGGGCGTGCGTGGATTTTTATTTTTCCCGTTACAACGCATGGACATTTTTTGCTAGTTCAAATTCTAAAATATACTCGGTTACATCCAAACATAATATACCTGTTTAGTGTGGCAAAGCATCGACGGGCGCATCATGGACACACATTTTCTTTTCTAGTTCTATTACATGGTCGGTACATAATACAGAGGAATAAAAGGAATGGTGTGATGACATAAATGAGAACGACTCTCGCTAGTGATGGTACTCTTCATCATGTGGACATAGGGCCTGTTTGGTTGAAGTCTAAGTTTGCCTAACATTGCCACGTGTAAGTTAGAAAAGTTTGACTGAGGCTGTTGTTTCATTCATATCTAAGGTTGGTCAAGATTTCTTTTTTGTCACATATACCTCACCTACCATACACACATCAAAGTGTGGCAAATTTGCTTGTGCTTGAAAAAGTGTGGCTATGAATTTCAAGAACTAAGCTTAGGCAATTTTAGCATGTTAGGCAAGAAAAAGTTTGATAAATTTAGCTTCAAACCAAACAAGCCCTAATATTGTCACAATTAATGTTAGACAAGTGTGACAAGCCACGCTTTTGTGGCTGAAAAATTGGGAGCCACTCTTGTGGAAAGTTAAGTAAGAAACAAGTCATTGAGGTGCTTGATAGTTAGCTAGAAAAGTGTGGCACAAACCAAACACCTTCCAAAGAAATTGTGCTGCGCCTAATGTTGGGCGTGGCAATGTTAGTCATAAACTAAACAACCCCGTATTGTTGAGAATTGCAATACATGCTTGGAAACTTCTAAAAGAATGAAAAAATTATATAAAGAAGATGTTTACCATGAATCAGCATTGTCGGTGTAATAAATACCGGGGTACAAAGAGCCCCTCAGGAGGCCAAGAGGGTCCCACACGGTGGCGAGCAAGGCCTCAGTGGCGTGGCGAGCCCCTCAGAGGCCAAGAGGGCCCCATAGCGTCGGGGCGAGCAAGGCCCCAATGGCGTGGGCGAGCCCCTCAGAGGCCAAGAGGGCCCAGCGTCGGCAAGCGGGCGAGCAAGGCCCAATGGCGTGGGCGAGCTCCTCAGAGGCCAAGAGGCCCCTGCGTCAAAGCGGACGAGCAAGACCAGTCGCGTGGGCGAGCCCCTCAGGAGGCCAAGAGGGCCCCACGCGCCAGGCGGGTGCGTGGGCGAGCCCCTCTGAAGACGAGGCGAGGGCCCCACGCGCCAGGCGGGTGCGTGGGCGAGCCCCCTCTGAAGACGAGGCGAGGGCCCCACGCGCCAGGCGGGTGCGTGGGCGAGCCCCCTCTGAAGACGCAGGCGAGGGCCCCACGTGCCGAGCGGGTGCGTGGGCGAGCCCTCTCGAAGACCACGCGAGGTCCCACACGTCCAGTGGGGCCCAGCGGGGAGCATTGCGAATGAGTCTTGGACGAAGGCTCCCCTCTTCTGAAGGACGGCGCATTTAATGAGACATCACGCGGATAGACAATGAAGAAATGATTACCGCTTCTGATGACCCTCGCAGGTCTGGCGGCATCATCACATGGCGCAGAAGAATTGACCGGCAGAGAGAAGGTTTGCTTGAGGAGGCCGCCCGCGTCAGGAGGAGCAGGAAGGGCCCCACCCGCAGACTCACCGGTGTGACTGCAGGGTCGAGGCCACTTGGCGGCACGCGAGGGCGGCCTTGTGCCAGCGTGGGCGCAAGCACGTTTTTCTCTCTTCTGTCGTGTCTTGTCGATTATCTTGAGAGTATTATCTCGCCTACCCCTCGGCTCTCTCCGCCACCCAAAGCTTGTATAAAAGGAGAGGAGAGAGAGGAAGGGGTACTGGCACTAGCATTCGTGCATTCGAAACACCTTGTAAACACATTCCCATTCAACCACAATCAGAAAAGAGCTAAGGCTCAGCAGGAGTAGGACTATTACCCGTGAGGGGGTCCGAACCTGGGTAAATCGGCGAGTCGCTCCTTGTTGTGCCCGACGCTCAAATCGAACCGAGCTTGATCGAGTTGGCTAGCAGACTAAAAATCTGACCAGGGGTGTGATCCGCAGTGGTTGAGCGGAGAACACGCCGTCAAGCATGAACTATCTAAATCATGTTTTATGGTTAATCAATAGAATATGCATAGCAAGGTAGAAGAATCTAGAGTTATGTATCGCAGCGAAAAATATATATATAATAAATATTTATAGAAAAAAGTGTAGAGGTTGGATATTTAAATAGAAGGGTGTAGATAATTAGAAAGAATGGATAATGTTCTAAGAGTTAACTGGAGTCCTTCCTATAACACTATATATTTAGGGGTGACCCCCTCCCTTTTATGTGTGCCTTGTAAGTGAGCCTCATGAAGTTGTAAGTATGTCTTATTATATAAGAGTGTAAAGAGAGTGTAGATGTGTAGTATGTATAAGAGTGTAAAGAGAGTGTAGAAGTGCGGGTAGAAGATAGTGTGAGAGTAATAGGCACTAAAGTGTATCTTTTTGTAATATTAACTCATGCTTAATAAAAGTATCACTTTCAAAGTATAGTACTTCTAAGCAAGCTGAAGTATTAATGTCGATAGCTATACTGGTGGTTCATCTGTCTTTCTCAACAAGCGTGACAGCCAAGCCGATACCGAATCCATCTATAAGACGTGCCAGCATGGGACCATATCATGATGAGGCTGCTGACAGAATTGAAGAGAGAATAAGGATGGGGCGTAGGCCAATCCCATCTGATACTGGCCCACAGAATGTTGTGATGATGGTTGCAAAAAAAACAACTATAACATTTTGCAGAATGTTTTAAATTCCTTCTTTATGTATAAAACAGCACCTGCAAAAAAGTCTGCCTCATTAAAATTTTGACCATTTTTCTTAAACACTATAACATTTTTCTTAAACACAATAAATTTTACCGTGTGTTCAGATCAGAGGCGTAAACTATAATGGTTGGTTAGCACACAACTCAGATTGAACGTATGTAACTTCGATAGTAAAGACCAGGGAGAATCAAATTACAACTTAAAACCTTGGGAGACCTCTTCTCTTGACCAAAATAAATTTTTAGCAGTAAGTTAGTTTATAATCATACAATAGCGACAACCAAGCAAGTGTTGCCCAATTTCTTTGATGAGATTGCTACGGAAGTTCAAGTTCCAAAAGGACATAACTAGCACTGAACAACATCTGAAATTTCAGTCTGAAAACCCGATTCACAAGAATAGCAATTAACAAGCTGTGCTTGCGGCATGCCTAGTAAAACAAACCTACCTAGACCGAAAGATTCACCTGCGATGGTGGCATTGTCCCACTCCTGCAACAGATTGCCGATGGTGGCAGCAATTGCGACCAGAGCAGCACTCGGCATCTCCGCCGCCACAAACTCTCACCCTGCGCCGAGCTCTGTAATTCTGGAACTGCAAGACCATGGGGCACAAGATGAACACGAATACATCGAATCGAGAAAAACCGTGACAACAACAAGAACAACGACAACATAGGACAATGATTCGGTTGCAGGGCTCCAGCACGCACCTTCCCGAGAAGTTCTTGGCTAACTGAAGTAGAACCGAAGGAAAGAGGCCAGAGAAGTGATGAACCTGTAGAAAGACGACTAGAAGGAGGCGGCTGCCTCCTGCAAATGAGGAGAAGAAGCTTTAGTTAGTGAGGCGAAGTGTGAAAAGAGATGCAGATAGCACCTCTCATGGTAGAGCAGCCGTAGATGAGAGGGTGGGAAATGAGAGGCTATAGCTAACAACCAAGAAAAATCGGTTAAATCTGGTTTCTGTTGCTTGTTAGTTAGTAACAAGATGAGAAGGATAGCGCCCTATATCTATTTATAAAACGACGTATTTTATTTTAAATACCTATGTACATTAAAAAAGATATTAAATTAATATAAGACCAAACCAAAATGATCATGCTCTCTATATTATAAATATTTTGAAAATAGGATTTTTATACATACCATTATAAAGTTCCTTTTCTTCAAATTTGCTATTACAAAATGCACATTATTTTTAATGTCATTATTTTGTAATTATCTATCACAGATGCCATTGTGAGACTTTTCGGAGATTTGAGTCATATTTGCGACGTGAATACGAGTGGAAATTCTTGTGGATACGCCCCGATGACTGGGCCCCACTGGTCAGAAACACCTCCCGCCGGATTAAAACACCCAATGATGTCCAACATGACCGCATCTACCACTGCTGAAGAGCAAGCTGATCATCCACCTAATGATCAGCTTACTGATCAGACTGTTGATGTACCTATTGATTAAATCAAGGGGTAATATTGCATTCACGATCTCTTCTATTTGCATGTGTGTTACTTTAATTGGAAGTCTGGAAGAACAAAAAATACTCTCTCCAGTACCAACACCCAAAAGACAAAAAAAAAGTATGCATGGCTTCATGAGCTTTGAATACTATGTGCAGCTTGTGAGGTTCGAGGCATATTGCCAGCCATACTCAAAGTCAAAGGTTGTTTGATCAATCGTAGAGCGACTCAATTAAGGCTTGTTCTTTTCAGCGTAAAGTTGGATTGAGTCTTACTATAGCAAAATTTGTTATTTTTATATAACCTATATGTTTTAATAATTTGTAACAATTTTTGCAAGACTTTTAGTATTCATATTAAAGATTTTAAAACTATTTTAAATTATTTTTCAGCCTATTTAGAGCGTTTTTCGAGAACTCTCGACTTTTACAGTTTACTCAACACCGAAAACAACCGGAACCAGGTTTAACTTGAGAACGGGGCCGCGCGCGGGATCCGAAACCTCGCGTGCGAGCATTCCATCGAGCACATCCCACGCACGCGTCTCCTTCCTTGGCTCACAAACACACGTCGAGATCCAACGTCGACTCCGCCCCGTCCCTCGATCGACTCGATCTCCGCCGCAATGATTAGGCGGAATGACCATCGATCTCGCCTCACTTTCTCCGCCGCCGCTCGAGATATTTTCGGCGCGCGCGCATGCTGTCCGATTCCAGAGGCCGTGAATGAGAGAGATCGAGAGAGCGACGCGTGACGGCGTGAGGGAGACGATGCTTCGCTTTCAGGGGGCCGGGGCATGCAGCAAAACAGAACTTCTTGAGAAGATGGAAGCGATATCGATCTCAACACCGCGGCCATGCCATGCGACCGCATCCGCACCCCAAGATCTGCGGGTACATGCCAAGTCACATCCACTCCTTCGCTTCAAGTCCAAACTCTCCAAAACAGCTCTCGCCCTGAAGGCCTGGAGCTGTACCCACATCGGAGACTCCAAGTTGCAGCTTGCTATTGCCTCTGAAGTTATCCGTCTGTTCGACGTGGCCATGGAGTCACGCGCTCTATCCCAACAAGAGCTCGCTCTCCGGCGCAACCTCAAGCTTCGTATCCTCGGTCTCAGCGCTATAGTGAAGATGATGTGGAAGCAGCGGTCCCGTCTTAGCTGGCTCAAGTTGGGGGACGCAAACACCCGCTACTTCCACCTAAAAGCAAATGGCAGGAGCCACAAAAACCATATCCACTCTCTGCATGATTCCTCTGGAACGCACACTGAATTCGAGGAAAAGGCAAATGTCCTATTCCGGCACTTCGATTCCATTTTCGGTACCGAGGCGGGGCATAACTCCATTAGCCCTGGGAGATCTTTCAACTGGGAATTCCTTGGCCTTCCCTCCCTGGACTTATCCACCCTCGAGGAACCACTCAGCCTAGAGGAGCTGCACAAGGTTGTGCTCTCGCTCCCCACTGACAAGGCACCAGGCCCCGACGGTTTCACGTGGGATTTGTACAAAGCTTGTCGGGACATTATCTCGACCGACCTCCTTCAGGCCCTGCAATGCCTCTTCAACCTGGATCCCGCCGGGCTCCGGTCTCTAAATTGTGCCCACATCGTCCTACTTCCCAAGAAGGACTCCCCGGCTTGTGCTTCTGACTACCGTCCCATCAGCCTTATCCACAACTTGGGCAAGCTTTTCACCAAAATTCTTTCAACCAGGCTTGCCCCCTTTATGGACGAGCTCATTTCACCCTGCCAGAGTGCTTTCATCAAGAAGCGCCACATTCAACAACTTTCTACTGGTCCAAGGGTGTGCCAAGTCTCTCCACCGCTCCGCCACCCCTGCGCTATTTTTTAAGCTTGACCTCGAAAAAGCTTTTGACTCGGTATCTTGGACCTATCTCCTTCAAAACTTGCGTGCCCGGGGGTTCGGCCACCGTTGGTGTGATTGGATCGCACTCTCACTCTCCACCTCTTCCTCAAAGGTCTTGCTCAACGGCTGCCCCACTAGCACCATCCAACACTCAAAGGGCCTAAGGCAAGGGGACTCCTTGTCCCCCCTTCTTTTTGACCTCGCCATTGAGCCCCTAGTTCCGCTTATCCGGCTAGCCTCCGAGGGAGGTCCCTTCGATCCCATCCCTGGTCTACAGGGCAAACCCATGATCTCCCTTTTCGCTGATGACACAGGAATTTTCATAAACCCAGTCAGATCTGAGGTCTTAGCCTTGGCTCTCATCGTCCAAGAATTCGGGAAAATCACGGGCCTGCGAACCAACTTCGCCAAGTCTCAGGTCATCCCCATCAGATGTGATGGCCTGAACCTCGACGACATCCTACAGGACTTTCCAGCAACCAAATCCTCCTTCCTAATCAAATACCTAGGTATCCCGCTCTTCGTCAGAAAGCTCAGGCATGTCCACTTCCAACCGCTCATTGACAAGGTGGCCAATTGGTTAGCAGGGTGGCGGGGCCCTCTAATGTCCAAGGGTGGGAGGATGACATTGCTCAAAGCGGTCCTTACAACTCTACCCACTTACACCCTTTCGGTCATCAACCCCCCGGCCTCTGTTCTAAAGAAAATTGACCAGATCAGGAGAGCTTGGCTCTGGGGCGGTTCTGCAGAGCCTGGTACCCCCCCAAGAGTTAACTGGGACACGGCTTGCTCTCCAGCCAGGCTTGGTGGACTAGGAGTCCTCAACCTCTCCTGTTTTGCCCGCGCCCTCCTGCTGCGCTGGCTTTGGCTGAACAGGACTTCTCCTCGCCGCACCTGGGCTGAATTTTGCGACAACCCGCCCCCAGCCGATTCGGATTTACTGCGTTTGGGTTGTTCCTTCACCCTCCGCAACGGCGCATCCCTCTACTTCTGGGAAGACCGCTGGCTAAATGGTTCCTCGCCAAAGGAAATCGCGCCTCAGCTCTTTGAGATCTCCGCCAGAAAGGGCCGCCTAGTCAGGGAAGCCCTCCACAACAACAACTAGCTAACCGACATTGGTCACCATCTGAACACCGGATTGTTCCGCCAGCTTATCCTTCTCCTGCATCGGCTGAGCAAGGTGGAGGTGGAGCTCGCCACGACGGATGAAGACTCCATCTCTTGGCGTTTCTCAAATAATGTCGCTTTCACGGTCAAATCAGCTTACGACCTTCAATTTGTTGGGCGATGCCCGGCGCCCGGCCTTCACACAATCTGGAAATCCTGGGCCCCATCGAAGTGCAAATTCTTTTATTGGCTACTCCTGCGATCACGGGTCTGGACAGCCGACGCCCTTTTGCGTAGCCAGCTGCCCAACGGCTATTTTTGCCAGCTTTGCAACAGGAACCTAGAGACATCTGTCGACGGTTGGGATATTGACCCAAGTCAACTAAGGTTCTTCAAGAGTGAGATAGGAGACACGCCAAACAGAATGAACAACAACGAACTGGGAGACATGGGTTTTTATCCTGGTTCAGGCCTCTCAAGGGAGATAATAGCCCTACGTCCAGCCTTTCCTATATATCAAAGATGAATACAAGAGGTGGCTCGACGAGACGAACAAGTCTCGGCGAGATTATGGTGTACAGGGAAGCAATGTGCTATAATCAGGTGTCTACGAGATGCTAATACGTAAACTCGATGCCCCCTAAACGCCGTAGGGGCTTGGTTTATATAGTACAGAGCAAACCGACCTACCGAGGAACTATCGGGCGGATCGACCACGAGTGCGTGAATCTAACTCGACGTGCAAATATATCCCGAGGCGGATAAGGCATACTCCTAGTCTTGGGGATCACGACGTCTGCTCCAATCCGGGAAACCAACGTCCGGGTCTTCACGTAGCCGTGCAGAACTCTGTTCGAGTCGGACTCAAACATGAAGTCTTGGGCGCCACGCAATCGTACCGACCAGGAGGCTGTTTGGCACGATACACATAGGCCTTAGAGGACCTTCCAGGGAGCTGGGCCCTGGTAGGCTGTTCGACTGAGCCGTCAGGGAGTGGGCCATGGCAATGGGCCGTGATTTTATCCCCGACAGCTAGCCCCCGAGACTCAAGTGGAAGGACTCACTAGAGTGGGGTCGTCCTCTTGAGACTCAAAGTCACGAAGAGAGAAATTATGCTGCTACAGAGACTTGCAACAATCGACCGAACAGGTTATGATTCAACCGAACACAACTTGTCCGGGACCGAACAAACCTGATCAGTGCCGAGCAACTCTGTTGCATCGAACAGAAAAACGCATCCATCCGAGCAGAGCACCCATCTCTCAGCGCGGACGCTGGAAAAAAGTAGCCGTTGGCAGATCTCAATGGTAACTTACGCTGCGTAGTGAAAACAGCCGACCGTTTTTACTTAGCCGTTGCGGTAAAAACTAGCCGTTTTGCGGCAAAAAACCGTTGCAAGGCTGCTCATTTGAGCATATAAAGAACCTGTTGTCCGCTGCCGACCCACTTCGCTCTCACGCCTTCTTCCCAAGCCCTAGTTCCAATCAAGGCCAAAGACCAAAGAGCCAAAATCCACACCAAACACCTCGCTCGTCCAATACAGGAACTGCTATGGCCAAGTTCGTAAGCACTAGCATGACCGAGGAGGACTTGAGAGTTTGGAAGGAAGAGGGCCACATCGACGCCGGTAGCTGGAGGCTGCCCGGGGAGGAGGAAACTCCGGAGCCGCTTGAGGGAGAGTTCGTCAACTTCGAACAGCTCGCACTGTTCGGGTTGAGGTCTCCCGAGAGCGACTTCGTAGAGGCCTTCTTGAACATCAGCTGATTGGATGTGGCGAACCTCAATCCGAACAAAGATCCTCTAGATGGCCGTCTTCGCACACCGCGCGAGGGCTATCTGAGCATCGATCCACCGGTGGGCCGTTCTGCACTACTACACAAGGACGAGGAGCGGCTCCGCCGCTTCGGCGCTCGGGTGCTACTACCTCAAGCTCCGGAGCACTGTCGACGACACGCCATACCCTCGTCCACCGCTGCTCGACTCGATGGGCGCATGGTGGACGAGGTGGTTCTACAGCAAGAGAAGCACCGACAGCAAGCTCGTCTTCACCGGGAAGGCGCCGGCGAAGGGAACGCCAATGCCTCGGCCGGAGATGTCCACCGAGGATTGGTATCTGACGAGAAAAATCGCCTCCCTCGTGGGCCTTGGGCTCACGGGCAGGGAGATCATCCGTGACTACACAGCAAACAGAATCTGTCCGCTGCGGAGAAGACCCTATCCCGTCTACAAGATAGAGGGATGGGAAAACATCACCAGGGAGAGCACGGGTAAGTGCCTTTAAGACTCGACCTCTTTTGATGATTCATCCGAACAGGAACTAACTACTTCGCTTTCGCAAGTGATGCCAACCGACGATGGGTGACCGAAAGCGGTCGACGCCATCTTGAAGACAAAGAAAGAAGGACGGGGAAGTCACCGGCAAGGTGGCCTTCACCTGCCCCAAGGTTCCAGAAATCGGTAATCGCTAGTCGGTCGGTGGCCTAGGGGCTAGGGATTAATCGGTTAGTCGGGGATTAATCGGAATTAATCGGTGGCCATTAATCGGTAGTCTAGAGTACATTATTCTTATAAATCTACACATGTTGACAAAAAAGATGAGACATTCATCTATTTTAATTGTACTATTGTAGTATTTCAAACGCAAGGGTCATAATGTATTCATACAAGTATACAACATGAAATAGTACATGCGTCACAAGTTCACAATAAACACCGACATAGCAGCAGAGCAGTGTAAAAAACTAGGAATCGCCGATTAATTCCGATTTTTGACCGACTAATTCCGATTAATTCTGATTTTTGACCGACTAATTCCGATTAATTCTGATTTTTGACCGACTAATCGGGTCAGCCGACTAGCACGGCGATGTGCCTAAAATCGCAATGAGCAAAGATGTAAAAATTAGAATCGCCGATTAATCCCGATTTACGAACCTTGCTCGCTCACATAGCGTGCTCGTCAAGACCGACAAGGTAAGTCTCTTACCCCAACCTGCGTATCTAGACTTGTACTTATTGTAAGTGTGCCAACTTTCGCTTCCCGAACAAGCAGGAGGACCAATTGATCCTAGGAGGGATCGTAGAGGAGCTCTCCGATACTGAGGGAGCGAAGAAGGGCAAGGCCAAGGTGGCTGAGAAGCCCAAGGTGGCCGCGGCGCCGACGCGGACTTCGCCGCGCCGCAGAAGCCGCCAACCAACCCCGAAGCCCCCTACGGCGAAGAAGCGCCCGAGCAAAGAAAGCGGGGCCTGCCACCAAGGAGAACGCCCAAGCCCCTCCCTCCTAGCCGAGCAGAGCGACGAAGAGGTACGGAACTTGACCCTCTGGCTGAGGCGGTTCACCGAAGCTCACCCGGGCCATCTGGAACGGCTGCAGCAGATCGCCGAGCAGAGGCGGCTCGAGGAGGAGGTAGCGCGCAAGGAGAAACTTCTTCTTGCTGCCAAAGAGCGCCACCAAATAGGAGCTGAGCCTTTCGCCGCAAGCCCCTGGAGGCCAAGGCAAGAAAGCAGAGGAGCCCCCAAGCAAGAAGCGCAAACTACACAGAGGGGCAAAGAAGAAGGTTTCGTTCCCTGCGGCAGGTATGTACCGAACAAACTGTTTCTTGTACATTGCACTAAACCGTGCATGAACTAACTCTTCGGCTTATTTTATCAGCTGCCAAGGAAGAAGTCAACCCGGACTACGTGTACGAGGCGTTGGAGCGGTCCTTCTTTGCCGAGCACTGCGCTGGTGCCATGGACAAGAGGTCGCCGATCAAGAACAAGCTGGCAACGTGGTCAGCGCTCCCGTCCGGCTCCACCTACCGGATCGACCCCCTGAAGCGGGCGATCAACTGGCTGGAGACCAAAGAAGAGGAGCACGGAGTTACGGCGAAGCGAGCTAAAGTCTTAGCTCTGCCACGGCCGCTGGCGGGACCGAGCAAGCGGTCTGCGCAGGCACTTCGTCGCAGGGGCAAATCGTCCCCGTGGCGACGGCGGCTTCCAGTGAGCAGGAAGGAGTTCCTGCCGTCGGGAAGCAAGAAGAAGCCGGCGATCAAGGGGAAACATCCGTGCCAGCAAAAGAAGAGGAAAGCACGGCGGGCGGCGGCGTGTCGCCTGTCTGTGGAAGCTCGGCGCCTCCCCCCGCCGAGGCGAACGGACGGAGGATGTGGAGGGAGGGGAGGTAGCCCCCGCACCCAAGCGGACGCGCTCTCGCAAGGAAAAGACAAAGCGGAGGAAGAGCCGCTCGCGTCTGATCCCGAACAGGAGAGGCCTCGTGACCCACGGTCTCGAGGATCGCCTGCGCTACAGCTTGAAGCGCCGGCTTGGAGAGGTAAGCTTCAAAACCATACCTTGTCTGTTCGAGCAGCAACTGCTCAAAGCTAACTTGGTCTTCCCTCTTTCAGTTCATGAAAGGCACTATGGAAGAGCTCGTGGACGGCATCACCATCGAGCGCAGTGCCGTCATGGCGGCCGTCCAGGAGCAGGCCCCAGCACCATCCAAAAGCCGACGCCGGCCGAAGGCGAAGGTGAAGAAGCTCCGTGCCCACTGCCTCAAGAGAGGCGGCATCCGCGACGCCCAGAGAAGATCTCCACCCCGGGCTGCACAGAGGAGGCCGAGGAGTTGCGCAGTGAGCCACGAGGCATGCACCGCGAGGACAAGGTCAAAGAGCCGGAAGAGCAGCTTCAAAACCGTCGAAAGCGACAAGCCCGCCGAGCGAGGCTCGCCGAGCAACGCCAAGGCCAAGACCAAGAGGTCGAGGCGATCCGCGAGAAGCGTGAACAAGCCTGCCTCAACAAGGAGGAAACAGATCGCCTCCGAAATGAGGCAAGAGAAGGCTTCAAGGCGCGAGGAGAAGTCCTCACCAAGATGGAGAATGAGGCGCCAAGGAGCAGCTCGCTTCAAAGTAGAAGTAGGGTTGTACTCCTTGTACTGTAAACATTTTGATCAAGCAAGAATAAAGATTTAACTTTTGCACAACAAGATTCACCTTTTCCCCGCAAAAAGAGCAACAAAAGACAAGAACGAATAGGAAACTAAGAGCAAAGGCACAACAGAGCTAGAAAGTTTTAAGGAAAACCGGTAGAACGCTTAACCTAACTCCCACCCGTTGTGCGGTTGCTCGAAAACCGAGTTTGCGAACTCAAACAGTGCACACTCAGTCAAGGCAGCTCGCCCTTGTCGAACGCTTCTTATATCAACGCGTTACGCCAGATTGGCATAGCGATCACCGCCTTTGAACAGATCGTTAGCGGTCGTGTCTCATTGATCTCGAGATCTGGGTGAGCCGCTTTCGTCATGACTCCGTTTTTAAAGCGCGGACAATAGATTCGTCCGAGATGTTCGGATCGATTGCGAATCTTGATGAAACGCTACATGAAGTTGCGGAGGGTCTCCCGCTTATCCGGATCATCCGTGTAGATCATCCTCCTTACCCAGACGAACGTAATGACTACCGAAATTGGCAATCGAGGGCCACAAAGCCGGTTCCAAGAGCCGATGGAACCTCTTGTCGATTAAATGACCACGCCCGGCGGCGCCCTCAAGGACGATCGGTAGGTAATTAGCCATGACAAGCTCGTCACCCCGCCGCCATGATGGCGTGAAGTGAGATGGAAAGGAACTCCTCTGGGTTCTGCGTCCCATTATACCTCTCCATGTGTCCGGGCTTGAACTTCGAGGGCCATCGGACAGGGCGAAGCTCGTAAGAAAAGGCCCTACAACGCAAGGTATAAGACCGGCCACCTTCCCCGGTAGAACCTAGCCTTGAGAAGACGTTGGTCCTGTTGGTCGGGGGAACTCTTGCTGAGCGGGAGGTTTCTGCTTGGAGGAACTCCCTCCGTGATAAGCCCCCGCGCTCCTTCCTCGTGGTTGCGATAACGCGCTCCTCGCGAGGGGATCGTCTGTGATCATCGCGTGCACGCTTGCCCTTGTGGTCGTGATGACTACGGGGACTTGGTGAGCGGCGGCGACCACGGGCAGGTTGCTCGTGGACAGTGATCCTTTGATGGTGACGACGGTCACGCGACCGATCGGATCGCCCGCTGTCCGAATCCACCCGGACAGGCTCACCACGCTGCCCGGATGAAGCTTCACCTATAGATTTAAGGCCCTCGACCAGTTTCTCAAGGTGAGTAGCCTTGATCGACGCCCACAAGGACGAGATTGTCCCGTGGCGGATCGACACGGCCGCTAGGGCCTAGAGCCGCTCCCGCTCGCTCAATTGGTCTGGATCCTCGAGGCATCCGCGCTTTGCCCGATTGAGTCCGGCGCACGGGATTCCACCCGGCAGTGAACTTCGCCGGGTCTTGGCGTAGGCACGCGAGGCGGATCGCGTCGCCGACGCTTACTTGTTGATCGCGGATCTGCGTCAAGGTTTGGTTGATGGATTCGCCGAAATCGCTGCGGCGAACAATATCTTGCTTTCGCGGCGATTATGCGGCTCCATCCGGTGCCGAGCGTAATTGATCCGCCGATCTCTTCGGCTGTGTCCGTCCGCGGCAGATCCCCGAGGTTCTGCGACCACCATATTGACGCCTCGGTGGCAGTGCGTTTGTCGCTTAGACGGTGTCATCAACGTGTCGCCACAAGAGGAGTCAACCGACATTGCCTTGAATCCGATAGATCTAAACCAACGTAAAGATCGCTTGTTACAGAATCGCTGCCGATGACGGAGTCCGACCCGAGACCACCTCCGGAACATATCCAGAAGGCTCTGTCTCAGATACATACATCGATCTAAGTCGATAAGATCGATTCGAGCTGGCAGGGGAAGAGACATCCTGCCCTTCCGAGTCGTAGTCCTCAGGAAGAATCTCCGTATCGCTGATGGAGTTCGACATGTTCGATCTGCGAGTCCCCACGGATGGCGCCAACTGTCGACGGTTGGGATATTGAGCCAAGTCAACTAAGATTCTTCAAGAGTGAGATAGGAGACACGCTGAATAGAACGAACAACAACGAACAGGGAGACAGGGGTTTTTATCCTAGTTCAGGTCTCTCAAGGGAGATAATAGCCCTACGTCCAGCCTTTCTTATATATCAAAGATGAATACAAGAGGTGGCTCGACGAGACGAACAAGTCTCGGCGAGATTATGGTGTACAGGGAAGCAATGTGCTATAATCAGGTGTCTACGAGATGCTAATACGTAAACTCGATGCCCCCTAAACGCCGTAGGGGATTGGTTTATATAGTACAGAGCAAACCGACCTACCGAGGGACTATCGGGCCGGGCTGACCACGAATACGTAACGAACTCGACGTGCCAAATATATCCCGAGGCGGATAAGGCATACTCCTAGTCTTGGGGATCACGACGTCTGCTCCAATCCGGGAAACCAACGTTCGGGTCTTCACGTAGCCGTGCAGAACTCTGTTCGAGTCGGACTCAAACACGAAGCCTTGGGCACCACGCAATCGTACCGACCAGGAGGTTGTTCGGCACGATGCACATGGGCCTTAGAGGACCTTCTAGGGAGCTAGGCCCTGGTAGGCTGTTTGACTGGGCCGTCAGGGAGTGGGCCATGGCAATGGGCCGTGATTTTATCCCCGACAACATCGGAACACCTCTTTATTCAGTGTAGCTTCAGCTCCGCCACCTAGTCGGGCCTAGCCGCGACTCGATCTCGCCTCCTCAACCCGCCTCTTTGGTGTTCCTCGGATCACTTGCAGTTATGGTGGGAACTTGACGTGGCATCTCCAACCTCACCGCGCTCATCAATATCCATCGTATCGGATCTTCAAAAATTCGAAGCGCACACAACCTGTCTTCCTGCGCCATCTTCTCGACGAGTTGCGGCTTTGGGTGGCCGCCGGTGCCCATTTTGTAATCCCTTAAGAGGCTGTAAGCCCTACTGGGGGGAAGGGCTTGTTTGACCCCCCAAAAATTTTCTCTGTAACTTCTACCTATTTAATGAATGGCAGTCCTCCTGCCCTTTAAAAAAAAGATCGATAAACTCTGCATATGCATTATGCAATAAACAACTGCATAATTCTAATTCACATGCTCCGTTCATTCGATCCATCGGAGGGAAGGAGGAAAAAATAGGAGAACATGTGTTGCGGTAAATTAATTAGGCAATTAGAGGAGATGTATGTATGTATGTATATATGGATATAAAAAGAACAGTAATTGAGAAGCATAGGATTAAATTAGTAGAGATTTTTTTAATGCTTATAGCCCTATACGATGATTGTAGCAAATTAGTGGAGATGTAGGGCCTGTTTGTTTGGTGACTAAGGACCTGTTTGGTTGAAGCCTAAGTTTGTCTAACATTGCCACGTCTGAAGTTAAAAAAGTTTGACTGAGCCTGTTGTTTCGTTCATACATAATGTTAGTCAAGATTCCTATTTTGCCACATATACCTCACCTACCACACACACATCAAAGTGTGTCAAATTTGCTTGTGTTTGAAAAAGTGTGGCTATGAATTTCAAGAACTAAGCTTAGACAATTTTAGCATGTTAGGTAAGGCAAAGTTTGACAAATTTAGCTTCAAACCAAACAAGCCCATAGTATGAGCTAGGAAGGTGGCCATGCAGGTGCGGTGCGTGTGCGTCAGGCACGGCCAAGGACAAAGTTCCAGCCGATCCCTCGATTATGAAGCAGGAACCTGACATGGGTGATGAACTCCCCGCCGGTGCTAAGGGTCTTTGCGTGGAAACCAGCCTCGCATCGAGTGGCTAGATGGAACAGCATCTCCATCCACACCGACGCGATGAGCTTCCAGGGATCGCCGCCGCCGCCGCCCTCCGATTCCTGGCCGTGGAGCAGCATCTGGGCAAGCCTCCACGCGCGTGGCAGCACGGGCCTCATGGTGTCGGTGGAGTCGCGCGCGAAGACCACGTCCACTCCCTCTATCGCGCCGCCGTCTGAGCCTGGGTTCGCCTTCAAGCTGGCTTCGAGCGCCGCCCAGATGGCGTCGGTGTCGTCGGCGCCGATCCTCCCGCCGCGCCGTGCGAGGATCTCCTTCACCTCGTCCCGGGCCTTGCTGTGCGCCACGTTCCCCTCGCTGCTGATCATGACTTGCCTCCCCGCGACGAGGTCCATCATGTAGTTGGAGACCCCTCTGCTGAGCAGCATGTGCCGCCGATCGCCGCCGCCGCCGCCGCCCTTGGTGCAGTGAAGGAAGCAGATGTCGGTGATCATGTGCCACGTGACGACGCTGGAGGAGAAGTCCACCTTGTCGATGCTCTTGTACAGCTGCGAGTCTCGGCGGTGCCCTCTCATCTCCAGGATCCCCTGGCCCCGGACGTGGCTGAACTGCTGCAGCCGACGCCTGTCGTCCAGCTCGTTGCAGATGAGCTCCTTGGTGTCGTCGGAAATGGGACGGAGCTTGGTGTCCCAGTCATAGAGGCCGATGTAATGCCTCGTCCTTGCGATGACGCCGGCTTGCTTCTCTCTGATGCATCCGGCGATGAGGTTGTACTGTGCCCACCTGTTGGACCACAAGGGCTTGTGGTACGGCCGAACCAGGCTGATCAAGCAGAAGACGGCCTTGGTGAGCTTGCTGTCTCCGAATTTGTCCCCCAGAATGCAGTAGGAGCTGTAGGACAGCAGGACCATCAGCACGGAGAGCAGCTCCAGCGCCACGGCGCCGGCCAGTAGGATGTAGGTGACGATGACGTCGACTCGGCTGTAGGTCATGCTGTCCTTGGTCGCAAAGAGAAAGAGCACGAGAGCCGACGAGGTGGTGGAGAGCGTCAGGAGCTGGAGGCCGAGGCTGACGCTCCGCAGTCGCAGGCCGATCTTGGTGTAGAGACGGTCGTACATGAGCGAGAGCTGGATCTCCCCCATCTTGTACGCCCTGGGGGAGAACCAATCCTTGCCCGTAGCAGAAGTAGAATTAGCGCCGTCACGCCTCACGATCTCCTCGATCATGTTCCATATGTCAGGCAGCAACCATGGCGCCACGGGGATGTCCATGAGGACATTGATGCAGTTGGGGAAGGTGTCGCCGGCTGCTTGCACGAGGTCGGAGTAGGAGTAGCTCCCTTGGAGCCACCACTTGCGACGCCCGACGATGTCCCGGTTGTACCTGCTGACCGTGGACGACGATCCCTCCCCCTCGTGCTTCTTCATCGTCTTGACCAGATCGCTCATGTGGTCCTTCTTTATCGACTCTGCGGTGGCCGTCTTGAGCGCCCACGTCCTCTCCGCGTACTTGACTGTCCCGGAGACGAACATGAGCGCGATGGGGGCGACGAGCCGCCGCCCGGCGGCGCCCCCCCTCCACGACCTGGTGACAACGTAGACGGCGAGCGCCACCTGCGAGAGGAGCTCCAGGAGGTGGCGCTTCCACAGCTCGTTGTCCTCCATGGCGAAGGCGGTGATGGTCTCCTGGCCGCCGAGGTGGAGCAGCAGGACGGGCGCCCACAGGAGCACCAGCGCGTGCCGCGGCTCGCCCATCTGGAGGGTGAGGTGGCCGAGGACGAAGATGGCCAGTTTGTCGGCCGACATGTACGCCAGCCAGAGCACTATGCGGAGCGCCGTCGACTTGTTGCGCTTCCGGATGTCCGCCGCCACCAGGAGGAAGGCCTGCAGGGCGAAGCTGCCCAGCACCAGGCACTGCACCTCCCAATCGTTCCACAGCTCCTGCACGTAGGCCGCCAAGCTGCTGCCCACCAATCGTTTCAACATTCAAACTTGTGCTAAAAACACTCAAAAAATTAACCGCTTCTCCTCTTTGGAGGAATTCGTCGGTCGTGCGATGTGATCCCTGCGCCACTGCACGAAAACAAAGTTTTTTCGTCGATTGACTGCAATTTCGTCGGTCCATAAAAACCGATGAAAATACATCAATAATTTCGTCGGTTTAAATCAAGTTGATAAAATAGACAATAATTTAGTCGGTTTGGACCGACGAAATTATGGTGTTACTGCATCGCGAGCGCGGGTTGATGACGTGGCATTAATTTCATCGGACCAATCCGACGAAATTACGATCTGATCGTATTGTCAAAAATGACGTGGCATTATTTTTGTCGGTTCAGGCCAATGAAATTACAGTGCGGTGCATCATGGAATTATTTTCGTCGGCCATAGTTAGTAACGGCCCAGTTTAACCCCCGCGGCCCGTTTGACTGCGCCTCTTGGCTTAGCTGCCCTCTCTGCGTACTACCCCGCGTCGCTGCCTGCTTGCCCACACCGCCGCACGCGCGCCCACGTTGCCGCCCCACGCACCCGAGCCGCCGCCTACTCCACTCTGTAGTCCCGCGGTTCTCCCCTTCCCCGACTCTCGTCTCTCCTTTTGGTATGTTTCTTCCTATTTCGTGAGTTCGGTTGTGTGAATTTCCCCACTAATTTTGGACTTGAAACCTATAGGGAGTACCTGGCATCCGCGGGGCGGTGGATCCGCCACTGGCTAAGCACTTGCTTGCTGATTCCAGACACTTCCGGCCCCTTCTACAAGGATGTCCGACCATTGAGTCCGACCCCCGGTGAGTTTTGCTTTTGTCTCTCCCCTTATTTTCTGTACTAATCGTTTGTGATTCATCAATGGGAACCCATTGCGGATCATGCTACTAGTTCTTTGAGTAGTAGATGGATGCTATGCTGTGCTGTGTTTAGCTTGCTCGTGATGAGAGTAGTGAATACGGAGTAGTTAGTTTGTGACCTTGGCAGCAACCGATTAGTATTTGTTCGCCGATGATTAATCCACATTTATGTGTGAATTTGATCCAATTTTTCCCCTCTTAGCATGGCGTCATCCTGTACCTGAGTCAAGGATCCTTCCTTCCCTAGGTCTTCCACTCTCATGGTAGCGATCAGTCATGAGTAAAGCTAGACACGCTGATGTCAGTTGTGCTGCCCTCAAATTCTACTTTTAATGGGGACCGGGGAGTAACCCAAGTGTGGTGTAAAAAACCATCTACCATGCTAGCATGAACTAATCACTGATTATTCCAATGATTATGCTCTCATCCTTCATCTATCAATCATAAGCAGTTTTGTAGCATGTACTCATCATGCTGTGTTCTCCTGTCTTTCCTCACACAAACAGTTGAATACATTCTATTTATAGTTTTTCGTGCATTCTTATCATCACATAATAAAGCATTGCGTATGTTTCGCTTGAGCCTATTTGCATATGCCTTGCAGGTGTTTTCACTGAGTTGATTCAGGAAATGCAAGTGAAAGGTGTACAAGTAAGTTTCGAGTCTTCATTATTTTCTTCCCAAAACAAAACCTACAAATCCATGTACCTACAATTGTTAAATGGGATCTATGTTGCAAAACTGGAACAACTTTATGTGCCTACATGTAACTATGAAGATATGCTTCTTGAAGTTAGATGATTGAACTTAAAGTGAGAATATTTTCAAGGAATTATGATGAGTAATAGAAAAGGTCTGGATAAAATGAAGATACATGACAGCTCTAGCAGTCAGAGGGTTATATCTATGGCTTTATGCTATTATTAACTCGATTACTTGGTGAAGAGATCTTTACTGATGCGGCAGGTAACGGTCATGGCTCCCACTCACCTAGGAGTTAGAAGCCTCCTTGTGTAACTTGTTGGATGACTTAATGATGCACTGTATGACGTCTATGTATAACTTGTGTTGGATGACTTGATGTTGAACTTGTGCGCGCGTTGCGGTCATGTGATGCTAAATGGACTTAATTACGTATTAATTCTATTTATGTGCTCTTATGCATCTTGTGTTGAATGGTCATGTGATGTTGGATACAACTTTGTGATGATATAAATATCTATGAATTTCTGTGTATAATACAGCACCCTGTTTTTTTCCAAAAAAATGTAATTTAATCAGCCACAGGCCGACGAAATTGATACCGCTGATAATTTTGTCGACCGCCATCCCAACAAACCAACTCAATCGATGTCGTTCGGCTGACGTGGCACTTATTTTCATCGGCCAATGCCGACAAAATTAAGTGCCACATCATACCGAAGTGTCACCTCCACTTCTCTAATTTGGGCTGATGTGGCACATAATTTCGTCGGCTTCGATCGGCGAAATTAACTGCCACGTCAGCTCTCGGACGGGGTAGAGAGCCGTCGGGATATTTATTCCGTCAGCATGTAAAACCAACGAAAATAACTTAGTTTCGTCGGCACCCGACGAAAAAGTGTTTATTTTCGTCTAGCACATTTCGTCAGGTTAATTTCGTCGGTTTTACCCTTATTTTCGTCGGTTGGTGGCCAACGAAATTAAGACGGATCCCTGTAGTGCGTGCACCATTCCCGTTCAATTTTAAACCAGAAGCAATCCCGTTCCTCTTCTTCCCTGTCTATCTTCCTTCCTCCCCTAAGCCAGACGCTGCCGCTGGTGTGGTGACTAGCACGCCGTCCACACAAGACCACGCCAGCACGGCCTAGACATACACACTGCGGCCAGGGTCCAACGACGACAGGCTCGAGGGAGGATGGAGGAGAGGAGAAAGGATAAAGATCTGATGACTTTTGATGAGGGGGTTTTGTAAAAGACTAAAAAAGAGTTACAGGAAGAGTGTGCATGAATCTTGCTCGATAATAAGGGTTAGAATAAGTCAGGGAACTTCATGGGGTAGAGAAAATATTACTCTCAATAAACTTATTACCTCGGAGGTTTTGCGTCCCGATTGCCACCGATAACCATAGTGACGCGTGCGCACACTTAATTAGCCGCTGGCCGCCTGTGATACCTGATGAGCTGAGTTTTAACAAGGGAAACGGTTAATACCTTGCTAAGCACTGCTACTATACAGCAACAATATGCTCTCCGCAAAATATAAACAGTATATCTCCTTTTCGTTGCGAGTTTTTTTTTGGCCGAAACTGGCAATTCATCGCTAAATCTATTTGGGATAAAAGAAAGGAAGAAGTCTAATTTACCTCCCTTAACTATTGCAGAAGTTCATTTTTCCTCCCTCAACTATTGCAAGATTGGACGGCCAGATCTCACCCACCAACTTGATCAAACCTGACTAACCTTAGGTTTGGCAAAGGCAAAATTAGTAGACAACCAAAGAGGCCCTGATTCTTCAAATTTGAGTTATTCCCTTCTCTTCGGGCATGGCAACTGCATGTACTAACAAAGAACTTCTTACCGAGCAAAGGTACAACCAAACAATAAGAGCATGTTTGGGTCCCTTGCTGACCCTTGCCTAGTTTCGTTGCAGGCAAAAGTTAGAATACTATTGTCTGTTTGGATTTGTTGCTGGCTGTCTGGTTGCCTGTGAAAGCAAGCTTTTCCTTCACTAGCTCAGACAAGCCATTTTGGCTCTCCTACACGGACAAGGCTAGCCTTGCAATGCGAAGTAAAGCTAGCAAGATGGGTAAAGAAACGGAAACCAAACACACCTTGAATAATCTATTGTCTCCTCCGAAGTGCCACATGTACCACAGGTTAATTACTATGTGTGATTCCTTTACACAAACAATCAGACAAAGAACCTAGAGCATCTCCAATAGTGGAGTCAACTACTAGTTATAAGAAAGAAAATGATATGTCATTTAGGGACTCCATTAGGGTGAGAGGTGTGGTGAGGTGAGTGGTCTCTTGTCTTATGCTCTTTGAGACTACCGCCGAAAGGAGATCGTCGCCGAGCCGTTCTACGTCAAGCCTCCGTTGCGTTTCTTGGTCATCTGTGTGTCAGGGGAGCCTCTCGGTGTGTCGGAGCCGTGCCTCGTGTGTCGAGGTGAAATCCACCGTGTCGGGGGGGTGCCGGTCCTCATGTGTCTAGGGAAGTCCACCGTGTGTCAGTGGTGGTGAGGTTGTGTTGACGGTTAATTTCGACATCTTTTCATACACTTCTGACCGTCAACATACTTCCAAATAAAGGAACATGAACTAAAAATGTGCAAATTAATTAAGTTCAACAAGTTTGGGTAAGTTTGTGTTTCTAGGGACTTACTGAGCAAAAATGGACCCGAACTGGGGAAAACACCCGGTCGGCCGACCGGCACTTGGTCCAAGCCGGGGTTGCCTTCTCTCCAAGCATTCTAAAAGCATAAAAGGAGACCATACCAACCGTTCACATCAAGCCGTTGTGATTCTAGGGATGACATTGCATTGGAGAGGATCACTTGGTTCTCAAGTAACCCAATTCTACTGGCCTCAATTGCCAAAACCGCCTCAAGGAGATGATCTACACCGTCAATGAGGGAACCCATGCAAAGCTGAGGGCTGGGATCAACCAAAGCCCAGTCGGCCGACCGACTTGGATGCCCCTTGGGTACTCCTTCGGCTGGGGAGAAGTAGACACATGTCCCTACACGTGGCACGCCCTCACTCGCTATGGTTGGCTATAAAAGGAGCCCCTCTCCTCATTTGCAAGGCACGAAGAAGTGCGGGAAGAACACAAAGCAGTGTTACGCTGCCTATTTATCAAGTAGAGTAGCTGAGAGAGGAGAGTTAGTGCTGAGGAGAAGCCGGCATGTCGGCATCCCTCCACTAGAGCTCCGGAGCTGAATTCGGGTGCTAGTTTTGTTTCGTCTTCTATCGGTAACACTTAGTCCCATCCTTTATTTATAAAGCAAGTTTATTTCGTATACATTATCTCTCTGTTGGTATTAGGCTCGTACTATATCTTGAGTGCTAAATCTCTGTGCTTGGGTAACACAATAGATATTAGTGCCGGGTTTAGTGGGAGTGCGTATCAAGTGACGTCGTAGTACGTAGTACTGCTATGAATAGGCGTGGTGCCTAGACTAGTTAGTACCCGGTAGACAACTGATTCAACGGCTGAGCGGTAGGTAGTAGGTGGTGATAGCCTTGCTATCCGCACGGCAGTTTGTGGAATCCGCCCCTTTAGTCTCAGCCCAGTCGAGCCCAATCGAGGGTGATCATAACCATTCGGTGTTCTTAACTGATAGCGGGTGGCAGTGAATCGGCCGATTCCGATACAGAGTAGAAATTGTATGTGGATAAACCTTGTACCTTTGACTAGTGTGAACCTTTAGTAGAATCTCTCGATCCGAAATATCTTACCCCACTTTCGTCATTCCACCATATCCATTCGGCCAAGTCAAGATTAGAAACTAGACTCTTCTCGTTCTTCGTGGGAAATCGATACCTTTGGAATACTCTGGGGTTAAAGCTACTGCGATATACATGCGCTTGCGGATTAATTATAGTAGGCATAAGAATCGCCAACAAGCTTTCTAGCGCCGTTGTCAGGGAACGGTAGCTGTTCCAGTTTCGAACCTTGCTTGTCCATATACCTCCATATGGATAACACGTCTATCTATAGATTCTCCACTATCATCCCATCCTATCCATACACCTAGCTTTGAGTCTCTGCTCAATCATTGAAATTCAAGGAATGGCTCGACAAACGCTGAAATGGAAATTGTTTCCATTCTCCCTCACGGGATCAATCAAATCGTGGTTCAAATTAACCATAGGAAACCTTAACGGTAGTTGGAAAGCTCTGCAGGAGAAATTCTGCTTCGCGTTCTTTTCTCTCCCAAAAAAATTATAGAATTGAGAAAGAAAGTTTTGAACTTCCGTCAGTCTTAGAGTGAAACCGTGGGTGAAGCCTGGGTGTGATTTACCCAGTTGGCTAGTTCAGGACCCGACCTATGTATTCCTGAGCCCATGCTTATGCAACACTTTGTCGAGGGATTGAACCCGACGAGTGCCACGTTCTTAAACATAGTTTCCGGAGGATCCTTTGTTTAGAAGACCGTTAACGAAGGGAAAGAAATCCTATGCAAAATGAAAGGCAATACTCCTTTCATTGAAGCATTTGACGAATTTTCAGACCTAGAGTTTGAACCTTCGGGCAATCCCCAAACTTTAGACAACCCTACCGAGTCAAACCTTCCGACCCAATCCGATTCTTCAAGAATCAAAGAAACACCCAAAGCCACGTTTCCCTGTGTCCAAGACCCTGAATCAGTGAACAAACTTGTCCCATTCTTGACATCTTACGCCTTTGAAGAGGAAATTTTTGACTATTTTGGCAATGCTTCTACGCTGCTAATAGAAAGTCGGCAATTCTGAAGGCCTAAGCCAAATGTCCCAATTCATGATGAGATCCTGGTTAATAGGAAAATCTTCTGACTCTTACTGCCATTTTGAGTAGAGAGATAACCGATGAAATAGAGGACTCGAGGGAGATAGCTATGTTGTTTCCTTTCAAAAAGTTTTGCTCGGTGAAATCACATGGCTTGAATTTTAGATGTGTTCCCTATTATCCTAGCCTGGGTATTAACTGCATGTCAAAATCGGTGGCATCAAGAATCCCGTCGAATCATGCCCCTTCTCCTTCTCAAAAGCAAATCAGATGGCTGTCTAGCCATATTACCCAAGCTGAGGGAATCCTCAGAAGTGTCGAAGTGACCTTAGATGACCATAGCATCACGCTAGATTTTCATGTCTTCAATGTCCCCGACCCGTATCACTCTCGTATTCTGATCGGGCAGCCCATAAGGGAGTTAGTCTGAAATATGGAAAGGGGAGAATCTGTCGGCTTGACAGTCGGCAACAAACACCTCTCAGTAAGCTTCACGCAATCCATCAATCATCCTATAGAAGCCGAGCCACTGCCGGATCCGTTAGAAGAGGCTATGACTGCTGCTCTTTTCGAGACAGTCTACCCTCGAGACCATTGACTTTTGGACACAGCGTTTGACCATTCGTCTTGTTTAAAAATTTAGTAAAAATATGGAAAAATATAAGTCATATTTAAAATACATTTAATGATAAAACAAGTCATAACAACATAAATGGTATTTACCTAGATTTCTGAATAAGACGAATGATTCAACGATGTGTTCGAAAGTCAACAGTTACAAACATTTAAAAACAAAGGTAGTACCTATTAAATTAGCCCTTTTGTTAGGTTATATAATATGTATGATCAATCTCTGCTCAGCGGCGGTTGCAGCGAGGAGCAGGTGAGCTCGTTGGTGGCGGCGACAACTACGAGATTGTACGATAGCGAGGCGGCCACAAATAGGAATGGAAAAGTAGCTTGTGGCTCGCTGCTCGGCTCGGGATCGGCTTGGGCTCGGAAGAACTTGGCTCGACTCGGTTCGGCTTGAAGGTATAAACGAGCCCAAGCCGAGCTTACTTTTAGAGCTCATCAAAATTCCTAGTCGAGCCTGGCTCAGCTCGTTTTTAATGTACTCTAGATTGGAAACTAATGAAGTACCAATCTGTAATGTTTAATAAAATAAAAGTCCAAAACACTATTATAAAATAGAGGGTCAGATTTAAAATATAATACGGTACTCCATCCGTTCTAAAATATAGGGAGTGCATGTTTTTTCAAAAGTCAATGTTTGAAACCTTTGACTAATAATTAAGTAAAAAATTGTACATGTTTTAGTATGTGCATATATATTTAGATCCGTATTTAAAAGTAGTTTAATATGATGTTAGTTTTGTAGTTGCTAATGACATATTTTGAAAGAAATTAACGGTTAAAGTTATACTTTAAAGACCGTGCCAAAAATTTATATATCCTATATTTTGAAACGGAGAGAGCAGCATTTTATGTACTTAAGAGCATCCCCATCTCACCCCCCAAATGCACCTCTATTTCAAAATTTTTCAAATGCAGCAGGAGGGAATTTGGTGCATATGGGAGGAATTCAGACCGTAATGACATCAGAAGAAGCGATTCTTTGTAATGACGATAGAGAAATTTAAAGGTCCTGTTGGGATGGTCTAAGCATGCCCATCAGGCACTCCATCCGGCTCGCTATACTACTGTAGCGCACGAAAAAAAATTCAAACCGCAGACGGCGTACAGGAATGCGGACGGGCGTACAGGTGGGCGAGCTCGTGACAGCGGCAGCTGATGGAGTGCCTAAAACAGCCCGCCTCTACTATGCACGACGCACCATATTAGCAGCGAAACACGAGGGATTTACCTCTACCAAGATTAGGCCGAGGTTGGAGTACGGAGACTTACATGGCAATTAATGGTACTGGAGGTGGAGGTGGAGGGCGCAGTGCAGGCCGGACGAGGAACACGCTCTTCTTGCTCTCCTGGGCTGCGAGATGCAAACTGGTTGCTACAAATACAAATGCTACTCCATGCTTTTGCTTGCCTGCTTTGCGTGAGCCTGGTTGCATAGAACCATATTCTGGCGACTGTACCCCCTGGCACTTGCGCATCTATGGTGCAAATCTGCGATTCGCTTTCATTCACAGCAAGAAAGAAGAGACACATCGCTCCACTTTCCAGATTCCTATTTGCTTTGAATTGAAGCTGTTACCTCATCTTCTTCCGTCGTCTTCACCAACCGACCTCCGGCGGCCGGCGGCCGGCGCCCCGGCCGGCGGCCTCCATTAGCTTGATCTAGCCGCCGCCGCCAGCAGCGCGTCGCACACTCGCATCGCCCCCTCACTAGCTACCGTTTTGCTCCATCCATTTCTTTTTTCCCTTAATGAATGATCCATCCATCCATCCATCTTTAGTGCGTACATGGTCCACTCCAGCTATTTTATTAGTGCGTACATGGTCCACTCCTTACTTGGACTTGGTTAGTTGGACCACTGTTGTGAATTTATTTATGACGTACGGAGTACGTACGTCTAGGTGCGTACATGGTCCATTTCAGCTATTGCAGCTACTACAATTTTCTTCTCTCTCAAAACAAAAAGCTACTACAATTTTCTTTTAACGCAACAGACAGGTGCTCCCCTGTTCCATTTAAGAATGAGAAAAACTACAATATACAAGAGAAAAGAAGAAGAGAAGGAGGAAAATACTCCCTCCTTTTTTTTTTGTTCGACGTTTTTGACTTTTGTACACGTCTTTAACAATTCGTCTTATTCAAAAAAAAGTAAATATCATTTATTTTGTTGTGATTTGTTTTAGCATTAAAGGTACTTTAAGCATAACTTACATTTTTTAATGTTTGCAATAAATTTTTAAATAAGGCAAATGGTCAAAAGGGCATCCAAAAGTAAAAGACGTCAAACCCAAAAAAAGAGAAAAAACGAGGGAGTAACAACATAACAGCCAGCATAAGCTAGCGCCAAGACCTACCACAGGGCGAACGATGTTGGAATTAACACACTTTCCTGTTTAATTTAATCCAAACATTTTTCATAAACACTAAGGGTTTGTTTGGCAACAAAGTTTTTGAAAACCATGGTTTTGTAATACTATGATTTGTGTTTTGCTATGACCATGAAATACTATGATTTTTCAATACCATGGTTTGCTAGCACAAATAAGAAAACTTTGGGTTGGAGTGGAGTCTACAATACTTCAAAATTACCATGGTATTGCCAATACCATGGTATTCAAAACAGAGTTTTTGAGGTTGCTTCCAAACACCTCATTGCCAAAATACCATGGTATTCTTCAAAACCATGGTTTTGTCTTGAAACTATGAAAATACTTTGTTGCCAAACAGGCCCTAAGAGATCGACCACGAGCAACATGCAACACAAAATATTGTAGATATATATGAATTAGAATCAAACACCTGCCCCTGTGCCCCGCTAGTATATTCGTAAAGGAAAACATCCACTTTGCCCCCTTCGACTATTGCAAAAGTTTGGTTTTGCTCCCACAACTCTAAAACCGAGCATCCAACTGACGGCGTGCTCTCCGCTCAACCACTGCGGATCACACCCCTATCAGATTTCTATTCTGCTAGCCGATCAAGTCGAGCTCAGTTCGATTTGAGCGTGGAACGCGGCAAGGAGCGACACACACAGGGTTTACCCAGGTTCGGACCCCCTCGCGGGTAATAGTCCTACTCCTGCCGAGCCTTAACTCTTTTCCGTGTTGTGGTTGTATGGAATGTGGTTACGGAATGTTTCGAACCCCCCTCTCGCTTCTCTCTCCTCTTTTTATACAAGCCTTGGTGGTGGAAGAACCGAGGGTAGGCGTCTGAAGACGCTTAGTACATCGATAAGACGCGTGAGGATAGGGCGGAGAGACGCAACGTCTTGCTATCGCGCCGCTTGGCGCCGCCACGCTGCCTCGCAGTGGCCGACCCGCAGCTCACGCCAAGAGGCTGGGCGGGGCCCGCTCGCTTTTTCGACGTGGGCGGCCACTTGAAAACGGTGAGTTCTCTCTCGCGCCAATTCATTGCGCCACGAAGGATAGCTTGATCGACCACTGAGAGGTCATCGTGGCGGTAATCATCTCTTTATCTGTCTATCCGCGCGTAATGTCGCATTGAATGCGCTCGTCCTCCGCAGCAGGGGGAGCCTTCGCTCAGAAGACTCCTTTCGGGATGCTCCCTGCCACGTGGGCCCCGCTTAACAGTGGGGAGCCTTAGAGGAGCTCGCCCATGCGCTGGGCTCGGTCGCCACTTTGTCTTTGGGGCTCAGTCGCCCGCTTCGACGCGTGGGGCCCGCCTGATGCGCTCTGAGCCTCATGCACTCTTGGCCTTTCTTAGGACTCTTCATACCCCGATATTTATTGCACCGACAGTAGCCCCCGGGTCCACCATGATACACGAACCGTCGCGCCGACACTCCGCCGTTTCTTGTGCGGCGGGAGACGAATCGTGGGGCCCACTTCGTGGTCGCCAGACGCTGATTCTCCACCGCGCACGATCTTCCTTGGGGAAACTGCACTTTCGCGGAAAAACCGGCGCGGGGCAATGATGGTGCAGCAGCAGCGGGGGGACGGATCTCAAACCGTCGCCAAGGCGCTCCTTGCCTATAAATGTTTCGCCTCTTGGCGCCGCGATGAAACCTTCCGCGCGCCAAAGTGCTTTGAGTTGCCTCCTGCTTTCCTTTGCCACTGCTACCAAGTTTCTTTGCTCCTTAACTCTCGCCACCGCACTTCCACCACCTTTCAATGGCTCCTAAGCGTAGCAAGGGTCGCCGCGGGGACGCCGCTCCAGCCGCGCCGCCAGCTGGCCCATCTATGCCCGCCTCCGCCGCCGACGAGGAGATGGTGACGCAGCCCAATTGTTCGTGCCGCCACCTCCTTGCTTCAGCGCCGCACCATGGTGCCAAGCCCCGCGACGGGAGATCATTACCTTCACTGGCGGTCTCAAGCGGGGCTCGCTCCGCCATACTCGAAGTTCTTCTTGGGGTGCTCTCTTCTACGAGATCCAGGTGACGCACCTTCCCCCAAATTCCATCGTGATGCTGACCATCTTCGCCCACCTCTGCGAAATGTTCGTGGGGACGATGCCGAATCTCCCGCTCTGGCGCCGGCTCTTCACGCTGCACACGAGCTCGCGCCCGAGCGGGTTGGGAATCGCATTTACGCTTTCACGACGCCGCCGCCTTCATCCCGGTCGCGATCAAGTCCAACTGGAAGGACTGGACGCGACAATGGCTGTACGTGGACGATTCCAGCGGCTGCGACGATCTTGCCTTCCCCGAGGGTCCTGCAGAATCCCTTCCTAGCTGGGGGTCTCTGCCCGACGATTCGACGGGAATGGAGGTGATGCTGGCGCGCATTGCTGAGCTCTGCCGCAACGGGCTCACCGGAACCCATGTGGCGGCGGACATTTTGCGGCGCCGCCTCTACCCGCTTCGCACGAGGGCGCGCCCCGCCTGGCAGTATTATGGCGACGACGATAGGATCCGCGTTGCCCCTGGAGATGAATGTTCTTCCACTCTTTCGGGTCTTTTTTACTCCGCGGAACGTCCTTTCCTCTTCTTTGATTGTTTGCCAATCTTGCGGCTTCTTCTTTTTGTGCATCCAAATAGAGAACGTCTTGGGAGGATGTGCTCGGCGATGGTGGTGGGGCTTCTGTCCGCGCCAGCCGACGACATTTCTCCGCCCGCGAGCGTCCACCCCCTCTGCGACTGGGACCCACGGGAGCGCAACCCATACTTGCGGGCGCTGCCTCCCATGGAGGTTTCTGGCCCCGCGGTCCAAGTTGCCCGGGGACCTCTGCAAATCCGCGATCCTCCGCCAACGGTCGCTGAAGCTCCGGTGACCGCTGCTCCTCCTGTCGTGGCGGCCGACTCCGACCGCGCTCTTGGGAAGCGCCGCCTCATCCTCTCCCAAGACGATGATGACGAGGAGGGAGAGGTGAGCCCCAAAAGGCTCCGCCCTTCGAGTCCTGAGCCGCCTCCTTTGGCCCCCTCCATCGGGGGCCCTGCTGCTGACGCCGCCGCTCATTTGCTTTGGCGAGCGCTTGGCGACTCTTCGAATCGGCGCCTCTGCGCCGGTTTCTTCAGCGCAAGACTCTCTGTGCGGCACACCGCCATCGCTACGGCTCTTCTTGCGCAAGACCTCCCGTGTCGGCGCTTGCTTTGACAGCGCCGGCCGCGGTAACTCCGCTACCCCCTCTGCCTCCTACGGCGGGAGGAAGGGCGGCGGCGACTGCTCCGCGAACAAGCGGTTTGACACTGCCCCCCTCTTCCTTCGCTTTTGGGGGGCGCCGCTTAAGGTAACTTTCTCTGCGTTTCTGTACATTCCGCATTAGGGTTAGCACGCCAGATGTTTTTTGCATACCTGAACCCTTCTGGTTTTTCTTCGCGGGATAGAGCGGACGCTGGGGCCTCAGGCTCCATCCCGCGCGATCCGCTTGCCCCCAGCTTGCCCGCGGCCCCTTCGACGGAGAGCGCACCGGCGTCGAGGCTGGAGGACCCTCAGGCCACCGCCACAGCCGACACCAACGCCATCTCTGCCATCGCCGCCGACGTTGAGCGCTCCTCCGGCGCCATACCGCCACACTGGGCGGCGCGGAAAGCGCTCGCTTGTCGGGCGAAGTCGCAGCGAAGCTGCGGCGAGCCCTTGACCAGGAGACCGCTACGAGGGAAACAGCGACCCGCGAGGCTGCGGCGGCACAAGCCGCCGCCGCCTCGGCCACCAAAGACGCCGAAAACCTTCGCGCGACGCACTCTGAGCGCTTCCGGGTCCTCGGCGACATGCTGCGGACCGCCTACCGCGACTTCCGGACGCCCCAGATCCATCGGGTTACCTCAGACGCCCGCTAGAAGAAACGGCCGACAAGATCTGGGCGCGATGGGTCGTGCCGCCGAGGCCATGCGTGACCTGCCGGTGGTGATGCGGACGCGGGCGATCGAAGATGGTCGCCACGGCGCCTTCGAAACAGCGCGGTTCGTCTTGGGCAACTGCCTTGCCCAAAACGCCACGTTCGACCTCGACGCCGCCACCGGGAACCTTCATACCCGGTGGACCCAGCGAACAATCCCGGGTCGAGGTCGCCGCCAGCCGCGTATCCATGATGGGCGGCGCTGCTCCGACAGAAGACGATGATGACGAGAAGTAGCTGAACTCCCTCATTTGTTTTGTCTTGTATACAGAACCTGTCAATGCAAACTTTTGTTTTTCTGCTGTGAGTCTCGATTAAACTTTTGCGCAAATTCTCACTTGCGAAAAGAAGGACTGAGGCACCCGACCGCCAAAAGTTTTAGACAGAACGTTCTGCTGAAAGTGAGCGCTTTTTCCTTAGGCATCTGGTTACTTCAACCCTTATGGCCTCTCGCAAACCGACCTTGATCGTTGCGTGGCGAGAGCTTAGCTTCCGGAAGTGGTCTAGTCGCTTGGTGCCGTCGTTGGCGCATTGCCTAGACCGAGCAGACACAACAGGCTAGAACCCGCCTTTCGTCCGCCTTGCCTCGCCCAGCCACAAGTTCAAGCGTTCGCCCTTGCAACTAAGGAGCCATCAGCCTTAAGTACTTTTTCACTACCAGCTTTTAACAGAATGTTTTCTAACAGACTTTTTGAGGCTAAGCAACTGACCGCCAAAAGTTTTAGACAGAACGTTCTGCTGAAAGTGAGCGCTTTTTCCTTAGGCATCTGGTTACTTCAACCCTTATGGCCTCTCGCAAACCGACCTTGATCGTTGCTTGGCGAGAGCTTAGCTTCCGGAAGTGGTCTAGTCGCTGGTGTCGTCGTTGGCGCATTGCCTAGACCGAGCAGACACAGCAGACTAGAACCCGCCTTCCGTCCGCCTCGCCTCGCCCGGCCGCAAGTTCAAGCGTTATTTTGCAACTAAGGGCCATCATTAAAGTACTTTTTTCGCTACCGCCAATCAGTAATGTTTTCTAACAGACTTTTGGAGGCGAAAAAGAACGGATGCCCACAGAGAGACGGAACTTATCTTTATTTTGCAGATGGCTTTATACATCGCAGCCCCTGAGACGAGCGGGGAAGGAGGAAGACCTCGCCGCTCGGCTCCAAAGGGATGCCAAAAAGCTCTGCACACACCTACCTTCGGTAGAACTTTCTCACCGCCGACGCTCCAAGTGTTCGCCAATTCGCGACCATCCTCGAATCACGAGCCCGACCGAAGTCTGGGCGGAGACCGAGACCACCTTGAAGGGGCCCTCCACGGGGAAGACAAAACTTGTTGCGGCTCGCTGCGCCTGAACTCTGCGCAGAACGAGGTCGCCCACTGCTAGTGTTCTCTCACACACCCGCCTTGCTTGATAACGGTGCATTGCTCGCTAATACCGGCGGCTTGATCGCCTGCCTCTCGATCTCCTCCAGAGATTTACTTCATCTCGACGCCGGTCGTGGTCTCCGCTCTTCGAACGCCGCCACCCTTGGGGAGTCAAGGTGAGCTCCGACGGAGCACCGCTTGAGCCATACACCAGAAGAAAGGGGTCTCGCGGTGGCTCTGTTGGGAGTTGTCCGGCGCCCACAACACAAATGGGAACTTCTTCCGCCAGCGCTTGCCACGCTTCTCCAGGCGGTCGAACGCCCTTGTCTTGAGTCTTTTGAGCACCTCCGCGTTGGCCCGCTTTACTTGCCCATTGCTCTTCGGATGTGCAACGGAGGCGAAACACAGCTTGGTGCCCAGCTCTTCGCACCAATCTTAAAAATCGGCACTCTTGAACTGAGCGCCGTTGTATGTGATGATTCTGCTGGCGACGCCGAACCGGACGAAGATTCTTTTCATGAACTTTATGGCTGCAGCGGACGTGATCGCCGGGACTGACGAGGCCTCAACCCACTTGGTGAACTTGTCGACGGCGACGAACAGATGCGTGTAGCTCCGGTAGTCAGCGGAACGGGCTCAGATGTCCAAATTTCTGCATCGCGAATGGCCGAGAAAGCGGAATGGTTTGCGGCGCTGGGCGGTCCGTGGATCTCGCTTAGCATGAAATCGCACGCTTCGCATCTCCTCACCACTCGAAGGCATCCTCGAAGGCGAGAGGGCGAGAAAGCCGTGGCGGAAGACCTTCCGACCAACGCCCGCCCTCAATGGCTCCCGCGACATGCCTCAATGGATCTCGAGAGGATTGCACTCCCGCTTCCGAGTGACGACTTCAAGAGAACTCCGCTTTGCCACTGGCGTACAGTCCCCACCTACCGTATGTAGCGCTTGGCCTTGCGCGCTATCTTCTCAGCCGACGCGTCATCGTCGGGGATCACTCCGTCCCGCAGGTAGGTTAGGATAAGATCCATCCACTGACCTTCCCGGACGAGCGTGACGATGTTAGCATTGTCGCCGACGTACTCTGCCTGGCCTGACATTTCCGCCTCAACCGCCTCGGCAGTTCTTCCGCATCCTCCCTCCGATCGGGGAGCTGCTGCGGGGACATCGAAGTCTCCTCCAGACGTGGGAGCTGCGTCGAGCATCATGCCGTACCCACCAGAATCGGGGGCTGCGACAGACGGCCGCGTGAGTCTTTCTTCAAAAACCCCGGCCGGAACAGGTGCCCTCGACGAGGCAATCTGTGATAGCTCATCCGCCATATAATTGTCGCGGCGAGAGATGTGCGCGAAGCCCAAACCCTCGAAATGCCGCTCCAACCGGCGCACCTCCGCCAGGTAGGCCGCCATGACGGGATCCGAACAGGTGAATTCTTTCCTCGCTGGTTGATGACCGGAGAGAGTCGCTTTGACTTGCAACCACGGATGCCTGTGGTCGGCCATCCCGAGCCCGCGAGTAGCTCTTCAGACTCATGACGTTGTTGGTAGCGCGGAACTCCAAAGACCACCAGATGTCGGACGATATCGCGGTGGGAGACACCAGATGACACCACCCCAAATTTCTCCAAATGAACGAGCCGTCAAGAAGAGAGTCCACGGCGAGGGTGCTGGGAGCCTTCACTTCTCGTCTGCCGAGTCCACTCACTGACGAACTCCGCCAGAGCCTGCCCTTTGATGGCCGTTCGGGGAGCGAATTTGAGATCGAACTCTGCCAGCTGCATGGCCCACTTGGCGATGCGGCCCATCGCCTCGCGGTTGAAGAGGATCTCCCGCAAAGGGTATTTGGTCAGCACTGTGATTTCTCGCCCCTGGAAGTAGTGACGTTGACCTCGGACGCCACAAGACGGCGTAAGCATTTTCCGTGTTGTGAATACCTTGTCTCGGCGTCGTGGAGGACTTTGCTGATGTAGTAGATGGGACGCTGAATACCTTCTCTTTCGCCACCAAGACCGCACTGACCACTGGGGTTCGCCGCGACATAAAGGATCGTGGCTCGCCGGGTCGGCGACCAAAGACGCAAGGGAAGTGAGCTACTTCTTGACTGTCGAACGCCTCCTGCGCCTCCGGGGTCCACTCGAATTGGTTGGTCTTCTTCAGGAGCCTGAGTAGAGGGAGACTCTTATCCCCCAGGCGAGCTATAAAGCGCTCGGGAAGTCGCGACCACCAAGCACCGTGATCTGCGCTGTGTGTCGCTCCTTGCCGCGTTCCACGCTCAAATCGAACTGAGCTCGACTTGATCGGCTAGCAGGATAGAAATCTGATAAGGGTGTGATCCGCAGTGGTTGAGCGGAGAACGCCGCCGATGGCGCTAGGTGGCTTCGACCCGCAGAACACGCCAGGTGAGATCGCGGCGAGGCCCAGCCGCTTCTTCCGACGCGGGCGGCCAGCTTGAAGACGGTGAGTTCTCTCTCTACCGGTTAATTCCGCTGCGCCACAGTGACCGTTGATCAGACCTGCAGAGGTCACTGTGGCGGTAATCATCTCTTCATCTGTCTATCCGCGCGTAATGTCGCATTGAATGCGCTCGTCCTCCGCAGCAGGGAGAGCCTTCGCCCAGAAGACTCCTTTCGAGACGCTCCCTGCCATGTGGGCCCCACTTGACAGTGGGGGGCCTTAGAGGAGCTCGCCCACGCGCTGGGGCCTGGTCTCCCGCCTGACGCGTGGGGCCCGCCTGATGCGCTGAATGCACTCTTGGTCTTCCTTAGGACTCTTCATACCCTGGTATTTATTGCACCGACACCAACCTCCCTCAACTATCAATTCCGGTTAAAATATCCCCTCCACCTAAAACCACTATGGTTTTAGATGACATGGCATCCAATTTTTTTCAAAAAAAATAAATAAATTGTAGAAAATCATAGAAATATTAAAAAATAGAATAAAAATATCTAACATTTTGGAAAACTATATAGAATCCAAATACTATAATTTATGTGCATAATTATATGAAAAAAACATTTGCCCTATGATATCTTTTATTGATTAAATAGTTTGAGCTTTTCTGGAAAATAAGTCTGCCTTATAAGAAAAGGAGAAAATTAGAGAAATATAGGGACGTTTGCTTTACCTTGTAATTTACATTTTTAAAATTAAAATTCAATGTTAGTTTGACCTTTTAATTGTAATTTTCAAAATTAAATTCAACATTCAAAATGCATACTTACCTTTTGCTTTTTTTTATTAATTTCTACAAACAAAATTTTCCTAAATTCTTAATTTTTTTAATCAATAAAAGATACTCTTCAACAAAAAATGCATATAATTACATATACAAACATTATACTTTTATTGAATATTTGGTTTCCACGTATTTTTCTACATTTTTTGGTATTTTATATGATTTTATTGAGCTTCCTATAATTTTCTACAATTTATTAAATTTTGTGAAATTATTTTATGGAAAAAATGCTGATTAGGATGACATGTCATCCAAAACCATGGTGGTTTTGGTTGAAGGGGGTAATTTGATTGGTTTTGATAGTTGAGGGAGGTTGGATGCCAGGGTTTTAGAGTTGAGGGGGCAAAACCAAACTTTTGCAATAGTTGAAGGGGCAAAGTGGACCTTTTCCATTCGTAAATAATAAAAACAAAGACCTGCTAAAAAGGGCAGTGAGCAGAACGTTCCGATCTTCCTTGGAAATGAGAGAAGAGACAAAGACGGCCCGTTACTGCAGATCATAGCAAAGCTGTATAGGAAGTAGATGGAGATATGAGAAGTTGCGCCGAGCGATTTCTAAAAACCTTATTCATCATCCCCGGTGAAAGATCCCAACGGCGACGGGATTTGAAAACCTACACTCCCAGCTATTAGTGTACGCCAAACAATGGTATGGAGAAACCTATATGTGACAGCGCAGAGGAAATGAGTGGCAACTTAGAGAGATGCAACCCTTATTTTAGGGAAAGCCTTTTTTTATATGTTGTGAGGCACCTTTGGGTGGTGGCCTCATGCTACTCATATATGGGGTTGAGATGATGTCTCTCCCCCACAACTAGCAATGTGTCACTGAAAGTTTCATGTTCACCTCCACATGGGCCTATGAGACTCTGAGATTTATTTGGATTATTCTCAAATATATTGAGTTAAGCCCCAAATATTCTAACAAACGGCGCATACCACCTCACCCTAAACTTGACCAAACACAAGCCACATTGACCTAAGCTAACCACCTCGCAAATAGGAGACTACAACAACACAAGCGGTCGTTCGACCGAAGCCACCGATCCAGCCGCGATAATAACACATGCTCGAAAGCTCCCTCGTAGGAGGATACCTACTGGCCAAGAAAACGACGACGTCTTCAGCAAGGATGCGATGATCAAAGCAGCACTGCCATTGCCTGCCTGCAAAGCAGTGAAAATGCATCTAGGCCCCAAATGATTTTGGTGATCAATGACAACTTGCTATAGTGGACTAATGTTTTTAATGAGCAATGAGCATGATAAAATCATGGAATCAAAAGGTGATGATCTAAGATTATGTGTTATCAAGATCAATCTTTTGGTATCTCTAGACTTGTTGTAATTGCTTTACTTATTTGAATCTAAGGATACATGTGGTTTTAGAACCCATCTAGTACTACAAAAGATTAGATTATACTAAATTGAGTGATTCACCGGCCGGTCACCACCTATCTATTTGATATCCTTAATTAAGCCCCACAAAAATCCCTGTGAAAATACTTCTAAATGTCCTTTGGTGTATCCGGATTCTCGCAAAAGTGAGCGCTCGGCCAATTTTAAATGTCGGGGTGGCGGCAAGCGACGGTGAATCCAACGGTGTCCACACAGCCCGCGGTGAGAGGTAGTGTTGGTGTTGGGAGGGCAGATCCAGCGACGGGGACAATGAATCCAACGTCGGGAAAGGCGGATCAGGTGACGAAGAGATCAAGTCGAGGTCACATGAGACGGCACAACGCCGAATGGAGGCAGGGCTGTGCCGGGTCAGGATCGACGACGAGGAAGGAGAGAGGAAAGAGGCGACCCCAGAGGGGACCTCCGGCGATGGTGGCGGTGGCGATTGGGAGACGAGATTGAGAGGCAAGCGGGAGAGAGGGAGCGATGGAGTCGGGAGATGGAGGTAAAGACGGGGAGGAAAATCCGCGCATCGTGAGCAGCGACTGCTTTCCCTTTAAAAATAGGGGGAAGGGACCAATAACCCCGGTCGGACGGGCTTCCAAGTAGATCTGAATGTTCCCTAAGAAAATTTTAGACCTAAATTCCCACCCTGAATCCGGCCGGGAACGCCGTTCCCACACGGTAGCCTTATGGACAAACTACGCAAGAACATGCCAAAATACGAGTCGCTGGGCGAGGTGACATGATTCGATCAGATCAGATGCATTATTAAAGGCCATGGACCCCACCTGTCAGCGGGGCATCATCGTCGAGGGGAGCATCAATTCTCAATTTCTCATTACCGTGGTTTTCTGGCCGAGACGTGCGCGCCGCTGTTTCTCACTCTCGTGTCTCAGAAGGCTCTCGGGAGCTCGCGAGGTTTGCCGTCGCTGCTCGGCATGGCGATGGAAGCTGGAGCGGCGCCGGAGGGGAAGATGGCGATGGTGGTGGGGGTGGACGAGAGCGAGCACAGCTACTACGCGCTGCAGTGGACGCTCCTCCACTTCTTCTCCCCCGGCCAGCAGCAGCAGTACCGCCTCGCCGTCGTCAACGCCAAGCCCCCCGCCGCCTCCGCCGTTGGCCTCGCCGGACCAGGTATGTCCATCCCCCTTCTCTCAATTTTAGATCTGTGGATTCGGAGGGAATCAAGGTAAAAACAGTCGCTTTAGGCGCCGCCGATGTGCTGCCGTTCGTGGAGGCGGACCTGAAGCGGAGCTCCCAGCGCGTCGTCGACAAGGCCAAGGAGCTCTGCGCGCAGGCACAGGTGCAGCACATCTCTTCCCGCCATGGATATCATCCTGGTTTCCGCGTGGTTTGTTCTTAAATCTTAATCACGGCGCCGTGTGGGTTCGCCGCCGCAGGTGAGCGACGTCGTGTTCGAGATGGCGGAGGGGGACGCCCGCAACGTCCTCTGCGAGGCGGTCGAGAGGCACCACGCCGAGATGCTGGTCGTCGGCAGCCATGGCTACGGGGCAATCAAGAGGTCTTGACGACGCTTCCCTACGCCTGCTCTGCTCTCCCCTCTTCTTTCTTTTCTTCTCCCCCTAGAGAATTTGTGCCTTCGAGTTCATGCCTCTCTTCCATGAATAAGTTTACTGTCATCCTAGCCGATTTGCACCCGCATCAGGCCTTGCTGGCATGGGTAGAATTCCAAAGCTGGTTTCAAATTAACAAAATTTATCTTGCTACCTGGTTTACAGGAGTAGGCTTGAATTAATTGGTGTATGATTGCAATCTGCTAGCTGCTGTTTAAATTGTAATTTTAATCTAGAATGTTGGCGGCTGACAAAGTCCTGCCTGCCTCTGGAATTTCCTTTAGAACACTGCTTTCATTATTGAATAACTCTGCTGAACTTTTCTTCTATGCAAATCTATTTGTTCAGCCTCTATCTTCTGACAGCGATAAGTCATACAGTTAGTTCACCTTGCATTATCCCTGATCTCACCTTGCATATCTTGTATAATTGCCTTGCCTAAACATCCCTGCAGAGCTGTTCTTGGGAGCGTGAGCGATTACTGCGCGCACCACGCACACTGCACCGTGATGATAGTGAAGAAGCCGAAGCACAAGCACTGAGCAATCACCCACCGTTGACTGATCAGTGTTCTACGCAATATACATATTGCCAAATTGTTGAATGTGTGTGTAAATAAATGGATCATCGACATCACATCTCTGGCCAACTTCTGCAAGTAAGCAGCCCATAATATCGATCCTTGTACATCCGGAGCAATTCTGGATTGAGAAGGTCAACAATAATTTGTTGCGCATGGTACACCATTGAACAATGTGTTTTGTGAATTATGATTTATGAAGTGGTGGATATATATAATATACATACAATCAAGATTGAATTATCTGTGCGGCGGGGATGTGTTTTCTTTCTTTATTACGGTGAATTTTAATTTTTGAGCAAGGACAAAATTCACACAAGCCACTGAAAAATAGGGTGCCTACCAGACTATGTTAGGATGATATGCACGCCTTCGCTCGCAAATGATGGTCAGAAGTCAGAACCCTGCATCAACTTTTCTGACGTGTTTTCCCTGTTGCAAAACCTGTAAGGGTTCTGAAAAACTAGCCGGTTTTAGGTTTGCAAGAAATGTGAATTTGTGATTTTTGAATGTTTGGAACAAATCTAGTAGGCCATATGCAGGACAAGCCGTACAAAATGGGTTGTTCAAAGGCCATATATGTGTGTTCCCCGACAGGTTTGGCCCAACTGCAGCGCCGGTGTTACCAGAGATCCAGACGCTGATCCATGCCTGCATGCATGGAATGGTGCTGCAAAATGCAAATGTTTTGGTTCGTCAATGTCACTAACCGGTAATTCCAACTATGCAGGAAAAAATGAAAAAAAAAATACAGGCATCGCCCCTGAATTAACATGTAGGCGATGATCATTGATCGACTCATTCAAGCAATGCCTCCGCCTTTCCAATTTAAATTATTTTCCCTCACCAACGGAGGAAAAAAAAAAACAAAATTTGACGGTAGGAGAGGCTTGCTCACACTGACGCCGTGACGCGTTTCCCGCGCTCCGAAGCCTCCTCCCCGCCGCTCGCCTCCTTCCTCCGTTTCGCTCATCGGCCACCGGCGCAGTACTTCGCGGGCACCCGCCATTTATTCCGTCGAGCTCGGTCCCGTCCTTGCAAGGAGACATGGCGGCGGCGGCGGCGAACAAGAAGAAGGGGGTGATGGTTGTGGGGTTCGACGACTGCGAGCACAGCCTGTACGCGCTGGAGTGGACGCTCCGCCACTTCTTCGCCGCCGGCCAGCCGCAGCGGTACCGCCTCGTGGTGCTCCACGCCAAGCCCCCCGCCGCCTCCGTCATCGGCATCGCCGGCCTAGGTAACCTCATGCGCACCCACCCCGATGCACACGCAGATCTAGACGCATCTATTATGAACTCATCATTGTTGAATCGAATCAAAGGAACGGCGGAGCTGCTGCCGTCGGTGGAGATGGACCTGAAGCGCACCTCTGCTAGAGTCATCGAGAAGGCCGAGCAGCTCTGCTCCCAGGTAACCTACATGCTTCCGAAGGAGAAGAATGCATGGTCTCCTCCATTGAGAAAATGCGTATCCGCATATGTACATGCGGTCCAGACACGTCCCCCCACCATCTAATCCCCGCCCCCATGTACGCATGTACTACTGATTTTTCATCTCACTCTTGTACGGTTTTGCCAAAAAAAAAAAAAAAGTCTCCTCTTTCCGGTTCTTTGTTCTCGTCTGAAGTATATTCAATTCTTTCTTTTGATATCAACTCTTATTCCTACTATGTTTTAATCCAAAATTATGTATGCTTTTGCTGTTGCAGACATTAGCTCATTCTTTTAATTTAATCTATGTACTTTTATTTCTATTACTTTTTATTATAAATGTCTATATTATTTTGTTGTATCTAATATAAAGTCTTTTTAAATCTAACATGGACTTCTATTTCTATTTCTTCTTAATTCCAAATTTTTTAATTTAGTTGTTCATATAAAATATTTATTTCAATCTAATTCGTTATAATCCAGAGCCACGACATCACCGTTTTCGAAATACCATCACATCACATTAACAGGTGTGACCTTTAATGCCTACGACGGTGAAGGTAACTAGGACAATATCCTCAGAAACTTATGATATTTCAACGTTACAAAACGAGTTATATCAATATTTAAAACGCTAACGTAATTATTCCACGACCGGAGGGGGGGGGGGTGTTGTTTTCATTGCGATGACACTAACCGGTAAACCATGGACACATCACACGCATGCTTGCACGAACCTTGCAAATGACAATATCCGAGTTCATCCGTTACACATACAGGTGGCTGATGTCATCTACGAAACAGTAGAAGGGGACGCGAGGAGTGTTCTCTGCGAGGCGGTCCAGAGGCACAATGCCGAGCTGCTGGTCGTGGGCAGCCATGGCTACGGAGCACTCAAGAGGTCTTGCCACTCATATGTGTCCTCTACTTTGCTTAATTCCAAATATCTCGTGTGTAAATATAGTGAAATTTTCCCATCAGTGGATTATTTGTGATAAGAGTAAACCATATATGTTGAGCATAACCATGAATGGTAGATAAATTAAATATATCCCTTGCTGTCTTGTATTTCAGGGCGGTTCTTGGGAGCGTGAGCGACTACTGCAGCCACCACGCGCACTGCACCGTGATGATAGTGAAGAAGCCCAAGCACAAGAAGCCTGAACAATGAGATCAGCTAACGAAAGATGGCCATTAATTTCACACCTGTTTTTTTTCTTTCATTTCTAAATGGTGTGTTAGTTACTAGTATTACTGATGATTTTGTGTCTTAATAAACTGCGGGGCATTGTTCTCTGCAGTTAGACATTTTAGATCCAAGAAAGGGATGTGTTTTTTCATTGTGCATGTATTAGCTAGCCGGTGTGCAGTTTCGTCCAGGGATTTGATAATCAACCGATTACCGGGAATATCGGCTAGCTACTCTGATAGGTTTTTGTACCCGTGAAAAAAAATTCAGTTTTTGGATAGCTTTTGACTAAATTTGCATATATTTCTTTCAATTTTTCTTGAAATTTAATTTTGAATGATTTTTGTCGAATGATGTTTTGTGACAAGTAAACCTTGATAAACCTTACCTCTTTGGATTGGACATAGACGGAGGAGCTACCGTTGGATTGTCCAATGGAGAAGAAAGAGAAGAGGAGTGAGAGGATGGAAAGAGGAGGAAGGAGGTGAGTGTATGGTATTCTCGACCCACTTGGTAGTGGGCATGGATGCAAAAAAAGTTCCGTAATAGCTACGATGAAATGCTCCGTAGAGAATAATGATATCTATAATATTTTTATTGTTGACATTTCTAAGAGAATAATATGCTTATATAAAAATTCCATCAAAATAAGCCCTATAAAAATAAATGGAGAGGGTAACCAGAAACAAACCAGCTAGCCAACCCACCAAAGCCCCCAACCTGCTAAGAGTTGCGCACGAAAAATTAATGGATGGCCGGATTTGGCTGGCGCGCGTGATCGGACGACTGCGAATAAATGGGACGACGACGTGGCACAATGACGCGCGACACGTGGTATTGAGAGGGAGCTGAAACTCCCCTTTGTATATTTAAGATTCTGACGTGCAAGTTCAGGTGAGTTCCTATCAGCCGTTAGATGGCTTAGTTGAAGAGGTATCTTCAAACCTCAGCCTTTGGATCTTCGGTCCTATCTTCGTTTTTTTTTATGCCGTCCAGCACTCCAGCTCTCCAGCAGGCGGCAGCAGCAGGCTTCCGTTCATTCGACTCTTGACTCCTCCCACCTCCCGCCGCCGCCGCCGCCGCCACCGACGCGCCGGGAAACGCCACCGACAAGGTCTCCGACCCCGGCGCACCGCTTTTACCCCCCTGTAGCGCATGTAGGAGCGAAGGCTTTCCTTGAAAATCCGTGGATGATGCCCTCCACCGCGTCGCGCACAAGGTGCTCGACGGAATGACGCGCCGGGGAGCGGCCTCGCTCAGCAGGTCGCTCGCCGGGTTCCTCGCGCAGGACGAGCCGGAGAGGATCCTGTCTCTCTTTGCGTCCAAGGCCAACCAGTACAGTGGCCTTGGCCTCGGCGTCGCCGACTTCGCATGCGCCCTGCGCGCGTGTAGGGGCAGCGGCGCGCGCTGGCCGCTCGTCCCGGAGATCCACGCAATGGCGATCGCGCGTGGGTTCGGGGATGACCGACTCGTCGGCAACCTGCTGATCGATTTGTACGCGAAGAACGGGCTTGCACGGCGGGCTAGGCGGGTGTTCAAGGAGCTCTCGGCCAGGGACAACGTCTCCTGGGTTGCTATGCTGTCAGGGTACGCACAGAATGGCCTTGGGGAAGAAGCTGCTGGACTGTACTGCCAGATGCATCGGTCGGGGGTTGTTCCTACGCCTTATGCTCTGTCTAGTGTGTTAAGTGCTTGCACTAAGGTTGGACTTTTTGCGCAAGGAAGGTTGATCCATGTCCATGCTTACAAGCAAGGGTTCTGCTCCGAAACCTTTGTGGGGAATGCGCTTATCGCGCTGTACTTGCAGTGCGGATCCTTTGGGCAGGCAGAAAAAGTATTCCATGACATTCTGTGCTGTGATGAAGTGACGTTCAATACACTGATCTCAGGACATGCTCAGGCTGGACATGGCGAGCGTGCTTTGGAGATCTTTGATGAGATGCGGTTGTCAGGGCTGAGGCCTGATTGCGTGACCATTGCTAGTCTGCTGGCAGCCTGTGCCTCAGTTGGGGATCTTCAAAAGGGGAAGCAGCTCCATTCGCATTTGTTGAAAGCAGGTATGTCTTCGGATTACATAATGGAAGGCTCACTTCTGGATGTCTATGTGAAGTGTGGCGACAAAGAAACAGCCCTTGAGATCTTCAATTTGGGTGATAGGACAAATGTTGTGCTGTGGAATTTGATGCTTGTGGCATATGGGCAGATCAGTGATCTAGCAAAATCTTTTGATATCTTTTGTCAAATGCAAGCTGCAGGCATACGCCCCAACCAATTCACATACCCATGCATAATAAGGACTTGCACTTACACAGGAGAAATTAACCTTGGAGAGCAGATCCATTCATTAAGCATAAAAACTGGTTTTGAGTCTGACAGGTATGTCAGTGGCGTATTAATCGATATGTACTCCAAATACGGGTGGCTGGACAAGGCAAGAAAACTCCTAGGAATGATTAAAGAAAAAGATGTGGTTGCCTGGACTTCCATCATTGCTGGATATGTGCAGCATGAGTTTTGTAAGGAGGCCCTTGTGGCATTCAAAGAAATGAAGGAATGCGGAATTTGGCCTGATAACATAGGGCTAGCAAGTGCTATAAGCGCTTGCGCTGGAATCAAAGCAAGTTGTCAGGGTTTGCAGATTCATGGTCGAGTTTATGTGTCTGGTTATTCAGCAGATGTATCAATTTGGAATGCATTGATAAACTTTTATGCACGATGTGGAAGAAGCAACGAAGCTTTCTCTTCGTTTGAGGCAATTGGTTATAAAGATGAGATAACATGGAATGGACTGGTATCTGGTTTTGCACAAAGTGGTCTATATGAAGAAGCCCTCAAGGTATTTATGAAGATGGATCAAGCAGGTGTCAAGTGCAATGTGTTCACATTTGTATCGTCTATTAGTGCTTCAGGTAACCTTGCAGATATTAAACAAGGGAAGCAAATACATGGCAGAGTTATTAAAACAGGTTACTCCTCTGAAACTGAAGTTGCAAATACTTTGATTTCAATGTATGGGAAGTGCGGCAGCATTGAAGATGCGAAGATGGAGTTTTCTGAAATGTCTGAGAGGAATGAAGTGTCATGGAATACTATTATTACAAGTTGTTCACAGCATGGACGTGGCCTAGAGGCTTTGTATCTATTTGATCAAATGAAGCAAGAAGGTCTAAAACCAGACGACGTTACCTTCATAGGTGTGTTAGCTGCTTGCAGTCATGTGGGTATGGTGGATGAAGGCCTTAGTTACTTCAAATCCATGTCTAATGAGCATGGAATTCATCCGAGATCTGATCATTATGCTTGTGTTGTGGATATTCTTGGACGTGCTGGGCAACTTGATCGTGCAAGGAGATTTATTGAGGAAATGCCATTTGCTGCTGATGCAATGGTTTGGAGAACACTTCTCAGCACTTGCAAAGTACAGAAGAACATAGAAGTTGGAGAGCTTGCAGCTAAGCACCTCCTGGAATTGGAGCCTCATGATTCTGCATCGTATGTTCTTCTCTCAAATGTATATTCTGTTACTGGGAAGTGGGCCATGAGGGATCAGGTTAGAAAGATGATGAAAGACAAAGGAGTCAGAAAGGAACCAGGTCGTAGCTGGATTGAAGTAAAGAATGTAGTCCATGCATTCTTTGCTGGTGATCGTTTACATCCCTTTGCTGAACAGCTATACAATTTTTTGGCTGATATAAATGATAGGGTAGCCAAAATAGGTTATAAGCAAGAAAACTATCATCTCATCCATGGAAAAGAGCAAGAAAGGAAAGATCCAACTGCTCTTGTCCACAGCGAGAAGTTAGCTGTGGCCTTTGGGTTAATGAGTTTGCCACCTAGCGTGCCCCTTCGAGTGATTAAGAACCTTCGTGTCTGTAACGATTGCCACTCTTGGATGAAATTTACCTCTGAAGTCACTGGAAGAGAGATTGTATTAAGAGACGTGTATAGATTTCACCATTTTAATAATGGAAGTTGTTCATGTGGAGACTTCTGGTGAAGTGCACTGAAGTGAATTCCCTGCAGTTCTCATCCCTTACTTTGCCATTTGCACTCATCGAAATGACAAGCAATTTGCGTTGGGACTTGACGGCGTGTTCTCCGCTCAACCACTGCGGATCACACCCCTGGTCAGATTTTTAGACTGCTAGCCAACTCGATCAAACTCGGTTCGATTTGAGCGTCGGGCACAACAAGGAGCGATCATAGATTTACCTGTGTTCGGACCCCTCGCGGGTAATAGTCCTACTCTGCTGAGCCTTAGCTCTTTTCTCGATTGTGATTGAATGGAAATGTGTTTACAGGTGTTTGCTAGTGCAATGTTTTTGCCTCTCAGAACCTCACGTGCCTCCTCCTCTCTCTCCTCCCCTTTATATAAGCTTTGGGTCATGGAGAGAGCCGAGGGTAAGCGATCTGATTTCAAGATAATCGACAAGACACGACAGAAGAGACAACGTGCAGCTTGCCCACCGCATGCAGCAGCCGCCTCGCGCGCTTCGCAAGTGGCCTCGACCAAGACAATCCACCGGTGAGTCTGCATGGTGGGGCCTCGCCGCTCCTCTTGACGCGGCGGCCTCCTCAAGCAAACCTTCTCTGCGGTCAATTCTTCTGCAAGGCAAATGGATGTACCGCTCGGACTGCAGGGTCATCAGAAGCAGTAATCATGTCTTCACTGCCTATCCGCGCGATGTCTCATTAAATACGCTTTCGTCCTTCGAAGCGGGGAGCCTTCGTCCCAAGACTCATTCGCAACGTTCCTGCAAGGCCCCCCCTCGACGAGTGGGACCCACCTGTTCTGACGAGTGGCCCACCCTCACCGGGGCCTTCTCGTCTTCGGAGGGGCTCGCCCACGCTCACCCGGCGCGCTGGGCCCTCGCCTGCGTCTTCGGGGCTCGCCCACGACCTCTTGGCCTTCCGGGGCTCTCGCCATGGCCGGCCTTGCTCGCCTGGCGACGCGTGGGGCCTCTTGCTCGAGGGCTCGCCGTCGGGCTGAGGCCTCGCCGCCCGGGCGCGTGGGGCCTCTTGGCCTTCCGAGGCTCGCCACGCCACGGCCTTGCTCGCCCTCCTTCCGTGGGGTCTCTTGGCCTTAGCCAGCGTGCAGGGCCTTGCTTTCGCCTGGCCGACGCGTGGGGCTTTCTTGGCCTCTCGAGGGGCTCGCCCATCTGCCGGCCTTGCTCGCCTTTTTGACGCGCTGGGCCCTCTTGGCCTTCTTAGAACTCTTTGTACTGCTCGTGCTCGCGCTTCACGCCTATAAATATTTCTCTCGGTAGCGGCTAATCCTTCCGCACGCTAAGTCTTCACAAACTACCAATTGCCTCCTTCACGCCACCACAGAGCCTTTTTTCTTTGCCAACTTCTTCATCGCTTTCCAATGGCGCCTAAACGCAGCAAGGATCGCCGTGGGGCGCCGCCGTCGTCTGGTCGTTTTTCTCACCTCCGCCGCCGACGAAGACTCAGCGAGGCGGCTTCAAGTGTTCGGCCGCCAACCGCCGCTGGTTTCGCCCGGCACCATGGCGCCGAGCCCTCGCGACGGGAGATTGTCACCTTTGTGCAGGCGGCATCAAGGGGCTCATCCCGCCAGACTCTGATTTTTTCTTGGGGTGCTCGCCTACGAGATCCAAGCGGTGCACCTTCCCCAACTCCATCATTCTTGCTGCCATCTTCGCCCACCTCTGCGAGATGTTCGTGGGGACAATGCCAAGCCTCCCACTCTGGCGCCGGCTCTTCGGTTGCACGCGAGGCAGCGCCCGTCTGGGGCCTTCGGAGCTGCTATTTCACGCCCGCTGAAACCACCGCTTCATCCTCGCTCGCCCAAGTCCAACTGGAAGGATGGTACCGACAATGGTCAGACGTGGAGGACTCCGGCCGCGACGATCTTTCTCTTCCCGAGGGTCCGCGAGCCCACCGCCAACCGGGGCTTTGCCCGACGATTCAACGGAGCTGGGGTTGATGCTTGGCGCGCGATCGTCGATCTTCGCCGCCAGCGGCTCACCGAACTCTCGTCGCGGTGGATTTTTTGCTGCGCCGACTCGCCTTCTCCGCATGAGGACTCGCCCGCTGGATGTACTATGGCGACAACGATGGAGTCCGCGTCGCCCTCGGCGGTGAGTGCTCTTTAGTCTTTTGGGTCTTTTGTCTTTCTTGAAATCTTTTTGCTTGCCGTCCTTATGGATTCCTTTCTTGTTCGCCACCGCAGGAACGTCTTGGACGACGTGCTCGGGATCGGCTGGCGGGTTATCGCCCCACCGGGCCGGCGACACTTCGCCGTCATGGGCATCCTCCCTCTCGCGATCGATCCACAGAGCGCAACCAACACTTGCGCGCGCCGCTTCATGGAGGTCTCGGTCCGCGGTCCAAGTGGCACGGGGCCACTACAGATCCGTGATCCGCCTCGGTGACCGCCCAAGCTTCATGCCGCCGCTACCTCTGCCGTGGCGGCCGACTCGACCAAGCTTCGAAGCGCCGCCTCATTCTCGCCGTCGACGACGACGAAGAGGAGGGCGACGAGTCCAAAGAGGGCTCGCCCCCGATCTTGAGCTTCGCCGCCACCGCGGCCCCTCCAATGGGCCCTGCTTCTATCGCCGCCGCTCCGCCATCGGGCGAGACGGCGACTCTTCAGAACTGGCGCCCCGGCGCCGGTTTCTTCCGCTCCTTCTACGCTGACGCTCCTCTGGCTGGCGTCATCTGCTGTTGGTGCTTCTGACCGGCACCACTCATACCAATATACGCTTGTTTTGACGGCGGTTATCACGATCACGCCACACCGCCGCCGCAAAACAAGCGACTTGAGCTCCCCTTCGCTTTCGCCTTGAGCGCGCGCTTCAGTTGGCTTTCCTGCGCTTACGCACATTTCGCGTTAGGGTTAGCATGCTACATGCTTTTGCATACCAACCCCGATTGTCCTTCTTGAACAGGCGGACGCTGGGCATCGAGCTCCGCCCACGCGACTCGCCAGCCCGACCGCCGCCGCTCTTCGGCGGAGGTCGCTCACGGCAATGAGAGTTCGCCGGCGCCGCGGCGGAGAACCTTCTCGCCACAGATCCACTGGCGCCGCCGCCATCTCGGCCGTGACCGCCGACGTAGGGCACTCTTCGAGGTTTCGCACCTCTCCCGCACTGGGCAACGCGAGGAAGCCCTTGCTTTGGCGGAGCGATCCGCCGCGAAGCCGCGGGCCCTTGGCCAAGAAACCGCCGCGAAGAGGTGATGACCGCGAGGTCATGCGGCAGCCTTGCCGCCACGCCTCGCCGCCAAGCGATCGAAGACCTCCGCCGAGCACTTCGACCACCTCCGAACCCTCGCCGACATGCTGCGCGCCGCCATCGCGGTTTCCGGACGCCTGCATTCACTGGTGTTACTTGCATCCCATTGAGTAGACGGCCAGCAGAAGATGTCGGGCGCCGAGGGACGAGCCGCCAAGCCTGCGCGGTCTTCCGGTGGCGTTGCGGACGCGGCGATCGAAGACGGTCGCCAAGGTGCTCTCGGCAGCGCGAGTTCATCTTGGGCAATCGTCTTGCTCGAGACGCCGCTTGATCTCGACGCCGCCATCGGGAGCCTTCGCGCCACCGGACCGGTTTGAGCAGCGCTGGTTGACACCGCCGCCGCCACGTATCCATGATGGGCGGCGCGCTCGGCCGAAGACGAAGACGAGGAGGAGAAGCGAGACTCTCTTTTTTTGCCTTATAAACGCGTTTCGTCAATGCAAACAAACTTTTGCTCTTTTGTTGTGAGTCTCACTTGAACTTCGCACGATTTTAACTTGCGGAATTGAACTGGGCACTGCCGCCAAAGGCTTTAGATCAACGCTTACGCAAGTGAGCGCTGTTTTCTTAGGCATCTGTTACTTCAACCCTTATGGCCTCTCGTAACCCGACTTAAACATTACGTGGCGAAGCGCTTAGCTTCCTGAAGTGGTCTAGTCGCCATGTTTGTTGGCGCATTGCTCAGACCGAGCCGACACACCGGGCTAGAACCCGCTTTCCGTCTTCGCCTCGCAAAAGCGTAAGTTATAAGCGTTGCCTTTGCAACTAAGGGCCATCACCATAAGTACTTTCGCTACCGACTTTTCGGCGTATCGTTTTCTAACAGACCTTTTCGAGGCTAAGCCACCGACGCTAAAAAGCTTTAGATGAGCTTTACGTTGAAAGCGGCGCTTTTTCCTCGTGCATCCGTTACTTCAACCCTTATGGCCTCTTTGCGAACCAACCCTAGACGTCGCGTGGCGAGAACTTAGCTTTGAAGTGGTCTAGTCATTGGTGTCATTGTTGGCGCATTGCCTAGACCGAGCCGACACACCGGGCTAGAACCCGCTTCCGTCTCGCCTCGCCTCGCCCAACCAAGAAGTCGTGGCGTTCGTCTTGCAACTAAGGGCTATTCGCTTTAAATACTTTTTTTTCACGCCGACTTTCAATGTAATGCTTTCTAACAGACTTGAGGCGAAAAAGAAACAGATGTCTGCAAGGAGATGTAACTTATCTCTTATTGAAGATGGCTTTGTACAATGCAGCCCCGAGGCGAAGCGGTGAAGGAAAAAGACCTCGCCTCTCGGCTCCAAAGGAAGGCCAAAAAAGCTTCGAATCGCTACCTCACGGTAGAACTTTCACCGCTCGACGCGTCCAAGTGTTCCCCAATTCGCGACCATCCTCGAATCTGAGCCTCGACCGAGCTGGGCGGAAGATCGAGACCACCTTGAAGGGCCCTCCCACGGGGAGATAGTTTATTGCGCCCGCCGCGCTTGGATTTTACGCAGAACGATGTCGCCCATCGCCAAGTGTTCTCACACACACCCGCTTTGCTTGATAACGGCGCAAGCAGCCCGCTGGTACTTGGCGGCCGGATCGCCGCTCATCTTGAATCTCCTCCAGAGATTCACTTCTGATCTTTGGTCGGTCTTGGTCTTGGTTCGCTGAACGCCGCCACCCTTGGGGAGCCGGGCGAGCTCGATGGAGCACCGCCTCGAGCCATACACCAGAAGAAGGGGTCTCGCCGGTGGCTCTGCTGAAGTTGTCCAGCGGCGCCCACAACACAGGGGGACTTCTTGACCAAATACACCACGCTTCTCCAGCGATCGAATGCCCTTGTCTTGAGCCCTTTGAGTACTTCGCGTTCGCCGCTTCCACTTGCCCATTGCTCTTCGGATAAGAACGGAGGAAGCACGCTTGGTACCCAACTCTTCGCACCGCCTTGGAAATCAGCGTTTTTGAATAAGCGCCGTTGTCGATGATGATTACATTGGCGACATCAACCGGACGAAGATGCTCTTCATAAACTTGATAGTCGCTGCATGATGTGATCGCCGACACGCGAGGCTTCAACCCACTTAGTGAACTTGTCGATGGCGGCGAACAAATGAGTGTAACCTCCGTGAGCCCATGAACAGGTCGAATATCAAATTTCTGCATCGCGAACGCCGAGAGCGGAATGGTTTGCGCGCGCTGGGCGGTCGGTGGATCTGCTTAGCATGAAATTGGCACGCTTTGCATCCACTCACCAGCTCGAAGGCATCCTGTAGGGCAGTAGGCCAATAGAAGCCGTGGCGTAAAGTTTTCCCAACCAACGCCCGGCTCCCTGAATGGCTCCCTCACATGCCTCCATGGATCTCAGAGAGAATTTCACTCCCCGCTTCCCGAGTGACGCACTTCAAGAGAACTCCGCTTGCGCCGGGCGATATAGGTCCCCACCTATCGTATGTGGCGCTTTGGCTGCAAGCGCTATCTTCTCACCGACGCGTCATCGTCGGGATCACTCCATCCCGCAGTAGGTTAGGATCGGATCCATCCACCGACCTTCCCGGACGAGTGTGACGACGTTTCTATACATTGTCGCCGACGATTCTCGCTCGGCTCGGCGTTTCCGCCTCAACCGCCTCGCCAGCTTCTTCCGCTCCTCCTCCAACCGGAGCCGCAGCAGATCGGTGACGCCTCCTCCGTAGTGGGAGCTGCGTCGAAAGCGCCGCCTGCGCCAGATTGGGTCGCGACGGATGGCGCAGAAGTCTTTCTTCAAAGACCCCAAATGAACAGTGCCCTCGACGAGGCAATGCGGGATACCATCCGCCATGTAGTTGTCGCGGCGAGGGCGTGCACGGCCCAAACCCTCGGTGCCGCTCCAACCGCGCACCTCCGCCCTGTAGGCCGCCATGACGGATCCGAGCAGAGAAATCCTTCCTCGCTGGTTGATGACTAGGAGAGAGTCGCCTTTACTTGTAGCCGCGGATGCCAAGGGTCGGTTACCCCGAGCCCAAATGAAAATCCTTCATACTCATGACGTTGTTGTTGGCGCGAAGTCCAGCACCACTGTGTGCCGGACGACATCGCCGGTGGGAGACATCAGACGACGCTTGCCCCAAATTTCTCCAACGGAACGAGCCGTCAAGAAGAGAGTCCACGGCGAGGGTGTTGGGTGTCTTCACTTCTGGGTCCGCCGAGTCCACTCGGCCGATTTAACTCCGCCAGAGCTTGCCCTTTGATGGCCGTTCGGGAGCGAACTTGAGATCGAATTGTCGGCTCCATGGCTCCACTTGGCGTCACCCGACCTCGCCTCGCGGTTGAAGAGAATCTCCGCAAGGGATACTTGGTCAACACTGTGACTTCTCGCCCGGAAGTAGTGGCGTAACTTTCGACGCCGTCGGACGGCGTAGAGCATCTTCGATCTTGTGAATACCTTGTTTCGCGTCGTGGAGGACCTTGCCGATGTAGTAAATGGGCGCTGAACGCCTTTCTTTCCGCCACAAGCACCGCTAATGACCGCTCGGGGTTCGCGCGACATAGAGGATCAGCGGCTCGCCTGGTCTGGGCGACCAAGACGGGCGGGAGGTGAGATACTTTTCATACCATCGAACGCCTCTTGCGCCTCCGCCCCACTCGAATCGGTTGGTCTTCTTTAGGAGCTTGAGCGCAGTGAGACTTTTATCCCCAGCGAGCTATAAAGCGGCCCAGGAGGTCAAGCACCCCACCAAGCAATCAGATCCGCCAAGTCGCGTCGGGGCTTCATGTTCTCGATCGCGCGATCTTGTCGGGGTTCGCCTCTATCCTCCTCCTGAGACGAGGAATCGGCGGCTTGTCTGACGGAACGGCAAACACGCATTTCTCTGATTAAGCTTGATGCATACTTTCTTAGGTTGGTGAAGGTTTCTTCCTGTGTCGCCGATCAACTCCTCCGCTTTCTTGGACTTCACCACCGATCGTCGACATACACCTCCGTGTTTCGCCCTATTTGGGGGCGGAGCGATATGCATGGCCCGGTGATAGGTTGGGCATGCATTCTTCATCTCAACGCCATCCTTAGAGTAGTAGTAGACGCCCATGGGCGCCACGAAAGCGATCTTGTCTTCATCTTCTTCGGTCATGCTAATCTGTGGTACCCGAGTACGCATCCGTAGCACATCCGCCGCACTCACCGTTGAGTCGACGATGAGATCAATGCGGGCGGCGGGTACGGATCCTTCGGCACGCCTTGTTGAGGTCGGTGAAGTCCACGACATCCTCCAAATACCCGTTGGATTTCTTGGCGAGGACGGGTTCGCGAGCCACCGGATGGGCGACATGCGGACGCACTTCGCCTTAAGAGCTTGTCCACCTCGGCGGATAACTTCGGCGCTCTACCGATCGCTTCCGGACCTTCGCATGACCGTCGCGCCAGTGGAACGCCGCCAATTTGTGCTCAATCACCTCCTCAGGGACCCCAAATATGTCGGACGGTTGCCACGCAAACACGCTGCGTTAAACCGGAGGAAGGAGACGAGCGCGCCTTCCTATTTGGCGCCGAGAGCGCCCACCAAACGGTTCGCTGGTCTCGACTTCGCCGGGGAGACCGCCTTAACCTCCGCGACGAACCGGGAGGCACGTCTTCGCCGGAGGAGCTCCCAGAGTCGGCTCGGCTTCGGCACCGACGCCCGCCAAAGCGAGCGTCCTTGTCGCAGCGGAGCGTCTCCGGCGGTCCACTTTGAAGACGATGGGGCCGGCCGCCCCGGATCTTCACCACCACGCGCGATAGTGGCAAACCGCCATGAACTTGGTCACCGCCGACCTAGTATGGCGTTGTAGGAAGGTCAAAGTCCGCCATCTCAACTCGAGCATCTCGGTGCGGAAGTTGTCGAACCTCAAACGCCACCGGGATCGACGCGCCGGGCCGAGGACGGACTCGGCCCGGCGTGATGTCAAGAACGGAGCGTTGGACCAAGCTCCCGCCGCTGATCTGGAGCTGCGTGGCGACCGGCGACAGGGAGGTTGAGGAACTCCCTCCGCTCCAAAGATCCGCCCTAACTTTACATTCCGGACCGTGGGTGCAACCACGATCGGAGATGCCTGCGGCAAGATCGGTGGGTGATCGGCTTTGTTGACGAATCGGCCGCTCCGGCCAACGCTTTGTCGACCGAAAACCAAGCACGGCGCGCACACTTCCCTCATCGCACGCTTAAAGCTAGCGTGGGGCGGATATGGTCAACCGCCCGTGGATGACGGCAACCGGCTTTGAAAGCTGCGGCCGCCTCATCGCCGGACGCCGCTGCCGCTGCTTCTTCACCCGCTTGTCCACCCTGCCGACGACATGGCACCGCCAAGTCGGGAGTTGTTGCGGTGAATGGGACAAAACCACTTCACGGGCGACAGTCTCGCCCTCGCCGCGTCGAGGGTTGTCGCGACCACGGCGATCGCCATAGCCGCCGCCTCGGCCACTTTACGGGGCCGTACCGCCGGCGCCCGCGACCTCCTCCTCTTTTTCTCTGCGCCGCATTCCATTGCGCGGCACGCATGATCATCGTCGTCGTCGTCGTGCTTTGCGGCCATGACCTGCCGGTCTCGGCGCCTTTGCGCTTCTTCTTGTCCTTGCCGCCGGGTTCCTCGAGGTCCGGCCTCGCCGCCTCTGCCTGTCCTCACCGCCAGCGCCGGTGGATGCGAGCTCACTTTGAAGGGCGACTTGTCGCCAAGGTGAAGAGCTCCTCCGTTGTTTTGATCTTGCGGGTGGCCATCTTCTCCTTGACCTTGGGGTCTCGGCGCCTCTCTGAATGCCTTGACCACGGCGTCGATAGAGATGTCGGGGATGGTGTTGCGGACTGGTCGAAGCCCCAATATAGTCGAACAATGACTTTCCTTTCTTCTCGCTCCACGTTATGGAGGTCGTCTTCTACCCCGGCTGCTCGAAGGTGCCTGTAAGTTGGTGACGAAGAGCTCCGAGAGCTCCTTCCATGACCCCACGGACTCGGCGGGTTCATGAGCCTGGCGGTCTCCGCCGGTTAGGACCAAGGGAAGTAGTTCTCCGAACCTTCCCACGACCTCCCGCGGTTGCATCACCGTCGTGTAGATCTGCAAAAACTCATCGGGGTTGGTAGAGCCGTCATACTTTTCGATAGGGGCGGACGAAACCGTTCCGACCATCGACGCGGCAGCCTCCTTAGAAAAGCGCGGCACCCGACGTCGGAGGCTCTGCTCTGGCGCGGTCCTCGCCCGCCGCTTGCCGCCTAGGCGGCGCCAAGAAGCGCCACCTCACCGTCGGGCAGCTCTGCGGGTGCCCTCTTGCTGTCCCCGCGTCGGCGGCAATGCCGCAACATCGCGCTTCGGCCCATCACGGCCCCACGGAGCTTGTCACGCAGTCTTCTCCATGCAGCAAGTGGCGGTCCTCCAGATGGGACCGGAGATCACGACCACTGCCCGCCGCCCGGCCGAGCCCGTGAGGTCGCTGGCTCTTGTCGTCTTGGCCCGCCCTCACCGGAGATCTGCGAGGAGTGCGAGGCAACAAAGAACGGAGGACGCGAAACACCGGTTCCCGCCCGAAACTTGCACCACCGCCCGGCGGCGGCGACGAGCGGGCCAAGTTGGCCAATCACGGCCCGCCGGAGTCCGAGTCACCGAACATCGTGGGTTCTCCAAAAAGCCACAGCCGCATGGAGGTTTTGTCTTTGAGTGCACTCTGCAAGGCCAGCGCCGCCCTAACTTGGCCGGGCGGTCGCTTTCGCCAGGTTCCGACCCTAGGCGGCGGCTACCGCCAGTGATCCATGCCATCGCCGCGGCCGACTCCGTGGCCGCGGCTCTAGCGGCCGCTTCCAGCTCCATCGCGGACGCTTGCTCCGCCATCGCCGCCTGAAGAAGGGTCGAAGAGCTTGAACCGATGCTAGCGCACCCCTACCTGGCGCGCCACTGACGGCGTGTTCTCCGCTCAACCACTGCGGATCACACCCCTGGTCAGATTTTTAGACTGCTAGCCAACTCGATCAAGCTCGGTTCGATTGAGCGTCGGGCAGCGTGCGGAAACTACTTAGTTGGGACCCCTCGCGGGTAATAGTCCTACTCCCGACTACGTGAGGCTCTCTGAACTATATAAGCAGGGCCCCGTGGCGTTTAGAGGACCTAGTGCAATGTTTTTCTGTGCACCCATAATCTCGCCGAGACTTATTAGTCTTGTCGAGCCACCTCTTGTATTCATCTTTGATATATAAGAAAGTGGGCGTAGGGCTATTATCTCTCCCGAGAGGCTGAACCGGGATAAAACCACATCTCTGACCGTTCTTTGTTACGTGGTTGTTCGGCGTCTCCTATCTCCTCCTTGAAGAACCTTTGTTGACTTAGGTCTATCCGACCGTCGGCGATTGGCGCCGTCCGTGGGGACAACAAGGAGCGACTCGCACAGATTTACCTGTGTTCGGACCCCTCGCGGGTAATAGTCCTACTCCCGCCGAGCCTTAGCTCTTTTCTCGATTGTGGTTGAATGGGAATGTGTTTACAGTGGTGCTTGCTAGTGCAATGTTTTTGCCTCTCGTAACCTCATCGTGCCTCCCTCCCTCTCTCCCCCCTTTATACATGCTTTGGGTGGCGGAGAGAGCCGAGGGTAGGCAAGACAAGACTCTCGATAATCGACAAGACACGACAGAAGAGACGAAACGTGCACGCCACCACGCGCAGCGCCACCTCGCTTGCAGTGGCCTCGACCCGCACAACACACCGTGAGTCTCAGGTAGGGCCTCGCCGCCTCTCCCTCGACAGAGCTGCTGCCTCCTCAAGCAAACCTTCTTCTGCGGCCAATTCTTCGCCGCAAAGGATGTGTGCCAGACCAGACTGCGCAGGGTCATCATGTGTAATCATGTCTTCAATCGCCTATCCGCTGCGGATGTCTCATTAAATGCGCCGTTCTTCGCAGCAGAGGAGCCTTCGCCCCAAGACTCTTCGCAACGTTCCTCGCTGGCCCCACTCGACGAAAGTGGGACCTCACCGTCTCCATAGGGGCTCGCCACACACCCGCTGGCGCGTGGGGCCCTCGCCTCGTTTTCGAGGGGTTCGCCACGCCCTTTGCTCGCGTGGGGCCCTCGCCGCCACGCGCTGGGGCCTTGCTCGCCCGGCCGACGCGTGGGGCCCTCTTGGCCTTCCGAGGGGCTCGCCCATTGGGCCTTGCTCGCTCGCTCGACGCTGCGTGAGGCCCTCTTGGCCTCTCGAGAGGCTCGCCCATGCGCTGTGGCCTTGCTCGTCCGCCTGACGCGTGGGGCCCTCTTGGCCTTCTTAGGACTCTTTGTACCCCGGTATTTATTACACCGACAGGACTCTTTCTGGCATACATCTAAAATTGGTAATCAGATGACGAAGGAAGCAGGACTAAACCACAATATATAGGCCTTTAGACAGAGTATTCCTGTCTACAACATGTGGTGTCTTTCCATCTTTATGGGTGTTGTTTTTGTCTTGTCTTTTTCTCTGAGCACCTATAATACTTTCTTACACATGCAAATATCCCGCTTGTTTTCAGGTAAGGATATCTCATCCAATTGTTCAGGTTCTTACAATTTGCCACATTGCAAGAACCTTCTTCATTGGAAGAGAGAGGATGGTGGCAGAATAGGGGATATTAGCAGTCTGCAGAAAATTAAGGGGCGGAGTGATACAGCTCCTGAGCTCCATGTCATAGATGATGAATTTTTGAGATTACATCAATGCTGCTGAGCCATCACAGATTCAGTGTGATAAGTTGGTTCATGTTTGTTCCTGCAGGCTACAGAGACTGATGAGCAGGTAGTCAACAGCATGGAGTGCATTCTGAACTGTGACCAGTGTCATGAAGGACTGCAGAAACAAATCATTGAGATCCACAATGAGCTGTACATGAATTCATCTTTGAGTATGGCCACCAAAAGCAAAGAAAATTTCATCGAGACGATGCTAGACATCTCGACGAATAATAAGAGGAACAAGGCTCGAGAAGAACTGAATCAGAGGTGCATACGGTGATGTGGGAGATATACACACCCGTGGATAGGGAAAGGCAGAGCCTAAGCTAGCATACACATGGGAGAATAGGCCTAGAGAATGCACATGGGTAAGTAGCAGGTGTCACAAGGCTCGAGAAGAACTGAATCACCATGGTGAGTCTGTTGATTTGCAACATCGAGTCTGTTTGGATGGCGGCCACAGACGCCGTATAACCATCGGCGCTACCGCCGTTTTTTTGACGAAGCGTTTGGATGGCAAAATGCTGGAAGGCACGGGCGCGGGCGAGGCGTGTCGTGGGCACAAGAATGTGGTCGGGGAGTTGGCGCGGGCGAGCGATTCATTCGCCAATCCTCGCCAACGCGAGCGACGGCGAGCCATGGGTGTCGGCACGCCCTGGATTGAAACAGCGAGCGATGGGCACCATCCAAACACGCCCATCCTCTCCTAAAGGCTAGCCATCCATTGATTATGAAAATTTCTATACTATTTAAAAAAGAGAATACATATGTATGCATGTGATTGGAAGGAAATTTTCATATATCAATAATAGGTGCACCCAAGTTATAGTTATTTAGATCAAAACAGAAAGTATGTATCAATTGTAATAAAATAATTACAATTAGATTAGATATAAATACTATTAAAACTTTGAAAAAAATAACTGTTTGATTTCAAAAGGAGCTAAAATGTATAGAAAAATTTGGGGAAAATATCTAAACTGAAGTTGGCATTAACTGGAATATAAGTGAGCTAGTCCCACGAAATTTCGACAAGATGAGAAGATGATAGATAGCGCTCAGCAAACGTCGAAGTGCTGGTCCCTTAGATAGCTTTGAGTTGCCCAGCTTCGGTAGCTAGCTTTTGCAGTTTTGCGGAAGCTAATTAGGTACTGTTTGTTTGAGCTTCTAGCCAGCTTTTAGCTTCAGAAGCCAGAAGCTCAAACAAACAGCTAGCTTTTGGAACCCATTTTAAAGAAGTCAAAGGCCACCAAAAGCCTAATTTGTACTGTGATTTGAGGTTTTCTCAAAAGCTAGTGTTTTTGTGGCTTTTCCTAGAAGCAGCTTTTAGAGAAGCTGCAGCTCAAACAAACAGGGTCTTAATCTTCATGACTGCTTTTCACAGAAAGAAATTTGTCGACGGTTGGGATATTGACCCAAGTCAACCAAGGTTCTTCAAGGAGGAGATAGGAGACACGCCGAACAACCACGTAACAAAGAACGTAACAGAGACGGGGTTTTTATCCTCGTTCAGCCTCTCGGGAGAGATAATAGCCCCACGTCCAAATTTCTTTATATCAAAGAGGATTACATAGTGAACTCGGCGAGATCGCAGGTCTCGGCGAGTAGTATACTTAAAATCTATCTCGCTAAGGGTTCCTCTAAACGGTAGTAGGGCCACTGTTTATATAGTACTGAGCAAACCGACCTACCGAGGAATATCGGGCCGCTAACTACGAGATCGTGAACTAACACATACATGCCAAATACAACCTACGGCAGATAAGATAAGCTCCTAATCTTGGGGATCACAACTCCTAATCCAATCCGGGAAACCACGTCCGGGTCTTCACGTAGCCGCAGTAACTCTTGTTCGAGTCGGACTCAAACATGAATCATACGCCGCTGCATGCATCGTGTCGACCAAGAAGCATTCGGCAGATGCACATGGGCTCGAGAACCTTCCAGGAGCCGCCCTCGTAGGTTTGTTCGATCGGCCGTCGAGGGAGTGGGCCATGGCAATGGGCCGTAATTTATCCCCGACAGCCTAGCCCCCGAGACTCAAGTGGAAGGACTCACTAGAGTGGGGTCTTCCTCTTGAGACTCCAAGTCACGAAGAGGAAAATTTTATCGCTACAAAAACATGTAACAAACGACCGAACAGGTCATGTTTCAACCGAACAAGACTTGTTCGGGACGAACAGACCGACCAAGACCGAAAGCAACTCTGCTAAGGCCGAACAGGAACGACATCTGCCCAAGTAGAGCACTCAAATTTCAACATGACATCGGAGAAAATAGCCGCTGGCGATTATAACGGTAACTTCCTATCGCTGCTAGCGGTGAAAACAAAGCGACTGCTTTTACCTAGCTGCTATGGTAAAACTAACCGCTTTTGGGACTAAACCGCTGCGAGCTGCTTATATGGAACTATAAAGCATCCAAGCTGCCGCGCCACCACTTTGCTCTCACGCCTTTCCTCTCTAAGCCCTAGTTCCAACCAAGGCCAAAGATCAAACACCCAAACTTCCACCACCAACCCCGCCTGCCCACTACGGGAACCGCTATGGCTAAGTTTATCGGCACTAGCTCGACCGAGGAGGACCCAAGGTCCGGGAGGAAGAGGGCCACATCGACGCCGTAGCCGGGAGCGCCGGAGAGGATACTCGGCCGCCGAGGAGAGTTTGTCGCCTTGACAGCTTCGACTGCTCGGGTTGAGGTCTTCCAGAGGCGACTTGCCGAGGCCTTCTTGAACATCGCGATTGAGGTGGCGAATCTCAATCCGAACTCCATCCTCCGGATGGTGTCTTCGCACACCTGCGAGGGCTATCTGAGCATCGATCCACCGGAAATGTTCCTCCACTATTATATGCTGATTTAGGAGCAGCCCGCGCGCCAAGGCCGGGTGCACTACCTCAAGCTCCGGCCACCGCTAACGACCGCAGAGCCTCGCCCACCGCCGCCGACTCGATGGGCGCAGGTGGTGAGGTGGTTCTATAGCAAGCGGAGCGGCGACAAAGAGACTCGTCTTTCACCGGAAGGCGCCAAGGGAATCCCAATGCCTCGCCGGAGATGTCCGCCGAGGATTGGTACTGACAAGGAAGATCGCTTCCTCGTGAGCCTCGGGCTCACGGCAGGAGATCATTCGATTTCACAACAATGTGATCTCGTCCGGCATGAGGAGGTCCTATCCCTTCTACAAGATAGAGGGATGGGAAGACATCACAAGGAGAGCACGGTAAGTGCCTTTAAGACTCAACCTCTTCATTCGTTATTTCCTCCAACAGAATTAACGATTCCATCTGTCCGGCAGAAGCCAACCGACGCATGGGTGACCGAAGGGTCGACGCCTATGTCAAGGCGCGAAGAAGGACGGGAGGTCACCGCGGAGGTGGCACACACCGCCACAAGAACGTGCTTGTCCGCGACAAAGCAGGTAAATCACTTATACCCACCAGGTTGCCGATTTGTACATTGGTTTTAATGCTAATGTTCGCTTCTCAAAACGCGCAGGAGGACCAGCTGATCCTTGGAGGGATCGTAGAGGAACTCTCCGGGTCTGAGAAGGAGAAGGCGAAGAAGGGCAAGGCTAAGATAGAGACTAAGCTCAAGGTGGCGGCTGAGCCGACGCGGAGCTCACCGCGACACGGCGGCCGCCAGCCGTCGAAGAGACCACCTGTGGCGACGGAGCGCATCGAAAGCGCACTGGCGGGCGCCATGTCGCCCCAAATGGAAGAGACCAAGCCCCTCCCTCCTCGCCAAGCAGAGCGACGAAGAGGTAAAGACCATGGCCCTCTTTTTCATCAGCTGCCCAAGGAGAGATCGCCACAGACGATGTCGAGGAGGCGCTCGAGCGGTCGCTGCTGCCCAAGCATCTGCACGGCGCATCACGGGCGATGAGGCTGGCGTGCCTCAAGGCAGCCGGCGGCGTGGAGCTCGCTGCCCGCCAGACTTCCAAATGAGCAATGACGCGCCAAAAGCGCTGTGGAGCGCCTGAGGCAAGAGGGCGGCGCAGAACACACGGACGGCGGAGCTAAGACGGCGGCTCCGGGAGTTGCCCAGGGTGGGACCAAGCAGCCGGTCCTGCCAGGCACTTCGTCGCAGGGGCAGCTCACCCCGAGGCGACGGGATTCTCTGGTGAGCAGGGTGAAACCCCAGCCGCCAGGGAGCAAGAAGAAGCCCCGAGCAGTGGCGCAAGTCGCCCCGTCTGCTGAAACAACGGGCGCCACCCAGCCAGAGAGCTTTGCCCGCCAAGGAGTTCGGGCGGAAGAGAAAGAGGAAGAGGAGAGGGAGCGCGGAGACGAAAGCGCTTTGTTGCCCTCGCTTCCCGAAAGCAGTACGCTGCCCCGCAAGAAGAAGGAGCGAACAAGGCGCCGACGGGAACAACACACTGCCTCATCCCAAGACGAAGGGGCTTCGTGGACGATGGCTCGAGGGACCGCCTCGTCTGGATCAAGCAACGACTTGGGAAGGTAAACACCAAGACCACGCCTAGCTCAATTGTAGCTTCACCGCTAAAGCGGCTAACTAGTCTTCTCTCTCGTGTCTTGAAGGACACCATGGAGGAACTCGAGGACGGCGTGACCATCGAGCTGAGCGCCAGACATGCCCCTCCGTGAGCACCTCCGGACGAGGGAGTCCGAGGCGGGCCTCTCGCACCAGCCCAAAGTCGGCCGGGCTGAAGGCGGCGGTGAAGAAGCTCAAAGTCCAACTGCCGAGAGAGGCGTTCGCGAGTCTCTCCTAGGAGAGGCCGAAGAGCTTGCATACCTGCAAGGCGAAGCATCATGGAGGAGAAGCCGGCCTGCACGGCGGCTCAAGAGCAGCTTTTGTCGACGCTTCCCAACGGCGGGACTCAGTTTGCGCGGAAGCTAAGAGACTCAAGGCCCAATAAGGCCATGGAAGAGCAGATTTCATGGGTCTCAAGCGAAATCTCAACCCCGTGGGCTTCACAGAAGAGATCGAGGAGATGCGTGGATGACGCGAGGACGATCACCTCAGAGAAGAAGGTCAAGGAGCCGGACGAGCAATTAAGACGGCCGAAAGCCAGAAGTCACCAGAGCGAGGCCTCGACCGATCAACAAGGCCAAGACCGAGGAGGTCGAGGCTATCCGGCAGAGGCTACAGCCAAGCTGCCGAGCAAGGAGGAGATCGAACGCCCGAGTTGAAGCCCGGAAGGAATTAAGGCTCAGAGCGAAGTCGCGGCGCCTCAAGTTAGAAGTTGAGGAGTCAAGGAGCAGCTTGCTCCTAAGTAGCACCGGGTCAGAACTCCAAAAGGGCTTTGTACCAAACTTTTGATTAATGCAACAAAGTACTCAATTTTTTCTTTCGCAAAAAAGAGCAAAGAAAAAGATAAGAACGAATAGAAACTAAGAGAAAAGCTTAACAGCGCTAGGAAGTTTAAGAAAACCGGTAGAGCGCTTTGCCTAACTCCCACTCTGCCAGTAAATGCCGAGAACCTAAGTTTATAACCCAACAGTGCACAAGAGAAAGAGCGACACCCTAGCCCCCTTGCATTTGACGATGCTCGAGAACCTAAGCTTGCTAACTCGAGCACGCATAGAGAGAAAGAGCGACACCCGTATTCATGCTCGATGCATTCCGTAGTCTCCGCTGACGTAAGTTAGGCGCCCGAGAGTAACCAACAAGGAAAGTGCTTCCGCCATGGGGCTTATGAGAGCAGTGCTTTGTCAAGTGGTCGCAAGCAAGAAGTGCTCGCCATGAGGGCCTACGAGAGCAGACTTAGCCGCAAGGTGGAAAGGCCGTGTTACGCAACCCCGAAGTTTAGGAACTTATCGAAACTAGATACGGTAGGGAACAATCCTTAAGATCATGGAGCCAAGAATTCGCAAGACCGACAAACCATCAAGTGTTACCAGAGAGAAAGAGGTAGTCTTCAAAAGACAAGAAGTGAAAAAGGTGCAGAGGTCATGAGAATTCACTTAAGTATTGGGTTGAACTTTACATGGTGCCCGAGACTTGAACGAACTAAGGCGCGAAGTTTGACAAAAAACGCGAGGCTAAGCAAACAAACGAAGACCTACACAAAGAACTTACGGTTGGTCGATGTTCCAAGTGTCGGGCCGCCTTCTCCGCCTTCCATAGATAGGCTAACAGCCCGGGCGAAAGGTAAGAAACGACCGTGAACGAGCCCTCCCAACGAGGAGTTAACTTGTTGGCATTGGACAAGTTCTGGACACGGCGCAGAATGAGGTCGCCCGCCTTCAAAACCCTTGGTCGAACGGACTTGGCAGCGTGCCGGCGAAGATCTTGCTGGTAGCGCGCCATTCTGACTTGTGAACGGTCGCGTGTGCCTTCGAGGAGGTCGAGATCGAGGAGGCGCTCTTGCTCATCGTCAACTAAGTTGACCGAGCTCGTGCGAGGCGAACCGAGTATAACTTCGCCGGGCAAGATGGCTTCGCACCATAGACCAATTGGAAAGGAGTTTCTCCGCCGCCTACCGGTCAGAAAGCGAATCGCCCAGAGGTCGGAAGGAACTTCGCCAACCCAGTTTTGTTGTGACTGGCCGAGAGCAAGAAATACCGCCGCTTAATACCCCGGACTATCTCGTCTGCTAGCTCGCCGATCGTTTCCATTGCTCGTGGATGTGCCATGAGGCGAACAGACCTTGGTGCTCAAATGCTCGCAGATTCCCGAATAGCTTGCTTCAACTCGGGTACCGTTATCCGTGATCAACTTGTGGGGAATCCCAAATCGCGGACCACGCTTGCTTTTGAAAAGCTTAACAGCCGCTTTGGCGTGAAGAGATTTACACATGCTCGCCAATCCACTTTGTAAAAGTGTCTATGGCGACGAGCAAGTGTGTATAGCCCTTGTACCCTTTAGGAATGGGCCGAAGCGATCCGCACCCCATGTGGAAAAATGCTAATATGGGGGATTGTTTGGAGCTCTTGGACGGCTTGTGTGCATTCCGGACGTGAAATTGGCAAGCCTTGCACTTAGTCACGATATTCCGTGCATCTTGTAACGCAGCCGGGCCAATAATAGCCCATGCTAAACGCTTGTCACCGTAGTTCTCAAGGAGGCGTGTTGCCACAGCACCCTCGTATATCCCTAAGAAGGAACACACTCTTCGCCGCGAGATGCACTTGAGAGAACTCCCAGAGCATCTCGACGGTAAAGGATGCCGCCCACAAGCTTGTATGGGAGCAAAGACGCCTTATAAGCCGGAACGCCGCTTCATTGCCGGGGTGGTCCCATCCGCGAGGTACCGGACAAATGGCGTTGTCCAATTCGCAGTCGCCGATAACGGAGACAGACCACCGCCTTCGCTGTTTCGTCCGAGACGTGATTGAGAGCTTATGAAGGTGCTCGACGAGCACCCGCCGAGCAGATTCTCGTGAGGATCCATACTTGATAGTTGGTCGGCCAGAAGTTGTCCTTCCCGACACGTAAGAGCACCTCGAAAAATCGAAGTGCCGCCCAACTTCCTCACTTCAACCGTATCGCGCCATTGAGTCATCGCAAAGACCGATACTCTTTGTTCACTGGTTGATGACCACCGTGAATCTCCTTCACATGGGCCGTTGGACACCGAAAGCGATTTGCACGCCTTAGTCCCGCGAGAGGGTTTGTACCCGCAGCTACTGTTAGTCGCCAAGTGTAGTTGATAGAATATCGAGTTGTTCCCCATTAGGGAGATGAGAACAAAACCAGCCCCGAAAGTGTACAAGGCGCGAGCCATCAAAAACATGGTCCAAGGAGGCTCATCAAAGTTGCTCGAGCTTCGATTTGGGCGGCAAGTCCATTCAATGAGAAAGTCATTTAGGACTCGTGGACTTAATAGCAGTCGGGCAATAAAGATGATCAAACTCGCTAGTTCCATTGCCCACTTAGCTATACGTCCGCTGATTCCTTGTTCCAGAGGATTTCTCCCGTAGGGAACGTTGTCGGGACCAGATTTGATGCGCCTCGAAATAGTGGCGAAGCTTCCGAGGATATGAGCAAGGCGAGAGCAGCTTCGACCTCGTGGTAACGCCTTTGATCCGTGAAATACCTCGCCACGTAATAGATTGGTCGCAGATGCCTTCCTTTCGATCGTCAAGACCGTGCTCACCGCCAGGCGGCAACCTAGGTACAAAGCAGAGCCGCTGCCATGCCGCTGGGTAGTCAAGACGGAGGATTGGACAGTATCGATCGATCTTGAAGGATTTATCGGCTTTTGTCCACTGAACCATTGTGCTTATGCAGAGCCTTGAAGAACGGCAAATTCGCTCGCTTTTGACGGAAATAAATCGCTTAGAGCAAACCATCCGCCAGCCGAGGCTCAGACTTCCTTTACGGTAGTTGAACCTCGATATTTTCAATGGCCTCGATTTTTTCAGGGTTGGCGTAAGTACCTTGTAACCAATAATATAACTGAGCAACATTCCGCATCGAACACCAAAGGTACATTTATCCGATTTAATTTTATTCGATGCCCGTGAGATTACTTAAAAGTCTCGCCAGTCTTTTACATGATCCGAGCAAACTTGTTTTTACAACTATGTCATCGACATAGACCTCCGTGTTTTTCCACATTGCTCGGGAAGGTCTCTCCATTAAGTTACCGAACGGGCACCAAAGATTGCGCAGACCGAAAGACATGGTCGATAGCGTAAAGTGTCAAGGGGGTGATGAAGGCGCTTTCTTCATCCTCTGGGAGATGCTTATTTGGTGATAACCGGAGTAAGCATCTAAAAACTCAAGAGTCTGGCATCGCTAATGATCGACCACCGGTCAATACGAGGCGCCGAAGTTGTCCTAGACAAGCAATGCTCAGATCGTGGTGATCGACACACATCCTCCACTTGCCGCCTTTCTTCTTTACAATGACAGGGTTGGCTAACCACTGTGTGATCAACCTCGCGGATGAACCCGGCAATGGAAAGCGCTTGCTGTCGATCTTTGATGATCCCCGCTTGAATTCGTAAAACGACGGCTTCCGCGAATGTGCTTTTTGTCCGACCGGACAGCCGCTTTGTGCTCGATGACTTCCTTGGGACTCCTGACATGTCGATGGCTCCTGTGCAAACACATCTCGCATTAGCTCTGAGGAAGACAATGAGCTCGCTTTCTATTTGGGGTCCAGATTGGCCCCAAGTGAACTGCCTTGAAGTATCATCAAGGACAATGAACTTTCTTGGTTTCTCCCTCGGGTGAAGGGAGACCCTAGGCGCGTGTGACTTGGTCTCATGGAACTTCAGATCAAGGGCGGAAGCTGGTCGACTGTATAGGATCGCTTGTCGCAATCCAAAGCAGCTTTGTAATTGCTTTGACCGTGATTACACCGTTAGGCCTCGATATCTTGAGGCAATGGTATCCATGATGGGACACGCCATGAACCTACCAAGAGATGACCCGCCCAAGATCGCTAAGTATGGATGGGAAGTCGACCACGCCGAAAGTGATCAACTCTCGTCCGAAGTTGCTTGGGTTGCGAAGGTAATCGGGTGACAACCTGCCTAACGGCTTGACGACCTTCTCCCTAACGATTCCGTGAGAAGGGCATTGCGATTTCCTTCACTTAGAACGAGGAATCTGATCTCGCCCAAGACCTTAGCAGAAAGCAAGTCCAAAGCGCTTCCCGCCGCCTCACGAGTACACGGCCAACTCTCGCGTTGCTGATGGTCGGGGCGACCACCAGAGGGAGCCGCTGAGGCTTGGTCATCCCAGTGGGGCAATCCTCCTGAGAGAAGGAGATGGGGACCTCGGTCCACTTCATCGATTCGGGCTGAGGTTTTGCCTTTTCGACGTTGTGGACCTCCCGAGCAGCTTCCTTGAGGCTGCGCCGAGAGGTATAAGCCGAGGAGCCGCCGAAGATGACGGCGATATGGTTCACGGGCTCTTGATATTCATCATCATCTTCCCGATCACCATCATCGGTTTGGCGCTTGGCCTTACCGGCATCACCTTGTTCGGGCAGGGTGGGCATTGCGCCCTTGCCGTTGTAGAAATCTTCGAGCTTTGCGTTCCAAGTTCTGCAGCGGGCGATGTCGTGTCTGTAGTGTTGGTGGAATTTGCGTAATCGGTCGCTTGACCTTTCTTGCCTTGTCCGCCTCCCTCGAAAGGTGCTTTTTGCCCTTGTAGTTATTGTTGGGCTTCTTCCGCTTATCCTTGAGAGGGTGCGCGATCTATACCGGGCGACGGTATTGTTCGTGATCACCTTTGTTTTTCTTCTTCAGGACTTCTTGTCACCGTGGTTGTTCTGCTCTTCTTCTTCTCATCCACACCAGTCGGGCGGGCGCTCGCCCTTGTCAAACGCCTTTTTAGATCAACGCTCGCCCGCGTGGCATAGCGGTCACCGCCTTGAATGTGTCGTTGGCGGTCCGTGTCTCGCTGATCTCAAGATCCTAGGTGAGCGCTCGTCATGAACCGCTTTTGAAGGCGCGACAACGGATTCATCCGAGATGTTCGGGATCGTGTTGCGGATCTTAATGAAACGCTTCACGGTTGCCGAGGGTCTCCCGCTCATCCGGATCATCCGGTGCGATCATCCTCCTTGCCAGACGCACGTAATGTACTCGGAAATTAGCGATCGAGGCGCCACAAAGCTGGTTCCATGAGCTGATGGAACCTCCTCGCCGATTGAATGTACCACGCCCGAGCAAATACTTCAAGGACAATCGGAGGTAATTAGCCATAACGAAGCTCGTTACCCCGCCGCCATGATGGCCGAAGTGAGATGGAAAAGAATTCTCCGGGTTCCAAGTCCCATTGTACCTCTCCATGTGACCGGCTTGAACTTTGAGGGCCACCGACAGCCTCAAGCTCATCAGAGAAAGCCCCGCAGCCCAAAGCATATGACCGCCACCTTCCCCGCGTAACCTAGTCTTGAGAAGACGCTGGTCCCGCGGCGCTGAGGAACTCCTCGCTGAACGGGATGATTCGCCGAGAAACTCTCTCCGAGACAATCCACCACGCCCTTCCTCGTGGTTGCGACGACGCCTCCTCACGAGGGGACCGTCTGCGTGATCATCGCGCGCTGCTTGCCCCCGTTGTCGCGATGACTACGAGGACTCAGCCGAAGCGACGGCGACCACGGGTAGCCCGCCATGGATGTGATCCTTCGATGCCGACGAGGGTCACGCGATCGATCGTAGTCGTCCAATCATTCCGGCAGCTTTGGTCAAGGCCGCTCAGAGGAGTTGTTGACTTCTCCTAAAACTTTAGACCTTCACCAATCGCTCTAGGTTAGAAGTAACAAAGACGCCCGTGCGGGCGAGGTCGGCCTCGTTGGTGGATCTAATCACCGGTTATGGCCGCGAAGTCGCTTCTCGACTCGCTTTAGGGGTTCTGGGACCCCGAGACATCCGCTTTCGCCCGACGGAGTCCGGTTACGCTGGGAACTAACCCGACAGAGAAACTTCGCCGCAGACTTGGCGAAGGCATCGCGAGGTGGGTCGCGACGCGGTCGCCAGACCGACGCAGAACCGCGCTACGGTGCGATTGATGGAATCGCCGAGGTTGCGGCGAATGACTTCTTGCTCGCGAGTAGCCGCCGCAATTCGCCTTGATGCCGAAAGCAGTTAACTCGCCGGTCTCGCCAGCCGCCACAACCGTCGCGGCAGATTCTCGAGGTTCCTACATCGCCATGTTAATGCCGCGGGGCCATGCGAAGGTATGCCGAGCGGTGTCATCGCTGGTTCTCCAGTAGAATTCCATCGACATAGCCTTGGAATCCGATAGATCTAAACCGTCGTAAAGATCATCGGTTCCGTAGTCATCGCAATGACGGAGTGCGATTCGTGGCTATCTCGCCATATAGGCAGAGACCTCCGCCCCAATACGGAAAGTGTTCGAGACCTAACAGATCGATCTGAATCGACAGGATGAAACATCCCGTCCTTCCGAGTCGAGCCCTCGTGAAGTATCTCAGATCACCGACCGAGTTCGACATGCTCGATCAAGTGTCCCCACGGTCGGCGCCAATTGCCGACGGTTGGGATATTGACCCAAGTCAACCAAGGTTCTTCAAGGAGGAGATAGGAGACACGCCAACAACCACGAACAAAGAACGAATCAGGAGACGGGGTTTTATCCCGGTTCAGCCTCTCGAGAGATAATAGCCTCACGCCCAAATTTTCTTTATATCAAAGAGGATTATAAGGTAGAACTCGGCGAGATCAAAGCAGGTCTCGACGAGTAGTATGCGAAAATCTATCTCGCTAAGGGTCCTCTAAACGCCGTAGGGGCCCTGCTTATATAGTACGAGCAAACCGATCTACCAAGGAATATCGGGCGGCTAACTACTTAGATCGTGAACTAACTCATACATGCCAAATACAACCCACGGCAGATAAGATAAGCTCCTAATCTTGGGGATCACGACTCCTAATCCAATCCGGAAACCACGTCCGGGTCTTCACGTAGCCGTCTTGTAACTCTTATTCGAGTCGGACTCAAACATGAATCATAGGCCGTCATGCACCGTGCCGACCAAGAAACTGTTCGGCAGGATGCACATAGGCCTGATAGAACCTTCCAGGGAGCTGGCCCCTGGTAGGCTGTTCGATCGGGCTGTCAGGGAGTGGGCCATGGCAATGGGCCGTAATTCTATCCCCGACAAAATTTTTAATCAATTTTGTAGTGTTGGCTAATTAATTTGTTAAATGTGCCATTATCTTTACCTAAGCTATCTAGTCCTATCGGTTACACATATTCTTCTGTGAGTTCAGATTGTTATACGGGATAGAAAGTCGAGACCTTGGTTCGCTGGCTTGCCGACAAGCTGAACAAGCCGACTACCGGATTCGATTAAGAAAGACCTCGGTCACTTGCCACTGTCCAAGATCCAACCTCGTTCCCCCCGAATGTATAAAGAAAGTGATACATTGGGGTTGCTGCTTCTGAAAACTTGTCCATAAATAGTACAAAGCCGACCACGGCCATCGCTCGTTGGCCACGTGGCTCGCCTCCCGCCCGGCGCCACCGCAACCGTCGGATAGCACGAGCCAGCCAGATCCGGCCGTCCGTTTCAACTTAACGTATAAAACGATTTATTTGCCATGATCTCAGACGTGCCATTTTTTTCTCCCCTTTCCCCTACCTTCCGCCCGCGCGTACGTGTTCGCCGCGCGCTGCAGCGTTCTTCCCTCGCCTTCCGCCCACGCGTATGCGCTGGCATCTTCCCGCCTTCCGCCCACGCGTATGCGCTGCCGCGCCTTCCCGCGCGCCCGGACGCGCGTGCTCATCTAGTACTAGTACATATATGAATATGAATGTGGCTGCAGTGGCAGAGCAGCGTAGTGTTCCAAAAAAAAAAAGAAGAAGAAAAGAACAAAACTAGATGTTCAAGTCGGCGTTTCCAATTTTTTTAGCATTTACAAATAAATTAATTAGAAATAAATAAAGGATTCCCGTACATATTCAGACCGCTGTTGATATTTTATTTGTTCATTTCCGTCTGAACCAGTGGAAAATCATATATGAAAAGGTTGTGATTTCTCGAGAGAGACTTTGAAAACTCAAAATAATATATATATTTTTTAAAAATATATTAGATGAACCATTTAAATTCCCGCAAAAAAAAATATTACATTGCCTGACTTGTAAAAAACAAGTTTCTAATGATATCTTTTAATTTTTAAATTAAGCTATCACTGCTAAAAAAATGTCCATCCATACCTTTTCAGCACTGACATGGTCTGACGGATAGGCTAAAAACCGTCAGTGATGAGGCCCGCCCCACCCCGTCTCGCGTCGAAGTGTTAAGGGCCTGTTTGGTTCCTTGCCGCAGCGAGCCACGCCGCACCAGCTTGGGCTTCCGTTTGTTGCTGCCGCAGCGAAGCAGACGCCGCTCTCGGCTTAGGCGCGTCGTAGTTCATTTTTCTCGCCAATAAGGCCTCAATCATGGCGCTGATTCGCCGCCAAGCAATCTTTGGCGCCCTTGGCATAGCATGCGCTGACGAAACAAACAGGCCTTAGTCCCCTTAGCTTTGAGTTGCCATGCTTCGGTAGCTAGCTTTTGCAGCTTTGCGGAAGCTGATTAATCTACGTGTCTCCAGAAGAAGTGAAAAAAATAAAGTGTGCAAAAATATAGTGTTTGATAGAGGGAAATAATCTTTTAGTGAGTAGTGCAAAGTGTGAAAAAATTTTATAGCTAGGGATGAATAGTGTAGTGAATGGTGTTTTAAACTATGCCTTTAAACCTCCTAGTGGAGATGTTTTAGGCCCTGTTCTTTTGAGCTGATCTGAACGGCTGAACGGCTGAAATGACTGAACTTTGAGAGCTTTTTGAGATACTCTCGAGATTCGGATCTGTTTCATCTGACTTGCTTTTTAAAGCGTTAGGATCCACCTTCAAAATAGCGAGAAAACGGACTAAAAAAACTAAAAGCATATTTTTTTAAAAAAACGTAGATAAGTCGTTAAGCTATTAAGCCGTTAAGAACTGGGCCTTAATGTCCGATACTCCCTCCATTTTAAAAAAATTTTAATGTTGACTTTTGAACACACATTTGACCATTAGTCTTATTATAAAAAGTGACATGTTTTCTTTTATTTGTCTTATTCAAAAAGGCCAACAGTGACATGTTTTTAAAAACGGAGGAGTATATTTGGTTGGCTGTTGGTGCTTTCTAAAAACTTGTAGTTTTACGAATGGTTGCAGTGGCAGAGCAGCGTAATGTTCAGAAAATAAGTTATGTTCAAGTCGGCGTTTCCTATTCTTTTTTCTTCTACACAAAAAATAATTAGAATTAAATAAAGGTTTTTCCTATATACTCGATGGAGGGGGTTTTGTTATTTGATTTATGTGGAAATTTATTTGATAATAGATTCAATATAAAGTTTTATAATCTAGCCCCAGTAATCGATGGCGGAGATTTTTTTTCTTTGGCTCTGACTTATGTGAAAATGTATCCGATGGACATGGTGGCTCTGTGATGTTTTATACGTATGTATGTCATATGTGACATGCTCTATCAAACTTCTACTTTTTATTAGGTCTTATCAGATTAATTCGTATTGCCTCCAATGTAAAAAAAAAAAACTGATCATTTTAGCCATTGAAGACTAGTCCTAAGTGCCAGAAAACAAGTTGTTGAAGAGTTTGAGAAGCTTTCTTATCAGTTTTACCCTACAGGGAAATTAATTAGATGAGATGTTTGGGCTGCATGGCCTCGATGCATGCAAGCATGCAGCTAGCCCGAAGCGATGCATTTTACATGCATTGTTTTTTCGATGGTTCGACTTCCTAGCTCATGGATGTGCTCTATATAAGAACTGCTATGCAAGATTCAGGCCAACAAACCTACCCCTGCGTGGGTCCAGGTTTGTCCCCCCCTATCAGCCGTCGTCTAGGGGTTTCTCTCTTTTGCTAGCCCTCCACTCGGATGTTTTACCTTGTTGCCAATGAAGATCATCTCTTGGAACGTCCGTGGTCTCAACTCCGCCGCCAAAAGAGATGTCTTCGCTTCTCTTGTCCGCTCCTACAACCCCTCAATCCTTGCCATCCAAGAATCCAAGCTCTCAGATCCGCACAACCAGACGCTCATGGAAATCTGCAGTCACAAACTTAGAGGCGTCCTTCAGCTGCCTGCGGTAGGGACTAGAGGGGGTATTCTTCTTTTTTGGGATGACTCCATTCTTCGGGTTTCGGACCCTCTCATCCTTCAGCACTTCATCTCTGCAAGAATCTCGCCCCTAGATGGCCAACCGAGCTGGGTCCTATCCACTGTCTATGGACCATCCTTGGATTCGGAGAAAGAGGCCTTCCTCCAGGAGCTATCCTCTATTGCAAACCATTTCGCCTCTCCATGGGTGATCCTCGGCGACTTCAACCTAATATACAAAGCCTCCGACAAGAATAACCTCAACCTCAATCGCCGCCAAATGTCTCGCTTTCGCTCCACCCTTAACACCTGCCTCCTCAAAGAGCTCCACCTCTCAAGGCGCCGCTTCACCTGGAGCAACGAACAGACAAATCCGACACTAGTAAAGCTCGACCGAGCCTTCTCCAACACTGCCTGGGAGCTCCTCTTCCCCTCATGTTCGCTCCTCCCGCTGTCCACCTCGGCCTCAGATCACTGTCATCTCCTCCTAACAGCTGAAAACCTCTCCCCTCCTCCCAGGCGTTTTCGATTTGAGAATTTCTGGACCAAGATGCCTGGGTTCTTGGATGTAGTCCAACAGGCTTGGTGTGAGTCGTCCCTGAACCTTCCCAATCACCCTCTTCACCGTTTTAAAGCTAAACTCCTCCGCACTGCCAAAGCCCAAAAAAACTGGAACCGTTCCTTCATCGGGGACATAGACTTCCAACTTGCTGTCGTCTCCGAGGTCCTGCGCCTACTTGATGTGGCCATGCAAGCGCAACAACCTTTCGCTCAAGAAATTGATCTGCACAGACAACTCAAGCTCCGGAGCTTAGGCCTCACTGTCATACAAAAAATCAAATGGAAACAACGCTCCCGCCTAAATTGGCTAAAACTTGGAGATGCCAATACCAAATATTTCCACTTAAGAGCTAGCGGTCGCCAAAGGAAGAACTTTATCCACTCCCTCCAAAGCCCTAAAGGCACCCACTCAGAGTTCCACGAGAAAGCCCTCATCCTCCATGAACACTTCAACTCCATCCTTGGGGACGGTGCCCCAATGCCCACTGCGAACCCGAGGCGCACACTAAATTGGGAATACCTAGGACTCCAACCCCGAGACCTCTCATCCTCGGAAGAGCCGCCACCATGGACGAGCTTAGCGAGTTGTCTTTAGCTCGCCTAGTGACAAGGCTCCGTGCCCAGGCGCTTTCACAGGACTTCTTCAAATCCTCCTGGGAGCTCATCTCGGCAGACCTGTTCAAAGCAATCCAATGCCTCTATAACCTTGATGGCCCAGACTTCGAAGCCCTAAACTGCGCCCACATTGTCCTCGTCCCCAAAAAAGAAAACCCGATTGCCGCGGCGGATTTTCGCCCAATAAGCCTAATCCACAGCATTGGGAAACTTTTCACCAAAATCCTCTCCGCCCGCCTCGCTTCGTTCATGGATGAACTGATCTCACCCTGTCAGAGCGCTTTCATCAAGAAACGCCACATCCAGGACAACTTCCTCTCTGTCCAGGGCAGAGCCAAATCCCTCCACAGAACTCGAACTCCGACCCTTCTGCTCAAATTGGATCTGGCAAAGGCCTTTGTCGATGGTTGAGATAACAATCTCAAGTCGCTAAGGTTCTTGAAGATTGAGATAGGAGACACGCCGAACAAGACGAACAACAGCGAACAGGGAGACAGGGGTTTTTATCCTGGTTCAGGCCTCTCGGGAGAGATAATAGCCCTACGTCCAGCCTTTCTTATATATCAAAGATGAATACAAGAGGTGGCTCGACGAGACGAACAAGTCTCGGCGAGATTATGGGTGTACAGGAAGCAATATGCAAGAGCCTCGTGCTCAGATGCCTATGAGACGTCAGATGCAATCCCCTCTACACGCCGTAGGGGCCTTGTTTATATAGTGCAGAGCAAACCGACCTACCGAGGGAATATCGGGTTAATGACCACAGTACGTAATCTAACTCGATACATGCCAAATATATCCCGAGGCAGATAAGGCATACTCCTAGTCTTGGGGATCACGACTCCTAATCCAATCCGGGAAACCAACGTCCGGGTCTTCACGTAGCCGTGCAGAACTCTTGTTCGAGTAGGACTCAAACAGGAATCCTAGGCCATTACGCACCGTGCCATCCAAGAAGCTGTTCGGCAGGATGCACATGGGCTCGATAGAACCTTCCAGAAGTCGGGCCTGGTAGGCTATAATGACCGGCCGTCGAGGCATGGGCCATGGCAATGGGCCGTAACTTAATCCCCGACAGCTAGCCCCCGAGACTCAAGTGGAAGGATTCACTAGAGTGGGGTCGTCCTCTTGAGACTCAAAGTCACGAAGAGGGTATTTTTCCTGCTACAAAGACGTGCAACAGATAACCGAACAGATTATGGTTCAACCGAACAAGACTTGTTCGGGACCGAACAAACCCGCCTAGTGCCGAGCAACTCTGTTGCGTCGAACAGAATGCAACGTCTGTCCGAGCAGAGCACTCAGCCTTCGATGTAGAAATCGAAATCCAGTCCCCAAGCGCAGAGCTCGTCGCGGGGACCAGACGCGCGCTCCGGGCGAAGAGCTGCCCGGTGCGAGGCGAATCATCTCCTTGAGGCTGAACGTCATCGAGGAGGGATTTGATTCTTGGTAGTGAAGAGCGTACCACCGCATCCGGTAAGATCAGATCTTCCGGGAGAATGAACATAGCAAGTCGCGAGACGGACTCGTGCTGCTGCATCCAAGTATGAAGATACCTAGAAAAGCATGAACGAAATCAAGGGAATCACCTCTCGGGTTAGAGCTTGCCCGAGGAAATAAAGATTGCGCTCTCGAGCAAACGTTATGCTCAAGAGCGAAGGTGATGTGCCCCCAGACGTAGATCGTGTGCCAGGAGCAGACAATGTATACGAATGGGAAAAGTGACCCAGTCCCAGAGCGTAGAGCTCGCCGAAGGAACCAGGTAAAGAGATCCAGTCCCAGAGCACGGAGCTCGATAAAGGAACCGTAGTACGACCAAGCGTAGACGCATCAAAAGGCCATCCGGTCCCGAGCACGGAGCTCGTCGCGGGAACGAGCGTCGCCCGGCGAAGAGCTGCCCGCGAGATGAATCACAACCCGATGCGATCGAGCCGCAAGAGAACGTGTGAAATCAACGCTTTACCCATGACGTATTCCTTGCGGCGATGCTAGCGTTGTCTTGGCAAGTGCGACCGACGCTTGAGTGTCCGCCGCGATGAGAATCGGCTTACGGTGGGCATGCCCGTTATGATGAGAATCGACTTACGGTGGGCGGGACTCATTGGTGGCGACTATCTTGACTTAGCCGAACTGCGGAAGGTCGATGCCGGGCAAAGGCAAGAAATCATATGCGGTGAAGTGAATCACCACAGGCATGCGCGAGCAAACCCGGAAGAGAGGATGCGGAACATCGGTTTTGGTGGGGAAGCCTGGAACCTCGCCGCGACCATCACCGGAGTCTGATGTTCCCCGTTCCTGTACTTCCTGCACAAGACAAACAAGAAACCAGCCAGTAAGGGAAAAAAGAGAGCAAGAACAAGCTCTAAAAAGAGCAAAGCGAGTTTTGAAAAACACGCTAAGGACGACCTACCCGCACAAGACATAATTTTTCCGCACGCCCCGATAGCGTTAGTGTCACCTCGGCGAATCGCGGAACCGACGCAAGGAGTGCCCGCTATGGCGATGAGAATCGGCTTACGGTGGGCGGGGACTCACAGGTGGTGCATTGCTCCGGATTACCGTGCCAGGAAGGACGTAGCATGGATAAAAAAGACGTGTGCGGGAAGGTGCAGCCCCGCTGTGGCTAAGACCGCTAACCAGGGAAGGCGATTGGGACCTTAGCCGCAGGCAAAACGTGCGAGGCGAAATCTTATCCGAGCACGGACCCGTGCAGCGTTGGTGTCGCCTCGGCGGGTGCGGAACCAGCGCCAGGAGTGCCCGTTGCGATGAGAATCGGCTTACGGTGGGCATGCTCGCTGCGATCGAGAATCGGCTTCGGCTACGGTGGCGTAAACTCCCTCGGTGGTGCACCGCTTCGGTTAACCGGAGCCATACAGGTCGTCGCCAGATAAAAAGACATGCTCGTACGCGGGGAGCGCTACGGGAGCGAAAGACCAACGAGGTTTTGGAAAACCAACGCTAAGGAAAGGAACTGAAAACCGAGAACGCATCAAGTTGCGAAATTCAGCTCAAGTCCCAATCGACCGAGGAGAGGCGGTCATTCGAGGAGCTGGCCGAAAGCGACTCAAGACCGCCGAAAGCGCTTGAATCAGAGCGAGAGTCGATCGAGCAGCTTTTCCTGCAAAAAGAGCAGCAAAAGACAAGGACGAACAGAAACCAAGATTAAGGCGAAACAGCTAGAAAGTTTTAAGAAAACCGGTAGAACGCTTAGCCTAACTCCCACCCGTTGTGTACCGCTTGAGGACCTCGAGTTTGCGAACTCGAACAGGTGCACAAGAGAAAGAGCGACGCCCTAGCCCCCGGTACGGACGATGCATGAAGACCTGAACTTGCGACTTCAAGCACGTGCGTAGAGAGTTAGAGTGACACCCGTATCCTGATCGACTCGCTCGTGAACCGCCGTTAACGTAAGTTAGGCGATTCCGAAGGTAACCGAACAAGGAAAGTGCCTCTGCCGCGGAGGGCTTACGAGCGAAGGCTTTGCCAAGTGGTTGTGCCGTGAGCGGTAAGTGCCTCTGCCGCGGAGGGCTTACGAGAGCAGGCTTAGCCGCGAGATGGATGCCGTGTTACGCAACTCGAAGTTTAGGAACTTGTTGAAACCAGATCGGGCAGGGGAAAACCCTTAAGATTGCGGAGCCAAGAGTTCGCAAGACCGGCACCATCAAGTGTTACCAGAGAGTAAGGTAGTCCGAGAAGACGAGTGGTGAGAAGGGCAGGGGGCATGAACATTCACCGCTCAATGGGTTGAACTTTACATGGCGCCAGAGACTTGGACGAACTAAGGCGCGAAATTTGAGAAAAAGCGCCGGTTAGGAAACAAAATACCTACACGAGGAACTTACGGTCGGTCGATGTTCCAAGTGTTGGTCGACTCTCTCCGACATCCACCGCCAGCGAAAACAGCCGGGATCCGGAAGGAGTTTTGATTCGATCCCCGAGCGGCGCAAGAGATCCAGCCCGAGCGCGAGCTCGTCGCGGGGACAGACGAAGCGCCCGGCGAAGAGTCGCTGGCGAAGAGATCAAGTCCCCGAGCACGGAGCTGGGAACCAGATCTGGAAGGCGATCAAGATCGAAGGGATCGATCCGATCTGGCAGGGGAAGAGACATCCTGCCCTTCTGAGTCATAGTCCTCACTCCTCAGGGAGAATCTCCTGGTCGCTGATAGAGTTCGACATGTTCGATCTGCGTATCCCACGGACGGCGCCAACTGTCGACGGTTGAGATAACGATCTCAAGTCGCTAAGGTTCTTGAAGATTGAGATAGGAGACACGCCGAACAAGACGAACAACAGCGAACAGGGAGACAGGGGTTTTTATCCTGGTTCAGCCTCTTGGGAGATAATAGCCCTACGTCCAGCCTTTCTTATATATCAAAGATGAATACAAGAGGTGGCTCGACGAGACGAACAAGTCTCGGCGAGATTATGGGTGTACAGGAAGCAATATGCAAGAGCCTCGTGCTCAGATGCCTATGAGACGTCAGATGCAGTCCCCTCTACACGCCGTAGGGGCCTTGTTTATATAGTGCAGAGCAAACCGACCTACCGAGGGAATATCGGGCTGGGCTGACCACGAGTACGTAACGAACTCGATACATGCCAAATATATCCCGAGTAGGGATGAAAATGGTACGGATAATTTCCGACCGTCCGACCGACCGAGGCATAGTAATATCCGAAAATATAGAGCCGGATAATTTTATGGATATCCGAATCCGACAAGGCGGATACGGTACGGATACAAATAATATCCGATGGATATTATCCGAGCTTTTCTTGGATAATATCCGACGGATATAATCCGATTAGCTAAATCCATCTATAAACTATCTCTATTATATTTCTGTAGGATGAATGACTAACACATATAACAACTAGATGCATGTGATTTTACATTTTTTTGCTTTATCGGGTATGATACTTACACACCATCATTTTCGTGACTATGAGCCATAAAGTTTAGTCACAAAGAGATAACTATATGTATTTGGATATACTTATTTCTTTAGTATATGTTTTCGATATTATCCGAGAGAGTATCCTTGTCCGATCCGTATTTGTATCCGATATTATTCAGATCCGTATTTGTATCCAAGATTATCCAGATCCGAATCCGTATCCGATCAAACTAAATGGATCAAATACAATATGAGTGGTTTCCGATCTGTTTCATCCCTAATCCCGAGGCAGATAAGGCATACTCCTAGTCTTGGGGATCACGACTCCTAATCCAATCCGGGAAACCAACGTCCGGGTCTTCACGTAGCCGTGCAGAACTCTTGTTCGAGTAGGACTCAAACAGGAATTCTAGGCCATTACGCACCGTGCCAGCCAAGAAGCTGTTCGGCAGGATGCACATGGGCCTGATAGAACCTTCCAGGAAGCTGGGCCCTGGTAGGCTATTCGACTGGGCCGTCAGGGAGTGGGCCATGGCAATGGGCCGTAACTTAATCCCCGACAGCCTTCGACTCGGTTTCCTGGATATACCTTCTTGACAACCTCCGCGCGCGAGGCTTTGGGACCAAGTGGCGGAATTGGATCTGCTTATCACTGGCCTCCTTGTCCTCGAGAGTCCTCCTCAACGGACAACCAACAAACACCATCTTCCACCGCCAAGGCCTTCGTCAGGGGGACTCGCTTTCCCCTTTTCTTTTTAACCTCGCCATTGACCCCCTCGTCGCTATCTTATCAAAGGCCACGGAGGAGAGAGCTCTCTCTCCGATTCGCGGGGGCCTCCAAAACCCTCGCATCTCCCTCTTCGCGGATGATGCGGCCATCTTCATTAACCCAACCGCAAGAAGACGCCACTTTGCTTTGGCGCCATCCTAAGCGCTTTAGCGACATCTCCGCCCACGTACAAACTTCTCCAAGAGCCAAGTTGTTCCCATCCGGTGTGACAACATCGACTTGGACAATATTCTCCAAGACTTACCTGCCACACGAGCCACTTTCCCCATCAAATACCTGGGCCTTCCACTTTCCATCAAGCGCCTCAGACATGTCCACTTCCAACCGCTCATTGACAAAGTCTCCAACAGACTCACTAGCTGGCGCGGCCCCCTTGATGTCCAAAGGGGGTAGGCTCACCCTTCTCAAGGCGGTCCTCTCGGCGCTCCCAACCTACACCATTTCAGTTATCAAACCCCCTTGCTCTGTTTGTTCGGAATATTGATAGCATCAGACGGGCTTGGCTGTGGAACGGCTCTGAAACGGCTGCCGCAGGAAAAACAGGGTGAATTGGACTACCATTTGCTCCCCAACTCAACTTGGAGGCCTTAGCGTCATCGAACTCAATTCCTTCGCTAGAGCCCTTCGTCTTCGCTGGCTATGGCTTAGAAAAATATCCACAACGACACCTCAGCCAAATCTTCTGGCCTCCAACTCACTCCAAGACTCTGGCCTCTTATGTGCGGTGTGTTGTCAGTAGGCTGGGAGATGGCTCTTGATCTCCTTCAGGAAGACCCACAGCTTGTGGCTCTCCCGAAGGTCTTGGCTCCACAGCTCTTCTCGGCCTCCCTAAGGCGCCATAGGTCTGTCAGCGACGCCTTAACAAATAACAACTGGCTGACTGACCTCGGTCAAAGGATCGCCCCCCAGATGGTACCGGAACTCATCGCCCTACTAACACGGTTGTCTCAAAGCACACGCTCTGCGGGTGTGCCCGACCAATGGACTTGGCGCTTCTCCAATGATGGATCCTTCTCTGTCAGGTCCACCTACCGGCTACAATTCATCGGCCGCTGCCCCACGCCGGCAATCCAACTCGCTTGGAGACTCTGGGCCCCATCGAAATGCAGGTTTTTCCTTTGGCTACTGCTCCTTCAACGCGTCTCGACGTCCGACGCTCTGCAACGTAGGCGTCTACCGAATGCCTACTTCTGTCAGCTGTGCATGCGCAATCTAGAGACCCCCGAGCATCTTTTCCTCCAATGCGATTACAGCACATTTATTTGGGGACGCCTGACCCACTTGACGAACTCCCCAACCATCGACCCGTCGTCCTGGAGACATCAGACCAACATCCTAGCTTGGTGGAACGAGGATATACTCAAAGGCAGGGCCCCGCCTGGCACTTTATCAATAATCTGCGGGACCCTATGGCAGTTGTGGCTCGAGCATAACAACCGGCTTTTCCGTCAAATCGAGCGGCCCCGTGTCATCTTCCTAACACACCTCATCGACGAATTGCGGCTCTGGATGGCTGCGGGAGCTAATTTTGCAATCATGTAATCAATCAATCTTTTTGGGTGCCCTTGGGGGGAGGGCCCAATCGCCCCAACATGTAATTCGTCTCACTTTGATCAATACATGGCAGTCCTCCTGCCCTTTGACTCAAAAAAAAAAAAAGATTCAGGCCAACATCACTAGCAAATACACAAAACTTAGCATGTGGTCGGCGATGTCGTCATCACCGTCGTCGTCTCCTCCATTTTCGCCAGTACCGTATCCGCCGTCGCACAAGGTGAAGAGCTGCCACGATTACGGCCATGCACAAAAAATGGACGCATGCAAACCTGCAAAAAATGGCGCCTTTAATTACTAAGGGCAGGACAGTAAAAATAACCTCTAATAACTATGAGCTTAGTATTCTAGATAGTATATAAAACGACGACACCGGAGGGAGTATCTTATCACCAAAAAAATCTACACTGACATGGATTCACAATAATCAAGGATATATTTACGTAAAAATTACTTTGATTAACATGGTGGACATTTCTTCGATAATAAATTCAATCTAGACCATTATAATCTGTTCCCATTGTAATCGATTACATCTTTTCTCAATTTCTCTAATTTAAGTGGAGATTTATCCGATAAGTAGATTTAATCCGGGCCGTTACTGTAATTGATGGAGGGGATCTTTTTTATATCATTTACGTTTGAATTTACTTGATAAAGGATTAATTCTAAGCCTTTATAATTTAGCCCCACCGCAATCGATATTGGAGTTTTTTTTCCTTTTTCTATGATTTAGGTGAAAAATTATTTTATTAACGTGGTGATTTCGTTTACCCCAACTTTATATATATAATGGAAATGGATGAATATAGGAGGAGACTGCGCCCCACTGATGGGCATGCAAACCTGAAAAAAAATGGCGCCTATAATAAGAATAGGACAGTACAATATCCCTAATAACTATAACCTTACTATATGTCTAAAACGACCAGTTGAATTAAAAAAAAAACTGACGGGAATGGGTCTTGTCACCCAAATTCACTCGTAAGGGGACGTGATTTGCATCAGTTTTGTTTTCTTTTTTTGAAAATAATACTAGTGTTAGATTATAAGGAAAAGGTTTACGACTAAAGAATATATATATAACGCTTATAACGTAACTTCATATATATAGACCTAAAGACCCAGAACCTTTTATTTGAAGCTGAATGAACACCTTGAATTCATTTATTTTGAACAAGAACTTGTGCGTACATAATCTTGCACCAGTAAACACAGACCAGACATTTTATTCGCTACGCAAGGTGCACGTCTTTTCCTCGCTAAAAATAATGTATGAGCACCAAAATTCAACTTCACTATCATTCCTGGAAGATATATATGCTTTTTGTCAACCTAACCTAATTTTGTTGTGCCTCGGCAACCCCATGCAGACGCGGTTGCGCAGCAATATCACTAAACCCAAACATTTTACCGGCCGATGGCACAGTTAGGTATCCACTTAATCGGCGTGCCTTCGATGTACGTTGTGCCTTCATCTCATGCACAAGCCATACAAGATGCTCACTGACGCAGAGATATGGAAGGAGAGGTTACTGCTCTTCATTCCAATCCTACCTGGACACCGGCCGGTACCCAAACCCTACGTACGGGCCATGATATTGTGGATTGTAAATGGATTTTCGAGGTCAAGCAGAAATCTGATGACTCAATAGAAAGATACAAAGCACGTCTGGTTGCCACACGTTTTAGTCAATACGCTCGCATCGACTATTCAATCCGGACGATGTCTCCGGGGTATGGAACCTTTGAAAACTTAATGTCTCTCATGCCTTACTACATCGCAATTCGGAAGAGGTTGTTTATATGAAACACCCATCCGGCTTAAATGCAAACAACAAACACATTATGTTTGTAAACGTTAGAAGGCTCTGTATGATCTAAAGCAGGCGCCACGTAGGTGGTACTCATGTCTTTTAACAAAGTTGCAAGAGCTTGGCTTTAAGCCTTCAAGCTGGTGAGACACAACCCTTTTCGTGTTTAACCAAGGAGGCATCACCATGTGTGTGTGCACGTGCGCGCGACCACACACACATGGTACAGAAAACAGGAATGGGGGCAAAACAAAGGAATATTATATATGTTAGCACATAGTGTAAGACTGTAAAGGTCATCAGCTTGAGAAGAAGTGCATATATATTATATGTAATACAATATGATCAGTGGTGCTACAAAATTGGGTAGCCAGCCTGTCGTTATTTTTAATTTTGTGTGTGTGTGTGTGTGGGGTGGGGGCCGGGGGGGGCTCACTTGGAGAGATGTATGTGTACATGTACGTCTTGTGGCATCGCTCAACCCCTCATGCCCTCATCCTGAGCTCTCTCTGGAAAGTCTAGGGGAAGAGAGATGATGGCTCGCCTCAGGTACAGCGACGACGAGGGGTGGAGCGAAGTGAAGAACATCAACAGGCACGCCGTGTACATGGGGCACCTGTCTATGGGCGTCAAGTGGCTCAGCATCCTGGTGGTCACCTGGACCACCGTCGTCCTGCTCGGCGGCTTCGTCTCCGTGCTGGAGAAGAAGGACTTCTGGTGCCTCACCGTCATTACCCTCGTCCAGCCTGCTGTGTCAGTCCCCTCTCTTAACTACTCCATTCGTCTTCACAGCTTCTTCTTTCCTGCCTTTCTTTCAATTAATCCAACTAGCCTGCATTGTTCTTCCATCTAGTTATTCTGCTAATCAAGGCTTTGCTTTGTCCTCCTGAATCTGGCAATTAGCTCTGTGATTGCAAGACAGAGTGCTGCGCGCGCGGGGCAGTTGCCAGTAGATCCCAAGCGAATGGGACCTGGATTCAAATCCCATTTAATTTGCCCCAGATCCTGCTCGGGCATGATTTTCTATTTCCCGTTAAAATTAGATAAACTTATATAAATTTGTGTTCGAGGATTTTTTTTGTCTGAAATAGTTGGATGTAATTCTACAGCAAGACATGAGACATAATAGCTAACCTCGTTTGATGGTAACGCCCCCATAATTATTAAAATCGGATCAATCATCGAACCAGTCAAAGATTCAATTCACGTTCAATACAACTGGTGGGTAAATTGGTTAATTGCTTGGTTCAATGCAATAGGCCAAATTTGTTTTAAAAAAATACAATAAGCAAATTTCCAAATATCTGAATCCTAGTTCCCAAATTTTCCTTGTGAATCCCAAATCTTATGCACACCCCAATATCCAACCACCCCATCCAATCTCCTACAAATACCTAATTACCCAACTCAACCATATCTAGAGTCAGGAACCCAACCATAGCTCAACACCTTAGCCTCCACCACAGTTGCCCCTCTCCATCCTCAAGTCCATGAGTGACGGCAACACTCTCTCTCTCTCTCTCTCTCTCTCTCTCTCTCTCTCTCCTTGGCCCACCGTTGCACTGGCGTCCTCCCTATTATCCATGTCGTCGTTGTAGCCTTACCCCTCTACATGATGTTGCCATCACCTCTCCCCAACGCTGCATCGACGCCATCCTTCATCTCCCTCAATGTACACACTGTCCCATCCATGTTGTCGCTATTTTGTCCCCTTCCCCCTCAACGATGTTATTATCCTCCTTCCTCCCCATGGCCACATCGTCCTTCCTCCTCCTTCTCCTAACCCACTTTGTCGTCCTTCCTTTTCCACAACAACATGCCACCATCCTTCCTCTTCTCCATTTGTTTAGCCCTACCAAGCCAATTTGGAGATTCCAAGAAAAAAAATTAGAACGAACAAAAGTTGGCTAACGCGTGGGTGTTAATTAACCTGCAGTACTAACCATCTTGCAACACCACCTGTTTTGTTTATGTCCTGATATAAATGCAACATGCAACAGGGTGGTCGACGTGTCCGTGCAGGGAAGTTTTAGAAATTTTTGGCGTGCATACATAGGCTCATTAGACGATATGGTGCCTGATCACTTGCCCATACCGTGCTCCGCTATTCCCTGTCTACCACTCGTCGTCGTCTTCCTCGCATTCGGGGCGGTTCTGCTTCTGGTGTTCGTCATCATACTGCTCCCAATGGTGCTTCTCTACAATCTTGGGCTATACATCTCCACCGGGATCTCGCTGTGGCGCCTCATCCAGCGCGACTACGGCGTCGCCGGCGGCGGCGGAGACGCGAGCAAAGCGAACCTGACGCCGGCGCTGGACGTGCTCTACGTCCTGGCGCTGTTCCAGGGCGTGCTCTTCTGCTACAAGATGCTGGTCGCTCTCACCGAGAAGAAGATCTCATCACGAGTGGTCAAGCAGTACGAGGGGTTCCCAGACCCGGCCACTGAAACAGTCTATGACTACATGCAGAAGACCAGAGCCGGGTCCGAGAAGGACCCGTCCTTCGCCAGAGGGAGGAACCTGGTCACCTACGTCGTGCAGGACCTGCTCGACTCCAGCTCGCCGGCGAGCTTCGTCTCGGGGGTGAGGGCTCTGGACGCGCTCATCAAGAAACAGGCGAACCCCGACGATCGGCCGTGGAACGCGTGGCAGCACTCCCTGGAAAAGATCCTGGCGCAGCACGTGCTGATGAAGCAGCTGCTGCTCGGATCGTCGTCGTCGAGCCACATGATCTGGAAACTGCTGCAGACGCTGGATTCCAGGAGCCCCTACGACAGGGAGGTCAGGGGGTGCGCGGCGAGGATAGTGGCCTACATCGCCGGCGACGTCCGTTTGGGGCAGTTCCCTGGAGGGATCCGGTGCGTGGCTTCGCTGCTCGACGCATTCGAGGAGTACAGCTCCATGGAGCCGTATCAGCGAGACTGGCTGCTCGACGCCTTCGACGACCCTGACCCTGGCACCCTGCGCCACAAGTACATTCTGTTGTCGTCACATGGAGCGTGGGACAATGCTGATGCTGATGCTGATGCTGATGGCCTTCGCGAGGGCTACGAAGAGCTTGTGCTGCAGGGCATGCGCATCCTTCGCAAGCTCGCCGCTGACGACGGCAACTGCAGGATCATCAGCGACACCCCTGGCCTGCTCTCCAGGATCATGGCGTATCTGACCTCCGAGCTGCTCTACGCCACCGACCACCCCGGATCATGGCGCCACGACGTGGCGGACGCGTCGCTGCGGGTGGTGTGCCGGCTCGCTGCTGCTCCCGGAGACGTTGGCACGGACCTACGCCGTGCGATCTCCGGCGACGCGGGAGCGATCGCCAGCATGCAGAGTGTTCTTCAGCGCCCCAGTTGCGGAGCTTGGCAATCAACGATGATAATTCAGATCCTCACGCAGCTACTGTGTCCATGGATGGCACGTCTTCGAGCTTGGGCACGGAGAGCAGACAAGGGTTCATTACGATCCGGCTGCACTTGTTTCAATCGCAAGAACCCGACGGTTCCGTCAGAAAGCTCGGGGGAGAAAAGCTGGCGATGCTCTGTGCTCAAAGCAAACGCAATGCCGACATCGTCTTACGAGGAAACGTTGACAGACTAGTTGAACTACTCCTACAAGAAGATGCAGAAAACGAATACAGAACAAGCGCGGCACAGATCCTGGGGAATCTATGCATGCATTACGACGAGGACGATGAACGTGTCAGGACACTGAAGGAAGCCATGGCCATGACCACTGCGATGCCAAAGGTATTCTCTGTCTTCATGAACATCTTACATAGATGATCAATGGGGCGAGGTGACCCTGTCACGAGTTATGACAATTGTCAAACTAAAAATGCGCTCCTCATATTCCAGGTCCTCACAGAAATACTTCCTTGTGAATCAACGGGAGAACAACCGCCAGGTGCAATAAACCTAGTTGAGGTAAAAATTGAGTACACTACATATTCATCTGTGGTATGCCCTCTAGCTATCTTGTGCATACCAGATGTATGGCTGGATGACTGAAACCTCATGTTAATCGTTTACTTGTGCAAATGCAACAGCGTGTCAAAAAATTTTTTTTAAAAAACAAATTGGACATGAGCTCTACCATTTTGTTATCAAGGGAAAAAAAAAATTGCAAGAGAGGGATAATAACAGTTAGTCGTCTGATACAAAATGGACTGCACAACCCCAGTAAGAAAACTCTTCTTTGATTTGATCCGTCACTTTCGTTGTCGGAGGCTAGCTAGTTTGAAGATGCGTTTGTTCATCTCATTCCAAATGTTTTAGAGGGTGCAGATAACTAATTTGCTAAAGGTCTCACACTCACCCTTGGGAAGAATCTTCTTCTATATACAACGCGCGAGCAGATGAACGCGGTGCTGACACGCGTCCGTCTGCTACAGTGCCGGTCGTCGTAGCCGTCCGATCGTCAGCGATGGCGAGATCCGGCCGTCCATTTTTACCTTATATATAAAAGGATGTTTCCAGAAAAAAATTCAACGAGGCGGGTTGTTTGCTCACATGGTTACCGGCGTCAGCTTTCGTGTCAATGCCCACGGTTCGAGTCCCAGACTCCGAACTGGTGCGCCTTTTTTTCGGCTGTTCGATCTGCCCCACACGATCCCACCGTTCAGCCCAGCAATTTTGGAAAAACAACCCGCGAATCCTATAGACTCAACCCGCAGTCCTCCTTCCGCAGCCCAAATGCGCAAGCCCAGCCACCCAAACCCTAGCTCCAGCCACCGACCGCGCGGCCTGGTCGGCCTCCTTTATGCGCCTCGATGGCGTCGACCCCGCGCACCACGCCGAGGCCACCATCGTCCACGCCGCGCGCCGCCGCATGGAGCTTCACGCCGCCATCGAAATCGCCGGGGAGGCCTCCATGGCGGTCTGGCCGCACTGCTTCTCCGTCTCGGCAGCCTGTGCAAACGTATCCCCTTTTCCCTCTTTGTGTTGTTCGTTCTTCCTTCTGCTCCCGCCTTCTCTTGCTCTGCCCTCGCCGGCGCGGGCTGCAACTACAAGCCTAGCCTCTCTACTTTGCTCCCCGTAACCCTGACCGCCGACCCGCTGCTCCATTCGGCGCGACGTCCCTTTCTTCGTTGGTACTGCTTCCTCCCTCCTCATGTCAGCCTTGCCTCGCCTTCTGCTCCTCCGTTCCCATGTCTGCAGGTGATTTTGGCCACCAGTGTTCTCTTCCCTTCCCAACGACACCTCGGATCCATGTCGGTTTTCCTCCCTCGCCATGCCTGTTTTCAGTAAGACATGTGGCTACCTGGTGCCTTAATTTCCTATCGAAGGATAGGTTTCTTCGGTTTCTTTGGTAGCGGAATTTCATATTAAATATTTTCCCAAAGTTTTGCAGATCAATGTAGCAATTCCATGGTGTCTCGGTGCTTCCTTCGTATGATGATACAATGATTGGTGCGAATATTTCAATCAGCAGGAGCTACTAAGGTTAGAACTAGATGTGTTTCATTTTCTGTTAATGCAAATTAAATGTTGTTGCTACTTCCGCCTTATGTGCGATAGTGAACAAATGGGGGATCTCGGCAATGAACGCATGCTGTCGCACAATCTGTGGTGGAAAGAGGTGCTTGCAAGCAATCGATATATCTGGTTCTGTGCCATTTCTCATTCCCTCATACTAATTCGAATGTATGGTCATCTGTTGTGTTGCTATGATCGTACTATTTGATATTTTCTGAAATTGGAAAGGTGCAAAAAAATCATCTATGCAATTGACTCAGAGACTTGTGTACTCTAATATATTAGGATTAGATTCCACATTAGGGAACGGAAGGTAAAGCAGATGCTTCATACGAGTTAATAATTATACAATGTTTGTGTTGCCAAACAATTTATATTACTAATTTATTCAGCATTTTCCCTTTTCTGAATGCAAGGTTACCATGGCGTTCATTCTTTTGAACTCCCTGCATTACTTGAGCTATTACCATTCTGAGATCTGAAAAGTTCTAACCAGCTGTTTTGGTTTATTTTTTATTTCTTACGATCTGCGCATTCGTATACTTTGCATTAGTTACTGGAGACACATGACAAAACATGGTATAATCTATGTTTCAAAACATCTTTTTAGTTTTAATATTGAGATAAACCAACTTGGCTACCACTGACAAATTTTAGACTGATTTGCATCACCTCTGATTAGTACCGTGCTTTCGTGGATGTTTTTTGAGCCGTTCTATGCAAGGTTTCCTTGCTTATATCCATTTTTTAGAGTGATATCAACCTCATTTTCTTGCTATTTGCTTTGTGTTCAACTTTCCATTGGCACATGGTTCCATATTATTCTCTGCAGCTTGAAGGATGGAACCCTGGACATGAAAATGTTGCAATTTGAATCAAAATTTCCTCGTGAGATTCTACTTTGCAGAGCATATCATCATTTTTTTAATTTTATTAAATTCACATTATCACATACTCCATTTTTGGGTGGAGATGGCTCGGTAAGGAGTAGCTGGATAGGGAATCTAGAACAATATTTGTACAATTTTTTGGCAGAAGTAACAAAAGAACTTCAATTAATAAAAAAATTATGCTTCTTATATGTTGTGCTTTACGTTCTTTTCATAAAGCTTTGGCACGTAACATCAGTGTTTAGTTTGTAAGAGGTAATGCATCAAGCATGGACATATTTGTTTTTTTAAATGTTCCTGTATCTGGATTCCTACCTTTTTTTTGAACGAAACGGGGCAGGCGCTCTGCCATTTCATTAAGAAGAAGAGAACTGTACACTGTACAAAGACCTAGCCACAGCTAGGAAAACAAAAAGGAATTACATTGGGGCAGTAAGGAGCCCCATGCTCCATCCCCTCACATCCTCCAAAATTTTATCAACCAGCGTCCTAGAGGGAATATTCTTATGCTGAAAAATGTGTCTATTCCTTTCCTTTCAAAGATTTCAAATAGTGTAGATTATGAGACCATTCAGGACCCTCTTGGTCGCTTTGTCGGCTGTCTGAAAAGAGGCCGCAATCCACCAGTCGCAGAAGCTCATGTTGTTTGTCCATCTAGGCGTTTGAGGGTATTGATGGAGAACCTCATTCCAAACTTCTTTAGAGTACGAACAATGGAGAGTCAGATGGTTAATGGTTTCCGGACTATTTTGGCATAAAGGACAGATGGGCTGGTGTGGCCATCCTTTTCGTACCAGGACGTCAGCCGTATGAATGCGTCCATGGGCGAGAGACCAGGCAAAGAATTTGCATTTGTTTTCTGTCTGTGCCTTCCAGATGGTGCCTCCGAGGGACCAGCTTATGCTGCCCACAAATTGGAAATGATAGGCCGACTTAGTGGAGAACTGACCATTCGAGCTTGGAGTCCAAATGATCTCATCACCTACATCTGTGAGCGTTACACCACGAAGTTGGCTCCAAAGGTGGAGGTAGTCCTGAAGCTACTCCACCGTGTTGAGGTGTCGCACCATGCCTATCCACTTATCATTAGAAAGCAAATCTGCAACAGAATGATCCTTTCCTTTTGCGATGCTGAAGAGGTGGGGCGCGATGCTGCATGGTGCGGACCCCTGCAACCAGTTGTCCAGCCAAAAGTTAGCCTTCATCCATTTTGTCTTTGTGGACGCTGTCGCCATGCGAAAAAGCGCTCTGTCAAAATCATTGCAGGGTACCGGAGAGCCATTCCAAGGCCTACTTGGGTCAGTCCAATCGAGCCATAACCATCGCAAACGAAGTGCTGTACTAAATTTCTGAAGATCCAGGGTGCCAAGCCCACCCATCTTCTTTGGTCGGCAGACAGTTGGCCAATTGACAAGTGAGTGTCCACCACTGCATGACTCCTCTCCCCGCCAGAGAAAGGCTCGACGTATTTTGTCCAACCTCTTTGAAACCCACTTAGGTATTGGGAAAGTCGATAGGAAGTATGTCGGTAGAGCTGAGAGGACAGTGTTGACAAGCGTAAGTCGACCGGCCTTACTCAGGAGTCTCCCCTTCCAACCTTGAAGTCGTTTTTGCACTTTCTCGATTAAGGAGAGAAAGTGCACCTTCTTAAGCTTTCGTTGGTGAAGAGAAAGTCCGAGATAGGTGCAGGGGAATGAATCTATTCTACCGGGGAAGGACATTAAGATGTCATCTAGCTCTTCTGACCTACAGTGGATCGGATAGGCAGCACTCTTGGCAAGATTTGTGTGTAGTCCAGAGGCCTTCCCAAAACCTTTGAATATATTCATAGCCGCCTCAATTTCACTGCGCACAGGATTTATAAGGATGGCCGCATCATCAGCGTAGAGGGATGTCTACAAGGAGACCATCCGTGTGTTGATAGCAGAGAGAACATTAATTTCTTGTGCCCGAAGAACGAGCCGTTGGATAGGATCGATGGCCAAAATGAACAACATGGGCGAGATAGGATCCCCTTGTCTAACTTCTCTTGCGTGATAAATAGGGGGACCCGGAGTGCCATTGAGAAGGACGGAGGAGGAGGCTGATCCTAGAAGGAGGAGATCCAATTACGCCATCGTTGGCCAAATCCCAGGCGCTGCAGAATCTCTAGAAGATAGCCCCAATGGACTGAGTCGAAAGCCTTGGAGAAGTCAATTTTGAGGAAGATAGCCGAGGTCTTTCTGCGTTGGTGATCTTGAATGGTATTCTTCACGTGAAGGAAGTTATCTTGAATGGCACGACCTTTGATGAATGCACTTTGGCTTCGTGAGACTAGGCTATCCAAATGAGGGGCTAGTCTGTTGGCCAAGAGTTTGGACAATAGTTTGCTGAAGCTGTGGATTAGACTAATCGGGCGAAAGTCTGTCAGCTGCAGACCGAGTTCCTTCTTTTGCAACAGGACGATGTTGGTTGTGTTGAGCAGATTTAACGAGGCCGAGTTTTGGTCGTAAAGGTGGTGAAAGGCATTGATGATGTCTTCTTTAATCGTGTCCCAACAAACACGAAAGAAAAGGCCTGTAAAGCTATCTGGGCCAGGCGCCTTATCTATTGGGCTGGAAAGAACGACTTGCTTTATCTCTTCTTCCTCGAAAGGCTGCTCTAGGTCATTCATGTCATGAGGTAAGTAGCCCAGGTGTTCCCAAACCAAGGAGAGCTCACGATTGAAGGGGGTGCCTAAATGCTCCAGAAAGTAGCGGTGACATTCCTTTTCCTTATCAGAGTGGGAGCTGACTGGCCCATCGGGCGTGGCCAAGGAATGAATGTAGTTTTTTCTTCTTTGGGAATTAGCACGAATGTGAAAAAATCTTGTGTTTGCATCACCCAACTTGACCCATTGAGCCCGTGCCCGTTAACGTATCCGTGCTTTCTCGATGACGGCGAGACCCAAGCTACGGTCTTTGAGCCGCCTATGAAGGTCCCTTTCAATAGGCGAAAGAGTGCGCGCCTCGCTAACTCAATCGAATAGGTGGATCAGCTCATGAACTATGGCGAGGAGAACCCTAGAGTTTCCCACTTTGGTCTTTGCCCATTTGGAGAGGGCCTTAGCAGTACGGGAGACTCAATCAGCTTGATTCGCTCGCAATGTCTCATTAAACTAAGATACTCCTGTATCTTTTGATTATCCTATCTAAACCAAGCTATTGCGAAATTCACTTGAGCACATTAACTGTTTATAGAATCTAATGCTTTCATATTTTTTCGAGGTAGGAGATGTTCTGTCATCTAGGAGCTTCACTACGTATTTGACAAAGGTCCATTGTAGGCATACTCAGGGCTAGCTCTGAAACCAAGTGACTAGCGTCCAAGAATAATTTTTATTTCACATTGTAATCACTTATATGTACTTACTTGGATCTCCTTGAATTGATTAGAGATCTAAGAATTTTGTGGACAACCAATTTAAGTGGTTAAATTGTTTGTTTACCTGTATGGTATCTTTTTCCGGTTAAATGAAGTGTTTGAATCAACTTTTTTCAGATAAAATGGGAGATCTGTGCTAATGCATATGATCGGCATGCACATTGATGATGGTTATGTCCAGGTCACTATTGCAGTCAAGGTTCTTAAAAGTTACAAAAGCTATTGAAGGTAAATTACATTTGTCCGTAATATGATCATTAAGTTGCTTTCAAAGACACAGAAGCAAAAGCATAGTTAAATAATACATATTTTCTTTAGTATACACTGTCAAGAGAAAATCTAGGGTTGGATCAATTCCTTCAGATTAATAAAACGTAGCTCCTGTGTCATTATCATCATAATAATGCTTACGTAGCAGTGACAAATTGCATGTTCTTATTGGTCAGCTCAGCAGCTTGCTCTTCTTACCTTCCTACTAACTTCTCAATTTTGTGAACTGACTGACCTCTCTAGCCACTATTTTTTTGCTAATCTTCTTTTTAATCTATTGCCTCTTAAAATACGCAGGTTGTTTAATGTTCTATTACTTACTGGTGGTTTACTCTGCATTTTCCTTTTCTTGCTCAGCTCAACATTCTTCACAAGCAAACGTACGAACAAGCAGCAAATGGGGTTGAATACTTGGCCAAATCATTTAGATCTTTCAATGTTCAAAAAAGAAGGTAACATACCTTTCCTTCTTTTCATAGCTTTTTTTTTTTGTCTAATCTTCTTTTCTATCTATTGCCTCTTAAAATATGCAGCTTGTTTAATGTTATATTGCTTACTGCTGGTTTACTCTGCATTTTCCTTTTAGTTCTTGCTCAGCTCAGCATGCTTCGTAAACAAACATAGGTACATGTATGAAATGAGGTTGAATACTTGGCCAAGGCATTTAGATCTTCCAATTTTCAATAAAGAAGGTAATGTTGCTTTCCTTTTTTTAAACCAATCGTGCGGAGCATGAAACTAGAAAAGGAACTTTCTTTAACTACCGTATCTCTGTACCTGATCGTTTCCAGACGACAAGACGCAGCTCCCTCCGCTACATGATGCTGCAGCCAAGCAGGCAAGTAACATCTATCAGGCTAATAAATCAGTAAGCACAAATCAAGAAGGGGAATCCCCTCCGCATTCATCACTAACGTCGCGATCCATGATCGACACGCACCAATGCACCATCTGAAGATCACAATAAAATATTACTTATGACCATACAGTCATACATTTGTGATATGTCATTGTTCAAATACAAATGAAACAGGCCACACACCGTGAGGTTAGAGGCAGCTGTGTTCTTTCACTGCAGCCACAACTGGTTTTTAATTAGCCGTGCTTTAGTCGCTTTTTGTCATATCATAGATGCTAATTAGTTAATAAATCTGTTAGTTGCCAATATGATAGTGTTCCATGTATATTCTATTTGTGTCATTTTCAGTTTTAGGTATATATGCTCCAGTGTCATTATTAAAGAATGCATCAACATAGCAAAAAATTTTGGTACGTCGCCAACGAAAAGGAGGTCCTTTATTGCAAACTTATTCAAATCACATTATATGATGCTATGGCGATTTTAGATCAAATCTTTGTAAAATAACTGCCTTGCTTTTCTTTGACATGGTCACTGACTGATCAGATGCTACAGTGCACTATTACACTCCTGTGAAGATGATTACCATTATTTTTATCTTTTTTTTACCTTGCCTTACTAAAAGCTTTTCTGATTCAGCTTACTTTGCATGGTTGCTCTGGATCTATTTATATGATGACAGATTTCATCCTGCCATTATGAAAATCAGACATGAACCATTGGTAAAGCTACTAGAAGGCTTGGTAGATCTTGGAAGGTTAGTATTCTTTATGTTCTAAACAATAGTTGTTCAGAATAAGGCTTCATAACCTACACAATAGTCATTCAGAATTAGATTACATTTCTTATTTAATTAGGGTGTCTGCAATGCAGGAATCACATTTTTTTTTATCCTGAACACTATGAAAACAGAATTGGGTATTTGTTGTTAAAATTTCCTGGTGACGTTTTGCACATGGAGAAGATGATGTAGCAAACCAAAATTGAAACCAGTTGTTGCAAAAACTCTCAACAGTGGCTTCCAGCTTTGCGACATGCGCCATATATTCTGTTACAACAATAAAGACTATTGTCATGCAACCGTTATCAGTGAAACCCATGTCTATAGGATTTCAGTCCAAATTTAGTGCTTACTGGTAACTATTTTCAGCGCTTTTGCCAAATAGAATATTACAACCCTATATGTTTCATGTATGATTTGTAGTCCTGTACATCAATGAACTTTCTCCCAGGCCCAGCACACTTGCATATATTTTTGTTTATGCGACCAATCTTGTTATGATTAATTGTTACATACAGCATATAAAAAACCTTAGGTTTTTAGTCCCCTATGCCACCTGACAACAAGAAGACAGCCATCCAACAGTACATGTTTTCCCGTCTGTTTATTTTTGTTGTTCCTTCTTATTTCCTAAACTTATATGATAATATTCTATATATGCTTTTCATACATGGTGTCAATAGCAAATGTGTGAAAATACAGTGTTAATGGCATGGCGCGCCGGGGGCGCGCAAACCTTCCTAGTGATAATATATATCCACCACTTCCTAGTACATCCTTCAGGCTCAGGGGGGCCAGGGGTTGGCGTAGTGGGGCAATGACCTGCTTCCAAATCTCCACCAGCAAAGAAAGGAGATGTTTGTTTCAGCTGGAATCAAATTAAATTAAATAAAAATTTGTTATTTTTGTATAAGTCAAATGATGTAACACTTTATAGTCAATTTTACGTGGTTTCAAATAATTCTTTTCAGAGTTTGTAAAATAATTGTTACATATGTGGCACACCATGCACTGTCAAACTTTTTTTATTGGATTTCATCACATTAATTCTTATTTTATCATCATAAAAATTCAACTGATCTATACCGAAAATAATTAAGGATAGATTTATATAGGAATTACTCTGACTAACATGGTGGCTATTTCTCCAATAATAGATCCAATCTAGACTATTATAATCTGGTCCCACTATATATAACCGATGACATCTTTTCTATTTTTCTCTAATTTAAGTGCAGATTTCTTCAATAAGAACAATCACAATGTATTGTTACTTACATTGTTACTTGGAGCCGAGAGAGAGTATTAATGATACATTTAGAAACAAGCACTACATTGCATGGTTTTTTGAGTGAGTTTCTTAACATTGATTTTTAATTGGTAGAAAAGTTGTGGGAAGAAACGTTGATCACCACAATGGGTTTCTAAGTCATTTCTAGTGCTTCGATTTTTGTGAATAATGGTTTCTACATTAAGAAACGATTGTCCTCTCTCTGCTCATTAATTTGTTGCCAAATAAGCAATCTATCCTAGGTGGCACACGAAGAAACGGTGAAGAAACATGCATTGGAACTTTGGAAGTGTCCTAATAGATTTAAATCTAAGTCATTATAATCTAGTCCCACTATAATTGATGGAGGGGGATCTTTTATTTTTATCTGATTTACATGAGAATTTGTTTGATAATAGATTCAATCTATGCCTTTATTAATCGATGGTGGCGTTTTTTTCTTTCTTTCTTTGATTTATGTGAAAATTGCATCGATCAACATGATCACTACTTCGTTTACCCTAGCTTATATATAATAGAAACGAGCGAGGTGGCCCGCACGTTTGCGCGGCTAGATTTGTTTTGGTATATAGTGTTTATCTCTAACTCATAATCTATCTCTAACATATCAGATCGGATTTAGATTTTATCTCTAATATATTATATCAACTTTAGTATTTGATATGAATTTTTAATATTTTCTTTTAATCTAAGCCGCATAGATTTTTTTTTCTTTGATTAATCTATCATATTATAATTTGCTCCCACAGTTGATTGAACGGATAAAATAACCATATTATATCATCTTTAGTATTTAATCCGAATTTCTAATATTCTTCTTTTAATCGAAGCCGTTATAATTCGGCCCCACAAAATTAACGGTATAGATCTTTTATTTTTTTCTTGATTTATGTGAGAATTTGTTTGATTGATCTTGGCCGTTATAATTTGGTCCCACCATTGATCGAACGGCTGAAATAATTTGGATGATGTGGACGAACGTGGTGGCTTCTTTTTCCCCTTCTTTATATATAAATAATAGATAGATAGGCGAATGTAGGAAGAGACTTGCGCCTTGAGCCAGATTGTATATTCTTGGTGCCCATGTGACTGCTCTGCACTTGTCCCAGATTTGAATTCCATAATAGTTGTGATTCCTATGAGTATCTATAAATAGTACAAGTTCGGGTTCCCCCCTCCACCTCGCCACGTGGTGCCTCCCTGCCCCCGCACAGGCCACGTCGCCCGGTCACCGGAGCCGTCTGATCGCGTGTGGCAGGAGATCCATCCGTCCATTGGTTTGTTTATGTATAAAATGATTTTTTTCGTGCTTCTCTCGGCAGCGCCGGCGGCTTGGCCAGTTGGCTAGCTGAGCTAGCTCTCAGCCAGCCGCCCACGGATCGAATCCCGTCGTGCTGCCTTTTTTTCATTTTTTTCTTCCTGCATTCGCCCACGCGCGCTGCGCGCCCGCATGCCAGCCTCGGGTCTTGTTTGCTTTAGATTAAATTAAATTAAATGAAAATTTGTTATTTTTGTATAAGCCAAATAATGCAATGTTTTGTAGTCATTCTTGTGGGGTTTTAAATAGTACTTCTTAAGGTTTGTAAAATATTTTTTTCATAATTTTTTGAACTCGTGAAAACGTATTTGGAGGGGGTCATAAATTTGCTACAGTAAAACGCAACTCTACATTAATCTAAAACAAACAAGGCCTCGGCGCGCCGCGAGCGCACCAAAGCGGCTAGTAAACTACACATAGCAGGTCCGACCGATCACGTGGCAGATGAACTAACCAGTTATCAAAGCTGATGAGAATGGGCTTGTCACCCAAATTAACTCGGAAACCGGTATTTAATTGGGACGTGATTTGTATCATTTTTTTTTGAAAGAAAGGCAAAGATTTACGACTAAATGGAAAAATTAACTCAGAACCTTCTATTTGAAGCTAAACGAACAACACCTTAAATTCATTTTGTTTGGAACAAGAACATGTAGAATACAACGCTCGCACTAATAAACACAGAATAGACAATTTATTCACTACCTGAGGTGCATATCTTTTTCTCGCTAAAGATAATGCACGAACACTAAAATTCAACTTCTCCATCATTTTTTTTTTGAACTGGAGGTAGAAGCTCTACCATTTTATTAAATAGGGAAAGCCCGAAGGCAAAAGAAGTTAAAAGAATTACTGAGCTAACTGCTTAAGGTAAATAAAAGAGGGAAAGAAGAAGAGAGGACTGAGAGGAAAAGGAAACAGGGCTACAACTCAGCCATGATCATCAAAGTGAAATGCCCTCGCCCAGTTGCCGACATCAAGCTTGATAAGGCAAATGACCTGCTCAACCGGGTTGTAGATTAGATTGAAAACCCACGCATTCCGCCCTTTCCACACATTCCAAACAGTGTATGCAACAATTCCATCGAATTGCCTACGCTGCAACCTAGGGACACCTGATCTTATTGTTAGCCATCATTCACCAAAATCTTCTTGTTCGCTTGCCGTCCTCAATGTGCAGCCCGCCAACTCATGAGAAATTTTGCACCAAATGTACTTAGTGAATGGGCAATGGGCAAGAAGATGCTTGGCCGATTCCTCCGATTGCCCGCAAAGAGGGCACATCACCGAGTTGGGCCAACCTCTTGCACGGAGATGATCTGCAGTGAGAATTTTTGCCTGAACGGTAGTCGAAAGGAAGAATTTACATCTAGGCTCAGCCTTGGCCTTCCATATTGCACCAGAGAATTTGTCTTGAATAGCACCTATGAACTGCATTTGGTAAGCCGATTTTGCAGAATACTTGCCATCAGTGATCCATCTCCAAATTAAACTATCATTCAACAGAGATAAGGAGGTTCCATTTACTTTTTGCCATAACAACACGAACTGTTGAAGCTCAGCCGATGAGCCTTTGTTGGAGAGATCAGAAATCCAGGAGCTATGATGCAAGGCCTCACACACGGTGATCAATTTCTTTTGTTGCCTTTAGAAAGCACAGAGGTGCTATGTTTTGTGGCGATTGCCCAAAAAGCCAATGGTCAGTCCAAAAAACGAGCTGTGAGACCGTTACCAAGAAGGATTTTAGAACTCACTTTGAAGGCCGTGACATCCACTACGTTGTAAGGAATATCGAATCCGATCCATTGCTTGTGGACCGATATCCAAGAGTGCCATAGCCAGCGCTGTCTTAGAGCAGTGCCAAACAAGGTTAAGTCTTTTACCCCTAACCCACCTAGCTGCTTCGGCCTGCAGACGCGCCTCCAATTGACAAGGGGTACCCCTTTAGCACCTTGGCAACTCCCTTTCCACAAGAAATTTCTGCGAATTTTATCAGTTTCTTTGATTACCCATTTGCTAAGGTCGAACACCGTAATGTGAAACACCGCCAAAGAAGTTAGCATAGAGTTGATGAGAACAAGTCTGCCAGCTTTGGAGAATAGGGGGATCTTCCAACCAGCAAGCCGTTCTCTAATCTTTTGGAGAAGCGGTTGCTAATCCGACTTAATCAGTTTTGTTGGCCGCAGAGATAGACCTAGGTACTTGCAAGGGAAAAACTTGATCTGCATAGGGAAAGGAGTAAGCACACTCTGGAGATCGATGTTGGAGCACCTTATCGGATAGACCTCACACTTTTCAATGTTGACGCTTAGCCCCGAAGCTTTGCCGAACCGCAGAAGAATATTCTTGAGGGTGGCAATCTCCTGTATCGAAGGATTTAAGAAAACTGCAACATCATCGGCATAAAGGGAAAGCTGGAATTTATCAATCATTTCCGACACGGTTGCCAGCAAACCCAAAGCCTTGGCCTTGCGGAAGAGGTACTGAATTGGCTCAAGTGCCAGGATGAAGAGAAGCGGCGAAAGAGGATCACCCTGGCGCAACCCTCTCCTATGGCGAAAACTCTCGCCTAGTGTGCCATTCATGAGGATGCTTGAGGATGGCGCTGATAGAATTAAGGAGATCCAATCTCTCCATCTTTGCCCAAATCCAAGCTGATGCAGAAGCTCCAAGAGGTACTCCCAACTTACGGAGTCAAAAGCTTTGGCAAAGTCAATTTTGATGAAGAGGCATGGCCTTTTCTTTTTTTGCTGCTCCTTGATTGCACCACTTGTGAAAATGAAGTTGTCTTGCAAGCAGCGCCCCTTTATGAAAGCACTCTGAGATGACGAAACCAAGGAATTCATGAAAGGCGCTAGCCTGTTAGCTAGGATTTTGTTGAACAGTTTGCCGAAGCTGTGGATCAAGCTGATAGGACGGAACTCGTTTGGCCGAACAGCGTCGACATTCTTTTTGAGCAGGACTAGATGAGCATTGTTCAGCAAAGACATCGTGCGCCCATCACAATGAAATAGTTGTTCGAAGGCACTGACAATGTCGTCTTTGATGATGGTCCAACATGCCTGGTAGAAAGCCCCTAAGAAGCCATCCGGTCCAGGAGCCTTTTCCGAAGGCAAGTCCTTCACCGCCTCATTAATCTCGTCCACCAGAACGGTTGATCAAGCAAAGTTAAGTCGTGCAAAGTGATTCCCAAACTAGACCAATTAAGAGTGCACTCTCTATGCCTCTTAACTCCTAGTAGGTTTCTGAAGAGATTTAAGAATTCTGCGTGCTTGTCTTCCTCCGAAACTAGGAGTCTTTGCTCCTGCAGCACATCCCCAATGTGATTCTTGCGCTTCCTGGAATTCACGTTAATATGGAAAAACCTAGTATTGGCATCACCTGCACGTATGAAATTGAATTTAGATCTTTGCTTGAGACGCAGTTTCTCAACAGAAGCAAGACCAAGCACTTTGCATTTGAGATTCCTTCTAAAAATCAGTTCAGGAGACGTCAAATTTCTGCCTTCCTCTGCCACATAAAGTCTGTGTATGAGTTCGCCTGTTATTTCCAACAACAGCTTATTATCGCCCACAAGAAGCTTGCTCCAAGCCCTCAAGGCTTTCGCTGTCCGACAAAGCTTGACGTGGACCTGCCGCAAAGCATCAGTAGTTCAGACATTCTTGGACCAAGCAGCAGCCACAGTTTCATGAAAACCAGGGAGCTCTGGCCAAAAGCTTTCAAAACGGAAACCTTTGAACTTCTTTTGCACACACCCGACAAGCAACAATGGGCAATGATCTGAGGCCAGGGAGGAAAGAGCATCCAAGGAACAATTTGGGAAAAGGAGATCCCAAGCATCAGAAGCAAATACTATCAATACGCGTTAGCGTGGCATCCTCGCGTTCATTAGACCAAGTAAATTTCTTACCCTGAAGTTTGATCTCCTTAAGCGATAAGGAGTCTATGCAGTTTCTGAAAGCATACATAAGCCGACGATCTTTGACAGGCTTATTCTTATCCGCATCCTGATATATCATATTGAAATCTCCAAGAATCACCCAAGCACTTTCGACCAGACCACCCAGATTTGAGATCTCTTGCAGAAAGGTTCTCTTGTCAGCTGATTGCATCAGGCCATATACCGTCGTACAAGTCCAAATCCCAGCAGTGAACAGTGAGATTACATTCGCCGTGACCGAGAAGCTTCCCAAAGAACACAACGTTAATGAGTAGAATTCTGTTGACGCTGCCAACAGGACTCCACCCTTTGTACCATCAGCCGGCAGATAAAAGACGTTGTCCACAAAGGTTTGACCTAACACTTCCTGAATCAAACAATCAGCATGCTTGGCCGGTGCATTAAGCCCCCTGACATTCCAACATAACATCCTACAGTTTTTGTCCAACATAGAGATACATTGATGACCACCAGTTTACCAACTGGACACAGTTACAGGCTCCATCATTTTTTGAAAATATGCTTTTCGTCGACCTAGCCCAGCTTGGTTAAATCTCGGCAATTCTTTAATAACCATCCCCATGCAGACGCGGTTGCGCAAAAATACACTAAACCCAAGCATTTCTCTGATGGCACAATCACTTAATCACGTGCCTTCAATGTTTTGCCTTCTTCTCATGCACAACAGCACAAGCCATACAAGATGCTTAAGCATCCGTAGCAGGGACTCTAAAATACTGTAACTTTGGATAGAGTGTCATGATAGAGGAAAGAAATCTTTTAGAGTGCAGTATAAAATGTGAAAAAAATTTAGAGGGAAGGATAGAGGGAGTAGCTAATATAGGGAAATAGAGGGTGGGAATAGAGTAGCAGATGTGGATGCATACGGCGCAGAGCTATGGAAAAAGAAGTTACTTCTCTTCATTCCAATATATCGTACCTGGACACTTGGTACCGAACCCTAGAGGCTATAATCTTGTGGGCTATAAATGGATTTTCAAGGTCAATAAGAAATCTGTTGGCTCAATTGACAACCACAAAGCACGTCTAGTTGCCATAGGTTTCAGTCAATAGCCTCGCATCATCCATTCAGCCCGAACGTAGTGTGATGTCCATTACTGTCTCCAGGGGATATCTCCGGTGCCTTTCTTCATATGCATGAAACAACCATCTGGCTTTGAAGACAAGCAACAACCACACTATGTTTTTAAACTTCAGAAGGCTATGTATTGTCTAAAGCAGGAGTCATGTGCGCGGTAATCGCGTTTTTCAACAAAGTTGCAAGAGCTTGGCTTCAAGCCTTCAAGGTCAAACACCTCTCTTGGACTTGGAGGCATCACCATGTACATGTGGATGACCTCATTGTTGTGAGCTCATCATCACATGCTATTGCAAGGTTGATAGCACAACTGCAAGGAGAAATTCCTATCAAGGATGCAGGTGATCTAGCTATTTTTTAGGCATAGAGGTTCACAAGCATCAACATGGAATTACTTTGACACACCACAAGTACATGCTTTACATACTCAGCCGAGCTAAGATGAAATAAGGTTGACCAATGACAACGGCAATGAACAAAAAGATCATAATAAACCTTTGGTAAAAGTTCTGTCTTGGTCAGAGTGGGGATAACATTTCTCTTATACATGTTTATGGAGTTTTGCAAAACCCAAACGCCTCAAAGAGAGATATAGAGTAGGAATTTGTTGAACAAACCACACTCCTTCGTAGACTTTAGGAGTCCATTGATGAAAAGGGGCTACGGAAAGCTTAAACCCAAGTCCTACAATGATGAATATAAGCGCAATTGAAATTTCTAGGTAGTTATACATTTATGTATTGGTATGACCGTTTATAATTTCTTGAAGCTCGATCTTCCCCAAAGATGAACCATATAGCCAAGAGAAGCCATGAACCAGAATAGAAGAGTTTGCTCCACCCATGAGTGAATATTTTGTAGTAGCCTCATTAGACCGTAGATCTCTCTTGATATATCCAGACAGTAGGCAGGAACATAAACCGAAGCATTCAGGAGCTATAAACATAGTTATTAAATCATTAGCACCACGTAAAAACATTCCCCCAGAAAAGCTGCTAATACAAATAACAAAAACTCTTCTATAGCCATTTTGTACATTCAATATACTCTACAGATAGAGGAATACATAAAGTTAAACATAATAAAATAAGAATTTGAAATTTTTCGTTGAAATTTTTTGTTTGAAAATTTTTTAAAAAGTTAATTATAGGTTCTTCTCTCCAACGAAACAATAGGGACGTTATGCTTATTACTAAACTTGTCGAAGAGATGAAATAGAAGAAATGTCTATCTTTTTTATCGGTTTTGCCGAAGGAGCAACCCCTTTTCACCTTGAATTGGCCAAAATACTCAGAATTTTTGAGTTTTCGTGGAGGATTGGACCCAATAACCAACAATCTATGGTTGATCAATATTGCCCACCATCATTTAGCTATTGTTATTCTTTTCCTGATCGCAGGTCATATGTATAGGATCAACCGGGGTATTGGTCATGAACTTACAGAGGCTCATAAGGACACATCTACAGAACAAGGTCATAAGGGTCTCTATGAAATCCTAACAACATCATGGCATGCTCAATTATCTCTTAACCTAGCTATACTAGGCTCTATAACCATTGTTGTAGCTCATCATATGTATTCTATGCCCCCTATCCATACCTAGCTACTGACTATGGTACACAACTTTCCTACAAGTTCACACACCACGCGTGGATTAGTGGATTTCTGATAGTCGGTGCTACCGCACTTTGCAGCCATTTTTATGGTAAGATAGTGTGGCCTAATTAATTTGTTAAATATGGCCATATCTTTGGGAATATATCATGTGCAATAAAGCTTACGGTGCAATCGCCGTGCGACAAAACTATCAAAAGTCATAAAAAATTCTAAAACAAATTGTAGATATACTCTTCAACTTACTCTACCTCTGTATAAAATTTCAAGTTCAAATTCATCCTATATTGAAAGTTACAAAAAAGATAAGTTTCTATCGTTTTGAACTCGCCAAATCTATCAGTTTTTTTTATAACTCTTAATATAAAATGAATTTTTCTTTGAAACTTCATATATAGGTAGAGTAAACAATGAAGTACATCTATATTTTTTCATTTTTAAAAAAATTTTAATAGTTCGGTTGCACGATGGTTTCACCGTAAATCTGATTGCGCAGGATCTGCTCCCCCATATAGTTACTAAAACTACCTATCAGTTACACATATTCTTCTGTGAGTTCAGATTAATATACGGGATAGAAAGTCAGACCTTGGCTCGCTGGCTTGCCGACAGGCTACCAGTACCAGGTCGGATTAAAAAAAGACCTCGGTCACTTGCCATTGTTCAAGATCCAATCTCGTCCCCCCGAGTAAATAAAGTGATATATTGGGGTTTCTGCTTTTGAAAACTTGTACTGTATAAATAAAGTGATATATTGGGGTTGCTGCTTTTGAAAACTTGTAGTGTGTGTATGTATATGTATATGTATATGTATATGTATATGTATGTATATGTGGCTGCAGTGGTAGAGCAGCGTAGTGTTAAAAAAAGAACCTAGATGTTCAAGTCGGAAACAAAACAATCCAGACCAAAATAGAAGTTCTCAAGCTTACAAAAATTTAAAAAAAATTTAAATTATTTTTTTATAATATTTAAACCTCTCTTTAAATACTTTTAATTAAATTTTGCAGAAACGCTACACTAAGCTGAAATGTACAGGGCCGAAGTCCTCAGGAGACCTTTAAGATGATCAACTCTGTTTTGCAGGATCTCTGTCTGGATCAGAATGCATTCCTAACCAATAATTAACAAAGCACAAGCACAATGAAGAATAGTGACAGAAGAAATCAGCTTATAATCATGAAAAATACATCTTGTTTTTGGTAAGCCAAATTGCCCAACACACCCCCGAAATTCAGATTCCCACCAAGTGTTCTTCGAATACCCTTCTCTTTTTTTTTCTAGGCATTTCCGGGTTGTTTTTAATTCATACCTCGGATTGTGCCATTACCCACCAGGGAGCCTTCCATAATGTCCAAAGTATCTCTTTTACATTTTCCATTTTCAACAGATTTGGAACATTGGTATCTCAAATTTTAACTCTGCTGACCTCGGAAACTGGGTTCGGTCAAAGGAGGAGGAGGGCGCGGCCTGGGAATGGGAGAAGTCAGAAGCCCGCGCATGGCGCGTCTACTGTGCACGCTTGCACGAGGCTGACGGGTGGGCCATGGTCCCACCCATAAGATTTTGAACTCATGATGATACATGTTTACAAGATTTTTTAAATTATAGTATAAGCCCTAACCTCTGCATCAATAAAAAAATGTACCCCACCAAAAGCCTAAATTAAGGTCAAAGCCAAAGCCAAAGCCAAAACCAAAACAAAAACAAATTGTGTCACGCTAAGAACGAAAACAGTGAATTAGGCATTCGTTTTCCAGATCACAGCTCAGAACAATGCAGTTTAACATCATGGGCATATAATGTAGTATAACTTTGTCCTGAAAGAGAGCTGACAGCTGTAGTTATGTTTAATCACGCGGGGCTAGCTGAGCAGTGTGTGTACCGGCGATCTCAGGATATATATATAATCGCCTTCGCTCAACCTGTAGCTCAACTCTCCTGCAGGCGAAGAAAAGGATGGCTCGCATCGAGTTTAGTGACGACAAAGTGAAGCTAATCGAAGGCTTCGGCATGTTCATGGGGTACCTGTCCATGGGCGTCAGGGGGCTGAGCATCCTGGTGGTTACCTGGACAACCGTCGTCTTGCTCGGCGGCTTCGTCTCCGTGCTGGGGAAGAAGGACTTCTGGTGCCTCACCGTCATTACGCTCGTCCAGACTGCCGGGTCAGTCCATATATACTCAGCATCTAATTCGCACGCCTTGCTTGACGAGCAGTATCTTCTTTTGAATCGAGCTTCATGAATTGAATGATTAACTCTGATTTCATCCGCGCGCCGGCTTTTTTACTTTATCGTTTGGGCCATGAATTGAATCGAGCTTGAATTATTGAATGATGATTGCTCTCGTTGTAGATCTGAGTATCCTAGTGGATAGTTAGCTAACCCAGCGTGGTTACCAAAGCCTTTTTCGTGTCTTGCCGTGATTAATCTCGCCCAGACATCTGCCTTGTACCTCAGCTCTAGTCCATGTCTTCGGTGCCTTTGTTTTCTATCAAATGGACACGGGTCTTGTGCAACTTAGGCAGTCGCAAGCGAGCTGTCATATGTACAAAAACACCACGCTGCCGAGTCTTACTAGTTTTTTAGAATTAGGGCTGGTTGTCTCTCGTCTTCGATGACGATGATACGAGATATGATAATAAGTTTCCGTTTGACATTCTCCTCATGAAAGTCTTAGATAGGGTTGGTGCCCTTGTTTTCCAATCTGTTTGTGGGCTAGTGGGACTTTTCTTCCTTTGTGGTGAGAGTTTTGTGGTAGTTCAAGGTTAGTTCTATCTTTAGGTCAGTGTTTTGGAAGTCAAAGACCATGATGGTTCTCGAAGCGTTGCTAGCATGGCAAGACTAGGCTAGGCTAGACCAACGAGAGCAAATCTAAGAAGAATAGTGGAGAAGCTGGTTTTAGTTGTTTGAGCTTTATCTTTGGTTAGGAAAAGACATACCCCTTAGGGAATGTATAAAATGTTTAGTTTGTGTTTTCTAGTGAAAGCATTGTGCCAATCACACATCAAGTTTTTTTTATCGTAGCTAGAGCAATGCAAGATGTTGTTCACGTTGTCTCTAGTAGGAGGTGCTGTGTCATTATGTGGTACGTATTACATCGTAAGCTTTATTAATATCGGCTTGGTTATTTGGCAGGCGCCTGCGCGATGCCCACCATGTTGCGCACGATGCAATCACATTTGTACAGTACATGTTTTCTATTTAAATTTCTTTTTTTCATTTCTATTTTATATGGAGTCCAAACTGCATAGAAAAAATTTCATAATTCTCCTAAAATCCTAATCAACCCATTTTAAATATTTTTCTATTTTTTTATTTTTGTGATTTTTTGCTATTTTTTATTTAATTAGCACTCAATTAGTGAAAATTCCACTAAATTTCTACTGTTTTTCCATATTTTCATTTATTGGAAAAAAATGTTTTGTGATAGTGGAATTTTTTGCGCGAGGTCTGATCTATTATAGATTTATTTTGTTTTTTGTTTATTATAGATTATTTTATTTTTTGTGCTTGGAAAGCAGCTATCAACGTGCCCGAACGTTGATTAGGCTTTATGACATGTTTTCTCTTCTATCTTTTTAGGCATGTTCTTCTTCTTTTTCTTCTCTTTCTCCCTTTGTTGGCGGCTCGTTTTGGGTTTCAACTCTAGCCTACCCCAACTTGCTTGGGACTTAAAGGCTTTGCTGTTGTTGTTGTATAGATTATTTTGTTTTTTATTTATTATAAATCTTATTTTGTTTTCTATTTTTCATGTCGAGAGTTTTTTTGGTTGTATAATTTGCGAAATCGTGCACACGCAAAAAATTTCACAAAATTTCTACTGTTTTTTCATATTTTCATTTATTGGAAAAAAATGTTTTGCGATAGTGGAATTTTTGACAACGCCTGCAACTTGGGGATTTTAACAGGCGCCTGCACAAAAACGCTTATTGTAGGCGCCTGTCAAATAGTTGGTCCCTATTAATATAGCTGTCGGTGTAATAAATACCGGGGTACGAAGAGTCCTGAGAAGGCCAAGAGGGCCCCACACGTCAGGCGGGCGAGCAAGGCCCAGTGCCGTGCTGGCGAGCCCCTCAGAGGCCAAGAGGGCCCAGCGTCAAGCGGGCGAGCAAGGCCCAGGCGTGGGCGAGCCCCTCAGGAGGTCGTGGGCGAGCCCCCTCTGGAGACCACGCGAGGGCCCTACGCGCCAGGCGGGGCCCGCTCGGCAGGGAGCATTGCAGAAGGAGTCTTCGAGACGAAGGCTCCTCCTGCTGCGAAGGACGAGGCGCATTTAATGAGACATCACGCGGATAGACAACAAGAAATGATTACCGCTCTGATGACCCTGCAGTCTGGAGCGGTATCCTTGTGGCGCATAAGAATTGACCGTCAGAGAGAAGGTTTGCTTGAGGAGGCCGCCCGCGTCAGGAGGAGCAGGCAGGGCCCCACCCGCACACTCACCGGTGTGATGTCTTGGTCGAGGCTACTGCGGCACGCGAGGCGCGGCGCAGGCGTGAAGCGCAAGCACGCTGCGTCTCTTCGTCGTGTCTTGTCGAGCATCTTGAGTATCAGATCGCCTACCCCTCGGCTCTCTCCGCCAGCCTAAAGCATGTATAAAAGGAGAGGAGAGAGAGGAGAAAGGGGAGAGGAAGAAGGAAGCACTAGCATTCGTGCATTCAAAACACTCTGTAAACACATTCCCATTCAACCACAATCAGAAAAGAGCTAAGGCTCAGCAGGAGTAGGACTATAACCCGCGAGGGGTCCGAACACAGGTAAATCATGAAGTCGCTCCTTGTTGTGCCCGACGCCAAATCGAATCGAGCTTGGTCGAGTTGGCTAGCGACTAAAAATCTGATCGGGGTGTGATCCGCAGTGGTTGAGCGGAGAACACGCCGTCAGAGGCGCGCTAGGTAGGGGAGCGCTAGCATCGGTTCAAGCTCTTCGACCCTTCTTCAGGCGGCGATGGCGGAGCAGCGATCCGCGATGGAGCAGAAGCGGCCGCTAGAGCCGCAGCCCACGGAGTCGGCCGCGGCGATGGCGATGGATCACCCGGCGGTAGCCGCCGCCTAGGGTCGGAACCTGGCGGAAGCGGCCGCCCGGCCAAGCTAAGCGGCGTCGGCCTTGAGGAGTGCACTCCAAAGAGAACCTCCATGCGGCGAGGCCTTGCTGAAAACCCATCGGTTCCGGTGACTCCGGACTCCGGCGGCGCCGTGGTTGGCAACAGGCCCGCTCGTCGACGCCGCGCGGCGGTGGTGCAGCCGGGGAGGCGGGGAACCGGCGTTTCCGTCCTCCGTTCTTTGTTGCCCTCGCACTCCTCTCGCAGATCTCCCCGGTGAGGCGGGGCCAAAACGACAAGAGCCGGCGACCCTACGAGGGGTTCGGCCGGCAGCGCGTCAGTGGGCGCGACCTCGGTCCCATCCGGAGGACCGCCACTTCTGCATGGAGAAGACCTGCGTGACAAGCTCCGCAGGGCCGTGGACGAAGCGCTGCGATCACACTGCCATTGCTGCTGCTGGGACCAAAGAAGAGGGCTTCGCAGAGCTGCCCGCCAGCGAGGGTGGCGCTTCTTCAGCGCCGCCTAGGCGACGGGCGGGCGGGCGAGGACCGCGTCCCAGAGCAGAGGCTCCGACGCCGGGTGCCGCGCCTTTTCAAAGGAGTCTGCGCCCGCGTCGATGGCGAACGGTTTCGTCCGCCCCATCGAAAAGTATGACGGCTCCACCAACCCCGATGAGTTTTGCAGATCTATACGACGGTGATGCACCGGCGAGGGTCGGAGAAGGTTCGGCGAACTACTTTCCAGCGGTACTCACCGTGAGCACGCTCGTGGCTCATGAACCCGCCCGGTCCGTGGGGTCATGGAAGGAGCTCTCGAGCTCTTCGTCACCAACTTCCAGCGCACCTTCGAGCAGCCGGAGTAGAAGACGACCTCCTGGCGTGGAGCGGAAGAAAGAGAGCGCATTGCGCGACTATATTCGGCGCTTCGGTCAGTCCGCAACACCATCCCCGACATCTCCATCGGCGTCGTGGTCACGGCATTCGTGAGAGGCGCCGAGACCCCAAGGTCAAAGAGAAGATGGCCACCGCAAGATCAAAACGACGGAGGAGCTCTTCACCTTGGCGCTGAAGTCGTCCTTGATGAGCGGAGCCAGATTCACCGGCCGCTGTGGCGGAGACAACAAGGGCGGCGAGGCCGGACCTCGAGGAACCCCGCGGCAAGGACAAGAAGAAGCGCAAGGCGGCCGAGACCGGCAGGTCATGGCCGCCCGGCCTTGACGACGACGACGACGACGACGACGCAAGCCAAAGCGCAATGGGCGCAATGGGCGAAAAGAGGAGGAGGTCGCGGCGCCGGCGGTACGGCCCCGTAAAGGCGGCCGAGGCGGCGGCTATGGCGATCGCCGTGGCGCGGCGGCCCCATGGCCGCGACGAGGGCGAGACCGTCGCCCGTGAGTGGGACGGAAGGCCTTCTTGTCCCATTCACCGCAACAATTCCCACGACTTGGGCGATTGCCATGTCGTCGAGAAGATGGTGGACAAGCGAGTCCACGAGCAGCAGCAGCAGCAGCAGCAGCGTCCGGCGATGGCAAGGGCAAGGAGACGGCTTCCCTTGGTTTTCAGCAGCGGAGCGCGGTTGCCGTCATCCACGGCGGTTCGCCACCTATCCGCCCCACGCTAGCTTTAAGCGTCGCGATGAGGAGGTGTCTTGCCGTCGTGCACGGCTTTGGTCGGTGAGGCGGTGGCGTGGTCGGAGCGACCGATCGCGTTGATCGAGCCGATCACCCGGCCAAGATCTGCCGCCACAGGCATCTCCCGATCGTGGTTACACCCACGGTCCGGAATGTAAAGCTAGGGCGGTCTTTGGTAGACGAGGGAGTTCCTCAACCTCCCGTCCGCCGGGTCGCATGGGCGCCGAGATCGGCGGCGGGAGCTTCGTCCAACGCCCCATTCTTGACATCGCCCGGGCCGAGTCCGTCCGGCCAGGCGCGTCGATCTCCGGTGGCGTTTGAGGTTCGACAACTTCCGCACCGAGATGCTCGAGTTCGAGGTGGCGGACTTGACCTCTCTACAACGCCATACTAGGTCGGCCGGCGCGACTGTGTTCATGGCGGTGTGCCACTATCTTGGTGCGGCGGTGTGCTTCGGATGCGTACTGGGTACCACCAGATTAGCATGGCGAAAAAGATGAAGACAAGACCGCTTTCGTGGCGCCCATGGGCGTCTCATCGCTATAAGGATGGCGTTGAATCGAAGAATGCAGCCCAACCTATCGTGAGCCATGCATATCGCTCACCGCCCCAAATAGGGCGAAACACGGAGGTGTATGTCGATGATCCGGTGGTGAAGTCCAAGAAGGCGGAGGAGTTGATCGGCGACCTAGTAGAAACCTTCACCAATCTGAGAAAGTCTTGCATCAAGCTTAATCGGAGAAATGCGTGTTCGCCGTTCCGTCAGACAAGCCGCCGATTCCTCGTCTCCTGGAGGGGATTGAGGCGAACCACGACAAGATCGCAGCGATCGAGAACATGAAGCCCCGACGCGACTTGGCAGATGCACGGTGCTTGGTGGGTCGCTTGACCTCCTGGGCGCTTTATAGCCCGCCTGGGGATAAAAGTCTCCCATTGCTCAAGCTCCTAAAGAAGACCAACCAGATTCGCGTGGGCGGCGGAGGCGCAGGAGGCGTTCGGCGGTGCAAGAAGTATCTCACCTCCCGCCCGTCTGGTCGCCCCGGACCCGGCGAGCCGCCGATCCTCTACATCGCGGCAAACCCCAGCGGTCGGTCGGTCTTGGTGGCGGAAGAGAGGGCGTTCAGCGCCCATTTACTACGTCGGCAAGGTCCTCCACGACGCCAAACAAGGTATTCACAAAGACACGAAGATGCTCTACGCCAGTCTTGGCGTCCGAAGCTACGCCATTACTTCCAAGGCGAGAGGTCACAAGGTTGACTGTATCCCTGCGGAGATCCTCTTCAACCGCGAGGCGACGGGTCGACGCCAAGTGGGCCATGGAGCCGCAGAATTCGATCTCAAATTCGCTCCCCAAACGGCCATTAAAGGGCAAGCTCGGCGGAGTTCATCGTGAGTGGACTCGGCGGACCTGGCCGAAGACACCCCAGCACCCTCGCCGTGGACTCTCTTCTTCGACGGCTCATTCCGACTGGAGGGGGCTGGGGCTGGCGTCGTCCTGGTGTCTCCCACCGGCGATGTCGTCCGGCACCTAGTGGCGCTGGACTTCCGCGCCACCAACAACGTCGTGGAGTATGAAGGACTGCTCGCCGGGCTTAGGGTGGCTTCGACCCTTGGCATCCGGCGGCTACAAGTAAAAGGCGACTCTCTCCGGTCATCAACCAGCGAGGAAGTATTTCTCTGCCGATCCGTCATGGCGGCCTACAGCGGAGGTGCGCCGGTTGGAGCGGCACTTCGAGGTTTGGGCTTGTGCACGCCCTCGCCGCGACAACTACATGGCGGATGAACTCGCCCCTGATTGCCTCATCAAGGGCACTGCTCGGCCGGGTCTTTGAAGAAAGACTTCTGTGACCGTCCGCCGCAGCCCCAATCTGGCGGGGACGACGCTTTCCCTGACGCAGCTCCCACTTCTAGAGGAGACGTCACCAACCCTGCTGCAGCTTTTCGGTTGGAGGGAGGAGGCGGAAGAACTGCTGAGGCGGTTGAGGCGGAAACGTCAGGCCAGGCGGAGTACGTCGGCGACAATGTCTGTAACGTCGTCACACTCGTCCGGGAAGGTCGATGGATGGATCCGATCCTAGCCTATCTGCGGGATGGAGTGATCCCGACGATGACGCTGGTGAGAGAAGATAGCGCGCAAGGCCAGCGCCACGCTCGGTAGGTGGGGACCTATATCGCCAGGCGAAAATGGAGTTCTTGAAGTCGCCACTCGGAAGCGGGAGTGAAATTCTCTCGAGATCCATGGAGGCGTCGCGGGAGCCATTCAGGAGCCGCGTTGGTTGGGAAAGCTTTCGCCACGGTTTCTATTGGCCTCTCGCCTCGGGATGCCTTCGAGCCGGTGAGGAGATGCGGCGCGTGCCAATTTCATGCTAAGCGAGATCCACCGACGCCCAGCGCCGCAAACCATTCCGCTCTCTTGGCCGTTCGCGATGCAGAAATTGGATATTCAGGCCCGTTCATGGGCGGCACCGGAGGTTACACTTATCTGCTCGCCGCCATCGACAAGTTCACTAAGTGGGTTGAAGCCTCGCCGTCCCGGCGATCACATCCGCAGCTGCTATCAAGTTTATGAAGAGCATCTTCGTCCGGTTCGTGTCGCCAATGTAATCATCATCGACAACGGCGCTTCGCTTCAAAAGCGCCGACTTCCAAGATCGGTGCGAAGAGTTGGATACCAAGTCGTGCTTTGCCTCCGCTTGCATCCGAAGAGCAATGGGCAAGTGGAGCGGGCGAACGCGAAGTATTCAAAGGGCTCAAGATAAGGCGTTCGATCGCTGAGAAGCGCGCAAGCGCTAAGGTCAAGAAGTCCCCATCGTGTTGTGGTAGCCGCGACAACTCCCAATAGAGCCACCGGCGAGACCCCTTTCTTCCTGGTGTATGGCTCTGAGGCGGTGCTCCCATTAGAGCTCGCCTTCGGCTCCCCAAGGGTGGCGGCGTTCAGCGAAGACCAAGACCCTGACCGGCGTCAGGATGAAGTGAATCTCCTGGAGGAGATCCGAGGCAGGGCGGCGATCCGGACCGCCAAGTATCAGCAGGCGCTGCGCCGTTATCAAGCAAGGCGGGTGTGTGTGAGAACACTAGCAGTGGGCGACCTCGTTCTGCATAAAATCAAGCGCAGCGGGCGCAACAAACTATCTCCCACGTGGGAGGCCCTTCAAGGTGGTCTCGATCTCCGCCCAGCTCGGTCGAGCTCGCATTCGAGGATGGTCGCGAATTGGCGAACACTTGGACGCCGGCGGTGAGAAGTTCTACCGTGAGGTAGCAGCCGAAGCTTTTTTGGCCTTCCTTTGGGCCGAGCGGTGAGGTCTTCTTCCTTCACCGCCACCTCGAAATGCGTTGTACAAAGCCATCTTCAATAAGAGATAAGTTCTGCCTCCTTGTGGGCATCTGCTTTTTTCGCCTCAAGTCTGTTAGAAAGCATTCTGCTGAAAGTCGGTAGCGAAAAAAGTACTCAAGGCGATGGCCCTTAGTTCTGAGGATTTAACGCCTCGACTTCTTGTTAGGCGAGGCAAAGCGGACGGAAGCGGGTTCTAGCCCGTGTGTCGGCTCGGTCTAGGCAATCGCCAACAATGCACCGCGACTAGACCACTTCAAAGCTAAGTTCTCGCCACGCGATGTCTAGGGTCGGTTCGCAAAGAGGCCATAAGGGTTGAAGTAACCAGATGCCTGAGGAAAAAGCGCTCACTTTCAACAGAAAGCTCTGTTTAAAGCTTTTTGGCTATCAGTGGCTTAGCCTTTAAAAGGTCTGTTAGAAAACATTCTGCCGAAAGCTGGTAGCGAAAGTACTTATGGCTGATGGCCCCTTAGTTGTAAAGGCAAACGCTTATAACTTACGCTGGTGCGAGGCAAAGCGGACGGAAGGCGGGTTCTAGTCCGGTGTGTTGGCTTGGTCTAGGCAATGCACCAACAGCGGCACCGGCTACTAGACCACTTCCGGAAGCTAAGCGCTCGCCACGTAATGTTTAAGTCGGGTTGCGAGAGGCCATAAGGGTTGAAGTAACCAGATGCCTAAGGAAGCAGCGCTCACTTGCGGCAGAACGTTCAGTTTAAAGCCTTTGGCGGCCAGGTGCCCCAGTTCAATTCCGCAAGTTAAAATTGTGCGAAGTTCAAGTGAGACTCGCAACAAAAGAGCAAAAGTTTGTTTGCATTAATAGGCAACATTTACAAGGCAAAAAAGACGGGGGAGTCTCGCTACTCGTCTTCGTCTTCCGCTGGAGCGGCGCCACCCATCATGGACACGTGGCCGGCGGCGGTGTCAACCAGCTACCGCTCAAACCGTCCACCGGCGCGAAGGCTCCCGATGGCGGCGTCGAGATCAAACGCGCGTCTCGAGCAAAACGATTGCCCAAGATGAACCGCGCCGCCGAGAGCGCCTTCACGACCATCTTCGATCGCCCGCGCCCGCGCCACCGGAAGGCAGCGCGAGGCTTCGGCGGCTCGTCCCCACGGCGCCAGCAGATCAAGGCAACGTCTCCTCCAATGAGGATGCAAAGGTAACACCTAGTGGATGCAGAGGCGTCCGGAAGCCATGATGGCGGTCGCGCAGATGTCGGCGAGGGTTGGGCGCTTCGAAGTGTTCCAGCGGAGGTGTTCGATCGCTTGGCGGCGAGGCAACAAGCGGCAAGCGGCCGCAGACCTCGCTGGTCATCGCCTTCGCAGCGCGGCTTCTTGTCCAAGGGCCCGCCGCACCGCCGGCAGATCGCTCCGCCAAGGCAATGGCTTCCTCCGCGTTGCCAGTGCGGGAGAGGGTGCGGCGCCTCGAAGGCGCCCTCGTCGGCGGTCACGGCCGAGATGACGGCGGCGCCAGCCGACGCGGTGGCGAGGGTTCTCCGACCAAGCGCCGGCGAACTCTCCGCCGCCACGGCGACCTCCATCGAAGGAGCGGGGGCGGTGGGGTCGGCGAGTCGCGTGGAGCGAGCTCGATGCCCAGCGTCCGCTGTTCCAAGAAGGACAAACAGGTTCGTATGCAAAAGCGTAGCATGCTAACCCTAATGTGAAACGTCGCGAAGCGCAGGAAAGCCAACTGAAGCGGTGCGCCTGGCGCGAAAGCGAAGGGGAGCTCAAGTCTCTTGTTGGCGGCGGCGGTGGCGGCGCTGTCGCGTCACCGCCGCCGGCAGGGCGGCAAGCGCTGGCGCGAGTGGTGCCGGCAGAAGCACCAAGACGGAGATGACGCCGCCAGGAGCGCCGGCGTCGGCGTAGAAGAAGAAACCGGCGCAGCGGCGCCAGCTTCTGAATGTCGCCGCTCTCGCCCGTGGCGAACGGCGGCGTAGCAGCAGGCCTCACCGAAGGGGGCGGTGGCGGCGAAGCTTCGGATCGGAGGGCGGGCCTCTTTGGGCTTGTCTCTCCTTCCTCTTCGTCGTCGTCCACGGCGAGATGAGGCGGCGCTTCCGAGCGCGGTCGAGTCTGCCGCCACGGCAGAGGTAGCGGCGCCATGAAGCTTGGGCGGTCGCCGAGGCGATCGCGGATCTGTAGTGGCCCCGTGCCACTTGGACCGCGAGACCGAGACCTCCATGGGGGTAGCGCCGCGAAGTGTTGGTTGCGCCCTGTGGATCCCGATCGCGAGGGGAAGGATGCCCGCAGACGTGAAGTGTCGCCGATCGGTGGGGCGAGTAACCGCCACCCGATCCGAACACGTCGTCCGGCACGCTCCCTGCGGCTGGGCGAGCAAGAAAGGAAGCCGTAAGGACGGCGAGCAAAAAAATTCCAATAAAGATAAGAGACCCAAAAGACTAAAAGAGCACTCACCGTCGAGGGCGACGCGGACTCCATCGTTGTCGCCATAGTACATCCAGGCGGGGCGAGTCCTCATGCGGAGAGGGCAGAGTCGGCGCCGCAAAAAATCCGCCGCGACGAGGGTTCCGGTGAGCCAGCGGCGAAGATCGGCGATCGCGCGCCAAGATCGGTCCAGCTCCATTGAATCGTCGGGCGAAGCTCCCCAGTTGGCGGTGGGCTCTGCGGGACCCTCAGGAAGAGAAAGATCGTCGCAGCGGCTGGAGTCCTCAACGTACAGCCATTGTCGGTACCAGTCCTTCCAGTTGGACTTGGACGCGACAGGGATGAAGGCGGCGGTTTCGCGGAGCGTGAAGTATTTATAAGCGTGGAGCGCGAGCACGACGGTTTGGATTCCGCCCCCACGCGCGTGCGGCACCATCATTGCCCGCTGCTTTGGTTTCCAGCGGCGTAGTTCCCCAAGGAAGATCGTGTGCAGATGGAGGATCAGGCGTACGGCCGCCGCAGGTGGTGGGCCCCCCACGATTCGTCTCCCGCCGCACAAGAAACGGAAAAGTGTCTGCGCAACGGTTCGCGTATCATGGTGGACCCGGGGGCTACTGTCGGTGTAATAAATACCGGGTACGAAGAGTCCCGAGAAGGCCAAGAGGCCCCACGATCGGCGGGCGAGCAAGGCCCAGGCGCGCTGGCGAGCCCCTCAGAGGCCAGGAGGGCCCCGCGTCGGTCGGCGAGCAAGGCCCAGCCGCTGGCGAGCCCCGGAAGGTCAAGGAGGGCCCCACGCGCGAGCGGGTGCGTGGGCGAGCCCTCTCAAGACGAGGCGAGGCCCCACGCGCCAGGTCTTGCGCGCGAGTCCCTCTCAAGATGAGGTGAGGACCCCACGCCAGACGGGTGCGTGGGCGAGCCCCCTCTGGAGCCCACGCGAGGGCCCTACGAGCTAGGCGGGGCCCGCGCGGCAGGGAGTATTGCAGAAGGAGTCTTGAGGCGAAGGCTCCCCGCCGCTGAAGACGAGGCGCATTAATGAGACATCACGCGGATAGACAAATGAAGAAATGATTACCGCTTCTGATGACCCTGCAGTCTGGCGGCACATCATTTATGCGTGAAGAATTGACCGGCAGAGAGAAGGTTTGCTTGAGGAGGCCGCCTGCGTCGAGGAGGGGGCGGGGCCCCACCCGAGACTCACCGGTGTGATCTTGGTCGAGGCCACTTGCGGCACGCGAGAGGCGCGCCAGCGCCAGGCGTGAAGCGTGACACATTATCGTCTCTTCTGCGTGTCTTGTCGATTATCTTGAAGTCTTGTCTTGCTTACCCTCGGCTCTCTCCGCCACCCCAAAGCTTGTATAAAAGGAGAGAGAGAGAGAGAAAGGGAGAGGAAGAAGGAAGCACTAGCATTCGTGCATTCAAAACACTCTGTAAACACATTCCCATTCAACCACAATCAGAAAAGAGCTAAGGCTCAGCAGGAGTAGGACTATTTCCCGCGAGGGGGTCCGAACCTGGGTAAATCTGAAGTCGCTCCTTGTTGTCTTGAGACGCCAAATCGAATCGAGCTTGGTCGAGTTGGCTAGCAGACTAAAAATCTGATCAGGGGTGTGATCCGCAGTGGTTGAGCGGAGAACACGCCGTCAATAGCTGCAAACATTTGGTTTATTAATCTAATAGAAGTGTTATGTTTAAAATCTTCATAGCCGTTGGATCTAGTTGACAAACACCATCTTAGCCATGTGATACATGAACACAAGATGCAACAGGGTGTTCGATGTCTCTATAAAGGAAAGCGTGGTCGACATTTGGAAAGGATACACCGGCCTATTCGTCACGATGCAGACCGTCTTCAATTGGAAGAATTTTCGCCGGTGGTTGGGGTTTACGGTATACGTTGCTGTGGCTTTCGGCTTGGAGGTGGCAATCAAAAAACCGATACTAGGGTCAAGATCCTCAAGAAGGTGGTACAGCAGTACGAGGGCGGTGTCCATCCGCGCGTTTCGAACATGCGCCATCGTTCTCGCCAGCCTTGGGACCGTGTTCTTCCAGCCGCTGGTCTTCGCCATTGTGCTGTTCCCACTGGCGGCGCTCTACGTGCTCGGGCTCTACATCTCCGCGGGGCTCTCCGCGTGGCGCCTCATCCAGCACGACTACGGCGTCGCGGAAGGAGACGCCAGCAAGGCCAACCTGACGCCGGCGATGGTCGTGCTCTACTCCATGGCGCTGCTCCAGGGCACGCTCTTCGCCTACAAGCAGCTGATAGGATGCTTCGTGGAGAAGAAGTTACTGAATAAAGTCGCCGGATCAAACCTGGTGCGAGGACCAGTTTCAGACTACCTGAGAGAAACCAGGGCCGGAGGAAGGAGCCTGGCCACGTACGCCGTGGAGCTGCTGGAGTCCAGGTCCCCCGACAGCTACGTTTCGGGGGTGAGGCTCATGGCCGCGCTGACCAGATCGCATTCGCAGGACGGCAGCAAGAGGCGGCTTCTCACAGGGCTGGCATCCTCCGGCTACGTCGTCCAGAGGCTGCTGCTCACGCTGGACAGGGGAAGCCCGTACGACGGGGAGGTCAGGGAGTGCGCCGCGAGCATCGTGGAGGGCCTCGCCGGCGACGTCTCTTTGGAGCGGTTCCCGGGAGGGGTCCAGCGCATAGCTTCCCTGCTCGACGACGACGACGGCGACGACCACCGCCACCGGCAGCAAGGCATCCGCATTTTTCGCGGGCTCGCTGCCGACGAGGACAATCGCAGCATCATCTCCAAGAAGATCGTGGCGCCTGCAGTAAGCTCCCACCGAACTCTCTCATGTCAAGCCAGCAATTTTTAAAAATAAAGTTACTCCCTCTGTTTTTTTTAATTTGACGTCTTTGACTTTTTGATACGTCTTTGACTATTCATCTTATTCAAAAATTTTGTGCAAAGATGTAAAAAAATAATACATATTTAAAGTAACTCTATTGATAAAACAAATCACAACAAAATAAATGATATTTATAAAAATAATTTGAATAAGACGAATGGTCAAAGGCATGTCAAAAAGTCAAAAGCGTCAAATAAAAAAAACGGAGGTAGTATAATACATCATTTATTCGGATATACACGGTCCATAAATATAATACAATTACATAATTATAGTTTCTTTTTCTTTTGACGTGTGGTACCAATAGTCCATCTAAGAGCGTCCCATACGTACTCAGCAACATCAAGCACAAGCAGATCAAGGTCTGGTTCTAGATAAGTTAGTCAAATAAAGTGTACTTTAGCCACATGGTGACCCGGTGAGCAGGCGGGCGAGCAGGCCCAGCGCCGGGCGGACAGGCTACGTGTCGACCCGGCGAGCAGGCCCCGAGCGCCGGACGATCCGATCTCATGGTGCGATGGTGAGCGGGTGGGCGAGCAGGCCGTGAAGACAGGCACCCAATACACGCGTCGATCCAGCGAGCAGCTAAAGGGTCTTAAAAGGGAGGAAGCTTTCATTCTAAGGACGGGCACGGATCATCCCGGATTTGGTGCATTCAATGCGACGGAATTGGTTTGACGGAGTAGTCAGGGTCTGATGAAATGATTGCCCTGCCACTCCATGGCGTCAGCTACGTAGTAGCTTTTATGGGCGCATGTGACAACATGCAGTGACAGGGGAGCAGGGGTATGCGCTCGCCCTGTCACTTTCTTCCTGTCCCCAGACGCTGCGGAGGCGCTGCAAGGTGGTGACTTCGATGTGATATTAGTGATGGGACAGCTACAGTGTCCATGATCATTTAATGTAAAACTGTTCATTACTCTATGACCCAAGCTAGCTCGAGTATATAAGGGCTGGGGGTGTATTTGTAAAGGAGTTGATCCTTTTCTGGATCGAAGACCCGAAGGTAGACAGTTTTTATATTGCAAGGAGCTCGAGCAGGAATAGGGTTGTTACCCGATTAGGGGCCTAACCTGGGTAAACTTAGTGCTTGTTTTTGCGTTCTTGCTTGAGAGAGAAGAGAGAAGTGAGCTAACTACACACACCCCCGGAAAACCTGTCAGCTGAGATACGTAGACAAGTTTCAACTGACCATAAATGTAAATAAACAACAAAAAACTAAGAAGCTAGATATACAAAGTCGACTTGCTTGTCAGCGGTCGCCTGAACGGCAGTTCACTCGCCCAGGCGCGTCACCTGCCTTCGGCGACCGGCAGAGGTAATTTGGGAGGGAGGGGTAGCGAGAAGGGAGAGAGAGAGAGAGAGAGAGAGAGAGAGAGAGGGAGGGACAGCACGTGCTCCACGCCGCCATCTTTCTCCTCGCCGGCGCCACCGGCATTGTTTCCTCCTCCGCGCGTTGCTGCCGGGTTTGGGTTATGGTTCAAGGGTGGGGGTGGGGATCTCTATGCCCCCTAGCTTAGAGGGATGGCCGGGGAAGGTGGTGGCCTAGTAGTTGGTTGGGGATGGAGTGAGGCGGTGGTGGCGGGTGAAGGCGTCGGTTGGGTTAGGGTGGGCCGGGCGGCACGGCAGCGGGAGGGAGTTCGGGGCGAAGCGGGCGGTGGCGGCAGGTGTGGAGGAGGAGGGGCGCACTCGTAGGAGAGGGAGAGAGACAGCGGTCACGCGGAGCGTCGGGGGAGAGGAAGGAGGAAGAAAAGAGAGAGGAGGAGAGATCTGTGCCGTTGGATCTCAATCCAACTGCTCAAAAAATCGTCTTAGCTGTCCTATGTGAATCCAGTTGCCTCTCAAGGAGTCAATCCCATAGTATGTTATATACCACCATTCTCAAGCTAACCATACCAAGTTGATGTTGCAGGACCTCGCGGAATACTTACCCCTGAGTCGACGCCGACGGCAGAAGAACCATCAGCTGAAAACCAAGTCGAGCTAAAAGTTGAGTAAACTATACATATTCATCTGCGACATGCCCGGCCTCTACCAATCTTGTGTCACGCCATCGCCATGTGCCCATATGTACCATTTGCTGCTGTAACTATGCTTAAGCGTGCCTGTGAACCGCTTCTATTACGTTATGCATTTCATTTATAATTTCATCTTAGTTCGGAAGTGACCTGGACGCATGGACAAATTAAAAATTTGAGCTTATTGCACCTTGCCCACAGTAAAAAAAAATTACACCGCATACAAATATTAACAAACTTGGTCAAAATTGACAAGGTCTAAAATTATATTCATACCCACAATGGGCTGCTCCTGGTCGTAAGCAAGGGTTTTAAATTTCGTTTTCATCCCCGAAACTGTTGTTCCATCGAGCCGAGAAACCAGTAAAAGCCGTCTAAAATCGCTGAAAAACCGGAGGAGTTTGAATCCAGACGGTTTTTTTTATCGTTTTGAGAAACCGCCAGTTTTAACAGTTAACCGGCAATTTCTGCCGATTTTTACCGTTTTAATCCAAAAACTCGTAGAAAATGTGGAAAATGGAAAGAAAAAAAAGTGGGTAAAAAATATGAGCCTGATACAGGGCGACTACGGCGGCGCCGCGGGCAGAGGAGACGCGAGCGAGGCGATCCTGCCGCCGACGCTGGTGAGTGGTGAGGCTGATCGATCGTGCTCTACTCGACTACTCCATGGCGCTAGCTGCTCCAGGGCACGCTCTTCGCCTAGGTTGCTCTCGAGGAGAAGAAGATGGAGGGATCAGATCACTGAGGGTGATGGGCCAACTCGTCAGTGCTCCTGGAGAGAGAGAGAGACTGGCTCCAGCCTCTAGCCTGCGTCGCGCAATCTCCAGCGCAAGCGGGCCATTGCCGGCATGCATGCAGAATATTCTCAAGTGCAATTAGTGTCAGGCCAAGCCATTCCTTGATGCTGCAGCCACGCATTCAGCTGGGAAGCAGAGGGGAGCATATCAAGGAGGCCCTGCTACTGAATACTGATCATCAAATTTGTCCATGCATAGCGATGGCGCGGACGTACAGCTCCGTGCATCGGAGAGATGAGGAGGGCAGTAGTTCCGTTCATCCACAAGGCCGCGACGATGTAGACGAGGCCAGCGGAGTTCCATTTCCATCAGAAAATTGGCAGGGGAAGCACCGGCAGATGCTATCTGGCCAATGCGGAAGCAACGCCGCAACCATCCTTCAAGTCTGCCGATGCTCTCACCGGATGCTTTTAGATGTTAAAAGCAGCAGCAAATACAGAGGTGGTTGAGGCCACCGGTCTCGATGGGGTGGTTCGACAGTGAAATTTCGTGTTTCACGCTAGCCTCGTCTCTGCGTAAGAGCATTGGCAACAAAATCTCCTCGTTTGGTTCTCTATATTCTTTCTCTAAATTAATATTTGTTCCCTATATTTCTTTCCTCTTCAGTAGAGCCTCTAACCTAAAAAAAATAGGAGTCTGTAAATTTAGATATTGAAATAGATACTCCATTCAATCATTATAGAGTATGAAGAGTGTTCACGTTGTTTTTTAAGGAGCATGCGCGATTGCTGAAGAATTCACTAGAGACATGAATGATCACGCACGACACACATTTCGTATGGATGCAATACTAGAATATTCCCAGGTCGACGAATACATGACATGTGTCTAAAACAATTTCCTCCGTTAGATTTGGTTAAATTAATGGAGAACATAAAATCATACATGATAAATAAAATTTAATCATGCACAACTTTTGGAAAAATTGTTATAAGTAAAAATGAGGCATAGGTAGCATCATACATTAGATCAATTTTAATAAAGGACAATTTTCTTTGGAATTCAACTTTTAAATATTTTAAAAGTAGAGAACCGAAGAAATGGCATCTATTCAACGAGCAGCAGAAAATTACATGGGTGTGGAACTTCTAAGACAAGTTAGCGGTTGGTCATAATTTACAGGTTTAGCGCATGACATCCTCATAGGCGTAGGTCCTCTGATATTAAGTTGAGGAGTACGTTCAGAGGGCGTTCAGACCGCCAAAAGATGCTGGAGTTACACTCAAATCAGATGTGTTATAGGGTAGCTTAGATTATAAAATTTCTATGACCACCAGCGAAGGAGATCGTCTATGTGTGAGACCAACTGCGGGGACTCCGTGCAGAGATGTTGAGGTTGTCACCTACATTGGCCCCTCCAGAATATGCAGCTAAGCCAATTCCAAAATAGATGGCTACGTACGTGTCACTAGATTTCGGTGACAAATGGAACAAAAGTAGCAATTAGGCACGTGTCATTGGAACAAACACATTGGTTGTTTGGACACAGTTGTGCAGTAGAAGCCAGACAAAGAATCTACACTTGGGTGGCGTCCAAATTTTCAAGGTGATGTATACATTGGGGGAAAGCGTGTTCCCAATGAATTGAAGGTGATAGGCCGCTCTGATAAAAAAAAAATCTAGATTTGATTGAAATGCTAGGTGATCTGGTCCGGGTTTCATTGTGTGAAGACTGAAGCCTACCTAGGAGGTAGCTGCCAAAATTGGACCAACTCTGAAGTCATCCATGAATATTAAACACCATGAATTTGGTATTTGCCGAACAAGACGCGGTATTAATTCAGTAAGTACCGTTACACGTCCTATCTTCTGTTATTTATTTTTAGAGAAAATTGTCCTCATGCCATCAAAATAAATGGGTATTTCCAAAATACCATCCAAAGAAACCCCGGTTCCAAAATACCACTGCCGTTATCTCCGTTATACCCAAAAATAACACCATCGTTATTCTCCCACCAGTGCAGTCCCAATCACAGTCAAAATCCCCCATCGTGAGTCAAAATCCCCAAATCGTAGAGGGAATCGCCTGCTTCCCCGCCGCTCGCCCCCGTAGACCTCGACACGCGGTCGGCCAGGCGACCTCGCCGCGGCGGCGACCTCGACGCACGGCCGCCCCGGTGACGTGCGGTCGACCCAGCGACCTCGCCGCAGGGCCTGCCGGCCCGACGACCTCGCCGCGTCGCCGGCCCGCCGGCCTGCGACCCCGACGCCCTGCCCCCTGGAGCCTCTGCGACCTCGACGCCCCGCCGCCCCCTCGTGCCAGTACGACCCCGACGACCTCGCCCGCCTTGCCGTAGTTGGCGCCTGTCGACGGCAATAACACGCCGAGGTTGGGCTCCAACAGCGTTGCCCTGATCGAGAGCAGCGTCGTCCCGAGGTTGGAGCAGGAGATGCCATCGCTTCGACATCTGGGTTTTCCTCTTCGTTTCTCTCACTTCTTCATTCTACATCTGCTTCCTGCTAGCGAACAGATTTGAATGTGGTTGAAAATTCTTATACTTGCTGGTGAATTGAGGGAAGAGATTGGATTGGGGATTGCTCGATCTACATGCTGAATGGAGAAGCAAGTAAGTTGGATAGTTTTGTTGCTCTGCAAAGATATGGGTAATATATTAACCCTAATATAAATGCATCTCTTCCTCCTCCGGTTAGTGCAGTTACCCCCGCTTGTTCATAATGGCATTTTGGAGTGGAATAGCTAGCATCAGTTGGTATTTTGGAACTCCTATACCTTCTGATGGTATTTTGGAAAGGTGCATTCAACGTAATGGTATGAGAGCAACTTTCCCTTATTTTTAATATTGCAGCAAGCATAGGGATCGGTACTCAGTTCGCAAATCATCGATCGCCGGCTGCAAAAGGACAGGCCGGCCAATCTGGCATGGCTTTAACCCACTTTCAACCTCCATTTGTCTGATGCATTTGGTCCTAGTGAAGCATATAGGTCGTATAGTTTAATATATGTAATGTAGGTGCATGTACGTACGTAGCATAATTTTAATTATCTTGGAAGAGTGTAGCCAGTGGTCGTTATATAAGCACAGCCGCGGAGCAGATAGATTGGTATAAGGTGTAGGTCTTGAATTGCCAACTCTCTCGAGGGCGGAGGGCCGGGGAAGAATGGCTCGCTTCGAGTCCACTGACGATCAAGTGAGCTGTATCAATAGCTATGCTGTGTTCATGGGGTACCTGTCCAGGGGGGTCAGGGGGCTGAGTGTCCTGGTGCTTACGTGGAACACTGTTGTCCTACTTGGGGGCTTCGTCTCCGTGTTGGGAATGAAGGATTTTTGGTGCTTGACCGTGATTACCCTCGTCCAGACAGCTGGGTTAGTCCATTCAGCATATACTCTTCTACGTAGGCCCTGTTCTTTTATGCTTAATGGCCTATCTACGTTTTGAAAGATATATGTTTTGAGTTATTTTAGTCCGTTCTTTCGTTGGCTAAAGATGGGTCTTAACGTTTTAAAAAACAAGCCAAACGAAATGGATCCAAATCTTGAGACCACCTCAAGAAACTCTCGAAATTCAATCATTTCAGTTGTTTAGCCGTTCAGATCAGCCCAAAAAACATAACCTTAATCCAGTAAGGCCTTGAATTTTATCGCTTAGACAACTGAATTCAGCTTTTTCACTACCTGCGAATACACCTTTTTGTGATAATTCATAGGAGACAACCTCTCGACCGCCACTTGGATTGGTTGGTTCGTCGAGCAAGAACTTAGCATTTCATACGCCCTCGGCTTTAAGACATTCCTGCTCTTGAACACGGTCGGCGATGAGTCCGTTTATCGACCACTTTTCCTTTTGAATATTATAATTTACCTTAAATGATATATACTTATAAGGAAGAGATGTCATAATAAAATATACTAGAAACTCATCGAAAATGAACATTTTGAGAGCCTTTAATTTGACGGATATGTCCGTCATCTTCATGATGTGCTCTCTAATGCCTCCAGTCCCATGATATCTATTAGTGATGAGCTTTATTATCAAGGCACTAGCATTAGCCTTGGAGAAACCTTTAAACTGCTCCTTCACCTTTTTGAGATAGCTCTTGGCTTTCTCATCTTCGGGCATTGCACCCCAAATAGCATCAGAATTAGTACCCTTCATGATCATCAAGCAGAGACAGTTAGACCACTCCCATAACTTTGATTCCTCATTATAAATTTTCTTAAGCTCATCATAATTCTCCTTTCCCGCTTTGGAGCGGTCGGAGCATCCATACGTAGTGCATAGTCCAAGTCCATACACCCTAAGACAATTTCCATTCTCTTTTTCCATGTGGAAAAGTTATTCCCCATGATAGGAGGGATATTATTGATATTGGCAGCTTGAAGAGTCATCAGCTGAATTTTAAATACGTCTCAGTTAGACAATTTATAATGAATTTAAGTGTAATAAACATTATGAGATGAAATTATTCTAGATCACATCACCATTGGGCAGAAATGAAAGGAATAGTAATTGTCCAAAATAGGACATGTAATCGTAGAGTTAACTTTGGTAAAAAAAATAATGAAAACAAGCCATCTAAATAATATTAATATTCTCTAATCAAATTTCTCGTTGGTCCCATTTAAATAGAGATATCAACAAAATATTTAAAAAAATTTAGATAAAGCTGTGCCACATAACCATTGCATTCAACATAATTCATTAAGCATTTATTAGGCCCAAAACATAATTAAACAGTGCAAAATTAAATAAATTCATTTATCGTAATCAGTAAAACTCAATTGAATTTAACCAGATGCACTATTTACTTATTTTAGGCCCCTTAAGCCAAAAAGGTGTTAGCCCAAACATTAAGCGCACGGGCGTGGCCCAACTTCAAACATGTGCCACGGCCCACTTAAGTGCGCGCAGCGCCGCCGGCCCAGCCAAAAGGACACGCACGTGTGGTCGGCCCACAGAAAAGGATGGTCCGAGGCCCATTAAAACTAACACGTTATAGGTTTTCGGTTGGGCAAAAATGTAGATTTTGAGTTTCGGGTTGGGGAATTTCTCAGTGGTTTTGGCATTAGGATTAACCCAATCCGAAGTCATCTTCTCCTAAATTCTAAACACACGTTAAATCGTTAATCCGAAAGGCAAATCATCAACCCGACGGCTAATCAAGGACTTAGAACATGATTAGGACTTAATTAGGGCTAAGTATGGCTCTGATACCAAATGTTAGATTATAATCGTGATGCGGAAGAACTAAACATGAACTTAGCCTAGAAATTAAACACCAAAATTAAACCGGGTTAGGGTTCCACACTGTTGCTTGAGCTTGCCATCGGGGTTGATCAATAGTTATGCCAGAGTAGCCTGCTTGGTGGAGAGCCGGAGCAAAGGGGAGAAGAGTTTGCCGTGCAGTGAAGTCCTCGAGGTGGAGTGAGGCCTTCCAACAGCTACGATGCTTCCAAGATTGGATAGGGATTTAGGAATGATTAGAGCATCTCCAACAGCTCCTAATATATCTTCCCAAAACCATATTTTAGGGAAAAAGGAAAAAAAATGTCTCCAACAGTCTCCAATCCAAGCTCCCCATCTTCCCAAGACGCGAAAACCTCGTCCTCACGGCGCAAATTTCCGCCTCGCTCCTCCTCCCAATCGCCCTTTCGCTTTTCCACGCCATCACCGTGGTTTCGCGCCATTCCACGCAGCCGCTGCATGCGTCGTCTGCCACCGTGCACTCCCACTGCTCCTCCTCATCGCCGCCTCGGCCTTGCTCTCCGCCAGCCGATCTGGTCTCCGTCCGCCTTGTGGGCGACCTGTCCCAGACGATGGGACCACCGCCCTGTGCAGCTCGGCCATCCGCGACGCCGCCCTCGGCAGCTCATCCATCCGCAGTGCTGAGGCCGCGGAACCTTGGGAGACGATGTCACAGCTGCCAGGGGAGACAGCGACGGAAGATGCAGAGGTGGTTTATTGATTTGATTTCTTGATTTGCATCTCTATATAACTGCTGCTAGTTAAACTAAAAAGGATCAGATGAATCTGCTGTTGTCTTGAGAATGGTTGCACGCTTGGGCATTTTGTGCAGCGAACTTCATTTATCATTGCGTAGTGGTTACTAATGGCAGGAATGGTGATTTCCTGCATGACTTGGGTTCTAGAGCGTGGACAATTGGTTTGGTATGCATGAAATTTCAGGTGCAGAAAATTATTTAGAATATGCAGATAAAGGATATTGCAGCGATGTTCTTGATCTAGCCTCAAGTGCGATCTGGTCTTCGTTCTGGCGGCGCGAACGGCAAAGAAAAATAGATGGCGCGAGAGAGAAGGCCGGCCCACAAGACCAAGTCAAACGATTTTTTGGGAAAAAGAAAGGGAGCTGTTGGAGCATGGACTTTATTTTAGGTCTTAAGACTTTTGAGAAGATCCCAATCCAAAGGTATTGGGAGATATATTTTTGGGTGCTGTTGGAGATGCTCTTAGAGAAGTGATTATGGACGTGTATTAGGATAATCACAAAACCCTTTACTTATAGTACCGTGCAGCTGGGGGCCGCACTAGAAAAGTTGTTGGGACGTAGGCCCCTAAAAATTTGAATCTGGCAGTTACCAAACGATCACAAATTCAACAAACCTACGTGGAGCTTTTAGCGCGCCCGCACTTCTGCACCGTCTCCTCCCCATTTAGGGATGAGGGACGCCCTATATAGTTGTCGTTAGGCATTCCAGCCTTGAAAGTTTTGGACCTCTTTTAGCCTTTTATTAACATATATGAAGCATGCAACAGGGTGTTCAGGGTCTTCGTAAACGAAAGCTTCATCAATAGTATTATGCACGCATTCTTCGGCTCAGTCATTACTACGGCTATTATCGTGAGAAAGTTTGGCGCCAAAAGATTGTTCTGGGTAGTGGTGGCAATCGGCGCGCTGTTAATATCGGGCGCGGTGGTGGAAGCAATGCGCAGAACGGCGCTGGTCAAGATCTTGCGGTCCAAAACGGCCATCGGTATAGCATCCGCAGTCGTATTTGCCATAGCCATTGTGGCGATTCTGCTTGTGCAACAAGTGGCCTTCGCCATTGTGCTGCTCGCTGTAGCTGCTCTCTACACGTGTGGGATGTTCGTCTCCGCTGCACTCTCCCTGTGGCGCCTGGTAATCCACGACTACGGCGTGGCCGATAGCGATGATGCGAGCCGAGCAAACCTGAAGCCATCGCTGCTGGTGCTGTACTCCATGGCGCTGATCCAGGGCCTCCTCGTCATGTACATCACGCTGCTCCCTCTCGTGGTGAAGAAGATAGTAAAGACACAATGGTTCGGGGATCTTGCGATCAGCCCATCGGTTTTGAACAGCTACCTGGAGGAAACCATAACCGGATGCCAGAAGGACCCGTCGTTCGCCAGAGGGAGGAACCTCATCACATACTCCCTGGAGCTGCTGGAGTCCAGCTCACCTCACACTGACAGGTACAGTTCCGGAGTAAGGCTGCTCGACGCTCTCGTCGTGCAGCGCCTGAACCTGGATCCGTCCACTGTTGGGAGTAACCGCGAAGATCTGCTGCGGGAGCACGTGCTGATGAAGCAGCTGCTGCTCGGATCGTCGTCGTCGAGCCACTTGATCCGGAAACTGCTGCAGACGCTGGATTCCAGGAGCCCCTACGACAGGGAGGTCAGGGGGTGTGCGGCGAGGATAGTGGCCTACATCGCCAGCGACGTCCGTTTGGGGCAGTTCCCTGGAGGGATCCGGTGCGTGGCTTCGCTGCTTGACGCATTCGAGGAGTACAGCTCCATGGAGCCGTATCAGCGAGATTGGGCTGACTGGCTGGTCGACGCCTTCGACGACGACCCTGACCGCCTGCGCGACAAGTACATTCAGTTGTGGCCGTCGGCGAGAGGGAGTGAGAATGCTGATGCTGATGCTGATGGCCTTCGCAAGGGCTACGAAGACCTTGTGCTGCAGGGCATGCGCATCCTCCGGAGGCTCGCCGACGACGACGACAACTGCAGGATCATCGGCGGCACCCCTGGTCTGCTCTCCAGGATCATGGCGCCTCTAACCTCTGATCCACTCCACACCAGCCTTCATGATGGGTGGCTCTGCCTCCTAGCGAGGGGCTCGCTCAAGGTGATGCGCCGGCTCGTCGCGGCTCCTGGAGATACCGGCATGAGCGTGCGTCGTGCAATCTCAGCCGACAAGGAAGCAATAATGGCCTGCATGGAACGTATTCTTGGCTGTGACGAGTGTCGAGCTGCAAAGCAACGTGAAGTAGCCGCTGAGATCCTCAAAGCTATCGATGGAAGATAGATGTCTACCCGAGTTTGACCGCCGAAAGCAGGCAAGGTTTCACTGGGGCACTGCTACAGAAATTTGTTGATGGCGAGGGCGGTTCCGTTCATCAACCACACCAGCAGGGTTCCATAAAAAAATTGGCTGGTGAAGCACCGGCATTTCTTCGATGGAAACATCAGCATTCGCAGCTTTATTTTAATCCAAAGATAAATTACGAATATGATTTGATAAATATTCATCAAAATATGGGTATATCTTAGATACACATGTACTAGAAGCAATTATATCTCTCTAATAAACTCGTCCGTCAACGATATAAGAGAAACAACGACAGAGAATACATACTGGCTATTCTGATCGTTGAACTGGATGTTGGCATTGTTGTATATATTGGTTATCATGACCGCTAAACTGAACAAAGACGTTGTTATTGTCGTCGAGGACGTTGGTGTTATTGTTGTCGATAGCGATGTTAGGGTTTGTTGTTGTCGTCGTCGGTGATCCTCGCCGGTGAAGACATCGACGGAGACCGATGTACGGAGGAACGCACAGTGAAGATGAACAGTCACACTACCCAGCGCTTCCCAGAAACTCTATTTGTCCTCTTCCGGTGTAGGAGCGCAAGGACAGTACTATTCCGTAAACTTGCTCTCATGTTCGACGGTGTGGTACGGTTCCGGAGACTTGCTCTCCCGTTCGACGGTGCATGTTGGCGCAAAGAAGGGGAAAGCCTAGACGATGACACGGCAGATGGGAGTGATAAAGCCTAGGGTTTTTTCCTTCTCACTCCTAGCGGCAACGGTATATATATAGAGAAAAACCACGTGGGTTAATGGGTCACGAGATCATGCCACGATCGGACTCACACGTTTATATCTCTCGAAAATCCTGGAGAGCAAAAGGTCGCGCTGCACAAGCACAAGGGCCCATTTTCAACCGACCATTCATGCAGGTGGACGAGGAAGCTTGGGCGACGGCACAACAGATTGAAGTGACAAAGCCTAGGGTTTTTCCTCTTCTCACTCCTGGCGGCGACGACGGTATATATAGAGAAAAACCATGTGGGTTAACGGGTCATGAGATCATGCCACGAGCGAGCTCACATGTTTTCATATCTCAAATATTCTGGAGAGCAAAAGAAGGTCCGGATCCCTGGCCGTTCGCTCGACAGGATGTCGGAGAGGGTCGACTAGCACTTTGAACATCGACTACCTTCAAGTTCCTCGTGCCTCTTTCGCTTCCTAGCTTCGCTTTTTCTCAAATCGCGCCTTTAATCTGGCCCAAGTCTCTTGCCGCCATGTAAAGTTCAACCCATTGAGCGGTGAATGTTCGCGTACTCGCGCTTCTCTTCTTCTCACCACTCGCCTCGTGACTCTCTTTCTCTCGTAACACTTGATGGTCATTTCGGGTCTTTATAACTCTTGGCCTGCAATCTTTAAGGGTTTCCCACCAGTATCTTGTTTCAACAAGTTCCTAAACTCGAGTTGCGTAACACGCATCCGACCTCGCCATTAAGCTCGCTCAGAAGCCCTCCGCGCGAGGTACTTACCACCACCGCAGACGGCCACTTGGCAAACATCGCTGGCAAAGCCCTCCGCGCGCAGGCACTTTCCTTGTTCGGTTACCTTCGAATCGCCTTAACTCACGTTAACGAGCGCCTCGAACGAGTCGATCAGATATGGTGTCGCCTCTCTCTTCACGCACGTGCTTGAAGTCGAAGTTCAGGTCTTCATGCATCGTCTGCATCGGGGCTAGGCGCTTTTTCTCTTGTGCACTGCTCGAACTCGAATTCAGTCCTCAAGCAATTGAGCAACGGGCCGGAGTTAGGTAAGCTTCCTGTTTTTCTTAAACTCTAGCGTTGTTCGCGCTTTTGGTTTCGTTTCGTCTTTGTCTTTTGTCGCTTTTTGCCGAAACCTGCCTTGATCGAACGCGCCCGATTCAAGGCTTTCGGCGGTCTTGAGTCGTCTAGCCTCCTCGAGGATCGCCTCCTCTCGCTGGCCAGACTTGAGCTGAACTTCGCAACCCCAGACGCTGCTTTTCAGCCTTTCCTTAGCGTTGGTTTTCCAAAGTCTCGTTGGTTTCGCTCCCGTGAGCGCCCTCGCGTCTGAGCATGTCTTTTTTTATCGGCGACAACTCAGATGGTTCCGGTTAACCGGGCGGTGCATTACCGTAGGGAGCTTTCTTCACCGTAGAAGATTCTCATCGCAACGGCATGCCCACCGTAGTCGATTCTCATCTCAACGACACCCCGGCGCTGTTCCGCACCGAGGCGACACCTAACGCAGATGGGTCGGCATGCTCGGATAAGATTTCGCCTGCACGTTTTTGCTCGCGTTAAGGTCCCGACGCTTTCTCTAGCTAGCGGTCTTAGCTACAATGGTCAAATTATTCTGTTCACGACACGCTTTTTTTATCCATGCTACGCTACGCCTTGCATTGTAATCCGAGTAATGCACCACCACGAGTCCCGCCCACCGTAAGTCCGATTCTCATCGCGAACGGGCACTTTAGCGCTTGCCCGCGATTCGCCGAGGTGACACTAACGCTATCGGGGACGCATTAGGAAAAAATTATGTCTTGTAAAGGGTAGGTCGCTTTTGTGTTTCCAAACTCGCTTTGTTTCTTCTTAGAGCCTTTTTTCGCTCTTTTTCCCTTGTCGCCGCTTTGTTTGTCTTTTGCAGGAAATATAGAACGGGGAACACGTGATTCGGCAGGTTCCGTGCCCCCCACCAAAACCGATGTTCTGGATTCTTCTCGCACGCCCGCCAGAATTGAACCGATTTCACCAACAGATGATTTCTTTTTGCCCGCATCGACCTTCACGCCGCTAAGCCACCAACGGAGTCCTCGTTCACCGTAGTCGACTCATCGCGAACGGGCAAGCCCATCGTAGTCGATTCTCATCGCATCGCACTGCCAGGCTTGCCCGCATTCGCCGAGGTGACACTAACGCCATCGGGACGATTAGGAAAAATTATGTCTTGTGCGGGTAGGTCGCCTTTTGTGTTTTCCAAACTCGCATTTTTCTTAGAGCCTTTTCTTGCTCTCTTTTCCCTTTGCCGCTGCTTTGTTTGTCTTTTGCAGAAATATAGGAACGGGAACATCGATCTGTGATGGTCGCGAGGTTCCGTGCTTCCACCAAAACCGATGTTCCAGATCTTTCTTCTTGCACGCCCGCATGCGAGAACCGATTCACTACTCAACAGATATGATTTCTTGCCTTTGCCCGCATCGTCCTTCAGCTCAAGAAAGTCAAGGTGAAGGCCACCAACGGTGTCTCGCCCACCGTAGTCGATTCATCAGAACGGGCGCCCATCGTAGAAGTCGATTCTCATCGCACGGCATCTAAGCGCCGGTTCTCAAGACCGCCAAGACAACGCTTAATATCGCGCAGGAATACGCCATGGTAAAGCGTTGATTTTCACGCCTTCGCTCCCATCGCAGACGGGTTGTGGATTCACTTGGCCGGGCGCTTCTTCGCCCGAGCGCGATTCCGTCCTCACGACGAGCCGTGCTCGGCCGATCACCTCGACCGGCGTTCTTCTTCGGGCAAGAAAAGCCCTACCGGTACGCCTTCGCTTAGTCGCACTTTCTTCGTTCCTTTAACGAGCTCCGTGCTCGGGACTAGATCTCCTTACTTGTTCTTTTATGCGAGTTCTCACGCTCGATCGGGTCACCTTCCCATTCAGATGTATTGTCTTCTCCAAGCACACTCATTCACGCCCCGAGGCACATCACCTTCGCTCCAGAGCATAATGTTTGCTCGAGCGCAATCTTCGCTTCTCTTTGGCACTAGCCCGAGAGGTGGTTCCCTATCTTTTCCTAAGCATCCGAATGCCCGGATGCAAGAAGACGAGTCCGTTCTTCGACTTGTTATGTTCATTCTCCCTAAGATCTAATCTTACCGGATGCGTGGTACGCTTCTTTACTACTAAGAATCCAATCCTCCTTGATGACATTCAACCTCAAGGAGATGATTCACCTCACTTCTTTCGATTTCAGATCGAGAGCACGAGTGTCGAGCTGCAAAGCAACGTGAAGTAGCCGCTGAGATCCTCAAAGCTATCGATGGAAGATAGATGTCTACCTGAGTTTGACCGCCGAAAGCAGGCAAGGTTTCACTGGGGCACTGCTACAGAAATTTGTTGATGGCGAGGGCGGTTCCGTTCATCAACCACACCAGCAGGGTTCCATAAAAAAATTGGCTGGTGAAGCACCGGCATTTCTTCGATGGAAACATCAGCATTCGCAGCTTTATTTTAATCCAAAGATAAATTACGAATATGATTTGATAAATATTCATCAAAATATGAGTATATCTTAGATACACATGTACTAGAAGCAATTATATCTCTCTAATAAACTCGTCCGTCAACGATATAAGAGAAACAACGACGAGAATACATACCGCTATTCTGATCGTTGAACCGGATGTTGGCATTGTTGTATATATTGGTTATCATGACCGCTAAACCGAACAAAGACGTTGTTATTGTCGCCGAGGACGTTGGTGTTATTGTTGTCGATAGCGATGTTAGGGTTTGTTGTTGTCGCCGCGTCGGTGATCCTCGCCGGTGAAGACATCGACGGAGACCGATGTACGGAGGAACGCACAGTGAAGATGAACAGTCACACTACCCAGCGCTTCCCAGAAACTCTATTTGTCCTCTTCCGGTGTAGGAGCGCAAGGACAGTACTATTCCGTAAACTTGCTCTCATGTTCGACGGTGTGGTACGGTTCCGGAGACTTGCTCTCCGTTCGACGATGCATGTTGGCGCAAAGAAGGGGAAAGCCTAGACGATGACACGGCAGATGGGAGTGATAAAGCCTAGGGTTTTTTCCTTCTCACTCCTAGCGGCAACGGTATATATATAGAGAAAAACCACGTGGGTTAATGGGTCACGAGATCATGCCACGATCGGACTCACACGCTTATATCTCTCGAAAATCACGGAGAGCAAAAGGTCGCTTGCACAAGCACGAGGGCCCATTTTCAACCGACCATTCATGCAAAGGGATCGGGGAAGCTTGGCGGCAACAACAGATTGAAGTGACAAAGCCTAGGGTTTTCCTCTCTCACTCCTGGGCGGCGACGACGGATATATAGAGAAAACCATGTGGGTTAACGGGTCATGAGATCATGCCACGAGCGAGCTCACATGTTTTCATATCTCAAATATTCGGAGAGCAAAAGAAGGTTGTCGGGATTAGATCACGCCCATAGCCATGGCCCACTCCACCGACGGCCCATCGAATGACCTACCGGGCTGGCTCCCGAAGGTTCTATCAGCCCATGTGCATCCCGCCGAACAGCCTTGCACTTGCACGGTGCGTAACGACCTAGGATTCGTGTTTGAGTCCTATTCAACAAGAGTTCTGCACGGCTACGTGAAGACCCGGACGTTGGTTTCCCGGATTGGAATAGAAGTCGTGATCCCCAAGAATTGAAGTATACCTTATCTACCTCGGGATGTATTTGGCATGTATGAGTTCGTTATAAACTCGTAGTTAGCTTACCGATTATCCCTTGATAGGTCGGTTTGCTTTCAAGACTATATAAACAGAGCCCCTACGGCGTGTTAAGGGCTCCTGGACTTGATCTTCGCATTGTCGCGCCTGTACTCGCATAATCTCGCCGAGACTTGTTCGTCTCGCCGAGCCACCTCTTGTATTCATCCCTGATATATAAGAAAGGCCGGACGTGGGCTATTATCTCTCCGAGAGGCTGAACCGTGATAAAACTCGCCTCTCCTGTCATTGTTGTTCGTGGTTGTTTGGCGTGTCTCTATCTCAATCTTAAAGAACCTTAGCGACTTGAGATCGATATCTCAACCGTCGACAATGGCGCCGACCGTGGGATCGCAGGTCGAGCATGTCGAACTCTATCGGCGATCGAGAGATTCTCCCGAGGACTATGACTCGGCGGCGGGATGTCTTTCCCGCCAGATCGGATCGATCCTTCGATCTTGATCGCCTTCAGATCCGGTTCCGGCCCGTGCTCGGGATCGATCTCTCGCGCCGGGCGCTCTTCGCCGGCGCGCTGTCTGTCCCGCGACGAGCTCCGTGCTCGGGATCGGATCTCCTGCCGGGCACTCTTCGCCGAGGCGCTGTCTGTCCCGCGACGAGCTCCGTGCTCGGTCGGATCTCTTCGCGGCGCGCTCTTCGCCCGGGCGCTCGTCTGTCCTCGCGATGAGCTCCGTGCTCGGTTGGATCACTGCCGGGCGCTCTTCTTCGCCGGCGCGCTCTCGTCCTCGCGACGAGCCCCGTGCTCGGGTCGGATCACTTCGCGGGCAGCTCTTCGCCGGCGCTGCTCGTCTCGCGACGAGCTCGTGTTTCGGGATCGATCAAAACTCCTTCCGGATCCCGGTCGTTTCGCTGACGATGGGATGTCGGAGAGGTCGACTAGCACTTGGAACATCGACCACCGTAAGTTCCTCGTGCGTGTCTTCGCTTCCTAGCTTCGCTTTTTCTCAAATTTCGCCTTTAATTCGTCCAAGTCTCTGCCGCCATGTAAAGTTCAACCCATTGAGCGGTGAATGTTCGCGACCCCTGCTTTTCCTCACCACTCGCCTTCTCGCACTCTCTTTCTCTCGGTAACACTTGATGGTTTGCCGGTCTTGCGAACTCTTGGCTCCGCAATCTTTAAGGGTTTCCTCACCGTATCTTGTTTCAACAAGTTCCTAAACTCGAGTTGCGAACACGGCATCCGACCGCTGCTAAGCCTCGCTCGAAGCCTCCGCGGCAGAGCACTTACCGCTCACAAGACAACCACTTGGCAAAGCTCGCTTCTCGTAAGCCCTCCGCGCAGCAGGCACTTTCCTTGTTCGGTTACCTTCGAATCGCCTAACTCACGTTAACGAGCGCCTCGAACGAGTCGATCAGATACGGTGTCGCTTAACTCTCTACGCACGTGCTTGAAGTCGCAAGTTCAGTCTTCATGCATCGTCTGCATCGGGCTAGGCGCCGCTCTTTCTCTTGTGCACTGCTCGAGTTCGCAAACTCAGTCCTCGAGCAACTGCATAACGGGGGAGTTAGGCTAAGCGTTCTCCGGTTTTTCTTAAACTCTCTAGCGTTGTTCGCCTTGCTCTTGGTTTCGTTTCGTCTTTGTCTTTTGTCTCTTTTTTGCAGGAAAAATTGCTCGATCGACTCTCGCTCTGATTCAAGCGCTGCTTCGGCGGTCTTGAGTCGCTTTCGGCCACTCCTGAGGATCGCCTCTGTCGATTGGGACTTGAGCTGAATTTCGCAACCCCTAGACGCTTTCGCTTCCAGTTCCTTTCCTTAGCGTTGGTTTTCCAAAACCTCGTTGGTCTTTCGCTCGTGAGCGCTCCTCAGCGTCTGAGCATGTCTTTTATCTGGCGACAACTCAGACTGCGGCTCGGTTAATCAAGCGGCACCACCGAGGAGTTTCGCCCACCGTAAGCCGATTCTCATCGCGAACGGCATGCCCACCGTAGTCGATTCTCATCGCAACGGACACTCCCCGGCGCTGTTCCGCGCTCGCCGAGGCGACACTAACGCCGATGGGTCCATGCTCGGATAAGATTTCGCCAGACGCTTTTGCTCGCGGCTAAGGTCCCGATCGCCTTCCCAAGCTAGCGGTCTTAGCCACAATGCCGGGCTGACTTCCAGCGCAAGACACGCCTTTTTATCCATGCTACGTCCTTCCTTGCACGGTAATCCGAGTAATGCACCACCTACGAGTCCCGCCCACCGTAAGTCGATTCTCATCGCAGCGGGCACTCCTAGCGCTTGGTTCCGCATTCGCCGAGGTGACACTAACGCCATCGGGGACGTATTAGGAAAAAATTATGTCTTGTGCGGGTAGGTCGCTCTTTGCGTGTTTTCCAAAACTCGCTTTGCTCTTCTTAGAGCCTTTTCTTGCTCTCTTTTCCCCTTTCGCTGCTTTTTGTTTGTCTTTTGCAGAAATATAGGAACGGGAACATCGAACTGGTGATGGTCGTGGCGAGGTTCCGTGCTTCCCCACCAAAACCGATGTTCGCATCCTCTCTTCTCGGGCACGCTCCATGCCCGAGAACCGATTCACTTCACCAACAGATGATTTCTTGCCTTTGCCCGCGACGACTTCACGTTCGGCTAAGTCAAGGTAGTGCGCCACCAACGAATCCTCGCCCACCGTAAGCGATTCTCATCGCGAACGGGCAAGCCCATCGTAGCCGATTCTCATCGCGGGCACTCAAGCGTCCGGTTCTCGCACCGCCAAGACAACGCTATCTGTCGCAAGGAATACGCCATGGGTAAAGCGTTGATTTCACACGTTCTCTTGCGGCTCTGATCATCGGGTTGTGATTCACTTCGCACCGGTTCTTCGCCGGAAGCGCGATTCGTCCCCGCGCGACGAGCTCCGTGCTCGGGTGTGGATCACCTCGCGACCGGCTCTTCGCCGGGCGCAGTTCTCACCGATGCGCCTTCGCTTAGTCGCACTTTCGGTTCCTTTAACGAGCTCCGTGCTCGGGACTAGATCTCCTTACTTGTTCCTTTGGCGAGCTCTACGCCAGGACCGGGTCACCTTTCCCATTCGTATGTATTGTCTTCTCCAAGCACACGATCTACGTCTGGAGGCACATCACCTTCGCTCCAGAGCATAATGTTTGCTCGAGAGCGCAATCTCTGTTTCCTCGGGCAGCTCTAGCCCGAGAGGTGGTTCCCTATCTTTTCCTAAGCATCCAATGCTCGGATGCAAAGAAGACGAGTCCGTCTCGCGACTTGTTATGTTCATTCTCCTGAAGATCTAATCTTACCGGATGCGGTGGTACGCTCTTTACTACTAAGAATCCAATCCTCCTTGATGACATTCACCTCAAGGAGATGATTCACCTCACTTCTTTCGATTTACGAGAGTCATGTCTCACATAAACACAAGGGCCCATTTTCAATGGACCATTCACGCAAGTGCCGTGCACCCGCCCCGATGAGGCGAGGCGAGCGTGCGTGCTTGTTAGTCTCTTTCTCACTCCCATCACATGAGCCAGTAGGATGAATCAAGCTTCACTATTTAAACTTATCACGCACTCCTCTCACTTGCAATTTGGTACTAAACAATGTTCACATGCCTTCCATGAGGTGCATCTTTGAGATTTTTTAGAAATTATTTCACTTACAATTTATATAGTTTAAATGTTCCCATCAATATCTGCAATCATATTCGATCTAAATTAATATCCCATAATATTCGTTTGTATCCGTGCTACCCGGATCCATATCCGAAAAATAATACGAATACGAATATGGTTTGTCGTTATCCAATCCGACCCGACCTATTTTCACCCTTAACTCCCAGGCCATTGCCCCAACTTAAAAAAAAAAATCTAGTGCGCACATGTGTAGGGGTATATTTTCCTTTGCTAGCATAAATTTTCTTGAAATGCAGCAGATAAAATGGAATAGTCTCAGCCCACCAGGGACGACTTCAATTTTATTAGTTTCATTTTGAACCATGCCAATCACAAGAAAAAGGTTTTTCCACAACAGCAGCATTTGATCTAAGGTAAAAAAAACTTTGCAAACATATTTGGTATTAAAAAAAAACTGTAAAGGAACATGATCCTGGAAATGCCGAGCTTTGTTAGGCAACTCTACTTTGCCTAACTAACTTCATACATGGTTCCTCAAATGAAGTCGAGCGAAAAACAAGTATGGATCGCATGCAATTGTAAACAAGTATGAATAGCATTCTTGCATCAATCTGGTAACATTACTCTATAAGCCAAGGTGTTTGAACTGATTCCCATTGGCATAGCTCATCTTCTTCAAACCATAGGGCTACAAATAGCAGAGAGAGATCTGAGTTTATCGTTTCTTATAATCAAGAAGAAAATAGCAGATATAAACCAATTTTGGTTCAAGCTAATAGACATCCCATATCATTAAGTACATGAAGCTCTTGTATTAAAAGTTTAAGCAATCTTAACCCTGCTCCTAATCATAACACCAACAAAAACAATGTGCAGTGAACTGCTTCAAATTTTATGTGAGGACTGCTAACTATTATCATTCTATTTTCAGTTGGTGTTGCCATGGATCCAAACTCCAGAACCACCTATCTATTCATGCTTATTGACTCAGGGAATCACATAAAGAGAAAACTAACACAGCATTGAACTGTTGCATAACTTACCGATTTCACGCTTGCCGTTATCAGGACTATCGCTTCCATGGACAACATTCCTGAAAAACATGAATTCATTATAATATCTTCAATAGGGAGAAAAAGGTGGAGTTTTTTTTTTTCTTCTAAGACTTGCTTCCATGTAATGTAACAGATGTTGGTATTAAGACATGAAAGAGTGTTTGTGTCAACTGTCAACCTTCCTGTTTGAACTGCAAGATCACCCCTTATGGTCCCCGGTTCAGCCTGAAGGGGATTAGTAGCTCCAATTAATTTGCGAGCTGAAGCAACAACACCATCACCCTCCCAGGCCTTACAGGACAGAGTAACCAAAATTTAAATGAGAAATATGTATTGGTCAAAGTGTGTAGTAGAAAATATGCTTAGTTCTTTACAAACATATACCATGCAAACAACAGGACCAGAAGTTATGTAATCAATCAATTTGGGAAAGAAAGGTCTATCCTTTAAGTCCTTATAATGCTCCTGGCAAAAGGAAGAAAGGATAAGAGAGTTAGCATATGCAAAAGCATCAGCAGTCCATTAATTCAACATGATATATTAAATTTTTAGTCCTTTAAAAGAGTAAATACACATCTATTAGAAAGAGAAATGTAGGGAGTAGTTTTGTATAGAAAGGACATGCATAAGGATCGTCGCTAAATTGAAAGGCATTCAAAGATATACTTGACCCAACCCGTGCCAGTCAATTCGTATGCCACTTCGCATGTGTGTGTGACATGTGGGACTATCTGAGTCAATAACAGTGGCCAAGGTGACATAGGCTAAATGCAAATTTTAAAGAGAGGCACTGGCTAAAATCTCCCCACCAAATATGGTGTTTCTTGTATGTAGTATTGTAGAAGTTCTTTAGACAACAGAAAAATGCAGTTTACACGGTGAAGTTCTTCAAGTTTCTTGGTGAATTTCTCAGCAGTGACGCAATAAAGTGGGGTATGGTGTTTTCTTATGCCAGGTTTTTTTTTGAAGGGTTATGCCAGGTATATTTGGTGAATGTCCATTTTTAATCAAATGGAGACAAATGATCTTTTATTCTTTGGATTTAGATTATTATGGGCTAAAGCTAAATGGCATGTCAAACTATCTATACTTTTTTTTGTCAAGAAGTTATAGAGAGTTCTCTAGCATCACCAAGGGTCATACGGAAACAATCTCTCTATGATTTTTAATCTCAGGGGTAAGGTTGTGTACACCGACCCCTCCGGCCCCGCTTTTGCAGATGTTTCCTTGAAAACATTGGGGTATGATAATGATGATGACGACGATGATGACAACGATGATGATATGCTAGGTATGTTTGGTGACTGAGATATCATGCTCCTTTATATTAGTTTTATTTATACAAAATAATATTTTTCCTTCGTAAGTAACTTATAAAATAACTATAGTAATATAAAAAAGGATCCATTTTGAGAAACAAACCTGAGCCAAGTCATTGGGGCACTGAAACAGTTTCAAGCCCTTCAACAAAAAGCCTTTCTTCTCTAAACGTGAAATAATCTCCCCAACCTATATACACAAACATGTATTTTATCCGAACCAAAAGAAATTATAGTGAAGCTACATAGTGTCAGTCATTTAGCAAAACAGTAGGAAAAATAAAGAAAAAGGACATACCAGACCACGCTGAACACCATCAGGTTTGATCATAATGTAGGTTTGTTCAACCTCCTGCACAGAACAAAATTCTTGTTAAGCAAGGTCTTGTGGTTAAGGAAGGGATCAGATTTATGGAGTTATATTAGATGAGACAACAACTGTAAGACTGTACACCTTCAAGCCTCAAATATAGTCCCTCCCTAAACAATGTTGACATGTGCGTAAGTACAAAAATACTAACGGCGAGTGCAGTAGAAGGAAGCACTTAACCGTGCAGTAGGTCTGGCTTCACTCTTCATAAACCTGTTTTCACACAGCCACAGCCACAGACTGGCAATTGGACAAGGAAAAATGGATGAACACACGGGAGAGCTGGGCTTGAGTAAAAGATATGTCAATCCTGTATATGAATCTAAAATGAAAAAAGGAAACAGCCAAAAAATGAAACAAAGTTGGGCTGAACTTCAATAAGCGCCTTTGAGATTTTGGAGAAATGGTTTCCAGATAGGGAAATCAAAACATTTACCTTTAGAACTGGTCATAAGCAATAATGCATATGTTAAATAAAACATGTTTACTATTATGACTTGTGCTCCATAATAATATTTATTAAGAAAAGACATAGTATTTTAATATGATTTTATTGCAACAAAATCTCAGTTTGGAAATGACCACGAACATGATTTTGGGTGTTCTCAGGTGTAAGGTCTCTTACGCGTTCTCTGGCAGCAATTATAAATGTTGTCGAGTGAGCCGACTTTCGTTTTTTGTTCGTCACTTTGTGGACTGTAAAAATATTCTAATAAAGTTGTATCAGGTACGCTTAAGATGCAATAAAATAACAGAGTTGGGTTATTCCATAGTAATTCTCCACTGAGTATTGAGGGCTTAACCGCTTAAGGCATGGTGAAGCAAAGAAAGTCGATTAACTAATAACATGCTCCTTGATAAAGATGTTGTAAGATAAGTACTGAAACATGCAACTCATGAATAATTCCAACAATCTCTCAGTCAAACCACATGGGTCCTTGCATTCACCAAATCAAAGCCAGGTCAAAATTTTGACTAGAACTATGGTACAATACAACAGCTGACTTCCTCAATTATATAGCACACGACATCAAATTTCCAGGAATTCCACACCACAAGTTCCCATAAACTAAAGTAAAAAAGGAAAACCAAGTGCCGAGTTCTTCTAAACAGGAGGCAAATCATCTTACAGTTTTTTTCTTTTCAGAAAAAATCATCTCAGTTCACAACAGATCAAAAACTCGTGTTCACATATTTTCTTCCCATGACAACAAAAAAAATATGAAATTTTTGAAATGTTACTAAAATTTCAGTGTAAAGCAAGCAAGGAATGAAAATTCAAACTGTACGGTGCATTTTCTTTAGCAGTGCATGATCACTGACTATCAAAAGGGATTTAAGAAGGAGAACTATTTCTTCCTCAACTAGAAGCTCACCTTTAACAGCTCCTCCAAAATCGAACTCAGCCAATACAGCATTGAGCTAAATCTAACACCACAAAACCAAGTCGCTCTCCTAGAAAGCCCTAATCCTCAAACGCAAAGAGAACAACAACAACCCAAAAAAAAACATTTTTACCCCCGTCTTTGGAACATGGAGCTAATGCAGATAGGCGGGAACGGGTGGAGTGAAAGGAACCAACCGAGGACGCGACGATGCGGAGGGGGACGGCTTGGGCCCTGCCCGCGCTCCCGCCCCCGGCCGTGCTCAGCCCGACACGCACGCGGGGCCTCGAGGAGGCGGCGAGGGAGAGGGACGCCGGCATCCGGAGCGGGGCGGGGCTCCGGTGGGCCGTCGGGGCGAGCGCAGGGGCGGTCCTTGAGAGCACGGCCATGGCGTCCATATCCTTCTTCCTCCTCTGCTCGAAAAGCACGCACGCTTTTGGATTAGGAGAAGAAGCTGAGCTGCACTTCACGCATGGACCGCCTGACACAGCGACACTTCACGCACGCTTTTGGATTAAACACGATAGCCCGCTCGTACCTTGCCGGTCAGCGGGCGACGCCTCCTAATTTCAGGTAAAGATTTGCTCCTCCGGCACGCAGCTGGATCAGGCCCTAAAGATTTGCTCCGCTCCTAATTTCAATTTATAAAGCTCTAAAATCAAGTTAAAAGTGGTTTTCGATCTATCAAAGTTAGGCATGGGTTCATTCGGTTATTTTTTTTAAGTTTAGGTGGTTATTTCATACTCCCCTCTAGTAAAAAACAGTTGTTATTTTAGACCTGGCACGAATTAAAAAATCTACATTCCACCACTAGTTACTGCTACCATTAATAATAAAAAATCTATTAAAATTATATTATTTTTTAAGCGCTCTTCAAAAAATAATCTCAAATTTAACTCAATCTAGATAGTGTAGGAGATATTTATAGCTAAAGTTTTATAACTTTAACTGCACGTGACATGTATTTTTAGTTAGAGTTAGCGGTGGAATACGAGAGGTTACTTCTTTTTCAAAATAACTGCATGTGAACGCATGTGGTGCTTTTTTTCTTTGTTGCTACCAAAATGCTATCGAATAAATAGCAAATCAAATATTGACCCAATCGTTTTTAGTAATACAAATATTTTGTTTCATTGATGTAACTACTTCAGTGGTATGCAGGGTATGCAATGACGTGAATAAATTAGTGTACATAGAACTGGACCGCCACTAGGATTATAGTCAACTGTATCACTCGAAACCTATATATTTATGTGAAGATGCGATATACATTGCAAACGATGTGTACGCTAGGGACATGACAACAGGCTATAAGAATGTGCTATACAAACTCTTGTTCCTTAGTAGCAACCAAACGTAATTTTTGTCGTTTATCTTTCTCAATTTTGTTTTTATTTTCTTTCTTTTGTTTTGTCTTAGGTTTTCTACATATCTTTTGAGCCATGTATGATGATGGAATGTAGGTAACCCGCCATTTTCATAAAGAAACAGGGGATATTTTAACAAAACAGTGAAATCTCCTTCACAATTTTTAACAATTTTTACCAAAAAATGTGTATCATCCAATTTAGGACTTCAGCTAGTTAGTCATGGTGCACGAATGAGACTTGTTCAATTCAACTTAAATCAAATAAAATTATACCGTTTCTAAATTTTGTTATTTTTATAGTTATTTATGTGGGCTTTAAATTTTCCCGTCACCTTAAAAGTATTTTAAAATATTTTTCAATACTTTCGAGCCAATTTTTTAGGGCATTCAAGTTTTCAAGATTTTAATCAGATTTAAGCGAATCAAATAGGGCTTAAAAGAGAAGTGGATTCCGGGCGTAAAAGCCCGGGCCGGGCCCTCCACTTCCACGGTTCCACCACCACCCCCAGTGGCCCAGCGGCCCAGTCCCCACAACACGGAACACCACGATGACCAACAGCTTGGCTCCACGTGCCCACGATGCGCGGCCCCACACACCGAATCCTCGCTTCCTTCCCTCGCGCGTATCTCCATTCTCCGACGACGAGAGAAGCCGCCACCGACGCATTCCCCGTCAGACACCCCCACCTCCACTATGTATCCCTGACACGATGAGCCCACAAGCTTTCATGCCCTACCTGTCAGTGATTCGCTTCGACCTGATCTGCGTAGCCCTAGCGCCTACTTCGCCTTCCCCTGGGCCCGCGTGACAGCGGCTGCACGAGACCCAATGATATTACCCCACGTACCCCCCGCTTCCCACGGACCCGCTCGCCAGACACCCACCGAGGCGGCCGCGTGAGAGTGAGACGGAGACAGACGGAGAGAGAAACACCACCTCTCTCTCTCTTCTTACCCTCCCCCTGTTCTTCCGCTCCTCCCCTCTCCCGTCGCCGGCGACCTCTCCGGCGGAGTCTCCGGCGACCCCATAGCCGCCGCCGCCGAATCTGCTGCCCCATTCCGTGATTGGGAGATCGGAAACCGTATCCTTTCGTCTTACCCAGATCCGGGCTCTCTCACAGCCGTCCGCGACGAGCACCAACAGGCGGAAGCGCGGTGACCGGGTGCTCGCGGGTCAGATCCAGCGATCCGCCTTCCGACGCGGCCGCCATGGACGACTTCGAGGGCCTCCTGGCCCGCGACTTCGGCCTCCGCCCGCAGGGGAAGGCCGCCCCCATGTCAGCCGCCCGCGCCGGCGCTCCCTCTGGATCCGCCTGGACCAACACCAGATCCGCCTCCGCCGCCCCCTCCGCCCCATCGTTTGACGACCTCTTCGGGCCCGCGGCATCCGGCCCGCCGCCCAAGGCGACGCCTTCGCCCGCCCTCGACTCCATCTTCGATTCCTTCAAGGAGCCCTCCGCTGCTGCCCCGCCGCCCAAGCCGAAACACACGTCCATGCCGGTGTTTGACAAGCCGGTCTACGACGACGACATCTTTGACGGGGTCCCCGGGGTGAAGAGCTCGTCAGAGCGGTTCGACGATGTGTTTGGGAGCAATCATGCGCCGCCCCCTGCGTATGATGATCTGCTTGCTGGGTTCGGGAGAAAGGCGGGGGCAAAGGAGGCCCCAGATGAGAAGAGGAAGCCAGGGCCAGCTCCGGCATCAGGGTTCGATGATTTGATCCCGGGCTTTGGTGGGAGCAGCTCATTGCGCTCAAGGTGAGCACTTTTGTGCAATTTCATGTGCATAGGATAATTAAACATTACAGTGTCTATATGTGCAGTCTAAGAATGCATCCTAACTATGATTTTAGTAGTTCCGATCAACGGTACAGGACATTTTGTCGGTACTAGGTAACTGCTGTGTCATGTGAAAGTTTGCTGAGCTGGACCAATTATGTTGTCTCTTATCTATGGGATGCTGCATTGTATATATTTTTAGCTTGTTAATATTTGGTAGGCTTGATTTAGTAATCCATCATACCAGGTGAGATATGAATATGTTATGGTGTATTTCAGAACTCAGAGCTCCGTGCCTGGCGGATTATTAGTTTATTACCAAATTTATGTGGTCTATTTCTGACGGTTATGATCTGGATTGTATATCTATCACATCTTGAAGTCTTTGAACTTATTGGAGCATGTAGGCATGACTTTATGGTGATATAGATAACTTATAGCCAGTGTTACTCGGACACATGGGCCCTAAAAATATATGCCGGGTGTCACCAGAACACTGTGTTGATTCCAAGTGGTATTTGGCATGCCCAAATTTTTTTCACTGAATCGGACGCCTGCACCTGAGTCGGTCAGCGATAACTGCTGTCATGCCAAGTAGCACACCTTATAGCAGAAATATCTAGGACATTATTAGGTAATTTAGATCAATCATAGTCTTGTAACATACACTAGGCGTCAGGACACAAGTTTGTTTGAATTGAGCAATTTTTTTGGTATATTATTTGCTCTCACTTGTTTATACTGTAATATATGTTAGGATTGCTTATTAGGAAACTTACAGGGATGTAGATCATGTCCAGTTTTTTTTGGAGGTATGGAGAAACATCTGATGATAAAAGGTTTTTTGAATTTATTGAATCGACCAACCAAAATTTCTGTTTGAAGAATTTCATCTAATTTTAGAAATTTATATACTTAGATGGATTAAAACTTAAAAGCTGAACTGTTGAGTAAACATTATTTAAAATCGACCGTAGGCGACGTTAGGCACTAGGTGGTAGTTAACCACCCGACTAGCGCCTAGCGCCTTCAATGTAAGGCCATCTGAGTCATTCTGCCCTTTTGTATTCATAGTAGATGTCAATTTTTATCTTTAGGTGATGTGACAATCGCTGGTAGAGCTTGCACTTCATCATTCAGACTATATGCCATTTTTTTTAATTAGATCCAGCGAAGCACAATTTTCTGTCCTTATACCATATTGTGGTTTCAGAACTTTGACTTTGAGTTCCTAGACAAGCTTTAGGACCTATGATTCGATTCAGTGGAGTAATATGTGTTTGTATGTGGGAAACAAAGGACGTTGTTAACTTTTTATTTACATGAATGGCTGGTCTTTCGGCACTAAACACTTCCTTATTAATTTCTGTTATTTTTAATCTCAGGGAGACTGTTGGTGCTAAAGAAAAGAAGGTTTCCATGTCAACATCTAAGCCTGCTAGCGTGGGAAGTGACCCATTTGTTGTTCTTGAAACAACTTCAACTTCTGCACATCCGTCCTCTGGGATATTTATGGATCCCTTGGATGAATTGGGTAGGCCTGCAAAATCTCAAGGAAAAAACCATGATAGTACTGCTGTTGACACTGGTCTATTTGAGGATTCAAGTACTTTCAATCAGGCCCCGAAATCACAGCCTTTGTTTACCTCAGAGGTCAATGATGACCTTAAAGATAGGAATGTTTCGAGCAAAGCCCGTGATCCAAGCCCTGTGCAAAGTTTTCCCAAAAAAAACTCTGCCCAACAACCTTCTGTGGAAAGCTTTGAAAATATCTTTCCAAAGTCTCAATCTGCCCGATATTCTGATGTCCATGTTGACATTGGTGTCTCAGGTTCAGAAAAATACAGTGCTAATGGTATGGATGATCAATCACCAAGATCTGATGAGTCTGAAGATGAAATATGGCTTACAGTTTCTGAGATTCCCCTCTTCACACAGCCAACTAGTGCCCCACCACCTTCAAGACCACCACCACCTCTCGCAATTAGGCAAAAATCACATGGATCAAAAGCAAAAGGAAAGGATGATGACTACCTACGGCAGACTAACCAAACCCACAAACATCACAGAACTTCATCAAAGCATGCTGGTGTCTCTTCAATAGATGAACTAGAAGATTTTGCCATGGGCAAGGCTCAAAATTCTGCCTATGTCAATGCAAATCCTTTTAGTGAGGAAGAATTTGAGCGAAGTTCATCAGCAGCAGCCTCTGCAGCTGCTATGAAGGATGCCATGGATAAAGCTGAGGCAAAATTCAAGCATGCAAAGGAAGTAAGAGAGAGAGAGCGTGATGCAAAACTTAGAAACAGAGAACAGCAAGAACATGATGATGAAGCAAGGTCGTATGCTCATGATCATGAAGAGAAAGAAAAGCAGGAAAAATTAGAAAGGGAGCGTGAGGTGAGGCAAATGGAGGAAAAGGAGAGAGAGCAAAGGAGATTTGAAGAGGAGAGGGAGCTTGAGCAACAGAGAGGAAGAGAGAGGGCTAGGCAAGCTGTGGAGAGGGCTACAAAGGAAGCACGAGAAAGAGCGGCTGTTGAAGCTCGTGTGAAAGCGGAGAGGGAGGCACGCCAGCGTGCAGAGCGAGCTGCTGTGCAAAGAGCTCAACAGGAAGCACGTGAGAGGGCTGCTGTGGAGGCAAAAGGGCGAGCTGAGAGGGCTGCTGCTGAAGCAAAGGAGAGAGCTGCTGCTGAAGCGAAGGAGAGAGCTGCTGCTGAAGCAAAGGAGAGGGCTGCTAGTCAAGCGAGGGATAGGGCTGCAGCAGAAAGAGCTGCTGTGGAGAGAGCTCAGCAAGAAGCAAGGAGGAGAGCTGAGCGAGCAGCAGTGGAAAGGGCTGCAGCTGAGGCTCGGGAAAGGCAGGCTGCTGCGGCAGCGGCGCGCCGCAGCTGCTGGAGAAAAGCAGAGCACAGATGATCTTGAGTCCTTCTTTGGTATGGGTGCTCGAGCCAATAGTGCACCAAAGCAAAGGGCACCAACAGCGGTGATCATTCTGCCAAAATATTCATGCATTTATTTATTTTTTGGCTCATGGCAACTTATTTATTTTTTATTTTTTTTTTCAAATTATGGACATTTCAGGATTCAATGTTTGATTCCCAAACTCAAAGTAGAGGAGCGGCGGCTTCTTCTTCAGCATCTATGCGAAAGGCATCATCAACCACAAATATTGCAGATGACCTATCAGCAATATTTGGAGGAGGTGCTGATCATTTAGAAGTAACAGTATTGACATTTTGCAGTATGGTAACTACAATGATGACATTTGATTTATTTCTGTGTCTTTTAGCTCCCACATCATCCGAAGAGTTCCAAGAAATTGATGGTGAGAGTGATGAAAGAAGACGCGCTAGGTTTGATCGGCATCAGAGGACCCGAGAACGAGCGGTAATGTAGCTACAGTTTTTAATAATCAGAACAAATTGTGTATTGTAGATTACTGGGGACAATTTATTACCTGTTCCGGTTTCATCTTTTGTATATCTTATTTGTCTAGGCTAAATAAAATCGTGATGCATGCACGCTTTATATAGTTGTAGTTTTCTTTAATAACTTTATTTTGTACCCAGGCGAAAGCTCTGGCTGAGAAGAACGAACGGGATATGCAGCTTCAAAGAGAGCAGGCAGAAAGACATGTAAGTAATACGGTCCCTAGTAAACAGCATGGATCATACTGGTAGTCTAGTCTCCATTTACTTTCATAAGCTTACTGGTGTCTCCTTGGTTGCCTGACAGTCCAAGTATTATTTTTTCATTTTTAGATACAGTTCACTGCTTGCTGATGGCACCTAGTTCTAACTGTGCTGCCTGTTAATTCCAGAGAATTGCAGAAACTCTAGACTTTGAGATTAAGCGATGGGCTGCTGGAAAAGAAGGGAATTTGCGTGCATTATTATCGACTTTACAATATGTAAGCCCTGAAACTGCTGAAAAGTGAAATTGAAGCAATTCTTTCTTTCTTGCCGATTTTCTTTTCATCCTCTGGGTGTTATCCTTTTTTTAAAATAAAGACTACTTTTTGCTTGCTTACTGGAGTCAATGGCTTTTGTTGTTCAGTTTGGTATTGTGGCATATTTAGAGTGTGTTTCTTAATTTTGTAATTCATCAGCCAACAAATAGTACCTCCTGCCGGAATTTTGGTTGCAAGGGTATTTTGTTAAGCATTCGAATTCCAGTAATAGCAATCCCAACTCCAGGTTTTACTAAACTAAGATTAATCCATATTCTTTTTAAACAGGTACTTTGGCCGGAATGTGGATGGCAACCTGTATCCTTGACTGATTTAATTACTGCTGCTGCTGTTAAAAAGGTGTACAGAAAGGCAACTTTGTGTATTCATCCTGATAAGGTGCAACAGAAGGGTGCAAATCTTCAGCAGAAATATATTGCTGAGAAGGTGTTTGATCTCCTCAAGGTGTGTATCATTGCCGATGTATCCTGATATTGGCTTTAATCCCTTTTCTTGGTTCATGGTGAAGACATTTAAAAACTGTGTACAGAAGAGGACTCATTCATTATGTCTCTGTTCTAAGAAAAAAAGATTCCCTATGTATATGCATTCTATGTTGTTTCAAGTTGATCTTGTATGTATATATTTAAATGTGTTTTTTTTTATATAAAGGAACTTGTATTTACATTGTTTTTCTCCTAATAATTTTGGTCATGCCATCAAGTAGTCTTTGTGTTTCCGTTTTAACCCTATTTGATGTTTTTCAACTAACTTTTATTAAATATCCTCTCTACTTGCATAAAATAGGAGGCGTGGAACAAATTCAACTCTGAAGAACTGTTCTAAACTGCCTGTATGAATGAGCCCATTGTCTGCATCTTCACCTCTCTACCTGCATGAAGCACTCGAGGAAAAAAGCCAATCTGGAGGAGTCGGTCTGGAGCGGTCAATCGGGGAAACCATGAAGCGACAAAGCAAAAGCTCTACAATCATTACCATCGTATTGTCGTTATGAGATATTGTTGTTTGTTCCACCCCCTCATTCTCTCTTTACCCTTGTGTATGTGTTGATTCAATGACGATTCACAGCTACATGCCGCAACCCTACGGAAGACCTCATCTGGTAGGTGTATATTAGCGTCCTTTTTGATCAGTTGGTCGTGGGTGGTGTGTAGCAGCGGAGTGGGGGGGCCAGTGTTGTGATTTTTGAATTAGGCACAGGGTTTTATTTACCATGGAGAGCCAGGGTTTCATGGTTCATTGATCTCACTTGTTGCTGGAGCCGTGTCCTCTGATCCTGTGTGATTTTGTATAAAAATTGATCTTACCTGCTACTTTTGTTGTTGTTGTTCTGCTTATAGTTGCTTCCTCGCACCATAAATACCCCGAAGTCCCCAAGATATGAGTTGCATGGAGCATGGTTGTATAGGGCCATTTAGAGCTTTGGCAAACGGAGGCTTCCCCTAGTGTTAGGAAAGCAAATGTATAAACGCTGACCAAGTGATCTCACAACTAACCAAACACCGATTTATCAGTATTCTTGGAACAATGACGCTGCCCTGGGAGGCGTTGAAGATGGTGGGGGGCAATTTGTTCATGGTTTAGTATACCGATGATTCTGATAAAGGTAGGGTTTTGAATGGATCCTCCTCGTCGATGGGGAGATTTGCTACTGGCAAGCAAGCCATGCTTTTACATAAGAGAATCGGTTCCATACCACCGAAAGATCGCTACTTTCAGAAAATACCACCGAAATAATTGTTACGATTAATTATCTTTAATAATTAATTAAGAGATAATTAATTAAATGGTTAAAAAGGAAAAACACTTTTCTCTCTCCGATAAATACACAGGAATGACGGAGAGGCAGTTCGCCTCGTCCCAACCGATGCGACGCTAAGCAAGGACGCGACCCAAGCACGGAGATGCAACGATGGGAGAAGAAGACGCGTTGTTTCTCCGTGTATAAAAGGGGATACGATCCCTGTTGTAAATGTTCGTTCGATCAATCAATAAAGAAACATATTTCAACTTCAAACACGTTATCACGCACGTAGTCTCTGCCCTGAGAAGAAGGTAGAAACCGAACCCGAACCCCTTGTTCTTTAGAAGGAGGATGGATCCATACCAGAGAGGAGGATTTGGGGATTGCTTTTTCCCGGGGTATCGTAGGGTGTACGGGACCCGTCACCCATTCTTCGTGCGTCGCCCCTGGAGGGCCGGTGACGAGCCCGTGGATGCCCCGGAGGCCTCCACTACCGTCAATGGTGGCCCGTCCGTGGGTGCCCCGCAGGTTCCCGCCGCCGTCCCGTCGTTTCCGTCCGTGGTCTCCAACGCCCATCCCGTCCATCTCGATGCCGCCACCCCTTGCATACAGACCGGTGGAATCAGTTCCCCGCTACCCGATGTGCCACAGTACAACCCTATGGAGTCATCCTCTCCCCTTGGCTTCCCGTCAAGGCCGCCGACACCGGGCTCCGGTGAGGGGGGGGGGGGTCAATGCACTGAACTAGAAAGAAAGGGATGGGAAAAGGCAAGGGGGGAACAGCAGCAAGGCGGCGGCATCGACATTAATTATTTAATACCACATTAATTATTTAATACCACCTACTGCCGCAGGAGAAGGCAGGGGCGAGGTAGAGGAGAAGCGAGGTGTCAAGAGAGGGGCGGTGTCTTCGCCCACTTGTCGTTCATAAAGATGCCAGAGAGAAGGAGGAGAAGGACAACACTCTGGTTGAGAGTGGGGCAGGGCTAGCCATCATGGAGATACTACCACTACCGCCTACTTTGCCATCATCTACCGTGCGAGAGAGAGAGAGAGAGAGAGAGAGAGAGAGAGATGAGAGTGACTGAAGAGAAAGAGGAGGCAAAGCTAGTGTTGCACCGAGGAAGAAATGAAGATTAGGAGATGACATTTTTTTTTTGAAAATTTGGTGAAGGGAAGGGGGGTATATTGATCAAACTATTGCTTAATGTGATGGACTGGTATTAAATGGAACGTCGGTGGTATGAAACGAACTATTTCTTTACATGAATATGACTAGTGCCTCCAACCTACATATATTACCTTTGGTGTTTAAATTTTGATACATATCCTAAATTTACCTCTTGATATGATGATTGGGTAGCGGGGTAAGAGAGGAGAGGATTTTACCACCCTTGGATAGGTGCTAGATACAAGAGGTACCAATCAAATCCAGTCCTCCGTCTATGAGGGTAAAAATTATAAAAAGGTCATCTTCTTTCCCTACCTATTTGATCTATCCTCTACCCCTCTCTCATCTTCGATTGCCGACGTGTGCGCACAAGCACGGTGACGGCGGCGACGCGCGCTCGAGCTCATCAGTGGCATATATCATGAAACTTTAATGGCATATATCTTGCCAAAACCAAGTGGATCGGTCTCTTGATATTGTGAAAGCACTAATTTAACCCTTTGATCAATCAAACCCGTTTTTAGGATTAGTTTGGCTAACTTGGTAGTCCATGTGGCCATCAATTTTCTTTCTCTGTTCTCAGTTTTCTCTCCCTTCTCCCCTTAGCCGATGAGCCCACTTATCCACCTCACTCGGCGTCAAGACTCCTCTTCCTCTTTCTTTCTTCCATGATAGATGTCGATGCCCTCAACCCCTTCGTCTTGGTCATTGTCCCAACCTCCGCTCATGTGCCTCCGCTCCGTTTCGTAGACACTGCCACCTCAACCTCCTCCTCCCACGTTGGTCATCGCTGCCCACACTTCCTCCTGCGCTATCTGTTGCACATGTTGCCGCCTTGATTTCATCTTCCCGCATCTGTCGGGGCACCTTCACCTCTTCTAATGCTGGTTGCCACAACTCTTTCTCTTTTACGTAGATTGGATTCCGACTTAAAAAGTTTATAAACAAATAGACTTGGTGAGTAAATCGAGAAGCTTAGTTACATTTTGAATTTTAATTTAATTTGATGTCCAAGCGTTTTCCAAATTTCTTTCTATTGCTATGAGGCATGTCAGTTGCCACTTGTAGGCTTGTGTCACTGGCTTATAGTTAGAGATGGCAAGAGGTACAAACCTGTTGGGTATCACTATCCCAAATCCATGCTCACGAAGAAAAAATCCGTACTCTAAAAAACCCATAACCATGACAGGTACGAGTTTCTGCTCGTGCCCATATCCATGCGGATTTCGGATACCCACGGGTTGCCCATACCCGCTAACATCAACACGACAACATTTCAATAACCAACACAACAACACTTAGTAATGAAATAAATCATCAACTATTAACTAAAATATCGCAATTAACAAAAAAATAGTTCGTGACAGTAGTACAACACCATTATTACATTACATGTAGTTCATTACTTATTACATCACCATTGCAATTACAAGTAGTTCGTTCGATTTTTATTGTCTATGGGTTTGCAGGTTTGGGTAGTACATGATCATATTCATGCTCACGTACCGTTGCGTTTGTGTTTTAACCCATTAAAAAAATCCATAGTAGAGAAATTAGTTCAAACCTATGCACTTATAGGCTGTTTGGTTGTCTTCTCAGTTGAACCAGGTTGTATGAGCCGAGCCAGGCTGGTTGGAGCCAGGCTAAGATGATGCAAATGGTTGTTGTTTGGTTAGGTGTATGAGATTGTACAAGCTGCGTAGAGATGTTGTTTGGTTGACTGCACTAAGGAGAGAATGGCATGGAGAAATTCAAAAAAGGGATGAAACGTGTTAAAAAATAAATTCTAGAAAATCAAAATAACAAAAAATCAATTATGAAAATAAAATTATTCAAAAGAAAGTCACATAAATAAAAATTCAAAAATGAAAATTTTAAACTTTTAAAATTTATATGGCAAGTGTGGTCTCGTTTTGTTCGAAAAATATCAATAACCCATTTTTGAAATCGGTTCGATAATCGAAAATACTAATCAAAAGATATAGTAAATAAATGAATCAAATGTGTCGCGCACGTAGTTGTTGTTGCATCCGCGGAGCCTGGCTCTGGGGAAACGCACAATTTGGTCGTATCTCTAGAGCGGGCCCGGAGAAGGTAATTGCATCTGAAGAGCCAGGTTCGGATGGGTGAGAAGACAATCAAACACCCTAGTTGGCTAGTTTTGTATTTCTAGATACAAAACTTGGATACAGGCAACCAAACAACCTATTAATATATCAAAAATCTGTTGGGTTGCAGATTATGGACACCGATCGCCATCTCAACTTGTAGTTCAGTTCGAATCTCCAAGCTCAACGGCAAGCCAAATCCCTTCTACCTCCCACTGTCCCACAGGTGCACTCGTCAGTCCCGTCGATTTTCCGTTTCCCCGCCACGAATTTCGAACCCCCACACCTCCTGCATCGCCGCTCGCCGCCATGGACGCCGACGAAATGGATGTCGACGAGATGGCCTCCCCCTCCTCCCTCTCCACCTTCCTCTCCGAGCTCGCCGCGCTGCACCGCCGCTCCTCCTCCAGCACCTCCGCCTCCCCGCCGCTTTCCCTTCCTTCCCTCACCTTCCTCTCCTCCTCCGCCCCATGCGCCTCCCTCTTCCCCCGCCTCGCTGCCGCCGGCCTCCCCGCCTCCTCCCTCGTCGCGCCGCTCGCCGCCTCCCTCTCCGAGCACCCCCTCCCCGCCGCCGTCTCCTACCTCCGCCTCCTCCTCGCCCCCGCCTCCCCGCTGCTCTCCATCTTCTCCCCGCTCCCCTTCCTATCCCTCCTCCTCGCGCTGCGCAAGGCGGCGTCCGCCGCCGCTCACAGCCCTGGCAACCCTAGCCATGGCTCTGGCAACGCCAACCCCCGCAAGCGCAGGAACCAGCCCAAGCCGGCGACCTCGCGGCCACCGTACCTCCTCCCTGCGGCGCTCTCCCTGCTCGCCGATGCCGCGGGGAGGCTGCCGCTTGGGACGCACCCGGACGCGCGGAGGTCGCTCATCGACACTGCCGCGGAGCTTTCTGCGTTCGATGTCCTCGCCGCCGTTCTGGAATCAGATTACCACGTCGAGGCTGTGCCGGATGTGATACGCGCTCTTGCCCCAGTGGTGCTCTCTGGGGCGAAGTCTGCAGCGCGGGCAACTGCGGTGGATTTCTTGGTGAGAAAGGTGGTCCCTTTGGGTGTGGAGGGAGAAGAGGAGGGGGTGAAGAAGGCTGTGGGTTACCTGCCAAGGTATCTGGCCGTGAAGGCGCCAGAGAAATCAGAGGCGAGGAGTTTGGCGGTGGAGGCCATAGTCGAGGTGGTGCGAGCAATGGGGCCAGAGGAGAGAGAGGACTTTGCTGGGTATGTGGTGGCAATGGCAAGGGGGAAAGCGAAGGGGCGGTTGCTTGCTGTCGATATGGTCTTGGCAATGCTGCCGGTGTTGTTGCCATCGGAAGGCGATAACTTTGGTCTAGGGGAAGGTTCTTGGGGGTTGAAGTTTGTCCAGGTGTTGGTAGAGAGGTGCTCAGATAGCGTGGGAGGGGTCCGGGCTCGGGCCTTGACGAATGCAGCCCAGGCACTTGATGTTTTGTCTGAAAGAGGTGCGGAGATTTATCAGCTGCAGGAGGCAATGAGGTTTGGCAAAATGGGTCTTGGAGAACTGCTGAGGCGACGGTGCACTGATGATAAGGCTGCTGTGAGAAAGGCTTCCCTTGTGCTCATCACAAAAGCAATTGGTTTGATTGGGAGGCCTGTCGATGAGTCCCTTCTTAGTGCAATGGGTGCTGCATGCTCTGATCTGCTAGTCAGCATCCGCAAGACGGCTCTTGCAGCCATTTCGGAGGTGTTTAGGAAGTTCCCAGATGCAAGAGTGACAAAAGAGTGGCTTCAGGCTGTGCCACCTCTGGTGATCGATAGTGAGACGAGTATCCAAGAGGAATGTGAGAACTTGTTTCTTGAACTGGTCCTGAACAGGATCTGCCAAGCTGCCAATTTGAATCTTGATGATGATTCGGTCAATTTGGAGGAAGTTTTTTCTGAAGGGACACTGGACTTGCTGGAAAGCATCTGTGATGGAGAGGTTGCTCCATGCATAAAAAAGATATGTGCAAGCCTTGGGAAGAAGAAAAAGTTGAAACCATTGCTTGCTAGTTCACTCCAGAACATCATAACAATATCAGAAACCTTATGGTGGAGAAATTCCAAGCCAATTGAGAAGTGGACTGCACCTATTGGGGCCTGGTGGCTTCTTTCTGAGGTCTCATCATTTGCACCTAAATTGGTTAGCTGGAAGTTTCTCTCTCACCACTGGAAACTTCTTGATAATGTTGCCCAAGAAGAAACAAGTAAAGGTTGTTCTGAAGGGGAACCAAACTCTGCGCTTTGGGCTGTCGATCGTGTTTCACTCCTGCAAACAATTTCAAATGTCTCCATGGAGCTACCTGTGGAACCTGCAGCAGAATTGGCACACAGCTTGCTCACACGGATTGAGAATTTTGATATGCACCTGAGTGAGGTAACGAGTTGCTCATCAGAGCAAAATTTACTCTAGTACCAATAATTTATTATGTAAAAATGATAATTTTATGATCAGTCATGGTGTTGACTAAGCTAAAATTAAGTTTTGTTTTAAAAACTAAATCCTAGATAAATAACCCTAAATCCAGACAGGTTTAAATATGCTAAGCCCTATTGCGTTGTGCCTTAATCCGATTGCTCAATCTGTTGGAAACTTGGAATTGTATGTTGGGAGAATATACTGTTATGAAGAATTTTGACAACTATTGCATTCAATAAGTTTTGGAATGTCATAAATATGTCATAGTGATTGAAAGGGCAGAACTTCTGACCTACACTGGGTGTCAGGCACGCAAGTCATTGCCCTACATAGGTAAACATTACCGCGGGAGGGGGGTGTGCGCGCTAAAACTTAGCATCCCATTTTTTTTATAAAACATAATTACAAATATCCCTTCCTTGAGTTTTATTAATTTTAAAAGAGTTTCTAGTTTTTAAATGCTTATCGTTATCGAGTTTATAAGAACTTACCTGTAATTGTTTAGTCTATGTGGTACTTTATAAGACAATTTGGATTGTCTGTATTTTCCAAATTCAAAAATCAGTTTAAATTTCCAAACTCCTCAGGCTGAATCTTTGATCTAGCCCATTTCCTTCCCCCTTTTCCTTTCACGTTTCTAGTTTCCTTTCTACTGGAATTAGTTCATATGGCTCAACCCATCATGATGCCTTCACTCTCTTCCTTACACTGACCGCTTGATCCCATCCATCAGTTCATCAGTTGTTTCTTCTACCTCCAATTGCAGTACCTGATTCCCAGCCAAATAATTCACAACTTCCTTTCTTTGCCATCACTGTCGACGGAAAGCTTTGGAACACCTTCCTTTATTCCCAGCATGACACTGTACCCGGTTTCTTTCAATACAGTCCACACACCCAATTTCTTTCAATACAGCTCCGCCTTTCCTTCATCTCTCGGTTTTGCTCATGACAGGCACCAGCTGGTGCTGCTCTCCATGGTGAGCACCATAAGATGTGCGCCAGCGCTGTCACCAGGGGTTACCAAGGGGCACTGGTCAGAGCTCGTGCGCTAGCCCCTTCGAGCCCCATTAGTGCATCATGTAATTATAACAATCCACAATAACACACTTTGCAATGCACCATAAGATGTGCGCCAGCGCTGTCACCAGGGGTTACCAAGGGGCACTGGTCAGAGCTTGTGCGCTAGCCCCTTCGAGCCCCATTAGTGCATCATGTAATTATAATAATCCACAATAGCACACTTTGCAATGCTCATCTTCCGAAAGGTCAAAGGGTGTCCTTCTAGATTACCTTCGGCAACCTCACCAGCTATACAAAATTGCACTATAAAAACCTACTTATTGCAGATTTGGACTCTTAATGAAAAAACCCATTATGGCATTATCCGCATGTTGTTTGGATTATATGTTGTAGTTCCGCAACAATGTTCCCCATCCATTTATACTATCTTTTTAATGAGATCTTTAAGTTGTTGAATAAATGCGTACTATATTTCTGTACAACATCACTCTTAATAGAAGTAATTCACTTCCATATCTTGACTGAAATGTCTCATTTAGTCATTTATATAAACATACAGGTCGATGCCCATGTGAAATCCCTGAAAACTCTATGTAAGCGGAAAGCAAAATCAACCAAGGAAGGTGAAACTCTAATCCTGAAGTGGGTCCAGCAACTTATCATCAGAGCTGTTGACATTCTTGACGACTTTATAAAGGAAACATCAGAAGCTGCCAGGGGTGGCAGTTTTTTCACACCTCCGAGTGGCAAACGTAAGGGGAGAAAAGAGGCATCCATACCAAAGTCGATGTCGCAGGCAGTTATTGCGGTCTTCACCGTTGGATCACTGATCCTAGCTTGCCCCATTGCTGTGGTGCAAGGCATCATTCCTTTGCTGCACACAATCATTACCTCTGGAAACTCTGAGACAAGGGAAAAAAAGCTTGCTGGTGGGGCTGTTTCTTTCAAAGAGTTAGCCCAGTCATTGTATATACAGTCTTGGGATACCATGGCAAAGATATGCCTTGTAGATGACAAGCTAGCAAAAAGATATATTCCTCTTTTTGTTCAGGTGCGTAATCTGAGCTGCTTCCATGACTTGTGTTAACAGACGAATTCTCAATGTTGCTATGTGAATCAGGAGCTTGAGCGGAGTGATTTGGCCACCCTTCGGAATAACATCATGATTGCGATGGCAGACTTTTATGTCCGTTATACTGCATTGGTTGACTGGTGAGCATATCTCTCTCCATGATCACGTAATCACTGAAATTGATAGTTGCATTCTACAAAGCATCAGTTATCTTTAGGTGCCAGCACTTGAAAAATTTAACACATCTGTACAACAACAATAACAAAGCCTTTTAGTCCTAAGCAAGGTAACACATATTCACGTGTTGAAAAAACTTGGTCAAAGGAAGCATGATACAGTTCTCTTTTGTTTTCCTTGAGCATGACCATATTTGAAGTTAAACTGTTCCGCCGATTAAATATTGGTCGCTTTTGTTGCTTTTGCAGTTATATGTCAAAAATAACAAAATCATTGCGTGATCCCTGTGAAGTAGTGCGGAGACAAACATTTATCCTACTTTCAAAGTTGCTACAGGTGCTAATTATTCTTTAATATTACATATAAATGTTTGAACATGGTTTATTGAGATACTTTTTTTTATCCCTAGAGGGACTACGTGAAGTGGAGAGGAGTCCTCTTCCTTTGGTTTTTGCCATCTTTAGTCGATGAGTCGGAGAAGATAAGGCATTTGGCTGACTTCCTTTTTGGCAACATCTTAAAAGGTAAGGTACCTTGTTATTGAGTTTTACTTGTTTTTTATATTAACGCCTAACATGAACATAAATGTTGCAGCTAAAGCACCACTCCTTGCATACAACAGTTTCATAGAAGCTATTTATGTTCTAAACAATTGCACCGGACATGGTGCATACAGTGAGTCTCAGGGAAGTTCGGACAGAGGACCTACCCTTTTTGCAATACGGTAAAAACATGCACAGATTATCCACTTTACATAAACCATGCTTCATCCTTACCCAAGTTTCATCGTGGGCATTTTTATCGCAGAGGCATTGATGAAAGATCGAGGTCAAAAAGAATGCACATATATACCTCTTTGCTGAAACAAATGGCACCAGAGCATCTTTTAGCTACGTCAGCCAAGTTATGTGCTGAGATTTTGGCAGCTGCGTGTGATGGCTTGCTTAATGTTGAGGATGCAGCTGGACGGGCCGTGCTTCAGGTATGTGCCAATATCCTTTTTTGAGCAATAGTATGCGCCAATATCCTAGAATAGATTTGCGCTAATGTGAACTAAAAGGTAATTTGTCAAGTAATTACCAAAACGAAACCTCATCCATAAGAGTGACGAGTATTTACAGCATGATTGGTGCATGCACCCAAGCGATCGTGCTGATCAACCTTTCAGGCGATTCGGTAGGAAGATGAAGTTATGCTTGGTTTTTTTTACCCGGGTGGCCTCCATTCATGCACACGCAGCCTGTGATCTAGTTCAATGCTCAACACTTACATGTTCAATGTGTTAAATTACTAAGAAAACAAAACAGCACAATCACCTGCATTTCATCCCTGTATTTCCTCTCTTCCCCTCCTACAGGATGCTCTACAGATACTGGCTTGCAAGGAGATGCGCATCCACACCAACATCTGCGCGGACAGCGTCGAGATGGACGAGGACGGCAGCGCCGGGGACGGCGGGGCGGCGAGCGCGCTCAGCGCGGCCAAAGGGAGGGCGGTGACTCAGGTGGCGAAGAAGAACCTGATCCAGATCGCGGTGCCCATCTTCATCGAGCTGAAGCGGCTGCTGGAGAGCAAGAACAGCCCGCTCACGGGGTGCCTGATGGAGTGCCTGCGCGCGCTGCTCAAGGACTACAAGAACGAGATGGAGGAGATCCTGGTGGCCGACAAGCAGCTGCAGCGGGAGCTCCTCTACGACATGCACAAGATGGACGCCGGCGCCGGCAGGGGCAAGGGCAAGCCCCCCAGGGCGCCGGCGGAGGCCGGCCCCAGCTCGCCGGCGGCTGCCAGGGCCGCCGTGCGGTCGGTGCTCAAGGAGGTGAACCGGAACACGTCGACGCCGCCGCTCCGCTCCATGAGCGTGCCCAAGGTGAAGTCCATGCTGGCCAACGCCGGCGGTTCGCGCCGCCCCGGCGTGCTGGAGTCGGTCCGGCGGCTTCAGCCGTTTGAGTCGGACGACGAGAGCTAGCAACACAAGCATGCAGTGCATGGACAGATAGATTCATACATGATTCATATATACACACGCAGAGGAATGCGTCCATCAACTCGATGGCTCATTGTAGTGTTAAACCAGCGATGGAATTAACAATTGGAGTAATAAACACAGGAAGAAATGACTGGTGCTGAAGGCTGCGTGAAAATCGATCGGATCGGATAATCGCTTGAATTATATCGTCTTTTCCCCCCCTATGATAACGTGGATGTGGATGTGGATACAGCTGTGGATAGCGATTGGAACTTCCTTTAGAGAAGGCCAATCGGAACATTTAAACGGTTTATCAAACAAATCCACCCAAACCGTTCTCAATCTGCTAACATTATTCGGTCCAAGATATTCAATTCAACTTTGTCATATCTAAATCCAAAGCTTTTTGCATAAAATGGGGCATCAGAAACTCGACGGAATTCTTATTACTACTATGTCGCAAAACAGTGCAAGATCAAGGAAAGTAGCAAACTAGCAATCAACACAAGAAGTGGCGAAGCTTGAGCTAGAAATTAGAGGGGGCGACTCAACAATTGACATCCGAGATATATGTTCGTCAAAGATTTAAAATTAAATCACAAATATCTTTTTAGATAATTAGACCGTGTAAATGAACATTAATACATGATGAATTTGTATTAAAAAATTATTTTAATGATAGTACAATTGTAGTGGATTCTTAAAATAAATTGTACTATTAATAAAGGTTGCATCTTAAAAACTGAATAAAATAAAAAAGTCAAATATTTGTGATGGAGGGAAATATATAGAAAGAAGCCCAATTAGAGCAGAGATCCCAACCGCTCTGCTCACCTTCCTGGCAGAAGGCAGTTTATTGTTAGGAGAATCCTTCTCGACAACAACTGATTTTCAGGGCAGCTGCTGAACTCACCGAGTGCGGCTGTTTCGTCATCAGTCCGTGCTATCACTTGAATCTTCCATGAAAATTCCCTTCCAATACGCGTGCTGACCTCCAAGTTTTCGACCACCTCTACGTATCACCAATCTGAACTTTTTAGATCAGCTCAACACGATTCAACCATTATTCACTTATGAACTATAAGTTGGGCTTAGATTGCTCTTGTATACAAATAAGCCACAAATGATGAGGTCCTCGCGAGCCACGACTTAAAGTGTGGGCCCTATCGAATACAATAGAAAAAAGAGCAACGGTACGTGTGGTGCGAAAAAAAACCTCTACAACAAAAAGAGTTTTCAGTTTACTTTTGCCTAGATCGGCTTGCATGTAAGCTCGGTTTTAAGCGTTTTGACCCTAAGATTGGCTAGTTTCATACAAGCATGCTATGCTTTTAAGCGTTTTGTCTCTTCGGATTGTCTGATTTTACAAACAGATCCTCGCTTAGCATTTTTTTTTAGAACACTCACTTAACATTTGAAACCGTTGTTTTCTATGTGATCGGATTTATAGACAGGTGATATCGACATTGTCTTTTCAAATGAAAGTAGCTAAAAATTCTAAGGATTATAAATTTTGAAAAATAATTGTTGGGGCGTTTAAAATTCAAAAACTAAATTTCAAGGTTTTTAATACTCAATAAAAAGAATTTTGGTCTTTTAATAATAAAAAATTTAGATTTTCTAAATTTCATAAATTGAATTTGGAGATTGTAATTTTTTTTTTAGATTTTTTGCATTTTAGGATTTCTGAAATTCAAATTTTGGTTTTAAAATTTTAGGATTCATGAATTTCAATTTTTGAATTCTATTATTTTCAAAGTTCAAAATTTGAATTTTAAATCCCCAACCTCAAAATAAAAATGTTTGTCTTTTTAATATCCCTAAAATTCAATTTTTAGTATTTTGAAGTCCTTTAATATAGTTATTTTACAAAAAATATAGTTATTTTAAACATATTAATTAAAATATGATAATCTTGTAATATATTTTGTTTGTTAGTAAAGTTAGACGAAATTGGCAATTAGAAAAGTTTACTGTCTAATAAACCTCCTAAAATAGAGAAGGCCATATTTCTTAGTACTAGTACAATGCTCGTGCTCTGCCACGGATTATAAAGGGATGAAAGAAAAACATAATTTGTAGAAAAATATATAAGCATGAAGTGTGATTTGCAGGAAAGACATATGTGTGATAACCCTAAGTGTGATTTGCAGGATCCTAATATAAGCATGTACTATGGGTGATCATAGAAAAATTCCAAATCCAAGAAGCAAATCAATTAAAGAGCACATTTCGTTGCACATAAAACAGTACTACACAACTTCAAGGACCTTTCTACTCATATTTAGACAATTTCAAATATTGCAATGGCAGTATTTTGAATACAATTTCATCTAGATAGTATACAAAATTATTGTGACAAGCCTCTCATAACAAAATGGCAGCCCCATACGCTGTCAAGAGTATGCTTATGCAGATCCAATACACCTAAAGCAGGAGAGAGTGAAAAACTGTACCATTACAATAATATATTTGGATACACCAAAATAATTATTGATTTCACACTAAAAAAAAGGAATTCTCATTGACTCACTTGTGAGGAGAGAACGATCTACATTCACTTGAGTACCTGAACAGCTTCAACAACTGAATGATCAATTTCTCTGCAATAGTTCAATAAAGCGAAACACATAAATAATGTTGCAAAGATTAGTGATTTTGTTGGTTCCAAGGACCTCTTCAAAACATGTTGCTGTCAAAAAGAAACATCAGACAATACCTAATAGGGAGTCAATTACTCTGAACGATGTTGACTTGTTGAGTACCTGCATGTGTGCAAAGAAGGCTAGCAAAATTGACAGCCTCGATAGAGCCATAATTGTAGGTTTGCTCAAGCGATGATTGTAGGTTTTCCTTTGGATATCCTTGAGTTGTTCTGTAAAACATCAAGCATCTCAAAGTTAGAGAATCTACTGCAGAAGAACATAAACACAACATCATTTTACTTTTAGGCTTAGTACCTTTCAGTAAATTCCCCCCAATACGAACAAATTCATCCAAAAGCTTTGCCAAATCCCATGTCTTAGGAGGCTGAGAGAAAAATATAATTTGAACAACCGACATAACCACCAAAAAAAATCTATAAAAATATTAGAATCAGGGCATGCCAAGGTACCTTCTAGGGATCAACATTTCCCAAAATAATTTCATCGACTATAGCTTGCATGTACCTAATAGCAATTGAGTAAAGACATATAACTGGAAAACCTTTCAAATAAATGGTGACTTAAATAAAATATGGAATCATTTTATATAGAGAAGAATGAATAGGTGGAGGTGAGCCCGGAACCAAAGGGATGAAAAAAAAAGACATAAATCAAAGCTATGAATTTTAGCCCGTATCTTCCTTTTTTGAGTTTGAATGCAACGCATCACAACAGCACATAAATCAGTACAAGAATTAGATGCAATTATGGTAACTTTGACCCAATATTTAAAATATATCAAATATGTAGTCACCAACACAACAATTGTCATAGGTTACGCCTAACGGGATGCATAAGGAAAAGTGCATTAAAGTAATTGCTCTGAAACAATGCTAATCAGTGCTCAAATTTATATCTAGCGGTACAGCAGAACCAACCTTGCGCCTTGCACACCACAATCCACAAGTCTATTCAGGCGTCACGAGCCAGACACCTAACCGAGCCAGTGTCAACTACAACAGGTTGTTGACCTACAGTAAAGGTACCAGATTCCTTGAGTGTGATGTCTCCAGACATACCAAAGTCAAATAGATGCAGCTGAAATTGTCCAATTTCAGTAGCCATTGCACAGGCCAATCCAATGCATGCAGTTAGCCAGTGAAAGTAATCACAACTGAAAAACTGGATGCAATTATATGCATTTATGCAGAGATGGCATTTGTGTGGCTCCTTCCCTTGGGGATCGACCTACCGATGGTGGTGATTTTCCTGCAAGAGGCGACTTCTAGTAGTTGGCAGCATCAAGATCGATGATGACCCTCTGCCATCTATGTCCCTGCACGAAGAAATTTACAAAATCAATAATCAAAATTTTGAACATACGCAAGCTGTGAATCTAATAGCATTCAAACCAAAAGATGTGCTAGTAGGGTTGCAGGGAATAATATGTCCTCCAGGAAACAAATATAACCTATAACATGTCTAGGGAATGGCTCAAGTATTAAACTTGGTTGGCATCTATTACATAATTACTATTATGTATTTTTTAAGAGGACATTAAAAAGGGCTACCATGTATTCACATAGAGGCTAGAAATCCCCATATTTTTTGAAAAAAAAAGACTCTGTTATGGTGGACCTGAACTGTATGCATAAATAAAAAGATAGGTACACCATATTTCCTAGGAGTTGCATTGCTGCATTTTCTTCTTGCATTGCCGAAGCAAAGGATTCAGAGCAGAGGAGAGACGCCAAGCCTGAGCATGATGCTGCAAGCAAGAAAGTTCCAGGTGAAGTTGCACCGACATTCGCTCGTGCCACAGCGGATTCCTCATCGGCACCGGTTGTGTCGAAACCAGCACCTCGCCGGCGTTCATGACGTCCACCAGCACCGTCTTCGCCAGTAGAACATGATGTACTCCACTTATGCATTCCGTCGAACACCACGCGTGCATCCAGCGGGGAAAACAACAGATTTGACCATGGGGAAGGCAGTAGGAGGGGAGAAGCGAGGGGACCAGGGATGGTGGATAGAGTAGAGGATTTGTGGAAGGGGACCGTCTTCGCCGGCGCTCTGAGACGATGGATCCGGTGCCACCGTGGCTGGATCGAACCAAGGTCGGCCCGCCATCTCCGGATCCACCTCGGAGGAGGCAGCGGCGGCGCTCTGAGACGGAGACGACAGCACGAAGAGGAAGCGGTGCATCAGTGGCGTGGGGAGGCGGGGGGCAGGCACAACTGGAGCCGACCAGGAAAGAGGAGGCGAGAGGAGGATGAACTCACCTTGGAGGGAGCTACGGCCTCGCCAGATCACGCCGCCACCGCCACGCCGCCAGGTCACAGCTGCGTCCGTCTCCGCCAGGTTGCCGCCGCGCGAGAAGGGGAGCGTCGGCCGCCGTGAGAGGGGGTGGAGGCAGCGGCGGGTGAGGGAGGGAGGGGCGGTGGCACAGGCTCGCGAGAGACGTCCGTCTCTGCCAGGTTGCCACCGCGCGAGAAGGGGAGCGTCGGCCGTCGCGAGAGGGGGCGGAGACGGCGGCGGGTGAGGGAGGGAGGTGGGTGGCGGCGCAGGCTCGGGAGAGGGGGATGCGGCGTGGTTGGGGGAGAAAGAGGGGAGGTGGCGCGGGTGAGGGAGAGCAGGGGCGGCTGCGCGGTTGAGGAGAGTGAGTGGGAGGCAGCGGACGAGGGAGAGGGAGGAGGGCGCAGCGCGAGCGAGCGTGGGAGAGGGAGAGAGGCGGCGGCGGGGCAGGAGTAGGGAGATTAGGGTTTACACAGGCTGGGGCGATGTGTGGGAATTGATCGGACGGAGTAGATGTCATAGCCTGAAATGGATGGTCCGGATCGCAAGTTGGCACACCACCACCACCATAAGACACTTTAAAGTAGTAGAGAAAAGATTTTCTATAAAGAAATTAAATATTTTCAAAATATTATTCGTAGTTCAGGGGGTTTATTTGGAAGATGGGAGGTGGCGGCGGCAAGCTGTTTTGGCGGCGCTAACTGGTTGCCCCAGAGGAGCTGCTCTACAGTCTACAGTTAAACCCAAAAAGAAATGTAAACTTGCCACAGAACAAGAACAAGACGGAGAGAATTCAAACATTTACTAGTGCTTTGTTTTGAGGAGAAGAATTACGAGTGCTTGGCAGCCTCGAAGAATTCAAACATTGAAAAGGAGCTTTCCTGGCTTGTTCCTGCAGGTTTCCCGCCTCCTTCCGTCCTCGTCTCCCGTTCCCTCCCAGCTGCCTATATTACATTATTACCCCCCCATCCATGAACTTCTCCATTGCTTTCCTCGCCCAATGGCTTCTTCGAAGAGGCTCCTCCCGTGGTCCGACGACGACGACGCCGCCGCCGCCGCCGGCGTCGGCGGTGAGCTGTCCCGCCCTCGCAAGCGATGGAGATCGCTTGTCCTGTGAGTTTTAGCTTTGTTTTTTTGGGTTCTTGGGCTCAAGTCAACGCCCGGTCAACTGTATGTTCTTTCCTGATTCTGAGCTGATTTGAAGGCCTTGATTCTTGATGGTTGCAGGGAGTTGAAGGGGAGGAGGAGGCCATTGGAGGGAGTGTTTGGGCTCAGAGAGATTATGCCGGAGGAGTTCATGGGCATGTTCCAGACACTCTTTGGTCAAATGGTTCAGAGAGTGGTGAGGCCTTGGTCCTAAAAAACCTTTCCTCTCTTGATCTGGTCCTTGGCCTGTGATTTTTTAGAAAATATTTATGTGTGTTTTCTTTGCTGCTTGCTTGGTTGCTCTTGAGGGTGTTACTACTTGTTCTTGTGAGGACTATATAAGATTAAAGTTGCTTAAGGAATAGCTAAACAAGCCTGCTGTTAATTCATGTTATTCTGCAATATTCAGAGATAAGATATATTGGAGTTTATACTTTGCTAAATAAATTATTGGAGTTTATACTATTTATAAAGAACAAACGTGAGAAACTTATCTGGATAGTTTTCTTGATTTCAATTTGTAAATTAATTAGAACTATCTCCCTTGCTGACATCTCCATATATTAGGTTTCAGAGGAGGTAGAGAAAACATTGCTCAGAAAATTCAATGCACCAGCACCTCCAAGGTGAGACATTATTCTCTTGGTTACGATCAAACTAAGCTTTATTGCCCCTAGCATGCTTAATGGTGTGCAACAATACTATTGTGATCGCGCCACTATCTAACAGTTTTATTTATTGTAGATTATTATTAGGTTTGGACCAGCGTCCAAGGTATCAACTCATGTTTCTGAATGATCTCAAACCTGCTTACACCATGATGAAGTTAGAAGCCAAGGATGGAGCAGCTATTAAGGTGGCTGTAGTTGAAAAACTTCAAAACAATCAGACCAAAATCGTTAGGTTTGGTCAATTTTCTTGCATGAAGGTCGATGTTGTAGTCCTCCACGGAAATTTTAATGCTAAAAATGAGGAATACTGGACCCCTGAAGATTTCAACAAACATATAGTATCTGCGCGCGAGAAAAGCACGCAACTTCTGATTGGCAACCTGACATTGAAGCTCGCTGCGGGAGAGGCTTTCCTTGAAAATGCAACCTTTACTGATAACTCTAGCTTCACCAGCACCAAGATGTTCAGGCTGGGGTTGAGGCTTGCAAATGCATCTGGAGGGAGAGTTCTTGAAGGAATCACAAAGCCTTTTCGTGTGAAGGAGCGAAGGGTGGAAGGTATACTTATATGCCAGTTATCCAAATTGTTTGTTTTAGCTTTACTCGGAGGCGCGCCTTATTAATTTGGAGCTGAAACTAATCATGCATACATCACTGTTCTTGCAGGATTTGAAAAGCATTACCCACCCTTGCTGGATGACGAAGTTTGGCGTCTGGAAAAAATTGGTAGGAATGGTCCTCATCACCAGGCCTTGTCAAACAGTGGAATTGATACTGTGCAAAAGTTCTTGCAGTCTTATGTGAAGGATGAACAGAAGCTAATTCAGGTAAAGACTTTATGAATACCTTTTGTTGAGAACTAGATGTTTTCACAAGACAGGTGCTTGATGATGAACTCAAGGAGATACTTGGTTTCTCTATTTCTAGACTTTCAGCAAGATGTCAGACGCTGCTTGGAAAGCCATCATAAGTCATGCCACAACGTGCGAAGTTGGTGATGATCTCTACTTATATGAAGTCAAGGATCAAGACATGGGACTTTATTTTAATACCATATATAAGCTTGTTGGGGTGATGTTAGGTGATTGTTACAAGCCCACAGATCAGCTCAACCCAGTTGAGATGGTGCGATCTCCTTCACTAGCTTCAAAGTAGAGTTTTTCTCACAAATGCTTCAATAACTTTATCTTCCTTCACAGAATTTAGTTGAGAAACAGAAGCAAGTGGCTTATGAGAATATGAAAGATCTTCAGTATGACCATAAGATGGTCAACAATTGTCCTGTACCACTTCATAGGTTCCATACTGAGGGTACTTCTGTGTTGAGTAATGTTCATGGGAACTTAAATTATGGTAACGTCTTGTTCCCTGAGTCTCATTCACTGTCCGCTATTATTTCTTGGGAACTTGTCATTGACATCTATTTTTGGTAGGTCACTACGAACCATCTATGAGAGAATGCTCAACTAGTCAAGGATTTGAATTGAAGGAGAACCTTTTTCCTTTCAAAGGAGCCACTAATGTAAATAAATTTCTTTAAATACACAAAATAGTAAACGATCAACAACATATAGATGTTAGTCTAATATACATATTGTCATCAACTTGCTAGCAGGTTTCAGTGGACACGTCAAGATTTGTTCAGGGACAGATTTCCAATGAAGCGCAGTTTAGCCGTCAATTAGTCATAAAGAAAGTGATTCCACATAACCCAAGCCAAGTAACTTCCTTACCTGGACCAAGGATCACGGAGTTGCAGATACCAAATTATGTAAGAACGGATATTGATCCAGATGTTAGTCCTCCCGCCACCATTCATACCAACAATCAGGGAGGTCTGGTTGCTACGCAGTTTGGTCAATATGGACGCAGTGAGCGATCCCATTTCTCTGAAGAATTATACAGTGTAAGACTCCCTTTTATTTGTACAAACAATGTGTCTTTTTTCTTCATAAGTGATCTCTAGGAAAAGTGGATCTGAATTTAATGTGAAACTGAAGAATTTAATTTTCACTTTACATATGCTAAACTGAATAAAATGAAATCCATCTTGTGCCTGCAGCACTTTTCTCTCGATAATCTGCCATCAACGGATGCAGTCATGGATCTGATGCAACCACATTTCCAGCTTCCAAACAACAGTAATTACTCTTGACATTTTCTCACTGATATTTTAGCTCATCTTGATTCTGACTTACATTGGACGGCATCTTCAGGTGAGAGTTTCAGCAACCAACCTAACCTACATTTCAGTGGTCAAGCAACAATGCAGCCACAGCAAGTTGTTACTGGCTTTCAACCATCAAGAACAAACAGCTTCGATTCGAACTCATGCGATCAACTTATACAAGGCTTCTTGTCTCCGTTTTCTAGCAGTGAAGGGGCAGCAATACCACTGTCACCACGCAAATGGATCAAGATCAAAGCAGCACTGAAGCTAGCATCTGTAGGGAGGCGCTACAGGGCCTCAAGAAGGGGTCCACATGCCCTGGTAGGGGCAAGGCTTGTACCAACATTATGACCCTTCTAGCAAATATGGAAAGGGTTGCAAAAGCACCAGTTTTTTTTATCAACAATCCACATTTTTCACTTCATGTTGTGTAGCATGATATTGCTGAAGCAGATATTCTCACCTTACTGAAAATAGCAGCGATGTTGTCAACCTAAAACAGTTAGGTTTCTGTACACAAGGGGGCTTGAATTGTAATTTTGCTAGCAGCAGTTATTTTTAGTAAAGACTTGTAGTCTCTTTGTTGTAATTTACTATCCAAGAACATGTAGAAAATATTGTAATTTCTTCATATTCTTGCACTTAAAAGAGTGCTTCTAACGCAATGGAAACAAATTTATAATTGGCCTCAGATTGAAAATTTAAATCAATACATATCACTGAAAAAAGGAAAATAAATACTTTAAACTACCCCTATAGTCCGTAATCTACATTATCTGTACTGCTCCATAGACTTCACTTCAGCAAGGATATTATATTTTTATCATTCATGGGTCTTGGCTTGTTCACATCACATATTTGCAGTAAAACATCAATCTAACTCAGCATATGGTTCATGGGTCTTAGCTTGTTCGCATCACATATTTGCAGTAAAACATCAATCTAATTTAGCATACGGTTATCTATTTCAACTTTTGACAACATATTTAAGCCTTCGACTTTTCTTGGAAAAGAGAGTAGATGTTAAGTGTATACAACCATACAAAATACGCACATCAAAGAAAATAGAGAACAACAGCTTCAGGTATAGGAGATTAGGAGAACACCTAGCGAAATTATCTCATCATCGACATAGGTCCATGATACAGGGAAAAACACCTACCGAGGTTACCTTTTGTACTTGTGGTGGACCCTTTGTACAAGAGCTAGAACCAGACTTGCACTAAATGAAAAATAGATATTCATGCTACCTTGAGATCTTTTGTGCTGCATACTTCTCCACTTTAAACTTGTTCCTTCTTCTAATGCCTTTGTTTCTTTCATGATCAACAACTTCATCAACAAGAATAATTTCAGGTTCATCACCAGCTTCAACATCATCTTCATCATAACTAACAGACTCTAGTTCACCCTCATCCAAATCCTCCACCTCATCATTTTCCTCATCAATATATTCGTCATCCATATACTGTTGAGCTCGCAGTTTGTGAAACTCTGGTGGTGGAGGGCAGTCTTCAGTAATTGCCTCATCTCGTTTCATCACTAAGTGTCTGATGATTCTTTCATCCTTATCGAGCAGGGTCTTGAAATCATTGATGTATTTTGCCTGTATCTCAAAGTTCATTAAGATGTAGTTGGCATGTATTGCTTTCTTTATTTTGTAAGCAAGTCTACGTAGACCCCAGTTGTTCACCCTCCATATCCTTCCTTTCTTCTCTCTGACAAAATCTACAATAGAAAGCAAAGCATGATTATAATTTAGAGGCAGGAGTTTTCTTCCATTATATATAAAAAGAAAAACATGGTTTCATTTCTTTAGTAGCATAACGATTAACTATTGAAATAAAAATTAAATTAAAAAATTGGTATGTGTGATAACCAAATCTTAGGGATCTCGCCGGCGACAACGCGGCGCATGGCACGGAAGGAGCAAATAAGAACTTATTCTTTATTTGCTTGTTTCAATAAGTTGAGCGGCAAGTCCTTTATATAGGACAGCCTCCTAACAACTCAACCTTATCTAATAGATATTAATCTTATCTAAAGGAAACTAACTCAATCTAATCTTAATCAAAGTAATCCACGAGCTACAGTACCGCGTGGATACTGTTCACCGCAACAGTACCGCATGGTACTGCTCACGCATGCGCAGCCTACACTTTGTCCATTGGGGCCCATCCTTTGTCCATTGGGGCCCATGTGCACGTGGCAGTATTTTTGCGAGTGCGCTAAACAAACATAGATTTAGAAAATCAGAGAGACCGGCTGATAACATAAGTTTCGCAGGAAGTGGCTCCAGTTTTTGTCAAACCCTTACTGGCATGACCATGACACAACTAAGTGTTGAGCAATGAACCTTGAAATTTTGATACAACATCTTCAACTTCTTCCACACTGTCCTCGTGAATTAGGTAAACAACTTCGTAGTGCCTCACTGCAGAAGGGAGGAAGTTCATCATGTTAGTCTTAGATCACCACATATTAATAGCTATGGAAATGATGCCAGCATAACGGACAAATTAAGACTGCGAGAAAAAGAAACATTGCTCTTACTTCTTTGTAGATTTAAATCACTCTCTAGCTGAATGTTAAGAAACTCGTATAGCTTCTCTGCAAAAGTAAATAATTACCGATTACACATTTACATGAACTAGAAAAAGGAGCATATCATCCTAAAAATAAATATCACCTTCTTCGGCATCAGCAAATTCAGGTGAAACTTGACCGTCCTCTTTCACCATTTTCTGGAAAACAATCAACATAATAAAAGCAAATCAACTACAAATCTTATTCTCTTTTGCAAAGAAACAACAAAAATATTGTCAATTATACTTTATCTAAGGAAACAAAACAGGAAAACACTTTAATTATAAGAACCCAGTAGAAGAGGGGTAATATTCCGTTGAGAAGTAAGCAAATATCAAGCGAAATTATGAGCAATTGGAAGGAAATTCAGTGCTTCCCCAATCCCCACCATTGCCAACCAGCATTTGAGCAAAACTAGAAGCATGGACAGCTTGTATCACTCTTCACCAAAACTGCCGAAAACACAAAATTCATGAGTTGTGCAAACATCATCTCGCAACTACCCTAATGATTTTACTTATGCTCACTGCTTATACAACAACAATAAAAAGTTACCATACAGGGGCGCACAAAGACTAGATCACACGATGACACCATATTCGGACACACATAAGCGCGCCATGACGCACACTGCCTCCAAAAACCTTGCTGGCTTGCTGCTTCACCAAAATATATAGAAGCAGAGTGCCACTGTACCATGTTCCTCATAGCTCAGGCGTTCATGATTCACAAACTACAGAAAACATCCGACCTTCAACTCACAACGCTCTTACCAACTAGCCTACGGATAGGCCCTGACGCGAAAGCTTCCACTACCCGCAGCATAATCTGAGGACGCGCGCACCTTTTTGAGCAGGACGGCCTCTGGGAAGGGCCCCGTGGCCTCGCCGGACTTCGGCGCTAAGCTGTGCGTGTCCTCCCTCTCCCCCTCCCCCTCCCCGTCCCCGCCCTTCCCCCTCCTCTTCTTGGCCGCCGCGGCCACCAGCCGCCTGCCCCGGAAACCCCCAAAGGCGACGTGCGCGGCGTTCACCAGCCGCGGCGGCGACGGAGAGAGGGGCAAGAGAGGCCGCGACGCCGCGGCGGTGGCCTCCATGGCGCCGGCGGGAGCGGTTCTTGCGAAGGGTTTTGCGTGGGGGACGCGGAGCGATTTTTCACCCCAAGGATAAGGTAGCTCATGGGCCGGGCTCTTATCTCGGCCCATATTTTGTTTTCGTATCTGAGCTCACGGCCTCGTCTCTTCAATGGGCTGGGCTTGGCATACACTGATAAGCTCCATGTACGAAACACGGATTGGCAAGTTCCATGTACCAAAGTGGAGACGTTAGATCAGAGATCAGGCAATACAGTGACTTGCCATTGTGGATAGATGAGCGTACTTACTGACAAGCTTCGTGGGAAGTCAATTCTGATGTATGTGTGGCTGGAGCTAAGGATTAACCATTGCCATTAATGATGCATTTGAGAAGCGGCCAGTCTAATTTATCAGTATTTGCAGGTACTTTACTTCACAGACAGGAGGTATACGTTGTGAGATGGCATCAGCTTATTATATACTACGTTCGAAAGGTGAATGCTTCGAGAACGTTTTTCAGGTGATCTGCGAGCCTTTGATTAGTAGCTCACATTTGAGGAAATCTGGAGTCTTGAGCATATTTTAGTAGTTTTTGTTGCTTATGACCATCTCATATCTTGTTTGTGTTATGGTGGAGTCCAAAGATATCTTGAGCAGTTCCCAGATGGTGGCTATTTTGAAGGAAAGAATTTTATATTTGATCATAGGTTTGCAGCCAGTTGGTGTTGGTCGCCTAAAACAGTCTGGTCTAATTGTTTCCATCTTGCGCCTGCAGCACTTTTCTCTCGAGAATCTGTCATCAACGGATGCAGTCATGGACCTGATGCAACCTCATTTCCAGCTTCCAAAGTCCAAACAACAGTAATTACTCTCGACTTTTTCTCGACTGATATTTTACCTCATCTTGATTCTGAGTTACATTGGACGGCATCTTCAGGTGAGAGTTTCAGCAACCAACCTAACCTACGTTTCAGTGGCCAAGCAACAATGCAGCCACAGCAAGCTGTTACTGGCTTTCAACCATCAAGAACAAACATCTTCGACTCGAGCTCATGCGATCAACTCATACAAGGCTTCTTGTCTCAGTTTTCTAGCAGTGAAGGGGCAGTAATACCACTGTCACCATGCAGGGGCGGAGCCAGGATTTGAACATAAAGAGGGCCAGGCTAAATACACTGCGAAGAAATATTATAGTTGGTACATGCATATTCATGTATGTTGTTTATATATTGGCTAAGAATTTTCTTCTCAGTAAGTTGAACTTAGCATTTCTAGGATTTATTGTAGCAAAACTTCATTCCCTTTCTTATATAACAGTGATTAGCACAAATAGAATTAGAGGTAATGGCAGATTACAGCTTTGTTAGGGGGGCCAGGGCCCCTGCCAGCCCCCCCTTGTCTCCGCCACTGTCACCATGCAAATGGATTAAGATTGTAGAATTAAGAGAATGAACTGATAATTTGCATTGCCTTTGGTAGGAATATAAATAGTACACGAGATGGGCCGGGTCCCCAAAGCCCAAGGCCCAATATACTCTAACACTTCCCATGATCTGAGCAGCTACAGGGCATTCGAGATCGGTACAAGACACCATAAAGCATTCCCCCATGGTCAAAACAGAGTGACCAAGAAAATAAAACACAATCAAAATAAAACACAATCACTCCCCGCATCAAGCGGTCGATCGTAGACATTCGGATGGATCTCAACTCGGAGGAACACTGGTGCTTGGTGACGGCGTGTTCTCCGCTCAACCATCGCGGATCACACCCCGGTCGATTTTTAGATCGCTAGCCAACTCGATCAAGCTCGGTTCGATTTGAGCGTCGGGCACAACGAGGAGCGACTTCGCCGATTACCGTGTTCGACCCCGCGGAATGCAGTCCTACTCTGCCGAGCCTTAGCTCTTTTTCGATTGTGGTTGAATGGGGATGTGTTTACAGAGCGTTTGAATGCACGAATGCTAGTGCACGCACCCTTCCTCTCTCTCCTCCCCTTTATACAAGCTTTGGGGTGGCGGAGAGAGCCGAGGAGGTAGGCGAGATGATACTCTCGATACTCGACACGACTCGGCAGAAGAGACGAAAACGCAGCTGCCGCGCTTGCGGCGCCGCCTCGCGTGCCGCGCAGTGGCCTCGACCCGCACATCCACACCGGTGAGTCTGCGGGTGGGGCCCCGCCGCTTCCTCCCGACGGGCGGCCTCCTCAAGCAAACCTTCTCTCTGCCGGTCAATTCTTCAGTTACCCGATGGCGGTACCTCGGACACGCAAAGGTCATCAGAAGCGTAATCATATCTTCACCGTCTATCCGCGCGTGATGTCTCATTAAATGCACTTCGTCCTTCGCGGCGGGGCCTTCGTCCCAAGACTCTTCGCAACGCCTCGCCACGCTGGCCCCGCTGGCGCGTGGGGCCCTCGCCTTTCCTTCAGAGGGCTCGCCACGCACCCGCCGGGGCGTGGGGCCTCGCCGCTTTCGCCAGAGGGGCTGCCACGCATACCCGCCCGGCGCGTGGGCCTCGCCTGCGCCTTTCAGAGGGGCTCGCCCACGCTACGGGGACTCTTCCTACCGGTATTTATTACACCGACAAGAGCCGGGACCACCGTGATACGCGAACCGTCATGGCCGATGTCTGGTTATCTTCGCGTGGCGGGATTTAATCGTGGGGGCCCAACCCGCAATGGCCGTCGCTGATTCTCCACTGCGCACGATCTTCCTTGGGGAACGCGTCGCTTTTCGTGGGAAACCAAACGCGAGGCAATGATGGCGCCAGCAGCGCGGCGGAATTCAAACCGTCGCGCCGCGCCCACGCCTATAAATACTTCTCTTGGCGCTGCGGCTAATCCTTCCGCTCGCTAAGTCCTCAAACTGCTACTTGCCTCCATCACTACCACCACAGAGCCTTCTTTCTCTTCGCCACCAAGTCTTTCGCCAGCGCCACCGCCAAATTTTCCATGGCTCCTAAGCGCAAGAAGAGCCGCCATGGGATGCCGCACCACCTTCGGAGCTATTTCGCCGCTTCCACCGCCGATGAGGATCGGTGGCGCGGCTTCGAGTCTCGTGCCGCCGACCGCCGCCGGTTCTGCGCGGCACCATCATGCCGAGTCCTCGCCGGGAGATCGTGACCTTCTCTCGATGCGTCTTTGGCGGGCCTTGTCCCGCCGACTCAATTCCTCTTGGGGTGCTCGCTTATGGGATCCAGACGGCGACCTTCCCTAACTCGATCATGGCCTCGCCATCTTCGCCCACCTCTGCGAGATGTTCGTGGGGGCGATGCCAAGCCTTCCGCTCTGGCGCCGACTCTTCATCTCAAGACACGGGCTCGCGCCGGCGCGGTTGGGAGCTGCTATTTTGAGCCCGCGAGGCCTCCGTCTTCATACTGCCATGGTCAAGTCCAACTGGAAGGACGGCACCGGCGGTGGTCAGATGTGGAAGATTCCGGTCGCTGCGGCGACCTTGTCCTTCTGACAGTCCGCAGAGCCCACCGCCGATCGGGGGCCCGGCTAGACGATCCGGCGAATGCGGATGCGATGATGGCGCGCGATTGCCGAAGCTCCGCCGCCGGGCTCACCGGAACCCGTGGTGGCGGACTTTTGCGGCGCCGTCTTTGCCGCTTCGCTGAGGGTGCGTCCCTTTGGGCGTACTACGGCGACAACGACGGACCCGACCGCTTTGGAGGTGAATACTCGCGTTCTTTTGGATTTCGCGACCTTGCGGTACGTCTTTCCTTCGCCAATCTTATGGTTTCCTTTTCCGCTCATCCACCGCAGGAACGTGCCGGACGACGTGCTCGGATCGGGTGGCGGGACTATCTGCCCCCACCGGCCGGCGACACTTCACCGCTGCGCAGAATCCTCCCTTCTGCGATCGGGATCCACGGAGCGCAACCAACACTTGAGTCGCCCGCCTCATGGAGGTCTCGGTCTCAGGTCCAAGTGGCACGGGGCCACTACAGATCCGCGATTCGCCTCCGGCGACGCCCAAGCTTCATGCCGCCGCTACCTCTGCCAAGGGCGGCCGACTCGACAGCGCCTCGGAAGCGCCGCCATCCTCGCCGTGGATGATGACGACGAGGAGGGAGAGACGAGTCCAAAGAGGGCTCACCCGCAACCACGAAGCTTCGCCACCACCATGGCCCCCTCCGGCGGGGCCTGCTGCTATCGCCCGCCGCCATCGGGCGAGCGCGGCGACTTCCGAATCGGCGCCGCTGCTGGGTCTCTTCCGCTTCCGCCCACGCTGGCGCCTCTGTCTGGGGGCGGCCGATCGTCGGCCTCGCTGCCTTGTTGGTGCTTCTGCACGGCGCCACTTTCAAGGCGCGCGCCATGCTGCCGACGGCGGCGATCTACCTTTTGCCGCAGACCGCCGCCAAGAACAGCGACTTGAGCTCCCCTTCGGCTTTCGTCTTGGGCGCACCGCTTCAGTTGGCTTTTCTGCGCTTACGATATTTCACATTAGGGTTAGCATGCTACACGCTTGCATACCGAACCTGTTTGTCCTTCTTGGACAGGAAGGCCAGGCCGAGCTCTGCTCCCACGCGACTCGCCGACCCTCGGCGCCGCCCGCTCCTTCTCGGAGGCTTCCTCGGCGTGAGGGTTCGCCGACGCCCTTGGCCGGAGAACCTTCGCAGCCAGGTTCGCTGGCGCCGCTTATCTCGGCCGGATCGCCGTAGAGGCGCTCTTCGAGGCGCCGCACCCTCTCCCGCACTGGGCGACGGGAGGAAGCCCTCGCCTTGGCGGAGTGATTCGCCGGCGAAGCCGCGGGCGGGCCTTGGCCGAGACCGCCCATGGCGAGGCGATGACCAGCGAGGCCGCGGCGTAAAGCCGCCGCGCCTCCGCCGCCAAGCAGATCGAAGACCTCCGCTTTGGGCGCTTGAAGCGCCTCGAACCCTCGCCGACATGCTCAGACCGCTTCTGCGCTTCCGGACGCTTCGCATCCACTGGTGTTACCTTGCATCCCATTGGAGGAGACAATGCGCGATCTGATGCTGCCGTGGGGACGAGCCGCCAAGCCTGCGCGGTCTCCGGTGGCGTTCGCGGACGCGGCGATCGAAGACGGTCGCCAAGGCGCTCGGCAGCGCGCAGTTCATCTTGGGCAACTGTCTTGCTCGAGACGCCGCGTTTGATCTCGATGCCGCCACCGGGGAGCCTTCGCGCCAGCTGGACCGGTTTGAGCAGGCGCGGGTCGACACCGCCGCCGGCCACGTGTCCATGATGGGCTGCGCCGCTCCATCGGAAGACGAAGACGAGGAGGAGTAGCGAGACTCCCTTTCTTTTTTGCCTTGTAAATGTTGCCTATCAATGCAAACAAACTTTTGCTCTTTTGTTGTGAGTCTCACTTGAACTTCGCACAATTTAAACTTGCGAACCGAACAGGGCACCCGTGCCGAAAACTTTAGATCGAACGCTTCGCCGCAAGTGAGCGCTGTTTCCTTAGGCATCTGGTTACTTCAACCCTTATGGCCTCTCGCAACCCGACTTAAACATTACGTGGCGAGCGCTTAGCTTCCGGAAGTGGTCTAGTCGCCGGTGCCGCTGTTGGCGCATTGCCTGAACCGAGTGACACACCGGCTAGAACCCGCCTTCCGTCTGTTTTACCTCGCACCAACAGAAGTTATAAGCGTTTGCCTTTGCGACTAAGGGCCATCACCATAAGTACTTTCGCTACCGACTTTCGGCGAATGTTTTCTAATGAGACCTTTTCGGGCTAAACCACCGACGCCAAAAACTTTAGATGAGCTTTACTGAAAGTGGCGCTTTTTCCTCGAACATCTGGTTACTTCAACCCTTATGGCCTCTTTGCGAACCGACCACGGACGTCGCGTGGCGAGAACTTAGCTTCCGAATCGGTCTAGTCGCCGTGCTGCCATTGGCGCATTGCCTGAGACCGAGCCGACGCGACCAAGCTAGAACCGCCTTCGTCAGCTTCGCCTACCGCCTAACCATGAAGTCGCAGCGTTCGTCCTTACAACTAAGGGCCATCCGCCTTGAGTACTTTTTTTCGCTACCGGTTTTCAATGTATGCTTTCTAACAGACTTGAGGCGAAAAAAAACGGGTGCCCACAAGGAGACATGACTTATCTCTTATTGAAGATGGCTTTGTACAATGCAGCCCCGAGGCGAAGCGTGAAGGAAGAAGACCTCGCCGCTCGGCTCCAAAGGAAGGCCAAAAAAGCTCTTGGATCGCTTCTACGGTAGAACTTCCTCACCGCCGACGTTTCAAGTGTTCACCAATTCGCGACCATCCTTGAATGCGAGCTGGACCGAGCTCAAGCGGAGACCGAGACCACCTTGAAGGGCCTCCCACGGGGAGATAGTTTAGGCGCCCGCCGCGCTTGGACTTTGCGCAGCGAGGTCGCCATGCCGAGTTCTCACACACACCGCCTTGCTTGATAACGCCAGCGCTTCCGCCGATATTTGACGGCCGGATCGCCGCCTGCTCTCGGATCTCCTCCAGAGATTTACTTGCCCCGACGCCGGTCAGGGTCTCTGTCTTCGCTGAACGCCGCCACCCTTGGGGACCCAAAGGCGAGCTCTGATGGGAGCACCGCCTCTGAGCCGTACACCAGGAAGAAGGGGGTCTCGCCGGTGGCTCTGTTAGGAGTTGTCCGCATACCATTCTGATGGGGACTTCTTCCGCCCAGCGCTTGCCGCGCTTCTCCAGGCGATCGAAAGCCCTTGTCTTGAGTCCTTTGAGTACTTCCGCATTTGCCCGCTCCACTTGCCCATTGCTCTTCGGGTGCGCAACGGAGGCGAAGCACAGCTTGGTACCCAACTCTTCGCACCAGTCTTGGAAATCAGCGCTTTAAACCGCGCGCCGTTGTCGATGATGATTCACATTGGCGACCAACCCGGACGAAGATGCCCTTCATAAACTTGATAGCAGCTGCGGATGTGATCGCCGGGACCGTGAGGCTTCAACCCACTTAGTGAACTTGTCGATGGCGATTTAACAGATGAGTATAACCTCCGTCGCCCGGAACGGGCCCGAATGTCGGCCCTGATCATGAACGGCCAAGAGAGTGAAATGGTCTGCGGCGCTGGGCGGTCGGTGGATCTGCTAGCATGAAATTGGCACGCCGCATCTCCTCACCACTCGAAGGCATCCCGGAGGCGAGAGGCCAATAGAAGCCGTGGCGAAAGCTTTCCCAACCAACGCCCGGCCTCAATGGCTCCGCGACATGCCTCCATGGATCTCGAGAGAATTTCACTCCGCTTCCCGAGTGACGACTTCAAGAGAACTCCGCTTTGCGCCGGGCGATCTGGTCCCCACCTACGTATGTGGCGCTTGGCCTTATGCTATCTTCTCGGCGACGCGTCATCGTCTTGGGATCACTCCATCTCGCAGTAGGCTAGGATCGGATCCATCCACCGGCCTTCCGGACGAGTGTGACGACGCTCAGACATTGCCGCCGACGTACTCGCTTTGGCACGACGTTTCGCCTCAACCGCCTCAGCAGTTCTTCCGCCTCCTCCTCCAACCGGGAGCTGCGGCAGGTTGGTGACGTCTCCTCGAAGTGGGGCTGCGTCGAAAGCGTCGTCCCCACCAGAGTTGGGGGCTGCGACGGACGGCACAGAAGTCTTTCTTCAAAGACCCCAAATGAACAGTGCCCTTGACGAGGCAATCTGGGGCGATTCATCCGCCATGTAGTTGTCGCGGCGAGGATGTGCACGGCCCAAGCCCTCGGCGTGCGCTCAACCGGCGCACCTCCGCGAGTAGGCCGCCATGACGGGATCCGAGTAGGAGAAATCCTTCCTCGCTTTGGTTGATGACCGGAGAGAGTCGCTTTTACTTGTAGCCGGATGCCAAGGGTCGGTTGTCCCGAGCCCGGCGAAAGGCCCTTCATATTCCGCGACGTTGTTGGTGGCGCGGAAGTCCAGCACCACCAGATGCCGGACGACATCACCGGTGGGAGACACCAGGACGACGTCATTGACCCCTCCAAATGGAATGAGCCGTCGAAGAAGAGAGTCCACGGCGAGGGTGCTGGGGTGTCTTCAGCTTCTGTGTCCGCCGGAGTCCACTCGCTGATGAATTCCGCCAGAGCTTGCCCTTTGATGGCCGTTCGGGGAGCGAATTTGAGATCGAATTCTGCCAGCTCCATGGCCCATTTGGCGACGCGACCCGTCGCCTCGCGGTTGAAGAGGATCTCCCGCAAGGGATACTTGGTCAACACCGTAACTTCTCGCCCCTGGAAGTAGTGGCGCACTTCGGACACCACAAGACGGCGTAGAGCATCTTCGGTGCTGTGAATATCTTGTTTCGCCGTGGAGGACCTTGCCGACGAGTAAATGGGCGCTGAACGCCTTCTCTTTCCGCCACCAAGACTGTTACCGATCACTGGGGTTTGCCGCGACGAGAGATCAGCGGCTCCCGGGTTCGGGCGACCAGACGGCGGGGAGGTGAGATACTTCTTGAGACCGCCGAAAGCCTCCTGCGCCTCCGCCCACCACTCGAACTGGTTGGTCTTCTTTAGAAGCTTGAGCAATGGAGACTTTTATCCCCAGCGAGCTATAAAGCGGCCCGGGAGGTCAAGCAACCCACCAAGCAATCGTGATCCGCCAAGTCGCGTCGGGGCTTCATGTTCTCGATCGCTGCGATCTTGTCGTGGTTCGCCTCAATCCCCTCCGGGAGACGAGGAATCCCAAAGAATTTGTCCGACGGGACGGCGAACACATATTTCTCGTGTTAAGCTTGATGCGATGATTCCTCGTTGGTGAAGGTTTCTTCCAGTCGCCGATCAACTCCTCCGCCTTCTTGGACTTCACCACCGTGATCATCAACATACACCTCCGTGTTTCGCCCTATTTGGGGCGGTGGCGATGTGCATGGCCCTCGATAGGTTGGGCCCAAGCATTCTTCATCCGAACGCCATCCTTGTGTAGCGAGACGCCCATGGGCGTCCGGCGAAGCGATCTTGTCTTCATCTTCTTCGGCCATGCTAACTGGTGGTACCCGAGTGCGATCCGTAGCAAGCTGCCGCTCGCACCCGCAATCGAGTCGGCGATGAGATCGATCGCGGGGCAGCGGTACGGATCCTTCGGCACGCCTTGTTGAGGTCGGTGAAGTCCACGCATCCTCCGCGCCGTTGGATTTCTTGACGAGGACGGGTTCGCGAGCCACCGGGATGGGCGACATGCGGGACGACCCCGCCTTAAGAGCTTGTCCACCTCTGGCGGATAACTTCGACGCTCTACCGATCGCTTCCGGACCTTCAGATGACCGGTCGCCGCCGAAACGCCGCCAATTTGTGCTCACTCACCTCCTCGGGACCCAGCCATGTCGGCGGTTGCCACGCAAACACGCTGCGTTAGGCGGAGGAAGGAGACGAGCGCCTTGCTATTTGGCGCTAAGAGGCGCCCGCCGAACGGTCTTCGCCGGTCGACTTCGCTTCGGAGACCGCCTTAACCTCCGCGGACGAACAGGGGAGGCACGGTTCGCCGAGGAGCTCCCAGAGTCGAAGCGTCGGCCTTCGGCACCGTCGCTTCGCCAAAGCGAGAGCGTCCTTGTCGCAGCGGGCGCCTCCGGCGTCCACTTTCAAACGATGGGGCGGTGGCCGGGATCTTCACCACCATGTACGCATAGTGGCAAACCGCCATGAACTTGGTCGGCGCCGGCCCACCCAGATAGCGTTGTAGGGAGGTCGAAGTCCGCCACCGAACTCGAGCATCTCGGTGCGGAAGTTGTGAACCTCAAAACGTCACCGGGAGATCGACGCGCCGAGACGGACTCGGCCCGGCGCGATGCCAAGAATGGGAGCGTTGGACGAAGCTCCAGCTGCTGGATCTGAGTGCGCGGCAACCCAAGCGACAGAGGTTGAGGAACTCCTCCGTCTACCAAAGACCGCCCTAGCTTTACATTCCGGACCGTGGGCGCGACCACGATCGGAGATGACCGGGGGCGCGGCTTGGTGGGTGATCGACTGATCAACGCGATCGGTTGCTCCGACCACGCCAACAGCCTTGTTGACCCAAAGCGGCACGCGGCGACACTTCTCATCGCACGCTTAAAGCTAGCGTGGGGCGGATATATGGCGAACCGCCGTGGATGGCGGCAACCGGCGCTCCGCTGCTGAAAACCAAGCGGGCCGTCTCCTTGCCCTTCTTTGCTTGCGGGACGCTGCTGCTGCCGATCTTTCTTTCGTGGACTCGCTTGTCCACCATCTTGCTAACGACATGGCAATCCGCCAAGTCGTGGGAGTTATTGCGGTGAATGGGACGAGAAGGCCTTCCGTCCCACTCACGGGGCGATGGTCTCGCTTCGTCGCGCGACGCGAGGACCGTCGCGGCTACGGCGATCGCCATAGCCGCCGCCTCGGCCGCCCTCGAGGCCGTACCGCGTCACGCCCGCGACGTCCTCCTCTTTTTCGCCCATTGCGCCCATTCTTGTGGCTGACCCTTGATCAATCGTCGTCGTCGCGCTTTCGGCGGCCATGACTTGTCCGGTCTCGGCCGCCTTTGCGCTTCTTCTTGTCCTTGCCGCGGGGTTCCTCGAGGTCCGGCCTCGCCACCATGGCTATCCTCAACATACGGCCGGGCGGATCTGAGCTCTCACTCTGAAGGCGCGCTTGTGCGCCTGGGTGAAAACTCCTCCGTCATTTTGATCTTGCGGGTGGCCATCTTCTCTTTGACTTTGGGGTCTCGGGCACCTCTCCTGAATGCCGTGACCACGGCGTCGATGGAGATGTCAGGGATGGTGTTGCGGACTGGCCCAAGCGCCAATATAGTCGCGCGGCTCTCCTTTCTTCTGCTCCATGTTGTGGAGGTCGTCTTCGACCCCGGGCTGCTCGAAGGTGCCCTGGAAGTTGGTGACGAAGAGCTCCGAGAGCTCCTTCCATGACCCCACGGACTCGGGGCAGGTTCATGAGCCACGCGGGCTCGCGGTGAGGACCGCGGGGAAGTAGTTCGCTAACCTTCCCGACCCTCGATCGGTACGCATCACCGTCGTATAGATCTGCAAAAACTCATCGGGGTTGGTGGTGCCGTCATACTTTTCGATGGGGCGGACGAAACCGTTCGCCATCCCGCGGGCCTTGCGCAGCCTCCTTAGAAAAGGCGCGGCACCCGACGTCGGAGCTCTCTGCTCTGGGCCGCGGTCCTCGCCCGCCGCCCCGTCGCCTGGCGGCGCCAAGAAGCGCCACCCTCATTTGGCCGGGCAGCTCTGCGAGCCCTCTTCTTTGGTCCCAGCGTCTGGCGGCGGCAATGTGATCGCCCGCTTCGGTCGCGGCCCTGCGAGCTTGTCCGCAGAGTCTTCTCCATGCAGACAAGTGGCGGTCCTCCGGTGAGACCGAGATCGCGCCACCACTGCCGCCGCCGGCCGAGCCCCGTGAAATCGCGCTCTTTGTCGTCTTGGCCCCCCCTCACCAGAGATTTGCGAGAGGAGTGCGAGGGCAACAAAGAACGGAGGGCGCGAAACACCGGTTCCCCCGCTCCCCGAAACTTGCACCACCGCCGCGGCGGCGTCGACGTAGCGGGCTGAGCTGGCCAACCACGGCGCCGCCGAGGAGTCCGGAGTCACCGGAACCGGTGGGTTCTCCAACAAGGCTCTGGCCGCATGGAGGTTCTGTGCTGGGGTGCACTCCTCCAAGGCCAGGCGTCGCTTAGCTTGGCCGAGGCGGCTGCTCTCCGCTAGGGTTCCAACCCTAGGCGGGCGGCCACCGCCTGGTGATCCACCGCCATCGCCGCGGCCGACTCCGTGGCCGCGGCTCTAGCGGCCGCTTCCTGCTCCATCGCGATCTTCGCTTCCGCCATCGCCGCTGAAGAAGGGTCAAGAGCTTGAACCGATGCTAAGCGCTCCCTACAGCGCGCCAGCGGCGTGTTGTCCGCTCAACCATGCGGATCACACCTGGTCGATTTTTAGATCTAGCCAACTCGATCAAGCTCGGTTCGATTTGGCGTCGGGCATAACGAGGCGACTTCGCCGATTTACCAGTTCGGACCCCTCACGGGTGCCATGTCCTACTCTGCCGAGCCTTAGCTCTTTTCCGATTGTGGTTGAATGGGGATGTGTTTACAGGCGTTTGAATGCACGAATGCTAGTGCATGTACCCCTTCCCTCTCTCTCTCCCCTTTATACAAGCTTTGGGTCATGGAGCGAGAGAGGGGTAGGCAAGCGTCTGATACTCTCAAGACAATCCGACACGACTCGGCAGAAGAGACGAAAACGTGCCGCGCCCACGCCAGCTGCGGCGCCTCGCGTGCCATAGTGGCCTCGACCAAGACAATCCTGCCGGTGAGTCTGCGGGTGGGGCCTACACCGCTTCCTCCCGGCGCTGGCGGCCTCCTCAAGCAAACCTTCTCTCTGGGTCAATTCTTACAGGTACCCAAAGGCACCTTTCCGACCTGCAAAGGTCATCAGAAGGTAATCATGTCTTCACTTGCCTATCCGCCGTGATGTCTCATTAAATCGCTTCGTCCTTCAGAAGATGGGGAGCCTTCGTCCAAGACTCTTTCGCGCTCCCTCGCCGCCAGGCCCCACCTAGCGCGTGGGACCCTCGCCTCTCCTTGGGAGGGGCTCGCCACGCACTTTGGCGCGCGTGGGGCCCTCGCCTTTCCTTCAGAGGGGCTCATGCCACGCACCCGCCAGCGCGTGAGGCCCTCGCCTCGCCTTCAGAGGGGGCTCGCCCACGCACCCGCCTGGAGCTTGGGGCCCTCGCCTTTCCTTCAGAGGGGGCTCGCCCACGCAGCCGCCACGCGCTGGGGCCTTGCTCGCCCGCCTAACGCGTGGGGCCCTCTTGGCCTCCTGAGGGGCTCGCCCACGCGCTGGGGCCTTGCTCGCCCGCCTGACGCGTGGGGCCCTCTTGGCCTCCTGAGGACTCTTCCTACCCTGGTATTTATTACACCGACACTTGGTAGGCCCTTGGTGAAGATATCGGCGTACTGGGACGATGTGGGGACATGCATCACGCACATATGTCCGAGAGCGACCCGCTCGTGGACGAAGTGAAGATCGATCTCTGTCGGGGATAAAAATTACGGCCCATTGCCATGGCCCACTCCCTGACGGCCTTATCGAACAAGCTTACTAGGGCCCAGCTCCCTACAAGGCTCTATCAGGCCCATGTGCATTCTGCCGAACAGCTTCCTGGCTGGCACGGTCCATAATGGCGTAGGATTCGTGTTTGAGTCCGACTCGAACAAGAGTTCTGCACGGCTACGTGAAGACCCAGACGTTGATTTCCCGGATCGGAACAGATGTCGTGATCCCCAAGACTTGGAGTTTACCTTATCTACCTCGGGATTAATTTGGCATGTATGAGTTCGTTACGATCTCGTAGTTAGCCTTACCGATTATCCTCGGTAGGTCGGTTTGCTCAACACTATATAAACGAGGCCTCTACGGCGTGTAGAGGACACGAGTTTCGCACTTGATCTTAGAGACATACACGAGTTTACACCAAGCATCATTGTATTGTCGCATACTACTCACCGAGATCTGTCTGTCTTGCCGAGTTTCCACCTTGTAGTTCTCTTTGATATAAAGAAAGGTTGGACGTAGGGCTATTATCTCCCCTGAGAGGCCTGAACCAGGATAAAAACCCCTGTGTCTCCCTGTTGCTCGTTGATTGCTGTTCGCATAGCTTGGCAAGTCTTCTATCTCCCTTTCTTAAGAACCTTAATTGACTTTGGTCCGATATCCCAATCGTCGACAGTTGGCACCGTCCGTGGGGACTAGTAGATCAAGCCTGTTCGAACATGTCGAACTCGCTCAGCGACCAGAAAATTCTTCCTGAAGGGTACGACTCAGAAGGGCAGGATGTCTCATCCCCTGCCGGATCGGATCGATCCGTTCGATCTCGGTTGTTTTTCGTATCTGGGACAGAGGTCTCCGGCTATGCTCCGGAGATGATCCAAGATCAAGCTCCCGTCATTGATGATGATTATAGAACCGATGATCTTTACGTCGGTTTAGATCTTTCGGATTCCAGGGCCATGTCGGTGGATTCTTCCTGTGGCGACACAGTGATGACACCGTCCAGTGTCCCATCGCACGGCCGTCACAGCATTAACATGGCCGGCGCAGGAACTTCAGATAATCCTGCGCGGGCCGCGACGGCCGAAGAGATCGAGCATGTTAGCTCTGCTCGGCTACAGGATGGATCTGCCCCAACTGCCCGCGAGCAAGATGTTGTTCACCGAAGTCTGGATGAGTCCAACCAAACTCTGGCGCAGATTCATGATCAGCACAAGCGTCAGCGACGCGACCCGCCTCGCGTACCTACACCAGATCCCTCGGCAAAAGCTCCACTTGTTCGGGATGAATCCCCGCGCAACCGGACTCCGGTCCACCAAGACGCGGATGCCTCAGGGATCCCAGGACCCCTTGAGCAGAGTCGGGAACGACTCCAGACTATGGCTACGGTGCTCAGATCCACCAACCAGGCCGACCTCGCCCGCATGGGCGATGCTGTTGCTTCTCACCTTGATCGACTGGTCGAAGGCCTCAAGGCCATAGGTGAAGTCAACATCTCATCCGGACAGCACAGTTAGCCTGTCCGGGTGGACTCGGACAGCGAGCGTTCCGATCGATCGCGTGACCATCGCCACCGTCGAAGGATCACTGTCCACGAACAAGCTACCCGTGGACGCCGTCGCTCGCTAAGTCCCCGTAGTCATCGCGACCACAGGGGTAAGCGTGCACGCGACGATCACGGACGATCCCCTCGTGAGGAGCGCATCGTAGTGACCACGAGGAAGGAGCATGGAGGATTATCACGGAGGGAGTTCCTCCAGGCAGAGTCCTCCCGCTCAGCTAGAGTTCCTCCGGGCAACAGGAGCAATGTCTTTTCAAGGCTAGATTCTGCAGGGGAAGGTGGCCGGTCGTATGCCTTCGGCTGTAAGGCTTTCTCTGACGAGCTTCGTGCTGTCAGGTGGCCCTCCAAGTTCAAGCCCGGTCACATGGAGAGGTACAATGGGACTCAAAACCCAGAAGAGTTCCTTTCTGTCGACGGTTGAGATATCGATCTCAAGTCGCTAAGGTTCTTGAAGATTGAGATAGGAGACACGCCAAACAACCCTTACGACGAACGAACAGGAGATGGGGGTTTTATCCTGGTTCAGCCTCTCGAGAGATAATAGCCCTACGTCCGCCTTTCTTATATATCGAGAGATGAATACAAGAGATGGCTCGGCGAGGGCGAACAAGTCTCGGCGAGATTATGGTGTCTGGCGAATATCGGATGTCTAGAAGCTAGATCAAGTCGTAAAACTCGTCATCGGATGCCCGATGCCCCTAAGCGCCAGTAGGAGCATGGTTTATATAGTGCGAGCAAACCGACCTACCGAGAGAATATCGGGCCGGGCTAACTACGAGATCGTTAACGAACTCATACATGCCAAATACATCCCGAGGTAGATAAGGTATACTCCAATTCTTGGGGATCACGACTTCTATTCCAATCCGGAAACCAACGTCCGGGTCTTCACGTAGCGTGCGAGAACTCTTGTTCGAGTAGGACTCAAACACGAATCCTAGGTCGTTCGCACCGTGCCCGACCAAGAAGGCGTTGGCGGGATGCACATGGGCCTAATAGAACCTTCCAGGGAGCTGGGTCCTGGTAGGCTGTTCGAGTGGGCCGTCAGGGAGTGGGCCATGGCAATGGGCCGTGATTTAATCCCCGACACTTTCCATCTATGCTACAGCCATCATGGCAGCCGGAGGTGACGAGCTAGTCATGGCAAATTACCTTCCGACTGTCCTTGAGGGCGCTGCTCGGACGTGGCTGTTCAATCAGTAAGAGGGTTCCATCAGCTCTTGGGACCAGCTATGTGATGCTCTGATTGCGAATTTCCAGAGCTGTTACGTGCATCTGGGCAAGGAGGATGATCTGCACCAGATGATCAAGATGAACGGGGAGACCCTCCGCAACTTCATGAAGCGTTTCATCAAGATTCGCAACACGATCCCGAACATCTCGGACAAATATGTTGTCCGCGCTTTCAAAAACTTAGTCCGCGACGAGCGGCTCACCCAGGATCTCGAGATCAATGAGACCTGGACCGTCAACGACCTGTTCAAGGCTGCTGACCGTTATGCCAACGCGGCAGAGCGTGTTCAGTATAAGAAGGCGTTTGACAAGGGCGAGCTGCCTGCCCAGCCTGGTGTAGAGGAAAAGAAGAAGAGCAGCAACAATCTTGGTGACAAGAAGTCTCAGAAGAAGAAGAGCAAAGGTGATGTGAAAAACACCGTCGCCGGTTTAGATCGCGCACCTCCTCCCAAAGACGGGCAGAAGAAGCCCAATAATAACTACAAGGGCAAGAAGCCCGCCCAGAGAGGCAATCAAGGCAAGAAAGGTCCAAGCAACCGATATTGCAAATTCCACCAGAACTACGGGCATGATACACACCATTGCAGGACCTGGGCTGTAAAGCTCGAGGATTTTTACAACGGCAAGGGCCCAATGCCCACCCTGTCCGAAAAAGGTGATGCCGGCAAGGACAAGCGCCAAGCCGATGGTGGTGATCGGGACGATGATGATGAATATCAGGAGCCCGTGAACAATATCACCGTCATCTTCGGCGGCTCCTCGACTTATCCCTCTCGGCGCAGCCTCAAGGAAGCTGCTCGAAAGGTCCACAACGTTGAGAAGGGCAAGCCACAGCCCGAATCGGTGAAGTGGACCGAGGTTTCTATCTCATTCTCTCAGGAGGATTGCCCCACTGGGATAACCAAGCCTCAGCGGCTCCCACTGGTGGTCGCTCCGACCATTAGTAACGCCAGAGTTGGCCGTGTCTTAATCGATGGCGGGAGTGCGCTAGACTTGCTTTCAGCAAAAGTCTTAGACGAGATGCAGATCTCTCGCTCCAAGCTCAAAGATGTCGCAATGCCCTTCTATGGGATCGTCCCGGGAGAAGCTGTTAAGCCGTTGGGGCAGATTGTTCTGCCTGTCACCTTCGGCAGCCCTAGCAATTTCCGGACAGAGTTGATCACGTTTGACGTGATCGACTTCCCATCTACCTACAACGCAATCTTGGGCCGGCCATCTCTTGGCAAGCTCATGGCCGCGTCCCACCATGCATATCATTGCGTGAAGATACCGGGCCCTAACGGTGTGATCACGGCCAAGGGCAACTACAAGGCTGCTCTAGATTGCGACGAGCAATCCCTTGCCCTGGTCGACCAGCTTCCACCGCGTGGACCCGAAGTCCCGCAGACCAAGTCTGCACGTCCCAAGGTCTCTGTCCAGCCATGAGGAGAGACCAAGAAAGTTCCGCTGTCTCTTGATGACTCTTCCAAGATAGTGCATTTGGGGGCCAATTTAGACTCCAAATAGGAAAACGAGCTCATTGCCTTCCTCCAAGCTAATGCAGACATGTTTGTCTGAGAGCCGCCTGACATGCCCGGGGTCCCAAGGGACGTTATCGAGCACAAATTGGCAGTCCGTCCGGACAAAAAGCCTGTTCGTCAGAAGTTTTGACGCTTTTCGGACTTCAAGTAGGGGATCATCAAGAATCGACTTGCAAGGCATTTGCATTCTTTGGTTTCATCCGCGAGGTTGATCACACCAAGTGGCTGGTCAACCCTGTCATTGTAAAGAAGAAAGGTGGCAAGTGAAGGATGTGTGTCGATCACATAGATTTGAACGCTGCTTGTCCTAAAGACAATTTCCCGCTGCCTTGCATAAACCAGCTGGTCGACGCGACTGCGGATGCCCAGCTTTTGAGTTTTTTGGATGCTTACTCGGTTATCACCAAATAAGCATCTTCCCGAGGATGAAGAAAGATCGCCTTCATCACCCCTTGACACTTTACGCTATCGACCATGTCTTTCGGTCTGCGCAATCTTTGGTGCCACGTTCTGGTAACTTTAATGGAAGACTTTCCCGAGCAATAGCGGTAAAAACTTGAAGGTCTATGTCGACGACATAGTTGTAAAGAGCAAGTATGTTCCAGATCATATAAAAGACCTGGCCGAGACTTTTCGTAATCTCACCAGGCATCGAATAAAGTTAAATGCAGAGAAGTGTATCTTTGGTGTTCGATCTGGAATGTTGCTCGGCTACGTCATGGTTCACAAGGAATTTCTGCTAACCTTGAAAAAACATGCAGGCTCCAACTACCGTCAAGAAAGTTCAGAGCCTAACAGGACGGATGGCTGCTCTGAGCAGGTTCATTTTCCGTCAAGGTGAACGCGGGCGGCCCTTCTTTAAGGCCCTGCGCAAGCACAATGGCTTCGAGTGGACAGAGGAGGCCGACAGATACTTCCAAGATCTAAAACAATACCTGTCCAACCCACCTGTCTTGACTACCCCGCGTCACGGCGAGCAGCTTTTGCTGTACCTTGGCTGCACGCCACAAGCGGTGAGCGCGGTCTTGATGGTGGAAAGGGAAGGCATCCAGCGGCCAATCTATTACGTGAGCGAGGTGCTTCATGGATCAAAGGAACGTTACCCTGAGGTCCAGAAGTTGCTCTATGCCTTGCTCATGTCCTTCAGGAAGCTTCGCCACTACTTCGAGGCGCATCAAATACTGGTCCCGACCAAGGTCCCACTGGGAGAAATCCTACGAAACAAGGAAGTCGGCGGACGTATAGCTAAGTGGGCAATGGGCGGCGAGTTCGATATTACATTTCTTTGTCCGAACCGCTATTAAATCTCGTGTTACGCTGATTTTGTCGCTGAATGGACTTGTCCGCCCAAATCTCAGGAAGCTCCCGAGCAACCTGAAGAAACCCCCTGGACCATGTTCTTTGATGGCTCGCGCTCTGGAAACTCGGGGGCTGGTTTTGTTCTCATCTTCCCTCAAGGAGAGCAACTCCAGTATTCTATCCAACTACACTTTGGGGCGACTAACAACGCCGCGGAGTACGAGGCACTCCTCGCGGGACTAAGAGCATGCAAGTCGCTCGGCGTTCAGCGGTACCGTGAAGGAGATTCTGGCTGGTCATCAATCGGGTAAACAAGGAGTATCGATCTTTGCGATGACTCAATGGCGCGATACCTGGTTGAAGTGAGAAAGTTGGAGCGGCACTTTCGATTTTTCGAGGTGCTCTTCATGCCCAGGAAGGAACTTCTTGGCCGACCAGCTATCCAAGTATGGATCCTTACGCAAACCTCCTCCGGCAGGGGTGCTCGTCGAGCACCTTTACAAACCCCCTATCACGTCTCCGGACGAGGCAACAGAGACAGGTGGTGCTGTCTCCGTTATTGAGCAGTCATGGAATTTGACAACGCCATTTGTCCCAGATCTTGCGATGGGACCACGCCGATGACGGCCGAAGCGCGTTCCGGCTTATAAGGCGTGCTAGTCCATACAAGCTTGTGGACGATATCCTTTACCGCCAAGGTACGCTAGGAGTCCTCTCCAAGTGCATCTCTCAGTAGGAGGGTGTGTTCCTTCTTAGGGACATACACAAGGGTGCCTGTGGCAACCACGCCTCCTTCAGGACTCTGGTCAGCAAAGCGTTTCGCATGGGTTATTATTGGCCCACAGCGTTACAAGATGTCCGGGATGTAGTGACAAAGTGTAAAGCATGCCAATTTCACGCCCGGAAGGCACATAAGCCCACCCAAGAGCTCCAAACGATCCCCCCATCTTGGCCTTTCTCCACATGGGGTCTAGATCTGCTCGGTCCATTCCCTAAGAGGTATAAGGGCTACACACACTTGCTCGTCGCCATCGACACTTTTACAAAGTGGATCGAGGCAGAGCCTGTGTCATCTCTTCACGCCAAATCGGCTGTGCCCTTTTTCAAGAGCAACGTGATCACGCGCATCGGGATTCCCCATAAGCTGATCACGGATAACGGTCCCCGATTGAAACGAGCTATTTGAGAATCTGCGAGCAATTGGGAACCAAGGTCGCCGCCTCGTGGCACATCCATAGAGCAATGGAGCAGTCGAGCGAGCTAACAAACAGATAGTCCAGGGTATCAAACGGCGCGTGTTCGCGGCACTCCGTGAGCACAACAAAGCCTGGGTTGATGAAGTTCCTTCCGTCCTCTGGGCCGTTCGCACCCGCGACCCGGTAAGAACCGGGAAACTCCTTTTCAATTGGTCTACGGTGCAGAAGCCATCTTGCCCGCCGAAATTGTACTCGGCTCGCCTTGCACGAGCTCGGTCAACTTGGTTGACTCTGAGCAAGAGCGCCTGCTCGAACTCGATCTCCTCGAGGGCACACGCGACCGGGCACAAGTCAGAATGGCGCGCTACCAGCAAGATCTTCGCCGTCACGCTGCCAAATCTGTTCGACCAAGGGCCTTGAAGGTAGGCGACCTCGTTCTGCGCCGTGTCCAGAACCTGTCCAATGCTAACAAGTTAACTCCTCCTTGGGAGGGCCGTTCTGATCGTTTCTCTTGCTTTCGCCGGGGCTGTTCGCCTGGCCATGGAGGACGGGAGAGAGCTGACCAGCACTTGGAACATCGACCAGCTTCGTAAGTTCTTTGTGTAGGTCTTTTGTTTAGTTTCGCGCTTTTTGTCAGACTTCGCGCTTTAGTTCGTCCAAGTCTCTCGGGCTGCCATGAAAAGTTCAATCCAATAAACAGTGAATTTTCGCGGCCCCCTGTGGCCCTTTTCACTTCTTGTCTTCTCAGACTATCTCCTCTCTGGTAACACTTGATGGCTGCCCGGTCTTGCGAACTCTTGACTTCGCGATCTTCAGGGTTTCCCTGCCCGTATCTAGTTTCAACAAGTTCCTAAACTCAGAGTTGCGTAAAACGGCTTTTTCGCCTCGCGGCTAAGTCTGCTCTCGTAAGCCCTCCGCGGCAGAGGCACTTACCACTCACGGCACGACCACTTGGTAAAGCCTGCTCTCGTAAGCCCTTTGCTGCAGAGGCACTTTCCTTGTTCGGTTACCTTTGGAATCGCCTAACTTACGTTAACGAGCAGTTCCTGGAACAAGTCGATCATGGTACGGGTGTCGCTCTATCTCTCTACGCACGTGCTCGAATTCGCAAACTTAGATCTTCGAGCATCGTCCGTACCGGGGGCTAGGGTATCGCTCTTTCTCTTGTGCACCTGTTCGAGTTCGCAAACTTAGGTTTTCGAGCAGATGCACAAGGGGGCTGGGAGTTAGGCTGAGCGTTCTACCGGTTTTTCTTAAAACTTTCTAGCGCTGTTTCGCCTTGCTCTTAGTTTCCTGCTTCGTTCTTATCTTTTTGCTGCTCTTTTTTGCAGGGAAAAGGTAAGTCTCTATTTACATAACCAAAGGTTGCAGGTACAAAAATCCCTTTCGGGTTACAGCCCTACCGTTACTTAGAAACAAGCTGCTCCTTCAGCTCCTCGATCACTTCTTTGAGGCGCAGGACTTTCCCTTGGGCATTGAACCCTTCCCTAGCTTTAGCTCGGAGGCGTTCGGCTTCCTCCTTGCTGCGCCTGGCCTGCTCCTTGGCCTCTCCGCGAAGGGCTTTGACCTCTTCGGTCTTGGCCCGCAGATCCTCAGTCAGACTTTCTGTCCTGCTGAGATGCTGTTCGGCGGTCTTGAGCTGTTCGTCCAGCTCCTTAACCCGCCTTTCTGCGGTGCTCGCCCTCGTGGCCAGCCCGCGCATCTCCTCGGCCTCCTCCTATGATACCCACAGGGCGGAGATCTTCTCCTGGAGAGCCGTGGAACCCTGCCTCTCCTCGGTCAGCTGGGCCTTCAGCTTTTTCACCTTCGCCTTCAGCCGGCTCCGGCTTTTGGCTGGTGCAAGAGGCTCCCTCTCGAGCCCCCTCATCCGGAGCTGATCTTGGAAGGCCGCTAGAACTGCGCTGCGTTCGACGATAACACCTTCCTCGAGGTCCTCCATGGTGCCTTTCAAGACCTGAAAGAGAGAAGACCAAGTCAGTCGCTTTGGGTTGCTGTAGCTCGAGCGGATAAGGTTTGGTTTTGAAGATTACCTCTCCAAGCCGACACTCCAGACCCTGGCGCAGACGGTCTTCAAGGCCGTGGGTCACGAAGCCTCGGTTGTTCGGGATGAGACCCGCGCGGTGATCTCTCCGCTTCGTCTTTCCCGTCTTGGCGCGCCGCTTTGAGCGATTACAGCAGGCGAGGAATGTCGCCCAGCTTCGCCCTTCTTCTTGCTCTTCTGTCCGTTCGCCTTCGGGCAAGACCGGCGCCTCTCTGACAGGAGATACCGGTGGAGTAACGGACGGGGTGACTTGAGCCCCCTGTCCGAGATCTTCTTCTTGCTCCCGTGGCGAGGATTTCTCCACTTTCGCCGAGCATTACCGTCGCCACGGGGACGATCTCCCCCTGCGACGAAGTGCGGGCGGGACCACTTCTTTCGTCCCGCTTGGCGCGGCCGACAGAGCCAATACCTTGGCTCTGCTCTCCGGGGCGCCGTGCCTTGCTTCTTGGGCCTCCAGCCTCACCACCGCGCTCTTCAGCGTGTCGATCCGGTCGGTGGAGCCGCGGCAAGCCGTTTCACGCCGCCGGCTTGTCCTTCGAGGCGGCGACCTCGTTCTCGCTGGCACCGTAGGTGCTCGGGCAGCAGAGACTGCTCGATCGCCGTCTCCACGTCGTCCGTGGCGGTCTCCTCCTGGGCAACTGATGAAAAATAAAGGATTTAGTTCATATGCGGTTTGGTACAATGTAAAGGGAACAGCCTTGCTACTACATACCTGCCGCAGGGAACGTGATCTTCTTCTTCGCTCCTTTATGGAGCTTGCGCCTCTTGCTTGGGGGCTCTTCGGCTTCTTCGCCTTGGCCTCTAGGTGCTTGTGACGACAGGCTCAGCTCTTTGCTGAGCTGAGCACTCTTTTTACGCAACGCAAGAAGCTTTTTCTTGCGCGCGACTTCCTCCTCGAGCCTCCTCTGCTCGGCCATCTGTTGCAGCCGTTCCATATGGCCCTGGTAAGCTTGTGTACCGCCTCAGCCAGTGGGTCAGGTTTCGTACCTCTTCGTCGCTCTGCTCGGCGAGTAGGGATGGACTTGGGCGCTCCGTCCTTGGCTGTCCGCGAGCACTCTTGGTTTGCTCGGCACGCTTCGTTGCCGCAGGGGGCTTCGGAGGCTGTTGGTGCAGTAGCCACCTTGGGCTTCTCGGCCACCTTGGCCTTGCCTTTCTTCGTTCCCTCAGATTCGGAGAGCTCCTCCACGATCCCTCTGAGGATCAGGGTGTCCTCCTGCGTATTTGGAAAGCGAATGATTAGCATCTTTAACCGTGCGAGTCTTGCAAAACCGAACAGGGTGTAAGTGTTTTACCTCGGATGTGCGGACGAGCACGTTGCGTGGACACGTGTAGGCCACCTCGCCGTCCTTCTTAGCAGCCTTTAGCATGGAGTCGACCTGCTCGGTCAGCCATGCGTCGGTCGGTTGCACTGCCCGAACAGAAGAAGTTGTCATTTCCTGTTCAGATGAAATCACCAAGTGAAGGTTGAGTCTTAAAGGCTCTTACCCGTGCTCTCCCTGGTGATGTCTTCCTATCCTTCTATCTTGTAGAAGGGGTAGGATCTTCTCCGCAGCAGACAGATCCTGTTCGTTGTGAAGTCTCGGATGATCTCCCTGCCCGTGAGCCCGAGGCCCACGAGGGAGGCGATCTTCCGCGTCAGGCACCAATTCTCGTCGGACAGCTCCGGCCGAGGCATTGGGGTTCCCTTCGCCGAAGCCTGTCCGGTGAAGATGAGCCTACTGTCGTCGCTCCGCTTGGTGTAGAACCACCTCATCCACCACGCGCCCATCGAGTCGAGCTGCGGTGGACGAGGGTACGGGACGTCGTCGGCGATAGCCCGGAGCTTGAGGTAGTAGCACCCAGCCCGGAAGCGGCGGAGCTGCTCCTCGTCACTGTGTAATAGTGGAGGAACAGCCCCACCGGCAGATCGATTCCCAGATAGTCCTCGCACAGGTGTGCGAAGTTGGCCGTCTGGAGGATGGAGTTCGGATTGAGGTTCGCCACCTCCAATCCGCTGATATTCAGGAAGGCCTCCACAAAATCGCTTTCGGGAGACCTCAGCCCAAACACAGCGAACTGCTCGAAGTTGACGAACTCTCCCTCGAGCGGCTTCGGTTCTTCCTCCTCCCCGGGCAGCATCCAACTGCCGGTGTCGACGTGTCCCTCTGCCTTTAAGATCTTAAGGTCTTCCTCGGTCATGTTGGTGCCTGAAAACTTAGCCATAGCAGTCCCCAGGGCTGGACGAACAGATTTAGGAGTGGAGTTTGGCTGTTTGATGCTGAGCGCGGTTGGAATTAGGGCTTGGGAAGAAAAGGCGTGAGAGCGAAAGTGGCAAGCCGCGGGCGGCTTAGGTGCTTTTATAGCCCAGTAGCAGCTCGCAACGGATTTTCACCACAAGCAAATAGTTTTTTACAAAGAACGGCTAAGTAAAACGGTCGTCTGCTTTCATCTGCGTCGTAAAGTTACCGTTGAGATCATCAAACGGCTACTTTTTCTAGTGTCTCGACTGAGGATCGAGTGCTCGCTTTCGGACAGATGTTGTTCTCGCTTTCGACGCTTGAGTTGCTCGGTCTCGATCAGTTTGTTCGATCCGGACAAGTCCTGTTCGGAGAACCTTAACTCGCTTTCGGTCTTTTCTCAGACGTCCTTGTAATGTTAATATTTTCCTCTTCGTGACTTGGAGTCTCAAGAGGAAGACCCCATTCTAGTGAGTCCTTCCACTTGAGTCTCGGGGGCTAGCTGTCGGGGATAAAAATCACGGCCCATTGCCATGGCCTACTCCCTAACGGCCTTATCGAACAAGCTTACTAGGGCCCAGCTCCCTAGAAGGCTCTATCAGGCCCATGTGCATCCTGCCGAACAGCTTCCTGGCTGGCACGGTGCATAACGGTCTAGGATTCGTGTTTGAGTCCAACTCGAACAAGAGTTCTACACGGCTACGTGAAGACCCGGACGTTGATTTCCAGGATCGGAACAGATGTCGTGATCCCCAAGACTTGGAGTTTACCTTATCTACCTCGGAATTAATTTGGCATGTATGAGTTCGTTACGATCTCGTAGTTAGCCCGGCCCGATTATCCCTGGTAGGTCGGTTTGCTCAACACTATATAAACGAGGCCTCTACGGCGTGTAGAGGACACGAGTTTGGCACCTGATCTTAGAGACATACACGAGTTTACACCAAGCATCATTGTATTGTCGCATACTACTCGCCGAGATCTGTCCGTCTCGTTGAGTTTCCACCTTGTAGTTCTTTTTGATATAAAGAAAGGCTGGACGTAGGGCTATTATCTCCCTTGAGAGGCCTGAACCAGGATAAAAATCCCTGTGTCTCCCTGTTGCTCGTTGATTGCTGTTCGCATAGCTTGGCAGGTCTTCTATCTCCCTTTCTTAAGAACCTTAGTTGACTTGGGTCCGATATCCCAATCGTCGACAATCTCCACGTGTTTGGTGCGCTGATGCTGCACCGAGTTGGTGGAGAGGTAGACCACGCTGACGTTGTCGCGATGACGAGGGTGGCTCGCTTTGCAATGGATGTGGAGCTCTGGAGCGGTGGCGAAATAACAGCCTCGGCGACGCCATTTGCAATCATGCGATACTCGGCCTCCATATTGAACGGAGACCGTGTCTTTGTCGTTTGGACGACCAGGACACCAGATTGTCGCCAAGGAAGACACCATAGCGGATGTGGATCGCTCGGTGTCCGGGCAAATGCCCGATTAAGCGCTCGGTGTAGACCGTGGTCGAGAAAGAAGTGGACGACGGGGCACTCGACATGGCGGCGGAGGAGTCGGTCGCCATGGGAAGCCGTCGGCGGCGCAGCGGAAGGGGAGAGGTAACCCTAACCTAGTCTTATGATACCATGTAGAATTAGGAGAATGAACAGATAATTTGCATTGCCTTTGGTAGGAATATAAATAGTACATGAGATGGGCCAGGTCCCCCAAAGTCCAAGGCCCAATATACTCTAACAAAGATCAAGGCGGTTTCTGTACATAGCGAGGCTTGAATTGTAATTTTGCTAGCTGCGGTTATTTTAAGGAAAGACTTGTAGTCTCTTTGTTGTAATTTACGATCCAAGAACATGTAGAAAATATTGTAATTTCTTCATATTCTTGCACTTGAATTTTCTCTGTAGACAATTTCTTAATAAAGGAGCGCTTCTGATGCAATGGAAAAAAGTTATAAACGGCCGAGGTCGACAATTTAAATCAATACATATAACCGAAAAAAGGAAATAAATGCTCTAAACTAACCCTATTTCTATTACAAGTAAAGTAACTACTCACAACATGCTTTCATGGCCCATAAACAAATGGTACAACACTAATTTATTTTGTGAAAGATATACACATCTAAAATCTGAATTTCCTTCACATTTGTTGGCTTTCTATCCTATATATTGAAGGTCATCTCTCACTCTACCTTCAGTGTAAAAATGATTTATCCATCAACATATAAACCGCTTTACATCATTGATCCTTCCAGACACACAGACAGTTCGAAGAACATGCTTCTTTAAGCTTTGTGTTGATAACTTGATCATCTTAGTCCGGATGAGATGATAACAACAAGATCTACTTTGACATCAATTGGCTACCTGCATTTTTTTGCCATTTGGAGTTCTTCTTCCATCTATACTGCTCAAAGCTAGTTGTTTGCTATTCTTGATTGGTGTTTGCTGTTTTTTCTGTGGTAGTGGTGATTTGCATGCTGGATTTGTACTCCTGAGTAATTTTAAACCATCAGAACAAATTAAAGCTTATCTGAACATGTGGACAAAATAGTTTCATATCAGTACGTAAAACAAATGAATTCACCTCGTCGCCAATTTTTTTGCATTGCTTGTTTGAGGCTTCCTTTTAGGTGAGATGCCTAGATTGGTAGTACCAGAAGCTTTCAGCCCACTGGCTGACACCACCATTTCTTGATCGGAGGAACAACAGCTAGCAGTAGCATCAAAGTCGTTGAAGGTCTGGCTTGGTACCGACTCAGCCTTGCACTTGTGCTGCTCAGGATTGTATCTTTGATAAGAGGCTGGAAGCTGGGTGTTGTCAGGCTCCAGCTTTAGAAAGGAAGTACTGTCCTCAAATTGGTTATCACCAACAGCCACCTTATCAACCCAATCCCCTAATATCCTTTCCTTCTGAAAACCATTGAAGTTGTCAACCCAATTAGATGAGTTCTTCTCGACGAGGATGCCAGACAAATTTTGCTTTTCTTGCATTGGAGTCGCTTTGTGCAGGACCTTTTACAAACATAAATAAATTATTAGTTTTGCATGTCAATAAGATTAAACTAATGATGGTGGCACGTTTCTTTTCTCAAGTTGAAACCTCTAATTACATTTTTCTTTTTCTCAGTTTGAGATGTAAATGAACAAAGCAATTCTCTTCACTTGATGTCAAGTATTATTTTTTCAATACACATTTTAGTCAGAAGAGTTTTACTCTCTCCTCAATTTATGGGTCTGGACATATTTTTGAATCCATGAATTACCAATCTCCCTTCGGAATAGTGGGCACGTTTTCTCCAATGACAAAGCTTGTAAATGAAAAAGAACTGTTTTATCAGATTTCAAAGAAAAAGAACTGAAATGGATTGAAAAGAATCACCTCTAGGTTCCCAACTTCTTCCATGGGCTGTCTGTTTTTACGGAATACTGGTGTTGTGTTGCCTCTTTTAATTCTATATACGTCTGGGCTTGACTGCGTGCTTTGAATATTTTCTGGTTCACCTTCCTTCTTAGCCAATGCTGCCTTGAGGCAAGCAAGCTGAAATTGGCGAATAACAAAGTTTTTTTATAAATCTCAATGGCAGTGCTACCAATAGATAGTTCACAGAAACCAGCAATCAGGATAAGCACCTGTTCTTTGAGCTCTCTAACCTCACCACCTTCTTTATTTGCTTTTGCGGCGCCAAGCTCAACAGATGCCACTCGTTCAGCAAATTTTAAGGTGCTTATTGTCTCACCGACAGCGTCTGGTTCCGGGCTTATGTGAACAAACATAAGTGTTTTTGCTTGTCCTCCTGAACATGGTAACAAAATACATGATCATAGATTCTAGTACTAATAAAGCGATTAATCACGAAAGATTAGGACATTGACATTGACTTTGTAGGTTACCTAGTGAATCTTGCAAAAGCTGGGTAAGCTTGCTGTTACGGTAAGGGACATGTGAGTTTTTCTGAGCAAGGGATGCAATCACGTCTCCCAATGCTGAAAGTGACTTGTTTATGTATTGTGCCTCCTTCAGTCTATCACCTACAACCTCAGACTTATCAACTCTTTCACTACCGGCTAGATCAACAAGATGCATGCAACCTCTTAACATTGTCCCAGACGTCAAGTCTCGTCCTTGAACATGAACAGTCAGGCAACTGCATGTAGATTTTCCAATCATAATTACAAAGCAAAATATGAATTTCAGAACTTCTAAATATGAAAAAGGTTTGTCCATGTCACACCTATGGGAGCGGCTACTTCGGTCGTTGATGGCTGTTGAACCGACTGTACGATTCTTTTGGCCTTGATTCATCAATTCAACAACATCACAGGTAGACATGACAGGAACTATGCTTGCATCTGGAACCGTAAGCCCTTTCTGTGAAGTACTTCTAATTTCTAATGTAGCTCAATGTTAAGGAGAATAGGAGATTTGAAATATAACTCAAATAGCTAAGGTCAAAGCAGAGCAACAGAGGTTTTTCTATGTATTTCTCATTTATCCCAGAAAGCAAAAGGTATGTGAGATTCTTGTTCAAACATGCTACTGGTCATCGTTTCTCCTAGAAAACAAAAGGAATGTGAGGTTCTTGTTTAAACATGCTACTGGTCAGCAAAAACTCTAATTTAGTGGAAAAGGATATCTTCTGCCGCTATCTTGAAGAAGATCCCTCACTTGCTCGTTATAGATCTCAATCATTTGCACAGATATTTCATAATTAATTGTCCCTTTTCTCTGTGCTTGAAGATTAAATAAGTCATTTAGTGCTCTGTAGTTAATACCAAGGTTTTCCTTCCTCAGTTCTTTAGGTCCACTCTGCAAATCATCCATAAAATGATCATAACCTTTTTAAACAAGATTTGATCACACACACACACAAATAATATTTTCTAGCATAGCTTATTACCATTGTATAGGTCTTGCCTGATCCAGTTTGGCCATATGCAAATATGCAGACATTGAAACCATCAAGAACTGAACGGATCAATGGCTGCATATCTGAAAATACCTCATCTGCATTTTTGAAAGAAAGGAAAAAAAAAGAAATTTGGTTGTCAAAGCATGCCGAGCTATTTGAGACAAATGTATACTAGGGCAAATTCAAACCTTGAGTGGCTGTTGGACCAAAGGCCTTGTTGAAAGTAAAAGATTTGCTTCCACCTTTTCCATATTTTGTGGGAGTGATTATTGTGATGGTTCTTTCTTCTATTCCAGCAACATTGCTTGATGAACTTTCTTGTCCATGTAGAAAAGGCCTAACTCTACAATATACTCTAATATTTCCTGGTGACAAAAGGAACCAAAATTTACAGTGCAAACTATAATCCTGGGCACCTTGTCTTTTCAATGCTCTAAACATACCTTTAAGATCCTGTATTTGGTTGTATAACATGCGGTTTTCCTCGAGAACTTTGTGGTAGCTAGAAGCCGCATCGGAGAGAATGCACAAATGTTTCCCTATTGTGGCATGGTGAAGAATATGGTACATCATAAATACTTTTGCAGGAAAACAATTAGATAAATGCAAAACTTGTTATAACTTACCAATTTTAGTAAACTCTTCAGAATGCTGTAATCTCAATTGTTGCATGCCAAACTTGACAGAAGAAAGGGTACTTCTCAATTCCTACAGGGAGCACAAACTGTCAAAAGAAATTTGATGGAAACATAGGTTAGTAAAGATTAAATAAATGGTAAAGAACAAAAAAATACCTTGATCTGTTTTTGCTGTATATCATAATTTGTTTTGGCCTCTGGTTGGAATAGTTGAGCAGCACTATCACTGGTAGAAGTTTGGTCTGGCACTAATGGCGTGTCTGTTATTTGAAATGACTCATCTCCTTTAAGATGACCCATGCATGTCGCCTGTGATATTTCTGTAGAAATTAGTACAACTGTACAGTTAATATGTCCTCGCACTGATTTTACCAGCGTGAGACACTCATACACCTAATAACATGTTATTTTCACTATTTTTGAAGCCTAGAAAATTTGGACAAGCCTGATTTGAAATTTTGAATAACAACAAAGGCACATTTTCATGTTGATAGTGGAATGGAACATACCAAGTTTTGGTTTACAATGCGATGCTCATATCCCTGAATGACTTTGCTTAAAAGTGACTCAACAATCTGCAAATTAGTAAAGACTCTGGTCATGTTGATCAATCAAACTACATAATGCAATGTATTGAAGGAAAGTAGGCTCACCAAAGGGACTTCTTCTGGTTTCTTATCTAAGAGAATTGTACGCACAAGCATGTTAAGAGAGTTGGAAGTAGTCTACAAAATAAGAAGACAAAGGTGTTATGAAGTACAAGTGTACATCACATAACTGGTTGATGGGTGCTAAATAACAACTCAAGCAATCATACAACATTAATACTTACCATCTTATTGGATTCTAGAGAACAATCAGTGTCTATGTTTTGTTCCGCTGAAAAACCATTATGAATTGCCTCTGTTGTGTGGTTTCTTATTATCTTATTCATAAAAGCATCAGAATTCTTGAGTATGAAATACTTTCCTGATGTCTGTCTCCCTGTTTTCTTACTTTCACTAAATGACCTCAGAGCAAGAATACAATCCACAACTCGAACACCTTTGCCACCCTATATTCCAAAAGGCAGATAAAAAAATTAAGTTTTATCATAACAAACGTAAGCCAATTATTAAATTTTTGTAGAGATAGCATTTATTCATAGCATGTTGAGTTTCTAGGCAAAAACAAAGGGCTTGCAGCATAAGCTCTCTAAACAGAATGAAACAAATTACCTTCTCCAAATCAGACACCTCAAATGCAGGGAGTCCTAAATCTTCTACAGCGACGAGGAAGTTCCGCAGATTCTCAAAGTACTGATACGCGCACAAGGCTGAGCCATCTGAAGGTCCAGCAGTATCTGAGGGGGCTTCCACAACCTAAAAGATTTATAACATTGTCAAGAGAATTGGCGTCATATATTAGCATGCGCAGTAGAGAAGTAAACTGGAAATTTTAAAGGTGATAAGTGTAACCTTAGGTATGGCACCAGGTTGGACTCTATTCAGTGCATTGCAAAGAACAATGCCATTTCTCAGCCCAAGCTGGAATTCCTCCTCAGAGGGCTCATCTGGCAGGTCCCTTGCACACACAACCCCAACCATTCTTCGCAACCAACTGGCCGCATCATACCGTCTTATTGCTACATTTGTCAAGCCCAATAAATCGTAAGTTCAGATTTTATAGATACATTGTGAGAATCCATAGAAATGCCCTTAAAACTCTCAGGGTACAGATTATGAAGTCCTAAAAACCAAGCTTAGAGCCTTTTGAGCATTATTATATAGTTACATGGAGTTATGATTAACTCATACTAACATTTTAGTTTTATGCCTGAAAAAGAAATGCACAAAACACACAGCTATGAAGTCGATTAATAAAGCAGTGATCCCAGAAGTATATGCTCAACGCAAGTTCAAACTCAAACAAATACTGTTAAAACAGTTTTAACTATTACGATCCCCTACATTAATGAACCAAATCACACCAAGAAAGTTGAATTAAACTGCATCTGATTCTGATCACTCGCACGCCTTGCCAGGATCAAAGTTGAAACTGAAACGTCAAAATAAACCAACCACAATGCCAGCATGAGAGTTTATCCATCCGATCACTCAACTCTCCAGCCCAAATCACCCGAATATTCAACTAAAACGACCAAGCAATAGCAGTATCGCACTATGTCCTCGCCATCGCCCCTCATTGACATTTTGGGTGCGATCTGCGCAGTGCCCAAGAACTCACCGTCCTCCTCGGCCTTGCGGGAGGCCACGTCGATGTCCCTCGCCCTCCCGTATTTCCTCAGCGCATCCCCCGCAACCGTCGGGACCCTCTCCTCCTCCGCCGCCGCCGCCGCCATCTCACTTGTCCAAGAAACCCCGAACCAGCACCAATTCCGGCCGCTCGACCACCGCCGGAACCCTAAGAGGGAGGAGAAGAAGCGGGGGAGATCGGAGTGGGGAAAGGAAGGCCGGATCGGGGGTGCTCGTCTGCAGGGGTTGGGCAGTGAGGAGGCGAGCTGCTTTTTCTTGGGCTTCCTCGCCTCCGTTTTCGAATGGCGATGGCGCTCGCGAGGGGAAGAGAGCGGTTGGGGTGTTGTCGACGTGGGGACAGGGGCTCGAGCGGCGATACAGGATTTTCAAGGGGGCAATCTGCATAAACTTCCCTCAAAACACTCTTGAACTCTTGTTGATTGTATAGATTATTATTATACTCCATATGAACTCTCAAACTAGGAATTTTTTCGCCCTTCGAGTGCCAAAACTGATAGAATCCCTCCTTAGTGTTTTAATCGGATTTGAGACATTAGAAAATAGTTTTCGACACTAAAAAAATGTTTTAAAGAGGGAGGAGGGCGGGGGTACGTGACACTAGCCGTCGTTGAGGATCAAGTTTATTTTAGTATGAAAAATTAAATATATTTTCTTACCTTCTAAGGATCGTTAAGTGTCAAATTTTGTATTTCAATGACTAATTTAACACATGCGCATTGTATTTTTTGATGAAAAAATGGCACATCACCATTTAGGTGAAAATGATGCAAAACCTCTTCGTAATGGGGCAAGAGGGATTCCATCCGGTTTTGATATTTGTAGGTCGTTAAAAAACCTAGTTTTGAAGTTAAGAGAGTACTTTTGCAATAGTTTAAGAAGAATTATACACATTTCTCCTTTTTTCTATTTTAGGGCTTTCCGTTTTCAAAAGAGGTTAGTGTACAAAAAAAGATTAATATATGGAGCACACACTTTTCGAGCGTGTATATGACGCGAAATCTCGAAAATGTCATTTGAAAAGTCATCTTAAAAGTATAATAACATCTATAATATTTCACACTTTTTAATGACGTTTTGAGATATTTCAATACTTTATAATAGTATTCACGTAAAAATTCTTTCTCCCTAAACATATAGGATGTCAATCTGGGGCTCTGTTCGGTAGTGATAGATGAATACTGGGATATAATCATGAAAGTAGGATGAATTATTTGCTAATCATAGTTTGGTTAAGTCCTTGTCTTACTTTTTTTATTATTGGACCATGAAAATTAGGTGAGGGATCTGTTCTACCGGACACGTGTGATGCTCCAAGTTTAACATATTTTCTACCGGACACGTGTGATGCTCCAAGTTTAACATATTAATTGTATACTTTTATTGATACATATTTTCAAAGGTTAAACATACTTTTTTTGCTTGCCACTGGATGCTATACTGAGGACGACCTGTCTATTGCTTGACGTCTACTCTTTTTTAAGTATATTTATATTGCGATTGCATGGCATTTTTAAAGCCTTCCACGACATTCCGACAGCTATGTTTAAATGATTAGCAAATATCACTAATTAGTCGCATGGTCACTTCCCATCACTAAGTAGGCTCTATAATATGACTATCATGTTTTGCTTTTTGGATGCATGTCTGATTTATTTCTTCCCAAGTTGGTGGTCTTGGAAATTTTAGCACCAAAAGTACACATGAATGTAGCAAATGTGAGTTGTAGCAAGCCAAAAAGAAAAAGGTGATTTGATAAGACTGGCAAAGGCGAGGAAGGCAGAGTAACAACATCACGATGGTGGTTACCATATAGACTATTTCGACATCATTTTCTATCCTTTTCGCCGTTGCAATATTGGTTGAATCGAATGCTTTCAATTATTTGGTTTTCTTTTATAGCACAAATAATTTTTTTTGGTTCCTTGTTTAGGAATAAATGTATATTTTCACGCTGGGATAGGGGTTTCGTAGTCAATCCGGACAAGGTTTTTTTTTTTTGGGCTGAATTGAATTTTGTTGGTCTTTGTTTGAGACCTGGTCTTGAGTTTGGTAGATGATTAAATATTTATTTTTAGCTGGTCAAATGTAAGGTGTGTGTGGATTTTTTTTTTTCTGAAGTGTCGATTTTCTTTTCCGCACTTGAAGGGAAAAAAATGGCTGTCCTATTGAAATCTGGTGGCAAATCACAATCTCTAACCCATGTGTTAATTATATAAAACGCATGAACTAGTGTTTTCAAAAGATTATGGCTACTGCTTAAAACTTTAAATAATGATTTTGAATCTCCAGTATGCTCATCGCCGACGAATTTAGGTTTTTTTTAACCATGTGCTTGTACTTTTGAAAAAAAAATCATTACCGGGTACAATCGGACCGGGTCAGCAACCCGCATCCGTTTGCATAAAGAAGATACGTCACCCAGGACAAGACCAAGCCCCAACGGTCGGGATGTGAAAAGTTGACCTCAATGTGAACTTTAATACAAGCTCCTAGAATTTTACATAATTACAGAAACTTTGATGCATTCTTTTTTTTTTCAAGACAAGAAAAGGTGATCCTACGTACTGTGACAAGCACAGGAGATTGTCACATGAATGCTTGTGAGGGCATTGTCTGCTTGCCGTGTTTGCTGCATCAGAACAAGTGACATTCTCTCAGGTATATAAAATGACTATTGTTCAGTCAACATGAGTTAGAGAGAAAGAAAAAAGTTACATAAGTACCCGTAGTTGGTTTATAGAGTTTCTCGGTTTATATTTTTTTACAAAAAAAACTCATCCCTCTCTCCACCTAGCCGGGTGCCGCTCCTCGACCCCACCGCCAGTGACCACCTTCCCTACCGGTGTGCGAGGCGTCGTTGTAATCGCTCATGGCCGGCACACCGGTCGCCGGTGGCAGGGGCGACGGGGGATGGCCTGCTCGGTGGAGAAAGAAGGTGAGAAAGAAGAATTTTATGGTTTTTATCTAGCTTTTAGGTTTTTGTGAAAGATCAAGCGAAAGGAATAGAGGGCTTTGTACCAATCTTGGCATGCGATCAATGATTTAGATAAGCTGGAGAGTACAATATACACGCGGAAACAGATTCTTGAAGGTATATACATGTAGGTCGGGAAGTCTGTGCTGTCGTCGATGTCTTTGCAAGCCTACATATGCATTTACTGACTTGTCAATTTATCATCAAGTAAATGACACGAGACATATATGCAACTGAGTTTGACCTACCCCATGTAGGCACGTCGTTATTAATTTACTATCACAAAGTTAAAAAATTCCAAAGGGTCGATATAAATTGTAAAGCATCGCAAGTCTAATCGGACCAACTGAAGGTGATTTCAATGTCATGCTTGAATTACTGACCAGCTGGTAGTAATCTCTTGGTGACGAAATATATATTTGCATATGCAGGTCACCGAGAGAAAATGAAAAGCAGTTGACTTAACAATCAACCATACACGTGAGCGCATCATAAGTTTTTATCCTGTCTCGAAGATCTAAGTGTTGTACATGCATGGCCTGTGTTAAGAACATTTTTAGCACCCATCTACATTGTTTTGCACCATTGATGTGTTTGATCTAAAGGCCTTGATTAGATCTTAATCCTTAGGGTAAGAGCTACCCGTAGAAAGTCATCAATCAATTTAATCTCCACTAATACATGCACATAAAGTCATTAATTCATCGTATCTCTGTCCGTATATAATAAAAAGTTAACACATTCATGAAAACTATGCATGACAGCCTCACCACACATTCCATGCATATAAAACTTTCTAATTTGCGGGGTTTCTATCCAATAGGCATAATTGATTTAAGTTGATATTTTTGGTTATTTTTGTTCAAATCATACAAAAATTTAATAATTCCAAAAATCTTGAAATATAGAAGTTAGTACTTTCATTATTGTCGACGATTGGGAACAAGCTTTCCAGTCGAACTTAGTTCTAATTGCGGGACAAGAGAGCCCCCATTCTGTTGTGATCTGAATTTCCAAGATGTCGAAAAGATTATGACGCTAAAAAGAGATGTCAGCGAGATTTCTATCCTAATTCAAGCATTCCGGGCAAGGGATGATAGCCGTATGTCCAGTCCTTTACTATAATCAAGAGACCACGATACAAAATTTGTGTGAGAAAACCCTAAGTAGGATCCCTCCCTAGAGAAAGTGCTATGATGATGATTAGAGTATGATGATGCTCAAGCCGATGGTTATGCCGATAGTGATTCTATATATGCCTTACCCTCGTGAAGAAAGAGATTATTTGTACTAACCATAAGGATACAAATCCGAAAAGATAAGTACATACATGGTAACCGATCCCTATAAATACGAGATGTGCCGACGCCATCTTAGAACTCTATCGCGTTCCACCATCACGGGTCGAGCCATAGCATGAGGTAGAATTAGTCATTAAGCCTTCTAATGTCTTGATCAACATGACAGTGGACAATGCCTGCCTGGCGCATCGCTTGTCATCATTGGGCAATGGGTAGAAGGATACTGTAATACTAAATGGAAAAAAAAGAGAGAGAAGGGAATGGGCCAGCCAACCCAGCCGGCCCATCACCCCACCGCCCCCATTACCCGGTTGGTCTCTCACTCTCTCTAGAATTCTTTGGCTCTCTCTCTCTCTTTTTCCTTACCAGGTGAGCTCTCTGGTCCCTAGTTTTTCCTCCTCCCAACCCGTGCTCTTCCTCCCTCCAGCCGTGCTCCTCCTTTCCTCCTGCCCAGCTGCCGCCCCTAGCACCGCCTCCAGGCAACCGCCGTCGCCCCGTGGCCGGCGCCTCGCAGCCTCCCATCTAGGCGCTGCCCTAGCCAGCTGTGGTCGCTGTTGCCTCCTGTTAGCTGTTGCTCTAGACGGCAAGAAGAGCGAGGGGAATTCCATCTCGGGTAGAAGAAGAAGAAGAAGAAGAAAGGAAGGAGGAAGAGGAGAAAATCTAGGGTTTGGGTCTCCACCTTGGGTAACGAACTAAGCATCCTCTCTCTCTCTCTGCAATTAGCCCTTATTCGAGTTGATTAGGTTAGGTATGGAATGGAATTGGGAGCTTTAGTGTTGAAAGTTGCATTTTGGCGATAAAATTTCTATATGCAGTAGCTTGTAACCGCGTTTGAGGTGATTTCTGGTAGGAATGGGAGGATGACCCTATAAAATGAAATTTAGTTCATGTCCTTAGCTTTCCATCGAATCCTAGAACGTGAAAATCGGCCAAGCGGTTTGAGAGTTATGGTCTTTGCAAGACCACTGTCCTGAAATCTGACTCGCTGCAAATCCGGCAACTAATTGCATATTTGGGGCATTTAAGTGCTAGGCTAGGCTAGCGTGTTCTGGGCCGTTTGAAATGTGTTATATGACCTTTTCTTGACTTTAGATACCTCCGCCTCAGGAGCGAAGACATCGTCGCACGTCGGTCTCCGGGGTTGTTAAGGCAAGTATATGATGTGACAACTGTGATAATGTGTGCTTGACTGATGGTAAGCGATATTTATGCCTGATTTAAATATTGATAGTAATGTGACAATGAATGGTTGTAAGGATGGTGATGATAGCTTGATGCTATTTGTGCTTTGCTTTTTATTAATAATGAAATTATAATGCTGAATGAATGGATAGCAAGGATGGATTAGTGATTAAATGGATGGATGAGATAGGAGTGATCGAATGTGATGAGAAATGATGGTTATCCCATTTATGTTGCATATATTCATGAAAAGCATGCATTCGAACCAGGACGGTGAGAAAGTCTTATAACTAGCTAGTCCGGTGAGCCCTGGGCCTGGTCGATGAAAAAAGTTATAAGACTAATCCGGCGTGCTTTTGATAAGACCTACAGAGGTAGGCACCCGCCACGGGATGGTGGGAAAGACTCACTTCGGTGAGCACCTCCACGGGATGGAGTGTAGAGTGTGACATCGACGGATGTGCACTCAGCAGTATCGGTACACGCTTATGAGATATGAGCATAATGCATTGCATTGTTGAACGCTGCATTGCACTGATGAGCATGGTTATGATTGAAAAGTTGTTCTATTGCTACGGATTTCATGTAAACATGTCCTATGCTACCACTATTATATATTTGCTGAGTCATGGACTCACCCTTGCTCTTTCTGTTTTGCTTTTAGGTCATTTGATGATGTCGCACGCGGGCGGGTAGCTGCACACACACTCGCACTATTAAATAATCAGCAACTAACAGTGGGTCTTTAATAAATAAAATGATGTTACAGACTTTTAACTGGGTATGTATTTACTTATGTATTCGGTTGTGAGGATGAGCTATTTTATGGTGTGAGATGGTGTTGGTCGCCCTATTTAGCCAGGATTGCTTATGGTTTGTTTTACTACAGATGAATGCTTGAGGTAAGCTTTTGGTGGAAAGCTTAGTGGCATGGGCATCTTGGTTTATAGGCTGTGAATGTGAAGATATCGTGGTTGGAATATAATTTGCGATATATATATATTGTTTCTTTGTCTGCTGAGTGGATGATCAAATTATAGGGAAGGTGCTTGACGGCGTGTTCTCCGCTCAACCACTGCGGATCACACCCCTGGTCAGATTTCTAGTCTGCTAGCCAACTCGATCAAGCTCGATCCGATTTGGCGTCGGGCACAACAAGGAGCGACTCAGATTTACCAGTTCGGACCCCTCGCGGGTAATAGTCCTACTCTGCTGAGCCTTAGCTCTTTTACGATTGTGGTTGAATGGGAATGTGTTTACAGAGTGCCTCGAATGCACGAACACTACGTGGATCGTGTGTGTTCCTCTGTCTCTCTCTCCTCTCTCCCTCCTTTTATACAAGCTTTGGGGTTTGGCGGAGAGCCGAGGGAGTAAGCGATCTGATGCTCTCGATACTCGACAAGACACGATGAAGAGGCGAAAACATGCACGCTTGCACGCCCATGGCAGCCTCGCCTCGCGTGTTTCGCAGTGGCCTCGACCCGCATAGTCACACCGGTGAGTCTGCGGGTGGGGCCCCGCTGCTCCTCTCGACACGGCGGCCTCCTCAAGCAAACCTTCTCTCTGCCGGTCAATTCTTCTCGCGCCACAGTGGCAGTACCGCTCGGACTGCAAGGGTCATCAGAAGCGTAATCATTTCTTCCTCTGTCTATCCGCGTGGTGTCTCATTAAATGCGCCGTCGTCCTTCAGAAGAGGGGAGCCTTCGTCCAAGACTCATACGCAATGCTCCCGCTGTGAGCCCGCTTTGTGCTGGGCCCTCGCTGGCCTTCGAGGGCTCGCCACGCCTTGGGGCCTTGCTCGCCCGCCGACGCGTGGGGCCCTCCTGCCTTCGAGGGGCTCGCCAGCGTCTTTGGGCCTTGCTCGCCCGCCGACGGCGTGGGGCCTCCCGGCCTCTGAGGGGCTCGCCCATGCGCCACTGGGGCCTTGCTCGCCCGCCGACGCGTGGGCCCTTTCGCCTTCGAGGGGCTCGCCCATGCCACTGGGCCTTGCTCGCCCGCCTAACGCGTGGGGCCCTCCTGGCCTTCCTAGGCCTCTTTGTACCCCGGTATTTATTACACCGACAGTGCTGTCGAAATTTCGTACAAGTATAGGACTTAGTAGCATCTTGGGCTCTGGTTGGGCCGGGGTGTTACAGATACCCATGGAACACCAAGTGGTGTTTCGTTGTCAGGGGAATGCAGAACTCAATCCCCAACAGATTTAAATAAAAAGTAACCAAACATATCGACTTAAATCAATTATGCCTATTAGTCAGAAACACCATAAATTAGAAAGTTCTCACCATGACCGCTTATATATCTATAGGGAGCCTATACCCTACGGTCGTCCGTTCATGACTCACCCAACGGATGAGCATCAACTGTTACTAACAGCAGCACTAGCAGCAACACAGTTGCTGCGTTTCGAACCCGGGTCACCTGAGTGAGCTTTTAAATAGGAGACCAACTAGGCATACATTCATACGTGATTACTTTAGGCAACTGGAAGGATATATACATTCATTTGGTTTCGTACGATGACCCTAAATGAAACAACATGATTTTTTGAAACTAATGAAATTTCTGAAACTGCATTAAACAATCTGGAGCTTTTTGAAAAACTACACGAAACTTTTGAAAACAATATGAAACCTGAATTTTTTTGAAAAATTCATGAAACTACTTAAAACTTCCATTGAAAACTAACGGATGAGCAAAATGACAAAATAAATGACATCATCATGAACCAACCTGAAACTACATAAACCAACCTAAACCTACATGAACTAAGTTAAACCTATCTGAATCTACATGAACCAAGCTGAACCTATATGAACCAAGTTGAAACAGCCTGAACCAAGCTGAATTTCCTCATGAAGCTATCTGCATGAACCAACCCGAACCAACATGAACCAACCTGAAACTGCCTGAACCAACATGAACTTGTGTGAACCAACCTGAACCTACATGTTTTTCTTTAAACTAACTGAAACAATCTAAACCAAGCTGAATTTTCCATGAAGCTATCTTCTTTTTTACCAGAAAAATCCTGAACCAACATGAATTTTCTACGAAACTATCTGAATCAACCTGAATTTCATATGAACCTAGCTGTTTTTTTACTTATACCAACATGAACCTATCTGAATTTCCTATAAAACTAGTTGAAACAATCCAAACCAAATTGAATTTCCTATGAAGCTATCTGTTTTTTTTAACAGAAAAATGTTGAATCAACATGAATTTTCTATGAACCTATCTAAACCTACCTGAATTTCACATGAACCTAGCTGGAAACAACCCTGAACCAATATGAATTTCATATGAAACTAGTTGAAACACTAAACCAATCTGAATTTTCTATGAATCTAGCTGAAACAACTTGAACCAAGTTGAATTTCCCATGAAGCTATCTGCTTTTTTTAATCAGAAAAATCATGAAACAACATAAATTTTCTATGAAACTATCTGAACCAACCTGAATTTCACATGAACCTAGCTATTTTCTGATATGAACCAATATGAATTTTATATGAAACTGGCTAAAACATCCTGAACCAACCTGAATTTTCTATTAAACTAGCTGAAACGATCTGAACCAAACTAAATTTCCTATGAAGCTATCTGCTTCTTTTACCAAAAAAATCCTAAACCAACATGAATTTTCTATGAAACTATCTGAACCATCCTGAATTTCACATGAACCTTGTTGCTTTTCTACCTGAACCAACATAAATTTTCTATGAAACTAGCCATACCGACATAAAATTCACATGAACCTAACTGATTTTTTACCTGAAACAAGCTGAACCAATATGAATTTCCTATGATAATTTTTCCATGAATTTTAGAAGTCTTTAACTATTTTTTAAAAATAGAAATCATTTGTCAGATTTTTTGGAAATCAATAAAACGGATTATGATGTCACGCTGACGTCATCGTCTTCAACCTTCAGCATGTGCGTGTCCTGCCGTGACCACGGTGCAAAGAAACGACGATTGCCAGAGCTACAGGGCTCCGTTTGGGGTGATCTTGGGCTCTTTGGAAAGCTAACAACGGCGTGCACCTATTGGAGGTAGTCTCACGGCCAGGTGAATGGCCGCGCCATGGCCGAAGACGGAGAGGGGCTCGAGGAGCATCTCTACTCGACGATACACCAAAGCTATGGCTAAAAAGAACCAAAGGGAAGCATCTACGAGGCAACGGGGAGCACTACCGTGCAGTTGGCTCGGGAGGAGACGTCTTGACGCGGCGTGTAGGCATGCGGCGCGAAGTAGCGAAAAGTGGGCGTCGAGTGCGGGTGCTCCTATCGTCTCCTCCGGTGCTTTCGCGGTGGTCGACGGCGCGGTCCATGGCGGTGGTGTAGCCGGAAGCGGAGCTCGAACGGACCTCTGGTTGGCTCGGATTTCGCATACACCAAGGGCCCCGCTGCATATACGGGCAGGACGACGTAGGAGTTCGCTAGGGCGGCACGATGGAGGACGGGGACAAGGCAGCGAGCTTGAGGTCGGCGGCGCGGCGAGGCGTGGTCGAGGCCGAGCAGCACCGGCGAGGACGCGTGGTGGAGGCCGGTGCAGCACGGGCGCCGTCCTCGAGGCGAGCGGCGTGGTATGGAGCGGCCGGCGCCCGTCTTGGCGGGAAGACGCGCGCAATACGGGTGCGGATCGGGCGGTGCCGGTGTCTGAGCAGAGAGTGCATCGCGTGGGCGCCGAGCGACGCGGGTAGAGTGTGCACAGAGCTCGTCCGTTGCAAGCCAGAGAACGGACATCTGTTCTCTAACATTCCTCATATCTATATATGTATGGAGTGTGCGACAAGGCTGCCATGCATACTACTCCACTTATTAGTGTCTTGTCTTTTTATTATATACGTATAGAGATTCAATAGATTAATGACTTTCTATGCATGTATTAGTACAGATTAAATCGATCGATGATTTTCCACGGACAGCTCGTACCCCTGTAAGTTAACATCTAATGAAGGTCCTTGAATCAACTACATCAATAGTCCAAAACAATTTTGGAGTGCGTTAAAAATGCCCTAATTATCATGATTGTGACGAAGTAGGTAGCGTATGTATGATAAAATTTAAGAAGGTTAAACTAATGTACTAAAAATCTTAGGGACCGACTTGTACACAGTCGACTGGGCCCCTATAGGGGTGCCCAGTCGATTTTCTGGGCCGTTGGATCTTAATCCAACGGCCCAGATCAACCCGCAACGCCCCTCTCTCTCTCTTCCTTTCCCTTCTCCTCCCTTCACCCCTCAGCGCCCCCCCCGACTCCTCCTGCTCGCTCTCCTCCTCCTCCTCCTCCTCGCCGCCTCATCATCACTTGCATGGCCAGCGCCAGCCGGCCGCCTAGCCGCCCCCGCCGCCGCTTCCCGCCCGCCCTAACTCGGCCGTAGCCTCCACTCCACCCCGCCACCGCCGCCTGACCGCCATCTCCCTCCCCGGCTCCGGCGCCGCCGCCTCACGCCACGCCTGACGAGCCCCACCCACGCGCCGGTCCGCCCTCCCCGACCTCCCTCTACACCCGCCGCCAAATATATTCCCTAACCCAAACCCTAATATTCCCTAACCGAACCGGCCGGCGGCGAAGCTCGAGCGGCGACGGCGAGGTCGACGGGAGCTCGACGGCGGCGAGGTACGCCCTCCTTCCTCCTCCCTCTTCTTCCCTCCTCCTCATCCCCGCCGCAATGGAGAAGAACAGGCGATCGCTCAAGCGGTGAATCGCCCAGCGATCGCCATTGAGCAAAACCGAAAATCTTAAGATTATCACGCTAGAACGTTTCAAAACCACGCACTATATCATTCAATGAAGGCCTCGGCCGCCAAGCGATCGAAGACCTCCGCCGAGCTTGGCGCCTCCCGACCCTCGCCGACATCTCACGACCGCCTCTCATGCTTCCGGGGCGCCTCGCATCCACTGGGTGTTTCCACATCCCATTGGAGGAGGCGGCTGCCTTGACGCCGGGCGCCGTGGGACGAGCCGCCGAAGCCCTGCACGTCCTTCCGGCGGCGCTGCGGACGCGGGCGATCGAAGATGGTCGCCAAGACGCTCTCGAAGCAGCGCGGTTCATCTTGGGCAACTGTCTTGCTCGAGGCGCGCGTTTGATCTCGGCGCCGCCATCGAACTTCGCGCCACTGGACCGGTTTAAGCGGTAGCGGGTTGACACCGCCCGACAGCGTGTCCATGATGGGGCGCCGCTCAGCGGAAGAGCGAAGGCCGGAGGAGATGGCGAGACTCCCCTTTTTTGCCTTGTAATTATTACCTATCAATGCAAACAAACTTTTGCTCTTTTGTTGTGAGTCTCACTTGAACTTCGCACAACTTTAACTTATGGAATTGAATTGGGGCACCGCCGCCAAAGGTTTTAGATGAGCGCTTACGCGCAAGTGAGCGCTGCTTCTTAGGCATCTGGTTACTTCAACCCTTATGGCCTCTCGCAACCCGACTTAAACATTACGTGGCGGCGCTTAGCTTCCTAAGTGGTCTAGTCATTGTGCCGCCGTTGGCGCATTGCCCAGACCGAGCCGACACACCGTGCTAGAGCCCGCCTTCCGTCGCCGCCTCGCACCAACAGAAGTTATAAGCGTTGCCTTTGCAATTAAGGGCCATCACCCTAAGTACTTTCGCTACCGACTTTCGCAGAATATTTTCTAACAGACCTTTCTAAGGCTAAGCCACCGATCGCCAAAAAGCTTTAGACGAGCTTTCCGTTGAAAGTGGCGCTTTTCCTCGGGCATCTGGTTACTTCAACCCTTATGGCCTCTTTGCGAACCGACCCTAGACATCGCGTGGCGAGAACTTAGCTTCGGAAGTGGTCTAGTCATTGGTGCATTGTTGGCGCATTGCCTAGACCGGCGGACACACCAGCTAGAACCCGCTTCCGTCCGCCGCCTCCCAACCCGCGAGTCGTGGCGCTAAATCCTTGCAACTAAGGGGCCATCGCCTTGAGTACTTTTTTCGCCGCTTTCACGGAATGCTTTCTAACAGACTTGAGGCGAAAAAAAACAGATGCCCACAAGGAGATAGAACTTATCTCTTATTGAAGATGGCTTTGTATTGCTTGCAGCCCCGAGGCGAAGCGGTGAAGGAAGAAGACCTCGCCGCTCGGCTCCTGGGAAGGCCCAAAAAGAACTCTTGGATCGCCACCTACGGGTAGAACTTTCTCGGTACTCGGCGTTCCAAGTGTTCGCCAATTCGCGACCGTCCTCGAATCGAGCTGGCCGAGCTGGCGGGAGGCCGAGACCACCTTGAAGGGCCCTCCCACGGGGAGATAGCTTGTTGCGCCCTTTGCACTTGATTTTATTGTGAATCGAGATCGCCCATGCCGGTGTTCTCACACACACCTGTCTTGCTTGATAACGGCGCAGCCTTTCTTGATACTTGGCGGCCGGATCGCCGCCTGTCTCGGATCTCCTCCAGAGATTCACTTCATCTGGCGCCGGTCGAGTCTTGGTCTTCGCTGAACGCCGCCACTTGGGGAGCCGGCGAGCTCGATGGGAGCACCGCCTCGAGCCATACACGGGAAGAAGGGGTCTCGCCGGTAGCTCTGTTGGGAGTTGTCCGCGGCGCCCTGTCTGATGGGAACTTCTTCCGCCCGGCGCTTGCAAGGCTTCTCCAGCGATCGAGCGCCCTTGTCTTGAGCCCTTTGAGTACTTCGCGTTCGCCGCTCCACTTGCCCATTGCTCTTCGGATCGCCGCGGAGGCAAAGCACGACTTGTACCCAACTCTTCGCACCAAGATTGGAAATCAACGCTTTTGGCGGCGCCGTTGTCGTTGATGATTACATTGGCGACACGAACCGGACGAAGATGCTCTTCATAAACTTGATAGCAGCTGCGGATGTGATCGCCGGACGGCGAGCTTCAACCCACTTAGTGAACTTGTCGATGGCGGCGAACAGATGAGTATATCCTCCGGTGCGCCCGAACGGGCCCAGAATATCGGCCCTGCATCGCGAATCAGACGGAGAGCGGAATGGTTTGCGGCGCTGGGCGGTCGGTGGATCTGCTTAGCATGAAATTGGCACGCCGCATCTCCTCACCAGCTCGAAGGCATCACGGAGGCGGTGGGCCAATAAAACCGTGGCAAAGCTTTCCCAACCAACGCCCGGCTCCTGAATGGCTCCGCGACATGCCTCCATGGATCTCGGAGAAATTTCACTCCACGCTTCCCGAGTGGCGCGCTTCAAGAGAACTCGGTTTGCGCCACAGCGTCTGAGACCCCACCTACGTATGTGGCGCTTTGGCCTTGCGCTATCTTCTCGGCCGACGCGTCGCCGTGGGATCCTCCACCCGCAGTAGGCTAGGATCGGATCCATCCAATCGACCTTCCGGGACGAGTGTGGCGGCGTTACGTACATTGTCGCCGGCGTACTCCGCTGGCTTTGGCGTTTCGCCTCAACCGCCTCGGCAGTTCTTCCGCCTCCTCCCTCTAACCGGGGGCTGCGGCAGAGATCGATGGCGTCTCCTCCAGAGGTGGGGCTGCGTCGAAAGCGTCGTCCCCACGAGTGGGGGCTGCGGCCAGACGGCCGCGTAAGTCTTTCTTCAAAGACCCGGCCGGAGCAGGTGCCCTCGGCGAGGCAATGGGATGCGATTCATCCGCCATGTAGTTGTCGCGGCGAGGATGTGCGAAGCCCAAACCCTCAAAGTGCCGCTCCAACCGGCGTACCTCCGCCCGGTAGGCCGCCATGACGGGATCGAACAGAGAAATCGCTTCCTCGCTGGTTGATGACCGGGAGAGTCGCTTTTACTTGTAGCCGCGGATGCCAAGGGTCAAGCCACCCCGAGCGGCGGCGATCCTTCATACTCCGCGACGTTGTTGGTGGCGCGAAGTCCAAAGACCACCAGTGCCGGACGACATCGCCGGTTGGAGACACCAGGCGACGCCACCAAATTTCTCCAAACCGGAATGAGCCATCGAAGAAGAGAGTCCACGGCGAGGAGGTCAGGTATCTTCAACCGGTGTCCGCCGAGTCCACTCGCTAATGAACTCCGCGAGCTTGCCCTTTGATGGCCACTCGGGAGCGAATTTGAGATCGAATTCCGCCCGACTCCATGGCCCATTTAGCGTCGACCCGTCGCCTCGCGGTTGAAGAGGATCTCCGCAAGGATACTTAGTCAACACTGTGACTTCGCCCACAGAAGTAGTGGCGTAGCTTCGGGATGCCGTCGGCCGGGCGTAGAGCATCTTCGGTCTTGTGAATACCTTGTTTCGTCGTGGAGGACCTTGCCGGCGTAGTAAATGGGCGCTGAACGCCCTCTCTTTCCGCCACTAGCACCTTGTTGACCGCTGGGGTTTGCCGCGACGTAGAGGATCAGCGGCTCGCCTGGTGCAGGGGCGACCAGCACGCAGGCGGGGAGGTAAGATACTTCTTGACCGTCGAGCGCCTCCTGCGCCTCCGCCGTCCCTCGGCTGGTTGGTCTTCTTTAGGAGCTTGAGCAATGGGAGACTTTTATCCCCAGGCGAGCTATAAAGCGCCCAGGGAGGTCAAGCGACCCACCAAGCACTGCATCTGCTGAAGTCGCGTCGGGGCTTCATGTTCTCGATCATTGCGATCTTGTCGTGGTTCGCCTCAATCCCCTCCGGGAGGCGAGGAATCGGCGGTTTGTCTGACGGAACGGCGAACACGCATTCTCTGGATTAAGCGATGCGATGCTTACTCAGATTGGCGAAGGTTTCTTCTAGGTCGCCGATCAACTCCTCCGCCTTCTTGGACTTCACCACTAGGTCATCGACATACACCTCCAGGTTCCGCCCTATTTGGGAGCGGTGGCGATATGCATGGCCCGCGATAGGTTGGGCCCGCATTCTTCGATCCGACGCCATCCTTGTATAGCGATATCGCCCGTAGGCGTGGCGAAAGCGGTCTTGTCTTCATCTTCTTGACCATGCTAATCGGTGGTACCCAGAGTGCGCATCCGAAGCACACTGCCGCACGCACCCATGATTGAGTCGACGATGAGATCGATGCGGGCAGCGGGTATGGATCGCCGACACGCCTTGTTGAGGTCGGTGAAGTCCACGCATCCTCCAACGCCTGTTAGATTTCTTAGCGAGGGCGGGGTTCGCGAGCCACAGGATGGGCGACATCGCGGGCGACCCCGCCTTAAAAGCTGTCCACCTCTGGCGGATAACTTCTGGCGCTCCACCGATCGCTTCGGACCTTCACGCATGACCGTCGCGCGCGGGAACGTCGCCAATTTGTGCTCAATCACCTCCCTAGGGACCCGGCCATGTCGGACGGTTGCCACGCAAACACGTCGGCGTTGGGCGAGGAAGGAGACAGAGCGCCTTCCTATTTGGCGCCGAGAGGCGCCCGCCAACGGTCTTCGCCGAGTCGACTCGCTCGGGAGACCGCCTTAACCTCCGCGGACGAACCGGGAGGCACGGTCTTCGCCGGAGGAGCTCCCAAAGTCGGCCTCGGCCTTACAGGCACCGTCGCCCGCCAGCCGAGGGCGTCCTTGTCGCAGCGGGCGCCTCCGGCGATCCACTTTCAAACGATGGGGCGGTGGCCGGGATCTTCACCACCATGTACGCATAGTGGCACACGCCATGAACACGGTCGGCGCCGGCCGACCTAGTATGGCGTTGTAGGAGGTCGAAGTCCGCCACCTCGAACTCGAGCATCTCGGTGCGGAAGTTGTCGAGCCTCGAAGGTTACCGGAGATCGATCGCCCAATGACGGACTCGGCCCGCGATGTCAAGAATGGGAGCGTTAAGCGAAGCTCCATTCTTTGATCTGGAGCGTCGCGGCGACCGGGCGGACGGGGAGGTTGAGGAACTCCTCCGTCTACCGGCACCGCCCTAGCTTTACATTCGGACCGTGGGTGCAACCACGATCGGGAGATGCCGAGGCGGCAGTGCTTGGTTGGGTGATCGGCTTTGGCCGAAAGCGATCGGTGCTCCGACCACGCCCGGTGCCTCATCGACCCAAAGCGGCGCGGTGGCGCACCTTCCTTTATCGCGCGCTTAAAGCTAGCGTGGGGCGGATAGGTGGCGAACGCCGTGGATGGCGGCAACCTCGCGCTCCGCTGCTGAAAACCAAGCGAAGCCGTCTCCTTGCCCTTGCCGCTGCCGGGCGCTGCTGCTTTGTTGCTCGTGGACTCGCTTGTCCACCATCTTCTCGGCGACATGGCAATCGCCGTCGTGGGAGTTGTTGCGGTGAATGGGACGAGAGGGCCTTCCGTCCCATCCGCGGGCGATGATTTCGCCCTTCGTCGCGGCGCTTGAGGGCCGTCGCGGCCACAGCGATCGCCATAACCGCCGCCTCGGCCGCCCTGCGGGGCCGTACTGCCGGCGCGCGACCTCCTTCTCTTTTCGCCCGCGCCCATTGCGCTGGTGGTCGCGGTCGTCGTCGTCGTCGTCGCTTTCGGCGGCCATGACCTGCCGGTCTCGGCCGCCTTGCGCTTCTTCTTGTCCTTGCGCGGGGTTCCTCGAGGTTCGGCCTCGCCGCCATGGTGGCCCGCCCGCGCAATGGTGGATCTGAAGCTCACTTTGAAGGCGCGCGACTTGTCGCGCCAAGGTGAAGAGCTCCTCCGTCGTTTTGATCTTGCGGGTGGCCATCTTCTCTTTGACCTTGGGGTCTCGGGCGCCTCTCCTGAACGCCGTGACCACGGCATCGATGGAGATGTCAGGGATAGTGTTGCGGACCTGACTGAAGCGCCGAATATAGTCGCGCAGCGACTCTCCTTTCTTCTGCTCCACGTTGTGGAGGTCGTCTTCTACCCCGGGCTGCTCGAAGGTGCCACAGAAGTTGGTGACGAAGAGCTCAGAGAGCTCCTTCCATGACCCCACGGACTCGGCAGGTTCATGAGCCACGAGGGCTCGCGGTGTGGACCGCGGGAAGTAGTTCGCGAACCTTCCCGACCCTCCGATCGGCTGCATTACCGTCGTATAGATCTGCAAAACTCATCGGGGTTGGTGGAGCCGTCGTACTTTTCGATGGGGGCGGACGAAACCGTTCCGCCCTTTGGGCCAAGCGCAGACTCCTTAGAAAAGGCGCGGCACCCAGCGCCGGAGCCTCTGCTCTGACGCGTCCTCGCTCGCGCCGCCCGTCGCCTTAGGCGGCGCGAAGAAGCGCCACCCTCACCGGCCGGGCAGCTCTGTGGGAACCCTCTTGCTGGTCCCAGCGACGGCGGCGGCAGCAGCGATCGCCAGCTTCGGTCGCGACCCTGCGGAGCTTGTCACGCAGTCTTCTCCATCAGACAAGTGGCGGTCCTCCAGATGGGACCGGAGATCGCGCCACTGCACCGCTGCCGGCCGAGCCCCGTAGGGTCGCCGCTCTTGTCGTCTTGGCCCGCCCCCTCACCAGAGATCTGTGAGAGGAGCGCGAGGGCAACAAAGAACGGAGGACGCGAAACGCCGTTCCTCCGCCCCAAACTTGCACCACCCCTTGGCGGCGTCGCCGACGAAGGGCCAAGTGGCCAACCACGGCGCCACGGGAGTCCGGGTTACCGGAACCGTGGGTTTTCAGCAAGGCCTCGACGCGTGGAGGTTACGTGCGAGTGCACTCCTCCAAGGCCAGCGCCGCTTAGCTTGGCCGAGGCGGCTTTCCGCCAGGCTCCAACCTAGGCGGGCGGCCACCCCGGGTGATCCATCGCCATCGCTGCCGACTCATTCGCTGCGGCTCTAGCGGCCGCTTCTGCTCCATCGCGGTGCCGCTCCGCCATCGCCTCCTGAAGAAAGGTCGAAGAGCTTGAACCGATGCTAAGCGCTCCCTACAGGCGCGCCATCGGCGGCGTGTTCTCCGCTCAACCATCTGCGGATCACACCTGGTCGATTTCTAGTCGCTAGCCAACTCGATCAAGCTCGATCCGATTTGGCGTCGGGCACAACAAGGAGCGACTTCATGATTTACCTGTGTTCGGACCCCTCGCGGGTAATAGTCCTACTCTGCTGAGCCTTAGCTCTTTTCTCGATTGTGGTTGAATGGGAATGTGTTTACAGAGTGCCTCGAATGCACGAACACTACATGTTGTGTGTGTTCCTCTGCCTCTCCTCTCCTCTCTCCCTCCTTTTATACAAGCTTTGGGGTGGCGGAGAGAGCCGAGGGAGTAGGCGTCTGATGCTCTCGAGACATCGACAAGACACGACACGAAGAGACGAAAACATGCCGCTTGCCACGCCAAGCCTCTGCCTCGCGTGCCGCAAGTGGCCTCGACCCGCATAGTCACACCGGTGAGTCTGCGGGTGGGGCCCTACTGCCTCCTCGACACGGCGGCCTCCTCAAGCAAACCTTCTCTCTGCGGTCAATTCTTCGCGCATTAAGTGATGCCCTTTCGGACACTGCAAGGGTCATCAGAAGCGGTAATCATTTCTTCCTCTGTCTATCCGCGTGGTGTCTCATTAAATGTGCTTTGTCCTTCAGCGGCGGGGGGAGCCTTCGTCCCAAGACTCTTACGCAATGCTCCCTGCCCTTGTGGCCCCTGCTGCAGCAGGCCCTCGCTGACCTTCGAGGGGCTCGCCCAGCTGCTGGGGCCTTGCTCTCCCTTTGACGCGGGGCCCTCCCGGCCTCTGAGGGGCTCGCCACGCCATGGGGCCTTGCTCGCCTGGCCGACGCGTGGGGCCCTCCCTGCCTTCGAGGGGCTCGCCCACGCCACTGGGCCTTGCTCGCCTGGCCGACGCGTGGGGCCCTCTGGCCTTCCTAGGCCTCTTTGTACCCGGTATTTATTACAAGCGACTTTGTCGAAATTTCATACAAGTATAGGACTTAGTAGCATCTTGGGCTCTGGTTGGGCGGGGTTACTGAGATACCCATGGAACACCAAGTGGTGTTTAGTTGTCGAGGAATGCGAACTCAATCCCCATGATTTAAATAAAAGTAACCAAACATATCGACTTAAATCAATTATGCCTATTAGTCGAAACACCATAAATTAGAAAGTTCTCACCATGACCGCTTATATATCTATAGGGAGCCTATACCCTACTGGTCGTCTGTTCATGACTCACCCAGCGGATGAGCATCAATCTACTAACAAGAAGACTAGCAAAGAACACGATTCTTTGCGTTTAACCCGGGTCACTGGTGAGCTTTTAAATAGGAGACCAACTAGGCATACATTCATACGTGATTACTTTAGGCAACCTGGAAGGATATATACATTCATTTGGTTTCAACGATGACCTAAATGAAACAACATGATTTTTGAAACTAATGAAATTTCAAACTGCATTAAACAATCGGAGCTTTTTGAAAAACTACACGAAACTTTTGAAAACAATATGAAACCTGAATTTTTTTGAAAAATTCATGAAACTACTTAAAACTTTCATTGAAAACTAACGGATGAGCAAAATGACAAAATAGATGACATCATCATGAACCAACCTGAAACTACATAAACCAACCTAAACCTACATGAACTAAGTTGAACCTATCTGAACCTACATGAACCAAGCTGAACCTATATGAACCAAGTTGAAACAGCCTGAACCAAGCTGAATTTCCTCATGAAGCTATCTGCATGAACCAACCCGAACCAACATGAACCAACCTGAAACTGCCTGAACCAACATGAACTTGTGTGAACCAACCTGAACCTACATGTTTTTCTTTAAACTAACTGAAACAATCTAAACCAAGCTGAATTTTCCATGAAGCTATCTTCTTTTTTACCAGAAAAATCCTGAACCAACATGAATTTTCTACGAAACTATCTGAATCAACCTGAATTTCATATGAACCTAGCTGTTTTTTTACTTATACCAACATGAACCTATCTGAATTTCCTATAAAACTAGTTGAAACAACCCAAACCAAATTGAATTTCCTATGAAGCTATCTGTTTTTTTTAACAGAAAAATATTGAATCAACATGAATTTTCTATGAACCTATCTAAACCTACCTGAATTTCACATGAACCTAGTTGAAACAACCACGAACCAATATGAATTTCATATGAAACTAGTTGAAACACTAAACCAATCTGAATTTTCTATGAATCTAGCTGAAACAACTTGAACCAAGTTGAATTTCCCATGAAGCTATCTGCTTTTTTTAATCAGAAAAATCATGAAACAACATAAATTTTCTATGAAACTATCTGAACCAACCTGAATTTCACATGAACCTAGCTATTTTCGATATGAACCAATATGAATTTTATATGAAACTGGCTAAAACATCCTGAACCAACCTGAATTTTCTATTAAACTAGCTGAAACGATCTGAACCAAACTAAATTTCCTATGAAGCTATCTGCTTCTTTTACCAAAAAAATCCTAAACCAACATGAATTTTCTATGAAACTATCTCGAACCATCCTGAATTTCACATGAACCTTGTTGCTTTTCTACGAACCAACATAAATTTTCTATGAAACTAGCCATACCGACATAAAATTCACATGAACCTAACTGATTTTTACGAAACAAAATTTGAACCAATATGAATTTCCTATGATAATTTTCCCATGAATTTTAGAAGTCTTTAACTATTTTTTAAAATAGAAATCATTTGTCGATTTTTGGAAATCAATAAAACGGATTATGATGTCACGCGGCGTCATCGTCTTCAACCTTCAGCCTGTGCGTGTCCTGCCGTGACCACGGTGCAAAGAAACGACGATTGCCAGAGCTACAGGGCTTCGTTTGGGGTGATCTTGGGCTCTTTGGAAAGCTAACAACGGCGTGCACCTATTGGAGGTAGTCTCACGGCCAGGTAAATGGCCGCGCCATGGCCGAAGACGGAGAGGGGCTCGAGGAGCATCTCTACTCGACGATACACCAAAGCTATGGCTAAAAAGAACCATAGGGAAGCATCTACGAGGCAACGGGGAGCACTACCGTGCAGTTGGCTCGGGAGGAGACGTCTTGACGCGGCGTGTAGGCATGCGGCGCGGAAGTAGCCGAAGAAGTGGACGTCGAGGTGCGGGTGCTCCTATGCGTCTCCCTCCCGGTGCTCGCGGTGGTCGACGGCGCGGTCCATGGCGGTGGTGTAGCCGGAAGCGAAGCTCGAACGGACCTCTGGTTGGCTCGGATTTCGCATACACCAAGGGCCCCGCTGCATATACGGGCAGGACGACGTAGGAGTTCGCTAGGGCGGCACGATGGAGGACGGGGACAAGGCAGCGAGCTTGAGGTCGAAGCAGCGCCGGCGAGGAGGCGTGGTCGAGGCCAGAGCAGCACCGGCGAGGACGCGTGGTGGAGGCCGGTGCAGCACGGGCGCCGTCCTCAGGGAGGCGAGGCGGCGTGGTATGGAGCCAGCCGACGCCCGTACTGGCCGGGAAGACGCGGCGCAGCGCCGGGTGCGGATCGGGCGGTGCCGGTGTCTGAGCAGAGAGTGCATCGCGTGGGCGCCGAGCGACGCGGGTAGAGTGTGCACAGAGCTCGTCCGTTGCAAGCCAGAGAACGGACATCTGTTCTCTAACATTCCTCATATCTATATATGTATGGAGTGTGCGACAAGGCTGTCTTGCATACTACTCCACTTATTAGTGTCTTGTCTTTTTATTATATACGTATAGAGATTCAATAGATTAATGACTTTCTATGCATGTATTAGTACAGATTAAATCGATCGATGATTTTCCACGGACAGCTCGTACCCCTGTAAGTTAACATCTAATGAAGGTCCTTGAATCAACTACATCAATAGTCCAAAACAATTTTGGAGTGCGTTAAAAATGCCCTAATTATCATGATTGTGACGAAGTAGGTAGCGTATGTATGATAAAATTTAAGAAGGTTAAACTAATGTACTAAAAAATCTTAGGGACCGACTTGTACACAGTCGACTGAGCCCCTATAGGGGTGCCTAGTCGATTTTCTGGGCCGTTGGATCTTAATCCAACGGCCCAGATCAACCCGCGCCCCCCACTCTCTCTCTCTTCCTTTCCCCTTCTCCTCCCCTTCACCCCTCAGCGCCCCCGACCCCGACTCCTCCCCCTGCTCGCTCCGCGCTCCTCCTCCTCCTCCCCCGCCGCCTCCGCCACCGCCCGCGGCCGGCGCCGCCGCCAGCGCCTAGCCACTCTCTTGCCCACCGCCGCCTTCCCGCCCTTCTAACCTGGCCAGTAGCCTCCACTCCACCCCGCCACCGCCGCCTCGACCGCCATCTCCCCTCCCCGGCTCGTGGCGCCACCGCCTCCGCCGCCGACGAGCCCCACCCACCGCCGGGTCCGCCGCCTCCCGACCTCCCTCTACACCCCACCGCCAAATATATTCCCTAACCCAAACCCTAATATTCCCTAACTCAAACCGGCCGTGGCGAAGCTCGAGGCGGCGACGGCGAGGTCGACGGGAGCTCGACGGCGGCGAGGTACGCTCCCTCCTTCCTCCTCCCTCTTCTTCCCTCCTCCTCATCCCCGCCTGCAATGGAGAAGAACAGGCGATCGCTGGCGGGTGAATGCCGCCAGGCGACCGCCATTGAGCAAAACCGAAAATCTTAAGATTATCACGCTAGAACGTTTCAAAACCACGCACTATATCATTCAATGAAGGCCTCGCGCTTATAGAACTTCCAGAAGGGATACATCTGGAAGAATCTTCACACGTGATTGACCGTAATTTGAATAAAAAAATTGACAGTACAGCGTCTAGTCGCAACTGTACTTAAGATTTTGCTAAACTTGTACGCTATTCACTGCACACTCTATCCATCTCTCTAAATTTTTTTCATATTTTATACTACACTTTAAAATATTTTTTCTCTTCAGCAACACTCTATCCGTACAACTTTTTCTATGGATACTCTAATGTTTGAAGCTTTCATGAGACATCGAGCATCTATAGACTAGCATGTGCAGCAGCAGCAGCAGCTGTATCAGCTGCATGATGCTCACGCCCGCCCGCCCGCCCGCCTATAGTCTGCGCAAGGTTAAATTTGCTGTCGCCCACGCTACAGTGATATGCGGGCGCTTCTGGGGATGCTCTGCTGGTTGCACGTAGCACGGACAGATGCGCGGTCCCGTGGCCATTGCTAAGCAGGTCTTCACCTTGGGAGATGATCGATGCAAATAGCTTATTTTCCTTTCTCCTTGGCGGAGCATGCTGCCCGGACGGTGGCTCGGCCATCCCTCGCCAACGACCACATGACCATCGGAAACGGTCACAAGGCCAGCTTCTGGCATGATCGATGCATGGCAGCTCCCGATGCCTTCCAAGCTCAGGGTATATATGCTTGTGTCAAAACGGCAGAAATATTTCTCAGCCCTCTCTGTTTTGCTATTTATGCTATATCAACACCTGAAATTATCACTTGGCTTCTCGCAATATTGTTCCGTGTCATCGAGCGCAGGATGTGCTTCAGCGAGCAACGTATAAACTAGCTCGTCCAACAGTCTCATTCTCACATTGGTTCTACCATACGCACGAATCATAGCTCCATTTGGTGCTCTGTCAAGTTTCCTCTACTACTTTTTCTTCAAGAGTCTCCTGCTTGGAGACGATGAATTTGCTTCACGGCTTTTAACAGGGTTTAAACCCCGTTTTTCACGGCTTCACGGCTAGATCCCAAAAAAAAGCTATAAAAAACTATAGCGGGCTATAGCGAAAGTTATTCTATATAGCGGTTTGGCATTAAATATGGGACTGACTTATCATCAGGCGTCTGAGAGTTATTTATCTCTCAGTCGATTTTCTAGACCGTTGATCAAAAGTCTCTATAGAACATATAAAAGATCTAACGTTAGAATCTAGCTATGTGAAAATCGACCGAAACTTATTTAAAAATTAGTCGCCTGAGAAGCAGCAAAACCGATTAAATATAATAAAACATGACATATATAGCATGTAACACGAACACTAAATGCACATAAAAATATTAGTTCCATTAAAGATCCAACTTAATTAGAGTATTAGACTATTAGTGTATTAATTAATGCAACCCTTGGGGAGGGGTGCCCCCCCAAAATTTGTTGTCTGAGACAATCTTAACGACAACCATTTTAAGTGATGCAAGAGTCCCTATAAATTTAGATCTTTGAATTGTAATTATGAAACCATGGAGGAATATTATAGTCGGTGACCATATTCTATGTGGAGGATGCACAAAGCTACAACTATCAGGATAGGATCTAAGAAGACTTTCTCTATGTTTTTGGGTTTGTCTTACCGCGACAATTTGTTTCTCATTTCCTTTTGTTTTTTAGCCTTTTCAATGTAATAAGTATTTATCTTTTCGTTGTGAAGGTTGTGTGCATCCTTGGTTGGTATAGAGGATGAAAATTGTACTTCCATTATTTTTAAAAATGTATAGAATCAAATTTAAGGTATTATTTGGCTTGTCCATTCTGGACTATTCTGCCCTATATGAGATGACTCTGATATTTGATTGGGGCTAGATGAATTAATGGATCTTGTTTCTTGGGCTAGCTAATACATGGTAGTGGTAGCATACCTCGAGTTTTCGATCACGCTTCGACGCTAAAAAGAGTATTATGATATGCAATGCTTAGATATCAGTACAATTCTTCGTAACCTAGCAGCATAGAACTATTTCCTCAATCTTGAGGTTGAGAATTTGCACGTGTATTTGACTATGATCTTGATTTGCATATTCTTGTTAGTTTTTGTCGGAAGATGTCTATTTTGTTAGCTCTCCCCTCTAGATCTTTTGAGGCAATGTGGTCATCTATTGGATGGTTTTAGTTTCAAATTAGTTTAAAATAGTAGGTAGGGTGATTATTTCATTTGCTATAGAGCTAAATAGATCTAGGTTTTTTGCTAGGTTGGGAATAAATTATTTTTGTGTATGAAATGTAATTAAAAAAATTAGAGGGGTACACAATAAAAATTACATATGTTTATAATTTAGGCAAAGTATAGAAAATAGTTGAAAAAAGTTTTTTAATTTGTGAGATTTAGTTGGTTTAGCTTTAAAAATGTAGAGAGTTTAGAGGTAATTAAAAAATATAACAATTAGTTATTTCGAGTTAAATATTTTAATTTGAAAATATAATAAGTATTCTTATTAATTTAATTGGTGCAGATGAACCGGCAATGGATGTATACGGATCGTCGATCAAGGGAGTTCATCGATGGCGTGAATGCTTTTCTCGATGTCGTATTTCGAAACTTGCCTCCAGGAAGCTTCATACGGTGTCCGTGCGTAGATTGCAGGAACGAGAAAGAGCACTCAATGCGAGGACGGATCCAGGGCCACTTGTTGAGAGGTTTCATGCCGAACTATACATGTTGGACTCACCACGACGAAGTAGAGTATACCAGCATAGAAGACGAAGAAGAGGTCGATGAAGAGGAAGTGACATATGATGATATGCCGGACGCGACGACATACGAGGACGTCTAAGATACACAAGACGATCAGTTTGGTGTGGATGATGACTGGACCGATCTTTGCGTGGCGAGAGGAGATATCACAGAGGACAAACAATATAGGAAGTACCAGGGTTTGTTGGAAGACCAGAGAACTCTTTTGTACCCAAATTATGGTCAGGGGCACAAGAAGCTACGCACTATACTGGAGCTCATGCAATGGAAGGCTGTGAATGGTGTGCCAGATAAGAGTTTCGATGAGTTCTTTGTCGCTCATTAAGAAGTTGCTCCCGAAAGATAACACCGCCGAATCCACGTATCAAGCCAAAGCGGTCTGTGTCCCTTAGGATTGAAAGTACGGAAGATACATGCATGTCGCAACGATCGTATCCTATATCGCGGTGAATATGCCGACTTGGATGCACATCCGGTGTGCAAGGAACCCCGTATAAGTCGGCGTGGCGATCCGTGAAATAGATGGGATGCGTGTGAAGAAGAGAGCACCGGTAAAAGCGTTGTGGTATTTTTCTCTGATTCCAAGGCTGGAGCGTATGTTTACAAACAAAGCGCATGCGAAGATGATGCATTGGCACAAAGAAGAGCGTAAGGTCGACGGAATGCTTAGGCATCCGGCAGATGGCTCGCAGTGGAGGATGGTCGATCGGAAGTACAAGGGCTTCGCAGACGAGGTCAGAAACATAAGGTTCGGTTTGAGTACCGATGGGATGAATCCTTTCGGAGACATAAGTAGCAGCCATAGCACCTGGCCAGTCACACTATGTGTGTATAATATTCCTCCATGGTTGTGCATGAAGAGAAAGTACATAATGATGCCGTTGTTGATCCAAGGCCCAAGTAACCTGGAAATAATATCAATGTCTACCTGAAACCTTTGGTTGAAGATTTTCAGACGTTATGGAACGGTGTAAAGGCCGCGAGTGAGCAGAACAAGGCTAATGCACAGAAGAAAAATACCACAACCATCTCGGGTCCGGTGGTTACATCAAGGCTATGCCAAAATGGGAGAAGCAGGAAGATGAGCTTAGGAAAAGGGTATAGTACCAGAAACAGAAGACTGGGAGCTCCGCCCACGCAACTGGACCTTGGGCCACGGAGGGAGGCTGAAGGATGATGGCAAGCTGGAGATGGCACCACAAGTGCAATCCGTCAAAGAAAGGATTGTGGAAGCCATCGAGAAGCAACGTGCAGGATCCTTAGTGGTAGATAGGGAGAATGACGAGCTTACCTATACACTCGGGAACGCAGAGCATCTAGGAAGGACACGAGAAATTGACAAGTAGGTGCCGTGGCTGGCTGGCTTCTCAAATGATCAAGCCACATACCGGAGCCGGGAAAGAAGGAAAGTAAGAGAACACAATAGAGTCAGCAAAATCGAACGGAAGCTCAAGAAGCATAAGAAAAACATGGCAGAAATGCTAAAGCGGAAAGTGCATGCTGCAATCGCCAGTCTTCAAAGACCAGGTGGGGTTGTTGTCATGCCTCTGGACAACGTGGTTAGTCCTCCGGTCTCCGGTCGGCGAAGCAGCTACGCATCAAACAACGTGTCGACCGACGAATTGCAGGCCCGTTATCCCGTGGACGACATCGCCATGTCACGCCAATGTGAGCTACGCGTCCAACTGCACAACCTCACCCTCAAGGTGGTTTACGGCATGGCCTTCTCGATGGAGTCGGGAAAGACATTCCACTGTAACCCGATACCCGCGGGATACTCCAAGGTCACGGTGGACGAGGTGGTGACCGGATTTGATGATATGGAGCTCGATATTGCCGAAGGAGACTATGTGACCAAGCTTGGAGAGGCCCTCCATAACATCATCCTCTGGCGGAAGAAGTACATCGTGTTTACTGATGGTGTGGAGGTGACATCTATACCGAGACAGAACTCACCTCCTTCACCAAGACAGAACACTCCACCGAGACGGAGCTCACCTCCTCCACCAAGACAGGCCACGCCACCACGCAACACCTCGCCGGTGAGACATAGCACTCCACCACCCGCTAGCGCTATGCACAGAAGCCCAACACCGCCGACAGCCCCTCAAAGCAAAAGGAAGCAGCAGCCTCCGAGGGGATCAACGGCGCCGGCATCTCCCCCCAGTAAGAAGGTTGCTACCAAAAGGAGCATTCCTGCAGTTATAACGACTACAAACAGCCGGGCGGCCGGTTTCCCATTCAGACAGAGAATAAAGGAATCCGAAAAAACACCATATGAGATGACTCCTGAGAAGCTAAAGAGTGAGTCCAAGAAAGCTGTGGACGCATAGATACAAGGGCTTAAAGATAGAACAAATCCACCGCCAAAGGAACAAATTGATCCAAAGATCGCAGAAAAATTCGCGACAACTGTTCAGTACCGACCGTCTCTCTGTACCGACTACCAAAGGATTATCAGAAAGCACGTCTTCAAGAGTAAACAACCTCCGAGCATATACATGAGCAAGGAAGAACATGAGGAGGCAAAACGTCTACAGATGGAGTATGACTTTATGAGGAAAGCTGGCCTGGATAACATAGAAACCGCCCGTGGATTAACTGATGATCTTCCAACGACACAAGTCAGGTGGCCATTTAAGCTGGGCCAACCGTTGCTAGACCCTAAGGACATACGAAAACTACCGGTCAAGATGCGACGCGCGCATGAATGGTACGAGCACATGTCCGCCAGGGGATATGCTTTACTAAGCGTCTCGTTTCAAGAAGAACATTTGTTTCGAGGGAATGATCAATTGATAAATCTTGATTTTGAAGACTGGTACAATGTGTACCAAGGAGACACCGTCAACGTGTCCTTCATGACCTGCTGGTGCCGTTGAGTGTCGACCATCCGCGTTTATATATATATCTATACCTGCTGCTTGCTGAGAGTCCTAATTAATTAACTCAATTAACCCATTTTCTGTAGAATGGAGATACAAAGACTTAGAAAGTAGAAGCCGAACTCGATTAGCTTCCTTGACCCTTGGTTGGTCAACGAGGCTGTCTGGCAATCCCGTGAAAAACCGAAGGAAATCCACGACTACGTTGTACATGCACTAGTACAACAGCACTACAAGCCATACATACTTCTGCCATTCAACTTTAAGTACGTGCTGATGTCCTCACTAACATCTCGTTCTTATATTGCTTAAGGCACATGATGGCACACTATATATTACTTAATTACATTTCATAACTGTTGGAATATACGAATAGGTTCCACTTGATCCTTATAATCATAAAGCTTAACCAAAGTATGATCATCATCCAAGACTCAAGGAGAAAACCGCAAAAAGAATACCAGTGGATAATTGACCTTCTTAACAAGGAGTTCCTGAGCTTTCAAGAGATTCGAAAGGACATTTTAAGAAGGAATTCAATGTCAAGATAAGCGATGATGCGCTAAAACGACGTAATTGCCCCTTGTCAATTAATATTTCTTTCCCTTACTGATCTGTAATTGCCCCGCATCGACCATAGGTAAAACAACAATCATGGAAACAACCTATGTGGCTACTATGTGTTCCACTATATCCAAATGATGTGCCACGCGAGCTTGAGCCTCAAACTCTGAAGAGGTTCATATATATATATATATATATATATATATATATATATATATATATATATATATAGAGAGAGAGAGAGAGAGAGAGAGAGAGAGAGTGCACCCTGAGCAGGAGCTCTCAGAGCCCTCTAGCGCGTTTTGAAATTGAGATGCCTAACAACTGATCCGACGGTTGATCTTATTAAATCTTATTGAAATGTAGCCAGTGACCAAGTTTCATATTTTTTGAATTTATTTACTATTTGTTTCTTATTTTCAAAAATCAGCCTTCCAATTAGTCGGTAGTGCGTTCAAAAAGCTGATTTTGTAAATAGAAAACAAATAGTAAATAAATTCAAAAAAATACGAAACTTGGTCACTGGCTACATTTCAATAAGACGAACAAGATCAACGGTTCAGATCAGTTGTTAGGCATCTCGGATTTGGAAAACGCGTTGGGTGCACGGCAGCGATCTGTGCTCTGGGGTGCACGCTAGCCATTCTCTCTCTCTCTCTCTATATATATATATATATGCACGCAACCATGCATCTAGCTACAACTTAGTAACGTTCTTATGTACTTCATTAATTTACATGGGTGCACGTATTTATTTAATTTTTCACTTTAATTGAATTGGCAGCCCGACATGGATAAACATACTGAAGTGTTACCACATCATCGGGTGCTCGCATTGCAAGAACAACTATTCAGCTTCATTCTCGATAAGGTCATTAACTCTCAGGGCGAGTTCCATTTTCGAGAACCATATTCCAACACGAACGAATTAGGGACGACTTCTACGTCGTCAAAGAGCTCAAGAAGAGTACTGCAAGAAAACAATGAACTGTTTGGTCCATTTTGCACAATGTATATTAATTATAAACTTTGTAAATTTGGCTCATTATTACTTCATGCATGTGTGTCTAGACCGGTGCATATAAAGTGTACATTATTACATGTATTATCTAATATATTTAAGCTTGTTTGATCGCTAATTATATGCTCATCGTATATGTATTTAAATTTAAACGACAAATAAAAAAAATTCTCTGCTGAAATATATATATTTAAATATCTATTTGCGTCGCTCTGAAATTAACCAGGTGGTAAACTGCACGTCTGTGCAAGCGGTTGATGCTCTCTGTAAGCGGTTCGTGCAAGAGAGCCCCCACGTGGCCTACACGCCCGTCCGCGCCATCGCCCTGCGAACCGCTTGCAGAGGGGCATCACTAGCGGCTCTGGGAGCCGCTTGTGATCTCTCTCGAACATCGTCATGATTGCTCGCAAGCGGTTCTAAAACCGCTTGCACAGGCCTTACGAGCCGCTTGGGTTAAGGCGATCCGCAGTAGTGCTTGTCCATGTATGGTCTTCGTAGAAGAAGGATTCTGACGAAAGTACTGAAGTGCATGGACGTCGACGACCGGAAGCCGTCGGGTTTTGGCACAGGATTGCAGACAGAGGCTTCGAACAGACTCCGCCGGCCACCGAGACGAGGCCTGTGCCCCAGGGCCGTGACGAACTGGATAAACCAAGCAAACCCTTTGGGGATATCTCGTTCCCGGTGACTCCCAGTCCTATGTGTATATATGTGCAGGTACATAGCCATTGTATGTGCAGGTACATAGCCATGCTCATGCGCACATGCATGCTGTGCATGCTAAGTAGCTAATGGACCTTTCACTCACGAGAGAAGCTCTCTTGTGGTACTAGTGTTTCTCATCGCTCGCTCTCAGCTCTGGTTTACTTTATATTTGAAGGTCCTAGCACATGTCACGCCAAATTAAATGTATATCGTGCTCCTTTCCCCACGAGGAAAATGTGAAATCGGGAGATTAAGAGCATATGTAATAGTGTCTATTCAGCTAATTATAAGGATGTCAACTCAGCAATATTTTGCTTGTATATATATAGAACAGAGAAAAGGAGGAGAGAGATAAAGGTTAGCTAATGACTATAGTCAGACTATAACACATTCCAAGATGCATGCCTATTATATTCCTTAATTACGCAAAGCCTGCCTTGTATTGGAGCAAAGAGAAAACCATGCACGTATCAGATTTTAGAGTTCCTCGGAGGTTTTTTGTCAAAGCAAACCACATTTCTTGTATTCCAAATGGCCTAGCACACCAAGGCTAGGCAAACAAAACAATTACCTTGAGCCCTCAACAATAGGCATTAAACCACACCATAAAAGATTGTACCCTGCAAGGTCTAACCAACGCCCCTACAACCCTCCAGTAAATCTGGCCGCAACACAATAAGGAAAAGATGATAAGATGTTTCTATGTCTTGATAGAAAACACATGCATATGATCTCTGCAAGCTCTTTTTTTTGCATGTTATGTTTTGAAAACACAACATTGTTAATAATCGGCCAACATAAAATTTCAATTTTAAGATGGATCCTAAGTTTTCGTAGATAAATATACACATCATCCACAAGGCGAGAATGATACACAAAATATAGAGATGGCACATAGAACAATTCTGCAAGCTAAAAGGTAGGTTATCAACATATATAAGTATATTACTTTTAGAGAGATGCCATGGAACCCAGCCATCAAACAAGATCGTTGGGTGCGGCGAAGCGGCAATGACATCCCCAAAGGCACAGGAATGATCAAAGGCAGTGGGACGTGGCGATAGGAGGAATGTGTGGAGCAGCGAGGACCAGCCAACCGTGGGTGATGGGCCTGTGGCGGAAGCAATGGGGCGGTAAGGAGATGATGATAAGGTGAACAAAGTTGAGTGGTGGGGGGTGTTCAATTGTTCCATCGCATTGGATGGCTGTTTATAAGTGGCATTAGATGACCATGTATAAGTGATTTCGTTAAATTTTTAAAGGATCATATGTGTGTGTCATCAAAACCACTCCAATTTGTAATTGTAAAAAAATCGATCAATATGGTTTGGATATCACGCTTGTAAGATTTGTAGGAGGGCAAACACACCCAACACTTGTTGTCACGTTGATACTTTTTTATATTACTTGCTTTATATTTATATTACTATGAGTGATGCAGCGACACAGCATCTACCTATGATATCTTTCCTGTGACGTTGTGGCATACAAATTAAGGTGGTGCGAGCCTCCTACTTTTGCCACCGAGCCCATCAACATCCGCTGGAGTCTCTGGTGTCACAAGCCCCGAAGGATGAAGCGGTCGGCAGGATCTCTTACCTCTCCACTCTCCTTGCCCCCGATCATGCCATAGGGACAAGGGCATCAAGATGAACCAATGGACCATAGAGACGGCCCGGCCCGGACCTGGAGCCGTCGGTGACCAAGCCGCGGCCTGACCCTATTGAATATGGCTTCCACCACTCATGGAGACGGTTTAGCAAGACGAAGTGACGAACCAATGCACCAGCGAAGCACCAGCGTATGGGAATCAATCACTAGCACAGGCCAGCGAGGGTTGAGGCGGGCGAATTAAGCAAGCACTAAAACCCCATGATATATATGTGCTCGTATTGCTCGAGGTCGAGGGAGATGTCCGCTTCCTGGTGATTCCCAGTCCTACCCATGCATGCATGTATATGTACGTACTTACATGAGCTAGAGTGCTAAGCGGTGTATATATCTTCTACAGTTTCACTCACTGTGGAAGTTCTCACTTTGTTTGCAGTGCCTGTCTTTTTCACAACCCGGACTCAGCTCTGGTCTATATATATATTTGGAGGCAGAACATGTCACGCCAAAATGCAATATATATGTTTTCTACTCTACATACATCTTTCACGAGGAAATATATATAATGGCGAAATCGATCGATCGGAGGACTATTAAAAACTAAGCTACTCATGCGAAGCCAAAACGAGCTTTTGAACAGAGATCCGTGATCTGCAAATAAATAAGTCATACAAGTTTGGTGATCTGAGAAGCGAAAAGCAATTTACTGGTAAACATTGATTAGTTCTACGTACACACGACCCTTTATAACGGTTAGGTCGGAAGTTATGGATATTATTTCTTCCACGTTCCATTGTAAATAATTTTGAAAATTTGAAGTCTAGTGTCTCAACTGCCAAAAAGGTGGTACGAGTTCTTATTACACCGTGTGTATTTCAGAAACTCTAGCTAGATGTGGTTCACATGTAATATGAAAAGTGGTAAGCTTGGTGTGTGTGTGTGTATAGGAAGCGGAATTGGTACTCCCCGGGGCCTCGGCTCCCTGCCTCATTTCCATTGGATTGTGTTAAGATCTGTGCACTCCATTTGAATAGCAAAGATAACGGGTATACCTGTTAGCACTCTTGATATGGAAACAAACATTCAAACATTTGAATTAGCTTTAATTGCTATGCATGTACACGTTAATAGGTTTAATTGCTATGTATGCACACGTTAATTGCCATTCATGTATTACGTACTAAAAAATTATACATTAAAAACATTTCAACGTATATACCTATAACTTTTATTTGGAAACATGAATATGTGGGTATGTTATAAAAAGGAAGTGTCCGAGAGTACATACTCGTATTTTTCTACGTATATACCCTAACTTTTATTTGGAAACATGAATGCGTGGGTGTGTTATAAAACAAAGTGTTTGAGAGTACATACTCTATTAAGCGCATTACTCATATTTTTTCTGGAAGCATCCGTGTGTACAATTATACATCATTTTTAGGTATCCAATGCATATACTCATTTTTTATTTGGAAGTATCCAATTGTATAATTATACATCGAAGCGTCTGAGAGTACATGTACATACTCGTTATTTTTAAAGCATCCAAGTATATAGGTATGTGATATTTTTTTTTGAAAGCATCCGCATGTAAGTATACACAATTTTTAGATATCCGATGTATATACTCTTTTTTGTTTGGTAGTATCATATCGTACAATTATACATCGAAGGGTACGGGAGTTCATACATACTCGTTTTTGGGTATGAGAATCACTAGATACGTTTTGAATTTTGGGGGTGTGAATTTCACTGGGGGTATGATAATTACTTGGGTATGTACCCTCATATATTGAGTTGGGTGCCCTCATACGGTGAAAATTCAGAGTACAAAAAATCACGTGGACCACATACTGGCATGCTTTCTCTGTGAAACAAATTAAGGTTTGCAGCCAGGAACAAACATGAACTTTTTTTTTTTTCGAAGAAGGCGAGCTGCCTTAATTGATTAGAAGAGGAAACGTACAAAACAGTTTACCACGGGGTACAAATAAACACCAAAAACAGCAAAACATCACCGGCGACACGGTTCGCCCTAGACTACGAACAAATCATTTTCAATCTTCCTCAACACTTTGTCCGGCCAACATTCCACTTGCTGAAAAATACGAGCATTCCGCTCTTTCCAAATATTCCAGCATATGAGGATGATGATGTCATCTTCTCTTTGTCTGTCAGCCTTTCGACCACGAAGGTTATCCCACCAACAACCAATTGAGTTAACCGTCGCCAGATCTACTTTGGTGAAACGGAAAGATCCCATCATACCACACCAAATTTGCCGCACATAGGTACATTCCCAGAAAAGGTGCGTGTGTGTTTCCTCTTCGTCGCCGCAAAGGACGCACAAGGGCTCGCAAGGCCACCCTCGAGCAACAAGGCGATTAGCAGTGTAGAGCTTCTGTCGGATTAGAGTCCAGAAGAAAAAGCGGCACTTCCTCTGCACCTTTGCCGTCCAGATGCGAGTATACTCATGCTCCCTCGTCGAACCAATGAATTGAATGGAATCGCAGAGTGGCCAAGTAGCTCCTCGAGTCGATGAACTTCCAACGGACCTGTCCGGTGTGCCTTGCACCAAGGTGAGCCGCATCACGCCCGTGAGGGAGACGAACTCCCTAACTTTGTTAGGGCGTTGAAATAGTATTAGAGGCAACATCCATTGCCCATCTAACAATGCTGTTGGACCGAAATGTCCTTTCTTCTAGCTAACTCAGAACAACTTGGCGCCATCTCACTAGGAGAAGAGCCATTTACCCAAGGCGAGTTCGAGAATGAGGCCGTGGCGCCATCCCCAGCGTTAGTTGTGTTGCGGCACGAAAAGCATGTTGTCTCATCAGGATCCGTGGACCCACATCCCTACCCACGGTTTAGTCGGTGAATTGCACTCATGCGAGCCAGAGGCGCAAAGCACGATCAAACGATCAATATCTTTGACACCCACCCCCCACTCCTTTGGCTCGCAAACCATCGCCCAATTAACTGGCACTTTCCACCGGAACAATCGCACTGTCTGGCCCAAAGGAAGCTCCTCCCGATCCTGTCAATCTTTTTAGTTGCCCAAGCACTTAGTTGAAAAACCATGATATGATACACAATCAAAGAGGTGAGGACGGAGTTGACCAGGACCAAGCGGCCCTCTTTGGAAAGGAGCTTTGTCTTCCACGTCGGCAATCTACGCCTGACCTTTTCAACAAGACACATCTCTTCCTGTTTCTTTATTTTTGTTGGCTTGAGAGGTAAACCTAAGTAGTTACAAGGGAAGGTTTTGATTTGCGCGGGAATCTCGGTTTGTAACCAACCCCGGACGTCTTGGTCACAACGTATTGGAAAGATCTCGCTCTTGCTCCAATTCACCGCTAAGCCCGTTGCCCCTTGAAAGATGTCGAAAATGCTAATCGGTAACACACCTCTCCCGCACGACCGGCGTAATGAGCACCATGACGTCGTCCGCGTAGAGGGAGATCCGCAGGGCACCCAGATTATGCGGAATAGGCTGGAACACTCCCCTATCCTGCGCCATGTGCAGCAAACGCGCCAGCGGCTCCATGGCTAGGATGAACAACATCGGTGATAACGGGCCCCTGCCTGAGTCCCCGACGATGCGAGATGGTCCTACTGGGCAAGTTGTTAATCAACACATGGGACGTGGTGCTTCGAAGAATAATTGCCAACCAATTCCTCCAACGCTGTCCGAAGCCAAACGCCTGTAGGACCTGAAGGAGATATTCCCAACTGACGGAGTCAAACGCCCTTTGCATATCCAGCTTCATAAGAAGAGACGGCACCTTTTTCTTATGCAAGCTTTGCACACTGGACCTCACCCAAAGGAAATTGTCCTGAATGGACCTCCCTTTGATGAAAGCACTCTGGACCGGGAGACCGGGTTTTCAAGGTGCTGGCTAACCTATCGGCGAGCAACTTTGAGAAAAGCTTGCCCACGCTATGAATTAGGCTAATTGGTCTAAAGGTCGTGACGGTTTGTTCTCCTCGCCTTAGGCGGCAGGACAATATGGGCTTTGTTCAATTTTAGGAAGCCATCCGACCTACAACGCCAAAGATCTTGCAAAGCGCAATCAAATCCTCCTTGATGATATCCCAAAGACGATTTGAAAAGAGACCTATGAAACCATCCGGACTGGAGCCTTTTACAAGGTAGGCGCGAAACTACCGAAGAATCTCATCTTCAAGGAAAGGCGATTCCAAGTCCGAAGATCGGAGATGGAAGATGCATTAAATCCCAATTAAGATTGAGCGACACGTCCTTTGTCCGACCAAGCGACCCATCGAAATGATGGAAGATGGTGTCCTCAATGTCATCATCGGCAGACAAAGACGCCACGCTCCGTGTGTAATCAAGAAATTATGTTGCGCCACGCACCGCGGAGACACTTTCATGGAAGAACTTAGTGTTCAGATCTCCTCCTTGATGAATTTGGCCCTTGACCGCCTTGCCCTTAATCTTTCGACGGTAGAGACCAAGAATCCATTTTTTCAGCGCCTTATACAACTCTAACTCAGCCGAGAGAGGCGTCATCTTCCATTAACTCGTCAAGCTCGAAAACCACCTCGATCGCAATCGCTAGTCAAGTCTAACCGGGCCAATTAGATTTTTACTCCATTTTCTTAAAGCACCGCCGTCCTGTTTAACTTGCAGTGTAGGCGATCTAATGCCCTAGAGGGCACATCAATAGAATGCCAAGCCTCCTTGACTACGTCGGCGAACCCTGGTAGCCTAGGCCAGAAACTCTCGAACCGAAAGCCCGCAAATCTGGTGGTGAGTACGGAGGCTAGCAAAAGAGGCGAATGATCAGAGATCAACGATGAAATGGGACATAGCTCCCTGAGCGGGAAAATCGTGTCCCAGACTATAGTTGCGAAACACCTATCAATTCTTGTCATGGTAACGGCTTCCCCGTGCATCTTACCCCGCCAGTGAATTTTTTTCCCTTAGGTTGATCTCTCTTAGCTCGACCACATCTAAAGTGCAGTTGAACTCTCTCATGATAGGCCCATTAAGGTTCGCACCTGTACTTTTGTCCTGTGGCGCCCTAATCATATTGAAATCGCCTACGACCATCCATGCCTGATTGGCTAAATTTTTCAAAAGACGAAGCTCAAGAAGAAATCTTCTCTTGTCAACAACGGACTGAGGTCCATAAACACCTGTCCAGGTCCAAGACACCTGGTTGACCTCATTATGAACGTCACAGGAGAGGGAGAACTCTAGGGGTCTCACATTTGTGAGACGATAACACCCCTGAAGAGCCGCCAAAATAATCCCCCCTTTGGTCCCCTGGGCCGGTAGGAAACAGTAATTTGCCGTGAATCGTTGGCCAAGGCAGTCCCGAATGACAGAATCATCTACCTGTGCGAGTTTAGTTTCCTGCAAACAAACCAATTCCGCCCTGCAATCCTTAACGAGGAGGCGCACCGCGTCCCGCCGGGCCGCACAATTCAAGCCTCTAACATTCCGATTCGAGAAACAAATCTTATTCATTAGAAACTAAGACACCAACGACAATGCATCGATTTAAATGGTTGCAGGCCATTGTCTTCGAACCGACTTTTACGGTAAGGTTCACATCGGAACAACAAGAAACAACAAGATACAAGGCTGATGCTGCCATCAACCGCGACGGACATATCAATAGACCGAAAATGAGACACCTAGATCGATTTTGATGTTTGGATAAATCATTTAACTTAGAGTCATCAACCGGATCGCAAGGCAATCCAACTCATGCGGCTGGACGGCCCGTGCGACCACATCCACTCGGCGGCAAGGTCGATCCATCCCGCCAGCCGCCAAGTCCGGATGGCTCCGCAAAGACATTGTCCTACATCTCATCCTTGAATACCGCCTTGTACCGATTAGTCGCATCATCATTCCGGTCCTTGTCGACCGTCGAAGGCCCGGTTTTGCGGAAGAACTTTCGCGCCTTGGCCGTAGATGTGAGCGGATTGACAACTAGCTTTCTTGCTAACCGATTGCTCCTTCTTGGCGGTGAAGGTTTGGCGGTGCAGATGCTTCAACAACGGAGGGTCAACTCAGTGACAACTTCGGAGAGGAACTGGTCGAGCGGAGGGGCGTGAGCGCTTGTGAAGCATCCGCTCGACGCCAGCCACCGGTATGGCGGTGCCCCTCCGGTCGGTGATGCTCACAGAGTGGCGAAGGAGCCATTTGATGTCCTCGCACCGAAAGCGAGACGCTGCGACAAAGAGACAATAACTCAAGATCCATCGGGTCTTGCCTAGACTAACACAGGACTCGTTGCAATCCGAAAGGCGGGTCCCTAGGAGAGACACATGTAGTCGATCGAATCGACAAAATCATTGGAGCTAGCCAAATCAACCGAAGCGTGAGCATCGGTGTCTGCATAGCGATTCTGGTAGAGTTACCTTGCCCTTGTGAAGATCCACGAGGTTGGCACCGAGGCAATGAACAAGATTGTCAAGAGGAGCGACTTGTCGGCGATTTACCACCCCTTGATTCTCGGGATGACGGTAGCGCGTTGGACGACGAGGTGCCTGTGCTCTCAAGACGCAAAAGGCGGACATCCCACTTGACCGCTCGTCGTGCGCCATCAAGAGGAGGAGGAGGTGGTGGTGGTGGCGTCGTATCATCTTCATCGGAGGTCGGCCCCCGCCCCAACCTTGCATGAACCGGCCAGTCTTGACGGAGGTCCATCAATGACGCCCAAGATCCAATCAAAAGAATATGTGGTGAGTCGACTCACCATCTCCATTGTCCTCGCAGCACACTGGAAATCCATAACAAAGTCAACGTGAATGATTACCTTATAGGCGAGCATCCGGGAGGAGTGATTCCCAACCCTGCGACCACAGGCTCTTCCAAGAAGAAGGAAGCCTCGGGAAACTGTGGCATCATCTGTCCAAACCCAAGCACACACACAGCCTCTTGGCGCTCAAAGCGGGAGAATCAAGTTCGGGACCAAGAAACACAGAGAAATGAGGGAGCCACGGCGATTCGGACCATGCATGGCGGGGAATCCTTCGATGCAAAGTCTAACTTTGAAGCCTACCGACTCGACCCAAATGACGAGGAACTGGACCAAGGTCTAAGCACAAGTTGATTCCTCGAATCGATACATTGGGACGACGAATAACATAGTCCACGAGCTCTAGAGAATCACCATTACGAAGAAACTTGGCGGCGATTGACGCCGACACACATCCTCTTGTCGCCATACGGAAAAACTCCTCAAAGGACGCCAGCATCCGCTTGGTGGTGGCGGAGAGTCATCCAATGAAAGCAACCAAATACCTGGTCTTTGTAGATACCCTCGAGATCGGTGTGGGCAACCTGTGAGGCATACCTAAGCGCTGGTTGGCCTTCCTACGGTGAACCAATAGCGGAGTGGGTTCCATACGCGTTGCCGCGCGATAGAGGCTTGAGCACACGGCCTCTGACGACCTTCCGGGAGGCGGGGAGCGAGCCTGTGACCTAACCCTTTGCAAAGGAGGCAACGGACGAGCCGAACAAGAGGCAACAAAATGGGAGGGAGAGGCGTGAAGCACTTACCTCTGGACTCCTCTTGAGCAACAAAGCGAGATCACCCGAACCACCAAAGATTGAATGCCCCATTAAAACGCGACTGTTTTCTTGGCGGATACCGCCTCGCCATCCACCCCCTTGCATGTCTTGAGTACCTTCCGCTGCCAGGACTCCGTCCCTGCCATCAATGACCTGAGAATCTCGACGACTGTTTCCGAGGCGTCAACAACCGCCAAGCTTGGATCATGTTCAAGAACGCACCGCCCCAGAGCTAGCCAGGGAGTCCAGATCTGCAGCTTGTCGAGCGGATTGAAGACTGGGCGAGGCGGATCTTGGAGGGTTCCAACGGTCGGACCACTGGAGCGGATCTGGAGAATCAGGGGCAAAAAACTTACCGTGACCTTCGTTGACGCCCACCACAGCCTGCTTGGTTGAAGGGGTGTGGGAAGTTGCTATTAGGGAGGGGTTGAGCTGGGACTGGCGCAGTGCCACCGCCAGATAGGAGGCGGCGATGGGGGGTGGCGGCGAGGAAGAGCGGGACGAGCGTGGGGAGTCGGGGGAGTCGGGGGAGGAAGCCATCGTCTCCTTTGCTGATGATTTAGCCGATAGTTTAATTTTCATTTCAAACATGAACTTTTTAATTAAGCGATATATACAATACATGACATATCAGGCTTACGAGTACAACACACAAAAAAAACATACTCGTACCTCATCGGCTGAGGCCTGTTCCTGTTGATTAGCAAACTTTGCGATCTATGGGCCTAATTATACCAAGAACAGCAAACTTTCTCTGCATAATTTGATGATCTTGCTCACGAAACCAGTGCCTGATTCACAGAAATCTAGCTCCAGTTCTACGAGGCGGTCACCCAGGCTCGATGGTTCAAGTGGAGCTTGATCCATGCCGCTGCGGTCGCCTCCTAGCTCGAAGCCAACGGCAGCACCAAAGAATCAAGATCCATCCTCTCCAACTCTGTCTCGGACCTCCAATCCCCCAAAACCCCCAAAACCCATTTCTGTAACCAGCATCTTCTTCTCTCCATTGAAATCATCAATGATTTTTGATATTGCTGATGGAACACATCTAGAAGTGGGGGGAACATACTTTATGCCTGCAATGTTTCTAACAGGCGGACAGATGAAATCATCGTCATCATCTGAATTGTCTCTCATTTTTCGGCGGCCGCCGGCAACCGAATAACTTCGGGATACACGTTTGGCGCTTGCTGCTGTTGGAACCCTCGTCTTTTTCAGAATTAACTGACGAACATAGCAAAATCGTGATAAACATGTGATTTATTTGAGAAATAACAACTAAACAGCTAGTTACATGCTACATACCCAAAAACTTAGTGGTTGGACTGCCTGTAGCTCATGGAATTAGGGATCTCCTAGTTGATGGTGGAGATTGGCAGAACGAAGCACCAGGAGAGGAGGTCGCGGACACCGGAATGAATGGGGGCAGCAGGGAAACGGACGCCGGAGAGCTCGCTAGTGTGCTTCCGATGCTGGTCAGGGATGCAACGCTGGAAGCAGGGGCACGGATCGGCTCCCGGCGCGGTGGTGAGGCAGCGTTGTCCCCCTCCCACTGGTTACGATTGAGGTGCTCGCCGAGGTAGGCGGATGCGGAGCCGTCGGTGGCGCACTGGAGTGTGGAAGATGCTGGTGGCGGCGCGGACGATGCCGAGCCAGGGTCGGTGGCGGACAACACCTAGCTGGGGTCGGTGGCGAATGACGCCGAGGTAGGTGGAGCCGGCGGCGTTCGGACGACGTGGACGACGAGTAGCTGGTGGGGGGGTACGGCGAGCTGGAATGAAATAAACAGGACTGGCGGGGTTTTGGGTATCTCTACTATTATAAAGCACCTTGTGGTGGTGGTGGTGGTAGTTCAAACTTTAAATCCAGACCATCCAACAAACACCAGCCTCTGCACACCGTTCGATCTGCAAGCCGCCGATTCTAGGTTTCCCTGGCTCCCGCCTCCCATGATCCCTCGTCCCGCTCCCTCTCCCTCACCCAAGCCGACGCCCCCACGCCCCCTCCGCCGCACCTCCCTCACTCCCGTTGCCTCCGCCGCCGCACCCCCTCTCTCCCCTACTGCTTCCCCTCCCCTCCGGTGCCGCCGCCACACCAGAATCCTCGCCCGCGCCGCCCCCCGACTAGGCGCCGTCGCCGCCTCCGCCCCACCCTCAGACCCGGTCGTCTCCGCCCCCGTCCTCAGCTCCGGCCGCCATCCCGGCCCTCAACACGTGCCCCTCCACAACCCTAAAACCGCCACCACCGCCATCTCGCCAGCCCGTTGAGCTCCGCTGCTTGCGCAGCTGCACCGGTCCTTCCCCGCCGCCAGACCTCTCCACCGGTGTCGGTCGTCCCCACCGCGCCAAGTCGTCCCCGTCCCCGCCAGATCAATTCCACCACCACTTCGTCGTCGCCAGGTCGACCTCCCGGACAGGTATTCCACTTCGCAGTACTGCCGAGGATATGCGCGGAATCGTCCGGAACCCTCCGTCATCACTCCCGCACGCTGGCGACCTCTCTGTTCCGCTCCGATGGCAGTGAAATCCGCGCTTGGGTGTGGCTGGAGAAGGCCAGATCGAGCAGCAATGGCAAGTTGGCGACAACGTGTCCACAACACTTGGCGGAGGTAATTCGTCTAACATGGATGCGATGGGGAGATCTGGGGGTTACCGGCCGGTGGATTTGGTTGAATTTGCAAAAACTTTTGTTAGGGTCCAGTGCAGATTCATAGGATGAGCCGATTCTACATGGATACTCATGGAATCAGTTGGATTAGGCCTTAGGTTCGTTTCTTTGCGATTTGCGCTAGATTTTGTTGGTGCCTGTGTGCATTTGCATGTTTATTACCGGAATTATGCATCACCTCGAATGTTTTTGCATGGAGATTAGTTTTGTAGGGTGATTTGGGATTGATTATGCTATCTTTGCTAGGTGAAATGATTCGAGGTGAAGCATGTGCAGCTCTGGAATTCATTAGCATGTGAAACCTTTTAGAAAGTTCTTTTATGAAACCCAATCAACTTAATCGATGCCTAAACTTTTACCAGTCTGGAGTTCAATGAGGGGATCGACCATGTTCTCTTTGATTTAACCCTTGAATGGATTAGTCAACTAATGTCAAGTGTTAGGATACCTTACATTGGGCTTTTTTGTGAACCTAGATATCGTCCTCTCTTATCGGGCGCTAGGTGCCACTAACACTGCCTTGAACATTAAGGTTATTTTCATTTTTATTTTGGTAGTACCATGCAAAGGTGTGTATGCGCTTTGGTCTTATATCTTGGTCTTTAATTTCGGGCAGTACCATGGGGCTTAAAAATCATGTAGATTAGGACCAAAGGGTCGAGCTAGAGCACATGTAGAACTGTTGGGAGTCGAGCTAAAACACATGTAGAACTATTGGGACTTTCTTATTTTAAATTAAAAATGCCATGTATTTAATTACCAGTCAAAAGATGGCATTATTAAGTTCATTTCTGACATGCACATATTTGGATAGTTTTTATAGTCAGATTCCCTAAAGTATCTATCAAAAAAATTTATTTGCTAATTAATTCAGTTCAGCCTTTTCATTTGGAGTCATCTTTTTTTGGTGCAATGATGATACTAAACATGATTCTAACACAGTAGCATCATAGACTGGTTTTTGGGTTAATAGTTTGACATTACAAATTTGTGCTTCTGGTTTACTTTTTTTGTATCAGTTTTGCTATATTACATCACTAGCTTGGAAATTTGTATGTATACTTATTTGGTTCATAGAAATGCCTTGGGAGCTTTTCCATTTATTGGTAGTCTCTTACAAATGGACACTTTTACGAATCTACATAGCTTGACAAGGAACTGAGATCATTACGGAGATTAGGATAAAAGGGCATATATTCTCCTCTTTCGAATCTACACTCCTATTTGTATCAGTTTTGCTATATTACATATGCTTCCTGTTGTTCATCCATGTCTTGGTAGATAAAAGGACACATATTCCCCTCTCTACTCGATCTATGATGCTCCCTTCTCAACGTTGTTTTGTGCCTGGAGACTTCCGCTGATTATGCCCTCATAGGTGAGTGCTCTTGCCAAGTGGTTGTCTCATGGAGCTACATGTTTACAATTGAATTTCTTTTCTTCTGATTTTTAGATTGTTTCAGCATATTCAACTTTTACCATGGCATGGTTAAACTATTTAGCTTTCTGTTTTGGGATAGTGTGATGTTAGATGAAGCTAGAGTACTACTAGCAGGCACCTCAATGTTGTGGTTTGCTATTCACTTATTTTGAAGTTCATTAATAAGTTCATTAATAAGTCAATTTTGACTTCAGACATTACCCATGTCATACCATGTTTGTTATCGTTGTCACCATTTTGTTATTACACGTTATGTAGGTTGAACGAACTCGGGAATATTTTTTTTAGCTTTCACTTGGAATCTACTTGAAGTCAGCATGGGCTTTGGTGAACAAGTTTTCTCCATTGGTATTGGCATATGAGAAGACAATGAAGACGAGAAAAGCCGGTGAGTAAGTAATTAGAGTTTCAGGCTTTTAATTCTAGAGCCTGTACTAAATGTTGTCACTCATGCTAGAGGTTACATTATTGTTTTTTTATATGCTATGTTTTTTTTAATATAACAGTACATGCGTATAAGACATGTTATGTTTTCTATGATGGAACTTTACTTGTGGTTGTAAGCTTTTAAATTGATGAAATGATGTCAAAATTTATAGAATCACGTGACAACTATCCAACTTGGCACGTGTTTCCTCATGAATTACTCTTTTATAATTTTATATGTTGCTTAAAATTATGTTACCCTTTCATCCTTTTATGGTCCGATGCAAAGCACAGGCATTGCACTGTAATAGTAGGAGTGTCTATGCAAATTTTAACTTCTAATTTATGCTAAGAAAGCTAAAAAATAGTGCACCGTAAGATGATCTGAGGACTTCACTTTTCTTTTTCAGTAAAATGTATTTGGATTGAATGTGTGCAATTCAATTGCCATTATATTTATTCTAATAATTTGCTCTATTCAATTCACCACGATTTTTTATTTTACTTGAAATCACGTTGCGCGCATTTAATGCACACATTGCTAAATTAAACCACCCTTTATAATTTTTATGTTTCTATAATTTATGTTTCTCTTTCTCCCCTTTAGTTCCGTGGCAGAGCACGGGCATTGTACTAGTTAAGTAATTAATTCCCTAATCAACGATCATTAATTGATAATGGATCCTGTTCGTTAAACGGGTTGGATGAAAAAAATGTTTGTTCAACAGCACGATCTTTAGGCTCTGTTTCTATTATAAGCTGAAGCTTAAAATTTGTCATTTTTGTAATGGTTATATTTTGAAATATTTTATAGTTATTTTTTTTGAAACTTTGCACAATTTGTCTCAAAGATCTAAAAAATATTTTTTTCATAATTTTTTTGGCTCTTTAAATCTTCTATAAAACACCACAACCTTTTCAGATTATAATCTAACCGCCGAAAGAAACACAGCCTTAAAGCTGATCCAAGGGAGGAGAACAAGGGAGCCTAGGCATTGGGGAGTCCCTGCTATTTTTACTCTCTCTCTCTCTCTCTCTCTATATATATATATATATATAGAGAGAGAAGAAATGGCTAGCGGCACCCCCGAAGCACGAGATCATTGCTGCAGCACCCAACGCGCTTTTCAAATCCGAGATGCCTAACAACCGATCTCGAACTGCTGATCTTGTTCGCCTTATTGAAATGTAGCCAGGTGACCAAGTTTCAGATTTTTTGAATTTATTTACTATTTATTTTCTATTTACAAAATCGAACTTTTTGAGCATATGACGACTAATTGGAAGGCTGATTTTTGAAAATAAAACAAATAGTAAATAAATTCAAAAAATATCTAATAAAACAATCAAATTCAGATCGATTAAAACATCTGCAGCGTTGGGGCTGCACGCTAGCCATTCTCTCTCTCTCTCTATATATATATATAGGAATGCTAGCGTGCTCCCTGCAGCACTGAGAGATCCGTGCTCCCAACGCTGTTTTGAAATTCGAGATGCCTAACAACCGATCCGAACTGCTGATCTTGTTCGCCTCATTGAAATGTAGCCAAGGACCAAGTTTTGTATTTTTTAAATTTATTTACTATTTGTTTCCTATTTTCAAAAATCAGCCTTCCAATTAGTCGTGGTGCGTCCAAAAAATCAGCCTTCCAATTAGTCGTGGGGGCATTAACTGCTCTAAAATCATGGGTTTGCATGTCGGTTTATTTGAATTTTGAGCTGCTTCTTTTTCAAACGGATTACTTTCAATTACTAGCATCATTTTGAAAGTAAATAGGACCAAAATCATGATTATTATGAATTACTTTTTATTACTTTTGATGAGCATACATGCAAAATGGCAAAACCAAATCACGACCGATTACTTCACATTACGACTCAAATTACCAAAGTAACTCATCTAAAGCCCTAACAATTTAGCGAAATCCTAAAGTAATCCACGTAGAACCTAAGTAACCCTAAGTAATCCTACCGGAGCAATGAAGGGCGGCGGTGCCGGCCCCGTGTGGGCGCTGGTCCGAGCGGACGCAGGAGACGGCGCTGGGCGGCCGTGTCGGTTTGGGCGGCGGTCTTGTGCGTCGGTTAAGGCGTCAGCAACGCCGAGACGGGACGCGGCTTGTCGAAGCGCTTAACAAACAATGACATCGGTAATGGCGGCGGCAGTATGGCAAAGTGGAAGGCGCATCAGGCATGGTCGAGTCGGGCGTCGGGCAATGGCGGCGTCAGGAGCGCGTTAGGCGGCGTCGGGAGGCAGACAATGGCTTGGATCGGCTTGGAGAGAGAGGATGAGGGAAAGTGGGGTAGTTAATGGGTGGATCTGCTTTTTGATTTTTTAAAATTTTCCACCATGTTGATTGCTTGGACTTGCTTGGAGCTGGCTCGTTGGGGTGACTAGGTGTAGATTAGGCTTAATCTACCCCGATCTCTCTCTCTCTCTCTCTCTATATATATATATATATATATATATATATATATATATATAGAGAGAGAGAGAGAGATAACTAAGCGTCTCTCGAGAATCACGTTCTCCAGTGGTTTTGAAATTGAGGCGTCTAACAACCGATCCGAACCGTTGATCTTGTTAAGTCTCATCGAAAACATTGTCGATGACCAAGTTTCATATTTTTTGAATTTGTTTACTATTTGTTTCATATTTTGAAAATCAACCATCCAATTAGTCGTGGTGCGTTCAAAAAGCTGATTTTCTAACATAAGAAATAAATAGTAAACAAATTTAAAAAATATGAAACTTGGTCATCGACAACGCTTTTGAATGAGATTTAACAAGATCAACGGTTCGGATCGGTTGTTAGCGCCTCAAATTTCAAAACCACTCAAGAGTACGGAGCGATCCGTACTCTCGAGCACGCTAGCTAATCTCTCTCTCTCTCTCTCTCTCTCTCTATATATATATATATATATATATATATATATATATATATTAAAGATATTAGAAATGTCTATATGTGAACAATATTTATGTGGTTGCTAAAGATATTTCAATGACATAGGAGTAATTGCCACCACGAGAATGTTGAAATAGAAAATTAAAGGAATCATTGAAACCAAAAAACCTGCTTGTAATGTCAACAAATACTTTTAACGGTTGTGAAAAATGTTTCAACAATAACTACAAAATGTTTCAAATCTCATACGGGCAATGTTTTGCCAGGACACATAATGTTTCAAATGATTTTTTTTACAATGTTTCAAAATGTTGAGCGAAAGCCAAGGCCTTGTGGCTGGCGTTGGCGGCACCCGAGGGTGCCGCTTCCCTCCCTGGAGGCATCGTGCTGGAGTTTCCCTGGGTGATAACCCTGTCCTGTCGGGCTGGTGATGGCGACGCCCTTGTGGCTGTGATGCCCTTGGTGCTCGGCGTGGGCTTCGTGGGGCTTGGTTTGGTTGGTGGCTCATCTTCGCCTGCGCACTTACCTCTTGTCTGAGTGAACTCGGGAGACACGCCAGCAAGTGAAAACCTAGCCCGTTCAGGTCGGCGATGGTGACACCGATTTTGGTGCCACTCCCCTCATTGGAGGCATCGTCGTGTGCGTCCCCCTTCCTGTTGAAGCCTTGGGGTGCAAACCCGATTCTTCTGATCAGGCGATGGCGGCGTGCTTGGCGTCGTTCCCTTGTTGAAGGCTTCGACTTCAAGGCTTCGGCAGGCTCGGCTCAGCAGAGGTGGTGTCTTGGGTGGCCTCGCTTGATGGTGGCGGTTGCGTCTTCCCTTCGTTTGTCTTTGGTGCAGGTGTCCTCTGGCTGCTCGTTGTGGTCACGCATCCTGACCGGTGGTGGCGGTGGTCTTCTTCCGTGCATCCCACTCGGCGGTGGCGGTTCTCGTCCGCGCATCCCGTGCGGTGGTGGCGAAAGTCTTCGTCCTTGCATCTCATTTGGCGGTGGCGATCACAATCTTCTCGTGATTGGGTCGTCGCGCCTGGTTTAGCAAATACAGTGTTGTTTGTAGCCTTGCATCGCTCGCGTTGTTGGCGGTCGGTCGCCCGCCCTCCTCTCTCTCTCCCTACTGTTTCTCTTCTCTTTTATGCAAGGTCACGCTCTTCTACTTAATGAAATGGCAGAGCTCCTGCCTTTAGCTCAAAAAAAAAATGTGCATTTAAAATGTTGGGATCGACGAGATTGTGGTAGGCGTTGCCATCCTTATCAGGGCTGCCCTCCCCGTCCTGTAGCTCAAATTAAGTCATTTGCCATCCCCTTGGACGTGCATTCTCCTATTGCCTCCGTTTTTCTCCTCCCCAAAACCCTCTCTGTGTGTGTTTGAAAGTGAACTAACCTTTTACATATGAGCTCAATTATCATCAAAGTAGCTAGCAAGCCTCTTGTCATCCCAACATGTCACACCTAATTTACCGGCACATCAGTACTAGTTGGATTGAAACCGGCACATCATCACCTACGTCCTACTTCCTTCTTCCCCACAAGGCCTAGAGCGGTCGGTAGGATCGAGGTCGTCGTTAGGACTTTGCACCTCGATCTACATGGTCGTCGCTGACTTTCAGAGGAGCCAAAGATGGCACAACTTGCCATGTGAGGAGCAACTCGTCCTTAAAGCTGGAGGCTCAGACGATTCAACCGCCAACGGAGACAGGAATATTAATGTCATGAGAAAACAATGGCCTGTGGCCACTCAAAGTTGGTGGATCAGTCAGTGGCATGAAAAGCATGATCCACTACTAGGGAACGGGCCTTCTATCTCGGCACATCAGTCCCAGTTAACTACAAACCCGGACTGATAGTGACATCAATACCGGTTCATAGCTACTAGGCCAAAAGCATGATTTTTCGTCCACATTGGTCCCGGTTTATATCACGAACCGGGATAGAAGAGAGCTTTGGCAGATGGGTACATGCCACCGGACACAAATTAGTCGGTTAGAATACTAACCGATCAAGGTAGCTTTAGTCCCGGTTCATGTTACAAACCGGGATTAAAGCCTCGTTCCAGCATAGTTCAAATGGAATGCATATCCTAGTGTAGTAAATACGCGTGGCTGGGTGGGTTGGTTAGAAGCGTGAGTGCGGAGTCCCATGTTGGCAGGAGGTTCCATATTCGAGTCTTGAGTTCGCCACTTTTTTAGATATTTTCTACACCGTGGTAACGTTTGTGTCCCGGTTGGAGAAACCGGCACTAAAGGCCTATGACCTTCAGTCCTTAGAAGTTGTTCCGGTTTGGCAGCCGGGACTGAAGCTAGTTGCCAACCGGGACTAATGGCCCTTTCTCTAGTAGTGATCATGTGGCGTTGGGCGAATTAAGCAAACCACTACAGGAAACGACTTAAGTAGCTCGTGTGTTTGTGTAGGTCTCGACGGTCCAAACAAATCCCTCAAGATTAATTCAATACTCTCGACGGCCATAAGATAACCGTTGATAAACAATATCTTATACAGTTGAGAATGTTGTGTGTTCTTGTATAGTGAACCTTGAAAGCGCATGATGTACCTGTGATATCTGGTTCCTGGTTCCTGGTGCCTCCAAGTCCTATGTGCCTATATTGCATGCATAATTAAGCTAATTAAGCGCAGTGATTGTGACATCCTAATAAATATTAGAATGTCCCAAGTTTTCTTTAAACATAAAAACTAGGTAAAATAAATTCTATTGTTTTTCTATATGAAAATCCCTAAATTTTCAAACAATTATTTACCTATAAGAGTTTGTTTTATTAATTATTTTTCATTATACTTTACAATTTATGAAATTCCAAACTTTACGATTTCAGATACAAAAAAGCGCTCTCCTCGTTTTTATTTGTTCCTTGGTCGAAACCCTGACTTTGTCTCTCGATTGAAACCTAGCTCGACCGAAATCCTAAAATCCTTTGGTTGAGCCGATCCTCCATCCCCTTCCTTGATTAAAACCCTAATCGGCAGACAAACCTCGAAACCCTAACTCTCTCTCGTTCGAAACCCTGACTTGACTCTCGACCGAAACCCTAACTCCGTTCAACCTCCGTCATAATCCTCATCGGACGGACGTCCGTCCCTCGTGGCCGACATCCTTCGAAACCCCACCTCCGTCTCTCTCGGCCGAGCCGATGCCACCATCCAACCCTAGCTTGCCAGAGGCCACCTCCGATCAGACGGCAACCTTCGCTATCGTCGATCCCTTGCCGATCGCATCATCTCCTCGTGACTCCAGAAAACAAAGTCCAACACGAAACCCACCCTAAAGCAACCAGATTCACCGATTAGCCCAATCGAGCTTTATCCCTAACATCCAACCCATTTAGGCCCAAGCCCAAGCTCATGTTCACAACCCGACCCCATATAAACCTAGCAAAACCCTAGCCTCGCCTCCTCCTCCTGTCTTGCCACCTCCACCCACACCGCCGCCGCCTACTTGGTCTTTGCCGTCGTCGGCCCATCTCGCAGTCTTAGCCGATGCCGAAACCACCACGCCTTTGCCGTCGGTCTGCGTGTCTCAGCGCCAAAGCCGCCGCCGCTGCTGGTGTGCCGCCGTCGTGCTGCCAGGTGGTCTTCTGCGGGTTCTACGCTCTGCCGTAGCTTTGCCAGCCCGACGCCGCCGCTTCTTGCCGCCTCTGTGAGACGCTTCTACGAGGAGCCGCGCCTCTTGATGCCGCCCCGTCCGTCGCGCCTCCTCAAAGCCGAAGCCGCCACTTCGAAGCGCCACCTTGCTCGGCCGCCGCCGCCGGCAGCCCACGCTTTGTAGCCCTTTCGCCGTCTCGCTGCTCGCTAAACCGCCGCGTTGCGGGCGCCCTCGGCGTCGCGCCATCGCCGCCTCGTCTTGCCGCCGTGCGGCCAGTCTCTCTTCGCCGCCCTGTGAGTGCCACTGCCACGCCAGCCGCCGCCAAGAAGCCGCCACGCCTTCCTTGCACGCTGTCGCCGTCATTGTTGTTTCCCAACCGAACCGCCACTGCGTCAAAGCAATAGCCGCCGCCGCCTTTGCTCATCGCCCGCCGCCTTGCACCCAGCGCCACGCGCTTTTGTCGCGGCCGTGCCATCGCCGAACACCGCCTCGCCGGAGCTCGTTTGACCCGCCGCCTCCTTCCTCCTCTCTCTCTCTCTCCCTCTATCTCACTCCGCATGAGGCTACGGGAAGAGACAGGGGGGTTTTCCCCTTTTGATTTTGATGCCACGGTTTGGGCAAAACCCACCACTGTTCATCATGAACAGTACCACTTCTTCAATTTCTATCTCCTAAATCGTAGGTCCGATTCACTCCAAATCAATTTTCCTAGTCTCGTAATATTTTATACTATCTACTGTATTTATTTCATGATTTTACGATTGTTCTGTGTTGCTGTTTATTTGTTGTTGCCTCGGTTTGCGTGTAGGCCGTTCTGACATTTTTGCCGGTGTCGTGAGTGTCAATCGGTCCCCGAAAAATTATCGAGACCTTGAGATGCACAAGGGCGTCGCCGTCGGTGATGTTGGAGTCATGGATGCCAACAGCTTCCAGACGGACTGGGCTTCGGAGCGAGACGTCACCGTGAACAATGTTAACCGAGAACGTCGATGATTCCTTGCGAAGCCGTTCGCTGCCAGGCAAGCACTAGTTGTTTGCATATTCCTGTCCTATGTTTTACTATCTTCGTCCGTCCAAAAATATGTGCTCTCTTGACTAATATTTAGGGCAACAGTCTTTGGACAGAGGAAGCCTAATCGTATTTACTTTTCGTAATTTACCCTTGCATGCATATCAGAATGGTGTGTGTGCCTTATTCATGTTAGTCATCTACTAGCATGACAAGACCTCATATGATAAACCCGTTACTGTTCCATAGCCTATCCTTTGAATAGATGTGTAGCATTGCATTGGGATTCACTATAAAATGTGCCCTTGTGAGGCGTATGCTTCATGATGGTGTTTTTGGATAAACCCTAAACAACTAAAACTAGTGTAGATTGTTTAGGGGAGACCCGGCAGTGATGGTTCCGGGACTGTGGTGGAGATTTGAGGGCCTCCTCTAATAAGGACTCAAGCTTGTGTATTGCTAGACCAAACCTTACCAGACTGACCACTTGTGCCTTCGCCCCGCTTAGTACACTATGAAACCCACTAACCACTGGCTCGAGGGTCGTCCTACGTTTAAATCCTTCTTTGCCCTAGGAGGAGGCTTGCAATCTCTTCCGAGGCGAGTGCGTTCTCGAGACCGAATGGCTTAAATGGGGAACGCCTGACCCGTACCGATAAGTTGAAGGGTCCCTCTCATGTGTCTGGGACGGGCCGGAAAACCTTAAGAGAGGGTCAGAAGTGGTGGGCGTAGTAGGTCGAATAGTCTTGTACCGTTTCTCCTAGTGGATGAGACGGGGCTTGTGGGGAAAATTGTACACACTCTGCAGAGTTAAAACTATCATGATAGCTGTGTCTACGGTCATGGACGGGGCGAGAGGTTTGCACATGTAGATTCACCTTTTTAATAATTGAACTTGACTAGAATAGGCTGGGATTGGCCTGGTGTGATGATGCACCTTCCTTTGATATTTGGTCTGGTGTGATGATGCACCTCCCTTTGATGTTCTTAATGATACTATAGATTCATGCATTCAACAAAACATCACTTTTGCTCAAACTTGGTTAGTATATAGGTCTTTGTGTAAATTAATCATTTCCCCGATCCTTGCCATTGCATACATATGTTAAGGATTGCTTGCTGGGTAGCCGCGTACTCATTATATCTATCGCGGATAATTTTATTATTCAAAGGTTAAAATCCGATCGGGACCGGGAGGGTCTGGACTCAGTGTCTGAGGACTAGTCATGGGTGGTGTCCGGTCAATTTGCTCGGATATCGTCGCCAAGGTCATTCTTTGCTCTCGATGTTCTTTTTATTCGTTCTTAATATTTGGTAATACATGTCTTACTGTGTTAGCACAAGATGCTATCTTGTAATACTCCGTTATTTTAAATAACAATAATGGAATGCCAGTGATGATAGCCGTTGAATTGTCTATCATGAGATACTAGTCTGGGCTAGTATCAGATCATGGTGCCGGATTCCCTGTGAAGACGCACGGGGTCGTGATAGTGATGCTAGCTAGTTAGCCAATGGATCTTTAACTCGTGGGGGAAGCTAGCTCTGGCCGGCAGTCTGTCTCTCATGTACAGCTCTCTAGCTCCGGTTTTATATTTGGAGGTAGCACCTGTCGGTGGGCATTGCGCACCAAAATATACAATTTATCCATAAATAGTACAAAGCCGACCACGCCCGTTGCTCGCTGGCCATGTGGCTCGCCTCTCGCCCGGCGCCACCGCAGCCGTCGGATCGCACGCGCCCTTCAGATCCGACCGTCCGTTTCGCTTTAGCGTATAAAACGTTTTTTGGCCGCGTCTCCCAGGAAGGCGGGTGATTTGGCGAGTTGATTAGCTGTGGCTGTTCGCCACCTGGGCGGCCCGGGTTCGAATCCCGCCTCCCCCTTTTTTCCTCCGCTTTTTTCCCCTGCCTGGCCACGCATCTTCCCCGCCTCGGGCGCGCCGCGTGCGCGGCTAGTTATATATATTGTAGTCCGTCTTCCACGTGGAGATTGCGTAACCAGGGGATTAATGTGTCAACTAGCTACTCTACGCAGCCAAAAAAGAAACTTGCCCGGCTTTTGCACAGAGAATACATTTGACAACGGATGTATCGATGGGTTGTCATCTATACGTACATATGATATGATCATATTGCGTGGCACTGTTGGTACTTGGGAATTTATAATCAGTAATCACAACGACGCACTTAAGATTGTTTGATATAAAAAAATGTTTATGTGAACCGTGACAAGTTTCACTACTACGGATCGGGCCTTCCCAAGCGGCTCGTAAGGCTGTGCAAGCGGTTTTAGAACAGCTTGCAGGCAACCGCGACTGATGCCCGAGGGGCATCACAAGCGGCTCCCAGAGCCGCTAGTGATGCCCCTCTGCAAGTGGTTCGCAGGGCGATGGCGCGGGCGGGCCAGTAGGCCACGTGGGGTCTCTCTGCAAGCGGTTGGAGGCACGAACCGCTTGTAGAGAGGCATCTCCGCAAGCGGTTCAAATACCGCTTGCGCAGACGTGCAGTTACCACCTGGTTCATTTCGGGGGCGGCGCAAATAGATATTTAAATATATATTTCGGCAGGGGATTTTTTTATTTGTCGTATAAATTTAAATACATATACGATGAGCATACAATTAGCGATCACACAAGCTTAAATATATTAGATAATACATGTAATAATGTACACTTTATATGCACCGGCCTAGACACACATGCATGAAGTAATAATGAGCCAAATTTACAAAGTTTATAATTAATATACATTGTGCAAAATGGACCAAACAGTTCATTGTTTTCTTGCATTACTCTTCTTGACGCTCTTTGACGACGTAGAAGTCGTTCCTAGTTCTTTCGTGCTGGAATATGGTTCTCGAAAATGGAACTCGCCCTGGGAGTTAATGACCTCATCGAGAATGAAGCCGAATAGTTGTTCTTGTAATGCGAGCACCTGATGATGTGATAACACTTCAGTATGTTTATCCATGTCGGACTGGCAATTCAATTAAAGTGAAAAATAAATAAATACGTGCACCCATATAAATTAATGGAGTACATAAGAACGTTATTAAGTTGTAGCTAGATGCATGGTTGCGTGCATATATATACGAACCTCTTCAGGAGTTTGAGGCTCAAGCTCGCCGTGGCACATCATTTGGATATAGTGGAACACATAGTAGCCACATAGGTTGTTTTCCGTAGATTGTTGTTTTACCTAAGGTCGGTGCGGGGCAATTACAGATCAGTAAAGGAAAGAAATATTAATTGACAAGGGCAATTACGTCGTTTTAGCGTACCCAGTTGCTTATCTTAACATCGAATTCCTTCTTAAAATGTCCTTTCTGAATCTCTTGAAAGCTCATAAACGCCTTGTTAAAGAGGTCAATTATCCACTGGTATTCTTTTTGCGGTTTTCTCCTTGAGTCTTGGATGATGATCATGATTTGGTCAAGCTTTATGATTATAAGGATCCAGTGGAACCTATTCATCATATGTCACTTCCTCTTCATCGGCTTCTTCGTTTTCTATGCTGGTATGCTCTACTTCGCCGTGGTGAGTCCAACATGTATAGTTCGGCATGAAACCTCTCATCAACAAGTGGGTCTGGATCCGTCCTCGCATTGAGTGCTTTTTCTCGTTTCTGCAATCTACGCACGGACACCGTATAAAACTTCCAAGAGGCAAGTCTCGAAAGACGACATCGAGAAAAGCATTCATGCCATCGATGAACTCCCTTGACCGACGATCCGCATACATCCAATGCCAGTTCATCTGCACCAATTAAATTAATAAAAACACTTATTATATTTTTCAAATTGAAATATTTAACTCGAAATAACTAATTGTTATATTTTTTAATTACCTCTAAACTTTCTGCGTTTTTAAAGCTAAACCAACTAAATCTCACAAATTAAAAAACTTTCTTCAACTTTTTTCTATACTTTGCCAAAATTATAAACATATGTAATTTTTATTCCGAACCTAGCAAAAAACCTAGATCTATTTAGCTTTATAGCAAATGAAATAATCAACCTACCTACTATTTTAAACTAATTTAAAACTAAAACCATCCAATAGATCACCACATTGCCTCAAAAGATCTAGAAGGGAGACCTAGCAAAATAGACATCTTCCGACAAAAACTAAAGGACCAAACTAGATCTAGCTCTCTAAAACAAATAATCACCCCTACCAACTAATTTTAAAATCTTATACATCATCGAAAGAAGGATACATAACTAATATGAGAATTAAACCCCCAATAGATCAACATCTTGCCTCAAATTATCTAGAGAGAGAGCCAGCAAAACAAACACCCATCAATTCAAACAAGATTAATTTAATATTTCTCCACATCCAATACAAAAAGATAAACAACATCCACATGAAAATGATGTTGGGACCATGTTTACTTACCTTGAAAATCTTAATTTGGAGTTATTAGCCTCAATTAAAAATTTTGGCAGCACCTCCCCTACATGAACAGCTCTGCCCGTCAGTGCTACTGTGCGAGCTGCTCGGGGAGGAAGAAGGGCTTAAATCCCTGAGCGGGAAGGGAAAGAGCATATGCAAGCGGTTCGTGATACGAACCGCTTGCAGATATTTCCCTCCGGAAGCGGTTCCTATCACGAACCGCTTATAGAGTTTTGCAAGCGGTTCGTGATACGAACCGCTTACAGTGGGCTATCTCTGCAAGCGGTTCTTACCACGAACCGCTTGCATATCATCTTTCCCGCCACCCTCCCGCCCGTTGGCCACGAACCGCTTGTGGCGATCGGGTCGCAAGCGGCTTAAAGCGAATCGCTTGTGATGGGCCGCTTTGGAAGCCCCGATCCGAGTAGTGTTTGCAGTTTGACAAGTACACATATGCACGTTTGACGAGACCTGAAATGCAATTTTTGCCGGCCGTACGTAATACATTAATTCTACGTACACACATGACACGTGATCCTTTAAAGCGATTCGGTTGGAATTAATTTTGAATATCATGCGTTCCATACTCTACGATACATAATTAACTTGGCAATTTTTTTCCTCCAGTTAATTTTCCCAACAACCAAAAAAAGGTGTAGTACTATTACTTCTTTCTTTTTTTGTTTTTGTTGAAAATCTAGTTGTGCACATATCTCTACCATTAAAAAGTGACTTGCAGTGGTGGCGACGGTGGTGGCGGCAATGATAGCGCCAAACTTCCGATCTCCACCCTCGATTTCTTTTGTAAACTATCTGCTCAAATCATAGCCATTGGATTGCCCTCCCATGTGTCCGTTCCCGACATGGAAAGTCCATGCCGCCCCTTCCCAACCTCCACCCTTCCCTATTCCGCCCCTTCCTCCTGCATTCCATCTCGCCTCTCCATGCCCTTCCATACGACAACACCGCTGTTGCCTCCTCTGGATGACTGGATTCCATCTCTCAACGCCGCCTCTGTACTGCGTCATCCCTCCTCGCACCGTCCATGAGCAGTCGATGGCCCACGACCCGTGTTGGGATATGTCTCAAAATAACTATTTTATTCTATTTCTCATTCTACAAGTTTCTTAGCCTATAAATAGTCACCTCATGTACTATGTAATCTGTATCTTCAACAGCGTATCTGTTTTTCTGTGTTTTTTCTCTTTTACCGTGAAGGGGGTTTTTCCCCGTTGTGTCCACCTTTTCTTCTAGCCCTAACAAATGGTGTCTGTTCGATATGTTTTCTCGTCCATAATTGAATCACCGGAAGCAGGATCGACGGACACTTCACATCATCTTTAGTGTCGCTGACTCGTTGTGCTGACTCGCAGTGGCCGCGTTCGCTAGCAGCCGCTTTGTGAAGATGAGATAATCACCCGAGGTTCCTGACTTCCTGTTGTTCATCACAAAGTGATTTTATTCAAAGCTTCCTCGATTCCCATGCACATAAGGTTCTACCTGCAGGAAGTTTATTGATTCCTTTGCGTGCTGTGCTGATTTGATCTGTCCTACTGCTTCGTGATTTTTTTTTTTTTGCAAGGGAAACCACCCCACTTCCATTTCCATTACCAGAAAACGAAAGCAACACAAAGTTCCAGAATCATCCAACAACTCAGCACAAGGAGGAGGTAATCATCAACCAGGCTCCTTGCTGACAAAAAATAAAACGCCCAAAACATGGAGCGCCACTCCACCAACCAAGTTTTTACAGAGCTATTATAAGCCCACATGAGCATTGTTGGTGTGTGTGTGGAATGTAAATAGTTAGTTACCTAGGGTGGAAAGTGAAAAAATGTGTGTGAAGAGTATACATGTAAAGGGAGGAAGTATCCAGAGAATACAAGAGTGAAAAATTCTCCAATCTCACCGTGCTCCCTCTCTCTCTTCCTCTCTCCTGTTCATCCTCAAATTTCCAAACTCGATCTTCGACATGGTATCAGAGCAGCAAGATCTTGTGTGCTTTGGATTTGATTTAGCCGCTTTGCCCTGATTGAAGAGCTCGCGGTAGCCGTTCTTCCTCTGCGGAGCGCCGGAGGCGGCGCCGTGCCTGGCAACCTCCGCCGCCAAGTCCTCCCACTGCTGCGCCCTGAGCTGCGCCGCGCGGGGCAGCGTCGAGGCAATGCCGGCCCACTCTCGGTGAGCAGCGGGTAACTCGTTGCCTCTTTGGTCAGCATTGCGGTGTGTTGAGCGGTGGCGTCGGCTTTGCTTGGAGGAGAGGAAAGAGATGTCGCAGAGGCAGTGGCTGGTGGGGGCCTTGGGTGGTGCGGCTGGTGTGTTGGGCAGCGACGGCACTTGGTGATCACGTGTAGGAGAAGCTTTGCCCTATCCTCGCCTTCTTCCAGACGCTGGGCATCTCCGAGAAGCAGCTAGTCAAGCTGCTCATGGTCAACCTGCGCTTCATTAGCTACAGCATCGAGGCCAAGTTCTCCCGGACTGCAGCCACGACGAGAGCTTAAAGATCCTGTGAGATCTTACCAGAGTGAGTTATCCTGTGTTGGATTAAGCTCATTCCGTATCTCTTCGAAGTGCTGCAGCTGTTGTTCTTGTGCACCATTGGAGTAAGGCGTGGAGGTGACTAAGTATGGGAGTATAGCTGCTGTACGAGCTACCACATCTCATGGTAATCATCTCTGGGCTTTGGCATGTGCATTCCCTTGTGGTGAAGGTGTGCTGATTCTCTTGACCTAGTGCCACTGCTAAGTATCTAAGAAGGGTACTACTACTGCTACTAGTTGCTCTTTAGATCTCTTTGATCAGTCATTTAGCCTGTGTGCTATCGGCGCTCGTGCTTGTAAGATCATGGCTGAATCAAGCAGTCCTGATATTAGTAAACTGCTTGAAATGGTTGGTAAGATGGTGGAGCAACAGAGCAAGGTGATAGAACAACAAAACAAAGTGATGCAAGATCAATTGCAGCTGAGAGCAACTCCTGAGGTTGTTGTTAAAGGCGCGCTTGAATCAAATCCGTTAGATTGTCAGGACCGAAAACTACATCAGTTGGGCTCGTAATGCCAAGTTAATTCTAAGCTCCCATGGCTATGCAGATTTGCTTACTTCAAGTGAGCCAATCAAAGATGATGTGGTCAACCAGCAGATGAATGATAAGGTCCTTGTGTGGCTGCTGGGAACTATGGAAACCATAGTTCGTGAACAGGTTGAGGCCATGACAACTGTTTCAGAAGTGTGGTCTGCATTGGAAAAACAATTTGCAGGAAAATCCAACAAGATGCATGCTGCCAGGATCATGCATGAACTTTGTAACATGAAACAGAGATCTCGGCCTATCAGTGAGTATGCTGTAGAAGCAAGGAAATTGTACATGGACCTATATTACTTTCATCCATTTGAGTCCAGTGACCAGGAATGGAAAACCAAACAACAGAATTGGTTTGAAGCCTTTGTTTGTAAATGGTTCTTGGATGGCTTAGATCAGAAGTTTGACCTTAGACGTCAACTGATCTACTCTATGCCGGAATGGCCTAGTCTAGAGAGCACTATTTCTAGCATACAAGAGGAAGAGACTCGTCTTGCACAAAGCAAAGAGAGTCCAGTGAACTTGGAAGCTAGTGCGGCCACATCTATGAGAGTCATACATGGAATGGATAAGAGCAAGCTATGGTGTGACTACTGCAAGAAAAAGGGCATGTTAAAGATAAGTGCTTTAAACTACATGGTTATCCACCGGATGGAAGAAGGAGGATTAAAGCCAGGGAGAGCACAACCAAGGGTTGGAATCAGGCCATCATATTGCATCTGCAGGTGAGGTATCAGTGGTGGATCAACAAGCTTTTGCTGAGTTCAAGTCCAAGATCCAACTTTCTGAAAGTTCTCCTTCCACTCAAGATTCCTCTTCAGCTGCTTCTAGCTATCATGCTTCCTCTCAAGGTATAGATCCTCACCAAACCAATAAATTAGAAAATCAGCCACAATCCTAGATCATTGACACAGGGGCTACTAATCACATGACTGGATCGTCTAACTCCTTTACTTCCTATTCTCCTTGCTCAAGTAAGGACATGGTTCGTGTAGCAGATGGATCCACAGTTCCTATCACAGGGTGTGGATCCATCCGGTGCACAAAGTCATTGTCCTTGTCACCAGCTCTTCACGTTCCTAATTTCCCTGTCAATCTTTTATCCGTCAGCTCCATTACTAAATCCCTAAATTGTCGATGTTTGTTTGATTCTACTCACTGTGTGTTTCAGGAGCCCAGCACAGGGAGAGTACTTGGGACTGGGACCATGCGTGAAGGCCTCTACTATCTTGATGTTGGAGGTGATGAAGTTGCTTTGTCAACCTGTATGTCTCCAACTCAAGAGTTGTTACTTCACCACCGTCGTCTTGGTCATCTCTCTTTTCGTGCTTTGGCTTGCCTTTATCCTAAACTTGTTAAATTATGTTCAAAAGAAACCCTTGTATGTGATGCCTGTGAGCTAGCTAAACATACAAGGGGTTCATATCCAAGTAGGGGTTTAAGAAATCGTGCTCCTTTTGTGATGATTCACTCTGATGTGTGGGGACCCTGTGAGGTTAACTCTGTTTCTGGTCACAGATGGTATGTGACTTTTATTGACTGTTATAGTCGTTACACTTGGCTTTATCTTCTAAAACACAAAAATGATGTTTTTCCTGTTTTTAAGGATCTTTGTGTTCTTATTAAGAACCAATTTGGGGCAACAATTAAATGCTTACGTTCTGACAATGGAACAGAGTATGTTAACCAAGAATTTGGTCTCTTTCTTGCCTCAAATGGTATTAATCATCAAACTACTTGTGTTAACACTCCTGAACAGAATGGTGTTGCTGAACGGAAAAATAGACATTTACTAGAGGTTGCCCGTTCTCTAATGTTTACAATGAATATTCCTAAGTTTTTGTGGGGAGAGGCGGTAAAAACTGCGACGTATTTGATAAATCGTATGCCTCTCCGTGTGTTGAATAACAAAACTCCTGCTGAGTGTCTCTTGGGAAAAAATGATTTTGTTGTTCCTCCAAAGATTTTTGGATGTGTTTCCTTTGTTCATGACTACAGAAATTCTGTTGGAAAACTTGATCCTCGAGCAGTTAAATGTGTCTTTGTGGGGTATCCTCCCTCTCAAAAGGGGTATCGGTGTTGGTGTCCTTCTGAACGTCGTTTCTTTGTGAGCATGAGTGTTACTTTTCATGAGAATGAATCATTTTATGGATCAAATAGTGATACCATCTTTAATTTATCTTCACCTGAAGTGGAACAAGAGGGGGAGAGTAATAGTGGGGGAATCCTGGTGAGTCCTACCCTTGCTCCTACTTCAGGTGTCCCTAGTTCTAGTCAAGGGGAGGGTCAAGTTGGTGAGAGTGATGTTAATAACTCTAGTCATGAAGATATACAGTCAAGAGGAAATTCCATCAACCCCACTTCAAGAAGTAGAGCCTCATGCAAGTCCCGACCTGTATGAATTCTATGTCGATGCTCCTGCTAACACAAGAGAACAAAGTGATTTGCCCATTGCTTTAAGGAAACCATCTAGAACCTCTCAAATTCCAACACGCCTAAAAGACTATGTTGGTTACAAACATGATATAGCGATTATATTTCCTATAAACATTGCAGTCCACCCTTTCGTAGCTTTCTTGTTTCTCTTGATTCCACAATTGTTCCAAATGACCGGAAGATAGTCAAGAGGACCCGAGGTGGAAGACAAATATGCTTGAGGAAATGAGAGCTTTGGAAAAGAACAAGACATGGGAGCTTGTTGATCCACCACTGTGCAAGCAACCAAAGGGTTGTAAGTGGGTATTCACAAGCTAGCATACTCTGAAGGAAGGTGGAAAGATACAAAGCTCGTCTTGTAGCAAAAGGATATACTCAAACTTATGGAATTGATTATGAAGAGACTTTTACTCCTGTGGCAAAAATGAAGTCCATAAGAACCCTAATATCATGTGCAGTAAATCTGGACTGGGAAATTCATCAAATGGATGTAAAAAATGCATTCATCCATGGTGATCTCCAAGAGGAGGTATATATGCAAATCCCACCTGGGTTTGAGACAAGCAAAACCAACGGTAAGGTACTTCGGTTGCATCGCTCTTTATATGGTTTAAAGCAATCACCTAGAGCATGGTTTGATCGGTTTCGACAAGCCATCCTAAAAAATGGGTATAAACAGAGCAATGCTGACCACACCTTATTCTATAAGCGTACAATAAACAAGATAGCTATCTTGATAGTGTATGTGGATGATATTGTGATTACTGGTGATGACTTACAAGAGATCTCTCGCCTCAAAGTTCACCTTGCTAATGAATTTGAGGTCAAGGACTTAGGACGATTGAGATACTTTCTTAGAATTGAAGTATCTAGAGGTCCTAAAGGTATGTTCCTATCTCAAAGAAAATATATTCTTGATCTCCTCCGTGAGACAGAATGTTGGGGTGTCATACCGCTACCCCTATTGAGCAAAATCATCGCTTGATGAGTAATAGTGGAAAGCGAGTGGACCGCGAGAGCTATCGAGGGATGGTTGGTAAACTCATCTACTTGTATCATACCCGCCCCGACATTGCATTTGCAGTGAGCGTAGTGAGTCAGTATATGCATGATCCAAGATCAGCCCATATGGATGCAGTAAATAGAATCCTTCGTTATCTGAAGGGATGTCCTGGAAAAGGCCTTCTTTATACTCGCCAGGATAATCCTCATGTGGAATGTTATACAGATGCCGATTGGGCTGGCTCACTAGATGATCGAAGGTCCACATCTGGGTATTGTACCTTGGTTGGAGGCAACCTAGTCTCTTGGCGAAGTAAGAAACAAGCTGTTGTGGCTGTGCTCTCTTTGAAGCTGAATTTCGATCTATGGCTCATGGTGTGTGTGAAGTTTTGTGGCTTAGAATTCTCTTGTCGAGTTGGGATTATTTAAGAGCACACCATTGATGTTATCTTGTGACAACAAAGCTGCCATAGACATTGCAAACAACCCAAAGACAACATGATCGAACAAAACATGTGGAGATTGATCGTCACTTTATCAAGGAAAAGTTGGATAAGAAGATAATTTGCATGTCACATGTAAGCTCCACAAGTCGATAGGCGATATATTGACAAAAGGACTTTCGAGAGGATATTCTCGGTATTTTGTAGCAAGATGGGCCTTTATGATGTATTTACCCCATCTTGAGGGGGAGTGTTGGTGTGTGTGTGGAATGTAAATAGTTAGTTACCTAGGGTGGAAAGTGAAAAAATGTGTGTGAAGAGTATACATGTAAAGGGAGGAAGTATCCAGAGAATACATGTAAAGGGAGGAAGTCTCCAATCTCACCGTGCTCCCTCTCTCTCTTCCTCTCTCCTGTTCATCCTCAAATTTCCAAACTCGATCTTCGACAAGCATCAACATGGGATACCACCAAACTGCCTCTATTAGCGACAAAAGAAAAAACAAGGCTCAGCTATTTATCCAGACAAGTCTTTGATGGTCTTGAAGATTCGTTCGATGCCCATCTCCACCAGCTCTTTATCCTTATTTTTAAGGGATTTCAATCTTAGCTTCCGATATTTATTTTTTGTCACTATGTCGGCTAAACTTGACATTGTTACAGTTTGATGGCAAAATTAGCTTCACAATTTGATAGATTCAGATCTTACATAGCTTGATGTCAGAAAAACACTTCTTCACAAACCTGATAAAGTGGATGAAGAGATGAATGGGAGGAGACGTACGGATCAGAAAGCTGTGACGTACTGCCATAACTTTGTTTGATTACAGATAATCTGCATGAAGTTATTAAAGAGACGAGTGCTGCCACTTTATGGACAAAACTCAAAAACGTTAAATCAGGTGTTTACTTTTCTTTTTAACCTAAAAGGTGTCTGACTTCAGGTTAATCTGGTGTTTCGCGAGGCCGGCCATGCCTGGAAATGCGTCCCGCGGGATCAGCTCTTTGAGCTCGTCGGCGAAGAGCGGGTGGTCGTCGACGGTGACGTAGACGTATATATATAGTTTCAGGCGAGCGCCTCCCAGGCGTAGGAGCCCACGTCCATGCACCCCGCCGCCGTAGCAGCGCCGCGTCGAGGCCGTCCCTGCAGATGGCGGTGAAGACGCTCCTCGCCGTGCGTCGACCACAGGCGCGCGCCCGCCGATGAAGCTGAGCCGCCCGGACAGCATCGGGCCCTGCCGCCGGCGAGTGGTGCTCTTCCTCCCGCCAGTACCTCTCGCTCGCCGCCGATGTCTTCCCCTCCGACGTCGTCGCCGGCGCCGTAGCTGAAACATTCAGCGGCGATTGATCCAATGCATGGTCGACTTCTTGGCTCCGACCCAAAACTAAAAGCTTTACAAAGGCTTTCATTATATAGGCTTTGAGACTTTGAGTTCTTCTGCGCTTCGTGCAAACTCTTAGTTGGTTGGTTGGGCATTACTTACCGATAATGTCGTCTCCTTTTCGTTAGGTATGTCTTGGTTTATTTCCTAACCTAATAAACATTTCTTCCTAATTTTGGAGGATTATTTCTAGCATTCCTCTGATATGATTTATCAAAAAAATAAGAAAAGTAAGGAAATTGACCATCCCTCTGATCATATCAATAGAAGAAAAAAGTAATTAAGGGGGCAGTCGACTTCAACGATCAAGCAGGTACTTGGCAAAGCCTGCGTTGAAGCTGTTATTTTTGCTGTCACACGGACTCATGGAAATAAGATTGAAAAAAATCATGGAGACAGAGGTAATAAACTAATAATACAGGACAGCTCCGCTTCTTTTAGTGAGAACTTCGTTTGCTAGAGTAAACATGAAATGCACGATGAAAAGGCTTAAAATTTGGAGAGTAAAATGTTTGATCATCCTTCCACGAGAGCGGCAGACCGACATTTCTGGTCCATTCCTGGTGCCTTCCATTTCTATCACACAGATATGCTTCACTAGAAACAAAATTGCTACCATGCTTGAATGCTTGATGGAAGCACGTCCTCTTCCTCCGTCCACTACTACGCTGTAGCTTGCGGTCTCCAGTTTATAGCCTGGCTTGTTACCTCTGGAAATTTATGGCTTGACGTTTTATTAATTTCCATGTGTCCTCTTTGAATGTTTGTCCTGCTCTACGATATATGATGAAAGCTTCCAAAGTTCCATGCATGTGGCTTCTTGTTTGGTCTGGCTGTAGCTCAAAAGCCCAAAGAACTCCACTCTTTTGGGATGGTCTTGAAGCACTTGAATTGGTGCCATTTTTTTTTTCAAAACTTTAACGGGAGCCCTATCTATTCATTTTATAAAACAATAATAATAATAAATTACACGTGAAAGGGAATTGAAATGTTTCATGTTGACGAGGCCTTTTTGCCTAGTGTGTTAAGTTTCTCCTTTAAAAACAACAAAAGGAATGATTATCGACCCGTAAACAAGGTTATTAAGTCGGCAAGTCGAGTCGAGTTGAGGAGGGTCCACTTGTCGACTAGTCGAGTAGTCAGTCGACCAGTCGTCGACTTGCCAACAAATAAATATAATATTTACGGGGCTGCGTGTGTGCATCTTAATATATATAATTAGCCACTAGATAGTTCCAAACTTAGCCACATGAATAATAATTAAGTTAACACATAGGCAAATAAACACATAGGCACATAGCCATCACATACAAAATAGGTCTCAAGACAAATAGAGAGTTCAATACTTCAAAGTTCATATACGAAACTCCAAATAAACGATAGACTAATATAGAGTTCAATACGGGCGACCAGGAGCTCGCAGCAGAGCCAGAGCCGGAGGGGCGCGGCGGCGGTTGGAGCTCGCAGGTGTACCCGAAGGGACGGCGGCGGCGGCTGGAGCTCGTAGGTGGAGCTGGAGGGGCGGCGGCACACTGGAGCTCAGCAGAGGCGGCGGCAGAGCCGGAGGGCCGGCGGCGGTGGAGCCGGAGGGGCGGCGGCGGTGGCACTACAACGGCGGCTCCTCCATTTCCTAAGGTTCGGCCATCGGGCGCAGCAGGGGATACGGGAGAGGAGGCTTAGATGGTGGTCTGGGCAGTGGGCCTGTTTTGACTAGCTCGTATGCTCCAAGTCGTCCGCCTACCCCTGTCCAGTCGACGGCTAGTCGACTTAAGTCGACTGGTCGACGGCAAGTCGCATGACTTGCCATCCAAGTCGAGTCGCCGGCGCCGGTCGCCATCCCCGGACCGACTGGACGACTAGTCGGCGACTAGTCGAAGACTTGATAACCATGCCCGTAAATGATTTTTGCATTAAAAAATTGGAATATCTTAGCCATGAGATCGCAAGTCACCTATTCAACACTCCTTATAATGCATTTACGGTATTGGTAGCATTACAACTGAAACCAAAACTTAAATGATGACAACCAACACATCAACAGTTATTGTTGGTACGTCAACCCATAACAACTATGGTCATGTGCCCTAGATGTAGATGGGGGTTGGTCGAGGACAAAGATAATGTAGAGATAGGATGAGGCGGCAGGCATCGGATTAAAACGGTTACTCCAAACCATGATTGTATACATGTGATGATCAAGGTATAGAGATGGTGGTTTATTAGTTCGTTCCCGAATTATTATTTCTTTACAGGGTGTTGAGCTATGTCAAAATTGAATTTTCACCACGTGGAGCTCACCCACGTGCCGGGCGGCGTCGTCTTGACCGAGGCATAACAATCTCGCCTACAAACTCCTAGGGCATTGCAAACCTCAACTTACAAATCATGTCATCTTGTTTTATAGACATAATAATGTCATTAATTAGTTATGTCTTAGTTTCTTTCCTAAACTAATAAATCTATATCTAATTTGGGAGAATTATTTCTAACATCTCTCTGATCTTATTAATCACTTAGATGAAAAAAAGTGAAGGAGTCGACTGCTATTCATTATCAGAGCGAGAGAGGCTGTCATAGTATTAGTGATGAAAAAGCTATAGAGACAAAAGCCAATAAGACAGAGCCTCTCTAATGAGAACTCAAAAGTAAAATATTTAGTCATCCTTCCACGAGGGGTTGAGACCAACATTTCTGGTCCACTCCTGATGCCTTCCATTTCTATCACATAGAGATGCATCCCTAGAAACAAAAATTGTTATGTTACATGCTTGATGGGAGCCACGTACGTAATCCTCCTCCCCTTTCTACTACACTTGCGGCTGGACTCCAATTTATAGCCTGGTTTATTGCCTCACTCACAATTGATGACTTGGTGCTTTTATCGATTTCCATGTGGCTCTCTGAATGTTTGTCCTGCTCTACCATAGCCAGTGAGCACACACCATTTCTTTTTGAAAAGACAGTGAGCACACACCCTTATATAAAAGCTTCCGTGTGGTTTCGTGTTTGGTCTGACTATATGGCTCAGAAGCTCAACTCTTCAACTCTTTCGGAACGGCCTGGGAGCAGTTAAGCTCGTGCTATTCGGAAACTTTACGCAGTGTCTATCATGCAAGAATATTCTCAACTATTGTTTGAATTGAAATGTTTTCTGTGGACGAGGCCTTTGACTATTGTGTTAAGTTTCTTTTTAAGAAACAACAAAAGAGATGACTGTCCACAAGTGAATGGCCTTTGCATAACGAAAAACTTAAAATAGTTTAGCCATGAGATCGGAAGTCGTCTACTCCACACTCCTTATACCACATTTATTGTATTAGTAGTATTGCAACCGAAACCAGAACTTATGATGACAACCGACACCCCAACCGTCGTTGTTGATGCGCCAACCCATAACGGCCATGGTCATGCACCCTAGATCTAGATGTGGCGTTGGACGAGAATGAAGATGAGGTGAATGCTCGATGAACGCAGCAATCGTGAGGGGGACAAGGTTACTCCAATCCATAGTTGTATACATGTGATGATCCATGTAGAGAGACGATGGTTTCTTAGTTTGTTCTCAACAGATTATTTCCTTATAAAATGTTCAGCTATGTCAAAATCGAATTTCCACCGCTTTAAATAATGATTTTGAAAAGTCAAAATTGGAAGTTAGAACTAGATTTATGAATGTTGCAATTGTGACTTTGAGATTTTGAAGAAATAACATCAAAATTTGAAACAAATAAAAATAATCAAATAATTTTGTTATAATTTCTTTTTGATGCGGCACTAGCCTGTGAATCATTGTGAACGCAAACATGGTAATTCAAAATGCAGTGTTCACCATGAATGTTCATGCCTCTAGGCACATATGTAGAGTTGAAGTTCATTATTAGCCAACAAATTCGATTGTTCCTCTTCCTTCGGTCTCACCTGCAGTTTTATTTTTGTGGTTGCCTGCTGATCTACTCCTAACCGAGAAAAAAAAAGTGCAATAATGCTGTTCCGAAAAAATAAGTTGGTTAAGCTGAAATTAGTTGTCTGGGAGGCTAAATAGATAAGATGGCTAAACGAATAAGGTTAACCTGTTTTAAAGATGCTAGCATCTTGCTTTACAGAAAGATCTCATATGGGGCTACCTGAGTGAAGCATCACGAGGCCCACCACAGCATGCATGCGTTCATGAAGGCGATGGCTCCCCGCAAGCAAATGTCGTCTTCCGTGTGCATGGCATCAAAACTTGCCTTGACCACCCTATTTGTGAGGCTTTAGGGTGCTAAGAATACGATGAGGTACAATAATATATAGCAGATTTTTATTGTTGAATGTTTTATTTTGTTGGCACTAGCTTAGCTGTCTTTTAAAGGTGTGTCAAGGTCACAAAGATAAATGTTATAAAAGACATTAGATTATTGAGGAGCGACCGAGCTTCCTAGTGACTTTGCAATGTACACAGGAGGAAGTTACTTGAGCTATGCAAACTGCAACTAAGAAGAAAATGACACTTGCTAATAAGTTCTCTTGTGGCTGTGTGACCGAAGTGTCGCAAGGCCCACCACTATGTGTGTTCACGACTCATATACATATGTATGTGATGACTTCCTGCGAACAAAGGCCATGCACCTTCCATGTTCATGGCATTCAAAGCTGCTTTGGTCATCCAATTTGTGGTGCTTTGCAGGTGGTTTTTAGGTGCGCTATCATATTGCTTCTCCCAGCCGAGATGACATTCCTATTGCCTTCCATTCCTAAAGGGCTAAGTCATGGGAGATGATTCCAAATTTTTAGTATAGTTTCGGTGCCCCGTGCCGCTGAAACAAGATTGGGCATCATCATTCCCGAAGCAGGTGACAACATTCATATCTCTTATCTCTCTCGCTCTTCATTTGCTCGCCCTTTATATAGTATCTCATTCAACATATATAGTACGGCAAAAGCATGTCACATTATCGTATCGACTTGAGGTCCTTAATACGTCTTTTCACATAACATTGGTGGGGCAAAAAAAAAGGTTTGACATGGTCTTATGCGTAGATTAGTTACAAAATTATCTTTTATCATCATAAATATGGTCAATTCATTAATTCATTCATTGTCAAAATATTTTTTGATACGTAGGCAGAGGTGCTATTCTGACTGAAAGGCAAAAGCAACCACTAAAAAATAGAATTGGCCAGGTGGCAAGAAATATAGCTTTTGCACTAAAAAGGAGGCCATTCAATATTCATTCCTTAAATGTAATCTAGCTAGGATTGTCTAGTGGTTAATCCTTATTGCTCTAGGTTTGCACTCCCTACAAATATTTAACGTATGATTGGGAGTTGGCTTTTGGAAATGAGTTTACAGCAAAAGGAAAAAGTCATGGTTGGCGTCAGCTGTTTTATGGGCCAATTGGTTTTGTACAAATATGTTTTTTGGCAAAAGGAAGGATTTCTCTTTCTTCCGATTTATTTATAGGAAAGCATACTAATTACGCTAGTGGGCATTACTCCAAAAGACGGATGAAAGTGTGGAGTTTGACGAGGTCAGGTAATTACTATGACATTTTTCTTAATCATGATTGAAGATTTAATAATAGAGTTTCTAGGATTTAATGTTCTTGCCGTCCTACTGTGCATTTCCTTTGTTTTGAATATTATGCGATGATTAGTAGATTGTGTTTGGCGCACATACATTGCAGATGATGAGTTCATGCTTCGATTTTGCACATGACATTGAACTACTCCATGTGTGCACATGCACGACGTTGCGAAGCGAGGCGGAGCGGAGTAATCCCGTCGCGAGAGCTCGCAAGGGGATACCACTCCGTAGCGTCGTTCCTCAAATGAAAAATGCAACTTTCATCATGCTCGTGCCTCAAGGCACACATGTAAATCTGAAGTTCATTTGCCAGCAAATCCATGTGCTCTCCATTAATTCTCGCCTTCCCTTCGCAGCGAAAGGGATCAGAATCCAATCTTAGGCGATTACATTAACCTTGAGAGGGAGGTTTTGATCATTATAAATGTTGTAACTTAGTTCTGTTGGCGCCGCTTACGTCGACTTGGATGGCGTCCAAACTCCAAACCTCCTCGTGGTGCTTCTCTCGGGAAGACGTTCCGGATGCCTTTCCGCCTCCTCGTACACAAGAGGAGTGTACAAAATAAATGAACACTCCTGATGACATTAAGTTATTCACTAGAACACTCTTGATGAACATGCAAAAACACTAGAATCGCAAGTACCCAGAATTCACTCAGCGGTCAATTCATAGCAGCAACGGGTTAGCTTGATTGGGCCAACTCCATGCATCTGATTAAAAAGTCATGAGGAAGTCTTTCCAGCCACCTGCAGCCAAAATTCTCCATCTTGCATTTTTTTTTTTCATTTTAGTTTCAAAAAGGGGTTAGGAACATTTACATTTATTTTCTTTTTTGCCCAACATTTTTTCTACGGAAGTCGGAAGGAACAAGGAATCAGGGAAACATGTCTAAATTTATACTTAATTCCTACCTGCATTGCCCACCCAAAAGGCTAGAAGGTGCATGGTCACTGCAACCGTTATGTTTCCGATACCTTCCATGCCTAGAATGCCATGGGAGTTCAGTTCGTAGCACAGCCTGTGCAGTATAAACACCAAATAAAAAAGATTGATGCTCACCGCTGCAATGGTTGTATATATAGCAGGAACCTAATGTATGTATGTATAGCATGCTGCAATGGTTGTCCCCTCCAACTCTAGAATCCAGCAGTTTATTAGCCGCAAGCAGAGCATATATATACCTGGGTTCCTGCTACGAGCTGAATCGTCATGGATTCGATCAAATGTTGCACATGGCATGATCTGCAAAGGCAACATACTACTGCCCGTACAGCCATAAGATTAATGGAAGAATGCTGATTCAGTAGCCATTTTTTCCCGCTTGAAATGCTGATAGTGAATGCATGGGTTTCTTTCAAAAAGGTGAGCGAAAGTGCATGGAACTCTTCAGCTTAGCGAAGATGTTGATAGTAACTGTCTGCAATTCTGCATAATGACAGGATTGCAAAGCTAACTTCATTGCAATACCGATAACACAACAGAAAGATATCTTCCTCCTTCGGCATCGTCTTGTCAGGCAGCCAATTTTACTGACATGCATGATCGCCCTTGAAGACGAATACTCCGTTCTTCTATCTGATGAACTATGTTCAATTAACAGTTTTTCCTTCGTCCAATGTTATATCAAGTATGGCACTATTATCAGGTTGAACATTTTCTATACGAGATCAGAACACAATTGCAAACATTTCATGACCATCTGAACATTACATCTGGCTATCAGATGAAACCAAAAATAACATGATCAAGTTAATTCTCCACAAAAAAGGAAATTTCACACATCTCAGCTGTCATTCCCACTCACAAAAAGGAAATTGGTTATGGTGGACTCGGCGTGCTCAACTTAGCAAATTTTGCGCGTGCTCTTCGGCTTCGTTGGCTTTGGGTTAGCAAGACTGCCAATTTCAGACCTTGGTTTGGCTCTGCCCCGACCTGCACCCCGTGTGACACCCACTTATTCTAGATGGCCACTACTATCAGTATTAGAGACGACAAACGTACATCCTTTTGGTTTGATAATTGGCTCTCTAGTCGGCCGCCCAAAGAGCTCTTCCCACTTCTATTTGCTACATCTACAAGAAAAAACAGATATGTGACCAATGCTCTGCTCAACGCTAACTGGCTTGCAGATCTTCGACCTCGCTTCACCACCCCCTTGCTTCCAGACTTTGTCAAGCTTTGGAGACTTGTCTCTCAAATTCAACTGACGCCAAACACCCCGGATCAAACCGCCTGGTGTTTCTCCCAATCAGGGATGTTTTCCGTCCAATACGTCTGTCGTCTGCAATTTGTGGGCAACCTTTCATCCCCTATGCGCAATCTAATTTGGGAGCAATAGGCGCTTTCTAAGTGCAAGTTTTTTGAATGGCTTCTACTTCACGACCGCATCTTCATTGCAGACGTGTTACTTCGTAGACAAATGTCAAATGATTATTTTTGCCCCATTTGCATGCGCAACTTGGAGACCCTCATCCACTTATTCCTTGAGTGCGACTTCAGTTCCTATCTCTAGCACGGAACCGCCGCGAATTCAATATCGCAGTACTCAACCTGGACAATTGGACGAGCATGGCCAACCTGCAGGTCTGGTGGTCTTCGGTGCTTCAAAATGTGGTAGCACCAAAAGGGGCCGGTTCAATTCTGTTGGCAACCCTCTGGCATGTCTGGCTTGAGCGCAACGCAAGGATCTTCAAACGTTTGGAGCGTCCTCCTGATGTTGTTCTCAATTTTTTGTCAGACGGCATCCGCCTTTGGGTAGCGGTGGATGCCAAACTTGTAATATAGTACCTTACTACCTGGAGTCTTTGAACCTCTGTAATTAATTCTTCTTCTTAATTGAATAGACGGCAGTTCTCCTGCTCTTTACTCAAAAAAGTTGGACACTAATGTTTAGGTCCCTGCGCCTGGTAAACTGAAGACCTTACTCCCCTGTTTGCAATTGCAGCAGAACTGCAGCGAAATAAAGGAAAGATGAGTTCTTCCAAAGTGAGAACTAGATCAGTCTCCTGGTCCATGAGAAGTTCATCGAAAATCCTTTGCACAAATGCCAAGGAATAAAAATCATTATTTTCTCTTTTGATAAAAGAGCTTCAGAAACTTGAGATCTTTAGGTTTCGTTCTTTTGAGCTGAGCTGAACGACTGAAATGACTGAACTTCGATAGTTTCTCGAGATAGTCTCGAGATTCGGATCCATTTCGTTTGATTTGCTTTTTAAAGTGTTAGGACCCACCTTCAAAATAGTGAAAAAACAGACTCAAAAAACTCAAAACATATGTCATATCAAAACATAGATAAGTTGTTAAGCTGTTAATCCGTAAATCTCTTCTGATCAGAGAGCTTTTTCGACACTTGAGCTAAGCTGTTGTTCTGTTGCTGAAGGAGCTGCTGCAGCCAGCAGGACTCCCGATGTTGTTCTCAGTTTTTCGAAGGCAAGCATAGTAACATATTCTCTCCTAGTTTTATAATATAATTTACTGTTGTTTATTTTCTGAATTATCTGTATGCATGGAATTTAGGCGTGCGTACCTAAGCATGTTAATAATCCATTAATATGTTTTAGCCACCTTTGCGAACCTGTTATACTTTCTCTAGCCTATCCTTGATTAGAATGTGTAGGACTGCATTTGGGATTCACTATAAAATTATGCCTTGTATGGCGTATACCTCTTAGTGGTGATTTTTGAATAAAAGCTAATCAACTAAAACTAGTGTAGATGGCTTAGGGGAGACCCGGCAGAGGTGTTTCCGGGATTGAGGTGGTGTTGAGACGGTCGAACGCGAATGGCTTAAATAGGGAACGCCCCCGGATGGTGTCCAGACGTAGCAGGCGCCCTACTGTGGCGGGCCCCGCCACCGTATCGCAAGGCTAGTTAAGGGGGTCGAACACTCGGATGTTTTTCCGCTTATTGTGTAATTCTGCATGGACTACTAACTGGTATGTCAGTTTGTTTTTTAATAAAATACTATGGTTTTCTCATATTTCACTTTAATTAAATACACTATGATGATTCCACCGTATTGTCCATGGCTAGCCCACGTATGCATAACATCCACTTAGACTTTTCGGCCTCGCTTCGTCTAAAAGGGTTAACCCGGGGTGCTATGTTTGGCTCCAACAGGCATTATATGCTACTACAACTCTTTCTCAACTAGCAATATGGGACAAACCCAACCATCACATCCACATGGGCCTCACAACAGATCGGGCCGAAGTATTGCAACCTTCCCTATCCGTGGGTGAGGCGTCGTTGTGATCGCTCATGGCCGGCACGCTGGTCACCGGTGGCAGGGGCGAAGGATGATGGCCTGCTCGGTGCAGAAAGAAGGTGAGAAAGAAGAATTTTATTGTTTTTATCTGGATTTTAGGTTTTTTCGAAAGATCAAGTGAAAGGAATAGAGGGCTTTGTACCAATCTGGGCATGTGATCAATGATCTAGATAAGCCGGAGAATACAATATGCACGCGGAAACAGATTCTTGAAGGTATATACATGCATGTAGGTCGGGAAGTCTGTGCTGTCGTCGATGTCTTTGCAAGCCTACATATGCATTTACTGACTTGTCAATTTGTCATCAAGTAAATGACACGAGACATATATGCAGCTGAGTTTGACCTACCCCATGTAGGCATGCATGTACAGCGTCGTTACTAATTTACTATCACAAAGTTCAAAAATTCCAAAGGGTCGATCGTATATATTGTAAAGCATCGCAAGTCGAATCGGACCAATTGAAGGTGATTTCAGTGTCATGCTTGAATTACTGACCAGCTGGCAGTAACCTCTTGGTGACCAAATATATATTTGCATATGCAGGTCACCGAGAGAAAATGAAAAGCAGTTGACTTAGGCCCCGTTCTTTTTAGCGTATCGTTGCGTTGGCGTATTACTGTATCAAATTTGAAAGCCCTCGAAAAAAGGTCTAAAGATTATAAAAAATAATTAAAAAATAGTTTTACGATCTTTGGAAAGACTACTAAAAACCACGAAAAATCGTTACAAATTATCACAACATATAGACTATATAAAAATAACAAAAATTTGCTAAAATAATACGCAACGGTACGATACGCTGAAAAGAACAAGGCGCAACTGTCGAGATTTTACTAAACTTGTACGCTGTTCACCGCACATTCTATCCATCTCTAAAATTTCTTCACATTTTATATTACACTCTAAAAGATTTCTTGTCAGCAAACACTCTATCCTTACACACTTTATTTTACGAGTTTTTCTACGAATACTCTAATATTTGAAGCTTTCATGAGACATCAAGCATCTATAGATTAGAGCATGCGCAGCAGCAGGTGCATCAGCGGCCTGATGCTCGCGCCCGCCCGCCCGTAGTCTGCGCGCGCGGTTGAATTTGCTGCCGTCCGCGCTACAGTGATATGCGGGCTCTTCTGCAGATGCTCTAATGCTCCTCCGCTGCTGGTTGCACGTAGCACGGAGAGATGCGCGGTCCGTGGCCATTGTTAAACAGGTCTTCACCTTGGGAGATGATCGATGCAATTAACTTATTTTCCTTTCTCCTTGGCGGAGCATGCTGCCCGGACGGTGGCTCGGCCATCCCTCGCCAACGACCACATGACCATCGGAAACGGTCACAAGGCCAACTTCTGGCATGATCGATGCCAGCTCCCGATGCCTTCCAAGCTCAGGGTATATGTGCTTGTGTCAACGGCAGAAATATTTCTCAGCCCTCTCTGTTTTGCTATTATGCTATATATCAACACCTGAAATTATCACTTGGCTTCTCGCAATATTGTTCTGTGTCATCGAGCACAGGATGCTTCAGCGAGCAACGTATAAACTAGCTCGTCCAACATTGTCATTCTCACATTGGTTCTACCATACGCACGAATCATGGCTCCATTTGGTGCTCTGTTTCCTCTGCTACTTTTTCTTCAAGAGTCTCCTGCTTGGAGACGATGAATTTGCTTCACGGCTTTTAACAGGGTTTAAACCCCATTTTTCACGGCTTCACGGCTAGATCCCAAAAAGCTATAAAAAAACTATAGCGGCCTATAGCGAAAGTTATTCTATATAGCGGTTTGGCATTAAATATGAGACTGACTTATCATCAGGCGCCTGAGAGTTATTTATCTCTCAGTCGATTTTCTAGACTGTTGATCAAACGTCTTTATAAGACATATAAAAGATCTAACGGTAGAATCTAACTATGTGAAAATCGATCGAGACTTATAAAAATCAGTCGTCTGAGAAGCAGCAAAACCGATTAAATATAATAAAACATGACATATATAGTATGTAACATGAACACTAAATGCGCATAAAAATATTAGTTCCATTAAAGATTCAACTTAATAAGTGTATTAATTAATGCAACCCTTGGGGGAGGGTGCCCCCAAAATTTGTTGTCTGAGACATCTTAACGACAACCGTTTTAAGTGATGCAAGAGTCCTTGTAAATTTAGATCTTTGAATTGTAATTATGAAACCATGGAGGAGGAATATTATAGTCGGTGACCATATTCTATGTGGAGGATGAGCAAAGCTACAACCGTTGCGATAGGATCTAAGAAGACTTTTTTCTATGTTTTTTGGTTTGTCTTACCGCGACAATTTGTTTCTCATTTCATTTTGTTTTTTAGCCTTTTCAGTGTAATAAGTATTTATCTTTTCGTTGTGAAGGTTGTGTGCATCCTTAATTAGTATAGGGGGTGAAAATTGTACTTCCATTATTTTTAAAAATGTATAGAATCAAATTTAAGGTATTGTTTGGCTTGTCCATTCTGGACTATTCTATCCTATATGAGACGATTCTGATATTTGATTGGGGCTAGATGAATTAATGGATCTTGTTTCTTGGGCTAGCTAATACATGGTAGTGGTAGCATACCTCGAGTTTTTGATCTCACTTCGAAGCTAAAAAGAGTTTATTACGATGCTATGATTAGATGTCAGTACAATTCATCGTAACCTAGCAACATAGAACTATTTCCTCAATCTTGAGGTTGAGAATTTGCACGTGCATTTGACTATGATCTTGATTTGCATATTCTTGTCATCGTATTTGAAAGTTGCTCAAATTCTTGAATCTGATCTCTTGTGTTGAAAATGGAAATCTTAATCTCCCACTTTACGTAGAAATGTTGTCTTAAAAATAAACCCAGGTAGGTTTTAAAATTTCTTAAAATTTAGTTTGACAAAAACAATCCACAAATTTGGGGTGCTACAGTAGTCATTGCAGTCACATCTAGCAGCCCTATGACTCATGATCTGGGACTCAGCCTTCCTGCCAATATATAGCCCAGGGGCGGATGCACAAGCATTACATTCAAAATTTAGTTTTCTATTACTTTGTTAGTATTTTGGACACATCGATATGGTTGTAATGGAATTATTATTATTTTAATTTAAACTATTATATTTGGTGTGTTTTTTTCATTGAATTGTGTTGCGAAGGTCGGTGTCCGTCGTCCGCTACTCCATCAATCGTTGAATTCCTAGATCTGCCACTGCAATATCCTGATGCTCTCGTCGGCACATCGCAAGCACACCTCCATGATCCTCGCGCGCAGTCACGTCGGCTTAGGGAACTGAAGGCTAGGAACCTGGAGAAACCAAACACATATGGACGTACGACATGAAATCTGATGGCTTTTGGCACAACCTTGCAGCTAGGGATCTTCAATGGATTCCGATGAACTCCAAGACGAGACGAAAACCATTATGGCGTTACGAGCAGTAATTCAGATACAGTATGATTCTAGCCAATAGGGGATAATAGATTACTGGTTCCTGGTGACTCCTAGTCCTATATACATGAACCTATATTGACATCCATGAGCATGCTGATGCTGGCTAGCTAAGAGATCTTTCACTAATGCGGTAGCTATCTCTTGCGGTCTGTCTCTCACACAGCTCTCGGCTCTGGTTTATATTTGGAGGTAGCACATGTACATTGCGCCAAAACGTACTTTTGTACTCCATCTTCCACGAGGAAATTGTGAAATTGGGGGATTACTATCAACTAGCTACTCGTAGTCATATGCAGCTAGAAAAAGATACAAGGGTTTTTGCTAGAGAACCCTGGCAAAGGATGTACTATACCGGGATGTCGTCCGTATATATATAGCACTATATGATCCTGCGTAGCATTGGACATTGGTAGTAAACACAACGACTCACTTAAACTTGTTTGATAACAAAAAAAAAATGCGTTTTAGGAGAACAGTGACCTACAAACCAGTCTGGCAAGTTTGGTGACCTTCTAAGAAGCAATTTATTGATAAAAATATTAATTCTATGCACACACACATTTTTTTTAAAAAAGAGGATTAACCCCATTTTCCATTGCATCTAAACAGAAAACAACGGAAACCATGTCTTTACCATACTTACAGAGCAAAATGGCAGCCAGAGTGCAAATCAGTCTAACCAAAAGAAACTAAGGTAACCTTGCAGATCGGCTAAGTTCAGTGCGGGTCAATTTTGGTGTCAAACCTTTATAACTGCACACACACATGACAAGGTTAGGTCGGAAATTGCGAATAGAAAAATGTCTACCTCCCCACAACTATTCTAGGTGAGGCACTTAACCCCTTAGTTTAGAAAATCAGATATTTCATCCTAAAAGTACTTCGACCGGTGCGAATAACCTCCGCGCACATTTTCGAGGAGGCTTCTTATCTAGCCACACCCAACGGATCGATCAAGTTCTAGTCGGCTCTTGTGCGATGGTTGTCTCCTAACCCGGGTGTAATTCTAGGCTAGCTGCGTGCAGGGCCCTTGATAGCTTCTGCATGATGCCTGTGCTCGGACTTGGCTTCGTGTCATCGTGGGGTCTCATGCTCTGGTGCTAAGCATCTCTGGATATATGCTTCGATGGTAAATGCAATGTGTCATAGGCGAGAGCTCATCGTCCTCCCCTCGCCCATCTGATCACTCTTTCATCAAATGCAATATGGTAGTAGCAGAACTCCGCCTCCGTGAGCATCACAGAGCCTGTAAAGTGGCAAGTTGTTTGGTATTGTTTGGCTTGTCTGTCCTAGACTATTCTACGTACCCTGTGGTCTTGTACATTTCAGCTTAGTATAGCGTAGCGTAGTGTTTCAGTAATTTCACTGAAACGCTACGCTACGCTACGGCTATGTGAGATGATTTTGATATTTGATGGGTCTAGATGAATGGATCTTGTTTCTTGGGCTTGCTGACGTACACGGTAGCGGTAGCATACCTCTTGAGTTTACAATCTCGCTTCGGCGCCGAAAAGAGTATATTACAATGCTATGCTTGCATGTGGATACAATTCTCCGTAACCAAGCAACGTAGGACTATTTTCTCAATCTTGAGGTTGAGAATTTGTACGTGGATTTGACTATGATCTTGAATTTGAATATTCTTGTCATTGAATTTGAAAGTTGCTCAAATTCTTGAATCTGATATCTTGTGTTTAAAATGGAAATCTAAATCTCCCACTTTACATAGAAATGTTATCTTAAAAATAAAATCATTTTCTCAAAATTACTTGAAATATGCTTTTTATACAATCCACAAAATTAGGTGCTACAGTAATCATGGCCACGTAGTCTAGCTCTCCTCCTTCCTCCCAAGAGCCTGGTGCTCTGTCAGCACATCGCACGCACCACTCCATGATCTTCACCCGCGGTCACGCCGGCTTGCTGCAGGGAGCTGAAGGCTAGGCTTCGGGAGAAACCAAACACAAATAGATCTACGACATCAAATCTGATTGCTTTCGACACAGCCTTGTATGCAGCCAGAGGCCTACAATATATTCCGTCGGACTCCGAGACGAGACAAAGACCATTGTGGCGCGGCGAGCAGTTGTGACATCCTAATAAAATTATTAGGTGTCTCAATGTTTTTCCAAAAGAAAACCTAGGTAATTCTTCTCATTTTGCTGCTAGCATCAGTCTAATTTCGAGTTAGTGGCTAATGGGCTATTAGTGCATGCGATTAAGGGCCCATAAGGAGTGGTTTAGCACTTTAAGCCCACAAGGGGAAGCCCCATTGACCCCAACCTGCGCCCAGCACCCTATAAGAACCTAACCCACTGTTCCTCACCGACCCCTCCACTCCCCACCGCCACTCCTAAATCCTAAGGCACAAGACACTCCCTCCCGAGGCGTTTTCGAGGTAAATCTCCCTTTCCTGTAGGAAGATCGTACTGTAGATGGTTCCAGTAGATAGATCTAGTCGAGACGATCAAAATGCATATGCGGATCGCCCATTTTGGTGCTGTTTTCCGCCCGCTAGAGCTCGCCGTAGTTTGCTACTCCCACGGTCGCCGGCGATCCTCGCCGTTCGCGCCGCCGGCGGGAGATCCGGAGCCAACCGGCTCACGCCACGTCGCCCCGCGCCGTCGTCGCCGTCTTGGCCGAAGCGCCACGACGACACGCCGCCGCCGCCGCCGCCGACGCGCGTCCCCGCTGGTCCCGCAAACAGCGTCCGCGCAGGACCACGCCGGCGACGCCGCGACTCCATACGACACGTGTCTCGGTGGGGTCCACCCGATAGCCGCTCCCGACCGCGCGCCGCCGACCACCACTCACGCCGCGACACCCGTCCGTGGGACCCGCCATCGATGCTGCGCGCCGCCTCGTTTCACCGCGCCAGATCCAGCCACCGCCGCCGACATGCGGGCCCGGTCAAGCCGCGGACCCCGCTAGTCGGAGGCAGCCGAACCGCCGCCACCCCGCACACGACGCGTGGTGCCACGTGCCACGCGCACCCGCGTGATTTACGCCGCAGTCACTGACCGGTGGGCCCGCCTATGCCGCGTCGGCCCGAGAGCCACGTGGCATGCCACGTGTCGTGCCACGTCACCCATAGCCGCACACCAGAGCCACGTGGACCACCACGTCATCAGCCACGTGTCGCGCCATGTCACGACCACACTGCCGTCATTGCCGCGTCATTGCCGCGTCACCGCCGCGTCGTTGCCACGCCGCGCCGCCACCGCCATCGCTCGCGGGTCCCTTTGTCGGCCGCCGCGTCGCCACGCCCGGACTGGCCTCGGCTGGCCGCAGCTGGGAGAATCGGGCCGATTCCGTCGGTTCAGCCCGTTTAGGGTTTATTTGGGTTTTCTATTTTCTTAGATTTTCCTATTTAGCCCGAAACTTCCCCGAATTGTTTAGGGAGCTCCGTAACTCCAAATTGGATGATTTTGGAGCCTAAAAATCACATTTAAATCCTAGAATTTTTCTGTATATTCAAATAATTATTTTCTCTGTATTGATGTTGCTGTTTGTTTGTTTGTTGTTGTATGTTTAGACGGTGGTTGCGAGTGTTGCGTGGATTGTTGCCCGGAGCCGCAGTGGGACTCGCAGAGCGCTGAACTTTTCGAAGGCAAGCTTAACTTCATATTCCATCCTAGTTTTACAATATAATTATCTGTTGATTATTCTTTCCGAATTACCTGCATGCATATAATTAGGCGTGAGTACCTATACATGTTAATCATCTATTAATATGTTGTAGCCACCTTGTGAACCCGTTGAATATTTCCTAGCCTATCCTTGACTAGATGTGTAGGATTGCATTTGGGATTCACTATAAAATTGTGCTTTGGTGAGGCTTTTGCTTCACGTTGTATTTGTGGTAAAAACCTAAACAACTAAAAGTTGTAGTTGATTTAGGGGAGACCCGGCAGTGATGTTTCCGGGATTGTGGTGGAGATGAGACGGTCTCCTCTAATAAGGACTCAAGCTTGTGTATTATTAGACCAAACCTTACCGTACAGCCACTTGTGCCTTCGGCCCTGGCTTAGTACCCTACGAAACCCACTAACCCCTGGCTCGCGACTTGTCCGGTTACGGTTCGATACTTTCGCCCTAGGGTAAGGGACCGGACCTTACCTGAGGGGCGGGTTCGTCTCTGAGACCGAATGGCTTAAATGGGGAACGCCCCCGGGTGGTGCCTAGACGTAGAAGGCGCCCTACTGTGGCGGGCACCGGCGGGGCCGGGGAAACCTTAAGAGAGGGCTGGTGAAGTGGTGGACGTAGTAGGCTGGAAAAGTCTTGTACCGTTTTCTCCTAGTGGATGAGACGGGGCTTGTGGAAAAATTTGTACACACTCTGCAGAGTTAAAACTATCATGATAGCCGTGTCCACGGTCATGGACGGGGCGAGAGGTTTGCACATGTAGAATCACCCTTTTCAATAACTAAATCTGACTAGATTAGGCTGGGATTGGCCTGGTGTGGGATACACCTTTTGTTGATCTTGAGGTTGGAGTTATATGATCATGCATTCACTATAATAAAACTTGACTGGATCAACTAAAATATGACTAGAAGTAGGTTTTGGGTAAAACAACCTTAACTCTACCTTTGACCCTGCATTCATGTTTAAGGACTGTTTGCTGGATAGCCGCGTACTCATTAGATTGCTCGCGGACATATTTTTATTCAGATTACGGCCAGGACCAGGAAGGCCTTGTCGAGGAAGCGCAAGACTAGCTAAGGTGTTCGGGTCGACACCTTGGAACTTATCATAGTTATTTAATTAGAAGACACTGATGTTTATGTTTGGTGTTAAACTCTGTATTGAACTATCGACTGGTATGCCAGTTCGTCTCTTTGTAATAAAATGCCATGGTTTACCTTTATTTCACTTTAATTAAATACACTGTGATGATTCCACCGTGTTGTCCATCACGAGATACTAAACTGGGATTAGTATCGGCTCGTGATGCTGGATTCCCATTACAAGTACTGGGGTCACGACAGCAGTGATCGACATGCATACACTAAAATTCTAGCAGACGAGCGTAACAGATAACTGGTTCCTGGTGAGTGGTGACTCCCAGTCCTATATACACTTGCCTATATAGCCATCCACGAGCATGCTGGTGCTAGCTAGCTAAGAGGCCTTTCACTAATGAGAGTAGTTCTCTCTCTTGCAGGTGGCTTTGGTATGACGGGAAAATCCCTTCCAAGCATAGGGCTGGGGCATCCTCTCTACATAGGGATGCAGCGATCATCAACCAACCACCATGATCATAAGAAACGGCCTTAAGGGCGAGATCTGGCACGGTCGGTGCTCCCAATGCCTTCCAAGCCCAGGGTATATACGTTTGACCAGGCCAGTCACACGTGACCCGGTGATCGAGGCCGTGGTGCGCCGGGGCATCACCTGGCGGCGTGGGTAGCCCTCCACTAAGCTGGTGACGATCAATATATGATGAGAGAGAGACAGAGGAGGTGGCAGGGAAATTTCTGATTTGCCCTTGTTGTGGTGCCATTATCAGCTACCTAGAAAACATAGGGACCGACTGCAACCCACGCGGATCTCTCGTGGGCTCATCCATCGGTGAGGGTGCGGCGAGGGGCAGGTGACTGGGTTTCAGCGAAATCGAAAAACATATGAGAGGTACCAAGAGATGCCATTTTATCGTAACCATTGGATCCGTCGTTATCTATTATTATAACGAGACGTATCCAGAGTAACAAAATTGCTCACATCAATACCTGAAATTACCAGCTGCAGCCTTTCTAACACCATTTTTCCTATGTCATCGAGCAGACCATGCCATGTCAATATAAATGTCTTGCAGCCAGCCTACACATGCATACTGACTTGCCATAATTATAACCGAGAGAAATGCAGCTGTATTGAACATACCCCAGTGCAGAACCAATCATGCATGCATCATTTATGGAAATTTTCAGCGCTTTTTGATGGGGTGGATGTATTTTAATTAACCATCACAAGTGTAAACGGACAAGGGTTGCAGCGGAGCGCTGTGGTTGTACCCCGTGCTTGGACGAGCTTTTTTATTTTTTATTTTCTTCTGCTTATTAATGAAATAGGATGATAGTTCTTCTGCCCCTGTTTCAAGTGTAAACGGACAACCAAAGATGAAATATGATCGGGTACCATGCATATATAGGATGCTTCAGTGAGCAACTTTTTTTAATGCATTGTTTGGTGCCCACATTTGTTCTACCATTGTACCATGCATACACAGGATCAGCCATTCTAACATCCTACCATAGGCATTATTCGTAGCTCAATTTGGTGCTCTGTTTCCGCTCTGTTTTTTCCCCAAGAGACTAGAGCTTCTGGGGGATTGTGAGTTTGCTAAGATCAGCACGTAGTTCTTTTTTTGCTGAAGAAATCTGTGAGAATGTTATATTAATTGTAAATGATCATTCTCCAGTAAGTTGCTACTACATATTCCATGGAAGAAGTCAGGAAAACCGAATGCTGTGAATGGGCAAATGGGAAGCGATGAATGTCGAGGCATCTGCAGAAATCTCAATAAAAAATTTATTGCCTTTGTGCCAACTGATAAGTTGGCAAGTATAAATATTTTTTGTAGTCTCAAATCTCTGTTTCAACCACAAATTTTCAAATTTAAGGTTGGACCAGAAATTTGAGGTCAGCAATAATCATATTATCATACCCTAACATTATCATCATCCAAGATAGTCCAAGTGTCTTTGTTCCAAGGCCACCCCTGCCACTGCAAAGGCAGTCTAGCGAGGGACTCCTAGATCGTTAGCGAATTTTAAGTCGTCACCTTATGTGAAGTCTTTTGCAAGACACATGAAAAGCTAAGTCATATTGCAGATTTTCATATGTTTAGTAATTTTCTGAATATAGGTTTCATCAATCGAGGCTTGTGATTTGTTGTAAGGGTTTTCTTCGTAATTGTGATCTGCTTCTGTTTTTCTTGTCGTTCTACTGAATTGGTAGAGCTCCTGCTGCATCTTTTCAATAAAGATGAAATAGAGTACTAATTGTGTTCCTCCAGTTTTTTTATTCTTTGTTGCGAACATTTCATGATAAAGATGCATTTAGGTCATGTTCTTTTAAGCTGATCTGAATGGATGAACAGCTGAATGGCTGAAATAACTGAACTTCGAGAGCTTCTCGAGGTAGTCTCGAGATTCAGATGCATTTCGTTTAACTTCCTTTTAAAGAGTTAGGACCCACTCTCAAAACAGTGAAAAAACGAACTAAAAAAACTTAAATAATATGTCTTTTCAAAACATTGATAAGTCGTTAAGCTGTTAAACTGTTAAACCGTTAAACTGAAAAGAATGGGTCCTTAGTTTCCTCCCGAAGAACTCCATTCATGTTATGTAATTCTTTCATGTACTGCGAGACACGCTACTATGTAATTCTCCTTTTTTTTTCCTTCCCGAATAAAAATGATAACGGCTATTCTCCATGTAAATGCTACTACGTTATTCTCCGCATTTGGATGATGCTGACCTCGCATACTTTTACTCCTTTAGACGATGGTATTGACGTGGATCCATATGAGTGCCATGAAGACGGAGACCACGAGTTCGGTGGACCTGGCGAGTCTTAGGGTCGCTCAAGCCGCCTGTATGGTCACATAGTCGTGGAGATATTCTTTTGAATAGATATTTTGGGTATTGCTGTTTTACTCTGATTCTATTTTGTACTAAGGCTACTGTTCATCGCCTTACTATACCCGCATGTGGGCGCAACATAGTGATGTAATATTAAGGGATTTAGCTTTCATCGATGTACGCTTGTATTGGCTATGCGATCTTCCGCACTATTGTACGGATCCAGGGATTAGTGCACAGGATCCGACTCTCAAGATAAGTATGAAATTGAGGGTTGACAGTCGTGTCATCGTCCTTCTCTCCAAATGATAGCCTAGCCCGGTCTCATCGCGCGCTTCGCTTGTCCATGGATGGTCCTCGTAGAAGAAGGCTTCGGACGGAAGTACTGAAGGTGCATGGCCGTAGTAGACGACCAGATGGGCCTTCTCTCCAAATGACAGCCTAGACGGGTCACTTGTCCATGCATGGTCCTCGTAGAAGAAGGATTCTAACGAAAATACTGATGTGCATGGACGTCGACGACGGAAAGCCGTCGGGTTTTGGCACAGACTTGCAGCCAGAGGCCTCGAACAGACTCCGCCGGCCACCGAGACGAGGCCTGTGCCCCAGGGCCGTGGCGAACTGGATAAACCAAGCAAACTATGTGGGGATATCTGGTTCCCGGTGACTCCCATTCCTACGTGTATGTACAGGTACATAGCCAATTAGCCATGCTCATGCACATGCATGCTGTGCATGGTAGTAGCTAATGGACCTTTCACTCACGAGAGAAGCTCTCTTGCGGTCTAGTCTTTCTCAACGCTGGCTCTCAGCTCCGGTTTTGTTTATATTTGAAGGTCCTAGCGCATGTCACGCCAAAATGTATATCGTGCTCCTTTTCACACGAAGAAAATTAATGTGAGATCGAGAGATTAAGAGCATCTGTAACAGTGTGCTAGTTATAAAGATGTCAACTCAGCATTTTGCTTGTATATATAGAACATAGAAAAGACTGAGAGAGATAAAGGTTAGATAATGACTATAGTCAGACTATAACACATTCCAAGATGGATGCCCATTATATTCCTTACATAAGCCTGCCTAGTATCGGAGCAAAAAGAAAACCACATATAAGATTTTACGAGTTTCTCGGAGGTTTCTTGTCAAAATAAACCACATTTCTTGTATTCGAAATGCCTAGCACACCAAGGCTAGGCCAACAAAACAATTACCTTGAGCCCTCAACAATAGGCATTAAACCACACCATAAAATATTGTACCCTGGAAGGTCTAACCATCGCTCCTACAACCCTCCAAGTAAATCTGGCCGCAACACAATCAAGGAAAACATGATCAGATGTTTCTATGTCTTGACGGAAAACACATGCCTATCTCCCTGCAATCCTTTTTTGCATGTTAATTTTTAAAAACACAACATTGTTAATAACTGACCAACATAAAATTTCAATTTTAAGATAGATCCTAAGTTTTCATAGATAAATATACACATCATCCACAAGGAGAGAATGATACACAAAACATAGAGATGGCACAGAGAACAGTTCTGCAAGCTAAAAGGTAGGTTATCAACATAAATTTAGAGAAATGCCATGGAACCCATCCATCAAACAAGATTGTTGGGTGCGGCGAAGCGGCAAAGAAGTCCCCAAAGGCACATGAATGATCGAAGGCAGTGGAACATGGCGATAGGAGGAATGTGTGGAGCAGCGAGGACCCCGCCAACCGTGGGTGATGGACCTGCGGTGGAAGCAGTGGTGCGGTGAGGAGATGATGATAAGGTGAACAAAGTTGAGTGGTGGGGGTGTTCAATTGTTCCATCGCATTGGATGACCGTGTATAAATGGCATTAGATAAACGTGTATAAGTGATTTCGTTAAATTTTTAAAGGATCATATGTGTGTGTCATCGAAACCATTGCAATTTGTAATTCTAATAAAAATCGATCAATATTGTAAGATTTGTATGAGGGCAAACACACCCAACACTCGTTGTCACGTTGATACTTTTTATATTACTTTTTATTTATATTACTATGAGTGATGCAGCGACACAGCATCTACCTATGCTGTCTTCTCTGCGACGTTGCATGTGGCATACAAATTAAGGTGGTGCGAGCCTCCTACTTTTGTCACCGAGCCCATCAACATCCGCCGGAGTCTCTGGTGTCACAAGCCCTGAAGGCAGAAGCGGTCGGCCTGATCTCTTACCTCTCCACGCTCCTTGCCCCCGGTCATGTCATAGGGACAAGGGCACCAAGATGAACCAATGCACCATGGAGACGGCCCGGCCTGGCCCTAGAGACGGCCGTGGCCCGACCCTATCGAATTAATATGGATTCCGCCACTCATGGAGACGCTTCAGCAAGACGAACCAATGCACCAGCGAAGCACCAGCATATGGGAATCAATCACTAGCACAGGCCAGCGAGGGTTGAGACGAGCGAATTAAGCAAGCACTGAAACCCCATGATATATATATACTAGCAAGGTGGCCCGCGTAATTACGCGGCTAGTTTGTTTTAAAAAATGTTTAATGCCTTTTTATAGAAAAAATACAATCAAAATCACTTGCGATAAGAAGATTTTAAAATATTCATTCTCTTTTTTATTTTAGCTTATATAAATATGTATTTTCTATATGTAAACTATAAGTCATCCATTAACACGGTGTTGTATGTCCCAAGCACTGTAACATATAGCAATATTTTATAAATGAAATATTTGAGCTACTACAGGTTATAAACAAATGAGAAAAAATACTTCGAAGAGAAAATGGATTAAGTGATTAACTAAATTTGGAGTGTCACATTAAATTCTTAAGTTTAGTAAAACACATCAAGATGAGAAATCAGTGTGTAGCTAATTCCTACTACATCATGCAATATTGAAATGACAAATATAAATCTAATTTACATACTTTGGGTTCATTTTCCTTGCTCTCTTAGGTCTTGTTTGGTATGCTTGACCCTCTAGATTAATCTTCTGGTGTTCTGCATCTTTGATTTGTATATCTATGCCATCAATTATTTTAGCCAACTTCCTTGCTGTTTTTAGACATGAACCGTTGTTGTTGCTTGGCCTTTAGAAGGGTTTTTGTCGTCCCAACTGTTTATAAAGGCCCTCTCACGTCTTGTGGCTATTTAACCGCTTGTGAAGGCTCGCTCTTGGTTTTTACTACCACTTGTGATGTGATGCTCAGTTGTGTAGTAGTGTCATGTTCGCTGATATTGGTTAATTATCCAGAAAAAAACAATAGTAAGTATTGGTCTTTTGGTAGGTTACTATACTTGCAGCCGTTGTGCAGTTGGGGACACGAATCATGTTGTTGCTTGGCCTTTAGAAGGGTTCGTGTTCCCAACCACTTCTAAAGGCCCTCTTCCGGCTTGTGGCTATTGAATCGCTTGTACAAGCTCGCTCCTAGTTTTTACTACGGTTGTGATGCTCGGTTCTATAGCGAGGTGTCATGTTCTATTGGCTAATTATCCTGAAAAAACAACGATGACGTATTGGTCTTTGACTTCGTTGATTCTTTGTCCGCAAGTTTTTTGGGGTGATAGCCTCGTCTTTACCATGTATAGGATACGGTATAATCATCTATCTGACTTGGCATTATCCAATCTTGCGGATAGATAACTATGGTTTATGTGATCTTGGATGCCGCATTATTTTATTTTGTATATATAATAGATATAAAGTATTTTTTAATCTAGATCATTATAATATGGTCTCACTATTAATCAAGCGGTTAAAATAAATATGGTGTCCCACACATTTGCTTGTGACTAGACGCGCGTTTATACTCCTATTCTAAATTTTATTCCAATATTTTTCCTTGTAGTTAATTTTAACTCTTTTTTCGTAGTTCGGATACATAGTCATTTTCTATTATTTCTATATTACCCTATCTATTTCTATATTTGTTGTACTTGAGATGGGCTCATTTTCTAGTTTCTATTTGACACGGACTCTTGTTAATTTTTTATTTTTATTTTGATTTTTTATTTGATATGGATTTTTTTAATCCAAGTCATTATAATTAGGTCCCACAATAAGAGGCGATGTAGTTTTTTTATTTTATCCAATTTATGTGGAAATTTCTTTCGCGTATTTGCGTGTCTAGACATATTTTATATTTCTATTATAAATTTTATTCAATTATTTTTCTTGTAGTTAATATTAATTCTTTTTTTGTATCATAGTAGCTGATGCATAATCATTTTTTATTGTCTCTATTTTAACTGATCTGTTTCTATATTTGTTGTAGTTGAGATGGACTCATTTTCTAGTTTCTATTTTAAATTTTTATTTCTTATTCTATATTGGACTATTTATTTTAATCTAAGTCATTATAATCAGGTCCCACAATAAAAGGGCGATGTAGGTTTTTTATTTTATCCGATTTATGTGGAATTTTTCCTACTATATGATAGATTTAATCTGAACCGCTATAGTCTGGCCCACTGTAATCAATGGCAGAGACAATTTATTCTTATTATCTTATTTACATGAAAATTTCATCCAATATATAATAGATTTATTATGAGTCATTATAATCTGATCCCACTACAATTGATGGTGAAGAAATTTTCTTTTCCTTTTATTTATGGTGAAATTCTCTAATTAACGCATGGCTCCATTTGCCCTCGCTTTATATATGAGTTTGGAAAAAAAAAAAGATCCCTGCACCCATCCACCCCGTCATTTGTTAATCATGCATGGAGTTCGGATATGTAAAATGGTGGCTTTGCATTTTTATAGTTATAAGTTATGAGACATACTCCATTTTACAAAATTACATATAGCGTATACTCCATTTTATAAGTTATGGAGTATACGCTATATGTAATTTTGCAAGAAAAATATACACGGCATGAAAGCATATATATGTACGTACGTGTTGGAGATGAATCCTTGCACGTTTATTTATTGGAGATGAATACGTGTGTGATTTGTACCTGCATGCAGTTAAATTATTCTTCCTAAAGTATTTTGTCAGTATATGCAAGCATGCGCGTGTTAAAGATGAAATCCTCTGTAAGGTTTAGGTATTGGAAATAATTTTAGATATTTTTTTAGGGAACGATAATTTTAGGTGTGTTTTCAATAATCCGCAAATTTAGGTATTGGAAATAATTTTAGATATTTTTTAGGGAACGATAATTTTAGGTGTGTTTTGGATAATCCTCCTAAGTATATTAGGAGAAAGTACGTGTTCCGGTGTTTATGTAGACAAAAATTTAGTTGATCTACACTCTTGTCGATCATAATGTAGACTGCAATGTAGATACACATACAAACTCTATTTTTATTTAAGAGTTGTGTATGGGTTTTTTTTTTGTTTTGAATCTTTTTCATGTGTATGATGTGGACTCGATCTAATTTAATTTAAGCCATAATGATACGATCCCAGTATGATCGATGGTTGAGATGATCTTTAATTTATTTTTCTTTGAGTAGGTGTGTGTGTATCTCTATATATATACATTGCGGTGTATATATCCATCGATATATAATCCTTGAGAAATTGATGCCTGTTCATCGTCTGCCTACACCGTGAGATTAACATGTACGCTTAGTGTAGTATATCATGTATGTATCCCTCGTACGTGTACACATATTGGAGAAAAATTTTTTATATGATTTTTACTTATAGTTAATTAAACCTCCTAAATTTTTCTAATGTTATTTGGTTAATTAATCGACAATACAATAATATAATTTGAACCCACACTGATTAAGAGTGTAGATTTTTCTTTTTCTCTGTTTTGATCTAGCACGAAAAGAGGGAATCGTCGGTGTGTTTAACCTGAAAAGCGTGACTTGATCTGGTGATGAATGATGATATAAGAGCTTGATTTGATCTGGAAAAAAGCAAGGAACTGTTGGCGTATTATCCTAAAGTTTTTACTTGGTCTGACGTGATTAGATGAGAAAGCGGAGGATTGAAATTTGAGGACCGTACCGTATTGGCTTGATCATATGGCAAGTGTATTTCGTACACTTGTTGTATACTACATATTTAATTAGATAGATATACATATGAAAGGTCCTGCGCTATTTTTGCTGTATGATATAAAAGCGTGACTTGATCTAATGCGTACATGATTTGTTGTGTTATAGATATACATATGTAATCCCTATATATAAATTCCTTGTTGGTCTATGGATTGAATCTTAGCTCCATTGGACATGTTTTTATTAGATATATCTAGACCGTTATAATCTGGTCCCACCGTTGATCCGACAGCTGAGATAATTTGGGTGATGTAGACGAACGTAGTGGCTCCGTTTTCCCTTCCTTTAATTATATAATAGATAGATAGATAGATATGCTCGAGGTCGAGGGAGAGGTCGAGGGAGGCCTCGCACAGACTCCGCCGGCCACCGAGACGAGGCCTGTGCCCCAGGGCCGTGGCGATCTGGAAAAACCATGCAAATTCTATGGGGATATCTGGTTCCCGGTGACTCCCATTCCTATGTGTATATATGTACAGGTACATAGCCAATTAGCCATGCTCATGCACATGCATGCTGTGCATGGTAGTAGCTAATGGACCTTTCACTCACGAGAGAAGCTCTCACTCATTGTGGAAGTTCTCACTTTGCAGTGTCTGTCTTTTTCACAACCCGGCCTCAGCTCTGGTCTACATATATTTGGAGGCAGAACATGTCACGCCAAAATGCAATATATATGTTTTCTACTATACATACATCTTTCACGAGGAAATGGCGAAATCGATGGATCGGGGGACTATTGAACAGAGATCCGTGATCTGCAAATAAATAAGTTATACAAGTTTGGTGATGTGAGAAGTGAAAAGCAATTTACTGGTAAAACGTTGATTAGTTCTACGTACACACGAGCCTTTATAACGGTTAGGTCGGAAGTTGTGGATATTATTTCTTCCACGTTCCATTGTAAATAATTTTGAAAATTTGAAGTCAGTGTCTCAACTGCCAAAAAAGGTGGTAGGAGTTCTTATTACACCGTTTGTATTTCAGAAACTCTAGCTAGATGTGGTTCATATATCTCCATCTCCATCTCCACTTCTTTAAAAACACGAGTTTTCAATTAAGCCTGGTCGACACAAGTAATTTAGACCGTTCATCGCTTCCATCCAACGGTCCAAATCACAAATTGGATCTGGCTCTCCCGATTCCCGATTCCCGATCGGGAGGAAAACCCGCGCGCCTGAGCGGTTCCCACTTCCTAGCATCGCAAACCCAACGATCCCCAACTCCTTCCACGATCGTCCGCCACGCCCCCGACGGCTGCCCCTCCGCCTTGGCGCCTCCCCTGCTCCCCACTCCCAGATCCGCGTCGACGTCCCTCCTCCGGCCCTCCTTGGTGGCGCCCCGGCGGCCGTCGCCCTGCGCGTCCTCGACAGCCGCACCCCATGAACTCAGTGCGTCCTTGGCGGCAACGACGCCGTCATGGAGGGAGACGGATGCCGCTGTCGTTCCCATCATGGCTCCTCTCCCCGATTCCCTGCCCCGCCGGCCACTTTGCTCCACCGAGTCCTCTCCGGATCTCTGACCTCTCCCCGTCCCCGGCGCCTCTGACCTCTCCCCGTCCGGCATTCGGCCATCCGGCCATGACTCCACAGATGCAGGAAGAGGAGCAACACAGGGGTCAAGAGAATGGATAGGAGGTTTATCAGGTATGTTTGGAGAGTCTGACGAATTGATAAATTGAGCTTTATCAGGTATGTTTGGAGTCCTGCAGAGTCCAGCGAATCTTTTTATGGTTCTTTCTTCTCACAGAAGCACCGAGTGGAAGGCAAAACAATTCTGCAATCAATATTGATTCAGATTCAGACTCTGAAGGTATTGACTACTATCTGCTTTTGTTGTCTGATAGTTTCTCTGCAACAATTCATCATTAATTCCATCAAATCTGTAAAGGGGCTTTAATAATCCTTGTATTGCATAATGATTTCTTGAGCATTGGATGAACAAGGAACGTGGGATGGAATGCCCTTCCTCTCAATCTTACTTTGTCTCTCACGATCTCCTCACTCTCTCTCATCCCAAAAATCTCCCTCATACCCACGGAGCAGAAGAACAGGAGCAAAGCAGATCTGGGGTGGCGCCGGCTTGGGTGATTTTTCTCTATAGTCTTGTGCCTATTTTATTACCAATGGAAATTTATATACTTGAAATTCCTTATATATTGCATTTTCTTGCTGCATTATATGATGGTGATGATTTTACCTGCATTTTGAGACTAGTTGTCAAGTACATAAGTATGTGAATACGATTGTTGTCTCTTAATATTTGTTGGTAAGAAGCAAAGAGAAATTAATAATACTGACATCATGTCTAATATCAAATATTCGTTCTACTAATTTTGTGCTATACTTCTCTATCTGCATCATGCTTGCTTGTGTTACTATTCTTTCAATATTTGATTATTTTCCTCGGTAGTTTATTCTTCTATTTATTTTGGTTGGATGATCTGTGCTACATATGAGGCCTATTCTATTTATATAAAGTAGTTAATCTTACCATGCATATACTAATCCTGCTGGAACCCGTCCCCGCAGGCACGATACGCAACCCCAACCGCCCCCTCCTCTTCATCCTCGATCCCACACCTCGCGGCGCCCTTCTTTAGTTGCTTCGCCTCCCACCTCCTGCCACTGCCTCCTTCCAATCCCTCTCGCCGCCCTGCCTCGCCGTGTCGGTTTTCGTGCCGCTGACCTCCGTCCTAGGCCGTTGCCTCGCCGTGCCGCCCCTCCCTCCGTGTCCTCTTTCCAGGACGGTGGTGCGGCCTTTGACGGTGCACCCGCCCTCTAGCAGAAGGCCTTCAATGGCGTCAGGTCTACCGCAATTTGGTTCAGTCTAATTGTCCTTGATTACACTCTTCTATTTAGATTTACACATCACCTTCTCAATAGCCTTAATTTTATTGCTAGCTAGGCCATAGCATAAATGCATATGAAAACATCCAAGAATATTGTGGTTCGGAAATGTTGTATTCTATTTAGTTTGCATCAATGCTGTCGTTTCGGCTGCTCTAACCATGCGTTTCAGTTGCTATGATACTCCAGCATGATACTCCAGCTCAAAGTGTCACATTGGCGATCTATGTGCACGTATTATTCCTCCCAAGCTGTTGGTGACCAGAAAAACTACGATTCTACAACATTGGTTCATGTTCCAATAAGATACTCGAACACCACTATACAAACTATTTTCTGCCTATTTTTTTAATATCAGTTAAATCACAAAAATGTTATAATGTGTTCTGACATGACAGATAGTGCTAACTTTCACCATAGGATTTGAAGAATGGCTTTCTTTTCAAAGTTATCACAGCAAAAGCATAAACGTATGTTGTCATCTTTGGATTTTTTATGTTTAATTATTGGTCAAACATTTGTTTGTGTACTATCCCTTAGCAACATTTAATTCTGTTGCTAGCTCTTGAACAGTTGCTCAATGCGATGATTCATATTGTCTCAAAATTAATGCTAAAGGAGGATATAGAGGCTGTGCCCTGGTATGCTATATTGCAGTGATTGTTCTATCACTACGACTCATAATATTTGACTTGCTCTAGATCAGTCTGCTTTTTGCTGAATTAAAATTTCATGATAAGCCATGATTATGGTTCCTATGATGTTGTGTTATCAGGTGATATGACACTTATATCGGATAACATTGCCTATGTTACAGTGTATCTACAATGCAATAATATTATATATGTGGAGCTCCCGTTTTTTTTGTTAATCATGGCCATCATCATTGATGACTTTGCTGAACAGTTGAAATATTTTGTACACAACAAAGAAACTACTATGCTAGGGCCCATATATGTGCCGCCAACCTCAACTACAAGGTACAAGCCCGTCTTTTGTCATTGTTTCATTTTTGTAATCTGCCACACGCCAAACAAAAAAAGACATAATATGAATTAAGCCATCAATTCCTCTCTCCTTACTATTAAGAGTTAGCTTATCTTTATCTCCTTAATACTATTGGAACAGTAGTTTGAATCTGTGTATCATTTATGCAACCATTCATTCATTCACCAATGTGTTTTTGGTTTCGCAACTAAAATGCCTTTGCTTTTCAACTGCTACTATTGGTCGATATATGGTGATCGCTCGAAGACCTCCACTGCCTCCCACTACCATGCACACGCCCGAGTGTCTGACACCAGGATTGGCTCAGATCTTGGTGAACTAATATGAGTGTTAGTTCATGTGCTACGAGCCTGCAGCTCACACTTTGTTAACGTGGACCACTTGGTAATTGCATAGCTACTATATTCCATTTTTTATGTGTTAGATTTGCTCTTTTTATTGCATGGCAGGTGTAGATGTGCACATTCTAATTTGCAGTACATATTTTGCAGGACAAAAAAGGTCATCGGTTGTTCAATGGCCATTATGATAGGATTTGTTTTTGAGAAACTATTTTGATAGGATTTGTTATTGCTCAATCAACATGTACGATTTGGTGGACTGAATGTATATATGCTCCTTCGTTTCTGATATGAGTTGAGACCAAATTACATGCTTTCGCAACAATGATGTTCCGTCACCCTAATAAAAGGCACCGAGCAACCATTTACTATCTATGTTGTCTTTTGGGTGGCTTATGTCTCCGAACTAGGTTGCCTGCATTTATTATTTCATTTACTAGATATATTTATTGAATGAAATACGTAATGTGCGAAAACACCGTCACAAGTCTCAACCCCACCTGCTTGCCACCTTCTTCCCTGCCATATTATGTTTATAATTACTTTGTTCTATGAACATAATATTCAATGAATTATCATAGTTTCTTCCTGAATTACCATTGTATCTCGGTTCATGATTATATAATATTTGCCTACTTTGTAACATGTATTATTATATTGTTTTGACGTGCTTTGCACGTGCACGCTTACTAGTAATATGAAAAGTGGTAAGCTTGGTGTATATATGCGGCTATTAAAGATATTAGAAATGTCTATATACATATATATGAACAATTAATATTTATGCGGTTACTAAAGATATTTCAATGACATAGGAGTAATTGCAACCACGAGAATGTTGAAACAGAAAAAGGAATCCTTGAAACCAAAAAAACTGCTAGAACTACATTGTAATATATGTCAAGAAACACTTTTAACTGTTATGAAAAATGTTTCAACAATTACTACAAAATGTTTCAAATCTCATACGAGCAATATTTTGCCAGGACACAAAATGTTTCAAATGATTTTTTTTACAATGTTTCAAAATGTGCATTACAAATGTTGGGATCGACGAGATTGTGGTAGGCGTTGCCATCCTTATCAGGGCTGCCCTTCCCGTCCTGTAGCTCAAATTAAGTCATTTGCCATGCCCTTGGAAACCCCCTGTGTGTGTTTGAAAGTGAACTAACCTTTTATGTATGCGCTCAATTATCATCAAAGTAGCTAGCACGCCTCTTGTCATCCCAACCATCACTTCTCCAGCTCTGATGGGCTCTCCAACCAATAACGCTGTGATGCAAAGATGAAGGCTTGTTTGGTTTGCGTCTAAGCTTGTCTAAGTTAACTTTAGTTATGCCACAGTTTTTTTAGGTGAGACGAGGATAAGGTGTGCAGGGTTGAGTTGTGGGGGTGTCCAATGGTTTCATCTTATCGGACGATTGTGCATAAGTGATTTTGTTAAAGGCGCGTGCCTCAAATTAGACGTTCGATGAGAAGAATCTCATTAGATACATGACATCAGCACAAAATCACTACTAGAGAAATGACCTAATTTACCAGCACATCAGTACCGATTGGATTGAAACCGGCACATCATCACCTACGCCCTACTTCCTTCTTCCCCCCACGAGGCCTAGAGCTGTCGATAGGATCGAGGTCGTCGTTATGACTTTGCACCTCGATCTACATGGTCGTCGCTGACTTCCATAGGAGCCAAAGATGGCACAACTTGCCATATGAGGAGCAGCTCGTCCTTAAGCTGGAGGCAGGGCCGGCCCTGAGGGGGGGCAGGGTGGGCGGCCGCCCTGGGCCCCCAAAGGTCATGGGCCCTCTACTCCTCAGACCCCAGGTGGGCCAGGTATGCAAGTATGCCACTGGAGCAAGTATACGAACCGTCGGTCCATGAACGTAGCGCAGTAGTGCCGCCCCGAGCCCTGGAATCCCGACGGCGACCCGTCACGCGAGTACGCGACTGTGCTGCACGACACAGCGACACCCACACCCTCGGCGGCTCGGCGCTAGTCGCCGCCTCGGCCACCCGTCCAATAGTCCAGTCGCGGTCTCACGGAGCAGACTCGCCGAGGCCGACGCCGCCCCTCACGGCCTCAAAATTCCGGACCAATCCATCCATCGACCATCATCTCATATATACGATTTATTATTTACAAGGTTCGTGGCTTCGTGCATGCATATTCTATTTACTATTTTTCTTTTCAATTTCACGGACTGAATGAACGGTAAAGCCGTACAGAGTTCTTTCAATTCATCCTTTGATGCGTTTATTTTTATTTTGAGTGCTTTGTGATATCATGTCATCGAGAAAGTATCCATCCGGTAGCGAGAAAGTATCCATCCTTTGAAATTGTTGAAGAATTATTTGAGATCAACAATAACGCAAGAAAGGTTAAATGATTTGACGACTTTATGTATCGAGAAGAAGTTATTGGACGAGATTGATATATCAATAGAATAATCGACGACTTTGTATCACAAACTGTTAGAAGAAATTTTTTAAGATAATGTCAAGTGCTAAGTAAGTGCCTATGATTACAATTTACGTTTGTCATTTCATAAACTTTAAAGTGTTCTATAGAAATAATTTTTGTGCATCGAATATTAATTTTTTAATGATATGTGTTTAATAGACTATATATATACATACATAGAGTCTACATACATATATACATAGACATATATATGAGGAGGTGGATGGGGCCTCCATATAACTTTTCGCCATGGGCCCCCAAAATGTCAGGACCGGCCCTGGCTGGAGGCTCAGACAATTCAACCGCCAATGGAGACAGGATTCATGTCATGAGAAAACAATGGCTTGTGGCCACTCAAAGTCGGTGGATCGGTCACTGGCATGAAAAGCATGATCATATGGCGTTGGGCGAATTAAGGAAACCTCTACAGGAAACAACTGAAGTAGCTCGTGTGTTTGTGTAGGTCTCGACAGTCCAAACAAATCCCTCAAGATTAATTAATTCAATACTCTCGACGGCCATAAGATAACCGTCGATAAACAATATCTTATACAGTCGAGAATGTTGTGTGTTCCTATACAGTGAACCTTGAAAGCGCATGATGTACATATGATATCTGGTTCCTGGTGACTCCAAGTCCTATGTGCCTACATTGCATGCATGATTAAGCTGCCTAAATTGCATTAGCTTCGCTATTACACAGCGCTTGCGCTGTGCCTTGCCCCAGAGCTCGCCACCTCAGCTTTGCTGGCTCCTCAGCAGCCCACGTCGCCCCCCTGTTCCCTCCCGTCCGATCGCGCCTCGCTGTCCGCCGATCGGGCCGTCCGTCTGCTGGTTTCCCCAGGTGGACAGGTTTGCAAAAAACCCCCTCTGGTCTTGGATTTTGCGTTTTGATCCTCATGTGTTCACGTATGGGTCCCTCGCCAGTGCTCCCGCGCCACGGCTTTTTTCCGTTCACACCCTTAGAGTTTTGCGCCTCCTGCAGCGATGCCCTTTTGGTCTTTGTAGATGCACCCATAGTTCGCACGTAATTACCCGCAAATGCCATTCCTTTTAGACCCGCCGCACCCCGTGCCCCAACCCACCCCGAACCCTAGCCAGTTCTGCCCCGTCTCCTCCCCCTCTCCCGTACGCTGCCGCTGCTGCTGCCTCAGCCTTGCCTGCCGCCGCCTCCCCTTTCCCCCTCCCTTCTCGCAGGGTCTTCCCCGCCGTCTTCTTCTCCTCTCTAGCCAGTCTCCGCCCTCGGTAACCGCCGGCTCCTCTTGGCCCAGTCTACGCCCGCGATGGACCGTCGCCGCACCTTCGACTCGTCGTCTCCCCCCGCCCTGCGGTCAACGCTGCCTCTGGTCGCCCCCGTATCCGGAGGCCCTCGCCGCCCTCAGTTCTTTCTCAGCCGCCCTGGTCCCCTCGCTGCTCCTCCCAGCTGCTATCACCATGCCCAGATCCGGTGTTTTCCTACCCAGATCCAAACAGCACACAACGACCTCGCGTGTCCTCTTCTTCCTCACGCTAGCAAGCTCAACGGCCGGCCTCAGGCAAGCCAAGTGCGGCTGCCTAGGCAGGAGATGAGCCTGCTGAGGCAGCTCTACACCATTTTCGACTGGGTCATGTCCAAGATGGTGGTGCTCGGCTGCCAATAACGCTGCACATACCCTTCAATCGTAGTTCACATTTCAGCAGTGCATAGATCATTCTATAGCTGATAGTTTTCTATTCGTGCACTTGCTATTTAATTTCACGCCATGTATTGGTTTGCTCTAGGATCAGGTCATGCATGCTTGGCATATACTATAATGTTCATTTATATTTGAGATATGCTATGTTCTGAGTTTTAAATTCATGTAGCCTCTTTTCGAAAGAATTGATCATGACATTAACCGAAACAATTATTACAGTAATTGTTGTTCTATGATTAATCGGCAGAGCCTCTACAGAATATGTATTATAGTTTGCAATGCATTTCTGTTGTGTACTTAGATTTGTACCAGGTTGTTTGGATTCAAATTTAAATCACACGAGGTTAATAAAATTTTCACTTGATTAGTGCCCAGTATAAATCATACGGAGATTATGCAGGTCAATCACTGACTGATCTCTTGGGCTAAAACTAATGTCGTATGTATCTTCTTTTGCCGTCTAATGTTATGCTATGCAATGGTTTATATGAAAAGCTGTGACTGTGCCATCCTGTTTATGGCGGTGTTTCGTCCCGCTCATGCTATTTCTCGCTGTTATATTCCACTGCTTAGTGATGTTATTCCTAACTGTTATGTTACCCTGCATCTGATTGTTACATTTATCATCTCTATTCTTCTCTACATACTCAAAAAACTTTCATATTATGTGGAGGGTAATTAGTTCTTCGAGCAAATGAGCAGCTGTTTTGTCGAGGGGGAGAAGCCAAGGGGGACTGTATAGAACGTACTATAATGTTCATTTATATTTGAGATATGCTATGTTCTGAGTTTTAAATTCATGTAGCCTCTTTTCGAAATAATTGATCATGACATTAGCTGAAACAATTATTACAGTAATTGTTGTTCTATGATTAATCGGCAGAGCCTCTACAGAATATGTATTATAGTTTGCATTGCATTTCTGTTGTGTACTTAGATTTGTACCAGGTTGTTTGGATTCAAATTTAAATCACACGAGGTTAATAAAATTTTCACTTGATTAGTGCCCAGTATATATCATACAGATATTATGCAGGTCAATCACTGACTGATCTCTTGGGCTAAAACTAATGTCGTATATATCTTCTTTTGCCGTCTAATATTATGCTATGCAATGGTTTATATGAAAAGCTGTGACTGTGCCATCCTGTTTATGGCGGTGTTTCGTCCCGCTCATGCTATTTCTCGCTGTTATATTGCACTGCTTACTGATGCTATTCCTGACTGTTATGTTACCCTGCATCTGATTGTTACATTTATCGTCTCTATTCTTCTCTATATACTCAAAAATCTTTCATATTATGTGGAGGGTAATTAGTTCTTCGACCAAATGAGCAGCTGTTTTGTCGAGGGGGAGAAGCCAAGGGGGACTGTACAGAACGAATTATATAGCCTGTTTTGTATCTCAGTGTATTAGCATCTTTGGTGCATGTTAATGTCGTTCGCTGTACCCTGTTGCTTGCAGTGATCAGCCATAATATTAAGTTGTATTGTATATTCCTGTATGCATCATATATATATATTGCCTAAATTAACATGTAGACGGGTAAGCTAACGCGCGGAGGCGCGTTACTACCGCTAGTATATACTTATTCTTCATACCCCGTAGCAGTCCAGCGATCTGAGCATATCCACACTGTTTTCATCCTCCTCCGATGGCCACGTCACCCAAAAATGCGGCAGCTGTCCGACACTCATCGCACGGTCTCAGGGAGGCGGCGGCTTCCGTGGCCGTCGTTTGGCCACGTCGCCTCCCGCCTCACCTTCTCTCAGCCCCTACCCCCATGGGGGACCGCTCAATCCGCCCCCACTCGCCCGCTTCCCCGCCTCCAGCCGCCGCCGCTTCCACCTCCTCTCTCCCCCAGTGCGGCACATCCTCTCCCTAATCGCCCCGGTGCCCCGGTGCGACCGCCTCCTTCCTCCCTTCTTCTGTCGATGCTCCCGGTTCCGCCTCCAGGCAGGCCACAGCAGCACGGCGGCGCTAGGCCCCAAGGAGGCCGTATCCGGAGACAGCGGCTTCGCGGAGGACGGGCCCGGTTACGGCGGCCCCGGCTAGGCCTGAGTCCCGCTGCATCACATCTACCCGTCGTCGCCGCCGCCGAGGTTCCCCGCGGGGGACCATCGGCCCTGCTTGGGGTTCGTGGCGGCTGCTCACTCGGTGCTTCATCCACTTCTTCCGTCCCCGCCTCCTTCGACGTCTGTGAGCCCACGCCCCTCCTCTCCTCCTCTAATCGCTGCTGCCATTGCCGCCTCTGCTTCTCCCGTCCCCGCCTCCTTCTTGGCTGGCAAGCCCGTGCCCCTCCTCCTCCCCAAGACGTCGTCGCGCTCGCTCTTCTCAGCCCCGCCTCCTTTGACACCGGTGAGCCTCCACAGCTCGAGTTCACATTCGGGTAAATGAGGTAAATTTGGGGAACTTCTTGATTTTACTAATTTGAGTATGTTCTTTGCATTCCACACTAAATTATCATGAGTGTATGTACAAAAAGGAAGTAGATTTGAGGAAATACGTCCTAGGTGTTTGGGAGTTTCTTGCTGTCCTTTAGATTTGGGCAAAAAAAAAGGGATTTTAGGGTTACAAGTCCTTTGCTTGCTCATGTAAAAAATGCACATTTCGTTTTCCCGAAGCCAATATTCAGTTCAATGTTTTGTGCTTGACATATGCAGTCTTTAGCATTCAGCAAGATGCAGCCCTTCTATAAGCACAATGCTGTCTATGTCAATTGAAATTGCTCCCTCTCTCTCAGATTATGTTCCCTTTCTTATTTGATCTGGCAAGAATTATAGATGCACAGGATTTCCACTCCATTTGTTAGAGTTATCTTTAACAGTTAGGCTTGAACAGCTGAACCTTTTTTTTACGAGTCACTTTTTTCCAACAAGTCACCCTTCCATGTGTTTTTGCTGATGGCAGGTGTATTAGCCAGGAGGCAAAGTTGTGGTTTATTACACCTTGATTTCTGAGTTTACTTATGGTTACATCTCCAGATCATAGTGCAATTGTTATGCCTGCAGAGTTCGTTTTAATGCCTCTCTTCCAATGCTAAGCGACAGCGCCATCTTTTATATATGTTCTGTGCAGAACCAGTTAGCAAAAGCTTCTGATGTGAACGGTGGAGTTTGTGCTGGCAATATGCCCTAAAATGGTGACGGTAGTTTCATCTCCTATACCAGAGGGCGGCATGGCGGTGGTCGCCGCTCATCTCTGCCTCTAGCCGCCCGCCCTCGACAGTCTCTCCCGACGATCGCCACCCCTCGCCCTTTTACTCTCTCCGCCTATCATTTGTGAAATCTGAAAGCAGGTATGTCTCCAGCTCTAATTCCCCATTTGTTAAATCTCAAAGCTGTGTATCCGAGGTTGATTAATTCTTGTCCTGTGATTAAGGTTTTCAAATGTCCTCATGTTAATGAGTTTTACCACTTTCTCTCTTTCTTGGTTACTTCCAGAAGTGTTATTGCTTAGTCATGAGGTGGCCATTACATAATTTGCATATGAACACATGTTTTTTTCCTTTCTGCGCATATGAGTTAATAGTCAACAATTCCTGCTACTTCTTTTGTCCATGTATGTTTCTTCTTCAAATCAGGTGGAGAAAAACAACCATAGCCTGTGGGATGATTGCACAGAAAACTCCATGCCAATGAGGACATGCACTCATGAAAATGTCATGAAGGTTTGAGTTTTGTTTTTCTCCCAATCCTGATTATATAGTTTCCAAACAGGCAATTATCATGTAGATGTCCACTCTCTACAGGACGTCAAGGATGTTGCAGCTATTCGAGGTCTCTGCTATTGGTCCTACTGTATTAGGACTCAAGATTATTGATGGTTTTCTTTCTTAGCTTTACATGTGTTTTAGTTTGTTTTGCCATGGTCTGGGCTGCCACATTTCGTGTTGTTCCAACAATTTATTCCTTACATTTTGTTGTTGAACATGCACATGTGCATATTTCAATTATATTTGGTTTATATAAATTGTGAATGAAATGATGATAACTGCTGTGAAATTTTAGTTTGGTCACCGAAGTCTAGATGATATATAAAATACAAACTCTTCAACAATTTTACATAAAGCCTGCGTGATATCTAGGATACAAACTATTCAAGAATTCTATGTACTGAATGGCCCCGACCTATATGATCGAGTTTTATATTTTTTATTTATCCTATTTCTTTGTACCTTGTGATTTGTCTGGTTAAAATGACAATCTTTTTTGACAGGTGACCACCTCATAAAGATGTCTTTTCTCTACTCTGATACTGCTGCTAAACAAATTGACGGTTCACTCATATAATTGCCCTATTATAGGCTGTAATGAATTCATGTGTTTTACTTACGGCTGGATCTTTTGATTTCAAGGAGTCTTGTGAGGATTTATGGCTTAGCACAAATTCAGACGAACTTGCAATTAGGCTATGTGTAAAAGGTACTTCGTTGAAATTTAAAAATACAAAATAGTGTTTGCTTTCAGTTTGTCTTTGCTCTACTCTTATACGACAGAAGGCAATACAACACACTAAACATAGCTATGAAAGGTACTGGCCCACTTACATACCACAAAAAATATCGTACGGCCCCATCCACATGTTCAATGCACAGGAAATAAACCAAATCGTCTGCTATGCCAGCCAAGCAATCAGATCGTCTGCATCGGTCCTAGCGCGCGCAAGCGCGCTTTCACTGCTAGTGCATAATTAAGCGTAGTGATGCTAGTTAGCCAATGGATCTTTCACTCGTGGGGAAGCTAAGCTCTGGCCGGCAGTCTGTCTCTCATGTACAGCTCTCTAGCTCCGGTTTTATATTTGAGGTAGCACCTGTCGGTGGGCATTGCGCACCAAAATATATAATTTAATATATATATTGTAGTCCATCTTCCAAGTGGAGATTGCGTAATCAGGGGATTAATGTGTCAACTAGCTACTCTACGCAGCCAAAAAAAGAAACTTGCCCGGCTTAATTTTGCACAGAGAATACATTTGACAACGGATGTATCGATCGGGGTGTCATCTGTACGTACATATGATATGATCATACTGTGTGGCACTGCTGATACTTGGGAATTTATAATCAGTAATTACAACGACGCACTTAAGATTGTTTGATATTAAAAAAACAAAAAAAAAGGTTTATGCGAACCGTGACAAGTTTGCAGTTTGACAAGTGCGTACATATGCACGTTTGACAAGACCTGAAATGCAATTTTTGCCGGCCGTACGTAATACATTAATTCTACGTACACACGACACATGATCCTTTAAAGCGATTACGTTGGAATTAATTTTGAATATTATGCGTTCCATACTCTATGTATAGATGGCCAAACGGGCCGCCCGGCACGGCACGGCACGGACACAACTGGGCACGGCCCATTTAAACCGGGCCCGGCACGGCCCGTTTAAGTAATCGTACCGTGCCGCACCAGTCCAAGCCGGGCCGACCCGTTAGCCCATCAGGCACGAGACACGCTTATTCGAGCCGGGCCGGCCCGTTAGCCCATCAGGCACAATGGAGTGAGCACACGGAGAGAGGCAGGATCGCTAAAAAATTTGCCTCCAAGGGGACTCGATCCCGTGACCTCGCCCCAGGCGCGCTGCGCAAGCTCAGCTAGCCAACTGAGCACGTCTTCGGTTGTGTTTAGATACATCAAGGCTTCTTAATATACGTATATTGAATGAATAAAATTAAAAAATATATAATCGTGCCGTGCCATGCCGCCCACGGCTTAACCTTGGCCCAAGCACGCAGACGCCACTTCCGTGCTGTGCGGCACTACTGCTTAATATCGTGCCAGATCGTGCTTGTGCCTGGCCAAAATCATCGTGCCTCGTGCCGGTCCATTTGGCCATCTATAACTCTATGATACATAATTAATTTGGCAATTTTTTTTCCTCCAGTTAATTTTCCCAACAACCAAAAAAGGTAGTACTATTACTTCTTTCATTTTTTTTTTGTTGAAAATCTAGTTGTGTACGTATCTCTACCATTAAAAAGTGACTTATGGTGGTGGTGGCGGGGGTGGCGGCAACGATAGTGCCAAACTTCCGATCTCCACCCTCGATTTCTTTTGTAAACTATCTGCTCAAATCATAGCCATTGGATTAACCTCCCATGTGTCCACGCCCGACATGGAAAGTCCATGCCGCCCCTAGCTCCCCAACCTCCACCCTTCCCTGTTCTGCTCCTTCCTCCTGCATTCCATCTCGCCTCTCCATGCCCTTCCATACGACACCACCGCTGTTGCCTCCTCTGGATGATTGGATTCCACCTCTCAACGCCGCCTCTGTACTGCGTCGTCCCTCCTCGCACCGTCCATGAGCAGTCGATGGCCAACGACCCGTGTTGGGATATGTCTCAAAATAACTAATTTATTCTATTTCTCATTCTACAAGTTTCTTAGCCTATAAATAGTCACCTCATGTACTATGTAATCTGAACCTTCAACAGCGTATCTGTTTAACTAGGAACTAAGAAGTTTGCACACAGTGGACCGACCAAATCAACTACAGCAAACAAGACCTTAGAGGGAAGGGAGCTGACAGAGAGAGAGAGAGGCGGCTAGGGTTTCCCCTAGCCGCCACCCCGCCGCCGCCGCCGCCCGCCCGCCGCCGCCGACCCACCCCGCCCGTCGAGCCTCATCCCTCGCCATCGCGCCCACGCCGCCTCGCCGCCGCCCTCTCTCTCCGCCGCCACGCGCTTCCTCCCTACCGCCGCCACCGTCCATCTCTCTCCACGCCGCCGCCGCCGGCCACCTCCTCCGAGCCGCCGCCCGCCTCCGAGCCGCCGCCTCGCCTCCTCCTCCACGCCGCCCCACCGGCCTCCTCCGCTGCCGCCCTCACGCCTCTCTGCGCACCGCCCTCCACGCACTGCCGCCTTCCAGACTCCTCTCGCCGCCCGGCCTCCTCCAAGCCTCCTCCACGCCGCCGCCTCCCAGCCACCTCCACGCCGCCGCCGCCGCCTCCTCGTCCAGATCCACGCCTCGCGTCGAGATCACGCCATGCGGCCGCGCCTCGCAAGCGCCTCCTCTGCGCCGCCACCACAGGACTTGCGTGCCGTGGCACCGCTTGGCCGACCTCCGCCCAGATCCGTGCCGCCGTCACGGGTCCTGCGTCAACCGTCGCCTACCAACACCCAGTGTCACGCTGCCATCCGGCCGCCTCCTTCTTCTTCCATCGTCTCCCATCCCTCACCGATATGGGCCGCTCCCCCGTCCCCATCACCTCCGCGGACCGTTGGAACCCACGTCGTCCCAGCTCTTCCCCCTTGCCGGCTGACGTTGGGTTGCGGAGGTCCTACGCCGAGGTGGCCGCCTTCAATGCTTCCTCTTCAAGTGCATACAACCACCATCCTCCGTGCCTTCGTTGCACCTCTCGCTTCCCTACCGACCGACATTCATGACTCCTGGCGACGGCCCGCCGACCATGGCTAGGTCAAGCGCTTCGATTGCCGTTGCTCCTCCTCGCTCTAACGCGCCACCCTCATCGCAATGGCAGCTTGTTAGACCGAGGCGTCGGCGCCATGCTCTGCCCACTTCCATTCCATCCACCGCCCGAGTAAAAGCCGGTGCCAATGCCCGTCTTCTCCACATGCGCGGCTCTCTTAAAGGGCGTTGCCTTCGTTGTTTCGCCAAGGTGACCACCGTGCCAACTCATGCCGTGACCACTGTCGTGCTTCTCCTGCCTCCGCCGGCCACACAAAGATCTTCTTGTAGCCGTGGTGGCAAACCTTCCCATCGGCGCGCCCAGACAACTCAACAAAGACCCTCGCCACCGTCCCCACATAGCCTTCCTTCCTCCTCCGCCTACCTCCGCACCATGACTCCACCGCAACGCCCCTCTTGCACCCTGCGACCTCGCCCACTCGCGTCTCGCCGAGGCCTCGCCAACCATGCGCCTCGATGCGGACGAGCTCCACCGGCAGGGGGTCGTTGTCACCATCACCGGAGGGCCGCACCCTAGCACCGCCTTTGTGGCTCAAAGAACTCAAGACCTCACGCAGTATCCCGTTGTATGACATCCGGGTGACCCACCTCGCGAACCTGCGCTTTCTTGCGAGATTCAAGCTACCGGAGCAGGCTCGACTCGCGGCTCGTCGGTCGTTTCGTTCTAATGGCCGCCACTTCGCCATCTCGAGGTTCACCGGCGATATACACGCCGAGGGGGGGCTGGCTGCCGTGAGGTACAGGGTTCTCGTCTTCATCGAGGGCCTCCCCCTCCACGCGTGGTCCTCCGACGTCGTCGATCACATTTTTGCTGGAGTTGGCCGCCTCGACATCGCCCACGACACCACTCGCTTCGCTGGACACCTCCACGCCGTGTTTGGGTGTGGACCCGCGACCACCGCCATCCCCTCGAGGTGGAGCTCGAGATTGTTGAGCCTTTCCCTACATGGAGACTCGCCGCGCCAATGATGGCGGCCCCTTTCGACTTGCGGCGGCGCGCCAGGCCAAGACCTCCGCGAGCTTCCATCCACCGTCTCCTTCTCCATGTGGATACGGTCGAGATTTCTCCGCCATTACCGCTTCGCATCGGCGGTGGTGTTCGATCGCGCCCCCACCTCCGGAGGTTGGGCTACCCCGACAACGCCCCTCCGCCGTGATCGAGCCACCCACCGCATGTCCTTCCTCGATTGTGCCTCGCCAATGAGTAACGACAACGGTGGCGATGGCGGGGATGCTTCTTCGCTCGCGTCGTCGATCCCCGTCGTCGCAAGCATGGCAAATCTCAATGGTGGCAACCTCGGACTCGTCCTCGGCCGAGGCTTTGGAGCCCACTCGCTTTCCATCCGCCGTCATCGCCAAGCCTCGCGCGCCACTCCTGTGGGCGCTGCGTGCTTCTCATCGCCGCCTCGAGCTCAAGCACCCTACTGTCGGGGCACGTCGCGTCGCGGTCCCGCGCGTGTTTCGCCCCACTGCCGCCGTCTCCAACGCCGTCGCAGTTCGCGGTGACACACCTGTTCGCGTCCCTCCCAAACCGCTAACAGCGATGTCCGTGGCTCCTCCGCCTCCTCCCAACCTAAGCGGCGCTGCATTCTCTGTGGCGATTCCAACGTCGCCCGCTCAACGATCCTTGTCGGCTCGTCCCCTCGGCGCTGTCGTTGTGTAGCCACAAGAGGGGGATGTGGTCGCTGCAGACGTGGCGGCACGCCCACCAGCCAGTGGCCTCACTCACCAAGACAAGGGACCCTACCCAACTGTCGAACTCCCTTGTGCGCTGGATCGCCTACCGGGTGCGATTCAACCTCGCTTTGCCTCCACTTTCCTTCACATGAACCTATGTGCCGATTAACGCCGCAGCCGGAAGCCTCGCGCGCCAAGGCCCGCCCAAGGCCTTGCCTCGCGCCGTGCATTGTTTCGCCCATGAGAGCACCTCGCCCATCACAGACTGGCCTCACGCCTAGCTCTTGCGCGCTAAGCCTCCCGTCCTTTCGAGGGGACCCGACAGGCTGCAGTCGGCCCATCTCCTTGCGGCCTTGCACTGTTGTTGGCACGCTGGACCCACTCTGCCTTGACACACTCTACTTTGCTTCCCCTGAGGTGATCCGGTTTGACCCTATGTCCCTAGAGGCTGAGTTGGCACCGCTCACCCCGGCTCAGTCTCTCCTCTCTAGGGCCATTGTGGTTACCCCCGCCCCATTGATCCCTCACCTCCACTTAGACGCTCTCGCCTAAGCGTACCACCCTGCTCGCTGCAGCTCAGTTGGCTTCCGGGAGGCCGTCATTTGCTGGTGGTGGGTCCTCCTCTGTCCCCGCCATTCGAAGGGCGCAGGGCCTCCTTGTCCGCAAATTGGGCATCCCTCACTCCTCGTCCATGGACGACCTCATTGCCACCGCAGCCCTCGCTTCGCCATCGGCTCGCTTGATGACAACACACTCGCCACCGTGGCTGACGTTTGCGGACTTGCCCGCCCTGCACTGGACATTTCCGCCGTCGGTCCGGATGCGGTTGAGGAGTGCGTGGCTGCCTCTTAGCCCCGCCCCCTGACCCTCATTCCAGTGCTCACCTCCGTTCCGCCCAATGAAGATCCTTAATCGGGCGCCATGGACTCAACTCCGCAAAGCGGGACATCGTGGCAGCTTAGTTGAGACCATTCCCCTCCATCCTAGCGATCCAAGAATCCAAACTCTCCAACCCGTGCCACCGCACCCTAATGGAGATCTGCGGTTATAGGTCGAGGGTCGCACGCAACTCCCTTCTACGGGCTCCAGGGGTGGGATCCTCCTATTCTGGGACGACTCCCTTCTCCAACTCTCTGACCCGCTCGTTCTACAACACTCCGTTTCCGCGAAGGTAACCCACTTGGATGGCCAATCAAGTTGGGCCATAACCACTGTTTACGGCCCGACAAGTGACTCTGAGAAAGAAGCTTTTCTTCAGGAAGTTGAAACCATCGGCAACTTCTTTGCTTCCCCATGGCTAATCCTCGGCGACTTCAATATGATCTACAAAGCAAGTGACAAGAACAATCTAAACCTCAACCGTCGGCTCATGACTCGTTTCAGGCAAACCCTCGACAACTCCAACCTAAAAGAGATCCACCTCTCTGGACGTCGTTTCACCTAGAGCAACGAGCAATCCCGGCCAACCCTCGTCAAACTTGATAGAGCATTCTGCAACCCCAATTGGGAAATGATCTTCCCGTCATGCTCACTACTACCGCTCTCATCTATTGCCTCGGACCACTGCCCCCTCCTACTTACTGCCGAGTGGACGCCTCGCCCACTTAGACGCTTTCGATTCGAATCCTTCTGGACAAAGATGCCAGGCTTCTCGGAGGTTGTTCAGCAAGCCTGGGGAGAAAACAACAACATGCCCACCCACCCCCTCCTTCGTTTCAAGCTGAAGCTCTCTCGCACGGCCTCCGCCCTGCGCACCTGGAGCCGTACACACATCGGAAACATCAGGCTCCAGCTGGCTGTCGCCTCTGAGGTTATCCGTCTTTTTGACGTGGCCATGGAGTCTCGGTCGTTATCTCAAGGTGAGCTTGACCTGCGCCGCTCGCTAAAGAATCGTATCCTTGGGCTGAGTGTCATCGACAAAATAATGTGGAAGCAATGATCCCGTCTCTGTTGGCTCAAGTGGGAGATGCCAACACGCTACTTCCACCTCGTATGAAACAAATGGCGCCGGAAGAATCACATTCACTCCTTGCAAAGCCCCTCAGGAACTCACACTGAATTCGCAGAAAAGGCTGACGTCCTACATTCTCACTTCAACTCCATTTTCGGGGAAGACGCAACCCAAAATTTGGTTTCAACGAGCGTATCCCTCAACTGAACTTCACAGGCCTCGCCTACTTTGGATCTCTCCTCTCTTGAGGACCCTCTCGCTTCGATTTAACTCAAGCGGTGATTTTTCTCTTCCGAATGAGAAGGCCTCGCCCGGATGGCTTCACATGGGAATTCTACAAGACTTGCTGGGACCACATATCTTTTGACACCTTGCGGTAAGCAATGCCTCTTTGGCCTTGATGCTCCGGCTTCAATCCCTAAATCATACCACATCATTCTTCTATCAAGAAAGACGGCCCAACAGCGTCCCTCGGACTACCGCCCCATCGGTCTTATCCATAGTTTGGGAAGCTCTTTACCAAAATCCTTTCTTGAGATCGCCCCTTTATGGATGGGCTCATCTCACCTCGCCAAAGCGCGTTCATCAAAAACGACACATACAAGATAACTTCCTATTGGTCGAGGTTGCGCCAAAACTCTTCACCGCCTCGCACACCACCCTATTCCTTAAACTGGACCTCGAAAAAGCCTTTGACTCGGTCTCCTAGGCCTATCTCCTCGACAATCTTCGTGCACGCGGGTTTGGCCCCCGTTGGCGAGGCCGATTTCACCGACCCTCGCATCCACTTCCTCAAGGGTCCTCCTTAACGGTGTCCCATCGATATCATCCACCATACCAAAGGCTGCGACAAGGAGACTCGCTCTCCCCTCCTCTTCGACCTCGCCATTGAACCATTGGTGGCCCTTCTCCAACGGGCCATTGACGAAGGTGCCCTCTCGCCAATCCGCGTCCTCCAAGACAACTGTCGAGTCTCACTATTCGCTGACGATGCCGCCATCTTCTTAAAGCCGACCCAGATGATGTCTCCACCTTGGCGTGCATCCTTGAGCGTTCGGCAACATCTCCGCCTTGAACAAACTTTTCAAAGTCCTGTGTTGTCCCCATCGATGCAATGCGGACCTTGACACCATCTGCGTGACTTCCCAAATTAAAGGCGTCCTTCCCCATTAAATATTTGGGCATCCCACTTTCCATCAAGACTACGACACGTTCACTTTCAGCCCTCATCGACAAAATCGAAATCGGTGGCGGGTTGGAGGGTCGTCTCATGTCTAAAGGAGGGAGGCTTACCTGCGCAGCAGCTTCTCTCGCCTGCCGACCTATGTTCTCTCCGTCATCACCCCCAACCTCGGTCATTAAGAAAATTGACCAATTGAGAAAAGCATGGCTTTGGAGCGGATCTGCTATCCCGGGGCTCCACCAAGGGTCAACGGGGCTTGGTCTACTCGCCTACCAAGTTCGGGGCCTTGGGGTTTTGGACTTATCCCGCTTGATCGAGCCCTTCGTTTGCTGGTCGTGGTGAACAAGGCGTCGCCTCTAGGCCTTGGGTGGGCTCTCTGGACCCTCCCACAGAGGTCGATGCAGCTCTCCTTCGTGCGGGGATGCTCGATTCACGCTTGAATGGGTCCTTACTATCCTTCGGGAGGACGGTTGGCTTGGCGGCTCGTCACCAAAGGAACTAGCGCCATGGCTCTTCCCGGCTTCCACCAGAAAGGCGGCGTCATGGAGGCGCTTGAGAACAACAAGCGGCTAGTCGACCTCACGGCGCAATATGGATCCTCCTCGTGGATCGAACTTGTCCAACTTCTCCTCCGCCTCGCTCAGCGTCGTTGGCGCCACTCGAAGATGACCTGATCACATGGCGTTTCTCCACAGACGGGCGCTTCTCCGTGAAAACTGCCTACAACTTACAGTTCATTGGCCGTCGTGAGCTTTCCCCGCAGCGGCGGTCTGGCGGATATGGGCCCCATCCAAATGCAAGTTCTTTGTCTGGTTGCTTCGGCGAGGATATGGACGGTGATGCACTATTACGAAGGCAAGCGCCTAACGCTTACGCGCCCCCTCTGCTCGAGGAACCTAGAAACTCGAGCACCTCTTCACGTAATGCGACTTCGGCTCCTTCATCTGGACGCGCCTTGCCGCTTCGCTTCGACTTTCCTCGCTAGACCCATCGCACTGGCAATGGAAATCCGACCTTCCGCTTTGGTGGGAAATTGATGTCGCCCAGGATGCCAACCCAAAAGCGACCCTCTCTGTTGCCATCGGTACCATTTGGCGTCTCTGGCTCGAGCGGAATAACCGTGTTTTTCGCTCCTCCGAACGACCACCGGACGTTGTCCTTCAACAACTTCTAGATGACCTGCGGCTGTGGGCAACCGCAGGAGCGCATTTTGTAATCTCTTGATTCTTTATACGTCCTCTGGGGGGGGAGGGCTTTAAAACCCCCTAACTCTGTAAACCTTTTCTCTTTTGATCAATAGATGGCAGCTCTCCTGCCCTTTGCTCAAAAAAAAAAACGGCGTATCTGTTTTTCTGTGTTTTTTTCTCTTTTACCGTGAAGGGTTTTTTTTTCCGTGGTGTCCACCTTTTCTTCTAGCCCTAACAAATGGTGTCTATTCGATATGTTTTCTCGTCCATAATTGAATCACCGGGAGCAGGATCGACGGAAACTTCACATCATCTTTAGTGTCGCTGACTCGTTGTGCTGCCTCGCAGTGGCCGCGTTCGCTAGCAGCCGCTTGTGAAGATGAGATAATCACCCGAGGTTCATGAGACTTCCTGTTGTTCATCACAAAGTGATTTTATTCAAAGCTTCCTCGATTCCCGTGTACCCAAAAGAAATGCCTTCTGCACTGTTCAGTTCGGTCATTGACCAGAGATTCTCTTTAACACAAGGTTCTACCAGGAAGTTTATTGATTCCTTTGCGTGCTGTGCTGATTTGATCTGTCCTACTGCTTCGTGATTTGATCCGTTATTTTTAGGGGATTTCAATCTTAGCTTCCGATATTTATTTTTTGTCACCATGTCGGCTAAACTTGACGTTGTTACAGTTTGATGGCAAAATTAGCTTCACAATTTGATAGATTCAGATCTTACATAGCTTGATGTCAGAAAAACACTTCTTCACAAACCTGATAAAGTGGATGAAGAGATGAATGGGAGGAGACGTACGGATCAGAAAGCTGTGACGTACTGCCATAACTTTGTTTGATTACAGATTTACAGATAATCTGCATGAAGTTATTAAAGAGACGAGTGCTGTCACTTTATGGACAAAACTCAAAAACGTTAAATCTGGTGTTTACTTTTCTTTTCAACTTAAGAAGGTGTCTGACTTCAGGTTAATGTTTGGACTCCGCGCTCGCGAGGCCGGCCACGCCTGGTAACTAAGGGGCAGTCGACTTCAACGATCAAGCAAGTCCTTGGCAAAGCCTGCGTTGAAGCTATTATTTTTGCCTGTCACACGGACTCATGGAAATAAGATAGAAAAAAATCATGGAGATAGAGATAATAAACTAATGATACTCCGCTCCTTTTAGTAAGAACTTCGTTTGTGCAGAGTAAACATGAAATGCATGATGAAAAGTCTTAAAATTTGCAGACTAAAATGTTTGATCTTCCTTCCACGAGAGCGGCAGACTGACATTTCTGGTCCATTCCTGGTGCCTTCCATTTCTATCACACAGATATGCATCACTAGAAACAAAATTGCTACCATGCTTGAATGCTTGATGGAAGCACATCCTCCTCCTCTGTCCATTACTACGCTCTGGCTTGCGGTCTCCAGTTTATAGCCTGGCTTGTTACCTATGGAAATTTATGGCTTGGTGTTTTATTAATTTCCACGTGTCCCTCTTTGAATGTTTGTCCTGCTCTACTATAGCCAGAGGAGGACACACTGTATATGATGAAAGCTTCCAAAGTTCCATGCACGTGGCTTCCTGTTTAGTCTGGCTGTGGCTCAAAAGCCCAAAGTCTTCTTTTGGGATGGTCTTGAAGCAGTTGAATTGGTGCCATTTTTTTTTTCAAAACTTTAACGGGAGCCCTATCAATTCATTTAAAATAATAATAATAATAATAAATTACACGTGAAAGGGAATTGAAATGTTTCATGTTGACGAGGCCTTTTTTGCCTAGTGTGTTAAGTTTCTCTTTTAAAAACAATAAAAGGAATGATTATCGACGCGTAAATGATTTTTGCATTAAAAAATTGGAAAACTTAGCCATGAGATCGCAAGTCGCCTATTTAACACTCCTTATACTGCATTTACAGTATTGGTAGCATTACAACTGAAACCAAAGCTTAAATGACAACAACCAACACGTCAACAGTCATTGTTGATACGTCAACCCATAACAACTATGGTCATATGCCCTAGATGTAGATGTGGGGTTGGTCGGGGACGAAGATAATGTAGAGGTCGGATGAGGCGACAGGCATCGGCTTAACAAGGTTACTCCAAACCATAATTGTATACATGTGATGATCAAGGTATATAGATGGTGGTTTCTTAGTTCGTTCTCGACTTATTATTTCTTTACAAGGTGTTGAGCTCTATCAAAATTGAATTTTCACCACGTGGGGCTCACCCACGTGCCAGGCGGCGTCCTCTTGACTGGGACATAACAATCTCACCTACAAACTCCTAGGGCATTGCAAACCTCAACTTACAAATCATGTCATCTTGTTTTATAGACATAATAATGTCATTAATTAGTTATGTCTTAGTTTCTTTCCTAAACTAATAAATCTATATCTAATTTGGGAGAATTATTTCTAACATCTCTCTGATCTTATTAATCACTTAGATGGAAAAAAAGTGAAGAAGTCGACTGCTATTCATTGCCAAAGCGAGAGAGGCTGTCATAGACTCATAGTATTAGCGATGAAAAAGCTATAGAGACAAAAGCCAATAAGACAGAGCATCTCTGTAAGAGAACTCCACCGTGTGAGTAAAAAGATGAAATGCACAAATGAAATGTTCCCTCTTGCAAAGTAAAATGTTTAGTCATCCTTCCATGAGGGGGGTTGAGACGAACATTTCTGGTCCACTTCTGATGCCTTCCATTTCTATCACATAGAGATGCATCTCTAAAAACAAAAATTGTTATGTTACCATGCTGATGGGAGCCACGTACGTAATCCTCCTCCCCTTTCTACTACGCTTGCGGCCAGACTCCAATTTATAGCCTGGCTTATTGCCTCTCTCACAATTGATGACTTGGTGCTTTTATCGATTTCCATGTGGCTCTCTGAATGTTTGCCTTGCTCTACCATAGTCAGTGAGCACACACCATTTCTTTTTGAAAAGACAGTGAGCACACACCCTTATATAAAAGCTTCTGTGTGGTTTCGTGTTTGGTCTGACTATATGGCTCAGAAGCTCAACTCTTCCACTCTTTCGGAATGGCCTTGGAGCAGTTAAGCTCGTGCTATTCGAAAACTTTACGCAGTGTCTATAATGCAAGAATTTTCTCAACTATTGTTCGAATTGAAATGTTTTCTGTTGACAGGCCTTTGACTATTGTGTTAAGTTTCTTTTTAAGAAACAACAAAAGAGATGACTGCCCACAAGTGAATGGCCTTTGCATAAAAGAAACAACCAAAGAGATGATTGCCCACAAGTGAATGGCCTTTGCATAAAGGAAAACTTAAAATATTTTTGCCATGAGATCGAAAGTCGTCTACTCTGCACTCCTTAAACCACATTTGTTGTATTAGTAGTATTGCAACTGAAACCGGAACTTATGATGACAACCAACACCCCAACCGTCGTTGTTGATGCGCCAACCCATAACAGCCATGGTCATGCACCCTAAATCTAGATGTGGGGTTGATCGAGAACGAAGATGGGGTGAATGCTCAATGATCACGACAAGCATGAGCGGGACAAGGTTACTCCAATCACTAGTTGTATACATGTGATGATCCATGTAGAGAGACGGTGGTTTCTTAGTTCGTTCTCAACAGATTATTTCCTTATAAAGTGTTCAGCTATGTCAAAATCGAATTTCCACCGCTTTAAATAATGATTTTGAAAAGTCAAAATTGGAAGTTAGAACTAGATTTATGAATGTTGCAATTGTGACTTTGAGATTTTTAAGAAATAACATCGAAATTTGAAACAAATAAAAATAATCAAATAATTTTCTTATAATTGCTGTTTGATGCGGCACTAGCCTATGAATCATGGTAATTCAAAATGCAGTGTTCACCATGCATGTTCATGCCTCTAAGCACATATGTAGAGTTGAATTTCATTATTAGCCAGCACATTCGTTTGTTCCTCTTCCTTCGGTCTCACCTGCAGTTTTATTTATGAGGTTGCCTCCTGATCAACTCCTAATCGAGAAAAACATAAGTGCAACAATGCTCTTCCGAAAAAATAAGTTGGTTAAGCTGAAATTAGTTGTGTGGGAGGCTAAATAGATAAGATAGCTGAACGAATAAGGTTAACCTGTTTTAAAGATGCTAGCATCTTGCTTTAAAGAAAGATCTCATATGCAGCTGCCTGAGTGAAGCATCATGAGGTCCACCACAGCATGCATGCATGCGTTCACGAAGGCGATGGCTCCCCGCAAGCAAATGTCGTCTTCTGTGTGCATGGCATCCAAACTTGCCTCGACCACCCTATTTGTGAGGCTTTAGTATGCTAAGAATATGATGAGGTACAATAATATATAGGAGATTTTTATTGTTGGCACTAGCTTAGCCGTCTTTTAAAGGTGTGTCAAGGTCGCAAAGATAAATGTTAGAAAAAAAAATAGAATATTGAGGAGCGACCGAGCTTCCTAGTGACTTTGCAATGTACACATGAGGAAGTCACTTGAGCTATGCAAACTGCAACTAAGAAGAAAATGGCACTTGCTTCATAATAAGTTCTCTTGTGGCTATGTGACCGAAGTGTCGCAAGGCCCACCACAATGTGTGTTCACGACTCATGTACTTATGTATGCAATGACTTTCCGCCTAACAAAGGCCATGCACCTTCCATGTTCATGGCATTCGAAGTTGCCATGGTCATCCAATTTGTGGTGCTTTGCAAGTGGTTTTGAGGCGTGCTATCATATTGCTTCTCCTAGCCGAGATGACATTCATATTACCTTCCATTCCTAAAGGGCTAAGTCATGGGAGATGATTCCAAATTTTTAGTATAGTTTCGGTGCCCCGTGCCGCTGAAACAAGATTGGTGGCATCATCATTCTTGAAGCAGGCACAACATTCATATGTCTTATCTCTCTCACTCTTCATTTGCTCACCTTTTATATAGTATCTCATTCAACACATATAGTACGGAAAAAGCATATCACGTGATCGTATTGACCCGAGGTCCTTAATATGTCATTTCACATAGCATTGGTGGGGCAAAAAAAAAGGTTTGACATGGTCTTATGCGTAGATTAGGTACAAAATTATCTTTTATCATCATCAATATGGTCAATTCATTAATTCATTCATTGTCAAAATATTTTTTGATATGTAGGCAGAGGTGCTATTCTAACTGAAAAGCAAAAGCAACCATTAAAAAAATAGAATTGGTCAGGTGGCAAGAAATATAGCGTTTGCACTAAAAAAGAGGCCATTCAATATTCATTCCTTAAATGTAATCTAGCTAGGATTGTCTAGTGGTTAATCCTTATTGCTCTAGGTTTGCACTCCCTACAAATATTTAATGTGTGATTGGGTGTTGGCTTTTGGAAATGAGTTTACAGCAAAAGGAAAAAGTCATGGTTGGCGTCAGGCATCAGCTGTTTTATGGGCCAATTGGTTTTGTACAAATAATATGTTTTTTTGGCAAAAGGAAGGATTTCTCTTTCTTCTGATTTATTTATAGGAAAGCATAGTAATTACGCTAGTGGGCATTTTACTCTTAAAGAAGGATGAAAGTGTGGAGTTTGACGAGGTCAGGTAATCAGTATGACATTTTTCTTAATTAATCATGATTGAAGATTTAATGTTCTTGCCATCCTACTGTGCATTTCCTTTGTTTTGAATATGATGCGATGATTAGTAGATTATGTTTGGCCCACATACATTGCAGATGATGAGTTCATGCTTGGATTTTGCACATGACATTGAACTACTCCATGTGTTGATGTGTGCACATGCATGACGTTGCGAAGCGAGGCGGGAGCGGAGGAATCCTGTCGCGAGAGCTCGCAAGGGGATACCACCCCGTAGTGTCGTTCCTCAAATGAAAAATGCAATTTTCATCATGCTCGTGCCTCAAGGCAGCACACACGTAAATCTGAAGTTCATTAGCCAGCAAATCCATGTGCTCTCCATTAATTCTCGCCTTCGCAGCGAAAGGGATCAGAATCCAATCTTAGGCAATTACATTTGATGGCAAAATTAGCTTCATAATTTGATAGATTCAGATCTTACATAGCTTGATGTCAGAAAAACACTTCTTCACAAACCTGATAAAAGTGGATGAAGAGATGAATGGGAGGAGACGTACGGATCAGAAAGCTGTGACGTACTGTCATAACTTTGTTTGATTATAAATAATCTGCATGAAGTTATTAAAGAGACGAGTGCTGTTACTTTTTATGGACAAAACTCAAAAACGTTAAATCTGGTGTTTACTTTTCTTTTTAACCTAAGAAGGTGTCTGACTTCAGGTTAATGTTAATTTGGACTCCGCGCTCGCGAGGCCGGCCACGCTTGTGTTAGCATTAATCTTGACTAGTTAATTTATTTTAGAAACTTTGTTTTGGTTAGCAGTCCATGCGTGTCATGTACGTGGAGTAATGGAGTAGTGTGCGTGTGTTGCATGCATGTATAGGTGTTGGTTAATTAGCTAGTTGCTTAGTGGAGTCCGCACGTAGCTAACTGCATGCACATTTGGTGGAGCACGTCGTTGCGTGGCCAGCAGTCAGCTCGGAGGATCGATTCATATGCGTCAGTTGCGCAAGGCATGCACGAGTGAGTGGCTAGTGCTGAAGTGGATGATCGTGCGTGCGTGCGTGCGCATGTTGAGTTGCTGCTGTGTGCATGTGGCCGAGGCTATTTAGCCAGTGCGGTCATTTGTTTGTTAAGAGTTCTTTTGGCAGTTAATAGAAAACAGAAAAGGGGTGTTCGTCGCCGCAACGCTGCTCGTATGGTATGTGTGCGTTTTGCTGCAAGTGTTCTATGCGCTGAGTTTGTCTCTCTGTTAGTCTCCAAAGTGTACTCGCGTGCGTCGTGTGAGTTCCATCCTTAGCCTGGTTCCAACAGCCTGGAAATGCGTCCCGTGGGATCAGCTCTTTGAGCTCGGCGAAGAGCGGGTGGTCGTCGACGGTGAAGTAGACGTATATATAGTTTCAGTTTCAGGCGAGCGCCTCCTAGGCGTAGGAGCCCACGTCCATGCGCCCCGCCGCCGTAGCAGCGCCGCGTCGAGGCCGTCCCTGTAGATGGCGGTGAAGACGATCGATGATGCGCTCCTCGCCGGGCGTCGACCATAGGCGCCCGCCGATGAAGCTGAGCCGCCCGGACAGCGCCGGCGGGTGGTGCTCTTCCTCCCGCCAGTACCTTTCTCTCGCCGATGTCTTCCCCTCCGACGTCGTCGCCGCCGTAGCTGAAACATTCAGCGGCGATTGATCCAATGCATGGTCGACTTCTTGGCTCCGACCCAAAACTAAAAGCTTACAAAGGCTTTCATTATATAGGCTTTAAGTTCTTCTGCGCTACGTACAAACTCTTGGTTGGTTGGGCGTTGCATACCTCGACTTACCGATAATGTCGTCTCCTTTTTGTTAGGTATGTCTTGGTTTATTTAATACTCTGGCCCGATCTGTTGTGAGGCCCACGTGGATGTGATTGTGAGATTAGTCTCATATTGCTAGTTGAGAAAGAGTTCTAGTAGCATATTATGCCTGTTAGAGCCAAATATAGCACCCCGGGTTAACTCTTTTGGATGAAGGGAGGCTGAAAAGTTTAAGTGGGTGTTATGTATGCGTGGGCTAGGTGGGCTAGGCCCTAAGCGATTTTGGGCCAGAGTGTTACAGATGGTATCAGAGCATCAATTCTCGCTGTGCGGCAGATCGTTTGGGCTTAGTTGGGCGTCAGCCCATTAAGGGTGGGTGAGTATAGTATTCCAGCCCGATCTGTTGTGAGCATGGTTATCAAGTCCTACGATTAGTCGCGATTAATCCACGATTAGTCCATAAGTCTCTTTTTTTAGTAAGACTAGGGACCTCGACTCGACTAGACATTCTATCGTGAGTTCCATCATCTAACATTAGAAGAAAACTAGTCACTTGGCATTGCATTCTCATCCTTGTTATGCTTTTGGACTCCACTGTATTTGTTATTTTTTTTACAAAAGTACAAGTAGTCATGCCAACTACACAACTACTTTTTAAACAAAATAGATGTTGTTGTTGTCGACTAGTCATGGACTAGCCACGACTAGTCCACGACTAGTCCCCAAGTCTCCCCTCATGCGACTCGACTCGACTTTACGACTTGATAACCATGGTTGTGAGGCCTGTTGGAGTTAAACATAGCACCCCGGGTTAACCCTTTTGGATGAAGCGCACAATTAAACAATGTTTACTATAATGCGCACATGGATTTACAATAATCAAAGACTTTGTTTACTATAAAATTATAATCACGTGACATGTGTCTTCAAAAACATGAACACACATGTCTACTACAAAAAATATTTGCCTAGGACCTCTATTGTTTGGGCAGTGCCATCAACTTTGTCCATTGTAGTAGCCATGCTATCATCACCGCCCTTGACTTCAACTTGGACATCCTTATTTGGATTTATATACGGATGAAGCGAGACCGAAAAGTCTAAGTGGTTGCTATGCATACGTGGGCCAGCCCCGTAGGTGGGCTAGGCTCTAAGCGATTTTGGGTCAGGGTGTTACAGTTTATTTCCTAACCTAATAAACATTTGTTCCTAATTTTGGAGGATTATTTCTAGCATTCCTCTTATATGATTTATCAAAAAAAATAAAAAAGTAAGGAAGTCGACCATCCCTCTGATCATATCAATAGAAGAAAAAAGTAATTTAGGGGCAGTCGACTTGAAGGATCAAGCAAGTCCTTGGTAAAGCCTGCGTTGAAGCTATTATTTTTACCTGTCATACGGACTCATGGAAATAAGAGAGAGGTAATAAACTAATAATACAGGATAGCTCCGTTCCTTTTAGTGAGAACTTCGTTTGTTTTTGCCTGTCATACGGACTCATGGAAATAAGTTTGAAAAAAAATCATGGAGACAGAGGTAATAAACTAATAATACAGCTCCGTTCCTTTTATTGAGAACTTCGTTTGCGCAGAGTAAACATAAAATGCACGATGAAAAGGCTTAAAATTTGGAGAGTAAAATGTTTGATCTTCCTGGAAGTGATCGTGTCGAAGAGCGACAGAGATGATCTGGTCGGAAAGGTGCGGCTTTTGGAGGAAGAGAAGAAAGAACTACCGCCGCACATCGTCGAGTTCTTGGAGCGGCAGTGCAGCTCTCGCATGGACGATGCCTGCGGCGAGCTGGTGGTTGATCTCGACAAGACGGAAGGCGCCGCCATGTTTCAGCTGAAGAAGCTCGTGGACCAATTCGCTAATGAAAGGAAGCAGCGGCTGGAGGAGCAGGAAGATGTTTTCGTGGACATCTGTGGCGGCGTCTCTCCCGTGGTACACAAGTCGCTACAGCGGCAGACCGACATTTCTGATCCATTCCCGGTGCCTTCCATTTCTATCACACAGATATGCTTCACTAGAAACAAAATTGCTACCATGAATTCTTGATGGAAGCACATCCTCCTCCTCCGTCCACTACTACGCTCTGGCTTGCGGTCTCCAGTTTATAGCCTGGCTTGTTACCTTTGGAAATTTATGGCTTGGCGTTTTATTAATTTCCACGTGTCCCTCTTTCAATGTTTGTCCTGCTCTACGATAGCCAGCGAGGAGGACACACTATATATGATGAAAGCTTCCAAAGTTCCATGCATGTGTCTTCCTGTTTGATCTGGCTGTGGCTCAAAAGCCCAAAGTCTTTCACTCTTTTGGGATGGTCTTGAAGCAGTTGAATTGGTGCCATTTTTTTCAAAACTTTAACGGGAGCCCTATCTATTTTTTTTAAGAAAAATAATGATAATAAATTACACGTGAAAGGGAATTGAAATGTTTCATGTTGACGAGGCCTTTTTTGCCTAGTGTGTTAAGAATGATTATCGACGCATAAATGATTTTTGCATTAAAAAATTGGAATATCTTAGCCATGAGATCGAAAGTTGCCTATTCAACACTCCTTATGCTGCATTTACGGTATTGGTAGCATTACAACTGAAACCAAAACTTAAATGACTACAACCAACACGTCAACCGTCATTGTTCATGCGTCAAACCATAACAACTATGGTCATGTGCCCTAGATGTAGATGTGGGGTTGGTCGGGGACGAAGATAATGTAGAGGTCGGATGAGGCGGCAGGCATCGGCTTAATAAGGCTACTCCAAACCATGATTGTATACATGTGATGATCAAGGTATAGAGATGGTGGTTTCTTAGTTCGTTCTCGACTTATTATTTCTTTACAAGGTGTTGAGCTGTGTCAAAATTGAATTTTCACCACGTGGGGCTCACCCACGTGCTGGGTGTTCGGTGTCGTCTTGACCAAGACATAACAATCTCGCCTACAAACTCCTAGGGCATTGCAAACATCGACTTACAAATCATGTCATCAATTTTTATAGACATAATAATATCATTAATTAGTTATGTCTTAGTTTCTTTCCTAAACTGATAAATCTATATCTAAGTTGGGAGAATTATTTCTAACATCTCTCTGATCTTATTAATCACTTAGATGAAAAAATGTGAAGGAGTCGACTCCTATTCATTGGCAGAGCGAGATGAGGCTGTGCCAATGCTGTCATTGTCTCATCATAGTATTAACGATGAAAAAACTATAGAGACAAAAGCCAATAAGACAGAGCATCTCTCTAAGAGAACTCCACAGTGTGAGTAAAAAGATGAAATGCACAATTGAAATGCTCCATCTTACAAAGTAAAATGTTTATTCATCCTTCCACGAGGGGTTGAGAACAACATTTCTGGTCCACTCCTAATGCCTTCCATTTCTATCACATAGAGATGCATCCCTAAATACAAAAATTGTTATGTTACCATGCTTGATGGGAGCCACGTACGTAATCCTCCTCCCCTTTCTACTACGCATGCGGCCGGACTCCAATTTATAGCCTGGCTTACTGCCTCACTTGATGACTTGGTGCTTTTATCGATTTCCATGTGGCTCTCTGAATGTTTGTCCTGCTCTACCATAGCCAGTGAGCACACTGTAATACCAATAAATAAAGAGGATAGATGGGCCGGTGGACCAAGCCCAGCCCACCACCGACCGTAGCTGGAGAGATAAGGCAGGGAGGGGCAGCCAGCTCTCCTGTCCCTCGCATCTCACCCTTTCTCGAACTCCCCTGTCCCCATCTATCTCTAGCTCGCCCGACTGCTCCCGCCTGTCGCCGCCGTTGTTGGCCGCCGTCGCTGTTCGCCGTCGGTAGCCGTCGTCCTGCGCCGCCTCGTGCCACCGTCCCCTCCCGTTTCCCCTTCCCTGTGGCTGCCTATCTAAGGTTGCTTGTGGGGAACATCAAAGAAGCAAGGATGAAGGGATGAAAGGGAAGGAAAGGTAAAGGAAATTGGAGGGGGAGGCTGCCTAAGTGAAGGAAGGAGGAGGAGAATGGGAGAAGAAGAGGAGAGCTAGGGTTTCATCCAAACCCTAGTAAAATGTTGGGAAACTAAGGTGAATTTCTGCATTTAGCTCTTGTATGGGTTGGTTTAGGATGGGTTTTGGGAAGAGATGCAAATCTTGGACTTGTATTTTAAGGGAAGTTTGTGGCCTGTGAGTGCAGTAGCTTGGCCAGTGGAAACAGAGTGTTTCGGCTAGGATTCAGGGCTTGTTCATATTGAGGAAATTGTAGCTTATCTTTCTAGCTTACCAACGAGCCCAAGAACGTGCAATTTGGCCTAGCGGTTTAGAAGTTATGACTTCCGGAGTGTTGCTGCCTAGTGTAGGCCGCGACGAGGTTTCGTTAAACTAGTAGCCTATATGGTCAGCCACTTTATAAGTTAATAGCTGAAGATTATGGAAAAATTGGGAGCCTAATGTATTAGAGGTTGAAAATGGGAAGGACTAAATGGGATACTAAGTGTAAACATTGGCTTAGTAAGGGTATCAAATCGGTTGAATTGTCATGCTTGCAATGTGTAGATACCACTTCGGGGTCAGCATCGACATCTCGTTCTTCCGCCCCGCCGGGTAACTAAGGCAAGTACATGATGCGATATGGATGGTAATATATGCTAGAATAGTATACTGTACTATATATATGTTCTGCTTTATGATTGGTAAACTTGATAATGAATGGATGCATGGAGGATAGAGATGGAATGAGGATGGAATATGTTGCTTAACCATGCTTGTTGCATACATCCATAAAACATGCATTCGAGTCAGGACGGTGAGAAAGTCATATAGCTAACTAGTCCGGTGAGCCACGGGCTCGGTCTATGGAAAGGCTATATGACTAATCCGGTGTGCTCTTGATAAGGCCTACACCCCCCATGGGATGGCGGGGAAGTCTCACTACGGTGAGCACCTCCACGGGATGGAGTTAGAGCAGTACATCGACGAGTGTACGCTCAGATACCGGTGCACGCAAATGTTTAAGATCATAAAGCATTTCATTGCATTGCATTGCATTGAAACTTGTTGTTTGATTGGAGCCACAATTGATGATAATGTTATTAACGCTTATGTTTACATTCAAACCTCGCTATTATGTAATTTGCTGAGTCTTAGTCTCACTCTTGCTCATCTATTGTTTTTTTAGGTGATGGTTGAAGTAGCACCGTGGAAAAGGGAGTAGATCATACTTTTGCTCATCACACGAGCTAGCCAATCCAACATTTTGTTAATGCAATGAATTGTCTAGAGCTTGTATGTTACTTTGGTAGTGTGTAATAACTTAGCTTAATAAGGTTCGCTTGTGCTGGTTGGCTAATACTCTCTGAAGGTCGCCAGAAAGTATATGTTTAGGGGTGGTTGTGGTTCTTGCCATATGTTAGCTTTGGCTTATAAATGGTTGGATGTATATTGATGCTTGTGCTATGAGTTTTCCCTGTTTGGATGTCCCAGTGTTAGGGGAAGTTCTGCCAAATTTGTATTAAAGGAGTTTGGTAGCATCTTGAGCCTCAGGGGTGAGGTCGGGGTGTTACGCACACCATTTTTTTTTGAAAAGACAGTGAGCACACACCCTATAAAAGCTTTCATGTGGTTTCATGTTTGGTCTGACTATATGGCTCAGAAGCTCAACTCTTCCACTCTTTCGGAATGGCCTTGGAGAAGTTAAGCTCGTGCTATTCGGAAACTTTACGCAGTGTCTATAATGCAAGAGTTTTCTCAACTATTGTTCAAATTGAAATGTTTTCTGTTGACGAGGCCTTTGACTATTGTGTTAAGTTTCTTTTTGAAAAACAACAAAAGAGATGACTGTCCACAAGGGAATGGCCTTTGCATAAAGAAAAACTTCAAATATTTTAGCTATGAGATCGAAAGTCGTCTACTCCGCACTCCTTAAACCACATTTATTGTATTAGTAGTATTGCAAGTGAAACCAGAACTTACGATGACAACCAATGCCCCAACCGTCGTTGTTGATGCGCCAACCCATAACGGCCATGGTAATGCACCCTAGATCTAGATGTGGGGTTGGACGAGAACGAAGATTAGGTGAATGCTCGATGATCGCAGCAAGCGTGAGCGGGACAAGGTTACTCCAATCAGGGTTTCAAAAACCGCCGGCTAACCGCGGTTAGCCGCCGGTTAACCGGTCTCCGCAAGCACACGGTTTGGAAAACCGTTGGGGTAAACCGGCCGCAATTCGGTGAAATTCGTGAAATTCAAATTTGAAGTGAAAATTATTATAAAATTTTTATAAATAGTATTCATTATTCTAAGCATTTTGGTTTAAACAAAATTTAAAAATTGTAAATATATCTCATTATTTCATGTGATTGTATCATTGTATGTGTTAAATAGGTGAAACTAATTGCAAACAAATCTCAAATGGCATGGAGTGCTTTCAGGGATTTTGGAGAGATGCTTTCACAGTGCTGGCCATGTGCAACACTGCCAGAGATGCTCCCGTGCGTCGGTTTCCTAATTCACAAGCCCGTGATTCCCGTGAACTCACTGCACCCACCACGCGAATCGCTGGAATTCTCGACGGCTAAAGCCGTCGATAAAGGGAGGAAAACCGTCGAGACAGAAATATCTCGACGGCCAGCCGTCGAGATTTGGCCGTCGAGATAGCACGGTCGAGACAGACAGTCTTTCTCGACGGCTCAGCCGTCGTTATTTCACTTTCCCGACGGCTAAATCCAGGCCGTCGAGATAAATGAACTGGGCAGGCACGACGTGACTTTGGGTGCTTTCTCGACGGCCTAAAACCGTCGAGATTATTTTTAAGCGTGCCGTTCGGCCCGAGGCCCATCCCACAAGTTAGTCACGACGCCAATAGCCGTCGAGATTTTATCGGCAGGGAACGACGGCTCCTCCAGGTGGGCCGTGGAGGTTATTCACGACGGCTTATGGCCGTCGTGATAGACTCTTCCCGGTCACGACGGTGGTTGACCCGCACGTGGGCCATGGAAGGCTGCCTCGGCGGCCATGGTGTAGCCGTCGAGAATACTTAAAAACAAAAAAAAATTTTAAAATTTGTAAAAATCACAATAATTTTACGGTACTCTCGACACCCGGCAAGAAAGCAATGCAACCTGCAAACCCAAAACAATCCCCGCATTTAATTTTCCCACGATTTCACAAATACACATACCTCCGACAATTTCGATATATCACAAATATCGCATCACAAAGATCACAAACATAAAATCCACATTCACGAACATCTAACTAACATTCACAAACATCGTAACGACAAGATCAACATCATGAACATAATAAAGTAAACATCGATCATGGCCGCCGTGGTAGCGTCTCAAGAGCTGCTCCGCGAGGTTGGCGCCATGTTCCTGAGCCGTCCGTCCTCGCCTGCGGGTCGCCCTGAGTAGGTGGCACGAAGGACGGAGGAGTAGACATCGCAGAACCCGAACCCTTCGAGATTTTTCAATTAGTAAGTTGATATATGTACAATGCGATAGTATATTGATTTGGCATAGGAGACTTACCGCTGGATCACGAAACCGGGGACGCCGGCGTTCGGGTAGTTGGGTGGGGGCGTGGGCCGGCCGGGTCCGTGAGGTGCCGGTGGTGCCGTCTGTACTGGGTAGCCGCCCTGCCCAACATAGGTGCCTGGAGGGGCTGGAAGGCTACCGTACACGGCCGGGGCACCGGTGTAGGGACCTGCAGTCCCCACCTGACTCGAGGAGCTGCCCGCTAGCCCCGCGTGACCACTTGGACCGCCTGCACATATATTTGATTTCGTTAGTAGAGATGATAAGATATGCACTATAAAAAGAATTGAATTACGATCATGTTACCCTCAAATGACGAACGCCTCGAGCTGTCAAGCCTTCGTCATAGTCCTCTGCTGCAGCTCTCAAACTCTCTTGCATCGCCCTTAACATTTCTCTGTCATGGGCCCGCTCCTCCTCGTGTCTCTTCTGCTGCTGCTCTCTCTCCCTCTGCAGCGATCCTCGAATCGGGCGACGGGTCTCACCGCCGCTCTGCTAGCCCGTACATCGGGCATATACTCAAGACCTGCAACATGCATAATCATGCGATCAGTTTTGCAATCATAATATACAAGTGTACTGAAAGAGATCTTACTGTAGGTGGTCGCCACCGATCGCCAGCGCCTGTGAGCCTTGCCCCCATGTGTTTATGAATCACATGAGGATCGAGGGAGCCTCCTCTGATTGCTCTCCTCCCGTGCTCCTCTCTATAAGCGTCCTTATAACGCTCCTACATGTCGTTGTGATAGTCAAAATCAAACAAATAACCAAACAGATATAGTTGTATTCACTAATCCTATCGACACTTACCAAACGGAGATAAGCATGGGGATCTAAGGTCGGTTGTCCACCAAAGGCGCCTTTTTCGTGTGGGCTCGCTTCCACACGCCCATCGGGCTAGGCATAACCCCGTCTTCGCCAACTAAATTGTAATATGACCGATATGTGTTAGTTCGAAAATCTAAAGTGAAGACAAGCAAAAACTTTTTATTACCGCTTCTTCCCCAATCATGGCGATCGACCACCTCCCAGTGTTTGTTTTGTAATCCTTCACGCCTGTTCTTCTTTGCCTTCTCGGACTTCCCTTTCCACTCGGGCTGTCCCACTTCCTACCTATAGCCTCCCAGCGTCCTCCCGACACCACTCAGACGGACACAGTTGTACCGACCGGCGATCAAGTACAAGCGGCGGCGACTGGCGGTGAGGTTTTGCTGCTCTGTCTCCTACAAAACAGAAAAATGTGGAAATTAGAAACGAACACATAAAACTTAATTGTATTGTGAGGTTAGGTTACTCACCGTGATACTCTGAACGGCCGAGACACGGGCATTGGACATCATGTCTCAGTACTCTCGCCGCCATCCCGCCGATGACAGAGCGAAGTCCGTCTCTTGAAGTCCCACTGCGGAGCGAACTTTGAAATAAGTAGGATATAACAGCAGATATAGTTAGAAGATAAAATCAATAAATGAAGCTGAGTTATTTTGTATCTTACCCAAAACTCGCGGATAACTCGATCCATGGCGATTGCTATCCCATGCGGGGCTAGCTCAGAGTCATCCCATTTGACTGTTGGTCTTGTTGCCCCATCACGGGTTATTAGCCCAGATAATCTTCGCCGCCAGAAGCTGCGCCGTCCCCGGCCGATGCCTCTCGTTGACATCCACCGTAGACATGTTGCTGCATATTAAACAAAAAATGTGACAGTTTATATAATTAAATTGAAAATGGTACGTAAGTAATTGGCTACAAAAATATGTACATCACACCGCAATCTGGATCGCGGCCGTCCAGGCTCGCTGAGGCGGTGCGCCCTCACCCTGCTCGGGCCCTCTTCCTCCTACCTCCACGAGAGGACAACCTCCTCACAGCTATCTCCAGCCCGGACGACTCGCTCCACTCTCTGAGTCGAGCGAGCTCTGCCTGCTCGAGGCCTCCTCCTCCTCCTCCTCCTCCGCATGCATGCGGAGGGTTGATTTAACTCACAAGCGGCATATCCGCATATGAAAATTAAAGAATAGTTAGTCAAATAAATAATTTAAATCTTGATAAATAATTAAAATTAAGATATTTTAGTACGCACATGTAACCTCGGATATTTATAATATCTAGCGATGAATTATCGTCGACATCCATAATATCTTCGTTTAACGATCCCACGACATCCGGGTCTTCTTGAACCTCATGTTCTTCTTCTTCTTCTTCTTCTTCTTCTTCGACATCCGGGTCTTCAATTGCTTGTAATTCGTCAAGTCCCGACCCAATATCGACTACCATTGTGGTGTTCAGTCGGTGATCCTGTGTTGGACCTTCGTAATCATCGGTTGTTGGGTCTAACAATCTGCCTGGCCGACGGACCTTAAACACAACCCACCACGACTTCAAATGCATTCCCATATCATACCGTGTCCTCTTTCTACAGTTTCCACACTCCGTACAAGGGCAATGAACGTACGCCGTGTCAGGGTTTGGGGTCGCCTTGAAAGCATTATCAACAAATGCATTGGCCTTCTCATACCATTCATCCAATGTTGTCCGTTCGATCTCCATCCATCGTACATCCACCTCCTCTCTTCATCCATCGGTCTTGACACGGGAAGCTACGTTAGGGTTTCGAAAAGGCTTAGGAAGGCTTCTAAACCCACCCACGAGTAGCCAGCTTAGGCGTGTTCATTGTGGCATCGATAAAACGAGACAAAATTTGACATAACCTATAGTTCTCTTAGTGCAACGATGGCTAAAAAGTGAAAGCCGACAACAAAGACTTATGTTATGCACTAGGAGAACTATAGGTTATGTCAGCCAAATTTTATCTCGCTCCTATCGATGCCACAACAGACACGCCTAAACGGTTATTCGTGAGTCATTCCACCGACGCCACACATTGGCTGTCCACTGGACAATTCGGGGTCATTTTGCACACAGCGTAATAGAAATGAACGAATCACCGTCCAATTTCTTTACGCGTTGTGTTTTACCCGAACGGGTGACGTACGGCTAGGTTACTAATCGGTTCGAGACTTACAAAAATACAATAAAATAGGCATAGCACATAGCAAAGCAAAATTATATCTATAATTAAATAGCAAAGCATTACAATTGCATTACCTAATTTCGCAATTTTATAAATTAGGTAATTTTTAATAATCATTACTTACAAAACTAATTAACTCAATATTATATAAAAATGTATATATAAGTTGCATCTAAAATTAAATGGTAAAACAAAACAATTGCATTATCTAATTTTCAATTTTATAAATTTTATTAATTTTTAAATTATTACTAATTACAACACTAATTAAATTTTCGACGGTTTAAGACCGTCGAGACTACACAACAAGAATTTAAAAAAAGCGAAGAAACAACACGCACCACCGATGACGAAGGCGCGGTCGAAAGCTAGGCTAGACGCGACGGCGCGTGCTCGGACGGCGTTGGGCGCTGCAGTATCTGTGGCGCTCACACATGCTGGGGCGACGGAACGCGGAGGCGCTTGGCGTAGGGCGCGAGGCGCTGGCGGGCGCTGGCGGGCGGCTGCGCGGCGGCGCTGGCGTGGCGCGGTGGCGTGAGCGACGGCGTAGGTGGCGCGAGACGGCGCGGGGGCTGGCGACGGCGCGGGCGACGGCTCGGCGGCGCGGGCGACGGGCGACGCGGCGACGGCGGCAGGCGGCGGCGGCGGCGCGGCGGCGGCGGCGCGGGCGATGGCGCTGGAGGCGAGACGGCGGCGGCGCGACGGTGCGGACTCAGGGAAAATTTGCCTAAGTCCCAGCGCGAGTTTGTTTATAACAACTACTCTCGACGGCTTTAGGCCGTCGTGCAAAATCCCTACCAGACAATTAACCAACGAAAACATGACACGTGGCGAGCTTAACTGTCGCGACGGCTTCCGGCCGTCGAGATTACAGGCCGCAACGCGAGACCCTTGTCGTTGTTTTCGACGGCTAACGGCCGTCGAGATAACTCCGTCTGTCGGCGTCGTCTCCCCCGTGTCACATTTTCACAGCCCACGATCTATATCGACGCCAAGAGGCCGTCGATAATATTTAAAGGGGACGTGGCCCGTTTATTTCCTTTTATATCGACGGCCAGAAGCCGTCGAGAAAGATATGTGTCGGTCGGCTCTTGGATTGTCCATATATCGATGGCTTGTGAAGTATAGCCGTCGAGATAACTCTATTGCGACGGCTTACGTTGACTACCGTCGTCAATAATGCTCTGTCTCGACGGCCTTTTATTGTGCCGTCGAGAATGTGCTCTATCTCGACGGCTAGTCAAAGACCCCTTCGATGGTCAACATAGCTTACTTAATTTTTTTATAAAAAATTTAAAAAATCTTTGGTGCTTCTAAATGGCTAATAATGTTTATGACATGATAATGTACTATGAAGAAAATTCGATGCTCAAATTAAATTTGCAAACGGAGTTGCCTATGTAAGTGGTTATATCGAAGCGAGTATAAGTGAGCGTTCTATAGAGTTTTATGATTTTTGGGTCATGGGGATATCAAAATTTTAAATAATGCACCATTGTGTCGGAAAACCATTGTATATAGATCATTTCAATTGAAATGTAATGAAATATTGCATTTTAAAAACATTACAATACAATTTGTTAGTTTTAAATATATATACACATATTATACCTAACCTAAATTATAAATACAAATTATTTCAAGAATTAGTATGCAAAAAATAACACCTTGCACCATTATATATTTTCCAAAAATTTGGGACTGCATCAAATTTTATTTTTATTTAAGTTCTTTTATTTAAATTGCTAAATAAGCAAATCTGAAATTATGAAAAATATTTACAAAATGAAAAATTCAATGGGCCACCCACCAGTTGAGATTAACTATTTCTCGGCCACATTCTAGCCGTCGAGATTGATTCATTATGATGGGCCGCCCATATCTATTCACTGACGGTGATTGTGAGCCGTCGAGATAGAGTCTTCCGCCGCTAAAAGCCGGAAAACGTCTTGCGGGCCTAAGTGACCTTATCTCGACGGCTTTTCTATGGCCGTCGATATTAGGGTTGATCGTGTCGACGGCATTTCCTTGGCGTCGATATTAAGGTCATTGTGTCGACGGCTTATATCAGGCCGTCGAGAATTTTTCTGGCCGTCGAGATTTCGCGCGTTTCCTGTAGTGACCTCACTTTCCCCACTCCTCTCCAGCCGTCCAGCCATCTCCTTGTGCTTCTCTCGTCCTTCCCCTCCTCCTCCAGCACTCCCCCAGCCAGATCCGTGCTCGACCGCCGCGGAGGACGCCGGAGCCGAGCCGATTTCGCCTGGGACCGTCTCCTCGGAGCGGTTAACCGCACGGATCCGGCGGCTAACCGCGGCTCCGCTTGCGCCAGGGAGGGAGCCAGGGAGCCAGGCCGCGCGCCACAGCCGCCGAGCCGCCGGTTAACCGCGAAACCGCGCCGGCTAGCCGGTAATTCCGAGCGGCTTTTCTGCAGGTAAGTGCGGTTTGCCGTTAATGAAGTGGCCCGTGCGTGGCTAACTGTGTGGCTAATTACTTTCGCTTAGGGGCTTAGTTACTTAGGGTGCTTAGGCTAGTTCTTAGTAGAATAATAGGTACTTAACCTTACTCCTTACTCCTTAATTAGTAGTTTGGTTAGGTACTTAGGTTAGGCCGTTAAGTTAGCATTTCATGTTAGAATGTTAGATTAATTAGTTAATAAGTGGTTAGGTTAGGACGTTAGGTTAGCATGTTAGAACTTAGATTAATTTGTTAATAAGGTCAAGACTCGATGGTTTACTTAGTACTCGATGAGTTAGGTACTTAGGTTAGTTAGGTACTTAGGTACTTAACTTTACCCCGTTAGTTAATCAGATCAATTGTTAGTTTGTTACTTGTTAGGTTAGTTAGTTAATACTTAATAGTTAGTTACTCAGTTATTTTTAGTTGTAGATTTGTAATTTAATTTGTAATTTTGTTATTATGCAATAATCATTTTTGCAGGTATTAGGGAATGGCGGAGCGGGACCACGACAGTGTTTGGGAGCATGGCGATAAGCTAGGCAATGGATTTAGGTGCAAGTACTGTAGAACAGAGAAAAATGGAGGTAGTGCGGCAAGATTTAAGTATCACTTGGCGTGCCGAAGTGGAAAAGGTGTGGCGGCTTGTAAAGCAGTCCCGCCCGATGTGAAGGCGTACTTTCAGAGGGAGCTTGATAGGTTCAGAAAGGCAAAGGCAGATAAAATAAAAGAGGAATTTAGAAGGCAAAGGACCGCGGAAGGCTTAGGTGAGTGGGGGGATTGGAGGGATGAGATGACTGGGGGTGCTGACGAAGAAGAGCAGATGCGGCATGCCATGGCTGCATCACAGGCACATGCAGAATTCAGGGCACGAGCTGGTGATTATTATGAGCATGGTGGTGGCAGTGGCAGTGGGTCTAGGGGTGGGAAAGAAAATTTGATAAAAAAAATGTTGAGCCGATCTGGCTCAAGGTCGCAGCCGGACACGCGCAAAACCGTGCAACCACGGATTGATGAGGGTGTTTGGACAAAGGCAAACAAAACACTTAGGGAGAAACTTGGAAAAAAATGGTCATCGTGGTTTCATGCAGCCGGCATTCCGGGAAGAAAAGCGGATAACCCTTATTTTATTGTAGCTATTAAGGAGACGCAGAGGCTCGGTTAGTGAACATGCATACATGATTACATATTTACATCAGTACTTAATAGTTACTATTTTTTCATGAATAACAATTATTGTGCAGGTGAGGGTGTAAGTTCACCGAAAGGACGTGAGATCGATGGAAGGTATTTGGAGGAAAACAAGCGCGACATAGACCATAAGATGATGCAATGGAGACGGGATTGGCATGATTTCGGTCTATCCATAATGTCTGATTCTTGGACGGGACAAACAGGCATGGCCATCATGAACTTCATGCTATATTGCAATGGACGCATATTTTTTTACAAGTCTGTCGATATGACTGGGCAAACTCAAGATGCAAATAAATTAATGCAGGTATACATAGACTGATACACCTATTGTCCTACTCCTATAGTTCTATTATGTCGTGTGATAAAAATTAATGCGGGTATACATCAACTTGTCATGCAGGAATTTAAGTCAGTGATCAATTCAGTTGGGCCTGAAAATGTCGTCCAAATCATCACCGATAATGGTTCGAACTACAAGAAGGCCGTGAAATTGATCTGTCAGCAGTTTCCCAAGATAATGTGGCAACCTTGTATGACTCACACCATAAATTTGTTGCTGAAGGACATAGGGGAGTTCCCAGACCACCATGCTATCATTGAGAGTGCAAGGAGAGTGTGCAGATGGCTGTATAACTCGAACAAATTGCATGCAATGATGAAGAAACACATCGGCGGTGAGTTGGATAAGTGGTGTGCAACTCGTTTTGGTACAAACTACATGTTTCTTCAGAGCTTTGCCAAGTGCAGAGGAGAATTCATGAAATGGATGGCTTCTGATGAATTTCTATCAAGCCCGTATGCTAAATCCGAACAAGGGAAGTACTGCCATGGATGCTTGAGTAACCTAGAATGGTGGGATGCAATGAACAAGGCAATACATATGGTTGCTCCAATCTATAGCTTTCTTCGGTTCGTGGACCAAGATAAGAACCCTAACATCTGCGATGTCATAATCAAATATCGTGGCATGCTCCAAAATCTCCAGAAAAAACTTGTGTCAAGAAGATTACACGAGAGTCATACATGTCATCGATAAGAGATTTGAGACCCTTAGTGAAGGCACGCTTATTGAAACAGGTAAGATTACATGAGTATATAATATTTTATTTGGTATAAAATTCTAAATTACATTGTGACCTCATTTACTGCAGCTTGTATTCTGAACCCAACGGTGAACTATACTGATGGATGGAACATAAATATGTTGCCATATGTCCGAAAAACTTTTGAAAGAATTGCTGATGAAAATACCGCGGCTGCAGCACTTAATGAGATGGAGGACTGGAGGTTACGCACCGGTTCTTTCGCAGGAGAGGTTGCCAGAAGGATGGCTCTTTCCAATGATCAAAATAAAGGTAATCGAAAATTTGATATGCAAATATAATGATATCGTACAAGTGGAATGATCTTGTATCGTATGCAATGATGTTTCTCGTGGCAGCGATGTGGTGGAACATGATGGGCACAGATACACCAAATTTACAGAAACTTGCAAAGCGATAGTGTCACAGGTTTGCTCATCTAGTGGATGCGGCGCAATTGGAGTACCTTTGCTTTCATCCACTCCAAGATACGCAACAGTTGTCCTATCAAAACTCCACGACTTGGTGTACGCCCACTACAACCTCCGCCTAAGATTAGAAAGACAAGGAATACAAAGCGAATCACAAGACATGGATCCACTCTCTCTGCTCACGGAGCTTTCACTCACGAGATGACACGAACCCAATCGTTGAGTGGATGCGGCGCGACGTAAGAATGTAACTATTTTTTTTTTACGAAGGTAAGTATCCTTAAGTACTCATCGGTGTTTGCTCTTTATACACTTACAGGTCAAATGCTGATCCAGAATTAGACGAGGACTTAAGTGATGCTGACACCCCAGGCCCTAATCGTGCCGTCATTGATCTTACGGACATTGGTGATATGAGAAAGAAGACAGGGGCGTCAACAATTGCGGGGTGGGCATCTAAACATGTTGGAGAAACACATGTGGGTAAGAGGAAGCAGAAAAATCCACCCAAAGAGCGTGACCCAAAGAAACAAATGCTGGGCGAAGAAGAGGAGATGGACAGTGATGAATCCTCCGAAGAACTTGCCCCGTGGAGCCCTCCATATCAAGAATCTAACTTGAGTTCGACCTCCGATGATGACGACGACGACGATGAAAAGCGACGACGATGGTGGTCAAGGTGCTGATGTTGGCGGTGGTCATTCCCACTGCTGTTGCCTCACCGCCGGTTTACCTGTGGTCGTCATTCATCATATGAAGCAAGCTCACAGAGAATGCCTCCTCGATCTAGCGTCGATAGGGCGCCTCGTCGATCTAGCATCGATAGGCGCCTCCTCGATCTAGCATCAATAGGGCAGGGAAGAATGCATGGTCATGCTCCACATGAGTACTGACTCTAGTTCAAGCGGTGGACGCCACTCGTGCACGATGGCAATATGGAGCTTACTATCCCTCCCAAGGAGCTTACTACCCCCCACCCCCGGGAGCTTACTACCCCGCGCCTTACCCCCAAGGAGTATATGGATACCCTCCCACAGGATACCCCTCAGGAGTGGCAGCTTACCCCCTGCAAAGACCGCAGCCAGTAAGGTATTTGTATGAGAGTCAAGAGCCTGATTAATATAACATGATATATGCACGGCAAGGCAAACAAATTGGACGACAGAGAGAGTTGGGATGAGTTCAGGCCATTTTAAGGGCAACTCAAGGGTCATAATTATTTCAAATGAAGATCAATACTCCCATCCCAAAGAATATCACCAGTAGTAGACTCGAAATAAAGGTAATGCGTGCACTTACCATTTGACAACTTCCGTTCTTTATTTACTTCATTGCTCATTGCATTTGCAGATTGTATATTACTGCTAAGGGCTTCTGTATGGCTTCTATGATATTGCTACATTGCTACCATGAACATGAAATGATGAATATATGTATGGCTTCTATCTGAAATATCTATTGCTAAGGGCTTCAGTCAGTTCAGTTCAGCTACAACTGATTAATTGTCGAATCTCAGTTGCACACTTGCACTGCTATTTTGTAACAATTTTATATGTTGAACAATTTTATATGTCGAATCTCTCAGAGAAGTGTCGTAATCCATCATCCATCTGTTGAGGTTCATTCAGATTGAATATGCATCGATTATTTTTTTAATTTGTCGTAGTCTCGTAGACCAATCAATGAACTTGGGGGCTTGGGGCCTAAGAGGATTTTCTAGATTGTACACTTCCCATTTCTTATGACTAGAAATCTGGTTTCTCCAATATTTCATGTCTGAAGAATTTATAACATCAATTAGGAATTTAGGAATATGATTATTTGTCTTGATTATGCTCCTATATATCATGTATATCTCTTAAATAATATAGCATAGCATATATCATGTATGTCTCTATTATTTTTATTTTTCCTCATTTTTCCTTTGTCCAGCAATTTTATTGCCAAAACCGCTGCTAGCCGTAAAAACATGATTAACCGCCAAAACCGTGGCTAGCCGTGCGAAATTTGCCGAATCATGTTCTGGATTTTGAGACGAAACCGAGCAAAACATGTTAACCGCCGTTAACATGATAAACCGCTCCGCGCCACAAAGTGTTCAGAGAAGACCGGCGGTTTTGTAATCCCTGACTCCAATCCATAGTTGTATACATGTGATGATCCATGTAGAGAGGCGATGATTTCTTAGTTTGTTCTCAACAGATTATTTCCTTATAAAATGTTCAGCTATATCAAAATCTAATTTCCACCGCTTTAAATAATAATTTTGGAAAGTCAAAATTGGAAGTTACAACTAGATTTATGAATGTTGCAATTGTGACTTTGAGATTTTTAAGAAATAACATCAATATTTGAAACAAATAAAAATAATCAAATAATTTTCTTATAATTGTTGTTTGATGCGGCACTAGCCTATGAATCATTGTGAACGCAAACATGGTAATTCAAAATGCAGTGTTCACCATGCATGTTCATGCCTCTAGGCACATATGTAGAGTTGAAGTTCATTATTAGCCAGTAAATTCGTTTGTTCCTCTTCCTTCGGTCTCACCTGCAGTTTTATTTACGAGGTTGCCTCCTGATCTACTCCTAACCGAGAGAAAAATAAGTGCAATAATGCTCTTCCGAGTGTCTGCTCCCGACATGGAAAGTCCATGCCGCCCCTCCCCAACCTCCACCCTTCCCTGTTTCGCCCCTTCCTCCTGCATTACATCTCGCCTCTCCATGCCCTTCCATACGACACCACCGCTGTTGCCTTCTCTGGATGACTGGATTCTATCTCTCAACGCCGCCTCTGTATTGCGTCGTCCCTCCTCGCACCGTCCATGAGCAGTCGATGGCCAATGACTCGTGTTGGGATATGTCTCAAAATAACTAATTTATTCTATTTCTCATTCTACAAGTTTCTTAGCCTATAAATAGTCACCTCATGTACTATGTAATCTGAACCTTCAACAGCGTATCTGTTTTTCTGTGTTTTTTTCTCTTTTACCGTGAAGGGGTTTTTTTCCGTGGTGTCCACCTTTTCTTCTATCCCTAACCAATGGTGCCTATTCGATATGTTTTCTCGTCCATAATAGAAACTCCGGAAGCAGGATCGACGGACACTTCACATCATCTTTAGTGTCGCTGACGCGTTGTGCCTCACTTCCTGTTGTTCATCACAAAGTGATTTTATTCAAAGCTTCCTCGATTCCCGTGCACCCAAAAGAAATGCCTTCTGCACTGTTCAGTTCGGTCATTGACCAGAGATTCTCTTTAACACAAGGTTCTACCAGGAAGTTTATTGATTCCTTTGCGTGCTGTGCTTATTTGACCTGTCCTACTGCTTCGTGATTTGATCCGTTATTTTTAGGGAATTTCAATCTTAGCTTCCGATATTTATTTTTTGTCACCATGTCGGCTAAACTTGACATCGTTATAGTTTGATGGCAAAATTAGCTTCACAATTTGATAGATTCAGATCTTACATAGCTTGATGTTAGAAAAACACTTCTTCACAAACCTGATAAAGTGGATGAAGAGATGAATGGGAGGAGACGTACGGATCAGAAAGCTGTGACTGCCATAACTTTGTTTGATTACAGATAATCTGCATGAAGTTATTAAAGAGACGAGTGCTGTCACCTGTCACATTATGGACAAAACTCAAAAACGTTAAATCTGGTGTTTACTTTTCTTTTCAACCTAAGAAGGTGTCTGACTTCAGGTTAATGTTTGGACTCCGCGCTCGCGAGGCCGGCCACGCCTGGAAATGCGTCCCGCGGGATCAGCTCTTTGAGCTCGGCGAAGAGCGGGTGGTCGTCGACGGTGAAGTAGACGTATATATATAGTTTCAGTTTCAGGCGAGCGCCTCCCAGGCGTAGGAGCCCACGTCCATGCGCCCCGCCGCCGTAGCAGCGCCGCGTCGAGGGCTCGAGGCCGTCCCTGTAGATGGCGGTGAAGACGATCGATGATGCGCTCCTCGCCTGGCGTCGACCACAGGCGCGCGCCCGCCGATGAAGCTGAGCCGCCCGGACAGCATCGGGCCCTGCCGCCGGCGGGTGGTGCTCTTCCTCCCGCCAGTACCTCTCGCTCGCTGTTGGCCGGGCCGCCCACATGGCGCGCCGCCGAGCACCCCCAGACCGTTGGCCTGCCACATATGCAGGGCCAACGTACAGCAGCGGGCTTTAGGTCTATTGGGCCACATGTCCCCCCAAAAAGTTAGCTCAATAAGAAGGTGCACCCTCACTCTTATAAACCATGCTGAGGCCCTCCCACGCCTCCTTGGCGGTGTCATTCGTTGCCAAAGTTCGCATCATCTCAGCTGGAACAGCCGGATGATTGTAGCCAAGGCAAGGCGATCTTCCCGGTAATCAACATTACCGGTGTTCACCGCCTCCCACAAGTCTTGGGCCTGCAAGTTAACACGCATATGAAGCGCCCACTCGATGTAGTTTGTTCGTGTCAGCATGGGGTAGACGACGGTGCCGCTTGACTCCCGCACCACGCGCTACACCACCAACTCGCCTCCTTGACCACCACTACCATCAGCGGCAGTAGCATGCGGTCTTGGTGGATGCAGGGGAGTCGATGGAGTCTGCAGTGACTTGTGCTCGTTGGTGGGGTTCTTGCCGTCGCCGTTGCCGCCGCTGGACATCGCACAGGATCAAGAAAGTATAGCTCTGATACCAAATGACATACTTGAGCTCACAAATGCTCAAAACAATCTCTCAGCTCACCGTGTATGTGTACTCACAAGCATGAACACTTGGATTAACTCAAGAAGAAGATGAACACGTACACTTGTGGCACTAACAACCTGCTCCTTTTCTCATTACTTCTCGATAAACCAAAACTGTACAAGCCTTTTAAATAGGGAAACACATACTCACACGTGCTGCCACTAAAACACCACGATCTGCATGTCACATGCACGCACTAGTGCTTTCTTTGGCTAACAGATGCAGCTAACTACGCGTATACTCCGGCCACTACTCGCCTCCGTGCGCTCCTGAGGACTCGGCCTACACTCCGGCCACCCACCTCCACGTAACGCACTTTTGAGTACTCGGGCAACTCAACAGCTCGTTAGCTCACCATGCAGCCACGACGTATACTATCTTCTAGCTAAAACAACTACTAATCATTCCACTAATTCATTCTATGGCTCATCTACATGCATTGACTTAACTAAATGCAAACTCCACTGATAGAAATAAACATGAACACTGACATGGAAGATTAATTTCTAACACTCGCCGCCGATGTCTTCCTCTCCGACGTCGTCGCCGCCGTAGCTGAAACATTCAGCGGCGATTGATCCAATGCATGGTCGACTTCTTGGCTCTAACCCAAAACTAGAAGCTTACAAAGGCTTTCATTATATAGGCTTTGAGACTTTGAGTTCTTCTGCGCTTCGTACAAACTCTTAGTTGGTTAGTTGGGCATTGCATACCTTGACTTACCGATAATGTCGTCTCCTTTTAGTTAGGTATGTCTTGGTTTATTTCCTAACCTAATAAACATTTGTTCCTAATTTTGGAGGATTATTTCTAGCATTCCTCTGATATGATTTATCAAAAAAATAAAAAAAAGTAAGGAAGTCGACCATCCCTCTGATCATATCAATAGAAGAAAAAAGTAATTAAGGGGTAGTCGACTTCAACGATCAAGCAAGTCCTTGGCAAAGCCTGCGTGGAAGCTATTATTTTTGCCTATCACACAGACTCATGGAAATAAGATTGAAAAAATCATGGAGACAGAGGTAATAAACTAATATTACAGGACAGCTCCGCTTTGGAGCCTTTTTTAGTGAGAACTTCGCTTGTGTTGAGTAAACATGAAATGCACGATGAAAAGGCTTAAAATTTGGAGAGTAAAATGTTTGATCTTCCTTCCACGAGAGTGGCAGACCGACATTTCTCGTCCATTCCTGGTGCCTTCCATTTCTATCACACAAATATGCACCACTAGAAACAAAATTGCTACCATGCTTGAATGCTTGATGGAAGCACGTCCTCCTCCTCCGTCCACTACTGCGCTCTGGCTTGCGGTCTCTAGTTTATAGCCTGGCTTGTTACCTCTAGAAATTTATGGCTTGGCGTTTTATTAATTTCCACGTGTCCCTCTTTGAATGTTTGTCCCGCTCTACGATAGCTAGTGAGGAGGACACACTATATATGATGAAAGCTTCCAAAGTTCCATGCATGTGGCTTCCTGTTTGGTCTGGCTGTGGCTCAAAAGCCCAAAGTCTTCCACTCTTTTGGGATGGTCTTGAAGCAGTTGAATTGGTGCCATTTTTTTCTTTCAAAACTTTAACGGGAGCCCTATCTATTCATTTTTAAAAAATAATAACAAATTACACGTGAAAGGGAATTGAAATGTTTCATGTTGACGAGGCCTTTTTGACTGGTGCGTTAAGTTTCTCTTTTAAAAACAACAAAAGGAATGATTATCGACACGTAAATTATTTTTGTATTAAAAAATTGTAATATCTTAGCCATGAGATCGTAAGTCGCCTATTCAACACTCCTTATACTGCATTTTTACGATATTGGTAGCATTACAACTGAAACCAAAACTTAAATGACGACAACCAACACATCAACAGTCATTGTTGATACGTCAACCCATAACAACTATATATGTTCATGTGCTCTAGATGTAGATGTGGGGTTGGTCGAGGACGAAGATAATGTAGAGGTCGGATGAGGCGGCAGGCATCGGATCAACAAGGTTACTCCAAACCATGATTGTATACATGTGATGATCAAGGTATAGAGATGGTGGTTTCTTAGTTCGTTCTCCACTTATTATTTCTTTACAGGGTGTTGAGCTATGTCAAAAATGAATTTTCACCGCGTGGGGCTCACCCACATGTGCCGGGTGTTCGGCGTCGTCTTGACCGAGACATAACAATCTCACCTACAAACTCCTAGGGCATTGCAAACCTCAACTTACAAATCATGTCATCTTGTTTTATAGACATAATAATGTCATTAATTAGTTATGTCTTAGTTTCTTTCCTAAACTAATAAATCTATATCGAATTTGGGAGAATTATTTCTAACATCTCTCTGATCTTATTAATCACTTAGATGGAAAAAAATGTGAAGGAGTCGACTGCTATTCACTGCCAGAGAGAGAGAGAGGTTGTCATAGTATTAGCGATGGAAAAGCTATAGAGACAGAAGCCAATAAGACAGAGCGTCTCTTTATGAGAACTCCACCGTGCGAGTAAAAAGATGAAATGTTCCCTCTTGCAAAGTAAAATGTTTAGTCATCCTTCCATGAGGGGTTGAGACCAACATTTCTGGTCCACTCCTGATGCCTTCCATTTCTATCACATAGAGATGCATCTTGGCCTAAAAACAAAAAATGTTATGTTACCATGCTTGATGGGAGCCACGTACGTAATCCTCCTCCTCTTTCTACTACACCTGCGACCGGACTCCAATTTATAGCTTGGCTTATTGCCTCTCACAATTGATGACTTGGTGCTTTTATCGATTTCCATGTGGCTCTCTGAATGTTTGTCCTGCTCTACCATAGCCAGTAAGCACACACCATTTCTTTTTGAAAAGACAGTGAGCCCACACTATATAAAAGCTTCCGTGTGGTTTCGTGTTTGGTCTGACTATATGACTCAGAAGCTCAACTCTTCCACTCTTTCGGAATGGCCTTGGAGCAGTTAAGCTCGAGCTATTCGGAAACTTTAGGCAGTGTCTATCGTGCAAGAATTTTCTCAACTATTGTTTGAATTGAAATGTTTTCTGTTGGCGAGGCCTTTGACTATTGTGTTAAGTTTATTTTAAAAAAACAACAAAAGAGATGACTGTCCACAAGGGAATGGCCTTTGCATAAAGAAAAAAATTAAAATATTTTAGCCATGAGATCGAAAGTCGTCTACTCCGCACTCCTTAAACCACATTTATTGTATTAGTAGTATTGCAACTGAAACCAGAACTTATGTTGACAACCGACACCCCAACCGTCGTTGTTGATGCGCCAACCCATAACGGCCATGGTCATGCACCCTAGATCTAGATTTGGGGTTGGACGAGAATGAAGATGAGGTGAATGCTCGATGATCGCGGCAAGCGTGATTAGGGACAAGGTTACTCCAATCCATAGTTGTATATATGTGATGATCCATGTAGAGAGACGATGGTTTCTTAGTTTGTTCTCAACATATTATTTCCTTATAAAAATGTTCAGCTATGTCAAAATCGAATTTCCACCGCTTTAAATAATGATTTTGAAAAGTCAAAATTGGAAGTTAGAACTAGATTTATGAATGTTGCAATTGTGACTTTGAGATTTTTAAGAAATAACATCAAAATTTGAAACAAATAAAAATAATCAAATAATTTTCTTATAATTGCTGTTTGATGCGGCACTAGCCTATTAATCATGGTGAACGCAAACATGGTAATTCAAAATGCAGTGTTCACCATGCATGCTCATGCCTCTAGGCACATATGTAGAGTTGAAGTTCATTATTAGCCAGCAAATTCGTTTGTTCCTCTTCCTTCGGTTATCTCACCTACAGTTTTATTTATGAGGTTGCCTCCTGATCTACTCCTAACCGAGAAAAAAATAAGTGCAATAATTTTCTTCCGAAAAAATAAGTTGGTTAAGCTGAAATTAGTTGTGTGGGAGGCTAAATAGATAAGATGGCTGAACGAATAAGGTTAACCTGTTTTGAAGATGCTAGCATCTTACTTTACGGAAAGATATCATGCAGGTACAACAATATATAGGAGATTTTTATTGTTGAATGTTTTATTTTGTTGGCACTAGTTTAGTCGTCTTTTAAAGGCATGTCGCAAGGTCACAAAGATAAATGTTAGAAAAAACATTAGATTATTGAGGAGCGACCGAGCTTCCTAGTGACTTTGCAATGTACACAGGAGAAAGTCACTTGAGCTATACAAACTGAAACTAAGAAGAACATGACACTTGTTTCATAATATGTTCTCTTGTGGCTATGTGTAGCAAGGCCCACCACTATGTGTGTTCACGACTCATATACATATGTATGCGATGACTTCCCGCGAACAAAGGCCACGCACCTTCCTTGTTCATGGCATTCAATGCTACCTTGGTCATCCAATTTGTGGTGCTTTGCAGGTGGTTTTGAGGTGCGCTATCATATTGCTTCTCCCAGCCGAGATGACATTCCTATTGCCTTCCATTCCTAAAGGGCTAAGTCATGGGAGATGATTCCAAATTTTCAGTATAGTTTCGGTGCCCCGTGCCGCTGAAACAACATTGGTGGCATCATCATTCCCGAAGCAGGCGACAACATTCATATCTCTTATCTCTCTCACTCTTCATTTGCTCACCCTTTATATAGTATCTCATTCAACATATATAGTACGTCAAAAGCATGTCACGTTATTGTATCGACTCGAGGCCCTTAATATCTCTTTTCACATAGCATTGGTGGGGCAAAAAAAAAAGGTTTGACATGGTCTTATGCATAGATTAGCTACAAAATTATCTTTTATCATCATAAATATTGTCAATTCATTAATTCATTCATCGTAAAAATATTTTTTGATATGTTGGCAATGCTATTTTGACTGAAAGGCAAAAGCAACCATTAAAAAATAGAATTGGCCAGGTAACAAGAAATATAGCTTTTACACTAAAAAGGAGGCCAGTCAATATTCATTCCTTAAATGTAATCTAGCTAGGATTGTCTAGTGGTTAATCCTTGTTGCTCTAGGTTTGCACTCCCTACAAATATTTAATGTATGATTGGGAGTTGGCTTTTGGATATGAGTTTACAGCAAAAGGAAAAAGTCATGGTTGGCGTCAGCTGTTTTATGGGTCAATTGGTTTTGTACAAATAATATGCTTTATGGCAAAAGGAAGGATTTCTCTTTCTTCCGATTTATTTATAGGAAAGCATACTAATTACGCTAGTGGGTGTTACTTCAAAAGGAGGATGAAAGTGTGGAGTTTGACGAGGTCAGGTAATTACTATGACATTTTTCTTAATCATGATCGAAGATTTAATAATAGAGTTTCTAGGATTTAATGTTCTTGCCGTCCTACTGTGCATTTCCTTTGTTTTGAATATTATGTGATGATTAGTAGATTATGTTTGGCCCACATACATTGCAGATGATGAGTTCATGCATCGACTTTGCACGTCGACTTTGCACATCGACTTTGCACATGCATGACGCTGTGAAGCGAGGCGGAGCGGAGTAATCCCGTGTTCCCGTCGCGAGAACTCGCAAGGGGATACCACCCCGTACTGTCGTTCCTCAAATGAAAAATGCAATTTTCATCATGCTTGTGCCTCAAGGCAGCACACATGTAAATCTGAAGTTCATTAGCCAACAAATCCATGTGCTCTCCATTAATTCTCGCCTTCGCAGCGAAAGGGATCAGAATCCAATCTTAGGTGATTACATTAACCTTGAGAGGAAGGTTTTGATCATTTAAATGTTGTAACTTAGTTCTGTTGGCACCGCGTACATCTTGAGTGGTGTTCATGGCGTCCAAACTCCAAACCTCCTCCTGATGCTTCTCTCGGAAAGACGTTCTAGATGCCTTTCCGCCTCCTCGTACACAAGAGAAGTGTACAAAATAAATGAACGTTCCTGATGACATTAAGTTTTTCTTCTTTTTTTTTATCGGTTCCTGATGTCACCGCCTCCTTGCTTTAGGCACGCATCGGCGCCTCACCTTGGCACCCTGGCTACGTAAACATTGATCATTCAATTTCTCTATTATATATTATTAAGTGCCATAGAATAACATTGTATCAAAATAACATTTCAGTGGTCCAAATGGATCAAAAGTTTTTTTTTCTAGATTCGCCCTTGCCGCGTGACCATGTTGGTCATCGCCTGGTTCGGTCACTCGATCTGTAAGTGCCATAAATACATTTCCATTAGCAACAATCGAAATAGGAAAAGTACTGACATCAAGCCCAACACCATCAACGTAACCAACCAACATCGAGACGACAAAACACAACCAAAAAAACCCCAAAAAATCAGTACATTCCAACTTCAAAAACACTATATTTTTTTAGTTAGCCATGCAAAATCACTGGAATCGCAAGTACCCAGAATGAAACACTTCGTATAATTCACTCAGCGGTCAGTACATAGCAGCAGCAGGTTAGCATGATTGGGCCAACTCCATGCATCTGATTAAAAAGTCATGAGTTTATCCAATGGACGAGGAAGTCTTTCCAGCCACCTGCAGCAAGAAATTCTCCATCCTTTATTTTTTTCATTTTAGTTTCAAAAGGGGGTTAGGAACATTTACATTTATTTTCTTTTTTGCCCAACATTTTTTCGACGGAAGTCGGAAAGAACAAGGAATCAGGGAAACATGTCTAAATTTATACTTAATTCCTACCTGCATTGCCCACCCAAATGGCTAGAAGGTGCATGGTCACTGCAACCGTTATGTTTCCGATACCTTCCATGCCTAGAATGCCATGGGAGTTCAGTTCGTAGCGCAGCCTGTGCAGTATAAACTCCAAATAAACAAGATTGATGCTCACTGCTGCAATGGTTGTATATATAACAGGAACCTAATGTATGTATGTATAGCATGCTGCAATGGTTGTCCCCTCCAACTCTAGAATCCAGCAGTTTATTAGCCGCAAGCAGAGCATATATATACCTGGGTTCCTGCTACGAGCTGAATCGTCATGGCTTCGATCAAATGTTGCACATGGCATGATCTGCAAAGGCAACATACTACTGCCTGCACAGCCATAAGATTAATGGAAGAATGCTGATTCAGTAGCCATTTTTTTCCCGCTTGAAATGCTGATAGTGAATGCATGGGTTTCTTTCAAAAAGGAGAGCGAAAGTGCATGGAACTCTTCAGCTCAGCGAAGATATTGATAGTAACTGTCTGCAATTCTGCATAATGACAGGATTGCAAAGCTAACTTCATTGCAATACCGATAACACAACAGAAAGATATCTTCCTCCTTCGGCATCGTCTTGTCAGGCAGCCAATTTTACTGACATGCATGATCGCCCTTGAAGACGAATACTCCGTTCTTCTACATATCTGATGAACTATGTTCAATTAGCAGTTTTTCCTTCGTCCAATGTTATATCATGTATGGCACCATTATCAGGTTGAACATTTTCTATACGAGATCAGAACACAATTGCAAACATTTCATGACCATCTGAACATTACATCTGGCTATCAGATGAAACCAAAAATAACGTGATCAAGTTAATTCTCCACAAAAAGGAAATTGCATACATCTCAGCTGTCATTCCCACTCACAAAAAGGAAATTGCTTATGGTGGACTCGGCGTGCTCAACCTGGCAAATTTTGCGCGTGCTCTTCGGCTTCGTTAGCTTTGGGTTAGCAAGACTGCCAATTTCAGACCTTGGTTTGGCTCTGCCCCGACCTGCACCCCGTGTCACACCCACTTATTCCAGATGGCCACTACTATCAGTATTGGAGACAGCAAACGTACATCCTTTTGGTTTGATAATTGGCTCTCTAGTCGGCTGCCCTAAGAGCTCTTCCCACTTCTATTTGCTGCATCTACAAGGAAAAACAGATATGTGACGAATGTTTTGCTCAACACTAACTGGCTTGCAGATCTTCGACCTCGCTTCATGGCCCCCTTGCTTCCAGACTTTGTCAAGCTTTGGAGACTTGTCTCTCAAATTCAACTAACGCCAAACACCCCGGATCAAACCGCTTGGTGTTTCTCCCAATCAGGGATGTTCTCCGTCCAATAACCCTGTCGTCTGCAATTTGTGGGAAGCCTTTCATCCCCTATGCGCAATCTAATTTGGGAGCAATAGGCGCCTTCTAAGTGCAAGGTTTTTGTATGGCTTCTACTTCACAACCGCATCTTCATTGCAGACGTGTTACTTTGTAGACACATGCCAAATGGTTATTTTGCCCCTTTGAATGCGCAACATGGAGATCCTCGTCCACTTATTCCTTGAGTGCGACTTTAGTTCCTATCTCTGGCATGGAACCGCCCGCGAATTCAATATTGCAGTACTCAACCCAGACAATTGGACGAGCACGGCCAACCTGCAGGTCTGGTGGTCTTCGGTGCTCCAAAATGTGGCTGCATCAAAAGGGGCCGGTTCAGTTCTGTTGGCAACCCTCTGGCATGTCTGGCTTGAGCGCAACACAAGGATCTTCAAACGTTTGGAGCATCCTTCCGATGTTGTTCTCAGTTTTTTGTCAAACGGCATCCGCCTTTGGGTAGCGGAGGATGCCAAACTTGTAATATAGTACCTTACTACCTGGGGTCTTTGAACCCCTGTAATCAATTCTTCTTCTTCATTGAATAGACAGCAATTCTCCTACTCTTTACTCAAAAAAAGTTGCACACAAATTTTTAAGTCCCTGCGCCTGGTAAACTGAAGACCTTACTCCCCTGTTTGCAGTTGCAGTAGAACTGCAGCGAAATAAAGGAAAGATGAGGCCTTGTTTGTTTCAGATTAATGTTGAGTTGTGTTTTACTGTAGCAAATTTGTGACCCACTCGAAAGACGTTTTAAAAAATTCAAAAAATTATGAAAAAATTATTTTGCAAACTTTAAGAAGAATTATTTAAAACCCCACAAAAATAACTTCAAAATATTACAACATTTGGCCTATGCAAAAATAAAAAATTTTAATTTAATTTAATTTAATCTGAAACAAACAAGGCCAAAGTGAGAACTAGAACAGTCTCCTGGTCCATGAGAAGTTCATCGAAAATCCTTCGCACAAATGCCAAGGAATCAAAATCATTATTTTCTCTTTGGATGAAAGAGCTTCAGAAACTTGAGATCTTTAATCTCTTCTGATCAGAGAGCTTTTCAGCTGTTGTTCTTTTGCTGAAGGAGGTGCTGCAGCCAGCAGGACTCCATCTACCTGGAGAGCAACCGGTCCTAATGCCTTCCAAACCCAGGCAACAGTGTGTTGGAATTCCTTGAAATCATGCTTCCTCATAGCCTCCTCTCCAGCCCTTGCGTTCCATACAATTTGCTGTTGGACTCAGTGGCACCTCCAGCTTTGCCATTTGCACACAGTGCACATTTTTATAGGGTGTCCAGACATGTAACCCCAGCTCCCCTCCTCTTGTCATTAATATTTATTGTTTTGAATATCTACGGTTCCTGAATGTAACTTTGATTATTATTAACCACCGCAAATTATTTACTAATTCCAATACAATCATAGTAATGTGAAAATTTTTATCACAAATATGCGCAAATGAGTATTTGAACTTTACGTATATAATCTATACACTACCTCCGTTTTTTTTGTTTGACACATTTGACTTTTGGACACGTATTTGACCATTTGTCTTATTACAAAATTTAGGGCAATGATGAAAAAAATAAGTCATGTTTAAAATACCTTAATTGATAAAACAAATCACAACAAAATAAATTATATTTACAAAAAGAATTGAATAAGACGAATGGTTAAAAAGTGTCCAAAAGTTAAAGACGTAAAACAAAACGGCTTTGCTATTTGGTAGGCGCCTGCGCCTAGCCAAATCCCGCAGGCGCCTACCCTCCATGCATGTGCAGCCATATATACGCAGGCGCATCAGCCATATATACGTATAGGTTCATATGTTTTCTCTTTTTCATATCTATTTCATATGGAGTCCAAATTGCGTAGAAAAAATTTCATAATTCTTCTAAAATTCTAATCAACCCATTTTAAATATTTTCCTATTTTTGTTGATTTTTTTGCTATTTTTTATTTAATTAGCACTCAATTGGTGAAAATTCCACTAAATTTCTACTGTTTTTCCATATTTTTATTTATTGGAAAAATGTTTTGTGATAGTGAAATTTTTTCGCGAGGTCTGATCTATTATAGATTTATTTTGTTTTCCGTTTATTATAGATTATTTTGTTTTCTATTTATTATAAATCTTATTTTGTTTTCTATTTTTCACGTCGAGAGATTTTTTTGGTCGTATAATTTGCGAAATCGTGCAGGCGCAAAAAATTCCACAAAATTTCTACTGTTTTTCCATATTTTCATTTATTGAAAAAAATGTTTTGCGACAGTGGAATTTTTGACCGCGCCTGCAACTTGGGGATTTTGACAGGCGCCTGCACAAAAACTCTTATTGCAGGCGCCTATCAAATAGTTGGTCCCAAAACAAAAAAGAACAGAGTACATTAGAATGAACACCAACAGGGCTATAGGCTGGATGCATAGTGTAGAGTCTATTTCCTCCTTGTCAATCGATTTGGGTGCGGTATGCTAGCATTCTTACTTTCAAGAAATCTTATTTAGTCAATTCTGAAATAATCAAGTTCATTTTTCGCACTAACTACGAAGACCAATTGTTAAACAGAGGATTTTTATGTCCTTAGATATAGGTCCCAAGAGGAACCGCGCACAAAATGGTACCGATAAAATCTAGTGACAATTCGTGTGTGTCACTAAAAAAAAATCTAATCCCTATATGTCATCCTGTGTGTATGACATGTGAGGCCGTTTGAGTGTATGACATGTGGGTCCGGTGACATACAGGGTATTTTTATTTATTTTTTTCAGTGGTATACATGGTATTTTCTCTAAAACGTAGCCCTCCATCTATGAGAGTAGAATTAGAAAAGGGTCATCTTCCTTCACCTATCTCCTTTATCCCCTCTCTCTCTCATGCATCTCCGATCGACGATCACACGCACGAACGGTGGCGGTGGCTCATGCGCCCGAGCTCGTCAGTGGTGGCGGTGGTGCTCACGCACGAGCACGGCGGCAGCACTGGAGGTACTAAGAAGCTCATCAACGACGGCGGCGTGCGCTCACGCGAGTAGAACGATGGAGGTTGCGGCGCGCGACCACGAGCTCATCAATAGCGGTTGCGGCGCGCGCATGTGCTTGTTAACGGTGGCAGAGACGCTTATGAATGTGACAGAGGCACGTATCAATAGTAATAATGACATCATGCACGAATGGCGGTGGTAGCAGCGGTGCCCTCACAAGGGCCCGACAATGGCAACGGTTTCACTAAGATGAGATAGAGAGTAGAGATGAAGGGAAGGAGGAGATAAAATCACATATGGCCCTAGTACTAAGAGACACCAAAAAAATTATAGGGACCTACCAAGAGATACCATTCCACCATAGTCATTAAAACTGAGGTAATCGACGACTCAAATGAGAGGTACTAAGAAGTAACAAAAGGTACCAGGGATGGTAAAACAACCTAGTTGTGAAACTAGTTTGTTTAACGCCTTTTGATGTGCAATTTATTCTAGAAAAAATCTATATTGCACCCTGAACTATGACCCTTCATCTACATACCCCCACTGAATTACGAAACAATGTATTCTATGGAAGGCACGACTAGTCCCTTACCTTCAGGGCCATCAACTAATCGATTACGCCGACGGTTCGTTGCAAGCTCTCGTAGCGACAATGAAGCAGACCAACACCAAGGGCGAGGAAATCGATGTCCCGAATCCTGAGTTCTAGCGGTGGCTCCAGCAGGATGAAAATGGTGCTAGGTACTCTTCTCTGCACTCTATCTCCAGAGGTGTTGTCACATGTGGTGTTTATGGTGACAACAACCAAAGTTTATGCTTGTTGGAAAGGATGTTCTCGCAGTCGCACGCCTGAATGATTCAAATTTGGAGGCAATTGGCTACGATGCGCAAGGGTTCGCTATCCATGGTGGACTACTTCAATAAGGTGATGGGGTATGCAAATGCCCTAGCTGCAGCCGACCATCAACTCCAAGAAGAAGAAATTAATATCTATATGCTTATCGGTTTGGATTCTGAATATGATGCTTTGGTGACTTCCATCACCACTAGATCGGATTGGCTAGTTCTTAGCGATCTTTATGTTCACATGATGAGCTTTGAGATGCACTATGAACAAAATCACATCTCCATCAACACATCCGACATTTCAGTCAATAATGTTTCTCACAATAAGGGATGCAGAGGACATCCTCATGGGAGTAGTTGCGGACACAGACTCCAATCAGAAAATGCAGTGTAATAATGGCAGAGAGAAGGAAGCTTAGGAGCTGGTGTCAAGAACCGGCCGGTTTGCCAAGTTTATGGTAAAACTGGATACATGGCTCTCGAATGCCATAACAGGTTCAATTATTCATATATCAAATCGAAGATCCATGGATAATTTTATAAAAGTCTATGGTAACTTTAGTGAGGACAAAACGTGTCATTTTAGCTCCGGCAGTCTGGTGGACTGAATTTTTATGGATGATTTTGGTGAAATAATTTTCCACGGTCACTTACCACTGTCACTCGCGGCCGCCGGCGACTTTTCGTCAGTATCAGTACAGTGGAGAATAACGGCGGGTTGTCTCGTTTGTTGCTAGCTGCTGCCATGGACAGAACCGGTCTAAAATTTCTGCCTTTCTTTTCCTCCTCCCCCACCACGCCGGCCAACGCCGCCTAACGCCGGCCGACCACGCCTCCTCCTCCTCCTCCTCCCGCCGAGAGAGACCCCTCGAGCCGGAGCAATTCTTCTCATCTCCTCTCCTCGGAGGCGCCGCCGCCGCCGTCCTCCGCCTCGTCGGGCGCTGCTGGACCGGCCTGGACTCGGGAGATCCGCCCCGGCCGGTCTTTGCTTGGATTTCTTCCTCCCTTTCTTCCGTCGGTAAGCAAGCAAGCCCCTAGCTTTCTTGGATTCCCGAAAAACCTTCCTTTAATCCGAATCCTCTCCCTCTCCGATCCAATCGTTGGTGTTTGCTGCGGATTTCTCGGCTGCGTGGCCGCGTGGGGGTGTTGAATTACTGCTGTAGCCGTTTAACTTTGCTAATCTCTTTTCTTTGGGTGCAATTGAACCCCTATGACCCTCGATAGGCGCGCCCCTGGTCCTGGGGGAGCTTCGGTGGGCTGCCGGCGAGATGGCGTCGAGCACCAGCGGGATCCCTGAGGTGAAGGAGAAGCTCAAGAAGTCCGGGAGCTTGGGAAGCAGCGACACGTACGTGCGTGCCGACAAGATTGATCTCACGAGCCTTGACATCCAGCTCGAGAAGCAGCTGACCAAGACCTGGGGCAAGACCAATCCCAAGGCACAGGGGCCGAAGGAGGAGTGGGAGATTGACCCTGCTAAGCTGGAGATCCGGCATGTGATCGCGCACGGGACGTACGGCACGATATATCGTGGCACCTACGATGGCCAGGATGTTGCAGGTATCCATCTCAATGTATTGGGACATGAATGGATGTTGCTTGATTATGTGCTGATATTGTAAATAGATGGTCTACTCTTTGTATGTTGCAGTTATCAAATCTCAAGTTTGGCTGATGCGTGCTTTAGGATAATTAGTTCTTTCTAGCTCTAGTATGAGCTCAACGTTATGTGTTTATTTGTATTGATTGTATAGTCTTGTTCCCAATATTTAGCATGTTAAATTCAGTAACATACTTTTCTAAGTGCATTGCACATGCAAACTGGATGTCTTAAGTTGGAACTATTTAGCAAGCCTGTCCATTTTGTCAATCATAATTTCATATTATCAACTTTTTATGCTCCAACTTCAAGTTACAAATAGTGCTTTGATAACTTCATGTTTTCAGTGTTCTTCTATGCTCTTTTCAGTTTTGTCTACCCTCTTGTAGTGATGAGAGTATGTATCTGAGATATTTGGTTAAAGGATTTTTTACGGTTTCTTGTACCAATATTTTGCCCCTTTTTACATATTCAAATAGCATGCCAATCGTTGGGCTTGGCTTCTGGACCAATATGAATTGGTAGCAAAATGTGACAACGGCCTTTTTAACTTTTGACGCTAAATTTTCCCAGCTTAATTCTGCATCCGACAAATTCTTCACTTGTTTTCTTTGCCAAAATTTGAATATTCTTGTTAACTATTTAACTAATGTGATATAGATGACTTTGTAGTTGTATTGCTGAACTTGAAGATGTTCTTGTTGGGTTTGTGAAATTCAGATAAATATATACATATGTATTTCTGCTGTAGCCAATGGACTGGGGGTTCAATTCTACTTGTGGGAAAGATGTATGCTGTCCTTGTTTTGTTATTGAATGAATATATTTATCTGAATCTAAATAGTAAAGCTCACCATGAATAATTTCAAGACAAATAATCCTTCTTTTGGGAAAATTGGTTCCTCTGCCTTTGTCGGGTTCTTGTTTTCCCTGTGTGCATTTCTGTACTTTCTCTTGAAGCCCTATTCCTTGTTATTATGCCTTATGTTTTCATTCTTACTGTAATCCTGTTAGTTTATGTTGGCTTTTCAAATTCAGGTTGCTTGCCTTTTGCCCCATGTTTCTTTACATCAATATGTTGCTAATATTAGAGATTTCCCGATATCAATTTTTTAAAATTTACACGAAATATTTTCTTTTATCAATTGAATCTTCTACCTTTTTTGAGCAAAGAATCTTCTTCTTTACAAATGGATACCCAACAGATTGTGCTGTCCTGAATACTTGCAACAGATTGTGCTCGATGGTAGATTTGAAACTAGAACTAAAGAGAATGCTACCTGTTTGCCTATTTATTCTTTTAATCAGTTTCATGGGATTGATATGTCTATATTTGAACTGCCTGAACCACACAGTACTACAGTAGTGTCTTTTCATGTCTAACAGAATAGTAACTATACTTATAGGGAACCTTTGTCCACAGAATGGACAAGTTTCCACCATTAATTTTTCCAGTTTTTACTTAAAAATGTGCATTGAGTATGATGCTTCAATGCTTCATCAATCTGCCACTGTTTTGTTCGAATTGTACACATTTTATGAGAACCATTGCATGGAAGAAATGAATAATATTTCTTCTTATTATACACAGTGAAGCTGTTGGATTGGGGAGAAGATGGTTTTGCCACAGAAGCTGAAACTGCTGCTTTGCGAACATCATTTAAGCAAGAGGTTGCTGTTTGGCATAAGCTTAGCCATCCTAATGTTACAAAGGTGAATTTGTCCAAGCATACCTAGTTTACAGCAGTCCTGCTCGTCAATAAGATACATATGCTTTTCCTTGTAGTAATGCTTTTGGTCCATAGCTTTCTTAATTTTAAATTTTGTTCAACATTTATAGTTGGTTATCTTCCACAGAAGGTTACTAGTGTGGGTTAGACTATTTGAAAGTACTAAAATACATGTGATATCATTTACAGTTTGTTGGTGCATCTATGGGGACAACAGACCTTAAGATTCCTGCCAGCAATTCCAATAGTGGTGCACGCACCAACTTGCCAGCCAGAGCATGTTGTGTTGTGGTAGAATATCTTGCTGGAGGAACTCTGAAGCAGTATCTGATAAAGAACCATCGACGAAAGCTCGCATACAAAGTTGTGGTTCAGCTTGCATTGGATCTATCTAGAGGGTATTAATAACTTAAGCTGAAATTGTTGTCATGCATTATTTATCTCTGAACCCACTAGTAATCATCTGGTGCTTTCATTTGCAGCTTGAGTTATCTACACTCTAGGAAGATAGTACATCGGGATGTCAAGAGTGAAAACATGCTTCTTGATACACAAAGAAACCTTAAGATTGCAGATTTTGGAGTTGCACGCGTTGAAGCACAAAATCCGAAGGATATGACTGGTGCGACAGGCACACTTGGTTATATGGCCCCAGAGGTATTTATTGGACCAATCTCTTCAATATATTCTTTTACCAAGTGATTTTTTAGTTAAAACAAAAAACTGTTTCTGAGTGTAGGTTCTCGATGGTAAACCATATAACAGGAAATGTGACGTGTATAGTTTTGGCATTTGCTTGTGGGAAATTTATTGTTGTGACATGCCATACCCAGACCTTAGTTTTGCTGATGTCTCCTCTGCTGTTGTTCATCAGGTTTGTTCTATGTTATGGATATACTGGTTTTGTGTTGTTTTTTCTTCCTTCCCTCGTATGATGTGGATAGGATACATACAACAGCTATAATTGTCCTTACATTTGTGGACAGAATTTGCGTCCAGATGTACCTCGCTGCTGCCCAAGTGCATTCGCTAATATTATGAGGAAATGCTGGGATGCGAATCCTGATAAGCGTCCTGATATGGATGAGGTAGTGCAGCTTTTGGAGGCTCTTGACACAAGCAAAGGCGGTGGTATGATACCAGATGGTCAGTCATCTGGATGTTTATGCCTCACGAGGGCACGTGGCCCGTAGATTCTTTTTACGGTACTCTCTTCCCTCAGCTACATTTTGCTCATCTACAAGATTGGGAGCTCCACAGAATAGTTCCCATTGTCACCTGTGCAGTTGGTGCTTACAGCTCCTCATGGTTGGCTTGCCATCTTTGCATGTTTATTGCAGCTGTCATATGACCTTTGTGGTCAACACTCTTTTCTATAGCAGTTTGATAGTGTAACAGTAATTATTAAAGAAAGTCAGTGGTAGTCACACGTGTTGTGGTCACACATGAAGGCCTTGCATTCTTGAAACTGCTACCTTCTATGTCTATTTGGTGCGTTGTTCAATACTTAAATTACTTTTTTACTGTTCATATCTGAAATGAGTACAATAAAGGCCATAAAGATACCTGTTTAGCAGATGGCATGTTTATCAACTGTTCACTTGTTCAGGTCATTTTGAGACATGATGGTGCTACTGTTTTTTCTCTCCTTCAAGTCTGGACTGGACTTAAAAGGAGCAGAATTGATTCTTTTTAATATAGGAGCTACCGTTTTTTAGAAAGTTGTATTTAGGAGCTATTGTTGTGTTGTCACTTGTTCAATGAAAGCCTCAAAAACGTACTTTTTAGTGAAATATAGCGGAATGCTGTAAATTCCTGATACTGGCAACCAGCTGATTTCAGAATGTGTATCAAATCTGTCTTAAACAAAGCTTTCAATAGTGCCATTATATGGATTTATCTGCTTATGCGATTTCAGGTGCTTGGCTGCACCTTTGCAAAGTGATTACACTTTACATGAGGCTGCCTATCAGCTTTGTTATGATTCTGTGTTATTGTGATGTGCTTAGCACGTGCTGGACGTATCTGAGACTTTGAAAAGATCACGGCCGCACCAGTAATACCAAGTTCGTACACGACATAAATTACTAAGGGAATTTCTACAGGGTGATGATGGTGCGAACAGCCTATATATCGACCCCCACCTTAGAGCGTCTTTGGCAAGCACTAAATTGTAGCTCTCACTTGGTGTTTTTTTTAGAGGGAAGGAAGAGTGTAGTGTAAAGTATTAAGTAATATTTTGGAAGGGTGATAGAATGTGTGAAAGAATAGTGTTAAGAGGGGGAAATTTTAATATGTTTGTTGTGGATGCTCTTATCCACGTCTCTTGCTCCATCCTTCCACTCTATTTTATTATGGTCTACTTCCTCTATATCTCACTCTAATTTTTTGTTCACACTTTACACTCTAAAAGATTTCTTTTCTCCATCAACCGTTCTATCTAAAGCTACAGTGGTTGGCTACCTGCCCCTGCTATGGATGCTCAAACTGTTTTTACCTCTGCACAGTTTTTCCACGTAGGGGTAGTAGGATAGAAGTTGCCCTTCAGTGGTCAAGTGAGCAATATATTCAGCATCAGGGCGTAACATAGTTCCAGAGAAGCATGGTTCTACTTGTTTTTCTGCTACAGGTAAACAGCTAGCTAGCTATAAAACATGTTCAGCTACCAAAAGGACAGTGATTTATGAGCAAATCTGTAACCTTAATTTATGCATAAATGTGTGCAAGCACAGGTGACAAAGTATCAGGGGAAAGGCTAACACCAACATGCCTAACTACATTGAGCTGTTCAGTAAGTTTAAAAATAAAAACATTTGGTATGAAAATCTGGAACTCCTTTTTTTCTCTTTTGTTGATAGCAAAGTGAATAAGATGCGCGACACAGGCTCGTAAAAAACAGGTGAAAAAAAGATGTATGAGATGTTTATGCCATACTCAATGAAACCTAGTAACCTAAGTTTGAAATCTTAATACTGGTAAAAGAGTGCGAATTCTATTATTTTGCATGATCTCTTCTTCTAATTAATTAGCTAGCTTCCTGATCAGAAAAAGAAAAGAAGACATTTCTGAAATTCGGCAACAGTTGATGCGGTTTATACAGTCATGTTGTTCCATGCGTTTGCACAGGACACCATGACTACCTGCGAACTAGGTAGTGCCTTTCTAACTATCAAACTTTGCCTCGAAGAATCAGTTGTTGCTGAATGCCGAGTGCAGACATGCTAGTCTTTACAGCCGTTCCCTGCGAAGCATCTCCGAACAATTACCCTAGAGCCTTCATGTAAATCTTGGTAAGACTGTTACAGCGAGGGGAGTAACCGAGTAACCTAGCTTGCTCCTTGTGAAATTCATGGTCAGAAACAGACTGGTTGCACTGTTCCTGATGCCTGCCATGCTTGACTATGGTTTGATAGAGTTAGCAAATTAAAGGGTTTGCAATTTGTCTTCAATGCACGCGTACACACACACACTCTGTTCTCCTATGACCAGCTTGTCAACTCGTTCTGTTTATTTTTTGGTCTCCGCTATATTGGCACCAAGTTCCAAGTACAATACAATGTCAACTCCAGCAGCTCCTCTACATTTCCCCTCTAAAACACTATTAGCGTCCCCTCTATCCATCTCTCTAAAATTCCTTCATAAATTATACTACCCTCTAAAAGATTCCTTCCCTCCAGCAGCCCCTCTATATCTGCTACAGTATTACCTAGGAGCTCCTGGAGTTGCTCAAACAAGAAAAAAACAGGAGAGTTGCGACAGATTCTTAGTTTTTTTGTCTCCGCTATATCGGCACCGAGTTCCAAGTACGATACAATGTCCTGGAAGGCTGGAAAACAGCAAAAAAACAAGAGAGTTGCGACGGATTCTTAGTTTTTTTTCTGTTAGTTTCTCACTTATTTTCTTCAAGATACATTTCTGAAAAAGTATATACTAACGTCCACTCACACTTCGTGAAGCAGCAGAGTTGTCTCCAGCGTAGTGGATAATGATCTCGAGATCACCTAATCGATCTCGAGATCACCTAATCCGCCATCTCTAGATCACCTAATCCGCCATAGCAATAGATGATCTGGATTGGAGGGAACTTGGGAGGAAGAAGTACGGGGTAAGTAGCACAGAGTTGGAGTCTTCGAGATGGGAAACTATACTAGTATTTCCTTCCGGAATAAGTCCAATTTACCTCCCTTATCTATTACAGAAGTTCATTTTTCCTCCCTCAACTCATTTGTGGCTGTTCGATGCAAGATTGATTGGACGGCCAGATCTTACCCATTTAACACAGAGGGAGAAAAAGTGAACTTTTCAATAGTTGAGGGAGGCAATGTGGACTTTTTCCTTTCCTTTTCATCCTTCACTATTTAGTTTACCTCCACGCAACATTTTGGGGCACAGCAGCGCACCTCACAGCGGCCCATAGAAGACACACACTGCACAACCATACCCTGTTACATGAGCGAACTCCGTTCTTCTCATTCACCATTCATACGCCATAATCATTGTGCAAGAGTCGAAGACCTCACATAGTCGTTCCCACTGGTGAGGAAAGTCGAGTGTTTGCGAGTGTAATTTCTGATGCCTGCCATGCCTAGTAGTCGATGGTTATAAGTTTGAAGATCAATGGATGATTGGATTTGTACGAGTTGTGTGTGGGAAAACACAAGGTGCTGCATGAGGGTTGAGAGCTGAGAGCAATTTTCAATCATCTATATACTAGTATCACTCTTCCGCCTTCAACTCCTGCAGTTATGTCACTCGTTGCCTTTTGATTCCAATTCATTGCCATTAAGGGCGCATCTTTTTTTTTTCAAAAAAAAGATCATTCTCACGATGAAGCAGGATATATTGTGGATTATTATTTCCATGTGGCCATCTGCAGAGAGAGAATGCTTCGTGTTCAACTCTCTGCAGAGTACGGACTCTTGGATACTGCCGGAGTCTGTCGTGCAACTACCACACATTCGTCGGCGGTGCAACGAGGCAGAGGAGAGGCCGGTCAGCTCGACAACGAGATTTGGAGGCCATGCTTGTTCAAAAAAAAAAAAGATTTGGAGGCCATGGGATGACATGGCAATGCTCGTGTACTTCATTGAAAGGAGCTAGAGGAAGGGGATATACAGTGGATTTTACTTGAGACATTTTCTTGGCAGCATCGAACATTGTATTTCGACTGGGAAGCATGATTTTTGCTCGAGTGAAACACATTAATTTGCTCCATGAAGCATTGACTTTGCCTTAACAACAAACTTCATGAGGAGCAAAGTCAAGTAAGTCGTGACAGGAAGCTGCAATTGCCTCCCTCGATTTGTCGCAAAGTTCTTGCCTGTGTGCTATGCGGTCCAGCACTTGGTTCTTGCGTGCTCTGCCGCCACCTCACGCTCTGGTAGCTCGCACTCACGCTGCTCCCTTCAAGCCTTCGAGCTCCACCGCTGCCTCCTGCTCTGCCATCCCAACCCCATGCTCCCATGTGCTGCTTGTCGCTTGCCTGACAACCACCCATTGCTGCCGGAGGCTTGGCCACCTTGCTCCCTGTACGTTCTCATACAGTAATACCACCCTAGGCGATGGACGATTGATGGTACTTGAACTTCTCGGTACTACTCCATGGCAAGGTATAATTTGAAAGGCCGTTCCTCATTTTCTATGGAGTTCCTCAGCTAATCCTTAACCATTGATCGCGCCCTGAGATTCGTGTGCAGTCACTTCCCTTCTCACTATGTCTTTTTACACAAAAAACCTAAATCTCAGACAAAAAGCAATCGGATCCTCCTCCCTTCCTCACTCCTTTCTCCACCAAGTTGGCCGCCACCCGCTGGCCCCACCGCAAACGACCATCACGCCACACTTCTGCAATAATGGCGGCGCCAGCTCGCTAACGCTCCGACCGCCACGCTGAGCTGCTCCAAGCCTCCTCGTCGGCGGGTCGTAGCCATGACGGCGGGTCGTGGCTTGCTCATGGGAAGGAGGAGAGGACACAATTGCTTTTTGGGAGTGTTTTTTTTTCAGGGAGGGGGTTGCAAAAGAGAAGGAAGAGAGTAAGGTGCGGAATTCCTTAGTCGATTGGAAAAGCCACATTTGGTATAAATTCATTTTAATCTTCTTAAATCCATAAACATTGTATTTCTCTTCTCCAACAAGATTTTCGGGGCTTTCAAACCACCCTCGAGCAACAACCTCTAAGGGAACTCTAACACTTGGCCTTAGTTGGGTTTCGAAAACTTAGCATTGTGTATTTGATTCTTTGCTTTTGGGAAGCTCAAACCCTTCACACATTTGTAGGGAGCATTTTATACATAAATGACCAAAACGCCTACTCAAATCTATAACGGTAGGGTTATTCTAGTCTTTTACGATAAATGATGGGGGTAACTTCGCTGAACGACTAAAGTAGGTGTACAGGTGTCGACGGTTAGGAACTGAAGTCCCTAAATGTCGAGCTTATTTGTTGAAAAGGGAATCAACGGCCCTCTTCCGCATCGTACTAGGGCATTTGTAGGCCATAAAGCTCGTGGCGACCTCAACAAACAACACAAATACTTTTTCCCTGGTTCTAGCCTCCCACTTCCGGGATAACAACCGTACGTCCAACGTTATATTTTCATGAAAGAGAGAATCACAGGCATGTATGGAGAGTCTGCCTTGGCCGAGAGAGAAAGAGAGGGAGAAAAAAATGAGGAAGCCCCTCTAAAGAAAGTTTCATTCCCTTCTTATATAGGCCAAGAGCTCTATGGCATCATGATATATTACGAGAAATTGAGATCACATTTGGATCACTCCGGTATGGCTGAGATGACTTCTGAGGCAAGGCTTGCACCCGGGATAGTCTTAGTCCACGGTAGCCCATGGGCCCGGATGAAGCAAGGCCTACATCACCCAATACCAACAGCTAGCCCATAAGGCTCAGGCGGGATGAATCATCTCCTTGAGGCTAAGAACCACCAAGGAGGGATTAGCGCTATGGTTGCAGACAACATACAACTGCGCACGAGTGTGAAATTCGAGAAGGCAAAAACTTTTTGAATCGAAGGAAGTCACACACCACTGCATCCTGAGCACGGGTTAAGTGCCTATAGAATTGGCAGACAAATCGAGCTCATGCCACCGCATTTTGGGAACGAACTAGGTACTTCGGGAAAGCAAGCACGAGTAGAAACGCACCGCCACCTCTAAACGGTGATTAGGCACCCGAGAAACTGACAGACGAGGCGAGCTCGTAACTGTCACATTTCGAACATGAATCACACAAAGGAAGTTTGAGTGTTTGACCAAGCACGAGCGAAATCGCGACGCCACTTTTTGGGCGGTGATTAGACACCCAATGCAACACCTTAACCTAACATGGCTCAAGTGCTACGAACATAACACAATATTTCATAGAAAACTTCGACATCATGTCCCCTGTAAATTAACACTTTTACGTAAGACATTCTCAAACCTGCAATAATAAGCCAAACGCTAATTAAAATACCATCTCAGAATCATAAAGCATAATTAAGGTACCATCCAAGCATTAAACTTTAGTCGACATCGAACAATAACGAACCAAGTTAGCATTTAACAAACGAGTGGAAAAGAACGTTTCCAAGCTCTAATATTATACGACTAAGTTCATTTGAATCACTAAGAAATTGAATGAGGAATTTAAAGTGTGTGTGGCATCAATGTACTATGCCCATCCCATGCATGGTTCAATGGTCACCTAAAAAAATATAGAAAGCAAGAGTGAGTATAAAACTCAGCAAGTATATAAAACAAGTTAGATCATATCCTTGTCAAAAAAAATAACATAAGACAACATAAAATGGCTCCAACATAATCTGATATGCAATCATGCAATGCATATGCTAATGCTCATTTCTCATAAGCGTGTACCGGTACCGCTGAGTGTACATCCATCAATGTCACACTCTACACTCCATCCTGTGGAGGTTGACCGCTGAAGCAAGTCTACCCCGCCATCCTATGGGGGGTGCCTACCAAAGTAGGTCTTTCATGCCATCATCATGCTCATAGATGCAAATGCATGGTTAATCATTATGAATTACTTACCATTATACCACCTCATACCATTAATACATCATCAGCACAAAAATGTAAGTAAGCATTCAAAACATACGCAGTGCCGGTCCTGGGTTTTCTGGGGCCCAGGGCAAAATTACAAACGGAGGCCCCTAACATAACCAAGAATTTTTTTATACTACCATATAATTAGACAATATTCAATGTATTTTAAAAATTGGTATCGATAAACAAATGAAAGTACAAATGAGATTATTCACCTCAGAAATTTCTTCTAATCTCTATTATCCGTTTCGTAATCTGATAATCAAAGACAAATATAGTTACTCATTGTCTCACCGAAGCAAACCAACGCCTGATGCGATGGCGAATTGGCTAATTGACGAATGGCGATCTAGATTCTAGCAAGTGGCTTGTTGGCGAAGCATTCTTTGATAATCAGATAACGGCGCCACGAGCAGCATCCGCCGTGGCGTGGAACTGGAACGGATTGCCGAGCCCTACGAAAATCAAAACAACAGCGGGTTTTTTATGGCATAAAGAGCGCAAGAACAGAATCACTATCACCATCCGGCACGGCGGCGCTTTCTAGTCGGGGCTCATGAACTCACGATGCCACGATGCATGGCTGGATTGCTGCCTTGCTGGAACTGATTGCGCAGGAACTGGAGTAATGCTGATATTGCATGCGTTGGGCTGGGCCTCCAGTACGTAATCAAGATCACGTTATTACACCTTTTTAGCCCATCGCGTATTCGCGTCGCGACTCGCGAAAGCTCAGAGCACGGCGCACCGAGCCACCGAGGCCAGGCATCAGGCAGACAGGCACATGCACTGGGTCCCTTGCGCTGTTGCGCAGCACTGGGGGGCCCACAGTTTTGGGGGCCCGGGGCGGCTGCACTGCTCGCCCCCCCCCCCTAGGGCCGGCCCTGAACATACGGTGTACCCCAGAAGGATCACCAACAATGTAATATGCACTTTCCTATTCTCCCAAACGATGTCGAGTGAGCTGCAGATGGAACCGACCCCGAGGCGGCGTTCCCTACAATAAAACTCCCCAAATCAACACCCGAGCAAACGAGGACGATAATTATCAACTAGCACCAACTCATGGCCATCTATAACTAGCTAATCCCCCTTAGCAACTGTCTCCAAAACTCAAAATTCATACAAATTACAATCTGGACAGAATCTTAAAATGACCATAACGGCCAAACCGTAAGTCCAAAATTGACATTCTTGGGCTTTATGGAAAGATAATTTCGATATCTACAACTTCCGTAATATGGCCAAAGTCTAATTCCTAATAGATTTAAACCAATATAAGGAATAAGCTTACTGCTGTAGCAATCAATCTATTAAACCCTCACCTACAAGGATTCACTCCTATTAATCATGAAAATTAGCATCTAATTAGGGGAAGATCATGAGAACATAATAAAATTCATCACCTTTAAACAAATCAACAAGAATTGAGTCACAATCTCAAACACTAACTCATCTATCTTACCTTCCTCTTCCCCTCCCTTCTCCTTCCTCTCCCTCCTCTCCCCTACTCCTTCCCTTTCTTGCTCTTGGCCGAAGTCCAGCGACGGCGGTGGCTTGTGGTGATGCGTAGGAGGCAGAGCAGGGGCAGGGCACTAGGTCGGCCAAAGGAGGTGAGGGGAGGCGGCGCTACAGGGAGACGAGACAGAGCTCCCTCTCTCTTAATCTCATAAGCCCTCATGGGCTGGCTGGGATGGCCTAACTAAAGGCCCAAGATGGTGCATCACACATTCACACCCAAGGACCTGTCAAAGAAGGTGAGCTCATAATTATTGCATTTCAGACACGAATCACATGTCAAGGAAAGTTGGCCAAGCACGAGCGGAATCATGTCATCATTTCTCAAATTGTGACTAGGCACTTAACGAACTGACAAACGAGGCGAGCTGGATGTGTCTTGTTTGATGGCCAAATTGGCTCTAGTCCAATTGCTTTTTTTGAACTATATAATTTTTTAGGATCCATAAAATGTTCTGTTGTTATAAAAATTTCCATTAATTTCAGTATTTTTTTGACTATTTTTTGAATGTTTGTATATTTAATTCACGCCTTAAAAGGATTTTATAAAGTAATATTAATCTAAAAGATAAAAAATGAATTGGAAGAAGTACATATTTTATAGGGACCAGATTGATATCAGGCTGAGAGTTGTTTTACTCTCAGTCGATTTTCTAAACCGTAGATCAAACACCTTCATAAAGCATATAGAAGAACCACAAAAAAAAATCTAAGTACGTGAGAGAATCGACTAATACTTGTTTAAAAATCCGTCGTCTAATAATAAGCAAAAGTCCATTTTATAATATTTGATAAATCTAAATATTTTTTATTTTCTAAAGTCTCGACAAAAAAAATATATAAACCAGTCGTATCCTAGCCATTCCATGGCGATCCGATGGCCATCCAACAGTTGTAGTGGTCAAATATGCACGTGCGTGGGTGCATGAGTCAGAGGAGGTGGCGTTCCACATCCCTTTATGGGTGAAGCGGCCACGAACATTTTCCTTGCTTTCACGCCCTTCCGCCAATCTTTGCTCTCCAACCCACAGCCTGACTCCGACTAATCCCGTCCCCTTAGTAGACTGGTAAGAGCTAGGGGATTAATCTTGCGTATTTTGTGTTCCATGGTCAGGAACATTGGAGTCTATTTGATAGCATTGCTCCTGATGTCTACCATGCCTAATTTGTGTCGAAGGTAATTCATATATAAGTATGTATGTATATTTGTTCTTCCATGCACACCCAACTCCTCAACTCGTTTAGCTTTGTTTATTTCTGAACTCCGTTATATAGGTTCCAAGAACGCATGGCGTGTACTCGGAGAAGAAGGGAGAAGAAAGTACAGTTGAATGAATTCTCACATGTGTTAGTTTCCTGTGCACTCAGTTTTGAAGATGGATTTATTGAAAGAATTGATGGCGTTCCACCAAACCTAGCTCAGATGTCCTCGTTGGTAGCTATGTACTTTCCATGACAGTAAGCTCTGTTTAATTGGTTGTCTGATGCTCTCGAATCTCGATAATATACCCCTATTTGTTTCAACTTTCTTCGAAAAGTATAGAGCATGAGAGCAGGTTCAAACTGTTATATACTATTGAACATAGAACTATAAAAGTGTCCCGCGTATTTGTGCGACTAGATCTCGTATTGATATATACTTCTTTTCAATCTCATATTTGATATAAATTTCTTTTAAATTACTTTTATATTATTATAGTGGACTATAATATAAGACATTACAATTTGAATGCAATTTTTTTTCTTTTTACCTCTGATTAATTTGAAATTTTTTAGTCGGTGGATTACTGACAGTTGAGCAATAGCTAAATAGCTGATAGCTGAGCAACAGCCAAATAAAAGTAGGATTGTATGGGCAGAGGGCAAAACCGATCCTTCTAATAACTTGCGTATGGTAGGGATGAATCGACTGTTGCTAAGCATCATGTATTCGCGCCTAATTAAATCATTTTGATGCAGTTTGCTGAATTGCTGAAACGGCATGCATTCTTGTATTTTTCAAGGATACAAAGGTCATCCAGAAAGTAAATTTCCAGCCATTTACCCATCGAATCGAAGTGTTAAAACCCAAAAGAAAAGAAATACGAAGGTAAACCAAAAATATTAGTTATTGACAAGAAACAAATATCTGAAATTTACGAGGGGTTTGCGCCTAACATTTATGAACATAAGTACATAACAGACTAGAGTTGTTAGCTACGATAAAACAACATAGTACTAATTTGGCCCTTTGTTTCTACACCTTTGCTATTCATCACGTGGCTAATATTTATTTATTTCTCGATCAATTTTCTCACATACCTAGATAGTAAATACTACCGTTGACTCTTTTATGTATCTTATGAAGGCGTTTGATCTACGGTACAAAAAATCGACTGAGAGTTAAATAAATCTCGATCGCCTGATATCAAATCACTTCCTTATTTGTATGCCTTTGAATTACATGAAAGCAAACTTTTCTCCTTAATTTTTAAAACAATATCAGCATTACTGTTTGTGCAGGGACAACAACATCAATCGTTGTACTTAGCAAAGCAAGAATGGACCAACTCCTTTTGGGGTCCGATGTTCAAGGCGAAAGACATGATGTAGCAAGACATACGAATCTTCAAAGAGGGACAGATTGTGAGTGGTATTCCTGATGCCTGCCATGCATAGTTAAGACGGTGAATTTGAAGGTCCGTGGATTATAGATGGCAGAGAGTTGTATTTGGGAAATCTCCGGGTGCTCTTTTCATCATCTATATATAAGTACTAGCAGGGTTAGCGCGCCCATGGTAAGCCATTGCATGATGTCTTATACCTGAGGAAATAAAGATGTATCACAAAACAAGCGAATAAGAAAGCATTGCAGTTTTAGTTTATTCTTTCCTTTTTTATTTTTTAAAATTATTTTTTAATGCCTGAATATTTTTGTAGGTCATTATCATGACATTATGGTGCCTTTTGTAAGGTTTTTTCCAGAATTTTTTAAGTGGCTACAAAAGTTAGAATAAAATAAAAGAATAAATTATCCTGTAATACAACTATTTGTAAATCATAAATGTTTTAAAAATAGCTAAATCTTTTATGTGGACATCTTCGTAAATACATGATTTTAAACTATAGTTATACATTTAAAAGGTTTTTTTTCCAATTATTTACTAATTAATATCATAGAATTTAACATTTGTAATGTTAAATTCATTTATGTACACTTACCATAAATTTTGGCTGCATTTTGCAAAGTTTTTTTAAAATTTTTTTAGCTTCCTGGTAAAAATTGGAATGAAAGAAAGGAATATATTTTTCTTCGATTTTTCTATGGTTGTTTCAAATTTTGAAAATGATATACCTTTTTAGAAACCCTACTATGAAAATATGATCCAATTTTTTTAGAGGGCCACAAAGTGTAATAAAAAATTTAAAAAGGGGACAAAGCTAGGGATCAAACCAGTAACCTTGCGCGGCACTTAGGCTAACAAGCCAACTGGGCTGAGCATTGTTTGTTGTTCAGACATGTGTATGCGGTATAATAGGTAGATAGAAGAGGAAAGGCGGGCGAGCAATAGAAAAGCTGAAAAAAAGGGAAGCATTGAGACTTAAGCTCACGACCTGTGAACCCAAACCCAACGATGAAGACCACCAGGCCAAACGCACCGAGCTGTTGTGGCTTGGTAGGTAAAAAATGTTTTATATATAACTATTAAATGGAAGGCCGGATTTAACCCTGAGCCTCGATCGAATGGCTGTGGTTGAACGTACCAACGCGAACGCACAGCACAGCAGCGAGTACACGTGCCGCGAGGTAGCTTCTCAGCGCTAGCGCTTTAATATATGGAAGATAGATGACCCATTTTTAGGTTTTTCGTGTCGTAAAAAACTGCAAACGATAAGAAAGAAATAATGGATTAAATGCGTTACTATAAATCTTGGTTTATTTTCTTTTTTCAGGGGTTTTTAGCATGGCCAAAAAACTTATGGTCAAATCTTGGCCTATTTTCTTCTTTTTATTTTTTCCTCTAAAAAAAATCTAGAAAAGAAGTCCAACAAAAGGGGATTGGACCATAAAATCTTGGTCAATTTTTTTTTCACATTGTAAAAAATCTTATGCCAAAATCTTGGTGTATTTTCAGTTATTTATTGTATTGTCGCGTTGGGAAAGAATCTGGAAAAGACAAAACGGTAAACAAATCTGGAAAAGAAGGACAAAAAAATGGGGTTGGACCATAAAATCTTGGTCTATTTTTTGTTCTTTTTTTTTTACGTTGTGAAAAAATCCTATGCTAAAATCTTGGTCTATTTTCATATATTTATTTTGTTGTCGCTCTGGGAAAAAAATCTGGAGAAAAAAAGAATTTGGGCGGAGGGTACCTCCTGCCACAATTCCCTCAGGTGCGTTACCAGCCTAGCTACGTGGTATTGCTGTCATTGAATGGAGAGAAGAGGTAAACAAAGGGTGGAAGAGAAAAGGAAAAAATGCGGCCAAAGAAGTGGAGGAACCAGGATTTGAACCGTGGTCTACTGGTTGTTAGCTGTCGCAGCAAACCGGCCGAGCAATCGTCCTGCCCTGCTTTTTTTAGCGACCTATGGCTGAACAGAACGACGTGGCTTCAGCGCACGGCGACACGTCATGAAGGACACACGTCACGCAGAGGTCGCCGGACGCTAGCATGTTGTATAATAGATAGATATAACGCTTCCACTTTCAAATCAAGAGAAAAAAAAACTCGGCACAAATATGATCGGTGGTCCGTAGTTGGTGGTTATCAGGACAAATTTTTTCAACTAAAAAAATGAATTTCTGATTTTCAATCTTGATGTTTCGATGAAACTACCGATTTATTTTTATTGGAGCTAGCCACCGATAAACCGCCAAAATATCCAGCAATTTTTTTTCCATGACAGGGACATCGACCCTAATGGTGATCGCATCACCACCACCTGCGAAATTAGGCTCGACCATCCTAGTTTCCTAATAATCACAGTGTTGTTATGGGCTCACATGGTTGACTATATGATTGAGCCGTTGACCCTATAATTTATGTTGATGGTGATATTGTCTACCTTGTTGTTATAGGGTCGATAGTGTAGACTCGACGACCCATGGTCAACCAAGTGAACATGGTATATTAAGAGATGATAAACAATGCATTGTGAGTGTCCTTCCCTAAACAATATCATCAGTAATAGTAATGGAGCCAAAAAGTTTCAAAGAGAAGGGCTTTAAAAGAAACCTTTGGCTTTAGCACTAACAACATCAAATTCATAAAGTACTTCCTCCATAAAAAAAAATAATGCACGCACATATTTTAAGATTCGAACTTCGTAATCTTTCAACGGTTATTTATCTAGCAAAATGTAGATTTATGATCCGCAAATAGCTAGAATTTGTATTTAAAAGTATTTTCTAACAGCCACATTTTTTGTTATTATGAACAATATGATATAAGAGAAATGAAACATCCCAGTATAGTTTTACGTTTATTATAATATACTACAGATGAAGTACGTTTAGACCACAGCATAGACTGTTGACATCAACTTTTAAAACTATAATACTATAATACAGTTACATATTTATTTTGGTTCATGGCATTCCTAATGACTAGACTCATACGGTACCTCTTCCTATGGTTTCAATTTTTCAAAGGACATACAAAAAAAAAAACTTGGCGGTTGGTTGGACCAGTAGTTAGTGGTCCAATTAATCCATATGAGTTAGCTTAGCAGTATGGTACGTATTAGCATCTGGCCTAGGACCGGGGCTGAAGCCCCGATGTGCCCCGGGGCTGGCTCCGCCATATTAGTAAACACCTAAACAAAAAAAAAAAAGATGATTCGTAAGATGTTAATCTCAATGATAGCAGCATTCAGATGCCTCTAGACTCTTAGCGATGTACTCCCTCCGTTTTTTTATAGGACATATTTTAATAAAAAGGATCAAACTTCATAAACCTTGACCAGCAATTAATTACTCAAATTATATGCATCTTTAGTATACAAAAGACATATTTATAGTTTTGTATTTCAAATTACTTTCGATACAATATATAAAAGACAAATTTAATGATAAAAGTATACATCTAAAAATTTTCTCAAATAAAATTACGCCCTAAAAAAACGGAGGTAGTATCGTCAAGGTTAAAACTTCTGCAATTGCTATTTTACAGGCGCCTGCAATTAGCCAAAACGTGCAGACGCAAAAAATTCCACTTACTTCTACTGTTTTTCCACATTTGCATTTATGGAAGAAACATTTTGCGATAGTGGAATTTTTTGTGCGAGGCTGATTTTTGTATAGATATATTTAGTTTTATGTTTATTATAGATTTATTTTGTTCTTTGTTTATTATAGATAAATTTTGTTTCTGTAGATTTATTTTGTTTTCTATTTATCATAGATTTATTTTTATTTTCTATCTATTATAGATTTATTTTTGTTTTCGGTTTATTATAGATTTATTTTTGTTTCTGTTTATTTTAGATTTATTTCCTTTTTTGGTTGCATCCAGGGGCGGAGGGCCCGTTATGGCAAGGTATGGCCCGCGCCATACCTTGGCCCAGCAAGCCCAGGGTACCCCCCTTTAGTAATTTCACGGCCCACGGCCAGCCTAGTGCCCAGCAGGGGCACGCAGCAGCCCAGGCAGCCGAGCGCCTCGCGCCCGAGAGGCCCAGCCGCGCAGCCCCCTCAGGCCCTCACTGCCTCACTCCTCGTCTCGGCGTCTCCCTCTCTCTGTCCCTCGCGACTCGCGAGCACGAGCAGCGGAGCAGGCTAGGGTTAGGGCCGGCGCCGCCCGCCGCCCGCCGCACGCCGCCTCTCGCCCGGCGCGTCGCCGCCGTCGCGCCCTCATGCGGTCACGCCCTCGCTCCCGGCACCCCGCCCTCGCGCCCTCGCGTCGCGCTCGCCGCTCGTGGCCTCGCGCGGTCGCGGCCCGGCCCCTCGCGCCCGTCACCTCGCGCCCTCGCCCAGTCACCCGGCGCCTCCTGCCCGCCTCCTCGGCCTCGGGCCCTCGGCGCGACGGCGCCTTGCCTCGCCAGTCGCCACGGCCACGCCAAGTCGCCACCACTCGTCCACTCGGCAAGGTACTTTAGTTTAAAGTTTAAACTCCTAATGATTTTTGTACCACTTGCCTCCCATTTTTATACCACAATAACTCAATAAGCAATAAGGTACTAGTTAGACTAGTTTCTAGAATTCTAGTTACAAGGAAATGTCATATATATAATATATGTAATATGTTGATAAGTTGATTATGTTCGATTATGTAATATTTGTAGAGTGGCTGTTCATGGCAATGAGAAGTCAAACGGAAAGAGGAGGAACGGTAGCACGAGGAAGAGGAAGAGGAGGCCGAGGTGGTTTTTTTGTTTCAAGTATTATCTTATCGTATAACTTCATAACTTGCAATCCACTTCTATCTTTTATATTACTTATCCCCACATGTTTAACTACTAATTTATCTTTGATCTTTGTTTGACAGGTTATTTTGGTAATTGTTCATTTCATGTATTCTCTGCTCTGTATTTTGTAAACTTCGTTCGAGGTACTTTTCGATAATCTTCTTGTCTTAATTTTTTTTATGTGTGATTGTGTTGAATGCGTCCCCAAGCCCGCCATACCTTAATTTTCCTCCGTCCTCCGCCACTGGTTGCATCTGATGCATGGCTTTAATTTGCATGGTCTACATGATCTGTTGTGCAGCATGGCTACTGGCTGCAGGCGTTTGCACAATCGGCTGGGTGCAGGCGTATGTGAGCTAGCGCCTCCCTAAAACTTCTATGTCAAAAGCCTAAGCAGAATCGAAAAGCCAGCTTGCTTAGCTCGGCCTGTTTTCAAGAGTTTTGGAAAGCGGCAACGATTGAAATAGTTCATATAAGCTAGTGGCAGGATTGCAGAAAAGAGATACACTTCTGCCATTAGTTAATTTACGCTCGGTATGCTTCAATCAAATTTTCAAGAAATTGTGCGTAACAGAACTACGTGATGCAACTCACATGAGATGAGAGATGAATTTCAAGCAGGGGGAAAAACGTTTTTGCTAATAATTTGGTGACTATTTTTAAACGAGTCTTCGTCGATTTTCTCATATACAAGTCTTCGTCGATTTTCTCATATTCATAGATGCATCCGTTGAATCTTTTATATGCGTTATAAAGGTGTTATAAAGGTATCTGATCTATGGCTCAGAAAATCGATTGAAAGCTAAATAACTGGTAGGCGCATGACATTAAACCGGTTTAAAAAACACTCAACAAATCAAGGCCAAATTTAGCTTAGCTTCACCGCAAGGATGCATGGAGTGACGAAACGTGGTGCCCATGCAACGGTGAAAGGAGCCGTTTCCCGCTAAAAAAAGCTCCACCCATCACCACCCAGGCGGCAACGACAACCTCCGAGACATGCGCGCCACCACACAGCCATGCCCTCCGGTTTCCTCGCCGGTGCGCCGCGGCCTATATCTCTCTCCCTCCCCACCGCTCCATATAGCCACTAGCGCAGGGGGTGGCCCACCCGCAGTCCCTTCCCCCTCTACCCCGCCGCCATGGAGGCCGCCGGCCACCTCCCTCGCCGCCGCGTCGCCTCCGTCTACCTTGGCCTCGCCGCCCTGCTCGCGGCGACGGCGGCGACGGCGGCCTCCGCGTTGTCGGACGCGGAGGTGTCCCACATTGCGCAGCGGCAGCTGCTAGCCCTTCAGGAGGGCGACGGCGACCTCCCCGACGACTTCAAGTTTGACATCCGCGTTGACGTCACCTTCGCCAATGACCGCCTCCGCCGCGCGTACACCGCACTCCAGGCGTGGCGCCACGCCATCTACTCCGACCCCAAGAACTTCACCGGTGGCTGGGAGGGCGCCGACGTGTGTGGCTACTTCGGCGTCACGTGCGCGCCGGCGCCTGACGACCCGAGCGTCGCCGTTGTCGCCGGCGTCGACCTCAACGGTGGCGACATCGCTGGGTACCTCCCGGCGGAGCTCGGCCTGCTCACCGACCTCGCCTTCTTCCACATCAACTCCAACCGCTTCTGCGGCATCATCCCCAAGAGCTTCTCCCGCCTGGGGTTGCTCCACGAGCTCGACGTCAGCAACAACCGCTTTGTCGGCGTCTTCCCCAAGGTGGTGCTCCAGATCCCGGTGCTCAAGTATCTCGACCTCCGGTTCAACGACTTCGAAGGTGAACTCCCGCCGGAGCTCTTCAAGAAGAGCTTCGACGCCATCTTCGTCAACAGCAACCGCTTCACCGGCCGCATCCCGGAGAGCCTCGGCCACTCGTCGGCGACAGTGGTGGTGCTGGCCAACAACATGCTCATCGGCTGCATCCCGCGCAGCGTAGGCCGCATGGCAGCCACGCTCGACCAGCTCGTGCTGCTCAACAACCGCCTTGACGGCTGCATCCCGCCGGAGCTCGGTGAGCTCGTGAACACGACGCTGGTGAACGTCGGCGGCAATGCGCTTGTCGGCGCGCTGCCGGAGGGGCTTGCCAGGATGGGCAAGCTGGAGCAACTCGACGTGTCGAGGAACTTGCTCGTCGGCGTCGTGCTGGAGCGCGTCTGCGAGCTGCCAGCACTCGCAAACTTCAGCTTCGCGCACAACTTCTTCAGCTTGGAGCCGGCGGCGTGCTTGCCGACAGTCGACGGCGAGGTGGCACTCGACGACGCGGGTAACTGCCTCGGCGGCGTGCGCCCGGGGCAGAAGACTTCGCTTGAATGCGCGCCCGTGCTCGCGCGCCCTGTTGATTGCCGCACCAATGTCTGCTCCGGTGGCCGCGCTCCGACGCCGAAGCCTACTCTGGTGCCGCACACGCCGGCACACAAGTTGTCGCCGAAGCGGCCGACGTACACACCGCGCACTCCAGTGCCAAATAGGACACCTACGCCGCCCATGCCGGTGTCGAAGCCTTCCCCCAAGTCAGAAACGCCACCGTCGAAGTTAACACCGACGCCATCTCCAGAGGATAGCCCAAAGAGGCCAGTGATCCCGCTGTTGCCGTCACCACAAGTACATCCTCCGGCAAGCACTCCGGCGCCATCACCACAAGACAACTTAGTATACCCACCATCGTCGTCGCCACAATTGCAGACTCCCGCCGCTGACATTCCAGCACCAACGCCAGAGAGAAGCCCCGAGAGGCTGGTATATCCACCATCTCCATCACCACAAGCACAGCCTTCGGTGGCGGATGCTCCGACTTCACCACAAGTGGCTAGCCCAAAGAAATCGGCGTACCCGCCATCGCCATCACCACAAGCACAACCTCCGACGGCAGACACTCCGACGTTCTCACCGGTGGAAAGCCCAAAGAAATCGGTGTACGTGTACCCTCCATCATTTTCACCACAAGTGCAGCCTCCAGCGATGGATGCTCCGGCACCCTCACCAGTGGACAGCCCAAAGAAATCAGAGTACCTGCCATCGCCATCTCCGGCACCAGCGAGCTTCTCAATGCCTCCACAGCTAGCACCAATGAGCTCACCACCTCTAGTGAAGTCTTCGACACCACCAGCTACAAGGAGTACACCGCCATCTCCAAAGACATCCCTACCACCGTCGGCTCCAGTGAGCTCGCCGCCACCGCCACCAAAATCCCCTCCACCCCCGGCTCCGGTGAGCTCGCCACCACCACCATCAAAATCACCTCCGCCACCACCTCCAGTGAGCTCACCACCCCCACCAGCACCAGTGAGGTCACCTCCACCACCACCCCCAGTTAAATCCTCTCCGCCACCGGCTCCAATGATCTCACCTCCACCACCAACAAGATCACCTCCACCACCAGCTCCGGTGAGCTCGCCACCCCCACCACCGCTAGTTAAATCCCCTCCACCACCAGCTCCAGTGAGCTCTCCACCTCCACCAATGAAGTCTCCGCCACCACCAGCCCCAGTGAAGTCGCCCCCTCCATCGGTAAAATCGCCACCACCGCCATCTCCAGTAAGCTCTCCACCTCCACCGGTGAAATCACCATCACCGCCAACTCCAGTAAGCTCACCACCACCGATGAAATCCCCACCTCCACCAGCTCCAGTAAGCTCACCACCACCACCAGTAGTGCAATCTCCACCACCCCCAGTTCCAGTAAGCTCACCACCACCTCCAGTAAAGTCCCCTCCTCCTCCGGTGCAATCCTCGCCACCCCCAGCTCCAGTAAGCTCACCACCACCTCCAATAAAATCCCCTCCTCCTCCAGCACCAGTAAGCTCTCCTCCTCCTCCGGTGCAATCCCCGCCACCCCCAGCTCCAGTAAACTCACCACCACCTCCAAGTAAATCCTCCCTCCAAAGACCAATAGCTCTCCCTCCTCCTCCGGTGCAATCCCCACCACCCCTAACTCCAGTAAGCTCACCACCACCTCCAGTAAAGTCCCCTCCTCCAGCACCAGTAATCTCTCCTCCTCCTCCTCCTCCTCCTCCTCCGGTGCAGTCCCCACCACCCCCAGCTCCAGTAAGCTCACCACCATCTCCAGTAAAGTCACCTCCTCCTCCAGCACCAGTAAGCTCTCCTCCTCCTCTGGTGCAATCCCCGCCACCCCCAGCTCTAGTGAGCTCACCGCCTCTGCCGGTGCAATCCCCACCTCCCGCCGTTCCATCGCCTCCACCACCGGCGCCATCACTGCCTCCGCCAGCACCGGAGGACTTCTTCCTGCCACCGATCACAGCGCAGAACTACGCGTCACCGCCGCCACCTCAGTTCCAAGGATACTAAGCACGCGAGATGGCAACCAGAGATCCACGAGGACGACGAGCGAGCGAGCGATCGATCGATCACAGCATACTGCACCGCACCTGCCTCTTCTTTCGCACGTGCTTACATGGAAGCTGCATGAGTACGTGTGCGTGCGCATGCATGCATGCGTACGTGTATACGAGTTCATATACGCATATAGGTCCGTGCGTACAAGTGCACATGTAATGAGACTCTTGCCCCGGGAGAAGAATGCGGTAAAAGGGAAAAAGGGAAACAAAGGGAAATTGATGTGCCCATCGTACGATGCATTTGTAATTAAAGATCTTTTTGGAATTCTTTGGAAAACAGACGTGAAAAAAGGGAGTTTTGTGATTTGTTTTATCAATAGATCTACTTTAAATATGTCTTATTTTTTTACATCTTTACACTAAATTTTTTAATAAGACGAATGGTCAAAGACGTGTCAAAAAGTCAAAGACGTTAAACAAAAAAATCCGGAGGAAGTACAATTTAGGTGGTGATAATGCCGCCTTGTTTCACCAACCCCCATCGCCATGCTCCTGACTGTCCGGTTTTTTGTAAGCTCAGGGTATGGTGAACTCAAGAAACTAACTTGATGAATTTCAAACCTCAACCGGTTTCGGAGTTCCGATGATACAAGAGGGATAGAAGTAGTGGTCGGCTAGGAGAAATGGCATACTTTTAGGGCTTTGGTAGTATGGAATCTTTAAAAGGATCTAATGGGGCCAGAAAAACTGACTTGAGAAAAAAAAAAAACAGCCGTCAAAGGGAATAGCAAAATTGTTTATAAATTTAGGTTGGTATCGTGCTTCCTGACAGTAGTTAAATTGATTTCTTGTTTGGGCCTATGTTTGTAGCCAATATCTCCAAAAGGAAAAATTAAATGACTCGGCCTGGGGCACAGAAATTTTGTCTGACGGATATATATAAATATCGATATCGTACCTTCAAAAATTCCATGAAATTCACGCATATCATGCAGATATTGAGCATGTTCTATGTCATCTTTTTAGAAGACGACACGTCATTTCCAAAGGGCACAGAAGCTCCAAACCAAAAAAAAAAAAGAAAAGGAAAGAGAGGCAGGCCATTTCTCGCACGCTTTTATCGATGAGCCTCTGTCCTGTGAGGATTAAGGGGATTAGAAGATGATGTCTCATTTCTGAAGAAAAGATATTTAGAAAAAAAAGGAAAGGAAAGAGAAGCAGGGTATAACTCATTGGGAAGGCCCAAAAATTATTGATGGGCCATGCACTGTTTTGATGTGATCCAGCCATTCACCACACGCACTAGTCAAGCCCAAATCTCAGCTTCCAGAAGCATCTACCATCTCTCCTGAAAAATACCAAAAAAAAGAGAGAAACAAAAACTTTCTTGTTCCTACCTCTAACGTGAAATGTGCTCTAAAGATTCCAGCTGTTAGGAACAACAAAATTTTTGTGTAAACAGAGTATTTTGTCCATATGATTATGATCATTCATCTGCTTATTTCTTCAGAGCCATCAGCTTCATGAACAATATATTTAGTGTATTTTTGACTTGCAAAAACTAGATTGCGCTACAAAACTAATCGACATCCGAGAGGATAAACAATAAGGGTGTCGGGGATAGAATTACGGCCCATTGCCATGGCCCACTTCCTGACGGCCCAGTTGAACAGCCTACCAGGGCCCAGCTCCCTGAAAGGTTCTATCAGGCCCATGTGCATCCTGTCGAACAGTTTCTTGGTCGGCACGGTGCGTAACGGCCTATGATTCATATTTGAGTCCGACTCGAACAAGAGTTACTACAGCTGCGTGAAGACCCTTGACGTGGTTTCCTGATTGGAATAGAGTCGTGATCCCCAAGATTAGGAGTATGCCTTATCCATCTCGGGATGTATTTGGCATGTATCGAGTTAATTCGATCTCGTAGTTAGCCCGCCCGATATTTCTCGGTAGGTCGGTTTGCTCAGTACTATATAAACAGGGCCCTACGGCGTTTAGAGGACCCTAGCCAATAGATTTTCGCATACTACTCACGAGACTGCCGATCTCGCCAAGTTCCACCTTGTAATCCTCTTTGATATAAGGAAAGGCCGGGCGTGGGGCTATTATCTCTCTGAGAGGCTGAACCGGGATAAAACCCTGTCTCCTGCTTCTTTGTTAAGTGGTTGTTCGGCGTGTCTCTATCTCCTCCTTGAAGAACCTTGGTTGACTTGGGTCAATATCCCAACCGTCGACAGCTGGTGCCGTCCGTGGGGACACGCAGATCGAGCATGTCGAACTCAGTCAATGATACAGAGGTACTTCCTGAGGGCTACGACTCAGAAGGACAGGATGTTTCATCCCCTGTCAGTTCATATCGATCTGTCCGGTCTCGAACATTTTCCGTATATGGGACGGAGGTCTCTGCCTATATGGCAGAGATAGCCGCAGATCGCACTCCCGTCATTGACGATGACTACGGAACCGATGATCTTTACGACGGTTTAGATCTATCGGATTCGAGGCTATGTCGGTAGATTCTACTGTGGAACACAAATGATGACACCGTCTAGCATACCTTCGCATGGCCCCGCAGATTAACATGGCCAATGTAGGAACCTCTCGAGAATTCGCGACGGCGTGGCGGTTTGGCGGCGAGGCGAGTTAACTCCGCTCGGCATCAAGGCGAGGTGCGGCTTTGCTTTCGCGAGCAAGAAGTCGTTCGCCGCAACCTCGGCGATTCCATCAATCGGTCATGTAGCGCACGGTTCCGCGATCGGTGCAAGCGACCGCGTCGCGACCCACCTCGCGTGCCCTCGCCAAGTCTGCCGGCAGAAGTTTCTCCTGTCCGGGTTAGTTCCCCGCATAACCGGACTCCGGTCGGGCAGAACGCGGATGCCTCGGGGGTCCCAGAACCCCTAGAGCGTAGTCGAACCAGATCCACCAACCCGGATTAGACCTCCAACCAGCCGACCGCCAGTATGAGGCGTCTTTGCTTCTAACCTGAGCGATTGGTGAAGGCCTAAGTCTCTAGGGAAGTCAACAACTCCTCTAGGCGTATGACCAAACTACCGGAATGATTGGACGACTCGATCGATCGCGTGACCCTCGTCACCATCGAAGGATCATCGTCCATGAGCGAGCTACCCGTGCGCCGTCGCTCGCCGAGTCCTCGTAGTCATCGCGACAACAGGGGCAGCGCGCGCGCGATGACCACAGACGGTCCCTCGTGAGGAGCGCGTCGTCGCGACCACAAAGAAGGAGCGTGGTGGGTTGTCTCGAAGAGAGTTTCTCGGGCGAATCATCCCGTTCAGCAGGAGTTCCTCCGCAATAGGGACCAACGTCTTCTCAAGACTAGATTCTGCCGGGGAAGGTGGCCGGTCATATGCTTTGGGCTGCAGGGCTTTCTCTGACGAGCTTCGGGCTGTTCGGTAGCCCTCAAAGTTCAAGCCCGGTCACATGGAGAGGTACAATGGGACTCGTAACCCGAGAATTCCTTTCCATCTACGCTCGGCCATCATGGCGGTCGGGGTGACGAGCTCGTTATGGCTAATTACCTCCGACCGTCCTTGAGGGTGCTTTGCTCGGACGTGGTCGTTCAATCGGCAGGAGGGTTCCATCACTCATGGAACCCGCTTTGTGGCGCCTCGATCGCTAATTTCCGGAGCCATTACGTGCGTCTCGGGCAAGGAGGATGATCTGCACGGATGATCCGGATGAGCGGGAGACCCTCCGCAACCGTGAAGCGTTTCATTAAGATCCGCAACACGATCCGAACATCTCGGATGAATCTGTTGTCGCGCCTTCAAAAGCGGAGTCGCGACGAAGCGGCTCACCCAGATCTCGAGATCAGCGAGACTGAACCGCCAACGACCTGTTCATAAGGCGGTGACCGCTATGCCAACGCGGCAGAGCGTGTTCGATACAAAAGGCGTTTGACAAGGGCGAAATGCCTTGACTGGTGTGGATGAGAAGAAGAAGAGCGACAACAACCACGGTGACAAAAGTCCCGAAGAAGAAAAATAAAGGTGATCACGAACAATACCGTCATTTGGTATGGATCGCACACCTCCTCCCAAGGATGGGCGGAAGAAGCTCAACAATAACTATAAGGGCAAAAGCACGCTTTCGGGGAGGCGGACAAGGCAAGAAAGGTCAAGCGACCGATTTTGCAAGTTCCACCAGCACTACGACACGATATCGCCATTGCGAACTTGTGCCGCAAAGCTCGAAGACTTCTACAACGGCAAGGGCCCAATGCCCACCTGTCCGAACAAGGTGATCTTGAAGTGCTAATAGCCAAACCGACGATGGTGATCGGAAGATGATGATGAATATCAAGAGCCGTGAACCATATCGCCGTCATCTTCGGCGGCTCCTCGGCTTACACCTCTCGGCGTAGCCTCAAGGAAGCCGCTCGGGAGGTCCTAACGTTGAAAGGCAAAACATCGGCTGAATCGATGAAGTGGACCGAGGTCCCCATCTCCTTCTCTCAGGAGGATTGCCCCACTGAGATGACCAAGCCTCAGCGGCTCCCACTGGTGGTCGTCCCGACCATCAGCAACGCAAGAGTTGACCGTGGTAGACGGCGGGAGCGATTTGGACTTGCTTTCTGCTAAAGTCTTGGACGAGATGCAGATTCCTCGTTCTAAGCTGAAGGAGGTCGCAATGCCCTTCTACGGAATCGTTCCGGAGAAGTCATCAGCCGTTAGGGCGAGTTGTCCTGCCGATTACCTTCGTAATCAAAGCAACTTCGGACGAGTTGATCACTTTCGGCGTGGTCGACTTCCCATCCGCGTAGATAACGCGATCTTGGCGAGCCATCTCTTGGTAAGTTCATGGCGTAACCCACCACGCTTACCATTGCGTGAAGATACTGGGCCCTAACGGTGTAATCACGATCAAGGGTAATTACAAAGCTGCTACGGATTGCGACGAGCGATCCCTGCGCCCGATCGACCCGGCTTCGCCGCGATCTCAAGTTCCGCGAGATCAAGTCTCAGACGCCCTAGGGCTCCCTTCACCAGAGGGAGAAACCAAGGAAGTTCTCATTGTCCCTTGATGATACTTCCAAGATAGTTCACTGGGGCCAATCTAACCCCAAATAGGAAAGCGAGCTCATTGCCTTCCTCCGAGCTAATGCAGATGTGTTTGCACGAGCCATCGACATGCCCGAGTCCCAAGGAGGTCATCGAGCACAAACCGGTTGTCCGTCGGACAAAAAGCTTGTTCGCCGAAGCTTCGTCGCTTTTACGAATTCAAGCAGGGGATCATCAAAGATCGACAGCAAGCCGCTTTCGCCGGGTTCATCCGAGGTTGATCACAACGAGTGGTTAGCCAACCTGTCATTGTAAAGAAGAAAGGCGGCAAGTGGAGGATGTGTGTCGATCACACAGATCTGAGCAGCGCTTGTCCTAAGGACAATTTCCAGCGCCTCGTATTGACCGGTGGTCGATGCATTGCAGACGCCAACTCTTGAGCTTTTAGATGCTTACTCCGGTTATCACCAAATAAGTATCTCCCAGGGATGAAGAGAAGCGCCTTCATCACCCCTTCGACACTTCGCTATACGACCATGTCTTTCGGTCTGCGCAATCTGTGGTGCCACGTTCGGTAACTTAATGGAGAAGACCTTCCCGAGCAATATGGAAAAAACACGGAGGTCTATGTCGACAACATAGTTGTAAAAGCAAGTTTGCTCTAGATCATGTAAAAGACACGCCGAGACTTTTCGTAATCTCACCAAGCATCGAATAAAATTAAATCCAAAGAAGTGTACCTTTGGTGTTCGATCTGGAATGTTGCTCGGTTATGTTATTGGTTCGCAAGGTATTTCTGCCAACCCTGAAAAAATCGAGGCCATTGAAAATATGCAGGCTCCAACTACCGTAAAGGAGGTACAGAGTCTCACGGGCGGATGGCTGCTCTAAGCGATTTATTTCCGTCAAAGGCGACGCGGCGGCCCTTCTTTAAGGCCTGCGCAAGCACAATGGTTTCGAGTGGATGAAGAAGTCGATAGATCCTTCCAGATCTGAGCGATACTGCCCAATCCTCCCGTCTTGACTACCCGCGACATGGCGGCGGCTCTGCTGTACCTAGATTGCCGCCACAAGCGGTGGCGCGGTCTTGGCGGTCGAAAGGAAGGCATCTGGCGACCAATCTATTACGTGGCGAGTACTTCACGGATCAAAGGAACGTTACCACGAGGTCGGAAGTCGCTCTCGTCTTGCTCATGTCCTCCGGAAGTTTCGCCACTATTTCCGGGCACATCAAATCTGGTCGACCACGTTCCTCCGGGAGAAATCCTACGGAATAAGGAATCCAATGGACGTATAGCTCGATGGGCAATGGAACTAGCGAGTTTGATCATCTTTTCGTTGCTGAATCGCTATTAAGTCACAAGTCTTAGCTGACTTTATCGCTGAATGGACTTGCCGCCAAATCGAGAAGCTCCCGAGCAACTTTGATGAGCCTCCATGGACCATGTTTTTGATGGCTCGCGCCTTTGGACACTCGGGGTTGGTTTTGTTCTCATCTCCCTAATGGAGAGCAACTCGATATTTTATCCAACTACACTTCGGCGACTAACAACGTCATGGAGTACGAGGCCCTTCTCGCGGGACTAAGAGCGTGCAAGTCGCTCGGTGTCCAACGGCCGATCGCGAAGGAGATTCACGGTGGACATCAACCAGTGAACAAGGAGTATCGGTCTTCGCGATGACTCAATGGCGCGATACGGTTGAAGTGAGGAAGTTGGGCGGCACTTCGATTTTTCGAGGTGCTCTTCGTGCCTAGGAAGGACAACTTCGGCCGACCAGCTATCAAGTATGGATCCTCACGAGAATCTGCTCGGCGGGTGCTCGTCGAGCACCTTCACAAGCCCTCAATCACGTCTCCGGACGAGGCAACGAGAGATGTGGTCTTGTCTCCGTTATCGGCAGTGCCGGATCGGACAACGCCATTTGTCGGTACCTCGCAGATGGGACCTCGCCCGATGATGGCCGAGCGCTTCCGCTTATAAGGCGTCTTTGCCCATACAAGCTTGTGGGCGGCATCCTTCCGCCGAGGTGCTCGGGAGTTCTCTCCAAGTGCATCTCGCAGCAGGAGGGTGTGTTCCTTCTTAGGGACATACGAGGGTGCTGTGGCAAACCACGCCTCCTTCAGAACTCTGGTCGGCAAAGCGTTTCGCATGGGCTATTATTGGCCCACTGCGTTACAAGATGCCCGGGATATCGTGACTAAGTGCAAGGCTTGCCAATTTCACGTCCGGAAGGCACACAAGCCCGCCCAAGAGCTCCAAACAATCCCCCCATCTTGGCCTTTTTCCACATGGGTGCGGATCTCGCTTCGGCCCATTCCTAAGGGGTACAAGGGCTATACACACCTGCTCGTCGCCATAGACACTTTTACAAAGTGGATTGAGGCAGAGCCTGTGTCGTCTCTTCATGCCAAAATGGCTGTGCGCTTCTTCAAAAGCAACGTGGTCACGCGCTTTGGGATTCCCCACAAGTTGATCACGGATAACGGTACCCAGTTCAGAAGCGAGCTATTCCAGGAATACTGCGAACAGCTGGGCACCAAGGTCTGTTTCGCCTCTGTGGCACATCCACAGAGCAATGGAGCGATCGGCGAGCTAACGGATAGATAGTCCGGGTATTAAGCGGCGGGTATTTGCTGCTCTCGGTGAGCACAACAAGGCACGGGTTGACGAAGTCCTTCCGTCCTCCGGCGATTCGCTTTTCTGACGGCCACCGGCGGCGGGAAAAACTCATTTCCAATTGGTCTATGGTGCGAAGCCATCTTGCCCGCGAAGTTATACTCGGTTCGCCCCAAGACGAGCTCGGTCAACAGTTGACGATGAGCAAGCGCCTCCTCGATCTCGACCTCCTCGAAGGCACACGCGACCGGGCACAAATCGAATGGCGCGCTACCGGCAAGATCTTCGCGCACGCCGCCAAGTCGATTCGACCAAGGGTTTTAAAGGTGGGCGACCTCGTTAGCGCCGTGTCGAGAACTTGTCCAATGCCAACAAGTTAACTCCTCGTTGGGAGGGCCTGTTCACGGTCGTTTCTCTTTGCTCGTCCGGGCCGTTACGCTGGCTATGGAGGACGGGAGAGAGTGACCAAAGACTTGGAACATCGACCGGCCGTAAGTTCTTTGTGTAGGTCTTCGTTTGTTTGCTTAGCCACGCATTTTTGTCAAACTTGGCGCCTTAGTTCGTGTGTGTCACCATCTTTCTTGCCGTCCCCACCTACCCGGGTCCGTTCCGCTATTCCGCCACTCGCGTCGGTACTCGCAGACGCCATCCAGGCGTGTCGGACTTGCTCTACACCGACTCATGCGATGCATTCACGCGTGGTCAGACGTCTCCGCCGCTTCTTTCCTCTACGCCGCCGACGAGCTGCGACCACGCTCGTGCGGCGAGGGAGAGTGACCCGACGGTGTACCACCTTGCTGAGCTCGTCCAATCCACGACGCGGCAGACACCATCGCCTGCGGGAGTTGAATTCCGCCTCGACGCCAACCGCCACTGGACCTGATCAAGAAGGAGTCGCGACCTTAAAAGCGCGACTCCCATCACTTGGTGGAGAAGATCCACCTTCGCAAGAAACTCCGTGAGTTGGTTCGCGAGAACCGGCGTCTCGAGAATGCCGCTTCTTCCTCCGGGACTCCTACTCCTGCCGCCGTCCTCGCGCGAAGGAGAAGGATGTCGGCTCCAGCTCAAGCTCGAGCCCAAGGATCCTGCCGATCTTCCCTCATGCTCCTTCGAGCTCACCCCAAGAATCTTCGCTTGGATCTGGGTCCAAGCGAGTGAGGCGCCGCCTCCTACCCTTGTCGAGCTTGTGGCATTCCCACGATGGTTCGATTCGCCGCCCTTTGGTTGGCAGCCCGCCGTCGACATCGATGATGATGAAGAAGAAGAAGACCCGTCGAGTTGGTTTTCGAGTCCGACCACTGGCGGGTTTAGCTCGTAACTCTCCCTACCCTTTGCGGTCATTTGTCATCCTTTCTTTTCCTTTTCTTTTGCTTTGCGTCTTGTCCGCCGCTTTGCCGCTTTGCGCGGTCCCCCACTCAAATAACCGGGCCGCCTCTTTAAGAGGACCGCCCATTCTTCATGTTGCCGCCCATTGCTACTTGCATTTCTTTGTCTGCCGCCGCGTCTCCCCGCCGTGTTCGCCGCTTCTCCGCCGCGATGAGGAGGAGGCCGAGATCCGCTCCGTGAGTCCTCTCGCCGCTCGCCATCCTCCACGCCGCTCTCCGTTCATGAGTCTCGCCGCTCGGTGAGCCCTCGCCGCTCATGAGTCCCCTCGCCGTTCTCTGAGTCCTCCTCGCCATGTTCCAAGCCTAAATGGTTCCCGAGTCCTCGCCTCGGCCGAGCCGAGCGAAGTTCCGGTTGTTCCTCGAGGAGATGAGGCACTTCATTGTGGATCACCGTGGTAACCATCCTACTTTGGTTGGTGCTTACTGGTGGGCCTGTGTATCGATCCTACTAATCGTCCGGTGCGATCCACTCAGAATCCGTGGGTAGTTAGCTCATGATTGGGGTGACGTCTTGGCTTAGTGCGCTCCTATTGTACCACGAAAACTATTATTTTATGTATGTGAGTGTGCATCGTGCCAAGTTTGCATGTTTTAACTCATGTTTTGGAAAAATCTGGTTTTAGCTCTTTCCCTTATTGTCTCGTCCTCTTGGCAAGCAGATGGTGATTTCGCCCGTCTTTGGGCGTGGTGATTTTATCCGTGGTCGAGCCTGGTGGTGCCGCTTAGCAGAGCTAGTGGGCCCCGCCGACAGGAGGTTAGCCAGACGACCCTGCTCGGCTCGATCTTCCGTTGGAGGGCCACCCTGTGAGCTCAACCTTTTTCCTCTCGGCGCCACAAATACTCCCCAAAACCCCAAGAGAATCCACGAGAGAACCCACAAGAAAACCCCAAGAGAACCAAGCCGAGTCTCCCCACCTTCCACCGCCCCCACCTAGAGATCCCACTGCAAGAGAGATCTTGGAGATGCAGATTCAGATGTTTGAGAGCTTATGAGAGAGAAATAATGTTCCTACTCCTCCACCCGTGCCACACCATCCACCTCCTACTAGTTCCGTGTTAACAATTTTCTAAGAGCAAACCCTCCCAAGTTGGGTGGATCTGCTGATGCCATGGGGGCGGAGAGTGGTTAAAGGCTATTGAGAAGTGTCTGATCATGTTCCAATGCGGAGACCTGGAGAGTGTTCAGCTCGCAGCCTATCAGCTTACTGGAGTTGCGTCTGCCTGGTGGGACACATTTTGTGAGTCTCATGATGCTCCTGAGACTATCACCTGGGATGAGTTTGTTGAGGCATTTGAGGAAAATTATGTCCCCGACAGCTCAAAGGAGGCTAAGAGGCGTGAGTTTCATGCCTTAGTTCAGGGTAACATGACGATGCATGAGTATCTCACTCAGTTTACTCTGCTGGCTCGTTATGTGCCCCGTGATGTGAGGAATGATGCTGACAAAATCTACTTCTTCAAGAAGGGTATGGACCCTGAGATCCGAGCCTTGATCGATTCCACTGAATTCACCACCTTCAAGCAGTTGTTTGCCAGTGCTGTGAAGCAGGAGGAGAACCGTCGTCAGTGTTTGGCTGCTAGGAAGAGAAAGAGAGCCCAGCAGGATGGTCATCCTAGCTCTCGTCCCAAGGGACACCGCACCCGTGGTCGTGCGCCTGCTGTTTCTCCTCGCCCACGTTCTCAGTGGGTGATGCCTCGCCCAGTGCCGCAGTCAGCTCCACCGGTCCGCACCCAGATGTCAGCTCTCCCCAAGAAGGATCTGTCGAGCATCAAGTGCTTCGCATGTCAGCAGATGGGACACTACGCCAGTTCTTGTCCCAATAAAGGTGCCGTGTCCGCACAAGGTCAAGCCAAAGTTGGGTTGCCAAGGCCCGCGAATTCCGTGCCAGCTCGTGGGAATTTTCCGCAGCCGTGAATCTTTGCTTCGCTGGGCGTGGTCGGGTGAACCACGTCAGTGCTGAGGACGCCCACGCTGACCCCCATGCAGTGATGGGTAAGTTTCACATCAACTCAATCCCCGCTACTGCATTATTTGATTCTGGTGCAACGCATTCATTTATTGCTGCATCATTTGCTAAAAATCATGGTCTTGAAATAAGTGCACTAAAGAAACCTATGCTGATTAAATCCCCTGGAAAAGTCATTCGTACCATGTTGATGTGCCCTGATGTTTGCATTGAAATTGAGGGTGTGGGATTTTTAGCAGACCTAGTGGTCATTGATTCAAAAGGGATAGAAGTGATACTAGGCATGGATTGGTTAGCCAAATATAAGGGTCATATTGACTGTGCCTCTAAAACAGTCAAGTTGACTAGTGGTGATGGTAAGGAAGTTCAATTTGTTGCTAACTCCGGTTCTGAAAATCTGATTGCCCTAAATAAGTTGGAAGGGTCTGATCTAAAGAATATGCCTATCTTGCGGGAATTTCCTGATGTGTTTCCCGAGGAGTTGCCAGGCATGCCGCCTGAGAGAGATGTTGAGTTTGTTATTGACTTAGCTCCTGGTACTGCGCCTATCTCCCAAAGGCCGTACCGTCTTTCCGCCAATCTAATGGCTGAGTTAAAGAAACAGATCGAAGAGTTGCAAGATAAAGGGATTTATCGCCCTAGTCGTCACCTTGGGGTGCTCCAGTTATTTTTGTGAAAAAGAAGGATGGATCCCTGAGAATGTGTGTGGACTATAGGTCACTTAATGAGGTGACCATTAAAAACAAATACCCCTTGCCTCGCATTGATGATTTATTTGATCAGTTGAAAGGAGTCTCTATTTTCTCAAAGATTGATCTAAGGTCTGGGTACCACCAAATCAGAATCAAGGAGTCTGATATTCCTAAGTCAGCTTTTACCACTCGGTATGGTCTGTATGAGTTCACTGTCATGTCTTTTGGTCTTACCAATGCTCCTGCTTATTTCATGAACTTGATGAACAAAGTATTCATGGATTTCCTTGATAAATTTGTGGTTGTGTTCATTGATGACATTCTGATCTATTCCAAGTCTGAAGAAGAGCATGAGATCCACTTGAGGATGGTTCTAGAAAGGTTAAGGGAGCATCATTTGTTCGCCAAGCTGAGTAAGTGTGAATTTTGGATGAAAGAAGTGTCTTTCCTTGGTCACTTCATTTCTGCTGAAGGTGTTGCTGTGGATCCTGAGAAAGTAGCATCTGTGGTTGACTGGAAGCAACCGAAGTCTGTGACTCAAGTCAGGAGTTTTCTCGGATTGGCGGGATATTACCGCCGTTTCATCGAAGGGTTCTCCAAAATAGCCCGACCAATGACCAATTTGTTGAAGAAAGAAAAGAAGTTTGAATGGATCGCCACCGTGAAGGCGGTTTTCAAGAATTGAAAAGGCGTCGACTTCAAATTGCTAGTTTTGCCGATATTCGCAAAGACTTTGAGATTTTACGTGATGCATCTCGTCAAGGTCTTGGTTGTGTCCTTATGCAAGAAGGAAGAGTGGTGGCTTATGCATCTCGTCGACTTAAGCCACATGAACAAAATTACCCTACCCATGATTTGGAATTAGTCATTGTCCATGCCACGAAAATTTGGAGGCACTATCTCATGGGGAATCGACCGAGATATTCACGACCATAAGAGTCTTAAGTACATTTTCACCCAAACTGAATCTAAGGCAAAGGCGTTGGTTGGAGTTAATCAAGGATTATGATGTGGGAATTCGCTATCACCACAGCAAAGCCAATGTGGTGGTGATGCTCTAAGCCGTCGTCCGCTTGTAATCACCTCCGGAGTGAGGAGATGTCGCGGATCTGTGTGAAGAATTTCTTAAGCTAAATCTTGGAATGGTAAAAGTCGGTCATTTGAATTCGATGGAATTGCAACCCACCTTATTGAATCAAATAAAGGAAGCCCAAAAGGATGATGAAGAAGTTCAAGAGATCAACGGCAGAATGCTGAAAGATAAAGCACCAAATTTTTCTGTTGATAATGAAGGTGTGCTTTGGTTTAAGAAAAGGATCTTTGTGCTTGGTGTCAGCGCTCTAAGAGAGCTCATCCTTAAGGAAGCTCATGACAGCCCCATCTCCATACACCCTGGTAGCACCAAGATGTATTCGGATTTGAAAAGTTCATATTGGTGGGCCGGGCATGAAAAGAGAGGTCGCAGAATTTGTGGCCTGTTGTGATATTTGCCAAAGAGTGAAGGCAGAGCACCGGCGTCCTGCAGTGCTCATTGCGACCTTTGAAAATTCCAGTGAAAGTGGGAAGAAATTGGAATGGACTTCATTATTGGTCTTCCAAGGACCCAAGCGGCCACGACTCTATTTGGGTCATCGTTGATGACCGACCAAAGTGGCCCATTTTGTTCGATTCGCACCACCTATCTTTGAGGCAAGCTCGCTGAGTTGTACATGAGCAGAATTGTGTGTTTGCATGGTGTGCCTAAAAATATCGTGTCAGATCGGGGTACGCAGTTCACTTCAAAGTTTTGGGACAAGCTCCACGAATCGCTTGGGACTCGACTGAATTTCAGCATGACTTTTTCACCCTCGGTGATGATGGGCGATGAAAAGAGTAAATCAGATTTTGGAAGATATGTTGAGAGCTTGTGCTCGTCGCGCCTACCGGTTGGGATAGCGGTTGTTCTATCTTTGAGTTTGCATACAACAACAATCATCAATCCGAGATCCAAATGGCTCCGTTCGAGGCTTTGTATGGAAGGAAGTCTGAGACTCCTTTGTATTGGCAAGAGACCGTGAGTCAAAAATATTTGGGTTGGATATTTTGCAAGAGGTGAAGAGCAAGTCAAAATGATCCAACAAAGGTTAAAAACGACTTCGGTCCCGGCGAAGAGTTATCTTGATAACCATCGGCGGTGTAACATCCCAAATTTTTAAACCCAACTCGGCCGAGTTCACGTTAATAATTTCTTAAATGCATGATTTAAAAATGTTAAATCATCCATTATTGCATCATGACATCATCACTTCATGCATTGCATTTAGATTAGAAAAATAATTTAAATTTTCCAAGTCTATGCCCTTTGGTGGAAAATTTTGGTAATTGGTTTAAAATAATATTTTCTTAAAACCAATACCCTTGTGAGGTTATTCGAAAATGTATTATAAATTTTGGGGAAACAAAATAATATTTCCTAAAAGTATTAATTTGCTAAAAAGGTTTTGGAGAAAATAGGTTCTTTGGAAATCAGGAAATTCAAAACATCTATTTCCTTCCTCGGCCCAAGCTTCGGCCCGGTCGCCCCCTTTCCCTCTTTCTCCTACACGCCCCTCTTCTCCTCTGTTGGGCCTGCTTGCCTCATTGCCCCCAATTCGCCGCTGCCTCCCTCCTTTGCCTCTGTCTTGTGCAGGCACGCCGCAGTGGAGCCCCCTGCGTCGGCCCCTCCTCCTCTTCTTCCTCCCTGTTTCTTTCCTCTGTTCGCCTCGCCGAATCGCCATTGCCTCTCTCTCTCTCTCCGGGGCCTCGCCATGGCTTCTTTCCCCATGCATCGCCGCCCTACACTCTTCCGCGGACCCTCTCCGTCCCCTACCCCTTCCTTGTCTTGTCGCTGCCAACCACCTCGGTGCCGTCGGGTCCGAAAGATTCACTTCACGGCACCGCCGGAATCGAGCCGACGAGTGCCAAACCGCTCGTGGCATTGAATGTGTCCGGCGGAGCTCGCCTATAAGTGGGGAACTGCTCCCCCCTTTGCTCTCTGCCTTTCGCGCCACAGCTCTGTTGAACTCCCGAGCCGGTGCGTCGTCTCCGCCGCGTCTTCTATTCTCCCTTCCCTACCTCGCTCTCGTTCCGTTCGGTTTAACATCACCCCGGGGATTGACTCGCAGGTCGCCCCAGCGAAGCTCTCGCCAAGCGAACCGACGCCGTGTGATCCGCACGCGTGTCCCGGAGCTCGCACCGTCGTCGCCGTCGCGGTCTCATCGCCTTGCCATCTCCCTCGACCCGGCGAGCTCAAAGGTAGCCCCTTGTTCCCTCCTCATTGTCATCCCCGGAGTAATGGTGACCCGACCGTGTGATTCATCGCCGCCGCAATGACCGCCGTTGCCGCCGCCACATAATGTCGCGTTGCTCACCCTGTCCTCCCCGCGGGATGGTTAGACCCTCATTTGCTTCGCCTCGCTCGCGTCTCGCTTCGCGCGCGCCCAATCGCCCTCTGGTGGCCGGAACCGTCGCCGCCGTTGGTCGCGTCGCCGCCGGTCGCCTCCCCTCTGTTTTCTCCCCCTTTTACCTCTGCGGTGCCGCCGACAGGTGGAACCCGTTTGACAGTCGCCCTCGCCTCGCCCTCGCTCTCGCGGTGCCGAGCGCGCGTCGCTGCTGGGCCGTCTGCCGAGCCGGCCCAGTACCGAGGCCCCCTTTTCTTTTAATTCTTTTCTGATTTCTAGTTAAACCATTGTGTAGTATCTTAAAACCTTTAGTTAAAATTAGCTTTGTGCTGTAAAAATTCTATAAAAATTCATAGAAGTACCTTATTGATTTATGGACCGTAGCAAAATTTTACATGTGCATGTCATGCATGAATCATCCTTTGTTGGCTAAATAACTAGCTCTAGGTGCATTTTTCATGTGCATTTTAGAGATGGCCGTAATATTTCTTTTAAATAAAAAGAAAATGCTTTAGCAGTCCCTGGACTCTGCAAAATATTGATTTCCATGTCATCCATGCAGCATGCATTGGTTATAAGTATTCATGGTTTAGTAAGGGCATCGTTTCATGTGTGCACAAGTCATTTGGCATAATATTGCTTCTAAACAAAAATGCATTAAAAGTTGTTGTATGTCCCATTACCTAAAAACAGCATGGCATGAAATATTTTGCTTATGTGTGTTGTATTGCTTTGCATGCGTGTGCGCGTTTAGGAGGTCAAGCTCCCGAAGACCCAATCGACGACGTCCCCTTCACTTTCCCCGGAACCGATCAAGGCAAGTCCCCCTTTGATCATATTGAGAAGCCATTTTCGGTTATTTAGAAAATGTTATTAGACTTGAAAATATGCATGCTAGTTTAAAAGATAAATGCCGTATTTCCTAGACTTAGTTATCATGACCGAATAGAAAGGTAAGAAATATGGTAGGATTGAACCTAAGACTAAAGTATAAATTGCTCTTATTTATATGCTCTGATTGTGGTAGGATAAATGCTTAAAATCATTTATGCGGAATGATTCAATCATTTGTGTGAAATGAGAAGTGTTGTTGAGAAATGTTTGGGGAAGGATGATTTAAAAGATAGCGCGTCAAGGGTGATGCTTGATAGGAAATGATTTTCCTCTTACCCCAAAAATCTTTCCGACTAGGGAGATATTTTGTCGGTTGGTGCAGAGGGCACCATGTTTTGAAACTGGGCTAAAATATCAAATCTCCCCTAGTCTAAGGACTGCTCATCCTATGATCCTATGAACTGAGCCATTACAGTACGATCTCGAGCCCCGGAATGGGACGGGCCCGATCGTTGGCCCTCGTGGTTGATGGTCTTGTGGCGAAACACCGTCTGGGTGCGTAGCCTCTCGAGGGTAAAGCGTACCCACTCTGCAGAGTTAAAACTGTCATGATAGCCGTGCTTTCATGGTTATGAGCGCCAAGGACTGATTATATGGTAGTTTCTTCATTTTAAAATAAATTTAGAAAAGGGATTTTGAAGAAAGGATTTGAGATGAGTAAGGATTTGAGAAGGATTTCGTTTGAGCTAGGTGCCACCGGTGATATTCGAAATGGGTATCGGCCTATCGGAAGTGTCACGCGGAATGGACCTAGCGAGTTTAAAAAAGAAAAGAAGAAAGAATTTTGTTCTTGCTATGGCACCGAGGCCAAGTGGCGAGAACCGCTTGAGAAGAGCCCAAAGAAAATGTTGAGATTTAAAGTTTGAAATTGCTTTGTCAAAACTAGGTTAAATAATCTGCGATTTCATAAATATCCTAAACCTTCCTTGTCTTGAACCGCATTTGCATAATTCCGGACTTGCGAGTACAATTTGTACTCACCATCCTTTTCTCCCTCTCTTTTCAAAACTTCAACAACCGTCCATCCGAGTATGGCCCGCCGTCCGAGGAGGAGGACCGGATTACGTCGAGGCGTTCTCCGACGAAGAGTATGAAGATTAGGGTTACGCGTTCCTACAGCCTTCGTGCCTGTGGGATGATTAAGATTCTAGATGTTGTATTAGGCTTGTATCGCTGTGTACTCTGATTTGCGGTCTGCGAGCCGTTGTATATGTTGTTTGTACCGGACTATGTTCTCTCTTGTAATAATATCGTTGGCACTGTTCGTTTACGATATCCGTGTGTACTAGCCATGATCCTTGGGACTAAATGCGGGTTTACGCAGTGGAATCCGATCTTGTAAATCGGTGCCGACATTGAGTCTTAAAGGCACTTACCCGTGTTCTTGAAATGTCTTCCCATCCTCTATCTTATAGAAGGATAGGGTCTCCTCCGCAATGACGATCTTGTTCATTGTGAACTCACCTCACCCAGGCTCACGAGGAGGCGATCTTCCTTGTCGACCAATCCTCGGCGGACATCTCCGGCGGGCATTGGGGTTCCTTCGCCGGCGCCTTCCGTTGAAGACGAGTTTCTTGCCGCCCGCTCGCTGCTTGAACCACCTCACCCACCACGCACCCATCGAGTCGGCGGCGGCGGGCGAGGGTACTGGCGCGTCGTTGGCTGGCCCGAGCTTGAGGTAGTAGCACCCAGGCCGAAGCGGCGAGCTCGCTCCTTGTCACCGTAATAGTGGAGGAACAGCCCACCGGTGGATCGATGCCAGATAGCCCTCGCCTGCAAAAAGCGAGACGACCATCTGGAGGATGGAGTTCGGATTGAGGTTCGCCACCTCTAATCCGCCGATGTTCAAGAAGGCCTCGACGAAGTCGCTCTGGAGACCTCAACCCGAGCAGTCGCGAATCGTTGGTCGACTTACTCTCCTCGAGCGGCTCGGAGTATCCTCTCTCCGGGCGACCTCCATTCTAGGTGTCGATGTGGCCCTCTTCCTCCCGGACCTTCGCCCTCCTCTGTTAGGCTAGTGCCGTGAACTTGGCCATAGCGGTTCCCGTAGTGGGCAGGCGGGGTTGGTGGTGGAGTTTGGGTGCTTGATCTTGTCGAGCGGTTGGAACTAGGGCTTAGAGAGAAAGGCGTGAGAGCGAAGTGGCTGGCCGCGGGCAACTTGGCTACTTTTATAGTCCCGTATGGGTAGCTCTGCAACGGTTTTGTCACAAACGGCTAGTTTTTACCACAACGGCTAGGTAAAACGGTCGCCTGTTTTCACTGCGTGGCGATAGGAAGTTACCGTTGGAATCGCCAACAGATACTTTTCGAAAGTCCTCCGTGACCGAAGGTGAGTGCTCGCTTTCGGATAGATGTCGTTCCGCCTTTCGCAATGAGAGTTGCTTTCGATCTTGGTCGGTCTGTTCGGTCTCGAACAAGTCTTGTTCGGTTGAACCATGACATGTTCGGTCGATTGTTACATGTCTTTGTAGCAGCAAAATTTCCCTCTTCGAGGTTTGGAGTCTCAAGAGGAAGACCCCACTCTAGTGAGTCCTTCCACTTGAGTCTCGGGGGCTAGCTGTCGGGGATAGAATTACGGCCCATTGCCATGGCCCACTCCTCGACCGCCTCGGTTGAATGACCTACCAGGGCGGCTCCTAGAAGGTTCTATCGAGCCCATGTGCATCCCGCCAATCAGTTTCTTGGTCGCACGGTGCGTGAATCGACCTATGATTCATATTTGAGTCCGACTCGAACAAGAGTTCTGCACGTCTGCGTGAAGACCCGGACGTGGTTTCCCGGATTGGAATAGGAGTCGTGATCCCCAAGATTAGGAGTATGCCTTATCTGTCTCGGGATGTATTTGGCATGTATCGAGTTCGTTACGATCTCGTAGTTAGCCCGGCCCGATATTTCTCGGTAGGTCGGTTTGCTCCGTACTATATAAACAGGGCCCCTACGGCGTTTAGAGGGACCCTAGCCAATAGATTTTCGCATACTACTCGCTGAGACCTGCTGATCTCTCCAAGTTTCACCTTGTAATCCTCTTTGATATAAAGAAAGGCTGGACGTAGGGCTATTATCTCTCTTGAGAGGCCTGAACCAGAATAAAAACCCCTGTCTCCTGTTCGTTGCTGTTCGTGGTTGTTCGGCGTGTCTCCTATCTCCTCCTTGAAGAACCTTGGTTGACTTGGGTCAATATCCCAACCGTCGACAAAGGGCCTATTTGACAACAAAGTATTTTCATAGTTTCGAGGCAAAACCATGGTTTTGAAGAATACCATGGTATTTTGGCAATGAGGTGTTTGGAAGCAACCTCAAAAACTCTGTTTTGAAACCTTGGTATTGGCAATGCGATGGTATTTTTAGAGTATTGTAGACTCCACTCCAACACAAAGTTTTCTCACTTGTGCTAGCAAACCATGGTATTGAAAAACCATAGTATTCATGGTCATAGCAAAATACAAACCATAGTATTATAAAACCATGGTTTTCAAAAACTTTGTTGCCAAACAGGCCCTAAGGGTATCTACAGTGCGGTCTCTTTGCCTGAGAGCACCTCTATACTAGCAATTTGTAATCATATATATAGTAATGATACTCCCATCGTTATAAAATACGGTTTTGCTGCTTCTCAGGCGACTGATTTTTAAATAAGCCTCAGTCAATTTTCACATAGGTTGATTCTACCATTAAATCTTCTATATGTTCTATAGAGACGTTTGATCAACGGTCTAGAAAATCGACTGAGAGATAAATAACTCTCAGACGTCTAATGATAAGTCAGTCCCTATAAAATAATAGTCGTTTTGAACATTAACGTAAACTTTAAAATAGAACTTTAACCATAAAAATCTTTTAAAATTTTATTTATAATGCATTAAAATTATAATATTATGATTTTTTTTAAATATGAATCTATTTATTCGATTTTTATGTTCTCAATCTAAATAGTTTAGAAGTTCTTTATGGCTAAAGTTTTAAAACTTTAATTTAGAACAAATCTAAAACGACTACTATTTTATAACGGACTGAGTACTTATCTGCCTCACATTAGAAGCACCGGAAGTTGCAGGAGAAGATGGGAGTTGCGACTATGGATGCTTGAAGGAGTGAATGGAGGTTTCATCGATCACTATATCCATATGCTTAAGACAAAATTTGTTTAGCCATCTCATATATATCTGTCATACTTCATCACTAATTAAAATTTCCCTACAAATTGATATCTATTATATATTTATTATTATTCTATTAAAAAATATTAAACAGAGTCACTGTATTAATTTAAAATACTAGAAATTTTTATATAAATCAGCCCGTCGATTATAGTGGAATCAGATTATAACGGCTTAAATCAAAATAAGAGTAGATATCAACTGAAATAAATAAGTAATAGAAATAAGGGATCATGCCAACTACAGAGCTAGGAAAAAAGTCCATATTAACTATAATAACAAAACACATAATCGAAAATAAAAAAAAAATCTACAGCATGCTCGTTCTTCCTAAACGCACTACATACCATGTTCCCTGCCCCAATTGATGTTCTTCCAAAAACCCATTTGCAAGATTCTTTACCATCACCACAGCATCCCCAGGCTCCAGCTCGAATAAACGAGACCATACGCGTTCCAGCTTCCAAGGCGGTGATTAGAGCTAAATGCAATCCAGAATCCAGACAATCAGGGCACTAAACAATCCACATGACGCGCAGAATAACAGCAAAGATGCTCCAGTCCATCGCCCTCCCCGAGATCACGGCACTCATTCTCACCCAACCCTCATTGCAGCAGAGAAGCCTACCCAATCTTGCATTTCCATGGCTAAATGACAGCAAATTCACTGGCACAAAAGAATGGCAATTGGCAATGGCATAGCTGGTTGGCCGGTGTCTCTTCCCTCTTCGTGACACATTTCTTTCAAGGTCGCTAGGTAGCCATTGAATATGGAGCACCTGAATCACACTGTAGAAACAATCGATGTCCCTGCCTGCATAAACAACAGGGCACCATCTAGTAACATGGGCAGCATAATGGGAATGGGCGGTTATCATTCAGGAGACCAGGAACCAAGTGAACAACGTGGTAGGCACTAGGCACTACCTAACCTTTGATCCAAAAACATGAAAAGAAGAAGAAGAAAGAATAGGCAGAGAGCCCGTGCTGTAGCTGTTCTTGCTTGCTCAGGGTGAGACGAGGCATGAAACAATGAAACAAAAACAATGTCCAACAATCACTGCAGATGGTAGATAGATAGATAGTACAAACTACCAGCAAGAAGACAGGGGGATACCGATACCTGGTCCATGTATCATTACGTCTCCCCACCAAGAAAAGAACCATTTGGTGTTGCAGATCTACACGAATGCCAAGCAAAATTGGAAGCTTTCCTCCCCAGATTAACCCACAACCTTGTCAATCTCCCCATTTCATCTCATTCCAAGAACATGCAGGAACCATTACGCAGAAGATGCAAATCCTTGATTTATCACTCTGGATTTTAAAAAATAAGAATTATCTCTTCATATTAAGCCCAGCCACAAGGGCACAAATCGATCTTACTTTACAAACACAAATATCCCAATACAACAGCGGCATTAGCAGCCAAGGAAATTAACCAACAAATAGCAGCAATAATAATAGTACTACTTGTAGAACACAGAAGAAGAACAGCTTATTTTAACTCGGCGACGCTAGCAAAGATCCGATCTTTCGTGCCTCCGGCCGCCGCCGCCGCCGGCGGAGGGGAGGAGGAGGAGCTTAGCCGCGGCAGCGAGTGATGCGGGAGCAGCCGCGGTGGTAGGGGTTGGCCTGGGCGCCGGCGCGGCAGTTGTAGTAGCTGGCGCCGCGGCGGGAGCAGGGGACGCTGTCCCGGCGCAGCGCGCCGTAGCTGATGTACGCGCGGCCGTACAGCACGCGGCGGTGCGCGTCGGCGGCGGCGGAGCCGAGCGCCCCCTCCTCGTCCTCCTCCCCCGCGACGCCGCCGCACTCGCCGACGGTGCCCCTGCACTCGCCTGCGCCGCCGGAGGCGGAGAGGATGCCGAGCTGCAGGTGGTGGTCCCCGCCGGCCAGGGACGCCGCGCCCGCGGACGACGAGAGCGCCGCGGCGGCGAGCAGCAGCGCGAGGAGCGCGAGGTTCTTGCCGGCGGCCATGGCGCGCGCGCGCGGGCGTCCGACGGAATGCGGGCGGCGGCGGCGGCGCGTGGGCGGGGCGGAGGGGGAGCTGAGGCGATGCCTTCCTGAGCTAGCTGTCTCGCTGCGCTCGTGGACGGTGAGTGGAGAGAGAAAGGGAGGAGAGAGAGGGATAAGCGTGGGTGTGTGTGATGAAGGCGGCGAAGTGGCGATGCGGGAGCGGGACTAAAAAAACGCGGAGGGAAACGGCGCGGCGCGGCTGCCGGCTGCGTGTCTGTGCAGCTGCGGTGCACGACAACTGGACACAACTCATGAGGAGTGCACCCCAAGACAGGGACATGTGTCACGGAACTATGGAAGAGGGGAGAGAAACTAGGGCGACGATAATCAAAGAAGTGATTCCACATTCGTACGTCCACCAGCCATGTTTACATGTTTATGGCTTATGACATTAGTTTTGTAAGGCACAGGTGTATTTTGAATATCTTTAGATTTTTTTAGATTTGTAAGGTTTTATTGACGGTAGACGGCTGCATGTATTTAAGTAAAATCGTAGATAATTTTGTTGCTCACCTAGAATCTCCTTCTTCGACGTTGTCGCGTCTTCTTTTTCGTTTCCGGTTGCCGCCACCGATAAGATTGGGGTTCGTACTTAGGTTTGAATTTTCCGTGTCCCCTAGAGCCATGAGGTGGTTAAAGGCAGTTGCACAGCGGTGGTAGGTGAATCTAACACATGCAAATCAAATAATTGTGCGTGGGACTCATGTATCAGCGGGAGGACTGGAGGCAGATTGGTGAGGTGGCGATGGTGTCGCCAAGTGCAGGTAGGTAGGGCACAAAGTACCTCGGGTAGGAGGGAAAGGTCGTCATCAAAGATGAAGAAGAAAAAGAAGAAGAAGAGAAGAATAAGAAGGGAGGAAAAAGGATGGTGTTGTCACCGAAGAGGAGAGGGATGAAGAGAGGAGAGGGCTGAAGAGGGGCGAGCGAGGTGAACGTGATTTGGGAAAAACACACTGGTTTGCATTGGAGCTACCGCCATGTTACAAAACTAGGGCGTTAGGTGCGCCCCGGCGCGCTGTAGATAGATAACACGAATTTATTCGCATGGTATTTTTGTGTGAAAAAAACCGAGGAAAAAAGACCTACGAATGGGAACTGCTGCTTTGCCGTCGCATGGGAAACCAACTAAGCTACATACTAGTGGTATCCTGGTGTGTAGAAAAATGCTAGAAAACAGAAGGTAGAAGCGGAAGAGAAAAAACTAGGAAAAAGGGCGGATCAGTTGGGATTTGAAGTTTCAAACTGTTCGCTTTGCCCTCAAAGCATGCGCTAGAAGCCAACAGAGTAACCATCCTATCTTGTTCAATCTTGACGAAAATTTTCTTTTATATATAAAGTATAATCGGATGATCGAATTTACGCATCAGCCACGATCAGACGGCCGTGGTTTAACATGACGACATGGGTACAACACATAGCGCCACGGCAGAAAAGATAGGTGTCATATGGACGCTTCCTGTCACTAGCGTGTTGTATACATAGATAGATATTATGATTATATTATATCTGTGGAAAAAGTTCCGCCATGAATGGCTGGATGGTTGTTCTGCACATTGTCCCATTCAATTCCATGTGCAACCACGCGCGCGCTACTTAGCAGCCTGTGAACAATTTTGGAGCCTGTTAGTCCCATTTATTTTCGTGCGTTCTTTTTTCAATTTCACGTTACAGGGCAAATGAGGTAGAAAATGAACATGCAGAATGATTTCGCACCTCGAGTGCAACCTTTGAGTCACTTGCATGTTACGTATAACATTTTTAAACTTTTCTACTTCTAGAGATCATGAGAACGTACGGAATCCTTGAACGCTAGCTATATACGAATGTTTTAACAAATTTTTGAGACATGCCAGGCCAATACGATCAAAACTTGATCTTCAAAACAGTTTGAGTTTTTCTCGTCAATGTAGTGTTGTCTTGGATAGCACGTTGATCTTATAGATAGAAAAATCTCTGCATGAAAAAAACTTAAAGATATACACGGATTGGGTGGCATGACATAACGGTGCACAAGTTTTAACCTTATCGGAAGCCCGTAAGTCCTAGACAGGCTTGTCCTTACGGTGGACGGCGTCCAGGGTTAAAGCTAACTAGGAACTCCTGAGCTTCAGCCATAGATATGAAGTGGATGGCTTAGGTTAGGATAAGTTAAGTCTAGTCACCCCAAAGAGGTAACCCGTGCTATGCTCAGGCCTAGGCCTTGAGCGTCACCTTGGGCCCACGAAGTGAGGTTGGATAGGTCAGCATATGTAATCCAATCTCTAAAGAGTTTAGTGTTTAAATTGCATTTCTTGTTTTAGAGAACTTATTAATAGAGATGGATCCTGAAAAAAGTATTCAATTTTTATTTTTTAGTTCCAAATGCGATATCAAAAACAATAAGAGTTTGAATTATTTACTGCACTTAAATTTTTTCAGGGTTACGTGTTGTGTATCTATGCGACCTACCACATAAAAGTACTCCCTCCATTGTGAAATAATAGTCATTTTGGACATTAACACGGTCTCCAAAATACAATCTTACCATAAAAACTTTTAAAATTTATTTATAATTTATTAAAAAATATAATATTATAAAAAAATTCAAGACGAATATATCTATACATTTTTTATGTTCTCAATGTAAATAGTTTAGAAGTTCTTTGTAAAACTTTGACTTAGAACAAGTCTAAAACAACTACTACTCCCTCCGTTCCAAATTGTAGTTCACTGTTGACTTTTGGATATTCTATTTGGCCATTCGTTTTATTCAAAAAATATGTGAATATTATTTATTTTGTTGTGATTTGTTTTATAATTAAATATATGTTAAGCGTGACTTATATTTTTTTGTATGTTTGCACTTTTTTTTAATAAGATGAATGGTCAAAAGGCGTTTTTAAAAGTCAACAGTGAACTATAATTTGGAACGGATGGAGTATTTCATAATAGTGATATCTCTTAATCACACTGAGTGGGCACAAGTAGCAACGTTTATACTCCCTCCGTTATGAAATAGTAATCACTTTATACTCATCCTAAGTTAAAGTTTTAAAACATATCGGAGCGCAAAAATCCAACGCGAGTAAAACTAGCTGCGATTTTCTTCGGATTTAAGTCAAATGTGTAGTAGCAAAATCTTTTAAATTGATGCCTTCGCTCATCCTCATTACAATTTCATTCAAATATCCCCTCTCTAACAATTGCCCATCAAGTGTAAACCCATTCGTATTGTCGTCTTTCACGATTGTTCTCGTGTCCTCAATTTTTTCCAAAGCAAGTGGCAATGCTGTCCTGCCTGGCCGTTTATTTATCTCGAGGGAGTAGGGACAGCATCAGTCCAGTCCAGATGGTCACATGGCGATACTTGTCTTCTCTGCCTGTGAGGCTGTCCATCACATGCAGCCGTTTCACATCAGTATATATCATAGCCAGCCTCAAATCCATTTACTTATAGAATCTAAAAACAAATAAATCCACATACTTATATTTCGGAAATATATTGCCCCTCTAGTTCCAAAATACTTGATGTGTTTGGACTTGTCACAAGTTAAAGTTTTAAAACTTTTATCTATAAAATTGTCTTAAACTATTTGGATTGCGCCCATGAAAATCATACAACTAGAATCTTTTAAAATGCATTTCCATAATGTGGTATTTTTAATTTTAGTGAATTTTGTTAAAGAAATGCAACATAAATTAGTAGTCAAAGGTGCATGTATTTTGAAGACCGTGTCAATATATAAAATGTCATAATGTTATATATTGGAGGGACCGAGGGAGTAACCGGAATTGCTAGGCATGTTTGAGAATACAAGAATTCAACGTAAAGTGACTCAATATCTCTTAAGTCTAATTAAGCCTAATATCTCTGCTGCGGAGTTGGCTTGTATTGGTCATTTCACCTTGAGCCAGAGAACCAATGGATGCATAACTCACACATCTACGTAAGAAAAGTTGTGACATAAAAATTAGAATTGTATAGCCCCATCAGACAAAAGTCATTCTCTCCAGTTCTTGAAAACATGAAATTTTACATATGTCCTAAGTCAAAGTTTAAAAAGTTTATTTATAAATATTTTTTGATCTATTTGGATTGAGCACATAAAAATTATACATATAGATTCGTCTTTAACACTTCCATAATATCATGTTTTTATGGATTTTATAAATACACGACATATGTAATTGGTGAATAAAGTTAAATTTTGAAGGCCTGTCAAAGCGTCTTGCTTTTACGAACCGGAGTGAATAGTTTATTAGTTTTGCATTTGCGTTGTTATAAGCTTATCCTTTGCATAGAGATCAGATCAACAACTAAGTTGTCTAGTTTATATCCCTATTCTACCGAGTTGTTGGTCTCAACGTACAAATTATTTTCTAAATTGGTTCGAGTAAAATATACGGGCAGTCCCTAAACTATTCGTCGATTCTCATCTAGATCCCCAATCTATAAAACTACAGTTTTGGGTCCCTAATCTTTTTAGCTTGGTCCGCCCTGGTCCAAACTTACCACGTGACAACCCTAGAGCTGACATGGTACTGACATGTCACATAAAATAGTTTTAAAAAGGGGAAATCATTAAAAACAAAAAATCATTTAAATGTGGGAGAATCATTTAAAAAATCATAAAAATAAAAAAGGAAATTCATTAAAACATATAGAAAATATCAAAAGGATCATAAAAATACGAAAAAACATTAAAAAATGAGAAATCAATAAAAAACATGGAAAATCATTTTAAAAAGTATAAACATATGAAAAATCATAAACATATTAAAAAGGAACATAAAGATAGTGTGATCGCCTTTAATCTCTCTATAGTTGTAAGCACAAGACCTCTAGCATCGTGGCGTATAGGAGCCCTCAAGTGCTACTTTTTTCTATTTTTATGAATTTTCTAATTGTTTTACTATTTTCTGTATTTTTATGATTTCTGAATTTTTTAGGATTTTTATATGAACGGCCATGTCAGCGCCACGTCAACTCTAGGGCTGTTACATGGCAGTTTTGGACCGAGACGAACCCACTTAAAAAGATTAGGGACTTAAAATTTTAGTTTCGTAAATTGGGGATCTAGATGAAAATCAACTAATAATTTAGGGACCGTCCGTACATTTTACTTATTTGTATTTATTTAAAATCTGTTACGATGCACGGCCAATAGACTAATAGAAACGAAAAAAAAAAGATGAGGTAAAGGCACGAATAGCCACTACTCAATGACTAGCTAGAAACGTACACTAAAAAAACAGTCCATTCTTTCTGCGCCAGCTGCGCCAATCAGTCCTTTAAAATCATAGCTCATGATTTAGATAAGCTTACAGTCAGGCACACCTAATTAATCTTTTGTAAAAACGTAAAGCACAAAATTGGGCCGCGTGGGTGTGAATTCCTCTATGTACATAAGGCCCATGCTGTGGTACCATATCCTTGGTCTTTTAAGCTCAAATACATTTTCACATGGTCCTGAGAAATGCACACGCCTGATGCCTCTAATTCCATATGGATTAATTGCATTCCAAAGAAGAATATCCACATGGATTGGATTTGGGGCTTTGCTCCAACCACCGTAATTTTTCGGTAATGCTACTTGAGGGCCCGGCCCATCCTTCTTGCATCCTCATATCCTCCCCTCCGCTCATCTCTTTGTAATGATTTTCTCTCCCTCACCCCAAGCTCAAACCGTAGGTTTATATGTATATATATTAATAGGGTAACAATAAACAAGGAGGGTTTGTCCAAATGGCAATATAGTTACTTGACCTCGGTGCTAACATTGTAGATCCGCTCCTGCCTCCTTCTCCTCTTCTCTTGCTCACCTCCTACTCAGCTTGCATTGTAAAACATCACACACTTAGGCCCAGTTCTTTTCAACTTAATGGCTTAGCAGCTTAACGATTTATCTACGTTTTGAAAAGACATATGGTTTGATTTTTCTAAGTCCATTTTTTCGCTGTTTTGAAGGTAGATTCTAACGCTTTAAAAATCAAGTCAAACGAAATGAATCCGAATCTCGAGGCTAACTCGAAGCTCTCAAAGTTTAGTCATTTCAGCTGTTCAGATCATCTCAAAAGAACAGGGTTTTAGTCTGAAGATCCTTAAATAACTATTATAACACTTTTCGTAAACGTGTTTTACACATGAATGCAAAAATATTTCAGTAGTTCTTGAGCTTTGTTCCTGTAGTTCATTGCTCGTATTTGAAAAATGTTTGCTTTTCCTATAGATCGGACATCGAACCCATCCATAGTACCTCTCATTTTTTAAAAAAAAAAATATCCTACCATTAAATTATTGAATTTGGTCGTTAGGTCTTTAAACAAGGAATCCCTGTTTGCAAATGTCAGCAAAATGTCATGTTCGTTTGGTTTGGTACCGTGGATAATGCTTGCAGCAGCTATGCTTACCATTATTAGATGCTGAACTGGTGTTGTTAGTTAAACGAATCATAGTACTTCACTGCTTCCCTTCTTAATCAATCAGTTGGCAGATCTTCCATAGATAACAATTGGACCAAGTTAATCAATTAGTCTCGATTACGCTACGTCACTAGACAGCGTTTAGCGTTTTATGCCACGTCACCCACTGATTCTTGGCCGTCCGATCAGACCGCATGGCCGCTTCATGGCCGTCGAGGTGGTGGTGGTGGTGATAGAAGAGATCGACGGCTCCGACGAGCAACTTGGCCGGCGCTCGCAACACCGGCCGCTCTTCGACGGCACAAGCTTGGAGCACTTCTAGTGTGTGAGCTGAACAGTGCCCGATGCTAGGAAGGCTTCACTAGATAGTCTGAGAAGTAAGCCAACTTCATTTGATTTATTTTTTTAGAGGCAGAGCTCTCGGTCTTGGACATTGTTGTTTCTTGCTAGAGAAAAAAAAAAGACTGTAGAAGTTAAAACATTTAACTTTTCGATTCGAAGATAACTATTCCTCTATTCTAAATTGTAGTTCATTTTTTATTTTGGAAACACGCCTTTTTGACCATTCGTCTTATTCAAAAAATTAATGTAAATACGTAAAAATATAAGTCATGCTCAAAGTATGTTTAATGATAAAATAAATCATAACAAAATAAATAATATTTACTAGAATATCCAAAAGTCAACAGTGGAATATAATTTACAACGGAGGGTGTAATTAATTATGAGAAAATTACACTGTTACCCCCTGAACTTGCAGCCGATCTCACTTAGCCCCCTAAACTTTAGTTTTACTTTTTCGACCCCCCCTGAACTTGTCTCCGTTTGCACGCTAGCCCCAAAACCGTTAGGGTATCCGTTAAGTGATGACGTGAGCAGATGTGGCCGTTAAACGCTTGCGTGTCTAGTTAAGTTATGATGTGGCAGCCGACGTGGCATCCACGTCACGTAAATCAATTTAGAAAAATCATTAAAATCATAAAAAATTCATGAAAATTCCAGAAAAATTTATAAAAATCATTAAAAAAAATCATAAAATTCAAAAATTGAAAAATCATGAAAAAAAAAAAAAATCCAAAAAAAGTAAAAAAAAATCAGAACAAATCATAAAAATTAAGATAATAATAATAAAATTCAGAAAAATCATAAACAAATTCATAAAAATCATAAAAAATCATAAAAATCATAAAAATTTCATTAAAAAATTCAGACAATCATAAAAAACATAAAATCATAAAACTCAGTAAAATCATAAAAATTCAAAAAAATCTAAAAAAACCATAAAATCATGGTAAATTCACCTGCCGTAAGCAACGCTATGCTGCCCCACATTGTTTGTCGCTTTAGCTGCCCCACATTATGATTTTTTCTGAACTTTTCATGATTTTTACATTTTGTAATGATTTTTTTGAATTCTCCTAATGTTTTTTATGAGTTTTTATGATTTTCTAAATTTTCATGAATTTTTCTTTTTTTACTTTTTTATAATTATTCTGATTTTTTTAATGTTTATTTTGCAATTTTATGAATTTTATGAATTTCTTTAATGATTTTTTTAATAAGTTTTTCTGGAATTTTCATGAATTTTCTGAATTTTTTTATTATGCCTTAACGGTTTTGGGGCTAGCATGCAAACGGAGACAAGTTCAGAGGGCCGAAAAAGTAAAACTGAAGTTCAGGGGGCTAAGTGAGATCGGCTGCAAGTTCGGGGTAACAGTGTAATTTTCTCATTAATTATTGTTAGAAATTACGCCGATGCAAGATCACGAACGACATCAGGACACGTACACATGGCCGATGCACACATATGAATACGAGCAACAATCCTAGGCTCCAGACTCCAAGGACGCATGCATGCACGACGTTGTCCTCTAAGGACTCACTCGCATGCACATCCGGCCGCTACCCACCGATTCATCGCTTCCTTCCTCGATGCAACTGCTTGTCTCGCCACCACCAGATGCTCCCTCGCCCCATCCACGTGGGACCCGCCCTATGGTGTTATGCCGCTTCTCCTCAAGGCCACGCAGCTTTGCACCACCCGTCGGCATACATGAACCAGCGACACCGCCACCAAAATCGCCAAAGCCGCCACCGCCCGGGGTGCTCGTGCTCCACGGCCGAAGCGAGACACCGCCAAAGACACATCCGTCTGAAGGACCACCCCATAGAGTATTTCACCATCCTAGCCGAATACAGCTTGGTGCCATACCATACGTAAGCCTCCGTATGCCGATCCCGATGTACTCCGCCGCCATACGAGCTCTCGTAGTGCCCGAGAACATCCATCGTCGCCGAAAATACTCAGAGAAAAAAAAATTCTCCATCTTCCAGATTCAATCTTTAAGCCCTCGAGCAGGCTTCCCAGCCCGCCACCGTGCACCACGTCGTCCGTGCACGGCAAACACATGCCGCACCCTGGCTATCCGCATCCACGACACAGCTTCGCCCTCAGTGTCGTGATGCAGCGCCTCCTGTGCAACATCCGGTCGCATCACTGCTCCCGCCGTTCCAATCTATCCGGCATCCATCCGCGCTTGCCTGTCTGATCGCGAACGCCGAGGTCGTTGCCGTCGCCTGCCGACCTCGCCGGCTACTTTGTCAGCCTCCGATCACCTGGCCTTGGTAGATCCCCGCCAACGGTAGCCCATCGAACGGTTCGAGCCTCATGCCCGAAGTGTCCGACACCACCGATCGAATCGTCGATCGCCGCCATGCTCCACCTTGCGCCGATAGGGCGTTTTCCGCGGCGCCCGTGTATGCATAAATCCCGTGTCTCCCCCTAGATCTTTCGCATGGCCAACCTCGCCAACCTGGCTCTGATACCACTTGTTAGGAATTACACCGATGCAAGATCACGAACGACACCAGGAGGCACGATGTTTGGTAACGCAGTTCGGCTTTCGCCTACGTCTGCGGGGCTCTGATTATGGGCGCTCCTCCCCAATCCATAATACCACAACACACCGGCTAACTAGGTCACGGCCACATGCCGGCCGCTGACCTCCTCTTGCCTATGCTACTATTATGAGGTAGTTGTCTTGATTCTGCTTACCGCCTCTCTTTATATAGTGGATGCTCAGATAGAAATCCGACTTAACACTAACCAACCCCGCTTATTACAACACGTAGTCTCAGAACCTACTTCGTCTACATATTCGACACAATACCTAACAAATTCGACACAATACCTAACAATTATGTATACGAGATGCCTTGAGCATCATTGGTTGACTTAATTGCGCGGCCACGCTGCTTCGTTGCTTCTAGAAATTACGGTTGTCGCTGTCTCAAGTCAAACAACTATGGGCCTGCGTGAGATTTTGTCCGTTAATTGTTCTAGATCCTGTGCTCGACTTTTCTCTTAGCCGACATTGTTTGTCCCACGGTTGATAAATTTCATTGGCAGTTTTGAATTTTCAAGAAACATATTTGAAAAAGTAAAATATTAAGTTTTTGAAAGAGAAAATTGATTTCCTTTTTCAATAATGCCTCTCGCTTAAAATCTATAAGTTCATAAGATGAAAGTTGAGGTTTCCAACATGTTTAATTTCTGACGAAGTCATGAAGATTTACTGACCTAAAAACACATGCTTGCAACCAAGACATCCCAGCCGGGCCGCCAAATAGAAAATAGGGTTGGATTATTCAAACTTGGATTATGGGACTTGGGTTCAACTTTATCCAGACAGTCCAGCTTGGCAAGCAAAACCCTGAATTATAAGATTGAATTGCAAAGAGGGTATACTACTATATAACAGAACGTAGTGTTCCTTTCTCTCTCTGTCTTTTACAAAGAGAAAAAGATAAGCTAGTAGCAGTAGCAGTAGCTACTAAACGCGTGGCAGTTTTTTTTTAGATGAGCTTCATGGCCCAAAAGCTCTTTTCGTTGCAGTACAACTTGGTGATCAGTGTTTGAACAGCTAATGACGGTGCAGAAGAATCGAATAATTATAAAGCACGACGAGTACGTGATTCCCTCTGTTTTAGTCCGTGGATCTTTGTAATTCTCGAGCAATAATTAATATATTTCCATGCTCGATTCTATTGAATACTGAATGTGATCATACAAAAGGACTTTGCTTGATTTATCATATTGAATATTTTTTTCACGATGTTATAATTGCTTCGGTCTAACGTACAAACTGCATTAGGCTAAAATTAGAGGCCAAAATTTAGAGTGGAAAGGTCATCACGGAGAATCTGAAGTGCCAAATGTAGGTCCATGAGTAGAGGAAGGAAAAAGAAAGAAATCGAATACCTCTCTTGCGAGTTGTGAGAGGCCTAGGGTGTGATATCGATATGCCACTGAAGCATGATTGCATCCATAATAGTGCACGGTGCAATTATACAAAGTAATCAATAGCAACAAAGATGTGGCACACATCGAGCCACCAGCAAGGCAGTTGGCAATAACGTACTAGGACTTGTATAATTCATAATATGAAGTAATGTTATGCTATTTCGTGGTAGGACTTGTATACACTTTGGACTTTGGAGTTTCTCAAGATCCAAGGTCACGAGGACAGAAACTGTTAAAACTACGCTTTCTAATGCAGCCCCCGTATTCTTCTCCTTCGACGAGACGAGAGCCGCGAGGCAACACCTCCAAAAACCAAGAAATCTCGCGTCCTCCCACTCCTCCCTCTCGCCATGGCCGGCCGCCTCCTCGCCCCTCTCCTCCTCCTCCAGCTCCTCCTTCCCGCGCCTTCGCCGGCCTACGCGGCGGCGGCGGGGGGGTCCAGCCGGTGCCCGAGGCCGGAGGAGGTGCCGCCGCCGTTCCTCGCGGCGCTCCGGCCGACCTGCCGTGCCTCCACGGAGGGGCATCCGGCCGACGAGGTGAGCGCCCCTGGGGGGACTCTGCTTCTTGTTGTTTTGCTGCGTGGATTGACCTGCCACCGGATTCGACCCGGATTGTTTGGTGAATCGGGTGGCTCGTCCGTACTGTTCTTGGTGGATCTCCCGTTGTGTTCGTCTTTCGGTGCTGATGCCGGCAGCACACAGAATCTTGATGCTCTTTCGATTTCAAAAAAAATCACGGTTAGGCGAAATTTATTCCCATTTATGTGGGGGAATAATCTGGGGGAAACTGGTGTTTTTCCTTTATTTTCAGGCGAATTTATTAGTAGTAATAGTCAACACAGGAATATCAGGATACGGTAGGTACTAGGTAGTCTCTTACTTCTGCATCAAATCGGCGTTTGTTCTTAGTTCCTTTGCGCTCCCGGCTCCTAAAAAAAAAATCTCATTAAACAAAGTTTCCGTTTTGAATTCCTTTGCATCATTCATTGGTTCAAGGTGCTTGATTTCATGTATTTCTTTATTGTATCTTTTAGTTGATTGATGTTCACTTTTCTGTAGTTTATTATGCCTATCGTGCTTGATGGAATGGCGCTAAAGATCATTTATTTACACTGAACATTCCTCATGGGATGAAAAATAAATTCATTTACTACAGAAATCATGGAGATGCTTACACTGAATAAGTTTAGGGTCACGAAGAAATAGTTTTTTTTTATTTTAGGGTGTTACACCTTACAATTAGACAGCCGCTAACTTTGCTTTGTATTCAGATTTGGGCTAAGAGGCTTAAATGTGTCAGGGAAGTGTGTCTTATATATGGAATATTGGGAGTTGAAATCCTACTTGTGATATACTACTGATAGTTGAGATGACAGCCGATAGGCCAATATGATGACAGTGCATAGTAATTCTGTGAAGTTCCTAGTGAATCTTCCATGTTATGGGATTATTTGCAGGATTCACTGCCATTTGCCAACATTATCTGGTCACGAATTTTTTGTGTGAATTTTTTTTTCTGGGTTAGTTTGGTTATGTGCTGTATAATCATATAATGCCAACGTGATTTTGGCAGGCTAATGGAGAGGAACTTGTCAAAGAGTTGGGTGGAAAGGCTGAGTACACTGCTGTCCTCTTCTATGCATCATGGTGCCCCTTCTCACAAAGAATGAGACCAGTCTTTGATGATCTTAGCTCGATGTTTCCACAGATTAAGCACTTGGCTGTAGAACAGTCCAATGTCATGCCAGCGTAAGACCCAAATGTGTAGTGGTGCTCTTGTTATTTTTCTTAACCATCTTTCCAGTAATATGACCAACTGTCGTAACTAACACCTCGTTGCGTACATAATTTGCAGTGTTTTATCAAGATATGGTGTCCGTAGCGTTCCTTCTGTACTCATAGCTCATGGATCATATGCATTTTGGCCTCTCGGTTCAAAGGATATTGGCTCACTGGTCAATTTTTACACTGCTGTAACTGGTAATTAAGCTTCTCAGTGTTTGTCATGCATTTAAATCTGCAGTTGATGAGCCAATAATGGATGTACGCTGTTGTAATATCAAATATAATTGAACTGTTTGGATGAAAGATGGCGCCACTAAAAAAATGACAATAATTTTATGGATGAAAGATGGCAATAATAAACTATAAATCTATAGATGAAAAACGGCAAGAACAATTCTATGGATAGTAAATAATTTGTTTGCACAGATGCTATTGCCATCATTTTTCCATGTCTCAACCAGTATTGCTGTTAGATGTTTGCACCGTCACTTGTTAGTCAAATTTGAAATTGAGTATATTCATGGAAATTTCGAAAGTAGGTGGTGATATTTTTGTTCTGTTTAATGGGGAGTTTGTTTATTGCAGGGCAAGAACCAATTGCATATATTGGTCCGAAGAAGTGGAGCACAGCTAGAAGCAAACATTATGTGAAGCTCTGGAATAGCTCAATTAGTGAATTGGTGAAGAGTGAGCCCTACCTAGCATTCAGCATCCTCTTTACCTGCTTAAGGATATTCTTGTTCTTCTTCCCGAGGTTCTTCGCTTGCATCAAAGGCTTCTGGACCCAATATTTTCGACACATCAACCTTGGTATCCTTGCCAAATTGACCCAGCTGCTCGAATGTGTTCCTCATGCTGTGGATGTAAGGAAGATTTGGAGCAAGTGGAGGCTCATGGTTGGAGCGATGAACACCAGGGTCTGGGCATCATCTCTAGCTTCTGTATCGCTTGGCGGACAGTCCTCCCCCCGAGCTGCTGTTTTGGATTGATAGATTCAGAATTTAACAGCGGTGGGACAGCACGTACAATCGTTGAACAACAATGGATGTAGAAGCTCCTGTAACTCACATGAGCGTGTAGTGACAGATCAGATCTTTGCTCAGAAGAAGAATACATCTTGTTCGTAGCATGTAAATCTTAGGGATACTTCTGAATCTTTGTAAATCACTATGTAACTTAATCGTGGGCACCCATTCTCATAACCTGGACTGGGCCTAGTTTTGAGGAACAGAACACACAGCATTAAGTCCTTAGTCCTTGCACATTTTCTTGTGCAATCTTGCGATTGAGGTCTATTCATTCATTCTTTCATTCATTTGTACGCAGTAAGAGAAGGGCATTTTAAGTAGTGTCTCCATATAATACTGCCAGGTACAAAATGTAAAGTTTGTGTTGATGAATTCAACAAGAACTCCGAACCTAGCTAGAAGAGGGGATCGACAAGCTTGTCTAGACTGTAAGGTGATAGTTGGATAGTGTGTTGTACCTCAACAAAAGCTTGTGTTGGTTGACTTTCACTTTCAGGTTCGTGCATGCCGAGAGGAGCGCACAAAAATAGCGAGAACAAAGTGGTGGAAGTTCGAGGGAGCGGCACAGGTCTTTAAGGAGAGGGCTAATAGATTATAGATTAAGGTCTTTGGAATGAAGGAGGAGACATAAACAGCATGTGGACGAAGATGGCAACTTAAGTGGCTTCGGAGATGTTTGGAGTGACCAAAGGAAGTAGTTGCAAATTCAAGTAGACTTGGTGGGGGAACGAAGATGTACAGAAGGCTATTAAGGAGAGAGAGAATGTTGCCGACTCTTACACCTTGATAGGAGCATGAACAACATAGGAAAGTACAAATTGACGAGAAAGACAGCAAAGAGAGCTGTAGGTGAAGCAAGTGGCTAGGCCTACGAGGAATTTTACCGATGACTTGGTACGAAGAAAAGAGAAGATGACATTTATAGGATAGCCATGTCTCGTGAGAGGAGGACGAGGGACTTCAACCAAGTTAAATGTATCAAAAACAAGACACATCAACTACTAGTGAAAGATGATGTGATTAAGAATAGGTGGCAAGGGATAGTTTTACCATTAAGTTCAGGGATGGGAACATCAGTTTGTTACCGATGACAAGGACGTGCCCAAACTTTCACCCCTTGATTTCCTCATCTGCAGGAGCAATTTCCTCGATGACAGTGGTGACTCCAATTGAGGAGCTACCCTCTTTGTTTCCAGCTTCAAGCAAGAAACCGTAGGACACTCTCAACTGATTCATCGATTTTGCTCACTTCGCTCTCCTCCACTACAGCTGTGCTATGGATCCCCTTATCCTCTGCTGTAGAGATATCAATTTCAAGTGATTCAGCATTGCTTGCTACAGATTTCAGTCTCCTTGTCCAGATTGATAAGTTCCTGCTTCAGCATCCAGTCAGTACCTAGCAGGCCAGTACTCACTGCTGCTCCAGCAGCTGCTAGTGCTTTCAGAACTTTAGTCTTTTCCCCTCTGATCCAAGAATGCAGAGATATCCTTGTTCCTGCGGAAAGCTAACTCAAATGCTTTGGTCCCCTTGGAACATACGTTTAGGGCATGTTTGGTTTGAGAAATTTGTGAGAATGAAATGGGAATTTAAACAGGTGAATTGCAAATCTCTTGATTGATTGGTGGGAATTGGAGGAAATATGAATTTAATTAACCTTCCTGCCTTCCCTACAAAATTGACGTCTCGCTTAGTTCCGCTTTTCCTTCCCTTTCCCCGCGAGTGACAAACACTTTTGAGGAAGAAACAAAGTAATTGTAGTAAAATGCATCTAATTCAGTTCAAAAATGCATCTATTTTTTTTATGGTAAATACATATAATGTTGAGATTCGCTTGTTTTTAATATTTTTATACATATATAAAGTCTTATTTCGATGGTTCATTGTACTTTAAAACCATGGCAGCAAATGAGAAGCCCGAAACAGATGTGCAACCATACCATCTTCTCAAACAGGTTTATTCACTTTACAAATTCATGTTTAAAATAAGTATATCAAGCTAATCTCAGCTCATTAAACTTTTTCCTCCGTTTACAAATATTTGTGTGTTCCTAACAAAAAGATTCTACAATATATGCTGGCCTGGATTTTTCGATACACGTTTTATTCTCTCTTATATTCTAGCAAAACAATTAATTATTTTTAGGGGAGTGAGAACTGTCCTTCGGCAATCCTAATGGTGACATATACGGTTGTAAAAACTTACAATATTAGTCACCTAGCTTCGAATCCCCACTGGAAAATTGAAGTCTTACTTTTGAGGGTGTATCATAGCAATAAGACCAAAATCATGTATATCCGATCATGCGTCATGAACTACCATCAGATGGTTATGACTGCACAATTAGACGCCACTTGAACATTACACTGGAGACCTGACAATCAGCTCATGTGCGGGGTCGTACATTCAAGGGGAAACTCCTTGATAACTTGCAGAAGATGGCAAACCAAGTTACAACAGTTCGAGAGCGTTGGAAGCTCGGAGCTCGAGTCACAACAGCATTTGAAGACACTACGCGCTACATGGTTGAGTCATCGGAGAGCATAACTCTTTTCGCCAGGAACAATTTATGGTTGTTCTAAGATTTCTACAGCAGGGCCACGAAAGAGGAGGCTCAATTTCTGTTTTCCATCCCTGAGTTGATTTATTCGTGAGGTGCGCTCTCCGTGTTTGTATCTTTGCCCTCTGTGCCATCTTCAGCGGTTTCCTGTAGCCATAAGAGCAGAAGGTCAAGTAAAATACTAGGTAATTATTCCCTAAGCAACCAGGTTTCACTCCGAGCATGTAAAATTCCATTGTAGTACTTGGCGCATGTTCAATTATCTTTGAATTTCAAAATGAACTATGCAGGTTCTCTTTTTGCCCAGTTTACCGACTTCATTCAAAAGAGAACAGTCCCCAAGTTCACCGTCACAAGAACATAAATCAGAGCTTCATATTCACTAGTCACTACCATTCTTCTCAATCTCAACTAGTATGTGTTAACACATGTTGCCCAAGGGTGATTAGATGCGGTATTTTGTTCCTCTATTGATTTTTTTTTTTGTATTGAAGACGCTCTAAAAAATAGCAGAAGTACACAACAGAACATGCAGAGTTTTTGTACAATACCCTTCATCCTAAACTAATAACAGAAAAACAGGAAAATCTTGCCCTATCAAGCTCATTTACATCTTCAATATAAACATCCAACGCAAAAGGCGTCATACCATATAAATTCAGAAATTCTACAATCTCAATTGCTCATGAAATTATTCACAAACCAGTGTCAAAAGAATTCAAGGAAATTTTAACACGTAAACAAGAGAAGTCATTGCCAATCTTCTCTATATATCCAACATCAGATTACTTACATTCTTTCCCTCCTTGACACCTCTGCTTTCGTCATTATCATCTGAATTATCATCCAGCTGAAAAAAAGAGGACAAGGGAAGCAAATATCAAGGAACCTTTTCATTTAATTAAGTGCGTATTATAATCTCATCTTATTAAAATATAAGTCGCTTGACTATCCTATGGTTGAAACTTGTTGTATACCCAAACAATCATTTCATAAGCCAGACAATTTTCAAACAGATAAATTAAGCTAGAAAGATACTTACTTTCAGGTTCCCTACGCTAGCTGACACACCCTCACTTGTATTTTCCTCCCCACTTCCTTTGTTTCCATCACTTTCAGTTGCATCTTGTAGCTGAAAGAAAAAAAAAGGGTTTATACAGGTTGAATGTTAAAAGGTTAATAGCCGTGATTCAACTAAAAAAAACCATCATGAATGTCAAAGGGTAATTACCCCCAAATTCTTCAAACTAGTTGACACATCTTCCTGTTGCTTCTTAAGGGTGGTCCTCAGTTCTTGAAAATCCTTGAGGATAAAAGAAGAATAAACAGTTTGTAAAAAACAAAAATACGAAGATGGATATTTGAAATCTTTGTCGAATATAGGAACATATCCTTACTGATCTGAGCTGCTCTATTTCACTATTGAGTGCACTTTTGATATCGGAGAGTTCCTGCAGAACAGATAGAAACAGCGAGATAACTAAACTAGTACACAAATTGCAAGAACAGTATATGGCATGAGTACTAACTTAGAATTAGTTTGCCTATACTCAGGATAGGACATTTTTTTTAGGAACAAAATGTATTTGCATCTTACTCAGAAGGTTACACATGTTTTTTGGATTACATTTACTTGCAACTAACTCTATGTAAACACATTGAATCATCTGATAAGAAAATGAAAGCTGTAACTGTTGCTTTATTATCCTCGACTGAAAGGCTCCTAGGTAAGAGAAGAATACAATTTTATTATACTAAGATATATCTAGTGAAATGTCAAGCTTTTTTAAAAAAACATAATTGAATCATCTATCAAACCTGACCCAAAATAAAAAAATAAACTGTAATAAAAAATCAGGCACCGGTACAATAATCTTGGGCACTAAAAAAAGGTTGGTAGAATTCAGGATTTTTTTTGTGATACAAACATAATACATAGCATCAAGCAAAGTGCGTAGAAGCTCACATTTTTGTATTTGTTCACTTGGGTGTCTAAATTGCTCCTCCAATTCTGCAAATCCTATAAAAAAATTTAAAATATATTAAGATGAACTGTTCAAATACAATATTTGATATCTTAAACAAAACAATTAAATAGTTTACAAAAAATGCAAGCACGCCAGCATACAGAATGCAAACGCACCCATTATGAATTTCGGGAGATTAAATGAAAATAATAAGCTAAGTTCTTTATAATACTTCATCATACCTCCTTGAGTCCTCGAAGTCTCCCTAAAAGCTCTGACTGTGATTCATTTAATTCCTGACACCAAAAGCGCCAAAAGTTAATATCTTTAATTTTTTAAAAAACTTGAAGTATGTAATAATTGCAGATACGAAAATGGCCTGTGAACAAACCAGAGATACGGCACACGACATAACCAGGGTAAAACGTAATATCTCAGTAACACTTATTAACAGACCATTATATTATCAGTTGGCAGTTGACAACTTGCCTGATGCTGTCATACCTCGATATTGGTAGCACCACACATTTGTGTCATAGCCGGACAGAAGTGAAAGGCTCATCCCCACACACTAATATTTTTTGTTAGGACTGATTTTGAAATGTACTTATATTAAATTTTACCTTGAACACACATTCTAAATTTAATCGTTAAATGTTTTATCTTGATCTGTGAATGTGTCAATTTGATGATGCAACCATTGTATAGGTTTATCCTGTGACTACAGGCAAACAGTTTGGAGGCAATTATGATTTTGGGCTTTTGGAGTTTGAGGAAAATAGGATCAAGCATGTCAATAACTAAGTAAAGTAACTTTTGGTAATGACTAAAGGCAGTCAAACATGACGACAATACATACATCCCCTTCGCTAGAAGTAAATACCGCAAACATTCACAGCAATCACGGTCTCGGCCAGGGCATTGATCTGCTTAGTTGGTAACACAACCAGTAATAACACCACTGTGTTCCAGCTGCATTCAATATTTTCGTCCACTTTTTTATGCTCAACAGCGTCCCACAAACATCGCACCCACCTCTTCATTTTTTGCAACGAAAAATCACCCCATCGTTTTAGGTAAATACAACTGCGTGCACCAAGCTTTTATCTTCCATGGTGGGTTCAAAAATAAAACCTAAGCCAAAAAAAAAAACAACGAGTGAACCCTAAGCGACATAGTGAACCCTTGGGGGATGAGGGGATGCTCACCGAGATCTTCTCCCCGACCGGCGACAGCTCCTCCTTTCTCTGCAAAACAAACAAACAAACAAAAAGCGATCATCGGGAGCCAAACCGCTAGGCCTGGAGATCGGACGGAAATGAGCGGCGGGCAGGGCAGGTGCTCACCGCCGGAGACCGGGGGCTCTCGCCCCCCGCCGGCGCTGCCGCCGAGACTGGAGGCGGCGGAGACGCGTCGGATTCGGACATGGGGGGCTCGGGGAGGGGAGGCGGGCAGGCGGCGGTGGTGGATGGGGCTAGGGTTTCTCGGGGTGGTGTGCCGTGTGCGCGTGTGAGGGAGAGAGAGAGCGAGAGAGAGGATTTGAAATTGAAATGGGAGGAGCCGAGGAGAGCGGAGAAAGAGAGGGGAGCGGGCGACCCACACGAACACGGGACGGCTGGAAGCGACGGGAGGAGGCCAACGAGGCCGTCCCTCCCGGTTCAGGCCCAATGGGTGCGGTTTACTACGGCCCGCTTGGAACTACCGCAGCGAGCGGGCCGGTTTGCCCGCCGCATACGTGCATGGCTGGAAGCCGTAATTCGGATCATCAACTATTAGAGCATTGACAGCGGGATGTAAATATATATAGGGATCCTCAACAAAACGGATTAAGGTGGGCTTCGGATTTTTAAGAATTTTGTATTTATTTGATTTTTATTTCGTTCTCTATGTCACTTCTCTAAATCACTATTGGTTCTCTATATTTCCATCATTTCCAACAGAGTCCCTAAACCAACAAAAGATATAGAGATTTTATAGAGAGTCTCTAAATCTAGAGACTAAGATAGAGACCCTATTGGATGGGTATAAAGGCTGAGACTGTCTGCAATAGTGTTTTAGGGAATGGTTTAGAGAACGTGCTAGAGATGCTCTTAGGGCCATGTTTTCTAAAGTTGCTGGAAGTTTTAATCTGAAAAAAATATGTGATACCTTAAAAGACATCTAGAAGAGTACAAAAAGTTATTAAACAAATATTTTAGGAACTGTAGTAAGAACAAGTGTAAAATATTATGTCATTTGATTTGTATAAAAAATAATGATTTTGTCGGGGATAAAATTACGGCCCATTGCCATGGCCCACTCCCTGACGGCCCAATCGAATGACCTACCGAGGCCCACTCCTGGAAGGTTCTATCGAGCCCATGTGCATCCCGCCGAACAGCCTCTTGGTCGGCACGGCATGAACGGCCTAGGATTCGTGTTTGAGTCCTACTCGAACAAGAGTTCTGCACGGCTACGAGAAGACCCGGACATGGTTTCCCGGATTGGATTAGGAGTCGTGATCCCCAAGATTAGGAGATTGCCTTATCTACCTCGGGATATATTTGGCATGTACTGAGTTCGTTACGAACTCGTAGTTAGCTCGGCCCAATATTCCTCCGGTAGATCGGTTCATCAACACTATATAAACCAAATTTCTACGGCGATAGAGGGGACGACTTAGACGATCCGCATCTAAGATTACTTTGTCGCATACTACTCACCAGACACCCATAATCTCGCCGAGACTTGTTCGTCTCGCCGAGCCACCTCTTGTATTCATCTCTGATATATAAGAAAGGCTGGACGTAGGGCTATTATCTCTCCTGAGAGGCCTGAACCAGGATAAAAACTCTGTCTCCCTGTTCGCTGTTGTTTGTGGTTGTTCGGCGTGTCTCCTATCTCATTCTTAAAGAACCTTAGCGACTTGAGATCGATATCTCAACCGTCGACAGCTGGCGCCGTCCGTGGGGATACGCAGATCGAGCATGTCGAACTCTATCAGCGGCCAGGAGATTCTCCCTGAGGACTACGACTCAGAAGGGCAGGATGTCTCTTTCCCTGCCAGATTGGACCGATCCCTTCGATCTTGATCGCCTTCCAGATCTGGTTCCCGCCAGGTTTGGGGCTGGATCAACTTCATACGGCGGCTCTTCGTCCGGAGCGTCGTCGTCCCCGCGACGAGCTCCGTGCTCGGGCGGGATGTCTTCGCCGCGCTCTTCGCCCGGGCGCACGCTCTGTCCCGCGACGAGCTCCGTGCTCGGGATCGGATCAACTTCAGCGGGCGCTCTTCGTCCGGCGCGCGTCTCGATCCCGCGATGAGCTCCGTGCTCGGGATCGGATCAAAACTCATTCCGGATCCCGGCCGTTCGCTGGCGATGGATGACGGAGAGAGTGACCAAGATGCGGAACATCGACCGGTTTAGTAAGTTCCTCGTGTAGGTCTTTCGCTTTTCTAGCTTGCTTTTTCTCAAACTTCGTGCCTTAGTTCGTCCAAGTCTCTCGGACGCCATGTAAAGTTCAACCAATTGAACGGTGAATGCTCATGCCCTGCGGTCCTCCTCACCACTTGTCTTCTCGACTACTCTTTCTCTCGGTAACACTTGATGGTCGCCTTGGTCTTGCGAACTCTTGGCTCCGCAATCTTAAGGGTTTTCCGCCCATATCTAGTTTCAACAAGTTCCTAAACTCGAGTTGCGTAACATGGCATCCACCTTGCGACTAAGCTCGCCTCGTAAGCCCTCCGCGGCAGAGGCACTTACCGCCACAAGACGACCACTTGGCAAAGCTCGCTCGTAAGCCCTCCGCGGCAGAGGCACTTTCCTTGTTCGGTTACCTTCGAATCGCCTAACTTACGTTAACGGCGCCCTAGAACGAGTCGATCAGATACGGTGTCGCTCTACCTCTCTACGACGCCTTGAATTCGCAAACTCGGGTTTTCAAGCATCGTCTGCATCGGGGCTAGGCGTCGCTCTTTCTCTTGTGCACTGCTCGAGTTCGCAAACTCAGTCCTCGAGCAACCGCACAACGGGCCGGAGTTAGGCTAAGCGTTCTACCGGTTTTTCTTAAAACTCTCTAGCTGCTCGCCTTGCTCTTAGTTTCGTTCGTCCTTATCTTTTCTCGCTTTTTTGCGGGAAAAGTCGTTGATCAGACTCTCGCTCGATTCAAGCTGCCGCCGGCGATCTTGAGTCGCTTCGGCCACCTCCTCGAAAGACTACCTCTCCCGGTCATTGGGACTTGAACTGAATTTCGGCAACCCCGGTACATTTTCAGTTTTTTAGTTCCTTTCCTTAGCGTTGGTTTTCCAAAACCTCGTTGATCCAAAAAATAATAAAAACCAAAAAATCATAAAAATCCAATAATTCATAAAAAAAAGGAAAATTTTAAAATTTAAAATGAGTTAGGAAAATCATAAAAAAAAAAACTTAAGAAACTCAAAAACTATTTGTAACCATTACACAATAATAAAATTTAAAGAATCATAAGTTACAAATTTAAATTTTACTGTATAGCAAGGGTTACAAAAGGCTTCTGATTTTCTTAAGTTTTTTTATGAATTTTTATGATTTTCTCCTTTTTTATGATTTTTCGGACTTTTTATTTTTTTGTATTTTTTAGATTATTCTGAATTTTTAAAGATGTTTCTGATTTTTAAAATTTTTGGTTTTTATTATTTTTTGGATTTTTTATGATCTTTTAGAATTTTTAAATATTGTTTTGAGTTTTTTATGATTTTTTAAGACATTAAAAAGGATGGAGGGGCAAGAAATAAAAGAATTCGGTGTAACGGTGGCAAATAACAAAGGAGGACCCAATTGAGGGGCATGAAATATTTGGCCTCTCAATTGGGAGGCAAAAATTAAATCTCCCTGTGTGCCCTGTCCTCCCCGAGCTGCAGTGCTTGCCCGTCTCCTCTGCCTGCCACACATCGTAGCACCCTTGTCATTGGCCTCGCCATTGCCGCTGGCCTCGATCTCGATCGCCTGCCTAGCTTAGCTAGCCCCCGTCGCGCCGCCTCTGCTTGGCCATGGCCTTGGCCGTGGCGGCCGGCCTGAGCACACTGCCAGGCCTCTCCTCCATTCCATTCCGTCCAAACTTCACAGTGCTTTCTGCGCCACGGTGAGCCTCTCATGCCAAGATCACTTCTTTGCCCTCAATTATTTGTCTATTTCTAGGGAAAAAGATGGTTTCTTGGACGTCTTTGATCAGTTTCATAGAGGGATGAAATGAGAACGCAGTTTTTTCAAGAGGCTGCGTAGGGAATGATATACGTAGGGTTTTTAGCACCTTGGTGATGGAAAAATTCAATTGAGTTTGCTATGGCAACTGGGAAATTGTATAAAAGGTTTTCTTGCCTTTAATGATATTATGAATGGAGGGAATTCTGATAAATGCCTTTTTGGGATATCTCTTGTGAATTGTGATGTACGTTGACCATGAGTCAATGAGCAGGGAAGTTTCATTTTGTCCAAATCAAATGAGGTTTGTACAGTTGATCTGAGGGAACAATTGGTTTGTTTGGTTTAGGCTATCCAGGTCTTGCTGGCCCTTTGTGGCCTTGTCCGATGCCCTCTCTCCTCGTCGGCTCCTCCACGACACCGCCAGGCCGCCGCCTCTGTCCGCCTCGCCGCTGTGCTGCCTCCTCGTTGGCGCCGCCTCGCCGCTGTGTGTTGACTCGTTGGCGCAGCCTCGCCGCCGTGCGTTGCCTCACCAATGGTACCGCTGCCTCACCTCCTCTAGATCCCAGATCCAGTCCCGCCCGCCCCCTCTCTCTCGGTTTTCCCCATGTCGTGTTATCTCAGATTTGATCCGAATTCGACGGAATAGTTTGTGTGTTTTTTTCAATAAATATGATTTACTTATTTTATTTTATTTTGATGATGAACCCTAAATCCCTTGAACATTCACGGTAGCCCGCGCAGCTGCCCCTCCTGTCCAGGCGGTGGATCCGCCACTGTACCCCATGCTGCCTCCCCGGCGCCATCTCCCGGCGGGGGGCGGCAGTGCAGCTCCTCTCGGTCGGCTTCTTGACCGCCGCCTCGCAGCCGCCGCCGCCTTCGCTCGCTGCAAGGAGGGGCCGCAGGACCATACCGCCGAAGGAGTACGTATCTGCACGTACGTCACTGCACCTTCTTCCTGATACTGCTGGTTTCTTGATTTCTACGTGTATTTTGCACTTCCAAAGAACTTGGGGGTATTCAGCAAGTTCCAACTTTTGCTATTGAACCATAAGATTACAGAATGGCAATGCAGTCTGTATAGATTAATTAAAATTCATTTTGTTTAATTTGATCTGAGAGCTGTTGGAAGCAGCTGATGGCCTGAAGTATTATGATATTGAGGAAGGGAAGGGTCCAACTGCTGAAAAGGGCTCAAATGTGCTGGTAAACTGTTCCCATCCACAAAAAAAAAGGCCTTCACTCTAAAACAGCAGTTAATTTGTTTTTTGCTGAAGGTTCACTTTGATTGCATATACCGTGGCATCACCGCAGTGTCAAGCCGTGAATCTAAGCTTCTAGCGGGCAACCGAAGTATTGCGCAGGTCATCTGGGAAGCTACTCCTGATCTTTTCAATGCTAATACTACCGAACTAGGACATAGGGGATTAAGATGTTTGTGTGTCTTCCTCTTGTAGCCTTATGAGTTCACTGTTGGCTCGCTGCCTGGCAAGGAGCGAAAACGAGAATTTGTGGACAATGCCAATGGGCTATACTCTGCACAGGCTGCACCGAAGCCTCCACCAGCAATGTACACAATAACTGAGGGAATGAAAGTTGGTGGAAAGGTATGGAGAAAGAGAATTAGCACATGAAGGAAAATAGTTTGGCCTTTCAATCTTTACTATCGAACTGAGTTGATCCTCTGTTTTGTTTGTATCTTGGTCATGCAGAGGAGAGTAATTGTCCCTCCAGAGCTTGGTTATGGCAAAAGGGGGATGAGTGAGATACCAGTAAGAGTTCAATTTACGAAATCTTTTGGTCATGTAGCTTTATCTTGTATTCTAGCAAATTGAAGTATTGAAGCAGTGATGTTGCTTCCTTTCAGCCTGACTCCAGTTTTGAACTAGATATAGAGCTTTTGGAAGTGGTTCGTCCTGCAGAAAAATGATCGTTTTTGTTTACATCGAACAGGGAACATTGATAAGGTACTTGTGACGTTTCACAAAGTTTAGAGGAATATATCTATGTTGTATGTACTTTTACATCCTTATTAATTGGACATGTAATTGAGAATATGTTGATATGATATATTTTCCGGGCAGAACATTTTTGCCCATTCACCAGGAATTTCTAGCTAAGCAAAAGTTAAGTCGATAAAAGACATATATTAAATTTCTCATCAATTATATTAAAGCAAAATTGTGTTGAAATATTCTCCACAATGCCATGGAGCCAGTTTGATTCTATAGAAAATGGTAAATTTTGATCTGCCATTGTGATGGCAGCATGCTCTGATGCCCATTCAGAGGTCCTCAGGTCCATTGATATCCTGAAATGAAAGAATAAATATTGTCTTGTTAAAAACATCTATGGTTGTATGTGCTTGCTTTTATAGAGATATGTATAAATATGTTTATTTACATATCAAATAAAGTTTAGCTTTGCTATTCAGAAATTAAATGTTAAAATGAAGTTTAATCGCCTGTTTAAGATTTTGATCCGCATAAACGAATGCTGATAAACAAGTAAAAAGACCAGAACTTAGATCTGCATTCGCTTTTGGACAGCAAAATTCGTGGAACACCTATGAGGCTATGAGAGTACATGTTGGGATAAATATACCTTGTTCTCGATTACTGCTCCATCTGGAATTTCCAGCTTGACACCAGGTTTTGCTGTGATGGTCACTTTGCCCTAGAAAACAAAGAGAGGTAAAGAAGGGACATTACTCCAAGTTTTAACTATTGTGAGATATCTTTCTTCAGAACTAATACTGACAACAATCATACAAGGAAACAAGCTGCACATTATAGCAGGTATGAACGTAGTCTTTGAGATATGTAGACAAGATTCACAAGATCGTGATAGTCCCATCTTCTATAAAAAAAATAAAATCGAAATAGTTCAGCAACTTTGTCATATGTACCTTAAGTACGACACCAGAGCCAAAGCAAACATCACCAGAAACCTTCAAACAGTCAAGATCAACAATGCTAGGGATCGACTTAAAGCGAGCAAGGAAGCTCCCAACCTGCCGTTATGTGAAGAAAGCAGATCATGCTGTTTGTATTTGAATCTCACAAATTAAAGTTAGAACCTTTTTCCTAGTGAGGGATTATGTTCGAGCCTGACCTTCTTGAACTCAGGGCCCAACTCAATCGAGGGATTTGATGGATTTGTTCTAGCTGAATTGCGTGTAACGAAACCGTCAACCAAGGTATACAGATCAGACCACAAGGAGAATAATTTCAGTTAGAAACATGAGTGGCCAATATCATTTATTCATGCTGTCATACAAACCTGTACTAATTGCAAATCTGAAGTTGCCTTCACCGGCAAGAACCGGGACCTTGGAACATTGATACCAATTGCATGGTCGAAGAACTGGCGCAACAAAATACGATGTCATTTTTACACACCATGATATATGATGAATATATAGTTATATAGTAGTTTGTTAGTACTCTGATTGCAGCACCAGCTACTGTTTCCAACTGAAGAACTTTCACTCCATCCACTTCCTGAAATCATTTGTTGCCCATAGATATTCGATGTTACATTCTTTGCAAACCATTTGTAAATTGTGAAGTTCATGAAGCAGCTCTTATAGAATAAGAGTTCTTTTGAAATGCATTGGTACCTTAGGGTTTGGAATGATTTCCATCTTGAGGGCATCAGCTTCAACAAGGCGTTTGATTGCCTTCAAGTTCACCCATCTGCCAAAATTGATATTAAATAACACTTCAAGAATGTTTTCTAAACAGGAATAAAATTTACAGATTGTTGGTGTTGAAGATCTTGAATTTCTCAATTGATTTGAATTCATTCACCTATGTTTCAGAGAATTGTGGAAGCAATCTCAGAAAAGATCTATCATATCTTTCTGATTAGTGATAACATTATTATAAACGCAAAAAATAGTTTATAGCTTACATGTGCATCAGGAACTTGCGCAATCTCCAGAAGCTGGAAAAAAAAAAGAAGAGGAAACGTTAATACAATTACAGGAACGTGCGTTGAAAAGGACAAAGTCCTAAACAGCTTGTTTTCATATGCAGTTCTCCACAATTATTCATCAAATTTGTTTGCAAACTGAAACAGCAAAGGATAGGAAGATGTGTTGTTTTGGTACAAGCAAACATAAAATTACCTGAACCCTTCCTTCATATGAGATGAGTGTACCGCCTTTCACGTCAGCCAAAGTTTTGGGGGTAACCTAAAAAATGGTTGTAGAACTTTACCAGCCAACCACATGTAGTTTTACGTCATCAAATATCACACAATTACATACCTCCATGCAATATTCATTCTGCTTATGCATCAAATGGTTCAATATCTCTATTCAATAGTTAAAGGCTTAGAGCATATGCAAAGCAGAATATCTCATTCCTTAACTAGAAAGTTTGTAAAAGAAAATGTTGAATGACGTGTTTACACAAGGATACTCATGTCCACTATAGCGCCCAAATTATCCGAGTTTGCAATGAACACATACTCTTTTCCCTGCAATAGGGTCAAAAAGGTAATGTTGCATTCATGGAAACATCGGATGAAATATGGAAGGTACTAGTATTCCCAGATGATTGCAAACCTGTGAGAGTAGTAAATCAAGCCTGCCGCTGTTCATCAGGGATGGGAAGATATCACCATGGCCAGGAGGGTACCTTCATATTTGCGTTAAGTGAAAGAAAGTCAAATTTATTCTGTGTTTGCTGTTAAAATGAATTTGCAGATATAGCGATGTATGAACAGCTTACCAGCCATCCTTGTCAGTTTTCTCCTTGCAAGGCCATGGCAAGAACTCATCAGCTACCACACGGGGATACTGGCTCTGCATTGGAACAAAATGTTTTAATGTCAGTAGCATGTTCCTGAAAACTAGGACTGACATGAATATATGGTCCAAAGAAACAAGGTTGCAACACCAAAAGAAAATCTGGTTGGACAATGAACATACCTGATTGAAGGTATGGATTTCGATGCTTGAATTGGCATATTTCTCAACAATCTGCAGTTTAAGTGTACTAATTACTTAGTTAGCATTGAAAGAAGTATTCAATCAGGCCTGAGGTTTGTGGTCTTCAATGTGAAGAGAGATTTGGATGCTGAGAGTTTTACCTTCAGAGTGTCCTCATGGGTGTTGAAGGAATTCATCAGAAGCAGTGGCACATTGCTGCCATACTTCTTGTTGAGCGACTGTAAAAGAAAGAGATGGCATATCATTGAATTACCATATTGCAGGATAGTAGAGCATGCAGTGTAGTCAAAGGGAACACTAGACGAATCATCCACGATGTTTTAATTAGCACACCTCGATCTGGATAACAATCAGGTCAAGGAACGTGAATCCGTTTCGCACTTCGATGACAGATCTGTAATGTTATGGACAGCACGTTGAAATTCGAGAGCATGAGTATGGGAGCTTTTATTTCAGCATCAGCACCATGTGAAAAATGCTGCTTCTTCAATCAAATTTTTTTTATTTCCTTTTTCCCCATGAAGATGCTAATCAAGAAACTAATGAGAAGAAAGAGCTTGTTGCAGCTTACTTTGGTCCGGTGCATCCCATGGTCGTGCCCAGACCGCCGTTGAGCTTCAGCACGGCGAGCTTGTTGAGCAGCTTCTTGGTTGCCTCGATGTCTGCGCTTGAGGAGAGCAGTCAATCAGTACATCGAAAATGAGCCAGTAGCCACCAACTAATTCTGTTTCGATGCGTCAAATCGAGGACCATGCATGCCGGAGAAGAGGAAGAAGAAGAAGAACCTTGAGGTGGGGCTTCGAGGGTGTCGTACGGCACCACCACCTCGTCGGTCGGAGGTGGATCTTGGCCCACTCGATGTGCTCCTCGTCGCCGCTTTTTTTTCTGACATGATCATGGATTGAAACGGAAGCATCAGAACGGCATTGCGGTCGATGATTCATTAATCGTTCATTTCATCATGCCACATGATATATCTTTGATGCGACCTACCTGAGGTAAGCGCGGGAAACGGAGGGGGTGGAATGGATGCATTGCGCGCGCGGCGGAGCGGCTGCGGCGCTGCACCACCCATGGCCATGCCGGAAGCACCCCTTCCTTTTTCTTGTTTCATGCTGCGAAAAATATTGTCTCTCTCTCTCTCTCTCTCTTTTTTCCCCCCTTCAAGGAGCATACAGAAATACACTCGAGCATATATCCATCAGAGTTTTCCCTTCAAGGAGCATAAAAGAAAATATACTCCAAGTTAATGTCTATTAGATATTATGTGTGTGGAAATTTTGATTGTGAAAACTCTGCAAACATATACTCCACTCCGTGTCACTCTCTTAAGAGGCATTGTTCTTTTTTGTGCAGAGAAAGGGATATTGCAAGTTAGCCTCGCATCGATGTAAGCCGAGGGCCCACATGCCTATGACGCATGGAGTGTCCAGGAGCAATTGACAGAAAATTTTGGTGACCAAGCGCCAGCGTCGAATACTGCAGAATAATAAAACATCCAATGATACACACGAACACCCATGAGGCATGGCTAGGGCACTGCAAACATAGCGATGTACCGTGTACTTGTATTCTTTCTTCATTTCTTGTAAGAGTCTTAACTTTCATGTGCCAGGGAGGATAGCATCCACGACATTTCAGCCTAGTTCCAACATCTCATCAGATATTGCGCAGGTTGCATCAACTGATCAGGACACTGAAACGATTTGAGATTCTAGCATCTATACAAAGAATAATGGCTAGGGACTAACCAATGAACAAGACCAGATATTCCTGGAACGCACTCCAATCGTAACCTTTCACCTACCCTTGAGCTATTGTTTTCTTGTACTGACGTATACGCAGATATGGAGGTAGTATTCAGGGTTCTTCAGGTTGTTGGCCACCCAAAGGAACGGTATGTCCATGTCGAGCTCAATGCCTTGCACCCTTACTAGCTTCACTCTGGTATTCTTGGCCACATTTCCCTCTTGCTGAACTGCTGAGGCAGGCTCAACCTCCTCAGAACTTGGGGTGATATCCAAATCATCAGGGACTGAATTCAGTATCTCCATCTGTTGAGACTCATCAGCTCGACCTGAGGGCTCTGATCTGAAGAAGCTGGGCACCAATGTTTTCAATGCATGTTCCAGGGTGATGTAGCTTCTACCTGCATTATAGAACAAAGTGAACAGCGCGCGAGGACAAGCTCATCATTAAGAAACATAATATTTACTGCAAAATATGGTTTCGATTGTTTCAGGGGTGATAAAAAGTGCAACAATTTTTAGGTCAAAGATAAAATGATAAACCCAAACCCAACAATTTAAAGCCTTTGTAACTGTTAAAGTAATGTACAGTATGTGTGCATTGTACCTCAGAAATAACATCTGCACAGTGGTAATACAAAGTATTTCTTAATTAATGAACACACAAAAGGCCATTGTGCTATCTTCCACACGGTAACATAAAAAGTATTCACAACACTGATACACACCTTCCTCCTTCTGAATCTCAAATGGCCGATTTATATAGGATACACTTTCCCAGTCACTAACAGGTGCTGCATCTTCTAAATTCTCAAGATCTTCTTGAACACCGCGGACATATAACCGAACAGGGACCCTGCCTAACCAGAGTTTAATGATAAGAGACAACACAGTCGATAGAGATATCTTAACATGACATATGTCCATTTATTATATAACTTTTAAAAGTGTACAAGAAGCTTTACAAATAAAAATTTATGCATCAATTAACTATTATATATATAAAAAAGTAATGGCTACAAGAATATTCAACAAATAAAGGAAGTAGATAATTCAATACAAAAGGCATACATGGTTTGCTAGATCCAGGAGATTCAGGCTCATCAGAACCTTGTTGGTTCTCTACTGACGAAGTTCGTACCACACAATCCTCTTCCAATGGTCCAAGCCTAAGCCTAGTGGAGATATTTATATAACCATCTAAGTTACCTAGTAACAGAAAACATCACGATTGTAGTTAGAGAAAGAAACTAAGTATTTGAAGTATAAATCATACTCAAAAAGTAGAAATTACTAATAGTTAAAAGAGTGTTTGATGGGTCATTTTACGAGCAATCACACATTCTTTATAACGGACTTACGAGGTATACATAGGATTGAAACTTTTTTTTTCTGGAGAATGTACCTTTCTTTACTAATTCCCACAGAGCAACTTGATCAGCCTGGGACATATTCATCACATTTTTACTGTTTCCAGTTATGATGAAGGCAGCCTGCCCATGGAAAAACTTACATTCCATATGTTTTCCAGTGGGGAGAAGAAATTCAGCAAAAGTAGTTCTCAAGAAAAACTTACAACCTATGCAACTGTGATCCTAACAGCCAAGAATTCAAGAACCGTGTAGTCGGAGTCAACCTGCAAGCTATGCAATTGTGATCCTAACAGCTAAGAATTCAAGAACCGTGTAGTCGGAGTCAACCTGCAAGCTATGCAATTGTGATCCTAACAGCTAAGAATTCAAGAAGGAACCGTGTACTCGGAGTCAACTACTAGGCATCAAGCATCGAGATTTTTTTTCAGACGTCAATGGAAGATCGGGCACCGATGATCAAAGTCGGCGACTAGTCGGAACTAAAAGGTACCGAAGAGGTCGGGGAGAGAGATGCTACCAGGAAGGGCGGAGGCGGGGGGAATGCGGTGACGTCGGCTTCGTGCAGGTGAACCTGGAGCGGCACGGCGCCGCCCCAGACCAGCTTCGCCGCCTCCTCCGACCACGCCGCCTCGTCGCACGGCGCCGCCATTGCCGCCGGCGAGTAGATCTCAAGGGCAGCTCGGCGGTCGGTGTCTTGATTGAATCGGCGAGCAGAGCAGAGGAGTCCGGCAAGGGTTTGGCTGCCTGCACTGTTATTCCCCAACCTTCCTTTTCTCTTCCCCTCACAAACATCCACATCCACCGTCCAAGTTCCTCGTGATTTGCGCGCAGCTTTATTTCTGATATTATTTTTTTGGGACTGACTTATCATCGGCGCACGACGACAATGATTTTATAGATCGTTAATCAAACGTCTCTATAGAGTATATAAAAGATCTAACGGTAGAATCTAGTTATGTAAAATCGATCGGACTTATTTAAAAATCAATCATCTGAGAAATAGCAAAACCGTATTTTTTTTTGGGTCAATTATTGTTGATCGCTACGATGACATCTCACCATGTTTAAAAGGGAAATTTTTTATAGTTATATATAAGGGGTGTTTAGACTTTCTCGACCATAGCTATTCGGTCACTATGGAATCAGATGCAAAATATTGGTCGTGGAGAAAGTCAATGATCGACGCAAGCACGGAGATGAGAAGTAGGAGAACAAACGGAGCAATGACAACGAACACTGGGAGCATGATAGGGCTAGGTTAAAACGGCAAGCCCAAATGTATGGCGCCTAGGTCTGAGATGAGGATGATGAGGGAGTGGTAGCGACAAAGGTCGTTGGGAGCATGAATTAAGGTCACTTGAAGTGCAGCTGAACAAGGAGACAAGGTGCAATGACTTATCTGATCATCTCCAAATTAGCGTCACCTCGATTGATGCAGTGAATCACATCGATCATGAGCATATGGGGCAGCCTCCTTACCTTCGTCACTTCACTCTTTGAAGCATCCTTTCATAGATTTTTTTTAAACTCGATTGCGTGGATCTAACGGAGAGCGGTCGATTGTATTTTGCACAATAAATTCATATGATTTGCAAATGAATTTTTCCATAAAAGCGCATTTTCCTATATATATTCGCATAAAATCTACATGTGCTTTTCTATGCATATTTGCATACCATCTACTGGTATGTAGTCTTGCTTGTTTTTGTTTTTTTAAACAAACGGGGTAGGCACTCTGCCATTTTATTAAGAAGAAGAGAACTGTACACTGTACACTCTACAATATAGTCTTGCTTGTTATGAATTTCGTTACATCTCATTCATCCATCAATTCATAAGTCTAATGATTCAAACATTGTAGAGATACTTCCATTTATCCGACTTAGCTTTTTCTTAGAGCTTCTTATATTTACTATAATGAGGTTTCTCGCATTGTACAGAGTGGAATTCGCTTTTGCTTTCAAATAAATGGAACATATTATACTTACTAAAATTATTTACTATTTTGCATGTCTTAAAGAATCTGCAACAGTATAATCAATCACTAGCTATATGAAATGAACATGTCATATTATAGATAATAAACACACAGCCTTTTCAATAAACTAATTATAACATTGTCTTTAAAATTAAAATGACCACACAGAAAATCTTATCGAAGATGCTCTTAACAAGTTTTTTTTTTTTGGCCCATCAGTTTAGCTGTACAGAGAATCTTGAAAATATGGATAGCAACCAAGTACCAAACATACCCTAATTTTGGTCACCACCACAAAAATTTTGGGAACCAATCTTTGTTGCAATTTCTATGCGCACCTAGAAGTCTATCAAACACACAGATTGGTTCCATAAAACAGATAAAAAGATACCAACTAATTACACAACGAAATTTCTTCTTAGAGCAAAGAGTACTCTCATTCTTCTCCTGTAACCTCAGAACCTATCTTTGTTTTCAGGTAGACAGTTTGAAGCACCCCCAGTTTTTTTTTTTTCAGTTGTCCTGTTCCAAACTTAGCCTGTTTTTCTGTTCTCAGATAGCATTCTTACGGAATGAGATCAGCCCCACTTTGACAGGGCATCAACTTTTTCCCTTCTTGAGGTAATGTAAGATCTGTGCCGCCAAGATGTCGACCCATGTGTCCGGCACGCCAGGCAGGCACCAATGCATGCAGTCCTGCCCCCAGACCGCCACAGCGTCCTTCTTCCCAAGCCAGATAGCTGGATGGGCATCGCCACGGAACTCACTCATGTAGGTAAGGTTAAGCAGCTTAATATCTGTGCAGCTGTGCTGATCAGGGCCTCCTGAATTGCTGAATTCACCAATCTTGCCTCTTTGTTCACTCCCCCAAACCTGGGGTCAAACCAAAAGTCGAGCTGCGCAGAATTTTGTAAAAAAAATGTCACAACTAGTATTTTGACATGTATATCTGAATTGAAACAGTCTAATCATCAATCAGAATAGTACCTCATGTTCTTCTAGAAGTCTATCAAACACACAGCTGCCATTGTGATCCCATTCACCTCCATAAAAGTGTCTAGGTGACTGTGTGCGCCATAGCTTCAGCGTTTTACTTGGAACATCCCTTTCGATGTAAGAGGTCATACTTTTTAAAACAACTTTCAGTCCATCATATATGTCTAGCGAGGATCAATCGGTTTTCCTCCTCTGTAGAAAATAAGGGGAGTTTCTTTTGGAAATTTATGTGGACCCCACCTGATAATAGAGAAATGCTTAAGGATTACAACAGGAATGGTGACGATAAAGTAGACATAATACTATAAAAGCAAGCACACCAGCATGCTTGTTAACCCAGTATTATTACGTTGCAATTACAAAGAACATGCATATAAATTTACAGAAAAGCACAGCCAGAAGGACACCTACTCTTAAAAGGAATCAGCATTTTAAAAATTAAAACACTTGAAGGTTGTTCATGAAAGAGGCTTTTTATAAGCATGAATAACCAAACTTACAAGTGACCGCCAAAGAGAGAATATGCAGATTAAAAATCAGTATCACAAGTAATTTTTGCAGAACCTCAGTAGTCAGTACCTTGAACTAAATTAGAGAATCAGGAATTTCCAATCCACGTTACTACTCGCTAACAAATAGAAGGATGAATGGGATAGAAAAGCATGGAATAAAAACTTGAGGCTAGAGAATAATTAACTCACCAATGTCCAGTGTTGAAAATGAGCACATCATAGAACTTGGTGACATTTACCCAATCATTGGCAGGAATATCAACATCCACCCTGTAAGTTTCCTTAATTCCGTCCTTCTGAAGTTCATTGGAATTCTCTACAGGCTGCTGCCTTTGTATCATTAGTCACCACCATGTGAGCTTTATGATTGTAACATATGAAGTATATATATATATAAAAAGTCCTTCCCATTTATAAGCACATGTGCATGCAGTAAAAGTCAGATGCTGATACTCGCCGTACCCTGGACAGGGTGGAGCTTTTATTTCAGCATCAGCACCATGTGAAAAATGCTGCTTCTTCAATCAAATTTTTTTATTTCCTTTTCCCCATGAAGATGCTAATCAAGAAACTAATGAGAAGAAAGAGCTTGTTGCAGCTTACTTTGGTCCGGTGCATCCCATGGTCGTGCCCAGACCGCCGTTGAGCTTCAGCACGGCGAGCTTGTTGAGCAGCTTCTTGGTTGCCTCGATGTCTGCGCTTGAGGAGAGCAGTCAATCAGTACATCGAAAATGAGCCAGTAGCCACCAACTAATTCTGTTTCGATGCGTCAAATCGAGGACCATGCATGCCGGAGAAGAGGAAGAAGAAGAAGAACCTTGAGGTGGGGCTTCGAGGGTGTCGTACGGCACCACCACCTCGTCGGTCGGAGTGTGGATCTTGGCCCACTCGATGTGCTCCTCGTCGCCGCTTTTTTTTTTCTGACATGATCATGGATTGAAACGGAAGCATCAGAACGGCATTGCGGTCGATGATTCATTAATCGTTCATTTCATCATGCCACATGATATATCTTTGATGCGACCTACCTGAGGTAAGCGCGGGAAACGGAGGGGGTGGAATGGATGCATTGCGCGCGCGGCGGAGCGGCTGCGGCGCTGCACCACCCATGGCCATGCCGGAAGCACCCCTTCCTTTTTCTTGTTTCATGCTGCGAAAATATTGTCTCTCTCTCTCTCTCTTTTTCCCCTTCAAGGAGCATACAGAAATACACTCGAGCATATATCCATCAGAGTTTTCCCTTCAAGGAGCATAAAAGAAAATATACTCCAAGTTAATGTCTATTAGATATTATGTGTGTGGAAATTTTGATTGTGAAAACTCTGCAAACATATACTCCACTCCGTGTCACTCTCTTAAGAGGCATTGTTCTTTTTTGTGCAGAGAAAGGGATATTGCAAGTTAGCCTCGCATCGATGTAAGCCGAGGGCCCACATGCCTATGACGCATGGAGTGTCCAGGAGCAATTGACAGAAAATTTTGGTGACCAAGCGCCAGCGTCGAATACTGCAGAATAATAAAACATCCAATGATACACACGAACACCCATGAGGCATGGCTAGGGCACTGCAAACATAGCGATGTACCGTGTACTTGTATTCTTTCTTCATTTCTTGTAAGAGTCTTAACTTTCATGTGCCAGGAGGATAGCATCCACGACATTTCAGCCTAGTTCCAACATCTCATCAGATATTGCGCAGGTTGCATCAACTGATCAGGACACTGAAACGATTTGAGATTCTAGCATCTATACAAAGAATAATGGCTAGGGACTAACCAATGAACAAGACCAGATATTCCTGGAACGCACTCCAATCGTAACCTTTCACCTACCCTTGAGCTATTGTTTTCTTGTACTGACGTATACGCAGATATGGAGGTAGTATTCAGGGTTCTTCAGGTTGTTGGCCACCCAAAGGAACGGTATGTCCATGTCGAGCTCAATGCCTTGCACCCTTACTAGCTTCACTCTGGTATTCTTGGCCACATTTCCCTCTTGCTGAACTGCTGAGGCAGGCTCAACCTCCTCAGAACTTGGGGTGATATCCAAATCATCAGGGACTGAATTCAGTATCTCCATCTGTTGAGACTCATCAGCTCGACCTGAGGGCTCTGATCTGAAGAAGCTGGGCACCAATGTTTTCAATGCATGTTCCAGGGTGATGTAGCTTCTACCTGCATTATAGAACAAAGTGAACAGCGCGCGAGGACAAGCTCATCATTAAGAAACATAATATTTACTGCAAAATATGGTTTGATTGTTTCAGGGGTGATAAAAAGTGCAACAATTTTTAGGTCAAAGATAAAATGATAAACCCAAACCCAACAATTTAAAGCCTTTGTAACTGTTAAAGTAATGTACAGTATGTGTGCATTGTACCTCAGAAATAACATCTGCACAGTGGTAATACAAAGTATTTCTTAATTAATGAACACACAAAAGGCCATTGTGCTATCTTCCACACGGTAACATAAAAAGTATTCACAACACTGATACACACCTTCCTCCTTCTGAATCTCAAATGGCCGATTTATATAGGATACACTTTCCCAGTCACTAACAGGTGCTGCATCTTCTAAATTCTCAAGATCTTCTTGAACACCGCGGACATATAACCGAACAGGGACCCTGCCTAACCAGAGTTTAATGATAAGAGACAACACAGTCGATAGAGATATCTTAACATGACATATGTCCATTTATTATATAACTTTTAAAAGTGTACAAGAAGCTTTACAAATAAAAAATTTATGCATCAATTAACTATTATATATATAAAAAAGTAATGGCTACAAGAATATTCAACAAATAAAGGAAGTAGATAATTCAATACAAAAAGGCATACATGGTTTGCTAGATCCAGGAGATTCAGGCTCATCAGAACCTTGTTGGTTCTCTACTGACGAAGTTCGTACCACACAATCCTCTTCCAATGGTCCAAGCCTAAGCCTAGTGGAGATATTTATATAACCATCTAAGTTACCTAGTAACAGAAAACATCACGATTGTAGTTAGAGAAAGAAACTAAGTATTTGAAGTATAAATCATACTCAAAAAGTAGAAATTACTAATAGTTAAAAGAGTGTTTGATGGGTCATTTTACGAGCAATCACACATTCTTTATAACGGACTTCTGAGGTATACATAGGATTGAAACTTTTTTTCTGGAGAATGTACCTTTCTTTACTAATTCCCACAGAGCAACTTGATCAGCCTGGGACATATTCATCACATTTTTACTGTTTCCAGTTATGATGAAGGCAGCCTGCCCATGGAAAAACTTACATTCCATATGTTTTCCAGTGGGGAGAAGAAATTCAGCAAAAGTAGTTCTCAAGAAAAACTTACAACCTATGCAACTGTGATCCTAACAGCCAAGAATTCAAGAACCGTGTAGTCGGAGTCAACCTGCAAGCTATGCAATTGTGATCCTAACAGCTAAGAATTCAAGAACCGTGTAGTCGGAGTCAACCTGCAAGCTATGCAATTGTGATCCTAACAGCTAAGAATTCAAGAAGGAACCGTGTACTCGGAGTCAACTACTAGGCATCAAGCATCGAGATTTTTTTTCAGACGTCAATGGAAGATCGGGCACCGATGATCAAAGTCGGCGACTAGTCGGAACTAAAAGGTACCGAAGAGGTCGGGGAGAGAGATGCTACCAGGAAGGGCGGAGGCGGGGGGAATGCGGTGACGTCGGCTTCGTGCAGGTGAACCTGGAGCGGCACGGCGCCGCCCCAGACCAGCTTCGCCGCCTCCTCCGACCACGCCGCCTCGTCGCACGGCGCCGCCATTGCCGCCGGCGAGTAGATCTCAAGGGCAGCTCGGCGGTCGGTGTCTTGATTGAATCGGCGAGCAGAGCAGAGGAGTCCGGCAAGGGTTTGGCTGCCTGCACTGTTATTCCCCAACCTTCCTTTTCTCTTCCCCTCACAAACATCCACATCCACCGTCCAAGTTCCTCGTGATTTGCGCGCAGCTTTATTTCTGATATTATTTTTTTTTGGGACTGACTTATCATCGGGCGCCTGACAGTCGATTTTATAGACCGTTAATCAAACGTCTCTATAGAGTATATAAAAGATCTAACGGTAGAATCTAGTTATGTGAAAATCGACTGAGACTTATTTAAAAATCAATCATCTGAGAAATAGCAAAACCGTATTTTTTTTTGGGTCAATTATTGTTGATCGCTACGATGACATCTCACCATGTTTAAAAGGGAAATTTTTTATAGTTATATATAAGGGGTGTTTAGACTTTCTCGACCATAGCTATTCGGTCACTATGGAATCAGATGCAAAATATTGGTCGTGGAGAAAGTCAATGATCGACGTAAACACGGAGATGAGAAGTAGGAGAACAAACGAGCAATGACAACGAACACTGGGAGCATGATAGGGCTAGGTTAAAACGGCAAGCCCAAATGTATGGCGCCTAGGTCTGAGATGAGGATGATGAGGGAGTGGTAGCGACAAAGGTCGTTGGGAGCATGAATTAAGGTCACTTGAAGTGCAGCTGAACAAGGAGACAAGGTGCAATGACTTATCTGATCATCTCCAAATTAGCGTCACCTCGATTGATGCAGTGAATCACATCGATCATGAGCATATGGGGCAGCCTCCTTACCTTCGTCACTTCACTCTTTGAAGCATCCTTTCATAGATTTTTTTTTAAACTCGATTGCGTGGATCTAACGGAGAGACGGTCGATTGTATTTTGCACAATAAATTCATATGATTTGCAAATGAATTTTTCCATAAAAGCGTACTTTCCTATATATATTCTGCATAAAATCTACATGTGCTTTTCTATGCATATTTGCATACCATCTACTGGTATGTAGTCTTGCTTGTTTTTGTTTTTTTAAACAAACGGGGTAGGCACTCTGCCATTTTATTAAGAAGAAGAGAACTGTACACTGTACACTCTACAATATAGTCTTGCTTGTTATGAATTTCGTTACATCTCATTCATCCATCAATTCATAAGTCTAATGATTCAAACATTGTAGAGATACTTCCATTTATCCGACTTAGCTTTTTCTTAGAGCTTCTTATATTTACTATAATGAGGTTTCTCGGTGCATTGTACAGAGTGGAATTCGCTTTTGCTTTCAAATAAATGGAACATATTATACTTACTAAAATTATTTACTATTTTGCATGTCTTAAAGAATCTGCAACAGTATAATCAATCACTAGCTATATGAAATGAACATGTCATATTATAGATAATAAACACACAGCCTTTTCAATAAACTAATTATAACATTGTCTTTAAAATTAAAATGACCACACAGAAAATCTTATCGAAGATGCTCTTAACAAGTTTTTTTTTTGGCCCATCAGTTTAGCTGTACAGAGAATCTTGAAAATATGGATAGCAACCAAGTACCAAACATACCCTAATTTTGGTCACCACCACAAAAATTTTGGGAACCAATCTTTGTTGCAATTTCTATGCGCACCTAGAAGTCTATCAAACACACAGATTGGTTCCATAAAACAGATAAAAAGATACCAACTAATTACACAACGAAATTTCTTCTTAGAGCAAAGAGTACTCTCATTCTTCTCCTGTAACCTCAGAACCTATCTTTGTTTTCAGGTAGACAGTTTGAAGCACCCCAGTTTTTTTTTTCAGTTGTCCTGTTCCAAACTTAGCCTGTTTTTCTGTTCTCAGATAGCATTCTTACGGAATGAGATCAGCCCCACTTTGACAGGGCATCAACTTTTTCCCTTCTTGAGGTAATGTAAGATCTGTGCCGCCAAGATGTCGACCCATGTGTCCGGCACGCCAGGCAGGCACCAATGCATGCAGTCCTGCCCCAGACCGCCACAGCGTCCTTCTTCCCAAGCCAGATAGCTGGATGGGCATCGCCACGGAACTCACTCATGTAGGTAAGGTTAAGCAGCTTAATATCTGTGCAGCTGTGCTGATCAGGGCCTCCTGAATTGCTGAATTCACCAATCTTGCCTCTTTGTTCACTCCCCAAACCTGGGGTCAAACCAAAAGTCGAGCTGCGCAGAATTTTGTAAAAAAATGTCACAACTAGTATTTTGACATGTATATCTGAATTGAAACAGTCTAATCATCAATCAGAATAGTACCTCATGTTCTTCTAGAAGTCTATCAAACACACAGCTGCCATTGTGATCCCATTCACCTCCATAAAAGTGTCTAGGTGACTGTGTGCGCCATAGCTTCAGCGTTTTACTTGGAACATCCCTTTCGATGTAAGAGGTCATACTTTTTAAAACAACTTTCAGTCCATCATATATGTCTAGCGAGGATCAATCGGTTTTCCTCCTCTGTAGAAAATAAGGGGAGTTTCTTTTGGAAATTTATGTGGACCCCACCTGATAATAGAGAAATGCTTAAGGATTACAACAGGAATGGTGACGATAAAGTAGACATAATACTATAAAAGCAAGCACACCAGCATGCTTGTTAACCCAGTATTATTACGTTGCAATTACAAAGAACATGCATATAAATTTACAGAAAAGCACAGCCAGAAGGACACCTACTCTTAAAAGGAATCAGCATTTTAAAAATTAAAACACTTGAAGGTTGTTCATGAAAGAGGCTTTTTATAAGCATGAATAACCAAACTTACAAGTGACCGCCAAAGAGAGAATATGCAGATTAAAAATCAGTATCACAAGTAATTTTTGCAGAACCTCAGTAGTCAGTACCTTGAACTAAATTAGAGAATCAGGAATTTCCAATCCACGTTACTACTCGCTAACAAATAGAAGGATGAATGGGATAGAAAAGCATGGAATAAAAAACTTGAGGCTAGAGAATAATTAACTCACCAATGTCCAGTGTTGAAAATGAGCACATCATAGAACTTGGTGACATTTACCCAATCATTGGCAGGAATATCAACATCCACCCTGTAAGTTTCCTTAATTCCGTCCTTCTGAAGTTCATTGGAATTCTCTACAGGCTGCTGCCTTTGTATCATTAGTCACCACCATGTGAGCTTTATGATTGTAACATATGAAGTATATATATATATAAAAAGTCCTTCCCATTTATAAGCACATGTGCATGCAGTAAAAGTCAGATGCTGATACTCGCCGTACCCTGGACAGGGTGTATTACCGGCGTAGGTCTCGGCGCAGCGATGCTGGCCAGAGCAATTAGTTGGATAAGCATTGGTCGTGGGGTTTAGGGAGTTTGTTAAGGCGTTAAGGAGTGAGTTTGTTGGGTGGTTAGTTTGTTAGCTGGTTCCCAGCCGTGGCGTGTGTGTGTGTGTTTCTGTAGGGTGATATAAAGGAATGAAGAGAAGGAAGAAAAGGCATGCTTGATGTCACAAATCTAGTAAAAGGCGGTGGCTCCGAAAACAGCCAAACCACAGGCGCAGGCTGCCAGGGCGAGTTCATCGTCCGGTAGTGTGCGATCCGGCCTTCGGCCGGGCACTAGAGCATACGAGCAAGCTCACACTGAGCCCGCTCGTATCAGATGCCATAGGTTTAAGTTTAACACGCATAGTTTTAAGCTATTGAAACAAACACCCACATGACTAAAGTTTATGATTCAGCATTCATAAAAAAAAATGCACCATATTACTCAGTAAACACACTTTTGAAGACATTAGCTAACAGAACCAATGAAACACCACTGGATTTCAGTCCCTTACACATACAAGATCCTAAATCTGATCCTCATTCCCGTAGGGAACGTTAACATCACCCATTCTCTTCGAATAACATCTCAATACTCCTAACAAGGTTGCAAAATATCCATTCTTTCATCACCTCGCAGGCAATCCATTTTCTCTCGGTTTTCCAAATGAGGAAATGTGTGTTGAAAAGAATCAACAAGCTGCGTTGATTGGAATGAAGTGTGAAGGCCTAAATATCTTGGTGGTTTAGGAGTTAAGAGCTTGGTTGAATTTGGTACAGCACTCAGATTGAGTTGGATGTGGTACTCCTGGATTGACAGAGAAAGCCTTGGGCAGGGTCATCAAACCTGTGTGATTCCTCTGATGTGGTGATGGTGGAAGGATTTCCTTTTCAAATGACTCAAGGTTGCGTGATGTAAATGGAGGAACTCTTCACCTTGAAGCAGAGTATTTTTGACATGGGAAATAAATTATTGGACAAGATTAGAGGGGTAAATTTCAGTGGGTTGTCTGGGCAAGTACAATTTAATGATGGGCATGAGCTCATCCATCCTGCCTTTGATGTCATAAACATAATTGGAAATGGATTGCGGACAGTTGGTTATTGGTCAAATTATTCTGGCCTATTGTCAACTGTTCTTCCAGAGGTTCTGTATTCAAAGCCTCCTAATAGCTCTCTAGCCAATCAACATCTCTATGATGTTATTTGGCCTGGGCAGACTGCGCAGAGACCTCGAGGCTGGGTTTTTCCTACTAATGCGAAGGAGCTGAAAATTGGTGTCCCCTATAGATTTAGCTTCAAAGAGTTTGTCACGAAAGATAACACTACTGGGTTAATGAAGGGTTATTGCATCGATGTGTTTGCTCAGGCTTTGACTTCGCTTCCTTATCCTGTTACCTACAAGTTTGTACCATTTGGTTCTGGTATGGAAAATCCTCACTATGACGAACTCGTACGGATGGTTGAGGCAAATGTAAGCATCGGCATGCAATGGTTTGAGTTGTTTTTTTTCTTCACATTTTATCATGTGGTACTGACAGGGTTAGCTAATCCTGCAGGAGTTTGATGCAGCAATAGGAGATATTGCGATTACAATGAACCGAACTCGAACCACTGATTTCACACAGCCCTTCATTGAATCAGGCCTTGTAATTTTGGCTCCAGTTAAGAAGCATATAACAAATTCCTGGGCATTCTTGCAGCCATTTACTCTGGAGATGTGGTGTGTTGTATTGTTGTTCTTTCTTATTGTGGGTGTGGTTGTTTGGGTTCTTGAACATCGAATCAATGATGAGTTCCGTGGTTCACCACGAGATCAAATAATAACTATTTTCTGGTAAGGAGCTGTTTTGCACCTTTTATATCAGCTATCCATATTTTTTTGAATGGTAATCTATATATCAGATATCAGTTCAGTAATCTTACAAATGTTGAGAGTTATATAAGTCTCATCAAGTTTATTGAACTGTGTAAGCAGCTAAAAACTGTATTGCTCAAATATTGGCAAGTCCTTCAATTAATGTGTGTGACTGGAAAGTGAGTGATCATCAATGGATGAAATCTTGTGGTTTTTTTTTTTTGAGTTAACGGCGGAGACTCGCCATTTCATTTAAGCGGAAGAACTAAACTGTACAAAATATACAAGGAGAGAAGGGGGGAGAGGGAAGAGCTCACCTAGGAAATTACAAAGAGAAGGTCGCGCCTAAGCGGCGAGACCATCCTCGATTAGGGTTACAACTTGCAAGCAGATGTATAAAGCTCGATTATGGAAGATGCGCCTATTGCGCTCCTTCCAAATTTCCCAGATCACATGGATGATGACGCCATTGAGAGATCTCGCAGTAGTCTTTGGGATGCCATGTTGACTGAAGGTCCACCAATCGCAGAAGCCAACCGAACCGGTAGAAGGGGGTTGGCGAGGCAGAAAGGTTTGCCAAATCGCGGAGGCAAAAGAACAAGAGCTGCAAAGGTGGTCGACCGTTTCTAGTGGACCAAGGCAGAAGCAACAAGCTGTCTGGTGCGGCCACCCCTTCCTAGCAAGGAGGTCGGCGGTGTTGATGCGATGGTGACTCAGGGTCCAAGCGAAGAACTTGCATTTGTTTGGGGCGTGCGCCGACCAGATGGCGCTTGCCAGTGCGTGGTCAACACCGCCCATCGATTGGAGGTTGTAAGCCGACTTGGCAGAGTAGCGCCCGTCCGATGAGTAGTGCCACTGAACAGTGTCCGGGGAGTCGGAAAGAGTGATTTGTCGAATTTTGCACCAAAGGAGAAGACACTCTCTGAAAAGAGTGTAGGAGGAGATGGGGCCGCAATGTCGGATCCACTGGTTGTGTGGGAGGAGGAGGGCGACTGAGCTCTTACGACGCTTGGCTTGCTTGTAGAGGTTTGGAGCAAGGTCGGCCGGAGCGGAGTCAAGAAGCCAGCGATCACGCCAGAATGATGTATCTCGACCATTGCCGACATTGACCGTGGTGGCCATCCGGAAGAGTGCTAGCTCGCTGTCAGTCATCTGAAGGTCGAGACCTACCCAAGGCTTCGAAGGATCATGGCGCGCAAGCCAGAGCCAACGAAGGCGAAGGGCGCGGTTAACGAGGTTGAGGTCCGGGATGCCAAGGCCACCTTGGGATTTTGGACGACAGACAGTCTGCCAGTTAACCAAGGCGTGCCCTGAGGAGGAGCCATCTTGACCCTTCCAAAGGAAGGAGCGACGGATTTTGTCAATCTCCTTAATGACCCACTTTGGAAGATGGAAGATCGTAGCAAAGTAAGTTGGCATGGCCAATAGTACCGCCTTGACGAGCGTGAGGCGGCCTGCTTTGGAGAGCAGGCGACCTTTCCAGGATGGGAGGCGGGTCTGCACCTTCTGAATGATGGGCATGAAGTGGTTCTTCCCAAGACGTTTGAAGTGAAGGGGGAGGCCCAAATAGGTGCAGGGGAAGGAAGCCCGGATCCCCGGGAAGAGGCCGAGGGCTTGGTCTAAGTCCCCATCATCACAGTGGAGGGGCATGACGGAGCATTTGTGGAGATTTATCCGGAGGCCGGAGACGTCGCCAAAGGAGTTGAGGAGGTTTATAGTGGCAAGGATCTCCTCGTGGATGGGGCGGAGGAAGATAGCCGCGTCGTCAGCGTAGAGAGAAGTTCGCAGCTTCAGGGGCGAGTTGCCAACTTGACCAAGGATACCCGCCTCGTTTGCCTTCCTCAACGAGCTTATGGATCACGCGCCAGCTGACCCCGACCTTCCCTGGATGGTAGTGGGCGATTTTAATATGATCCGGCGTCCTGGGGACAAGAGTAATAGCAACATCAACCCCACGCTCATCAGCGCCTTCAACCGAACCCTGAACTCCCTCGCCCTCGCGGAATTCCCCCTCACGGGCCGAAAATTTACTTGGTGTAACCAGCGCAGCAACCCCACCCACAGCCTGCATCAAGGGAGGCAAAGGAGCTGGCGAAGGCGGAGCCTGCACAGTCGAGGAGAAGGCGAGGGGAGGCTAGCTCCAGCTTCGTTTCTTGAACACAGACCAGGTTTGCGCGCGTGGAGTGGATGAGGTCACGAAGGACCGAGCGACGGACAGCCGCGTTTAGGCCGCGAACGTTCCAATTGAGGAGGCGAAGGCGCTCTGTCATTTGGAGACTGTGGAAACACCGAGCTCACACCCATCAGCAGGCCGACGGTCTTGGGGGGCGGCCAACCAATTGGGCTGAGCATCTAACACCAGGGGGGCTCCCGTGACTGGCAAGCCACCGGGTGCCGAAGACGCAGGAGGACCAGCCACAGCAAGGGAGCCCAAGGCCTCATCAGAAGGCTGGGCTGGAGGCGTGCCCTCAACGACATCGGCGAACTGGACGCCGGCGAGATCGGCAGCGACCTTCGTCGCCTCCACCGGCAGCTCTTGATCGAAGAAGGCCTGGAGGGGATCCTCGTCGTTGTCATTGGGGCGCCCCTTGGGGGAGCTGGAGCCCGCCCCAAGCCAAGGCCGGAGCTTGCGCACGAGGAGCTTTCTGGCCTTGAGTTCACAAGGAAGCTTGCCATCACCATGGCTAGCGATCCGGCTGCTTCGGCGGGTCGGTGAGTCTGTGTATGCAGTCTATTTTTATATGCTATTGTGATGCATTATTCTGTGTCTCTTAGTTTTGTTTTTGAAGTGACTCTCAATGTGTATCACCTAATGTTTTTCTGAATTCTGATGACATGATTATTTGCTCTGAAATGTGTGATTATAGCCTCAATTTTAATTGTCTGCAGGTTCAGCTTTTCGACTTTGTTTTTTGCACACAGTGAGTAAACCGACCTTTTTCTATCCTTTTTTAGATGGAACATTCTGTTGTGACAAATTACTTTCATCTTTAATTTCTCCCAGGAGAAAATACTATGAGCACCTTAGGACGTGGTGTCTTGATCATATGGCTATTTGTTGTTTTGATCATTCAATCCAGCTATACTGCAAGTCTTACTTCCATCCTGACTGTGCAACAGCTTGATACTTCTATAAGGGGAATTGATGACCTAAAAAATAGTGATTATCCTATTGGTTTCCAAGTTGGTTCTTTTGCAGAAGAATACATGGCCAGGGAAATGAATATCTCACGGTCGAGGCTAAAAGCTCTCGGTTCTCCAGAAGAATATGCTGAAGCCCTCAAGCTAGGCCCTAAGAAAGGAGGTGTTAGTGCCATTGTCGACGAGCGCCCCTACGTTGAACTGTTTTTATCAACTTACTGCAAGATTGCGGTTGCTGGCTCTGATTTCACCAGTAGAGGATGGGGCTTTGTAAGTATAACTAACTTAAGCTGTACAGCATGGATTAGTATATATAGAGAAAATGATCTTGCACTGCAATTCTGAAATCACAGCTCCTTAAAAAAATACCTATGGTAACTTCACCGTTTTAACTTGTACTGTCTACAAAGCTGATGCATTGATGGCACACACTTTAAAATAAAAAATCTATGCGTACTTTGTTTCACTCATTAAAACATAGCACCTTACAAAGTTCACCCTCTCAGGCATTTCCAAGGGACTCACCTTTGCAAGTAGACTTGTCCACTGCGATCCTGTCATTGTCAGAGAATGGGGAACTGCAGCGGATCCACGACAAGTGGCTCATGACGGGCGAGTGCACAGCTGACAACACTGAGTTTGTCGACTCAAACCAACTTCACCTTGAGAGCTTCTGGGGACTCTTCCTCATCTGTGGTGTCGCATGTGTGCTTGCGCTACTCATCTACTTCAGCATCATTCTATACAAATACCTGAAACATGGACCACCAGGAAGCTTCATCTCATTCCTCGACGACAAAGAGGCACTACCAAGGAAGAAGCGGTTGAGCCAGTCTGAAAATTCCATGTCAACTACACCAACAAGCAACCATACTGTTCTTGACATAGAAAGGCCAGTGAAGCCAGCCAGGAATGGTAGTGTTATTAATATAGTAAGCTAGTGAGCGTGCACAAAGCTAAGACATTTATACATTTTCGACCTCAGATACGCTATCTTTGGGTCGATCTACCTAATATAATTGAGAATAGATTCAGAGGCTCAGTGGCGGACGCAGGACGAAAATTTAGGTGGAGTAAGACAAAAACCACCGTTTGGCTACCAATAACCATTGATCAAATAGTAACACAAACTAGTTAAACTATAGGACCACAAATCCACAATGATAACAAATTGATAACAAAAATACAAAATAGTAATGCAAACAAGTTAAGTGATAATAGTATGATACCATGTATTTTACAAAATGATGATTGATGTAGATACTAGAAAGCCTTTTAGCCAATCACCACTAAAAATCCAATCTACAGTTAGGAAAATTGTATATTAGAGAAACATCAATACAAGTTTGAACTTTGAACTATACAAAAAAAGAATAATCAACAAATAAGATGCGAACATACCACTCGGATGTCAATCTTGTGGGTCGAGGCAATTGCATTCTTCTAGCATGTCCCTATGTGGCCATGTGTTCAGTGTTGTGTCTGAAATTTTTAGTATCCATGACATCCAAATAAAAAAAACCATGAAAACATCCTCCCCATCGCCGCAGCCATCCTACGTTGGGATTTCCCCTGCCAAGAAACGTCGTACTTCCGGTAGTCCTGCGCCGGCGCGCTGTACGGCCCGTCGACCAGCAGCTTCGGGAACCTGCACTGGGAATCCAGTGAGAAACCCATCAGCTTCGAACTTGAGTTTTGAGGCGAATTCAAAGGGGGCGAAACATGAGTTTCGAGGAGCATTCAGGGCAAATAATCAATTAGTTTTTATGGATATAATTGATTATTTGACCTGAAGTTGATGTGCCTTTGATTATTTGTCCTGATGTTTGATTATTTGACCTAATGGCCCACATGTCATAGACAGACACCAGGACAAATAATCGAGTGCATACCAACTTTGGGCAAATAATCAAGAGTGCATCAACTTCGGGGCAAATAATCAATTAGTTTTTATGAGTTTTGAAGAGAATTCAGAGAGAAGTTCAGAGATGCACCACTGCAAGAAGAGAGAGATGCATAATTACTTTGCGTGGTGCTCCATGGACATGCAGTCGGTCCTCAGGAGACCGCTCTGCCCTACGGCCGGAGGTCATAGACATCTATTTGGTTCTTGTTTGATTTGATCCGAGGCTCCGAGCCTGGCTCGTGCTTCATCTAAGCCTGAACTGGTGAGCCTCAGCATGGTACGAGACGATGTGTTCTAGCAACCGTGGACTGGTGAGCCTGATCAGCATGGTGCTCTACGACTACGAGATGTTCCACCCCGCCGCTGGAGCTGCCCGGCCAGCCGTCACCGCTGCATGACCTCATCGCGCGCCTCCTGGAGAAGGACCCGGCCAAGCAGCCGACTTCTTCCGCGGCGTGGACTGGGGCTGCGTCCTCCACATGATGCGGACGCCGTTCATCCCGGTGGCGGACGACGACGGCATGGCCGCAGAGTCGCCGAGATTTCAGGCGGGGGTAGGTTTGGGGGCGGGCAAGTGCAGACGGGAGCTGGAGATGGGTGCGGAGGCTTCGCCAGCCGACGGGGCTGACCGACCGGCGCTGGTATTTCGAGCTGGGGATGGGGCGGGCTCAGTTTAATGCAGTAAGCGGTGAGGGTTGGGGAAAGGCTACGGTGAAATGGGGTAATGGGTAATTTGGACATTTGTGAAATATTACTACTAGAACTGACGGAGTGGTGTTTTTTTTGGAGTGATGGAGCTCAACAACAATGGTATTTTGGAAAGCCCCTAAGTTTGGATGGTATTTTGGTAAGGTGCTCAAAATGTAATGGTATGAGGTCAATTTCCCCGTAGTCAATATATGACATGCATATACAACGCATCTGTTTACGTGTACTTCAATTTATATTGATGATTAAACGGTTAGCATCAACAGAGATTTGAGCTGATCGCCACCGTCCGTTTCCTGTCTACCATGATCCGACGTCCGTCCGTCCGTCTCGTCATGGCCTTCGAAGTTCTCCTTGTGGAAGACGAACTTGGTGGTGGTCTTGTGCGAGAAGTCTGCGGCAACCGCGCAGACTCTGGCGTCACCTTCCGTCGCCACAAGAAACACACCTGCAGAAGTGAACAATGCTACGTGAGTGCAACAATGTCACAGCAACATTAATCTTTATTGTACAATATACTAAAGCACTATAGCTCTGGCGGCTAATAAACACAAAAGTATTACTTTGAATTCATATTTGCGCTAGAAAAAAATGATTTATACTATTTTTTCTGAGAAGGTATAAGAAAGCCACAAAAAAACTCACTTCACCGCACGACACACGTGTGCGCTGTAATACCGGTGCTTTAAGGGGCAGTGGGCCGGTGGGCCAAGCCCAGCCCACCACCGATTCTCCCCCTCCCCAGCTGAAGAGATAAGGCACGCAGCCAACTTTCTGTCCCTCTCTTCTCCCCCATTCGAGCTCTCTTGCCCACATCTCTCTCTCTCTAGCTCGTCGGTTGCTCCCTTGCCTGCCGCCGCTTGCCATGCCGTCGTGTCCGTTCTTGTCCCGCCGTCGTCCGGCGCCGCCTTGTGCCACTCTCCTCTCCTGTTTCCCCTTCCCTGCGGCTGTCCCCCTTCCCTGTGGCTACCCATCTAGGGTTGCTTGTGGGGGGACAGCAAGGAAGCTAGGAGGAAGGGATGGAAGGGAAGGAGAAGTGAAGGTAGGAGGAGGGGGGAGGCCGGCCAAGTGAAGGGAGGAGGAGGAGGGAAGAAGAAGAGGAGAGCTAGGGTTTCCTCCAAACCCTAGTAAAATGTTGGGAATCTAAGGTAAATTCCTGCTTCTAGCTCTTGTATGGGTTGGTTTAGGATGGGTTTTGGGAAGAAATGCAAAACCTGAGCTTGTATTTTAAGGGAAGTTTGTAGCCTATGATTGCAGTAGCTTGTTCAGTGGAATCAGAGTGTTTCGGCCAGGATTCAGGGCTCGTCCTTATTGAAGAAATTGTAGCTTATCTTTCTAGCTTTCCAACGAGCCCAAGAACGCGCGATTTGGCATAGCGGTTTAGAAATTATGGCTTCCGGAGTATTGCTGCCTAGTGTAGGCCGCGACGATGTTTTGTTTAACTAGTAACCTTGTTGGTCAGCCTCTTTGTAACTTGTAAGTTATTAGTTGTGGGTTGTCGTAAAGTTGGGAGCATAGTGTATTACAGGTTGGATAGGGGAATGGCTAAATGGGATACTACGTCTAATCGTTGGCTTAGTAAGGGCATCAAATCGATTGATTGTCATGCTTGCAATGTGTAGGCACCGCTTCGGGATCGGCGTCGACCACTCGTTCTTTCGCCCCGCCGGGTAACTAAGGCAAGTACATATACGATATGGGTGGTACTACATGCTAGAATAGTGTACTGTACTATTTATATATGTTCTACTTTACGATTGATAAACTTGATGATGAATGGATGTATGGAGGATAGTGATGGAATGAGGTTGGAATATATTGCTTAACCATGCTTATGTTGCATACACCCATAAATGCATGCATTCGAGCTAGGGCGGTGAGAAAGTCATATAGCTAACTAGTCTGGTGAGCCACGGGCTCGGACTATGGAAATGCTATATGACTAATCCGGTGTGCTCTTGATAAGACCTACAGAGGTAGGCACCCCCACGGGATGGCGGGGAAGTCTCACTACGGTGAGCACCTCCACGGGATGGAGTTAGAGCTGTACACCGACGGGTGTACGCTCAGATACCGGTGCGCGCAAATGTTAAAGATCATAAAGCATTGTATTGCATTGCATTGAATCTGGTTGTTGGTTTGGAGCAGCAATTGATGATAATGTTATTAGTGCTTTTGTTTGCATTCAAACCCCTGCTATTATGTTCTTTGCTGAGTCTTGAACTCACTCTTGCTTTTATGTTGTCTTTTAGGTGATGATTGAGCCAGCACCCGCGGAAAGGGGAGTAGATCACACTTTTGCTTATCACACTAGCTAGCCATTCCAACAGTTTGTTAATGCAATGTACTAGCTAGAACTTGTTTGTTAGCTTGGTAGTGTGTAATAGCTTATTAATGAAAGCTAGGTTGTTTGACTGATACTCTCTAAAGGTCGCCAGAGAGTATCTGTTTTGGGGTGGTTGTGGTTGTTGGCACGTGATAGCTTTGGCTTATAACTAGTTGGATGTATATTGATGCTTGTTATGCTTTTATTGTGAGTGTTACATGTTTGGATGTCCTAGTTATAGGGGAAGTTCTGCCAAATTTTTGTATAGAAGGTAGTGGTAGCATCTTGGGCCTCTAGTCTAAGGCTGGGGTGTTACATGCGCCTGAACACACTATAAAAACTACAGACTAACATCAAGACCCTAATGCAAACTAATCAGGTTGCAGATTGCTACCAACAAGTTATGCTCAATTCTCACTTTAGGGCATGCCCAATGTGGTCTAACTTAGACCATTCTGATATTGCAACAAATAAAATAGAAGCGAATGATATACAGATGAATATGAGATGTGAATAATGGCCGAAGAGTCCTTGTATTGTGTGAATAGTGACCAAATAGTCCTTGTACTACTGTTTGGTCATCCTTGCTAGTACCAATACTATATTTTTGAACATTACACAGAAGTATGTGAACTCATCTCTGTGTCATGCACAAAACTTTATATTATTAGTTAGTCATTTTTGCTAGCATGGGGCTAGAAAAAAAAAGTCGGTCCATTGTGACTAGAAAATCGTATGCGTTCTAAAATCGATCATGGACAAGGGGGCAACTGACCGACGCGCTGGGCCGGGTGGTTGCAGGCGACGCGCTTGAAGACGTGGCGCCAGTTGGGGGGCGCGAAGTGGGTGCGAACGCGGGTGCCGAAGACGACGTCGACGCCGCTCTTGGTGTGGTGGAGAGCCTGCAGCATCACCAGCAGCGCCGACCGCGTGTCCCCCTCCTCGTACAAGCTCGTGTAGTGGTTGTGCAGCTCGATCACCCCGCCGCCCTCGTCTGCCGCCACCACCTCCTCCATCACCCCGCGGAACCACTCGAACGACCCCTCCTCCCACGTGCACCAGTAGAAGTAGGCCCGCCTCGTCATGAACCCCGCCACCGCCGCCCAGCACCGCGCCGCCACCATCCAGCGCCGTGCCGTGGCCATGCCGCCGTTGCTCCGTCATCCCCGTCGCCATCGCCATAGTACTGTCGGCTATCGAGGTAAATCCCCGATGCCTTGCGATAGAGGGTATGGGGGCTGTGGGATGGATTGGAGGAGAGTGAAGGAGAGAGGCGTTTGTGCTAGATCGAAGGCCAGAGGAGGGAGAGATGAAACATGGGTAGCATGGCTTAGATGGGTAGAGATGGGGAAGAAACTAGGGTTAGGGTTTGTATTGATTTTTCCATGAAAGGTAGAATTAGATGCGTCCTCGCAGGTTTTTCCCTGTATTTGGTAGGTAATTTTCGTAGATTAGTCGAGGTTAGAGGTTAGAGATGAAGTTTAGTAGATTGGTGGTACGTGCGGCAGGTTCAGGCAACGTTTGACCTATTTAGGGCTTGATTCTGATTATGGCCCTATTACGGAAAATGTGCACCTATGTCTTGGCTTCGTCAGTACAAGAATGCAAAAATCGGACAAACGGTTTAGGAGATTAGTCAATTTTAGTGCTGCTGTCCAGATATTTATTTTCCCAATTTTCAGGGTTGTGGTGATCCTAGAAGCGTTAGTTTGGAGGATAGGGATCGTCGGTACAATGTAGTTTATATGTTTTGCCATCATAAGCACCGATGTATTGAGAATCATTATTTTGTGATGTAGGTCTTGGTGCGGGATCGATGTCATCTACGCATCTCAATTCTCATGGCTAAAGGCAAGTATATGTTAAACATATAGCTAATTGATTGAGTATGACTTGTTGGTTTAATGCTCTGTGCCTAATCATGAACTGTGGTTGGATTATGTTGTTTGTGCTACAACGGAGGTGAGACAATTGCATGGTAGATGAATGCATTATTGCATCATACTGCATATGAGCCGGGTCAGTGAGAAAGTCACTTTTGACTAGTCCGGTGAGGTCGGTGAGAAAGTCAAAAGTGACTAGTCCGGAGTGCTCTGAAGTCCTACTTGGTAGGCACTCCACGGGAGTGGAGTAATTGGTCCCCGCCTGAAAAGGACGGGCAATGTGTGGCATCGACGGGTGCGCACCTAGCTATACCGGTATAAGCTCATAGTACAGACGCATATGCATTGCATTGCATTGAATAGATGAAAAGTGGATTGTTTGGGGTTTTGGATCAGTGGTTATTTTGAGTATGAATTTATGAATGATGTTTTGTCGTTCTCTCTGTTTATACATATGTTTTGCTGAGTATTGTTGAATACTCACTCTTGCTTTTATTTGGTTTTTAGGTACAGGTGACGTCAATCATGCATGGGAATGGGAAATTAGAACTTGGACTTGAGCACTCACTACCTCTCACATCATAATTAGTGAAATTATGAAATTTACTTGGTAGTTGATCGTCTTGTATAATTGAAAGTTATAGTTTTTTTTTGTAGTTCCTTTTATGGTTAGTGGCTGTTGGAAAAGGGTTATATACTCTCTTGATATATATTGCCTGTCGTGGATGTCTAAACAAAGGAGATGCTGTCGAAATTTTATAGATTTTAGAGAGTTAGTAGCATTCTGGGTTCTCGAGGAAACGGGGTGTTACAATGCTCTTAGGGCCTTTTTTCTAAAGTTGCTTGAAGTTTTAATCCAAAAAAATATGTAATACCTTGAAAGACGTCTTAAAGAGTACAAAAAGTTATTAAACAAATATTTTAGGAACTCTAATAAGAACAACTATAAAGTATTATGCCATTTGGTTTGTATAAAAATAATAATTTATTATATAATTTAATTTAAGCTCAAAAGAGCACGGCCTAGATGAATCTCGTATTGTACCTAGCCTAAAGCCTGAGAGGGATAGGAGGAGATTATTTATCGGCAAGACTAGTCAAGGCCACGAACCTAACATGCCTAGAGAGCCGAGAGGTGGAGGCAGAGATGAGGAAAAATTGTGCTAGATGTCGGTGGTCGGGGCTCTGGAGTGAAGGGGTGCACATAAGAGGATTTGAGAGTTGTATTGAGTTGGATAAAGAGGAAGACGTCCGAAGGAAAATCTTTTTGTTGTTTCTTTGCGCCCATCTTATGGTTGTTCTATGTAGTTCATTTGATGTATCAATTGTTTTATTTGCGGGTAAGTTGAACATTAAAAGTTTCCTAAAATGACTTGAAATGTGCAGCCCTCTTGACTTAGAGCTTTAAGATGTGCTTTCAAAATTTTAAAACTAGAAATGTTGAAGTGTGTGCGCGATATATTTGAACAAGTTGTCTAGCTTTAGAACAAGCATCTGATTTTTTTTTTCACAGATCAAACGTCCGATCCACAACAGCTCCCTTTGTATTTTCATGATGGACCAATCTAAACAAATCTTTGTCCTACTTTTTTTACAAACGCTAGCAATGTAGCCAAAACAAAATTACCACATATCAACAGAGGAGCACGACTTAAAAACTAGATAAGAGAACCCTGAGATAAAACACACACACACACACTACCTTACTGTTACAACTCACTTCCTAAGTCAATATATGACATGCAAATACAACGCATCTGTTTACGTATACTTCAATTTATACTGATGATTAAACGGTTAGCATCAACAGAGATTCGAGCTGATCGCCACCGTCCGTTTCCTGTCTACCATGATCCGACGTCCGTCCGTCCGTCTCGTCGCAGCGCTCAGAAGTTCTCCTTGTGGAAGACGAACTTGGTGGTGGTCTTGTGCGAGAAGTCCTGCGACAGCCGCCGCAGCTCCGGCGTCACCTTCTGGTCGCCACAGTAAAACACACCTGCAGAAGTGAACAATGCTACGTGAGTGCAACAATGTCACAGCAACATTAATCTTTATTGTACAATATACTAAAGCACTATAGCTCTGGTGGCTAATAAACACAAAAGTATTTGAATTCATATTGCGCTAGGAAAAAAATGTTTTATGGAGAACTATTTTTTTTGAGAGGGTATAAGTCAGACAAAAAACTCGTCTGAACACACTATAAAAACATCAAGACCCTAATGCAAACTAATCAGGTTGCAGATTGCTACCGAGTTATGTGCCCAATGTGATCTAACTTAGATCATTCTAATACTTTAACAAATAAAATAGAAGACAATGACATTAACAAATAACATATAAGAGAATAACATATAGATGAATATATGAGATGTGAATATTGGCTAAAGAGTCCTTGTATTGTGTGAATAGTGACCAAAGAGTCCTTGTACGTAATACTGTTTGGTCATCCTTGCAAATACCAATGCTATATTATTTTTGAACATACACAGAAGTATGTGAATTCATCTCTGCGTCATGAACAAAACTTTTATATTATTAGTTAGTCATTTTTGCTGGCATGTGGCTAGAAAAAAGTCTGTCAATTGTGACTAGAAAATCGTATGCGTTCTAATTCTAAAATGGAGCATGGAGAAGGGGGGGTGGGGGGGGGGGGGGGTGTGTGTGCACTGACCGACGCGCTGGGCCGGGTGGTTGCAGGCGACGCGCTTGAAGACGTGGCGCCAGTTGGGGCGCGCGAAGTGGGTGCGGACGCGGGTGCCGGAGACCACGTCGACGCCGCTCTTGGCGTGGTGGAGCGCCTGCAGCATCACCAGCAGCGCCGACCGCGCGTCCCCCTCCTCGTACACGCTCGTGCAGTGGTTGTGCAGCTCGATCACCCCGCCGCCCTCGTCCGCCGCCGCCACCTCCTCCATCACCCCGCGGAACCACTCGAACGACCCCTCCTCCCGCGTGCACCAGTAGAAGTAGGCCCGCCTCGTCATGAACCCCCCCGCCGCCGCAGGCGCCCGGCCCTCCTCGGCGTCGCCGCCGGCGGCGGGCCGGCCCCCCTGGTGGATGTTGTTGAGCACGTCCTTCACGATGCTGATCAGCGGCGTCGCGCCGATCCCCAGCCCGATCAGCAGCAGCACGTCGTACTTCCGGTAGTCCTGCGCCGGCGCGCCGTACGGCCCGTCGACCAGCAGCTTCGGGAACCTGCACCGGGAATCCAGTGAGAAACCCGTCTGTTTCGAACATTGAGTTTTGAGGCGAATTCAGAGGGGCGAACGAAACATGAGTTTCGAGGAGCATTCAGAGTAAAACCATCTGTTTTTATGAGCTTTGAAGAGAATTCAAAGGTGCACCACTGCAAGAAGAGAAAGGTGCTTACTTTGTGTGGTGCTCCATGGACATGCAGTCGGCCCTCAGGAGGCCGCTCTGCCCTACGGCCGGAGGCCTGCAGATCTGCAAGCAAAAACTAGACATTGTTACCCACCAAGTTCGCGCGAAACACGCGTAAATTCTGCAGATTTTCATGGCTCGACTCTTCTGCTTGCCTGGGAGAAGATGGCTCTGAAGCTGGACGTCCAGTCGCCCCGGCACCGGATGTGCATGCTCAGGTAGCTGTCACCGGGAGCAGAGGTGATGGTGAAAGGGTGCCTGCCCACAAAACATAAAGCATGCCATTGCAATCGCAGTTCAGAATTCAAGTAATTCAATATCGTCGCTACATTCTTGCGCAAACGGAGACGATCGACGAGCCGCGGCGGGCTAGGATTGGGGAATTCTATCTGCTAATCTGCATCCTCAAGGTAGCTTACCACTCGAACGGCGACACTTCGCTGCAGTTGACGTAGATGTACTGGCCGCTCTTGTACTTGAAGCCATGGGGCTTGCTCATGTGGATGGCGATGACATTCCCAGGGTACACTGCCACCTGCAATGTCACCGGGCAGAAGAGAATTCAGTTCATCGGCATGCGTTTATACTGAATTAATTGCGCAGCAAAGAGCTGAAAAGGTTCTGTCCTACCTTCTCGATCCTCACAGTGGTGAATCCATGGGACCTGAGTGCGCGGAGGATGCGCTCGCCGGCGTACAGCAGGACAGGGATGGCGAGGTACATCCATGTCTGAAATTGCAATTGAAAAAAGGCCAAGAAATTTGGCCAAAGATTCATCATCATTCAATTTAGGAGATTTCCACGCGGAAATTAAAGGTGGGGTTTTGATTGCTTTACCGTCTGCTTGTACCACGTCCGGTTGATGTAGAGGCAGACGCCATGGACGACGAAGGCGATGTAGACGACGACGAAGAGGTGGTGCGAGTACCAAAACATGTTGAAGCCGGTGAGCCGCCGGAGCGGGTTGCCGTCGGCGAGCTTGCTCCGGCGGAACCAGGGGTGCGCGAGCGTGTAGGCGATGGCCATGAACACCACCATGAGCACGCCGGTGACGCCCTCGACGCCCTTGACGAACCACCAGTAGTTGGGGACCCTCCTCTGCCCGAAGTACTGCTTCATGGGCTCGTACGCGGTGTCGCTGGCGTGCAGCAGCCGGGGAAAATCGCAGGTGAGGTGCGCCACGGCGTGCAGCGCGACGCCGGCGGCGGCGGCGGCGGCGACGACCTTGTGGAAGTTGATGTTATCGTTGAAAGGGACGGCGGCGCCGAGGCGGGTGCGGGAGCGGAGCCAGGTGATGGTGTTGCGGCAGACGGGGAGGAGGATGACGGCCATGTTGAACTTGGTGGTCTCGGCGCCGCCCTTGGCGACGCAGACGCAGTACCCCATGACGGCGAAGGTGGGGTGGCGGCGGTACGCCATGAACTTCCAGGCGAAGAGGCCCGCGTTGATGGCCAGCCACAGCGCCACCACCCACACCCGCTTCCAGTTGTCCTCCAGGAAGTAGCAAGCCGCCCGGAGGCCTCGCCGGAGCGGGTTCCGGCCGCCGCTCGCTGGCGCCAGCTTCTGGCTGATCAGCTGGCTGATATTCGAGCTGTGCGTCACCTGCTTCGCCGGCGCCTGCGACGGCGGCAGCAGCAGCAGCGACTCCAGGTTCGCGATCTTTCAGTTGGTAATTTCCACGAACAGTGTCAGTGAGTGCACAAAGTTTCAATCCTTTTTGTTTTTTTGATTGTCTTGTCGGATGAGAGTGTGAACCTCGATATATCCGAGCTGGTCGGGGTCGAGCTCCTCCATTATCAGCGCGGTGTACTCGTCGACGCGCTCCAGGATTTTGGACAGCTTGTTCGCCGAGGCCGTCAGGGTGAGGACCTAACAGGGTGAAGGAATTCAGGCTTCAGAAATCAGAAGTTCAGATGATTTCTGCTCAACAATGGAAATGTATCCCTAGTTTGGTTCCTGCTGCCTTGTTTTGTTTACAGTTCATTTTTTTACCTCCTTGAGCTCCTCCCCAGTGATCTGGCCATCTGCATTCTTATCAACCCTGCAAAATGTTCAGTAACAAGCAGGTTCAGGTATCAGCGAGCATCAGGTTTTCTGAAAGTCCTGACCAAATTTGTGCATGTTAGGATGTCAAATTTAGCACATGCTCAAACATATGCAACTAAACCATGATAGTAAAATATTCTCAGAGTTCATTTATTCTGCAAGAACTTTGATTTTCTTTTTTCAACATGTGGAACTTCACCGTGCAAAAACCAGGCTTTTTTCAACTGGAAATGAATAGCATGTGGCAACTACCATGCATGACTGAAATCTCAGTGTTGGCATGTTCGGCAAAAAAGTTCAATTTTTATATCGGTTTTGCTAATACCCAGTCGCCTGGGTTGCGCCAAGCCTTCCGGGCGGTGGGCCCAGCGACAGCAGCGTGCCAGGCGACTGGGCTGGAGACACGCCCTTTTTATATTCAAATGTTTCATCTGAATCTGCATTTGGACTATACTTGACATGCGAAACTAAACCATGCATTAAATTTGGTCAGCAAATTGAAATTTAGAATGGAAATTGAATTGAATGGAATGGGTTCATACATGTCAAAGAAAGTCTGAAGCTTGGCATCAAAGCCTGGATCAGAGAGCTGCTCCCAGAACTCCCGGACCTGATCCTTGGTCAGCACTTGAGCCGTGATCCCTCTTCGCCGTGCAAGAGAGTCGAAGATCTGCACCGCAAATTCCTCGGACCCGACCATCCCTACAGCATTTGATGGATGATCACATTTCAGAACAATATTTGTCAGTCACTGCTCGACGGCCTAGAAATTCAGTGATTTTATTTTTTCACTGAAAGCTTTCAGAGTTCAGAGAAGTGCAGGAGCATGCAAGAGATGGTGGTTGTGATGTGAGCTCACCGATGCACTGGCCGAACCGTGACCGGAGGAGGAAGCCGTCGACGGCGAGCCGGTCGAAGCGCTTCTCCACCTCCGGCCAGCCCTGCGTCACCACGCTCTGGTTCAGGAACTGGAGGCCGCTCAGCGCGCGCGCGGCGCCGGTCATGCTCCTGTCCAGCCGGCGCCCGCCGCCGTGGGTCGACGCCGGCGGCGTCCCCTCGCCGCACCGCTTCCCCGACGTGATGCGTCTCAGCTCGGTCTGCACAGCCTTGAGCCTCGACGACAGGCCGCCGGGGCCGGGCGCCGTCGCCGGCATGTCGCCGCCGTTCCGGATGCCCTGGATGGCCACCGTGTCGTCGCCCTTGACGTCGAGCGTGATCTCGACGTACTCGTTCTCCTCCTTGAACCGCGTGCCCCGCCGGCTCGAGCTCTTGCTGTCCGCGCCCTTGCACTCCGGCTCCGGCCACGGCCCGCCATTGCCGTGCTCTGCCTGACTCTCCATGCCCACCTTGCTTGAATTCTTCGCAGCAAGCTGAGCAGTGAACAATGCCACGAGAAGAAAACATCAGCACAGATAAGAACAAGCAACTGATTGCTAGTTTTCATAAGCCTCACAAGATTCACAACATTTCATGAATCTTGCATCTTAGACCATTTTTTTTTTTTTTTAAAAAAGGAATTTTCGGTCAACAAGAGCATATCATGCCACTAACTAGTAGCTACAGGAGAATTAGTAGCAACATCACACCACTTCTCATGCAACTACCTGCTACAATTTCTCAGTAGCAAGACCATCTTTTCAATTCTGAAAAAAAAAAAAAACTCAAAGCACCTAGCTTTTACAGCCTAGGTGCACTGAAATTCTGAACTAACTCTATATCACTACACACGTAAAATGTGAGCAATGCACCTTCCTCTCACCTTGAACACTTCACCCCTCTCTCTCTAATCTCTATCCAAAGCTGCCGAGAATGTGGTCCGACCGAGCTTTCCAAAAACACAAGGTTGGAAGAATCAAGAATGAAACTGTAGGAGCTTGGGAACCAAGGGGCCAAGAATGTGCAGAATATATAGAGAGAGATGCACAGACAGAGGCACAGGAGTGATGGGAGTGGGTTGGATTCAGTGAGGACACATGCAGGATGCAGCTGTGGTCCACCAGGCAGGGACTTGTTCCTGGCCATTAGCTAGTTCTTAATTCTTGGTTTCTGGTAGTCGAGACTCAAGAGGGGAGAGGCAATACAGGGGGCGCCCCCAACCCCGAGGTGGCGCAACCAGCAATCCTGCCGCTAGTTTATGAAGGCCCTGAAAACCAGTGAAGCTGGAGTAGGGTGTTTTGCACAATTGCACTTGGGATGAGATATAAATCGTCTCCTACGAACTTCCGCGTGTGCCTGTTCTTGAGAGGGTTGGTGGCAAGTTTCCGTGCTCAAAGCTGTCGCTTTTTTTAAAGTCTTTTGTTTAAAAGCTTTTAGAATCATATAGGTCATATATTTGTGGAATCTGTGGGTTTTGACCTTTCCTCAATCAAATTAGATGATTCATTTCAATTTTAGTGGAAACGTTTATGATTTACGATGGCCGGGTTGAACAAATAAACTGGTTGAGCTGAAATAAGTGAAATGTTAAGCCAGACCTTTATGAGATTCTTAATTATCCTTCTCGAAGCTAGTCTGCTTCGTATATATTATTTGGAATCGTCTAAGCCATAGGCGTTTGCAACATGTGGTTTGTCACAGTCAATTTTCTTGGCCCACCTCCCTGCTCCCCTCCCTCCTCTCTTGATCCCATTTCATGCCACCGCCGCTGCTCCTCCCACCTCGACTTCTGCCTCCACCGCCTCCGACCACCGTCCTCGACCAGCGGCGCCCTCACTGCCTCGCTGCTCTGCCCCTTATCCACCTGTAGCTGGTCGGTCCCACCCACCCTAATCTGCGTGCCGTCGACGTTGATCCCCCTTTGTCGCCACCTGGCTGCCTTCGACCGTTCCCACGGCTTCGACACCTCGCCGCCCCCACCGCCAACTCCTCCCCACTGCTGGTTCACCGTCGCCTCAGACATCCCTCTAAGCCCGCTGGGCGAACCCTAACCCAAACCTCATGGTGGCTACAACAACGACCGGAGACATAGAAGATGGTAGCTTGGCCCAGACAGAGACGGGAAAGGTGAAAAAGCAGGTAAATGTGAATTAGTTGCACACTTAAGAGATTTGCATGGGCCCACGAAATAACAATTTTGATACTATATTAGAAGATTTAAAAGGTGGCTTCATAGTTTAAAAAAATTGCACCAATAAATTAAATTTATTTTCTAGCCACATAAATCTAAGCCACTTTGAATATCTTGTATAGTGTTCTACGACGACATGAGAAAAATCATTGGCTTGTCAATTTCTCTGCTGGAAGAATAAAAAAAATTAATAATGAATCCACTATTAACAATATTATAAAGTTTGTTTTGTTCCTGACTACCGGCTATGGCCTTGTTTGTTTCAGATTAATGTAGAATTGTGTTTTACTGTAGCAAATTTGTGACCCCCTCAAAATACGTTTTAACGAGTTCAAAAAATTATGAAAAAAATATTTTACAAACTTTAAGAAGTACTATTTAAAACTTCATAAGAATGACTACAAAACATTACATCATTTGGCTCATACAAAAATAACAAATTTTCATTTAATTTAATTTAATTTAATTTAATCTGAAACAAACAAGGTCTATTTGTGTTCCAAATAAAGTTTTATATTAATATTGTACACATATGTGATATTTATAAAAAAAACATATACTCATTGCATTTTAGCCACATCTTGAGCGGTTGACCCAATTGGACCTTTCGTGCTGTCAGCTGCATCCAACAACTCAATCCAAGGGAAAGCTAGCATTGACCCAAGTAACTTTTTCAATACCATACAGCCTAATTTTATGCTAGTAGCGGTAAACAAATCGCGAGTATCAACAAGTGACTAGGTGGTCCATCACTCCAGCAGCATACCACTATCCTTCATTCTGCTCGCTGTTTTCGTATCAAGGTTTATTCGATCGATGCACAAAGCGAATAATCCATTATCGTAATCGTGGCTCCTATCACGGTAGGTAAAATGGGGCTCTGCACTAGCCTGTTCATGGAATGCTATTTTCTCCCGAACGATTAGAGCTCACCGATTTTCATTTAGAAGGAGGAGTAAAACTAACCACCACAGCCACACCTCAAATACAACCACCACGGCATAACACCACTCGAGCAACGCCAAAGTGGCTCACAAAGCGAAGGCAAATAAACTTATGACCAATGAAAATGTGGAATGGACCACGCCAACGCTTTTAACAAGAGAGTGATAAAATCGCCGCCGTCCGCTAGCCCGCAATTCATAATGATGCCTCTAAGAAGGGAACTACACCAAATGGCATCACCATCATCAACGCAAGCAGAGTACTTTACACGGTTCACCGACGAGAACAGGCTTTGTTGTCCGTTGCTTTCTAGGAAGAAAAAGTAAAAAAGTGAGAAGAGACGGATGGTCATAGAAAAGCCACACATACATAGTTGCAGCAGTACATATAAGCATGGTTGTGTTTTGGGTTGAACTAAACTAGCAGCGTCCCGTAAAGGAGCATTATCGATTAATTACATGCTTGAAAATTGCAGGACCCCATTGTTTGAATACCCCTTTCGGTGGAGGCCTTGGTAGGATGTGTTCTTCTTAGGGTGCAAGTTGCTTTTATCGAAGGTAAATCTTTTTGAACTTGACATTTTTTAAAAAACACTCGATCAAAATTGATCAAGTAAATCTTTTTCTTATGAATAACTTAACGAAAACACTCTATGACGGACGTTCGTCCATCCGGACTGCTCCCTGCCCATTTCTCTTTGGCTCTCGCGCAGAGCTCCTCCCCCTCTCTGTCTCTTGTGCCCCCGACCTCGCACCTCCTCCTCCTCGCTCGCGCTCCTCCCCCTGCCTTGTGCCTCCTCGCTGTCCTCCGGCGCCGCCTGCCTGCGCTCCTCCTCGCCTCGCGCTTCCTCCTCCTCGCCTCACGTTCCTCCCTCGCCGACGCCGGAGCCATCCCGCTGCCTCCTTCCTCGTGCGGCGGCCGGTGCTGCCTGTCCTCCTCACACCCGAGCGAGCGGGCGGAGCTCCCCCCTCGCCATGCTCCAAGCATCGCCGCCAGATCTGAGGGGGCGGTGATCACGGCGATGAGGAAGCATGGAGTGTGAAGGTCGCCGTCGCGCCGCCGGATCCAGCGAGCAAGGGGCAAGGTCTCGCCGGATTTGAGGAAAAAGAAAGCAAGGAGGAGACCCATCCTATTTTCAAACTCGAAACTTGAGGTTTGTCTCTGGAAACCTAGGATTTGTGTGCTCGAAACTTAGAGTTGTACATATGAGACATTCTCTTTTCTCGATCTGGAACTCTGAGGACTTCGTCTTACGAAAATGTACCTTTTCTACTACTGAAACTTGGATATTTGCCTATAGAAATTTAGACTTTGCACTATTGAAACTTGGGTCTTACTTTTCGAAAACTTCGCTTTTTGTGCTGAAACTTAGGTTTTGCCCACTGAAACTTTGGATATTGCCTACCGAAACTTGAATTTATACTATCGAAACTTGGTTCTTACTCTTGAAAACTTTCTGAAATCTCAAGTTTCGTCCTCAGGTTGCCACGGTTCATCAGGTTTCTACCGTTATTTTTCAGATTTCCATAGGTATTCGCGCAGGTTACGTGATGACGTCAGGCTGACGTCAGCAGGACCGGACCCCAGTGCTCGCCATAACTTAAATGTTGTACACTTTATAATTAAAAGTTTAAATCTTTTCCAAATTTCCCATGAAACTACTTTTCTAGTTCCTACCAAGTGTGGGGCGGGGGGAAGATAAAATAAAAAGAAGCCGTGCCATAACTTAAATATTGTACACTTTATAATTAAAAGTTTAAATCTTTTCCAAATTTCCCATGAAACTACTTTTCTAGTTCCTACGAAGTGTTGGGCGGGGGAAGATAAAATAAAAAGAAATCGTGCGCATCCGGGGAATCGAACCCCGGTCAGTACCGTGGGAGGGTACTATGATACCACTACACCAGATGCGCTACTCGTCCCACTGGTTTCTTCGAGTTCAATTTTGTTATCAATCATTGCACCGTTGGCACAAAACAAGCACATGCTTCAAAATTAAAAACGTAAACAAAGCTCATGGTGCGAACGACCTACAGGAGTCAAATTTTGTATGTTGTCCGCATAAAAGGTGGAACCAGCCTACACGTCGTATTAGTTTTGAAAAGAAGCTCCAACCTATTAGCAATCCATCTTCAATGACGAACCAGCTCTCTGAATCCAAGAATAGTTGCTAGTTACTGCCTGTTCCGCAGCAAATTTTGAACAAACCCTCAGCAAGTAGCCAACAGATTACACAAGGAGTTGCAGAGACAAAACTGTGCAATGTTTATTTTCCAAAAAATGTTCATACAGGCACCCAACTCAGCCGGAAGGGAGGCCGGAGGCACACCACATGGAGACGCATATTCTCAGGGATGTTGCCAGAGGAAATTCAGGGAAGTCTCTCTGTTATCCCATGAAGGGTTCCGATTTCCGAGACGAGTCAGCACAAGCATCATCAAGGTCGACCTTCCTTCACCCGGTCCCTGCATAATGTAGGTAAGCATTATGTGAATTCCATCAACTACGAAAGATGAGCAAACATGCATAATTGTAACCCAGCTGATATAAGAGGTTATGTCAGCATGCAGCTCGGTCTGCTCTACTGTCTCTGTAGTGGTTATCTGCTATCATCCATAATCATAGTTATCTGTTTAACAATGGATGTAAACCCAACTAGGCACAATCATCTTTACTGAATCACGCATAAACAAATCCAAACTCTCGCCTAAGGCCCTGAACTCCATCTTCTGAATCCAAGTATTACTTTTGCCTCGCACAAATACTCAAAACTGTATCAACTATGAACCTACATCTTAAAGTTGCTGATTCTATTTCTTTTAGGGTATATCATTTTCCTGGCCTTTGAGTTTATAGTGCAAAGTCTTTCACCATCACAAGAAAAGGAATGCACAAAGAGTCTTCCTTAGATCCTTTCCTTGGGTGTTGTACCAGTGATAGAACAACAACACATATATTCCCAAAATTACCAAGTAACAGTTGAAACTAACTTCATGTCAGAGCCCTGTGAAACAAACTGTTTACCAAGGTTCATCACAGGGTAAGGAACCTAAACTACCAATTTGGTAATTGCATGGAAAGAAAATGCAATATCCACAAGGGAAAAAAGATCTATGGGTGCATATTGAAAGGAGCATACATAATATATCTTCCATGAAGTTTCCATCCAATAAAAGTTCTAATGAAATTGCAACCAAGAGCCCTGGTCACAACCCAAAAAACTACAATAGCCTCCAATTTGAATCCTCTGCCTTTGGGTATGAAGGCATAGAGATGAATAGTGTTTGTGCATTTATTGAGTCTTAGCCTATGGATAAAAAAAGGAAGTCCCAGATCTGGAGCGCTACAGTGCCGATGAGCAGTAGCAGGTGCGCACTGTTTGCTGCAGTGCCCGTGCATTTCCATCTCATTGGTACAGTGCCCCTCTGCGTTTTGTACTACAGCGGCAGAGGATACTGAATTACCGATTCAATGGCCCTCTCTTGCTTTGTTCGGTTGGGTTAAAATTCGTCATTTTTGTATAGACTATTCGGTGTAATATTTTGTAATAATTTTTTCAGACTTTGTAAGGTTTTACTCAAAGATCTCAAAAAAAAATTTAACCTTTTTATATCTCCTTTTGAAAGTCTTTAATTTTTAGCTCAACCGAAGGAGATCGAACCCCACTGCGAACCAAATAGGGCCAATAACATTGAAGAGCATTCACAACGGTCACTTGAAAATATTGTAGTTTCAGATAGTAGCTGATAAAGAGATTTTTTTTTTAAAGTGCCATGTAAGTGTAAAAAAAATAGAGAGAAGAATAGAGTAACTAATAGTGAAACAGAGTGAGGGATAGAGTGATGGATGTGAAATAAAACCACTCTATCCATCTCTTTAAAATTATCCACACTTTACGCTACACTCTAAAAAAAATCTTTTCCTCTATGAGACATTCTATCCCTGCACACTCTATTTTATTTTTACAGCTTCACCTATGGCTGTTGTGCGATGATCAAACGCAAGCTTTTCTATTTTGTAATTGGATTAAACACAACCTTAATACATGATACTTCGCATTCTATCAAACTATGGTGCATTGCAAGATGGACCACTAAGCTAATACAATCAAGATAAGACATCACACAGTGGTCAAACCAAGTTGCATTCCTAGGAAGCAGGCAGCAATGGGTACCTATGGAACAAAAAGAATAAGGCAGCAATTAACCAATGGAAAAGGCACATGGCATACTCATCTCAAGTTCTCAACCCAAATACAGAGATGTTCCAATAACCATGAAGCAAGGCTGGACAAATACAGGAGTGTTACCTAAGCAATGATGCGCGGTTCGTCAGCTTAACAAGGACAATTCAAGAATCCGCCTTTGACATCACCTCCAATCTCCCAGCGAGGAGCTTCTCGACGTACTTCCCCAGTATGTCAGCCTCGAGGTTCACCTTGTCCCCGACCTTCTTCTTCGGCAGCACGATGTTGTCCTGCGTGTACCGCACGAGCATGAAGTCGAACCACCCGGCCTCCTCGTCCACGTTGACGACGGTGAGGCTGGTGCCGTCGACGGCGACGAACCCCTTGGGCACGAGCAGGCGCAGGATCTCCGGCGGCGCGCGCACGGTGACCCAGAGGGAGTCGCCGTCGGGGCGGAAAGCGGCGATCTCGCCCGTGCCGTCGACGTGGCCCTGCACGAAGTGCCCGCCCATGCGGGACGCCGGCGTGAGCGCGCGCTCGAGATTGACGGCGTCGCCCGGGGCGCGGCCGCCGAGGGACGTCCGCCGGAGGGTCTCCGGCGCCACCCCGAACGTGAGGGTGGAGGAGGCCGGGTCGATGGCGGCGACGGTGAGGCAGGTCCCGTCGACAGCGACGCTGTCGCCGAGCTGGGTCCCGGCGAGGAGGTTCCTGGTCTCGACCTCGAGGTCAACACCCGGAGCGCCCCCGCCCCCGCCACCGGAAGGCTCGGAGGGCGCGCCCATGCGGCGGACGCGGCCGACTTCCTCAACGATGCCGGTGAATAGGGAGCGGACCGGGATGTGGGACGGGGAGGAGGGGGAGAGTGTCTTGGGGACCGGGGAGAGGGAGAAGCGGAGCGGCGGGACGCGGAGCGGCTTGGAGCCGACTCGGGAGGCGATTGGGAGGGGGGAGGACGATGAGGGAAGGAGCCCGCCCCGGCGGAGGAGGTGCGGGTGGTTCCGAACGGCGGCCATGGCGGGCGCCGTCGCCATGGCGAGATTGTTCTGGCCTGGATCGGGAAGACGGTGAGGCCTCGCCGCGAGCGGCACCTGCTAGGCTGCTAACTACACTGTGCTCACAGATCTACCGTCTACGTATTCCCTAGATAATAGAGTATTGTTTAGCTCAACAAATTTGTTGGCTTGATAAATCTTCATTTTCGAAGTACAAAAATCTTCTTTTTTAAGTAGAGTTAAGTTTTTTCTTGCATAGTTACATATAATTTATTGGTTTTGCTTGTTGCTAGTCGTCTGTGCGGCAGCGTACCAACACAGTCGGTTTTTCAAAGATAAGCCCAGACAATTTCTTCCCATATTCGATAACTTATGGTAGGACAAGGCCCATACCCGCAACCTGAACTCACCACTCACATTTGACACATGCACATTTACTTGCCCAATCTCAACCACGGAACTCAACCACGGAGACACTGTTTTATGTTTGCTTTCATTCTTTCGGTGAAACCGAAGTGGAGTGGTGCATTTTTTCAAGTTGGCTACTCAGATTTTTACTGTATGTGTGATATACATATCGTGAAAAACAATTTTATATTTTTTACTTAATTTTTTTGTTTTTGTTTCAACTATTGGTATTTTTGTTCACTATTTTTTTCTTTTTTGATATTTCGTAGATTTTGTTAAAGTTTTTTTATTTGTTTTCACTGAAGTAATTATTTTGTATTTTTTTATTCAGTAGACTTACTAGCCTTTACTTGTTTTGATTGCATCCATGATGCCCATTGAAGCTGCAACGTAAATAGGACAGGTTTGATTGCATCCATGGTGTTCATTCTCCCGAAAGATCTGATCTTACCAGATGCGGTGGTACGCTCTTTACTACTAAGAATCCAATCCCTCCTTGATGACGTTCAGCCTCAAGGAGATGATTCATCTCACTTCTTTCGATTTCTGTATCGAGGGCTGAGTGCTCTGCTCGGACAGATGTTGCTTCCTGTTCGACGCAACAGAGTTGTTTCTAAGACCGATTAGGTTTGTCCGTGCGAACAAGTCTTGTTCGGTTGAACCATAACTTTGCTCGATCGCTTTGTTGCGTCTTTGTAGCAGGAAAAATACCCTCTTCGTGACTTAGAGTCTCAAGAGGAAGACCCCACTCTAGTGAGTCCTTCCACTTAAGTCTCGGGGGCTAGCTGTCGGGGATAAAATCACGGCCCATTGCCATGGCCCACTCCCTGACGGCCCAGTCGAATAGCCTACTAGGGCCCAGCTCCCTGGAAGGTTCTATCTGGCCCATATGCATCCTGCCGAACAGCTTCCTGGCTGGCATAATGCGTAACGGCCAAGGAATCGTGTTTGAGTCCGACTCGAATAAGAGTTCTGCACGGCTATATGAAGACCCGGACATGGTTTCCCGGATTGGAATAGGAGTCGTGATCCCCAAGACTTGGAGTTTTTCTTATCTACCGTGGGATGTATTTGGCATGGTACGAGTTCGTTACGATCTCGTAGTTAGCTCGGCCCGATTATCCCTCGATAGATCGATTTGCTCCATACTATATAAACAGGGCCCCTACGGCGTGTTTAGGGGTCAAGCCATCATCCTACAGGAATTTACGCATCTAGCATCTCGTAGACACCTGATCATTACGCTATCGCACTTGTACACATAATCTCGCCGAGACTTGTTCATCTCGTCGAGTCACCTCTTGTATTCATCTTTGATATATAAGAAAGGCTGGACGTAGGGCTATTATCTCTCCCGAGAGGCCTGAACCAGGATAAAAACTCATGTCTCCTCGTTCGTTGTTGTTCGTTATGTTCGGCGTGTCTCCTATCTCCCTCTTGAAGAACCTTAGTTGACTTGGGTCAATATCCCAACCGTCGACAGTTGGCGCCGACCGTGGGGATACGCAGATCGAGCATGTCAAACTCTATCAGCGACTAGGAGATTCTCCCTGAGGACTATGACTCAGAAGGGCAGGATGTCTCTTCCCCTGCCAGATCGGATCGATCCCTTCGATCTTGATCGCCTTCCGGATCTGGTTCCCAGCTCACTCCTTCCGGATCCCGGGGCTATTCGCCTGGCAGTGGATGACGGGAGAGAGCTGACCAGCACTTGGAACATCGACCAGCTTCGTAAGTTCCTCGTGTAGATCTTTCGTTTCCTAGCTTCGCGCTTTTTCTCAAACTTCGCGTCTTAGTTCATCCAAGTCTCTCGGGCTGCTATGTAAAGTTCAACCCATTGAACGGTGAATGTTCGCGGCCCCCTGCGGCCCTTCTTACCACTCGTCTTCTCAGACTACCTTACTCTCTGGTAACACTTGGCTCCGCAATCTTAAGGTTTTCCCTACCCGTATCTAGCTTCAACAAGTTCCTAAACTCAGAGTTGCGTAACACGGCATCCAGCCTTGCGGCTAAGCCTGCTCTTGTAAGCCCTCCGCGGCAGAGGCACTTACTGCTCACGGCACAACCACTTGGCAAAGCCTGCTCTCGTAAGCCCTCCGCGGCAGAGGCACTTTCCTTGTTCGGTTACCTTTGAAATCGTCTAACTTATGTTAACGAGCAGTTCCTGGAACGAGTCGATCAGGATACGGGTGTCGCTCTATCTCTACGCACGTGCTTGAAGTCGCAAGTTCAGGTCTTCATGCATCGTCCGTACGTGGGGCTAGGGCGTCACTCTTTCTCTTGTGCACCTGTTTGAGTTCGCAAACTCAGATCCTCGAGCAGCTGCACAACGGGGGCTGGGAGTTAGGCCAAGCGTTCTACCGGTTTTCTTAAAACTTTCTAGCGCTGTTCGCCTTGCTCTTGGTTTCTGTTCGTCCTTGTCTTTTCTTTGCTTTTTTTGCGAGAAAAGTCGCTTCGACGACTCTCGCTCGATTCAAGCGCCGCTCGGTGGTCTTGAGTCGCTCGCCAGCTCCTCGACCCTTCCTTCCGCAATCTTTGGTCCTCGCGACACGTATGAAGCTCCTCGGCTTCTTCTGAAGAACCTCGGAGGACCGCTCTCCTCGGTCGATTGGGACTTGAGCTGAATTTCGCAACCCCAGACGTTTTCGCTTTTCGGTTCCTTTCCTTAGCGTTGGTTTTTCAAAACCTCGTTGGTCTTCGCTCCGTGGCGCTCCCAGCGTCGAAAGCATGTCTTTTTATCTGGCGACGACCTTATACGGCTCCGGTTAACCGAAGCGGTGCACCACCGATGGAGTTCTGCCCACCGTAAGCCGATTCTCATCGCAACGCGCATGCCCACCGTAAGCCGATTCTCATTGCAATGAGCACTCCTGGCACTGGTTCCGCACCCGCCGAGACGACACCAACGCTGCACGGGTCCATGCCTGGATAAGATTTCGCCTCGCACGTTTTGCCTGCGGCTAAGGTCCCGATCGCCTTCCCTAGTTAGCGGTCTTAGCCACAGCGGGGCTGCACTTACCCGCACACGTCTTTTTTATCCATGCTATGTCCTTCTTGGCACGGTAATCCAGAGCAATGCACCACCAACGGAGTCCTGCTCACCGTAAGCCGATTCTCATCGAAACGGGCACTCCTGGCGTCGGTTCCGCATTCGCCGAGGTGACACTAACGCTGTCGGGGGACGTATCCGGAAAAAATTATGTCTTGTGCGGGTAGGTCGTTCTTGTCGTGTTTTTTCTAAAACTCGCTTTGCTCTTCTTAGAGCCTGTTCTTACTCTCTTTTTTCCCCTTGCTGGCTCGTTTCTTGTTTGTCTTTTGCAGGAAATACAGGAACGGGGAACGTCAGACTCCGGTGATGATCGCGCGAGGTTCCGTGCTTCCTACCAAAACCGATGTCGCAGATCTCTTCCGGGTTTGTTCGCGCATGCCCGGACCGATTCACTTCACCACAGTATGATTTCTTGGCTTTGCCGCAGACCGACCTTCACGGTTCGGCTAAGTCAAGGTAGTCGCCACCAACGAGTCTTGTCCACCGTAGTCGATTCTCATCGCGAACGGCATGCCCACCGTAAGCCGATTCTCATCGCAACGGGCACTCCAAGCGTCGGTTCTGCACTTATCAAGACAACGCTTACACTGTCGTAAGAAATACGTCATGGGTAAAGCGTTGATTTCACAAGTTCTCTTGCGGCTCTGACTGCATCGGGTTATGATTCACCTCGCACTAGACAGTTCTTCGCCCGGAGCGCGCATCTGGTTCCCGCGACGAGCTTCGTGCTCGGGGGCTGGATCACCTCGCGACCGGCACTCTTCGCCGAGCGCAGCTCCTACCGCACGTCTTCGCCCGGTTGTACTTTCTGGTTCTTTTAACGAGCTCCGTGCTCGGGGACTAGATCTCCTTACTTGGTTCCTTTGACGAGCTCTACGCTCGGGGACTGGGTCACCTTCCCCCTCGTATGCATTGTCTGCTCTTGGCACACGATCTACGCCTGGGGCACATCACCTTCGCTCTGAAGCGCGACATTCGCCGAGAGCGCAATCTCTATTTTCTGGACAAGCTCTGCCCGAGAGGTGGATCCCTATCTTTACTAGGCATCCGAATGCTCGGATGCGGCAAGACGAGTCCATCTCGCGACTTGCTATGTTCATTCTCCCTAAGATCCGATCTTACCGGATCTTGTGGTATGCTCTTCACTACTAAGAATCCAATCCTCCTTGATGACGTTCACCTCAAGGAGATGATTCACCTCACTTCTTCCGATTTACAGACGAGGGTCGAGTGCTCGCTTTCGGACAGATGTTGCTTCTGCTCGACGAAACAGAGTTGCTCGGATCGATCAGTTTGTCCCAGATCGAACAAGTCTTGTTCGGTTGAACCATAACCTGCTCGGTGTTCGCTGTACGCCTTTGTAGCAGAAAAATATCCTCTTCGTGACTTAGAGTCTCAAGAGGAAGACCCCACTCTAGTGAGTCCTTCCACTTGAGTCCCGGGGCTAGCCGTCGGGATAAAATCACGCCCATTGCCATGGCCCACTCCCCGACGGCCCGGTCGAATTACCTACTAGGGCCCGGCTCCTGGAAGGTTCTATCGGCCCATATGCATCCCGCCGAAACGGTTTTACGGGCGGCATGATGCGTAACGGCCAAGGAATCGTGTTTGAGTCCGACTCGAACAAGAGTTCTGCACGGCTACGTGAAGACCCGGACGTGGTTTCCCGGATTGGAATAGGAGTCGTGATCCCTAAGACTTGGAGTTTTCCTTATCTACCGTGGGATGTATTTGGCATGGTACGAGTTCGTTACGATCTTGTAGTTAGCCCGGCCTGATTATCCCTCGGTAGGTCGGTTTGCTCCATACTATATAAACAGGGCCCCTACGGCGTGTTTAGGGGTCAAGCCATCATCCTACAGGAATTTACGCATCTAGCATCTCATAGACACCTGATCATTACGCTATCGCACTTGTGCACATAGTCTCGCCGAGACTTGTTCGTCTCGTCGAGCCACCTCTTGTATTCATCTTTGATATATAAGAAAGGCTGGACGTAGGGCTATTATCTCTCCCGAGAGGCCTGAACCAGGATAAAAACTCATGTCTCCTCGTTCGTTGTTGTTCGTTCTGTTCGGCGTGTCTCCTATCTCTCTCTTGAAGAACCTTAGTTGACTTGGGTCAATATCCCAACCGTCGACAAGAAGCGACCGGAAGGAAGAAATATTTTAAAGGATAGTGTAAATTATGAAGGAATTTTAGAGAAGTAGAAAGAGGAGATGCAAATAGTGAGAAGGTATTGGAATTGCTCTCATGCCGGGGTCAAATCCATCCAACCCTATTAATTAGTTCAGTCGGTCTGACGTGGACCTGCTATAGTACAGATCATCGATGGAACCTCCCTATCTAAGACATCCAAGGATACGAGCTAGAGTGTAGAGGGAAGAAAATTTGGTGCATCAGTGATGCAACCAAAACTATTTACAACACCTCCTAAATTGCTGACACGTGTCCCACCATATCCAACACCCCCACTTCCCCCCGATTCCCTTCTCTGGTGTGCCTCTCTCTCTCTCTCTCTCTCTCTCTCTCTCTCTCTCTCTCTCTCTCTCTCTCTCTCTCTCTTCTTTCGCGTCTGGCGCGCCGCCATTGCCGCTTATCTTCTACGTCGTGGCAGCGTGCCGCTGCCATTGTCTTCTCCGCCGCAGCCACCGAAGCCTGCGCCTCCTCCGTCTCACGCACGTCCGCCCCGTGGCGCCGCCGCCACGCCCGCATGGCCGCCACGGATGCACCGCATACCATGGCCGCTAGGAAGAAGGACGTCTGCGCCACGCCGGGTTGGAGGAGAGGTGGCGCTTATCACGCCGCTGGGGAGAAGGGCACGCCCGGCATGGGGAAGAGGCGAGGCGCTACTGCCGAGCGGAGAGGAGGATCTTGCCATTGCCGCCCGTCAGAGAAGAATTGGGCGCGCAGGGAAGACGACAACGACGACGCAAGTGGTCGTGGGAGCCGACGGCGACGTGGCGCGGCGACGGGAAGCTGACGGCGACGGCGAGGGAAGCCCGACGGCGGCGCTGGGGAATCGCCGATCAAGGGCATCGAGAGAGGAGCAAAGCTAGGACAGGGGATGAGGTGATGAGGCAGGGACTGGGACAGCGGATGAGGTGTATTCCCTTGCTTTGAGATCGGTGCATACAGGGACACGTGGACAGCATCTAGGAGGTGATGCACAGCTGCTCTGCTTGCATCACTGTCGCACGAAATTTTCAAGCATGTCTTGGTGATGGTACCGACCATCAGTTTTTGGCATTAGGCAATTGCACACAAGAGAGTACTTATGTAAATTAAGTTGGGTCTAGAAAATGGTTTACTTTGTATTTTCATTTTCCTAGGATGCTCCATGTAGGCCCTCTTTGATAGCTTGTTTAGTTGTAGTTTTTGTTGGGATTGCAACTTTTGTTATTTCTATATACACAATCCACTTTATTTTATGAAAATAATTTTTTAAGAACTTTGTAGAGTTTTTCTCAAAGATCTATTTTTTTTTAATAATTTATTTAGCCTTTTCATACCACTTTCAAAAGTGGTCAAATTTTCCAAACCAAAACTAAACAAGCTATCAAAGAGGGCCGTAATTGTGGACGGTACTGCCTATAGTTATATACAATACAAAATGCCCTTAACAAGGGAAAAAATGAAGAAAAAAAAAAACAGCCCGGTCGCTCCAAATAGTCTCTAGCCCTCCCCCTCCACGCCGCCGCCACCCCCCATCTCATCTCCGGCGACTGTCTGATAGAGAGAGAGAGAGGCAGAGAGGGAGCGAGGGGAGGAGATACAGGGTATGGCGGCGGCTGAGCCGGAGAAGGTTGAGGCTGGGCAGGAGGAGGAGGAGGCCGCGGAGCAGGTGGTGAGCCCGTGGGTGGTGTCGGCGGGGAAGAGCGGCGTCGACTACGACAAGCTCATCGATCAGTTCGGCTGCCAGCGCATCGATGACGGCCTCGTCGCCCGCGTCGCGCGCCTCACCGGCCGCCCGCCGCACTGCTTCCTCCGCCGCGGCATGTTCTTCGCCCACCGGTATCCTCGTGGGGGGCCAGCTTTTGATTTCTCGGCGGTGTAGGCGGGGTTGGAGGTGGAAGCTCTGACGAAATTTGGGTTTTTTGGTTAGGGATTTCAACGATTTACTGGACCTGTACGAGAGGGGGGAGAAGTTCTACCTCTACACGGGGAGGGGGCCCTCGTCGGAGGCGCTGCACCTCGGCCACCTCGTCCCCTTCATGTTCACCAAGTAAGCATCGGGTTCAAGCGTCCAACCTGCATCTGTATCTCCCCGGGCCTGATTACGTGCTGTGGCCGTGAGCGTTAGATTTTTAAACAGTTCTAAATGACTTCGTCCTTGTAGTAGTAGTTGTTGTCATGGATTGGCAGAGTGATGAAGCGAATTGCCCTTCTGTGGAAGTGTCGGCGCAAATGAAAATTGTCCTGGAATATTGCATTTCAACTTGTTCGCTGCCACGAAGGAGATTAGGGATTTAAACATTTTTTTAAAAACATCACGTAGTGTACTGGGAGTTTTTACCTTCTATATTTCGTGGTAACAGAAGCACATAAATCGAATGTATTCCATTTTGTTGGCTATGCTGTCTGGTCTCTCTGTACCATCTACACTAGACGACAATGTATTCTTTGATCAACCTTGTATTGTAGTCTTAATTCTTGTTTTGTCAGAAGCCATGGACAATACTGATTGATTATTGTGATATTTCTTCAGATATTTACAAGATGCTTTTAAGGTGCCTCTAGTGATACAGCTAACAGACGACGAGAAGTTCTATTTTAAGGACTTGTCTCTTGAGGAAACCCGCAGGCTTGCCCGCGAAAATGCAAAAGACATTATAGCATGTGGGTTTGATGTTGACAGGACTTTCATCTTTGCCAATTTTGATTATGTTGGAGGGTGAGATTATACTCTTCTTAATTGTCTATCTCCTTATGTCTGGTTTCTTGATTGTTCAGTCGCTTAAGAAGTAAGAAAGTAAAGCACATGATATTAGCCTTAGGCTCTGTTTTTTTGGACTTAGCAGATTAACGACTTAACGAATTATCTACGTTTTGAAAAGATATATGCTTTGAGTTTTTTGAGTCTGTTTTTGTTGTTGTCTCAAAGGTGGGTCCTAACTCTTTAAAAAGCAAGTCAAATGAAATGGATCTGAATCTCAAGACTACCTCGAGAAGCTCTCAAAATTTAGTCATATTAGCCGTTCAGCCGTTCAGATCAGTCCAAAAGAACATAACCTTAACTTTGTTTCTTTCATGACAAATTAACATTCCTCTATCTTTCTCTTACAGTGTTTTCTACCGAAACATCGCTAGAATTAACAGATGTGTGCCACTAAATAAGGTGTGAGCTGTTCAGTATTTTGGAGATTACCAAGATTAATCCCGCCCCTTCTAACATGATCTTTTGTTAAATATTGTTTACTCTTAAATGCCAGGTCAATGCAATATATGGATTCACCCCAGAAGATAACATTGGAAAGATAAGCTTTCCTTCTGTGCAGGCAGCTCCATCATTCCCTTCTTCATTTCCCCATCTCTTCTATAGCAATGACCAACTACGGTGCCTAATCCCATGTGCAATAGACCAGGTAATAACTTGTTTTTGATATAGCGATCCTGACAATCTTAGATAACTAGTAATGTATCTACTTGTTGGCATACTTGTAAATATGTGGCAGCACCAAATTCAGAATTAACTTCCCTTGTGCTTTTAGCACTTCATTTGAATTGTGACCTACCTCTATATGCAAAATATATGGGCAAATTAATTCTTTATGTAATTATCATGAAAGTATATCTGAGTAATTTCTTTTGAAGTTTAAATATTCTGAAATGTCATTACATGTTCATATTATATTTTGTAAATTTGTATTGCTCATTTGATCTGTTCCTCCTATTATCCCAGGATCCTTATTTCAGGATGACTCGTGACGTTGCTCCAAGAATTGGTTATCAGAAACCATCACTAATTGAATCAAAATTTTTCCCGGCTCTTCAGGCATGTTATTTTTGGAGTAGCATGGATTTGGAACTTAATATGTCACTGCATGGAAGCGTATAATAGTCTCTGAAAGTGAATTCACCCATGGAGGCACAATGCAAATCTCATGCTCATTGTTTTGATGATCTTTAACATTTCCTTTCATGCCAGTCAATCAGGACTATATCACTATAGCAAAGTGATTATGTGCACATCAAATGTTTCAATTTTTTAAAAGAAGTGGGCACCCTTGAAGTAAAATCCTAAACTGTAACCTTATTATGCTATGCTAATGGTGAAAAACAAAATAAGTTGATATCTTCTTTTCGAGCATTTGGAAGTGCATGCCCAGTTTAACTCCTAGTTGATTTTTACTATTTCCCTACTGCATCTACATATGTCTTGACCACTGAGTCTATGTTTATTGCTCAATGTATCTTCTTTTACTTTATTACGGATGGCCCCTACGGTCAAGTAATGGCTTTATGAGGGTTGTCTTTTTCTTTAACAGGGGGAGAACACAAAAATGTCAGCTAGTGACCCAAATTCTGCAATATATGTGACAGATAGTGCTAAAGACATAAAGAAAAAGGTGTGCCCTGAAACATTTTTTTTTAGCTGAAAAAGTATTTGCAAGCAGTTACATACATGTTTTGAGTTACATCATTTAAGTTATGGTGAATCAATCATTGAATTGAGCTGCGCATGAAAATTGTAGTTCAGAGTAGTTATATTCCTTCATGGATTTATCATATTTTTTCTCATCATTCTGCAGGTGAACAAATATGCCTTTTCAGGCGGTCAGGATTCAATAGAGCTCCATAGGAAACTTGGAGCTAACCTTGAGGTAAGGCCTTTTGTCGTCATTCTTGAGCACATGGTACTGAACACCAAACTTGTCCACATAATCTTTTTTTTTTGTCTATTTTTTCTTCTCTGCTTGCCTAAATCGTGCTCCATGTTTTGTCATTTATTTGCTTGCATTTAAATGTTAAATTTATAAGACAATTTGAAAATTTGAATATATCATGTAACTCTACTGATTCAACATCATATATAAATCAGAGCAGGCTTTTATCTTTTTTTTGTCATTTATTGACGCTATAATTTATTTAAGAGTAAAAAAACAATGTAGGACACTTGTCCTTAGCGGTCAGCTGGTCAAGTAGGTCCTCAAACCATCAATGGTACATCCTAGGTCCCTAAACTTGTTTAGTGGTTCACCCAAGGTCCAAGACATGCTTGACTAGAGCTGTTCGTTCACGTGGCATTGAGATGGGCCCCAGCATGGATGTAAAAAAAGGAAACCAAATATGGACATATGTTTTATGTTGTTGTGAGGTGTTGAATAGGCGATGGGATTTTCAAAATAACCCTGCATGTTTCAACAAATCACATAAACTTAAATCAACTGGACACAGTTGTCTGCTGTTCCTCATCTCCATATTTTTAACTCCCAACGATAAGGATTTTTTGTGACTGTACAAAGTCTTACCACCGCCACATCGGCCACGTCTCAGCGTCTAAGACATGAATAAATTAGCATGCACGCAAGCCTCACACGACACTGATAACAATGCAAAAAAAAATACCAAACGTACAATTTTTTATTGGCTAATGCAATTCAAATTCATATATGCATGAGCAAAGAAGAGATATAGCAAGAATGTAAAATTCGTTTGTGCAAAGTTACTTTGCCTGTCTTTTACTGATCTGAAACAGGCACAACACATTGACTGCTTACTAAAAAAGTGCTGGAGGAAGAAAAATTAATGAAGTAAATAGGTTTTAGTAATATATAAAATTAGAGCTCGGATTTTTGTAAGCTTCTCCGTATGAAGCTTTCCAACAAAGTGGACTCCATACAAAAGAGGCGATGTTCTAACAGAAAAACTGTAGACATTACTAAATAGTTTGTTACAACTCATCCTTTTCAGAGTGCAATGCCAAACTGCTATTGTTCTAATCATTACTCTATTCTCCAAGCACATCAACAGTGTGTAATTATTCACTAAAATCAAATAGGTGGCAATTGGCATATTGCAAAAACTCAATAGAATTATGTTTTTGGTTTTTTAAACCGTAGGGCTCATAACTAGATCAAGCTGGTTCTAAACAAATCGAGCAAGGAAGCGTAGAACAATTCCTCTCTCGGCAGTTGAACCAGAGTCGAACAAAGAAGTCCCTGCCCTTTCGGCATACATCTAGACTGTTTGACTAGACAGTCTGGTGCCTTGTGCAGCCTCGCCCGTCGACCGCCAGTAGCCGCATGGTGGCTTGTTGTCTGCCTAGGCTAAGACGACTTGGTGCCGGTAGCGGTCTAGCGCCATGCGCTGGGAAGCTCCTAGAGTTTGATGCTTTCAGCGATTGAGGAAGCCTCAATCGAAAATGGGTGTTTTGGGATGATTCATCGGTTGATGGGAGTGGTTCATTGGAGTTTTCTGAGGTCTAGGAGATGGGAGCATCGGCTTAGTGGGCTAGGCTCGGTTCTAGGCTTCTGGACACTGCCCACTTGGGCAAAGTGGGAGACCAGAGAGAAGCACCGGTTCAGCCCTTCCTTTTGCTCGCCCTCATCTCTTTGCTCACCTGCCGGCGCCGCCGTTGAAATCGGAGCAAATCTACTACGTGAACTTGGGCAGCTACAGAAAGAAATACCGGGGTCTTCTCTTGTTGCATCGTGGGAACCCGGGCAGCTGCCGTGTTGCCTGGACAGTGGCTCCACCACTGCCTCCCTCCACAACCAAAAGTTGCATCCAGTGTCTAAAAACACACATCAGATGAACCTTAGAAAAAAAAGTTGGCCCTCCCTGGCCACGTTTGACAAGGCCAGCATGCAAGCTCAGCTATTTTATCTGTTTTGATTTTTATTGAACTTGAACATTGAGTGGATCACTTAGCAAGACCTGGCAATCTGGCATGCAACATCCACAAATCCAGGGACCTTTACTGGACCTTTCAGCAGTACAAGTTTGAAATACTGCATTTTACTGTTCACTTAATGCCCCCCTAAAACACTATTCGTGTGGAATAGTGTTTTAGGGGGTGGGATAGGGGGGCTATTGGGGATGCTTAACATTGTGTTACAGTGCAAGACTGAGGTATATTCATTTATATAATCTGCCTGTAATGTATTTTACCCCTGGAGATAAAAAAACTAATCAGTGAGTTTTGATTATGTTCAGGTGGATGTCCCAATTAAGTACCTAAACTTCTTCCTTGAAGATGATGATGAGCTTGAAAATGTAAAGAAGGTAATACTACAAGAAATGCTATGTATAGCACTAAGTTATGTGATACGTTCCCCAACTAAATTGCACTAATACTTTGAAACTCAACGCCAGGAGTACAAGGCAGGCAGGATGCTGACTGGTGAAGTGAAGCAGCGTCTTACTGAAGTTCTAACCGAGCTGGTTGCAAGACATCAAAGAGCTAGAGCTCAAGTGACCGATGAGGTACTCAGTTTCATTATGCCCGTCATCTTGTACAGTTCTGTGGTTCTGTATGCATATGCTTTGAGCACACACACGCTGCATTTTCTTTACATAGTAATAGTATTCTGCCATGGCACACCCAACAGCATAGACCAATGCCCAACGCCCTTATACAAACAATCCTACATCTATGCTTGTTGAAGTGCGCAAGGCCGTACACACATTATTATTTATTTATTTGTAAAAACTAAAGCGTATAGGGTGAAGCAATATTTTCTTTCATTGAGCTCACGGTTTCCTGTTTTTGCAGATGATTGATAAATTCATGTCTAGGAGGCCCCTTCCCAATATGTTTGGTTGACTATGATGTCAGGACGGGGGAGGGCAGGCATTTTTGTTCTTAGGTGATATGTAGAATTCCAGAAGCAGCACAAGTGTGTTTCATGATTTATTTGTCCCAATTGATATGGACCTGGCCATTCAATCCTGTATTATGGCTACTTGATTATGTGAAATCAGTAAAGGATAAGCTTATTTTCAAGTCTGCTGTGTGAATGTAAACTTTTGAATGCTTGATTGCTTTCACCTGTCGAATTTGAAAAGATTCGAGTTGAATTATAGTCTAGTTCAATGATCATATTAATGGATGTAATTGTTGTCTTATCTTTCTTTTTTCATTTTTTCTGAGGGGGTTTGCAAGGATCTGATCGTTCTTTTCCATGCGTTTTAGCAGTGCCGATGCTGCCCCAACCTAGAGCAAGGAGTGTGCTGATAGAATAAAATAAAAGAGGAAAAAGAGCTGATAAATAGTGTTAAATAGTGCTAGATTTATCCTTTTTTTTAGAAAGAAAACACTAGATTAATTTCGCATCAGGAATTGTTTAATACAACCGACGCACGTGGCGTCAACGTACAGTGATGAAGACAAATCGGGTAGTCATTTACCCAGAAACCCGAGCAACCCGAATTTTTTCCCCATTTAGCTAACGCGCCGTCCTCTGTATTTAGGGCCCTTAGCAAGTGAGTCAGACGCAACCCCGATTTACACTCCCTCCTGATCAGCTCAGTGATGTCAGCCCACTTTCCCCTATCCTCTTCTCCTCCGTTCACCAGCTTCACCAATGAAGACAATCCGATGTAATACCACCTTCGCCGCTCCCAACATGCACCCAAAGCTCGCCAAAAAAAACAACAAAGCGCCTCGGCTTCCTCCGCATCGGAGCACCCCCTCTGCAGTTTGACCTCCGCGCCTTTCAAAAAACCCCCATCATCTTGGGCCACGGCGGCTACGGCGGCAACCTCTTTATCTGCCTTCCACGAAGCATCGACGGTGATTCAGAGTTCGCCAGGTCCGAGCGTGAGATCGATTTGCTTTTGTTCCAAGTTTTCCACTCCTTTTGACTCCAAGCTAGTAGTCCTTTGAAGCTTGAACTGCGCTTCTTCCTGGATTCGGATCTTGCTTTTGGAAGAGGGCTTCGTTTCGGGCTCTCCAGATCTCGGACAGCCCCGCCTCAAACAAAGTTATATCAGGCGGGCTAGAGGCACTAGACATGTCCTAGAATCGTCACCGTGAAACCTAGATTGGGTGGTCCGAGAAACCCAAATCGAGGCAAACGGTTGAACCGGGTAGTGGGTGTCGTGGTTACAATCAAAGCATTCCACATTCCACCGATGGCCTGCTCTTGTTTTTTCCAAAAAAATCTCAGTTGCTAAAACATACTCCCTCCGGCTCCATAAAACTTTAACGTTTTAGGTTTGCCCTATGTCAAAGTTTTAAAATTTTATCTATACAAATTTTTTTAACTATTTGGATTGTGTTCATAAAATCCATACATATAAATTTGTCTTGAAAAATACTTTCACAATATCATATTTTCATAGATTTTGTAGATAATTTTTATTATTAATTGATGGTCAAAGTTGCATTTCGAAGATCGTGTCAATATCCAAAACGATAAGTATTATGAAACTAGAGGGAGTAATAGTGTACCAGGGCTAGATAATGTTTCAAGACAAACTTTTAGCTTTCTAGGGTTTCATAGTGTGTCGGTATGATTTAAAGTTGAGCTGTAGAAACTTTTTTTTGAAAAAGGGATAGGAGAACTGTCGTCCTATTTCATTAATCAACAGGAGAAAATAAAACAAAAAAACCCATGCAAACACGAGGTAAATCCACAACGCTAAGCTGCAACCCAGGCCCAAGCCAGACACACCTCTGGCCACCATCGGGAACACTACCTACATAGGAGAAACAAGGAATGCAGCACCACCGATGCCACGTAGGTCGAACCGGAGAGATACAGGAGAGGGAGAGAGGGGGAACAACACCAACACTCACACAGCGACAAATGACTCGTAAAGCAACAAACCCAGTGGAAACTCAGAGTGTAAGACGGCGACCATGACGTCTCCAACGAGGTAGCGACAGGAGAACCCGCCGCCGTTGCAAAACTGCTAGGGTTTTTACCGAAAGTAGGAGAAGGTCCGAAAGGTGATGCCTCCAACGAGGAAATGACACTAAAGGTGACCCCAGCACCATCCCAAAAGGGCAAGGCTTTCGCCCAATACTTGCCTTACTAGTGCAGAAGGCAGAGACCGCTAAAGGTCGAAAGCACCAGAAGAAACAAGCCGTCGGCTGAATACGCAGAGCCGGAGAGCATGCACAAACGCCGCCACCCGACGCATAAGACGCCGCCCAAGCCTCCCGACACCTTGGAGAAAGGGAGAGTCAAGACGACGGGACGGGACCAGATCAAGAGGCGGAGAACGTGGACACTGCCGGAGAAAGGTCGCCAGCCAACGCCACCGGAGAAGGGCCACCACGCCTGGTGGCCTGTGCACGGGAAGCGAAAGGAAACCAAACGCCGTGTCACCCAGGCCGCAAAAGCCGAACCCCGCTATTAACCTGAAAAATTCCACCCTATGCCACCGAGCACCTCGCTGGGAGGGGAGGGCGGGCAAGGAGGCGACGACGGGACCAGGCTAGAGACAGAGATCGCCGCTTCGTCGAAGTACGGGCAGTTGTCCACCACGCCACCACGGGAGGAGCTGAAGAGCCATTGAACACACGTCCCTGGAGTCCACTTGCTCCGTCCACTCCAGCCAGCTACCAAAGCGGACCCCCCAAGCGGCCGATCTCCACCGAGACGGGCTCAGAGGGAGGGGGAGGAAGAGAAGATGTCGGTGCCGAGTTCCACCGAGCTACGAGGCCACCGGACTCACGACACCGTAGCACCACAACTCCGACTGCTCTGACAACCACCAAAACCAAGCCTCGTGCCCACTGATCTGGCCTTTCATGGAGCGGTCCCTCCAGGCGGTCTCCATCAATACGGGCCTAGGGGGAGGAGAAGAAAGAAGATGGAAGAGTGAAAGCCAACGGCAAGCTCCACTACTGCACGCGAAGGTGGTGAAGAAGAAAGGAAGGAAGTTGCGCGTCCTGCGAGGGATGACGCGCGATAGGCGAACGAAACACGACCAGATCTGAAGAGGAAGAAGCCAAAACGAGTGAGCAAGCGGTGGAGTGCCGAACGAAGGGCGGAGCCGCAGCGTCACAAGCCGCTAGCGGGACTCACCAACGCACCGCAGATGGCGAGCACGCCAAGACTCGCCAGACCTAGCGCTTCAGGCCACCGCCATCTGCTGCTGGAGAGGAGTCCGCCTCTCAACTCCACGTCGGTGGAGGAGGCATCGGCGGCCGAAGGAGGGCGAGACTACCGCCAACGCCCTTAGATCTGGCGAGGCTGGAGGCCACCGACGGATCTGGTCGAAGCCACCACAGAGGAGAGGGCAGGGGACAGGGAGGGGGCAACGCCGCCACCGAGGGCACCCCCAACTCGACACCACTCCGCGCGCCGCCACGCGACCGAGGCCCAGGCCACGCCGCCAACTAGTGCTAGCCATATGGGTTGGTCAATGAATCAACCGGCCGGCTTCGGCCGGCCTTGGTTTGGTTCAAGATAGTAGCTGCCTGTTCGGTTCGGTTCGCCTGGGTTATCCATCATTATATATTTATTTAATTCAATATATGTATTTATATATATTTTTTTCTTTAATTTATATTGTATATTTGTGAAATATAATGGTTTTTCTTATTTTTCTTATATATTTAAATAAAATAAACCGACTAATAAAAACCGGGCTGGCCCGGTTCGGTTTGGTTCACTGTGCGAACCGAACCTGGGCCGAGACCCCGGTCGGTTGGTCCGGTTCATACAGTAACCGAACCAACTGGGCCCGAACCGAACCGAAACGGGCCGGCCCGTTGGCCAGGTCTGCCGCCAACCTCCGCTGTCGAGGGCGCCACTGGCTGCCGGTATCGCCCCCGAGTCGTGTAATACGTGTAATACAACGCTAGGAGCCATGACTCAAATACAAGACAAAAAAGGATGCTGAAGTACTTTGCATAGTTGATAACTTAATATAATTTGCTATCATTCTGTTATTTACTTATATAAAGAATGTATAAAGCTTTTGATCTAAGGGTCAATAATATCGGATTGTCGGGATTGAGAAAAGACCAAAAATTGAAAACTGTGACCCTACAGTGGCGCCCTCTTCGAATTTCATGCATGTGGAGCTAACCGTTCCACCTCCAGAAGCTGCCATCACCGGGCCTCTTGTTGCTGCTTGAAGCTGCTTGGCCAGACTCGTCGTCCTTTTCACGCCTTAGATATTCAACCTCCTTTTCAAGGGACCCCATCTTCTGCAACCGTTGTTGAAGCTCTGCAACTTCATCCTGTCCATTGAGCAAAAGGAAAATATTGTGTGTTTATTTCAACCCCAAGGGTGTAGTAGAACATGAAGAGCTCAGAGGTCAAAGGATACTCCTGTTAAGTAATGAAAACTATCAAAAACTATCACAGCTCAGGGGTGCTAAAGGATATCTCATTATCTCTTGCTACGTAAGCCACACATTTATCCCAAGTTCTTGAAATAGTTCAGAGTTTATTTGAATAGTCAAGTTTTTGTAGGAAGGGGAACTGTTAAACTAAGTTAGGTGGCAATAAGCAAGTTATCATTGATAAGTTGTCCCCGAGACCCCGACAAGGCGACAAAATTAGTTGACTCGCCCATCCCTGAGACCCCGGCTAGGCATTGAGCTGACTGATTTCCATTGCAACTTGCTTGTTCCCAATCAGCTTCGAATAAATCCCCTATCCATATTTTAGGTAACAATGTACCTTTAGATGACAATAATACTAAAGTCATCCTAAGCTGCCCCAAATAATTCATAGTTTGTCATAACAAAAAGAGTAGAAGTGCCAATTACTAGTTTAGAATCCAACCAGTTCATCGAGTGTTAGAGCAAGAGCATGATTTCCCCATTTCCAACAAGCTTTTGCATACCTCAAGTTTGGAAGCCCTAGCTTCCTCTGCGGAAAATAGATCACGGACTAATTTGAGTTCCTGCATAACAGATGGGACAACAATTAAACCTGATCGTAGAGAACTTACAGCAAGTTTCTTCTTCGGAAGAGAGAGCGTCCTAACACAAACAGCTGCTACTATTCATTTTAACCTATTTATGATTCTCTTCTCTTGTAATGTGTATATATTTTTTTTACCGAGGTTCGATACACCAAAATTTGACCTTTGAGACCTTGATCTAAACACAACATTTGACAGAATATTTCTGCAATAGCAACCTACAATTTCATTGAGATATATTATTTGAAATGAATTTTCTGATCTGTGGGCAGCAGAACTTTAAATATTGAAATAACTTGAATGAATCTCAAGGAAACTCAAGTGTTCTTTACAAAGGCCAAAGATAATGAGATGGACAAATTAGTAGAGGGATTACTTCAGCACAAATACTGAAAGGAAACATGATATTTCTTGAACAATTAAGCAGCTTGCCTTAGTAAGTTCCATGTTTCTGTTCTCTACATCAGCTAGTTCCTGCTTCAGATGGATGTTCTGCAGCTGTTCCTGTTCAAGTTTTTCTTGTACCTGGTTTTTCTCACCCTTGACTGTCTGCACCAAGGTTTTCCTAGTGTCTCGTCCCTTGTTATTCAGAAAAATGACAGAAAAAGCATAAGTCGTAAATAAACAGACCTTAGGTGCTGTCAAGAAATTGTGTCAACCAACATATTGAAAATGAACCCAGATCTTACCTTTTCATCTAGAAGTTCTTCAATTTCAAATATGACCCCTCTGGTAGAATTTGTTGCAGTGGATATTGGGGCTGTACCATTTGTCTCAGGTTCATTAATTTGTTGAGATGGAAAACTTGGTCTGGCATGTAGCTTGAGGGCGTAAACCTAGATTAAAAAAATATTCAGCTAAATACATAGATGTGTATCAGGAAAACCGGATTGATGACAGAGAAACATGCCTCATTACTATATCGTCCACTGTACCCTCCAAATGACACCAGAAAATCCTCTCCATTGATTGTGTGAAGTACTAAACTTGAGCCCTGTGATAAAGGATCTTCTGAACATCAGTGACAGCTTTGGGTCCATTAACACTTTCAATTAACCAAGATTACAATAACTGTGGTTACTGGTTAGACTATGAACTGCACGATTATGAAGTCCCAAACCAATTATAATATGAGATTTGAACTTCTAGAACCAAAGTATATTTTTCCCATTTATTCAAACTATCAGAGAGTTTGCAAGAAGTATACCGAACATAAATATTCTTGTGCAAAATGAAAATTCCCTTTTCATTTACAAAGAGAACACAATAACATAAACAGCTCACCTCGCTTGTAGGGGGTGCACGGCCTTCAGGAGTAGTAACAACTGACCATATAAATGTAGACATGTTAAGTACAAGTGTTTCTGGGACACCTGTAAAGCATTAAGGACATGTGAATCACAACAATTTTATAAGCTGCTCTTGTAGCAAACAACATTGAAAAACTGATAAGCCAGGGGGAAAACTCTCTCACCAATTATATAAATCATAATGTAAGATACATGCCTGTCACTTCAACCTACCTTTCTTATTATTACCACCCCCAGTAATAAACCAGTAATCTCCAACTGTTACACCTGCATGCCCTGCTCTTGGTTCTGGAATAATACCATGTTGTTCTGGTCTTGACCATTCCATCTGCAATTAAAAATTCCGTGAATGGTTTGGAATTCCTAAAGCACCAGATACCATCTCTAGAAAAAAGAATCAATTCTCACTGTCTGCATGTCAAGGAGATATAGATCACTGAAACATGTAGAATGAGACCCCCCACCAAATATCAAGAGATACTGGTCTGCATAGCATGCAGCAGCATGCTCTGACCTTGGAGAAGGAGGTGTCCCTCTGGAGAGTAAGAAAATGGTTTTAAGTAGTCAGTTATCAATCTTGTGCCTCAAAACTGTTTTAAATAAAAGGGCCCACATTGAAAAGAAACACAAAAAATTAATCTCTTTTACTATTCTTTTTAACAATATTTTTTTTGTCATTTGTGCAATTATTAACAAACAAACTCCAACAAACTTACGTAGTCTCAAATTCATCCCAAGTCATGGTCTCGAGATCAAGAATGTGTAGGTCATTCAGAAGTGACCTCCCATGACCTTCACCTCCAAACACAACTAAAGTGTCTCCAACCAGAGTCACTGATTGACCACCCCGTGAGATCTAAATGAAAAAGCAAGCAATCATCAGATAACTTGAGACCAAAGAAAAGGCCAAGCTCAGGAAATAGTGGAAATTTTGTTTTTTTCTGACAACACAAATACAGAAAAAAACATACCGGTGACTTGCCATAAGTACGTAAGGTTGACCAGGTACAAGTTTGTGGATTGAACTCCTTAACTGGAATAAATACATTAAGTGGGAAATCGGATCTAGCAAAATAAGTGAAGAGTACAAACTATAAGCGAAGTATTAGGCTAACCGCTGAGACTTTCAGTAGGTTCCCTGGTGTGTCCTGCAAATGAAAAGATCTTGTTTCCCAATGTAATCTGCAGCGATTAAAAGGCAGATGCAAATATACTATACAGTTACAACTTACAACCATTCTACCAGTTTCACACAATTTACTACAAACAGTGTTTGATGATTACCAGTGAATGACCAGCACAAGGAGCAACTGGATTTGTTTCAGCTGCTTCGGAATGTCCTGATTGTGTTTTACCTTCTAACTTTGACCATGATAAACTTTTGAAATCCAGAACCTTCCATAAAAAAATTATTTAAATTTTAAGATGCATGCCATTGTCAAGAAGATAATAAAAGATGAGGCTAACATTTAAAGTAACTGATGAAGGGATTTATGTCTAAATTCAAGTGGTAGTGGGCATCCCTCAGATCCTTGCCAGAAATGCAATTATTAAGAATACAACATCTAAAGCCACAAACTACACAGAATCAAGATGAAAAATCTACCTGAATGTCACCAAGGTAACGGCCATTCTGGTTTCCACCAAAGGTATACATTTTTTCCAGAAACACAGCAGCTCCATGCTGCAGAACATAATTGTTGACAGTACGTCAGAACCAGCAAGAACACAGGACAGAACAAAAAAAAAGATGAATTAAGCGATCAAGGAAATAACAAAGACCTTGTAGCGGGGTTTCGGATGCTGTCCAGACACAGAGAGTGGCGTCCAACGATCATAAGCACTTATGGAGCAGAGGCCGTCCATGGTGACTTCCTTGTCCTGAACATCAGCCATCTTCCCGTTCTCCGCCACAACTACTTTAGACTCTTCGGAGGCAACACCATTGGGGCTAGCTGATTTAGTGTACAGTGTTTTTCTTGCACTCTGAAGAGTTTTTTGACACATGATCAGAAATTATCGAAATTATGCCAATGCATCCCTGCGAATCATATGGACCATGTGGCACAATGTCGGAACCTATCGAATTCTTTCTTGGAACAAACGATCATTAATTAGAAATCCCACTATCACATATCAGGATGCAAACAAATGTCAACACATCCCTGCAAATCATGTGGCGCCATGTTGGGGCCTATTGAATTCTTGAAACACTCAATTGCTAACGAACAAAGCAACAACAAACCGTGCAATAGTGCTAGTAACATTCAGTGCCTGTAGTTTCGCAAAAAAAGCTCACAGCCCAGGTTCCCATAATCCCATTCAGGTATAATGTTAGTGTAGGACACCACGCCAATGATCCCCGGGACTAGCAGTTCTTCACAATCACATACTATCCAAAAGATGTTTTGTTCTATTTAGCAGCATTGGTACGCGAGGCAGCCAAGGCTATGGGATCACGAACCAGCTCGCAGCGAAGCGAAGCCACGGGGAAACTACCCACGCATCCTCGCGAGGAAGTGGAACTCACCGCCATCTCGCCGGGAAGGCTCTCGAGCTCGAGGAGGTCCTAGCTGCCTTCGAGCCCGAAGAGGATCGGTGGGTGGCACCGCGCGCCCTGGATCCCCCTGCCGGCGCGGCGCCCTCCCGGCCTCGACGAAGATCCGGAGGACGCGGAAGGGCAGGAGGGGCTTCCAGAAGGCTCGGGATCTGGAGAGGGCTCGATGCTGCGGCGGCGGCGGCGGCGGCGGATGTCGAGATCTGGGTGGTGTCCGCGGGTGGAGGCTGCGCTCCGGCGACCCGCGAAATGGAAGGGACGGCGAGAGGAGACGACTACTACGGCTTGAGGGGACGAGACGAGACGCCTCGCGATTCGTGCGGATGCTACAATGTGATCGGGATCGACGCGGTTGATTGCAGTGCACGAAGGAAACACGTTACACGTGCGCTCTCGTGCTGAGAGAAGAGATTATCGCCTTGGAGATGGAGCAGGGCAAATCAATCGTCCCGACTCCGAGGGCATGTTTAATGCACCCTCCTTTATGATCATTTTTGGGCCCTATTTGATTCATATTTTTAGTTTTTGTTTTGGTTAGGTTGTGTTTTTCTAGGTTGATTTGAATGGTTTAACAACTGAATTGACTGAATTTTAAAAACTTCTTGAGGCCACATTCGACACAGCAAAAAAAGACACAAAAAACTCAACGCATATGTCTTTGAGACCAAGAAAATAGCGTCTTAATCACTTTTAAAAGCGGTATGAAAATACTAAATAAATTATTAAAAATATTTTTTAAATTTTTTAAAAAACATATAAAGTCTAAAAAAATATATAGCGAACGATCTGTATCAAAACCCAATAAAAACTAAATAAAACAAGCAATCAAAGAGAACTTTGGTAACACTAGAGGGGCTTAGATTTGTTTTGTTTCTTATACTGCCATGGTAGTACAATAGTAGCATATTTTTGTGTGAGGCTCACTGTTTATACGGCTAGTAGTACTATAATGAGTTCTTTTTCACGTTTAATGATGTTCTGCAAGAAAAGGCATTAATCAATGCGACAACAAAAGAGGATTAAAAGCCTCAAAGCTTATGTATCTATCTCCATCACAGTTATACATGACTGGCCCCTGGGGCAGACAGCACGCAGCCGCCATCTTTTTTTTTGACAAGAAAACATGTGTACATCCAATTTTCGTCACCATCTCATCACAGCAGTAGCAGCAGCAGCAAAAGAAGATTAAAGCTACGAAAACTCGTCTTTCCGTTAGTTCTCTTTGCAGCTCATCTGGAAACATGAACAATGGCATTATGTTAGGCAGCCTGCGATATTACTCGAATTCTTCAGTGTTCCTCTTTCTTAACATCTTCGTCCTGCGGTAGCGAGACGAACTGCACGATGTTTTGCACCACGGAGGTTTGCACCCTGAACTTGGAGGCAATGTCGTCCACGCTCATCGGGCCGTGTTGGCTACCGGACTTCCCTTGGTAAAGTAGAATGATTTCTTGAATGTGCTCGACATTCAGGGTTCCTGGGGGTAGCTGCCTGTGCCCACCTCGCCCAGGTTCGGGTTGGGATGTTCTGACCTTTGGAAGCGGCCGGTTGTACCGTTCTACAACGGAAGCCTGCAAACACAAAACATTCTTATAAGTGCCAGACTACAAGCACTAATAATTTATTTCCCAAGAGCATTGATATTGTTATATATTAACTGTAAATGAATGTATTTCCAATCTGTCCTACCCCATACAATGGTTGCCAAGATCATAAAACGACAGGTCACAGAACTGATGTTTCATAAGGATTTAGAAATGTAATAGTATTTCATAATTCAGGGGTATTATGATTAAAAGCAATCCCTCCTCCCACATTTGATTATGATAAGCACAGCAAATTGCCTCTGATTTTTCCCCAAAAAGAAAAGGAAAGATCAAATATTTTTCAAGTTGAGTCATATATATTTTTATGCAGTAAAATAAAATCATAAATGGATAAAAGTGTTTTGCAAATGAAAATAATTTGGAATCGGAGAACTTACTTCACCCATTTCTGGCTTTCCTCCAGGCTTAGCAGTGATTCTCCCAACCATGTGCTTAAGCATCTCATCGTAACTTGGATCACGCTCCTCAAGTACACCATGGACATCTTTTGTTGATGTTGTTACATCTGCAGTGCATTTAAAAACTCATAAACTGGTAAATAGAAATAATGACCGCAGCAACCTGAAACCTACTGCAAGGTAACAACGATCTGGTAAATGCCCACAAAGCTTGAACTGAGGACTTTCTCAAAATCAAGATATTCAAGTATCTTAAGTTTATTTAGCAATATGGATCTAACAGGAGAAAGAAATATTTATTTGGGACATCAGGTCTTTGACCAGCCAATATTTCCCAGCAGGGGAGTTTGGAGTCTTAATGTATACTGGATGCTTCCTAGCAGGAGACTCTGCAACTTTCAGTTATCACAAAAGTGAGATTATGTCAAGCTCTATATACATGGCCTTTCGAAACTAGACAGACAAGAAGAGCATTTTTAACACAAAAAAGGTATAGCTATTTGAGAAAACATATTTTATACTAGGAGGCTAGAAGCTAGCAAGCTATACAAATAAGACCATGAGATATATTTTTTCCAAAACATTGACGTACAGAGATATCAAGTTATATGTTCTTCACTACTAGCAGGTAGCAACATTTGCTATCAGGGCTCATGGCCAGGAACTACAAGGTTATTCATGCCTGAAATAGATCAAATATTCCAAAATTCAGATCATATATGAGGCTACCTCTTTATCTCTTTATCAACTGACTACTCTTGACTCAACAATGCTTTTAACTCTATTTTTGTGACATCACAACGACGCTAGCATCGAGCTACAACCTAGCAGGATTGAAAGCTGACTTGAAGTAACAAATCATGTGGACAAATAAAAATGTTACTTTTTGTCTCAATAAACACCTGCACTGCGAGGTACAAGCACACAACAGTGTTGCTTTGGTGAAGATAGGCTCACCTTTCTCATAATTAGAATCTTAGTATATATGATTCAGAAACTACCAAATCAAATAGTTAAATCTAGAAAGGTTTAATGCAATTTTGGCACAAAAACTAGTTTAATTCAAGGTTTTAAAGCACATCAAAGTTTCAAATGAACAGATCTGCAGTGCCCTTAACAGAGCAATGCTTTTACAAGGCTGACAGCTGGCGAGAAATTTACTGAATACATAGTGCTTATTTGCTTAACAGAAAAATACATCAAGCACAGAAACATATCAGATTTTATGATAAATAATGTGATGAACAAACTGTGGTGTGTATTTTTAGGCCCCCTTCTTTTTGGCTTAAAAGCCAACTAAAAGCTACAGCTAGGAATGTTATTTTTGTAAAAGGCATACATTATAATGCTTTGACGTTATTTCTTTGAGACATTTAGGGCTTGTTTGCTTTAAAGACTGGAGAACTTGCCTGGCCCAGGCAGCAAACCCAGGACATCGATTTCCAGCGCCTGGGGCTGGATCGACCTGCCTGGGCGAGCGCCCCCAGGCCAGGGCGTGATCCAAACAAGCCCTTAGTGTTTCTTCTCTAATGTCCAAAAAAAAATTTGCAAATATATTTTTCAGCCTTTTCAAACCTCTTTTCGTGGGCTCACGACTTTTCAGCTGTTAAGCTAACTGAACTATTCGGCCCAATCAAAGAGGGCTTAATCAAACGTATAAACCCACAGTCCCACATTGCACTCAGTTGAAAACAAGGGCAAACTGATTGAAGACTAAGCTGCTTTTATTAAACATCGCACAAAAGTTACCAAACTTATTTCTAGCAGTCCTAAATAATGTGATCAGATAATGAGTGGAAGAGCAATTTTAAAGCTGGCTGGAATGGATAGGAATTCACTGATCTTAAAACAATATAGCTAAGGTTAAATTGGCCAAACTTGGTTTTAGCCGTCACATCCCAGCCTTCACAGGGAAATTTTGAATAAGAAGGTTACCGCACTATCAATTGTTTATGGCTCAATGAAGGGTTTTTATCATGTGTGCCATTATAAAGGGATGGGGTATCGCAATGGCCATTACAAAACACATATTATTATATATGCCATTATTAAGTTCTATTCGATTTCATCTATGCCATTATGGACATTATTATACGGGACACACCGGATGGGAAACACCAAAATACCTTGCGGGGCCCACATGTCAGCTGCTCTACCTCTTCTTCCTCCTCCACCGCTCTACCTTCTTCTTCTTCCCCCTCCTCTCTCATCTAGTTCTGATGGCCGTACCTCCGGCGAGCTCGTGGGCACCGGCGCCGGCGGTGAAGGCCGTGGGCAGCAGGGGGATGGAGATGGGGAGCTCGCCATGAATTATATTGAAATATAAAATTCAATGAAACACCCCGGAAAACATTATAAGGCTTTGCTATCGCATTGGGATCACACACGTTATCAGTCCATGGACATAAGGAAAATGCAGGCGGCAGTCGCCAAGAACAAAGCTAGCACATGGAATCAAGAACCCAAGGGCTAGGTCACACAGCACCATACGCGAATCCACGCATGAGCACGCGGCAACCTAAGCAAAATTGGAGCATGAGGAGCGCAGGGGCAAATGCCAGTAAGACCTCACGCCACCTAGTGACCCACCCAGCTACAAGGAAGAAGCCGAGAATAAGCATGAGCCGCCTCACCGTCCGGGGACACGCCGAGCCGGTCCTGGGGCGGGGCGCCGCCAGCGGCCGCCGGGGAGGCCCGCGGTGGAGGGGAGGGGCCGCCGCGCAGGCGGCGCGGGAGCGGGAGGGGGCCTCACGCGCCACGAGGCGCGGCGCAGGGCCTGGCCCATGGGCCTCCGACCGTCGCCGCCGGCGAGAGGAGGCGGTTCGCCGTCGCGGGAGTGGCCACGCGTGGCGAGCCTCGTTGTCGGCTGTTTGGGCCGTGGAGGAGTTTCGCTTTCTGACGGGCGCGTTGCGTTCTCTCCTTGGCCCAAACAGTCGGAGCATTCGCGTGAGAGTCTGTTAAATAAAGGGCTGGTACATTTCAGCTTTGTGCAGCGTAGCGTAGCGTTTAAGTAAAATTTATCTTTTTTGTTTAGTCTATTTAGTGTAATAATTTGTAATGATTTTTCTCAGGTTTTTAGTAGTTCTCATAAAGATTCTAAAACTATTTTTAAATTATTTTTTATAATATTTAAACCACTTTTTAAATACTCTTAAATTTTGTTGAAACGCTACGCTACGCTACGTTAAGCTGAAATGCACAAGGCCAAAGTGTAAAGGAATAGAGTGTGAATGTGAATGAATTTTAGAGGGATAGATAAAGTGTGTAGTGAATAATGTTATAGAGTGTGTATATAAAGTGTAGGATGAGTACGTTTGAGCCGTGGCTTTTTAGAGCACCATGATTATTATGACCAGGAAAAAGTCCGGTTCAAGATTTATTTTTGCCCTTTGAAACTCCAAAACTTGAACGACCAACCTCTCTATACTATCAAATACGTGAAAAAATTAGAGGAATGGATTTTTAGAGCATGTCTAGGTCTCAAAAACACTATTGTGGTCAACCTCGGTTCGTATACACTATTCAACAAAGTCGCTATGTCGGTCTCTAAAATTAGAGACACACTCTCTCAGTCTCTGTATTTAAAGTCTCTATACAATCTCTGCACCTTTTAAGTATAATGGCACTAAAAAGAATAAAAATATAGCAAATAAATGGTGATTTTGAAAGAAGATATAGAAAATGAAATACATAGATCCTGCTGCGATATCGTGAGCAGAGCGATGAATTTTATATTTCAATACAATTTGAAATAATCCTTTTTTTCACATTCTTCCGACCAGCACATATGAAAGAGAGAAAATTCCTTATTTGCCACTCTTGAACTTGCTTGTGCCTTATTTGCCACCAGAAAGTTTTCTCTTTCTTATTTGCCATCCACTTCAATTTTGATGCTCTATTTGCCACTACAGTTAGTTTTGGGGTTAAGTGGTGTTAAGTTTATGAGGAAAAGACGATTTTGCCCCTGTGTTGAAAAATATGTAATCTCAACATATTTTCCTTATAATATTGTTGGAAATTTCATTTTCGTCGGTTTTTTTGCTTGGACAGGACTTATTTTCGTTTTATTGTTTCAACTTCTTAGCATATTTGAGTTTGGTAGTGTTTCATTGAAATTTGACATAATTTATTTGAAATTTACATTTGATTTAAATTTGACATAATGACGGAGTTCCTTTGGAAAGACATAATGACATGATTTCAAATAAAATGGACAGCCACACAACAACATGACAATAAATCAATTGACCAAAACATACACAGCGACAAAAACTTTGAATTTAGATCCATCCTATCATTCAAAACAGCAACAAAAACGTGCATAATGAATTGACCAGTGCATACACAAATTGGTTTCATCATTAACAACAAATGTTTCATTCTAAGAAGGGATTGGAGAAGACGCATCACAACATTCGGATCCGTAAGGGGTTGTAGAGGAGGCATCACCTCATTCAGATCTAGGGAGGATTGGAGAGAGGCATCACCTTCGCTTTGGCATGAACTCGGGAGGAGGAGAAGGACTTGCGCCTCACTCCGGCGCCTTGGTCCTCTTCTTCTCCTCACACGGATGCTCGATGGCGGCGCCTCGCCCTTCTCCTCCAGCGCTGCGGCGCGGCGCCGCCGCCTCGCTTCCTCTCTGCTTCCGCGCCGACGGCGGCTTCTTCTCCTCCACGAGCTCATGGCGGCGGCGCCACCGCCTCGCTTCCCCTACGCTGCCGACGCGCGGCCCTTCTCCTCCACGCCAAGGCGGCCAGGTCACTTGCCTCTCCTCCTCGCCAGCTGGCAATGACGTCGCCTGCCTCCACGGACGTCGCCAGTTCCCGGCAGAATGCCGACCGCCTCAACCTCGTCACCGCCGCCGCTCGCCCGCCCGCCGCCGCCGCCTCCTCATCATTGCCGCCGCTGGCTACAGCGCAAGCAAATTGTGCTTTTTTTTTTTTTTTCCTCCAAAGACCACGGTACGCACTAAGGGTAAAATAGTCCACTGTATAAAAGTAATGGAGAAAAGTAACGGTAGTGACAAAAAGAGCATTAAAGTTGAAGTGAGTGGCAGATAAGGAAGAAAAAATTTTCTGATGATAAATAAGGCGCAAACAAGTTTAAGAGTGACAAATAAGGAATTTTCTGTATGAAAGACGGAGAGGACACACACCCTCGCAATTCGCAAACACATACTCCAGTCCAGCAAAACGGCAACAAACAACAAAGGACGCCACGTCATCACGCCAAGCAAATCAAGCAAACTAATCAAGTTCCCGTGACGCCGTCTCTCTCCTCCCCGTCCCCGACTTCCCCATCCAATCAACCCCTCCCCCGCCGTCGCCGCCGCCGCCGCGGCGATCTCTCCAGGTAAGCGCTGCCTCCCCCTTCCTGCCCGCTCGAGCGTGCTCACGATCCGGCTTCCTGGCCGTATGGCGGAGATCCGGCTGATTCTCCCCTCGCAGGCGCCCACGATCCATGGACTCCCGGTCGATCAACCTGCGGGGCTTCGCCGGGAGCGCCGGAAACATCATGCAGGTGCGTGCCCTCCCCTGCCTGAGCCCAATCCGTCCCGCCCTGGATCCCAGTGCTCCTCTCCTTGTGCCGCCCGAAGCCGGAGGGAGCCCTACGTGGCGTCGCAGCGGTCACAGGGACGAAGCTTAGGCTCATAGGGGATAGGGGCTACGATTTTTTGTCACCGAATCATCCTCTGCCGGAGCTCGTAGCCTCGTACTCTACTAGCAGTCATTCGGGGTAATGCTGTGGTGCGGCAAGCCGATTGAGCCTCTCTGACGTTTATTCACCTTCATGTTGAGTTGTGTTGGTGTGGTCTTGCAGGGAATCGGTGGATTCGTTTTTGGCAACGAGAGGTCCGATTCCAAGGAAGATAGGTAGGTTGGGAGCTTTGGGCACGGCTTGCATTTCAGTAAATCCATACTGATCTTTACCTTAAAAAAGAGCCGCACCTCGTTGGTGTGTACCACTTTTAGCAAGTAACCTTCTGATTGCATTGGTTGCACAGTTATGTCGAGAGATTCCTCGATCGCATAAGCAATGGGACGATACCTGATGATAGAAGGTCTGCCATGACGGAGCTACAGTCCCTTGTGGCTGAGAGCCGCTCGGCCCAGATGTCATTTGGAGCTATGGGTATCTCATTTCTCTTGGGGCCCTGATATGTGTTCTCCAGCTGTTTCTTAGCTGTGTAATTGACGCAAGATATTTTCTTGGTAATATTCAAATATAGGCTTTCCTGTTCTTCTCAACGTTTTGAAAGAAGATCGTGAGGACGTTGAGCTAGTGAGAGGTGCCCTGGAGACTCTTGTGAGTGCTTTGACTCCTATAGAGACGTCACAGGGACCAAAAACAGAGGTCCAACCTGCATCATTGAATTCTGATTTGCTTTCTCGAGAAACAGAGAACATTGCTCTTCTTTTGAGCTTATTGGTGAGTGCACATTCTTTGCTTTTTAAGGTACGCAACTCCCTTCACCTGATTCAATTCCATATGACACGGCTCCCTCTTGTTTGGTTTGAAGTCAGAGGAGGATTTCTATGTGCGCTATTATACAGTCCAGCTTTTAACAGCGCTGCTTACAAACTCGCTGAAAAGGTGCCCAGTAAGTCCTTTTCTGTTGAGATGGAACCACTACACTTTGAATCAATATAACTCCTTTTTCGTTCGGTATTTCAGATTACAGGAGGCAATTCTTTTGATTCCTCGCGGTATAACAGTTCTAATGGATATGCTTATGGATCGTGAGGTTTTAGCACTAACTGTCCCTGCCTTTTGTCTCCCTTTCTCTGAGGAAGCACATATGCACTCATGACACTTATGTTGTTTTACTATTATTATTATGCCTGTGTCCTTAGTTATCTATGCTGGATCAGTCTAATGGTTGTGGAAAACACCTGTAATGATTTTGTATGCCATCTTCAGTGTGCATGGAAAATGATCAGTTGTAGTTTTTAGTTAGCATGATTTTGGCTCCAACATGAATGCTGTATCTGAATATTATATGATTTTTAATCTGTACCTGGAGGAGATTATATCTGTGTATGCTTATACACATTACACTACAACTGGATATACTACTCGACAGACCCCTAGTTATGGTGTAGACTTTAGCATTAGAAAGTCCATTGAAATATGCAGTTCTTTTGCAATTGATGACAATTTATTACTTTATGCTTGAGTCTGTTTGTGAACCGTATTAAATCATTGTTGATATCCCAGATTTTCGTCATTAATTTATGAGAATCTTTATTTGATATTTTGTTACTTGTTTAATCTTCTATTCTGGTTACATAGCTCATGTTGCTGTATTTTTAATGTATCTTGAAGGTCATAAGGAATGAAGCTCTGTTACTTCTTACTTATCTGACCCGGGATGCAGAGGTTAAACCTCTCTCATATTCTTGGTTGATTTATTGTGTTGCAGTTAAAAGTTTGACTTTTAAATTAAGTCATTATTCATTCACCTTTTTCAGGAAATTCAAAAAATTGTTGTATTTGAAGGTGCATTTGAGAAGATCTTTAGCATAATCAGAGAAGAGGGATATTCTGATGGAGGTGTAGTTGTTCAGGTGATTACATGTTATCATTGTGTCTGTCCTGTTGCTTATTACCAGAAATTATCTGCATATGCTGTTTGTCCAGTTTTGATTTGAAAGTTGTTTCTCGAAGTGTGTAAAGCTGAAGTGCTAATATATTCTTTTTTTTTGGAGCAGGATTGCCTTGAGCTGCTAAATAACCTAATACGAAACAATGCATCCAATCAGGTTCATATTTTGTCCAAAAATATTTTTGAAGTGATAATTTGTTAGATTTTTCATTGACATTATTTTTGTACTAATATCAGATGCTTTTGAAAGAGACAATGGGTTTTGACCCATTGATATCAATACTGAAGATTAGGAGAGGTAGTGCATTCAATTTTACCCAACAAAAGGTAGGTTCGTAGAACCATCTTTCTGGTTTCACATATAGAATGAACATATGTCTAGTTCTGTCTGACTTAAAAAGTCTGCGTTAGCTATATTTTACTCAGTATATTTTACTCTAAGTTAAATCTCCGTCTCTTTAGACGGTAAATCTTCTTGGTGCTTTAGGTACTGTTGAATTGCTTTTGATGGGAGGCCCACCTGGTGAACCAGGTAAAGATGCTAACAAGGTTACCAATCAAACTGCATTAACTCAGGTACCCTATTCTCCCTTTAATTTGCTTCTATTTGGTTGCATTACAACACGAAACAGCTCATTCATGTTTCAAAAATAATAGAAAAATATTCTGGACCATCTTCTATTGTTGGGCGTGGAGAGTCAGTGGGCTCCTGTAGCTCTTCGTTGTATGGTGAGTCCTTTGGAACAGTCAAGCCACCATGTACTTCTATGCACCATTAATAGTTACACTCAGTTCTCGTGTCTTATCTATTTTACTGCGAACATTTGTTTCCAGGCATTGCGATGTATTGGCAATTTGGTGTTAAGAAATCCTCAAAATCTTGATTCTCTTGCAAGCAAGCAAGTTGGGGAAGAACCTCACGTCCAGCCTGCTCTAAATGCGATTTTTGCTATAATATTGCGAACTTCCGTTGCACAAGAATTTGTCGCCGCTGATTATATTTTCAAGTGTTTCTGCGAGGTGGGTTCTTCATATTTTCACAAGCTTCAATAATCAGGAATATATTTGCAAGGATGTAACGAAGCACTAAATGATATATTCAATTTATTATTAATTGCATTTTGATTGGCTTGTTTTGCATAGACGTGTACTTTGGAAACAAAGAAGAAAAAGAAGAGGAATTGAAGGTCTAAGAAATAACATTAACATTAGAAAGAAATATGTAATTGTTAAGTTGATGGAACTCACAAGTGAAGCCAATTTTGAAAGTAACCCAGGAAAAGTTGTCCAATATTTAAAGAAATACTTTTGTTCTAACATATGAAGTGTTACTATTGGCTGCTGCTAAACTATTGGCCATATTTTCTGAGGGGGATAGTAAGCACATTTTAATTTGTATATTTATGAAACAGAAAAATCCCAGCGGCCAGGCGTTATTAGCATCAACTATCGCTCCACATCCAAACCAAGGCCATGCTACCCATGGTGTTGACATGCCATTCGGAAGGTGAGTCTGGGTTTTTCTTCCATTCCATCTTATTTCACTGGGAATATTATCTTCTGGCTGTACCTATGTTTGTAAACTACTGCTTGATTTAGAGTGAGATCACCTATGCCTACTCTGTTAGATGGTTAGCTCCGACATTTTGTAGCATGCCACTATGGCTATTGCTCTATTGCTGCTACCACGTTTTCTGTAGTCCCAATTTCATCGTTTGTGAAATTATAGCTTTGATTATGTTGCTATTGTGATGACAGTGTACTTCTTCAAGCTTTGGTGTCAAGTGACGCTAATAGAGATATGGAGGTAATGCCTTCTAAACCTGAGGCACCATTTACAAAAATGCCTCCTCAAATTTCAGATATACCTTATTGTGAAAATGATACCCTTGTTGGTAGTTCTTTTGGAAATGTATCAAATGATTAACAAGTCATACCACATAATACCTGCAGTTTTGTTTTCCCGCTGTGCTGGTAGTTTAGAATGAAGAATTTGATTGTTTGAGATGTCATGCCAATATTACCCGCAGTTTTTCCCCCTCTCCTGTTTTAAAAAACTGACATTTGATCCTAAAACATGCAGGCATGTTGCAGAGCATCTAGCGTTCTTTCTCACATTATCAAGGACAACTTACAATGCAAGGATCGTGTATGTGCCCTTACACCTTTTCATTTTCAGTGAATCCTGATGTGTACAAAGTTGGCTGGAAAAGCAATTAACCAACTACTGAGAATTCATTATTGATTGACTGCATTGCAGCTGTCTAAAATTTAGCAAGTTGAAGCAAGATTGTGTACTTACCTGCTTTTGATGAAATCTAACAATTGGCTGGCTCTATTATCATTATATGGTTATTCTTACATTGATTAACAATTCATATCATGTGCCTTCTGCACACTATATTATTAGAAGGTTCATATGCCGGTTTTTGTCAATTACAGCTTTCACGGACTAAGTAGGCTTTGATAGGTGGCTTTCTTAACTACGTTTTTTTTTTCAGGTACTGCAAATTCAGCTTGAAACACCTACTCCGTCCTTGGGGCACACTGAGCCTCTCCTGCATCGAATTGTTACATGTTTGTCCTTAGCAGGTTCAATTGAAGGAGAACATGACCAAAGCAGTCAACCAGAAGAGTCATACACTCAACCTGTTATCCTCCGGCTACTTATCATATGGCTTGTGGATTGTGCAAATGCTGTAGATTCCCTTCTGGAATCCGCAGTACATCTGAACTACATAATTGAGCTTGTCTCAAGTAAACGATATACTGCTTGTGTTCGTGGATTGGCTGCTGTTGTTTTAGGTGCTTGTGTCTTGTACAGTGCAAGCCGTGAGAAGGGCCGCGATGCATTTGCTGTTGCAGATGCTATAAGTCAAAATATTGGCCTCACTACATACTTTTTGAGGTTTGATGAGTTGCGGAAAAGTTTTGTGCATCCATCATCATTGCAACAGCACCAAAAGCAGATTTCACGATCAAGTGCAAATAGTATGTCAGATTTCCAAGAGATTGAAGAGGAGGAAACAAATAAAGGAGATCAACATCCAGTCCTCTCAGAAATCTTTGATCCCCAATTTGTTATTTTCCTCAGTAAGCTTGAGACTGATATTAGAGACAATATAATGGATATCTTTAGCCGAACAAAGACTGCAACTGCAGTTCTACCTGCTGAGTTGGAGCAGAAGAATGGGGAGGTCGATGGAGAGTATATGAAGCGGTTGAAGTCTTTTGTAGAGAAACAATGCAATGAAATGCAGGTTAGTTTCCTGTTCATTGCATTAATTCAAGTTATCTACTCCTGCGCATTTTTAGAGAAAAAAAACCCTGTGGACAATTCCTGAGCCATTACAATAGTTAACATGGGCACCATATTCTTTTCACTTAGCAAACACAATTTGCATGATCTTATCAGGAAATGGTTCTTGAATTACTTTATTCAATAAATTTATAGATTATAATGTGATAAAAAGAAGAAAGGTGTACGATTAGCAGCTTCACTACTCTGCATTTGCTGGAATCTGACAGAAAACAAGGTTTTTCCTGAAGAACTAAGCTAAGGATTTTTTAGTACTTTCCCCTGTTGAAAAGAACAGGATGTAATTATCCATCGACAGAAAACTGGTTACAGGCAGCCTGGCAGGTCATGGTTGCCAGTCATTTTCAGAACACTAGCCTACCTGATATAAAAATAAGCCAACTATTATGTTATTAATTTCATTTTCAGGATTTGCTAGCTCGAAATGCAATGTTAGCCGAAGAGCTAGTGAGAACTGGTGGTGGTAGCACCGCAGAATCCTCCCAGAGATCTAGCAGTGGCCGAGAAAGGGTTCAAATTGAAGCTCTCAGACAAGAACTTGATGGAGCGACACGACGGATAGAGGCGCTCAAAACTGAGAAGGTTCAGATTGAAGCCGAAGCTAACAACCAACGAAGCCTCGCAGTAAAATTGGAGTCTGACCTCAAGAGCTTGTCAGATGCATACAACAGTTTGGAGCAGGCTAATTACCGGCTTGACGCTGAGGTGAAGACTCTGCGGCAGGGAGGTAATGCAGCCTATCCTGACGTGGAAGCAATAAAAGCGCAAGCGAAGGAAGAGGCAGAGAAGGAAACCGAGGGAGAACTGAACGATCTACTCGTCTGCCTGGGCCAGGAGCAAAGTAAGGTTGAGAAGTTGAGTTCAAGGCTGGAAGAGCTTGGCGAAGATGTGGGCACCCTGCTGCAAGGTATTGGCGATGATGCTGCCTTACCAGACGATGACAGCGAAGATGACGAGGAGGATGGCAAATAGTGTACTTGTGCGATGCTGCCATTCCACTTTGTAACCTAAGGCTCCATCATTTGTTTATCATGATCTTGTGAACTCGTGATAACAACTGTACAGTGGAACGTGGATGATGGGTGGACTAATGGTTGTCATTTCATTTCTAACTTATTTTACAAAGGGCCAAGACTATACTGCCCAATTTTCTCATGGTTTAATCTGTTCTGAATAAATTATATCAACTCAAGTAAAACAGTTTAGTCAGCGATATATTTTTTCAGGTTGGTAAATTATTTTGTTAATTATTAAGCCACCGACCCCGAAAAGACGCTCGGCTTGGCATGGGCTGGGCTGCATGTAGGGCTGGAAACGAGCCGGGCCGTCTTGTGATCTTCGGGAGACGTTGTCGCCGGCGCAACTGCAGTGCCGCACTCTCAGTCTCTCAGTCTCAGAGGCAGAAACACGACGAACACAACCATGGAATCGTGGATCACCGATCGGCCGTCGGCGGGCGGCGGCTAGGGCTACGGCTCAGCCGCTCAGGAGATGAATCGATCCGACGAACTGGGAGATGCTCAGATGCCGTCATGCGTCATGCCGATTGTTTGATGTAAATACAAAATACGATACATACATGTACATACGGTAAATGGGCCTTGGACCCTTGGTGTTCCTACTGGGCCGCTGCAACCCTATTGTCATCGTTCGTGTTGGGCTACCGATGCTAGCATTTGGCAACGTATCGTCCTATCCTGGCCGAGCTCGCCAGGCTCGCCGAGTCACTCGGCACTGAGCCGAGCTGGCTCGCTCAATTGACGAGCCACACAAACCGGATTGGCTCGGGCTCGCCTACACCCTCGACCCAAACCGAGCCAGTCCGAGCCAATCCGAGCCTGAGCCGTAAGCTATTTTTCCAGCCCTAGCTGCATGTCCAGTTGGCCCCTCTAATTCCAGCACCTATTTTCATTTTTTTGTTTTTTTTTCATTTTTTATTCTTAATTTAAAAGCACATGTGCCTTTGGTGTTTTTGCAAAACTAGACGCTTCTCGCCCATGGCATGAGCGACATGTGGCCTATGGCCGTTAACCGTCGCTTGGTGGCTTGCCTAGTCGCCGGTTCATGGGAGATCGAGCAAGCACAACCTGCACGGCTAGTTAACTAAGTTAACCACTATGGTGCCCGATGGGAGAAAAATTGGTTGTATGACATTCGATTGATGTGTCTCGCAAAAACTAACACCCAGTTGACGTGCCTTTTGATGAATAACACCATGCACACCTATTCCTTTATTTATGACATTTTGTGCATTTTGCTGGTTTTTCCTTTATTTTTCTTTTCTTTTTCCACCCATTTGAGACATGAATTGACAAAATGTTCCTGTCTGAAGTGGCAGAACGCACTGGGACCGCACCAGCTTCTTTGCGGTCTGACCGAACGGTTCGTATAGGGGATTTGTGTGGCTCTCTGTCTTGGGCTTGCGTAGTCCCGATGCGGTCCCGGTTCGGTCGGACCCCTATGTGAACCGGTTTGGTCGGACTGCAAAGAAACTGGTGCGGTCCCGGTGCGGTCAAGCCACTTCAGGTATGGGCATTTTGGTCGCTTCATGTCTCAAACGGGTGAAAAAGAAAAGAAAAGGAAGGGAAAAGCTAGTAAAATGTCCATAATGTCAAATAAAAAGAATAGGTGTGTCCGATATTATTAATCAAAAGGCACATCAACTAGGTGTTAGTTTTTCCAAGGCACATCAACCGAGTGTCATACAACTAATTTTTCCGATGGACACAGGTCGCCTATCGCCCATGTCATGGGTGATGAGTCCCTAGTCTTGCAAAAAGACTAGATGCACGTGTATTCTTAAATAAAGAAATAAAAACTAGTGTAAAAATAAAAAAAATCCCTATTTCCCCAAAGAAAATGTCCACTCTACCCTCTCAATTATAGCCAAAGTTCGGTTTCGCCCCTCTAAACTACAAAACTTTTCAACCAACCTCTCTCAACTATTAATATTGGACAAGATACCCCCTCACCTAAAAACACCCTGGTTTTGGATGACATGGAGTCCTAGTTAGCTTGGATTTCTAAAAAACAATTTCCAATAAATTGTATATAATCATAGGAAGGTAAGAAAATAAAATTAAAATACCTACGAAATCTGGGCAAATGCGTAGATTCCAAATATGCATATATATTAGTGTTTTTTATTGATTAAATAAATAAGTATTTAGGAAAACTTTGTTTGGATTGTAGAAAAAATGAGATTTAACTTTAGAATGATGAAAAAAAGAATGTAAGGATGCTATTTGTGCCTTCGAATTCATTTTTAAAAAATTATAATAAAAATGTAAAAAGTCACTTTGCATTTGAATTTAAAAATTCAGATTGGAAGGTAAAACTAACATCGTTATATTTTTTAGTTTCCTTCAATTTTCCCATAAATCAATTTTTTATAAATACTCTATTTATTTAATCAATAAAAGACCTTATAAAACAGATATAATCTTTAGCACATTAGTTTCACACAAATATAATATTTTTATTACATTTTTGGTTCTATACAATTGTTTGAATTTATGTGTATTTTATTTATATGTTGATCTTTCTATAATTTTGAGCCATTTATTTGAGTATTTTAAAATTCTTTTTTCTAAAAAAATGTTGACTAGAACACTTTATCATCCAAAAACGTGATGGTTTTAGGTGACTGATGGTAGTATATTTTATCCTATTGATAGCATAGGAGCATTAGTCGCCCGGTTTTAGAGCTGACAGCTGAGGGGCAATGTAAAATTTTGGCAATAGTTGAGGGGACATATCGATATCGCCCACCCTAAAACCCTTGCAGCGCCGCGTCGCTCTCCCACTAGCCCTTCTCCACACAAACCTCACCGTCCGGCGGCGGCGGAGCGAGATGGAGCTTCCGGCGGTCGGCGCGTCGTACCAGCGGTTCCCCCGCGTGCGGATCCGCGAGCTCAAGGACGACTACGCCAAGTTCGAGCTCCGCGACACCGACGCCAGCATGGCCAACGCCCTCCGCCGCGTCATGATCGCCGAGGTCCCCACCGTCGCCATCGACCTCGTCGAGATCGAGGTCAACTCCTCCGTCCTCAACGACGAGTTCATCGCCCACCGCCTCGGCCTCATCCCCCTCACCTCCGCCGCCGCCATGTCCATGCGCTTCTCCCGCGACTGCGACGCGTGCGACGGCGACGGCTCCTGCGAGTACTGCTCCGTCGAGTTCCACCTCGCCGCCCGCGCCACCGACTCCCACCAGACGCTCGAGGTCACGTCCAACGACCTCCGTTCCACCGACCCCAAGGTCTGCCCCGTCGACCAGGTGAGGATCTACCAGCAGGCCGTCGGCGCCGTGGATCCCTACGACACCGCAGCAGCAGCAGACCAGAAGCAAGTACCGCCACTCCATTTCCATAAAGGATTAATTCATTCCATACCATCGGAAGGTCAAAAGTTTTGGAATGTACCATTCTACCCCATTGTCATAGAGGCAGGGGGTTCCACCCATCAATGAGACAAAATGGTTTTTTCCAAAACTTTGATCTTTCGTGGTGGTAACCAATTCTTCATGTGCTGTTACGTCTATGTGTGACGGATGCCAATGCTTACTGCAATACTCGTCAATATGAATAGCCATAGATAATCCAATATTTGATTCGTAAATTCATCGAAAAGTCAAAATTTTAAGGGTATGGGCATGTTCTTAAGCTCCCTCATTATGCTTGTTCTTCAATTTAGATTAGATGCTATTTCTGTAACTAGTGGAACATACATACGGCTGCTGAGGGATAATATTCTTACAATTAAGATTGCTGACATAATGCATGCTGCATTTGAATTTAGATTCTAATTAGTAAGATGCACATCATCTACCTTGAAATAAGAATGAAGGAAGCTATCTTTGTCTTGGTGTACAACATCCTTAGGGTTGGTGAGGATGAGGACTAAGGTATATATATATTTAGATAGTGAAAACATAAAGCAATCTTTGTGTTGTTGATACCAACAAATACACTTTATGTTTGTCTTATTCTTCTCACTGAACTAAGCCAGTAACTCCTAGTACCAGTACTTCTGTCTCCAGGGGCGGACGCAGACAAAAATAATAGGAGGGGCTGACCTAAGTGGCTCAAGGCCTAAATCTATACCGCTTAGGGGCTAGAGCCCCCCGACCCACCGTTGGATCCGCCCCGGTCTGTCTCTAAATGTGGCATATGCCACATATCCTTGCTATTATTGAAATTTGACATGCTATTTGATGGAAAATATTTCGACGGATCACACACATTTGATAGTACAATAGCAGTTGGTTGTGATAGCCTCCTCAAGCACACTGTTATTTAGTATACATGGATGGTTAGACCACTTTATGTTTAAATTACTGGGAAGAAGCAGATGTGCTTTTTACTGCAGTGGTTGGACTATCAGTCTATCAGCATATGAAAAATTTGTGTTCCTGATTTCTCTGATGGTTTGTAGGTCAGGAGGCATGAAAAAGTGGAGCTTTAGGCTTACCATTTGTTGCACTGACTATATCGTTTACTTGAGTTCAGAGCATGCAAAAGTTGTCCAATAAAATAGTAAAGTATTTGTCCATGTTGGATATGCATGTTGTTAGGACAGTTCTGATTACTTCATATAACCTTGTAACTGATTCCTGTTGGTGGTAAGCTTATAATACATTTCTGATTTGAAGGGGCATACTGATTGTTAAGCTGCGTAGTGGGCAAGAGCTGAAGCTTCGAGCTATTGCTAGGAAGGGAATTGGAAAGGATCATGCTAAATGGTCTCCAGCTGCTACTGTCACTTTCATGTATGAGCCTGACATACGTATTAATGAAGAGCTCATGGAGACACTGACGCTCGACGAAAAGCGAAGCTGGGTGGAAAGCAGTCCTACAAAAGTATTTGAGATTGATCCAAACACCCAGCAGGTTAGCTTGTTTTTAGTTCTTTTTAGTAATGCTTTTCTTATGATTTCATTGGACTTCTACATTTTTCTATGTTAAGTTTGTATAGCTTGTTTTCCTTGGACTTGTGCATTTTTCTTCCTATGTCAATAAACTAATACCTAGAATTTAACTTACATCATGTGGTACTTCATAGTTACACACCGCAAGCCATACAAACTTAATGAATTAGTTAGTGATCAATACCCGGTCATACTACTGCACTTGATCTGTTACCACTTACGCGTGTTGACTTCCAATCTGCCATTATGGTGTCATTGTTACACTGGCAATCTTTAGGGCTTGTTTGAATAGGAGACTGGATTCAATCCCTTTGGATTGTCAGGGAAATTGAACCGTCCCCACTCTTAAAGATGGGGTTGGTTCTAATTCCCCTACTATCCAAACAAGCCTTAGTGTTTTTTTTTGCTTAGTGCTTAGCTATATTTACTGTTGAGCTGTTAAAATAAAATATACTATTCTAGTGAAATACTTTTGGTTTGAGTTGCCCTTATTGATCAAGTTTTCATATCGAATATCGATATGCATTGTGCTATGCTGGTCTCTGCTGTACTGTTGAATTTTGAAATGACCATATTTCACTGCTATATTTTAATGATCTTTTCCATCAAAGTTTTCTAGAACTGCTAGGTGCTAACTAGCGGCAACATGATGCCTAGTGCACCACCTAGCTAACATTGTCAAATGGAAATTCATGCATCAATGAAACACACGGATTCATATGGTATTTAAGGATTTGTGCTAATACTAGTGATGAACACTTCATGTATTAATGGAAGATAAGAAACACATGGATGATTTTTTTATCTATGATTTCACATAGGGAAAAAGTTGAAGTAGGGTGCCCCTTACAAATTTTAGTGCAGATTTAGAACAAAGTTACGTGCCTGATTCCCCTTGCTCTTTTGCATATGATAATAATTTCCCTAAAATTATGCAGCTGCACATTTTTTATTAAAAATGAACACAAATACACAATATATATCATGTGCAAGGGAATTAACAAATGATGTATACAAAAGTTACTAGACAAAAGTTAGTTTGCACTTTTGTCAACTCTGGAAATGACCCTCGAGTTTCCATTCCATTGGACCTCCCTTCTGGTCGGTCTTGTTTTGGTCCATGAACCATATGGTTTATGTTTCTTGACAAGTGTGCAATTGTAAACCCCTGTTATGCTTAGATGCAAATGAGCACCTTCCTGCCAGTGCTGAATGCTTTCCTTTGGACACTGCATTTTGTGAATCTTGAGTAGCTTTTGTCAATGTGTGCCTTGCATTGGCATTTAAGCATGTATTGTGCATCTTGTACTGCATTAGTCTATTCGAAAGAATGATCATGTGCATGCATGTAGTACAAAATATAATTTTTATGGGATTTTATCAAGTATATCAATTACTGTCACTAGTCTCTTGGTCAAGCTGTGAGGGAGAAACAGCTTTATGCCCTATTTGAGTCCCAGGAATTTCACATAAAACAGTTGCTGACATTCTTTTAGTGTTATCCTTACAACTTATGGCTTCCTTTTTTTCATTACATAAAATTTAATGGTACGTAATGCGTAACTGTTTATGATATTTTTGTTGTTTGAATCTACCTTTTTCTGTTCTTTTTCAATTTTTCATATTTGTACATACAAGCTTCGCTCATGGAGGTTTTTTGTTTCAAATGATTTACTAGGAGAATGCACCTAGGGCTGAACACTAGTTTTATGATGGCCATTGGGCCAAATTTTGACTCAAGAATATCATGTTTATTCCAATTTATTATATGCAAAAATCTCTGATGTTTACCGTTCATGTTTTTCTCTCTTTATCAGGTGCTGGTTGTGGATGCAGAGGCATACACATATGATGACGAGGTTATCAAGAAAGCGGATTCCATGGGGAAGCCAGGACTAATAGAGATCAATGCAAAGGAGGACAGCTTCGTGTTCACTGTGGAAACGACCGGTGCCATCACAGCTTATGAGCTGATTATCAATGCTGTGACAGTCTTGAGGCAGAAGTTGGATGCTGTTCGCCTTCAAGATGATGACGGTGATCTTGGTGAGCTTGGTGCCCACCTTGTTGGAGGCTAGAAATTTCTTGAGGAGGAATTGCACGCCTTATTATCCTTTCCACATGTAGGCTTATCTAACTATACCATGCTAATGGCAAGACTGTGTGTCTCCTTTGGACCGTACATTGACTTTCTGCCCCTTGTCTATGCGCTGACTATGCACTGTACTGACTTATGCCTCTATATGCGGCTGTTTGACGGTCGATCTAAACCGTTTATTTTGGATCTGACGGTTAAGATCTGAGGAGTTATCATGCTGCCACATCGCCATTCGTGGCAAGAGGATATCAATTCCAAGAGCACCTACCGACGTACGCACCATTCATTTCATTTCAGACAGCAATTTAGGGCCATCTCCAGATGCGTACCGTTCATTTCGGACAGCAATTTATGACCCGTTCTCAGTTTACTTGGCCTATTTACCTATTTACTTATCTTTATTTAATTAAACATAATTTGATTTTAGAACCCGTTTCTTTCTATCTCAAAGACTTGTCTAAGATCTCTAAATTACAAGTAAAATGAAGTGCACCTGACTCTTGATTTTATCTAAATTTTTTTTGGAAGTAAAAAAATAAGATAAAAAAATAATGAAATAAGATAAATTGACGAGAACAGACCCTCAGCAAACACAAATTCCTCGCCCATTCTTCAGAGGAAGAGGTGAACTTAGTTTTTGGACAACATATCCAGGCAACAAACTCGTGAAATAAGTGGACTTCGTCCAAATTAAAGGTAAGATATGCAGACTTATGCAGTTCATAGCGATAGTTTGTGACACAAAGTATTAAATAGCTTGCTAGAGAGAGAGAGAGAGAGAGAGAGAGAGAGAGAGAGAGGGGGTGATGCTGCCATGCTGGTACACCTGAAAATGTTGTGAATTATTCCAATTGATCTACACCGGAACTTTCATCAGTTCATGTCTGATTGTTACATATACACTCGCTGTAAAATTTACAAGGCGATGCTACAAAATTCACAACTATCACAGTCCAGAGTCAGATATGTAAACTTTTTTTTTTTTGCTACAAACCCACAAACACTATAGGCTCCAAATCATGAGCTAGCCCTTTTCTTTCCTACTACGGATTGTGAGGTTTCCTTGGTGTTCCTGATCTCCCTTCCACTATCTGGAGCCGTTGCTTGAGATGGAACACTTCAACCTGATTAAAGCAGGACCAGCATGTCAATTTGGTTTCGTGTTGCATGGTTTAGACGCTTTCCCAGAAACACGTTTCTACATTTCTACTTATTAGTGTATGAATCGAACAGGTTCCATAATACCTGGAGCTGGAATGCCCGCGACTGCTCTCCTGCCAAAACTCTGCGAGTGGAATGCAGCTCCTACATGGATAGAGCCAACTCAGCATAGAAATAGAACAAAATCATGGTGTGGTAAGAGATGACATCAAGTTTTTTGTGTCTTGCCTTTTGGGTCTCATCTGTGATGGCCTTCAAGAATGCCACTTCACGTTCAAGGCGCACATTATCAGCGTGAACGGTGTTAGAAAGGTTGTTTGATTCTTCATGTGCCAACTCTAAGCCTGCTATCTTCTCCTTGAGCAACTCGGCTTCCTTTTCCTTATTGGAAAGTCTCTTCTCCAGCTGCGCCCTACTGTTGATGATCGAAGACAAATTCTTCTCTGCCTGGTCTTTGCTTGCCAGAGCGGTTGCAAGATGGTCTTCCAGAGCCGTGTTTCTTCTGATCAAGTCTCTTATTTTTGTGTTGTATAGATGACTGACATCTGAAGAACTTCTAGCTATCCTTCTCGCACTTGATCCTTCACTCTCTGAGTTTTCTTCCTTGCTTGCTAAAATCCTAGCTATGTCAATCTGAGTATCAGTTCCCGTCCTCTTGCTCCGGTGCTCTTTTGGCTGTAAGAAACAATCAGCTAAGCATGTATATATGCTTTTCTAATGACTTGGAATGTGCATCACTTACAGTGCTAGTTTGACATGAAGAACAGTCATCAACATCATCATATTTGTCATCATCGATTGGTTTCTGAAGCTTTTGACCTAAGCTGCAGTCTCTTACATGATGTAACTGCCTGTGAAGTGAAGGGTGCAAACTTGGATGTTGTAACAATGACTCGGAGACTGATTCCCTTTTAGGCGGGTGTTCTACTGTAGAAGTGAGACTATGCCTTGCAACAGAACTATTAGAATATAGAGGGGCACAATTGTTGAGATGACCAGCAAGCTCTTTGGTGCTAGGAGAATATTCATACATCAAAGGGTCTACATCGGGGGCAGACCGCCAGCTAAAAGAATGATCACTTTGCAGCACCGCTAATACTTCAACCTGCGGGCAATCTCATATTCAGTAACGCATCTAAAGCTGACGTAACTTAAGCATTTGAATAGTTTAGGTGATATTCAGGCTCGGGAAAGTGGCACACAGATGAATCAAACAGAATGTACATACTTCAAGAATTATGTAGTATAGTACCAAGTACACTTAAGGAAATAGAGAGATCAAATTATGTCCTGAGGTCAATATCAGAATTACAAAGGAGAGATTGTTTGGTGAAAACATTTAGACCATATGATACACAAGAAATGCTCATTAGTAAAAATTTGATTCTTTCACCTTATTAGAAGGATCTTTTTTGTTTCCTCCAAAAGCAACAAGAACAATCTTGTCCCTGTGGTACAGAGGAACCATGCTGAAACCCTGCATGAATTACTCTCTCTCGTTTAGCAAACATGGGACTAGAGAAAGTATCAGAATTCAGACACTGGTGTTGCACTTTAGACATGGAAAACAATAAATTTTCTTAAGATAGTATTTCACTGTTATGGACAATTGGACATATAAACATATTCTGTACTTTATCATCAGTTCCATCGAATGCAATAGGTGAGGCAGAATCAAACAACTTACTTTCTTTGTAGTAATCGAGGAGCCTGGGGGCACTGCACAGATAGACCACTTAGATTCTAAAACATCAAAACTCCAGGTTTCTGCATGTCCTGGGAATTTGACTCTTTGTTAGAAGTTGTCAGTGCCACAGAACCATGCAAAAAGATTCTTATAAGAATACATGTATTTTGCACATACAAATCAAGGTCAACCTATGCATCTTCCAAATGCTATGTTTTGTAAGTTCAGAGCTTGAGACATACGTTTTTTCTTGCTTCCACCACCAGCAATGTACCATTTAGTTCCACATAGTGCTCCACTGCAACCTGCTCGAGGTGATGGGTGAGGACCATGAGTTTTCACTCTTGACCATACCATCTGAAAAGAATATGGATGTTTAAGTAACCATTTAAATGCAAATCCCACTGAGGAATATTGGTTTTGACAACCCGTCCAACTTACTGTCTCAAAATCTAAAGAATATAGATCATTCAGGGTTTTGGATTTTGAGTGGCCTCCAAAGATTAAAAGGATCCTGTCATCATACAGCGCAGCAACGTGATTGGATCTTGGAGAGGGTCCAGAGCCTCTACAATGACAAGCTTAAAAATTGACATACAGAATCCATACTAATTTTTTTTGAAAAAACACTAATTTCTCTAGATAATGATAGGTAGGGAAGTGATAGATTATTAGAAATTACTGATAATTTACATTCCAAAATTTTAAGTACAAAGTAAATTGAACAATGATTCCTCTCCCATGACTTATTCACTTTGACTCTTTGGAGTGAGGATGGCTCACTTATAATTCAAAGGAAGCCATGTTAATGACTTCAGATCAAGCATGTGAAGGTCCTGTCGTTTCTTTCCTTTTGTGTCCGCCCCACCAAAAAGTATCAGTGTAGCACCTGCTCTGATCACTGTGTGGCCACTTCTAGCTGCCTAAAATCAGTATCACAAGATAATTCTGTTAGTTCAGATGAATATTTGATGAAAGCATAGCTCTCAACACCTAATAACTTACAGGGATATCACCCTTGGCTTCCATAAGTGACCAAATCTCTGTTTCCGTATTGAAAGTCCACACTACAGCAAACGCATGATCTGTAATCTATCTGATAGAAGTTGGCAGAGTATAAATCCAAGAGTTTTGGAGGAATCAAGTATTATGAGCAAACCTGACAAACGATCAGAAGCAGGCTCACTTTTACCTCCGACAAGAATAACACTATTCCCCCATGGAACCTGTACATCAAAAGAAGCAAGTGAGGCTCTTACTTTGTGAAGCCACATGTAAAAAAATTTCTTCTTTCACCAGATTTATTAAGAAATGGGGGGCAAACTAAAATATGTTAGGGCCCATTGCGATCCTGTCATCTCATGGCCCAACAACAATCCGGCTCCCCCTAATACCAACACCTGGTCTCAGCCCCAGACCTCCTACATCTATTGGCCCAACTAGACGCGTAGAAATCAGCGGCCAGGTTGTGGCCGTGACCCAGATGGTCTGGTATGCTTGTGCTGATTAGGAAGGAGCACCTATAGTCAAAGCTCCGCAGATGTAGGCAATCGTGTCCAACTGCATTACCAAATATCATGCCTTCGGTGTCGTCTAAATCTTGCGTGGTGATTAAAATCTTATCAATCTAACTGGAAAGAATTTCATAACTAAGACTAGTGAGCTACAAGAAGTATACCAGACAATGACCTTTGCAGGCCGGCAGCTTGAAAGAATGTCCACTTGGCAATGGACGTACTTGAGGGACTGCAGTATCCCATACAAGCTTCTCTAAATTCAGTATCTAATGGATATAGAAGATAGAATCATGATGTTAGTTGATGAATAACATGGTACTGCCTAGTGCAGAGTTCCCAACACACAAAATTACCCACATTACCTTTGTATCATCCAACAGTTGATGACCAGAATCGCCACCAAACACTACCATTTTGCTCCCTACAATGGCTGCCGCATGCTGTATAACCAAAACAGAAGGTGAGTCAAGTTGGTCATTTGGATATAAGGACATTCTTATGAGCACTGTACACTTAATCCTATCTAGAATTTAGATGGTTACTCACAGCGAAACGGGGAGCTGGTTTGTCGCCCTCTGTACACAACACTGCCCAATTTTCTGAGCTATCCAGTGCACGGCCATCGAGATCAAATGTATCAGATGAGCAGCGATAAGCAAGGTCATCTGCAAGGCCACTCACTGATGTTGTGATCGGTTCATCCTCCTGAAATGGACTAAAATTGCTAAACATCAAAATGCACCAAAAATACATCAACATTAGATATAGGCACCAACTCACATTGGGCAGGCTGAGGTGTCTCACAGGTCTGACAGGGCTCCTAGAGCCATGCAAAGGATCACTCTGTTGGCCCTTCAACCTGCAGAAATGATGAAATCATTACTCAATGTTTTGCGAGGGAAATGTTGTCCAATAAGATAGCAAGCAAAATAAATGTCACATAGGTGATATATCGCACTAATATTCAGCACGCAAATGTAATTATCAAAACTAAATTTGGCTCTAGTCAAATGCAGGAGCCACTAGACAAAAACTGGGGTTCACAGCTATACAGCTCCACAAATTCAGATTGTGTTCCAGAAAATTTTCTCATCTTTTTTAGCAAATTTTCTTATGAACATTAATTGTCTGAAAACATGGTATCAATCCGTTTGAAAAACAAACTTGTCACCAGAAATCGTCCAGGACCACATGTAAATCCACCAAAGCAACCAAATGAGCAATTATTGGTAATGAATCAGATCAGGTGGAATGAATCAAATCAGGTGGAGGGGCTGAGATAACTGTTGGAATGAAAGCTTTACTGATACCAACACCAGAATGCACACATGAAAACCGCAACTCCATGAATAAGCTCTGGCCATCAGTCTTCATCCTCCATGATCCCATCAGAACAAGTACAAAGAAAAGAAAAGGTACACCTAACTATGGAACAAGGGTGCTAGATTCAGGAAATTTGCAGTACAATTTGTCCATTTCTACCTTCCAAGCTTCATCCGGCGCCGAGAGAAACCAAACATATTCGGCATTGCAATAAGCTTCTCCCCAATTCTGCTCAAGACAAGACCACCGGAAAGCACATTACGCTCTCAACTGCAAACAAGTCAATGCAGAAAAATAGTTAAAAACAGAAGTAAACGGCGCTTAGTGGAGTAGTTAACAGACTTGCGCACACCAAATCGTGGCGGAAAACAGGGGAACGAGACCAAGAAGAGGAGATGAGAACAACCCGGACAATTTTTTTTTTGGGTAAAAAATGCTTCCTTTAGGATTTAGGGAAAAAAAAATGCTGCTTTAGGATTGGGAAACAAATTCGTGCAAAATCATCCATGGGAGACCGAAAAACTAGTGAAAGGGAAAATAAACCGGCAAGAGCAGAAGAAGAAGAAGAATTCGACGCATCGATCGCTGACAAGTGCCTACACATCGCTGACGAATACCGGAGAGGGAGAGGCAGGGAAATGCAGGCGATTCCTCTTGCGGAGAAACCCGAGAAGCTCGATCGGCCAAGCGGCGGAGCTCGTCTGGATTGGATCACGCAGCCGAGCGAGCACCGGAGTGGAGCAACGGTGGCTGAACTCACTGCTGCAGGTGTGCCACTGCCACTGCCACGGTGAAGAAGGGAAACGGCTCCGGGGAAGCCGCTGCCACTCTGGCAGCAAGAGACCCAGCGAGGAACTGAAAAAAGGCTGTGGAGACTGGAGAGCGGCGTGAGCTACAGCGGCGGCTGTACCACTCACAGACTCACTCTCTACCAGTTGCAGTTGCAGCAGGCTTTTCTCTCCGTGGCCGCAGAAAAAACAAGCCAGCTTTTCACTGTCCTGATTCCATCGATCGATCCCTCCTTCGCTTGGCTTCTAAAGAATGAAAGACCTCTCTCAACATTTTATTTATAGATATTTTTAAAAAAAGAAGAACCAGTTTATTGTTTGATGAAATGGCTTTAATGATTTATTACCCATGCAATGAAACAGTGGTTAAATTAGGCAATATATGTTTAATCAACGGTTTAATGATGCATAGTTGAAGTGGTCTTTCAACTTAAAAAGATAGTTTATCTGGTTGATACGTTTTTGGCCCACTTTTAATACAAAAGTATGTCCGATAATTTCTAACTTATAATTAACTTAGAGAAATTCTTGGGGGATAGGATTGGTCCCCGCGCACTGTGAAGAGGAGGAAAAAGGGAGGAGGAAGGAGGAAGAAGGAAGAAGGAAGAGGGAGGAGGGAGGAGGGAGAAGAAGGCCTACCTCGCCGCCGGCCGTTTGGGTTAAGGTTCGGGTTTAGATTTGGGCTGGGTAGGCGGCGGCACGACGGTGGGTGGGGTTCGCCGGAGCCTGGAAAGGGGGCGAAGGCGGTCGACCGGCGGTGGAAGGGGGACCGTACCTCACCCACTCGGGTTAGGGTGGCGGCGACACAAGAATTCAAGATGAGGTCAAGGTGGCGGCGGTGACAAACCTCGCCAGGCGGCGGAGGAGAGGCAGCAAGGGCGGTGGAGGTGCGCGGAGCACCGTCGGGCGGAGGAAGGAGGCGGCTGGGGAAGGGGAGGGCGAGAGTTCGAGAGAGAGTGAGCGAGCGAGTGGGAGCCGAGGCGGAGAGAGAGCGCGAGCGAGTGAGGCGCGGGGAACAATCCCGTCCGCTAGTCCCTCCCTAGTCTCTAAACTTAACACTATTCATCGATATTTTTCTTTTCTCTATTTTATTTGTTACAATGCTAAACTTATCTTACGTTGAATATCGTTAGGGTTGCCCTAACACTATTTTGTGGTCATTTGTAATCTACGGAGCCTAACACACTAAGGACCGTTTATTTGTGAATCATTGAATTAAGGGCATTAATGCAGGTAAAATCAACAGGTTGTAACGAGTTTTCACGAGTTTAGGAACGAAGACCGGTAAACATATTTATGGAAAAAAAGAACATTCTTAGATATTTTGAGAAAAAGAGAAGATATTAGATATGTAAACATATCTTTTGCTTTTGGTTTCGGCTTAGTATGTTTATTCTCCGTTGTTTTCGTATATTCACGATAAGTTCCATGGCATACTAATTTGGGATAAGTCACTACAATAATCAGCATGAATCTCGAGGGCCAAAATGGAGCCCTCGAGTAAAAAGAAAATATTATCGAGGGCCAAATAAAAACCCCCCGAGAAATAAAAACTTCTCGAGGGCTAACAGAAGGCACTCGAGAGAAGCCGCAACACGCCGATGTCGTCGAACGTTCGTCTTTTTCTCGGGGGCCTGGCCCTCGAGAATTCAACCCCGCGCAATTATCTCGGGTGCTAATTACTGGTCCTCGAGAGTGCTAAACCCTTCCCCCCTATCCCGATCCAGATCGGGTCTTGCTGCCTCTCACCCCCGCTGTGCGTCGCCGCCGCCGCCCACCGCCGCGCTGCCTAGGGTAGTAGCTAGCCCACTGCCGCCACGCCTAGGGTAGCCCCCTACCCGCCGCCGCCCACCGCGCCACCTAGCTAGGGTAGCCCACCTCGCTGCAGCCCCCCGCCAGCGCCGCCTAGCTAGGGTAGCCCACCGCCGCCCACCGCCCACCACCCCGACGCCGACGCCGACCGCCACCGACCGACACCGCCGCCGGTCTCCAGAGCTTCCTCTTTGGTCCTCTCCGGCGCCCACCTCTCCCTCCTCGCTCCTCTCGGCCTCTCCACACTCTAGCCGCCGTCGCCGCCGCCTCTCCCTCCTTGCTCCACTCCGACCACCTCTCCAGAAGCCGGCCGCCGCCACCTCCCTCCTCCACCAGCCCTCCTACCTCCCCCTCTTCCCTCGCCGGCCCTTCTTGCTCCTAACTCCCATTGCCGATCGTCGACGCCTACAAGGTCAAGGTAAATCCTTTCGCGGGCTTTTCCAAGTTTGAATGTAGTTAGTCTCGAGGGCCGTGTATAGAAACCCTCGAGATTAACAATTAGGCTAATGACATACATATTGTTTAGGAATGGGAACTAATTGAGAACTGTGTGTTGTAATTAACTTGCTAGCGTACCTCAGATTAGTAAACATTAGTTTTAGTGCCATTTGTATTATTGATAATTAAGTTGGTAATGTACTAATTGAATGTCAGTATTATTAAATTGAATTGTTAATTTTGTATTATTGTTAGTGGAAATGTTAGTAGTTAAATGTTACTAACTTTTGCTTTTCAATTGTTAGTGGAAATGTTAGTTAAATCTTAGTATTTCAATTGTTAGATAAATGCGTTGATGGTGCATGTAACCTAGCCGTACATCACCCGTTCGGGAACGACACAACACGTAAGGTACCCGGACGGTGATTCGTTGGGTTCCATCACGAGTTGTGAACCACGTTTCTGAATTGTCCAGTGGACGACCCCGACATTGGGCGTCCCAGTGGACAGCCTACGAATGACCGCTTGTGTGCTATCTGTTGCGCATCCCTTAACCTGATACGTAATTTCGGCGGCATGACCTTATGGTTCTTCGGTGCATAATATTAGTGTCGGGGTGTTGGAAACGACACTTCGACCATCGTTGCACCTGGGGAACTTTAGGGTTATGCTGCCGAAATTTCGTATTTGGTTAAGGGGTGCACAACAAATAGCACCCAGGCTGTCATTCGTGGGTGGGTTTAGAAGCCTTCCCAAGCTATGTGTAAAACCCCTCAACACATAATTGAAAAATATGTGGATTTTAGGGAAACACATAATTGGACGCACAAGTCTAGTCTCTACTCCCTTCCTTATGCAAATGATTTGCTTCTGCCGCACAACGTCGATGTGATGCATCAGGAATCGAATTTTGCACAGGCCATCTGGTGTACGAACTTCGACATAGTCGATAAAAGCAAAATAACGTGAAAGCACGCTTGGACTGTGAAGTTCTATGTGAGCGGCCATCGTTTAGCATGATAGAAAGGCAACGGTTGAAGCCAAAGGCTCCATACTGTTTAACTAAGGAGCAGAAGAAAGATATTTTCAAGTGGTTCAAAGAAAAGGTTAGATTTCCCGACGGGTATGCGTCATGTTTCATCCGCGGTGTGGATGATGTATCAAAAAAGATACATGGTATGATAAGTCACGACTTTCACATCTTCATTCGAGACCTCGCACCGATAATTTTTTGTGGTTATGTGCCTGAAGATGTCTGGCTAGTGATAGCTGAAGTAAGTTTCTTTTATCGAAAGTTAAGTGCGAAGACGCTGAGAAAGACAGATGTAACAAAGCTTGAGAAAGATGCAACAGTGCTCGTCTGCAAGTTAGAGAAAATATATGTCCCTGACTTCTTTAATCCAATGCAGCATCTTCTGGTCCATTTAGCACAAGAAGCAAGGCTTGGTGGGCCCGTTCAAGGAAGATGGATGTATCCAGTGGAACGTCGCTTGAAATCCGTGCGAGCAAATATGAAAAACAAGGCTCGTGTTGAAGGATTAATAGCGGAGGCTTATTACATTCAAAAGGTATCAAACTTCGTAAACAGATATCTCGCGAGGGAACACAACGCGAACATTTTTGTGCCTAGGTACTATCCAGCTAAACGAAAGATTGATTCGGACTTAGAAATGTTCGCTGTTCAAGGAAACCCAGGTGGAAGGCTTTTACAACGTGAGTTAGCAGATCAAGACAGGCTTGTTGCACTATTGTACATTTTTGACAACATTAGAGAACTCGAGAGTGTCCAGAAGTAAGTCAAACACCCACGTGGTAGTTATCATTTTCTCACCTATTTCTGTAAGTAATCTAAGTGAAAAACAATTTTATTTCAGCGAATTCGTGCAAAAGCAATGGGAAGGGCTAGGGAACCGCCCCAACTCGGACGAGTTACGAGAACTAAAGCAAAATGGTGGTGGTAACGGGCATCCAAATTTTTTGAACTGGTTTTGAAGATACGTAAGTTCCGCACAAACATATGTTTTAAGTGTTTATGTCATGATCATTCTTTTTTTTACTCTTTGCACCTGATATTACACAGTGCAATGAAAATCCTAGCGTGCACAATGATCTTCGTATCATGTCACATGGATGTCGAAGACGTGTCAAAGTTCATGGGATGTATGACATAAACGGCTTTCGTTTCCGTTCTGCGGAGTACGAGAGGTCTAAGCCTAATTTACGCACGGTGAACAGTCATGTCGTTTGCGAAGGTCAAGGTGAGGGTGAAGATAAGGTGGATTACTATGGTATTATTCAGGAAATAATCAAAGTCGAATTCGAAGGCGACAAAGAGATCTCGGTTGTTCTTTTCCGTTGCCATTGGTTCGATCCTATTAACGGTGTCTGGAGTCAACCCAAGCTTGGCTTAGTGGAGGTCAAGCACACTTCTAGTTTTGGGACTTATGATCATTTTGTCCTCGCAAACCAAGTCGAGCAAGTATATTATCTACCTTACCCAAGCAGGCGTGTAATAAAGGCTACCAAGAGGAAAGAAAAAGATCATGATTTAAAGTCTTGGTGGGTAGTACACAAGGTTAGAAGTCGTCCAGATCCAACACTTCATGATTACGAGGAACCAACACAAGACGATAGAATAAACGACAGATTAGTGGTCGATGTTGGCGGGCTTGATGACCTAAGAGCTTTATTCAACACGGATGTTGAAGAAGAACATGAAGTTGAGGCAATGAATGTTGATGAAGATGACAATGAACCCGCGAACGAGGAAGAGCCTTATGATATCAATGCAGATCCCCTAGATATTGATTCAAACTACTTCTAGCTACATGGTACTTTTTATATGCTTCTTTAATTTCACTTCATTACTTTTTATAAGCAATTTGGGTAATTTGTTATGCAATTTGATTTGTATATTTTTTGCATGCAGGATGGTGCGCAGGGGATTCGTCGACAACACGAGGACTTAGAGGGATGACGAGGCGGAGGAGGACGCGCACGAGGAGGACACGCACGAGGAGGGCAGCTTTGGGGAGGACGAGGCCGAGGGATCCTAGCCGGGGGGCTCCTAGTAGCGGGGGCGAAGGAGAAGGAGGAGCAACAGGGTGCCTAGGGCCCCGAGGGCCCAAAATGCGAGGATCCCGATCGAGATCGATGGGGACGGGTATGATGTAAACTATTACCATGTTATTGTCAATGTGAACATCTAACCTTGTTTTCTGCAGCAACTTGTCTACTATCGATCCGGACATCAAGACCCAGCTTGGATATGTGCTAGGAACTCTCGTGAGACAGTACTGGCCTGGGATGGTAGGTGAAGGGGAGCACGCTCGTCCGGCAACCACATGGCCGGACTACCGCCTAGGGCTGCACGGGGAGAACACGTTTGCGGCAAAGGCATCCAAGACTTCGGTAAGGATCCATTCGTGTGAACATGTTATACTATTGAATTTGTTACTAACTTGCCATTCAATATTTCAAAGACAGTTTTAGCCCTCATGGGAACAGGATCGAGGAGGACTATGAGTCTGCTATTGACCGTCTGGCGAAGAAGCGGGTCTATGACCTGATCTACCATGGGCGTCTTGATGCCGTGAAGGAACATTGCAGGTGAGGGCTAATAAACCTAGTCCAATTAATTGATAAAGTTTTGATGTCATCACAACAAAGATTTTGATATTACAGGCTTGAGAATGGCGTGAAACTCAGCGATGGCCAAAGGCGTCGACAATGTATCCGACTCGACGCTACTGTGGCGTCCGTCCCCGACCGGGCTCGAACCGCAAGGATGCCTGGGACGCGCTTGGCAGATGGTGGGGTAGCCCGGAGTACAAGGCGGTGTCAGAAACCAAGAAGAAAAACCGGGCTAAGCAGAACTACAAGAAATACACAGGAAGATACTCCTTCTCGTTATTCAAGAAGAAAGAGGTTATCTCTAATTTTCATAATACCTTGTACTCTCCAATTGACAATAATAATATTTATTTCCATGTTTTAGGAGAAGAAGACTGGGCGGCCGCTAAGTTTCTTGGAGGCCTTCAAGAAGGCTAAGACAAAGCCGGCGCAATAAGGCAACCCGCCGGAGTTGGACCCTCTCGCGAGGCTTTGGATTGTGAGTACTTAGTACACACTATAGACCTTTACTAGTACAAACTCAGTTTTCCTAACTAGTACTAAACTGAACGCAGGATCAATATTGTGATGCATATTGTCAAGTGCATGGCACCGATAGCAATCCGGAGGCCGACCCAGAATTAGACACTGAATTGATATACAACCACATGGGCGGGAAGGCGCACGGTAAATTGCCGATCGGTGGGGACAACGTGAGGTGAGACTTCTTTTTGATTCATGCATGCGAGTCCATTTGTTGTTTTGGATTAACCACTGCAATTTGTTGTGTAGGGCGGTGGATTACATGCCCGAGGAGAGGACTAGGCACGGACCTCGTGAGACTCGAAGGGCGTTTGAGACACGAGTCCACAATGAAGCTGAGCTAAAGCACGAGGAGGACCAGCAGCTGATTCTAGCCCTGTCGGAGAGCGTAAGGATTTTGCAGGAGGAACGTCGAAGAGACCGGGAGAGGATGGACGAGATCGAGGCCAGGCAGAGGTATATGGGGGTGAGTATGAAGCGAAACCTATCTTCATCTCTTTTGATCATGAGATTATTTATCTCTTGAAAATGTCTAGGCGAGCTCAAGCGGACATGCAAGCCAGGCTCCCTATCTTGTTCAAGGGCAGGCACGAGGGATGCTGCGACCTTGGGCCAACAATCCTGACATGGTAAGTATTTTCATGGACATTCACAATATGCTATTTTTCCACAAACTTGAATCTGAAATTTTATGGATATTTGGGATATTGGGCCACTTCTGCCATAGGGTTCCGCCACTTCTGCTTCCGAGGTTCCACCTCCCCGAAGACATGAGCAGTTTGATGGCTCCCAGCAGGGTTACGGCGCTGAGTTCGGAAACCTCGAAGGTGTAGGGTTTGTTAAGCAGAGCTCATGAGGGATGGCGGCGCATCGCTGTTCGACTTCCCCCCGCCGCCGCCACCGCAGCAATAAGGCGAAAATGGTTGGTCTTTTGCTTCTTTAGGTAGATGTATGATCGAGATGTATGAACTTGGGCTGTGTATGTGAAATGTGGAAGGACATGGGTGTTGGTGCTGCTGTGTATATGCAGCTAGTGCTGCATATATTGGGATATATATATATGTTTTGGTGCTGTTGTGTATATATGTTGCATATGTCGTGGATATATATGTGCTGGTGTTGCTGTGTATATATGTTCTGGATTTTGGTTTTCCATCAATTTTCTTTTTTTTTTCCACAAAATAGCTCTCGAGGGCCAAGCCCTCGATACACCCTGCCTAGCCGTGTTTCTCGGGGGCCAGGCCCTCGAGACAACCTGCGCGTCGACTCTCAAGACATCCCTCCTGACGCGTCAGCGAGGTGGGCCCCGCAACATTTCTCGGGGGCTTAGCACTCGAGAAGTAGTTTCCCGTGCCGTTACCGTCAGCGGAGCCACGTTTCTCGAGTGTTATAATAGGGCACTCGAGAAATGTAATTATCGAGGGCTAGCTAAGCCCTCGAGAAACACTGTTTTTCTCGAGTAGCTAGTCCCGAGGGCTTTTTCTTGAGGGCCGGCCCTCGAGAACCCTTAGTCCCGAGGGTTCCCCCCCTTTATCGAGGGCTTCTGGCCCTCGAGATTCGTGTTGATTCTTGTAGTGAGTTTAGCACCGCACCAAAAAAAATAGAAAAGAGAAAAAATAATGAATAGTGTTGAATAGTGCTAAGTCCACTCTAACTTAGGGTACCATTGAACATGCTCTTACAATTTGTTCTGATCATGGCCCTATTTTTAGGGCTAGATGATTGAACTATTGTTTCTTTCGTAAACTAGCTCATTGTTCTCTAAGAAACCTTTAGGAGCGCCTGCCATGGCCAGCGACTGCCCTCGCGCGCGCGTCCCTCAGACCCAGCCGTCGGCGAGCGTGCGACGAGGCGCAGTCGGCTTCCTTTTAGCAAAGTCAAAACCTTTATGTCATACAAGTTACACATGTTATTTTTGGCACTGCTTGGAGGATGGAGGTTCGTGCTATAGCAATAAAATAGGAGAAAAATCTGATGACGATGAGTCCACTCTAACTAGGGTACCTTTGGACAGGCTCTTACAATTTGTTCAGATCATGATCGAACCTATTTTTTAGGGCTAGATGATTGAACTATTGTTCCTTTCATAAACTAGCTCATTGTTCTCTAAGAAACCTTTAGTGAGTGCATGCCATAGCAAGCGTCTGTCCTCATGCGTGCACTCTCAGGCCCAACCATCGACGAGCGTGCGGCCAGACGCAGTTGACCGCCTTTTAGCAAAGCCAAAACCTCTATGTCATACGAGTTACTCGTGCCATTTTTTTGATCCGCTTGGAGGACAGAGGGTTGTGCTATATTATTGCATGCTTAGTAAAACATTGCAATCCTAATTCGTATAGTTATTTCCGCGTGATTACTACTGCTGCTACTGTCATCTAAATAATTGTTTTCGTCTCTACGTATTTGAAATATTTGATGATATGTCTATTGGAAGTGATATAAATAATTGTTTTGTCATCTAAATAGGAGTAATTGTTTTCGCCCTCTTTGGTCGCATGTAGCCGACAGCCCGACAGCCGCATTCAATCCCTTCTGACCATGCATCCGGTCATGAAGCTGTACATATGCACATCTAGGATCTTCTGTGCGCTAGTTGACAACTCTGGTTGCCTTGCTTGGTGAGAAAAACCCGCGCTTGCTTGCTCACGTAATCACATTTGTGGTAGCTGTGCTGATGCTTGTTGACTCGTGGAAACCGTGGGTAGATATTAGTGTGTATATTGTTGTTATCTTTAGTAATAAATTGACAAAATAATTAATATTGCTTTGACTGAAGTAAAGAATGCCACCATAAAATCAGATTTAGCTCGAAAGATTTGGATAAAATATATAATAGGTTTTGTACAAGCTCTCGCGACGGACATATCTCCGCCTCCACCTAGCTATCTCTCGCCTCCGAGTTACACTGATACCCCTGAGCTTAGAGGGAGGTCGGGGAGAAGGCAACTCAATAGTGGGTGTGGATGAGGATTGGGGGAAGGGGTGAGGTGGGTTGTTGGAACATGTGAAGGCAGTGGGGCAGCGGAGGCGGGTGATCAACGTTGGTGGCCATGAGTATGAGGCCGATGTGGGGAGGAAGGGGTGCATTAGTGAAGGCGTCGCTGACCGTGGGTGGCGGCACAGGGCGAGGGGGGCGTGTAGAGCAAAACTGGAGAGGAGTGCGAGAGCGGAGGCTAGAGGTGCAAGGTTCCTCACAACGGGGTAGCATGCACCGGTTGCTCTTTTGTATTAAGCAAACTAAAGTTTCACATTAGAAATAAAACATGATATAATCTGGGACTGGGATAGAATAGTTTGGCTACACCACGCGATAGAGTGGCTACAAAGAAATTAGGTTTCTTCATCAACTAGCTAGCTAGCTTGGGACTATGCTTAAACAAAACACACATGTACCTTTTAAAAAATATTATGAACAATTATATTTAGTTATTTACCGATAAAATCATGATGATGCATTCTAGTATTCAAGAAAGACCATACTTTTAAGTTAATTAATTTCATGTCTTTTGAGCAAGCACTACAGGAATCCGAGGTATTTATGTCGGCCAAATATATTTACGTCGGTCAAATATATTTACGTCGGCTGGAAGAAAGCCGATGTAAATACAGGGGGTATTTACGTCGGCCAGGGCGGGCCGACGTAAATAAAGATGATTACAGGACATGAGGGGAGGGGGAAGCGCTATCAACATGGGGGTTCGACTCAAAAAAAAAATAGGGGTAGTTAATAACTTATAGAATGTTGGATGGGTGAGTACTGTGGACCCAAAAACCTACTATACAATTACGCATGTCCTTGTTAGCTAGATTCACATAAATTTCAATTCAATTGATCATAATTAACATGTTCCTGCAAGGACATACCGTCATTTTCTATCTTCTGCATGATATATTTTCAGAAAATCAAATAGAAAATCAAATCAAATTCAATACACTACATTTAGGTTTTAGTTAGTCGATGTCTTAGAATGACAAGTATATATACAACCTAGGTGAAATGGTAAACCATATCCAGCGAATTATCGTATAACCGGATAATCATATTTCACATCGTTGCCACTACAAGAATCAGCATGAATCTCGAGGGCCAAAAGCCCTCGATGAAGGGGGTGAAACCCTCAGGAATAAGGGTTCTCGAGGGCTGGCCCTCGAGAAACAGCCCTCGGGACTAGCTACTCGATGAAAACAGCCCTAGGCGGCGCGGCGGCGGTGGCTAGCTACTACCCTAGGCGTGGGCGGTGGGCGGCGGCGGCGCGGCGGCGGAGTGGGCTACCCTAGGCGGCGCTGGCGGTGGCGCGGTGTGGCGGCGGCGACGACAGGCGGGCGGAGGCGCTGGGTAGAGGCGGAGCAGCAAGTGACCCGATCTGGATCCGGGGGAAAAAGACGATTTAACTCTCTCGAGGGCCAATTATTAGCCCCCGAGACAATTATGCGGAGGTCTATTGTCGAGGGCCAGGCCCCCGAGAAACATCGAGGCCCAGACGGACGTTCGACGGCGTCGGCGTGGTGCGACCTGTCTCGAGTGCCTTCTGTTAGCCCTCGAGAGTTTTTTGTTTATCAGGGGTTTTTATTTGGCCCTCGATAATAATTTCTATTTACTCGAGGGCTTCATTTTGGCCCTTGAGATTCAGGACAGTTCTTGTAGTGTGCAAATGGCGTCATTCAGCTAAAGTTTTTAATTTCATGCATCCTCCTTTTATATAATGGAGTATATATGAAGCTGAGGAGTTTAACAAAGTTTGATAAATCGGTAAAACAAACATATATATGCCAACCTAAGACCTTTTTTTAGTTAAAATGTGTTGAAAATTTTAATCTGAAAAAAGATATGACCCCAAGTTGTTTTAAAAAATCTAAGAAAAATCTATAAAATATTATATCGTTTGACTTGTAAAAAACAGCAAGTTAAATTTTAAACCGAGAAGAACAAGGAGTCATGCATATGCATATGTGCCATGATCAATGCTACTAGACCAATGCCAAACAGAACTGCTTCATGTACGTATCAAGCTGCTAGACCAATGCAGCAACGCTCACAGAAGATGCCATGCATATATGAGCCATGACGCCAAGCTAGCTGACTAGCAAATATGAGCCTAGGGGACACATTACCTGGCGCCAACGATGTTGTACAGTGCCCAACCATATACATCGTATGCATGCACCGTTGATCAAGCATCAGACGGCCCAGATGAGCACACCCGGCCGGCCGGTAGGTTGATCCATGCATCCATGCATTGACCTGTGTAGGGCTCCTCCGGAATTAGGTGTTTGTTGGCCCAATATCTGAGCATGGGCATTGGCAACCAATGAATTAATCCCTCTCATTTTGAAGCATACGTGTACTTCCAAAGCTCCAACTCACATGGTCTCCAATTTTATGTTGGTGGTTGGTTGCATGTTACTTGTGAACAAAATAATGCTACATATAGCTAGCTGGATGGAAGCTAGGTTCTCATTCATCAGCTAGCCACATTGTAAGTGCGAGTGCGTGTGTGTATGATATATGGCTAGAATACGTAGCATGCATAAGATACATGAATCATAAAATTGTTTCGTTTTTATGACCATCGACCATGTGGATCTTTACAATATATATACTTTTTGCTTCTCTTTGACAAATTGCAGCATGGGTTTCAGCTAATGGTAATGACAAAACAAAAGGTTGAGATCAACTGATAACTCGAGTACATAGTGGCGGACGCATCTTTTTGAATTTAGGTGTACGAAGGCAAAAAAAAAATACGATCATAAAATTTTTGCAATGTCAACATGAAAAAAAACAAATTGTAGGGCTTATACCTTGGCGGAAAGAGATTACCCGAGGGTGTCAGGCTGGAATGGTAGATTTGAGCTTGTGCGAGACGAGACGCCCGACACTGTGATGGGCTGGTCAGGTCTTAACCAAATAGTGTCGAGGTCCGGATTGAAAGAGTGTACATACATATAAAAATTATTCGCAAAAAAATTGGGGGTACATATGTACACCCTTGGGCTTTGCTAGGCCCGCCCCTCCGAGTACACTAATTAGGTGGTTGAAGGAATCACTAAATATCTGTCTCATGAAAATTTTGGAGTTATGACCCCTTATCTGGCTTTAGTGAAGGTCGATGTTCTCCGTCGATAACGGAGGTTGTGGTCGACAAACTAGGGTTTGCGTTCATCATTTTATCAAGCTTAGGGATGACTGAGGCAGTGGAGGGGGGCGGTGGAGTGGAAGGGTGACAACATTGCTGTCTTGGCCTTGGGATTTATGGAGGTGTGATGGGCTATATATACCCCACAAATCGATGAGGAGATGGTGGGAGGTGGAGGTGGATCTGGTGGCTTGGCGAGGGCGGGGCAGAGGAGACCACCAGATAGGAGGGAGAGATAGTGGGAGAAAAGGGAGAATGGTATGCTAAAGGAAGGAGCAGAGAGTACGGCGGTGGAGGAGATCTAGTACAATGATCTAGGCATGCAACTCGCTTAGATGGTCTTAGATAGCAATTAGGCGGTTAAAGGTGGCCCTAGGGACAATTAGGTGGTTTTAATGGTGACTAATGATTATGACATGTTTATGTAGAAGTTTTCTTTTAAAATATTTATCCACTAGCATATTAAATATATATAACATATAGATGCATTTCTACATTTTAACATATCAATACATATTTGCAACATATTTGCAAGTAGTCACACATTTTTATCCAAAATGTTGTCACCATGCAAATCAATTTGGTCGCTCAGTCAGCGTCTATCGCCCCAACTAGGACACCTAGATGCTAGGTGACCCCTTTTTGCCTACCTAGCGCCAAGCGTCTTGGATAAATCTTGAGGATTAGTATGACGACTTTACATATAGAGGGTGGGTTTCTAGACTATTAGATTAAGATTTAAGTACATACGAAAGTTATTTTTAAATGCTAAATTGACTTCAATGGACTGAAGAGTAGCCAATCCTTGCCTTAGATTTATTGTTGATAGTAAAATTTGACTGTAGGGCTCCGCACTGCAATTGGTCGGCTAAAGCATATGGACACTATCTTTTTATACATAACTGTGACACACTTTATATCTGGTGGCATTTTCGCCACCATATTTTGACTAACATAATAGTATATCCAACACTTAAAATACCTTTTTGTCCCTCTTTAGTCTCCCATCTTTCTCCTCCCCTTCTCGCTCCCCTATACAGTTTTACCACGCTTTCACCCAACTAGCAACACCTATCTCTTTCTCGCTTATCTTATTGAGCTCACCTCGTCAAAGGTTTGCTAAAACAAGTCACATCGAACCCATTACATGCATGCCACGCTCTCTCACACACATATGCATGTCGCCTTGTAAATGTAGGTAAAAAAAGATAGGACTAGTGGTGGGTGAGTAGTGTGGTATGTGGAGAGAGTAAAAAAAGGTGAAAGAAGACAAAGGCAAAATTAAAATAGTCTTTTTAACTAGTGTCGATTATATTATTGTATTAGACAAAATATGATGGCGAAAATATACGGCAAATAAAAAAGTGTGTTGTATAACAAGATAGTGCATATGGAGAGTCCGACTAGCCGCCAAATCACAGTGCATTATAGCTAAATTTCTCATCTCTTGTTTTGTGCTAGCTTGGTGCATGCCCAGTTGCCAACCGAAGAGACTGCTTTCCTTATAAATTATAAATTTCCTTTACCTTCCATAATATCACCATGCATCTTGATCCTCTAAAAATTCGTCGTGCCGGTTTTTTTTTTTTTTTTTGGTTGTTGATCACTAAAATGGAGGAGTAAATATACAAAGCAAAAGTTGGGTGTACTGTTGGTAGAACTGGGCCGCCTTCCAACCCAATTGTTTGGGCTGTATCATTATATACAGGCTTAATTTGGGCCCATCTACTTATTTGAGCCGACTCAAATAAAGCGATGACATGGAATTTTTTACTGTACTAGCATTAATTTAAATCGAAATTAAAAAAAAATTGCCCGTTTAAAAAAATTAAAAAAATAGCGTCCTGGCGCCCACTGGACGGGCGACTAACTATAAACGCCGATCCAAAGGCGGTATTTAAACAGCGCCCGATCCAATGGGCGGTATTTAAACAAAGACCCGTCCAATGGGCGGTATTTAAACAATACGCATCCAATGGGCGGTATTTAAATACCGCCGAGTGGCGTTATATCCTCGAGATAGATCGAGTTCAGATCGCCATCAATTCGTGCTCGCCAAAGACCGTCATTTCACATCGCCACTACCATCGGATTCGTGACAATAATAATTCGTGCTAGTGCCATCGGATTCGACAATAATAATTCGTGCGGTGCCATCGGATTCGACCATAAAACTCTAATACGTTCATGCAACCGAAATTGCTAATTAGGGAAGCTAACTAGGTTTTGTTGATAATTTAATTAACGGACGCGGCTATAAAAGGGCAGCGGGCAAATTATTCGCAAGCGAGTGGGAAGTTTAGGTTTAGTTATTATGCGCTAATATGTTAAATTGTTTTATCCATATAACGTCATGATGACTTGTATCACGTTAATCAATTTATTTTAATATTTGAGCATCGGTTGTGAGAAACCATAAAATTTGACGGTGACAACCGAGAATGATAAGAGAAGGTAAAATGACACTTTATTTGTTCGACTTCGATCGAATACAAGCACGCATCCGCTTAAGGCGCTTGATCCGAAAATGACATGGACAAATGCACCACCGAGTCTTTGCATGAAAGGTTTTCTCTGAAGTCCGGATCTTCGATGTGCCCGTATCTCTCCGAAATTTATTTCGCTTAGCGCATAAATTCGTTCGGATTGTCGGGTAGTGACATCCACAAAGGCATTTATAATTGGTGCATGGGGGTTCGCCTCAAATTGTGGATCAAGAACTAATCGCATTCGCTCCCACTGCCGCTTGCATACAATAGACCATTTACTCGATGTCAGAATCGCAGATTCTTCCGTGCGAGATAGTCTATGTATGTAGATGCAGCCATGGGGTATGGATCATCCATCCATTTTGTAAAGCCACAATCTCGTGCCTACAAAAATCGAGTTTATTTCAAATAACCTTTTATTAACCTAATATGGTTAATTTTGATGGTATACGCACCTCAAACATGGGACATCGGTAAAACCTACGGCCCGTAAAACCATCTCGCAACACGATCATAAATCGCACGATCGTGTCGATCCCGTGGAGGCACTGCGCCATCCTCTATAGAACTCGGATCTCTAAGCATCGTAGGATTTGTGTTGTAGTGAGCTCTCGTCGATCGGCAAATCTTCGAGGGTTCGTGTGCTTCAACTCTGGGCCATATGAAAGCCACCATCTAGGTGGCACAAATGGACAGTAGTAGTATGCACGTTATCCATCTACTACACATAACAAGGACGATGAAACATATATAACACACATATAAGCGGGTTGAATGAATAAAATAAAAATATTGTCACAATTAAACGGAATGAAATAAGAGACCACCTCCAAACGATTGAAGATACGCTTCTTGTGCAATTGACGAGTGTTCAAAAACTAGATATGTGCTATGGGTGTTAGTGTGGTGCGAGATTCGTGGGCACCGGTGCTCCATTTAAAGGAAATTGACATCGGATTCGTACCAGTAGCGTGGGCGGAAGTCGCTTTTAAACACCGTATAAGCTCGTGTACGAACACCGTGTGATCGCTTTTGTCTCTTTGTGCTGTCATGTCGCTTTGATGCTTTGTATAAGCACCGTAGAATCATGTTGCTATTTGTGCCACACGCCGCTCGCTTCCGCAAAGTGTCCACCGACGGAGAGAGATAGGACACGCGGAAGGACATGTTTGCACCGACGAGAGAGAAAGGGGTGGGATTAACGGTGTTGGCGTTGGATCGTCAATTTCACGAACAAAGATATCGTGAATTATTGCTTAAAAATACTTAACATTTATCTCTTCTCACCGTGATGTTGTGGTACCCTTTCCATCTATAAATATCGTGTCTCCATAAGTTTCAACCGCAGAACCTCACATACACCATGGCAAGTTGGGGTCCTTCCACACGGCCGTTCATTCCTGATACATGGTGGAAGTCATTTGGTCCAGGAGAGCATGCTCGTCCGCTTTGCATCCGCATGCGTGTGTTGGACTACGACGACCGGAGAGATGGTCCAGCCCTCCGAGAGATCGGCTATGCTTCAATATGGCTATGGCGAAATGCCGCAGTGGTAACCTTGCCGTTGTGCGATGGTTCGACTCACGCCCATGAAGGCTTCACCGGTCGAGATTCTACCGATGCCCGCACTACAACGTAAATATCGCCCTTATTTTCCGTCATACATCTCGTCGCGCAGACTAAGTATATCAATTGAACTCACAGATTCCGGATGTTACATGTGGATGGACTATGTGGATGGATGAGCCTTACCCGAAGGCCGCATATTTTTACATCGCAAGTCTCCACGCAAAGATAGATCGCTTGAAGAGCAGGCTCCGTGCACTACAGCCATCTGCACAACAAACAACTCAGCAGCGTCCTCAGAGGCGTCGCCAACAGCCGACGGCAAACGCGGAGCCGTCAAACCGCATGGTTCTCAATCAACACTACATCCCAACTCGTTTTTGTAGTGACACCTCATGCCTCTGTGGATGCCATTACCCCAGCACACCGAACGCAGAAGTTCTTCGGCGAAGATCGGTCATGCAAGAACAATATCCAGGGTATTTTCACACAACGTGGGAAGCGACTTCTCAATGTTCAGCCACGTGGTGTTCGTGCGAATGCCACAACCCTTTTACCCAGCCGTGGCCATGCACGTAAAATAGTAGGTATTTCAGAGTGACGACCTTATGCTACAATGGTTGTATCATTGATGTTCGTGCGACTTGTTATGTATTTAATTTATGAGTTTAATTGCGATATGTTTTGCATAATAGGAAAAAATCGAAGGCATTTTAGACGTTCCGGTTGCCTGCGCTACCAGGTACGACGGACGCTACGTCGTCTAGCGTTAAACATTGCGGTGTACAGTCGAGCGTGCATAAAATAACAGAAACAAATTAATAGCAATAAGATATGGAAAGTGACATAGTAGCGGTACTAACAACAAACAAAAGGTATGTACTAACATACGCCCCACGGACGCCCTCTTAGGCTTCACGCCCATAATGAACCATCACCGAGACTTGCGCGCACGTCCGAGCCGTAGAGGGAAAAGTGAAGCGGTCCGGGCCCCGACGTCTCGCCGCGGTCGGGTCAGGGCTCGGCGTCGCATGCTCGCCGCGATCGCTGCGAGGTGACAGGGGTGCCTCGAGCAATCAGGACGCCTCTATCTCCTGCCGACTCACGTAGAAGTACTCGAAGGAGTCCGCCGGGAGAGGATCGCTCGCACATCGGTGGATCGACGAGATGGTCAGAACGCATCTCGGCGCCCGCCTGGCTGTCCCAAGCCGAGGGCAACGCAGGATCTGCAATGTGTTTATTTGTAAGTATCATCACATATGCGATTATCGAAAATGAAAACAGGAGAACTAACCATCAAAAGTGGGCGCAGCAGGTGGCCTGAACGACCCGTAAAACGACGAGACCGCCTGAGTGGACGAGCCTGGCACGTCGACAGAAGGACGGACTAGGCCGCGAAACCCACCCGACGAGAGGCGCGTCGTGCATCGGGCCGGAAGACGCTCGAAACCTCCGGACGACGCGGGCACGTCCTGAGGGGGGCGGAAAGACCCCTGCAAGCCTCCGGACGACCCGGGCACGTCCTGAGTGGGCCGAAAAGACCCCTGCAAGCCTCCGGACGTCCCTTACGACACTCGGTCTTTGGAGCACGGGACGCTGGTCGATCGCGACGCGACGTATATTAAATTATTATAATTCATATGTGCGACGTATATTTAATTATTATAATTCATATGTACTATACCGGAGAAGGGGGGTCTGGGGGCCGCTGCAGGTACGGAAGCGAGGGCGCCTGGATCAGCGCAACAGACGCCGACGCGTACACCGCGGCACTTGTCGTAAATCCTCTGAAGGACTCAAAGACCTCGCTTGTCGTCATCTGGATACCCGTCGATGCGCTCCATTGCATGGCGCGCTTCTAAGCCGACGGTCGTCTGGTCAAGCTGTTCAACAATTATCAAAACACGACATCCGACACAATTGTAAGTGTTATGATGCAGGCAAAGTAGTAATTATCCGTACGAGATAGAAATGTTACCGCTTGATATGCAGCCTGTCGGTGGTGCTCAGGGTACGTGTCGGAGACGCTAGGTACGTGCACGATCTCCGTAGGAGGCGTGTATCCGACACGAGTGCGCGTAGCGGGTACGTACCACCGTAGGTACGCGTCGAACGTGCTGCCGTCGTACTCCCGATCCTCGTCGACGATATCCTCCAGTGCATGTTCCCACTCTTCCACCCATCGGACCATCGCAGGGGCCCAAAGAGCGCCGGCACTCTGACCTCGTCTGGTGACCCTATAGCATTATGAAATGTTTAGACCATTACACTACGATAACAACAATTGTGAAGAAAGCACGAGTATCGAACATACTGGTGAACGTGACGGGGAACGGTGTGCACGACTGGTAGGGGAAACTCCTGTCGTAGCCCGAACTGGCGCATCACCCTATGCGGTGAGTACTCCTCGACAAAGATGTCGAAGAGTACTGGCTTCCTCGTAAGCCAGTACTCGGAGTCACGCGTACAAAGCGACGACAGACCAAGAGGTGCACGAGCCTCGACGAGGTCGTCCCGGTAGGGCTGCCACTGGAAGTCGTGGTCCTGCAGCTGCTCCAAAGATCCGGGACGTAGTCCCGTAGTCCTCGGGGTGTGGCGTGAGCCCACGCCGGCTGCAAAAGAGGTGAAATTGTTAAATTACAGAATATCAATAAGATAGGAGGACAAATTGTTAAATCGAAAGTGTGGTAATTTCATTACCCGTCGGCGAAACCACAGAAAACCCATCGTAGGTCTATCCTCCTCGGTCTCGTGGTAGTACACAGCGCCGTACACACTGTGATCCATGAGAGGTCGACCGACGGCGATCCTCTCGTTTACCACAACCGAGTAGCAATGGATACTGGATCAGCGGCTCCGCCTCCTCCGTCTTGTACACGCAGTCGCACAGCCCCCTGTACGTAGCTGCAAGCACCGCGGAGGCCCAACTGTACGCGGGTACCTGATCTCCCTCGGAGTCGGCGATCCCCCGGGCGTACGAAAGAAGAAACTTGTCCATCATTGCGGACGTGTTGCAAAACAACACGTGCCAACAACCAAAGCAGTACGCCTCGAGGTGTCCGGACACCGTAGCCTCGTCGCCTCCGGTGGATGGTCTCCGCTTTGTTAAAAAGTTTAACAAGGTATTATGCATGACGTCACCGGTTAGAAAGAATATCATTTACAATTTGCCTCTTACCGTAAACTGCAGATCCACCTCTTCGCCGCCCATGCGCTCCGAATTTGGAATGGGCTCAGAGTGTGGGAACCCGCCGCCGCTGGATATTGGCGTCTCGCCATCACCAAGACGCCAAAGTGGCGACACGCCCACGCCACCACTGGGTCACCCGCACAAGGAAGTCCAAGTATATAGGACACATCACAGGGGTGGGGCGACCTCACCACAGATGTGGAAGGTGTGGGTCTCGCCTCCACCGGCCGACGAGAGCTGCAAGCAAAGACTGTCGGCCGAACCGTGTCTGCTGAAGCCGACGCGAAGTGCTGTCGCTCCTCGAGGCGATCGCCTCCGACATCCGGCACACATCGGGAGTAAGCCGGCAAGGCGAACCTACATATAAATAATAAATAAGATATCGTAAAATTCCATTAAGCAATATACAATTTTTTCTCACCAGAACCCAGCCGTGGCGTCGATAGTCGAGCTCCTTCGGTATCATGGACGAAAAGCCGGGAGCGGAAGGCCCTCAACGGCACTCTGCTGCGATCGATGCCTTTGGTCCACAGAGGATCAAAAGACGATCGGCTGCTGTCCGCCACCCTCGTCCCGCCATGTCAAGCACCGCATGACATTAATTTAACGAATTAATAAAATCTTTTACAGCGACGCACGGATCAATGTAAAATGAAATTATGGATTACCACACTTTTAAATGCAGATAACACAAATTTTAATATGACAAACACTCCTCATTGTACATAGTAAATGTCTCCAAACTAATATAGCATTATTACAATACATGGTGAGAAGCCCAAACTGAAATGTTATTTCGTTACAACATGACATACACGAATATAAATATTACAAATTTCACCGCATTACATTACATGTCCAGTCAATGGAAAGGACGTCGACCATCGTGTGTGAACACGAAGGTCCAACCTCAAATCGTACATTCCACTCTTGGGTTTGTTACAATTTTGATACGTGTGGCAACCACATTGCATCTGCCGCATATCTTCACGGACGCCCGCCTCGAGTGATCCATGTCATTTCGAATACGTCGATGCACTCGGCGTCCTAAGTTGCATTTCAGCTTGTTCCTATCCGGGACATGCCTACAGTTTGACCCAACTGGGTCAGTGAATAACCCGTACATACCGTACCCGTATATCTCGGCATGCCAAGTGTGTAGTATAGCTTCCTTCCTGTAATACAGAGAAACATAATTGTATGTTGATTGATTTGTCATTGACGCCGCAAGTACATGAGAGCAAGGCTTGTGTAAAAGTTTCGGTTCTGACAGAGCACTTGCATTGATCATCGACAAGAATGCACTCCTGTCTATTCCTCCGACGTTTACGCCCAAGGCGAGCCCTATCCATGCAGTGAACTTCATACCTCAACTCGTCCGTACCCATTGCGTGAGGTGAGTGTAGCTGTGCCTTCTTAACCTTTTCAATGATGTACTTTGTGACAACCCCGAAAAAGAACACCCCATTATCGACATGGCAATTGAGGTCGCTCGATACCGTCCATGAAATACTTGCATGTTCGATCGCGTAATCCCTCGACAATTGCTACAAGCGGCGGGTTCTCGTCCCTCTCATGACCCAGTTGTATACCTCCGCCAAGTTTGTGGTCATGATCCCGTATCTGACCTTCAATCATAGAGCAATGCCCACTTCTCTTTGGACGGCCTTCAATCCATTCTGAAAAATTTGTAATTCTTACATTCCTCATGTTCCCACCTCCCCATGCATGCTTCGTCGTCACCATCCAAAGTCTCGCCAAAGCAGATTGAACTTACGTTGTTGATTTTGCTTGCACAATCGTTTGAACAGATTCATTAAGTGTTTATTCTTGAACGGCTAAAGAAATTGGCACCCATATGTCTCATGCACCACCGGTATGTATGTCCGCCACCGAAAGCACTCGATAGTCGAGCCAAACTTAATTTCTTCGATCGCCGCCAACAATCCAAGATGTCTCATCATGAATTATACAAACATCCGATCGCTAACAACAACCGCATGCTTCACCCTCTCTAAAACCAAGACCAGCTCTCCGTATTTTCACCCTCGACAAAAGCAAATGCCACCGGCAGAATCTGTTGTTCCGTCAACGGCGATTGCGATCGATCTCGCCCTTATACTTGCCGATTAGGAATGTTCCACAACACAAAGAACTGGAGGACAATTTTGAAATCCTCGATGCATCGCCCCAAGGCAAAGAAAACCCACCGCAGAATCGAACTTTCCAATATCATCGCCTCTGCCTCCACCTCTTTGTAATCATAATATGTACCCAAATTTCTCTTAGCTATGGCATATCAGGATGACATATTCGCATAAGATGCTTCATATGTTCCAAATCTCATCTCTAATGCTTTTGCTTTGCCCTCCAGCGGTTGCATACGGAATAGTGTACTGAAATTGTTCCTCCATGGCTCGAATGATAGACCGAGGCTCGTAGTTAACGTTCTCTGCTATTTGAGCCTGCATTATATGTGCCACCATTGTTGACGTTAGATTTCTGTGTTTCTGTCTGACCTCAGTCACCGTACAATTATGCTCCCTCACTATTGAACATACCCAGTATTCCACCCACTTTCCTTTAAAGGCATGCACACGCCAAGGGCAACCGGGGACAACACACACCACATCGTACACACTTCGGCTAGACCTGACAACCCTGAATTCTCTCATAAGTGATAATGCCCAAATCTTCACGGCTGTCACCAATTCTTCCTTCGAGGGGTATGTCGCTCCTTGTGTCACCTCGTTCTGGTGGTATTCCCAGGCTGTTTGAGTGTCTTCTCGGATAGATAGCTCTGCAAAGTTTGATGAGTTCCACTCGACCGGCACGATATTTTGAAAGCCACCGGGACTCTCATCGTCTGACACATCTTCCTCAGGGACTTGCTCGTGCTCAGCATCCTCGGCCTCCATGGACGCAACTATAACTTCAATATACTCCCCCTCATCTGCCGCACCTATGGGTTCCTGTGTTATTTGTTGCTCACTTGATCCATCCATTGTCTCCTCCAGCTCCTCCACCTCTTCCCCGCACCACATGCTCGATGTCGTCACCATCTTCCCGCATCTCTTCCCGCACTACATTACTTCCTTGACAAAGTTGATGCAAAGCTTCTTCATTTTGTTCCTGTATTTGGCCTTGAACAAGAAGTGCTAGTGGTTGTCCTCGTTCAGTGGCGATCTCAACATAACGCCTCCATCCTCGGGTTGCCTTTATTGGTACCAACTCCCAATAAGGTCTTTCCGTAGTACGGCTAGCAACAAATGACGATATCCGCACCATATTCTTCGGGTTAATTTTAAACGCCCTAATGACCAATTTTCAAGCCCCGCTAACGTTCTCTCCGTGGGCCTAGATATCCCCAACATCATCGGCCGGAACATAGATAGGTCTACCCGTCTGGACCAAAATTGATATCCCTTGCCCATAATGAACATTAAAATATTTTCATCTCCCATTGACCCCATGCATTTAAAACGAAATGAACTACTAATAAATTATAATTATTTTTGTCTTGACAAAAACATCTTAAAGATTGATCGCTTTTAATCCTTTGTAATATGCTTTAAACCAACGTGCATTATGCTTCATATAAATCGAGTCTCTACTACCCTAACGCCGCAGACCTACACATGTCCTCTAAATTTATAAGCCCTAACCGTAAATCAGTATAAAAATAAACATACGCATTAAATCAACGTATAGCCCTCTCTTACAACCCTAGTTATAACCCTACATATAGACTACAAATTACATATATATTATAAAACATTAAATCCTAAAACTCATTTACATATTCATACAAAAACATATCGAATATTATTCTAATTTAAAACTCTAAATCAAATGTACATAAAAATTACGTAAAATATACCTAATTTTTATTAAAACCTAATCGCTGAATCTAGGCTTTAAACGAAATATTTAATTTATCATGTCCATATTGCTAACCTACCTTGTTTTTAAACATTACAAAATAAAAATATATGAGTTTTAAAATTACCTTTTTTTCCCTTCTCTTCTCCTCCTCCCTCTCTTCTCTTCCTCCTCCTCTCCTCTTCTCCTCCTCTCCCTCTTCCTCCTCCTCTCCTCTCTTTTCTCTGCCTTGCAATTCGTGTGGCAAATAGTCTCAGGCCGATCCGGCGCCGCCGCTGGGGGTTAGGGCGAATTAGCGCCCGTCCAACGGGCGATCCATTCCCGCACCGTATAAAACGCCCGTCCAACGGGCGGTTTTTTCAACGATGATAAAACGCCCGTCAACGAAGCGATTATTGACTGCGACCGTTGCCGCCATTACACGCCCGTTGGTTCGGCTCTCTTGTACTGTAGGCCTTTAATAACGCCCATCTATCGGGCGATTATTATATAGCGCCCGTTGAACGGGCGCTAGGATGCTATTTTTTTAATTTTTTTAAACGGGCAATTTTTTTTTAAATTTTGATTTAAATTAAAGCCAGAACAGTATAAAATTCCGATGACATGCCAATTCGTTTTGAGGCCGAAACCCAAAGAAACTCAAATTAAATCCTCAATACGTGCGAGCCTCTCACTCAAAGGTTAAATAAAGGCTTGCATGTTAACCACCCGACAAATTAAAATTTTTTTAAAAAAAGAGAAAACCTCCGACAAATGGAGAGAGAGGCTAGAGAAGAGACGGAAGTACTAGAATGAATATAATATTGCAAAATTGCTGCCTATGTCTCGTATAAAAAGAAAGGAAAGGGCTTTTTTAGAAAAAGCTGGATCATGCATACCTATAGTTGTCAAAATCGAATCATGTGATCTGGGTATAAATATATAGTCAGAGTAATATGAACCTCAATCTCTTTGTAACCTTAATTGTAAAAGAAAGGAAGCCTCGTATGGAAAAGTTACTCCAATGGATAATTTTAACCTTGGTTTCATTGGCTTATTATCGAGTCTGATCTTATTTTGTTTGTAAAAATATAAGAAACATAATGGAAAAAACCGTTTGTGAATTTGATATTTCATTTAAAAAATACGACAAAAAAGATCAAAAAAGATATTTGCACGACTATCTAATGCATTCACACGTACATGCAACTATCAGATTTTGATAGTTTTTTGTCGTTGATTTGATAATTTTAATCTAAACGTGTTACTTTTTTGTTTAGCAAATTTATAAATAAATAAATCGTCTGCGTGACTTGCGGGGATGCATGCAACCACAAGATTTGATAGTTTTAATCTAAACGCGTTATAATTTTTTAGCGAAATTAAAATAAATAAATCGGCTTCATGATTTGATAGTTTATTTTCTGCCAATTTTAAAATGAAAGTGATAATTTATTTTCAAATGATATGATTTAACGGAAGTGCGTGGGGTTAACGTTGAAATAATTACGAGTTGACGCTACCGTGGTGTGTTAATGGACAAAATGATCGACTCTCTCTCGATCTCTCCCTCTATATATTCTCTCAATTAATTGACATGCATGGATCCATCAAGCGTAAATCACAAATCAAATGCAAAATACATCTCTCGTTGAAAAAAGCTGGGAAGGAAAATAAAGCCCATTTCACATTTAAAGGCATGGGCTTAATTAACCCCTCTATCCCTTTAACTGGTACCGAGACACCTTAATTACCACTAGCAACAAAATCAAAACTCTCGAACTCACTGAGACCTGTATTCTCAAGTGAGGGCACACGACACGAGCATACATATCGATCGTGTGGTTCTCATAGCCAGTGCCCAGTGGCCGATCGAGCCAATACACTCGCTTGCAACAGTACCATGCATACAACATGCATGCCCATATATGCATGTGTAGCTAGCTAGCTCGTGTTTTCCGTTATGTAGGGTTAGATGCATGCATAGACGACGTCATTAGTTAGTTAATAGCTAGGGCATGCATGCATATGGACATAGTATATGGTTGTGTGGATGAGATCGATTCAGAGCCATATGGCCCCGGCGGCCTTGAGCATGGGCACGAGCTTGCCGGCGAGGTGCAGCGCCATGACCCTGTCGGTGGAGCCGACGAGCTTGCCGGCGATGAAGACGGCGGGGACGGGCGGCGAGCGGCCGAGGCGGCGGGCGAGGTCCCGCTCCATGTCGCGGCCGCGGGGGTCCTTGTCCACCTCGTGCACCGCCGCGCTCACGCCCAGCTCCGAGAAGAGGCTCGCCACCGTGTGGCACATCGGGCACGAGCTCCACGTGAAGATCACCACCGCCCTCTCCGACGACAGCCGCCCCACCCTCTCCATTATATATCGATCACGACCACGCGCGTGCTGCAAATGTTGCTTGTGCTAGCTGCTGTTTATGCTAGTTTGCAGCTTGATATATCATATATCGATCGATCGATTGGTTTAGTAGCTGATCATCAACTGTTTGGTTTGGTGTGGTTTGTGATCAGCTAGCGCAGGTTCTTATGCCCTTTTATAGTGTTCATTCCAGAGGATCGAAGAGGAGAACAGAGAGAGAGAGTGAGAGTGTGTGTGTGTTGAGAGAGAGAGAGAGAGAGAGAGAGAGAGAGGTGGGGAATAAGAATTTGCAACGTGTGCATTGCGCTGAAAACGAGAAGTGTAGGCCTAGGGCATCCTGTCCTTTTCCTTTAATCTGTTTCATGTTTTTTTTTTCATTCTGATTTTAATTAGTGGAAGGTAGGGGCTACGATTTAACCTATCATCCTGCTGCTGGCACAATCCATCTTGCATATATGCCGATTTGACGCGACTACTCGTCTATATCTGCCTCTCTGTGTTTTTCGATATTCTTTCTTAAAAACATGCTACTTACAGCAAGCTGTACTGTTAATCTTTTTAATATGCACGCTGGATGGATTAGTGGTTGAGCAAGCTAGTCCAGGGGATCCGAAAAATTTCATCTCCCAATGCAAAGCCAAACCTCGTGACCCTCGTGAGTTTATAAGTGAAACACCCATTTAATTTTTGCTAGCTCCATATAATCTTTTTTAATGGGATTGTGTCGACATATTGATTCCCTCAGATCTTGAAATTTTCATTTATGTTGTGAAAAGTTACACGGCAATCAAATAAAAACTGTATCGACTATAATATGGCAGCCTTTTCTAATTAAACTATGAATATTTTATTAACTAAACGGGTACGATACTATGGCATCAATTTATATTTTGGTATATTTTACAGTTTAGATGAGACCACAACACAATTAGTTTATAGCCTGGCATGCTAGCATTTACAGTAATTCTTGAATCTAAAGAAAATTTAACTGCCATATATTATTATTATAATGTTGTTGTTGTTGTTGTTTAGGTAATAGTTTTCGATTACATATATGCATGTGACCATGTGCCCATGCCCATTTGATAAAGCGGCTAGTCATGCACAGTGGATAATGTTTAAAACAACTTTAAATGGGCCTAGTGAGATATATGGGAATATTGGGATTTTTTTTATGCCAACCACTTCAAAAATATGGAATCCCTCCAAAGCTAAGATCCTCATGTTCTTGATAAGGTTTGAATTTGTCATTTCTTTTTAAGGCCAGGGTCACATACCTAACAATAATTCGACATTGGATGTTCATGTATATATATGTGGGTTAGTGGTTTCTTCAACCTATACATTTTATAAATTAATCTTGTTTTAAAAATGTTTAGAAGCATATTATATTATAATTAAGAAGTATGTCTCTGAATTTGAAAGTTGCCGCTTAGCAGGTTTCCATACCAAGGCTCAATACAATCAAGTCCGTAGCGTCTACTGATTTCGCCATATCCCCCATTTTCCATTTCTTTGATTGAGACCTAGATTCCTTGTGTAATTTTATCCATCTCTTAGTTTTTTTTTGAATCGTTGAATTAATTATTCGACGTAGTCTAACAGTTCGTCTCTATTTGAGCGTATGCATGCATAAATGCATAAATTAATGGAATATAAATTGTGTAATAATTTCACAAAGAGTAGCTCAATGCCAGTCTGACAAAGACACAAAATTTTTTGACAAAGACTAATCAATTTAATGTAAATGAGAAGTTCAAATTTTTGTTTACTGCAAGAAAAATTTAAAAGTGAGTCTAACAAGTGGTGATGAACCCATATATTGATATACACTAGCTTTCTAGATGAAGTTTGTGACATGTGAGCCAAAAAAGTGGTGTATGAATAAAGTTTGTAATATATTGGTGTATGGATTTGTATTGGTGATTGTGTGTGTATTTACTAATCTTTGAGATATCCCTGATTTTGTGTAGGTGTAGAATTTTTTTTATCTTTTTTTTTGTTTTCCTACATTTTTCTAGAACCCTGCACTACAGGAATCAGGGTCAGTGTGGTCGGCAAAAGCCGACCACATAGCCCATGAAGCCGTCGACATAGATGTATGTCGGCGGTCGGCCGCCGACACTGCGCCGACGAGCCTCCCCCCGCACACCTTTTCAAACAATAATCGCCTATCTGAAGTGGTTTAATTGGGTTGGCCAATATAATTGAGTTTACACTACACCTACCAACATATTCTACATGTTCGTGTTCGCATGACAAATTTTTTACGCCATGATGCTTCATAAAACAATTGCTGGGTTACCTGTATCGATGTCGATCACCTTTAACATACAAAGGGGTACTCGAACCGGAAAAACATTTTGACAACACCTGTTGTTCAATTGATACTTATATGAACACAAAAAAATCATACTAAATACTAAATGCCCAAGAAACTATTTAGTGCTCTTGCAATATCTGGCGTGCGCAAAAAATACCGGCGGTAAATCGATCGTTATCACATGGTAATAAATCCAATCGACGTCTTGCCATTTACACACGAACCATCCAAATATAAGCACATGCTTAAACCAAAATACCCATGTAAAAGTGATGTTAGCTTTAGTTCATGTTCTAAGAAAATTTGTGGGCAAATCAGACATATCGATACGATCCTCATTCAATCACAATGGTCCTATCTCGGCGGCATTATGGAAGCCGCCGACATAGATGACTACGAGGTGGCCATGTACTCTATGGCCCGCATGGCGGTGACTAGGCATTCCTGCCATGTGGGACCACGGTGCGACGGCGCCGTCAAGGCCGTTAAACTCGCGTGACCGGGGCCGTGGTTGAGGGTCTATATCGGCGGTATATTTGATGTCACGATCTGAGCGCCGCCGATTTCAAAATTTGCGCAGCTGACTTTGAAAGGGTGGGGTAGGGAGGCTATGTCGGCGGCATTATATATACCGCCGACATAGGGCTCGGCGAGTCCAAAAATATTCTAAGTCCTAACGGGAGCGCGAGGTGTGGAGGGTGTATGTCGGCGGCCGGAGATATGCCGCCGAGATAGGTGGTCTTATGCCGGCCAGTTTTCGGGCCGCCGACACTGTGGACCCCGGCCGACCACAGTGTCGCGGATTCCTGAAGTGCTGGTCCTTAACATTGATGATTGGGGATAAAGTTTTGAACACTAATTAAGTGGTTTCTTAACAATAGATGATATGCATAAGGTCGAGAATGGATGATATAGATATCGATGTTAATAAGGTAGTGTCTAACAATTTGATATTGTTTAATTAGAGTCAACATTCGTTGGCAAAGTTTTAAACACGAAGTGGCTAAAGTAGATTCATTGGCACTAGCTCTCATATTTGTTAGGTCAATCTCAAAGGCCAACCATCAACCATCGATATTAGGCTTCCACTATTAAATGGACAAGAGGTAATCGATCTGGTGTTGATGACGCTGCCGTTGGTCGTCGTCAATTAAATATAAGGTAAATGGTTTCCCAAATCGATACTAAACCGGCCTAGTGTCGATGGAGATGACGATGACCTAGTGTTGATGGTTGGGTGTAACACTACCTTTGTCGATAATTTTGATACTTTTGATAAAGGTGCTGGTTGCTAAGAAAAATGTTTCATAATGATGAACATTGTTGATTTTTTTCATAAACAAATTATCAACGAACAACTCCAGGAGAGAGAAGGAAAATATATCCTGCCCCTTTATATCACTAAAATATATTTGTGGATGCTTATTTTTTAAATATTTTCTAATGTGAGAAATGTATATGTAAAGATAGGGTTTGCACCCTGACTTGTCTTTATGCAAGGCTTACAAGAATCACAATCAACAAGGGCAACGATGTCTCTCTTAAGAAAAAATAATATACTACACGTTATAACACCTAGTAATAAATAAACATGCTATGCATATATACTAACCTAATAATTTAGTTTTTTCATGCACTCCGTCTGAGTGTAAGCACTCATATGGATCAAACTAGCCCACAATCGAAGCAATTTAAACACATATGCATAAAAGAACATATATGGGCTGACTTTTTGCTTGTTAGTTTAGATCTTTTAGAACGCTTTTCCTTCCTTTGTAAGCCATTTTCACATTTTTGAAAAGCCACTATTAAAAGAAGTCAAAATATAGTTTCAGTAGATAGTCAGATAATTTCATCAATACATAATACCTATTATTTGCAGGTAAATGAAAATGCAAAATTAATTTTTCTAAAATAAACTTCTGCATTTTAGACCGTTGTGGTGGTCTTTTTTTTTCTCTCTAAAATAAAATTCAACACACACACGCGCACACACACACACACACATTCATACTATTGCTTGCACGTACGTACATAATATGAAAATTAAATAACCACGAAAATCCGATTCCCTCGTAGAGATGGATCAGTGACAATGATTTCCACTGAAAAGCTAGAGCGCATGGAATATCGACCGTACAACATGTTACACGAACGAATATATGTACTGAATCACTATCAATATTGATCGTGCGGTCGACTAGTCGCCGCATGTAGATCGACAAATCCAAAATCAATCTGATTCCACAATAAGAATTTTTTTAAAAAAAAGTAAACAAAAGTAAATGAACTGAAAAATAAAAAAAATCAAAATTAAAGTGATCCCCGCACACATGCATTGCGAGAAACGAGATCGATCGAGCTCTAGCTACGTACCCTGCATCTCTATAGGAGTGCTCGCAATGTGGCACACAACAAGCCACACCTTTTGTCTATGGCTCTAGCTAGATCTCGTCTATCCATTCGATTGTGGTTTTTGGATCGAATCTATGGAGATAAATCCATTGATGCAGAGCTGAAAAAAAGATAAAGGAGGGAACAAATGCTTGCAAGTAGCTAGCTAGAGGCATCTCTCTCTTTTCTCTGTCTTGCAGCAGCTGGTCCTCCATATCACCATAACCTCACAGGGATGGTGATGCCTTATATATATGAGTGTGTGCAGTGCATGTGTGATGCCGCGATCCGAGATCGATCGATCGATCGATCGCAATATGTATATAGATATCGATCCCATGTATGCATGCATGTCCATCGCCTTTATATCCATCTATCACGATCTATCACCTTATACATATATATAGCTGCATATATATCCATGCGATCTCTCCAGCTAGCTCTAGCTTGGTTTATTGATTCCTACTAATTTATCAAGCGACCAAAATCAACATTGATCTAGCTATAGCTAGCTATATGTGGCTGAAAACTATAGCTAGTAAATAATGCTTATGGGAGAACGAAAGAAGTTTTTAACAGGAAAATGACACCTGTAAAGCATTTTTGCTGTTGCTCTTTTGACATTTTTTATCTAACCAAATCTTGATTTGGCTAAAATTTTATTAAATTTATATTAATTGTGACTACAATGAGCATCTATCGCAGATTATCCTTCCCATATATCATACTCCCTCCGTTCTAAAATGTAAAGCGTGCATGTATTTTAAAAAGTCAATGTTTATAACGTTTGACTAATAATTATGCTAGTAACATATATGTTCAATGTTATGCATGTGATATAGTTAGATTCGTATTTGAAAGCACTTTGATATGATGTTAATTTTATAGTTGTTGATGATATAAATATGAAAAAAATTAATGGTCAAAGTTTACGGTTGTTGACTTCATCAAAAAAATTATATGCCTTACATTTTAAAACGGATGGAGTATTAATTATATATATGATTAGTTAGTTAGTGGGCATATTAATTATTACCACAAAAAAGATCGATCTTGCTTTAATTTCATAATGGGGATGTGCTTTAAACCTGTGTGATTAAAAAGGACCAAACCCAGAAATCAAGAATATACTCTCCCTGTTTCAAAATATAAGGTGTGCATGGACTCAAAAAAGTCAACGTCTGTAAGTTTTGACTAATAATTAAGCTAAAAACATACTCCCTCCGTTCTTTTTATTTGATGCTTTTGACTTTTGGACACATCTTTAACCATTTGTCTTATTAAAAAACTATGTAAATAATATTTATTTTCTATGATTTGTTTTATCATTAAAGGTACTTTAAACATGACTTATATTTTTTCATGTTTGAACTAAATTTTTGAATAAGACGAATGGTTAAAGGCGTGTTTAAAAGTCAAAGGCGTCAAATAAAAAAGAACGGAGGTGGTATATGTTTAGTGTTATGTATGTGATATAGTTAAATTTGTATTTAAAATTCATATTACATTAATTTTATAGTTTTTTATGATACCTTGTGAAAGAAATTGAGATGGTCAAAGTTCGAAGTTGGAGACCATGTTAAAAAAATATACGTCAAAACGGAGGAAGTATATATGTACACATCATTCAAAGATTCAGAATATATATAAATGTTACTTTTCATATTATAATATTTCTTTGTTGCTTTACTTTACTCGATACCTTTTGCCCATATATTAGAGTACTTTTTTCTTGCCTTGGTTCCTCTTGACTTTGATAGAATCGTATCAGCCGCGTTTCCAAATTAGCATCTTCATTTATTAATTAGAGTAGTTGTGAAGAGGCGTGAAATCCCCTTGGTCATGAGTGGAAGGAAGAAAGACTTAAATTTAAACGGTTAGAGTTCAAGAAACTCCTATTTTGTGCTTACTTAACTAGGAGCTTTCGTCATCGACGTCGTACGTATGTGTGTGTACATGCGAGATCAAATGTTGAAATCTTTACAATATCTTTGTTTGGAAAATTCCAATCTGCAAACCAAGATATTGGCCGCTCTTGGTCTTATGGAAGAATTGGTCAGTACTCTCTGCTAATTAAAAACTTTTTTTGGCTGATTTTTGTGGGATGGAATTATTTATTTGAAATTGACGATATTTGGTACGTAGTTCGACATAGTTACCTATGTCTATGAAGATCTGACTATGGACGTGTCGGGGATAAAATTACGGTCCATTGCCATGGCCCACTCCCTGACGGCTCAATCAAATAGACTACCAGGGCCCAGCTCCCTAGAGGGTTCTATCAGGCCCATATGCATCCTGCCGAACAGCTTCCTGGCTGGCACGGTGCGTAACGGCCTAGGATTCGTGTTTGAGTCCGACTCGAACAAGAGTTCTGCACGGCTACGTGAAGACCCGGACGTTGGTTTCCAGGATTGGATTAGAAGTCGTGATCCCCAAGTGTACGAGTTCGTTACAGTTTCATAGTTAGCCCGGCCCAATATTCCTCCGGTAGATCGGTTCATCAACACTATCTAAACGAGCCCCTACGGCGTATAGAGGGCACGGCTTAGACGCATCTGGCATCTAAGATTACTCTGCCGCATAGAACTCGCCGAGACCAACCAATCTCGTCAAGTTCCACCTTGTAATCCTCTTTGATATAAAGAAAGGCTGGACGTAAGGCTATTATCTCTCCCGAGAGGCCTGAATCAGGATAAAAACCCCTGTCTCTCAGTTCGCTGTTGTTCGTCTTGTTTGGCGTGTCTCCTATCTCCTTCTTCAAGAACCTTAGCGACGTGAGATCGTTATCTCAACCGTCGACAGCTGGCGCCGACCGTGGGGACTCGCAGATCGAACATGTCGAACTCTATCAGCGACCAGGAGATTCGTCCTGAGGACTATGACTCGGCGCGGATGTCTCTTCCCTGCCAGATCGGATCGATCCTTCGATCTTGATCGCCTTCGAATCTGGTTCCCGCTCCGTGCTCGGGATCGGATCTCCTCGCCGGGCAGCTCTTCGCCGGGCGCGCGTCTGATCCCCGCGACGAGCTCCGTGCTCGAGGATGGACCAACTTCGCGCCGAGCGGCTCTTCGCCAGCGGCTGGACCAACCGGCGGGCAGCTCTTCGCTGCGGTCTTGGACCAACCGGCGCGGGTAGCTCTTCGCCCATGGCGCGCGTCTGTCCCCGCGACGAGCTCCGTGCTCGGGGCGGATCAACCAGCGTCGGACGGCTCTTCGCCGGGCGTCGTCTCGTCCCGCGACGAGCTCCGTGCTTTCGGGCCGGATCACTTCCAGACCGGGCAGCTCTTCGCCGGGCCTGCGTCTGATCCCGCGACGAGCCGTGCTCGAGGCCCGGATCTCTTCGCGCCGGGCAGCTCTGTCGGTGTAATAAATACCGGGGCAAAGAGTCCCGAGAAGACAAGCGGCCCCACGCGTCGTGGGGCGTCAGCCCCAATGCGGGCGAGCCCTCAGAGGCCAAGAGGGCCCCACGCGTCGGCGGGCGAGCAAGGCCCAGCCGCGTGGGCGAGCCCTCAGAGGCCGAGAGGCCCCACGTCGCGGGCGTCGAGCCCAGCCATGGCGAGCCCCCTCAGAGGCTCGAGAGGGCCCCACGCGTCGGCCGGCGCGAGCAAGGCCCCAACGTGTGGGCGAAGCCCTCAGAGGCGCGAGGGCCCCACGCCCCAGCGGGTGCGTGGCGAGCCCCTCTCGAAGACGCAGGCGAGGGCCCCGCGTCGAGTGGGGCCCGCAGCGCGGGGCGTTGCGAAGAGTCTTGGGACGAAGGCTCCCCTGCTGCGAAGACGAAGCGCATTTAATGAGACATCACGCGGATAGGCAAACAAGAAATGATTACCGCTTCTGATGACCCTGCAGTCTGGCGGTATCCTTTGTGGCACGTAAGAATTGACCGCAGAGAGAAGGTTTGCTTGAGGAGGCCGCCTGCGTCGGGAGGAGCGGCGGGCCCCACCCGCAGACTCACCGTGTGATCAGGCGGGTCGGAGGCCACTTGCGAAGCACGCGAGGGCGGCGCCGCGTGGCGTGGGCAGCGGCACGTTTTCGTCTCTTCTGTCGTGTCGTGTCAGTGTACCAAGGGTACTGTACTGCCTACTCCCTCGGCTTTCTCCGCCAGCTCAAAGCTTGTATAAAAGGGGAGGAGAGAGAGGAGAGGGGAGGTGGCTCTGACGAGCGAGCATTCGAAACAATCTGTAAACACATCTCATTCAACCACACAAAAAAAGAGTTAAGGCTCAGCAGGAGTAGGACTATTACCCGCGAGGGGGTCCGAACCTGGGTAATCCCCGTGTGTCGCTCTCTGCTGCGTCCAGTGCTCAATCGAACTGAGCTTGGCCGATAGGCTAGCAGGATAGAAATGTGACTAGGGGTGTGATCCGCGGTGGTTGAGCGGTGAACACGCCGTCAGTGGCGCGCCAGGTAGGGGAGCGCTAGCTTCGGTTCAAGTTCTTCGACCTCTCTTCAGGCGGTGATGGCGGAGCAGCGATCGCGATGGAGCAGAAGCGGCCGCTAGAGCCGCGGCCACGAGTAGGCGCGGCGATGGCGATGAATCACCGGCGGTAGCCGCCGCCTAGGGTCGGAACCTGGCGAAAGCAGCCGCCCGGCCAAGCTAAGCGGCGCTGGCCTTGGAGGAGTGCACTCAAAGACGTAACCTCCATGCGGCGAGGCCTTCTTTGAGAACCCACGGTTCCGGTGACTCGGACTCCGGCGGCACCGTGGTTGGCAACAGCCCGCTTCGTCGATCGCCGCGGCGGTGGTGCAAGTTCGGGCGTGGGAACCGGTGTTTCCGCTTCCTCCGTTCTTTGTTGCCCTCGCACTCCTCTCGCAGATCTTCGGTGAGGGGGGGCCAAAACGACAAGAGCGAGCGACCCTACGGGCTCGGCCGGCGCGGCGTCAGTGGCCGTGATCTCCGGTCCCGCTCGGAGGACCGCCACTTGTCAGCATGGAGAAGACTGCGTGACAAGCTCCGCAGGCGCGCGACCGAAGCGCGATCACATTTGCCGCCGCCTGTGAGACCAACAAGAAGAGGGCTCCCGCAGAGCCGCCCGGCGATGAGGTGGCGCTTCTTGGCCGCCGGCGACGGGCGGCGGGCGAGGACCGCGTCAGAGCGAGAGGCTCCGGCGTTGGGTGCCGCCTTTTGAAGGAGCTGCGCCAAGTCCGATGGCGGAGAGGTTCCGCCCACCCCATCGAGAAGTATGACGGCTCCACCAACCCCGACGAATTTTGCGAGATCTACACGACGGTGATGCGGTGACAGAGGGTCGGGAAGGTTCGGCGAACTACTTCCCGCGGTCCTCACCGTGAGCCCGCTCGTGGCTCATGAACCTGCCCCGGTCCGTGGGGTCATGGAAGGAGCTCTCGGAGCTCTTCATCACCAACTTCGTGGCACCTTGAGCAGCCGGGGTGAAGACGACCTCCACAACGTGGAAGCGGAAAAAAAGGAGAGTCGCTGCGCGACTATATTCGGCGCTTCAATCAGGTCCGCAACACCATCCCTGACATCTCCATCGACGCCGTGGTCACGGCATTCAGGAGAGGCGCCGAGACCCCAAGATCAAGGAGAAGATGGCCACCCGCAAGATCAAGGCGACGGAGGAGCTCTTCACCTTAGCGCTGACAAGTGCGCCTTCAGCGAGCTCGCATCCGCCCGGCTGCTGCTGGCGGGGACAACCCAGCAGGTGGCGAGGCCGGGACCTCGAAAACCCCGCGACAAGGACAAGAAGAAGCGCAAAGCGGTCGAGACCGACAGGTCATGGCCGCCCGGCGACGACGACGACGACGACGACGGCCACCACGCAATGGGCGCGGCGGGCGAAAAAGAGGAGGAGGTCGCGGTCTTGGGGTACGCCCCGTAAAGTGGGCGAGGCGGCGGCCATGGCGATCGCCGTGGGCGCGACGGCCATGGCTTAGCCTTAAAAGGTCTCATAGAAAGAATTACGCGGCCGATAGCGAAAGTACTTATGGCTAATGGCCCCTTAGTTGCAAAGGCAAACGCTTATAACTTACGCTGGTGCGAGGCGAAGCGGACGGAAGGCGAGTTCTAGCCCGGTGTGTCGGCTCGGTCTAGGCAATGCGCCAACAGCGGCACCGGCGACTAGACCACTTCCGGAAGCTAAGCGCTCGCCACGTAATGTTTAAGTCGGGTTGCGAGAGGCCATAAGGGTTGAAGTAACCAGATGCCTAAGAAATAGCGCCACTTGCGGCGAATCGTTCATCTAAAGCCTTTGGCGGTCGGGTGCCCCAGTTCAATTTCGCAAGTTAAAATTGTGCGAAGTTCAAGTGAAACTCACAACAAAAGAGCAAAAGTTTGTTTGCATTGATAGGCAACGTTTACAAGGCAAAAAAGACAGGGGAGTTTCGCTACTCCTCCTCGTCTTCGTCTTCCGCTGGAGTGGCGCCGCCCATCATGGATACGTGGCCGGCGGCGGTGTCAACCCGCGCCTGCTCGATCCGGTCCAGCTGGCGCGAAGGCTCCCCGGTGGCGGCGTTGAGATCAAACGCGGCGTCTCGAGCAAGACAATTGCCCAGGATGAACCGCGCTGCTTCAAGAGCGCCTTGGCGGCCGTCTTGATCGCCCGCGTCCGCAACGCCACCGAAGATCGCGAGGCTTGGCGGCTCGTCCTGGCCTTGACATATCGCGCAATCTCCTCCAATGAGAATACAAGGTAACACCCGTGGATGCGAGGCGTCCCGAAGCCGTGGTAAGCGGTGTGCGGCATGTCGGCGAGGTTCGGGCGCTTCGAAGTGTTCGGCGGAGGTCTTGATCCGCTTGGCGGTCGGCGGCGGCGGCTTACTGCCGCGACCTCGCGAGTCATCGCCTCGCCAGGGCGGTTTCTTGGACAAGGCCCGCCGCGGCTTCGCCGGCGGATCGCTCCGCCAAAGCGAGGGCTTCCTCGCGTTGCCCAGTGCGGGAGAGGTGCGGCGCCTCGAAGGCGCCCTCGTCGGCGGTCACGGCCGAGATGGCGGCGGCGCCACGACGCGGTGGCGAGGGTTCTCGGCTCGGCGCCGGCGAGCTCTCCGCCGCCCGAAGCGACCTCCGTTGAAGGAGCGGGGCGGTGGTCAATTTGGCAAGTCAGCGGGCGGAGCCCGATGCCTCGGCGTCCGCCTGTTCCAAGAAGGACAACCAGGGTTCGGTATGCAAAACGTAGCATACTAACCCTAATCGCGAAGTGTCGCGAAGCGCAGAAAAGCCGACCGAAGTGGCGCGCCCGAAAGCGAAGTCGAAGGGGAGCTCAAGTCGCTTAGGCTGCGGAGGCGGTGGTGGCGCGGTCGCGTCACCGTCGTCGGCAGCGCCGGCGCGAGTGGCGCCGCGCAGAAGCGTTAAGCGCGAGGCGTCGCGTCGAAGGCGGAAGAAGCTGGCGCGCGCCAGCTTCTGAAAGTCGCCGCGCTCGCCCGATGGCGGAGCAGCGGCGTAGCAATGGGCCCCAGCTGGGGGGCCGCGGTGGCGGCGAAGCTTCAGATTGGGGCGAGCCCTCTTTGGGCTCGTCTCTCCTCCTCTTCGCCATCGCCCACGGCGAGATGGGCGGCGCTTCTGAAGCGCGGTCGAGTCGGCCGCCACGGCAGAGGTAGCGGCGGCGCGGAAGCTTAGGCGGTCGCCGGAGGCGGATCGTGGATCTGTAGTGGCCCCCGTGCCACTTGGACCGCAGGGCCGGAGACTTCCATGGGGGACAGCGCACGCAAGTGTTGGTTGCGCTCCCGTGGATCCCAGTCGCAGAGGGGGAGGATGCCTGCAGGCAGCGAAGTGTCGCTGATTGGTGGGGCCAATAGTCCCGCCAGCCAGTCCCAGAGCACGTCGTCCGGCACGTTCCCTGCGGCTGGGCGAGCAAGAAAGGAAACCGTAAGGTCGACAAGCAAAAAGATTCCAAGAAAGACAGGAGACCCAAAAGACTAAAAGAGCTCTCACCGCCGAGGGCGACGCGAACTCCATCGTTGTCGCCGTAGTACATCCAGCGGGCGAGTCCTCATCGCGAGCGAGGTCGGCGCCGCAAAAATCCGCCGCGACGAGGTTCCAGTGAGCCAGCGGCGGCGAAGATCGGCGATCGCGTCGGCATCAACCCCTCCGGCCGAATCGTCGGCGAAGCCCCGGTTAGCGGTGGGCTCCGGGACCCTCGGAAGAAAAAGATCGTCGCAGCTACCGGAGTCCTCCACGTCTGACCATTGTCGGTGCCGATCCTTCTAGTTGGACTTGGGCGCGAGATGAAGGCGGCGGTTTCGCGGGCGTGAAGTAGCAGCTCTCGAAGGCCCGCGACGGCGCGGCCTCGTGTGCGGACGAAGAGCCGGCGCCAGAGCGGGAGGCTTGGCATCGTCCCCACGAACATCTCGCGAGGTGGGCGAAGATGGCGGCGCAATGATGGAGTTGGGGAAGGTGTACCGCTTTGGATCACGTGAAGCGAGCACCCCAAGAAAAATTCGGAGTATGGCGGGATGAGCCACGCCACGCCGCCGCACGAAGGTGATAATCTCCCGTCGCGAGGGCTCGGCGCCATGGTGCCGGGCGAACCGGCGGCGGTTGGCGGCACGAACACTTGAAGCCGCCTCATTTGAGTCTTCGTCGGCGGCGGAGGTAGGAAAACCTGCCCAGACGACGGCGCCTTCACGGCGATCCTTGCTGCGTTTGGGTGCCATTGAAGCGATGGAGAAGTTGGCGAAGAAAAGAAGGCTCGTGGTGGCGGCGAAGGAGGCGATTGGCGGTTAGAAGACTTAGCGTGCGGAAGGATTAGCCGCGGCTACCGAGACAAGTATTTATAAGCGTGGGCGCGAAACGACGGTTTGATTCCGCCCCCACGCGCGCGCGGCGCCATTATTGCCTCGCGCGTTTTGGGTTTCCCGCGAAAAGCGGCGTAGTTCCCCAAGGAAGATCGTGTGCGGATGGAGAATCGAGCGTCTGCCGCCGCGGTGGTGGGCCCCCACGATTAGCCTCCGCCGCAAGAAAGCGGAAAAAGTGTCTGCTGACGGTTCGCGTATCATGGTGGACCCGGCTCTTGTCGGTGTAATAAATACCGAGGTACAAAGAGTCCTGAGAAGACAAGGCGGGTCCCACGCGTCAGGCGGGCGATCAGGCCCCAGTGGCGTGGCGAGCCCTCAGAGGCCGAGAGGCCCCACGCGTCGGCGGGCGAGCAAGGCCCAGCCATGGCGTGGGCGAGCCCCTCAGAGGCCGAGAGGCCCCACGCGTCAGCGGGCGTCGAGCCCAATGGCGTGGCGAGCCCGTCAGAGGCCAAGAGGGCCCCACGCGTCGGCGGGCGAGCAAGGCCCAGCCCAGCGTGGGCGAGCCCCTCAGAGGCCGAGAGGCCCCACGCCCAAAGTGGTGCGTGGCGAGCCCCTCGAAGACGAGGCGAGGGCCCCACACGCCAAAGGGTGCGTGGCGAGCCCCTCTCAAGACGAGGCGAGGGCCCAGCGTCGAGTGGGGCCAGCAGCAGAAGGAGCGTTCGCGAAGGAGTCTTGGACGAAGGCTCCCCTGCTGCGAAGACGAAGCGTATTTAATGAGACATCACGCGGATAGGCAACAAGAAATGATTACCGCTTCTGATGACCCTGCATGTCGGCGGTACATCCTTGGTACGTAAGAATTGACCGGCAGAGAGAAGGTTTGCTTGAGGAGGCCGCCTGCTGCGTCGGGAGGCAGTAGGCCCCACCCGAGACTCACCGGTGTGATCAGGCGGGTCGGAGGCCACTTGCAGCACTGCACGCGAGGCGGCGCCCATGCGCGTGGCGCAAGCGCACGTTTTCGTCTCTTCTGTCAGTGTCGTGTCGATGTACCAAGGGTATCAGACGCCTACTCCTCGGCTCTCTCCCGACTCAAAGCTTGTATAAAGGGAGGAGAGAGAGAGAGAGGAGGTGGCTCGACGAGCGAGCATTCAAACAATCAGAAACACATCTCATTCAACCACACCAAAAAGAGCTAAGGCTCGGCAGAGTAGGACTATTACCCGCGAGGGGTCCGAACCTGGGTAATCCCCGTGTGTTGCTCTCTGCTGCGTCCAGTGCTCAATCGAACTGAGCTTGGCCGATAGGCTAGCAGGATAGAAATCTGACTAGGGGTGTGATCCGCGGTGGTTGAGCGGTGAACACGCCGTCAAGCTCTTCGCCCGGGGCGCGCGTCTGGTCCCCGCGACGAGCTCCGTGCTCGGGGGCTGGATCAAAAGCTCCTTTCGGATCTAGGGGGCTGTTCGCCTGACAGTGGATGACGGGAGAGAGCTGATCAGCACTTGTAACATCGACCAGCTTCGAAAAATCTGTTCGGTCAGACTCTCGCTCTGATTCAAGCGCTGCTCGGCGATCTTGAGCTGCTCGGCCAGCTCCTTGACCCTTTCTTCCGCGATGCTAGTCCTCGCGGCCAGCACGCGAAGCTCCTTGGCTTCTTCCCGAAGAGTTGGGACTTGAGCTGAATTTCGGCAACCCCGGTACGTTTCCAGCTTTCCTTTTCCTTTCCTTAGCGTTGGTTTTCCAAAACCTCGTTGGTCTTTCGCTCCCGTAGCGCTCCCCGCGTACGAGCATGTCTTTTTATCTGACGATAACCTGTACAGCTCCGGTTAACCGAAGCGGTGCACCACCTATGGAGTTCTGCCCACCGTAAGCTGATTCTCATCGCAACGGGCATGCCCACCGTAAGCCGATTCTCATCGCAACGGGCACTCCTGGAGTTGGTTCAGCACCCACCAAGGCGACACCAACGCTGCACAGGTCCATGCCCGGATAAGATTTCGCCTCGCACGTTTTGCCTGCGGCTAAGGTCCCGATCGCCTTCCCTGGTTAGCGGTCTTAGCCACAGCGGGGCTGCACTTGCCCGCACATGTCTTCTTTATCCATGCTACGTCTTTCCTGGCACGGTAATCCAGAGCAATGCACCACCAACGGAGTCCTGCCCACCGTAAGCCGATTCTCATCGCAACGGGCACTCCAAGCGTCGGTTCTGCACTTGCCAAGACAACGCTAACACTATCGCAAGGAATACGTCATGGGTAAAGCGTTGATTTCACACGTTCTCTTGCGGCTCTGGCTGCATCGGGTTGTGATTCACCTCGCGTCGGGCAGCTCTTCGTCCGGAGCGCACGTCTGGTCCCCACGACGAGCTCCTTGCTCGGGGGCTGGATCACCTCGCACAGGGCAGCTCTTCGTCCGGAGCGCACGTCTGGTCCCCGCGACGAGCTCCGTGCTCGGGGACTGGATGGTCTTTGACCGGGTACTTCTTCGCCTGGTCGCACTTTCTGGTTCCTTTAACGAGCTCCGTGCTCGGGGACTAGATCTCTGTACCTGGTTCCTTTGGCGAGCTCTACGCTCGGGGACTGGGTCACCTTCCCCCGCGTATGCATTATGCATTCTCTCGCACACGATCTACGTGCGGGGCACATCACTTTCGCTCCCGAGCATAACGCTTGCTTGCTCGGCGCAATCTCTATTTCCTCGGGCAAGCTCTAGCCCGAGAGGTGGTTCTCTATTTCCGTTCATCTTTTCCTAGGCATCCGAATGTGCGGATGCAAGAAGACGAGTCCGTCTCGCGACTTGCTATGTTTATTCTCCGGAAGATCTCGATCTTACGGATGCGGTGGTCGCTCTTCACTACCAAGAATCCAATCCCTCCTTGATGAGTTCAGCCTCAAGAAGATGATTCACCTCACTTCTTTCGATTTACGTGATCGAAGCTATGAGTGCTCTGCTTTCGAACGATGTTGCTTCTGCTCGACGCAATGAGTTGCTCGGCATCGATCAGTTTGTCCGGTCCGAACAAGTCTCGTTCGATTGAACCATAACTGTTCGGTCTTTGTTGCGCGCCTTTGTAGCAGGAAAAATACCTTCTTCGTGACTTAGAATCTCAAGAGAAAGACCCCACTCTAGTGAGTCCTTCCACTTGAGTCTCGGGGGCTTGCTGTCGGGGATAAAATCACGGCCCATTGCCATGGCCCACTCCCTGACGGCCCAATCAAATAGCCTACCAGGGCCCAGCTCCCTGGAGGGTTCTATCAGGCCCATATGCATCCTGCCGAACAGCTTCCTGGCTGGCACGGTGCGTAACGGCCTAGGATTCGTGTTTGAGTCCGACTCGAACAAGAGTTCTGCACGGCTACGTGAAGACCCGGACGTTGGTTTCCCGGATTGGATTAGGAGTCGTGATCCCCAAGACTAGGAATATACCTTATCTGCCGAGAGATGTATTTGGCATGTACGAGTTCGTTACAGTTTCGTAGTTAGCCCGGCCCATTATTCCTCCGGTAGATCGGTTCATCAACACTATATAAACGAGCCCCTACGGCGTATAGAGGGCACGGCTTAGACGCATCTGGCATCTAAGATTACTCTGCCGCATAGAACTCGCCGAGACCTACCAATCTCGTCAAGTTCCACCTTGTAATCCTCTTTGATATAAAGAAAGGCTGGACGTAAGGCTATTATCTCTCCCGAGAGGCCTGAACCAGGATAAAAACCCCTGTCTCTCTGTTCGCTGTTGTTTGTCTTGTTCGGCGTGTCTCCTATCTCCTTGAAGAACCTTGGTTGACTTGGGTCAATATCCCAACCGTCGACAGGACGCTCCTTCCCAATCAGCACAAACACACCAGACCACCCAGGTCGCGGTCACAAGCCAACCACTGACCCCTACGTGTCCTGCGCTATAGCTAGGTCATCATGATCGGTTACACCAGGGGTGTCTCCCTATTTATAGTGGAGACCAGGATACAAGACCGACCATGACACAACCCACCCTACCTATCACAACTCAGAGTACATGATTCATACATGTATTTGACATAAACTCTAACTGTCGTCAGGGATCGGTTTATACCCTAATCTACTTGACCTCGATAACCTACCTGATCCGCTCGGTGGGTCATCGGGGGTGCACGGATGGGCCTAGTTCAATAATTGGAGGCCCATGAGCCCTAAGCCCAGCTCGGGGTCAAGTCTAGGGGTGCCACGTGCCCTGGAACTCTATCTACTCGCAACGTTCATTTGACAAGAAAGAGAATTGATGTGCTATGCAAGGTTTGTAGGAAGCTTTGCATGAAGACTCCAACGTTCGAGTGAGGCTTCAACCGACTCACAAGGTGTAGGCTCTACGTGGGCCGTATCTTACATCATCTTAGCTCATCCCATACAATCTCATAGCGCTCCAAGGCTCGGCGATCTCTCCCCTGTGCATTAGGACGCACCGCTCCTATACACCATATTCATCATATTCAATCACTGCAGGAGTACGGCTTTTACCTCAACGGTGAGGAGCCTGAACCTAGGCACTCCCCGCGACATGACGCGTCCCCAAACGTAATGCCGATGAGGAAGGGAGTACATCGACCCTCACAAACAACATAAGTACTAAACTAGGCTTGGAGACTACACCACTGTTTTCTCGTCTCAGTGTTGTGTCTGCGACAATGCATAATTAAAGATAAGCAATGTATATTATAATGTGCGCCCAATCTGATAATCATTTGAGTATAGTTCTCTATTAACTAGGCCACATATATTTAATCATCGGTGTCGACTTCTAGAGAGCTGGAAAGACAACTTCTACAACCCATATTACATTCTCATGTAAAAAATCCTAAGCAAAGTTTATAGCTAGAGAGCTGAATAGACTCATTTGTATATATGCCCTTGCGCACGCATGCATGCATTACACTTATTAGTAGTACACGTTATTCAGTTTTCCGTAATTACCATGCATGCATGTTGATCTATGCATGGTGACAGATGACAACTTCACGAAGAAAACAAATGTATATCACTATAACTAATGCATGTCTCAGGTGGCAAGAAAATTGGAAGCCTGTAATAAGATAACTAATAAAGATGTACTGATCGATCAACATGCATATGCAGATTTCATGGAAAGATTTCATCCTTCACAAGAGTCGCTACTATACCTAACTAGCGCTTGCAACAAAATGCATGTTTATATGTGCTATGTTGATATGTTTAATTAGGGTTACGTGGAATGACATGGATGGCTCCAGCTGGCTTGCTTAATTAACCCCTATCGACCATGACACTTGACGTACGATATATCCGCCCTGTTCAACGCAACAATATTGCAAATTTGTGCATACACAGCACGCACACATGTCATTGATTATTAACATTAACACCCAATACATTTATTTATCCATTAACTAGCTCGTGGAAAAAGGGTGAGTACACATGCATGCATATATATACACATCGATGAAAGTTAGAACAAAAAGGGATTATTACATGCATAACCATATATATGTATATATGCATGCGTCATATCTCTTGGTAAGACCTTAGTATTGTCGAAACAGGATTGAAAAAACCTGTCTTGACATATATAGGACGTTAGGTCAATATTATTCTAATAACAACTCGATTGTACGTACTGCGCTAGCTCATGCTTCACACTCTTGGACTATATTATTCTAAGAACAACTCGACCATACGTACTGCGCTAGCTCATGCGTCACACTCTTGGACTATACTGTATAATTTTTATTTTCTCGAAGTGGTATCAGAGCAAGGTCTCTCTCTTCCACGCGCCGTCCGCGTGCTGGCTGCCCTCGGCAGCCTAGAGCCAGAGGGCGCCGGCATTCTTGAGCATGGGGATGAGCTCGCTGCCGAGGTGGAGGGACATGACCCTGTTGGTCCCGCCGACGAGCTTGCCGGCGATGAAGACGGCCGGCACGGGCGGGCCGCGGCCGAGCAGCTTGAGCAGCGCCCTCTCCATGTCCTTGCCCCTGGGGTCCTGGTCCAGCTCGTACACCATCGCGTTCACGCCCAGGTCGGAGAAGAGCCGCGTCACCGTGGTGCACATGCAGCAGGAGCTCAGCGTGAACACCACCACCGCCCTCTCCGACGCCAGCTTCATCACGCGCTCCATTGCTATGCACGGACGTCGAGGCAAACCAAGCTCTAGCTCTAGCTACCTAGCTTCTGATCTTAGCTTGCAGCAGGCAGGTGAACGAGCTAGCTCGAGCTAGTAGTACTGTGTGTAGCTAGCAGCTAGCTGATCGTATGTGTGAGCTAGCGATCGAGTGAGTGAGTGATTGAGTGAGGCTTGTGTGTGTTGACCTTGGATGGTTTGGTAGCACAGGGGGTAGCCTGCCTTTTATAGATGCTGCTAGGGTTTCCTTAACGGGTTTGGATCCAGCTCGATCGTATATAGCTGCAAGTGTGCTTCGAACATGCCAGTATGATCTAGCTAGCTGACCAGTGATCGATCCTACTAGTACGTACGTACGCCCTAGCTTTAGCAAAGTGTACTTTGGATGGATGTTTCTGGAAAAAAAAAATATACGCAAACGTGCCAAGGAATCTATGAGCTGCATATATGCATGCTTGCTGCTTGCTTAATTAGCTCGATTGATGGATCGATGAATCGATCTCTAGCTAGCTAGGACGAGAGGACCATACATATGTAACACATCGATCTTTGACTTCGATCGGCCAAACATAAGATCGATCGATTCGAGGGCACGCGGTTTCGAATCCAAAAGCAATCGCCCATTGGTTCGCCCAAAAAGTAGCTAGGTGTGCACGAGATCGAGTTTGGATAATGCATCGCGCGATCGAGCCGTCTTTTCAACAGGGCCCGAAGAATATTTTCTTGTGTTGACCTACAGAGAATATTGGGATATATGTATATATCATGTATGCCCATAGGCCGCGTCTTTTTTTCTTTTGTTTTTTTTTTTGGAGGAGGGCCTACGATCGCTCTGGCAATTAATTAATTGTCCCTATATTACGTAGACCATATCTAATAGTGTCAAATCAGCTGGCTATAAAAATTTTATTTTATCTTTTTGCCTATGTGGAGACGAGAGATAGAGACTACCTTTTAATTAAGAGACTATGTGGAGGCGAGAGATAGAGATGCACCATATATATTATATATGGACCCATATTAAATTTTAAAAACAATGTTATAGCTAACCATTGAAGAGATTGTATATATGCCATCTATAGAGTATAGGGAGTATGCTTATAACTAGTGATTGACCTCTAGACATTACAATATTATTAATTTAGTTAAGCTAAACATCTTAAATAGGGAGGTATCTTCTATAACTGCATTGATGCATGAGGTGCATAGTTCCCTAGATTCAAATATTTAAAGCGAGATCATTCACATTTAAATTAATTAGTCCCTTTGCTAGAGAAGTATGAGAACTTTTACACTGCTAACATATGCTTCGCGTCCTCTCTCACGTATCATCTCTCCTATCTGTTCCATTGCATTTCTAGGTCGTTTCCATTTGTGCCACGTAGCGTTGACCATTTTATGCTAGTCTTCATGTGATCGAGCTCATAAAGACAATTTCCCCCTGCTTTTTAGTGCACAAAATTGATAAACATCTTTAAACATGTAGCATATCTATAAAATTATAAGAAAATCTATGCATTCAAAAAAAAATGACTAACTCAATATTTGGAATAGTTTATTGTGATATTTAATACCCATAGTTTTTGGGATGTGATGTATGGGTCGAATAGGAAATGTAAAGGCACAGATGGGAGAGATCACCTTACAGTTGCACATGCATGAGGGAGCGTGCTAAAGGTTTTGTAGTGGCATACTAATAAAGACTGCCCCCCAAAAGTATAAGAAGATTTCATTTGCGATCATTTGTGATCTAAGGTTTTGTAGTGGCAAGAGGTCATTTGTGATCCATATTTATGTATTTCTTTGACTCAAGGAATATGTATGATAACAAAGGGAGGAAGACAGAATGGTTGTTTTACATTTTATCACCTTTGTTAATATTAGTGTGCCATATGTAAATTCGAGGTCCATTATTTTTTTGTTTTGATGATTAATGACAAACTCGATTCCTTACACCATTCGTTCATCTATTCCAAACAACTGGACCTCTCAATTAACTGTAACTTGATTTTTCAAGTATGCTGCATAAATTTGCACTAGTAAAAACATTTCTATGAAGATCAGTAAAAAAACAAATAATTAATATCACTTGATCATGAGGTGTTATACATATCCTAAAGTATTTCTCGAAATTTCAATTACTCCCCTCTATGAATTAGTATAGTAACAAGTTTATATTACAGTCCGAGCTATCAAAAAACCATTTTACTTCCCCTAACCAAATTTGTCTATGTAACACCCAAATTATCAATACCATGTCATTTTTAGACCCTTGTTAGTTTATGCTGGTGGTTTTTTGATGTAACATGCATCTACTCCCTCTGTTTCGCTATATTTGTCTATGGTCTCGAAAAATATATTTCACAATGTTTGTCCATTGAGAATATCAAGAGTGTAGTTGTTGTGATTTTTCCACTCTTTACCCCCAATTAAATGCTTAGCAAAAGAAAAGTAATTGTAACATGCTATTAAATAGGGGTATGATGGTCTTTACACATAGTTTTTTTTTCTTAAAGCTACTACTTCGTTGGTTAGTGCGCATGGTGTGATATATGGACAAACATAGTGAGACGGAGGGAGTAGTTAATTTGTCCAAATCACCAACATAACTACATATGTAGCATAGTTCTAGCTAGAAATGATATAAATAGAACATTTAAAAATACTTTGGTGCATTAGGACCATGTCAAAAAAATAGAAGTTTATATATTTGAATCTAATGTTTTTAAATTTCAATCTGAGTAAACTATAAATTAGTTAGCATATTTAAACATTTTCTGTGCATTTAAAAATATTTTTCTTGTGATCGTTTTGTGCTAAAGTATTTGTGAATATTTCTATCGAGTGTATAGAGTTGAAAATTACAATCTATGCCACATGTGTAGTTGACATCAACAAAATCAGCTGTCACGTCACCGATCTAAACTACCAAAGTTATAAAAACTCATCATTAATTGATCGATCATGCATGGATGGATAGATGTATTTACTAATATCCTGTTTTATAGTTGAGGTGCAAAATGATTTTTTTTATGTTTAAAATGTGCAATGGATGTCGTATGTCGATTTCTTGTCAATTCCAAATGTACCTACCTAGCTACTAGCTAAGCAATTGAAAGCATGCGAGCACAGTTAAGATTCTGCAAAGATAGATAGAGCCAGGATATATATATTTTTTAAAATAATAGATGAAATTTCCATCGCCTCTACACCAAGCCAGATCGCATATATAAATAGTTGTAGCTTAGTTCCATCCATGACATGCCTGACACGAGAATCATTCGATTAATTAATCTACCCAACAAATTAAATAAAAAAGAATGAGAGAAAAGAATCTATCGATTTGCCCTTGTCGTTATCACAAGCATGTAAGGTCACCTGTGCAGTATGCAAATCACATGCGTCGGTCGGATCGAGTTGATCCATCGATCTCTATCTCACACGGTAATCAGAATAAATTTGATCACATAATCTCTTTTTGCTCCGACTCGTCAATTAGAACAGCATTACTGCTGGATAGATATATCATGAACAGTTTCGTCATGTTTTGACAAATGTCAGAAGAATTGAAGAGAGTATTTGGAGAACGTACTACCCTGCAGTGCTGCATTCAGGTTGGACGATTGCGATGGATGGAATCCATACAGGCCAAGATAATGTACCTGACGTGACTACGCGCGTGTACAGAGAGATCGATGCTTAATCTGATGGGATTTGAACTTAAATCTCATCTCTACTCTCTATTATTCTCAACCAAGTTTAAAGTCGATAAGAAATTTTAATAGCAAACTGTAAGGCAGGTTGGTCGTCTCTCTCTCTCCTTTTGGTTCTTTGGTTACCTCAAGTGGAGCTACTGGTTTCTTCTAGAAGCTTCCATGGAGCCAACTAGCTAGTCAATCTGTCAAGTTGTGTATAAAACATGCAGATTATGTAGCCAAGTTGAGGAGTTTATTCACCATGAGATCAAACCAATTTATTTGAACATGTCGATTAATGCACAGAAATAAATACAGCATATATAAAAAGACACACACAACATGGTAGAAAAGAAATTAAAGCATATGTGGTAGAAAAGCTACTCACATTGATCATCAAGCCAAAGAATCAATAATCAGATCATGACATATACGTACACCCCCTTCAGGATGGATTATTGATATATGCATACAGATATGGATGCACAATCTTTCATACATACATGCACTAGAAAACTGAAACTGTAAATATTCAATGTTGCTACAATGTTGAAGCCATCTGCATTTGCATTGGTGAAGAAGCTCATGCATTCTCTAGCTAGCTACCCTGTCAAGGACCACACAGACACAGTGCCTGCCTGCCTTGGACTGAAAAACACCACCAATTCCTTGTTCTCTTCTTCTTGCTCTCTTCTTCTTAATGAAATGACAGTGCGTTTGACCCGTTTGTTTTAAAAAAACATCACCGATTCTGTGTGCTGCTAGCTACCCCAGGCACTATCTATCTCTACGGAAAAGGCATCGGCGACGACAAGGAGCAGGTCGAGAACAGTGACACGGAATACCGATACGGTACGGCCAATGCATCGTCATACGATACAAGGAACTGATTCCGACCAGCTGATCTGAGCTGGTTGATTGCTGAGGAACCAGGGATCAGTCACCTCAGGTTCAGAATAGCATCCACATGGCTCTCACCGATCACTCACTCACACTGTCACACACACCTTCTTTGTTCCTCTTCCCCTCTCTCTGCCTTATCTGTGCCATGGAATCTGTCCAACTTGCCTGCCTTTTCTCTGCAGATTTAGCTGCTCTTGCTTTGTGAACCACATCATCATCGGCCTGACCTTATCAGATATGAGGCGTTGCGACGATGCAATGCTGCTTTTCGATATACTCGACTGAACTCTGCATGCGTAGAGAACTCCTCTGATGAGAGGTGAGAGCTAAAGCGAAGAAGGTTAGAGCAAAAGAGATGCTGTGTGCTGTGGCACAGTTGCTAGCTACCAGCACTCATGTTGCAGGCATCTGCATGCAGAAAGTCAGATATTATCTGATCTTTTCTCTCTCTTCATATTTTTAATGCATGACGCAAACAAGCAGCACAAGCACATAAGATCAATGGATGTTTGGATAGCTAGAGATATACTTATCCTCTGTATCTGTCTTGATATATAGTTCTCATCTGGGAAAATAATGTTAGAGAAAGAAAAGGCTAGGGTTTTTTTTTTTGAGCAAAGGGGGAAAAGGCTAGTGTTGTGTAGAGCAATCTCCATTGCTCCAGAATCTTGTGATTCATTTCGGTGTTTGATCAACTCTTGACTCCTCACATTCTCAAGGGGTAGCCTTGGGCCCTTGGCTCCTGCAAGAAGAATGTGTAGTTAGCTCTTCAGATCAAATCTTGCTGTACCACATTGCAAAAGCAGAAAAATTCTCAAGTTAGCATTTGTGACAGAAAGCGAAGCTTTATTCATCAACCAATTCAAGCCACTTCATTTTCTACAACTGTAGTTCAAATTGCCACAGATACAGCTACTACTTTTGAATCAGATTTTCATTTCTGGCGTTTTCACTTTTTCTGAAGTAGAACTGCAGACGCGTGAGAGTACATTTCAATACTGTGCTCAGGATTCTTTAACATGTGCATCACAATTCACAAGACCTAACCTGCATTGTTGCTATATATGCCTCAAAGTCCATGATGTGCCGACACCTAAGAGGAACTTATGCTTTGGTCTGCACCATGCCATTTGTGCAAGTGGGTGACCTAGCTAAGTTAGTTTGTTGATATGCATGAAAACATGAGCATGAACCTCCATACCTGAAACCAAAACCAGATATGTTTAGCAGTTTCAGATCCTACCACACCACATTCTATCCATTTTTAAGGGTTTAAATCCCAATTTCTAACATGGCAGCTAGCAGTTGATGCCTATGGTGACTCTGTCCAGCCAACTAGATGTGCCTATGTCTCTATGCCTCTATCATCCTTTCATCTTCACCTTCAGAGAATCCTCTTTTGATGTGCTGTACTAATTTGGCCTCTTCTGTCTTCCTTTCTCCCTTTCAAGGCGCAAGATGTTTTCGGCGAAAGAGGCATGCTGTTTCCATAGCCACATTTTTGTTCAGAGAAGGATCGCATTGCGCCTCTCAATCTTGAAATGCATAGCTGACGCGAAAGCCTGTGCCGGCAAGGATAAGGCGAAAGCTACAGAGAATATGGAAGAAATATCTATGTAACAGTGCTTACAAATTGAAAACCAGAAGCATCTAAATCTTTCAAATCCTTGAAGCCATTAGAGTGAGCATGAAGCCTCCGCATACGATTTGTACTCGAGCAAAAGGGCCCAAACTCATAGAGTTGGAGCTGATACTGTTAGATATGATCTCGGTGTAGCGCCCTGATCGGGGGTGCCCTAACTAACTTTGGTTAGGCTTAACGTTTCGCCTTTCGGATTAATGTATTAATACTTGTTCAGAGATTAGAAGGAGACCCCAATTAGTTTTAGTTTCGGGCTAAGGCAATTAGCCTAATTATTGTTTTCGGAATGATGTGTTAGTCCTGATTGTTCAGGATTAGCATTTAATCCTTTTCGGTTAATGCGCAAACTTCCCATGGCTTTGGGGTCACGAACATCCTTTTCGGTTAATGCCGATTAAGAACCCAAGTAAATTCCCCAAATTTAAGATAAACCCTAAAAGCTCGGGTTAAGGTCATTTAGTCAAATCCGTGGCAAAATCAAGTGAAGTTGGGGGGAGAAGATTAAGAAAAGGGACAGATTAGATGAATCACGTTTTCCCCAATTTTCCCCCCAAATCCGAGGGGTTCGCGCGGCGTACCTTACGGATTGGGCCACCGGTGGGGCTCCTTGACCTCGCCGGAAAGCCGTAGTCGCCGTCGCCGCCGTGCCCTCCGCTTGCGCCCTCCGTTTGGATTCTCCGCCCCGTTGCCGCCTCGCGCAGCGCCGGAGCGCGGCACGCGGTCGCCGGCGAGACCCTCCGCCGCGCCGCCCCTCCGCTTTTGCCGTCTCAGTCGCCGCCTCTCACTCTCCGATTTTTCCGGACGGCTAGGGTTTTTTTTTCAGCCGTCCGATTCGATCGAACCGCTTGGAGCCGCCCCGACGTTGCGCTGGCTTGAGTTGGACCGCGGCGCATGAGCTCAGCTGTGGGCGAAGGGGGTTTTTCGTTGGGCCGGCATCACGCGGACGCACGCGAGTTTGCCTCGGTTTTCTGGACCGAGCCGCTGTGCTTTTATTTTCAAGGCCGCACTATTATGAACAGTGAAATTTATTTAAGTTCCAGTGCAATAAGTTACTATGTTTAATGCTTATGAACTATGTTTTGCACTGTTCTATATTAATGTTTTTGCCCAATAATTATGCATTAGCTTTCCTAAATGCATGATAAGAATGGCACAATTTTATGGAATACGTTTTTTTATGCTATGTCTCTAATTAAAATTAGAGAATTTTGATTGACTCACAATTATAATTTCGATCGAGATTGATTTATAGTTGTGTGTTATTTCCTGTAATTATTGCTCCTTTTCGTTTTCTGCCCAACGGTGATACGAATTAGAGCAGTAATTTTTATGATACGATTTTATGTTATCCTCTAAATGTGCCATTTTAGAGGGGGCAATTCATTAAGATTAAGTTACGTAATTTCCAAGTGCATTAATAATGCTTCCCGTATTTTTAATGCACTGTTTTGATGATAGTGGTTGCCCGAATAATGATGTGTTATTTTTATTAATGTTTTAGTGCACAAAATTTCATTACTTATGATTAAGGATTTCTAGATTTATTTAAAAATATTAATATTTAGCGTTGTTTTTATGATTTTGTGCACTAATTTAATGACATTGATTGTCCAAAATAATGTACATTAATGTCAAATGTGATGTTGTTTACTTAATCATGGTTATTTATGTTAATTCTTGACAACTACTATTTGAAAGTCGGTTGATTAGTTTATTTGTTTTCATGAATATTTTGATGACTATGATTAATTATTGATGATTTACTGAATTTATTATTTATGGTTTACTTAAGTTGAACTTATTATTTATGGTTTACTTAAATTAATTCAGTAAATCTGTTCACTGCTATTTAAATAACGTTATTACTTCATGATGTTTTCTTGGGATTTTTTACTGGCTCATAATTATATGCTGACCAACGTTGTTTATATTAATGAGTCATCCCATGAGATTATTTAATGATGCTTTGACTACTAAAGTCGATTATGTCCCAAATTGAATGGAACCAACGAGAAGTTTAGTTTGGGACTTACCTGTTTAAGTTAGTGGATATTGTTGATTTTGGCGGTTCATGACTATAATCTAGCCAAGACTGTTTATGATTATGAGCTGTTAAAATTTAAACTGCTGCTATTATTAGAATTGTTTTTTATGTTTCTTGTGGTGATCTGACCAACGCTATTTACGACAATGGATCATTAAAATTCAATTTCAACTCATGTGATATTTACTTAAGCTATATTACTTTTTGTTTCTGCCCAACGATGACGCGAATTGGAATATGACACTTAAGTCTTCTAATGTTCAAAGCAGTATTTTCCTAATGTTCTCTTCTATAAGTAAATGTGATGTTACCGATAAGATGAAGGGTAGCAGTGATGAGACTTTTGTCGAAATTGTGGTACTCTCGTTTTGGCCACATTTCGAAGGGGAGAATGGAGCGTCTCATTTAATGAAGAGATCTCCACCCATTAGTTTTATGAATGAGATTGTTTTATGACTCAGATTAATGGAGCCTTTGTTAAAGGCAACATGTCAAAACAAGTTTACAAAGATGTCACACAGATGTAACACCCCAAAATTTGCCCCATTTGAAAATCCAGTCGAGCTAGGAGTTAAATCTAAATCTTAGTCATAAAAAATCGCTGAAATTCGAAAACTCTAATCGAAATTGATGAAACATATCAAAGCCTTTGAGCTGGGCATTGTTTGGGCTTCACTTGGGCCAAATCCCGGTCCAGCTCGCCCCTCTCAGCTCGCCATCTCCCTCTCTCTGCTCACTAGCGCTCGCTCTTATCCCCTGCCCGGTGGTCAGCGCCGCTTCACTCCGGTGCTCCACCTCACCGAGGGGGTCCTGCTGCCGAGCTGGGTAGGAGCAAGTCGCTACCTACACGTAGACGCCACCGCTTAAGCCTCTGTGAGCTGGCGTTGCTGGGTCCCGCCTCCACCGCCCCCGAGTGGGTATAAAAACCCTAACCCGAGCTACATCTCTCGGTTTCCTTCATTTGCGCCGTGAACTAGCCTCCACTACTCGTCCAACATGTTCGCGCAGCCATTTTGAGCTTGCTGCTTGACGCACGAGCCGCCGGAGTCACTGTGCCGGCGTGAATCGCTCGTCGGAGTTGTTCGCGTCGTTTCGGTCGCCCACGGATTCTTCCCCCATGGTACTTCATTTTTCGATTCAGTTCGCTCTAAGGATCCCTATGGTCTCCTGAGCATTTCGCCTCGGTTAATTTGGCCTTTACATTGCCGAAGCTACCTCGCCGCCGTTGCCCTGCTCGGGACCGCCTCGGGCTCGCTCGTCGCCAAGCCACTCCAGAGCCGCTCCGTTCGATCTAAGGCCACGGTGAGCTTGCTCATGTTCCCCTGAACCTCTCATGCCCATCAATTTAGTCAAAACCAGATGCTTTTGCCGTCGCCGCATTTGACCAAGCCGCTTCGCCGCCGCCGGCAATGGCGCCGCCGTGTCCGGTTACCGTTGACCGCGCCGAGACCACCAATAGATGCGCAAGGTTGCTAGGAACCCGTAGGTATCATAAACACGTAGTAAGATGCCCTGTAGCGCCGGCAAGCCGGAGATTCGCCGGTCGGATTGCGCGCCGTCGCGAGGAAGACGATGATGACGTCATCATGACGTCATCGGTCTACTGTTCCCCTTAAGCCAAGCCACTGACCGGTGGACCCCACGCGTCAGCCTCTCTCTCTATTTCGCTGTGTTCCCCTTGTCCGAGTCGCTGGCAGGTGGGTCCGCGGTCCCGCGTGTCGGGTTAAGTGGTGGCGCCACACGAATACGCCCGACGTCGGCGCCTCTGGCGCTGCTGCGTCATGGTTGGGCCGAAGGCCAAATGGGCCGCCGGCCGGCGCTGCAAGCGATCTTCTTCGTTCTTTGGGCTGATCTGCTCAAGACACGCGCCAGGTACAAAGATCTTGGGCTCGCCCAAGATCGCTCCAACTGATTTTCCAGCTAATTAGTTGTATAACAAATACCGTAAAAGCCTTATCATTTGTTAAAAAAAATAGCAGATCACCTAGGAAAATTCCCATAAAATTCTAGAAAATAGTATAGTGACTTCACACCCTGGGAAAATTATGAAATTAAGAATTGGTCTATAGAAGAGGCTCTCAATATATTAAAGAAGACTTAAATGTAGATAATTTCACTTTTCCCAAAAGAAATATACTTAGGGGTGTTCTGGTAATTTTGACCTTATCGACCCTAGACCATTAGCTTAGCATTTCCATTTATGACCAACGGCCAGCCCTACATTTGCATTCATAATTTATTTAGAATATTTCGTAATTCGTGGTTATTACTCTTAACAGAGGATCCGGAGCCTGAGGGAGAATATCTGGAGGATAGCCATATTCAGCCCTCGGATCCGCAAGGCGAGTTAACACTATAGCTCATACTTTTACCCAGCTTTTCAAAGATATATTGTTTTAAATATATAAAGTGCATGCTTGCTATGATTTGATAATGCCTGTTCGTTAATCATGATAATATCATGCACTGTCCTTGATAAATATGTGTCTGATTACATGATTCCTTGTTATCATGTTTGTTTGGCTGTCCACATAAAATATAAAATATTTAGACTTTCTAGTCTTGGATAAAATTTGCTTAGACATGCATAGGTCTACTGATTTAATCGGGTATCCAATCCCGCACCGGTAAGCCAAAACTTACTGGTGGACATGATACACTACATACCTTGATCATGATGGGATTTGTGTTGCATGTGTTGATGTGTTGATATGTGAGTATGGTTTCGTGAGATGAGATAACGGGAAATGGGGATGGGAATGAAGGAAGAGAAGGGTGTTGGGCAGGGTGGACCCAGAGATATTATCTGTGTGATAAATGCCTATGTAAGAGGTAATGATAATGAGAAGGTAGAATCCAGATGGAGTTTAGGCTAGTCTTGGAGGGTGTTCATGTGTTGGACACAGCGGAGTGCCGCCGACCATACCCTTTGTGTAAGCTTATGGTCCCTCACACCACAACGCGTGGCCATCGCGCGGGGCGCGGGATTGGTGGATTGTGTATCCAAATATAGGTTTGTGTAACCTAAAAGGCTTGTGTAGCCTGGGCTTGTGTAGCCCGTAACCAATCCTGAGGTGAAGGTGTTTCATGCCGTTTCTTGTGTAGAGATCGACCTGTCTCACCGGGGTGAATCAGGGGAACCAATGCCATCCGTTGAACAAAGAATCGGGGGGGTGGGTTGAGTTCTCGGTTCGCTTGGAACTCGGGAAAGATAGTGGTCCGCAACGGGGATTGCCGACCCGGAATGATGGTGGGAGAAAGAAGATGGGATGAGGGGCGAAACGTGCCTGTGTGGCATATGGGGAAAGCCTGTGTGGCAAAAGGGTGACGCCTGGGTGGCATGGGTTCTGATTTAACCAACTTTGATATACTCTTTCCTCGACATCTTTTTGGAGATGTCCTTTCGAAAATGGCTAGGTATAGGATTTTATATATGTTATTTCTAAAACTGGCATTTCTGCAAATAAAATAACCAAAACTCCACCATAAAGCTTTATCACTATTGTGCATTAAGGACGGTGTTAACTTGCTAGTGCGGTTTGATTGCGCACTAACCCTCGCACACACTCACTCTTTTAGATTACCAAGACCCAGATGAGGGAGACTATGCTTGCCATGAGGAAGGCGATCCTGCCTTCGATGTTCCAGATCAGAATTAAGCTCTCCTACAGTTCGGAAGTTGCATGCTTAGTTTAGGATTATCACTAATGTCATAGCGCAGCTTCCGCCTTGATGGCAATTCTTTTGGTGTAATATAAACTGCTGTCGGTTTAGAATTACAAGTCTGGTACATGACTTTGGTACTACCCTTTTGTTGTAATAAAACTCTTATGTTATTGTATGTGATGATCCAGCTAAGTGACGCGTGCACTAGTATACTGTTCCAGGGGCTAGTGCGGTTTCACAGGACGGGTTTCAAAGGTAAGCAATTTGAGGCCCCGTCAACATATTACAAAAAATTATGGCTAGTTTTCGTGACATCGTTTGATGGTATGATTTCCCCTTTACGTCCATTAGCGTTCCCAAAAGAACAAAGTGGTATCGATTTTATTCTCCAGATCCGCAATGCATTTCAAATTTCAAAGAATAATGAAATTAGTGTGAGCTCTGTTTTAGTAGGAGCTCGGGATCGGTGGGAGCTGAGAGACCAAGAAAATAGATTTTAAGGAGATGTGGGATTATGTTTTCTTCCCTGACATCCCAAGAAATTACTCTTCTTGTGTCTCAGGTTGTTGCACCTATCGTCGATAACACTGCAGTGCACTTCCGACTGTGGACTCATTAATGTTGCTAATGATAATGTTCCTAATGTTAAGTCTCAGCAGCATCCTATAAGGACTAGTGAATAAAGTTTTCTTTAAAAATTGTGCCATTTATGGCTCATAAATTTTTATGTTCGTTCGTTGAAATGGACAATAGAATATGCCTTAAGATTAAGGAGGAGTCAATACAACATTTTAGCCTCGTTTTGACATAAAGAATATTGGTGAAACTTCTTATGTGTTGCACATTGAAAATTCACCAAGTGACCTTATAGAAAATCTACTACATATATGGCTTTATGTGACCAACTTTTAAATGTACAAGTACTTTTATACAAATGTTCTACTGCAAGCACAATTTTTTATCAATTATAGGGATCTGAATGTAAATATTAGACCACATGTACTCTAAGCTGGTGGCCTACAGACACTGAAACCACTTGACATAAGCGGTTTGGACCTACCATGAGACGAGGAGCCAACATGTACACTCAGTAATGTCTAGTTTCATAGTTGATGTATCTAAACAAGAACTTCAGCCAACTTGATGTACTCTTTTTTTTTTAAAAAAAAAAAAAAGACTACGTTTTCTTTCAGTTCACTGATGGGAGGCAAGCAAATTAGTGGTTCAACATCTAATACAGACGTACATCGTCAACCAGGAGAAGGATCAAGATTGATGGCGTATGGACCATGCCAATGTTGTTTGTCTGGTGCTACTGGCAAGTAGCAGAGCAGCCACGTATGTAGCGGCGCCGGCCGGCAGAGTTGCGAGGCGGTACAGCTCCTAGGACGAACGGTTGGGATTTAACCATGGATTTAATCAGGCCGGCAGCATGCCGGGCCGGCCATCCATCGACGGTGGCGAGAGGCAGCTGGCCTTGCCCATCTTTCATCAACATGTGCCAGACGTACTAGCAATATCAATCATATGCAGTTGAACATCAGAGCTCTCACAGCTTGATGCGATGCCATGGTATTACTGATTCATGGGCAGTTCACTACAGAGCACACGACAAACAACCCAGGGAGGTCATTCATAGAGCAGCATTTTCCATGGTTTACAATGTCATGGCACAACTCAGTTCCTGAATTACAAGTTGCTGGATTTCAACCACAGTGCATAAAGTCGCACCTGTCATAGATAGAGATGAACATCTTGATAATGGCAATGTTGTTCATCTGCCGGAGTTCTGACAGACGAAGATTCAAGAATTGAATTGAATTGAATCTTGACAAAATGGCGGGGCAGCCTTGATCCAGACCAAGTGTAGACCAACACGGGATATTCTCTATATGTTGTTCTCAGAAGAATCTGATGTGGATGGAGAGATACTGTCTGACGAATCTGTTGGGCGTGACGTCGACCGAGTGTTGTATGACTGGCAATGGCTGCACTTGTGGCCAACCACATGGAAGTTCACTTCTGATACTTTATTGCAGTCATTGCAAAGCACCCAAACCTGCAAATTGTAGCACAAAGAACAACCCCTTGTTAGCCTAAATACACGTAATATTTGTTTGCACGACGAGTCGACAATCATCTCCTGGTCTTTTCAAAGGTCGGCTCAAATGGATCAGAACTGCAATATAATGGAGCTTACTCTCTTGGGTGCTTATTTCTTTCAAAGCACTCCTTTTTGTGAATTAAGTATGCAGAAGGAAAAAAGGTTTCGAGGTGGACAAAAGTAGAGTCAGTGAACATGATTTAAAACTACAGAATTTTTTAAGGCGCAGTAGAACTATCTCAGGCAGTACATTTAATCTGATCCAACTTTTTTTTAAGCGAACCATCTGATCCAACTGACTAGTGATATCTTAACCCTACGGCATAAGTTGTATAGTGTAGAATATATAGCGATGCAATGGGCGAGGTTTGCTGGCTAGTGCGCTAGCATAACCCTGTTTTGGCATTTGAGGCTCTATGAGATGAACTGCATAGTTCAGTCAGAAGAAAATACCTTATACTGGTATATAGGAGGCATGATTGTTGCTTCGATCTGCAAACAAGCAGAACATCTGTTATGCAAGCAAATACTAAAACAAGTCTGAAATATTAAGAGTTGTCCATGGCATCAGTGCAATAGTGCATCACAAAGTCAGTGTCAGAATATTATGTATCCTTGTGAACTACCTCTAATATAATTTAGCCCATCTCATCTCCAATGGAATGTTTTTGGACAGAAACAAATTTGTTTCGCTCTGATAAGGTTTCCAATTCATTTCTACACAGCAGTGCGCTTTACAAGCACGCATCCTTCTAGTTAGAGGTCATTACTAAGCTTATTTGACCATGCCATTTAGCATATTGTAATATGCAGAAAAGAAACCTGATACCTCTCGATCCATCATATCCCAGTGTTGTGTCATGTCAAGAGCTGTTCTGAAGCATATTGGACAAGTGTATCTGTAGCATCAAAAGCTAATAACTTGATAACATAGATGTGACCACGGCACCACCTCAGAGATGTTTTTAAAGATTGAATGACTGAACACAGAAATATCTCCAAATTACAGACAGTTGGAGGGACTTACTTTCCATGGTCCACCATCTCAAAAAAACATTCCATGTGCATCGTGTGTCCACAGTCAAGGACTCTTGTTCCTTGTAAAGAATCAAATAGATACTGCACAGGAAGTACCCATTTTAACAGTTTAAGTTCCAGAAGAAAAAGAGTGCATGCTAATTATGTTACCTCATAACAGATTGGGCAATTCTGTCTCATTGAGTTTTCCACACACTGATGGTTATCACGCAGTTGAACGGACAAACAAGACCCTATTTATTGCAGAAAAAAAAAAAGATTTCATGCTGATATAGATAGGCCTTAGCAGAAAATATTCAAGTCCTCCAGATTTATGATCTGCAGGTTTACGTAATTGAAAAGGTTATCTGTGAATCACTTTCTTCATTGCTAAAATTTCTATGATCTTAAGCCCTTATCATTAGATGATTAAGCCAATGATCTTGTTAATTATATCTGATGCAATATATAAACTAATGTCACTTAACAAACTCCACAAGCTTATTACGGCATGAATAATTAGTTAGAAAAAATTAGCTTCCAGTCTGTTGTTTTACAATATTTTTATTTTACAATAACAGTGAGGTGTAAGTAGAAACAAATATAACAAGACAATAACAACTTAAGAAAAAAAGTAACATCACTGCATCATGTGGATTACTTGCAACATTTAACTAAAGCTAGAATAATCAAATTGAGCCAGGCATAGCATACCACACTTTACGCAGTGGAAATATTTGTCCCTGCCACCAACCCTGGTTAAATTGAGTAGATGCAGGATTAGCACATCTTTTAACAAGGTATTGGTGAAAGATATTATTTCGTGCTCACCTGCATATGCCGCAATCATAGCAATGGTACTGCCCTTTCTCTGTCTGAAGTAAAATACAAATGCATCAGTTGACAAAAATCCTATGCTACAAAACAAATATGACTTGACCACAGAAAATGAATGTAAAACCTACATCATCATCATAAAACTTGCATATGTCACAGAAGTATTCTCCCATATTGACTCCACAGTTTATGCAAACTTGTGACACCTGAAAAACAAAACAAAGTCACAGTTTAAGCATAATGACATAGATATGTGATGAGCACTGAATAAATTTTTAATCGCAATGAAATCATACTGGTTGTTCAGTATCGCATAGTAGACAAACTACCTGCAGGAAAGATGGAAGTCAGTATTGCATTATTTCTGAACCTGCCAAAATGCATTGACTTTAGAAACAAGATATGTTGCGAGGTGTACTTTTTCAACATCCTGACGAGATATGGTGTGCCGGTCACCTGAAGCCTACAATGATGAAAAGGCCATAAAAACTAATTAAACTCATTAGAAGGAATTAGTATAGCATTCCCCATTACTCTATTAGATGATATTTTACATACTATCGGCATTCGATAGTTCATATTTTGCAAGAGAAAAAAAAAACTTCATCATGTGCCCTTCTTCTCAAATGGTTTTGAAGTATGAAGTTCCAACAAGGAATTGCAGATAGACATTATTGATCTATTTAAATGATTGTTTGATCTTGTTTCTCTGTATTTATTTTGCCAACACCCTAGTGCCCTACAATTCACATTTATCCGCCGTTGAAAATGTACACACCAACATGCTATGCACAGGTTTTTCAATCAAACAAGCTGATTGAAAGTATCAACGAAATCAAGATAAAGAACTAACAAAATCGATAGTGAGGAACTAATTGGAAAGCATCAAGCTGATCGAAAGCATCAACAAGATGAAGAACCCGACTTGTCAGTTTGCCATGAAATACACTTGGATGAGGGCACTCTTTTGGATTTAGCGCCCCATCCAAACAGACAAGAACTAACCCTATCTGTACCCTTTATTATCTTTCGCTTGCTAGAAACAAAAGTGGGTACTAGCTCACTAGCTAATCGTTCAGCATCCCAAAAGAAAAGCCTACATGGCGCTCGCAGCAACCATGGTCTACATGGATGAGCAAGGAACCGCACGACGACGGCAAGCAAAGCAAAGCAACACAGCCGTACCGTGGCCTCGTTGTGGCAATGGCGGCAGGGGAACACCTCGTTGCAGCAGGGCGCCACGATCTTGCACCTCCGCCGGTAATGGTCGCACCTGCAGAACAGCAAAAAGCGTGGGCAGGCACGATCGCCCCCATCAATCCGAGAAATCCGAAGCGGGAAGCAACCCATCCTCCCACCCACCCACCCACCCCCAAGAACTCACGCAACAAGGAGCCGCGACGAGATTAGCACCCCGAAACACCACGAGCAGATCGCCCAGTACGCACGTGGCACCGAGCAATCTGCCCCGCGCCGAGGGGAAGGAAGCAAGAGACGGCATGAGCTCAGGCGGGGGAGGAGGAGGAGGACGGCGCTGGTGGGCTCACCCGTGCTCCATCTTGCCCATGTCTCGGAGCGCGGCGACGCCCCAGTCGCCGGCCGCCTCGTCGGTGACGTCGTCGTCACCGGGTAAGCGCGCTCCTCCCATCCCCGGCGGCGGCGGCGGCGGCGGCGGCGAGAGGGGGCGGGGCGGGGAGGGAGGAGGGGAAGGGGAGCGGGAGGCGGCAGGGGCGTGATAAAGAGGAAATGGAGGGGCCTCCGCATCAAATGGCGCGAAAGGAGGGGCCTGGTTTTTCTCGCTTCTCTATTCAACTATTGGTCCGAAAGAGGAGACTGGAGACGGCGTTGCAAAGTCGGGGGCCGGGCCCACTGCCTTGATTGCTAGCTGACCCCATGTGCAATCTCACATACTAAAATATTCCATGTCAATGTTATCTGATAATTCTCCTTAAAAAAAGTTATCTCATAAGAAATGTGCACGTATTTATATTCTTATGTGAATCATTCTGATTTTTTTCTAAACAACAATTAAGTGCTCTCTTAGCCAATCAGAAGAGCCATAAAAAATGTGAAATGACATGGTTATGGTTAGCTTGACATGCCTAATTTTGTTTTATACCCCAGCTTTTTAGGTATTTTGTAGCTCAATTCAAGGGCACATCATACGACAGTTGTAGCTAAATAGCCACATGAACCATATGGAGCAACCGTGCTAATTCAGTAATCCGTACGAAATATCAAGGAAAATTCCTTGTGACACACAGAACTAGTGGCAATTGGCATCGATGTTTTTCTGTTTACAAAAGAATATCCTTCTATAAAATCACATATCAAAAACTTATGACCAAAAGAAAAACGTTTACACAACTTCACTTTTTTTTCAAAAGAAGATATAAAAAACATTGTAAGATTCCTATAAAATTGAAAAATAGCTCGCCACATCCTGTGACTCTGTGTATGCACAAGTACAACAGTAAAAGAGTCAACGTAGAAACATGACATTAGATAGAAAAAATTGCCATCACTAGACACTAGTCTACTATGCAAGAGCTATCTAAAAATTCATAATCTTACAACACCCAAGCAGATGGTGGTTGCACGTGCCACCATCGCCCTAGATCTGAGGCATGCCAATTCCTAGAGAGAGAGAGAGTGAACGGTGCAGCTTATCCATCATTCTTCTCAACCATTGTTCTCAAACCTACTTCTATCGTCATGCCTTTGAGGACACCCGTGACAACCTACAACTCTAGGAACATTGTCCAAAGACAAAACTGACCTTGCACCAGAAGAATATTGTCTAGGAGGCTCCTCCTCGGTAGTGCGGTCGCCGACGACCATCACTGCAGCATGGCGCGACCATGTTAGCACCCGGAGGAGCCTCCCCGCTGGCCGCTTGACTTAGCCTGACTTCGGCGTTTAGGGCACGGATGGTGTGGCGGCTCCCTTGGGCGTCAACGTGGTTGCACGTGCCACCATCGCCCTAGATCTTGTCATCACCGCCACTAAAGAGTCCATTGCGCCCTTCATGTAGCACGTTGTCAGAGGAGGAGGATGCCAAGGGCACAAAAGGGCAAGGCCATTTGCCAAACGCACAAGGTGGAGCAGGTCGATCGAAGGCAGAGGTGGAGGGACCTAGAGACGGCTGCTAGGTTTCTAGGGACCGGGGTGGTGTTAAAAGAGGGAGAACGGGCGAGGAGAGACGGAGAAAAATCTCCATGAGTCGGAAGGAGGTGTTGGCTTCCCCGAGAATATTGCATGGAACGGGCCAAAAAAAATCCGTCATATGGCCTTCCAAATGCACCATCGAGTGGCCTACGAAAATCATTCCTTACGAGTAGTTGTCCAGGAACGGGTCAGGATCTAGGTCGAGATATGGGCTTTCAAACAGGTCCTAAGAATTGTTCTTAAAATTATTTTAAAGTGCAATTAAACTAATACAGCATTGTGGCATATTTGTTTTTTTTATTTAGTTGCCCAGCAGTCACTTATCCTTAGAAAATAAGATGATAAAATAAATCTAGATCACGTATGTTATATACCATTACGAAGGATTTAGAGGAATCCTATAGCGAGTGAATCCGGTATCACCCTCTCATTGCCCTCCCCCGTCTTCTTCCCGTTGCGGATAAGCGCCACTTAATGGCTTGTGATGTTGACGTTGACGCGGGAAGATGTGTATGTGGCATGGGGCGCACGCACGGCATTGTCATGGCGACGGCACGCCAGCATAGGCGCATCCATCGCCCGCATCTTCCTCAGTCTTGCATTCTCCTCTCTTTTTTTGTTTCTGAAGATGAGGTGTGTTCTAGTTATTCTTTCCTACTTCCGCTATTATATTTGTTGGTGACGAGATGAGATCCACGCTTCTCTGCTATTCCAGTAGTCCCCCTCTCCCTCACCTTTTTTGCAGCGTCTCGTTGCTTTCTAATTTGACACTCATACTACGGATTTGAAGCCAGCGAAATTCGCATGAAGGGACTTCTGAAACGGGTGTTGATTGTGCCTGGTATGCAATGACAACACTCATACTGATAGTGATAGAGCCATCAGCCATGCCATGTTCTAGTCTGACAATCGTATTCGGTGATTTAACAAGGCGGAGCAGCAAAGAATTTGTAGCTAAAAAAAATGGAGCTATAGATGAACAACTAAAAAAAATTAATGGTGTATATTGTACAAAATAAGGTCCAACATGGGATTTGTGTATACACTGTTGCAAGACCATAAGCAAAAAAAATCAGAAGTCAATTCTCCACAAATATATTTTCGCAGCGCTGTCTTCTCACTGGCTGAAGATTGCCAGGCCTCGATGAAGGGCATTCGCAGATTCCATGAGCAAGGTCCAAGCTACGTATTTGCCGGTGGGTCAGTTTGTGGAGCAGCCTGAGCTGGAGCGGCAGTGGTTTGAGCATCATTGGTTACCTCTGCCTCTGGTCCATCAACTGCGGGTCCATTATCAGTGGATGCCGTCCCAGAACTTTCAATCGACTGTTTCCTTTCAATGCCTCCTGACTGCCTTCGCTCGATGCCGCCTGACTGCCTTCGCTCAATGCTGCTCGACTGCCTTCTTTCGATGCTAATCCCAGAACTGTTAGACCTTGGAGGTACAGTCAATAGCTGGCTGACGGCATCAAATGTACTCCGACACTCTGTGATCAAAGCAGCCCCGTCGGGGTAGCATCGGCCAAAACAGGCAGCGCAATAAGGATATGCAACCTGAGATGAAAATTTTAGATGAGGGGCACCTATAAAGAGAGATATCACTGGATGTAACTAAGATTTTGATAGACTTGGGCCTTCGCACATTCAAATTTTTTTCCCAGAGGTAAAATGTTTTTTTTAAATCACTTTCAAAAGTAATGCTTTATCATAGAAGCTCAACCAACCTCGATAAATGCCTGGCAAAGTGAAAGAAAAAGAGCGGACTCATTTCCACGCAGCATCCGCATGGCATTATATCTAACTAGGGAGTCAGAAACTGCTTGTAACCCCTTCACCACCTCCTGAGCAAGGACATGCTTCAAGCTCAATGGTGCACAAGGTCTTAGCTCATTCATTGCTGTTGAAACACCTATATTACAAGACAAGCACCATTAGAGTCAAGTAGTCAACAGGTGATGAATAGAAGTGAATTTTTCAGAGTGAGATAAACAAAACATACCATTAACAAACACTGCAAGAGGTTGATGCTCCATCAAAACTGAAGGCGGAGCCAGGTCACCAGAAGTCTCATCCACAACTCCATTTGCTACAAAGCCGACAGATGGCATTGGAACCCAACAATGTGAATCCAAAACAACCTAGCATTGTAGAAGGTACTCAGTGTTATTATGATACTAACGTAAAACTTAACGCAGACATAGTCTAGAGAATCACTAATATGATTCAAAAGAGTGAACCCCAACAAATAGCATGTATATTGGAGCTTGAAATCTAAATTCATTTCATATTCATCCAGACAAACAAAATAGCATATCCACATCAATAAAGTATGTACACAATTTGCAATACCTGAAAATTATCAACTGCCACACTCATATTCTTTGAGAACAAATTTAAAACCGCACTGCAAAAGGCAGATAACCTCAGCAATACTAAACGTATTTTCCTAAATAATGAAAGGGCATAATTAAATACTAATTACCTCTCAAATATTGGTGGCAGCAGTCCACGGAAATCCAGTCCAACCAAGCCAAGACCCATTGCACAATACTGCAAGATGGATAAGTGATAAACATTTCCAGTAAGATTTGAATGTGATGACAATTGTGTGCAAGAATTATTACTCAGATTCAAAAGAAGGCGCTTACCATGCACTGGTCGAGAATGTTGGACAGAGACCCACCTTCTGTTATATTTGGCAACATCACTTGAAGGGTGGTGAGGTGATTGCTAACTTGGTGCATAGCCCAGCTGAAAAGCAATCCACCATCATAGTTATCCTCATTTCCAGATTTATCATTGTTGAATATCGCTCGATATTGATTGACAACATCAAATAGATGGATCCTGTGGCAAGCCACCATTCCTTTGAGATACTCATACACATTCCTTTGGTCCAGATCATCAATAATCCCAGAAAGCCAAGCTTCCCTGCACCTCAAGAACTTGAAATTGTACCATAGTTAGGAGACCAAGATGCTCAAATTGTATCACCAATAGATTTTGACTCTGTTATAAGATAGAAAGCAGCCACATATCATAACTAAAATTTCTCTGTTATTAATTCATAAAACTCTTGAAAACTGCTAAGAAAAAACCTACACGGAAACATGTTAATAAAAAAAATAAACAATATCTGCTGAAACAGAATCATTATCCAAATCACATGCAAAGTTCATCATACCTGTAAACGCAATTCTGATTCACTGAACACTCCAATACGGCGCAAATGTGCAACAATACGGAGACATTCAGGTAACTGTAGAGCATGAGATGTCTTGAACTTAGTTAACAGGGTAAACAAATTAAACAAGAGATGAAAATATTGTGCATAACAATAAAACCATGTAAATATAAAAACATAATGTGTATAACGTCACTTTGCACAGTACAATCAAGGCTAAATTCAACTATGAAAATGGAGCTAGTAATTAATGAATTTTAGTAAACAAGCATATCACCTGAATATTTGATCGGAGTTTCTGCAGAAGCTGTGAAATTAGTGATTGTATTGTCTTCTTGACTTCAGCAGCTAATCCTTGAATAACAGGTAAACTGTAATTGAAATAGTAAATGCTTAAAATAATAGCCAATGGAAGGGGCCACAACAAGTATTTTGTTACATGACTTACTCGGGGTGCAATTTTGAGATTTTACTAACAAAAGCTTCTAGATCAAGTGCCTCATCATAGTTCCCATTTCGTATGCATCTGCAAGTAGTAGTTTGTTAATTGCTATGTAAGATTCATCAAAATACATATCACATCGAGACCTAAAACTCTAATCTATACAAATCAAACAAGAACTAAGTAACAAAACAACAAAATCAAGACAACTCAAATATTAAGTAAAGGTCCTTGGGAAATGCTAAGAAAATTGTCACATACGTGTCCATAAGTTGTGGGATTTCAAGCAGGTCAAGCAGGGTGCTATGGTTGGCTAGTAACGTCTGATTGAGCTTCCTCTCTTCCAAAATTTGTTGTGCTGACTCAACAAACTCGTTGCAACCAGATGTTAATTTTGGTACCTCCTCTATCTACAATAAGTGAATAGATAATATGGTCAAAACATTTTCATGACATGTTTCTGACACCACACTGGAGGATGCAAAAGCTACATAACAAGGAAGATGTAATTAAGTTCACAGTCCACTCTTGATACTTCAGTGGAATGAACAGCAGTTAAACAATTTCCAGTATAAGTCAGGAAAGTTGTTTCAGCAATTAAACACGTCATTATGGTTTTCAGAATTTGAAGCATAACATCCAGTAAATCCATTTGTGAACTGCAATGTAGAAATTTCCAATATCTTTTATGCAGTGCATATGAACATAATTTTTGTTTATATAACTAGCACTGAGATCATTAGTTGAGAAGCACGCAAGTGGCAAACAATTTGAGGAAGATTTATATATATGGCTCAAATGAGTCAGTAAGATTTTTAATTAATGCAGTAAACTAAAGTAATGACAAGATGGATGTGATACATTTCCATGCAGTTCTAAAAATGCGGCAAGCTACATGAAATGTTAGGAATAGTCAATTATAAAATAGAAAAATCACTGGCATCAATAGGTGAGATCCACATGTACCAACAATTGGTCTTCAAAGACTTTAAAATATAAATTTAACAGGCTGAAAAAATATATTATATACAGTTGTTGATGCCCAACACTACAAGTACAATGTAACAAAAGAGATTTATCAGTTCCCCACAGGCTGACGATGAAGATAATTTTTCAAATGCTCCTGAGAAATGAATCTGTGGGGCTTATGACATTTAATTTTAGTATGGACCAACTAGCTGAACAGCACAATATCGACCATGCAGTGGTGTCACAGCTTCAGTTATTCTTGGTGTAACAGTATTAATCTTCACACATTGAGATACCTCGTATCTCTGAGCAATTCAACCATCCATGGCAATTCACATGGTGAATTAACTGTTGGTTAAATTCTGGAAGCTGGAATATCGTTAAAAAAAAAGGAATACAGCTTGGATGCCAGTAAGAAATAAGGCCCTGTTTGGAATGGAAGCATGGATTTTCAAAACCTTGGTTTTACAATACCATGTCTTGCCAATTGTTTCATCATGAATACCATGGTTTTACCAAACTCCATTGAAACCATGGTATTCCTTGGAACTACCAACTGTTTGGCTGCATAGTTTTTTACCAAAGCATTGGCCAAAGCTAAAGAAAGAGAAGTAAAAACTTTAGCTCAGGATGGAGTTTTTAGTACTCCAAAAATACCACAGTTTTCAAATCAGAGTTTTTTAAAGGGTAACCAAACAGCTCATGGTATTCTGAGAAACCATGGTATTGCCTCGATACTATGAAAATACTTTATTTTCAAACAGGCCCTAAACATGCTTATCCAGTTGGCTGGTCAGGACACTGAGTAGAAGTACAACCCTCACTAAATAAAAACACTATATACCACTGGGCATCGCTCCAAATAAAAGGCTAGCACATGGAAAGTTTCACAGGTTGTAAGGGAATTTATGAAATATGAACTTTCCTTAAATTAGGAGAATTGGGACTCCGACATGGAGCCTTTGATCTCATGAGTAATGAGCAAAATCCATATCCATATTCCTGGGAAGTTAACATTGCCAGCATCCCTGCAGAAACTAGCAGCTCGAATGACCCTAGAGAAGTTAGCAATGTTAGCATCCCAAGTTAATGACATAATGTTTGTGATTGATTCCCATACCAATTGGGCAATCAAGATCATAAGTTTGCATAATCCTATTTTAAGGTCGTTCCAGCCTGATAAAGCACCCATAAATCCATCAAATGGCAGTGACTTGCCCCCATGCAATTTCGCATTCGTCAGCACATTAAATGTCGTGAACGATATGCAGAACTGGTGTTGACTCAAAACTAACATGAGATAAAGAATTAACCAGGGCAGGCCTTGGATCGTCTGAACAAGCTTCGCAAAATGCAAAAACAGACATACACCTTAATATTCCTAAGAACCATCACCATGAAAAATATCTACCAGCTAGCAGATAAATGAAGGTGGTATGAGTTGCACGTCAAGTCGTAGCATTCACTCACCCGATCACTCCGCCACACAATGTCCACACGACAGACTGGGATCTAGTTAGCACTCAAGATATAGCGGTAATTGAGAAGCTGTGGCGCAGATGGGCGCAACAAAAAGAGCTGCCCAGAGCTGAGATCGGCAGCATTACCAGTGCCTCGAGGTGCTTGTCGAACCCCTCGAGCTGCCCGCGCACGAAGGAGAGCGCCTCGGAGGCGGCGATGAAGGCGGCGTAGTTCTCCACGGCCACCTCCTGCATCTGCCGCCGCACCCGCTCCGCGTCCACCCGCAGCAGCTCCGGCTCCTGCGCCACCGGACCACGAGATCACCACCACCACGACCGATCAACCAGGGCAAGTACTCTGGAGGGGGCCTGGCGCCGCGTACCTTGTGGAGGCGCTCGATGGAGAAGGAGAGGAGCTCGGAGACGTAGGGCTGGTAGGCGGGTCCGGCGAGCGGGAGCACCGCGGAGCCGGCCATGTCGGCGGAGGGCTCCGGCGAGGGGCGGTGGCCGGCGTCGAGGAGGTCCATGGCGAGGGAAGCGAGATCTGGACTCTGGAGGGGAGTGCCGGAGTTGGAGGATCTTAGCGGTCGAGCCCTCCGGGGTTTTGATTTATTGAATTTGGACCAATCAAGTGTCTGATAAAAAATGATACTCCCTCATCTACGAAATAGCGATCGTTTCAGACTTATATTTAAGTCAAAGATTAAAACTTTTTCCATAAAAAAATTAAAATTATTTAGATGGAAACATAAGAAAAATATAGATAAATTCGTCTTGAAAAGAACTTTTGTGATATTATATTTTTTATGCATTATAAATAAATTATTTTAAAAACTTCATGGTCGAATTTCTATTTTTGAAACCATTCAAAACGACTACTATTTCGTAATGAAGGGAGTATTGTGATTGTTGACCTATTGTTAAAATAACCTTTTCGTCTAATGATATAGAACACCTTAATTTCTCAAACACAAAACATTTATGCCATTTTCTAACATCCCTCCCCCAATTTATCCATTCCCCATTATTTCGTCACTGAAATGACTAAAGTGCCCTAGTTTCCTCTCTTATGACTCGAAACCATCCCATTAGCCTCGTTCCCAAACTTCTTCCTTGTTCCTTCCTCCCTCCTCCGCTCATCTTTTTCTCTCCATCATTCTCAATGACCACGCGCCTACACCCACCTTCGTCGTTTTTGTACCATTCATCATTCATCTCTCTTCGTTTTCTGTTGTTATTTCTGTATATATCATTGTTATATATATTCTTAGTTCACTTTACTCATGTCTATGCTCGTGCCTAGCATTGTGTGTGTTTAAATCCCTGTCTGATAAAAAAATGAATACAAACATGGTATATACAACGATATATATATATTCAATTTCGTCCATACACCTAACACCGTTAGCCTAGAGAGAAAATGGTAAAACACCATTTTTTTAGTATGTACGTAGCACCAAATGTTTGTGAGTTGATATGAAAAGCAAGACAATGGCAAGGCATAATAAAAACAACAATGGTTTATTAAATTCATAAAAATACTCATGTTTGTGGCTTGTGCATATTTATAGATGGATTCAATGCAATCTTTAATTGTTCTTCATATATACTTTAGTTAGAAAGTAGCAATCCGATTTACGTTTGTTTCCGTTAGGGTTTTTATGTGGTTAAGGTTTAATGTGGTACGTGTAACGGGTTTTTATGTGGTTAAGGTTTAATGTGATACGTAGATGTACTACTAGCAAAAATACCCGTGCGTTGCAACGGGAGAAATTAAAATAATAATTGATTTATGCATCTTTGTTTTAGAAACAAAGAACAGGTTACAAAAGATCTTTTCCTTAAATGAAGTAAGATCGTAATATTAAGTGGTGTCAAAATCGGAAGGGTTCGTGCTTACATGCAGCCTAATTTGATTTATGTTTATATTATAGATTATAGATGATTGAGGGCGTGCATAGGAGACATTCGTCGGGGAACAAAGTCGTGCTAGCAACTTAGCCTCATGTTCAGTGTGGTCTAAATTGTGTCCTGAAAACTAACTTAATGCCATGGCACAATGGGGATTATTGTTGAGTGTTTTAAGTTCAGACTTGAAAGGCCTGGCACAGTTCGTTGTTGCACAATCGGATGGCTCTCAAAATCCTTGTAGCTACGGAAACAATAGATTAACAAACAATAGGACACCAGATAAGCCTCCCCTCTAAAATCATTAAAAAAACCGCAAAACAAAATTTCAAATTACAGCCAAATATAGAGAACGGCACCGTACAGCACAATTTGAACAGGCTAAAAGAATGTGCTAAACACACTACATTACATTTCAGTTCTATTTACATCAACACACCAAAGTCACTTGTACAAAGGATTATCCTATTCCTATTTTGTAACTGTTTAGAAGTTTTTTTTTTTTGAAAGGTCATGAGATCCATCTTCTATCATATCCGTGCATGTCTTGTATTAAAGAAAACATACCAGAAACTAACCAATCTGCTGTGTGTGTGTGTGTGAGAGAGAGAGAGAAGTATGGTATCCATAAGATAATATATTTGACAAGACATTTGCGAGCATTGCCATCTGGATTATACATCAAATAAACTTGCACGTCAGCAGAATATTTTGGAGGAAAGCTGGAACAGAACAAAAGGATATCCTTAGAACACACGATGGTTATCCTTAGAACACATCTGACCTGCAGCAGATGAGCTTGATTCTTCGCTGCAATTTGGAATGGTCAGCATGACAATTCCCAATAATTTTGCATGATATAAGGACATTTTTAGAAGCATTGGACCCAGTGAGACAAAACAATCGAACTTAATCCTCTATTACCTCAATGGGCTCCTCCTTTTTTCTGAATCATCTGCCATGTCAAAAGACCAAACTGAAGGATCAAAAGAGCTCTTTGAGTTGGACATTTTCTTAACTGCTGGGTGCCTAGCCAGAATGATAACAAGGTCAGAATTTGTTGTGTTAATATAATTTCCAGGAGACTCTGATGTCCTTACTTTTCCCAGTCAAAATGTACCATATCCTCATCACTGTCCATCAATGAACGGTCAGAAAAGAGGTCATGTGATGATGGAATTCCTTCAAGAAAAGGATCCATTAGGAAACAGAAAAATCTCACAATATGAAAGGAGCTGCACTATAGCAGTATGACAAGTATGCAATGCAAGCTTCCTGGTGGGGTTGAAACTTATTAGGAGAAACTAAAAGAGTATATCAGAAATTAAAGCATCTCCATCTCCTATCATAGAAATGCAGAAATAACGTGAGTACAAACAAAGTTTTTTCAAGTGTACTTTTAACCATGCAAGGTGGTTGATGAGTAAGAAAATGTCAAAGAAATTGTAAAACCAGATAGGCAATTTACCAAGCTACATATTACCAATACTTGAACTCTTACCGCAAGAGTGAATCCGGTTGGGAGTTTCCAAGCGCCAAGCAACGTTGAAGCAGAGTACTTCTCTTGCACCACAAGAACCTTACCAATTGTTCCACAGTGCAAAATTGTTACCATGAAATTCAGAGTCAAATATTACCCAAACTTATCTTCTCGGTGGTAGCCATCAATGAGAAATAAGAACATTAGCACGATCGAGACGCACCTCCATCTGATCGTTGATCACAAAACCCCCAAAACCAACCTGGTGAGATGCATTTGCCGGGAGCATACACGGTTCGTCAGGGATCCAGTATGTCAGCATCACATACGACTCCTCTGCGTGGTGGTACCTGAAGCCCTCCTCAAGATAGCCAAGTAACTGGCTAACACCATACATTATAGCCAGGAGCTCATACCACATAGCCTTTGGCTGCTTATTTTAAAATCCAAATGTGTCATTGATCAGGGGGGAAAATCAACAATTCAGGAGGATGGGAGGATGGGTCACTGATGATTGATGCAGTAAATGCTAATTGGTTTAATTCTTAAGTGTCTCAGCAAATATCCAAAATCTGGATGTTAGTTTCGATGGCAAACAAGCCCATATATTGTTCTGAGTACTACTTTAATCAGTACTAATTTGCCCACAAAACATTTAGCAAAATTCATCAATGCTCGCCTTAATCCACTAAACCCACCTTCACTGCTAATGGAACATACTCGGATCGATCCAGCGGCAGGTTCAGCCACACTCCCTTTTTCCCCTGTGGCACAGCAATGGTGATCAAGCAACCATGAGCAATCTCACTCGCATTACAGAGCTTTCGCCTGCAGTTAAAGCAGGCGTTTGGCCGCACAGGCACAGCACACATACCACCGACTTCCAGTAGGAGAGCGACAGCGCCAGGGCGTGGGCGAACGCGGCCTTGTCGGACGGCAGCCGGTCGACGTCGACGACCACCCCGCCGTACTCATCCTCGCTGGCCCCGAGGACGAATCTGCTCTCCAGCGCCGTCCATCGATGGCCACCTCCATTGCCGCCGCCGCCGCCTCTCCACCCGTCCACGCCCGCGAAGCCCGGCGGCCTGCGCTCCACGGACGTACTCGCCGTCGCCTCCCTCGGCATCCTACCATGGCCCCCGCGGAGATCGCCCGAACGCTGCGCCGGAGGAGCGGGGAGTGGTGGTGGTGGTGGTGCCGGCGGCGGCGGGGAGGGCGCGGCGCGGCGCGGCGAGGAGCGGCCGTGGTGGGGAGGGGGTGGCGACGGCGGGAGGAGGTCGTGGCGGTAGGGAGGAGGCGGCGGCGGCGGGGAGGGGGCATCGTAGGGAGGAGGAGGCGGCGGCGCCGACGGGAGGAGGCCGCAGCGGTGGGGAGGAGGCCGCGGCGGCAGGGAGGGGGCAGCGTCGTGGGGAGGGCGCGGAGAAGATTCGAGGAGGGGAGGGGGAACCGACGGCGTCGTGGGTAGGGCGCGGAGAAGATTTGAGGAGGGTAGGGGGAACCGACGTGGGGAGGTGGGCTCGGGGACGGGCGGCTCAACGGCTCGGGGAGCCGACGCACGAACTACTCCCTCTTTAAAGGAGTAGAGACTAGATAGATATAGATATGATTAAAGGTTTATAGGGAAAATATATATGTGTACCGCATCAAAGGCTGGCGTGGTGCGTAGTGGCCAAGGAATCGTGTTTGATTCCGTCTCGAACAAGAGTCCTGCACGGGAAGACCCGGACGTTGGTTTCCCGGATTGGATTAGAGTCGTGATCCTCAAGACCAGAAAGATGCCTTATCCGCCTCGGATATATTTGGCATGTCTTCGAGTTCACATGATCTCGTAGTTAGCCCTACCGATATTCCTTCTAGAGGCCGGTTTGCTTCAAAGACTATATAAACAAGGCCCTACGGCATGTGAGAGGAAGATCAAGACTCTTGTTTGTCTCCTGCTCACGTTGTTCGTGGTACGTTTCGCGTGTCTCCTATCTCACTTAAAGAACCTTAGCGACTTGAGATCGATATCTCAACCGTCGACAGCTGGCCCCGACCGTGGGGACTCGCAGATCAAGCATGTCGAACTCTATCAGCGACCAGGAGATTCTCCCTAAGGACTACGACTCGGCGCAGGATGTCTCTTCCTCGCCAGATCGGATCAATCCTTCGATCTTGATCGCCTTCCAGATCTGGTTCCCTCGTGCGTTCGGGATCGATCTCTTCGCGGCGACTCTCTTCCCGGCGCTTCGTTCGTCCCGCGACGAGCTCCGTGCTCGGGATCGATCTCTCGCCGGGCGACTCTTCGCCGGCGCTGTCTCTCCCGTGACGAGCTCCGTGCTCGGGATCGATCAACTTCGCGCGCGACTCTTCGCCGGTATCTCTGTCTCCGCGACGAGCTCCGTGCTCGGGTGGATCACTGCGCCAGTACTTTACGCCGGCGCTGCTTGGTCCTCGACGAGCTCCGTGCTTGGGATCGGATCAAAACTCCTTCCGGATCCCGAGGGTCGCTCGCTGGCAAAGGATGTCGGGAGAGAGTGACCAGTAGCTGGAACATCGACCACCGTAAGTTCTTCGTAGGTTTTTCGCTTCCTAGCTTCGCTTTTTCTCAAATTTCGCGCTTTAGTTCGTCCAAATCTCGGCCGCCATGTAAAGTTCAACCCATTGAGCGGTGAATGTTCGCGCCCTGCGTCCCTTCTCACCACTTGTCTTTTCGGACTACTCTTTCTCTCTGGTAACATTTGATGGTCAGTCCGGTCTTGCGAACTCTTGGCTCCGCAATCTTAAGGGTTTTCCTACCGTGATCTGGTTTCAACAAGTTCCTAAACTCGAGTTCAGAACACGGATCCAACCTCACGGCTAAGCTCGCTCGTAAGCCCTCCGCGGCAGAGGCACTTACCACTCACGACGCGACCACTTGGCAAAGCTCGCTCTCATAAGCCCTCCGCGCAGAGGCACTTTCCTTGTTCTGCATTTTCGAATCGCCTAACTTACGTTAACGGCGCTTCGAACGAAGTCGATCAGATACGGTGTCGCTCTAACTCTCTCGCAAGACGTGCTTGAAGTCGCAAGCTCAGTCTTCATGCATCGTCTGCATCGGGCTAGGCGTCGCTCTTTCTCTTGTGCACTGCTCGAGTTCGCAAACTCGAGTCCTCGAGCAACCGCACAACGGGGAGTTAGGCCAAGCGTTCTACCGTTTTCTTAAAACTTTGTAGCTACTGTTTCGCCTTGCTCTTGGTTTCTGTTCGTCCTTATCTTTTCTTTGCTTTTTTGCGGGAAAAGTCGCGATCGACTCTCGCTCGATTCAAGCCGCCTTTCGGCGGTCTTGAGTCGCGGCCACTCCTAAGACCGCTTCCTCGGTCGATTGGGACTTGAGCTGAATTTCGCAACCCCAGACGCGTTTCGAGTTTTCCGGTTCCTTTCCTCGGCGTTAGTTTTCCAAAACCTCGTTGGTCTTTCGCCTCCGTGAGCGCTCCCAGCGTCTGAGCATGTCTTTTATCCGCAACGACCAGACGGCTCCGGTTAACAAAGCGGTGCACCACCGGCGAAGTTCGCCCACCGTAGTCGATTCTCATCGCAACGGCATGCCCACCGTAGTCGATTCTCATCGCATACGGCACTCTGGCGCCGGTTCGCGCTCCGCCGAGGCGACACTGTACGCCGCACGGGTCCATGCCCACATAAGATTTCGCTCGCACGCCTTGCTGCGGCTAAGGTCCCGATCACCTTCCACGGTTAGCGGTCTTAGCCACAATGGGCAGCACTTATCCGCACACGTTGTCGGTGTAATAAATACCGGGTACAAAGAGGCACTGGAAGGCCGAGAGGCCCCACGCGTCGGCCAGGCGAGCAAGGCCCAGTGGCGCTGGCGAGCCCTCGAAGGCCAGGAAGGGCCCCACGCGGCCAAAGCGGCGAGCAAGGCCCGTGGCGTGCTGGCGAGCCCCTCAGAGGCCGAGAGGCCCCACGCCAGCGTGCGTGCGGGCGAGCCCCTCTGGAGACTAGGCGAGGGCCCCGCCAAAGGGGAGCGCGGGCGAGCCCTCTCAAGAACAAAGGCGAGGCCCCAAGCGCCAAAGGGCGCGCGTCGTCGGCGAGCCCCTCTCGAGACCAAAGAGGGTCCCACGCGTCAAAGGGGCCAGCAGCAGGGAGACAGGTATGAGCCTTCGGACGAAGGCTCCCCGCCGCAAAGGACGGCGCATTTAATGAGACATCACGCGGATAGACAAACAAGAAATGATTACCACATCTGATGACCCTGCAGTCTGGCGGTACACATCGTATGGCAGAAGAATTGACCGGAGAGAGAAGGTTTGCTTGAGGAGGCCGCCCATGCAGAGAAGCGGCGTAGGCCCCACCCGCAGACTCACCGGTGTGGATCGGTGGTCGTCGGCCACTTCATGCGGCACGCGAGGCGGCGCCGCTGCATGGGCAAATGCACGCGTTTCATCTCTTCGTCGTGTCTTGTCGATTATCGAGAGCACTATATCGCCTACCCCCTCGGCTCTCTCCGCCACCCCACGGCTTGTATAAAGGGAGGAGAGAGAGGGGGACGGGGACGAGATACGAGCACTAGCATTCATGCATTCAAACACCACAAAAACACATTCCCATTCAACCACAATCGAAAAGAGCTAAGGCTCAAGCAGAGTAGGACTATTACCCGCGAGGGTCCGAACTCGGTAAATCTGCGAGTCGCTTTTGTTGTGCCCGACGCCAAATCGAATCGAGCTTGATCGAGTTGGCTAGCGACTAAAAATCGACCGGGTGTGATCCGCATGGTTGAGCGGAGAACACGCCGCCGATGGCGCGCTGTAGGGGAGCGCTAGCATCGGTTCAAGCTCTTGACCCTTCTTCAGAGGCGATGGCGGAGCAAAGAATCGCGATGGAGCAGAAGCGACCGCTAGAGCCGTGGCCACGAGTCGGCCGCGGCGATGGCGATGGATCACCCGGCGGTGGCCGCCCACCTAGGGTTGGAGCCTGGCGGAAGCAACCGCCTCGGCCAAGCTAGGCGGCGCTGGCCTTGGAGGAGTGCACTCAAAGACAGAACCTCCACGCGCCAAGGCCTTGCTGAAAACCCACCGGTTCCGGTGACTCGACTCCGGCGGCGCCGTGGTTGGCTGCCTTGGCTCCTTCGTCGACGCCGCCCAGGCGGTGGTGCAAGTTTCGGGGCGGGAACCGGCGTTCTGCGTCCTCCGTTATTTGTTGCCCTCGCACTCCTCTCGCAGATCTCCCCGGTGAGGGCGGGCCAAGACGACAAGAGCGTGCGACCCTACGGGGCTCGGCCGGGCGATCGTCAGGGTGGCGCGATCTCCGGTCCCATCCGAGGACCGCCACTTGTCGCATGGAGATGACTGCGTGACAAGCTCCGCAGGGTCGCGACCGAAGGCTGCGCGATCACATTGCCGCCGCCGCAAGGCGCTGGGACCAGCAAGAGGGTTCCCGCAGAGTCTATCCCGCCAGCCGAGGGTGGCGCTTCTTGGCGCCGCCAGCGACGGGGCGGCGGGCGAGGACCGCGTCCGGAGCAGGAGGCTCCCCGACGCCGGGTGCCACGCTTTTCTAAGGAGTCACTGCAAGGCGTCCAAAGGGTTTAACGATTTCATCCGACCCCCATCGAAAAGTACGACGGCTCCACCAACCCCGATGAGTTTTTGCAGATCTATACGACGGTGATGCAGCCGACAGGGAGGGTCGGGAAGGTTCTCGCGAACCATTTCCCGCGTCCTCACCGGCGAGCCCGCTCGTGGCTCATGAACTCGCCCCGAGTCCGTGGGGTCTGGAAGGAGCTCTCGAGCTCTTCGTCACCAACTTCCGTGGCACCTTCGAGCAGCCCGGTAGAAGACGACCTCCACAACGTGGTGCGAAGAAGAGAGAGTCGTTCTTGCGACTATATTCGGGCGCTTCACCAGTCCGCAACACCATCCCCGACATCTCCATCGACGCCGTGGTCACGGCATTCGTGAGAGGCGCCGAGACCCCAAGGTCAAAGAGAAGATGGCCACCCGCAAGATCAAGACGACGGAGGAGTTCTTCACCTTGGCGCTGAAGCGCCCTTCAGAGTGAGAGCCGCATCACCGGCCTGTGGCGGAGATAAATTCTGGCGGCGAGGCCGGACCTCGAGGAACCCCGCGCAAGGACAAGAAGAAGCGCAAGGCGGTCGAGACCGGCAGGTCATGGCCGCCGAAGGAACGACGACGACGACGACGACGATCAAGCGGCCAGCAAGAATGGGCGCGGCGGCGAAAAGAGGAGGAGGTCGCGGCGCCGGCGGTACGGTCCCCGTAAAGCGGCCGAGGCGGCGGCTACGGCGATCGCCGTGGCGCGACGCCCCAGCGCGGCATGACGAAGGGCGAGACCATCGCCCGTGAGTGGGAAGGAAGGCCCTCTTGTCCCATTCACCGCAACAAGTCCCACGACTTGGCGGATTGCCATGTCGTCAGTAAGATGGTGGACAAGCGAGTCCACGAGCAGCAGCAGCAGCAGCAGCAGCAGCGTCCGGCGATGGCAAGGGTAAGGAGACGGCTTCGCTTGGTTTTCGCAGCGGGCGCTTAGGTTGCCGCCATCCACGGCGGTTCGCCACCTATCCGCCCCACGCTAGCTTTAAGCGTCACGATGAGGGAGGTGTCGCCCGCCGCACCGACTTTGGGTCGGTGAGGCACCGGCGTGGTCGGAGCAACCGATCGCGTTCGATCAAAGCCGATCACCCACCAAGATCCGCCGCCACTGGCATCTCCCGATCGTGGTTGCACCCACGGTCCGGAATGTAAAGCTAGGGCGGGCTTTGGTAGACGGAGGAGTTCCTCAACCTCCTGTCGCCGGGTCGCAAGGCGCTCGAGATCCAAAGAATGGAGCTTCGCCTAACGCCCCGTTCTTTGGCATCGCGCGGGCCGAAATCTGTCATCGGCCAGCGCGATCGATCTCCGGTAACCTTCGAGGTTCGGCAACTTCCGCACCGAGATGCTCGAGTTCGAGGTGGCGGACTTCGACCTCTACAACGCCATACTAGGTCGGCCGGCGCCGACGAGTTCATGGCGGTGTGCCACTATCGTACATGGTGGTGAAGATCCCGGCCACCGCCCCATCGTTTTGAAAGTGGACGCCTGAGGCGCCCGCTGCGACAAGGACGCCCTCGCGTTGGCGAAGCGTCGGTGCCAAGGCCGAGGCTTCGACTCTAGGAGCTCCTCCGCGAAGACCCGTGCCTCCCTGGTTCGTCCGCGGAGGTTAAGGCGGTCTCCCGAGCGAAGTCGACCGGCGAAGCCTGCTCGGCGGGCGCCTCTCTCGCGCCAAATAGGAAGCGCGCTCGTCTCCTTCCTCCATCCTAACGCAGACGTGTTTGCGTGGCAACCGTCCGACATGGCCGGGTCCCGTGGGAGGTGATTGAGCACAAATTGGCGACGTTCCGCGCGCGACCGGTCATGCGTAGGTCCGGAAGCGATCCGTGGGCGCCAGAAGTTATCCGCCAGAGGTGGACAAGCTCTTGAGGCGGGGTCGCCCGCAGATGTCGCCCATCCTGTGGGCTCGCGAACCCGCCCTCGTCAAGAAATCAACGGCGTTGGAGGATGTCGTGGACTTCACCGACCTCAACAAGGCGTGTTCGGCGATCCGTACCACGCCTCGCATCGATCTCATCGCCGACTCAATCTGCGGGTGCGGCGGTAGGCTTTCGGATGCGCTACGGTACCACCAGATTGGCATGGCGAAGAAGATGAAGACAAGACCGCTTTCGCCCACGGGCGCTTCATCGCTATACAAGGATGGCGTCGATCGAAGAATGCAGCCCAACCTATCGTGAGCCATGCATATCGCCACCGCTCCCAAATAGGGCGGAACACGGAGGTGTATGTCGATGATCCGGTGGTGAAGTCCAAAAGGCGGAGGAGTTGATCGGCGACCGGAAGAAACCTTCACCAACCCGAGGAAGTCTCGCATCAAGCAATCCAGAGAATGCGTGTTCGCCGTTCCGTCGGACAAACTGCCGATTCCTCGCCTCCGTGAGGTGGATTGAGGCGAACCGACAAGATCGCAGCGATCGAGAGCATGAAGCCCCGACGCGACTTCGCGGATGCAAAGGTGCTTGGTGGGTCGCTTGACCTCCCCGGCCGCTTTATAGCTCGCCTGGGATAAAAGTCTCCCACCGCTCAAGCTCCTAAAGAAGACCAACCAGTTCGAGTGGACGGCGGAGGCGCAGGAGGCGCTCGACGGTCTCAAGAAGTATCTTACCTCCCGCCGTCTTTGGTCGCCCCGCACCGGGCGAGCCGCTGATCCTCTCGTCGCGGCAAACCCCAGCGGTCGGCCGCGTGTCTTTGGTGGCGGAAGAGAGGCGTTCAGCGCCCATTTACTACGCCAACAAGATCCTCCACGACGCCAAACAAGGTATTCACAAAGACCGAAGATGCTCTACGCCGTCCGACGGCATCCCGAAGCTACGCCACTACTTCCAGGCGAGAAGTCACGGTGTTGACCAAGTATCCCTTGCGGAGATCCTCTTCAACCGCGAGGCGACGGGTCGCACGCTAAATGGGCCATGGAGTGGGCGGAATTGATCTCAAATTCGCTCCCGAACGGCCATCAAAGGGCAAGCTCGCGGAGTTCATCGGTGAGTGGACTCCGGCGGACACGAGGTTGAAGACACCCTAGCACCCTCGCCAGGACTCTCTTCTTGACGGCTCATTCCGCCGGAGAAATTTGGTCAAGGCGTCGTCTGGTGTCTCCCACCGGCGATGTCGTCCGAAGACGTGGTGGTGCTAGACTTCGCGCCACCAACAACGTCGCTGAGTCTGAAGGATCGCCGCCGGGTTCGAGGTGGCTTTACCCTTGGCATCCGGCCGCTACAAGTAAAGGCGACTCTCTCGGTCATCAACCAGCGAGGAAGGATTTCTCCCGCCGGATCCGTCATGGCGGCCTACTCACGGGAGGCGCCGCTGGAGCGGCACTTTGAGGGTTTGGGCTTTGCACGCCCTCGCCGCAGGCAACTACATGGCGGATGAATCGTCCCTGATTGCCTCGCCGAGTGCACTGTTCATTGGGGTCTTTGAAGAAAGACTTACGCGCCGTCCGTCGCAGACCCCAACTCTGGCGGGGCGACGCTTTCGACGCAGCCCCATCTTCGGAGGAGACGCCACCGATCTGCTGCAGCCCCGGTTAGGGAGGAGGCGGAATAACCGCCGAGGCGGTTGAGGCGGAAACGCCAGCCGAAGTGAGTACGTCGGCGACAATGTCTGTAACGCCGTCACACTCGTCCGGGAAGGTCGGCGGATGGATCCGATCCTAGCCTACCGCGGGATAGAGTGATCCCGACGATGACGCGTCGGTGAGAAGATAGCGCGCAAGGCTGCTACCACGCCTGTAGGTGGGGACTGTACGCCAGAGCGCAAATGGAGTTCTCTTGAAGTCGCCACTCGGAAGCGGGAGTGAAATTCTCTCGAGATCCATGGGCGTGTCGCGGAGCCATTGAGGAGCCGGGCGTTGGTTGGGAAAGCTTTCGCCACGGTTTTATTGGCCTCATCGCCTCGTGATGCCTTCGAGCTAGTGAGGAGATGCGGCGTGCCAATTTCATGCTAAGCAGATCCACCGACCGCCCAGCGCCGCAAACCATTCCGCTTCTCTGCCGCTTCGCGATGGGCCGATATTACAGGCCCGTTCATGAGCTCACGGAGGATATACTCATCTGTTCGCCGCCATCGACAAGTTCACTAAGTGGGTTGAAGCTCGCCGTCCCGGCGATCACATCCGCAGCGACTATCAAGTTTATGAAAAGCATCTTCGCCCAGCTCGGTGTCGCCAATGTAATCATCATCGACAACGGCGCCGCTTTAAAAGCGCTGATTTCAAGATCGGTGCGAAGAGTTGGGTACCAAGTCAGCTTTCGCCTCGCTGCACATCCGAAGAGCAATGGGCAAGTGGAGCGGCGAACGCGAAGTACTCAAAGGGCTCAAGACAAGGGCGTTCGACCGCTGAGAAGCGCTGCAAGCGCCGGGCGAGAAGTTCCCACGTATTGTGGGCGCCGCGACAACACTCAACAGAGCCACCGGCGAGACCCCTTCTTCTGGTGTATGGCTCGAGGCGGTGCTCCCATCGAGCTCGCCTTGCTCCCCAAGAGTGGCGGCGTTCAGCGAAGACCAAGACCACGACCGCCGTCGGGATGAAGTAAATCTCTGGAGGAGATCCGAGACAGGGCGATCCGGGCCGCCAAGTATCGCAATGCGCTTCTTGCCATTATCAAGCAAAGCGGGTGTGTGTGAACACCGGCGATGGCGACCTCGTTTGCGCAAAATCCAAGCGCAGCGGGCGCAACAAACTGTCTCCCACAATGGGAGGCCCTTCAAGGTGGTCTCGATCTCCGCCAGAGCTCGGTCGGGCTCGCAGATTCGAGGATGGTCGCAATTGGCGAACACTTGGAACATCGAGCGGTGAGGAAGTTCTACCGTGGTAGCAGATCCGAAGCCTTTTTTTGCCTTCCTTTGGAGCCGAGCGGCGAGTCTTCTTCCTTCACCGCCGCCTCGGGTCGCATTGTACAACGCAATCTTCAATAAGAGATAAGTTCTGGCTCTCCTTGTGGGCATCTATTTCTTTTCCGCCTCAAGTCTGTTAGAAAGCATTCCGTTGAAAGTTGGCGTGAAAAAAAGTACTCAAGGCGATGGCCCTTAGTTGCAGGATTTAACGCCTCGGCTCGCGGTTATGGCGCGGCGGACGAAAGGCGGTTCTAGCTGGTGTGTCGGCTCGGTCTAGGCAATGCGCCAACAATGCACCGCGACTAGACCACTTCCGAAGCTAAGTTCTCGCCACGCGATGTCTAGGGTCGGTTCGCAAAGAGGCCATAAGGGTTGAAGTAACCAGATGCACGAGAAAAAGCGCCACTTTCAATGTAAAGCTCTGTCTAAAACTTTTGGCGATCGGTGGCTTAGCCTTACAAAGGTCTCATTAAAAACATTCTCACCGAAAGTCGGTAACGAAAGTACTTATGGTGATGGCCCTTAGTTGCAAAGGCAAACGCTTATAACTTACGTTGCGCGAGGCGGCGACGGAAGGCGGGCTCTAGCTCGTGTGTGTCGGCTCGGTCTAGGCAATGCGCTAACGGCGGCACCAAATGACTAGACCACTTCCGGAAGCTAAGCGCCGCCACGTAATGTTTAAGTCGGGTTGCGAGAGGCCATAAGGGTTGAAGTAACCAGATGCCTAAGAAGCAGCCACTCACTTGCGGCGAGCGTTCAGATCTAAAGCCTTTGGCGGCAGTGCCCCAATTCAATTCCGCAAGTTAAAGTTGTGCGAAGTTCAAGTGAGACTCACAACAAAAGAGCAAAAGTTTATTTGCATTGATAGGCAACATTTACAAGGCAAAAAGACGGGAGAGTCTCGCTACTCCTCCTCGTCTTCGTCTTCCGCCGGAGCGGCGCCCCCCATCATGGACACGCGGTCGGCGGCGGTGTCAACTCGCTACCGCTCAAACCGGTCCACCGGCGCGAAGCTCTCCGGCAAGGCCGAGATCAAACGCGCGTCTCGAGCAAGACAGCTTGCCCAAGATGAACCACGCTGCCGAGAGCCTTGGCGACCGTCTTCGATCGCCCAAGCGTCCAGGCCGCCGCCGGAAGGACGCGAGGGCTTCGGCCGCTCGTCCACGGCGACGGCAGCATCTTCTGCAACCCGTCTCCTCCAATGAGGATGCAAAAACACCAGTGGATGCAGAGGCGTCCGGAAGCCGCGATGGCGGTCGCGCAGCATGTCGGCGAGGTTGAGAGCTTCAAGTGCTCAGTGAGGTCTTGATCCGCTTGGCGGCCGGCGGCGGCGGCTTACGCCGCACCTCGCGGTCATCGCCTCGCCAGGGCGGTTTCTTGGCCAGGGCCTTGCAGCTTCGCCGGCAGATCGCTTCGGCCAAGGCAAGGGCTTCTCCCACGCCGCCCAGCGCGGGAGAGGTGCGGCGCCTCAAAAACGCCCCACGTCGGCGGTCACGGCCGAGATGGCGGCGCGCCACGACGAGGTGGCGAAGGTTCTCGGCCAGCGGCACCGGCGAACTCTCCGCCGCCGCGAAGCGACTTCCGTCGAAGGCGGCGAGCGGCGGGTCGGGCGGCGAGTCGCGTGGAGCGGAGCTCGATGCCCAGCGTCCGCCTGTTTAAGAGGGACAATCGGGGTTCGTATGCAAAAGCGTGTAGCATGCTAACCCTAATCACGGCGGCGCGTAAGCGCAGGAAAGCCAACTCAGGCGGTGCGCTCAAGGCGAAGCGAAGGCGGGAGCTCAAGTCGCTTGTTTGCGGCGGCGGTGGCGGCGCATGTGATCACCGCCGTCAAGCAGCGCCGTATACGCGCGAAGCGGTGCGGCTGCAGAAGCGCCAATGTGGCAAGCGCAAGCAGGAGCGTCGGCGTAAAAGAGGAAAGAAACTGGCGCAGCGGCGCCAGCTTCTGGAGTCGCCGCGCTCTTGCCCGGTGGAGGAGCGGCGGCGATAGCAGCGAACCCCATTGGATGGGGCCGGCGGTGGCGGCGAAGCTTCGGGGCTTGAAGGCGCGCTCTCTTCGGCTCGCCCCTCCTCCTCCGCCGTCGTCGTCGACGGCGAGGATGAGGCGGCGCTAACCGAGAGCTTGGCGGAGTCGGCCGCCACGGCAGAGCAGATCGGCATGAAGCTTAGGCGGTCGCCGGCGGCTCGCGGATCTCGCAGTGGTCCCCGCCACTTGGACCGCAGACCAGACCTCCATGGGGCGGCGCACCGCAAGTAAGGTTCTTGCTCCGTGGATCCCAATCGCAGAGGGGCGGATGCCGTCGGCATGGCGATGTCGCCGGTCGGCGTGGTCGAAGCCCCGCCACCCGATCCGAACACGTCGCCGACGCGTTCCCATCAATCAACACCCAAAGAAGAAGCGTGAGTTGGCTATTAGGCAAAATGGAAAGAAAGAAGGTACGAAATCCAAAAGAACGCGAGTATTCACCTCAAGAGCAAACGGGTCCGTCGCTGCCGCCGTAGTACGCCCAGCGGTAGCGCCCTCAAGCAAGCGGGCAAAGACGGCGCCGCAAAAAGTTCGCCACCACGGGTTCGGTGAGCCCCGGCGGCGGAGCTCGGCAATCTGCGCCCGCCATCGCCTCCGTGCTTCGCGCAGATCGTGCGGTGGGCCCCCGGTCGGCGATGGGCTCTGCGGGATCGTCGGGAAGAACAAGATCGTCGCAGCCACCGGAGTCCTCCACGTCTGACCATCTGCGGTGCCCTTCTAGTTGGACTTGACCGCGGCGAGGATAAAAGCGGCGGCGTCGCGGGCCTGAAATAGCGACTCCCAACCGCGCTCGGCGCGAGCCGTGTCTTGAGGATGAAGAGTCGGCGCCAGAGCGGGAGATTTGGCATCGCCCCCACGAACATCTCGCAGAGGTGGGCGAAGATGACCAGGCCATGATCGAGTTGGGGAAGGTCGCGCTGGATCCGTGAAAGCGAGCACCCCAAGAAGAATTGAGTCTGGCGGGACAAGGCCCTTGCCAAAGACGCTTCAGAGAAGGTCACGATCTCCCGGCGAGGACTTCGGCATGATGGTGCCGTGCCGAACGGGCGGCGGCCGGCGGCACGAAGACTCGAAGCCGCTACGATCCTCATCAACGATGGAAGCGGGCGAAACGCCTCGAGGCGGTGCGGCATCCGTGGCGGCCCTTCTGCGCTTGGGAGCCATGGCAAATTTGGCGGTGGCGGCGAAAACTTGGTGGCAATTGGCGAGGAGGCGTGGTAGCGGCGAAGAAGGCGATGGGCAACGAAGACTTAAGCGTCTTGGAAGGATTGCAGCGCGAGAGAGAGTATATTATAGGCGTGGGCGCGGCGCGACGGTTTGATTCCGCCGCACGCGCTGGGCGCCATCATTGCCCGCGTTTTGGTTTCCGCAGCGGCGTAGTTCCCAAGGAAGATCGTGTGCGGTGGGGAATCAGCGTCGGCCGCCCGCGGTGGTGGGCCCACCCACGATTCGTCTCCCGCCGCACAAGAAACGGAAAAATATCTCTGCTGACGGTTCGCGTATCATGGTGGACCCGGGGCTCTTGCTTGTAATAAATACCGGGTACAAAGAGGCTCGAAGGCCGAGAGGCCCCACGCGTCGGCAAGCGAGAAAAGGCCCCAACGCGTGGCGAGCCCCTCGAAGGCCGGAGGGCCCCACGCGTCGGCGCGGCGAGCAAGGCCTCGTGGCGTGGCGAGCCCTCGTGAGGCCGAGAGGCCCCACTGAGACCAGCGAGGGTCCCACGCGTCGGGTGGGGCCAGCAGCGAGAGCATTGCGAATGAGTCTTGGACGAAGGCTCCCCTCCCGCAGAAGACGCGATTTAATGAGACATCACACGCGGATAGGCAATGAAGAAATGATTACCGCTCTGATGACCCTCGCAGTCTGAGCGGTATCACTTTATGCGCGAAAGAATTGATCGGCAGAGAGAAGGTTTGCTTGAGGGCCGCCATGCATAGAAAAGCGGCGAGGCCCCACCCGCAGACTCACCGGTGTGATCATCGGGTCGAGGCCACTGCGAAGCACGCGAGGGCGGCGCCGCACGGCACGGGCGGCGCACGTTTCGTCTCTTCGTCGTGTCTTGTCGATTATCGAGAGCACTATATCGCCTACCCTCGGCTCTCTCCGCCACCCAGCTTGTATAAAGGGAGGAGAGAGAGGACGGGGACGAGAGATCTGAGCACTAGCATTCGTGCATTCAAAACACCTGTAAACACATTCCCATTCAACCACAATCAGAAAAGAGCTAAGGCTCAGCAGGAGTAGGACTATTACCCGCGAGGGGATCCGAATCTGGGTAAATCTGCGAGTCGCTCCTTGTTGTGCCCGACGCTCAAATCGAATCGAGCTTGATCGAGTTGGCTAGCGGACTAAAAATCGACCGGGTGTGATCCGCGATGGTTGAGCGGAGAACACGCCGCCACACGCCTCTTTTTATCCATGCTCGTCCTTCACAGCACGGTAATCCGGAGCAATGCACCACCAACGGAGTCTTGCCCACCGTAAGCCGATTCTCATCGCAACGGGCACTCCTGGCGTCGGTTCCGCATTCGCCGAGGTGACACTAACGCTATTAGGGGACGTACCCGGAAAAAATTATGTCTTGTGCGGGTAGGTCGTCTTTTGCGTGTTTTCAAAACTCGCTTTGCTCTTCTTAGAGCCTGTTTTGCTCCTTTTTCCTTTTGCCGGCTCGTTCCTTGTTTCTCTTCCGCAGAAATGCGAGGACGGGGAACGTCGACGCCGGTGATGGTCGCGGCGAGGTTCGAGCTTCCCGCCAAAACCGATGTTCGCATCCTCTCTTCCGGGTTTGCTCGCGCATGCCCGGAACTCGATTCACTTCGCCACGTATGATTTCTTGCCTTTGCCCGCAGTCTTGACCTTCACAGTTCGGCTAAGTCAAGGTAGTCGCCACCAACGAGTCCCGCCCACGTAAGTCGATTCTCATCGCGAACGGGCATGCCCATCGTAGTCGATTCTCATCGCAACGGCACTCAAGCGTCGTTCGCACTTGCCAAGGCAACGCTCTGTTGCCGCAAGGAATACGACATGGGTAAAGCGTTGATTTCACACGTTCTCTTGCGGCTCGATTGCGTCGGGTTGTGATTCACCTCGCGACCGGCGGTTCTTCGCCGGAGGCCAGATCCGTCCCCGCGACGAGCTCCGTGCTCGAGGGTCGGATCTCTTCGCGGGCGACTCTTCGCCCGGGCGCACGTCTGTCCCGCGACGAGCTCCGTGCTCGGGATCGGATGGTCTTTGACCGCATGCGTCTTCGCTGGTCGCACTTTCGTTCCTTTAACGAGCTCCGTGCTCGGGACTAGATCTGTGCACGGTTCCTTTGGCGAGCTCTACTCGGGGATCGGGTTACCTTCCCTCGTATACATTGTCCGCTCTTGCACACGATCTACGTCGGGGGCACATCACTTTCGCTCTGAGCATAACGTTTGCTCGAAGCGCAATCTCTATTTCTCGGGCAAGCTCTGGCCCGAGAGGTGGTTCTCTATTTCCGCTCATTTTTCCTAGGCATCTGAATGCACGGATGCAGCGAGATGAGTCCATCTCGCGACTTGCTATGTTTATTCTCCGGAAGATCGATCTTCTGGGATGCGGTGGTACGCTTTACTACCAAGAATCCAATCCTTCTTGATGATGTTCACCTCAAGGAGATGATTCGCCTCGCCGGGCGACTCTTCGCCGAGTACGCGTCTCGTCCCTACGACGAGCTCTGCGCTTGGGAACCGGATTTCCGATTTACGATCGAAGGTGAGTGCTCGCTCGGCGGATGTTGTTTCTGCTCGGCGAACGGAGTTGCTTCAGATCGGTCGGTTGCCTTTCGGTCCGAACAAGTCTTGTTCGGTTGAATCATGACTGTTCGGTCTCTGTTACACGCCTTTGTAGCGGAAAAATACCTCTTCGTGACTTAGAGTCTCAAGAGGAAGACCCCACTCTAGTGAGTCCTTCCACTTGAGTCTCGGGGCTAAGCTGTCGGGATTAAATTACGGCCCATTGCCACGGCCTACTCTCTGACGGCCAATCGAATGTACCCTACTAGGGCCCGATCTCTTGGAAGGTTCTATCTCGCCCATATGCATCTGCCCAACGACTTCGACCGGCGTGGTGCGTAGTGGCCAGGAATCGTGTTTGAGTCCGTCTCGAACAAGAGTCTGCTGACGGCTACGTGAAGACCCGGACGTTGATTTCCGGATTGGATTAGGAGTCGTGATCCTCAAGACTAGGAGTATGCCTTATCCGCCTCGGAATATATTTGGCGTATCTTGAGTTAATTCTGATCTCGTAGTTAGCCCGGCCCGATATTCCTTCGGTAGGTCGGTTTGCTCAGCACTATATAAATAAGGCCCCTACGGCATGTAGAGGGAAGATCAAGACTCTTAGCATTGTCGCATATTGCTTTCTGTACACCCATAATCTCGCCGACGCATATTGCTTTCTGTACACCCATAATCTCGCCGAGACTTGTTTGTCTCGTCGAGCCACCTCTTGTATTCATCCTTGATATAAGAAAGGTTGGACGTAGGGCTATTATCTCTCTTGAGAGGCCTGAACGTTGGTAGCCGATTTTTTTTTAAAAAAATACCAATTTAATCCCTCAACTAATATCAGTCGGACCACTTTAATCCTAAATAACAATACCAAAACAGTGTTTGTGCAAACAATTCAAATCCAATCCAACCAAAACACGAACCAGCCTGAGGCAGTTTAATCAAATTTAGAATTGTGTATTGGTTGGGGCGCGCCAGGCCTGGGCTGTAGTGCAACGCCCAGGCGACGCTCAAGGGCCCCAGTGGCAAGCCACTGTGGTAGGCCCTCCCCCACAAAAAATAAATTTAATATCGAAGTAGGCGCATGGCCCACGTATCAGATATTAAACTGATAAGAACAGATACTACACTTGATCTTAGCCAAAAGGCCGAGAAAGGTATGCTTTGGAACGGAGCCCTGCCCCTCCTTTTATGGCTCGCTCCACCGGCCTCGCTCCCTCGAACAAGCGAGGTGGTACTAATTCGAACGCAGTGCGCTGCGCTGCGCCACGCTGCGCCGCGGCCGGCGGATCCCATGTTCTACTTGGGCTCTCGAACTTCTTACGGCCCAGTGTCTAGGCCTCTCGAACTTCTTACGGCCCAGCTGCGAAGGACCAAGGCCGAGGTCGACAGAAACGGGAGGCGCAGAAGCCGCAAAAGGGGAAAGGGAAAAAAAAATTCATGGAAGCATTCATACTCAGGATTTGTGCAAGTTTTTTCATTGTATTTTCAAAATACCTGTCACAAAATTGCTGATCTTGATTAGATCGGAGTTAGGGGGGTTTAGTTGTTAATTACCAATGTTAGTAGCAGGGAGATTAGAGCGTGATTTGACTGCCGGGGAAGAGCAGAGCGCTCCATGTGATTGATGAAAAAGAGAACCCTAACCATTGATTTAACAATGGAAGATAAGAGATGTGCCCATTTTGTCGATGGTTTTCACGCCAGCTTAGGCGTCACCTCAAGAAGAATTCACGGAGATAGAAAAAGGCCAGCTTTAAATTTAGTGTGCATGTGGGAAGGAGAAAAGAGATATGCTCTTTAGGGGCGTAAATCGACCAGATAATGTTCGATCAACCGACCAAATCAACATTGATGTCGGTTCGAACAATTATTCGGATATGCGAGTGTTTTTTCGCGGATACGAATACAGATATATATAATGTGGATAATGTTTGTTGGATAATATCAAAAAAAATTACGTATAAGACTAAATCTATTCTAAGACTCTATGGGCTATCATACATCAAAGTTAAGGCACCACCACCCAATCAGACCACTATGCTAGTCTCGTGGCAACACCTCCGGGCCAGCCCACCATGGGCCATGACACATATTGCACACCGCAGTGTAGGACAATACTAATAAACATCTAAAGTCTAAACCAGTACATGCAACATTATAAATTTCCAACGGTCGATAGAGAACCCTAACCGCCCTACTACGTTGTGAGTTGCCAATTGTCACCGCCCCTCCCACTACGGTCTTATCATATTATCCGAAAGATTATCTGTTTCTAACAATATCCGAACTTAATAGTGTTCGCGCCCATATTCAAGACTATATGTATCCATATTTCTAACAAAAAGAAATGAAGATACAAATGCAATATTACTGGTATCCATAGGTATCCAATCTGTTTTGTATCATATGTGAATACAATGATTATCCAGACAATCATATGATTGTTTTCTTTTAATTTCACTTTTAGTTATGTTACTTATTGTTTAAGGCTTCTAATTTAGCAGCTATAAAATTGCTATTGTGGGAATTAGGCAATAGGAGGATGGACATGTGTATGTGTAATGTGTGGCTCGAGAATTTTGGAACCATGTTTATATTTTGGCTACGGGTAATGCTACATAGACGATTATGTGTTGTGCTAGTTTCTTAAAAAAACTTCCAGACCACAGCTGTTGCTCAAACTAGACCTGTGCATCGGATCGTGCCGTCTTGAAACCCCCCGCTCCCACTGGACCAGGCCCAAGCCCATCTCGGCCCATACAATCGGGCTTCAAAAACCGTCCAAAGTCCAGCCCAACTATAATTTAGGCGTTTTTATTTCAGCGTTGAATAAAGTTTAGTTTTACCGTAGCAAAAATTGAGAGTCCTCAAAAAGTGGTCCAATAATTCTATAAAAATAATTGTAAAATAGTTTTAAAATTTTGAGAAGAACCACTAAAATTCATGAAAAAATCATTACAAATTACTACAACACGTAGTTTATATAAAAATAACAAAATTTGCTATAGTAAAACTCAACTCACCTTTAAGCTGAAACAAACAAGGCCTTAATTTGTGTTTTCGTTAGGCCTTGGCCCGGCCAGCCCAACAAACGGACGGGCCGGGCGCTGAGCGTGCTGCCCAGGCGACTCGCCTCTATGTAGTCTGCGTCTGCCTCACATCGCATGTCGCCAATTCCTCCCAGCCCTCGCCTCCTCCACGACGCCGCCAGACCGCCGCCTCTGTCCGCCTCACCTCCTCGTTGGCGCCGCCTCGCCGCCGTGCGTTGCCTCGCCTCTGGTACCGCCGCCTCACCTCCTCCTCTGGATCCCAGATCCAGTGCCGCCTCTCTCTCTCTCTCGTTTGGTTTCCCCCCTGTCGTGTGATCTCGAATTTGATCCGAATTCGACGGAATAGTTTGTGCGGGAGCCCGGGAAGCTGCACCCCCTGTCCGGGCGGTGGATCCGCCACTGCTAAGATGTAAGTAGGCAGTCAGTCGTCGGTATATCTTCATGTCCTGTTCAATTGCCTCTATTAAATGTTTTGTTTTTTTTATGCTAGTGCTTATGAGCATGCCAATTTTTTAGATGGATCTGAAGGACAGCCTCTCCAAATTTAAGCAGCAGCAGGAGAGGTGCCAGTCATCTTTGGCCAGCATAGCTGCAAGCCAAGCTTCGACCTCAAAGCCAAAGCACAGGGCCCAGCCGATCAACGCTCCATCTGCTCCAGCAAGGCCACCGCAACCTATCAAGTTTTCAAATGATACAGAAAGACTGCAGGATATTAATTCGGTTAGGAAATCTCCTGTTGGAGCACAGATCAAACTTGTCATCGAATTGCTTTACAAGGTACTTCTTGCTAAGCTACAACCTCATTTTTTTAAAACTTTTCATGTTAGTCTAGGTTGGCAACTGAAAATCCCCTGTTCTGGCCTTGCAAAGTGCTTGATTGATCCTGCAGAGACATTCTAAGTAAAAAGTTTGCTAATTGAGGTTGTACGACAGGAACTGTTTTTGTGCTAGTTTAGTGGGTCTTTCAGTTGATTAAGCCCTAGGTTGATAATGACCTTGTTTGTTTCAGATTAATGTAGAGTTGTTTTTTACTGTAGCTTTTTTTTTTTACCATCTCAAAATACGTTTTAACGAGTTCAAAAAATTATGAAAAAAATAAATTACAAATTTTAAGAAGTACTATTTAAAACCCCACAAGAATTACTACAAAACATTACATCATTTGGCTTGTACAAAAATAACAAATTTTCATTTAATTTAATTTAATCTGAAACAAACACGGCCAATGTCTTCTTATACTGTGTTCGTCCCATGCAAAAAAAAAAGAACATTGATATCTGGCAAAATATGCAATTATTAATCATGTACTGGCCATGGTTGTTACGTTGTATTAGCTTATTAGGCAATCACAGCGCTTTGTCCACTTGTCAACTGGGTTGTTTGCCTAATCGTTGCTTGGTTGATACAAGGCGAACATAAGGGGGTGTGCTAAACAACAAATCCAGCCTTTGTGGACTGTTCAGCTGGATCAGTGCTGTAGATAGTACAACCTGATTTAGTGATTTGTGCTCTGGTTTCCTTTCTGCACTTCGGCAATCTCTATCTTAATTGTACAAATTACCAACATATTCCTTAAGGATAACATATTGTGCATTCTATGATACCTTTATAGAATGCAATGTCGTATCTTGTTCGTTTTTAATTGATATCTCTGTTTCTTTTGATTTTGCAGACAAGACAGGCTTTTACTGCAGAGCAAATAAATGAAACAACTTATGTTGATATCCTTGGTAATAAGGCTGTCTTTGACAGCCTGAGGAATAACCTTAAAGTAAATTATGATGGGAATGGGAGGCGTTTCTCTTATAAGGTAAAAGAGTTGGTACTTGCTAATTTTATTTTCAATACTTGGAATTGTTATATCCGTCCTCATTTTGCAGTAAAAATTATCCAACGATTAGTCCTTCCTACCTGAAATTGCTCCCATTCTTTGTTCTATGTAACCTTAGCTGATTTTATTTTTTTTTTAATGTCCATTTTACTTCCATGGCTAGCTATTAAGGTATCTTCATTTTGAACTGGCCTGTTAACTGTGCCTTGCCATCAGTTCAGTGAACTGCCCATTCTTTTCATATGGCGGTTGGACTATCAACTGCCGGTGCGTCAAATTAAACCTTCCATGGTAACTAAATTTGGAATTTATGATGAAATATCTATTTGAATGTTTGTTTGAGAGTGAAAACGAGATAGTGATGATTATGAATACTGGAAGTAACTTCAACATACTTAATTTCTGTAGTATTGTCCTCTTGTGTGAAGTTGAATATATTTGAAGGTCTCATTTGTGATGTGTTATTTCACTAATGGCATGTGCAGTCCAAGCATGATCTGAAGGGAAAGGAACAATTACTTGTTTTGATAAAGAAATACCCAGAGGGTCTTGCAGTTGTGGAAGTGAAGGATGCATATCCAACTGTATTGGAAGACTTGCAGGTGCCTTAATTATCCTGGTTTGATGCTTTATATGTTGTATTGGATACCATGTTTTAGTTACACTTTTCTGCATGGCACACCCAACTATTGATTTTTTTTAGCAAAAACTATTGTCATGTGGGCATATATTTTATAGCTTAGCATAGAGTTAATTATGTTCTGTCTTTGTTATAATACATTCCTTCAAAATTTCCGAAATTTCTGTAGAAGCATCCATATTTGTTGTTCCACCCAATAATGCTGAATACTTCTCTTTATTCTTTATTTTTGTTCCCTGTACTTTTGAAGTACCACAATGAGCGAAATTATTGGTCACTCATGTCTGGATTGATGTGCACATCTGTTGTTTTAGCATTGATAACTGGGTGAATTTTCAATGGCATATCATTGTTAAAATGTAGTTATGGTCAAGGAAATTTGAGGTAATATATTTCGTTGTCACCACCATGGATACATGAGAATGATCCATCTATGTAGGACATTCCCAAGCGATTTACCTACCGTGGTTAAATAGAACGAATGCTAACGCTTGGGTTCGAGCCAGCCATGCCTGCTCTATGGCCACAACGGTTTTTGTAAAAAGCTAACATACTTGAGCAACAGTGTTTGCAAATAACTAACATACTTGAGCTTCATTTAATCAGGTTGGTATTGCATGGTCTTAATGAGCCTCTATATACAAGTGGTCTTATGTTTTGATAAGCAGGTATAATGCCCATTAAATTATTAGAACCATGAGTCTGACCAACCTAAACGATGTGTACACTGTAATCTATCATCTATGTGTATTGCCCTTTCGGTCTATATATGGTCAATGATGGGTAAGTAATGCTGCCCTGTAGGCTCTGAAGGCAGCAGGTGAAGTGTGGTTGTTATCAAACATGGACTCCCAGGAGGACATTGTGTACCCTAATGATCCAAAAGCGAAGCTAAAAGTCGACGACGACATAAAGGTGCTGTTCCGGGAGATGGAGCTACCACGTGACATGGTGGATATTGAGAAGGAGCTTCAGAAGAACGGAATGAAGCCCATGACCAACACCGCCAAACGGCGAGCAGCTGCCCAGATCAACGGGGTGCCACCCAAGCCGAAGCCCAAGAAGAAGCAGCGCGAGATCACCCGCCGGACCAAGCTCACCAACGCCCATCTGCCCGAGCTGTTCCAGAACCTCAACCCTTGATTGCACTATGATTATTTGTCTGCAACTCAGACGTACCTCTATATTGACTATTGTTATCTGCGAGGCTGCAGCCTTTGTATGAAGTATGTATGTAAGCTCGAGAAGCTTGGTCCGAGACTGTTAAGCTGAGACGCCCTGGTGTGTATGTAACATAAACATTTTCATAAGAGCTAATTAAGCCTGAACCGAGCAATGACGCAATGCATTTGTTTTGTTTCACAAGAGTGCTGCTATCTTCGCTTAGCTGGCACATACAACCCTGCTTGTGGTAATTGTTCATTAATTTTTTGACGGCCACATCAAAGCTTTTAAGAATTGGACGAAAACACACTGTTTTCTTGAAGTCTAGGTTTTTAGGTAACTCAACCATTAAACCATCAAACCAGAAGATTCCAACCGAACAATAACTAGGAAGTAACTCTTATAAAAATATAGAAAAAATATAGATGTATTTGATAGTCTAAACGTGTTTGGTATCTTTATATTAATTAAAATTATATTATACAACCATAAATTCATATTTTACAAGCCAAACACTTGCCATAACTATATTTTTTGGAAATCTTACTTCTTAAGAATCCCAAATCTAATTTTTAGCATTTTTTCTCTCTCTTCAAACCGCCTAACAAAACTCGTAACTTTTGTGGTCAAAGTTTATAGTTGAATTTAAATCCGTAGAAAACAAAGACGTAGGCAGATATGTTTATGTTCAAAAGTGCCAAAAACATGATTTTTTTTAATAACAAAATGAGCATGATTTTAATTTGGGCCTTTTCGTCGGACCATATGGGTCATGGGCTCTTGGGCTCATCCCTTATGGGCTCATGGGCAAGCTGGATCAACGCCTAGGGTTTCGCTGTTCTTGCACGCCACACGGGACGCGCGGCGCCTCCGCCATGAAGCGCCCACCACCACGCGGCGACGCGGAGGCAGGCGGGAGCGGCGGCGGAGGGGGGCGCGAGAAGGGGACGGGCAAGGGGAGGTGGGGCGGGAGGAGGCGGAACGAGCGGCGGCTGGGCGGCGGCGGCGGGCTCTCCCTCGCCGCCTTCGCCAACGCCAAGTCCAGGAGCACCGGCTACAACCCTGCGCTCATCAGTGAGTACTAGACCTGCAGCTCCGTGCCCTTTACGCGGGATTTTGCGTCCAAACTTGTCCTTTTGGTCGAATTTTGAGGTAGAATTATCTCCCCTCTTGGACCAAAGGACTAGGTTTTCTTGCCCAGATGTTTGAGGATACCATATGGGATCATTTGGAGCGCAGATTAGCGGATTTTTAACTCCTGCGTTTGTTCATGGCGTAATGTATCCCTCGGTTAACTCGTGGATGGACAACTGTGCTAGTGTGCTTAGCTTATGAGTAAATTTTGTTGCCTTAGGGCTTTGTTCTACTTCAATTTGTTCCCTGGAATTGGCATAAACCTAGGTATCAACCCTGTTTACCCTTGATACTTGATTAAAAACTCAGTTGCATGTGAATAAATAACCACGTTGTGCTCGCCGGGGTGTTGTTAGTTCAGTCTAATAGGTATTGTATTCTTCATACTGAGATTAATTGATGCGAACACACAAAGGGTGGCCCGATCTTCACGACGGTAGATACACGAATGAAGGATAACTAGCTGCGAACAGTCGGGATAACTAGCTTTATACCTGCCAAGGTTGGATGCGACCAAGTGACGGGGAGAGTCGAACCGAAGCCTGCTAAACTCCAACCCGATCTCCGAACGATCACAGAACCACAAGCCGGAACTATTCCACACAAAACGGCCGGAACCGTAGAGCACGGAGTAGGGGATCCCAGAGGGATCTCTCGCAAGCCCAAAGAACTCACAAGAACAAAGGAGTAAGGCACTCAAACAGCTCGTCTGCAATCTGAAACTTCAGTTTATCAAAAGATCCAAAAGTCCCATAATGGATGGAGTACAAAGGTATTTATACTAGGAACATCCCTCCTAGTTTAGGTATGAAAGCAAACATTTGTTTAAGAGGTTTTTCTTGGAAATCTAGATTAGTCTTCTTGGGTAATTGTGAAGTCGTTTGAATTCTCGCGCTGGTGTGAACAGGATGTGCAGCTTTCACTAAAACAGCCATTACTCCTAGCTCAGAAGTCAAAACGAGGCTCGGTTTGAAATGCTGGAAACTATACTTCAATATCTTTTCATCCATATAGCATATGACCATATATTCCATCGTGACAGGAAGAAGCAATATTCGCAAGATGACGGTCAGTGCATGACACGAACTTTCTTCACATACGTGACCCTTCTCCATCTCCCTTTCCAATGCACCTAAGTTCAACAACAAAAACAAAGTTTGGAAGTACTACCAAGTTATTAAAATCTGGAATAATACTTAAGTTAGCATTCACCTGATCTTGTATTTGTTTAGCTCGAGCTCGAGTGATCAGTCCTTGAAACTTGATTGATGCATGATGTTTGCGACCATCTTGGTCATCGGAGTGATCATCTTGGTCGATCACACTTGGGTTTGTGTCACTGTGGTCGGTGAGCCTTGTTATTTCCACATCATTAATGGATAATCATCTAGTTTTTTCACACAGGTTCTTTTTTTTGTTACAATTTTGCCTTTCAGTTATGATTTCATACAACTGAGTGGCTGTTTTGAGTTGTGACAATAAAGACTAATTAGTTCCAATATAAGTCTCATGGTGTGTGTGATCCAGTTTCGTGTTCACATATCAAATCCAATTGAATTGAAATTCTCCCATGCTATACCTTTTGCCTTTAGAAAGGTGTAATTTCCATCTGTTCCAGCAATTGCTTTTTGGTTCAAGAATAGTTTAGCAGGGAAAATCTACATGAGTGGAGTTTTTATAAATATATATTTTCATGTGATTTCTTTTACTTGTTTTTAAAAAATTCTCATCATATCTCAATATCAATTGTGTATGACATGCTGTTACTTTTGTCGTTTGGTTCCAGTTACAATGTTACTAGAGGTATTAACCATTGCTTTCTCCTGCAGAGAAGCAACGGGAGTTCTACAGAAATGCTAAATTGATTGGCAAGTACAAAAGGTCAAAGAAACAACAAAATCATTCAAACAACGCTCCACAGTTTCCAATCCCAGAGGTAATTCTCATTGATATTAGTATTGCTTTCAGTGATAGTGAGTTAACCAAATTAGTAAAATACTTTCGGGCTGAAGTTTTGGTGGACTTCTACATTTGTTTATTGTTGTTGATAACATTGTGCACAGCTGTTAGGATCTTCCTAGAATTAGAAGGTCATACCTTACTTACAATTACATTGTAACTTGTTAATCCACAAAGTGGACAGAAACCTGTAATATCTTAATGTAATTTAAATCAATACAGGAAGGAGGTGGCAATGCAAATGATGCTCCAAAGCGATGCAACACAAATAAGAAACACGCTGCACAAAGTTTGAAAGAGCTGTACGACAAAAAACATGCTGAGGATGAGAAGGCAAAGAAGGAACAGGACGCAATAATCCAGGCAAAGAAGGGGGATAGGCAGAAGTCCGAGGCGAGGCGGAAGGATTTGAGGGAGAAAATGTTCAAGAAAACAAGGTCCGGCCAGCCTGTGATGAAGTACAGGATCCAGCACCTCTTGGAAACCGCACTAGAGGGCTCAAACAAGTAGACCATGTTTCATGTAAACAAATTTTGTAGTTCAAAATTTGCGTACACTTGCGATTTCTCAAGTGAGGCAAGATGATTGAATACATAGTTTTGAGGATTCGAAAAGATCATTAGATTTTGGAGTCAGGGTCATGACACATTTGTGCAAACAGATCTATGTAGCGGCTGGTGTATCAGACTTGTTGTCAAGAGCATTTACATGGAGCCACCCCCAGCTCAAATGCTGGAGGGATCACTTATGATTTTAGTTTCAGCACTTAGCGAGTAACCTTGGACATTGAGATCTGCATATATTGAATTCTAGTTTGCATTACATGATTGTGTCGGCGCACCAGTTTCTGGCAATATTTCTCATTAGATTGTCAGTGCGACTGTAGTCTGTAGCAGAGCGCCATCATTCTGCAACTTGTGATGTGATCTTCCCCAAATCAACCCTTCTTCCAAGTTGTCAGCAGACGCTAATCCATACCATAATATCATATTAAGAGTGTACGAGACAAAAACCATATGAAGGAGAGTTGCACACACAATAAGTAAGAGAGAGAACTGGAGCATCACCATGTATAACAATGTTATAACTTGTACGGGTAATGCTTTTTTTATTTGAAGGGAAATGCAGAAGAGCTGCCGTCCATTCATTGATAGAAGAAGAACGGTGCGACGCACCAAAGTTACAAGAGTTATAACGCAGCAAGGCTACTATACACCCCCAACCAAACGGCCGCGTCCACATACACAAGGCCAAGAGATCTTGCGGCGAACACAACTGGAAGGGAAGGGGAAGAAAACAACATCGGTCACGCCGGGCGCACTACCAACACACACAATGACGGACGGCTCCAAATTACCTACGGGTAATGCTTGAGCGTTGAGGGCTCGAGGTAGGCGGATGATGTGATCAAGTTTTTGTTCGGTTGACTGCAGCTGTCGTTGATCTGCCGGTGGCGGCGAGCCTTGTGTTCTGCATCGCCGCGACGCTCAAGCCAACAAGAGGGTAGATGGAAGCCGGAGAGAAATACTCTTGTTTTGAGAGAGAGAGAGGGGAGGATAAAAAATGAGTACATTATTCCTACCTTACGACTTTTCTCCCCATAATGTAAATTGGTTTATTAACAATAAAAGCCCTGCCGTTGATTATTTGATTGATGGTTACTGGTAAGGATTGACATAAAAGGCAAAAATTTGTCTTAGCAAGAGCAAATACAGAGAGGATCAGATCATTAGTTAGTATTTCTGTAAAGTTTGAAGGTTAAAACATAATGAAGAGAGAGAAGAAACTTGCTTTGTTCTTTTCAGCTTAACAGTTTAACGGTTTATTCATATTTTGAAAAGACATATGCTTTGAATTTTTTAGTCCGTTTTTCGCTATCTCAAAGGTTGGTCCTAAAACTTTAAAAAGCAAGTCAAACGAAATGTACCTAAATCTCGAGACTATCTTTAGAAGTTCTTACAATTCAGTAATTTCAGTTGTTTAGCTGTTTAGCCATTTAGATCAAACCAAAAGAACATGATAAGACGGAGCTAGATTACAAAAAGAGGTTTCAAATTTTAAATTCGGCACCTAGCGTCCTAGCCACCTCTCTCTCGTGGTCTCATTCGATCCTACACTTATGACGTGTGCCATATACCTTCTGATTAATAAGAGAAACAGGTACAAATTTGCTGTGCCAAGATAACAATGAAGAGATCACACATCATTGAGTCCTCTGGCTCTAATGAAGAGATCAGCCTTATATGTACAAAAAGGTTCTCTTTTTTATAACTAGACGACCTTCTGCATCTCTACCAATAAAAACCCACACGGATGGCAAATATTAGTGTCCATTTTTAATCAGACACCATTAATCACCTGTACACCAAAAAGCAAAAGCTAGCCGCTGCTCCCTCGTGATCCGCGACTGTCAGCAGTAAGCAGTGCCAGTTCATCAGAACCTGACAAGCTGGGTTCAGAGAACCGCGCTCTCTGGATGCTCATGGCTCCGGTAGCAAAAAAACATGATCAAAACCACTGGAGCCTGGAGAGTATATGCCACTGAATGATAATGCATCATTACCAGACAGAGGACGAAATAAAAGAGAAAAAACAGATCTTTGTATTAGGCTCTGAATGTAGATGCCAAACTTGTCAGGAGAGGAATCAAAGAACAAAAGCAAGCTGCAGAGAGACAGGGCTTGGTCTCTTGTGGAGGCTGGGTACCCTCCCTGCTGACCTCTTTCCCAGAGTGGAAACTTGTTCTGGGCTTCTTCTCTCTGGTCAGTGCCTGTGGCAACTGCCATGAGCATCCCGCTGCTGCAGCTTCCATTTCTGGTTGCACTCCACTACACCAACCAAAAGATGCACACTCTCTCCTTTCTCTCTCTCCCTCTCCCTCCCTGCAGTCTCAGCACTGAGCAGCAGCAGCTGCAGCTGTGCAGCACTTTCATCACATGGATGGCAGTGGCACTGCACTGCTGCTGCATGCACACCATGGAACCAAAGCCAAGCCGCTTCTTTTGGACGGAGGGCGAGCTCATGGACGGTGAGAGCGAGCTGCAGCTGACCCTGGCCACGGCCATGGCCACGGCGAGCTCGCGGGGGGAGGAGATCGACGCCCAGAGCGAGGCACGCCGCCGGCGGACCACCTCCGCTCTGTACGGCGAGCTGGCGGCGCTGCTCCCCAACCTCCCCGCTAGGGTTCGTGCCTCCTCCCCTCTGGGATGTCTCCTCGGTTGTTTCTTGGCGATGGCGATTGCCTTCTTCGTGGTTTGATCTTGTTCGGGGGGTCTTGGCAAATGGCGATGGCAGGCGACCAGGCAGAGCATCGTGGAGGCGGCGGCGGCGCAGGTGAAGGTGCTGGAGGACACGGCCGCCGTGCTGGAGGCGTACAGGGCGGTGCAGGCGACCGGCGGCGGCGGCGGCGGCTGGGACGGCGGAGCCCAGGTGTCGTCCCGGGAGGCGGTCTGCTTCGCAGTCCGGCTGCCGGCGGCGCGGCGGCCGGGCGCGGTGGTGCGCGTGCTGCAGGCGTTCGACCGGCACGGCGTGGAGGTCCTGGCGGCGACGGTGGCGCGCGGCGGGGGAGGAGCGGGGGAAGGGGAGGCCGCCGCCACTGTGATCACGATCACCGCGTCCACCGCCGCGCCAGAGGTCGTGGAGATGATCAAGGCGGACATCGCCGGCGTCATCGCGTGATCCATCCACGACGCGGCCGCCCTCATGATTAATCCTTTTGGTAGCTTCACTACGTCGTTTCATTGATCTCTCCTCCTCGTGTTCTAGCCAAAAACTAGATAGATAAACGTACGAGTGATCGCAAGATCAGTAGAATATGAACAACAACAACAAAAGGCAAATGCCGATTTTTGCAGGGGTAAACTTTGAGCTTAATTTGTTATCATGAACAGAAGCTCGAACCAACTCGGTTATCGGAATTACTGTGGACTTATGAACAGCAGCGCATATCAACTTCAACTCTAGCCAATTGTTCGTAAATGAAATTCTAAACATTTTTTCCCTCGTTAATAAAATTCTAAATATTTTTTTGCATACCAACTCTAGCTAATTGTTCGCTGACAAAATTCTAAACATTTTTCCTCATTAATAAAATTCAAAATATTTTTTCTTTTATTTTTGCCTGTGCATTGATGCACTACTATTACTCAAGCACAGCAAGGGCTAAAGAAAAGCTCATAGCTCACGAAAGAGTTCCTCGATTTAAATTTGGCTTGAGCTTCAAACTAGCTCAAATTAAGCCCGGACTTAAAACTCGCAAGCCTAGTCGAGCCGCGTTCAAGTTTCGTTAAGCTTTTTCAAACTTCAATTTTTAAAAATAAAATCATATTTTATATTTTATGGGCAATGTTTTCCCAGAGGACAGTCCCAGGTGTATTATGGGAAAGCTATGGATTAGGAGAGTGCAAACCATTTGGTATGGATTGGGAGAGTGCAAACCATTTGGTACAAAATAACTTATAAACTACAAGATATTTGGAAAGCGGAATAAAGCCCGAAGAAAAGGATGTTATTATACATTCGTACAGTGCATCATTAGAAAATTGGATTCTATACCGTCGTTTGCAGATGTTCTGCATAAAAAATTGTTCTCAATTGGTTATCATCCATTCAGCTCAAACGTTTCTAAAATCAAAACACTTGAGTTAACCCAGCTTCTTAAAAATCTCAAAGCAGTCTGTTAGAGCAATTAAAAACAAATAGACTTCTTGGCCCTCTTCTCAAAATCTCAAAAAGATTTCTTAGAGCAATTAAAAACAAGTAGGACCATGACAACCGCTTTTCATATAAAGCCATTTAATCGCCCCTGTCCTCTCCCCCATGAAACCCTCACTCCTCATCCCATTGCCGCCGCTCCGTACTCCTCCACCCTTGCCGCCACTGCCCCCGGCAGCCGATGCCCTCGCCGCCGTGCCGCCCCTTCCACCCTAACCCAGCTAGCGTCTTCGCCCCACCACCGCCACTCCAACCGCCTTCACCCCCTCCCATGGCTCTGACGATGACGATGGCGCCGTCACCTTCATCCTCACTCCATCTCTAACCAACCGCCAGGCCGCCGCCTCCCCCTACCATCCCCCCTCCCCTCAAATTGCATGAGTTGAAAATAGCCACACACTTTTGGGCCAGCCCATCTCAACTTTTTCCTTTTTCACTTTTACAAAATTTTTAGCTCCATTTTGGTAAAGAAAACAATTTAAAACTTTTTTAGAATAAACCATGCCATACGTACTACTACTGTTTTCAAAGTTTTTTTTAGTGATTTTGGATTTAAATCCAAATCTTTGAATTTGGATAGTTTTTAGACCGCGGTTTGCCGAACTGCCTACGACAGGGAGAGCAATGGCAGCAAACGATAACACGTTTACATCACGAGAGAAGCTTGCCAATAACTCAGTTTCGAAAAGAGAGAGATGCTATATTGAACATGCTCATCAGTCATCAGGTCAAGTTACATCTAAAAAGGTGTTAGCTTGTAGGAGTCAAAAGAGCCTGCACAAAAAAAATGAGATATAGTTAATGGCTTTAATATGCAAAATTGTTGTACCTGCTACCTGGGTTGCAGAAATTTGGGCTTACCAAAATGACCTTGTTCCGTTTGTGCAATGCAAGGTCATTGCCCCTCAAAAAATAATTTCATTTGAAAAGAGAAGAAACTGTTCACCGATGAAGCGGCTAGACCAATAACTACCTGGAATATATCAACATGGGCTCATGTCATGCTAAGCACCAAGATGTGTTTCTGACTTAAATGGACTGTAAGGAAAGCCAAAGAAGAATACCATTCAATGGACTACTTTACTGATGACTTAATCACAGCAACAGATCCACTTGATTGTTGTTGCGTCTTCTTATTGCCTAGAGAACAGACAGAAATTGCAAATTTAGACAATATTTCTGCATGTTTCTAGTCATCACACAAGACAAAAAAGTATAATACTTAGTTTGTTTGATAATTATAATCAAGATGCATGGCACAAATTCTTTCACCTAAATGGACCGTAAATTCTGCAAAATATTTCTTTTCCATATTTCATTTTAGGGGGTACCCTGCATGTGTGGTCTCTACAGGAAGTAACAAGGTGAACAAGTGCTCTGCCCTAGGTTACTACTTACATAAACAGATGAATTTTTTATTTAACAGTGTTATAAAAAATTGAACCATATTTTACAAGGAGGAGAAATAAGTAAAAGTTCCTGTTCCAACCTGTGCCTTTTGAATGTGAATTTGCTGCTTTTTTGTATCTGCTTCCTGCCATTTCATTTCTAACAATAGATACTTGGCTGTCTGTTCTATGACTATGAGATTTGGTTCCTTGTAGTCGGTTTGACCCGCTTGATGGAAGTTGGGGATTTCCTGAGCATGATTCTGGTGTGCTTGGAAGAAGTTGGTCCAGATACTGAGAAGCACCATAGGAGCATGCATCATCCAGTAAAACAATATGCTAAGAAAACATAACCATGCTCACAAAGGCACAAGACAGGGGGTGTCAAACCTTTATTTGAGGAACAAAGCTCTTCTGAGGACCATGCAATGCTGAATTATCTGGAGAAATTTGTGATACCACCAATCCATTCTCCTGTGAAGAGTTTGGAGTTGTGTAACTGCCTGACTGCTCTGCACATGATTTGCGATAAAGCTGACCAAGCTCCAATCGAAGCCGGCAGTTGCCCTGTGAATGATACATTTTTGTAGCAAGAGGAACTGGCGCATCTGATAAAAAGTTAAATGAATAATTAAAAAACTGATATGAAAATTAAACAGATATTAAAATACACTGAAAGAAAAACAAGAAACGCTATATTAGAATCTCAGGTACTGAAGATCAGCGTTTCTATTATCTGTAAAGGTAAGCAGTGTAATTTTTAATGTGCACAAAAAATGGGTGTTACCAAACTACTAAACATTAACTTGGAAATTAAAAAATGTACCACTCACTGAGAAACAGATAATTCAGAATTTTCTGATTCTTGGCATCACTAGCTCACCAAGGTGGACAAGTGCTACCCTCTACCAACATGGAATATATAGGACCAGAACAAGAACCATACCTAACCTCACACAGTATATACTCCCTCTAGTCATAAAAAGAAGTCGCCGTTGACTTTTAACATGCCTTTGATCATTCATCTTATTCAAAAAAGTTATATAAATATTATTTATTTGTTATGATTTGGTTTATTATTAAATGTATTTTAAGTATTACTTATATTTTTACATATTTAAACTAAATTTTTGAATAAAACGAATGGTCAAAGGCATGTCCAAAAGTCAACGGCGACTTGTTTTTGTGACCGGAGGTAGTATCTTTTTTGAATATTCTGCCAATTTATTTAGCACAAATTTAGAAGCTGTGGGTGGAGCTGAAATTGGAGTTACCCCTCATTTCCCCATTGAAACTATTTTATGTTTGTATCTATCAAATATATAATGATGTACTTTCTGACAATTAAATTTTTTTATCATTCAAAAATTGCTAGTGGAAAAAGAATGGTCATAACTTCATTTGATGATCAAGTTGATCATAAACAGTTCAAAATCCATGGTACAAAAGCATGATAATTTAAATGAATATAGCTCTCTATATTTGTCAACTGTGAACAAACATTTTAAAACTGGAATCACACCCAACAAAAAATGAACCAACTGCTCAATGGGAACAACTAAAATGATTAAATTGAGTCCAACTACAGAGTTAAAAAGGGTAGCATTCCTCACACAACCAATTGTTGCATTGCATAATGCTTAGGGTTAAACCCCTAAAAAGAAATGTCCATTAGGTGTAAGCATGCCTATCAGCCTATGCGCTTGTGCATGACAAAAGATAAGCAGACAAAATGGCTCTGAAAGAGCAAGCATGCTGAGTGAGAATCACTTAGTATTTAGTACCTCTAAAGCAACTTTCAGACGCATTGGTGAAAGCTGCTTTATCAACAGATGTTTTCAACCCTATAAAATAAATAAGCATGCAATCAAGTCCTACCATGATAAAAATAAACCAAACAGTATATTTGCTAATGCCCAACAATCATAAAGTACCAACTAAAATGTCTATTCTGTCAGAAAATTCAGACAATATATTGTTTCAGTACAAACAGATCTACAGAGCCAACCGCATCAGCCACCTCTGCTCTACCCATGGTCCTAGATGATAGTCTTAGATTGTTGTACTATTATGAATAAAAAATGAGCCTGGCTATAGTGCTATACTAATAATAGCATTTAGGCATTACATATAATGATCAATATTATAAGAAACTTTTCAGCAAGAACAAAGTAGAATAAGCAAGCCAACTGATTCTAGTAGCATTGAATTAAACAAAAAACATCACTTACTCTGATTAGCTGTTAAATCTAAAGGTTGTAGCTTGTTCACATTCCCATTGTTCAACTCAAAACCATTGACAATGTTCTTGTTTTCGTGCTGAGACTTTGCTTTCACTTTTATATGTACTTTTTGATCTATCGGATGTCAAGGCAGTCGCTTTCAAAGTTCCAAAACACTGGTTGCCCAATTAACAAAGAAATATACAGGGAATAAAATGTTCCACATGGAGAACACAGCTAGTAGCATGCAATGCATGCATCTATAGTAAACTAAACAAGAATAGTGAAATTGTTGTCCTGAGCGATAAATAGGATACTTCCATTACTTGTCCACTTAATTTTTCTGCCCTTCTTTGGAGCCTTCTTAGGACCAGCATCGTCATCTAAAGACATCAAATCATTTGTGTTTACCTTCCCAGAACTACATCGCTCTGCAAAAGTCAAAGAAATGTCTAAATAAGTTACCAGATCCGTTCCCTTGGACTCCCTTCCAAAGGAAAGTGTAGAATGATTTACAGCCACAGCCATAGGATGGGGGTGGGGTGGGGCAACTGAAATCATTGTTATGGTGATTTGAATAATAAAATAAGGAAAAACTGTGAAAGTTTAAATTTTTGGTACATAACATGTCACTGACTGCTTCCTGTCTGTTTCGAACAAACATAGCAATTAAACAAAGAATTAGTGGTTAACCACTTGCACAATTGGAAATTTCCGTGCCACTGATATTTTGGGCCCAGGCCTCCATGTTATTATGACACAACGAGTGGCAAGCAAGAAATGATGCAAGCTTGCCATGGCAAATAGCCAATAAGGAATTGCCCAAGAAAAAAGGTAGCTCAAATATAGCTCCATTTAAAAAAAACGGCTTGACAATAAAAAATGTGATCCCATTTTGATTACAGTTATAGGATTATTGACCAGCTGTGTAATTGATATTTTAGCAATGCCGCCATCTGATGTGAAAACAATTACTCCTTTTCTGAAAAAAAGATAATACTATCTGTGTACCAGCAATGCATGTGTAGTGCAAGGTGCTTATGCACAAGTGCTTAAAGAGAAAAGCATTGCTGCATCAACAAGCACCGATTATGTTTGGGTTAGGGAGAGCGTAATGGAACACCGCGAGGGCATGGAAGGAGTAATAAGAATTGGTTTTTCATTGCTTTGCTAAATGCAGCCCCAAGAATATATAGGCCTTGGCTGAAAATGCAAATAAAATGTTAAGTGACCTATACAATCGAAGGGTACCATCCCATTCCCTTATTTTAGCTAATTCCAGACTAATCAAATCCTAACCGAATCCTAATCCTAGCCGCGGTTACTGTTCACGCATGTGAACAGTATTCCGAGGCCCCATGCGCGTCCTTTTTTTTATATGTATTTTAGCTAATTCCAAATTAACCAAATCCTAATCCTAGCCATGGGTTACTGTTTACTTGCGTGAATGTCAAGTCCAGAGATGTGCAGCCCTTTTGCACATAACAGGTTAACAACACCCTATAAAAAATCTATCTTCCAATGCAATGAAGCTTATACGGTGCATAGATATTACAACCTTCTGTAAGCACCTAGCTAAGAGCTGATGATAAGTCAAGCACTTCCCCTCCTAAGAGCATCTGTGCTATCCTACGTGACACAAAAAACGGGTTATTTTGTCCTGAGAACCTGCATCGTGCATGGCCATTAAATGATGAAATAGTAGCAAATTGGGGTCAATGTGTAGTTCAAGTGTCGACAAGAATGGGTTCATGCCAAATTACGAGTCATTGGTGTTCACAGCTTTATTTGCAGCAACGCTGATTAAAAATTACAAAAAACATCAGCAGACTAAACTTATGCTAAAGCGATGTTTGGTGTAGAAACTAGAAAAAATTGAACACTACCTGCATGAGCTGCATATTGGCTGGCCTTGACAGGTTTTTTGCATGTATTACATCGGACCTTCAACATACAATTTCACCACAAATTAAAAAGCAACAAATAAAAACTAGAAACCATACAGTGTAATTTTATCAAAACTTACCAGGTCCAATGGATCAGCCATAGGTTTTGATCCAAATATATGCATATCTGCACAAAATTATAAGAGAACCAAAAGAGCGGTTATGGCATCAACTGATGACCTTTACAATGTAAACTATAATAATCTGATATAATAGCACCATGTGTGACAACTGACAAACCAAACATAACATGGTAGAGAACCAGTAAATTTTACGACATACTCATGTTATGTTTACTAACATGTTCACAAAGTAAACAACTCACTATGTCAACTTTTGCATTTTGGTCAGTAATAATTGGTTGGTAAACTCACTTGTGATGGAGCATTATTTAAAAAACTGAGATTTTTTACGGCACAAGACGACGGTATGTTTTATATCTAATATAATCGTTTATCTAGATAGAGTGTATCCCTCGAACTATCCAAGCAAAAATCACCCTAAAAAAATAACTTTTCTTATGTTAACGAGTCAAAGAAGTATGTATCCGAATTTGTAAAATCAAAATAGATCGAAATCCATAGTTGAGCTGAGAACACCTTTCCTACCATACTACTAGTAGTAGCTAGTAATGAGGAAGCTACTATGATGAACCAGGAGTAACCCAACAATGCTTCATTGCAGCCAAACTAGGAGCCAATGTTTGAAAACCAAAGTTCAGGATATGCATCTCTGAAGATAAAATAGTATTCTGGAGTTGTGCCAGGAATGGGTTTCAGATCCCTCCTTTACCTCTATGAGCAAAGAAAAAAAAATGGTGATTGAATAGAAAATGCAATGCCTTACAATGTTAATATTGTATTGCCCTGCAAAGAAGTTAAACCTTAATAGCCGGCTTGCAGGTTAGAGAATTTGGAAAAAGCATGGGAATCATGCGGATGAGGTGTAGCTAGTTCACGTCGTTAGTTATTAGTGAACTAATATGACTGATAGTATGATCTTGTTTCTCCTACCAAATTAGAGAGCACTGCATGTGGAAAGAAATAAATTTGAGGTTCGTGATCCATGCTCCTTGAATTTGCCTGATTTGATCACTGTTGCCATTACTGGAAGTCAATATACATTCTTAGCAGACTTCTAACACACACCAATTTCCTTCTGCGTTTACAGACATGCTTGTTCACTACATGCACAAGCAGCTATCTATCTAGCCTATGTCAGTGACATTTGTTTGAGACTTGAAAAGGTTGTGTTCTTGCGGCCTCTGGCATAATCTTTCTGTTGCACTTACAAGCAACTACACCCTATACACAACATCCTTAATTCTCAATCCTGCTGTAGCCCTGCACCTTGAGAGTCTGATTCTCATCCATTCTCCCTCTCGTCTCATGTGCAGACTGCCACTCCCCATCGCCAGCATACACATTTGACAGTGAAACATAGGCTCCATCGCTGCCTGGCACCATTCTCAGGATCTTCTCTGCTGCAAGCACACCAAGCTCTTTGTCCCCGTGGATCCGGCAGCCATTCATCAGCGACCTCCAGGCTGCCGGCCATGGCTGGAACGGCGTCACCACAATGAGCCTATCACTTCCGGAAGGAGGCCCTTTCGGGCCAAAAGATCCACCATGGTTGCCTAGTTGGCCTGGTTTCATAGTACTAGTAGGATGGAAGGAAAGATGTTTCCCGCTCAACTATGGATTTCAGACCTATTTTGGTTTTACAAGTTCGAATACATACTTCTTTGACTTGTTAACATAAGAAAAAAAAACATTATTTTTGGGAGGTGATTTTTGCTTGCATAATTCGAGTGATGCACTCTAACTAGATAAATGATTAGATTAAATATAAAACTTACCTTCGTCTTGTGCCGTAAAATATCTCGATTTCTTAAATAATGCTCTATCACAAGTGAGTTTACCAACTAATATTAACCAACCAAAATGCAAAAGTTGTCATAGTGAGTTGTCTAATTTGTGAACATGTTAGTATTTACTGTTATTATTATGTAAATTATAATAATATGATATAATATCACCATATGACAAAGCAAGAATAATATAGTACAATACAACAGACAAATTACAGCTAACAAATAAATAAATATCAAAAGTTCTTGTAGCATCAAATGTACCAATAAAAACAGGACCACCAGACAAGCAAAGGTCCTGAAGGAAGTAACTGTGATCTTGTTGGTTTTAGAAAGGGTAATTACTTACCATCTTCGTCAAGTAAATTTGGTTCATGTGCATCAAAAAGTTGCTTATGCAGGATCTGTGCAGCACTCTTCTCATTCATCATCTCATCTGCAAAAGGTCAAGCAAGAATTTTCAATCTTAAACAGCCCAGCAGGTATAGATTATCTTTTTGGTAACAAAGTCCCTTTATTTTACTCTCAGAGGGCTATGAAAAAAAATCTAACGAATTAAACATGGAAGATAATCGATCATAATTTAGTTGTTTGCATGTGATAAAAACTGTATCATTTTCTCCTTGCATGCAAATGGTGAAATTTCCAAGGTACTCTTACCTCTAAATCAAGACAATATACATATGATAATTGACAGCTACGCAACTAATTATTGGAACTGGTTAATACAGAAAATGGTATTACACCTATTCAAGTCAACTTGTTGTGTATCTTGTAAAAACAAATCGATGATCTTACGACTGAGAAAATAGTTGAACAAAATGCTATGCACGTGGATGAGAACATCATTACTGCTCTATAACATGAAATTAAAATTGATGAGAGCATGAGACTGTCTGAAGTAAATCTATTTTAAAGCTAAAAACAGGTGATATTTTTACTGAGGACACCAGCTTAGAATTAATCCCAAAGGCTTTCCAAACTACAAAAGTGTGAAGCCTTAAACCAACCTCAGGCTACCAAAACAACGACAACTATGGTCTGTTACATTACATGATAACGATCCATAGAAGATATTATGTATGAACATTATTGTTCATTTTTCTTTTGGATATAGGTTTCAAGGACCCTGTATGCAAATCTTGTAAACAAATTAAATGGGAACTCAAGAAGCTAATACATCAGTTATAGTTTACCCGGTGTAGCATGATTTTCCATCATTACAAGCTTCAACACAGAAGCCATTTTAAAATGGCCAGGCATGCAAACCATTTTGGAATAGCAACCTCCAACCTGCATTACAGACAAATGCACAAGATATCAGCGAAATTAACATTATTTGAACATCTGAAGCTGGAACTGAGTGATATAGTGCTGTATGAAATTTTGCAATGCACGAGCTTCATGATTTTGGTCTTTTCCAACACTAGCCTCTCTATGAAGAAAATGAATGCACATATCACCAAGTCACTGGCATAGTGGCATGTGATGTGTTATGGCCAGGCCCACACAGCCACCGTGGCACTGTTCACCGGTACTGTAGCGCCCTGATAGTTAGGGATTAGATTAGATCTGGTATTAGATAAGATCAGTTTGTTAGGGATGGGATAAGATTAGTTAGAGAGTAGTTTCTTAGGGTCTAAGTCTTTTATCCCTATAAAAGGGATGGTCATGTATCTTCTTTTGGCATCGAATCAAATGAATCAAAATTGAGATTAGATCTCATAGGCGGTGGCTCCGATAATAGCCTAGGCGCTAGCTTCGACAACAGCTCGTCTTGCCCGCGTCAAGGGCCGTATCAATTTGGTATCAGAGCAGGACGATCCCTCGGGATGGCGCTCCGCTCTTGGTACTTCGAGCGGCATGCTTTCGACCCACCCGGTTCGGACCTCTACTACGAGCGGCTCAATAAGGAGCAATCCATCGGTGACCTCGTGGATCTGAAAAAGGGTGAAGGCCGCGTCAACGACTACGCTCGGGAGTTCCAGCGGCTGCTTAGCCGCGCACCGCAGATGAGGAGAGAAGACGAGATCGATGCCTTCATCGCGGGTCTACCTGCGACATCGGCAAGAGGTGTTCGTCGAGCTCGGCCGCGAGACCTTATTGACGCCATATACTTGGCGCGTGAGGCAGAGCGCGAGGAAGATGTCTGGATCGCGAAGGTGGCACGGGCCCGACGTCGTCCGGCGTTTAGTTGCGGGGCTGCCGAGCAGGCCAAGGCTAGCGCGACACAGCTGACGACGCCCATCACCAACTTGGCGGCAAAGATCGACGACCTCGCCAAAAAGGTCGCAAACCTCGTCAAGGTGTTCGACAAGACGGTGGCGGCGCCACGATCCAATCAGAGAGATGTCCGACGCCAGCGTGGTGCTAGCTCTCACTAGCGCGCGCCCCGGGATCGGAACCGACGACGACGCCAACACCGACGTCGTCAACGACATCAAGCATCATGAAGATGGTCCTACTGACATCGCCTTGCCGGTCTCCTCTCGAGAGATGGCTCCCAGGGCGACAAAGGGACAACCAAAACGACCTCACGGCACCTGGTCCTACGTCGCTCGACGTCTTTCTCCACGTCAAGCACACCCGCAACGACCACGACATCGTCATCACCAACCGAAGGACCGTGTGTTCTTGCTTTGTCTTGACGCACGGCTCGTCGTCGCATGGGGACGCTACAAGCGGCTTCAACATCGACGTCAAATCCTTGGGCGTCGGCGTTTCAACCTTGAGGACAAGGTTGCTTCGAAGGGGGGAGTAATGTTATGGCCAGGCTCACACAGCCACCGCGGCACTGTTCACCGGTACTGTAGCGCCCTGATAGTTAGGGATTAGATTAGATCTGGTATTAGATAAGATCAGTTTGTTAGGGATGGGATAAGATTAGTTAGAGAGTAGTTTCTTAGGGTCTAAGTCTTTTATCCCTATAAAAGGGATGGTCATGTATCTTCTTTTGGCATCGAATCAAATGAATCAAAATTGAGATTAGATCTCATAGGCGGTGGCTCCGATAATAGCCTAGGCGCTAGCTTCGACAACAGCTCGTCTTGCCCGCGTCAAGGGCCGTATCATGATGTCCCATGTGCCAGTGTGCCACTAATGTGGATGCAGTTCCTCTGCCTTACTGCATAATGCCTTGGTGCCTCTGACATGTGGGTGCATCGTTGGTGGAGTCCACATCAGCAGCACATAGGCACTCTGTAGTAAGGCAGAGGATACATTTCCGACTAATGCATGCATCAGATCCTCTTAAGAAATTTCAATAAACTGGTGTATGAAAGCTTAGCATCTGAAGACATAGCATGAAGCCTAGTTGGTCAAAGCATTAGTTTTGTATTCTTCATATTGAACTCCAATAACAACAAACCAATCAATACATGCAGACAATGGGGGCCTAAAGTATAACACTTCATGGTTTTACATGTCAATCCTATGCTCACAGATTCAAGAAAAAAAAAATCAAATCCTAAATCAAAAACTAAAACAACAACTATTCAACTAAAATAATCACACACCTATGTTTGTAGTTCAAACTCCAAACTCTATTGTAACCATGATGAAATCACGCCATCTCATTATGCATCCTGTAATATTAACTCTTTTTTATTCCCTTTGTTTTTTTTAAAAAAGGGTGACATCCTAGAATCTGTGGTTTAGACCAGTAATATGAACTCAACAATTTAGACTGCGCATATAGCAAGTCACATCTCACAGACCACACAGAGTAAAAGAAAATGTCAAATAAAACAATGATCGTAGGAGTAACAAGCACAACTCTAGTAACACTTGTGGACCAAGTTGACCTGTCTGGCTGTCAGCCAGTATTTGCCACAGTTCTTTTTACATGTATTGGCCTAAATCATTTCAACACTTCCCAAAAAACCAGACCAAAATTGTAAGAAACGCAAAAGCCCAAACAAGCAAAGGAAAATTATTGTTCCATTGCACACATTCGACAGGGGCATCTCACATTATTGCATTGACGCGAGTAAACGGAAAACCCCATACTTAGCTGGTTATGCGGCTATTCTGATCTTCCTACAACATTCCATGTCCTCTCCGAAGAGTAAAGCTCAGATCAAACTACATTTAGCCGCTTCAAAGCGCAATTGACAATGAGCAGGTAACTAACCGGTAATGCATCCATTACAATGTGACGATCTGACTATACGCGTAGCTGTGGCCTTTCCACTACATTCTGAACGTATTTGAGATCAAATCCGGATTGAAACATCCTAAGAATCATTTTTAAAAATTCATCAAGTCAAGCGTCTTTCCAGCAGATTACACCATCCCACAAATTGAGATCAAACTACGAGTAAAATTTAACCCAGTTAAAAAAAAACATAGGGAAAATGCTTTGATTTACAAGTGTCTCACCTGGAGCAACCGAATTCGTGGAGGACGCCGAGGTCTAAAAAAACAGCCAGAAAAATCCTTAGAAATGTCGAGATCAATCGGTTGCGCGCCGCCGCGGTCGCCGTAGAAGCCTTCGCCGGCGGCGCCTCCTCCCCCGCGCGCCGCCCCAGCGTCACATGCCAAATTCCACGGGTAGAGGTCCCCAGGCAGGAGGACGGGAACAGACGCGGGGGGGCGCGGGGCGGAGAGAGAAGAAGAGAGGGTGCGCGATCCCCAGCGCGCGGCGGCGGATCCCCGGTGATCGCCGGCGGCGAGGGGGATGGGAGGAGGAGAAGGCGGAGGAGGCGACGCGAGCGCCAAGCGTTGGAGATTTGGGAGGTGCCGAGCCCGAGGCGTTCGGGCTCGGTCGGCTCTTGTAGTGACCGAACCGACCGGGTCGGACACGGGTTTGGGTCCGGGACTCCGGGCCCGACCGAACCCGGTTCGATCGCCGCTTAGCTCGGCTTGCTCGCCGGAGCAGCAATTAGAGAGGAGGGTAGTGGAGGAGGAGAGGAGAGCGAAAGAATTTTCGGCGGCGATGGCGGCGGCGGCGGCTGCGCGGGGACCAAGGAGGAGCAGGGTAGCGTTCGTGCTGGTGGACGGGATCGGGGACGTGTCCATCCCGTCGCTCGAGGGGCGGACGCCGCTGGAGGCGGCGGCGGCGCCGCGGCTGGACGCGGTGGCGGCGGCCGGGGTGATCGGGCTCATGGACCCCGTGGAGCCAGGGCTGGCCTGCGGCAGCGACACGGCGCACCTCTCCCTCCTCGGGTACGACCCCCGCGTGTACTACCGCGGCCGCGGCGCGTTCGAGTCCATGGGCGCCGGCCTCGCCATGGCCCCCGGCGACATCGCCTTCAAGGTCTCCGGTTCTTTGGGGCACTGAATTACCTTTGCTTCTGTTATGTTGTTTAATCTTGTATTCTAGTATTCCTAGTCAGTCACCGATTCTAGATCATAGCACAGTGTTCTTGAAACCAGATTTCTCATAGTTAGCAATGGTAAAGATCACAGCATTCACACTTCCACATATGTTCTTCTAGTAGCAGTACTAAATTTTAGCTTCTTTTTGTTGAATCGTAGTTTTGAAGCCATGTAATGTGCAAATAAGCATCAGGAGTTATGCATGCTTTCTCAGAGCACTTGGGGACTTGTGACTGTATTGTTTGCCCTTCACTGAATGTGTGCACAATTTGCGCAGTCAAACTTTGCTACATTAGATGAGAGCACAGGGATTATCGTCAACAGGAGAGCAGATCGCCATTTTGAGGAGGAAGGCCCTATCCTCTGTGCTGCGTTGGACGGGATGAGGCTCCCATTGTTTCCTGAATATGAAGTGAGAGTCAGGTGCAGCAGCTCTTCTTCATCAGTATTGATGTATAATGCTGTAGCTTACGAGTTATGAACCACACCTTCTTTATAGGTATGCTACTGAGCACAGGTGTGGCGTGGTTGTGAAAGGACCAAGGTTGAGTGGGAATATTTCTGGAACTGATCCGTTGAAGGACAACCGCTTGCATCTGATGGCTGAACCTTTGGATGATTCAGAAGAAGCTAAAAACACGGCAGCAGTGGTCAATGAGCTTTCTAAGGAGATTACACGTATACTGGTTTCTCACCCCATCAATGCGAAGCGTGCAGCCGAGGGAAAGAATATTGCAAATGTTGTGCTGCTAAGAGGTTGTGGCATCCGGATTGAGGTTAGTTGGAACGACCTAATATTAGTTTCATCTGGCAACTATTCATTTTTGTGGCGATCTGGTATTATCAATACGACTAACTGCTTTGTAGAGCTTTCCTACAATGCTCTTCCTTATTTGCATTGTGCTGTTCAAATTATAAAGATGAAACCTAATCCAGATCCGATTCTCAAGCTGTCAGTTGATACTTTGGAGATTATAGCAACTTAAAGCTTAGGATATTTTTTCCTTCTCAATTTTATTACAGTATTACGGTTTGTTTATGGTTCAATCGAAATCAGTAGTAGTACAGTAAAATGGTCAGAAAGAAAACTTCAAAACAAAAATTACAGTTTGTGTATTTTTTAGCTTCTATGTAGTATTTAGATTTATATATATGTATTTATCTTACGACCAAAATGCTTCTAGGAATGCACTTTTGGTCATCCTTTCTGTTTGGCTTGTCCAATTTTGTAAGAGAAATACTTTCTGCATGAGTATTTTATATTCCTATCTGAAAATGGAAAGGAGAGAATTTTCTGGTTAAGAATTGGCATGTATCACCCCTGCAGAAACTCGTCGTATCTGTGAAACTTTTAGGTACCTTGTCATCTTGTCTGATGGAGTTTTATATGGCTATATTAGGTACCTTCCTTTGAAACCAAGCATGGACTTGCACCATGCATGGTGGCTCCTACTAAGATTATAGCTGGGTTGGGGTTGTCATTAGACATTGATATCCTTGAAGCACCTGGAGCAACAGGAGATTATCGAACTCTCTTGACTTCCAAAGCTAAAGCTATAGCGAAGGCACTCTCTGCACCTCTGGATACGCCACCTCGTGTTTTTGTTCCTGGAGAGGATGAATATAAAGCTGGAAGAGAAAATGGATATGACTTTGGGTTCTTACACATTAAGGTGAATATTCTGTTCAAATTGCACTAACTGTGTGGTTCTGAAAGTTCATCATATAATAATGCTAATGCAGGCCATTGATGATGCTGGCCATGACAAGGCTGTCAAGTTAAAGGTCCGAGGTCTGGAAGCTGTTGATCAGGCTGTTGGTCAGCTTGCAAGGCTCCTATGGGAAGCTGAAAAGTCAGGACACTATCAGTATTTCCTGTGTGTCACTGGAGACCACTCCACTCCCGTTGAGTATGGTGACCATAGCTTTGAACCTGTCCCATTTGCATTATGCCGACTCAGAGATTTTGTGGGAGTTGTTGGGGACGACAATGTGATGAACAACCCCCTTGACGATTTCCCGCTTCCTTCAGTAAAATCTGGAGAAGATTTAGCAGAGAATATAGGAGTGACTGAGTGCAAGTCTGATCAGCGTAAAACTTTTAGTGGTGATTCTGTGTGTGAATTCAATGAAATTGCTGCTGCGAGGGGCTGCCTCGGGCGATTTCCTGGAAGCGAGATGATGGGCATTATCAAGAAGTTTATTAAAGCGAAGAATGATTAGTGTTGGTTCAAGTACTAACATTTCGTTAATATATTGACCTTAAGGCTTCCATGGCTCTGTAATAATAACAAAAGAAGAAACATCGGAGAACAAGCTTAATCTGAGATGAATAAAGGCAACCATGGTTCCTGAATCCTGTATGCATAAGCGCTACGGTCTGGCCTTGTGCACAAATTATACCAATTTTGGGTCTGATTTGGGGTAAATAGTTGTGCTGTCATGCAGTCATGCAGAACTTACATGGTTCTAGCAGTTCTAGCATATATCTTTTATGCTGCTCTTGCGTTCTGCCAGCGTAAACACTATCAATTTTTTTTTTTTACCTGTCAATGCACGGTTCAGACCACCGCCTTAATGTGAAAATTGTGAAATCTTCTGTTCTATTCACAGCTGAAGCATATGATACGAATATATTGCATCGTCAAGAAATCTAGCTACCTGCACGCAGTGGGGACAACATGCAGAAACCAGTATTTGACAATTGAAGGCGGAACTGCAGAAAGAAGCCTATTCATAAACTTGCTAGGCAAATGCGAATCACGCAAGGAACAACCCAAATATTTCATGGGTTGGCGATTGCACAACAATCAGCAACAGCCATTAAGATAACATAGGGTATGTTTTGAATTTTTACGTACCAACATACAATATGTTTTGAACACTAAAAGGTACACCAAATATGTGCTACATATTAAAAGGCAACATTATATGCTATAAAACAAAACGAAGGCAGCATTGGACGTGTTCAAACTAATCAATCTACTGCACCTTGCAGGTTATCAAAGAACATTCAGAAGTTAACCCGTAATGTCTTCTCGGCAAATATATACATATTTGATTATTTTTCCACCAGTCACTCAAATCCTTTTTTTTAGCCAAGGGGATACGACATAAAAATGGCGAGAGAAAACACATTCCACAAATATAAACATGATCTATCAGCAACATAATCAGTCATACAGGTCTTGATTACATAAAGAAAACGTATAGTCTGCTTGTCTCATGTATTACTTGAAAATAGGGGCTAAAATACGAATAATCTTAACAATTTGTCTCTATGATGATGCAGATGTGATATCGCCAAGCCCAAGCAGACAGATGAATACATCGAGTAGCGGGCCATAGTGGAAGGCATATAACATTCAAAGGAGACCTCGTCGCCTTTTATAGTCGCTCACAGACAGAGTTAAAGCATGCCTTCTCCCATCATTATCAGGAACCTTGTACCCCATAGTTGCCTCTATCTTCTGCTTTCTTGCCATGAAGCCATCAAACAGACCCTTGGGGCCACCATATTTTTCCAGAACAGACAATGATATAGAAAGTTCAAAATTATGGAGCAAATTTGATTCTGTTCCCAGATCTACAGGTGCATTTGTATCAACCAGCTTCCCAGCATCAGCTGCTGCCACTAGAGCTGCCGCTGTGGCTGCTGTACCAGCTTGCACTCCGTTTTTCACATCTTCGTTGACACGTACCACGTTACCACCATCCCCATTGGAGGCTTCAACATTTTCTCCTGGCTTTGCAGCATAATAATTTCTCGACCTTGTCCATCTCCTTGAAAAAGGATCATAACCTGCCTCTCCAGCTTTCAAACTTGTATTGATAGGTTTCAGTTCTGATGCATTTTTGAAGTTCTCAGCACGGTTTTTCCTGTTCATCGCCTCCAACATTGCAGCCTTCTCATTATTGCGCATTGGCTGAGATATCTTCTGCAGTTGACTCAGCTTTGAACGTATTCTTTCTGCTTCAGCTTCATCCCTCCGGCCTAGCGCCATCTCCAACTCACCCCTTAACCGGTCCTTCTCAGCAGCAACGTTAATAGGACGTCTCACAGCTGATTTCTTCTGTTGCAGCATCTGCTGTACAGTAGCCGCCGAATACACAAAGTTGTAGGCCTGTTGAATGGCTTCTTTCTTATCCAGCACTTCCTGACGAGTTGGTATACGCACACCATTCTTCTCAGCCTCTTGCAGCCACTCTTTGAACTCTTCTTCAAGGGCCGGTTGGTCTGATACCTGAGTCATTTGCCACCGTGCAGCATTAGATTCATTATCCCAAACAACATTAAGATACTTGCTTGTTGTGTAGCTCTCCAGCTTGTACTGCCGATCAGGGTCACTTGCATCCACATTTCTAACTATGCACAGTCTGTACTTTGGGATGCCTGACTTTGTCTTGCCAATCCCAAGCCGCACAAAGCACCCCGATACGAGTTCCTCAAAGAAGGGCTCCATAAACCATTTCACCAGCCTTGACCTTCGAAGGGTTATACTCTTCACATCATCAAACTTTAGAGGGTCAAGCCTACTAGGTGATTCATCAAATTCATCATCCCTACTATCCTCAGCAGCCCTCCCGTGGTCATTCATCCTCCCCCTGTTGTCACCATCATTACTCCCGTCACTCAGGGGGCTTGCAGCCTTGCGCCTAGGTGAGCCACCCTGAGGAAGCAGATCTTTAAACCTGTTGCGGTAACCCTCAGGATCCTGCTGCCTCAACCGCTTGGCCCGCAGCTCGTCCAGAGCACTCTTCGCAGCAGACCTGTCTGGCCTGGTCGATGAACGCACGCGGCTAGGCAGCGGGGGAGGGCTATCCTTCCGGGCCTTCTCTGTCTTGGATGATGACGCCCTTGCCAGCTGCTTCAGCTTGTAGTCGTCGATCCTGGTACTCCGCTCCGCCAGGATCATCTCCCTGTCCAACTCCGACATCTTCTCCAACTGCTCCTTGTCATCGTCATCCTTGTACAGGTCGCTCCCCACGGATGGCGCGCTGTCGGAATCATCCCCACTCTGCCTCCCCTCATCGAAGTCCTCGTCGTCGTCCTCCTGCCAGCCGCCCCTGCTCCCGCCCTTCTCCGGCTGGTGCCTTTTCTTGAGCGGCACCTGCGACCCCGACGGCGGCTTCTTCTTCGAGTAGGTCGGCGCCGCGTCCGAGTCGTCGTCGTCCGAGCCGTCCGACCCACTCCCGCCGGAGTAGCCCCCACGCCGCCCCCGCTGCTGCTGCCATCTCTGGTTCGACTGTCGGGACTGGTTGCTGTTCTTCCCCGTCCGCCCCGCCGCCTGCAGGAGCAGATCCTCCAGGTCCGGCATGGCCAAGGACACTCCTCAGGACAACCCCCGCCTACACCAACAACACCGACGCATCAAAAAATCTTCTCCCGGCTCCCGCCATGCCCGAAATCAAGAAACGCGATTTCGTCCCGGATCTGGATTAGAATCGGCCCCTCTCCTCCCCTCCCGTGGGAAAGGAGGAAGAAAGGGAAAAGACACTCACTTGGTGACCCTAACGGGCGCCCACAACGGAGAAGACGACGGCGCGGACGGCCGGCGGCGGTGACGGCGGTCGATCCCGAGGCGCCGGTGGAGGTGACGGCGGTGATGGCCGGAGGAGAGGGCAAAAGGCGAGTGCGCCGGCCCTAACCTGGTAACTGGTCGAAGTGAGGAAGCTGGTTGGCAGAGGTATGGGCCGAAAAAGGCCCATAATCGGAAGTAAGCCCGGTTGAGATAGGGCCGTGCCAACGATGAGTGAGGAAGACACCACGAGCAGCCAACCATTTTTTTTACTGGTTTGGACTTTGGAATACCGAAATTTCATATAAAAAAGGTTCATTTGTAAGTGAATTGAAATTAGTTCTGTTTCAGTAAGGCTATCAATATGGTAGAGATTTGTCTGTTCTCTTCGTTCTTTCTTCGTATCTTATCCACTTATTTCTTATTATACTTTTGACTTTTACATTTCATTATTTTTATTCTTATCTTGAAACGATGTTTAAATGCTCTTAGAAACAAGTTAAACAAAGGTCATCACACTTTTCAATCCGTCTTTAAAATTTCTCAAAGTTTAAATTATAACAAGATAAAGGATAGGTTGAACAGAATTGGAGGGCTTGGACAGTTTGCATGATCTTCGATTCGTGGATTCTGAAAACTAGGTGAAGCTACATCAAGCTCGGAGAGTACACGCCTTCGATTGCAGCTATTATGAAGCTCCAAAGATTTGGTGAACATTATGGACCGACTCTGTTGGTGCTATTTGATTTGGTCCATTTGGCCACCTCTGCATGCAACGTGCCATGTTGCATGCAAAGCTGGTCAAATGGCCTGAATCAATTAGGCCGAAATAGACAGCCCATTCCTATTTACCTGATAGGTGTGTTCGGTTCGGTTGCAAAATGAATCGAACTAGCCTGATTTGGGCTGGTGAACCATGCCTAGGCCTGACCCTCGACCAGTTGGACCAACACGGTTCTGTTTGCATAGTATTGGCTTGGTTCGGTTTGTTTGGCATGGTTCACTGTAGCACATATATATATTCCCATTTTATTGCAACTTTGTGTATATATTTCATGATAAAAATCTACACATCTAGTTAAAATCCATAATAATAAAGCTGCTTTTCTTTTTTGAAGATAGTATCACATCTTTTTGTAGGTGTTTTTATCATTATCATTTTACTTTTTATTGCCATTTTTAAATTTATTTTTTTATGCATATTTTAAAGGATCAATAAAAAATCAGGCCAACCCACAACAACCATGCCAAATAGTAACCAGGTCGCCCTAGTTTGCCCGCTTCTCCAACCGAACAGAGTCTAGGCTTAGATCCCGACACGTAAACTCGATTTGTCCTGGGTCATATAGTAATTGGACCCAAAACGAACTGACTGACCCATTGGCCACCTCTAGATGCATGGAGCAGAGGTGGGGCGCACACCCCCCTAAAGCGCCCAACTGTCGCCTTCGCCATTAACTACGAGGCTCAATAAGTCAATAACAACTGAATTACAAAACAATAGTAGCCACGCCTGAAGAATCGGATTAGAAAACACTAAGCAATAGATCAAGGCTCGCTCAAACCACCAGGCGAGCATGGACCCTACATCGCCACTAGCCAGCGAACGCGATGAGGTGGTGAAGGGGCAATGGATGCGCAGTGGACCATGGTGCCATAGTTGTACTCCTTCACGGCTTGTTGGAGCAGCTCGACAAATGTGTAGGTGGCCGAACAGCTCGATCAGCGCGACGAACCACTATGTCTCCTCCCCTTCACACCAACCTCTATCGGCACGTGCCCCGTCGGCACCCTCCCTCTGTGGTGCGCCTTCGCCACCATTGTGCTCTCTACCACAGTGCCGACACCGCCTTGAGTTAGGTTAGACAGGGAGGAGAGAGTGAGAGTGAGAGTGAGAGTGAGAGTGAGCCTACGAGTGAGATCAAGAGAGGAAGGCGTGCGCAAGTAGAGAGGGAGGGAGTGTTGTGCGATTCATGCTTTGAGATTGAGGGGATGAACATATGGCATTCATCAAGGAAGGGTCTAACGGATGCGGATTACAGCCCTGCTGCATAGATTTGTTTTTCTCGTGGAATACAAGAGGCGAGATCGATGCGATCCCATTAAGTTTTCAGATTGGTCTCTTTTTTTATAAAATGGGTTCGACATATCATAAATAGCATCCGACCCTAAACAATTGAAAAAATTATAGTCCGTGTATGTATTTTTTGGTCTTAAAATAAAAAAATCATAACTCCATCTGAACAATGCATTGACTTCCATCATATTTTCTTTTTCACTCCAACAAAATGCGATCCAAAAATTTCTTTCGAAAGGAGATTCTCCGGACTTCGGAGTGTTGGACGGCTTTATCCACCCACCACACCTCACCACCGCGTGCGTGGCAGCTACCCGAGCTCCCAGCCATCACCGCCACCTACCACCCAGGCGCGCCCGGCCTCCTCCTCCCACCGCCTCCGATTCGATCGGCCAGCTCGTGCACCCAACCCAACCGAACCCCATGGCGCACTCCCTTGCCGCCGCCTGCTTCTCGCCGGCCGCCGCCGCCCGCCGGCGGCTGCCCAGCCAGGTGCCGCTCTCGCGCTGCTCGCTGTTTGTTTGGTTTAGGACTTTGGAGCGCTTCTTAGGGAAATCTGTCGTGGATTCGATTCGGACGCTTTGCTCGCTGTTTGGTCTGAGTACATGCTATTCTATTCGTTGGACTGGAGGCCGTAGTTCTGTGCTGTCCCCGTATGTTCTTGGTTGCATTGGTTGGGTTGATGGCTGATGCTTTTGGTTCTGCGATGTTTTATCGGGTTGGTAATTGGTTGAATTGCTTGGTGTGATTAAATTCGCGTCGCATAAAGATGCTTCTTTTTTCTATTTCTTGATCAGTTTATTCACTGCTTGATGGCGGAAATCTGATTACTGTGGTTTCGCATAATCTTTTATCGAGAAGATAGTTTGTAATTAGTACATGTTGGATATGCGATGGGATGACTGTGCATTGAGTTTACGTATCCATATAGAGAAAAAAAATAGGTTCATTTGAGCTGGCACAAGAATGATTGGAATTGGTGCAAAAGCTTATGCTTATTACTTTTGGGGTGAATTAATCTTAAGCCGGTGGTTTATTAACTTGCATTTGTGCACACATTGATGAACAGGCGATAACAGTTCTGTTTATTTTAGTGCAAACTGCAAAGATTCCAAACTGTGTTAACTAAAGGTCACCGGCGCTGCAACTGGATCGGACGGCACGTTCAGTTAATTTTAAAAGGAGTTTCGTATTCAAATGTTGCCTAGTTCAGAAGAAAGCGGAAAGGCTCTGGTAACCACATAAGGACAGCAAATGACAGCACATGCTTCAGATCTTGCTCAAATTAAGAAACATTTTATTTGCAATGCTTTACACCTCTACATCAATGTCCATGCGTTAACGTTAATCAAATATAATAGACCAGTTCGTTCAAAAAAAAAAAAAGACCAACCTTTCTTGTTACAAGTGTATAGTCCCGTCCCATCCCATCCCTTGTGCTTCTTGCTGGACCTGGAGTGCTCTGCATTGTTTTGGAAACTGTAAATGTGGTTGCATCCTCGTTTGTTGTTCTTGTTAATGTATTTTAAATCCACAGACCAGATTAGTTCCAACTTTCCAAAGATTGCCAGTTGCACTGTTCTTATTGAATGAGTCTAGCTGCCATTATCTGTTCTTCTTATTGAACATCCAGCAGTTTGCACACTTTTGTTTGTGAAAAGGGTGTGTGACTGTGAAGTACAGCGTGCTTATGTAGCGAGCCCGACATTTCATTAATGGGTCGGGTATTAGCATATGGTTATACTGCATCATTGAGTATTAGAATGCATAATGAAAATTCTCTATGTAGGATGGAGCTCCTGGTTTATGGCAGACATCCGAACAAACTGGCACTTGCTTGATCACCTGAAAATTAATAATCTGATGCCATCCGTTCGCACTAGTTCTATATGGTGCCCCATCTTGTTCATTTCACATGAACAGTCCAGTTACAAGGACAGTTTCTTGGTGTATTTCAGGTGACTAATCTTATCTCGAGAAGGAGCTCTGTTTCCTTCCACAGCCAGAGGATGGTCTTTGTGTCCATCCGTTCAAGGACTAGTCCGCTTCGGTTCAAGATTTGCTGTTCGGTATGCATAGATCTATTCTTACTAATTATGATGGTTAATCGATATTGTTAGCGCATCAAAGTTTAGTACCACGTTTTTGCATTATCTGTATCTTTTTCTCGATAAATTAAATAGGAAATAAACTGGTGAATTAACATAACTGATTAAACATGAACAGGGTAAATCTTCACATAACCCTGCCTGGTTTGGGACTTCATTTATATTTTTTTTGTACTCTATGATGCTTTGTCTACTAACTTTATTATTCTCATTTCTCAAACCTCAATTTAGATACTCCCTCCGTTTCAAAATATAAGGCATATAATTTTTTGACGCGGTCTTCAATGCAGAACTTTGACCATTATTTGCTCTCACAATATATTATCAATAACTATAAAATTAACATCATATAAAAGTATTTTCAAATATGAATCCAACTATATGACATGCGCAACAATAAACATATATATATTTATCTTAATTTTTAGTCAAAAGTTACAAACGTTGACTTTTCTAAATACATGCGCGCCTTATATTTTGAAACGGAGGGAGTACCATGGTTCAAAATTTCCATAGATGATATCATCTAGTTAATCACATAGATATGGTAAATGCTTCAGTGTCTTTTCTAAAACCTACCAGATATAGATATGGAAAGCACAGACAGAAAATAAATGCAAATTTTTTGCCTGGTCTCTCGGCCATGGGCGCATACATACGGCTGACGTCCTGGCTCGAAAAGGATGGCCCCACCAGCCCATCTGTTCTTTATGCCAAAATTGTCTGGAAACCATCAACCATTTGGCTCTTCATTGTTCGTACTCTGTAAGAGTTTGAAATGAGGTTCTCAATCATTACCCTCAAACGCCTAGTTGGACAAACAACATGAGTTTCTGCGACTGGTGGATTATGACCTCTTCCCAAACAGCCGACAAAGCTACCAAAAGGGCCCTAAATGGTCTCATAATCTACACCATTTGGAATCTTTGGAAGGAAAGGAATAGACGTATTTTTCAGCATAAGAATTTTCTTTCTAGGGCGCTAGTTGATAGAATCTTAGAGGAGGTGAGGGGGTGGAGCATGGGGCTCCTTACCGTTCCAATGTAATCTCTTTCTGTTTTCCTAGCAGTGGCTAGGTCCTTGTACAGTGTACAGTTCTCTTCTCCTTAATGAAATGGCAGAGCGCCTGCCCCGTTCGTTCAAAAAAAAATAAAACCTACCAGATCATGTGACAGTATCATCTGATTGTTGACAATTCTATTGATTCCTACCAGATCATGTGACAGTATCATCTGATTGTTGACAATTCTATTGATTGTCTTATATTTTAGAAGTGTTTCCACAATGTTGTTATTCTACCAATAAGAAGCAATGACACTCTGGTTTGTTGAGCAGGCCAAGAAAGAGACGGTTGACAAGGTTTGTAAAATAGTGAAGTCACAGCTGGCGCTCCCTGCAGATACTGCTGTCACAGGGGAATCGAAATTCTCCGAACTTGGTGCTGATTCACTGGATACTGTAATCTCTTACTACCAAAAGGACCGTGATTCAACAAAATAAAAGATGGTGTCATTCATAAATAATAACACTGGTTCTCTCTTGTAGGTTGAGATTGTGATGAGCCTCGAGGAAGAATTCAACATAACTGTTGATGAAACAAGTGCACAGGACATCGCAACTGTGCAGGATGCAGCGAACCTTATCGACAAGCTTGTTAGCGAGAAGACATCTTAAACACATCACTTTGATGGCCCCTTTGGAAGCCAAAGGGCCTTCTGGGCGCCTGGACCATCGCTCTTGCAATTGCAATTGCGTTCAGAGACAGAGAATACAATTTATGGTCAACTTTTCGTCCATTGTGTTGTATGTTCAAAATGGTTCATGTTACCCCTCTTCCCTTGACCCTCCCAAGATTTTGTATTGTTGTCGGTGAGGCTAATTCTCCGGAGCTAAATGAAGCGAAGACCATATACCCAATCTACATTTTACATGTTGCATTACTATGGATAAACTAATAAAATTCACGATGAGTCAGCAGTCAGCACATTTGGTTTGTGGCTGTTGGATCCCTGGGAAGTCCTAGAGGTGTTTTCGTGTTGGTCTGGTTCTCAATGATGTTTTTTCGGTGGTCAAATTGGGAATAAACGATGTAACTATGGGCAGGAAATGCATGTCTCTGAACAATGGGAAGCTTCCCATTTGTATATAGCCATTGACCTGGATGCGTCTTTAGCTGTGGAATAGGTGAATACTGAACGGGGCTTATATGTAAAATTAACAGATGAAAAACGAGCAGTCCACTTTGAGCGCAACATTGTGTCATTGACTGACCTAAGGTAAACTACCCGCAGCGATAATCAGTGCTACAAAATACATCGGGTTGATCTTGCGCATCGATGCTTCATCGAACGGCTAGGATCGATATAGGGAGGTAGTAGTGCTACACAATGTTGGCTACAAATCTTCAATACCTCGTGTTGATCTCGTGCGGTCGTGCATCGATGCTTCATCGAAAGTCCATCTTGGCGTAAACAAAGATCAAGATACAGCATTGCCATCGGCCCAACATGTCAAAACTCATAAATTTCAATGTTAGTGGTTTTTAGGCAAAAATTAGCATAAATCTCATGTTTTGCGCAACAGGAATAAGATTAGAATATTAGATGGTGCAATCTTTAATTTCGACATCCGAACAATTTTCCTTTAAACAAAACGAGGTTAGTGTTGACGCATATCCTGTTAGTGGAAAGTTGAGTGTCATCGTAGAGATTAAAAACGTGTCACAAATAATTTTAAAATCTTATAAAAAACAATATAAGGCCCACAAAAATGCTACAAAGTATAGATTGTTAAAAATAATAAATTTTTAAGTCATAGATTATGATCTAGTTTAATCTGAATCAAATAAAACCACGGTTTCTGTTACATAAAAGAAGAGAAAAACTTGGAAGTTGACGTTGCCAAATCGAAAAGCCAAAAAATTATTCCTTAAGAAAATATAAATCTATCGTAAAAAGGAAAAAGAAAAGAAAGAAGGGGGAAAATGTTATCTTCTTCTGCCTCATTCGCTGCGCCGCTTCTCGCTCGTGGCTTCCCTCCTCCCCGAGGAAAGGCACAGGCTTGCCTCGCTCCACCGATCACCCTCTCCTCGTTCTCGACTTCCGCCTCCCTCCGAGACTCCTCACCACGGTGGCCGCCGCCGCCGCCGCCTCTCCTCGCTGTTCTCCGAGCTCCTCGCGCCGCCGGTGGAGGGGAGCACAACAGCCGCGTCCAGGAGCTGAGGGTGCCCGGTTCTTGGCTTACGCCTGTTGGAGCAGCACAGGTTTGGTCCAAAGATTTCACCTTTTTTTTCTTGCCGCTCGTGTAGCAATGGTCTGTGGAGGTTGGTGTGGTGCTACTCCGGTTCTTTGGTACCAGTCTAGAGTAATAGAGTATTAGAGTTGAACATGCCTGTCTAAGATTGGCACCTTGCTTTCCAGTATGGTGCAATATGTCAGGCTAATTGCATTTATATGTGAACATATGGTGTTAGTTCTGAAGGCTCGGTTTGTAGTGTTCAGATCAGATGCTGATGATGGCATTAGTTTATTAGGTTAACTTAGGGGCCCCCTAATATGTAATCTTCAATCTTCCGTTTAAGTGCCATCAATGCATCCCTGTATTACCTGTGGAGCTGTGGTCTCTGAACTCACAAATTTTGAGCAGCGAACAGAATCTAGGAAATCCTATGGTTGGAATGCTTTGGGAAAAAGGAAAGAACAGGCCTGTCTGTCAAGTTTATCTAAAAAAACTTGCAACCCACACACAGACACTATGACATGAGTGATGATAATCATGTATTTATGCGCGATCTTATCTTGCTTGGAAGAGGTCATGTAGAGGTGGACCATCCAATCACAAATGCCATTTTCTCAGTGATACTGACAATTCTGAAGTAACGAACAGGGTGTTCCATGGATTTGCAAGCTAGATTTATGTCGACATTTAACTTGACATGGACATTACTTTTTAGGAACGAGCAAGGTGTCCCACACATTTGCGTGGCTAGATTTTATATTTGATATGGACTTCTTTTCTAATATCTTATTTGATATGGACTCCTTTTAATTGGTTCTATTTTATTATGATAGTGGATGTGGACTATTCTTTTAATTTAAGCCGTTACAATTTGGGTCCACAAATAATCGACGATGTAGATCTTTCTTTTTCTTTCCGACCATGTAGATCTTTCTTTTTCTTTCCGATTAGTATGAGTTTTTCTAGTATTTTAGGATTAACATGGTGGCTCCGTTTAACTCTACTTTGATATAATGATAATAGATTTAAACAATTTTTATTGTAGTTAATATGAGGTTTTTCTTTTAATATGACATGGATTCTTATTTCTATTATTTTTTTAATTTCTACTACCTCCGGTCATAAAAACAAATCGTCGTTGACTTTTGAACATGCCTTTGACCATTCGTCTTATTCAAAAATTTAGTTCAAACATGCGTAAATATAAATCATGTTTAAAGTATCTCTAATGAGAAAATAAATGATAACTTACGTAATTTTTTGAATAAGACGAATGGTCAAAGCCGTGTTCAGAAGTCAACAACAACATACTAGTATTGACTCTTCCTTTAAATCTAAGCTGTTATAATCGATGGTGCAAATCTTTTTCTTTTTTTTTCTCCGATTAATGTACGAATTTCTAGGATCTTAGGATTAATGTGGTTGCTTCATTGGACCCTGTTTTTAACTACATAATAGATAGATAGATTTATTCATGACTCAGGTTCTTGTGTGATCCAAAGTTACATTACTAGCTGTGTACCGTGGAACTGTACATGTGTATTCATTCTCCTGTGTCTATTTAGATTATGTTCAACTCGTGGTCGAATTGTATTCGTGCACTCTGTTGCAGATATGAATCTGGGTATATGTTGTGTGTGAGATCAACTCCATTTTCATTTCCTGTTGCTTGTCAGGAATCCGAATGGTTGAGGGTAACACTTCACAAGTGGCTAGACGACGAATACTGCCCGGAGCCAGCCAACGTGGACATCAGCAACACAGCTGCAAGGTCATACTACGAGTCTCTGATGGCAGAACAGTCTGATCTGGGAGAGATATTACTGAAGATGATCGAAGACTTGGAGAAGCTGTCATACCAGGAGAGCTTCCATGGGGCATTCTCAGCCGCCAATGCTGCAGTACGTCTGATAACTCAGAGGATGGAACCATCATCTAGTGAGTGATCATTGATGAACCATCATCATCTAGTGAGTGATTATTGACGCACAATGCGCCTTCCATGTGATGCTCTATGTGGAAGCAAGTGCTGCATGGGTTTTTAATCAGGAACTAGGTGTTTCAGATCTCATTGGGCCAAGTATTCTTGTGTTTATCAGATTGGGTTTATGTGTATGTGTTTGTCCATGGGCGGGCAAGCTGCTTTTTTTTTTTCTTCAAATGCTATTACTGTCCTCACAAAGTAGTCTGGGTGAAAACCTATGAAATTACTGGTCCAAAACCACTCCGATATTTATGGAAATTCATTTTTTTTTTCTTTCAGATCATTAGGTTGTATCACACTATCACATGCAGTTATGTGCTACGGCGCTACTCGATATACCTAGCATTTTTCTGCCATTTGTGCCACAAACCCTGAGTCCAGAGTTTTTCATAACTTGCTGCTTTACAGCTTCATTTTTCACACACAACATGGGTTTAGCAAAGCCGAATGCATTAGAACTGTTTATGTTTGTATTTTCCATAATTATTCATCACATGTACAGCTATAATGTACAGACCTGAGGAACACAACCAATTCCATCATCCGGTGTGTTGAACTTGCATCTGAGCGACCGTGCGCTAACCTAGATGATATTGAAACCAACGGCTGAGAAGATTAGTTTGCATGATACATGAGACATGAGAAGGCATGCCATCTTAACAAGGAAGAATTCCCGCTCGGGGCAAAATACGTACTTCGCACCCAATCAGGCCTATGTTGTCGATTACTACGTAAAGAATCGTTGTTGGCCTGCTCTGAAATTTTGGAGGAACACGGTAGAAAACACCGGAATCTTGATGACCAAAACTTTTCAGGGACGGAGACCCTCTATATATACTACTTGTATTACTGTAGTAAATTTAAAAGCCCTTTAAAATAAAAAAAAAATAATAAATAGTTTTGGAATCTTTGGAAGGAATGCTAAAAGCCACGAAAAAATCGTTAAAAATTATCACAACATATATGCTATATAAAAATAACAATATTTGCTACAATAATACGCAATGCAGGTAACGTCGAAGAGAACAAGGCCCAAAACCATATAGAGAGAAATAAAAAAATTGTTGTGATCAGCGTGTAACGGTCGGCCGTCAACTACAAGGCAGGTTTTAAAACTTGATGGAATACACCAAAACCGCTACCCTCGTTGGACGAGAAAATTGCTTTTTTGCCACTCTCTACGGTGCGCCTTACCATTTTGCCATCCCCAATGTTTACCTTACCATTTTGCCACCCTCAACACTACCCTCTTACTTTTTTGCCATTCCAGCCTCTTTCAACCCATTTTAATTTCTTTTTCATCAAATATGCACTGGAAAAGACTGTTTTGCCCTTCTCTAATTAGAGAGAGATTGTGTCCTATATAGCAATTGACCATATGGATAATTGTAGCAATTTTCGATACTGTGTTTTGCATAGTATGACAATAGTTGGACTTCTTATTAGGCTTCTAAAATAGAGTGAGTAGCTAATAGTAAAATGGAGTGTGTGTATTGAGGAATAAGATGTGGAATTGTGGATACTCTAATGCTCTGGTATCGACGAAAGAGATGCGCCAAATTGTTACCCATCGGGGCTTTAGCGGGTGCCACCAAAAAAACATAAGAAAAAATATGAAAAAAAAATGCTTCATGGTTTTTTTGCTCTCCAGTTTTTTTTTTCTGATTTTTCGCGGAAAACTGAGAACTGCAGGGTAGGTATATATATAAGTATGTAATAAGAATAGAAGATCATGAAGTGGGCCCGCCTACCTTGTACTCCTAGCAAAGAAGAATACCACCACTGACACTGAGCAGTAACCAAAAGTCTAAACCCCCCCTTCCCTCCCACCAACTCCGGGCGACGATGGCGGCGGCGATGTCGGTGTCGGCCGTGGTCCCTCCGGCGGCGGCGGCGGCGCGGGCGCGGACCCTGCTCTGCGTGCCGGCGACGGCGCGGGCGACGCGGGAGATGGCGGCGGAGGTGTCCGCCGCGGCCTCGCTTGGCGCCGACGTGGCGGAGCTCCGGCTCGACCGCCTATCCGGCTTCGCGCCGCGCCGGGACCTGCCCGTGCTCCTCGCCAAGCCGCGGCCGCTCCCTGCCCTCGTCACCTACAGGTGGGTCCGCCCAACCGCCTTGCTCGGGATTGGGGGTTGGTGGGAAGTGGAACTGGAACCCTCTTGCGCAGTTTCAACTCTTGCTTGAGACTTGCGAGGGGTTCTTCTCGTGATTGGGCTTGATCCCTGGGGATCATGTGTCTTTTTAGACAAGTTTAGCGGGCTCTAGACTCTAGTATAGTCGCATCACGAGGAACCGATTATAGTTTCACTGCGTCTTGTATGATCTTAGTGAAGGAACAATTCGAATTGTTTTTGGTCAACCTTGTACGCACAATTCAGGATTTTTGCATCGTTCCTAAGCTAAAAACGTACTGCTATTGTTGGTTGCATAGGCCGAAGTGGGAAGGAGGGGAATATGAAGGAGACGACGAACCACGGTTTGAGGCACTTCTGTTGGCAATGGAACTGGGGGCTGAATATGTTGACATCGAGCTTAAGGTTTCTTTCTTTTCCCAGGAACTGAGTCACAAGACTATTCTTTGATTGTAGCAGGCAAAGATATATTTCTTTTATTCCACACGGTTCGTTTAATTAAAAGCTAAATTAAATGGAAGATTTAACATCGTTTACTTATAGTGCAATGCTAAGTAGGCTACTTGTTTCTATGATTGTTAATTTGATCTATGTGATCACTTGTATTATATATGTCAACTTAAGCTCACACAGTCACACTGGCAAATCAAGTTCCAAAGTTAAGAGACATGATTGTGTTATTGTGCAGGTCGCTGACAAATTTATGAAACTCGTGTCTGGGAAGAAACCTGAAAATTGCAAGCTCATAGTTTCATCGCATAACTTCGATAGTACTCCATCGGCAGAGGAGCTTGGAAATTTGGTTGCTCAGATACAAGCAACAGGAGCTGACATAGTGAAAATTGCGACCACTGCTACTGAAATTATTGATGTGTCAAGAATGTTTCAGATACTTGTACACTGCCAAGTGAGTTTGCTTTTGATTTTAAGTTTTATGTCTACAAATGTTAGCCCTTGATATTTATCTTGTGTTTATATTATTAGACGCATGGCTGTTGTATATTACCTAATTCCGTGTGCAATTTGCTACAGTGCTACTGGTCCTTAGACTAAGGAAAGAATCAGAAGGATAATATTGTCCGGACAATTCTGCTGTAGTCAGATTTGTACTTCTACAATCATATTCCCCTGTTGATGATTACCAAACATTCTTAGGGTTCTGTTAATTTGAGACTGAATGGTAAACTGCTAGTCACTGGTAGTAAGATGTATCAGGAGTCTAGTATCAGAATAGCTGCTAATGCTAGGACCTATATACAGGTTATAATTATACAGCTAGATTTTAACTACACTACCTTTTGGTGGTTTGCATTCGATTTTTCAATTCCTGCACTGGAGTATGCTACACTTCCTTATCCATAAGAACATTTAGATTGTTTATTGGCTGCCTACTTCCTGGGTTAAGGAAATTTGAATATTGCTCTTGTTAGTGAGTGCGGTGTACTATCATATGTTAATCCTTAACACACAATAGATTTGTAAGCTATAAATCTAAGAATGCACTTCTTGTGCACATATATGATTTAGGATTTTTTGCACTTGTCCGTGATGTTGTCATTTGTCAGTGCTTCATTTCTCACTTCTCAGGCACTTAAACATGGTCTCTAGTTCACATTGTCTTTTATCTGAATAATGATTTAGGAAAAGCAGGTGCCGATTATAGGATTGGTGATGAATGACAGAGGTTTTATTTCTCGTGTTCTTTGCCCAAAATTTGGCGGATACCTTACTTTTGGTTCTCTCGAAAAAGGAAAAGAGTCTGCATCTGCACAACCAACTGCCGCAGACTTGATTAATGTGTACAACATTAGACAGATAGGCCCAGATACTAAGGTGTATGGTATTATCGGAAAGCCTGTTGGCCACAGTAAAAGCCCAATTCTGCACAATGAAGCTTTCAGATCAGTGGGTTTCAATGCTGTGTATGTGCCATTTTTGGTGGATGACTTGGCTAAATTTCTTAGCACCTACTCTTCATCAGACTTTGCTGGCTTCAGGTACTTAATCTTATGGGGTCAAAGCAATTTGTTTTAGTGATGTTCGTTTTCATTTTATTTATGCAACTATGCAATCTACTACACCACATGTGACTGGACATGAATCGTTTCCATGCAATTAATTGGATTGCAGTTGCACGATTCCCCACAAGGAGGCTGCAGTTAGGTGCTGTGATGAGGTTGATCCTATTGCAAAGGTAATTTCATTCATCACCCATTTCTTTTGTACTGCATTTATAGAATTCGTGAATCTTTTCAGACACCCATAGTTTTTTAATAAAAAAACCCGGAAAGATGCTTGTAGTAATATGGAAATATGATGTTTTTACAAGGGCATTGGAGCTGTTAATACAATCATTAGAAGACCTGATGGAAAACTGGTAGGCTACAATACTGATTATGTTGGTGCAATTTCTGCTATTGAAGATGGAATAAGAGGTTTCTACACTCCACTACTTTATATTAGTGTTCTGCTATTGACATTGTTATTTAGTGTTCAATTCTAACTGCCTATTAAACCGCTGTGCAGCATCACAACCAACACATTTGACTACTTCACCGCTTGATGGAAGGCTTTTCGTTGTTATCGGGGCTGGTGGTGCAGGGAAAGCACTTGCTTACGGTGCAAAAGAAAAGGGAGCAAGAGTTGTAATAGCAAACCGTACCTTTGGTATGCAGTTCTTCTAGATCCTTCTGTTCTATTGATTTAACTTATTTAATCCTAAGCATGCATGGAGCACGTGCTACACATTAGAAACACTTCACTTTTCATGGCAAGACCTTTACATTATTTCATCTTTTATGCAAGTATACAATATGTTAATGAATGGTTCTATCTACCTTGTATCTCAAAAGTAAGCTCCACTTTGGAAACCCATCATGACAAACAAAAGGTCATATAGCTTAAAATTTGCAGCATCTAACCCCTCTGGGTCCTGATATGGTTATTACACTCAGTTTATAGACTTAATTTAATTCAAAATTTTACTCATTGGGTTTGTATTTTGATTATTTTGTACTTAGGCTCAGTAGCATGTTTTGTTCCAAATTGTTCATTGGTAAGTTGAAATAAAAGCATGATCAGGCAATGAGCATGGTGTTGAGAATTGAACATGTCTTGCACTTTCCAGCGCGAGCCCAAGAACTTGCCAACTTAATTGGTGCACCTGCTTTAACTTTGGTGGAGTTGGAAAACTATAACCCGGAGGAAGGGATGATTCTTGCAAATACAACAGCCATTGGAATGCATCCAAATGTCAGCGAAACTCCGTTATCCAAGGTGTTAAGCTTGTTTTTGCCTTGTTATGTGTTAATTTTAATGATTGAATCAAATATACCTTTATTCTAGTTTCATGTAATGACAAACTATAGTTTTGCAGCAAGCACTGAGATCTTATGCTGTTGTCTTTGACGCGGTCTACACACCAAAAGAGACCAGGCTTCTCCGAGAAGCTGCAGAATGTGGAGCTACAGTTGTTAGCGGTTTGGAGATGTTCATAAGGCAAGCAATGGGTCAATTTGAGCATTTCACAGGCATGCCAGGTACCTTGTTCTGCTCTTTTTAATAGCAATTTCAAAAAATTCAATCGTAGTAGCAAGCCTTACATCATTTCTCCTATGACTCGTTATACAGCTCCAGATAACTTGATGCGTGATATTGTTCTGACAAAAATACATTGAGGTTTGTCCAAAGAGCGGCCTTCCCTTCCATCATAATTTCTTCAAAATCAGTACTAACTGTATGTCCTTGCCTTGCCTCTTCCTGTTTATTCGTCAACTTAGAAAAATCACTCTTTGGAGTGCATGTGAGGGTATAGGTTTCATTTATTACCTCTCGTTTCTCTCGCCAATTGCTTGGCAAGGTTCAATGCCGCTATCTTTTCATGGTGTTTACGTTTCCAATTCATTGGCTGTACACGAACACACTCTGGCTATCATGCTTTTATGTACATTTTTTAGAATTTGCCTTTTGTTATCAAGGTTGTGAAATACTGAAATCTATTAAAAATTTCTGAGTGGGCGTAAGCCACTACGTTTGAGTCCCATGCGTCTTTTCAGGATGACTTTTTCTTGGCCATTGTACATGCAGTTTTACTGTTTTTCAAGCAATAATATGCAGGTTTCCTGACCACCTGACAGCAAAAATAGAAATAACACTTTCACTATTTTCAGTGGTTGATGGTAAATTCCGTGCACTGGCAAACTCCTTGGACAACCCTGACACCATGAAGAGAAGTGGGAGTACAGAACGCCTGCAGCCTCGTTTGTGAGATACATTCATGTCACCTGCGACCCTGCCGTTCTTTTCATATCTTTTTGGTTTTGGATTCAGGCATTCATATCACCTGCCTTGTTCAATGATTCTTCCAGCTGGTAGATTATCTGATGGTCTCGACTGAAATTTTGTGCTGTATATTTTTGTTAGCCCAAATTTTTCCCCCCAAATGGATACATAAAAGCACAGTAACCAACCATGCTTTGCCAGATTGTACGAGCTTTTGTTCAAAAGTAATAAGAAGCCATTGGAATGAAGCAAGCCATGTACCATTATTTGCTTCCCTTTTTCAGCTTTTCTTCACTGTAGCATACTGGCATCTGCTTATTATATTAGTATATTGTGTGCTGTTTTGGTATCATTTACCAAAGATAAATGTTGTCATACAAGAGCAGATTACTTGAGTCTGAACATAAAACCTTAGTTTCTTTGGACTCCAAAGAAGTTTCGAGGTTACACAGCTGTCTGCCCGATGGTAGTCATGTTTGTAGCCATTTGTAAGGCTACTAGATGACTGAAAAAATGTAGAAAGAATAGAATGCAAAGAGAAAGTAAACGATCGTACATATCCTTGTACCCAAAGAGTTTGTGCAAAGAAAAATACATTTAATAAAAACATAAAAGAAAAGGTAAATGGTACCAAAATCCTGTGTACAAAGAGATGCGCCAAATCCACCGTCAGCTTCTCTTTCTCCTGGCTTGTGTTGGAGGTGTGTGCTATGTTGAATATGCTTGATTTGGATATGTCTCCATCATCCTGAGAGGATTCAGCCGAAGGTGAGGATTGCCAATTTGCTGCCTTGTCCAGTGTTCGTCGTCTTCGGTGTTGGCAGGTGGAGAGGTTTCAGCTTCCAGTTGGTACCAAAATCCCGTGTACAAAGAGATGCGCCAAATCCACCATCAGCTTCTCTTTCTCCTGGCTTGTGTTGGAGATGTGTGCTATGTTGAATATGCTTGATTTGGATATGTCTCCATCATCCTGAGAGGATTCAGCCGAAGGTGAGGATTGCCAATTTGCTGCCTCGTCCAGTGTTCGTCGTCTTCGGTGTTGGCAGGTGGAGAGGTTTCAGCTTTCAGTTTCCACATTGTAGCTTAAGAGTGGAGTTTGTGTTCTCTTCATGTCTTAAGGGTTATCTTATAAGTTGGAAGTGGATAATGCAATAAAAATGGTAGGTGGAGAGGTTTCAGCTTCCAGTTTCCACATTGTAGCTTAAGAGTGGAGTTTGTGTTCTCTTCATGTCTTAAGGGTTATCTTATAAGTTGGAAGTGGATAATGCAATGAAAATCACTTTGTTTCTGCTCAAAAAAAAGAAGAAGAAGAGAGATGCGCCGTCTACCTTAAAAAGAGTGGAGTGGTTTCAGCTTCCAGTTTCCACATTGTAGCTTAAGAGTGGAGTTTGTGTTCTCTTCATGTCTTAAGGGTTATCTTATAAGTTGGAAGTGGATAATGCAATGAAAATGGCAGGTGGAGAGGTTTCAGCTTCCAGTTTCCACATTGTAGCTTAAGAGTGGAGTTTGTGTTCTCTTCATGTCTTAAGGGTTATCTTATAAGTTGGAAGTGGATAATGCAATGAAAATCACTTTGTTTCTGCTCAAAAAAAAGAAGAAGAAGAGAGATGCGCCGTCTACCTTAAAAAGAGATAAAAAATTAGGGGCATTCCGAGAATTGAACTCGGGGCCTCTCGCACCCTAAGCGAGAATCATACCACTAGACCAAATGCCCTTTAATGACCCAGTGATTTTATTACTCATTTAAGGCTAAAGCGATGGTTCACATGCGTTGGAAGAACACGTCGCTGGGCGGGTGCTGCAACCACGGCTTGAAAAGGCGCACGAATCAATATTCTGCCTGATGATATTCCACTCCGGTTCTTAACTTCTCCACGAGAACTGGAGCAGATACTGCAAGAGGAAAAAATCCTCTTTTTTTTTTTTCTTGCGTAAGGGGTAGAGAAAAGATCCAATTTTATTCTTTCCGCCTTTCGTTTCTTGTCTTCTCTTCTAGCAAATCTCTTCCTCTTCTATGACTGCTCCTGTTCGTCGTCTGATTTTGATTCCCTTATTGCGGCCATGAAAATTCCAAGCTTTTCTTTCTGAAATTTATCGCCTGCCAAATTACCGTTTATTCTTCTTTCTTTTTTTTCTTTTTTTTTGTTTCTTCCTGATTTGAGCAACAATACCTTGCGCTCCTATACTCTCCAGAGCGAGCAAAGCGCCTGCAATCTTTTTTTTTTTCAGCAGGGATCTGAGGGAGAAGAACAATGCGGGCGGGGACGGGGGACCCCCGGCCGCCGGCGAAGGGGGCGGCGCAGTACGCGCTGTACCACTTCGGCACCAGCGGCACCGCCGTCGCCATCGCCACCGCCGTCACGCACCCGCTTGGTCAGCAAACTGCTCCTTGATATGCTACCCGCGTGTGTTGGGTTGGGTCGGATTTGATTGGCAACTTGCGAGGTGCTCCGCCCGTGGTGCTGGGAACCTGAGATCTAGGTGGAGCGGAAATAGGCAACTCGTTGTGAAACACTCGTGGAAAACGCTATATGTATAGGGTTGCATAATTCGAGTGCAATTTGATGTTTAGTTCTATCCGTCAGTATAACGCCTGTATAACTCTATATAGGCTTGCATAATTCCGAGCGAAAGTTCAGGTTTGGTCCTACCAATCGATATGACGTGTTAACTCCTGTAGAACACTTGTCTGCTTTGAAATGTGATCAGTTTTTTTTTGCGTTGTTCAGTACCGACGTGTTAACTCCTGTAGAACACTTGTCTGCTTTGAAATGTGATCAGTTTTATTGCGTTGTTCAGTACCTAGCATTGGAAAACTATTATGCTTTAAATAAGAAGTTAAGATGCCTTTTTTCTGCAGAAAGATTACATATAAGGAAATCAACTCCTTGAGTTTCAGTTATAGTTCAGGTGTAATGTTTTCCCCAACACAGCAAGCTATGTTGAAGAATGAAACAAACAACGCTTTTATGTAGACTGTAGTGGATAACCACTGTAGAGTATTAACAGAAGGGCACATATGGTCCATACCATGGAGCTAAATCAAACTATACATAAAAAAGTTTGACTAAAATTAAGGAGTTGCACAGGCAAATTAGCTAAATTCATCTTAAAATCGTTTGTCTGTAAAAGTATGACAAGAGAATGGTACCTTTTTTACACATATTTTATTTTTATGTAAAACAAGTAAATCTTTTTATAGGTACCATCATTTTCATCATGCAGATGTTATCAAAGTTAGACTCCAAATGCAGCTTGTTGGGCAAAGAGGAAATTTAGTTGGAATGGTAGCCTTCCACAATCTAATGGCTTCCTATATATCACCTTTTTAATTTATTTCTGACTATATTGTTGTTATGAAACCTGTCAGGGAACAATATTTACACAAATGGTACAAAGGGAAGGGACCCGATCACTCTACCTGGGCCTTGCACCAGCATTGACTAGATCTGTTATTTACGGAGGCCTTCGACTAGGATTGTACGAGCCTTGCAAATATGTCTGCAGTTATGCATTTGGCTCAACAAACTTTGCTTTTAAATTTGCATCTGGAGTAATTGCTGGTGCTTTAGCAACTGCATTAACAAATCCAATGGAGGTTTTAAAGGTATACGACTGTGATATATTTACTTAATTCAAAATTGACATATGAACGGAATCTGCAATGGATGCATACTACAGGTGAGGTTGCAAATGAATACAAGCAGAATGAGTACAATTGGAGTGATGAGGAAAATTGTAGCAGAGGAAGGGCTCAAAGTGCTGTGGAAAGGAGTTGGGCCAGCTATGGCAAGAGCAGGCTGCCTTACGGCGTCACAGATGGCAACTTATGACGAGGCCAAGCAGGTATCTATCATTTTTTTATATGTTTCAGTAAAAATAAGTTGTTGCATACTTCAACAAGCCACTTCTTTTTTTATTTGAATATAGGCCTTGCTGAAGTGGACACCATTCGAAGAAGGTTTTCAATTACATCTCATGTACTGTGAATTCTTTTTTCTGTACTTTCCATGTTAATCCTTTGATGAGATAAATTGATAGCTATTTTCCGTCTGGTTAAAGGTCGAGTTGCATAGCTGGAACAGCTGGTACTCTTGTGACTGCACCCATGGACATGATCAAAACAAGGCTAATGTTGCAACAGGAGTCCAAAGGCGCCAGAGTATACAGGAATGGACTCCATTGTGCTTACCAGGTGTCCATCCTGACCTTATGTTTTGCTATCTGTGTTAAAGTAGGGACTGTTTTATCAAACATTGCTAAATTTAGTTACTTAAAAGTGTCATCAGTTTGTTGAGCTAGTAGTTAGTAGTGGCACAAGAAGAGAAAAGAAGTGTGCTAGAGGAGTGGAAATGCATAGATTTTACTTCATGGAGTATCAGTTTTACTTTTATAAAGTACCACCAATTAGCTAGAAACCTTAAAAGAACCATATTCGAAGTGCTGGCTACATATGGCAAAGTAGCTGGCAAATTGCTAGACTGAGTGTCACAACCCCGGCTTCACCGAGATCTACCTATGATCCATTACTAGTCCCAGCGATCAAAACTAGCAACTCATGAGTGACTTGGGTCGAGCATCACAACACAATCATCATAACTAAGAAAATATTATAATAATGCAAAAGTAATTGTACCATAACTACTTATTACAATAGTCTGTTTAGATCCATATAATAATATTCAGAGTAGCGGAAATCCAAATGATATGCAAGAATAAATATGACGATGCTCTCTAATCCGACCCTTGAGACGACAGCTAGTCTTCCGCGAAGTCCGGCACAGAACCCTCCTGATCCTGTGGGCAAACCGAAATCGAGTCTTCTCCTGAACAAATATATCCGTGGTTTTTGTATAGTGAGTACACGGCTACCCAGTAAGAATTCTTATATATGAATGCACGGGTATGACAAGAACAGAGTGGTTAATTTGCATAAACACCTATTCTAGTCAAGATTAATTAAATTGTTGTAAAATCATTTGTTGAATAATTAATAAAGATGAACGAACTTCCCAATGGTAACAAACAGAGCTTGGTTTCGAAAGCCCCTCTGCAAAACTGCACAAGCCTCGAATACTCAAAACTAAAACCCATCAGATTATTATTAAACATATGAGACTACCATGTACGACCTTCCTCCCCTCCCATAACCGTGGGAACGGCTATCATGATAGTTTTAACTCTACAGAGTGTAGCACACTTTACCCATAAGCCGAGTGAAACTTTTGCGTCTTAGCTCTTCCTTAGGAGCCTAGACCAAGTAATAATACAAGGCGATTCATTAGTTCCCTCTGTTAACACCGATACCCCCTCTAAAGTTTAGGCACTCGAGCCCTCCTCTTGAGCCAACGGACCGCAGCCCGATCTTTTCAAAGTAAAGTGTGTTAATAGTCTTCCCTAATTACTAAGCCAGGACTAGCACATGGTGCGCACATGCTTAAGCTAGCACTTATGGTTGCGCTTGTATGGTTTGGCCGGATAAACACACGTCCAAAGTCCTTAGACCAAGGTGACTACCTCCACAACAATCCACATTCTACAAAACCACCCGACTATGCCACCTTTAGTCAACACATGCCACGTAGGTTTTAGTTGATTAGGTTATTAAGCAACTCAGTACCTCCAATTATACCAAGTCACAAGATTAATAAATGATGAATAACCTAACAACTAATAACCCACGAGCACTAGCATCTATGCACAAGCATAGGTTAGGAATAGCAAATAAGGCAGCAATAAATGGCTAATTCACAGGGTCAATGACGCAGTGTGAATATTAGGTTTCTACCCTTCCCATCATTTTATGCATAAGAAAAATAAAAACAATAAACGGATGAGTTTTGCAAACTAGGGACAGCAAGATGCAACTATCTTGCCTTGGTAGTACTCGGCGTCTTGCGGGTCTCCTCCTTAAAACTCCAGGAACAGCGCAACCACCAGGAACACGGGCGATCTACACGAATAATGCAAATGCATAAGAACAGCAACATTCAACACAGAACATATATCCTAATTAAATATATAAAATTCTAGGGAATTTATGGAAAATAATGGTTTTGGAATCATCCAATTTGGAGTTCGGATGCTCCCTGAACAAATCTTGGAAGTTTGACGAAAATCAGAAAAGGCTAAAAAAGATTAAACCGGTTAAATCTGGAAAACCGGCTGAACCGAACCAACCGGCGGCTCAGTAGCAATGCTTGCATGATGGCGGGACAAGCGGCGGCTCATGGTTGGCGCAAGGCGGCGACGGTGACCGAGTGGGGTAGGCGGCTGGAAATGGCGGTGGTCGCGGCGTGGCGGTGGCGGTGGCGATCGCGAGGCGACGCGTGGCGGGATGATCGCGAGGCGGGGCTGGACGACGTGCCGCCCGCGCGCAAACGGCCAACTCCGGCGAGCTCTCTACGGCGCGATTTTGCACCGATTTCGATGAAATAGGTACTCAACTGGACCGTTTCGACGAGATCTACGCAATGGCGTGATCTACAAGTTGGTTTGAGGCGAGAACAGGGAGATATACCCCAAAACTCACCTCGGGCTAGGGTTTTGCGACAGCTAGGGTTGTTCTGGGGTGGATCTCGAGTTGTGGTTCTGAGGGGAGGGTCTTGGGGTGTTTATATACTGCTCTGGTCGACCAAGGCAGGCCTCCAATAGGTAGAACTTGAATTGGGCTCCAATTCTACTCCTAGTAGGTTTAGAACTCCCCTATTTTTGATATTTTTGCAAATAAACGAATTTGGACTTGGGCTTCTGGATCTAGGCAGGTTTAGGCCTCAAATATGTCTCCACCAAGTTTGGGCTTGGGTCTAGCACGTTTGCTCGTCATTTCATTGGGCCGACGAGCTCCCGGCAAAACGGCGTCGCACTGCGGAAACATAGGCTAGCCTTGGGCTTTGAAATTGAAATTTGGAGGGTGGCTAATTCATGGCATTTAGGATTTTTGGGAATTTTTTCATAATTTTTCAAAAAGGTCTTCTAGGGTTTTGGCTTAAACCTTAGTTGAAATTATTTAAATCAGGGTTTCGTATATAACAATTCCCTTTTAATTTATTTTTGGGTTTTCGAAAATACAAGTGACATACGACCAAAATAGAGGATGTCACACTGAGCATAATGTCCAAGTGGTATGTATAACTTATATTTGGAATGAAGTGTCAAAATCTCTTAACATTCCCATTTCATTTTAAAAATTCCTCTCATTGCTATTTCATTTTAAAAATTCTTCACATTCTTTTTTTTCCTGGCCGCCAATGTATCTTATACACTGGTCCTATCTTTTGATATTTTCATGTTTTTTCTTGGTTTGCAGGTTGTGCTGACAGAGGGTGTAAAATCACTTTATAAAGGGTGAGGATTCCATGCATCACGCATATTATTGTCATTCTATTTGAAAGTTATGCAATATGGTCCTTTTTACCTCTTTACAAAAAAAAGTTATCTACTTCATGTATCTCATTTGATCATCAAAATTTTGAACACTAAAACTTAGTAATTGGAGTTTTTTTTTTTGTCAAACTGGACATGAAGTAGAAGTACTTCTTTATAGGATGTTGGTGGGATCTTGCTATTTCAAGCTTTACAGCTGAACATATTCAGATATTTTACCTGAAGTAATCCACTTGCATTAATCATCTAACCTTATGTTCTCCGCTCCTTCCTCTGTAATTTTCTAATACTCGCCATTTCAGTGGGTCTGCCACATTTGCAAGACTAGGCCCTCAGACAGCAATCACTTTCGTGGTGTGTGAGAAATTGCGTGAACTCGCAGGATTGGCTGCTATTTAGTACCTCCTGACATTGAAAGGGATGCAGTTGGTTAGATGTCTAGTTGAGTGCAATTTTTTGTCCTATCATATCAATAGATCTCTCCGGCCCAGACGGAAATTTTACCTATGGGGATCCATGATCCATCAGAACTCAGCTGCAGGCCCCTCGCAGATTTTTTATAGTTGCTATCAAAAATGATGTAATTTTTTGTTGTAGTATTACAACTACAAACCTTCTTATCAAGTAAAAATTGTTTGACAGAGTATATGGAAGAAACGCACAATTGATCTTTTTGGCTTTTCTCGTGTTATGTAAAGAAATTATATGCAAAATGTAGAAAGTTTCTGTGCATAGATGAGTTAATGCCATGCACGACACAATTTCTGATTTTCAGCCCGGCACTCAGCAATTTGCATATAGTTCATGGTATCACTAATCAATTTTGTGCAGTGACGTCCATCATTGTTTACTGGACCACAGTCGCACTCGCAATTTCACATCCCTGTACTTAGACCTTGTCCTTTTCTTTTCAGCTGAAAGATAAAAGTTGCTGAAAATTTTAATTTGAAAAGATTGTGATCATTTCAAAAACATTTTGGAGAGTCTAAAAAAATATGAAAAAATAATTTAGAAACTCTAAGAAATACTATTTTAAATCTCACGAAAATGACTGGAAAGTACTACATCATTTGATTTATACAAAAATGAAAATTTTTTTATTTAATTTAATTTAAGTTGAAAAGAACAAGTCCTTTGTATCTTTGTTGTCCATGTTGTGAACGCATAGCCACGGTTCACAAAACCGCGGCTAACAGCGCCTCCGCAAGGGCACGGTTAGGTAAACTGGCGGTTTAGGGTTTGGGTAAAATTCGTTTAAATAAATTTTGAATGTAAAATATACATGAAATTTCTAAAAATACTATTATTCATTCTAAGCATTTTGGCTTAAACAAAATTTTAAAAATCAAATTTCTAATGTATATTTTAAAGAATTTACCAATTTTCATCGATTTTCACCTATTTTGACATTTTTTCTTCAGAAACAGCGGCTAACCTCGAAAAACCGCCGGTTAACCGCCAAAAACCGCGGCTAACCGCGAGCAAAATCGGCTAACCCTAATTTTGCATTTAGGGTAAAAACCGTCTGAAAACCCGTGGCTAACCGCGATTAACCGGCTCCGCGCAGTACACGGTTTGAAACTTCTCCGCGGTTTTGTAAACCCTGCGCGTAGCAGGACAAGTACAGTACAGAAGATGGCCGGACCAGGATGGCATGACAAAAGGGGAAGGACCTTCAAGATAGAGCAGCGAGCATAGATTGGAAGGACGAATCTTGGAGGAGAGTAGATAATTCATTCTTGTTGCCTGATGATTAATGAAAAGAAAAGGCAATGTCGCGCTAACAAGCAAATCTTGATGCAACCAATCAAAGATAAAGATATGCATCCAACTGGAAGTATATGCCCCAGCCCCAGCCCGTAAGGATAATCGACAGCTTTCTCGTCGTTACCGTCTGCTTTACCAATTAACAATGGGTAAATGCCTGTACAATCAACTTCTACTCAATCTGGACCTTTTTTTTTGGACATTTATCAATCTGGACTTCTGAAAATGCTCATTCGTAGGTTTGTAACCATTCTGTACAAACAAAACAACAGCAAAACTGCAAAAGCAAGAGGTGGATAGTTACTGTTTGTCTTGTTCTAAATATTGGTTTGGTCCAAAACTGAGCAATGGGCGATGTCATTATTGTTACAATATTGCAAAAAAGGAGCCTGACAGGTGGACAATTACTGTTTGTTTTGTTCTAACTATTGGTTTGATTCAAAATTGAGAAAGATCTTTCTTATCTTATATGTTACAATCTTGCAAAGATGTAAATACGTAATGCATGCCAATGATGTGAATGGGATATTTTCCCCCACCAAAATACAAGATACAGACTACTACAGAACAGATAGCCCACTTTTCTCGTAGATCAATATATTTTTCAAATGGATTTACATAAAGACAAGCAAAAATTATTTCCTGGTTGAACACATGAACTAGCTCTATTTTATCTCAACTCAACCTTCAATTTACTTTTCACAGCTTCTCTGACATTCCACTGCAATAAAATTGTATATATGATCAGAATCCAATCAAGATAACATCTAAATTTATACCATCGAAGTCGTTGGATGTACCTGCAGGTCGTTAATCTCATCATCTGTAAGTGAACACTCCATTGACCTATAAGCTATCCTGTAGCAATGGCTTGTCATGCCTTTCTTGTTGGTGAAATTGTCAATCAGTTTTACCTGCAAACAAACAGCATTTTAGCTTGTGAATATTGTGATGGGTCTCCCAAATTCCCATTATATCACATTATACTAATTTTTATGCACAAGGTTAGGCTCCTATTCACCAGATGGAGCTAGTATTCAAGGCATAGCAATTAATGTATCCAATTATGTTTTGGTAAAAGAGGTGACTTATGCACATGCATGTACTTTGGACACTGAAAAGTGTTGGCACATCGAAATGAATTAAATACATACCATAACCAGCAACCAGAACTATAAAAAACACATTGAAGGCTGGAACTACGATAAATTATTGCCAGTATGAGTACAGCAAACATGCAATAATCTTGTAATGACCGGACAATATACCTTTGTTTAATCTGGAGCTCAATTAATTAATATAGTAGTGCGGGTGCTTCATTTAACCTTTAACACTTATGGTATTGTTTCACGTATAGCAAATTACAACATGTAAAGGGTGAAAAATCCTACTAACTTGAAATGACTAAAATATTGCAAGTGCTCAACATATATTCAACCTACAAATACACATCAAAATCACTGAGCTCATACCTCCTCTACAAGATCTCCAGCAATTCCTCTGACGACCTCACATAAATTATTCTCTGTAAATGCATCATTTATCCAGAAACTCATATCCTTGTAACAAGGTGGAAACTGTAGCACAGGAAAAACAGCCAGCAAGGATAAAGAAATTTAAGGATAACATTGGTGGACATGCTTCATACAATCACTGTAAATGTATATGCATGAATTGTGGTAAGTGATGCAGACCATATTAGGACAAATTCCAATGCTTGATGATACGAACTGAAAGGAACTAGGCGCTAACGATTTGGTTTAATTTGTTCCAGGGGACATGCTTGCATTTAAAAGGAGGCCAGCCAGATGATAGCAGTTATTTTCAGTGTCGAGTGATTTCTACCCTTTTGTCAACATGCAGAACCACTCTCAATATTGGAGTGGATTGTTCCATCAACAGATGGTGTATAGATTACACATGGAAAAGGGGAAAAAAATGATATTACATACCTTTGAAAATGGCTTGAACTTGACACCAAGCTTGCCATCTGAGAACTGAATAATAACAATATACACATGGTTAGCCCTTGATAAGTATACATGGAAAGGAACTGGACAGCCCTTGATAATCCTATGTTAGTTTTGTGTGCCTACACAGGTTAGATCCTTTTAACAGATATAACCACTAAAAAGATGGTGTACTATCTAATAAACAAAGGGAATATTTTGAGTTTGCAGCATGTGTCAAAATTCAAACAAAGCTTATCAGTTATCACTAGTTATCTATAGCTGAACTTCAGTTTTACTACTAGTAATTAAAAATAGCATCATTATGATACCTTTTATAACAATTAAACACTCAAATTCCTTTAAAGTCCATAAATATATATAGTTTTAGAGATCAAAAGGGGATGAGAGAGAGTGAGCTCAGCTGAATGTTTCTGCACATCATTCCAAGAGATGAAAGGCCGTATATTTCAACATGCACATCAATTTTTTCACACAAATATTCATCTCTGCTGTGTGTTCTCAAACATGCTAACTCGAGATACATTGTCCAAATAGTGAGATAACTAGTAGTTCAGTATTAGCAGCTGTACCTGGGATGTGAATCGCTGATCATTTGACCAGAAGAGACGAATATCTGGAATATCAAAGAGGACCATTGCTAGGCGCTCCAAGCCTAGTCCAAAGGCCCATGCCACATTATCTGTCCTACCATTGCTTTTCAAAATTTTCTGCTCAGTGACTCCGCATCCCAAAACTTCCAACCAGTCATCCTGCAAAAGAGATGTAAATATTCAGAACAGGTATCAGTCAATAGTCAATACAAGTTGTGTAAAATGTTTTATTCAGATGTGAGGGCATCAAGAAACTTAGGTTCATCCAGTGTAATAACCTGAAAATATATTTCGAGTTCGAAGGATGGGTTAGTGAACGGGAAATAAGTGTCAACCCATCGCATCTCCACAGCACCTGCACAAAACATGTTACTCTATACTTAAGCTGATACGTAAATCTATTTTATCATTTCCTGCAACAGCAAGGAAGCAAACTGTAAACTAAAAATGTTTACCAAATAGATGTTTTGCTAAGCCTTCCAGTGTTTTCTTGAGGTCTGTAGCTGCATAAGCTGTCCCATCCATGCAAGAACCTGACCAGTCTCCAGGAGAGAAGACACGGAAGCCTTCCATCTGTATGTGTCAAAGATCATCAGAGCAGACCTTTTTCTAGAAACTTAAGTGGATTCGAAAAAAAAGAGTATAGTCACCTGATGGAATACAGGATAGTGAGTTGAATCAATAGAATCCCTACGATAAACATCTCCAGTTACAAGGAAATGTGTATGACCTTCCCTTAGCAGCTCTGCTTGATGAGCGCTGGTATGACACCTCAGGACAGTTTGACCGTCAACATAGTATGTATCATTATAACTCCGGCTTACATGGTCAGCAGGAACCAAGACATCATCAAAATTCTGCAGCAAATACCACCTCAAGATCAGCAAGAAGCCGGCAAGGGCTATGATTTATTTTTCACTGAAGATGCATGAATCCGGACAGAGTTTTAGACGCACGGCATCTAAAAGTGCATAAGGGGATATTGCATGAGGAATGAAAAAAGCAGTTATTGAACTCCTCGGCGTAGTATATTTCTTTTCATTTTATGTCTTGTCCACCCCAGAGTACCGGTCTTCATCTTACCATATGATTAAAATCATTCTTTTGAGTCGCAAATGCTGGCTTGCTATTGCGAAACAGCCATGTTCATGGGATTCTATGATATCATAGGATTCTTTTAGCTAAACTTCATGCTAACAAACATCTTTCAGGCTAATTTACGATACAACTAATTCATACCTGCTTCACAGACACAAGAGGGCAAAGGTCATCAAACTTGTCAAACTGCCCAGGAAAATTTTTGTCAAAGTAGTCGTAAATAGTGTTCTTCAGAATCCCTAGTGGGTGGCTATCCCTCCTATGCAACTGCAAACCAATCTTTGAAAAAATTGTGTCTGGCACGTTGTTTGTTGGGTCATCCTCCTTCACAACATCTAAGAAGGCAATAAAAAAGAAAAAGATCAGAAACTAATGGTACTGCAATTTCGACCAATTCCGTCAGGATATTAACATCCTATTAAAAAGGTTTTGATCACTGAATGCAAGTATGTGGCCACTCTTGAACGGCACTTTTCCGGTAAGTGCACACTCTGCAGCAATTACAATGCCAATAATCTACCTTAAGAATGCAACCATTTGGGAATTTGAACTGAATGCTGACCACCAATTCATACATCCATATACGACATTTCAAAGATGCAGTGACAAGACATCCAAAGCACCACGATTAGACAAGTTAATGTTTCAAAACATTATCGTTCTAACAATGCAAGCACCGTAAGGCCGTAATCAAGCCCAAGAGCCTCTCCACAGCCGAATCTTAGAACCCTCCCCCTCCCCAAACCCACCTGCCCTCCCAAGATCCCGCCTTTAGCACCGCCGGAGGCGAGAACTCACCCTCCCGCGCGATCTTGACGCCGCCAACCTCGACGGCGGCGGCCGCCGCCGCCGCGGCCGACGTACGGAGCGCCCTCGCCCGGGCCGGCGGCGGCGTGAGGGGCAGGAAGCGGGCGAGTGGGAGCCGGTGAGGGTGCGACGAGGAGGGGGCGGAGGAGAAGGCGGCGGCCGTGGGAAGCGTGGCCATGGCGCGAACACGAGCGCGGAGGCAGCGAGCGCTCCGGATAAGCGGACGCATGGCAGCGGCGGGCGGATTTCTGTGTGGTTTTTTCCCGGGTTGGAGAGTGAAAGTGATAGGGAGGCAGAAGACGGAAGAGAGGGAGGACTGAGGTCAGGAGGGCTTAGCGATGATGATGATGGAATCACAGAGAGATTATCGATGAATATCCCTTGATACTCAGTAAATTCGATACTCAGTAAATTCGATAACTAGTCTGGTAAAAGTTCAAATATTGTTGTTTTGATATTTCCCCCCCTAGCTTCAGAAAGGAGGGAAAATGACCTCACTGGCACCCAATTGGATGGCCTCGTTTCAAATGACATTAAGTTCGTGAACCTTGACGCGTATGACATCGGGCACTCGAATTTGTGACTTCAGTGACATTTTGCTTATTTTTCGGATTTTACCCGTGATTTACACTGTTTTTCTCTAGTGCAATGATCATTTTGCCCCCATCTTCTTCACCTAGCAACCCATCTCCTCCTTCTCCTACTCCGGTGGCCGTGCGAGCTCGCCGCCGCCTCGAGCTCCGCCATCGACGCCGCTTCAAGCTCGCCGCCGCCCGTCGATGCCGCCTCGAGCTCCGCTGCCTACGCCGCCACCGTGCATCACTAGCGCCGCCTCCCCCAACCCGCACAGCAGCCTTCTCTCATTGACATGTGGGCCACGCTAGGGCAATATGGTCAGAAAAATGGAAAAATCGACGGTAAATTGAGGGGAAAATGCAAAATGTCACTGAGTTCACGAATTCGAGTGTCCGGTGTCATACGCGTCAAGGCAATCGAACTTAATGTCATTTGGAGCGAGGCCATCGAATTAGGTGTCTGTGAGGGAAATCTCCCCAGAAGGGAAGGTCGAAATGTCTGAGATGGAATCCATTCATACCATTATACTTGGGGTTTTCTTGGCAGCCATCCTGTCAGATAGCATTAGTGAAAAGTTCAAATACAAAAGAATAGGAGCAAGTGATTAATGATTCTCCACGTAATGATAACGATTCTCTACAAAATCAAGCTGCGTGTTCGTTATTATAAGCACACAAAATTGAACCGGTTGATCTGTAACACCCCAACCCAACCGGGTTTGAAATATTATTAACTCTATGAAAAATTACAAATTTCGTCAGCATCTCCCCATAAATTACTCTAATCCACACGGGACAATTAACAAATTTGCATATATAATCAACTATCAACACCAACAATAAACAACTCCCATTATCAGTACAGATTCGACAATAAACTTATGACCCATCTCATAGGTCTATCTCAATAAAGGCCAAAACCATTTACCATTCACCTTTACCTTTAAAGACGTCGTCGGAGGCATTAAACAAAGAACAACTCAACATCCAACCAATAGAATAAACAATAGCTTCCTCACAGAACGAGAATAATAAATAGTTCTCTAATCAACTTAAGAAATAAAGATAACTAAATCTAGCGAGTCCAGCAATTAAATTAAGTTATGAGTGCTCTTGTGCTAAATTGAAGAGTTCTACACCCTTCCATGCATGTCACTTTCAAGATCACCTAAAAATCAAATAAAGCAAGAGTGAGTATCGGAGAATACTCAGCAAAGTATAAGTATAAACGTATAGGACATCAAGATCTCTTTGACAATTACATTAAAAGAATACAATCGTTAAATCAGCCACTCTATCGACTCACTCTCCAAGCATTTGATGCAATGCAATGCACATGCGTCTGTACTGTGAGCTCCTACCGGTATAGCTAGGTGCGCACTCGTCGATGCCGCACCTTGCCCGTTCTTTTCAGACGGGGACCAATTACTTCACTCCAGTGGAGTGCCTACCAAGTGGGACTTCAGAGCACTCCGGACTAGTCACTTTTGACTTTCTCACCGACCTCACCGGACTAGTCAAAAGTAATTTTCTCACCGACCTGGCTCATATGCACATGATGCAAAAATGCCACTATACCACACTGTCTTCTCTGTCATATAGGTATCACATATTACCACCTTTTAGAAGTAAAAAAAAATTTAAATCAAATCATCATAAACTCCTCATTCAATCATACAATAAGAACAATCACACGTCAATTAATCTTCATAAGATAACACATATACCATGAGACAAACATTAGTTTAACATATACTTGCCTTTAACCGCGAGGACTAGCATGATCAATTGGCGCCGAACTCGCACCACCACCTACAGAAAAGGACGAACTTCAATGCAAAGTCCACACGATTAACATGATAAGTAAACCAAGTCGCACCTACGCGCACACCCCTTGACTCGTGCTATCCAAACACCTAGACCGAGAAAACTAACAATTTCATAACCTGGACAACGGCACTAAAATTGCCTTATCTCTCAAACCGCTTATCCGCTTTCAGCGTTCTTGTACTCGAAACGAAGCTAAGAAATAGACGCACAACTTCTTTCATAAGACCAAATCCTGAATCGGACCCTAAATAGATCAAAACCCCACCCGAACCTGCTGCTTACAAAATCGATCTACTAAGACCTCATCCCTCCAGCCTAACTCAAAACCCACGATGGTTATCGATTAAGACAAGTGATCTTGAAAGCGACATGCATGAGAGGGTGTAGAACTCTTCAATTTAGCACAAGAGCACTCATAACTTAATTTAATTGTTGGACTCGCTAGATTTAGTTATATTTATTTCTTAAGTTGATTAGAGAACTATTTATTATTCTCGTTCTGTGAGGAAGCTATTGTTTATTCCATTGATCGGATGTTGGGTTATTCTTTGTTTAATGCCTCCGGCGACGTCTTTAAAGGTAAAGGTGAATGGTAAATGACTTTGGCCTTTATTGAGATGGACCCGTGAGACGGGTCATAAGTTTATTGTCGAATTTGTACTGATAATGGGAGTTGTTTATTGTTGGTGTTGATAGTTGATTATATATGCAAATTTGTTAATTGTCCCATGTGGATTAGAGTAATTTATGGGGAGATACTGTCGAAATTTGTAATTTTCCATAGAGTTAGTAATATTCCGAACCCGGTTGAGTTGGGGTGCTACATGATCAAAATTTCAGAGAACGTACAGCTAGAACTATGCAAGACTTTTTTTATTCGTGGTTCAGTGTGGTTAAGTCAAAAAAAAAATTAATTGAATTAAAAAGAGGTATGGAAAGGATAAAAAATTAAAATATTGTTAAAATCTTTAAATAGAACTCTACAAAGCACGAAAAAAATATTATACAAAGTTAAAACAGAACAAAATCAAATCAATTCAAATCGTGAACCATAGATAGCCATAATCACCCAACAAAATCATCGTGCCCGCTCTGATACTGCGTGGCACATACACAGCTAGAGGCCTAGAACTATAGAATATAATCAACCAAAATCAGCACGATCATGGTGCTTCTAAGATGCTGGCTTTCTACTTTGACCACGGTTTTAGGGAGAGGACTATGATCAGGACGATCAACAGGACGAGGGCTATAGCTATGCAAGTCCATTTCCGCGTGTTCTTCTGTAGAATTTTCGCTTTCTGGAGGATGTTCGTTCCACCCGTAACTTCTTCACCTGCTCGTACAACCTGAGCAGCGACACAGTGGGGAAATTAGAAAAAAACCGAAGCTTGCAGAGAACTAATAGCGCTAAAATTTGTGCAAAGTGGTACCAAACATTCTTACATTTTCCTCGATGTTGTTCAGGGTATCGCCCTGAGCATCAATTAGCACGGACAGGTCGTTGAAAACCTACATTCAGGGGCTACCAGGTAAACTAAACCGCAGCCTTTAAACCCTTTATTCTGAAAGAGAGTGTTCATTCTTTACCTGCTGCAGCTCAAGAAGCTTCGTCTCGATCTCTTTTACCGTGTCATGTCGCTCGTGAATTTCTTGGAGGGTGTCAAGTACCTGCAAAATGCGAGAGGTTCAGGTTAAACCATGCCATTTCTTTCTGAACTTTCAGGCACTAGAAATAGAGGGCCAAATTGGTGAGTACCCTGCCACGGCCTTGTTCCTGGACAGCCCTCTGAAAAATTTGCTCACTGTCGCCTGTTTCAATTAGACTGTTGATTGTCTGAAAAAAAATTCAACCCAGTGTAAGCAATGCACCATATGCAAACTGTCATGGCTTAAACTGAAGGATAGAGGGGTCTTACCTCCTCATCAGCATGCTCGCCGGTTACTGTTCATTGGAGATTTGCAGAATGGATGATTAAGATAAGTTAAGTCTATCGCTGGCTCAGTGCTACTGCAGTGCATAGAACAAACTATGTTATGCTGGGAGTTTCGAATACAGACCTGTGAATACACGCCGCTCTACTACTTCCCGGTATTCCTTCTGGATTGCATCCCTCATTTCCTGGAAATGCATTGCGTAGTAAAAACACATGCTCATTTAAAAAAACTGGCATGCATGATTCACAGTAGTATAAAATAGTAACATTTTGCATCTCCTTTTCAAGCTTTAGTAGACAAAACGTTTCTCAACTCAAAAGGCAGGTACCTGAAACTCCAATAAGCGTGCTCTCAACCTCTGTGCCAATGCACTGCAATAAGATTATGATGTGGATATCAATTATGTGAGAAATAGAACGGCATGACAAGAAACAAGCAAGAGAATGATCATAGGAGAGCATACGAAGTCCTAGTAGTCCTTATTTGGTCCACAGTTGATTGCCTGCCAAAGCCTGGCTTCTCCCTGTTTGCAATATTCTGGAAGAAAGAAATTAAAGGAGCGTATGATTGTAGCAAAGAAGCATATATCAAAATTTTAAGCAATACTAATTGATTATCTGTGAATACTTTTCATGTATAAGTGAGGAGAAGTCCCATGCAGATTAACTCACATCTTTGTTCAACTTCTCTATTTTTGATTTTATGAGACGTGCAACCTTTGTCACTTCATTGAAATCCTTCTCCATGCGCTTTTTTATATCTATTAAATTAAATGGAAAAGGGAATTAATGATAGAAAACTGGAGCAAAAAGAAAAAAAGATTTTTACTGTCCTATCAGAAGGAAAGAACCAAAATTCCATATGGTACCTTTCATAGCTGCTGCTCTGGTGACAACTTTTGATTCCTCGTTTGAGTTCTACATAAAAATACATGATTTTAGAAGAAATGGAAGGCTAGAAATGTTCAAACAAAGAGTCAATTAAACAGATCCAGGGGTGGGGGGAGGGGCCGATTTCTTCCCCATCCTGTACTTTCTTTGTACTCTATTCTTTTGATCAATGCAAGGCAGTTCTCCTGCCCCTTTGCTCAAAAAAAATATTAGAATTATTTAAGGAGAATTATATTTCCTTTCTTATTGCAATGGAAACTGGGTAAAACCATACAAAAAAGAAGCTGGGTAAACCCCAAATTTTAAAAAAATCTTATTATATATATCGTGTTGGCATATGTGACGTTTGCAAGTATAAGCAGATCCTAGAACTACTGAGGTTTATTCGTCCCAACTCCAAGGACCCTAATATTTGAACTTAAATAAACTCATCATCAACAACTCCAATTTGGTATTGGTGCTCACCTGAATGTCCTTCAGTAGCTTGCCCAATGTATCGAGCAGCTTCTCGATGTCCTTGGTCTGAATGTTGTGATAGCACAAAGTTAGAGTGCAAGCAGAATGCAACCAAGTTACATGAATAACCACTTCAAGAAATTCTTTTTAAAAACAATCACTTCAATCGATTCTAATGGTGGAATATGAGAAGTAAAATTGAATCAACAGTTAGAAGGAATTTTGATGCCATTGTCATATACACCTGCTGGAATATCTGAAAAGAAAGAAATAGGAGGATTTTCCAAGAAAACTATGCGTCCTTCAGGGAGGTTATCATGCTTATAAGAACTGATTTGCATGATCGAGTTTTAGCGTTCCGGGACGATGATCATGGATAAGGGACTCTTCTCCATAGAGTAGTTTCTGCTCGGCGTCGCTCTGTTTCTAAGCGACTGTGACCGAGGGCGAGTGATTAACCAAAATCTTGTAAAGTGACAGTTTGTACTTTTTCAATCTCTTCTATAAAGTAATCAGGCAGTGCTCCTGCCAGTTCATTCAAAAAAAAAATCGATTCTGATTGGCTTTGTCCTGATAGAAAGAAACTTGTAATCTACAAACAAAATGGCACCTGCTCGGAGAAGCCATCCAGACCAGGCTGTGCAGAGCTTGTGATGTCACCCAGCTCAATGTCCACAAATCCTGGGGCTTCCTCCCCTTTCCTGAGCTCAAACGAATCCTGTTGTTTCGAAAATACACAAATTATGCAGTTAGTCCTCGCAAAGTCAAGGGGGCAGAAATTACTGTACTGGAGCTCATGTAATAGAGTCTAAAATCACACTCATATCTGTAAGTAAAGCTTATATAGATTTTTATTGAAAACCCTACTACGTTTTCGATTTTTTTTTTTGAAAACTCTACTGTCTGGCAGTAATTGATTGGCCCAAACTTTTCTTGCGCTGCATAAGTTATATTGACATATCTACAAAAGTGAAACTAAATTTGCGCTGCATAAGTTATATTGACATATATAGCAGGAAGAAGGCTGTTATGATAATCATGTGTCGATATCTGAAAAGAAATTTCCTACAATTAGAAACCAGCAGCAGCAAGTTTCAGAAGACGCAAAGAATCAAGCTCAATCCAAACTTCCAAAACAAGAGATACAACCCGAGGCTCTCCAAAACGAAAAACCTCGACAAAAAATCTTGGCAAACACAAAAAATCATCCCAAGAACTCAAACCGACTGCCAGCCAGCTGAAACCAAGAACCATCTACGTTCCGCGGTGCCCAAACAACCGCAAAAATAACTCGGATCAGCACTAAATTAAAATAAAGCATGCAAGGAGTTAATCGATCATACCGTGAGTAGGTTGCGCATCCTGGCGAAACCGCGCGGAGAAATCCCTTAGAACCGAGAGCCTGGGTCGCCTCGCCGGGAGCCGGAGGCGGGTCGCAAAGCGCAGTCTTGATGAGAAATTCTGGGAGGGGGCGCAAGAACTCGGGCAGGTCTACTGCCAGCTGCAAGCGCGAGGGTGGAATGGGAGGAGGAATTGGCGGGTCATGTAAGACCAGCCATCGCCTGCGGCTAAATACAGCACCAAACACCGATTTTTAAGCCAATGGATGCTTCTTCTTCTTCTTATTGTTAACTAATCCTTGTAAAACCTAATCTTTAAGGTTATCTCTCGCGTTCTTTTCTAGGGTGACAAAGATGGTACTGTTAACTATGGATGGGGCAAATAAAACTATATAGAAGAGCCGTCAATTTTCTCCTGGTGTTTTCTATGCATATTTAGGTATTCTTAGCAACTAAGTAAGCTGTAATTTTAGTTTTTTTTTTCGCTTCTCTCATTTCTAGAAAGCAAAACGAAGAAAAAGGGTGAAAAAAAGGCAATATTGGCAAGGATTGTTTTACCGTCTTTCATTACATGTGTTTGCAATAACGAGGAGGTAAAAAAAAAACGAGATCAATTTTACCGTTCCTATCATTTCTCATCAAAGCCATCGATTGTATTACACCAAATTACATTGGTGATGTGGTACTCTCAGTAGTCAGTACCTCCTTTCTATTTTTTGATACTTCAAATTATCACCACTATAAAGATGCAAAAGATTTTCTTCTCGTCTTCTTCTTCTTTTCCTATCTCCTCTCTTTTTCATATCATTGGGTAGCCACATGCATGCCTGACCACGAGTTCGGACCGACACCGGCACACTCTATGCCGTGTCGAGCCTTGCCCTTGCCTCACGCCACTCTTATACCACTGTCGCCACCACAACGCGCGCACATTGCCTCGTCCGCAGCGGTCCATCGCCATCTCCCATTCGTCAAAAAGCCATATCATCAAAGGGGAGAAATAACAAGCTAACATATAATAGTTATGTTTAATCAATGACGAGCGCCAGACGTCGGAAGTCCGAACGGACGCGCCAGCGCCGGACCAGCGCCGTCCGTCCGATCGCCGGCGCCGCGCGGATCCAACGCAGCTCGTGCTCCCGCGTTGTTAGCCATGCAGTTGATCACGTTTTTCAATTAAACTTCTGATTTTTATATAAAATTCAAACTGTGTTCAAAATGTGTGGAATAAATTTCATAATTCTTCTAAAATCGAGATCAACCCATTTTAAATACTTTTAATTTTTTTTGATTTTTTTAACTTTTTTAATTTTTTGATGTGAACCTAAGAGAAGACAGTTATGAAACTTACATCTATACTAGTGAAACTTGGCCGTATGCTGATGAAACTTGGATGAAACTTCAATGTAACCTGATGAAACTTAGATAAAACCTGTGAAAACTTTATGAAACTTGGATTGACCTGATAAAACTTTGATGAGACCTGATGAAATTGGATGAAACCTGATGAAACTTGATAGTCCGGCAAAGTTAACGAGTATGAAACCAAAGTTTCAGTAGGTGAAACCCAAGTTTCATCAGGTAAGTTTGAAGATTTATATGACAACATACATCTTGTTTTGTTCGTAAAAATACGAGGAACACGTTGGTGCAAACGGTTTGTGGATTATAGCACTCAGTTAAAAATTATGACCACCAAAAGAAAAAGAATGCTGTGGGACTCACCTGCATGTCGGCACAGTGCATTTCTCAGCACATTCGCGCGCGCCGCGAGAGTTCGGACACGCCAGACGTCCGTGTCTAAGCCTTTCCGTTAATCATTACATCTTGTTACTGTTATATTTTTGTTAACCTTTGGTAGGCCTCTTCAAGGTCTATAAAAATGCTCTAGTAGCAAAGTGCACGTTTTATGGTAGAAAGTTTGTGCTATACAGTGCACGAGTTGATGCTACCTAATTTGTATTGTAAATCATCAATCAGACAATACAGATCTCACCTAAGACACGAATGCACAATGCCATATTTTTCTCGCACAAAGGTCGAAGACACTAGAAAGAGAGGGAAAGTATTTTTTTTTACTTTCGGAGTTTTTTTTTTAAAAAATGAAGACTTGTATTCTTTGAATATTTTGGTGTTGTGTAAATGTTAACACGGCCATAGGACGCGTAAGGAGGGTCAAAACGCTGATTTGGTTAGAATTAGTCCATGAAAAGATCTTTTCAATCTGTCGTATATTGGAAAATTCTTCCTTTGATTTCTTCTTATTTTTTTATTCTTTCATGTTGTACTGTACGTCAACGTGGATCATCCATTCATCCTGTACAAGATTAATACTGGCTTGCAGTGCTATTTACTGTATTAGTTTCCCAAAAGATGAGTGTAAAATACTTGGTTTACATTAAGCTTGTGATAATTACTCTAAATCAGTGTTACTACATCACACAAGACCTAGTTGGCATGTATGGAAGTGATGCACAGCGGTTTAGAACTTGTTTTTTTCAGCGTATCGTACCATCGCGTATTACTGTATCAATTTTTGTTATTTTTATATATTCTATATGTTGTGATAATTTGTAACGATTTTTTCGTGGTTTGTAGTTATCCTTTCAAAGATTCTAAAACTATTTATTTAATAATCTTTAGAGCTCTTTTTGAGTGCTCTCAAATTTGCTACAATAATACGCAAATGCAACGATACGCTGAAAAGAATAAGGTCTTAGACTAGAGCCTTCCAAGCTTAAATTCAGGCTTCTAGAAGATCAAGATTCACGAGCGTATTTACTAGGGATTCAAATATTCAACCTTCATCTTGCTGATATTAATGTATTATTGAGGAGTAATGGGGTGTTGGTTCGGAGGAAAATGGGAAGTTATGGCGTAGGCAATGTTATTCTTTACGCTATTTCATTGCTATTCATCTACGTCTCAATTATTACTTATATTTTGTTTCTACTCGACGATCACAATATTAAAAAAGAGCAACTTTTAAAAACACCATTGGTGATCCGCCTATCTACCTAACGCAGGCTAGCTTGCTTAGCACTTCAACCAACCACTTTTGCCTTCTCCGTTATGGCAGGTTTTGTTTGCCTAGGTTCTTCCATAGATGTTTTTCATGTTGAATTGTAGAAACTACGAAGTAAGTAGGGCTTTCCACAAATCCCTGCATACCATAACCGTCAAAACAAATGAAAAAGGCCATTTTCCGTGCATATAAATGCAGCTCAATCATTTGTTACTAGAGCAAGAGTATCCTTTTGCAAACTTCAGTGGAAGCCTTACGGGCATAGAAAGAAGGGAAAAAATTGGTGTTTCATAGGGCAAAGGTCCGTCCTTTCTGACTTATCTTATTTGATTTGTTTATCTATTTGATTTATCTTTTAATTTTGAAAGCTTTCTGCGGTGGACATGGGAGTCGGCCGGATCCCTTTTATTTGACTTGTTTTAGTCACGGATTAAGAAAATCGAATTATTTAAATTTTAAATCAAAATAAGCAAATAAGAGGATAAGTTAAATAAGTCAAAATAAATTCTGGAGAACAAACCTTGACCTGGCCCATCAAAAAGCCCAACTTGACTCTCGACCACATCGATGGCCCATAACCGTTCCATGTATACGTGACTCCATTATTACCGAAGCGACCGCCGGTGCCCTGCGCCGTCCATCACCTCGCCGGCGCCGCCCCCGTCCTAGCCCAGCCCACCGAGCCGCTCGTCGCCGCTCATCCCTGGGCGTAGAGGCGCCGCCCTAGTCGACGGCGCGGGGAGGGAGCTTGGCGAGGAGCGTGTTCGATTGCGTGGGGGAAGGACTACGTCTCGTCGCTCTCGTGCGCCGCCATCAATCGAAGGGGAAGCAAGCAAGCAAGCACCACCCTTTCCTCTACCCTCTCTTGCCCGGCCCACGCCGTCGCCACCACGGAGCGAGCCACGGCGTCACCGTCCTCCTCGCTGTCTCCCTCCGCCGGGATGGCATCGAGCGGAGGAGATCCGAACGGGTGCGCTGCTGCTGGTAATCCCTCCCCCTCCTCGGCCCGCTCGGATTCGTTCGGCGGGAATCTTTCCTTTCTTTTGGTGCTCGCTATCAAATCCATCCATCCATGGCTCGATCCGTTTCCTATTCTCTGCCCGTGCGCTCGCAGGATCGGCTCAGCGAGTTGGTGGGCTGCCGATTAGCATAAACTAGTAGTACTGAGTAGCAACCAATTGAGTAATAGCCGCTGTAATAGCCGCTTCTTGATTTATTTATTTATCTATCTATATATATAATTGTTTGTTTATTTTTGGATTCGATCATTTATTGTTAGGCAGTCATGGATGCTTTTTGGTTAGTGATTGCAGTGCTGAGATGTTAAAAATGTTTATGCCAACGGTATGGTGCTCTTCCTACCATTCTTGAGTTTAATCTGCACGTGTGGTAGTACTTAATTGCTCATTGAAGTGTTCGAACAATTAGTATAGTCATGCTCTGACTAATTCTGTTCTGACTGATGCTATGGTGGTAACCCCAGTTCCTTGAAGCATCATCAAGCTGTTTTGTTTTCCTTTTTTGACGTGGTCATGCTGAAATTCTGACTGTTAGCTGCTTGAACCATGCTTCTGTTGATAAGTTATGATGTCTTCTTCTTATACTAATGGATGTTTTTCTCCCATTTGGTGCTTTGTCTTTTGCCATGCTAGCTTTACATGCTTCTTGTGATGCAAGTGCAATAGAGGAAAATAGGTATGCCGATGGCAGCAACACAGTTTCAGACAATACCCAACAACCGTTGATTTCTTTGCCAAAACAAGAATCAACTGATGGTAGTGTTAGTACAGAAGAGAAGGAACAATCTGGCATTTTAAAATGCAAATCAGTGGAAGAAATACCGAGGGCAGCAGCGGTGAAGAAGTGCAAGAACATTGATACCAAGAAACCCTCCTCAAATAACAACAACAATCGAAATCTTACTGGTAATCAGGCTCTCAGAAAGCAGCCAAGAAAGGGGGACCTTTCTGTTCAACTACGTGAGAAAGAAATATCTCAAGACACTAAGCCTTCTACCACATGGATATGCAAAAATTCTGCCTGCAAAGCCATGTTGACCTCAGATAATACATTTTGTAAGAGGTGTTCATGCTGTATTTGTCATCTTTTTGATGACAACAAAGATCCTAGCCTTTGGCTGGTCTGCTCATCAGGAAATGGTGACGGGGATTGCTGTGAGTCGTCCTGCCACATTGAGTGTGCACTCCAGCACCGGAAGGTAGGTTGCATTGATCTTGGGCAATCTATGCAGCTAGATTGTAACTACTGCTGTGCTGCTTGCGGAAAGGTTATTGGAATACTTGGGTGAGTGCTGTTGCATCCAACATAGACAGTGATATTTATTTTCTGTATGGGAATATATCTTAGGTATAACTTGCTTATATGTAACCACACTACATGAATCTTTTTTTTTCTTTCTATATTTCACTTTTTTATGCTTCAATTTTCTGATTTTAGCAGTTAATGCTGATTTTATCTTCCTTTTTGCTTGCTGGTCTGGACCTTTTCATATGACTGGGCTTTTCTTGGATTCTATTTTTATTTTATTTTATTGATATTCCTCAATATTGTTGAACCTGTTTATATATATTGCCTTTGCCTGAACTTCTGAAGCATGCATCAGAAAGACGACACTTGTAGTTACCTAGAGGAGCATGAACTTGTTTACTTCTTACATTATTATACATGAGCTCTGTTATTGTAATTTTTTCCCTTGACCTTTTCTATGTAAATTTCCATTATTTTATTTATATATTATCATGGTGCATTTGATTTTTTTTTATCAGGTGCTGGAAAAGGCAGCTAGTGGTTGCCAAAGATGCTCGTCGGGTTGATATTCTTTGTTCTCGCATATACCTCAGTCATAGACTTTTGGATGGCACAACTCGTTTTAAAGAGTTGCATCAGATTGTAGAGGATGCAAAGGCCAAGCTGGAAAGTGAGGTTGGGCCCCTTGATGGTATGTCTTTTAAGATGGCTCGTGGCATTGTGGGCCGTCTTCCTGTTGCTGCTGATGTGCAGAAGCTTTGCTCTCTAGCAATTGAGAAGGCTGATGAGTGGCTGAGGTCAAATTCTCAAGCAGAAACTAAACAGAATGGTAACTTCTATCAATCTTGTAAATTTTTCCTTTTTCCAATGGTTTCAATGTACGATTATACTGATGTTATAATTTTTTTCCATGGTACAGATACACTTCCTGCTGCTTGCAGGTTTAGATTTGAAGATATCACTGCTTCATCAGTAGTGGTTGTTCTGAAAGAAACAGCTTCCTCACAACGTCATTCTATCAAAGGCTACAAACTCTGGTACTGGAATAGCAGAGAACCGCCTTCCACTGGGGAACCAGCTATTTTCCCTAAAGTCCAAAGAAGGATATTGATTTCCAATCTGCAGCCCTGCACTGAGTATGCATTCCAGATCATTTCATTTACTGAAGATGGTGAACTTGGTCACTCCGAGTCTAAGTGTTTTACCAGGAGTAAGGAGATCATTCACAAAAACGTTGAGCATGGCACAGAAGGTTGTTCGTCTACTGTGAAGAGAGATAGCAAGAGTCAACATGGCAATGGCAAGCCCTCAGGCTTCAAGGTGCGCCAGCTGGGTAAAGTCTTGCGGAAAGCATGGGCTGAGGAGAATGGTTGCCCCAGTGAGTTCTGCAAAGATGAGATCGAAGATTCCTGCGGTCAGAGTGATTCAGATATACCAGAGGATCAAGGTGCACGTGTTGTTTCCCGCAAGCTTGATCTTAATGAAACCTCGGTCCCAGACCTAAATGCAGAGGTAGTCATGCCAACAGAATGCTTCCAGAATGAGAATGGATGTGGTTCAGGAAAGAATGGATTGATGAAATCAAATGGTTGTGGTGATTCAGAGAATTGCGCTGAGAGGCATGTTGGGGAGGCACCAGCCATGGAGTCCAGATCACAAAGTCGAAAACAGACTTCAGACTTGGAGCAAGAAACCTGTGCCGATGACAGCAATTTGATCATTGGCTCACGTAGGCACTTCTCCATTAGGTTAGGCCAGTTAGATGATAACTATGAGTACTGTGTGAAGATTATACGGTGGTTGGAATGCTCTGGCCACATTGCGAAGGATTTCAGGATGAAATTTCTAACCTGGTTTAGCTTGAGATCGACAGAGCAGGAGCGGAGAGTTGTGTTCACCTTCATCCGCACCTTCCTTGATGAGCCCAGTTGTTTGGCAGGGCAGCTTCTGGATTCTTTTGAAGAAATTGTAAGCAGCAAGAGGCCAAGAACCGGCTTCTGTTCTAAGCTATGGCACTAATCCAGATAGGCGAAAAACAAAATAACTATCTAATGTTATAATATGTTCTTACAAGGGAAAAATAACTGGGATCACAGTTTTCCACTTTGCTGTAATGCTACGTCTAACTACTGATAAATGTATATGTAGCTGGTCTGATGTTACTGCGCTTGGAGGTCTGCAGTTATTATATATTGAATTATTGAGAACTCCACCTTTCTAGCTGGGGAAACTTTTCGTACTGGTATATTGCAAACGAGGGACATATTTTTCATCACAAGTTCACAGTAGAAATGGTGAGTTCTTTCACCAAGGTATTCATAGCTCGAATCTAGACGATGTTGTTTGAACGTAGCATAGCAAATGATCAATTTACTGGATCTTGCTTGCGTACAAATTTAAATTTCATATGCGAACCAACAAGGCGACGGAAACCCGTTATCCTGTTACCATCTAGGCAATTTGCTGCCATCAGTCTCGTGGAAGTTGATGGACTAGACAAGTAGACATACGGACGACAAGATTTGACATAATACACGCTAATGATCATTTTCATAAATTAATGTCCTAGGGAACATATGAACGACCCACATGGCCTGATGGCCATATCCAAGAATTAGCCGAGTTAATATCATACACTGCAGCAACTTCAACCAGATGTTGACAGAGCAATCCAGTAGAAACTAAAACACAGGATCTAGCTAAAATGAGAGACATGATTTTGATCATTTCATTTTCAGCTGCTCTTCTTCCTTTTGTGTGCCCTCAGGTGCTCTGGTTTCAGCTTTTGGCTCAGGACAAACATCCTTTGTCGCCTTCATCTCTGAGCTTATTTCACGCTGTTTTCTTGTGCTCTCCTCAAGTGTATCATCTTCAAGATGGCATTCCAGCTGATTCGAAAACCCTTCCACATCTTCGCTCAGGAGATCATCGCCTTCTTGCTCACTGTCAAAACAGGTATTATACCGCACAAGATAATCCACCTGCCCCCCAGATTTGCTAATTTGGCTATGCATATCACTCAATTCACAGCTCCTGTCCATGTCTCTCTCGCTGCCGTAGTATTCATTGTCATAAGGCTGACCAGAAGATGTTGGAGATGAGGATGGACTGTAATCTCCTGTAGCTGCGTCGTCACGCTCTCGAAGTGTCCTCAGTATTAATGTCTTGAGAAAGTTCATGACTTGGACAGCATGCATTAGGGCTGTCAAAGGATCTGACATCTAAAATAGAACAAAACGATAATCTTAGCTGAACTAATCGACAATTGCCACTTGCTTGCATCTTTTCTCAGGGACGTTGAAAGTAAAGATAATTCTCTACCCTGCAAGAACACAGAAATGAAGATTACCTGAGTCATGTTGGGGGCAAACACCATGGCTATATTTCTAGCATTCATCTTGTTCAGCTCCTCCTCTTCAACGACATCAGCCATGAGCTCAACAGCCCAGTTGAGGAGTGCTGCCTGCGTGGGCTGCAATATCGTCACCAGCTTTAGGAATTCCTGTTCTGAATTGCTTTGCAGAACTTGCTCCGGGGAGAGGCTATCAAGTACACCTTCCGGAAGTTCCCTAAACCATGCCTGATAAGATGCACAAAATTTTTAGTATGTTCTTTGGTAAAACTAAGAGATTTAACACTTGAGCATTTTTTAGGGCATTGATCTTGATCTTTTGACAGCAGGAAGCGAACATCATAGCAAGAGCACACATTCATGATCGTGTCATATTCTGATGGGATGAAAAATATACCTTAATCAGGCTTGCCAAGCAATGTACATCAATGTCCTCAGGAACAACTCCTTTGTTCAGTTGATCCCTCACATGCTCCTCCTGGTCATTCTCTGGATTAATGCGAAAGATCCCTTCAGCCTGAAAATCTAACCGTAAGCATGACCAACTCCATTTTCACTTCATTACAAAAACACTGTAACGGGTTATTCCTATGCCATGGATGGATACCCCACCTTTAAGCCTCCCTGAGCATATAGCCTTCCCTGCATGAGCAGCAATATAGTGGGGACCGAGTTGCCCTTGCCATCGTAGGTGCACTGCATTGATTCAGCTGAGACGCCAAACACACTCGCACTGCAGGCAAGGAAAAGATTCAGCGTCTTGAATACTTTGTGATCTGGTCCAAAATCCAAATTAAATAACTAACCTCAGGTAAAATCAAGTTCATAAATTTCATATTTTTAGTTGGTTCCGTTACAGGGCATTTAGCAGTCAACACTAATTTGCTGGATGTGAAACCAATTGCAGTGTGCAAACTGAATCTTTCAGGAAACACATTGCAAAACCAAATTTGATGACATACAATACATTGTGTACTACAAATACAATTGGCTAACAAATCACACATTCACACGTATTAATTACATTACATTACAGTTTCACAAATGGAGTTCTTCTGCCATCTCATTGGTGAACCCTTCATTACTAAAAAGTACTCATTATTCAGTAAAGTGAGACCATCCAATTAAGCAACTTTAGTGAGACCAGACTGAAACCCCTGGCAAACTCCCAGATCTGAAGGAAGTAAAGTTGCTTGAACAGTTGAAGCATTTATAGCAATAGGGACAATAGGACATAGTTAATACCAACTCATCGGATCCCTCACAAGCAGCCAAGCACTGAAGAACTGTTCAAAAGCGATGTCAAAATCAGCAGCCTCCACAGATTTTACTATTTCACTTCACCGCCCAGTTGTTCATCATTTTTGGCAATTCACAGCCAATCGTGTATTAGAAATCACAAAAAACCGTATGAAAAATCGAAGCTTTTCGCAGCAAGAAGGCATGGTGGTGAGTGAATGATGGTGGTGACGGCTCACCTGGCGCTGGGGACGCGGCAGGGCATCTCGACCTCGAACTCGACGGGGAGGCCGAGGAAACCGTGGAAGCGGTCGAAGGTGACGTGCGAGACGTGGCGGACGTCGGTGGGCCACCCGATCTCCATCTCCGCGAGCGCCGCCGGCGCCGCCGCGTCCTCCTCCTCCCCCTCCTCCTCCCCCTCCCCCTCGCCCCACCCGCCGCCGGCGCCGCGCTCTGAGCCCCGCTCCACCCGGCACGCCACCACCGACCGCCGCACGGCCGCGAGCACCAGCTCCAGCACCGACAGCTGCTGCCGCTCCTCCTCGCCGCCTGCTCTTTTCTTGCCCGCGACTCCCCCGTCCCCGCCGCCCTTGCATCCCGTCGAGACCACCACCACCCCCGTCATCCTTCCCCTCCGCCCTTGGCCGCCGCTTCCTACCTCCACGGCCTCACGCAGCAGCACCCGAGCTCGCGGCCATGGAAGCCGCCGCACCACCTCCTCTCACTGGACACTTCGAAAATCCACCACGAGCATCTCCCTCCTCCTCCTCCTCGGAAGCTGGGCGCTCTCTCTTCTCTTCTTCTCCTCTAGGAGGCAGAGGGAGCAGGCGACTAGCTGATCTCAGAGCTGAAGCTGAGTGATGGAAGCTCAGTACTGATGGAAGCAGGAGCGAATAAATGAGGGATGAGATTGTAATTTTTTTCGAAAGGGCAGGGGGCGAGACGTTAAAAAACCGGCCCCGATTCAAACTCTGATCCGACATTAGCTTTTCGGCCGCAGAAATGCCAGGCGGTACAGCGAGTATTCTTTTCATTTTTTCCGCTCCTTTTCCGCGTCACGTAAAAATGGCTAGCTTTTCTCCGTTTTGTTTAATAAAAATTTTAAAAATAAAAACACCTTAAAAAGATGAGAAATTTGCTCTCATGCTCCAAAGCACATCAACAATTTGTGTCTGCCCCGAATTTTCTACTAATGTAGAGTCTCCGTGCAACCTGTATTATTAGACAGACCAGAATCTTGCTAACACGGCACAAATTGCAAGTAACTGATTCATATTATGCAGACAATCGGCAGACCATATTATTACAATAATAAAGTTTTGAAATATAATGTGTCTCAGTTTTAAGGGCCGTATAGGGCAAAGGCCACAATACAGGAAAACTCATAATAGAGCCCAATTTAGCGGAAAAGGAACAAAATGTCGGGTAGTGATTCCAATGCCATGTTATTCCAACATCCAAAACAGGCAAGCGATTGGTGTCCTCCTATTGTTGGGGTGGAAGCTTCATATATGGGCTCCACTTCCAGCTCCACAGTTGGAGTTTCTCACACGGAGGGAATTTCGAGCTCAGGGTAGGGGATTTTTCCTGGTGGACAAATGTAATTCCTCGACTAATGGAGGGTCATCCGTGATGGACAAAGGATTGGAGGATATTTCTCGGATGGACGGAGGGTATTCCTCGACTGAGGGAGGGTGTTAATTCCACGGATAGGTGAAAAGCTGTTCCGCGACTGACGAAGGGTGTTCCCGGATGGACTGAGGGAGGGTGTTAATTCCACTATAGGTGAAAGTTGTTCCGCGACTAACGAAGGGTGTTCCAGGATGGACGAAGGGTATTCCTCGACGGGCATAGGGTGTTTTGAGCTCGCGGCTTTTCATGCATAGCTTTTTGCTTGGGTCCCCACAAACAGCACCAATTGTTGTTGAACAAACTGGATAATAGAATTTGTAAGGCACCCCTAAAATTATTGGTTAACCTAAGAGAGAAATCGAGAGAGAAATAAAGAAAGGCCACCATAGGGAGATATTGAATGTGGTATGATATTGAATGAATCCTCTCTTCCACATGCCATTGGCATCTATTTATAGGGAGAGGGAAGGCAGCCAATTATAATGAGATTATTGCCTATTTACCACCCCCAACAATGCCCACCCTTTATTTGCCATCCCCAAGCTTGTCACCCCCAATTTGCCATCTCCAACGGTGCCACCCTAATTTATTTACCATTTTTACCACTTTTCCCATTTCTATCCTTTTTCTCAATTTAACAAAATAGAAAAAAGGTTCTCCTCCTCCCATGGCCGCCATATATGCTCGAGCTTCATGAGCCGGCCGTCATTGCTCCCCCAATGCCGGCGCCACAGATCCCTCCGCTGCCACACACATCCCTCGGCGCCGCCATTGCTGTTTCTCGCACCGCAGATCTCCTCACCCGGCGCCTCGATCTCGAGCTCGTCGTGCGCCCCTCTACGCCGCACCGCCGCCTCCTCAACGCCGCTTGAGCTCGAGCTCACCGCTCCATCACCGCCGCTTGAGTTCGTCGCCACATCATCGCCGCCATCACTGCGTCAGCCTCGAGCTCGCCGGCCGTTGCTGGTCATCACATCGTCTCCATCGCGCAGCCATGCTTGCCGGCGTGCCCACGGCCACCGGATTTGAAGGAGAAGGAGAGAGGAATTTGTAAATAGGGAAAAGGGTGAAAATGGCATATAAGGAGTGGGGGCACTATTGGAGATGGCAAATTAGGGGTGGCAATCTAGGAGATGGCAAATAAAGGATGGGCATTGTTGGGGGTGGCAAATAAGCGATAAGCCCCAATTATAATTGTACCCATTTTAGTTATATGTCCGAAGTACATTTGAAATTACGATACTATTTCGCTAGGGTTTACTCCTGATGATGTGTGCTGGGTATTTCATCAAACTGGGTATTTCATCGGTCCAGATCAGGTGCTGAAAACATCAAATAGCATTCTGCTCACAGCTAATACAGCAGAATAGCATTTGCACTTCAGTATTTGCCGCCGTACCTTGGGAAAGCGAAGGCGGCAGCTTCCAAGCCTTTTGCAGCGGATGGCGCAGGTGTAGTTTCAGTTGGATAGAGATCCACTTTAAGGGATTACTGTTGGAGGCTTGTATGTTTATAGGGGATGGATTTTTTTAGGGGATCCCCTATATCAAGCTATAGGGGATCAAATTTAAGGGGTTTTATTGGAGCCAGCCTGAGGGTACCCCCTAGAACGCATGCCATGTTAGTTTGCAGGAAGGGCACGTACGCGTAGAATATTCCATCGTTTTGCAATACCGTGTTGCAAATTCATCCCATAGAGATTAGTTAGAATCGATAGGGCAACATGGGAGGGATAGAATGGGCTTTTTTGTACAGGAAATAATGGAGAAAAAAGAATCTCCTGGGCCTGCGCCCCTCACACCAGCCCATCTCACGTCCCCACCTAAGCCCAGCCCATCCATCCCTTCTAAGCTCTATTGCTCTAATCCTAACCTAGCCGACTTCCTTCCCCTCCCTCCTCAGCTCACTCCTCAGCCATAACCGCCACTCCCCGAGCTCTACCAACTTCCACCCGGGAGGCTTCACTGCGCTCGCGACCAGGTACTGCTCCCCCTCCGGCCTCCATCCAAGCGCCGCCGGCCCCCTCCCTCTCCCTCTCCCTCTCCCTCTCCTTCTCCGGCGACCTCGCCGGAAGCGAGAGGGAGGACCCCCTCCCCTTCTCCCTCTCCCTCTCTCTTTTCTCTCCCTCCTCCCTCTCCCCCTTCCCTCTAACCCCGGCCAGATTTAGCCTCCCCCCTCGCCGGCGGTGAAAGGGAGCGGATCTGGGCCTAGGGGAGCCGATGGTGAAGGGGTTTGTGGGAAGCTTAGGGTGAGGCAGGGGCTAGTAGTTAGGGTTGTTGTCCCTGATCGGCCACCGAAGGTGTGTGGTCCGCACCGGCAGCTTGGGCAGGCGGTGGCGGCTGGGTATGCAAGAGATGGGGCGGGGAACTGACCCCTTCTGCTGCTTCTCTCTGCTGTGGCGCATCGACCAATGGAGGTGGCGAGGAGGCTTTCATGTCTTCACCGTCAGTTTCCTCAAGAGGGGCGGCGCTGGCAGCACTCTCCACGGCCACTGGTGGGGTTGTCCTCAATCTACAGATCAACAATGTCATCGAAAACCAAGGCGGTGGTGCCGTGTAGGGCTTTTGTGCACCCCATCACCTTCAAAACCCAGCAACGGTCTACGGGCTCGTGGGGTAGTGGCTTAGTGGATTCAACTCCGCGAAGACGGTGGTTTGCTTCGTGCAGCTCTCTGACCGCTTGTGCCATTGCGGCGAGGTGCGACAAGTGGATCACTATGGAAGAACCCTTGTATACGCATTTTCTTTGTCTTGTGTGTTTTGTGGGGGTTATTTCTATGTAACGGGATTATCCCCTTGATTAATACAAGGCCCTTTTATCAAAAAATAAAAGCTGCCACTAACTACCATGTGTCGTGGGTACGGGCAGTCAACGGCGGTCTTCCTCGCCGAGTCGCAGGGCCACCTGCTGCCGGTCTCCCCCTCGTCTCCATTGTGTCGTCGAGCCACCTGCTACTGCCGGTCTCCCTACGTATGCATCCTCTCCTCAGCCCATTTGCATCTAAGGCCCTCTTTGATCCGTGGTTCTGCTTTGGTTTGTAAAATTTGTCATTTTTAAACACACCATTCAGTATAACATTTATAATAATTTTTTTGGGGCTTTGTGAGTTTTTTTCCAAAGATCTCAAAAAAAAATTTCATATTTTTTCTAGCCTTTCCATGTCAATTTTAAAGGTCCTCAACTTTTTCAAATACAACCAAAACTAAACCATTACTGTGAATCAAAGAGGGCCTAAGTTTGCGCAAATAATTAACTGAACCGAATTAATTTTGTTCGGTTTTGAGGATTATTTTTGGTGGTGGTTTGCACCAATAGAACTGAGCCGATTAAACCATATTAACCGAATTGCTTCCCTTAGACCTATTGGGCCGCTAGTGTCATATATTGGAAATATAGAGCATCATAATGGCTAGGACCGAATGTCATCCAGGTCAGATGACACCATCAACTCTACCGAGAATCCACCCCTGCACATTGTGTGATCGACACGTTTGGGTGATGCCATGCAGCTCATGCTTTTTTGTGCACTACATGCCATGCTAACTCAGAAGGAGGGAACTTAGAGCTGTATGTTGTATGCTATGTTTTCTCTTCTCACTTCTCAGGGTCCTTGCCATTTTTAATAAAGAAATACTGAAAAGAATAAGCAATTGTATAGGATATGCTAATAAAGAGATATTGACAAGAATAAGCAATGCAACAGGAATAGGAAGTGCTCTAGTTATTATGGTAACACAAACAGTCTAGATGATTCTCCTATTGATCTCTGCGCCGGGTTGGTGTTATCTTGTTTTTACAAGTGATCGTTTGGTATGATTTGGTTGTTTTTACTCTGCCAATCTAATCGACTCATTACATTGGTGAGCTTCATATAATAAGGAAATGTACTGTTATGGTTTGTGAAAATATATGACAGCTACTTTTTTCCCCCTAGTATTGTAATTGATGTATCTCTTCTCTAGAAGCAACGTTATTTTCTTTGGGGGAGAAATGGTGTATAGCCATGGCAATAATACCCCCTTCCAAGAGCAATGCATTGTCGAAATGTATGTTTTCTCTCCCTGTTCATGTTTGGCATTTTTTTCTGCTTCAGGCCCTGCCCCTAAATTCCTGATTCAAAAATTGTACCATGTAAGGTAGGAATTTTGTTTTTCTTTACTAATCGGTGTATGCATCTCACCTTTTGCCATTGGGTCTGTCTCAGGGACATATGGGCCCAAACATTGCCAAAAAAAAAAAAAAATAGAGGCAAAGACAAGATCTCCCTGTAAAGGCTCTGATGGGTGTTTTAGCAAGTTGTCCTGATTTGAAATCATTGCAGCTATTCTTTTCACGGCATGCTACTTAACTATCTAACCTGGAATCTCTTTGTTATTCCCAATTAGGTATAAGATGCACGAGTGCCTTTTGATTTCTGCTTGCCTTCTTTTGCACCTCGGATGGTTTGACAAAATATTAATAGTAATGCTTTATAATTGCTGATCATACATTCGTATTTGAGTAGTAATTATGAAACATGTAGCTTCCATATCATGTGATGCGAGAATATGAGTTGGCTTCATTTATCTGCTTTTTAAGTTGTACGGTGTTCCGGAGAACAGTTGATATCTTGCCCTTGCTCTTGTATACCTGAAAGAATAAATACAATATACTCCCTCCGTCCCAAAATATGAGGCGTGGTTTGACTTAGAATGGTCTTCAAAACTATACTTTGATGCTTAATTTCTATTGTAATATATTGTTCAAAATAATTCTAAATATGAATCCATGATGTTATTTGTGTATCACAAAATCAACATATTGTTAGACAAATTGTTGGTCAAATAATAAGAAGTTTGAATCTTGAAATGCGTGTGCGTCTTATATTTTGGGACAAAGGGAGCATGTCTTTTTTCCTCCATCTCAATAAAGGACAATATGTTTGTGTAGCTCTTACATCCACATAAATTTTCAATGTTCTGATGAAATTTACTGCTGTGTAGGCCTTTCCTCCTTCCACGGCTCCACCTGCAATGGAAGCTAAGTTTTTCCGGCTTCTGAAACTTGTCGGAGTTGGCTTCAAGGCAAGGTGTGAGCAAGAAGGGCGTGAGTTATTTCTGAAACTTGGTTACAGCCACGAGGTGCAGTTCACTGCTCCACCTGCTGTCCGTGTGTTCTGCTTTAAACCCAACATAATATGCTGCACCGGCATCGACAAGCACAGAGTGCACCAATTCGCTGGCGCTGTTCGGAGTTGCAAACCTCCAGAGGTGTACAAAGGGAAGAACATATTGTACATCGAAGAAGTTATTAAGCTGAAGCCTGGAAAGAAGCAAAAGAAGATGACTTGAGACAGAAGTGATGGGCAGGCGAACTTTCTTCTTTACATTGTTTGGCTTTTCATGTTGAGATATATATCCAGTAGTACATTCATAGCGACGCCGAATTGCAGATGTTGATGTGGTTTTCTTGTGATAGGCAGGCTAATCATTTTTCTTCCCTAGTATCAAGCACTACTAGATACGGGGATACGGATACGTGATACCGCAATACGGTAATTTCTCTAAATACCGATACGGGGATACGTTTATATATATTAATTATAGATTATATATATAAAAAATATGAATGTGACATTTTTATTTTTTGAAAATGAGCATGTCCATTTAAATGTATTTCAATTCTTCTCTACGGATACGTGATACCACAATACGGTAATTTCTCTAAATACCGATACGGGGATACGTTTATATATTAATTATAGATTATATATAAAAAAATATATGAATGTGACATTTTTATTTTTTTGAAAATGAGCATGTCCATTTAAATGTATTTTAATTCTTCTCTCACTCCTTGCCACCTGTCTTCTCTCTCTCCCCTTCCAGCCTCCACGCGCCCCTGCTATCTCCAACTACTCTCTCTCTTTCTCTCTCTCTAGTCTCTAGACTCTCCACTCCATCTCTCAATCCTGCTCTCCCCTAATGCACCCCTCTCGCCTCTCGTTGGAACTTCGCCGTCGCTAGCTGTGCCACCTCCCGCAGCCTCTCTCTCTCTCTCTTTCTCTCCTCCCCCCTCTCCCTTTTCCCTGTGCGTTGCCCTGCCGGCCGCCGCTGTTCCTCCGCCACGGTAGCTGCAGTGTCGACCCCGCCGTCCCTTCTGCCAGCCCCCCTCGCCGTCCCTTCCCTCTCCTTCTCCCCTCTCTCTCTCTCTCTGCCCCGTCCTTCTCCTTCTCCCCCTCTCTCTCTCTCCACCCCGCCCCTCTCTCTCTACCTCATCCCGTCTCCCTTCTCCCCTCTCTCAGCGGTATCCCATAGGTATCAGAGAGGTATCCAGAGTATCCAATTTATTTTTATTTTTTAAAAATCCAAAAAATGTCCGATACGTATCCTAGACGTATCCTTGCCTATCCGACACGTATCGTATCCGGATGTGGATACGTGAATTTCTGGCCATATCCAGGTATCACAGGCAAGCATCCTGGAAGATCTAACAATGTCAAATAACGGGGAATCATAAAGCGCTGCATTTTTTGTTTTGTCAACTTCAGCTGGAATGCTACCGTTCAGAGTGGATTTCAGTCCAGCGATACATCATGCTACTATGGTTCTGCGAAGTTCCTTGGAAATCTATGTTGGCGAACTGAGCATGGTCCAGAAGCAAGGGTTTGTAGCATCATACAAATTCCGCCTCCCGGATTTTCTATTCATAAGTCCCCATGTGTCCCCAGGATGAAAAATTCTACATCTTCTCACCGTTCAGGAATCAGGATTCGTTCTCTAGAAGACTAGAAAGACTCTGTAGTACTCGTGCGTGTTTTGGTGCTGAGTTAGTAATCTCTCTTCCGCAGTGTGACGGTGCAGCCACCAAAGCTGTTTCTATGGCCATTGAAGGCGTGCACAGAAAAACAATTACTGTGCTCTCGACGTTTTTTTCAAGAAAGAATGAGTTCCATCTTGGGTGGAACCAACAACCTGATTGTGTGGTTATTCTTAACGTTGAATAGAAAGTCTTCCCCGGTACACTGTCGGCACCCGATTTACGAGATCGGATTCCACCTGCGTAAACCCGTACTAGTCCCAAGGATCATGGCTAGCACACAGATATACGAAACGAACAAATGCCAACGATATTATTATTACAAACGGAACATAGTCCAGTACAAGCACATACAACGGCTCGCAGGCCGCATATCAGAGTACACGGAGACACAGGCCTAATACAACATCTAGGTACTTATCCATCCCATAGGCACGAGAGCTGTAGGAACGCGCAACCCTAGTCCTCATAGTCTTCATCAGAATACGCCTCCTCGACGTAGTCCGGGTCCTCCTCGGAAGGCGGGCCATACTCGGATGGACCAAATTGTTGAAATTTTAAAAGAGGGAGAAAAGGAGGGTGAGTACAAATTGTACTCGCAAGTCTGGAATTATGCAAATGTGGTTTAGTACAAGGAGAGCTTAGGATATTTTGCGGAAATTACAGTTATTAGCTTAGTTTTGACAAGGCGAGTTGGAAACATTACATCTCAACATTTTCTTTGGGCTCTTCTCAAACGGTTCTCGCCACTTGGCCTCAGTGCCATAGCGAGAACAAAATCCTTTCTTCTTTTCTTTTCTCAAACGGCTAGGTCCATTCCACAAACACTTTCCTAGAGGCCGTCACCCAATCCGGAATATCGCCGGTGGCACCTAGCTCAAACGAAATCCTTCTCAAATCTTTACTTATCACCATTCCTTTGCTTAAAAACCCTTTTTCTAAATTGGATTTTATAAAAGAAGAAACTATCATATAATCAGTCCCTTCGCGCGCTCATAACCGCGAGCACGGCTATCATGACAGTTTTAACTCTGCAGAGTGGGTACGCCTTACCCTCGAGAGGCTACGCACCCAGACGGTGTTTCGCCACAAGACCATCAACCACGAGGGCCAACGATCGGGCCCGTCCCATTCCAGGGCTCGAGGTCGTACTGTAATGGCTCAGTTCATAGGTTTATAGGATGAGCAGTCCTTAGACTAGGGGAGAGTTCATATTTTAGCCTAGTTTACAAAACCGGTGCCATACTGCACCAACTGACAAAATATCTCCCTAGTCGGAAAGATTTTGGGGGTAAGAGGAAAATCATTTCCTATCAAGCATCACCCCTGATGCGCTATCTTTTAAATCATCCTTCCCAAACATTTCTCAACAATATCTCATTTCACACAAATGATTGAATCATTCCGCATAAATGATTTTTAAGCAGTTATCCTACCTCAACAAGGAATTTAAATAAGAGCAATTCATATTTTTAGCCTTAGGTTTCACCTATCATATTTCTTACCTTTCTAATTAGCATAATAACTAATTCTAGCAAATACGGCATTTACTTTTTAAACTAGCATGCATGTTTTCAAGTCTAATAAATATTTTCTAAATAACCGAAAATGGCTTCACAATATGATCAAAGGGGGACTTGCCTTGATCGGTTCCGGGGAAAGCGAAGGGGACGTCGACGATCGGTCTTGGGCTTGACCTCCTAAACGCAAGACATACAAGCGGATAAAGGCAACAATCATCAATAAATTATTTTTGATGCAAATGCTTTTTAAGAAAATGCAGTAGAACAAAAATATGCTCACATGAAATGATGCACTTCTCAAGATATTTATTTAACCAAAAATGAATTTTTATATGTATGATGTGCATATATACAATTTTGCTAGGTCCAAAAACCAATAAGATATTACTCTGGATTTTTATGGGGTTTTTAGCATGCGCAATCTATTTTTAACAAATACTTTAATGCCAACCAAATGATTTAACCGGAAATTAAAATAGAAATAAAAAGGAAGAGGATCGAACGGCACTGGGCCGGCTCGGCCAACGGCCCAAACGGCGAGACGCGCGCGGGCGAGGCGAGGCAGAGGCAAAGGCGCGGTGATGGCGGGCCCTTTGTCGGCGGCACTGCTGGGCAAGAAGGGAAAAGCAGGGAGAGGAACCCGGCGGCGACGCGGCCAACGGCGGCGACTACTCCGGCCACCAGGGCTCGATTGGGTGCGCACAGAGCGAGGTGAGAGCAAGGCGGGCACAATGGGGGCGCTAGCATCTCGAGAGCTGGACGGCGACGCGCGCGGGCGGTCGTGGCGGCGGCAACTCGCGGATGACACGGCGCCGGCGATGAGCGCGGCCAGGATCCAATTCCCTCGGCCAAGGAGGACGAGTAGGAGTGGTGGGGTCTACCTGAGAGCTCGCCGGGACGGTGGAAGCAGCAGGGCGACGGAACCACGGCGGCGACGACGGCGCGAACTCCGGGGGCACACGGACCACGCGGCTTCAATCCCCCTTGGGCGCGAGCTCCACTGGAACTTCCTGCGACCAAGTCCACGGTGAGGACGACGCGGAGGAACCGAAGCGAAACAATGGAGGGAGAGGGAGTCACGGGGAAACGAGGACAATGGCGCACCGGCTCTGTTGGATGACAATGCGATGGCGCAAGGCGGGGAAAAGGGGGCGATTAACCATTTATAGGCGCGCCGGCCGACATCTCGAATGCGACGCGAGGTTGGCCGCGCCGGCGCAATTACCGGCCGGTGGCGTGTTGGGGGCGACGGCGGCGTCACGGGTGCGACCGGCGACAAGACGAGAGGGCGAGGGAAAAAGAGGGGTCCGGGAAGGTGAGCGGGACGCGTGGTCGCGTGGGAGACCGCGCCCACGAGCTGGCGAGGGAGGGGATGAGCAGCGGCGAAGACCGGCGAGCAGGGGAGAAGAAACAGGGGAGAAGAAGAGAGAAGGACTGACACGGCAGGCCCACCTGGCGGCGACGCCTGCGGCGCTGTAGGGCGATGGGAGGAGATTGCCGATGCCCGGCCGAGGAGGCGGCATGCCCATCAGCGGAAGGAGGAGAGGGACGGGGGAAGGAGAGGCCGAACGGAGTGGGCCGGCTGGCATCGGCCACCAGTGAGGAAAAGAAAAGGGAGAGAGAGGGAGAGATTGGGCCACTTCGGCCGAGAGGAAGTAAAGCATTTTTTATTTTCCTGACTCCCAAAGGTAATTTGCCTACACATTTTAATTTAAAAACACTAGTACTATAAGAATTAGTATTTTATCTTCCCAAAACATAATCTCCTACTTCAAAATAATTCTAGAATAATTTAACATAATAAAAGTTGGCTTTAATGAAAATGCAAAATGCATTAACAATTTATTACATTTTTCTAGCAAGGGTACAAGCTTGAGAAGTTAAATTGCTTTTCAAATTTTAAATGCAATGCATGCAATGATAATGATGCCACCATGCAATTTAGATAAATGATTTAACATTTTTAAATTATGCATTTTAAGAAATTATTAACGTGCCAAATTGGGTTTAAAATTTGGGATGTTACATACACGAAGCTTTTCAACCGCGGATACCCATTGCATCCTTGGTGGATTATATCCTTAGTGGATTCTACAATCATGGAATCTACAAAAATAATCACTCATCCTCCCTACAAATGGTCCTATAGATTTCACGCATAGTTTTTTTAATCTTGTTACGATTGTTTTCCACTTCAATATGGTTGGAACTCGCACATTGTATCGGATCATCGTACACCTCGATCTAGGAAGATCACTCGCACATTGTATCAGATCATCGTACACCTCGATCTAGGTAGATCACTCGCACATTGTATCAGATCATCGTACACCTCGATCTTCATCTATGCTATTGCTTGGAACTCAGACTGCGATCTACACTGTACTTCATCTCCATCATATTAAAGAAGGTTGGACGTAGGGCTATTACCTCCACCACAAGGGTCTTGAACCAAGGGAAACATTGTGTTTCCTTCGTTTCATGTGCTTGACATCTCGAAACAAAAATGTATGCGAGAAGGGCTTTCAAAGGTCCCTCAACATCTCTCTTGTCCGCGAGGAAGCAAATTTGCATACATCGACACATAGAGAAAGGATTATGCAGAGCAAGGTATGACTCCTTCCTTGTTGAATTGAGAGAGAATGGTACCCCATCGTGATCATTTCTCTATTTCAAAACAGTGGCGAAGAGCTCATTTTAGTTTATAATTAGTTTATCATAGATAGTGGCGGAAACGGTCGAGGTGGTTGGGGAGGGAACTGGGCAGATTCAGAGAGGAGAAGGGTGACGGTGGAGGAAGGAGGAGCCAATGGTGAGGGAGGAAGATGGGCGGATCGAGGCGAGGTAGGAGGATGGAGACAAAGGAATAGAGATGGATATCATGTAAGTGCTAACATCTCGACTTGATGCCATGCATGAGCTACTCGTTCCCTTTAAATGTAAAGACGACGTAAAAAAGATACATTTTTTATTTTTTAAAAATAAGAAGATCGATAAGGGCATCGAGTATATATTCGACTAAATTCCAAATCAATTAATCCGCAATCATCTAAACTACTCTATAATTGAGCAGTTGGCCTAGATCCAACTACAAATCACATCCATCTATTTCCTCAATCCATCATCCAACAGCCATAATTTTCTAAAAGCTTGCTATCAAGTATAGAGCACGGACTCTTGACTCGATACGTATAGACCACAGACTCTTGCCCATAACTCGATACGTATAGACCACGGACTCTTGCCCATATATACATATACGTAGAGACCACGGACTCTTGACTCGATACGTAGAGACCACGGACTATTGACTCGATACGTATAGACAACAGACTCTTACGCATAGCTCGATACGTATAGACTACGGACTCTTGCCCATATATACATATACGTAGAGACCACGGACTCTTGACTCGATACGTATAGACCACAGACTCTTGCCCACAACTCGATACGTATAGACAAGGACTCTTGCCCTTGCCCATATATACATATACGTAGAGACCACAGACTCTTTACTCGATACGTATAGACCACTGACTCTTGACTTGATACGTATAGACCACGGACTCTTGCCCACAACTCAATACGCCGCAGCCCGGCGACGTGTACAACCCGCAACTTGAGCGCCTCTGAAGATATCCACCTTGCTTCCAGCACCGGATGATCATCATGATGCATACACTGATACACCATCAAATCAATTAATCCAAGTATGCATGCTTGTACATCTATATATGTGTATATATATATCATTCATATATGATTATCCATGGTTTTGTTTATTAATTAGCTACTGTACCATGTTTGATGAGCTGCACTCGTAAATATGGCCTGAATTTGGGTAGAGCATGGAAGTAGAAGTATGCTGAGCCTAGTAAAACTTTGCACAGACTTAAATGGTAGCCCGCGCCATGTACAAAACTAACACCACCGCATCAAAAATAAAAAATAAAAAATGGATTCTTGTTGAATTACGGTCCACATAAAAAATGGCTTCTACAATTTTCGATTAAATTGAACTATACATTACCTACAATATGATTAATGACTGCAACAAAAAGAAAACAAAAACAGAAGTGATTAGTGGCCGCGGCGGGATAGGGATGGTGATTGATGGACGGTGGAGCAATCGGAAAGCAAAAAAAAGAAATACAAAAATTGAATAGTTGAGTTGTGAAAAATAAATTGGTTTATTCACTTAGCCATCTCTCAGCGTTTGCATTGTAATAAGATGTATTAAAGTAAAAGAGTGAATCAATGGCTAACTAGGCTAGGTGTATGAGCACAACGATGAAGATGTATGTACGGTGGATGTGTTATATGTCTATCGTCTATAAACTTTAGCACTATTTGATTCTCTGTTTTACTTTAGTTTTTGCTTAGTTAAAAAAATTGATGATCGTTAAAAAGGTGTAAGAAAATATTAATACAATTAATTTTTTTAAAAGAAAACCCTTCAAAGTCTCAAAAAAAATTCTATAATGTTACACGGAATGATAAATACAAAATTAACCAAATTTCAATAGAACTAGAACTAAACTTACAAAATTAACCAAATGTTCAATAGAACCAGAACTACACTAAAACAAAGAATAAAAAAAAGGGAGATACACACGTTTAACAGAGGAAGAGCATATATAATTTAAATCATCTGTCATCCGACAATCGTAGACTAACTATGTAGGCATGTAAAAAAACCCATTAATTAATTATATAAATTTATATATAATTGTCTTTGTTTACGTGAATCCCAGATTATTATATGCCCTAGCCCTTTTTACAACTGTAGCACAACTTCAATTAAATCGTTTCCCAAGATTACAACTATAAAAAAAATTAGAATGCAAGAAATCTTTTGAATCAACATTCAACCTATTGAAGAACAATTGCTGGATCAAGTAGTTAGCCGAGCTGGTCGGTGTGCATGCGTGCATGAGTTTTTTTAAGCATGAGCTAGTTAGTTGCGAGTAATTAACAGCCTAAACATCGCAAGTAATAGTTCAACAAACCTGGATAAGTTTATCTAAATAAATTTATCCGGTGATCAGTGGCGAATATAGAAATTTTCAGGAACGTGGGCAAAAACTAAATACATGACCCTAAAAAAAATTAACTTTCTAACCAAATTATTTTTTTTAACATTTTAATGTATACATCATCCTGAACTTAAAAGTAAGCTTAAATTACACAAAATGTTTGCAATAGAAGGTTTATGAAATGAAAACATCGCTATCTATATTTGTTCCAAACATATTGTAATGTTATGAGATAATATGTAATGTATAATTTGTATCATAGTAAACTTAAAAATAAGCTTTAATTGGATATACTGATTAAAACATGATCTCCAATAATATAAAGGGAGTGTTCTATTTATACTATTACAATGTTATTATGATGTAACATGTGTTAAAATCGCACCATATAGCATAAATATAGAAACATTTATATAAAGATATTTTCAATTTAGATCTTTCTACCTAATTATCTAATATCTAGACAATTCTTTAGTTATCTATGAAAGATAATATTTATGATAAAAGAGCTTCTAGATGTTCTAATACTTTGATGCGAAACATTTTCTATCGCCTTTATATATATTATTCATATTATAAAATTATAAACTTTTAATAGAATTTTGTAAAATATGTTTTGCTAATTCTTGTCACTTTCATACTTTATATTAGTTTTTTAATTGGGATCCGGTCATATTATTATTATTTTGTTTTCTATTATTTCATATCCATCTACTTTTCATAAATGACTTTCTTTATTTATGTTTAATAAAAATAAAACTTCACGAATGATCATAATTTATAACGTGCCAATGGAACATGCTTATTATGTTCACTGTATAAGATATAAAGATAGTAAAAGAAAAACGATAAGATGGTGGCCACACTTATAACAAGCATCTCTAACATATATAAATCGTTTACCCATATGAAGTTGTGAGGTTTGACACATGTAAATCAAAATCCAAAGTTATGCAGCGAGTACATTGTCGATTGTGGACGTGGATATGCTCAGACTTAGCTTCAGCAAAACATTGAATAACATAGATGGCCTAGTCCTCTTCTTGTCCATATGGTTAACAAATGGGTTGATTATGATTGATAGGGTAGTAGGCTATATCATATTTTATCCTAATTTTATCTGGATATGGGTAGAAAAGAATCGAGTTCGGCATGGAGCTTGGCACACGTCAACATCGCCAGCGACGACGGCGCGATAAGCCTGCTGGTGTTAGAGCACCTCCCCAACAAACAGCCTCATGGCATCACAGGATCTACTCCTCAGCATTGGTTCAGTCATCATCTAAATCTTTTTTTTGCGCACGACCAGTTTGCCATTTACATGTTGCGATTATGCTCGCGAAGTAAATCAAGAAAAGTACAGACTTTATGTGCATGCCAGATTTTTACCAGAAGAATACAAAGAGAGTAAAAAAATGCAACGCAAATTAGCAGGTACATCTGTATCGGCATTTCTACATGTCAGTAAGAATTTTTGGCATTCAAACTTATCAATAACAGAACATAACAGCATGATTGTGGGTACTTAAAAAAACAATGTTTTGCGAACAGAGGTGACCTGACACCGGCATGGACAGGAGACGGTAGGCGGCGCATGGAGGGTTAGCGCTTGATGAAGGAGCCGCGCGGGCGACGACGAAGGGGCGACGCACGGAGGCGGTGAGCAGCGCGTGAAGGGGCCGTGCGGGCAGCACTTGGCCAAGGGGCGGCGTAGTCGACGGCGGAGGGGTGGTGCATAGAGGCAGCGGTGTAGGGATAGGAGGTGGTGGGTGACACATGGAGGGGTGTCACTTGACGAAGTGGCGGCGTGGATGACAACGAAAGGACGATACACAGAGGGGCGCACGTGGGCGATGGTGAATGGGCGGTGGGGCTACGCACGGAGGGGAGGCGATGGGCGGGGAATGGCTGGGTATAGGACGGGTGTCCTTTATAGATAAGGCTGTGGGTACTTAGTTTCATAAAATATCTCAGGTACATGTACACGACCCGATCAACCAGATATTTGTCCGAATATTTATCTGACCTGTATCCAAATATATACTACTATCCGATACTATCCATATATGTGTCCGACACCGACACCAAACTCATCGTCCTCAAATCCGATTTTCTGACAAAGGTTTTTTTATAAACCGTGCCGTGCTGCTCATCACCAACCCAACACTGTGTCGCTGCCTGCCTCCTGGAGGGCTGGTTCATTGCCGCCTCGCCTCCTCCTCCTCCGCCTCCCCTCCCTCTCGCCTCCCTCCGCCACGGCCACGCTGCGCGACAAGGCAGCCGGCTTCTAGCCGTCCTCCCTCTCGAGACATCTTTTGCCTTCTCCTGCGGTTCTCTCCTTCCTCAGCCTCATCTCCCTTCCTCCCTCTCTCTTTGGTAAGTTTTCCCCGATCTTGCGAGTTCGGATTTGATACACAGTCGATCTAATGGTTTTTTTTTTAATAAAAATAGAAATTCTTCATAACAACGCAAGTTTAAGAAACATTAGTGTTGTTTTCAGGATTTTGTTTGTGAATTTCCCCTAATTTTGGACTTGAAACCTACATTGTTGATGATACTTGGCATCCGTGGGAGCCCGGGCAGCTGAAACAAGTTCTTGCTAATGGGAAAAAGGGAGGGTTAAATGTGGGTGCTGTTCTTATTTTGCCTGAGGGATTCGAATTAGCGCCGCCCGACCGTATTTCTCCTGAGTTGAAAGAAAAGATAGGAAATCTCTCTTTTCAGAGTTATCGTCCCGATAAAAAAAATACCTCTGGAATTACGACCTTTACCACAACGGTGCCGTCCATGGATCAAATTATTTCGTGGATTGGATTTCACTTGCCTGTCTATGGTTCCCTTGCGTGTGCTCGGGATAGGTTTTTTTTTGAATCGTTGAATTAATTATTCGACGTAGTCTAACAGTTTGTCTCTATTTGAGAGACCCTGCTTGTTGCAATTCAAAATTGATTCTATCGTTGATGTATTTGCAATTCAATCCGAATCAATATATCCCAAACTTTTTCTCCCCCCTACCTTTCTTTTTTAGAGTATTCAAAATCATACTATAACGCTCGATATTCATTCTTTTTTTTCTAATTAGAATTAGCAATTTCATTTGCTATGATTCTATGTTTTCTTTAGTAAAATATTAATTATTATTAAGAAATAAAAAAAGAAAAAATTTCAAAAAATATGCCCTCTCTGCGCGGGCGGTGGATCCGCCACTGCCGGTGATGATCTATTGATCTTATCCTGGTCTATCGTTGAATGAAAACCCTATCCCTATCCCTAGCTCGGATCGTTCTTATCCCCCCGTGCATGCATGCATGAACCTGTATAAATAGGGCCCAGGGCAACTCTCCCTCGCATCGCACCACGTCTTCATCTCCAGCTGACCAGCTCCCTGATCTCCTACGTACAAAAGTCGAGCAAGTAGAGAGCATCGATCCGGCGACAATGGTGCAGCGCACGAACGCCGAGTCCATGTCTATGGACCTCTCTCCGAAGCTTGCCACCAAGTCGTACGGCAACGACGGCGGCGCCTACTACGACTGGTCTCCGGCCGACCTGCCTATGCTCGGCGCCGCCTCCATCGGCGCCGCCAAGCTCGCCCTCGCCGGCGGCGGCCTCTCTCTTCCGGCCTACTCTGACTCTGCTAAGGTCGCTTATGTCCTACAAGGTGCCGATCACACTGATTCTGTTCTTGACGCAATGCTGGATCTTTATTTGTTTTATTTGTTCAGCTGCGTGGTAAACCCAAGCTGCTGGCCTATATATTGTTTCGCAAAGATCCCACTGATCTCACTGATTCGTGATGCAAAGATTAAATCTCTCTGATGTAACTGATTCTTTGATGCAATGCTTAATATTTGTTCAGTTATGAAATGCTTAAATCTTAAATCATGTTCTACAAGGTGCCGATCACACTGATTCTATTCTTGACGCAATGCTTTGATCTTGATTTGTTCAGCTGCTGGCCTGTTGTTTCTTTCCTGGGCAAAGATCCCACTGATCTCACTGACTTGATGCAAAGATTAAATCTCTGATCTAAATGATTCTTTGATGCAATGCTTAATATTTGTTCAGTTATGCAATGCTTAATCTTAAATCATGTTCTACAAGGTGCCGATCACACCGATTCTATTCTTGACGCAATGCTTTGATCTTGATTTGTTCAGCTGCTGGCCTGTTGTTTCTTTCCTGGGCAAAGATCTCACTGATCTCACTGACTCGATGCAAAGATTAAATCTCTGATCTAATTGATTCTTTGATGCAATGCTTAATATTTGTTCAGTTATGCAATGCTTAATCTTAAATCTAGCTGGATATTATTTAATTGTTTGCTTGTAGGCAAGGGCACCTGTGGCGTTGTTCTCCCGGAGGCCACCAAGGAGAAGGTGATCCCCATCAAGGAGGGGGACGCGCTCGCGCTCCCGTTCGGCGTCGTCAGCTGGTGGCACAACGCGCATGGCGCGGCCAGCGAGCTCGTCGTCTTGTTCCTCGGCGACACCTCCAAGGGCCATAAGGCCGGGCAATTCACCAACTTCCAGCTCACCGGAGCCGCCGGCATCTTTACCGGCTTCTCGACGGAGTTTGTCGGCCGCGCCTGGGACCTCCCCGAGGCCGACGCTGCCAAGCTCGTCTCCACCCAGCCTGCCACCGGCATCGTCAAGCTCCGGGACGGCCAGAGGATGCCGGAGCCGTCGGAGAAGGACAGGGAGGGCATGGTGCTCAACTGCTTCGAGGCGCCGCTCGACGTCGACATCAAGAACGGCGGCCGCGTCGTCGTGCTCAACACGCAGAACCTACCGCTCGTCAAGGAGGTCGGCCTCGGCGCCGATCTCGTGCGCATCGACGCGCACTCCATGTGCTCGCCGGGTTTCTCCTGCGACTCCGCGTATCAGGTGACCTACATCGTCCGCGGCAGCGGCCGCGTGCAGGTTGTCGGCATCGATGGCACACGCGTGCTCGAGACACGCGCCCACGGCGGCTGCCTTTTCATTGTGCCGAGGTTCTTCGTCGTCTCCAAGATCGCCGATGACACCGGCATGGAGTGGTTCTCCATCATCACCACTCCTAAGTAAGACGATATATTACAAATTTGCAGTTAATATTTATCATCTGAATGAGATTGGTTTGTGATTTTGCATTCAAATTCGCATTACAGTAGATATTACTGATCTGTAGGTGAGATTTTCGTATTTGACACTGCAAATTCTATGATTAATTACATATTTACGTAGCTCCGTATTTATCATCTGTAGAAAAGATTAATTAGATCTTCTTTCCCTGGTTATTTACATTGCGATTGATATTTATCATTTGTAAATGAGATTACCTCTTGTTTTACATTAAAAATTCATATTGCAGTTGATATTAATGATCGATCTATAAGTTAGATTAGTTTGTATTTAACAATGGAAATTCCGTGGATTGCAATTGCTATATCTATGGATGAGATTAGTTTTTGCTTTATATTATAAATTCACGTCACGTCGCAATAGACATTAATGATCTATATGGATGACATTTGTTTCGTATTTAACATGCAAATTAATTCTATGAATTCACGTCGTAATAGACAGTAATTATCTATGGATGGGATCAGTTTTGTATTTAACATTGCAAATTAATTCTATGGTTGATTCAGCCCGATCTTCTCCCATCTGGCCGGGAGGACGTCAGTGTGGAAAGCGTTGTCACCGACGGTGCTGGAGGCCTCCTTCAACACCACTACGATGTCAAAATGCATCGGTAGGGGAGCGTTCCGCCTTAGAGGGAAGCAAACGCGAAAGCGAGGGTCGACGAAGCGGAAGCGAGAATGTCGGCTTGGAAAAGCTGTTCCGTTCTCGGAGGCTGGACTCGGAGATCTTCTTCGCTCCCAATTAGTTAATCAATGAAGATGGAGCTGCATGCAGCATGCATGTCTTCTCTGAATTCAGTTAGGGTTTTAAGTTAAGAGTCCCTCAATTCAGTTTAGTTAGGGTTTAAATTAGACATGATCTTGTTGATTTATGTTTTGGCAGCTGCATTTGTTTCGCAACAATTAAGCTCGAGAAACATTCTATTATAATGTAATAAATGAGAGAAGACATGTGTTTCGTGTTAAGTCTGCTATTTATTGCAAATTAAGCTTCGGTTATTTTATTTAGTAAATAAGTTCGACAACGTTTTATTTTACCGATATTCTAGATCGATTACATCCCATTTCCTCTTTTAGATCCTCGGGATTACGAGCTCATAGTCTAGGTTTGTTTTATTTTATTTTAAATTAAATTAAATGATTAAATGATTTTTTATTTTTATATATAAGTTAAATGATGATGATGATGTAATATTTTGTAATTTTTTTGTGGGATTTTAAATAATTTTTTTGGAGTTCATAAAATTATTTTTCATGATTTCTTAAACTCTTTAAGACTCCTTTTAGGGGTCTTAATTTTTTTATTAAAGTTTTTAGCAATTTTCAGTTCAAACAAAGAAGGCCTTTCACAATAGGGGCAATGAGCAGAAGCTTCCTGCAATTCGCATAGTAGCTTGGAGTGATCGCCAGTTTCTTTGCAGGTACATGGAGCACACTTTGTCAACTAATTAACAGCAATCTGCAAGATTTGTGGATCATGGAGATTTAAGCAGCATGCACACACATGTATATATCCTGTACCATTATATATACAAGTCCTCGCGATTGCGAGCACTAATGAATCAACGCTAGATATAATTAATTAAACCTTGGAAAGGAGTGGTACGTACGACGTACGCTTAATCTCTCATTGTTCATTTACTGTCTCTGATGGCCTGATCGGATATAGCTATATACGAATAGCGTGCTAATATGTTCTTGCCGATCGATCATGCATATGGTTTCAGCTAGCTGGTTCCCAATTAATGATCTACAAGGTGAGAGACGCCCATCACGGATTTATGGAGCGCCATTATCGATCGATCGAGCTAGCTAGCTAGCTCCTGCAAGAATCTCGGCTGATGATCAAGAGAAATATATTGGCAGTTAGCACCGGCCACACATGCACTGTAGTCTGCAGATGACGACGACGACGCCTCAGCTCGAGCTTCCAGTCAGTGTACTGGAGTAAGGCGAACCACTGTTCCGTACTGATCCTCGGCTCGTCTCTATCTCCGTGCGTGAGTGTACGGGCGCTGATCGACGGTGACTGCGTAACCTAATCAATGGCTTGGTTAATTGCATGGATGTGTGACGCTCCAGCGGCTGCATGCAGCAGCAGGAGACAGCGATTGATTATATAAATTAATTTCCGAGATTATTAATATATCCTTGTTGATCGTTGATTCGATGGTTAATTGATAGTCGATCGGCGACTCAATCTTAAGAAAAGGATTTGTAGTCGATGTTTGACGGAATGACGACGCACGTACGTGCCTTGTCACTTGTCAGGGATTGACGTCTCGATCGGCATTTTTTTTTTTGGTTCTCGATATGAAAGTTCCCGAAGAAATATCACTTGGTAATTGTGTCTTCTTCTTTTTGTAGAAATGCATTTTCCGTGTATATAGACACACTAGACCTATGCTGCATCGTCTTGTTCTTTCCTTGAGCTGTTAACGCTGCTCATGTTCACAATTTTATTTGTTGGCAAAAGCTGGCGAAAACAACAAAATTATATGGCCTTAATTATTGGCAAACGCTGCATGCCTGGCTAGCTAGCTAGCGGTTAGCGCTGAAGCTGAGCTGATTAATTGAAGGTAGGTAAATACTACCACTGACCCATCTTTTCAGCGCATGGAAAGCTACGGCTCCTCGACCAGTTTGTCTCGTACCCCAGTATTTGCGATAGCTGTACAAACATTAATTTTCTATGAACATGAGAGCGGAGGTACACGGTTGGTCTGGTCATCTGGCCTGCGTCGCTTAGGGTCACGGGTTTATGTGCTACGCAGTGATTAGAATTAATCAAGGATGAACAAGCTACGAGCCTAACATTAATAAGAGTACTCAACATTAATCTTTTATGCCAGGTATCTTAAATATACAATGCCCGGTTCCGGCCGTTCCCCGTGCCACGCGTCCTTGCTCTCAGCTCGCCGGTCTGCCACGTCGCGTTGTTCGTTTTCGGCCGTTCAATCGCGCATTTTGGATCGATCCAGCCGTCCATTCATCCTTTAGCTACAAAAGGATTTTTTCGCGCAATTATAAACACCGCGGGCTGCTTGGCTGGCTGGCTAGCTGAGCCAGCTCTCAGCCAGCAGCCCACGGTTCGATCCCCGCATGCGTTCGTGTTTTCCCCTTTTTTTACACCGCCACACGCACGCCTCAGGCCGCCGCTTTCGCCCACGCCACGCCGCTTTTTCCCACGCGCGCTCCTCCGCCAGCTTCAAGGCTACAAAGTGCAGCGCTGGCTAGTCATGTTTATAAATGAGTACTAAATATATATACTCAACATTAAGCTGATAGTTACACTAGTTGTTCAACCTATATCAACTAGGACATCAACCATTCAACCGTATAAAAAGGTATACATCCATTGAACATTAAATGCACAGTATCGGTAGTATCAATAAGGCCCTCCATGTCCTAAATAATTTTCTTGTTTACTCACCGGAAGGCATCCCTGGCAGCTAGAGCTAGACAAAGTTTGGACTCACTAAACTATGAGAGATTGGGAGCTCGAGCCTAACTGTGCATAGACAAATATCATTACACCAACTACCTCATCCTCTGATTCAGCGAACCCAACCATTTCAAGCTGACCTCAACCTTAACCGAGCTCAGATAGTTATATCTTGATCCGTTTATTCAAACTCAACCAAGATGAGCTCGAGCCCGGCCAACAAAGCCTTCATCAAGTCTAACCCTAGGACTTGGTACTCTTTCAAACCGAGCCAAGCCTAAACGAGTTCTCATTAACTGACCGTACATTCAGTACCCGTTCAAACCGAGCACAAGTTGATCTAAATTAACCTAACTTGAAAAAAAAAAAATTCCTTAACCGAGCACCGTAGATTCAGTACCCATTAATTGACCGTAGATTCAGTACCACATCTCCTAAAATATTTCCTTCCTCCTTGAAAAATCTTTACGGCACTATATCTCTAAAACACGTGTTTCTTCGATAGCTTCTCTACCCTAAAAAATCAAATAAGGTTAGGACGCAGATGCATAGACAGTGGTTGGACTTGTCTCTACCTGCACATGTCTCTACATGACGCATGCTAAAATGCAGGAATCTTACAATGTTATTCAGCGGAAAAATACCCGAAATAATCAACAGTTAAATAAAAATTAATAAAATAATCCACCGTAAAAGGAAATTACGAAAATATCCTCGGTCCCGCCACCGGCGGCGGCACATCGGCACGGTCATAGAATTGAAGTTGCCGCCACTCGGGACGGTTGCAAGAAGAGAGTCGCCACCACCCGGTGGCCGGCCGAAGCCGCCGCCACCCGGACGGCCAGCACCACCGCCGCCACCGGGTGGCATGCCCCATTGTCCCTAATTAACCGGACGTTGCATGCACTTAGCGGAAAAAATATTAAAATAATACCGCCGACAACACAAAGGCGTAAAAAATATTAAAATAATGTTCCACCGACAAAATAGTGTCGAAAAAATAATAAAAAATCCTCACCGACAAAATAGTGTCCAAAAATAATAAAATAATTCTCACCGACAAAATAGTGTTGAGTTTTTAATTAATCAAATAGTAATTGCATGATTTACGCTAATTAATACTTGATTAGAGGTCACAGTGATCACAAAATTGATTCTATATATATCGCGTCGTGCGTTCGCCTTCACACACGCAAAGACTCTCGCTTTCGCTAATTTCACACGTCGCTTTCTCTCTCGCTTTCAGTTCTTTTCATTGCTCGCCAGTATATTATTCACGATACCTCGATTGAGGATTCATCGAGTGTGACTTCGCTAATATTTTATGCTTTCAATGAGGGAATATTTTGGAATTTAAATTTGATGTACTTGCTAAATTAGTGTTATTATGCACGATATGCAAGAGTTAATTTTGACATAATAATATTCTATGCTAATATTATTTGCAGTGTTGTATGCTAATCTTGCCATATTAGTACTTAATATTGTATGTATATATTGATATGTGAGGGCTATCTGACTATACTGATGTTGGCATAGTATGTTGTTAATGGTAATTAAACTAATCACCATCACGTAATTAATTAATTAAACTAAGCACCAGCACTTAGGTCTTGCTTTTATTTTGTTATTAATTTTGCACCGCAAGCACCGTAGCACGCACCAATTCTGTAGAGCAGCAGCGCATGCACCAGATTTACGAAGGTAACAAGTACATACGGTGATAGTTTAATATGACCACTTAATTTCGTATATTCTGTGTAATTTACACGCTTGTTTTAATTTTTTCAGGAACTTTGAACCGATCGATCTTATAACCGTTAGGTACGCATTTTATAGTTAACATAAACTTGTTGTGTTAGGTTAACTTAAAATATGATTAATGATTAATTAGTTCTGTAAGGAGAGAAAATGATGTACAAATATAATGGAAATTAGTGAATTTTTATACATGTAATATATGAATGTTTAAATTTTAATTGCACGTACGGCGCAAAATTATATATAATTAGCGACAAATTAACGCCATGAAATTATTCTCCATACAATTATTAACATTGCATTGACCATTATGGCGATTAGTGACGTTGCATTTACTACTACTTCGCACTTACCACTTGCCGTTAACAAGTCTATGCACGACACGTCTATTCACATGACAAGATTCACTTTACGTGTATTTAATGTTTTTATTTATCTCATAGCTTCTAACTTTACAAAATTTAGTTTGCCGTACAAACGACTATTAACACTTGCTAAAATTTTAAATTTGCAATTTTATAAAATTACATACAATTTTGAGTTTTAAAATGTATATTCACATGCTTATACATGTATCAAATTTTACTTCGCCCATATATTTATCATATATATTAAAATTATAGAGAGAAGCTATCCGGTCACGTGTATATAAATATATCTATATTATACATATATTATAATGTATATATGCCATATGCTATCCGGTCACATGTGTATATAAATAAACGCCACGTACATGCAACGTGGCATGGGAGAAGGTCCAGGTCGCTGTGGTCTTCGTCTCGGTCAGTAAACGGGAGCAAATTGAGCGGAAGGTGCAGCGAGAAGCGTAAATTATTTTAGACATGCCATTTTACTAATCAATTATCAATAAAATTACACGCCACCTACTACATATTATCAATAAAATTATCAATAAAATTATCAATAAGGTGCAGCGAGAAGCGTGTGCGTGTGTGATCGTGGTTCATGTCATTGTCATCTTACGAGCTCATCAGATCGAAAAAATTGTGGGAGGCTTTCTTGAACAAAACCTACCTCCCAACGTAAATTATTTTAGACATGCCATTTTACTAATCAATTATCAATAAAATTACACGCCACCTACTACATATTTTTGGACAACTATAATAATTTAGTATATATTTATCATATATTTATATTAAAATATAATATTAGTAAAATGGGCAAGATATATATTATACATATATAACACATGCATACATATATTATATACATACATAGCACATGCAATACAAAAGGGGCCCATGGGTCATGCCACCGGTGGCGGCAATGAAGTCATGGCAGTCCCGGTGGCAGCGGCAATACGTGCCACCCTCGGTGGCGGCAATGAAGCCTGCCACCCTGGTGGCGGCGGCTCATTGCGGCCGTCTCAAGTGGCGGCAAATACAATTGCAATTGCGTTCGGCGGCCGCAATTCGGGTGGCGGGACCCGAGGATATTTTCGTAATTTTCTTTTACAGTGGATTATTCTATTAATTTTCTATTTTACTGTTGATTATTTCGGGTATTTTTCCGTTATTCAGCCTATAGAGCCTCTCTCCTTTTTTTTTTTTCCTTCTCATTGTCGTACTTTCCAACTAGCTAGACGGCCACACAGTGTTCGATCATATAACTTGTCGGTGTGCTAACCGACTCCCCTCTTCCTGTGCATGAAAGAGGAGTGGCATAATCTTAGTATATCCCTTAAAAAACAAGGCCATATATGTGTAGTGTGTGGACAATGACAGTAGTGTCATGTGTAGTACAAGGGTAGCTGTTTGGTGACAAATCCTCCACTGCAACTGCGCCATCACATTCCCATGGCAGCTAGCATCTGCACAAAAGGCAGCATGACAAGGCCTGATGATATGACGCAGCTAAGACCAACTGAGTCATCCATTATCGATCGATCCACCTGTCTGCAGATAGTTTTCTCCCCTCCTAGGCACTTGCTCGTGCCTGCAAACTTGAATCACCGGCGCATTGTTCTTTTTTAAAGCTAAAATTAAAATTATAACCGGATGTCTCTCTTTTACGATTTACTCTCTCCGTTCCAAATTATAGGTCGTTTGACTTTTTTGACACGTACTTTGACCACTCGTCTTATTCAAAGAATTTTATAATTATAATTATAAAATTCTTTGAATAAGACGAATGGTCAAAGTACGTGTTAAAAAAGTCAAACGACCTATAATTTGGAACGGAGGGAGTAACGTTTTGTATCAGTTTTTAGAAGGACTTTAGTGACACAAAACGTCTTGAATGTTCAACTGTGGAAAGATCAACATTACTGATGCCATCAGAGATAAGGATTGGCATAACCGGCTGGTTCTCTGTCTTCCTGTTTTTAATGAAATCGGCAGTGCCCTGTCTTCCCTTGCTTCTCTCAAAACTTCCAAAACCAATTTTCATCAGGAAAAGGTACTCCTCCAATTAATTTAATATGTTGTTGAATTGACTCACAGCACACATATAATTGATGGTGATACAAAATTACTTTCTATCGAAAAAGACGTCCTCATCGACTTTCTCTGCCCCTAGATCCGGGAACCCCTGCGACGGCGAGTGATTACTGATTACGATGCGTGCTGCCCTGCCCCAACCCGTCACGTTGCAATGTTGCATGGACAGTAACATGTGGTAGTTAAACGTACCTTGGTCAGAGACGAACGATGCATGGCGATGCTCACCGAGTCACCGGTACCAAAGGCAATAGTGGCATGTCACGTGCGTACAAACGATCGATGCATATTCACAATGCCTTGCATTTTCTCGGGTTCGCAAAAATCAAAACCGCATGCATCCTCCCCTCGATCCCTTGGACGGTTAGACCATACCCTGAAATGTGTTTTTGGGCCCTCTCATCGATCTTTGTCATTGTATTTTTAAGAAAAAATCAGATACTCTCGTCGGTCGCACGTATTATGGTTTATTTGGGCTAAGGCATTTTTTGGTTTAGAAGAAGTCTGGGAAGACAAAGGACAGGAGGTGAATAGAGGGCTGGCAATGAGGCGACAGTGATATCGCCTTATTCATGGGATCGATGGAAGGTGATGAGCAAAGAGCCAACAATGACCTAGGGTCATTAGATGGCATCAGACGGTGGCCGGTGGATTTTACCTGATTTGATGACTTCCCGCTTCTCTTCAACTTCATCTTCTTGATTTATCTACTTGAAAATGAAAGAATGGAATACCACAATATTGGAGCGATTAAAATGGCAAGCGAGAGAGAGATGACTAAGCGATGACATGTGACATGTAAGGGCTATCCGAATCTATATTAGTATATGAAAAAACACCTTTATAAAATATTCTCGAAAATTCATGCATATAAAGTGTATTCTTAATATTAACTAAGATTGCTAGTTAGGCATAGAACTCTACATCCACGCAGAGAGGCTCAGGGTTTTCCTAAGAGTCATGCAAGAGAAAATAAGAGAAAGTTACACCACAAAATTCATCGGCCATTACCATACTCTTTGTATGAATTTTTATAGAAGTTGGTCGTTCTTATTGGTAAGACTCATTAGTTATGTTTTATGCTGCCATGTAAATTTTATTATTGAGTAATGAAGGCTATTTGGATTTTTTTTTTTAAAAAAAAAATTGTCATAGTTTTACTCAAAAAAAAATTGTCATAGGACATGTTCATTATTAGGTTGCAGAACCAACCAGCTTTTCTGAAAGTCTACTTCAACACTCATCACTTCTTTATATGATCGGAGACATGAATCAATTTGAGCACACAATTATTTTTTATTTAAATTGCACCAGCCATGACCCATACTCCGGTTCTTCGATTTTGATACATATGTAGTATATTATAAAGATGGATGGTTTGAAAATAGCCCCACGGCGTTTATATGCAGAGATGACCACACGGCTGGATGAAAAGCAACCAGAGAGATATGCTGAAACCGTGTCATCAAACACTCTATATATTACAATCAATCAATCTCACTGAAATCCTATCCTACCATAATTAACAGACTAATTGTACTGTCTCTTGTTCCTTTTGTGGTAATTAATATGGATCACGATGGGCCGGGAGCGCTAATTGAGCGGCCAGCTGGGACCTACCTACCTCACAAGATGGCGGCCGGGCCCACCTCCCGCCACGCACGCACGCCGTGGCCTTCTAATAAGCGGCTCCCCCTCCCCGGCCGCCGTTCTACACCATCATTCTTGTACACAATCCGACGCTCCGGCAAGCCGGCCGGCAGCAACCACGACGACGAAGAGCTCGCGTGTACGTACGCACGCGCTCTCGCAGCAGGCGGCGATGAGGCCGGCGGCGCCATTGGTGGTGGTGGCGGCGGTGCTCCTGCTGCTCGCCGGCGGCGGGCGGGCCGGGCCTCTGAAGGCGCACTTCTACCGGCACTCGTGCCCGGTGGCGGAGGCGGTGGTGCGCGACATCGTGGCGGCGCGCGTGGCCGCCGACCCCGCCCGCCTCCCCGCCCAGCTGCTCCGCCTCTTCTTCCACGACTGCATCGTCAGGGTAAGATTTAAGAACATATATAATTAGCTATAGCCATGGCGTCCATGGGCATCGGCGTACGTATGTCGTATGCAAGAATGGAGCTTGAGGCATCGGCATTGTGTGTGGGATTAATGGCGGCGGTGGGATCGATCGGGATGGGGGAGCAGGGGTGCGACGCGTCGGTGCTGGTGGATTCGACGGCGGGGAACACGGCGGAGAAGGACGCGGCGCCGAACTCGTCGCTGGGCGGCTTCGACGTGGTGGACACGGCCAAGGCCGTGCTCGAGGCCGTCTGCCCCGGCGTCGTCTCCTGCGCCGACATCCTCGCCCTCGCCGCCCGCGACGCCATCTCCTTCCAGGTCATCACTCACACTGTAGCTTTCGTCGCTTTAGTTGAGCTGAAAGTGAAGAACTTTTGAAGAGGGCGTACAATTGTACAAACACTAAAATAATATTTTAAAAATTATTTTAGTTTTTATAAAATGAACGATCTGTATAAAAACGAACAAGTGTGTATATATACGCGCGTGTTTGATTGTACATGCATGCATGCAGTTCGAGCGCGAGATGTGGGACGTGCAGCTGGGGCGGCGCGACGGCGTGGTGTCGCGGGCGACGGAGGCGCTCACCCAGCTCCCCTCGCCGTCGGACAACTTCACCGCGCTCGAGGCCAACTTCGCCAGCAAGGGCCTCGACCTCAAGGACCTCGTCATCCTCTCAGGTAATTATAATTTTATAATCACCCACGCAAACGCAACCGCGCGCGGATTTTACGCTTGATTAATTTACTCTCCTTGTCTTTACTTTCTTAATATATTACTCCTACTAAATTACTATGTGATACCTATAGCTCTTTTTTTAAAAAAAAAATATATTATGTGCTAGCCGTAAGATTCATATGCTGCACCACTCTACATATCGAGCGGTCCAGTAGCTAGAACAAGTAAATCATGGAATATATATAACTGTGTGAAGTGCATTTTACTTGCATTTTGTAGCACAGACCCTACAGAGCGTTGGATGAGTCTATATAATCGACATATCTTTTCCTTAATTTTGTACTTCCAGTTTGTTAGCTTATGTATTTACACGCATGCATAGACGTACCTAGCTAGCTACGTAATTAACTCCCCTAGCTACGTATTATGGATGAATACGGCATATATATATCTATATATATTGATCGATCGATCGATGACCAGCTTGTTGGTACTGATATACTGGTGACCACATGGTGAAGAGACCACATATATATGTCATATATAATCAGATCATCACAGGGCTAAATTATACCACTCCTATAAAGCAGCACCGCAGTACGTGCGGTGGGCACGCACATGCATGGCAATTTTACGCACGCAGAGAGAGAGAGAGAGAGTGAGAGGGGGGGGGGGGGTGCACTGGTGCGTGCATGCATGCATGGGCGCCGTGTGGCGAAAGGGATGTAGCAACCACCGCCGCACGCAGCCAGGCCAGCGCTGCACGATAGGTGTCGGTCGAGCGGCGCGTGCATGCGTACGTATACCTAGCTCTCTCTCTCACTCTGTCTGTGCGTGCGTGCACAAGCACAACCCAGCATCGATCCATGGCCGCCCGTTCTTGATAAGCTTTAGCCCGTTCTTGATAAGCTTTAGCCCGTTCTTGATCTGCATGCACGCCTAGCTAGCTAGTACTAGCTACTAGTCAGCCACAGCAGTTTGCCGCATCAATGCACGACGAGTCAGATCGGTCGGTCGATCGAGCTCCACCCAGCTGATGATCACCTTTAATTATTCCATCCAAAAATCAAATCACCCGGCGATAGTTAATTCAATATTGCTCCAGCCTCCATGCACATTCTCCTCTTCCATTTGTTTCGACTCGAGATCCATGCCTTGTCTATATATGGTGTCGTAATTCGTAAACCCTCTCGATCTCTTAATTATGTTATTTTCGGAAGAAAACAATTTGTCCTTAAAACTTTTTAAGTTCCGTGCACAGTGCACGTTTCTTTCCCCTCACTCCCTCGATCTCCCCTACGCATGCTAGCTCCGGTGGTCGTTCCCGGCGCCGACACCTTCCCGGCCGTCCCCAAATGCCCCAAACGCTGCAAAAATTCGATGGTCAACACCACAACAATATTTAATCGCTCTGTATATGTCCATGCTTTAATTTGTACGTACTACTTCCAATTATACCTTGTTCCGAGCAAATAACTGATCCGACGCATATACGTACATATATGCATGCACGTGTGTGTGTTCCCCCAAAAGCTAGCCAAATTAAAAATCGAAGCCTAATATATTAACATTAGTGGAATCAACATGTACACATCGATTATATACATACACGCCCATGTTCATGCCATGCTCATTCAGGCATGCATCATGCATCACTAAAAGTTCAATCGGCTATGTATTGTCCAAATGATGCTGCTAGAGCTTCGCCGCTACTACAGTACGTACCAGTAGACGGTAGTGTGGTGGTTACTCGGAGTGTCCCTGTAGCTCAAGGCCGGTCCTAAGTCCTAACCAGTAACTGCCAACTGCTACTAGTGCTGGTAGCCACTGGATGCTGCCACTTCTAACTAACATCCATATCCAAGCATGCATATGCAGCTGTAATGCAACAAAGCATATATAATGTGATATATCGAGCTACTTGCCTGGCCGGCGTTTCAGTTAATTGCTCAACAGTACGTGCTTTGGAGTCTTCTCAGAATTTTCGGTGTGCCTGGTCCCCCGGAATATTAACTTCTCCTCAATTTGGTATATGCTTATAAATGAATTTTGCAAATTTAGTCGTCATCAAGTCCATGGGGGTCGGCAACCTGCAGTGACCGGTAGTTCAGTACCACTGTACCACAGTGGCCGACACAGCAGGTGGTCGTGGCCATGTTTGAAGAGACGGATCAATTATGGTTCACTTGATTGAGAGGTTATACATGAAAAAAAAAATTGACGAGCCACGTAACCATCGTTTGCTGGTATATTTGGACTGTGAGGAACAACCGAATTTTTTCGGAATGTTGAACGTTGGCCGGCTGATGTAGTTCTCACTATCCTTGCTGATGTTGCATAGTGTGTAGCCGTTCAGCACAGTGTTGTGTATTTTTGTTGTTGGAGATCTTAGGATTAATGCCTACAACTATGTTTTCCTTTGTTCCTGCTTTTGAATGAATTAGGCAATTCGCCTATTACTTTCAAACAAAAAAATTGACAGCACGCACTAAGAACAAGGGTGTGCTTGGTTGCTCTGCTACAGATAACTCGATAAGGTACTGTAGAAATTAATAGGATGGGAGCTAACGCGTGGATAGGTTTTTAGAGCATCATTAATCCGGGCATAATTTAAATTGATCGATCACTATTTACATGTCTTTTTAACTATTTATCTATCTCTCTCTTATATTTTAATTAATACACTACTAGAATGATCTAAGTTAAATTTCCATCGGTCGTACATGCCCTTAGAAAATATAATATGGGATCAGACATTTCGGTTTGATGTTTGGTTGGGTGGATGAGTAAAATCTTCATCGTCGCTCCAAATAACCCTATCAAGTTTGACATGATTGCCTCCTCGATCCTCAATCCATACGGCATCCTCCCTCTCTCTATCATGTTGTAACCCCGTTCCAAGGCCCGAGGGATCATTTTTGAGCAAAAGGGACATGAGAGCTGCCTTGCATTGATCAAAAGGACGGAAGGTTTATAGGATGGGGGAGATAGGGCCCCTCCCCCTTGGGCCCGCGCGAGGGATCATGGGTGATCAATGGAGGAGGGATAATCGAGCAGCGAGAAAGAGGGAAGGATTTGCAAGGGGGCCGGGGAGGCAGAATTGAGAGGGGCAGAATGCAGGGAGGGATTGGGGGAGGCCCAGGGCCACTGCAACCAAACGCACTGATCGATCGAGCTACTTAGTATGAGCTGTTCGTTTTGGCTCATACTTGCTGTTGGATACTTGAATTATTGCATGCAGCACCTGGGCAGCGACAGTGACAACTAGCTACCAGCATGCATGCATCAGCTGCCCAATGCTTACTAGGTTGAGTCAATTAATCATAGCTCGATGGACTTGCTACCTACCGGTACAGTAGCTAGCTCCACTTAAATTGATTATTGGGCACGTACGGCTCCTCTACATTCTCAATCAGAGAGTATATACATTTGCACGGGACCATATCCTTGATTGTACTCTTAATTGGGATCCTTATATTTATTTTTCATCTTGTGGCGATCGATCTATAAAAGATGGCCCCATCATAAGATCTGATCTTGTGAACCGTCTGCTTGGCCTGCATTTTAGGTGGTAACAGCACTTCCAAGGATGCTTGCTTTTAATGGATGTAGGCGCGTGATTAGTTGAGAGTTGTGCATGCAAATATGCAGTTAGGCCAGAAGTTGGTTCTTTTTACCGTGCTAATGTAGAGCACATGCTCATTGGCTGTGTGCTTGTAGGAGGATAGAAATGCTTAACTCAATATCCGGCCGTGTTTAATTAGAAAGGTGCTCATAGATGAAAACATACAAGTGTACACTTCTATGCATTAATGGAGAAAAAAACGTGTTTAATGGCGTGAAAATGCTCTTTTTTTTTTTGTTAAGCATCTGTGTATATAAGCACATTGTTATACACAACACATTGCATTGCCATTGTATATGACCTTAAAGGGTGTCGGTATCTCAGCTTTTCAGCAGAATCCACCAGCGTTTGTTAATTTTGATTTTAGCCGTGCCATTAAAGTAACATAAATATATACAAAAAGGCTTAAATCTGAACTCTGAAGACTGATTTCTCTAGTCGTTTCGGTTCTTTTTTTTTTTCGTTTCTGTTCCCCGCAGGCGCCCACACGATCGGCGTCGGGCACTGCAACGTCTTCGGGGCGCGGCTCTTCAACTTCACCGGCGGCGCCTCCCCCACCGCCGACCCGTCGCTGAACGCGGCGTACGCGGCGCAGCTCCGCGGCGAGTGCGGGTCGGCCTCGAACAACGCGACGGCGGTGGTGCTCGACCCCGGCAGCGCCGCCCGCTTCGACTCCCACTACTACGTGAACCTGAAGCTGGGGCGGGGCCTCTTCAGCTCCGACGCCGCGCTGCTCGACGACCGCCGCTCCGCCGCCATGATCCACCGCCTCACCAGGCAGGCCTACTTCCTCGACGAGTTCAGGAACGCCGTGCGCAAGATGGGCCGCGTCGGCGTGCTCACCGGCGACCAGGGCCAGATCAGGGCCAACTGCAGGGCCGTCAACTGGGCAGCCTGGTGAGTGACGGCGCGTCATCATCATTCAGCAGCGGCTTGATTTTAAAATTGGTTAAAATTAAACCGCTGTTTCTGATCAATTGACGAAGGATGGATGGATGGATGGATGGAGCTTTCTTTCTTCTTTTATATATATTCTGATAAATTATGTGTTTTAGTGATGGTATAATTTAGTGAATCCCTTCGATCATATAGAATCATTCCAGTTTTATTTGGATACGTGTAATTATTCCCTGTTTCATCCAGTAAATTTCATCTGTTCTGTTCTGTATGGCTTACCGATCGGCCAAGTATTGGGCTCTTTGGTAGCAAGAGCCGGTTCTTTGAAACAAATGATCCGGCTTTGTAATAACGGTTCAGCTTCTCAAAGTTTCTGAAGTCGTAGTTGTGCTGGTCTGTCCAAGCTCGGGCTGGATCAAAATCAAATCTTTTTTCATTATCAGGCTCGAACTAAAGATCAATGAAAAGCTCAGCTGGACACAATATCGGCTCGGTTTGACTCATTACTTTATTTTTTTTTTACTTTTTCAAGGATTTAAAAGCTTCGTTTCAAAAATCACTAATTAAATCATCAATATACATACCTCACTTCATTTTCTCTTCCATAGATCTTGGATACGGATGGATAGCCTACAACCCATGAAAATTGATGTATATCGATTGAAAATCAAGCTCGGAATCCATCTCGAATAAGGTTTCGACCTCAATTTGAGTTCGACTGTTCGAGTGGCTCGTTGGGTCCGAGCTTTTGGTGCAACCATAGTTGTGACACGATTATAATATTTTAGCTTTTTAATTGTAATTCTGGACATTTTAGCCCAATTTCATGTCAATCTGATCAAATGGGCCATGAACTGGGCTTCTCATCCACTAGACCAGTACACCAGTACACAACTTACATCACCTCAAATTACATGGCCTTTGAAATAGGCTGGACCGACCAAGGTTCAGCTCCGTTCTCTCCAGCACGGCCTAATCTAAAACTAAAAGAGCATTGCTGGTTCGCAGGCTCCTAAAAATGTACAAAAACAAATCGCAATTGATTTTGACTTATCTCACCGCCATTTTCTTTCAAAACAACTAAACCACGTCTTACGGCGTAAATAGATAATATTCTCTAAATCTGAAACATCATGAATCATTCCATACAACCACACCTCGCCAACCAAACACATACATAAAGAAACATCATACTATTCCACAAACAAACATCTGAACCATGTATTGTATTATCTTATACAACCAACCACATTAGCAGCAGTAATTAATAACAATCAGTATGTTTAGGGACATGTTCTCATTGACTTATCTTATTTGACTTATAACCTAATTTTTAGAGCTTTTTCTAAGATTGTCTCGAGAGCACTGTACTCTCTGTTTAATTTGATTTTAGATACATCGATATAAAACAGATGACCTATCTTGAAAAAACTCGAGCGAGCGCGCGGACGACGATGCGTGCGACTAGGGTTTCTCCCTAGCCGCAGCCGCCGCAGCCATTCCTCGCCTCCTCCCCAAGCCGCGCCCCCTCTGCCTCAGCCCCCCACTGCTCCCCGCCTCTCGCGCCTCCTTGCCCTGCCTTGCCCAGTTGCGGTGGCGGCGCTGTCGCTTCTTGGCCACGGCCCATTTCGCCCACGGTACCACCTCTACCGGGGTGGAGCTCGTGAGGTGGCCCGCCCCGCCCGCTCTCCTTCATTCCTCGTCTCGCGTACAAGAGTGGCCTCCGCAGGTGTGCGGGGGAGGCGCGGTCTACTTGTGGGTGGTCGTGGCGGCCGTCGTGGCGTCTGTGTCCTTTGTGCTGGCCAAGGCCACGGCCGTGCTGCCAGGCCGCACAACGCGCATGGGAAGGCGCCGGCCGTCGCGGGGGAGGCTCTGTGTGCTTGTGGGTGGTCGTGGCGGCCTCAAGTTCGCCTTCACAGACGGCATGGACGTCGCCGGCGACGGCACCGTTTACTCCACCGTCGCGTCGCACAAGCATGGCCTGGGACGCTTTTTTGCTGGACGTGCTCGAGACTGGCCAAACGTGGCCGGCGGCGGGGCGGCCTCCTCTGTGTTCATGCATCGACAGCGGCGGTAGCATCCTCCCACTCTGCTCTCGGGCCTAGTTTCCCGGCGCGGGCGTCCGTCGGCCGCTGGCGGCGCGCGCCTCTCGGCGGCCGGTCTTTGTGTCTAGATCTGGAGGTGGCCGCCCGTGTTGCCGTCGGTGGTGTTGTTTTGTGTTTAGATCTGGCTCTGGCGGTGGTGCTGTGCTACCGTGCGGCTGCTCGGTGGTGTTGCTATCCGCCCGCGCTGCCGTCACACTAGAGCTGCTTCGGGTCGCCCTCCTTCAGCTCCTCTGTGTCCACACCTTTGCGCGCTGCGGTGGAGTTCGGCGCTGGCTTTCCCTCTTCTTCCTTCCCCCCTCCTCCTGGCCCCGTCTCGGCGGAGACCGGCCCGGGGGGACCGTTCTGTGTGAGGCTGGATCTGTGGGTAGGAGGCCTAGATCTGGTGGTGTATTGACCGAAGCGGTTGGAGCGGGCGTGCTCCAGGGTCGTGGGTCCTGTGGCCTCGTAGCTCAGCGGAGCTCGGCACCGGCATCTTCTCCTTCTTCCCCCTCCTCCTGAGCCCGTCTCGGTGGAGGCCGCTTGGGGGGTCCGCATCGGTACCTGACTGAAGTTGACGGAGCAGGTGGGCTCCAGGGGCGTGTGTCCGGCGGCTCCTCGGCTTCTCCGGTGGTGGTGTGGTGGGCCGTTGCTCGTCCTTCGGCGGCGTGGCGACCCCTGTCTCTAGCCTAGTCCCATCCTCTCCTCCTTGCCCTCCCCTCCCCATGAGGTGCTCGGTGGTTAGGTTGGCGTTTTCTGGGTTAGTCGCGGCTTCGGCTTGCGACGCCTGGGTGGCGAGGCGTCTAGTCTTCTTCGCTTCCCTTGTGCTGGCCACCAAGTGTGGTGGCCTGTCGGGGGTAAAATTACGGTCCATTGCCATGACCCACTCCCTGACGGACCAATCGAACAGCCTACCAGGGCCCAGCTCCCTGGAAGGTTCTATCAGGCCCATATGCATCCTGCCGAACAGCTTCCTGACTGGCACGGTGCGTAATGGCCTAGGATTCCTGTTTGAGTCCGACTCGAACAAGAGTTCTGCACGGCTGCGTGAAGACCCGGACGTTGGTTTCCCGGATTGGATTAGGAGTCGTGATCCTCAAGACTAGGAGTATGCCTTATCTGCCTCGGAGTATATTTGGCATGTCGGGTTCGTTACGATCCGTAGTTAGCCCGCCCGATATTCCCTCAGAGGTCGGTTTGCTCGCACTATATAAACCCCGCCTCACGGCGCTTAGGGGCATCGACTTGAGTTTACGATTAGCATCTCGAGACACCGATCTTCGCTTGTACACACATAATCTCGCCGGACTTGTTCGTCTCGCCGAGCCACCTCTTGTAATCTCCTCCGATATATAAGAAAGGCCGGACGAGGGCTATTATCTCCCGAGAGGCCCGAACCAGATAAAACCCCGCCTCTGCTCTCGTGGTTGTTCGACGTGTCTCCTATCTCAATCTTCAAGAACCTTAGTGACTTGAGATCGTTATCTCAGCCGTCGACAGTTGGCGCCGTCCGTGGGGATACGCAGATCGAACATGTCGAACTCCATCAGCGATAAGGAGATTCTTCCTGAGTACTACGACTCGGCGGCGGGACGCTTCTTCCCTCGCTACTGGATCGATCTTACCGACGTAGATCGATGTCTGTGTCTGAGACAGAAGTTTCTGGATATACTCCGGAGATGGTCTCAGGTCGAGCTCCCGTCATTGACGATGAATACGGAACCGACGATCTTTACGCTGGTTTAGATCTATCGGATTCCAGGGCTATGTCGGTCGATTCTTCCTGTGGTGACACAGCGATGACGCCGTCTAGCGCACGCGGCCACCGCGTCGTCAACATGACCGGCGCAGGGACTTCGAATCCTGCGCGGGTCCCGGTGGCCGGGGAGATCGAGCAGATCAATTCTGCTCGGCACCCAGATGAGGCTGCATTAGTTGCTCGCGAGCAAGATGTTGTTCGCCGCACTTTTGACGAGTCCATCAACCAAACTCTGGCGCAGATACGCGACCAACAAGCGTCGGCCGACGAACCCGCCTCGCGACCCACGCCAAGACCCCAGAGAAATTCAGCTGCCGGGTAGAATCCCGCGTGCCTGGACTCGGTCGGGCAAGACGCGGATGTCTCGGGATCCCGGGCCCTGGAGCAGTAGTCGAACGGCTCCGTGCCCCGCAATCAGAATCGATCCGCCACCAGACAATCTCGTCCTCGTGGGCGTCGCGTAACTACTCATCTTGAGAAATTTGCCGAGGGCCTTAAGTCTATAGGTGAAGCATCATCCGGACAAATAGCGCCGCCTCGTCCGGTGGATTTGGACAATAACGATCCGATCGATCGCGTGACCACCGCCACCGCCAGATCACCGCCCACGAGCAAGCTGCCCGTGGTCGCCGTCGCTCGCCAAGTCCCCGTAGTCATCGCGACCACAAGGGCAAGCGCGTGCGCGATGATCACGGAAGATCCTCTCGTGAGGAGCGCGTTGTCGCGACCACGAGGAAGGAGCGTGGAGGCTTGTCGCGGAGAGAGTTCCTCCAAGCAGAGACCTCCCGCTCTGCAAGAGTTCCCCCGACCAATAGGACTAACGTCTTTTCAAGGCTGGGTTCTCGCGGGAAGGTGGCCGGTCTTATGTCTTGGGTCATAGGTTTTCTCCGACGAAGCTTCGCTCGTTCGGTGGCCTCCAAGTTTAAACCCGACACATGGAGAGGTACAATGGGACTCAAAACCCAGAGGAATTCCTTTCCATTCACGCAACGGCCATCATGGTCGCCGGGTGACGAGCTTATTATGGCCAATTACCTTCCGACCGCCCTGAGGGTGCCGCCGGACGTGGTCGTTCAATCGAAGAAGGTTCCATCTCTTCTTGGAACTAACTTTGTGACGCCTCGATCGCTAACTTTCGAGTCATTACGTGCGTCTGGCAAGGATGATGATCGCACGGATGATCCAGATGAACGGGAGACCCTCCGCAACTTCGCGTGAAGCGTTTCATCAAGATTCGCAACACGATCCCGAACATTTCGATGAATCATTGTCCGCGCTTTCAAAACGGAGTCCGCGACGAGCGGCTCACCCAGATCTCGAGATCAATGAGACTGGACCGCCAATGACCTGTTCATATACCGATCGCTACGCCAATGCGACGGAGCGTGTTCAATACAAGAAGGCGTTCGACAAGGCGCGAGCCGCCCGACTGTGTAGAGGAGAAGAAGAAGACCAGAAGAATCCCGGTGACAACAAGTCCTAGAAGAAGAAAAGAAGAGCGATGCGAACAATACCGTCATTGGTATAGATCGCGCCTCATCCCAAAGACGGGCGTAAAAGCCCAATAATAACTCTAAGGGCAAGAAGTCCGCCAGGAGGCAATCAAGGCAAGAAAGATCCCAATGACCGATATTGCAAGTACCACCAAAGACTACGGGCATGATACACGCCACTGCAGAACCTGGGCTGCAAAGCTCGAAGATTTCTACAACGGCAAGGGCCCAATGCCCACCCTGCCCGAGAAAGGTGAAGCCGGTAAGGCCAAGCGCTAAACCGATGATGGTGATCGGACGATGACAAGTATCGAGCCCGTGAACCATATTGCCGCCATCTTCGGCGGCTCTTCGCTTATACCTCTCGGCGACCTCAAGGAAGCTGCTCGGGAGGTCCACAACGTCGAAAAGGGTAAGCCTCAGCCCGAGTCAATGAAGTGGACCGAGGTCCCCATCTCCTTCTCTCAGGAGGATTGCCCCACTGGGATGATCAAGCCACAGAGGCTCCTACTGGTGGTCACTCCGACCATCAGCAACGCGAGAGTTGGCCGTGTACTCGTAGACGGCGGGAGTGCTTTGGACTTGCTCTCTGCTAAGGTCTTGGACGAGATGCAAATTCCTCGTTCCAAACTTAAAGAGGTCGCAATGCCTTTCTACGACATTGTCCCGGAGAAGTCGTCCAAATTGTTGGGGCGTGTTGTCCTACCCATTACCTTCGCTACCCTAGCAACTTCCGGACAGAGTTGATCACGCTCGACGTGGTCGACTTTTCCATCTCACAGACAACGCAATCTTGGGCCGCCATCACTTGGTAAGTTTATGGTCGTGTCCCACCACGCTTACCATTGCGTGAAGATATCGGGTCCCAACGGCGTGATCACGGTCAAGGGCAATTATAAAGTCGCTCGATTGCGACGAGCGCCCTTGCCCTGGTCAACCAGCTTCCGCCATGAGGTCCCGACGCCCGCAGACTAAGTCTCAGACGCCTCTAGGGTCTCCCTTCACCAGGGGAGAGACTAAGGAAGTTCATTGCCTTTGGATGATTCCTCCAAGATAGCTTCATCCGGGGCCAATCTGACCCCAAATAGGAAAGCGAGCTCATTGCCATCCTCCGAGCTAACGCAGACGTGTTTGCTCGGGAGCCGTCGATATGCCCGAGTCCCAAGGGAGGTTATCGAGCATAAACCGTCAGTCCGCCGACAAAAAGCTTGTTCGCCAAGCTTCGCTGTTTTCGGACTTCAAACAGGATCATCAAGGATCGACTTGCAAGTCGCTCATTCTTTGGTTTCATCCGCGAGGTTGATCACACCGAGTGGTAGCCAACCCCGCCATTGTAAAGAAGAAAGGCGGCAAGTGGAGGATGTGTGTCGATCACACAGATCTGAACGCCGCTTGTCCCAAGGACAATTTCCACGCCTCAAGATAGACCAAATGGTCGACGCGATCGCGGATGCCCAAATTTTGAGTTTTTGGATGCTTACTCGTGTTATCACCAAATAAGCATCTCCCCGAGGATGAAGAGAAGATCGCCTTCATCACCCCTTCGCACTTTCGCTACACGACCATGTCTTTCGGTTCACAATCTTGTCGGTGCCACGTTCCAGCGCTTGATGGAAAAGACTTTCCCAGAACAGCGTGGAAAAAACCTGAAAGTCTATGTCGATGACATAGTTGTAAAGAGCAAGCTTGCTCCAGATCATGTAAAAGACCTGGCCGAGACTTTTCAAAATCTCAACAGGCATCGAATAAAGTTAAATCCAGATAAATGTATCTTTGGTGTTCGATCTGGAATGTTGCTAGGTTATGTAATTGGTTCGCAAGGAATTTCTGCCAACCCTGAAAAAATCGAGGCCATTGAAAATATGCAGGCTCCGACTACCGTTAAGGAAGTCCAGAGTCTCACCGGACGGATGGTCGCCTTTGAGCGTGTTTATCTCCGTCGTATGAACGCGGCTGCCCTTCTTAAGGCCTGCGCAGAAGCACAATGGTTTCGAATGGACGGAAGAGGCTGAGCGATCTTTCCAAGATCTAAAGCAATACCTGTCCAACCCACCTGTCTTGACTACCCCGCGTTACGGCGAGCAGTTTTTGCTCTATCTTGGCTGCATGCCGCAAGCGATGAGCGCGGTCTTGACGGTGGAAAGGGAAGGCATCCAACGGCCAATTTATTATATGAGCGAGGTGCTTCACGGATCAAAGGAGCGCACACGAGGTCCGTGTTGCTCTACGCCTTGCTCATGTCCTTCAGGAAACTTCGTCATTATTTCCAAAGATCAACATCGGGTCCCACCAAGTTCCCTCTTGGAGAAATTCTAAGGAACAAGGAAGTCGACGGAAGAATAGCTAAATGGGCAATGGAATTAGCAGAATTCGATATTCTGTTCGCTGCTCGAACGGCTATCAAATCTCAGGTCCTGACTGACTTTGTCGCTGAATGGACTTGCCCGCCCAAATCCCAGGAAGCTCCCGAGCAACCTGATGAACCCTCTTGGACCATGTTTTTTTATGGCTCGCGCACTGGAAACTCGGGGGCTGGTTTTGTTCTCATCTCCCCCCAAGGAGAGCAACTCCAGTATTCTATCGAACTACACTTTGCGGCGACTAACAACGCTACGGAGTAAGATGCCTCTCTCGGGACTAAAAGCGCAAGTCGCTTTCGGCGTCCAACGGCCGACCGTGAAGGAGATTCACGATTGGTCATCAACCAGTCAACAAGGAGTATCGGTGTTGCGATGACTCAATGGCGCGACCGGTGAAGTGAGGAAGTTGGGCGGCACTTTCGATTTTCGAGGTGCTCTTCGTGCCTGTGAAGGACAACTTCTTGGCGACCACCTATCCAAGTATGGATCCTCACGAGAACTCGCTTCCGCAGGGTGCTCGCCGAGCACCTTTACAAGCCCTTAATCACGCCTCCGGACGAGGCAACCGAGACAGTGGTGCCGCTCCGCTATCAAGCGGTGCATGGATCGACAACGCCATTTGTTCGGTACCTTGCAGATGAGACCGCCGACGACGGCCGCCGGCGTTTTCGCCATAAGGCGTGCTAGTTCATACCGACTTATGGACGGCATCCTTACCGTCGAGGTGCTCGGGAGTCCTCTCCAAATGCATCTCGCAGCAGGAGGGTGTGTTCCTCCTTAGGGACATACACGAGGGTGCCTGTGGCAACCACGCCTCCTTCCGAACTCTGGTCGGCAAAGCGTTTCGCATGGGCTATTACTGGCCCACAACGTTTCAAGATGTCCGGGACTTAGTGACTAAGTGCAAAGCTTGCCAATTTCACGCCCGGAAGGCACATAAGCCCGTCCAAGAGCTCCAAACGATCCCCCCATCTTGGCCTTTCTCCACATGGGGTCTGGATCTGCTCGGCCCATTCCCTAAGGGGTACAAGGGCTACACACACTTGCTCGTCGCCATCGACATTTTTACAAAGTGGTTTGAGGCAGAGTCTGTGTCGTCTCTTCACTCCAAAACGGCTGTGCGCTTTTTCAAAAGCAACGTGGTCACGCGCTTTGGGATCCCCCATAAGCTGATCACGGATAACGGTACCAGCTTGAAGCGAGCTATTCCAGAATATCGCGAGCAATTTGGGCACCAAGGTCTGCTTCGCCTCCGTGGCACATCCACAGAGCAATGGAGCAGTCGAGCGAGCTAACGGACAGATTGTCCAGGGTATTAAACGGCGCGTGTTCGCGGCACTCCGCGAGCACAACAAAGCCTGGGTCGACGAAGTTCCTTCCGTCCTCTGGGCAGTTCGCACTACGGCCAGCCGGGCAACCGGGGAAACTCCTTTCCAATTGGTCTATGGCGCAGAAGCCATCCTGCCCGCCGAAATAGTACTCGGTTCGCCTCGCACGAGCTCGGTCAACTTGGTTGACGACGAGTAAGAGCGCCTACTCGATCTCGACCTCCTCGAAGGCACACGCAACCGGGCACAAGTCAGAATGGCGCGCTATCAGTAAGATCTTCGCAGGCACGCTGCCAAAACGGATCGACCAAGGGCTTTGAAGGCGGGCGACCTCGTTCTGCGACGTGTCCAGAACCTGTCCAATGCCAACAAGTTAACTCCCCGTTGGGAGGGTCCGTTCACGGTCGTTTCCATCGCCGCCTGGGGCTGTTACTTTGCTGCAATGGAGGACGGAGAGAGCTGACCAGCACTTGGAACATCGACCAGCTTCGTAAGTTCTTTGTGTAGGTCTTTCTCTGTTTGCTTAGCTTCGCGCTTTTTGTGAAATTTCGTGCATTTGTTCGTCCAAATCTGTCGGGCTCCATGTAAAGTTAAATCCATTCATAGTGAAATCTTCACGGTCCTCTGCAGCTTTTTCACCTCTGTCTTGTCAAGGCTACCCTCTCTCTAGTAACACTTGATGGCTGCCCGACCTTGCGAACATTTGGCTCCGCAATCTTAAGGATTTTCTCCCGCGTATCCGCTTTCAACAAGTTCCCATACTCGGTTGCGTAAACGCGGCATCCAGCCACGCGGCTAAGTGCTCTCGTAAGCCCTCCGCGGCAGAGGCACTTACCGCTCACGGCACAACCACATGGCAAAGCCCGCTCTCGTAAGCCCTCCGCGGCAGAGGCACTTTCCTTACTCGGTTACCCTTGGAATTGCCTAACTTACGTTAACGAGCAGTCTGTGGAACGAGTCGAACAGGATACGGGTGTCGCTCTATCTCTCTACGCACATGCTCGAATTCGCAATCTTAGGTCTTCGAGCATCGTCCGTACCGGGGGCTAGGGTGTCGCTCTTTCTCTTGTGCACCCGTTCGAGTTCGCAAACTCAAGTTCTCAAACAGCTGCACAACGGGGGCTGGGAGTTAGGCTAAGCGTGCTACCGGTTTTTTCAAACTTTCTAGCGCTTTCGTGCCCTGCTCTTAGTTCCCTGTTCGCTCTTGTCTTTTGCTGCTCTTTTTTGCAGAAAAAAAGGTAAGTTTGCATTAATCGAAAGTGCAAGTACATAAGTCCCCTTCGGGTTACAGCCGTGGTGCTACTTAGGAGCAAGCTGCTCTTTCAGCTCATCGACTTCTAATTTAAGGCGCACGACTTCGCCTTGAGCCTTGATTCCTTACCGGGCTCCAGCTCGGAGGCGTTCGATCTACTCCTTGTTCCGCTTGGCTTGTGCCGCAACTTCTGCCAGGATGGCCTCGACCTCTTCGGTCTTGTCGCGCAGCTGGTCGGTCAGAGCCTCGCTCTGACTAGCTCATTCCGCCGACGGTTTTGAGCCGCTCGTCCGGTTCCTTGACCTCGCTTCTCCGCGGTGATCGCCTCACCGCCATCCCACAGATCTCCTCGATCTCTTCCCTGAAGCCCACAGGTTGAGATTTTCACTGAGTCCCGCGGATGTCGGCTCTTCTTTGGCAAGCTGGGCCTTGAGCTTCTCGACGTCGCGCAGCGCCTTCCGCCAGATGGGGCGCGCGTCGAGCTGCTCTTCGAGCCACCGTGCGGCCGGCTTCTCTTCCATGGTGCTCGCCTTCCCCGCCCTCGCGCCAAGCTCCTCGGCTTCTTTAAGAGAGCCTCGGAGGAACGCCTCTCGGGTTAGCTCGGCCTTGAGCTTCTTCGCTTTTGCCTTGGTAAATGCTTCGGCTTTGGGCTAGTCTGCAGAGGGCTCGCCTCGGACTCCCTCTTCCGGAGGTGTTCTCGGAGGACGCCAGACGGGCGCTCCGCTTCGGTGGTGACGCTGTCTCGAGCTCCCCATGGTGTCCTTGAAGACCGAGGAGAAGAACAAGTCACCGCTTTGCGATGATATAGCTCAACCAACTAGGTTTGGTCTTGGGGCTTACCTTGCCAAGCCGATGCTTGCCCCGTCGCCGCAGCGATCTTCGAGACCATGCGTCACGAATCCTCGCTTTGTCTTGGGATGAGATCGCGTTGCGTTGACGCCGCCTTCAGGTGCTTCTTCTTCTGCGGGGCGCTTACGCTTTCGGGAGCGAGGCGATCGCTGGCGCTTCGTCCCCGTTCTCGCTTTTCTTCCTCCTCGCCCGTCGCCGCCGGCAAGGTTGGTGCCGCTCCTCCGGACGACACGGCCTCCACCGGCAGGCAACTTGTGCTGCCTGCTCGTGGGTCTCTTCTTGTACCTCGGTGGCGGGAACTTCGCCCTGCTCGTCGATCGCCTCCGCCGGCTCAGGGATGGATTGCCCCGGCGACGGAGTGCCCGGAAGGACCGCCTGCTCGGTCCCACCCGGCAGCTTGCGAGCCATTGCCTTGGCCCATTGTCCGTGGCGCGCGCCGCCGCCTCTTACGCCTCCGGCCTCTCCATCGCGCCCTTGAGCTCGCCGAGTCGTCATTGAGCTTGGCGGGAGCAGCTCCACGCCGCCGATCATCCTTGAGGTCGCGGCCCACCGCCGCGATGCACCGTGTAGGTTCTCGGGGAGCAACGATCGCTCGAGCGCCGTCTCGACGTCATCCGTGGCAGTCTCCTCCTGGACAGCTGATGAATAAGAAGATGTTAGGCCCAACACGGTCAGAAAGTGTGTAAGGTCAAAGAGATTCATTACTACATACCAGCCGTGGAAGGCTTGATCTTGATCTTCTTCGCTAGAACTTTCCGCCTCTTCCTGGGGTCCTTAGCGGCTGTTCGCTTTGGCCCTGGGTGTCCATGGCGATGAACTCAGCTCCTCGCCGAGTGAGCACTCTTCTCGCAGCAGCAAGAAGCTTTTCCTTGCGCGCGACTTCTTCCTCGAGCCTCCTCTTCTCGGCGACCTGCCGTAGCCGTGCCATATGGCCCGGGTGAGCCCGCGTGTAACGCCTAAGCCAAAGGGTCATGTTCTTTACCTCTTCGTCGCTTTGCTCGGTGAGGAGGGAAGGACTTGGTCTCTTCCGCTAGGTCGACCGCTACCGCTTGGTCTGTTTGGCGGCGCTCCGTCGCCGCGGGTGGTCTCTTCGATGGATGGCGGCCGCCATGTCGCGGCGAGCTCCGCGTAGGTTCGGCCACCACCTTGGGCTTTGTGGCCGTCCTGGCCTTGCCCTTCTTCGCCTTCTCTTTCTCCGACCCAGAGAGTTCTTCCACGATCCCTCCGAGGATCAGTTGGTCCTCCTGCGTATTCGGAAGGTAAAGTATTAGCATTTGCAACAGTGCAAGTCCAGCGACACAAACGAGGATTCGAGCAACTTACCTCGGACGTGCGAACGAGTACATTCCGCGGACAGGTGTAGGCCATCTGGCCAGTGACCTCGCCGTCCTTCCTAGCTGCCTTCAACATGGCGTCGACCCGCTCGGTCACTCATGCGTTGGTTGGTTTCTTTGCCCGAACAGAGGGGATTGTTATTTCTTGTTCGGATGAAGACGTTAAGTAAAGGTTGAGTCTTAAAGGCATTTACCCGTGCTCTCCCTGGTAATGTCTTCCCATCCCTCTATCTTGTAGAGGGGATAGGATCTTCTCCGCAGCGGACAAATCCTGTTCGCTGTGTAGTCCCGGATGATCTCCCTGCCAGTGAGCCCGAGGAAGGAGAGCTTGCTGTTGTCGCTCCGCTTGCTGTAGAACCACCTCGACCACCATACGCCCATCGAGTCGAGCAATGTGGCCGAGGGTACAATGCGTCGTCGGCGATGGTCTGGAGCTTGAGTTAGTAGCACCTGTTGCTGAAAGCGGCGAGCTGCTCCTCATTACCGTAGTAATGGAGGAACAAATTTCACCGGCGGATCAATGTCCGTATAGCCTTCGCACGGTATGCAAAACCGGCCATTTGGAGGATGGAGTTCGGATTGAGATTTGTTACCTCCAATCCGCTGATGTTTAAGAAGGCCTCGACGAAGTCGCTTTTGGGAGACCTCAACCCGAACAGTGCGAACTGTTCGAAGCTGACGAACTCTCCCTCCAATGGCTCGAGTTTCCTCCTCCCGGCAGCCTCCATTCTGGCGTCGATGTGGCCCTCCTCCTCCCAAGCCTTGAGTCCTCCTCGGTCAAGCTAGTGGCTAGGAATTTGGCCATAGCGATCCCGTGGTTGGACGAGCAAGTTCAAGGGTGGAGTTTGGCTAGTTGATGTTGAGCGCGGTTGGAATTAGGGCTTAGCGGAGGAAAGGCGCGAGAGCAGAGTGGCGGCATGGGCGGCTTTGGTGCTTTATAGGCCTAAACGAGCGCTCAAGAACGGTTTGCCACAAAACAAATAGTTTTTATTTATGCGGCTAGGTAAAATGGTCGTCTGCTTTCACTGCAAAGAACAGAAGTTACCGTTGAGTCTGGCTCAACGGCTATTTTCTCCAAAGATCTGCTACTGGAAGGTGAGTGCTCTGCTTTCGGCAGATGTGATTCTCTGCTCGACGCAACAGAGTTGCTCGATCTTGGTCGAGTGCATTCGGTCCGGACAAGTCTGTTCGGAGTACAATAACCCGCTTTCGATGCGTTGTTGCACGTCCTTGTGGCGGCAAAATTTCCTCTTCGTGACTTGGAGTCTCAAGAGGAAGACCCCACTCTAGTGAGTCCTTCCACTTGAGTCTCGGGGCTAGCCGTCGGGTAAAATTACGGTCCATTGCCATGGCCCACTCTCGACGGCCCAATCGAACGACCTACGGGCCCGGCTCCTGGAAGGTTCTATCAGCCGTATGCATCCCGCCGAATGACTTCCTAACCGCACGGTGGGTAATGGCCTAGATTCTGTTTGAGTCCGACTCGAACAAGAGTTCTGCAGTGCGTGAAGACCCGGACGTTGGTTTCCCGGATTGGATTAGGAGTCGTGATCCTCAAGACTAGGAGTATGCCTTATCTGCCTCGGGGTATATTTGGCATGTCGGGTTCGTAACGATCTGGTAGTTAGCCCGGCCCGATATTCCCTCGGTAGGTCGGTTTGCTCTGCACTATATATACCCTGCCCCTACGGCGTTTAGGGGGCATCTGACTTCGAGTTTACGCATTAGCATCTCGTAGACACCTGATCTTCGCTTGTACACACATAATCTCGCCGGGACTTGTTCTTCTCGCCGAGCCACCTCTTGTAATCTCCTCTGATATATAAGAAAGGCTGGACGTAGGGCTATTATCTCTCCGAGAGGCTGAACCGTGATAAAACCCCGCCTCTGCTCGTGGTTGTTCGTGGTTGTTCGGCATGTCTCCTATCTCAATCTTCAAGAACCTTAGCGACTTGAGATCGTTATCTCAACCGTCGACATGGCCCCTCTCCGGCGGCGTTGGCTAGCGATCTTTCTTCGGCGGCGTCTTCGTTCTCTGCCTCCTGACCTAGTCCTGTCCCCGTCGTTTTGACCATTCCCTTCTACGAGGTGTCAGGTGGCGTGGGCGGCGTCTTCCGCGTTTGGAGGAGGCGTTCGCACTCGTTTTTCGGCTCTGTGTCTTCGGCCGGCGGCTGTCTTGTGCGCTAGTAGGGCAGGTCTGGGGTGAAAGCTTTGCCCTTTTGGACTGGTGATTGGCGTCACCTTTGATGTTGTTCCCTCGTTGGAGGCATCACTTTTCGGACCTGCCCCTACTCTGGGTGAAAACCCTAGCGGTCTTGAGATGGCGACGGGTTCTCCCCGTCGCTACCTTCTTGGAGGCGTCGTGGTTGCGTCTTGCGCTTTGGGTTTCCACTAGGTCTGCTCCTCCTGGAGTCGTTTCGTCGCTGTGTGAGTGTTGGTGGTGTTTTCTCTTCCCCTCTCCTGTATTGCTTCTTTCTTTTCGGTCGGTCGCTTAGGTGGCAGCGGTGGGGCTGCTTCCCTTCTTTTCCTCTGTAGGTGGTATTCCTGGCGGTGGCCGGAGGTGGGTCTGCTTTGCTCAGGGTTGCAGCGGAGCGCTGTGGTTGTACCTCGTGCTCGGACGGGCTTTTATTTTATTTTCTCCTGCTTATCAATGAAATAGGACAGCGTTTCTCCTGCCTCTCTTTCAAAAAAAAAGGATGACCTGAAGAAAAACCAAATTATTTATAGTTTAAATAAAGATAAGTAAATAGGGTATAAATAAGTTAAATAAGCTCCACAAAATATTGAAATACTCCCTTCGGTCACAAAAAGAAGTCGCCGTTGACTTTTGAACACATCTTTACTATTCTTCTTATTCAAATTTTAGTTCAAATATGTAAAAATATGAGTCATAATTAAAATACATTTAATAATAAAGTAAATCATAACAAAATAAATGATATTTACATAATTTTTTTAAACAAGACGAATGATCAAAGATGTGCTCTAAAATCAACAGCGACTTCTTTTTGTGATCGGAGGTAGTAGGATATAAAGTAGTTTAAATTTTTAATATTGATGCGAAAAATGCGAGCCTGCCAAGTGCGTGGGAAAAAATGTCCTTCCCTAGTACCCGAAAAGTACCCAGGAGGACTCCACGAGGAAACAACCCGAAACTCCCTCCATTCGAGGAAGTCACTTGAAAGAATTAAAAATCGCTAAATTGCTGCTTTCGATGACAGGTGGGGACACCATAGCCGAGAAGTAACAGAAGGCCCACATGTCAATGGTAGATGGGCCCACTTTCTTCCCTCCCTCCAAATTCCGCCTCCTTCCGTACCCGAACACGCGCGAACCGCGAAAATATTTCGACGCCCCCGCGCGAGCGCCCTGGCCGGCGTCCGATCGGACGGCATCGGAGGCGTCCACGTCACCGATCCGCGCCCCCATCCTCCCCACCAATCACGCGCCGCTTCCCACTCTATATAAAGCATCGCCCCCCGCGCCTTTGCCTTCATTGTTTCCGCACCGCCGCCGCCGCGCCTCCGCAACTGCATCCACTCCGGCGATCTCTCCGTCGACCTCCAGATCAGCGCGCTTCGCCTCCCTGTGCAACCGGAGATGAGCGGGAGGGGCAAGTCGAAGGGCGCCAAGTCCGTGTCCCGGTCGTCCAAGGCGGGGCTGCAGTTCCCCGTCGGCCGCATCGCCAGGTACCTCAAGACCGGCAAGTACGCCGAGCGCGTCGGCGCCGGCGCCCCCGTCTACCTCTCCGCCGTCCTCGAGTACCTCGCCGCCGAGGTAACCCTTCTCCCAAGCCTCTCCTTCTCCCCTTGCATTTATCTCCCAAATTTTTTTTACCTCAATCTGATGGCGGATTGGATTCTGGGTCAGGTGCTGGAGCTCGCCGGGAACGCCGCGCGGGACAACAAGAAGAACCGGATCGTGCCGCGGCACATCCAGCTGGCGGTGCGCAACGACGAGGAGCTAAGCCGGCTGCTGGGCGCCGTCACCATCGCCGCCGGCGGGGTGCTGCCCAACATCCACCAGACGCTGCTCCCCAAGAAGGCCGGCAAGGACAAGGCCGACATCGGCTCCGCCTCCCAGGAGTTCTAGGCCGCCACCGGGTCGAACCCTAGATCACAAGCACACTTCCATCTGCGCTTGATTTGTGGTCTCCTATTACTAGTATATCTCTTGCTGTAGGTGATTAGGTTAGCTTGTTGATTTATGTTTTGTTTTTGGGTCGATCCGATGGGTGTGACGATGTTTGAACTTTGGAAGGGATCAATGGAATATATGGAATGAAACGTTGCTATACCTTGGTGTTAATGCTATTTGTAAATGCTCAATTTGGTGCATGCCATTGATATTCTGGCGCTTTGTTAAATTGATTGATATCCAAAGCCATTTCGAACTCCTTAATGTTACATTTGAGAATATTGTTACTGATTTATTTATCTTTGCCTTGTGGATGTCACTATTGATTTGCTGACCGCTGTCAGGCTTTCTTATTTGAAACGATCATGGTTTTATCAATTAAGCCTGATATGCTCAATTCTCATAGTAAATTCGAAGGGTGAGCATGTCAGGAATATCTGTGAACAGAACCTGCAATGTGCCATACTGTCATTTGCTCTAAGTACCCAATCTGGGATAGAAGATGCTTACGTAACCCCAACCTAAACATTCTCATGTTTTTGAGGATCTGACATGAAACATTATCCAAATGGGCATAGGCATGGGCGTAATCGTAGAACACAACAAACAACAAAATATAAATGAATGTTTCACACTTTGTTGCATGATGCGTGGTAGAATGCACCCGGCTGATGCATCACTTGGTAATTAGCAATGTAACAGAAACGTGGTGATGTGTATTTTCTGGAAGTTGTTCAACTGGCAAGCACATGCGTGTACCATCAAGATCATACTCCCAAATTGAGAAACCAAGTTGTAAATTCCTCCAGGCAATGATTTGTTAAAATCAAATGGAAGGTACAAATCCTCGGCAGGTGACTCCAAACACAGAGTTACTCAAATTCTGTACCCTGTTCCATCTTTTATCGCAAACAAAGAGTTTTAGGTCTTTCCTCAACCCATTTTCTACAATTAGTCTTCCTACAATTATTCTGATGTACTCCCAAGTCCCATAGTCAGTACAACAATGATCATTGATCAATAACAACAGAAGAGGCATGCAACTTAAAAGAGACAAATTCCTTGTGTAATACTAAGAACCCTTTGTCTCTACAGTAATATCAACTGTACTTTGCCCCATTTGTAGGAAAATTGATGATACGCCACTCTAAAATGTTAATTGAAAAAATGCCACTGCAAAGATGGTATAATTTATTTCCAGTTATATTGTGAAAAAGGTATTGCTATCTACCAAATATCATGGGTTAACATACCTGAACCATATTTTGACTTAAATCTATCATTGGACAGACGCTGGACAACTATAACAACTCAATGGAAGATGTTACGATTAATATATCATCAGTTCATCTCCATTGTACCATAGTAATGTGCTTCTGTGGAAGGCAACAGTAGTGAATCATATGCTAATGCAATCAGACAATCATGAATCATCTCCGAATTGTTGATTGGGCATCACCCCATCATTTTTGTTGTGTGATGACTTACCTCATACCGTCATACACTAAAACTGTCAGACACAATCATCAATTTATAAATTGGGGATCGCCACATCTTATGTGACGACTTAAATCTTTGTTCACAGTGCAATTATGTAAATAAAGACATGCCAATCCATAGTAGCAGATTAAACAAGAGATGAAAACTCCGTGTTGATTAGTGATTACCATTGTGGTAGACAACTTGACATGCTGATTACCTAACAGCTTTGTAAGAAAGCATCATGCATTTTTTGATAGGAATAAACTATCGAGTAAGAAAATCAGCAAGAAATTTACAGATTCCTGGATGATTACCGTGACTAGTCATACCCAACAATCTGCAAGTCATACCACAGAATAAGAGATAAAGACTTATGCAAATGAATGCAAGATGATGACTACAAATACAATTACGAAAGGAAACGTTTCACTAGATTCCATTGCCATCTGATTCATCATCATGTATCATGTAGCAACACAACAAAATTAGCAACCTGATAGTTTCGAGTTGCATATTGATAAGCGTGTAAACAGAGCACAGAACATAGTAAAAGAAAAGGGCAATCCTTCAGCGGGACCTTGTGGCATAGATGAAGGAGATGGCAGCCACCATGGTTGTCGTGGCGCAGTACAGCCACGCCCAAATGCCACCCTTCTTCCTCTTCTGAGCTTCAGCAACTGCGAGTTGCAGCAGCTCAATCTCGTCGGTAAGGACAACAATTTTCCCCTTCTTTTCTTCCAATGCCACCTTGAGCTCCCCAATCTCATTGTCCATCTTACCATTGCAGTTCTCAAGTGTCTCAATTTTCAGCCTAAGCTTGTGGCATAGATGAAGGAGATGGCAGCCACCATGGTTGTCGTGGCGCAGTACAGCCACGCCCAAATGCCACCCTTCTTCCTCTTCTGAGCTTCAGCAACTGCGAGTTGCAGCAGCTCAATCTCGTCGGTAAGGACAACAATTTTCCCCTTCTTTTCTTCCAATGCCACCTTGAGCTCCCCAATCTCATTGTCCATCTTACCATTGCAGTTCTCAAGTGTCTCAATTTTCAGCCTAAGCTTCCCTGCTTCAGCCTTCTCGATATCAAGCGCTTTCTGAACAGAATTCTTTTCGTTATGCAGGCGCAAACGCTTGGCATCAAGTTCATTGCAGGATGCTTGAAGCTGCAACATGGAAACATTGAGCTCCTCCAATTCAGTCCTCAGCTTACCGGTCTGAGCACCTTTCTCAAAGGCTGCTTCCTCTGCCGCTTCCTTGTCCACCTGGATTTCCATCATCATGCTCTTGGTGGCCTCCAATTCCCTCATGATTTTGGTCTTCTCAGTATCAAATAGCTTAGCAGCCACCTCCTTTGCCTTCACCAACTCACCCAATTCCATCCTGAGCCTCTCAACCTCTGCTACAGACGCACTATATTTCTTCTCTGCTGCCATAACCTCCAATTGAAGCTTACCATTTTTGCACTTTACCAAATCAAGCTCCTTCCTCTTCGCCGCAATCTCAGACTCTAAATCCCCCTTTTCATCCATAGCTGCTGCAAGGTCTGCCTCCAGACACGCAACCCTCGCATCCATCTCCACGTTCTTGGCCACCAAAACCTGCAATTCCTCAATCCTGGCCTTCAACTTGTCCTCCATTTCAACTCGGTGCATCTCTGCCGCTTGCTTGAAATCCTGCAAATACTCCTCAAGCTCGGTCTTCTGGCGTGAGGCGACCTGAAACGCCTCCTTCATCTTCCCCCATTGCTTCGTTAGTTCGCCATTTTCACGGAACATATCGGAGTTGTTCCTCTCCAATTCCTTCACCATGCCCTCCAGGCTCGATAGCTTGTTGAACATGGAGGCCACTTCCACTTCCTTCTCCTGGAGAAGCTTCATGAGCCGGGCATTTTCACCGGTGGCCGCCTCAAGCCAACCGTTGGCCTCGTCTTTGGCGCGGGCCTCGAGCGCCGCCTTGGACTCCGCGATGCGGAGGGACTCCTGGACGGCGGCGAGGCGGGCGCGGAGGGCCGACACCTCGTCGGCGGCGGCGCGAAGGGGCGCGGCGAGGGCCGCGAGGGCCACGGCGCTCTCCGCGGCGGCGAGAGCCGCGTCGTCGGCGGAGATCTCGTCGAGCCGCGCGGTGAGCGCTGCCACCTGGCCGCGCCGCTCCGCCGCCTCCTTGAGGAGCATGGAGTTGAGCGTCTTGAGCTGCTCCGCCTTCCGGTCCCGCTCCGGCGACGAGTCCCGCCTCTCCTCCGCAGCATACACCTCCACCTTCCCCGGTGGCGGCGCCGCCGCATGGTGGCCGTTGCCGTTGGCCGCGGCGGTGGGCGCGGCGGCGGCGGCGGTGTGTGACGACTTCTTCTTGGCCATGGCTCTCTCTCCTAGGGTTCGCGAGTGGCTGAAATGACACGGGCTTCGGCGACGGATTTATGAGCCGAGAGCGTCACACTGAGCGGTGGACCCGCATTTTCCAGTTGGCCCACAAGTCAGTGAGGTCAGTAACAGTGGGTGCGGGATGCTAGGAGACGACCGTTGCGGGACGAGGGAATTTGAAACGGCAACGGATGGACGGCTGGGATGCGCTGGAGGCTTATCTCGCCCTGCACCGCAAATTATTTTCATTTTTTTTTCGAAGGAGTAGGCGTTCGAAGGAGTAGGCGTGGCCATGCGCCACACCGAGAATCTGCCACGTGGCGAAGGATTTTGGACTGAGTGATCAAATCAGGCTTGGCATTGTTGGTTCTTAACAATGCATTGTTTCCTGACAGTGTAACACAGAACATTAGCTTCATGTACAATAGCAGATGCTACAACGTAGTATCCATCTCGTCTTGTGAACAATTTATGTATTTATTTGGCTACGAAGCCGCTGCTTGAATTTCTCAGATTATCAAGGCAGGAGTTGAGGAGTACATCATCAAGAAACATTGTGTTTGAGCTGGTGACTGTGAACAGAGCCCCCAACAACAACACATATGATCAACATGGAAACTAGTAAGTTCAGAGTCTTGTACGATGGGAAGCATGCAAACATGATATGACCTGGAATCTTGCATGAGGCAAACATGCAAACTGAAGTTTGTAACGTGTCTTGGAGTTGTTTGTGAACCATCTTAGTCGGATCCCTTTGGATTTGTGAAATAATGCATTGCAACATCCTCAGTTCATTGGACGTCTCTTCACAAATTCGGTCATTAAAACATACCGAGTTTAGTGAATATAAGCTGCCGCTGTTGTTTTTCCTTCTTTCCTTTTATTTTTGGTAGCCATGCTTCATAAGATTTTGAAACCAATTGTGGTTGATGCTTAGCTCAGTTATTGTTCGTAGTATGGATTGTTCCGAACTCTGATAAACAAATACGTGAATTTGTTGTCCTTGGTTTTGAAAAGCCATAAGAGTAACATGTTATCTGCCATCACTAAAATTTCATAACCACTGAGAAAATGCATTGCGGAAAGATTTAAACGATTTGCATACTCAACCATTTTTTTCCCTGAAATTTTTCAACCGGTAATCAGCCCTCAAACCTGGTCGAATCACTCCGTCCTCGCAAAGTTGCACAAGGAAGCTCTCCAAGTAAAATATTTTCAGTGATTTAACGGATATTCCCACCTGTTCAGCTAACACATGTGATAAGTTCTAGCACACAGTAACACGCACTTAAACATTAACATCGTATCATATCCATAATTTAGCATAGAGGTAGCAAATTAAGAAGTATGAACATATATGCCTTATGTGACGAATATAATACCACACGAGGGCTGACCCACCAAAGGATTCGTATAACAAATTAAGGGTCAGCAGCTGAGAGTGGAAATAAAGAAAGGAGTCATGTTAAGACACCAAAGTCTAACAAGTGTGCCTTACCCGAACCACAGTCCACAGCACAGACAATCGGCTAGAGATCAAATCCTAGCAATCGCCGCCTTCGCGGAAACTCGCAGCATAGTTGTAGCCGTACACTGGTCCTTCCTCCAGGTCATCTGATTGTGTACAACAATGCGAAGTGTTAGTAGGAAACTAGGAATAAATTGTACTCCACAAAGACTTGAGAGCAAGATATGTCAATTATTCTAAGTATCATCTTGCAGAAAACTAATTTATTTTCAATAACCACAGTAATTTTTTTTAAAAAAAAGCTCCATCAAAAAGGCCTTTTTGGAAAATATGATGAGCAGGCAGCAGCCATAACTATGCTAAGAAAATGTATATTTAATGCTTAATTTTTTAAAAATAACCCAAAATTCATAAATAATGCTTCTAAAAAATTATACCGGTGATGGAAATTCTGGAATGTTACATAGAAAAACTGATGGTTTACATTGACAGCTATGATACTTACAGTTTAGTTTAAACAGTATCAGTAGATGATGCACATCCTACTTACTATCTGTAGCTCCATGCCCTGGCAAACATACTAGCAACCGTCATGGAACTTTCTATTGCTACATGGATGACAATGTTTTAAGATTCATGTTGCTACCATCTCTGCTATAGGACAGCCAGTTCCTGTTGTTTAACCCTGCCAGTTAACTATGAAAGCTAGTTATGACATGACAGGAATCCGAGCCTCTTAAAAGAAAAGGTGGAGGTTGTATAGAATGATGTGTTTCATCCCGATCTAGATAATTTGATTTAAACAGAGTCTAAATCAATTTTCTATGGTATCTATGCTATAGTATGAAACACACTTAATGCTACATTACTTACTAGAACTTTTAGCTCGGTCTCATGTGTCCAAATACAATTCAATGGCTCTGATAAACCAATGCATCATACCTTCGATTTCCTTTCCAAGGTAGATGATGTACATCTTACTTGCCATTTCTAGCTCACTAGCAACCGCCGTGGCGCTTTCCGTTTGTACATGGATGGTGATATTTTAAGATTTGTGCCACTAGCTACTACCTCAACTATAGGACAGCTATCTCCCACTGTTTAACCCCACCAGTCAGCCATGGAAGCTAGTTATGGCATGCCATATATGTTGCTTGGATCAGGATTTTCTGCCTCAGAAAAGAAATGGTGGAGGCTGATACAACATGATGCTTTTCTTTAGATCTTAGTTATTAGATCAAAAACAGTTGGTCTAGATTAAGTGGTATAATATCTATGCTATTGCCATAATATAGAACACTCTCAATGCTCTGGTAATTACTGATGCTCTACTGTAGCTCGATTTCATGCATCAAAATTCAATTCGATGGCTCAGATTAATCAAGGGAATCATGCCTTTGCTCCTTCAAGGCATGTGATGTGCATCCTACATGCCATCTCCAGCCCCGTATAATCTGGAACTCACATGTCCCAGCGTGCGCACTAGCAACAGTAGGCGGCACTTTCCGTTGCTACAATGTGGGGACACCATGTCGTGCTCCCATGCATAAGGATCGCATGACACTCCAGGAGCAGCACCATCCTAGAAGAAGATAGCTAAGCACAGCTGTAGAACGTTGCACCATGCAGTCACTGGCAATTGGACTACACAGAGAGAGCTAAACTTTAACCATCGGATGCTAACCAACCCAATGATCAGAATTGTCCGTTACTTGATAGCCCCAGGCACTGGCAAACCCTTTGCTGCCTATATAGCTAGGTGATCTCCTTGGCTACTCTACCCACAGCACCCAGCATAGCAAGAGCTCTAGGCTCTCTCAAAGAACAAGAGAAGCCTAGTGCCTTTGCAATGCCTCTATCCATGGAGTCGCTGGTGATGTGCAGCGAGGTGCTTGGTGTTGAAAGCAGCAACGGGCACGCTATCGACGAGGTGGATATGCTACTGTTTGAGAAGTCAAAGCCGGAGCAAGCACTCCCCCATGCGAGGGAGAAGAGAAGTTCACAAGACGAGCCACGACGACCCCTACCTCCGGTGATGCCATGGCGGGGAAAGCGCATGGTGTCGGAGAAGCGTGATGGGAGGTTGATGATAACGCAGGTATGGGCTGACCCGCCTTTTCCATTCCATGCATGCCGCACAGATGGACAACTTAGATTGTCCCTTAAGCGTCCATTTGACGGCGCAGATGAGATCTGTGTGGAGGGCAATGACAAGAAGGATTTTGAGGGTCATGGGAATAGTAACCATGGTAAGAAGGAAGGTGGATCAGATGAGAGTCTCAAGAGTGGCAAAGGGAATCTGGGTGGAGGGCTGTGGTAGATTCTTAGAGATGATTATGCAGAAGGGTTTTAAGGAGATCAGCTCTGGGGTTAATCATGAACAGATGATCCCCCACGATTGCTGTTCTGGAAGAACTGTTACTTCAATTTCTGAACTTTTATAGCTCCTAGAATCCAAGGAGAGGTTCCAGTATTTCCTTAGTGGAAATGATGTCTCTTTCCTCAATTTTGTTTGTCAGGCCAATGCGATTTATTTTTCTAATAATATCTTCACTAGATCTGTTCCATGGGAATTGAACTTGTGATCTCCACCATATGTTTCTTGAAATAGTGTATTATGTTTCTTGTTTCTTCCAAATTCATACATGCAGTTATGTAGATTCTGATGGGATGGGTATGTTTGGGAGGCATGACCAATGGGGGTCTAACTTAGGCCCTCCTAATATTGTAGCAAATAAAATAGAAGAGAGGGAAATGTAGATAAATAGTGAAAAGGAGATGTAAATGGTGATTGGATCGACCTAAGTTAGGTCGGGGTTGGTGATGCTCTAACTCATAAATTAGGGGATGGGGTAATATCCATTGTTGTGAGTACTGTTTCTATCCTTGGCAAAAAGTTTTTTTTAGACCTTCCAAAATTACATTGTAAATATTCTAAGGCAGTACAATGAATAATGGAGCAACATTTATATGCTACTTGCAAATTCAGCACTTAAATTTGATCCGCGGCTCACTTTTTGGAAAGGCAGAACAGCACTTGACAATCTGTGGATCCATCAGCACATTGATGTTACCTGTCTTTGGATTCCATCTGGCAATTGTTATGGATGTTGATCTTGAAGATTTCATGAAACTAATTTAGCTATTTGGTCTGGTACAGCTATCATCAGTTACAGAGAAGAAAAACACAGTGGATTTCAATCAGCCCTGAACAGGATTTCCTGAATGTTTTTTTTTCGAAACTCTGATCCACCTGGTTCATATTATTCTACGGAAAAAGTCCTATTTTGGACTTGGAACTATTGACATTGTACCATTTTGTTCCTTGAAACAAAAAACTGGGTAACTGTGGACCCTTAAGTGCTGAAAATGTTCTTTGACCGGTTTGCGCAGGTTTGGGCGTTCTTGGTAATATGGCAGCTCCTGCAGTATTTTGGGTAATGTGCAGTTGAACGTGGTAGGCTATGTGCTCATATCTAAAATTTGGTTTGACTGAAGTTACTAATTTTCTCGGACCCATGTCATACTAATAATTATATTAACCTAATACTTATTGATACTTAACAAATCTCGTATATCCTCCGTGCCTTTTTCTTCTTCCACATCGCGGCTTGCCTGTTGCCACCATGTCCACTGCTCATAGGCGGCACTCCATATTGTTCCCCTGCTCATTGGTGACACTCCTTTTGCTGTGTTCCCCTAACAGTTGCCCTCCCAAGCACAACATCCCTCAGCTATGTCCCTCTGTGCCATACTGCCATCCCCTGCCCTTGCTCGGGTGCGACCATAGAGATTGTCCACAGCACTCAAGCTCGTGACAATGGCAATGACAACAAGTGTCCAATGGCTTGGTCTGTGGAAGGATAATCGTTGGAGTATATACACAACATGGAGAAGTTAATGGTAATTTTAACTTGGTCGGGCTGGCCTGTGGCATGCTGAGCAAGAGAGGCGAAGGTCTGCATTAGTGGCAGTTACAGTGACAGAAAAAAGTGGCTCATTACCCACTGGATTCTACGGTGACTGTGGAGGCTTGAGGAGGCTCCAATTCAATGCTGACATGATCAGGCGCGATGAATTTCAAGGAACAACGATGCTGACTTTGGGACAAAACTGAAATTTGGACTTATCAGCGGCTCTCCAGTGATGGTCATGGGTCAGGGAGCTTCGATGATAGACAGTGGTGAGATGGGATGTGAAAGAACAAGGTGAACCAGAGGATTTTTACAGCACATTTTTACCATGGCACAATGACGAAAAACGGGGACAGCTCAACAAGGAGGGGATAGAAGGTGGCACTAATGGGGAGGCTTTTGCATCGGCACAGAGAGAGTTGAAAGAACAGGGAGAAGAACGACAGCGAGACAGGGCAGGGATGACAAGGAAAGGTGAGGAGGGTGGGGCTTGGGATCACGGCGGTGAGGCAGCACGTGGAGGATGGCGGGAGGTGAAGCAATGCAGAAAGGGATAGCACTGGCTGTAGGTAGGGGAGAGAAAGAGAGGCTGAGGAAGAGGAGAGATGGGAGGTGACACGTTGGACCCCACATCAACAAAAACTACCATGCCGTGCCAAATGCCAGCCAAGTCACCCACAACCACCCTTTAACTGGTCAAGGGGTCATTTGTGACCTTATTCGAGAGATCGAGTTTACCCAGTTTTGGTTTTTAGGAACCAAAACGGAATGAGGACCAGAGTTCAGTTTAGGGACCAAAAAAGACTTTTTCCTTGTTTTAATACTAACAAGTAAAAACTACAGCACAAATGTCCTACATATTAGCAGGAAAATTGAACTACAACCACTCAACCACCCTTATTCTATTGCTGCCTCAACCTCACATTCAAATTGCCTCCATAGAGTATGCTTGGAATATACTGTTCTTTTCTTTGGTTATATATGACAATACTCGCTAATTGAATACAATTACAAACTAGAATGGCTAGACAAATTTCACATGAATTAGCAGTTTGCGTCCTACCCTTTCATTCAAATTATAAGACTAAAATTCAATCATGTTAATCATAACACTGGAGGTTTAGGATGAGTATGAATTTTGATCAGAACTTGGCATGAAACTGGCTGCACGAATATTTTAACATGCAAATAACAATGACACCTCAGAAATGTTTGCGATCTAGAATAAAGCGGAATGCAATATCTGGAAATATTATACACAGGTTATTATTGCAGCAGTCCTCAAGTACATAAGCCATGCAAAAATGTTGTTCAGCAAGAAAGCACATTGCAGACCTGTATATTAGGGAGCAGGCAATAGTGTTGTAGAAAATTTGGATCACGATCTAGCAGTACCTTGAATGAAGCCTCTGATAGACACTTCTGAACCTAGAGTTCATCTTTAGGTGCTGGTAAGCAGTCCTCATCCCAGAAGTAGGGAAACTTCAGTTTTGCTGCTGTATGAGGCATACTCCAATCGTCATATGTAAATCTGAAACAAGAAATATCCCCAAACATAAAAAATACTCCGTATTACTCATATATGCATGATCCATATGCAATTAATATTTAAATTTTTCTGATCGGCATGTACTTTTTTAGATTTACTGTCCTTGGGTGCCTACCGCTAGTATTGACAAGGAAAACTTATATAATAAATAAACAGTAACACATCTGATACTAGGGGCACAGGCTGTATTCTACCAGGTAATTAAATTCAATAGCAAAGGTAACTGTCTTTTGCCCTCTCTGTTAATCAAGTTTGGTCGTTCCACAAAACACAACATTGTCAAGAATGGCTAGAAAGCTACGAGAAGAACTCTTTACTGTAAGCGAGGCTTAAATAAGATGGAGCTCATAAGAGAAACTTAGTAAAACTGGAAAATGTTCATAGCATATACGTACAACCAGGGTTTGGTAAACCAGAGAAAACTGGCTGAATTCAGTTAAACCAGTCCAGACCAGTTTTTTCTCATTTTTGGAGTACCATATATGTATTAATGCTATTTTTAGGTTCTATCTTAAATGCCATACATTAGGTTTTAAAAAGCAAACCCTTAAAAAATCCAAAAAACTTTAGCCTGTTTCCCCATGGAACCTGGGTTATTTCAGAACCGCACAGGCAGTGTTTTTGGATCAAAATGGTTTTGAGAACATTCTGTGTATCACACTCACACACACATTACCCAATCAGTATGGACAAACCAATCCAATTTCTGTTGTCAATACAGAGATACACATACATCTTGATAGGTGGACGTGATATGATCACAAGGACTTGCAAATCTTTGTGCTCATCAGAATTGCAAACCTGCAATCAAGAGAAATACGATGTAAACACTAACATGCAAATTAATTCCCCATCCCACCAAAATGAATTCAACATGATCTTGAAATCCAGTCTAGGTATTGTAACAGAAATTCAGCAGAGCCTCACAAATTACAGGAGGTATCACATGCAGTAAATACATCGTCTTAACCCTCCTTTCATCTTTACCTGGTGAGGATCGTTTACAGGAACCGAGAATGTGCTATTCTGAAATACAGGAATCTCCAGAGGCTGCCCAGGGTACTTCAGCGAGCTCGAACCCATCAAGAGTGTGCCTCTCCCTTTGAGGACAACAAAGACCTCCTCGCATGAGTGCCTGTGGATCGGCGTCCTTTGGCCAGGCGAAAATGTCTGAAGCCACACCTCCACCTAAAGGAAAGTGTTTCAAAATTTATAAATACGATCCAACTAACATCCGCACAGGTTCACATGAACTCTGAATGAGTAAATACTAATAGCACAATTTGGTTTCTTCGGTGGCATTCCTCACCTCCTTCATCCCGTGAGCTAGCGCGCCGGCGACGGTTACATGAGAGAATCCTTCCCTTCCATAGTTGCTTTGGTACATTTGGTTTACGTCTTTCACCAGTGAACTATCTGGATACAATAGCTACAGTTAGCGGGCACCTGCTAACATTTCTGGCGCTTGCTAGATGAAAAAGAAGACATTTTTGGCGCTAATTTAACACAGAACCGGCACAAAATATGTTCGTTATCTTAAAATTACTGCTCCTGCCAGCTCTACGGCCTGTAGACATTTCGTATTGGGGAGAAGAAATCTTAGGTTTGGAAGTTTGAAGAAACCCGAGAAGGAGATGGGAAGGATAAAAAAGGAAAACGAGCATAGGAGAGACCTCGCGGGCAGGATGGTTCGGCTACGGGGAGGAAGGTGGCGGCGGCGGCGGCGATAAGCAGGACGAGGGGGAGCAAGCCGCCGGAGAAGTGGGGCCCACGGGCGGCCGCGGAAGCAGCTGGTACACTCCCCATTTCTCTGGCCGTCAGGAGCCCTGGTGCTTTCGGGGTTTTGGCATTGTTTGTTTCAGATTAGATTAGATTAACATAAATTAAATGAAAATTTGTTACTCCCTCATATCACAAAAAGAAGTCGCCATTGACTTTTTAAGATATTTTTGACCATTCGTCTTATTCAAAAAAGTTATGTAAATATCATTTTTTTTGTTGTGATTTAGTTATGTAAATATCATTTATTTTGTTGTGATTTAGTTTATTGCTAAATATATTTAAAGTATGACGAGAGATTTGCTATTGTAGACTCGAGTGCACAGAGGGCCTGTGCTTCCCATCCTCTCCACCGCTCGATTGGAGGATGCACGGCTAGATCGAAGCGTGCTCAAACGCGTCTTGTGAGGTGAGCTCCGCTTCCTCCTCCTAACGGCGCCGTGTCGTCCCGTCATCTCGCCTTCTCTCTCTCTCGCCTCGCATGAAGCCGTCGCCGCCTCTCCCGCTGCTCGCCTCTCATGAAGCCGGCGCCGCCTCCCTATTCTCGCCGCGCTGCCGCTTGCTGCCGACGAGGCCGCCTCCACAGATCCGCTTGAGCTGCTCGCCTCACGCAGCGACCGCCTCTCTCTCCTCTCCAAACCCTAGCCGCCACCCTTCTCCTCCCGTCCAAATCGCCGGCAGCGGCGCGCCATGAAAACCCTCGCCATGAGGCTCCTCCACCCTTGCCATGGACAAGCTCCTCGACGCCTAGTCCATGGATGAGTGGTCGTCGTCATTGGCGAGGATGAGGTCGTCGCCGGCAGCGGCCACGCACGAGCTCATTGTCGCCGATAGGGATGAGCTCCTCGGCGCCTAAGCCACGGATGAGCTCGTCCGCCGGCCAGAGGATGAGATCGTTGTCGCCGGTAGCAGCGCCACGCACGAGCTCGTCGTCGTCACCGGCAGCAGCCCGAGAGCCATTCACTGGCTGGACTTGGGGTCAATTTTGATTTGAGGATTTTTTTTTTTGTTTGCGAAAGTGTGTTTGTTTGTATATGTAACCAAGTTCGAAATTCAGCCCAATATTTAGTTGGAATAAAGTGTGATTGTCTTCCTCTGTTGGTGAAATCAATTGTGTATGTGAGAGTACAAATATCAGCAGAGGACAAATAGAGAATGCTCATAAATAAAAGAGTAACTAGCTTCTTTGGTCCCTTGGCATCAAACTGTATATGGTTGTATTGCATCAATTTTCAGAAGTGTATGCACAGACCAGTTTGACTGGGCATGTATCAGTTTGAATGATTTTCATGGCTGTTGAGACTTGGGATTAATCTGTTTAATGAGTCTGATGTAATTCAAGAAGGTTGGTTTAAACCATCATTCAATGTATGACTTTCGAGTGAATTTTTTTTCAGCTGAATCAAATATTCAGCTTCAGGTTTATAAATTCAACTGAAAACTTGTCTGACCTGAAAACAATATGAAATGTATATATGTGTGCTAGTGGTGGGTGATTTCTCTAAAATTTCAGCAAATGCAACAATACAGTTGATTTCAGAAAAGGCAATCTACTAAAATGGACATGGCATTTCCAGAATTGCAAAAGTCATACAAAGGAAGCACCATCTACTAATTTGCATTGTACCGAGAAAAGTTTTTGCATTGAACAGATAAAATTCATCCTCTACTTGGTAATCCTTCTGCACAGAAAATGGCTTCATGATCTGTGGCAAAGAAAATGCAGAGACACAAAGCCAAGTAGAGACACATATGTGCTCATGCAATTAAAATCAGTAGTGGATTCCAGAACTTATCAACTAAATCCTTTCAGCACCAGAAATTTTCAGCTGAAACAATTTTCAACTCAAGTCACAAGACTGATACAATGGACTGAAAAGTACAAGCAGATATTTCAAGCTGTTGATTTCATACAAATCTGAACATGAGGTTACTTCAACAATTCCATCTTGGAGAACCACCGTAACATTTTTTTCAATTCCATTTCCTACAGTCATACAGCTGCCATTTTTTTTCTCTTATTTCTGAATAATATAGTTCTCATTCAACTAAAAAAATGGCATACACTTCAGAAATAAATTGCGCAAATCTGAACTAGCTCATGGATTCATGGCTTTTATTCATCATTCAAGGAGACTCTTATATTCAAGAACTAACATATACACGAGTTCAAAGAACTCACAAATCTGGTGCTTGCTTTCATGTTTTAAATTTCTCAAATGAATTGTAGAACCGGAAACTACTCTAGCTGCCTGAAACCTGCACTAAAAATCTACATGTACAAACTTTCAACTTCAGCCACAACTACAATTCGTACAATCTAGCAGCTGCTCCCCGGCAAGGTGGTGGACTTGACAATCTCCCAGGAGGTGGAGCAGGAGGACGCATACATCAAGCTGAAATGATGATGCTTTATACCCTCTTCTTGCCTTTGATGGTGTTGCATCGAAATCAACGGAGTAGAAACGCCGCTACTGCAACTTAAGGATCACGAACAACTGGAGGATGCTAGCTTCCGCAGCCCAAATTGACAAGGACGAACACCTAGAAACAAAGCAACAAGCGGGGGACTGAGAGAGGCAGTATTGGGGGTGTCGGAAACGAAGCAATACCAAGATCCGCCAGCGGCTAGGGCGGCGAGGGCCTTCCGTGGCGCCGCCTGCGCCGGCGATTTGGACGGGAGGAGAAGGGGGTGAGCGGCTAGGGTTTGGAGAGGGAGAGGAGAGAGGCGGTCGCTGCGGGGAGGCGAGCAGCTCAAGCGGATGCAGCGGAGGCGGCCTCGTGCGAGGCGAGCAGCGGCGGCGCCGGCTTCATGCGAGGCGAGCAGCGGGAGAGGCGGCGACGGCTTCATGCGAGGCGAGCGAGAGAGAGAAGGGGGCGAGATGACAGGGACGACACGGCGCCGTTAGGAGGAAGGAAGCGGAGCTCACCCCGCGCGCACGCGTTTGAGCACGCTCGATCTAGCCGTGCATCCTCCAATCGAGCGGTGGAGAGGATGGGAAGCACAGGCCCTATGTGCATTCGAGTCTACAATAGCAAATCTCTCTCTCTCTCTATATATATATAAATATAAATCTCTCACTATATTTCTTCCATCTCCAATAGTGCTTAAATTGTATAGGAAAATGAGAGAGAATCCCTATATAGAAGAAAATGGAGAGAATTTCTCTATTTTAGTGTATGGAATAGGAAACACCGCTGACGTGGAAGAATCCGCCTCTATTTTGAGGGTAGAGAACGTTTTAGGAAAATCACATAGGTGCCACCGCAAAAACATGCGATTCACTTGGGAGAACCAGATCGAGCTGGTTCGTTAAACGATACAAGCCACCCGGCCCAATCCATATGGCAGCCTCTAGTATAGTACTCCCTCCTTCCCAGTTTAGTAGGCGCAACCGTGTCCAACGCAAAGACCAAGAAGGCCGTTTCTACGTCGCTTCGCCTCACGCGCCGCGCGGTTCGCGAGAGACAGGATGCATGTGATTGGGCTGCGCCCGTCCGCTGCGCGCATGCAACGCAGACCATGTCGCGCGTCCACCGCATGCAACATGCGCTTTTGCATGCAAGCCTCGCGCCTCGCCGGATTTTTGCCGCAGCTTTTGCATGCAAGCCTCGCCGAGTATGTTTTCCGCTTTTTCACGACGCGCCATACGTATTTTCATCCATGTACTCGAAGTTTGAACTTTTAAACGAAAATTTTCATTCCACGCAAGTTTTTGACGCGAGCCACACAGACGCCACGAAAATTTTCATTCCACGCAAGATGGTAATGTGCACGGATGAGCTCCACTTGTGATTGCTCCACCAGCGCCGGGCGATCATGAAGCGCCACTCGGCCATCTCCGCCTTGTGCCTCGCCATCGACAAGGCTTTCTCCGCCATTGCCTCTCGCCTCCTCACTGCAGAATCGATCTTCCATCCTCATCCAACGGGAGAGCAAGAGGAGAACAAGCGAGCAAGAATAGGCAAGCAAGAGGAGAGCAAGCGAGCAAGAGGAGAGCTAGCTGACGAAGAAAATGCAAGCAAGAGGAGAGCAAGCGAGCAAGAATAGGCAAGCTAGCGGGAGGGCAAGCGGCGGAGCTACACAGCAACGGAGCTACAGTGCATGCATGCAGCATGCAAGCGCGAGTTACCGAGGTGGCAAAGCTCGTCTCCAAGTGAGCTCGTTAAAGCGCCGCGAACGGGAAACGAGGATGGCGCCTTCTATCGTGGGAAGCCAGCAAAATGCAGTTACGCCTACTAAACTGGGAAGGAGGGAGTATAGGGCAACCCATGGCTCAATTGGGACGACCAGGCCCAATACATTTTCGGAAACATGAGAAATAGGCAGTGCACAACCAGTGATACATTTGCAATTACGAAACCAAGGAATGAGGGGGGGGGGGGTAAGGGTCAATGTGCACACCCCGTGGTACCTTTCGGCCCATACATAAACCTTATTTCGTAAATAGGACCATTTTAACCCCCATATTTACTTCACTCTGCACACAAATAGTTAAAGCCGTAGCCATGCACAACTGTCTTGCACTCCATCTCTTTTCAAGGATTTATTGCATATGGTAATCTACACGTAATAGATTTATTCTTTACATGATAGTTTTATTGCATCCTCAACAACCCCTCTGTACCACCCAGGAAAACACTATTCACAGAGACATGAATAGTGTTTTACAAGGTGGTTTAGAGGGCCACAGAAGAACTGCGAAACAGTGTCACTGGTGCATGCCACAATGTAATGGCTTTTGTTGGATAAATCCACAACATCAATCCTCGCTGAATTTTGTAGCTGCTATTCCTTTTATTGTCTCACTACAATAAGCAACCAAATGAATGGTTCAATTCATAACTTTTCCTGTAGAAAAAGGATAAATGAAATCAAGACAACAAAGAAACTTTGTGTGCGCGCATAGGAAACGGAGAGATTCGAACAGAAGAAAAAAAACTATCCAAACAGTCTTTATATGAACACGCTGCCATCAATACCTATCAGGGGCATGGTTTCGAAAAAACTAAGGGCCTGTTTAGATCCATTAGCACTAACAATTAGCTGCTAATATTAGCAGCTAAGGATCCAAACAGGCCTGCTAAAAACTGCTAATTGTTAGCAGCTAACAGTTGCTAACAATTATCCCACTAGCACCTCCAAAGCTGCTAACAACTGCTAACAGCTGCTAATAGATGATAAAAACACTGCTTTGCCTCTACTTTATTGCTCCTCTTTCCTCTCCTTGGATGGGTATTAATTGCAGCAAGGGTAGGATGGGTATTTTCCACTCCCAAACAACTATTCAACCTGCTAACCGCTAATGGATCCAAACAGGGTACCTGCTAATAATTAGCAGCTAATAGTTAGCTAGCTATTAGCTCTTAGCTGCTAGCAATTAGCTGCTAATGGATCCAAACAGGCCCTAACTATAGAACTTCTTAAGAATAAAGGCCAAAGAAGCCTACAAAATAGGGATTGGATAAAATAGCCATCATGGAAGGCTTGATTGGTTTTGACCTGGTCACTCGTCAAACTGTAGTCCATGAGAAGAATAAAAGTTTAAGTGTAAACTATTAAACAACAACCTATACACTGGATCAAGATAGTGTGTCGTTCTAAAATATTTTATTTATTCAGAAGTGTGCAAACTAATGCTAAGAAAATGTTGATCAATTATGTATCACCTTGTCAGTGAGGTATAAACTATCCAAAACAGCAAATCCTGCTACAACGCCACCTTCATCTGATGAAGCAACTTTTGTTCGCACCAAGTATCCACACCGGTCGTTCATGACCACCTTATCTTTGTTCCTGGAATCAGAAATTGAGCAATGTTGTACTACGACTATCATATGAAGAACACTAGTGTCTTGGGTTTCAAAGCATTAGTTATACCGCAAGTAGGCTCCATATATTCCAAGTTCAGAAATTGCAAGGGCCTTATGGCAAACACCACCACGAACCAGATTAGCAAGAGAAGCTTTTGGAAAGATTCTTTGCATCAATATGTAGGCTGCAAGGGAATCCCCTCCTTCCTTCTGGAGCCTGATCAGTGTTTCACGCACATCAAGACCATAGATGTTGTTCCCTGGATATGAATCGCATATCAACATAAGTCCAGAAAAACAATATACAGTTTTACTGTGAAAACTAACCTCCTCCTTCGCGTTGAGGCTTCAAGACAAACAACTCAGGTTTTTCTATTGCATGCTGCACAATCTCCTCATCGTCCAAGCTCCATAGCCCAGCAAAGCATTTCCGAAGTTTCACAATTTCCTCCTTATTTTCAAGAAACCTATAGAACGAATAAATAATGGTCATGAAAAACATGAGGTTTCTAATCTACATAAAAGACTAATAATTTTCTCAAGATTACATTAGCAGTATAGTAATAATCCAATAACAGTACACTTTGGTACTAAAAAATGTATTTATTTATTTATAAATTTATTGTAGATTCGTAATGTCATCTGAACATCTAAGGAATATTCAAGTGCATTCCACCCTTCGGTACTGGAAATTTGAATCACCTTTCAAGCACATTAGGTTTCGCTAGTTCTTGTTGAATCTTCTTGGTCCCCACTAAATGATATGATATTGAAGGACACTTTATTGCAGATGATTGTTCCATCAAAAGCCTAGCACTCCATTCCTAGAATATGTCAGAAGCTTGTCATGGAGAATTCAAACCTATTATCTTTAACAAAACTAATCATTCCACATTTTCTTTTAGTGTTGATCCAATTTGTAGACAGAAGTATGATATCAACATATAATGAAATATAGAGCATTCAAACAAAATAATATTTTACGCACGAGCTCAAAGAAAAAAAATCTCCTTTTCAGGTAATTTAGTGCTCAGTCAGAGGAATCATGGCAAAAAAAAAACTATGTTAAAATGTGGAAACAATTGCAATGTACACATACTGCTTCTGAAGGATAATCATTTGGCGTATAGCCAGCTCTAAAATACACCACAGCAACTGTCCTACCATCTCTGCATTTTTCAAAAACTTCAACATGAACATACCAATGCCGAAAGGTTGCAGCCATTTCTTCAAGCTAAGTACAAATCAATAATAAGACATCAATTTTACATCTATATATGAATACATACACCACAAGACTTCCATCTGGGAGAACCTGGCCTTCAGTCTCCACCTCTGACAAAGTTTTCCTAATAGTTGTCACACCATGTGTGATACAATTGTCAAGGACACACAAGTTTGATGTTTATAATTTTTTATATTACATAAAACATAAATAATAATAATAATAATTATTTATCAAACACTTGTGATATAGTATTAAAAGATTACCAACATATAGTAATCTTATCATACCAACCAGGAACAAAGATCTTGGATACGACTGAGCTCTAGGTTATAAATAAGACAATACACAAGAAATTGTAGTTATATGCGCAAAAAAGAAAAAAAGAAAAAAAGAGAAGTGGTTGACCAACTGAGTCTATGTGTCTTTTGCTAAGCAAGAATTTGGGAGAAAGGAAATTGTAGTTTTTGCCATTGTAAAAAAAAATACAAGAGAAGATCATAAAAGGATATGATTCCTTCAAATATTTGGCAAGCCAGTATTGATCATACACATTTATTTCTTCGGGTTGAACAATCATCATAACTACAGCACTGAGAAATTCATGAAAAAGTATGTCAGACTTAATACCCATTTGCTAACTGTATAATATCCATGATTTGACTACAGCATACCAAACCTGTCAACGTTAAATTCAGCCCATGCTCTGGCCAATGCTTCAGCAAATTGTCTGCTTACCACATTTCCAGGTACCCTCTTGAAGTCTAAGCATAATAAATTTCCATACTGATTAATTAAGGCCCTGCAAAGCAATTATTGAAAGCTCAGTTGATATATTCCTCATTGATGAACTAATTATAATGCTATCAAAATGAATTAATAGGGAACAAGAATAATGAAAGTAATCGAATGTAAAAACTAGGGAAACATTTTTTCAATTTTAGTAATTATTATTATACCATCACTCTTTTTTCAAAAAGCTATAGCCTTACTAGCAAGGAACGTTAGAAGATAAATTATATAGATCTGATATGTTCTTATATTAGTTCTAGACATGTGCAATTCCCAGACTACTACCAGTAACATGGCTGTAAATCAGTAGTTCTACTAAGCAAGCAATTTGGATGAATCAGGGCATTCATTAGTAGAAAAGCACAATTAATTAGTGAGCACCAAAAAGGCCTGCTTTAACATGTGCAATTTAGCAAATCCTATTTGCCTATAGTTCAACATAGAGAACTTGAGTTTAACAGCACAAGTATAATATAACCTCTTTTAAAAATAAACTTGTATAGAACAAATTTATTTTTTTTCTAACCAATTCCACTAAAGAAACTGACTGTTTGACTTTACCTGTGAAGCTCACTCACTAAGGGACCAAGCCCAGCAAAAGATGCTGAAATAGTGTTGAACTCTATTTGAAGAAGGGAATTGGTTTCTGAATCCAGCATATAATCTGACCGGTGCAACCCCAATCGAATACTCTGATAAAATGTTTTAGTACTTGTCAGTGCCACAATACCAGGACATTACCCAAAAGAAGGGGGACTAGAGGCAGGATGAATTTGTTAACATGTCCAGAAAAGTTGGCTCAATAGTACAAATCAGGTGACTCACCTCCTCCTTATTTACGGCCATCATCTTCTTGTGAATCTCTAAGAGCCTAGAAGTGAAATCATCAACCTGCCTTGTTCTGAAATTACAACATGGTCAACAAGTACGAATCCAACATTTCCTAGAAATTCAGAATTTTTGACATTGGTGATCAATTTGTCATCAATATGTGACAGTTTATATCAAATTTCAATAGAACAAGACTTAGTAGGATTTGACGAGCCAAGATCCTCATTTATCTTGCTTCGAGTTCCAAGCAAACGCCAAATGAAAATGTGGAGGTTAATATGGCACAAATACTCACTTAGACAAAGATTCTTGCAAGAAGTCACCATCCATGCTAACACGATCCACAAGTTCATTAAAAATAGGAGCCAACTCACATGCCTGCCCCCAAAAAGATTCTGGAAGTTGAGTTGGGAGCAGGGAGAATGGAGCATGCACCAGACCAACACCAGGGACTGTTCCTGATCTCTGCTGAGGTCAATAACAATGTTTGGTCACAACGATAGCTTACGAAATCCAAGTTCTGTTAATTGCAACAAACATGACCACATGATTTCATTGTATTACTCGGCAGTAATAAAGAGGCAACCGTGTTTGGCTCATCTAGTGCAGAGTGCAAGCAAGGACACTAAGCATTAAGCAGGATTGACTATTACATATCAAAGGGAGCCAAGAGTGTATTAAGAAAATGTACAATACTAACCAAAACTGAATTATCTGAGAAATTCAGGAAAATGATTTATTTATTTATTTTTGCAACACGGGGAATCACCCCTGATTTCCATTTTCATTATGAAAACGAAAATACAATCTTACAAGCGAGATGCCAACATTCGATCCCCTACAAACAAGAACTAATAGAGAGGCCCTCCACCCCTGTTAGCCCCCCAGTTCCATGACAGCACAGCAACACAACCAAAGTTTTTAGCGGACATACATCCAAAAGTGCCTCAACTTGGCAGACACAACACAGCTGAAAGGCGCAACAAAATAACAGAGACCATGAGCTAAAAAGGCAGCTCCTCGGTTACCAGGAGCTCCTAATCTTCCTTGATCCTCTTCAAAGCTTCCTCCTTGCACCCATCTGGATTTTTACCGCTCAGCTCATGCATTGTTGCAAAGATGGACTGTCTAGCTATGATATATGTACTCAGTAAAGGTGTTATATTACTTTTAGTCCATGAGACCAAGAGTGAGAAGTTAGTAACCCTCAATCATATATACACTACCACAAAAAACACTCGCATTTGCTAAGGTGCATGGGTTCCAGACCATCTGGCATCAACTGATACAGACGACACAGCAGAATCCACTGCGTGAAATTAATACACATTGTCTAGCTAATCTTGCTATGTAGAATAACATTTCAGTGATCCAATCATGTGTGAACCGTGAACCGTGAACCGTGAACCACAGCCTAGATCACTTCATTCGATGGAAAAATACCCGAAATAATCAACAGTAAAATAGAAAATTAATAGAATAATCCACTGTAAAAGGAAATTACAAAAAATATCCTCGGGTCCGCCACCCGGTGGCGTACGCCATCGGAATGGCTGCAGCTGAGCTGCCGCCACCGGGTGGCTGGCCACATTGCCGCCACCGGGACGGCCCAGCATCATTACCGCCACCACTCCGGTGGCCATGCCCACGCCTCAGACATGTGATATATGTGTATATAAAATATATATACAAAGATGTGTTATATATGTATATATGTATATTGCCCATTTTACTAATATTATATTTTAATATAAATATATGATAAATATATACTAAATTATTATAGTTGTCCAAAAATATGTAGTAGGTGGCGTGTAATTTTATTGATAATTGATTAGTAAAATGGCATGTCTAAAATAATTTACGTTGGGAGGTAGGTTTCGTTGGAAGAAAGCCTCCCACAATTTTTTCAGTGCAGTGAGCTCGTAAGATGACAATGACATGAACCACGATCACACACGCACACGCTTCTCGCTGCACCTTATTGATAATTTTATTGATAATATGTAGTAGGTGGCGTGTAATTTTATTGATAATTGATTAGTAAAATGGCATGTCTAAAATAATTTACGTTGGGAGGTAGGTTTCGTTCGAAGAAAGTCTCCCACAATTTTTCCAGTGCAGTGAGCTCGTAAGATGACAATGACATGAACCACGATCACACACGCACACGCTTCTCGCTGCACCTTCCGCTCAATTTGCTCCCGTTGAATAGACGTGTCGTGCATAGACTTGTCATGTGAATAGACGTGTCGTGCATAGACTTGTTAACGGTATGTGGTAAGTGCGAAGTAGTAGTAAATGCAACGTCATTAATCGCCATAATGGTCAATGCAATGTTAATAATTGTATGGAGAATAATTTCATGGCCAAACTGCCGAATGCACATAATAACATAAGTCCATCAATTACATTATTACACTTAGCGCCGACGACCCCTTGTCGTGTATGCACTTCAGAATCTCGTGCATGCTATTTCTTTGCTATACTGATCTTTGATGCGTGCTACGGTGCGGTGCACAATTGATAACAAAATAGAAGCAAGACCTAGGTGCTCGTGCTTAGTTTAATTAATTAATTACGTCATGGTGATTAGTTTAATTAACATTAACAACATACTATGCCAACATCAGTATAGTCAAATTTATCATACTGTGTATATAATATATACATACAATACATACATACAATATTAAGTACTAATATATATATACATACAATATATACATACAATATTAAGTATATATATACATACAATATATACATACAATATTAAGTACTAATATATATATATATACAAGATTAGCATATAATATTATTATGCCAAAATTAACTCTTGCATATTCGCATCTGAATAACACTATTTATTTAGCAAGTAGAAAGCGAAAGCGAAAAATATCAGCGAACTGACACTCCTCGTGAATCCCAAACCGAGGTATCGTGAATAATATACCGAATCGAACGAACTAAAAAGAATTGAAAGCGAGAGAGTGAGTGTGTGAAGACGGCTCTGCGTGTGAAGCTGGCGCGTGTGAAATGAATCGAAAGCGAGAGTCTTTGCGTGGTGAGTGAAGACGAACGAACGCGTAACGCGATATATATAGAGTAAATTTTTGATCACTGTGACCTCTAATCGGTATTAATTAGCGTAAATCATGCAATTATTGTTTGCTTAATTAAAAGTCATCACTATTTTGTCGGTGCAGATTTTTTATTATTTTTTTTGACACTTTTTTTGTCGGTGGATATTATTTTATTATTTTTTCGCACTATTTTGTCGACGATATTTTTAATAGTTTTTTCCCGCACGCGATAACGGACGCGGAAATTAGGGGCGGTCGAGAGTTAGAGTCGCCGCCACGGCGGCCAGCAGAAGAGCCGCCGCCACCCGAGGCGCGACAGCAGAGAAGCGCCGCCACCCGGGTGGCGGCAGCTCACCGCGCCGTGTTCGGCGCCACCGCCACCGAGGTAAGCGGGACCGAGGATATTTTGTAATTTCCTTTTACAGTGGATTATTTTATTAATTTTTATTTAACTGTTGATTATTTCAGGTATTTTTCCTCATTCGATACAAACACAAAGTCCAGCACAAAAAAATCTCATCCGATTGCCCTAACCTGATCCGATTCAAGAACAAATTTCACCTTTCGATGCCAATTTCGACCGAGAAGACGACGAGCCAAGAAAGAACCTTACCGGGTCCGCGCGGTCGCCGACGACGAGCCCGTGCAGCGCGCACCACGCCGCGGCCTCCCGCACCATCTCCGCCACCACCGCGGGGTCCGGCGACGGCGGGCTCCCCTCCTCCGCGCCCGGCATCGCGGCGGAGCTCATCGCGGGTAATCAGGGGCAGTGCGGGACAGAGAGCGTCTCTGGTGGAACGGGTTGTGCAGAATTTTCAGTTACTACGAGGGGGCATACGCAATTCGACGCCTTAGCATTAGCAATAAGTGTGAGGTGTCCACTGCGAGCTTTATAGACGTGGAGGTAGTTGAAATTGCGAGGAAATTGGAGGGGGCGGCGCGACGGACGGTCGGATGATCGGCTCAGCTGTCTTCTGCTTGTGCAGACTCTCCAACTCGAACAAAACCTTCGCTGAAAAGCTAATCCACCGAATAATTATCTACAGATAACATCCAAGTTAAAGCTTTCAGTAAATTAACAAATACAGTACGGAGTATATGCTAATTAGCCAACTATTTTCCCCTCTAAAAGCAGTCGGAATCTCCGCCCATCGGATTCCTCCGAGATTTCGATTCTGAACCTAAAACATCATCTTCCTTTCTCCTAAACTTATGTATCCTCAATTTGGCTCACATGCCAGTGGCACAAATGCGCTCTCTCTTGATGCAAAGGAATTACTTCCCTCCTCGAAATATCGTTGGCTCTTTTTCTCTCTAGCCATTGTTTATGCTTCTTCCTGTCCTAAGTCCTAGGTTATTGTGGCAACCTCTGCTGCTTGTCATCGGATTATAGTTAAAATTCAATTGGTTTGTGCAAGGCTCACTCTCCTTTCCCACAAGTCTGCAACAAGGGAGCCAAGCTAGCAAGAGCATAATGGTGATGGCGGTGCGTCAAGGTGGCTACATGGCTTGTCAAAGGCCAATGCTACCGGATACAACGACCGACATAAGAGGTTGATAAGTGGCGAGACAAGGTACCGTTTACTAGTGTGTTTTTTTTATAATTACAATTAAGTAGTTGGCATGGGCAAGAGGTGGTGCGTGGTGGAGATGTGTGTAGAGCTCCGCTGGAGAATTGGAGAGGAATTTTTAGAAGAGTGGGGAGTGGAGTTGGTATTGGCTGCCAGTTTGCCACACGACGGAGACCATACTTCACTTTGCGTTTCGTTATGCCTATGGTGGTAGAGAGGTGACTCAGACTTTACTGCATTTATAAAATGTTATGAAACTATAATTTCACGACACAGGATACAAGTTACGTATGTGCTAATATATAATCACCCCCAAGTCTCCTCTCTTGGTCGCCTGTGTAGTTTCGCCACGATTCCATGAAACAGCAGTGTGAAGCTTTTTAAATAGACAATAGGACCTTATTTAGAACAGCAAAATTTTACATAAGTTCTGTATATAAGATTCTCATAGAATCACAAAAAAAAAATTATCATGTTTCAGTCGGGGGGTACCCGTCAATAGAATTTCCTTATGCGACAGACATGCTCCTTTCAGTGTTTGCTTTAATTGGGACCCTACAGCTCGTACGCAGCCGAGCTTCCCGAGGCAATTCGAAGATTCCAATCTCAATAGCATCATGCATGACATGGGCAAAAGAAACCGTCTTCGTTCATTGAACCTGAAACATGATACTGCACTGTACTGTGACTAATGCCGCATCGTAGATTCGTAGTACAGGGGAAAAAAGAGTGTTGAATTCCTTTTGAATAAGTCACCATTTTTCTTGATTGCTGTTAAGACCATGCCACCATAGTTTCAAAATTACATGATTGCATTGAGCCGTGAAATCAAAAGATATGCAGATTTATTGTTTTTTTCCCCCACTCAAAACAAGGACTCTTTAATATGGAGGACCAAAAAACTTCTAGCACAGCTCTGGTAGAAATTGGGAGGAGAGAAAATTCAGGGAGTAATGAGTACTGGAGAGCTCTGTACTGCAAAGAACATACACCAAGACATGGTTGACTGGCAAGTATATGGTTGACTGGCAAGTGGCAAAGAACATTGCGGTCACAATTGTTTAGGCAAAGCTGCAGAAGGGCATTTTCCCAAGGTATTCCACAGTATGTAATCTCCAGAAGAGGCCTGACAAAGGAGAAAATATTTCTCTCATTATTCAAGCAACCAAAGATCAATACCTTTATGGAAGAATTTCGTGGCTCGTCACCAGGGTCACACCAAACAGATTAGCAATAAATATAGTAGTGCAAGCAACAAAGAGCAAGAGGTTTATTTGTGAAACCAACAATTCATCATGCTAGTTGGACATTATTTAAAATAGATTAAGCAATGGATTCTATTGATTAAGAGGTGAGTAAGCAGGGTTGAAGGGGAAGTAGTTGAATGGCAACTAAGCACCAACCAGTAGTTTCAGAGGGAGGCCAGAGCAAGTTGAAGTGGCATTTGACAATGCCTCTGTTTTCTTGTGTTATTAACTTTCACAAAGGCGAGATGTTTTCTAATCAACTTTTGTAAGTAAAATTCAATTTCTCCTGATCCCTAAATGAAAAAGGGCAAGCAGTTGTTCTGTGGTCCACTTTTTTTAAAAAAATCTGCATTTGGAAGAGAAGCTGGAAACAATCAAGCTACTTCATGATAGATTAAAATGTTCAACATTAGTTCAGTAACAGGTTAGAAAATTCTTCATGTTACTTGTAGTAGTTCTCTAAGACAAACTATTGAAATATTGTGAAAACATCTATGCATTTTTGTGGACAATTTAAAATAAAATAGATTATAGCTGATGAGATAAAAGATCACACCTGCATTGAGTATTCAGCTGGGGCTTTAACAGAAGGGTAGATTGTTAGCTGCAGAAGGTCATTAAAATATCAAACGATTAAGTATCCATTATTTGAATGAATAATTGGAGAAACTGTACTGCATATAAAATAGCAGAAAGACATCTTCCGATAACATTACAGAAGTGGCACAGTAACTGTAATATCTATCACCTAAGCAGCAGTATTATATCACCACATCGACATAATATCCATTTAATTGATACCAAAACATGTAAGGGAGCAATTCTTGAGTAGTTCTCTTAAACAGTCATAATGAAACTTTCACATGACTGCCATAGCCTGATAGGTTGCCAATTGCATACAGTGCATTCTAAAAAAATGAACATTTATTCTGCCAGACTTCAAACCATGCAAGTTATTAGTGTACAGGGACTAAACTAACTAATATAATTCGTGTATCAGGTATAGGGATCACTTGTTCAATAATAATGCTCAACTGCTTGACTGATTGAGGGAAGATGAGAGGAAGCATAATCATCATTTGTGAACAAGAATAGTGATAACTTACAGATCTGGGATCAATTGTAAAACCAGACAGTGTGCCTCCAACTATCTTAAAAGAAACCTGGAGAAATGGATCACAATCAATTAATAGCAAAGAAAGAAGTCTAAACAAGAACTAAAAGCATGAGGCGCTGTGTGGATATTGCAAGACATCAGAGTGCGCAAAAGAAAGAACAAGTATCCAAAATTAAACCAGCTATATATACACTACAACGCTGGCTCCAGATTATACTTTCAGGTCCTGGATATAACTAATACATGAAAAAAATCCATGCAGAATTCAATAGCCTCATGATCCTATAAGCGCCAAGAAAATGACTGAGCTCTACTAAGCTAAAAAGACAATATGATGAACAGTGACTGTCGGTGTCTGGGAATCGCGCTTCTAAAGAGCAGCGAGTCCACGGACCGGCAGACGAATTTATAGTTGGTGTGAGACCCAACGACCACCCTTCTCAGCAGTCCGGGACGGCGGCCAAGCCTACGGAGGGCTAAGGCCGCGCTATCTTCCCGGGCAAGGGCCTGGTGCGATTTGGTGATCTGGGTACAGATCCTTCGTACAGAGGAAAGAAGGGGAAAAACGATACAAACCGTGAAGACACAAGTGATTTACCCTGATTCGAGTCCCCACTGCCGGGTAATAGCTCTACTCCAGTCTCGTTGATTATATGGTGGAGAAACAGTACAGAGGTGCCGAGACCGGGCTTGAAGGCACCGATCCCGAACTTACAACGGTGACGACTAAGGACTAAGACTATGGCTAAGGAAGCTTCGGATGCAGGTGTTGCTTGGATGCTTGGAGCTATGGGTCAGATCTTGGATTCCTTCGAATGTCCAGGAATCCTTCTTTTATAGGCGCAATGGTCACCCGAGTCGATCACGGTGGGCCCGCCGTCTTTGCTTTAGTGGTGATACTCTTGTCTCGTTCTAGGGCTCTGTCCGGTCTCAAGCCCGCGAGAAGTGGTCGGTTAGTACCGACACGATTTGTCTTAGGGCGCCGATACGGAGAGAAAACCTTTTTAAGGGAGAAAGCACTTTCCCTTTATCCCCAACATGGTATTGATCGATTAAGCTTTACCTCGCGCCTTGCCTGGTTGAGGCGTCGCAGAAGCGTAACAACCGTTCACGCTCGCTGGAGGAGGGCAAACGACAAACCACCGCCTGCGTGCCTTCCTGTGAGTCTGCGGTTCCCGAGAGACATAGCTTCGTTCGGCCAAGGCCGAGAAAGTACAAACAAGGCGATGGCGATTGTCGCCACTGTCCACGAAACAATGGACCGTTCATGGGCCTTCCTCCGCTAAAGAAACCGGGAGGTGCGCCACGCCCCTAGCAGAGACCCAGGACAACGTGGTTGACCCGGTCAAGCCGGCGGACCTCAGCGGGCTAGGCGCTGGCCAAGGGTGGCCTTTTGGACTTTCAGACGAGTCTTTGGGCGATCTGGAATCAGCCAGCCCATCTCGAGGTGGGCCGCTTATCAATCACCAACAGTGACCGAGCATGCCATTGCTCATTAATATAGTGACCAGATATGATTTTTCCTGATGATCCCATATGCAACAAACAAAATGACAGGACGATTCTCTACTTTACAACTATCATCATGATTTGGTCAAATACCTTAGCATAGTTATAAGATTGCCAAGACAATGGCTCTTCCAAGTCAACTGCTTGAAGGTCCTTGTTCATCTTTTCCATGAGGTAGTCATCCAAATTAGAACCATTCTTAGTGTTATCTTGCTCACTATCACTATCTTCAGAGAACGCAGTGGTTGAAATGGACCGAAACAATGAATTTACTCGCTGTGTTGTTATAGGAAGAAATCTAACAGTACCAGAGAAGGTAGCCTCAATGCTCCTACCACTGAGGCCCCGACCACTAGAAACGATTCTCCATTCAATTGAATGCTCTGTCATGGAAGCTGTCCCAACTGATGGATTTCCATCATATGATGCAACTCTTCTTCGAGGAAATGGCATTGTAACCATGCAAAATTCCATAAGAAAGGGAGATTTGTAGCCCTCCATTAATCTAAGCTTAAATAGAAAAGCACCTTCATTCTCTGATACCATAGACAATTGGTAAAACCCTTTAACAGGCGGATCAATGTTGCACGGAGCTTCATAGTGCATCAAAACAAAATTTCCAAGTGGTGGTTGAAATATCAGCGTTTGCTTTTCATTAGTAGGCTCTGAAGCTTGAACACAGTGATGGAATGATGACACATCCACATGAGCAGCTTTTAACCCAGTTAGTGGCAAAGAAACATCGGGTAATCCTTCTAGTTCAGCCCTACAGGTTAGCTGTCCTGAGACTGAAACAATATCTGGCACATCATCACGATCATATAGAGCGGCATTTATTGTCTCCAGACTGGAGAAGAGGATCCTTTGCCTCCCTTTGTATAGGTAAGGCTTCCAAGCAGGTTGCTTCTGATCAGTTGGAGAAGGATCAGCTGAAAATCCAGTTGTTCTAATTGACATAACATTGCTATAATTAAGATCCTGAGGCGTGCCTGTGAAAATATATTACTAGCTCTATTAGCTAATCAACAAGTACATGCATGAAGAAGTTGGATGATAGAACAACCAAAAATGTTATACTAGGTGATAGGAGGCTCTGTTGATACTCACCAAAAGGCATAGCACCAATGATGAAGTTCCGTAGTAAGTCCTTGTCAAAAGGTCTTACACCACCTTTTAGCGACTCCGATTGAGCAGCACCGACAGGAGAGGAATTTGATGCTACTGGGGCTGCAACAGGTGCAGAGATAGGTTTCGGCCGAGCTGAAATGCCTATACTTCCTGTCAGTGAATCCAACAGTCCACCAACAGAGGGGCCAGAATTAACAATCACTTCAGGTTCAGCAATATCACCAGTAATTATGTCCCCAATAACGTGTGCAGCCATTAATGCCCTGCCACAGAACATGGAATGTAAGCAATGAACATGACCATAAATTAGTTGGTGGCTACAACAACACAGAACTCAGCAAACATTTTTAATGTAATCTATGTAGTGGTGGTGTAGTGACAGTGTAAAAAGTGGAACATCAAATAAAAATGTATCCATAATAGGTAAGCAAAGTTTAATTACCCTGTTATGCATGGAAGATTGAGCAGAATGGAAGAAAGATTGCCATTCTCCCTGGCCGAACTCCCACAGCCAGACCTTTTTAACAGGCCTTCATATGCTTTGAACGACAGAGGATCCACCAGTGGCAGCACAAGAATATAATAGCCTCCACGCTTCTGAAGAACCACAGGCCACAGCATAAACCAATTCCCTTCGTCTGTATCAATATGAAGCGATATAATGTGGCGGGTGATTGGATCATCCACCCAAGAATCTGATCCCATGGATGATACACTTGTACGGATACCAGAACCGCGTGCCGTGCCTTCCCTGCACAATTTCACATGTATTCATGTATGTATCACATATATGTTCCTACACCAATAGCAGAAAACGTCATTGCAATTATGGCTTGAGCAGACGAACTGTAAGAAAAATAAATATATTTTATGTATATTGAGTTTGTTTGGCAATGTGTAGTAAGCTACTAGGAGCTTCACCATATCATTTGTTCAAAAAGGAAAATATTACTGTACCATTCTACCATCTAAATAACATCGCAACACCCAATTTGCTACCACACGAGTAATCTAGTAGCTTATTTTTACAAAACAACACAAATTCTCTAATGTAATCTAGTAACTGATGGTGCAAAACCTCCTGCGGCGCTCCACAAAGGCTGCCGCGATCTGGTGGTCGGCCGGCAGGGGCATCTCAGTGCCCCTCGCGTCCCCGTCCGCCTCCCACGCGGCCCTCCACCGCTTCTCCACGACCGCGAACCGCCTGACGGGGGGAGGAAAGGGTGAGTTCTGGGGATCAGATGGACCGGGCCTTGACGAGAGCAGGTCGGGGTTCGGGTCCGGTGGTCGGCGGTGTTGCACCTGGAGAAGGCGACGGCGTCGTGAGGCGTGAGGATCCATATCGCGCGGATGCTGCATCCGCCGCCGGACATGGCTCGCCGGAGAGCGGCCGCGCGGTGGCCGTGGTGTTGAGGGAGAAGGCGCTGTAGCTCGTCGAGTCGTTCAGCCCAGCTGCCTCGGTCTCCACAGCCCAACCGCACGGCCTACCAGGGCCATCTCAAGCATCAGCTCCCTGCCTCGGCTGCGCCTGCAATCCCTCCATTCCAAACTAGATCTGATCGAACGTCGGGCTGGACCGGACTTGAAAAAGCCCGATCCCACTCAAACCCGCCCCGGTGCGTCAGGCTTGAAAACCAGGCTCTAGCCCGGCCGAGGCCCGATGGCCTAGCCATGGTTTAAATCGCGAAAACCCGAGCCTGGCCCGGTCCGACGGCCAGGCTCCGGATTAAGGCCCGATGCACCGGTTAGCCCGGGCTAGGCTTTTTCGGCCGGGTTGCCGGGCCGGGCTTCCCATAATCAGGTCTATTCCAAAACCTAAGGTCCCCCGCCGAATTCCCTCGAGCCTCGATGCACAACCGCACATCCCAGCTTTACGCCACCTCTAATCATTTTTCATTTGTTTTGCTCCTTTCTCCGTCCCTTTTCTATATTTTTTTCTGTCATTTTTATCTCCAACAGCATCCCTTTGAAAAATTTCGTAAAGTGGACAAAGAAAAAATTTCTTTACAAAGAAAATACATGAAGAAATTTCTTTTCAAGAGAATCGTCAAGAGAATCTGTTGAAGCATATGAAGGAACCAGAGTTTCTTCGCAAAGGAAAAATGGTCGTCAAAGAGATATCCTTGGAGATGGTATTATATCAGAAGGGTTTTGTTTTGCCCTAACAATCACAAATGATTAGGGTAGGATCTAAACAAAGAGACACAAAGGGATCGATGGAAAAATTCCCTATTATTCCCTCAAAATGTGCGTATAATTGTGCGACCCACCTTCTCCATGCAATCGAATGTGCCTAGAATTTACTCGAACTTTTGGAGAGATGGCAGATGTAAACTTCACGTGAGGCTGGGTGACGAGCGGATTTTCATTATCTAGGACTTGTATGTATTAAAAGATACACTTGCAAATTTCATACAAGCTGGTTTGCCCGAGTGGTTAAGGGGGAAGACTTAAGATCTTCTGCACGTATAAGTGCGCGTGGGTTCGAACCCCACAGCCAGCACTCCATTTATTACTTTTTGGTTGCAAATGCGCGTGTGTTTTTTTTCTACTAATCTAGCCACAGGCCACAGCAAATGCTTGCAAATCCGTATGTGATCAAACTAATATCCCGTTTTAAAAAGGAAGAAACTAATAATCATGCAATAATCACCCATCTTATCTGACGAATCTGGTCTCCGCGCAGCTCAGCTCTCAGACCAAACGATACAAGATACAACTCTACACATTCATTCCTGTTCCTTGCACGACTTGCATTTACATTCACGCAGAGGGAAACTGGAAGCAAAAGAAAAAGAAAATCAAGACGCACATGCATGCTTCTGCTTGCAGCAACACGCACCATGCACGCGAGGATTCTTGCCTCTCGCCGATGACTTGATCAATCAATAGATGGTTGTATGCGAACATATATACACTCAAACTTTCAAAGAATCAAAGAGCATGATTTAAAATCCGAACGAGTGAAATCTTGCAAACTTAAACGAATCATATGCACGCCGCAGCAACACTTGCTCTCGTTCAGCTCGTGCTCATGAGCTCTAGAGCCGTGTCGACGAGCTCGCTGAGCCTGACGGCGTGCCGGCTCAGCCCCGCGCTGCCGGAGAACACGTGGAAGCACTCCAGCTCCGACGTCGTCTCCGCCACGCGCCGCAGCGCCCGCTCCATCCCCGCCTCCGCCATTGCCTCGGCGAACGGCCTCGCCGGCGACGACGACGACGACGACGCGGCGGCGGCGGAAGGGACGGACAAGGGCATCATCATCATCATCCCGACGACGAGCTCCACCGTGAACCGTCGGATCCGCGGCACCGTGATCGAAGGACGGGTGTACCTGCCCAGCACGTTGACCAGCCGGTTGACCAGGTCGCCCTCGCCGATGCCAGCGTGGACGAGGTGGTGGGCCAGCTCGTCCGGGCCCATGAATCTCACCATCCGCGCCGCTAGCCCGAGGGACACCTCAAGCGCCTTTGACTTGTTGACCATGATGTTGCGCAGCACCTCGCCGGCGCCGGACGTGACGGCACGGAGCTGCGGGAACCACTCGCCGCCGGCGAACGCGCAGAGGTTGGTTAGAATCCTGGCCGCGCCGACGCCGGCGGCGTGGTCGCGGAGCGCCACGAGGAGGCTACCGACGACGGCACCACTGTTGCCGCCGGCGTTGAGTATCCGCTCGCAGTTGCGGGGGCTCTCCAGGGCCAGCATCGCGAGCGCTTCGCCGGCCTCGGCGCGCGCGGCGGCGTCGGACTCGTCGCCGGTGACGCCAGGCCGGAGGAAGATAGCGAGGAGGAGGGCGACCACGCCGCCGGTGCCGCCGATCTTCTCCCGCGCGTCGGTGTCCATGGCGAGGCCGGTGAGCACCTCGACGCCGACCTGCTGGAGCTCGAGGTGGTCGCCGGCGTGCTGGAGCACGGCGCCGATGTTGCTGACCGTGAACACGATCTCCGCCACCTCTCGCCGGAGCAGCATCCCGGTGCTCCCCGTCGTGCCGACGAGCATCTTGATCACCTGCAGCGACCGCTTCACCGCCTTGGCGCGCGAGGGGGTGATAGCTGGAGATGAAGACGACGACGGCGGCGCGCCGGCGTCGATGGCGGAGAACTCGATGATCTTGTCGAGAAGGCCGCGGGCGTTTCCGATCTTGCTGCAGTTGTCGTGGTCGCGCGCGAGGTTCTTAATGATGAGGAGGCCTAGGAGGTTGCACTCCTCGTCGGCGGCGTAGAGCAGCGACGAGATGGACTCGACGGCGCCAGCGACGCAGGCGATGCGGAGCGCGTCCCGCTTCTTGCTGGCGAGCTTGGAAACGACGAGCGCAGCGGAGGCCCGCGCGCCAGCGTCGGCGGCGCTCTTCCAGCTGAGCATCTCAACGAGCCGCTCCATCACGGCGGACGACGTGCCGACCCGCCGGAGCGCGGCGTCGCCGGAGGCGACGTGGACGAGGATGCCAACGCCGATACGCTGCTCGTCGTGGGAGCCGGCCACCAGCAGCTCCTCGGCGAAGGAGACGAGGTCCATCCGAAGGCCGTCGAAGATGCTGCCATTGACGCACCTCGAGTAGGCGTCGTAGAAGAAGCGGCGAACGGCGGCCAGCCCCGGCGGGCCGACGAGGCGGCACTCGCCGGCGACGAGCTCCAGCAGGCGGCCGTGGCTCACCTCCCACTCCCACATCGCCTTTTCCACCAAGAAAAGCAGCGCCTCGGCCAGCGCCAGCCCGTAGAAGATGTCCAGCGCCGAGCGCCGGTTTGTCCGCGCGTCCTCGGCGTCGCCGAAGTCCTGCGCGACGAGCCGCGTCGCCGAGACGGCGACGCACGCCGCCGCTGACGCCAGCTGCAGCCAGTAGAACGCCCTCCCGACGTGCCTCGACACAAAGCTCCAGCTCGACCTCGCTGGCGGAGGCGCCGCCTTGGTCGGCGGTGCGGCGTCGCGGCGGAAGACGAGGCGGAAGGAGCGGGCGACGAAGCGGAAGCTGGAGCGGCCGGCGGCGGCGAGGGACCAGGTGGCCTGGTGCTGCCACTCGAGCTCATGGCTGCGGCTGAAGATGCGGGCGCCCTCGACGAGGAGGATGACGGTGACGGACCAGAAGTCGACGCGGCCGAGGGTGATGGCGAAGCCGCCGAGGAGGACGACGGTGGCCCAGATGAAGCCGAGCGCGCCCAGCCCGCTCGCCACCTTCTCCAGCACCGCCAGCCGCATCGCCAGCATCGTCAGCCTCCGCTCCGGCCCCGCCGCCACCGCCCCCGCGTCCCCCATGCCAAACGACGCCTCGTGTGCCCCACCGTCCAGCTCCACGCTCGAGCGCGGCGGCGAGTCCGACAGCTGCGGCTCGAACGGCGTCGCCGCCGCCGCGGCCTCCGGATCGCTCGGCTGCGCCTGGATGTTCACGCGCACCCACCGCTCGCCGTCAGCTCCGCCGCCACCCTCCATCCCTTCTTCAATTGATCAGCGACAAACACCAGCTGCTCCGACGAGCTCAGTGACGAGAGAGATGCTTAGATCGATAAGCGTGTGTACGTTTGCATGCGAATATATACCGCGGTAGGCGCGTGTGCGTGCGTGCGCGAGCTGGAGCGCCATCGCGCGCCGCCATGGACGAGGGGGTTGCGTGAGCGCGGGAGGTGAAATCGTCCGGAAGGCAAGCAGCTGGAGGAGGAAGGAAAAAGGTTGGCGCGCGCGCGTGGCTAGGGTTTGAATGAACGGATGAATGGATGGATGAGATCAACTCCACGTACGCACGCGGAGCGTGGAGGATGGGGTGGTGTGGAAGCAAGAAGAAAACACAAGTGGCCGCCGGGTCGCAACGCATGCATGCTTGCTTGCTCCCAGCACTACGTAATTAACAACCCAAGATGCATGTGTTGTGTTCGTGTCGCATAATTAATTATAATTATGGAGGTTAAGCTTGCAAATTCATTCTATCAGCCCCGAAAGCTGTTATACTTGAGGAAATGCAGAAGTTCTAAAAAAGATAAAAACACTTTGGAGCGCCTGTCAGATAGTATTATTTAGACTCTGTTCTTTTGAGCTGATTTGAACGGCTGAAATGACTGAACTTCGAGAGCTTCTCGAGATAGTCTCGAAATTCGGATCCGATTCATTTGGCTTACTTTTTAAAGCGTTAGGACCCACCTTTAAAATAGCGAAAAAAAGACACAAAAAAACTAAAAGCATATGTCTTTTTAAAACGTAGGTAAGTCGTTAAGCTGTTAAGCTAAAAAGAACTGGGCCTTAGTGTATGTATGCATGATGTAGCAGTACCCATAAACATAACCCATGCAAGTGCTAGTTGGCTAGTTTCTAATGGTTAATGAGAATGTGTTCATACAACTTTCCAAAACGAAGCCGAAAACCAGGCAAAAATATATTTACACCGACTAACTAACCCTAGCCATTAATTGCACGTCAAACCTTTAGTTCTCTTGGGGCCCCTTGCAATTGCTTGCTGGCTTAGTGGCTAATAAGACGGATGCCTGGTCTTAGAAGCGACCAGTTAGTGAACTAGCTAAGCATTAATCGGAGGTACAGGCCGAAAGCAAGCTAGTATTATGCAGGGCCAGAAAAAATCTCCATTTCTGATTTAAAAAATCTCCGTTGCTTCAGCTAGCAAGCAATGTCGTCCTGATCTGGAACATGCTCGAACATTTCGATTTTTTAGCTAGAGCCCAGTAAGTTTTCTTCCTACGACAATTAACGAGAATGCAGCTTTTTTAAGGTTTAGACGATTGCATGCTACACCTATAACACGCCTTTTAACAATAAAGAACCGAATTTCTATTGTCCATCTTAGGTTTAAACTGGTGGAAAGAGGGCAACCGGTAACCTGTCTCTTGGATTCTTCCCTGTCAATCGCCTCCTTCAAAAGTCCTCACTGCCCCCGCCCTCCTTGTTGCCACCGTCCCGCGCAGTGGCGATAGGCCACTCCCCCTTCCCCTCTCCCATCCTCTTCCCTCCCTCTCTCTCCAGGTGGTCATCACTTCAAGCAATTTGCCTACACCGGTGGTGGACGTGGTGGGCCGAGTCGTCTTAAGGCGGCGGGGTGCTTAGTGGTGTTGTTTGATGGCACATCATTCGTCTTCCTATTCCTCGTCTCTCGCAGCTGTTGGGTAGGCCATACCCGGTATCATCGGCCAGATCCAATGTTTAGGCGCTCGGATTCACCTGCAACTCCTAAATCCGATGCTAGGTGGTGGCACGACATCTGTCCTCCTTGTTGATCCTTCTTTGTTGGTGTACTCATCAACCCCTCTCGCTTATCGATCCGTCTTGTGCCACTGTAGCTCCTCCCCTCCTTCCATGGGAAGCTCTCTAGACAGTGGTGCACGTGGCGCTGGCGAGGAGTGGCGGTAGGTTTGGCTTGTGAAGGTGACTGATTCTAGCTAAGCTAAGCCAAGGACATGAACCGTGCCATCATGGGCCTTGAAGCTCGGTGAAGTTGGCCATCACTCCTCAACCCCCATCAAAGTGCTACATGTGCCGCCGTGTTCGCGGTCTGGTCCCTTGCACTTGTCTCCTTCTACACCCCCCTTGTGGGAGTTTAGCGGCTTCGGGATCGCGATCGGTGAAGTGGCCCGGGGTGGTACTCCATTGGAGGTGTCGTGGCGGTGGTGGTCGGCGACCGGAACTTCACATCGTAATTCCTTTTGCAACCCTATTTAATGCAACATCGGGAATAGGGTGCATTAAGGCCGTCCAGCTTGACATTGACAGAATTTTTTTTTTGCAGCATGCAAGCACTGCCAACCACAGCACCACCAATAACCAATAAGTGTCAGCCATAAATTTACATCGATACAGGGACTCACAAAATAACATGTAAAACATGAATCGAGCAATTCTTGAATCAATCTCCTTGGAGTCAACTTCTTTGTAATTCTTCTCCTTCTTGCCTACAGGACACTTATTTAGTGGTGAACATGACATTTTGGAAATGAACAAGGCTTTACATAAATGAGCAAGCCTGTGTTACCATTCATTAAATGTTATCGGTAAAAAGAAAAAGAAAAAGAAAAAGAAAAAGAAAAAGAAGGAGAAATACATGAAGAGTGGCAAATTGAAAAGAGAGTCGTGTTTAATGTGGTATTATCGCTTTCTCTAAAAAAGAGTGGTATTTTCACAGAGCAAATGTTCAGATCGGTAAATATCCAAAGTAGTATATTTGCAGTGCCAAATACCCAGTTTTCTTTCTTGCCAAGAGCTCACGAACTCTTTCTTTGCTCTGTATATATGAAAAAAAAATTTAACCTTTTTTAAATAAATAATATAAAATTAACCCTCCGAAAAAACTATTTGCAGATCTGACCCCTTTGGCCGCGCCAACATTGACGGCGCGGCTAATAGCCTTTGCCGCGCCAGGTCAATTGGCGCGGCAAACTATGCCACCTAGGCACCCGCGGCCGACCAGGCGCTGACATGGAAGATGCGGGGCCCACCGTTGACGCGCCACATGCTATGGCGCGGCAGGACGCCACCGTGGACGCGCCGCAGTCGCTTTTGCCGACAAGGTCCGCTTTGACGCGCCACCCTTTCGCGCGGCAAGGTCGAATACATCATGACCTAGGCAGCCCGAGCCATTGCGCTTTCGGGCATTTCAGTCGACCGCTCCGCCGCCCCGCCGCCGCCGCCGCCGCGGCCGCATCCCGCCCGTCCCCCTCGGATCCAAGGAGGGGAAAGTGATCCTCAACCTCCTAGCAAGGTAATGCCTCCCTCCACGCCCCCGTTTTCTCACTCGATCGTTCGCATTTGGGACTTGTTTAGAGACTAGGGTTTGAGGGAAAATATCGATTTAGGCTTGATTTTTGGATGTTTAGCTCGTTCTGAGTGTCGTGGCATACGTTATGGACGTTCTGTCCGTATTATTTACGTGTATAACTAGTTGCATGTGTTGTTTTGGCCTCCAAATTTAGATATAGATAAATATTTGGCTATGACACTTTAAACATGGTATATTGTTTTGTGGGCTATGCGAAATATAAAACAAGGTCTTTAGAATCATTATATATTATAAGTGTTTGCTCTCTTTTGAATCCGGTCACTTATTTGTTCACTCCGCCCTTGTGTTGATTATTTTTAATAGCTAAAATTAATAGGTGAAATAATATTTGTAGCCAATTGTTTAGCATGGAAATGTAAACCGCGGTCAAATGATTAAAATGTAAATATTTTTTTTTGGCAATTCCGAAGGAATAGATGTTTTTGTATCGTAGGGCTAATGAAATTGCATTCGTTGTATCAAATTTTGTAGATGGATCGTTTAGTGCGGCTGTTTCAGGGTGGAACCGTTAGAGAAAACGGGGAGTTTGAGAATATGAAGGAAGAGATTTTGTTGTTTGATAGGAATCCAAGTTTTGAAGAATTAGTTTCCCGTTGTCGGTCTGTGATGAGGTGTGGTCTTGGTGAAGGTGAATTGTTTGTGCAAGGCAGATTTGATTGTGGCAAGGCTAGGGCTCACTACGTGTTGTTGAAGATTGCGTCGGAGTCGGATTGGAATAACTATAAGGAGATTGTGAAAAATTCGAATGTTACTTGTTGGGAGGTGGTGGTCGACATTTGTCGTACGGATACCTCGTTGCCAACTCTCGTACAAGCCGTGCAGATAGTTGAGGAGGAAGAAGAGCCTGCAGAGCACTTGACTCAGGAGGTGGCAACTATTGGGGCATTCGAGATTTGCATTTCGATAGTCTTTTCGTCATGGATGATTTCGATGAAGGACTATTCGAGGAGGAAGAACGTGAGATCGATGTCGATCAAATATCTTTAGGATCAGAGGATGAATCCGTAGATGAGGAGACCGCGGAAGAAGACGAGCTGGACGAACAAGATGAGGTGGACGAAGAAGATGAGGTGGAGGTGCTAGGGGAACGTGACGAAGAAGGTCGCTATGAGGACGAGGTTCGTAGCCTAGACGCGGTGGATAGACGGCAAGCATTGCGCGCTATTTCGGCACAGGAGAGGAGGCAGTTGAAGTCAGTTCATGTGGATGTGCCGACCGTAGCCACATTTGAGGATCTGAGCCGATCTCATATGGCAATATGTGATAGCGGTTTGTTCTCAAGCGAGGTCCTTCCCGACTCTGAGAACCTAGAGATTCAAAAGGACAAGACATTCGACACGTTGCAGCAGTTGCAGTACTTTTTGATGAAATATGCGGTCAGGCACCACAGGCCCTTCACGGTGACTCATTCGGATTCGAAAGTCAGATACACTGTGAATTGCAAGCAAGGATGTCTTTGGGGCGTGTGGGCTCGGCCCGACAAGTTTACTGGGAGATGGAAGATTACTCGTGTGAGGCAACCGCACACGTGTGGCTCCTCGAAGGTAAAGAGGGTGCATGCTCAAAACACAAAGAAAGTACTTAGGCCGTCAGATCGCCGGCATAGTTGCGATGGATACCAATGTGTCGCTTGCCTCATTGGTAGAATCTATATATGCATTTACCGGTACCGTGTGAGTACTCAAGGCATGGCGGGCAAAGCAACACGCCATACGACATCAGTATGGGGATTGGAAGGAGGCGTACAACATGATGCCAAGGATCTTGAGTGCAATCAACCATTTCAATCCGGGTACCAAATTCTATATTTACACGGGTGGTAGTTACAGATTTGATGAGAATGGCAACCTGCGGCATGTGCTTAGACGCGTGTTTTGGTGCTTCAAACAAGGTGTCGCGAGTCTTTCGAGCAATCGTCGGCCGGTCATACTCGTCGACGCCACCTTCCTAACTGGCAAATATAAGGGTGTGTTGATGACGGCCGTTGCTGTTGATCCGGAGGGTCAATTGGTGCCTCTTGCATTTGCCATTGCTGAGGGTGAGAACAACGCGAGTTGGGCATGGCTCATGAAGATTGTCAGGCACGATGTTATCGGGAACGACAAAAAGATTTGCATGATCTCCGATCGTCACCAAGGTCTTCTAAATGCCGCTATGGAAGAGATCGATGGTTTTCCACCTATCGAGCATAGGTGGTGCATGCGGCACTTCGCGGCCAACATATGGGGAAGACAGAAAAAGAAGGAGGTGGTCGCTGTCAAGGAGGTTTGTTGCGCTAGAGAAGAGAAAACTTTTGAGAAGAAGTTGAAAGAGTTAGATAAGATGCTGAATGATCAGGCTAGGGCATGGATGGCGGAACAGATGGTCAACAAGAGCAAGTGGGCGCTTGCTTTCGACAAAGGTGGTTGTCGTTACGGCATCATGACGACAAACGGCGCGGAGTCTTGGAACAACGTCTTCAAAGGGATTCGTGCCTTACCAGTTTCTGGAATAGTACAATACTCTTTCGAAAAGTGCAACAAGTACTTTGTCGATCGGTGGGGTTTGGCAAAGAATGCTATCGATGGAGGTGCGGTTTGGGGAAAGGCAGGTGCCGCTCATTTGGAGCAGGAGGAGAAGGTGGCTCTAAACCAAATGGCAGAAGCACACGGACCGAATAGAGTGGTGTATACGGTTAAGTCTGCTGGGGGAACCAATCCAGGAGGGAGCAGTTCGGCGGCAGGAACTACAAAGTGGACATCGACAAAATGGAGTGCACGTGCAAGGTTCCGCAGCTTCTTCACGCGCCTTGTTCACATTTCATAAGCGCTTGCGCCGTTAGAGGCGTCGACCACAAAGGTGTCCAGTACATGTCCCCTCTGTACCTGAAGGCACACACGCTCAAGATATGGGAACCTACATTCGAGTCTTACCTTGATTCCACGCAGTGGCCTGAATATAGTGGTTTCGATTATTTGCCCGATCCTACCCTCCTAAAGAATAAGAAGGGCCGGCGCAAGAAGAAGAGGCTTCGAGGCGAAATGGACCATGCCAATGGTTACGGGGATGATAGATACGGAACCGGGGATTTTGACGAGGTTTCTGAAGAGGTCCGATGCTCTAAGTGCCACATAATTGGGCACAACGCGAGTACGCATAACAAAAAGTCTAACACTAGGAGCACGAGCAGGAAAAGGGGTAAGGTTTCTACAGGCGTCACAAAACATGTTCAGGTAATAGGGACGTCGTATAATTTGTTCGAATATATTCTAGCAGGAAAAAACTTATATTTATGCTGTAAATTGACGCTATTATTTGATTTCTGCAGATGGCGGCCCTCGCACACGCTCCTTGAGCGGACGTACGAGTGGGAGCACCGGGCGCGGCGCATCGCCGACGACGCGGTAGGTTTGGACATTTACTGTTGTCGATGCATTTCAATTTGTTATACTATCGTACTGATCGACTATGGTAAATGTGTTTTCAGATTTTGACCTTGTTCGCCCTCAGACGCACGCTGCCCAGTATCGCCAGTGGGGCGAGAGGTTCGCGCCTTACTTGGCGCGAGCCGGCTTCCTCGACCTCGCTCGCACCATCACCACTGGCCTGCCGGACCTAGACGGGCCTCTTCTGACGTCCCTTCTGGACCGTTGGAGGCCCGAGACGCACACATTCCACCTCCCCTACGGCGAGATGACGGTGACCTTAGAGGACACGGCGATGATCCTTGGGTTACCGTTGGAGGGTGCCGCAGCGGTGTCGGGATCTTAAATCTCGCACTGGCGCCAGATGGTGCAGACACCCTTGGTGTGCAGCCCCTGAGGAGGACCACGAGCGGAGCAAGTAAGGCCTCATCAAACCGTATCCGTATTTCGATTTTTCGTGTTGTGGTGAATAATTATGGCCATGTACGATTGTTTGCGGAGGACGTCCGGTGTCGACTCATGTGGCTGCGCACGACCTTTCCTTTTGCCCACCCAGCCGAGGAGGCAGAGGTCGAGCGGCACGCACGGGTCTGGCTGTGACACCTGGTGGGAGGCTTTCTCTTCGCAGACGCGTCCGGGAACACGATCACCTGGAGCGTGCTACCTCTCCTTGCCGAGCCGTGGGAGAACGTGGCTACGTACAGCTGGGGGTCGGCCACACTAGCTCGGCTTTCTACCGGCACTGTCGTGCGTGGTGCAGACATCAGTCAGATCCGCCACTGGGAGGATGTCTGTACCTCCTGTAGGTTTGGGCTTGGGAGCGCCTTCCAATTGGGAGGCCACACCGTTCTGCAGTGCCTGTACGTATTGGTTTATATAGGTCCTTACCGATATCTCCTAAGAGTTTCTAACCTCTTTTGCATTGCAGGCGTGGAACTTTCAGGCTAGCAGACCGACGCTGCTGTACCTTTGGCGTGGCATCAAGTCGGTGCGAGGAAACCCTGACAGAAGGTACCTCACCTACACGAACGAGTTGGACTGCGTCACGCAGTGGCAGGTGAGTACTATAAATAATTTGTTGGTATAGTAATGTTAACTTCTTCATGCGCCTGAAACGTATTTTTTTGAACTAATAGGTGATGTGGACGCCGTACACCCGTGACGAGGTGCAGGGCATGGGACTTAGCCCTCTGTGTTCTCGGGATAGTGACCTCTGGTTCACAAAGGACGCCACCGATCTTCTTCCACGCGGTCGAGTGGCACCTCCCGCGTAGGGTGATGCGGCAGTTTGGTCGGAAGCAGGCGACCCCACCTCCTATTGTCTCCACGGATCAAAGTCTACACCGGTGAGAACTTGTTACTTTTATACATCGGTGAAACTTTCAATGCATTTTTCTTACACTAAACGGTGAAACATATTTGCGTGTTCGACAGAGAAAGCGGTATGACCAGGCTTGATGGCGTGTCACACACTGTGTCTCGCTTGAGCGGTGGGACAACAAGGAGAGGCGCCGGTCTATGGAGCATTGCACACGATGAGGCCTTCCGCACTCACACGGCTCGGCTCCACCGGTCGACGAGACTCTTCCTAAGACCGCAGATCGAGCAATGTGCCCATCGGTGACACCAACTCCGACGACGATATCACCGACGAGTACGATCGCCTCACTCGGGAGGGTTCGCAGACAGAGAGAGCCCCACCGCAGTGGTACATGGTACGATACCGACGAACGACTTCATACGCATCTAGTTTGTGATTTGTGTGTGTTCAATGCAATTTATTAAATATCACTTCATGATTACAGACTCGCAGACTTGCACGCCTCTCCAATGAGGTCGGGTCGCACTAGCCAATGTTTGGTGGATGTGAGAGTGGTGCCCCACGACTCTTGCCGAGGTATGACCATTTTCATATCTCCTAGGATATATAACTTGCGACTAATACCCTAATTTGTCCCTCTATTGCCTCTTTGCGCATAAAGACTGTGACCAGGGTTGGTCGCCGTTTGGCCCACAAGATGAGCTGTATGAACATTGGGGACATTGGTCGAGCGCAAGGCGTCATGGGTCCTCAGCAAACCCCTCCGATACATGAGGGTGGCTCAGATACTCGGACACAAGAGGTTGCCGGCGCCAGCCTCAAGACGTGGTCGTGAGACTCTGCGGAGAGCGCGTGGGAAGCGGACTGTTCCTACACCGCAGACGACGACGACGCCTCGCGAGAGCACGACTTCGACTCCTCCGCCGACGACCCCAGCTACCGTAGTACCTTACAATTGAGCCAGATGTCAGATGCTCCCCCGTTGAGCCAGACACAGCCCACTCAAGGAGCGGTAAGCAGTGTATGTCCACTTCAGTAGTTCTTCGTAGTGTCGCGTACTAACTCTGATTTTTGTCTTCAATGTAGGGTCCTAGCGGATCCACCCCACCCGTGGTCTACAGGAGACAAGGGCGTAGGCGTCCCCGAGACCAGAGCGACGTCGGAAGCCGAACGCCCCGCGACAAATCCGGGAGGGCTCGCCGACCTAGGGCACCTTTCACGCCCGACGGCCCCTGAACGGTGTTTATGCACCTTTGACACTTTAGATGTAATGGACTGGACTTGTATTTTGCAATGTTTGCATGTTTTGAATACTCGACATGTATTTTGTAACACTCGACATGTACTTTGAAACACTCGACACGTATTTTGGAACATTCCACATGAATGATGTGTTCGGTTGCCGTCTTTGTTATGGTTTATCTCGCGAACTCGCGTAGAACCGACGCAAACTCCGTGTATGAGAGTTGTAAAAAAATTATAAGGCTACACGTTTGATTAAGAGACTTGGATTAGAAACTCACTAGATTAAGAGATAAATTAGAAGGCTACAAGATTCATTAAGAGACTCGACGAAGAGTTGAAATTGGGTACGCATTGAACACAGCCAGAACTAGAAAAACTTCTGCCACTCTAATAGAATCGACGCGCCGAAGCACAGCGCGTCAAGTCTGCCGCGCCATTGTGAGTGGCGCGTCATAGCTGTCATGCCGCGCCTGCTTCTCCGTGGCAACGGGCGAATCCGGTCCTCTCTGGATAACCATTGGAGCCGGCGCGGCACCCTTAACTTGACGCGCTAGTACATATGGCGCGTCAAAACTTAACTGCCGCGCCGACTACTCCGCGGCATGGCGCGAGTTAGGTCCTCTCTGGATTGGCATGGGATGCGGCGCGGCACCCTTACCTTGACGCGCCAGTACTGGTGGCGCGGCAATACTAAACTGCCGCACCTGCTTCTCCGCGGCATGGGCCGATTGCGGTCCTCTCTGGATTGGCATAGGATGCGGCGCGGCACCCTTACCTTGACGCGCCAGTACTGTTGGCGCGGCAATACTAAACTGCCGCACCTGCTTCTCCGCGGCATGGGCCGATTGCGGTGCTCTCTGGATTGCCATGGGATGCGGCGCGGCACCCTTAGCTTGACGCCTCAGATTTCCGGCGCGGCAATACTAAATCGCCAGCGTCTTGCTTCCGCGGCATGGGCCGAAAAGGTCCTCTCGGATTGCAATGAAAAATGGCGCGGCGACTTAGTGCTCGACGCCCAAGATTTGTGGCGTCAAGACCCATGATAAATTTGATGCCAACACTTTTTATCCTAACACTTCGTACCAAAAATTGTATAGCCAACTATAGAAATTGTATCAAACTTAAATTTGCATTAAAATGTCACCACCTGATGCCATTTACTTTGTGAAAATGGTATTCTAATGCCTCGTACAAAATAAAAGTAAAACATATACTAACACGATTAATCCTAACTCACAAACATAATATAAATAAATTGTTCAAATAACATACGGAGTGCACATATTACAATTCAACGACGTTAGTTTGAACCATATGATACATTGACAAAAGGTAGTTTCAACAACACATTACATAATTTTTTTGAACAAACTCGATCTCACTCATGATCTCCATCTTCATCGTTTTCCTCGTCATCATCAGGCACAACCGTAGGCAAGTTTCTAACAAGATCCCTCATGGTCTCCATTTCCACCGTCCTCTTCGCCTTTGTTGCGTCGCATCGCTTGCAAATGAGCCGCCACGATAGGACGGTAATTGGCATTCGGTCAATGAGTGTACCCTCACCATCTTGTTCTCAGACTTCGAGCTCGCGCCCTCTCCATCTTATATTGCACTGCTTTTGTTTGTCTCATCTTCTGAGATCAACACCGTGGATACCTCCCCACGCCTCCTCCAAAATTCCAAGAGTTTCCGAGGAGGTGAAGTAACCACGCTATGTACCCCAAGCACCCTCCTCATGTCATTCAAAACCTTTTTTATCTTCATCGACGGCATGAGCACACCATAGTCATGTCTTATCTTTTTTTTTCTCTTCTCCACTTTTCTGTCTTGGTAGGGTTGCCATAGATTGTGAATCTCGGCCTCAAACTCTTCTTGTCCCTCATATCTCTCCCAATCGCACGTTCTTCCTTCCTACAAGATTAAGCGTAACTAATATTAATCTCAAACTGCAATATAGCGCAATACATAAAGAAATACTCCTATGTGTCGTCCAGATATAACGTACCCAGAAATCACCATAAGAGTTACCGCAATACCATCCGTACCCAAGTTCCGATGGGACAACGCCTCTACGGGCCAGTATCCCACACTTACAAATAGTGGATGGATATATCTCACATGGCCAATCCTTTTCTCCGGAGTTGAAGGCCTCCACCTCCTCGCTAGAAGGCCAACAAGATTTGGGCCCATAAATATACTCCTGAAAATCACAAAGAGCCCAACCATCCTACAAACACAACACATTGTTATAGAATTATCTCAAAATAAGAGTAATTTACATACAGAGTAGGCTTGCATACACTTACTCGATCATTGCGGGAACAACGGAAGAAAGGGTAAAGTCCACCCCGGTTTGGCCGCACTAATATCGATCAACATTGCAATTACACATAGGAGGGTTCATCACCCGACTAGCACTTGCCACCGCCTTCTCCTCCACCGTCAATTCCCCACGGTTTGGCGGAGGAGGAACCCAACGCCTAAAATATCGAATTGGCTTGGTGTCCCCGAGCGCCATGGGAACAATCGGATCCTCGAGTCGTACATTTCTTGCCCATCGATCCACTCGAAAAACCAACACGGCGGCTAGAATATGGCATACAAGAATTGAACTTCACACCACGTATAGAAGGCTCTACCGGCATGATCGTGGTCCTCGATTTGTTGAACCTCCGCAGAATGCCGTGCTCACAAATTGAATCGAAATGGAGAGAACCGAACTGGAGCATCTTTACCCCTAGGGTAATTCTCATACTTGAGACGTGGCTTCGCCTCGAAGCCATCGTTTCCTGCAATATCGTACAATACAAATGAAAAATAAATTATTATAACAAAACATACTCAACAAAAATTAATATATCATTCGTCATTATTTCTACCAATAAAACACCTATACATAAATCATACGAAAACATTATCGTAAATCATTCATCATTAATAGAGACAAATCCACTACGCAATCAACATATCTTGATGCTACTTGTAATCCTAACCCTAACCCTAACCTAACCTAACCTTTATTTCAATCGTGCCAAAACTTACATCCAAAACACACAAATAGAGTGGGGTTTACCTGCCATGATGAAGTGAAGCCTTTTCCCCAAACAAATCCGGCCGGATCTTGGCAATGGAGGAGGATAAGAGTGATTAGGGAAGAGGGAAAATGAAGGGAAAGTGAGAAAATGAAGAAGAGGCGTGGGAAGAGGAGCCCTGGGGTTCGGGTTATTCTGACCTTGACGCGCCAAGCGGGGTGGCGCGGCAAACCGGCCCATCGACAACATTCGACCACATCATACGCGCCGCAATTATTGAGAGCGGCTTGCCGCGCCATCTCATCTGGCGCGTCAAGGTGGGGCCCGACTTTCCACGCCAATGGTAATGGCCGGCCGCCATGGTGCCTACGTGGCATGGTTTGCCGCGCCGTTGGACTTGGCGCGGCAGAGGCTATTAGCCGCGCCATCTGAGTTGGCACGGCCAAAGGGGTCAGATCTGTAAATATTATTTGCCGAGGGTTAATTTTATATTATTTATTTAAAAAAGGTTTAAAATTTTTTTTCTGTATATATACATATTACTTTCCATTTATTGACATTCAACATATATGGCTAATCCAATGTCCTATTTTCTCCATTACATTGTGCTACCACACTTGTCTTTGCTTTTGCATTAAAATGTGTCTTGTTTTGACACCCTAAAACTGTCTTCTCGGTGGTTAGTGCCACTTCCACAATGGGATGTATGTTTGCTTCCACTTGATCCTTCTTTTTTTTGAACTGAAGGTAGGTGTACTACCATTGCATTAAATGAAAGTGCAAATACAACAAAGAAGAGAACTTAAAGCAACTACAAAGGACAGAGCTCAGTCCCAAGCGGACAAAAGCTAGGCTAAGCGAGGCAGAAAACAAGAAGGCCTGCTTAGCCATGATCATTAGAATGAAACGCCCGCATCCAATTTACAATGTCTTGCTTGATGGAGTTCAAAACCTGCTCCACATGATTGTAGACATGATTGAAGATCCTTGCGTTCCACTCTTTACACACATTCCAAGCTACATATGTGACGATTCCATCGAATTGCCTTCGCTGCAACCTAGTAACTCCAGATCTCATTGCTAGCCACCACTCCCCAAAGCCTTGCTGCACATTTGTTGTCCTCAGTCCAAGCCCTGACAAGTTTTGAGAGATTTTGCACCAAATATGCTTAGTGTATTTGATCCTTCTAATTTGGTGTATTTGAACTGATTAACGCTAGTGCTCTTGCTTTGATAAAACAACTAGCAAAGGATGTCGACCCACGCTGTGATTAGTGTGATTTGCTCATGCATTTGGCTATACTTGTATACTCGGCTGTTCTGAGCTTACCTGCCATCGATTTCAACTATTTTCCATAAGTGTCATTAAAACTTAAAGATAATATAGTAAAATAGAAAGGGATTGACTCCCTCACAGGTGATTGAGTCCTTGTAGGGTTGCTCAATCGATTTTTTGGACCGTGGGATCTCAATTCAACTGCTCAGATCTCCCCTCCTCTCTCTTTTCTCCCCCTCCCTCCCGCATCTCTCTCTCCCGGTCTCGCCCACGAATGCGTCCCTCCTCCTCCACCTCCGCCGCCGCCGCCTCGGCCGGCGACGCTCACACGCCCGCCGCTCTGCACCTCCTCCCACCACTTGTCCGCCCATCCACCCTAACTCGGCCGGCACCTTCACCCCGCCATCGCCACCCCCAAACCACCTTCACCCTCCCATGGCTTCAGCGCCGCCTCCGTCGCCGCTCTTACTCCATCTTCAACCAACCGCCAGGCCGCCTCCTCCCCTGGCCATCCCTCTAAACCCAGCGGCGCGGAGATCCCCAACCCAACCCCAAACCCTAACCCGGCATGATGGTCGCCGCGGAAAGACGAAGACGGCCAATGTCGCCATGAGTAGTAGAAGACGGCGGTCGCAGCAGTGCTCTCCCCTACCACCGCCCAAATTGTCTCTGCCGATGAGCAAGGGAGGCGATCGCTGGCGAGTGAACTACCGCTCAGCGATCGCCAGCCGAAAGCAAATCCAAAATAGAAAAGGCAAAGCAAAGTGAAAGAAAGCATTCTTGTCGATTGGAAACTTCCATAAAAAAATACCACACTAAAATAAGTAGAAACAATTTAAATAAATAGATTGTATTCTTATGAAATATGGACCTTTGCTTGAAGAGCGATGAACGGTCTAGACGAAAAATTAGCCTACCATCGAATCCACCACTGTAAGAAACTCTTTAATAATAGAAATACTACAAAATAAAACAAGAAAACTAAGTAAATAAAGTTATTATATCTTACGCAGATAGCAAAACCTCGTATGATACAACTAATGTACTCAAATGAAATATCAAAAAATAAACAAAAAAATATTTATGTCATCATAACAGTGAAAAGAATGTGACACCACCACCACTCACCAGTCACCACTAGACTCTTTGTAATATTAGAAAGAAAAAGTATATATTACATTCTAAACTATGACCCTTCATCTACATACCTCTCTGAACTACGAAACCAGGTATCCTACCCTGCAAAACTATAAAAAAGGGTGCAGATAACCCCCCGCAATGGTTTGTTGGGCGGTTTTGCCCATGTGGCAGGTGAGGTGGATGCCTAGTCATAGAAATTTAAAAAATAAAATACCACATCTGTGGCCCACATGTCATGCTCTATCCACGAAAAATTTTACTGTTTGCCCATAAAAAATCACGCAAACGAAAAAATGCCCAAGGTTTGCGCCCAATTGTAAAAATACCCTAGCGCCTCGGCCAGTATAAGATCGGGGCAAGGCGCTCTGAGCGCCAGGCTTTCAGCCGCTTGCCCAGTATGCCAGGGGCAGTACGCCGCCAGTACGCTTAGGTGCTGGCGCGCATGCAATGCTGCGGCAGCATGCTGTGAAGGCGCGGCAGTATGGCCAGAGGGCGGCAAGCAGGCATGGCAATGAATGCGGCGAGAGGCGGCGGCGAGGCGAGGCGAGTGATATGTGGCGCGGCCAATGCCGACGGCGGACGGCGGCGGGCGCGAGGCCATGGGCGCGGCGAGGCAGCGAGAGCGCATGAGAGAGAGCTCATGAGGCCATCGCCTCCATGGCCCGCCCATCGCCGACGTCGCCGCCTCCTCCCTTCCTTCGCCTCGCCTCGCACACACATGCCACATACCCACACACACCACACACAGCCACATCACACACATACCATGCTCGCATGCATGCATGCCATGCCATCCGCCGTCACCTGCCTCGCCCTGCTGCCAGCGCCGTCCGTTCGCCATCGACGAGGTCGCCGCCTCGCCTCCGCCACTCGCCTCGCCACTCGCCTCGCCGCATCATCGCCATTGCAGCCGCTTCCGCCATACGCCTCGCACCCTAGCGCTGCGCGAGGCGCGCTTTGCCCTTGGCGCTCTGCTACTGCGAGGGCGCCGAAGTTTGAGCGCTTCCGCCAGAGCGCCATGCTTCCGATGCCGCCTCGCCGAGCGTCTGCGGGTATTTTTGCGATCGGCGTGAACCTCGCGATTTTTTCGTTTGCTTGATTTTTTATGGGCAAACAGTAAAATTTTTCTCTATCCACTCATATCCTCTCTCTCTCCCGGCATGGCGATGGGGACGGCGGCAGTGGAGGCACCACCCCGGCGCGCGCGTGTTGAGGAGATGGGGAGGCCGACGGCGGCATGGGCGGCACCGGGAGGCTGAGGGCGGCGTGGGGGAGGAGGACGGCGGCGGGGTGACGCAGGGATGGGGATGGCAGCAGGAGAGGCGCCGGGAGGAGGAGGCGTGGCATGAGGAGGAGACGGGGAGGCCGACGGCGACGCGGGCGACGCCAAGAGGCCGAGGGTTGCACGGGGGAGTGGGACGGCGGCGTGGGGACACCAAGGGTGGCGCGAGGATGGGGACAACAGCAGGGGAGGCGGCGGGAGGAGGCGGCACGCCGTGGGAGGAAGCGGGGAGGCTGATGGTGGCGCGTGCGGCGCCGAGAGGCCGAGGGTGGCGCGGAAATGGGGACGACGGTAAGGGAGACGCTGGGACGAGGCGGGGAGGCCGACGGCGGCGTTGGGAGGTGGCGACTCAATGTGGGCAGGAGGTGGGGAGGCCGACGGGAGGCGCTAGGAGGAGGCAGAGGGGGAACCGAGGTGTGGAGAGGAGAGAGGATGAGATGGAGGAGAGAGAGGAGGGTTTATTTATTTTAGTTTTATTTTTTTAACTGAAATGCCACCTCACTTGCCACATGTGCAAAACCGCCCAAAAAACCATTAGGGGGGTTATCTGCACCTTTTTAACGGTTTTGCGGGGTAGGATATATGGTCTTGTAGTTCAGGGGTATGTAGACTAAGGGTCATACTTTAAGGTGTAATATAGACTTTTTTCTATTAGAAATAAGGACTAGCAGCAGGTAGCACTAGAAGCCTGTGCTAGGTAGACTAGTAAAAACTTATTTTAAAATGTATTTATGTTGGTTCTGCATGTAAGTTGGTACGAAAAATGGAACAATTATGCTAGTTCACAAACGACACAAATGACCGGCGACACTGCTTTGTGTCGGTTAAAAAACCGGCGCTAGTGTCAGTGGAAAAATAAAATATATATACAAGTAACCTTTTAGCAGTTCCACGTCGTACTACAAAATTAAAACACAAAAACCGAAAGGATTATTATTTTAAAAATATAAATAATTAAAGTAAGCAACGTCCAAAACAAATTTGAGAACATGATCATATCACATCATGTGTGTCGACATTGCAACGGTCCAACGGAGCAAAGGAGATTGGGAACCACTAGATTAAACAAGTAACAACATAATAATAGGACACTAGATAAACAAAAAAAAACGAGAACATGAAATTGCATAAAATGAAAACTAAAATGGCACTATTTCAACTCAAGTGAAGTGCGAGGTGAAAGCAACATAATTTATGCTGGTGCAATTTCATATCAAGTGAGGTGCAAGGTGAAAGGAACATAATTTATGCTCATTATATGTTCAAAGTGGCTTAAACATATTCATTCAGCTCTATGTACAACTGATTTTAGCTCAACCACTCAGAACATGCAATCAATATTTGCCACTAGCAACAAATGTGTCAGGGTAAAGGAGACTGCCCTCCCCCACCTCCACACCACCGACCAGCGCCACAGACCCCGAACGGAGTCGGCGACGGGGACAACACACCTCCAGTGGAACCTCCCGCCACCAGCGACGTCACTGACTAAAGGATCTCCGCGGAGCACAAAAAAACCACCGAAACGAGACCACCCAGCAAACCCTAACAACTACCACTAACCAACTAAATCTAGATCTAAAAGACCCCATACCTGATCCTCCCACACACCACCACAAAGCCCCCTGGCCAGACCCACCCCTATCCTCGTCGGTGAGTCGGCGCCGAGGAAGAAGAGGCCAGGCGCCCAGATCTGGCTAGGCTGACCAAGGGGGGTAGGGAGATGGAGAAGGGAAGGAGGAGGGGGGGGAGGAGGAGGAGGAGGAGGAGAGAATGGAGGGATCCTCCTCTCTTGTCTTCGGTGAAGTCGCCGGAGAGGGAAGGGAGGGGGGCCTGAAGCGGCAGTGGCGAGGGCTCTAGACGGGGGTCTTCAGTCGCGAGAGGAAAAGCCCTCTGGTAGGTGGTTGGGGTCGATCTGTGAGTCTGAGTTAGTTACAATGTCAGTAAATGGGATTATCGTATATTACGTTGTCAGCACAAGAGGGCGTAGGAAGGTTAGCAGTAACAACCAGTGGACAGTGGTTTATGGTTGAGGAAATCGCTTATTTGCCACTCCCAAGAGTGGCTACCTTCTATTTGCCACCCCCAAGATTGTCATCTCCTATTTGCCATCCCCAACACTGCCACCACACCCAATATGCCATTTTCCCCATTTTCCACCATTTCCACCATTTTCACACTTTTTTCACTCCTTTCCCCATCTTCTCCAAGTCCGGTGGGCGAAGTTCCACCATTTCCACCATTTTCATACTTTCCAAGTTCGACGGCCAGACGGAAGCAAGCATGAGCTCAACGGCTCATGGAGGCAACGCCGAGCTCAGCAGCACAGCCGAGGCGGCGGGAGCTCGACGGCTCGTCAAGGAGGCGACGGCGGAGCTCGACGGCGCATGGAGGCGGCATGAGCTCGACGGCTCATGTGGCCATGGGGAGGCACCGACGGCCATGGGGAAGGAGAAGAAAGAGAGATAAAATGTTTTTTTTATTTTTGGAAATAGGGAAAAGGGGTAGAAATAGGGAAAATGGGGTAAAAATGGCATATTGGGTGTGGTGGCAGTGTTGGGAACGGTAAATAGGAGATGACAATTTTGAGAGTGGCAAATAGAAGGTAGCCACTTTTGGGAGTGGCAAACAAGCAATTTCCTCTCTACGGTTCCTTCGAATAGAAATGGAACGAGCAACGTGAGTGTGAGGGAGAAAACCTAGGACCGGGAGGCGGGGCGGTCCACGCCGTCGGACCATTGCTTGTCGATGCCTTGCATGTTGGCCGTTGATTTCGATCAACGGCCATTAGATCTTGAGCAAACATTTGTTTTTTTTATTTCGCCATGTAAAAAAATTCAAAAAAATCAAAAAAAATCATAAATATTCTCTAATCAATGTAAGATACCACATATATTTTTATATTGATATAAACATTTATAAAATTAGGTTATTCTTTAAAAAACGTTTATAAAAATGAATATTGGTCGCGTTAATGTCTGAATAAAATATATGTTGTACCTGACATTGATTAGAGAGTATTTGTGATTTTTTTTGAATTTTTTAAATTTTTTTACATGGCGAAACAAAAAAAACAAATGTTTGCTCAAGATCTAACGCTGGCCGTTGGATCGAAATCCAACGGCCAGCGCGGGCGTCGGACGGAGCAGCGGTCCGACGGGCGTTGGACCGCCCCCGCTTCCAGGACCCGGAGGGAGAGAAGGCGCTATAGCGGCTAGCTCCGTCCCCTCCGTCTCCGTTTAGAGCGCGCGTCCCCCTCCTGCTAAAACCCCAATCTTGTCGGGCTCTGCGCCGCGCCTCCCCCGATTCCATCTCCGTCTCCACCCGCCGCCCGCGCGCGCCTCCCTCCCTTCCCTCCACATTCCCACTCTAGGGCACGCCAATCCAGCCGCCTCTAGAACCTCCCCCATTCCTCGCTTTCCTGGCTTCCCGCCTCCTGCTCCCGTGCAGGCTTCGCCGCGCTCTCGCGTTTCTTGTCTTGTTCATTCGGTGGTCAGTGGTCTCGGCCCACCGCCTCTTCGTTTCCTCTTTTTTTCGCTGTCCTTGCGATGATTTGTGATTCTTTCTTCTGTTGCAGGTGGGGTGGTGTATGAGCCTCAGCCTCGGGTAGTGGTGGTGGTGGTGGTGGTGGTGATTCCTGGGAGGGGGAGGATGAATGCCACCGGGAGCGTTTCTTGGGCCGGCGCGCAGCCGTCCGTCCTCGGGCGGTGCGGCCGAGGCGGCGGGGTGACGTACCCTTCGTCGTCGTGCGCTGCGGCTCAGGAGAGGGGCGGCGGCGGCGGCGGCGGCGGTGGTGGCAGGTTTCGGGCGGTTGGCGTGGTGCGCTGCTGCGCGCAGGAGAAGAAGCCGCCGCGGGTGAGGAAGACCAAGGAGGAGAGGAGGGAGATGGTCGAGTCCTTTGTCAACACGTACTGGCTTGTCACCCTTGCTTGTGAAATTTGTGCAGTACATTGTGATTTAGTTTGACTATGCCTTCAGTACATTACATGTCTGTAGCATATAAATTTCCATGTTCAGCCTGATTCTGAAATAAAGTCGCCCGTTTCCCTTAGGAAGAATCAGAAAAGCATAACAGAAGTACAACTTTGTTGTCATACTAGTTATTTTTCTTTTTGAATGTTTAATGGTTTTTTGTTCCGGATTTTCCTCCGTTCATATCCCCAATTAAATGGAAATTTCTGCCTTAACCTATTTCATATGTAACTAATGATGCACATAGTAATATTTTTCCCATTACATTGGTTTAATCACATTTTGCCATTTCTTTTTTAGCTATCGGATATCGAATGATGGAAAATTCCCTTCAGTCAATCTCACACACAAGGAAGTTGGAGGTTCATACTATATTGTTCGTGAAATTGTTAGAGATATCATCCAAGAGAACAGAGTTCTGGGCCCTGGTGGATTGAATGCAAAGGCACTGTCATTTGAAGATTGCTCTGATTCTCTGGAACAGCCAATTAGACAGGAATTGCACCAGAACAATGTAGAGATATTAGATATGTCTGATGGGAATCAAGTTGTCAAGGATTCTATGTTGGAAGTGTCCAGGAGTGAGGAAGTGGATTCAACGCAAAAGAATGTCAGTAACACACAAGAACTAGTGGAATCATCTTATCTGTTAGAGGCTAGCGTAGTACAAAATGAGGAACATGATGAAGTTCCGTATGGAAGAGCAAGAGAGATCGACATGAATAGTTCTGAAAAGCAAGCTCCTTCAATTGCTCATGTTGCTCATTCAGATAAAGAAATTGAACTAGACAGTCTGGAGGATGGTACCGAGGGTGCATCCAGTAGTGTTAATCATGAAGTTATTCTTTTCTCAGAACGTAGTGCTGCTTTGCAAACAAATGGGGCACTTCTAAAAGAGCATGTGGCATCACCTAATGATCATCATGATGACATAACTCATAGTGATGTTGATGAATCCGAGGTCTGCTCTGAAATTAATGGTGGTGGTCAAGTAAACCAGACCCTCTCAGAGCAGGATGAGATTTTACCTGAAAATGTCACTAGGGATGGCGTTCCAGTTATAGATGGGCAGTTAATTTCTACAGTGGGTGCTTTTGATTCAATCGAAAGTTATGCAGAAACAGAAGACACAAACAAGGCTATTGGATTGTCCGGAGTACAGAGGGCACAAGAGTTTGAGCAATCAATGCTTGATGCAAGTCCTGACAAGCAAGAAAAACCGGATGAGGTTGTGTCTCAACCAGAATTGGGTACAAAGGTCAGTCAAAATATTGTTTCTGCAAGTATTGTTGCATATACCTAATAAATGCAACACTGCAGCATTACTTGTTATTTCTATTGAAACCTGAAGGAAAACCTGTGAGTACCTTAAGGAACATTATATTTTTCAAATAGCATGTTTTCTCTTTTTCTCGAGTGCATTGGTTTAAGTATGCTGTAGCATCAAAGCATCTAACTGCACTTGATTTGCATAAAGTGGATAGACACTTATCTGCAACACCGGTTGGTGCATTTTTTTTCATTTTCTGATCAGACATGTACGTTCTGTTCATTAAGTTGGCAGCTTGTTGCGTGGAATTGCTGACATTCATTCTTATTTGATGTATAATGCAATCTATGACATAGAGTTTTCACATGGAGGTTTTAATTTTGACAGAACTATAAGTCACATTCAACATTGTCTATTTATGCTGTGGTTTTGAAATCTTGGTTCTATCAATATGTTTGACTCAAAACAGTTTGAGAGCTGTGCTAGAATAACAATTCAATAGCATTAAACTTATTTTCCCTCTAAAGTTTGTCAGAAGTGGTAAAATATTTAAAAGTTCTTTATAATTGTAGCGGAAAGAATTTGGTAACATCACATTTGTTTTGGTGTTAATTATTGTTTGAACTTTGGATCCATGCCAAATAACTTGGCAAGATTGACAAAATTATTGCGATCTTTATGATAAAACGCAGTTAGAAAAAAGTTCAATCCTCCCTTCTGTGCATGCACTGTGTTCCTGCCTTCCTGGGCTGTGGATTGCTGAGCCAAAATTTTGTTGTCCTTTAGTTTATGTTCGTTTTTTTGTTATGGTAAAATTTTGGTGTGGTTAGTATCTGGGAGTATGGCCTCTAGAAGCAGACATGACTACTATCTCTACCTCTAGTTGTTCCCGATTTAATATCTTGAGGATACACTATCTTGTATAACATGCATCTGTATGGAAAGTCATGTTTTGGTGGACCTCTTTTTCTAGTGACATAATTTCTTCACTTTCTAACATATCAAACTCATATTTGTTCTGCTTATCTACAGGGTTTGTTACACATGAAAGACAAGCACCACATTGTAGAGGAAGGTGAAATTGAACTCAGTAAATCAATATCTACCATGACAAAAGAAGAGCATGAGGCAAGCGATGCCAAGAATGAACATGGAATAAGTACTACAACTGCGATCAGCAGGCATGCACTTTGCCTTCTAACTTTGCGTTGCATGCTTACTGTTTATAATTTTCTTCATTCGTCACAAAAGGCCACAGTTTATTAGGTGAGTAAATGTTTTTCCATGTTTTCTCCCTGTGCTTGTCTTAAATACTTATATGCACCATTCCATCCTGTCGATACATTGTTTGAATCATTATACAACATACACTATCTGCAGTTATGTACTGAATTGTAATGCTACAACGGCCGCATGAGGTCACTCTGCAAGCCTGCAACTTCCAAGCAGAATCCATCATATGAACATACAGTCCATACTCCATCCTGTAGTTATTCTTAGTTGTGGCTAAAGTGCAGCAGAACAGCTGTACTGTACTTAGTTGGATATGGAATTTGCCATAAGTAACTGCTAAATAACATGCTACCATGCTATTAACTGAGTCTAGCTCAGGTAGCAGGTCCGCTGCTTTCATTAAAATCAGCTGTTTAGCATATACCTCACGCATGACAAGCAGTCTGGCAGCATTCATCTTTCAAATTAACCTTCATATTTTTAATTAGGAGCTAGATGGATTTCTTGTTAAATTAAAAAGAAATGCTATTTTATTACTTTCATTATGCATTTGTCTTCAAAGAAGACATGAAACACATATATGAAGATGACCATCTATATTGCATCAATAGTCAAGACCCTTCAACCCAAATGCAGGTTGTGGTGTGTGCCATATGATGTACGACTTTTTTTATATATAATTTCAGCATCAGCGAATTCATTGCATTACTCTGGAATATTTTTTCCTTGTCTTTAAATTTATTTATTTGTTTTGAATTGCCATATAGTATCAATTTTGGGCCTAAGTTTTATCCGAGTAAGATTATAAGACAAAATATACCGTCAAACTAATCTTATATTTTAAAGTTTGACATGATTCTGTTCATTTACTCTCTACTAATTTTGTTCTCATTTTTGGTTGATAAAAATCTTGGTATGTTCCACTGAAATGTGATTAACCTTGCCAATTGTTTGTTGTGTTGCTGTATCTTCTTTTGAATATTCTTAACCATGCATTGTGATTCAGTAAAGCTCAGATGACACACTAAGGTTTTATCCTATTTGACGGCCTGCAGGAGAACTGGGAAGGCACAGCCGAAGAAAGAGACCAACCTATTTTGGCTTATTATTAGAGCATTTTTTGTTGCTATGTCCAAGTTGTGGACGAAATGAGTGATGCTGAAAACCACGTTTTGTGCGGAATTGCTGCTTGGGATACCTTCTGGCTGCTGGGCAACATGAAGCGCTCTGTGAAGCTCCACTCATATAATGATGATCTCATCGTGCCAAGTCGTTTTTAGGGTTGGTTTAGTTTGCAGCTTCATATTGTAGTGTAGGTTCTCGTTGTTTATTAAATTTTCTTGGCCACGGCTGTTCGTATAATCTATCAGCGGCAATCGTGTTCTTTTAGTAGGGATCATCTGCCATGCGTACTGAAATCACTGGTTTGATGCCTTGGGCTGGCAACTGAATGCGTACTGAAATTTTTTGTGTCCTGTGCCAGCGGGCCTTCAAATGTTCCTTACATTCAGCTTGGAACATTATTTATCTCAATCGCAAGCTTGTCGTTGAGGCTTATCAGTTATGAAGCTATGCTACTGAATGAGGGTTGCTGTATGTTGACAAGGAAATTCAGGAAATGACGATGCACAAAATCTTCAATCAGTAATGATCAAAAACACCTGAGAACTCGATCGCTGTTAACGTCTTACATAGTTATAAAGGGATGGCCGTTACTTACAAATTAGGTTCCTTCATAGTATACTGTCTGTGCGATTATCATCAGAACGCAATGCTACAACCATGGTGTAAGCCTGCGGAGATGACATTCAAAACGCTTATTTTTCCAGATTACCTCCACGAATGCATACTCTTCTTCAAAATCGCTAATACACGAGCAAAAGCTTATTGTTGCATTTCAACTACGCACCGCATATTGAAACAATCTTTAGCCACATGTCACTTCTCTAAGACATCAATGTCGAAACTTCACCAATTGGGTATTCGCTCGTCAACCTCAACAGTCTCCTAGTTTCATCATCCATTTCAACCTTGTCCTGGCTCATTCGCTCATCAATTATCAGCGGCATCAGCTCAGCTTTCGCATAAGTGCGCAGAACTGAATTATATATCTCAGTAGCAACATACTCCTTTTCTCGAAGCATCACCAACAGATTCTCTGCAGCTTCAATGTCGCCTGTTTTCTCAATCAGAGAGAAGATCGACGAAGCGAGTCGAGGGTTTGGCTCCCATTTCTCCAAGTTTGAGAAGGCTTTCTTCAGGCACTCCAGAGCCTTGTCTACCCTCTCGTTGCTGAGATAGCCCCGAACAAATAACTCCCAAGTGCTGTAGCAGGGCTTGACTCCTTTCTGCACAATATGACCAAGAAAATTCTCGGCCTTTTCCATCGGGAAATTATTAATGTAGAATGAAAGGATTGTGTTCGGGATCCTTGAATCACGCGTCCCTGAAGCCGACTCCCATTCGTAGTAGACACTCTCTGCCTCCGCGATGTCGCCAAACCTCGTAAGCGAAGTGAGCATGCACTTGTACTCGCTGTCACTGAACTTTCTGAAGGTTTCCCTCATCTTGCTCCACACCCTGTCCAAGTTCCCTCTGTCCGGCAAGCTTGCGTACAAGGTGAGAAGCGATGAGTACGCGGCTCGCTCCTTCCTAGAGGCCATCTTCTCCATTTCCACCAGCGCGTCTCGCCCTTTGACATGAAGCCCGGCATTGATGTAAATGCTAGCCAGCAGGCTGAAGGTCATCCAATCAGGAGCCACCTTCTCATCCTTCATCAGATCATATACCTTCTCTGCGGCTTTCACACTGTTCTTCTTGGAGCAGTAGGTCAGCCATATGTTGTAGGTGACCAGGTCCGGCACAGTGTACCTCCTGAGCTCCTTGATCATCTCAGGCACCTTCTCCAGCTCGCCGCTCTTCATGTAGAACGACATCATGTGGTTGAACGGGAGCGCGCAGGTGAGGTACCCGGCGCCCGCCATCTCCCGCAGCATGGCCTCGGCCTTGTCCCGCGCGCCGTGCTGCACGTAGGAGTGCATGAGCGCGCTGCAGGTGGACGGCGCCTTGGCCCGCTCGGGGACGTCCTCGAAGAACTTCTCCGCGCTGGGCAAGCCCCGGACCTTCGAGACGAGGTCCAGGTGCACCGCGTAGTCCCCCGGAAGAAGCCTCATCTCCGGCTGCGCCCTCATCCACTCGCAGACCTGCGTTCGGCGTGGGGGCGGGGTCAGGCCGGCAATAAGACGAACAGGTGGCGGGCGCGAGCCGTGGCGGCATGGGGCGAGAGGGCGGCGCCGCCAATGGCGTACCTCGAGGGCGTGCTTGAAGCGGCGGTACTTGCGGAGCTCGCGGACGACGCGGTTGAGCTGGTACTTCTGCACCGTGCGGCCCTCCTCCGTCCACTGCCGCAGCACCACCACCGCGCTCCTCTTCGCGTAGATCAGCTTCAGCAGCCGCTTCCCCAGCGTGTCCCCACGCCCAACGGCTCCCGCGCCGCCGCCTCTGGCTTCTGCGGCGGTCACCGACGGCGCGGACGCGGAGAGCAGCCTCGCGGCCGCGGCGGCGCCGGCCGCGACTCGGCGGGAGAGCATCGTCGCGTGCGCTTGGCAAAGAGTTCCTTCGAACCCGAGTGACGGAGTGAGTGAGGGGAAAATGACCTCACTGATACCCAATTGGATGGCCTGACATTAAGTTTGTGAACCTTGACGCGTATGACACCGAGCGCTTGAATTTATGACTTCAGTGACATTTTGCCTATTTTCAGATTTTACCCGTGATTTACACTGTTTTTCTCTAGTGTAATAACCATTTTGCCCCCGTCTTCTTCAACTAGCAACCCATCTCCTCCTCCTTCTCCTACTCCGGTGGCCGTGCGAGCTTGCCGCCGCCTCGAGCTCCACCACCGATGCCTCCTCAAGCTTGCCGCCGCCCGCCGCCGCCGCCTCGAGCTTTGCCGCCGATGCCACCGCCTCGTGCTCGCCACACCTCGAGCTCACCAATTTCCTCCTTCCTCAACGCCAAGCCGCCTCTCTCCCCAGCCTTCTCCTTCCCTAACGCCGCCTTCCCCCAACCCATCTCTCACTGACGTGTGGGCCCCATGAGGGCAATATGGTCAAAAAATGGGAAAATTGACTGTAAATTGGGGGAAAAATGCAAAATGTCACTGAGATCACGTCAGTGTGGGCCCCATGAGGGCAATATGGTCAGAAAATGGGAAAATCGACTGTAAATTAGGGGAAAAAAATCCAAAATGTCACTGAGATCACGAATTCGAGTGTCCGGTGTCATACGCGTCAAGACGATCGAACTTAATGTCATTTGATGAGGAAAATCTACCGGGACCAAGCTTTGAACCTGAGATCTAAGGCTTGTTTCCACCTCTGATAACCAGTAGGACCCTTGTTTGTTTATATATATTCCATTATAATTTGCTATAATATACATAATATTAAATGAAAATAAAACAAATACTAATCGTGCGTCTGCGTGTTTACCATCTGCCTAGCCTTTTCTACCAAGCAAGGCTCGCCGATCGTCTTGCGGCCGGCCTGGGCACTATTTATATCGTGCCGTGCCGTGCTTTGGGCCGGGCCAAAATGTCGTGCCTCGCCGGCCCATTTAGCACGGCCCGTTTGGCTATCTATACCCGAACTCAACCTCCGCCTAGAACCTACACACAATTCCTCATCTCCCCAAGGTCCTAAACGCAAAAACACCCCTGGCCTCGCGAGCCTTCCCGGCTTCCCGGTACAAAAATCCCACTCACCCAGGGGCCTCCCCGCAAAACCTCCCCGCCACCACCGCTCGCGCTGCCCCCTCCTCCCCCGCCGTGCTCCTCCCCTCCCATCCAATCCCGCACCAAATCCAAACTCCAATCCCTCCAAATCTGCGCCGAATTTGAAAAAACCAAATCGAATCCTGGGGGAGAAGCGAACTTGGAACCCCTCGTCCCCCCAACCCCCGGAGAAATTTCGTCCGAACAGCCGCGGAAGGGAACCCACCCAACCCCCGCGCAACGCATCTAAGCTCCCGCCTCGCCCTCGCCCATGGCGTTTCACGTCGCGTGCCCCCTCACTTGGTAAGGCAAGCGCAAGCGCACGCGCACGCGCACGCGGGCGCGAGCGCGCGCGCCACTCTCGAGCTCGCCTCTTTCTTCCTCTGCCTCTGCCCCTCTCTCTCTCTCTCTGGAGCTCGCGCTGACGAGGGCGGCGGTGTGGTTTCGGTCTCTCTCTCTGTGTGTGTTTGGTGCAGCCGGAGGGTGTGCGACTGCGAGCTAGGGTTCGGCGCGGCGAGGGGGAAGGCGGGCGCGGCGGTATGGGCGGAGGCCGCCGCGGCGCTCGAGGGGTTCCTCGCGGATCCGTGGCTGCTGCGGCCTGCGGCGGGGGCGGCGCAGGGGGAGGAGCGGGAGGGGGTGGCCACCGTGCAGGTGGAGGTGCCGCCGGTGGAGGCGCCCGAGGAGGGGGAGGAGGAGGCGCACCGGGCGGCGATGCAGCGCCAGGCGGCCGCCGCGGAGGACTTCGCCCGCCGGCTCGAGGGCGGCGCCGGCGGCTACGGATCACCGGTGAGCGAATCTCGCGTGCTTTCACTGTGTCATGGCTTCCCTAGGGCAAATTTCGGCGTTCAGTTTCCTCTTGTGTGGTTTACCGGTAATTGTCCCTGGAGAAAGGGATGGGCAGGTCCGCAGGTGATTGAAAGCTAGGGTTTGTGCCGAGATGGTGTACGGCGTGTGCTTGTGTTGTTCGTCGTTGCATTTCTAGTTCTGCCACTTCTGTGTATCGATAGATACGCCAGCACAGCAGCCCATGCTTATGTGAATTTCGTCTGGTTTTGGTGTAGATTTGTGCATAATTCTTCACTGTAAGAAGGGATTTTGTATGGAAATCATGTGCCGTGCAGAAGTTTGCAACTTTTTTTCTGTTGAGGTTCATAGGAGTATGTGGCCACTATAAATGTGTTTTACTAGGAGTCCTGCTGGGTTTGTATGCTGAATTTTTAATTAAATAGCTCCATCAATTGTTGCTCGTGCACATATCCCCTTCAATTTAGTATGTAGCCCAAGTGATTTTGGATCACCATAGTATGCCTGAAACATAAGGCCATTATCCATGTTGTTAGGAAATTATTAACACCATAGCTGTACCATTAGTGCGAACTCTTCATTACCTCTTTTAATTATTAGAACATGGATTCATAGTGTCTATGGAGGCCTTCTTGTAATTGTAGTTGCCAATTTTGTTTGCATTTCTATTTATTGTTTGGCTTGTTTTCTCATTTAGTGATGCTATTTAAATGGGTTTATATTCCTTCATCTGCTAATATGAAAAGGTTCTCACTTTTTCCCAGGAGGCAGAAGGAGATGAAGAGGACTGTGATCAAGATGGTCAAAGCAATGGTTCTGTTAAGGTTATGTGCCGATTATGCTTCACAGGAGAAAATGAGGGCAGCACAAAAGCTGCCAAAATGCTTCCATGCAAATCCTGCAACAAAAAGTATCATAGAAATTGTTTGAAAAACTGGGGCGAACATAGAGGTGATTTTTTTATATCAAAAACTCCTACCATTGTCTCTTCAATATATAATGTCATTTTGTATCCTTTGACACATCTATGTTCTATCTAGATCTTTTCCATTGGAGTTCATGGGTTTGTCCCTCTTGCCGCAGCTGTGAGGTCAGTTATCTCTTATTTACATAATCTCTATCCTTACCTTACAGACAGGGATGGTAAGGGGACGGTCCAGTCCGGCCCTCAACCTGACCCTCGTTTAAAATTCATAGGGCAAGGGTCGACCCGTCCCTAGAATACACTGTTCCTAGCTTGGCCCTAGGTTCGACCCAATGCCCTTACCGGTAGCCGTCTGTTAGCTGCTTAGGTATCTTGATGTATGGCTGCTGGCCATAGGAACAGAACTCAGTTGCGCATGTTGCCACTAACCAAAATTTAGCAATCTATACTGCCAGGTATGACCATACGACGTACGCAGCTATCTCAAAACTACAAGGTACTTGCAAAATGTAAACAAGTAATCACTAATGCCTTATTAGCATTAGTAAATGAGAAGTAATTGCATTTGCTGACAGTAATTGGTAAGTAATTTGAGCATAGGTAAAAAAAAAGGGTTAACAGAAGAAGGCAAAAGGAAACTTGCCTGAACCTCTGACTAAATGAGAAGCTATTTCATTTTCATTAAAAAAAAGATAAAAAAGGTAAGAGTGCCGCCACTCGAGCAGTCAAAACCCAATACCACTGTCAATGGCTAGCAGCCTTGTTTTGCAAGGTGAATGCTATTAGTCTGCAACGATGTCAGATTCTAGTCCTCGAGAACTTGGCTTCATAGCACTGAGATGAATGGACGTACTGAGGTGTGAGGACGGCGCCAACCTTTGATGGATCTGTGGATGCAGCCGCACAGCCTTGAGCCACCAATGAGTGGACGAAGGAGCAGTCGACACGCACACCTGCAGAGATGGAGTTGCGGCGGAATGGACCAGGGTTGGATCTAGGGTCGATGGTCCTCAACTCTTATTGGACCTTAAGAAAATATGGGCCGGCCTGTTGTCCCTTGGTGCCAGGAAATTAGGGACGGGCCATGTGGGCCAATGGGTCGAACCGTCCCTGTTGTATCCCTACTTATAGACGTGCATTTCCAACCACAGGATTTTCAGTACTAGAAGCATTATAAGATTTTGTAGTGCTGTTACATGAACAGTTGAAGTCCTTTTGAGTTGAGGGCAGTTGCCGTAAGTTGTAACATGCTGAGGAGTGAGGAGTGTAGTACTTGTATATGTGTCAACTTTTGCTCCTCTCCTTATTTATTTGCATGGATTATTTTCTTTTCTATGCTATAATTCTAACTAGAATCTTGGATCCATGTAGTATGTTATACCAGAACAGCCACCAGCTTCTTTGCTTGATTCTGCATAAAATGAATAATTATTTTTTATATATAGGTGTGCCGACGACCTGGTGATCCAAATAAGCTAATGTTTTGTAAAAGGTGCGATGGTGCTTATCACTGTTATTGTCAGCAACCCTCACACAAGGTACCACTACTGTGTGTGTGTGTGTGTTTTTTTTTTTCCTTTTGCCCCTTCTCAGTAGATCACATTTATAGTTTATCACTTAATAGTAAGCAATATATTGCTGCAGAACGTTAGTCATGGACCATACTTATGTCCAAAGCATACAAAGTGTCACAGCTGTGGATCTGGTGTACCTGGAAGTGGCCATAGCACAAGGTACAGATTCAAAAGATTGATGTGAAATCTTATGTGCTATTTTGAAACATTATGCACTTGGATGCGCGCAGGTGGTTCCTGGGGTACACGTGCTGCGATGCTTGTGGAAGATTGTTTGTGAAAGGAAATTACTGCCCAATTTGCTTGAAGGTAGCCTCTTTCCTATTGCTTTTTGTTGACAGAAGTGCTATTACCTCTTCTCTGAAAGAAACTAAATTTTGCTTGTAGTCAGGGCATTAAATATTTCTTGTTTCTGGCTCTCTCTCTCTCTCTCTCTCTCTAAAGTGTTAGGTTTATGCATGAAGTCTTAAATTGAGGGATTTACGTATTGCTAAAACTTAAAAACACTTTGATTGAAACTTCATCTGTGTTTTAAGCTAAAGAATGTGTACAGCAATCTTCGCTCACATGCATAATGCATTGCAATGTTTGCCCATTTTACTAACTTAAGTTTGTTCACTCTTTATTTTGTTCGGGTTCCCCCTTTTCAGGTTTATAGAGATTCTGAAGTGATACCGATGGTTTGCTGTGATGTTTGTGAAAAATGGGTGCATATTGAGTGTGATGGCATAAAGTATGTATATATGTCAACCCAATGTTTGTTTGTTGTCTTGCCTGAGTCTACTGCTTCTTGCTTTGATACTTAATGTACATTGCTACCTTTTTCCTTTTCTATGGTGCACTCCTTATGATCGTTCTATACATTTGTGTAGCGAGGAAAAGTACCAGCTGTTTCAATCTGACCAAAACCTACAGTACACATGTGCATCATGCCGTGGCGAATGCTCACAGGTGTTATTTACTTCTTTCATACTTTTTTGTTGCTATTTTATGTTAACTTACTAACATTGTTTGCTGCGTCTTCAGATCAGGGACACAGAAGATGCAGTGCGGGAGCTTTGGAAGAGGAGGGACATTGTTGACCATGATCTCATGGTTAGTTTAAGGGCTGCTGCTGCACTGCCTTCGTTGGAAGATGCCTCACCATCTAATCCAAACTCAGATGATGAAAAACTCGGTGCATACGTTTTGAAAAATGATAGTAGAAATACACTGAAATTCTCTTTCAAAAGCAACAGTAATAAACCCCCACTAGATTCACCTGATCAAGAGAAGAATGCTCTCAAGAATTCAGGTTCAAATAAAAAGCATTCCAAGAAGAAGGGCAATCAAAGCAATAAAACAGCTGGTAATCAGGATGAGATATTTTTGGAGAGAAGGCATGAAGCTAAATCATTGGATAGTCATCTGGGAGATCAAATTGTAGATGCTAATCATGATAGGAGTTCTAAGAATGATGGTAATGCATTTTTGTTATCTTCGAATCAAAGTTTAGAGAAGGATTTGAAATCCTCGTCTGTGAAAGTTGTGGCGAACAATGCCGATATGATACCCAAAGTCAAGATTAAAGGAAGTAAGGTACCAAGTTTGCATTTCAAAGATGTAGGTGAGGAAATTGCTGGTAAGGCTGACACAGGGAAAGGTACAAAATTGGTTATTCATCTTGGTTCACGACACAAAAGTAGGAGTGGCTCTCCCAAGTCTGAAATGTCCAATTCTCAGAAGGAGCAAGATCTGGGTTCGATGCATGGTACGTGCCCTCGGTATTTTGGCATTTACCATTTTATTTTAATTTGTTCATTATTTATATAATGTCTTACTCTCAAGAAAGCATCATAGTGAGGTGTAGCATCCAACAAAATTAGCTATTTGATCATTCCAACCTAAGAGTCTGATTGGGTGCTCTACCCATCATGGTTTCAACTCGGGATTAATCCATTGCCGCAAATCTTTCCCCATCCTGACATCCAGTCCCATACCCTCACTGCTCACCTTGGTTTCATCTCATACAATTTGTAATTTTAACTAATATTAACCGTCTTTCCTATACATGGTTATCAAATATTAAATGCATTGCTTTGATGTCAAGACGGTTACGGGAGGCTGCCATCTCGCCTTAGATGAATTCAAGCTGTTGATTGTTGAAGGGGGTGGTTGGATCCAGCATGCATAAGCTTAGGGAAGGGCAGTGGAGTTCTGGTCTGGGCTAGTTGGGAGATCTTCTGCCGCTGCCACCGCCTACGCTGCTTTGCTGTGGCTGCCCCCCATGCTCCAACTGCTCCCCCTCTCTTCCTCTGTGCTGCTACTTTGCATGCTAACTTCAAACAGGACTAGACAAAGCCACAGATTGGGGAGGGATTTTAAGTTTGGAAGAGATCTAGACCTTGTTTGTTTCAGCTGAAAGTTGCTGAAAACTTTAATCTGAAAAAGTTGTGATCCCTCGAAAGACGTCTTAAGAAATTCAAAAAATTATGAACAAAATATTTTACGAACTCTAAGAACTATTTAAAACCCCACAAAAATGACTACAAAGTATTATATCATTTGGCTTATACAAAATTAACAAAATTTTTATTTAATTTAATTTAAGCTGAAACAAACAAGGCCTTAGAGCTTAGGGTAAGGGAGAGAAATGGGCTTGGGATCGCCCATGCTGGGATGAGATGCTGTTTAGGCAGAAAATAAGCGAAGCAACAAGTTACAAATTTGCCACACTAAAAAAATGTTGATGGGAATATGGTGTCACCTTGCTGCACACCTTACATCTAAAAGGTGTGAAGGTGGTCAGTTGCCACCTTGCCTTACCATCACAATAACCATGTTCCTATAGTTCCATTTGTTGATAACCAATGAATCATAAGTCTTTATTGATCCCCTTCTAAATAGATAAATTACGAAAGCTCTTTTCGAAGGTTAGCGATGCAAGATTTCTGTTAGTTTGTTTAGGTTTGTTCCGTTGATGTTATATTAAATATTGAAATAACCTGATCTTCTCTGATCGGCTATTTCAGGAGGAAAAGTTGATGTCACAAGCCAGTTCAAAGAAAAGAGTGAGATAAAAGAAAAGAGTGTAATGAAGCTAGTTAGAGAGACTGTAGGACATCAAAGAAATAGCCTTCTGGGGGATCTAGGTACTTCAAAAAAACATGCAACTGGAAAAAGGAGCAGTGCTATGATTTCTGGAATGGAAAATGCAAGTGAAAGTGGTACAAGAAGCAGATCGTTTGGACATAAACACTCTGTTGCTAATGAGCTCAGTGATAACCAGGGGACTGCTTCATTTTCTGTCAACAACTCTCCTGACAGCTTGAAGCCATCTTTGCTCAAGCTTAAATTTAAGCGGCCAAATTTTGAGCGGCCAATCACCAAAGTTCCTCAACCAAAGGAACTAACCACCTTGGCTTCTTCACAAGAGGAGTTAAACGTTGCTAAAGGCCAGAGGTCAAAGAGGAAGAGACCTTCGATGGACAAGGTAGATGGTTCGGAAGATAAGACTACTGCCAAGAGGCATGAGCAGAGCACAGATGATGGAGCGATGGATGCCAACTGGATACTGCGCAAGTTGGGCAAGGATGCGATTGGGAAGAGGATTGAGATCGAACTAGCTTCTGATGGCAAATGGTAATCTCTTTGTTAAACCCAAACTCTTGTTGTGTTTTATTACATTGTAGTTTGTACTGATTCAATATATTTCTTTTTTGAAGTAACTATAGCTGTATCTTGAGCTTATGCATCCAAAAATGGCATTTTATATTAGCATTAGATACGGATTTTGGCTGAAGGTCTATCTGACAACTAGTTTTATTTTGCTTATAATTAATAATCTTACCAAGTAAAATTTTTATTTTTGTTGGATGGCACAAGGGGGGACCGACTCTTTTTTTTTTTTGGGCAGGCATCAAGGAGTGGTCTCCAACGTCCTCAATGGCACATTGCGTGTTCAATTAGATAGTGGTAGGTCTGAGGATGTAGAGCTGGGAAAGCAGGCAATTCGCTTGATTGCTCAAAGGGCAAAGGCTGGCAAGCGATGAAACCTTCCGCTTCTGAAGCTTGGCTCTTGCTTTCGACTCCTTAGCCATCAGCGTGCCAGGGCAGAGCTCTCCAGGTTCTAATATCTGAGTGCACCCACTTCTGCTGTTCATGGGGGGCTTGGTTCCTTGCTCTGGCTGCATTTGCTGACTGAACGAGCCATGGTGCACAACCTCACCTGTTGTGTGGTGTTTCGCTCGCCTGGCATGTAATAGACATTTTCTTTTCTTTCTGTTTGAAGCGCATTGGCTTCCATTGAGTTCTATTAGCCACTTAGCGTAGGGACAAACAACCTGTGATAGCTTTAGGTCAGCATGGATGTAAAAGAAGCGGCTAGCGCTGTCTCAGGATGGGCATGTACATGTAGCTGTTGAATGAGTTTTCACATAATTCGTTGCCCAAGTTGCCCAAAGAAGTTGAGCTTTAGGTCATCTTGTGTATCTGATCGTTCCCTGCTTGTGTAACCTCGTACCGTTTTTATTAGGATATATCAGGCTGTGATGACCAGGGACCAGGGTTCAAGTTTTGGCCCAGGTAGGGTAGGCCAGGTTTTGGCTAGGTGTGTGGCGAGACCTCTATATCATTGACACCGATTGCTTGGATAAGTGGATGTGTCCGAATATGTAAATCTTGGTTTTAATTGAATGAGATTCCAAGAAACACCGAAGAAACCCCTCCCTCCCTTGTAATCGCCCTTTAATTGATAGTGAAATGTCTGTGAAGTGCAGCAATGAAATATTGCAAGGAAAATGGGAAGGAAAAACGACGCCGGCTTTGTGAGAAAGATGGAACCCCGTCTGCTTGCAGGTCTCCAGGCTAAAGCATTGGTAAAGCTTCCGTTTTCTGAGAATCACAAACAGCAATTATAAATATCAGATTCGAACAGTTCGCTTCGGTTGAATGCATCACAAATCACACATGAACGGTTTCCCGAGCAGAACAGTGTTACTCCCTCTGATCACGAAAAGAAGTCGCCCGTTAACTTTTACACACGACTTTGACCGTTCATCTTATTCAATTTTTTTATAAATATATAAAAATATAAGTCATACTTAAAATATATTTAACATTAACAATAAACTAAATTATAACAAAATAAATGATATTTACATAACTTTTTTGAATTAGACGAATGGTTAAAGATGTCTCTAAAAATCAACGACGACTTCTTTTCGTGACCGGAGGGAGTACATAATACTCGTTTGGCTTGTACAGAAATAATAAATGTCTCGCTTCTGATTTTACTCTGAAAAGGAAATCTAGGGCGGCACAAACCGATCCAAGCTTGAGGCTGCTCTCTTTCGTCTACATGAACAACCCAAACCCCTCTGATCTGCAAAGTACATGGAAACCATTTGACATCACCCAATCAATGAACAGCTAAAAGCAGGCATACTTGCAAGCCAAATTCTACTATTGTAGCTTTATATATGTACTCAACTAAACACTGTTTTTTCTTTTCTTTTCCTCTCTTCGAAAGGAGAACTACACACTGATTTCATGGCAAGTGCATCACATATTGGTTCTCGTCGTCGCAAGAAAGGAGCTTCTCGACCACATGCTGGACTTTATGTTAGGCCCCCTCGACGATTGTTGCTGCCTGCAAGCGGCAAAAATCCCCGTTTAACTTCGAGCCCACAGATCTCATCATCCATGGATACTCTTTGCTCCACATAAAAGAAATCAAAGATGTCCTATCTATATGATAGAAAAGTTTTGTAAACAGTAAACACTAATTGATATTTAAATAGCATCCCAAAAATGAGAAGAAGAAAAAAGTTCTTTCCAACAGATCACAGAATCCAAGTGCAAGCCCCTTGGACAAGAATCTGAACCCAAAAGGTTGAATTTTGCCGACACGGTATCCATTGTTTAAGCCACTCGGACAAGAATCTGAAAAAGGAAGTAAATAACGTCCCTGAATATATCAATCCAAGCAGTCAGCGAATGGAATCTGCGTATATAATACGAGCGGTTGAGAATTCAATTAGATTGCAGATGCGAAAACGCTATTGCCAGCAAAAGAGATCTCGACCCGCTGGTAGATGGTAAAAATATGCTCCATATTCCACTGTCAACAAGATTTATGCCCCCTAAAAAAGATGGTAAAAATGTGCTTCATATTCCGCTGTCAACGAGATCTATGTCCCCTAAAAAAAGATTTATGTATATCTCATCATGTTGCAAAATACACCTATTGATTTCCTCATTTTTTCAGTGAAATTTTCTCACTGTTGATCTATCCTAACCCTACTCCCTACGTATCATAAAAAATTGATATTTTAGACATGTCCTGCGCCAAATTGATCATGCACTATTTTTTTCTTGGTTAATTTTAGTTGAAATTTAGCAAATCTGGATGATTCTTTTTTTCCCCTGATTTTGAACAAAAAATAGCTAAAAAAATTGTTTCAATTTTTTGTACTGAAATTTATCTCCCAAAATGAAAATCATTGGAAAAAAACCCTTGAATCACCTCCTCCGATTTTTTTCCTTTAACGACCGGTAAACCAAAACACATGTACCTGCATTTGCATGGCACAAAGTTTCAGCTTATCTTTGACACAACAACATGTATTTGCCTTTGCATGACAAGTGATCATTGCAGACTCCAATGAGAAGGCTGGTGTGTCATTGCCGGCTGCGGCGACCTCGCGAGTCATTTTCGTTGTGATTTGCGACCTGCGAGCCCATCAAGTCGGCAATCGGACAAAGGTTGGTGCCTCCTTTGTGCTAGTATGTGAGCGTGTCACATCACAGCATCACGCAAGAACCCAAGACGGCGTCTGCACAAGGCAAGGAATCGAGCACAGAGGAGAGGAGGCTTCCAACTTGCCTACTTGCCAGGAAGGAACCTTTCAATGGTGCCAATTGACCACCCACTACGGGTGCTTATTGGTATTTTGGGTCTGCATCCAAAGCCCGAATCCAGTAGAGAACCGGCTAGGTATCTTCGCCCTTGTTTCGAGCATGACATAGTTTTTCAAATAGTTTGAATATTTCTAAAACGACGTGTTTTCGTGAACCGAATAGAGTATTATTTTAGAAAAAAAAAAGAGATATACTCACCCTTATCGTATTGTTCGATGTTGGTATTGCAAGATATATGCAACTTCCATCTCTCATTGCATTTCACAAGAAAGAAAAGAGAGAGGTCAGCTCAACACTTGTAGTTTGCTGCTGGTGTTATCTGCAAATCGGATATTGCAGTAAATTGCTCTATAAAGTTATATGTCGGTATGGCTGAAAGGACTAGATATTAGATCTTGGTTTTGTGGTTTGCTTATCGCTAGACAAGGAGCGTCAAAGGAGCTCGGTAATAAAGAACAACGATTTACCCTTGCGCTTATATGATTCCACCCAATTCTTTAAGGCTCAAGATGTAATTTGAACTATGGATTGATCATTGCTCGGTTGGCTAGCGACATGTATTCGCTACTACCTCACGTTTGTTCGAGCGCGGGCTCATGTTGTATTCAAGATTTAATCTCGAGGCCTAGGTACTCCCCAGAGTTGAACCTCTGGGGCCAGGAGCATTTGCGTACATGTGAGTGTGTATGATGAGCATGTTGAGTTGTGTGTGTCTAGGATCTTATTCTTTTGGGTCCCAAGAAGCTGAAAAATTAATTTGGAAAGGTCGCAACCCCTCGAGACAGGTGTAAAGAGTCCAAAGAATTATGAAAAAAATATTTTAGAAACGGTAAGAAAAGACTATTTTAAACCCCACAAAAATAACTATAAAGGACTGCATCATTTAACTTGTAAAAAATGACAAGCTAAATTATAATTTAATATAAACAGAGAATAACAAGGTCCAGGTTACACCCTCTTAGAAAAAAATATATGTAATTTGAGCTTGTTAATGTTTCGAGCTACGAAGGAATTTTCCTTTTTAGAAATGTATGTGCAGTAAGAGAAGTAAAGCACGAGGACGAGGTTGATGTTTTCCTATTGGAGAAGCGGCTGTGTTGCCTCGGCCTTGACGTTGAAAAAACGAGTGAGCTGCAGAGCACTCGGTCAATTCGCGTCTTCCCAATCTTTTATCTTTAGCTGATAAATTGCATATGGAAGAACCCTAACTAAATTAGTTAAATTGGCTCAGCTACGCACCGCGTTTCGGGCGAAACTCCCCCCAACGCGTGCGAGCGTCGACATCATATCCTTTTCCACGTCCGGACCAGTGAATTTCTTCGCTTTGTTTGATTTGTCCACGACATGCATGGTCGTCGGACTCGAAGCTCGGATACATCATCTTTAGATACCCCACCCAGTTTATTGTTTGAGCAAATTAAGTTAACGGGTCAGCTCACTGGCAGTCGCAGAAAATTTAGGGGGAGGGGCACCGAGAGGAGGGAGAGCACATGCGACCGTTGCATCTTCCTTCTCGCCGGCGACCGCCTCCACCGTAGCCACCATGGGTTTTGGGTTAGGTTAGGGTTCGGGGTTGGGGGTAGGGATCTCCGTGCCGCCAAGCTTAGACGGATGGTCAGGGGAGGCGGTGGCCTGGCGGTTGGTTGAGAATGGAGTGAGGGCGGCGGCGGAGGTGACGGTGGTGGCGGCGCCATCTGGGTTACGGTGGGCGGGGTAGAGGAGGAGGGGCACGGGCACGGGCGAGAGCGAGAGAGAGAGAGAGAGAGAGAGAGAGACGTGGGGAGGGAGGGGATAAAAGAGAGAGGGAGGGGAGAGCTGGGCCGTTGGATCTCAATCCAACGGCCCAGAAAATCACCTGAGCACCCCTATAGGGACCCAGGCGATTGTGAGGGAGTCAGGGCTTGTTTGGATGGGAGCCGGCCGAGTCGCTCGCCCAGTAGCCCCCCAGCGTCCGATTTCGATCGCTGGGCCGAGATCGCCGCTGGCCGGCGAGGCTGCTGGCAGGGCTCGATCCAAACAGCCCCTCAATCCCTTAAGTTAATTCTGCTGCTGTAGTTGACCAGTTTTTCCTATAGCTAAAGCTAGGTAGGTTATAAACACGTCAGGGCGCTCATGATGCTAGGACAACTCGCGACGGCTAGAGGTGTCTTACCATATCGGCCTGCACGATACGAACCTAGTCAGGTGGTGAGAACCAAGATAAAATTATTTAGGCTTGTTTCTTTGATTGTGTTGCATTGTGGAGTTTGGTCGAAAACAACGTCTGTTTGGTTGGTTGCATTAACGAACGGGCCATCCTCGCACGGTGAACACACACTAGCTATGCTGTCGCCGCCATGGCCGTGTTGTCAGGACTCGGTCTAATTGACCGAATCCTAATTGTGCATACAGTACTAGTCCCAGAAGATCATAGCTAGCACACACAATTTAACAACAATAATGGTACATTGCCTTCGAGTTACATTATTACAACATAGGGGACTAAGCGTCCCACAGGAAGTCACAGTTTAATACATCAAGCACGGCACGCAGGCCAAGATATAGAGTTACACACACGGTAACGCAGGAGCCTAACATGGCACGATTTATTCTAGTAGCTAGACTATTCCACAGGCAAAGCGGCAGGCAGGACACAAATCTACTCTTCGTCCTCGAAGTCCTCCTCCTCCTCAAGTCCGGTCCTCCTCGGATGGAGAGTCGTGAGCCTCCTCGATTGTTGAAATTTTTGGAAGAGGGAAGGAGAAATAGGGGTGAGTACAAAGGTACTCAAAGAAGTCGAGGTATATCTTGATGGGGTTTAGTACAAATGGATGGCTTGGGCGCTTTTATGGAAATTACGCTTATTAGCCTAGTTTTGACAAAGCGATTTAGAAACATTATATCTCCATATTTTCTTTGGGCTTTTAGAACTGTTCTCGCCACTTGGCCTCGGTGCCATAGCAAGAACAAAATCCTTTCTTCTTTTCTTTTCTCAAAACCGATTAGGTCCATTCCGCGACACTTTCCGATAGGCCGTTACCCATTTCGAATATCACCGGTGGCCCCTAGCTCAAACGAAATCCTTCTCAAACCTTACTTATCTCAAATCATTTGTTCAAAACCTTTTTCTAAATTGATTTTAAAATGAAGGAGCTACCATATAATCAGTCCTTCACTCATAACCGCGAGTACGGCTATCATGACAGCTTTTAACTCTGCGAGTGGGTACGCTTTACCTCGAGAGGCTACGCACCTGACGATGTTTCGCCACAAGACCATCAACCACGAGGACCGACGATCGGGCCCGTCCCATACCGGGCTCGAGGTCGCATCTTGAATGGCTCGGTTCATAGGATTATAGGATGAGCGTCCTTAGACTAGGAGAGTAGATATTTTAGCCCATTTATAAAACCCGTGCACCACCGCACTAACCGACAAAATATCTCCCTAGTCGGAAAGATTTTGGGATAAGAGGAAAATCATTTCCTATTAAGCATCACCCTTGATGCGCTATCTTTAAATCATCCTTTCCCAAACATTTCTCAACAATATTCTCATTTCACACAAATGATTGAATCATTCCATAAATAATTTTAAGCATTTATCCTACCTCAACAAGGTATTTAAATAAGAGCAATTCATATTCTAGCCTTAGGTTTCACCTACCATATTTCTTACCTTTCTAATTGGCATAATAACTAATTCTAGCAAATACGGCATTTATCTTTTAAACTAGCATGCATATTTTCAAGTCTAATAAACATTTTCTAAATAACCGAAAATGGCTTCACAATATGATCAAAGGGGGACTTGCCGTGGTCAGAAGACGGGTAGGAGCAACCGGCGACGATGGACGGGTCTAACCACGCGGACAACACATACAACATAATATAAACATCCATCAAACAGGGACACATTTATATATGATTTTTGTTTTAAAAATCATGCACGAAATAAATATGCATGAAAATGTGATGCATGCATAACTATTTTATATTTTTATTAAATCAAGTGTATGCATCAAAATAATATTTTCATCATTTTTCTAAGGTTTTTGAAAATCATTCGCTATTTGCTAGTTAATGCAAAATGATTAGTTTAATTTTTATTGTTATAGGTATTAATATAAATAGAGAGTTATTAAATTTTTAGATTATATTTATGTGTGCAGTTTGAACTCTGGAAAGCGTATTCTGATCGAATACGTTTCCATTATCAGAGCCACACACACAAGCACTAATCTTAAAGCATGGGTCTTCTTCAACCTCAAGCCAAGCATGCACAAGACGCGCAAAGACACACGCCATTGGAGCTAATCGAGCTCGGCTGGCCGGCCGTGGCGACCTCCGCTCGCCAAACCGATCGCAAAATGGATTCTCTCGACTCAGCGCCTCCAAAGGACCCTATAGTCTGCGATCCGCCGACACAAGCACGACGTATGTATTTTTATACATAGCTACAGTGCATGCTCTAAACTAGCTCGCATGGCTTCCATGGGAGCTCTAGCTCGACATGGCACACGCAGGAAGACTACTGCCTCCCGGGATCATCTTCCCAAGCTCAAGCGCACCTAGAGATGAGCGAAGCTTACCCAGAGACGGCGAAATGAGCTTCCACGGCGGCGACTTCCTTCTTGACTTGGTGATGCTTCGGGTTCCTTCGACACGAGAAGAAGCACGGCACGGCAAGGCACCGAGCAAGGAGAGGTAGGAGCACGAGCTCCACTTTATAGCTGAGGAGGGCACGCGAGCGTCGGACTTTACTCCGACGGATGGCACAATGCATGGAGGCAACGAAAGACAGTGCTATTGCACAATAGCAACAAGCGACAAGACGGCGAGGTCGGGCGCTTAGCGTGGCGTGGCGGCGAGAGGAAGTCGTGGCGTGGTCTAGATCTTGCCACGACGCGCGCTGGGTTGTTCTGAGAGTAACTTCATAGCGGCAATTTGAGTTACTGAGCGATAAGCTTGCGGTCAGAGAGGAGAGAAGAGAGCGGAGAGAGAAAAGGTGAGAGAGAAAAGTTTTCTAATTTTTCCAATTTTGTTTTTCTCTTTTCTTCTTTCTAAATAATTATTCAAAGGTCAAATATTAAATAGGTTTTGACAAATTCACATGGGTTTGAAAGTTTCTAAATGCACCCATGAAAATATTTATACCTTTAAAAATTAATGACCCAACCCATTTTCAAAACGGTTGCATGCAATGATGATGCCATGATGTTTTTCAACACTTAAATAGTTTAATATTTTAATTATGCATTTTAATGAAATTTTTAACGTGCCAAATTTGGTTTTGAAAATTTGGGATGTTACACGTGTCCTGGGCTCACCCGGCGTTGATACTGCCTCCCCTGTCCGCGTTCAGTGCCATCACCGTCTTTTTTGTTCAATTCTAGTGCCACCATCCACTCTACCGATCAGATCCGCCACCATCGCACTCCTACACACGTTCGGACCCTCACCGTCACTCCCGCAAGTCACTGTTGTTGCCATGGCCGCCGTCCTTGCAACGCATTGAGGCCGAGGCCATGGTGGACGCCCTTGCAAGCTTGCAACGAGTCAAGGTTGCCATCCTAGCCACGCACGTCGTTTTTTCTGGTGAGAAGTTGCACCTCCTCGGCCTTGCTCTACGAATACGACTTTCTACGTATGAGCTAGGTCTGGTTGGTACAGTGTTTTTGCATAGGGTAAGCCAGACGTGAGAGCTCAAACAGACATCCAAACAACCGCATCTTTAGGGCCATGCTAAGGTTGGTGCGGCGAACCAAACAACCCCTAGAATGCTCAATGTTAACCTGATCCTAGCTAAGCCCAAGCATGACCACCAGTGTAAAAGAGTTTACCAACTAGGCCCGTGGACAAGATGGGGGTGGCTAAACGTGGTTGGCGGTGACCATGCATTAGAGACTAGATGGGTCAAGTTGGGTTGAGTTTTGCCTCGACCCGACTCAATCTAATTCTTATCAGGAACTTCACTGCAGCATCCGAACCTGGACCTGCCTCGCCTTGTCGTTGCTCTAGCGTGCTCCCCAAGGAGGAGAATGAGAGAGCTGACCATGGGGGATAAATTGTACGCGTTGTCACCATGGGGAGGATGAAGAGGATTTTGGCCCTACTACCGTCACCACATTGAGGCCCATCGCCATGGGGAGGCACCACTACTGCCATGGGGAGTCATTGATGTGGGTGATGGAGACAACGAGGGAGACGAGCGACCTCTAGAGCTCTCCAAAGCTAGCCCGTCACCGGAGCTCTCTAGACTCCAGATCCCACAAGTCATCGCTCAGGATTGAGAGAGAGGGAGAGGAACTGAATAGAAAAGGAGGGATTCAAGGAGGGGGGTGGAGACGGGCGCTGGTTTTGCTGCCGCCCGCCATCAGCGATAAAGAGGAGGAGGGAGACGAGTGACCTCTAGAGCTCTGTAAACCCCATCGGCCACCACTCGAGATCAAGAGAGAGAGAGAGAGAGAGAGAGAGAGAGAGAGAGAGAGGTTCTGGAGAGTGAGAGATCCAATTGATGGGCATAGAGGTTGGGGTTGAGGCGGGTTGGGTTGGGGCAAAGGTTGACTCAGATCCGACTTAGTAGGAGCTGGGAACCCAACCCAACCTCCACCCGCTATCAGGTTAGACTAGGACCTAGTGGATCGTGTGGTAAGGGCATGTTTAATGGTGAATCCATTTGATGTCCATTTGGAGTACCCAATACTGTAGCAATAGAAGCGAGAGAGAGAGAGGGAGAGAGAGAGAGAGAGAGAGAGAGAGAGAGAGGGGAAAACAAGATAATGATTAAAAAGTGGATGAATAGAGTTAAGATAGTCCACAAAAGGTAAATAGTATTAGACATGCCCTAACTTAGATCTCTAGCGGGCTAGCGGCCATGTGGAAAGAGGAAAAGTTGCATAGAGAGAGTAAGAGAAGGGTCCTAGAGAAGGATCAAGAAGAGGTGTCTCAGGTTTGAAAAAAAAATGATGAGTAAAAAGAGAAGGAAAAAAAATCAAGGGAGTTGATTACAATCTAATGATTATATGCGGTAGACTCTGGATGCATGATTTTCAAAAATTTAGGAATTCCTATAACTGCTCTTTGCTAATAGCTTCTCTATATCGTTTGAGCAACCATCTATAATTCTCTCACCATTAGAGGTGCTCTTTAGCATAAAAGATGATATGGATAAACGAGAGCGCACATATAAGCTACATATAAGCTACGTTGAGAAGTTTTCAAAATTTAGCTTATAAGAAACCCCCCCACAAAATTTAGCCATAAAAAACCCTATAGTCGATTGTAGCATGGAGATTAAACCAAGTTGTTTAAATCTTATAAAATATTTATAAAGAAATGTTTCTGCATAAATTAATCCAATGTTGCTTATAATACTATTTCCTCCGTTTCAAATTGTAGTTCACCATTGACTTTTGGAGACGTCTTTTCACCATTCGTCTTATTTAAAAAATTAGTGCAAACATACAAAAATATATGCCATGCTTAAAATATGCTTAACGATAAAACGAATCATAACAAAATAAATAATATTTACATATATTTTTTAAATAAAACGAATATTCAAATAGAACATCCAAAAGTTAACGACGAACTACAGTTTGGAATGGTGAGAGTAGTATATTTTCTATGCATCGTGCATATACAATGCTCATGCTAGTGTTAAAAAGACTTTGAGACCCAGCCGTCAGCCATGTGAGATTACTTGAGTGTTAAAAAGAAAACGTGAGAAAAAAATAAAGTTGCTTTGGAATTTGGGCTTTCTGCCTTTGCGGGTCATGACTCATGACCAGATCCACCGAATCTGAATAAAAATAAATAAAAAATGCCACGGAAACAAAGATCAAAAGAGAAAAAAAAAAATAGAAAGGTGAGAAGAAAAAGTCCTATAAAATCGCAGCAGCCTCGTCGCCTCTTCCTCCCTGCCAATTCCAATTTCCAACCTGTTTGATCCTCCTCCTCTGACCTCTGCCTCCTCTGCGTCTTCGTCCGATCCCAGCGCCGCCCTCCCCGGCTCCTCCTCGTCCCCCTGCGCTGACCAACCCTCCGCAGCCGCAGGCGCGGCATTCTTGGCCGGTTTCTTGGACTCCGGGCGCCAGCTCGGGGCCGCGAGGATCGCGGGATCTCGTCGGGGAAGCGAGGTTTGCTCCGCCTGAACCCGGCTTTCCGCTGCTCCTGGCTCGATTTAGGCTTCTTTGGTCGTTCTTGGGATAGTTCTTGACAGTGGTTGGTGCTCGGTTCCTTGGATTGGAACCCCTGTATTTTAGCTGCTGCGTTCTCCTTGGATCTAGCTCTAGAGTTGTAATGGCGTGTGATTTGGGTATATTGGTCGCTTAGGTTGGTGCTGCGACCGTGTAAGCTTGATTCATGGAATGAAAGAGCCAATAAAACTAAGTTCTTTTTTTTCCTGTGGTAATTCCTGGTTGCTTGCTGTGATATTGGGGTGTAGTATGTCTTTACTTAATTTAATGTCATTTTAATAGCAAAAAATATTGTTTTTTTACTTGTGTTGTATGAAACTCTTTTGGATGTTTGCTTCTGTGAATAGGACTCGAGGTTCGTAGCATCTGTTGATTACGGCGCATTTTATGGTGAGTTCATTAGCTGTTTATAGTGCTCCTATTTTCTGAGTTTTGTGGTGGAAAAAAAAAGGAATTATGTTGAATGACGTGCTTAACGGTGCCCAATTTTGATTTGGTCTGATAACAGGGTGAAGAGGCTCCGGAGCTTTGTGTTGAGACAATCACCTTGAGCTCCAAGGATTGCCAACAGAATGTCGTAGACGTTGGTCAAAAGACGGTGAGTTCAATAAATATGTTACATATATTTTTGGCTCAGTTTTAGTCAAATATAAAATTATTGACGCTTGTTCTCAGTCGGAAACATCACTTGTATTATTCTGCTTGTGAATGATATTTTTTTTAGTAAGCTGGCATCAAGTTTGATGTCTTTCTAGTTTCTACAAGGGCATCATCATGCTGTGTAGATATGTATTATCCGTAAGCTATTGTAAATCTCTCTTTTTTTTATATTCAAAAGGCAAGTAGAACAGCCCATTATTTCTTTTGAAAGGAAGCAGGAGAGCTGAGCTGCATGTTTCTCTTTAAATGGAGATCTTAGGACTCTAGGTACAATATATGATACTGCATCAGCTAAAATTCCTTCTTGGAGATAGGTGGGATTAACTATTTGCACCAGCAAAATCCTGTTCTGTCGTCTATGTTAAGTAAAATTAACTTCGCTCATGTAGCTGCTGATTGGTGTTTATCTTACTAATGAGTATTCTAAAGTCTAAAAGCTAAATTGGGACAACATTTTCTTGCTTGTGCAGTATGTTATTGGCAGATCAGATGATGACTTGAAGTCGTCCTTTGGCATTAAAATTCTGGACAAACTAACTCAGACTTGGTATTGTACTTTGTCATTTTGGTTATTGTTCTCCTTTAGTTTTCATTTGTTTGTAGCAGAAAGTCATTCCGAGTACTGATCTTAATGCAGGGTTGTACCAACAGTACTAGGAGCACATCCAACTCTAACCAAGTTACCCTCAATTATTCTTGTAAATGATGAGAAAATAGTGGTTGTTGAGAAGGATGTTTCCTTAAATGATTCCATCTGGTTCCTCGAGGTAAACACTAGCAGATTGATACAAGAAATTTTTTCTTGACTAGTCCTTGTTTTCTTTTAATACATGGGGGGTAAGAATTGATTCACCATTTTCAAGATTCACCTGGTGAAGTGGTGAGCATCACGTAAACGAAAATTCTCATTTGTTATCTTGCACAATCACATAACTGGACACGAGATGAATTTTCTTGGTTATCTTGCACAATCACATAACTGGACACGAGATGAATTTTCTTGGTTTTGTTTCCTATTGACTACCATGTGGTGTTGTCCATTATACAATAGCATGTGCTTTTCTCTTGTTGTACTGGCAAGCCAGAGTTATGTTAATGGTATGTTATTAATCTGAAAACTAAACTACATCGTGGTTGCTGTTACTATGTGTTCAGCCAGTTATGTTAATGGTATGCTATTAATCTGAAAACTAAACTACATCGTGGTAGCTGTTATTATGTGTTCACCGTGTTTGTTCGTAAATGAGTATTTCTCTTTCTTTAGATGCCAGTGCTGGAGCCTAGTCATGTTGCATACTTTCCATGTACTTATCTAGAGGCCCATGAGTAGACTTGTATTTTTGTACTTTCCATAGTTGACCTGACTGAGCTGACACAAATCCCTTTGCCTTTACATCACAGATAGACACCCCCTTTGTTAAACAACAACAGAAGATCAAAGGCACAGATGTTGTTGCTTGGAGCAAGGGAGTGCTCGGTGTGGGCCAAACACCAGTTGTGATTAGTGGGCCTTCTGGTGTTGGTAAAGGGACGTTAATTGCAAAACTGATGAAAGAATACCCATCAAAGTTTGGATTTTCTGTTAGCCACACTACAAGAGCTCCAAGGGAGAAGGAAATAGATGGAGTTCATTACCACTTTACAGAACGAGCGAAGATGGAAGATGATATAAGCGAGGGAAAATTTCTTGAATTTGCTCATGTTCATGGAAATCTCTACGGCACAAGCATTGAAGCAGTTGAATCTGTTACCGATGAGGGGAAGGTAGAATTGCAATCAACTTTTCATACTAGTTTTTGAAAGGTGAATTCTTCATCTTTCCATTGCTTTTCATTGAAGAGGTGCATTCTCGACATTGATGTCCAAGGAGCTCGATCTGTGAGGGCTTCTTCTCTTGAAGCAATATTCATCTTTGTATGCCCTCCATCGTTCGAGGAACTAGAGAAGCGCCTTCGGGCACGGTATATTTGCATTTTATGAAATGCCGTGGTAGCCTATGATCATGCGATGATAATTCGATCTTAGCTTTATATAGCCTAGACTTGCTTGATTTACACTCTGGTCATACAGGGGTACAGAAACAGAGGAACAGATCCAGAAACGGCTTAGAAATGCTCGTGCTGAGCTTGACCAGTCCAATTCACCAGGCCTTTTTGACCACCTTTTGGTAAATGATGACCTTGAAACTTGCTATGAGAATTTGAAGGTAATTGACCCAGCTCACTGACTGCATAATCTTTCCTTGCTTGAGTCATTTGAATGTTCCCCTTTCCTGTAATATGTTGGTTTGACAACCTGCAGAAGTTGCTTTCTTTGGATGTTGACCATGGGGATTCAGATAATTTTTGTAAGTTACATGAACCTTTTACTTTCACTGTATTAGTTATGCTTTGGGTATGTGATTTCTGATGGTAAATCACATTGTGTCAGTCATCAAGGATGGCAGAGCAGCTGCATGCTATTCTATTCTGTCCAAAACAGACTCAGAAATTTTGTTGAAATCTGAGAGTAATGAAGTACAAAAAGGAACTGCAAGCTTGTAAGTTATCTTGGTCCTGTTTTTGTATGATATGCTGCTATTAACTGATGGTTTGATGCTTACTTTTCCGTATTTGATTTTGTCAGGCTAGCGCTCAACTTGTGTTCTCTCTCAGGAGGTGCTCCTGGACGAACAAGGGGCCTTAAAATACACCCAGATAACTCATCTGACAGTTGTTTTAATGGGCATTAGATGACCCAAAACATTCTTGCAAATTAGCACACAAGTACTTACTGGTGAATTTCAGATCAATTTGCATGATGAGCTGACAGATTCAGAAACATCCCAGTTAGATAAGAAAAAAGGAATCAAAGCATGGAAATTATTTCCATTTGTTATTTGTTTGCCACTGAGGCAATTCCTTAGTTGTTTGTGCCAGGATGAGGTAAAATCATAGCGAGGGATTGTACCTTCTTGTTGAGGGATCATGCACTCTGTTGTTGAGAAATATTTTTGTTCGTTGAAGAATTTGTTGGGAGCATGTCTAATCCACCTTTGTGTCATTGGTCCTGGTGTGCATTCCTAATCCTGACTCCCATGAGCTGATTTTTACCATATCGGTATAACTTGCTAGCAGGACCACTTCCTCCGAATATTGTTTAGGAATAGTGGAATTCCGTTAAGATGAAGACCTAGCTAAACAACTGGTCAGTGACTGTCAATGGCCATGTTCTTTTCAGCTTAACGATTTAATAGCTTAATGACTTATCTATATTTTGAGAAGACATGCTTTTATAGTTTTTAAAGTCTGTTTTTTCGCTGTCTCGAAGGTGGGTCCTAACGTTTCAAAAAAAAAAAGTCAAATAAAATAGATCCGAATCTTAAGACTATCTCGAGATGTTCTCGAAATTTAGTCATTTCAGCTGTTCAGATCGGCCTAAAACTTGAATAGAGATGTGCCATCTATGGAAGGTTGCATCCATTTGCAAGTAAACTCTATTTGCAGCTAAGGCACGAACCACCTAATTCTCTAGATTAGTGCGACACTGAGTGAAAATTTAGAACCAATAAATTCTTGTGCTAAATGCTAATAGACGATAGCTCTATGAATATACACCTTCAATTCAATCAACAAGTTCAGGGCTAACAGCGTAATTTTCTCATTCCACTACGTTGCATGAGTGCACATGATAAAGTTTGCCCACCAGGGAGAATCCCAGCCTTGTAATGATGAATAGTAACATAACAAAGCGAGCAAGAACCTGGGACTGTATGAGTACAAGATTAAAAGGCACTCTTTGTATTTTTTGTTTTAGTTTAGTTTTTGTTGGATTTGTAATTTTGTTTTTGTACAGACCATTCATTGTAATTTTTTAAAAAAATTTAACTTTGTACCATTTTTTTGAAAGATGTTAAAAATATTTTATAAATAATTTATTTAGCATTCTCATATCACTTTTAAAGGTGATCAATTTTTTCAACTAAACAAGGAATCAAACATGGCCTAAATTTGTTCCTTCTTACTTTTACTCTTGTTACTAGGACAATCCTTCCCTTAACCTCTCCTGCTTCTGGTGAGCTAAACTACTCGAGCACAGAGCTCTGCATGGCGTTATCCAGAGTTACAGAACATGCATATCTTCTTCTGCATAGATACTATATACTTCTTTTGAATCACATCTCCTCAGAACATCATCACTTGAACCTGCAGGTAGATCACACATGATGCATGGCACAAGCCCTTGCAAAATCACCTTGTTATGTTGGTTTGGAGCCTCGAGATCATGTTGCAAAAGCGAATCAAAACATAGACATGCATCACTGTCGATCCTGAAGAGCTGAATGCGATACTGATGGTGGTGATAGTGGAATCTTCGTCGGTTGGCATGGGTTAATTATTCTCCTATCTTAGACTAAAGTTAATTCCAATTTGCACGATTTCCTGCGGCGCACGTCTCCAAAGCAAATGCTGGTGATAGACTGATGGTGAACCTAACCCGCCGATGGAAAACGACACATGCGGAAGCATCAATTCTTCTTGATTGTGATGCTCCACACCGCAGAAAATTCATTGATTCTGTTGAAGCCCGCTGCGATCCTACCATCTCATGGTCCACTAGCGATCCAGCTCTTCACGAGATCATCAACTAGTCTAATCTTCCCCATCACACATCATCCCACCTTTTAAGTTGTGCTCCCACATCACTGCTAACCGATGTGGGACTAAACCCAACACATCCAGTCATTCAGACACACTGCTCATCAGTCATCACAGCCAATCTACATTCACGCATGGATGGATCTCTGGGCCTCTGGCTGACCAACTCCTTAGACCTGAAGGGTTTGAAGAACACAAGGCATGGAATTCAACTTGGCCGCTGCATGGTGATAATGGCTGGGAGACTTGCAGCTCCAGCTGACTGATCGGCTGAACGGAACTCGCCATGCAGCAATGAACAATTCCAGATTTTCTTTTTTCGAGCAACCAGTTTCAGATTTTCCCACTCAAAACAGTTTCAGAGACAATGACACAGGGGAGGACAGCTGCCTCCCAAGTGAGTAGTGACTGATCAAGTGAAAGGAACCTGGTAGCTAGGGTGGGCATGCAGTGATGCAGGTTTCTTCACTGAACATGACAGTTGCCGTAGACCTGTCCTGGCCTCGCCATTGGACCTTTGTCCTTGTGGCATTCACAACTTCTTTCTCATAGTAATTCATAAATGGGGCGCACTGGTCTTTGGACCTAGGACATGGTGCGTTTCATGTAGCAATCGTACTGTCCAAAATTCTTTCCCGGGGTACAGGGATATTTATCTCCGTTTAGTACTTTCAATATGTCACAGTGGTCATGATGCATGCTCTAGGCAGCTTCAAAGCTTTCTGCAACAATGCAAGAAGAACCAATATATTTTACATTGCATTTTGGTTGTTGACGCTATCGTAAATGCATTTTATTTATAAAACACTGTAGATTGTAATATTCAGAAGTGCGTTTTGAGACGACTCTATTTTGATGTATCCAATCTAAACACATTTAAAAAGTGTATACGTATATCCAACTCGATGTGTATTTGGAAATGACCACTCTCCCTGTCTACATATATAAGAGGCCTCGTGTCTCATAGAGTTTTGCTTTTCTTTGAATTGGAAAAATATGAAATTTTAATGAGAATTAGGTTTATCTATAAACTGATGCTAAAAATTTGCTTCAACACAATTGAAAATAAAAAATAATGACCTATTAAAGGTTGATATGAACCACACAAACACACACTAGCATATGCTAGTTTCTCCTCCAAGGATTGCATAGCATGCACACACGCGGAAGACTAGTATCCTATTTGAGAATATGATTTCTAGAACGTGAAAAAAATCTAATATAATATTAGTGAAAACATTATACTATACATACTATAAATGTTTGATCCAACAGAAAAGGATGCAGGTTGATTTTAATATTGTTTCATGTAGACTTTGGTTCAATGGATAACTCTTTGGTCTATGGTCTAATAAAAGTTCTAGGGTAAAATACACCGGCGGTCCCTAAACTATTAGTCGATTCTCATCTCGGTCCCCAATCTATAAAACTACAGTTTTGGATCCCTAGTCTTTTTAACTGGTTCCACCACGGTCCAAACTTGCCACGTGACAATCCTATAGCTGATGTGGCGTTGACATGCTATGTAAAATAGTTTTAAAAAGAGAAAATCATTAAAAAAAATAAAAATATGTGGAAATCATTTAAGATTAAAAAATATTAAAATATGGGAAAATTATTTAAAAACCATAAAATGAAAAAGGAAAAAGGAAAATCATTAAAAACATATAGAAAATATCATAAAAATACGGGAAAATCATTAAAAAAATGAGAAATAAAAAATCATGGAAAATCATGAACAAACAATAAACATATGAAAAAATCATAAACATATTAAAAAGAAACATAAAGACAGTGTGATCGCCTTTAATCCCTCTATAGTTGTAAGTGCAAGACCTCTAGGATCGCGGCGTATAGGAGCTCTCATGTGGTACTTTTCTCTAATTTTTTTTGAATTTTCCTAATTGTTTTACTATTTTTCGTATTTTTTATGATTTCTGAAATTTTTTAAGGATTTTTTTCTAAATTTTTTAAATAATTTATGTGACATGGACTGCCACATCAGCGCCACGTCAGCTCTAGGGCTGTCACATGACAGTTTTGGACCGGAACGAACCCACTTAAAAAGATTAGGGACCCAAAATTGCAGTTTCATAGATTGGGGATCTGGATGAGAATTGACTAATAGTTTAGGGACCGCCCGTGCATTTTACTCAAAATTCTATATTGTTCTAAAAAACGGAGCTCCTTTTTTTTTTTCTCATAGGGTCAAGTGTAACGCTAGCTCACATGCACACAATTTACATCACATGCACACATGTAGGTGTTGTGTGAGCCAGATAAAAGTCCAACAACCTCTATTTACTAGGAGTACAAGTCTACAAGCTAGCCTGTCTTTTCGTAGAAAACCCCTCTTATTATATGCGAACTGCTATATTGTTATGGCCCTGGGACAAATCGGACCCTAGGATCCAAAGGGAAAGCGAGAGGGCACACTCGCTACTGCTCGAACCCACACGGTCAAGAGCGCAACACGTGCGAGAGACGGCATGGAATGAGTTGCCGGTCGGGGGTTTCATCCCTCGGATCCAAACTCTCCAGCCTCACCTGTTTTGATACATAGGCCAAACAAAATATGAAAAGCATAAAAAATGGTCCATAACTGTGCTCTTAGGAGTAAATTGATCATTCGATCAAAATATTGGATTTCGTTGATCCCTCGTATATTAAAATTAAACTTGACCGACCCTTTGACCGGTCGGTGGAGTGGTTTTATGAATTTTTTCATAGATGTGCCATGGTTCTACTTATGTGTTAACCACAAGGACGCTATGTCCTCTCTCATTCACTGTCTTTCTCTTCGTCTCCGACACACTCACCCTCATTCCCCTAGCTACCTGGTCGGTGAGCCGCCACCGCCTTTGCCTCCACCCCAACACCACCTAGGTCTCCTCCTTCACTTATGCTAGTGAGCCGACACCTCCACCTCCCCTTATGCCATGGAGATGGAGCTCAGTCTGGTCTCGTTGGTGTCCATTGTCCTTGTTGTGCTCTCCATCATGCATCCCTGCGGTGATGTCCAAGCCGGAGATGACCCACGCCACCCTCACCAACATGGAGTGATGAGTCGTCGTCTCTGAGCTCCTCATGACGTGGTGGGTCGCCACCTACGGCGGATCGATTGCCTCGACGTGGACGTCAACGATGGCGCATCATCCCTAGCTTCGTTGTCCTTGAAAGAGTGGTCATAAGATTGACCTCCAAGACAGCTTGCTGCTGTAGGCCTTCATCCTACCATGGAAGAGTAGGAGCAAGAAAGAGCAGGACACTAACAGCACATCAAGGCCGCCATTGACCTAAATGGAGTAGAACCACACACCAAGCATGCATCAGTCCTCATAGACAATAACTTGTCATTGGAGGCGATGCCCTCCAGAAAGGCCGAGAATGGGAAGAGGAGGCATTTGTCTGCAAGGGTTCCTGACGGCGGCGAGAACAAGGAGCCTACGACGGAGGAAGGCGTCAAGGAGAAGACCGCAAAGCACTGTATGAAGAGCAGTGTCACCCTCGATGTTGTCGTCTCCCTTTGTCGTCACGACAACAAGAGAAAGGAGGAGAGGAGGAGAGAGAGGTGTGAGGTGGAGAGAGGATGTCTTAGAAAGAGAGTAGACCTGATCATGGACAGGTCGCCCTGAAAAAACTAGATCGGGTAGATCGGGTCGGTCTTGGGCTTCATTTTCGAGCCCTAAGAAAATCTCGGGTTTGGCTCGAGCTTGGAAAAATCTAGAATACAATATAATTTCAGGTTTCGAGCTTTTTGCCGAGCTTCAGGCTTTCGGATCGAGCTTAGGTCCTTTCTTTAAAAAAAATTATTAGGCCTGGCTAAAAAGCATCGGGTTTTTTTGAAGACCAACCTGACCTTTGAACATGACTAGAAGAGAGAGGGGGGCATGGTGGCCACGTGGTTGCCACCTATGCAAAATTATGCCACATTTGTGAAAAATCCTCATAAATGTCTTGCCGAGCGGCCGAAGAACCAATCAAGTCTAATTTGGTATTTGGTACACGAGAAACTGGTTAAGTCTGGTATTTCGGTTACGAGGATAATTGAAGAACCATTTTGTATGTTTTTTAATAAGACATGGGTGCACATGCATGTGCGATTGGACAGAGCTAACAAGCCGCCTATCCATCTTCTAGCACGTGTTTAGAGGCACTTGTGCATGCGTGCGATTTTCTTGTACTCTCGCAAAAGCCTCCTCTGCCTGCACCCTATATTTCCGTCCTACGTCAACACTCCGATGCAGCATTTCGGCCCTCTTTGATAGCTTGTTTAGTTTTAGTTTGTTTTTGTTGGTAAAATTTGACCACCTTTGAAAGTGGTATGAAAAGGCTAAATAAATTATTTAAAAAAATATTTTTGAGATCTTTGAGAAAAACCCTATAAAGTTATAAAAAAATTATTTTCAAAAAATAAAGTGAATGATGTATATAAAAATGACAAAAGTTGCAATCCCAAAAAAAACTAAACTAGAACAAGGTATCAAAGAGGCCCTTCATTATGCTTCGATTGACTTACCAACAAAGTGTCCCCCCCCCCCCTCAAAACCATCTTAGTCTTGCATCTAGCCCACTTGCCAGTGACCAATACTGTTTCTCCTTTTCCTTTCCTTTTCTCTGTGTTATCCTGGGTGATCCTGAGTCCTGGCCCATGCATGTACGATGCCCATGCAGTGCACGGATGCGTAAGCCCGATGGACGATCGAAACCAAGCAAATGATAAAAAAAAAAAAAAATGGATGGGTAAACATCATGTGACCGACTTTTAAATAAGTCCCAGTCAATTTTTTACGTACCGATACTTTCGTTGGATATTTAATTTATGTGCCCTATAAAAATATCTAATCTATGAGGTAGAAAATCAACACGGTGTAAAAAAAAAAAAGGCATCGAGAGCTTACCGACAATTCATTCGGAGCCACAAACCCCCAAACCGAAAGGACGCACAACTAGAAAAAAGAAAAGAAAAGAAAGCATTACACGCGAGACGTCAAAAAAGGAGCTAAACCCCATGGCACACATGACACATGGCGTGCGTTCTTTTGATCATTTTTTTTAATCCTTTTGTCCTTGTTTTTCTCGTAGAAAATTGGCAGATGATCACAAAAAGGCTTTATGGAAACACTGCACTCTCGTTACGCAGACAAGAAATTAACCAGCCATGTGTAATTTTTCTCAATTGCGAAATCAGTTGTGTGCAGACAAGGAAATTTGGCGGATGACCAAAGGACGATATGTCTGGGGGAAAAAAAAAATCTCGCCGATTCAACCAACAAGTGTAATTTTTTTTTTTTTGGGGGAAATAGTCATGTTTTCTCCTGTGTGTTCTAGGTAACTTTTTGTTTTCACATGTGTATAGTCACGCGAACCGTATTGCCGTGGTCACACGTACGTAGGGAGCTAGATTCACATGAACAGGTGCTAAATGCGAAGAACAAAAAACGATGCAAGTAATTAACAGGGATGGAAAATGAGCACCAATTATCCGTTTCATTCATTGGATACATGGTATACATGTATACTTTCATTTAGCGATTTTCCTCGTGTTGCATCAATAATTATATCCGCGTAAAAATATAGCTGCATATATATGATTTGAGCATTATGATCTAAAATGTTACTTTGTTCGCACTAAGGTCAAGTTATTTTGAGCTGATCTGAATAGCTGAACAGTTGAACGTCCGAAATGATTAAATTTTAAGAGCTTCTCGAGGTAGTCTCGAGATTCGGATCGATTTCGTTTGACTTACTTTTCAAAGCGATAGGACCCACCTTAAAAAAAGAAAAAACGAACTAAAAAAACTCAAAAACATTTGTTTTATCAAAATATAGATAAGTCGTTAAGCTGTTAAGCTGAAAAGAGTAGGGCCTAGGTATATTGAATGAATTCTTTATTTGTTACTTAGACTTAGGTGATTCGACGATTTGCTAACATCGCCACTCAAAACTTCTTCCCCTCAATACGATTACTGACCTCTCGATCATGGTAGAGTTGTATGACTCAAAAAGTTGTAAAAAACTGTATGAATTTAGAAAATTATACACTCCAATTTAAAAATGCATTTTAAAAATTCTAGCATGTAAATTTTATTTTCAAATTAATGGTACCTATCATGCCTTATGAAATTGGAATACAAAGAATTATGAAATTTGAATAACAAGTGGAACATGATTTACATAAATTCAAAATTTTGAATCACTCAATTTAGTATTAAAATGTAGGAAGTACAATGGTTTAGAGTTTTTAATCTAGAAATTCACGAAACAGGTATTTTGAGCATCATCGAAAGGGGTATTTTGAGCATCATTTAAGTTTTCTAATAATTGAATGGAATGGAGCTAACGCCAGCGGCATCGAGGGAAAGAAGTTTGAGAGACGATGGAAAATCTTGACAGCACCTTGTGAAATCAACCAAGTCCCAATTACAAATAAAGAATTCTCTTAGCAATATTCGGAATTGTTTTTCTTTTAAAAAATACATATACTAAGAGCATCCCCAGAGGCACTTTGTCACTCGGCCGGCATCAACAAGGTAGGGCTGTGCGGGAATTTTTTTTTGAAGTGGCAAGACTGCAGGGCCATGATGTAACTGGAAAAAATTAATTAGGGCGTTGATGCAGGGGACTTTAACTCCCCTGCTGGGGATGCTCTAATATGGTATGAAGTTTTGACATATTATATATTATTTTATTCACACATACTTTATAGAATTATGGCTAATTAATTGGATGGGTATGTGTAGTTCAGTGTGAATGCACGTGTATGATAAAAGTATCACTAATATATTGTGATCATATAGGACATTCCCATCCAACCGAAATAAACACATGTTTGATTCGATTTCCTACTCATTGCAATTTGATTCGTATTTAAGAATATTTTAAATTTATATTAGCATATGCTGAAAAAGCAAGATATATATTAATGCAGGAAAGGTGCTATTCATTTTTTATTCGGCCCCTTTTTACCCCTAGATCGGGACAGATACACCTAGAGCTCTAGAAGCTCAATAGTACACATCACGATCACATGTCGATATATACAAACTCTACATACAGAACAGAAACAAAATTAAACCTGATTCAGATGCTTATAGTTTATCTGTCCTACCCAACAATACCTCAATAAAGTTGATGTCACAGCGGCTCTGGAAATAGAGCGTTAGTTAATTATCTGATCATGGAGAAATCCACATCTGAATCGTGTCACCAGGTTGCCATCTCCAATCCCCATTCTCCACATTCCAACCAAATCACATTTAAAATGGAAAGCGAAGTAGCTAGCATTTGATCAATTCAATGAGTAATGCGATTATTACTTTGCTCAACAAATCTCATTTCTAAAAGCGTTCCATCAGAGCCAAAGGACAATCTTATTCTATATAGTAACTTGACATGTGGGTGTGGCGCAGCTTTATATTCTATCAACAAATTTATACTTGATACGACAATTTTACAACAAAAGAAATACAATAATTGGACCTATTTTAAATAGATACATCTGAATGTCAGCATTCAGCAGGAGAAAGGTGGGTGTCCTAATCCAATGACCCAACCCATATTTCTAACTGAAATCATCATGAACCTAACTATTTTTGTGAAAAGATATGGTTTACATCATTTAGAAAAGAGTCGGCTGAATCTGACCTTTTTATGCAAAAATGTATTAAAGGTTGATGCAATACAAACCTGCAAACTAATTAATTTACTCCAATCCTGTATCATTAGTAAGGCCCAACTTCAATACTGTCATCGTCTGAATGCATCATCAATGTACAAACTACTAAATCGAAGACAAAAAAAAATGTAGCAGAGAGTACAAATTAATAACGAAAGTGGCTCTAACGAAAGAAAAGGAATTCACTATAGTATTATGTTTCAATGCGAGCCAAAACTTTTTTTTTTTGAGACTATCTAACATACAATTGCCTAAAAATAAAATAAGTGTCAATCATTTTTTATAGAATTGCACTATAACTATGCTAAAGCTGCATATTATTAACAAGTGCAATTTTAGACTTAACAATGTACAATTTTAGATTGGTTGAAATAAACATAATGACTTGAAACATGGAAAAATGAAAGTATGTGAACATGTATATTTAGCAAATCTAATAGTAATAAAGCAAAGAAAATCAACAGATAAAATAGATCATTGATAATTAGCAATTTCATACTAAAATTGCACATTGGTAAGCAGAGCAATTTTAGTGTTATTAGAGTGCAACTTTAAAGTGATTGATAGTTAAGAAAAGAGACGCCTGAAAATTAACAAATACTACTATTTTTTTTATTTGTCATTTGTAGCGAGATACATTTATTAGAAACATATGTAACAAACGTGATATTGCTGGCTACTTTTTCTATATAAAACAACTACTATAGTTGAACGCAAAGAACACAAATATAAAAAAAGTCTACTTTGCACACTTGAGTGTAATCCTTCGTCTCGATAACCTTGACTAAAAATGATATTCTCCCCCTCGAGTTTATGGATGTTTTTAAAGATGATTTTGGTAAAATAGGTCTGTTTTCACGTCTAAACTATCGCAATTTGTCTAGTTTACCTCCCTAACTTGCAATATAATAACATCATTTTTGCAGGTTAGATGTGAATAGGGTGGAACAAAAGTGGCAAGAATGAATATCTAGCTATCTTACACAAAACGGTTCACATAACAATACTTTAGTTCACATAGTAGCACGAGTCAATAGCGAAAGTAGTACTTGATATCAAAACCACCTTCAAAACGTCCTTATATTTAGATGTTTTTACAAACTTTAGGGTAGAATAACTTCGTTGTTATGTTATGGGTTATTTGGGTGAAGCATTATACTTAAGAGTATGAAATAGACTTTTTTTCATATAAAACAACAATTTAGGCTCAATTCAGAATGCATTATTTTGACATAAATTCAAGAAAATATTGTGCGAAAAAAAATTCGGGCCAAGGGGGAATTTGCGAGAAATTGCTAGAGGATACCCGATCCCTCAAGATAAGGCTGCCTAGTTTTTTTTTTTTTTGTTCCATGTCACAGTACAGGTCAGCACTATGAGCCAGCCAAGACATGGGCGACCTTACCGAGCCACCGTCCCAGTTGTTTTATGACAAGATGCATCAGCCAGGGACCAGGTCATCTAGAACACAATAAACATTTAACCTCGCAGTGATCGATGCACTATATATTGATATTGATGTTAACCATCCAATGCTTGCTAATCCTTCCAGGGGACCGGAGAAAAAAAAAGGCATCCAACCCAATCATCGTCAATGCCTCTGCCGACCTCAGATTATTACCACATTAACCTGCCGGTGCTAGACAAACATCCACAATGTCAAACACATCACAAGCAATAGCTGTCAGCACTCTCAGGCAACCATCACAACCTACAGCAGATGAACACAGCAAAGTTCATGTGATGGATGTAATGCAAGCTAATGTAATAGATTTCATGTGAAACAATGTCGTCCGATGTGGATGGGATGCTGCATTTTCAAGCACACACAGATCAGAGGGTATATGCAGTTCCTGTGGAAGGCAACCAAGCAACAGAAGTGCTAAATCATGGCAGTACAACAATAGGGCATTCTACACCAATCGATTTATGAGTCTTTGAGTATAGCAGTAGGGCATATTACATCAATCATGGGTCATGACAGAGCTAAGCAACATTGGATGAAGGAAAGCTCATGTCCCCTCCTAATCCTTCACAGCCAAAGGATGGGGGGACAAACAGATAACATAATTCACAATACTCACAGTGAGGATAGGAAGTAACCTTTAGAAAGATCAGCAAGAATAGGAGACACAAGTGGCACAGAGGAGAAATCTTTTCACCTAGGCAAGCTGACCATTTGATACAATTGACTAGGCTCCAGTTCCTCCATTCCTTTCACCTATGGGCAACTCTAAATGGTAGAAATTTCATCACCTTCTACACTAATCAACACCAAAAGAATGTATCACACTATCACCAGTAGTTACTAGCAAAGGTTTTTGATTGAGGCTAGTAACTTGTAAGCTGTAAGTAGTAGCAACTGGTGTGGCGAAGCACAGGGGAAAAAAATGGCGCTCTTTCTCGTTTCAGTAGTGTTTCTGTTCGTGCTAGACTACCATCTCATCAAGCTGGAGCTGCTCAAGCCAGCTGCCGATGACCCCGGCGTCGTCCTCATCGCCTTCATGGCTCGCCGGCTGACCGAAAATGCCAATGGACTCCATTGCCGTCGTCCCATTAATTGATGATTTCTCTGGTGTGGGTTCCTTCACCAAGGTATTGACCCATGAGAGGTCCGGCTCGTCTCCGTTGGCTCCGGAACGGAGCTCAAACGACGAGGACCGCTTGATGTGGCCGAGCTCTTCCTCGTCGGTGCCCCAGTCCAGCGTGCCGGAGGGGAGCCCCCATTTGGACCAGCTAGAGCTCACTGGTGAGCCGACCAGCAGCGAGGCGCCAGCGCCGAGGTCCCGTGAGCTCATGCTTCGCAGTGTCTGCTGCTGCATCTTCTCCCGCTGCGCGAGGGCGGCGAGCAGCCGGGAGCTCATCGGCGAGACCGGCTCAGGGGTAACCGCGGCGGCCGCAGCCCGCGGCGAGAGCAGGCTCTGCTGCTGCTGGAACTGGCTCAGCACGGCGGCCTTGCGCGTCGGCGAGAACACGGCACCGCTCTGGTCGGCGTACCGCGGCGAGTGCGACGCCGCTAACTCTGCGGTGAAGAGCTCGTCAAGATTCGACGGCACGAGCGCCTTCCCCCTCGCCGACCGCACCGAGGCCGGCGAGCCGACGAGGCCGTCGTAGTCTGCCGCGGCGGCGGCGAGCAGCTCGTCCATCGCCATGTCCCTCGCGCTGAGCGACGTGCGCAGCCGACTGAGCTGCATGTTCCCCGCGCTCCCGGGCAGGCACAGCGCTGGCACGTTCGGCTGCGGCCACGCGCCGCCCATGCCGCTCCCGGCGCCGGACGGCGAGAGCGGCGGCGACATCCCCATCCCCATGGCCGCCGCCGCCATCTCCATCGCCCCACGCGGCGACGGAGACGGCACAACGGAGCCCGCGGACACGTACAGCGGCCGGAGCTCCTCCGGCGCGTGCGCGAAGAAGCAGACGCGGCGGGCGCACGCGGCGCCGTCCTTGCAGAGCCGCGTCCTGTACTGCGCCGGGTGGAGCCAGCTCTCGAACACCCCGTGGGCGTACTCGCACATGTCCCCCCGCCGGCACCCGGCGCCCTTCTTGAACTCCGGGCAGGGCACGCAGCTGTAGTGGTACTTCCTCGGGTCGCGTCGCCGCGCGTTCTCGCCGGGGTGGACGAAGGGGCACTCCGTCCAGTCGTGGGAGTAGGCGCGGGAGCACGCGCGTACCTTGAAGGAGTACATGCGGAAGTCGTCGGAGGCGTAGGCGCCGTTCTTGATGTCGGGGAGGGACGGGTCGGGAGGCCACTCCTTGCGGGCGCCGAGGAGGGAAAGGAGGTGGTTCTTGAGCGGGAGGGAGTTGGGGGGGAGCGCAACGAGGTCGGACGGCCGGCGTTGGAGATGGTCGAGGAGGGACGGGTCGGCGCCGGCGGCGAGGAGTCGGGAGACGGCCGCCGGGGCGGACGGGGCGCCGCCGCCGGCGGCGAGATGGAGCGGGGTGGAGAGCGACACCGCCGACGCGCGGTTGGGGTCGGCGAGGTGGGGCGCCGAAAGAAGTGCGTCGAGGCACGCCACGGAGCCGTACGCGGCGGCGACCATGAGCGGAGTCAGGGGCTCCGCGCCCCGCGCCGGCGAGTACCACGGCGCGGCCTCCTCGGCGAGCGACGGGTGCGCCGCGAGGAGCTGCCCCAGCGCCGCCGCGTCGTCGTCCGCCGCGAGCTCCAGCAGCCTCGCCGGACACACCGCGCCCGGCCCCGACGCGGACTCCCCCATGGCCGGCGGCGGCGCGCGATCGGAGGCAAGGTGCTCGACGAAACTGTCGAAACGGAGGCGAGGGAGGGGAAAGCGCGAGGCTCTCTCTCTGCCGCGGTGCGCTTGGGTTGGAAGCCTTGGGTTTTTGGGGGAGCCTGCACCCTGCTAAGCTGCTGCTCTGCCATTGGCATTTGCTTCATGGGCAAAATGGTTTACAACTTTCTTTTTACTGCTTTGCTCCTTGGGAGAAGGTAGATTTTGGTTGAGATGCTCATGACAAACTTGTCTATAATGCGAAATGGTTGTTTTGGACACAAATATCGTAAAGAGCTGGCACTAAATGACAAGACTACACTGCAAAAGAGAGAGCAAATTTCTTCCAGGAGATTTTTTCTCGGTTTGATTAAGGAAAAGTTAATGGTGATTAGTTGTTGTGGGACTACAATATCATGAATGAAATTGATTTTTTAATGCCATGATGGGTGCAATTAAGTGTTTATTTATTTGACTTGATCTGCTTTAGTGATGCTAAAGTGATTTGGCTTGCATCTAGTTTGCTATCTTGGTCTTAAGACGGCACATGATTGGTTGGTGGCCTAAAATTGTCAAGACGTGTGATCTTGCTAGTGATTTGTAGTGAGAGAGCTTTTTTCTATGAAAGAAGGAAAGATTCACCATTTCTTATAGTGTGTCAAAGAGGAACTAAGGATAGTAAATGGACTCAAATTTGAAGTAAAATTTTATGCATAGAGGAGTTGCTCAAATTCTTAAGACCCTAACATATGATCAACCACGTCAATCTAGATAATATACACACAGTATTATTTATCCGTCCATCAACTTTCATAGAACAAACAGTGTGATGAACGTTGCCAATCCCTTAGAGATATTGTGAGAGAAGTGTCACAAACCACCCCTTGTTAACATGAGATATTTCTCTCATAACATTCGACTTTATAAGCAAACCGGCGTGGGCAAATTAAAGCAAGAGCTTTTCCTATCGGGAGATACTACTGCCAGTTGTTGTAGCATGTAAAAAGTAGTGGTGCAAGTCTCGGTGCCCCACGATTTCTTTTACTGCGCCACACGGGCCCGGGCAGCGTGGGGGTAAAATTGGGAAGAGGTAAAAGCGACCGGCTCGCGCTGCTTCCCGCGACGACCGGCTGGGCCGCCGGGCCGGCCAGGCCTCCACTGCGCATCTCGGGCCTCGTGCCCGCCATGCCAATGTGATTCCACATTTGTTTTGACCGTCCAATCGCCGTACTCCCTACCCAGTGCGCCACTGACACCCAGGTCCCAGGACGCTCGCGCCCGACATGTCAGTGAGCGTGGCGCTCCGTGGGTCGCATGCTGGGGGCGAGAAGGCTTCCTCGGCGAGGCGATCAGATCCGACCGTGACCGGGGTTGGGACTTGGGACTTGAGTTGGACTCGGATATGTTTTTTTGATTTGGAAAAAGTTTATATAAGAGAAAATTGCACTGTAGCTCCCGGAACTTGTATCAAATTGCACAAAATCCCTAAACTTTGAAATTGCTTTCTCAGCTCCTGAAACTTGTCTCTAGTTGCACCGTTAGTCCTGGCCCGTTAGAATCCGTTAGAAATTCCGTTAAACGGTGACGTGGTGCCCACGGGGCCGTTAAGTGCTGACGTGGGCCCAAAAATCATAAAAAATAAACAAAAATCTTTAAAAAACTACAAAAAATATAAAAAACCAAAAAACAATTCATAAAATTCATAAAAATTCACAAAAATTAGGAAAATTCATTAAAATTCAGAAAAAATAATTCAGAAAAAACAAAAAAATTCACGAAATTAACAAAAAATGTGTTTTTTTGGTTTTTTATGAATTTGTGAATTTTTATATTTTTTGTGAATTATTTTTTGTTATGAATTTTCCTAGTTTTTTAAAGGTTTTGTTGATTTTTTAGGATTTTGGGGCCACGTGGGCGCCACATCACCGTTTAACGGAATTTCTAACGGATCCTAACAGCCCAGGACTAACGGTGCAACTAGAGACAAGTTCCAGGAGCTGAGAAAGCAATTTCAAAGTTTAGGGAATTTCGTGCAATTTGGTACAAGTTCCGGGAGCTACAGTGCAATTTTCTCTTTATATAATGCTCTGAACTATGATTCTTCATCCACACATCCTACTTAACTACAAAATCAATTATTCAGTCCTCTAAAACCAAAAAAGTGCAAATAACACTCCGCGATGGTTTTGAGGATGGTTTTGTCCACGTGATAGGTGAGGTGGCACTTTAGTCAAAAAATAAATACAGATAAAATTAAAATACACTGTCCCTCTGTCATCCTCTTATCTTCCTCCATCTCATCTTTCTCCCTCGGCTCTCTCTCTCTTGCCTCACTCTCTCTGTCGCTGCCTCTTCGCGTGCCTCCCCACCACCGCCTTCTTCGTCGACAAGTCTTGCCATGTCACTGTGAGGGAGCAATGCCTTGATTCGCCTGCCACGGCTTGAACGAGCATGGGAAGGTTGCACCGTCATTATTCTCGGGATCCTTACCATCGCACGGCGGCTCGATGAAGAGGAGATGGAGGCCAACCACCGCCGCACTTCCGAGGATGGGGGCGCTGTTGCGCCGGGCTTGAGGCAGAGGAGAGGAAGTCGGGGTCGGATCTGGAGTAGAGGAATCGCGCCGTCATGCTGGAGAGGAGGTGGAGCGCAGCCGCGCCGGTTCAGACCGAGGAGGGCACTAGGAGGCCGGGCCGCCATCGTGCTTCATGGGGCCGCCGCCGCCACACATAGGAAGGGCGAGGGGCGCGCCACCGCTGGAGAAGAAAAGGGGGGCGACGCATCGACCACTCATGGAGGGAGTGCTGAAAGGAGAGAGCCAGAAAGCAAGAGAGCGGGAGGAAAACCGCGAGGGGCGAGGCAGTGAGGCCAGGTGGTGGGAGAGGCAAAGCGACGGTGAGAGGGGTGGCAGAGGAGAGTGGAGAGGGGAGAGGAAGAGAGACTTATATGGCCCCACATAGATTTTTTTGTTTATTTGTGATGGACTGTCACGTCGGTTGCCACGTGGGCAAAACCATGTTTAAAACTGCTCTAGTTTGCGCCATTTTTTAATTTTGTGGGGTAGAATAACTGGTTTCATAGTTCAGTGGGTACGTAGACGAATGATCATAGTTTAGGGTATAATATAGACTTTTTCCTTTTGATTTTGTTCTTCCAGTATCGTTTTTAAAAATCGTCAGCTTTTAACTCAATCAAACCGAGTCAAACCGAACCGCCGATCAAAGAGGAAAGAGGGCTAGAGCCGGGCCAGGCCCGAGACTGACCGGGTCGGGTCGGGTGGGGCCGCTGGCGTGATGACACCGTGGGTTTATGACGTCATAAATGCCTCTGGGTGGTTTCCTGCCTTCCTGGCTCCTGGCTGGGTGGGCACTGAAGAGGAATGATGAGGGGGCGCAGGTGTTGGGTGGAGGGAAACCGGCAGCTGCTGCAGGGCGGCCATGGAAAGGATCGATGGACGCTGCAGCTGGACAGGATCAAAATGATCTTCCTCTTCTTTTCCCTTCCAAGTTCCAACCGCATCATTGCATTCCTCTCTGGGTACCGCAAAAAAGATAGATAATGCAATCCGAGGCTACGTGTGGTGTGTCGATCGCCATGTCTTAGTTTGGTTTCGTTTGCCAAAAGCTCTCGAAGCCAAGTCAAAAGTGGATGTTCCAGCTTAATAAGGTTTTATGTATTTCAGCTTTGCGTAGCGTGTCGTTTTATTGTAGTAAAATTTGAGAGTATTTAAAAAGATGTTTAAATATTATAAAAAGTATTTTAAAAAGTTTTAGGATTTTTATAAGGATTACTAAAATCTGAGAAAATTATTATAAATTATTATACCAAATAGGCTATATAAAAAAAGATAAATTTTACTACCGTGAAACGATATGCTATGCTAAGCTGAATGTACTAGGCCTAAAACTGACTTGTTTGTGCCACTACAAAGCCATGCAATATCAAAAAATAGTGACAAAAATAAAATGTTTGTTTATAAAGCCATAAATCTGATATTGCACGACTTTCTAGTGGAAGGCTGTGTATTTCTTTTACACTTTTTTTCACCTAATGTCCATAACATTGAACCCATTTTAAATCCTATTTTGAACTCCACCTACCGAAATAAAGCTATCTAGATATATTCTGATACGTGTTTCTATGTCTTTTGTTATAGTACTTTGGCTCCTCAATTTTGAGATTAATTTATTTTGTTATTGATGATGTATTGAAAGTGGTTGAGATATCGCAAGGGTGTTCGTGATATTCTTAAAACCATAGCGATTATTGCAACATCAGGCAAAGATGGACTCTGAACGGTGAAGGTGTAACCTGAGAGTAGAGAAGGGTCGCTTAGTAGTTAGTAGCTTTATGATTGTCGTTTTTTCTTTTTGTTGTATTTTTTTGAGAGACGTCCATGTGTATGTGGGTCATCCATGTATTGAGCTTGTCGCAAACCGAATTTCTTCTCTTGTCCTCTCAGCCTGGGTTGGGCGTAGGCCTGATCATCGGCCGGCCCGGGCCGGATTTCGGGCCGGGCTTGGAAAAGCCCGGTCTCGTGGGACCAAGCCCGAGCCCGGCCCGGCCCGACCAGATGCTTCGGGCTTCGGCTTCGGGCCCGAATCCCGGAGGCCCGGCCCGGCCACGTCTTACCACACTTTTTTCTCGGGCCCGGCCCGACGGCCAAGCTTCCGAACGAGGCCTGAGCCCGGCCCGATGCACCGGTCGGGTCGGACTGGGCCGCCCATGAACAGGTCTAGTTGAGTGTAGGATAGGTTAGAGCAAGGGTGTGGATCTTTAGGTTGGTCAGCGTCAGTGTTCAGTTTTCCTCTTGTTTTTCTTGTCATCGGACCCATGACACCTACTGTGATTTTTTAAAAAAAGTAAAAATTTTTTGTGTGATGGATGATTAGATATTTGGACTAAATGTTTCATGTAACTTATTTTAAGGAAGACATCCGGACAGGAAATTTCATTGTTAAATAGTTGTGCTAATATTTTAATCTTTAAATCCAAGGTTACATGTGGCGGGTTGTATTTAGGTTTTTTTTTTTTTGGGGGAGCACTTTTCAACCGAAACACAATTCTACAAACAAAATAGGGAAGTGAGAATACACAAGAAAACATGGACTTGTACGGGTATGAGCACGCGATTGTTGATTTTATTACGTACGTGAGTTGCCTTTCATTTCAGCATAATTAAGCCCTTTTAAGACATGTTGGGCAACGAAAATGATGGCAGAACATTGCTTTGTTGAAACAAGGTGCTGAATTTTAGTGTGTGACATTTTGATGCGGACATATATAGCATTATATTGCAAGAAGGAAAAAAGAGAGAAAAAAGTATCGATTTGGTCCCTCAACTATGTTCGTTGGACCACTTTGGTCCCTAAATCTTAATACCGGACTTGTGAGGCCCCTCATGTAGCAAAACCAGACTAAAATAGTCCATTGACCAGGTCAGTGGGTGGTTTTAGGGTTTTCTTGCTTGTGTGGCAGGCATGTAGGATTTTTGCTGACTTGGCAATGATGTGTCAGTCCAAGTGTTCACCATGTGTGACGTGGCAGTCCAGGTGTTCATCATGTGTGACGTGGCAATGACGTGATAGTCCACAGTGGCAAGAAAACCCTAATACCGTTGTTTTGATCAGTCAAAGGATTGGTCAATTCCGGTTTTGCTATATGAGGGACCTCATAAGTTCGGTATTGAGATTTAGGGACCAAAGTGGTCCAGCGGACATAGTTGAGGGACCAAATCTGCACTTTTTCTGGGAAAAAAAAATAACCCGTCAACTATGGGTGTTAGCACGTTTTGGTATTTAAAAACAAATATTGGTAGACAAAGTCATTGAAGTATGAAATCGTTATAACTAGCGCTTTGACCAATCGACACAACGGTTTCGAGCGTTTTTGGATGATGGGGGCAAAGTTTTTGAAAATTCAAGTTATCTTAAACTCCGCTAATTTGTTGTATTTTTATTTATTCGACATTTTTCATGAAATTTCTCCTAACTCGAACAGCAAGAAAAATATTTGAAACCCTAAAAAGATTGGAGAAAATTTAAGTTGGTTGGTAAATCGTGAGATCATCAAACTGAATGCCATTCAGAAAGAAGAAAATGTTCACATAAGGAAGTAATTAACATAATAGCTGGGGCAGGATTGGGATTTGGGGGCTGAGGACTTCATTGCGCCTTCACCAAGTTAATTAAGCATCATAGTGCACATTGCACTTGAGAACAATCCAGAATAAAAGTGACAGGAACTACTAAATAAATTTGCAGTGCATCATATAACTATATTCATATTCGCTCTTTCCCCCAGCATATTTGCTAGAAATTCTGATCCTCTAGATCAAACATTCGACGCTTCACTTGTATTGTACCAAAAAAAAAAAATGTATATGCGTATAATTCCTCATCAAGATTTTGGACAGAATTCACAGCCCCTTTTTATCTGATAGATGGAGATTAATTGGATGTCCCTTTCATGTCATCACCCACTTCCGAAGATGCCCAGAAATAACGAACTTTGATCCTCTGGATGTGAGCCACAAATCTCGTACGTGTTTGGTTTTCTTGGCCTCTAGGTTGCTGTCAGGGTGATATATTGAGATCTTACATCCGATCAACCGTGACGAAATGACGTTATCGATCGATGATATGTATGGATTCTCGATCTGAACTATGAGGACGTGAGATCGGATGCCTCTTCAGTATCCAACCCATTTCTTGTTTCGAATATTTGGGCTTAGTCTCAGTTTTTTTTTAAAAGAAAATATGGAGTAGCACAGACAGGAAATTGCGTAAGGCTGTTCTAATTCAGGGCCTATTTGCTTATCAGTGTATGTGTGGTTTTGGAAACAGAAATATTTTAGTATTTTTAGCCAGTTTGCTTAATCTCTAATGTGCATGTCAAAGCTCCATAAAACAATTCAAACTAAGTGGCTAGATTATCAAGAACTGCTTCGAGAAGCTCTTGAAGTTGCTTCTCAACAAATAAGACCATCAGCAAATCAAATGAGCTTAAAAGAACACCGAGTAGATAAAAAGTTGCAAAATCAAACCCAAGTTCAGAACACAACCCCAATCATAAAACACCGTTCTTTTATCACTTCAATGCTGCTCTGCCTCTAGGATCTGGCTTGCATAGTTGCATGGGCTTGGGGGCATGACTCCTCGTGCAAATTATACTAGTATTGGACTAAAGATTACTACAGAATTTAGTGGCTCGCCCACTTCTCTTGGTACCTCTTTGCAACACAGGAAAACAAAGGAAAGGAAAAGGAAATGACATAGTTATTCAATGGCACGTATAGTTTCCAACACAGGAACATGCTGCATGCCTCGTTGGGTGAACGTAGTAGGCTCGCTTGTCAGCTTTCAGGTGCTCGCCTGCTCGGCTTTCGTCGCGCGACGTTCGTAAAGTACGGTGTCGTCACCGATCAATGCGCAGATCTTGGTGGGTGCATGAGATCGAGGCTGAATGTAAAACCATCTTCAATGGTATTTTTCAGGGTAGATGTTTCAATAGATTATCTTCGTGATTCTTTTTAGAAAAAGTTTTTTTTCGTGCATTCCTTTAAGAAAGAAATTATCTTTGTTCTTTTTATAAATTAATTTCGTCGTTGCAAAACCTGGCTCCCAGAGGAGGGTAATAGGTAACAACACACACGAGCACATGATCATCGCGAATAGCCAGCGAGCAAGATCCTGCGTCGTTACGAGCAGTGTGTAGTGCACCGTCAAGCTCCATGAAATGAACACGCTGCATGCGCCTTCGGCCTTCTCCAGGCCAATATAACTCGATGACGAGCATAAACTACATAATCAGATCATACTCCAATATAAAAAAAAAAAAACTAAACGTAATCGGATCATACTCCAATGTAAAAACTGCACCCTGGCAAATACCGCAACTTGCCAGTAAAACTGCACCCTGGCATCGAAATTCTCTGTTGGGAGGATGAAACAAATGTATCGAATACAGACTAAAAAGAATGGGTTGCAATCATGTCGACAAAACTTGTGGTCAGCTGAAGCTGTGCCAGTTGCCACTGCAAATGTTTGCTTACTTTCTCTCGTCTTCTATCGAAAACAGGAGAGTTCCGCGTTAACTGTAGTGTAGCGCTCCAGCCTTTACCACAAACCAATCATCTTCCACCAGAAGCCCCCGGCACCAAGCCAGATGATGATGTTAACGACGGAGATGACAAACCCGTAGCCCCACCACTGGGCTAGAGGAACATACCCAGCGCCGTAGAAGACAGGAGCAGAACCTATGCCATAGTGGGTGAGACCTCCCATGATGTTCGAGAGGAAGGAGAGAACCATGGCGGCGAAGAGCTGAGGGGTGCCCAAGGCACTTGCCACTGACAGAAATGCAGTGAACATTGCTCCAATGTGTGCAGCGCCACTGGCAAAGAAATAGTGGGAGTAGAAGTATAGCAGCACCAAGACACCAAACGACAGTTGCCACGACAGACCAAGACCTCCAACAAACTGGGGGAAAAAACACCATGATCAGTAGAATAGAATATCAGCGAATGTACTCAGAAACAAAAACAACTACCAATCTATTATGTTGATGTTAATAGGGGTAAAAGTAACGAAATGAAGTAGGAATATCAGCCCAGAAAATTATGTTATGCTGCACCCCTCTCGTCTGTCCAAGTAATATCCTCAATTAGTCAATTTGATACTTCATATTTACATGGATATGCATCAGAGTATATCACTCATTGTCCAATGCAAGAACCAGGAGCATCATTTCTAGTTGATATCTAACAATGTTAAAGATGGTAAATTTGCTATGATATAATTACCAATCCCATCCCTTGTCATTAATGGTGCTTTTTTTCAGAGCATGAAGAAAAACTACAATAAATTGCTCTTCATTTCTGAAGAACGATGAAAACATGCATATTGCTGAAGAAATTTAATATCCAAGGTAAAGAGCATTTTCAAATTGGCGGCACCAGGGTATAAAAAAAAGAGCTACAAATATATAAAGGCATACAGTAAGCTTCTTGGTGTCAAAATGCTGCACCATGCCATATGGCAAAGTATATCCATCATGCTCAATGTCTATGAGACTATGACAGTTAGTATCAGTACTTAATTCAAATGGCTTACTGGCCACAAAGAAATACAAGCATAAAGCAAACCACTTGATGTCATTCAAAAATCCAATGTGTAATTGAGATTAGGGAGTTGGGGGAGCGAGAAGGTACCTTCACAACAGTCTCACTGAACCAAGAGATCAAACCATATTTGTTGAGGTAGCCAGCCATTGCGATAAGTGCAGCAAACCATGTAAGGGTATCCCACGCCACAGACTCCGCCAAACACTCTTTCCATGTGACAACTCCTGAAATTAGAAGGACAGATAGGCCAAGAATTGCTGCAGACACAGCATCGACATTCAGCATTCCTCCAAAGACCCAAAGACCAACCTGAATGCATTGAGAGCACAATGTTAAGTGAGGAAAAGTATTCCAGTTTATGTTTATGTTAGATGCAGGCAGGGGCACAGCTGCACAGGCAGTGCAAGAAATATACCCCTTACAGTCACAAAAAGGTGTCAGGTTAGGTTTAGTCAAATACAAACTTTTTCTATCAATATCTTTTTTGAGTATTTATATGTCATACAAAAAATACATCACAACAGAAATGAGTGATCAAAGCTGTATGTTGGCCTTTGATGGAAAATATCAATGTCCAAAACAACTTCTTTTATTTTTTGTGACTAGAGGGAGTGGTAATGTACGCCATGTAGCAAATAGTCCTATTACAGACTAGTAGAGTACCACAGAAATCCCTCTAGAAATGCCAAATGTGTCCAAACGTCAAAAGGGGAATCCAAAATCATAGTCTTGGATACTTATTCAGGGCACCATATCTAAATCAGTGAAAGTTACAGGGCCAAATCACACTGGATTCCACAGATACCACTCAATGCTAAATGGCCTAAACTCATCATTAAACACCAAACAGTTAAAGAACTTGAAGCATATGCATATTTAGGACAGCACCTACAACCTAATACCTACATGGCTATATGAACTACTCCAGGCAAGTCCACCATGATAAAACAAAGAGGAGATACTCAAAACATATAGAACTAGAGATCCCCAATCTTAAACAGTTCTGTTTATGTCCTTACATGCTAAAAACAACCAGAATCCTCACATGGCATAGAAATAATCTGTAGCATCAAATCATGCAAAGCACAAGAAACCATGCAAAATGTTGACAATTAGTCAATTACACACTAGCTGCACAAACATACTAGCAATGGCAAATTGCGCATGGTTTAAACGAGACTACTGCAGCGAAAAGATAATAGCTAAATGTTGCATCATACCGTGAGCAGCAGCGTGCCAGCCATGATCTTCTCCTCCGTGCTCATAGGCCCCATCTTCGCCAGCTTCTCCTTGGCCAGGCGCGGTGCATCAGGGCTGGTCTTCACCTCCGGCGGGTAGATCACGTACAGTATCAGCGGCACGAGCACAAGGGACAGAAGCCCCGGCACAATGGCCGCCTTCGCCCACAGCGTCCACCCGATCCCCTGCCCGATCGTGCCGGCCGTGAGGTTCGCGGCGAGCGGGTTGGCCGCCATCGCCGTGAGGAACATCGCCGACGAAATGACCGAGGTCTGGAAGCACGTGAGCATGAGCCACGACCCGAGCTTCCGCTCCGTGCCGTCGCCGGTGCGGGATCCGCACGCCTCGCAGAGGGATTTGACGAGCGGGAGGAAGATGCCTCCCGCGCGGGCGGAGACGGAGGGGATGGCCGGGGCGAGGAGCGCCTCGGCGAAGACGAGCGCGTAGCCGAGGCCGAGCGAGGAGCCCCCGAAGGCGGAGACGAAGGCGTAGGCCACGCGGCTGCCGAGCCCCGTCTTGATGAACCCGCGGGCGAAGAAGAAGGCGAGGGCGATGAGCCAGGGGATGGGGTCCCCGAAGGCGGAGAAGGCGGCGCCGAAGGTGAGCGTGCGGGTGAGCACGGCGGCGCCGAGGCCGAGCAGCGCGACGGCGCCGAGCGGCAGCGGCTGCGAGATGATCCCCACGATGGTGGCGAGGAACACGGCGAGGAGCTGCCACGCGTTGCGCGCCACGCCGGCGGGGGCGGGGATGAACCAGATGAGCACCCCGGTGGCGATGGTGGCCAGCAGCGGCTTGATGGCCGCGCCCTGCAGCGCCGGCTTTGGCGGCGGAGAAGCCGGCGCGGGGGCGGCGGCCGCCGCCGCTGACACGGGCGGGAGGTGGCGGCGAGCGGCGGCGGAGGGTGCGAGAGCTAGAGGTTTGGGGAGGGAGTGGGAGAGGGTGATGGTTCTGGGGCCTCTGGGCGTCAGAGAGGCGGCGGTGGAGCGGCGGCGGAGGGAGAGGGAGGGGGGCTGGGGGCGGAGGCCGAGGTGGTGGCAGGTGAGCGGGGAGGCGGCGGCGGCAGAGGCCATGGCGGCGGCGGCGGAGGGTGCGAGAGCTAGAGGTTTGGGGAGGGAGTGGGAATGGGAGTGAGAGTGGGATGAGAGGGTGATGGGTCTGGGGCCTCTGGGCGTCAGAGAGGCGGCGGTGGAGCGGCGGCGGAGAGAGAGGGAGGGGGGCTGGGGGCGGAGGCCGAGGTGGTGGCAGGTGAGCGGGGAGGCCGCGGCGGCGGAAGCCATGGCGGCGGCGGAGGCGGCGGCGGCGGAAGGTAGGTGGAGAAGGTGTTAGATACTAGTGGTGGGCTTTAAATGAATGGACGGTGGAGATCGGGGAGCATTGGGTGTATCGGATTCGGATCGGAGGGAGGATTGGTTATGGTTGGTCGCCGCGTGGACTCGGTGCTCCTGGATCGGGTGTCATACACAGGCACACTCCTCCACTCCACTCCATGTTTTAGAAAGGTCAGCATGCAAATGCTTTGCATAGTAAATGACCTCGTAGCATCAAATGAAACAAGGTTCTGACTTAGCGACAGCGTCCATAATAGTGGCAAACCCGCTCCATGATCATGAGTGATCAGATCTCCAGATCCAAATTCCAAAGCACTAGCGAACAAATGTGTGCTGGTGTTGTATCGAAGAATGCAAAGTCCAGTTCGATTTTTTTGCTAGTGGTTTCAGTCAATTTGGGCAGCTATGATCATGTGTTTTAGTATATTCGTGAAATATGTGTTGTAGTATATTCGTAAAATACCAAGGCACCTAGCTTTAAAAATAGTGGGAGGGTGTTTTGTTTTCTAAAGTTGCTTTCATGACTGCTTTTTAATATAAAAGTTGTTCATTAGATGTCTGCAATACAAGTGCGGTACTACGTTTAGTTTAAACGAATAATCTAACACGACGTTCTTTTGTAGTTGTCATCTAGGACATTCTTTGCACAAGAAAAAATTAAAATTGCCCGATTGATACCATATTTTTTTGATTAGTCAAGTGTCCATGTCTCGTTTTTCACTACGAAAGAGGTAGAAATTGATTAATACATGTGGATACACAGAAAGAATGATGGGCTATGTATAGACTAGAAAACTCATAGATGCATGATCATCTCCACCCGACACTTTATATACACACTCTATAACATTATTCACTACACGCTCTATTAATCTTTTTAAAATTTTTCATACCTTACATTGCATTATAAAAGATTACAGCTTCAGCGGATGCTCTAACGCCTAAAAGGGGGGGGCATGTATGTAGAGCAGGAAAACCACAGCAAGAGTGAACAAGAAAAGGAGAACAGTGGCAACACAGCGTAGACCAAGTCTGTCCAGCCAGCGACTAGACCAGGCATAGCAGCGTCCGTGGCCTGTGGCTGTCGTGTAGGAGGGAGGGTCCTCCATGGCTGTGGATCTTGCGATTGTGGCTGCCACGAGCGGCGCGGATCTCCTCCACGCCCTGGCCTTGTTCATTCCAACGCCCCCTTCTAATTTCTAAAACGAGAGTCAGAGAGAGGGAGAGGGGGATGCAGCAGCTGAGACCTGAGAGCAACGTGCATTGCGTTGCCCACACCACTCACCGCCGAAAAACAACGGCAGGCGCACGGATTCAACGCCCGTCACAGGCAGGCTGGAGCTGGAAGTGAACTGCCAGTTCACTCAAGGCAAGCATGCTACCAAATCGATTGGAAAGTAGTGCAGTCAATGACTACAACATTGACCGCCACTCATGCTCGAGTAGAAAAAAAAAAGGCAAGTGTTTCAACGGAGGCACAGATCAGAAAGTACATGGTACAACACCGGAGATATCAGATCTAAACGAAGGGTTGTTCTGGGTGGCTTATCTGACTTATTTGACTCAAAACGAAACAAAATTAGTGTACTGGTCCTAAGAGTTCAAGAAGTTCAGATTGAGGGCACCAAGATCTACTAGGACTGTACGACAAACTGTCCGATACAGTACCTCCAGCATGGACAATTCCTAAGTAGCCAACCTGCTTCCCATCACTCAAAATTTGCATTGCCTTTTGGTAAAGAACTCAGGCTTGTGCAGGACACAAAGACAACAGTAATGTATTAATATCAACAACAGCAAAAGATAAAAGGTTTTAAATAATAGAATTAGAGAATTATATATGCTTATATTTGTACGAGCATAGTAGCCTTGCCAAACTGGATGCGAGGTGCTCTCACAACTTTGACAATTCCACCAAACCAATAATTTCTGAACAGTTCATAAGAATAAGAGTAGGCCTAAACATCAAGTTTGTTAATATAGTACTCAGAATCTTTTCATGATTAGTACCTCAAATCCAGAATGGCTATTACAATACAAAGCTGCAACTGGACGGTTGTTAAAGGGTCCAACGTCGCATGACCCATCCAATGCCACTATATCATCGACTTTGAAAATCTACATAAATAACCATGCAAAACATAAAAAACTATGGAAATGTTTCCATTTTTTATACATAAGTTAAAAACAACTCTTTGAGAGCACCATACTTAGATAATCTACATATTATGTAAGGGCAGAAAAATTCTACATGTGGTAAAACAAATGCATGTGCGTCAAACAACAGTGAAATTTATCATATAAAAAAGGGAGTATAATTAAGAATCTAACAAGTAGCCACAAAAAGTGCCTCAATAGCACTGCTAGCACTAGCAGGTGAATGTTGTCGCATATTATGCTTCAGAGTTCATCAAACTAGTTCTAACAACCTGCAAGATCAGAAGCAAAGCAATGATTATTAACACCGCATATTGGAACAAGCTTAGAGAAGCTGTCTTTAAATGCCATCATGGTTGTATACATAAGAAACAAATGATATCAAGTGTTACTTTCTTTTGCATTGACAAGGACAACTAAGTACAAAAAAAAAGATAATACTGCACAAAAATGGGAATATAGGAAACAGGATGAGTGAGGAATATGAGAATTAGTTGTATATTACCCAGAGAGAGAGAGAGCAGAATCAAAACATGTCATCGAGATATATCAGTAAATAGCTGCATTTAAAGGGCTCTTGGATTTATGTGTAATCAAGAACAGATAGAGAGTTTTTTATTTGCAAGTTGGATTCAGAAGAAAATAAGACTGGAATAAAATAAGTCAAACGAATAGAATCGAGCACTTAAGAAATTTACCTCAAATTCAGAAGTACGGAGGTTTGCAATAATAACTGTTTTATTCCCATCATCTGTCCTGCTTAACATGCCAAAGTTTTCTTAATGTGAAGACAAGATAAATGTGAGGGCTTTTCTGTACCTATTCATGGAATCAATATTCTAGTCAATATCACATTGAATAAAACCATAAAAATAACATATCTAAAAAGTTTTATATTAACATTAGGTCATTTCTAGATAATTACTAACATTTTCAATTGAAAGAAGTTTAAAGGTCTTATAAGAAAAAGAATATGAGAAATGTAATTTAAGAGCATGGAATTTGTTTACCTTTTGCTATCATATATAACTGGGTAGACTGGCAAGTTATTGATTATATGCAAAAATTTCTTCAACTTTATGTCAGACTTCCACACTGAAAGCATAAAATGTCAACAATTAAATATATAAAGACAGAGCACCTAACTATAGACATCATACAAAAAATACAATTGTCCTCGCATGTCACAAAAGAATTACAGCGGCACTACCAAAATTGTGATGGCTACTTACTTTATAGAATTCCATCAATTTATCAGCTTTGAAGTTTTCCTCCTGAACCATACAACAAAGAAAAGAAAAGAAATGTAAGGCCAGATGCACAGCAGCTTTGCATCAAATTAAACAGAAGGTGACAATGCTAATCTAAAAATAATGCGCAAGCTTGGCATAGTATATTGCCTGATTTAACTAGATGAATTCTCTTACCTGCTTTAATGGAACAAAGTTGATATCCTGTGGTGGCAGAGCCTGAGAAAAACAAATTAATATGTTAAATAACAGCAATGGGAAAAACCAGCAAGGGCATTTACATTGCCAGCCAAAACAAATTAAGAAGCAAATGGTTCAATTTTCATCAAACGGAAAGGTTGTCTTGAATCTTGCATGGATATGAACAATATGAGATATACCATAGTCAAGCAACCTAACAAGGTAAAACTTCTCTGCCAAAATCTTGAAACATAAGATATTTTTCATCTTCGCTAATAGGTTGGGATAGGGCCAAAACAATCAGGAGCTTCTTGGGCTTATCTTATAAGATTAAGGCCTCTTTGTACTAGAAGACCTAAATAACAGGGCCTATGTTCCTCCACAATTTGGCTTCTTCGTAAATCTGGCAGGGAGGAGATCGGCTTTATCAATACAAGATGATGGGCTAAAGCTTCTCCATGGAGACTCACGTTTGAGAAAGCTTAAACAACCAGTGACATAATGCCAACCCTGAATCTCCCAAAAATAAGGCTTGAAGGGAGCTTTTGGGGCCTATAATCTGATGCCTTGATAAGAGCTAGCATTCCCAAAAAAAACTTATATGGATGGGTGCCTATATCTAAATTTAGGGATTTCTCATAAAAAAAGAAGCTCCAACAAGGTTGCTATCTTAAAAAATCTCAAAAAAGTTTAGGCACTTGGAAGGACTGGCTAAATTTGGCAACCCATTCCCAGGCCCCAAAACCAAGTTCACGTGGAAAATTTCCAAGAGGCATGCCACATATTTCCAAGGAGTGGTTAGTTTTAGTAATGGTTGTTGGAGTCCATAACTATTTTAGAACCCTAAAACTTTCAGGGAGTACATATTGCTATAGGGCTTAAGTTTTAGAAACTTCTTTTGGATATGCTCCTATAAGAAGAAGAGCAAAATCAACTAAATGTGCCCTAACATGTCACATGTCTTCCGATATAAACATCTCAAATTAATTCCCATCACAGAACAGAGATATACAGCAGCTGCCTGGCATGTAAATAATACAATAATGAAGAATGGAAAACAATGTAAACAAATCGCAGTAAGGTAAAAAAAATTACCTATATTGAGAAGGGCCCTTGCAGCATCCAAATCAAGTGTGCCTATATCAACTAGAGTTCTTTTCCTGTTTTCCAGTACACCACAGGCTGAGTTAAGTAATTACTGTATTAAGAATGATCTTGATCAATATACAACAAAACCACTGCTGGAAATAAGGCAAGCTATACCGGCAAATATTTTGGCGCAGTTTATCTTGAAGATCAATGAAGCTGCTATATCTTGCATCATCGAAAGTTACTCCTCGTAGAACAGCACGTGTTAGAATAATTATGGGGTTGGCCCATTTAATTATTTTAATAGAAATTCCAAGAGGTCCATTTAATACTAAACCGTTCGGGAAATTGGGAGGAGAATATCTCAACTTAAATAGTTGGATTGTGGTTCTCCCAATTAGAAAAGTGAGAAAAGAGAAAGGCAGGGCCACACGCGCGCGCGAGCCGAGCCGAGTCGAGCTCGAGCCGAGGCGTGACGTGGCGTGAGCGTGACGTGACGTGTCGAGCCGGGGCGACCTCTCCTCGAGCACGGACGACCTCTCCCCGAGCCGGGCGACCTCTCCTCAAGCACGGGCGACCTCACACTGAGCACGGGCGACCTCTCCCCGTAACCGACGACTTAATGGCTGGATTAATGACGTCCGTTACTAGTGCTTGATGGCGCCCGTGTTCGATTTAACCTTCTTCCTGGCGCCTATAAAAGCATGAGCACCTCGCCTGTAATACGCTCGCTCAAGAGCTCTCTCCCGCACATTCCATTCTTCCATCTCAGTAGTCTTTGTCGTTTTGCGTTTCCGCCTGCTTCCTTGCGCGCACAAGGAGCCGAGGAGCGAGCCTCCGGAACCTCGCCCTTCTCGTGGTCCCGCCGGGACGAAGGCCGATAAGATTTTGGGGAGCGTTCACGCGATCGCCGAAGTTCTTCGCCCTGGATCATTGCGGCGAGGCGCAGACATCTACACGGCACCGACGCTCGATCGCATCGATCTCTACATCGCATCAACGCTTCTCGCAACAATTTGTGATCGTCTACATCAACCGTCATGGCGGCTGAGAATGTGCAAGTCATTCCTCCGCCAGCCTTTGTGCTCAGTGGCTGCGGCTCCGGCTCAAGGGTATATTTGTTTATACCGTGCCTTTGTCTTTTTGTTTTTCTGTTCATTAGCCCTTGCGTATGAGATAGATATTTTTATATCTAGTACCTTTGGTCTTGAACTGGAAACTGGCAATTGTTTAATTATGATTTACATAATTTTGTGGATTAAAATATTGAGGAAATTCCTAATATTTCCAACAGCACGAACTACGTATTCTCCGGATGATTGTCTGCACAAACCCGGCACAGAGGCACAGAGCGAAGGAAATTAGACACCAGCACCGAGGAACGGCCGAAGCCAAGGCACGGACGGCCTAGATCAGAACGGCTCACCACGTCGTCGAGCTCAATGCCGAACTCGAAGCAGGGTACCTCGAAGCTCCTGCGCGGCGGCAGCCAGCAGCGAGATCAGAAGGGGGCGGGCGAGAGCGCTTACTGTAGGTACTGCCGAGGGCGGCGAAGAAGCGGTCGGAGCCGACGCCGACGGTCGGCATCCGCGGCGGTGGGGACGTCGCTGTCATGCGGGCTGCGGCGGCGCGCGAATCGGAAATCTAGCGAGCGGCGGCGGCGGCGGCGGCGCGGCAGAGGCACTGACCGATGAGGTGACGGAGGGTGGAACTTTGGCCGAGTTCTAGCTCGGCAGAACTCGGCTCGAGCTCGTTCAGCCAGACCGAGCTGGCTCGGCTCGCTCAAACCAGGGAGCTTTCGGCTCGGGCTCATACATGGCTCCCAGTCCATCACTCGTCCAAGGCTCGTGACTCGTCAGCTCACTGAGCTCGTAGCTCAGGCTGGTGAATGACTCCGTAATGTTAGCGAGGCGTGAGGCAGGGCAGCAATGGCAGGTGTTAGATTAAACTAAGACTTAATCACGTTACCTTATCCAACCACGTCAACACAAACAACAGCGGAAGCATTAGCTTCTGCTCATCCATTCATCGCACATCGCGGCACCTTAATTTCTGGAGGTCGAGAGTCAAGAACTCTGCCATGGCCGAGCAGATCCGGCGAGCTCCAGTAGCGAGACCTGACCATACCAGATGCTGCATCGTGATCGTGAAGCCATCATAGATTCTGCCACTTCGGTAACGAGGCTATCTCAGTTGCTACATCACGAGGTCATCGCAATCCGATCAAACAGCATGCCGCTCGCACGCAGGGTTTGGACGGGATTTTCCTCTCTCTCAGCTCTCCCAAACGCACCTCGAGCAAATCCTTATAAGTAATTCTCTCAGTTCCATATGCAATAGGCCAATAGCAACAAAAATAATGTATGCAATACTTATAAGTAATTCTTGTGACAATTTCAAATAACGTTTGCAATATTATAAGTAATTCTTGCAACAATTTCTCATTACTCATATGAGATACGAACATCGTTCATGCATGCATGCATTGCTAAAACATTCTCATATACATATATATTTAAAGCATATTATAAAAAAAAAACGTGACAGCTTGTAAGTTTTGCTGTCGGTACATATATATATCATATGATCGAGATGCAGCAACGTTAAACAATTTTTGAAACATTGTCATGGTCATTTTCAACTTTTGCAGCGTTCGATACACGTGCTCACAGACTCACAGTAGACATTCCCCAATGAAATCTAATAACCATATGATAGCAAATTAATCAACAGAAATTTGGCATGCCAGCTTGATCTGTCTGTTAAATGTCGAGTGACGGTTAACCCACTGACTGGCAGGCCCCACAGATCTAGCTGTACTGTGTTGATCTCCCACTCAATGGTACATGACAAGTGGACAAATCTTGGGAGGATCACAACCAAGATAGTATAGTACTACTACGATATCAACAAACTTGTAAAGTTGCAAGCTAGCTAGCTCTATCCATGAGCTTTCTCTCTACATATCTTGACCCTTTTGATACCTAGTTTTGTTTTGTTTTTTTCCTTTTTTGATGAGAGAGGATGAGAGAGAGAGAGAGAGAGAGAGAGAGATGACATTCTCAACCTTGCAGGGGAAGAGGGGCCAGTTAGCCAGACGTACACTCCATGCAAAGGCTTCCACGCATGCATTGTTTTGCAGCTTACTACAACAGCTTCCATCGATCGATCTGTTATTGCATGCACATATAATAGCGACTGTTTTGATATGCCCCTACATGGACGATGATGGCATTCGGAAGCAGCAGCTGGGACATATGATCAGAGAGAGAGAGAGAGAGAGAGATATGGGGTCTGTGAACCCCAAGCAATTATGTGACTTGGCTAGCTATGCTTCGTTGCAAAACAACCCCACAGGGGCATATGCATATATCTCTTGTCCCCTCAACTGATCTCTCTGCCCTCAGGTGGCCATGATAACCTTCTGGCTCAAGGGAAGGGAGGATGGAAAAAGACAACAAGAGCTGGAGTCAAAGACAAGAAGACTAGAGCCCTCACCTCTTTCTCATAAGATCATGAAAACGTTTGGCTCACCCATTCCAGCTACACCACAACAAATTGTTCAGCTGCAGGTACATATAACATATAGAAGCCGAAGATCACACGGAAACACATACGTATTTCTTATTTTCAGATATCCGGTCGATCAAGGCTTCATATTATATAAATAGGATGATCCACTTTGTTTGTTCCTTGGAACGTGTTAATGTGAGCTCGGCATAGCCACATATTGCCAGTTTAAGTTGAACATGCATGTTCTTGTTATCTCGTATGACCTTCGCAAAATGGATATATATCACTAGGCCACGTGATGCAGCATATGTATTTTAAAACAATGCAATAATCACGGGATTAACAACTTTTTTATTTCAAACACATATGAATAATTCTATATATATGAACTTTTTTCTATTTGATTTCTATTATATGTAGAAATGACACATATATATCGACCCATGCATAAACAAAAAATCCACGGTTTTCTGAGTTAAATTTGGCGCGTCACATATCCGATGTACGCGCGTGTGTGTGAACCTAGCAATTCCACACTCCCTCTCTTCTTGCTCTCTATCTACTTGTCCGGTTTCGAAGCAAAGCACACGGCCATCACCATCACCATCATGTCACCCCCTTCCTTCCTCCTCCTCTCGTCCCTCTCCCCCATTCCTCCCCTCACTCCACACACACACACACACACACAGCTATCTACTAGCTCTCTCTCTCTCTCACACACACACACACACACCTATCACATATATAAAACACACACACTGCACACACACACTCAAGTCCATCTCTCCCCCATATAGTACCCCCCGGCCGGCCACTCTAGCTTGGAACTAATTAACAAGATCGCGCGAGTTCGTCGATAAATTTCGATCGATCGGGTGCATACACATACACACATTAGCACCGCGCGTGTGGGCACTGCAGGGAGAGTGCAGGCGATGAGGAAGCCGGAGTCGTCGCCGGCGACGTGCGGCGGCGGCGGCGGCAATGCGGCGGCGGCGAAGCTGCGGAAGGGGCTGTGGTCGCCGGAGGAGGACGAGCGGCTGGTGGCGTACATGCTGCGGAGCGGGCAGGGGTCGTGGAGCGACGTGGCGCGCAACGCCGGGCTGCAGCGCTGCGGCAAGAGCTGCCGCCTCCGGTGGATCAACTACCTCCGCCCCGACCTCAAGCGCGGCGCCTTCTCCCCGCAGGAGGAGGACCTCATCGTCAACCTCCACGCCATCCTCGGCAACAGGTACGCACGCGCGCTGATGGCATCAATCAGTATCACGCACGCGCGCTCGCACGTGTGTGCATACAGATGCAGATGCAGATGCAGGTCCATCGATCTGCTTGCTGATTAGTGATTACATTAATTGCGGTATATATACTACACACGTCGAGGGTCAAGACTTGATTATTAACCGAGTCGATTCATGCGCGTTGATTAATTAAGTAATCAACCTCTTGTTGTTCTTGCTTTCTGCTTCCCTTTCGATCCTATTCCTCTCGGTCGTTTTGCTAGCTGCTACTAGCTAGTATCCATCTTGTATTTTCCAGCTTAATTTGTTTGCCTAACGGGGGTAAATGCAATGTTTGGTACGCTTTTATGCATCTGCATTTTGTTTGTTTTTTTTATTTTCGATACCATTTTTTTCCACTTTCATGCTCATGTAACCTATATATAGTACACCCCAAACAAACTATATATGTATGCATGCATATGCCTTTCATGTAATTAAGATCAATTTAGCAGTAGTTATATACATTACATTTGTAAGAGGAATAACTATACTAGCCATTTGCTAGTTTTTTCCTTCAAACTTCTCGTTATTTTCAACTTCTGTTAATCTTATCCTATTATTATTCTAAGGTACATTTTCTGTCAAGAATGCCACATTCTTGATTTAATTTGTTTTATGCTTTAGTTAATTTATAAATGTATGTAGTTCATGCATATATACAATACTATCAGCATCTACTACGTTAGCATTAAAAATTTTCGAACATTCCTTACCATATTTATTCTCAGATAAAAACCTAGTCATATAGGATACGTACTAATATACATATATATGTACGTACATGGCCTAATAATATATATCCACCGCGTAATGTCATAGATGTGCATGCCACAACAATATTTTTTTGTCTTCTCATCCTCCAAAGGCCAAAGGACACACACATGATATATGCTCATATTTTTTTCTTTAATTATTTTGCATGAAATGATCGTACATAATTGCAAAACTGACATAACGTAGAGACTAAAAGTTTCTCAGAAAGACACTGAAAGTGATGTGCCTGTACGTGTGTTTTTAACCGGGACATGCATATCTCTTGTCGGATGCATGAACTGATACTAATCCCTGTCTTACCAGAAACAAGACAACGACATCAGCCAGCTAATTAACTTAATTTAGTTACCATTTTAACTGCTCGTTTTTGCTAGGTATTTTTTGAAACATCGATCGATCCATGAACACATGCATGAATGCATATATATGTGCATGATTGCATGCTGAATGCACGTAAATATAATTATTTTTGTACTCGTTTTGATCGTTGTTGCTTACTGTGAAATCTCTACGTACGTTTGCTGCTGCAGGTGGTCTCAGATCGCTGCCCGGCTGCCGGGGCGCACCGACAACGAGATCAAGAACTTCTGGAACTCCACCATCAAGAAGCGGCTCAAGAGCTCGGCGGCGGCGGCGACGTCTCCAGCGACGACTGAATGCGCTTCGCCGGAGCCCAAGCTCGCCGTCGTCGACTGCGGCGCCGGCCTGACCGGGCTCGAGGACGTCGGCGCGCACCATGCGATGAAGAGCGTGTGGGTGGACTCGTCCTGCTCGTCGTCCTCGTCCTCGTCGATGCAGGGCCGGCGCCAGCCGGCGATGGCGGCGGCGGCGGGGGCCAGGACGTACGGGGGCCTCCTCCCTCTCCCGGACCAAGTCTGCGCCGTGGCGGCGGCGGCGGCGGCGACGGCGCCGGTCGACACTTCGCCGGCGGCGCCGTTCTTCCACGTCGACGCGTTCCATCATGGCGGCGGCTACATCTACCACGGGTCGACGGCAATGGAGGCCTTCACCGGAGAAGAGAGCGGCGTGCTCTACGCCGTCGTGCCCCCGCTGCTAGAGCCCGTACCAGTGGAAGCCGACCACGCCGCCATGGCGATGGCACCATCCGCCAACCCTAAAACCAGCATCAGCCGCGCCGCCGCCGCGGAGATTGAGACGACGACGACACTGAGCAGCAACAACGGCAGCAACATCACCGACGTGAACAGCAGCAGCATGATCATGAAGAGCAGCAAGGGCAGCATGAACATTGGCAGCTGCAGCTGCCTGGTGAGCAGCGACGTGGCCTACTGGGAAAGCCACCGACAGCAGCAGCAGCAGTACATGAGCAGGAACGCCATGGGGGATCAGTGGGACTTGGAGGAGTTGATGAAGGACGTGTCATCCCTGCCTTTCCTTGATTTCCAAGTTGAGTGATTGGGGGCCATATATGCATATATGAATCTCTATCCTACCTGCCAGCCAAGGATCAACACATGCATGCATGCATATATACATATATACGTACGGTTATAAATACATACATATACTACATTGAAGGTAGCTTATAATTCTTTTTTCTTTGACATTATTCTCCACGTACACACCAATGTACAAGATTTCTCACAGTACCAACCACCTCACTTTTGGTCCTACGCATCTTGAGGTTATTCATCCTTGTATACAGATATTCATGCCATGCAAATAATCAAGACAAAGTTACTTTTGAGTTATTACACGGCAATTAACCTTCATATTTATATTTATATTACATATAAACATATATATGGCGCCGGTGTACAATTTAATAAGGCCAGTTAGTTAACCAAAATGAGATCCCATAATTATAAACACAGACACACTCCTTAATTAATTAATCCTTGAATCGTGCTTCCTTAGCCCATACTCTATCGATACTATCTTGCTATCTCAGCCTTCTCATATACTACTTGTTTCATCTTTTCAATTAATGGATAGATCTCAGAGCAAGATCCAATTAATGGAGAAGAAGCTAATTTGTGCCCGCCGCGGCCGTTTGTAGATAATGCTAGCTTCACCTTTATTAATTATAATTCTTTTAAAATTTCTTCATGGGAAAGTTTCCCTTGTTTTGTTCCTTTGCTTCCTCTTTGCTTTCATGCACCAACTGCTTCCCTTGCACATGAAGTCACAATGATGAGCTGATGAATATATATCCCTGAAAAGTGCAGCACTGCCTGAGTGAGTGAGTGCTGTGTGGGGAGAGAGATCATCACTGTCATGTGCATGCATGGCCGGAGCAGGAGGAGGAGCACTCGCTGTCACTGGTCAATATGTAGGTTGCATATTGCAATTACAGGTCGTTATTAGCAGCGAGGACGTGCAATTAGAGCCTGGATCGAAGAGATATCAGCGGAGCAGGAAAGTGGATGTGTACCTTTGCAATGACAAATAAAAAACACACGCTCTCTCTCGTGTACTAATATGACCATGCATGCTGTCATCTAGCGCATTAATTGGTATTTTTTTAATTAGGATGCAGCTAAGTTGCAAATTTTGCCTGAAATCCCCCCCCCCCCACCCCACAACACACAAAAAAAAAACAGTGGCAAAATCATAGGCTCATTGATTTAGGCTTACGCTGCGAGTCGCAACATTGCAGGAATAATCCCTGAACAGCTAACAAAAAATACCTTTTTATTTAAATAGTGGAACTAAAACTTTTAGCCTCTGTACCAACCGGTCATCACAACCACAAGTCAAATACTTATTACAAGGGCAAGTTACCAAAAATGGCAACACAAGCTCCTTCCGTCTCATTTCGCTTGGAGCAACAACGTGCTCTTCCACGCCCACACCTCAAGACAGCCTACTAGTCCCACACCGACCACAAAGCGCCACCGCTGGATTGAACACTTCCCGAAAGGAATCACACCAGTCTTCACGCATAACCGCGCCATGAAGCCACCGCCACACACCTCCACATCGTCACACTAGTCCGTAGCACATGTGACCGCTGTTCTTGTTCATGCATCAACCGTTGTCGATCCAACACGAAGCCATCAACGACTCTTCGCTCTAGCTAGTTCTCCGCAACACATAGCTGCTACCAACCTTGGCTCGTACTAAAATTCACCTTTCTTCCCTGCTCCCGCGGTCATTGTCGTTGCAAGTGATTCCCACTGACGTCACCACCACATGTGACGGAGTTCCATCGATGGCACCTCGTTTGTTGGCCTCCTTGCCTAGCATCTTTCGTCGGCCATCGCCGCTGGCCTCTCCAAGGTAGAGCTGTGACACCATATCCCGCAGATCCAGTTCGGTCTTAACCTGGCATCGCCTTTCCTGCGTTGGTTTGTCCCTGATCTGGCACCACCTTAGGCAAGCGACACCTTTTCTATGCTGGCCCGTGCCAGATTCGACGCTGCCTAGGCTTATCGTCATTCTAGTGCCACTCAACCCTAGATCGACGCCGTCTCCTTTAGGCCGCCATGCTACTGGCCAATGTAGATGAACGCCACTTTCTCAAGCTCTTCGGCCGGTCCCCCTTCCTCTCCAACATCTGGACAGTTTGGAGGCGAGGAGCCGGCCAAATCTATGGCCTGATTCTCTTGTTGACTTTCAATATATTAAAAGAGATGTATTATGCATTTTCAATTAATCTACACATATATTTTGAATATGTTTTCAACTTGTATGAAAACATCTCAAATATTTAGAACTTGATCACGTTAGGGATGTATATATCAAAATTAAAGCCTACATAAATTAATTTGAACAGGCAAAAATTAACATTTTAAGATTTAACTATGAACACGACATCAATAAACATAAGCTAAGCTAGTCTTTGAACTGCTTCACAATTAATATTACTTTGCCAATAATCTAGATGACAGGAACATATATTGTGCAATCAAGGTTACGGTGCAACCACTGTGCCATTGAACTATCAAAAGTTATAAAAAATTTGTACATGTACTTCACTGTTTACTGTACCTATGTATGAAGTTTCAATGCAAAATTCATTTTATATTAAGAGTTATAAAAAAACTGACAGCTTCGATGAGTTCAAAATTGATAGACTTTTATCTTTTTTATAACTTTCAATATATGATGAATTTGAACTTGAAATTTTATACAGAGATAGAGTAAGTTGAAAAATACATTTATAGTTTTTTCATAAATTTTTTATAACTTTTGATAGTTCGCTTGAACAATGGTTTCACGTAAGCTTGATTGCACCGCAACCAATATATTATATGCAGGCAAGCTAGGTCACCAATTTATTCATTTCGTGATCTAGAAATTCTCTTAATATTCCTAGCAAAATGATCTGGATCTCTAGTTTAGCTTATGAATTAAATGATCGATACTGCAAAGTTGCACGGGATTTTTCATCTGTGGTATGGATTAATGATTTAACCTTCTAAAGAATTATTGCTCTTCCTGCAGATAGAGAAAAAACGCATGCATCATTCTGAAGGTATAGGCTCTCAGGTAAAACACCGCACTCACAATTATTTCTCGGAATATCTAACCATGCATGGCCCGGCCCCTAAGTACAACTTCTTCCAAAGTAGGAATTATATGACCTTTTGCCCTACAAACCCCTTTCTAAGGTCAAAAGGAAACTGAATATGAGGTTTGTTGATAGAAGGGCCCTGATTAATTTGCTTCCTACAAGTAGGTGTTAGACAGTTGAATTAAGTAAGAAATCTTGAGCCCCGGGATTTGGCCATCACCACCAATTGGTTGTTAGCAACAAAGCAATATCTCACACAAACTCTATGACAGAGGGCATATGTGCACCTTCCTCACACCATTAACACATTAAGGACCAAAATTATCTGGTGAAGCTAGCACTCATGATCGTTGTAGCAGTGGCCAAAGGTTTGGGATTAGTGCATCGATCCTTGTGGGGCCATTAGTGCAATGCTTTGGACAGGAGTATACTTTGCTAGAGCCATGATGAAGAGATCGAGGATATGTTAATTATCATGCGTCCCTTGTAATTAAATCCATGCCTGACAAATTGTAAGATCATTGCACAATAAGTAAACTCACTCTACCCTGAGCAGTTGTCCTGGCCAATTCAAGAAATTGATTGCACGAGAAATTAATAAGGCGCCCTAACTAACGCATGCCCAATGTGGCAGCCGATCACTATAATCATCTGTGCCCCCTTTAATTATTCTGCTTCATTCCTTGTATGCTTTTGGCAAAAAGATTTTCCCAAATGGAAGCCTACAAAGTCTATCCACCTTTTCCTCTGCTTTTTCTCGCTTTGATGGATTGGCGATATCGAGCTGGTGAAATTAAAGCTAATCAGCCCCATTAGTTCATCCAATCGGCGACATGTCGTGACCTTTACAGAACCAATGATGCGTTGCATCTGTAGAGATCGATAAAGATTCCCATTGCACGAGTCGTAGCTCTCATTTGCTCATTGACCATTAGCTAGTACATTTGATTAATTAGGATCTCATGTTCCTTCAACACCTAAAATTTTGATATGCTAGCTAACCAAGTCACTACAAAAAACTTTGTCATCGACGGTTTGGAACTATTATCACTAGCGGTTTTTGAACCGCCAATAATTAAGTAAGAGTGATAATCGGTGATAATTGAGGATTCACTGGCGGTTCCACAACCATTTGCTAGCTAGTGATACTCACACTACCACTGACAATTGTCAACATTAGCGGTTTTTTGAGGGTCGCGCACGGAACGGGTGGCCGGGTGGGTTAGAACTCATCATTGGCGGATGAACGTTTCTGTAGTAGTATGTACATCACTTAATTGCTATTATAAATATCTGAAAACTAATTATATTGTAGATGCATCATGTGTTCATGTCTCTTGATGTGAAACATTAATTCTGATTGGTTGCCTTGCTAGTTATAAGAGCTTGCACGAAACCAACCTAGCTTACAACAATGGATGGCAAATGTGAAAACAATATTGAGGGTGGTATATTTCATGTTAAATAGTTAAAGAATGTGGTATTGTATCGTAGGATATAATTAAGGGATCAGAAATACGTACTAATGAACGGATCACCGTTCAACGGATGAGATGTTTAGTGCATTAAACTATATGAAAACTTCAATAAAACTTTACAAACCAATATGCAAACATGAAAAATAACATTAAACTATGTACTCCCTCCGTTTTAAATATAGGGCATATAAACTTTTGGCACGGTTTTCAAAGTATAACTTTGACCGTTAATTTCTTTCAAAATATGTCATTAGCAACTACAAAGTTAGAATCATATCAAAGTACTTTTAAATATGGATATAAATATATTACATGCATATACTAAAACATATATATTTTTTACTTAATTATTAGTTAAAGATTTCAAACATTGAATTTTAAAAAAATATGCACGCCCTATATTTTGGAATGGAAGGAGTATGAATCATCTTATGACACTAAAAAACTATCTGAAACTATTTGAAACGGCTAATCCATTGCAACAGTGATCCGTTCCCTAGCAGACCTCTTAATTAAGAAATACCGAATATTTGATATATGGGATTTCTGCAGATAGTACTTACTGGCATGCATGATTGAATTAATGTACTAGGTGCAAATGGAAATAAAGTGGGTCGCGCTAGTTACGGTTCATAATGATTCTTGGTGAGAAAATTAAAATTGTGTGTGCATAACTCTTCAATAGTTTCGTAGGTATTGTACTTCCATATATGGTCCCGATGCTTTAGGATTTATGATTATTGACTTGGAATTTTTCAGAGTGGCCAATGCTTTTCTAATTGCTTTTATTGGTTGTGTCCTAAAAAAGATATATGGACCATTTTCTATGGAATCGTTCCAAGAGCACAGGTGTCAACGGTTTGCGTGCTTCTTAATTTTTCATTGAAGCACAAGCACGTACGTACACTAACATATAACGAAGAGATTGTCATTTAGGCAATTAATTTAATCAAATTTAGCAGCTAGCTGGACCTTAGACATTAAAGTAAGCCAATGAAACAAACATAGCAGAAAACATTCCAGACGAAATTATAGGCTAGGTGTTACTCCCTCCTTTCCAATATGTAAGGCATAATTTGATTTTCGTGAATACCAAGGAGACCGTGTATAGCACTTGTGATTTCTGATTTGCCCCTAATTAATGAGATAATTTTTGAAAAGCACTCATGCAGGGAAAGGAAATATCAACGCAAGGAAATAATGCAATTATAGAATTAATTAGTTTCCTACGCAGCGAAGGGTATTTCTGGAACTTCTGAACGGTCAATGCAGCTGCACCTTATAGATTGGGAAAAAAGTGAAAACAAATTATGCCTTATATACTGGAAAGGAGGGAGTATAAGGCTATTCCCAATGGGTAGTATCATACTCATTAATGAGATGCCACATAGAAATTTTTGCTGATGTGGCACAACATTTAATAGGAGGGAGAAGAAAGCTGTATCTTGAGCAAGATACTGCTTTGGCACGATATCTTAGGCCATATCACAAAATCCAATGCCATAGGTCCACTCTCATAGACACAACATCACACAAATTAATTGTTTTAAAAATATGAGTATGGTATCATGCATTGTAGAGGGTGTTTCTTTCTAGCAGTATCGTACTTTTCATCCTATGTGGCATTTTTGGATATTGAAATATGATACTTTGCAATGGGAATAGCCTGAGTACGTACGTACTGACCATATGTTTTGGTAAAAACTCTTCCGCTTTATTTTTAAATAGACAACAGCTCGTTCGTCCTTCGCTAAAAAAACATGTTTGATAAAACTTTACTTCAGATTTAATTTGGGTTTGATCTCTTTTTAGAAATGAAATTTTTGGTTTTTCAGTCAATCACTAAAGTTCTAAACATTTTAATAAATTCATGCAAACTAAAGATTTCATCAAGACATTGCCTAAAAAAGAAGCGGTCTAACATATCGGTGCTTACAAATGTAGCCTCCTTGTGTGTGCCTGCAGGCTCTACCCACGCTTCCTCAATCCATCTCTCTTCTTGTCTGTGACTCCACCCCTGCTCTTTCTTCTTCTTCCTCAACGGCGCCCCTCTCCTACTCTTCTCCTTCGTCTTGCCAAATTCAGTTCGTGTGCTAGCTCCACCACCGCCTCCGCTGACCCACTTACCCATAGTTAGAGGCGCCCTCGCTACGCCACCCCTTCCTCCGGCTACCATGTTGGCTTCGCCTACCTCAACTCTAGGCCATAGTGCATCCATCCTTGCATTGTCGCCTCAGTGACTTGTTAAGGTAAAAAAAACCATCATAGGCATAGCGAAAGCTGGTGTTCATACGATGATTGTCACTTCTTATGGACCCAAACTTAGGTGATCTATTCATGACTAGGATGAAGCTTGGATTAAACTAAGCAAAAGTTTGAACTAACTAAAGCCGAAGAATATTCAACAGATGAGTTATGATTAGGAGTGAAATGCCCCTTGATGAACTTGAACCTAAACAGATGAACTTGAATTTGAACCCTAAGTCGGTTATGACAGCGCAACGGTGTAGGAAACGCATGTAGTACCCCTCCAAATGCATGCACTTGCAACATAACATAATTGTTCAACTCTTTTGGTCCGTACAGTACTGTACTTGTATGGGAATTCAAATTCAAATATAGACCTTGTGTACGCATACATATGCTATATATGTGTGTGTGCATGTGTGCTAACTACGCTTATGCAAGTTCACACGTGCCTAGTTTATATTAAGTCATCACCCGGATGGTCAAGCGACTCAACGGGTACTCTCTACCCACACATGACCAGGGACGGTCATGCGGCACAAATCCTATCCCTTCACCATAGAAACCCCACAACACATAATTTTAGTTGATTAAATTCATCTTGAATATCATCATGAAACCTTAACTTCACAATGTGCAATTGTGGCTCCTATTACTTACCCAAGCACATCTAAGCAACTGCACAAAAGGATAGGCTAGAAAATCACTAAGGGTTCGGTAAATAAGGCTAGACATCTTGGTTGATGACTAATACGACACCTGAGAAAATAGGGGGCACTGCGAATCAAACCGGGGACCAGCGTGGTGAAAGCTATCACAGTAAACCAGTAGGCCAGACGGCCCGAGCTGTTGCTACTTCCGCCAGAAAATTTCTTTTATATATAAATTTTGAATGGACGGCCGGATTGAACTAATGAGCGGCACCGTGCGCAATCGAACGGCCACCGCATGCACACGCGTCAGCAGGAGCGTTCACCTTGCTTGCGCTTTAACAGTAAGTATAGATACTCACGCACTAATAAGATTATGCACGCAATTAATAAATAATAAAAACAAAAATATTTAGCAAATTAGGAAGCAATATGCATCTAGCCTGGCTTGGTAGAAGTTGGAGCTTCGTGGGTCTACATCAGTTCCCGGACAACACTCCACACAACGGTCGCAGCAGGTACCTACACGTAGAAGCAAATAGCAAAAAACCAATTTCAATATAGAGAAATAGTTTAGTAAAAATATATAAAATATCAATGGCATCCTAAACTAGGAATCTTAATCAATATTCATCCACTGTTCACATCCTCATTTTACTATTCATCCTATTTTATTTTTTATATTTAATTTGGTACAATGTCTGGGGCTATCTGTCGTGTACTCGTGTGTGGGACCATCACTAATGTTTACGGTCCTCACCTGAACTCAGAGAACGAAGTTTTTCCTCAAAAACTATAGCTGATTGTGAAGCACTTCCACTACCCTAGGCTGCTGGTATTGGACGACTTCAACCTTATCTACCAAGCCTTAGATAAAAACAATTTAAACACCGATTGTCGACTCATGCCCCTCCTCCGTGCAACCATCGACTCATGGCAACTTCGAGAGCTTAAGCTCCATGGGCCTCTTTACCTGGAGCAACGGACAAAGCTGACCCTACCCTCGTCAATGTTCGACTGCATATATGCTCTGCTCCGCCGAATGGGATCCCTATGCGAATAGCTAGCGAGCTCAACCATGTTAGATCACTGCCCTCTGCTGCTTGCTGCTGACCGCGGAGATGTCTGGCTTCTTTACCACCCTGTAGGAGACTAGGACGCCTGCACTTGAAGCTCCAACGCACTGCTTCCGTCCTCCATGCCTGGAGCCGATCGCTTCAACCGGCCCTTCCTTCGGAGGCCATTCGTCTTCTCAACCTGGCTATACAACTTTGAGAGCCTCCTTGTTTGAGTACCATCTTTTTGAGCTATTGGGATTAGGTACATGAAAATAATACATATAAATTTGTCTCGAAAGCCACTTTCATAGTATATTTGCTGTGAATTTTATAAATAAATCGCATCGGTGATAAGTGGTTAAAATTGTATTTCAAAGGCCGTGTTGATATTCAGAATGCCAGGTTTCGTCATACGGAGAGAGCAATACAGGCCAAGCAGCTTCCCTACTGGAGAAGAACTTGCAAAACGTAAAATCATCATCCCTCCTTGTAAGTCACCGTTGAATATACGTTCGTGAAACAGGAAACAAAAGGCTGAAGTTGATGCATTTACATGGACAGATTCCAAAGTAGGAAACAAACGAGAATCCACCTACCATTCCACAAGGTAATTCAGTTTCCTCGAAACTTTGACAAGAAATTTTGAAATGAAGAAAATCCATCCATCGCGTCATGCGGAAAAGGAAGCGTGAAGGGAGGAAGGATACTCTGTCCAGCCTTCGTATCCTTCATGCCAGTGGCAGATGGTAGTGCTAGTGCCGGTTGCTGTCTGTTCAGCTTTTCTATGATATATGAGAAAGTTCCGAAGGTCAGACAGCTCTGAATCAGTGTTTGTGGTGCACCTACAACAAAAGAAAGAACATAAGGGACAATGCTTCTGGTTTACAGGCAATACGTATTGCACCATTAAAAATATACGGCACTTAGTCTTCATGCAAGCATCGTGTGCACAATAACAAATAAAGAGGAGGAAAAAAATCAAACCAAGACAACAAAAGAAACGACAGTAAAATTGTAAAAGTAAAACAAGTATTTCATGTATAAATTAGTAATTACGAAATCATTAATAACAAAACTGGCAACAGATAACTTAACAGCCAACAAACTTCTATGTTGTGACTAATGCCACACGAAACCTATAGGGAATAAGGATGTGTGGTTGCTCAAGTTCTCAGTCAAAAACAATTTCATATTCAAAAAATATCATGACACTAGCACAAGTTTGCAGCAAATTCTGTGTGGTTTCCTGCCTTCCTGTGCAGGTAAGATTATTGTCCTATAACCATCAAAGGCAAATAACTCGGGGTACACGCATTGACCAAAACTGCAGGAATATCACCGTCATTGTTATTTTCAAATATACATTAAAAAAATGTGCTTACAGCTCTTTTCATCAACTAAAATGTCAAAACTGGTGACAAGAAGCGTCTACTAGACCATAAACATTACATTCTAGTATATATGGTATAATCCTAGTCTGTGATGGAGTCCAGGGAACAAGATGATGGTTTACACTTTACAGCTATTCATGGCATTGCTAGCTGTAAGTTTACCTGGAAAACTCAGAGCAAGGCCAGTGCAGCAGCCTGCGACTCCTGCATTGATAACTGGAAATAAAGGAACGGCAAGTCAATGACCACCCTCACCATTTCATTACATCTTAAGGATTAGAAAAAGAAACAGACAAAATATAGATTCTTATGGGGAAAAGAAAATGAGCAAGATATAGACCAAGACATACCATCATCTTTTCCACGTAGTCTTCTCAAAGAGCAAGAAACCAGACTTTGAACACCAGCAAGAACAGCAAAGATCTAAACCAAGAAGACAAAATTCTCAATATGGTCAGTGTGAATAAAGAAACATCTATTGCAAATGAAATGAACATGGCAGTCAGTGTATCCAAATGTGATATGTTTGTTCTCATACCTTAGCAGAAGATGCAGCATCAGCAAACGAGCCTTTAAACCCTTTCATAGTAACCAAACCTTTACCTGAAAATTTACAACAACAAAAAAGCAAGTTGGATTTATGCCCTATGATATCTTTACCATCACATGAATATGGTATTTAGTGTGACCCAAAAAATATGACATGGAGCAGGGCAGCAATATAACATCCTGATTTTTGCTCCGTTTAAAAAATGCATGATTTTCATGAATCAAGAAAGCTTTTGTTGAATAATTAAGAATTCAACAAAAGGTTGAAATTAGAAGTTCAATTTATTTCATTGTAAAAAAATAATAATAAAAACTTTCAAGTGTGCTGGGTAAACCCACAAGAAATTAAATATGTTTACAAATAACATTTCATAATTCAGAATTAGATTAATCCTAGGAAAATAAATAAATTGCATACTCTATTTTCAAACTATCCTAATCCTAGAACCGGCCCACCGTCCTTCTCTCTTCATCTTCTTTACTTCACTTCTCTTCGACCCAATTTGGCCCAGCCCACCTGTGCCTCCTCTCTGTACGCCTCTCTCGTGTGCACCCACATGTGTGGTAGCAGGAGGTTACACAACACTGCTACATCGATCATCTCCCCTTCTCACATAGCGTTATGTCAGCAGAGACCTTGCCCCAGTCCTACAATTGCTAAAGCATGTACAGCGTCGTGCCAGCTGCAACTCCCAAAAAGTCATGCCTATGTACAATACGCCTCAGGAAAAAATAATGAGCACCCCACCTTTTAAAGTCAGGTTGAGAGGGTCACCATCTCACCAACATCTTCCCTCCATTCCCCACCTTCTCATTCTCTCATTCCTTGGGAAGCTGTTGCACCATGTTATGTTCCCTCCAAGCTCAGCAATGAGCCATCGAGCTCACACACCTGTCCTATCAACCAAGAATCTTTCACATCATTGTCTACTACCCATTGTCTTATCTCTTCTCCATTAATTATGAATCTTCCCTTCCATTTATAGTCAAGCTGAAATGCACCTTCTTTGTCATCAAAATCAGCTAGCCAAACCGGACTGACTGACAATGCACTGAATCTTCTCTTTCCCAAACCACTCACACGATAGAGTGTTCTAGCCTTCAAGGATGTTTTCCTTTCAATCAATATCATTCTTCGTCAACAGGAGCACTGGACACCACTGTCTTCCCTTTTTTTTTTTGGCATAAACCACAGTCAATCGTTGCTATTTCTCAACTAGGAAGCTCCAATTCAATTTCTTCCATTAAGAGCGCCTGTTTGACACCCTCTTCCTTTCCCACTTTCTAATTTAAGCCACCTACTCCAAGGTTGCTTCTGCCCCGTCAAGCCTGCTGCACTGGGTCTCCACGTTCAGTTCGCTCGGTCTGTTCCCATTCTCACCATCCAACCCGCTCAATTCCCTTAAACCCTTTGCATGCTCGTTGCCACGGTGTGCTCAAATTTTGAAATCCATTGCCTTTTAGACATCACGACCATTCCAGTCAATTCTAGACAGTTGTCTTAGAAATGAACAAATAGTACAATTATAGACAGTGTGGGCAACCCTAAGAGCACAATCTTACAGCAAATACCACAAACTGCATCACGACATCAAATTGTAGTCGGGTTCGTAGCAGCGCAGGACAATAACGTTGCAGTACGCTGAGAATTTAAGAAGTCTAAATATAATCTTAGCCCGGTCTACCGCCTGCGACCGCGATAACGGGGGTGTCCAGAAATGGCGCTAGGACCACAGATCGCAAGAGCCCTGATCCTAGCGCGGGCATCGACTAGGACGAGGAGGCGGAGGCGGTGGCTGGGTTACCGTATCCGACGACGGCGCCGACGAGGGACCCGGCGGCGGACTCCGTGGCGAAGCGGAGGAGGCAGACCCCCGGCGCGGCGGTGGCGGCGGCGAGCGGGCTCGGGTTCCGCGAAACCGCGAGGCGCGTGAGGATGGGGTTCGCGCCGGGGCCCCTCCGCGGCTGCTGCGGGGGCGGCGGCGACTCGTCGGAGGAGTCGGCGTCGGTGGTGTCGCCGCCGTCGGAGGACGAGGAGTCCTCCAGCCTGGGGTCGCCGCTCGCCATGGCCGCCGCCCGCTCGCGCTCGCGCCGGTGTGGCCGGAGCAGCCGGCTCGTCACGGGGTTGGGGCGGGGCGGGCGTGTGCACTGGCACTGGTGGGCTGGTGGCGACAGCCGGAGAGGGTGGGGGGAGAAAGAAGGGACGGGGTGTCGTGACGTGGAAATTAGGAGTTTCACGGGAATTCGTTCACGCCCTGCCAGGCTATTACTGGTAAGAGCAAACGTTTCATGCCATATCATCCATCGTCCATCTATGGCTAGAGTAGTTTATAAAAGAACTTGTACAATAGGTTGTTTGTCTATTTGCTCTACTATAGAGCTTGACGTTATAGCTGTCGTCGTATCCACGGCGGCAAGTCATCATAATCATTTTTATTGCGATGCAAGTAGACCTGATCATAGGAAGCTCGGCCTGACCCAACCCGACCAGTATATCGGGCCGGGCTTGGGCCTCAATCCTAAGCCCAGCCTTCGGACCGACCCGGGCCTCGGCTCGGCAAAAACGTAAAATAAGTCGTGCTTTGGCCGGACCTTCGAGCTTTCCGGCTTCAGGCCAGCCTTAGGACAGAAAATGAGGCCCGACGCTACCGGCTGAGCACTGCTCCGGCTTTTCAAGCTCGGCCGGCCCGACCACCCGCCTTTGAATAGGTCTAGATGTAAGTCATTATGGTCGCTGTCGTGCTTCCACCGTGACTATTGCTACACTTTTAAGTGTGGTGTCACCCACTAGTTGCATCACATGGCAAAACAATGTCTTTCACACTCAAAAATGCATTTCGTCGAACACTTAAGAATGCAACCTCGAGAGCACAACAGAGCTTAATACTCATCAATTGTTGAAATTCTGCTCAAGAATCAAACCTAGCCGAGCTCAAAATACCTAAGTTAGGCTCCAACATTTGAGATCTAAAGTACCCTAAGAACCCACTCGAATCCAAATTTCCTTCATATCAAAACACCTAGTACTGGCGACTTGTCACTTGTGGTGTACTTACATGCACCACTCTGTGATTACTTCAAGGCAATGAAGAGGGTGTCTGAGCAAGCTGCAATCATGGTCGCTCAACTCCTCCCGCGCTACCGAGCACTGTGTTAGGTCACATCCCCAAACTAACGAGGAGCTGGTCACTCCCCATGTACCTCTAGTTTGGACTCTAGATAGCAATGTTAGAAAAGCAGTTGAAAGGATGGTTTTTCTCTCAGCATGAGCTAGAGTTGACAATAATATAAGCAACAAATTTTCTTTCTTCCATGCATAAGAAAAAGACTAATTTGGCACACTTTACATTAGGCAAGATGGCCCATTGTACACGCTCCAAGTTGTATTTTTTTGCCGTGCAAGATGCAATGAAGCATAGTGCCTACGTAGATTTTTGGCTCATGTAGAGATAATGATACTTCATATTTATCGCTAAGAGCCAAACATATCAGGCATGTTCTCATTAGCTTGTTTGACTTATTTAATTTATTTACATATTCGCTTATATTCGTTTAACTAAAAAAATAATTTTTTTGAACCCTTTTTTTATGTTGAACATTTATCGAAGTGCTGTAAAATACAGGTCAAACGAAGTGCACCCGACTCTCAAAATGCTCTCAAAGTTAAGAAATAAGTTAGATGAGCAAACAAGTTAAGTAAGATAAGTTGACCCGAACATATCATAGTTTTAAAACCATATCAGTTTGTCAACTAAACTAGAAAAATCCATATTAACACCTCCTCCGAAAAAACATAATTTTTAGATTAAAAATTTCAGCAACGTTGGACCGAAAAGTACAAATTTTAATCGACTCTCGACGTTGAAATCCATGGCAGACCCCCGAATATTCTCTATCTTTTTCCATTTTCCTTTTTGCCATTTTCTTTTCTCCCTTCTATTCTTTTTTGCACAGTGACTTGCATTGGCATCTGTCACCCTCCCGACTTCCCGAGCTCCCACACTGCACTCCTCCCGCGATCCCAATCCCCCGGGCGCCACCGCCCTCGCGAGACCGCAGGAATCCGAAGGGAGGGAGAGAGACCCAGCGGGCGACTGCTCTCGCGAACCTCGCCGCGGGCGCGAGAGCGCGAGCTCCCCGCTCCCCTCGCGCGGCGAGATCGAGCTCGTCGGCTGGATCCCAGAAGCGGTACCTCGCGGTCTCTTTTCTTGGAGCTGGAAGCTTTGGAGGTTGTTCGGGTTGTTGATTCCGGGCGGGAATCTTGGCTCTTGCAGGGGGGTTTGCGGGCGGGAGGAGGGAGATGAGCCGCGGGCGGTCGCCGGAGCCGCTGGATTTCTTCATCTGGACTGTCGAGGTGCTAGTCTGCAGTTTCCCCCCTTCTCTCTGCACGGTTAATTGGATTCTAATTTCTGAAAATTCAGTAGCTTTCCGTTTTGCATTGCAGCTAAGTAGGCTTTAGTTTGGGATAATTGGACATGAGATTGGAGAATCTAGTCTAGTGATATGGTGTTCTAAGTAATGTTTTTTTTTTTTTTTGCTTAATGCTCGCTCGATTTGTGAGTGTGTTGGGAGGGGGATTAGTTCTACATGTTTATGCTGTTACCTTTCAATATTTTTGACTTTTGAGAGAATTTAGTGATGTTTTTTGTTATCATAGTGCCTAGTTTCTAAGTTGCCAATTTGTGTAGATATGTTGATAATTTGTAGTGTGATTTCCTAAGCAAGTTCTTATTTTTACCTGTGTCTACTATTACTATATTGCTGGTCCTATCATCCTGTTAAGTGCTGACAGGGTATTGGGGTTTCATTTATCCAAGAATTCATCATAGCCTAGCCCAAGCTCCATTCTAGACCAACCTAGCCTTAATCCAAGGCTCCAAGCCTAGTTGAACTCAAGAATTGTTTGGTATTATTTTATTTATCAGTTGGATGATCAATACTCGGTCTAATTATCTTTATGATTTATTTGATGATTTGGTGCGATGGTTTATCTTAGTTTGCACAATGAGCAACAAACTACAGTTTTCCATAGGGCCTGACCTATTCTAACATAAAAGTTACATATAAGAGGTATAGGCCCTAATGGCGAGCTCATGTGTTGAAGGTGACATTTATCCACTTCTCCTTTATATCTTTTGTCTCTTAGCATATAAAATTGAGTACAAAGTACGAACCAAGCTTAATCATTGTGGCACATATTTATATCGACAACAGTTTGATTGATCATGTGTATTCATCTTCCATTAAAGTAAATTATTTCTTACGGAACATTTCCTGACCTAGATTGAACTCATGCTTGGGCTTGACTAGAGATGCAAAAGGGCCGGCCCTAGGGGCACCCTAGTACATTTGAAATAAATTAAAAACTCAATTTCTATGCCACCTTTCCAATTTTCTATACAAACAAATGAACTAGAAAGGGTCAAAGGGTACCCGTGGGTCGACCCTTTTGCATCCCTAGGCTTGACCAAGGATGGTTTTGGTTGTGGTTGGGCTGTTTCAGGCTTGTTCTGGGTGGTTGGGCCTGGTTCAGGGTTGTTCTAGGTTGAGCATGTGCTAGTGTTGATTGTACTCGCGTTGTGTTAGGTTCCTGGATTAGACCACTCTTTGCATGTTAGGGCTTATGTTTCACATTGGCAAGGCTCAATTATGGATGATCTCGCTGCCATATCTATAATTGAATCTATCTACTTTATTGTGATCAAGGTTCAAGAAATCGGTAATAGCTAATTAACAGGTGAGTTGGTGATTAGCGGTTAGACGGGATTAGTTGGAACTAATCGATGATCACTGCTAGGCGTAGGACTACCTACTAGAGACAGGGATTAATCTGGATTTATAGTACACTGCTTTAGATAGCCATAGGTTTTACATAATTTCCTTTCCTTTTGCCCCTGAATTAAGAAGAAACTATATTTCTATGTACTTACTCAAATCACATATGCGTTGGAAATTAATTTCATGCCCATTACATCGTGTAGGCATTATTCTACTTTTATGTTTTTACTCTTAAGATGCCATAATGGCTGCTTCCTAAGTTTTATACCCTCTTTGATTCGCGGTTTGGTTTTGTTTTGTTCGATTGAGCCAAAAATTATCATTTTTGTACAGACCATTCATTGTAACATTTTGTAATAATTTTTTGGGGATTTGTGATTTTTTTCTCAAAGTCTTAAAAATACTTTTTCAATAATTGTTTAGCCTTTTTGTGTCTCTTTTTAAAGGCCCTCAATTTTTGGGTCAACGAAACCGAACCGAACCGCGAACCAAAGAGGGCCTATGTTCTTGGGAGGATGTTGAGGAAAGTTTGCCTTCTTCCATTGATAATTTTTTTGGTGACTTTAAGGCAGTTCTTCAGTTATTAGAATTCAGATATATCATCTGGATTCCAGAAAGAGCAGCCTCTATTTTGCTATTCCTACATTGTCTTTAGGCCAACTACGCAAACTGCTGTATTTTTCTTCACTGCACAATGATTTGTCACATAGGGAAAGCTAGGTCCACACTGTGTGTGTGTGTGTGTGTGTGTCTTTGTTTCGATGAAAATTATGACATACAGCCTTCAATCAGGCTTGCGTGTTTTACAATACATAGACTGTTTTATTATATGTATCGAAACCATACCAAATTATCAATATGTCCTACGCCCCGTTTGCTTTCCAGGTTATTGTTTGGTGACTATATTCATGTGTCTTTCATGTATTTTTTGTCATCATTATGTACTTGGGTTTCGTTTTCTGTTAATTTGTGAAGGCATTCTATTCAATCTACCGAGAGGGAACCCATTGTATATTTGCTCTAAAACTCTGTTTTTGATTCGGTCTAACTGTTGCAGCAATTTGCATTTGTTCTAACTGAACTATCTAACCAGTAAGGCTATTCTCTTTCAGGATGTTGGATTGTGGCTTGAAGAGATAAATCTTGGTAGCTACAAACAAGTATTTGAAGAAAATGGTGTCAACGGAGAGTACCTAGAAAGCCTGTCGATGTTTACTACGGAGCAGATTTTACGTTTTATCAGGCGGTGCCATATGAAATGGGGAGACTTTATCACATTGTGCAAAGAGTTGAGGCGCATTAAAGGTTTGTATGTTTCTGCTTTGTATTTAGCCTATGATAATAATTATCAATAGGTATCTGTGGCACTTCTTCTACCATGATAACTGTTTAAGCGTCTTGTTCCCACACATTTTGCTCATAGTTTTCATTTGATTGTATGATGTGCCATGAGGTCAATCAGAATGAAAATCTGTTTTTCCACTCATTGATGCAAAGTTGCAAACACTGAACTGATCAAACCAGTCAAATAAAGTGGTAGAAGCTCATTCGTCTTTTCCTTTTGGGCTCAAGCGAATTGTTGGTATTTGTCCCTGGTATGCAGAAGGCCAGAAGCCTAGAAGGTTAGATGAGTCCTTGCAAAAAGTTGCCAATACAAATTAAATAATCACGGTCCAAATACCAACACATGTTGTATTTTCAGAAATTAACTATGATTGAAGTGTCAGCACTACTTAAAAAACTTTAAAAACTGACACATTTCGTAATGTAAATTTCATATATCCACATAAACTCTGGGCATTCTCTCATGGGTTCTTTTGTTTTTCTAGATAAATTAGGATGTCATGTTTATATTTTTCTTATTTTCTATGTACACTGCAAACTGCTGAATTGATTATGTGTCTGAACTTGTAAGATTGCTCCGTGCGGTCTGACTATTGCTAAATCAATCCCCAGTCACCTGCCTGAAAGGAGAGCAAGAAGTTCGGAGGCCATGGTGGGCACCGGCATGCCTGTCGGTGGTGTTTGTCAGGGCAGCCAAGCGGAACCGCCAGTCCCGTGTCGTCTCCTTGAAGCTGGAACCTTAATACTTTCCGCTAGATCACTCAACCACCCTTGCCATCCTCCAGCTCCTTGGTGCCGTGCCATCCTCCAGCTCCTTGGCCATAGGCGCCACAACTGCACACCATGGTGTGCTTGTTCTCAACGATCTGAAAGCTGTTTTGCTATAGTAGGAGCAGTCTGCTCTACTATATCCAACTCGGTTTCTGTCATTTTGTCTTTGTATCTGTTTTCCATCATATATAGATTTGGAACGGCAGTAACCTGATGTAGTCAAAATGGATACATATATGTTGTGCAGATGGTTCGTGTAAGGTCTGCTTCTCGTAAATCATCTTGAGTCGAGTTCTTAGTTCAATATATTGGCCCCTACGCCTTCAATATCTGGATAAATGGGTTTAGTCAATTAATGTTATTTCTTCTGTTGTCCATGGAACATTTATTCAGTTATTGAAATTATAATGCTATGCTGTTAATATTAATCAATTCAACAAGGTAGAGCTTGAGATTTTGTCCTTTACGGTTTAAATTTTAAAAAACAAAATCTATTACTAAAAATTTGCAAAACGCAAAGTACAATAATCATTTTGTGAGATTCTAAGGTCCTGTTTTGAACGGATTAATAGCTGAAATCATTGAATTTCGAGACTCTCGAGATAGTCTCGAGATTTGGATCCATTTTATTTCTTTTTTAAAGTGTTAGGACCCACCTTTAACATAGTGAAAAAATGGACTTAAAAAACTCAAATCATTTGTCTTTTCAAATCGTAGATAAGCCGTTAAGCTATTAAGCTAAAAAGAACAGAGCCTAAGACCTAGTTCTTTTCAGCTTAACAGTTTAACGACTTATCTATGTTTTGAAAAAGACATGTTTTGAGTTTTGACGGTGTGACATCCTCTATTTTGTCGTGTGTCACTTGTATTTTTGAAAACCCAAAAATAAATTAAAAGGGAAATGTTATATACGAAACCCTGTTTTAAATTAATTTAAACTAGGTTTAAGCCAAAACCCTAGAAGACCTTTTCCAAAAATTCTAGAAAAATTCCGGTACTTCTTTGAAGCCATCATCAAGCAACCCTCCAAATTTCATGCCCAAATTCCAAAGCTAGCTTGTGATTCCTTGAAGTTTTGCTGCTTACGTGGGAGCTCGTCAAATCCATCAAACAATGAGCAAGCGAGGAATCTCGTGCTCAAATTTGTAGGGATCTTTTGAAGCCCAATCCGAATTACCCTCCAAATTTCAGCCCAATCCAAAGAAAAACTCTATTTTCTTGATAAACAAGCCCATGACTTATCTCGAATTCTACCCGGATTAGAATTGAGTCCTAATCCAACCCTCTTAGCCCAAGGCCCACCCTGGTCGTCCAAGACACTATATAAACCACCCAAGACCCCGTCCCAAGTCCTCATCACGAAATCCTCAAGTGCCAAACCCTAACAGTCAAAAATCTTCCCCATGAAACCCTTTTCTACAGATCCTCTCGTGCCTTGACCAAACTCAAGATTAGATGGTGCCATGTTGTAGATCTCGTCGAGACGATCAAGATGCATATATGGATCGCCTGGTTTGGCCAAGAAACGAGGAGAAAAAGCTCGCCGAAGTTTCGGCGCCACACATGGGCCTCGCCAGCCGCCGCTTCGCCCACCAGCCACCGCCGCCGGATTTCCAGCGAGCCGCCCGCCCGACGCGTGTCCCCTCTCGCCAGCCACCTCGCGCCCCCGCGTCGCCCACGCCTGCGTCCCCGCAAGACACCACGCGTCGACCACCACGATCCGGCCGTCGCCACCACCCACCAGCGTCGGTCCGCGCCCATCGCCACGCGTCGGCTTGCCGTTCGCCGTCGCCGCAGCCACTCCGTAGCCGCCAGCGTGTCGCCCAGCTGCTGCTGCACTTCGCTCGCCCCCAGCCACCGGTTCGCCTGATTCGGCTCGGTTTTCTTCGGTTAAACCGGTTTATTCTTTTTTCTGGAATTTCTGATTTTCGTCAAACTTCCAGGAATTGTTCCGGAAGCATCCGAACTCCAAATTAGGTGATTCCAGAGCCATTATTTTTCATAAATCCCCTAGAATTTTATATATTTTATTAAGCTATATGTTCTGTTGATTGTTTTGCTGTTTCTTGCACATATGCATATACGTGTAGATGTCCGTGTCCGCGTTGCTCGGGAGGTTTCCAGGAGCCGATCGGAGAAGGATTCCAAGACCCGGAGTACTACCAAGGCAAGATAGTTGCATCTCGCTCTCCCCATTTACAAAACTCACCCATTTATTGTTTCTATTTATTTTTTCATGCATAAATTGATGGGAAGGGTAGAAACCTAATATTCACACTGCATCATTGACCCTGTGAATTAGCCTTTATTGCTGCCTTAGTTATTTTTCTAGCCTATCCTTGTGCATAGATGCTAGTGCTCGTGGGTTGGTAGTTGACTAGGTTCATCATTTAATTATTCTTGTGACTTGGTATGATAGGAGATGCTGAGTTACTTTAACCTAATCAACTAAAACCTACGTGGCGTGTGTTGACTAAAGGTGGCACAGTCGGGTGGTTTTGTGGAATGTGGATTGTTGGAGGTAGTCATCTTGTTCTAAGGACTTTGGACGTGTGCCAATCCAGCCAAACCGAACAAGCGCAACCATAAGTGCTAGCTTAAGCATGTAAGGCTTGCATGTGCTAGTCCTGGCTTAGTAGTTAGGGAAGACTGTTAACACACTTTACTTTGAAAAGATCGGGTCATGTCCGTTGGCTCAAGAGGGCCCCGAGTGCGAAACCTTAGAGGGGTATCGGTGTTAACAGAGGAACTAATGAATCGCCTTGTATTGTTACTTGTCCAGGCTCCTAAGGAAGAGCTAAGATGCAAAAGTACCACTCGGCTTATGGGTAAAGTGTGCTACACTCTGCAGAGTTAAAACTATCATGATAGCCGTTCCCACGGTTATGGGAGGGGAGGTAGGCCGTACATGGTAGTCTCATGTGTTTAATAACAACCTAATGGGATGGTTTTGTTTGAGTATTCGAGGCTTGTGAAGTTTTGCAGAGGGGCTTTCGAAGCCGAGCTCTGTTTGTTATTTTGGGGAGTCGTTCACCTTATTAATTGTTCAACAAATGCTTTTACAACACTTTAATTAATATTGACTAGAATAGGTGTTTATGCAAACTAACCATCATGTTCTTGTTATTATCCTTGCATCATTTATAAGGACTCTTGCTGGGTAGCCGTGTACTCACTATACAAAAACCACGGATATATTTGTATTCAGGAGAAGGATTAGGTTCGGTCTATCTTCAGGATCAGGAGGATCTTGTTCCGGACTTTGATGAGGATTAGCTGGCGCTCAAGAGTTGGATTAGAGCATCATCATACTTTTTCCGCTGCATATTTGAATTTCCGCACTCTGGTATACTATGGACATTATTATGTCATATTTAATCAAACAAGTGTAATAAGTAGTTGTGTAACAATTACTTTTGCATAATATATAATTTTCTTAGTTATTTGTGATTGTGTGGTGATGTTCAACAAACTGTCGCTCACAAGTTGTTAGCATTAATCTCTGGGACTAGCAATAGATTGTGAGTGGATCCCGGTGAAGCCGGGGTTGTGACAGACGGCGTGCTCTCCGCTCAACCACTGCGGATCACACCCCTAGTCAGATTTCTATCTTGCTAGCCTATCAGCCGAGCTCAGTTCGATTTGAGCGTGGGACGCAGCAAAGAGCAACACAAGGGGTTTACCCAGGTTCGGACCCCCTCGCGGGTAACAGTCCTACTCCTGCCGAGCCTTAACTCTTTTCCGTGTTGTGGTTGTATGAGATGTGGTTACAGAATGTTTCGGAACCCCCTTCCCTCCTCTCTCATCCCCTTTTATACAAGCCTCGGGCTGGCGGAGAGAGCGTGTGGGGCAATACAAGATTCTCGACACAAGATAATCGATAAGACATGAGGGACACGACGAAGAGACGAAAACGTCTTTCTCTCAGCGCCAAGACGGCGCCGCCCACGCGTGCCTCGCAAGTGGCTTCTGGCCCACAGGAACGCTCCAGCGAGACTGCGGGTGGGGCCCAGCTTGCTCCTTCCGATGCGGGCGACGAGCTTGATGATGGCAAACTCTCTCTGCCGGTCAATTCCGCTGCGCCACGGTGATGATTGGTCGAGCTGCAGAGGTCACTGTGGCGGTAATCATCTCTTCATCTGTCTATCCGCGCGTAATGTCACATTGAATGCGCTCGTCCTTCGCACCAGGGGAAGCCTTCGCCCAGAAGACTCCTTTCGGAGCGCTCCCTGCCACGCGGGCCTTGCTTGACACTGGGAGGCCCTACGCGCGCCGAGGGGCTCGTCCACGCGCCCACCTGACACGTGGGGCCCTCGCCGTGGCCGACGGGTTCGCCCGCCGCGCTGGGGCCTGGTCGCCCGCCTGACGTGTGGGGCCCTCGCCTGGTCTTCTAAGGGCGGGGGCTGATCGCCTGCCTGACGCGTGGGGCCCGTCTGGACTTCTCAGGACTCTTCGTACCCCGGTATTTATTACACCGACAAGTTTTGTGAGTCCTTTTTTTTTACTGTTTTGAAGTGGGTCCTAACGCTTTAAAAACAAGTTAAATGAAATGGATCCGAATCTCGAAACTATCTCGAGAAGCTCTCGAAGTTCAGTCGTTCAGATCAGCTGAAAAGAACATGGCCTAAGAGCATCCCTAGCTCGGCTCGCATCACCCGCCGCATCAGCGCCTAATGGCCAGCCCAGTCGACCGCAGTGTGCGCGTTCGAAAAAATTTCCCGCGCATGCGCGCTCGTGATGCAGGCCAGCGTTGACGGAAAGCCTGATGCTCATGCTCTAAGTGTTTTCTCATAGTTTCTAATTTATTTTTTATTTTTTAGAAACTAGACTAGGGCCTTGTTCTTTTCAGCTCAGTGTAGCGTAACATTTCACTGTAGCAAAATTTATCTTTTTTATATAGCCAATTTGGTGTAATAATTTGTAATGATTTTTCTCAGATTTTCAGTAGTCCTCTTAAAGATCCTAAAATATTTTTTAATTATTTTTCTATAATATTTAAACCTCTCTTTAAAGACTCAAATTTTACTATAGTAAAACGCAACGCGAAGCCTTTAAAGACTCAAATTTTACTATAGTAAAACGCAACGCGAAGCTGAAATGTACAGAGCCTAAATAGTGCGACCACCGTAAGTCCAATGTGCCCCACATGTCATTGGTGGTGTGGCCTGTCCAGGCCCCAGCAGTCTAGCATCAAAAGGCCCACCACTTCCCTTACGTGCCCATAGCACAAACTCCAATCCTACCTCTCTCAGTGCTGCACTCAATGACAAGTGGACCATCGATTACTAGGGCCTACATTTCAGAGCAGTAAACCCTATTTCTTGCGCAGTGGCACTCCCTTCTGGAACCTTCTTCCAGTCTCCTCCGAGCTGTCCGAACCCATCCCCTCGTTGGCCCCACATGTCATCCACCTAGCTTTACTCGCACCCAAACTTACTTTGGTGCGCGTAGCATTTTGCTCCACCCTCGCTCCAGAAGCTTCTCCCCTAAATCGCTAAATCCACCAACCTTTCCTGGCCACACCCCTGCCCCTCGCGCACTGACTACGCGGGCCCATCTGTGGAGCCCATTCTTCAGTGACCCAACCCCGCCATCTTCTTGCTCCGCAAGGCGCACGCCATTTATACCCCGCTCCCACCGCCAGAACCCTAACCCCTTCTCCTCCTGGACCTAAACCCTCGCGGCGTCGTCTCTCTCGCTCGCTCGCTCGCGCACACGCGCTCCTCTCGCTCCATAGCCCTAGCCCTCGCCCTCGCGCGGCAGGAGAAGCGGCGGAGATGCTCGGGGCCTCGAGGCGATCCCTCTGCGCCGCCGCCGGACGCCGCGCGGTCGCCGGGGTCGCCTCCGCCTCCTCCGGCGACGCCGCCCCCACCCCCTCGTCCCGGCCTCGCTCGGTACGTGTGGCTTTCACTGTAGCATCCGTCGCTCTTTTGGATTGGTTGATCTAAGCCGAGCACATTTTGCCTCAAATTTCATTTTCAGGTGGCAAATGGGGAACCCGGTGTTCCTCAAATTCAGAAGAGGTTGCTTTCGGTCCTTGCAGCGCCCAAGATCACTGGAGCTGACAATCTGGTGTCCATCAAGCTGAGGGAGGGTGCCTTTGTTGGGAGACGGTATGAATCGAGTGCTGCGGCAGTTGATTCGTCGGACATGCCACCAGCTGAGAAGTTTGAGTACCAGGCTGAGGTACCATTGGAGTTAATTGGTGTAACTTTATACTAATTTTCACGATGATCCTGTTATCAAATGTTGCGAATCTTGGTTGGTAATGTTCTCCAATGTGGTTGGCAGGTCAATAGGCTATTGGATTTGATTGTGCACAGCCTGTATAGCAACAAGGAAGTTTTTATCCGAGAGCTCGTCAGGTGGGTGACTATTTTTAGTGTAACGTGTTTCTTTCTGTTTTGTCTTGTAAATTCTGCACTATGTATATGTTTGTTCACTCATGCAGTATGTTTATTAGCATTTCCTGGACCTCACCATGCTATATATTAATTGTCTTCAATCCTTTGTCAATTTGCTATGTAACTAATGTCTCCTTTTTTTTTTTGTTTGGTCCCTCTTGACTTGTTTCTTGTTTTACTTGTAGCAATGCAAGTGATGCACTTGATAAGTTGCGCTATCTGAGTGTAACCAATCCTGATCTTCTGAAGGATGGTCCTGAACTTGACATTCGCATCCAGGCAGACAAGGATAATGGAATAATAACAATCACGTAAGTATATATGACTTGCAGGTGGTCAATTCTGTAGTTTTTTCCTGTTGAAATGTTTTGCATCATGTCCTGTGTTGCTCTTCAGCGATACTGGAATTGGTATGACGAGGCAAGAACTTGTTGATTCTCTTGGGACAATTGCCAGCAGTGGGACTGCTAAATTCTTGAAGGCATTGAAGGTGTGATCTGCTTGCAGTTGTCAATTTTTTTTTTTCTCTTGTATAATCTTGTAATCCTGTTATATTCATGATTTTACTGGTACTGTACAACAGGAGAGCCAAGAAGCTGGTGTTGACAGCAACTTGATTGGCCAATTTGGTGTTGGTTTCTATTCTGCTTTTCTTGTTTCGGATAAGGTATAGTGCTATCGTGTCTTTTATTAGTTAGCTGTTGATGACCTTAATTTTACTTCTTGCTAATTTTAATGTACCTTTTGTTTTGTGTAATAGGTTATTGTATCATCAAAGAGCCCAAGATCAGACAAGCAATATGTTTGGGAAGGAGAAGCAGAATCTAGTTCTTATACTATTAGAGAGGAGAAAGACCCAGAGAAGCTTATTCCTAGGGGAACTCGTCTTACCCTCTACCTCAAGGTCTGCTTGCTTCTCTTGATATGTGCCCTGTTTGGTTGGGCTGAAAATCTGAGATAAACTTATAATCTGAAAAGTTGAGAGCTCATGAAAAGATGCTTGAAAAGGCTGAAAAATATATTTAAAGTTGAGAAGAACCACTAAAAGCCCTGAAAAAATGACAACAAAGTGTTACTTTGTATAGCTTGTACAAAAATGACAAATTTCCAGCTGTAGTTTTTTAATTTTAATTTAAGGTGAATCAAACAGGTACATGATCTAACAGCCCCATCTGCAGCTTATCTTATCTATTCGTCTCCTAATCAATGCGATCACACCTACATGCATCTCCCAGTCAAAGATGTTGAGATAAGCTGTAGATAAAGGTCTCCTAATCAATGCGATCACACCTACATGCATCAGATGTTGAGATAAGCTGTAGATAAAGGGCCCAACTTTTGCATTACGCTCCATTTTTAACTTTGATGCCTGTTGTTTTTAGCGTGATGACAAGGGGTTTGCTCACCCTGAGAAGATCCAAAAACTTGTGAAGAACTACTCTCAATTTGTTTCATTCCCTATCTACACTTGGGAAGAGAAAGGCTACACAAAAGAGGTGAATGTTCGTTTTTTTACTTTTGTTTATGTTTATTATACTAATATCTTACTTAAGCAAGGCATTCAATGTTTTTTTAGGTTGAGGTTGATGAGGATCCCGCTGAAGCTAAAGAAGGTGATGGCGAAAGCAAAACAGAGGTAATTATGAAGTTGCCTAAAATTCTGGCATATCTTACTGCTTGTCGGTGAAGCAGATTCTGCTGTGCTTAATACTTAGTTGTTGATAATTCTATCTCCATGGTGCTAACAGCCTAAGAAAAAGACAAAAACTGTTGTCGAGAAGTATTGGGATTGGGAGCTTGCAAATGAAACACAACCTATTTGGGTGAGATTTGTTTTTGTATACTGTGTTGTATTTTGTTGAAAAATCATGATTCTGTATGTTCTTAAAAATATGAATGTTCCAACAAAAGCCTTGTGTGGCTTGCAGCTTCAGAACCCTAGAGAGGTATCGACTGAAGATTACAATGAATTTTACAAGAAGACCTTCAATGAGTACTTGGATCCTTTGGCCTCCTCACACTTCACTACAGAGGTATGTCTTTTTGCAATTGATTGGTTGGCTGTTTTTTCTTTGTTCTGTTGATCCAGTAGCTATCATAGTCATGTTGGTTTAGATTGCATGTTATATACAGTTTCCAGTTCCTTGGATGATTTGAGCAGTGTGCACAGTTGAGCAATTTGGTCAAACTGCATTTTTCAACTTCATATCGATCAACTTACTTGAGATGTTCATATGCAAAAGATGTCATATAGTAGCAACCAGTCAATACTCCTCACTCAATAGTCATAGGCGATGTGCTGTTGAGGTCCTATATAGAACATGTTCACTTACAGTTAATTGTGCTTGATTAATTGATGCAGGGTGAGGTAGAATTCAGATCAATTCTTTATGTGCCTGCTACACATAAGAATGACATAACTGATAGGAAGACGAAGAATATCAGGCTCTATGTTAAACGTGTATTCATATCAGATGACTTTGATGGAGAACTGGTATGCTCTATACACAGTAGCTGTTCTTCATGGTTCTTTGTCAAACTTTATGTGACACCGAACCTGACGATCGATAATTGCGGTTGACCAGTTCCCAAGATATCTGAGCTTTGTGAAGGGTGTTGTTGACTCAAATGATCTACCATTGAATGTTTCTCGTGAGATACTTCAAGAAAGTCGAATTGTAAGTTTCTTATGGGGTATTTCTTAGTTCATCTTTGCCTTGCACATTTTGATATTGGTCCAGTTGGTTTGATTTGCCCTCTTCTTTCTACTTTTTCCTCCGACAGGTGCGCATAATGAGAAAGAGATTGGTGCGGAAAGCCTTTGATATGATACTTGGCATTTCCTGTAGTGAAAATAGAGATGTAAGACTTCTATTCCATCAGGGGCTTGGTGTCTTTAATTTCTCTTATCTTTCAGCTCTCATTTGAACTGTACTACAGGACTATGAAAAGTTCTGGGAGAACTATGGCAAATTTTTAAAGTTAGGGGTTATGGATGACAAAGAAAATCACAAGAGAATTGCTCCTTTGCTACGCTTCTTTTCTTCTCAAAGCAGTGATGAATATATCAGCTTAGATGAATATGTGGAAAATATGAAACCTGAGCAAAATGCTATTTACTATGTTGCGACAGACAGTTTGAGCAGTGCCAAAACCGCACCTTTCTTGGAGAAGCTCAATGAAAAGGAGTTTGAGGTATGTTTTACAGTTATTGGTGCATCCAAATATATGATAACTTCTTATTTATGTTTGTGGCACGTCTTTATTCAACCAAATTCATAACTCCTGCAATTTTTGCCCTGAATAGTGGTTGTAACTATATTTTGGGTAAACCAATGCAACCAAATGCAGATATGATATCCCCTCTCCCTTATATTTTGGGTAAACCAATGCAACCAAATGCAGATATGATATCCCCTCTCCCTCATCATCACATAGGCGAAACAAATTATTCCCCTAGAATGTTAATTACTTAAAAGTTATTCTTGTAGAATTTTCCTTCCTTGCCGATAAGGGTGTTTTATGCTTTATACCAGAAATGAGTTTATATATCTGCTCTAATGCTACACTATTCTTTATTATTGTAGGTTCTATTTTTAATTGACCCAATGGATGAAGTGTGTATCACAAATCTGAGTTCCTACAAGGATAAAAAGTTCGTGGATATTAGCAAGGAAGACCTGGACTTAGGTATGCTTATAAATATAATTGCTCTCTGCCTACTTAGGTTGGACTTTTGAAAGGATTTGTGCCAGAAAAAAAATTAGGATTAATTTAATATTTGCCACTACCCATGTCAATGACATGTGGGCACAGGGCACATGTCACTATAGCCCACATGTCATTGACTCATGATTAACAAATATTAAATTGTCTGTGTTTGAGAGCATATCAAAACTTCTGTAGAGGATGTATTTGTACAACTGTCTAAATTTTTGTCTTATATCAGAAAGTTGTGTTTGTTTACTATGCTTTTGTTTTGTGGTTTCAGAATCAAGGCAATTAATTTGTTTACCTTAGCAATATAATTATCTTTGTGGTTTCTTATATTTAGGTGATAAAGATGAAGAGAAAGCAAGAGAGATCAAGCAAGAATACAGCCAAACATGTGATTGGATCAAGAAACGCTTAGGTGAAAAGGTTGCACGTGTCGACATATCTAATCGTCTCAGCTCATCACCATGTGTTTTAGTTGCAGCTAAGTTTGGTTGGTCAGCCAATATGGAAAGGTTAGGCCCTATTATGTTGATTTCCTTGGCTCATAACTCACCGAATGACTTATCTGTTAATAATACCTTGATTTTGGCTAACAGGTTAATGAAGGCACAGTCTATGGGTGACACCTCTTCTTTGGATTTCATGCGATCGAGGAAAGTATTTGAAATAAACCCAGAGCATGAGATAATCAAGGGCTTGAATGTAAGTTTTCCTTCTGTTATCGATATCTGGGTTTAGCGGAGCAGGATGTATGCTGGCAACTCAATCTTTGTAGATAGAATAGGGTGATAATTCTTTTATTTGGTTATTATGCGCAATTTTTTTGGTAGTGTCAACTGCCTTGGGTTGCTTTCTATCTTGACTATTTGATTTTTGTCTACTCATATCGTGGCAGCTAACAATATGGTGGTTAATATGTGATTTTATTTCAAGGCTTTTATACACTACTGTGCATTTGGTCGTCACAAGTTTTCTTGGCAATGCAGGTTGCTTGCAGAACGAACCCTGATGACCCAGAAGCTTTAAAGGCTGTTGATATACTCTTTGATACTGCTATGATTTCTAGTGGCTTTACAGTATGTACAGATTTACCTTGTTTCACTACCCACAATCATTCGTATGAAGATGCTATGTTTTTTTTCTTGAATCCTATGTTGTTTTTGGGACATGCATAAATCTGACACTAGTTTAATAGCAATGAACCTAAATCAGTGTGATCACGTTTGATGATCCACATGATTGGATAGGAATGAGCAAACACATTGCATTCAACCCAAATGGCAACCTGTTGAGTCGCGACCAAAACATTTGACTAAACAGGGCTTGGATATATTAGTTAATAGTCAAGCTAGCCTTAACAGCTCTCTTGTCTTCTATGCTGCTTAATTCATGGTGTAATTACTTGACAGTTATTACCATCATTTGTCTATGATGATCAAATTCTTTCCACTATCTTTCTTTTAATTGGTATGCCGCAAACCTTTTGTTTTCGAGTCTGGAATGGAATGGATACGGACACACTAGAACAATATCCACTTTTTTGTTATTGACTTTATACTTAATGCTGTAACTGAATCTATTTAATGATAAATATTTCTGTTCCATATTTCATGTCATCTCATGCATTTCTCATGATATTGCAGCCCGACAACCCGGCTGATCTCACTGGGAAGATATATGAGATGATGAGTTCGGCTATGGCCAGCAAATGGGTCTGGGAAGCACAGCCCGCTCAGCCAAGCCAGCAGCATGCCACACCTGTTAATTCCGAGCCACTTGAAGCTGAAGTCGTGGAGCCTGTTGAGGCCGGCCATCAGAAATGACAAACTCATCGTCTGCTGGTGTTTCGGAATGCAGCCTGTTTCGGTTAAATCATCCTCTCTTTTTTTTTAGTCTTGTTCCATGGGGATTTCCCCTGCCGTTCGCCCAGAGTATTGTAGCGAATCTAGGGTCACATCATACGTACGGTTATGTTAGTCTTATCCGTCGAAACGGTGAGGATTTTTGTTACAGCAGCCTGGACATCTCGGAGCTAGTCAAAACGATGTATAATGAGCTTTGCGATTGCTGAATGCTGATGTACTAGTGTACTACAGGACATCTCGGAGCTAGACTCTGGTAGGAATAATAAATTAGAGTTTTGAAAAACGGTATCCAACTCTCGGTACGGTGGTTCTACACAGCACCGCGCCGCCGTCTTCATCCTCTTTCTCCGTCCGTCATCCCGTGGGGTTTAGGTTCGGGGTTACTATACGTCTGGTGAGCTAACCAAACACCCCCAGCATCCAAACACCTCCAGCATCCAAACAGATGTAAAAGGATCGAGGGATGGCACTAAAATCCACGGACGGGTACATGCGGGTACCCCATCCGAGGGTTTGGGCATGGGTGTCATTTTTTTTATCCATGGGTTTCCGGGTACAGGTGCTCGAAATCAGTGGGTATAGGTATAGGTATGCATGTGTACCTATAAATAGAACGGGGTTGGGTTTATGCAATATCTTCGGGTATCGGGTATAGGTATGACTCACACGTACCCGGTAATACCTACTCTTCCATTCCACTTCCTCTTCTCCGTCCATCGTTCTGTGGGGGGTTTAATTTCGGGGTTTCTCTATTTTTGGTGTGCTAACCAAACACCCTCCTAGCAACCAAACAATCATGTCAAACCCTTAACCGATTTTAATGAGAGTTAGAACCAAGACAACGAAATGAAAAAAAAATGATTTCGCTTCTAAAGTTAAGTTCAACTTTTCAAATAAAAAAAGCGAATGAGCGAGACGTGGATTTAAAACAACAGATTCTTAATCTTTGTAATATAATTGTTTTCTAAATATAAATTTAGATAAAATTTAAAAATGTATTAATTTTACACCTTTTCAAACAACATTTCTTTTTGTCATTCGGTATGACAATAGGTCAATATGAAAATCTGATAAAAAATATCAAGAGAATTCTACATCTACTAAAGAGATACAACGACGACTAATCTGACGCTGGCTGACATGCTTCGATCGGAGAAATAACTCTTGCTATGCCAATATATCATACATAAAAGGCTAAAACAAAGCTCGGTCTCCGTTCACTATTTGGAACGGTGGTACAGAGCGCATTTCTATAAAATTTTAAATCAGCTATGTTTTCCAATTGTCTTTTAGTTGAAATGCCCGTTATTTTTCTTTTTAAAAGACACAAGTCCTTCACGAGGTAGAGCGACCTGTGGTCAACCCGGTACCAGGCCGTCGACGTGGGCCCCACCTCCGCCGGCCACCGGCTGAACTGGTCGCCACTAGCGACAACCGGTCACTGCCGTCCATCATGTGCTCTCCCCCTCTCTCTCGGTGGCCTCGTCGCGCTGGGTGGGTGGTTGGGTAAGGTTGGACTCCATTGCGCAGCAAGCCAAAAAAAAAAAAAAGTCAAAACGAAATTGAGAGAGAGGAGGAGGAGGAGGAGCCAGGTAGCTCGCACCGGAGACGACGCCGCCGGCCCGCCGCGTTCGAGGTGAGCAGCTCGGCCTCCTCCGCTTCGACGCGGTTCGCGATGGGTCGCCTTGAGCCTCGGCGGCTCGGCGCCTCGCCGTGCGTTCCAGGGGCTCGAGCCTCCGCCGTATGGGGTCGGGTCCGGGGCTGGGTGGGTCGTGCTGATTTAGACGAAATCTGAGGATGGGATCGGTTCGCCATCGCTGTGGTAGAAGGAATTCGGTGGCGTGTCATCTCGCAGTTGCTTCGCTCGGATCCAGTGTTTACTCCTCTCCTCGTCGTTTTTGATTCGGGATGTAGCCGTAGGCCATCTATTGAAATGATTAGCCGGCGAATTGTTGGCAGTTAGCGTCGTGTGATTGAGAGCTGAGGCGCCTTTGTTCTTGTTCATTCTTGCAGTTGCTGGTTAGGGTTTGTGCAAGATGGGGACGTCGTCGGGCGCCAACTTCCACCAGCACCAGCAGCAGCACCAGCAGCAGCACCAGCACCAGCAGCAGCAGGCGCCGCCCCAGGGGATGCTGCCGCCACGGCATGGCGCCCGGTCGGGCCTGCAGACCTCGCTCTCGCTGGCCTCGTCGGAGCAGGTCGGCTCGCCGGAGATGCAGGAGCCTGGCTCGAATTCTGACCAGGGCCATGATTCTGCCACCGAGAGCGCAAGCTCCAGAGATACCTGGCCCGTGGAACCGAACCATAGCAGCGCCGTGGCTGCCACCGCCGTTTCTGCTGCCGTTTCTGCAGCTGCCGTGATAAAGGTGGAGAGAGATAAGGAAGTAGCGAATGGTGTCTCCAAGCTGCCTGTTGTCCGTGCAGCCTCCCGTACAAGCGGGATATCGCTCCGGGAGGTTGCTCGGGACAGGGTCGATCTAGTTGCTGATAAAATGAAGGTGATGCCGGAAGAGCACTTGGAGGAGATCAAGAATGAGCTCCGGTCGATTCTGGAGGGGACTGGGGGTTCTCACCTTATTGAGGAGTTCATGTATCTGCAGAAGTTTGTCCAGAGCAGGGGTGATTTGACACCAACCATGCTTTCAATGGCACATCATGTGCAGCTGGAGATCCTTGTTTCAATCAAGACTGGAATCCAGGCTTTTTTGCACCCTAGCGTTACCATCCCGCAGAGCCGCCTGGTGGAGGTATTCTTGTACAAGAGGTGCCGGAATATTGCTTGCCAGAGCGCACTCCCTGCTGAGGAGTGCAAATGCAACATATGTGCCAATAGGAATGGCTTTTGCAACCTCTGCATGTGTGTGATCTGCAACAAGTTTGATTTCGACGTCAACACATGTCGCTGGATTGGGTGTGATTTCTGTTCTCATTGGACTCATACCGACTGTGCGATTCGCGATGGCCAGATTCGCACAGGGCAATCAATTAAGAGCAGTACCGGTCATGCTGAAATGCTTTTTAGATGCCAAGCTTGCCAGAAGACATCACAGTTGTTGGGTTGGGTTAAGGATGTCTTTCAGCAATGTGCTCCTGGTTGGGATAGGGATGCTTTGTTACGAGAGCTTGAGTTTGTTTGTAAGATATTCCGTTTAAGTGAAGATCTAAAGGGGAGGAAATTGTTCAGGAAATGTGCGGATCTGATTGAAAGGTTGAGGGCCAGTCCTGCTGATTCCATCAATCCTAGGACAATACTGCAGGTGCTCCAAGGTCAGTCTACTTTCCTTAACCGAAATACTTTGTTCTTGACTAGTATGTAGGCTTGTAGCTTTAGCACCTGGTTTCTGCTCCTTCATTTTCTGAATGCTCTGTCTAGGCCTGTTTTTTTTTTTTTAATTGTTTTGTGGGACCTCAATGCATCTTTGAAGTGCTAAACCACCTCTAATTCATTTTAGTGCTTACGCTTTCCCACTATATAGGTCACAGCAAATACAAATATAGTTATTTAAAACTTATCCAGCAATATATGTTCATCAGTAATGTGCTTCCTGCCCTCACAAGTCACAAGAACATGTGCTTCTCAAATTTGCTAGGTTATGTGCTTCCTGATTTTGTTTACCCTGATACATACCTGTATATCTTAAAACTGAATTGCCACGGATGGATCTAACAACTTCAGTATGGATCAAGTGGCAAGTCAGCTAGAATTAAGCAAGTAGCTGTCTGGTAACTCTGATTTTTGGAGGGTTTGGGTGATCTTTCTCTTGGAAAGGACAAGTGTTGCTGGCATGTAACCTGGCTGATTTCAACAAACTGTGCGGTGCTTTTGATTTTATTTAATAAGCCTGTTATAGTGTTATAATCATGATTACATTCTTTGCTCTCTGCACATACCTAGGCTAACGTTCCATGTTAACCTGTGGCCAGTAATTGATTCTGTATCGTTTGCATGAGCATGAATGCTTCTGGTTTGTGTCTGCTGTAATCCAACCAGCAATAGATGTTACTTTCTTAAATTGTGCTTTAAATATATGGGTTCTTGATACGTTGGAGAGAATAGCATTATTTAAAAATAACTTTATGCCATTGATGTGAGATGAGGATATGGAAACACAATTATCTTCTGATTGAATGATGACGTAAATAACTAATTTTGTTGCATTCGAAATTAGTCACTAGATTACTATTGTAAATTTTTGTATTTTAATATTTCAATGTGGGGGCGACATTTGGAGCTCTTAAAGTTTGAAAGATAAGGTGTTTTTCTAAGGAAATAATTTGTTACTGTCTATCATATTTTTATCTATTAGCTATAGATTTCTTAGAAGTTTTTACATGACTAGGAGCGCCCCTATACAAGAAGGAATTGTCAATCCTCCATTCCCTTCTTATTCCTCTTCTCCAGGGATCATCACAACAGGATGGTTGTTCTGCTGAGATGTGAACAATAACCGTTCTATAGATCACATTAATTTTTGGTACTCCCTTTGTACATTCATATAATACGTTGGTTGGCTGAACTCTATATGGATGCTGTTGTTTTTTGTTTTGTATATTGTGGTTGTAATGATATTGCATGTAATACTTTTTTATCACAATTGATATACTGTCATTTTTTGGTAGCTTATTGAGAAGGATTAATGCTGTAGTATGCATATGCTTTTGTAGAGCTTGAGATGGACACCCCAAAGAACTCAGAAAATGAAGAATCAGGACGCCTGATCACTCCCCAGGAAGCCTGCAATCGTATTGCGGAGGTAGTGCAAGAAGCTGTCAGAAAGATGGAGCTTGTTGCTGAAGAGAAAATGAGACTATACAAGAAGGCCCGCCTTGCTGTGGAGGACTGTGACCGGGAGCTTGATGAGAAGGCCAGGGAACTACATGAGCTGAAGGACGAGAGGCTGCGGAACAAGCACCAGGTGGAGGAGCTTGAGAGCATTGTTCGACTGAAGCAGGCTGAGGCCGAGATGTTCCAGCTCAAGGCAAGCGAGGCCCAACAGGAGGCCGAGAGGCTACGTAGCATTGCCCTCGCCAAATCTGAGAGGGCTGAACAGGATTATGCTAGCCTGTACCTCAAGCGCCGCCTTGAGGAAGCAGAAGCGGAGAAGCAGTTTCTTTTTGAGAAAATAAAGCTTCAGGACAGCCAGAGGCCCCTGCAGGTGGGCAGCAGCGGGGCCAGCGACCCTTCGCAGGCGCAGATGCTGTCCAAGATCCAGGACCTTCTCAAGAACGTCCGCAGCATGCCGACGAAATCAGAGGGGCAGCAACCAAAATAAGAGTAGCAGCTTACTCGTAATTCATATCGGTGACTGTAGGTGGTGTTCTGCGTGCTGACTCCTTGAAAAGTATCAGAGTAGAAGCATATAGTGGGTGGTGCCCTGTACAAATGAAATGCTTCTGAAGCCGTGTTGTCATAATGTTATTGGGGATGTTGGGGCTAACGATGCACGCTTGTAGGCTACATGTTTTCATTTGGTATTCGCATGTAAGCATAGTGTGATTTAGTATTGTTGAACTTAAATTTCAGCAGATCATAAATCGCTGAAGCAAAGTAACGGATCTACGTATGTTTGCGTTGACCTCCTATGTATATTTCCCTGTTTGGTACTGAATTTTCTTGGTGATGCACATAACTTTTGCAGTCCCATATTGGGTTCATTGGTTGTGTGACCTGAATTTGGTCGTCATTTTGAAGCTAACAAAGAACAAGTATTACTTCCGGAGAAGCTTGAACAGGCCACAGAGGATCGAAAGATGAAATGTATCTCAATTTCCGTCAGAATAATGATCGACAGACAGTTTAGATGTAAAAATATTCTTTTCCTAGCGAAGGAGCATAACCAGGAGCCGCTGAGCTTTGCAAGCTGTTAACTGATGCAAGAGACATGCCAGCTTTGCAGCCTCACACTACTGCCAGCTTCCAATCCTGGTCAAGATCAAGATGGTCTTAGCTCATTGAAAGGTCAGTGGTAAACATGTTTGGTTATTACAAAGCTCACCACCCGATTGAAATTCAAATTGATAAGGATATAATACTCTTGACCTCATTTTTATGTACCCGCGGTAATTATATGACAAGGAAAATGATCTTTAAACAGGGGAAGGTACAAAAACACCGCCGCGGCGGCATCCTATTCCTTCCTCCGCGCATCTCCTGCAGATGTGAAACCATGAAGCCGCGTGCCCCTGCTCTTCCGTTTGATCGCCAGTGGCATGAGAGATGAGATGTGAGATGACTGATGGGACTCAGTTGTCCACACGTCTTCTCTGCAAGTGTGGAAAAAATTGAAACTGTGCACACCTCAGTTCTCCGTTTTCTTCGATTCCACTAGTTGCCGAGCATTCCAGCGGACCCCGTATTCTCCTGTAGCTACAGTAACCACGTCCAAAGAATTCAAAAAATTGCAGACTGTGTGCTAGCTGGCTGTGCATTCTCTGTGCTGATTGGGGGTCTCTTGGCCATGCTCTATATTTTGTACTTGTTTGTTCCAGTTTAAAGTTGAGTTGAGTTTTACTGTAGATAATTTGTGATCCCCTCGAAAAACATTTTAAATTTTTTTTAAAATTACGAAAAATTATTTTTTGAACTCTAGGAAGAATTATTTAGAACCACACAAAAATAACCATAAAATATTATATTATTTGGCTTATACAAAAAGACAAATTTTCATTGAATTTAATTTAGTTTAATCTGAAACAATCAAGGCCAAATTGTCTAACCTAACCTTAGATAAATGTGACTTGTCACACTTTTGTGGTTAAAAAAATCAATGCCATATTTGTGGCAAAGTGTGGCAAAACAAATCATTATACGACGAGTGGATCCATGGCTAACAAAGTATCAAGCCACAGCTATAGCACGGACAAAACACTAGCCATAAAAACTCTGATGTGTTTAATCTTAGTCGTGTCAGATTTGGCGGCGAACCAAACATAACCCATGAATTAATAACCAGTCCCTCTCCCTTTTTTTTTTTTTCTAGCTGAGATCATCAGCCGGCTTTATGATCCCAGCCAGCTGGTTGCTGTCCGAGCGCCACGTGTGCATCGCCTAGCAGCGCAGGTGGCACGCCGTCCCATCATCGCCGATCCCCTTTGGTTCTCGGAATTTCTAGCGGAATCGACCGAGGTCAGTTCAATGCGTACACATTAGCGGTAGAGAGCATCTCAGGATGGCCGCTAGCTAGTAGGTCGTAGCGATTAGCGAACGCCGTTAATCGAAGAGGAATCAAACAAAGGATAGACAGGCCAAGCTCTGGACTGGGTAGGAAGATCTTCTACGCTCTTACCTCATAGTCTCTTAGGCAAATATACTCTCTTTAATATACGGGTTTGGATTGGTTTGGTGTTGATGTTGGTGTAGGTTTTAACAGAAAAAGAAAGAGATTGAAAATTGCTATATTTTAGATCATTGAAAAAAACCCACGAAGTTTCAAAGAAAAATTATAAAATGTTACATTAAATGGTCTGTAAAAAGAATAAATTTTACAAACCAAACCAGAAGGAAAACTGCTAATCAAAAAGCGCTTTTAACTCGATCAAGTTGATTGCATAGGGATTCTTCAATTATTTAGGAGGACATGGTATGCCAAGAGGTAGTGTCGAAGATTTTTGCAATAATGGTGTCATTTTTTTTTAGCAAAAGAGTGTAGCGTAGTTAAATAAAAAAAAGCCTAACCCTGAACATGTAATGCATATCTTTTTTCTTTTCCTTTTTGAGCGTGGTCCGATGGTTTGATCCTCCCATATACTTAGAGCATCCCCAGCAGGACCCTCATCTCCGGCCTGCATCACGCGTAAGTGCTCCCGCCCAAGACACGTAATCGCTCCCTTTCGCCAGCGTGACACAATGACGTTCCGCCCTTCTTCATGGCGTGACACAGCGACGCTTGAATTTGGCTCGCGCGTGACACAACGACGTTTGAAAGCCCGCTCCCGCCATTATCGCAGCAGCGTGATGCAGTATGTGACAATGGCCCCTCTTGGATGCTCTTATAAGTTTGATTATGACATTTGATCAAAGCAATATAAGCCCTAAGGTTTCTATAAAACAACATGACATTAGTTAGACCATATATACAAGTTTATAAAAAACCAAACCATTTACAATAATGGGTGCCGACTTATATACATATGGCAAAGATTAGTTAGTTGGAAACACGATGATAGGTACAGCCGTCTCTCCGAGGTTGGTTTTGGCGTGCACATGTGAACCATCATTCGACGATCACTTGTTGGGAAACAACTCTTCAGTGTCGAGTGACGACGCCAATAAGCAGAGGCGAGACCTACCGCCGCAGCAGAGGATCCCCCACACTCCCACTACCACCACAGTCGTCAGTGGAGCAAGCATAGCAAGCTCTCCTCTCTTTCTTCCTCTATAAAAATGGCGGACAAGGAGATGGAGGCAGCTGAGCCATCTCTCTCTCTCTCTCTCTCTGTCTCTCTTGGTGCCTGGTGTGGGGGCAGCCATGGGCATGGGCGTGGAGAGGAAGGTGAAGGTGGGGGAGGTGGTGCTGAGGGGCGCGGTGTGCGGGCTGGCGGCGCTGGCGGCGGCGCTGGTGGCGACGGACAGCCAGACGAGGACCTTCTTCTCGCTGGAGCGGAGGGCGCGGTTCACGGACATGAAGGCGCTGGTGCTCCTCGTCGCCGCCAACGCCACCGCCGCCGGCTACAGCCTGCTGCAGGGGGCGCGGTGCGCGGCGGCCGCCCTGGCGAGGGGCGGCGGCGGCGGCGGCGCGAGCAGGTCGCTGGCGTGGTGCGTGTTCTCGTGCGACCAGGCGCTGGCGTACGCGATGATGGCGGCGCTGGCGGCGGCGCTGCAGGCGGCGCTGGTCGGGAAGCGCGGCCAGCCGGAGCTGCAGTGGATGGGCATCTGCGGCCTCTACGGCGCCTTCTGCCGCCAGGTCGGCGAGGGCATCGCCGCCGCTGTAGCCGCCGCGCTCGCCGCCGTGCTCCTCGCCTCCCTCTCCGCCTTCAACCTCTTCCGCCTCTACGGCGCCGCTCGCAACGGCGCAGCTGCAACGTCGTAGCTTCACTTCACCCTTCACTCTTCGGAGAACCAACACTGCCTGAGGCCAGTGCTGCTGTACGCTAGCTAGCTCATTTAGTAGAAGACTGAACTTTCCTCCCGGTCTTGGGAAATTAATTTACGAATTTGTTTTAACAAAATTTGGCCCAAATCTATGGTATTTGCTCATAATTAATTGACTTGGGTGGCTAATTACGGAGGTTTATAAGGCCTTCTGTTGCAGAAACAGATGAAAATATCGCTGTCTCATGTTGTGTAGTGTAGATTCTACTCGTCGGTGTCGGGTGTCACTGTTACCGTGCGTATTAATATCTTCGTGAGATGTCATTTTCCAACTTGAAACAAGTGGAGCCGTTAATTTGATCCTTGATGGTATGTTTAGTTGCTTCAACGGGATTGAACTGGATGTTACTGTATATACGGTGCCTGATTGATTGCTTCAACGAGGGTGAACGGGTTGGTATGATATGATACATGGTTTAGAGGTGTTTTGTTAGTTGAATGAAGTTGTACCGAATGATTGCACATGGTTTCAGGTGATTGGTTTGGTTGGTGGGATGTAGGGGCGGATCCACCACCAGGGCTGGTGGGGCCGCTGTCCAGGCTTAAATTTTGGTGTCACTTCATATATAAGATCGCTCGACATCGCTAAAAATGAAAGAAATAAGAATTAGTTTATCTTGCTTTGCTAGTTCAGTTGATTTGCTTAGCGATTTTATGACCTGCAGTCTCGATTCGATTCCTCATGAAGCAAAAATGTTGCTTTGCTTCTACATTTTTTTCTCTCTCCATTCATTTTTTACAGAGAACATGAAAAAACCTTCCCACTCGATTAATATAGAAAACGCATGAGAAAAGTCTCATTAAATAACATAGAATTATGATGATCATGCATTTGAAATGTGTAATACAAGTTTTTCAATGTAAAAACTCGGGTTTAAATAAACAGATTTCTCACGAGTATCAGAGGTAGAAAAATATGAACATACTCTATATATGAAAATATTTTCTCCTCCGAATAAGAGATGGTAAGCCTAAGGTTTAGGCTTGCCAATTAAATGATAAACCTAAGTAGCATGCCAATTAAATGATAAGCCTAAGGTTTAGGCTTGCCCAGGCTTGATTTTCATCCTGCGTCCGCCACTGGTGGGATGGGATGATTCTGTTTCTCGTTTATGCGTTTGGTCGGTGGGATGAGTTTGTATTATATGGTACATGATGATTTAGAATGAGAGAATATTCTCTGTTTTATGCTGCACGACATGGTTCAAATGATTCAATATAGTTTTCGCTTAATTGTTTCATCCTGTATTGTCCTATCTTGTTTTATTCTTTTTTTCATCTAATTCCATAATTGATTAGTGTAATGGAACGATATAGTCTGATACACGTGTTTGGTTGATGGAATAAAATGAGACGGTACATGATCATCAAATTTATGATCACTCAAATTAAGAGAATGTTTTTTGTTTATGCTGGCTCTAGCTTTTTGTTGAATTATCACGTACAACTTTTATTTTACTCTCTTTCGTTTCATTATGTTTTATGTCTCTTCAATTTTCATGCAACCTAATATCATCAGCCAAACACTTTTGTTCTGAAAAAAACACTCTTCAAAGAGAGACACATTTTAAAACTAATCCGCAAACCAATCCGTTCAAAAGCGCACACACAAGTCTCGAAACTAATCACAACCAAAACAAAAACCACGGAAACACTTGGCTCCCAAAATTCTAAAGATGGAAACATTTCATTTCGGAAAGTTGGCCGAAAGGCATATGGGTAAGAATGAAAATAGACATTCAATTAATAGACATTCAATTACCATAATATTTGGGACAAAGTTTTTCATGCATAAGCCGAAAATAAAGGGCGGCGAAGCAGCTGGACAAAACGCCGTTCATACGGCTCGTTGGCGAGGCCCCCGGCTTTTGGAGCGCACTACTCGCACGCGCGCCGCGCGCGTGCAGTTGCTCCACTCATCACGCCGCTCACACGCGTCAGTACGTACGACACGCCCACACGAGAGTTTTCGCAACGATTTCTCTAATAAATTTGTAACCCGACAAATCCGTACGCACACATTATATGCAAAGAACGCGGTCCGATGGCCCCAGCTTTAGATCTTGTGTAAAAACTTATTGTTTTTGTTTCGCCATGTAAAAAAACAAAAAACCATAAAAAATTATAAATATTCTACAATCAGTGTCAGGTCTCACATGTATTTCATTCGAATCTATATGATCAATATTCATTTATATAAACATTTTTTAAAGAAAAATCTAGATGTATAAATGTTGTATAGCAATACAAAAAAATTAGGTCGAAATAGCCATGCGTTAGAGAATATTTATGATTTTTTTGAATTTTTTTACATGGCGAAACAAAAATAATAAAACTTTTCTCAAGATCTAACGCTGGCCGTTGGATGCGGCCAGTGCTGGGCGTTGGACGGGAGGCGCGTCCGATGCCTGTCGGACCGCCCCCGCATTCATATGCAAATGCGACATGCTCTATCTTTGAGATGTTTTTCACTTGGATTTTATAAAGTTTATGGTGTCTAAAGGGAGTGTTACGCAAGCATGCTGCTCGGCCGTCCCTATGCCATGCCCAACATATATACACTGCATAAACCGAAAAGATTTTAATTCATTATATACATAAAACAAAAGCAACAAAGATATTTTTCCTACACGTCTCGATATCCATGGCGCTCCTTTTATACCGGGAACAGGAACACGTCATGGTCGTAAACGACGACGGTTTTTGTCCACTCTTCTGTCAGTTGTTATGACCGTTACTTCGGATGCCTTTTCTGGCATCGACAGCAACCGAAGCCGGTCGGCCCGCGACACATCTGGGCCTCTCCCAGGCCCGACGCGGGCCATCCCACCAGGCCCATGAAACGGAAGCGATCCTTCTCGAACTGTGCCCCCGCCCGGCGGCGTACGCCCGGCCCATGTACCCGGTGGTGTCGTCGCCGCACCGTGGGCACATTAATACCGACTCCCGAGGTAGAATGAACTCTGCGTGGCCTATAGACCAGGTCCACGAAGCGTCTGGACGCGGAACAAACTCCCGTGCGGGCCGTGGGCCGTGGACCGTGGCTGGTTGGCTGGTAGTGGGTAGGGACTAGTGACTCTAGTGAGCAAGGCGTTTTTGTATAAAACCCCCTGTATTTTGTCACAGTTACGCGCCTGCCCCGCCCCTTTCTTCTCCGACGTGGTTCACGACGCCGCCTGCCTCCGGCCTGCCTGCGCCCGCATCGTCTCCGGCGAGCACCGACCATGGTGAGAGGCTCGAGATCCTGCACCTCTTCCCCTCCCCCCTCGCGTAGAGTCCATTGGGATATTCTCGTCTTCCTCGCGCCAAGCTCGTGCCTTTTTTCTTTTGTTTTCTCTTTTCCTTCGTGATCGGTGGTGCCCATGCGTATCCCCGCGATTTGGAGAAGATCCTGTGTTGGTCGACCTCGTCGGAGGCTTTCTGCCAGCCGCGTGGACGTGAGCAGCGTGCCGTTTTGATTTTGGGGGATTTGGAGCGGCGGTTCTTGTTTGCGTATGATTCTTGTTGTGGATCTGTCGGTGGTTTGCCAATTTTTCGATGGACAGATGGTAGGTCTGATCGTTGCACTTGATTGCACATGTATTTTTTTTCCCCAGACTGGTCATACATACATGGATATGAAGTATGTTTGGATTCAGCTCCTATGGATGTAGTGATGCTGATGGTTTTGAATTTTTAATCGTGTAGCACCTGAAAATGATGCGAGAATTGAAGATTTTTGCACATAAGAATTGAGCGGATTATAAATATATTGGGCTCTCACCTGTATAGACGTTAAGCTCAAGGGGCAGGAAATGACATGAACTGTACCAATGCGTTGCAGTGGTTAGCTTCAGCATTTCATTATTTTTGGCATATGACCTAATGAAATTCTTGTAAGCCTTGAAATTTTGTGCAGGCAATGTTATTTTTTATTCTGTCAGGAATAAGATAGCCTTGAATGGAGAAGCTAGGTCATTTTTTCACTGTTCTCAGGCTTATTGATAGGAACAAGATTAGTTAATACCAATATCGACTTTTTGGTTAGCCACCTTTTCCAGTGTCAAGAAAGGACAATAAAAGGGTAACCGGGATAAATTTTTGGTTAATATGTTGTAGTTGCGCTTTGTGTTTGGTTCTTGTGCATAATTTGTTTGTTATATATCTTCAATTCTAAATTTGTAATTATTTCAACTATCTGCACTACTGGTAATGTGTTGCAATGATCTAAGATCATACTAATCAGTATCCTCCTTGGTTTCAGTTATTCCTTTAGGTTAACACTGTAGTTTCTGTTTCTCATTGTTGAACTACCATGACAAGTTTGGTCTTGAATAGGTGTGGTAGACCATTCTGTTAGATTAAAGAGTTAATAAAAATTAATATGTGTTTTTCCGGAAGCAAATGTGAATAAAATTTGACGACTCTACTTGCAGTCCTTTCCCCTAAGTTAATTAACACTTGGGTAGATCAGAAATTCAGAATGTCATTTTTTTGGTCAAATATGTTTGTCTTTCTCTTGTCATACCAAGGAATGAAGATGCTGTGTCCATAATAGGTTAACATGCGTATGTTGTAGTTCTAAAAAAAATGTTATGTTTTTATTTAATTTGTACCCTGAATTATTTTCATTTTGCATTAACAGACTACTTCAAGGCGCTTTGCTGATCGGAAGAGTGCAAAGTTCCAGAAGAACATCACGAAGAGGGGCTCGGTGCCTGAAACCACTGTGAAGAAGGGGAATGATTATCCTGTTGGACCTATTGTGCTTGGATTCTTCATTTTTGTGGTCATTGGATCATGTAAGATTCTCTGAATTCCCATTTCAATTTAATCCTGTAGGTCTCCTTTGGTTGTATTCCTTTTGAATGCACAAATACAACCGAATATATTCCAATTTTATCATTTAAAAGCAACTATCTATCTAAAAACAAATATTTTGCATCCATGAAATGCATGTAAATATATCTGTAATAATAGGTTGGCTCATTCTTGGAACTGTACTGAATGTTCCACCCTCTATTCATGTTAGCCCTTTCTGACTGTTTGAACCAGGCATGTAGGTGCTCAAAGTATGGTTGGACAAGATGTCTGTGACCACTATACCTAGCATTGATCTAATCACTGGATAACTCTGTATTTCAATATGCTGTCTGATTTAATTGCCCCTTTAAAATTTTGTCATAGTGTTTGTTGACTATGTCTTGTCCCCCAGATAAATGTAAAGTGCATCCATCTTTGAAAGCATGGCGTGTTTTTTGTCATTAGGATGTGCTGATCTATATTTTTCAGAATATGTAACTCTTACTTGTGCTACTTTACGTCTTAGCAGTCGAGCCACCATGTTAATTTTCTTGGCTAAGCAAATTTTGATGTCTAATATGTTTTACATGCCTACTTTTGAAGGCTATATTACGGGATTCAAATGATAAATTGTTAAGTTTATGCATTGTTGAGCGATTGGCTGATTGCTAAATACAATGAATACTTTTGTTTCCTTAATTGAAGTGTTTTGCCGCCTGTTGGGTCAAATTAATTTAAATTGAGTGAAAAATATACTTAAAAAGAATAAGCATATACGAAGTATGGGCTGTTGCTGCACATATTTGAAGTTCTACTTCATGCATGTGCTAGTTCTGTTTTTCTCTAAAACTTTTCTGACTCGTTGCCCCCTGTTGTGATAAATTAATTTAAACAAGTGAAAATGTAAACACAGAAAAGAATAAGCAATTAGGAAGTATGAAGCAGCCGCACATCATAGAAGTCCTTTTCCATGCATGTGCTAGTTCTATTTTTCTCTAAAATTTATTGATTTGTTAAATATATTATTCTGTTGACTCTGTCCTGTTGATTTGATCATCAATCATGTGAGTTACATTTTTTCAGCAATATACATTTCTTTACTGCGAAGCGTGAAGGTAGTGATAAAAGGAAGTCTGACAGCTTGTACTTTTGGTTCTTTGCAGCCCTGTTTCAGATAATAAGGACAGCGACTAGTGGTGGGACGGCCTAAATCAAACTAAAACCAGATGTTTATCTATGTGTTTGGAGGCAGTATCTATATGCCAGGAACAAAGTTGTTCCTGGACGATTATATATAGAGAGTGCATGTTGTTTGTTTCCTTTTATTGTATGAAGTTTAAACTAGATATGCTGGAATTATGCACATATGTGACAATTTAATGGACATAATAGAACTTAAAACTTTAATCTGTTTCGTTGGCTGATGCTTTCTTGATAGATAAACATGGATGATGGATTGTATCTATTTTTGCTTGCATCGCGGTGCATGTTTCAAAGGTTTAACTGTTTAAGCTAATTGAAATTTCTATCTGATGGCTTGACCCTGTCTGATGCATTGATTTTTCAATCGCTCAGACCACGACTTTGATGAAGTCGTAATGCATGGCCATTGCAATATGGCATGCACTTATTAAGAACAGATAGCATCATTATCATGGTGATTCATGCCAATCAACATCTGTGTCACAAGAGCGGTGACGGGCTAACTTTCTTATGACACTGCATAATCTTGGATCAATTTAACAGCATTCGCAGTGGTCGCACTCAAACGATAAATAAAACATTGGATTCTGCCAACGATTTGACTCCTTTTTGGCATGACAGGCTCGTCAAATTGTACAATGTACATTACTGCATGGCGCAATGCCCAGCTGTTCATCTTGAGTGTGTGATCCCTGAACCTGGCTCTTGTCATCCATCCATAAACTATATACAAGGGACCAAAAATCTCTGAATTATTTTTTTGAAGCTAAAATATCTTATTGCGTTGTGATGGCTTCTGCATGATTCATTTGTCATGAGCAAGTTCAACAGCCTCCTCCAAAAAAGCCAGTGGTCCCTGCCGCCTTCCATTGCAATCAGAATGGGACCATTGTTTCTTGGGAGATCCAAGGTAGCTTACCTGAAAATATCTGAGTCGCAATGCTCAGTGGCGATGACTTCTGCACCTTGAGAAACTGATTCTTGGTCAGTCCTATGCTGCAGTCATATATATTTTATTCCAGCATGTTTCGTGCACAAGTAAAATTTGCTTGCATGATTTTCAGACACGAACCCAAATCAGATGCTGTATTTTGTTGTGTGATAGTGAAAATCGTGCACCTGTCAAGTCGCTTTCTACTGTAATTGCGTTGATCAACCTGCCAATTAGGGTCGCATAGACAGGCTGGGTTGGAAATTAAGTTTCATTTGAGGAACACCTACCTTTGTGATTTGATTCATGTGTCAAACATCTGGTTTTAGTCTTCATTTTTGTACAGCTTTAGTCTTTTTCATGTTTATATTCAATCCACAGTACAAGACTATTAAGCATAATTTAAAACAAGTTGCAGCATCAGCATCAAGCCATCAAGTGGTTGGCCCAAACACACACAATGAATTAGATATGACCAATCATGGCTCTCGGTCATCACACATGTCATCAAATCCACATCTCAATGTGCCTCAAATTACGTAAAAGACCATTGATACATTCCAGATAATCCAAGACAGATCATACGTAGAAGTAACCCAATGAAGGACGACAACCATCAAGAACATTCACACAAGCACTCCATCAGACAACAAATTAAGCCAAACACCGTGATGAAAAAAATCAATTGGCATACCTTTTAAGCAACCCATAAATATGTTCTCTTTTGATACCACAGTCGACATAGCTATAACCCTGATTAAAAGATGGCCATACAAATTGATTTCTCCATAATCATATTGTACTTTTGTCTCCTTTCAAAAAGAAGAAAACAAAAAAGACTACGATCACGGTACTCCACAGCAAAAATAAAACCTGTGGTTTTTTCGATATGACAGCAGGCACAGCTGTACCCTAGCCAATTAAGTATACTCCCTCCTTTTTTTTGTTTGAAGCATTTGACTTTTTGTCACGTTTTTGACCATTCGTCTTACTAAAAAATTTAGACCCTGTTCTTTTGAAATGATCTGAGCAATGAAATGACCGAACTTGAGAAACTTCCGAGGTAGTCTCGAGATTGATTACATTTACATCGGGGATAAAATTACGCCCATTGCCATGGCCCACTCCTTGACGGCTAAATCGAATGCACCCTACTAGGGCCTAGTTCCTAGAAGGTTCTATCGAGCCCATATGCATCCTGTAGAAACGAACTTCTGGTGCACGGTGCATAACGATCTAGGATTCTTGTTTGAGTCCTACTCGAACAAGAGTTCTGCAGACGGCTACGTGAAGACCGGGACGTGGTTTCCGGATTGGAATAGAGTCGTGATCCCCAGAATTGGAGTATACCTTATCTACCTCGGGATGTATTTGGCATGTCTTGAGTTAAATTCTGGACTCGTGGTCGGCCGGCCGGTTATCCCTTGGTAGGTCGGTTGTTCAACACTATATAAACAGGACCCCCACGATGTGTTGAGGGGCCGATCCAAGACGATCTGAAGCTATCAGACTTTAGGAGATCGCATATTACTTCATGTACACACATAACCTCGCCGAGACTTGTTCGTCTCGCCGAGCCACCTCTTGTAATCATCTCTGATATATAAGAATGGCTGGACGTAGGGCTATTATCTCTCCGAGAGGATGAACCAGATAAAACTCCATCTCCTGTGCGTTGTTGTTCGTGGTTGTTCGGCGTCTCTCTATCTCTCTTTGAAGAACCTTGGTTGACTTGGGTCGATATCCCAACCGTCGGCAATGGCGCCGTCCGTGGGGAGACGCAGATCGAGCATGTCGAACTCTATCAGCGATAAGGAGATTCTCCCTGAGGACTACGACTCGGAAGGTAGGATGTCTATTCCCTGCCAGATCGGATCGATCCTTCGATCTTGATCGCCTCCGGATCTGGTTCCCGGCTCCGTGCATGGGCTCGGATCTCGATCTCCTCGGCACGGCGACTTTTCGTCCGGGCGCCGTCTGATCCCATGACGAGCTCCTCGCTCGGGCCGGATCTCTTCGCAGCGGCTCTTTCGTCCGGAAGCCTTGTCTCCCCGCGACGAAGCTCCTTGCTCGGGGCTCGGATCACTGCGACCGAAAGCTCTTCGCCGGCGCTTGTCCGTCCCGCGACGAGCTCCTTGCTCGGGCCCGATCTTTTCGCGCGGACAGCTCTTCGCCGGGCCTCGTCTGTCCCATGACGAAGCTCCTCGCTCGGTGGATCTCTCGCCGGCGCTCTTCGCCGGGCCAGCGCTCTGTCCCATGACGAGCTCCTTGCTCGGGATCGGATCTTCGCACGGGCACTCTACGCCGGCGCGCTCTGTCTCCTCGCGACGAGCTCCGTGCTCGGGGTTGGATCAACCGTCGCGGACAGCTCTTCGTCCGGCGCGCGTCCGATCCCATGGCGAGCTCCGTGCTGGGGCGGATCAAACTCCTTCCGAATCCGGGCTGTTTGGCGGTGGATGTTGGGAGAGAGCGACCAAAGACTTGGAACATCGACCCGACCGTAAGTTCCTCGTGTAGGTCTTCGTTTCCTAACCGGCGCTTTTCTCAAAATTCGCACCTTAGTTCGTCCAAGTCTCTCGGTACGCCATGTAAAGTTCAACCCATTGAGCGGTGAATGCTCGCGACCCTGCGGTCCTCCTCACCACTTGTCTTCTCGCACAACTCTTTCTCTCTGGTAACACTTGATGGTGCCGGTCTTGCGAACTCTTGGCTCCGCAATCTTAAGGGTTTTCCTGCCCAGTGTCTGGTTTCAACAAGTTCCTAAACTTCGAGTTGCGTAACACGGCATCCACCTCGCGGCTAAGCTCGCTCTCGTAAGCCCTCCACGGCGAGAGGCACTTACCGCTCACGGCACAACCACTTGGCAAAGCTCGCTCGTAAGCCCTCCGCGGCGGAGGCACTTTCCTTGTTCGGTTACCTTGAATCGCCTAACTTATGTTAACGGCGGTTCCGAGCGAGTCGATTAGGATACGGTGTCGCTCTAACTCTCTACGCACGCGTGCTTGAAGTCGCAAGTTCAGTCTTCATGCATCGTCCGTCTGCAGGGCTAGGCGTCGCTCTTTCTCTTGTGCACTGCTCGAGTTCGCAAACTCAGTCCTCGGCAGTACTGCAGAAGTGGGAGTTAGGCTAAGCGTTCTCCGGTTTTCTTAAAACTCTCTAGCGCTGTTTCGCCTTGCTCTTGGTTTCTGTTCGTCCTTGTCTTTTCTTTGCTCTTTTTTTGTAGGAAAAGCTGCTCGGTCGAACTCCGCTTTCTGATTCAAGCCTTTTCGGCGGTCTTGAGTCGCTCGGCCACTCCTCGAGGATCATCTCCTCGGTCGATTGGGACTTGAGCTGAATTTGGCAACCCCAGATGCGTTTTCAGTTTTTCAGTTCCTTTTCTTAGCGTTGGTTTTCCAAAACCTCGTTGGTCTTCGCTCCGTGGCGCTCCTCACGTCTGAGCATGTCTTTTATCTGGCGACGACCATGCGGCTCCGGCTAACCAAGCGGTGCACCACCGATGGAGTTACGCCCGCCGTAGCGATTCTCATCGCGAGCGGACATGCCCACCGTAAGCCGATTCTCATCGCAACGGCACTCTGGCGCTGGTTCCGCGCCCGAGGCGACACTAACGCTGCGGGGTCCATGCCGGATAAGATTTCGCCTCGCCGCCTTGCTGCGGCTAAGGTCCCGTTGCCTTCCACGGTTAGCGGTCTTAGCTACTGCTGAGACTTGCTTGCCATCGCGTTTTTTATCCATGCTCGTCCTTCACAGCACGGTGTCCGGAGCAATGCACCACCAACGAGTCCTCGCCTTGCAGAACTCGATTCTCATCGCAACAGCACTCTGGCGTCGGTTCGCGATTCGCCGAGGTGACACTAACGCTATCGGGGGCGTGCGGAAAAAATTATGTCTTGTGCGGGTAGGTCGTCTTTGCGTGTTTTCCAAAACTCGCTTTGCTCTTCTTAGAGCCTTTTCTTGCTCTCTTTTTCCCTTGTCGGCTCGTTTCTTGTTTGTCTTCTGCAGGGAATACAGAGGGGAACATCGACTCGGTGATGGTCGTGGCGAGGTTCGAGCTTCCCACCAAAACCGATGTACGCATCCTCCCTTCTCGCACGCCCGCGCATGCCCGGAACCGATCACTTCACCGCGTATGATTTCTTGCCTTTGCCCGACATCGACCTTCACAGTTCGGCTAAGTCAAATAGTCGCGCCACCAACGGAGTCCCGCCCACCGTAAGTCGATTCTCATCGCGAACGGGCATGCCCATCGTAGTCGATTCTCATCGCAACGGGCACTCAGCGTCGGTTCGCACTTGCCAAGACAACGCTAACACCGCCGCAAGGAATACGTCATGGGTAAAGCGTTGATTTCACACGTTCTCTTGCGGCTCTGATCGCGTCGGGTTGTGATTCACCTCGCGACGGCGGTTCTTCGCCGGAGCGCGATCCGTCCCGCGACAAGCTCCGTGCTCGGGCTGGATCACCTCGCGCGGCGGCTCTTCGTCCGGGCGCTGGCTCCTCCGATGCGTCTTCGCTGGTCGCGCTACGGTTCCTTTAACGAGCTCCGTGCTCGGGGACTAGATCTCCTTACTTGGTTCCTTCGACGAGCTCTACGTTACGGGGTCGGGTCACCTTTCCCATTCGTATGCATTGTCTCGCTCCTAGCACACGATCTACGTCTCGAGGCACATCGCCGCTTCCTCGAAGGCGCGACATTCGCCGAGCGCAATTTCTATTTCTCGGACAAGCTCTGGCCCGAGAGGTGGTTCCTTATCTTTTCCTAGGCATCCGAATGCTCGATGCGCAGCGGCAAGACGAGTCCATCTCGCGACTTGCTATGTTTATTCTCCGGAAGATCGATCTTACGGATGCGGTGATATGCTCTTCACTACTAAGAATCCAATCCTCCTTGATGACGTTCACCTCGAGGAGATGATTCACCTCACTTCTTCCGATTTACGTATCGAGGGTGGGTACTCGCCGGAAGATGTCGTTCTCGCTCGATGCAACAGAGTTGCTCGATGCAAGGCGGGTTTGTTCGACCCGAACAAGTCTTGTTCGGTTGAACTATAACCTGTTCGGTCACTTGTTGCGTCTTTGTAGCGGAAAAATACCCTCTTCGTGACTTGGAGTCTCAAGAGGATGACCCCTCTAGTGAGTCCTTCCACTTGAGTCTCGGGGCTAGCCGTCGGGATAAAATTACGGCCCATTGCCATGGCCCACTCCTTGACGGCTAAATCGAACAGCCTACTAGGGCCTAGTTCCATAGAAGGTTCTATCAGGCCCATATGCATCCTGCCGAACGACTTCTGGTGCACGGTGCATAACGGTCTAGGATTCTTGTTTGAGTCATACTCGAACAAGAGTTCTGCGGCTACGTGAAGACCCTGGCGTGGTTTTCGGATTGGAATAGAGTCGTGATCCCCAAGAATTGGAGTATACCTTATCTACCTCGGGATGTATTTGGCATGTCTTGAGTTAGTTCGGACTCGTGGTCGGCCGGCGATTATCTCTTGGTAGGTCGGTTGTTCAACACTATATAAACAGGACCCCACGGCGTGTTGAGGGCCGATCCAAGACGACACAAGCTATCGGACTTTAGGAGATCGCATATTACTTCCTGTACACATAATCTCGCCGAGACTTGTTCGTCTCGTAGAGCCACCTCTTGTAATCATCTCGATATATAAGAAAGGCTGGGCGTGAGGCTATTATCTCTCCGAGAGGCTGAACCAGATAAAACTCCTGTCTCTCATTCGTTGTTGTTCGTGGTTGTTCGGCGTGTCTCCTATCTCCTCTTTGAAGAATCTTGGTTGACTTGGGTCGATATCCCAACCGTCGACAATTTCGTTTGACTTGCTTTTTAAAGCGTTAGGGCCCATCTTCCAAATAGCGAAAAAACGGACTCATAAAACTCAAAGTACATGTGTTTTCAAAACGTAGATAAGTCGTTAAGCTGTTAAGCCGTTAAGTTAAAAAAGAATTGGGCCTTAATGTAAAAATGTTAAAAAAAAGGTCATATTTAAAGTATCTCTATTGATAAAACAAATCATAACAAAATAAATGATATTTACAAAAAAAAATTTGAATAAGACAAATGGTAAAAAGCGTGTTCAAAAGTCAAATGCGTTAAACAAAAAAACGGAGGTAGTATTAATGTTTTTCCCCTTTAATTGATAGCAAAATATTAGTGTTTTCTGATGTTTGGATTCCACAGGTTTTCTCATATGCACCATGTGGCAGCTAGCATCGCAAGAAATCGAGGGCAGACAGACACACATCCTTGTCACCCCCATGCCACTTGCCACTTGCCATGTCAATGCATCGCAAGAAGACTCTTTTAATTAAATCTCTCATCACAGGGAGACGGTAGCAGTCGACAGCCATGGAGCAGCAGCAGCACCACCACCGGCCGGACCCCGAGGCCCCGCTGCTGGCCGCCGCCTCCAAGCCGCCGGCGAAGCGCAACAAGTACTCCTTCTTCTGCGCCGTGCTCGCCTCCATGACCTCCGTCCTCACGGGCTACAGTAAGATTTAAGAACACTACTCTTTTGGCGCCATGGCCGTGAATCTTTGATCGATTTGGCGCCATTGGTGCGTGCGTGCAGACGTGGCGGTGATGAGCGGCGCGCAGATCTTCATGCAGGAGGACCTCGGGATGAGCGACACGCAGATCGAGGTGCTCTCCGGCGTGGTCAACATCTACTCGCTCGTCGGCGCGCTGCTCGCCGGCTGGACCTCCGACCTCCTCGGCCGCCGCCGCACCATCGTCCTCACCAACGCCTTCTTCCTCGCGGGGCCCCTATTCATGGCTCTCGCCGGCGGCTACGCCGCCCTCATGGCCGGTCGCTTCGTCTCCGGCATCGGCGTCGGCTACGCCCTCGTCATTGCCCCCGTCTACGCCGCCGAGATCGCCCCCGCCTCCTCCCGCGGCCTCCTCAGCTCCCTCCCCGAGGTCACCTGATCACCTCACATTTCACTTCACTTCCTCTGCTTCAAATTCGTCAAATTTATCCTCTCTCTGTTTCGAATTCGGTTTAAATTCGTCTCCTTTTTTTTTGTTTTGGAAGATTTTTATCAACTGCGGAGTGATGCTGAGCTATGTGTCCAACTTCGCCTTCTCGGGGTTGCCGGTGCACCTGTCGTGGCGGCTGATGTTCGCGGCGGCGGCGGTGCCCACCGTCTTCCTGGCTGCCGGCGTGCTCACCATGCCGGAGTCGCCGCGGTGGCTGGTGATGAAGGGGCGGCTCGAGGAGGCTAAGGGCGTGCTCGAGCGGACGTCGGACACGAACGCGGAGGCCGAGCAGCGGCTGCTCGAGATCGAGGAGGTCGTGGACAGCGGCGGCAATGGCGGCGGCGGCGGGAGCCCGTGGAAGGAGCTGCTGACGAAGGCCGGCGTGCGGCGGGTGCTGGCCATCGTGCTGACGCTGCAGTTCTTCCAGCAGGCGTCGGGCATCGACACGGTGGTGCTGTACGGCCCGCGGGTGCTCGCCATGGCCGGCGTCACGTCGAACACCCTCCTCCTGGGACTCAACGTCCTCTTCGGCGTGGCGAAGGCCGGCTCCATCCTCGTCGCCATGGTGCTCGTCGACCGCGTCGGCCGGCGGCCGCTCCTCCTGGTGAGCACCGGCGGCATGACGGCGGCGCTGCTGGTGCTGGGGTCCGTGTTCGCCGCCTTCGCCGGCGCCAGGGACGACGCAGCGGTGGCGGCGGTGACGACGGCGGCGGCGGTGGCGTTCGTGTGCGCTTTCTCCGTCGGATTCGGGCCGCTGGCGTGGGTGTACAGCTCGGAGATCCTGCCGCTGCGGCTGCGCGGGCAGGGCGCCGGGCTCGGCACCGCCATGAACCGCGTCATGAGCGGCGTCGTCACCATGACCTTCATCTCGCTCTACGGCGCCATCACCATGGCCGGCGCTTTCTACCTCTACGCCGCCATCGCTGCCGCCGCGTTCGTCTTCATCTACGCCTGTCTACCGGAGACCAAGGGCCGGAGCCTCGAGGACATGGAGCAGCTATTCCACACCAAGTGATGATCCTTCCGTTCCTGTTCCATTTGTCACTGTGTCATTGTTCGGCACATAGCCACATACATGATCGTAGAAAATCGATTCTTTTTTATGAAATATGGTATAAAAAACGGGTATGCTATTTACCATGCGAATGAAATATTTTTTTTGGACCGTCTATTCAACAGTCGGCTTTTTTTACCCATCAGTCGATTTTCTAGGCAGATCAGCCCCGCGTCTCCCACTCTTTCTCGTACTTTCCCCTTTTGTCCTCCCCTCCACCGCTCGACGGCCCGACCCCCACGGCTCTGCTCTGTGCTCCTCCTCCCCCACCGCCTTCGCCACCGCCCGCGGCCGGCGCCTAGCCGCTCCACCACTCAACCTCACTCCGCCGACGCCGCCCGCCAACCTAACTTGTTGTCGCCTTCACTTCGCCATCGCCACTGATCGCCTTCCACGTCCCGTCTCCAGTGGCCGCCGCTTCCATCCCTCACCAACCGCCGCCGCCGCCTCCTGACCATCCTCTAAGCCGGCGACACTTTAACTCGAACCCCACTAAACCCTAACCTATCCATGGCGGCATGGCGGAAAGCGAGGAGGTCACGGAGGAAGGAAGGCAGGCGGCCATGAGTAAGTGAAATTGACCAAATCCTCGGTTTCAATCGATGATGATTAACAATTCCTTTTGGGGATGGAGTGAGTATGCCGTGGCACCGCCACCGGAGCTGTGGACGGGAAAAGCGGTTGGCATGGCGGCAGTGGCGAAGGCGACAATGGGTTAGGTTGGGCGGGGTAGCGTCGGCGGCGGGGGAGGAGGAGTGCGGAGCAGAGCCGTGGGGGTCGGGCGGTGGAGGGGAGGAGAAAAGGGGAAAGTAAGAGAGAGAGTGGGGGTGCGAGGTTGATCTGGGCAGTTGGATTGAGATCCAATGGTCCAGAAAATTGACTGATGGGTAAAAAAACCGACTTTTGAATAGACAGTCCCTTTTTTAACGTTTTTAAAGTTCTAGTTGATCGATCACCCTCATCCCCACGCAACCAGTTCCTCTGACGTACTGCAGAGGGCAGTGGGTCACTGACATGTGGGTCCTATGCATATAGGGCCCATATGTCAGTGACACAACTGTAGATGGCAGTACGTAAGGCTGTCTCCAACAGTATCCCCTAAATTTGATCCCGTATAGCTTGATATAAGGAATCCCCTAAAAAAATCCATCCCCTATAAAATACCTATCTCCAACAGTAATCCCTAAAATTGGATCTCTACCCAACCGATCCTGTAGCTGCCACCGTCTCTCTCTTCTTTGGCGCCATCGTCCGTGCGTTGTGTTCGCGGCGAGCATCGCTCCGCTTGGACGCCATCGACGCGGCTCCCAGATCGGCTGCGATCAAGCACAAACGAGGTCCAACAACATCCTGTCTCTATTCTTAACCGGTCGGCTTTTGCTGCACGCTCAGGAATTCCGGATGACTACACACATGGGTTCTGAACCTGTGCTGCAGGCGCCTGTTTGCTCCATGTCTGTTGAATAAATTAAGCTATGGCTTTGGACTTTGCAAAATTAGAGCAAGTTAATGTTATTAACCTGCACTTTAAAAGATTTTTAAATTATTTCTTGAAACCAGTTCATCTTATTTTATCTTTCAGGACTTCCACGGCGTTTGTGCTTGGTGGCTAATTACCAATCACGTGCTTCCTTCTTTGATACAGCAACTCACATCTTGTCATGAACAATCTTTTAAAAATTGCAATTTGATTTTAGGTTTGTAAGTTCACTTAAATGATTAAATGCTTTGATTATAGTAGTAGTGTGATTAAGATGTGATTAAATGCTTTGTATTCTAATTTTCTGTATTGCTACTACGTGTATCGATCTACATATATATTTATATTGTTACTACAAAGTACTGCACGCCTCCATAATTTTATTCTTTTCTCGTTTCGCTACAGTTCACCCAATCTCAACCCCAGTGTGTTGATCTTTGTTTAGAATATGGCGGGAGACAACTTTGCGCTCCGCTACCTGCTCGCGGAAGACTCATCTTCAGACGACGATGACGATTTCATGGATGAGATGCATTTCGCAGCGAACCTGCAGTTTGTGGAGGAGAGCTCCAAACGTAGGCGCGGCTCCGTTCTAGGTCATCGAGTAATCGACCGCGATCATGCCGGAGGGCACGCTAAAATTGTTTCAGATTATTTTGCTGAAGATTGTGTGTACACCGACTATCAATTCCGTCGCAGGTACGCGAAGCATTTGTTTTATAGGCTAATAAACTTTTCATATTATCGATGACCGAATTTCCTTCCAGGTTCCACATGAGAGCACCTCTTCCTGCGTATCCTCCATGGTGTTGAAGAGCGGGGTGGTCCGAAAAAATGGTTCAAGCAGCGGGCCGATACCACCGGCAAGCTTGGTTTGTGATCATTACAAAAAGTGATGGCTGCCATGAGAATCCTTGCGTACGGTGTCCCTGCTGATGCCGTTGACGAGTACGTAAGGATTGGTGAATCTATCGCTAACCTTGCTCTTTCAAAGTTTTGTCGTGCTGTGATTGATGTTTTTGGGATGTTTACCTTCGCGCAGTGGCGGACCGACCTCCCGGGCGGGGTGGGCTGGCGCCCGTGCTCCAAATTTACCGGCAGCGAGAAATCAACTCGGCCTGTGTAGCTCATCCGTGACCAATGAAGAAAGAGGTCACGCAGACAATCCTTGAAGGAATGGGTGGCCATGTTTGGAGCAAATACTAGGCCACGCTTCGTGATTTTGCGACCGGCAGGCGAGCAACGCATGACACGGCAGTTAAGCGGTAGTCGGTAGATGAAGCGGCGAGGCGAGGCGGCTTAGCCCAGGCTCCTTGGAAATCCTAGGTCCGCCACTGCCTTCGCGCCCCTGCTGCTGCCGATGTTTCTCGACTTTTGGATTTCAATGCTACCCGCGGCTTCCCTGGGATGCTCGGTAGCATTATTTATGTCATTAGGCGTGGAGGAATTGCCCTACTGACTGGAGGGCATGTTCCAAGGTCGAGGGAAGTCTCCTACCATGATTTTAGAAGCGGTCGCGTTGCATGACCTCTGGATTTGGCATGCATATTTTGGTATGCCTGGCAGCAACAACGATATCAATGTTTTGCATCGCTCACCTATTTTTGCCAGTTATGTCAGAGGGGAGGCGCCACAAGTGGAGTTCACCATCAACGACCACACTTACAATATGGGCTACTACCTCGCCGATGGGATTTATCCCGCATGGCGGGGATTCGTCAAGACTGTACGTTTGCCGCTAGAGAGGAAGACGCGACACTTTGCACAAAGGCAAGAATCGGTTCATAAGGACATTGAGCGGACGTTTGGCGTCCTGCAAGCCCGATGGGCAGTCACATGCGGTCCCGCATATGGATGGGATCGTGCACAGGTGAAGAACATAATGATGGCTTGCATAATAATGCACAACATGATCGTTGAGGATGAGAGGGGACAAGATCTGCCAGATATATTTGACAACATGGAGCATCCAGTGCAAAGGTTCAAGGGAGGAACAAACGATAGGAAAGAGTTCATCGCCGCCCACCACCGCCTTCGCGACCCTGAAATGCATCATCAACTGAAGGTAGACCTTATTGAGCACAACTGGATGTTGCACAGTGCATAATGCAGAATTAATTGTATTGTGAATCATGAATAAACAACTGGATCTTTTTGTTATCATGCTTGCTCTTTTTGTTGAGTTGTTGACATTGTGGCATATATAAACGAGGAAAAAATATTATATAAATTACAGCGATGTGTAGGTGCAAATTCTTATACTCGTTCAGCAGATGAAATAACAACCGAATATAAAGATAACATGAAAGGTCACCAAAAAGGAAAAATAAAAGGAGCAGGATAAGTGCAAGCTAATGTTAAAGGCTCAACTATCATTGTCTGTAATGCGGGCAAGAATTTTGTCCTGCAACGCCTTGTAGTAAACCTTCTGCGACGGGTTGCATTGATCAAGATTGATAGCAAGTATGCGCTCGTCCTCCCTTTGCTTCTTCATCTCCAATCTCTCCATCTCGATCGCAACTATCTTAGCATTGTGCGCATTAATTTCATCTGCCTTCTTCTCCTCAATATATAGCATCTTGTTTAGTCTAGTCTCCTTCGCTTTAGTGACCTCGCATGATGACCATTCTCTCAACGTGCATGTCACGCATCTTCGAGACGTACTCAACAGAAGATGAGGCCGATGTAGCTCTCTTCTTTGAATCCTTGGCAGCATCTCGGCCCATCGGTCTCTTACGAGGCGGCTCGTCACTAGTAGCCTCCACATCAATGGGGACATTCTTGGAGGCGTCTGTAATAGGGTCATCAGCAATGTTGTCATTTCTCTTATTTGTCTTGTCATACAAATCTATCCACTTCTCTTCGTTCTTTAGTACTTCCCAGCAATGGGACAGTGTGAAAGGCTTCCCCTCCATGGACATGTATAGAGTGTGGGCACGCGATGTCTACAGTTTCAAACAAACAGCAATCATGTATATGTAAAAAAAATAGGAATTTTAAGAGTACAAACATAAAAGTGATGGACAATAGGTACCCTATCCATATCGGTGAGGCCGCTCTGATTCTCGTATAACACTTGCTGATAGTACCCCGCAAACTTGCTGACGTGCTCTTTAATGTAATCCCAACGGCCATTGATGCTCCTCTGGGTCCTTTTCGGGTACTCACCTCGATTTTTGTTATAGTTTTCTGCTATGCTCTTCCATAATGACTCCTTCTTCTGCCCCGTACTGATGATTGGGTCCGTGCTCACATTAACCCAAGATGATATGAGGATCAAGTCCTCCTCCACGCCAAAGTTGGCCAACTTCGTCTTCGCGTTCATCTTCTTCACACGTGCCTTGCTTGACTCCTAGGTCATGGTGACAGTGGGCCCTGAATAAGGAGGGGTTGTACCAACAGGGGTATCCCCTGTGCCTGACTCGCCTGCATAGCTAAATTGGGCAAACCATGGGATTCCGACCTGCCCAAAGCCTCCGACCCCTCATGCAGACTGCTCAAGAATGAATCCATCAACCTGTATAAAAATCAAAACCAAACAAATTAAAAAAGCACTGATAGGGGTAATGCAGTACTGTGCTGAGCATCTGAACTCAAACATGCATAGGCCACATAACGCAGGTGGTAACTATCTAACTGATACACCTGAGCATCTGAAGTCAAACATGCTCAGAGCATATCAAGTTTAAGCTCAGCTCCTAAAAATAATCGAGCTGATCAATGCAGTACAGTTCATTGTTAGTACACCTGAACAGAACCTGTGAACGAAATCACCAAGCAGCACTTCACGATTACATATACCATACCAATGCAATCACTCAATTAAAGGTTAATATATCATACCAATGTGATCACTCAATTAAGATCGTGATAGTCCAAAATCAGTTTGGCCATCACAATCCCAGGTTACTATATCCCAGGTGTTTTGAGCAAGGTGACTTGCTCCTGATAAATCATTCATGCAACAATTAAATTTGCTAACCAAAACCACTGCGTTAGGCAAGGCTATATACATAGGGTCTGGACACTAAAAAATTTGGGTGAAAGGAGAAAGGAAGTGGTAAATCTCATTGTACACCAAATTTTCATGTAATTGTGTAACACAAATATGAAATGTGCTTGGAGCTGGATAGGAGTAATGCAGACACAAAGAAAGTAAATGGGTAGCTGTAGGATTAAACAGAGATTAAGCTTAACCTTCATCTAATTCAGGTTACTTTGTTACTTGTGATTTTTCTGAATGGTTTGGTTGTTATTTTGGACTGAATATTATCAAGAGAGACATTCTGATATTTAGTTTTTGGTTAATTCAGGTTCATACCCGCAGTAATGAAATTTTCTTACAGTTGTATGAAAAGGAGCTTCTGACAGATACATCATATCACATCCAATTCTTATCTTGGTGTTAATTTTATGGTTTACCCAAAATTTTGCATCTCGCCTTCATATTCCCCGTGCTTGTCCCATTAACTCGTGTGTGTTGTTACAGGTTGCAAGAACATGAATTGAATGCAAAACAACTGGCTGTTGTTTGTGTAAGAACTAGTATTTCTCTTGTGCATTCCCTCATGATGATGATCATGACTTAAATAGGCCTAGCATTTGATGTGGCACCAATTTATTCCTATAAATGAATTTGTAGCTTTTTGATGAACAAAGTTCGATTACCAAGTGTTGAGGCCAAACTTAGAAAAGAAAATTGAAAGACACACACGACAAGTAACTACACTATGAGCCTAACAGGCAAGGTTATAACTCTGTATAGATTCCATACATGATAGCTCAGTCCTTGGGGTTGCTTATATAAACTATATTCTCCTATAATGTAATACTACTGCACATAATTTGCCTGTAAGCTGGGATCATTACAGGATAATGTTTTTGTTACTGTTCTTGCAACCATCCAATATCGAGCAATGGAAGACAAAGCAAGTGATGCATACTATAATCTGAGCAACACAAAATCTCAAATCCAGTGGAATGCTTTTAGCCAATTGCTTGCTATATTAACAAAATCTAGATGCTAAAATTCGACCTTGCGGGAGGAGGAGGAGTTAGGCGTCGGGAGGAGGAGGCGGCGGCGCGAGCAGAGGAGGCGGCGGCGGAGGAGGAGGCGGGCGGGTCGGCGAGGTAGAGGAGGCGACGGCGGGGGAGGAGGAGGCGGCGGCGGCGCGAGGCGAGGAGGAGGCGGCGGAGGAGGAGGAGGCGGGCGGCGCCGGCGAGGAGGAGGCGGGTGGCGGCGGGAGGGGGGCAGAGGAGGCGGCCGATCGAGAGGAAAAGTGCGAGGAGGAGAGGAGCGCCGTACCTGGATTCCTATCTCGCGGGAGGGTGCGTTGAGGATCTGGAGCGAGGCGGTCCGTACATGTATCGTTCTCTCTCGCCCAATGAATTACTGAGCTGCTATAGGGATCTTTGTTGGATGTTATAGGAGGCGATTCATCCCTTTTTTAAGGGTTCGATGATGTATCTGAGGTCTTTGTTGGAGTCGACCTAAGAGGATCGATATCATCTCTACCGTCTGCCTCCTCTCTAGCTATTAGTTATCCTCAACACGGGGTGATGACTTGGTGGCAAGTAGGGCATGCAATTGAAGTAATTCCTCCGTTTCTAATTATAGTGTGTACAATTTCTGGCACCAATACCAAGGAGAAGCCTGGGAGGGGTTAGCGAGAAAGATTTTCCCCGGCTACATGCGCTAGTTAATCGGACGACGGACGTTGATCTTCTATAAGCCGCTTGATTTGCATGCCGCTGTAAATGTGCTTCATGCAGCTAGCATTAATTAGGGGCATTGGTGGAAAAAATGAACTGCATAAGAAGAGGCGCTCTGTGAATCGGAACCGCATGAGAATTTTTATACGCCCGACGAAATGCGAGAGACATCTATATATTTAATTTTTAAGAAAGTAAAAATATAAAATGTTAAAAAATTCGGCAGTTCCACATGAAGGTGCAGGCCAAGGCCCAGGCCCAGGCCCAGGAGCGGCCTCATGTCATGTGGTGTGGTGGTGGTATCGTCGTTGGAGTTGGGGCCTTGTGGTGGTTGATCCACAGATCATGATTGCTCGGCGAGCAGTTTATTCCGCTGGTGTTGCTGGCTTCCTCCTGCGAGGAATTTCACACGTTCCCTGACACTTGCATGGTTGCATGCAGTATTTTCTGCGATGCGTGTGAGTTTGCCTGTTGATCGATCTGATGCGTTTCCAAACTGTTTTCCAACGTATTAATTAATCTATAAGGAAAGGTGCGGTGGTTTTACCACGTGTATATGCAGTGATATGCATGCGAGCAACCAATGGATCCACTCCAAGATTCGTGCTCAGCTCCATCAATATGCCCCTCAAATATGATTTGCAAAAAAAAATCATTTAGTTTTTAAACAACAACCAATTTATCCCTTCCTCCTCTCGATTTCATTGTCCACAAGTCCGACCGAGCCAGCAGCTCTCTAAGGGCGTCGCTGCCAATCGCCACCGCCAACCACTCCCTCCTGACGCAGGACTTTGCTGGTCTTAGAGCAACCTCAACGTTGTTGACGGCTCGAGCCTTGCCGAATTTGAGAGGAGAGCGAAAGAAAAGAAGAAAGATTGGATTGTATTTTTTTTCAAATATTTGTGGACTTGTTTTTTTTTTTCGAAAAACACATTTAAGGGATAGTGCAAGCGGAATATGAATCTTGGAATGGATCCAATGTCACTAACATGCATGTAGATGCATATGTATGTGGTTTATGTATATCTCGCAAAAAATAAAGAAAACTTAAGGCTCAAATCGAAGGTAATTATACGGTAGCTTCGCAGAATTATTACGAAGTTAGAAGTATATGACTCTAGGCCCTAGCTAGGGCCATCCATACTGACAATAGGGATGCGCATGCAATGGCGAATCCATGGAGAGCCCAGAGATCATCGGCGTTGATGATAGCATCCTTCTCCCATGCCATCTCTCATTCCCTCCTGAGATTCTCAACGTCCATGCGGACATGTGGTGAATGACTCCCTATCGCCACTTGAAGGGATCGAAATCGAAAGAATCATCACCGGGGTGATGGACGGGACGGCCGCCTGGTCACCCACTCGTGGGACCTGGACACGCGGAAGAGGCTGCTGGGGATAAAATTACGGCCCCATTGTCATGGCCCACTCCCTGACGGCCCAATCGAACAGCCTACTAGGGTCCAGCTCCCTGGAAGGTTCTATCAGGCTCATGAGCATCATGCCGAACAGCTTCCTGGTTGGCATGGTACGTAACGGCCTAGGGTTCGTGTTTGAGTCGGACTCGAACAAGAGTTCTGCACAGCTACGTGAAGACCCGGACGTAGTTTACCGGATTGAAGCAGATGTCGTGATCCCCAAGAATTGGAGTCTGCCTTATCTACCTCGGGATGTATTTGGCATGTATGAGTTCGTTACGATCTCGTAGTTAGCCCTACCCGATTATCCCTTGGTAGGTCGGTTTCTCAACACTATATAAACAGAGCCCCTACGGCGTGTAGAGGGTACCAGTTTACGGCCAAGAGATTTCGCATTGTCACATATTGCTTCCTGTACACCCATAATCTCACCGAGACCTGTTCATCTCGTCGAGCCACCTCTTGTAATCCTCTTTGATATAAAGAAAGGCTGGACGTAGGGCTATTATCTCCCCTGAGAGGCCTGAACCAGGATAAAAACCTTGTGTCTCCCTGTTCGTCGTTGATTGCTGTTCGCATTGCTCGGCAGGTCTTCTATCTCACTTTCTCAAAAACCTTAGTTGACTTGAGATCGATATCACAATCGTCGACAGAGGCGGAGCTCGCCTGACCTATAGCTCCACCACGGCAGGCCCCTGCTCCTCGCCGCCGCCGCGGCATATATAGGACGCTTGTAAAGAGAAGGTGTTAAAAGACTAAACAAATTATTCATAATAATTTTGAGACCCAGTAAAGCCCCTAAAAATTATTTCAATGGCAAGAAAGCAAAAATTTTAAATAGAATGAAGCTAAACCAAAGCAAAAAATAAAATAAAAAAGGACCTGCTTCCTACGCAGGTGCCAGTGGGTAATGTGGTAGTCTCTAACTCGCTATCCTCAATCCGAGCGAGGATTTGGGCGGGTGCCGCCGAGATGGGGGATCAGATCTAGCGACGGTCGGGAGCTGTCGGCGCAGTAAAGGAAGTAGTCAGCCATCAATAAGCCGTCGTAGGCGTATAGAGCTTGTGCACTATCTGGAGGAGCACCCCGTTGCGGTGGGTTGCGACGATGATGAAGAGATCAAAGTACGTTGTGTCGGTCGGTTAGTCTAGGTATATGTAGGACGACAAAGGGAGTGGACACGGTCGAGAAAGCAGACATGGAACTCGTTGCCCCTAGAGTTGCTAGCCGACGCCGCGATCAGGAGGTCGTCAGGGAAGGAGCCATTGTTCTTACGGACAACGCCATACAGGATCACCCAATTGGGAAAATAGGAGGAAGAGGAGGTGGTGGTGGTGGTGGTGGAGGCCATGACCGCCGTCGGCGGCCAAAAGTAAACAGTGCGGCGACGAGAGGGGCTAGGCTCCTCTTTGATTTCCTTCTTCTAGATTTTTTTTTTTATTTGGCGCAGCTTTTTTCATGGGACGCATCGCCTTTTTTACAAAGTCGATCACTAATTTTAGTCGCCGGTTTGTAATAACTATCGGGCAATATCGGACACTTGTAGTTGTGCACTAAATAAGATCTTAGATAACAATTATATATACCATCATTTCACCGCATGGTTTATTACAGTAATTAATTTATTTCTTATATTTTTCTTTCTGTTTGTTAGCCTTATAGAAACGGTGTAATGCTTGAATTTTCTTCCATTTCTTTTATCTTAAAAAATATCGAAGGGAGCGAAGATACATTACCTTCAGGGCCAGTCCTACAATTTGGAGGCCCCGGTGCGAAGATATAATAAAGTTGCAAGTAGGCCTCAAAATACAGCATTATAAGAGAGAAAATTAAAAATTATGTACTCCCTCCGTCCCTTGAAGCTGGCCGTTCTGGGTTTCAAAACTGTGAATTAGTGGCCAGGCTAATTATGCATGTACCCCTGCATCCGGTGATTAAAGCTAGCAGGATTGGAGGCAAATTAGCAATAAATGTGCATGAAAGTAGGGCCTTGTTCTTTTCAGCGTTACGTATCGTTACGTATTACTGTAGCAAATTTTGTTATTTTTATATAGCCTATATATTACGACAATTTGTAACGACCAGCTGTGTGGGACCCATGGCTCCAAAACGACCAGCTTTGAGAGACATTTTTTAAATCCTAAAACGACCTGCTTCAAGGGACGGAGGGAGTAGTTCTTTTTTACTTATAAAAAATTTCTTTAAAATTTAGAAAAACAAAATATTCAGCAAAATATTACACACACACACTTACTGTATTAGGCTATTTGAAGGACAGGAGTTTAACTTAGAGGCCCTACTAGTTTGAGGGGCCTAGGCCGGGCTTGATTACCTTCGTCGGACAATCCGCCGTCGAATGGAGGAGGCCCATGCAAATGCACGCATGTGTGAATGTCGTGCTGTGTATACATGTGCTCATCGATCGTACGTACCTACGTTTGTGTGTTGTATATATGGGATGCGTGTTATATATATGGGGGGTGCTTATATATTTTCTTCCTATTAATACCGCGTAGCGGTCCTATTCTCTGCATCTTGGTTGTGCACACGTATGCCTGTTTTGCCGGTCGTTGGATGGGCCTGCTGGACGGCTGATCCTATGCCACTGAGCTGCTCCTTACCAGCTTATGCACGCACGTCAGAATTGCCTTATGTCGGGGATAAAATCACGGCCCATTGCCATGGTCCACTCCCTGACGGCCCAATCGAACAGCCTACTAGGGCTCAGCTCCCTAGAAGGTTCTATCAGGCCCATGTGTATCCTGCCGAACAGCTTCCTGGCTGGCACGGTGCGTAATGGCCTAGGATTCGTGTTTGAGTCCGACTCGAACAAGAAATCTGCACGGCTACTTGAAGACCCGGACGTTGGTTTTCCGGATTGGAGCAGACGTCGTGATACCCAAGAATTGGAATTTACCTTATCTACCTCGGGATGTATTTGGCATGTATCGAGTTCGTTACGGATTCGTGGTCAGCCCAGCCCGATTATCCCTCGGTAGGTCGGTTGTTCAACACTATAAATAAGGCCCCTACGGCTTGTAGAGGGGAGGTTCTTCAGGCCGATCCATGACCTGATCTTAGGCCAAGGTCAAGATATTTTACCTTGTCGTATATTACTTCTTGTACACACACAATCTCGCCGAGATCTGTCCATCTCGTCGAGTTCCCTCCTTGTAATTCTCTTTGATATAAAGAAAGGCTGGACGTAGGGCTATCACTACACCATAGCACAGTATCAACATCTAACCGTCAGTCGGTAATAACCCCATATACCATCTAACTGTGTGTCGGCAAAGAGTATTACCGACGGAAGAAGTAAGTCGGCATAACCCCCGTCGGCAAAAGCCTTTACCGACAGACTTTGTTTTACCGATCGACTAGCGTAACCACAATTCTTGGTTTTACCGACGAACAAGTTTTGCCGACGGACTTATCATTGCCGACTGTCATGACTTTGCCGACGGACTATAAGTTGCTATTATGATTATTCCCGACAGATAGTTCGATGGGATAGTCTATGTAAAACTAAAAAAAAATAAAATAATCAATTCTGGACTTGGACCATTACAAATGCAATCACAAAACAATCAATCATTTGTATTCCATACATTTGGTGCTATAGGATTACATATCATAGTATAACGTTTGATCAGTTGGTCAAATCACTAGTAAATGTACATGGAGCAATTTAATTCATAAATTCTTATTTAGGGCATTGACTGGAGAAGTGTTAGGCCCCAAGCTTTGTCCAGAAGCACATACACTGTTGACCCTTCAGTGCTTTTATAGTTGTAGAATCTGCATCAAACCATGACATGAGTCTACAATATAAGAAATATATGCATTGTTTCAGAAGCAGCAGATAATACTTTATTCAGGTATTATTTCACTACAAAAATATCGTGCTACTACAAATTTGTAATAGAATTGGGTCTTGAAGTTTTGGTTCTAAAGAACAATTCCAAACAATTTAACAAAAATATGGTGACCATTTTGGAGAGCAAAAGATAACCAATCTAAAAATATATTTCACCAAAAATGTGACATGGTTGATTAGCCCATTTATTATATATATGGAGTTTCAAATATCTTTTTTACTCTTTCTGGTCTAGTTTAACATTCAAATAGAAGCAAATCATGGCAATAACAATGCACATGGCATAAGTAATTTTGTCATTAGACCAAGTCTTGACAATGGTAATTCCTTCACTTAGTATTATAATTCCTTCAGCTCACCATTGCTTTGCAATTAAAATGTGTAGAGAAGCGAAGCATATGAAAAGGGAGAGTGACAGAATCTAGAAAGTACTAGGGCAATCAGTCTATGGCAGAAATAAAATACTCCTATAAGAAAAGGCAAATAGATAGTGCTTCTTCTTGCTTCTTTACATAGCACTAATTTTTATGAGCTTACAAGCGACTATACAAACACATCAACGAAAACAATAGAGACATGTGATTCATATTTAGTAACATGTATAGTAAATGATTATAGTAAAAATTATGTTCTTATGCAGGCTACCTAACTACAGAGAATCCTAGTTCAATACAAATTGCAAATGGCCAATGAAACTGACGCATCATGCATAATGCCGATATTAACTAGATTAGCAAATGGCATGCATATTTAAGGAAACAAAAAATGACACGATATTAAAAGGAGATTGCTTTTGTAGAGATTGATAGGAAAAATGATACCCTTAGGTAGCCTCGCTGCCTCTCCATTCTTATGTGGATCTACCTACAAATATGAATTGTCAAGAAACGAGAAGATTATTAGAATTATCTTCCAAGTTGTTGTAGCTATATAAGGAAAAAAATTGAAGTCCACGTCTCAGAGGCGGAGAAATAATGCATCACAATCCAATTTAAAAATAAATGGTTGTAACCAGGTTATCGAATCAAAAGCAAAATAGTTTTTCTAGGTTGCAAGGCGGGTTGCTTGTGTTGTTGTACCAAGACTTGTAATTGCAGAATTTTATATGTAAGCAGATGAAGGCATAATGACCACTTAATGGTGTAACTGTCTAGGCATGCTTCATAAGGTTGAGCTAAAGAATCAAAGACAAGAAAAAAACATATAGTTTACCTTCAAATGACCACTGGCCAACTCCATCTGCCACACCAAACCAGCCATTGCATGTGATAAAATATGCATCTTCTCCACCTGTTACTGCCCAGCAAAATTATGCAACTAATGTAACTAAAGCAATAAGTAAAAAATTGAATCAGCCTTCTGATGGCTTATGACAAGAAACACTAAAGTAGGAAGATATATTGCTTGATGACAACATGGAGTATAGTTATTACCTTGGAAGGATGAGTCATGGCGGTTTCAGTTTTAACGATAATAGAAAGTTTTACATATAAAATTACTATCTGTAAATAACAATGAATAATAAAGTATCTGCTGCAGTTGTATGGGTATTCAAATACACGAACAATGCATACCATAAACTTGTTATTACAAACAATTATTTGCTAACCTACAACACCTTCGTATTATAGAGTGAATATCGACATGGAATAAACTTTGCGGGACACACATGGTGCGATCTAACAATGCATTACTTTACAGTGGAGATTTGACCTCCAATTGTACATTGTTCTAGGAGGTTTTCTTTCAAATCATAGATGCAGAGACAATTGTAACAAAGCTACTCTAGAGTGATAAATAATATTTATTCCTATCTAATAGCCCGATTAAGCGATTTACATTTTGAGTAGGCAGTGGAGATTCTTGTCATATGTTTACAATAGAGACCTTCACATACAATATTTTCATAGTAGTTTCAAAAGAACATACCAATTTACACACGTGCTGAATGGCCTAAATATATCTAATACATGAGACAATCAGAGGCAAAGAATATAAATTGACACCAAGAACATTTGATAATTTCACAGACACCCATAATTATGCTATGAAAAAGGCAAACAAAATATAGGAAGCGATAAATTATGTTGCCACATAAAGACCTATTTGACAAAGAGGTTTGTATCTTAATCAAACTAATCTCATAGTATAACCTAAAGGCAAACTATGTGAAAGCTTTAGTTCGACATTGCATCAAACACCACGTATGCACGATAAGAAGAACTGAAGAGACCGTATACCGAGGGCACCGTGAGAGAACGTGTATTAACAAAGATTCAGGGAGCTCAGGTTGGAGAAGAAGAGATCGACGAAGTGTCTAACGTGTTCATCCGAGTACATGGGTTGGGGAAGAAGAGGCCGATGAAGCGGGTCCGCAGTGGTCATCGGCCATGCCAGTAGTGTGAGCACTGTGCACCTAAAAGAGGCGGCGTCGGTGGCTTCGGACCTTCACCGGAAGACCAACCTCTGGATCTGGATCGAGAAGGAGGAAGGGGAAACTAGGAGGAGGAAGGGAAGGGAAGGGGTAGGGCGAAGAGGAAGGCGAGAAGCGAGTTCCTCCTTAGAGCTCGTGGGAGACCATCGATTGAGGTCGGGAGAACCCAACCCTAGTGCCGAAAAGCCAAGAGGGAAGAGGCGGAGAGGACGCCGATGCTTGGGCAGGGGCAGGCTGGGCAGCACCAAGAGGAGCAGCGAGCATGGGTGGTGGCGCTAGGGAGGCGATTCATGGGTGGTGGGGCGGTGGCGACGCTCAAAGGGGCGAGCAGGATGATGAGTGACGGGGGGTTAGTGGTGGCGGCGGCGGGGTGGCGAGGGGTGGTCCTGTGGAGGCACCGGGAGGCGGGCGGCGGCGGTGGTGAGGCGGCGCGCAGAGCGGCACGACGAGATCGAGCGCACAAGGAGGACTCGGTCGAGCGGTAGGTAGCTTGGTTTTACTGTTTTGGATGGGTCATGTTTTTAATCCCATTCCTATTCATCTTTCGGTAGCGTGGGCGCTTCGGTTAAATGCCGACTTACCATGGGTTGGCCAAGTAATGCCGACGGACTCAAGGTCGGGATAATAAACTATCATCAACATATTGTGCGTTGCTAAAAACCCTGATTATTACCAACGGACAATCAAACGCAAATAGCGATTTTCCCGACTGATAGTCCGTTGGAAAATTATGCCGATAGTCAGTCAGTCGGCAATTAACTATTATTGCCGTCGCACGTCTGTCGCTAATTATGTGACGTGGTGTAGTGTATTATCTCCCCTGAGAGGCCTGAATCAGGATAAAAACTCCTGTCTCCCTATTGCTCGATTGATCGCTGTTCGTTCTGTTCCGCGTGTCTCCTATCTCCCCTTTTTCAAGAACCTTAGTTGATTTGAGATCGATATCTCAACCGTCGACAGTTGGCGCCGTCCATGGGGACCTAATAGATCGAGCATGTCGAACTCCATCAGCGATCAGGGATCTCTTGCTGAGGACTACGACTCAGAAGGACAGGATGTCAATTCCCCTGTCAGATCGGATCGATCTTTTCGATCTTGATCACCTTCCAGATCTGAGACAGAGCTCTCCGACTACGTTCTGGAGATGGTCTTAGATCAAGCTTCCGTCATTGACGATGATTACAGAACCGACGATCTTTATGCTGGTTTAGATCTTTCGGATTCCAAGGCTATGTCGGTTGATTCTTCCTGTGGCGACACAGTGATGACGCCGTCTAGTGTGCCAACACACGGCCGTCGCAGCGTCAGCATGGCCGACGCAGAAACCTCAGAGGATCCTGCGCTGGCCGCGGCGGCTGACGAGATCGAGCAGGTCAATTCTGCTCGGTAACAAGATGGGGCTACTTTGGCTGCTCGCGAGCAATTGTTCGCCGCAGTCTGGACGCCTCAATCAGTCAAACCTTGGCGCAGATTCGCGATCAGCGCAAGCGACAACGACGCAATCCGCCTCGCGCAGCTACGCCAAGTCCCCCAGCAGACGTTCTACCTGCTCGGGTTGAATCCCCGCGCAACCAGACTCTGGTCGGACAAAACGCGGATGTCATTGGGATCCAAGGATCCCTTGAGCAGAGTCAGGAACGACTTCAAGCACTGGCAACGGTGGTCAGATCCGCTAACCAGGCTAATCTCGCCCTCATGGGCATTGCTGTTGCTTCTCACCTAGAGCGGCTGGCTGAAGGCCTTAAGTCCATAGGTGAAGTTAATACATCCTCCAGGCAACGCAGTCAACCTACCTTGATCAGCGATAACGGTCCCTAGTTGAGAAGCGAGCTACTCTAGAAATACTGCGAACAACTGGGCACCAAGGTCTGCTTCGCCTTTGTGGCACATCCACAGAGCAATGGAGCAGTTGAGCGAGCTAACGGACAGATAGTCCAGGGTATTAAACGGCGCGTGTTCGCAGCACTCCGCGGGCACAACAAAGCCTGGGTTGACGAAGTTCTTTCCGTCCTCTGGGCCGTTCGCACCATAGCCAGCCGGGCAACCGGGGAAACTCCTTTCTGATTGGTCTACAATGCAGAAGCCATCTTGCCCGCCGAAATAGTACTCGGCTCGCCTCGCACGAGCTCGGTCAACTTGGTTGACTCAGAGCAAGAGCGCCTGCTCGAACTCAATCTCCTCGAAGGCACACGCGACCGGGCACAAGTCAGAATGGCGCGTTACCAGCAAGATATTCGCCGACACGCTACCAAATCAGTTCGACCAAGGGCTTTGAAGGTGGACGACCTCGTTCTGCGCCGTGTCCAGAACCTGCCCGATGCCAACAAGTTAACTCCCTGGTGGGAGGACCCGTTCACGGTAGTTTCTCTTGCTTTCGTCCGGGCCGCTCGCCGTAATGGAGGACGGAGAGAGGCGACCAAAGACTTGGAGCGTCGACCGACCGTAAGTTCTTTGTGTAGGTTTTTTGTTTGTTTCCTTAGCTCCGCGCTTTTTTTCTCAAACTTCGCGTCTTAGTTCATCCAAGTCTCTCAGGCTGCCATGCAAAGTTCAATCCAATAAAAGGTGAATGTTCGCGGCCTCCTGCGGCCCTTTTTCACCACTTGTCTTCTCAGACTATCTTTCTCTCTGGTAACACTTGATGGCTGCCCGGTCTAGCGAACTCTTGGCTCCGTGATCCTCAGGATTTCCCTGCCCATATCTGGTTTCAACAAGTTCCTAAACTCAGAGTTGCGTAACACGGCTTTCCGTCTTGCGGCTAAGCCTGCTCTCGTAAGCCCTCCGCGGCAGAGGCACTTACCGCTCACGGCACAACCACTTGGTAAAGCCTGCTCTCGTAAGCTCTCCGCGGCAGAGGCACTTTCCTTGTTCGGTTACCTTTGGAATTGCCTAACTTACGTTAACGAACAGTTCATGGAACGAGTCGATCAGGATACGGGTGTCGCTCTATCTCTCTACGCACGTGCTTGAATTCACAAACTCAGGTCTTCATGCATCGTCCGTACCGGGGGCTAGGGTGTGGCTCTTTGGCTTGTGCACCTGTTCGAGTTCGCAAACTCAGGTTTTCGAGCAGATGCACAACGGGGGCTGGGAGTTAGGCAGGCGTCCTACCGTTTTTTCAAAACTCGCTTGCTCTTCTTAGAGCCTGTTCTTACTCTCTTTTTTCCCTTTCTGGTTCATTTCTTATTTGTCTTTTGCAGGAAGTACAGGAACGGGGAACGTCAGACTCCGATGATGGTTGCGGCGAGGTTCCAGGATTCCCCACCAAAATCGATGTCTGCATCCCTTTCTTCTCGGACACGCTCCGCGCATGCCCGGGGACTGATTCACTTCACCCGCATATGATTTCTTACCTTTACCCGGCACTGACCTTCACAGTTCGGCTAAATCAAGGTAGTGCGCCACCAATGAAGTCCTGTCCACCGTAAGCCGATTCTCATCGCAACGAGCACTCCAAGCGTCGGTTCTGCACTTGCCAAGACAACGCTTACACTGTCGCAAGGAATACGTTATGGGTAAAGCGTTGATTTAACACGTTCTCTTGCGGCTCTGACTGCAACGGGTTGTGATTCACCTCGCACCGGGCAGCTCTTCGCCCGGAGCGCGCGTCTGGTCCCCGCGACGAGCTCCTTGCTCGGGGACTGGATGGCCTCCTACCGGGTACGTCTTCACCTGGTCGCACTTCCTGGTCCCTTTAACGAGCTCCGTGCTCGGGAACTGGATCGCTTTACCAGGTTCTTTTGACGAGCTCTACGCTCGGGGACTGGGTCACCTTCCCCCTCGTATGCATTGTCTGCTTCTAGCACACGATCTACGTCTGGGGGCACATCACCTTCGCTCCTGAGCACGACATTTGCTCGAGAGCGTAATCTCTATTTTCTCGGGCAAGCTCTAGCCCGAGAGGTGATTCGCCTGTTTTCGTTCATGCTTTCCTAGGTATCTTCATACCTGGACGCAGCAGCACGAGTCCATCTCGTGACTTGCTATGCTCATTCTCCCGGAAGATCTGATTTTACCGGAGACGGTGGTACGCTCTTCACTACCAAGAATCCAATCCTTCCTTGATGACGTCCAGCCTTAAGAAGATGATTCATCTCACCTAAGGGCTGGGTACTCTGCTCGGACAGATGTGTCTTCTGTTCGGCGAAGCGGAGTTGCTTTCGGATTGTCGATTTTGTTCGATCTGAACAAGTCTTGTTCGATTGAACCATAACCTATTCGGTCGCCTGTTACACGCTTGGTAGCAGTGAAATTTCCCTCTTCGTGACTTGGAGTCTCAAGAGGAAGACACCACTCTAGTGAGTCATTCCACTTAAGTCTCGGGGGCTAGCTGTCGGGGATAAAATCATGGCCCATTGCCATGGTCCACTCCCTGACGGCCCAATCGAACAGCCTACTAGGGCTCAGCTCCCTAGAAGGTTCTATCAGGCCCATGTGCATCCTGCCGAACAGCTTCCTGGCTGGCACGGTGCGTAATGGCCTAGGATTCGTGTTTGAGTCCGACTCGAACAAGAAATCTGCACGGCTACGTGAAGACCCGGACGTTGGTTTCCCGGATTGGAGCAGACGTCGTGATCCCCAAGAATTGGAGTTTACCTTATCTACCTCGGGATGTATTTGACATGTATCGAGTTCGTTACGGATTCGTGGTCAGCCTGGCCCGATTATCCCTCGGTAGGTCGGTTGTTCAACACTATATAAACAAGGCCCCTATGACTTGTAGAGGGGAGGTTCTTCAGGCCGATCCATGACCTGATCTTAGGCCAAGGTCAAGAGATTTCACCTTGTCGCATATTACTTCTTGTACACACACAATCTCGCTGAGATCTGTCCATCTCGTCGAGTTCCCTCCTTGTAATTCTCTTTGATATAAAGAAAGGTTGAACGTAGGGCTATTATCTCCCCTGAGAGGCCTGAACCAGGATAAAAACTCCTGTCTCCTTGTTGCTCGATTGATCGCTGTTCGTTCTGTTCAGCGTGTCTCCTATCTCCCCTTTCTCAAGAACCTTAGTTGACTTGAGATCGATATCTCAACCGTCAACACCTTACGTGTCGGCTTTTCCTACCCCTGCTTTCTTGCGCTGGCTCACCGCGTGTCGACCGCCAGGCGTTGCTGCCCCAGCCTGCTCTGCTCCTGGTATATTTTTGGATGGCTCCCTACGCTTTATCTTTTTCCTGCACGCGCTCATGCAGGTCTGTCCCGATGATTCTTCTGGCCTGTGCATGTTTGCGATTGTATCCTCCCTTTTCCAGTTTTTGCCATCACGGTGCTTTTATCGTTCCTATATTGGGATGGAAATGGGTCGACCCTTGACCCATTGGAACCGACCCATATGATCTATTTTTTAAAAAGGGGTCAGCGGATCGATCCATTGGACCATGCTAAGTGATCCATTGGGTCAAAAGGGTCGACCCACTTTCAAAAATTCAGGTTTATAGAATCTCAATCAAACTCTTCTACTACCATTACATGGCATCATTAGTATACTAAGTTCTTACCTTAGACAGCCACAAGCTTCAGGTACAAAACAGAATCCACTGCACTATGCATTATTACAATACAAAAAACAAACATAGCTCTTTGCCACACGTGGACGTGGCCCAATGCTAACTAGAGGTAGAGCTTTGTTTGTCCTCAAACTTGGAATTAAAACTAGCGTATCTCGGCCTAACAATGAATCAGATGCTTCTCTTAATTGCTGACTAGGAAAATTGAGATGCCACTTGCACTTCTCTGCACTCAACATTCTTTTCATCTCTCTCCAGCTCAATGATTTAGCAAACCTGAAATATATATATTTTTTTGCCTATTGTTAGATTGAGAAATTTGTGCCATGCTAAATGTATAGCCTTTAGTATAATTGAATAAACAGGGGCCATCTTCAGATTCATGCAAACCATAGGCAATTTCAGACAAAAAGAAGTGTCAATTCAGTCTTATCCACAAAGCTATCTATCTAATTGCACATACACTCATATCTAAATATTCTGATAATCTGGCCCATCGGTTGCATGCATATAGGCCAAATTGATGCTTCCCAGTAATATCTGGTCTAAGTCAAATTGATGCTTCCCAGTAATATCAGGTAGTAGTACTCATCTGTATTCACTAGGAAATGGATAGCACTTGGGAATACAGAGCCAATCGAAAACACAATTTGTGGCAGCATTTAAGTCTTAGCTCATCATGCATAAGAATTTGAAAATGAACCATTAGTAAATCTGTAGCTGTGCTTTTGAATATGAATTATACTCATTGCAGGTGCAATAGCATGTCATCATGATGAGAAACATTCTAACCTGCAAGCACTTCTTCATCTCAATAAAGAGATTTATTCTAAATTTTGCTGCTGATTTGATAATTTTCAATGGCACATGGCTTTTAGAGCCTCTTACTAATGCTCTTCAACCATTAAGGCACATTTCTCAAACAAAATAGCTAGCATCTTAATAAATATGGGCAATACTTCTAAGCTAGTGTATTGCATGAACTCATCATACAATATTTGCACACAATTTTCTGTTCTGACAGTATGGACAGTTGGACACAAATGAGTTTTTTCAGAAGCAGCATATGAAATACTACGGTATATAAAATGACTGATTTCTCATTATAATTGGATAAAATATGGTCAACAGAATAATAATAACATCACATGATACCTATAGAACAAGAAATTCATGCAAGAACTTCGTCTTGATCAAACCACTTCTTTACAGCAAAACTAGGACCATATCAAACAAACACTTCCCTTTTCTTGTGCATTCATTTTTACAGCAGTGACCGTAGTAGTTCATCATAGGGGGAAAGGTGCTTGGTCCTATCTTGCAGGCTTTCAACAATTTGCAAGAACTTCAAAACACCTAGCTCTAGCTGGCTAATATAATCCCAAAAGATAAAAGACTGTTCTTTGCCTGCTAAACGAATGCCATTTTTTTTAGAACGGCAAGAGCCTTATAGGGGAATACAGAGTTCAGAAAAGAAAGTTGCAGTCTGAAAATTTTAAATACAAACATCTCCATATCATCCATTAAGAAAACTTTAAAACCATCAACCTGAATATAAATACTTCTACCTTGAAGGAGTAGTAATTGCAGTTTGCAAAAGAAAACCAGCCACTTGTTCTTGGCCAAAGTGCACTAAACGACATTCTATTAGAGTTGAAAAGTGGCCATGGAATCCTATTCCAACGATCTGCACAGGCCATGCTAAAAAATGGCCTGAAGCACAAAGAACCCTGATTCCCAGAGCAGAAAATTGCTAGAGTATCTTGCAGCAAAACTACTACAGCCAAGTGGCACAAATGATCTCAATGCATGTATTTAACTCTGCAGCAAGGCAACAAAGTGCAGAGGGTGTTTGCAGGGAAGGCAACAGGAAAAATTTTAACTAAAAATGGCTCTTGCACCCACAAGAAAGCGTCGAACTCTAGATCCACATCGTGACAGCAAAGACACAGAGAGCAAGGCGGAGATCTCGATGCTTACCCTGTTCTGGTCGACGATGAGAGGGCTTTGCCGCCGGCAAGGGGCTGCGTGCTGACGTCGGCATGCCGGCAAGGGTCGACGATGAGAGGCTCTCCGCCGCCGGCTGCTGCAGCTGGAGGCAGCGCCGCATTTAGCGCCGGCCGGCGGAGGGCTCGAGGACGATCGGTGTTGACGCCGGCGGTGGGAGGGCTCGTGGACCACTGGGGTTGGCGACCGGCGAGGCGGCGAATTGATGGGGAGCACAGGCAGCGACTCGATGGGAGCACAGGCGGCAGGCGGCGGCTAGGTGGGAGTCTGGGAGGGGAGCATCGACCCGACTGACCCAAAGGGTCGCTAGGGTCGGACGCCTAAGGCCCGTTTGTTTGGTTAGCATCGACCCGATGACCTAACGGATCCGATTTTTCAAAACGGGTCGGTAACCCAATGGATTTTTCTAACCCACTCCCACCCCTAGTTTCTAATAACACCGATTGTTTGTCAGAATTACGTTCCACATGCCATTTCCCAGGCTGTCGTGGTGGGCCTTGTTCCTGGTTACTGCCCCCCTTGCCCGCAGTTTGTTGTTGCAGCCTTCTTTCTTAAAGAATTCCCCTCACTTCGCTTTTGCCTCCTCTCGGTTTGCTCTTTCCTTATGCCTCGCCGTCCTCGCCGGCTATACGGTAAACCTATGCTCTTTTCCTCTGTTCTTCTTGGAATGCTTCTTTCATCTTTATCGCTTTTACTTAGATGAGAAATTTGCCTGCCTTTTTGCATTCGTTGGCTGCTCTCTGCCGCGATGGGTGTCTAATGTTTCCTGTTCTGCTAGATATTCGTACGCCCGTTGTTGGCCGTGCTGATGCCGCGGCTAACCTTCCTGATCCTAAATATTAGTTTTCTCAACACATGGCACCTTACAAAGACCCTTCATTTCCTTTACAACACCACATTACTCCAGAGAACGAAGAACTTGCTACAAGTAATAAAAACAAGCAGTATGCATATCTCTTACATTATTTTCTGCCAAATAGAAAAAAGACTAAGACTTTCCTATTACAAGAACTGCAACTGCAATCTACCAAAATAACATGATTATATGTTCTTTCAAACAGAAATGCATTTGATGACGGCTCTCCACAGAACAAGCAACAGGTCAAGAGAAAACTCATCTACATCAGCAGCTACGAAAAAAACTAGCAGACAATGCAAAGACAAACACAGCCGAGGAAAGACCCAGCCACTCTACTCTTTGCTAAATATTAATGTAACTGAGACATACCTATGACCAATCCTTTTGCTGTAATATATCCCCTCAATCGCGGCAAGATGACTCAGGTTATAATTTTAGCACTCATATCGACCGCAAATATTTAAGCATCGTCCTGATAAAATTGTTGTTTCTTTTTTGACAAACAAGCGTTAGTCTAAAGAGCTGCACAATAGAGCAGAACAGCGCGTGTAAGCGCGCTTCTTGGTTCTAGTATATTTGAAACAACCTATGGGCTAAAAGAAGGAAAAGGCTATAGCTAGGGAGCATATCGTGCCCCATGCAACAAAGGGATGGACCGAAATGGTCCATCGATCCATCGGTACTGGATCCAGCTCAAAATGTTTGAGTACACCCATGAACGAGCTGCGCTGCCCTCCATCGCCTCGGCGCACTGTGCCACACGTGTGACATACGTGTCCGCTACTAGGGCACTTGCAATGCAGTTTATCCGCTCGTTTCTTGTTAGGCCATGTAGGATGGGAAGATGACATGATATAGAATTAATGCAGAGAGAGAAGAAGGTTGTTTCTTATTTAGAAACCAATTTTACGTTTATCCCAAAGCTTTAGAATTAATGCGTAGGGAGAAGGTGGTTTTAGAGAAAGAATGAAGTATTAATGATGAAAACAATGTTAAGATATGATGCAATGGAGCCACCGTTTATTCTTAGTTTTCATAGACGCTACATTGTTTTACATCACCACTATAGTATTTTACATATCTTCTAAACTTACTCTAAGCAGATTGATCATCTGCATAATATTAAGAGCTATAAGTATTATGTATCAACTCTTGCGAAAGTAACTAGTGGTGCGCTTTTATATTCATTAATTATATAACAAGCATTTTAATTATAGATCGAAGCTTTCGATATCATTTTGTTATTCTGATTACATCAATGCAACTAATTATAGATAGCTGTTATAACTTGTATACATGTTGATATTAACTGTTGCGTTCTATGATATGGTATAACCGTATAACCATAGCACAATTAATACTTAGAAATTTGATGTGGCTAGTGTTTAAGTCTGAGAAATTTCTAACCAACCAAGCCTCCTCTTTCAAAATTTTCTGGCTCCGCCGCGACAGCACATTATTGAAAGGATAATACTGTCCATGTCGCAGGTGATGGACGGTCGAGGAACAGTGGATCAGATTCCACGTGAGATAAGCTGGGAATTCTAACTGCCTCAGCTCTCTCATCAACTCTCGACCTAGCGTTCTCCCATCGCCGATCAATGACCCCCGGATCGGATGCACACACAAGGAGACATCTTCGACCTGTCATTCTGTCCCTAGAGCTGACAAGATGCGATCCAACTGCACGCAGCTAACTGTAGCTTTTGTTTGTTTATAAAAGTCCAAACGACGTTGTCCCTGAGAGGAACCAGCAGATCGAGTTAAATCCAGCCACACCGGTACAAAACTAACACCTCCATTCCATCCACATCCACTAGCCAGTGGGCTAGCTAGCCTTGGCTGCATCTTTCGATCGAGCCGATAATACTAGAGAGGAAACGGGTCGTATTTGTTTTGGTCTGAATCTAGATCCATATCCTCAAATGTATGGATGATCATGAATCCAAAGCTTTTATTGGATGCTAATTTTCTTTTTAACCGAAGGCAGTGGCTCTGCCAGTTCTATTAAGAGAGTAAAAGGAAACAAGAGGGCGTAGATCCAACGCCAGGTTCAATTTCGGTGGCGCCTCTGCAAGTGACGGTGCATCGACCGTCGGGGTGCCACGGCAGTGCAGAGTACGGTTCCTTTGGGTCCAAAGTCCAAACAATGATGCTCGACGCGGCACGACAAACACCCATTTTTCGGCTTTGTGCAGCGCCCGGTTGGCTCGGCCTAGGCACAGCCACCATGCCCCTCCCCCTGTCGAGGTCCTGTCCACCACTGTTTAGCCCTCCCTTCTACTCGTGGTGCATGATGGCAGTGGCGGCTTCTTCCTCGTCGGGCCTCGGGGTTCGGCGTTCTCTCTGCCTGGCGAGGTCCCGTTCGTCGCCGTCCTACCCTCCCCTTCTCTGTGAGGCGTATGATGGTGGTGGCGGCGTCTTCCTTGTTGGGTTTTAGGGATCGGCTGGCCTCTGGGCGGGGCTTCAGTGATGTCAGCGCTTCGGCTTGCTCTTCTTGTGGAAGGCAGATCCTTGGTGTGGAGGCAGGGATGGGTGCAACGGGCGAAAGCCCTACCCAGCTCTTTCTAAGCCAACGGTAGCAGCGCTTTTCGCGTCGTTCCCTTCTGTAAGCATCACGGTGTTGCTACCCTGTGGGGCGAAAGCTCTGTGCAGTCCGCGGCGGCGGTGGTTCCTTTGTCGTTACCTTGATGACGTTGTAGTGACTCTTTGGGTGATACCCGGCAGTTCGTCGTTGCTTGGTGGTGTCCTGTGTGGCCGGTTGTGACCGACGATTCCCTCTTCCCTCTCTCTCTTTCTCTCTCAGGTGGCAACGGTTAAGTTGCTTTTCCCTCTGTAGGTGTGCTCTGTCCTGGCATTGGCCGATGGTGTGTCTGGCTTTGGCTATGGCTGCAGCGGGTGCGCTGTGGTTGTATCCTATGCTTGCATGGGTTTTTTTGTTTATTTGATCCTGCTTAATGAAATAGGATGACAATTCTCCTACCCGTTTTTCAATAAATAAAATAAAATGAAACAAGTATGGACAAAAACAGGACCAAGCAAAAAGCCAACAAAAAGCTGAAGGAAAAACCTAGAAGAAAATAAAAGAAACAGAGAAAGAGAACTACTTAACCATTGTCATCAAAACCGAAGGCCAACATCCAATTTACCAAGTTCTGCCTCATGTTATAAAGGGCCCTCACAATACCACGGAACTTAACTTAGAAAATCCGCTCGTTACACTCTACCCAAACATTGGATATTAATATGAGTCGAGAGGCTGAGAGAGCGGTTGCGGGCTTGCGGCAACCCGCACACATAAATTCATTTCTCTCCTTATTTGTTGTATTATATGTGAGCACTTAGTGTTATTTATCAAAGGAAGATACCAAGTGTTGTATTATGTGTGATATGGATGCATGTACGTCTAAAAGTATTAATTAATGATATGAAAACTAATTTTGACGAGCAACCAATAATTAAAATATGATAAAAGGTGGCTTCATATTCATATCATATATATGATATATCCATAAGTACCTGTATTCCTTAAAAATTATATTCGTGTCCGATCAAAATATTTATATACCCAAGGTCATATGGATTAAAAAAAAATGCAATTACACACCACTACGGATGCGGGTTGAACACTGTCTGATCCGTTTTCACCTTACCGATACATCTACATGCACCGCCAAGCTAGCTAGGCAAAGCTATCCGTGGATCTGAAGCCACACATATATAGCATCGATCGTCGTCGATGAAGCAAAGTTAAACACTTCCTCCATGGATCGATCATATCATAGATTAATTAGCCAGCCAGCCATGTGCATCTTAATCAAAATATCCTCTCTGCATGCAGTTACATACATTGACGCAAGCGTGCTATATATAGCAGCTGCCCCTCGACTATGACGAATTGACGATGTCCTAACCTCCTATCTCAAAAACCAGTTCCATGATCAGAAGTGAGCACCTTCAGGTATACGGAGTGATGCAAATTAATACCCTGAGTGGTATTAAAGATGGTTTTGTCATAAAAAACTATCCAACAAGAAGTATTGTCACATAGGCCGAACACATCTTTTTTTTTTCTTTTTTTATATTTTTTACACATGTGGCTCCTCTAAATTGTTTTTTCCTTCTCTTTTCCTCTCTCTCCTCCTCCTTTATAATAGGGTTTGCGCCCCATAGCCTCCCTCTTGCCGGACATCCCCATTGGGCCACCGCCGCTGCCCTCCATATCGTTTAATACCGTCTCTGTCTCGCCTGAAGCCTCCGTTGTCAAGCGCCATGCCATCTCGCCAGGTCGCTGCCGCTGCATCCGATTCCCCCTCCCAGACCACCTCCCTCCTTCCTCCCATGGCCGGCCACTCTCCCTCATTGGCTTGGTTGCTTGGATCGAGGAGGCTCCAAGGGAGGTGGAGGCCCATGGTGAGGTGGATGCCGAAGGGGATGGAGGAGGGTAGCGGGGAGGTGGAGGCCGAAAGGGATGGAGGGAGGTGGAAATGGAGGAGGGCGACGGGGAAGGGAAGGACGATGGGAAGGTGGAGGCCGAAGGGGATGGAGGAGGGTGGTGGGGAGGAGGAGGCCAAAGAGGAGGTGGAGGCCGAAGGAGGTGGAAGAGGGTTACAGCGATGAAGGAAGTCCAAGGGGATGGACGAGGGTGACGGGGAGGTGGAGGTCAGTGGGGGTGGAGTAGGAGGATGTAAGGGAGGGGAGTGGGGGGAGAGAAGGGGGAAGAAGATGGAAAGGGACTTACATGTGGGACCCACATATGAAATAAATATTTTTTAAAAGAAAATGCCACATCTTCTATCCACGTGGCAATACCCCTCCATGTAGACACCTTCGGTGGCAAAACCACCTTCAATACAACTCGTGGGAGGTTATTTGTACCACTGTACATACCTAAGGGGTGTAAATACCTAGTTTTTCAGGTTAGGGGAGTTAACGCACCAGACATCATACTTAAGGGGTGAATGAAGGGGTGAAGTAAAACTTTTTCCTATAATGTGTATTAGCTTACTTTGACTAATTACTAATATATCTATTACATACATAAGTTGTGTCGAACTTGAATCCGTGCAAGTCCACGTCACTCGAGAAACCCCGGCCGTCCGTTTCGCTAGCTAGGATCGCCACGTGCCACAAGATCCGACCATCCATCCGAACTTAACATATAAAAGAATTTAGCCTGCCTACTAGCCAAGGATGTAGGGGAGTCTTGGCTGGCTGGCTAGCCGAGCTAGCTCTCACGCCTCAAGTCTCAGCTTTTAATCCCACTATGCCCCCCTTTACTCCCTATTTTCCTAGCTCCGTGGGCTGCGACTCTTACATGTGCCCACCTATTTTCTAATTTTTTAGGTCACAAAATAAATCTGAAAAATTGAATAGACTAAAAAAAAATGAAGCAATGCCTACACAAAGAACATCCACACAAATTTGCATCCCTTCCAAAAAATTTTGAAGCTCAAATTTTAAAATAGTTTGTTGTTTCCTATTTAGGCTTCAATTTTTTTCACTCTTTTTTTTCGTACGTAAATGTAAAAAGATAGCCAGGCTAGGACAAAAAGGCTTGAGTGGAAAAACGCATTAAAAATTGAAGAATTTCTTAAATTTCAAACATTGACGGTTTTTTTAATATTGTTCCTTCGCTCTTTTTTTTCTTATAATTCCTTACGAGCATTGGCCTTTCGCTCTTTTTTTCCCTCTTATTTCTTTTTAAATTGGCACATTAATCATGAATAACGTGCGTAGCGCACATTCCTTTCCAATCATGAACGAAGTGCATGGCACGCTTTTCTTAGTTTCTTTCTAGCTTGCTATATGCTCACTCCGTCTTTTTTATTTGTCACTGTTAGCTTTTAGACATATCATTCAACCATTCGTTCTATTGAAAAAACTATTTAAGTATCATTTATTTTGTTATGCTTTTTTTTTGTTATCAGAGATATTTTTAGCACGACTTATTTTTTTGCATACTTGCACTAAATTTTGAAATCATACGAATGAACAACGGCGATAAATAAAAAGAACGAATGAGTGCTATTACATATAGTCTTTCAATCATGGATGTGCAGGGGTATACATAAAGCGAGCAATAATTAGAGAGGCGCACGAAGACGACATGGCCGACGACGATAGCCGAACGGAGAAGAATTGAAGGAGACGAGCACGATCGGGATGCGTACGTCCACCTGGCATAGTGATGAACCCGATCGATCGACTAGCATGCATCGATCCCAGCTAATTAATAGCCGTCGGATTAGAGATAAACATGGAGCAGGAGTACGTGCTTGGGTGGATCTCGATCTCGATCTGCGTCCTCTCCTCCCATGGAAATAAAAAAGCATTTTTTAGGCCCGCAGTGGAGTGGTTAGCACGGAGTAATTGGGAAGGAAATTTCCTGGCACCCCCTGCCACCGAACCAGACATGGCACCCATGTCCGATGGTTCACACGTGGCTGCACCAATCTTGAAGCAAAAATCCCCAAAACGCTGGCATCCTCAAGTAAAAACGTAGGTCTCTAGCCTCACTGGGCGCAACCGCTTCCCTCAACCGGCGCGTCGCGTCGCCGGAGTCGCCGCTTCCCACCGCCCCGATTCATTGGGAGCCGCCGCCTCGCCGCCCGCATCTTCCGGTCGCCGTGGGCTCTGTTGCCGCTACTTCACTAGGAGCCACGGGCTCCGCCCGCCGCCGCTTTGCGGGCGCCAGCGTGATCCATGACGGAGAAAATCTCGTGATCCATGACGAAGGACTACGGTGCGCGGAAGGACGAAGCGTGAGGAAGTTTTCGTAGCGAAAACATGAAGCACGATCTATTCCACGCCAGCGATGGACGGAGAACGCATGCACGGAGGAGATTCAATTGGAGTCCACCACGCAAAGGACCAAATCGGTCGATTCCATGAGAAGTTCACAACACCGGCGAGCAAGGACCAAGCCGACCAAGTCGATCGGGGCATATAGTAGATCGAAGTTCGCAGCGAGGCATCAAGATCAAAGCCAATGTTAGCAAATCGTAGCATCAAAGCCACATGCACCGAAGACAATAAAAATCTGCATTACGTCAAAATGGAAACAGCAAAATCACGTTGATTGGTGAGTATTAGCGCTAATCCTTTCTATATCTCTCTTGCTTTCGATAGTTTTCAGATCAACGAAGGCCTTGCTCCGATCTGCCCTCCGCATATCCGGGTCGCATCGCCGCCGCCGCAAAGACACCGCCGCATGCCTTTGCGCTGCATGATCGGCGCTCGAGAATATATCAAGCTGTTGTCCGCTTGGACCCCATGGCGGCGCCCTTGCTTCCTCCTCCATCGCGGAGCGGCGGTGGCGCCGGACCTCCATCTCGGCTAGCCCGCACCGGCGGCGGCGCCGCTTAGGTGCGAGTTCGGATGGCGGCGTTCACCATCATCTCCACGCGACACGGCGGCGGCGACCACGGCATCCTCCTCACGGGCTCATGGCGGCAGCGGCGATGGAGCCCGTGGTTCCCAGCAGCGGCGGCGGCGGTGGAGCCAGCGGCTCCCGGCGAGCAGCGGCGGCGGCGGCGGCGGCCCGGTGAATCAGCGGTGCGAAGCAGCGACTCCGTAACACAACGGCGCTTGGCTCCCGGCAGCAGCGGCGGCAGGCGGCGGCTCCCGTGAATCAGCGGTGGCGGAAGCTAACGACTCCCAGCCAACACGACGGCGGCGCCCGCCAGCGAAGGAAGTGGCGGCGGCGGCGCCGGCGGAGAAGCGGTTGCGCCCGGTGAGCTAGAGACTGCGTTTCTGCTTTCGGCGATGCCAGCGTTTTGGGGATTTTTGCTTCAAGATTGGTGCAGCCACGTGTGAACCATCGGGCATGGGTGCCATATTGGTTCGGTGGCAGGGGGTGCTAGGAAATTTCCTTCCGAGTAATTGATGATTTGTCACTCTAAGCTCAATCAGATTGACTGATCATTTTGCACCGATGCCGTCACGTGTACCTTTGGTGGTGGTGCAGCATGGCTGGCAGCACCTCGATCCGCTCCATTTTAGTTTGTCCCACTCCCACTGTTGTACCAGACACATGTGCCCACTGTTAAACCGGCCCTAGGCGCTAATAAATAGTGGAAAACTTATTTACGTCGGTCGCGACAAAAAATCTAGTACGATAATATAGACTAACGATCTGTATTTACGTCAGCCTCGTTGAACGATGCAAATAGACTTGTTTACGTCGCTGGTTATATATATACATTAGATCAAATTATTTACGTCGGATTTCTTCGGTACCCCTTCTCTCAATCATCATTCTATCCACGGCCGAGACGACACATCTACAGTGCTTCCATCGGGCTAAAGTCCGTAGGGGATACATGTGCTTTAACCCTAACCCATTATAACAATTTAAACGATAAAAGTGGGTGGCGACAGCATGGGAAGAAGCAGCTAAAGGAGAGAGAAGCAAGGGATGATCTTAGGGTTTGGGCTTTATACCAAAATCGATGGAAAAGAACTCGATGTATAGCACACCGTTCCTTACTTGCCAACGTTAAGTCGTTACCTACGTACGTGTCTACGCACGTGGATCGGTGTATATACGCACGCGTATACATGAAGGAATACGGAGTATGTATAATCTACGCATCTAGCTGTGTCGAACTCAAACTCTTGGGGAGCTGACCACCTATTATTTATAGTATCAAGTGTTCTACCTCTTCTCTTCCTCCTCGAGCAACAATAATTAAGGAAGGCAGCTGAGCTTAGCCGGCCGGTACTGCTCGATCGGTATAGCAATGGACAAGAAGCAGGAGGCCGACCTCGAGGAGGCGCTGCTCGCCGGCGACGGCGACGACGACGATGCCGGCGCCTCCTCCGCCGGGAGCACGTTCGCGCTCGTCTGCGCCATCGTCGCCTCCGTCACCTCCATCATCTACGGCTACAGTAAGCCCTGGTCCCTATGCTCTCTCTATCGATCGATCTCACGTGCACCTCGATCGTTTGCAGTTTGAATGATCGAGAGAAAAACTCGATTTTTTTTCACGCCGGTCGGTCGGCATTGATGTTTCGCGGTGGAGTTTTGTCAAATTTGCCCTGAATTCGAGGTTTGATGGTTTGGTTTGATGCGCGCGCGCGTCTTTGCAGATCGAGGGGTGATGAGCGGGGCGCAGAAGTTCGTGCAGGAGGACCTGGGCGTGAGCGACGCGCAGATCGAGGTGCTGATCGGCGCGACGAGCATCTACTCGCTCGTCGGCTCGCTGGCGGCGGGATGGGCGTGCGACCGCGCCGGCCGCCGCCGCACCATCGCGCTCGCGGCGGCGCTCTTCTTCGCCGGCTCCGCCGTCACCGCCGCAGCCAACGGATACGCGGCGCTCATGGCCGGCCAGCTCGTCGCCGGCGTCGCCTGCGGCTTCGGCCTCGTCGTCGCGCCCGTCTACATCTCCGAGATCGCGCCGGCCTCCTCCCGCGGCTTCCTCTCCTCCATCCCCGAGGTCACCCGCATCAACCAGCTACAATTATATATATTTCTAACCAAAATTACCACTAGTTAATTACACTCGCAGCACGTCAGAGATCCCAGGATATGACTCAATTAAATTACTACAAGGTTAAGAAAGAAGAAGAGAATTAGTATAACAAGTAACAAAAAAAAGTGTCTTTTTAGGAGTGATTAAGGTAATACTCCATGTTTGATCAGATCGGCATCACGAAGCGAAACAGAATCGTGCTACCCTGATGCATGCCTGGCCGAGTTAGTTAATATCCTGGTACTAGATTTGATGAGGCCTCGACAAACATGGGGCATGGTTTGATGCATGCAAGCATGCACCGGATAAACAGTTGTTTCCAGATGGAGTAGGCACATATGCGGCCGACATATACGTACATAATTAGTTACATTGATAGTGAAATTTCATATGTAAATCATGCTCTTAATTCTCTTTATCTATGTAGAAAAACTAGCTAGGGGTGTTCTTCAAATCTTATTTTAGTGGGTTTTATAAATATGTTGCAATAGTAAAGTACCTCAATTTCCAAAATATCAATGGATCTCAATTTCTTTAAAATCAGTTATTTGAGATCTAGAGAGAGTATAGTACTATAGTGTTGTTTACAGCAAGGTAATTGTGTTCATATATGTAGTAGAAATTACGCGTGAAACTAGTATTAACTAGAAAAAATCGACTGGGCTAGATTGTTTTTTTTTTTTGAGAAAAGGCTAGTTTTGTAAAAGTTGATTGATTGATTTCATGACTGTTCTGTACTGTACTGCCACGTCAGATCGCCGGCAACTCCGGCATCCTGTTGAGCTACATCGCCGACCTGTCGCTGGCCGGCCTCCCCAAGTGGCTGAGCTGGCGCGTCATGATCGGCGTCGCCGCCGTGCCGCCGCTCTTCCTCTCCGCGGCGGCGCTGCTCGCCATGCCGGAGACCCCGCGCTGGCTGGTCCTCCACGGCCACCACGACGAGGCCCGCCGCGTGCTCACCCGCACCACCGGCGACGGCGCCGTTGCCGAGCGCCGCCTCCGGGGCATCGCGTCCTCCCTCCAGGAGAGCTCCAAGGGTCAGGAGGGGCCGCCGGCGGCGAGCATCGTGTGGCGCGAGATCCTCCTCCGGCCGACGCCGGCCGTCCGCCGCGTGCTGGGCGCCATCCTCGGCCTACAGTTCTTCCAGCAGGCGTGCGGCGTGTCGGCGCTGGTGCTGTACGCGCCGCGGGTGTTCGCCCACGCCGGCGTCACCTCCCAGCGCGCGGTGCTCGGCGCCACCGTCCTTCTCGGCGCCTTCAAGACGGCCGCCATCGTCGCCCCGCTCTTCCTCGCCGACCGCCTCGGCCGCCGCCCCATGCTGCTCTCCAGCGCCGTCGGAATGACCGTGTCCCTCCTCGTGCTCGGCTTCTCGCTGCATGCGCCGCCGTCGCCGGCGGAGGAGACGTGGGCTGCGGCGGTGAGCGTGGCAGCGGCGGCGGTGTTCATGGCGGCGTTCTCGCTGGGGTTCGGGCCGGTGATCTGGATGTACGGCTCGGAGATCCTGCCGCTGCGACTGCGGGCGCAGGGCACGGGGATCGGGACGGCGGCGAACCGGGTGATGAGCGCGGTGGTGGGGATGAGCTTCATCTCCATGTACGAGGCGGTGGGCATGGCCGGCAGCTTCTACATCTTCGCCGCGTTCTCCGCCGCCGCCTGGCTCTTCGTCTACGCCTGCCTGCCGGAGACCAAGGGCAGGAGCCTCGAGGAGATGGAAGCGCTCTTCGACGCCGCCGACAAGTCGCCGCAGCCGCCGTCGGCGTCGTCGTGATCTCGCGGCCGCGCGGGAAGAGCCGACAAGAGGCCAGCTCCGAGGTAATTAGTGAAGCAATAAAATGTCAGACAGGTGATTAGTATAATTAATATACCTGCAAAAGAAGCACATAGTACATGCGCTTTGTCGAAGAGGAGGGGTATGAATTGTTCGTTAGTTTTTTTTTTTTAGAAACAGACTTCAGGTTACTCAAACATATATTACTCAAACAGTAAGTATAGATTAATTTGTTTTATTGATGTGATTTGTTAATTCTGCTTGCAATCATTGATTAGCTCATCCTAGTACATGCGCTTTGCTCATTCTCTTCATCTCTTGCACGTGAGTATGTGCATTTCTTTAATCAACGGAGTTGTGGTTAGTCCAGTGCTGGTTCGTGTTGATCTAGGTCCCTCGTGGTTTATTTGTTTAAATTAGTCTATTTGAAAAAATGCAAATGTTTTGGTATTTTAGGCTATTTTCTAATGAAAAAACAATATGCCTTAAAGTTAAAGCGTAATTGAAAATTTGCTCTAAACACATTGATATCCATTATATGGCGGCATGGCGCCCCAATGTTGAAAGGCAATTTGTTCTTTCCCCTTTTAATGTTTTGTCCAAAATTTGCTATCCAACCTATGAGAAATTATCACCCTACTCCTCTTTGGAGAACGATCATTACTCTATTAAATTAATTCTTGTAGTCTTCCAAGAATAATCAATATTAAATTATAATAGTAAGTAAACATAAATTAAGTACTGGTTGTTACTAATCTACTTACATGCATATACGATCTTTCATTTGGTATTTAAGAAATTCAATTCACTTAGTAGTACGTACGTGGTATGCATTAATGCTTATAGTCCAATTAAGCTAGGAATGTCGTAGCATGTGCATAAAGTGAACTGGTGCAAAAGGGTAGGATGGTCTTCTTTACATGTGATGAATGTCAGGATACAATAATACCCGAAGATCTCAAATGTCCATGTGTGGAAGAGAATGACGCCGGTGTAAACATTCAAATTCTTGCGTAAGTGCAGCCCCCTTTGCAATTTATTTTGGTCTTTAATTTTAGGGTCAAGTACGAAGTTAGGCAAGATGGAGGTCAAGTATCAAGTTAGGTAATGTTGAGATCAAAAATAAAATGAGACATCCTTCTTGTCATGTTCAACTTACATGTCAAAGTCCAACTTACCAATTTGATGGTAACGCTCTTTTGGATAACCCTTTTCTATGTTTATGAATACCGACTTGCATCTTTTCGAGAAGTGGGGAAGAAATTGCACACACGAAAACAAGCAGATTTTATCTCTTCCCATCCAATTCACCGTTGCATACAACTTGCTCCATTCTGTTGCACACCGTGCACTATGAAGCGGGAGAGTAGCTCTTCGAAACCCTCTGTCATTTAGATTCTACACTAGGAGATGGTGAATATGACTTTTGGGAATCGCCAAATGTGACTGCTCGCTGTTGTCTGCTTCCACGACGTCGGTATCTTTCTCTATGTTGTGTTCTGCATCGGCCACGTCATTGTAACAACGGATCATCATCATCTATATTCGGTTTCAATCCGAGGTAGATAGGTACATTCTACTCCCACCCATGAGGGTTATTTTCCTATGGTGGCGGGTCATTTTGTGTTATTTATGTATGAGTATATATGCGAGTGATATGTCTAGTGCAACTACACGCATGTCTAGTTATACTTGTGCTTACTGTTGAATGGGTAATTAAGCATGTCATGATTTATTAAGTGATTAATTAAAGTTAAATATAAAAGTACACTTATCTCCAATAATTAATGGAAAAATTTAGATATATATCAATCTACCTCTCAACTTTAGAGCATATAATACATCTCAATATGTGTAAAAAAAAAAGATGTTAATATGTTTGAGGACATACTAATCAATATCACTTCAATTTTTGGCATATAATCACTTTCCTATTTCTTAAAAAATCTTGAATCTTTATGTAAAAGTTTTAAAAACAATTCATACGAAGCATTTTGGGAGGCTCTCAAATTAAGTTTAGCTTATCAATGGATAATACAACCAATAAACCCGAGGATGCTTTTTTTACTTCTTGTGCTGCAAGTGCGCCCCCCTTCGAAACCACATGGGCCGAGGGCCAGCCTTCTTGTAGTTTGGCATCCAGCCCAACTTAAAGGCCCATGAACCCACGTACGTATTGACAATTGCATTTCCAAACTTCTTGCTAGTGACACTGGAGAATTTTTTATTTTTATGTATTTATTTTTATTCTTTTTTTTCAAAATTGTATCCTGATTTCGATTTTAGACACAAATAGGTGCCGGTCGAGCCACGGTTGCGCGATCGCGTCCGATCGACATTTCAAAACACGACAGGGCCCACCTGTCGTGGATCCAACGAGCGACCGGCGACGGAGAGAATCTGATTCCCTTCTCGGGCGGGGCCGTGAACAGGGAAAGGAGCCTGGCGCGTGTTGAGGGCACGACAGAGACGCTAAGATAGCTAGCAACGCCCGCATCGGCGAGATGCTCACCTTCTCCCTGCACGCCGCCCGGCACAGCACCGTCACCGATCGATCGATGCTAAGATAGCTAGCAATGGAGGGGATGCCAGATAGAGGCGACGGCGACGTACGTACGTGTATGTGCCGGCATTGACCTTGATGACGACGCGCGGGCGAGGTTGATGAGCGGGAGCGAGTCGACGGCGGCCTGGATGGACGTGAAGTTGCCGGCGGAGGGGCTCCTGTCGATGACGAGCGTGCGCACAGGGCCGGCGGCGCTGTGCTCGTTACTACGGTCCAGCTGCTCTCCTTCCTTCTTGCCGGTGAGAACCTTCTTGAGCCATCTCATCGCACGGCCCATGGCAAGAAGCTTTACAAGACCAGAAATTAATGTTTCTTTTTCTCGAATGGCAAAAGAGGAGAGACTTTTGCAAAGAACATGGGACAGGCACCGAACAGAGAAGGAAGGAAACCGAGCTAAAAAGGTCTTAGCTCAGGGATCCTAGAACCCTACTACACACACTCTCAGTTGGAAAAAAGCGAGACGCGTAGCGCCAACGAGTGACGCGGAGGCAGCGAGACGGAGAAGACGAGCGACCGCCGCCGGCGAGGCTGGCGGCGACGCGTGTTCGCGCCCTGGCCTGGCGAGATTCCCCCTGCTTGCCCCCGCGCCTAGAGTCCGAGCACAAGGCAACAAGAGCGCCAAGAGACTTCAAAACTTAAACAAAAAATAGATGCCAAGAGCCTGTCGTGCTTTGATCTAGCGACAGGCTCTTGTCGAGCTTTGATCGCGCGACAGGCTTCTGTCGAGCTTTCAAAACTCGATAGGAAGCCAGCGACACCTCTCTTCTTTGTGTTCGGATTCTACAGATTGATCGTTTCTTTACAATCCGACAGCTACCTGGTCGCGATTTCAACGAACGATCGGCACCTATTTGTGTCTAAAATCGAAATCAGGATACAATTTTGCATAAAAGAATAAAAATAAATACATAAATTTTTTTTCCCCGACACTGGACAGGTTAACTGCAACTTTGCAAATCGGTCCATCGGTCTCTCTTCTTCGGCTCCTCATTATTTTACGCTCCTGAAAGTATAAAGTTCGGCAAGATATATCCCAAGACATTTGTTTCTATAAATGCATAATTAATTATTCCTCCGGTTCCGAGGCGTGTCTCCATATAGATTGGACCGGAACCGGAGAATTTCCCAAAACAACGATACGTACATCTGTAGATATATTTCTTTTTTTTCATCAAAACATGGAGATTGGAGAGGACGAAGCTTGCCATGGTAAATATCACTTAGCAGAAAGGAAGCAAGCAGTGCAGTGTTTGTTTGATACTGTGTGTCATGTGTTTCATATGGTGTTTCATAAAGCACATGAAACATTTTAAAACACTCATAAAACATTAAATGGAGCACCGCATCAAACACTCATAAAATGCAAAACATATAAACCACCCGTGAAACACCGCATGAAGCACTCATGAAACACAATACGAAATACCCATGAAACACAATACACTTAACCACTCATGAAACACTGCATGAAACATGCATAGTATATTTTTTTTTTCCTTGTATGTTCTCTTCTTCTTTTCCACTGCTCTGGTTTTCTTCCACACGAGGCAGAATTTGAAAATTAAAAATTCAAATTTTGCACTTACGATTTCAAATCCAAAAATTTTGGATTTTTTGGGCATTTAAGTTTATTTTTTGTACCCAAATTCTGAATACGAAATCTTAAATTTTTTTAACCCTCAAACTTGAAAAAACTAAAACTTTAAATATTATTAAAAAATTGAATCTTCAGTTTTAATAATAAAAAAACATAATTGGAATTTTCAAATTTACAACTGGAGTTTCAAATTTCAAATATTTTGAATTTGTATTTCCTTTATAATTTTAAAATGGTAGGTACCAGCACAAAAAATTGAAACTGTTCGATTAATTTGGTTTCCAAATTCCAATATATAGACGAGAGTAAGGTGCGTTAACATCCTAATATACTGTGCGAGTAACTCATGTTAGAGTCGCATAGTGGAATCAGCTAGCATTTTTTTAAATGCCTCATTCCTCAAGTTTTTTTTTAGAACAATAGAATTTCTTTTACATCATTCACCGAAACTTACATCCAAAGGAGAAACTATTACAATACAACATCATTCTTTGAACCAACATCTACTTGAATCAGTGTTAAGATCAACTTCTACTCCTCTAGGATCAAACATTTATGATGTGTGGTGCAGTGATTCCATTAGTATCATACTAAGAATTTTTTCACGTTCTGAAAGATATGCTTTTCCCTTGCTAAAAATGATGTAGGAATATCTCAATTTAGCTTCTCTACCGTTCTTGTCTGATCTAGCTCCATCAACCACATATGTAGATCGACAAAAGCCTCTGACATCACCATGGAGAGTAATTGACCGTACACAATAACTTGGCACAAAAATCTCATCATAGCAGGGCACAAATCCCAATAGCCCACAAATGGATCGAAAACCATGTGTACCAACCCTACCAAAGAACTTGGCACAAAAATCCCATCATAAGGGGATACAAATCCCAATAGCCCATGCATGCACGGATCAAAAACCATGAATATATACCAACCCCACCAAAGACATAGCACATTGAGGAGGTTGCCAAAATCAAACATCTCACGCGTAATCTTCAAAGAGAGCTTATCACATACATGAAAATTGTTGTCACACATAACAAGACGATCATTAAATCCTAACTATAAAAAACTAGATGTGACCAAAAAAAACCTAAGGCTTCAAGACGAGAAGAGTATTCCATCATCTTCCTAACTTCGATAAGATCACTGGAATTAAAGGGGCAAGGGAGTAGGCGACAAGGGAGCTTCCCGCTGGGTCTCCGCCTACCTTCCTCTAATTAAACATTGCTACATGCCTTAAAAAGGCACTTTTGTCCTGATCGGATCATGGCTTGAAAATGAACGTGCGATAGCACAAAATTCAAGTGTATGCCCTAGCTAATTAAGAAAATATCAAAGCTATCATATATATATATAACACTGTGAAAACCAGGAAATTAACTAATTAATTTCCATGCATACATGACACGACCTTATATCACATTGTTGCATACATACATATATGCATCACTAGGCACAACAGCTACATATATATATAGGCGCACATATTAAACAGTTCGACATACATACATATATACACGTTTCCAATTAATCATCTCCACACAAGTACATGCTTGCTCCACCCCCCAGATGTACCGCATGCTCAGGGCATAATCAAGCATGGTGATCACGATTCATGTATGGCCATGACTGGCTTCAGGCGTTATCAGAAGACCCGGTAGCGCTACACGTGTCGGCGGTGGGGCGGGTGGCAAGGGCCTCCGTCCATTGACCGGCGATGTCGGTGGCGATTCGAGTGGCATCGTAGGAGGTCCCCATGAGACCCCTCTTGGTGAATCCGGTGGCGTAGAGGCCGTTCTTGCCCCTCCAGCTATGTGGGAACGCCTTCGTGGGGAACCCATTGATCTGGCTGAAGAACTCGTCCTCCTATATATGATATGTGAACACTGAGATAATTAGAACGAGCCTGGTGTTTTCTATATGTTTGTGCGACTCATTTTATGATTAATATGGACTCTCTTTTTTATTTTGAATTTATATTTTTATTGCTGTTGATATGGATTCTTTTCTTGTTTTGTATTTGGCATGAACTTTTATTTTGTATTATTTTTTTAATTTTAAATTCTTTTTTATTTCCGTTGATATGTAAGCTTTCTTTCAATTTAAACTGTTATTATTAGGACCACTAGATGTAGATCTTTATTTTTTTTTAATTAATGTGGAAATTTCTAGTGTTTTAGGATCAACATGGTTTCTCCGTTTAACTCAACTTTAATACAATAAATAATAGAATAATAGATAGACTATCATGTCAACAAATTTTTTTTGTTTGCAAGAAAGTCATTTCAGGCATGGATATGTGTGTTTATAAGTGGATGCATGTGAGGATTGAATGGGCTCTAGCACTTGGCGCATACATATACACACCACACATGAATGCATATATACTGGCCTCTGACTCTTTGAGTAAAAATTGCATAGGTGTACACATGCATGGGTTGATGATAAGGGTATATAATTTGTCATGGTGCTAGATGCATGAGAGCTGGAATGTTCAAATTGTTTCCTCCCCTTCTTTTGAACATGTTAAGTTTAATATGTCTGTTAGTTAGGACATATAAATCATGCCAAACCAAGGAGCATCAATGGCAACCATCACTTAAGACCAATTTATTCCTTTTGCAAGCTAGGTGCAAAGAGATCGAATTACAAGACTAGCTAGCTTAACCTAGGTGCATATATAACACGTTGATGGAACACTCCTAACCATCAATCGCTGAATGTGGTGAGCTGGCCAACTCAATCATAGGGCTTGCACAATCTAATCCAATTTCTTTCCTTTTGTGAAAGAAGAAGAAGAAAACAATGCCCAACTTTTCTCACAATTGTTGGGTTGAGAAGATCACAGTGCATATATGTGTGCCCACACATGCAAACAGACACATACACATGCATGCAATCATGCAAATCATCAGCTAGCTGAATGCCAAACATGCTTGTTGAGGAGAGAATCAAATGTGGTTAGATGGACAGATGCATGGGAGGCATCAAGCAAACAGGTCAGTGCATCCAGATGGGCCACCCTACAAAAGGTAGAGTGGGCAATGGGGGGTGGGGGGGCAGTGTGGTAGCATGCACTTGCCATGCACATGACATATCAATATCATTATGGGCCAGCATGTGCATATCACCTAACTCGATCAAGCTCTCACACAATAAAATGGCAAGACTTTATCCTCCCTTTTCCTATTAGCCTGGAGATACGCAGGTGCAAGTTGATCAATATGGGTGCCAAGTTAATGTTGATTAATTAACTATCTTCAGCTGCCATGCATGGGGATCAATTTAATTCTTGCTTGCTCTATAACGTTTGCTAATTTGTTGCACTCTAGCTAATTAAACACATAGGGAATTTTATGCTTGCAAACTTCTAATTGTATATATATATTCCTCAATATACTATTCAAATTGAGGCAAAAGAGTACAGATAGTGCTCCTCTGCCGACATATAATTCAGTTACCTAAGAAAAAGAATATACTAAGGCCAATTTAATTTCTTGCAGGACTGTATATATTTTTGTGTATTTGTGGTGATTGTTACACGCCTCCAAAGAGGCCCTGTTACAAGAAAAGATAACATGCTCGAACAACGATTAGTACCACATCGATCTTACCTTCTAGCCATCGGGATAAGGCCAGTTATCTCGATGGTCTTATTGAGACTAAGTTAGATCGACGCCAAAAATTTGCAATCGAGATTAATTCTAGCCTTGTTGTCAATCGAGCATTGTTAGAACACTCTGTGATCAAGCTATCTCATGGTCTGCAACAATCTGGTTTCATAAGAGACCAGCATCTGGTCTTTAGCGTAGGTTCCATTGGGCCTGCTATATATACAGACTGGTATCAATGACCTCACAACCAAGGTCTCAGCCGGTAATAACCTGTGGATGTAGCAAACCCAATAAAACTTAGACCCGAGACCAGGTGTTTTTCAGGAGAAGCCGGATCGATTGCTACGAGCTCTAACAAGCATGCTCTCTTTTCTTAACATTGATGGTCTTCCCTCCTGCCATCAAGAGAAGGTGAGTTGTATTGACGGCCATATATATATATCTTTATATTACCATCGATCGAGATTTTGTTCTAGCCATCGAGCATGCTACCTTTTCGCGTAGTCCCCATGCATGGCTCCACTGTTGGACCAAGCTCACACAACAACAAGAAAACAACAACCATTGAGGGAGAAGACACACACTCATGAGATATGAGAGCTGAGAGCAACATGCAAGCTATAGCTAGGTAGGAGCCGCACATGCATCCCCGATCCTTAATGAGCTCTAGCTAGTTTGCACCATCAAAACTTGGACGGCTTGTACATGACAGCAATAGCTAGGGCAATGTCCATGTCTACACACGTACGCATGCGGTACACGCGATGATCAATGTATACATGCAAGCTAGCTAGTGTGTATGCAAGAAAGATATACGTATAAAATTAGATCAAGTATGCAGGACCAGTAGCTATCATCTCGATCACACCATGCACAAAACTATATAAATATATATTTTTATGGGATTGCCTAATTAGGCAGCAGGCGCAACTATCTCCCCGTGACACGTGGCACCCATTGGGCCGATCTGTCAGGGCCCACACAGAGACAAGCGCAGGCGTCTGGCGCCGAGCAAAACCGATAAATAAATATTTCTATAACTAAATTCATTATAATTTATGTATCCTCTCTCTCTCCTAGAATTCAAAGAGCAAATTCAACAAGAAGGACGAAGCTAGCACAAATGCAGCTGGTGCCCATGAATCAACACGCTGGTGCGTGCCCTTGATTGCCAATTTAATTCCGGATCAATTTCTGCGTCCCCATCGGAGGGATATCGCCCTCCTGTTAGTGTTGGCATCGCCGTCATTGCCCATGCCTTGCTATCTAATACCTTGATTAGGATGACAGGGACTGTGTGTACATGAGCAAATTAAGTTGGGCTATACTAGCTTTCATGTCAAGGTATGTACTCGTAGTACTTTCTATGCTAGCTACGCAGTACGTACTTAATTATTTAAAATAAGTTATTTTGTGGACCAAGACGGCCAGAACACGGCTGCATGCCTTGCATGCGTAGTTGCATGCATCATCAGTTCATCATCCGTGCGTGCGTCCAATGATTGGGAGATTAATTAATTAGTAACGTGCACTACCATGTCTATATATATGCGTTGCATATGTAATGACGGATTAATTAACGTACGCAGCATAGGAATATATTGAAGCAGTGTACGTATTGATAAATGATCATGCAAGCATGCTTGCATGATAATTAAGTGTAGTACTAGTAGTTAGCACGTATACCTTGAGCCATGATGGCACGTTGCTCTTGTAGCCGGTGGCGAAGATGACGGCGTCGAAGTCCTCGCGGCGGCCGTCGACGAACTCGACGCCGTTCTCCGTGAACCGGTTGATCGCCGGGACCACCTGCAGAGACAGAATATCCCTTTCGAGATGATCACTAGCTAGCTAGTAGTACATGCAGTACGGCATCGATCGTCACTCGTCAGGCCATCGGCTTTATGGTGGTACACTGGCCACTACGATCCAGCAAATCTTCGATTTTCTGAGGAAGTCTATATATTGAATTATTAATATATGGGGCCAAGATCATAAAGCAGCTCTGGTCAGTAATCATAATCACCTATGGGTCCGTGCAAATTTTGGGTTATTTGGTTCACCGTCTCACTGTGCCATAATCTTCAGCCAATCGTGTAGCTAGGGTGTCAAGTTTTTGTTGACCATAATTGTGACGATTTTTAAATAACTAATACATATAGCATGTGCATCAAGTAGTTGAAAAGATGTCGAGCCAAACGGTAGGATCTCAACACCCACAGTTGTGGCAAATTACGGTAAAATGTTTTACATTCAACCAAACATGATCTGATGCGCAGTGCAACGATACTATGGCAAACTGTGCTGAGCTAGCATATCGGGAAAGGAATCGAGTGTGTTGCCAATTGAAATACCTTTATTTCACCATCCTTGATCTTCTTGAGAGCTCCGATGTCAAGGACGGGGGTTTTTCCGGTTGAGTTCTTGATTTGGAGTGGTCCGATCTTTGGTCGATTGAGACCAAATTTGTCGGTGTCTCCTAGTATCAATCTCGAGAAGAAGAGGAGCAAGGCATCAACCCATCTTGTAGGGAGCCACTTGAGCAGGAAGACTGAGAGGCCAAATGTTGATATGCCTAGTATCTCCCTTGGCAACACATGGAGCTACAAACCCAAAAAAATAGAAGAAACAGTAAAATGAGAAGGTTAATTAAGTCTAAGTAGTAAATTACCGTTTATGATGTGTATGATATATAATTATTCTGTATTGGATGAAATTAAATCTAGAACCTTGAATTTTATTAATAAGAGCACTTCTAAAAGTACATACGTAATAGCAGCTAGCTGCTGTGCGGGAGTAGCACCTCTTTTTCAATGGCAACCTTTAGACCGCAACGGTTATGCTCACCCACACTGTGTTTGGCTAGTCCCATCGGGTTTTCTCTCGACCAGCTCCAACGAGCCATAGAGAGTGTTGGTTCTTGTCTCTCGACAGCCTCTAGGTGGCTATCAAGAGAACGTTGTTCGGCCCTAAACGGCGGTAACAGTTCATTTCTCGATCGTTATCTCTTTAGTTGTTGATACATCTTGTCTCGATAGCCAAACCGTCGAGACTGAGTCTCTCCTAGCAGAGTTGTGCGACGGCTAGCCATGGAGACTAACTTTTTCCGACGGTTTTTATATTAGTCTTGATAGTTAGGCCGTCGAATCCACTGTCATTTTCTGTGGTGAGGATACTTCCCTAGGATGTTGGATCAAACATGTGATGTCTGACCACATGCATGATGAGTGAACAGTGGATTTTGGATCAAACAGATTGAATGGCTCACAGTAATTTAGATTCATCTTTAAAAAAAAACTTTATTAGTTAGATGTTTCATACAAATGCAGAATTACGTATATATCAATATGCACACGTTAAGATTCCAAAATCTTTTTCAAAAGTCAATGTAAATTTAAGTGATTACTGGCACCTAGTTTTTGACATCAACATCGCCTAGCTTGGTGGTTTTTTTTTTGCATGTCAAATTATCTTCTGGAATACATCGTGTACAACACATAATTTCCTTAATTCCTTTTATTATTTTTTCCCAGAAACCATTCCACAATTAACCAATTCTATAGGATGCCCAAGGTTATACCTATATACCCTGGAAATTTCCCCTATTTCTAATCAATAAAAAAAAACACGAACTTTCTACAAACGTGCCGACAGATCGAACAAGTGTACATACACGCACATATTCTCGAGTGCTCTGAAATTCAGATCTTTTTTTTTTTTGGTTCTCCTCTTTGCTGTCACTGTAGTTGTTATTTTCCATAGATTGTTCTTTCTCTGTCTCCCGCCTGGTCAGGTGCGAGATAACGAAAGGGAAGTCTACTGGTCATTGCAGCACCACATCGATCGGTGCATAATTCTATGTAACAGCATTGTTACATGTAGCAGCACTATACTGTACTATACAGATTAACTGTTCAGGATATATACATTTCAGGACAAGAAGAAAAATATCATCTCCTAGCTAATTATTTCTGCAAAGCTATATATCTATATGACTATATATGGCGCCGGCGCCGGCGCCGGCGCTGTACATACATGCATATATGAGTGAGATGCAGCTTAGGATAAAGTTTGCAAGTGGAGAAATTGTAAATATAGGAATTATATTAACATGTTATTCTCGTTTTTTTAGGGCAATCTGTCATTCTTGTTGAAAGGGAAAAGGATCCAATTATTATGGTTTTAGTTTAGTTGTCATCATGAAAGCGACAACACAATCTAATAAAGTGGAGGGGGCAAAAAGGAAGAAGCGTCGAACGTGGCACATCGGAATTGACCACTCGAGGCAAGTCGTACTCAGAATTACACCTTGAAAAATATTTTTTTGGCGGCGGAATAAACAAAATTGGTAGGGAAAATCAACTGCAAAAATGCATTTGTATACCATTGTTTTTATTTTTATGGCACTGGATATTTATTGTTTTGAACATTGATACCATTCGTCAAATGCACTTTCAGCCGCTAGTTATATTCTCTCGTGGCTATAGATAATTATCATTTTGTACGTTGTTATGATCGTTAAATACATTGTAGAATACTAGTTATATTCTCTTGTGGCTATGGATATTCATGCTTAATTTGCACGTTGATACGATTCTCAAAATACGGTTTTAGTCGTTAGGTACTATTAAAATTTGATTTAGAAAATAAAAAGTTTTTATGGACCACAATTCTACGATTGAAAATTTTAAATATTCGAAATGATATAGATCTCTCAAGTTTTAAAAATTGGGAGGCACTATTGGACAGGCGCCTGCAATTTCAGCATTTGTGCAGGCACATGCCACGTACACGTATGCACACCTCGGACAAAAAAATTCCACTATCGCAAAACATTTTTTCCACTAAATGGAAATGTGGAAAACAATAGAAATTTAGTGGAATTTTTTGCACCTGCGCGATTTCGAAAATTATATGAGCAAAAAATCTCTCGACGTGAAAAATAGAAAACAAAATAAAATTTATAATAAATAGAAAACAAAATAAATATATAATAAACAGAAAACAAAATAAATCTATAATAAACATAAAACAAAATATATCTATACAAAAATCGACCTCGCGCAAAAATTCCACTATCGCGAAGCGTTTCCTCTATAAATGCAAATGTGGAGAAACAATAGAAAGAAAGTGAAATTTTTTGCGCCTGCATGTTTTGTCTAATTGCAGACGCCTGTAAAATAGCAATTGCGTTAAAAATTTGAGTGAGCATGTCCAGAAACAATAAAAGCACAAGGAAGTACCCACTCGGGGTTTTTTTTTCAACAAGGTGAATAAAAATTGAGGGTGATTCACCCTAAGTTTCTCCTTTTTATAATGTGTGTGGAAATTAACAAGAGTATACAGGTAAAAGAAAGATGGAGATCGAGTAGAGGTGTATGCGTCGATGGAGAGGCGTACGTACGTACCTTGTCCCTGACGACCATGGATGCCCTGGCGCCATTGTTGCAGAGATCGAGGCTGACCTCCATGCCGGAGTTGCCGCAGCCGACGACGAGCACCTTCTTGCCCGCGAACTCGTCGCCCCTCTTGTAGCTGCTGGTGTGCATGACGGCGCCGCGGTAGCCGTCCATCCCCTCGACGCCGCCGTCGGGCCACGCCGGCTCCGCATTCTCGCCCGTGGCCACCACGAGCCACCGCGACAGGAACTCCGTGGCGGCCCCGCCGCCGTCGCCGGAGCCGGAGTCGGAGACGACGACCCTCCAGAAGCCGATGGCGGCGTCGTAGGCGGCGCTCCGGACGCGCGCGCCGAGGCGGGGGTGGACGGCGAAGGCGCGCGCGTAGGCGTCGAGGTAGGCGATGAACTGGTCCCGGGTCGGGTAGGGCGGCGTGCCCGGCGGGAAGGGCGCGAGCGGGAGCTCGCAGAAGGCGCGCGGCAGGTGCAGCCGCAGCCGCTCATACGTGCGGTGGCGCCACGACGCCGCCACGCACGCGTCCTTCTCCAGCACCAGCGACGGCACGCGGCGCGCCTTCAGGCACGCCGCCGTCGCCAGCCCCGACGGGCCAGCGCCCACGATCACCGGGCCCGGCACCCACACCCTCCTCGTCTCCCCACCGCCGCCGCCGCCGCCGCCGCCGCCGTCTCCCTCGTCTCCGGCGCTGCCGGCGGCGTGGAAGAAGATGGATGCGTGGTCCACGTCGCGGCGCGAGCCCCCATGCGAGGTGGGCATGGCGAAGGACGGGGGGTGTTGGCGCGCCCGCCAAGATTTTCTGCTGCTAAGCCTGCTCCCCCGTACACCTAGCTAGCTGCCTACGCGTGCATCATAACGTACACTTGCTGCTCGAGCTCGAGAGGTACAAGAGAAGGGAACGAGTTGATGGCTGGTCGATGAGCTAGGGATAGGCGTGAGCGTGAGTTTGTGTAGGCGTACGTACGTACGTAGTGTACGTGCGTATTTATACGGTGCAACGTACTGCTGCGAGCTAGAGAGAGAGAGCATGGACGTAGGTGAGGGAGGCATGCAGCTGCAGGGGGAGGGGAAGGGCATGGGCGGCGTATGAAAGGCCATGGATCATGGTTCATGGATGGATGGAGGGGGAGGGGGAGTGAAGTGAGGAGCTATAGCTGCTAGGTGGGGAGGAGTGGCGTACGTAGAGCGGCGACAAGCTCACGAGTTAATGCGTGAGAGGTACGTGCATGTGGCGTGAGCCCAGCTGCAGTGCGGGGAAAGCCCGGTTATTCCATCCTCGTTACAGCCTTAGAGCATCCCCAGCTCTCCCTGCATCAGCCGGCCTTCAAATCACTGTGCAAAGCTGAAAATTTAAACCGCACGCTCGCTACAGTGCTCGAAAATTTAAACCGCAGGCTTGCTACAGTGCTCGGCGGGATTCACTGTAGCGATGCAGGGGCTTGACACAGCCCCTGCTGGGGATGCTCTTACAGGCATGTCCGCCACCGTTTGATCCGTGTCAAGATCTATGCCGAGAAACGTGTAAAAAACGCTTTATTTTTTATTTCAAAGCACGGTTCCTTCTTTCTTTCTCTCCCCTAAACCGGCCGTCGCAAAGCGACCGCACCGCATTTTTTTTTCAAAACAAAACTGTATGAATCATTTTGCAAAAAACGCCACTTAAAAGTTGTGCGGGATGGAGTATGGATCTCGAATCACATCCAATGGTTGTGAAGGTGCCTGTAACTGCATGTGCGAGTGGATTTTTCACTTCAGAGAAAATCGAATGTACACAAATGAAGGATCAAAGATTAGTAGTTATAGGGTAGCATTAAGAGAGACTAGGCGGTGGTTGTACATCTGGTGATGGTTGATACCGTGCCGGAGAGGAGTAGGGCAAAGTCGGGGAGACTAAAGAAGAGGTTATCTGATCTGGTAGCCATGATCATCACCCTCACGACGAAGAAGGAGTTGCGCAACGGATTTTGTTGCCACCACCATCACATCTGCAGGAATTAATGCGGCGCTAACATGGGGACGAAGGAGGATGGCGCAATCTAATCTGGTTGTAGAAGGTGGCACGGCTTGATTTGGTTGGGGGAGGTGGCATAGCAAGGGAAATGGTCAAGGGAAGGAGGGCGGCACTAGTGTTGGTAGGATGAAGAAGAGAGCGGGGTGATGTTAGAGCATGGTAGATGCGAGTGGTGCTAGAGGAGATTAGCAATGGCGGTAGGTTAGGAAGTGGAGGAGGGCGGTGGATTCAATAGAATAGGGTCGTTGAAGCGTGTTAAGTTGCCACTTGGCTTGGGTTGGGGCTAGGACATTGCTATGGTGGGTTGAATTGGATGTCTCGGTATCAACCAAGCCATGGCCCATGAGCGAGACTCGAACAGCTTGTGCTCGATTTGGAAGCAGTCCAAAAATCATGCTCAGCTCGTGCTCATTTACAAACAAGCTAAGCATGAGTTTGGGCTAACGTTCCAATTCTACCCCATGCTCTCAAGATCTGCATGTAACTCAATGTACAAATAAAAAGATCTTAGCAGTAAAACCAACTAATATTACGGTGCGGGTATCCCTCTGTTGAGATATAGTGATCATGCTGTTGCTTGTAGCGTCCTGACACTACTACGGAACGGGCCTTCCATCCCGGCACATCAGTCCAGGTTACCATCAAACCGGGACTGAGGTTAACTTCGATCCGGTTCAATAGTAACGAGGCAAAGGGCGGTTTCGAGCCGGTTGGTTCCACCAACCGACCAATCGGTCGATTAGCGTGGGTTGGCGGTGGGGAGTACTAGTCGGTTGGTGATACCAACCGGACTAACACTGGGTCTCGATAATTGGCGCCATTTCTCCTGTCACAAAAGGCCGGTTGGTGTTACAACCCGGGGCGATATTAACTATTAGTCCGGTTGGTGTGACAAACCGGGACTAATACTCCGATAATTGGAGCCATTTCTCCTCCGGTAACAAAAGTCACTGCGTCGTCTTCTTATCGCCGCACTTGCTTGAGGAGCTTCGCCGCGCTTGTGAGGAAGGAGCGAGACCGGGCCGAGGAGCAAGGAGCTGCGAGGCGAGAGCAAGGAGGAGTGGGGAGCCTCTCTTCGCCGCTGGGAGTAGCGGTGAAAGGGATCGGATCATCATCGAACAACGCTTCGTGTCGCCGCGCTGCCGCGTCGTCCACGCCCGACCTCGCCGCTCTCGTCGTCGCAGCCGCTACCGCCCGATTCGTCGGCGCCTCTCCGCCACGCCGCTGAGGTACATTTATCCACCGCATCGCGTCCTCGTTCGATCCCACCGCCACCATCGCCACCGCCGCCGCCGCACCACCGCCGCCATCGCTATCGGCGCAACTACAAATGCCGACCTTTATGCGTGTTTTTCCATTAAATTTCCATCCAGATTTAGGATGTCTTGTTGGACCGGTGACAACGCCACTAACATCGAAACCACGCTCCTCCAACTAGGTCCAAAATGTCTGTTTTCTAAAGTGTTTTGCCCTCCACCATTGCTTGTTGTGGGGAAGGAATACCCACGAAAAAGCGCAAAAGACAAAAAATACGTGGCGACCAATGATGTGCCACGTCGCGGCGATGGCGATGGCGGTGGTGATGAGGAGGCGAGGCGAGGCGAGGCGAGAGCGATGGCGGCGGAATGGTGGTAATGAGGGCAAGGGCAAGGGCAAGGGCAAGGCGGCAAGGGCGAGGCGAGGCGATGGCGAGGCGAGGCAGCGAGGGCAAGGGCAAGGGAAGTCACGTTCCCATAGAGTGTGATTGAGACATCGAGATCACATTCTATGTTGTACTTTTAATTTAATTTTATGCTTTTAAGAATTGTTGTTGTTTGAACAATTATTATAATTGTACGTCTTTGCAGACTTTGTATGTTTATTGATGCATTTTAATGTGTACTATCATTGGATGCTTGTATGTGAAGTATCGGATTATGTTTGTATGTGTATTGTTAAATCATGTTTGCATGTGTACTAGCATTGATTAATGGAGGGGACAAGGATTGGGAAGGGTATTTCATGAATGATGGATGTTAAAAAATATTATTATTTTTAATTCCACATATCTACACCAAATTCCTAATAGTATCAATGATGGATGATCTTTCTTTGATTCACCCGGAGTATTTAGCCTTGCAAGATGTTTGTTTGTATGGTATCAATATGTGTATTTAATCACAAGGTATCGTTACACTCAATGCTATGAATATGTATAATGCAGATGGATCGGCGATGGATGTACATGGACCGATGTTCCTCGCAGTTCGTGGAGGGTTTAGAAACTTTTATTCGTCATGTTGAAACCAATATTACCTTAGACTATATATGTTGCCCATGTATTGATTGCAAGAATCAAAAGGTGGGCAAGCTGTGAGCAAATTCATTTTCATTTGATCTCAAGAGGTTTTATGAAAAATTATACTGTTGGACCAAGCACGGCAAGTAGAGATTACACGGTGAAGAAGAACAGTGCACGATAATATCTCGAACGGCCAACACAGTTATTTGAACATATGCGGGGGAGTTTGGCGGCGATGATATAGACCAGATCTGCTTGATGGAGAGGAGAATACGTTGATAAAGGCATTATGAAAAGTTTCAGCGCCTTTGGGAGGACTATGAAACACTTGTTGTATACAAAGCTGCAGACGAGGCACGAAAGTTGCATACCACACTAGAACTAATGCAATGGAAGGCGGCAAATGGATTGTCGGATAAAGGGATTCAACGAGTTGTTAGGCCTCATGAAGAAGTTGCTTCGAGAGGGTAACACATTGCACGAAACTACGTCTGAAGCCAAGCAAGCTCTCATCCTTTGGGCTTGGAGGTCTGAAGATACATGCATGCCGTAACGATTGCATCCTCTATCGCAATGAGTGTGAGAATTTGGAAGCTTTGTCCGGTGTGTAAAACATCGCGGTATAAGACCAAGCGTGATGACGCAGGTGAGGTAGAGGGGGCACGTAAGGTGAAGAGAACCCCCGCTAAGGTGGTGTGGTACTTTCCTATAATTCCCCGGTTGAAGCGTCTGTTTGCGAACAAAAAGCATGTGAAGATGATGCGTTGGCACAGCGATGCTCGTAACGTTGATGGAAAGCTAAAACATCCCGCAGATGGATCGCGATGGCGAAAACTTGATAGGAAATACCGGAGTTTTCAAGCGTCACGAGAGAACATACGGTTTGCGTTGAGTACAGATGGGATGAACCCTACGGCGAGTTGAGCACCAATCACGATTCGGCGGTGACTCTATGTATCTACAATCTTTCTCCTTGGTTGTGTCGAAGCGGAAGTATATTATGATGCCATTACTCATCCAAGGCCCCAAGCAACCGAGGAACGACATCGATGTGTACCTAAAACCGTTGATCGAAGATCTGCTAACATTAATGGAGCGATGGTGTACGTGTATGGGATGAATACAAAGAGAGTACTTCACCCTCGTGCATTACTATTCGTGACCATCAATGACCTGCCAAGACTTGGTAACTGTCGGGCCTATCTATCAAGGGATATAAAGCCCGCATCGAGTGCTTGGATGATATGGAAGACAAGTACGACAAACTCTCGGAAGGTTGTATACATGGGTCATCGTAGGTTCCTAAACTGAAGCACCGTTCACGAGTAACAGAGTTAATTTTGATGGGACGGAAGAGAACCGCAAGAAGCCTAAGCATCACGATTAGGGGGCGATTTATTTTCCATGGTGAAGGATCTGAAAATCGTATTTGGAAAGGGTCATGGTAGCAAACTGTCCCATCACTCCCTCTGAAGAAGCTAAGAAGAAGGCTAGTTGGAAGAAGCAATCAATTTTTGGGATTTGCCTTCTTGGAAAGACTTAGAGGTTCGCCACTCATTAGACTTTATGCATATAACGAAGAATGTCTGCGTGAACTTGCTAGGATTCCTAGATATGTACGGCAAATCAAAAGATACTATTCATCATGGAAGGACTTACAACTATTAGGACTCGGCAGAATTACATCCGCAAGAAAGAGACAAAGGGCATTACCTCCATCCTGCGAGCTACACTCCAAGCAAAGAAGAGAAAAGAACATGATTAAGTTGTTAAACAATGTTAAGGTCCTTCCGGATACTCGTCGAACATAAGAAGACTTATAAACACAAAAGAGAATAAAATCGTAAACGTGAAATCGCATGATTGTTACGTGTTGATGACCCGATTGTTGCCGTGATGTTGAGAGGTGTTACGCGGACAAGGTACGAGGACAATCGTGAAGGTGTGCTCGTTCTTCAACGCCATATCACAAAAGGTCATAGATCCGGATAAGTTATGTAATCTAGAGGATGATATTGTCGCCGCTTTGGTCAACCTTGAGATGATCTTCCTCCGTCCTTCTTTGATATGATGGTCCATCTCATGGTTCACATGGTGAAACAGTTAGAAATTCTCGGACCGTCTTCTTACACAAAGATGTTCCCTTTCGAGAGGTACATGGGTGTGCTAAAAAATATGTTCAGTAACGGTCTCGCCCAAAAGGATGCATTGCCGGTGTTGTTGGCACGAAGAGGTGATTGAGTTTTGCATCGACTACATTAATGAATTGAATCCGATTGGCGTTCAGTATCACGCTATGAGGGGAGGCTACAAGGAAAAGGCACTCTAGGGAGAAAAGAATCCTTTTGCAAAGATATCATCATTTAGACAAGCACATTTCACATGTTGAAGCAAGCGACTTTAGTGGCTCCATATGTCGATGACCACGAGAAGATTCTACGAGACGAATACCTAGGGAGGTCAGAAAAGTGGATCGCAAACAAGCAAGTAGAGAGTTTTGGCGGTTGGCTACAAAAGCAGCTGTTGGGCAAGGAGGGTGTCCACGAACAATTGCAACTCTTAGCTCGGGGACCATCAATGACAATCGTATCATGGCAAGGGTATGAGATAAATGGATACACATTTTACACTGCATCTCAGGATAGCAAGAGCACGAACCAAAATAGCGGTGTTCGAATTGATGCATTGGACAAAAATGGAAACATGGACACCTATTATGGTTTTATAGAGAAAATCTGGGAGCTCGAGTACGGACCTTTGAAAGTCCCTCTATTTCGATGCCAATGGGTCAAACTGACAGCTGTCCAGATTGACGAGTACGGGATGACAACCGTGGACCTTAAGCAAGTGGCCTACAGGGACGAACCGTTCGTGCTCGCCAATGATGTCACATAGATTTTCTATGTGATTGACATGGATAGCAAACCGAAAATGCAAAAGGGACGGAGTACCAAAAGCGTAAGGATAATACTTGTAATCTTGATAAGCCAAGACACCATGTTGTTCTTCCCGGTAAAAGAAGGATTGCCGGAGTTGAGGCGTACGGATGAAGAAGAGTATAATCAGTTCAACGAGCCGCCTTTCTCGGTGGATGTAGACATTACTATCCTCAATGGTGATGACGATGCCCTTACGTGCGCCATGACCACAACGAAGGATCACTTGTAAAAACAAAGTAGTTGCATATATGTACTATTTATCATTATTTTCTAATAATCATATATGTACTAAATTATTTTTTCAAGACACCTCATTTTCGACAAGCGTTTTGCGTCCGATTAGTTAGTAGCGCAATGTAAAGCGTATTCTTGATATTTATTCTATTAAGCGAATTCACTTTGGAATTTTATACTAGTTAATGTAATTTCTAGTGACGACGAGAATTTAGATATTACGTGAATATTTCATAATATTTCATATGTTATAATGATAATAAACTATTTACTGAACAATCTTTACAATATTACAAGAAACCTCATTTTCTAGATATTTTCAATCCATTTAAACAATGCGCCCACTTATACCGACAAGCGTATAGCGTCCAACCGTTAGTAGCGAGGCAAAAGCTGGCTCATCGTGTCGCCGCTGTTCGAGCCCCGCTTCGCCTCTACAAACACATTTTTGGAAAAATGGGACCATTACTCGGTTTAAACCACAAACCGGGATCAAGGCACACCAACGCATGCAGAAAACTTGGGCCCACGCGTCGAGAAACGTTAATCCCGGCTTTTATTTTAACCGGATTGATCGCTCTCACGCCCGGTTTAAACCACCAACCGGACCGATAGGCGTCTTACGATTCGTAATTTTGTGACCATCGGTTATGCAGGCCCACATGTCGATTGTCTCTATCGGTCTCGGTGGGTGTTTTAAACCGGGATCGAAGGCTTCATGCCCCACGCGTCGGTTCTATCCCTTCCTCCGGTTCGCTAAGCGTCGCTCTGTTCGCCTCCCGATGTAATTAATCGGGAGGCGAGCCACAGGTGACTACATTTTCCAACACACGAGGAAAATGAAAAGATCGATCGAGCACCTTATAAATTTGGACGGAATCAACATCACACACACGAGCTTAGTTTCCTCGCTATACCTCCGCCGCCATGTCTTCTAGCTCGATTCATCGCCGCTGCGTCGCCACCACCGAACAGTGGAGGCTCTCGAGTTTTGCCACTCCACGGTGGCATCTCTCGAAGGTACCGATTCGGAAGAGGATGAGGCGCCATGGTGGTCCGACGACGACATGTACGACGATCTCTCCGACGATCCGGAGGGCGCCGACGACCACCCCGAACTTCGACGGTGGCATTTAAGCCGACGGCAATGGCTCGTCGTCGAGACCACGGCAATGAGGACGAGGGTGACAAATGACGACGGCAACGACGAGGAGGAGGATAGCGATGACGGCGAGGGAGCGCCGATTAGACATTATGTAGTAGTTTTAGTTTTTCTTAATTTCATGCGAATCTTCTTTTTAAGTCCAAAATGTATCCTGTGAGAATTTTAATGGAATTTATGATATTTATTCTACTAAGCGGAATTAATGGAATTTTATACTCTTTAATGTAATTTCTAGTGACGACGAAATTTAAACATTACAATGAATATTTCATAATATTTCGTATGACAGAGTGATAATAAACTATTCTGAACAATACTTACAATATTAAAAGAAACCTCATTTGCTGGAAATTCTCATAATACATATTTTCAATCCATTTAAACAATGCGCTCCACTTTGCAAAGACGCGTATAGCGTCCAACCGTTAGCAGCATTGAGGCGAAAGCTCCTCATCAGGCCGCCATGTTCGAGCCCCGCTTCCGCCTGCAACACAAATTTTTTTTTTGGGAAAAAAGGATCATTAATCCCGGTTTAGTAATCCAACCGGGACTGAAGGCACATTGCTCCCGGTTTAATATTCCAACCGGGATTGATAATGGAGTTAATACCGGTTTTCAGAATCAACCGGGATTGATACCCCTATATGTCCGTTTCCCCCCAATTCTTCAAAACACTCACCCTAAACCGCGCCAAATTAACCCTAGGTCGACACCGCCGCCACCGGATTCGCCGCCGTCTAGAAACCCTCCGACGCCACCGTCCCTGTTGCCGCCGCCTACAAAACCTCCGACGACGCGCCGTGACGTCGCCGACGCCCGTGTCCCTGCCCACTACGACCTACCGACGTCGCCGCCGCTCGTGTCGCCCCCGCCGACAACCCCCTCCGACGTCGCCGCCGCTTTGTCGCCCACGCCGACAACCCTCCGACGACGCCGCCGCCACGATCCGCCGCCCCTACAACCTCTCCGACACCACCGTCCGTGTCGCCGCCGCCTACATCGTTCGACGACGCCCGTGAAGTCGCCGCCGCCACGACAACCCTCTCCAGCGTCACCGCCGTTACAACTCCTCCGACGAGAGGTCATCCGTGTCGCTTGTTAATTCTCGACCTATTTCACATACAAAGATTGCTCTAGCCTCTATTCGCTGCAAAGATTGTTGAATTGTTTGTTCTGTGACCTAAAGCATTGCAGTGCTTATTTGATTTCCTCAAAATGATCATTAAGCATCTCTGCTTATATAATGTTTGTAGGGTCGTTAGCTTCACTATCCGATTTAGCTTCACAAGTTAGTTAAAACTTGCAAGCAATTTATCAGTGCCTTATGTGAGGATGCACTTGTATTTTCAGTGCCTTTATTTGTTACAATGGCGAGCGGAGGGATTGGTGATGAAGAATTTTTGATGGAGATGTTTGGGACCGATCCGGATGATGAGTTGAACTGCGGCACCGGTGAGGCCGTAGAAGCCACCGAGGCCGATGAGGAAGCTGGTGAGGCCGTACAAGCCACCGAGGTCAGTAAAGCCACCCGGTCTGGTCAAACCAGACCCTATCCACGCCGAGGTCAAAGTAAGAGGTCAAGTCAAGGCACATAATCACCGAAGTCGTGAGGAAGGCGAGCCTCTGAAGCCGACATCGGCGATTGGGCGTTTAGATCGACTTCAAACGATTGTTAGGGACCATGTGCCCATTAGCATTGTCAAATGGGACGACGTACTGCAGACCTCAAGAACACCTTATGGACCGATATGAAACAAGTTTTCACCTTCCCGAAGGGACCGAATGAAGGTGAAGAGTTACACATTGAAGAAGATGGCAATGGCATTCCGGACGTTCAAGAAGAAGTTAAACAACGAGTACGTTAAGAATAATGTACTCCTCGACTTCAATAAATACCCTAAGTCGCAAGATCATTGGGATGAATTTGTAGGGTACAAAACTTCTCAACAAGGTCGAGTATGAGTGAAAAGAATAAGCAAAATACGGCAAAGAAGCAATACCACCATCGTCTCGCCCGGTGGTTACCGCAAGGCGATACCCAAATGGGAGAAGAGGAACATGACCGCTTGTAAAAGGTGTGGAGCCCGTAACAATGAGATGGTCCGACAGATCGAGGAATTGGTTCTTTGGTCATGACGGCGGCCTTGACGACGACGGTAGGCCGCTTTTGGTGAAAGGATCGAGAGATGTTGCAAGAAGGCTTCAAGAGGCGCACGAAGAGTCGGCCCAAGGCATCTTCGTGCGAGATAGGAGAACGATGAGCTAACAAGGGCCCTACAGAACCTCGAGCACCACGGACGCGTACACGAGGCGTTGGCGTCGTCCGTGGAAGGTTGGTTTCCGCAGGAGGCGAGACTTACGAGAGTCGGTCGAGAGCAAGGGCCGACAGCACAACACCTCCTCGATCTTGAAGAGCAATCTACGCAACACACAGCGAGCATACAAGAAACAGATTCAAGAGAGGTGCAATTAGCCTTGAGCCAGGCGCGGGAGGCCGGTCAGCAGGAACCTCCCAGTAATCCCAACGTCATTAGCCCCTCCATGCGGCGGAGCAGCTGTGCTTCCGGTGGGCTACCCGAAGAAGACTTGGCCCGCTATCCCGTGGGCGACATCACGCACCGACACCTTGTGAGCTGCACTTGAGCGCGAACCTCTCCATCAAGGCAACAGAGGCATGGCTTTCCCAATGGAGGCGAGGCGGGTCATCTATGGCCAACAGATACCCCGAGCTACGCCAAGGTCTCCGTGGAAGAGGTATGCAGTGCGAGGACCTAGACCTCGACATTGAAGGAGGTGATGGGACGACTAAGCTAGGAGAAGCGATACACAAGATCGCCGTGTGGCGCAAACGGTTCATAATTTTCAAAGGTAACATGCCCGTGTCCTCTCAACGGTCTCCTGTATCAATTCCTGAACGAGTCCTCTCACACGAAACTCCAACTAACACACCGGCCAAGACAGACCACCCTACTAAGCAAATAGCTCCCAAGAAGGTGCCGGCTAGGTCAAGCCGGCGTGATGGGGGGCCTTCACCTCTCAAGAAGACAGGCGTGGGTCATCCGGAAAAAAAACACCTCCAAGTCGCCAGATGATATGACCGAAGACGAAACTGAGCGGATAGTAAGAGGCGAGGTCACCGCACATTTTACGAACAAACCATCTCCACCGAGGGTCCAGCCCGGTACGGACGAATGGCACAAAGGTAAGAGGTGTATCTTATCGTTGAAGGATAAGATCGACAAACCAGAAAGACCAGCCGTATCAGACTACGAGCGCATCTTGTGTAAGGAATATGAGAAGGGAACATTAGAGGAGCAGATTTCAGAAGAGGAAGCGCAAAGGAAATTCTACATTGAAGCTAGGCTTGATCCAGATATGGTCTTAGGCCTTAAGGATATCCCCGTTGCAGAGGTACAATGGAAATATGTGAAAGGTGGATCGCTCGTAAGGCGTGAGGAGCTTCCCCACCTAACAACGAAGCTGCGGCAACTCCATGATTGGTATTTGCGCGCAGCAGAAAATGGTATGGAAATGATCGGCGTCGTCTTCAAGCAACACCATTTCTACCGCGGAGACTTTGAATTCTTGATTGAATTTGAGGTTCTGTATTACCTATATCAGGGATTGGCGGTCGACGTCGCCATGGTGGTTTGTTGGCAGTTGTAAGTGTATTCTTTGTAAATTTCGATCGTGCCAGCCAGTATATTATACTAACTTCGAGGCCTAAATCAATTTTCCTTATGCAGAATGGAGATTAAAAGATGCGCAATGGAGGGAATCCATGAATTTGGCTTTCTTGACCCATTGGTCATTAACGAGTACATGGCTAACCTAAGCCCACAACCAACAGAGACACATATTTACGAAGGGCTAATGGCACAACGACACAAAAGATATATATTTCTACCCTACGAATTTAAGTACGTGTTTTCGTACCGCCTTATTTTAATTCCTTTTGTTAACACTGTTGGAACTAATTAGTAAACCGCGTTGACATATATATGTGCAGATTTCACTGGATCCTTTTTATTATAGAGGTAAATCATAGCAAGATCATGATCATAGACTCGAGAAGGGGACCAGTTGAAAATTACAAAGACTTCCTCGCCATGCTCAACCGGTACATTGCTCTTCCATTCATATCTTACTATTTCTGTTTCTCCATATCAAACAAACTCAATTATATATAACTTGTAATCAAATGTGCAGTGCCTTCGCAACGTTCCGCAAGAATACCGTGGGAACATTCAAGACACGTTTCGACTTGCACATCGCTAAATATGTATGTATATCATATTACGAGTATTTTGTTAGTTAATGTAATTTCCATGATCTATTTCATTATTTCAACTTTTCGACCACAGGTCTTGCATCAACCACCTGCAAACAATTTATGCGGATACTATGTGTGCGAGATGATGCACAACTTCATCGGGGCACCACCGAGTACACAAGAAAAAATACAGGGTTTGGGGTGAGTAATATATAATTACTACCTTAATAACGCCTAGGTAGCTTCTGCAAACATTTTGTATAGTTTGATAGATTGATAAGTTAATCCCCTATTTAATGATAGATTCCCCTAAAGTTGGCAAAAAAAGGTTTGGAAAAAGGTCCGAAACTATCGCCGGTGCGTGTCAAAGCAATTCAAGAGCAAATCGCCGGCTTCCTTTTAGATGAGGTCATAAATCCGATGGGCGAGCATCACCACCCTATACTTAATAAGATTCCGGAGCCTTCAAAAAATACTAGCCAACCGTCGAGGAGCGATGCACGTAAAAGATCCCGATAAAAAGTGTATGTGCACTGTGTACATTGTATGATACTTATGTCTAGCTAGCTACCTAATACATATTTGTTGTTTAACAAAGGAGCAGATTGAAGATTTCATGGCGTAGAGTCCTGGAGTCTTTGGGCCTGGAAGGTTATCTTTTGAGAACGCCTTCCCCGCTTATGTTCTTGACGAAATCTGGAAGATAGAATGTAAAGATCAAATTTATATATCCGCTTACATTGTGGGCTTGGTGGTGTTATTCATGTGGCGCAAATTTTAAATACTAGCATGTTGCTATTTCTCTTGTTTTTGATAAATAATAGTGTTTAATTTGGATTGTAGGAGGAGGCTGCTAGGGTCAACGCTCAACTGGGGAGACGATCAATGTGGCGGGCCTCGACGCCGAGAACCTAGCATGAGCTCTGGCTGTTCCCTATGCAGATTGCTCTGGCGATGCTCATCTTGTATTCTACTCTTGGTCTCATGACATTTGTTGCCCTTGCCGCCACTATCTTGACGGTGAGGATTGAGCTTAAGTACCAAGAGAAGACGATGGGTGCCAAGGATGCTAGAATGAGGGCCATGTCAGAGGTCTTACAAAACATGCGTGTTCTCAAGTTTCAAGGGTGGGAAATGGTCTTCTTGTCGAAGATCAAGGAGCTCAGGAAAGAGGAGATGAACTGGCTCAAGAAGAATGTATACATCTCTGCTATGCTCATATCTGTCTTCTTATTTTGCTGGCCCTGCTTTTGTTGCCATGGTCACGTTCGGGACCTGTTTGCTTCTAGCCATTTCAGGAAGGGAAGCACTAGCTGATCTTGCCAAATTGGGAGAAAGTGTAATATTTCTAAAACATGTTTGTAAACTCTGAATATTTGTAATTGCACAGTATGGCTGATTTCCTTACCATGCTCAGAGTCGGTGGTCTGATGTAATACATATTTGAAATATTTAATGCTATTTCGATTTTAGTTATCAACCAGCTGTGCATCTGCTAATTGTGTTAAATGTGGTTTAATTAGTGACTAAATAAGCATAACATTCAAAATACACGCTTCGGTCCGGTTGGAACAACCAACCGGGACCAATAGTGTCCCCGCTGGGCACCCACGGCGGCCACGTGTGAGCACCTCAGTCCCGGTTGGTAGGTAAAACCGGGACTAATACATACAACTTAGTCCCGGTTGGAGCAACCAACCGGGACCTAATATCGCTTCGGACATTTCGCGCCTATCGAGGAGATTTAGTCCGGTTCTCAGAACTGGTGATGCCAGCAGCATCGGTCTCAAAACTGTCCCGGTTCAAAACCGGATGAAGCTCGATTCGAACCGGACCAACGCCTGTCCGTAGTAGTGTGAGACCCTTTTGAAATTGATGGCCGTGTCATTTTCTCCTTGAAACGAATGCATGATACAACAATATTTCTTGGTTGACTAAGAGCACTGACATGCATGGGAATGGCATGGAGGAGCAGAACCAGCATGCATCGATCGATCATGATCATGGGAGAGAGAATTGGACGCATCGATCGATCGATCACAGATGATATATATATATCCGTCCAGCGATTCGGGGTCATTTCGTGGTGATGCACATGCGACCTCCCCATGCGGCTTTCGGCTCTGCCGCATGTATATATATAGCGCTCCTGGCCTGGTGAACGTCGTACGTAAAAACAAGTGAAAATATATATCCAAAATGGACCGAATGGACGTACGTATATATGTACTGCCTATAGTTTTAACCTAGCACTTGAAGATGGCATTTCCCATTGAGCGCGGAGTTTCCTCGCCTCCGAGGAGTTTTCCGACTTAGGGTTTCTTTATGAACACCCCCCCACCCCCCATAAAGCCTAGCGAAAGTCAATCGAGTCTCTCTCTCCTTCTCCGATAAGCCGGACAACACCCGCCGCGCACGCCCCCGCCACTGGTGACCACTGTCCCCACCGGCGTGTGACCACGGTGCCACGGGGAGCTCCATAGCTGAACGAAAACACTACTAGACGGGGAGCTCCATAGCTGAACGAAAACACTACTAGGCAAATGGCCTTTAGCCCCAATTAGGAACGGGACATCAAATTTGGGACTAAAGACCTGTGGACCAGGACTATAGCCACTGAAATATCTAAAAAATATGGCGAAAACACTACTAGACGGGGAGCTCCATAGCTGAACGAAAACACTACTAGGCAAATGGCCTTTAGTCGGTTCCCCCAACCGAGACTATAGCCACTGAAATATGTAAAAAATATGGCGAACCCAAGACTCGAACCTAGGATCTCATCCCATGACATGACTTTCCACTCACCCTTCTAACCAACCCACCCACCCACATGTATTGATTAGAGTAGGGTATGCATTCCTTTTGAAGTTTGCTGGAACGGGCCTTTAGTATCGGTTCGTAATACGAACCGGTACTGATGAGTTCTTGCGCCAGCCGGCCTGTACCTATCTGAAAAAGGTATCTTTACTGTTGCCTCCAACTAGTACTGAAAGTCTAGAATTGCTACTGTTGTTATGAATCGGTACTGGTGCACTATCAGTACCGATTTCAATCCAACTGGTACTGATGTGCCGGTAAATTAGGCCATTTATCTAGTAGTGAATTAAAGGATATTTTGTTTCCCATTGCATGTTTACATACGTCAATATAATTTGTTTTACCATCCATAAAAAAGTACCAAGTAGCTGAAGGTGCCATGAAAAGAGTAGATTTGGCATTCTATTAATGATCCTTTTTAATTCGTCTACCTTTGTCATTCTCGTTCTCTTGCACCACCGGCCTATTCATGCCGCATGAAGCTTCAGCCTCTGGCGAGAATGGAGACAGGTTTTGCCAGTGCCAAAAAACTTCCATGCGAGATTTTTTAATTGAGGGCTCCACGGTTGGAAGGAGAGGTGGAATTAAGCCCAAGGACGATGGAGGAGTGGTCACCGTTATATATGTCTTCTACATCAGTCGGTTGCACGATTTGGGGATAACAGAGAGTTGACGGTGGGAGATTGTTGGAGGAGCTTGGAGACTTGGCGATCGGCATCGAATGAGCTAGCTCTTTAGTGCTAATGAGTCTAGCTAGAGATGTGAGAAGGAAGAAGATCTAATAGCGGAATTGGAGTGGCTTTGAAGAAGGGAAAAGGATTAGGAAATCCATAATGCATGGCACATCTTTGAGAGTTGGACTGACTGGGGTGGCATGAATTGAATTTCATTTTTTTATGTCTTTGCAGTGGCATATATCTAATTAATCTTTTAAATTATAACTCGGAGCATTTGAGGCATACAAACCATTCAGAAGACTAGCTCTTCTACCGTTCTTGGTATCATGTCGTACAACAAAAATCAAGCGATCTAACGCTTGTGAAGACTTGTATACATGTTATATCTCTAATCAAAACCATTTATTAATGTGCCCATTCCAAATACGTCTTATACAACTTTATTTTTTTGCTTTCTTTTGATTTTACAACTTTCTTTATCTATGTGCCCATTCCAAATACGTCTTATACAAAAAATGAAAGGGGTATTAATTAAGCTAGATCGATCCAAGGTGGATATGAATACTTTATTAATTAGTATACTATCAACGAGCAAGGTGGCATGCGCGTTTGCGTGGCTAGATTTGTGTCAGCATATAGAGTTTATCTCTAACTCTTAATCTTTTTTTAGCTAATCTCCAGCTCATAATCTATCTCTAATATATCAGATCAGATTTCAAGTTTATCTCTAATATATTAGATCAGCTTTTAGAGATTATTTATTGAACAGATATCTGATTTGATGGATATTGATCGGATGGTGGAGGATTTTTGGACGACGTGGCGCATTGTGGCGGCTTTGTTTTCCTCTACTTTAATAGTATAATATAATAGAAGTTTTCCTCTACTTTAATAATATAATAGATAGATAGATAGATAGATAGATAGATAGAGTAAAAAAGGAAGTTCTTAGAAGTGTGCCTTAGCTCAGGAACGCCACTAATAACAGAAAGCGTGTACACCTTTTGAATCGATCTCAAGTTTTATGGTGGCATGATATCGAGATCCAAACCGCAGAAGAAGAAGAAGAAATTCTTTAAGACGACCCTAGCTCCTCGTTTCCATGCATATTACGGATGCTATATAGCTCTTAACGCAAGCGAAGCGAGAGGAATGTTTGCGAAAAGTATGGGATTCGAAACAGGAAGAGAATATGTAAGAAGCAATGTGATCATATGATTCACAAGGTTAATTCATATTCATGTATAGTTTTGCTAGGGCGACATGCATGCATGGCATGCAAGAGGAGGAAGGAATCTCGAGGGAAGATCAGCCTTCGATCGAGGGCGAGAATAAAGGCGGCAGATCATAGGCTGAAAATCAAGGGAATATATATGTGTGTGTGCGCGCGCATATGCGAATATATATGAACGTATATATCAATCCATGGACGGCTTGTGCATGAACAACAACGTGCATATGTGTGTGTGCGTGGCTCCTAAAAACTGGTGCCAAAATGCCAAATTATGGAGGCCACATGTAGCTTTTAAAATCTTCGCCGAGTGCCATTTTTCCTCGTGAGTATATATAGGGACTTGACTTCTACGCAGTACATCGATCCCTGATTCATAGGCTCCACTACAACCTACAAGATTCATATATGCATGGATGCACCTCTCCCCTCTCTTATCCCCGTTTTGCAAAAGAAATCATCGGTGTTCTTAGACCACAGTGACAACGGTGTCGACTACTGTGCTAGTCTGCCCGAGAGAAAGAGGAACCGATGGAGACAAAAATATTTGTAAACCAACACAGTTGTATCTCTAACCATCTTGAAACCGATAAAAACATATTTTCTTCATGCAGTCACGTCTGCTCGACTCAGTTGGGTTCAGCTCAACCCCCACATGACGGCTTGTGAGAGCTACGGTGTGATTTCAATTGGCAGGATGGTCACCGACAAACACACCCGTGGTGGAAGGGAGGAGAGCAAAGGATGAAGGATCAAAGGTTTTTTTTTTTTTTTTTGTAAAAAAGAATGTGATAGAGGGTGGGTTGCATGCACAAATCTCGGTGTGCTAACGACGAGGATAAGCCCATGAACTTCTTCCCCAAGTTTGTATTCCTTTTCGTTATATGCTACTTAATGTTGTCTAATATCACCGACATACATATGGGTTTGAGCGACTCATGTGTGGCTGTAACTTGTCAGACAATGAGGCATATATATGCAAGGAATTTAATCCGAAATCAAAATTGTTATTTGACTTATGAATTGCTATAAATGTAATTCACCAACATATATTGGTCTACTTGTCGGTCATACCCAAACGTCTGATAGATTCATACCATTTATATATTTATACTGATACGTACATTCCTCATAAACAGTTTCCTCTACATATAAAATACTCTAAAAAATAATATACGGGAGAGGGATCGCCGCCGATGCAGGACACGCGAGGAGGAAGAACGGCGAGCTCGAGGAACAGGTTCCTCGTTTTCCTCGTTCATTGGAAAAAAGATGATCGGTTGCACAACATTTCTTTAGAAAAGAAGATCAAGAAGTAAAAGGACTTGTCTTTTGAAATCTAATAAGCAACAAGGCATAAGCCCCTTTGAACACCGGCCCTGGTTAGGAACTTAGTACGGTTGATCTATAAGTCTGAGCTTCGAGAAAATGACTTCAAGTATTCAAGAAACAAAAATACTAATGAATATTGAATAATATGTTGTTTCAACGTTACAGGTGCTTCACACAGTGATTTTAATATATTTAATAAGCATTTCATATGTGTTGTGTTTCATAAATATTTTACATGCTGTTTTATGAGTGTTTCATGTCTTTTATACGATATTTTTCATGCTGTTTCATGTGAAACATATACCGATGTAATTGGATACCATCCGATAACAGCCCTCTTCAGAAAATAGCTTCAAGCCAAGTTAAAAATGCAGCTTCCATGTATAGCTAAGGAGATCAATCATTCGAAATTAATTTCCCAACCGCTGTCGATTACTTGAATGCGTTGCAAGTCACATGTGGGGAGTCAGACAAATAAGAAACACTGGAGGCGTCCATGTGAATTAAAATTCCACAACTCTTTTGCATTGATAGTGTTAGGATCAGAACATGTACAACAACAGCAGCAGCATCAACAACAAAGCCTTTATGAGAATATGTAACAAGTAAAAAAAAAGGTAAAGTACAAACACTAATATAATGCGGAAGTGACGTATAGTAATTAATTTCCCAGGGAAATAAAGCCGGTGAGTTCTTTTACCGGTAAATTTCACACTACTGTACTTTCTAATGACAAAAAATTACCAAGGAAGTAAGGAACTGCAGCCTTAATCAACATGGCCATACTGCGTACACGTGCTGCTTGCTGGCGGGTGATCTTCAGTTCCAATTATCAGAAACACAATTTGAATGTGTAACATAGTCCATATCCTTTCCATGTGTTAAGTATATTTTCAGTATGTGCAATTTGGTGAGTAAATGCCTGCAGCATGTCATAAGACAGTGTACTGGCAGACTCCTATTGCATCAGTTTCACTCAGTCTTGGACTGTTTCAGTGAGGATTGGGGAAGATTATACAGAATCAGGCCCATCAGCAATACCACAGCACCTACGATGAAAGAAGCACTCAACTTTGCCCCTTGAGGGATGTAGGGCAGAGGAAGAGAGAGGATATAGATAGATATGGGCACTGTAATTGAAAAGGAAACATCAGCACAATTGAGGAGATACTCATCACGCCAAAAAAAATAAAGAAGCAAATGCAGGAGGGGAAGGAGAGAGAGGGAGAAAAAAGACCTGCTAAAGTTGCTGTAAGTGAAGCAACCAGCGCTGATGACATCTTCACCAAATTAAGCAGTGAAATATTGAAAGCCATATTCACCAACATAAACAGCAATGGTAGAAATGGAGCTCCTCCACAATCTACAATAGCACATACACAACACAGGCATGAAGGTAAAAGAAATTAGATGCATAAACAATATGAAAAACCTACATAACCCATAGAAAATCACAAGCAAAACATAAATATGGAAGGCATCGAGTCAATGTTTTCAAGTTGATTGATTCAGAATTTAAATAGTACCACACAAGCCACCCAAAAGGAGCCATAACTCGAGGCGTTCAATCATATGTGCAAATATTGCACTACAATCACTTCAGTGCATTGAGGTGCTTCACGATATGTAAATTTATGGGAAAATTTATTGCAGGACATTGTAAAAAGTATGATTTTGCTAGGCACCATTACAAATTCGTCATTTTGATGGATGACATGATTTTGCCAGAAGATGCTTTCCAAATAAAATAATAATGTATCCGATTGTAGAGGAGCCTTCAGTTGAGCAAGGCTATATAGCCTAGAAAAATGGCAAAATACAGGAAAAAACTAGAAATATGCCTTGTAGATTATACTATCGTTTCTGTAATTTTTCTGTATTTATTTGCCATTTTTCTAGCCCATATCTCCTTGCTCAACTCAAAGGGCAAAATAGACATTTTACTATCACTTCTCTCTCATCTACCACCGGATTCAGTATTTGTTGGAGAAACTGTTGTGTGGCAAAGGGTCAAATTAGTGTCTCATACAAAAAATAGACAAATTTATAATGGTACAATGTCCTTCAGTCAATTTTTCCTAAATTTACACATTGATGAAAACACTCAATTCTGGGCAAGAAGGATTACCAATTGGACTTTCCCCAACATTTAAGAAGCACTCGGTACCACCATTAAGGTAAGCCGGAAGCTCAGCAAACTTAATTCCCCTCAAATTAGAAAGAAATGGTAGAAGAAGAAAAACGAAAAGAGCCTGCAAGTAAAAAACAAAGAAAATATAATAACAATATAAATGCAAGTATGTGCATATCCTAATGCAGCTAAACAAAAAAAAAGTTGAATTTATAAAATCACCTGAAATCCAGATCCAAATGAATTGACCACAAAGATGTCGGGCCTCTTCCCCTGCACAGATATTTGGTTATGTGATAGTGTTTCTGAAATTCTGGACACAAAGTCATAACATTAAATTTGTAACGATGATGAAACCATGAGATTATTGGATAGCCTTATCCTCCTTGAAGAAAAAACCTCACTCAGGTCACACACACAAAAATAGACAGGAGTGCGAGAAGAACCTTAAGATGTTTTGCTCCATGAATGAAAACAGACTCCTACAATACAAAAAATTATGTACTTAAGAGAATTGTCTGAAAGTACAAAAGGAGTAACACGGGATAATCCAAGTGACTAAACCTTCAAAATAGATGCACCGGCTTGAAATGCTGATGAAGCAACCATCATTATGGGCCAAATTAACTTCACTCCAGATAGAAGCTGATCCTCGTTTTTTCCACTACATTAATTCAATAACAAAGTGTTGAGATGTAAATCGTAAGCCGTAGCTTGATAATATTGCAATTCGCAACATTAACCAGTATAGAAGATAGCACAAGAACATTATCTTAGGCTTTTAGCAAAGCAGTGACCATGTTTATGAAAAAAATAAGTGCGTGACTAGCAATATTTTCTCAAAGCAAATACGCTGTGCCACAAGTAAAACATACTAGCTTTTCAAAAGACATTACCTTGCAACAGCAAGAACAACACCAGAAGTTACAAGGAAGCAACCAACAATTTGCCTCATGGAGTAGGTTCTTCTCAAGAACAGGGCAGAGAAGAGAAGCTGCCACACCAGGAAAGACTGCAGCACATAGTCAGAAGAATATTACTACGCAGCATTGCAGAGAGGTAGCAGGTTTCAACACTACTAATTGAATGAACTTGGTATCTTCAGGGCATCACAGGATCACCTAGCCATAGGCTGATTCTTCAGAAATAGTGTTGCAGCAGTCATAAACAAAAAATTAAAGCACAGGACAAAATGGTTGATGCAATGATTAACGAAAGCCAACACAGAAGAACATTGTGCAATTGAAGAGAGATCAAAAACTATTTACAGATTAATGAGCCACCCACATACCTGAGACAATATGGGAATAGCAGGCCCAGGCAACACAGCTGCAAATTTGGGAGGTTTCCACCAATTTAGCGTGCACAATCAGGACCTAGGCCAACCAAATTCTACAAGAAATGTATTTCGAGAGCTACCTCCTGCTGACATGCCGGAGGCAACTCCGAGAGCCTCTAGCAAGCCGATGGCGGCAAACCGGCGCTTGGGCAGCGCCAACATGTCCCGGGTGACCACCCCCGCGCGGTACCTCGCGTATAGTATGAAGAAGTACACGGCAACGTACCTGCCATGATCGAATCACACGCAAGAAATCGGAGCACAGAGTCAGCAACTCGTGAAGCACATTAAAGGCCCTGCGCATTTCGTCGAACACCACCGACGCACGCTGTTAAGGCTTACCCGAAGGTGGTGAGCTGCGCGAGGAAGAAGGGGTAGGCCTTGAGGGGCACGAGCGCGAGCTTGTAGAGCACGCGGTTGGCGACGGCCAGCGCCACCACGGCCGCCGACGCGGCCGCGATCGCCGGCGAGAAGCTCATCGTGCCGCGCGCGCGGAGAGCAAGAGCTCGCTAAGCCAGATGAGCCTGGGCTGGGCTAGGGCTAGCGCCTTAGAGGGGGATGGCCACTGGAATTAGCAACGGAATGCCGTGGGGAGGATGGTCGTGGTGACGGCTGTGACGACGGCGGCGGCGGTGGCGGGCGGCGCGTGGGTTGTTGTGCTTGCCGTGGAAGTGCGGAAATCTCTCCACTTTCTTCTCCCATTGTTCGGGGGGCTTTTGCGATTTGGCCCCTGAGTGAGAACGGATTAACGGACCAATGTCTTCTCGTTTTCGGATTCATATCTACTATTAAGAACAAGTCCATTTTACATTTATTAACTATCGACAAAGTGTACTTAATCTTCCAAACTATAAAATAGTATATTATTTCACATACCTCAACTATGAAAATCGGAGCAAACATCAACATATGATGGTTTTAAATGTGGTTTTGCCATTTATAATTTAAATAACTTCATTGTACACTTCTGAATTAATATTTTTAAGCAACGATAAAAATGATACCACAATTTGATCCACTTCTGAATTAATTTTTCAAAATATGAATGAACCTTAAAACGGTAAAAAAATTAAAAAGTTTTGATTGAAAAATATCCATTTGTTTATGATTTTCTTTGATGTTTAGGAGGTTCACTAGACTTATTTTGAATTTTATTGATAATTTGAGGTTGTAAAATGGTATTTAAATTTATTAAAATAGCAAAACCACCATATATTGATGTTTGTTCTTATTCTGATAGTTGAGGTAGACCTGATCAAAGGTCGATCGGTAGGGCTTGAAAAGCTCGGTCATGAGACTGAGCCCGAGCAAGGCAGGACCCGAGTCTTGACCACCGCCACTTCACTTAAAACGCAAAAAATCCAAGGCCCGGCCCGACGACCGGGCTTCGAATTGAGGCCCGAGCCCGACCCGATGCATTGGTCGGACCGGGTTGCCGGGCCGGGCTTCCCATAATCAGGTCTAAGTTTATTCAGTACTAATATGCTAACAGTAGATCTGGATCATCAGATCTATAAGGAGTGGCCCAGATCTGAAAAGGTGGAAGCCCCTTTCCTTTTAAAAAGTCAGAGGGGTTTTTCGTGAAAGTGTTTAAGTGAGAAAAGTGGCTTACACCTCTTTAGATCTGGGCCGCTCCTGATGGATCCGATGGGTTAGATCTTTTGTTAGCATGTTAGCACTCAATGGGCATTTGCACTGGATACGTTGCCAAGTTATGGTATGTAAAATGTACCATTTTATAGTTTAGAGTGTTAAGTGGACTTTGTTTATAATTCAGTTATATAAAATAGACTTTTTCCTATCTATTATCGGACGTAGATTCAAACAAGCATAGTGTTAATAAATACGAATACGAACCAAATATGGATCAAATATGAATAAAAAATAGATTTGACCATATTTTATTGCTTTTAGGTAGTGACCTCACTAATTATCATGTATGAGATGTAGTATACTAATATAATACTTCCTCTATATCACCAAACCTTGATGTCTCAGACATCGACGTGGTCTTTGAAATGCAAGTCTAATCACTCATTACCATTGCGATTTATTTATAACATTAAAAACAAATATGATATTATGGAAGTGTTTTTCAAGATGAAACTATGGTTTAGCTTGGTTGAGCCAAAATTTGTCATTTTTGTACATACCATACATTTTGTAATAATTTTTCGAGGGTATTTTCTGAAAAACTCAAAAAACATTTTGGGGTAACTTTTTGAAGGCCCTCAATGTTTTGCTCAACCAAATCAAACTGCAAATCAAAGAGTGAGGGCTTATATGTATGATTTTCACGTACCCAATTCAGGCAAGGATGCTCAACCAAGCCATGGTGGTGCTCGGGTGAGTTAGAGGGGTATGGGAGGTGGTCCAGCGGGGAGGCGGTCTCATGGGGTGGCGACGACAACTGCGGGCAGTGACAGCCTGTAAAACCGAAAACTATGACACCACCTCCACATTGTAGTGCTCCTGCAGGAGAGGGAGAAGAGGAGATAGATAGAGGTCATGCTGGGTAGCAGCAGCGACCATGATAGCTTGGGTAGAAGGAGGACAAAATTAGAAGGAGTCGAGGGGCATGGAGGCGGCAGGATGGGGAGCTCGGGGTCAGGGAGGTAGAGAGGAATTTGGGAGATTAGAAAGTTAGGGAGGAAAAAGAGGAAAGTTAGGAATTTGGATTTTGCTTCGTTTTCTTAGCCGTCGTGCAGATTTGAGGTCATTGTTGGGTTGTCCGACTTCGTCCACGTTTGGTCGTTTTATTAGTCAATGAGAGACCTCCCCGGATGAGGAAGGAGAAGAGCCTCAACGCGGGATCCACTCTGAGCAGCGGTGACGGTGCACGGTTCATATCTCTTTGTTGGAGGATTATTCAAGTTGGAGTCGAAGAAAGGGGGAAGATCTAGGATGCGTTCTGGCAACCTCACATGCTAGCAGTCTCGATGATGACAACGACGATATTCGGCATCGCTTGGTCGAATTCATCTTTCTCAATTGTGTCCATGACTAGAATACAATCTTTCAAGTCTATTATTAATATTGATCTTCAATTTCGTCTCCCTATAAGGATGTGCCTGGAGGAAATGAAATTAACAGCGATGCAGATGGCGGCGATCTTCGGATTCGATGATGGCAGTAATCAAAGTGAAGCTAGATGCATAGTTTGTTTCTCAGTTAGGTCTTAAAAACCTTTCGTCGCTAATTCGGCTGTTGGTCATGAATCTTTCTATAATAGGGTTTTCATACGAATGAATCTTACCCTTTTTTTAAAAAAAAACTATTGCGTAGCTTCACATGCTTGGACAAAACAAACTAGCCTAAAATCAGTTGCGCCTAGTAAATAGGCCCAACTCAGGTCTAAAAAATACCTCCAACCCACTTCCAAACCCTAACTTCCCCCACCCAGACAGCCAACCCTATGTAACCTGTTCCCATTTCCCAATTTTCTTAATCGAGGATGTTTCGGATGACATGAACTACTAGCTGAATGAATTGTTTGTAATTGATGTTCTAGTTAATCGTTGATGGTTTATTTCTTTATCAAGGACTTGTTCTTTTCAGCGTTGAGTAAAGTTAAGTTTTACTGTAGCAAAAATTGAGAGTCCTCGAAAAGAGGTATAAAGAAGCTGAAAATTAATTAAAATAGTTTTAAGATATTTGAGAAGAACACAAAAAGTCCTGAAAAAATTGTTACAAATTATTACAATATATGGGCTATATAGAAAAAATAAATTTTGCAGTAAAACTCAACTCAACTTTACGTTGAAAAGAAGAAGGCCAGTGTTGCTGTGCTGGTTGCTCAAGTGTTGTCGTGTTGATGTTGGCGAGTATGGGCAACTCGTGAGTATCTGAAATCCACATGGGCATAGGCACGGTCAAAAACTTGTACCCATCATAGGTATGGGTTTTTTATTGGGCAGATTTTTTCTTCGTAGGCATGGGTTTGGGATAGTGATAACCGGTGGGTTTGTACTCATTGTCGTTCCTGGTCTAGGAACTCGAATGTACTACTAGTGCGATGACAACACCTCACGCTGGTGGCCCCTATGGCGACTTTGTTCGCTCAGCCTGCTCAGGTTCTGTTGGTGATTCGTAAGCGGCCCACCCAGAGATGGGCCTTGGGCCGGATACGTACCGACCTGCCACGCATGCTGAAAGCCTAAGAGGCCCCCCTCGGTCGTACCAGGGGGAACGTCTGGCCTGCCGGGGTCATCCCCGGGCTTGACCAAGTCAACCGCGCCTCCCTAGGTCCTAGCCAGAGGCGCGGCGCACCTCCCGGGCTATCCTTAGCTCGGGAGAGGGTCCTGCAGACAACCCGCCTGCCCTTGGGCAGGTGGCGACAGCTACTGGGCTCCACCATATTTTCCCTGGCCTTGACCAGGAAGAACTGTACCTCCCCGGGGGATCTCTAGCCCGGGGAGAAGCGCGCGGGCAGCTCGATTTGTCGTTTGTCCCATGGGAAGGCGGCAACGGTTGTTACGCAACGCGACGCCCCCAACGGGCGGCGCGGGGCTAGCTCGGTCTATTCAATGCTATATTGGGAATAAAGGGAAAGTGCTTTCTCCCTGCACAGCTTGCTTCCCCATATTGGCATTCCAAGACGAACACGTGTCCAGTACTGACCAGACCAGCTTCTCTTTGCAGGCCACAGACAGGACGGAGCCCCGGAATGAGACAAGGGCGCCGCCACTAAAGATGGACAAAGCAGAGATGGGCGCGAGGCCCGCCGTATCAGCTCCGAGGAGCCCGCCGCCCCTATAAAAGGAGGATCCTTGGACCTTCATAGGGATCCCAAGTCGACAAAACCCAAGAGAACACGCAACGCCCGCATCCGAAGTTTCCTTAGCAGTAGCCGTAATTCTTAGCCACTTCAGTGCCCAATACCTCCTTGTAAGCTCAGGATCGGTGTCTTCAAGCCCGGTCTCGGAACCTTTGTACTGTTCCTACCGTATAATCAACCAAGGCTGGAGTAGAGCTATTACCCGGCAGTGAGGGCTCGAACCAGGGTAAAATCGCTTGTGTCTTCACGGTTTGTATTGTTTCCTCTTTCTCCCTCTTTCTCTTTCTCACTGTACGGTAGATCTGTACCCGGATCGCCAAGTCGCACCAGGCCTAGTCTGGGAAGACCGCGCGGCCAGAGCCCCCGCGAGCTCGGCCGCCTCTCCGGGCTGCTGGAAAGGGTTGTCGTTGGGCCTCACTCCAACTACAAATTCGTCTGCTGGTTCGTGGATCCGCTGCCCTCCGAGGCGCGTTTCCCAGGCACCGGCAGGTTCGATCCCCGGGATTGTTCCCGGTTATCTCATTTACCAGAATGTATTACAAGCTACTAGGTACTCCCTCCGTTTCAAATTGTAGTTCATTGTTGACTTTTGAAAACGTCTTTTGACCATTCGTCTTATTTAAAAAAATAGTGCAAACATGTAAAGATATGTCATGCTTAAAATATGTTTAATGATAAAACAAATCACAACAAAATAAATAATATTTTTATATATATTTTAAATAAAACGAGTGATCAAATAGAATATCCAAAAGTCAACAGTGAACTACAGTTTGAAACGAAGAGAGCAGTAGTTTAGTGTTGTGTGAGCGGTTTTAGCGGTAATAAATGAGGGTACACGCATGCGTGCGCCCTGACAACTAAGATCTACTTCGGCAGTAGCTGCTCTTTATGTGTATGTGAATCACAGACAATATTATTTTGACAAGAATTGATTAGTCTCATAATAAAGAAATGGAAACTCTGTTGGTCAAGCTACATAAGTTACTGAGTTAAAAGTGTGATCTTTATAAGAGGAGATTAAGTGTAATTTTGTCAGACGAGCATTCGTGGTTGTTTTTATAAGGGAAAAACCGTAGGGTAAAATCCCTATGGTGCAAAGAATGGATTAATATACAATATTTACAGAGTTTTTTTACAAATGAGACTCTAACCAGGCAATAAGAAAAGTTCGTTCCGTTGCATTTGCTCTATCCAAATGCAAAGAAATCAAATTACTAGTGTTAGATTTCCAGTTAGATACATGTTGGCAGTTCAGCACGAAAAATGAGGTTATTCCTGATCTTCCAAATTTCCCAGCAGACAATCATCAAAATCATCAGAGATGCAATAGGATGAGATGTGGCCGAGTGATAAAAGATTTGGGTATGAACATCGGAATCATCCCAACAGTTTATACTAAAAGAACATCTAAAGGAAAGATGTCTTATGAACAATTATTATTGCAGATGTCACATTCAGTATTCTGAGCATTGAGGAGTCTCTTCTTTACCGGTAGATTTTGGTATTGAGCCTATCAATAAGCATCGTCCAAAACAAGATTTTTATTTCAATTTGGCATTGTGTCCCAAAGTCTGGAGAAAATTGGTATGTCCTGAAGAGAAAGCAAGGTGTGCTTACATAATTTTCTTGAGTAAGAGGAGCTCCCTAGGAAGAACCAATTGTCATAGGCATCTTCAGTTTGCTCTTGGGCAGATTGTATTGACTGTTGTAATGAAGTCCATTCTTGGTACATCTGTTCTGACATTGGCAGGACAAAGTTTCTATGGAGGTGATCTTCATATACCACTGAACTGCAGAACCGCTGAAGGGAAATCCTTTTATCTTTAGAAATCGAAAAAAGGAGTGGTAGTTCTATCACCATCACCCTTTTGTGTCAACTGCATGCGAACAGATAGACCTCAACCTATCCAAGGAAAATCTCGCTCAAGCGTCGCGGCGAACCAGGAAGAAACCCGGAATACCCAACCCGTGCCTCCTCACCTGTGGCCGCGGGCTGGCCGTGGCGTCCAACAGGCCAGCGAAAGCTATCCGATCTCATCCCCATACAAGGGCAGCAACTCCACCGTGATCACCGTGTCGGCGGCGGCGCCGGAATAGAAACGGGAAGCGGCGGCGGCGGCGGAATCGGAACGCGAAGCGGCGGCGTCTGTTTATATATGGCAACGATAAGCACGTGAGGCCATAGCCCAGCTCCACTGGCCCACATGAGGACCAATGCAAAAGAAAATACAGGTCAACGGTCGACGCATGTCTTGCCGCCTCTGTGTCCGAATTACGGAATCGGTATTGGGTATTTTTTGAATTTGGATATGTGAATCTAATTTAGATATCATAAAAAGTTGTCCGATATGGATCGAATTCAGGTATTCTTATGTTTAGATACGAATATTACTGTATGCCCACGACGTCCTTCGAGCCAGCGCCGCCGCCGTCGAAGTGGCACCATCCTATGGCAGGAGCACCGGCGGCTCCAAAGCTGCTTCCTTTCCCTGGTCCCCTCACTCCAGTGGGGGCACCTGAAGCCGAAGACGGAGACGATGATTGATGGTGCAACCGCCACGGCATCATGTGTGTCGTGGGGCGACGGCTTGTGGCCAGGTGGGGTGGCGGCATACAGGACTAAAGGGTGAAGGGGAAAAGGACTAAAATATATAAAAAAGGTGAAAAGGGCTAAAATGGATTAAAAAAATTGACCAAAATGGCAAACCGGAAATCAATTTGCACGCCTGGTGTCATTTAGGTGAAGGTAGGCGAAAATAATGGCATACGGAGATAGACGTGCGAATTGAGTGGCATGGGGATAAATTTTCTGGAGCGAAGAAGGAACGAAGCTTTGTGCTCGTGCAGTCATGCGAACGAATGAAGGGCATGTTGGTGAGGGGTCAAATGCAAAAAAGCCAGCTCCCGTCCGATGTGTATTCAAGGGTTGTTGGTAGAAGTTCGCAGGAGTGCATGGCTGAGCTGATTGCACAACAGTTGTTGCCTACATTTTCAGATCTCTTCTTTCGCACAAATATAAAAGCAAGGTTTTAAAGTCGGTAAGTCGAGTCAACTCGTGACTAGGTGAGACTAGTCGTTAACTATACTATCTTATTTTTTGTAATTTTACCATCCATTTTCGGTTGGAAAGACCCTTAATACATAGAGACAAAAGAGGAGTTGTCTTTATTGGGCTTTCTTCAGCCAACTAGCACGACCTAATGGGCCAGACCAACATTACCCCAACCCTAACATGCATCAGGCAGCCTCTCTCGCTCTCTTCCTCCCATAACCAGCCGCCTTCTTGGCTTCTTCACGTGCAGCAAGCATCAACTCTTCCAGTCTTTCTCTCCTTTCAGATCCAGCTCCTCTTCTCTTGCCTCTCTTTCTAGCGTTTCTTGGGCGGCGGGAGCAGTGGGAGAGCATCCAACCTGTAGGCCTTGGGTGGCGGCTGGCGGCGATGCACCGGCAACGGCGGGCCGGCGGTATCTTGGGCGGCTAGAGATTTTTCGCTGTGGAACAGGGGAGCGGCGGCTGCAGCCTGGAAACTGCAAGTCGCGCGACTAGCTAGCTAACCCCGCCTAGTCGCCGACTAGGCGGCAGGTCGGCCGACTTTGCCGGCGAGTCGGGTCGAGGTCCACGACTTCCCCAATTTTGAAACAGTGATAAAAGTAAAAAAAAAAAGAAAGATGGAAGACAATGCTAGTTTCTTTCTTCTATCTTGATTCTTCCCACCCGTTTGGTTATGGAAGCATAGATGTACAAATCTTTTATACTTTAGAGCTAGATGTGCGTACAAAGATGGATGATCTGATCTCACCATCTTCCACCTGATGATCATCATTCAGCAACCAGCAGTGCACAAAAGAATCTTGAAACCTAACATGCAATGTGCATGTGAAACATACGCCCCTAGTTAATTAACATGGTTACTGTTAATCAACCAATGTGCTCTTAGCATCGCTCAACATAATAATTAGCTTGCGCCAAAGATGAATAGATATGATCACATACAGTGATGCTCTTGCAGGTTGAGTGGAAGCAAAGCTAGCTCCAGCAGTGAAGCTTGCTTGGTGACGGCGACGTGGCATGCATCGGCGAGGTGGGTAGCTACTAGCTAGCTAGCACTTGTCGGCGTCCCGCCACTTGAGGTACTCGAGGGCGCCGAGGTAGTGGGCGTAGGCGCCGGCGACGACGAAGAGGTGGAAGAGCTGGTGGCTGTGGCCGACGAGGTCGAAGCGGCCGGGCGCCCAGCGCTCGGGGACGCGGGCGGCGTAGACGGCGGCGCCGAGGCCGTACATGGCGCCCATGAGCGCCTCGTAGCACGCCGACGAGACGGCCTCCCGGCGCGCGGCGCCGTAGAGCGCGAGCTTGTGGACGATGGGGACGATGCCGGAGACGCCCATGCAGGAGAAGAGCGCGGCGCGGAGCGGGCGCAGCGCCGGCGCCTGGAACGCCGGCACCAGCGAGGCCGCGGCGGCGGCGCCGCCCAGCGCCGTGATGGAGCCCATGTACAGCCGCCGCAGGCCGGGCTCGCAGAGGAAGGAGTAGTAGGCGAGCGGGTAGAAGGAGGTGACGATCAGCGCCGCGATGCCGGCGTAGTCCAGCCGCAGCGTCACGTACGCCGTCCGCTCCGAGTGGCACAGCACCAGGTGGCACACGCTGCTCGTCAGCAGGCACACCATCGCGCCGCCCAGGTACGCGAACAACGGCCACCGCGTGATCGGCTCGCCGCCGCCGCCACCCTGCTCCTCCTGTACGCATATTGCATCAATGTTCTAGCTTGTCGGATTCAGTACAGTAACAGAGACAAACAAACTGTAGTAATCGGCGCTTTGTCAGGAGTAATTTCAACAGTAGTGAAATACAGTAGCTGATTAGAAACTGAGATGCCAGGTGATTTAAGTGCGAGCTGTGTGATTTGTGAGGATTTAAGTCATGTTCATGAATCACAAACAAACCAAACAGGATACTTACTAATGTGGTACAGTGCAAGAACAATTCAGGGCGAATGAACAGTGGGTTTTGTGGTCCAGAATATGTACAAATCAGGGGAAGCATCTATGATTACTGTTGCCTGCAGCTCTGCTGTTCTGAATGGGTTGCCAGAGAATGAGATCTGGGAAGCATGGTATTAGTTTTTTTTTTCTGTGAGATGACTCTCTTTGGCTATAAATGCGCATTTTAGGCCCTACGCATCGCCAGATCGAAAATCAGACGGCTAAGATGAAGCCGAAAAAGAAATTCAACGGGCTCTGTTTCTACCATGTTTTTTTCTCAGCTTTATGGTAGAGTAGAGGACATGATCATCTCGAAAGCAATGTCAAATGCCGCGCCTCAATGCATGCACCATACGCTACATGGCAGAATTTGATTTTGCTGACCAAATTAGATCAAGGCTTGAACAACCAAAACAAGTGGTTGCCCATCACATCCAAAAGCATAGCTTGCAGCCTTGCACTACTTCTCTCTGGCTGTTGCACATATCTTTGTACCAAAATCCACTTATCCAGACACAATCATAAAACCCAGCTGGTTCAGCCAGCTTGATATATATCTAATCAATCTGTTGGGAAGAAACCATAACTATCCTTGTCTCCAAAACCAACTTTTGGGGGAGACATTATGGCTGGCACAAAAACAAGAAAAAGGCAACCAAAAGTATAAATCAAACAAATTGGTTACTTGTCTGTACTGCTCTGAAGAAAAAAAAAAGTGAACCAAACAGACAGACAAGCAAGCATGTAAAAGCATAGCATGAATCAGGCTTGTCAGGACAAGCTTTATAAATCAGAGGAAAAGGACTTGGAAGCTGTAAATGCAGTGCAGATGCAGCCATGAGCTAGCCCTGCCATTGCCATTCGTCACTCACCACCCCCCACATTAAAACGTTTCAACTAACACAAAGTTAATAGGAAGCCCACCTACCTGAGATCAGTACCCTGACAGGCACAATTAACTGGAACACACGAGCACATGACATTGACAGAGTTGCTTCCCTTATGCTACTGAAACTAATTAAGAAATGGAAGTATATATGCTAATGAAATAAGGGAGGTACCAACATAAACAAAGTAGAATGGCATAGTACCTGAATGGCAGCGTGGTGGTGATGAGAGAGTGAGGAGGAGGAGCAAGAGGGTGTGTTGGGTGGATGGCTGGTCTGGATCTCCTCATCTTGAAACAAATCTGTAGCATCTGGAGGCTGCAGAAGGCAGGCTGCAACTGCCTCATGCCTCGGCATTCCTGTCATGTTGGCCATAGCCATCAGATCTCCCCAGTAGCACCTCATTGAAGCACTGCTGCTGCTTCTGCTGCTGCTGCTGCTGCTGCTGGTGGTGGTGGTGGTGGTACTGCCAGCCCTTGGGATCACCATTGCTGTGAAGACTGTCAGGCAGAGGAACAGCAGGAACCCTAGCAAATGGCTGTGCAGAGATGAAAGATCAGATGTTCAGATCCCGCGATTTCTTCATGAAAAGAAGAGTGGATATGGACATATATATATGGATAATAATAGGGGACTTACAACCAAACGTTGAGGGTTTCATTGTGGATGGAGAAGATGCTGAGGATGGTCTCCTTCATCGGCCACTCGCACCGGTAGTAGCCAAGGATGAACTCGTTGTCCTTGAGCCACTCCGGCAGCGCGTCGTAGCCGACGAGCTCGCACCTCTTCTCCTCCTCCTCCTCCTTGTTCTTCTTCTTATCGCCATCAGCACCTCTGCATTCTGTGCTGCAGCAGGAAGCAGCAGGAGGAGAAGCCATTGGTTCTTGCTCCAAGCTCATAGACATCACCCTGTCCCTTCTCTCCTCCAATTCCATGGTCTCAATTCTTGGATGCAGCCAGGGCCTTTTAGCCGCAGGCTTGCCTTGCGCGGTGAGCCGGCCTTTCTTGCACATGATCCCTTAGAGGCTAGAGCAGCAATGCGATCAGCTCCTCCACAAGACAAGGCATGAAGGCAATACGCAACACAACAAGCAAACGATGCTGGCAATGGTGGTTAGCTGTGCATGTGCAAAAGGGGGAGAGAGAGAGGGAAGGAGTTTGTGTATGTCTGGAGAAATGGACACCTCTTCTTCTATATATGCATCGATCTCCCTTCTCTCTCTCTCTATCTAGACCTCTCTCTCTCTGCTCCTTGTGCGATCGATCGATCGATGCTCCCTTGTGCTTGGAGCCACGTTGCTCTAGGGGGCCAAACAAGAAGTGCAAAGCAATCGGGATCCCAGGGGCTAGCTGTATACTAATAATATTCCGAGCTGAAGCTGATATAACCATCCACGCAGATGCGAAGATTCCAATGGCTCGTGCCATAGTAGTTGCGGGTTGAGATGAGATGAGAGAGAGAGAGAGAGAGAGAGAGAGTAGTAGTAGTAGTAGTGTGGGTTGGATGAGAGAGAAAGAGGGCTGGTGGTTGACATTGCTTTGCCCCATGTGTGTTTAAGGAGAGAACCAAAAATCTGTCCCATGTGTTCCGTCTTCTTCTTCTTTTTTTCTGGTGTGTTCAGTACACATAAAGAGTAATAGAAAACTATGCAAGATTATGGGGGTGCTTGCTTACATAATTTTGCATGGGGTACTGGTGAGCAGTACTGGCGACGATTAATTTCTTTCTTTCAAGAAATCAAAGTCGATCGCTTAGATCGCCTCCTTTCTCGTTGTTAGTTCGTTGTTGGTGATGGAGTGCGATCTCTAAACTGTTGTCTAAGGGAAAGACGTACACCATGCCGTGATGGATTTAAAATCAGCCTGGAAAGGCTAGCTACCATCGAGGCACAAGAAACAAACAGGTTTAGCATGGCTAAGAACCAAAACTTGCTCTGGTTTTGGTGCCGTGTGGATCTAGTGCCTACCTTACATACAAAACCATTGTCATGTGCTTTCGTGTTGTTATTTTCGCAACCGGAAAATGGATTTTTTTTCCTCAAACATTTTAAGGTGCGCATAAATTAATTAATTTGCTTTATTCATTTTATTTAATTATGCGACTAAGCTATCTCCTACTTTTTTTTAGATAGTAGAAATAATTATTTTCGCCGACGTAAGCAACCCAAAATCTATTACTTCTTAGGAAGCAAGATAGATAAGTCCATATCAAACATATATATTTGGGTTAGTTACATATATATGTGCCATTATTAATGAACTCGATATTCCTCCTCGTGCAATTATAATTTCAAATTTATTGCAAACATATCATTTTCAGAGTTGACTGGTTAAACTCTAGACCAAATTGCTCTCATCTTCTTCTCACTCCATCCTTTCCTACTTCTTCCATGAGCTCTCCAGCGAGCCACCCGTGACCTGTAGCCCCGCGCTGCCATCGTCATCTAGCACCACACCATCGTTGCCCCTATCCCATGTCACTGTTACGACCCTCCGTCCGCGCCGCCATCATCTTGAGTTGTCGGCGTCTTCTCGCCCACGTCACAAGCCCTCCCACTCGCGCCACCGCCACCCTCTAGCCTGCACCTCCATGGTCTAGCTCGCCCTCAAACCCATCATCATCCTTGCCACTAGAGTCGAGGCAGAACAGCTCGCTGGAGGAGCTCGTCGAAGTTGAGAAAGAAAGGAAATGAGAGGGAGGGGGTAGAAGATGAGAGGACGGGCATTTTTTGTAAATTTGAAGTGGACATAGGGGTATAAAACTCAAAAATGGCATATTTGTAATAAATTTGAAATTATAATGGCATGGGGAGGAATATCGACTTTGTAATGACATTTGAGAAATAAAAGAACTTATTATTGGAATGGATCCTTATGTTTTGACTTAGTAGCCAATGATCTTACACGTACACTTCTTGTGTAATTAGGTTTAATTGCATACATGTTATTATAAAGTTGCAGAATTGCATGGCGTTGCAAAAAAATGTCACTTATAATTAATGACATGTATGCAACTCACCCATGTAATTAAGGTCGAATACCATAAAAGACATCTTGATTCTTGGGTTTGTCTCAAGGAAAATCAGGGAGGGTTAGTTATTTCGTAGATCAAATTCAAGGCAACTCCAATGGTAATATGGTATCCAACTTAGAGTGAAATTAGCACTGTAGCAAACAAAAGTAGAAGAGAGAAAAATGTTGATGAATAGTGCTAAGCCAATTCTAAGCTAGAAATGATCAGAGATGCTCTCACATAATTAATTTGTAAGTCAATTCTAAGCTAGAAATGATCGGAGATGCTCTCACATAATTATTTGTAATAAGCTAACTGACATGTGCACACAAAAGGAACAATCAGATATGTCAGTATATGCAGATCTGCAACACAAAATTTAAATGCAAAACAGCCAGAAAAGGAAGGAAGAGAAACGCTATATAATACTAGCAAGATGTGGCCTGCCAAAAGCCATAATTTTTTTAATTAATATTGGAGCTATTAAATCCCTGTGTTTTATTTGCTGACGGTTGTAATGTGCAGGTGCATAGGCTGTTGGTGTTCAATATGTGGGGGCAAACCTTCAGAAAATTTGTTTACGTTATTTTCTATACTTTATTTAGATTTACTTATGCTAGGCGCGGGTGATCCACTTGTCTGCATTGTCCACGTCGCCATATATATATTGTGCAAAACAATATAAACAACTACTACCAAACATTGAATGAATATTCAATATTAGAAACAAAATTGTTTTTTTTCCTATATATAAGAGTTCCCTGCATGACGATACACGGGGTGCTGCCCACCGGTATAGCGATTGACAATTCTAGAAAGCTAAAACTAAATTGTTGTGAAAGCTAAAATTCAACAAAAAGTCACTCTGATTGATTCTTAAAAGATTTGAGATGCTATTTTAAGATTTTCAAGAAATGAAATTGAGTAATCAAAATGCTTGTATTTTAGACAAGTGACAACTATAGCCTAAAATCAATTATGGCTCGAGCCAGATAGGCTTCCCCTAAATAGATCTATATGGGCATTAGCCAACCCTAAGGCCATATCACCCTTGTTAGATGAGGCGACGATGTCCAACGGGCTTGATCTTCTATGGTCCCACTAGGACACCTCACCTTGCTTCTAACTTCCCTTCATCGCTACACACACACGTGGCCACATGCCTTCTTCCACGAACCTCTCATAGATCTCACTGACAGCGAGAAACGTGAAGCCCATTGCCAAGTTGTGCCCGCAGATTGGCGAAACCTCAGCAAGTTGGGCTAGAAATTTAGCTCATAGCTTTCACGCTGCTCACAAACAACTCAGTTGTGGCTCGGTTCTTAGGCCAACTAGCCTAACCGAGACAAACTAGCTTGCTCGTATGCTCCCTAAGAAGAGAATGGGACAATCCATCTGAACTCTCAAACCCTAGCATCTTTTCTAATTATCGTGTCGCCTTCCCCACGGGCTCACAGCCTCACCCTTCCCTCTTCTCTCCCGACTCCCCGACGAACAAGATTACCCTTCTCTAGTTCGCACCCTTCATGTAGCCAAATCGTTACCTCTCCTCCTTTCGACCACCAAGCCCCCTTTTTTCCTCTTCTAGCTTCAATTAAATTCCCGTTGCATCCACATGTATTATAGTCGAACCGCTTTTCTTGCAACCTCTCGATTAATCATCGCCACCTTCTTCCACCTCTAAGCTCCAAGTGATCTCCTTCTCTCTCCTCTAGCCAGACCATGGCACCGTCTTTGCCTCCCATGGTGGTCACTTTCCTCATCTAGGCTCTTGGTGACTAGCTCCAACGACTTGGCTCCGCTTGTACCTTCCACGACAGGGTGTCATTGCCTCTCTTTCTCCAGGCTCCAAGTGATTAGATCCGACGACCTCTCTCTGAACTTCTTCGTCTCTTCCCTACAATGGTGGAGATAGAGGGGACTGACAAGGGTCGTCCCCCCCCCCCCCCCAAAAAAAAGCAAAAGCCTTCCATGCACTCATTAATATTCTTCTTAAGCCTTAACAAACTAGACATCTTATCCACTAATTAGCTAACCAAGTAATTCTAGTGCATAACCTAGGTGCAACGCTACTAGTAATCAGTCTACAACTACTACCAAGAACAGAACAATAGCCATAGGCATCTTTGTCTCAATTGACTAATTACAAAGGTTTGAAATTTGGCATGATCTCTCCAATCACGACTGCAATGTTTATAAATTGTATGATGAACAATTATACTTGTTGTTATGTAGCTCTCGATCAATTTTTCTAACTTTTTTGTCCTACTTAAGACCATCTCTAGTCATATTCCCTTCATTTCATTCCCTTCCCCATTCTTTTCTTCACATTCATTCTTTTCATTTCCTACCATCTCCCATCTCCAACAGCATCCCTTCGAAGAAATTTACGAAGAAAAAGGAGAGAGAATCTCATTTTAAAGGGAATGTAGGAAGAAATTTCTTTTGACGAGAACCGCGACAAGATTCTGTTGGAGCATCAGAATTTCTTCGCGAAGGGAATTTGGCCCCGAAGGGACTCCCTTGGAGATGGTCTAACTAACCATGCAACTTAGTAAAGACTAAAGAAATTTTTGCCACACTTTTCTAAACCATTTACACATAGGATCCATCATAAAAAAGAAAAATCTCATCATAAAATGTGACTATAAAATCAAATGTGCGTCCAATTCGGCCAATCTTATTAGGTAGGAGTAACACGAAGAATGGCAAAGTGCGAGTGTGCGTGGGACGGGATCACGTCATCACGGCTCACGGGATCTCTCCATTCTGTTGAGAAACCTCGCTACCGAGTGTAGTCCGAGGTACAAACGTGGCAATCAATCACAGAGAAAGCGCAATCACAGGGGACACAAAGATGTATGAGTGGAGCTCTGCTTTATTAATTCTCAGATCTGTTATACAATGGGTGCTCCACCTCTTCTTATATAGTAGTGCTTAGGGTTTAGGCCAGGTCCATATGTGGGACCCACCAGGGGAAGCTGCTGGCCTAGCCGGCCGGGCTTTTCCCCTATAGGTGGTTTTCCAACACTCCCCCTTGGACCTTGCCAGCGAGATGCATATGCCTCATCAAAACTCCATCCAAAAACCCAGTGGGAAAAAAAGATTGGAGAAAGAGTACATAGCATACGCTTGTTGTGCGCACGATTTGCCTCATTAAAAATCTTATGTGAGAAAACTTCAGGGAAAAACTCACCAAGGAAAAAAGAGTACAAACCACCCAACATTACATTCAATCTTCTAAATCGAGTTGGGTACTCCGGCTTCATGCCAAAGTTTTAATTCAGGGCGTGTGAATTATCTCCCCCTGAATCCTGCACTTCTTTGAGCCTGATCATTCCAATGCCCCTAACACACCTTTCAAAGGAGGCGGTAGGTAATGACTTAGTGAACAGGTCAGCCAAATTCTCACAGGATTTGGTGTGCTGGATACTTATTTCGTTCAACTTATGCAGTTCATGCGCATAAAAGAACTTGGGGTCGATATGCTTAGTGAGATTACTTTTCACATAACTCATTTGCATTTATACAACACAAGCGGCATTATCTTCATAGATAATTATAGGGGTTTACTCAATAGGTAATCCACATGACTGCAGGATGTGTTTCACCATTCTTCTTAACCATGCACATTCACGAGATACTTCATGTAATGCAATGATTTTCGAGTGGTTTGCCACAAGCGTCTGCTTGGGCGACTTCCATGACATTGCAGTGCCACCACAAAGAAAAACATACCCAGTTTGTGATTTACCAGAATGCGGGTCCGAAAGGTACCCAGCATCGGCATAACCAACAATATTCATATCTTGGTTCTTCCTGTAAAACAGGCCAAGATCAATACTTCCACGGAGGTATCGAAAGATAACCTTTATTCCGTTCCAATGCCTCTTCGTGGGCGTTGCACTGTATCGAGCCAACGTGTTCACGGCGAATGCAATATCGGGCCGTGTACTGTTAGCAAGATACATGAGTGCTCCTATTACACTCAAGTACGGGACTTCCTACCCGAGGATTTCCTCCCCCTCTTCCCTGGGTCAGAAGGGGTCTTTTTCTTTCTGTAAAGATCTCCCTATCATAGGGGTTCTCGAGGAATAGGCTCTGCTAAAGCCAAACCTTTCTAAAACCTTCTGAGTATATGTCTCCTGGTGCATTAAGATCCCATGAGGGAAATGCTCGAGCTGCAACCCTAAGCGGTGCTCAGTTTACCATACTTCAAGTATGAGCATACTTATTCTAATTCTATTCTTCAATTTATATAGTGACGTTCAGAGTTTCACACTATATACTTCTATTTGCTCTATCTTGGTTACGGAAGATGATACTTCAAGTATCTTCATACATTAATCCGAATCCAAATCTCTTATACATATATTCAGTAACAACATTATTCAATTCAAAATTCACTCTCAACTTCAAGTTGAGTACTGCCAATAATGAGATATATCTATAGGAATACCATGATCAGGGAATAAGCTTCTTCATGAAGCGTGGAGCTATCAGCCTTGTTATGTACCATTCTAATTCATTATTCTTATTTCTCTTCTAGAGAAAATGCTAGTATACCGCGGTAATTGCCTTCTTTTATATGGCATATATATGTCAACTTTGGCTGTTACTCTTTTCATAAGTTCCCTTAATAATACAATTCATATGGCCATTTAGTCATGGTGTGCTTCGTGCACTTCTACTTGCTCTGCACCGCTATTTCCCATCACGGGAGCAAGTTCCTTTAGTTTTTATCGCCGGTGTGTGCACACACTTTGGTCGATACATTCATGCTTTATTCCTGCCATGGAATATTCAAGACTGGGAGTGCCTCGCTAGCAGGCTTCTCTCCAACTGTCAGGTCTCAACTGGCTCCCCTTCACTACTTGAGGCATTTTTAAGTGATTTGGTCATGATAAGCCCTCTTTCCCTTTTTTCCCAGGCGTCCCCAGGTACTTTGGGTCGGAGGAACCAGACTCCCTGTTCATTCTGAGGCCTTTGAACAGGTTGAGGGGTACCTTCAATTCTTTGGTACTGCAGCCCTCTCTGGCGCATTACTTCTAGTAATGTAACTTTATCATTCCCTTCATATCACAAAAATGGTCATTCAGTGGCAGTTTCATATATACTTCAATATTCTTCAAGACTTCTATTTCTCTACTAGTGCAAAGGTCATGCACGAGAATTCGATATGCTTATTTTCTCGGCATTCTCATTCAGCAGTTCTAATTCTCCCCCTAATGACGGGAAAATATTCATCGTCAATAGTGGTATGGTACATATAATTCACAGTGGGAAATTTCATTGTGACCCTTTGCATGCACTAGTTGAATGTTGTAGAACTTCATATTCTATTGAATAGTGATTAGAGATGCACTGTGTAAAACTTTATGTTTCTACACATTCTTCAAGAATTACAACTCTGCTTATTAACAGGGCTAATTATTCAATTCTTTTCAATTCGTATGACTACTAGTCACTCTGCAAGAGGTGGCATGCTATGCCAATGCAACGTGCTCTGCTTCAAATATCATCATCAAATGACTTTAAAATAAAGTCACTAGCAGTGTCCATTGCGGCGGACTTCATATGATGGTATAGAGAAAATTCTTCAATTCCAATGATCTACAAGATCTTCTCTTCAAATGCTTCGTTCCTTGTGTGAGAGTAAACTCAATCACATATAGGAGACTGTGTTGAGCACTATAAAGCACCAAAATTGCCCTGTTAAGGGCTGAATTAAAATGCAAATGTCCTACTAGATGCAATCCAGAGATTCAGGGACTTTGGCTTTCTTCATAATTCAAAGTTTATTAATTTCCGGTGGCACATTCAGGCACACAAAATCTTCAAGATTCGAAAAATCTTCACGACAATATTATAGCCCGATGTGAGTTGTTTGTGCAATCCCTTATCATTGCAAACTGGGGAACCCAGAATACACTACTGAAAAGATAAGAGTTAAGAGCTTCTAAATCCAGTCTTCTAAGCTGGCATGCACTACAAGTGCATCAAATCTATTATAGTGTAGCCCAAATTCATAGAGGAGGGATTACTTCTAGTAATACTTTTCTTACATCCGGCATTCTTCATAATGCATGAGCATTCAGTGCTATTCTCTTCATTTGTTTCTTCATGAAACATGCGCGAATGCCTTTAAATTTAAGAGGCTTCAAAATACTCGGGGTAAATAACGCTTCTAAAGTGCTGATGTAATACCCAATAATAGATTATAGGTTGCAATCAAGTAATGGCATGATTCATGATTCAAAGGATTCATAAATTGATTGCAACTTTATATATACTGGAATAAGGGCAAATGCAAAAACCCGTCATGAGAATTAATGTGTGCTCTTCTAAAGCTTCAATTCAAATATGCTCTTCAGGAACTTTCAATTCATGCTAAAATTCATATGTCTACTAGCAACCACAATTTAGAGTGCAATTCATAAAATGCGATTCAAAATGTGCACCCACTACGTGTGGGTGTGCTCCCGAAACCTGTAGGCCAAGATGGCATGGCGAGTCTACGACCGGCACAACATATGGCCTGTCAAGTCTGCACCAAATGCGCCAAAGAAGGATCGAGGTCGAATGACCCAATTAGTGTGCGGCACAGGCCGTGCTAGGGCCGCCTACATGGCAATGATTGACTCGGACCACGAGCGATGCAATGGTACGGGAGCATAGTTGACAATAGGGGCTACGCCCAGATGCTTCTATCGCTAAAGGGCAGGCTCCATAGTCAACCACACAGATGTAACCGAGCAGCGGCGCGACAGGGCCGAGACGGTTATTCAAGTTTCAATGATATCTGTCGAGATCTTCATTTTCTCCATGCACTTCATGTACGATTGCAATTAGAACAAGGGAAAGATTTGGGAGGTCTCTGCAAGAGTTCCCATCAACAATGGCAAGTCAAGCCTCTGCCATTGTTTTTTCTTCTTTTTTGATCGATAAGCCATAATTGAATGCATAATCATAGCAAATCATAGACCAATCTTCCGAATGCCACATAATTTCCGACATTATGTCTTGAGGGTTCTGCCCTTTTAATGGTGGAAATAAAATGCGACTTCTCCTTGTGTTATCTTTCTTAAGCAATGGACTTTCTCTTCATAGGCCAAATATTCATATTCTCCCATTCATGCCCTTCTTTAAAATTTGGTGCTTTCTCCCTCTAGTAGTTTCTCCGTAACTAAACAACAAAAGTTGCAAGCACTTGGAGTTATACTTAGGTGAGAGTGGGGATTACCCTCGAATGTGATCTTTTTTGTCACAAAAGAGGATTTGACCAATTTATTCATAATTTGCAGTCTCATGCATGCCCCATTCTTATATAATAGAAAGGATAGTATACTAGAGCGTCCAAAACCGCTTCTTAAGTGCGGTATGTTACTCATGCATACACCAATACTATATGTTCATAGAGGGGTGCATAAGAAAGTGCAATGCAGGGTTGTTCCGCACATCGGTTTCTAATCCTTTCGGGGTTCAAGCCCGATGGCGGCCCAGAACTTCATGCTACAGGGTACAATGCTATAGTCCAATGCCCAAGTGAGGTTGCTCTGGCTATGCAATGCCAATACCTCAAATTCATATTTTATTATACTCGACATGTATACTTCGGGATTAATTCATAAGATTACTTCATGTAATCTAATTAAATGTGGTGCGTGACATAATTAATTCTCATGTATTCCAGTAATATATATATATTCTAGCATGCCATTACCAATTCAAAGGCATAAATAATTACTGATAATTATAATGGCAAATGCACACAAGGATTGCACATAAATAATTACAGAATTAAATAATGCTTCAAATTCAAAGCCGGGTACTTACTTCAAGTTCCCGGGATGCTAAAAGGCCGAAGATTAAGTTTCCAACACATTTGAAAAACTCGGAAGACATCAGAAAAAAAAACTTCTAGTAATTTCCAAGCTTCTAAGGGATTTTAATGCATTTTTTATTCTTCCGGAAGCAGAGATGCCAAGGTTAAATCCCCGAGTTGCAAAATATGCCAAAATTCAAATCTCGGGTGATTCTGCAAGAATCAAAGGGATTTTCTGCAATTTCACAATTTTCAGAGCAATTTCACAAATCCCGTGGCCTTTTGCGATTTCTTTTGAAAAATTTCCGCTTAATCTGGACCTTTCGGTCCAGCGTACGACCTGCTGCTAGCAAGGCTGCACGTAGTCTTATAAGGGTTGAAAATAAATTATTTTCAAAACTTAACGGGTGATTCTGCAAGAATCCAGGGATTTTCTGCAATTTTCGGAATTTTCAGAATTCTTTTCCGACTAGAGGGCCTTCTTTTCCTTTCTTTCTTTTTTTTCTTTTTGGCTGCTACAGTAGTGGCCCATCCGGGCAATCTTGTCAGAAGTCCACCAATGCAGCCAAATGGCATGATCACATGCGAGGGCCCATGTAAGAGGCGGCCACCGACGCCAGCAAATGGGCATGTAGTCAAGACGGGCTGGCTGTAGGTGGAGCCTAGCCAGGCTGACTGCTAAGAGCGCCAAAGACGGCACGGCGAGTGCGGGGCGGCCAATGGGCGGTGGTCACAAGGAGGCGGGGCCTAACGAAGCGGTGGCTCATGGTGGGGAGGCGGGCCCAACGGGGACGGCGCATGGGGGCGGCCTAGTCGCGAGAGCGGCCCATCGGGCACCTGCAGCTGCTGCAGGCAGTAAGGTTTTTCCTAGCCGCCGCCAGACTGGCATAACCGCCGCCGGGCAAAGCGGCGCGGCGTCTTGTGGCGGCGCGTAGCGCGAAACCTGGCACGCGTGCGGCTAAGCGTCGGCGGGGCGTAGCCATAACATGCGCGCAGCCGCATCTGAACCCCGGCCAGCACAAGGCATTCTGGCCTTGGCGAAGTATGCTGGCGAAGCATGCAAGGCGCGGCGCGCTGGCTACTGGCCTTCTTGACGCGTGGCCAAGCGCGTCTGGCGGCGCCAGTGGATAGCAACATGCACAACATGCCGATCAGGCGGACGGCAAGACGCGGGAAGCGCGCGCGCGGCCGGCGCATCTGGCGCGGCGGCGAAGCGGCGGCAAGAAGGCGACGGCGAAGGGCGGTGGCGCCAAAAAGAGCGCAAAGACGCCCACTCAGCGGATCAATCTTCCGATCTGAAAATCCCCAAAAGAAAACGAATCTACTACTTAATTCTTTGCAACAATTTTCAATCTACTAGGAAACACCATAATTCTTCTCGATCGCAAACAAGATCAAGCACGATCACGATCTACGGATAATCGGTGCGAAAATATAGCCGTGGTAGAAGAGGATGCAGATCGGTCTTCCTCGCGGATTGATCGGCACGTCGATGAAGCGAGCGTGCTGATAACGTGTTGAGAAACCTCGCTACCGAGTGTAGTCCGAGATACAAACGTGGCAATCAATCACAGAGAAAGCGCAATCACAGAGGACACAAAGATGTATGGGTGGAGCTCTGCTTTATTAATTCTCAGATCTGTTATACAATGGGTGTTCCACCTCTTCTTATATAGTAGTGCTTAGAGTTTAGACCAGATCCATATGTGGGACCCACCAGGAGAAGCTGCTGGCCGGGCTTTTCCCCTATAGGTGGTTTCCCAACGCATTCTTCCCCACGAGAATATTCGTCGGCTACTCTGCTCTTCGCCTTGCCCCTCTCCTCATCTCCCACCGTCCCACGCCACCGCCTCCGACCACCGCCCATTTCCAGATCTCAATTCCCAACGCGACCACGCGACGCGAGCACTGCCGAGATCGAGACCTCGTCGCCCGGAGCCCTAGATCGCCATGGCTGCCTCACCGGCGGCGGGGACGGCGCTGGAGGACCTGCCGGAGGACGCGCTGCTGGCGATCCTCGCCCTCCTCGCGCCGCCGGACGCCGCCGCCGCCGCCTGCGCCTGCCGCCGCCTCGCCGCCGCCGCGTCCTCCCCGGCGCTCCCGCTCGCTCTCGCGCTCCGCCTCGGCCTCCAGCCCCGCGCCCGCTCCCCCCGTCCCCCGCCGCCGCGCGCCGCCTCCTCCGCTCCCTCCACCGCCTTCGCCGCCTCCGCGGCCTCTGGCGCCGCCTCCCCTCCTCCAACGCCCAGTCCCCCTCCCTTGCGGCGTTCGAGTGGGCCCCGCGGGCCACGCTCGCCGCCTCCCTCCTCGCCCCCCACGGGCTCGCCGTCTCCAAGACCCCCTTCGTGACCCTCTCCATCGCGGAGTCCGGCCACACGGTGGCGACTCTCAGAGACGTGCCGGTCTGCGTCAACTTCGTCGGGGACAATCATATTGTGGTGGAGGCGTCGCCTGTGGCATCGGGGGAGGACGAGGAGGAGGGGATGGAGGAGGGCTCTCCACCGGAGGAGATGTACATGCATTTCGCGAACCAGAGGAACCCTGGGGCGGGGAGGAGGAGGAGAGGGAGGCTGGGGAGGAGGAGAGGGGGCTGGATGGAATCCGAACTATTTGTGAGGATCCCGGACGCTGAGCCGACTGAGGCAAGGCCGCTGCAGGGCCTGTGGAAGGTGCTTCCTTTGCACACAAAGCTTGCTCCTTTGTTGTTGCCACAGCGTACAGACACTGTTATTTCCATTTCAGTTATTTCCATTGGAATGGTTGATTGTTAATAATATCCTGGAATGCTCGTGGCTTGGTGGTAGCTATTGTTGCAGATTTACCTGGTCTTTACAGATTGCTTATTGATTCTGGTGAAGGCGCATCTCCTGTTTCGGGGTATTTACCCATTTGGACACCATGGCACATTAAACCAGACTACTGAGTGCACCCTATTTTAGAATCTATAGATTGAAATGATTTGAGTGCGTTACAAGCGGAGAAGTTGATTTTTATGCTGCAATTGCATGCTGTCACTACCTCGGACTATCATACACATTGTGTGGATTTGGAATGGCAGTTTTTTTGGGCTGAACTAGCATGACATCATTATCTGTCCGATGTTGGTACTGAAAATTGGATGCAGTAGTTAGTGTTTAAACCACAGGTGATTGGATGCTACCATCAAATTGTATGCCTGCTTGCCCATGGCACATTTTCATGGAGTTTGTGGTGTTTGCTCGGGTTGAAAATCTTCACGTACATATGGGCCATTGGTTGCCCCATTATATCTATGCTAACTTGCTTAGCATGCACTGGCTTGACATGTTTGAAGTTGTATGCTTTCTATGGCCAACTTACGTGGTTACACCTAGGACTGTCAGTGTCATGGGTGGTAGTTTTGAGTTGGTTCTCATTGAGGTGAGCATGATACAGGTTAGGAGATGCAAGTTTCACTGGATTATGTTATAGTCAAAAGGACAGAGAAGTTCCATCTAGTGCTGACAAAATACTGGGGGTATAATGACCACTTTATCACCAGTTCTAGGTCCTGGTCCTTTCTGCATATGCAGGGATTTTATCCTCAAAGCAAGCATGGATTGCTGGGTTTGTTTTGTTAATAAAATCTGGCAATTTGGCAAGTTCAACTTTCTGATATTAATCTTTTTATCAACCAACGATTTTATTGAAAGACCATTGTTAAAGTTGTGTGGAATTGGTCATGCCTGTAACTGCATATTGTGGGGGTCAAAAATAGTCTTTACATAACCGTGATTATCGTGTTGAAATCTTGACATATGATAGCAGTTACTGTCGATCTGTTGAACTTTTTCCATACTCTTTTGTTTGTGCGCCTTGAAGCTTGTTGGTGGTGACAAAATTGAGAAGACCTTCTCTTACCACTTTAGAGACTTTGGAAATATGAATCATGTGGCTATTCAGTAGTTGCTGCTTGCTAGAATGCGAGATTTCAGATAAGGTTGTACATATCTCTAAATACCAATATTTTTTTCCTGATTCTATCTTATTGTCTTATGTGTAGCACTCTAGCTCACGAATGAATTTCCTAAACTGATTTTTTAATCTTCGATATTGGTATTCTTCAATATTGTCCACTAGTATTCAGGTATTGTCATCATCTTATCAGAGGGTACTTATTACATGGGGTTTACATCTTCATTTTTTTCAACTCACCAGTTGTTTACTTTATATAAATTGATCATTTACCATTCACACAACATGATGTTAACCTTTCTTTTCTCCAAGTAGGGTATATCTGAGAATAGGACTTTGGAATTTTTCCTTGTCACCTATGATGACATTGGTGGATTAACTTGTCGACGAGTTAGTGAGACAGGGGGGCAACACTCTGGCTACTCCCCTGTCTTTTGGACTACAAATACTACATTTCTTGGACCACCATTCTCTGAAGAGGAGCTCAGTCATTATTGTGGCCGTGAGCATATTCAAGGTGTGGCTTCCTGCCACGCAGGGGCTGATAACAGGGCTGTGTCTCGGATATTGTGCATCAACTCCAGTTATGACATTGTTGACCATCACCTGTCAGCTCCCATTGGTGATATGAGGAATGTGGAGGGAAGGATTTGGCTGTATGAGGATGGAACCTTTGGGTTTGGATTTACCGGAAGTAATTCAATTATAAATCTGAGGCATGGCTCACTGAATGGTTGTATTCTTGATACTTGACACTAAATATGTGTCCGCCTGGCGTGTAATTGTTGCTAGGAGACCATTGTACAATATTAGGAAAAATTCCTTAGTTGGAGTGAGGCTTGTTGCCTCCGATTGTTGTACTCTTACTGGCAATTCACTAAATGTGGGTCCATTCTGGGCTTCTGGCATGTGAGGTTGCTGGAATAACCATGTATAATGTACCAGATACCGCACCAAATGGTGATCCCTTCTGGCATGTACTTGTTGCTAGAATACCCTTGTACATTGCTATCGCTGAATTGAATTCCTATAATAAAATTGAAGTTGTACTGCTGTTCATTACTATTGCTGAATTTAATTCGTAATAAAACAGAAGTAGTTCCTTCTGATAGGGGTTGATTATGTCCTTTTTTAGATGAACTCTATGTCCTTGCCACAAACTTTATTATGTAATAATGATTAAAGCACTTTTGTATGACTTTCTAATTTGTCATAAGCTCTGTCCAGAATTGATTGCCATAGGAGTATAGGACTGTTCTCATGAAAATATTAGGCCTTCTGTTTAGTAAGCTAATCTGCGGTCATTTGGGTTATGTTTCTGGCATTCCCAAAACAATATCTTGAGATTCTAATGGTAACAGTAGCACTACTAATTGTTCAGCTGTCTAGATTGACTCACCCACGTAACACTAGCAGACTAACTTATTCTTGTTGGTAATCTTCTACTCTTGGGCCTGATATAGTTCCAATAAAGTAATGTTTGCTCATGGTAGTTGCATTCTGAAAAAAAAAAAAAAACTTTGCAATCATTCGCGAGGTAGCTAGAATCCTGCCAGATCTCTGCATTGCTCAGAGCTGTAACTTTGGATTCCATTCAGTCCTCAGGGTTGGGCATCATTGTTTGGTAATTTCACCCCCTTTTTATCCTATGGTAAAGAGCGATTTGCAGAAGCACTGGTAGGGCCGAGCATACCTATCCTAGCGGACAAAGATTACTATGGTAAAAGTGAAAAAGGAACTGCAAATGTATGTGCCGCAATCAACCCATAGGCAAGGCCAAAAATTAATCAAAAGCATCATATTTTAAAGACAGGTAAGCAACGAAAAACACCAGATCCTCTTGGGCTAATGGAAACACATGAACTTGAATACAAGGCTTGAAAGAAATCTGCGTAAGATCCCCTTTTACAAATGGTTTGGTTAACTTGTACATACGAATTTACTTCTCGGCTAGGCTGGTTTTCATTCGGTGCATGTCAGCATGTAGCATACATACATGTGTTCTCTGCTCCTGTTCATAGACCGCGCCAAATCAAAACATAGTACTTTCTATTGTGAAGTATGATATATTAACTTGTTTACTTGCCGTAGTTTAAATTGGAAATATATTTTAATGCATCATTTAACATTGATTTTGGTTCAATTAAGATTGTTTCAATTTTTTGAGGGAAGGGCAAAAGGATTGCCCTTACTATATTAATAAGGGGAGGCCGGAGGCCAAAATTACAGAGGTGAAAAAGAAAAAGGAGGTGGAAAAGGAGGAAGACGCCCCACCCCAGGCGTTGAAAGGTTAATTAATTACAAAATTTTGTTTCAATTTGGCCATAGTGTGAAAAAAATTATAATTATTGGCTACCGTGTGTCTACTTCACCTCTCTCTTTTCTTACAACTAAGCATAAAGAAGATTTATAGTAGGTCGCAGACCCCTCTTTGGAATTGCTTCTTTTTGTACGTCGGTAGGCATAAAAAAGATCCATAGTAGGTCGTACATCCCACTCTGGAGGTCTAAAGAACGTTAATCACAGGATGGTGTTATGGGCTAATGGCACGTTAAGTAACCATTTTTGTTAAGCATATGTTCTTTCCACACAACCTGTTTCATTAGCTTTCATGTAATGCTGCACCTGCATTTTACAGCATATATTTTATTCTGCTAATATTTTCTGTTGGTATACGTTGCATTCCTAGAAGTACTGTGTGATTCATTCTTTCTGGTAGTTCTTAGCTATGATTGTCCCAGAGCACACTTCATTTCGGTACTGCCTATATCTATTTACCAACCAAATATTTCCTTCAATATTCTTCCATTAATTGCCAAAATGAATGTGCGGTCCAAATATTTCCTTCAATATTCTTACATTAATTTTCTATTGTACTCTGGTGTTCTCATTGCAAGCAAGCAAATGAAAATGGTTGATGGTAGGAAATTGTCAAGTTAGTTGGTGAAAGGACAGCTAGCTGGGTTCCTGAGAATATCAGCAGCTGGGCAGTGACTTTCGTGATTCATGATCACTTAGAAAATTAGTGCTTCTTTTGATCCTGACTTGCTTTTTTTTTTTTTTTGAATGGCCTTGTATTACTCAGGCTGGCAACAGATTCCCGGCGGAGCAAATGTCTTGGTACTAATCATAGAAGTGTTGAACATTAGAAGGCCCCTGTCTGATTTGCTGATTTGGACTCATCCCTTCTTCCACTATTTAAATTCAAAAACGATACAGAAAGAGGATAGATTGTACCGTGCCTCCATTGAACTCTGTAAAATAATAAATACATTTTGTGTCACTTCAAGTGGAATGACAATTTTGAAGTCCTTTAGCTAATCAAACAAAAAGGACATACTTCTTTGAGTACTGTATCTGGTATTCATAATTGTCCAACACTCTGAACTGTCAGGATGGACTTGTTGGCTTGCTCTACACCAGCTAGAAAGCTTTATTCTACCTTCATTGCTTAAAATTACATCCAACTGTACATCTTGTTGCATGGTCTATTTCAGTACTGATTAGTTAATTTGATTTAGTATGTACCGTTTCTTTTTGAGGTACCGGATATTTGGTGCTTTCTCCCTATTGTAAGTTCAGTTTCTTTTTTTTTTGAAAAAAAAGTCCAGTTTGTTCAAAATGTGGTTTTCATTGGTTATTTATTCACTGGCTAAAGAACCTACACCTACAACTCCCTTGTTTACTTTAGTGGATAAATCAATGCAATTTTTGTGGTTGTAAATGAAGAGACATGTTGCGAGTATGATGATCAAATGGTTCAAACCGGGTAGAGAATCTGGACTCAAATATAACAAGGCTTACATGCAGATACAAAACAATAGCATCATTGTTCTCTGAATCTGAATGCACATGACCTCCATTTGGGAAAAAAACTGAAAAAGAACTGTGCCACGGAAAAATATAGTGCTCTGGAGCAAATGCAAGAAGATTCATTATTTATCTCTGAAAATGCTCAAGGATTAATACTCTGATTCTTCATCGTCCACTGACCCAGCCTCTTGTGATGTCTTCTCGAGATCGTTCTCTAGCTGGCTGAAATTTCCCTTTTCTTTGATCAGCTGAATATGGTGATGCTTGCAGTAGAGCTTCCCCTCATGCGCAATGTAATTCGAAGGGCTAATGGTGCATCCTCCATGGCAGCACTTGAAGCAGCTCTTGTGGTACATGGTGTTATTGACAGTAACCTGCAGAATTGGTGGGTGCATCACAATCAGAATACTGTTATTCATGCAAATTCAAGAGGTATGACATGTCCATGTCGCCTTTCCTTATCTTCAAGCAAAACACATCAATAATTGAGGAGTGTCCAACTTGGAAATGCTTTCATAAATATAAATTTAGCTACAACTTGCCGATTTAAAGTAAACTCCAGAAAGAAATAATTGAGGCAGTTAGTTAGAATACAAAATAGTACCCTCTCAATTGGATAGACTGTCTTGCCGCATCCAACACATTTCTCTCTGGTGCCAGCAAACGCGCTTGAGACTTTAATAGCATTCTGTCAAGAAACAGACATGATAAGCATCACGCCATCACCAAATGTGGTAGTTGAAAAAGAACAAGATTTGGAAAATGCAGACTGGATGATATGGAAAGGATGATACCAACAATAGTGTCAACCAAAATTTTGTCTATATCTTGCCTGCCATTTTGTCAAATGTCGTTTTTTTTCAATTAAATTAAAAGTTTTCTAAATGCTCAGATCCAGGTGATACACTTCAGGTTTTGAGTGGTTCTTTATCCCTCTTTGTGACCAGTGTGTACTGGCAATTCGGTATTGGACAAGCCTTCACACTCCACTAACATGCCTCTGTGAATGAGCTTGGTACCCATCCCCATTTGGATCCATGAAATTTTAAGGAGGCAATTTATGCATATATGCCATCACTGTACGTCACTACTTGTAACTTTGGGATCAATCAACTTAGCAGAATCTGAAAATAATAGGACAAAAATGATGCAGGAACTAAAAAATTCAGGCTATTCGGTCCAGGATTAAGTTCTTAACACACTGCAAACCTCATTCTCAACAACTCGAGGATATTCAATACAGAAATAAGTTTCTATTCACACATCGCGTACCTCGTTCTCAACATTTTTCTCTGGCTTGACAACCTTCGGGGTCCCTGATACCATTGCAGGTGAGGAGACAAGCCCGTCAGCCAGAATCAAGATCCAAGAACTTGCCACAAAAAAAAATGTCTGAACCACTCTCTGCATTGCAAAAGGAGATGAGTGGATGATGCACACCTTCGAAGCTCTTGTCCAAGCTGCCTGTCCTCTTGAAGAGCTGGTCGAAGTGAGGCCTGCAGTAGAGCACCCCCTCGAACGAGTTGTAGTTGGCGAGCTGCAATTTGAGAGAGAGAGAGAGAGAGAGGGTCAGAAACCGCCATGGTTGCGTTGTTGGAGGAGGTGGCTCAGGGAAAGTAAAGGCGGGTTCTTGGCGAATCTGGCGGCGCACCTTGAGGGTGCCCTTGCAGTGGTGGCACCGGAAGCAGGCCTTGTGGTAGACCCGGTTGTCGGCGGTGAGCTTGTCGACGAGGTACACCGTCTTGTCGCAGGCCGTGCACTTGGTCGTCGTCCCCTGGAACGAGGTCGCCATTGCCGCCGCCTCCCTCGAGCTCCCTCCCCACACAACCGCGCTCCGCTCCGCTAGAGAGAGACGACGCGCGTGGTATACTGATATGGCAATGGTGGTGTGCCCGGGAGCCTCGAGCTGCCGGTGGTCGGCTATTATATGGGAATGGGCGTCGTGGCTGGTGCCTGGTGGTGGTGGTGAACTGCTGATCCTGCAACGAGGAGGAGCAGCAGGACGACAGCTCGGGAGGAGTCGGGACTCGGGAGATTGGCGGTGAGAGATGAGGGAGAGCCAGAGAGGAGCGTGGTGGTGGGGCCGGCCTGTCTGACATGACATGACACGAATGGGGAAATAAGTGGCGGTGGTTGTGGAGAATTTGCTGACGGGCTAAGCAAAATCCGGCAGAAATGCTGTCCGACGCGGCGCGGGGAAGTAAATCCTCCGTGGTAACTGTCACTGCACGTGGAACCCAAGGATGAGGGGTCTCACGTGAGACCCACATGTCAGTCACAGAACTACATGCTGCAGTACTACAGAGGATATGGATTGGTGGCGCGAGACGCTAGCTGCCGTTAAGAGAAAAATAGGAGATGAGATCATGTGAGGAGCATCCTCCTCCGTCCATAAGTTGAACGCGGGGGCGGTCCTCCTGTCCGACGCCGGCGCTGGCCGTTGGATCTCAATCCAACGGTTAGCATTAGATCTTGAGCAAACTTTTGTTATCTTTGTTTCGCCATGTAAAAAAATTTAAAAAATTCAAAACAAATCATAAATATTCTATAATCAATGTCAGGTCCCACATATATATTTATATGGATATAAAACGTTTATATATTTGGGTTATTCTTTTAAAAACGCGTTTATAAAAATGAATATTGGTCATGCTGATCCGAATAAACTATATGTGGGACCTGACATTGATTAGAGAATATTTGTGATTTTTTAAAATTCTTTGAAATTTTTTACATGGCGAAACAAAAATAACAAAAGTTTGCTCAAGATCTACCGCTGACCAAGTTTGCTCAAGATCAGCGCGGGCGTCGAACGGGAGGCGCGTCCGACGGGCGTCGGACCGCCCCCGCGTTGCAATAAGTTTGCAGTTGTGTCATTAACAAATACTACCTCCGGTCATAAAAAGAAGTCGCCGTTGACTTTTGTACACCACTTTGACCATCCGTCTTATTCAAAAAATTTATGTAAATATCATTTTATTTTGTTGTGATTTAGTTTATCATTAAATATATTTTAAGTATGACTTATATTTTTATAAAAAAAATTTGAATAAGACGAATGGTTAAAGTTGTGTACAAAAGTCAACAATGACTTCTTTTTGTGACCGGAGGGAGTAAGATCTATATGTCGGTGGCATAACTGCACACTGCTTCAATAGTAGAGGATATGCGTTTGACGGAGAGACCCTTGATAATGTAGGGCAGCGAAGAGAGTAGACGACACTTGGGGCGTGTTTGGTTCGTGTCCAGCGCACCGTGCCAATCGCGGGCAGCCGCCAATCGCGCGCACGCCGTCATGAGATTTGGCGAGTGCTGGCGAGCGAATCGGACGCCTTCGCCAACACGCTCGCTCGCGTATATTGTGCGAGGGCGCGCCGTTACTCCAATGTCGGCGCCTTTGGTTGGCGGTGAACCAAACGCTCGCCTAATCGCGCGGACGCGCCGTCAATTATTGGCACGGTGAGCCGAGGCAACGAACCAAACACACCCTTGAAGAGGAGCATCCTCCTCAGTGGAAAAGTTCAAAGTTGTATCACGGACAACTAGGCTCCATATATCAATGACACAACTACATGTTGCTCTAGCCGTAGAGGATTTGTGTTCAACGGAGACTCTCTGGTATTATATGTCAATGCCACCGATCATGATTGTGGCATTTTTAAAATCAAGTTTTAAACTTTTTTTGTAGGGATCTTTCAAATCGGAGATGGAAGAAAATCAAATTTTGGAAAGACAAATGGTTAACAAATGAGATATCAATATCCATTGTATTTCAAAATGTTTGAAAAAAATGATTCTGTAGTTAAAATTATTAGTTCTTTTCTGTTAGGGTCTCTTTTTAGTGGATTCTAATGGGTCAAAAGCTTACTGACCAGCAACATTTACTCGATCAGATGTCTCATGTTCAATTGGATCCATGTAGAGGTTTCTACCGATAGGACCTTAATTTAAAAGGCTTTTTACGGGCCAATCTTTGTATCAAAGTGTGAAAAGTAGTCGGGTGCCTTATATGAACAAATTGTTATGGAGTTTGAAATTGTCCCTTAATATTAAAATTTTCTTGCGCCATCTAACTAGAGGACTGATTAACAATGGATAGCCTTGTTAAGAGAAATTGGGAAAGAAGAATGAAACATGTTTTTCAGTAATAGTGAATCTATTATTCATTTTCAATACAAGTTAGCCAGAGCAGGTTGGCGTTTAGTCCAATTTTCTCTAAGTTTGAAAGCCTTGAACGATTATTTTCGATTAATAGGGGATAGGCTTTAGTGTGTTTATAATTGGAAAAAATATGGTTGGTGCAACAACTTTATGTTAGACTATTTTATTTTGTCGAAATAATATTCTGGGGATTCTATTGGTTGTTCCACTGGCTCTTGTTGTACAAGGAGGATGAAAAAAGGATAGTTCTCAATACTTGTTATCATTTGAGATGATCAACAAACATGAATGACAATTTAATAATCGTATTAGTTGATGGTCGAATGATTTATTCTTATTTTCAAATCTTTTGATGTAAGTCAATCTTTCACTTGAGCTTAGCTTGTGTGGTTGTAATTCTTAGAATAAATAGACTTTGGCCTATATATTTAAGAATAATTTCTAAAAATCTCAAAAACCTATGTATGGAAGGGATAGTGAGAATCATTTAGTACCATAATGCTAGTGGAGGGTGGGAGACATCGACTTAAATAGTGGAGTGTGTCCCACCCACTAGCTCATGTGGGAAAGACCACATGTGCTCTCACTCGCCTCGCCTCATCGGGCCGGGACGGGATGGGCTCGGCCGCTCGGGCATGGGTCAGGCAGCTGGGTGTTAACTCACGACATCTGCGTGAATGGTTCATTTGCAGTTCACTTTTACTCTCGGAGTTGGTACATGCCATTCCATACTCCGCGGATTATTTCTCGCACCAGGTGGTTACTTTTTTTGTCGTGTTTGAGAGACATGTGTTGTGGCTTCATGCATATCTAGATTATTCATGAGTTGCTTGGTTAAGCCAGTTTTGTAGTGTGTCATGATTTGTTTCGTGATTAAGGCTCAGTTCTTTTCAGCTTAACAGCTTAATAGACTAATGACTTATCTATGTTTTAAAAAGATGTGTTTTGAATTTTTTTAGTTCGTTTTTTCGTTGTTTTGAAGGTGGGTCCTAACGCTTTAAAAAACAAGTCAAACGAAATGGATCCGAATCTCGAGACTACCTTGAGAAACGTTTGAAATTTAGTCATTTCAGCCGTTCAACTGTTTGGCCGTTAAGATCAGTTCAAAAGAACATGGCCTAAGTTAAGACTGAAAGTGCTTTCATCTTCAACACTAACGAGTCTGTAATCGATTATAGTATACGTCTACGACCTAGGATCTGTAATAAATTTTTATCGTTTAAAAAATAAAGAAAATATAAACGCAAGTGGTTTAGATCGAAATGAAAAAACGCAAGTGGCGTGCCTTGGCCGGCCAGTGGCTTCGGCGGCGCGGCCTGGCCTGCGCGCGCTCGTGCGGCGGCTTGGCGGTGCGTCGGTGACGGCGCGGCCTAGCCTGTCCGGCGCCCTCTCCTCTTCCGGTTGGAGGTTGGAGGGTGTCTCCCCAGACGCCTCTTGATCATTGACGGCTTTTTGTTCTTCCCTTGGCTACAGTAGCAGTCTACAGGCAGCGGGTGCGTGGTTCTGGTGATTGGTGTGGTCGCAATGCAGTGACGCTTCGGCTTCCATCCTCCGAGCTGATTCCTTTGTGATCGATGTCCGTCGCATCGAGCAAACGCGGGATGTGGCTACGGCAATTCCTCCTCTGCTCCCCTGTGTCTGGTGGCAAGGGTTTGCTGGATAGGAAGCAGTTGTGGCAGTTTTGGTTGTCTTCGATTCCAAGGACATCGCGTGTGATGACCTTGCCAACGACAATTACTCTTGTTCTAAAGGGAAGGAGTCGGGCCTTCGCTGGTTCTCTTCTTCCTCGACGATTCTTTTGGCGGTTGTGCTACGGGGAAGAGGGCTAGTATCCGTGGTTCGGTACTGGCTCAAGGCTACATCGATGGTGGCGTGTCTTCTTGGATCTCCGGGCCTAGGGGAGTTTTCAGGCAGCTGGTTCTTCGAGTTGTTTATGTGTTGTGACTCTTTCAGCACGGTGTCGTGAGAGCGTGCACTGCGAGCGAAATCTTCACTTGTTTCCCTTTTTGGGCTGGCGATGGCGGCGTCGGTCGTCGGTTGACGTCGTTCCCTCCTTGGAGGCCTCGTCGGGGGCTCACCTCCCAAGTTCATGGGTGAAAATCCAGTTTGCTGCCTAGGCGACGGTGGCGGGCTTTATCGTCATCTCCTTGTTGAAGGCGTCGTTTTGTCTCTTTTGTGCTGTTTTGGGTTCTCAATCTCATAGGCTTCTCCTTGAGAGTTGCCCTGGCTTCTTTGGGTTCGAAGTTCAGTGTGTCAGGGAGTGTAGTGGGTGTCAGGGAGTTTTGGTTGACGGCCATGATAAGGTTGTTTTACCACTCTCTACGTTCGCCCATTCTTTTATTCTCTTTTCTTCTTTGGGATGTGTGCATTTTTGCTATGCAGAGGCCGGGAGTGTTCTCAGTTTGATTGTATCTTCTCGATGTAATTGTCTGAGTTCAATAAAAGCTTTCTTTTTCAAAAAAAAAAAAACGCTGCAATGCAATCGCGTGAGTATCCTCACCGCAGCACCCCGGTTAATCCGTGCCTCCGCTTCCTGGTCTAATAATTGGGATATGATCCAGTCGGTTTCTAGCTTGTGATCTTGCTTGATTGACAAAAAGTGATTGCTAGCTAAAGCTGAATGTGCTGTGCGATGTGCCTGCCTGATATATGCTCTCGCGGCCTTGCTTGCTTCTGGTGAAAGTGAAGGCAATTCGTCTCTGCTGATTCCTTTCAGGTTGCTAGCTTCTTGTGAAACGAACCCCAAAAACCAGGCAGATTGATGATCTTCTCTGTTGCGCATGCAAGCATTGTTCCCTTTCAAGCATGCGCACAGTTGCACATGCATGCACAGGCTGTTCTACAGTTGCACGCATGTTTCTTCAAACACTGGCATGGTTATTGGTTCAGGCAAATGATAAGCTCACCGTCCATGTTTTACAACTGATCATGTGCGACTATATCCCCACAGCTCTGATATATCAGCAGCTGCGTGGTTTAGTTCTACAGTGAATGTTGCGGTATAAGTAAATTGTCCTTCCTTCCCTATTAGTTATGACTTTTGGATGAACTCGTTAGTACATGCAGCTTAATATAGTACGCCCTAATCGAGCCGCCGCCCTCTCCACGCAGCGCCGTCACCAACCACGGAGGACATCTTCTCTGGTTTCCCTCTCCCAACGGTGTCAGTGATGGTGACCTCGGACGCTCTACACAACACCCCCCCCCCCTCCCCCAGCTTCAGCGATCTCACCTACCTCTTCATGCATGATCCTCGAGAGCCCTTAATATGTATCAGAGCCATAGGTCTCAAGTTTAAGCGCTGGCCGGCGTAATTAAATAAGTTGTCCACTTTATTCCACGTTTGAGGTCTGGGGAGCCTCCACGTGCGGAGGAGTGTTGAAGTATAAGTGAATTGCCCTTTCTTCCCCATCAATTTAGACATTTGGGTGAACTGGTCGTTAGGACATGCAGCTTAATATTGAGGTTATCATTTGTCCGAACCAATAACCATGGAGACATCGTCGTGGTTGTCTTTTTTCTTCTTGAAGGCATTGTCGTGGTTGCCATATCCCCTTTAAAGTCCCATGGGATAAAAACCCTGTCCGTTGGGCGGACTACAGCGGTGCGTCCGACACCACTACCTTGCTAAAGTCGTCGTTTTTCGGGCTGTTTAGTCGGCCTTCAGTTAGAGTCTCGTTTAGCCGTCATATCGCTGTTATTAGGGGTTGGTGGCCTCGGGTTGTTTAACAATGCTTCTCTGTTAACTGTCAATGTCGCGGTGTTCTTAGGTGTGTTGTCGACTCTAGTCTGAGTTGACGAGCACCATCTGCACTGCAATTATGCACTCATGCATTGGATAGGATTTTTCTCCGTATTTTACTCCTGCTCTATAAAAATGGATGACAGTTATCTGGTCCCTTTTCAAATATATATAAGACATATATATATAATTAAATTTGAAAAGTCATCCTTCTAGATTAAAACTCAACACCACCACCGAATCTTCTTGAGTTTGAACAAAACTCGGTTGAAAGCCATTTTCTTCACTAGTAAAGCAAAACTACCCGTTCTCACCGGTGATAACAGCGCGCCAGTTTTGGGCGTTCACCGGAATATCCCTAGTAAAGACTACGCGAAACCTGCATCTCTTGCTTGCCAGAAGGACAAAATATGCGAGGAAAGTTTATTTTTCATTACTGGATCGCCTTTGTTTCTTAAGTAGCACCCCTATCTCACATCTGCGTGTCGGTAGGTTTCGATTCCTTAGGATGCTGGCAAGCGGCAGCTGGGGAAACAGATGTCCGGGGCCTGAAGAGGAAGAGGAGGAGGAGGAGGAGATCACCCAACCCATCTTCAGATCTTGACTCCTGATGGCAAACACTCAAACAGAACTAGCTTTTTTTTCTTCTTTTTGTTACTATGCTACCTGATGGCATATATGCATACATTACAGGCATGCATTATTGCACTAATGCATATATAGCCATCAAGAATCAGCAGCTGTGGTCCAGGAGACAAGGCCACCACAGCAGACATGAAAAGATAAGCTAGCCTTCGTCAGCTCTTCGTCACCTCGCACAAATTTTACGAGTCCTGCATGCATAGGATCGTGCGAGACCACGCTACGGTGATCAGAGAAGGGGGTGAATGGGAGCAAAATTTCGTCGCAATGAAAATCAATGATGCTCCTCACCCAACACGCATTCGTGTAACTAAGCTAGGATATATAATACTACAACATATATCGCAGCATGTTGGGCGGCATGCACATCTCTTTGTGGGGGCCAACTTGATTTCCAGTTTCGTCTCTCGTTTCCTCATCTTTGAGATCACGCCATGCATGAATGAGGTGATGGTGTGTTTTGATGGTGTGATCTGCATGTTTGTGCCAGCTGTGATTGGTACGCTAATATTCTTCTAACTGTTGTGAGTACAGATGGTTTGTGTCAGCTTCAATCACTCTTAGAGCAATAGCATCGTCAGCAAATTCCTTAAAATACTATTGCGGACAGTCTCAGTCTATAGCGATCCAGTGGAGTCTATTTCAGTCTCTATATTTAGAGACTCTCTATAGGATCTCTATATTTTTTCAAGGATGGAGACTTCGCTGAAGATAATGAGAATAAGGAAACGAATAGTGATTTAGAGAAGGGATATAGAGAATGAAATATAGAGATCTTGCTGACAATGCTCTTAGGCCATATACCATACAAATTGTTTGAGAGATGTTTAAACAAGAAACTGAATTAATCTGCCACGTAGGATTTACATGTGTTTAGATAAGAGAGAAGATGATAAATTATCACTAATGGTTGGGCGGTTCTTACACCTATTTATTTCACCGGCTGCAATATCCAAACACCCAAGCTTTCTTATTTAGAGAAGATATTTTTCATTTAGCCGTTTAATTATATGACAGTGGTTTTTTTCTCATTAAACATCTAGTTACAAACATATATACAAGCAATCTGCAATTGTATATGGACCCCTGGGAGAGAAAAAAGATTTTTTAAAATAGAGGAGGGCTAAGAGGTTTATAATTAGAAAAAAAATTGGTTGGCTAATGCTATTAAAATATATGTGAAAGGCCTGGCTCTCCATTAAAATATAAATTCATTGTTGTCCATGGTATGAGACTTCTAACTCATAGTTCACGAGCTGCTTAGGCTCAGTTTGATCATCGCTTAGCTCGTGATTGGCTAACGAGCCAAGCCTAAACCCAATTCCTAACTCAGGTCATAGAACTGAGCCGAGCACAAGCTCGCTCATGGTTCAAACAATCCTAGCAAAGATTAAGTCCCTGTTCTTTTGAGCTAATCTGAACGACTGAATGGCTGAAATGACTAAACTTCAAGAGCTTCTCGACGTAGTCTCGAGATTCGAATCCATTTCGTTTGACTTATTTTTTAAAGCGTTAGGACCCACCTTCAAAACAACAGAAAAACATACTAAAAAAACTCAAAGCATATGCCTTTTTAAAACGTAGATAAGTTGTTAAGCCTTTAAGCTGAAAAGAGCTGTGCTTAACACTAGTCACCCAAGCTCTCCTTATTTCATCCATGGCACCTTATTTTTCTAACGCACACACCCATTTTTCTCTTTCTACCCTCTTTCATCAACAGCGACCGCGAACCAAAAGCGCCTAAATCAAAGAGGGCCTGCTCCGTGCCGGAGAGCAAAGAGCCTATCGGGCTGTGCCTCTCTCTTGACGCTCAGGCCTATACGTTCGATGGGCCTGCTCTGGCCCGGCCCATATAGAAAGCATCGATTCGATGGACACGGCTTCGTCGTCCATCCAATGACAACACACGCCGGCCGGGAAGCTTCCCGCCAACTCCGCGCGCCCACGCGGCGACGTACACGCTACACCCCCACCATTCACCTCATCGCACGCTTCACGCGTCTCCTTGACGACGGATGCGGAAGCTTGGAGCCGCGCTACAAGAAGCGGCAGCTTAGCACACTCACTCTCCAGCTGCGCGCGGCATCTCCCATGATCCCATCCCTGCCTGCGTGCCCCATGGCCGCCGGCGGCGCTAGGGAGCTCCGGCGAACCGACAGCTCCACTCCGAGTCCGAGGTCGCCGCAGCTGGGGCCGAGGCCGGCGCTGTCCAGGAGCGACTCCGTGATCAAGAAGAAGAAGGGCAGGAAGAGGGCCCGGCTCCGCGCCGGCCTCTCCGCCGTGCTGCGCGAGCTCAGGCTGGCGGCGCCGCCCAAGGCGAGGGGGAATGGCTCCTGCGCGGACGCCATCGAGCCCTCGGAACTCGGCGCCGGCGCCGTCATCGTTGGTGCTCCTTTCGGGAGGCCAGCACATGGCGGATCTCGAACTGGAAGCGGCGGCGGCGGCCGTTGCGCGAGCTGGGCGGCGGCGGCGGCGCTCGTGGTGGCCTTGGCGTGCGTGGTGGCGCTCGGCAAGGTGCCGGCCATCTGCTGCTGCACCTGCGCGGCGTGGTGGTGCGGCGGCCGCCATCGCCATTCGCCGGAGTAGTGCACAGCCACAGACTGGTGCTGGTAATACGTGGTAGTCGCTGTAGCAGTGTGCCATGTGCTGGTCGTGGTCGGCACGGCGCGCGAGTGAATTATGCATGATGCTTCCAATTTTCAGTAAGTTAGGTTTTGTACGCTGAAATCTCGTTAATTACTAAAGTTACCTATTGCCCACCGCTACATGCGGTCCAGCTAAAGGAGAGTATGGGGCTGTTTGGATGATAGAAATTATATGGCATCGCCGCATCGGATGTCACGGTGGCATCCGAAGAGAGATAGGGAGGAAGAGTGGGAGGAGATAGAGCGACTGAGCGAGGGTGAAAGGAGATAAAGAGAGAGGAGGAGAAAGATAGGCATAGCACCAGGTGCCACAGAGGCTTGTGTGGCATCGGTGCCATCGAATTTTCTTCCTTGTTTGGATGGCAACTATGGATCGTCGTGCCGACACGAGGGCACGAATGCACGCCTTCAAAACACGTTTGATTTCAGCGCCCTCGTGTGCCGCCACGTGCTGCACAATAAATGGCCGAAGCCCTTGCATTGTCATCGCCATGCCATTCAAACCACCAACGATTGCAAACCAAAGGGCCCTATGAGATGAGAATTGTTATGTATTCTCTCCTCTACCTTTAAAATTAGTATTCCCTCTGTAGCTTCTCTAGCTTTTGGGCTTCGCTTTTTTTAGCAAGTTTTCAAAACTATTTTTAAAAATAATTTTAAATCTTCAAACCCTATTCCCTATATTAATAGTTCATGACTTTTTTAAATTATAATCTATTCTTACTTTCACTGAAAAAGAACAATGCCTTATAGAGGGCGACGAGTGAGAACAGAGGCAGTTCATGGGAGAGTGATGAGTGGGAGAGGAGGCAATGGAGAGAGGAAGGAGAGGGCGCAGAGGGAATAGAGATTGGTGGATGTTTAATTTAAGACTTTGCCTTTTTATTTAGTGGTGTAATACTATAGTGAGATAATTGTGGGGATTTTTAGTGTTATGTGTTACAATGAGTATATTTTCTAGATTGTTACGTTTTCAAAGTGGTGGAGTGCTACGTACATGAGTAGTTTTTCTTCAAACAACTATGATAAAATACTACTCCCTCCGGTCACAAAAAGAAGTCGTTGACTTTTGGACACACATTTGATCATTAGGCTTATTCAAAAAAGTTATATAAATATTATTTATTTTGTTATGATTTGGTTTATCATTAAATGTATTTTAAGTATGACTTATATTTTTACATATTTGAACTAAATTTTTGACTTTTGAGTAAGATGAATGGTCAAAGGCGTGTCTAAAAGTCAACGGCGACTCTTTTTGTGATGGGAGGTAGTAAAATTTAAGAACTTACCTTGAAGAATATGTCTTTCCCGGTCCTCGGCGCCCGAAGATAAAGGCTGTTTGATTGGATTACGTGGCGAGATGCTTTTTTTTTATCTTGTTTAGTATCGTGAGCAACATGACACATCTCTATCTATTGTGCCTGCAAGATGTTATGGAAATGTCATTTCTTGGCGATGACTAATGAAACTTTTAGATGCCAAATCGACGTACCAAGCTCAGAATGCATCTTTCATCAAGGAATATAACGTTCGATTGTCTTAACCGTTAGCAAGAACAATATAAATGTCTTTTTTTTTTGCTCAAAAAAGGGTGATTGTACAAGGGCATTCCCAATGACACATTTTCATACCTCCACTATCTCATCACTATTCATCCACTTTTCTATTATTCTCCTATCTTCCCTATATTTCCCTCTTTTTATATTTTATTCTTTATCTATTGCTACATACATGTGTTAGGGACTGTTTATGTATAGCGTTGAGAATGCCCTGAGTAGACTTGTTCAAATCTTGGTAGTAAGTTTCAAAAGCTTAGGTCCCAAAAACCGGTGGTAGGGTTGAGAAGCCCGAGCTCCACTCAAGCTCGAAGCCGGCCGAAGCTGCAGTGACTGGCCCGCCACGCTTAAAACAGAAATTCTCGGGCCGGCCCGCCGACCACCAGCCGGAATGAGGCGAGCCTACCGACTGCCGGTCGGTAAGACTCACGGCCGGTAACCCATGAACAGGTCTAGCCCTGAGTCCTCGAACACACGACTGTTGTCCAGCCGGTCCCTTATATATATTTTAAATATTTTTTTAATGTATTTGAATCGTCTCCGCTTTGTCTTTTTTTAATGTAGTTGAATCGTCTCCCCTTTGTCGTGACGCAAGCAAAACCACCCGCCGCCGTCCCGCCGACAGTGGGCCCAACCTCGGTTTGTCCTCCTCCCACTCCTTTTCCTTCCTTTCTGCCGAGTGGGTGGTCGCGCTGACCTGATGGCTGATGCGTGCGTCCATTCCACATTTCCACCGGAGCAGCAGTAGATAGATCATAGATTCGTATATCCCAAAACGCAAAAAAAAGGGGAGAGAAAATCCAAGCAGCCGGACCGAGCCCGAGGCGCGGACGGAGCAAGGAAGAAGAAGAGGAGAGGCGGCGGGGGATGGGCCAGTGCTCGTGCTTCGGGGCGGCGGAGCAGCAGCGGCGGGCGGAGGCGGACCGCCTCGAGTCGCAGGACGCCCGCGCCAGGGCCGCCGACGCCGCGCAGAAGAGGTGACACACCCGCCTCCCCTCCCTCCCCTCCCCTCCCTCCCTCCCTCCCTCTCTCTCTCATTGCGGCTGGCTCGATTCCGGCCGGGGACGTTCTTGACCAAGCCCAACGACGCCCCTGTTTGTTCCGGGGGATTCGGCTGGGGTTTATCGGATTGGATATTTGGATTGGCCCCAGCCGGTGAGGGTTTACCGGGTTGGATGGGGGATTGGCTTACATATAGTGGCAGTTCGTGGAATTAGAACGAGTTGCTCCTCAGCTAAGGTTAGATGTTCAAGGCTCTACCTTTATCCCCATTGGAGTTTTGGTATTAACATGGTATAATCGGCTTATCCGTGTTGGTCAACCTTGCTGGTCGATTCATTGTTTTTCTTTTAATTGTTCTAGTTGAATTAAAATAGGTTTCGAGTGTGTTCTTGATCATCTAGTCTCTTAAACAGTATGCAGCGGCATAATCTTATTTTAATACCTGCAGTTAGCTTAGTTGGAGATGTCATGTAGAAGCCATGATGCTCCATGGAATCATTGCCTTGGGCTCATGGCTTTCCTCTTGGTTAGGGCTGCTAAAGGATCGATTCTTGGTAATGACTGAAGCAGAAACAGCCATGTAGAAGCTAGAAAAAAGAAGATGGTGAGAATGAGGCAGAAGTAAGGTGTTTGTTGCTTTGTGACATCCTCTCCACAGCAGTGGAACTTTGTAGCGTGTGATTATACCTTCTCTTCTTGAGATGTATTTTTATGCCTGTTTATTTGATCGTCCTATTCCAATCTGCTTAGACTCTGTAACCTGTCCATCCGTTCCAATTTAAAACTGTTTTTTAATACGCTATTTCATTCAAATTCCAATCTGCTCGGATCCTTGAAATGTTAAACAGGCATGTTGTTATTACATCCTCTCCTCTTTAGTGCAAGAATATCCTCCATTGTTTTTTTAATCATCTAGGTATTTTGGTTATGGCTACCCAATTGGGCCATTCCAGACAGTGCTAGTGCTAGATTTCTTTATTAGATGTAGAATTGTTCTGTAGAATTAGCCATTCAAGAACCAAGAAAGTATGGTTGCATGCCTATTAAGAATTTAGGATCTGCATGGAGGTATGTATTAATCCAACAAAATTGTAATTAGGTTGCTCATTTGTTTGGTTTAAGTTGGTTTGGTGTGTTATTTTGGATTGACTGTGATTGGATGGGCGATTAACTCTCCGTCTCTTCCCCCCACCTATCCTCTCTTTGTATGTGTGGATGAATGGTTAATGGTCTGGTGTTTTTGATTGTCTGTTGACACATTCTACCTGGTTATTTAGGCTTTTGCTTTTATTGGTATATCCTTACACCAAGTCCTAGCTGCAATTACTTCTGCTTTTCTCAAAATGGATTTTCCCCATGTTTTGGGGGGCTTGTGTTTTAGTCTAGTATGCGTGCTCTTCTTTTGCTGGCTTCATTCTTTATTTCTGGCAGCACCACGTGTGTTGCTAAATTCTGATGTTTCTTAGCACATTTATGGAGTGAAGTCAGATCGAAAAATAGGTTGGACTTACCATCTACTTACCTGAATCAAAGGTGTATTATATCTTTGAACTGTTGGATACCAGATAACTCAATCTAAAATAGCTTGGTCCCAATTGCGAGCTTGTGACTTTTTGTTCAATCATCAGACAAGCGGAATATGAGAAGTCAGCAGCTGGAAGAGCAGCACGAGCACAGATAAAGGCTATGAAGGAATCAAAGACATCTAACCACGGAGAACCAGTTCTTAAGGTGAGAATATGCTGAAGTAAACGTTTAAACCTTGTGAGAATATTCTTTTCTCCTTTGTTTTGGTTATTAATTATTTATTCTCATGATTTGCTCAGTGGCAGATGGGATAAACTCTTTGCTTGTGCTGATTTGCATCCCGTATTGTGTAAGTATACACAAACATACTATAAGTGTTCCATTTTCCTATATGGTTATGTGATCTCTAATATTGTATAAAAAAACTCTATTGTTCAACATGTAAGCATGTTTCTTTTTCCCTTACATTTTATTGGCATTTACCTACTGAGAAGGAGCAGAAACCAGTACTGCATATAACAAAAGGTGTGTTTGAATTATTGATATTTTAGTTCTTCCATTGTTTTTCTCAAAGCACCACTCCACTTTCTCATTAGAAGGGACCAATAAATTTAACTGGGTAAAAATGTACTTGGTTGATTTCCCCGCACTTATTTTTGTAAATTTTTTGAGAGAAACATAGAGAGATGCTCCTTTTGTGATATATCATTATATAAACTATAAAAAAATTTCAAGGCCACTGCCTCTTAAAAAAATATCAATAGACTCCAGTTATTTAACCAAATCTTGAAAAAAACTAAAAAGTTATCTTTCACTCTACAAATACAGAGCTACAGTATTCTTAAAAGCCTTTTGACCATTGCCTAAAGAAAGAAACTTGAACTCTTGCCTTCACACTGTGCTGTTTTTTTTTTTTTGGGGGGTGGGTTTGTCAGGAGATGTTTTAAGGGGGTTTGATTTCATGACCAAATTTACCTTGTTATGAAATTCAAAATTAAGTTGCAGTGAGGCTAGGATATAATTCCAGATTATTTTTTTTTTCTGAGCGCTCCATACTTCTGCTTCATTATCCAGTTTATTTTGGGTTTGGTTATTAGACATTGGCTACAACTTCTTTTGTGCACTCTTTCAGGCTGTTGATCAGAAAATAGAGCTTGTTAGCTTTTGATTTCTGTTAGTAGGAGGATACAGCTCAGTCACCGACTATTTGTGATATTAGTTTTGTCAGTGAAGTGTACATCCCTTTTCTCGCCTGCATCCTTCATGCCACTCAGAGAGTAGCTTATATGCGCAACTCACCAATTACAATTGTGTGCTGTGTGAACAAATAATGCACGTACATCACTACAGAAAAATAGTGGTATGGAAGTACATTTGTGTATTCTTCTTTGTACAATGTTTTTTTTTTTTGTATCGAAACTTTTGTACTGGTTATTAAAAACATGATACGTCTGCCAGTCTGTTTTTCTCCACTTGTTAACTATCCAGGGGTTACTACCAGAAAGTACTAGCTGTACTTACTGTTACTGAACTCTGCAGAAATGTACCGGTGTATTCATAATGATCGTGCCTAACAGATCTTGTACGAAGCTGCAAATATTTGAAGCTGGGAGGTTCGCCGGAAGGTAATTAGACAGCAATCCACCGCCAGGGCAGTCTACAGGCGATATGTACCATCACGGTAAAAAAAATAAAAAAATTATCGAGGCCATGCAAACCCACAGTGAATACTTCTTTTTACATATCTGACGTTCGGAGCGTTCATGCGTGTCTCATTTTAGCTGCTGTATTATTCAACTCTCCTAAAGTCGCTTCCTTTTTACTCGGCACCACCCACTCGCAAAGCTGAGAAAGCGAGGCGCCGCTCCTATCTTCTCCCTTCTCCTTCCTCCTTTCCTTTCCTTTCTTCTATTCATCTTTCTCTTTCTACATGTGCGCGTTGGGTTGAAATGAACAATTGGACAACCTTAGCGACATGCTTGATGATGGCCAGTACAAGGAACCGGATGCTCAAAAGAGGAGTGGATTGGGCTTTTCAAAATTCTACTTCCTAATCAAATCTTACACTTGTGTTCAAATCCAAATTAAACGCGAAAGCTAAAGACTAATGTTTGAACACAAGCTATCATTCTAGGTGTTGGCAAATCTTAAATGAGCTGAATTAAATAAATGGCATACACAATAAACACCTTAGAACAAGAAGTGAATTAAGTATTGAGTTTTGCAATACTAGGATGACAAACAAGCAATTTAATTTTTGAAATATACTTGCAAGTAATTACATTGCTCGAGGCAAGCTACACAAGCCAACACATGATAGGCATAATTAGCATAAATATCATCTCATGTTATAAACATGAGAGCATAAGAGCAAACTACAAGTGACACGATTATTTTTTACATGGTGTTTGGCGACTTGCTGGTTTCCCCTAATCCACGTTGAGGCTTGATCCTCATAACTACCGGCTCCTTCTTGAGACAACTGCTTCCACTCCACTAGTGGTTGCTACCTCTTTGCTCCGAAGATGGCAAGCACTAACGCCACTCACACGGTTCACCTAAGCCTCCTCACAAGCTTCAAGGTCATCGGCGCACGCCGCCTCCCAAGTCGTCTAGGCGTCGGCGAGCACCAAGAGTAATAAGGCCGAAACCGCTTGATCACACCGGATCAAAGCACAAGAGTGATGCATACAAACCACACTTAATCACCCGCTCCTCTCTTTAGGGTTTCATCAAATCCACTCAAGATGGTGTTCTTCCTCTCTCTAATCCTTCTCTAGACTCTTAACACTCGGGAGGGCATATTGATATATAAACTATCTTAATTGATATAAGACGTATTTGAAATTGGCACAAGCATTGACAAGCTGATCATTTGAGAAAAGAGTGCAAGAAAATGACTTGTACACCCCTGCATAGTTGTCACAGAAAAAAGAGAGAGAATACTTTATATGTGCTAATGAATAAAAGTTGATGGTTGAAGAGAACTATATTTTTCAAGAGGGAGTAGCAAATCCAAAATATTAAGCTCTCTTTTGTGTGTGTGTGTGTGTGTGTGTGTGTGTGTGTGTTGGGGCTGGTGGGGTGGAAGAATGGTGAAGGCAGCATTTACGATGGATCATCCAAACATGTTGGACGTGTATCAGCAAAGTGTATCAGCGAGGACGCGTGCGTTGGTTGCTGGGCCGCGCAGCGTCTGACGATTGGATGTACGACGGAAAGCATTACCGTTATATTTAGGAAGAGGTCCGCATTGCCTCCCTCAACTATTGAAAAAGTTCACTTTTCCTCCCTCTGTGTTAAATGGGTGAGATATGACCCTTCCAATCTTGCATCGAACGGCCACAAATGAATTGAGGGAGGAAAAATAAACTTCTGCATTAGTTAAGGAAGGTAAATTAGACTTCTTCCTTATAGGTATCACCGTATTTCCCGTTAAAAATTCTTTCCCGGTTCTTGTCCGGTTGGCCCATCTGAGAGAGGAACCTAAATCGTACAAGTGCCCTCCTTCCTGTTGCTTGCGCCGCCCGGCCCGCCCCTTGCACCTTACTTGCGCCGCCCACTCCCCGGCTTGCCCTCCCCCCGTGCGCCGCCGCCGTTCTACTCCTCTCCTTCCCTACAGCTCGCCGTCGTTCCACGCCTGAGACGATGCAGGAGGTACCCCTCGCACGCACATCCATGGGAGCCCGGCTAGCCGGCGCCACGATCTCCCCCCGTGCCTCGCTTAGTTCGTAATTTGTGTTTCCCAATCTGCGCGCTTCTGCAGGGCTTGAAGCCAGCGCAGGGAGGAGAGCAGGAAAAAGCCATGGGGTCTCGGTTTTGGAAGGTACTTGCTCTCTCTCACCCCCATCCTCTTCGTTGCGTCTGTTTCTTCTGTGATGGAGGCCATTAGGCCAATCCTGTCGTGTGATGCGTGTTGGTTGGTTCACCCAGCTGCAGGGGGGCAGTGACAGCGAGGAGGACACCGACGTCAACGAGGTTCTGTTCGGCGAGAGCGATGCTGATGCAGGTGGTGATGCTGGGGGAGGCTCTGGGCGCCGGAGACGTTATCTGGAGGGCAATGCGAGCGACAGCGATGACTCTGAGAACGATCACCGCGTGGTGCGCTCGACGAGGGACAAGCGCAAAGATGAGATGAAGTCCACGTTCGATCAGATGTGCAATGCGATGATGATCAATGAATGGATCAGCTTGCAAGAGAGCTTTGAGAAGCTCAACAAGCAGCTTGAGAAGGTGGTTCGCGTCAACGAATCTACCAGGCCTCCAAATGTGTATATCAGGGCTCTTGTGTCGCTGGAAGACTTCCTTGCTGAGGCGCTTGCAAACAAGGAAGCCAAGAGGAAGATGAGCAGCAGCAACGCAAAGGCACTCAATGCGTTGAAACAGAAACTTAAGAAAAACAACATGCAGTATGAAGAGCTGATTCAAAACTGCAGGAAGGACCCGGAGAGTTTTGAAGATGACGATGTGGATGGCAAGGATGTGGAACCAGACATAGAACCTGACTCAGCTGCTGATCCTGATGATGAGATTGTGGACCCTGATAAGATGGAAATGTCTGGATCAGACGACAATGACACTGACAGCGAGAATGGTGACCAGGTTGGTGGAGCCTGGGAAAAGAAGTTGAGCAAGAAAGATAAACTTATGGACAAGCAATTCTTGAAGGACCTAAGTGAGATTACATGGGATATTGTTGATAAGAAGCTCAAGGAGATTGTGGCGTCAAGAGGTAAGAAAGGCACTGGGAGGATTGAGCGTGTTGAACAGCTAACGTTTTTGGCCTGTGTGGCAAAAACACCTGCTCAGAAGCTGGAGATCCTTTTTCATGTGATCTCTGCGCAGTTTGATGTCAATCCTAGCTTACTTGGTCATATGCCGATCAACATGTGGAAGAAGTGTGTTAATAATATGCTTCTTGTGCTTGATATACTGCAACAGTATGCTAATATTGTAGTAGACACCTTGGTGGAGACTGATGAGAAGGAAACTCAGAAGGATGCCGACTACAATGGAACCATCCATGTTACAGGCGACCTGGTTGCATTCCTTGAGAGGCTAGACTCAGAATTTTTCAAGAGTTTACAGTGCACTGATCCGTACACAGAAGAATATGTTCAGAGGCTTAGGGATGAACCATTGTTTTTGGTCGTTGCACAGAATGTACAAGATTACCTAGAACGGGTTGGGAACTTTAAGGCTGCTGCCAAGGTTGCGTTGCGTCGTGTTGAACTAGTCTACTACAAACCTCAGGAAGTATATGATGCAATGAGAAAACTGGTTGAACTGTCTGAGGATAGTCTAGAGGATGGAGATGTAGAGGCTGGTGAGGAGTATCTAGCAGCTGATGACAATAGGGGACCACCACCGTTTGTTGTGATTCCAGAGGTTGTTCCTAGGGAACCCACTTTTCCAGAGAGTAGCAGAGCTCTGATGGATGGATTGATGTCTCTTATTTACAAGTATGGAGATGAAAGGGCCAAAGCTCAGGCTATGTTGTGTGACATATATCATCACGCGATCTCTGATGAATTTGCAGTGGCTCGTGACTTGCTCTTGATGAGTCATTTACAAGATGGGGTTCAACTTATGGACATATCATCACAGATATTGTTCAACAGAGTCATGGCACAACTGGGGTTGTGTGCTTTTAGGGCTGGTTTGATTACTGAAGCTCTTGGTTGCTTGTCCGAGTTATATTCAACTGGTAGAGTGAAAGAGTTGCTTGCACAAGGTGTGCAGCAAAGCCGATACCATGAAAAAACTCCTGAACAGGTGAACCTCCTGATCTCCGCAACTCTCATGCGAATACTTGCACTGTTGCACATATGGCACCCAAAACAAAACATCTGTGGTTGGAAAGATGTCGCGGATAATAATTCTTGTGTAGAATTCAGTTATTTTAATTTTTTTTTCCTTAATCTTTCTGAAATTCGCATAATACTTAACTTGTGATTTCAGTCAATAGTTTCCTGTGTTGCATCACCTATAATGCCATTTCTCCATCTTGACCTTCTTTTGTATTTTATTTATTTAGTTCTGGGTGCTTTAAGAGTATCCTCTATTCCTATGTGACTCCGGGTCGCTCAGAACTGATATATGGTTTTTGACTTGTTTTAGCTATCGGATCTGATGATTTGACATAGCTGTGCACAGTAGAAGTACTTATTTTTTAGTAGTGACCATGGATGCTAAAATTCTTGTTACCTTAATCCCTGCAGGAAAGAATTGAGAGGAGAAGGCAGATGCCTTACCATATGCATATAAATCTTGAACTTTTGGAAGCGACACACTTGATTTGTGCGATGCTGATTGAAGTCCCCAATATGGCTTCCAGTACTTATGACAGGCGGAAGCCTATGAGCAAAACATTCCGCAGGCACCTTGAAGTGAGTGAGAGACAGACTTTTGTTGGACCTCCAGAAAATGTTAGGGACCATGTAATGGCTGCCACAAGAGCCCATAATAAAGGTGACTACCAAAAGGCTTTCAATGTCATCAATTCACTGGAGATCTGGAAGCTTTTGAGGAACAAGGAACATGTTCTTGAGATGCTGAAGCTTAAGATCAAGGAAGAGGCTCTTAGAACCTATCTCTTTTCTTACACATCTTGCTATGAGTCCCTGAGTCTTGACCAGCTCACTACGATGTTTGACCTAAGCGAGCCACACGCTTATAGCATTGTTAGCAAGATGATGATGCATGAGGAGCTTCACGCAAGCTGGGACCAGCCAACCAAGTGCATTGTTTTCCACAACGTGGATCAAACTAGACTGCAGGGATTACTCTTCCAAATGGCGGATAAGCTCTCTGTGCTTGTGGAGAACAATGAGAGGGCATATGAGGCGAGAACTGGTGGTACACTTGAGGGTTTGCCACCCAGGCGCAGGGGTGATGCTCAGGACTCATCCAATTTGGGAAGTTGGCAAGATAACTTTTTGTCAACACAAGGGCGGCAAGGTGGTGGGAGGTATGGATATTCCAGCAGGAGTGGAGGCTCTGGACAGGGTGGTGGGTACCAGAAGGACAGGGGTGGCCAGGGTTCCCGTGGGGACTACGGTGGTGGTTCACGGTTCCATGATGGAAGGGCTCGCACACATCCTGGTTTGTTGGGGAGAGGTGATGGCAATGCACCCATGGTGAGCCTGAACAGGGCTATTAGAGCTTAGAAGAATAACATACACTACAGATTATTTTGAGCCCAAGGTTCTGCGAGTTTTGAAGCACTGGTACACCACTTGGAGTTCCCTACTATTCTGTACTATACTAAAATCATCATTTGGCCGTTCGCTACATTTCGTTCTATATTTTAGTTTAAATCAGTCAAGACTCTTGGACCTGTTGTCTGGTTGGCATCATGCGAGTGAGGACTATATGTTCAATCCTAAGTATGAATATGATGTCAAGTCGCAATCCTTTAATACTGCTTGCTAAATTATGTTGCTTTATTCCTGAAAAGTGTGATTTGCTAAATCTTTGGGACTGACTGCAGTGTTTTGGAGCTGCTGCTTGTGAGTTGACTGTGATTGGATGGGAGATTAAGTGATTAACTCTCTTTGTATGTGTGGATGAATGGTTAATGGTCTGGTGTTCTTGATTGTCTGTTGACACATTCTACCTGGGTATTTAGGCTTTTGCTTTTATTGGTATATCCTTACACCAAGCCCTAGCTGCAATTACTTCTGCTTTTCTCAAAATGGATTTTCCCATGTTTTTTTTTTGGGGGGTGGCTTGTGTTTTAGTCTAGTATGCATGCTCTTCTTTTGCTGGCTTCATTCTTATTTCTTGCAGCACCACGTGTGTTGCTAAATTCTGATATTTCTTAGCACATTTATGGAGTGAAGTCAGATCGAAAAATAGGTTGGACTTACCATCTACTTACCTGAATCAAATAACTCAATCTAAAATAGCTTGGTCCCAACTGCGAGCTTGTGACTTTTTGTTCAATCATCAGACGAGGAATATGAGAAGTCAGCAGCTGGAAGAGCAGCACGAGCACAGATTATGAACCTTCATCATGAATTTTTGTTGCGTTTTTCTTAAAATTTTGCTAGATTTATTTGTTATTTTTTCGAAGGGTGGCGTGGCTGCCTGAGCTTGCAACCAGAAGGCAGTCTATTGGCACTTCGTATAGATGGAAGAAAGATAAAAAGATATATCAGATCCTTTATTATCCAACTTGTTTGACTTGTGTGTAGACAAGAAGCAATCGATAAATACGCGAAGAACCATCAAAGGAAAAAAAAAAAAGAACAGGTGAGGAGAAATAATAACGCTGGTTTAGAAGTCACAATCAGCAAATGAAGTAGTAATATATCAAAGATGCACTGCTGTTTAGTTGTAGTAATTTAATGGGGATTGTTAATTTAGAGGATATGTATATCAACAACTAGTTGTACGTGTTGATTACAAAACAATAGGCCATTCCATTTATTTTGCTTCTTGATTGGGGGTGATGTATCGAATCAAACCCTTTTTTGTTTTCTTTTTTTTTTTTGGGTAAAGCTGCCCTCTTGCTGAGAACAAGGCTAGCAACTCCAGGAGCTCCTGAGTAATACTGTAGCAGATATAGAGGGGCTGCTGGAGGGAAGGAATCTTTTAGAGGGTAGTGTAATTTATGAAGGAATTTTAGAGGGATGGATAGAGGGGATGCTAATAGTGTTTTAGAGGGGAAATATAGATGAGCTGTTGGAGTTACAACTTGACTTTATCCTCGCAACTCGTGACCCTTCAACAAGCAAATAGAAAACGCACACAAAGATTTACTTTGCAGAAGGGTCCTGTGCTTCTTTTGTATTTTGGTTGGGAGAAGGATTCTTCTGTAATATGGGATGTTTGACTCCTTCATTAATATGTAATGATCCTTCTAAAACGATGCTAAGCCAAGAAAAGTACGTAACTAGCTAGAAATAACCACGATACATTTTTTTTATTAATTATATAGACATCGTTGCAATTCTTGTGATTTAGATAAATGTCACTACAATTCTACAAATACACATTTGTATATTTGCCATTATAAAACTATCAGATTGGAAAAATGTCATTATAGACATCAGGTGGCATTATTATTTGAAACAATATCATTTTATCCTTAGCTAGGCAAGTGCCCTTTTTAAGAATAGGGTTGCTTTCTTTGAATCAGCCACCGATATGTTTATAATAGAGATCAAAAGACAGAGCCTCTGCCAAAAATTTGACAAAGGCCGTGTTCTTTTTAGGTTACATTAAAAATTCAAAGTTATTGTTTGAAATTTTCCTTTTTGGACGAGCCAAAATTTCTAGCACTTTGCATCATTTTTTTTTGTAAGACTTTGAATGATTTTATAAAAGATTCTAAAACCAAATTTTTAAGTTTTTTTTTCAAGCCCTCTATCAAGGATACACAACTTTTTTATATTATAATCTACCATTGGTTTTAGCTCAACCTTCACAGGAACCATGGATAACATAGATGACATTATTTGTCGTAGTCATATCAAAAGCAAACCTATTTGCCTATTTCATTTCAATGTTTAGACATCACACACAACATGTCTGATGAATTAGAAATTTTAAAACTGTAGGGTCATGACTCATGAACTCACTCTTCCGATAAGCAATAACCTATCAATCCGCCTAAGATAAGGTAAATTAAACAGCCATATGACACAGGCCTAAACACTTTTTTGTCCCCTTCTCAAATTTTAAATATAAACTATATTTGTTTTAATGGTTTTCTCCCTCTCAATCACCTGAAATCATATGGTCGGGCGGCGACAGCGGGTGGAGCGGTGAGGCGGCGAGGACGCCGTCGACCATAGGTGGTGGCCGGCGCGGAGGTAGGGTTGGCGATTGAGGCACAATAAACAACCGGAGAAAACGGATAGGAAGAAGACGGCCATGCTAGCATCGACCGAAATTTTTTCCAATTTTAGGTGACTGATAGACTGACGTACGGTCGGTCCCTCTTTTTTAAAAAACAAAAGGTCAATTGCGCAGAACCCAACAATAGAGAGCATTTCCAATATATATACACAGGTTTAGCCCTCACCACCAAAGCCAAGCAAAGCAGGCAGCAGCCAAGAAACCCGCAGCGGGGCAGCAAGGAAGCCCAGAGAGAAGCAAGACCATGGGGCAGTGCCCATTCCTCCGGCAGCCGGCGGAGGAGAAGGGCCTGACGGCGGCGGCCGGTGGCCGACGCAGGAGGTGATTTCTCGATGCCTCCGCCGTGCTGCATGCTGGCTAATGAAATCGCAGGGCTTCCTGCTTTTCTTTCTCCAGCTAAGGTTAGGATTAGGAGGTCGAGGATCGATCAATAGGAGTGAGAGCCAGGATTCGAACTGGACTGCCTGCATGCAAGCCCTTGACTTTTTTTAAAAAAAATATTTTGAGGATCTTTCATATTTCCTGTCCAAACTATCAAAACCTTCTTTCTTCTTCTTCTTCTTCTTCTTATAGGAATACTCAAAATAAAGTACTATTAAAAGCTCCCTGCTTATAATCAAAGAAAGACCATATATCGTGTACCGGGCATTGCAAAGTATTTATAAAAAGGTCTACATAAATCTCAAATCCTGCATACACAATTTTTTTTAGAAGAAACTACGTGCGTTTGCTACGTAGAACGTATACATGATGAGGAAAGGCTGAATTGGTGCTCAACCCTGTAGGCAGCAGAAGTTGGACGAGCCAGCAGCAGAAGCGAACAGAAAGGTTGTGAAGCAAAGCTACACCGCATCGAAGCAGGACGACCAGGTTCTCATGGTTTCACTGGACTCGATCACCAAGATCGGATAACACGGGTAAACCCCCGAGACTGAGGTCACTCGCTTGTTGTACCTCTGCTCTCTTTGATTCCTTGTTTTTGTTTAGTTATAGTTGTAACAAAATTGATAAACCGAATCAAAACTAAAAAAACAAAAAATCGAAGAGAGGCCTGCATTTCGTTACATCGATCCTTGATTGGTGCAACGGTGCCGTGCATGCAGTGGCAGCTGAGACAAGCGTCTGAAGTGCCGGCCATGTGTACTTCTTCCCCCTCAGCTTTAAAAGCTCATGCAAGAGTCATGCGCGCGCCGAATATTTCTCATCTGTTACTGCCTCTGGTCACAAATATAAGTCGCCGTTGACTTTTGGACACGTTTTTGACCATCCGTCTTATTCAAAAATTTAGTTCAAATGTATAAAAATATAAGTCATACTTAAAATACATTTAATAATAAACCAAATCATAGCTAAATAAATAATATTTATATAACTTTTTTAAATAAGACGAATGGTCAAAATTGTGTCAGAAAGTCAACGGCAACTTCTTCTTATGACCGGAAGGAGTATTTTTTTCAACAAAAAAGTGATGGCTACGTGGGACGAGAGCTGGAAATGGATTGTAATCTTAGAAGTTGCAAGGCCCTTGATAAGAGTTTCGAGGGGTAAAAAAGAATAGTATTTGAGCTTCGAGAGGAGATATTTGCTTATGTTTATGCTTATCTATTTATTTACTTATCTCTGGTTTCAAAAACATAAATGTTTTGAATTTTTAGTTATTTTTTCTCAAAGTTGCATCACAAAGTTTTAAAAAGCAAGGCGAAGAAAGTGTGTTCAACATACCAAGGCGTTTTTTGAAAACTCTCAAAGTTTAGCTTGCTAGCAAATTAGCACACCGGTAAATTAGATAAGGCGAAAAAAACCACCTTAGGAAGGATGCAAAGCACTAAGTGCTTAGCTAGTATAAAAATAACGAATATCCTGTTAAATTATAATATGATTTTATGCCGAAAAGAAAGAGAAAGTATTGCTCAATTACACTATTCGTGACAGTGGTTGCACCTTTATGTTAGCAATGCCTGTTTGTGTAAATTCAGGCTTTGATGGTGATCTCTGAACATATCACCAGATTACGCCTGCTAATTTCTACGAGAACGAAACTGACCGGACGTTCATTCGCTTGGTCTCCATCATTCGTGAAAGCAAAGCAGCATCTCCAGCTCGTATGCTAAAAAATTTGCGTAGTTCTCCTGCTCCATAGTTAAACAGTTCGGCCAGGTACTTGTATGGCTGTATCCATCGTTCTCGGTTCTGATCATGTATTTATGTATCAACTAATGGAGAGTCTGTTGTTTGCCATCATATGATTCTGGCAATTATTGTATTGTGGTTTTCTAGGCATTCTATGTACTGTCCAAGCCTTAACTATTTAAGTCTCAAAACATTGGATCGAAAAAAGTTCTTAGCGCTCTTAAAAAAAAAAAAAAAAGTTGTTAGCTCCTCTGCGATGCTGATCAGTTGTTAAATCTAGGATGCTCTCACCATCTACGTGTGGTTGCTCTTTGTTAAATCTAGCTTTTCATTTGGCTCGTACATCTACGTGTAATTGCCAATTCATCGAATTCACTTTGTTACTCAGCAATCTGGACAAACATGTAAAAATACAAGCATGTAATGCTTGCATAGGACCATAAGCTCCTCCATTTTACAATGTATGACACAAAGCATGCACAAAGCATGTTGAATGCCATGTTATCATGATTTGCTGAGCAAGAAACATGCCCTTCATGTAATAAATTATATATAGGACTAATGTGATGAATTATAGGACTAATGTGATGCCTATTATAGGATAGTGCTAGCAGAATTGGTGTATGCCCTGTGGCGCGTTTGCCTCTGTCGTCTTTCCACTCCGTTAGCAAACGGTGTAGCGTTTCCTAGGATTTCTATTTATTAAAAGCCTGAAAAAAAAGGAGTAAAGCTCCATGTCCAGTAAATGGTAGGAGACGCCTTGAAAAATGCAGCGAAAGAAAAGAAAAATGTTGGTGCTGCATTCAAGCCAATACGAGCAGGTGAACCGCTGGCTATAGAGAAAACAGTATCAACAAGCAACTTCAAATTCAGACATGATTATTTTTTAAAACAGAACATTCAGACATGATTATGAAAAAGATAACACGAATCAAGACACTTGTGAGTGTGCAAGTGAGGATCACTACAGGAGACAGCAACACTATCGACGGTTTTAGCCGTCGAGAAAAATAGTAAAACCGTCGATATTAATTAGTCTCGACGGCCAGCCGTCGAGAAAGAGCCGTCGAGTAAACATCGTCGAGAGAGAGAAGTAGTCTCGACGGCCTGACCGTCGACACTATTAGTATCGACGGCTGACGCTACAGCAGTCGACACAGATGGCCGAGACGCCGTTTGCCGTCATGGCGCCATAGTCTCGACAGCCGCCATAAGCCGTCGATAGAGAGAACAGTGGATCCCACCATAGGGCAGGCTCTGGTGACGTGGCACGGGCCTAACAGTGTCGACGGCCACTGCTTGGCCGTCGATACTACCGCGACAGTATCGACGGCCCATCACACACCGTCGGCACTGTATTCGCTGCGACAGTATCGACGGCCATATACAGGCCGTCGACACTGCACCAGAACAAAAAAAAATAATTTTTAAAACCACAAAAAAACAAATTTTCGTGGCTGCGGCTGCTCACAGCAGCAACCGCAGCCGCACCTGCAAACCCAAAAACCCCGACATTTCAATATACCCCTCGTCGCATAAAAGCGACCACAATTCATCAAAAGCACATATAACACATCGAAATTAATCAACACACATATAGAACACATCCAAATTCATCGAGCACATATAACACATCCAAATTCATCACATAACACATGCAAGTTCCAGTTTCAAAATAGATCGCTCGGCCGGGGCTCGCTTGACGGGGGTGGATTGGACGGCTGGGTAGACATCGGCAGGGCGCTCGCAAAGAGGTCGGTAACCTAGGTGGAACCCTCCTGGCTCGCAGATGTGTCTCCTCCCTCCGTGCCGTGAAGTTCACTGATAGCCGCTGAACCGGAACCCTGCATATGTAGCACATAAAAACGGTTTATAAGATTTATAAACGGTTTCCAGCATAAATTAATGTGAGTTAATAACTTACCGTCGATGTCACATTCGGCAAGTCACCCTATGGACGAGGTGGGCCCACGTAGTCACCTGGTGGAGCAGTGTGCGCGCCGTAGGTCATATAGGGAGCCGGTGTCCCATATTCACCTCGATACGGTGGCGGACCCCCATAGAAGACCGGACCACCAGCGGTACCACTCGGGTCAGCCTAAAATTTTATTTATGACTTACTTATGCATTTAATTGCAATAAACGACATGTGAATGGATAGTAGAGGTTTAAGGACATTACCCCGCCCAGTCGAGAGAGAGACTCCAGATAGTCGAACCTCTGCTCGAACTCCGCTCGCTGCCTCGCCATCTCCGCCTCCTGCCTCTGCCTTGCTTCTTCTTGGCTCCTCAGGCTGTCCCTCATCGCCTGCATCAGCTGCCTATTCTCCTCCCTCTCCCGGTCCCTCTCCTCCCTCTCTCGCTGCCTCCCCCTCTCCATCCGGGCCTCGAAGGCGTGTCGGCTCTCCGTTTGGGAGTGCGAAGCTCGCACCTTTGGCATGTAATCCTCCGACCTGCAAAAAGCGGTGTCACTAGTTACAAAATATCACCTGAACTAACTCGTACATAAACAAGACAATATGCTACCTGAGGTGGTCCTGTCCGAGCGCTAGCCTCCCATGCGCCTTCCCACCCATAGCCTGGTGTATGACTACTGGGTCAAGTGGCTCCTCCTCTAGGTCCTTATCTTGCCCATGCTTCTCAGCGTAAGCCTCTTTGTAGCGTGCCTGCATTGAAGTGAAGATGAATTAGATTGTATTAATGTGTAAGAACCTGAAGTTGATGAACAAGTACGTACCTCTCGCTGCGCAGCTACCTGGTCCACGGGCCCAAATGAGCCATCTTTGTTCTCGGAGGTGTGGCCCCTCCAGAAAACTGACAGCCAAGATGGAAGCTGGCCGGTCGTGGCGCCCTGCATCATACACGGAGTGTTGACATATTTGTGATCACGAAAAGTTAAGTTTAAAATAGTAAAAGGTACATTACCATCATTTTCCTCAGCTGTGCAAACGACGACTTTCCTGTCGTAGTCTTGCTCGTCATAGCTGCCCGATTCTTCTTGGCCTTTATGGACTTTTCCATGAATGCCTCGCTGGCCCAGTGTTGCGACAGGGCCTCCCAGGCATCCGGGGCGTTCGACACTCAGTCCGGTCGAACCTGCGCGTACTCTTGAGCATGCAGGTGCAGCTTGCACGCATCGGACATAGTAATCTTATCGCCCTTGACAATCCTGACCAGACAAAACAAAAATAAATCAAATGTTAGTACTAATTTGCATTGAAAACCTCAGATGGAATTAGTGTATACCTGTGAAAATCTTGCACAGCGGTGACCGTGCACTGGACATCAGATCCTGCAGCTTTTGCTTTGCGTTCTAGTCCATGACAGAATCGATGTCTGCCTCCTCCAAGCCTGGACGAGGGCGGTACCTAAGCTGAAAACAAATGAAACAAGAGTAAGCGGCGGCGGTGCTAGCACAAATGGAAAACAAAAAAGTTATCACGCACCCAGAACTCCCGTCGTATCTGCTCGGCGACGGAGCTATCACCGTGCGGCGCCACCTTGTAGTCATCCCAAGAATACGCTGGATGCTGTGCCCCCTCCTCACCGACCATACCAGGGTAGTACTGGCGGACGAGGATGCCTAGGGCGTTACCTAGCTAGGTATCATACTTACTATGGTGGACATTGAAAAAGTTGCTATAAAGAACAAAAGATAGTTAGTTAATTTAATTGACAGTGAATTAAAGAATTACAATAAAATCTTTGACATTACCTATCGCCATCCGGCTCAATAACAATACGCTGATGCGCATGTCTCGCCGCCTTGGACAACTTGTTGTGCCCGCTTCTACCACCCTGGGAGCTTCCAGCCTGGCTAGAGCCCTCTCCGGCCCCAGACTCCTGTGTAAGTGCCAGATCATCCTGATCTGGCGTACCCTCCTTTCTAGACTCTGGAGTGCCCTCCTGGCCCCCCTCGAGATCACGGTCGTCCTCCTCGTCCTGCGAGGCGCTCCTCCTGAACTGTCGTCGTGGCATACTGCATTTAAAAGTAAATGTTAGTCCACATTTTATTAAAAATTAAAAAAGAAATTAAAAGGACAATATTAACCATTAGGAATACCAATAGTCGTGACTTTTTATTCCGTGTATCTTACCTTGAGCAATGTTGACACCACTACTAATATTAGCTGCGTACTCATCGGGGAACTTTAACTGTCCCTTGAACCACTCGAGAACTTCTTTCCTCTATGCGATTGTCAGGCAATACGGAGCCTTGGGCTTTTTTGACCTTCCTTCTATCATATTCATTGATGGTCGATTACATATTTCAGCGCAATCGAGGCGTGCCTTGACATTATCCTTGGTCTTGTCAGAAATGTTAAAATTGCTCTCAAAGATTGCTTGTGCCACATTCATCTCTTGATGCATAACATCAAAATTATGGGTTAATGGCAAATCGTTTGAATAAGTGAGTATAAACTACACTTTTGTGTCCAATAGTGTGACACGCCGTAGCCCTCGTAAACACCATTTCTCCCTTCCACCAACTCGGATTGCAAAGCTTTGATGGCAGCCATGCTCATCCGCCCACGTTTTTATCCTTTGATAATGGTATTTTTGCGAAAAGCATTTCTCTGTTTCCTGAAAGGATAATCTGGCTTAAGAAAAGCACAATGACAGTCAAACCAACATAACTTCCTCCGTGTGTTAACTGGAACGTGCTCATGTCATCCATACAAACAGGACATGCTAGCTTGCCATGCGTATTCCATCCAGAAAACATTCCGTAAGCCGGGAAATCATGAATAGACCACAAAAAGGCAGCCATCATGAAAAGTTGGTATTAGTCTTCCTATCATATGTTATTGCTCCATTCTCCCATAACCCTTTCAACTCTTCGATTAAAGGTCTCATGAAAAAATCCAAATTCTTTCCCGAAATCTTTGGACCAAGCACAATGAGTGATAGAAACATGAACTCCTCTTTCATTAAAAGTGATGGCGGAAGGTTCATCGGCATAGTAAACACAGGCCAACAGGAATATGATGCAGCAATCATATTGAAAGGGGTGAACCCATCGGTGGCAATAGCTAGGCGCACATTTCTCGGATCAGCTGCAAAATTCGGATGTTTCTGATCGAAGTGCTTCCACGCGTCTCCATCTAACGGATGTACCATCAAATCGCCCTTCGTTCTTTTACCCTCCTTATGCCACCTCATCTGCTGCGCCGTCTCTTCGGTTATGAAACACCGTTCTAAACGTTTAGTCAGCGGGAAATAACGAAACACTTTCCTCGCCACACTAATTTGCCCAGGGGCGGGCCCAGTAAGGCCCAAAGGTGTACAGATGTACACCCAAATTTTTTTGCAAGAAAATTCAGTTAATACCCCTTAGTATTCAGCCCATACTCCAGGCGGCCATGTCTTCGAGCCATCTGGCCCAACTCCTCCAACCATTCATCCAACTATCCAAGCACCAGCCAGGCCCAAGGACAATTGGCCAGTGCTCTATGGGCTCTGGCCCCTCTCCCTCTCGGCCTATCAGCTTCTCTCATCCAGAGGCAACCTTGCGCAGTGCGCCCAAGCCCCAAGCTCTCAAGTCCCAGGCTGCTTAGGCGACACGCCGCCAACCTACCAGTTTGCCACCGGGCACCAGCCGCCGCTGTCCCCTCGCCCTCCTCGCCCCCCAGTCTCTGCGCGGCGGCGTCCCTTCCCATCCTCCCGACTGGTCAGCTCCCGCCGCCGTCCCGTCGCCCTCCGGCAGTCCTCCCTGGGTGCGTCGGCGCACGGTGCACCACTGCTCCTGTAGGTGGCGGCCATTAGACGATGACCCGGCGCCCCTCCCGGCCTCCCCTTATGCTCAGTGCTCCTATCACCCTATGGCCAACGGCCAGTAGCCCAGACGGCAGGCACTGAGGTGCCCAAGTGCCCAACTGTCTAGATCCAAAGGCAAGGCGGGTAGTTTACCCCAACCCTAATTTCTAAATTACTAAATCCTTGACATTTGCTTGGTAAATGAGAATGTGTTGAGTGCTAATTTTAACCTTTTAACATTAGGAATTAGCAGATGAATCTGATTGTAAATTTTTGTAATTTCTTTATCCTACTTAGGAATTGAAATTATATTGTTATTATAACCAATTTGTATTTTGATGTTGCCTTTGAAAAAAAAAATTGTATTTTGATTTTGCTGCAAGAAAATTTTGTATTGTGATATTGGCATTGCAAAATTTTTAAATCTCGCACACCCAAATGTGAAAACCTATGCCCGTCACTGAGTCTGCCTCTTATTTCCTTGACCGTCATCTACCTCGACATATCTGGACCCCCCACATTTATCACTAGACAGCTTAGCTGCATCATTTTTATAGTATAACATACAATGATTTGGACAATAGTGTATCTTCTAATATGGCATTCCGAGACCACCTATCAGTTTCTTACACTCGTACCAATTAGAAGGCAACTTGTGACCTTGAGGAAGGACATCGGACCACAAGGATATGAGCTCGTCGAAACAGTTGATAGAAAAATTATATTTGCACTTAATTTCTAACATACGGGCCACAACAGACAAGAGAACCACCGTTGTGCTATCGTGCAGAGATTGTTTTGCAGACTCGAGAAGTTCCATGAACTCGGACAAAGCTGTGGGTGGCTCTGCCTCGGGAAAATTATGACCGATGTCATCCATCATATCATTCACCCGATCAATCTCATCGAAACCTTCGTCGGTTAAGGGTGGCGGCGGTGGTGGCTCCGCCCATCGACTCTCCCCATGATAGACCCATCGACGGTACTTGGCTTTGTAGCCATGCGTATACAGGTCTATCTCCATCTGAGCGTGGTTCTTTTCTTACAGTTCCCGCAATCAACACATGGACAAGCTACCCGAAAGTTTTCATTTCGCGCATCCCGGAAAGCACGATTCAGAAACATCTTAGTCTTGTCGTACAATTCGTCTGAGTGGTGTCCATTCTGTTGCCATCCATCGTACATCCAACTCCTGTTTTCTTCCATCTCTGATGTAACAGCCATCGTTGCACGTGACGTGAGGGTTTAATATTAGGCTTTGGAAGACTTCTAAACCCACCAACGAATAACCGTTCGATCACACGTCGCGTTACGGTACTGGAGGTTCGAGATGAGATTTCGGCATCATAACCCTACGGGTTCTCCTAGTGCAACGATGGCTTGGAAGCCTACAAAAGCTCCGAAGCACTTATACTATGCACAGGAGAACTTCTAGTAGGGTTACACCGTCGAAAATCTCATCTCGAATCATCCGGTACCACAACGCGACGTGTGATCGAACGGTAATTCGTAGGCTGTCCACTGGGACGCCCAAAAGGGGCTCCACTGGACAATTCGAAAACGCGTGTCACATCTCGTATTACAAAACAACGAATCACCGTCCTTGTTTCATACGAGATGTGTCGTTTCCGAATGGGTGACGTACGGCTAGGTCACATCCACTAATTCACGTACACTACCTAATCGCACGATTAATAATATAAATCACCATCAACAGTCATAATAAATAAATTAATAGCAGATAACAACAACCCTAAATTTTAAACTACATATTCTAATTTTTTATTTTTTCTATTTTTAATTATTTAATTTATGCTAATCATGATTAATAAGTAATTAGACTCGACGGAATATTAGTAGCCGTCGACACTACCAACATTTAAAAAAAAGACGGGAAATACCTCGATGTAGGTCTCGGAGGCGGGACGATGGCGCATGTGTCGGTGCGGCCGTCGGTCAGCAGGAGGCGACGAAGCGGCCGGAGGCACCGGCCGGCGAGGAGACGACGATGGCGGCGCGCCGTCTGCGGGCGTCGGCGCTTCAGACGGCGGCGGCGGCGGTTCTTCGACGGAGGCGGCAGGCGGCGGTGAAGGAAGAAGCGGCGGCGCGTTGGCGGGCGTATACGCGACGACGGAGGCGAAGGGCTCAGACTTAGCAAAATGCCAAGTCCCGAGCCCTAGCGCGATATCTAATGCGATGCTGATCTTCGACGGCCATGTCAGAGCCGTTGACACTGTCCTTTAACTGTTCGGTTTGTCTCGACAGCATAATCTGGGCCGTCGATACTGCCATTTGTGCGAGGTTAGTGTCGACGGCTTTCTACAGACCGTTGATACTGCTCCTATCCGCCTGTGTCGACGGTATTATGTCAAACCGTCGATACTGTCGTCGGGGGAGATAGTATCGACGGCCACATAGAAAGCCGCCGATAATAATTTGTGTTAGGGCAATTGTTGACTACCGCCGAGGTAATCGACCTTTCGACGGCCAGGGAGGCCGTCGAGATAGATATTAGTCTCGAGGGCAGCAACCCCCCAAGAGCTTAATCAGTTAAACCACTCTATTTCAATTTTAAAAATTTTAAATAAAATATTTTTAAATATCAAACAACTCCATGCTGTTTCGTACATAAAATTACACGTATACAAAAAATTCAAATTTTTAAAGCTCACCGCAAGAACTCCTTTGTAAACTAAGCTTTCAAAAACTTGAGATAAACGTTTACTATTTCATGCGTTTCGATCATCACTAAAAATGCGTTCGAATTTAATTTATTTTTATTAATAAGCTTAAATTTATATATGGCTTAGTACACTAATCGATAACCTCATCCGATAAAAATTTAAACATTTAGCTTTTCAAAATTAAATTTTAATTTTTAAACATTATTTAAAAGCTAGATCGACGTATATTATTCGATGGTAACATAACAAAACACATAGCAACATACATTTAATCAACGGGACATTCACATCATTTAACTAGATATCATAAAAACATAAAAGAATTTGAAATAAACTTTACGACACAAAAAATTTAAGAAAAAATAGGAATAAAAGTATTTCCATCAATTGTTGTGTCGACGGCTACTATTTGGTCGTCGATACTGTCTTTCCGTTGCGAACTGTATCGACGGCCTAATGTCTAGCCGTCGAGACTGTATCGACGCCGTCATCTGCTCCCGCTACCGGCTGCTCTGTCGACTGCTGATTGTGGGGCAGTATCGATACTGTGCCAACAGTATCGACGGTTGGACCGTGGCCGTCGATACTGCCATGAACTAGTATCGACGGCTGCTTGATGACCGTCGATACTGTATCTGGCAGTGCCGATTTCTGTAGTGGATACCGTTCGACGGAAGAGGGTGGCTGGAGGTTGCAACTATCTCCGGACTTTTTAACGGAAACTGTATGCGACTAAGCAGATTTCCAACCTTTTTTAATTAATCGCAAATATGACGGCTACATGCTAAGATAAATATGGTTACATTTTCAGGTTCTCAGCAATATTATGGCTCGCTTCTGACATCAGTATCTGACGACTGAGATTTCTTTTTCTAGTGCCAGGGAAGGAAAATGAAACAAATTGTAGATCTTTCTAGTGCCAGGGAAGGAAAATGAAACAAATTGTAGATCAAATGAGCGGGAGTGATCTATGCCAATATAGCAAAAATACATGTATGTATGCAGCATCATCGTTATAGGATTAAGCACATTCAATGAACGAACAATAGACTCACCGATTTTAATAGCGATGTATGTATGCAGCATCATCGTTATAGGATTAAGCACATTCAATGAGCGAACAATAGACTCACCGATTTTAATAGCGATTTCCAACATTAGCATACGAAAGAAATCAAAAGAAAGGATCTACACAGAGAACAGTATATAACATAAAGCCTTTTGATATGCAATTTACTCATGTTCAACCCCACAACATTAAGTTCCCATCAAAATCATAAACCAGAGTTTACTAGCAGCGTTCTGAGCAGCTAAATTGCTGGAATTCAAACTAAACATTCTATTAAACGATCCATTGATGCATCCTCAGATGAGGTTCCCAGGTGACTTCAGCGGTACTGCAAAAAATTAAAAGTGATCCATTTGTCAGAATGTTTACAGGGAAAAATGTTATCTGCAAGCTAAATAATTGTCAAATGTAAAGACATGCTACATGACAGCAATCATCACAGCAGAGTGGTTACATTAATATGAATCTAGAACAAGATAAAATTATACTCCCTCCATCCCAAAAAACAGGGCGTATAAAAAAAGACGTGAATTTTAACGCAGCTACGTGCGGGGCATTATTTTCCAACCATACCCCTAATCTTAATTAACGTGATTAATTTCACACGGAAGCGCGAGGCGTGCTTAACGGACGCCGATTTTTCGCATGCACGCGGATGGAAAGAAAAATGCGACCAGCTAATTAGCTGATCCGCTAATTTCGGAGTTCAAGGCAGTGCATGCGCGGATAGAAAGGAAACAAAGACCAGTTAATACCACTGTCAACGGACCATGCAGGGGCATTATTGGAAAAAACCCGGCTATAGTTCTACGCGCCCTGTTTTCTGGGAATTCTGCAATTTTTTTATACGCCCTATTTTTTAGGATGGAGGGAGTATTACCATAGAAACCCTTCAAGATGGATAAGAATAAGACAGCAATGTAATGAACTAAACCCAAAGGAGTTACACAGCACAAGTAATGTGCTTAACAAGCACACAATGCATTTGTAACATGCAGAAAAAACTACAAGGCTTACAAATGTATAAGGCAAGCTGGTAACATTTTCCTACAGCTACTTCAGCCATGTTGTATTCTTCTCTTAATCCATTCAAAAAACTAAAATTGGATACATGCATAACACAGTTGCATTACCGAAGTTAATTGGCATCTCAGTTCAAAGAAAGTTAATTGGTACACTTATATACTTATAGTGTGGCTGGTTCAACAAACATAAAATACAGGCATCTGCAACGACATCACAAACAAAGACATCATTGATCATTGTGCACAGGCAAAGGATGGTCATTAGCTACCTTGATGAAGCCGATGTCCTTGGCATTGCTGCGGAAGCACTGGCGGCAGCACATCAGCCCATACTTCCTGATCAGTCCATGGGGGTTGCCACAGACCCGGCTGCAAGAGCCAACAAAAAATCTAAGGGTCAGCTCAACCATTCAAAAGGGCCATAACTTAAACCAATCCGCAAAGGACTGAGTAGCAAGTCAGCAACCCAAAACATCCTTCAATCTCAGCTTTGCTTCAAGAAAAAAACCTGATTTCTAACAGTACATGATGCACTTTTGAAAGAAATAAATATCACATCAACACCATAACATTTGAGCCGCTAATAGTAGGAGTTACAAAAGCGATCGATTAAGCTAGTACGTAAACTACATTAAACCGAGATTGCTAAAAATTTAAACTTTAGTAATCATCAAACTCTAGCAACTTAATCGCGAAAAATTAGCACCTAATCACATCGGGCTAAAACCCGCGAAGACGCCGCATCATCGACAAGCAAATAATACCAATCGCCGGAGGAACCTTGCACGCCTCGACCCGATCATGCGCGCCGCCAAGAACAGCGACGAGACAACACGCGGAACCAAACACGCGGAACCAAACAAACCAAAACCGCAGATCCAGCTACGCGTCGCTAGAACAAATAACTCGCACCGCAAGAGATCTCCCAGGAGAAGGGAGAAAGTGAGGGAGAGGTACCAGACGCGGGAGCCGGGCCCGTAGTTCTTCGGGTGCGAGTTCCAGACGTTGGAGTGACCCATCGCCGCCGCCTTCTTCTCCTTCGCCTCCGCCGCCGGTGAGAGGTGAGAAACCCTAGGTGAGCGGCGGGGTGAGCGGAGGGAGCCTTTATATAGGAGACGTCGCTCTGAACCCTAGCAACATGGAGATGAGACCAACTAATTGGGCCGAAAGTCTGTATGGGCCTCTGCATTGGACCGGTCCATATACAATTTAGGCCTCAGGTTTATTATCGTCGTCGCGACTCCTCCGCTCCGCCGCCACCGACGCAAACTCCGACCATGTCTTCCGCCAACGGCGCCGGCGCCGGCGCCGGCGACCACTCCTCGTCGTCCCAGCCCGTACGGAATCCCAGTACTCTGACCTGAGCAGGCGCTACGGCCTCTTCCTGTCTGGTTCGCCGCGACGCGTTCTTAGGTTTGCTCTTGAATATCTCGTCCCAGGGAAAGGAGAGGGAGGACGGCGCCGACGAGGGCCAGCGTAAGGAGGGGGAGGAGGTGACTGAGGGTCGGGTGGATCTGGACCTGTACGGGGCAGAGGCGGGGTGGGTGGAGGCTCGGACCAGCTGCCCCCACCCCTCCGCCATGCCCGCCGCCGGTGCCGACGACCTCGCGCGCGTGGCCCCGCCCGACTCGCCGTGCTCCAGGTTTGGCTCACCCTCAAAACCTAGGTGGTTTAGTCAAAACATTAAATTTTGGGAATGGTGAGATGAGATCAGTTTTACATGCGATGGATCCTTCAACCTTGTGATGATTGTAGATTGATGATTGTAGATTGACTCAGAATGGTACTATGAACCATTTGCAAATTGCAATGCAGCAATTGCTTGTTTGTTTGTTTCAAGTGGACGGATAGTTTATTTTTTTGTAACTATATATGGGCAACATATTGACTTGTATGGAGTTACCATCCTTTCACTGAACAATTTGGTATGCGATCGTTCTGTTCATTGACAATCCACTGCAGGTGTCATATATGATTAGTTTCTACAGATTTTAATAAACTAGATGTATTTCTAGTTTTCTTCAATTCGACCTCGATAAATTTAAGGTACCTGAGGTATGCATGTCTAAGTTGCTATGGGCATTTCTCCATTCAGGTGTCATCATCCTGCTGAAAACTGGCTATGCTTGATCTGCAAAGATGTGCTGTGCAGTCGTTTTATCAACAAACATATGCTGTACCATTATCAAGATACGGGGCATTGTCTTGCTCTGAGCTTTAGGTAAATTGTTGAACCTGCTTTTTCTAAAACTTCCTATTTGATAGTTTGATCGCATAAATTTTCTGTTCCTTTGTGGTGTCACAATTCTAGGTTTTAAATCGGTCAGAATTCTATTGTTATTTGAAGTGACGTCTGCCCACAGTCAATAATTTACTATTGAACTGTGATGGTTTATTCCTATGTACATAAATTCTTAAAAAGAAGTGCAAAATATACAGCATTCAATGCTTTGCTAGACTGATTTGACTGGTCAAACCATTGGTCGGGCCAGTGGATCAGTGACCTCTCTGGTCAGGCTCAATATCTATCTCAAAATTCATTACAATGTGTATTGCATCCTATTTCATATAGCTATTTTTTAAGTGACCACTAATTGAATGCCTGAACACATGGTCATTTGCTGTTGATGTAATAAATAGTAGAATAATTTATTCATTTGGCCTTAATTGCTACACAGAAATTAATAATAAGGGACAACTTTGCTGTGTAAGTACACTATTAATCAACCTCCAGCGGTGAACCAAGTTATAAACATTATATAAGGACAGTGATAAGTAAAAATTGTCTACAATCTATGATACCATCTCCATATTAATTTATTTTATGTTGTTAAACTCTGAATTATAGGCTGTTCTCCCCTTTGCTTGTGTATCTGACCATAATATCTCTGCTTTCATAGTCAACCAATCAAGCAGGGTGGTTTAGGCTTTACTACATTTTAATCTGTTCACATGATTTATGTATCTTAGCATTATTTATGTGTCTTTTGCAGTGATCTGTCAGTCTGGTGTTTTGCCTGCGACTCGTACCTAGATGTTCAATGCATTTTAGAACTGCGCCCCGTTTATGAAGTTGCACATCTGTTGAAATTTGGACAGCGGCCCCCTTTTCGGTCACTTGAAATACTGGATTTGAGCAGCGGACAAAATGGAAGTTCATCATCAAGATCCTAATACTCTTTGCTATATTGTTATGTTAAATTGCTTCAAGCAGATTTAAGAGACTGTAATATACTATGTGAGGTTGCACTTGTCAAACTTAAGTGCAATATAAGTTTGTAAATGATCTTTTTTCCGCCATAGAAATGGTTACATGTTAACAATTCAACGCTTCATTAGATATCCACTGTGATATAGCTTGTTGTGTCAGCGTGACACAAAACGATAAGTGTTAAAGCCTATTCACCCTTATAGATGATAAAGCAATTATAATTGTGTTGATATTGACATCCAGAAAAGTATTCAACTGCGAATGTCCTTGGCTCCGGTGATTGATGTACTTTAGGTTATCCACTTAAAAAACATGAAAGTTTAGGTACGTGTCATTTGACTTTGTTTCTGTGATAAGACTTAGGTTCCTCAGTCTCGAATAGGGCATTATTCATACTTATATATGCAGTATTTTGAAGTCAGCTGGAGGGATCCACTTATGGGAGTTATGTAATCAGGAGATAGAGCACCCAATATTGTACTCAAAGGCACTAGATTGAGGAATTTATTATTTCTTGTTTAGAAGAGATCTAGTGCATTGATTTTAGGTTTGCCAGTGTTTGCGAGGTCAATGCATGCATATTTTATATCACACCGTAAGGGATCCACTTCTGGAACTTCTAGAACCAGGTAGAGTGTTTTGTGATAAGCAAGCTAGTGAGTTCGATGCATCTGCAAAATAAGCGAACACTACTAAAGTGATGTGCTTCTGGGAGGATAAATACTGACATGATAGCTGCCGCGTGGTGTTTGAAAATGATTTGAGATATACTCATACTTTGAGTTAGTGTGATGCTATCTTTTATTCCTTTGGTTGATAGTGATGTCAAAATTGCCAGTTGCCTAACATTGCCTGTCCAATCAGATGTAAAAAAAAATATCTGTTCTTTCGCTGTCACTCGCGTGCTTGGCAAAACATGGTGGATGGGTGTGCCAAGTGTGCGGCATATGATGCACAGCATTTGCCTTAATTAGCATCAGGTACAATAGTTAGTATTGTTAAAATCAATCATAACGGCAAAGTCTCCCTCTAGTGTTTGATCCCTATTCTGATCAATCTGTCATGTACTCCTTTCGTTTCAATCTCACCAGTATCCTGGCTCCAAACTGTTGATACCCATTCCTTACAAAAAATGCTTCCTTACAAAAAATGCTGTTGGTAGCCACTTTGGCTGAACTGATATGCTGATACTACCTACTTTAAATTTGTTTATTTCTTTTGTTTTACTATTGTATCATGTAGAAAATATTTTAGACCCTGTACTTTTCAGCTTAACGGCTTAATAGATTAACAACTTATCTACGTTTTGAAAAGGCATATACTTTAGGTGTCATTTCAATCGTTCAGCTTAAAAGAACAGGACCATTATTCTGTTCTGACTATTTCTTTTGAAAATATGTTGTTATATGTTTGTGTTGGGACTGCCAAAAAAGAGGAAAAAACTTATTATATTATTTTCTTATCTGGTAATTTTGTTGGCAACTAGATTTGATATACCTTGCGCTCGTCATTAGATATGTAAATCTTATTGGGGTAAAAAAAACTGTACTAGAACCTAAGCAAATTTTTAAACTCATTTAGCGTTTGTTTCCTCAGATTCAAAACAAAAAAAGGTTTTTTTTGGCACCTTTCGGTAAATACTACTCCCTTCAGTCATACCTAGTCCTATCTTGGTGCTTGTTGAATGCTGGTAAGTGATAGTGAACTTCAAAACCCACCTGAAATCAAAAGGAAATCAGTGCCACTTGTTGTCAAATTATGTATCAGTTGCACATATGCTTGCTGAGATTCTGCAAAGTACTTGGATCATGTCGGACAAGTGTGCATTCGGTAGCTGGTATTGGACTTCGCATTCGTCATCTCTGAGTATTGCTTGGGAGCACTTATAAGCAGAAGCCTCCCAAGCGTTTGGTCAGATGTCCATATCATGGTACCAAGAACTCTCAGCAGAATGCTTCCACTATGCACTAATAAAGACGCCCATTAAAACTGGCGAGTATCCGCATCAAATGGAATCCGATCCTCTGACCTCAGGTTGAACAGGTACGACATGCCTTTCTTCATCTGTGCCATCTGACCAGAAATTTTGGAGGGACTATTCGAGGCAGGCGAGAAATTGGTTATCCTGCGTCGTCCTCTTGAAGAGGAAAAAAACTTGAAATTTTTTTCGGTCATCTCGATCTATGGTTGTGAAGCCGGCCGTGTCGATGCACGCTTTATACCGCACATCCCTGAAATTTCATCTTGTTTAGGTCGTGTCAAGGTTGATATCAAATATCATGTCAGTTTCATGCTAGTGCATTCTGGAGCGCATGCAGGCACACCGTTTTGGCCAATTATGCTGGGGAACATGTTCAAGTGCCGTTTTTAGGTCTGGAGAAAGGATGTCCGTTTTGACCTCATGACTGGCTTTGAAGTTTGAACAGCATCCCCTACCGGCTAATAGTGAGTGTCCTTCTTTCTGAGCACTCGGAACAGCTCCAGTGCAGTGTGGCAGCACGAGGGTGAGAGTGAGTCATTTGACAGCTGCAGCTCCAATCATGCATGAGCAAAAATAACAAGACACAGTCAAAAATAATAAGAGGGGTTGAAGTTTAGCTCAATACTCAATTCTAAAATTTAACCCCTTCTTTCCTTCTATTTTTACACTAAAAATTATAGATGGGTCTAAGGTGAGACTCCACTGCTAGATCTGCCCCCGAGTATGACGCATCTAGATGTTTTTTTTTTGCAGTTTTCACTATTTAGGCATTCTTTGATCCACGGTTCGGTTTGGTTTAGACGAAAAATAAAAGCCTTTAAAAAGAGTTACAGAAATACTAAAAAAATATTAAAAAAAACATTTTCAAGATCTTTCGGTGAAACCCTATGAAGATCTGAAAAAATTATTACAAAATAATACATTAAATAGTCGGTAAAAAATATTAAATCTTGGTTCAATGGAACAAAACCAAATCAAACCGCGAAGTAAAAAGGGCCCGAAGCTCTGGGCCATTTGTGCGTATGACTGGATTGCCACGTGTCAATGTGATGTGAGCATCCTTTTGTTTGTGTTATGTGGATATCTCTGACATAGGCGAATGGTTGGGCTTGTGCCTTGCGGCGCACACGCACACATAAAGGGGTTCTTTCTATGCAATTCCATCTAGTTTTCCATGTCTGGAGAAGCAAATGGTAACTTAGCAGTTAAAAATTGCTTGTTCAATTAGGAGGTCCCATGTTGAACTCGAGCAGAGGGTAAATTAGGACTAGGACCAGGACCAGGGTATTGATTATTGGCGGAAGATCGGTTCTACGTTGAGTTTCAGTTGAAAACTCGAATCGAATAACCGTGTTGTCGGGGATAAAATCACGGTCCATTGCCATGGCCCACTCCCTGACGGCCCAATCAAACAGCCTACCAGGGCCCAGCTCCCTGGAAGGTTCTATCAGGCCCATGTGCATCCTGCCGAACAGCTTTCTGGCTAGCACGGAGAGTAATGGCCTAGGATTCGTGTTTGAGTCCGACTCGAACAAGAGTTCTGCACGGCTGCTTGAAGACCCGGACGTGGTTTCCCGGATTGGATTAGGAGTCGTGATCCCCAAGACTAGAAGTATGTCTTATCTACCTCAGGACGTATTTGGCATGTACGGGTTCGTTACGAACTCATGGTTAGCTTTACCCGATATTCCTCAAGAGGTTAGTTTGCTCAAGACTATATAAACAGACCCTACGACGTGTAGGGGGCAAGATCCAAACTTAGCGCATCATCACATATTGTTTTCTTGTACACCATAATCTCGCCGAGACTCGTTCGTCTCGTTGAGCCACCTCTTGTAATACTCTTTGATATAAAGAAAGGCTGGACGTAGGGCTATTATCTCTCCTGAGAGGTCCGAACCGTGATAAAACCCCCGCTCTCCTTTCGCCGTTGTTGTTCGTGGTTGTTCGGCGTGTCTCCTATCTCACTTCTAAGGAACCTTAGCGACTTGAGATCGTTATCTCAACCGTCGACAGTTGGCGCCGTCCGTGGGGATACGCAGATCGAGCATGTCGAACTCTCAGCGACCAGGAGATTCTTCCTGAGAGCCATGACTCAGAAGGGCAGGATGCCGCATCCCCTGTCAGATCGGATCGATCCCTTCGATCTTGATCGTCTTTCAGATCTGGTTCCCAGCTCCGTGCTCGGGGACTGGATCTCTTCGCACCGGGCAGCTCTTCGCCCGGAGCGCTGTTCGTCTCCGCTGATGAGCTCCGCTTGGGCTGGATCTCTTCGCCCGGCGCTCTTCGCCGGAAGGCTCTCGTCCCCGCGATGAGCTCTTTGCTCGGGATCGATCTCTTCGCCGGCGCTCTTCGCCGGAGCGCTGTCTGTCCTCGCGACGAGCTCCTTGCTCGGGACTCGATCTCTTCAGGCGGGCAGCTCTTCGCCGGAGCGCTGCTCTGTCTCCGCGATGAGCTTCGAGCTCGGGGACTAGATCAAAACTCCTTCCGGATCCCGGGCGTTCGCTGGCAAAGGATGACGGAGAGAGTCGACCAAAGACTGAACATCGACCACCTTCGTAAGTTCCTCGTAGGTCTTTCGCTTCCTAGCTTCGCACTTTTTCTCAAATTTCGCGTCTTAGTTCGTCCAAGTCTCTCGGGCTGCCATCTAAAGTTCAACCCATTGAACGGTGAATGTTCGCGGCCCTTCTCACCACTTGTCTTTTTAGACTACTTTCTCTCTGGTAACACTTGATGGCTGCCCGGTTTTGCGAACTCTTGGCTCCGTAATCTTTAGGGTTTTCCCTGCCCGTATCTAGCTTCAACAAGTTCCTAAACTCAGAGTTGCGTAACACGGCATCCAACCTCGCTGCTAAGCTCGCTCGTAAGCCCTCCGCTGCAAATGCACTTACCGCCACGGCACAACCACTTGGCAAAGCTCGCTCGTAAGCCCTCCGCGGAGGCACTTTCCTTGTTCGGTTACCTTCGAATCGCTTAACTTACGTTAACGGCGCCTCGAACGAGTCGATCAGATACGGTGTCGCTCTAACTCTCTACGCACGTGCTTGAAGTCGCAAGTTCAGGTTTTCATGCATCGTCTGCACGGGGTTAGTCGTCGCTTTTCTCTTGTGCACCTGTTCGAGTTCGCAAACTCAGGTCTTCGAGCAGCTGCACAATGGGGGCTGAGAGTTAGGCTAAGCGTTCTACCGATTTTCTTAAAACTTTCTAGTGATGTTCGCCTTTGCTCTTGGTTTCTGTTCGCCCTTATCTTTTGTCGCTTTTTTGCGGAAAAGCCGCTCGTCGAACTCTCGCTCGATTCAAGCGCCGCTTTCGGCGGTCTTGAGTCGCTCGCCACTCCACGAGGACCCTCTCCTCGGTCGCTTGGGATTTGAGCTGAATTTCGCAATCCCAGACGCTTTCGTTTTCCGCCTTTCCTTAGCGTTGGTTTTCCAAAACATTGTTGATCTTTCGCCCCGTGGCGCCTCGCGCGTCGAGCATATCTTTTATCCGGCGACGACCATGCACGGTTCCGGTTAACCGGCGGTGCACCACCGATGGAGTTCGCGCCCACCGTAGTCGATTCTCATCGCAACGGGCATGCCCACCGTAGTCGATTCTCATCGCAACGGGCACTCCGGCGCTGGTTCGCACTCACCGAGGCGACACTAACGCCGCACGGGTCCATGCCTGGATAAGATTTCGCCGACGCTTTTGCTCGTGGCTAAGGTCCCGATCGCCTTCCCCGATTAGCGGTCTTAGCTACGCTGGGCAGCACTTGTCCGCACACGCCCTTTTTATCCATGCTACGCCCTTCCCGCACGGTAATCGAGCAATGCACCACCAACGAGTCCCGCCCATCGTAAGTCGATTCTCATCGCAACGGCACCGCCGGCGCTTCCGCGATTCGCCGAGGTGACACTAACGCTATCGGGGACGACCGGAAAAAATTATGTCTTGTGCGGGTAGGTCGTCTTTAGCGTGTTTTTCAAAACTCGCTTTGCTCTTCTTAGAGCCTGTGCTTGCTCTTCTTTTTTCCCCTTGCTGGCTCGTTTCTTATTTGTCTTATGCAGGAAGTACAGGAGCGGGGAGCGTCAGACTCCGGTGATGGTCGCAGTGAGGTTCTAGGCTTTCCCACCAAAACCGATGTCTGCATCCCTCTCTTCCCGGGTTTGCTCCGCGCATGCCTAGGGACTGATTCACTTCGCCTGCGTATGATTTCTTGCCTTTGCCTGGTACTGACCTTCACAGTTCGGCTAAGTCAAGGCAGTGCGCCACCAACGGAGTCCTGCCCACCGTAAGCTGATTCTCATCGCAACGGGCGTGCCCACCGTAAGCCGATTCTCATCGCAACGGGCACTCCAAGCGTCGGTTCTGCACTTGTCAAGACAACGCTAACACTGTCGCAAGGAATACGTCATGGGTAAAGCGTTAATTTCACACGTTCTCTTACGGCTCTGACTGCATCGGGTTGTGATTCACCTCGCACCGGGCAGTTCTTCGTCCGGAGCGCGCATCTGGTCCCCGCGACGAGCTCCGTGCTCGGGGGCTGGATCACCTCACACCGGGCAGCTCTTCGCCCGGAGCGCGGGCTCCTACCGGGTACGTCTTCGCCTAGTCGCACTTTCTGGTCCCCGCGACGAGCTCCGTCTTCGGAGACTAGATCTCCATACTTGGTTCCTTTGGCGAGCTCTACGCTCGGGAACTGGGTCATCTTCCCCCTCATATGCATTGTCTGCTTCTAGCACACGATCTACGTCTAGGGGCACATCACCTTCGCTCCTGAGCGCGACATTCGCTCGAGAGCGCAATCTCTATTTTCTCGGACTTGCTCTAGCCCGAGAGGTGGTTCCCCTATCTTTTCCTAGGCATCTGAATGCCTGGATGCAGCAACACGAGTCCATCTCGCGACTTGCTATGTTTATTCTCCCGGAAGATCTGATCTTACCGGATGCGGTGGTACGCTCTTCACTACAAAAAATCCAATCCCTCCTTGATGACGTTCAGCCTCAAGGAGATGATTCACCTCACTTCTTCCGATTTCAGACGAGGGTCGGGTACTCGCTTCGGACAGATGTCGTTCCCTGTTCGACGCAACAGAGTTGCTCGGCGCCGGTCGGGTCTGTCCGGTCTCGAACAAGACTTGTTCGGTTGAACCATAACCTGGTCGGTCGCCTGTTGCACGTCTTTGTAGCAGGAAAAATACCCTCTTCGTGACTTAGAGTCTCAAGAGGAAGACCTCACTCTAGTGAGTCCTTCCACTTGAGTCTCGGGGGCTAGCTGTCGGGGATAAAATCACGGCCCATTGCCATGGCCCACTCCCTGACGGCCCAATCAAACAGCCTACCAGGGCCCAGCTCCCTGGAAGGTTCTATCAGGCCCATGTGCATCCTGCCGAACAGCTTCCTGGCTGGCACGGAGCATAATGGCCTAGGATTCGTGTTTGAGTCCGACTCGAACAAGAGTTTTGCACGGCTGCTTGAAGACTCGGACGTGGTTTCCCGGATTGGATTAGGAGTCGTGATCCCCAAGACTAGGAGTATGCCTTATCTATCTCGGGACGTATTTGGCACGTACGGTTCGTTATTTAACTCATGGTTAGCCCACCGATATTCCCCAGAGGTCGGTTTGCTCAAGACTATATAAACAGACCCCTACGACGTGTAGAGGGCCAAGATCCGCACTTAGCGCATCATCACATATTGCTTTCTTGTACACCATAATCTCGCCGAGACTCGTTCGTCTCGTTGAGCCACCTCTTGTAATACTCTTTGATATAAAGAAAGGCTGGACGTAGGGCTATTATCTCTCCTGAGAGGCCTGAACCAGGATAAAAACCTCTGTCTCCTGCTCGCTGTTGTTCGTGGTTGTTCGGCGTGTCCCCTATCTCACTTCTAAAGAACCTTAGCGACTTGGGATCGTTATCTCAACCATCGACACGTGTCCATTGCCATCCCAAAAGCGACCCTCTCCATTGCCATCGGTACCATTTTGCATCTCTAGCTCGAGCGGAATAACCGTGTTTTTCGCTCCTCCGAACGACCACCGGACGTTGTCCTTCAACAACTTCTAGATGACCTGCGGCTGTGGGCAACCGCAGGAGCGTATTTTGTAATCTCTTAATTCTTTATACGTCCTCTAGGGGGAGGGCTTTAAAACCTCCTAACTCTGTAAACCTCTTCTCTTTTGATCAATAGATGGCAGCTCTCCTACCCTTTGCTAAAAAAAAAAACTCAAATCGAATATAAAAAATGCATGAGTTTTGTCGCAAACAAAATTGAGTGAAACTAGTTTTAGAAATTTTGGCCAATATTTTTAACCCATTTTTTCCTGATTATCACCGGTTTTGGCTGATTTTTTATTTTGATTTTCTGTCAAATTTGACGGTCAAAATTAGTTGAAATTTTCTTATTGTCAGCGATATCAGTCACCACCAGGAAATTGTGCTTTTTGGTCAGAAATGCTTCTGGCTAGGATGTGTTCCTTTTTTCGGATTTTAGGATAGGTTTCTTTTTTTCGGATTTTCATTTAGAGAACTCCATGTCATATATTATTTGTTTTCGTATACTGAAAGGTGATGTTGTAGATCTTTCACCACTTTTTTCAGCTTGAGGTGAAACTTCTTCATGCCATTATTATTTCGAGATCTTCCTCGGCTTATGATGCATAGACAGACATGCATGTCTGAGCCATCGTAATCGGTGGATGTTTAGATCATGGGCAGTGGATCAGCAAAGAATTGGCGTACGAATGATATCTTTGTTTTATGTCTTGTAGAGGAATATTTTTCAGCCGATCATTGAAGTGGTTCTGTTGAATGATGCTGTGCCCCCGGTGTCCCAGTGATCTGCACTTGTGTAAAGCCACTTTCTTATTAATTGGGCATGTTAGGGTATTGCTAGATGTAATAGAAGTATGTGATGTTCCATTATGATGTCCATCTTACTTTTAGCCGGCCAATGAAATCAGTTGAGCTGAGCCAATGAAATTAGACTCGAAGCAGATTCATGTTAGGAATCAAAACAGCTTTGATGATAGACGCAGACGGGCTCCGATTTTCTGGTGAGAGATGACAAGGATAATTTGGTAGGTGTCAAGGAGACCTAAACGATTTGACTTCCAACCCCACAAAGAACTGAAAATCCCGGCGATCACTAAACCACCACGATAATTGTTATCGATCGAATCAGAGGCGTGATCGACCTATCCATGAAGGACGATTCATGCAAGTAACCAAAGAACGAGTAAGAACACATGATAAGCAATCACAATTACGAATATAGATTAAGATCAACTGGGATTTAGGAACTTGGTCCTGTTGATTTAGCCGACACAAGAAGAACAAGGTAAAATCTCACACAACCGTGACGAAAATCAACTAAACAAAACCCAACTAAAACGAAGCACCGCGAGGGACTTATATAGGACGGCGGCTAGAGGAGGGGCGCCTAAACAGGTGCCCACGCGCGCTCAACCCTAACCCTAGAGGTACACGGGACTTGGGCCCAAAAATACGGCGATGCAGCGCCAGTAAGTTTTTATCCGTCAACTTGTTTTCGTGATTCCCGTTGACTCGGATGGAATTTAGAGGCGTGGCCGGATCCGTTGCTGAAGGCGTGCTTTCCGTACAGTTCTTATTTGCCTCGTTTGGACGTCGCATGTGATCTGAGCGTCCGTTTGAAGGTGCACTAATCCTGGATGGTTAAATCGGACTTGACAGCAACTTTGACGTCCTCTTGTCTTAGGCCTGGTGGCCGGGGACTTCTTAAATCTTGGAACTAATTTGCTGAGCTTTCGTTGATGAATGCTTGAATGGCATAGTATGAGAATTCATGCCGTCTAGTTATTTTTCTACTCCATCAGCAAACTTGTCAGTGATGTCCTCATCATTTGAGAAACTGTTTCGAAAAGCTAGAAAGAAGTAATTTTTTATTAAAGCCTTATCCTGTCGCCTTGCCAAAAAAGTGGAGCGAGTACAATTAATCCCAATTTAGCTTTTGCTAACGTGTATTGGAGGCAACGAGAAAGTTGCAAGCGCAAAAAATAAAAAGGCTCAAACAATTAATTCAGACCGCCACGCGCCCACACTAGGCAAATGGTGGGAAAAACTATCATATTTGTGTGACGCTTAGCTCTTCATAACTTACTCTTAACACGAATGTTTTCAGCTAACTATTGCTCTGGATGGTTTGTCATGTGGTAATTAGTGGTAACAAAATTAAACCGCACGTATGGGCGCAAATTTTTCGGAAAGAAAAAAACTACACACACACAAATATTTCAGTTGATATATGGTCAATTGTCCGTGTTTACCAGAAAATAAATTCCACCATAAAAAATCGACCATCTCCACTACATGGGTTATGAGCTTGCTACGCACCACGCAACAGACCGCATTATGAAAGAACACGCATGCATACGGCAGTTGAGGATGACACACACATTGTACTTTGGTTGTTTCCAACATGAGAGAATTTTGAAGGGCTAAATAAGATAAGATGAGTTTGTTATAACGGATGACATTGTTGGAAATATTAGGAATTTCCTCAAGTTCTTGATCCACAAAATTAGGTAAATCATAATTAACCAATTGAATATTTCAAGTTCATAACCAAAGGTACTAGATAATAACGAATTATCTATCTCATACACAAAGGCTAATGAACAAGAAACAAGCCAAATAAAGGCACGGTATAAACAATATACCCTTGAGCCGAGTCACAGCCCACTACAAGCAGTAGCACAATTGGCGGAGGAATGACTTGCACATTCTCAGCCGCCATGACGGTTGATGTAGTCGATCACAAGTTGGTGCAGAGATGCCGTTGATGCAGTGGAGAGGTCGGTGCAGTTGAACGTCGATGCTGTGTAGATGAAGTCGAACCAAATAGGAAACTTGAGCGATCAAGTGGTCGCTCCCCAAAAACCTTATCGGCCTTCTATCCCGAGCAGGATCTCAAGAAGGACGAGGCTCCGGAGGCCTGCTCCCTCCGCTCCTTGTGCGCGCAAGGAAACAGAGGCGGGAATGCAAAACAGCAGCGCTACAGATGGAAGTATGGAATGTGCGGGAGAGAGAGAGAGCTCTTGAGGGCGTGAGCCTCACAGGGCGAGGAGCTCATGCTTTTATAGGCGCCAGGAAGAGAAGGTTCGTCGAACCTGAACGCCATCAAGCACTAGTAACGGACGTCATTACACCTGGCCATTAAGTCGCCTCATTACGTGAATCTGACGCCATTACACCACCATTAAGTCGTCGGTTACACGGGAGAGCTCGCCTGCTCGGGGTGAGGTCGCCTGCGCTGTGGAGAGCTCGCCTGTCTCGGGAGAGCTCGCCTGTCTCGAGAGCTCACCCGGCCAGGAGAGCTTCGGGAGAGCTCGCCTGCCTCGGTGAGAGCTCGCCTGGCTCAGGGAGAGCTCGCCTGCCTCGGGAGAGCTCGCCAGCCCTTTCTCTTTTCTCTCTTTTCTTAATTGGGAGAACCACAATCCAACTATTTAAGTTGAGATATTCTCCTCCTAATTTCCCGAACGGTTTAGTATTAAATGGGCCTCTTGGAATAATTATTAAAATAATTAAATGGGCCAACCCCATAATTATTCTAACAGACATGGTGAATAATTTTAGTGAATTAGATGGGTTATGTGAATAATAGCATTGGTAGATAATTTTAAAAAAGTGTGAGATCACCATCACTCATCATTAGAGAATTTTTAATAGTAGAGATAACAAAATGTAAGGAACGTTCGCAATTGTTGATTTGAGTTTTCTTTTTTGTTTTCTTATTCTTTTTTTGTCTAACTTATACCTTGCACATATCTTTTGAGTAAGAAAAAAAATCTATTTTTATCGTAAACTATTGCATTTCGTCTACATGACCTCCCTAAACTAATCAAATATTCTAGCCCACAACTATGCAAAATCAATAGCACTTAGAGCATGACCAATGCTACCCTAACTTAGGGTGAACTTAGCACTATTCATCAGCTTTGAATCAGAATCATCATCGCAGCCACGTCAACTCCAACAACGATCCCTGTCGTTGCTCCTCTAATCGAACCACCAATCACCACTATGCTCCACCTTATGGCAACCTGAGCTTTTTCCTCGACGCTACGTGTCTACATGATTCTCGTGCTTCCACCAAGATCCTCCATGGCACCTCATCCAAAATTTTTCACATTGACAAACCTTGATTATGATACCACTTGTTAGAAAACCAACGTCAATTGAAGATTCGAATGACGTACGAGGCATGATGTTTGGTAATATAGTTAAGTACCTTTCTTTCGTGCCAAGTGCCAATCGACCTTACTTTATACTTCAAAATGACTGAATAGTTGACTCCACCATAAATATCTATATTGGCTGGAGTTCTTCTATCTAGCTGTATATATCCACCCGGTAGATCGATGTAACCAGCTGGGCGTTAATTTGTTCGGAAATTCTAATGCTCCAGTGGAAGGGCACGGCGTGGATTTTATAGGATTAATGCCATCGATCGAATTGCGGCGCGAGACAGACAAGTCGATGCATGGAATTGAGTATTCTTAATTCATAAGATTAATGTCTATTAGTGTGTGTGAGACTGAGAGAGAGCACCACCTTCAGCATGCATAGCGAAAACTAACATTAGCTCTGACTTAATTTTTTTTTATAAAGTGTCTTTCAAATAATGGAATCTTTTAGATCGAGCCGTGTAGTATAGTGTGAAAAAAAACTTTAAAGAGACAGATAGAGTACGTGGTGGAAAATAATGTTTTAGAAGAGAGAAATTTAGAGTAGCACCGTAATGAAAATCGATGATTGTGCGTGGTGGATTGGTGGTGAGTTTGGGCATGTTGGTTGGGTGGCCGCGTCTAGCTCGCGCGAGCCATCAACCGCATGTTTGGTTGCCTGGTGCTGGTGGCCAGTGGAGCGAAAGCTAGCCTTGCTAATTAATGCAATTTCACTATTTTGGCCTAGCTCTTGGGAAATGTTTCTACAGGATTTAGCTAACCTTTTCACGACGACTGGTCGTCGAGAAAAACTTGTTTTGACGCAGGACGTCGAGTTTTAGGTCCTGTTTGAAAGTGGAGTTTTTTAAAACCATGGTTTTGTAAAAAACTATGGTTTGTGTTTTGCTATGATCATGAAAAACCATGGTTTTGAAAACCATTGTTTGCTAGCACAAGTTAGAAAACTTTAGGCCCTGTTTGGAAGTGGAGTTTTTTAAAACCATGGTTTTGTAAAAAAAATGGTTTTCAACTCCAAAAAAAACATGGTTTTGCCAAAACCATGGTTTTCAGAACAGAGTTTTTGAAATTGCTTCCAAACACTTCATGGCCTCAGAAACCATGGTTTTTGAGAAAACCATGGTTTTACATAGAAACTACAAAATAACTCTACTTCCAAACAGGGCCTTAGTTGTTTCCTGCAGTGGCAGGGCAGGGGCCCTTGGATTTTTTTAAAAAAGACAAGCATTGACATATCTCTCGGCCTGATTTCATTTATGCCAGTTATTTAGCCGTTTATTGACATGAAGTATATAGTACTATTTCCTCTAGTATATATACGTCTGAACTTAATTATCTAAGATCCACACACATCATGATGAGCTTCCAATCATGTATTTAGCTGGTATATATCTTCCAAAACAAACTTAATTATCAAACTAGATGCCGATTATGGGTGATTATATTAGCACAAACAGACACAGACGCATGCATGCATGGACCCATGTGCAATCACAACTGTTTGCTGTTTGCATGCAAGAAATATTGATTATTGTCGGCCAGCATGCAGTAGGTAGATCTATAGATTTTGTTTTCTTTTGCCAGGCACAGGGGGGAGATCTTGACTGGCAAGTCATCTTATATACTGCTCATGTGATCATAATTAACCTGGCACGATCATACATATGGATCAGCTCTTAACATCGATCCAGTGCATGCTTAGCTCGATTAATTCCAATATAATGTGCAGCATAGTACACAAGGCAGCATGCAGCATCCTTTGGTGTCTGTATTCTAGACTGATGACAGCTTAGTCACGACAAGAAACACACAATTTGTGCAGGCATGCATGCACCGACATGCATGCATGCATGTTGATGATCCTGACATCGTTGAATTGCACCGTTTGATCTGGACATGATCGTCGGTATATATATCCTGCATGTATATATTATAGTTAATTTCCATGCGTATGTTAGAGCCCACGATAATCATCAGGAAAAATATATTTTTTTTGCTATACAAATGTTAACTCTATCAGCAAAATTCATTTTTTTTCTAATTAATGGGTATACATAAAACTAAGTGTAGAAAAAGATCGAATAAATGCTAGTTTCTGGCCAGGATACTCTGTCATCATCCACTACATATAAGAGCATCCCCATCTCACCCCCCAAATGCACCTCTATTTCAAAATTTTTCAAATGCAGCAGGAGGGAATTTGATGTATGTGAGAGAGATTTTTGACCAGAATGATTCGTAGTAGCCATCGTAGCGATAGAGAAAAATTTAAAGCCTCACTTGAATGCTCTAAGAATAGCAATACTTCTTAACCGCTAAATTATATGGACGTGCTTTTGCCGGCCAGAGAATATCTCACAAGTAAGGCCCTATTTCGTCGGCTAGAGAAGTGGGACGACGAATCTAGGGTTGTTTCAACGGTTCCATGATCAAGCTGGAAAAAATAGACAGGCGCAGGAGGGCATTAAAATTTGAATATTTTTTTCAAGTGTTTTTTGTCGGCCAAGGGCTAAAGCTAGTGAAATTTTATCAATCAGATAGTTTTCAAAAGAAAATATGTCGACGGATTAGGAGGCGTCGGGGCTTGTTAGATGCCGATCTTACTTGTTGGAATGGGGATTGTTGGCGTGTTTCAGCTAACAGATTTTTCAGGGACTACTCCGGTGGTTCGGCAGTGGAGGTGTATGTGGCTGGCTCACTCCTCTCCTCTCCTGAACAAGAACGCAAGAACGGACATCGGATTTACCTAGGTTCGGGCCCCTTGAGCGGGTAGCAGCCCTAATCCCGCTCAAACTCCTTGCACTCTAGAAAAACTGTCTATCCTCAGATCCTTGATCCCGAAAGAGCCCCCCTCCTACGGATACAACCCACAACCCTTATACACTCGGTCCAGCGTGGGTCACAAAGTAATGAACAGTGAACATTAAATAGCCCTGACACTGTAGTTTGTCCCATCTCTTATCACACGTCGAAGTCGCCACCCTGCGGCACCCTCGCAGCGTTTGGGGACAGAAAGGAAGTGACAGGGCGGGCGCCTATTCCCGCTGCCTTGTCACTACGCTTAATCGCGCGCGCCTGTAGAAGCTACTGCGTAGCTGACGCCATGGAGTGACGCATACTCCGTCAGACTGGTTTCGTTGCATTAAATGCGCCAAATCAGGGGCAATTCACCCCGTCCTAAGAAAGGAAGCTACCTCCTCTTCGCCAAGATCCTCGACAGCGGAGCCCCACGCCTCCACCGTCCACGGACCAACACGTACGCGCGACTGGTTGGAGCTCGCCGCCACCGCCGCCACGGCGCTATGAGAATAGATCGCCTGGCGCCTGGGCCTGCTCGCCCTCCTGCATGCCGGGTCACCACGTGGCTTGTCGCCCGACGCTTGGGGCGTGTTCGCCTGCCTGCACACCGGGGCACCTCGTGGCTAAAGTAAACTTGAGTAACAGACCTTGGTCCGCTTGGGTTCGATGTTGTTGAGTATAGGATACTCCTAGACTGTCCCACACGTCAGCAGCACGGGGGTACACCCCGATGTATAAAATACCGACAAGGATCATGAAGCCCTATTCCAAGGCGTATTAGGGCATTTGTAGGCGTACTGGGATTTCTCTTGACTGGCTCCAGCGAGTCATCAAGTGCGCTGGTTCTTGTCTCTCAACGGCGTCCACGTGGTCGTCGATAGAATGTCATTGAGCTCTAAATGGCGGCAACACTTCCTTTCTCAACCGTCATCCCGATAGAACTATCTCGACAGCTAGCCGTTGAAACTAACTTGTCGAAGGTTTGGGTCGTTGAGTCTACTATTGTTTCCTGTGGTGATAGGTCAATGCTTTGGTTTCCATTTTTTCATGTCGTTAGATAATATAATAAAAATATTAATCTTGCTAATGTATTTGGTGTACCGTAAATTGGAAGGTTAAGATGAGCAACCATCCGAAATTTTTTATAAAACAACACTAAGCTTGATCCTTAAGTGAAATTCTCTTTTCTTTTTCACCTGATTTGATGTGTTAGAGCATCTCCAGCAGAATCTTCATATTTCATTTTCTATATCCCTTCTCTAATCACTATGCATTCTCTATATTTTCATCCTCTCCCGCAAAGTCTTTATCCTCAAAAAGATATATAGATTTGAGAGAGTATGAATATAGAGACTTTGGAGAGAGTTTTTTAAATTTAGAGACTGAGACAGAGACTCTACTAGATCGTTATAGAGACTGAAAACTGTTCATAATAGTATTTTAGGGAACTTGTTGGCGATGCTCTTAGATCTCTTCAGAACTAAGACCATCTCCAACCATTTTCCCTTCATTTCATTCCCTTCCCCACATTCTTTTTTTTCATTTTCCACCATCTCCAACACATCTCTATGAAGAAATTCATGAAGAGAACAAAGAGAGAATTTCTTTCTGAATTGGATGCACAAATAAATTTCTAGTGATGAACAAATAGGCTGTTTGGTTAGCTGCATTTACAGATATTTGCATCTATAGATGCAGAATCTTGCTTTTTTTCTTATGTTTGGTTACCTGCATCTGGTTTTGAGCCTGGCTCTGTGGATGCAAGATTCTCCATGCAGCCTGGCTCTGGAGAAACACAGAAAATAGGCGTTTCTCTGGATGCAACGCATACCGGCCTCGTGTTCTGTGCATAGGCCACAATCAGTCACTATATCAAGCCATGCATGGGCTGCCATGTAGCAGGTAAGTTTTTCTTTTTCCTTTTTTATTTTTATCTTTTTATTAGCATATCTGATTACCGAACCGATTATAAAAATGGATTTCTGACATTTTTTTGAACAAAACTAGACCACACTCGCAATATAAATTTCAAAATAATTAAATTTCAAAATATTCGCCTACAAAACACTCAACCAAACACTGTCTCTGCATCTGCACATCCCGTATCTCACCAGCCTGGCTGAGTCGGACAAGTCAGGCTCGTTAGAGAAGGCAACTAAACAGCCTAAAAGAGAATTTGTTAGAGCATTTGAAGAAACCAGAATCTCTTCGTAAAGAAAAAATGGTCCTCGAAGAGATACCTTTGGAGATGGTCTAAGTACCACTTGTTAAACTACTAGGCAGGTTTTTTTCTCTGAGATGTCTAATCAAAGCATCATGGACCCGTTTAACTGTTTGCTTTCTGTTAGGGTTTTCTGCGATTCCATTTCCTGGGATGTTTCTTTTTTTCAATTAACTTAACCCATCCAAACATGTCCACACTTTGCTACAGCATGATTTTTTGTAGTTTATTCAAGTATTTTCAATCAATTTTTTATTTCCTTTCGAAGATGGTAGTATTGATCTTGACGCACTTTGGATTCCATTAGTCCATTTTATGCAATAACTCTAAAAAAAATTGTTCTAGAATTCAATCGACACTGGCCATTTGGCGGGTCCAATGCACACTTAGAATTCACATGGACATGTCGACAATAAGCACCCAAAAAAATCGTTCGCAGTTTATCTGATACTCGAAGTAAAAGAAATTCTATTAAAAAACATCCAGTTAACCTTAAGCAGTTCATATAAATTCAGCATATTACCATTCCATGCAGTCCCTGAAATGGGAACTTTCAAGATACTAGCTTAATTCTAACCAATCTTGTCAAAACTTCTGTAATTGGTGCGTGAATCAAATGAAACTGTAAGTCTGTAACTGATTTATTTATCTCTGTAAAGTACCAGGGATAAGGATCAAGTAATACAACTGAAACTGATGAAAGGAGAGGGATTCCAGCAACATAGGCACAGTTTTGTGACCATCATAAACAACCAAGAACCCAATAGGATCATGCATCTGATTAAGAAGAGGTCTACAAGCGTCTACAAAATCCAGCTAATCATCTGAGAGAGGTGACAGAGACATGCATCTGATGGCAATGAGATGGACAATGACAGGGCTGACACCATGGCCTGGAACTAATCATGCAGTGTTGGATTTTCATACCCTGACTTGTCCAAATCCTTGGAATGAATACAAATCCCCAATGAGAATGAATAGTTTGCTTGCATTGCAGGCCTCACAAATCTGAGGACCAGAGGTTCTGTCCACTGGGGACCAGCACATGTTATTGTTATTTGTTACCAACTACTCCACATAACTCACTCTCCAATCACATTGCCCAATCTTGAGCTGCATATAAGCCAACCCAAGATCCAACTTCAATTCTGCATCTGATCAGAACTCACTGCTGGATTCAAATCAAATGAAATCTTTCACTTAGCTCTTTTACCGTCAGAAAATATACTTAGCCTGGTAAAATGTGATGGATCAGTCTTTGTGCCTACATTCCTTCCGTTGTCGTAATCGGTAGTTAGGGCGTCTTTATTATACCTTTTTTCCATGTGATGCAAAGGTTGATAGATGTTCTGACTTTCGGTGACAGTAATGTAAGTGTATATATTAGTTTGCGGCAACTGGTGATGATAATCTTTATCTCATGCACATGTGAGTATGAGATCTAAACATGGCATGCTTAGTTGTCTGTTCAGTGATCCTTTTGGTTTAAAACCAACAATGCTACACAACCCCATGGAGAGCACCAATTAAAACTTAACTACAACCATGCATATCATAAGATGAGCGGTTGCACTATAAACATATTGATTTCATCTATATAACAACGAAAATCTTGTGTGATGTGGCATCGGAGGGGGAGCATAATATTTTTGTGCTGCAAATGAGAATATAATAGCTGGGGCTTCTTATATTGGTCCTATCCTTTTCTTGGCACTACATAGGAGCATCTTTGGTACCTTCATCATACATGAACTCCATTGGCCTAAGTGGCTTGGATTTGTTTGCCATGCCCACGAGGCCCCACCATGACAGTAAAACTAATGACAAGAGAGAATCTTAAATCCCCTCCTCTCCCCCCTGCCTCACCAGATTTGATACATGCCAACCTGTTGCTTCTGAGCAGAACCAAAAGTTCTGGCCTTGGCCTGGGAGTAGTAGCTATTAGCTAGCAGGAAATCTTCTTGTGAGAGTAAGCGGAGAGTGCCTTCCTTCTTCAGAGAAATTAAGCGGAGAGTGCCTTCCTTCTTCAGAGAATCCTTCCAAGAGGTGAGCACAAGGTTCTTGATCTTCCTGACTTGTTTCTCATGATTCTCGTCTTCCAGAACTGCAGTCAACTTACAAGAAGCATGATAATTTTTCTGAAAGTTCAGAAAAGCTTGTTCTTTAAAATTGTTCATACTTTCATAATTTCATGTGCAAGGAGCTGGCATCCTTCAGTTTGCAGAGAAATGATAGTAGCTCTTCCTCTTGTTTCTTCTGGAATTCAGTGATCTTTTCAGAATAGCTTCCTGTAGTGACCTCGTAGTTCCTCTTCTTTCTTCTGGAATTCCGTAATCTATTCAGATTTCCTTCCTGTAGTAAACTCTTTAGTACACTTAGAGAGAGTAATGACATGCAAGCATATCGTTGTTCAAACAAACAACCCAATAAGAAATACACATGCATCGCCTTCCGGTTTCTTCCATGTATAGTTCAGTCTGCATGAATTAAACATTACAACCATTTCAGTATGTAAGATTTATAGGTTTCATTTTGAGCATGAAGGTGTTAGGGAATAGTTGTTTCTGTTGAATCACTTTTTTACTATGGAAGTATTTGGTTGCTTGGAGAAAGTACAGAGTACAGACAACAAAACACAAATATTTATTGAATTGCAGTACAGTAAGAGCCATAATTGAACTGTTCAGTGATGAAAATCTAATCTTCCACATGAAACCGAAAAATGCCCCTCAAATGTTTCTGAATATGACACACCATTATTATGCTGTATAAAAAACTAGTTTTTTCTGTTGTCCTACAATCAGATAAGGCTTTAGGCTTTTACCTTTTATTACCCATATAAAACAGCTTGCATGCTGTCTGCATGATTTCTCCAAAATGTTGAGCAATTTTTCGAAAGAAAATGACATTTTGTGCACCTTAACGAGATAACTCACCACAAAATGCTGTCCTCACCCAATTATGTTTTATTTATTGTAAACCAGTGCACACGCACACAGACAAATAATAGATGTGTTAGGTCACATCACATGTGCAAATAGCATTTAGTATGCTTTTATAGGATACTCATTCATCTAACTAATGGAACCTAAATGACTCATCGTAGACTCGTAGTACCTACTTGAATTAATTACAAAAGTGGATACCCCTATCTAAGAACAAGAAACTTCTCCCGAGAAGAACAATGATTCAGAAGTTTCACTTGAAAGGTGTCAAACCTTGACACCAGACAATGTCCCCATCACAGGCCCAAAAAGATAAGAGCTCAAGAGAGCCAGATACACAATCAGCACTTAAACAAAGCTTCAATAATTGCAATGCAGATGCAGTATCCTATACCCACGGCCATTGTTACAACACCAGCCATTGGTTGGTACTCATTTGTCTCTGATTGAGCAGGTGAGAGGTACGCACACTCTTCAGGCCAGTGAGCCGAACTAACTTTGTGCGGATTGGCGAAGGATGGAGAAAGAACACATCAAGATGGCCATAATGAAGCAGGAAGAGACATTCAGGCAACAGGTAAACAAAGCAAACACAGTGCTTGGCTAAGATTGTTCCACTTCTCTGTTGCTGAAAGTATCCGATGATCTGTTCTTCGTCGAAGCAGGTTAATGAGCTACATCGTGTGTACCGGGTTCAGAAGCAACTAATGATGGAGATGCAGGCCGTTGAGATGAACCAGGCTCAGGCAAGCTCAGATACTCTGACCAAGACGATGGCAGAGATAGATCGCCCACAATGGTACAGTAACTCAGGCGAGAAGAAGGCCCCTTTCATTGAAGACTTCGACCTGGAGCTGACGCTAGGGACTGGGGCTGGCAGGAGGAAGCAAGAGAAGCCATCCAACTCAGACTCTGGCGCAACAATGTCGTCGTCGAATTCTGCTGAATCTGAGCCAGGGCAGGCATTCCCTGGATCCAATGTAACACTGAGGTTTCAGAATGAGAGCAAGAGGCATGATGATCAGCTCATGCAGTCCCCTTGGCTCTACCAATGTTTAAGTCTGAAGATGGCATGACTACTTAGCTAGGGTGGTTTGGGTGTTCAAGAGCTCAAACAAAAAGCATAGGCATTGGAATATGTATGACACATCCTAATTCGTTGCAGCTGGAGTGAGCTCAGACCAACTAACATTTGAGAAAAATGATCAAGAATCTGAAGGGGTCATATCGAATAATCAAACATCAAAGCTACTCAGATTCTAGGCAATGTGAATGAAATGTGAAATAATTTCTTTGGACATAAAAGAAAGCATTTACAGAAATAGTCATCACGAAGGCTTCATTGTATGTAATAACGCTCTTCAAGCATGGACCCTGTCTAGTCCTCCTTATCTTAAGAAAAGAACCCATTCACCCAACGGCTCCATATCTAGCCAGATACGGAGAATTTGGCCCAAAAAAAAAAAACTGCTAGCTTCTAAGCCGCTGTAACGAGCCTTGGAAAAAATTAGAAAAAACGACTAGTATCATTCTATTATCCATACAGAAATGCTTCAGCCAAAAACTTAGGCAAGTTGAAGCCACGTGGACACTAAACCCTACAGAAAATGAAAATGCGCATCGGAAGTAATTCATCTTTCTCTTAGCCTTCAAATATCGGAAACTTCAATGATCTAGTAGCAGTATTGATGGTATATTGTTGGAGGTAATGTCTCTGAAGACTGCCTCGCAGAAGTAACTGGCACATAACTCAGTAGTCATTCAGTACTATGACTATGAGCTCGCAACCACCACCTCCACATCTGCTTTCTTTAAGCTTGCCATGTATGTTATGTAGATGGTCCAAAGAAACGAGAAGGAATTGCTCACCAGCGGCTGGGGAAAAAAATTACTTCTGATCAGAACTGCTGTCAAACAAACTTTTAAGTTTTAACTAAAACTGGAAGAATATGTTTCAAACTTACTGTTACCTGCAAATGAACGGGAATAAACTTGAAAGTAATGAAGTCACAAAGTGGCCAATATATCAGCCCACTTTTGATGGTAGGAATTAAATCCCTCTTCAATCTTGCCATGATCTCAGGGATGGTCTCACCTATGAATCATATAAAAGAAACAATTATAACATACAGGAGTTTACTTACCACAAAAGTTTCAACAGGAAAGGTTTCTGTTTGGTAAAGTTGGTGGGGAAGGCACTGCAACTAAGCTTATCTGAACATAGCTTCTCCCATCATGCTCTACAGTGTATAGTGGGCATACATGCTTACTACAAGCAAACCTTATCCTGAATTTGGTAGTACTGTGGTCCACGATGCATAGGGTCATAGACTTCACCAAGACTCAGTTGAAAATACTAATTCAAAAGGCTCTACAATGAGTTGTGTAGTAAGGAGATTGATAAGAGTATCTCTGAAATAAATAAATAAATTTATGATATTATTTGGGTGCACTTGTGTAGGTGGAGTCAGGTGGGACGACCATAGAAACACTTGAACTCAAAATATATTAACATGTGCTAGTGAAGGAATTTCGCAAGGAAAGGCAAGCCTTTGGATTTTATATGTTTACTACGTTGGCTCAGTCAAATGCCTTCAGCTTATTTACTCGAACGTTTTTATAGCTAAGGACCAAAATAAATAAATACAAGCACACCACATCAAGGACAGACTGCAGTTTTTATGTAGCAGCATCGGTACGCTTATTTGATGTAACTAGGGCATGGAACAATAAGTCTGACAGATTATATGGAAAAACAAGTCAAATAAGTTATGACTCTGTGGAAATAGTACCTATTTGGTCTCTCAACTATACCCATTGAACCAAACTGGTCCCTAAACAAAATACCGGATAAGATCGGTCCCTAAACTAGCAAAACCGGACCTAAACGGTCCTTTGACCAGTCAAATAGCAGTTTCCTTTTTTCCTTTTTTTTTCCGGGTGGGGGGTAGGGGCAGTTGCTGACATGACGTCCATATGGGTATTTTTTATGACATGGTATCAACATGGCCACCATGTCCACATAAAGAAGATAGCCGTGGCGGCCATGTGGATGTCTTGTCATCCAGGGACCAAATAGACACTGTAATTACAAGAATATCAGCTGAAAGCCTGAAACAACAATCAAATTCATGTCACTTTTCGAGACAATTGAATAGGAGCTAGACATTTTTTTCATGTTTTGCAGATTTCCAACTACATTATAAAAGGAAGCCACTTAGGGCATGACCAATGGAGGCATAACTTAGGTCGCCCTAATACTGTAGCAAATAAATAGAAGAGATGAAAATGCAGATGAATAGTGGCTGAATAGTGCTGGGTTGATCTAACTTAGGCTTGGGTTAGTGATGCTCTTAGTATTTTCACTTCAACATTTCTCTCACTAATTACAATTTATGGCCTCATATTTGGGAACAAATTGGGGAATTCGACTTGTATGTAACATATTGAAACTACATATGGTAAATTGTGGCTTTGTATAATACAGGTTGAATTTTGCATCTAATTTTACATTTTTTTACAGCAGGGCTTGCAATCTTTATAGAAGTTATGGTAATCAGTTTACTGAGTGGAGATAAGTCCATGCAAATAACCCAGGGTGCTCTAATGAAAGTGGATATGTTTGGCCATGCAAAGTTAGTTCTACTACTTTTAAAACAATTCTAACACTATATAAAGACAACAGCAGTACAGCACACTAGCACAAATGGTGATAATGATGCAGGCTAGAAGTTTGAAGCTTTAGTCACATGTTTTCATCGAATTTGAAACAGGGAATAAACAATTATTTCAACCAATTAGGTTAAATGTAACAAAAATGCTTGTTCATTTCCTATCCATGTCACAGTGAAGTATGAAATCAGGTCATGTTCAAAGAAAGTGCAAATCAGCTTCCCTATATGAATATCTTGTTTACGTTTACACAATGCAGACAGAATAATTAAAGCTAAGATAAACAATGTTGATCATTGTACCAAAGACATTAACAGTTGGACCTTACAAAAATTCTATAAACAGAACATTTAATACATCAGCAATGTAGTATTGTGAATGCTGAACCACATTTGCAACAAGATTGCTGGAAAGAGATATGTTCATGTCTATTTTTCTCCTTTACTTTCTTTCAAGTGGACTGATTTAGGATTTGGTACAGCTATTACTGTGTCTCAATCCCATATGTTGTTTTTTTCCTATAATAAGTGGAAACACAAAAACTATTACAAAATACGACAGGTTTGTCATGCTGTCTAGCACCGGTGTATTCAAATGGTAATTTATATATTAGTAGTATATCATTGTATCAGAGATAAGTTGTTATCAGCATATGAAAGAGTGTAACTGGTATTAATAGTGCAATATCTCCCAAGAGTAAAGTCAAGTTCAACAAATGATTTGTGCATGTAAGTTCGTTAACACCCAAAAGAAAAGAAAAGAAAGTATTTCAAACTATGTAAGGTAAATGAGCACTATACCTTGTAATCCTGCATTGTATGAGAAGAAAACTGAATTAATAATTGGTCCATATACTGCTTGCCCTAGAAACATCTTCTTCAAGGTGTTCACTACATCCTTTTTTGGGAACACTTTTGAGACAAAATTGAACCAAAGATGCAGAGAAGGTCCTGAGATGAGCAGCCCATAACTAGCCATGCGCAGAGTCCTAATTAGATCGAGTGAATCCTCAGGACCAAGGGTAATCATCTGACGAGACAACACAAAAAAAGAAAGATATGAGAAGTGATGTCCCTTCTTTAAAAAAATTGGTGAAATAACAAATAGTAGTCAGAGGTCCCATCGAAGAGGTAATACAAGACAAATGATGAAACCAAGTATGTGAGTTTAAAACAATATAAAATAAGCCTGCTAATATGCAAAAGTAATCGTGGGCCATTTCATACAGATTATTCCAGGGAAAAATCTATTTTAAGCTTAGCCATACTAACTACAAGCAATGACCAATTGAGCACAAGGAAATCTGGAAATGCAGTACATGAATTGCATGTATATAAGCTTCATCACATACTACAACGACTATGGTTGTAACAGTAGGCACATAATCAAGACAAAATATAAGAATGGTGCACAGCTGTACCAAGTAGACGAGTACCATATTATGTAGCAAAAGGGCATGGTCCATCCTTTATTGCTGCCATATTTCCTTTAGTAAATTAATGACACCAAACTAAATAAATGATTAATTAGCACCAAGCTCCTACAAGTTAGAAGGGATAATTTTTTTGAATGATGTGGTCTATATGACAGAAGCAAGCATTAGGTATTTACTATTTAGGTATGAAATCATGAGTAAGATACAGATGAAAGATGTTTCTTTATCAAACCTTTTTCAATTCTCTACCTTCACAAAATTCAGGCTAGTTGAGTAGACAGAGGCTACATTTTAGGCTGAATATGTTGGAGTATGTGTATTTAGGCCCATGTAGCAGGCCCGTGAGGCCCATATATACTCTATCCTATATGTACCACCCTTCTAGGGTTTGGAATACAGGGCAATAATTCCCTATCTAACATGGTACCAGAGCGCTTCTTCTCTTCCTCTCCTCTCCCCTAGCCGCCGCCGCCATGGCCGACCACCCCTTCTCCTCCTCCTTCCCTCCTCTCTCTCTCCTCCTGCCTTCCTAGGTCATGTCACGCCATTGGCCACATGCAGTAGCCATACCACAAGCCTGCCGCTGGCGCTTGGCTTCAAGACAAGGCCAGGCTGCCGCGCATGCCACGCGCTCGCATGGCATGCTGCCGCTGGGGCTGCCTGCATCATTCCGGCCGCCATTGTCGCCAGTTGGGCCATGGCGCGACGCCGCCGCTGCCGCTGCTGGCGGCTGGCGTTGGCGCTGCCGACGACGCAGCCATGCAGCTGAAGCGCCGCCACCACTCATTGCCCGATCTCGGCAAGGGAGCTGCTCGGCCGCCTCGCCTTCGCCTCCGTGACCCTCTCTCGCCGCCGACATCGCCGGCTGCAAAGCAGCCAAGCGGCGATTCCGCCGCCGACGCCTCGCCGCTAAGTTCGAGGTCTGCAGCAAGACAGAGCGTGCAGCGCGCGGCCGCTTATTGGGGAGCGCGAAGGCCATGCGCCGATGTTTGTTTCGCCAGACGCTGGCGCGAGCTCCACCTTCGTTTCCACCGACCGCCACCATCCTCGACTATACCGAGGCCCGCCACTTCTCCCACCCGCCCCGCCACGCCGCTTTCCTCCAGATCCGGCCGACGCGATGGTCGCCAGCCACTTCCAGATACTGGCGCCTGTAACATCCGGCCCGGTCCCGGCTGCCCTCGATCCCGCGTCGTCTCCCACGGCACGGCGGGGACTGGTCCTCTCACCGCCGCCACGCTCGACGACCACGCCCTCTCGACACGCCGGTCGCGTTTCGGACTGGCGCGGCGGCACCGACAAGATCGCTTCGTCTCCGGATCGTTGGGACCTCTCCTCGATCTCCGTGACATCGCTCAACTCCGCGGTGGCACGGCGTGTCGGCTCGGCTGGCGCCGAGGGTCGCCTTGGCAACGCCGAGGTTCGTGCTTTCCAACTCGACGCGACTTTTCCGCCACTTCACAGGGACCTCTCCGTTGGCGAAGTCGCGGCGGATGAAGGGTATGGCCGATGCTCTTCACGACTTCGGTGGCCGGCGAGGACCGGATCCCGGTTCTTAATGTCTGCGGGGTCTCAACGACACCACACCCACTGCGGACATGGATCACCCGGCAGCCGCCCTTCCTCCTTCCTCGCAGTTCGGACGACCTTGTCCCGGAGGAGATCACCAAGGGCCACACGACTGGTCCTCCTCCTCGACAATTGCCGCCGCTTCACCGAGCTCCACCGCCTCGCCACCACCTCTCTACTCTGCGCCTCCTCGCCGCCACTTCACTCTCGCCACATTCCCCGGCCGAAGCGGTGGGAGGGTCAGCAGGACGCCGCCACGGGCGTGGTGGTGCCGGTCAGAAAGACGCCCACACCACCTCCTCCGCTGGCTGGTGCGTCTGCCATCCTTCAAGAACCCATGGTCCGGCAAGATCTCGATGTGGCTGCCCAGTGCCACCGTGTGGATCTCGCCTCAAGAATGGCCGGCGGCCATGGTCATCGGCGCGCCTCCTCCGCTCCCGACGACTGGTCTCCACCTGCTCACCTCCGCCGACCTAGGCTCCACCTGCTCACCTCGCCCACCTCCGACTGGCTCGCCACCGACCAAAGCACTGCATGGCCCTTCAAGACTACGGGCCTCGACACCTCCAACAAGGCCGATTGATCACTGACCAAGGCCAGACCACACCACGGATGCTGTATACTCTCCTCCGTCCGACCTCCCCATCCTTCTTGCCCTTCTTCCATCATGGTCGGCAATGGTTCTTGTCTTCCTGTCACCTCCGCTGGTAGTCTGAGTACCCATGGTCCCTTTCGCCTTCCCAATGTTCTTGTTGCCCCAACTTGGTTCATAATCTTCTTTCCATTCGCCAATTTACACCGACAATTCATGTTCGTCAATTTGACTCTTCCGGTCTTATCAGAAGGATTCGCCACCCGGCCCACTTCTCCGATGTGATAGCTCGGGCCCCTTTACACCCTTCGGCTTCCCACTTTCACGACAGCCTTCCGCTTCGCTTTCTTCGTCTGCGCTTCGCCGCCACCACTTCTTCCACTACGTGGCACCGGCTTATCACCCTACCGCGACATTTTGTCTCACTTAGTCGTAGCGCAGCCTATCCTTGTACTAGAGCTATCGATGAGCATCTTTGTCACGCTGCGCTACTGGGCCGCCATGTTAGACTTCCGCTTCTTCTTCTTCTTCGCGACGCTGCTCATATTTTTATCTTGTTCATCGTGATCTGTGGACCTCTCTCGTACTCAAAGATTTCGCTATAAGTACTATCCGTGGTGGTTGATGATTTCTCTCATTACTCTTTGACTTTTCCTTTGCGCCAAGTCCGAGGCGCTTCCACGCCTCCCACTTCTTCGCTGGTGTCCACTCGCCTCGCCTCACCATCAAGGCCGCCCAGCAGACAACGAAGCGTGAGTTCGATAACAACGCCCCGCTTTTTCTTCCTCATGGTGTCCAACACGCGATATCTTGTCCCTATACCTCCCTCGAACGGCAAGGCCGAGCGCATGATTCGCACCACTAACGATGTCATGCGCACCTTCTGCTCCAGTGCCTCTCTTCATGCTCGCTTCGCGCGCAGAGTCTCCACACCGCCACCTACTTGCTCAACCGCCTACCTCCACGCTTCCCCAGCCCCACTCCACACCACGCCTTTTTTCACTCCTTCGCTACGATCACCTCCGAAGTCTTGGTGCGCGTGTTACCCTAACACCTCCGCCATCGCTTCCCCACAAGTCGGCGCCTGCTCGACTCGTTGTGTGTTTCTACATTCTCGACCACAAGTGGGTACCGCCGCTCGACCTCACTTCTCGCGGATCCTTATTTCCGACACGCCAGGTTTGACGAGTCGGATTTCTTCTCCACCACCTCCACCCCCGCCCGACCTGGGTTGAGTCCTTGTTTCCGATCGACCGGTGGTTCACCCACCCTTGTCCGAGTGTCCTGCAGTCCTCCGCCACGTTTTTCCTCGATGCAAGCTTGGTGCCGCTCAATGGTCTCTGCTGCGCCACGCTGCCACGCGAGTTCCTCGTCATCGCGCCACGCAGCTGCACCGACGCTTCACAAGCCATACGCGGCGGCTCCGCGGGCGCTGCGTCTCGGCAGAGATCAGTTGGCTTACGCTGACCGACGCTGTTTCTACCAGCCGCCCGGCCGCCGCGACTGCCGGTGACCGCTGCTCGCACTTTCCCACGCTTACGCCAAATTTCGTCAGGCGCTTTTACCATCGCCGTCCGGCGCCCTCTAACACTAACATCACTTGGCGGCGCCCTCCACGCCGGAGCCGCCGTGTGGTGCCCCGACTTCGCTCGCGACGAGCCGTCGGTTGGTACCACCCGCCTGTCGCCCATCGGGCCTCGCCATATTCACCCTACGGTGACGAGGTCGGCGGCGGTGTTCTTCGCCCAAGATCCTCTTTCTTCCGCCGCCGAGCCGATCTCTCCGGACTTTCTTCGTCTGCGGACGCTCGGCGGATCTCACCGGCGCCAAGCGATGAAGAGAGTACGCGTCCTTCTTGCCAACCAGACGTGGGACTCGTGCGCGTCCGTCTGGTCGCAATGTGGTCACCGCAAGTGGATCTCGACACAAGCCATGAAATGATGGTACCCCGAGCGTTATAAGGCTCATTGGTTCTCCGGGAGCCACCCAAATGCCTTGCGTGGACTATGATGAGACTTTAGCCCAGCCGCGAAGCTCGCTTAGCAAGGCAAGACAGCTTCTCATCGGGCTCTCTCCCGCCCCGCCGGTGCATCATCCGATGTGAAGAATGCGTTCCATGGCACTGACCGAGATACCATCGCAGCCACCGGCAGGTTCGTGGATCCTTCGCCCGAGATGGTCTGTCGACTCAACAAGTCCTCTATGGCTCAAGCAGCTCCTCGGCTTGGTACTCTCGGTTTGCTACCTACCGGTGACTCTAGGTTTCACCGAGGCCAAGTCGGACACCTCTCTGTTTCGCTCATCACGTGATGAGATCGCATATCTGCTACTCTATGTTGATGACATTGTTCTCACCGCCTCCAACAAGATTTGCTTCAACAAGATCATCACCTCTCTGCAGCAGAGTTTGCTATGAAGGACCTTGGTGTGCTCCATCACTTGGTGTCACTGCTGAGCCCCGGCCCTTCCGGCTTCTCCTCCACCAGCCGCAAGACACTCGATATCCCGAGCGGGCAGGTTCATCGACCGCAACCCCTATTCCACCCTCGCTGATACCTGTGCCAAGCCGTCCGAGGATGCGGCCTCCCGCTTGTCGATCCCATCGCCATCGGAGTTTTGCCGGCAAGACTACAAGATCTTACCTTCACCAGCCGACATCACCTATGCGGTTCAAAGAGTTCGCCTTCATATGCACGATCCCCGGAGCCCCATCTCACCGCTTCTCAAGCGGATCCTTCGCTACCTCCGTGGCACAGTGACCACTACCGCTTCTCCACCGGTCCTCACGAGCTCGCTGCTTACACCGACGCCGACTGGCTGGGTTGTCCGGACACTCTCCGCTTCCACTTCGGCCACGCCGTCTTCCCTGGCGGCAACCTCGCCTCTCGGTCGCCCAGCGGCAGCCGGTTGTCCCCGCTTCCAGCCGGCCGAGGCGAGTACCGAAATATGCCGCCAATGGCGTGGCTGAGGCTTCGGCTCGCCACTTGGTCGAGCTTCACACCGCCGCCAAGAAAGACTTCGCTCATCGCGACAACGCCACGCGGTGTATCTCTCCACCAACCCGTTCAAAGACCAATGACTAAGCATGTGGAGATCGACTTGCACTTCGTTCATGACGGGTCGCCATCGGCGATGTTCGGTTCTCCACGTCCCGACCACCTCCCGCTTGTCGATATCTTCACCAAGGGTCTACCTCCTCGACCTTCTCCGAAGTTTCGCCCACCTCAACATCACCGTGGCTAGCCGAGATCATGCGGGGGTGTTGCCACTCTGGTGTTTTTTTCTTGTCCAGCTCAAACTCACTTGCACGGAAGTTCAGATCATGTGTGTGTGAGTATGTGTATTTAGGCCCATGTAGCAGGCCCGTGAGGCCCATATATACTCTATCCTATATGTACCACCCTTCTAGGGTTTGGAATACAGGGCAATAATTCCCTATCTAACAGAATACAATGTTGATCATTGTACCAAAGACATTAACAGTTAGATCTTACAAAAATCACATAAATAGAAATTTATATTATGTTCTATTTATCCTGAAGATCTAGCTTCGACTAGTTATATCCATGCCATTTTTGTCCACATAACAATAACAAACTTATATTATATTCCTTAATTAGATTGATTAGCCTATTAATTTTTGTTTGGATTGTTAAAGAGTGCACAAATTTTTCCTATAACCAAGCTTGGAATCATGTAGGCCTTGAAGACCATCACATCAATCTTCCACACTAGTACTAGACAATAATGTGGTATCAACGTATGATGCCTTTTACTACTTTTAATGTAAACACAAAACACTTGAAGTTTAAAACTAAATTAGTTTTAATAGATTTGTAGTGGACCTCAACTCGCCATACCATTTTAACTCCAAATAGGAACCAGAATTCGACCCCACAAAACTAGAATATGATACATTCAATAGTAAATTGAATGCGGCTTCTATAAATGTGGCATTTTGAGGGAAATAGACAAATAGTCACGTCCGGATGGCCTAAACCTTTGTATGGACACTTGTTAGTCAAGTCCCACACACGTAGCTCGCTTCTTACAGCGTGCAAAATTACCAAACCGTATTGCTACAAATACTATAGCGCCACTGCTAGACCGCGCAAAATAGATGGCGTACGATCAGAGCAAGGCAATGCCCATATTTCCCATGAATCAACGTTGCATTTGAAACAGGCACGTTCCATGAGGAATCAAACATTTCCCGATGCGTTGGGCGTACTCTATCACCACCAAACAGAGTTCACGCGAGAAAGGGAGAAAGGCTGGGTCTTTACGAGCGATCGGGGCAGACAGGGATCCCACCTGAGAGGAGAGGTCAGCGACGGTGAAGATGGTAGCGGCGGTGATGCTCTTGGTCAGCACCGGCCGGGCCTCGAGCGAGCCGAGGTACCACGCGACCGCCCCCGCCCCGGACCCCACCGCGCCGCTCCTCCTGCTTGGGGGGACGAAGGCTGGGCCGGGGAGGCGCGATGCAGGCCCGGGGGAAGGCGGCGGCGGGGGCGGGGGAGAAGGAGGGGGCTTGGAGGAGTGGAGGTGGGAGCGGACGTGGGACCAGGACGCGCTGGGGGTGCGGCGGAGCGGGAGGAGGACGCGGCCGCCGGCGAGGAGCGCTCCGGCGGGGGCCATGGCGGCGGCGGGGTCTGGGTGGCTGGTTCTTGGCTGCCCGGCGCTTGCGGGGGTTTAGAGGGCTTGAACGAGAAGAAAGGTAAGGAATGCAGCTGGTGGGGCCCACGCGTCAGTGTCTCGTCACTAGTCACTAGGGTACACTACTTTTGCCTTTTGAGAGGTGCCAACTGCCAATGCGTACAAATGGGGAAATGAATCAGTGCACAATCTTATTTCTTCCGTCTGTTTTACTCAACTTATTTATTCGGCACATCCAGTTTATATACAGGAGTATTCGAGATATGGACCTTGTTTGTTTCAGATTAGATTAAATTAAATTAAATAAAAATTTGTTATTTTTATATAAGCCAAATGATGTAATGTTTTGTAGTCATTATTGTGGGGTTTTAAATAATACTTCTTAAAGTTTGTAAAATATTTTTTCATAATTTTTTTAAGTCATTAAAACGTATTTTGAGGGGTTCACAAATTTGCTACAGTAAAACGCAACTCTACGTTAATCTGAAACAAACAAGGCCCATGGAGCTTCTCGGCTTCCCTAGCATTTAGCAGCGTAGTCACTATTATGTACTTTTAAACGAATGATTTTTTCATATGAGGTTTGTAGGCATCTTTAATGGTAGAGGTAATAGCTAGATATAAAAAATTAACATGTTTTCAATGGATTAGTTATAACATTGTCTCTAAAATTAATATGAGACGGTGTAAAGGTGGTGTCTCGGAATAAGCTATACACTGACTCTTAGCTAAATGTCAGCCTCTATCTCTCTCCTTACTTTCTCTCCTCCATATAAGCAAGCTAAGGTGGACTTCAGCACCATTTGATATGCCCTTAGGGCTTGTCTAGGAGGAAGGGTGTAATAACATGTTGGTAATATCATGTTGCATTGTGTCCCCATATGCTTGCGGAGGGAATCTCGTGGGGGAGCTGGTTCGGGTGCCACGTATTCCCAATCAAAGGTTTGTCAGACGCCTGCGAAGGGATCCCATGGGGGAGTTTGGCTAGGTCGAGCTGTGGGACTGCTGGGTGGGGTTCACAAGGCCCCATGGAGCTCGCCTGCGACGCTACGTGGATTGGGTGGGAGTCTCAATATCCGACAAAGGGAGAGTGTCACTTCACTTCACTTCATATGTTAATCATCCTCTCCTGTACTCAATCTCCTACCCCTATTCTCCTCCTCTCTTGTCAATGTACGCCGATGCAAAAGAGACTCTCAAATCTCAATCCACAATCCCCATCGCAATCGATTTAATCATCAATTCCCATCGCAATAGATTCAATCCCCCATTCCCTTCACCGGTGAAAACTCTCACCTACAAAGTATTCAGGTATTACTGCCTACAGATGGCTCTAGCATGGATAGAGTACTGGTGAACTCGTACCCGAGCAAAAAAAAATCCATATCCATACACTTGCCCATCCACAGGTACAAAATCATACTCGTACCCGTCAGATACCTGAAACTCATCGGGTACCCAAATCCAAAAACAAGGCAGGGGGCTCGGAGAGACGATTCAGGCCACTGGCCACATCACCGAGGAGGCACCGTAACGATGAAGCTCATGGTGGGGTCTTGTAGCTATGCCAATGAAGTTGTGAAGAGATATGCAACATTGCAACCTTACAACCTAGGTCGATGTGGAGTTGGAACAGTGGGAGAGGCTGGAGATGCTCGCCAATGTAAAGGAGGCCCGCCACAACGCCGTCACTGATCACCACCATGATTGGATTACAGAAATAACTTCATTGTAGTAATCCCATCTTTCCTTGGCAGCATCTCTACAATATGTATGGCTTTGCACTGACGATAATTTACTTTAATGAAGGAATATCGGACAAACCGGGTCAGCTCCCGGAGGCAAGCTTAAGTCTAGGTGGAAACATGTTGTCTGGAGCAATCCCACGAAGCCTCTTCAATCTCTCTTCTTTAGAAATACTAGACCTGGGAACCAATCATTTGAGCATGTCATGCTTGCCATCTAACATTGGTACCACTCTTCCTGCTATACTTGTCTAATGACCAAATTGAAGGACCAACTGCTGCTTCACTTGATAATGCTTCAAAGCTTGTTGCAATTGAATTGGCTTTCAACTCCTTAAATGGTCCTGTACCCACAACCCTTGGAGGCCTAGAAGGACTCCGGCCCATGGCTGCATCTTGCACGGAATAAGATTGAAGCAAACACCAAACAAAGCTGGATGTTTGTCCATGCCTGACAAACTGCACGTCTATACATGCACTCATACTATCTGATAACCAGCTAGAGGGAGTGCTCCCAAGTGCTCTAGGAAATTTATCTTCCCAACTTCAGCAACTCGATTTGGATTGGAACAAACTCTCAGGTGTTGTTTCTTCTAGCATCTGGAACCTTCGTGGTCTCACTGCTTTGCACCTCAATTGGAATAGCCTTGATGGCACCATCAATTGGATCGGGAAGCTGCATAATCTGGAACGGTTGGAATTGCTGGCTGGCAATGGTGTGAAAACGATTTGAGATACCTCAGATCAGGTCACGTCCAAGCCCTCCAAGTCACAGCGTTTTTCATCAAACAAGAAAAGGCTACAGTCTTGAGGTTATCTTGCTGTTAAGATTGCTACAAGAAGTGGGAATTGATAAGTGTTACTTTGACCATCCTTTTGCTCACCGACGGTGATGGCCGAACATGGCTTATTCAGCACCTAGGCTTGGACCATCCGTAGTTAGAAAATACTCCCTCCTTTCCAGTATGTAAGGCATAATTTATTTTTCGTGAATACCAAGGAAACCGTGTGTAGCACTTGTGATTCCTGATTTACCCCTTATTAATGGGATGATTTGCCCCTAAATAATTAGCGAGCGTCCATACGTGCGATCCTAGAATTAATTAGTTTCCTTCACAGCGAGCGTCCATACAGAGATATTTCTGAAACTTCTGAACAGTCAATGCAGCTGCGCCTTATAGATTGAAAAAAAGTGAAAACAAATTATGCCTTACATACTGGAAAGGAGAGAGTAGTAGTCGTCATCTCGAAGGAATAAAATGAATAGAATGGGAGAAACAATCGGCAACCGAAGAGGCAAGTGGTGCTGAAAAGATGGCGGTCATAAAAAGAAGTCACCGTTGACTTTTGAACACATCTTTGACCATTCGTCTTATTCAAAAATTTAGTTCAAACACATAAAAATATAAGTCATACTTAAAATACATTTAATAATAAACCAAACCATAACAAAATAAATAATATTTATATAATTTTTTTGAATAAGATGAATGGTCAAACACGCGTCCAAAAGTCAACGGCGACTTCTTTTTGTGACCGGAGGGAACTTTCAACTTTAATTTATTTTGATTGATTTAGAATAATAAGTGGTCATTTTTAACCACATATTACGCTGTTAGCCCATATCTTCTCCCTATTGCTTTAGACCTAGTTAAACGGAAAGACAACTTCATGTATCTAAAAGCGGTTTAAAAATTTTTAAAGCTAGACAAAAACGTGAAATAACTTTATAGGTAAGCAATTTACTCAGAATTTACCATCAAAATATATACTCCATCTGATTCAAAATATAAGGCGTAATTTTTTTTTTGACACGGTCTCAGTAGAAGTTTGACTATTAATTTCTTTCATAAGATATAATCAACAACTACAAAATCAACATAATATAATTTTTTCCAAATACGAATCCAACTATACCAATACATATCACTAAACTTATATGTTTTTAACTTAATTATTAGTTAAAAATTATAAAAGTTGATTTTTTTTAATATATGCACATATTACATTTTGAAGCGAAGGGCGGAAGTAGTTTGGATCGCATGCCAATAAAAAAAGGAAGCCAGTTGTCGTGTCTGTGACTGGAGGCAGTTTGCCTTATCTGACAAATGATAGGTAGCAAAGCACGGCGCTTACTGCATGTTTGACAAATGGATAGGTCATGCTACCGTAATTAACTCATCCTGTCTCTCTTGAAAGGAAATGATTTAATTACATCATTATCTAATTCATAGAATAATCTCCAGATTAGCCCATTCTTCACCAGATATGCTCAACCAATTTCAGGTTTGTTATCTTCTCTCCCTTTGTCCCACTTCTTGTGTTGATGCCTTTTCCCACCTTTCTAACCAAAGAAACATTTAAGCTAACAGTGAACGAGTGTGAAGATATGGAAGAACAAAATTCCTAATAGTTTTTTAGATCATGGCAATGATCCAACGATTAGATCCCACGGTTATAACACATCTTCAAAAGAATAAGATCTGGAGAGCAATCAAAACCCAGGCATTAGTCTATCAAAAAATCAAAAAGCAAAGCATTAGGGTTATTTGTTAGGACAACTAATCCAACTTAGTGATTACCCAATCATCAAGAACACAGCAATGGAATCTTAGAACCAACCTTCCATAGCTGTCGGTGAAGGCAATGTAGAGGTCACTGGGAGACGTACAGTGGGTGTGATGACTTTGTCGGAGAATGGAACAGCAGCAATAATAGTCTTCTCGGTGCTCCAAAGCTCTCCTCGAGATCGGATAGGTTAGACAAAAAATAGGGTTTGGGTCGGCTGTTTCTTAGCCTAGGATTGCGTTAGATGCTTATCATGTCCCCCTCCCCCTCGTCTTTTTTTTAATAGAGCATTGTACACCAAAGGACCGAAATCAAGAAGGTTTAGGAGTTCCTGAAAATCGAAATGGTTAAGGAATCCCGATAAGGGCAACGTGATTAGGAGTCTGAAAGGTATACAATATAGTCTCATCCGTACACGCACGGAACAAATTCCAAACCTGTTCTCTCTAACCTGGCAGTTTACCAGGGTGGCACAGTTTCTTTAGCAACAACAATTCGGGTGGTAATAGCACACGGTTTATAATAAACAGCAGGAAGAAAGCAAACACTAACAACCCAAAGGTCACCACTGACTGGCACAACTCTACCATATATATAAAATATATCGGTTTTGCTAGAAATCAGTTGCCTGAGATTTAATTAGCCATCAGTCGATTTAGACATACCTTATCCGGCGCACCTTCTTCCTCCTCTCCGGCGGCCGCCACCTTCTTCCTCCTCCTCTCCACCGAGCTCGCCACACGTTAGGGTTCGGTTAGGGAACATTGGGTTTCTCCGGTTGTAGAGGAGGTCGGGGAGGCGGCGGACCGACGCGGGAGGGCTTGTTTGGGCGGCGGAGGAGGCGGGCGCGGCGCCACGAGCCGGCAGCGGCGGCAAGCGGGGCGGCAGTGGAGGGGACCACGCCGTCCCCGTCCGTTAGGGTGGGCGGGTGGCACGGCGGGCGGGGGGAGGCGGCGAGGCCCGTGGCAGGGGCGCGCCACGGCCGGGCGGTGGCAGGGCAGGCCAGGCCAGGGCGGCGGAGGCGGATGCGAGGAGGAGGAGGAGGCGAAGCAATCGGGAGGAGGAGGAGGAGTCGGGGGCAGTGGAGGGGGAGGAGAAGGGGAAAGTAAGAGAGAGAGTGGGGGCGCGGGTTGATCTGGACCGTTGGATTGAGATCCAACGGTCCAGAAAATCGACTGAAGGATAAAAAAAAAAGGCAACTGTGCAATAGCCGGTCCCAAAATATATATACAGTTATAAAATATATATACAGTAATAATGTACATTTAATGATAGTTCACTAGCTTTCTGAAAAGAAATCTTAAGCCCAATTTACAATCAAGATGTTTTTTACGGATTTATTTTTATGATTCCAGAGCTAAAGACGACTAAATGTATAAAAAAAATTGGTGTGAACAATTGTCAGGAATTGAGACTAGAGTTTGGGGGCCACAACTCAGTACGCCTGCGAGAAAATCCGGATTTTATTCAGAACGTGTGAAGGAGCGTCAAGATTGTATTGAAGTCATCAGGTAGCTTGCTCACCTTTCACGAATGGGAAGTCTTCTCAATGCTACAAGATGTAAAAGGACTTTTCAGCCAGTTCTCAAAAAGGATGAAAGAGATATATAAAGAAAGAAAGTGATGTTAGAGTTGAATATCCGTAGGCAACAATATGGAGACCATTTGACCCTTCAAGCACAAGCTGCGCACCAGGAGACCGGCCTATGCCCATATAATTACGATGCCACTTAGTACTGAACAGACTACTAGTCATAGTACAACCATATACTGGAAGTCTGGAAGGCTGGTTCCGGCAAAGGCTGCAGTCTTGAAAGAGGGCAAGGTGCCAAGGTGTGCAACTATACCCTCCTAATTTTGTAGGTTTATGATTCTCTGAATGTGTGTTCACCCGTCACATTTCCTCACTTTGAGTTCATGGGTTTTCTTGTGTCATTAAAATTACATGACTCCATGTTTTTCTCATCTGGAGAGAGTAGAAAAAAATGATTAAGATGCTGACAGAAATCAGGCTACTCTAGTTACCTACTGTAGGCTACGCAAGCTAAATCAACTACTATTTTCTGAATTACCTCTAAATTGTGCAAACAAGATGAGGTGAACTATTTTTGCAAACTGAGAAATCTTCCTGACAAATAAAACCTATTGTGCTGAAAACCATCAGCTTGTTTGGATAGAGGGGAGGGGCTCTATCATGAACTTCTTTTAAAATTCTAATGCTTTCTTAAATGTTGCAAACAATAATTTAATTTGAAAAAATTGTGACCCCTTGAAAGAGGCCTTGGAGAGTCCAAAAAAATTATAAAAATTATTTTAGAAACTGAAAAAAAATCCTTTGAAACCCCAGAAAGATAACTACAAAATACATTGTTTGGCTTATACAAAAATGACAAATTTCAGTGTTAGCTTTTAATTTTAATTTAAGCTAAAGAACAAGGCCTTCAATGTGTTATATTAAGTGCTGAATATGATGATCGCAAAGCAAAATAAGAAAAAAGTGATGCAATAAGTCAGGAAAAGACCTATTTACTGCTGGTAAAAAAAGAGATTTTGGCAATATATAAAATCAGTTGCAAGCTTTCTACCTCTCTGGTCTGCTGCTTCTCGCCATTCACATGTGTCTACAATGGTAACACTGCTCACATTAATCTTGCTCATTCCTCTTGCCTATGTTATAACAAAGGGTATTGCCGAGGCCAAGAAAATGCAGTGCACTACACTCACATTGCTTGTAGTGGCTTCCTTGTATTCTGGAACTCGCAGAGCCACTTGCTCCGTTGATCATGGATATGCCATAGATGGTGTGTCCTTGCTGGACTTCAAGAAGAGTATCACCTTGGATCCCCAAGGGGCTTTAGCCTTCTGGAATGGCAGCAACCACTTCTGTCAGTGGAAAGGTGTATCTTGTCGCAATACAAAGCATCCAGATCGTGCCACTGCCCTGGACCTCACTGGCCAAGGTCTGGTTGGCTCAATCTCACCTTCTCTTGGGAACATGACATTCCTTACAGTGCTTAATTTGTCACAAAACAGCTTCACCGGCAGAATACCTCCTAGTCTTAGTCATCTAGACATGCTGGAATTCTTGGCCATGGGGAACAACTCACTGCAAGGAAGAATTCCCAAGGAACTCGACAACTGCACAAACTTGAGGTTTATGAATTTGTTTAGCAATCAACTGGTGGGAGAAATACAGGCCGAATTTGCATCCTTATCCCGTCTTCACAGCTTAATCCTGTCAAGAAACAATCTTATTGGAGTAATCCCGTCTGCACTCGGGAATATCTCAGGTTTGAATGAGCTTGAAGTAACAGAAAATTACCTTGAGGGAAGAATACCGAGCGAACTGGGAAGGCTGTCTCATTTGACATTGCTAGCCTTGGGTAGAAATAAGCTCTCGGGAGGAGTCCCACAAGGTGTCTTCAACCTCTCTTCCCTCGAAGTACTATCCCTGGAAGGCAACTACTTAAGCATGCCATACCTGCCATTTAACCTTGGCACCACTCTCCACGACATGCAAAGGCTCTACCTGGATTACAACCAGATTGGTGGGCCGATCCCTCCTTCACTTTCCAATGCTTCAAGGCTTGTCGATATCGATTTGTCCTTCAATTCTTTCACAGGTCACGTGCCAACAAGTCTTGGAGGTCTAGGAGAGCTCTCGTGGCTGAACCTTGAAGGAAATCACATTGAAGCAAATGACAAACAAAGCTGGATGTTTATGGATGCACTGGCAAACTGTAGCTCTCTAAAGGTGCTTGCACTGTTCCATAATCAGCTAAAGGGAGAGCTACCAGCTTCCGTGGGAAACCTATCATCCCAGCTTCAGTACCTCCTCTTGGGTAAGAATGAACTTTCAGGTTCTGTTCCTTCTAGCATTGGCAACCTTCAAGGACTTACTAGCCTGGGATTAGATTCCAACAAATTTGATGGCATGATAACTGAATGGATAGGAAATTTAGAAAACATGGAAAAACTATTCTTGGAAGGCAACAGATTTGTTGGGCCAGTTCCACCATCCCTTGGCAACCTTTCTCAACTTTGGTATTTAGCTCTAAAATCAAACGAATTTGAGGGACTTGTGCCAGCAACAATTGGACAACTTAAACATCTACAGATTTTGGATATTTCTGACAATCATCTCAATGGTACTATGCCGGTTGACTTGTTTATCCTTCCTGCACTGATCTCTTTTAACTTGTCACACAACTCTCTGCATGGCGTACTGCCCCTGGAAATTGGAAATGCAAAGCAACTCATGGAGTTAGATATCTCTTCATGTATGATACATGGCGAGATACCACAGACTCTTGGTAATTGTGAGTCACTTGAGAACATTGCAATGGGCAATAACTTCATTCAGGGAAAAATACCTTCATCCCTCAGAAATCTGAAGGATTTAAAGATGCTTAATCTTTCTCACAATAACTTGTCTGGTCCGATTCCAGAATTCCTTGATAGTCTACAATCTCTTTGGCAACTGGATCTTTCGTACAACAATCTACATGGTGAGATCCCACGAGATGGAATCTTCACAAACACCACCGCCCTCTCATTGGCTGGAAACCAGAACCTCTGCGGAGGAGTTCTGGAGCTCCACTTGCCTCCATGTCCTGCTGTGTCTTCCAGGAAGAGGGGACTACCTCGCTCACTCAAAATCTTAATCCTAGTAGCATGCCCAACACTAATTCTTGCATCGATTGTCGGTATACTCTTTTTTCATAGGAAGAAATCGGAAAATAAATCTTTGTTGATGCCTTCAGTTCTTGATAAGCATCTCCCACGTGTCTCGTACAAAGATCTTGCTAAAGCTACTGATAACTTCTCTTCATCCAACTTGATCGGAAAAGGAGCACATGGCTCAGTATACAGAGGTTTCATTGATCGCCTCAACACAGTTGCAGCTGTGAAAGTCTTCAACCTTGGAATGCAAGGAGCAACTCATTCATTTGTTATAGAATGTGAAGCTTTGAGGAACATAAGGCACCGGAATCTTGTGAATGTGCTCACTGCTTGCTCGAGCATAGACTCCGCAGGAGATGAGTTCAAAGCCATTGTTTATGAGTTCATGCCTACAGGGAATCTGGATATGCTATTGCACCCACAGGAACATGATGAGAGTTCCCCCCGCCATCTTGTCTTGACCCAAAGGCTAAACATAGCTATTGATGTAGCAAATGCATTGGATTATCTTCACCACAGCACACAACCGCCGGTTGTTCATTGTGACTTGAAGCCTAGCAACATCCTTCTAGATGATGAGATGATTGCTCATGTGGGTGACTTTGGCCTCGCAAGACTTCGTGGAGATGTAAATTCCAGTTCGATTGGGTGTTCAACAAGCTCATTTGGTATAAAAGGAACAATTGGCTATGTTGCTCCAGGTTCGTACTCCATATAAAATTTCCTATAACAGTATAACCCAAAACACTGAATGCAAAACAGCTTCAGAAAAAAAAAACTTTATAAAAAACGAACATTTTCAGAAATCATGTTTTCTATGCTAATAATTAGCTAAAATATTCATATATAATCTGCATTTTCAGAACATGAAGTTAACATTTATTCTGCACTTTCAGAGTATGCACTCGGTGGTCACATAACAACTTCTGGGGATGTTTATAGTTTCGGTGTCCTGCTCCTAGAGATGGTTACCGGGAAAAGGCCCACGGATGATATGTTTAACGAGAGCCTGAACATTGTTAATTTTGTGCAAATGAACTACCCGGATCAAGTAATGCAGATAATTGATGTGCACATGCAGGAAGGCAACGATGTCCTAAACAAAGCAAGTGAAACCACAAGTGGTGGAAGAATGGATGAATGCCTGCTCTCAATTCTGGAGTTGGGGCTTGCCTGCACACAGCAATCCCCGAAAGAACGACCTGACTTGCGAGAGGTTTCAAGCAAGCTGCAGATAACCAAATTGTCCTATGTTGAAGATATCTGTAAGTAGAGAAATGCTCGAAAAGAGCAGAATTCTGACATACACAACTTATATTTGAATTGCAGAACCAAACAAAAATGGGTTGATCGGAGCTATTCTCTAGAATTTCAAACTTGAGATGACTTGCTTGAAGGAAATGCTTACACTGAAGCCTATTACCCTTTCAGGCTTATAGGGATTAGGGAGAAGAGAACCAATTCCAGTGCCTAGGACTCACATTTTCATTTTCCTAGTATGGATTCGTATTACTTAACTAGTTTGTTATCTTACTAGTCTATAAAAAAATGTACATCTTACTCAGCCCGATTACGACGAGCCGAAGCGCTTGCAGCACCGGAGGGATGGATTGGAGGGTCCTCTGCTCTGCACGTCCCCCTCTCCCTCTCCTCGTTTCCGCCGCAACAAACGTGACGATACAGGGGAGATTTCTAGCGAGCGGGAGGGTGCCCAACCTGCGAGGAGTCGCCGGCGGCGAGCTTTCCGGCTGGCAGCGACTGGCCTCCGCCGTCCCATCGAGCGATTTTCGGCCGTCGTTGGAGCGGATGCGTTGGTGATCATTTCCCCATCAGCCTCCATCCGCACCATCTCTTTCACTATTAGGCTGACTCCAACAGCACACTGTATACATCACTGAACCCTTAAAAAAAGGGATGAACTGCTCCCTTATAATATCCAACAGCATCCCTTATAGCAGCCCGTAATTTACTGGGGTGGAGAGAGAAACGGTACATGTAGGGGGTCTCTTCGCTCCCGTATCCTCGACTGCAAAGCCTCCCGCGCGTGATCGGAACAGCTACCGCTCCTCTGTCCCCTCCCGCCGCCTCCTCGTCCCCTCCCGCCTCCTCTGCCCCCTCCCGCCGCCACCCGCCTCCTCGTCCCGCCGCCGCCCCCCTCCTCTGCCTAGCCGACGCCGCCCGCCTCCTCCTCCCGCCGCTGCCCCCCTCCTCTGCCTCGCGGACGCCGCCCGCCTCGTCGTCCCGCCGCCTCCTCGTCCCGGCTCGTCGTCCCGCCGCCTCCTCGTCCCCTTCCGCCGCCCCCTCGACGACCTCCACCCCGACGACATCGCCGTCCTCCGCCCGACAACGTCGCCGTCCTCCACCCCAACGCGTCGACGAAGCTCGTCGTCCTCCGCCAGAAGCCCCTACGCGTCGATGTCGTCCTCCGCCGACGTCCTCGTCTCCGCACTGTTGCTCTCCCCCCGCCGCTCGCACCTCTGCACAGTGCGTAGGCTGCTATTTGCTCCTCCCTTTCCGGCGATGGCACTTCAAGGGGACAGGCCAGAGCTGGAGAGGATGGCCCTCCAGTTCTACCTCGAAGTTCAAGATCTGGTACGCATCCCACTCAGATCGAGATCCACACCCCTGACCTCCCATCCCCCAGATCTGCTCTAGCTTTGTGATTAGCATACCTCACCTTTACCTTGTTCAAATCGCCTGTTCTACGTCGCATGCTGATGATACCAGCTCATAGCTCAAATTAATTTCACATTTGGGAATCACAAATCTCTCCCCATCACTTGCAGACTAGATATAGCAGAGTTTTTGTTCTCGTTTACTCTTGTACTAAGTTGGCTGGCTAATAAAACATGAGCAATTTTTATTGTAGTTTTGCATTTTGATTTGTGAAATAGAGATCGTATTTTTCATCAGCACAACGGCGGCAACTCCTCAGCAGTTGGGTAGAGATCCATTTAAGGGATTACTGTTGGAGGCATGCATGTTTATAGGGGATGGATTTTTCTAGGGGATCCTCTATATCAAGCTTTAGGGGATCAAATTTAAGGGGCCTTGTTGGAGCCAGCCTTAGCTACTTCCTCTGTCCTTTCCTCTAAATTTTCTTCGCATTTTACACTACACTTTAAAAAATTACTTTCGTTTATCAGACACTATATCCAAAGTTATAGTATTTTAGAGTCTCCGAATGTTAGAAAAGTAAAAGAATAGGTGCGCTTTTTTTTAAGATGAAAAAGGTGAGCTTTTTTTTAGATGAAAAGGGTGAGCTAATGTATATAGCTTGGCATCGAAAAAATTTCAGTATGCATCTGAAATGAAGTCCGGCAGCTTTGCTCAATACTTGCCACGATGCCATTTTGATGAGCTATTCACACACTGTTCGGCCACTATTCATATCTCTTTTTTCGCTTATCTATGTTTCATTCTATTCTATTTTGTTCACTACAATATTATACTAGCATAACTTAAGCCTCGTTAAACATATCTAAGCGCGCCAGCACTGAAGCATTTGATTTATTTCAAAAAAATAGAAGGATGAGTGAAAACACCGAAAGAATACAGTGAATATAGTAAAATAAATGAAAGAGGAGGTGGTGTGGCACCAGTAAAGGATGCAGCAACTTCCGAAAGTTAAAATCTTGAGAGCATAACCGGTTAAAACCTTTTTTTTATTTATTATCTGTCCGTACTATTACATAGTCTCATTTATTTTTTCACTATTTATAACTCTATTTCTATAGTATCAAACAACAAATATATGACAAATGAAATTAACATTGGCCATGCTCCGAGAGCAACCTTTGCCCGGATGGTTATGTACGGAGGGGCATGAATGTCCGAATTGCTGTGCCTGTGATGCCTCGCAGCAAAACAACAAAGGAAAAATTACCGAAATAATGAACAGTTAAATTAAAAATTAATAATCCACTAGTAAAAAAATTACCGGAATGGCACCGGGTCCCGCCACTCCGCACGGCTACCATTGTCATCGAAGCGTGATAAAGAAGACAAATTACGCCACCGGTGTGGTGGCGCAGAGTCGCCACTGGCGATGGTATGCGCCCCACTAGTGCTAATTAATCCTCCCGACCGACAAAACAATGCAAATAAAAATATATAAAATATTCCCCTGCCAACAAAACAGTGCGAACTTTTGAATAAAATTTTACCCAACCGACAAAACAGTGCTAGCATTTGAATTAATCAAATAGTAATTACATGATTTACGCTAATTAATACCGTTTAGAAGTCACAGTGATCACAAAATTAAGTGTATATATATCGTGTCTTGCCCGCCGTTCGCCTTCACACACTCATTCTTCACGTAGGCTTCACACTCATTCAGTTCGCTTTCAGTTCTTTCAGTTCAGGTATATTATTCGCTGATACTTCAGTTTAGGATTCACCAAGAGTGTCACTTCGCTGATATTTTTCGCTTTCAGCGTGAGGGAATATTTTGGATTTTAAATTTGATCTACTTGTTAATAATTATTGTTATTGCGATACGTATATGCAACAGTTAATCTTAGCATAATAGTATTCTATGCTAATCTTGCTAGTAGTATTGTATGCTAATCTAACTAGCAAACCCCCATGGGGTCCCTTCACATTTGCAACACAGGGAGCAAACCCCATGGGGTCCCTTCACAGGTTGTGCACGGCCATAAAACCCGTATGAACAAAGCATGATAGTGGTTTTTCACATTATAGTGAGTCTGCGTACGCCATAAGTTCACAGTCTGGGTATATCCCAACCGCGGAGCAAACTGACCTTCAAAATCGGTTTGGACCTTCTCAGGCTGCAGGACAACGTACGACGCATCCACCAGACCATTACACTCCAAGTGCATACACGGTAAGGGCCCATCAGCGCTAAGTGTAATCATATAATTTTATGGAGTTATGTTATTAAATGCATTCGGCGGTTCGGCGAGAAAATTGTTCTCCATATAATTATTGACATTGCATTTATCATTATAAAAATTAATGACATTGCATTTACTACTATTTACTTCGCACTTACCACTTGCCATTAACATGTCTAGTTAGCTGGCACCCATATGTTACGTACTATTCAATTCGTCTAAGGCACACGACTATAAGAAACGACTATAAGGTCTTTATGCTTGTATTGTAGGGTTTGAACTCTGCTACTTTCGTTTGATGTTTGTGTTGTGTAAGGGATGAAGTACATCTTCATTGTTGGGATTATTTATAGCTATGACCCTCTGATAAAACGACATCGATATTTCTTCTCCTTTCCTAAATATGAGCATGGAGTGACATGGCATGGTTCTATAAATTCATTTTACATGTCATCGGTTGATATGGATTCCATACGTTTTCAAGATAAGTTTGTATTTTGCTTGGGTTGCTAAGATAGATTATATAAGTGTAACTTTAAATCAATCTCTAATTCACTTTACATGTATTTTATGTTTTTATTTATCTCATAGTTTCTAACTTTAGAAACTTTAGTTTGCCCTACAAACGACTACAAGAGTTAAAACTTGATAAAATTTTAAATTTGCAATTTTGTAAAATTTAATACAATTTTGAATTTTAAAATGTACATATTCACATGCGTATATATTATACATGTATATATTCACATGCACGCGCAGCTCCGGCAGCACACATGCAATACCGCACACCTTTGGCCACGCGGGGTGGCGGCAGCACCTGTGCCTGCCACACCCGGTGGCGACAGCAGGCTGCGTCCACACCCCGTGGCGGCAGCGGACGCCAAGCGGCATGTCGGCCGCCATGCCCAGTGGCAGGTCCCGCTGTCATTTTTGTAATTTCTTTTCCAAGTGGATTATTATATTAATTACCTTTTTACTGTTGATTATTTGAGCAATTTTTCCAACAACGAACATGGTCTTGTTTGCTACAACAATCTAGCTCTACATTATGATCCGAAAATTCAGGAGGCTCTTACATAAAAGATTATTCTGAAAGAAATACTAAGATCTTTAAAAAACAGCTATTGAATATATCAAAAAACGTCAAATTTTTTGCCTTGTAAAAAAAGAGAAATATGTGGTTGTAGATTATATTCTAACCTAGTCATAGAAAAATGGAGTGACGTCCTGAAGAGACAAGACTAAATAATTAAATGTTTGATTACGTTTATTTTAGGGAAGATTTGATTACATGTTGGTTGCCCTTCAAAAATTCTTTGGACCTACGAATTTCACATGTAAAAATTTTAGTTTACAAATCAAAATCCCGCATTCCAAATATGATTAAAGCACCACCAGCTGGTTTTCTAAAAATACTATTGTGGATAGTTTTCGGTCTCTATAACAATCCAACGGAGTCTTTATTTTAGTCTCTCAATTTAGAGACTTCCTCCCGAGTCTCTATATTTAGATGCTCTCTCTTCGATCTCTATATCTTTTTGATGTTAGACTCTGCTGAAGAGAATGAAAATATAGGAAACGAATAATGATTTAAATAAAAGATATAGATACAAAGATCCTTTTGCCGATGCTCTTTAATAAGAGTTAGGACGAGTCGTTCTATTGGAACTGGTTCGAAACCTTTCTTCGAGAGGGCTTCACAAGAAAACTTCCTATAGTATCCCAGTTCCTACAAACTTATCGGTTCCAAACACCCCCTAAAAATTGATATCCCAGACCTGTCCTGTTGTACTTGTATAGCAGCAGAGCCTCCTGCACCGTTGCCTTCCACTGAAACAAAAAGGGAGAAAAAGAAAACAGAAGAATCCAAACCGATGAGAACAAGATCAGGAGCTTTATTGCACCTTTGGACCTCTCCTAGTACTACCCTGATAGTCCGATGCATGCAAATCTAAATGTAAAAAAAAAATACCGTTCTTTTTTCTTTATAACAACGCCATGCTTTCTATGACTCAACATCAAATCTTGTAGGGGAGAAAATTTACTCTCTTCCATGCAGCAAGAAGAGAAAAGAGGCAACCAAAATGCTCCATCTTTAGTTTTGCACCGCAGCTCTGCATCCTTCAAGGGGGAATCAGATCCCATGCTCTCCATTATTGTGCAAAAGAACCGTTGATGATCCAGATCAGATAAAACGCATAGGGGGAAGATGGATCAGGTAGCAAAGCACCGTATCAGAAATTCTTCCCAGGGCGTACCATGCAATATCCAGCAAGCAAACATCTCTACCATGAGGTTTTCTAGCTCAAGAACTGCACGGTAAGTCGCTGCCATACAGACTTCATTCCCTGAATTCATCTATCTAGGTCCAAGTGTCAGCTGTTGTTTATATGGTCATATGGAGTTCATAAGAAGTTTGTAACGTAATTCTTTGGTAGCAACCTTCAGCGTGGGATTCTCGTAATTGTTTTTTATACTAGCTGTAGGATCAGTTCTGCCATTTCATCTCACGATTTCACAAGCAGCAGCTGTACCAGCATAGTACAGTACTTGGCCAGAACCAGAATTGACTTCAGATTCTAGGAGCATCAGTTCTCATGTTGTTTTGTCCAAAGAGGTCCTATCAAGCTCAAACACTCGTATTAATTGCTCAACTGGAAGCTAGCGACTGCGAATCAAATCATTCATAATCGTCCAGGCCAGTGCTAAACACAGTTTATCTCATGGTAAGCCTGTCCAATCGTTTGTAATCTGCCTATGTGCTTGTGCCCTGACCATGGAGGCGGCATTGCACCTACTACAAGCTACAACTAGCGTATAAATACCAGGGATTGGGGAGGGAGAGGTACCAAGCAAGAAGGAACTGCCATCAGCTGGCTAACACCAAAGAGTAGTATTACCACTAGTCAGCACCTATGGGCCGCCGTGCCATTGCGAAATCGACTGGTCTTCTCTGGTAACTAGTAATCCACTCTGAACCAGCGCAAGAATCAACATTCATTTTTGGTTGCTTCAAGCCTGATGTTTTTGAAGCATGACTGATGACAAAGCTTATATTCTACCACAGAAGAGTTGAATTTGTCGCATGCACCATCATTTTCAGCCCTTTGAAGTAACTTCTTAAATTGCCAAATGCAGGAAAGTTAAGAACAAACAAAGCTCTCACCTTATGAGCCAGGTGCAGCCTGCAGAAGCAAGGTCAGCAGAGACAGCACTGTGGGTGCCACACCCAAGGACAGGGATCTACTATCCCAAGGGCTTTGAGTGGGTCATGGACGATGTCCCCAGCAGTGCAGCTTCATTCCAGAAGCCATACTGGCTCAGGAATGGTGAGACGGAAACAGCGAGCTCTCCTACTTTGACCGATGCCACTGCCATTGATCATCCATTCGTGTAAACGTATGAGGCTTCACACTGGAAAAGATCACTAAAAGATGCAGTTGTACAAGCAGCCATCACCATTGTGCAAGGTCTATGCATCATATGATACACTTACCAGTTGTTCTGATTCCCAGAGTGTAGACGCCACATCCCCCGGCAGATCAGGAATAAAGTATGTTTTTTATTTGACTTTTCAAATTCTGTTGGCTCTACTAAAATAAAGATTCACTGATTGTACCATTTGGAGCACTGAGGTGTAGTTGTAACTTTAAAGCTTTTTGCAAACATTATACACCTGATACTCTAACCTCTATAAAAAGAACATCTTTAAGTTTTGTTCCCCCCTGCTGTCATCGAGGAAGCGAACATAAATATCATAAGTTCATTTCACTAATTAATGTTTTCATGCAAATTGTATTTCTGTTAGAACGTGCTCAACATAAAACCATTTCCTGATATAATGGCTGCACCGTATATACTAAAGTTACTTAAACGATACACATTAGTAAGTGTACTCAACCAAAAGAAGATAAACAGCCAACATAATAGGTCACATATGAAGGCCATTATTCCTATTGAAATTCCAATGCATTAACCTCATTCTGGTTACAAGGAAAATGTGTAGATTGAATAATTGATCAAAATATCCAAAGTGCTACCAAAAACTTACAGGTATGTAATTAAACAACAATTGTTGGGGAAACAGTAACATTGCTTTCTGCAAATCATATGGCGGAAGCTATACTAGCCATAAGGACGAGATTTTTCAACAAGATCTGGCGAAATAAGTTTTGTTGTTTCATCTCCTTCATGCTTTTTCTGAAATTCAATGCCCTGAAACTGGACTCTTGAAGATCGATATTGACAGCCATAAGCATTGCCGAAGCCCCATCCTAACCCAAGACCAACTCCACATCCTCCACCTATTGACAGAAGATGAATTTTAATTCAATTCTAAGTTACTCTTGGAGATGTAAATTATCATAGTAATTGATATGCTTAGTACCAATGCCCAAGCCAAACATGTTCAGAGGCATTCCTGTCATAGAAAAGCAAAAGAAAAACATGTTATTTTCTTGTAACAAATGGGACAAAATTAACAAAAACTTATAACAAGAAAAATAACATTGGTATAATGGGAAATAAGTTCAGAAACACCAAATTATTGCATACTATGTCAACACCCCCAGTAATTTTCGCTTCATCACAGAAACCAGTTGCCAGAAAAAGCTATGGCTACAGGAATTTGTCTCTTAGTCTTAGGTAACATCGTCACAGTATAATGGATTACAAGTCTAACTCGCAGAATTTGGGAAGATTAGAAATAAACTAGGGGATGGCCAGATCTTGCTCTCTCTGATATTTAATACAGCATTTATATTATGTGCATCTCATATATTCGTACAAAATATGCATAAGTATAACAATAAAATCTCTGAAAATCAAATAATACTTTTGTACATGGGGGGGGGGGGGGTGCTTTTCTAGCAAAGAAGGTTGATTGATGATCCTAGCTTAGTCATGCTGTGTGATTCCGACAGGGGATATGTTCAGACGCAGCTCTATGTAATTTAACTGCAGTAATATAGCGAGAGCATGCCGTTCCAGAAACCGGTGTTTCGGATAATTTTTTGCAGTTGCATAATAGTTTAAACATCGTTGACTCCATAGGTAAGCTAATCCCCTGCCACCTTATGCAAGCCCTGCCTAACAAACTTGCCTGCATATTGCTGCTTATGAATTGGAAACCCCTTTACCCTTTTGCGACTGGAATCAGTAAACGATACTATCGAAGTGATGGCTAACATTGCAAATCAAGCACAGTCCCTCTAAACAGAAATGAATGGAAGACTCTCACCTCCGAACCCCCATCCCACTCCAAATCCGCAGCCGACGCCGAACCCTGCACAGGCCAGCAAGAAAGCGAAGAGGGTCAAGAAACCTAGAAACGAAGCGAGCACCAGAACAGAACCCAAGACCGGAGCTTTAACGGATTTTAACACTATCATGGAGAATCGAGCCGCTCACCGAGCCCAATTCCGGCGCCGGTGAAGGTCGTGACCACCATGGCCGGCCTGGCTCCCGCCTGTGGCGCTCCCTGATGGGCGAGGAGAAATTCAGGGGAAGCCACACTGGCATCCAGTGAGCCACCGAGAGAGACGATGTGCTGACGTAACCGCGTAATGACGTAAGAGATTGAATGGGCCTGGTCGATCCGGGCTGGGCCGGTGCAAGGTGGAGATCTTGGGATAGGCCCACGAAAAAGGCCCAGCAGATCGTCCGGATAATTCGGTCCCACAGTTCAGTGACTGCCGTGCGACCGTTGCCAGTAGTAAAATCACCTATTTCTTTTGTTTTTTAGGCAAAAATTATCCATTTCTAAATTCTTTCCTTTCCGCTTCGCGATTAATCTTACCGTTGCTTGCTTCCCACGAAGCGGATAAGGTTTTTTTTTTTTCAAACGCGCCCGCTCCGGGCCAATGCCGACCGCCCGATCGCTCCGCCTACCATCCGACGGTCCACACGCGTCCGCGCAGTCTACTATACTCGAAAACCTCGCAGTCTCATCGCCACCATCGCGACGAACCCTATCCAAAAATCACCGGAAAACCCTACCCACCGCGGCGATGTCGGCGATTGCGACGACGGCAGCGGCGGCGACCATACGTTCCGGGGAGCTCGTCGCCCTGCGGCGGGCTCCCGTGGCGGCCTCGGCGGTATCGTTCCAGATGAGGGCACCGGCGGTGAGGGTCGTGGCCGTGAGGGCGGCGGCGGCGGCGGAGGGAGCTGCGGAGGGGGCGGGGAAGGCGAAGGGAAAGAAGAGGGCGGCCAGCGGGATCATGAAGCCGAAGCCGATCTCGCCGGAGCTTCGGGAGTTCGTCGGCGGCGCCGAGGAGCTGCCCAGGACGGAGGCGCTCAAGATCATCTGGGCGCACATCAAGGGCAACAACCTCCAGGTCAGTCACGCACCCCCTTTCTCTATCTCTCTCGCATGTGCTCTCATTGCAGTCGCAATATCTATCGTCATACTGTGTTGTTCAGCTATGTGGCATGGAAATATGGAATGGATTCTGTGTGTTTGAAACTTGAACTGATATTTTGTTCTGCCATGCATGGATTACTATGCAGAAGTATATGCTCCATGGTTCTGTTCTGCGTGTTTAGACGGTTTAGTTTTGCTGTTTGTCGACATAGGTGCTCTCAAGTTGTCTGTAGATTTTTTAATTACAGTGCATTGTAGGCAGAATCCTGTTGCGGTGTTGGATGCTTTTTTTAATGTTATGTTGTGGAATTGATGAGACTAACGGGAGGAAGCATTTACATATATATGGTTGTCACTTGGCACCAGACAATTGATAGGTGGGGGAGGATGTGCAATCCATGCATTTGGCGCAACGGGCCATACAGGTGGAACCCTTCTCACTGAGCTCACTATACTGTCAGAGATTCCAGATTATCTGATGATCTGTTTTATTTAATTTTAAGCACAGCCATTTAGAGTCCTGAATTGCTGAATTTATGCCTGGCACCCTAAATTACAGGCAGGTTATTGATCATTGACCTAGTATAACCTTTTAGGAATTATCTGAGGGTCTGACATGCATTCTTCTGAAGGTGCACTCTTCTCTATATGCAAATTATAGGACTGGTGCATCTCCATCATATGCATATGTAAATTGCCAAGGATTAGTAAACAAAGTCATCCAGTTCATGGGAAACACACTTGGCCCAAAAGAGATGTAAAGAAAATTGAGCAAAGGAGGTGTAAAATCTCAAGGATGCACCTGCAGAAATCCAGTTTCAAGCCCACACATACAATGGGGTCAAAGAAATAACCCCAAATTAGGATTGCTGCATGTTTGGATCATCCATGCAGTTACCAGAAAACAGAGGCGGAGCCACCGCCCAGCGAGGTCGGGCGCACACCTGGGCTCTGCTGAATGCAAACTGTGCACAACACCCACCTCTCTACAGCGGCGCATGGCTGAAGAGCCCGGGCATCTGACATCACTGCAGCCGAGCGCAGCGAGTCAGCAACGAGCCAACGAGCAAAGATTTGCTAGGCCCTAATCGAGTGTCAAAGCCCACAGCTGGGTTGACTAGGGCTCTCTCCCTCTCTAATTAGATGAATCCTCTATTTTTTGCTAGTCAGCTAGTGCTACTCCTTTACATTGTTGAATACTTGAATGACATGAATTCTTGAATCTGTATGCAAGATCGTACATTAAAATCATGACATTTTTGTTTTGGCCTTGGATTTTTAAAAATGAGAAGATATTTGATTAGTGCGTGGAGCATTTAACCTCATCTAAATGCTGAAGGTCATCCAAATTACTCTATCCAGAAATATAAGGCACACACATATTAATTTCATAATTTTGTTATTACAACTGATAAGAGATTAAGCTTTCAAAGTATAGTTTTGAAGACCGTCCCAAGTCAAACCACGCCTTATATTTTTGGACCGAGGGAGTAATATGTTTTCACCGTTCAAAGTTTTAATGGGTGTGCTATCATATTTGGCCCATTAAATTTTTACATCTTTTACATTTTAATGAGTTATTTATTGTAGCTTCCTTTATTTTGATCTCAAAATGTTCGTATGTCTATTAAACAATGATTTTAGTTAAAGATGGACTGGTTTAGTGGCAGGTGGTTAGTTTTTATTAGATTTTTGGCAGTCACATATCCAAAACTAGTCACCACATACTAAAAGACAATAAAGGACATACATACCAAGTTCTGTTGGAAGTTACCAAATATATCCATGTAGTTAGCCCAACACACCCCCCCCCCCCAAAAAAAAAACGTACTAAATAAATTTCTAGCAAAATCAATAACAAGCCGATCAATCAACGAAAATTTGGAAAAAAAAGTGTCAACTTATATACGTAAATATTTTTTCCAATACGAAATAACTATTTTCCACTGTTGAACTCAGCGGAAAAATAGTGTAGATAAACTAGAAAAAGTAGTTGGCTGCTGAAAAATGAAAAAAAAGGTGGCCGCTATTTAGCAAATCCAAAAAAAAAGATTTTGTTCGTTCTGAAATTTGTTGTGTCATGCATACATAAAATTGTTAGTGGTAGTTAATAGTCTGGGCGACCTTGCGTCTGTGCCCAGACTACCAAAATATGCTGGCTCCGCCACTGCCAGAAAGCTTGGCAACCGAATATCTTTGGTGTTGCTACTCAGTTGCCAGACAGCATGGTTACCATTTACCTGACACATGGGCATATTGGCCAGCTCAGCCATTCTGTTCCAAGGCTGGATCACTTAGCTGCACCAACATATGTGTAAATTTTATGTACCCACTTTTGTATTCCTATAGAGTCCAGAAAAAGAGGCAGTTTGTCATTCTCGAGTTTCATTTAGTGAGGGTACAAATGTTTGGAGTATAACATTTTATATATGTTGCATAGTAAAAGAGGTGAGTTCATCGTATTAATTGAATGGACTAACTTTTATGACTATGTTGTCAAAAATAAAAAGAAAGTGGAAAGTGGAGATCTTGTAATTCATTTCCCAACATTACAGCATTCTGCAATCTTTGCACTCTAACAAGAATAAAGAAGATGCGGTACTGCAAAATGCAGAGACATAGAGGGAGCGCTTGAGCTTATTTCAATGATTTCCAAGGAAAAGGCCTCATTATAATTCAATCCAACTAAAGAGTTGACTATCTATCTCAGCTGGTACAAATAATTATATGCACATACGCATTAATACATGAATATGTGGCACACATGGCCCGATATTTATAGCGCATGGACCACAAAGCAAGCATGCTTTTGTTGGTAATGTGTCCATTAAACATCCTTTGCTAATTGCTCTATATTCTGAGCTTCTGGCCATAATGATCTTTTAAAATTGCATAGCATGCGTTAAAAGTTTATGATGAAGCGCTATTTAGTGTTCCTTAACTATTATAGTGAGTAACATTGCCAGTGTCAATCCAAATGTGTGTGTATGCACTAAGAACTGCTGAAACAATATTCAGCTGTGTTCTGCAATACGTTCTACTGTATTGTCCCATAAGGCGATCATAAACCAAATACAGTTTCCTGTTATTCCAATAAGAAGACACTACTGAGATAATTGACTTCCTTAGCTCTACTAAGATATTTTCTGCTTTCCTGGAACAAGAAAAAAGGTTTCTGATTCTATATATTTTGGCAACCAGGATCCAAACAACAAGAAGATAATAGTATGCGACGATAAGCTGAAGAAGATATTTGGAGGACGTGATCGTGTTGGGTTTCTTGAAATTTCTGGGTTGTTGAACCCTCACTTCCAGAAATGACAGATTTATGCAATTCCTTTTTTTGGGGGGTACTAGCTATGACATTGTATCATTACCTTTAGCTGAACCTTCATGAGGGGCCCTGTAATGCTGGTTTAAGAATGTTAAATGTGTTCACCGAACGCATATCTTCATCTAGTATTTGCAGTAAATGGTTTGCTCGCTTTTGGCTCTTCATTAATTATTTTCCTTTGATCGTTTTTGCTTACATCCTGTTCACTAATGCTACCTTTTAGACGGCTAGACCTGAGTGGTGGATCGTGACATTCATCATATGCTTTTCGAGCCTTTATCTTAGCTGACAGCTCTAAACCAAACAATTGCCCATGATAACCAGGGCCTGCAATATGGAAAGGCATGCTGCCTTGTCTTTGGCTCACTAATGATTATGATTGCAACATTAAAAATGCAGATTAGCAGTGCTATCTATGTGATTAGCCTCCTAAACTGTTCGTTTGGCAAGAAAGCACATAGGAAAAAAAAAATCTTTTCTGTGCAAGCTAAGCTGCCCATTCGAATCAAGCCCAGTAGAAAGAATGCCTTCCTTCATGTCGACGCGAACGGTGCATCAGATTGTCAAGTTGGTTGATGGCATTGAGCCATCGACGAACACGAATGTACGATTTGGTGTAGGCCCCTCTTTGCTCTAATCTTTCCATGAGGAATTATCGGCCGTGCTTGCTTGATCAGGTGAGCTGCTTCACATGCTTTTTTCCAGCAGCTTCTCGTGGTACTAGTATCAAATCCTACTTAAAAGATGATACGGAGGCTCGTTACCTGTGTCAAGGGTAAGTGATCAGTCTATGATGACTTACCACAGATTGAAAGAAAAGGTGATGACTTTTACCAGACAACCAAACAAGCTTTTTCTCCATGCTTGTGGAGATGAGCAGCATGAGCTGATGTTGATTCGTGGGTTGTTCTGAGCTTTGGGAGCTGGTGGAGGCGAGATGGCAGAGGCTGTTAAGAGTTCGGTTTGTTTGACTTGTGTGTGTGTGTGTGTTTTTTGAGCTTTGAGGCTTGTGGTCCACATTAAATTAAACAGTAGATTTAAAAGACCAAAACGTTTGTATTCTGAGGGTTTACAATCCAAAGCGTTTGTTTTCAGAACTGGAATGATTTTCCTCGCCCATCGGCCATCACACCGACTAAGCTAGGAGATTAATTTAATTAATTAATTAGCGCGTGGACGATGAGACAGAGCGCATGCCGGTCAATGGTGGTCGCGTAGGGGTTGAACAAAGTCGGTCGGCGTCGCCTTTTCTGGATGGGTGGACATGCAACGAGTCATCGACAAGGACTCGCCACTGGCTTCTACTGAAATTAATTTCCCTTGTCAGTTGATTTTCTTTTCTGTGTTGGGCCTTTTGCGAGCGACGCCACATCGTACTCCTCTCCTTGCAGGCGTTTGTATACTTGTTTTTGTTAGGTCCAGTCATTCCATGCAGATCCGGGGGATAGGATATATCGATGAACTGCCACAGTAAAGAAAAGAAAATTAAGGGATACATATTGTGTGGCACTGAATGTTGGAAATGGTGCTTTGTGTGCCATGTATGTTAAAAATTCATATCAGTTACAGTGAAAAAGAAATTCGGAATAAAAATAATTAAAAATAAGAGTCCATGCTAGATTAAAAAAACACATATCAGTTATAACAAAACAATAATAGAAATTAGAAATAAAAATAAAATTCCATGTCAGACTAAAAGAAAAGGTGCGTTCATGTCGGCAACAATTTAAAAAATAAAATTGCATAAATTTAATATAAAAATAATAAGAATAAGAGTTCACGTCAAAGTAAAAGATTGAGACCAATCTAGCCGCGCAAACGCGCAAGACAATGTGCTCGTTCCATAGGTAACAAAGTTCAATTCTCATAGGATTGGGGCAAAAATCACCTTCTTCTATATGGGACCTAGGTAGTGTTAAATAATAATTGCTTCATATATGAGTTATAATAATGAAAGATATTGCCAAAAAAATACTCTGTAGAGAGAGTTTTCTTACTTTCTCTGCGAAAGAGTTTACAAGCCATATTTATAGGCATAAGTGGAGAATGAGTTGCACAATATATCACAAAATGAGTTCCAAGTTTTATCACAGCGAGGTTATGCTCGAAGGTTTATGGCCATGGGGGTTATGTACATCCTCATAGAGAATCTATTCACTCGAAGGTTTATGGCAATGGGGATTATGTATATCCACGTAAAGAATTTATTCGTACCTGATAGAGAATTTTGTTGTAGGGATTAATACTTAATTACATATGCAAATATGGGCAAAAAAACTGTGCACATTTTTTTGCACAACAAAGAGACGTGCTAAGGATCAAACATTTGATCCTAGAAAAAATCAAACGATTTTTTCAAAACATGAGCAAAGATTTACTACTTTTTTTAGAGCGTACAACAAAGAAGGAGCACACAACTCACTCTTTAACTTCTAACCCCTAAACAACACACAGGCACACGCGTGCGTCCTAACACACGCTAGAAAGCGTGACTGCCCTAAGGGATAGCAATTAGTCAACAAGTCACACGCGTGTGCGTACCCCTACGATTCTAGAAAAATCTAAAAAAATGCGATACACAGAGTCAACATGTGGTTTGAACTCTGCTGGGTAGCGCTACCACTGCAGGCTCTACCACTAGACCAAAGCCTTGTCCGCGGGCAAAGTTTTACTTAGCTATGATGATGCACCGATGGAATTGATCGGCCCTTGTGCATTGGGGAGTATAGAGAGAGCGCAAGGTGAACGGAGAAAGTGAAGGGGAAGCGAAGGGGAACAAGGCACAACTAGACCTGATCACGGGAAGCCTGGTCCGGCAACTCGATCCGAACCTGGCCCAAAAAATATCGATTCAGTCGGCCGACCTTGTCGAAGCAATTTTTTAAAAAACCCTGCACACATGATTTACGATATCCTGCCATTAGAGCATCCCCAGTAGGGGCGCTGTCAAAGCAGCATGCATCACGCGCGAGGAAGAAAAATTCAAACAAGCAGTTACGCGACCATTTACACATAATGCAGGCGTGGATGACAACCCTACTGCTCATGCTCTTAGTACCCTGGAATTTAGCATTTGATGTCCTGTTTGTAGTGTGTGTTTTTCCCTTTGAGACGTGGTATCAAAAGGTTCTTTTTGGCGTCCTTTTCACTGAAACGTTGTATATATCATCGTAATTCATATACCGTCTACGTAACGTACGTTGGTTGTGGTTTTGTCTTTGCTGTGCTTTGAACGCACTCCAAACACGGAGTACTTAATTATTGCACATAATACGTGGAAACACCCCTAAGTATATACTTTCGAATCCAACGGCTAATGTTGCATGCCTTGTCTCCCTCGTCGTAGCCTTTTCATCGATCTTCCTCCTCGTCTCTTCACGGTTGAGACTTGAGACTCGTCCTACCGTGACAGCTACGATAGAAACATTATTTTTATTGTGCTGCTATCCGTATATACTTACTATGATGAATCTCGCATCCCCAATCACGGCAACGCATGCAGTTATGCAAACCAACGTGGTGCTGCGGTTGGTTTGAAGTTAGATTGATTGGTTTAGTTAACCTAACCCAGATATAGTAGCTTAATCCGGTTTAACCCATATTTTGTATTTTGCAATTAATCTAATAAAATTGGTTTGGTTAATGGGATTGGTAGAAGAGGATACTTTTTCACTCTTTTCTTGGTTGGCAGGATTAAATTGTGCTGACCAGGTTTATTTGATGTTGATTAGGGTGTTTGAAGGGTTAAATGTCTAATCCCCTTTACCACCCCTTAATCCCATACCAAACGCATCCCCCGATCATCGCTCAGGTTGTGAGCACGACACACCGAAGGTTGCCAACTAGAAGCTAGTTATCAATCACATGAAATTAAACAAAATTTTAGTTGATTGTCTCCACCGTTGGATTGCAATCCAACTCTACCCTTTTCTCTTCCTCCTCTCCCCTCTTTTCCAGCCTAGCTCTGCTGCTCTAATTCACCTTCCAACCATGCATCACGTGTTGCCCCACTGATTAGGATTCGGGTTTAGATTAGAATATGTGTGCCGCATTCCCTCAACTTAGAGAGGGGGGGGGGGGGGGGCACAAGAGGTGGAGGCCAAAAATCTAGGAGGTGGTGTGGCGCGACGGTGACGCTGCTAGAGCTACAGGTGACCGAGGATGGTAGGCTCATGAGATTTTGCACACAGTGAATACATGTTCAATTGGGTGGAGTAGCGAGACGGCGAGGATGCCGCTTATCGTGTGTAGGAGGTCGACAGAGACAAGGGCAATGGTCACGGAGCGCACAAACACTACAGGAATCGGCAGCACAGTCGACTGCCAGCTAAAGTGTCGACGGCCACAATACAGCCGTCGATACAATCTCACTAGTATCGACGGCCAGACATAAACCGTCGATACACATAGGATACTCTCGACGGCCACAGTTCTAGCCGTCGATAGAGATGCCGGAGGATAGCCAGGCTAACGGCGTCGGTGTAGTATCGACGGCTGACCGTTAAGCCGTCGACACTGTACTTATTTTATCGACGGCATCAATGAGGCCGTCGACACTGTATTTCATGTAAATACTTTTATTCCTATTTTTTCTTAAATATATTGTTTTGTTAAGTTTATTTCATAATCTTTTAGGTTTTTAATGATATGAAATTAAATGTTACGAATGTCGTGTTGATTAAATGTATGTTGCTATGTTTTTTGTTATGTTACCATCGAATAATATACGTCGACGTAGGTTTTAAATAATGTTTAAAGATCAAAATTTAATTTTGAAAAGCTGAATATTTAAATTTTTATCGGATGAGGTTATCGATTAGTGTACTAAGCCATATGTAAATTTGAACTTATTAATGAAAAGAAGTTAAATTCAAACGCATCTTTAGTGATCATTGAAACGCATAAAATAATAAACGTTTACCTCAAATGTTTCGGAAAGCTTCCATTTACAAAGGAGTTGCTGCACGGTGAGCTTTAATAATTTTGATTTTTTTTGTATGCATGTAAATTTATGTAGGAAACAGCTTGGAGTGGTTGGATATTAGAAAATATTTTATTTAAATTTTTTAAAATTGAAATAGAGTGGTTTGACTGATTAAGCCTTTGGGGGGTGCTGCCCTCGAGACTAAGAGATCTCTCGACGGCCCCAAATAAAGCCGTCGATACAGAGCCCTTTTATCGACTGTAGTCAAGCAATACCGTCGGTACAGATATTCTCGACGGCTTTTAAAGTGGCCGTCGATACCAGCATCCCGACGATCAGTGTCGACAATTCGAGGAAATACCGTCGACAACTTCTTTGTATAGAGTACGATGTCGACGGCTTTGTAGATGCCGTCGATACAGCTTAAGTAGTATCGACGGCTAGCTATAGCCGTCGATACTAGTCCGGCACGAGAGAAGTGTCGACGGCTATTACTCGGCCGTCGATAGAAGGTGGACCGTTAGTGCACGATGTCGACGGCTCGATTATGGCCGTCGACAACGCGTCGATAGAAACAGCGCTAGGGCTCGGACTTGGCAAAATTGCCAAGTCCCGACCCTTTCCCTCCTGTCGCGCCGCCCGCCGCCTAACGCGCCCGCCGCCCGACGCACCGCGCCTCCAGTCCCGACAGCGCGTCGCCGGTTGCCGCCGCACCGCGCCGCGCCACCCGAGTGCCCCGCGCGCCGCCCGTCGCCGACGACCGCCGACCGATGGCAGCCATCCCGACGATACCGCCGCCGCTCTGCCCAACGCCGCCCCCACCAGGCGGCGATCGCCGCCGCCCGCCGCTGCTGCCCAAGCCGCCACCGCCGCCGCCGCCGTCCGAAGGGCCTCCGCCGCCACCACGGAGCTGCCCGACGCGCGCCGCCGTCCCGAAGAGCCGACGCCTCGCCGCCGCGGCCGCGCCGCCCGTCGCCTCCCGGCCGGCCGGTGCCTCCCGGCCGCCCTGTTGCCGCCCTGCCGCACGTCCGCACCGACGCCGCGCCACTGTCCCGTTGCCTCCCTGACCTACATCGAGGTATTTCCCGCTTTTTTTTTAATGTTGGTAGTGTAGTGTCGACGGCCACTAATATTCCGTCGAGACTAATTGTTTATTAATCATGATTAGCATAAATTAAATAATAAAAAATAGAAAAAATTTAAAAAAATATTAGAATATGTAGTTTAAAATTTAGGGTTGTTGTTATCATTTATTAATTTATTTATTATGACTGTTAATGGTGATTTGTATTATTTATCGTGCGATTAGGTAGTGTACGTGGATTAGTAGATGTTACCAAGCCGTACGTCACCCGTTCGGAAACGGCACATCTCGTATGAAACACGAACGGTGATTCATTGTGTTGTAATACGAGATGTGACACGCGTTTCCGAATTGTCCAGTGGAGCCCCTTTTGGGCGTCCCAGTGGACAGCCTACGAATGACCGTTCGAGCACACGTCGCGTTGTGGTACCGGAGGGTTCGAGATGAGGTTTTCGACGGCATAACCCTAAGAGGTTCTCCGTGCATAAAATAAGTGCTTGGAGTTTATAACGACTCACGGCCATCGTTGCACTAGGAGAACCCTTAGGGTTATCTTGCCAAATCTCGCCTTGAACCCCGGTATCTTCAGCAAGCAACGTGTGCTCGAGCGGTCGTTCGTAGGTGGGTTTAGAAGCCTTCCAGAGCCAAATACAAAACCCTCACGTGCGACGAAGGCTGGCAACTCAGATGGAAGAAGATAGGAGTTGGATGTATGAAGGATGGCAACGGAACGGACACCACTCGGACGAATGGTACGACAAGACCGAGATATTTCTGAATCGTGCTTTTCAGGATGCTCGAAACGATAACACCCGGGTAACTTGTCCGTGTGTTAATTGCGGAAACTGCAGGAAAAGAACCCGCGCTCAGATGGAGATAGACCTGTACACGCATGGCTACAAGGCCGAGTACCGTCGATGGGTCTATCATGGGGAGACTCGGTGGGCGGTGAGGAGGGGGCACAGCATCCCGCTTATTCTTGGGATGACTACAAGGTGGCGCCACACGGTGATAGCTCCGCCGCCGAGCAGATAAGACGAGAGTTCTGGGTGCGTGATAACTTTTCTGTTTTCCATCTGTGTCAGCATCATCGCCGCTTACGCTTGTTTCATTTGTTTTCAGCTTAGGTACTGCCCTCGTCCGGGCTTGGAGGAGGCAGACATCGATTCTGTCATGGACAGGAACGCCAAGCAAAAGGTGCAGGATCTGATGTCCAATGCACGGGTCGCCGCTATGCAAGATTTTCACAGGTATAAACTAATTCCATATGAGGTTTTCGATGCAAATTTATACTAACATTTGATTTATTTTGTTTTGTCCGGTCGATTGTCAAGGCGAGAAGATTACTATGTCCGACGCCAGCAAATTATACTGAATGCTCGGGGAGTATCTTGCAGTTCGACCGGACCGGTGTCGAACGCCGGATGCTCGGGAGGCCTGTCGCAAAGATCGGGCGATGAGGCATTCATGGAAAAGTCCATGAAGGCCAAGAAGAACCGGGCAGCTATGACGAGCAAGACTACGATAGGAAAGTCATCCTTCGCACAGCTGAGGAAAAGGATGGTAATGTACCCTTAGCTATTTTGAACTTTACTTGTCTTGATCACAAATATGTCAACACTCCTTGTATGATGCAGGGCACCACGACCGGGCAGCTTCCGTCTTGGCTGTCAGTGTTTCGGAGAGGGCACACCTCCCAGAACAAAGATGGCTCATTTGGGCCCGTGGATCAGGTAGCTACGCAGCGAGAGGTACGTACTAAATCATCAACTTCAAATTCTTACACATTAATATGATCTTATTCATCTTCAATTCAATGCGAGCACGCTACAAAGAGGCTTACCCGAGAAGCATGGGCAAGATAAGGACCCAGAGGAGGAGCCACTTGACCCAAAGAGTCATACACGGGCTATGGGTGGGAAGGCCCATGAGAGACTAGCGCCGGACAGACCACCTCGGTAGCATATATTGTCTTATTTATGTACGATTTAGCTCAGGTGACATTTTGAAAAGGGTGACACCGCTTTTTGCGGTCGGAGGATTACATGCAGAGGTGCGAGCCAGACTCATAAGCGGAGAGCCGACGCCCTTGAGGCCGGATGGAGAGGGAGGGCAGCGGGAGAGGAGGAGAGGGACCGGAGAGGGAGGAGAATAGGCAGCTCATGCAGGCGATGAGGGGCACTGAGGACCCACGAGGAAGCAAGGCAGAGGCAGGAGGCGGAGATGGCGAGGCAATGGCGGAGTTCGAGCAGAGGTTCGCCTATCCGAGTCTCTCTCTCGATCAAGGGTAATGTCCTTAAATCTCTACTATCCATTCTCATGTCGTTTATTGCAATTAAATGCATAAGTAAGTCGTAAATAAATTTTAGGTTTGGTCCGAGTGGTACTACCGGTGGTTCGGTCTTCTATAGGGGTCCACCACCGTGTCGAGGTGGATACGGGACACCGGCTCCCTATATGACCTACGGCGCGCACACCGCTCCACCAAGTGACTACGTGGGCCCACATCGCCCACAGGGTGACTTGCCGTATGTGACATCGACGGTAAGTTATTAACTCATATTAATTCATGTTGCAAGCCGTTTATAAATCTTGTAAACCGTTTATATGTGCTATATATGTAGGGTTCCGGTTCAGCGGCTATCGGTGAACTTCACGGCACGGAGGGAGAGGACACATCAGCGAGCCAGGAGGGTCCCACCTGGGTTACGGACCTCTTCGCTAGTGCCCCGCCGATGTTTACCCAGCCGACCAATCCACCCCCGCCTAGCGAACCGCGGCCGAGCGATCTGGATCAATAGATTGCTAAGTATATTGTATTTAGTTTGAAACTCAAACTTGCATGTGACATGTGATGGATTTGGATGTGTTTTATATGTGTGGATGAATTTGGATGTGTTTTTATATGTGTGGATGAATTTGGATGTGTGATATATGATGCGGATGAATTTAGATGTGTGATATAATTGTTTTTGATGAATTGTGGTCACTTTTATGCGACGAGGGGGTTTATGTGTATATTGGGGTATTTGGGTTTACAAAGCGGTTGCGGTTTATTCTTTGGGCAAACAGTGTCCGTAAAATTTTATGTTTTTTCTGCTTTTCAATTTTTTTTTCTGTTCTGTTGTTGTCTCGACGACCAGATATGGGCCGTCGAAACAACGGCTCGGGCAACAGTGTCGACGGCCGTAAGTAGGCCGTCGATACACACTGGCGATATCGACGGCCTAACATTAGCCGTCGACTTGATCGACCGTCTGCGTCACTGAACACTTGCCCACAGGTGGGACCCACTTGTCGGTGTAATAAATACCGAGGTAGGAAGAGCCCTCGAAGGCCAAGAGGGCCCCACGCGCCAAAGTGAGCGAGCAAGGCCAAAGACGCGTGGCGAGCCCCTCGAAGGCCAAGAGGGCCCCACGCGCCAAAGTGGCGAGCAAGGCCCAATGGCGTGGGCGAGCCCCCCGAAGGCCAAGAGGGCCCCACGCGTCGGGCGGGCGAGCTAGGCCCCAGCAGCATGGGCGACCCTCGAGAAGGCCAAGAGGGCCCCACGTCGGCCAGGCGAGCAAGGCCCAGTGGCGTGGTGAGCCCCTCTGAAGGAAAGGCGAGGGCCCGCAAGCGCCAAAGCGGGTCGTCATGAGCCCCTCCGAAGAGAGGCGAGGTCCCACGCGTCGGTGAGGCGGGCAAGCCCCCAGCGTGGGCGAGCCCCTCTGAAGGAGAGGCGAGGGCCCCACGCGCCAAAGGTGCATGGGCGAGCCCTCCGAAGGAGAGGCGAGGGTCCCACGCGCCAGTGGGGCCCGCCTGGCGAGGCGTTCGAAGAGTCTTGGACGAAGGCTCCCTCTTCTTGAAGGACGGCGCATTTAATGAGACATCACGCGCGGATGGACGGTGAAGAAATGATTACCGCTTCTGATGACCTTTGCGTGTCGGCGGTACATCCTTGTACGTAAGAATTGACCTACAGAGAGAAGGTTTGCTTGAGGAGGCCGCCTGCCGGGAGGAAGCAGAGGGCCCCACCCACGACTCACCGGTGTGATCAGGCGGGTCGAGGCCACTTGGGAAGCACGCGAGGCGGCATTGCGCAGCGTGGGCAGCTGCACGTTTCGTCTCTTCGTCGAGTCGTGTCGATTATCTTGAGTATCTTGTCTTGCCTACCCCTCGGCTCTCTCCGCCAAACCCAAAGCTTGTATAAAGGGAAGGAGAGAGGGAAGGGAATACGTGCACTAGCATTCGTGCATTCAAACGCCTCTGTAAACACATTCCCATTCAACCACAATCGGAAAAGAGCTAAGGCTCGGCGGGAGTAGGACTATTACCCGAGGGGTCCGAACACGTAAAATCGGCGATCGCTCCTCGTTGTGCCCGGCGCTCAAATCGAATGGAGCTTGATCGAGTTGGCTAGCGATCTAAAAATCGACCAGGTGTGATCCGCGATGGTTGAGCGGAGAACACGCCCGTCGATGGCGCCAGTGAGGGAAGCGCTAGCATCGGTTCAAGCTCTTGACCCTTCTTGAGACGGCGATGGCGAGCAAAGATCGCGATGGGCAGAAGCGGCCGCTAGAGCCGCTGCCCCGCGAGTCGGCCGCGGCGATGGCGATGAATCACCGGCGGTGGCCGCCGCCTAAATCGAACCTGGCGGAAGCGGCCGCCCGGCCAAGCTAAGCGGCGCGCCTTGGAGAGTGCACTCCGGCCAGAACCTCCATGCGGCGAGGCCTTCTTTGAAAACCCACCGGTTCGGTGACTCGACTCCGGCGCCGTGGTTGGCAACAGCCCCATTCGTCGTCGCCCGCCACACGGTGGTGCAAGTTTGGGCGGGGAACCGTGTTTCGCGTCCTCCGTTCTTTGTTACCCTCGCACTCCTCTCGCAGATCTCCTGGTGAGGGGGGGCGGGGCCAAGATGACAAGAGCCAGGCGACCCCTACGGGGGCTCGGCCGGGCAGGCGTGCAGGTGGCCGCGATCTCCGGTCTCACTGGAGGACCGCCACTTGTGCATGGAGAAGACTGCGTGACAAGCTCCAGGGCCGCGACCGCCTTGCGACATGGCTGCCGCCGCCTGACGAGGGACCAGCAAGAGGGCTCCCGCAGAGCTGCCCCGGCCAGTGAGGGTGGCGCTTCTTCGGCGCCGCCTAGGCGACGGGGGCGGCGGGGCGAGGACCGCGTCCAGGAGCAGGAGGCTCCCGACGTCGGGTGCCGCGCCTTTTCTAAGGAGCTGCGCCGCGTCCAGTGGCCGGAACGGTTTCGTCCGGCCCCCATCGAAAAGTATGACGGCTCCACCAACCCCGATGAGTTTTTGCAGATCTATACGACGGTGATGCAGCCGACAGGAGGGTCGGGGAAGGTTCTGGCGAACTACTTCCCCGCGGTCCTCACCGGCGGAGCCCGCTCGTGGCTCATGAACCTGCCCCCGGAGTCCGTGGGGTCATGGAAGGAGCTCTCGGAGCTCTTCGTCACCAACTTCGTGGCACCTTCGAGCAGCCGGGGTGAAGACGACCTCCACAACGTGGAAGCGAGAAGAAAGGAGAGTCGCCGCGCGACTATATTGGCGCTTGATCAGTCCGCAACACCATCCCTGACATCTCCATCGACGCCGTGGTCACGGCATTCAGGAGAGGCGTCCGAGACCCCAAGGTCAAAGAGAAGATGGCCACCCGCAAGATCAAAACGACGGAGGAGCTCTTCACCCTGGCGCTGAAGTCGCCCTTCAGAGTGAGCTCGCATCCGCCCGGCCGCTTATGGGGAGGAGGGACAGCCCGGTGGCGAGGCCGGACCTCGAGGAACCCCGCAAGGACAAAAAAAGCGCAAAGCGGCCGAGGCCGGCAGGTCATGGCCGCGAGACGACGACAACGACGACGACGAAGCACCCGGCCAGCGCAATGGGCGCGCGAGGCGAAAAAGAGGAGGAGGTCGCGGCGCCGGCGGGCACGGCCCCGTAAAGCGGCCGAGGCGGCGGCTATGGCGATCGCCCGTAGCCGCGACGGTCCCAGCGGCCGCGGACGGCGAGACCATCGCCCCGTGAGTGGGGCGGAAGGCCTTCTTCGTCCCATTCACCGCAACAACTCCCACGACTTGGCGGATTGCCATGTCGTTAGCAAGATGGTGGACAAGCGAGTCCACGAGCGGCAGCAGCAGCAGCAGCGTCCGGCGGCAAAGGGCAAGAAGCGGCTCGCTTGGTTTTCAGCAGCGCGAGCGCGGTTGCCGTCATCCACGGCGGTTCGACCACATATCCGTCCCCACGCTAGCTTTAAGCGTGCGATGAGGAGGTGTCGCGCCGCCGTGCCGCCTCTTTAGTCGGTGAGGCGGTGGCGTGGTCGGGCGACGATCGCGTTGATCGAAGCCGATCACCCGGCCGATACCGCCGCCCTGGTCATCTCCCGATCGTGGTCGCGCCCACGGTCCGGAATGTAAAGCTAGGGCGGTCTTTGGTAGACGGAGGAGTTCCTCAACCTCCTGCTCGCCGGGTTGCCGCGGCGCTCGAGATCCAAAGCGGGAGCTTCGTCCGCGCTACCATTCTTGACATCGCGCGGGTTGAGTCCGTCGGCTGGGCGCGTCGATCTCCGGTGGCGTTTGGAAACTCGACAACTTCCGCACCGAGATGCTCGAGTTCGGTGGCGGACTTCGACCTCCCTAACGCTATCTTGGGTCGGCCGGCGCCGACCAAGTTCATGGCGGTTTGCCACTATCGCGTACATGGTGGTGAAGATCCCGGCCACCCGCCCCATCGTCTTTGAAAGTGGACCGCCCGGGGCGCTCCGCTGCGACAAGGACGCTCTCGCTTTGGCGAAGCGTCGGTGCCTGAAGGCAAGCTTCGACTCGGGAGCTCCTCGGCGAACCCGTGCCTCACCCGGTTCGTCTCGCGGAGGTTAAGGCGGTCTCCTGGCGAAGTCGACCAGCGAGACCGTTCGGTGGGCGCCTCTCTTAGCGCCAAATAGGAAGGCGCGCTCGTCTCCTTCCTCCGATCCTAACGCAGACGTGTTTGCGTGGCAACCGTCCGACATGGTTTGGGGTCCCGAGGAGGTGATTGAGCACAAATTGGCGGCGTTCCGGCCTTGACGGTCATCTTGAAGGTCCGGAAGCGGTCGGTAAGCGCCAGAAGTTATCCGCCAGAGGTGGACAAGCTCTTAAGGCGAAGTGCGTCCGCAATGTCGCCCGTCCTGGTGGCTCGCGAACCCGTCCTCGTTAAGAAATCAACGGCGCCGGAGGATGTGCGTGGATTTCACCGACCTCAACAAAGCGTGCGAAGGATCGTACCGCCCCGCGTCGATCTCATCGTCGACTCATTGCGGGGTGCGAAAGCAACAGTCTACGGATCGTACTCGGGTACCACCGATTAGCATGGCGAAGAAGATGAAGACAAGACCGCCTTCGTGGCGCCCATGGGCGTCTCTCGCTACACAAGGATGGCGTTGATCGAAGAATGTGGGCCCAACCTATCGAGGGCCATGCACATCGCTCACCGCCCCCAAATAGGGCGAAACACGAGGTGTCGTTGATGATCCGGTGGTGAAGTCCAAGAAGGCGGAGGAGTTGATCGGCGACTGGAAGAAACCTTCACCAACCCGAGGAAGCATCGCATCAAGCAACCCAGAAATGTGTATTCGCCGTTCCGTCAGGGCAAACTGCCGATTCCTCGTCTCCCGAGGGGATTAAGGCGAACCGACAAGATCGCAGCGATCGAGAATATGAAGCCCCGACGCGACTTGCGCGGATCACGATGCTTGGTGGGTTGCTTGACCTCCCCGGGCGCTTTATAGCTACGCTGAGGGGATAAAAGTCTCCCACCGCTCAAGCTCCTAAAGAAGACCAACCAGATTCGAGTGGACGGCGGAGGCGCAGGAGGCGTTCGATGGTGCAAGAAGTATCTCACCTCCCGCCGTCCCCTCCGCCCGGACCGGGCGAGCCGCTGATCCTCTACGTCGGCAAACCCCAGCGGTCGGTATTTGTCTTTGGTGGCGAGAGAGAAGGCGTTCAGCGCCCATTTACTACGTCGACAAGGTCCTCCACGATGCGAAACAAGATATTCACAACACCAGAAGATGCTCTACGCCGTCTTGTGGCGTCCCGAAAGTCGCGCCACTACTTCGAGGCGAAGTTACGGTGTTGACCAAGTATCCCTTGCGGGAGATCCTCTTCAACCGCGAGGCGACGGGTCGCATCGCCAAATGGGCCATGGAGCTGGCAGAATTCGATCTCAAATTCGCTCCCCGAACGGCCATCAAAGGGCAAGCTCTGGCGGAATTCATCAGCGAGTGGACTCCGGCGGACACAGAAGCTGAAGACACCCCAGTACCCTCGCCGTGGACACTCTTCTTCGACGGCTCATTCCGGTGGGGGAAATGGCGTCGTCTGGTGTCTCCCACGGTGATGTCGTCCGCATCTGGTGGTCTTGGACTTCCGCGCCACCAACAACGTCGCGAATATGAAGGATCGCCGCCGGACTCGGGCGGCCGACCCTTGGCATCCGGGCGGCTACAAGTAAAAGCGACTCTCTCCCGGTCATCAACCAGCGAGGAAGGATTTCTCTGCTCGGATCCGTCATGGCGGCCTACTGGCGAGGTGCGCCGGTTGGAGCGGCACCGAGGGCTTGGGCTTCATGCACATCCTCGCCGCGACAACTACATGGCGGATGAACTGGCCCAGATTGCCTCATCAAGGGCACTGTTCGGCCGGGTCTTTGAAGAAAGACTTCTGTGGCCGTCCGTCGCAGTTTCCCCAACTCTGGCGGGGATGACGCTTTCGACGCAGCCTCCACTTCGGAGGAGACGTCACCAACCTGCTGCAGCCCCCGGTTGGAGGGAGGAGGCGGAGAAAGCTGAGAGGCGGTTGAGGCGAAGCGTCGAGCCAGGCGAGTCGTCGGTACAATGTCTGTAACGTCGCCACGCTCATCCGGAAGGTCGATGGATGAATCCGATCCTAGCCTACTGCGGGATGGAGTGATCCCGACGATGACGCGTCGGTGAGAAGATAGCGCGCAAGGCCAAGCGCTACATACGGTAGGTGGGGACCAGACGCTGTGGCGCAAACGGAGTTCTACTGAAGTGCGTCACTCGGGAAGCGGGGAGTGAAATTCTCTCTGAGATCCATGGAGGCGTGTGCGGGAGCCATTCAGGGAGCCGGGCGTTGGTTGGGAAAGCTTTCCGCCACGGCTTCTATTGGCCTACTGCCCTCCAGGATGCCTTCGAGCTGGTGAGGAGATGCGAAGCGTGCCAATTTCATGCTAAGCAGATCCACCGACCGGCCCAGGCGCTGCAGACCATTCCACTCTCTTGGCCGTTCGCGGTGCAGAAATTTGATATTCAGGCCCGTTCAGCAGCGAACGGAGGATATACTCATCATGCTCGCCGCCATCGACAAGTTCACTAAGTGGGTTGAAGCCTCGCCGGTCCGGCGATCACATCCGCAGCGGCTATCAAGTTTATAAAGAGCATCTTCGTCCGGTTTGGTGTCGCCAACAGAATCATCACTGACAACGGCGCTTCGGTTTAAAAGCGCTGATTTCCAAGATGGTGCGAAGAGTTGGGTACCAAGCGTGCCGCCTCAGATTCGCGCGCACCAAGAGCAATGGGCAAGTGGAGCGAACAAATCGGAAGTACTCAAAGGACTCAAGATAAGGGCTTTCGATCGCTGGAGAAGCGCGGCAAGCGCCGGCGGAAGAAGTCCCCACCAGTATTGTGGCGCCGCGACAACTCCTATGAGCCACCGGCGAGACCCCTTCTTCTGGTATACGGCTCGGGCGGTGCTCCCATCGAGCTCGCCCGGCTCCCAAGGGTGGCGGCGTTCAGCGAAGAACAAGACCACGACCGGCGTCAGGGCGAAGTGAATCTCTGGAGAGATCCGAGACAGAGCGGCGATCCGGCCGCCAAGTATCGGCGAGACAGCTGCGCCGTTATCAAGCAAAGCGGGTGTGTGTGAGAACACCGGCGATGGGCGACCTCGTTCACATAAAATCTAAGCGCAGCGGGCGCCTAAGCTATCTCCCCGGGAGGGCCCTTCAAGGTGGTCTCGATCTTCCGCCAGACTCGGTCGGACTCGCATTCGAGGATGGTCGCGAATGGCGAACACTTGGAGCGTCGGCGGTGAAAGTTCTACCGAAAGCAGTCCAAGAGCTTTTTTTTTTGGGGCCTTCCTTTGGAGCCGAGCGGCGAGGTCTTCTTCCTTCACCGCTTCGCCTCGAGGGGTCAGATTGTACAAAGCCATCTTCAATAAGAGATAAGTCATGTCTCCTTGTGGGCACCCGTTTCTTTTTGCCTCAAGTCCGTTAGAAAGCATTCTATTGAAAGTCGGTAGCGAAAAAAAGTACTCAAGGCGGATGGCCCTTAGTTGCAAGAATTTAACGCTGCGACTTCGCCGTTAGGCGGCGAAGCGAGACGAAGGCGGGTTCTAACTGGTCGTCGGCTCGGTCTAGGCAATGCGCCAACAAATGCACCGGCGACTAGACCACTTCCTGAAGCTAAGTTCTCGCCACGCGACGTCCGTGGTCGGTTCAAAAGAGGCCATAAGGGTTGAAGTAACTAGATGCACGAGGAAAAGCGCTCACTTTCAATGTAAAACTCGCTCTAAAGCTTTTTAGCGTCGATGGTTTAACTGAAAAGGTCTGTTAGAAAACATTCTGCCGAAAGCTGGTAGCGAAAGTACTTAAGGCTGATGGCCCCTTAATCGCAAAGGCAAACACTTATAACTTACGCTGGTGCGAGGCAAAGCAGACGGAAGGCGGGTTCTAGCCGGTGTGTCGGCTCGGTCTCAGGCAATGCGCCAACAATGCAAGACCGGCGACTAGACCACTTCCGGAAGCTAAGCGCTCGCCACGTAATGTTTAAGTCGGGTTGCGAGAGGCCATAAGGGTTGAAGTAACCAGATGCCTAAGGAAACAGCGCTCACTTGCGGCAAAACGTTCAGTCTAAAGCCTTCGGCGGCCGGGTGCCCCGGTTCAGTTTCGTAAGTTTAAATTGTGCGAAGTTCAAATGAGACTCACAACAAAAGAGCAAAAGTTTGTTTGCATTGATAGGCAACATTTACAAGGCAAAAAAGACAGGGGAGTCTCGCTACTCCTCCTCGTCTTCGTCTTCCGCTGGAGCGGCGCCGCCCATCATGGACATGTGGCCGGCGGCGGTGTCGACTCAACGCTACCGCTCAAACCGGTCCACCGGCGCGAAGGCTCTCCGATGGCGGTGTCGAGATCAAACGCAGCTGCCCGAGCAAAACAGTTGCCCAAGATGAACCCGCTATTGCCGAGCGCCTTAGGCGACCGTCTTGATCGCCCGCGTCCGCAACGCCACCGGAGAGACAGCGAGGCTTGGCGGCTTCGCCTGGCGCCAGCAGATCTGGCCGTCTCCTCCCAGCGAGGATGCGGGTAACACCAGTGGATGCGAAGCGTCCGGAAGCCGCGGTAGGCGGTCTGAGCATGTCGGCGAGGGTTCGGGCGCTCGAAGCGTTCGAGACGGAGGTCTTGATCCGCTTGGCGGCGGCGGCGGCGGCTTGCACGCCGCACCTCGCTGGTCATCGCCTCCCAGCGGCGGTCTCTCGGCCGAGGCCCGCCGCACTCGCCGGCAGATCGCTCCGCCAAAGCGAGGGCTTCCTCCGCGTCGCCCAGTGCGGGAGAGGTGCGGCGCCTCGAAGGCGCCTACGTCGGCGATCACGGCCGAGATGGCGGCGCGCCAGTGACGCGGATGGCGAAGGTTCTCCGGCCGTGGCGTCGGCGAACCCTCATTGCCTGCGAGCGACCTCCGTGAAGGAGCGGCGGGCGGTGCTGGGTGGCGAAGTCGCGTGGAGCGAGCTCGGCGCCCCGCCCGCCTGTTCCAAGAAGGACAAACAGGTTCAGGTATGCAAAAGTGTGTAGCATGCTAACCCTAATGTGAAATATCGTAAGCGCAGGAAAGCCAACTGAGGCGGTGCGCCGGCTGAAGCCGGCCGGGGGAGCTCAAATCGCTGTTCTGTGGCGGCGCGCAAGACGGCCGCGCGCCGCCGCCGTCAACAGCGCAGCGCCGCCAGCGAGTAAGCGCCGGCAGAAGCGCCAGCCAGCAGCGATGAAAACGACGACGTCGGCCGGCGCCGCAGAGGCGCCAGCGGACGGAGCGGAAGAGACCGGCAGCGGCGCCAGCTTCGGAAAAATCGCCGCGCTCGCCCGGTGGCGGAGCGGCGGCGTAGCTGAAGTCGCCGCGCTCGCCCGATGGCGCGGGCGGCGGCAGCAGAGCCCCACCCAGGGGCTGGCGGCGGCGAAGCTTCGAGTCGGGGCGAGCCCTCTTTGGACTCGTCTCTCCTCCTCCTCGTCATCATCCACGGCGAGATCTTGGCGGCGCTTCCGGGGCGCCGTCGAGTCGGCCCCTTGGCGAGGCAGCGGCAGCATGAAGCTTGGGCGGTCGCCGGAGGCCGATCGCGGATCAGAGTGGCCCGTGCCACTTGGACCGCAGGACCGAGACCTCCGTGAGGCAACGCACTCAAGTATTGGCTGCGCTCCGTGGATCCCGATCCGCAGAGGGAGGATGCTGCGAGCAGCGAAGTGTCGGCCGGCCCGACCGGGGCGATAACCCGCCACCCGATCCGAACACGTCGTCCGGCCGTTCCTGCGGTGGATGAACGAAAAAAAACCATAAGATTGGCGAAGGAAAGACGTACCGCAAGGTCGCGAAATTCAAAAGAACGCGAGTATTCACCTCCAAGCGGTCGCGCGTCCGTCGTTATCACCGTAATACGTCCAGCGGGGCGCGCCCTCAACGAAGCGGGCAAAGGCGGCGCCGCAAAAAGTCCGCCACCACGTGGTTCCGGTGAGCCCGGCGGCGAGCTTCGGCAATGCGCGCCATCATCGCATCCGTGCCCGCTGGATCGTCTAGCTGGGCCCCCCAGTCGGCGGTGGGCTCTGCGGGACTGTCAGGAAGGACAAGATCGTCGCAGCCGCTGGAATCTTCCACATACAGCCACTGCCGGTGCCAGTCCTTCCAGTTGGACTTGACCGCGGCAGGTATGAAGGCGGAGGCCTCACGGAGCGCAAAATAGCAGCTCCCAACCGCGCTCGAGCACGAGCCCGTGTGCAGGATGAAGAGTCGGCGCCAGAGCGGAAGGCTTGGCATCGTCCCCACGAACGTCTCGTAGAGGTGGGCGAAGATGGCGAGGCCATGATCGAGTTAGGGGAAGGTCGCCGCTGGATCCCATAAGGCGAGTACCCCAAGAAGAATTTGAGTACGGCGGGGCGAGGCCCGCCAAAGACGCCTCAGAGAAGGTCACGATCTCCCCGGCGCGAGACTTCGGCGACGATGGTGCCGCCATGGAACCGGGCGGCGGTCGGTGTACGAAGACTCGGCCGCGCCACCACCGATCCTCATCGGCGGTGAAGCGGCGAAACAGCTCGAAGGTGGTACGGCATCCCGCATGGCGGCTCTTCTTTGCGCTTGGGAGCCATGGAAAGTTTAGCGGTGGCCGGCGAAAGACTTGGTGGCGAAGAGAAAGAAGGCTCTGTGGTGGTAGTGATGGAGGCAAGTAGCGGTTTGAGGACTTAGCGCGGAAGGATTAGCCGCGGCGCCAAGAGAAGTATTATAGGCGTGGAAGCGGCGCGACGGTTTGATTCCGCTCACGCAGCAGCAGCGCCATCATTACCTCGCCGTTTGGTTTCCGCGCAAAGCGCGGTTCCCAAGGAAGATCATCGCGAGCGGAGAATCGAGCGTCTGGTCGTTGTGGGGTTGGGCCCCACGATTAAATCTCGCCCTTGAAGATAACCAGACATCGGCGCGACGGTTCGCGTATCACGGTGGTCCCGGACTCTTGTCGGTGTAATAAATACCGTGGTAGAAGAGCCCTCGAAGGCCAAGAGGCCCCACGCGCCCGCGGCGAGCAAGGCCCGGCCGTGGGCGAGCCCCTCGAAGGCCAAGAGGGCCCCACGCCAAAGGCGGCGAGCAAGGCCCAGTGGCGTGGCGAGCCCCTCGAAGGCCAAGAGGCCCCACGCGTCGGTGGGCGAGCAAGGCCCAGTGGCGTGGCGAGCCCCTCTGAAGGAAAGGCGAGGCCCCGCGCGCCAGCGGGTGCGTGGGCGAGCCCCTCCGGCGAAGGCGAGGCCCCACGCGTCGGTGGGCGGGCAAGGCCCAGCCAAGGGCGAGCCCCTCTGAAGGAGAGGCGAGGGCCCCCACGCGGGCGGTGCGTGGGCGAGCCCTCCGAAGGAGAGGCGAGGCCCCACGCCGCCAGTGAGGCCAGCGGCGAGGCGTTGCGAAGGAGTCTTGGGACGAAGGCTCCCCTGCTTCGAAGGACGAAGCGCATTTAATGAGACATCACGCGGATGGACGGTGAAGAAATGATTACCGCTTCTGATGACCTTTGCGGTCTGGCGGTACATCATTGTAACCTGTAAGAATTGACCGTGAGAGAATGTTTGCTTGAGGAGGCCGCCCGCGTCGGGGAGAGCGGAGAGGGCCCCACCCGCAGACTCACCGGTGTGGATCTGCGGGTCGAGGCCACTGCGAAGCACGTGAGGCGCGCACAAGCAAAGATGGGCAGCAACACGTTTTCGTCTCTTCTGTCGAGCCGTGTCGATTATCTTGAGAATCTTGTCTTGCCTACCCTCGGCTCTCCCATGACCCAAAGCTTGTATAAAGGGGAGAGAGAGAAAGGGTACGTGCACTAGCATTCGATGCATTCAAAACGCTCTGTAAACACATTCCCATTCAACCACAATCGGAAAAGAGTTAAGGCTCAGCAGGAGTAGGACTATTACCCGCGAGGGGGTCCGAACACAGGTAAATCGGCGAGTCGCTCCTCGTTGTGCCGACGCTCAAATCGAATCGAGCTTGATCGAGTTAGGCTAGATCTAAAAATCTGACCAGGGGTGTGATCCGCAGTGGTTGAGCGGAGAACACGCCGTCACCACTTTCTTAGTATCGACGGCTATATTCGGCCGTCGATACTAGGCCGCCCGGACGGTAAACGCCGTCTTGGCTACATGTGTCGACTGCTATAGCGTTAGCCGTCGATACTACGAGTCTCGACGGTTAGGCTGTCGAGACTACTACTCTCTCTCGACGACGTTTCCTCGACGGCACTTGCTCGACGGCGGGCCGTCGACACTAATAAATCTCGATGGTTTTTATAATTTTATCGGCGGCTTAAACCGTCGAGAGTGTTGCAATCTCCTGTAGTGAAAATGGCGTTGATATCGATTGAAATACGTGCAGGATTTAATAGAATGTCATTTTCTTATGTTTGCTTGAAAAAAATGGGGGCGAGGCCATGAGGGGATGAAAAAACTAAAAATCAATGGATTTTAGAAAAATAGGAAAAATATATTGAAAATTTTGACTTGACCAATTTTTGGCCGAGATTTTGATCAGCACCAGCACCAAACCACGCACAGTGGCTACTAGCAGCACCACAGTAGCCCCACACTGACAGACATACATATAGGTGAAAGCAAGTTCTCTTGCAAGCTGAAGCCTGAACGCTGAAGGGCGCAGCAGCCAGCAGCCATGGGCAGCGCGACCAAGATCGTGAGGATGGCGCTCCACGCCTTCTTCACGCACTACCACCCCGCGGCCTCCGCGGCGGCGCTCCTCGCGCTCCCCTTCTCCGCCGCCGCGCTGCTCTCGCGCTCGCCGGCATTGCTCGCGCCGGCGCCCTACCTCCTCCCGGCGCTCTCCCGCCGCCTCCGCCGGGTCCTCGTCGCCGCGGGGTTCCCGCCGGCGTCGCAGCTGCTCTTCCTCCTCAGCCACAGGCTCTCCCACTCCGTCGTCTCCTTCCTCGCCACGCTGCCCTTCGCCCTCTCCTTCCTGCTCCTCGCCAAGGCCTGCGCCGTGCGCTGCTCCTCCGCGCAGCCGCCGCGGCAGCGCCGCCACCCACCGCCGCCGCCGCAGCCGGCGGCGCTGCTCCGGGCGTGCCACTACGGGCGATGGCACGGACGCAGCTCGCCAACTTCGCGGCGCTGCTGGCCGCCAACGCGGCGGTGTTCGCGGCGCTGCTCGCGTCGTTCAACGCCGCCGAGGCGCTGCAGCTGGGCTCGGACGGCCGGGCCGTGCTCGCGCTCTCGGCCGCCGGCGTCATCGTCTACTCCGTCGCACTCGCCAACGCCGCTGCCGTCTGCAACCTGGCCACCGTCGTCGCGGCCGCCGAGGGCCGGGGCGGCTGCCACGCGCTGCTCAAGGCGCTCGTCCTCGTCCGGGGCGACGCCGCCACCGCCGTCGCCGTGGCGCTGCCGGCCAGCCTCGCCACCGCCGCCGTCGAGGGCCTTTTCCAGTTCAGGGTAATGAGGCTGTACATGATCAATGGCAAGATGACCTCAGCGATGATCTGTGAAGGATTCTTGATCGCCTACATCCACTCCATGATCTGTGTTCTTGACACTGTCATCACTTACATGGTCTACCAGACCTGCAAGGCCAGCCATTCTTGCGACCTGTTGGAACTAGAAGGGAAAGGGGATTTGAGAGCCTGACTTTCTTCACAATTTTAATCACTAGATATTAGAGCACACACCTCTTACATGATGGTGATGCTCATTGATGAAGTTTTGATTATTTTTTTTTTATCTTTATAAGGATTAATTTCTGGTTTTGAGGACAGAGATGCTGTTAGTGTTAGGAAGTGCATCAGTCCCAGCAAGTGGCTAAGCTGCTAAAGGAGGGTACGTTTGTACATAATTGCAAAAGGCAGGGTCTATAAGATTTGGTGCCCATATGAATGGACAGTTTATAATTTGGCATACATTATATATACTCGCTTCAGATACTTGAAGCAGTTGTTTTTTAACAGGTTAGGGGGGTTTTGCTCTTTTCTCATGCTCTTCACATATTTAAAATAGTATCTTGGAAGATCTCAGCTAATTGGTCGAGAAACAAGAAGCATGCATGCTACAGCAGCTCTTCATTATAAATTACCAAGTACATGTTCCAAAATCATGCCATGTTTTGGAAATTTGGCATTTCAACATACATCTTCACTCGCTCAACGCCTGCAGCTGGATCATCACCTGATGGATAAGATCCACATCCTGACATGTCACCAAAAGTTAGCAACAATTTGGGTCAGTTGCTAACATCCTGAGCCCACCATTTCAAGTGCTCCTTTCCTTGATTCCAAAGCAAAGCAAAGTAATAGGCATATGCATACTACTACTGCAGCTGCTACTACATATGACATATCCACATCAACTTGCAGCGGTGACCAGTCTGGTTGCCCTGGTGGCGAGTGAGTTGTAAAAATTTCAATGATTTATATCAGCTTTCTGGTAACTTTCTTGCCTCCAATCCAATCCACATCTCAGATCTGGGAATATACATGGTTACTACCACTTTTTTTTTTTACATAGTTGCTATCACTTGCCCCATGCAGTAATGCAGATTCCAAGTGCCACAATGCTACAAGAACTTTCTTCCAGTAGAGACATGGGCTTTAGGCGCACACAAAAAGTTAGACCTGGGGACTAGGTTACATAATAAATGGGTACACCAAAAGTTAGGGCATATTATAAAGTAGATAAGCTTTTGGGATGACCAAATGGGATATAGCTGTTTAAGCTTTGTTCTATGTAACTGTCTTTCCTTAATTTGCTGATGAAGTGTGAGAAAAGAAAGAACAGTGCTTCTTGGACCTGGAATTGATACCAGATTGCAGGCACGTATGTCAAATACAACATAATCTCGGTAAAGGATATCAGATTGTCTCCAAGAAGAAGTGAAATGGGAAAGAAAGGTCTCCAAGAGATGTTTTTATATTTGAGCAAGGCAAATACGTAACATATTTGGTACGGTTTAACCAAGAACACCAATCCACAGGATACAACTTCAGTAGTTAAGACTACACACTGTTATATAAGAGGTCAGAAGTTCAACAGGCATATAAAAGGTTAGGTTTGGAGATTTTCGTAAGGTCTAAGCACTGTTGAACTCTTTTTTTTTTGGTTAAAAAGTTACGCCCAAACTACCAGATGGATTTGCCACCCAGTTTTCATTTCGAGTGATGTTCATATGCAGATTCCATAGTAGTATCATACCATCTAGAAATGGGTAGGGTACAAATAGGAAAGGTTCAAATGATGTACTTCTAATACGTGAATTACAGTTCGATTCCCAACAGAAATTTGGGAAAGATAACCTAACTCAAAAACTGGAAGATGCCATCATGCATGAATCCTGCTTAAGGTGATGTTACCATGTTAGAAGAGAGGAATTTAACCAGAGCAAACTTTAGCTTCAAGCATGGTTGAGAGGGCCTGTCTGATAAATAAAATTAAGTAAAGACACTGCTTAGTATGGGATCAAATGTCCTTATCAGATTTCATTCTGAAATCATCCGTGGAGGGTAAGACCTAATGTTTCTCCCAAAAGGTTTAGGATCAACCAACCAAATAGTACGTGAGATTCTGAATAGATGCAGCAACATTAGATAAGGACATTCTGGCCGATCTTGACAGTGATGTGCCTGAATTTTGCAGTGATAATGGCCAGGAGATCGAAACAGCAGCATGATATTGCTTAGGTACATAAGTAATGAAAACATTTCCATTTCCTTTAGGCTAGGAACAGAGAGTGCTAAAGTAGAGAATAAAGGTTTTGTACCTCATATAATGGTGGGGAAGGGTTGCCAATAGGTGGATGGAAATTCTGTATAGCTTCAGAACCTGTATACAAGTATCACCTTCAGCTGGAAACAGTGAGTCTAATGACTACTTGCTGCCAAAAACTAAAGATCTGGTAAAGGTGTTTTTTTTTTTTTTTTTTTGCAAACCATCAGTAAATTGCAAGGACACACAAGCTAGTCTCAAAAGAAATGGGAGGACGAATGATGGTACAATTGACATATAAAGCTCTGTGTTTATCGGATAAGACTGAAGCAGTGCAATGCAGATTGACGAGTATGAAGTTATAGATATAGAACAAGTAAAAGTCCAGGATATCTAAAAGCGGAAATGATGTGGCATGAAAGTATGAAAAAGATCAAAGTACATAGTTCAAAATATACATTTCTTATGTGGATTTCCTCTTTTACAAATTATAACAACACATGGGCATCTGTATATCCATGGCTAATTTTCATCTTACTACGATACAAACAAGAACTTGTGGGGGCATAAATTACAAGTAAACATGTACACAACTGATCCATCTACTACATCATAAATATGTATACAGAGCTTCCACCTATCTTGTATTATACTGCGTATGCTTCAACCTAATATCTACATGCTAGAAATGCTGGTTGTATCAGCAATTCCGTGTGTCTGTGAAAAACTGCAAACAATGATACCGCTGTTGTGGCGCGGTATTATTGAACTCCGAGAGCATTTGGAGCCATATGACGCTAAGAATTGCAGGCATCCAATATTTGCCTGAAGAAAATCAACCAAATACCAGTGCAACAACTCCACAATTAGGGTCCCAAAAGACTCAATTGAACAGAATTATTCTTCCCTTTTGAATTGTAAGATTCCAACTGGCCTCTGGTTAATGTTGCTGAAATCTGTTCTTGTAAGTGAAGCTTGATTACTAGATATGCTATTCTGCCCTTTATGTTGTGAACTGTTTGAAAGGGCCGCATTTCCTGCATTCTGGTTGCTGCCCCTGCCAACCGGTGGTTCATGGTTATGTTTTCCTTCATAAGTTGTTATGACAGCCTTGGGGTCTGACGAAGCCCTTTCAATGTGTTTCCTAACATTGCATCCAGCGTATGTGCACTTGTAGTAACTCCTACAGGTAGAAAGACATCATGTAGGTAACAATGAGACAAGTAAGAAAAAAAGTATGCCATGGTTTTTTGGTAATGCATTGTTATATAAATTAGTTGTGGAGTTTGTGCCTTGCACATGAGCACGTGGCCAACAATGGTTCTAGAAAGCCCATATTTACTGCAAAGAAGGTAATAAATTCCACAAAGATCCATAGGCTTTGAGTATTCAGTGAACCAGTGGTGTGTGCCATATCTGCAGATTCAGTGGTAACTGATAATATTTCACAATTAAGGGAAAATGTGGTCTGTCCGACGACAGAATTACAGTAATTGAAAGGAATATGTTTCTTCCAGGGTTTATACTTAAATATCTTCTATATTCTTCATCCAGGAATCACAAATTTATACTACCCATTCTCTCTATTAGTCTATCCACTTTTATCTCCTCTGCCCTCAGCTTAGACTAATTTTGTTGGCTACATGAACATTTAAATCACATATATCGCATAGACACTTAGACAGTTATCACCAATCATCTTGCTTTTTTTGTTAAAGTTATTTCTCTAGAGCCGCCTCATTTTCTTGATTTTATTAGGCTCCTCTTTCTTTCAATTTGGTCAACCAACTCTACTTAGTTAACTCATATCAGAAAAAAGTGAGTATACGAAAAAATAGCCATTTAGATTTAAAAAACTACTTAACATGCAAAAAGTGAGTATACGACAAAATAGCCATTAAACATGGAAAATTTGGGTGATAATAAAAAGGAGAGCTAGGTGGGTGCAACATGGGTGGTCATATATAAACTATATCTGAAGCTAGAAAACTAAAAAAGAGCATTCAAATGGTAAAATACCTTGGATGAGGGTTTCCTTTGACCACCTTCTGCCCATATTTGCGCCATCTATAACCATCATCCAAAAGATCAACCTCACTGGTTGTTTGCACAATAATCTTGGGCTCTGTCAAAGTCTTCTGAGAAGAAATTTGTACATTCCTAAATAACAAAGGAAATCAATTTTAAGATAACAAAATTGTAATCAGATAGTTGAGTTGTTCTGACAGTGAAAACCGAAAAGTACCTTCTTTTGCTGTCATTCTCTACGTCATCCACTTCATGTGGCCTTGATGCACCATCATCCATATCATCTCCATCACTTAAACCAGATAATTGCTCCGACATCCCATACAAACCTTCCTGATCTCTCTTAGCACCTGACAAACCAGACGTGGTATCATTGGATTGCTCATTTTGTTCAGCCAACGAGGAGCTGCCATCTTTTGGACGCTTATTTGGTGGGCGCTGGTGATTATGTTTGCCTTTGTATATGATCTCAGATATTTGACCATCTTCTGCATGCTCTACCTTTTTCTTGACAGGACAACTGGGATGAGTACATTTGTAGTAGCTCCTTGGGCAATCACTGCCCTTCACCACCTTCTGACCATATTTCCGCCAGTTATAGCCATCATCGGCAGGCTTATCAACAGGAGCATTAACTTGGTACCTCTGAGATGCCTCAGCAGGTTGATAAGCTACATTCTCATTGTTTGTTACTGTTGTCATCTCTGAAATTCCTGCCATATTGACTGTGGGGTTCATATGTTGTAGAGCTTCAGATGATTTAGTAGCCCCTGACAAGGATGGTTGTGCAATATGATCGAACATTCTGAGAGGGGAGTGGCTTGCTTGGGCTGTGACTTGGGCCAAAACCTGCTGATGCGACATTGCAAAACCACCCTGTAAAAATACAGGACAGGTTGTCAACGATAAAATGTCAATATATATAGTTTCTTTGTTCAAAACAAAGAACAGGTACTACAGAAATAAATATTGTTTAGGGAGGAATACTGAATGAAATGCTGTAACAGCGTGCTGTTCTTTGTCATCAAATGATCAATTATTTATCTTGTTCATACTGGATGTACTTAGTTGAGAACTTATCTTAACAGGATTAATTTTGCAACCACGAAACCCTCACGTGGCTCTACAGCTCTAGCCAGCAACCACTTGAATATGAAATGCAAAAGTTATGAACTATTGACGATCTGTCCAGAACAAATTGGCAACTAATTTTTACCACCTCAAACTGAGTTGTCTGGAGAATCCTAAGAAGTATCAAGAGGTCGAGATTATCAAAAGAAAGAAACTTATCACGCTGTTTCACTAGAAAGGTGTCGCATCAGTACCAACATATCATGCCAACTTGTAATCGAAAAAAAACACACCAACATGTAATTGTACCACACTGGAGATAGGACAGTACCATCATTTGATACTGGGAAGGCAATGTGCCAGATCACCACTCGACATATCTAAAATATCAATAACTGCCATCTCTTATTTGTAGGCTAAAGATTCTTTATTGCACCACGGTGTAGTGCCACATCCGGGCATCCCACACACAGATATAGAAGGCGCTTTTGAGCGTTATCGGCCAAATCTATGGGACCGATCGATCAGTGCCCTAGATGCTCCCACCTTGGTAAAGCACCAAATAAGGTAAGAAACCGTAAAATTGTCACCTCCAGAAGTTTCCGATTCCCTAATCCAGATTACCTCGCAAGCTTTAGAAAATGATTGCTACATTTAAAGCAGCACAGATGATGGCAACATGATTATTTTTCAGATTTACTCTCATATCAGCCAAAATGAAAGACAGAGATGTTGAACGAACTGATGAGACCTATCAAGGTTGAAGTAACAGCTCCCATGCACAATCTAAGAAATGGAAGTATGAAGCCTGCCTTACAATCAAAGAACCTAACTGTCTCATTAATATCTAACCAAGAACACTTTGAAGATTAACACATAGACAGTATACTAGAAAGAAAAGAGGATCACAACAACAAAATAAATGAACTCTTCTTTCGAAAAAATAATCCAAGAGCTTCTCGAAAGAGAGAGGAAGCAAGGGCCATGAAAAATCTGATCTTTTTGCAACAGCTTTAACCTTTGCGGGAAAAGTGCAATAACTGACGGTGTCGGTGTGAACACGTACCATGGCGGGCGAGAAGAGCAGGCCGGGGGAGTCGAGCAGGCCGGAGGGGCTGAGCCCGGGGGGCACGGTGAACACGGCGGCGGCGGAGGCCGCCCCCGCAGGCGGCGCCACCGACAGCGCCGGCCCGGCCCTCGCGACCCCGCCCCTCGCCCTCTCCGCCTCATGCTGCTGCTGCTGGTGCGGGGGCGGGAGGGAGCCGGCCGTGAGGAGCTGCGTGAAGGTCGTCGCCCCTCCGGCGGACGACGACACTCCGCCGGAGCCGCCGCCGGCGGCGACGTCGGGTCGGAGGCGAAGAGCGCGGAGGCGAGCGTGAGCGGGCCGGGGCTGGCGTCGCCGGCGCCGGAGAAGAGCGACTCCGCGGCAGAGCGCGGCGGCAGTGCCAGGCGCGGGCGCGGCGGCGGCGGCGGGCGCGCGGACATGGTCGTCGCGGGAGGGAGGCGCGTAGCTAGCTAGAGAGATAAAATCCAAGAGTAGAGAGGGAGACAGGAGGAGGGAGAGGGGTGATTGGATTCTCTCTCTTCCCCCCTGGCACGTTGACTTTTGTAAGCGCGAGGGGTTTCGCTCTCTTGGAGAAGCTCTTGACTTTCGCTTGCAGATGGCCAAACGGCGGAACCAAATCGCACCAACCGATTTGATATTTTACTGTTCATATGATCGGGTTTGTGTTCTTTGTTCGACTGAACTTGGGCCGAGACCTCGGTTAGAGGCATATACCGGAAAAAAATTGCTTGGTCGTCGGAGTTATTTTAAGGAGGCGGCCAAGGTCCGATGTCCGTTTGGACGAGCGCGCACCGGACCAGCGGTGACCATCTGATCAGCCACTCCGTTCGTACGCATATTGGCTAGATGTGCAGTTGATCATTTTTTAATTAAACTTCTGATTTTTTTCATAAAATTCAAATAGTGTTTAAAATACATGTAATAAATTTCATAATTCTTCTAAAATCGACGGCAACCCTTTTTAAATTTAGCCATCGGTCACGATCGAACGACCGTGATTATATTTGATGACGTGGCCGCACCGACCGTGATTATATTTGATGACGTGGCCGCACGACATTGCATTAGTTAGGACCTTGTAGTACAGAACAGATTCTCTCAATCCACATCACAGTTTATAGCTACACAATTGACTTGGAGCGATGCACATGCTCTTAGCTCCATTGATCGCTGCCGCGGTGGGACCCTGGATGCAAATTTATGGGTAGAGAAAAGAATTTGCATGGGACCGAAACATGCCGGGTGTTGATTACAAATTTACAATGTATAACATCCATCCATATGGCATATAATGCACGAAACCAAGTAGCATAGCCAATCGATTCATGTCAATGAATACACCAAAGTAAACAAGACTCATTAGCTAGCGTTTATGCGCTCTACATGCCATGTGAATCAGTATGATGGTGCTTCTGCTTGTCCTTTTCCTTTTTATTAATCAGTCTAAAACGAATAAACGATCTTAGAAAATCATTAGCCTAGCAAGTATGTATATACTTGCCATGTTGGCTAGCTTTCCATCATTTGTTCTTCAGAGCATGAACTGCAGCCTCATCAAATGACCCCGTATTTCAACATTTTTTGAATTGAGCTGCGCGGGCAAGCAGCATGCAGAGACGCCCCTGCATACTGGGCGGGAAAACTGAGGTTACTGTAGCGATTGGGGGTGTTGATTGGGGGTCTCCTGGGGATGCTCTCATCTGGAACGAGTATAATATATTGCACCTCTCAACTAGCAAAGGAAAAACTTGTTCCAACGGATTGTCAAGGGATGGCTTTACATGGATGGTTTCCTAAGAGCATCAGGCCTTGTTTGTTTCAGATTAAATTAAATTAAATAAAAATTTGTTATTTTTTTATAAGCAAAATGATGTAATGTTTTGTAGTCATTCTTGTGGGGTTTTAAATAGTACTTCTTAAAGTTTGTAAAATATTTTTTTCATAATTTTTTGAACTCGTTAAAATGTATTTTGAGGGGGTCACAAATTTGCTACAGTAAAACGCAACTCTTAATTAATCTGAAACAAACAAGGCCTCAGTCTCGTTCATGTCGCATGTGCATGTGATTTTTCACGACTAGCTATATATCTTTTTTCACCAATATTGTATTTTTGAGAAAGATCAATCATTGTGCTTTTTTTTTGGTAATGATACTTACCCCTATGTATTTCTCAGAAAGATCAATCGTCATGTGTTTTTTGGTATTTTCGAGAAAGACCAAACAATGTGCATAAAACTGGACGTCGCATTAGCAAATTCACTCAAAAGTGTAAAATGGTTTGGTACCGATACATATGGGTCTTATAGCTATAATAGTTATAGATGTAAAATGGACTTTTATTATTAAAAATAGGTAACGTAGACTCATTCATTTTTCTCTCATGAAAGTTCACGGTACATGCATTTTCGCCGTCATCGTGCGGCTCACGCCGCTTGACACTTCCATCGAGCCAGCAAATATGAAAGGATGATGGTGAATCTGAGGATGATCGATCCATCATTTTGATCACCATCACAGCTCCCATATGGATGAGGACGTAGAATTTTGCAGCCTCTGCCTACCTTCGAGCGATCAACGATTAATTGTTGCGATTGGCCATCACAATTAATAATTAGGATTAGGATGATAGGGTGAATTGTGAGGAGGGAGCTGGATTCAGTGTGGTCGGGTTGGTATATCTTATCTTTGGGACATCTACCTTTGTGTTCTTGACATATGGGTTCATCATGCGTAGGTTCTACATGTTACGGTCTCAGGGACACACAATGACATTAAGGTGAATTGTGATGAGAAAGGTGAATCTGTTGTGGTCGGATCCTCTGTCTTTGGGGCATCTGTCTTTGTACGCTTAACATGTGGCCCTGTTGCACATAGCCCCACATGTTGGAGGCACAAAGATTGATGCCTCGAAAGTAGGGGTCATGGTCTAAGCTCATGTACTATGACCGTCAGGCAAAAACTAAAAAACTGTAGTGACTTAGGTTAAACACATTGGTGATTAATCATCATGGTTCCTAGCTGCTTGGAGTCCTTAATTATGCACTTTGGTCCACTTGGCCTATCTTGTTTGGCTCATGGCTTGTGGTTTTTTTGGTTTCTCAAAAACAAAGCTCAAGAAATTGCTAATCGGCAGTCGATCGACGAGGTATTGATTAGAGATTTATTGGACTATTAAAAACTATAAGGAGACGGTGTGCATATAGAGGATAAAATAACGAGAGAGAATAAACATTTGAATTCACCAAGCCCAACAGTTACTCTACCATGACTTGGGAGAGAAGGTTGTCAGGTTTTCCTCGGTATGCGATGCTTGCTACTGCCACATTTTTAGATCCTAATTAATTGGTGATTAATCCTGATTAATTGTCACTATATGCTAGGCGATTAATCCTGATTTCTAAAACCTCGTCCAAAACCAAATGCCTTAGCTTCTTAAAATCATTTTTCCATTATCTCGAAACCACTCCTTACGTTTACACCCCTAAACTATATATATATAGTCGAACCAAACGTTCTTAGAACTCTCGAACGTGCAGAATATGAAGCACGTGCTCAAGACCTTTTGCTCGATATATATAATCGACCGGTTGGGTACTTGGCCTTTGGATGAATCACATCTGAAAAGGGTTGCGCGCAAATGTTCTTGACCCGTTGTTAAAAAAACGTAGACAAAGAGATCAGAGATGGTGCTGTCTGATGGAGGGCAGAAGTAGAAAGGCAAAGAAAAAGCTGGAGAAGCGTCTCACTTTGATAGTTTGATGTCTATCAAACTATCAGAGATGGAACATCTTCCTCCTCCTCTTCCTTCTTCTTCTTCTTCTTCTTCTTCTTCTTTGCTAGGTGCAGATAATCTGTCAGTCTCAAGAGGGAGATTTGTCTCCTCAACGTACGCTGTCAGCTCCGCTTTTTGGGTGCAACATTTTCCAGAACAAATATGTGCACGTAATCAAATCCCAGGTTGAGCATATGGGTGGGAGATTCCCTAACCTAACTTCTCTATTTAAAGAAAATAATAGAACATTATTAGGCCATAGCATTTTCATCAGAGATTTTGGACCAGTTCTTCAGAGTTTAACAGCTTAAATACATACACTTTAAACTTTTTATACTAACACTTTAAGAACAAGTTACTCCCTCTGTTTTTTTATAAAGTGTATTTGTTTCGTTAGGGCAAAGGTTTGACCAATAATTACTTCATTAATATATAACTTTTATGACACAATATTGATGTTGATAGATTTGTATTCAAAAGTACTTACATATGGGTATAATTTTGTTTCACATAAATGATATATTAATAAAGTAATTGTTGGTCAAAGTCTTGTCCTAATGAAACAAAATACGCCTTACAAAAACAGGGAGGGAGTAAACGAGATGGATCCGGATCTCGAGTCTATCTTAAGAAGCTATCAAAATTCAACTATTTCAGTCGTTTAGCTGTTCAGTCGTTCAGCTGTTCAGCCGTTCAGATCAACCCAAAAAACAAGCCCTTTGTTATGCACCATCTGGCTGAGGAGCAGCTGATGATTGCACCCTGTGAATATTCTTAGATTAAAAACCGATAAAACCCTTCTCTCGAATATCCCAACAATACTTGCACTAGAAAAAAGTCCTTTAATTTGTTTGGTCTCTTCAATATGGTCTCTGATTGCCTTTCGTCCTCGGGTGCAGGTAAAAATATGGCCTCCAACTTGCAGTGCTGTTCAGAAATAGCCCGAACTCGACACTGAATTTATAGCTGACAGTGCACTTGACAAATCGGCATGATTACAGATTAAAACAATCCACCAGTAAAGCAGTTCCAGCAATGGAAGCTGAAGGTTCACAATTTTGCGAAGTTCATCCACTACCTCTGGGTTCGACATGAGGAACTATTCGGTAAAATTAGACCAAATTCAAATTCAGATCGAAAAGGAGAGGCTTTTTCATAAAAACAGGTTCCCGTCGATAAGGCGTACACACCGAGAGAATGTCTAGTGCCATATTTCCATGTTCGCTGCCCAGTCATTGCCAAACCAGCTAAAGCTCGCTCCTCTGTTGTTTTCGATACTGAGTGTTCATCAAGAGCATCAAAAAGGGATTTCGACAAGCCAAAAATGACAATGGGAAATATATTTAAAGGCTTTTACATTATGACTTTTAGATGTTTCAAAAATGGAAAAGATAAATCGAAACACCCTGAAACATTATGAAACAATTTGTTTTTAAAAAGTCGAGCAAATAAAGGACTATTCTACAGGTATGGAAGTTAGGGAGCACGGACTAAGAACATATACAATGGTCCACATTATCCGCCTGTAAGGTTAACGATTTATCTACATTTCGAAAAGACATAGTATGTTTTAAGTTTTATGTACATTTTTTTGTTGTCTCGAAGATGAATTCTAACAATTTTAAAAGAGAAAATTGCACTATTAGTCCCAAACTTGTCCCGCTTGTGCACATAAATCTGTAAGTATCGAAACCATTTACTCCCTCTGTTTCAAAATATAAGGCGTGCATGTATTTAGAAAAGTCAACGTTTGTAATTTTTGACTAAAAATTAAGATAAATATATATATGTTTAGTGTTGCGCATGTCATACAGTTGGATTTATATTTGAAAATACTTTTATATGATGTTAATTTTATAGTTATTGATAATATATTGTGAGAGCAAATAATGGTCAAAGTTCTGTATTAAAGACCGCGTCACAAAATTATATGCCTTATATTTTGAAACGGAGGGAGTATTTTATTGCCTAAACTTATTGAATTGTTGCAATTAAGTCCAATTCGTGGTTTTGGGTGGCTTTGAGGGTGGTTTGATGACCTAACGTTTAAAGTCAAAGACGAGATGGCTGGCTTTTTGCATTTTGCCCCTCACATTTGGTTTTCTTTCACCCTACAGCTCCAACCCACGCTATCTTCCTCCTCTCAGCGCCACCTCCTCAGTCGCGGGCCACACCGGGCGACGTCGCATTGCCGTGAGGAGGAAGAAAACCAAATGTGGGGGAGGACAAAATGCAAAAAAAAAAAAAAAACCACAGCTTTGACTTTGACCGCCATGTTATCAAACCACCCAAATCCACTGATTAGACCTGATTGCAACAACTCAACAAGTTTAGACGCAAAAATAAACGGTTTAAATAGCTATGGATTTATGTGCACAAGTGGGACAAGTTTAAGGGCTAAGAGTGTAATTTTCTCCTTTAAACATAGGGTAAAAAGCATACATGCCACTATAAAGTCTACTTTGGACATAAATGCCATCGTAGAGTCACTTTTTACACAAACGCCATTATAAACAGCAGAAATGTGCATACATGCCATTATTTGAGCTGGAAGAGAATTTTGGACGAAATGCATGGAGAAAATACAGTAGTAAATACGGTCTGACATGTGGGTCTCACATGTCAGCCTCTCTCATCTTCTTCTTCCTCCTCCATCTCTCTCCCCTTTCTCCTCGATTTGCACAGTCGCGCTTGTCTTCGTCCTCACCGTCGCTGCGCTCCTCATGCTGTGCCGCCGCCTCCAGAACAACATTAAGCGCACATCGCCCCGGCTGCCCATCTCGGAGTCGTTGGAGCCACCGCCCAAGAAGCTCCGCCTCCACTTCCGCTAGCTCCTACAGCTGCTATTACTCTGCTCTCGCTGCCACACCGGCATCGAGCCGGCCTTGGCCAGCTCGCCAGTGCCGGACGCCACCGCGGTGGTGGAAGTGGAACAGGCGGCTCCGGGACCGAGAAGGACGTGGTGATGTGGAGGGAGCGGTGGTTCAGGCGCGCTCTACACTATCGACAAGGAGCAGGAGCTGGAGATGTTGTTCTACACGCCGCTGTCCTCACCACCGCAGCTTAGCAGCACCTCTCGCCGGCGCCCGCCTGATTCGGCCTCTTTGTAATTTGTCTGGTTTTTTTGTTATACATGCTACCATTAAGAAAAAAAAGAAGTAACGGCTGTGCAAATTTAGGGGAGAGGGGGAGAGAGGGAGAGAGATGGAGGAGAAAGAAGATGCATGAGAGAGGCTAACATGTGGGACCCACATGTCAGACCGTATTTCCTAATGTATTTCTCTATGTATTTCGTCCAAAATTCTCTTCCAGCTCAAATAATAGCATGTGTGCGCGTTTTTGCTTTTTATAATGGCGTTTGTGTCAAAAGTGACTCTACGATTGCATTCCCGTACAAAGGAGACTCTACAGTGGCATGCATGCTTTTACCCACACCTAGCCACACCTACGCTCGGCAGGTTTGACTGAGTTAGTCTTGCGTTTGGTTCGTTTTCACATTTATGGCTTGCCACATTTCCTTAGCTAGCTGGCCCACGCGTCATAGGCATATTTTTTTTGCCACACTTTGGCACAAGTGTGGCGCCCAATTTGACCGCCACAAAAAAGTCTGGCTTGTCACACTTGGCTAAGCTTAGCCATGGCACAGTTAGGCACCAACCAAACAAGTCCTAGGTTACACTTATTTTGGATCAGAATCACAAGACTACCTCAAAAGGTTCTCAAAATTCAGTCATTTCAGTTGTTCGGTTGTTTAGTCTCGTATGTTCAAATCAGCCTATGTCGGTGTCTGGGAAACGCGCCTCGGAGGGCAGCGGGTCCACGGACCGGCAGACGAATTTGTAGTTGGAGTGACGGCCAACGACAACCCTTCCAACGACAGGGCGGCGGCCGAGCTCATGGGGCTCGGCCATGGTCTTCCCAGACTACGCTTGGTGCGACTTGGCGATCCGGGTACAGATCCGTCGTACGGTGAGGAAGAGAGGGGGAGAGAGAAAGCAATACAAACCGTAAAGACACAAGCGATTTTACCCTGGTTTGAGCCCCCACTGTCGAGTAATAGCTATACTCCAGCTCTCGTTGATTATATGGTGGAACACAGTACAAGAATGCCGCGCCCGGGCTATGGAGCACCAGTCCCGAGCTTACAAGGGAATGTAGGACACTAAAGACGTTTAAGGACCATGGCTACTGCTAAGAAAGCTTCGAGTGCTGGGAGCCGAGAGGAAGATCAGATATTCCTTGGGCTCTGTGGACTTGGGGTCGAATGCTCTGGGGTCCGATCCCTGCTACGTTGGGCAGCCATCTCCTTTTATAGGCGCGGCGGGCTGCCCGGAGCTGATACGGCGAGCCCCGCGCCTATCTCTACTTTATCCATCTTTGGTGGCGGCGCCTTTGTCTCATTCCAGGGCTTCGTCCTGTCTGTGACCTGCAAAGGGAAGCTGGTCTGGTTAGTACTAGATACGTGTTCGTCTTGAAATGCCAATACGAGGAAGCAGGCTGCGCAGGGAGAAATCACTTTCCCTTTAACCCCAACATAGTTTGACTGGACCGAGCAAGTTCGCGCCACCCGTTAGAGGCGTCGCGTGGCGTGGCATTGTTGCCATCGCCTAAGGCAACGACAAGACAGCCGCCTGCTGCTCTCTCCCGGTCTTGATCCTCGAGGATGTCTGATTCTTCCTGGTTAAGGTCGGGGAAAGTATGGTGAGGCACGACAGCTGTCGCCACCTGCCAAAGGGACAGACGGACTATCCGCGGGGCCTTCTCCCGGGCTAAGGTGCGCCACGCCCCTGATTAGGACCCAGGAAGGTGCGGTTGACTTAGTGAAGCCCGGAATGACCCTGGCGGGCTAGACATTCCTTCTGGTATGGCCAAGGGTGACCTTTTTAGTCTTCCTGTACGCGCGGTGGGCCGGTACAGAATCGGCCAAGACCCACCTCGGCCTAAAATAACATAACTTTCATATTTGCCGCTCAAACATTTCCACCCTCATATTTGCCACTCAAAATCATTGTATTACAATATTTGCCACTCTAATTAATCTTTATTTTAACATTGGCTACTTTAGATTTTTGACCAATTTAACCTATTTATTCTGATTTATGTCCATGATAAAAAGACCCTTTTGTTTTGACCCCTCTCTAATTTCATTCTAAACTGTTCTCTCCAGCTGGGTTGTGTCTTCCACCGGGGGATTTGACGATTTACCACTCTCAACATTGGTTCTCGCTAAAGTACCACTCTGGTCCACTGTTATACACACAGATGGTCCCACATGTAATACACACAGAGTGGCATACTTAACGAGAACTAATATTGAGTGTGGCAAATCGTCAATTTTTTTTGTTTCTTCCACCTCCATCCTAAATTCTTCTCTTTTAGCATAAGGGTTTAGGGTTCTTCGCCTTGAACCTCTCCACCGCTCCGCCTCCGCGTCTCCTCCTCTCCCTCCGTCCCTGGCTCCGTCGCCGTCTCCCTCGCCGGCGCCGCCGTAAATGGGCAAGGGTTCCTCCATATTCAGCCTCTCCACCGCCCGGCGTCGCCTCTCCGTCGCTGGCCCCGCCTCCAGGGCCCGGCCGTCCCCGTGGCTGGCTCCGCCTCCGGCCTCCTCCACGTCTTCCTCGTCTCTCACCGGCACCGCCTCCACGCCGCCCCATCCCTGCCTCGAGGCGCCTCGTCCTCGCCGCCTCTGCCATCGGCTCCTTGTCCCCGCCGGCGCCGGCCTCCCCCGACCCTCGCTATCTAGGTCTCTAGCTTCGTTCTCCCGGGCAAGTCTCCCCCACCAACTCCGGCGACTGCAGCAGGTACCGGAAATGAATCTCCTTGCACATCCAACAACTTTGCTATGTTGTTGCTGATGCTTTCATTTTTGTGCAGAGCTGCAGGCAAGGAATCTGTGGCTCCATTTTTCATTGCAGAGATTTCTCGTCCAAAGGTTATAGACACTGTTCTAATGTTTTCTTTTGTGTTCTTGGTGCACCTCTATTTCGTACATGTGCTTTGATTAGTAATTTTGTTATTCTTATTGTTATCTGCACGCCCCATACTATTGCATTAATACTATAAAATCTTACTGCATGTTTTTTTCGTTTGCTTCAACTATGCTTGCTACTACTATCTACCGAATCATCTACTGATTTTTTATTGTCTACTCAGCCAAAAAGAAGACAAAATCAGATGGAACTGACTCTGGTGAGGAGAATCTGTCGAAGAAAGACCTGGCTTTACACCAAGCCATTGATCAAATACAATCTTCCTTTGGCAAGGGGGCAATAATGTGGCTTGGCCGTTCTCAGGGCCAAAGAGAAGTACCTGTTGTGTCTACCGGATCTTTCTCTTTGGACTTGGCATTGGGGATTGGTGGGTTTCCTAAGGTACTCTTTCATATGACAGTAACCAAAAAATCTTGAATCAGAAGCTCATATGTGTTAATGTGTTCGCATCAGAACTTTAACACAATAATGTATTGTGTTTACACGATATTGTTATTTTGTAAAAGTGGCATGTCATTATGTTTTTAGGGACGGGTTATAGAGGTGTTTGGCCCAGAGGCTTCAGGCAAGACAACCCTTGCTCTTCACGTTATTGCAGAAGCACAAAAGAGTGGTGGTATGCTCCAAACCTTCAACCTAATATCTGTTGGCATTGTTTGCTTTTATTAGCTTTTGCAGTTGTCTAGCTAGTAGGTACGAACAGAGAAAAGTAAATATTCTCTTCTAGTCTAAATAAGTGTGGTATGTAGTAACCAAAATTAAATGTGCTGATGATTTGTCCTGCAACATTTTATATAACATTCACTAATTAGGTTCTTGCTAACTGGTGCAACAAGTTGATAATGTGAAAATTTTTCAGTGGTCTCGCTAGTTATGCTGTGAACACATTTCTTAAGGTAATGAAGCCATTCTGTTTTCACCTTTTTCCTAATAATTTGCAACATGTTGAACGATGAGTTAAAGTTGCAGCACTGTGTATTTGTTGGTGTCAAACTGTTTTTTTAATATATCTTGGATTAATCTGGGGCATTATATTGGCGCACTGATATCTATATCTAATATGACGTTTGGTCTTTATTTAGAGTATGAAATATGAAACTTTAGAAGATGGATTTTGAACTGTGATGAAAAGTTGAAGAATGGATGTCAGCTCTCTAAATGTACTTGGTTTCATTAAGAGCCATATTTTTTATCTAGCATCTTTTTGTATGAGCTAGAATCTTAGTTTGAGTGCATCAAAGACTCTAGCCTACTGTCCGGTGGCTGTTAACTTTAATAAAAGTTTTTTTTCAACTGGATTTTTGTTTTCCTGTTTTCCTAGGTTATTGTGCCTTTGTAGATGCAGAGCATGCTTTGGATCCATCTCTGGCAGAGTCAATTGGTGTCAACACCCGTAATTTACTTCTCTCTCAGCCAGACTCTGGTGAGCAGGCACTCAGTCTCGTAGACACGCTTATTCGAAGTGGATCTGTTGATGTTGTTGTTGTGGACAGTGTAAGATCTTGACCATTCGGGTGCCTCCCCATCTGATGCTCTTCTTTTTTAGCAGTACTAATATCTGTTTGATCACTAATGCTCAAACTTTTAAGAGCATCGTTACATCAGTAGACAGAGTAGCTCAACATGCTTCTTATATAACTAAAAGCTTTAGCATGAGACATTTGTTACACAGCTCATCATATTCTGTGGTGCAGGTAGCAGCTCTCGTCCCTAAGAATGAGCTTGATGGGGAGATGGGTGATGCACATGTGGCTCTCCAGGCTAGATTGATGAGCCAAGCTCTTCGCAAACTGAGCCATTCTCTTTCACTCTCCCAGACAATTCTGTTATTTATAAATCAGGTATTAATTAACATACACCATTTTCTTGGAGGTTATTGGATTTGTTCATGGTAATATCTTGGCATGAACATTCTTACATGGCTTATAAGTGAAGTGAAGCACCAAACCAGCAAGTCTAGCGATGGTGCTTATATTCAAAGTTTAGTCCAGGGTATAAGTTCATGATGTTTACCTGAACTTGCCAGAATTACATGCTAAGTATATTTTCTGAAGTTTAAGAAAAATCAACAAAGTTTAAGCCAAAAAAGGATATTTTCTTTCTTAATCAACTAAATATTTAATATATAGTTCAATCCATTTTTTTTTTATAGCGACGCCTGATGCAACTTAGGTGTTATTAAGATAAGATAAGGTGAAAAGAATGACATCTAAATCTAGAATCAGCTCAAAAACCAACTGAGAGCCACAGCTTGAAATTTGTTATTTTACAAGTCATATGTTGTAACACTTTGTAGTTTTTTTTCCAAGGCTTTTAGTGGTTCTTCCCAAATAAATATTTTAGATATATTTTCAGCCTTTCCAAGGCCCTCATTCCCTCATTTTTTCAGCTTATGTGCTTATGGAGCTTTTCAGCCCAATCAAAGAGGGTAAACAGTCATATGTTCAGTCTGAGCATTTGAACATGTAATGGGTGCACTTTTCACTGATATTATATAAAGGCATTGTCCTTTTCGCCTGAAACTAGTGATAGAATATATTCTGATAAAGTTATGGGCCCTCAATAGGAGGCTTGGAGAGTTTTTAAAATATTAAAATATGGTTTTGGAGCTTTAAGACAAAATTACTACAAATGTGACGATGTTTGCCTTGTACAAAAATTACAAATTTCTAGCGGTAGCTTTTAATTTTAATTTAAGCTGAAAAGAACAAGGCTGTTCTGGTTTTCTCCAGAAAACTTCAATGTTTTGCAACTAACTATTTCCATCACATTCACTTATTTAAGTATTGCATAATATGTATCCTTCAACATATTGTAGATCAGATGTAAGGTAAGCACATTTGGAGGATTTGGAGGACCAACAGAGGTCACTTCTGGTGGAAATGCCCTTAAATTTTATGCTTCTGTTCGCCTGAACATCAGACGTATTGGTTCTGTGAAGAAAGGTGAAGAGGTAATTAGCCGTCATACTCATATTGTTCATATTACCTGATTTATAAATCTAACCAATAGTTAACGTGTAGATATTGGCATGTTCACACTAAGATTTCTTCAAAACTGATATTGCCATATCCATATGAGCTGATAAGACCTATTTCTACTTGAATGTGTCTTGTACTGAATCCCTATTGGTGTTAGAAATATATTAGTAGTTCTTTATTATATTAGGATAGCTTAGATCATTTGCCTTTATTTGGGCTTTACTTGCATTATCTAAGTTTCTCATGTACCCTATATATAGGCCCTTGGCCTACAGATCAGCACACATATCTCATATTCATAGCATGGTATTGAAGTTGAGGTGCTTGAAATCCTAGCCACCGACTTGTCTTCCACTGCCGCTGCCGCCGGGAGGCATTCTCCGTTCTCGGGGCAGCCACCTCGTCGGCATCTTCTTTTCTTGAAGCACAACAACAACAACAAAGTCTGTGTCACATGCCCGTCGTCGCTCATCTCTTGCGGTGCAGCTCGTCCTCCTCCTTGCAGTTCGCTGCTCATCATCGCAGCTGGCTCTACCCACAGCGACTTTCACCATCCTCGGGCTTCTCCAAGTCGATGGCTGCTCGAGATCCAGCAAGTTGTTGAGCGTTCTTCGTCACTGCTGCCCAGCCAGATTTGGGGCGCCCGGAGCCGGTCGTGATCTGCTGTGGTCATCTTGTAGTCATCGTCAGCGTCGCTGTTGCTGCTGCAGTGCCCGCCAGATTCACCGTCTCCAGTGGCGTTGATGCTGTTCCATCTGCACTTCCAGCCGCTCGTGCTTCCCTAGCAGATTCATCTTATTTGATAGCTGTCTTGTTAGGTTTGTGTGGCTACGTACGTACATTGGTTGGTGAGGTTTTGGATGGGTTGGATAGTGGATGGTGTTTTGTTGGGCAGTGCATGTCCGACTCATTGCTCCATGCTGCTGCCTTTCTTGGCTTTATGGTGTCATCTGTGCGCCTCTGTTGCACAGAGAGTTCGTCTCCTTGCTGTTGGGTCGCCGGCTTTTGCTATCAGCAGCCACATCTGATTTAAAAACAAAAAAAAAACTTTTTATCTATTCTTGTTAGGATTTTCTCTTCAGTTGCTTTTTCATTGCATCCACGTAAGTTCAAGTCTTCTTTTGTCTCTCAGTTTTGTCCAAGTTAAACAACCTTTTTGCATGCAGTGTTGCTCTTTTCCTTGAGTTTTTTTGTAGATCACCTTGTTCTTGGTCGTTGTGTTTTCTTTTTGCGCAACTGACCTTCAAGGCTTCAATCTCAACTGCCATGCTTTTTTGGCTTGATTTGACACACTTTGGTATTGTGTCGCCTTCTTGGCCTTCTATCCTTGTGTATTGACTTTGCCTTTGCACTGTGTGTTTTCTTGGTGGTCTTATTATCATGGATGGATGTTCTTGTGGATGTCAGCATGTTATCGCAACAACAGGCCTAGATGCTATGACGACTACAACGACATTTGCAAGACCTTAGACTTTGGATTTTTCTGTATTTTAGTCTATTCTCTTCAAATTCAATGATTTGAATGCACATACGCCTTGCATTTTGGGGTGGGGTGGGGGTGGTAGAGATATATTAGGGGTCCTTTATCATATTAGGATTGGTTAGATCATTTGCCCTTACATTGGTTTTACTTGCTTGTCTAGGCCCTCATGTACCCTAAATATAGGGCCTTGGCCTACAAATCAATATACATCTCATATTCATAACATTAGGCATGTGGCATGTGCAAATGTTAGGCCCATACATATACTGAATGAATATCGAGCCATTCGATTCATTACTTGGTAAACAAATTAACTGACCTTAGAGATAGTTCACACATACAGTATTAAACATGTAGGGCTCCTTGAAACATAACACATAGTTTACCTGAAATGATGAAAATCACTTCTGTGTGCAGATTATAGGTAACCAGGTTGCTGTGAAGATTGTGAAAAATAAGCATGCCCCACCTTTCAAGACTGCGCACTTTGAACTAGAATTTGGAAAAGGGATATGCCGCAGTTCAGAGCTTGTTGAACTTGGACTGAAGCACAAGCTTGTTAAAAAGTGTGGAGGTGCCATGTATTCTTTCAATGACATGCCATTTCGAGGTAAAGACGCCCTGAAGTCTTACCTTACTGAAAATGAAAGTGTTGCGAAAGAACTTGAGAAGAACTTAAGGACATTGATAGAAACTGAAGCACCTGGAAAGCCAGTGGCTGAAGACACTTTTCCCAGTGAATCTGATTTGCCTGAAGAGATTGTCACTACTGAAACCTCTTCAGAAGAGGAACTAACAGCTGGGATTGAAGCTTAACCAGTGCTGACAGTGGACTATGAACAATATTGGCGGAGCAATTTTTCCATTGAACCACTATTTTGGATCATGAAGTTCGTTCGATGGTCTTGCAGTGCTGTGTTAATCACATTCTGACATCCTTTCAGTTATTACCGTGCTCATATGGTGTAGTGTAACATGAAGAAAATTTGTTGATGTGAAATTGTGCCGGGAAGTGAGGGAGGGTCAAGCCGTTAGGTATGGTGGCTATTTTGCGGTTACACATTTGGAAGTATCAATAGCGGGGCATCATGTCTGTATGTTGCATATCTGAAACATTCTTATCTGATGATGCTTTAAGTGAAAATGCTGAATGCTGAATGCGTCTTTAAGATCATGTCTATGTTGCATGCTTCTCCAAAAAAAAAAAAAATGTCTACATGTTGCATGCATATATATATAAAAAAGAGTTATGTATGTTGCATGCCTGAAAGATCCCTCTTGCCAGTCTGTTTCAGCAACATTCTTAACTGAGTGCTTCTGCGATTTCAGTTCTCGGCTCTATTTCCTGCCCTTATTCGATGACGCTTTAGTTGAAAATGCTGAATGCGTCTTTTTTTGAAGTACCATCCAAGCGGAAATTCAAATTGTACCATTGAAACACGGAAAGCGTCGTACGCCTTTGGCTTTGCTGCTGTGAATGACCGTGCGAATTTTCTTAGGATATGTTTAATTGGTTGTTCTTAGGATATGTTTAGTTGGTTGAACAGGATGAGTTATGATGGTTCGGTGTGTTTGTTTGGCTGAACAAGATAGGGCACAATGATTCAAGTTTCCTTGATTGGTAGGATGAAATAGTTTGGTTCCTCTTCCTCCACTACTAGTATCATCACCATAACTTCTGCTCGTTTGCAAGCTATAGCATACTACTCTTTAACTAGCATAGAATAATGTGGGGGTGATGCTTTCTCGAGCTTTTGAATCCATAGGGTAACTGCAGAGGGGGGAAAACACCTAACCTATGGGTCTTTGATGATCACACTGATATTATTGAAACTAGTTTGAATATAAATAACTCATTTTTTTTTTACTCTACATGCACTTCTCCGTAAACTGAAGTGTATTCCTACCACAAACCAATACGCAATTATAGAATGGAATGGTTTGGTTCCTTCAAGATGAGATTGTACAAAATAATTCGATTTTATGGGTGGTGGGATGAAGGGTAGTACAGGGTTCAAATTTAAGAAATTTAAGATATTCATTTCTACAATTGAACCTTTTTAATTAATTCTTTTTTGTGACCATTGGTGCTATGAGTAATTTTTACCGAAAGTAGCATATCAATAATTTACGTCCACTGCTACCTCTGGTATGACCTGCGATCAACCCAAGTAGAGTTGGGGCCTCATGTCTAAACTCGGCCCTATCAAAACGACAGTGAGACTCAACCAACATAGTTCAACTTCAACCCTAGTGTGCCAAAGTGTCCACAAGAGTATAAGTCAGATCTAGTTCCATAGAGCCAAATTCATAAATAAGGTTATTTAGTGGGTTCCTTATATTAATGAAGCGATTAGGTTTTAAGACGCTGAGCAAAAGTGCGGTCTATTTTCCTCCCATGCAAGCTGCTCAAGAGATCACCAAAAAACACAAAGAAACATTAGCATATGTACATCTTAAAATGACTTGTTTAGGAAAATGGAATACTAACCAAAGTTGCTTTCTGAACAGATGCATGGATTTGATGTCAGTTTGAATACTTTTGGTGTCTCTCCATGTGAACATTTTAAATCATAACATTCTTCCAGGACATGGAACAATCTAATTCAAGTGCATAATGAATAAAATAATGTCAAACTATATAATCGTTTGGAACAATTACGTAGAAGTTCTAGAGTAAATGCTTTTACTGTATTCATATTTTAAACTTAAATAAAATAATCGCAAGTTTTTAGAAACGGGACACAATAGAGTAACATGTTTCTAGTTAAATCCAGCATAATTTATACCCCGGAAATTCTTCACGACGGTATCCGTCAGCTACCCACGCCGACGGATAGGTCGTGGCCGTCGGATCGGGGTGGGCGCTGATCGGGATCTGCTCTCGCGCCCAGAGAGGAGGAAGAAGGGAGGAGGAAGAAGGAAGGAGGAAGGAGGAGCTAACCTCGCTCGCCGTCGCCGTCGAGCTCGCCGCCGCCGTTTGGGTTAGGGTTCGGGGGGGTTTGGGATCCTCGGGGTTTAGAGGAAGGTCGGGGAGGCGGTGAACCAGCGGTTGGTCGGGGTTAGGTGAGGAAGGCTATGGAGACGGCGGCGGCGGCGGCGACGACGGCATCAGAGCCAGGGAAGGGGGCGAAGGCGGCTAGGCAGGCGACGGCGAGGGGACAGCGCTATCCCTATCCGTTAGGGTGGGCGACGACGGCGCGAGTAGGAGGACTGAGCGACCGTCGACGAGGACGCTGCCGGCCAGGGCGGAGGAAGGAGGCGGCAGGAGCGACGAGGATGTGCGGAGCAAGAGGCGGAGGGGCGCGAGGCGAGGGAAGGGGAGGGATCCCGTCGGGATGGGCTCCCGACAGGATCCCATGCACTAGTTGCCCCCTTTATACCCGCTCTTCACTGCTCCAATTTCGCGGAGGGCCCAACAAAATACAGCACACTGGCGTTTGCTCGGCCAACCACGTAGTGGTCAGTGGTCATGTTTCACTTCCATTGGCACTGTACATTAAAATCTGACCAATGAACATGATTAAAAACACTTAACAATTACACGCTTACATATGATGTTGATTTTGGTATCACTGTACACAAAATTTTCCTAGACTCTAAGCATTGCACGAAGAACCCAGTGTTTATATTTATAATTTTCAGGTTGGAAAAAACGATAGCGATGATAACACATCCAACTCATAATAACAATCGGGTGGGGGAGGGAAAATTGTCAGAGAGTTGTAGTACTCTCTTTATTGGTACAAAAACAACTCCTTTCCTCATTCGAAACAGAAATGATTTGGATGAATTCCCGAGTTAGTGAAAGCTGTAATAAAAAAAGGTGCAATTGCACATGGTAAATTCAAAATGAAAAACCGCAGGATGTCAGTATCAGTTCAAACTTAAAACCCAGTCAAGGGGTTTTGGAACATCTCATGTTTAAGCTGAAATCAGATGCTTCATGAAAGAGCTTTCTGCACCTCGGCTGTCACTTCTTTCGGCGGTTTCTCCGCATGAAGATTTACCACTAAACCCTTCTCGGAGTAGTAGTTAATCACCTGTAGGAAGAAAACCATCCAAAATTACAAATACTGATTGAGCATCAGTTGCTTTTCTTGGTGCTAGACAACAAGCTACCCTCAAAGAAAGAAGTTGAATCCATAGTTTTAGACAACAAAAGATACACAAGAATAGAATATCAGAACTAGAGAGAAGAAATTTTGTCCAGTTGCAGCAAATCCTCAAAAGCTGTTATGCTGCATTATATGTAGGAAGATGTCCATGACATAATTGACCATGTCAAATAGATAAATGAAGAAATATCAATGCAGAAATGTTCTGCCCACCAAATTTATCAAAAGATAGTATAACCATAGTTTACCAAAAAAACATTAACGCAACTCAAGGGACCCATAATAATAATTTTAGACCCAAAGAATATATAGTGATCTAGTTGCTTAGGAAAACATACAGGTTTAGTTTGTATGTGGAAGGCTTCAAGCCTTGACTTCAAGACCTCAGCCGTGTCATCTCTCCTTTGAATTATTGGTTCTCCAGTAACCTTGGTGTAAAGAATGCCATTAGGGGACAATGTTTCACAGAATATTGCCAATTGGAGAAACACATAGTGATATAGTATAAAGGAATTTAAAATCACTGGAGCACAAATATTTTCCAAATAAAAGACATTGAATATAATCGACGATTGAAGTACTGTATTAGCAATAATGTATATTCTCTTCTTGTTAATGCTGGCAAAACATATCAAACATTTTTTTATGGACATTTGCAATGAGCATAATTGTCATTGGAGGAAATAGCGCGCAATGCCATGTGCAAACAATATTCAGCACATTTTGGTGCATTTAAGGAATCTCAAAAAATATCAGCGAAGTCCGAAGAGTACAAAGACATTATCAACCATTTAAACTAATCAAAAATCACCATCGTAGTCTATATCTATACAAAATTAATGACATCTACAAGAACCAACCAACCATAAAAGATTTATCTGCCACAATTGTACAAATGCACTCATTTTATCGTCTGATTACGTGATATACTAAAATTATCTGCCACGACACTAATACTCTTGCAAAACTGAATATGTTACCAGTTTAGCATATTTAAGTTAGAAGCAAATATACCAGTTAAGCATATATACTAATACTAGGGAAGATACTGAAGGAATAGTAAGCACCAAAAGAAAATTGAATTGCTCGACACTTACAATAGCCAAAGTCCAAACAATGAGAATGGGTATAAAAGCAAAATCATGCAAATATGACAAGTCCAAGCTAAATCAATTGTATTCAACTTACATCATCGACCCCAGGCGTCTTCGGAGGAGCAAATTTTGTATGGTAAGATCTACCACTAGATGGATGAATCCAACGGCCAGTGATCCGTTCTTCTAATATTGCATCATCAATTTCAAAGTTCAAAACCTTGTCAACCTTAGAACCTTGCTTTGCCAACATTTCATCAAGCTGCACTCATTATTTAACCAAACAATGAGAGGAAAAATTATCTCAGGGAAATTAGGAGAAAACAGAAAAATAAACTTCCAAGACGTAACTACTCAACTATCCATCAATATAGAAAGCTGTAAAGTTGTAATAGAAAAGGCTTCTTGGTGATGCATATTAACTTATTGACCAATGAGCTGACCTTTTGTGCTTGAACAACAGTTCTAGGGAAGCCATCAAGAATAAAACCTTTCTGGCATGAAGGCTTCTTCATAGCTTCATCAATAATCCCGACAACCAAGTCATCGGAAACAAGCTCTCCCTAAAAAGCAGAGATCAATAACGAATGGAGTAATTACTAACTAGAGGTCATTTCTGCTGATTATTAATTCTCTATGTTCTCGAAACTCTACCTTTTCCATGGCTTCTTTAGCCTTAACACCGAGAGGAGTCTTCGAGGCCACGGCAGCTCTTAGCATATCACCGGTGGCTAAATGACATAAGCAGTATTCATCTTTAATAAGGGGTGATTGTGTTCCCTTTCCAGAGCCAGGTGGACCTACAATTTTTGTAAAACAAACAGATGCCAAACTGTCCAGATTAAAGAGCAATCTAGAGTTTGAACAATTGAATTTTTTGTACTCAAAGAATTCATAATGAACAAGAATATTAAATATGCCCATTAATATTATTCTATGATGTGTTGTTGCTGTTCTCTTTGTTGGTGTCCATAAAACAATCGCACATGTCCTTGCTCTCTCACTGCTCCCTACACAAGTGATACAACCGCAGCCACATGCAACACTATACTCTTTTAACAGAAGCTGCTGAACTACTAGTACAATGTAGCAAGTTTAATGATATATAATACCTACGAAGACCAAAAATGAAAACAAATAACAGCAGCACATGCATGAAATGGAACAAAGTGTTTTCTCAATAAATAAACAAGGTACCGATGGAAAGATAGGTAAGAACAGATTGTCACATTTATGTATGGAAACATATCAATATCATGTGCAATAAAGCTTTTGGTGCAATCGCCATGCAACCCAACAAACATAAGTGAAGAAAAAAATCTAAAGATACTTGTAGACGTACTCCTAAACTTACTGTACCTCTATAAAATTGCAAGTTCAAATTCATCCTACATAAATAGTTAGAAAAAAAATCATTTTGAACCCTCAAATCTGTAAGAATTCTCTTTTTTATAACTCTTAATATAAAATAAATTTGGTCTTGAAACTTCATACATAAATAAAATAAACAATGAAGTACATCTACAATTTTTTTCAAAAATTTTCATGACTTATGTTAGTTGGGTACTTGGGTTGCATGGTGATTGCACAGGATGTGTTGCCTTTATGCATTATGGTCTTGTTTGTTTCAGCTGAAAGTTGCTGAAAATTTTAATCTGAAAAACTTGTAAACCCTCAAGAGGCATCTTGGAGAGTCCAAAAAATTATTTTAAAAAGTCTAAGAAGAACTATTTAAAATCCCATAAAAAATGACTACAAGGTACTAAATCATTTGATTTGTACAAAAATGACAAATTTTCATTTAGTTTAATTTAATTTAATCTAAAAAAAAAAGACCTATTATTGCTGTTACAGACTTGATCAATGTTGCTGATGCAATTCACATTTTGTGATGTGAGAGCAGATGCAAATCTTCTTAATGCAGGGTAGTAAAGAAACAAAAAGGTATTTCATAGTTAATAGTTCAAATAACAAGTCCAGGCATTCGCACATTGGTACTGCATAGCACTCAACTAAAATTAGAAGTCCATTTGATGCTCAAGGTGGACAATGATATACAGTTATACACACACTCATTGGAATCAACGAAAGGGCGAAAAATTACAAATTATCCGTATGTTTCATTCAGATTTTCAATTTTGCTACATCCTAGGACAGGTGCATAAAGCTGCACGTGTTTCCTATTATTTACAAAGGGCTTGCACAGGAGAACACCAAGGGTCAAACAGAAAAAATCTCTGTGGTTTTTAATCTCAGGGGTAATGTTGCGTACGACCTCCCCTTACCCTGTTTTTGTGAGAATTTCCTCGGAAACATTGGGTATGATGATGATGCTTGCACAGGAGAACAAAATTGGCTACAGACCACTGATTTCTGAATTGTTTTTCCAGATATGACAAATTTCACAGTATTCAATCAGCAGGACGAGGAAAAAGACCCTTTTGAAATAGAAAAGATGCCACCAAAAGTGAAGTGAGAAATCTTTGTTTTGTAATCACTTGATTGTTCAGGTGGAAAGCAAGCAGAACCAATATTCATTTGAAGAATGTTATAACCCATTCATCTTTCATGCAGAAAGTAAGGATTTCCACGTCAACTTCACACATCCTGAGTGAAATAATCAACCATTGTCCTTGTCCATAAAGATAATTTTTTTTCCCTCCAGCGAGCTTCATATCTATCTATATAGTTAATAGCTGTTAAAAGTGACACACTAATTGATATTGGTATACAAAAAAGGCTACCAAGAAAAATGACCTTAATCACCTAAACTTATATTCTAATTTAAATCAAACAGTGACCACACCCATTGTTTTTCTTGTTTTGTTTGACCTGCAACTGCTACAACCTTTGATGTATTACGAAACCCACAGCTAAACACATTCATGCAACCTTAAAAGAAGCGCAATTCAAGTACAACTTGCACAGTGCCAGCTAAAGTTTCACGATGGGAACAAACTCACTCATACAAGATTGCCATCAAAAGGCGGGAATTACCTTTAGAAAAGGATAAAAAGGAACCAAAATTTGGCCAAAAGGAGATAACTTTGTGCGGATCTACACCAATGTGCATGGGACTATCCAACCACCAATCGCTAAAACAACAAAGGTAAGGAACTAATGGTGTTTTTACCGATGAGGATGACGCGCCTGTCTGGCTTGGAGCTGCATTTCATTCGGCGGAGCAGCTCGGTCATGAGCTCCATCGACGGCACATCCTCCAGGCTCGCTGCCATCTAGGCTTCCCCCTCCTCCGCCGCCGCAAGGGGAACTACTCCGTTGAGCCAGGGGGGTTTTACTGTATGTTTTCTTCCTGTGGATGTTTTTTTTTTTTTTTGAGGAATAAGCATATGTATTCATAAAGGCCAAGCCATATTCACACAAAGCATGATTACAAGAAATCAACAAAACCTAATGCGAAAATTACACTTCCTATGAACTACTTGCAAGCTGTAGCTGCACTCTTCTCTGGGACACTGCCCACCACCGGGTAGGAGGCCGCGCCTGGCTGGACCACCCGCTAGAAAACAAGTTTCACCCGCCGTACTCACACTGGATATCATAGGGGTTCCACAGAAGGCCTGCGCTGCGGCTCCTCAGCGGTTCCCTTCCAAATAGTGGATGGCCACTGGTGAGAAGCAAACAATGCCTCAACCATCGAGCAAGCTGCAGGGAACGGATCCAGAAACAACGCCACCTTGGTCGTCAGGCAAGACCACAGCATAAAGGAGAGCAGCAGCAGAGGAACGACCCGGCCCACTACTCTGCACGACATGCTCCAGCTCCACCGCGTGGTCTCTACGGAGGGAAACGACGGCGAGCGCGACAAACCTCCGGTAGCCGCTACGGAAGCCGCAGCGAGCGCGACAAACCTCCGGTAGCCGCTACGGAAGCCGCAGCCGAGGACCAAAAGCCACCGCCGGAACGGAGCCGGCGGGGAGAGAGAGACCACGTCACCGACGTCCGACGCCGTCCACCGTAGGTCGACCACCAAGGAACCAAAACACCGCCGGATACGCCGACGGCAAAACCCAAGAAAGTAGATCTAAACAGCTAGGACCTGCCCCTACCGTAAACCTCCGCCACGCTGCCTCCACCATCGGCCCCAAGGCCCAGCCTACCTCCCCCTCCTCGCCGTCGGCGCAGCCGCCGGCGCGGGAGAAGGGTAGATCTTGCCGGGGCGGATGGATGGAAGGTGGAGGGCGAGGGGGAAGGGGGAGGAAGAGAGGGAAGGGAGGATAAGGGGACGGGACCCCTCCCTCCCGACTCCGGCGAGGCCGCCGGAGAGGGAGAGGGGAGTCCAGTCGGAGCGCACCTTCTGGGAGCCTCCGACGCGTCGCACCTTGTGTGGGAGTCTCCTCTCGTGGCCTTTGCTAGTCAGTACGAGTACTCACCTAAAATTATTTTTCTATAGTTTGAGGCGTACCGTTACATGTTGCTGTTGCAATTTTTGTATTTTTATATGGCCTATATGTTATGATAATTTGTAACGATTTTTTTATAGCTTTTAGTAGTCCTTTCAAAAATCCTAAAACTATTTTTTGATTATTTATTTATAATCTTTAGACCTCATTTTGAGGACTCTCAAATTTGATACAGTAATACACCAACGCAATGATACGCTTAAAAGAACAAGGCTTGAATCAAACGGTGACCACGCCTATGCCCTATGTTTTTCTTTCTGCAAAGATTTGTCTGGTTTACGCACATTTAAACATGTCATTTGATGTAATAATAGTAGAGGCCAACGGACCGAACCGAGCCGACCAATTTTTAACTCGGTTGGTTCGGTTACCATATGAACTAGACCAACATGCTGCGGTCTCAGCCCAATTTTTTATTGATTGGTTTTTTAATATATATAAATTACAAAAAACATTATATTTAGAGAATAGTAGCGTCTTTCGAAATCTGATCTCTTCGATCTCAGTGGTTTTCGAAATTCGAGATGCTTAACAACCGATCCGAACCGTTGATCTTGTTAGTCTCAATCAAACGTTGTCGGTGACCAAGTTTCATATTTTTAAATTTTTACTATTTGTTTCATATTTTGAAAATCAGCCATCCAATTAGTGGTAGTGCTCAAAAAGCGATTTTCGAACATAAGAAATAAATAGTAAACAAATTCAAAAAATAAGAAACTTGGTCACCGACAACGCTTCAAATGAGATTTAACAATCAATTGTTAAAGATCTCGAATTTCAAAACCACTCTAAGACGGAGAGATCTCATCTCTCAGACGCTACTATTCTCATATTTCAGAAATATACATTATAAATTAAATAAATTTGTTATTTCTCATAAAAAATATATATATAATACATAGAATGGCAGCAAATAGTTGCAACTTTTCCCGGCTGCTGGCATCAGAGCTCGCTTTCTTTCCCAGCATGTTGCCGCATCATGCAACTGCCAGAAGCTGCAGGTGCTATCAGGAGCGGAAGCAGAGCAGGGGAAAAGGCTCCAATCATCCCATGAAAAGGTAGATAGCGCAAGATGAACTGTCACAGCATGACTTTTCTAACTTTTAAGCACAATCAAACTCCATATTCAAAAGTAACTGCACCCAGAGGGTAAGAAACCCGGGCGAGAGGGTAATGATTTACGACGATGATACATAATTGAGGAAATTTCGGACGAATCCAGGACCCCAGATAAATCGTTGGGTTACAAAGTTTCGCAGTACAGTTCCATGGTGATTTTGACTCTGTTCTCAGGGAAGCCTTGCAGGGCACCCAAACCAATCGATCTTACACTGAAATCCAGTAATGAGCCACATGCAAGAAGATTCATGCCGCCGGATAGTTTACTTTGGGCCAATGTCCTTCAGCGCACAGACCTGTTCCTCTCCCATGGCAGACATGACAGTCACTACAAGGTCCTTCCCTTCGGCAAAGCCACCCTTAATCTGCACAGCAGATGAATTGATTGTGAGAATGCAAATTTTGAGGTAGAGCACAAGAATGATGCAAATTTTGATGTAGAGAATGCAAATCTGATTGGTGGATGTAGCATTCCTTATATTTGAGAAAGTAAAAGAAAAATTCTACAACTGTTAGGCATAGGTGAATCTAAATGGTCCATGAAAATAACCAGGTACAACAATGGTCAGTTGAAATTCTTAGATTCACAGCCATTTTTTATCATGACGGATTTTCCAAGCTTTCACAGACAGATGGGAAAAAAACTCTATCAGCCCATTTCTCAATAAAGTAATAAGAGCAAATAAAATAATAAGAGCAACAGCGTACAGATTGACTTATACAACAAGCTGCCAAATCATAGTACATGAGTGTTGTTAGGAATAGCACTTGTCTATTGATATGAGGCCAAGGGCCAATATATATAGTGTACATGAGAAGCCTAAATAAGGCAGGAAAGCCCAGATAAGGGCAAAAGGATCTAATCTATCCTAATATGACAAAGGACTCCTAATATATCTCTAACAAGTGTGACTACTGTTTTGAAGTTAGTTGACAACTCTCACATCTACTTCCTATGTAAGAAACAAGTATGAAGGAACTATGCAGATTGTGCAAACCTGGTTAAGGAGGGTGTCATCAGTTGGGAGCTTCAGATCATCTTTGGTGTTACCATTCTCAGTCAGCAGGCTCACCTTCAATAGAAGTTAATGCCACGAGTGAATACACAAGCCCACCAAAGATGAACACATAAGAAGCGATAACTCACAAATCCATCCTCAGATATATCAATGAGCTGGTATTCAGTACGATTCACATGAGGAACCTATAAACAAAATATGTTTGCATTTTAGCTAGTGGAAATAACATTAACTGTGGAGAGCTAGAGGAATTTACTGACATCACAGTTGTGTGAAGATGGCACAATATCTTCAAGCTTCTTGCCATTGAAGACATCAATAGCAACAAAGTGGCACTTGGCGTGACCATGCTTCCCAGTCTTGGAGGTTGAAACCTCCACAACCTGCATTTATGCATTTTTTTAAAAATAATACACACAATTAGAAATAAATTGGTAAGAACAACAAAATAGCATCAGCACAAGAATGTGGTGTGGAATACAAGCCTAAATACCTTTAGATACAAATCTCAACATAGGATAACTGAAGGCAACAGGCTAATATTGAAGTGAAAGGTAGACTACAACAACAAAATTACAGGAGTACAGCTAGTAGAACCAATATAAGCAATTCTAACATTAGCGAATTGATCATCCAATGACAACAGGGGAAGGCAGTAAAAAGCAAAACGTACATATGCGCAAACAAAATATACACCAAGATAATCATAGCATACCAATTTATCCCACTCTACCGACCTTGCTCAGCAAAAGTACCAAGTTGCAGATAAGCTTACAACCTTGACACTGTCCACAGGTAATCCAACAAGTAAAATTATGTGGACCACTATACAGTAAGCAGCAATTACTACATAAACACATACGCCTAACAAGCATGCCAACTTGCCAAGTCATCCTTGCCTATTTACTTAGCAACTAAAACTGTGAAGTACCAAGTTGCAGACAAGTCTACAACATTGCCACTGCCCACATGGGGTGCAATGCAACCAATAAAATTTCTGGACCACTAAGCACAACCAAGCAATCAAAGATCAAGTGAACCTGCTCAGTCAAAACTTACTACATTAACAGAAGTTAAATAGATTGGTCATATTGGCAATCCCTCGTTAAGTGTAACAAATACTATGGCAGACAATAGTTTTAACTTTTAAGGGGTAAATCTGTCTAGGCCTAGGCTACCACTGCCATTGCCCAACAGCATGCACCATGTTAGATGACTTAAAACATTTATCTAAAAAAAAGACTTAACATTGCCAGGCAAACCAAGCACTGTCTAAGCAACTCCTAAGGCCTGAACTTAACAACATTGGGTGCTTATACCACCCACCAGATGTAGCGTATACACATAAATAAACTAACAATTATCAAACGATTCATATGCCACCGAAACTAGAAGGAAAAATTGCGTCAGATTTCAGCTTTGACAACAATTACAGCATATCAAACAGCAACATCCACTACCACCTTAACGGCACACATCACAGGTAAAAAAGAATGAATTTTCGCAACACGTAACAACTCATAACCGCATAAACAGAACCATACAATACAAGAACCACAAACCTATCCATCCGAATAACTCTTCAAAGACCGTAGCAGATCGCTCGCAGCAGCAGAAGAAAAAAGATTACACTTTTGCGCGCAGCAGCAATCGAGACGCGTGGTGAACACACGGATCTAACAGAAATACGGAGATAGATCGAGATCCAAGGCGACGGCGCGCATCGGATGGGCGAGCGACGGAGGGGTCAGACGGGTGGGTGTACCTTGCAGGGGCGGCCCTTGATGACGAGGTAGCCGTTCTTGCGGATGGTGCCGGCCTGCTGCGGGTAGGTCTTGGAGGCGCCGGCGTCGGCCTTCGACTCGAAGTGGTGCTCCTCGTCCGACATCTCCTCTCGTCGGATCAGGACCAAAAATTCACCTAAAATTTCGAAGAAGAAGAAGAGCGGATCAGTAGATGCGCGATGAACGGAAAGCTTGAAGCTTTGATCGGCGAGGAGAGGAGAAGGGTGGGGTGGGGTTAGGGTTTGGGACCTTGAGAGGAGGTGCGAGCGCGACAGGGAGGCGGCGGCGGACCGGCGGCAAGAGGGAGGACGGGACGGGATGGAGGGGGCAGCGAAGTAGATATATCGGTTGTTGGCTTGTTGCCTTGTTGGGGGTTATTTCCCACGAAAGTCCTCTTGGAAGTTCTGTATTGCGGCGAAGGGATTAGGTCGTGGACGGGGAGAGTGTTATGGATTTGCGAGACCGGTTCGGCCCGGTTCGGGCCGGTTGGTTTGGTTACTAACCGACCGGACCGGCCCGGTTTTATATGGACCGATTCATTTTAATTAAAAATATCTAAATCAATTAAGAAAAAACCCTATATTTCACAAATATACACTATAAATTGTGTAAATACATTAGAAATATATATAAATAAATATATTTAATTAAATAAATATGCTACAATGATTTAACCGAACTCAGCAAGCCCATCACTATATCTAATCGAATCCTAAGGCCGGTTTGGCCTTTTGTTGGCCCAAATTGTGGCCACCTCTAGGATTTGCAAACCTACACATGCACGTGTGAGTTGGATAAGAGCACACGACATATAGTGGCGGTTGCGGCTAATATAGTAGGGATTGTCCATGCACTATTTGGCTTAGGAATGTTAGAGAATAGAGTTGTAGCATGTACATATGAATCCGGATAAAATCGCATGATCTAGCGATGGTGGACGACAACGGATGACAATTCAGGTTTGTAGAAGCTATTTGCTCTTCGGCTTAGAAAAAGTATAGAATTATGGCGATGTGGTGTGGTAGCAACGGAGCGACGATCGATGCCATCTTGATTGTAGGTTCGTGGCAGGCAATAAAGGTGTTGAAAGGACAGATCAACAGAATATGAAGAGGCATTAAGTAATGGTGGGAGGTAGAGTTTGATTCAACACTGAAGGCGATAAAGAGTATAGATACGAGGGCTCATAACATAGGTGAAAGGAGGTGGTAGAAGAGGTGATTTGACAAGGAAGGAGCTTCGACGAAGAGGAGACATGATATGGTGGCTAGAGGAGGAGATTCGACATGGGAAAGAGTGAGTGATGATATACATCGGTGATGCTCGCTAAGGATCTTTTGAGTAGTGAGCTACGAGGTTGTGGCGATTGTGTTTTTTAAACAAATTCTTCTATCGTGACTCGTGAGGTAGTGAAAAAATAAATTTGTTTTTTTTGAAGATTGTTTTGGTCATCCTTCTAGTAAGTTGAATGCTCATGCTTATGATTTGTTAGCATCAAAGTAAAAAATGTATTTTATGTTTATGCCACAGTTTATCTAGTACTTTGGACAAGGTACTCAACTCGTAAAATCGATTATAAAATTAGGCCAAAAGTAATGCTGAAATTATCTGATTAACCATTGAAACCAAACTTTGATCGCCTTGACAATAGCTTGGCAAAGTCGAAACAAATAATTGAAGCCGGATTTAAGGCACCGAGATCTTCGAAAACAACTTCGAAAAGCCAAACGTTCAAAAAAAATGATTTAAGAAATAATAGTTCAAAAAATGGCAGAGTTCACCTACGTCGATTCAAGAAAAAAAATAGATTAAATCGATTTTCACACCGGGCATGCCCATCAAACCCATTTCATGCTGTACGTCTAGGGCCTGCAAGGGGATGATTAAAGGCGGAGAAACAATCATTAGTAGTATTATCCATTAGGGCGGAGAAAAATGTAGTAGCAGTCACTTAGAGAGAATTTAGGGCTATATCTGTAAACGATTTAGCTACTGAGGGTTATCTGTGTAAAAGGAGGGGAGACGGGAGCAGTGCTGGTGCTCAAAATATCTGTGACGCCGAGGCCAAGGCATGGCCCACCGGACTCCAAGGCGCGCGATGAAATCCAGCCCAGACGCGCGCGCGCACGTGCGGAAAAGAAGACGGGAGCCGTGCACGTGCAGTGCAGTGCAGTGCAGGATGCCAAACCCAGAAAATGTTCTGTGTACGGTGTACCGCACCGCAGTCCACTGTGCTGCGTCCTACTTCTACGGCCGTACCATTGCGTAGGATACGCACGTTTGGTTGAATCAATTTTACCAACATTTTTTTCAACTAAATTTACCAACACGCTTTTCTTTCCATCAGCCATATTATTTTATTATTTATCATTATCTTGATTTCTTGTACCACGAGGCGCTTCTTTTGACGAGGAAGAGATGGGTGATGCTGGAGACCCAGGCCCTCTTTGATAGCTTGTTTAGTTTTAGCTTAGTTTTTGTTTGTAAAATTTAACCACCTTTAAAAGTGGTACGAAAAGACTAAATAAATTATTTAAAAAATATTTTTGAGATCTTTAAGAAAAATCCTACATAGTTATAAAAAAAAAATTTAAAAAATAAAGTGAATAGTGTATATAAAAGAGTAAAATACACCCGAGGTCCATTAACTTGTAGCGTGGTGTCATTTAGGTCCATCAACTTTTAAACTGCAGTTTTGAATCCATTAACTCTTTAAGTTGTTTACTGCAGGCCCATACCCCTTCGTTTTGTGTTTAGATCTAACATGGCATGGACACCGTGGCAGCCAGTTGTTTACTGCGGATCCATTAACTCTTTAAGTTGTTCACTGCAGGTCCATTAAATCTTTAAATGGCTGCCACGGTGTCCATGTCACGTCGGATCTAAACACAAAACGAAGGGGTACGGATCTGCAGTAAACAACTTAAAAAGTTAATAAACCCAAAACTGCAGTTTGAAAGTTGATGAACCTAAATGATACCACGCTATAAGTTAATAGACCTTCGGTGCATTTTACTCTATATAAAAATAACAAAAGTTGCAATCTCAACAAAAACTAAACTAGAACAAGGTATCAAAGAGGCCCCTAGAGTCGCCTAAATTGTCGGTCGGCGCCAAAGCCCTGCCCTCCCCTTGGTGCTCATTGTCCTCTCCTATAACTGAAATTTCTGAATCCCGCATCTCTATCTTTTCCAAGCATGAAATCCTCTTCCTTCCTCAAGCTTCATGTTCGGATACATATCTTTGTCTGTCAGTAAACCGTCTGTCGCGTGCAATCGAACTACCAAAAGTTGCAAAAATTCTGAAAAATTTAGTCGTGTACTCTTCAACTTACTCTATCTCTGGTTAAAATTTCAAATTCAAATTCATCCTATATTCAGAGTTATAAAAAAGAGAAAAAACGGACAGTTTTGATAAGTTCAAAATTGATAGAATTTTCTCTTTTTTGTAACGTTCAATATAGGATGAATTTGAACTTGAAATGTTAACCAGAGATAGAGTAAGTTGAAGAGTATATATACAAATTTTTTTTGAATTTTTTACAACTTTTGGTAGTTCGATTGCATGGCGATTGCACGGTTTGACTGATTGCACAGCATATATACCCTTTTAATATTAGCATGTCCGATTTGCATCTCTCTCTCTCAACGTGCCCGATCTACCTCCTTTGCCATCTCCCTCTTGTTCTCTACCCCGGGCACTACAGGAATCCGCCTTAATTTCATCGGTCAAAAACTGACGAAAATAAGGGTCAAACCGACGAAATTACTATTGACCGACGAAAACACTTTGTTTTCCTGTAGTGGGATCACTAGTAGGGACGCCGGGTGGATGCTATGATGGAGCGCATGCTCAGCCTGAGGCCGGAGCCATCGCTAAAATTTATATGAAAATTGGCTCAAGACGGTGTGGTATAACCCATAGACGTCGTTCGAGGAGGTAGTGACTAAATCCTTGATTTTACTGTACCAGGGGCATCTGTCCATCCATGGCCACCAAGAGGAGAGCTAGGAGGATGCCATGATAGAGGGAATGACCAACACTAGGTTGGAGCCCCACTATTTTTTTTTGGAAAACAAGCTAAAAATGGTGTGCTATATCCCACGGACATCATCCAAGGAGGAAGAGGCTAAATCCTTCATTTTAACATAGCGCTAGTGTGCGCCCACCCCGAGTCACCAAGGAGGGATGCCCAAATGGAGGGGACCAGTGCTAGGCTGGAGCCCCAACTAAAAAATTATGCAAAAATAGGCAAAAAAAAAAAACGTTGTGCTATATAGCCCACAGATATCGTCCCGAGGAGGAAGAGGCTAAATCCTTCATTTTAACATAGCGCTAGTGTGCGCCCACCCCGAGTCACCAAGGAGGGATGCCCAAATGGAGGGGACCAGTGCTAGGCTGGAGCCCCAACTAAAAAATTATGCAAAAATAGGCAAAAAAAAAAAAAACGTTGTGCTATATAGCCCACAGATATCGTCCCGAGGAGGAAGAGGCTAAATCCTTGATTTTACCATAACGTTAGCGTCCGGGCACATCCGGTCACCAAGAGGGACGCAGGAGGATGCCAGGATGGAATTATCCCAATATTATATGCTACAATGATTAATAAATATGAGAATTCGTGAGTAATATTCTTATCTAAACATGAGAATATCTGAATTCAATCTACTATATCCGTTAACTTTTTATGATATCTAAATTAGATTCATATACCCAAATTCAAAGATACCTGATTCAGATTCCGTCTACCGTTGAGAATGTTGAGATCTGAAATTTGCGTACCCAGTGTCATACGAGTCAAGTCTATCAAAGTTAATGTCATTCGGAACGAGGCCGTTGAATTGGGTGTCAAACAGATCACCCTCCCTCCAAAGAGGCACGCTTTTGCAAACTAGTGGTGTTAAAAAAATTCTCCTCCCGCGGACACGGATCATCCCTGGCTCCAAGTTAATTAATTTAAATTAATTTCGTGGAATTAAGTTTGCCTAATTGTAGATGCCCCTAGAAGCTTCTAAGGTGTAAATTTCTAAGGGATAAATGCGGCTATTTCCATCTGGAAAAGGAGGACAATGATCTTGCGCAATTAAAAGGTGGTGTTTATCCTCAACCGACGTCGGTACCTTGTAGTTGTTGGCATGCTACGGCTAAGCACCGAAGGAAATTAACAAAGGCTGTTTAGCTCGTGGTCCTATTTTCTCGGCTTCATCAGTGGCCAATCTAGGGGCCAAATCGTGATTAGCAGAAAGGGGAGACGGAATAACAAGAGTTATGCAATCAGCTCAGCCATGCACTCCTGCAATCTCCTATCCTACCCACAACCACAACCCTTGGATGCACATCGGACGGGAGCTGGCTTTTTTGCATTTGACCCCTCGCCCACGCGCCCTTCATTCATTTTAGGCTTGCATCAGGACTCATCTGAAGGCCACCGACTATTGTCGTAAAAAATGGTTATAAAAAACAAATAGCAACTAAATTAGTACGGCACATAAGTAATAAACTAATAATTAAAGAATAAAGTGAGAAACTAGTAGTGCTCGTGCACTAATGCATCTGCACTATGCAGCGATGAGCGAAGTAAGCAAACTGGCGAGTGGCGAGCTTGGCGGCGAACCGACGAGCAGCGGCATTGCACAGCGCGCCCACGCACATGCCCTGAGGCACAGCGCAAGCTACGCAACGGCGTAGCGCGATGGGGCTGCATGTTGTAGCCCAGCAGGCAGCAGCGGCACGGCGGCGCGTCGCGGAATCGCGGCGCGGCGACGACGGCGAGCCAGCGACCGGCGTCTGGGCGACGGCGAGTCCAGTCCGGCACGAACGTCGTTTTCATCAAAAAAAAAAAATAGGGAGGCTTTTGCGAGATCCCCAAATCGGCGCCGGCTGTTAGGACTAGGGGTGGGCAAAAAAAACCGATAACCGGTTTTTCGGTTAGTGTTCGGTTATTTTTTCAGAATTGTTCGGTTAATATGGTTCGGTTCGGTTTTCACTTCCTAGAAACCGAAATAACCGATTAAACCGAAGTTGGAGGAAATGGATCCAAGTGTTCGTGCAAAGTATGTACTTGATCTACTCTTTGCTTGTTCGATATGTTCTTTCACTCTTTGCTTTATTGATTTGTTGTGCGTTGACCTCTGAGAACGTGAGCCTGAGCTGATTGGAAAATAATTTAGTTTATTGTAGTTAGGCTTATTGTTGTGCTCACCTCTCAATTGCCATGAAGTGAACAATTCGGTTATAAACCGAAAACCGAATTAACCGAACTGAAATATTTCGGTTAATATGGTTCGGTTAGTAATATTTTAGAGAACATTTCGATTTCTATTTTTTACTAACCGAAATTTTTAAAAACCGAAATAACCGAACCGAAATAACCAAAATAACCGAATGCCCCCCCTAGTTAGGACTGAGGAGAGGATGCGAACATCGCAGACGAGGGGATTGGGAAATGGACAGTCGTGGAGACGATGGGTACAGGCACGGGCACACAGCGACAGCGCTACATACCTGGGTTGGGCCCCCCACACCCATGGGCCCTGGGCGGTCGCCCCGGTTGGCCTGGCCCAGGAACGGCCCTCTCCACCGGATGAGCAGCCAAGCAGGGGCATAGCGCAGGCCACAATGGCGTCCCCCCCTCCCTCGGCGACCACCCCATCCAACCTCAGAGCCACCCCTCCATTCTCAGCATCTCTCGCCCCCTGAACAACATCCATTTTTTTAGGAGAAAATGGTCCCTTGGATCAGAGACAACAACCGTTGTGCAGAATTGTTGTTTTGTACGAGATGGCATATGCCAATTTGAATTTAGACCGTAGCTTTGGATTGTATTTTACAGTGTATCCCAATAATGTCAATTTGAATTTGATACATTGGAATGTATTTCACGGTGTATAGCTCTTGTATTTTGGCCTCTTCACTTGTAAATTTGGAACGTATTTAACTACTAACATTTTGAATGCATTTTTGGACTAGAAGTGGAGCATTCACAATTTATCTATCATTTCATAATTGATTTTGAATATATTGAACAGTGGTTTGTGCATTTGGGAAGAAAAATGTACCATTCGGACTTTTACCATGAGTTCCTCTCCTGATGAGTAATTTTGTATGATATTGAAGCTTAATGTTGGATGATGGCAATGCCATATTCAGATTGGCATGTCCTCTGTTTTGTCAAATTATCATGTTCTCAAGTTATATATTTGAAGCTTCTGCATGCTTGTATATTGATTAATTTTGGGACAAGGCAAAACCTGTATCAACTAGTATCAAAGAGAAAAACTCTAGAATATGAATATGAATATTATTGAAGTGCCAATCGATCCATAAATATGAATATGTTCCATCCCTATGGGAATTCAGATGCTTATTACCACTCAATGAATCCCCATGTATGTGATACTCCAATTCATTTTTCTTTTTTTCTTTACATTCTTCTAAAAGGAGCAGCAAAAGTGATACTCCATGTATGTTTCTAGAAATTAGACGTGTATATATATTTTGCACGTCTCTTTCTTCCAGGTTTTGGCCATAGTTCCAGGTGCTAACCTCTGATGTAATTAAGTTTCCCTTAGTACATGTGCCTATGCTAGCATCGCAAATTGGAAATGTCACTTAATCCTGAGATTTGATCATGAATAGTATCATGTCAACAGAATATATGGCAAGAAGATATAAATGTCAGTGAGATTTTGAGGTTTAGTAACAAAATCTCTTCAAAAACTACGAACAGATTTCATTATCTCACTATAAATCTCGTACAAGTTGATACATGAGCAATCTCATAGCTCATACTGTCAGACATGAGCACTAAGAGTATGCACAAGCTGTAAATGACTAGAACATCACAAAGGCTTCATGATCCTATATACAAGTTGCAAATGACAAGATGTGCAATTGTCCATCCAGGTGGCTGTCGTGCAACACTTGTTCAAATCCATTAACCCTTCCATAATCTGAAATAATGCATCCATAATTCAGAATTTAAGGAGGGTAGTGCAGGCGATGGCATGGCTATGGATTTGGCCCTGCTGGACGATCCAGCGCTGAAACTCCTCTGCGTCACGATTGGACGATGCGGCGCCGACATCCCTTGGTGTCACGGCTGGACGATGCCGCAGCGGCACGGCGGCGCTCGGTGGCGGCGGCTGGATGGAGTGGCTTGGATGAACAGTTGAGAAGAAGGATGGTTCAAGTGAGGAATTTCGATTGGGGAGTAGGCAGTGCACGGACAGTTCAGAAGAAGGGTGGTTTTCAGAAAATTTCATGGCAGGTAAGGGGCAATGGCACGCGGCTATTTGCATATGTTCCATAGCAAGATGATGTCCATCGAATGAAGAGGCTACGACTAAGATGTTTTGTGGGCATGTGTGAATAGAAGGAGTGAGTGCACTGCAGTCGTTGCCCTAATAAATAGGGTTCTATTTTGTATGGTCGAGGTTGGTGGTCGTGATGTCGCGATGTACCCGACATTTTCACTGCATGGTAATATTGGATGTAACGATAAAACTGTCTTATGACTCACAAATAGTTTAAAACTTGGCTTGTTTGCAAATAAGCATGAGCCAAACATAGCTCGCATATAAAAGCAAGCTTAGGATGACTGACATAGCTCACTTATATTACTGTTGCCTCCCAAATCTTCATCATGCCCACTATTTTAATCTTCATCCTCACTGTCTTGCCTTCCCTCCCCCGGGGCCAGAGATCCAGCTCGTGAAGCATTGGTGTTTCGCTAAACCTATCAGCTCTTGTCCATTATCATCCCCTTAAATCTGGCAACAGTAGGCATGGAATGTCAGTCATGGGCATCGCCATTGCCTCTCCTTTTCCCTCTCTCATGTGATTCTAATGATGAAATGATGGCTAGTTTTTATAGCAAAAATCAGGTAGGCTAAGGGACACCACAGTAAAATTAGTGGGGACTGGGGAGGTGAAGTGAATCTAGCGAACTGTTCGGAGTTACCGTGTTATGAGTTTTCACGAAGATGCATCGGGAAGGGGCGAATGCGTGTGTCGCGGATTGATGCTGTTGATAGGTGATGATGGTGGATTTCTTGTGTCACGATATCGGCTTTAGTTTTGACATGCCCTAAGCTCCAAGTGTGTTTTGGCTAAACCACTTTTTAGCGCCAACACCTTCCGAAGAGAGTCCCATGTTCACTAAGTGAGATCACACACAATCATTATTCTAAATTAAACCCACACTAACTAGCTGTTGCAACATGCATTTCTCTCGTTGGCAGAACATGCATTTCTCTCGTCGGCATTTCTGCCAAAACACTAAGGCTTCGTACAATTTGAATTAAATAATTTTTTTATTTTAGTATATGACAAATGATGTAATATTTTGTATTCATTTCTGTGAGGTTTTAAATAATTCTTTGTAGAGTTTGTAAAATAGTTTTTTCATTTTTTTTTTTGAATTTTTAAGACGTCTTTCGAGGTGTCACAACTTTTTCAGATTAAAAATTTCATCGACTTTCAGCTAAAACAAACAAGACCTATGCCAAAATTTCTAATTTGATAAAAAATCTTAAACTCAGTCTCTCACTCCCTTTATTTTCTCCCTGTCTACCACCTCCTACGATGGTGATTATCGTTCTCTGGACCAATGACCACCTCCCTTTGGCCTAATTACGCCGTGGAGTGGCCTCAATCAGACACCTCACGTCGCCATGACTCGGGCATGCCACTAGCCTATACATCGCCCCACGACACAAATTAGCCATGTCCCTAGCCCATGCACCGCGCTGTGACGTCGCTTACATGAGAGTCAACCACCGCCCCTCCCCCGTCCACCATCAGCGACCACCTCGGTGCCCGCGTGGGCTGCTGCATCATTGTTGGCCATCTTGTGGCTAGCTTCGGAGTAGCATACTAGCATGGCGACTTCGGGTGTGTTTGGTTACACCATAAATCATCATCCGACATGAAATGATCAAGAAAATGCAATTCATAATGTCTTATTCGGTTGCTTTTGCTGGACATGGACAGCTCCCTCCTCCTCCTCCCCTTTCTCCCCACCGACCCTTCTACTTCTCCCTTACGCTCACTGCCCTAGCCCCCCCACCCTCCCATCCTCTACTCCTCCACTTCGGCTTCCCCGCCAGTGGCGACGCCATCGGATGAGGCCATGGTGCACGCGAGGCGCTGGGCGGCGGCGTGCGGTGGTGTTGTTGGCACTACCGTGACGACCGACGGTGGAGGCGGCCCCGACGCCGCCTAGGGACCCGACGCCTAGAAGCCCGCGCGGGTCGCCGCAGCTTGCTCGGAGGAGGAGGAGCGAGAGGTGAGTGGAGGAGATGGGAATTGGAGCGGGTGGTTTGCTCTGCTTGGTCTCCCTCCTCGGCTGGTCACTGCTGCCGCACCATTCCACCATCGGCTCCGCCTCCTTCCTCGCCGGCCGCGCTCCTTCCCCCTTTCTCCCCCTCCTCCACCCTAACATCGCTGCCTTCCTACGGCGACTGCGTCGCTACCAAGCCGCAGCCCATCTTGCCACCGCCAACCATGCCCCCTACTTCCTCCACTGCCTTCCCTTTCTTTTCTCATCCGCCGAGTGCCGACCGGCGTCACACCGTCGTCACTGGCTGCGCTTCGCTGAGCCATCGCTTCTCTCCTCCCTCGGGTTCTCCTCCCCGTGCTGCCGCCAAGCTCTGCCCCACGCGGTCGTGCCAAGCTCCGCCCTTTGTTGCCCTACGTTGTGCTGCAGGGGAAGGGGTAGAGGGGGAGATGGCGGCACAAGAGATGAGCGGAAACGGCGACGTAGGGATGGGGCGGAGGTTGCGGCGCCGGGAGGAAGGGGAGGTGGTGGCGCGTGGAGTAGGACGGGGAGGAGGACTCGACGAGCGGGTAGAGCCGAGCCGAGACGAGCGTGTTTCTTCCTTTCGTAATGGACGGAGTGAACCACCTTGGGAAGCTACGGAGGGATAAATCCGACTTGGATAAACACATCCGACTTATTTCAACCAAACAAAAAATGCTTTCGTCCGGGATGAGACATCCGAGATGGCTTAACCAAACGCACCCTTCAACTTTATCACGGTGATCATCGCTAGACCTTCCATTTTAGATCGACGGTCCGAACTTATTAGCCGCTTGGTAGGCATAGGGGACCATGCAGGAGCCGGGTCCCACATTACCCCGTCGCAGAAAACCCCTCGATTCAAACCTGGACTGCTGGTGAGGCTGCGTGTGGGCCCGGGAAAAAGCAGCGAAATGGCGGGAACCCACCCGCCCCCTTCAAAGTTCAACCAACGTCGCCGTCGCCTTCGAACTAGACCCCATCCCGTTGTCCCGCCGTATTTGACCGCCTCCTTCCACTGCATTGCCTCAGAGTCTGAACGAAATTCAGCTTCAAGCCTTGCACACACTAAAGAAAGCCTCAGCTACCACCTCTCTTCCTTGACCCGATCGCCTCCTCCTCCTCGTCGTCCTATCACATCAATCCGAGCGATATATACTCGCCTGAGCCTCGATGATCTGATCTGATCTGATCAGCTAAAATTACCAGGAAGCCGCATGAACTGAACACAAGAAACCACCTCCCCTTTTCTTGCAGATTCTGTTCCGCAGCTGTGCACACACTGCACATTTCTCCACCTGCTTGGCGGAATCAGGATCGAGCTTGATCTCCCCGAGTCAGCAATGGAGGCCATCGCCGGAAAAGGCGCCGAACCGGTCGGAGGAGGAGCGAAGGCCGTGCCCGGCTACCTCCGGCCGTCGGCCGGCTCGTGCCACCACATCTGCAAGTACGGCGGGCAGCACGCGTTCGGGGAGAAGGGTCATGCTCGGAAGGCGGCGCCACCGCCGCCGGCTCCGGACGGCCAGAAGGTCAGGGCGCTGGTCAGGTCGCGGTCGGTGTCTCGGCGGCGCGTCGTGGGGTTCGGCAAGCCCGGGAAGGCCGGCACGCCGGCGGCGGTGGTCGCCGGCGAGAAGGAGAAGGAGGAAGATGAAGCCGACGCCGTGGAGTGGAAGGACATCGTGGCATACGATACGGTTCCGGTTTGTGAACTGCAATCTCCATTTCCAGAGCCGGGAAAAATATCTGCTCATGTCGCAAACCTGCGCGATAGCGAGAAGAAGAAGAAGAAGAAGGAGAAGATGGATGTGATCAAGGGGAAGAAATCACATGACAAGCAGGAGCAGACCATGATCGCTGAAGAGGAGGGAGTTGTCAAGAAGAAGAAGAATGAATCGATGAACAAGAAGCTGATCAAGTCCGTCAGGTCGAAGCTGACCGGGAAGGCGTCCACGGAGCCTCCAGCCGAGAGCAGATCGGCCTCGGCTTCTCTCCAGAACACGAGCTCCGGCGGTAAGAGCGTGAAGCCGCCGGCGAAGGGGAAGAAGATAGCCGCAGCATCGCCGGAGGTGGAGAAGAAGGCTGTGGATCAAGAGTTGGCCCAGGGAGACGATGAAGCTGCTGATGTCAAGCTGAACGAAGGGGAAGCACAAGCACTCCACCCTCTCGATCAGGAGCACGCCGCCGGCGCCGCCGAGTCGAGCCGGCCGATCCCGGTGCACCGGAGGACGAGGAGCATGAGCATCAGCAGCCGGTCCGTGAGCCTCCCGTTCGTCCGGCAAGCAAGCAGGAACTCCGGCGCCGGCGCCGGGGCCGGCGCTGCCTTCAAGCTGCGCTCCAAGAGCAGCAAGGCGCCGGCGACCCTGCCGTCCGGGGAAGAGAAGCCGGCGAGGCTCAGGTTCAGAGGCGGGAGGCCAGCAGGCGAGCTGGAGTCGAGCGGCGGCGTCCAGCTCAGGATCAGGAGCCTCCGGAGGAGGGTGGGCGGCGGCGGCAGCGCGAGCGGCGGCTTCGTCGTGCCGTCGGTGGCGCTGCGGCACCAGAAGACGCTGGAGAAGAAGCGGAGCCAGAGGCTGTACAACAACCTGCTGATCGAGGAGACGGCGAGCAGGCTGGCCAAGACCAGGAAGAGCAGGGTGAAGGCCCTGGTTGGGGCCTTCGAAACCCTCATCTCAAAGATCGGCAAGTAGCCAGGATTCAGTAAACTCTGAATCCATCACTTCTTGGCCAGTCACGAATATTCGTCTTAAATTTGTTTGAGATCGATGCGTGCAGATCAAATTAAGTTTTCAAAGTTTAGAACGTTTATGTTCTTCATTATTTAGATTGGGTTATGCATGATAGCCAATTAGCCATACGCGTAGATTGGTTTCAAACGTACTCCGGGTACAGTATTTGGGTTTTATACGTAGAGTGCAGCGGTCAAAAGCGTATTTTGGGGACAATGTTAGATGATGTTCAATATGACGAAAATATTTGTGGTTGGAATAGGAGGTAGTAGTAGAGACTTGGGTGATGCCTGAAATGATAAATATATGTGATTTAATAGAGTGGATACTTTGCCCTGTAATTTTGGTGGTTGTGCGGGATGAGCACTTTGCTAGTGTATACCCCTGATGGAAGTTTTTTTTTATCGATCTCAAATTTTCAATGCATCAATGCTACATTGCTACTGAAAATCTGTCCCATCCCAAAGTAAAAGAGGACACTAGTCTGACCGCATTGCTACACTGGAACGTCCATATTCCAGCCAAACATGCTATCACCGGCAGGTTCATTAGTACATACATAAAGCAACACCGGTAGTTTGCAATATGTTCATTTTGGAGCCTACAGTTGAAAGACCTGCATCACGAGTTCACTTCACAGCATCACGAACATCCGGCCTCAGAACAAAAGCAGGCCCTAACAACAATTTCAATGCAGGTCATCAAAAGATTTAACGAAAATAGCTTTATGTGTGCAAGACTGCAGCTGATAAGATGTGATGGTGCAATACCTGACCACCTGTGACAAGTTGATGACAAACTCTAGATAGTCTTAGTTTCCACCAGATTTACATCCTCATCAATAAATAACAATACAGCCGTCATCACAAGCCTGCAAAATGGTTTGAATACGTGAACAGTTAGATTATGTAAAGAACAGAATCATTGGCATCAAACTGGCAGAGAAATTACATACTTGCACAATAGGTGAACTAAGTTAATATATTCAAAGGCAAGCAATCTGTGAATACCAAGTATAAGCATAAATCTACAACCTTCTGCAGTCTCCATACCCAGTAACAAAGATATAATTGGCTCTTGGAGGCGATATGGAAGACAGATCATGTGGTGGTTGCCCATACAATGTTGAATAGTTTTACATAGTTAAGCTACAAGCTGATGATTGCTTGCATGTTCGAGAACAAACTGTAGAGGTAACAGCATATTTGAACTAACATGATGGACAAAGAGACACAGGGCATCCCTTTAAGCCATCAATAGACATTTGAATTTCAGAATTTTTTTAAAACTAAGAAAAACCAGCCAACTTATGTGAATATATTGAAAAAAAAAATGTCATACATCAACATGGAAGGGCCAATACTGGGATAATATAATTTGCAAGGGTTGCATAATATCACAAGATACTTTGGATTATCTGAGAGGCAAGGTTAGAACCATCTTCAGGTTGAACAAATGAATGTATTTACAGAGCACAAGTATTCCAATGATAACAAAATATTAATGAATTTAAGATAAAGTCAAACCTGTAGATAGTTATAATAAATAAGCAGAAGTAGAAGGCAAGCTTAATCATCCTGTACTTCTTCTCCCCGTTTAGTTGTCGGAATATCTCAGTGACATCTACAAGATGTTTCCGATCCATATACCTGGTTAAACAAAAATCATATAATTTTTCCTTCAACCATTGTAATGTAAGAAAAACAGAAATGGAGACAGTGAGACACAAGAAATTGAGAATATGAACACAAGACAATGTGTTAATTGTGTAAGTTACACAAAAACAACATAATATCTCAGATATCACCCCACAGGAGTACAGCCATAAACAAGAACTAGCTCCAATGCCTAGGGTGCACTTTATCTGAAACCTTTAATTTCGAAAATCAGAACACCAAATTTCAGCATCTGAATACTGAGAACACTAAAATTGAAATATTCTTCTTCCTATCTCCAGTTTTCCCCCCCCAAAGATGAACGAAAATGGAAAGACTTTTATTTATAGGGAATGTAATGAATTAAATCAGTTAGCGAAGACACCACCATACAAGGCATAACAGGTGTGCTATAACTTCTGATACACGTTATATTCGGTGTGATGTCATTGTATTGGATTTTTGCTTTGTTCCCATCTGTAATAATGGAAATAGGGAAGTCTTGCCCTTATTTGAGAGACTTAAGTTAGTTGTCTCTCCTAGACTTGGATAACTTAACTATATGACCAGTGGGCTATGGCATATCATAAATCTACATGCCCAGCATGCAGTAGTATTCATTAATCAGATCAATAACATGACAATATTTTTTTTCCCTTGGCAATAATGCTCTATTCATGATCAGATTACTATTGCTGTATTGCATGCAAAAACAAAGCCAAGAAGCATATGCATTAGCATTGTTAGGTTAAGTTTGGAATCAGTGAGGTTTCATTCTGAATCATTGAAAATAAAAGTGAAAAACATTATCTAATAGGTCATTTCTAATGAAGAGTGAAGAAAATAAAAATATTCATGTCGGACATAATGCATATATAGCAGCTACAAAGTTATAGTATAATCATATTGCAACAAGCCAAAAATAACAGAAATTGATTACCAGAAAATCCTGGTATTCATGCCCATAAAATTCTCAAGTATATTATTACCATAAAGATGCACCTCATACTGTTCTAACCGCCTCTTACAATTAGAGTCCTAGAGACCTAGACAAATATTTTCAGCATGAGATAACACGGTGAGCTAGAAAGCATAAATGGCCCAGAACAAGCGAATAACTATAAATGATGTATGTAACACTTTGTTATAATGGTTCCCCAAAACCGATATGAAAAAGTATCTGAGACATTGAATCAACACAAATAAATAAAGTAGCAGAGTAAATTTTGAGATAGTTTGTCCTAGTAAATTCCCACCCATTCCTGTTTGTACATAAATCCTTCATTATTTATAATATTATTACAGTATGAGATCCCCCCCTCCTGTTTCCATTCCCAGAAAAAGGGTAACACAGTAGCTGATGCCGAATAGTGAAAAGGTATGCAGAGTTTTATAGGAGAAGCTTCAAAATTAAAAGAAAGTGATACATACAGTTTCACATGGTAGTATGTTACAGGTGCCATAACTAGAAACGGGAACCAATGCAGCGTCAAGAGGAAAGAAGCACACAATACTCCTTGGAGTGAGTATTCTATAATGACCACTGCATTGATGCGAGATGATGAATCAAATGGGTTGATATAGTCATACTCCAAATCAGATAGACAAATAAGCTGGAATAAAAACACAAATAGAAGATCAATGAAACAAACCAACAATAAGAGAGGATAACCTATTTTGCAAGAAGCTAAATAGAATGTAAATTTGTTTGTAACTTTCACTTGCACAGAATTGAATCTATATCAATTACAAAAAAAAATACTAGACTAGAACAGCAAAAAAACTTTACTTACTAGGCCCAAGGTTGTTCAGCACTCACAATACCAAATAATCTTTGCAGCGATACAACACAGCATGACCATGATACATATTTATAAATCATATTTGGTGAGAATAAAGTCGTTCACCAATCATGGAGGTTGCAAGCTTGTGACAGTAAAGCTACAATAATGCATGCACCACTGTGATCATGTTGGTTTCGCACCACCCAAAGGACCACATTTGTGGCATATATGATCATAATAGCCCGTGCTTACATTCAAATTGGAACGGTAATTTTCTTGAAGTAGCGGGGCAAGTGGCAACAACAACATGTGTTAATCAAGTTACCGGGCTTTAGGGTCCAAATTATCAAATCATATAAACAGTACACTGCTATATAAAATTATATAACCCAGGGTTAACAGAGCAATTTTTCATTTGTAAGATGGCAGAAAAGCCAAAAAACATTAAAATTGCAGGACATTGGATGAATTTAAGTCATCAAGCGGGAAAATTTGATATATGCCATTACAAAGTGACCGGTTCTGAAATTTGTCATTACTTAATCGGAAATCTGCCACGTGCCATTATAAAGTTGCATTTCTCTAAAATATGCCATTACAACCCGATTAAGACCTAATTCCTCCCTAATCCTTCCCCTTCCTCCCTAATCCTTCTTCTTCCTTCTCTCCCTCTCTTTCCTCGGGCTCCTTCCGCCTCCGCGCCCTTCTTCCCGGTGCCTCTCCTCCACCCGCGCCGCCTCTCCACCGGCCGCATCCTCCCCGCACGGCCTCCTCCGCCGGTCGCCTCCTCCGGTACAGGCGCAGGGGGGCGCCCAGAGCGCCGCCCCTTCTCCTCTGCCCTGCTCACACCCGATGGCGGCACCGCCCCGCCCCATCCTCCTCCAAGCAGCGGTGGCGGCAGGCGCCGCCCCATCCACCTTCTCGCGCCCACAGCGGCCAGGCGCCGCCCTATTCACCTCCTCGCGCCCACAGCGGCTAGCCCGGTCCCGTCCTCCAAGCAGCGGTGGCGGCAGGCGCCGCCCACCCTCCTCCTCGCCGGCCCGCCCCGTCCACCTTTGCACGCCCACGGCGGCGCCGCCCCCTCCTTCTCCACCTCAACCCCACGGGAAGAAGACAGATTAGGGGGGAAAAGATGGATTAGAAGGAGGATTAGGGAGATTAGGGGGAAAAGATGGATTAGAAGGAGGATTAGGGATAATCCGGTCTAAATTTCTTCGTAATGGCATATATTAGAGAATCACAATTTTATAATGGCACAGAGCAGATTTTCGGTTAAGTAATGGCAAATTTCAGAACCGGTCACTTTGTAATGGCATATATCAAATTTTCCTTAATCAAATATATAAGATTTTTTTCATACCAATATATTTTTTTAAAATGTTTATAAGAAACAAGGAATCACCATAAGTCGAATGTAAAATAGAAAAATTTAGCTCGACACCATCAGTCACCAGACCAACCGCGCCCTTCCTCACACCTCCCGTTGACTACCAATTTGACAAGGGTTAAGGAGCGGCTCCAAGAACTGCAGATAACCAAACACGGGGAATTTTTTCCCTCCAAAATCGAAACAAAGTCGGCCAGGAGTTGCGCCACTTCCGCTCTAGATCTTGACCGAGCTCGCGATTCAAGGTGGAACTTTGATGGCACAAAGGAGGGAGCCCGGCTTGCCTGGTAGGCGGTGAGGCCGATGAGGACCATCACGGAGGCGAAGGAGAAGAGCCACAGGATGAGCTCCACAGACATGGCCGCCGCCGCCGCCGCCGCACTTCCAAGAACGAAGGTCGGGACTAACTTCCTGTCGGCTCCCGCCTCTGCGCTCAAATCAACGAGCTCGGTCAGCCCGGACGGATGCGCGCCAAGAACCGGTCCCAATGGCGCGGTCGTCGCCGGAGACGGGAGGCGCCGGCGGCGAGGCAGGGGTGAGAGAGGAGCGGAGTTGGAATGCGTAGGTGGAGTGGGTCAGAGTGGGGAGCGCTGAGCCTGGGCCTGAGCCTGAGCCTGAGCCTGCTGGGTTCAGTATGCTGTGCACCCGCTTTTGCAAGCAAAGGAAAATTCCTTTCTGACTTTCAGAATCCAGAATTAGCTCGTCTCAAAAAAAAAAAGAATTAGCATTTCAAGTGTTATTTCGTCCGTTATGATCAATCTGATGGCCATCCAAACTTTTTTATTTACATCTAATTAGTCTTTAGGATATAAAACTACTTTAGACGAGTCCCTAAACAATTTTTAAAAAATATGCTTTTAACCAATCGAAAATAGGTTTGAGAGCAGAACTGATGTTGTGGTGGTCCATGCGGTGGCAGTGAAGGAAAAGGAGGATGCGGTAGCCAGTGTGGAGGGAGGAGAGGAGGTTGCCATGACGAGCTCGATGTTGTGCCACACATCTTCACCGAGCTCCACCTTCGCTTAGCTCGCCACTACGTTGCCCTATTGCAGGCTTCGCCGAGCTCCACCCGCTACCCCCTTTCTCATTGATGTTGCCCATCATTCTCCAATCAGCGTGCGGGCAGCATGGCACCAACGTGAGAGGAGAAGGCGGCAGCAAGCATGAGAGGAGACAACGATAGCAACGTATGGCATATATAGAGGAGGAGCCAGCTGTGGCAGCCGGCGGGAGAGGAGACGATAGCGATGATCGACGCGAAAGGACATTACGGCGTCGAGCAACTGGGGCAACTGGAAAGGGGTGGGCGATATCGGCCCAAGGTGGTGGTGTTGGAGGCGGCTGTCCGGAGAAGTGCCAGCGGTAAAGGAAGATCGGGGAGGCACCGCTCCTGTCGGTCGCCTCGGGTGGCAGCGGCGACCAGGGAGTTGCGGTGTTGAGCGGTGGGGAGGGTGTGGGAGGGGGCAGCAGTTGCGGTGGCTAGGTAGCTAGCAACATTGGATAGCGGTGGCGGTGCGTCAAACAGATTGGGCCGGGTAGGCTAGAAAGGGCATAGTGGACTAGCATAATTGCCAAGTCTGAGATTTAGCTACAAGTCTATATCGTCGGCCATCACATGGCTAACGACACTGGATACCAGGCCATAGACGCCCACAGGGTCCTCCTATCCAGACCCACATGGTGGAGAGAAGAATTTATGTCTGCGGGGTAGCGACTGCCGACAACACAGATATTTCGGGCCCGGCCTTGGCACGGGAGCCTCTCAGCCGGGTCCACATGGCAGCGAGATATATAGGTCAGTGTTGGTGGGTTAGGGGCAGCTTGCCTCCGCCGACACTGGTAAACCTATGTCAACGGCTTCAAAAAATCCGATGACACATGATGCACCCCCAACTTCGGCATTGTTATACGCTGCAGCTTCAAAGGTTCCCCCCCAATTTCTAGGTGAAAATGGGTTCTATATGTTCAATAATCTTGTCGACGGTTGGGATATTGACCCAAGTCAACTAAGGTTCTTAATAAAGAGAGATAGGAGACACGCCGAACAGCAATCAACGACGAACAGGGAGACAGGGGTTTTTATCCTGGTTCAGGCCTCTTAGGAGAGATAACAGCCCTACGTCCAGCCTTTCTTATATCAAAGATGATTACAAGAGGTGGCTCGACGAGACGAACATGTCTCGGCGAGATTATGGGTGTACAGGAAGCAATATGCGATAATGCAAAGACTCTTGGCCAGGGGTCCCTCTAAACGCCATAGGGGCATGTTTATATAGTGCAGAGCAAACCGACCTACCGAGAGAATATCGGGCCGGGCTAACTACGAGATCGTAACGAACTCAACATGCCAAATATATCCCGAGGCAGATAAGGCATACTCCAATTCTTGGGGATCACGGCTCCTACTCCAATCCGGGAAACCACGTCCGGGTCTTCACGTAGCCGTGCAGAACTCTGTTCGAGTCGAACTCAAACACGAATCCTAGGCCGTTACGCACCGTGCCAGCCAGGAAGCTGTTCGACAGGATGCACATGGGCCTCATAGAACCTTCTAGGGAGCTGGGCCCTAGTAGACTGTTCGATTGGGCCGTCAGGGAGCGGGCCATGGCAACGGGCCGTGATTTTATCCCCGACAAATCTATTGCAAGATTTTTTTTTGGTTGTGCTTCATGTAATGTTCCTCGATCCCTATGAATAATCCTACTCTTTCAGTATACAACTAACAACTAGCATAGCCCTCTTCATCGAACAATCTATTCTATATCTTAGTGGTGGGCTGGTGGCCATTTAATAACGCTAGTGCAAAATATAATCATTCTAAATCATATCACTATGATTTTTTAGAATTTTTATCCAATAAAAACATTTTCAACAAAGCTAAAAACAAAATTAAATGGAAATTGTTCCAAAGTCTACTTAGAGTGACGCCGACGACACAACAATTGGTGCTAACACATGGCCCTTCAGAAGGCTTTGTGTTGGCGGTGTAACATAAACCGATGACGCAGACTGCACTTCGAACCATGCACCTACCAGGTCACAGGTAATCATCAAATAGGAGCCTCACATAGGGCCCTCATGTTAGTTTGTGTCGGCGGCTTTTACAAAAACCGATGACACATATTTTATTGGAAAAAGGACCTGCGGTGTTTTGATATTCATTTTTGGTGTTTTAAATGTTTGAATCGTTAGGTTCTAATTCGATGCGCCGAATACAGGCCGCTGCCGTAGCCACGACAACTTTTGACATGCCGTTGTCGCAAATTTTTTTAAAAAATTTAGGTCAATTTCATCGAACATAAATGTTATATGTGAACAAAAAGTAGATAGAGAAGTGCATTTTGGCCTAGCGGTGGGCATCCTCCTTCCGGGCAGAAGGTCACTGGAGTTCGATCCTAGGGCACAACATGTTTTATCATATATATTTTCTCGTTTTATCAAATTAATTGCAATTCTGTTTGAAATTTTTGTCCGAAATAAATATCAAAATTTTGGAACTTCACGAAATTCAGCTGTATTGGTGAGGTCCGGTAATTTTTTTAAAAATGGTAAGTGTTTCACTAGGCTGCACCAGCGAATATAGCTCTGGGTGAAGAGAGCGCTGTAGCCGTTGATCTGGAGAAGCCAAAGCCATTGAGCTTGACCTCAGTTTTCACCAATATATGATCGAGCTCTCTCATTTGGAGGGTGCATGTAGTATGGTTCATTGCATGCATGCATCATGGAGGATGCATGGATCCAGACATAGATTATTTCATTCGCGCATTTCATGCATCCTTTTAGTTTAATTATTCATGCCTTTGGTTAGCACCGGTTTTTTCGGAGTGATTTATAGAGTTGAGACCTGGATTATTACATTTCTCATGCCCTCCGTCTGTAACTTGTAAGAGCATGGCCATATCAGACCCCGCATCAGCGTCGTGCTCACGCCTGCGCATGTTCGCCCGCGCGCTGCCACAGACTGCTGGATTTGAAATTTTTACGCGCGCGTATGCCGGTCCTGATGTACATGCTCTAAGATTTCAAAATTTCAATGGGATGGATATTCATTTTGGGCATTAATTTGTTTCGTCATTCTTATTTCGATTGTGTGTTCCTTATTTGTTTCTTACTTTGGTCCTTGATTAATGCATGATTAATGTGTTTAATGCCAGCCATGTGAGGTGGTTCCATATAAATGTTCCACAATTTTTATGAAATTAAATATCTCCATTAAACGTGCATGGGATGAAAATATATGGAATAGTTGTACAGAAAATGCAAATATCTTATCTTGTATGATCATAACTTATATAAATTAAATAACCACCGAATATAGTCTGATTCAAAATAAAACTAGTATCGTGCGCACATCCAAAAACAAATAAAAAACAGAAAAATGTTAAGTGCCAAATATTAAACCAAATGATTCAGCACATGGAATATTTAGTTCTATTGAACTTTTAAAAGTATAAAATTCATCTGAATTTGGTGTTTTTCAAATTACTAACTGTTTGGTTAATAATTTGATGAGCTACAGTGTATTTTCACCTCAATTTTTTCTCATTTGTTTTGAATTGTTTTTTTTTCTTTCTAAAGCTCTTGTTTTATGGCATTTCAAATGGAATTTTCGATTTCATAATGTTTTTTTTAGCAAAGTCAATTCGATAATGTGGGGATAGCTGAACACACTTGCATTTGGTATCTAAATTGTACAAAATTAACATAGGGCCACATATCCTAAATTTATAGTGGCATATAGCGCGCAAAGGCTCGGTTTTGTTAGTGGCAGGAAGTGTAACCACGCCACTTCTTGAGTGGCCCACAACCAATTTTCCTGGAATCATGCAAATATCCTACCTCTTCATATGATCATAACTATACCAATCTACTAATTAAATAACCACTAAAGATAGTATGATTCAAAATATACAAAACTGGCAGCTAGCACACATCTGTTGACATGCTACATAGCTAAAAACAAATATTGATTGTCTAGATCAAAGCAGACCCCTCCTTAATTTTATTTTTTTCGAGTAGAGATGTGGTCAATTGCTGTGATCTTGCTTTATTAACCATATGTATGCAATATATACAAGAGGTTGTGTGTGTATGTGATAGAGAGATTAATTAATTGGTTGGAGTGCTCTAGGATGTAGTGAATCTAGCTTGTTAGCTAGCCGTACGTCATTGTCCTCCACTGCGCGCCAGCCGATTTGACTCTTCCATGACGTCCTCGTAAATGTAATGAAATTTGTATGAGTAGTGAAAAATGATGACGTGCACAAATTAGCTAGTAAGATGCATATGCAGCTCTCAATGCATGTGCTTACGACGTACACTCCAATGGACCATCACGTATCTCTCGACGGCACTGGCCTGGGACGATATATGACGTTGGCCCTATATATTTTCACAGAACGCTAGTCCTATTCTGATCCTATTTCATAACTTTCTTATATTTTACTCCTAAACAGATTTTCACTACTCACATTTCATTGCTACAGACCTAGAGTGTTAGGGCTAATGAAACTAGCAATAAATATGCACTTATATTTTTGGACATTATTATTGTCATGCACTGCGATCGTAAATGCTGAAAGATCTCCTTCTTCCGAACAACAGGGATGCCACAACCACGAGCGGTGAACACCATATGTTCAGATGTGCAAGTATAGCCGAGAGAAGGGCAGGTGAATTGCTGACACACGACAAATGAAATCGTGGTCATAGAGGAAGATAACGTCGTCGCTTATGATGTTGCCAACTGCCAAGATTCTTGATATGATCCTTATCTAACATGTGCTCTGATACCACTTCATAGAATAAAAGGCATAAAATAGAGAACGAAAGACAAATTTTAAAAAGTGAGCATGTGTCGTGTTAGGCAGGTTGTTCGTAAAATGTTCCTTCCACTTGAATGGAATGAAAATTGGGAGGCATTCTGTTTAAAAGAGTACAAAATATTGACATGACATTCGGTGGTCAACATGCAACGGTATATATTTTTATATCCTCAGATTTTGTCCTCAAAGACAAACTCTGACTGTGTACCATCATAATCAATAATTTCATAAAATCAATAGTGGATATCTTAAGATGTATACTCATTTATTTTTATTCATAGATATGGTGCAACCAATGGTGGGTGTTTTTAAATACTTATTTTTCTAGTGATATATATTGGATCTATAAATGGTTCTATATTTATTGACTATAAGATAAGATGAATTGTCTAGATGATACGAACACAATAGTTTTTTTTTTAAGAACAAACAGACGATGCTGTGCTCCATCTTTAATTTTGTGACCTACGACTGAGATTTAGAAAATTAATTATAAGGATATGAACCGAAATACTTTGGATCCAAGATATTTTTTGCTCTATATATAGACGAATCTTTTGGATTGTTTTAGATCAAATCTGTTGGGTTAATTTTGATCAAATGGATATATTTGTGCCTAATTTATGATCAACAATATAGTGGCGCCCATCCATTGGACAGATCGATCATCTAGCTAGCTAGCAGCGGACAGCTACTACATGCATGCATGTATACCTATCTCTTGTGACGCCATTTTTAGTAATCAAACGGTACTGAGTCATCTATAACTAGCTAGCAATTAACAGTACAGTGCATACATTACATATATGCCTACCTCATTTTCATTTTTTAAAATTCAAATCTCATTTGCATTTGAATCCTTGTCTATAAATAATTGCACTCCTCCCCTTCTACCATCAAAGTTTCATTTCTTTTCTACTGCCGTCATCGTCTAGCTGTAGCTAGCAGCAGGCACACTCTTCTCTCCTCACCCTCTGCAGGAAGATCTATGGTACGTTACATACACTACTAGCTTATGTGGTCAACTTTTTTTCGTTGATATACATATACATGTACGTACGTATAGGGCACTCGAAATCGTTTCTTGTGCGCTAGGAATTAATACATCGAGTATCTATGCATGATGTGTAGCGCACACTTTGTTTGCTTTTTTACGTATTGTGTTTGGATTTGCATACAAATCTTCGGGGTTTTTTTTTTGACGTAGTTAGAATCTGAAGCAAGTTGATTGTGTGTGTGTGTGTATTCCGACGCCATTCGTCTACATATTTTTCTTGGCTTGTTAGATTCCAAAGTGAGATGCGCGCGGGTGTATATGATAAGATCAAGGGTACGTAGATCTATGTGTATATGTGTGTGTGTGTACATGTACACGTTAAGATATTATGATGAGTGGGACGGCTTTCTTTCTGTACGTTGTTATATATTTCTTTGGAATCATTTATGTTGTTCCATCTTTCAAATAGTTAGAAATGTTATTTTTCTGAAAAGGTGGGAAAAGATGAATGGGGTGTTCATTTAATTATAGATGGAAGGAAAATGGTTATATATGGCTCACACAAGACACAACCTATCCAACAACATACAAGCACACACATAACAACTAGACGAAGTGGCAAATACACTTGCATCTTTTTATTTCTCTGTGTCTCCATCCCTACTTAGCATATACTAGAACATAACCGGTTTATGGTTATGGATCTCATGCCTATCTCATCGTCAGCTTTTGGTTATGGCTAGAGTACTTTAGCTAGCTATTAATTGTGTCATCGCCATTTATGGTTATGGCTATCATCGCACTTATTAATTCAAAAATGAAAATTAAGATCCTTATATCCATGGACTTATTTACTATTAATTAATTGCTGTGCACTGCAAATATATATATATATATATATATGTACGTATAGGCTGAAGGTGAGCAGCAGCAGCAGATGTTCCCGTGCCCGCACCCGAACTGCTCCCAGGTGTTCGCGTCACGCCGTGGCGTTGGAAGCCACCAGAAAGCCCACCGCAACGCCGCCGCCGGCCGTGGCCGTGGCGGCGGGCAGCAACAACAGCCTCCCAACGACGGCGGCCGTGGCCGTGACCGCGGCCGTGGCCGCGGCCGCGGTCGGGGACGTGGGCAAGAGCCTCTCGCCGTCGCCGTCGCCCATGGCGATGGCGTCGCCTTGATCGGTGGCGGTGGCATGCAGCCTGTGACTTTGGGAGGGGTTGGCCGAGAGCAGCAGCTGATTCTGCAGCCCGTGCCGGTCCAAGTGCTGCCGCTGGTGTCCTTGGAGGCGGCGCCCAACGGCAACGACAGCTCTTCTGCTTCTGCAACAACAGATCTGATCTCGTCCCCGCCGGCGGCGCTAGAGGTGATCGCGGCGCCGGAGCCGCTGTCTGTTAGAGAAATGGTACAGACGCGAGTGCAAGTGCTTCCCACACCTCCGCCTCCGCCTCCACTGCAAGAGGAGCTCAACGCCGAGCTGCCGGCGCTGCCACCACCTGAGCTGAACACTGACCAGCAGATGGAAGTGAGTGTTCCGCCGCAGCTGCCGCTGCCGCTGCAACTGCAACTTCCACTGCCGATTCCACAGTCGCTGCCGCCACCTGATCCTGCACCGAGCAGCAACCAGAGCCTTGATGCGGCCGTCCTACACCAACAGTCAGTGCCACTGCCACCACCGACGCGGCAGTCGCGACAGCTTGTGATGCCCCAGCCGAACGTGTTCTTCCTTTGTTGCTGTGGCATAGCCGAACGAATCTCACTTACCGACAGTGAGCTCGCGCAACGCGCCGTCCCGGTGGGCATTGGCAACTTCGTCCTGTAAGTTGCACTTGACACTTGATGCTAATTCTCTTGGATCTTGATCTCTTTCAATTACGCTAGCTACACGCATGTAATTTTAGATTTTCTTAATCTCTTGCACACATTGTTCTTCAATTGTCGACATGCATATGTTTTGATCGTACCTCAGGGTTCCTCGTGAACATTACCGGGCTCATGGTGCGATGTATGGCCAGCCCGGCGACCCCAACCCCGGCGCGGAGGCGGCGATGTCGGTGAACGTGGCTCCAACAGAGGAGCATGCTTCGGCCGTTGATATGCAGATCCAGGAGCTCGACACTATCGCCGATGCTGCAGCTGCACCAGGTGATCAAGTTGGTGCTCCGGCCGCTGGTCCGGAGAGCCAGGCCATGGAGCTTGACCTCACTCTTCGCCTGTGATCGAATCGACCCCTCTCATAATTAAGTCACTAGCTAGGCTGCAACGGTTCATGGCATGCATCCTCGACGATGGATATTCGAGACAAATACGTACCGTCGGCCAGCTCGTCTATCTACGTACCTCTTTCAACTTTAATCGTGCATTTAGTTATCATCAGTTTTAATTTTTTGAGTAATTTAGTCAGCCCCGGATTATGTCATTTCTCCCGACCTCCGTTGATTTGTAAGGTCTTGAAATTTCAATGGATTCTGAAGTACTGGATTTTTCATTTCACTCATGATTTTGTTTCTTTTTTTAAATTTATTTTGATCATATGTCCAAGTCACAGTGTCTTTGGTCCTTGATTATTGTGTTCAATGCCAGCCAGGTGAGGTCCTTGTGGCGCCATATATATCACGATCAATGAGCTGTATTAATTTCAATGAAATGGAAATCTATACATAGGATGAAAGTCAGCTCTATTGATCAATATTTGTTCTGAATTAAACATGAAACAGTTGTATAGAAAAAGCAAAGATCTTACCTTTGTACGATCAAAATTAACATCAATTAAATGACCACCAAATATAATTCAATTCAAAATAAAACTAAAACACATCCAAAAAAAAAAAAAATTAAAAACACACGTCTATTTGGTGCATCAATTTCAAATCCAAACTATGTGATTCAACATTTGGAATACGGAGTTCTCATGAATTTTCAAAATCATGAAATCCATTGAATTAATTTGGTGTTTTAAATCTCTAACCGTCGGTTTACGTACAATTTCATGTTCTAAATACAAGTGTTTTTGACACCTCAACATTTTTCATGATTTTCTTTGATTGGTTTTTTTTTTTTTTGCATCAGGGGACTCACCCCAATTCCATTCATACCGAACAGAATTACAAAGTTCAGAACAACAATTCAAGCAAAGTTTAAAGCAGCAAACCACCAACATCCTGGATCCAGGCCAACCAAAACAGAAATCCAGTCTCTAATTTTTCATGATTTTCTTTGATTGGTATTTTATTTGTTTTATATTTCTAAACTTTGTTTTATGGGATTTCAAATATTAAAACTTGGATTTTATAACTCGAGGAGATGAATCAGTTGCTTTCGATACCCTATTTTGTACATATTTTTAATACTGTTTTTATTTATGTTAAATTTTGTACTCACAAAGGTACATCAAAGTTGCATTGGGCTGCATATCCTAAATTTGCAGTAGCATATAACAAAACCTCGATTCATCAGTGGCAATTAAATACCATATAACCATCACTTAACCAATTTTCCCCCAAAAAATGCAAAAAATTACCTTGTATAATCATAATTACATTTATACCAAATGTACTAACTAAAATAAGTACGCAGTATAGCCCTATTCAAAATAAAACTAGCAACACACATCTGTGTAACATGCTACAGTACAGTCGAACCCCAAATACTGATAGTCTAGATGAAAGCAGACCCTCCTTAATTCTATTTATTTATCCATTCGATATTGTCATCAAATCTGAGATTTATTTTTTTAATCAACAAATAATCTGGTTGTGCTAATCGTGCATGCAATGCAATTGGCCTGTTGTATATGGGAGACTGATGAGTTGGGTGGAGGTGCAGTGAATATAATCTAGCTTGCTAACAGTTTTTGCGCCAGCAAAATTTTTGCTTTGTTTCAAATGAAGCACGTAAACGTAAAGAAGTTTTGTGTTAGTGAAAATTAGAGACGTGCACAAATGAGTAAGATGCATATGCAGCCCTCTCAATTAATACAACAACAGATCAACATTCGAAACGCCAATGGAAATTCTAATAAGAATGGTGAAAATGCCAGCAGAAGAGCACATCCTCACCACTAAGCTTCGAGTGCACCAGATGACGTACGGAAATTGCTTCTTAAAAAAAAGAACAATGCAGATGAACCAGTGGGGAAAAAAGCAATTAATTGTGGTTCCAAACCTTCAATAGTACGTACTTAACTATACTGAGGATTTTTTTTTTTTTTTTTTTTTGCTGAATCTACTACATGCATACATGTGTGCAAAATCATTTGATGATGGTTTTTGCTTTATCTATGCAGAATTGTAGAGTCTAGATGATGGACTACATGGTAACGGACAGGGAAGGGAGAAGAGAAGAATTGTGGACGATCAACATGTTCTTAGTGATCAACTTTGGGTTGATATATTATTTCACATGAACTAAGGATGAATATATATGACCTATATACATATTCTATATATGTATACACATTAATATATATCTAATAAGGTGTACCAATTTATGGTGATGTGGCACAACTACGAGGTTATTTTTAGAGTTAATTTTCGATGTAATGGGGACATATATTTGATGTCATGTCCTCTGTACCTCCATTTTTTTTTCGTGTACAGAACAGTACGCTGGTTATCACATGAGCCCCAAGTGCTTGTTGAACCCCCATAGTTTTTAATTTGTATAAAATTGAGAACACGCAAACACCCATGTTTATAATTAAACAAATTAAGCAAATTTAACCTAGCTTGATTCCTAGAAGATATATACGTGAATGATATTATAGCGCCATGGTAATTTAACATCGATTCGCTTTCACAGCGGCCTTGCTTTTAGAGGCCTTAGAGAACACATCTATGCTAATTAAAATACCAAGTTTGCTAAATTATTTAAGGCACTGTCTATTCAACAGTCAACTGTTTTTATAATTATCCATAAGTCGATTTTCTGGACCGTTGGATTGAGATCCAACGGTCCAGATCAACCCCGCGTCCCCTTCTCTCTCTTACTTCCCCTTCCCCCCCCACCACCGCCCCTGACCCCGACACTCCCTGCTCTGCGCTCCTCCTCCTCCTCCCCCGCCGCCTCCGCCACGCCATGCGGCAGCCGGCCCGGCGCCTAGCCGCCAGCCACCCAACCTCCCGTCGCCGGCCTTCCCGCCACCCTAACCCGGCCGCGCCTCCACCCCGCCACCGCCGCCCCAACCGCCTTCCCCGGTCCCGGCTCAGCGGTGCCGCCGCCGCCTCCGCCGCCGCCCTCACTCCACTCCACCCCACACCAACCACCGGGCCGCCGCCTCCCCCGGCCATCCCTCTAAGCCCGGCGGCACCCCGAACCCGAACCCCACCTAAACCCTAACCATCCATGGCGGCGAGGTGGGGGCAGCACGACGGTGGGAGAGGAGGAGGTCGCCGGAGGGGAGGAGGAGGATCGACTGAAAAAAGGTAAATTTCAGTCGACTGTTGATTAGCAATTTTCATTATTTAATTATTTGCTGGAACCATATCCTTCGATAGAGCCCAAAATGTGGCTTCAAGAAGTCGGAATGTTTAACCCAATTTGGGTTTGAGAGCTTTTATATATCTTTCGACTTCAAAATTTCCAGGAAACAACATAATTTGAGAAGTCAAACCATTCAACTGGTTAAGCTACAACAATACGACAATCACTGTATCAAGTTTACAGGCTCCGTTCTCGAGTGGCGGCCAATTGGAGCAGCCATCTGTATTTATTCTCATATAAATATGTAAGCATTAGGCCATTTGCTTTATTATGCAATGCATGCACATATTATGAAATTCCATCGTGAGGTCGTTTTCTTGAATAAAAACAGTGGCACAATCAACTTAGTGTGCAGATCGTGTGTTTAATTAAATTAAGACTTAAGACCAAAGCATCCTAAACTAACCAATCAAAATACCGATCAAAGTAATTGTTAATTAATACAACACGAGAACTTCCTCGAGAAAATTTGGCCGGTCAAGTTTAAAATGCAGATACAAATTAAATAATAATTAAATTATTATTTTTTGGGAAAGCAGGACAAGGGTCTAAAAATGTTTATATGTATGCACGAAAGGCTATGCCAAAGATCATCATGTGCCAACTAGCTAGATCATAAATTCAGCTTGGATGAATTCGATCATGAGTAGTTTTTATCAAACAATTTGATACAAATTAAGAAAAACTTAGAAACACCTATAATTTGGTTCAGTCCATAGTACTCTGTAAAACAAGTGTCCTAGTTGTCGATCGTCAGTAATTAAATACTGGTTAATACTAAATACTACTTTTTTGTTTCCATGTAGTTTGACAACCGATATTGCATATACATGTCTTTTAGTTTTTTTTTGGTAAAGTAGAAAAATGAAAAAAATAAATAATCGACCAGAATGAAGGATATATAAGTTCAAATGACCATACCTTTTTGATTTTCCCATCAGGATCGATCATTCTCAAATTATAATTTATCAGAGCAGTCAACTTACGAAGGTTATTTTCCTGATACATATATTCCTTATATTAAAGTAAAATATTATATCGCATTTTATGCCCTTTTCCAAATATTGTATTAGGATGCATAAAAATTGATGTAGTGAAATTTAGGTACATTGGTAGGTAATATATACATCATACTTGAATGAGAAATTAACCGAGTATTGTATGCATTTTGACCAAATCAAGAACTGTATAGTTTCACAGGATACATTATATGTTTTTTAGGACAGAAATTCATCTGTTGTTGCCCATCTCCAATCATTCTCAAATGTGTAGCAGAAAATCACAAATTTGAACAAGGATCAAATAGATTATAAAAAACTAGGCTATTTGTGAGTTGCATAAAATCAAAAGGATATATATATATATATATATATAATATCGCTGAACAATTAATCAAAAATGAGTAAACAAAGAAAAGGTGCTTACTCAGACAAGTACAAGTCATGAGATCTTCCAGTTTAAGCCCTGTTTGTTTGAGTTTGTTTGAGTTGCAGCTTCTCTAAAAGCTGCTTCTGGGAGAAGTCACAAAAAACTAGCTTTTGTAAAAAGCTCATATCACAATGCAAATTGGGCTTTTGGTGGCTTTTGACTTCTTTGAAGAGGGTTCCAAAAGTTGGTGTTGTTTGAGCTTAAACACGAAATTAAAAAGTGGCTAGAAATTTGAAACAAACAGGGCCTTAGTCCTGTTAAAACCGCGCATACAAGTTGAAATATTTTACCAAAATATTCATCCATATATAGTCAGGAAGTTTATTCATTTTACTGTCAGGTACCTAAGACTAATACCTTACGTGCGCATACACAGTACATCGATCATGGTACGGCACATTAGCACTGCAAAGTGCAGACAAATATGAATATATGATCATAGGCTCATAGCCCGGAAACTTCATTCCATAATCCACACATAATTCGAAGAAACGAAAATATATATATTTAGTTTGCAAACTTCAACAGTTCAAGCTGAATCACACAACAGAATATATAGTACGGGCATTCTGAATTTCAAGGTGATGAGCCGATGAGGTACCTTATATACCTAGCTTACATGAATTGAGCTAGGCCAGGTAGCGCGCGAGGTTTCGGCAATCGCGTACCACCCCCCGCTCCTTCTTGAGTTTGCGGAACTTGTCGCTGCGGATTGTCCACGACGGGAGGAAGATGGTGCGGTTGCCGATGCTTTGCAGCTGGGTGAGGCTCCTCTCCGCGACGTTCACCGCGAACGCGTCGAAGCCGCCTTGGCGCGAGCCGTCGAGGTAGCAGCACAGCAGCAGCATCCCGTCGTGGTGGTCGTCGTCGTCTCCGGCGAGGGACGGGGCGAGGTAGGAGCAGGTGCTCGGGCCGCGCCACCCGCCCGCGTCCTGCTGCCTGATCAGGTAAGCCAGGTGCGGCCGCGGCCGGAGCGCCACCGTGAGCACGTCGCCGGCGCGCGTCGGGACGTAGAAGCGGCCGCGCATCGCGAGGCCGCCCTTGAACGACGGCAGCTTATCGCCGTCGTCCTTGGGGACGGCAGCGACGCAGCCCACGTCGACGGTCTGCCACACGAGGTTGCCCGGCTTGGCGTGGAACATCGCCGAGCGCCGCCCCTGCGTGGCGCAGATCACCACGGTGGGGTCACCGCCGCCTTCCTCCTCCTCGTCGACGACGACGCCGGCGGCGGTGATGTCGTTGAGGGGGAAGTAGACGTCGCCGGGGGCGGCGCCCATGGTGGGGAGGTCGGCGAACTCCATGGTGAGGGGGTTGAGGAGGCAGGGGGTGTCCTCGAGGCAGGGGCAGAGCAGGAGGAGGCCCTCCGTGCTGCCGTGGTAGGTGAACTCGTGGCGCGGCATCGGCAGCCGGATGCGGAGGGTGGCGCCGGTGAGCACGTTGCGGAAGCGGTGGGGCTCGCTGCCCTCCCCGCCGGGGATCACCACCCAGTTCCGCGGGAAGAACCGCGGCTGCCGGAGGCTCGGCGCGGCGGTGGCGCGCCTCCACGGTTTGCAGACGGCCCTCAGGCGGACGTACTCCGTCGCGTCCATGGTCAGCAGGTCGTCGGCGATCTTGGACACCAGCTCCGGGAGGAGCCCCGCCCAGTCCCTCTCCTCCTCGCTGGCCAAGAATCAAAATCGATCAAGTCCTTTGCAAAAGTGATCGATCAGACAGGAGGGAAATCAGTTCTGAATTACTACCTCGGCGGCGACCGGCGGCGAGAGGAGCGGAGGCGGCGTGCCATGGCCATGCTTCCCTGCGGCGGCGGCGCTGACGCTCCTAGCTAGGGCTGGGAGAGAGAGGGGAAGGGATCGGCTGCTGGTGTCAGTGGTGTGGGTCAGTGGGTGTGAGCCTGTGAGGTGTGAGTGCGCTGCTAAATTAAATACTCCAGTGAGGGAAAGGAGCACATTTTTTTTTTATTTTCTAAGACAAAAGGAGAGTCTTTCTCTGACGAATGTCATGTGTATGTGTACGCTGCTGCTGCTAGGTCGCCGGACAAGTGTCACACTCCGGAGACATCTGTCCCCTACACCTCATCTCACGTGGTTTCTTCCTCCTTTTGACGGTATAATACCTGGTGTCACCGTTGTTTTTATCTGGTGCCAGGCTCCTGACCTTTTATTAAATGTAATGGCGGACGGAATACTGTTGGAACATAAAACACAGTATAAGAAAATACACGAAATACTAATGAAACATCGGGTGAAACGATCATAAAACGCAATACACATGAAATGCTCATAAAACAATGCGTGAAACACATAAAAGATCATATGAAGCACATGTACCGTTAGGATGATGCACCTTTCATTAGTACTCCTGTTTTTTTTACGTGATGCTACTCCTTTTGTCTCTTCTATTTTTTTTTAAAAAAAAGGAAAAGAGGACCAAGTTGGTTTCTCCACCATGTCACTCACTCCGCTTGTTTTTGAAGCATTACAACCTAGATCACACCAAAGTCTTTTAGACACATAGAATTTAGGGGACAACAACCAGTATTGATCACCTATCTTCTTCCTCATTATTCTCCACCACACATTGCTTCACCACGCAAAATGTGAATGGAGTTGGCCAGCGACGTTGGGATCTAGTCCTCTTGTCCACTGCAATGAAGGATTCAAAAAACCTGATCGCCACTATCAGCTGTAACACAACAATTAGCATGATTGCACCCCAGGTCATTGGGATGCGGTACATTTGGAGGCCCAACCAGATTAGCGGTCAATGTTTCGTAGCCATCTCCCTCCCAAGAAGTTAGAGCTCATCGAGGGAGTGTTTCCTCTCCCTCATTATAAATCATGCTCAAACTCTTCTTACTTTCATTGTGGGACTATTCCCCAATAGTCGCACATTTTGTGCTCTAAAAAAGAAGATATATACATCTGATACCTTAATTAATGGAACGATATAGGAGAATCCTTTGCTTGAGTAAGAAAAGTAAATTCTCCACCACCCCCATCAATGCTATCGAAGATATGGAAGCCCAAAATCAACTTTTGTTGCCACTAGCGAAGAAGCTGACCACTAGAACTCTAATACTATAAACCATGAGTCACAAATAGCTCCAAACTTCTCACCTTTCCAGAAAAGAAGAGCACAATATTCAGCTCTTATGCACTTGACTAGCCCTTGACTTGGGAAATTAGGTATTCTACACTTGATGTATTCGGAATGGTATTCATAACCACCGCAAACGATTTTTAGAGTAGTAATGCTATGTGTGTTGCCTATATGGGTAATTTTTCCACATAAAATACACATCTAGAATTTTTAATTAATTTGAGGGCTAGAGGCTCACATGTCAACTCTTTCCCCCTTGTCTTTCTCCCTTCTGTTACTACTTCTTCTCCCTCCACTCTCATAACCAATGGATTGTGGCGCTGCCTCATCCCACCAGTGCTTCCAACTTTTCCTCTCCTTGAATGCCTCCCCCTCCCCTTTCTCTAGGAGGGGATGCACATCCCATACCAGAGTTATTCCTCGAGAGGGCCTTGTAACTGGAGTCTGGCAACCAACACTTGGCGAAGCACATCTAATATAACCTTGAGGATCTTGAGACCTACATACTCAATTTCTTAAATGTAGCAAATGCTTGATTTATTGAGATAGAACTACTTGCTAGTTTTATTGATAATAATTGCATGCTCAATTTCTTGAAGGAAATAGATGCTTGAATGAAGCCAAAATTTGAATGGTGAATAGACACAGAACTAAAATGTGGAGCGAGCTAAATAAATGAGTAGGATACTAGGATGCACACATTACTTTTCTCCACCACCTCCTCCCCATCCCTTCTTCCCCCTTATCTGTCTGTCTTCCCCTTGCTTCTATAGCTTCTCCATCATGCACAGAAGGTGGATCGCCATGGATCAGCCCACTCCTTCACCCCCCTCTCTCTATCTAGCTATCTCACCTCCCAAGGCGATGGTGGGACGACGATGGACGTGACTGGATCCGACAACCTTGAAGTGCGATGGTGGCTGGGGGATAAGAGCCGGATCGATTCAATGACACCGAGGAGGGACAACAATGAGGACGACTAGATCCGGCTACCCCAAGGTAGGACAATAGTAACTCGAAACCCCAAGGCAATAATAGGACAGTGATAGGATGACCATATTTGGTGACCTTAAGGTGGGATGACAACTAGCGAAGGTGGCTGGATCTAGCGACAATAAAAGCAACACTGAGCAAGGCGACTTCCTCCCCTCCACCAATACGATAGGGCTCCACAACAACCTCCTCGCTTCCGCTCTCGTTGGCCAAACTCCCTTCCTCGATCCCCCCTGGGTTACTGTCATAGCGATGGAGTTCTACAACGACTTTAGGGAGGCAGTGACCAACATGGAGGGCGGGCTTAGTGACAAGGGTTGGCTCAACTTTTCATATTTGTTGACATTTAAATTGGAACAAAATGTACATATTAACCAAACTATTTCATAATAACATTACAAATTCTTTTGAGGGGAAAGTAACATTACAAGTCATTTTATGCAAACCATAGAATTGTAACGTATTGTTGGTGATTAACAAACGGCCCATCTTGAAGCAGGCCTTGGGCCGATCCCGTATCGGCCCACCACGCGAACAGAGGACCAGGCAGGCCGCTCCCGGCCGTACCAACGAAGCCGCCTGACTCGTTCGCGGCGTCTCCGGGCTTGACTAGGTCAAACCCGTGCGACACCGTGTCCCTCCCGGGCTATCCCGTAGCCCGGGAGAAGGTCCCTCGGGTGATCCGCTCACTCGCGGGCAGGTGGCGACAACTGTTATGGCCCGCCATGCTTTCTTCGGACTTGACCGGGACGCACTATATCTCCCGGGAACCCCGGCCGGGAGAAATGCAGCAGACGATCCGTCTTGTCGTTGCCCTCTTTGGCGGGCGGCGAGATGGTTGTTGCGCTTCTGCGGCGCCCCCAACGGGTGGCGCAGAGCTGCTTCGGTCGATCAAGGCCATATTGGGGATAAAGGAAAGTGCTTTCCCTCTAAAGTTCTCCCTTGAGCAGGCATGTCAAGACAAACACACGTTCAGTACTAACCCGACCAGCTTCTCCCTGAAGGCCCGATACACGACAGGACCCTAGAACAAGACAAGAACCTCGCCACTAAAGCAAAGACCAGCGGGGGCCCATCCGTATCAGCCTCGGGCGGCCCGGCGCCTATAAAGGAGGATTCTGGACATTGCGAGGCGGCCAACTCAACACCGAAATCACGATCCGATCCCACGGCGATCACAAGCAACATTGGCATCGAAGCTTCCTCCACGAGTAGCCTTAGCCTTTAGCCGTCACCGTTGTAGCTCGGGATCGGCGCCTCGAGTCCAATCCGGCGTCTGTCTTGTCTTCCACCATATAATCAACGAGGCGGGTAGAGCTATTACCGGCGATGGGGGCTCGAACGAGGGTAAATCACTTGTGTTCCTACGGTTTGCATCGTTCCTCTCTGTCTTCCCACAGTACGAAGGATCTGTACCCGGATCACCTAGCCGGGGGTAGGCCCTTGTTCGGGAAGACCGCGCGGCCCTAGCCTCCCGCAGGCTTGGCCGCCACCTGGGCTGCTGAGAAGGGTTGTCGTTGGGCCTCACACCAACTACAAATTAAATCTGCCGGTCCGTGGACCCGCTTGCTCTTCAGGCGCGATTCCCGAACACCGATAGTGGCGCCCACCGTGGGGCCCATGGCTAGCCCTCGGCCTCCGTTCCTCGGACATGCACGAGGTTCCGGCGGCGACGAGGTCCTGGACCTCGAGTTCGATGAGTGCGACGATCTGGACGATTTGGTCCCGTCGTACGATGGCTGGCGGGAGGAGTACCTCGCCGAAGCCGGGGCTGACGAGATGGAGGTTGATACCTCTCTCGCCCCAGGGGTAGAGTTTAGCCAGAGAGTCGCTCCGGGCTGGACCCTCCGTCACCCATGTCGTGAGACTCCCATGGAGTTCGAGCTGCTAGTGACATCCGCCCCCTCCGCCGGCGACACGGGGCGTTTCCCGACCTCGCGCCGTCTCGGCTGCGTCTTGGCGGCCGTGATCGGCAACAACGCCGAGGACGAGAAGCCAGTACAGCGCTGCGCCGTCGCCGAGGCGAAATTTCTTCAATGATGCCGTCCGCCACGTCATGGATGGGATCTGTGAGGAGGACCGTCGCCAGCGCACCCGGGGCTGCCGGTGGTCGACCCCTCATCGAGACAATGACCAACCCGCTCTGCTCGCCCGGCGAAAGCGCGCGCCATCGCCCATGATCGTTCGCGACTTGGAGAAGGACCCGTGGTTTCACCATGACGGTTGGGTCCGCCATCGCTGAAAACTGGTACCATTACAGTGGCATCGACCGACATCGGGGCGGAACAGCGGCGTCGTCCGGACACTGGCGCGAAACCAATCCGACCAGCGGTACTCAAAGCGCTGCGCCCGCCACCGCATGATCGTTCGCGCCCGGACCAGACGGCCTCCTCCGTCGATGGCTCGTCGCATGCCCGGCGAGTGTTTTCCGCTGGGCCGCGCTGGATACCTCTCCCGAAGGCGCGCGCCGTGCTCTGCCTTCTCTCGCGCTCTCCATGGCACCGTAGCCCCGAGGTTCAAACCGGGCCCATTGAGAAGTTCGGCGGGAGCAAGAATCGAGGAGTTCCTATCCGTCTACACCACCGCCATCCGAGCTATAGGGAGATGAGGCCGTCATGGTCAACTACTTCCCCACGTGCTCGAGGCATGGTCCATTGGCTGTTCAACCAATGGCCGGTTCTATCCGCGGTAGTCACAACATGCAAGATGCCCTCGCCACGAGCTTCGAGGATGCTCGCTCGCTCTGGCGCCCTCGGGACCTCAAGCTCGTGAGTCTGGCGAGGCGATGAGAGTCTCGAGGACTTTGTGTGCGGTTAAATCGAGCCCGCAACACAATCCCGCATCTCGAGATGAGGCCATCATCGAGGCCTTCAAGGATGGTGTGAGGACCGGCGCTACACCGGGACCTCGAGCTCCACCGGTTAGCACTGCGAGTGAGCTCTTCCGCACGCCGCCCTCTGAGTCAACGCCTCCGGCGGTGGGCGCAAGAAGGCCGTCTGAGAAAGCCAAGGTCGGCGATGGCTCGGGTAAAGCCGAAGCGCACAAGAAGAAGAAAAGCGGCGAGAACGGCCGCTAAGTTTATCGCCGCCGTCGAGCCCGACCAGCCAGTGCCCGCCCACGCGCCCTCGCCAACCGCCCGCCGCCTCGGCGTCGCCCGCGGCGTCCGCTTCTGGCGGCGGCTGCGGCCGAACCCGCCCGTAGGGGTAGGCCGCGTGGCGGCGAGGCACCAAATCGACCTCCCGTCCACAAAGCGAAGCAAAGAGAGACGGTTCCACGACCCGGCCTTTTACGCCGTCTTCATCAACGCCACAGCCGCGAGCTACGTAATCGCCGCGTGGGCCCGCCCGGTGGAGGACTTCTCGCGGTCGCGGACCCATGCCCGAAGCTGCCGGCGCGCAGCAGCGCCGCGCCCAGGGCGGCGAGATTAGGGTTTCCACGAAGCCGTGTACGCATCGCCGTCATCTTTGGCGGCACGTCGGCCTACACCTCTCGCCGCGAGCTCAAAGCCGCGTCGAGAGGTCCTCCACATCTCCATGGCGAGCCAGCGGCGAATCCCCTTGGTCGGCGGCTATCACCTTTCGGTGGCGGATTGTCGTGGGGCTCTCCAAACCCAGCGCCTCCCGGTGCTGCTCGCCTACCATTGGCAATACCGAGGTCGACCGCGTCCTCGTGGGCGGCGGGAGCTGTTGAATATCATCACGGCCAGCGTCTTAGGCCTCATGCAGGTCCGCGCTCCAAGATCAAGGACATCACCGTCCCTTTCCACGGATTGTCCCGGGATCGTCGCTTCGCCCGTTAGGCGAATCGCGCTACCCGTCACGTTCGGCTCCTCCACCAACTTCGGACGGAGTACATCACCTTTGAGGTGGTGGAAGCGAGCTCCCCTAGCGCCATCTTGGGGCGCCCGCTCTCCAAGTTCATGGCGATCTCCCTACGCCTATCCTTTGCTGAAGATGCGGCACCCAAAGGAGTCATCACCGTCCGGGGTAACCACAAGGCGGCCCTCGATTGCGACGAGACATGGCTGCCATGGTAGGGCGGCTCCCTACCGTGGTCCCGGCGGCAGGCGCTCCCACAACAGCGCCCTAAGGTGGCACTGCAGCGCGCGGAGCCCACCAAGACCGTCGTCCTCACGGAGTCGAGAACCCTCCAAAGTGGTCCCGTGGGGACAACCCTCGAGCCTCAATAGGAACTCGAGCTCATTACCTTCCTCCGGGCTAACAAGGGCGGCGTTTGCATGGGAACCGTCCGATATGCCCGTGTCCCAAGGAGGTGATCGAGCACGAGCTAGCTGTCGGCGACAAAAACGGTAAGCGGTGTCAAAGGCGTGTCCCCGATGGAAGGCCAAGATCATCCAAGACCATTTCGACAAGGCGCCCGGCGGGCTTCATCCGCAGTTCAGCACTCCGATTGGCTTGCGAACCGGTCGTCGTCCGAAGAAAGGAGGCAAGTGGCGCGTGTGTCGATCACGCGACCTTGATTCCGCTTTGCCCCAGGATAACTTTCCCTTCCGCGCATAGATCGGCTAGTCGGCCTTCTGGCGATTCAGCTTTGATGAGTTTCCTAGATGCTTATTCCGGTTACCATCGGATCGCGTTGTGTAAAGAGGACGAAGAAAAAACGCCTTTATGCGCCTTCGGCACATTTTGCTATCGACCATGTCGCCGGTCTCGAAATCTGGCGCCACGTTCGGCGTCTCATGCAAAAACTCTCCACGATCAAATAGAGGCATAGCGTAGAAGTCTCGTCGGCGATATCGTAGTCAAGAGCAAAGGCGCCCGTGACCACGTGTCGACCTAGGTGAGACCTTCGGCGGACTGAGGCGGCATCGGGTCAAGTTAAATCTGAAAATCGTTTTCGGTGTCAAGTCCGGCATGCTCCTAGGCTACGTGTCGGTAGGCGAGCATCGGTGCGAACCGAAAAAATCGAGGCCATCGAAAAGATGAGGTCGCCGACACATGTAAAGGACATCCGGTCCCTCCGGGCAAAATGGTGGCCTTAAGCCGTTTCATCTCCCGCCTTGGAGACCGAAGCGCGCCTTTACGTAAACTCTGCGCAAAGCACGATAGTTTCAGTGGTGAGAAGCGAGGCAGCGTTTTTGCAACTCAAGCAGTATCTCGCCTCGCCACCCGTCCTCACTACTCCCAAGCTCGGGGAAGCCCTCCTGCTATACCTCTCGGTGACACCAAACGCCGCAAGTGCGGTCTTTGGCGATAGAACGAGAAGAAGCGGCGGCCGTCTACTATGTGGCGAAGTACTCACCGGGCCAATGGGCGCTATCCGACCTTGAAGCGTGCTACGCTTTCTTTGATGGCCTCGCGCAAGTTGCGTCACTATTTCCAAGCCCACCAAGTCGTTGTCCCGACTACTTACCCGATCAAGGACATTCTCCGAAACCGGAGGCCACGGCGGGTCGCGAAGTGGGGAGTCGGTGGGTGGTCGACATCCGATTCATTATCTCGAACGCGATCAAGGCCGAGCCTGGCTGATTCGTTCGAGTTGACCGGCGGATGAGCAAAGGTCAAGCTCTCCGGTCAAGGCGGGAAGAAGCTCGGTGGACTCAGTTTGATGGTTCACACCGGTCCGAGCGATCGGGATGTGGGCTCGTTCTCATTTCCCCCAATGGAGAGCGACTCGGCCGTCATACAAATACACTTTGCGCTACGAACAACGCGCGAGTATGAAACCCTAATTGCGGGCCTAAGAGCATGCGCTGCGCTTCGACATTAAGCGGCTTGTTGCGAAAGGGATTCGCGGCTCGTCGTCCGCCAGGTCGAGGAGGAGTTTGAACAGCGGCGACTTCGATGGCGCGGTACTGGCGGAAGTGAGAAGCTGGAAAGCGTTTCACGAGTTTGAAATTAGCTACATTCGGAAAGAGAATGGCGAAGGCGATAAGCTCGCCAAGCTCGGATCCTCGCAGAACCGGCCCGCCGGTGGTGCTAATCTTGCACCTTTTGAAGCCCTCCATTCCCGCCGGAGAGGAGGCAAAGGGGCGTCTGTTACCCCCAAACCGAGACATCGTCTTGTCTCATTCCTCGAGCAAAACACCTCTGGATAGCGCCATTCATCCAGTTCTTGGAAGCGAGGACATTGCGAGGCCGTTCTTTGGCGTTCCCGGCTAAAAAGCGAGCCCGAGCTTACCGCTTTGCGCGGGGCTTCTGTGTCGAAGGGGGTGCTAACGGCGTGCTTTGTAAGTCGTTACCCAAGAAGAAGGTAAGTACCTTCGGCGACATTCACGAGGGCATCGTGGCGCGCCGCCTCACAGAACTCTCGTCGGCAAAGCGTTCCGCATGGGCTACTCTCGGCCCCTTGCGATGGCGGCGAAGCCTTAGTTAAGCAACTGCGAAGCTTGCCGGTATCATCGCGCGGATGGCGCACCGGCCAGCGTATGGCGCAAACCATTCCACTAAGCGTGGCCGTTCGTGGTTTGGGGCATGGACCTCTTAGGACCGTTCCCCAAAGGTCTTGGTGGCAAAAGCGTGCTTGTTCGTAGCCATTGACACCTTCACCAAGTGGATTGAGGCGAGCGGTCTCCAACATCCTTTGCAATCGCCCGTGATGCGTTTTTCGAAGCATCGTCGCAAGGTTTGGCGTGCCCAGCGAATCATCGGCGACAATGGCACCCAATTCTGGCCGGGAGTTCAACGATTCTGCGAGAAATCGGCATGAAGCTTCGCCTTGGCCTCGTGGCCCACCCGCGAACAGCGGCGCTTGTTGAGCGAGCTAACAGACGATTAGTCAAAGGCATCAAGCGAGTCTCGACGCTCTCAAGGCCAAACAACAAGGTTGGGTCGACGAGCTACCGTCGATCCTCTGGCGGTCCGGACAACGACCGGTAGGACTCGGGAGAAACTCCTTCCGACTAGTCTATGGCTCGGGCGATCCTCCCAGCGAGAGATGAGACTAGGATCCGATCGCGTTGACCGCCCGACCGTGGTCAGCGGCGAGGCGGCGACTTGACCTCGACCTACTTGAGGCGCGCCGTGAGCAATCCCTACTTGGTACATGGCCTACCAGGCGATCCTGCGTTATTCTGTGACGCAAGCGTACACGAGGACCACCAAGTAGGAGACACGGTTCTCTGACGCATTGAACCTTGCGAGCTCCAACAAGCTCGGCCCCAAGTGGGAGGGACCGTACAAAGTAGTCGGTAGCGACGCCTTGCAGACTCGATGCGCCTTGGCGACAAGGGCGGAGCGAGCTCCTAGCTCATGGAACATCTCCCTCTGCGGCGCTTCTCGCTTAATCGTCGTAAGTTTCCTTCAATTCGTTTCAACTCGAAAAAAAAAGAAAAAAAAAGAAAAAACCCCCTTTCCCCCATTCACGAGTCGCGTTGGTCCAAGTCTTAACCATTTCAAACAAGCCCGTGGCCAAAAGCTTGAAGGCTAAGGATAAAGCATTAGGAGCATTTCCACGACGGGATAAGCCGAGCTCTCGCACCTAGTGAATCTCCGTGCAATGTGGAATTCCCTTGCCCAAAGGTCTGATAAGCCCACGTCGGGATTTTTGGATGGCTAACTTAGGCATAGCTTTCGAGTGAAGGCTTTCTTGCGCCCAGTTTTCCTCTTCCTAAGTCCTCAGCGTTATCGGGCCCGCATCGTCGCGCAGCCCACCCAAAGCTTCGAAATTTGGGGTTATGCGATTTTTCTAAATCACTCTAGTCTCTAGACCGCGCCCAACTCAAGTTTGCACTTGGACTTGGCCTGGCACGAAATTTGGATGATTAAGCGCACCAAAACAACCTTTCTAAAGCAATCTGTTTGCCTAAACTTCTTAAGTTCGTCTCAGGACTTCGTTACTGTTCATCTAGTTTCTCTATTTTCGCATTTCAGGATTCGCAAATTCGAACAGGAAAAAGAAGCGAACAAGCAAGCAGGAGCAGCACGATGGGATTTTTCCAAAAGAAATTGCATTTCGACAATTGGAAGATCTTACAAGAACAAAAGAATGACGGGCTCCTAGTCTACCACAAAAGAGGCGCGCGCCACTACACCTCTGGCGGCGCCCAAATCCTCTGATCCCTCGCCACGCCTACCGGCGCGGCGAGCCAGCGAACTCTGGACCCTTCGGCGGCGGCGGCGACTCCACCAAGCCAGTCTTGGCGCGAGGGTCCCGGCCTTCGGGTGGCGCCGCCGCCGGCCGAGGCGAGATCGCCCTGCACACCACGGTTTGCGCCGAGCGACTCGCCATCGCCTCGGCCCCTCCGGCGCGGGCATTGATAGCCCAGGCGTCTAAGCGCTGCCTCCTCCGCCGCTGATAGTTCGTGAAATCCGTAGGCAGCGGAGGCGGCGCCGCGATGATGGCCTCCGCAATCGCCCCAATCCCCTGCTCTGCCATGACCCGCGGTGGAACTTCCTCTCGCTCCACCACGGGCTCTGGGGGAGCCTCTTCTTCCGCCGCGACTAGCAGCGCGGCATCCTCCTCCGCCGCCAGTACGGCGGCGTACGCGGCATCAGCGGCAATCTGCGCCGCCACCGCGTCTCTCTCATCCTCCTCCGCCGCCTGGGCGACCGCCAACGCCTTAGCCATCTCCTCGTCGGCGCGAAGTTGGGCATATACGTAATCACGGCGGCAGCTTATTCGCAAAAGCGGAGGACGCAGCATGGCGAAACCACGGCGGCGGGGCCCGACCTCCTCCTCCTCCCCATGGGCTGTATTGGCGGCGGAGGAAGCTGCGGTTGGCTCGCGAACAAGGCTTCCATGAATGCAGCAGCGTGGCGGGTTATGGTTGGAAGACATGGCTTCAAGCCCTCTTTCCCTTTCTCGCTTTGCTTTCGCTCTGCCTGCTGCTGGTGCAGGCTCTCTTTTCTATCCTAAAACAAGCGCATGCAAGGCGTAAGGTCACCTGACGTGCCACGCCCGCTTTATAGGCGGCGGTACTGGCGTCTGTTGCGCGCGGAACTACCGGCGTCGCTGCTGCGCGAAGAGATGGGCAATTAAAACCCACTACCCAAGGCGGGGAGACAGCGGCGCCGCGCCGTCTCGCGGAATACCTACAGCGCCAATCGCCCGCGCGACGTGCCTCGGCCCGCCGTCGATGGCGGGGAGAAATCATTCTGGTCGAGCCTACCGTATAGGTGTGGCCCACCAGCGCGAGCAAGGCTCGGCGATGCTCTCACGGCCCGCCCGTGGTTTAGGCGAGTCGTGAACCGCCGCGGCGGTTTCGCCTCCGTATCATGCCAAGCCAACTGTACTTCCGTCGGCGGGACCCGTCTTTGCTGGCGGCGGATTCACGATGCGTGCGACTTGACATGATAAATAAAGAAAAATGGCTCGCCTTTCGGCCTACGCATTCGCAATGTTTTCCGATCGGGCAGGCGTTGAAGGAAAATGCATAAAAGTATATGGCGCGAGCCGAGAGCGTGGACCGGGCCAAACTACGGCCCGCGCTGCAACTTGAGCCCCTCTAGCTCGTTCTCTAAGTCTCGGATCCGCGTCTGCGCCTGGAGTAACTCTATGGCTCGTGCGGCCATATCGTTTTGTTCCTGGCGTAGCTTGACCCGGGCTTCGGCGAGCTCTTCCCTCTGTCTTTTCAAGGCTTCCGACTCTGCTGCGGACTTCGCCCCAGTTTCGCGTAACGTGGTACTTTCCGCCCTGAGCTTGCTGCAAGCTTCTTCAAGACCGCGAACGATGGAGTTATGCTCGGACTTGGCAGCTGCCAGCTCGTTGACGGCCGCCTCTCTGCGTTTATACTCCTCGTCAAAAAGGATCCGAGCCCTGTCCGCTTCTTCGCGAGCCGCTTGGGCTTGAATCTTCACGGCTTCCCCCACCTCCCGAGCTCGAGCAAGCCTCGTCGTGACCTCCTGCTCCTTCTCTGCTTGTTGTCCTCAGCGGTACTAGCTTCGGTGATCTGGCAGTAACGCAGGCGTCGACCTCGGTGATGAGCTTCGTCCGCGCATTTTGCACGAGCCGGGCTTGCGATAGCTCGGCGGAGAGCGCTCAATCCTCGCCGCATCAACCTCTGCTGCCCGCCCGCGCTTCCATCGGCGAGACGAGCCGGCGATAAGCGTGTAAAATGAGCAGGAAAAACCAAGTCAAAACGCAAGAAACTTCGATGCCAAAGCGCGAGAGATCGGGGCCAAGGGCATCACCTTCTGGTATGGCGAGCATGTTCCACGTCCTCGCCGCGATGATCTGCGTGTGCTCCCGCCAAGACCGAAGTGCGGATCCCTTGCGGCGCCAAGGGTTGGCGACCAACCGGTTCCCGCTACCTCCCTCCGGCGACGCGGGGCACGCAACGCCGACAACGTAGTGGAAGCAAAGGCGGCGCCCGACCATGGCTGCTCTCCTCTCGGCATCCTCCAACAGCGCCCGGCTCGGCCTTTTGGCGCGTGATGGCCGCCTCTCGGCAAGACGGCCTCGCCAAGCGAGCCGGGCCCTTATCAGCGCGTCCTTTAGCTCGTCCACCGTCCACTTAGCGCCCACGAGCTCGTGTGGATCCTCAACCGGGAATAGGCGGGGTTTTGGATGTGGCGATCTGTTCGACCGACCTCCGCCGACTGGCGGCATCTGTTCCTCCACCCATTACGGGGTGGCGGAAATCCACCGCAAATGCTAAGCGGGGCCATCTTGAGCATCACTACCCTTGTCCATCCGTCCGGCGTTAATGCGCTGACCGGCGAGTCGATTGACTAACGGCATTCGCCCGATCGGGTGTTGGGCGCTTTTCCACGGGTCTTGAAATGATCGGCAACCCCCTGCGGTCAATTGGCCACCACCAGCATGTGCACCCTTCCACGCAAGGCGTGATCCACGAGATCATCGCTGATGGCGACTTACACCGTCTCCGCAACCTCGTGAAGCGTCCAGCACCGCTGCCGATGCGATAACGGTCCTCCGCGGGTCAGCTGCTCCTTGCCCTTCGACTCCGCCAATCCAGCGGCCTCTAGCTGCGCTATCTGGAGCGCGGTTCCTCTGGGTCCGGCCGTTTCGTCCTTAGTAAGCCCGGCTGCCTCCAGCTGCTGCAGCAAAGGCACTTCTCCCGTAGGTTCGACCGGCTCGTCTTCAGCCGCCGCGGCCTCAGCAGAGGGAAGCAGCACCTCGGTGGCCACTTTTGCGCTACGCCGCTGCGACAAAAACGCAGGCGGTCGAACCAGAAACAGGTGACAGCATGAAGCGCCGAAAACTTACGCGCCGGTTCGAGCTCGGTGTCTTCGTACACCCCTGGCGTAGGACGAAGAAAGAGCTCTGTCTCCAGCCCGCCAACGCAGCTCGAGGTGAGCAAAGCCGCTCCCTTGCGCCCTGCAGGAACCTTCCTCGTAAGTCCTCGCCGTGGGACCATCGCCGGCAGCGGGCTCGACACTAGCACAACCTCCTCATCGTCGTTATGCAGGGTTGGTGATGCGTCCTCCTCTTCTTCGTGGCGCCAGCCCGAGCACCTGGCACGAAGACTTAAGGGCCGCTGGTGCCTAGCACTCAGCTCGTATTGGAAGAATGGAAGCTCACTGCTTGCGGCGTGGCGTTTTCCGTGTGCATCTCTGTACCTGCCTGTGCTGAGCCCGCCGTGGCCGCTCGAGGTGCCGTTTTCCCCTTACTCGCCGTCGGCGACGGGACCGGCGCCCCGCTGGGTACCGCCGACATTCCCGCCAGCAAGGGCCCCTCGTTCGAGCCCGTGGCCTGAGCGGTCTGCCCAACCACCTTCCACGTCCGCTGAAGAACAAAAAGTGCGCCTTATCAAAACCTCAAGGGCGCGCACGGCTGAGAAATTCAATCGAACACCTGCTGGGCACTTATCTCGGACAGTTTGTCCTTCACAAGCCGTATGCGGCGGGAAGCCTTGTCCAAGGGTAGCAACATTCCTGCGACCCGCGCCACCTCGCGGTTTGAGAGACCTGCAAGGTCTCGTGATGAACCTAGCGTATCCCAACGAGAGCGAGCGCAAAAGCGGCTCGCACCTACCTTCATGGAAGTCGGTGGGATCCTCCCAACCATCCATGTCGCCCGGCGCGCGCGCGGCGCCTAACGGATCGATCGGTGTCGGACAAAGCCAACGGCGACCTCGTAGCCCGTCAAGCCGTCGTCCTTGCGAGCTCTTTAATGTCGACCTCGGTGGCTTGATCCTCCGGTGAGGTTCGCTCATTGGAAGATTGGCGTATCCGTGGCGCCGCGGAGTATTCGGTCGAGCCCCGCGGTTCAGTAGAACCACCACCGGGCCCAACCGTCGACCTTCGTCCTCACCTCGTATTCAGGGTACGACTGGCTCCCCCGGGCTCGGCGCGCGGTCAGGTAGAAAACCTCGTCGTTGCCCACTCGGCGGCCGACCGGCTTCAATTCAAAAAAGTGCTGGAGGAGGCTCACCGTCGGCCGAATCCCGCGGTGCGCCTCACACAGGAATGCAAAGATTGACAGATGAACATAGGATTGGGGGGACAGGTTCTCGGCCTCGGCTCCGTGAAGGCAAAGAAGTCGGTGATGAGCGAGATTACAGCACGCGAAACCCACAGATGGCGAGCTCTCGAAGCATACCAGCTCGTCGGGTTCCGGCCTTGGCTCTTGCTCCGCGCCTGGGAGCCTCCACGAACCCAGCTTCACAAAGCCGTCTCGCTCCAGCTCTTTCATCCTCTCCCTCGTCAGGGTGCTGTCTTGTAACATCCCAAATTTTCAAAACCAAATTTGGCACGTTAATAATTTCATTAAAATGCATGATTAAAATTTTAAACTATTTTGATTGTTAATAAGCATCATGGCATCATCATTGCATGCAACCTTCTGGGATTGGTCTGTGTCATTAATTAAAAAAGGTAAATTCATTAGCTCGGGTGTCAGTTAATTTAAAGTATTTTTAATAATATTGTCAAAACTTTTGAAAGAAGAAAAGAGAAAAACAATATTCAAAATAAAAACCTCTTTTCTCCCCTTGGGCCGAGCCTTTTCTCCTGGCCCAACCCTTTCCTTCCCACCTCTCTTCTTTCCCCGCGCGTGGGCCGGCCCATCTGCTCGGTTACAGCTCTGTTGAGCCAGTAGTGTGCCCTCCTCGGATCTGTCGCTGACAGCCGGGTCCCGCCGCCGTGGGTCCGGGCTGTCAGGTGCTTCTTCCCCCTCTGCCCTCTTCCCTGAGCCGCTCTTCTCCCCTGATTCTCTCTTCTCTCTCCCTTCTCCCGATCCGCGTGTAAATGCTGCAGCGTCCGTGAGACCTCCTCGCCGTCACCTCCACCACCAACCAGCCCGCGTTCGCCTCGCCGACCGCCTCACTCACTGCGATCCGGTCTTTGCCCGCCATAACTCCCTCGTCGCGCCGTCGCCTAGTTTTTACTCCGCCTCCTACCCTCCGCCAGCGTTGCCCGTACGTTTGGTGCCGCCTATTTCCCCGGAGACCGTGCCCTTGACCTCTGCGGCGCGATCCCCTCAATCTCCAGTGCGTCTCTACGGCGTCGTCGCCTCGCCGCCGCTATTGCTCAACAGCGAACGTCTTTCGCTGCCTGGGCTTTCATGGCGGTGGGTGAGCGAAGCCGTGCCCCCTCCTCGTCTATAAAATTGGCCCTGTGCCCTCCGATGTCGCCTCGCCTAGCGCCTTGCCGTGCCGACCCTTGCCCTGGGTGAGCTCGCCCTCTGTACCCTCTCGCCCGTCACCAAGCGGTCCTCTTCCTCACCTCCTTTCTCTGTTGGTCGCCAGGAAGTCCGCCGCCGCTGGAGCTTGGATTGGCCTTGTGATCGAAGAACCCGGGCGCCGCCAAGCACCGTCGCGCCGCCTCGGTAGTCCTTCCCACGAAGTAAGAACCACCGGCCGAGCTCGTCTCGACCCCTCTTCCTCTCGTTCGATGTAATTGGCATCGGTGGCGGAATCGCCGGCAAGCCGCCGTCATCTCCGTTTTCCCCTTGGTCTCGCAACCCGGCGGAGGGAGGCGAAGCCCTCGGTTTTCCCTTCACCGCCTCGCCGCTGCGTATGGCGGTGGGCCCTTGAGTCCTCGGTGTCGGCCTTCGTCTTAGGGCCGTTGCGCCGTGGGTCTCGTCCGTGGGCCGACCAGGTTCGGCCGGGTTGTCCGTTTCATTTTCGAACCGGATTCAAAAGGGTCTAGCGAGAAAAGATTTTGTAGAATATATTAAAAGTCATTCCAAAATTCGTAAAAAAATTCTCAAAAATACTCTGCGACAATCTGGATTTTATAAAATGTTAAATCTATGATGCACCCTTGTAACCATTGCATTTCAATAGTTCAAATACTTAGGTTCCATTATCTCATGTGCATACAAAATAAATTAACATCTTTCTCTTTAAAATAAAATGCATAAAAATATTTTATGCACGATGTCTTGCTTTTCATTTGTATGTTTGGATGGGTGCTTTCGAGTAGGGGCCAAAGGTCTTTGTAGACCCGACCGGCGTCAGCGATTGTTCCTACCGTCGTCCGACCAAGGCAAGTCCCCCCCTTTGATCATATTGAGAAGCCATTTTCGGTCATTTAGAAAATATTTATTAGATTTGAAAATTATGCATGCTAGTTTAAAAGATAAACGCCGTATTTGCTAGAATTAGTTATTATGCCAAATAGAAAAGGTAAGAAATATGGTAGGATAAAACCTAAGGTTAAAAATATGAATTGCTAATATTTAAACGCCTTGTTGAGGTAGGATAATTGCTTAAAAATCATTTATGCGGAATGATGCAATCATTTGTGTGAAATGAGATATTGTTGAGAAATGTTTGGGAAGGATGATTTAAAGGATAGCGCGTCGGGGTGATGCTTGATAGGAAAAGATTTTCCTCTTACCTCAAAATCTTTTTCGACTAGAGATATTTTGTCGGTTAGTGCGATATGGCACGGGTTTCTTGGGCTAAAATATAAACTCTCCCTAGTCTAAGGACTGCTCATCCTATAATCCTATGAGCGGAGCCATTACAAGATGCGACCTCGAGCTCCGGTATGGGGCCGGACCCGATCGTTGGCCCTCGTGGTTGATGGTCTGTGGCGAAACATCGTGCAGGTGCGTAGCCTCTCGAGGTAAAGCGTACCCACTCTGCGAGTTAAAACTTTCATGATAGCCGTGCTTTCATGGTTATGGCGTGCAAAGGGTGATTATATGGTAGATTCTTCATTTAAAACCATTTTTTTGAAAAAGGATTTTAAAAAAAAGGAGTTGAGAAAGGATTTGAGAAGGTTTTGAGAAGAATTTCGTTTGAGTTGAGAACCACCGGTGATATTCGAAATGGGTATCGGCCTATCGGAAAGTGTCCTGTGAAAACCGGACACAGCAAGTTTGGAGAAAAGAAAAGAAGAAAAATTTTGTTCTCGCTATGGCACTTTGAGGCCAAGTGGCGAGAACCGTTTGAGAAGAGCCCAAAGAAAATGTTGAGATTGAAAGTTTCGAACTTGCTTTGTCAAAACTAGGATAAATAAACGCATTTCTGCAAAATATCCTAAGCCCTCCTCTTGTACTAAACCCCATCCGCATATATATTCCTGACTTGCGGAGTACCTTTGTACTCACCCCTGTTTTCCCCTTTCCCCCCTTCTAAAAAAATTTCAACAGCCGCGGAGCTCCCCTACGACTCTGCTTTCGAGGAGGACTCGGACTACGAGGAGGAGGAGGACTACGAAGACGAAGAGTAGGGTTGCGTGCCGCCTTCCGCCGTTGCCTGTGGATTAGCCTACTAGCTAGAATAAAGTCGCGCTATGCTAGGTCCCTGTGTGACCGTCTGTGTAACTCTGTATCTCGGCCTACGTGCCGTGCTTGATGTACTTAATTGTGACTCCTTTTGGGACCCGTAGTCCCCTATGTTGTAATAATGTAATTCGAAGGCAATGTATCAGTTCTGTTTATGTGTGTGTACTAGCCATGATCTGCTGGGACTAGTACTGTTTAACACATTAGGGTTCGGTCATTTAGACCGGGTCCGACATGTCTCCAATGAGAACCATGGCGGCGGGAGGCGAGAAGTAAGAGAGCGTGGAGAAAGTTGAGATTTGAGAAGACGAAGAAAGGGAAAACAAGGGGGATGATTCTGCGATAAGGAGTTCCCCCTGAAAGCGCTGCCTTTTAAGAGGAAGGGCGAAGGCCGTGAAGTCGTGTCCAAAAGGAAGGTAACGCTCCGTTTTCTGTCAGATCAAATTCAATGCCTAGGACTCCGGCCCCCGGACCAAATCACCCCGCGCGGCGCGTGGTGAGGATTTTTCCCTCTTCTTTAAACCTCAGACCGGCTCGTTACGCGACCCGCTCGAGGCTCGGGGGTTGGCTGTTGGTGATTAACAAACGTGTCGACGGTTGGGATATTGACCCAAGTCAACCAAGGTTCTTCAAGAGTGAGATAGGAGACACGCCGAACAACCACGAGCAGCGAGGAGCAGGAGGCGGGGTTTTATCTGGTTCGGGCCTCTCGGGAGATAATAGCCCTCGTCCGGCCTTTCTTTATACCAAAGAGGATTACAAGGTGGAACTTCGGCGAGATCGGCAGGTCTCGGCGAGTAATATCTTGAGAATCTATTGGTCGGGGTCCCTCTAAGCGCCGTAGGGCCCTATTTATATAGTCTTGAGCAAACCGACCTCTGAGGGAATATCGAATTTGGGCTAACAACGAGATAAATAACGAACTCGGCGTGCCAAATACATCCGGCGGATAAGGCATACTCTAGTCTTGGGGATCACGACTCCTAATCCAATCCGGAAACCAACGTCCGGGTCTTCACGTAGCCGTGCATGACTCTTGTTGAGACGGACTCAAACACGATTCCTTGGCCACTCGCACCATGCCGCCAGAAGGCATTGGCGAGGATGCATATGGGCGAGATAGAACCTTCCAGGGGCCGGGCCCTGGTAGGCTGTTTGATCGGGCCGTCAGGGAGTGGGCCATGGCAATGGGCCATAATTTAATCCCCGACAAAACGGCCCATCTTGAAGCAGGCCTTGGGCCGATCCCGTATCGGCCCACCACGCGAACAGAGGACCAGGCAGGCCGCTCCCGGCCGTACCAACGAAGCCGCCTGACTCGTTCGCGGCGTCTCCGGGCTTGACTAGGTCAAACCCGTGCGACACCGTGTCCTCCGGGCTATCCGTGGCAGGAGAAGGTCCTCGGTGATCCGCTCACTCGCGGGCGGTGGCGACAAGCTGTTATGGCCGCCATGCTTTCTCCGGACTTGGCCGGGGCGCACTATATCTCCGGGAACCCCGGCCGGGAAATGCTGCGACGATCCGTCTTGTCGTTTGCCCTCTTTGGCGGCGGCGAGATGGTTGTTGCGCTCTGCGGCGCCCCTAACGGTGGCGCAGAGCGCTTCGGTCGATCAAAGGCCATATTGGGGATAAAGGAAAGTGCTTTCCCTCTAAAAAGTTCTCCCCTTGAGCGAGCATGTCAAGACAAACACACGTTCAGTACTAACCCGACCAGCTTCTCCCTGAAGGCCCGATACCCGACAGGACCCTAGAACAAGACAAGAACCTCGCCACTAAAGCAAAGACCAGCGCGGGGCCCGCCGTATCAGCCTCGGGCGGCCCACGGCGCCTATAAAAGGAGGATTCCTGGACATTGCGAGGGGCGGCCAACTCAACACCCGAAATCCCTGATCCGATCCCACCTGGCCCGATCACAAGCAACATTGGCATCCGAAGCTTCCTCCACGAGTAGCCTTAGCCTTTAGCCGTCACCATTGTAAGCTCGGGATCGGCGCCTCCAGGTCCGATCCCGGCGTCTCTGTACTGTCTTCCACCATATAATCAACGAGACTGGAGTAGAGCTATTACCCGGCAGTGGGGGCTCGAACCAGGATAAATCACTTGTGTTCCTACGGTTTGCATCGTTCCTCTCTGTCTTCCCACAGTACGAAGGATCTGTACCCGGATCACCTAGTCGCACCAGGCCCTTGTTTGGGAAGACCGCGCGGCCCTAGCCTCCCGCAGGCTTGGTCGCCACCCGGGCTGCTGAGAAGGGTTGTCGTTGGGCCTCACACCAACTACAAATTCGTCTGCCGGTCCGTGGACCCGCTGCTCTTCAGGAGCGCGATTCCCAGACACCGACACGTATACTTGTTATATATGTTAAGTTCATTTCCTATTTTATGTGTGTTTAATTTCCTATACACCATAACGTTGATGACTCTGTTTGGATGCAATAACTTCTATATGGAATTGAACAATTTATTATTTGTTTTTATGTATCAATTCATTAACAACTCCATCCATGAGATTTGTATGTAGATTTAATCTTTCGTTGATAATAGAGATTTTGTTGTATGAATGCCTGTTTGGTACACTTATGTTTTACTCATGCAATTTTAAAAATTTGAAGGCCTTTTGATTTTTGTAACGCGTACTGATGGGTTAAATTTGATTAATTAATTAGCCTTTATGTATTTTTTGTCACCGGCACGCACCCATTTTAAAACAAAAACAAAAAATCATGAGAAACAAGATCAGCTAGTCAAGATAATTTAAAATTGGCATGTAACACCCCGGTCCGTTAAGAACCCTAAGTGTTTCAACTTTACATATTTTCTATGTTCGGCCAGCATTTCACCTATATAACATACATCCACAATAGGAAACCTATATAAGAAGCACAACAGTATAACTTTTAATCAACCCAATACCACCAGTAAAAAATGCTCCACATACAAGTACAACGCAAGCATCACATATATATAACTTTAGATTCTAGTTACGTAGAGTTAACAAAGTCATTATATTGTTATGAAGTGGTTATAGGTTCGGTGTATGCGCAATAATGTGGTCTACTCCCTCCCATGCATGTGGCTCCAGAGATCACATAAAAAAACATCAAGAAACAAGCGTGAGTCGGAGACTCAACAGGTACATAATAGTGATGGCATAGAACATGTTTAAATGAAATCCACAGCAACATAACTTCTTTTCAATCATAACCATGCTCATCAATGCAATGCATTATGCTCATATCTCATAAGCGTGTGTACCGGTACCGCTGTGTACACCTGTCGGTGTTGCACCTTACACTCCATCCCGTGGAGGTTCACCGCCGAAGCAGTCTACCCCGCCATCCCGTGGGGGGTGCTTACCGAGGTAGGGCTTCATGCCATCATCCTTTTCCATGCAATCCTAGTGCCTAGGATGCATATGTGTAAATAAGAGAAGGTCCACTTTACCGTTCATCTCATCAGTTCATTGTAATTTGATAATGAATCAAACATATAGTGATTCACACATCATAGCATTCAACCAGTCATGTACACACACATCACATCATATACTTGCCTCTTTTACCAAACAAGACGGAGGGACAGAACGACGACGCCGACCCCGAAAGAAAGCCGCCTGCATGAGACATACCATTCAACCAAACTAGCACTGATATCCAACATCATGAGAAACTAATGCAACTAGCTTAACTTTTAATTCTTTATACCAAAAAGTCTACTTTACCAACCATCTATCATTATCTATATGAAATTTCATTATATCTAGTCCAACATGCCAAAAACTTAAAAGAAACCTCGTCGCGGCCACTGAACAGTAGCACGGAAACGGTCATATCCCCCAAACTGCTAGGACAAATCACACATTCTTGGATGCGTTGGAAGCTAAGAACATAGGCTAACTTTTTTCTCAACATCATTGAGACCCAATTCTCGACGCAAACCCCCCAGTTTTGCAGTTGCAAACTATTGCACAAAGTGATTCCTATAACCAATAAACCAATTGATGCATAGAGTTGCAAATCCACCGCTAAATCCTTTCCAAAACATCATATAGAGCATCAAATTACAAAAATTAGTCATCAATTGAGTTACCTAGAGATCGAATCCCCAAACCCTAACTCCTCCCTTCTCCTTTTCCTTTCTTTCCCTTACAAGTGGTCGGCCTCTTCTTCCTCCCCTGCCTCTCCTTTCCTTCTCCACCTCACCTGGATGTCGGCCACCTCCCCCCTTGTCTCCCTGCTGACTGCTGCAGAGCAAGCAACACTAGGAACCAGTGATGGGATAGGGGAAGGAGGAGGAGTGCTGCTAGGTGGTGACGACGGTGATCGCCGGCGATTGGCGCAGGCACGACGGCGGCGGTGATGGGCGCACGGCGATAGCTCCGAAGACAGTGTGGATGGAGACTAGGGCAAGAACAAGGCGGCAACAGTGCTGTTTGCAAGAGCAGGCTAGGGCTGGAGCTTCCTCTCCCGTGCCTTTATATGACCACGACCATGCCAAAGGGCAAATGCCCAAAAGGCCCAGTTTAGGTATCACATGGCACCTAGTTAAGGGTTGGCTGTTGTGTCATTATGTGGGTGGTTTCGGAGATCTGAGGCTTTTCTGTTCATACTAACCCATTTTGCTTTTAATGTTTGGAAAGGGTTTAATCAAGGAGGTATAGATTAGATAAACATGAAAAGGCTAGTGCCCATGCATCTTTGGAACATCTCATGAAAAGGCTAATTTTGAGTAACATGAGCATCTATGTGAAATTAATTATTTTTTAAAATTGTCGTGGCTTGTCGATTGCCCATTGTCAAATAAGAAAATAATTTTTCAGTAGATATGAAAGTTTAGTATGTGAAGGCCACATATTGTCAAACTTGTGTTTCCAAATCACGGATATATATAATTAAAGTGATCAATATACTGGATTAGCAAATATATTATTTTACAAAATGAATAAATAAATTATGGCTGTAGGGTATAGTAGTGAAATCAGTAGAAAAAAAACTGTGATTGATGCAATACATATATAGACAATTAAGCACAAGTACTAGTTGTAGATTTCATATATAAAGGCTTTAACTTATCTGAACTTATGTAAATTCCAGTTATATTAATTTATAATGCCTGAAACTGTACTCTATTTTATGTTTGCACAGCACGAACTTGCATAATATAAGAACAAAATTCTGAGCATGAATTAACCGGAACAAATTAAAGGCCAGTACTGTAGCAAGCATTAAACCCAGAGACCAGAAGCACAATTAAACAACATAAACTCGATCACAAGGATAGTCAATTATTCAGCAACAAGTTCAACGACATAAAGTAACAAACTTCAAGTTTACGCACGATATATTAAAGATGAAAGCTAGAAATCCCCAATTATTCAGCAGCAGATCCGGGGCACAAATTGCACGGGCATGCACGGTTTCAGCAATTCGATCAGCCACGAACGATTAAATCGGATGGTGGTGGATGGCGTCCTCCAGCCTCCAGCAATTCTCGGGCCACACCTTGCCCTCGGCGAGGTAGCCGTCGACGAACTTGTCGGTGACGAGCGTGCGCGACGGGAGGTAGACGGTGCGGTTGTCGAGGTAGCGGCAGCACACGTCTTCGTGGAGCCTCCCGCCGGCGACGTGCACGCCGTAGACGGCGACGTGGGTGTGCTCCCAGATCTTGAAGCCGCTGTCGAAGCAGCGGAGCAGCAGCATCCCGTCGCTGTGCTCGTCGTCGCCGTCCTCCTCCCGGAGGGACGGGATGAGGTAGGTGAGCAGGTCGAAGTCGCCGGAGACGGCCCTGTACTCGTCGCCGTCGCCCTGCCTGGCGACGTACGCGAGGCGCGGGCGCGGACGGAGCTCCACCGTGAGCACGTCGCCGGCGCGCGTCGGCAGGTAGAAGCGCCCCCGCATGGAGAGCCCGGACTGGAGCTCCAGCGGCGTGGTGCCGGCGGCATCCCCCACCTGCAGGCAGCTCGCGTCGACGGCCGACCAGCCGGCCTCCCCGGGCTTCGCGCAGAGGAGGAGCTCCGGCTCCGGCTCGGAGCGCGCCACCGGCCACCGGGCGAGGGTGAGCACGACGGCGGGCGCCTCGCCGTCCGCATCGACGACGACGCCCACGGAAGCGAGCCGCGGCGGCACGGTTGCGGGCATGGCAGGGAGGCCGGCGACGACCATGGCGGCGGTGAGCGGGTTAAAGAGCCCGACCTCGCCAGTGCTCCGGCGAAGCAGCAGGAGGAGGCCCTCGGCGTCTCCGAGGCGGCGGTACGCGTTCCCCGGGGGGAGGCGGATCCGGAGCGAGGCGCCGGTGCGCACGTTGACGAAGCGGTGCGGGCGCCGGCCGTCGTCGTCGTCCCTGTCCTTGCGGAGCATGAGCCAGCTCCGCGGGAAGAAGCGCGGGTTGGGGGCGCTGGGGTCGGCGGTGGCGCGCCTCCACGGCTTGCAGACGGCCCTCAGGCGGATGTACTCCGTCGCGTCCACGGCCAGCAGGTCGTCGGCCACCTTGGAGACGATCTCCGGGAGGAGCGCCGCCCAGTCCCTGCATATCCACCCCATCCATCGAGCAAACCGATCGACGGAAACAGCAAGGAGGAGAGGTAAGTATCGTGTATTCGAGAAGAAAATGATTACATGGGGAGGCGAGCGCCGCCCACCTGTGGACATCGTCGGTGCCGGCGCTGGCGATGGCGACCAGTGGAAGTGGTTGCTTCTGAGACTGAGCCATGGCAGCAAGGGTTTCGGAGTAAGAGTAGCAGCTATAGTACTGCAAGCATGAATTCATGATCAGCAAAACATACATGAACTTGTATAAAGTGCATGATCGAACTGAGGTAAAAAAATAAGGTAACCACCAAGGCATCAAACTAGGTAGCCACCACACCAGGGATTTAAATTTCGGGAATGCTATTTACCAGGCGCCTGCATGGGACCAAATCACGCAGGCGCTGCTCTCGTAGCACAGCCACACGCTGGTGAGCTGTCCCTGCAGATACCAGATAAGCACCTTCACTTCACACTCTCTCTCCACTCTCACCTCTCTCCTGGTTCATCTCTTTCTCACTCTTTGTATCTCCCTTCTCACCTCTCCCGTTCATCTATCTCTCTCCCTCTCAGCAAAACAAATCAGGTGATTGGATCTAGGGTTTTGTCCTTGCTGCTACTTTTCTCTCATTTTCGTGATTTTTTTTTTCAATTTTGTGCATGTGGCTGCTACTTCATCGATTTATGATTGCTGTCTGCTGCTAATTTCTCCTCACTCCTCACTCCCTCCCAACTCTCTCATTTCTTACTCCCCATCGATTTTTTTGTTGATGATGGAGATCCAGATCTGTGTAAACATTCTTCAATTTTTTCGATGTCTTTTTTTGCACATTTGTACCCGGATTTACTTAGATCTAAATCTGAACGCAATAACCCTAATGGGTTATGTAGAATCATTTTGCCTTTTACCTTGCGTATTTGGCTTGTGGGAGAGAGAGATTTCTTTCTGCTGCCTTTTTTTAAAGAATAGATTCATCATATTTCTCAACATTTAGTCTAATCAAGCTTGTTTTTATATTTATTCCAATTATTGTATATGAAATTTCCACTTTTTTAGTTGTGGAATTTTTATTAACCCGTACTGGAATTTTTGTTAGTTTGAACTGGAAATTGAATTTTTGTTTGTACTTTTTTTGTAAACAATTCTAGACATCGTATTTAATTTTTTTCTTTAGGATATAGACTCATCATATTTCTCATCATTTAGGCTAATCAAGTTTGTTTTTGTATTTTTTTCCAATTATTCTATATAAAATTTCCACTTTTTAATTGTGGAATTTTTATTAACCAGTACTGGAATTTTGTTACTTTGAACTGGAAATTGAATTTTGTTTGTAATTTTTTTGTGAATAATTCGATACATCGTATTCAGTTTGTTTTTTTAGGTTATAGATTCAGTTTGTTTTTAATTTGTTTTCCTTTAGGTATAAATTACTATAGATTTAATTTGTTTTTTGTTTAATATAGTTGTTTGTGTGTTTATTAAGGGCTCTTTCACTTAGGTTATCTTTTTTTGTTTAGTATAAATTTAATTTTTTTATTGCATGTGCATGCATGCGTGGCTACTCTGCCTTTTTCTCAGCCACATTGCTACAGCGCCACAGCGTGCAGGGCGCACTACGGTGCTACAGTGCACAGTGTGCAATGCTACAGTGCTACATTGTATAGTACATACCCGTGGCTGCCATCTTTTGCATGCTACGACCGCTGGGGGAGAGAGCGCCTGCAAAATACATATTTTTGCAGGCGCCTGCGCAATACACCCGTTTGCAGGCGCCTGTCCAATAGTCGTTAAATTTTGGAAGCCTTAAAATTTCGTTCGGCAACGAAATTGCCAAAATTCGTGAAATTTCGGTGAAAAAAAATAGAGATTTTGAATAAGCAGCTTCAACTGAAGTACAAAACAACAACGATATATAGCGCTATAGCTGACATCATATATATAGTACTCCCTCTGTTTTTTTACGCCTTTGACTTTTTGGCAAGTCTTTGATCATTCGTCTTATTCAAAAATTTAGTGCAAAGATGTAAAAAAAAGACATATTTAAAGTAACTCAATTGATAAAACAAATCACAACAAAATAAATGATATTTACAAAAATAATTTGAATAAGACGAATGGTCAAAGGAGTGTCGAAAAGTCAAAGACGTAAAAAAAGGAGGTAGTATATAGTTTGTGGGTGCAAAGAGGCAGTGGAATTGTGTTATAAACAAGCTAATATCTCACAAGCATTTCATCAAACAGGATACAAGAGGTGTGAGCCAACAAGAGAGGGGAGACTCCAAATTCCTCACAAATTTCAGGCCCTATTTGAAAGTGGAGTTATTTTGTAGTTTATATGCAAAACCATGGTTTTATCAAAAACCATGGTTTCTGAGACCATGAGGTTTTTGAAAGCAACCCCAAAAACGCTGTTTTGAAAACCATGGTTTGTCATGGTAGCAGCATCACCGTGCAAATTACCCCGCCAGGTGTATTTCTTCCCCCTTAGGTCGATCTCCCTAAGCTCGACCGCATCAAGCACGCAATTGAACTCTCTCATGATAGGCCCATGAAGGTTAGTGCCTGTGCTTTTATCCTGCGGAGACCTAATCAAATTGAAATCACCCATGACAAGAATTGACAGGTGTTTCGCAACCCTCTCCTGGGACGCGATTTTTCCAATTAGGGAGCTCCATCCCATTTCATCTTTGATCTCTGATCACTCCCCGCTTTTACTTGCTTCCTGCAATCCGACCAGCAGATTTCCGGGCTTTCGTTTCGAGAGTTTCTGGACTAGGCTTCCGGGTTTCACCGACACAGTCAAGGTCGCCTGGCGTTCGGATGGTGTGCCGGTCAAGGCACTTGATCGCCTGTGCTGCAAATTAAACAGGACGGCCAGAGCTTTAACGAAATGGAGCAAAAATCTCATCGGTCCGGTTAGGCTTCAGCTCGCAATTGCGGCTGAGGTTATTTTCAGATTCGATGAGGTCATGGAGGACAGACGGCTCTCTCAACCAGAATTATAGTTGTATAAGGCGTTGAAAAACAGAATACTAGGCCTCTCAGCTGTCGAAAGAATGAGGGCGCGTCAGCAGTCAAGGGTCAAATTCATTAGGGAAGGAGATGCAAATACTAAGTTCTTTCATGCAAATGTCGCTAGGATGCGAGGCCGCAAAAGAATTTCGGAATTACATACGGACCGTGGCGTGTTGTCCGCCGTTGATGACATTGAGGAGTCCATCTTCGAGCATTTCCATGACCTACTCGGTCGGACTAAGGACAGAGCGTTCACTTTTAATTGGGATTTCTTGCAACTCCCAAGTGTTGACCTTCGGGACTTGGAGTCACCTTTCCTTGAAGATGAGATTCATGATGTTATTAGGCATCTTCCTTCAGAAAAGACTCCAGGTCCAGACGGGTTCATAGGTCTCTTTTACAAATCTTGTTGGGATATCATCAAGGGCGATTTGATTGCAGCGTTGCAGGACCTATGGCTGTGTAGGTCAGATGGATTCCTAAAGTTGAACAACGCACATATTGTCCTCCTGCCTAAGGGACAAGGTGATCAGACCGTCACAGCCTTCAAACCAATTAGCCTAATTCACAATGTGGGCAAGCTTTTTTCAAAGCTGCTCGCCAACAGGTTATCTAGGCATCTTGAAAACCTGGTCTCCCCGGTCCAGAGTGCCTTTATTAAAGGAAGGTCCATTCAAGACAATTTTCTTTGGGTAAGATCGACTGCCCAAAGCTTGCATAAGAAAAAGGTGTCGTCTCTCTTGATGAAGCTGGATATGCAAAGGGCGTTTGATTCGGTTAGTTGGGAGTACCTCTTCGAGGTCCTGCAGGCTTTCGGTTTTGGACAGCGTTGGCGGGACTGGTTGGCAATGGTTCTAGGAACCACCACGTCCAAGGTTTTGATCAACAACTTGCCTGGCAGGACCATCACGCATCGCCGGGGGCTTAGGCAAGGGGACCCGCTATCGCCAATGTTGTTCATTCTCGCCATGGAACCTTTGGTTCGTCTGCTTCACTTGGCACAGGATAGGGGAGTGTTTCAGCCTATTCCTCACAATTTAGGTGGCTTGCGGATCTCCCTTTACGCGGGTGACGTCATGGTGCTCATCAGGCCGGCTGTGCATGAGGCGCATGCGATAAATCGAATTTTTAGCACCTTCGAAGGGGCCACAGGTCTGGCGGTCAATTGGAACAAGAGCGAGGTCTTTCCAATTGGTTGTGACCAACACGTTGAGGGTTGGTTGCAAACTGAAATTCCCGCGCAAATCAAAAGTTTCCCTTGTACATATTTAGGTCTACCTCTCAAGCCCACAAAACTGAAGAAGCAGGAAGAGATGTGTCTTGTCGAAAAGGTCAGGCGTAGATTGTCGAAGTGGAAGGCAAATCTCCTTTCCAAGGAAGGTCGCTTGGTGCTGGTCAACTCCGTCCTCACTTCCTTGATTGTGTATCACATCATGGTTTTTCAGTTAAGTGGTTGGGCGACTAAGAAGATTGACAGGATCAGGCGAAGCTTCCTCTGGAGTGGACAGGCAGAGTGTTCTGGTGGAAGGTGCCTGGTTAATTGGGCAACGGTATGCAGGCCAAAGGAGATAGGGGGGGTGGGCGTCAAAGATATTGAGCGCTTCGGCCGTGCTTTGCGCCTTCGCTGGCTTTGGCATGAGTGCAACTCACCTGCTAAGCCGTGGGCAAGGAGGCTAACGTATGGACCCACAGCTGATTACACGCTCTTTCGTGCTGCGACTCGGCTTACGTTGGGAGATGGTGCTACGGCCTCCTTCTGGAACTCACCTTGGTTGAATGGCTGTTCCCCATGTGAGGTGGCGCCGAGTTGCTACAGGCTTATAAAAAGAAAGGACATTTCCGTCCAGCAGGCACTGACGAATGGGAGTTGGATGCTACCTCTCACAGCAATTTCAACGTCTCAACAGGTTCACGAGTTCGTCGTTCTTTGGACAGCGGTGCAGCAGCTCGCCTTGACACAGGGCACACCGGACTGCGTTCGTTGGACGTTCACTAATTCAGGTAGCTACTCGGCCAGCTCTGCGTATCACATTCAGTTCATTGGATCTATGAGGGATCATGAGTACACTCGCATTTGGAAGGCAAAGGTGCAAAAGAGGTGCCGTTTCTTCTTTTGGACGCTGCTCAGAGAGAGGCTTTACACTGCAGATCGCCTTGTTGCTCGAGGGTGGCCGTGTAACCCCTCGTGTGTTCTTTGCGGTGTCGAAGAGGAGACTCACAACCATCTCTTTTGGGACTGTACCTTCGCCCGACAGATTTGGTGTGGTATGGCGAGTTCGTTCCATTTCACCAAAGTACATGAGCCAACAGTTAGCTCTATTGGTTCCTGGTGGGACGGGCTTCGCGGAGGCAAGGTCGACAGACGGACAGAAGATGGCATCATAATCTCCATATGCTGGCATTTATGGTTGGAGCGGAATGCTCGTATCTTTCGACAAGAGGACTGTTGGCCGGACGATGTGTTGACGAAGATTAGAGGACATTTGTCGGTAGTCTAGGCCGGGCATTGCCGGCTGTAATCTTGGTGGTTTGGGTGTGTCTTTGTACTAAGTTGTGAACTGCTGTCCGTTTTTCCTTCTATTTAATTAAGGCAACTCGCCTTTCTTCGAAAAAAAAAACCATGGTTTTGGCAAAACCATGGTTTTTTTGAAGTTTTGTAGACTCCACTCCACATCAAAGTTTTCTAATTTGTGCTAGCAAACCATGGTTTTGAAAAACCATGGTTTTTTTGAAGTTTTGTAGACTCCACTCCACATCAAAGTTTTCTAATTTGTGCTAGCAAACAATGGTTTTCAAAACCATGGTTTTTCATAATCATAGCAAAACACAAACCATGGTTTTACAAAACTCCACTTCCCTAAAACCATGGTTTTAAAAAATTCCACTTCCAAACAGGGCCTCAGTTTCTAATTGTTGGATTTGTTGGAATCAACATCTTGTCATCTCCTCTAATCCTAGCTCCCGCTCAAGGAGAACAAGTTAAGTGAGCGCCCTCGGGTTGGGAAAGGCCTTAAAATGATATATAGGCTAATTTATAGAAGGGATCCTAAAGTTGAAAGTTACATAACCCAATTACAACCTGCTACATTACTGCTTGATCAGGGTGATATTATTTATTTTGATTCCAAACCAGAATCGAAACTGAACATAATTAATAGTATTATTAGTGTTGATTTTTTTAGCCGACACCGCTGTGGGTTGTTTGTGTGTGTATAAAATATTTGGGACTCCATGAAGCCTGTGTGCTTCATACCTTGTTTAGAAACAATTAATTGTGCAGTTATTGCATTTATATCTTTGAATGGTAAATGACAATGTATATTAGCTGTACTCACAAAGGCCAGAGGTGTTCCTAGGCAGCGATTTTTTTACTCTTAACTTCTTCCATATGCTAATACAACCAAGAAACCAGGTAAGGAGTGTACCATTTTAAGTTTTAAAATAATACATGACAGTACGTATTTGCTCTTGTAACGGCCTTTCTTTTCAGCGTATCGTTGCGTTGGCGTAATACTGTAATAAATTTAAGAGCCCTCGAAAAGAGGTCTAAAGATTATAAAAAAATAATTAAAAAATAGTTTTAGAATCTTTGGAAGGATTACTAAAAGCCACGAAAAAATCGTTACGAATTATCACAATATACAGGCTATATAAAAATAACAAAATTTGCTACAGTAATACGCAACGGTACGATACGCTGAAAAGAACAAGGCCGTTGCACCATTATGCACCTTTCTTTGTTCTGTTCCTCAGTGACACGAGCAAGACCAAAATTGAGCAGCTCTTTTAGAATGATAGCTGACATCATTTAAGGGCAAGAAACTTGCTTGTACATGCATGTATCCCTGGCTCCTTTGCAAACCTACGTACATGCAGATGGCATGACTAATTTGTCACTACACGCTTTGCCTTTACCTGGCTAAGCTCATAGATGTTTTGATAGATCGATCTGAAATGCATATAATGAGATCTTTATATAAATGCATGTTTTTTTTACTGAAGAAGTGGTATAAACTGCAAGTACAAATCAACAATACGTACCTGACTCTACAACTGAAATCATACAATATATAGTTTGTAGGAACAAAGGAGCAGCAAAATCGTGCTATATATAACAAGCTAATATATATCTCATAATCATTTCACCAAACACCTGCTTGTATACATAACAAAAGAGCAATATTTTCTTATACTCTACCTACAGAAGGCAGCACCAAAGTTTACGTTACACCAATATATATACTCCCAGAAATTAACTTACTAGATGATCAGTACCCCAATTTCAACATCCCCTTACCAAATAATCCTCGTATGTCTTATATGCCAAATAAACTATACAACATGCATGAACTTGATGTACCAATCAATAACAAGCACGATAATAGCCAAATCAACACATATGGTAAAGATAATACCAAATCAAGAGTAGACACCAAGATTTATATATGTAAACCACGGATGACGACGGCGAGAAAAACAATCCACTATAAAAACAATACAAATAGAAGAGGTTAAAGCCAACAAGAGAGGGTTACATACCCCAAATCCCCACGAATTTCACTTTTAATGGCTTGATTTGATGAAACCTCTCCTCTCCTCCAATCCTACCTCTCACTCAGAGAAAACAAGCTCTAAGTGAGCACTCTCGGGTTGAGATATTAAAACCATCGAGCTAAGACCACATATATATTGATATGCCTACTCTAACTTCTTCCATGCTAATACAACCAAGAAACAAGGTAAGTAAGGGAGTGTCATCAAAGTTTCTAAACCAGACATGGCAGTATCTCCACATGTTGGACCACCTTTCCTCTATTCTAGCTGTTACTAACTGCCACCAGCAAAAACCAAAATTTAGCAGCTCTTTTAGAATGGCAGGTGACCTCATATAAGGGTAAGAAAGTTGCTTTATACATCTATCCCCAGGTCCTTTGCAAACCTACGTGCTGGCTAATTTGTCACTGTATATATACACGCTGTGTCTTTACCTGGCTCATAGATGTTATATGGACGCCAATCTATTGAAATACATGTGATGATGAGATCATCAAATAACTGCACGTAATATTTTCTTATTAATTTGCTAAAGAATTCATCCCTTTCTCTCTCTTTTTTTTGGGTCTGACTTTAATTCCATCATTGCATGCACACATGCCCGTCATGCCCGGCCCTTACAAAACTTTAGAGCTAGCAGTGCTCTAAAACATGATGTTCGAGCAGAGCACTCGCAACCGCCGATGCATTTCAGTTCACTTTAGGCCCATCTTTATTAAGATTGCTTAATTTGAAAATAACTTGTGTCCACCTTTTTCATAACATATCAAAATAAATTGAAATATATTGCACAAGAAAATTCAATTGTTGATTTGAATGTTATTAGGAATTATATGTCCAAAAAATTCGAGAACACGCCTTGCCCGTACCTACATAACATATTCTGTTTTTGAGATACAACTCTAGTTTTATATGTAGGACGTACGTACCTAGCAGTTCTGCTGACCACCAAATTCAAAACAAATTAATCATAAGGCAGCTTCTCATTGCCAGGAGCCAACACATGAGATGAGGATTTTCCCTCGTAAATGAAACCATTTTGGTTCGTGAAACCTAAAACCTAGACTTTACGCTACGGTTTTTTATCATCTTTTAAGTGCACATGGCTTTTCTATGTCTTTCGCATTTATTTAGATTTGTAGTATTGTAACTTTTATCATGCGTTTCAAGCGATGCTATATGTGAGTACAAATGTCATAGTTGAAGCATAGGAGCTTTCCTTTCGACAATCTAATTATATATAGGGAAAGCCTTTTCTGATTAGGGAGAGATTTGCCTATATCCTTGAGCAAAGAAGGGTGGGAGCTCTGCCATTACGTTAAAATAATGGTACAATTAACTTCCACCATTCAATTAAAGTAAGGTAGAAATGCTTTTTAGAGGATGAAAAAGAGAGATGAGAGAGGGGTGCAGGCTAGCTAGTTGGAATCAACATGAACCATCCTCACCAAGCTGCAACATCTCCCTGACACAATTAATCCGCTGCGGCGGTTAATGGTTTGGCAAGTTTGAAGATGGGTCAGTTGCAAGATTTGTCAATATCATCTTTCATCAGTATAATTAATGTAGATAATTTCTTTTAGGAGGAGGGATATTCCCCGGTTTCCATTGCATTCACAACAAAAACCAGCCATGTCTAATCACATACAACAACCATATATATCATGTGTCCACTCTGGAGATGCAACACAATTCCCTGCCAAAACCTAGAAGCACCAAACAAACCACAAAATATAGTTCAAAGCAGAGCATATATATATACATTTAGGTCCCTCACAACATCCCACCTGATCCCATTTAGATCACTCCACGAACTACGGGAAACGATTGTAGACTCGAGTGTCCCTAGACCTACCGACGACCACCAGAAGACCTTCAAGTGAACTACTACTCTTGATGGCTAGAAAAAACTAGGGGCGTATTTACTTCTCCCGACGGTTCAAAATTTAGCCGTCAAGACTTATGCACGTGTCCCTCTCCTACAAGTTTGGAATGTAACGTCATTAGCTACTCTTGATGGCCAGATGTCATAAGTAGCCTTTGCAACCTGTTAGCACCTCTTTGTGATGGCGCTAGTGCTCTCGATGGCTTCATCATGCGAAACCGACGAGACAGTTTCTTATAGAAAAATGGTGCAGCGGGGGCGCGGACTCGAACCCACAACCACAACCTCGAGAGCGAGTACCGCGCCACACTCCATTGTGCCGTTTGCATTTAATAGAAATAATATTATAAATTATATGTAGCACACAACAACATAAAGCACCTTAGGTGTATCCAACAATGGGTCTTTCAGGACATGTAACCATATGTACGTGCCCACCAACCGGTACTGCTAGCACACCAGTACCGGTTATGAACCAGTACTGATGACGCGCGTATCGATTCAAAAAATGGTACAAGAAGAGGTTGGCACGTTGCGAACCGAAACTGCCGTATCGTTCTCCAGTGAGTAGTGATTTTTTGATGAGCGACCGAGAAGTTACGTACTGCCGGCATGCGGAATCTTTAGAATTGTCTGAAAGTCGCGCGCAGGTATAGCTTATTAATGTGACGACTATACGGTGGAGCTCCAATTCATAAATTATAGTTTCAATTCTCGGAATGAATTTTCATTGATTCTTGTGATCTCATACAGATCTTATACAGAAGCAATCGCAAGCTTTCAACGGTGTCTGTTAACAGCGTTACTATATGTATATTTCATTGAGAATTTGAATTTTTTATATTAAAAAACCTGATGACGCCACAAACTCCAAATAGCACTGCAGGGTGCTGTAGCTAGTTGTCCATTCGGTCATGGACGAACAGATCAACATCATGTGCAGACAATTAACGAGTCGGCTACAAGATCAACTGGTTTCATTCATATATACCAACGTGTACAGTGTTGAAAATTGATCATTATTTGATCGAGTCGCTGTATACCATATATACATGCCAGAAATTATTTTTTTTATAAATTTATTTTTTATTCTTTATGCAAAAATATATGCCGAGTTGAAATTTAGACAGATCTAGCTAGGCCCCTGTCGTGCTTTGAAACCGCAATCAAGTGTCGGTCGCTCGTTGAAAGCACGATAGCTTGCTGAGACAGCCTGCAACGGACGGCATGTAACGGACTCTAGGATGATGAAAATAAAACAGCAAGTACAAAAATGAGTAATAAACCCCAGTATAGACTGGTACGATTCAATTCAACATTTTGTTCATTTGGGTTTGATTGTGTCATAGTTCTATAGTTGGAATTTGATTTGCTTCTATTGGGCCTGGAGTTGGTTAGGGTACTGCTGCAGGATAGGCTGTAGAAGGTATTGCGAGACAGCCGAAAGCAGAAGGTAAAATACGAGATACTTTATTGCTTAGTCTAGCTTTTATGGAAGCTTTAACAATTTATGGACTAGTTGTGGCACTAGCGCTTTTATTTGTAAATCCTTTTGTTTAATCCTAAAAAAGAAAATGAGTCCTTTAGATTAGATACTTTTTTCTTTTTTTAGGAAATAGGAAATTGGTATTTACTTCTGCAATTCCAATTATATCAATACTTTACTCGTATTTATTACTCCCGGAATTCTCTATTTATTGGGATAGACAATATCCTACCCTAGGAAGGGCTGATTTGAGGATGATCAATTTAGAGGATATGCTCGCCTTCTTCCTGATTGAATTAACATAGGGCCAGGACAGTACGTACAGTGTAAACGTACCTTGATTCTTCTTATATCTATTAATATTTCAAACCATATCCAATTTACACGAAACAAATTTTAAAATTCATGTAAAATCCTAAAGAACCCATTTTTAAAACTTTTAATTTTTTAAATTTTGAATTTTGAATTTACACGAAAATTTTTAAATTATTGAAAGTTTAATATTTCATACCATATTCAATTTACACGAAACAAATTTTAAAATTCATGTAAAATCCTAAGAACCCATTTTTAAAACTTTCAATTTTTGAAATTCAAAATTCAAAAATTCAAAATTTAAAATACAAATTTTCATGTAAATTCGAAATTAAAAATTCAAAAAAAATAAAAAAAATTGAATGTTTTAAAAATGGGTTCTTTAGGATTTTACATGAATTTTATAATTTATTTCGTGTAAATTGGATATGGTATGAAATGTTAATCTCTACTCCTAAAAAACAGCTTATGGTGATGAGTGGCTGCTCGTTAGATGTATCCTGGCCATTCAAACTTATTCAACGGTTCCCAACATGCCGATGGCTAAGCCAATCACATGCAAGGTTTCCAAACTCTGCACAGCATCCCACGGCTCCACCGCCCTCTGTGCCCAATCCACTCGCACCTCCCCCGCCCGCAGCCGCCCTGGCTCCTCCTCCCATCCTCCCCGCCCCGGCTCTTCTTCTGCCCCCGGGAGGACCGCCTCTACCCCGACCTCCGGATGCCTGCCCTCATGGCGGAGGCACACCGCCGCTGCCGCCGCCTCTACGCGTCACCGCACTGGTGGACCCTTGCCGTCGACCCCACCGATCTCGCCTCCTCCCTCTTCCACCCCTTCACCGGCGCCGTTCGCTCCATCCCGCCGCTCCCCTCCTTCTTCGCGGAGACTGACGATCTGGCCTGGGACTGGTCGCCCCACGGCATCATGGCGTCCTGCGACGAGGGCCTCCTCTTCTGCTCCCTCGACCCGCCTGCTGAATCTTGGGCCCCGATCCCCGCCATGGCCGATTGCAATGCGAGCAGGATCAACTACGCCGCCGGCGAGTTCTTCGTCTTCGAGGAGGGTCGAGCGAGCAGCAAGGCGGCGCGACTCGGGTGGCGGGCTCCGGCGGCAGCAATCGGCCAACGGCGGCGGCTGGGCGGCAGACCGGGGAGAGGAGGAGCGGCGGTGCGCGGCGGCCTTGGAAACGGCGACGGGCAACGAGGCGGCGGCACACGAGCGGCAGCGCGGGGCCAGCGGCTGGAGCCGTCCTCCCCACTTGAAGCACCGCCATCGACGTCTCCTTCTCTCCTCGAGCTGCTGCCACCAGCGCCGTCTATCTCTCCGTGCTCTACAGCCAGATCTGGCTCCCCCTTCCCTCTGCGCCTCCCCCAACCGCCTATTCCATCCCCCATTCACTTCTCCTCATCCGCGGGGCTCGATGACATCGTCTTCGTACACATCTTCGTCTTCAGGTCCCCATTCCTCCTCTGAAATCCTCCTCCTCCCTCTCTTTGCCGCTTCTATGCCTGTCTCCTTAGCTTGATTTGCGGAATCGGGCGTTCTGTGGTCTGTGGGGGGATGCGGAATGGTGCGACATTAGGGTTTTTGTGGTGGTCGCGTTGGTTGGCATTGGGGTGCTGATGCCGGTGAACTTCCTCGGAGACCAGGTCCGGCTGATTGACTTCTCCGATCTGCTCAACAAGACCATGATCTCTTCAGCATCTCCAACGTCAAGGCCGGGTCCAAAAAGTGAGCAATCTTCAACTTCGTGATGCTTAGTTACTGATTAGTGTCTCAAGTTGAATTTAATTGGCTAATTAGTTCCCTGGTATTTCCTTCTTGCTTTATAGAAAGCCTAGAGTTATTTGTGTGCTTTGCTATGAATTGGATTATGTGTTGAATTATGTATTTGCAGGTGGATTTCATATACATGCATTTTATATTTTAGTACTTATATTCTTAATTTAAAAATCAGGTGCTGACCTTCTTTTCTTTTAGTGGACCTGCTGGTGCATTTTTATCAAAATGTATCAACTTTATTATCTTGTGCCTCGATTTATGTTTTCCTTCTCATCCCTTTAGTTCCGTTGCAAAGCACGGGCAATGTACTAGTAGATATAAGAAGAATTGAAGTCTATACGAGTAGGTACGTTTCCTGCCCTATCCTTAATTCAATTAACGATCATCGAGTACATTGATTCAATTAACGATCGTTGTACGTCCGTTAGTTGCAACCGTTCTCTCAGCAAGCTATCGTGCTTTCAATGAGCGACAGCCGCTTGATCGTGGTTTCAAAGCACGACAGGGGCCTAGATCTGTCTAAATTTCAACTCGGGATGTATTTTTGCATAAAGAATAAAATATAAATTTATATAAAAAAGCATGCATGCGATCTAGTTTCCCAATAATTTTTCCTTGAAAAAAAGGTTCCCCATGGCTAATTGGATATTGTACATTTGTACAAACTGCAGATTGCTGTGAGCATGCATCCAGCGCACCTCCAGTGTGATCGATCTTAATTCATTCCTGCCTGCAAATGTTCTTGTTGTATTTCTTCTTCTTATCTATCTATTATATATATAAAGGAGGGGAAAAAAAAGCCACCACGTTCGTCCACATCATCCAAATTATTTCAGCCGTTCGATCAACGGTGGGACCAAATAATAACGGCCAAGATCAATCAAAGAAATTCTCACATAAATCAAGAAAAAAAAGATCTATGCCGTTGATTTTGTGGGGCCGGATTATAACGTCTTAGATTAAAAGAAGAATATTAGAAATTTGGATTAAATACTAAAGATGATATAATATGATTATTTTATCCGTTCAATCAACTGTGGGACCAAATTATAACGGGATAGATTAATCAAAGAAAAAAAATAAAAGATCTATGCGGCTTAGATTAAAAGAAAAGGGAAAAAGAAGCCACCATATTCGTCCACATCATTCAAATTATTTTAGCCGTTCGATCAACGGTGGACCAAATTATAACGGTCAAGATCAATCAAAGAAATTCTCACATAAATCAAGAAAACAATAAAAGATCTATGCCGTTGATTTTGTGGAGCCGGATTATAATGACTTAGATTAATGAAAAGAAGAATATTAGAAATTCAGATTAAATACTAAGGATGATATAATATGGTTATTTTATCCGTTCAATCAACTGTGGGACCAAATTATAACGGGATAAATTAATCAAAGAAAAAATAAAAGATCTATGCGGCTTAGATTAAAAGAAAGTATTAGAAATTCATATTAAATACTAAAGTTGATATAATATATTAGAGATAAACTCTAAATCCGATCTGATATATTAGAGATAGATTATGAGTTAGAGATAAACACTATATACCGAAACAAATTAATCTAGCTGCGCAAACGCGCGGGCCACCTCGCTCGTTGCTAAATAATCGGTGATTTTTTTAAAAGATGTTTGGCGTTTGGTAAGCGGGCACTCCCTGGTTTTAATAAACTAATGCCGATACCAAATATATGAGGTGGGCGTACGTGTATGGGAAGAGAAGATGAAGAACATGCAGTGCCTAATGATGCATGAAATTTCATGTCGTAGACTACTAGTATCAAAGGCCATGAGTATTCAAAGTAGAAAAAATATAGGAAAAAAAGGGCGTAAATCATCATGGCGCCACAACATAATACAACGCTATCATCTAGGTCTAAAGCCAATCACATCACTAAACACAAATTAACATACAACAAGCGGCCAACAAAGTCCACACAATAACACAAACATTGACAATGGACCTTCAAAGCCACCTTTCAATGAATGACACTCTTAACTGGCGACCCACCAGCAACACGAAAGAGAACCATGGTGATGCCTACAGCAAGGATGTGACAACGAGATCACCGCCATCGCCCACTCGCAACTTGATTTGTTGTACCCAAAAACAAGAAAGGGGCACCTCAGGCGATGCCACCAAGGTGAGAATGACACACGGATGTCGTCGCCATTGTCGACTCTAATGGACAAGGCTTTCATCCAGCGCATCCACACCTCAAGGCCACATTGAAGAGGGACACAACTAGAGTATCAGCATGAAGACCACCGCCGTTGGCCATCGCCACCACAATACCTCCCATATAAGGTCGTCCAACCACTGCCCACTTGACCGCCCTGAAGCTGTCGAGCTCCCACATGGGGAGGGGGAGCTAAATGGAACGAGAGACCAAAATACAGGGGGATGACAACAAAATGATGAATCCTCGAGAAATCAAGGGATAGGTGCCAATGCCGCCATTAGGCTAGAGACCTCTAGGCAGATCCAACCACCTTGCGCCTAATCTTGGCACTGCCTTTGAATCAAACCAACTACTATCAAAGCCATCACTACTTGGAGCCGACAAACTAAAAGTGCATCTAGACCCCCTAGTGGGTTTTGTTGATTAATTACTGACAAAACGATTAGTAAACTAACGACAATCAACCAATAAAATCTATTTTTCGACGGTCTATTTTTTGCACTAGGACTAGTTTAGAGTAGTTTTTGATGTATTCTAGATCTCTAATCAACTTATTGTGCATCGCCTTTTGATTGATTTTCAGGTACACCGTAGGTAAAAAATGTCTCAGTTTAGTTCAACCTCTTTGCTTATTTTCCACTTGCTATTAGATAGTCGTGTTAGGATCGGCTGTTAGATCGTTAATACTTCATTCTGCATGCTATTTGATCATACCACTTAGCTTGTAGCATGTTTACCCTCTCTTTCTACTATATTATTGACTTGTATGATTTTATAGTAGATTGTTTATCCTTTATCTCATTAAATGTTGACTTTGTTTAGTTTGTTGATTTGATAATAGATTTAACTTACCTAGATATATTGGTTTAGATTATATCTGAACCAATAGTTTCATTATTTATCACACCCTTGTTTGGATGTGTTTTCTTGTGTTGTAGGTTCATTATTTTACAGATCTAATCAGTTCTTAATAGTTGATTATGTCTTTTATTACCTATTGCAGTATCACACTGACTGGCAAGCCGCAAACCCTAATTTCATACGTGGTGACTCTGAATCTTAAACTCCAAGCGTGTTTTAGTTAAACCACTTTTTAGTACCGACAACAACATTACTTAAGCGAGAGAAAAATAGCCATCGATTGAAATGACTGTAATTATGCTGTGAGAAGATCAATTAACAGGCATAACTTAACAATCTAGCACACCAAGTTTTTTAACACCCACTAGACTATTTTGGATCATTGACATCGATTGACCCAAAAGCACCTGTTAACTCTTAACCCCTATGCGTCTAAAAAAAAAAACTCCTGACCCTGTGGGTCAATACTTCACCAGGTAGACTAATGGGTTACCTGATGACTAACGGTCATATGATTGTGCATGCAATCGCCGCAATTAATGGCGCCATATCTTTTACATGCCTGCCCCTGAATTCTCGTGCATGCGATCCTAGCCTACAAGAAAATTCCAATACGTATGTAATTAGCGGCGCCATGGATGCATGAGTTTACATGCATGCGTTTGAATTCAGCTATTCAGAGGTATTCCCTCTGTCCTACAAAGAACGCATTTTTGGTTTTTCTCAGACAGATTAGTGTGAAAGGCAAATGACTAATCTGCCCCTAATTAATTACATGCACAAGCGTGCTGCTGCTTTGGTTCTCAAAATAATTAAATGTGCATGCGTCTTCTTTGGTGGGGAACGGATATAGAGAGAGATGAGAGTGGGGGAGTTAATGGGCTGCGTCTCCTTTGATGGGCCCCACGTCTAAACATGCACTCTTTGTGAGATAATTTTTGAACACTAAAAATGCACTCTTTGTAGGACAGAGGGAGTACACAATTAACGCCATGCAATTAACACCATCTAGGCTACACACTATGTTTTGTCCTTTTTTTTTTCTTTTGCCCTCCCTTTTTGAAGGGCTGATCTTATAAAATTTCACAAAAAAGTGACCGTGTGTGGATAGTTATTAAATAAAAATTTTCAAAAATTATATTATTACTTTTACTTTACTTAATTAATCTAAAAATGTAGAATTACTAAGAAATGTAGAATTACTAAGAAATTTTAAATGTTAAAATCATTAAACTATAAACTATAAATTATAACTTTATCATAACAAACTGTAAAATTAAAAGATACTAAAAAAATAGATGGAACTAAAAAACTGTATCTCCATGAAAACGTTTGAAATATATGTTATTGGATGATATTAGGTGGTATGTATACGAGACAGAGTCTAGTAAGATATGAATTATTGGTTCATATACATCAAGTATTCTTGAATATTGTATGCTTTAATAAGATATATAAATATTTCTTAGGTCTAATATGTACTTTCTTTGGTTCCTAAAAACTTGACACGGTATTCGAAATGTATATTTAAATACAAATTATCACTGCAAAATATTTTTAAATTTCCATAGTATGATACAACGAAAGTGTTTTACAAGACAAAACTAAGTTTCTGCTCTTTTGAGTTGATCTGAACGGCTTAACAGCTGAAGGACTGAAATGACTTAATTTCGAGAGCTTCTCGTGGTAATCCCGAGATTCAGATCCACTTCATTTAAAAGCGTTAGGACCCACCTTCAAAACAGCGAAAAAACACTCACAAAACCCAAAGCACATGTCCTTTAAAACATAGATAAGTCGTTAAGTTGTTAAGCCGTTAAGCTGAAAAGGATAGAGATATATGTTTTTTATGTGTTCAATCCAAATAGTTCAAAATATTTTTACAAATAAAGTTTCAAGACATTGACTAGGATATGTCTAAAATCTCCAATTTTCTAATTTCCATACTCATTCTTGATTTTCATACTCCGTTAGGTGGTTGATGGAAAGAAAGAAAGACCGGGAAAAGGAAAAAATATGTGAAGGAAGATTGCATTAATCTGTTGTACCATATCATTATAAAAACAAGATAAATTTATAAATTGATTAAAGTTTTGATAAACAACTCAGATTTAGTAATCACTATCGACTCAATATACAACCCGACAGTGATAATCATTATCACTGTCGGTTTCGGAACCGGCAGTAATGTTGACTCTCATCACTGACGGTTATTTACTGTCGGTCTCGAAACTGGCAGTGAAACTAGTTACAACCCGACAGTGATGTATGTAGTGTCCTGTAGGGGTATAGCCAGAGGCTGTTGAGTGTTCTATTTTATTTTGTTTCCAAGAAAAGGTGAGCATCAGCACAATCGCAAAAAGAGGCCGATCGATGCGGACAGTATGTGCGCCCTGTAGTGTGATCGGCAGTGGCACCACGAGTACGAGGAGGACAAACAGGCAATCCCTAGATTAGTTTGCTAGATGAACGATAGGAGGAGGTGTCCTCTGTGTGTGTGTGTATGGGGCCGAAGAAACAATTATAGACTTTGTTCAACCTAATTAAGCCTTTGATTAAATTGTTATCGAAGTATTTCGGAAAAACTAAAGATAGGGAAACTGTTGAGGAACAAATGTAAAGAGTAAATAAATTTTATTGAATAAAGGAATTCTTTTAGCGAATATGGGGAGTAGTCTTGTAAAGAAAGATTATATGGAATCTCTTGGGATGATTCGGATTAGTTTTAGTTTGGAAGTGGGGGAGTATTTTGTGTGAATAAAATGGGGCCAATTGAAGCTCTTTCTTGACTTGGACAAACTATTCAATCCTAAGCTTTTTGTTAACCGGAGAGATGAAATTGCAGAGCGAGCTATCACCATGGCACGAACGTACACAACTCACACCACACGCACACCACACACCATACTCACACACACGTGCACGTCCAGTGCACACACATAACCAGTGTCTCGTTTGTTTCCGCGTCCTGTGGCGTTGCGTTGCATTTTTTCGGCCCGCGCGTCCGCCTAGTTCGAACCTGCGGCTAAGCAGCAAACGCAACGCAACGTGTCAGAAATCCCAAACAAACAACGCCCAGATCCAGAGACCCAAAGTCTCCTTACGCGGGTACGCGAAGTCCCATGTGTGTGTCCGGGATTTAATCCTGGGTGTACCAGTCCCGTGAATAAACCCCAGAAAAACTAGCCAGAAGAAACCAGCGCTGAGCAATGCTTGAACGATGGCCGGGTGGCCGTACGACGACGGACACAGCCACTGCGCCGAGGCGCAGTCCTCGAGCTATTGCCATGTTGCTCCTTGGTAAGGAGAAGAAGAGTATTCTGAAGATGTGCATGCTAAAAAAGTTTCCAAGGCCCAGCGGTTACCAATGTGCGCATTTCAGGCCTAGGCCCAAGGGTTGTTACATGGAAACGATGTTGTGGAACTAGGCATAGACGCACTTGAAAAAATATTAATGTAATCAATTATTCTACCTGTTTATAAAGTTCTATATTAATATTTATATAAAAAAACTCCAGCAAATTTTCTCCTTCCCTCCGTTTCCTGTTCCTCCAAGGCCCATGGGCGCATGAGCATGTCAAAAGCAATGGGACGATAGGCAGACAGGCCCAAGGAATGCAGCAGCAAAATCACAGGCTTCTTCGTTTGCAACTGCACAGTACACACACGGATAGCCCATAGATTCAGACATAGATTCAAACGACCAGATATTGAGATTGAATACACATACCGATCGAAGACGGTTTTACCTGCTCCATTTTTATTAGCTGCGAGGCAGTGGCCTAAATATTAATTCGAAAACGTCCGTCCGTCCGGACTCCTCCCTCGCACACTTAAGGACATCCGCCCGTCCGTCCGTCCGTCCGGACTCCTCCCTCGCACACTTAAGGACATCCGCCCGTCCGTCCGTCCGTCCGTCCGGACTCCTCCCTCGCACATTTCTCTCTGGCTCTCGCGCGGAGCTCCTCCTCGCTAGCGTTGTTCGCTCGCTCGCGCTCCTCCTCCTCGCTCGCGTTCCTCCTCCCGTGCTCCTCCCTCGCCGTCGCACCCTCCTTCCGCGCCTCCTCGTCGTCGCATCTCCTCCGCCGCCTCCCGTGCTCCTCGCCGTCGCCCAGCGCCGCGCCTCATCCTTCGTCGTCGGTGCCGCCCCACCTCCTCCTCCCTCTCGCGGCGGCCAGTGCCGCCCCGTCCTCCTCACGTCGGTGCACACGCGAGGGAGCTCCCCCTCGCCGTGCTCCAAGGGCCGTCGCCAGATCTGGAGGGGGACGGCGACCATGACGATGAGGAAGCACGGGGATGTCAAGCCCGCCGTCGCGCCGCCGGATCCGGCGAGCAAGGGGCAAGGTCTCGCCGGATCTGGGGAAGAAGGAGACCAGGAGGAGACCCATCCCCATTTTTCAGACTCGAAACCTGAGGTTTGTCTTTGAAAACCTAGGATTTGTGTGATCGAAACCTAGAGTTGCACATATGAAACCTTCCCTCTTCTCAATCTGGGTCTCTGGGGGATACGCCCTATGAAAATGTACTTTTTCTACTACTGAAACTTGGGTCTTTGCCTACCGAAACTTGAACTTTGCACTATTGAAACTTGGGCCTTACTCTCGAGACGCTTTCTGAACCTTAGGTTTTATCGTTAGGTTGCATGAAACTTGGGGTTTCACGATCTCGAAACTTCACTTTTTTGTGCTGAAAACTTAAGTTTTGCCCACTGAAACTTTGAATATCGCCTACCGAAACTTGATTTTGTACTATCGAAACTTGATTCTCACTCCCGAAAAACTTTCTGAAATCTCAAGTTTTCTCCCCAGGTTGCCACTGTTCATCAGGTTTCAACCGTTATTTTCCATGTTTGAATAGGTATTCGCACAGGTTACGGTGATGACGTATGCTGATGTCAGCAGGTCCGGACGTCCGGACCCTAGTGTCCGCCAATATTAATTACGTATAATACAAAATACAATATATTATCTGAAGCAAGAAAATAGTTATTGGGCGGCATAATGCCAACAAATGCATTCCGGTCTCCACTGCCGGCATTGGTACAGCAGACCAGAGTCCATATCATCCAAGTCAAGAAGAAGCGATCGAACAATTAATCAAGGGTCACACATATATGATTACACATTCCGATTCTGAGCTGCCAATTGCATGCATCCCAACGCTAAGTAAGTCCTAGTTTTATTAACGATTAATCTGATTCGGATATATGCAAGTGAAATAAGCTTCTCACGATAAACCGCTTAAGAACTCGATCCGCTAGCTCATTCGTACGTAGGCAAGTGTTGGGCAGATTTGGCCCAGACGCACAGAGACGTCAAAGATTTGAATAATGCTGATACATATTATGTATATGGGAGGGACTACACAACGGGATCCCATCGGGGTCCCATCCCTCCCCTCCTCTCGTGCAATACGCCGCCTCCTTTCTCCGCCCCTCCGCCGTCCTAAACGGTGCTCCGCGCACCTTCGCCGCTGTAACACCCCGGCTCAATCAGAGACCAAGATGCTACTTACGTCCTTAGTCTCTGCAAAATTTCGACAACACCTCTCCTATAATTTGGACATCCACTCAGTAGACAATAAAAGATAATTTATATATCTGATATTATATATCAACCATTTTATTATTTCATCCACAGTCACAACCCAAAAGCCAAACCGCTAGACTTTTCACCAAAAGCTTACCTCAAGTGTGTTAATCAGTAGCGATACCATCCATATACAAAGGGCGACGTCCAACACCATCTCACACCACAACTAGTTCATTCTCACATCCGAATACATATGTAAATACATAACCAATTAAAAGTCTATATCATTATTTATTTATTATAGGTTCACTGTTAGTTGCTGATTATTTAAAAGTGCGAGTGTGTGTGCAGCTACCCGCCCGCGTGCGACATCATCAAGAGTGACCTAAAAACAAAACTGTCGGGGATTAGATCACGACCCATTGCCATGGCCCACTCCCTGACGGCCCAATCGAACAGCCTACCAGGGCCCAGCTCCTTGGAAGGTTCTATCAGGCCCATGTGCATCCTGCCGAACAGCTTCATGGCTGGCACGGTGCGTAATGGCCTAGGATTCCTGTTTGAGTCCGACTCGAACAGAGTTCTGCATGGCTACGTGAAGACCCGGACGTTGGTTTCCCGGATTGGAATAGAAGTCGTGATCCCCAAGACTAGGAGTTTGCCTTATCTACCTCGGGATATATTTGGCATGTACGAGTTCGCTACGTACTCGTGGTTAGCCCGGCCCGATATTCCCTCGGTAGGTCGGTTTGCTCAGCACTATATAAACGAGGCCCCTACGGCGTGTAGAGGGGACTTGATCTGGCTTTTTGTATCTGCTAGACATCTGATCTTCGCTTGTACACCCATAATCTCGCCGAGACTTGTTCGTCTCGTCGAGCCACCTCTTGTATTCATCTTTGATATATAAGAAAGGCTGGACGTAGGGCTATTATCTCTCCCGAGAGGCCTGAACCAGGATAAAAACCATGTCTCCCTGTTCGCTGTTGTTCGTGGTTGTTCGGCGTGTCTCCTATCTCAATCTTAAAGAACCTTAGCGACTTGAGATCGATATCTCAACCGTCGACAAAAACAGAAAGAGCAAGAGTGAGTCCAGGACTCAGCAAGTACATATTTAATCAAAGTAAAGTATTGGAAGTAGTAGACGGAAAACCTTAACAGCATATACCCAATCGTAGCTCCAAATTAACCATAACCCATCTCCAAGCCAACACAACACAATGCAATGCAGTGCAGTATGCGTCTCTTCTCTGTGCTCATATCGGTATAGCAAAGGGCTCACCCGTCGATGACGCCCTTAAGCCCCATCTTTTACATATGGGGTCAAAACAAGTCGTATTCATATGACTTTCTCACCGACCTGGCCGTAGCACTCCGGATTAGCCATATGACCATCTATCGACTTAGCCCCACTCCCGTGGGGTGCCTACTCTCGTAGGACTTAAAGCGCAAGTCATGGTCATATGTCTTTCTCACCGACCTGGCCCGAGGCACTCCGGACTAGTCATATGACCATATTATAGACTTGGCTCATGCACATGAATGCAAATGATGCACAAATATCAGCCAGACACCTTTCACTTTAGCAAAACACTATAACACCTCATTAGATCAAGCCACACTCATAAACATCATGGTAATCAAAATAATTAGCAATATCGGTCCAGCACTCCGGATTAGTTTATGACCACCCACTATCCATGCCCATGCACATGAACACAAATGATGCGTAAACGATGCATAAATATCAATAAAGCATAACCACTTTAGTGAAATTAGAATAACATCTCTCGAGCATAAGTTATATACATGGGCATAGCAAAACAACGATATCTTCATAACAGTAGTCATAACAAAGACAATCATGTCACTCCGGTTAAATATGCACTTGCCTTATTACGCCCGAAGACTTGAAATCGACAACAACGTCTCTGATCCCGAGGAGGCTGCACCTAAAACCATGAATAAGTCATATAACATACCTCTAATTGCCCAACACACACTAGGCTAGCCTGATACATAAATGCCCCAATTAGGTCACTATTTGCCGCATTAGTCGCATGAAACCAAGAATATAGAATTTCTGGACAGCCAACTTGTGAAGGCCATAACTCCCAAACGACTTGGCCGGTTATCACGATCTAGGACTCGTTGGAAAGTTAAGGACATGAACTACATTTCATTCTAAAGGGCCATCCTCCCGATCCTACTAGAAATTACCTGAAACGGGGTTGCAAGCTACTGCACATATAAATTTATCACCAAATGCAATCGCAACACCTAAAGATCCCAAATCCCTTTCATACCTAACCTAATCAACTCGAATAATGGATAACTGCAGGAAGAGGATGCTTAATTAGTTCGTTACCCAAAGGTTGTTGGTGATTCATAATCGGCCCACCGCGCGATGGGCCTTGGGCCGGATTCGTACCGGCCTGCCGCGCGTAGAAAAAGAGCCCGAATGGCCATCCCTGGCCATACCAAGAGAAACGTCTAGCCTGCTGGGGCCATACCCGGGCCTGACTAAGACAACCACATCTCCCTTGGTCATAACCAGAAGTGTTGCGCACCTCCCGGGCTACCCTTAGCCCGGGAAAGGGCCCCGCGGACAGCTCGCCTGTCCCCTGGGTAGGTGGCGGCGGCTGTCATGCCCCGCCACGCTTTCCTCGGCCTTGACCGAGACGACTGTGCCTCCCCAGGGTATCGGTAGCCCAGGGGAGAGCTGCGCTGGCAGTTCGCCATGCCGTTTGTCCCTTGGGCGATGGCGACAATCGTCAGTGTTCGACGCCTAACGGGTGGCGCTAAGGCTGGTCAAACCGATCAATGCCATATAGGGATAAAGGAAAAGTGCTTTCTCCACATGCGTTTTGCTTCCCGTGATCGGCACACCGAGACAAACACGTGTCCAGTACTGACCAGATAAGCTTCTCTTTGCAGGCCACAGATAGGACGGAGCCCTGGAACGAGACAAGGGCGCCGCCACTAAAGATGGACAAAGCATGGACAGTCGCGGGGACCACGAGATCAGCTCCGAACAACCCGCCGCACCTATAAAAGGAGAAGCCTGCCCAGCATAACGACCAAGAAATCTAAGAGGGCAAGCAACACGAGCGTCTGAAGCTTCCTTAGCAGTAGCAGTAGTCTAGCAGAGTAGATTCTAGCCACCTCAGTGTCCGAAGCTTCCCTGTAAGCTTGGGTCGACGCCTCCTAGCCCAGCCTCGGCGCCCCTGTACTGTTTCCACCAGATAATCAATGAAGGCTGGAGTAGAGCTATTATCCGGTAGTGGGGGGCTCGAACCAGGGTAAAAACACTTGTCTCGCACGGTTTGCATTTCCTTCGCCTCACCTCTCTCCCCCTCTTAGTCCCACCGTATGACGGATCTGTACCTGGATCCTGGATCGCACCAGGCACCGTCCGGGAAGACAGCGCGGCTAGAGCCCCTGAGAGCTCGGCCGCCACCCCGGGCTGCTGGGAAAGGTTGTCGTTGGGCCTCATTCCAACTACAAATTAAATCTGCACGGTCGATGGACCCATGACCCTTGATGGCGCGTTCGCAACACCGACAACGGCGCCCACCGTAGGGCCTATAGATAACCAAATGGGCGGCCTTGACCCAAGACGGAGACCCGCAAGCCAACTGTTTAGGCACGGCCCGGCTAGGCAGACTATAAACAGGCCGTCTTGTCTGCGGCTTGGGTCGAGGCCACCGCCCAGGCATGGCACGCCGGCCTGCTAGCCGTGCCGTGCCGACCCATAAGCACGACGGGCCTCACGGGCCAGCCCACCGTGGGGCCTATAGATAACCAAATGGGCGGCCCTGCCCAGCCCGGCACGGGCCCGCTTAAGCACGGGCCTGTTTAGGCACGGCCCGGCTAGGCCCGGCTATGAAACGGGCCGTGCCGTACCGGCCCTTGGGTCGAGGCCACCGCCCAGGCATGGCACGCCGGCCTGCTAGCCGTGCCATGCCGACCCATAAGCACGACGGGCCTCATGGGCCCGTTTCGTATTGAGGAGAGAACAAAGGCCAGGGGCAAAAAATGGAGCGACGCTCGGAATCGATCCCATGACCTCTGGAGCGCAGAGCACTAGCATGCATGCGCTAGCCGGCAGACCACAAGTTCGCTTGTGTTTATAATATGTTAGAGTGTATAATATGTGTATATGGTAAATCAAAACTAAAAAAAAATTAGCAGTGTGCGAGGCCAGTACCATGCCTCCCTTCGCCCCAAGCACGGCGTGCGTGCGTCGGGCCGTCTTAATCCGGGCCCATTTTTCACCGTCTTGGGCCGTGCTTGGCCGAACCTAGCAGCCGTGCTTGGTAAGCCCATCGACCCGACCCTTGGTCATCTATAGTGGGGCCCATGAGCAGCCCTCAGCAGTCCATTCCCTCGGACATGCCTGAGGTTCCGAGCAGCGACGAGGTCCTGGACTTCGAGTTCGATGAGTGCGATGATCTGGATGACCTGGGTCCATCGTACGAAGGTTGGCGGGAGGACTACCTCGCCGGAGCTGGAGCCGACGAGATGGAGGTCGATGACTCTCTCAACTCAGGGGCATAGCTTCGCCCTGAGGAGTCGCTCCCCGAGCTGGACCCATCGCTGACCCACGTCAGCGAGACTCCCATGGAGTTCGAGCCGCTCGGCGATTCCGCTCGACACCGGGACGTTTCCCCCGGCCTCGCACGCTTCTCGTATATAGCGTGCTGTGAACTCTGGTATAAGAGGTCGCTGGTTCGATTCCGATCCAGCGCACTTGCGCAACAATTTTGCCGGTGGGGCGCTGGGTTGCTGGGGGCCTGGAGATGGCCCATCGGGCCTAGCCGTGCCTCGGATAGGCACGACACAGCTTGGCAGGCCGTCGTGCCGTGCCTGGGCCACGGTCTTGGCCCATGGGTCGATAGGGCACGACTCGTTTAGGCACGGGCACTTCACGGGCCATGCTTAAATGGGTCGTGCCGTGCTGTGCCGGGTAGGGCTGGCAATTTGGCTTAGAGCTCGTGAGCTGCTCACGAGCGGCTCGGATTTTGGCTCGGCTCGGGCTCGGCTCGTAGGCCTACGAGCCGAGCTTGAGCTTTTTTCTGGCTTGGTTAATTAGCAAGCCGAGCCGAGCCGAGGGTCAGCTCGTTCATGGCTCGCTCGTGCCTCGTGGATTCATAGGTTTCTAGATATTAATTCAGACATGGCTCGCTCGTGCCTGATGTCTCATCTAAAGACGATCCTCCATCGGAACAGCTGAAATACCTTCTTCAAACCCTAAAGAGAGCATATTAGAATGTTCATTAGGCTTGCGAGCGCTCATGAGCCGGACCAAGCTTTCAACGAGCCGAGCTTGAGCTCTTTTTTTTTTTGGCTCGTTAGGTGATTGAGCTCGGCTCGGCTCGAGCTCCATAGTGAACGAGCCGAGCCGGTCTGGCTCGCTCAAGCTCGGCTCTCGTTGCTAGCCCTAGTGCCGGGCCGTCCGTCTGGCCATCGGATTGAAGTATACTTCCATTCTGTCAAGGAGCGTGTTTATGTTAGGATATTCGCTTTGTTGCTTCCGCGGAGATCAAATGGCCTTTGATCATCTCCGGTTCAATCTCAACCTACGCGCCAGGCTATGAGCCGGTGGTCGAGGTGGGCTTTAGCGAAAATAGGGAAGCAAGCTATAGTGCAACTACATGCGATAATGAAACCAACAAACGGATAAAGTTGTTAATTGTTAGCCATGATGGATAGCTATGAAATTTCTTATCATGAAATTAGCTGAGTAGAGGTCCCTTGCATGCATCGATCGTAAATAATGTTGTAAAACTCTAGCCGGGCTGGGTGGGGGCGTACGTGGCCGGCCCCGGCGCGCGGCGCGTGGGCTCCATCTAGGACCGGCGGCTAGGGATATGTGAGCACACCGAATTCCCATCTTCACTATATAAAAGAGAGAGACCCGTCATTGTAATCAGTTGTTGGATTTGATTAACAAAGATTAAACCATCTGGTGTCTTCTCTCTCTGTACTTCTAACTTTTCATGTGATCGTGATTAACATGTTGAGACATGTCGAAACCGCTGATCGTGATTGACTGTTGAGACGTGCCGAAACTGCTAGGTTTTATAACAAACACATTAATGTTTTTCACATAATCCATCACATATATATCTTGTCAGTTAATTCGTTAAGTTTGCGCCGATCATTCACGCGAAGGCAGTTTGAGGTGCAGTTTTTTTTGCGCTCGCAGCTCACCATCTTCTGCAGGATTCGCCCATGGTATTGGTACGTACGTTCTCAGTTCGTTCCTTTTTCGCAATGATCCGTTGCGCTTGCGCCCGCTCTACTTTGAAGTTTGAATCGTAACGGCTGGTCTGGTTAATTTTTCGTTGCAAGGGAGTATGTAAGCATCTCGCTGTGATGATCAATAATTCAAGATGATGTGCATGTTTGGGGATTTGTTAATCTGCTTGGTTACTTTTGGGGGCTCTGTACTGCTCAGATCGATCGGAACGGCCGGATCATTGCGCAAATTGAGATGCATGAAATACTGTGTAGCATTAGATGTCGTGACTGCATTAGTTATTCAAAATTGAGTGCACTTATTAATGGATTAGCGAGTCTATACGTTACTCAAGATACTGTATCAAAACTAGCGAGTCTACTCGTATATATACGATAATCATCGAGGCCGGCCTCCATAATCCATATTACTGCTGGTCTGGTGGAAAAAGAAAATTTTCTTCCTCCCCTGGGCCCACTCTCTCCGTGCCCGTACAGGGCCGTGGCGCACACATGCACTCTCTCTCTAGCGAGTAGGAGTAGCGACGAAGACGATGATGATCCGAGTCGATTCCTTGTGCACTGCACCGCTGCAGCCTGCAGCAAGCGGCCAAGGCTTTTTCTAATTTGGTCTTGTGCGATATATCGCACCCGCCCTGCAATACTCATGCCTGGGCCTGGGCTGCAAAAGGAGCTGCTTCGATATGGTCTTAGAAAACGACGAGTTTTTCCTCGCCCGACCACTCCACTCCCCTTTGGATGCTGCTTTTGCTTTTTCGAGGCCTTCTATTCTCGTCTCTCGCATGCAGACGAGACGACTCGAGAGGAGCTCCCCGTCTCTCTCTAGTGCCAAACTTCTGCCGCGCGTTGTGTTAGGTTATGCCTCCAAATATTATTTTTTACTAATTTGCCCTTGGGCATGCCTATATAAAGGCCCCCTTGTACCCTGTACATCTTGCATCATTATAGTGATTGTTTTCCCTGTGGTTTTTTTCCTCTCTACCTTGGAGGGGTTTTTTCCACGTTAAATTCTGTGTTTGTGTCTTCTATTCCTAACAAATGGTATCAGAGCCAGGCATTGACCCACATCTCCGTTAATTCCACACATTCGCTAGACGAAGTTGTCTATTGTGACGAAGTGGTCCGATGTGTGATGGGGGAGATTGTTGGATTTAGTCCCACATCGCTAATTGATGATGGGGGAGCACGACTTAAAAGGTGGAGCCGTCCCTCACCTAACAGGCTAGTCTTTTGGGTTGAGTTGGCCCATGGCCTTAGTCGTTGCTCTAGTTGGGCCTTTCGGTCCGTTAAGACCTGGGAAGCCCTTTCTCTCTTCTTTATTTTTCAGTTTGACATACTGAGAAATAATATGATCATGGCAAAAGTTGTTGGAATTACGACCTCTTGATTTAGACCGAGACTTTGATCTATTAGAACTGCCAGTTTGCTGAGATCTACCTCTAACAATTAAACCCTCACCCTTTCCACCGGAATGAGAATCAACATCAAACTTCTCTTTAGACAACAAATTTGATTTAACATTATCAAAACTGAGGGTAACATGATTGCCATAAAGCATAATTTCTTTAAAATGTTTAAAGGTAGCAGGCAATGAGACAACCAACAAAATAGCCTTATCCTCATCTTTAATTTTCACTTCTAAACTCTCTAAGTACACAATGATGGAATTAAATTCACTGAGATGAGACTGAATAGAAGTACCTTCTGCCATGCGAATAGTGTACAGTCATTCTTTCGGACGTAATTTATTGGCAAGACTTTTAGTCATATACAACGACTCCAACTTTACCCATAGGGAGGCGGCAGTCGCCTCCTTAATAACTTCGTGCAGAACATCTGTAGACAAACTGAGCTGTATGGCAGAATAAGCCTTTTAATCCTGTTCTTCCCATTCACTTTCATCAACTTTTTCTGGTTTCTTCAAAAGAGCTTTTCGGACACCGAGCTGTGTAAGAACGGCCTTCATCTGAACCTGCCAGATAGAAAAACTGATCTTGCCATCGAATTTTGCAATATCAAGTTTTGCAGACATAATGGCAAAAGCAAATATCAGGAACTAATATAAGAAAATAATCCCTGAAATAATTAGTCTGGAACCGATCCGATGAAAACCAAGTGAAACAGTAAATTCCTTGGTGCGAGGAGCCGTGTGCACGAAGCAAAATAGATGAAAAATAAATGGTCTTCTTCCTGGATGCCGAACGAACAGTGCAGCCCCTTTTTTATCCCTTTTTTTTGCGCACGGAAACTGATGCAAAGCCTTTGCTAATCACAACATGCATGGACTTGGAGCAGAGCTCGGGACGGCACACCACGGAGGCGACGTGCACAGGCCGGCTCGGGACGGCAATTCGGCAAACGGTGCAGGGCACGCGCGGGGAACAGCGCCGCGGAGGAAGACGAGTCAGCGGATGGCGTCGAGCGGCAAGACACCAAGGAGGCGACGGGCGGTGCCTGAATACTGACGCAAGGCCGGCGAGGCTGCAGGGAAAATTTGTGGGGGCTAGGGTTTGTGGTGAACCAAAACGATCAGGACCCTTGGATCTTAGATCAACCTGGCTCTGATATCACCTGTTAAGATTTAGAGCCCACTGCAAACGGCCCACACAAGGGCCCAAACGCAGAGAAAGGGCTTCCCAGGTCTTAACGGACCTAAAGGCCCAACTAGAGCAACGACTAAGGCCATGGGCCAACTCAACCCAAAAGACTAGCCTGTTAGGTGAGGGACGGCTCCACCTTTTAAGACGTGCTCCCTGCTGAGGCTAGAATTGTTGAAAATCCTGATAGTGAGGGTGGAGAAGCACTTTTGGTCACCACTGATTTAGAGAAACGTGTTTCTTGGGTTCTCGATTCAGCGTGTACTTTTCATATTTGCTCCCATAGAGTGGTTTTACGAGTATCTTCTTTGTTACAAATGATGATGTTACTATTGGTGATGAGTCTCCACTAGAAATTATCGGTATTGGTTCAATTCAAATTAAAACTCATGATGACACTTTCAAGAATCTTACAAATGTTCGTCATGTTCCAAAAATGAGGAGGAATCTTATTTCTTTGGGCACCTTAGAAGGCATGGGATACAAGTATACCGGTGAAAATGGTGTTCTTAAGGTTTCTCTTGGCAACCGTGTTATTTTAAAGGCCAATCGTATGAATAACCTTTATTACTTGCAAGGTTCTACCGTTACAGGTACTGCAGCTGTTGCTATTGCATCCAACACCTCTAATACCAAGCTTTGGCATATGCGCTTGGGTCATATGAGTGAAAAAGGTATGCATCTCTTGCACAAGAAAGGTCGTCTAGAAGATATTGGCAATTTGGAATTTTGTGAACATTGTGTCTTTGGCAAGCAGAAGAGAGTTAGCTTTGCTATTTCTACTCACCAGAGTAAAGGAATTCTTGATTATATTCATTCTGATCTTTGGGGTCGTTCTCCTCACCCCTCCATTGGAGGCTGTGAGTACTTTATTTCGTTTATTGATGACTTCTCTCGCAAGGTTTGGGTCTACTTTTTAAAGTATAAGAGTGATGTTTTTCCTACTTTCTAGACTTGGAAAGCTTTGGTAGAAAATCAAACTGGGAAGAAAATTAAGAAATTGAGAACTGACAATGGATTGGAATTTTGCAGTGGTGAGTTTGATAAATATTGTGCTAATCATGGAATTGCTAGACATTTGGTATCCCGAGTTCACCTCAAAGAGAATGGTCGTGCAGAACGCATGAATCGCACTCTTCTGGAGAGGGCCCGTTGTATGCTATCCAATGCTGGTTTATGGGAAAAGCATGGTTTTTGGGCGGAGACCATTAATACAGCTGCATATTTGGTTAATCGCTCTCCCAATTCGGCGATTAATTTTCAAATTTCAGAAGAGGTATGGTCAGGAAAATCAATTGATTAATCTAATCTTAGAATTTTTGGGTGTCCTGCTTATGCTCATAGTAATGATGGAAAGCTAGTGTCTAGAGCTAAAAAATGCACTTTTCTTGGCTATGGTTCGGGTGTCAAAGGATATCGTTTATGGTGTGATGATTCTATGAAAGTAATTGTGTCAGTTGTCATGTTACTTTTGATGAAAGTTCATTATGCTCCTCTGGAGGTGTTTCTACTAGTGGTATCTTATCCACTGATGCATCTGAAACTGTTGTTCCTACAAGCAATCCAACTTTTGAGGTAGACTTACCTGTTGATTCTACTGCTTGTTCTTCTACACTGTCAGTTTCTCAACCTCCTGTTTCTAATGATCATTGCATTGCACGTGATAGACCTAGACGTGATATTCAATTGCCAGTTAGATATCGTGACACTGATAATGTTGCCAATTATGCTTTCATTACTGCTAGTGATGAAATTTTTGAGCCGTCTTCTTATTCTGAATCTATCTCATATGATAATTCTTCTAAATGGTTAACTGCTATGAATGAAGAAATTGAGAGCCTTTATAAAAATCATACATGGGATTTGGTTAAGCTTCCAAAAGGTACAAGACCTCTGAAGTGTAAATGGCTTTATAAGAAGAAGGATGGATTTTCTGGAGTTGAACCTGCAAGGTGGAAAGCCCGTCTAGTGGTGAAAGGTTTTGAACAAAGGGAAGGTATTGACTTTAACGAGGTGTTCTCTCCTGTTGTTCGTCATTCATCAATTAGGGTTATGCTTGCTATTGTTGCTTTATTTGATCTTGAATTAGAGCAACTTGATGTTAAAACTGCTTTTCTTCATGGAGATTTGGATGAGGAGATTTTTATGACTCAACCTGAGGGTTTTGTTGCTCCTGAAAAAGAGCATTTAGTTTGTCATTTGAAGAAATCTCTTTATGGTTTGAAACAAACTCCAAGGCAGTGGTATAAAAGGTTTGATTCATTTATGATTTCTCATGATTATTCTCGAAGCAATTATGATCATTATATTTATTTCAAGCAGTTCTCCAATGGATTTTTTGTGTATCTACTGCTTTATGTTGATGATATGCTTATTGCTTCTCATGACAAGTATCTGATTGATCAGTTGAAGGTTCAACTTAGTCAGGAATTTGAGATGAAAGATCTTGGTCCAGCTAAGAAAATTCTTGGGATGGAAATTCAGCGTGATCGTCAAGCTGGTAGTCTTTTTCTATCTCAGAAAAGTTATATTGAGAAAGTACTTGAAAGGTATAATCTCAGTAATTGCAAACCTGTCTCTACACCGTTCGCTTCTCATTTTAAATTATCTTCGAGCCAATGTCCTACCAATGAAGATGATAAAGATTATATGTCCCACGTTCCATATTCCAGTGCTGTTGGTAATCTTATGTATGCTATGATCTGCACAAGGCCTGACTTGTCTCATGCGGTCAGCGTGGTTAGCAGATTTATGCATAATCCTGGTAAGGAACACTGGAATGCTGTTAAGTGGATTCTTCGTTATCTGAAAGGCACTTCTGACTATGGCTTAATGTTTGATAAAAGTTTGGTGAAGTCGAACAATGTTATTGGGTTTGTTGATTCTGATTATGCTGGTGATCTCGACAAGAGGAGGTCTATTTCTGGCTATCTATTCTCTTTTTGTGGTTCTGCAGTGAGTTGGAAAGCTTCATTACAATCTGTAGTTGCTCTTTCTACTACTGAATCAGAGTATGTTGCAGCTACTGAAGGTGTTAAAGAAGCTATTTGGTTGCAAGGTCTGGTTTCTGAACTTGGTTTTCCACAGCGTGTCAACACTATTTATTGTGACAGCCATAGTGCTATCTGTTTGACCAAGAATAATATGTATCATGCCAAGACTAAACACATTGATATCAAGTACCACTTTATCCGCGATGTTGTTACTGAAGGCAAGATTGTTGTGGGAAAGATACATACTGATGAGAATCCTGCAGACATGCTTACAAAGTCATTATCTAATACCAAGTTCAAGCATTGTCTTGACTTGGTTGGTATTCGCGGAGCTTAATGCCCTTTGGGGATTTTGGGAGAACATTTTTATGGATTTAGAGTCAAGGGGAGATTTATTAGGTTATGCCTCCAAATATTAGTTTTTACTAATTTGCCCTTGGGTATGCCTATATAAAGGCCCCTTGTCACTCTCATCATCTTGCACCATTATAGTGATTGTTTTCCCCGTGGTTTTTTTCCTCTCCAACATGGAGGGGTTTTTTCCACGTTAAATCCTGTGTTTGTGCCTTCTATTCCTAACACGTTGTTCTCCCTCTCTAGAATCTCTCTCTTCTTAGTCTTCTCCCTGTATCTTATTTTTAATTTGCTTTCTCTGCGTTTCTTTTGATCCCATATACGACAGGAATGGAACAAGCTAGATGTGAAGATGGACAGGGCATCGGGCTTGCCGTTGCCGGGCTGTGACTGACCCCACCATGCAATGCACGTACGTACGTATTGTTCATCACGGGCACGGCTAGTAACTGTGATCTACCCCATTGCCTGGCTCATTATCCTTGTGGGAAATGCTTAGTCCACCACTCATCACGTATTAGTACTGTACTTACGTACTAAGTACGTACTAGTGTCAAACGTAGTACGTACCGGTAGTCTGATGCATGATAGATAGAGGAGCTAGCTAGAAGGAAGCCACTCTTCTTCTTTCTCTACGTTTGACACCATAATTAAGGAGTACAGTACAGTACTGTACGTACTAATCTCCGCGCGCGAGCCAACGCCAAATGTTCCGCGGGCGCGTCATGCATGAACCACGGACGCCGTGGCCAGGAGACCGACAGGTTGGCCCGTGTACACGCGCGGCCCGCATGTCAGCTAGCGCCTCCTCTTCCCGCTGCAGATCTGCATGCCCCGGACCGGACCGTTGCTGCGCGCGTGACCAACTTCTCTCTCTCTCCCTTGGACAGCACGCATCCATGCGCGGCGCGCGCGCGCTCTCTCTCTCTCCTCTCTGATCTCTAGCGAGCGAGCAGGAGTAGCGAGGAAGGGTGTGTTTGGTAGCCAGGACCGGGACGTCCCGTCCAGGACGATCTGGTTTTTTGTTTGGTTGGTCCAAGCAGGATCCCCTTGTCCCGGTCCGTCGGATCAACCCGATGCATTCTAGGGTGTCGGAATTAGATTACGGCCCATTCTATAGCCACTCGCGACGGCTCAATCGAGCGGCTCTGGGGCCAGCTCTCTGGAAGGTTCTATCAGGCCCATGTGCGTCTTGCCGAAACGACTTCTGGTGGCGCGGTGCGTAATGGTCAAGGCTTCTGTTTGAGTCCGTCTCGAGCGAGTTCAGACTGCTACGTGAAGACCGGACGTTGGTTTCCGGATTGGATTAGGAGTCGTGATCCCCAAGATTAGGAGCTTACCTTATCTACCGTAGGTTATATTTGGCATGTATGAGTTCGTTCACGATCTCGTAGTTGGCCGACTCGATATTCCTCGGTAGGTTGGTTTGTTACAGATTATATAAGCAGGCCCCTACGGCGTTTAGAGGACACGGACCTTAGCGAATAGATTTTAGCATATTACTCGCCGAGACTCGCTTGATCTCGTCGAGCCATCTCTTGTACTCATCTCGATATATAAGAAAGGCCGGGCGTGGGCTATTATCTCTCCGAGAGGCTGAACCGAGGATAAAACCCCCATCTCTGTTCGTTCTTTGTTCGTGGTTGTTCGCGTGTCTCCTATCTCAATCTTCAAGAACCTTAGTGACTTGAGATCGTTATCTCAACCGTCGGCAATGGCGCCGTCAGTGGGGACTCGCAGATCGAACATGTCGAACTCCGTCGGCGATCTGAAGATACTTCACGAGGGCTACGACTCGGAAGGGCGGATGTCTCATCCTGTCGATTCGGATCGATCTGTTCGGTCTCGAGCGCTTTCGCGATCCGGCGGCGATGTCTCGCTTACATGGCGAGATAGCCTCGGATCGCACTCCGTCATCGGCAGCGACTACAGGCGATGATCTTTCGGACGGTTTAGATTTGTCGATTCCAAGGCTATGTCGGTAGATTCCACTGTGGAGACACAATGATGACACCGTCTAGCATGCCTTCGCATGGCCCCCGCAAGATTAACATGGCGATGTAGGAACCTCGAGGATCCCGCGCGGCCGTGGCGGCCGGCGAGGTCGGCAGATTAACTCGCTCGGCATCAAGACGAGGTCGCGCAGTTGCTCGCGAAAGCAAGGCGTCATTCGCCGCAGCCTCGGCGACTCCATCAATCGACCTTAGCACGGTTTCGCGACCGGTGTAGCGGCAGCGTCGCGACCCACCTCGCGTCTTGGCGCTAAGTCTCCGGCGGAAGCTTCCTGACCGGGTCAATTCCCGCGTGACCGAACTCGGTCGGACGAGCGCGGATGGTTCGGGGATCCGGGACCCATAGATCAAAGTCGGGAGCGGCTCGAAGCTATAGCGGTCCTTAGATCCACCAATCAAGCCGATCTCGCCCGCGTAGGCGTCTTGTTTCTAACCTAGAACGGTGGTCAAGGCCTAAAGTTTCTAGGAGAAGTCAACAATTCCTCCAGGCAGCGTAGCCAAACTGTCCGGAATGGTTCGGACAGCTCTGATCGATCGCGTGACCTTCGTCACCATCGAAGGGTCACTGTCCATGAGCAGGCTACCCATGGTCGCCGTCGCTCGCCAAGTCCTCGTAGTCATCGCGACCATAGGGGCAAGCGCGCGCGCGATGATCACGGACGGTCCCCTCGTGAGGAGCGCGTCGTCGCAACCACGAGGAAGGGCGTGGTGGATTGTCCCGAGAGAGTTTCTCGGCATCGAGTCATCCTGTTCAGCGGGAGTTCCTCTGCGCCGCGGACCAACGTCTTCTCAAGACTAGGTTACTGCCGGGAGGTGGCGGTCATATGCTTTGGTCAGGGCTTTCTCGGCGAGCTTGAGCGTCGGTGGCCCTCAAAGTTCAAGCCGGTCACATGGAGAGGTACAATGGGACTCGTAACCCGGAGAATTCCTTTCCATCTCACGCCACGGCCATCATGGCGGCGGGGTGACGAGCTCGTTATGGCTAATTACCTCCGACCGTCCTTGAGGTCTTTGCTTTCGGACGTGGTCGCTCAATCGGCCGGAGGGTTCCATCGGCTCGTGGAACCCGGCTTTGTGGCCTCTGACGCTAATTTCGGAGTCACATTACGTGCGTCTGGTAAGGAGGATGATCTGCACGGATGATCCGGATGAGCAGGGAGACCTCCGCAACCGTGAAGCGTTTCATTAAGATCCGCAACACGATCCCGAACATCTTGGATGAATCATTGTCCGCGCCTTGACGGCTCACCTAGGATCTCGAGATCAACGAGACTGGACCGCCAACGACTGTTCAAGGCGGTGACCGCTATGCCAACGCGGCGAGCGCGTTCAATACAAAAGGCGTTTGACAAGGCGAGCGCCCCACACTGGTGTGGATGAGAAGAAGAAGAGCAAGACAATGTTCCCGGTGACAAGAAGTCCCGAAGAAGAAGAACAAAGGTGATCACGAACAATACCGTCGCGGTATGGATCGCGCACCTCCTCCCAAGAATGGGCAGAAGAAGCCCAACAATAATTATAAGGGCAAAAAGCCTGCTCAGGGAGACGGACAAGGCAAGAAAGGTCCGGACGACCGATTTTGTAAATTCCACCAAAGACTACGGGCACGATATCGTCCTTTGTAGAACTTGGGCGCAAAACTCGAAGATTTCTACAACGGCAAGGGCCCAATGCCCACCCCGCCCGAACAAGGTGATGCCGTAAGGCTAGCGCCAAACCGACGATGGTGATCGGGAAGATGATGATGAATATCAAGAGCCCGTGAACCATATCGCCGTCATTTTGGCGGCTCCTCGGCTTACACCTCTCGGCGCACCTCAAGGAAGCTGCTCGGGCGGTCCACAGCGTTGAAAAGGCAAAACCTCGGCTGAATCGATGAAGTGGATGAGGTCCACATCTCCTTCTCTCGGGAGGATTGCCCCACCGGATGACCAAGCCTCGGCGGCTCCCATCGTGGTCGCCCGACCATCGACAACGCGAGAGTTGGCCGTGTCTTAGTGGACGGCGGGGCGCTTTGGACTTGCTTTACGCTAAAGTCTTGGGCGAGATGCAAATTCCTCGTTCCAAGTGAAGGAAATCGCAATGCCCTTCTCGGAATTGTTAGGGAGAAGGCATCAAGCCGTTAGGCGAGTTGTCCCGCCTGTCACCTTCGCAACCCAAGCAACTTCCGGACGAGTTGATCACTTTCGGCGTGGTCGACTTCCCATCGGCGTACATAACGCAATCTTGGGCGAGCCATCTCTCGGTAAGTTTATGGTCGTGTCCCACCACGCTTACCATTGCGTGAAGATACCGGTCCTAACGGTGTGATCACGGTCAAGGGCAACTACAAAGCTGCTGCGGATTGCGACGAGCAATCCCTCGCCTGATCGACCAACTTCCGCCAGCAGTCTCAAGTTCCAGACCAAGTCCAGACGCCTAGGGTCTCCTTCACCAGGGGAGAAACCAAGGAAGTTCACTGTCACTTGATGATACTTCCAAGGCGATTCACTTAGGGCCAATCTGGACCCCAAATAGGAAAGCGAGCTCATTGCCTTCCTCCGAGCTAATCAGATGTATTCGCACGGAGCCATCGACATGCCCGAGTCCCAAGGGAGGTAATCGAGCACAAAGCGGCTGTCCGGCCGACAAAAAGCTTCGTCGCCGGCTTCGTCGCTTTTCAGAATTCAAGCGAGGATCATCAAAGATCGGTTTGGCAACCGCCGCCTTTGGGTTCATCCGCGAGGTTGATCACGCCGAGTGGTTAGCCAACCTGTCATTGTAAAGAAGAAAGGCGGCAAGTGGAGGATGTGTCGATCACACAGATCTGAACGCCGCTTGTCCTAAGGACAATTTCCGCGCCTCGTATTGACCGGTGGTCGATCGATCGCGGACGTCCACTTCGAGTTTTTTAGATGCTTACTCCGGTTACCACCAAATAAGCATCTCCCCCGAGGATGAAGAGAAGACTGCCTTCATCACTCCTTTCGGCACTTTCGCTATCGACCATGTCTTTCGGTCTGCGCAATGTTTGGTGCCACGTTCGGTAACTTAATGGAAAGACCTTCCCGAGCAGTGTGGAAAAAATCGGGAGGTCTATGTCGATTTACATAGTTGTAAAAACAAGTATGCTCGGATCATGTAAAAGACCAGCGAGAGACTTTTCATAATCTCACGGACATCGAATAAAATTAAATCCAGAGAAGTGTACCTTTGGTGTTCGATCCGGAATGTTGCTCGGTTATGTTATTGGCTCACAAGGTATTTACGCCAACCCCGAAAAAATCGAGGCCATTGAAAATATCGCACTCAACTACCATAAAGGAAGTCTGAGCCTCATTTGGGCGGATGGTCGCTCTAAGCGAGTTTATTTCCGTCAAAGGCGAACGCGGGCTGCCCTTCTTTAAGGCCTGCGCAAAGCACAATGGTTTCAAGTGGACGGAAGAAGCCGACAGATCCTTCCAGATCTGAGCGATACTGTCCAATCCTCCCGTCTTGACTACCCAGCGGCATGGCGGCGGCTCTGCTTGTACCTAGGTTACACGCCACAAGCGGTGGCGCGGTCTTGACGGTCGAAAGGAAGGCATCTGCGACCAATCTATTACGTGAGCGAGGTACTTCACAGATCAAAGGCGTTACCACGAGGTCCGAAACTCCTCTATGCCTTGCTCATGTCCTCCGGAAGCTACGCCACTACTTCGGTAGCATCAAATACTGGTCCCGACCACGTTCCCTCTGGGAGAAATCCTACGGAACAAGGAATCTAGCGGACGTATAGCTAAGTGGGCAATAGAACTAGCGAGTTTGATCCATTATTTGTTTGCCCGAACCGCTATTAAGTCACGTGTCCTAATCGACTTTGTCGCTGAATGGACTTGCCCACCCAAATCGCAGGGAGCTCCCGAGCAACCTGGTGAACCCTCTTGGACCATGTTTTTCGATGGCTCGCTCACTGGAAACTCGGGGGCTGGTTTTGTTCTCATCTCCCCTCAAGGAGAGCAACTCCGATATTCTATCCAACTACACTTTGCGGCGACTAACAACGCCGCAGAGTACGAGGCCTCCTCGCGGGACTAAAGGCGTGCAAGTCGCTTGGTGTCCAACGGCTAGCGTGAAGGAGATTCACGGTGGTCATCAATCGAGTTAACAAGGAGTATCGGTCTTGCGATGACTCAATGGCGCGATACGGTTGAAGTGAGGAAGTTGGGCGGCATTTTCGATTCTTGAAGTGCTCTTCGTGCCAAGGAAGGACAACTTTCGGCCGACCAGCTATCAAGTTTGGATCCTCACGCTAACCTGCTCGCAGGGTGCTCGTCGAGCACCTTTACAAGCCCTCAATCACGTCTCCGGACGAGGCGACAGAGATGTGGTCTTGTCTCCGTCATCGGCGGTGCCGCGGATCGACAACGCCATTTGTCCGTACCTTGCGATGGGACCTCGCCGACGACGAAGCCGAAGCGTTCCCGGCTTACAAGGCGTCTGCTCCATACAAGCTTATGGATGGCACCTTTACCGTCAAGGTGCTCTGGGAGTTCTCTCCAAGTGCATCTCGCAACAGAGGGTGTGTTCCTTCTTGGGACATACACGAGGGTGCTCGTGGCAACCACGCCTCTTCGTAACTCGGTGAAAAGCGTTTACATGGGCTATTATTGGCCCATCGTTACAAGATGCCCGGACATCGTGACTAAGTGCAAGCCTTGCCAATTTCACGCCGGAAGGCACACAAGCTCGCCAAGAGCTCCAAACAATCCCGTCTGGCCTTTTTCCACATGGGGTGCGGATCTCGGCCCATTCCTAAGGGGTACAAGGGCTATACACACCGCTGTCGCCATAGACACTTTTACAAAGTGGATTGAGGCGAGCACGTAATAAATCTCTTCACGCCAAAACGGTGTTAGCTTTTCAAAAGCAACGTGGTCACGCTTTGAGATTCCCCATAAGTCGATCACGGATAATCGGTACCGATTCCGGCGAGCTATTTCGTGAATCTGCGAATACCGGGTACCAAGGTCTGTTCGCCTCGTGGCACATCCATAGAGCAATGAAGCGATCGGCGAGCTAACGGACAGATAGTCCAGTATTAAACGGCGGTATTTGCTGCTCTCGGCGAAAGCACAAGGCACTGGTTCGTTGACGGTTCTTCCGTCCTCTGGCGATTCGACTTTCTGACACCGGCGGCCGGGAAACTCCTTTCCAAGCGGTCTATGGTGCGAAGCCATCCCGCCGCCAAAATCGTACTCGGTTCGCCTCGCGCGAGCTCGGTCAATTTAGTTGACGACGAGTAAGAGCCTCCTCGATCTCGATCTCCTCGAAGGCACACGCGACCGGGCACAAGTCAGAATGGCGCGCTACCAGCAAGATCTTCGCCGGCACGCCGCCAAGTCAGTTCGACCAAGGGCTTTGAAGGCGGGCGACCTCGTTCTGCGCCGTGTCCAGAACTTGTCCAATGCCAACAAGTTAACTCCTCGTTGGGAGGGCCGTTCTGATCGTTTCTTACGCTCGCCTGGGCCGCTTCGCTGCTATGGAGGGCGGAGAGAGGCGACCAAAGACTTGGAACATCGACTAACCGTAAGTTCTTTGTGTAGGTCTTTTACATTTTCTTAGCCTGCGCTTTTTCCTAAATTCGCGCCTTAGTTCGTCCAAGTCTCTCGGGCACCATGTAAAGTTCAATCCAATAGTTAAGTGAATTCTCGCGGCCTCTGCGCCTTTTTCACTTCTTGTCTTTTGAAGACTACCTCTTTCTCTCTGGTAACACTTGATGGTTGCCCGGCCTTGCGAACTCTTGGCTCCGCAATCTTAAGGATTGTTCCCTATCCGTGTCTGGTTTCAATAAGTTCCTAAACTCGGGGTTGCGTAACATGGCCTTTCCACCTTGCGGCTAAGTTCGCTCGTAAGCCCTCCGCGGCGAGGCACTTCTCGCCGGGCGCGATCACTTGGTAAAGCTCGCTCGTAAGCCCCATGGCAGAGCACTTTCCTCGTTCGGTTACTCTGAATCGCCTAACTTACGTCAGCGAAAGACTACGGAACGAATCGAGCAAAATGCGGGTGTCGCTCTTTCTCCTACGCGCGTGCTCGAGTTATAAGCTTCGGTTCTCGAGCATCGTCCGTCACCGGGCTAGGGTGTCGCTCTTTCTCTTGTGCACTGTTCGGTTCGCAAACTCGAGTTTCAGCGATGCACAACGGGCCGGAGTTAAGCGAAGCGCTCTATCGGTTTTCTTAAACTTCCTAAGCGCTGTTAAGCTTTTCTCTTGGTTTACATTCGTTCTTGTCTTTTCTTTGCTCTTTTTGCGTGAATAAAGGTAAGTACTATTACATTACTCAAAAGTTTGAGATACAAGGCCCTTAGGGTTCTGACCAGCAGTGCTACTTAGGAGCAAGCTGCTCCTTCACTCCTCAACTTCTATCTTGAGGCGCCTGACTTATACTGAGCCTTGATTCCTTCCCGGGCTTCAGCTCGGAGGCGTTCGATCTCCTCCTTGCTCCGCTTGGCTTGCGCTGCAGCCTCTGCCCGGATGACCTCGACCTCCTCGGTCTTGGCGCGCAGCTGATCGTTCAGAGCCTCGCTCTGGCTGACTCGCTGCTCGGCCGTCTTGAGCTGCTCGTCCAGCTCCTTGACCCTTTTCTCTGCGGTGATCGCCCTCACCGTCATCCCGCGCATCTCCTCGATCTCTTCCTGTGAAGCCCACAGGGTCGAGATCTTTGCACGAGACCCGCGAAGTCTGTTCTTCCTTGGCGAGCCGGGCCTTGAGTCTCTTGGCTTCCGCCGTAAGCTGGTCCCGCCGTTGGGAAGCGTCGTGGCTGCTCTTGAGCCACTTGAGCGGCCGGCCTCTCCTCCGCGGTGCTCGCCTTAATGGCTTCTTGAAGCTCCTCGGCCTCTCCTAGGAGAGACTTCAGAAACGCCTCTCTTGACCAATTGGACTTTGAGCCTTTTACCTTCGCCTTGGTAGGCTTCGACTTTGGGGTGGTGCAGAGGGCCCCTTGAACTCCCTCGTCTGAGGTGCTCCCGGGCGACGCCAAGATCTGGCGCTCCGCTCGATGGTGGCGCTGCCCTCGAGCTCCTCCATGGTGTCCACAAGACACGAGAGAAGAACAAGTTAACTACTTTGCGATGGCGTAGCTAAGCCGAGCAAGATTTGGTCTTGGTTCCTACCTTCCCAAGTCGTTGCTTGATCCATGACGCAGCGGTCCTCGAGCCATCGTCCACGAAGCCCCGCTTCGTCTTGGGATAAGACGGACGCGTTCTTGCCGTCGCCGCTGGATCGCTCCTTCTTCTTGCGGAGCGCTGCTTTGCTCGGGAGCGGGAGCGACGGGCGAAGCGCTTTCGTCTCCGCGCTCCCTCTCCTCTTCCCTTTCCTCTTCCGCCCGAACTTCTTCGGGCAAGACCGGAGCCGCTCCGATTGGTGGCGCCAGTATCTCCACGGGCAGGACGCCCTGCGCGACCTGCTCGGGGGCTTCTTCTTGCCCCTGGCGATCGGGTTCCACCACCTTTCGCCGGAGAATCCCGTCGCCTCGGGGGTGAGTTGCCCCTGCGACGAAGTGCCTGGCGGGACCGGTTGCTCGGTCCCACCCTGGGCAACTCCCGGAGCCGTCGTCTTGGCTCCGCTCTCCGTGTCGCCGCGCGCCGCTTCTCCTGCCTCCAGCCGCTCTACCGCGCCTTTGAGCGAGTCGAGCTGCTCGCTGGAGCCGGGCGGGAGCAGGCTCCACGTCGCCAGTTTGTCCTTGAGGCACGCCAGCCTCACCGCCCGCGATCGCGCCGTCAGATGTTTCGGCAAGGCGACCGCCGAGCGCCTCTTCGACGTCATCGTGGCGATCTCTCCTTGGCGGTGATGAAAAAGAGATCATCGTTAAGTCTAATACGGTCGGTAGGTGGGAGATCTGAAGTTAGGCTCCTACATACCTGCCGTGGAAGGCTTGGTCCTGATCTTCTTCGCCGGAACCTTCCGCCTTTCCTCGGGGGCTCCTTGGCGGCTTCTCGCCTTGGCCCTTGGGTGTTCGTCGCGACGAAGCTCAGCTCCTGGTGAGCCGAAGCTCCTCATGTGGCGCAAGAAGTTTTTCCTTCTTGCGACTTCCTCTTGAGCCTCCTCTGCTTTCGCGACTGCTCGAGCCGCGCTAAATGGCCGGTGAGTCTGCGAGTAACGCCTAAGCCAGAGGGTCATGTTCTTTACCTCTTCGTCGCTTTGCTCGGCGAGGAGGAGGGCTTGGTCTCTTCCATTGGGTGACCGCGCTTGCTTGGTCTGGTCGGTGCACGCTCCGTCGCCGTTGTTGGTCTCTTCGACGGCGGCGGCCGCCGTGTCATGGGCGAGCTCCGCGTCGGCTCGGCCGCCACCTTGGGCTTTGCAACCGCCTTGGCCTTGCCCTTCTTCACCTTCTCCTTCTCAGACCCGGAGAGGTCCTCTACGATCCCTCCAAGGATCACCGTCCTCCCACGTTGTCGAGTGAGCTTTAGCACTAAACAACATTGCAAGTCTAGCAACACAGATCGGGTGTAAGTAATTTACCTCAAATGCATGCGGACGAAAGACGTTCTGCGACAGTGTCGCCACCTGCCGATGACCTCCCGTCCTTCTTCGCCGCCTTCAAGATGGCGTCGACCCTTCGGTCACCCATGCGTCGGTTGGCTTCTCTGCCCGATGTAAGGGATTGTTAGTTCTGTTCGGAGGAAAGAATCTATTTAGAGGTTGAGTCTTAAAGGCACTTACCCGTGCTCTCCTTGTGATGTCCTCCCATCCCTCTATCTTGTAGAAGGATAGGACCTCCTCCGCAGCGGACAGATCCTGTTCGCTGTGAAGTCCCGAATGATCTCCCTGCCCGTGAGCCCAAGGCTCACGAGGGAGGCGATCTTCCTTGTCAGGTACCATTCCTCGGCGGTCATCTCCGCCGAGGCATTGGTGTCCCCTTTGCCGCGCCTCCCGTGAAGGCGAGTTCTTGTCGCCGCCGCCCGCTTGTAGAACCACCTCACCCACCACGCGCCCATTGAGTCGAGGCGGTGGGGCGGGTACTGCGCGTCGTCGGCGGTGGCCGGAGCTTGAGGTAGTAGCACCCAGTTGCTGAGCGGCGGAGCTGCTCCTCGTTCTTGTAGTAATGGAGGAACAGCCCCACCGATGGATCGATGCCCAGATAGCCCTCGCACAGGTGTGCGAAGACGGCCATCCGGAGGATGGAGTTCGGATTGAGGTTCGCCACCTCAATCCAATCGATGTTCAAGAAGGCCTCGGCGAAGTCGCTCTCGGAGACCTCAACCCAAGCAGTCTTGAATCGCTCAAGTCGACGAATTCTCCTTGGCGGCTCCGGAGTATCCTCCTCTCCGGCACCTCCAGCTACGGTGTCAATGTGGCCCTCTTCCTCCCAGACCTTCAGGTCCTCCTCTGTCAAGCTAGTGCCGGTGAACTTGGCCATAGCGGTTCCCAGAGTTGGACAAGCGGGTTTGGTGCTAGAATTTGGGTGCTTGATGCTGAGTGTGGTTGGGATTAGGGCTTAGAGAGGAAAGGCGTGAGAGCGTAGTGGTGGCATGCGGCAGCTTGGGTACTTTATAGTCCCGTATGGGCAGCTCTGCAACGGTTTTGTCACAAACGGCTAGTTTTTACCGCAACGGCTAGGTAAAACGGTCGCTTTGCTTTCAACTGCTAATGACGGAAGTTACTGTTGGAGTTCCGCTAACGGCTAGTTTTTTCAAGTGTTACGTGAAGGTGAAAGTGCCCCGCCGGATAGATGTCATTCCTGCTTCGACGCAATGAGCCGCTTTCGACCTTGAACATGTCTGTTCGGTTGAAACTTAACTTTGTTCGATCGATCGTTACATGTCTTTGTAGCAGCTAAATTTCCCTCTTCGTGGCTTGGAGTCTCAAGAGGAAGACCCCACTCTAGTGAGTCCTTCCACCTGAGTCTCGGGGGCTAGCTGTCGGGGATTAGATTACGGCCCATTGCCATGGCCCACTCCCTGACGGCTCAATCGAACGGCCTACCAAGGCCCAGCTCTCTGGAAGGTTCTATCAGGCCCATGTGCGTCTTGCCGAACAGCTTCCTGGCTGGCACGGTGCGTAATGGCCAAGGCTTCCTGTTTGAGTCCGTCTCGAACAGAGTTCTGCACGGCTACGTGAAGACCCGGACGTTGGTTTCCCGGATTGGATTAGGAGTCGTGATCCCCAAGATTAGGAGCTTACCTTATCTACCGTAGGTTATATTTGGCATGTATGAGTTCGTTACGATCTCGTAGTTGGCCCGGCCCGATATTCCCTCGGTAGGTTGGTTTGTTCTGTACTATATAAACAGGGCCCCTACGGCGTTTAGAGGGACCTGGACCTTAGCAGATAGATTTTCGCATATTACTCGCCGAGACCTGCTGATCTCGTCGAGCCATCTCTTGTACTCATCTCTGATATATAAGAAAGGCTGGACGAAGGGCTATTATCTCTCCCGAGAGGCCTGAACCAGGATAAAAACCCATGTCTCCTGTTCGTTGCTGTTCGTGGTTGTTCGGCGTGTCTCCTATCTCAATCTTCAAGAACCTTAGCGACTTGAGATCGTTATCTCAACCGTCGACACAGGGCGGTCCGCTTCGTCCGGTGCCAGGAGGAGAGTTCGGCTCGTCCTCCTCCTCTCCCGAGCGCTTCCTCCTCCTCCTCTCCCCCATGACCTAGCGCCGCCCCCGACATGGCCTAGCGCCGCCCGTCCTCAACCTCCTCCGTGCCGCCGCCGCCGTCTCCGCAGGTGACCCCGTCTCCCTCCTCTTGTACCCAGCGCCGGCGTTCTCCTCCTCCCCCATCGCCGGTTAGTCCGCCACCCACCATGACCACCTTCTCCCCTTGTAGGTGCCAACTCCACCTTCTCCCTTGTGCAAGGCGCTTCACCCCTGAGGGCCCCTTTCCCCATCGTCGGCTCAACCCTTTTCTACTTGACGAAACAATAGCTGGAAGTCAAGATCCAGATCTGGTGAAGGGAACAATAGCAAGAAGTCTGCAGTGGTGAGTGAAACATAGTGAGCAACTTCTTGATTTGGTTTTGTTCTTGATCTTTGTACTCAAATTCGATAGATTTTTCTCCTAGGGTTTGGTTTGAGTGAAAAACAAGACTGATGCTTACAATTACACCATGTGCTTCATGAAAATTCTCTGCTCGATGTAGTTCTCTTACATATAAAAGAAGGTCAGTAGTTAGTTCTTGATAATGGTGCGAATATTTGAAAATGTAGGCGATATATGAGTCATCAAGGGTTGAGAATTACATCCTTTTATATCCTATAAATAATAGTCATGGAGTTGCACTTTACATTATATTGTTACGAGTTATTCTGACTTCACACTATAAGGTTTCGTGATAGGTTGGGAATAAAAAAATGTCATATTGTTCATTGGATGTACTGGGATTTATATTGCACACTATATATTGTTATCCAATGCCAGTCCTTTCATGCTTTATATACAAAGGTGATTAGTTCTCTGAAGTTTTTGTTTCTTTTACAGTTCTCTGGACTTTGTGCAGTTGGCGAAAGTGCTGCTGGTCCCCCTGGTAAATTAGAATACTGCCTCCTGTTTGACTTCCTAAAATATTTGAATATTTATTAGGCTCCATGTTTATGTATGAAAGTGTAATACCAAATGTTATGAATCTATATTGATGATTTCAATCCGTTAATTTTATTAACATCTTAGTTTCTTCTCACTGTATTGTGTTAGCTGTTTACTTTTTTAGTGGTCCCATTGCTTATTTAGCCTCCACTGAGAATGAAACTATATGACTTTATTTAATTGGGAAAATATTTGCTTTGGCAACTTAAGGCATACGCCTTCAGATATGTGTCTATCCTGTACTGATAGCATGTAATGAAAAACGTACATTTATTTATTCTGCCAAGTACCAATTGAACAACCTTGGGTTTTGTATTGTCACTAAATATGTGTCTATCCTGCTTCTGGGTTATTGTCCTAACGACAAATAAAATAATAGCACTGCCAAGAACTGAGTATTTGAAAATGTAGGCAGTATATATGAGCTGAGTATAGTTAGTTTTTGAAAATGATGCAGGATGAAGTATTCTTTTATTGGAGATGATAAATGTTTATAGCTGTATTGATCTTTGTTTTTTCACTCGAACATTACATATGCTTACATCTGTACTGTTCTCAAAGTTTACCGTATGTACACATATGAATGTACTATATTTAGTTGATTAATTATTTTATCGTCTCTACTCTTCAAACATGTATCATAGATGGATGATGCCACAAGGAAGAAGAGGAGAATGGTCCTTATTAGGACAGCCACTTACCTTGCTGGGTTACTATTAGGGGTGTATATTCGTAAGAAATACACCCAAAAAAGAAAAAGGGTAGAATATGCTCCAATTAAATGTTTGCTTAGATATGTTGCTTAGATGTATTTAAATCCTTAGATGTGTTGCTGTTTTGCTGTTTTTTATTCAGCTTGAATATTATACTTATGGTTATGAAACACTTATCCGTAACTACACCTTGAACTGCTGTTTTTTAGGTGAATCCTCTCGCAGTAAGTCCCCCAAACAGCACAAGAGGCAACGTGTGCAAGATGACTTGTTGTTGCAAACCATAACTGATAGTCTGGGTAAACTAGCTGACGCTATTGAGAAGACTGGGAAAAATTCTGAAGTGCCCGATGACTTGTGGGATCATGTGTCTGCGTTGCCAGAATTTGAAGAGGTTGACCTGCTCAACTACCTGCAATACCTCTGTGATAACCTAACCAAAGCAAGGGCATTCATGATGGTGCCTCTTTCAAGCAAAATGGTGATGGCTGCAAAGTTTTTTAGTGAGAATCCATGAGTTGGTAAGCCATCACACCTAATTTTGTATTCTACTTCAACATACCTTCTCATGCCTTCTAATTTGTAGCATGTTCGTCAAATTAATTCAGTGAGTAATATAGTTCCTTTAACATAATCTATTGGGACTATTTGACCATAAATTAATGGCTAATTTGCACGCAACAGGAGCAAGGCCACTGTTTATGAAATTTGCCAGTTATGACGATGGTGTATGAGTGTTGAGTTTTTTTGCTTGTATTCTTGCATCACACATTTTTTACTTCTTGTTTTAGTAATAACGGTTAATGTTATAGGTTATGGTTATTATTTTATTCTAACACACCATACAATTATGTGTGCAGGTCCTGTTTGAGAGCAAGCACCATTGAGTACAGAGTAGAGCAAGCACCATTGAGTCCTGATGGTCAAAGTCCTCTGTTTGTTCCAGTGGTTTTCATTTTCATTGCAACCTAATTTGCTGCAACAAGAAATAAGAATGATGAAACTTTGGTGTTAACAATCTGCATTTAATTGTATTGTTAGCTGTTATCGGTCATGTCTCTCTTTCACAGCAAGATCATACGCAAGGCAATTGTCTTGTCTTTTAGTTTCAGCAAAAATTTGTCAATCTGTTGTTATCATGTGATGTTTTCCATCATGTTCTGGTGCTGCTTTCATGTTCTCACTCCATTCAGGATGAAATATGTTTGTGAAATGTTTGTGCACGTGACTTTTTTTGCTCCATTATCAGTAAGGCAGAATATTTTGTTATATATTGATTAAAATAAGGGCAGAACATTCAGAGTATTTTGTTCTACTCTGCACGTACTGTAGCGCATAGCTACTGTAGCGCCAGCTAGGACAAGCTCGTGCTGTACCAACCAAACAGAGCCACTGTGACCGGTTCATCCCTCCTGGATTTGTCCCATCCCTCATCCCGTCCTGGTTTGTCCCGGTCTTGGCTACCAAACACACTCGAAGACGATCAGATCAAAATGGCTCGAGCTCGCAAGTCGCAACGCAACGGATCGTTCCCGTCTTTTGCTTTGCGTCTCTGCTGCTGCTTTTTCATCAGGCCTTCCGTTCTCGTACGTCTAACGCACAGAGGCAGCCGCAGCACAGCGCAGCGTAGCGCAGCGCACCAGTGGCAGTGGGTGCGAGACGTGCTGCTGCTACTAGCACTGACGACGTACGTACGCACGCACCATCGTTCACATGAGCTACGACTGCTTTCGCCCAGCGATTTTGCGCAGTGCCTGCAGGATCGGAAGAGTGTAGGCTCCCTCTCTCCCTCCTTGTTTTGTCATCTTTCACGTCAAAGTCACAACTCTCTTCTCTGCAGGAGTAGCACTTCCGCCAAATAGGAAACTGTCCTCCTGCCCACATTTGTGCTCTGGGCAGAGGATTTGGTTTGCTGGACTCGCTACAGTGCAGGCGTCTGTGGACATGGGATGTCTCGGTGATCCTACGCGCCTTCCCTAGGTTGTAGGCCATGGCATGGAAAGCTGCAGGATGGCAACAAAACAAGAGTTTCATCCTCTCTTCCGGCCACCTGCGCAGTGCACATGCAGCGGTTCCATTCTGCACAGTGCACACACCACCAAAAAAGTCGCAGAGGAAGCTGAAGCTCGGTTCCTGCAGTGCATGCACAGACCGCCTAGTAGATGAGACGCAACACGTACCTGTGTTAATTGGCGTATATATACACTAATACTTGTTTAAATTTGAAAGTTAGCTGGAGAAAAAGAAAAGGAGATTGTGGCAATGCCCCCTACAGTGCAGTGCAGCAGAGGCAGGATCGATCGTATCTTCGCCATTGCCCATTCGGCAGCAGCGCCAGACGGCGAGGCAGGCGAGCACGTTACTTTTTGGAAGAGGATGCACTACTCCATGGTAGGAGTACTCCACTACGGAGGAGTAGCAGCACAATATGAGATGCCACACCTGCATTGAACGGCTGTACTAGTAATGAAAAATTTGCTTAAAAAGCTTGCTTTCCATGGAAAAATTAGACTGAGGCTGAGGCTGAGACACTACAGGAAACGCTCAGAATCTCGAGGGCCCCTGGAAGGCTCGACGGCCACCGCGCAGCGGTCGTGAGAGGGTAGGAAATATCGACGGCCATGCAAAAGCCGTCGAGATAATAGACCTATCTCGACGGCCACTACATAAGCCGTCGAGATAGTCTCCATTCAGCTCCCGCGTCCCACTTTTCGGCTTTTCGCGGCGTGGGAAAAGAGCAGTCTCGACGGCCGGCTAACGGGCCGTCGAGACAGTTAATGGGCCGGGCCACCTCCGCTCGGGTAATGGGAGGCTGTCTCGACGGCCTATATCTGGCAGTCGAGACAGATAATTTTCAGCACATTGATTTTATTTTTAATTTCAAAAATGCTTATAATTTGTGAAAATATATGGGAAATTCTCATTTTTTCATTGTTACGAAAATCAATGTGTGAAAAAAATGCTTATAATGTTATATTTTTAACGCTATGTTTTTTGAAATATGTATATGTGGGTTTAAAAATTTGTAAATTACATGAAAAATGTTGTAAAAATGTTGTAATGTGTAACATTGCAATGAAGTAAGGGTATGATAATAATTTGCATGGTTGATGAATACATAAAAAATTATGAGCGCATCTCGATTGTATTTACTTCAAGTCTCTAGAACGTTGAGTCATTATTCCGAGGATATGCTCCTTTACATATGGACATGTATTTTCAGACATTTTTTTGTTGTAAAAAAAATTATGGTGATGTCTCTTCGTGTTCTAAGCAAGACTAGCCAATGTGCATCACCAAAATATTTTTTGTATTTTTTAAAAATTTTTAAAGAAGTTTGGTTGACCACCGGAGGAGGGGCATAGTGAGCCGTCGAGACAGGTATCTATATCGACGGCCTTTTTGAAAGCCCTCGAGAAAGGCTACCTGTCTCGAGGGTAGTCAATGGGAACCCTCGAGACTGACCTTTCTCGAAGGCCTCTTTAAACCGACCGTCGAGAAGCTTCTTTAGAAGTCGGCTGCATAACCTATCTCGACGGCTTCAAGCCGTCGAGACAGTTCAATGGCCACTAATAAGGGTTCCAGTTTTTGGGACTTAGGAAATTTTATTGCTCGAGCTAGCCTTGCGTGCGCGTCGTTCTTTGTCGCCTCCACCATCTTGACCACCGTGTGTCATTGCTCACCACCGTTCGAGCCACCAGCGCTCCACCGGCCGCTTCGCACATGTCGCCGCCGCCGCCGACTCGCTGCAGGTCGCGCCCACATCGCCCGCCGCCTCCCCCCGCCGCCGCCGCTAACCTCCCCACCGCCGCTTCTCCCTCCCCTTGCTGCTCGTTGCCCGCCCTGCTGTAGCTCGCCGCCCGCCCATGCATCTCGTGATGTGCTTCCTACCTCTCCTCCACCCCGTCCTCTTAGATCTGCGGCTAGGGTTCACTCCCGTCCGCCACCATGTTCTCCTTGCTCGGCATCCTCCTGTTCATTTTTCTCTCACCCACAAATCTCAAATCTCTGTATTTATTGTAATTCCGAGTGTCTTCTTACGAAGATTCAGGTTTAGTTCCTCAAATTGTGATCATCTTGTTAATTCATTTTCTTTCATCCGCTATATTCTTCTAACACTTATTTTAGGTCGCTTGAGTCTTGACTAAGCATCGTGAGATAATTTCGCATGATTTGAGACTTGTGAGCTATCATCCATGGTAGGTTACAAAAGTACGCTTAAATTCATGTTAAAGGTCCTTTGGTTCTATTCAATGCCTGACCTAGATTAGATATGCCATGATAGTGCGTGCGCACATGGCAATTTGGGCGTTTCTTTTTTATCTATTTTCAGATTTGGGAAAGATGTCAACTTACTGATTGCTTTGGGCAGGATTCACCTTGGTCGGCTCTAATATAGGCAGGTTTTAGCCTTTTTCTCTTAAATTATTTATGGTATTGTCCGGTTTAGTTGGATGTAACCCATAAGATCTATGCCTATGTTGTTCGGTTCCTGTTTATAGTCCAATGGCCTTGACACTGTTTTTGCTTATTGAATGTATATATCTATTCACTTGTACGTATCCAGCTAATTGGACTCCATGCAGGTTTCCACCGGCTCATAATCAATTATAGGTGCTTTTAGGGGGAGAGGTCGTCATCAATTTTCCTTCTAAGAAGATGGCTCAGTCTAAAAAAATTATATGGTCTTTGCTTCTTCTAAAATGTTCAGCTTTTTGATGGTGCTTACTGTTTTGTTGCTGATATTGACTACTTTGAAGTTTTGTGTACATATTGTTGCCTGTAGGTTAGTGCTAACCTTCTGGATAAAGTATTACAGTTTAGTGCTTCAAAGTCATACATGGTACATTTGCTTGATCTTTTAATTTTGTCTCTGGTCTATTTATTTTCAGGTTTTTTAGCATTTCATTTGATTTAGGGATATGCAGCTAACATATCTTGCTTCTCTCATTATCTTTCTTGTCAAGAAGAACCCTAGCGGCAAGGTTAGTGTATTGTTGTTAATCCTGCCTTCACCCTCTTGTTAGTGTCTTATAGCAATTTTCCATGAATACTTTTATTGGTAGATGATGCACAATTCTATTATTGAGAAACACCGTTTCTATTATTATTTTGTGTTGTGCATTGCCACACCTACAAACACTTTCTTTCTATCTTGGCATTGTTCCTGCTGCATACTTACATGTAAGACAGGTAAAAACAATAGTCTTATGGAGCATGTGAATTTTCAATGTTATGTTAGTTTCAAGAATCTAGCTCCCAAATCTATGTTTTGTATCCATGTTTTATTAGTTTCCAACTTTCCTGTACAACAAGTTTAAAGTTGGACCTACTAGATTATTAGAATGGGATTCCACGAAGAAGTGTATTCTTTTTTGATAAAGTCGCATTTAATTTTAAGATTTGGAAGTCTAATTTATCGATTAGTGCTTTGACATGCATTCCGCTCTCAATCGTTCTTACTAATTTAGCCATCTTTATTTGGGGGATTTGCTCTCAAGATTAAATTTTTTTTAGGCAAACCCTATATTGAGATATTGATAACAAATGGTCTTGAGATGATAACAAATGGTCTTTGAGATGATGGAGGACAAAGAGAATGAAGGATTGCTTTAGTAAGAACATTTGTTTGTAATTTTAGAAACTCAAATTTCTTTAGTAAGAGCTGTTTTATATGACCGTGATTGTAAGAACCAGATGTCATATTTGGGGATTCTACAATAAGTAAATGCTATGATTATTTGCAAATGATGTAATGTTGTGTTGTGATTATTTGTAAATGATTTTTTTTGTTATTTAGCCTTCATTCTCGACGGCCAGGACCACGGCGGTCGAGAAAGATCCTTGCCACCTGGTAGGAGCCACGGCCTTGGGCAAGGCACTCTCGACGGCCTCCGGTCGTCGAGATTGAGCCTTGGTGGGTTGGGCCAGTGCTCTCGGCAAGCCCACTAGCAATCTCGACGGCCAAAGGCCGTCGGGATAGGTTGTTGCACCCCTCGGGTGGCCGGTTGCCATAAAATCTCGACCGCGTAGGGAAAACCGTCGAGACAGGTAATCTCGACGGCTAGGCCGTCGAGATTAACCTTTCTCGACGGCTTTGGTACTTTTCTCGACGGCTTTTGGCCGTCGAGATTGCCGGTGATCCGCGTGGTGAGAGGAAGAGCGAGCGAGGTGGCCACCCATCGATCTCGGTATCTCCTCCTCTCTTTTGCTTTGTGCAGGGATTCTTGGATTTATTATGTACTAAGTACTACTACTACTACAACAAATCAAAAGCCAAGAGGCTGGGGCTACACTGATGAAACGGCAGAGAATCCCACATGTACACCATGCCTGCATAGAAGCCGCGGGATGCGAGCCCTTTTTTAGTCTCTGACGAGCCGAGAAGAGACAGGAACGAAGAATGATGGTGGGGCTGTACTGGCCTCCTGTTGCTATCGATCGGCTGTGCACCGTGCACGGTGCACGTAAAAAAAAGTTTTGATTACACTATTAAACTGGCCACCTGAATGGATTTCGTTTCTTCTAATGATCAATAGAAATTTTATGAAGAAACTTCCAATTTAATTACCGGACACAAATAAGGAGCCCAGTAAAACATGCATGTTTAGTCAACAAATGCCAAGTATATCTGACGAAAGTACTTTTAGAAATTTACTTCCTAAAAGCCTCTCCACGCAAGAAAGAAAGGAAAAGACCCGGCGGTAAAAACCTCTCGGCACACTGGTATGTGTAGACTGCAGTGCAGAGGACACTTTTGCTTCCTGCACTTCTCTCTCCTATCTCCTGCTCTTTGCTTTCTGCGGTGCAGGGACAGACAAGCTAGACACACCCGCGCGCGCGAGACGCCTCTATGCCTGCGCTGATGAAACGGCAGAGATCGCCTATTTATAAGCCACCCCCCAGCCGCAACCCTAGTGCTCTTCACTTCTGTAGCCGCAGCGCGCGAGCACAAGCCCTAGGTCGCCGCCTCCTCACCTTAGAGCCACACGCACTCATGGCGTTCGACTCTACCGCTAGCTCTCGCTTCGTCATCCTCGACTCCCCGACGGGCTTCTCCGCGCCGCGGCTATTCCTGGTGCCGGCGGGGGCGCACATCCCTGCCGTGCCGGGGGTACACGCAGTCGGTGCTGCGGCGGCTCTGGCGGCCGTCGTCGGCGCCGGCGCCGGCGCAGGAGCCGCGCGCCAAGGAGCGTCGCCGCCGCGGCCTCCCTCCGCCCTGGCGTCGCGGCACCCTGCGGCCTCCCGCCGTTCGCAGCCGGTGCTGTTTGCCTGGGCGTCGCGGCCGCGCCTGCGGCTCGCCACCCGTCCACTCGTGTTGTGGCGGCTGCGGTCGGAGGTGCCGGTGCCGGAGACGGCAAGGGTGCCGCGAGCGGCGGACCGGGCGGAAACGAGGAAGACAGGCTGAAGGCGAGGACCTACTTCGAGACCATGCGGGAATACGAGAAGGAGTTCGGGGCGTTTGCCTTGCGCCATGGCAACAGTGCTGTGCTTAAGCAGTTCGAGGAGGCGGCGAAAAGAGCTACACACCTCCTGGACAGTCTTGTCCACAAGACCCACTGCTACGAAGTCTCTGATCTTCCTGTAAGTGTGCTAGACTAGATCAATATACACGGTTCTTTCCATATTTCATCTTCTTTCTTCGTGGTTCTTTCAATATTTCATCTTCTTTCTTCGTTTTGCATGCCTTGCAGGGCATTATCACTACTGGAATATCCCAATTTCGCGAGGGCCAAAAAATATACACGAGGGCCGAAAGTATACCCTCGTAATAACGTATTAAATAACGAGGGCAATTTCCAGCCCTCGTTATAAATAATGTAGTTACGAGGGCCAAACAGAAGCCCTCGCAAAAATAAGTAGACGCAGGTTACTCACGAGGGCCTAAATCTGGCCCTCGCGAATAACGGCCCAATAATTGCTTATTCGAGAGGGCTCCCAGGTGACCCTCGCGAATAGGACGCCTAAGCAACTACTACCGAGGGTTCTATTTCAGCCCTCGTGAATAAAAGGCCTATAAATTGAAAACCAAAAACTTCAAACTTGGTTAACTCCGGTATACCGTGAAGGATTCTCCTTGAATTCAACTCCGATAGATAAATGACGGAGTCATCATCGGTCCCCGGAGGAGGCAAGTGTTAAATAGTGTGTAACGGGTAATGCGTAATGTGTGTAATTCATAAATAACATATCATATAATTTGGTGAAGTAAATTTTCAAAATATCTACTAGAATGTTTAGTATATCGGTAAGCTCGTAGTGTGGGATAAGAAAGAGTTAATATCAGAAAAATTCGTTTTATGTTTTTATTTTTTATATTGCCAAAATGGTACATTAAAGAATATTAGTAACTCAAACATAATTTAAACTATTATTTGGTATTTTTTAAAAATAATTTGAGTGGAGGAGGTTAGGAGAATATATGTTAGTAGCGAGGGTTTCACGAAAAACCCTCGTATATATAAGATATTCATGAGAGGCTCGAGATAGCCCTCGTATTTAGAAGTTCTGATGCACACGAGGGCCTAACGATAAGCCCTCGAAAAAATGTGTGCTGCTTCACTCGCGAGGCAAGGGGCCCTCGTGATTAGTGATGTCTCGTGCTGCTGCCGAACCCGGAAAGAAAGGGCCCACATAGCGGTGAGCATCGGTAATTCACGAGGCCACGGCCCTCGCGAAAAGGAGGTGACTAATTATTCACGAGGGTCTGCGAGCCCTCGCGATTAAAGCCACATGTCCAGCAAGCCGGGCCCATAGTGCGATGACTTAAGTTTATTCGCTAGGGCGGTGGCCCTCGCGAATAGGGGCGGTGAGTAGTTATTCACGAGGGCCATCTGGCCCTCGCGATTTAAAGCGTCGCCAGCAAGCTGGGGCCCACACTGCATTGATGATGGTTATTCGCTAGGGCCTTCTAGCCCTCGCGAAAAGGCTGTGATTGGTTTATTACGAGGGCTATTTGGCCCTCGCGATTAGCGACATATAGATCTGGGAACCACTCGGACTTGGCCAAAATTTGCGAGCCCGAAGCCCTAACCCGCCGCCGCTGCGCCGTCGTCGCTTCGCCGCGCCGCCGTCGCCTTCGCCCTTGCCACCGCGCCCGCCGTCGCGCTTCGCCGCGCTTCGCCGCGCCGCCGCCCCGCCATGCGCGCGCTTCGCCGCGCCCGCCCACCGCGCACGCCAGCGCCGCCATCGCCTTCGCCGCGCCACGCCGCCCGCCCGCCGCCGCTCCTGCCGCCCGCCCGCCCACCCACCGCGCCCGCCCGCCGCCGCTCCGCTCGCCGCCCGCGCGCCCGCCGCCGTCCCGCTTCTGCCGCCCACCTCCCGTCGCTGTCTCGCGGGCTCGCCGTCGCTGTGCAGGAGGTGAGAGAAAACCCCTGCAATGACGAAAGCGATGAAGGAGCTGCAGAGGAGCCCCAGACCTAACGCCGCACCCGTCCATCGGAAAGGTTTCTTCGCGTTTTTGTGTTTAAATGTTACTTACGAGGGCTGCATGTGAATACCTTTTTGTTTGAATGGTTAATTACGAGGCGGTGCTAGGACTTAAGCACGAGGGCTGTGAGTTTAGAAGTTGACTATATGTGATTATATTATGTATGTCAAATATGTGCATTTAGAATTAACGTGTTTAGTGTGTATGTAACCTAGCCGTACGTCACCCGTTCGGGAACGCATAAATCGTAATGAAACCAGACGGTGATTCGCTAGGTTTCATTACGAGGTGTGATTCACGTTCGAATCGTCGATGGGCGACCCGTTTAGGCGCCCGATGGGCGACCCACGAATGACCGTTTGAGTACGATGCGTTGTGTCGGCCGTGGATTCGGGAAGAGATTTCGGTTGTATAACCCTGTGGTTCTCCAGTGCATAATATAAGTGTCGGTGTATTAAAAACGATACCTCGACCGTACTTGCACATGGGGAACTAGTAGGGTTTATCTTTGAAATTTCTTCTCGAATCCACTGACGATCTGACGATCGTCTTTCAACGGCCATTCGTGGGTGGGTTTAAAGCCTTCCTAATTAGCCAAGTGTAAAACCCACGACGCAAATGCGTATATGTATCTACTTGTTCGTGAAGGAATGGAAGAAGAAAGGAGATGGATGTACGATGGGTGGGTGGCAAGCGGACGACCCACAAATGCATGGTTTGAGGGACTCGTCAATTCGTGTCCCGAGCTTTCCAAAGGCGCAAGGCCTGCCCATTGCCCTTGTGCTGAATGTAGTAGCTGCCGGAAGAGAACTCGTGATGAAATGGAGATGCATTTAGTGAAGAATGGGTTTAAGGTTGGTTACCATCGATGGGTGTACCATGGGGAGAGTAATCGCGTTCAGGTTGAGCCTGCTGGACCCCCTGAAGGTTTTGATGAAATAGACCGGATGGAGGACATGGTTGTTGATATTGGCCATGATTATGGCGGTGATGAACAGGATTCGCAGCCGGGCATGGTGATTTCTTTAAACTACTAGATTCGCCAAACAACCTTTGCACAATGCAACGTCGGTGACGGTCCTTTCTCATTTGACACGTATGATGGTGTGAAGTCCAAGTTTAACATGTCCATAGCATGTTTTGATGAGATGTTGGCTAGTTGGTGTGATGCCCCGCCCAAGGACATAAGATGCCGGACTGGTATGAGTGTAGAAGACTCTTGTCGGGTTTAGGAATGCCATATGAGAAAATAGATTCTTGTGAGAACCTTTGCATGTTGTATTACAAAGAGGACGAAGGAAGGCTGGTGTGATCATTGTGGAAAGTCGCAGATGCCGAGACCATGACTCTAATGGCAACAAGTCTCGTTCTAGTGTGGCGAAGAAAGTGTTGCGTTACTTCCGTTGAAAGACCGCCTCCAACGGTGTTTCATGACAGAGGACACATCCCATAGCATGAGGTGGCACAAGTTGCATAAACGGAAACTGATGTGTTAGTTCATCCGTCGATGGAGAAGCTTGGAAGCATTTTGATCGGAAACATCTCGATTTTGCAACGGAACCATTTAAACGCGTCGTCTCGCGATTGCCACAGACGGGTTTACTCCTTTCAATATGAATGCTCGATCATACTCTTGTTGGCGCTTTTAGTATCCTCTCAATCTAAAACCATCTCAACTTATGAAGGACGAATTTATGTTTCTTTCACTTATAGTGCACGGTCCGAAAAGTCACGGGAGAAATTTGGATCTATTTTTGCGGCCATTAGTAGATGAGTTGAGCGAGTTGTGGGAAGCAGGAGTTATGACTTATGACAAAGTTACAAACTCCAATTTTCTCATGAGAGCTGCTTACGTGGTCAATTCATGACTTTCTGCATATGGCATGTTCTCTGGCCGAGCACGCACGGCAAACTCGCTTGTCCGATATGCATGGGTGATACTGTGGCATTCACGCCACACACGGCGGAAAGGCAAGTTTCTTTGATCACATCGAGATTTTTGAAGCGGATCATCCATTCGAAAGCAAAATAATAAATTTCGCAAAAATACCATTGCGAAGGTCGAAAGCGTGAGCCTCTCACGCTTGGTCAAGTCAAAACCGCATTCAACCCTAAAGATAAATGAAAAGATCAAAGCGAATATAGGGGTTATGGAACCGTTCACCATTGGACACATAAGTGCACTGTACTCCCTTCCATATGCGAGAGGATTTGCTATTACCTCACAATCTCGACGTAATGCACCAAGAGTCAAATGTAGCACAAGCTATCTGGGCCACGAACTTGGACATAGCCAAGAAAAGTAAAGATAATGTCAAAGCTCATTCGATTCGAGATTCTATGTGATCGGCCAACATTTAACATGATAGAAGGACAAAGGGTGAAACCTAAGGCGCCATACTGCTTAACTAAGGCACAAAGAAAAGAGGTTTTAGAATGGTTTCGTGAAAAGGTTAGATTTCCTGATGGGTACGCTTCAAGCTTTGTCCGTGGTGTGGATGTCGACGCCGGCAAGATACATGGCATGATAAGCCACGACTTCCACATCTTCATGCGAGATCTATCGCCGGTCATGTTTCGGGGATATGTACCTGACGATGTATGGACAGCTCTTGCTGAATTGAGTTTTTTCTACAGAAAGTTGTGTGCTAAAAATCTAAACAGGACAGATTTGAAAAAGTTAGAGGAAGATGTTGTGGTGCTCGTTTGCAAGTTAGAGAAGATATATGTCCCTGGTTTCTGGAATCCAATGGAACATCTTCTTATCCATCTACCTACTCAAGCGCTGCTCGGAGGGCCAGTCCATGGGAGGTGGATGTATCCTGTGGAACGCCATTGAAAACTGTTAGGGCAAATGTGAAAAACAAGGCCCGTGTTGAAGGATCAATTGCGAGGCTTACCAAATTCAGGAGATTACAAATTTTACGAACAAATATCTAGCAAGAGAACATAATGTGAATATCGTTGTACCGAGATACAACACACATGGTCGGAAGGTTGAATCCGATCTAAAACTATTTGATGTACAAGGAACTCCAATCGGAAGAGCGTAAGAACCGAGATTTCTCGGTAGGACAATCTTGTAGCAATATTATATATTTTTGAGAACATGGAGGAAGTTCGCGACATTGAATTGTAAGTCGTGTCATTATTAGAGAATTCGTGTCAATTGGTTTTAGACTGCATTCTAGTTAACACATATCTTTTAGAGAATTCGTGTCAATTTCTTTGGAAAGGAAGAAGGAGTCCTACATCGGACAAGTCAAGGTTTTGAAGGAAAGAGGTGATGGCAACGGCGGACCTAACTTTCTATCTTGGTTATGGAGATATGTAAGTGTCTTAATTATTAAATAAGGTCTAATCTTTGACTCAATTCTAACTTCTTTTATTTCCAAACACAGTGCAAGCAAAATCCTAGTGTACATAATGATCTACGTACCATGTCGCGTGGATGTTCAACACGTGTCACGGTGCATGGGACGTATGATATCAATGGGTTCCGCTTTCGTTCCGCGGAGCATGAGCAATCAAAGCCTAATCTGCGAACAATAAATAGCTATGTTGTCTGCGAGGGCCAAGCAGAAGGGCAAGATAAGTTCTATTACTACGGTATAATTCAACAAATAATCGAACTGACATTTGAAGGAAGCAAAAAGCTCTCGGTAGTTCTTTTCATTGCGAATGGTTCGATCCTGTTAGAGGTCTACGAACACGACCCGAGCTTGGCTTAACAGAAGTGAAACATACTTCACGACTTAAAGGATACGATCCTTTCATATTAGCTAACCAAGCCGAGCAAGTGTACTACTTGCCATATCCATGCAAGCATCCAATAAAGGGCACTCTCAAAAAAGAGGAGGCCGATCTAAAGAATTGGTGGGTTGTATACAAAGTTAGACCACACGGAGATTGCGGATGGTCCAATTCAAGATCAATTATTAGAAAACACGTTTGTGATTGATGCTGGAGTGGGCCTCGACAATCTAGTAGCTAGCGTCAACGAAGATGTTGCAACTGTCGACGAAGAAGGCCAAGAAGACCCCGAGGATCCTATCCAGGGCGATGAACATGCGAACAATAATCCTATCGAGAACATCGACTCGCTCGATGTTGATCTGAACTCTTCGTTAGATGTATGGTACATTATTTACATAACACTATTTAATTTTAAGTTTAACTTGTTTTTATTATGAAGATAATCTATTTCATTCTGCAGGATGCCAATGAGAAGGTTCATCAGCCAGGACACGGGTGAGGAGGCAAGTCAGGACGAGGCGGATCAAAGCTTCAATGGTCACGAGGTAGGTCATGACTCCGGTGGTCATGAGCGGGGTGGCTTTGAGGAGGAGAGGGTCTACCCACCGACCGCCACTCAAAGCCGAAGGAAGAGAAGAGGGCCCAATAAGATGCCGTGGCTCTGAAGATACAAATATGCGTGTCGCAATTGACATCTTAGGGGCGGGTAAGTTCTAATCGATAAAATGTTAACTCCATATATTATTATCCTTGTGAACGGCTAACTCTTCTCGAACTTGTATAGCAACATGTCTCAATGACACACGTCTCAAGACCCAGCCTGCTTCCGTACTTTCAAGGCTGCTCAAACGCACTATCCTCGATGGTGGAAGAGGACGGCCGACCCGTCCCAAATCACTTGGGATGACTACAAGATTGTGCAAGAAGAAGGTCGGTGTCGGTGTCTCGAGTGTGTCCAGAATTCAGGTAAGCCTCTCCATCCTTGAAATACTTTCATTATTCCGTAAGCTAATAATATGTTTTCCATTTGTTTTAAGACACATTTTCGACCTCGTGAGCCCTCACCCACTGGACTTCGACAATGTCATTGACATTAAGGCCAAGAGTCTTTTCGGGATCACCATGACGGACACGTCTCGACGCGACCAAAGATTGGTACAAGTAAGTTGAATCACAACTCTTCTTTACAATGTCGAGAATGTTGTTTGACACACATATCAACATACTGAGAGAGAGCATGGCGAGCACTCATCGACACCGAGGCTTCAGACAAGTACTTGACCCACGATCGAGACTAAGAAGTGCGTCTGAGTGGGTCCAAAAGCGTCCGAAAGCTTGGGATGGACTTGGCCATTATTGGAATAGTCCGAGTTCAAAACCAAGTCTCGACAATCCAGACTCAACCGGCGGCGCAAGGAGTCGTCAAGTACATCGGAGGTGGTCCTGCCATTTTCGTAAAGAAAGAGGTAATGAGTAATTCTTTAATTCATTTTTTATGTTTTTTCTCTATGACCCACAATCACAATGTGATGCAGTCTGAGAGGGCTGGGGAAGACATAGGTGCCTTGGAATCCTACAGGAGGGCAATGACACCGAAGGCACAACGAGAAGCTCCCAATCCAGTCGTGGCACCACACGCGCAAGACAAGATTGTAAGTGCAATCCATATCATTATTACAATGTTTCTCACTACTTGACTTGCTAATTTCAGTAATTTTGAATCTGAGGCAGTGCGTGCAAGCGTACAAGGAGACGCACGGCCCAGACAGTGACCCGTACGCGGAGAAGGAGCTGGACGCTGAAGTAATCTACACGCATATGGGGCATAAGTCGCACGGTCGCTACGGGATGGGCTCCGACCACATCAGGTGACTTTGATCTTTATTTGTTCCATTCCTTTGGTCGCCGTGTTACATGACATCTACATACTAACCACACTATTACATTGCGGTCCGGTGGATTCATGCGCGATGCTAGGTCTCGGCCACACAGGGAGGCAGAGCTCACGAGATGGAGATGGCGAGGGAGAGGGAGATGGCGGAGGAGAGGGAAAGGGAGAGAGAGGAGCGACACAGGAAAGAGCTTCATGAGTTGAGGTTAACCATGGAGATGAACCAAAGAGCGGCTCAGGAGCGGTGGGAAAGAGAACAACAAAGGTGGGCTGAATTCATGAGGCTTCATTCAGGGGGCAATTTCGTGCGGTATTCCCATTTAACCCCTTGCATCGCTTATATTAGATCCTCATTTATTTGCATTAACACTATATTGATCACCAATGTGCGGGGGGGTCGAAAGGCGGGTTGATCAAGGTGGCGGCTCTAGTTACTCACCTAATGGGGACCGCGACCCTTTGTTCGAGGCCCAAGATGCGGTAAGTGTCGTCACTTCATCGAGTCTAACCTAAAGTGTCAATTGGAATAGAACTTAAGTTCTTAACGCTTTCGAGGCTCCGCCCATCAAGTCGATTCGAGAGTCGATCACGATGCTCGGCGAGTGGGCGGATCTTTGGGCGACGGGTTTCTAAGCCTACTAAGCGACCCTTCGCTCTTCCTGCACGAGAGTGCTCGCCGGTTTTCCCTCCACCGGACGGTACTCCTTCCATCTTCCCTAATCCGGACAAAGAATCCGTGATCGATGGAGACTAGAAATGTATAATGGTAGCTAGAAATGCCGTGTATGCGGATATATGCTTTGTGCTTTGTCGATGTGTATGTCGATGTGTCGTGGATGTGGATGTGTGCATGTGTATGTCGATGTGTCGAGGATGTGGATGTGAGGATGTCGGCGCCTTTTGCTTTGTCGATGTGTCGATGTGAATGTGGATGTGTGGATGTCGAGAATGTGTGGATGTCGATGTGTCGAGGATGTGGATGTTGCTTGCTATATATATATCTTTGTGTTTGTCTTTGCTTAAATTTGTTTCAAATTCATATTTAAAAGCTTTTTTTTGATTCACGCTTATTCGCGAGGGCTAATTGGCCCTCGTAAAAAACAAAAGACCATCTATTCGCTAGGGCTACAAAGCCCTCGTAATTAACGATGGCGGGGAGGCTATTCGCGAGGCCAAATAGCCCTCGTGATTAACGATGGCGAGCTATTCGCGAGGGCTATTTGGCCCTAGCGAATAGCTGAGGTCCAGCACCTGCGTGCGCCAGGGAGGTGGGCCCCACATACTTTTCGTGAGGGCTGTGAGGCCCTCGCGATAAAGCTGCAGGCCTGTTAATTTCGAGGGCATATTAAAACCCTCGCAATTAACTATTCGCGAGGGCCATGCCCTCGTGTTCTGCTGTTATTTGCGGGGGAGCGGACGCGAGCGCCTATTCACGAGGGCCGGCCCTCGTAAATAGTAAATTACGAGGGCTTCTTCCTTTTTCGCTAGGGTTTTTAGCCCTCGGAATTTAGGGAGATTCCTGTAGTGTACGAGGATGGGTTGGTCCTTCGGTTACCTAGTTTATGAAGCGGAAGGAGGGTTTGTGACGTTGGACGCAATTTTGGAAGCTACCAAGGAGCTCAAGAACCTTGTGAGGCTGTTCGCAACGGACAGCAGCCACCTGCCTCCATACCCATATCTAGAGTACCATGTGCACGGTGGTAAGTCCAATGATCAGTTTTACATGGAGCTCTTGACCTCTTTTGCGGACTACCTGTCCGAAGTCGAGTCCGTTGTGCCTTAGGGTTAGGTCGTACGTGTTGAATAAAATCATGTACTCAGTAGTTGTAGGAGTTAGTTGTTTCTGGTCTGCTTGAGCTGCATGAACTCGCGACCGTTTCAGCGGATGTGCGAGTCTAGCGGCTGAGTTGAGAGGTGGCTCCGGTTCCTGCGCCACGAATCTGATCGTGGGATGGCACCGTAAAAACAAGTAGTGGCGCAACTGCTGAGAGCCTCTCGCGTCGGTCTGTTACTCCTTTATATTCTGCATCGTACGAAGAAAATCGCTGAGCAGTTGCCCGGCACAAAACTGTCTCTGTGTTTCTCGTGTTCGCGTGTGTGAGCAACAGATGAATCTCGCCGGTGAGTCCAACAGATGACTCTTCGACATATATGAGAGACGAGGAAGACGTATCTCTCCTCCCCCGTTCTATTTTGTCGCCTTGTGCGGCCTCTGCGCACTGCGAGTGTCAGGGCCCAGGGGACAGGCGCTGCCGCTTCTGCTGCGAGCCGCAAGGGGAGTGGTTGGGGACGCTCGCGGACGGAGGGGTGATTCTCTCGGGGTCATCTCATCTAGACTGCTCGCTGACGGCTGGGGTCGGGTGGCCTGGGGCCCACGTGTCATGGGGTGTTTGTAGAGTGGCGGTTGGGTGCAGTGCGGGCGTGCCAGAGGGGAGGCATAGGTGGTGATGGTGTGGGCCCGTGGAGTTGGGGAGAGGCATTGGGGGGCGGGGTGGCGTGTTGTTCGGGCTGGGATTGGAGGGAAGGAATGGATTCATGCTTGCTGTTGGACCTGGATGATGATGAATCGTTTGGATGCCATGTAAGTACATGTTTGTTTGTTCCCCTCAGGCTCGTGTTTGATGTTTTGTTTCTTATGTGGTGTCACAATATCGTGTTATTTGAAGCATAGGAGCTTTTCTTTGGAAAGTCTAATTATATATAGGGAAAGCCTTTTCTAATTAGGGAGAGATTTGCCTATATCGGAGCAAAGAAGGGTGGGAGCTCTACCATTACACTAAAATAATGATACAATTAAGTTCCACCATTCCATTAGAGTAAGGTAGAAATGCTTTTTAGAGGATGAAAAAGAACATAGGGAAGGGGAGCAACCGAGCAACTAGCTACAGGGGTGAAGGCTAGCTAGTTGGAATCAACATGTCGAACCATCCTCACCAAGATGCAACATCTCCCTGACACAATTAATCCGCTGCGGTGGTTAATGGTTAGGCAAGTTTGAAGATGGGACGGTTGCAAGATTTGTCAATATCATCTTTCATCAGTATCAATATCAAGTAAGATTGCTGAATGTAGATCACTAAATTTAGGAGGAGGGATATTCCCGGTTTCCATTGCATTCACAACAAAAATCAGCCATGTCTAATCACATACAACAACCATATATCATATCCACTTTGGAGATGCAACATAACTCCTTGCCGAAACCTAGAAGCACAAAACAAAATACAAAATATAGTTCAAAGCAAAGCATATATACATTTAGATCCCTCACCAAAGACATCCTACTTGGCCATTTAAAACACTCCACGAACTACAGGGAATGATTGCAGACTCGAGTGCCTCTAGACCTCCCGACGGCCACCAGAAGACAGTCAAGTGAACTACCATACTCTCGACGGCTAGAAAAAAACTAGGGGCGTATTACTTCTTCGAACAATTCAAAATTTAGCCGTCGAGACTCATGCACGCCCCACACAGCGCAAGTTTGGAATGTAATGTCGTTACCTACTCTTGATGGTCAGATGCTAGATGGTCGAGAGTAGCTTTTACAACCTGCTGGCAGCACCTCTTTGTGAGAGAACTAGTGCTCTCGACTGCTTCATGCATGCGAAACTGACGAGACAATTTTTAGAGAAAAATGGTGTAGCGGGGGCGCGGACTCGAACCCACAACCACATCCTCGAGAGCGAGTACCGCGCCACGCTCCATTGTGTCGTTTGCATTTAATAGAAATAATATTATAGATTATATGTAGCCCACAACAACATAAAGCACCTTAGATGTATCCAACAATGGGTCTTTCAGGACGTGTAACCACGTGTGCCCATCAATCGGTACTGCTGGCACACCAGTATCGGTTATATGAACCGGTACTGATGCCTAAAGTCATCAGTCCTGGTTTACGTGTATCGATTCAAAAAATGGTACAAGAAGACGTTGTCACGTTGCGAACCGAAACTGTCGTGTCGTTGTCCAGTGAGTAGTGATTTTTTGATGAGCGATTGAGAAGTTACTGCCTGCATGCGGCATCTTTAGAATTGTCTGAAAATCGCGCGCAGGTAGCTTATTAATGTGACGACTATGCGGCATCTTTAGTGATTTTATGAATTGGAGCTCCGAGCTCCAATTCATAAATCATAAGATCGGCACATGTAGTTTCTCGGAATGAATTTTCATTGATTCTTGTGATCTCATACAGATCTTATACAGAAGCAATCGCAAGCTTTCAACGGTGTCAGTTAACAGCGTTACTATATGTATATTTCATTGAGAATTTGAATTTTTTATATTAAAAAACCTGATGACGTCACAAATTAAACTCCTAATAGCACTGCAGGGTCATGGACGAACAGATCAACATCATGTGCAGACAATTAACGAGTCGGCTACAACATCAACTGGTTTCATTCATATATACCAGTGTTGAAAATTGATCATTATTTGATCGAGTCGCTGTACCATATATACATGCATGCGATCTAGTTTCCCAATATTTTTCCTTGAAAAAAGGGTTCCCCATGGCTAATTGGCTAGTGTACATTTGTACACAAACTGCAGATTGCTGTGAGCAGGCATGCACAGCGCACCTCCAGTGTGATCGATCTTAATTAATTCCTCCCTGCGAATGTTTTTGTTGTATTTCTTCTTCTTATTGCTAAATAATCAGTCAATTTTTTAAAAGATGTTTGGCCGTTTGGTAAGCGGGCACTCCCTGGTTCTAAACTTCTAATAAACTAATGCCGATACCAAATATACGAGGTGGGCGTGCGTGTATGGGAAGAGAAGATGAAGAGCATGCAGTGCCTAATAATGCATGAAATTGCATGCATGTCGTAGGCTATGAGTATCAAAGGCCATGAGTATTCAAAGTAGAGAGAATATAGAAAAAAAAAACGGTGTGAAACGCCACAAAGCAGTACAACGCTGTCATCTTGGTCCAAATTAAGCCAACCACGTCACTAAACACAAATTAACATACAACAAGAAGGCAACAAAGTCCACACAATTAATAAAACAAACACTGGCAATGGACCTTCAAAACCACCTTTCAATGAACGACACTCTAACTGGCGACCCACTAGCAACACGAAAGAGAACCACGGTGATGCCTACATGATATTGTGACAACGAGATCACCGCCATCGCCCACTCACAACTGGATTTTCACCTAAAAACGAGAAAGGGGCATCTCAGGCGATGCCACCAAGGTGAGAAGAATGACACATGGACGTCGTCACCATTGTCGGCTCTAATGGACAAGGCTTTCATCCAGCGCACCCACACCTCAAGGCCACATTGAAGGGGGGCACAACCAGAGTATCAGCGTGAAGACCACCGCTGTTGGCTATCGCCACCACAACACCTCCCATGGAAGGCCGTCCAAGCACTGCCCACTTGACCGTCCTGAAGTTGTCGAGCTCCCACAAGGGGAGGGGGAGCTGAATGGAACGAGAGACCAAAAAACAGGGGGATGACAGCAAAATGATGAATCCTCGGGGAATTGAGGGATAAGTGCCATTGCCACCATCAGTCTAGCTAGAGACCTCTAGGCAGATCCGATCACTTTGCGCCAATCATGGCACTGCCTTTGAATCCAACCAACTATCATCGAAACCATCACTAGATGGAGCCGAAAAACTGAAAGTGCATCTAGACCCCTAGTGGTTTTTGTTGGTTAATTACTGACAAAAACAATTAGTAAACTAACGACAATCAACGGTCTATGTTTAGAGTAGTTTTTGATGTATTCTAGATCTCCAATCAACTTATTGTGCATCGCCCTTTGATTGATTTTCAGGTACACCGTAGGTAAGAACTGTCTCAGTTTAATTCAATCTCTTTGCTTATTTTCCGCTTTCTATTAGCTAGTCGTGTTAGGATCGGATGTTAGATCGTTAATACTTCATTCTGCATGCTATTTGATCACCTTGTAGTATGTTTACCCTCTCTTTCTACTATATTATCGACCAATTGGGATCCCCTGCAGTTGCTACTGTAAATGCACGATGTGCATTTTCACCTTAAAAACAGATTGTAACTTCTATTAATATGTCATACGGTATCCAATTTGTACGAAACAAATTTTGTAATTCATCTAAAATCATAACGAACCCATTTTTGAAACTTTTTCATTTTTCCAATTTTTATGATTTTTTTGAATTTTAAAATTCAAAAATTCAAAAAATTCAAAAAATTTCGAAAATGGGTTGTTTAGGATTTAAAATGAATTACAAAAATTTTTTCGTACAAATTGGATACCGTATAACATATTTATAGAAGTTACAATCTATTTTCAGGTGAAAATGCACACCGTGCATTTACAGTAGCAACTGCAGGGAATCCCAATCGTATTATCGACTTGTATGATTTTATAGTAGATTGTTTATCCTTTATCTCATTAAATGTTGACTTTGTTCAGTTTGTTGACTTGATAATAGATTTAACTTACCTATATATATATATATTGGTTTAGATTATATATGAACCAATAGTTTCATTATTTATCACACCCTTGTTTGGATGTGTTTTCTTATGTTGCATGTTCGTTATTTTACAGATCTAACCAGCTCTTAATAGCTGATTACGTCTTTTAATTTCTTGCTGGCATGCCACAAATCCTAATTTCATACCGGTGGGGACTCTGAATCTTAAACTCCAAGTGTGTTTTTGTTAAACCACTTTTTAGTGCCAACACCAACATTACTTAAGCAAGAGAAAAATAGACATCGATTGAACTGGAATTATGCTGTGAGAAGATCAACTAACAGACATAACTTAACAATCTAGCACACCAAGTTTTTTAGCACCCACTAGACTATTTTGGATCATTGATATCGATTGACCCAAAAGCACCTGTTAACTCTTGACCCCTATGCGTCTCAAAAAAAAAAAAAAACCTCTTGACCCTGTGGGTCAATACCTCACCAGCAGGTAACCTAAGCTGTAAATTGTGTGCCCCCTTCTTTAATTAGGGGTGGCCTTTTAATATGGAAAATGCTTACAATCAAACGTCCGAACGAGCGGACGCCGTAATAAAAAACGCCCATCAGCAAGACTTCGCGAAGCTGCTCGCTGGATTCTTGGGCGGAACAATCTGCTGGGCGCGGAACAACGAGGATGTTTTTGTTCAGCGCCTTTGAAATTTGGGCGCCGGGTCGAATCTACGCGTGCCTCGTAACAACGCGGATGTTTTTTTGTTCAGCGCACTAGCTGGCCGCCGCGCGTGGGGTTTCTTGGGCGGAACAATACGCGGGGCACGGAACAAAGCGAGATGTCTTTTGTTCCGCGCACTGGGCTGGGCTGCTTGCTCGGGTTTTATTGGGCCGGAACAATACGCGTGCCTCGGAACAACGCGGGATGTTTTTTTTGTTCCGCGCACTAGCTGGGCTGCTCGTGTGGGGTTTACTGGGCCGGAACAATACGCGGGGCGCGGAACAAAGCGGGATGTCTTTTGTTCCGCGCCTTTGGCCGGGTTGCTTTCGGGTTTTATTGGGCGAAACAATACGCTGGCGCCGAACAACGCGGATGTTTGTTGTTCAGCGCGATCGACCGGGTCGCTTCACGCAGGATTTATTTGGCCGGAACAATACGCGGGGGGCGCCGGAACAACGCGGGTTTGTTTTTGTTCCGCGCACTGGCTGGGCTGCTTGCTCGGGTTTACTGGGCCGACAGCGTCCGATTTTGGTTGGACGTCCGATTTGTAGTCGTTCCCTTTTAATATTATCACAAGCTGTGTTTCTTAAAAAAAAAACATAGCAGTATATTCCATAGCACCATTTTTGGGGCTTCGTGTCGTCGTCTGCAAAGATAGCTTTTTCTCGCCGTCCAAACGTACATGCATGAACCTTCTCTCATCGACCATGCATGCATGCATGTGCAGGAGCGTCATGCATGAAACACGTGGCAATCAGCTAATATACGTACTGTACAGTAGAGTACGTACCAAGCTGCCGTAGTATCGTATGCCTTGCCGGCCTTGCTGTTTTTTTTTGAGAGACATAGCTCGGAATTTTAGGCGCGCGCACACACACATGCGCCCTGAATACACCCACACATTACCGGCCACTGTCCACAGGGGACAGAACTTAGCTAGGCATCAAGACCTCGGCGCAGTCCACATCGTGAGTGAGAGCTCGATGATGGTGGCTGTGCACGGATCTCACCATGGCTTGCGATGAGCCCAAGGCTCCGGCTTGAGACAACTTAAGGAAGAAGGGAGTGGGCTCCGGCCTGTCTCCCCGGCGGCGACGACGCTGCATTGGTCCAGGAGGCGGCACGCGACTCCGACGACCAGCACAGGGGATGGGAGGGAGCGGCGGCGGGTGAGAGGGCGCACGCAGGAGGCGGCTCGTCGCCGAATCGGGCGCACGGGCGGAGGCACGGCGGGGTGGGGACGGGATTTGGGGCATTAGGGTTTTGATACAGGAGGGGAGGCGAGCCGGAGTCGGAGACTGGTGCAGAGGGCAGAGACGCGGGGACGCGGGGTGGGGTGGGGGGGGAGCTTGATGTGAAATATACAAAAATCAAGGGGGTCGTCTGGAAAAGTGTATGGGTGCGGTCAGTGGACGGCGGGTCGGCGGGTCGATTTAAATAAATCGAAGGGTTTTTTTTTTTGCAAAACGGCGACGACGGACGAAAAAACACAACGAGGCGGGACGACGGACGAACGGACGAAAATATGTGTGGAGGAAGAAATATCCTATCTTTAATAGTAGGTATAGATATTAACTTATCTCCTGATTTTAAGAGTTTCTCTAGATTGATTTTAGAGCTATATGCCTATATCCTCTTAAATTGTCTTTTTTTAAAAAAAAGCTTTAAGACACGCCTCTAAGATAGAAAAAATCAAATTATAAATAAACATCCGGTATTTTAAATGAAGATAATCAAATACTAATATAAATTATGTAGGTCGCATAAGCCGCAAAGAAGATGGTCCAGACCTGCTTCACACCATAATTCGTTCTAGTACTTGTACAAGAGAACATTTATTAAAGCATTATTCGAAATGAAAACCTTTTGCGTCATAGATGATCCAGACCTGCTTCACACCATAATTCGTACTTGTGCAAGAGCACATTTTTAGGTTGACCAATAAATAGATGATGCGCGACGGTTAGACCAGCGCTCACACAGTCACACCCATGTCATGCCACGACCACTATTAATGACATGGTACTGGTTAACTCGGAATCGAAGGATCCATCTCTACGGAGGCATCAGGTTCCCAGTCGTTTTGGTCAGCGTAAGAAGCACCACGGCATTCTGCGAAAAAAATCATGAATGCTGACCTAATAAGGTGGAAATTATATTTAAAAAAGTAACAAAATAAAATAAATTTACATGAGAGGTGAGCTAATGCTTCTCGGCGAAGTTCACTCATTGTGCCTATAAACACTCTTGCATAGCGTGTTGCATCATATATTGTAGAATCTAGAAGCTGCAAGATAAACACGAACAATGATCAACCAACGTCGGGAAAGTGTAATGAAGGGGAAAACTTTATAATCAATTATATACCTTCCATGCTTCAATCGGAGAAGCCTTTATGACATTTTTCTCCAAATCTCTCATCCTCTGCTGAAAGATACAATTAATTGCGTCCACGTCATGACGTGGACTGTAATTTGAAGAACTACCTTCAATATTATTGATGGCGCCCAAAGCATCTTCAACCAAGATATGGCTAACCGAAGCCAAACCTCTAAGAGCACCGAGGAATAACATAACATTTGTCTTGTCAAAACTTATCTGGTCAACCTTCTCATGGAATGTGTCCTCAGCAATCTTAAGAAAGCTTGACACATACATCCTAATGGCCTACATTTGGGTGGAGACTTCAATGCATATACTAGCATAATAATTTTAAAAATAGGCAATTCGCCCGCATAATACTCCTAATTTACACAAATTTCCACCATGGTACGTTTTACACATGGTAGGAGTTTGTGCAACTCTTGAGTGCTATATAAGCAAATTTCTCTTAAAAAAGCTTTACTAAAATAATCTCTTAAAAATATCATCCATCATCCCTATAGAACCTACAAAAAATTACCTGCTCTATTATATCCAGTGAGATTTCACCTGGCGTATTAGCTCTCAAACCTGCATAAGACTTTTTTCACAGAAAGAAACGGTTGTGAGAAGATGAAGTAAATAGACAAACCTACAGATATATGCATGCATCACAAGACAGGAAAAATATAATTACCATGACTTTGGCAGCCAACTTGATACCTTCTCTAGCTCTTAGACAGAGATCAAATGCTAGCCTCCTTCCATTGCTTAACGGCAGGTCCCCTCTTATGCTGTGCTGCAGTCCTTACCAAAAAAACTACCAATTAAAGATGCAATGTACCCAATTTTATTGGAGGAGTGAATGTAAACTTACAACTAGGGCAATGTACAAATTTTATAGTTTTATGAAGCATCACCACTTTTTGTGGAAAAATAATAAAATAATGTTAAATAAAACCTCACACGTGTTTAAGCATGTAAAAGTAAGTTGGATAGCGCTAAGCCAAGTCTAAGGGCATGTCCAATGATAACCCAACACTGTAATTGGATGCATACACTGTAGCAGTTGGGTAGGGATATGAGATGGAAATATAAGTAGGGCAATGATTAGAAAATGGACAGTCAGGTAGGGATTAAAATATAAGAGATGGAAATATAAGTAGGACAATGATTAGGGATAGCATTGGACATGTCCTAACAACCAACAAACAGCTACATATCTCTATATATAGTAATAAATTATGTTGAAACATGTTTTATTGGTTGTATAACATTTTTCCTTAAGACTAATGCAAGATTAACAACTTTCATGTTTGCATGCTACACTAGTTTAGACTTTAAATAAAATATTGGGAATTTTCAACCCTTGTTAGAACTGTCACAATGCATTGGATGGTTCCATTTTTTATTTTATAAAATTTATAAAATTAATAAAGGGCAATAGTGCAATACAATACTAACCATGTTGGAAACTATCTCCAATGAGTACTGCTCAATTTTTTCTTTCTCCTCACAGAACAATGTATCCTCCTCTAAGATCATGTCCTAACAAAAATGTTGAGAACATTAGAAACACAAAGCAAACATTAACACTAGAAGACAACACCGAATAGTTTTTTATGATTTTTTTTTCAGATTTGTAGAAAGCAAGCCTCCCATGATGTTTTACACTTTTTCTTTGTGTGAGGGGTGATTGAGGCTTCTTACTGCGTATTTTTACTAATTAAGGTAAAGCTGCTCTTGAGCATCTGTGCTAAGTTTAATACGGCCTTTTGACATTATTGCAATATTCACTCTGTTGGTTTCATCATTGTCTTACTTTGGTTACGCGCTACTAAATGCTCCCTCCAGTTCTCGAAAACAAGTTGTTTTAGACATGTCGATAGTCAAAGTTGCAATATCATAGTTTTTCTAGTATATTTTATACATAAATTGCATTGGTCTTTAGTGGTCAAAGTTGCAATTAGAAGACTGCCAGTGTCGAAAACAACTTGTTTAGTTGTTTTAGAGGGGGGGATACTATCCTATTGAATGGCTCAAAGGATATGACAAGATACATACTGTATAACTTTGGTTACATAAAAGTACAACCTATATGAGTGCCTATGGGGATTTCCTATTAAAGAAAAAGGAGATGTAAACAGTGGTAAACAATTATATAGCACATGATCTTCATAGGCATTAATCGTCCAAATGATGTACCTGCTGCTAACCGAAAATTAGAAGTGAATAATATAGTAAGAAGTAGAAATAGAATTGGATCAAACCATATTATCCTGACTAGGCCCAGATAGACCACGTAAACTGCGATATGTGGCTGCAAGACCCTTCTCAAACTTGAACATGCTCTCGAAATATATCCTGCACTTATTCTGGAAAAGAAAATCAGGATTAGCTAGCAACAGATAAAATACCACATGAACAGGTACAGATGAAACAAGGATTTTACGGCATATTCGTCCTCTTTTGCACATAAGGAGGAATACAAACATCAGCAATATGCGGTTATACGCTCCCCTTGCATCGTCGGAATAAAACAGCAAATCAAGGCATGTTTGGATCGCTGGATCTGGGGGATTTTGATTCAAAACCCTTAGAACTAAACCCCAACTCCTCTGGTACCGATTACCTCGTTGGTCACGGGACCATACGCCGGGTCGATCTCGAACGGCTGGTCGGCGGCGCCGCTCTGAGGGCGGAAGACGTGGCGCAGGCGGGCCGACCCGGCGGTCTTCATCTTCCTCAGGGGCAAGTTCGGCAGGACGGGCAGGCGCACCGGAGGCAACGTGGTGGTGCCGGCGGCAAGCCTGAAGGTGGAGATCGAGGACGCCGGAGCGAGGTGGCGAGGCTGCCAAACGCGGAGGATTCCCATGTCGGCCATGATCTCGGGCGAAGGCGGAGGGTGTTTTTGGGAACCCAACGGTTCTTGCCGGTGTGTGGCTTCGTATTTAAGAAGCCTGGCTGGGCCGGGCCTGCTGGGAATACAAAACGGAAAATAATCCTCCCACATCGGAAAAGAACGAGAGAATTCCTTATTTGCCATCAAAAGTTCAAAACAATTTGTCCGACTTTTATTTTAAAGTTCATTACTTGCTATTGTTTTTAAACTTTTATTCCCTATTTGCCATTTCCGTCAACTTCATTAGACGTGATCATTAAAAACGACCAAAAATACCCTTTTCATAATTTCTAAATTTAGAAGATGGAACTCCTACATTATAACTCTAAATCAAAACCCAAATTTCTATATTTATATAAGAAAAATTCTATATTACACCCTAGAATATAGTATTTATCTACATGACCCTTGAAGAATGAAAACATGTATTCTAGAACACAAAACTAGAAAACCATCACAAATAACCTCCACGCTGGCAACAACCTGTGGAGGGCGTTCAATAGGGGCAGCGGTGATGGCCGGCAGTCGTACCGACGTAGCAGAAGACGGTGCAGGAGTCCGGGTGGAACCGCTGGCAACAACCTGTGGAGGGAGTCCAACAGCGCAGCAGTGACGGCCGGCAGTCGTGCCGACGTAGCAGGAGTGGCCGATGTGACCACTGGTGGGGAAGAGACAACCGTCGCGCAGGAGTGGCGGACCCCTATGGGCATAGGAGAAGGGTAGTTTGGCTCTAAGAGTGAGTCGAGATTAGGAGGGGGTGGACGGGGTGGGGTTGCCAGAGGCGAGAGGGAAGCTCGACTAGTCAAAAGTGACGTGACGTTCGGCTCTTCCACCAACTTCAGAACCGAGTACATCACCTTCGAGATTGTGGAGACCGACCTTCCCTACAACGCCACATGGGCCGTCCCGCGCTCTCCAAGTTCATGGCGGTCTCCCACCACGCCAACCACTGCTTGAAGATGCCGGCGCCAAGGGGAGTCATCACCGTCAGGGGGAACCATAAGACAGCCCTAGACTGCGACAAGACCGCGCTGGCCATGGTAGGCCAGCTCCCTGCCCATGGTCCCAACAAGGAGCGCTCCACAGCACGTCCAAAAGTGGCACTGCAGCCGCAGCCCGCAGGAGCCCACCAAAGCCATCGTCCTAACGGAGATAGACCCCACCAAGGTGGTCCACGTGGGACAAACCTTGAGACCCAATAGGAACTCGAGCTCGTTACTTTCCTTCGGGCTAACACGGACGCGTTCGCATGGAAACTGTCTGATATGCCTGGTGTCCCAAGGGAGGTGATTGAGCACAGGCTAGCTGTCCGGCCTGACAAAAAACCGATAAGACAGTGCCAGAGACGTATTCCCGACTGGAAGGCCAAGATCATCTAAGACCAGGTCGGTAAGCTGCTCAGAGCGGGCTTCGTTCGTGAAGTACAGCACTCCGATTGGCTTGCGAACCCAGTCGTGGACCAGAAGAAGGGCGGCAAGGGGTGCATGTGTGTCGACCATCGCGATCTGAACTCTGCATGCCCAAGGATAACTTTCCCCTTCCTCGCATAGATCAGCCAGTCGACGCCACGGTGGACTCAGCCTTGATGAGTTTCCTAGACGCTTACTCCGGTTACATCAGATCGCGCTGTCCAAGGAGGACGAGGAAAAAACTGCTTTTGTAACGTCTTTCGGCACGTTTTGCTATACGACCACGTCTCTCGGTCTCAAAAACGTTGGAGCCACGTTCCAGCAACTCATGCAAAAAACTCTCCCTGATCAAATAAGGCACAACATCGAAGTTTACGTAGACGACATCGTAGTGAAGAGCCGGGAAGCTGGGACCACGTGTTCGACCTATGGGAAACCTTTGACAACCTGAGACAGCACCGGGTCAAGTTAAACCCCGAGAAATGCGTCTTCGGTGTCAAGTCCAGCATGCTTCTCGGCTACGTGATCAGTAGGGCGAGCATCGGTGCGAACCCCGAAAAGATCGAGACCATTGAAAGGATGAGGTCGCCGACCTGCGTGAGGGACATCCAATCCCTCACGGGCAGGATGGCGGCCTCGAGCCGTTTCATTTTTCGCCTTGGAGAGCGGAGCGTACCTTTTTGCAAGCTTCTCCGCAAGCACGATAGCTTCGAGTGGACAGAGGAGGCCGAGGCAGCGTTTCTGCAGCTGAAGCAGTACCTCGCCTCGCCGCACGTCCTCACCACTCCCAAGCTCGGGGAAGTCCTCTTGCTGTACCTCTCGATAACACCGAAATCCACAAGGGCGGTGATGGCAGTGGAATGAGAAGGGAAGCAACAGCCTATCTACTACGTGAGCGAGGTGCTCACCGGGCCTAAGGAGCGCTACCCCAACCTTCAGAAACTGTGTTACACATTGCTGATGGCCTCACACAAGTTGTGTCACTATTTTCAAGCCCACCAGATCATGGTCCCGACCACTTACCCGATCAAGGATATTCTCCGAAACCCGGAGGCCACAGACCGGGTCGCGAAGTGGGGAGTCGAGCTTGGCGAGTTCTATATCCAGTTCGTATCCCGCACCGTGATCAAGGTCCAAGCCCTGACTGATTTCGTGGTAGATTTGACCAGGCCGGATGAGCAAGAGATGAGCTCTCTAGGTCACGAGAGGGAAGCGGGTCGGTGGACTTTGTTCTTCGACGGATCACACCAGTCCGGGCGATCAGGATGCGGTCTCGTTCTCGTCTTCCCCAACAAAGAGCGACCCCAGCATGTCGTACAAATACACTTCGCGGCGACAAACAACGTCGCGGAGTATGAAGCCCTACTAACGGGCCTAAGAGTAAGCGCTGCGCCCGACATCAAACGGCTTGTTGCGAAAGGGGATTCGCAGCTCGTCGTCCGTCAGGTCAGGGAGGAGTTTTAGGCAACTGATGACTCGATGGCGCGGTACCTGGCGGAAGTAAGAAAACTGGAGAAGCGTTTCATGAGTTTCAAAATTAGCTACATTCACAGGGAAGAAAGCAGGGAACCTGACAAGCTCGCCAAGCTCGGATCCTCACAAGAACCGGCCCCGCCGGGGTGCTAGTGCAGCACCTTTTAAAGCCCTCCATTCCCTCCAGAGAAGAGGCCACGAGGACGTTCACTACCCCCACACCGAGACATCCGGTACTGTCTCATACCTCAAGTAAAGCACCACCTGGATGACGCCATTCATCAGTTCTTGGAGCATGGGGCATTGCTTGAGAACGCAGCTGAGCGTTCCTAGCTAAAAAGACGAGCTCGAGCTTACCGTCTGCACGGGGCCTCGCTATACCGAAGGGGTGCTAATGACGTACTTTGTAAGTGCGTTACCTAAGAAGAAGGTAATTACCTTCTGTCCGACATACACGAGGGCATCTATGGCGCCCATGCATCACACAGAACCCTCGTCGGCAAAACATTCCGCATGGGTTGCTACTGGCCCACTGCGATGAGCGACACAGAAGCCTTAGTCAAGCGCTGTGAAGCTTGCCAATACCATGCGCAGTTGACACACAAGCCCGCATATAAGCTGCAAACGATCCCATTGGCATGGCCGTTCGCGGTCTGGGGCTGGACCTCTTGGGACCGTTGATCCCCAAAGGCCTTGGTGGCAAAACGTACCTGTTCGTAGCCATCGACACCTTTACCAAATGGATCAAGGCCGAGCCGGTCTCCAACATCACCGCAGCTGCCGACATATGTTTCTTTGGGACATCGTCGCAAGATTTAACGTGCCTAGCAGGATCATCGCTAACAATGGCACCCAGTTCACGAGCCGGGAGTTCAACAATTACTATGAAGAACTCGGCATGAAACTCGCCTTGACATCTGTGGCCCATCCACAGAGCAATGGAGCAGCAGAGCGGGCTAACGGCCAGATAATGCAAGGCATGAAGAAGAGGGTCTACGATGCCCTCAAGGCAAAACAACAAGGTTGGGTCAGCAGTGCCGTCGATCCTCTGGCGGTCCGGACAACGTCCAGCCGACTCTGGAGAAACTCCTTCCGCTTGTCTATGGTTGGCCGTCCTATCAACGAAATGAGACTAGGGTCCGACCGCGTTAACCGCGCCACCACGTGGCCAGCGGCGAGGCGGCGGCTCGACCTCGACCGCTAGAGGCACGCCGTGAGCACTCCCTACTCGGTCCGCGGCCTACCAATGACCTGCGTCGCTACACGAGCCGCAAGCATACAAACAAGGACCACGCAAGTAAGAGACCTGGTTCTACGTCGTATCCAAAACCTCGCGGGCTCCAACAAGCTCAAATTTCAAGCGGGAGGGATCAGACAAAGTAGTGTCCTCGGCCAAGACAGTTCTCGATGCCTGGTGACAAGTATGGGAACGAGCTCCCTAGCTCATGGAACATCTCCCCTCTACGACGTTTCTACGCCTAATTAGGTCGTAACTCTCCTTTATTTCAATTTTAAAAAAAAAGTGCATCTTTCCCCAATCGCTCGAGCTACACCGGGCTCGATCACGGCCGCCTTAGGCAAGCCCGTGGCCAAAATTCGACGGCTAAGAATAAAGCACTACGGAGCGCTCCTAAGACGGGATAAGCTGACACTTCCTCGCACCCTAGTAAGGCTCCGCGCAGTGTGGAACTCCCGCGGCCTAAGGTACAATAAGCCTATGTCAGGTTTGTTGGGAAGGCCGGATTTGGGCTCCAGCCTAACGCTCGGGGGCTAGGAATTTTTCACATATTTTTTCTAAGTTCTTAACTTTGCCAAGCCCCCATAGCTCGCGTGGCCTCGCTAAAGCTCAGGGCTAGGAATTTACGTGAAATTTTTCCAAGTCACTCTGTTCTTTAGACCGCGCCCAACTCCAAGATCGCACTTGGATTTAGCCGCGGCCCAGGGGCTGGATGACTATGCGCATAAAAACAAAAATTTCATTAAAGCTCGTTCTCACTAAACTCTTAAATTTGCTTTAGGAATTTCGTTACTTTCCATCTAGTTCTCCTACTTTTGCATGATAGATCTGCGCAAGAAAGGAAACAAGCGAGCTCAACAAAGAGGATTCACTAGAGAAGAAATCGCATTTCTTAAAAGGATCTTACAAGCATAAAGGATTGTACAAGCAAAAGGTAGCCCGGCATCCTGGGCTACCGCAAAAGCCTACCCCTACACTACCCCGCCGTGCTTAAGCGCGGCGCCGGCGACTCGCCGGCGGCATGACGGGATCTGGCAACGACGCCACCGACAACGACGACGATGACAACGAGATGGGCACCGACAACGACGGCCCGGGTGCGCGCGCGTGCTGCGCCCTCCGCCTGTGGATGCTCGCGCCCATGAGTGGGGGCGGGGCCACCACGACCGCTTCCGCTGCCGCCTCCGGTGCGGCCTCCCCTGCAGCGACGTTCGCTACCGTGGCCTCCGCCAAGTGCGCCTCCTCCCTGCGGCGGCAAACTCCGCGTCGGCGGAAATCTACGCCGCCTCCGCGTTCTCCTCCTCCTCCTTCGCCGCTAGCGCGACGGCCAGTGCTGCGGCCGCCGCCCCGTCGGCGCGGATTTGTGCGTGCTCCGCCAAAGCGGCCTCCTGGTCCGCGACGACGAAGCACGCGGCTTGCCCGAAGGCCTCTATCTCCTCCAACCGCGCGGGCTGGATCGGAGGCGGCGACGGCATCTCCACCAGCGCTGCCTCCAGCCATTCGTCCCAGTTCGTGGAAGACGAGGAGGACATGTTTTCTGGTCTCCCTTTCTCCCTAAGCTCCCGATCTTGTGCACTCCCCCTCTCTGCGTTTCGGTCTGAGGAATGGTAGTGGTAGGCGCGGACTAGAGTGAGGCCTGCGCAGTGCGCCGCCTCTCACTTTATATGGCCGCGGCAGCGCGATGTCCCATCACGTCGCGGCCTACCCTAAGCGTCGCTGAGCGGGAAGGGACGGGTAATTAAAACCCACAACGCGAACAGAAGAGACGCGCGAGCACTCGTTCCCAAGGGAATACCAACCGCGCCAGTTGCCACGCGACGCGTGTCCCCGCCCCGCTGGCAGCAAGGCAAAAAGCCGCAGCCTGCTAAGGCCCAGCGGGCAAATTCGGCCCAATTATACCAACGAGGCCCATAACGTCAAATCGGCCCGACGCGTGGCGTGGGCTAGGCACGTGAGCCGTCACGACGTCGTTCCGCCTATGCATCCACGCACGATTTGACACAGTAAAGAAGAGAAAAAATGGCTAAGTTCTTCGGCCACAGTACACAATGCTTATCTATTAAGCAAGTGACAAAATAGAATAACGTGGAGTCCGGGAACAGAACAGCCCGGGGTGAGCTACATCCCGCGCTGCAGCTTGAGCTCTTCGAGCTTGGTTTTCAGGTCGCGGATCTGTGTCCGTGCCTGGAGCAACTCTATTGCTCGCGCGTCCCTCTCGTTCTGCTCCTAGGGCAACCTAGCTCGGGCGGCAACGAGGTCTTACGCCCGCTTCTTCACGGACTGCGCCTCGGCTTTGGACTTCGCCCCAGCCTCCCGAAGCGCAGCGACCTCCTCCACGAGCTTGTCGCGGGCTTCCTCAAGCCCGGGCACGATTGAGCTGCGCTCAGACAAGACCGCCTCTAGCTCCTTAGAGGCCGCCTCGCGCGCCTGCGCTCTTCAGCGAGTGCAGCCCGGGCTTGGCCTGCCTCCTCCTTGGCCATGTGAGCCTAGCCCGCCGCAGTCTTCTCCGCTTCTCGGGCCACAGCTAGGTCCTGGGCGAGCATCGCTGCGGCCTCCTTCTCCCTCTCCTGTGGTGCCTGAAACCCGACCTCCAGCTCGGCAACGCGAGCGGTCCAGCGGACCTCGCTCTCGGCAGCTAGCTCGCTCGCGCACTCTATTTGGGTCCGGGCGTCTGCAAGTTCCGTCGAAAGGCGATTGAGCTCCACCGCGTCATTTCTAGCTTGCCCGCGCGCCGCTTCGATCAACGAGGATGCGCCGGCGAAGAGGATATAGGACTGAGACAAGAGCAACGATTCAAGTAATGGAAAGGGGCAACGCCAAAACACAACACACGGCCGCGGGGCTTACCTTCCTGTGCAGAGTGAGCCCGCTCCTTATTTTCTCCTCGACGGCGTCGCGCGCGGTCTGGTCAAGTCCGCGAGGGTGCGTCTCGTGGAACGTCAAGGGCAAGCGGTCCGCGGACTCCGAGTCGCTCTCCTCTGACGACATAGTGTGCGCCGCCATCAAGCAGATGGCCCCGGTAAAGCCCCGGGAAACGGAGCGGTCGCCCCGACCACGACTGCTCGTCTCTCCACCTCCCCAATCTTGGCCGCAACCTCGGCCTTCGCCGTTGTCGCCTGCTCCACGGCCAACTTGGCCTCGTGGAGCTCGGCACCCACGAAGGCTACTGCCTCGCGGGCCCTGTCCCGTTCTCCAGCGGCGAGAGAGGAGGCAGCCCGAGCCTCCGCCAGCGCGGCCTTCAGCTCGTCCGCCTCCCGCTTGGCGGCCGCAAGCTCACCCCTGGTTTTGTCCGCCTCTTCTGAGAGAGCCCAGACTTCGTCTTCTCCAGCCCGAGCCTTAAGCGCCGCCTCCGCGGCGGCCAGGGACTTCTCGAGTCCGGTCTTGGCCCTGATTGCTTGTTCAGCGGCAGCCCGCGATTGCCGAAGCTCGTCATGAAGCCCGGCGATTTCCTGTGCGAGCTCTCGCTTCTCCACCGAGGGTTCGGCCTGTCGCGCGGCCTTCTGAGTAGCGGCCTGCACCTCCTCGAGCTAGGCTTTCAGCTTGACTAGCACGTCCTCCGCCAGAGCTTGGCCGGCCTTCGCCAACCGGAGCTCCACCTCCGCCGCGCTTTTACCCTCCATGGGAGGCAAAAACGTGGGGGCTGCGCCAACCACCATGAGCAGGCTTGGGTGAGGACGCGCCATCTCGCCCTCCGCCGCTGCTTGCCTGGCCTCCGCCAGAAACAGCAGTAACCTTGCTGCCTCGACCTCTGCTGCCTCAGCGTGCTAGCGAGCGAGGTTCAGCTCGTCCACAGAAACAACGCCTAAATGCACCAGCAAATCCTCCCTTGTCAGGGCAAGGACCGGGCGGATCTGCACGTCCGGCACGCTTCCCCCGACGGAGCGCTGCGCCCGGTTGTTCACTTGCTGCTCCACCCACTGTGGGGTCGCAGATATCCAGCCCGCGGAGGCGGTGGCCTGGCCCACGCGAGGGGGACGCAGCAGCCAGCCGATGTGAGCACGCCGCGCCGCCGATCCAACCGCCAACAGCATGCGCCAGTCGGGCGCCGGTGGCGCGTCCCCAATCGGAGTCTTGAAGAGATCGGCGATCCCCCAGCGATCGACCGGCCTCCACCCATGCGTCGTGCGCCTTCGACGCGCAGGGGGTAACCCACAGCGAATCCCCGGCGGCAGCATCCACCCTCACTATCTCCTCTACCTCGGCAGCCGCATCCAGCACCGCCATCGGCAAGCAAACCGATGACGTCCTGCGGATCAACCGCACTTCCTTGCCCCGCGCCTTAGGCTGCGTCGACAACCTCTCGCCGGCCTCCAGCAGCAGTGACAGGAGCGCCCCTCCTTCTTGCCTGGGCGAAAGCGCTTCTCCTTCCTCTGGCGCCGCCAGCGACAACGCCGCCACGGGCTCGACCAATTCATCCTCAGTCGCCCTGACTTCGGCGGAGGGGGCCGCACATCAACTGCCACCTCGGTGCTGCGCACTGCAATCAGAAACACATGGAGCAATCAAACACAAAAACGAGACGATAGCGGGTAGCGCAAGGAACTTACGCGCTGGTTTGAGCTCTGTGCCCGCGTACACCCCGGTGTAGGGCGCAGAAAAAGCCCCGTCTCTAGCCCGCCGACGCGGCTCGTAGTCGGCGCGGCCGTTCTCTTCCCAGGCCGGGCTACGTCGACCATCTTGTCGGACCCCCGCCGCAACATCACCACCGGCGTCGGGCCTGCCGCGGTTGCGACATCCTCGTCGTCGCTGTCCTAGGCGGGCCGATACCTCCTCCGCCTTTTTGTGAGCGCCGCGACCTGGACCCGTGCGGAAAACGAGGCGTGAGATCGGTTGAGCCCCCAACACTCAGCCCGCGTCGCACGAAAAAATTCTTACCTGCGCCGGCACCGTGCGTTTCCTGGCCCGCATCTCCGCGCCTTCCTGCGCCACGCCGGCTGCGGTCGGAGCCGGCGCTGAGCACCCCTCGCCCGACGCCACCGGCAAAGCCAATGCCCCGCCGGATACCGCCGGTGATCCTCCTAACGGCGAGCGTGCCGCCAATGGCTTCATGTCCAAGGGCTCCCTTGCGGAGCCCGTAGCCTTCGTGGCCTCCTTGGCCACATTCCATGTTCGCTGTGCATGAAGAATCGGCAAAGCCAGACCGTCAGGACCTATGGGCGCACGCGGTCTGGAATTCAATCGAACACCTGCCGGGCGCATACCGTGGATAATCTGTCCTTTACGTTCCTCCCGGGATAGGGATTTTTCTCCATGGGCAGCAGCATCCCAGCGATCCTCGCCGCATCGTGGGCCAGCAGCTCTGCAAAGCATCACAAACGATCACCATGCGTGCCAACCCAAAGTTCAAACAGAGCATCGTGACAGGTGGTCAGGTGCTCACCTTGGTGGAAGTCCGGTCCAGTCACCCGGTAGCCCATCTCGGCCTTGCTTCGCTCGCGGTGCCCGTGAGAAGTAATCCGGTCTCGAACGAAGCTATTGACAATATCATAGCCCGTCAAGTTCCTCTTGGCGAGCTCAGCGATCTCGTACGCCACCGCCTGCTCCTCTGGTAAGGGCTCGCCACGCACGAAGATCGGCGCCTCCGGTGCGGCTGAAGAATACTCCAAGTATGAACCTCCGCGATCCAGATAGAACCACCGTCGGACCCAGCCATCGACTTTCGTCTTGACTGCATAGTCCGGGTACGTTCTACTGCCCCGGGCCCGCGTGTGGTAAGATAGAGGACCCGTCGTTGCCCACGCGATAGCCGACGGGCTTCAACTCAAAGTACTGCGTGAAGAGATTCACTGAGGGCCACGCCCCACAGTACGCCTCGCACAAGTATGCGAAGATCGACAGATGAATGTATGACTGCGGGGACAGATTCTCCGGCCGCAACTCCATAAGAGCGAAGAAGTCGGCCACGAACCGCGACTCCGTGCGGAACCTGAGATAGCCGAGCTTTGAAGCGGACCATTTCGATGAGGCTCGGGCTCGCTCCGGCTACTGGCCGGAAAACTCAAGACCCGGCCTCACGAAGCCGTCCCTCTCCAGCTCCGCCATCCTCTCTCTTGTAAGCACGCTATCTCTGATGAACACCATGGTAGCCGAAAGCGGAAGTCGCAGGAACCGGATGAGGGGAGCAAGAAGGCGAAGAGAAAGATGGAGAGATGAAAATGAAGATGAAAGGGACATTCTGCGGTAGAAGTTCCCCCCAAACACAGCGTTATCAAGGAAGGTAACGGTCGGAGTGGAGATCGTGGGGGTCGTGCCCAAGAAGACGTAACTGTCCCACTCTACTGTCGAATCAAATTCAATGCTCGACCTCACACCCCCTGCGGTTTCAAGAAAACCCTAGCCAGGTCTCCCGCGCTGCGCATAAGTATTGGGCTTCTCTAAACTTCATATCGGCTAGCCACGCGACCCGCTCGAGGTTCGGGGGCTGGCTGTTGGTGATTCATAATTGGCCCACCCCGCGATGGGCCTTGGGCCGGATCCGTACTGGCCTGCCGCGCATAGAAAGAGCCCGAAGGCCATCCCTGGCTGTACCAAGAGAAACGTCTAGCCTGCTGGGGCCATCCTCGAGCTTGACTAAGACAACCACGCCTCCCTTGGTCCAAACCAGGAGTGTTGCACACCTCCCGAGCTACCCTTAGCCCGGGAGAGGGCCCGCGGACAGCTCGCCTATCCCCTGGGCAGGTGGCAACAGCTGTCATGCCCCTCCACACTTTCCTCGGCCTTGACCGAGACGACTGCGCCTCCCCAGGGTATCGGTAGCCCGGGGGAGAGCTGCGCGGGCAGTGGCCATGCCGTTTGTCCCTTGGGCAGATGGCAGCAGCTGCCGCGCTCCGCGACGCCCCTAACGGGTGGCGCTAGGCTGGCTTCGACCAGTCAATGCCATATAGGGGATAAAGGGAAAGTGCTTTCTCCCTGTGCAGGCTACTTCCCTGTATCGACACACCAAGACGAGCACGTGTCCAGTACTGACTAGACAAGCTTCTCTTTGCAGGCCACAGATAGGACGGAGCCCGGGAACGAGACAAGGGCGCCGTCACTAGAGATGGACAATGCATGGATAGGCGTGGGGCCCACGGTATCAGCTCCGAACAACCCATCGCGCCTATAAAAGGAGAAGCCTGCCCAGCATAACGACCAAGAAGTCTAAGAGGGCAAGCAACACGAGCGTCTGAAGCTTCCTTAGCAGTAGCAGTAGTCTAGCAGAGTAGATTCTAGCCACCTCAGTGTCCGAAGCTTCCCTGTAAGCTTGTGTCGGCGCCTCCTAGGCCGGCCTCGGCGCCCCTGTACTGTTTCCACCAGATAATCAACGAAGGCTGGAGTAGAGCTATTACCCTGCAGTGGGGGTTTGAACCAGGGTAAAAACACTTGTCTCGCACGGTTTGTATTTCCTTCACCTCACCTCTCTCTCCCTCTTAGTCCCACCGTACGACGGATCTGTACCCGGATCCCGGATCACACCAGGGACCGTCCGGGAAGATAGTGTGGCCAGAGCCCCCGAGAGCTCGGCCGCCACCCCGGGCTGCTGGGAAGGGTTGTCGTTGGGCCTCACTCCAACTACAAATTCGTCTGTCGGTCCATGGACCCATGGCCCGCAGTAGGCGCGTTTCCCAGACACTGACAAAGGTGGAGATCCAAACCCTAGTCTTTTCTCCCCTCTTCTTCCTTCCTTCTTCTTCTTCTACCCGAGATTGCTTCCCCTCTTGATCTATTGGCCAGCTAGAGCAGCAGCTTGAGGGAGGCAGCGGCCACCACCGCCAGCTAGGGCAGCGCCTGGATGGGGCGGCAGTGCTGGACAGGGCGTCGGCCACCGAGGCGATGGAGACTGCCTAGAGACAGCGACGCCGATGGGGAACGGCGACGCCGGTGAGGAACGGTGATGGCTGGGGGAGAGACGCTAGGAGGAGGCAGTGGGGGCTGGAGGGAGGAGCACGGGCTGGATTGGGAGGGAGAGAGCACGAGTGAGAGAGAGAAAGAGAGCTGAGCTCGGGGAGGCACCAAATAAAAGGAGAGAGTTCTAGGGAAGGAGTTCTAGAGAGGATGAGAGACCGACAAGGTCTATTGGGGGCGGTGAGGAGATAGGCCGATTGGGCTGGCTAGCCCATTCCTTTTTTTTTTCCAATTAGCATTATAGCCGCCCCGCCGCCTCCTCTCCTGTCTCCGCCCTGGCTGGCGGCGCCCTCGTCTCCGCGCACCCTAACCGAAGAGGGTGAGGTGCGGTCCTCCTTCCACCGCTGACCGACCGCCTTCACCCCCTTCCTCGGCTTCGGTGGCGCCACGCCGCCGGACCGACAAACCCCACCCACCACCATGCCGCCGCCTTCCCGGCCCAAATCTAAACTCGAACCCCACCCCGAACCCTAACCCAAACGGCCGGCGGCGAGGTCAATGGCGACGACAATGAGGTCGGCTCCTCCTTCCTCCTCCTCTATAGTTCGCGCGGGGAAGGGGGAGACACATGGCCCGCGGGGATAGATCCAGTCTGGATCCCGTTCCCCAGAATTTCTCTATGTATATATATCAGCATGGTGAACAGAGACAATCGGCGAGCAACCAATCCTTGTATACATATTGTTTCTGTGGGTACATACGGTGCTACCTGCACATCGGTCGAAATCTCATCCAGGTTCGTTGCAGGGGAAGGATGAAGAGATGGCCGTCTCCACTCTTCTCTCTCTCTCTCTCCTGAAGGCTCTTCTTCAGTATCTCCACATTGAAAAAGAGTGATGGTAGGAAAATTAAAAAGAAAAGTTATACCAGAAAATAAACGCCGACAAAAAACTAGGATAAAATATTCAAAATAGTGGAAAACCTTCTAGAAGGCTCGAAATGCCACCTAGGATAAGTCGTCGCACATTCGCACTCACAGCTGGTGAGAAGCAGGATCAACAATCTGTCCACATGGGCTTAGTAGCACCTCATGGAATCAATTGTGCTAAACGCTTAATTAGCTTTGACAATAATTAAGAGACAAGGGCACAAGGTACGCACAATATGCTGCAATTTATATATGTATTTTGTTTTCTTCTACGGAAGTTGATAAAGACACAGAGGTTATATATATTCCTCCTCGATGAATGTAAGAACAAAATTTGATTTGTTGGCAGATAACCACGGAAAGGGCATGTATATCGAAAGGAGGGACAGACGACGGCCCCACGCAATTGAAAATCTGTGCACGAGGATATCACCTCCAATTTTAAAATACGTTATGTCTACAAGGAGCTTCGTCGTTTATGTTCAAATCAAGCCACAAGGAACTGAAGCCACTTGCGTTAAAATCAAGCTCTGTAATAATGGCAAATTAAAAATTTGTACGATCGAGTGGGCTTGGGACACTTTTCCTTAACTGTTCTGTTATCCTTTTGGACTAGGGATATGTATGAGTTTGTTTTTTTTCCAGATTGGTGTCGGATAGTGTCCTACAGAGTCTCTTGACAGTTCGGTGCCCATCGAAAAAAATGTTCGGTAGGGACTAATGCCACATGTCACAGACGCGTAAACATTGCTAGTCTACAAATTGCAAGGCCCTAACAAAATGGCTCGTGGTGCATCCACATAGGCGGCCTGTGGTGCCTGTGCTGCCGGCTGTCCCCACGTCACCGAAAAATCTGTGGCCGTTTAATCGTCTCGTCAAATAAAATCCGGCCGTCCATACTAAAATAACCTTTTAAAAAAATTTCACCTGGTAGAGCACAAGGCGAGTGGCTTGGCAAGTTGGCTAAACGAGCTATCTTTCACCCCGCCAACCAGGCTTCGAATCCCCGCTCCAGCGTCCACGACTCCATTTTCCCAGAGCCCGATTTGCGACACGTGACACAACTTGTAGCAGCCCCGCAATCAAGTGGCACCATCGAAACCTGTCGAGCGGCCACCGGACAACGTCCGCTAAAACAACAAAATGCTAGTTGGGAGCCTTCGAACACCGACTAAAGAACAAATCCCGAAAAAAACAAACTCCACGGACTCCAAACCTTGGACCGAGGCTGACCGAACCCCATCTAGAGGAACCCCTTCACAAGAACAACCATGGTGCAACAACCACTTGGCACAGTCTGGTGACGGTCAGACGGCCTCCAGACAACAGTGTCCAGTCGGCCCCCTTCCTAGGAAACCCAGTATGGTGATGGCAGGACGCTCTCCGAACAAGGACCCAACAGTGTGCTTCTCCCATTTGCGACACGTGGCGTAGCCTAGGACTGCCACGCCATCAAGCGGCTCCATTAGATCTTATTCATCGGCCACCGGACAACACCCATTGAAACAATAAAATGCTAGTTCGGAGGCTTCGGACACCAGCAGAAGAACAAACCCTAAAAAAAAACTCCACGAACTCCAAACCCTGGACCGGGGCTGACCGAACCCCGTCTAGAGGAACCCCTTCATAGGAAAGACCATGGTGCAACAACTACTTGGCATAGTCTGGTGGTGACGGTTAGACGACGTCCAAACAATAGTGTCCAGTCGGTCCCCCTTCATAGGAAAGACCACAGCGCAGTGACCACCAGACCCAATCTAGTGACAGCCGGACGCCCTCCGGACAACGACCAGACATCGTGCTTCTCCTAGTTGCGACACGTAGAGCCTTCGGACATCGACCGAAGAACAAACCCCGAAAAAACAAACTCCACCAGGCATAGTTCTATGCCCATTGGACAGTTCATTGGGACCAAACCCTTGGACCCATTCTGTGGAATCCCTTCACTGAAAAGACCACGGCGCAACAACCATCGGATCCAGTTTGGTGACGTTTGGATGCCGTCCGTACAACGCGCCAAAGGATGCATAATCATCGCTAGCATGAATGTGATAACATAAACGTGATTAGAAGACTCTGTAGCAGCACCCATGAAAGATAGATCTGACGATGAAAAATAATGGTGCCGACTAAATGAGTAAACTTAGCAATAATTGAGTACGGGCCTTATACCGGGGTGGACCAAAACTCGACCAGCTCCTAGTCATCTGGTTGGTGAACTGGCTGGGGTGGGCCCCACGCCAGCCCTTCCCTGACTGGGGTGGGCCCCACGCCAGCCCTTCCCAATCTCCATTCTCCTCATCACATATCCAGTCCTCACTAGCCACTGATGCTGAGGCTTCCAGAGATTGAAACAAACACTACTCAGACACACAAACTGCACATATACACACAGAGAAATTATTTAGTGCTCAAGAACCAGCGAGAAGAGCTCCGTTCTTCCCTGTTCAGCTGGTACGCTGCACCTGACATGCCTCCTCTTCCATTCGCCTGGAAAGCTAGCGTTCATGTTACTGTTTTGAGCTGCTTCTTGAGCAGTTCTCAAAGCTGCTGGCTCCGAGTGTTTGCTTGCCTTTTGATTTGTTTCTCTCTCTACAAGCTCTGCTGTTTCTTGAGCAAGTGTTGGGATATTAGCTGAATCCTACGCTGAAGTTCTGCTCTTTGACTCGAAAAGGTTTTTTTTTTTTGGTGCCTTCTTGCTGAATCCTAGAGCCAGCTGAGTTATTTTTTCTTATGCAATGCAAGAAGCCAAGGACATGAACCTATCTTCTTTGTTAATCGGGAGTTTGTGGATATGGTGATCTACGAAGCACGTAAATGCTGTATTTTAAAATGCACGTGCATTCGCTTCTTTGTTGTTCTTTTAAAGAGCAGGTTTTTTAAGCAGATTTTCTCGTCTGAACAAATTTTATAACTGTGTTTCTTTTTCTTTTTTTTTCTCTTGGTTCATTTTGCATGTTGGCTTGGGTTATTTGTGAAAAGGAAGTGTTTTAGAGCGCACAGATCTATAAAAGTAATGTTCTTGGATTAAATCGTGGTATATTGTAGTCTTCTTTCTCAAAAGTATATATGAAAGTACTCTCACTTGAGGTGCTCCAATACCATGACTTCCATCCAAAGCCGCTCTTCAGTCCTTTGCTTCAGTTTAGAGTATTGAAAATCATATGCTAGTAGAAGTTCTGTTTCTTGGATCGGAACAAGCTTTCTGATTATCCATTTATGAATGAAAGGTCTGGTTGTCTGAACCATTTAACATTTAGCATTTCTTGTAAAGTGAAAACTAATCTTCTACGATACTTTGTACTGTCACAGCTGTTCACTTGTTCTTGCACAATTCTTGAATTGTTAGCCTGTACTATGAACGTATGTTTGTAATTTTCACCTTATAAACCTCTGTTCATGGGACCAACAATTTCTAATTTCTTCACTTCTCCAGTATTTTCATGGTTTCACCATGATAAACAGTTTCAGTTGTCTCTTAGTCCTTGCACAGAAACGTTGACTCCATTTCTTTGTTCCTCACAGAAATCATTGGGTTTTGGATCTAATGGCATGTTCCTCATTTGATAATTTGGCACAACATAAACTAATCAAATCTGGACAGCTCATTGCAGTGTTTTCTGGACTTTGTTCACAGCTTGGTTTGGATTTTTTTTTTTCTGATGTAGGAGTATTTTGTTAGTGTTAGTATACTGAATCGTATCAACTGTGCATTGATGGACTGAACTGAATTCTGCATACTTCCTTCATTTGTCATAACTTCACATGGTTCTTTCTGAATCAGGTAACCGCCGCCGACGAGCACACCGAGAATCCGAGATGTATCTGGTGAAGGACATTGGCGGCGCCATTGGCCTGATGGCCGTGGCCCTGGTGCTGCTGGGCACCTGGCCGGTCGTCCTCGCCGTGCTAGAGCGCCGGGGACGCCTGCCGCAGCACACGTACCTGGACTACTCCATCACCAACTTCCTGGCCGCCGTGCTCATCGCCTTCACCTTCGGCCAGATCGGCGACGACACGCCGGAGACACCCAACTTCCTCACCCAGCTCACTCAGGTCACCACTTACCAGCCACTTTAACTCAGCTACCCAATCATGGAAAGCTAAACATGTCAATCTCTGCAACTGAACATAAAATGGATAAACACTTAGCACTGTCAGCAAGAACTTCAGTTAGTGCATCAATCTCTGTTTTTCTTTTCATTGTTTCTCCTCCTTTTTTATACTGTTTCTGTTCTGCAGTGAAATTGATCTTTACTGTCGATTCAAGAACGCAGGACAATTGGCCTTCGATCATGTTTGCGATGGCGGGCGGTGTCGTCATCAGCCTCGGGACGCTGGCCACGCAGTATGGCTGGGCATTCGTCGGACTTTCGGTCACCGAGGTCATGGCCTCAAGCCTGAAGGTTGTCATAGGTACATACAGTGGGACGCTTCTACACATGCTCTACAGATATGGATATCTGCTGTTGCTATTGTTGTCTGAATTGTTCATGATCTGGATTTAGTAGTATGACTGAAACTTCTTTTGCAGGGACAACACTGAACTATTTCCTCGACGGCCGGATCAACAAGGCTGAGGTTCTTTTCCCCGGCGTCGTGTGCTTTTTGATTGCTGCCTGCCTTGGCTCTCTTGTTCACTCCTCCAATGCCGCTGATAACCAGGAGAAGCTGTCAAGCTCCATGGCAAACCACAGAGACATCACCGGGTACAAAAATTCTCTCCTACATGTGGTTCTGCCCAAATGTTACTTCTGAAAATATGAATAGTTTGAAGAACAATTGTTTTGGCTAATCTGTTTATAGCCGGAATCTGTAACACCGTTGTGAGTTTTGCATGTAAACTGCGTAAACTGCATCCGAATATTTATTCGCGTAGATACCATTAGTGAGATTGCAGTCAACTGCATCCGAATGAACAAGACCATGACTTCTTCAGTTTTCCACAGGAACAATGCAAACGAAGAACTCACCAAGCCCCTCCTTGAGAAAGGTACCAGATCAATGAACAGATTACAGACTTTTGCGATTAATCTGAGAATGATCTAACATGGAGCTTTTCATTATATTTCAATTGACAGATGAACCAAAGGATTGCGAAGAAGCAAGACCTGATGTGCCCCAGGCTACCAAGACGGTGGAGAAAATAGATGCTGGGACAGCAGAATTCCTTGTTGAGCTGGAGGGGAAGAGATCAATTAAAGTAGGTACTTGCAAAACACTACAGGCACAAATACGAATGGAAGTTCAAATGACCAGATTCACTTGGAGAATTTTCGTGGGGCAACCGAGATGCATACATTACACCTGCAAATCACACTACCTGAAAATTCATATGCTTATTCCTGAGGAAACAAGTTGAGCAGAATTAATATCAATTACCTGCAAACATGTTGACAACGAAGAACAGCCAAATTCTCTAACCACTACTAACAAAGGAGTCACAAAAAGAAAAATTTATCCCACATCATGATCAATTAAGACCAACACTCCATCACACCCACACCCTATCATAGCAGCAAAACATATAGTGCACCGTTCTGTAATAGTGTTCAGAACGTTGGTCAGGTGTGCATCAGCATAACACAGTAGCAGTGTAGCACATCATGTTACTTTTTTTTTTTGTTTTTTTTGAAAGAGGAGCAGAGAACTATCATCCTATTTCATTGATCAGTAGAAGAAAAGCCCGTGCAAACACAGGATACAACCACAATGCTCCGCCGTAACCCTGGTCACAGCCAGACGCACCTCCGGCGACACTCCACTGACAAGGAAAACATGCAGCACTACTCCCAACTCAACAATCAGAACACTGTTGTGATTTGCTGATTGCTGAATTACTGATTGCTAAATTACCAACTCCAGGTGCTGGGGTCCAACACGTTCCTGGGCCTGGGCATCGTCACCTTCGCGGGCGTCTGCTACTCGCTCTTCTCCCCGGCGTTCAACCTGGCGAGCAACGACCAGTGGCGCATGCTCCGGGAGGGCGTGCCGCACCTGGTGGTCTACACCACCTACTTCTACTTCTCCGTCTCCTGCTTCGCCGTCGGCATGGCGCTCAACGTCTGGTTCCTCTACCGCCCCATGGTCGGCGTGCCCGGCTCCTCCCTCGAGGCCTACCTCCGCGACCGGGAGGGCCGGGGCCTCGCGCTCCTCGCCGGCATGCTGTGTGGCCTCGGCAACGCCTTCCAGTTCATGGCCGGCCAGGCCGCCGGCTACGCCGCCGCCGACGCCGTCCAGGCGCTGCCGCTGGTGAGCACGTTCTGGGGGATCGTGCTGTTCGGCGAGTACCGGAGGTCGTCGCGGAGGACGTACACGCTGCTGGGGAGCATGCTCTTCATGTTCGTCGTCGCCATGGCCGGGCTCATGGCGTCGTCGGCGCACCGGAAGCCGCTTTGACGAGCCCAGATCATCGATCCATGTCCCTGCCTCTGCCTCTGCCTGCCATCGTGGTTCTCCTGCTTGCGTTGCGTGCGCTGCAGTGGCAAAGGCATGGCTGTACGTGTTAGCTACTAAGATATGCCACCATGAGTGATCATCGATCACGGGAGAGAGATCGATGCAAGCTGTAATTAATCCAGCGTGATGTGATGTTTTCACTGAATTGAACAGAAAACCATGTGCAACTTATTTTTAGTTTCCTTGATGGTAGCCAACGATGATACGTTGGAATTGTTTCCACTGGATTAGCGGTTTCAAATAGTTTTGAGATATTTCGTGTGGTTTCATGTATTTTGTTGTGTATCTCGTTAGGTGGTTTCATATAGTTTTATCGGATGGTTTCGTAAAATTTTATATAGTTTTAGAAATTTTAATATAGCTTCACACAGTTTCATGTTGATAAGGCTTCTGATGTCATCGCTCCATTTTCCTTGCTTATCAACCTCATCTGTTGAAAAATCGATTGTCCATTTTTTAGCAAATATGTTTAGTTTTACGGAAATGCTTAGAACCGAACATACAATTGCATCAAACGTCGTGGTTCACAACTCACAGCCCAGATCTCGCACCCTCATCTCATATCTCTTCACTACACCTTCTCTCCCACCCGGCATCCTTCCGTCCCTCTCTGCTGCGTTGCTGCCTTGCCTCTCTCCAATAGTCCAAAGCTCCTACATTGCTGTGTTTACTTCTCAATGCTTGCTTCTCGATGTTTCAATGTTTTTAATTTCAATACTACAACAATTGGTTAAACATACTTCATCGTTGTTCGTATTGGTGCAGTATTTTTGTTCAAAAATAACATTTATTTTAACACGCTGCAACCTTTGTTTCAATACACTACAACAGCGTCTAATATTTTGATAATGCATCGAATGCCCTTAATTTTATGGTATGAATTTATTATTTTTGTATCCAGAAGATTTGTTTTTGTGAGAAGAGCGGCCTTTCCTCTTTGGTAGAGTGCCTTGCTTTATCACTCACCGTACACTAGAGCCAGCACACAAAGCCCTTGCCAAGCCACACCGCCGTGGTTGCACATCGATTCTTCTTATACCACAATGATACCTCTCGATACTTCCCTGCCTTCTCTCAGCGTGGTTAAACATAAGGATAGAAATAAACCTAGAAATAGGGATGAAAAAATATTTTCAGCTGTCGAGAATGCGGATTGCTTGTGACATAGCTTTGTTGTTATTGTTGCTTTTGTATCCGATTGGGGCTGTGGCGGAGTAAATATTACTACCTCCGTTTTTTTTATTTGACGCCTTTGACTTTTCGACACGCCTTTGACCATTCGTCTTATTCAAATTATTTTTGTAAATATCATTTATTTTGTTGTGATTTATTTTATCAATAGAGGTATTTTAAATATGTCTTATTTTTTTACATCTTTGCACTAAATTTTTAAATAAGACGAATGGTCAAAGACGTGCCAAAAAGTCAAAAGCGTCAAATAAAAAAAAACCGAGGGAGTAGCACCCGACAAGATGTGCTCAGAAGCAAGCCAAGCAACCGCAAGATTGGGTGGGTGCCACCCGTATCATTCACATTCACAATGATTCAAAATTAATTAATAGAAGATACAGCTTTCCAGATCCTTTCATACATATACAGTGAAGGTGCCCTTTGGTCGGGTCGGGGTGGAGTGGAAGTGACAAAGTCAACTTCGGAGACCATGGCACTACGGGACAGGGGTCGGTATCAAAGCTAGCATTTGATTCTTGATGATGCTCATGCACAGCTCGATCTCCCTAAAGATCGGGATGTTCTGCGAACTGCACGGTTGTAGGCGCGAAAGTGCCGAATCAAGGATGTGAGCGACTTCGGCTGGATGATACTGTTTCTCCGTGCAGTTCTGATGATAAAAAATGATGACATTATTAGATCAGCACGCGCAGCACGACTAGACGGTTCATACGGCTTGTATGATTTACCTGTATCATTAGGACGGTAGCTACACAGGATGAAATCATCTCTGAAGGGAATTGGGCTTCAGAATCAGAACCGTTGGGCAACCTTGGGCTAGGAATGCTATTTGCTGCATGGTCAAAGGGGCCAGACACGCTGTTCTCTTGACAAGCTGAATCTGCCTGCCCTGAATCTGGAGGTACCTGTCTTATTTCTGGTATGCTGGAACCGGGGCCAGCACTGCGGTTATTATTCAAATTATCCAATGCTTCCCCTATTTTGGCAAAAGGGTTCTCTCCTTCACTCACTTTGCACATTGCCTGGTAAAAGGGAAACAGTGGGCAGCAAATAAGTATATTTTTGAACAAGGGGTTTTCAAATATGTGATTGAAAAAAATTAAAATAACACCTAGTCTCAGTTGCACCAAAGATACGAGAGAATAAATAATTCAGTTGACAAGCAAACATTTTCTAGAAACTTAATATTCTCTCTGGTAAGTGCCCAACAATAGACATAACTAAGAGCAACACTTAGAGACAGCCCAAGAAACAGCCTAAGTATTTAGGAAAAAGTGCCGATTTGGTCCGTCAACTTTCGCGTTTGCACCAGATTCGTACCTGTGGTCCAAAACCTAGCTCAGCGAATCCCTAACCTTACAAACAGGAATACTCATGAACAATATACCATTGCAACGGTGTAGCTGTTTCACGTGGTGTTTTATATATTTCATATAGTGTTTTACAAGCATTTCATGTGTGTATTTCATTAGTGTTTCAAGTGGTGTTTCATGTGTTTTACGTTGCATTTCACATGCTGTTTCATGCGAAACACCTTACCGTTGCAACGGTATACTGTCAGGTAGCAGCTATGCCATTTTTGTCCCTTGACCGATCAAACCCGTCTATTGAGCAGTTTTGGCTAATGTGGATGCTGAGGTAGCTTGTTTTGCACATGTGGATCGCCACGTCGTTGATGACATGGACACACATCGGATGGGTGATGTGGCCAATCCATTTCCATTTTTTTCCCCCATTTTTCTCTATCCTTGCGCTTTCTCTCTCCCCTTATCTCTCATCTCTCAGACCCCCTCTACCCAAATCACCCGATGTCATCTCTCCTAATGCCGGTGAGTCATCTCCTTCAGTCCTCTCCTAACACCAGGCCTCTCCCTCTCACCGCCAAGCTCACCGTTGGCCTCGGATCTCCTGGCCTCTTAGCAGTCTCTTCCCTAGCACCGCCCACCTAGGCAAGTGGCGATGACCCGGCGCGAGAGGAGGCTGCCGCGACAGCTTATGTGGGGGAAGGCGGCAGCAGCGACCATGCTGAGAGAAGGGGCGACAGTGGGCCGCAGGGGAGGAGGCGGCGGCACTTGCTGCATAAGGCGACAGCGGCACACAATGGAGGAGGCGACGGCGGCACGCGTTGGAGGACGCAACGGCAGAGAAGGTGACGGCTAGGAGGCGGCGGCTGCTGCCTAGAACGCTAGGAGAGTTTTAAGACAGAGGGGAGAAAGGGGAGAAAATAACAAGTGGGGCGTACTGAAAATTTTTAAATTTAAATGGAATTTCCCCTTGTTTAGCCCATGTGTTTGCTGCCCCTATTTCAGTCCAAATCTGCATCCAAGTGTGCAAAAAAGACACATGGGTGCCACAACAACCAAAACCACTCTCCAAAGATGGTTTGACCAGTCAAGGGACCAAAGTGGCATGGTTTTGTAAGCCCAAGGATGCGTCAAGCCTGGTTTTGGACCATAGGGATGAATTTGGTGCAAACATGAAAGTTGAGAAACCAAATCGGCACTTTTTCCAAATATTTGTCAAGTATAAATCTAAGATGGCCAATGATTAAGCATGAGAAGCTCGCTTACACAACGACGACCTCTTATAGCACATTAGGGGACCGTTGTAGCTCTTTGCGCTAAAAACGGACTCTATTACTCAAAACTGTTGATTCACATGTAGGGCAATATTTTCTTGATTCTATATATATGTGGCGAAATTTTGTTGCTCCATATTTATGTACATGAAATAATCTTAATGATAATTTAGCACATTTGAGTTATCAAATATATTAATTGATGGAAAAAGCACTTATTCGATCCCTCAACTATAGTCGTGAACCAATTTGGTCCCTAGTTCCTCCAATTACCAAAACCAGACCGAAATGATCCTTTTACCGGACAACAGTTTTGGGTGGTTTTCGCTGAAGTGGCAATACACGTGGCTGGTTTTGCTGACGCGGCATTACATAGGGATCTATCTCCCTCTCAAATTTAGTCGCCACATGTAATGCCACGTCAGTAAAACCAACAACGTGTGCTGTCGCGTCAGTGAAAACCTCCCAAAACCGCTATTTGACCGGCCAAGAGGCTATTTTGATCCTGTTTTGATAATTTTATATCCACTCTTGTCCGGCATTCGACATTAGAGACTAAATTGGTTCGCGAGTCATAATTGAGAGACCAAACAGGTACTATTTCCTTAATCCTTAATAGATCATAACTAATGAAATTTCATAGATTGTGTAATACTTCTTTCGGTCACGAAAAGCTATTGTTTCCTGACAGTCATTGATGTGGTCACCAAAATGCAACTTTGATTATAATTTATTTATTAAATCTGTTAAAAATAAAATCTGCTAAAATTATTATAATATGGCAATACATTTTGAGAAATCATTACTTGTATGATTTTTATGTGTAATATAAATATTTTAAAAGATATCTATAGATAAAATTTCCAAAGTTCTACATTGTGTATCCCAAATCAACTGTTTTTCTTACTGGATTGGGTAACTTGACGTGATACTGACAGAAATAGAAATATTCATGGCTGACTAACCTGAATAGCAACATCAACCATCAGTTTTGCTCTGCACCTTGAAGTCTCAATAATTTCCATCACATGGGATCCGGACTGCTGATTAATACAACCAAAAAGGTTATACGAGTCTGGTATTACAGAAAAGGCTCCACCATTTTCCATGGATTTATGGTACTGTGCTGGATGCCCACGATATGTGTTCCGTTGCCGCAGAGAAAGCAGTGCGGAAGCAACCTGAGTATGAAAATGTATTATATCATTGAGTTCATGAGAATCGTAAGCTACTACAAGTCTATAATTGGCATCCAGAACTTTGGAAAATTACATTATCATTAGAATCTCTTAGCTGCACAAGCACCATAGCATATTGCTTCCTAAAGTGCTCCAAGTCTCTAATAGTTTCCCCGTCCTTTTGTTTCCCCGAAACTTCGTCATTCATGTGCCTTAACTCTACCAGCAAAGCTTCCTGCAAAAGATGAAACAGTTCATAAACATAAAAAGAAAACTATAAACAATACACACTTATTATGTAAAAAATTCCAGATCAAGCGTATCCAATAAGTAATTCTAGCATGTTAAATATGTTCAATGGAACACTGCAAACTACAAAGTGTGGCCAGCCAATTTGGTATGGGAACTAAAAGAAACTCTTCTTTCAGATAGAACACCCAGAGAAAAATAGTGGATGTGTATTTTTAGGTTGTATAGTTCATACTCCGCAACAGGGAGTTCATTTCAGAATAGCAAGTTGTTGGGATGATCAACTGCTGATATTTGACACCCCAAAGAGACAATGAGGGTTCAGCCTTTCACACTACACTAAACTACGCCGCAAAAAATAACTGAAATGTGAACCATCAATTTTCAGATAACTGAAGGCACGTTACTGCAAGGAACAGTGAGTACCCACTACAAGTTACCAATATGGCTTTATGTATATCTACTCCTAAGTGGTGAGGCAGTCCCAACTTTTTGAAAGCAAAGGTGGTGGAGACTTCATTACAGAACATAACACTTTTCATCTGAACACGAACACAAGACCCAAGATGGCTGCATTTACCTTTTTATCAAGAGCGCGCGATAGTTCAGCAAGAGCCCTAATATCAGCTTCTCTTTCCTGTATCTGTGAAAGTGTGCATGGCTGACTGTACATTGCCTGTTGTGCAGCAATGGTAACCTCGCTAACTGTAGCTTTGGCCTGTGCAATTGAATCAACAGTGTCTCCCTATTGCACAAATCCCATAAAAGAACCAGTTAGGTTATTCTACATTGATTTCATAAATTTAAATATTCTAGACATCGGCTAGGATATTACCTTTATTTGCTTCATTGAAGCACTTATTGGGTGACCAGAAGGTATATGGGAGGATGCATCAACACTGTCAAAACAAAAATTTGGTGTTAATCCTGTTGCACCTCCACCACCCAACTCTTTGGGTTGATCCTCAAATTTTGCTCCAGAGAAGCTGCTGTAATATTTGTTTGCAATGTTTTGCTGTCTGAGAGATTCAGGGAAACTTTCCAGTGCATGTAGTGGCATACAGTCAATATCCTGCAAACCGACAATTCCTTTCAATCAGCAAACTTTTTCTGGGCAGTTCGCAGAAACTCTATTTTATATGACAATTATTTCATTCGCACCAATGTTTGCTATCATATTGAAAACACAAAAAAGAGACCATTTTGCGCCTGGGGGTATCCAGAGAAAAATCGCAAGTCGATGCACAAAAGGCACACGGGCATCACATTAAAAACTAGTGGACTGTATGGATATAACAAGGGGTTTGTTTTTCAGTACGAGAAAACTGAAAATTAGTGAAAACCGGTTTTTTCAGGCACCCCTGAGTTTTTCCCAAATCGGTGAAAAAAATTGGGATTTGATGAACTTCGCATAAATTTTAAGTTTCACATAGAAGAATTTATGTGCTTTAGCTATTCAACACAAGCTGTAGCTTGTTAGTCTGTTCCTTAGCTAGCAGCAAGTCATGGGTGCTAGTACTGAAATTGCCTTTTTCACTTAATTTTTTGTTGTTTTTCTACCAAAAAATCAAATTTTAAAAATTCAGACCAAAAGTCAACCGAAATTTTCCGATTTTCAGTAAATTCAGTTGTATTGGTTCCCACCGAGTTTTTTTTAAAAAAAGGGAAAAAAAATCCCTGAATATAACTAATGTTTCGTTTTTCCATGACAAAAGAAATGCAATTTTTCCTTTGGTAACTGCAGTATTTTTTATTTTTTTAAAAAAAAGCATTTTCATTGGCTGTTTCTGCATACATAACTGATTAATATCTATAGCCAAAACACAAGATTCATATTATATAACTAGAATTGTAAGTGCCAAATAGGCCCTAAATCAATGTTTTGGGAGTAGTCACGTAAATAGGAAAACGCAGGAACATAAAGATGAACATAAACGAAAAGAAGACAGTACTTCTAGACTTCTAGTTTGTCATTACAGCGTTACAAAAGAACTTTGACTAAGTTTATGTTCAAAATATCAAACCCAGACTCACATCAACGGAAAATAAACACAGACATCTTTTCTCCGACAGAGAACCTTCAGCCATGGAGTCGCATCAGAATTAAGTTTTAAACCATAGAAGTGCAATGAACGGTCATTTCTATATTGAGCTGGTCTATTAGTTCATTGAAGTTATGGACAACAAAATAATCATAAAAAACATTTAAATCAGAAGACATCAAATGCAGCATCTCATAAAATGATCAAAACAGAAACTAGATAAATATTGATTACCATCACAAACTCAACGCCTAGCTCAGGTCGATCAAATTGAATTCGGAAATGGCTACTGTCAACAGCCAGAACATTCCCATCATAAAGTTCCCTTGTTTTGGGATGACAGGCTATAATACGCTGTCCAACTGTTAAAGGCCGAGCAAGATCAGTTGGTAGACCTTCTCGAACACCAGATCGAAGCTCAGTATAATGTTGTCTGACTGACTCACGATACTGAGCAAGCTTCTCTCTCTCCTCATGCAAAAACTGTTTCGATAATCGACGTGGCTTCCCAAGAGAACTGCAAAACAGTAGATTCAGAAAACAATCAAAGCACAAGCAAACAAAACAACTGAAGATGGCGGACCTCCTTATGACACCCCACTCAACACGGGTCAGCCTTGGTACATGACCAAGCTTGACATGGTTCAGGTACTCAACAAATTCACTCTTTGCAAACCAAGGATAATCAATTGCACTATAGAACCATTCAAACTTGCACCATCTACGGAGCAAACGTGAAGATAAGCAGTGACAAAGTTTCTCCTGCAGCATATCAGGATAGGTATGAGTTTCAAACCTTGCAAATGATGACAAACATCAATCAGCACAATTAACTTAACAAAAACAACATTATACCTTGAGATCAATAACATTGTTCACTGGGTAAGCAAGTTTATCACTTCGGGAATCATCAGCACCCTCAGCATGTTTACATTCTGGAGCAAGTGCTTTCAGAATGCCTGATTTACGGCGGCTTCTACCCTTTGATGTCAAATCAGCTTGCTGAGTTGTTGCGCCTTGTGTTGTTTTCCCTGCATTATCCATTGCTAATTTTCTAGAATCAGTATGTGCTGAAAAAATTTTCTGTGCTTTGAACTTGTTTTGTTTTGAAACTGAACTAAGAGAATGCATACCTTTACCAGAAGATAACTTCCCTTCTTCAGCAGAAACCTAACAAATACATTATACAGACATATGAACCAAAATTATATTATGTCTACTAAAAGTATTCTAGTCTATAATACCCTTAACAGTATCATTCAAGCACATGTACTAAAAAGGGGAAGTTCAAATTGAATTTAACTTTCCTCAAGAAAAAAATTACCTAGCTAGAGGTAAGGTAATTAGGATAAACAACATGAGGAAATAAACACACTTGCCTTAGGCGGCCACCTAGCCCTCGCAAACACCACCTACGCGCTAGGCCCAAACCTCCCACCTAGGACGTATAGGGTATTTTTCCTGACTAGACCACACCTAGCCACCAAGGTCCTTGACAAGATTAGGTGCCAGTCAGCCACCTGACTTGCAACTAGGAAGGCACTCGATAAATCTTGAAGAGTTTACCTCCATGCATCTTGAAAACAAATCATATATACATAACACATAAACGACATAAAGCATGGCTCTAGATTTCCAAAAGCTAGCCTGGTTTGGCCACTAACTGCCTAAAAAACCTTTGCTCAAAAATGAAAATCATATTTCAATTAAAAAAATATGTGCCATTGATTGTAAGAAACTTCAAGAGAAACAAATTAAAAATGCATCCATCAAAACCAACCAGTTTTGTAAAAGAACCCCCTTGGTCAGGTATTCAGGCTGGTTTTGGTTTCCAAAACCATGTTCTGACAATCATTATTGGTGTCACATACTCACATGTAGTAACCTTAATAACAACTACCAATGTACAAGGCACGACAAAATTTCGATAAAATATGCTCTTGATAAATGATGTACAGGAGCTACTCTACAGGAATAGGATATATGCAGCACAAGAGAGTTTACTGTGGTCATTAAACAAGTTACAAAACAAATACTAAAACACAGAATAGAAGATACTCTCAGAGTTTTGGGGAACAGCTATCACAGCAGAACATTGCTGCTAAGTTTTATAAAAGATTGGACAACACAAAACCACAGGGTATCAGCTCCCTGTTATGGTCCAGTACTTTACGCGATCAAAAGATTGTGAATAATATGACCACGAGACAAGTTTTCCTACTGATTGTCCTTAGGGAAACACTATGCATGTAATACTGATACAAGTGGAATGCTGGCCCAGCACAGAGGTGCGGTTAAATGTTAATAGATCAAACTTTAGTCTCTGAGATAAATGCTAATTGTCACCATTATTAGAATGAACTACGATCTTCATTACTCTTTGCTAGTTTTGTAGTATTGCAAAAAAGTGATCTAGAAAGGTAGTAACTAGTAACCAGTAACCAGATAGGATACCACAGCCAAGGATTTTCAAACCAGATAAGAAAAAAAATTGGACCAACCGCAATATTGGTTGCTGGCAAATCGGTTTAGACCATCCGAATTTTATCAAACGAATAATTAAATGATCTAATGAAATTTAAATGTTCCAACTAGTAACTGACTAGAAACAACCAATAATTTTAACCTGTGAATATGGCAATAAGTTTTGCACAAAATTTTCATGTTGACAAGAAATCAATTTAAATTCATTATCTTAGCTGTAACACTTTCATTAGCTAGGAAACAATCATACAATAAAAAAATTACATGGGACCTCTTCTTCATGGGTATTGACTAAACAACGGTTAGGCACTGGACATGGAGGAGCTGAACTCACGACTGGAGAAAACCAGTTGTGAGAGGCGACCAAGCTCAAGTAGGGTGAGGACGAGCTTGAGGAAAGCGCTGGAAAGGCCAAGGGATGCTGCAAGGCAGCAGAGAGCAGCTGCAGAGATGGGCTCGTCAGTAAGGGAGCACCACAGGAGGTAGCGACGGAGCAAGGCAATCCATGGTGGTGCTGGACAGTGACAACGCTGCTCTGGTAGTGCATTGGACAGAGCAAAGGGGGGCGGGCGAGGTGGAATTCCAATATGGACGGTGAAGCTTTAGCTGGGATCAAACAGAGGCTTGGTTGGAAGAGGAGCTCACGAGAGCAGGATCATAATTGGCCGAAGGTGGAAAGAAGAAAACTACCAGGAGCAGAACAGCCCAGGAGAGAGAGAGAGAGAGAGAGAGAGAGAGAGAGAGATGAGACCCAGAGAAAACCCTAAAGGGTGTTGGGGTTCGGGTTTCTGGAGACAAATAAATGTTCTCATGTTGGAAACTCAACTCATCTATTCCATTGGACTGAAGGGCCAAAATATACAGGTAAATGGGTAAGGAAAATAAGTAAAGGGGTCCCTGTACAATGTACTATTAACAGGAAACATAGCAATGTCTAAGGTAGGGCTGTAATTTTTGAAGTGTGATCAAAACAAATAATAGATTTTGGGGTTCTCCATGTTTTACAAATTGGGAGCAAAATTTCACTACACATCAGTTGAGAGAAATAAAAATTAATTTCACCTGTGTGCGCTATGCCCCAACACTACTGTATTGTGGCTTGTTGGGTGGGCTCAGGATTTCCATAATCTACACTGTTTGGAATGTGTGGAAAGAGAGGAGTCACCGCATCTACCACCAGACCGCTGTCCCTCATTCCTCACTCCCGTATCATTTCCAAGGGAAGAGAGACAGGGGAGAGCTGGCTGTGGTTGGCCCTACGCACTGTATATACCAGCTATGGTTCCCTAGAGACGAGAATCTTCTATGATACTGTTGACAATTTGTTGTGGGTTGAGGTAATATTGTTGGAAGATGCACACGTTCCCTTCCTTCCAAATGCTCTAGATCATGTAGATGATAAGGTAAGTTCCCACTTGGCCGCTTTTGGCAAAGAAGCACAGCTTGTGTCCACCAGTCATAGAAATGCAGTTTCCGGCAACGACAAATGTGGCGTCGTAGGATGGCGTCCCAGAGCATAGTGAAGCTGCAGTGCGTGAAGCGTTGGTTGATGGATTCCTGGTGTGATGTGCAAAGAGAGCAAGACGTTTTATGGGGGCAGCCTTTCTTGGCCAAGATGTTGGATGTGTTGATCTTTCCATGAGCAAGGTCCAGGCAAAGAACTTGCATTTGTTCTTTGTTTGCACCTTCCATGTGTTGGCGGTAAGGGTGAGTCTGGTGTTGCCATATAATAGAGGTGCATAGGAGGACTTGGTGTTGGTGGAGTAAGGAAGTGGTGTGGTTCCAATTGATCTCATTATTGACTTCAGGGTTGAAGGACATTTGGTGGATTCGTTGCCAGAGGATGATGTATTCCTTTAGAATTGATTTAGAAAAAATACCAAGCAAGGCATAAAGAATTTACTATCTTTCCGTCAAAGCAAGCGTGTTGAGATTGCCACATCACAACTTTTCATCTAGTAAATAGAAATACATTTTAAACAAACTTTGTCCATATTAAATTGAGTATGTATTACAAGATTACATATATCAAGCATTTATTATCGACATGAGGTTGCACAAGAAAATTATTGAAATCATAATTCAATTAAACAAGTCAATCGACGATTCAAAACTAAAGTGGAAAATGTTTATATGGAGAAAGAAAACAATAAAACACTAAGAAAGTGTTGTGTACCTCTGCCTTCTCAATATCTTTTAGTGTATTGCTTTCATCTTTTGACATCTGTACATAAAGCACAAAAGTTTATGCACATCAAAATGAAGCTATAAAGATGACGACACTGTTGATTGTGTGCTAATTGAAGAAATAGTTTGAAAGCACCTTTCCTGTCGAAGATTTCCGTTTCTTTTTCTCTATTTTAACGCCACATGTACTATCTTGCTGCTTGACTTCCGAAACAGCACTACCATCATAATGAGGTTTTTTTGCAAGTCTAGCTTTTTTCCGAGTAACCATTTCATTGCTTTCAATTTCTGACTGCCTTTTAACCTTTTTAATTGTACTTCTGGATTTACCTTTCTTCTCAAATACAGACACTGGTGGAGGCACACAAGGCTTCTCATCAGACTCATCATCTTTGTTTTCATCCTTAATCTGTGCTGACGATTCTGGAAAATAGATATGGACAGTGTCAACAGCACAATCACCATCAAAGCATAAATTAACATATTGATAAAATCTAATCTGCAACACCACTTTTCCATAATTTTTGTGGAATTGTATGATGTGATGAGTGTTACTGTTAAAAATACAAAAATAAAAACTATTTATATGCAGGATTCATCAAAACCTGGTGAATTTAGTTGGTAATAATGTTATTGTTGAGAAGTAAGCCAGTATATTAGTATTTAGTAAAAGTTTTCTGTCAGTATCTATCTGCAGGATTCATCAAAAACTGGTAGCCTTGCTAGTACCATAACATCATCACTAAATGGCTAGTTGTCGATGGTATGAACACATGCTCCCTGACCAACTCTCGTTGCCGGCGGCATGTGTGCTAATGCGCCATCACAAATTACTGCCTTAGGCGACCTCGGTGACACTTGAGCTGTCATTCACAATGCACCATGGCGGGCAGATCCGCATCAGCCTTGACCCGACCCAACAAAGGTGACTAGTGAGCCTTATAGCTGGGCCTCGCGTATTTAATTTTCAGTTATTTGTTGCTTTTTGACTGGACTACCACATCATATGCCATGTGGGCAAAACCACTTCTAAAACCGCTTTAGGGGTTTAAGTAAACCGGTTTTCAAGCTTTACAGTCTAGAATACCTAGTTTCATAGTAGGGGGGGGGGGGGGGGGGTTGTAGACGAAGCATGATAGTTCAGGAAGTAAAATAAACTCATACTAGAGAGGAAAAAGGTGACCCACAATAATTGGCCTAAGTGATGATATAGATTGCTCTCGTTTTCTAAAATTATTGATAGTTTGTTGAAATTGAACTCTGAGAGCTTTGAAAAGTGGTTTCAAGAAACCAAAATGTCTAATTCAATTCTGGTTTGTTTATATCTTGTGACTTCAAGAAGTCAAAGCATCAGCAAGTTAAGCAAATATGCTGACAGAAAGCAAAAAAGGTAGAAGTGGTGGCAGCAAAAGCAGAAGTAGTGGACGACTAGATAATAGTGGTACTCAGGAAAGCAGAGCCAGTCAAGATCCTAGATACGCTGAGAATTTAAGCAAAACTTTCCAGCGCAAACTACAGCCCATGTGCAATGGTCCTAAACAGCAAGAGTCAGTCTTGAAATAGTACAGCATCATGATCTATAAATTGTCCACATCTCTGTGCAAATTACAAAATAGAGTCAACAAGAGAGAGGGTAGAGACAGAGAGGCAAGTAAATATAAATGAGAAAAACTCAAGCGCTAAACCCTTCTAAGCCAATAGTCTGCCACCGGACCACATTGGTAGAAAATAAATAAAATTATATGGCAATGCAAAAAATAAGTTACATTTGAACTAAATATTCAAAAGGCAAAATTCTATATTACACCCTAAACTATGACCATTCGTCTGCATACCCCCTTAACTATGAAACCATGTAATCTAGCCCACAAAACTTGAAAATCGGCGCAAATAACACCCCTTGGTGGTTTCGTAGGCGGTTTTGCCATTATGGCATGTCACGTGGCAGTCCAATACAATCAGCATATACACACAAACAAACATATATAGTATTATGGGGCCCGCATGTCATCTCTTTCCTCTCATATTTTTCCTACCTATCCTCTTCTCTCCTCTCTTCCCTGAGCTCTTCTCTCAAATCACCACCTCCCCTTCTACATCTCGAGCAAGGGGGTGTCGTGCGGACAGGGCAAGGCGGCGCGTGCAGCCAGACCGAGGCGGTCGCGCGGCACCAAGGTGGGCGGCAGTGGGCGCGACCTGGCGGATGGCGTGGCCAGGGTAGGGTGAGGCGGCGGTGCATGGCCAGCACGGGGCGTCATGACAAGGGCAGGGCAGGGTGGCCAGACCAAGGCAGTGGCATGCGGCAAGGGCGGTGGCACGGCAAGAGCGAGCTGGCGGGAGGCGGAGGCAAGGTAAGTTTGGCGACCGGTGCTGCTAGATGTGGTGGTCGTTGCGGTGGTGGTCGCTCCAGTGTTGAAAGGAGGAAGCAAAGAAGGAATCAGAGAAGGTGGGATCAGCGTCAAACTTATAAATTCCGTTCCGTTCCGATCGAAACGGGCAGAATTTCTCATATCGTTGGGAAAAAGGAACGGAACAAGAGAATTTTAATACCGGCCTCTGTTTTGCTCGGTTCCAGCCATTCCGGGTGGAGCGCTCTTCCACCTATTTTGGTACCGCACGCGCAGTGCAGCAACAGGTTTGGGTGAGTGGCTGCAGGGTGCGGCGTGAGTGGCTGAGAGCAGTCCCACGTGAGCATGGTGCTATAATTGCTGAACAGTGAGCTGCTTTGATGTTCCCAAGCAAAAGCAAAAGGATGTTGGTTGTTTGCTTAAAAAAAAGGACGCTGGTGTTTGCATGCAAAAGCGAAAAATGGGCAGGTGTGGTTGTGGTTTCACTTTAATTGTTACTTGTATTAATTCAAACTAATAAACTATATATTAAATTATGTATTTTGAGGAGAGTATTAGTAATCAAATATGTATTTATAATATTTAGATTATTATATTAAAAACCGGAATGGTACGCCGGAATGAACCGGTACCGGTGTGTTCCATTTCAGTAAAAAACCAGAATGACCTCCGAAATGGAATTTACAAGTTTGGTCAGCGTAGAGGTGGGGTCAGCGGTTGGCTCCGGCGGACAGAGTTCCCCATGGGCGTCTCCGCCCACTTCGCCGGGTGTTGCCTCGGCGTGCCGGCCATGCTAGAATCCAGCCTCGTATCCATTCTCTTCTTCCTTTCTCTCTCTTCTATCTCTCTGTCTCCAAATCGTGCACCAACACATCACCTCCACCTCCGGCCACCTCATCCCTCGCGCCTCTTCCTCTGGCCAATCTAACCGGAGTCGTTCCCCTCTAAATGGTTGAGAGAAAGGGAGAGATAGTGAAAAGGGAAAAGATGACTAACACGTGGGCCCACATTAAAAAAGTTAAAAATGCTGATTGGACTGCCACGTCATGCCATAGTGGCAAAACCACCCCCGAAACCATCTCTAGGGGGTTATTTGTACCTTTCTGCCAATTTTGTGGTGTAGAATACCTGGTTTCATAGTTCAAGAGGTTGAATAGACAAAGCACCATAGTTTAGGGTGTGTAATGGAATTTTTCCGATTCAAAACATTAGCATGCAACTTTTGAAATTAACAGTATAGTATAAGGTAAGACTAACCGGATTCAACAATAGAAGGTGGTTGTAGAATATTGACGGACAGATCAGCTAACGTGTGTAATGCATCAAGAGCTGAACTTTCATCTGCAAAGAAAGGTCAGTCAGGACTAAAGGTTTGTGCGACATCAATATGAGAGCATGAATTATAACAGTTACCCTTATGATTTATCAATCATCACATAAAAATATAGCAGTATATGAGCATGAAAGGACTGTATTAGAAAGCACAAACCTTCAACAAAAAATTTGTATAGTAACAAGCCAACAACATTTTCAGTGTGGTACTGTGGTAACAGAAATAAGGTTCTGTTCATGTCTCCTATGGTAAGGAAATCAAATGTTCATTTCTTCGATGCCACGACCCAACTCAACATGACTAATATTACAAAATAGAAATTGTGTGTTTACAATGATAACATAGAACAAGTTTATTTTTGCATACAAATTATCACACTATACAATTTATAAAGGAAGAAACCAATAAAAAACAGTTCTATTTTCATTTCATAACATAGATATGTCTATTTGTGTTACAGTATTGAGAAAATATTGTACATTGTCCACCTTGCTGAAAATTTGACTCACAATAAAAGAAAAGGAATGATATTTCCGTATTTCGTTACTGCTCTCCAGAAAATAGAAGACATTTAAATAATACTGACAAACCTCCAAAAAACAGTTGGCGGCTTCTTTTGTTTGCTTTTTTAGAGGGCCAAGAAGTTTTTTTCGGCAATACATCCACCTCTGACTTGTGTTTACTCTTTTTGGAACTATGCCCTTCTTCAGTGCCACTGCAAGCCTCTCTATCATCCTCAAACCGATTGTTGGATTTGCGCGCAGCTTTTTTTCGCCTCCTCTGAGACCTTTTCAATTTTTGCTGAGACTTGCCAGATGCAGATCCTTCGTTATTCATCAAAAGTGATACATCTTTGGGAAAATCACCAGTCTCTGCTTCCCTACTTCCTAAGCTACCTTCAGGATAATCTGTGTCTACTTGAAATCCATGCAGCTTTGAACATCCCATCTCCGTATCGACATTCTACAAGCACCATATGGGCATTTTGATAACGCAATTATTTTTGGCATACTGTGACTGAAAAATAAAGCAAAACACAAATGTTCTGGGCTCTTACTTTTCTGTCGATACTTTTAACAGGAGATAGGAACACATGACCACCAGATTTTCCAGGTGATTGAGAAACCTGAGGTGAATCTCCTCTTTGTAAAACCTCTGCCAGAGCTAGTGCAGCAACGTGAGCACCTTCATCATCACCGTTATTACCATCTAATTTTGCTTGTCTATTTGCTGAACCAATCTTGTCATCTCGGTGGTACATACCAGCAACAGGCACTCGTGGAGTCCTTTTTCCAACAGCACGTGGTCTGTTCCCTACAAACAGGTCTATACATGTTTCAGGACCTCAATCCAACATTTCTTCATCTTAGGTATAGCAAAAACTAGTTCATGGCAGAAAGCAAATTGTACTACACCTTTAGCAGATTACAAAATATTCAAAAACATTTATGTCGTTGATGACATTGGAGTAAAAAACAAGAACTTCATTGCAAATATGACAACTTATGGAGACAAGAAACAGGCCAAAATAAATAAATGGCCTATTGGGAGCCCATTCACAAAACAAAAAAAGAACTTGACAAAAAATAGACCAACTCTGATGAGAAAAACAGAAAGATTAGCTGGATATGCAAACCTTGCCAGGTGCAGACTATATTCATATATCAACACCCAGACTGGACAGACCAAAGCATCAAATGAATTGCAGAATAGAAAAGAATCATCTAGATTGCTAGACAAACAAGTTAATCACAATGTGAACCTCAGACAATTAGTAATCAAGAATGTTTTAGTAAATTAATCACAATTTTAAGGACTAAATTAAAGTAGAAGACTAAATCTAAGGCCTATTTGGCTAGGTTTAGCTTCTAAAGACTGGCTTTTAGTACTTTCGTCATGACCTTTGGTGGATGAGTTAGCTCCACAGTGGCAGCCCTCTAGACCAGAAAAGAAGAGGCTGGAATTTGGCTTCTTTCTTTGAATCTGACTTACCTCCTGATCAGAGAAGCTGACACTAGAACCAGGACAAACAAGTCTCCTAGTATCACTATTGTAATCCTGTGAGAATTCATATCAAAAATTATAATCATCGCAAGATGTTACTGAATCAATGCATTATTGTTGGTTTGGGTTAACATTGTAGGCTATAGCTCAAGATGTATATAACCAGAGTTTGAAACAAAAAAGAAGAATTAGTTAGCAGTTTTATTGATTGATTGATAAATAATATCTGCCTAGAAGTCTAATTTGTCAGTGACTGCACTTCCCAAATAGGATCTATAGATGGTTTCACTGCAATTCCGCTCTGAAATAAGATCAAAGTGATTTTCTTAAAAAACTACATTACGCTTTAAAACAAACTTAGCATATGTGTTTCCATTTTACTCTTTGTAGAAGCCAAAGGGGGCTAAAATTAAAAGAATGACAATATTTCAGCTAAAAGTAGTTCCAATTAATCTCCTAGAGCAAATAATAATAATTTTGTATATCAGAGACCAGCTTGGGATTGAACTCTAAATCTTTATAACCAAGTAAGTAACATAAATTCATTGTAAGATTTTACGGAATATCAAAGCATGACAGCAAAACTATAAATTTCATGAAAAACCAGCCTAGTACATCACCAGATTTAGACGATATCTATAAAATTAGACAGTGAAATGTAGAAGGAAGAAAAAAAAGACAACAATAAAAATAATATAACAAAGAACTAATGATTCATACACATAAAATCCCTGTTACTACAGATTCCAACCTTAGCCAGGCAACATAAAAATTGTTTTCCAAAATATTGTCAAAATTAATGTGTTCAGGTATTTGGCTCTTAGGTAGGATATCCTACTAGTATTCATATACAACATTGTTGGTGCATAGTAAATAATACCAGTCATAACTCGTATAAACATGGGCTGTGATACTAATGTCTAAATTTACCTCCAGAACGTTTCTTCTTCAACAAAGAAAGGCATCCATAGCTTGATGACGATGGCTGAGATTGCAATACATCAGGATAACATGTATCTGTCTTTGACACAGATTGAAACTTTGCACGACAACGCTTGAGTGGCTTCCTAGAAGTTTTTGGTGAACCATTACTTTCACGATCACTATTACTTCCATCCTACAGTTAAGAACAAATGCCCTTATTTATATGTCATTGTTAATAAACGCAATCAAATGATATAACATTGTTCTAAAATGTAAGTCAAGGTTGCTTGCGCTGCATATGCCACTGGCCCACTGCATAACCGGTATGCAGTAAACCTATATTATTTCATGACTGCTTCAGTAAATTTGACTGCTCAGAGTTTTCTTTTTGTTGCTTTAATGCATGACAAAACATATATTTAGCACATTGGATACCATATACATAAATATGACTGCTTTTATAGTTGTTAAACCACATAAGTACATCTAGAATAAGCACTTAAAGATAGGGTGGGGTGACCACTGACAAAATTGTTCTACTCTAGATCACATACCAAACATTTAAAATATTTCTAAAGGCAAGCAAATATGCACAGACAAGAGGCATTTATGGTGATTGCTCATCAGAAAAAAAAAATAGTCCTAAATTTTAAGTCCATCCAAGTTTAGTCTCACCAGAATATTATAGTGGTCAGTCATCATTGCTATCAACCCTGCAGCAGTAGCTGTTCCTTCTGGAAGGGATAAATATGCCTGGACATGCCACAGGCCCATAGTTTTAGTCAATTCATTAGCACCGCAAACCACAAATAAGAAAATTTGACATATGCAATTAGCAAAAAAAAATATGAATACAAGAGAATTTCGTTTTGCAATTCAAGTGGTCAATTAAGAGAAAGGGCAGGAAAACAAAAGTCATGAATTTGATATCTTGGTAAATGCAACATCTAAACAAAATTGTGACCAGCACAGGATGTTATGTGATATGGGCAGGCAGGCCTAATAGGGCCTAAACGGGCCATAAATAGTACCACGGGTACTGTAGCACGCATGAACAGTGCCGCTGATACTGTAGCACGCGGCCCTACTGCAATTAGGATTATAGATATTACCTTATTAGTTTCGCTTTATTAGGAAAGTTTTCTTATGGCAAGTCAAATCTTTTCTTAAGAGTTCAAGTCGGTTCTTTACTTAGGGTCCAAGTCAGTACTCCCTATAAAAGGGAGAGTCATGTATATTTTATTATCATTCAAATAATGAATCAAAATTAAGAGTATATCTCATAGGCGGTGGCTCCGATAACAGTCAAGGCGTCGCCGACGATAAACGGCCGTCTCGCCCACGTCAAGGGCCTTACCCATTGCGTGCTTATCAAGCACCTGACAATTTGGTATTAGAGCAGGACGATCCCTCAGGATGGCACTCCGCTCTTGGTACTTCGAGCGGCGTGCTTTCGACCCACCCAGTTCGGACCTCTACTACGAGCGGCTCAACAAGGAGCCTTCCATAGGTGACCTCGTGAATCTGAAACAAGGTGAAGGCCGTATCAGCGACTACGCGCGCGTGTTCCAGTGGCTGCTTAGCCGCGCACCGCGGATGAGGAGAGAAGACGAGATCGATGCCTTCATCGCGGGTCTACCTGCGACATCGGCGAGAGATGTTCGTCGTGCTCGGCCGCGAGACCTTACAGACGCCATATACTTGGCGCGTGAGGCAGAGCGCGAGGAAGATATTCGGATCGCGAAGGCGGCACCGACCCGACACCGACTGGTGTTTAGTCACGGGGCTGCCGAGCAAACCCAGGCTAATGCGGCACAGCTGAAGACGTCCATCACCAACTTGACGGCGAAGCTCGACGACCTCACCATGAAGGTCGCAACCCTAGTCAAGGCGGTAGGCAAGACGGCGGCGGCGGATGCTGATTCAGCGCAAGAGATGTCCGACGCCAGCGTGGTGCAAGCTCTCACGAGCGCGGGCCCCGGGATCGAGACCGACGACGACAGCGACAACACTGACGTCGACAACGACACCGAGCAGCGTGAGGAGAACGACGACGACGCCAACACATCGAGCATCATGAAGATGGTCCTACTGACATCGCCTTGCTGGTCTCCTCTCGAGAGATGGCTTCCAAGGCAACAAAAGTACAACCACAACGACCTCACGGCACCCGGTCCTACGTCGCTCGACGTCTTCCTCCACGTCAAGCGCACCTGCAACGACCACGACATCGTCATTACCAGCCGAAGGACCATGTGCATGTTGTGCCGGCACGGCTACATCGTGCGCATGGGGACGCGCTGCGGCTTCAACATTGACGTCAAGTTCTCGGGCGTCATCGCTTCAACCTTGAGGACAAGGTTGATTTGATGGGGGAAGTAATGATATGGGCAGGCAGGCCCAATAGGGCCTAAACGGGCCATAAATAGTACCACAGGTATCTTGTAGTACGCATGAACACGATCACCGACATCAGAAAGCACGCGCCCCACTGCAATTAGGGTTTTAGATATAACCTTATTAGTTTCGCTTTATTAGGAAAGTTTTCTTATGGCAAGTCAAATCTTTTCTTAGAGTTCAAGTCGGTTCTTTACTTAGGGTCCAAGTCAGTACTCCCTATAAAAGGGAGAGTCATGTATGCTTTATTATCATCCAAATAATTATTCAAAATTGAGAGTAGATCTCATAGGCGGTGGCTCCGATAACAGCCAAGGTGTCACCGACGATAAACGGCCGTCTCGCCCGCGTCAAGGGCCTTACCCATTGTGTGCTTATCAAGCACGTAACATTATGCTAACGAAAAAGGAATTATATATATATATTTTTTAGAACCATATATTCTTTTATTTCGAAAAGGAAATCTATACTCTGTACTAGCGATATCGCTTTGCTACAGACATCCCAGTAACCTAAAAGAAACAGCATCACGTATACACACACGAAAAATCTTGTCACAAAATTTAGAGCTAAGGTTGTGTAGACTTGTAGAAATAAGGTGTCCAATAATGGCGGATAAAAATTATACAATATGACGGAGTAAGTTGTAGAGAAAAGGATACTAGGATTCACCCTATTCATATTGTAAAGAGCCTCCACCATTTCAGATGTTCTATCATGAACAGAGCCAGCAACCTGCAAATTAAAATGAACAATCAGTACTCCGAAGAAAGGTCTCAAAATTGTAAGGCTGCTTAATAAAAGCAGTATCATTTTATAGTAAATAACATAATTCCAACCTTTCTCCAATCTTTTCCATACTTTCTGTAGGCTCCATAGAAGTGCTCTAGCTCCTCTTTGCTCCATTGAGAACCAAGCATGTCAGATAGTTTTTTCTTCTGCATATAAATGCTTCTTCGATGAGTTTGACCAAATGATCAACAATGCAGTAAGCATAATTAACCTTTCAAGAGGCAGTTATTATATTGAAATATGGTATGATACTATGATCAACTTCTTAAAACATTTAAATGCATTGGTAGTTCCCACTTCCCAGACCCTTCTTTATTGTAGAAAATAAGGCAACAACATATTTTCAATATTACTAGAAAGACCAGACCATAGTAGTAGTACCATATCAAGTAAATAGACATACGTTTGATCTTCCATTCAGAAGAAATAAAAGACAAAACAATTCATGAGAAAAATATTTATTTGTTAATTAAAAAATACATCCACTGTTATTCTGTTAGTTCATCTGATCATTTTATTTGGAAAAAAAATTGACATGAATATGGCAAATTAACTATGTCGGACGGAAGTATTGACCACATACGGGGGCACCACAAAAAATTTTACAAGAAAAATAGGGCCTTCACCAAACAACCATAAGCCCAAATGATGGTTTTCACTCCAAATCATATCACAGGCATGTAAATTGGGGCTTCTATTGCTAACATCATACTTCTCAGAACATTAATTGGTGATACTTTTTAGGTTTGATGAACCAAATGTTGTTATCACACATTCAACGCAATGCTGCTTACTCGCACTTTACTCTTGTGCGCATTTGCTGCATCCTTATCCTCCCAATCTTCATTGATTTTGGCATAGCGTTTGTTCACATTTCTCACTTTCCTTGTAGAAGACATTGGAAGTCACAGATCCTACCTGCAAACAAGATTAACTAGAAATTATTTCTAAACTTCTTCACAAACTCTTTAGCGAATATTGCAAATGAAAAATGAAGTAAGATAAGTGGGGCTGCTAACACCAATTTCGAAAGTTTCAAAATGTGTTACATAGATCTCCAGGAACTAATGTTACAAACAAATATCATAACAATTAAAGGATCAGTAACAAGCTTGGTTCTTGCCATTTGTGCAAATACATTCCTCCATTAAGATATCTCTCGATGTGTTTTTCTCTGCTATCCTAAGGAGCTCCCTTTGATAGCTCAATAAACCTGGGATAGATGCATTGTCAGTTTGTCACTACTCATTGGTAGATCTTCATACTTAAATATAGTATAGTGGTGTCAGTGGTATGCCATTCATCTCAACCATCCAATCCCATTGATTTGGCATGGAGCATGCTTTCCTATTTTAGTGTTTTGGTATTTTAGGAAGCTTTTGATCATGGTGAAATCAGAGAAATGGGATATGGAAAGTCTTCTATGACATTTATAGGATTCAAAATTATTTGCCATATGATACCGGCGGCATCATCAAGGATGAAAACAGAGCTTGACGGTGTGGGTCAATCACGTGAATGATAGTGTAATGGTAAGTAACATAATTGGTAATGTAAGTAACATAATTGTTTTAATTTGTAGGAAATCATATGCACTTGTCTTGTGTAATGAAAGAAAAACATGTTCATTCAAATAGCATAATCTGTAGATGAATTTACCTTCTCTGACAACAAAATGAAATATCTGCTGGTTTACAACCTTTACTACTTCTGGAAATGGTGATGCTATTGCTGTAAAATCAATTCGTTTGTAAGCTTTTTTAATCATTTCAGTCTCTGATCAATCATGGTGTCATCAACTAATTTTAGCCGTAAAGATTGTAACTTGGTCGGTTTTTAGTGTGGGCACACAAAAAAAAAAAAAGGAGGCGTGGCAGGTAAACCAATACTACCAGAGGAAACAGCAAGCTATGGCCAAAAACTCTTAGTGTTCCTCGTGATGTCATCGTGAATTCATGATATAATGTAGCCAAAAGCCCAAAAGTCCATTGGACAATGACCACAAATAAATACAGTGGATCGTAGATTGAAGTTACAGTGAACTTCTCAAGTGATTCCAAATCAGACGCAGATCGACGGGGCTCCCATTCCCATGGATGTGCAAGGATCAACAATCGATTTAGTTTAGGGTTTCAAATTCAGAAATGGGGGAAGCACTCATAAAAATCCTAAAAGCAGTAGCAGTGCTCCTGAAGCGTTTTCCCTGGAAAAATTTTGAAGAGGAGAAAACCTACGCGGTCGAAATTGGATCAAGTCCGAGCTCACAGAAAAGGGAGAACCCCGAGAGAGAGATGGGGGAGGGGAGGGAGAGAAACCAGAGTGGAAGCCGCACCTTGGCACTGGGATCCGCGGGAGGAGGAGGCGGCGCGGCGGTCGCCGGAGACGAGCCGCGGCTCGACGCTGAGGTCGCAGGCGAGGCCGCGCGGGGAGGAGGGCGGAGCGAGGGACGTGAGCGGGGGAGAGGCCTGTGCAGACAGCGAGGGGGAGGGGCCGGCCAGACGCCCAGACCTGCCCAGCGGGCTGCGGGCCCGGTACCTCGCAAACCGGTCCTAGAGGGTAAGCGGGCCGGGCCTAGGGCCAGGCACGATCGCAAGCTGAACCAGGCCGGGCCGGTTTCAAACGCATCGACCATGTGGCATGTTGGCCTAATATAATGTAATTTGGAAAAGGAAAAAGGTCTATTTTACCTCCGTGAACTACCGTAAAAGTTCAATTTTACCTCTCAACTCCAATGCCACGTCCCTGTGCTATCAATACTAGATAAAATACCCCCCACTCAAAACCACCCAAGTTTTAGATGATATGGCGTCCTAATCAACATGGTTTTTGTGAAAATAAATCTCTACCTATCTCTACCTAATCTCTACTCCTTTAAAGAGGGAGTAGTTAGTGCGTCGGCTCGCCTCGCTCCCCACTCCCAACTCCCGAGCCGATGAGCCGCCTTTCGAGCCAGTGAGTCTCCACTCACCACGCCTGCCTCTGCTTCACTGCTTACTTCCTTGCTCCCCACCTCCTTCCCAATCACCACGACGCGCCTCGCCATACCACACCACATCACCGCCCCCGCCATCGCCGCTCCTCCCGCCATCGCGCCCTTCCCCCCATCGCCTCTCGCCTCCCCGCCATCACATGACAGCCTCTGCCATGCAAGCCCACTCAGCAAGACCGCCGAGCCAATCCGGCTGACGCAACGCCCGCGCCTGGTACACGCGCCACGGTCGCCGCCTCCTCCTGGTAAGGCCCCACCTCTCTCTCTCTCTCTCTCACATGCACGTGCACCAGACCTCATGCCCGAACAAGCCCTATAGCCCTCTCTCACTGCCACGCCTCTCTCTCTCTCTCATCACAGATCGAGATCCATCTGCTTAATGTCATGTCCCCAACCGGATGAACACCAAGTCAACACCAAATAGCAATAGATCACACCCACAATTCACCAATCAATCCGGTAAAGCTCTTGGAATACAATAAGAGAGATTAGAGGTGAGATTGGGAGAAGCACAATGAGGTAGGGGAAATCAAAGAGAGAATCAGGGAAGAAGAAGCAACGACTTGGGAAGAAGAAGCCGAGGTGAAGAATGCTCTGCTACATTCGATGCTTCCTCCGCCTCATCCCTCCTCCTTGTAGTGCTACCTTTTGGATCTTGGATAAAATTTATCACATAAGGTATATACTAATCAATTTATCAATTTAATTGGTTCAATTTGTTAGGAAAAATTAATTTGATCAGTTGCGAGAACTTCTACTCATTGAATCGCATTATTTTCATGGTTTTATTTTTGCCAATGAGTTGTGCCTCGCCATTATAAACATTGTTTTTATATCCTTAAATCGGTGAGTTGTATCCTCGATATCGTAACATTCTTTTGAAAAGAAAGTTTCATTAGCATGAAAGAGAGGTACCGGAGAAGCCGCCATCGCTCTCCTCATCATGCACACTGTCGACCCAGACCTCCCCGCCCACTCTTACCATCACTTGAGTGGCGGAGTGTCTCCCCATCTCCTGCCTTTGCCTTGCTCGACGGGTAAGATTTCAGGATCTTTTGGTCCAGCTTCCTCATGAACAAAAAATTGGAACTATTCACAAGTTGTATGTGAGATGAGGTATATTTTGAAAATTTCAACGTTTACGTAGATGCGTAAACTAACTTTTGCTACATAAACCCGGTGATCGATGATTGGTTTTGTGGATTGAGGTGCCGTGCAAATATTCAAAAGAAGATGGCATGGTAACAAGTTTGACACTTCAAGGTGCAAATTTCATCCTCCTGTCATTTTATGTTATCCTCTAATCATGGGTTCCTATCCATTATCCGTCTCTAAAGATAATTTTATATGTGATGAATTCCAAATTTTAGGTGTTGTTCATCTACTCATATTATTTCACCTAGGACAAGTAGTTTAGGCTCTGTTTCTTTCAAATTATAATCGATTATAAGTCGCAACTTAAAATTTATCATTTTGTACGGTTATATTTTGAAATATTTTGTAGTTATTTTTTGAAACTTTGCACAATTTGTCTCAAAGATCTCAAAATATTTTTTCATAATTTTTTGGCCCTTTAAATCTTCTATAAAACACCATAAGCTTTTGATTATAATCTAACCAAAAAAAAACACGACCTTAGTAAAATATTAGAGCAATGCTTATATTATTTGTGTCAATGTTCTAGATTATAAATTATGTCAAAGATTATATTATTTGTGCGAGACTATAATTTGTCCTAGGTAGTGACAAATTCAGTGAGATTTTCAGAAATTATCATGTTCCATTAACATTTTCAGACAAGTGCATCTAAATTACAATGTAATTTTCTTTTAGTTAGTCAATCCAATTCAACCAATGTGCTCAGTTAATTAATTGGGCAAGTGTTTGCTGTGCCTTGATCATCACTGGAGCCAATCCAATTCAATCATCATCCTTGTGTGCTCGGTTACTTCTTGATTCTTCTTTCTCCTCTCGTTCTTTTTACGGGGCTATGTCCGCTTAACGATTTCTTTGGTGATTGATTACCTAAGCGATTTGGAGGCTTCTTGCAAAGCGTACGGATCATATCCGTCGAAATATCGACAACTTCAATTAGGATGTAAGAAATAAACCTAGCAAGAATAACCGGACTCACGATATTGGTTCACTATTAACTTGGGCAAGAAAGACACACTGCAAATTGTTATTCTCGAGAGAAATATCTACGAATCACCCAATACACAAGGTTCTAGCAAATTCCGGGAATCAAAGGAAGATAATTTGTCGATTCACCGAAAGCATAGAAAATCAACAGAACACAAATCGATTCAATTTCTATGAAAGATCAAGGCCAACTCGAGGAGGTAGGTTGTAGAAAATTACACTCATAGTAAATGTGTTCTCTTCCCACACTATGGCATTTTCTTATTGGTCTTTGCCTCCTGGCGAGCTCGAGGATTGTTAAAGAGTCTGTAAAAACGGCCATCAAAAGAAGCTAGGTTAGCTCGGCACATTATCTATGTTTATTGGGTGATCGATTGTGGTTTTGTTAAATTTCATCACGGAAATAGGTGAAGCATGGATATCGCTCATGGGGATTAGTTATACTTTTTTTTTCTATGACAGGTTACAATGCAATTTTGTTATTATGGTGACTAATCCCATTGTTTAAGGCGACTATCTTGTTATAGGCAGACTATTTTGTTATGCCACTCATGGAATTTTTGATGTTATCCAACTTCTTCCACAGCCGGAGTAGTACCCAAGCGCAATGGCATTTTGCCACTACTTGGTGGTATCAATTATTCTTGGTTTCAGTGTTTTACCTTGTTGGTTAAACTCTGAAATTATTCTTTAGTCTACATGTTTAATTGGTTTTATTTATAAGATTCAACGCACGCAGCGTATTCTTAGTAATAAAGAGAATAGGATTTCGGTCCGTTTTCTTCGTCCGTCACTTTGCCAGAATTACTCACCAATGCCACCGCTTGAATCTGAGTCGTCCATCTCTCCGTCAACGCTCCGCGCCCCTCCTCGCCCCTCGCAGGCTCGCGGCCTCCCCTTGCCCGAAACCCTAGCCATGCTCGGCCGCCCCCGCCCCCGCCCCCGCCCCCGTCTCTCAGCTCTCTCTCTCGCTAAACCCTCTCCCTCCCTTTCCCTCACCCCTCACGTCTCTCTCTGTCTCCCTCCCCATCTCCACGCCGCCTCTCTCCCAGACCGGCGCCCTCATCCATCTCACAGGCTATTGCCCCCGATGCGGCCTCCCCCAGGCCGGCGGCTCGCCTCCCACCGCCGCCTGCCTCCTCTCGCTCACGGCTCACCCATGTCGGCGCCGCCGCCGCGCCCGCTCGGCTAGGGTTTGGGGTTGAGGCGGGGCTCCGCCGCGCGCCTCCGCCATGGAGAGCAGCTCCACGCCCTCGCCGCCAAGTCGGGGCTCTTCCTGTCAAACACCTTTGTCCGCAACTCCCTCCTCGCCTTCTACTCCCGCCTCCCCTCCGCCCTGGCCGCAGCCCACCACCTGTTCGACGAAATCCCCGTGCCGTCCCGCGACGCTGCCGCCCACAACACGCTCCTCGCCGCCCTGTTCCTCCTGGGACGCCTCGACTGCGCGGAGCGGATGCTCCTGGAGATTCCTCGCGCCAACTGCAGAAAGACTTCTTGGAGGCAGGTTTATCTACTCTGGATAGTTTCTGATATGCCTGCCGTCTTCTTGCCTGATTTTACTAATTATTTGAATTTGATTTCCATCAGGTGTTGGATTTTATAAATGATGCAATTGTCACTCTGGATGCCTTTGTTGATTCTTATCAACCAGCTGCTTTGTTGTTTTGTACTACTTTTGAAACATGGTAAACTTCTACTGAAGCATCTAAGTGATTGTTGCCTGTTTCTATAACTTGGCATTTATGCTTATCTACTGCTTGATTTCAGCTATGGAGTTGAGGAATTACCGAACATGCTGGCACAGTTGTACGATTTGTTGTTACCATCATTGCTTCAGGGGTTTCAATTTATCCAGGTCGATAAGCAATGGAGAGATTTTATCTGACAATATACTTAATGACATGGTTCTTGGTATAAGGATGCTGTTAAAGAGAACTGTTATATTTGGTTGGAGATTATTGGAATTCTGCTATTTAAATGATCAACTTAAGGATCATGATGCTCAAGCTTCAACGAAGATGTTTCCAGCCAATAAGCCAAAGTTGAAGATCCAATCATCAGGGGAGACATCTTAGTTCAAACACTCAAGGATATTAATAGAGGAGCAACTTACTCTTCTCAAGAGAATCCTGGAAAGACATTCCTCCAAGCTCTCGAAAAGGAATTTCAGTTGATAAGCCAGATCTGCGATATATGGAAAAAGGTAAATTCTCAATGAGATGTTCGCTGAGCTGCTTGTCATATCTGTAAAGTTTCAGCCAACCTTACCCCATCCCCCCAATGTTAATATATTTATTTCCTTTCACAAACAGCATATTCGTTAGGTTTATTTTTATTTTTCTCGTGCTCTTTTCTTTTCTAAATAGCATAGGATCTCATAACTTTATTTGTACAAGTCATCATATGGGTTTCATGCCTCATGTAGTGACTTCGTGCATCATATATTTCTTAAGCTTAGAGGTTCCAATTTGAGATAGTAAAATGCCCTCAATAAATGGCTGGATATGGAAGACTACAATCGGGTATTAAAGGGAAATATTCTGGCTTCTTGAGTCACCATCCAGTAGGATTTTGTCATGCATTTGAGTTTATTATGCCTTCTACTTCTCTGCCCTATTTAATGCACCAATGATATTTGAGTTTCTGGTGGCTTCTCCTATTTGCTTTCCAATTATCTTGGTGCTGTTAAGCTAATTTTTTTTATATAGTGAAAAATTGACAGCATTATTTGGTTAATTTAAATGGCAAAATTTTATTATTATCTTGCAATTGTTTTGTTTTATCTTATAGTTTGCTTTGATGCGGAGTTGTTCACTCGAGCTCCAGTAACCAAACGTGATAAGCAGATGGAGAGGCAGATGAGGAAACAACTTCATGGGTATGTTATATTTCAGAGTTCGTCTAGTTGGTCTTGTGTCATTGTTTATCCCTTTTTAGATGACTAATTAGTAATTAGCTACATTGATAAATGGTGATAGCTTTGGCCATTTTAAGCTGTGGTCGCCCTCTAGGATTTTAAATATTTGGATACCAAATACACTTGATTATGTATACAGGCTACAGGGCCTAACTGATGGGTTCGACCTTGGAATGAACATGTTGATGGATGGGGACAAGGGAAATGATGGTGATAAAATGGAGCTTTCTGTCCCCATTTTATGCAAGTTGTGTTCCTGTGAGTCTCCCATCTCCTGTAATGCCTCATCAGCCACAACATATGGGTGTTGCTGGCACTCCGCCAATGCCTCCAATGTACTTCTCACCTTTTAGCATGTCAGTGATGCTTTCCATGTGACAAAAGTAGGCACTACTTCTCCCGTTGCAATGCACGGGCCATTTTGCTAGTTCCAAACAATTGTAGAGAATCATAGAAACCTTAGAAAAATAAAATAAAAATAACTACAAAATTAGAAGAAGAAAAATGTGTAGAATCCAAATATACATATATACAATTGTTTAGCATACTACAACAATTTGGGATTTTTTATTTTATATTATTTTATATTCTTTTTGTTCAAAATATATGTCTTACCCATTTTCGCAAAAATATAGCGCCGTTGTTGGCGCGCCCATTGTCGCCCCTCATCTATTTGACGGCCTCTACTTCTCCTCTTCCTCGTCAACATCTCACTTGGTCGCGCCATCGCCGCCCCTTTGTCGCGCATGCGCCATCGAGGTCGTCAGCATCTCCCTCCACTTCCTCTCCCGCCACTCCGTCGTCTCACCCCTCCATCGCACCTTTGTCATCAAGGCCTCAGGCAGTGTGAATGGTAGCGGGAGACGTCGGATCCAATTATAACGGCAACGGATTCAGCGGTGGAGAAGGTCAGAGACATCAGATCCTGCGATGATGGCGGAGGACGGCGCCGGAGTTGCCAGAGGAGCGCGGTGGAGGTCAATAGTGTCGGATCTATGCGGAAGAGGGTGGTGAAGGGCGGCGTCGGAGTTGCCGGAGGAGCGCAATGGAGGTCAACGATGTCGGATCTGTGTAGAGGGAGAGTGGCACCGAAGGAGTTGCCAGAGGAGGGCGGTGGTGATCGGTTGTGCCAGGTCTCTGTGGAGGAGGTGGTGGATGGCTTCTGCCGAAGGAGTTGCCGCAATTGTCGGGCAGTGGAGGGCGACACCAACAGCTTGTGGGTAGTAGCCTATAGAGGAGAGGAAGAAGGGGAATGTTCACCCATAGGATAGGCAATGGGCGCCCCACCCCATCCCACAATGTTGACGGCGGGTTGCCCATTGCCTGTGGCTCGGGCAATCAACCCTAAACCCGAACGACAACACCTAGTTTTGCAAAAAACCAATTGGGGATATATAATTAAGAAAATAATAAAATTGATATATATAAAAAAAACAAAATCGATCATCTACGACCGCACCAAGCCAGCAAGCCAGACAAATTCCGTTAGCCAATCTACATAGTAGCGCAGCTCTGAGTCTGTAACCCACCCACCACATAAACTAGTAACAATTTTCTTTGAATTAACAAAACAGTCTTTTTTTTTATAAAAAAGAAGCGCTTTTTCTTCTTCGTAATTTCATATCTCAATTCTCAAATCATAGTAGTAACACCTTCCCAAGGTGAAATCAGCTTCATTAATTTTGCGTTGGGTTTGTGTTAGGTCTGGCCCATTTGACACCTAAGATTGTTTAAAAACAAAATAAATTTTGACCCAACCAAACCGAACCGAATCAAGGACAAAAAAAGGGACTGTATTAGTATCCTTTCTGAAAATTTTTACTGTTTGTCTTAAAAAAATTCCGCAAACAAAAAAATGCCTAGCTTTTGTACCTAATTTGAAAAATGTCCCTAGGCGCTCCGAGTGAGGGCGGCATAAGAGGCAGGCGCTCCCACCGACAACAAAAGGCTAGGCCCGCCGCCAAGGCGCCAAGGAAAGCGCCCCACCCAGGCGCCAAGAATGGTAGGCGCCACTAGCGAGCGCGCTAGCAGTGGCAGGCAGCAGCAGTGGTGGCGGGAAGCAGGCGCCCGCCAGGCCCCTAGGTGGTGAAGGCGCCCGGCACCCCCCGACGAGGCGCCTAGGCGCGCCGCCCGAGAGCGCCGAGGGACCACTCCTATATAAGCCCTTCCCTTCATTCCCACCGCAGCATTCCCAGCCCACGGCATTCTCACCCATCAACAGAGGAGAGCTCATTCACATCAGGCATTCCCACCCAGCAGGAGAGAGCTCATTCACACAGTAGAGAGCTTTCTTCTCCTACGGGTAAGTGAGATAACATTATTTTAATAATGTTGTATAGTTATTTTTCTTATTTCATGTTTAAAACCATGATAGAATAGTCATTCTGTTATTATATTACTAATAGTATAGTAGTTAATTTAGTACTGTACGGCTATTAAACGTCATGGATTTTAGAGGTAATTGAGTATTGTTTATAGCAGATAACATTATAGATAATTTAGCAGGATAATGAGTAGCAGTATATTTTAACATAACAGGTATTAATAATGAAGCACTTAATTTTTCATTAATTTAGCAGGATAATGAATAGCGGTATATTTTAACATAATAGGTATTAATAATGAAGTATTTAATTTTTTCGTTAATTTCAAAAAATGAATATGTTACTGTTTATCATCCGTTATGGTCCTGACAATATCATGAAAGGTCCGAATGGGGTAGACCTTAGTCAATTTGTTTACACGCAAACAATTTATTCAGATGCTAACAACATAACACTTAATGGACTGCACATGTGGATTTGTCAATTATTTAGATGGTCATTGGAGAATCATATAGTTTGAATACAAGCTTTATGGACTAAGTCTGTACAAACCTCATTTTATAGCTAAATGCCCTAAACAAGGAGAATGAGCTGTTGAGATTTATACAGGTGTGTCAGAGGATAAATTGTTGGGCTATTGTGCTGGTGCAACCTACCCTGAGACCGACTATCCCTATAGCACAAATTGTTGGCGAAATTTGGACAAAGCGATGGGGCGGCAATCTGAGGAGGCTCTGTTGACACGTTGTGGAACGAAACAGGAGGTATTGTAGCAGAAGAAGGTGTTTCTCAAAGAGTAGGTGGAGAAGAGCATGCTGTGGAGGAACATGGTGGAGACGAACAATATGTAGCTGATATGGAAGAGATTAATGAAGCAATTGTGGATGATATGAACAATGATGATGCACAGGCGATGCAGGAGGAACAGCTGCAAACGGATGATAGTTCAAGTGATGAGGAAGATAGAGTTATTCCAGAAGAATGGGGTAGAGGCAATTCAAATGAGCTTCCTGTAGATGATGGTCATGTATCATCAACTGTCATTAGGACAAGGGAGGTGCGTGAAGAACAAATATATAGTTCAAAAAAAGCTGTGCAAAATGCCGTGAAGATATGGACTATACATATGCAACAGTAGTTTAAGGTGGACAAATCTGATAGTGGCACGCGAGTATTTTAAGTGGCAGATTTCAAGAGTGCACGCACACATATGTACCTTAAGTGGCATGCTATAGGAACACCGCAACATGAGTTCAACCTGGATTGCTGCTATGTTGAAGTAAGAGATCATTCAGAAGCAGTATATAACGGTATAGTTTATTATGAATGCATATGAAATAAGGTATAAATATAAGGTAGACTATGAAAAAGTATGGAGGGTTAAACAAAAGGCATTGGTGTCTCATTATGGTAGCTACGAAGTGTCGTACGACAACCTACCATGTCTGTTGCAGGTCTTGAAGACAAGAAATCACAGCATGTATTTTAATATTTAAGACCATGCAGATGATGACCATGCTAGGTTCAAGGTCCTCAGGCGTGTTTTCTTCGTATTTGGGTGTTGTGTTGAGGCATTCAAGCATTGTCGACCGGTGCTATGTTATAATGGTATATTTTTGATCGGGAAGTATAGGGGAACAATTATGATAGCTGTTGGTATGGATTCGAATGATCAGTTGTTGTCTATTGCATTCGCTTTCGTCGAAAGCGAGATCTATGATGGCTGGTTATGGTTCTTAACTGAGCTCGTACGGTGTGGTTGAGGACAGGACATACATATGTTTGATACATGACCGACACCAAAGGCTTTGCAGTGCAATAAAGACCCTACAGAAAGATGAGGGTTATTCTTTCCATTGGTCGGACATGATAAATAGGTGGTGCATGCGTCACCTTGCCGTAAATTTTTACAGACAGTTTAAAAGTAAGAAAACCATAATTCTATTCAAAACCTTATGTAAATAGAACCAGCAGCGCAAATTTGAATTTGATCAATTATGGGCCACTCTCGATGAGCTGACTGGTAGCTCCATCCGGGAAATGACACGACAAGCAAAAGTAGACAGCACTGATATTGTTGAGCCCTTGTCTTCGCTCTCAGGAGTGGATGCACCAGGATTAGTTCGTTGCTGTGGAAGGAACATAAGGTGTTTTTCGGATTGGATTGAGAATGAGTCAAGAGAGAAGTGGGCCTTGCTGTATGACACAGATGGTGTTCGGTTTGGGCTTATGACAACTGACCTAGCCGAGGTATACAACTGGGTTATTAAACGGTTGCGTCCATTGCCGTTAGTTGTAATTATGGAAGGTATAATGCATAATATCAGGGGGTACTTCCATAAGAGGCATCAAAAGGCTGCATTGCACGCATAAAGACTTGGGGTTATTTACAGCTCTATGATGACAAGGTACTTAGAAGAGAAGTGTGAGCGGGCAAGGAGAGGGCTGAACATGAGCTCTACGCCTCTACCCCTACTTGTGCGTGCTCTCCGCCCCCATCCCTCATCGTTTGTGCCTCCGACGCTCTCATCTCCGCCCCCTTCTCTTCGTCGCCCGGTCTTGGTGGTGCTACCTCGTGCCCCCGCCTCTATCTGGTACCTGCTCTCTCCGAGATCTCCTGTGTTTGTTCGCCCCACCCCCGCCCCACTCTCGTATTCGCTCCCTCACTCGTGCTTGTTTGTGCTTCAGATCCTATTCCGGAGATGTCCAGGGGTTTGCGATCCTATTCCGGAGATGTCCAGAGGTTTGCGGATCAATGATGATGTCTTACAGGTTGTGGAAGCTGAGATGGATTCGTTCCACTGGTATCCTAAGAAGTTCCCTTACCCGTCCTATTTCCTCCATCTAGACTGACGGCTCCGGGCGCTCCAAGCACAATATGAGAACATGGGAACTCTCCTCAACAATATTAGTTCAAACGCGCTTTAAGGCGGTACCTTCCTGGGCATGTCTCTTGGTACTGGAATCATGTTGAATTTTGCAGTAAATCTTTGAAAAGTGGGTTAACTCTTATCAATTAGTCTAAGGTCTTCTTCTGTTCAAATTTCGATTAAAATGTGTAATGATTTTTGTTTAAATTTTGATAAAAATGTGTAATGATTTTAATTGCAGATGCGGAGGATTCTTCAGAAAGATCTGTTTCAAAATCAGAATCGCTGATTGACGAAATTGAAGCTTGTGGAGCCCTTGCCTTCATTCCAACCGTTCTTGAAGAGCATGTTCGTCGGCCAAATCTGCTTCCATTCAATTCACTAGCTTATTTGTGCCACTTCCCACATTTCCTCTCACCGAAAGAGGTTCGAATCCTGCTGCTCTTGTTCATCCGTTGCTATTCTTTTACGATTCCAATGCAACACTGGTCTGAATCAAAGAGTAACCTAAAATGTGCTAGAAATGGTCTAGCCTAAAAGCATGAACTGACGGGGCCCAAATCTGCTTACCTTTGAAACCCGTCCTGTGGAACAGCACTAGTCCCTGGATCAGTACACTAGTGCCACACATCACATAGCTGGATCATCACATACAATATTGAATCGAATTATATTACAAGATGAACATGGTATCCAGGTGCTGGTACCAAATACATTGATATGTCTTTGTAGACGGTTGTGTTACAACAAGGCTGTTATTCAGGCGGAAGCTACGCTATGATTTTAGGTGAAGATCCTAGCCTATGTATGTGACCTCTGGACTGTAGGAGAGCCTATATCTGGCCGGCATCGTCAAACACCGGATCTCCATCTTCGTGGCATGCGCATTCTCCATCTTCATGGTCTCCATAATCTAAAAGAGTGAGTGGGTGCGAGGGTTAGTGCGCAATCAAACCGCACTAGCAAGTTAACATCGTCTTTAATGCATAATAGTGGTAATAGCTATATAGTGTAGGTTTGGTTATTTTATTTGCAGAAATGCCAATTTTAGAATTAACATATATAAAATCCTATACCTAGCCATTTTTAAAAGGACATCTCCAAAAAGATGTCGAGGAAAGAGTATATCAATATTCAGCAAATCATAACCATTGCCCAAAGACACCATACTCAAGCCACCCAGGCATCACCCTTGCCACACAGGCATCCCTCTTATGCCACACAGGCACGTTTCACCCGCATCCCATCTTCTTTCTCCCACCATCATTCCGGCTGGCAAACCCGTTCGGACCCGTCTTCTTGAGTTTATATGAACTAGTGACCTAACTCCAACTCAATGACTGCCGTATCACGGATGAAATTGGCCACTGGCGCTCACCCCAGGTTGACAGTGTCAGATCCATTCACCTAGTATTACGGAAGGCTAAAACTCCGCCTTTACCTCAGGATATTTTGGCAATTAGTTAGGCCCTTTAAGGCGTATGCTCCTCGAGCTCATACATTCCACACAGATCATTGGTCCCATAGACCCGCCAATCCTGCGCGATCCGCGCGATGGCCACGCGTTGTGGTGTAGGGACCATTGATAACACACGACAATGGCCGACGGTAATCCGGCTGTGCCCACGCATGGACACCCCTCCAGACGAGCCCAAACTCCATCTGGGTTCCACCTTCCTCGTGCATGCCTCTTACATAGGCATATCGTGCACATTCTCTGGGTCCACCCTGCCCATCATTCTTCTCTTCCATCATTCCCAACCACATTTCCCGTTTCCACACACCCAGACAATATCACATCCACATTTCCCGTATCCACACACCCAGAAAATACCCCATCCACAGCAATTCAATCATGCAACACAAAACCCATCATGATCAAGGTATGTAATGTGTCATGTCCACCGGTAAGTTTTGGCTTACCAGTGCGGGATTGGTTACCCGATTAAGTCAGTAGACCTAAGCATGTCTAAGCAGCTTTTACCAAGACTAGAAAGTCTAAATATTTTATATTTTATGTGGACAGTCAATCAATCATGATATCAAGGAATCATGTAAGTTGAAAGCATATTTATCAAGAACAGAACATGATACTATCATGATTAACAAGTAGGCATTATCAAATCATAGCAAGCATGCACTTTATATATTTAAAGCAAGATATCTTTAAAAACTAGGTATAAGCATGAGCTAGGGTGTTAACTCGCCTTGTGGATCTGTTGATTGGACTTGACTAGCTTCCGGATATCTCTCTTCTGGAACCGGGTCTTCTATAAGAGTAGAGATCCCGAATTATAAAATATCCTTAATGAGTTACGAATACAAATGTAGGGTTGGGCGTTGATCGTCGACGAAAATGCTATGCTAGTGGTCAGAGGATGGTAAGGGCAAAATTACTAAAATAACCCTAAGTATAATTCTTATTTGCAAAAGGTGAAATTATCTATATTTAAGTCTTCTTTAATATATTGAGAGCCTCTTCTATGGACCAAATCCTAATTTTATAATTTTCCCAGGGTGTGGAGAGTTTCTAATATTTTAAAAGTCCATATTTATATTTTCTATATTGCCCTTTTATTTATATTTTAAATTAACAAAGAAGGCCTTTAATTACCTAATTTAATTTGTTTATAGAAAATCCTATTAGTTAGTCGCAAGATTATATTTTTCCTATGATGTAGACTAGATCTAATATTTTATGCAATTATTTTATAAATTTTGGAGTTGGTTTGCTATTTTAACTAATAAATACTAAAGTGATCATATTATTAATTTTATATAAAAATTTATTAGTGAAATATGCAAAGTTATATTTTTACTGGGCTCTACACAATATCTAGTATTTTACATAATTTTCTCATAATTTTTGAAAGTCTCCTTCTATTTTTAATAAATCAAATACCATAAATCAAAATCTGTAATTAACTGAAATTAAGCGCTGACGTCATGCTGACGTCATCATCTTCAACCTCCGTCCAGTGGATAGAAGGCTGGGAAGAAATGGCGACCGCGGGAGCTACGGTCCACCATTTTGAGTGTTCTTGGGCTCTACGGAATCGTCTCGACGGTGCGGTTCTAATGGTTTCATCTACAAGGTCGGTGGAGGTCGGACACGGCGGCTCGGCGGGCTCTGTGGGCGCGCTCACGAGGTGCAGCGGCGGTTCTCTGACACTAAGGCCAAATTAAATAGCGGGAGAGCATCGAGGAGGTGAGTGGGTGCTACAGTGAGGTTCACGAGGCAGGGCAGAGCTCGGCGGTAGCTGCAACGCGACGACCCGAGACAGCGGAGTCGAGCAATGGCGACGGCGAGCTCCGATGGCGTACATGTCAAACAAATTGAGGGGAAATGCTCGTGAGGTGGAGGAGATACTACCAGTTCGAGGAATCGGGCCGAGACTTACCGAATAGGAAGAAATCAACGGAGCGATGCTCGCTAAGGGTTTCGGGTCGACGAGAAATTCCGGCAATACGGTGGCTCCGGCGACGCGAGCGTTGGACAGCGAGCACAGAGCGGTGTCGTGAACGGAGAGGAGGAGATGGAGGCGCCCAGTAGCGAAGCAAATGAGGAGAAAGAAGAAACAAGGCGGCGGCGACTCGGTTTTTATACCGGCGGGGAGATAAGCACGGCAACGCCGACGTGGTACGCTTAAGCGGTGGAGAGCTACGTGGCGGCTAGAGCTTACTCCAGCACTGCTTGTTCTCATCCAAACGACAGCGAGGCAGGGGCGAGGGCGGTGAGCGGTGGACGGCGTCGGTGAGAGGTGGAAGAGAGAGAGAGTGAAACAGAGAGATAGGAGAGGGATGGGCCGAGACTCGGCCCAAGTTCGGCCCAACTAAAGCCCAATCCGAGAATCCCATTTAAATTCGGATTTTCCAACTAATTTCCTTAGAAGTTTTGATTTCCAATGAATTTGATCGATTTGCATTTCAATTTCCTTTAAAATTTTTGAATTCCAGCGATTTTTGATAATTAGGATTTGAATTTAAATCCTAACTTGAATGAATTTCAAACTGGGCCAATTTTGGGGTGTTACATGAACCCATCTTTAATGTACTACCCAACAATAACCCTTTTTTCTAAAACGAAGGAATAACGCATTTTATTAGAATAATTTCATAGGCTGAACAAACTGAATGGAAGGAAAACATCCATAAAAATCAGTTTAATATTCACTTCATCCTGTGCTGCATTCTTTAGATTCGGTTCACAATAAATCGAATCAAGTTTTTAGCCAAACCATCCAAATAAATCGAATCAAGATTGCAAAATCTTGGGCCTAGGAGCTATCAACTAAGAACCTCACATCTACCGTTTCGCCGAGGGTGTTGGTGACAACGGCGGAGGAGATGACAATGTTAGCGGACATCACGGTGGTGGAGGAGGAGGTGGCCAAGGCGTTGAAGCGGGAAGCAGTGGCGGAGCTTGACCCAAAATGTAGGGGACCAAACTACCAAAGCAGAAAAGTCCAAACTCCAAACTCCAAATTTTATATAAAAGATGATCATGATTCATTGGCATTGGCAAGACCCAATTCTCCAAGACTCCAACGAGCTGATTGCAAGGGGTCAATGAGCAGGTCTGCTATGTTTTTGGCCATAATAATACTTGGGGGTCTTTAAAAAAATTTTGCTGGGGGGCCACGGCCCAGCTTGGCCCTAACAAAGCTCCGCCCCTGGCGGGAAGGGCTACACGAATACCTGGTCGGCGGCAAGATGAGACGACTACACATTCGAGATGATGCGGCATGGTGGAGATGCATTCACCGGCAACGTGGCTTGGGGCGAGGCCGCGCCGCGAGGAGGCGAGTCCAGGAGGCGCGCCGTGGTGTCACGGCCAGGAGGCGACATTAGCCTAGGTTAGACTACTTGTCATCGCGAAGCAGGCCAGGTGGGCCCTCCGCTAAAAACCATAGGTTTTTTCGTGGGCTCAAAGCAAGTATTATTGCGTGTGAGATGGACCGTGCAAATGGTAACGGGGATGATACATATGGTACTGGAGATTTCGACGAGGTCCCAGGGGTGGTTCGATGCTTTAAATGCCACCGGGTTGGACACAATATGAGCACGCATAATAAAAAGTATAAGGGTTCTACTAGCGGTAAAAATCATGGAAAGGTACTAGGGGCGATGTCTATTACGCTTTAAATTTTGCACGTTACTAACTTATATAAATGTTGGAATTTAACTCTATTTCTTAAATTTTGCAGGATGGCGCATCCTCAGTACCCGCTCCTTGAGACAGAGTACGACAAGAACCATCGTGCGCGGCTCATCTGCGATGAGCAACAGGTTTGGCCATCCACTAATCTCTTCGGAATACAATTGTTTTATAAATCGTAGTGATTATGTAGGGTTTGTTCTTTTTACAGACTCTGCCCTCGCTCCGTCCCCGTACCCACACGATCTTCGTCACGTGGGTCAACAGCCAGTCGCGGTGCCTCAGTCGTCTAGCCACCGGACCCCTGTCTATCAAGGGGGCACGGGTGCACGAACACCGTCACGGTCGGGCAGGTCCTTCGCAGCTACTACAGAGACTCCTGCAAGGAGGGCGCGTGGCAAGCGCATCGTGCCGCCCGTGGCCGACGACGAAGATGCTGGCCAGCACTACGACTCGGACTCCTCCGCCGATGACCCCAACTTTCGCAGCACAATTAGGATGAACCAGATGCCTGATGCTCCCCCCTTGAGTTAGACACAGCCCATTCCAAGAGCGGTAAGACATCTGAAGTGATCTCGTGAATTCTTTTTTGTTTCCTGTCATATCTAACATTTCGCCATACTGTCTGAGGCCCAATGGATCCACCCCCGCCACAGACCATATCTTACGCGAGGCGCAGGTGTGACCGTGACGCCGCCGACGTCGGTAGCCACAACGTGCTGCAGACAAATCCTGGGAGGATCCGCCGTCCAAGGGGTCCTTATACGCCGGGGCTTTGAGCTCGAGGTGTATGCATGTACTAGACCCCGAGTGTGACCATATGCATGTATGGATGTATAAGTATGGATGTATGGATGTGAAAAATAGCCTTGCGACTTGTATGCTAGTATGGATGTATGGATGTATTTATATAGGTATGGATGTACTAGCCTTGTGACTTGTCTTACTATGGTATCTAGTTATCTTCTTAAACTCTGATATTTTGCCATTCTCCATATGTCACATCCCTTCATAATTTAGTAGGAGATTTCGCCAACAGAAAGTCTTTTTGTCTGTGGCAAGTGCTTTGTGTCACCCTTCCCATGCTATGCTAGCTCCTAGGAACTCCAAGCTATGCTCGTTTTGTCACCCTTCCCATCCCACCAGAGTGCCACCAGAAGTAACCGACAGAAGCGACCAAAAGTTTAAGCGACCGAAAACTTTCTGATGTTGGCTGACTATTCTGGAGGCCACTGCCGCGCCAGTAGACATGGCGCGTCAGAACTAAATTGCGGCGCTATCGATGCCGGCGCGACAGACTGAGGCGCCTCTCCTCTTGGCGCGTCAAGGCCGATGATAGGGTACACACTGGATTGGAGTTCAGTGTGTGCGGGAGCTCAGCCCTGTCGTGCCGTTACTCATGGTGCGTCAAGGCTTTACCGCCGCACCTCCCTTGGCTGCAAAACAGAGAGAGAGGCCAGGCACTGGATTCGACAAAACAGTTGGTGCGGCACTCCAGCTCTGACGCGCCATCCTTACTGGCACGTCAATCCTGTGATCCTGCACCAACCAGTTCTCCAATCCAGTGCTGCTCCTATCTCTTGGGTTTTGGGCCCTACTATGTGCGGGAGCGAAGCCCTGACGCGCCATTGATAGTAGCTACGTAGCGGCACGCCATATTCCCTCCTCATGTTATCCAAAACCTTCTTTTTGTTCTTGGTGGACGGCATGAGCACACCATGCTCATGCCTTATCTTCTCCTTTTCTCTATTTTATTCTTTCGTTTAGGTTCGCACAAATTAAGAATCTCGGCTTCGAAAGCTTGTTGTCCCTGATATTTCTTCTAATCACACGTCCTTCCCTCCTACAAGATTTACCGTAAGGGTCATCAAACGAAACATGCAATAAAATATAGAAACAAATAAAAAAGAGATGTGTAAGAATAACGTACCCAAAAATCACCATAAGAGTTGCCACTATAATATCCGTACCCGAGCTCCGATGGAACAACACCTGTACGGGCCAATATCCCGCACTTACAAGTAGTGGGTGGATATTCCTCACATGACCATTTCTTATCCCCGGAGTGGAAGGCCTCCACTTCCGCACTAGAAGGCCAACAGGACTTGGGACCATAAATATACTCCTGAAAATCACACAAAGGCCATCCATCCTACGGAAAAATCACTCCGTTATCGAATTAGTACAAAATGACACTAATTTAAATAGAAAATGGCATGCGTACACTTACTTAATCATTGTGCGGGCAACGAAAAAATGGGGTAAAGTCCACCCCTGGGTTAGGCCTTACTAAGATGGACCGTTCATCTCAATGACATAAAGGAGGGTGTACTGCTCTACCCGCAGTTGCGACCGCCTTCTCCTCATTTGTCATTTCCGGTGGGTTTGCACGAGGAGGAATCCAACGTCTAAAATGTTTGACTGGTTTAGTGTCCATGGAGCGCCAGAGGAAAAGCCGGATCCTCAGATCGTACATTTCTGGACCATCAATCCACTCGAAAAAAGAACACGGCCTCCAAGAACACTGCATATTGTTATTGGGTTTCAGACCACAAGTGTAGAAGGCTCTACCGGCAGTATCAGGGTCTCTAAACTGTTGAACCTCCGCAGGAAGGCCGTGCTCACAAACTGGAACCGAAAACAGGGAGGAACGAACTGGAGCATCCTTACTCCTAGGATAATCCTCATATTTGAGTCTTGCCTTCCCTTTATCGGCATTGTTTTCTACATTAAATTAAAAATGTAAAGTCTCCATATAATTCAACATACTTTCTACCACTATTAAACTATACATATATACTACGGATTTATATTACAAGAATCAATACTACAATAATACCCGCAAAACCCAATCTAACCCTAACCCTAACCCTAAAGCAATAAAAAATGTGTCAAACATGAATCAATAAAACATTAATTGAGAGGAGATCACCTGCCATGATGGAAGAAAGCTTTTTCCCCAACAAATCCTGTCGGATGGAGATCAAGTTCTTGCAATGGACTAGATGATTGGTTAGGGAAGAGGGGAGAGAAAGGAAAACCAGGAGGGAAGAAAAGAGGAGGAGCCCCGCGTGGCCCTCTGTATAAGGCATTGACGCGCTACGAAGGGTGGCGCGTTAAGGTGGAACCCACGCCTGTCCACGCTGGCGGCCATTAACCGGAGCCGCCAGCGTGGCGCCTCGGACGCGCCACATGCACTGGCGGGTCAGTGTGTATACGTCGCGCCAGTTGCCATGGCGCGTCCAAAAAGGTTAGATTTAAAAATACTTCTGTCAAGGGGTTAAAATTAAAATTATTTTTAAAAAAGGATTAAAATATAAATTTTTTTGTGAGTCCCGCTTCTAAACAGAATCTTGTCGCGTTTGGCTTGGTTGTGCACATATGTGTATTTTTATTAGAAATTTAGAATCTGTTTTTTTTTCCTGCTGGGGATTTTTGTTTAGGGGAAGGGCGGATATAGGGATAAAATGTAGTTGGCGATAGACACCATCGCTGGACTCTGGACAGGGCAGCTGCTCAACTGAGGACAACTGTGCTTAACGCGATTTACTATTTGTAGGTACTTAGCAAAACCAAGACATGATATGATTGATTATATAAGCGCTCATTTAGTTAATTTGCTATTTCCTCGTGCACCAGATGGAGTAGCATCTTCTTCTGGCCCAGCAACCGGAGGAAATCTGAAGAGCAGACGTTTCATCAGTCCTGACTCCTCTGGAGGAAGAGTGGATTGCTCCTCGTCTTGTCCTCTGCAAACTCTCAGGTGTCGTGTCTCTGTTCTTATCCTCCTCTTTTGATTGCATTGTTTCTTTTTAAATCTTGTTTCTTGCCTGAAGATTGGATTTTATTGCCTGCTGTTGTTTCTCCATTCGTTGATGAAGTTGTTCTGTCTGTTCTTGGTTGATCGGCTCTCCTTGGTTGTCTTGGTTTTGCGTTATTGGATCCGTGTAGGTCTCTCTATTTTATTTCTGTCAATTCGTATTGCTTGGATTCTCAAAAAAAAAAATCGTATTGCTTGGAGGAGAAGAGCCCCACCCGGGTCCTTCTCTCACATGCGAAGGACCCTGCCCACTGAGCAACACGTGATCCTCCTTTCTTCTTCTTCCTCCCCTATCCCCTCCTCTCTCTTCTCTCTTTCTTCTCCAATGGCTGACCGCGAGCCGGGCGGACTGGGTGGCGGCCGGCGACGAGCTAGGCGGTGCAGCAGCGGGCTGGACATTTGGAAAGAAGAAGGGGAAGGAGGCACCACACAAGGCCGCTAAGCTCACTGCACAGCATGCCGCCGCCGCCGCCAAGCTCGCCTTCGCCAGTGGCGTGTTGGTGCCATGCCATGCTCGCACCAAGCTCGACGACGGGGGGCGCGCACAGAGTGGCTCCGGCGGCATGCCCAGCGGCGGCGGCGTTCCCAGACGGGACAAAGACGTGTGCAGGCCACGTGTCACCGATGCAACGAGGTCTCTTTTAATTTTGGAAGGACCCGGGTGCTTCCAAATTTCCTTCCCCGGAGGTCATTGTCACAGATGAATTATTTTCTGCTGACGATGCGAGTGTCAGTTGTCTCCTCTTTCCACGCTGCTCCCTTTTCCTTCTTTCTCCCATAAAGCTCCGACTCCATGGGTGAATCTGATCGCCGTGTCAGAACTGAGAAGGCGCCGCGAATTTGTGGTTGCTATGTGATGCGAGTCAAACTTGTGCAGATCAAGTTGGACTTTTAGAGGAAGATTTCGTGGGATTGCTTTGGCAGATTGTTCTTGTTGTCACATATATATATATATATATATATATATATATATATATAGAGAGAGAATAGTTAGCGTCTTTCTCGAAGTCTGATCTCTCTCGTCTTTCAAGTGGTTTTGAAATTCGAGATATCTAACAACCGATCCGAACAGTTGATCTTGTTAATCTCATTTGAAAGCGTTATCGTTTATTTTTTGAATTTGTTTACTATTTGTTTCTTATGTTCGAAAATCAGCTTTTTGAGCGCACTACCACTAATTGGATGGCTGATTTTCAAAAATATGAAACAAATAGTAAACAAATTCAAAAAATATGAAACTTGGTCATCGACAACGCTTTCAATGAGACAACAAGATCAACGGTTCGGATCGGTTGTTAGACATCTCGAATTTCAAAACCACTTGAAAGACGGAGAGATCTGTACTCTCGAGAAAGACGCTAATATTATATATATATATATATATATATATATATATATATATATATATGGAAAAATTGACGATTATATCGGGCCATGGAGCGAGCTGTAGCATGTGCTTCTTCGTTGGTTCCATGTCCAAAGGTACTAAGTACTGACTCCTTCGTGTTCATCCTCCTCCCCCATGGATGCTTGCTTCCTTTCCTTCGGTGATGTCATCATTTGGGTGTTGATCTTCTGAATTCTGATCTAAGGGGGTTGAGGTTTCCAAGGCTGGGGCCTTTCGTGTTCAAGTTAGGTCCTAGATGATTGGAGTTCTTTTTTAAGGATATTCTAATGGATTTCTCGATGTTCTCTCTCTTTTGGTGATGGTTTTATTGCTTGGGAATATCTCAAAAGAAAAAAACTTTGAATCCTTCAGTTTTTGCCAATGTCATGAGGGAAGGGAAGGGAAGGCAACACAGTCACTAGTGGAGGGGATGAAAAGGACTATGAAACATTCTTTGTTTCAGATGCTTTTGCACAGATCAAATCCAGAAACTTCATTTTCGTGCTGATTTAAATCCAAAATACCAGCTCAAGTCTCTCACATGGTGAAAACATATGTTTGTTCCAGGTGCTTGAAGGCCCCTTGCTGAATTCCTTGTCCTCAGTTCAAGAAGGCCTCAAGATGTACATCATAGAAGACAAGGGGGGCGCCATTGCCCTCATGCTGGCCTCCCTCATGATCTTGGGCACCTGGCCTGCAGTCCTCACCCTCCTGGAGCGCCGAGGGCGGCTGCCGCAGCACACATACCTCGACTACTCCATAACAAACCAGCTCGCCGCAGTCCTCATTGCGCTTACATTTGGCCAGCTTGGGGAGAGCAAGCCCAACACGCCCAATTTCTTCACCCAGCTCAGTCAGGTCAGCATCTTGGTAGCTAAGCAAGCAAGAACTTCCTGATGAAATTACTCGATTTTCCATCTGCAGTTTGCTGACCCTTGATGTCTTGTAATGAAGGACAACTGGCCTTCAGTGTTGTTTGCAATGGCAGGGGGTGTTCTACTCAGCATTGGGAACCTTTCTACCCAGTATGCTTGGGCATATGTGGGTCTGTCAGTGACTCAGGTTATCAGCTCAAGTATGGTAGTTGTAATAGGTAGGTAATCCTCTAATATTGCTGGCTGTACATTTTATGCTAGTACATCTGAAGAATAGCTCATTGATCTAACAATTCATCATTGTTAAGCACTGTACCTTTATTATTAGGTTGGAAGTAGTTGTTGTATTTCCTTCTTACCATGATGAGATTCACTTGGTTCTGAAACTAGATAGATTTTTAGTAAAAGTTGACCTTGCCTAGAAGTTTCTTGAGCAAATGGGCCTGTTATATATACTCAGTTCATTATAAGAGCACTGCCTAGATTTGTACAGATCAAGAAAATGTCAAACCCAATTTCAATCAAAGCATCGAAGTATAAGTACAATATATGGTGGCCTGGTAGTATGTGGGAAAAGTCTCTCCAATTCATACAGTATTTATACAAAAACTAACTTCCGACAAACTCTGGCCCTTATGTTTCCAGGTACAACACTGAATTACTTCCTGGACAACCGCATCAACAGAGCAGAGATTCTTTTCCCTGGAGTAGCATGCTTCCTGGTTGCTGTCATTCTTGGTTCTGCTGTCCATGCCTCCAATGCCGCTGATAATGAAGAAAAATTAAGTGGCTGTACAAATAGCTCCAAACTTGGGTAATCTTTGTTTCACTTTATTACACAACTTTCACCGGACTACGCTAGCTTTACCAGATTATTCACTGGTTAACCTAATTCTCTTGGACACTATACCAAATATTAGGTGCCACTTTGTGTAAGTTTTTTGCTCCTAATAACTGAGTAACTGATCGTGTTAACGTGTATTTTCACATCACAAATGGAAGTGTGGAGCCAGGCAAAGAAGTCATAAACAAAGGTATCATATATGCTACGACATGCTTATGAGAACTAGTAGTATCGGTGATGCCTGGCAGATAGATCCTAGTTCTTAACTTTGCCTATTCCAGATGCCCCCAAGGACATAGAAAATGGAACTTCTGCGACCAAAGCAAAAGTAGGAACTGCGGAATACCTTATTGAGCTCGAAGAGCGGCGTTCAATTAAGGTATCCTGTTAATTATACCATCTGACCATCTTTATCATCTAGATGAGGTTGAAACAATACATAATCATATATAGCATTTACTCGGATGATATATATGCTAATTGCGATGCACTGGAATTCTCTAATAAACATGTATAATTTTGGCCAGGTATTAGGATCAAGCACTTTCATAGGGCTTGGAATAGTGTTCTTCTCAGGAGTCTGCCTCGCGCTCTTCTCCCCGGCGTTCAACCTCGCCACAAACGACCAGTGGCACACTTTGAAAGACGGTGTCCCGCACCTGGTGGTCTACACCGCCTTCTTCTACTTCTCCATTTCTTGTTTCGTCATCGGCATTGTGCTGAACATCATGTTCCTCTACCGTCCAATGGCCGGTGTGCCCAAGTCATCGTTCAAGGCCTACCTGAATGACTGGAAAGGCAGGCATTGGGCTCTTCTTGCCGGTTTCCTTTGCGGTTTTGGCAATGGCTTCCAGTTCATGGGTGGTCAGGCTGCTGGCTATGCTGCTGCAGATGCTGTCCAGGTTTGTCTACGACTCTAAATCTGTGTCTTCTTTCACATCAAAAGAGAAAAGCCACCGTGCCTGCAATCTGTGATTCATGATGTTATGTAAATTACTGAATTCTTCAAAAATAGGTGGCATCAGATGCACATAGTTTGATGCTTAGCTTTGAGATCTTCAGATAAAAGACGCGGCTTTCTAGACTACTCTTAACTGATTCAGCGTTGCTGTTGATCAGGCATTGCCACTTGTGAGCACATTCTGGGGCATACTGCTATTTGGGGAATACCGTAAATCATCGCGGAAGACATACATCCTCCTTGGATTCATGCTGTTCATGTTCATCGCTGCGGTAGCATTGCTCATGGCGTCATCAGGTCACAGGAACACAAAGTGATGGATCACCTCATCCTTTCATCTGTTATTTTGTGTTTGCTATCGCAAACCACTATTTGCTGTCGGAAGGAGACAAAGCCACCGGTCCAGGAAGCAAACGATTTCAGCACAAAGTGAATTCCATTCATGAAATTTCCATTTGAATGGAGCCGTACATAACCCAAAATAAATGGAGAAGTTTGTGGGGTTTTGTGTTTTGTAGTGGTGTTTCTAACTGTTAAGGAATGTATTGCTAATACCTGTACATGTATATTTGGCAATAATATATATATATGAAAGGAACCCCCCTAATTGGGTGTGGCTTCCCCCAATCTCTCTCTATACATGGTATCAGATATCTAGGGTTACCTCCTTTTTTCTTGGCCACCACCCCTACATGCCTCCTATGCGCTTGCCGCCCCGCCGCCACGCTGCCTCCTCCCCGAGCGCCCGCCTTGAGCCCGCCGCCCGAAGCTCCTCCTCCTCAGGCCCGCCACCCCGAGATCCTCCTCCGCCTGAGCTCCTTCTTCCTTAGGGCCCCGCCTGAAGCTCCTCCTCGGGCCGTGGTGCCCGCCCACCAAGCCCGAGCACCTCCTCCCGAGCGCCCAAGGCTCTCCTCTCCGAGCCCGCCGCCGCCCTCCTGAAGCGCCACCACACGCCTCCTCCCTCGATACCAGCACGCGCCCTCTCCGGCGCCGCCCGCCGATCCCCGCGCCGTCGCCGTCGTTGTCGTCGGCGACTGTCGCCTCGCCGCCCCGATGTCGATGTCCAGCCACTCCTCCGCTGCCGCCACCGATGACACTCTAAGTGGCTCTACCCCTGCTGTCGGTGACGCCACAACGCCTATCTTCAACGCCTATGCCACCGTCGCCGTGAAGTCGCACGTTCCAGTCACCCTGGACTTGAAGACCCCTAACTACACCAAGTGGGCGTCGTTCTTCAAGTCCATGTGCGGCAAGTTTGGCCTCAAGACCCACATCAACGGTACTGTTCCACCTTGTCCGGACGGTCCGCAGTGGGAGCAGGCGGATTGCTGTTTCCGCAGTTGGTTGTTTGGTTCTGTGACGGATGATGTTCTTGACATCGCCAAGAATCAAGAACAGACTGCACGAGATCTTTGGGTGGCCATCGAAGAATTATTCCAAGCGAACAAGGGACTGCGTGCGATCTTCTTGAGCCACGAGTTTCACTCGATGTCTCAGGGCGATCTCTCCATCTCGGACTACTGTCAACACATGAAGACCACCGCCAATGCCCTTCGTGACGTCGGTCATGGTGTTGGGGACTCGCAGCTTGTCCTCAATCTCCTCCGCGGCCTCAACCCAAGTACTCCAACACCGCTGATGACATCACCAATGCACCCGTCACTCCTTTGTTCGCCAAGGCCCGTTCCATGCTGGTGCTTAAGGAACTTCGCCTTGCCAACGAGGAGAAGGTGGCGTCCACCACAACCCTGTTGGCTACTACTTGCTCGTCTGCCGCATCCTGCGGCCATGGCGAGTGTCGTCTCTCTGCGCCGAGGTCCACCACTGCTCCTGGCTCTTCCTCGTCCACCATTGCACCCGCTAGCAACTGCGGTGGTGACTCCCGGCGCAACAACAATCGCCTCGTCATTGTCCTACCCATGGGGCCCCACTGCTTAGCGGGCTCGCACGGTGTCCACAAAGGGAGCATTTTAGCGTCCACAAAGAAGAAGATGGTGTGCTTGGCCCTTATCCTCAAGCACACACTGCCTTTGCGCCTCCGCAGGTGTCGCCGCCTTCACCGCAGTGGTGGGATCAGGCTGGCCTGATTGCCTTCCTGAACCAGATGTCTCTCCAACAGCCTGGTCCCTGGGTGATGAACACAGGTGCTACGTCCCACATGTCCTCGATGGATGGTATACTCCTTTCTCTCCTACCTCCCTCTCCCTCCTCCATCAGTAGGCAATGGCACATCTATACCTATCACTACCCGTGGTCACGCCATCCTTACAACTCCTGCTGCAAACTTTCTTCTTAATAAAATCCCTGCTGCACCATCCCTAGTTCATAATCTCCTTTCAGTTCGTCAATTCACCCGTGATAATCGTTGTTCCATTGAATTTGACGCTCTGGGTTTTTCTGTCAAGGACCTCCGAATCCAGCGCGTGATACTTCGCTGCAATAGTGGAGGCGATCTCTACACTATCTCCCCTTCCGCGCACACCAGCCTCGCCGTGTCGTCCTCCATCTGGCATCAGCGTCTTGGTCACCCCGGTCCTGCCGTCCTCAATACCCTCCGTAATAAATTTTCCATTCCTTGTATTAAAGCTGCTAGCCAGCCCTGTCATGCATGCCAACTAGGCAAACATGTTCGCCTTCCTTTTAGTCGATCTATTTTTGTTACTACTGCCCCCTTTGAACTTGTTCATTGTGATGTCTGGACCTCGCTGATTACTAGTATTTCTGGAAATTCCTACTATCTGGTGATTTTGGATGATTTCACTCACTTTTGTTGGACTTTGCCTCTCAAGCGCAAATCCGATGTCCATCAGCATATAACTGAGTTTGTTCAGTATGCACACACTCAGTTCGGTCTACCACTAAAATGTCTTCAGGCTGATAATGGCAAGGAGTTCATCAACCATGCCACTACTACATTTCTTGTTGCTCGTGGTATCTTGTTGCGCCTCTCGTGTCCATATACTTCTCCACAAAATGGCAAGGCTGAACGTGTTATCCGCACTCTGAACAACTCTGTTCGCACATTGCTCATCCATGCCTCCACCCTACTGGGCCGAGGCCCTAGCTGCGGCAACATACTCTTCATCAGTGAACAACTCGATTCCCTATGAACTGTTACATCATTAGCGGCCCGACTATGAGCGTCTTCGAGTCTTTGGTTGTTTGTGCTATCCTAACCTCAGTGCCACTGCCGCTCATAAACTAGCTCCTCGATCCACTGCTTGTGGTTTTTCTAGGCTATCCGACATCCCATAGGGGCTATAGGTGCCTCGATCTCACCACACACCGTGTCATCATCTCGCGTCATGTAGTGTTTGTTGAGTTGTCATTCCCTTTTGCGACGTCCTCATCCCCACCTGCACCTAGCACAGCCTTCGATTTCCTTGACGAGCCTGCTTTTCCTATCATGATACCTCGGTAGCTCCGTCCATCCAGGGCGTCGAGTAGCCGCGACCCTCCACAGTAGCTCCGTCCATCTAGGACGTCGAGCAGCTGCGACCCTCCAAGGTGGCTCCGTCCCATCTGGACGTTGGGCAGCCGTGTCTTCCAGTGGTTGCTCCGTCCTCTCTGGACATTGAGCAACAGCGCCTTGCTGTTCCACTACTTCAGTCCGCGGGTGGGACGATCGACGCCTCCAGCGCCTCGTCACCGCACCCGTCCAGACCTCATCTTCAGTAGGCCCGGGCGGGTAGGGCACGGCTGGTACGGGCGGACTTGCTCCGTCCCACACCACGTCCTGCCCAGACATCGTCTACGGTCGCCGTCCCCCACCTGCTCACATGCATGGTCCCATACGGCCACCACCTCGCCTTGGCGCTCGACCAGCACCTGCGCGTCAGGACCGCGCCCAACCCCAACCCTCGCTGCATCCAATGGTGACAGGGGCGAGGACTGGGACTCTCTGGCAAGTCACTCGAATGAATCTCTCCGCCACTCATGCAGCAATCTCGCCTATCCCTTCGAACTACCGCAGCGCGCTAGCTGATCCTAACTGGCGTGCTGCTATGGTCGACGAGTTTTAGGCCTTACTAGCCAACGGTACCTGGCGTTTGGTTCCTCGACCCCCTGTTGCCAATGTCGTGACAGGCAAGTGGATTTTCAAGCATAAGTTTCACTCCGACGGTACACTTGCTCGCCACAAGGCACGATGGGTGGTTCGGGATTCTCGCAGCAGCCAAGTGTCGACTACGTCAAGCCCTCGACAATCCGGGTTGTCCTCAGCATTGCCATGTCACGAGCCTGGCCGATTCGCCAGCTGGGCGTGAAAAATGCGTTCCTCACTGGCGACCTGAAGGAGACAGTCTACTACCAACAACCGCCTGGCTTCATCGACCCCTCTGCTCCTAACTCTGTTTGTTTATTACAGAAATCTTTATATGGTTTGAAGCAGGCACCTCGGGCGTGGTACCAGCGGTTTGCGACGTACATCCGTCGCATTGGTTTTGTCCCATCGACATCCGACACGTCCCTCTTTGTTTACAAAGACGGTGACAGTGTCGCTTACCCGCTGCTCTACGTTGAAGACATCATCCTGACGGCATCTTCACCAGCCCTTCTACAGCGCATCACCGAGCGACTCCACTCCGAGTTTGCTATGACGGACCTCGGCGACCTACACCACTTTCTCGGCATCTCCGTCATGCGCTCCTCTGCCGGGCTCTTCCTGTCTCAACGACAGTACGCCATAGATCTTCTCCAACGTGCTGGCATGGCCGAGTGTCACTCTACCACGACACTAGTTGACACTCGAGCCAAGCTCTCTGCCACCGTCGGCACCCCCGTTGCAGACCCGTCTGAGTACAGAAGCCTCGCCGACGCCCTTCAGTACCTCATGCTGACTCGTCCCGACTTGGCGTATACGGTCCAACAGGTTTGCCTCTTCATGCACGATCCTCGCGAGCCTCACCTCGCGCTGATTAAGCGCATCCCGCGCTACGTGAAGGGCACTCTCTCCATCGGACTTCACATCGGTACTGGTCCGGTTCAGTCCCTCACTGCGTATTCTGACGCGGATTGGGCTGGCTGTCCTGACTCCAGGCGCTCTACCTCCGGCTATTGCGTCTTCCTCGGCGACAACCTGGTTTCGTGGTCCTCCAAGCGCCAGACGATTGTCTCCCGCTCCAGCACCGAGGTTGAATATCAAGTCGCCGCCCACGCCGCCGCCGAGTCTTTGTTATCGCGCGCCGATTACTTCGAGAGTTACACACCGATTGCCTCTCGCGACGGCTTGTTCATCAGACAATGTTAGTGCCGTCTACATGACGGCAAACCCCGTCCATCACCGACGCACGAAGCACGTCGAGATTGATATTCATTTCGTCCGCGAGAAGGTTGCCTTGGGACAAGTGCGTGTGCTCCATGTCCCTTCGTCTCATCAGTTTGCAGACATCATGACCAAAAGACTGCCTGTACAGTTATTCACTGATTTTAGGTCCAGTCTTTGCGTCCAGGATCCTCCCGCTGCGACTGCGGGCAGGTGTTAAGGAATGTATTGCTAATACCTGTATATGTACATTTGGCAATAATATATATATGAAAGGAACCCCCTAATTGGGTGTGGCTTTCCCCAATCTCTCTCTCTACACTAACTATATATAAAAGTAACATGTTTATTTCTAGCAATGCGTTATCGTTTCTAAAGATCATTTGCAGTTTGCCGATAGCGTAGGATCTGATTCAAAAGGATGTAATGAAAAATATTTATTGAAGTTAGTTTCAATTTCCATTCGAATATGAAACATGAAGTTCGTCCAAAGACTTGAGTGTATTTTGTGTTTGATTTTATACGTCTTGTACCGCTGAAAATGATGTGTGGCTTCAGCTTCAGCAACAATAGATTCAAACCCGTCCCAAAAAAAAACACAAACGCATATTTGGGGGGCTCTGACTACGAAGTGACAATACGAAACAGAATCACACTCCACACGGCCTCTATGGGAGGGAAGCGGAGGCGGTCCAACGCCCGTTGGACCGAGCCTGCCGTCCGACGCCCGTGCTGGCCGTCAGCGTTAGATCTTGAAGAACATTGTTTTTTGTTTAGCCAAGTAAAAAATCAAAAATCAAAAGCATCATAAATATGCTCTAATCAATGTCGTGCACCACATATATTTTTATATTGGTATAAAACATTTATAAATTTAGTTTATTCTTTAAAAACGTTTATAAAAATGAATATTGGTCATGCTTGATCTGAATAAAATATATGTGGTACCGACATTGATTAGAGAATGTTTATGATTTTTTTGATTTTTTGAATTTTTTACTTGGTGAAACAAAAAACAAATGTTTGCTCAAGATCTAACGCCGCCGCTGATCGAGATCCAACGGCCAACATGGCGTCGGACGGAGGCTCGGTCCGACGGGCGTTGGACCGCCTCCGCGTCCCTATGGGAGGGTCGAAGGGAAGCATGCTTTACTACAGAGACCAAAATTGGGTTACAAACGGTAACACTTAGCAGTCAACAAGCTAGTCTAGCGCATCAATCAACTGGAAGACAAAACACTTTTTAAGAAAACTATCTATTAGCCCTAACGAGTTACTTTGAAAACTCACGACAAACGGAGCCTTCACAACCAAATCGGCGTATCAGATCCGGTTTGCGGGCGCAAGAAGGTCGACAAGGACGGATCTTATTTGGAAGGCCCATGCAGAACCAAAATGTAAATTCTTCGCGTGGACTCTTACCCAATGTGGGCTCAACACGACAGATGTCCTAACTCCTAACCAGAAAGGGTTGGCCAAACCAACAATTATGTAGTTTGTGCAACTTATTGCCGAAAACTCAGGATCATCTCTTCAAGAACTGTGCCTATGCTACTGAAGTTTGGAGTGCCACCTTCGAGCAAACCTTGGTCTCCACGGCCCCTCTTTAGGATTGGTGGGAATGCATGCGGCCCGAGCTCACTACTGCATCTCGTAAGGAGCTAAATGGCAAGATGATCTACACCCTCTGGAACATCTGGAAGGAGCGCAACCGCCGAATCTTCAACCAAACCTCTCAACTGCCGATGCTCATGGCAAGAGACGCGGCCACCGACTACTAGCTTTGGATTTCAACACCGTCTGATCCTTCCTAGTTTATGGCCAGGACAGTGGTTTTTCCATTTTTCTTGTAAATATGACTCTGTCTTTTACTCTTTCTATTAATGAAGCGGCGGAACTCCCGCCTTTTTTCCTCAAAAAAGAAAACTATCTATTGCTTTCCCTAGCGGTTTTTCTTCTAGTCTTCAGCATGGCGTGACCTGTTTCTTCCAAGTAAGAAAACAACTTATTCCTGCAACAAAAAGTTATTGGTATGATATTAGCAACGTAGAAAGGGATAGGGGGTAACAATTGGGCACCATGATTCAAGTGTACCTCGACTCAAATGTTCATCCACAAGTTTCACAATCATTACTGGGAGCATTCGAGGCCTCCTGGAACAATGAAGCATATAAGAACTTGCAATCAAAAAAGGACATGGCGAATTTAATCAATAGTCGATGCACATTTAAAGTTTATCCTCACATTTATGTAGTGGATACAGGATATTCCACATGTAGCAGAATTTGAAGTTAAGGTTATCATACCGCAGTAAATAGCAAACTGGTATCCATGTAGATTTCTAACATGCATAACTCATAATATTCTCACATTCACAGTTTCCAGGGCTCTTTACATGATCCAGCAATTTCCAGATATCAGCACAAACACCTGACCTTGTAAGTTGTTGTTGGTACTGCGTAACGTGCATATACTTTTTTAACTATTATTACAGGATACAATACTCACAACAGTGAAAAGGAGGACTTTCTAAATTTTCTATTGTTGTGCAATGTGCATGCATGGACATGCAAATGTGTGTCGGTTAGTTAGGGGTGCAAAACACAGATAAATTTGAAAAGTAGCAATAATATAAAGAAATATTCAATTGACTAAGGCAATTTAGACCGAGTTAAACAGATCACAGGAAACATCATATGATAATTCATGTGTAACAAGACAAGGTTGTGTCTTCCCTCAGGTAACTCGGATTGTAACTTACCAGTTATGTTGACCAATGTTTCTAGTATCCTATACATCTATGCTTAACCATCCTAAGCTTTCTTATTACACATGTGAAAAACAGAAGAAACATCACTATTGAATCTGCGGTAATAGAGCAGTGTACGCAGACTGAATCCACGTGTGCACACGGAAAGGAATAACTTGATGAGCATTTCACGCAAACTTCTATTTGACAAAAAACAGCAATCCACAGGTGACGGTGTATGAGAAAAGCAAATCATATTCACTAATTCGTCTAAATACATGATTCTAGGACTTCTCATGGTCAAAATACCTGAATATTTGTCTCGTAGGTGCAAGAAAAAGAAATTTCTGCTATCAGAATACATGGTTTTAGTCAAAGTCTCACAACAGCTTGCTGCCAACTATACAAGAGAAATATAAATGAAATCCTAGCTAGAAAAGGCAACAGATGATGTAAATGTACCTTTTGCTTCTTTCCCTTTGATGTACTCTTTGGGTCCGCAGGAACAATTGTTTTCTTTTCTGTGCCTTTCTTATTCTTTGTGTTCTTATTAAGATTGTCACTTTTCTCTTGTTTCTGATCTCCTTTGCTTGCTGAAGCACTGTCGCCATTAAAAGAGAATGGGCCTTCCATATCATCAGCACCATTTTCATCTTTATCAGGTTCCTCCAGCTGAACTTCACTCTTCATACCTTGCCCGTTATCAGTATAAATACCCTCATCGTGCCCCTTCTTTGATGCCCACCTCCGGCGTCCTTTCTTTTTGGCATTACTAATTTGCGGACTTCTATCGTCATGGCCGTCAACCTCTGCAACATCTAATGAAACTTCCTCTTGAGAAGCTACATATTCACTCTTCTTGTTCTTGTGGCTCGACAGCATTGCCTCCAACACACTTGTCTTGTCATATGAACCAACCTCCTGCCCCCCATTATCGATGTCCTTGTCACCATTCTCTTCATCCTGCACCTCCAAGCCCTTACCCAACTCTTCAGCCAACTCTTCCGCAGCATCTGACCAATCGCTCTCCTCAGACTCCTGTGCAGGCTTAAAATCAAACCCCACGTCAACTTCCTCCCACTCCCCTCCAGCCTCCTCCTCGGCTTCTTTTAAAGCCTTTTCCTCCTCCTGAAATGCCATCCTCAGGTCGGCCACCTTATCCCTATGCTTCTTTGACTGCACATGATTCTTCCACTGCTTGTCGGATTTGAATTTCTTATTACACGCCACACAGTACAGTTCCTCCCTCTTTGCCCTCATCTCCTCTTCCTCCACCCTCGCCCACTCAGGTTCCTGATATGCCATCGCCCGCTCCTTCTTCCTCCACTCCTCCTCCTCCTTCCGTTTCAGGTCCTCCGCCTTCTTCTTCTCCTCCTCAGCCTTCTTCTTCAGCGCCATGTCCACCACCCTCTTATCCCTTTTCTTGCAGAAAGCGGCCAGTCCCCTCACCGCGTCATTATACTCCCTACGTGCCTTGCGTATTGCTTTCTTATTGTCCTCCTCCATGAGCCTCCTCACGCGGCGGTTCTCTCCACGCGCGGCGTCCCACTCGGCTGCCCACCCAAAGTCTATGACCGTGCCGAACCCGAGCCAATAGTTGTAGAAGGCGGTGACCTGGGTGTAAGGCGAATCAAGGTAGCCGATGACCGGCTGCACTGGGACGGAGTCAGCGGGGACGCCCATGCGACGGGCGTAGGCGAGCTCCTGCGCGTGCACCTTGTCGAACACATCGCCGTAGACCTTGTCGAAGCCGCGGCCGGAGTCGGAGAAGCCGGAGAACGCGGAGGAGGAGAACAAGGCGCAGAGGTCAGGGACGGGGGAGGCGGAGGCGGCGCCGGAGCCGGAGCCGGAGGGGTCGGAGAAGAGGATCTGGGAGCGGTGGGAGTCGTAGTAGGCGCGCTCCTGCGGGTCGGAGAGGACGGAGTGCGCGTGCTGGAGCTCCTGGAAGGCGGCGGCGAGGTCGGAGCCCGGGGGCTGCTTGTCGGGGAGGAGGGAGAGCGCGAGGCGGCGGAAGGCGAGCTTGATGTCGGTGGGGGAGCAGTCGTGGGGGAGGCCCAGGACCTCGTAGTAGCACCGTTTCGGCCCCGCCGCTGCCGCCATGGCCGCCACCGCCGCCGCGGCGCTAGGGTTTCGAGGTGCCTCGGTCTCGGGGGAAGGATGTTGCCGTGTAATGGTGGGTTTAACAGGTCCAAGTAGAAATGCCGTAGTTGTTTGTTTTTAGACAGCAAACCAGCGAATCTGGGGGCATTTACCGTGACACTCTTTAAAAATAACATTTAATCACATGACACTCGACCCAATTTCTTTTAATCACATGACATTCAACCCATTTCGAGTGACTCAGATGATCCGCATGTCATACACATATAAAAATTAACATACAAATTGGATATTATGGGTCTAATTTTTCCACAAATTTGTAGATCCATGAGATAGTGCGAAGTATTTGTCGCTTCGTAATGTCGAGCCTCAAAATTCAAATATACATATACCTAAGTATTTATGCCAGTTCTATACACGAACCAGAACAAATGATATCTTTTGTGCCGGTTCGCCAACTGATGCAGATAACTTGGCTCATCTATGTCTGATTGTGTGTGTTGATCCACAACCGGTGGAGATGCATGTTACAAACCGACACTAATGACATATGCTGCACTAGTGTGTTGTTTTTTGCCGATCTCCAATACCCAAACCTTGAAGCTTTCATCTTACTCCTTGTTACAACTGCAGTTTATTTTGTTCAACATCCTGTCCCAATGAAATTTCCAAAAGAACCAAACTATTGCATCTTCTGTTGTGCAAAATGGCAACTATACACAGAAGAAGAATCTGTTACATGTAAAAGTAAGATGGTGCAAGACTAGCTTCTCAAATATTACAGCGGAGAGGGTTTCCAAGATACGATAATTTAAGGACTCAAGGTGCTATTGCACTAGTAAAGTATTCTTGAAATTGTTAGGAAAATTGTGTCAGGCCACAGTTAAAAGTAAAATGAAGGAGAATTGTATACACTTGCATTAATATTAAAAGGGTAAAAGATATTTGTAAGGTAGCAGATCACAGATGGACCAAAGAGCAAAACACATACCGAATACATGACTATAACCTAGATGATTCATTCGTAAAGTAGAGGATTGAAGTTATAAAATTAAAAGAAAATTGCACCGTTGATCTCAAACTTGTCTCGCATGTACACATAAATCCGTAAATATCCAAACCGCTTATTTAAGTACCTAAACTTGTGAAACCGTTGCAATAAGGTCTATAGGTTAGTTTTTTATGCTGTTTGGTGATGTGGACTGCCATATAAACGTCTACGTGGCATTTTTTTGTTACTTTTAATGTGGGACCTACTTGTCATCTCTCCCCTCTCACCTCTCTACCTCTCCTCGCATGCACGTATGCGAGAGCTCCCACGTCAAAAGTAAGAAAGAAAAAGAAAAATGCCACGTAGATGCTGACATAGCAGTTCACATCACTAAAATAGCCTAAAAAACAGCATATGGACCTAACTGCAACAGTTTCATAAGTTTGGGTATCTAAATAAGCGGTTTCGATTCTTACTAATTCATATGTACAGGCGAGACAAGTTTGGGGATTAACGGTGTAATTTTCTCTAAAATTAATGCCAATAAAGGCCTGAAGCTAGTAGGTGAAGTAGATTGGGGAATCAAACAATAGTCAATACAAATAGAAATGCGCTGCTAAGAAACGGCAACAGGAAAACAAGAAATTTAGAAAATATGTTACTACTGACTTTGCAAGTGAGCAATATCTCTGCATTATTGGGCCATGTAATGGTTCAGCTATCTTAATGGAATCGCCTTCCTTGGATCCTATGAATGACAAGACCTCAGGGAAGCAAAGAAACTTGACTCCAGCTGCAGCTGCTTCCTAAAAAAAAATGATCCCATGAATATCAACTTAACAGTATCTATCAACAGAGCAGAAAAAAATATAATGGGCAACATAGAAGCATCTAAGATGTATAAAACCAATGAAGATAAATGTATGGATTATGCAATGAGACTTAATCCATCAAACCCGCACAGCTAGCACATAAAATGTTTTTTTTTTCTTTTTATAGATTTGTCTGAGACAATTTGCAAAGATTTCTTCAGTTTTAAGTTCTGCCACAAGTCCACATCAGTAATGCCGGATCATGAGACCGTATTCGCATAAATAATCGGTGGATTATCTCTATGGCCAAACTAGAGGGTATGTCCTAACCGCAGAGACTTCTCATGGGCTCGTCGGTCGGAAAATCGGATATTTGCCCCAAAGTTGGTGTGCCTTTGGATATTTGCCCAAAGTTGATGTGTCTTTGGATATTTGCCCCACTTGGTTTCTTTTGTGTTTGCTTTTGCATCAGGGGGCTGAATGGAAAATTTCCAAAACACTCGTTTCCTGGCTCGCCATCCATCTCGTCGCTCGCGGTGATACCTTCCCCTCGGACAAATATGTCGAACGCCAAATCATTAACTGAACTCAACTGAATACTGAGCGAGCAAGCTAACCTGAAAGCATCGAACTGAATCAGCTCAGTTTCCGCAATTCAGATAATTGCATGCTTATTTACTAGTATGTGCAAAATGAAGAAAAAGCGAACTAAGAAGAATGGCTCAATCTAAAGAGTTGGTTAAAGCTTGATGATCCCAAGAATACTATGAACTGTTCTTTATTGCCGCAAGATCACCCCTAACCTGAAACTCCGAAGAATGAATTGAATATGAATGTGTACAGCCCCAGTGCTCCCAATAAAAAAGTAAAGATCAAAACTTTGGACCAACCCATGCATCAATCATCAGCCCCTGGAGCTGGCAGATTGAGATTGAGAAACCTGGCAAGAATCAACGGTGGCTCCTTGTCAGCAGCGAGTACAGCATCGCCATGCTCGTAGAGCTCGCCGGCGATCGAGTGCGATCGCTTGTGCCCGCCGAGAGCCTGCCCGGAGCCGAACACCTTGAGCCGAACAACTGTAGGGGCCGGCGCGGGAGGCTGCTGGGAGGGCGCGCGAGCCTCCGGGGAGGGCGCGCCGGCCGGCGGGGTGCGGATTGCCATGATGGCGCCGGCGATGAGATGGATGGCGGCAGGAAGAAGAACAGTCGCTCCGAGGGAGAGGTATCACCGCGAGCGACGAGATGGATGGCGAGCCAGGAAACGAGTGTTTTGGAAATTCTCCATTCAGCCCCTGTTGCAAAAGCAAACACAAAAGAAACCAAGTGGGGCAAATATCCAAAGGCACATCAACTTTGGATAAATATCCAAAGGCATACCAACTTTGGGGCAAATATCCGATTTTCCCGGTCGGTCGCGGTGTAGGGTTAGGGCGGAGCGCTTGCCTTGGTGAGGCGGGAGCACGTGGCGTAGTTGGCGTCGAGGTCGCCGACGGAGGTCATCTGCACCACGCCCTCCTTCGCCGGCGGTTCTACGGACACGGAAGAGGAAGCCATGGCTCCGCGGAGGAGGGGGGCACGGGACCTCACGGTGGCGGCGGCGGCGGCGGCCAAGGGGAGCGAGGCCACCAAGGAGGCCAAGGCCATTCCAGGCCGTTTATTGCACAATTATACTATATGGTAAACTCTTATATTCAAATAATGTGGACCCTATATTCTCAATCTCTACGTACCTTCTTTATATTTTACACCCCCCCCCCCAACACTATTTGCAACTCTAATTCTATGTTAACGGGCGAGAAATGAGTATAAAATGGGTAAAGCATGCTCCTAGAACAATGTGACTCAATTGCTATACTAGTTGGGAAATACAAATATACAATGCATAGTGTTACACTCTTATTGGAAAGACAAACGTTTTTGTTTTGCCTTCGGTCATTAGCTACTCATGCTGCTTTTGCCAATTGTTGTTGGTAGTATTGACTAAATTTAGCTTGTTACTTTAATTCTTTAACAAAACATGCTCAATTCATTAATGGAGAGACCTTCAACCTCCGAATCACGTCCTCACTTGCTTCTTTCATCCGAGGGTTGTGGCTCTTCCACAGCCAACCACACTTGTTGAGCTGGTCTATACTGACGATATTGTCATGCACCACCCTCTAGGTAAAATTTTGCTTTTGAGTATAGCCTTTTTGACTAGTTTGAACTCGTTTGGTGTGCTTACAAGGAAATGAATTGACCATTGTAAGCAGATTTAGGCCTTGTTCTTTTCAGCGTATTGTTGCGTTGGCATATTACTATAGCAAATTTGAGAGCCTTTGAAAAGAGGTCTAAATTTTTTTAAAAAAAAATATAATAAAAATAGTTTCAGTATCTTTGGAAGAACTACTAAAAGCCACGAAAAAATTGTTACAAATTATCACAACATATAGGCTATTTAAAAATAATAAAAATTTGCTGCAGTAATATGCAATGGTACATAACGCCGAAAAGGACAAGGCCTTACTCATGTTCTTGACAAGATTACACCGTGTTGGGGGCTGCTCCTGGCTCTCCCTAAATCAGCCTCCAAAGGAAAGAAGTATATGTATCTTAGGAGCTCAGAATAGTTCAACACGTTATTTCTTATGTTCAAATGGTATAAAAAGCAGGATAGATTTACTTAGGAATTACTTGAAACTCAATGTGCTAGCAAGTTGTGCCTGTCGGAGTTGTCACAATGAACCTTAGGACATCTCGAGGGTTATTTTGGGGTTATCCAATTTCTGTAGCAATGAAATTTAAAGCATATTTATAGGGAGGTGAATAGTGAGTGATAGGATAGTGTATAGTGAATGTAAAGAAAAAATTGTGAATAGTAATGAGGCAATGTATAATAGTGGAGCAACTGAGCAATGCCTAATGAATAGTAGAGTAGAGGCAAATGGAGCATCTCTTGGATTCTTAGAGAGCGGAGGGCTTTGCTTAATAATGCATAATCAATAAAAAAAATATTATATCTTGTTCGTGCTAGGAGTAATGTTTAAAAAACCTTAAAATATGTTGAAGCCCATGAATCTTTGCTCAAAAACTAAATATGATGAAAAGAATCGAATTTGCCAAGCAGCCAGGTGAGTGGAACTATTAACAAAATATAGTGGTTGTTCATGTTATAAAACTAAATTTATTGATTTATTGATCCGGTTTTGAAGATATTTAACCAGCTAATGAAAGTTCTAAAAAAATAAAAACTAAGATAAACAACTTTTTAGAGACCGTTTTCAAGTGCTTGCAGGGTTTTTCTTTTATTTTCTCCTGCTTTCAATGAAATAGGTCGGCAGTTCTCCTGCCCTTCTTTTAAAAAAAAGAAATGCGAGAAGAAACAACATAAAGAAGTGCAAACATTAACAATTCTTGCTGCTGTTCACAAAGTTGTTAACAAGAACACAAAGGTGAACCTTCCGACCATCACATCCCAGATTAATTTTGTCAGAAATTTGCAATGAAAAATAATCACAACAGTTAGAGACGAGCACTACAGTTATATTTCATGCAAAAAAAGTGTATATTGTATCACGGCAACAGAAGACCACATAGGATGAACCTATATCCATTATTTTACTGAACCAGGAATAATTCCTATCAACAAATTGCCCTATGAACACAGTGAAAAATAAGAAAAGATAACTTCAAAGGATATACTGCGAGTGTAGAAGTAACAACAGAAGAAACTCACATATAGCACGGCTTAATACCCACAAAGAACTACGAAATATTTAACACAGCAAAGAACCGGCTGGATAATCACGGGTGACTGCGGGCTAGATGATTAACAGTTTATCAGTCTACTGCATTTCTTGCACAGGAACGCTATGATGAAAGATAAAAACTTTGCCACCGGAGGTGAAGAACCCAACCCCCAACTCAAATTGACGCAAATTAGCTCACAGTGTCGTGATGGCGTCCCCTACTGCTCATGGTCGCATCGTCGCAATGCTTCCACCTGCTCTGATCTCTTTGGTTTTCATATCCATGTCTGGCCCTCCCCGTTCTGATCCCGAATCGGAGTCTTGACCGCCGTCGCATTGACTCCCCGGCCACCGTCAGTCTGATAGCCATATTTGCCCCAATTGCACCCCATCGAAAAAGGTCCAAGTCTACTGCCTAGAGTGTTTGACGCCAATCTCATCGATCGTCTCCATGCTCGACCTTGCGCACTAGAGCTTTTTTTGAGGCCGCGTAAAGACATGAACATCACGCCTCCATAGACAGGGCCAGTCCTGTGTTTTCTGGGACCCGGGGCGAAATTACAAACGGAGGCCCCTAACATAACCAAGAATTTTTTTATACTATCATATAATTAGACAATATTCAATGTATTTTAAAAATTGATATCGATAAACAAAGGAAAGTACACAAATGAGATTATTCACCTCAGAAATTTCTTCTAACATTTCTTGATGCAAAATCATCAATGATGTCCTCAATATTAATATCGTCCAATAACTTCTTCTCAATACATAAAGTTGCCAGACCATTCAATCTTTCTTGAGACATTGTAGACCTCAAATAGTTTTTCAATAATTTCAACTTTGAAAAGAAGCTTCTTTCAGCTGATGTCACAGTTACCGGCATAGTAAATAAGATCCGATATACAACAGAAATATTAGGATAACAATCCACATCTCTGACAAACTCAAAAATCTCCATAGCAGACATTGGTCTATTTGGCAAAGTTGCTTGCAATATTCTTAACTCAGAAATCAGATTATTTAACTCAAAATCAGATGAATCTTCAATAGAGAAAGTATTTGCCAACTTAGCACAACAATCTTTAAGTCCAATATAATTCAACGACTTCAAAGTTGTTGACTTCATAAGAGGTCCAAATATACCATTGAATACTTGGAGTTCTTCAAATCTATTTCTCAATGAAGTGATTGCCATATCAACCATAACCAAAAAGTAATTAACCTCAAAATCTTTCTCACCTTGTAGATTTGCTTCATTACTGCAATCATTTTCATCAAAATGTTTTGTCGGGGATAAAATCACGGCCCATTGCCATGGCCCGCTCCCCCGACGGCCTAATCGAATCACCTACCAGGCCCGGCTCCTGAAGGTTATATCCGCCCATATGCATCTGCGCCAATGTTCCTTGGTGGCGTGGTCGAATGACCAAGGAATCGTGTTTGAGTCCGTCTCGGACAGGAGTCCTGCATGGCTACGTGAAGACCCGGACGTGGTTTCCCGGATTGGAATAGAAGTCGTGGTCCCCAAGATTAGGAGTATGCCTTACCTGCCTCCGGATATATTTGGCATGTACTGAGTTCGTTACGATCTCGTAGTTAGCCCGGCCCGGTATTCCCTCGGTAGGTCGGTTTGCTCCATGCTATATAAATAGGGCCCGTACGGCGTGTTTGGGGGCCAAGCCATCACCCTAGCGAAGAACTTTTGCATCTTAGCACCTCGTAGACATCAGATCATTGCGCTATCGCACTTGTACACACATAATCTCGCCGAGACTTGTTCGTCTCGTCGAGCCACCTCTTGTATTCATCTCTGATATATAAGAAAGGCTGGACGTAGGGCTATTATCTCTCCCGAGAGGCCCGAACCGGGATAAAACCCCCGCCTCCTGTTCGTTGTTGTTCGTGGTTGTTCGGCGTGTCTCCCATCTCACTTTTAAAGAACCTTAGCGACTTGAGATCGTTATCTCAACCGTCGGCGATTAAGCGCCGTCCGTGGGAACACGCAGACGAGCATGTCGAGTTCTCTCGGCGACCAGAGACTATTCGAGGGATACGACTCGGAAGACGGGGCGTCTCATCCCCGCCGATTCCGTCGATCTGTTCGTCTCGAACACTTTCCGTATCCGAGGCGTAAGTCTCGCCTATATGGCGAAAATAGCCTCGGATCGCACTCGTCATTGACGATGACTACGGCCGATAATCTTTACGATGGTTTAGATCGCCGGACACCAAGGCTATGTCGGTAGATTCCACAGTGGCGGCACAAATGATGACACCGTCAAGCATACCTTCTCATGGCCCCGCGAAGATCAACATGGCCGGCGCAGAACCTCCGGAGATCCCGCACGGATGCGGCGGTGGCGAGATCGGCAGATTAATTACGCGCCGGCAGAAGATGAGGTCGCTACCGGCGCTCACGAGCAAGATATCATTCGCCGCACCTCGACACCTCCATCAATCGACCTTAGCACGGTTTCGCGACCGTGTAAGCAAAAGCGTCGCGACCCACCTCGCGTCGGCGCTAAGTCTCCGTGAAGCTTCCCTGTTGGGTCTACTCCGCGTGACCGGACTCGATCAGGCGAAACGCGGATGGTTCGAGATCCGGGACCCATAGATCGAGTCGAGAATGGCTCGAAGCTATAGCAACGGTCCTCGATCCACCAATCAAGCGATCTCGCCAGTATGGGCGTCTTGTGTTTCTAACCTAGAGCGATTGGCGAAGGCCTAAAGTCCCTAGACGAAGTCAACACCTCCTCCAGCAAAGACCTGATCAACTTTGCCGGAATGACTCGGACAGCTCGACCGATCGCGTGACCCTCGTCACCATCGAAGGAACAACGTGTCGCGATCAAGCTACCGTGGTCGCCGTCGCTCGCCAAGTCCCGTGGTCGCCACGACCACGCGGGTAAGCGTGCATGTGATGATCACGGACGGTCCCTCGTGAGGAGCGCGTGAGTCGCGACCACGAGGAAGGAGCGTGGCGGATAGTCCGGAGAGAATTTCTCGGTCCGAATCTTCCGTTCAGCAGAGTCCTCCGCGCCGCAGGCCAATGTCTTCTCGAGACTAGGTTCTCGCGGGAAGGTGGCGGTCGTATGCCTTGGGTGCGGGGCTTTCTCGACGAGCCGTCTTTGTCCGATGGCCCTCAAAGTTCAAACCCGGTCACATAAAGAGGTACAATGGGACACGTAACCGGAGGAATTCCTTTCCATCTACGCTCTGACCATCATGGCGGCGGGGTGACGAGCTTGTTATGGCTAATTACCTCCGTGTCGCTTGAGGGTCTTTGCTCGGACGTGGTCGCTCAATCGCCAGGGGGTTCCATCACCTCATGGGACCAACTTTGTGACGCCTCGATCGCCAACTTCCAGAGCATTACGTGCGTCTGGGCAAGGAGGATGATCTGCACGGATGATCCGGATGAACGGGAGACCCTCCGCAACCGTGAAGCGTTTCATTAAGATTCGCAACACGATCCCGAACATCTCGGACGAATCTGTTGTCCGCGCCTTCAAAAACGGAGTTCGCGACGAAGCGGCTCGCCAGATCTCGAGATCAACGAGACTGGACCGCCAACGACTGTTCAAGGCGGTGATCGCTATGCTAACGCGGCAGAAAGCGCCCAAGATAAAAAAAGCGTTCGACAAGGGTGAGCCGCCCGCCCGACTGGTGTGGATGAGAAGAAGAAGAGCAAGAAGAACCACGGTGACAAGAAGTCCCAGAAGAAGAAGAATAAAGGTGATGCGAACAATACCGTCGCTGGTATAGATCGCGCACCTCCTCCCAAGGATGGGCAGAAGAAGCCCAACAATAACTACAAGGGCAAAAAGCCTGCTCAGGGAGGCGGACAAAGCAAGAAAGGTCCAAGCGACCGATTTTGCAAGTTACACCAGCACTACGGGCACGACATACGCCATTGCAGAACTTGGGCTGCAAAGCTCGAGGATTTCTACAACGGCAAGGGCCCAATGCCCACCCTGGCCGAACAAGGTGATGCCGGCAAGGACAAGCGTCCAGCCGACGGTGGTGATCGGGACGATGATGACGAATATCAAGAGCCCGTGAACCATATCGCCGTTATCTTCGGCGGCTCCTCGGCTTATACCTCTCGGCGCAGCCTCAAGGAAGCTGCTCGGGAGGTCCACAACCTTGAAAAAGGCAAACCACAGCCTGAATCGATGAAGTGGACCGAGGTTTCTATCTCCTTTTCTAAGGATGATTGCCCCACTGGGATGACCAAGCCTCAGCGTCTCCCTCTGGTTGTCGCTCTGACCATCAGCAACGCCAGAGTTGGCCGTGTCCTGGTCGACGGCGGGAGCGCTTTGGACCTGCTATCAGCAAAGGTCTTGGACGAGATGCAGATTCCTCGCTCCAAGCTTAAAGAAGTCGCAATGCCTTTCTACGGCATTGTGCCGGGGGAAGCTGTTCAGCCATTGGGACAGATTGTTCTGCCTGTTACCTTCGGCAGTCCAAGCAACTTCCGGACAGAGTTGATCACGTTTGACGTGGTCGATTTCCCTTCTGCGTACAATGCGATCCTGGACCGGCCATCTCTTGGAAAGTTCATGGCCGTATCCCATCATGGATACCATTGCGTGAAGATACCGGGCCCTAACGGCGTAATCACGGTCAAGGGCAACTACAAAAGCTGCTCGATTGCGACGGCGCCCCCGCCTCTGTCGACCAGCTTCCGCCGCGTGGTCCCGAAGTTCCGCAGACCAAGTCTGCACGCCCTAGGGTCTCCCTTCAGCCAGGGGGAGAGACCAAGGAAGTTCCGCTGTCTTTGGATGATTCCTCCAAGACAGTTCATCTGGGGGCCAATCTGGACCCCAAATAGGAAAGCGAGCTCATCGCCTTCCTCCGAGCTAACGCAGACGTGTTTGCCTGGGAGCCGTCTGATATGCCCGGAGTCCCAAGGGAGGTTATCGAGCATAAACCGCTGCGTCCGTGGGACAAAAGCCTGTTTCGCGAAGTTTCGCGCTTTTGACTTCAGCGGGGATCATCAAGGATCGACAGCAAGTCGCTTTCGCTGGTTTCATCCGCGAGTCGATCACACCGAGTGGTGGCCAACCTGTCATTGTAAAGAAGAAAGGCGGCAAGTGGAGGATGTGTCGATCACACAGATCTGAACATTGCTTGTCCCAAGGACAATTTCACGCCTCGATAGACCAAATTGGTCGATGCGATGCGGATGCCTAGCTCTTGAGTTTTTGGATGCTTACTCGGTTATCACCAAATAAGCATCTCCTCGAGGATGAAGAGAAGATCGCCGTCACCCCCCTTCGCACTTTCTCGCTATACAACCATGTCTTTCGGTCTGCGAACGCCGGTGCCACGTTCGGTAGCAATGGAGAAGACTTTCCCGAGCAATGCGGAAAAACACGGAGGTCTATGTCGACGACATAGTTGTAAAGAGCAAGCATGCTCCAGATCATGTAAAAGACCTGGCCGAGACGTTTCGTAACCTCGCCAGGCATCGAATAAAATTAAATCCAGAGAAGTGTACCTTTGGTGTTCGATCTGGAATGTTGCTCGGTTATGTAATTGGTACGCAAGGAATCTCTGCCAACCCCGAAAAAATCGAGGCCATTGAAAACATGCAGGCTCCAACTACCGTCAAGGAAGTTCAAAGCCTCACCGGGCGGATGGTCGCTCTGAAAGCGATTCATTTCCGTCGAGTATAACGCTGGTCGCCCTTCTTTAGCGCAAGCACAATGGCTTCGAGTGGACAGAGGAAGCTGATCGGTCTTTTCAAGATCTTAAGCAATACCTGTCCAACCCACCTGTCTTGACTACCCTGCGACACGGCGAACAGCTCTTGCTTTATCTTGGCTGCATGCCTCAAGCGGTGAGCGCGGTCCTGACGGTGGAAAGGAAAGGCATCCAGCGACCAATCTATTACGTGAGCGAGGTACTTCACGGATCTAAGGAGCGTTACCCTGAGGTCCAGAAGTTGCTCTACGCCTTGCTCATGTCCTCCAGGAAACTTCGCCATTATTTCGGAGCGCACCAACATCGGTCCCGAACAAGTTCCCCCTTGGAGAAATCCTAAGGAACAAGGAAGCAGGCGGACGTATAGCCAAGTGGGCAATGGAATTAGCAGAGTTCGATATTCTGTTTGCGGCCCGAACCGCTATTAAGTCCTGTGTCCCGGTGACTTTATCGCCGAATGGACTGCCTCGCCCAAATCCTGAGAAGCTCCCGAGCGACTGATGACCCCTGGACCATGTTTTTCGACGGCTCGCGACCGAAACTCGGGGGCTGGTTTTGTTCTCATCTCCCCTCAAGGAGAGCAACTCCAGTATTCTATACAACTATACTTTGCGGCGACTAACAACGCTGCAGAGTACGAGGCCCTCCTCGCGGGACTAAGAGCGTGCAAGTCGCTTGGTGTCCAACGGCCGATCGTGAAGGAGATTCACAAATGGTCATCAATCGAGTTAACAAGGAGTATCGGTCTTTGCGATGACTCAATGGCGCGATACCGGTTGAAGTGAGGAAGTTGGGCGGCATTTTCGATTTTCGAGGTGCTCTTCGTGCCTGTGAAGGACAACTTCTGGCCGACCAGCTATCCAAGTTTGATCCTCACGCGAACTCGCTCGGCAGGGTGCTCGCCGAGCACCTTTACAAGCCCTCAATCACGTCTCCGGACGAGGCAACTGAGACAAGTGGTGCTGTCTCCGTCATCGAGCAGGCTGCGAGCTGGACAACACCATTTGTCCGGTTCCTAGCAGATGGGACCCTGTCCAAAGACGAAGCCGAGCGTTCCCGGCTTACAAGGCGTGCTGGTCCATACAAGCTTGTGGACGGCATCTTTTACCGTCACGGTGCTCAGGAGTCCTCTCCAAGTGCATCTCTCAACAGGAGGGTGTGTTCCTTCTTAGGGACATACACGAGGGTGCCTGTGGCAACCACGCCTCCTTCAGAACTCTGGTCGGCAAAGCGTTTCGCATGGGCTATTACTGGCCAACCGCGTTACAAGATGCCCGGGAGATCGTGACAAAGTGCAAAGCTTGCCAATTTCACGCCCAGAAGGCACATAAGCCCGCCCAAATGCTCCAAACGATCCCCCCATCTTGGCCTTTCTCCACATGGGGTCTGGATCTGCTCGGCCCGTTCCCTAAGAGGTACAAGGGCTATACACACTTGCTCGTCGCCATCGACACTTTTACAAAGTGGATCGGGCGAGCTCGTGTCGCCTCTTCACGCCAAAACGGTACGGCGCTTTTTCAAAAGCAACGTGATCACGCGCTTTGAGATTCCCCATAAGTCGATCACCGATAACGGTACCAGCCCGGCGAGCTATTCCAAGAATATCGTGAACAATGGGCACCAATGTACTTTCGCCTCGTGGCACATCCACGAGCAATGGAAGCGATCGGCGAGCTAACGGACAGATCGTCCGAGGTATCAAACGGGTCGACGGTTCCTTCCGTCCTTTGGGTTTGTTCGCTTTCACGGCCATCCCGCCGCGAATAGTACTCGGCTCGCCTCGCACGAGCTCAGTCAACTTGGTTGACGGCGAGCAAGAGCGCTTACTCGATCTCGATCTCCTCGAAGGCACACGCGAACGGGCACAAGTCAGAATGGCGCGCTACCAGCAAGATCTTCGCCGGCATGCTGCCAAGACAGTTCGACCAAGGGCTTTGAAGGCGGGCGACCTCGTTCTGCGCCGTGTACAGAACTTGTCCAATGCCAACAAGTTAACTCCACGCTAGGAGGGCCCATTCACGGTCGTTTCTTCTGCTCTCCCGGGCCGTTACTTTGCAATGGAGGACGGAGAGAGTTGACCAAAGACTGAACATCGACCAGCTTTGTAAGTTCTTTGTGTAGGTCTCTTTGTGTGTTTGCTTAGCCTTGCGCCTTTTGTCAAAATTCGCGCCTTAGTTCGTCCAAGTCTCTCGGGCAGCATGTAAAGTTCAATCCAATTCTTAAGTGAATTCTCGCGGTCTCTGCACCCCTTTTCACTTCTTGTCTTCTGAAGACTACCCCTTTCTCTCTGGTAACACTTGATGGCTACCCGGTCTTGCGAACTCTTGGCTCCGCACTTTTTAGGGTTTCCCTGCCCGTATCTTGCTTCAACGAGTTCCTGAACTTAGGGTTACGTAACACGGCTTTTTCCACCTTGCGGCTAAGTCTGCTCTCGTAAGCCCTCCGCGGCAGAGGCACTTACTGCTTGGCGCGACCACTCGGCAAAGTCCGCTCTCGTAAGCCCCCCGCGGCAGAGGCACTTTTCTTGTTCGGTTACTCTCGGAACTGCCTAACTTATGTTGACGAGCAGTCCATGGAACGAGTCGATCAGGCTGCGGGTGTCGCTCTATCTCTCTACGCACGTGCTCAAGTTCGCAAGCTTAGGTTCTTGAGCATCGTCCGTACCGGGGGCTAGGGTGTCGCTCTTTCTCTTGTGCACCTGTTCGGGTTCGCAAACTCAGGTTTCCGAGCAGATACACAACGGGGGCTGGGAGTTAGGCTAAACGCTCTACCGGTTTTCTTAAACTTCCTAGCATTGTTCGCTTTTCTCTTAGTTTCTGTTCGTTCCTGTCTTTTTGCTGCTCTTTTTTGCAGGAAGAAAGGTAAGTGCTTTATTGCATTACTCAAAAGTTTCAGGTACAAGGCCCTTTCGGGTTACAGCCGCGGTGCTACTTGGGAGCAAGCTGCTCCTTTAGCTCGTCCACTTCCAACTTGAGGCGCACGACTTCACCTTGGGCCTTGATCCCTTCCCGAGCTTCAGCTCGGAGGCGTTCTATCTCCTCCTTTCTCCGCTTGGCTTGTGCCGCAGCTTCTGCCCGGATGGCCTCGACCTCTTCGGTCTTGGCGCGCAGCTGGTCGGTCAGAGCCTCGCTCTGACTAGCTCGCTGCTCGACTGTCTTGAGCTGCTCGTCCAGCTCCTTGACCCTGTTCTCCGCGGTGATCGCCCTCACCGCCATCCCGCGCATCTCCTCGATCTCTTCCTGTAAAGCCCACAGGGTTGAGATTTTCGCCTGGAGTCCCGCGGATGTCAGCTCTTCCTTGGCAAGCTGGGCCTTGAGTTTCTCGACGTCCGCCGCAAGCGCCTTCCGCCAGTGGGACGCGTCGGCGAGCTGCTCTTCGAGCCACTTCAGCGGCCCGCCTCTCTTCCGGTGCTCGCCTTCCCTTTGCACGCCAAGCTCCTCGGCTTCTTTAAGAGAGCCTCGGAGAACGCCTCTCGGGTTAGCTTCGGCCTTGAGCTTCTTCGCTTTTCACCTTGGCCGGCCCGGCTTTGGGCTATCTGAGGGCTCCGCCTCAGACTCCCTCGTCCGGAGGTATTCTCGGAGGGACGCCAGTACGGCGCTCCGTTCGATGGTAACACCGTCCTCGAGTTCCGTCATAGTATCCCTAAAGACCTGAGGGAGAAGGTCAAATTGATCACTTTGCGATGATATAGCTAAACTGAACAAGGTTCGGTCTTGGAAGTTTACCTTGCCCAGCCGATGCTTCAGCCCTCGGCGTAAGCGGTCCTCGAGACCGTGCGTCACGAAGCCCCGCTCGTGCGGGATGAAACTGGCGCGCTGCCATTTCCGCCGGCTCCTGCGCTCCTTCTTCCTGCGGAGCTCTTACGCTTTCGGGGAGCAGGGCGGCGGCGAGGCGCTTCGTCCCCGCTCTCGCTTTTCTTCCTCCTCCCGGTCGACCTCGGGCAAGGTCGGTGCCGCTCCACCGGACGACACCGAAGCCTCCATTGGCAGGACAACTTGTGCTGCCTGCTCGTGGGTCTCTTCTTGTACCTCGGTGTAACATCCCAAATTTTCAAATCAAAATTTGGCACGTTAATAATTTCATTAAAAAGCATAATTAAATATTAAGACTAATTAAGTGTTGAAAATCGTCTTGGCATCATCATTGCTTGTAACCTTTCTGGGAATGGTTTGGGTTATTAATTTTTAAAGTGAAAATCATTGTCTTGGGTGTCAGATGTTTAAAAAGTATTTTAAATAAATTTTGTTAAGCTTTTGAAAGAAGAAAAGAGAAAAACAAGATTTGAAAATAAAAAGAGAAATATCTTCTCCTTTTCTCGGGCCGAGTCTCCCCCGGCCCAACTCTCTCCTTCCTCCTCGGACCTTCCCCGCGCGGCCCGCCTCTCGGCCCAGCTCGCGCCGGCTGCTTCCCTCGCTGACCAACAGGCCCGCGCCCTGTCTCCCCCTCGCTCTCGCTGACCGGCGGGTCCCACCGGTCAGACCCTCCTTCCCCCGTCGTTTTTCCCCTTCCTCGCGAGCACGTCTCTGCCCGTCTCGTCTCGCTCTCGCTCTTCCTCTCTCTTGCTCTCCTCCCCGTCTCCGACTCGTCGTCTTGCTTGCGCGCCTTGAACCTCTGCCGCGCCCGTCATCTCCGCCTCAGACCCGGTCTCGCGCTTGCCTGCCGACGCCTGCGCTCCATGCGATTCCGTCATTGCTCTGCCATAACTCCTCGCCATTGCCGCTTAGCCTTTTAATCCGCCGCCTACCTCCGCCATTGCGTCGCCCGTCGCTGGTGCCACCTACTCCCGGAGACCGTGCCCTTGACCTCTGCGGCGCCATCCCTCGCCCTCCAGGTCGCCTCTGCGGCGTCGTCGCCTCGCCGCCGCTATTGCTCAATAGCGGATGTCTTTCGTTGCACAGGCTTTCATGGCGGTGGGTGGCGGCAATGCCCCTCTTCGCCTATAAAGCCGCCCTGTGCCCTCCAATGTCACCTCGCCTAGCGCCGTGCCGTGCCGACCCTTCTCCTTGGTGAGCTCGCCCTCCTTGCCCTCTCCTCCGTCACCCACCGCCCTCTTCCTCACAGTCTCCTTCTCTGTTGGCGTCAGAAGTCCGCGCCATCGCCGGAGCTCGGGGCCGCCGCCCGCCAAGGTTTCCTCTGCCGCCGATCCTCCGTCGCTCGGCCTCTGGGTGAGCCTCATTCGCCGCCGGGACCTTCATTAGCGTCGTCGTCGCCCTCTTCCTCTCCTCATGAATCGACCACGGTGGCCGGCTTCATCGCCCGTCGCTTCGGCGCCGCCTCAACCCGAGGTTGAAGACAACGGGAAAAGGGGAAGCCCGTTTGCTCTGGGCATGAGCTTCGCCCGTCTGGGCCGGGCCGATTTAATGGGTTGTCCCTTTGATTTTCAAAAACAAATTTACTGGGGCTCTAGTATAAAAGGTTTTGCAAATTATATCAAAAGTCGGTCTAAAATTTCGTAAAATGTCTCAAAAATACTTTGCGACAATCTGGATTTTATAAAATACTAAGTTGAGTCTGCACCCTTGTAACCATTGCATTCATATTAGTTCTAGTGCTTAGGTTCCATTATTTCATGTGCATACAAAAGAAATTAACATCTTTCTCTTTAATAAAATGCATAAAAACATTTTATGCCTGATGTGCTGTTATTTTCATTTGTATGCTTGGATCGTGCTCGAGTAGGAGGCCAAGGTGCTGTAGACCCATCCGACGTCATTGGTTGTTCCTACCGTCGTCCACCAAGGCAAGTCCCCCTTCGATCATATTGTGAAGCCATTTTGGTTATTTAGAAAAGACTTGCTAGACTTGAAAATGTGCATGCTACTTTAAAAATATTAAATGCCGTATTTACTAGAATTAGGTATCATGCCAAATAGAAAAGGTAAGAAATATGGTAGGATAAACCTAAGGTTAAAAATATGAATTGCTCATATTTAAACGCCTTGTTGAGGTAGGATAACCGCTAAAAATCATTTATGCGAATGATGCAATCATTTGTGTGAAATGAGATATTGTTGAGAAATGATTGGGGAAGGATGATTTAAAGGATAGCGCATCAGGGGTGATGCTTGATAGGAAAAGATTTTCCTCTTACCCCAAAAATCTTTCCGACTAGGGAGATATTTTGTCAGTTGGTGCAGTATGGCACCGGGTTTTACTGGGCTAAAATGTAAACTCTCCCCTAGTATAAGGACTGCTCATCCTATAATCCTATGAACGGAGCCATTACAGTACGACCTCGAGCTCCGGTATGGGACGGACCCGATCGTTGGCCCTCGTGGTTGATGGTCTTGTGGCGAAACATCGAATGGGTGCGTAGCCTCTCGAGGGTAAAGCGTACCCACTCTGTAGAGTTAAAACTGTCATGATAGCCGTGCTCACGGTTATGAGCGTGCGATGGGACTGATTATATGGTAGATTCTTCATTTAAAACCGTTTTTGAAAAAAGGGATTTAAACAAAGGAGTTGAGAAAGGATTTGAGAAAGGTTTTGAGAAAGATTCCGTTTGAGCTGGGAGCCACCGGTGATATTCCGAAATGGGTATCGGCCTATCGGAAAGTGTCACGCGGAAAACCGGACCTGGCAAGTTTGGAGAAAAGAAAAGAAGAAAGAATTTTGTTCTCGCTATGGCACTGAGGCCAAGTGGCGAGAACCGTTTGAGAAGAGCCCAAAGGAAATGTTGAGATTCAAGGTTTCCAAATTGCTTTGTCAAAACTAGGATAAATAAATGCATTTCTGCAAAATATCCTAAGCCCTCCTCTTGTACTAAACCCCATCCGCATACATTCCTGACTTGCGGAGTACCTTTGTACTCACCCCTGCTTCCCTTTTCCCTTTAAAAATTTCAACACCATGAGCTCCCCACGACTCGCTTTGAGGAGGACTCGGACTACGAGGAGGAGGAGGACTCTGAAGACGAAGAGTAGGGTTGCGTGTCGCCACCGCCGTTGTTCGTGGATTAGCCTGCTAGCTAGAATAAAGTCGCTATGCTAGGACCCCTGTGACCGTCTCTGTAACTCTGTATCTCGGCCTGCGTGCCGTGCTTGATGTACTTAATTGTGACTCCTTTTGGGACCCGTAGTCCCCTATGTTGTAATAATATTCGAAGGCAATGTATCAGTTCTGTTTATGTGTGTACTAGCCATGATCTGCTGGGACTAGTACTGTTTAACACATTAGGGTTCGGTCATTTAGACCGGGTCCGACACTCGGCGGCGGGAACGTCGCCCTGCTCGCCGATCACCTCCGCCGGTTCAGGGATGGACTGCCCCTGCGACGGAGTGCCCGGTAGGACCACCTGCTCGGTCCCACCCTGGGCAGCTTCCGGAGCCATCGCCTTGGTCCCGCTGTCCGTGGCGCCGTGTGCCGCCTCTTCTGCCTCCAGCCGCTCCACCGCGCCTTTGAGCTCGTCAAGCTGCTCGCTGGAGCCTGGCGGGAGCAGGCTCCACGCCGCCAGCCTGTCTTTGAGGTTGGCCAGCCTCACTGCCCGCGATGCACCGTGTAGGTGCTCAGGCAGCAACGAACGCCGAAGCCGCCTCGGCGTCGTCTGTGGCGGTCTCTCTGGCGGTGATGAAAAAATACTTAGTCAAGCCCAACACGGTCAGAAAATTCGTAAGGTCAAAGAGATTCATTGCTACATACCTGCCGTGGAAAGCTTGATCTTGATCTTTTTTGCTGGAACCTTCCGCCTCTTCCTCGGGGGCTCCTTGGCGAATTGTCCGCCCTGGTCCCTGAGTGCTCGCGGCGATGAGCTCAGCTCCCTGCTGAGCTGAGCACTCTTCTCGCGCAACGCAAGAAGTTTTTCCTTGCGCCTCAAGCCTCCTCTGTTCGGCGACCTGTTGTAGCCGTGCCATGTGGCCCGAATAAGCCTGCGTGTAACGCATAAACCAAAGGGTCATGTTCTTTACCTCTTCGTCGCTCTGCTCGGTGAGGAGGGAGGGACTTGGTCTTCTCATTTGGGTTGACCGCGCGCCACTTGGTCTGTTTCGCACGCCTCGTCGCCTGGTGGTCTCTTCAACGGTGGTGGCGCCATGGCGTGGCGAGCTCCGCGTAGGCTCAGCCGCCACCTTGGGCTTTATGGCCACCTTGGCCTTGCCTTTCTTCGCCTTCTCCTTCTCAGACCCGGAGGGCTCCTCCACGATCCCTCCAAGGATCAGTTGGTCCTCCTGCGCGTTTTGAGAAGCGGACAATAGCATTAAAAAACAGTGCAAATCTAGCAACACAGGCTGAGCATGAGTCATTTACCTCGTCTGTGCGGACAAGCACGTTGCGCGGGCAGGTGTAGGCCACCTCGCCGGTGACCTCCCCGTCCTTCTTCGCCACCTTCAGCATGGCGTCGACCCGCTCGGTCACCCACGCGTCGGTTGGCTTCTCTGCCCGAACAGAGGGGATCGTTAGTTCCTGTCCGGAGAAAATGATCAATGTAAAGGTTGAGTCTTAAAGACACTTACCTGTGCTCTCCCTTATGATGTCTTCCCATCCCTCTATCTTATAGAAGGGATAGGGCCTTCTTCGTAGCGGACAGATTCTGTTCGCTGTGTAGTCTCGGATGATCTCCCTGCCCGTGAGCCCGAGGATCACGAGGGAGGCGATCTTCCTCGTCAGGTACCAGCCCTCGGCGGTCATCTCTGGCCGAGGCATTGGCGTTCCCTTCGCCGGCGCCTTCCCGGTGAAGACGAGCCTGCTGTCGCCACTCCGCCTGGTGTAGAACCACCTCGTCCACCACGCGCCCATCGAGTCGAGCAGCGGTGGCCGAGGGTACGGCGCGTCGTCGGCGGTGGCCCGGAGCTTGAGGTAGTAGCACCCAAGGGCGAGCGGCGGGCTGCTCCTCGTTACTGTAGTAATGAAGGAACAGCCCCACCGACGGATCGATGCCCAGATAGCCTTCGCACAAGTGTGCAAAACGGCCATCTGGAGGATGGAGTTCGGATTGAGGTTTGTTACCTTCAATCCGCTGATGTTTAAGAAGGCCTCGACGAAGTCGCTTTCGGGAGACCTCAATCCGAACAGTGCGAACTGTTCGAAGCTGACAAACTCTCCCTCCAGCAGCTCCGGAGTTTCCTCCTCCCCGGGCAGCCTCCAGCTATCGGCGTCGATGTGGCCCTCCTCCTCCCAAGCCTTCAGGTCCTCCTCGGTCAAGCTAGTGGCTAGGAATTTGACCATAGCGATCCCCAGGGTTGGACGAACAAGTTCTTGGGTGGAGTTTGGCTGGTTGATGTTGAGCGCGGTTGGAACTAGGGCTTAGGGAGGAAAGACGCGAGAGCAGAAGTGGCTGGCCGCGGGCGGCTTAGGTGCTTTTATAGGCCTAAACGAGCAGCTCTGCAACGGTTTGCCACAAAACGGCTAGTTTTTACTGTAACGGCTAAGTAAAATGGTCGACTGTTTTCCTTTGCTTGCAATGACAGAAGTTACCGTTGGAGTCATCAACGGCTATTTTCTCCAAAGATCTGCTATTGAAGGTTGAGTGCTCGCTTTCGGGCAGATGTGATTCTCTGCTCGACGAATCGAGTTGCTCGGTCTTGACGGGTTCTGTTCGGTTTCGGACAAGTCCTGTTAGAATACGATAACACGCTTCGGCGTTTGTTGCACGTCCTTGTAGCAAAAAATTACCCTCTTCGTGACTTAGAGTCTCAAGAGGAAGGCCCCACTCTAGTGAGTTCTTCCACTTGAGTCTCGGGGGCTAGCTGTCGGGGATAAAATCACGGCCCATTGCCATGGCCCGCTCCCTGACGGCCCAATCGAACAGCCTACCAGGGCCCAGCTCCCTGGAAGGTTCTATCTGGCCCATATGCATCCTGCCGAACAGCCCTTGGCTGGCGTGGTGCGTAATGGCCAAGGAATCGTGTTTGAGTCCGTCTCGTCAGAGTCTGCGGCTACGTGAAGACCCGGACGTGGTTTCCCGGATTGGAATAGAAGTCGTGATCCCCAAGACTAGGAGTATGCCTTACCTGCCTCGGGATATATTTGGCATGTACTGAGTTCGTTACGATCTCGTAGTTAGCCCGGCCCGGTATTTCCTCGGTAGGTCGGTTTGCTCCATGCTATATAAACAGGGCCCCTACGGCGTGTTTGGGGGCCAAGCCATCACCCTAGCGAAGAACTTTTGCATCTTAGCACCTCGTAGACATCAGATCATTACGCTATCGCACTTGTACACACATAATCTCGCCGAGACTTGTTCGTCTCGTCGAGCCACCTCTTGTATTCATCTCTGATATATAAGAAAGGCTGGACATAGGGCTATTATCTCTCCCGAGAGGCCCGAACCAGGATAAAAACCCCTGTCTCCCTGTTCGTTGTTGTTCGTGGTTGTTCGGCGTGTCTCCCATCTCACTTTTAAAGAACCTTAGCGACTTGAGATCGTTATCTCAACCGTCGACATGTTTCTTTCTAAGAACACGACGCTTTAATGAAAATGATGCATCCACACCCATTTCAGACGCAATGCCCTTGGCAATGGTCATACTAGAAGCAAACCCGTCATTTGTGTAGTTGTCAAAGTAAGTGATGATACCTTCTATTTGCTGCAAGGTGGAGTCGAGGCACATGGATTGTGATTGCAACTTCTTGCTCACAGCATTTACAGCAAATAAAATGTCATGCCAAATAACCATACCAAGTATAAACTCAAAGGTACCAAGCAAATCATATAAACTCTTTGCATCACTCTTTGCCATGCCTTCTCGACTAATATATCCCTTACTTTGTTATCAAGATTATTCCAATTTCTTGGATCATAAATATCTGGAGTCACTATTGGGGGTTCATCAACACCAGCAGATTTTGTAGCAGATGACTGAAATATATTCTCATGATTACTTACATTGTCTTCTACAGGGGCAGGGCCTTCTTCTTCTGAATTCCTATGAACTTGTTCCTCCACTGTCTCCACAGGCACTATTACCAATTCATTTGCGTTTCTTGAATCTTCTGTATTCCTCTTCACGAATCTATCCATGGATCCTTTCTGTGTCTGTATAAAATCCTCTGCTTGTTTTCTTTTCTTCCTTTTATCGCTTCCAGATGCATATTTCCTAGGTGGCATGACGTCGACAAATGTTTCTACAAGCAAAGAAATATGAACATAAAATTCTAATCGGTAGTTACTTACTCTAATATACTAATATCTATTTAGTACTCCGTATGTACTAATAACTAATTACTAATTACTATAGTCACCTGTGAGGCTGCTGATAGACGGATGAATTGAATATGATCCGTCGTTCCGATGGTGATTTGATTTTGTGTCTTGGTGAATCTTGGCGGCGGTCGGCGGAGTCTCCACAGGCGGCAGGCGATTAGGCGAACGAATCACGGCAATACGGCATCTGTAACCGACCGACGCAACAACGCTCACCGGATCCTTGTTGGGCCTCCTAAACGCGCTACCTACCGTAGGCCGAGGTCTCGAGGAGTGCAGCGACTGCGCTTCTTCTTCGATGGGCAAAGTGGCGAGGCCTAATCGACTCGAGTGGGCGTGGTCGCATCTGCATGGCCCATCGCGAGCATGCATGGTCGCATGGTCGCATCTGCATGGCGCTGGGGCCCCACAGCTTTGGGGCAGGGTGGTCGCACCGCCGCCCCTAGGGCCGCCCCCAATCCATAGATCTTTCGCATCTTAAAAACCTCGCTCTGATATCACTTGTTAGGATTTTTAATCACCATACAAGATCTAGACGATATAGGAGACATGATATTTAGTAACGCAGTTCGGCATGATTGCCCACGTTTGCGGAACTATGACTATGGACACTTATCTCCAATCAGCACAAGCACATTAGTCACAAGCTAGTCATTGACCCCTATGCATTCTATGCTAAGCTAGGTCGTAATGACCGGTTACACCAGGGACGTCTCCCTATTTATAAAGTAGATCAGGGTACGAGTCCGATCCTAACATAACCCACTCCTGCCTATTACAACACATAATTCTATATAACCAACTCATATACATATTCCACACAAGCTCTAACACAATCTAAAATATTGTTCAGTTGTATCGGTTAGGATGTTCATGTTTTTAATGGGCATGCTTGTTCACCTCTTGAGTACCGCTTCTAAACAGAACCTTATCGCGTTTGGCTTGGTTGTGCACATATGTGTATTTTTATTAGAAATTTAGAATTTGTTTTTTTCTGCTGGGGATATTTGTTTAGGGGAAAGGGAGGATATAGGGATAAAATATAGTTGGCGATAGACACCATCGCTGGACTCTAGACAGGGCAGCTGCTCAACCAGCCAAATCCATCTCGTCCACATGAACATCCTCGCAAGATCTCATTAAACAAACAGAACGAAATCAATCAGGACAAACAAGCTGAATATTCTATCGAAACAATTTTTTTTTAAAAAAAAATCTCAAAATAAAATACTTGACCTGGCCCAAAATCAACAGTTTGCATAATTTTACTTGAGAACGACATGAAAATATTTCAACTGGTCCAATAATTGGGGTACACACAGCACACATCTCTATCTTTCAAAAGAGAGATTTCCACAGCAAAATAAAAGGCAACAAAAAAGATTCGTGGCACGCAAAACAATCACATCCACACAAGGAGGAAGGAGAAGGTCAGGGGGGAGAGAGAACAAACATAACAGAATACCAAGAGAATCTCGAGAATTAAGTGTGGAAGGAGAATCTGTCCAACTTCACTCCAGATCCAAAGTCAAAGGGCCTTAGGTACCCCACGAATCTGTGGACAACTGTGCTTAACGCGATTTACTATTTGTAGGTACTTAGCAAAACCAAGACATGATATGATTGATTATATAAGCGCTCATTTAGTTAATTTGTTATTTCCTCGTGCACCAGATGGAGTAGCATCTTCTTCTAGCCCAGCAACCGGAGGAAATCTGAAGAGCAGACGTTTCATCAGTCCTGACTCCTCTGGAGGAAGAGTGGATTGCTCCTCGTCTTGTCCTCTGCATACTCTTAGGTGTCGTGTCTCTGTTCTTATCCTCCTCTTTTGATTGCATTGATTCTTTTTAAATCTCGTTTCTTGCCTGAAGATTGGATTTTATTGCCTACTGTTGTTTCTTCATTCGTTGACGAGGTTGTTCTGGCTGTTCTTGGTTGATCGGCTCTCCTTGGTTGTCTTGGTTTTGCGTTAATTGGATCCGTGTAGGTCTCTCTTTTTATTAACCTCGTTAAAAAATCGAAGAGTTCTTGCTCGTGGGAAAAAAGAGTCAACAAAACAGAACGAGCATGTCTTTCTCGTGGGAGAAGATGCCATTAAGAGTCAAAAAACTATTTCTTGGCGGGATCATCACTCTTCTTTCCTTGCTTGTATGCGTTTTCTTAATGTCTCTCTTTCTATTAACCTCATTAAAAAATTGAAGAGTTCTTGCTCGCGGGAAAAAAGAGTCTACAAAACAGACCAAAGATTTCTTCCTCGTGGGAGAAGATGCCATTAAGAGTAAAAAAACTATTTCTTGGCGGGATCATCACTCTTCTTTCCTTGATTGCATGCGTTTTCCTTGATGACATCAATGAAAGAGATGGGTAATGAGTACAGTCGTTGATCCCACCTTCTTTTCTTGCACTTGGACCAATTAAGTGCTTTAATTCGTATCTGATCCCTAGTTTTGGACGCAGAATGTTCAGAAACCTGTGGAGTGTAGGAATTGACAACTTTTTAGATCAAAGGACACGATTGGCAATGGCAAGTTTAAGCCAAGGCACAAGGCACAAACCACAAGGCACACAAATCGTGTCCTTTGATCAAGCATCAAATCACAACTTCTTTCCACAAACCACAAGGCACACAAATCAAGCAAGTATCAAATCTGAGAAATACTAGCTAATGAGAGATTAAAATATAGGTGCCCCTGTATCAGCAGCCACTGAGATGCGTATATTTCTGTCAATTCGTATTGCTTGGAGGAGAAGAGCCGGAGGTCATTGTCACAGATGAATTATTTTCTGCTGACGATGGGAGCGTCAGTTGTCTCTTTCCACGCTGCCCCCTTTTTCTTTTTTCTCCCATAAAGCTCCGACTCCATGGGTGAATCTGATCTCCGTGTGAGAACTGAGAAGGCGCCACGAATTTGTAGTTGCTATGTGATGCGAGTCAAACTTGTGCAGAGCAAGTTGGACTTTTTTAGTGAGGAAGATCTCGTTGGATTGCTTTGGCAGTTTGTTCTTGTTGTCATATAAAGGGCCATGGAGCGAGTTGTAGCATGTGCTTCTTCGTTGGTTCCATGTCAAAAGGTACCGAGTACTGACTCCTTAGTGTTCATCCTCCTCCCCCATGGATGCTTGCTTCCTTTCCTTCGGTGATGTCATCAGTTGGGAGTTAATCTTCTGAATTCTGATCTAAGGGGGTTGAGGTTTCCAAGACTGGGACCTTTCGTGTTCAAGTTAGGTCCTAGATAGGATTGGAGTTCTTTTTTAAGGATATTCTAATGGATTTCTCGATGTTCTCTCTCTTTTGGTGATGGTTTTATTGCTTGGGAATATCTCAAAAGAAAAAACTTTGAATCCTTCAGTTTTTTGCCAATGTCATGAGGGAAGGGAAGGGAAGGCAACACAGTCACTAGTGGAGGGGATGAAAAGGACTCTGAAACATTCTTTGTTTCAGATGCTTTTGCACAGATCAAATCCAGAAACTTCATTTTCGCGCTGATTTAAATCCAAAATACCAGCTCAAGTCTCTCACATGGTGAGAAGTGAGAACATATGTTTGTTCCAGGTGCTTGAAGGCCCCTTGCTGAATTCCTTGTCCTCAGTTCAAGAAGGCCTCAAGATGTACATCATAGAAGACAAGGGGGGCGCCATTGCCCTCATGCTGGCCTCCCTCATGTTCTTGGGCACTTGGCCTGCAGTCCTCACCCTCCTGGAGCGCCGAGGGCGGCTGCCGCAGCACACATACCTCGACTACTCCATAACAAATCTGCTCGCTGCAGTCCTCATTGCGCTTACATTTGGCCAGCTTGGGGAGAGCAAGCCCAACATGCCCAATTTCTTCACCCAGCTCAGTCAGGTCAGCATCTTGGTAGCTAAGCAAGCAAGAACTTCCTCATGAAATTATTCGATTTTCCATCTGCAGTTTGCTGACCCTTGATGTCTTGTAATGAAGGACAACTGGCCTTCAGTGTTGTTTGCAATGGCAGGGGGTGTTGCACTCAGCATTGGGAACCTTTCTACCCAGTATGCTTGGGCATATGTGGGTCTGTCAGTGACTGAGGTTATCAGTTGTAGTATGGTTGTTGTAATAGGTAGGTAATCCTCTAATATTGCTGGCTGTACCTTTTATGGTAGTACATCTGAAGAATAGCTCATTGATCTAATAATTCATCATTGTTAAGCACTCTACCCGATGATTAGGTTGGAAGTAGTTGTTGTATTTCCTTTTTACCATGATGAGATTCACTTGGTGCTGATTTCTGAAACTAGATAGATTTTTAGTAAAAGTTGATCTTGCCTAGAAGTTTTTTGAGCAAATGAGCCTGTTATTTATACTCAGTTCATTATAAGAGCACTGTCTAGATTTGTACAGAGCAAGAAAATGTCAAACCCAATTTCAATCAAAGCATCGAAGTATAAGTACAATATATGGTGGCCTGGTAGTATGTGGGAAAAGTCTCTCCAATTCATACAGTATTTATACAAAAACTAACTTCCGACAAACTCTGCCCCTTATGTTTCCAGGTACAACACTGAATTACTTCCTGGACAACCGCATCAACAGAGCAGAGATTCTTTTCCCTGGAGTAGCATGCTTCCTTGTTGCTGTCATTCTTGGTTCTGCTGTCCATGCCTCCAATGCCGCTGATAATGAAGAAAAATTAAGTGGCTGTACAAAGAGCTCCAAACTTGGGTAATGTTTTGTTACACTTTATTACACAACTTTCACCGGACTATGCTAGCTTTACCAGATTATTCACTGCTTAACCTAATTCTCTTGGACATTATACCAAATATTAGGTGCCACTTTGTGTAAGTTTTTTGCTCCTAATAACTGAGTAACTGATCATGTTAACGTGTATTTTAACATCACAAATGGAAGTGTGGAGCCAGGCAAAGAAGTCAAAAACAAAGGTATCATATATGCTACAACATGCTTATGAGAACTAGAAGTATCGGTGATGCCTGGTAGATAGATCCTATTTCTTAACTTTGCCTATTCCAGATGCCTCCAAGGACATAGAAAATGGAACTTCTGCGACCAAAGCAGAAGCAGGAACTGCGGAATACCTTATTGAGCTCGAAGAGCGGCGTTCAATTAAGGTATCCTGTTAATTATAACATCTGACCATCTTTATCATTTAGATGAGGTTGAAACAATACATAATCATATATAGCATTTACTCGGATGATATATATGCTAATTGCGATGCACTGGAATTCTCTAATAAACATGTATCATTTTGGCCAGGTATTTGGATCAAGCACTTTCATAGGGCTTGGAATAGTGTTCTTCTCAGGAGTCTGCTTCTCGCTCTTCTCCCCGGCGTTCAACCTCGCCACAAACGACCAGTGGCACACTTTGAAAGACGGTGTCCCGCACCTGGTGGTCTACACCGCCTTCTTCTACTTCTCCATTTCTTGTTTCGTCATCGGCATTGGGCTGAACATCATGTTCCTCTACCGTCCAATGGCTGGTGTGCCCAAGTCATCGTTCAAGGCCTACCTGAATGACTGGAAAGGCAGGCATTGGGCTCTTCTTGCCGGTTTCCTTTGCGGTTTTGGCAATGGCTTCCAGTTCATGGGTGGTCAGGCTGCTGGCTATGCTGCTGCAGATGCTGTCCAGGTTTGTCTACGACTCTAAATCTGTATCTTCTTTCACATCAAAAGAGAAAAGCCACCGTGCCTGCAATCTGTGATTCATGATGTTATGTAAATTACTGAATTCTTCAAAAATAGGTGGCATCAGATGCACATAGTTTGATGCTTAGCTTTGAGATCTTCAGATAAAAGGCGCGGTTTTCTAGACTACTCTTTACTGATTCAGCGTTGCTGTTGATCAGGCATTGCCACTTGTGAGCACATTCTGGGGCATACTGCTATTTGGGGAGTACCGTAAATCATCGCGGAAGACATACATCCTCCTCGGATTCATGCTGTCCATGTTCATCGCTGCGGTAGCAGTGCTCATGGCGTCATCAGGTCACAGGAGCACAAAGTGATGGATCACCTCATCCTTTCATCTGTTATTTTGTGTTTGCCATCGCAAACCACTCTTTGCTGTCAAAAGGAGACAAAGCCGCTGGTCCAGGAAGCAAACGATTTCAGCACAAAGTGAATTCCATTCATGGAATTTCCATTTGAATGGAGCTGTACACAACCCAAAAAAAAAAATTGGAGAAGTTTGTGTGGTTTTGTGATTTCAAGTAGCGTTTCTAACTATATAAAAGTAACATGTTTATTTCTAGCAATGCATTATTGTAAGATCATTTGCAGTTTGCCGATAGCGTAGGATCTGATACAGAAGGATGTAATGAAAAATATTTATTGAAGTTAGTTTCAATTTCCATTCGAATATGAAACATGAAGTTCGTCCCAAAACTTGAGTGTATTTTGTGTTTGGTTTCATACATCTTGTACCGCTCAAAAACGATGTGTGGCTTTCAGCAACAATAGGTTCAAACCCCTCCAAAAAAAAAAAAAGGCTCAAACGCATATTTGTGGGGGCTCTGACTACGAAGTGACACACTGACACCCGGAACAACATTTGTGCAGGCACCAAAAAGGCAAAAACTGAGCATTTGCAAGAACATTTCTGAGGGTACTAGAAAGACGAAAATATACTAGAATGATATATTTCAATTAAAGAATATTATTGTAATCATTAGTTTTTTCCTCGCTCTGTACCACCACAAACCAATACGAAACAGAATCACACTCCACACGGCCTCTATGGGAGGGACGAAGGGAAGCATGCTCTACTACAGAGACCAAAATTGGGTTACAAACACTAACACTTAGCTGTCAACATGCTAGTCTAGCGCATCAATCAACGGGAATACCAAACACTTTTTTTTAAAAAAAAAAAATATCTATTGCTTTCCCTAGCGATTTTTCTTTCTAGTCTTCAGCATGGCGTGACCTGTTTCTTCCAAGTGAGAAAACAACTTGTTCCTGCAACAAAAAGTTATTGGTATGATATTAGCAACGTAGAAAGGGTCAGGGGGTAACAATTGGGCACCATGCTTCAAGTGTACCTCGACTCAAATGATCCTCCACATGTTTCACAATCATTACTTGGAGCATTCGAGGCCTCCTGGAACAACAAAGCATATAAGGACTTACAATAAAAAAAAGGACATGGAGAATTTAATCAACAGTTGATGCATATTAGCTTAAAGTTTATCCTCACATTTATGTAGCGGATACAGGATACTCCACGTGTAGCAGATTTTGAAGTTAAGGTTATCATACTGCACTAAATATCAGTAGCTAGCAAACTGGTATCCATGTAGATTTCTAACATAAATAACTCATAATATTCCCACACACACAGTTTCCAGGGCTTTTTACATGATCTACCAATTACCAGATATCAGCACAAACACCTGACCTTACAAGAGTGCATATAATTTTTTTTAACTATTATTACAGGATACAACACTCACAACAGTGAAAAGGAGGACTTTCTAAATTTTCTATTGTTGTGCAATGTGCACGCATGGACATGCAAATTGTGCCGGTTAGTTAGGGTGCAAAACACAGACATAAATTTGAAAAGTAGCAACAATATAAAGAAAGATTCAATTGGCTAAGGCAATTTAGACCGACTAAGTTAAACAGATCACGGAAAACATCATATGATAATTCATGTGTTACAAGACAAGGTTGTGTGACTTGTGTCTTCCCTCAGGTAACTCGGATTGTAACTTACCAGTTATGTTGACCAATGTTTGTAATATCCTAATGCTTAACCAACCTAAGCTTTCGTTTTGCACACGTGAAAAAGGAAGAAAGATCACTATTGAATCTGCGGTTATAGAGCAATGTATGCAGACTGAATCCACATGTGCACATGGAAAGGTACAACTTAATGAGGACTTCACGCAAACTTCTATTTTATGAACACAGCAATCCATAGGTGACGGTGTATGAGAAAAGCGAATCGTATTTAGTAATTTTTCAAAATACATGATTCTAGGACTTCTCATGGTTTTTTTATGTAAGCACCTGAATATGTGTCTCGTTAGTGCAAGATAAAGAAATTTTTGCTATCAGAATACATGGTTTTAGAAAAAAGTCTCACAACACTCGCTGCCAACTATACAAGAAAAATATGAACGAAATCCTAGCTAGAGAGAGCAACATATGATGTAAATGTACCTTTTGCTTCTTTCCCTTTGATGTACTCTTTGGGTCAGCAGGAATAATTGTTTTCTTTTCTGTGCCTTTCTTATTCTTTTTGTTCTTATTAGGATTGTCACTTTTCCCTTTCTTCTGATCTCCTTTGCTTGCTGAAGCACTGTCGCCGTTAGAAGATAATGGACCTTCCATATCATCAGCACCATTTTCATCCTTATCAGGTTCCTCTGGCTGAACTTCACTTTTCATACCTTGGCCGTTATCAGTATAAATACCCTCATCCTGCCCCTTCTTTGATGCCCGCCTCCGTCGTCCTTTCTTTTTGGCATTACTAATTTGCGGACTTCTATCGCCATGGTCGTCATCCTCTGCAACATCTAATGGAACTTCCTCTTGAGAAGCTACATATTCACTCTTCTTGTTCTTGTGGCTCGACAGCATTGCCTCCAACACACTTGTCTCGTCATATGAACCAACCTCCTGTCCCGCATTATCGATGTCCCTGTCACCATTCTCTTCATCCTGCACCTCCAAGCCCTTACCCAACTCTTCAGCCAACTCTTCCGCAGCATCTGACCAATCACTCTCCTCAGACTCCTGTGCAGGCTTAAAATCAAACCCCACGTCAACTTCCTCCCACTCACCTCCAGTCTCCTCGGGTTCTTTTAAAGCCTTTTCCTCCTCCTTAAATGACATCCTCAGGTCGGCAACCTTATCCCTATGCTTCTTTGACTGCTCATGATTCTTCCACTGCTTGTCGGATTTGAATTTCTTATTACACGCCACACAGTACAGTTCCTCCCTCTGTGCCCTCATCTCCTCTTCACTATCATCCTCAAGCACTTCCTCTTCCTCCACCCTCGCCCACTCAGGTTCCTGATACGCCATCGCCCGCTCCTTCTTCCTCCTCTCCTCCTCCTCCTTCCGTTTCAGGTCCTCCGCCTTCTTCTTCTCCTCCTCAGCCTTCTTCTTCAGCGCCATGTCCACCACCCTCTTATCCCTCTTCTTGCAGAAAGCAGCCAGTCCCCTCACAGCGTCATTATACTCCCTACGTGCCTTGCGTATCGCTTTCTTATTGTCCTCCTCCATGAGCCTCCTCACGCGGCGGTTCTCCCCACGAGCGGCGTCCCACTCAGCCGCCCACCCAAAGTCCATGATCGTGCCAAACCCGAGCCAATAGTTGTAGAAGGCGGTGACCTGGGTGTAAGGCGAATCAAGGTTGCCGATGACCGGCTGCACTGGGACGGAGTCAGCGGGGACGCCCATGCGACGGGCGTAGGCGAGCTCCTGCGCGTACACCTTGTCGAACACATCGCCGTAGACCTTGTAGAAGCCGCGGCCGGAGTCGGAGAAGCCGGAGAACGCGGAGGAGGAGAAGAAGGCGAAGAGGTCAGGGACGGGGGAGGCGGAGGCGGCGCCGGAGCCGGAGGGGTCGGAGAAGAGGATCTGGGAGCGGTGGGAATCGTAGTAGGCTCGCTCCTGCGGATCGGAGAGGACGGAGTGCGCGTGCTGGAGCTCCTGGAAGGCGGCGGTGGCGGCGGCGACGTCGGAGCCCGGGGGCTGCTTGTCGGGGTGGAGGGACAGCGCGAGGCGGCGGAAGGCGAGCTTGATGTCGGTGGGGGAGCTGTCGCGGGGGAGGCCCAGGACCTCGTAGTAGCACCGTTTCGGCCCCGCCGCTGCCGCCATGGCCGCCTCCGCCGCCGCGGCGCTAGGGTTTCGAGGTGCCTCTGACTCGGGGGAAGGGTGTTGCCGTGTAACAGTAGGTTTAACAGGTAGGGAAATGCCGTAGTTGTTTTTAGACAGCAAACCAGCGAATCTGGGGGCATTTACGGTGACACTCTTTAAAATTAACCTTTAATCACATAACACTCGACCCATATTCTTTTGATCACATGACATTCAACCCATTTCCAGTGTCTCAGATGATCCGCATGTCATACACATATAAAAATAATGTTTTTAATTGAGTTCATCCAGGTCCCAAACAACTATGTGACAGCTCTAGAGCTGACGTGGCACTGACATGACAGTTCATATCATATAAATTATTTTAAAAAATAAAAATTTTAAAAAATTTCAGAAATCATAAAAAAAACGGAAAATAGTAAAACAATTAGAAAAATTCACAAAAAAATAAAAAAAGTAGCACTTGAGGGCTTCTATACGCCACAATGCTAGAGGTCTTGCGCTTACAACTATAGAGGGATTAAAGGCGACCACATTGCCTTTATGTTTCTTTTTAATCTGTTTATGATTTTTTTCATATGTTTATGCTTTTTTTATGATTTTCTATGATTTTTATTGATTTCTCATTTTTTTAATGGTTTTCCCGTATTTTTATGATTCTTTTGATATTTTCTATATGTTTTTAATGTTTTTCCTTTTTTATGATTTTTAAATAATTTGCCCACATTTAAAAATTCATTTTTTAATGATTTTTAAATGATTTCCACGTATTTTTATGTTTTTTAAATGATTTCCCCTTTTTAAAACTATTTTACGTGACATGTCAGCGCCACGTCAGCTCTAGAGATGTCACATGGCAATTTGGAACCTGGACGAACCCACTTAAAAAGATTAAGGACCCAAAACTACAGTTTCATAAATTGGGGATCTGGATGAGAATGGACTAATAGTTTAGAAACCGCTCGTGCATTTTACTTTATAAAAATTAGCATACGAATTGGATATCATGGGTCTAATTTTTCCACAAATTTGTAGATCCATGAGATAGTGCGAAGTATTTGTCGTTTCGTAATGTCGAGCCTCAAAATTCAAATATACATATACCTAAGTATTTATGCCAGTTCTATACATGAACCAGAACAAATGATATTTTTTGTGCCGGTTCACCAACAGACGCAGATAGCTTGGCTCATCTATGCCTGATTGTGCATGTTGATTCCACAACCGGTGATGCATGTTACCAACGGACACTACTGACATATGCTGCATTAGTGTGGTTTTTTGCCGATCTCCAATACCCAAACCTTGAAGCTTTCATCTTACTCCTTGTTACAACTGCAGTTTATTTTGTTCAACATCCTGTCCCAATGAAATTTCCAAAAGAACCAAACTATTGCATCTTCTGTCGTGCAAAATGGCAACTATACACAGAAGAAGAATCTGTTACATGTAAAAGTAAGATGGTGCAAGACTAGCTTCTCAAATATTACAGCGGAGAGGGCTTCCAAATGTTGTCAAACCTCCGGTGCTGCAAAAAGATAATTAATTACTTTTTAAAAAAACAGTGGCGAGGGTTTCTGAATTTAATTTTCTACAGAAGCAAACAGTTGGTCCTTGAGACAGTATTACCTCACAAATTGGCATTTTAGATCGTACTGCCTCAACTTTTGACAGGTCAATATCTGCTACAGCAAATCCAGTGGACAATCGATCTGTAGCCAAACATATAGGTACTAATCTAACAATTTATAATATTGTATTCAAAATTTTTAATAAACCACTTAAACACAAAAAATCAGCATGACAACATAAAAGGCGACAATTCTATTTTCCAGGACAAACATTTAAAAATAGCAAACGTTGTTGAGAAGTTCAACAGAACGGCATTTTTTATGGCTGTTAAGAAACAGGTGATGAAAGAATCCAATTTGATCGTCAAATCTCAACAGAAGAATCCTGACCTAACTAATTAAGACTGAATAAAAATGCATACCTGGAAGTCGAGCTATAACTGTTCCCCATGGGTCAATAATTATAGAATCACCGTAGCTTTCTCTTTTCTCATTGTGCCTTCCAGCTTGAGCTGCAGCAATAACCTACAAAAGATTTAAAAGATTTTTTTTAAAAAAAAAGTTGCCTAATTTCAAAGAAGACCAAACGAACTGTCGATATTTCACTGAATTCCATAAAAAGGAAAGGCTACTCAATAAGAATAGCTTGCTTCTCCTGAACTTGCAACCACTGAGATGTATACAATGTATTTTCAAATAGATCACCTACAAATTATTCTCTTCCACCAGTGTGATTTGCGCATGTGCTCCATCGTCTAAGCTTACAAATTCAGCAATATGATAAATCGAGCATTAACTTCTATATGATCGATTGCACACTGCCAGGTGACAAGTATATGAAACAACTAAATCCTATAAGCAAAAGTGAACGAGAAACTAGAAGGGAAAGATTAACATACATAACATTGTGTCTCAATTGCACGAGCACGGAGAAGAATTTCCCAGTGCGCCTGCCCGGTTACCTTTGTGAACGCAGATGGTACTAGCAAGACCTAAACAGTATTCACACATTAAGATACACACAGAAAATACACAATTTGCCTGAGCTTTCCTACAGGGTATGATAAACAAGAACTCAATATAAGGAAATCTTAAACGCTTATGTTCAGTATAATGACATACAAAACCACCTCTGCTTGATGCTTCCAACGCAAACATTGATAAAGTTCAGGAAATCTCAGATCATAGCAAACAGTAAGTCCCAATCGTCCAAAGGGGCTATCCACCGCAACAATAGAATCACCTGATCAACGAGTAAGCACATCATAAAAGTCACACATAGGAAGTCAATTACAACAACTCAGTATAATAATCGCAGGTATTAATCTTCAATCACTTTCACAGCGAATGAGTGAAGCAAGTTTATATTTTGCATACCACAAGAAGGAAAGCCTCTAGCGAATTTATATATACTGCAAATAACAGATAAAACTCAGCTAGAAAATTTAAAAGATCAGGGAATACAAAAGCACCTGCGGTCGTGAAACGGCTTTCCTTGTACACCATATTTCCAGGTACATCCACATCAAACCTTCAGCATAGCAATGTCAAGGTGAACATCTGAACTTAAAATGTTGAAAGTATACCACAAGTGAGGTAAAGAAAAAAGAAGCAACAGTTAACTTGTTACCAAAAGTTTCATTTAACAGAAGTCTAGAAATGTAATTCCGCGGGACTGCTCTTTGATTACAGTTGCTCAGACATATATTAAAATCCATTACATGCTAAAATATAGGCATAATAAATGTTTATCTTATTTGAAATTGACAATTATCAGCAACTTAATTGCATAGCATCATGTGCCCTTACTGAAAAGATTTTGTTTAAAATTCTATTAATGGCATAAATAGCAACTTAAATAAATTGCTTGCGAATATATCTGAAAGCAAGTTTCTTCCTAAATCTGTGAAATCACTTACAAATGTATTTTTCGATATGAGCTCCTAATTTTTCCTGACTCATCAATCAAAACATGAGTGTTGTACTGGTGCAAATCATCAGGCCCCTTTTCTTGAAACCCTCCAAGAGACAACCACATACTTGATTCACTGCAGAATGAAGATACGATAATTCAAGGACTCAGCTGCTAATGCACTAGTAAAGTATTATTAAAATTGTTAGGAAAATTGTGTCAGGCCACAGTTAAAAGTAAAATGAAGGAGAATTGTATACACTTGCATTGATATTAAAAGGGTAAAAGATATTTGTAAGGTAGCAGATCACAGATGGACCAAAGAGCAAAACACATACTGAACACATGACTATAACCTAGATGATTCATTCGTAAAGCAGAGGATTGAAGTTATAAAATTAAGAGAAAATTGCACCATTAAACCTCAAACTTGTCTTGCCTGTACACATAAATTTGTAAGTATCGAAACCACCTATTTAAGTATCTAAACTTATGAAACCGTTGCAATAAGATCCATAGGCTGGTTTTTTAGGCTGTTTTGGTGATGTGAACTGCCATATAAGCACCTACATGGTATTTTTTCTTTCTTACTTTTAACGTGGGACCTACTTTTAACGTGGGACCTACTTGTCATCTCTCCTCCTCTCACCTCTATACCTCTCCGCATGCACGTACGCGAGAGCTCCCACGTCAAAAGTAAGAAAGAAAAAGAATAATGTCACGTAAACGCTTACATGGCAGTTCACATCACCAAAACAGCCTAAAAACCAGCCTATGGACTTGATTGCAACGGTTTCACAAGTTTGGGTACCTAAATAAGTGGTTTCGATACTTACGGATTCATATGCACGGGCGGGACAAGTTTGAGGATTAACGGTGCAATTTTCTCTAAAATTAATGCCAATAAATGCCTGAAGCTAGTAGGTGAAGTAGACTGGGGGATCAAACAATAGTCAATACAAATAGAAATGTGCTGCTAAGAAACGGCAACAGGAAAACAAAAATTTAGAAAATATCTTACTACTGACTTTGCAAGTGAGCAATATCTCTGCATTATTAGGCCATCTAATGGTTCAGCTATCTTAATGGAATCGCCTTCCTTGGCTCCTATGAATGAGAAGACCTCAGGGAAGCAAAGAAACTTGACTCCAGCTGCAGCTGCTTCCTAAAAAAATGATCCCATGAATATCAACTTAACAGTATCTATCAACAGAGCAGAAAAAAATATAATGGGCAACATAGAAGCATCTAAGATGTATAAAACCAATGAAGATAAATGTATGGATCATGCAATGAGACTTAATCCATCAAACCCGCACAGCTAGCACATCAAATGTTTTTTTACTTTTTCTAGATTTGTCTGAGACAATTTGCAAAGATTTCTTCAGTTTTAAGTTCTAGCCACAAGTCCACATCAGTACAGTGCATACATATGCCGGATCATGAGACCGTTTTCGCATAAATAATCGATGGATTATCTCTCTGGACAAACTACAGAGTATTTCCTAACCGCAGAGATTTCTCAGAGCTGGTCGGTCGCGGTGTAGGGTTAGGGCGGAGCGCTTGCCTTGGTGAGGCGGGAGCAGGTGGCGTAGTTGGCGTCGAGGTCGCCGACGGAGGTCATCTGCACCACACCCACCCTCGCCGGCGGTGCTACGGACACGGAAGAGGAAGCCATGGCTCCGCGGAGGAGGGGGGCACGGGACCTCACGGCGGCGGCGGCGATGGGGAGCGAGGCCACCAAGGAGGCCAAGGCCATTCCAGTCGCGGGGAACAAGACGGTAGGTCGGTAGGCCAGAGTGAGCGAGGAGCGATGCTTGTAGACACGTGGTAGCATTTTGACCGTTAGATTGGAAAAAGTTATGAGATGTTAGAACTTTTTTTTCCGTTTATTGCACAATTAAAGCATCCCCATCAGCCCCCGAAAAATTCAAATCAAAGCAGAGACACAGGGGCTTATGCTGCCTTGGCGCGGTGGCAAAATTTTGAAATGCAGGGGCTGATAGAGCCCCTGCTATACATGCTCTTATACTGTAAGGTAGACTCTTATTCAAATAGTGTGGACCCTATATTCTCAATCTCTACATGTCTTCTTTATATTTTACCACCACCCAGACACGCACGCTATTTGCAACTCTAATTCTACGTTAATGGGTGAGAAATGAGTATAAAATGGATAAAGCATGCTCCTAGAACAATGTGACTCAATTGCTATACTAGTTGGGAAATACAAATATACAATGCATAGTATTACACTCTTATTGAAAAGACAAAGGTATTTGTTCTGCCTTCGATCATTAGCTACTCATGCTGGTTTTGCCAATTGTTGTTGGTAGTATTGAACTATTGATTAAATTTAGCTTGTTACTTTAATTCTTTAACAAAACATGCTCAATTCATTAATGGAGAGAACTTCAATCTCCGAATCACGCCCTCACTTGCTTCTTTCATCCGAGGGTGGTGACTCTTTCACAGCCAACTATACTTGTTGAGCTTGTCTATACTGACGATATTGTCATACACCACCCTCTAGGCAAAGAATTTGCTTTTGAGTATAGCCTTTTTGGAGTAGTTTGAACTCGTTTGGTATGCTTATAAGGAAATGAATTGACCATTGTAAGCAGATTTAGGCATTGTTCTTTTCAGCGTATCGTTGTGTTGGCGTATTACTGTAGCAAATTTGAGAGCCTTCGAAAAGAGGACTAAAATTTTTTTAAAATATAATAAAAATAGTTTCAGTATCTTTGGAAGGACTATTAAAAGTCACGAAAAAATCGTTACAAATTATCACAACATATAAGTTATATAAAAATAATAAATTTTTGCTGCAGTAATATGCAATGGTACGTAACGCCGAAAAGGACAAGGCCTTAGAGGAGTATCCCGTCTGATGTTCTTGACCAGATTACACCATGTTGGGGGCTGCTCCTGGCCCTCCCTGAATCAGCCTCCAAGGGAAAGAAGTATATGTACTCTTAGCTGTTGAGTTAAGGAAATCGCTTGCACCAAGCAAATCTAGTTTTCGTTGAGGTGCTCGGAGTAGTTCAACACGTTATTTCTTATGTTCAAATGGTAGAAAAGGGGGATAGATTTACTTAGGAATTACTTGGAAACTCAGTTTGCTAGCAAGTTGTGCCTGTCGGAGTTATCACAATGAACCTTAGGACATCTCGAGGGTTATTTTGGGGTTATTCAATTTCTGTAGCAATGAAATTTGAAGCATATTGTAATACTAGTAATAATAATATAAAAAAAAAAGAAGATGGGCCAGCCAGCCCAGCCGGTCCAAATCCTTCCACCGCCCCCATTTTTGGGAGCCGATGTCTCTCCCTCTCTCTAGAACTCTCCTGGGTCTCTGGTCCTCAGCTTCTCCCCCAGCCGTGCTCCTACCCCCAGCCCGTGCTCCTCCCTCCTAGCGCCTCCTCCCAAGCCGCCGCCGCCTCCTAGCACCACCTCCTTCCCCCCAGCCGTCGGCACCGCTGTCTCCAAGCAACAGCCGCCGCCCCTGTGGCCGGCGCCCCATCGCCTCCCCATCTAGGCGTCGCCCTGTGGCCATGGTCACCGCTGCTGCTCTAGCCAGCAGTGAGAAGGGAAGAAAGGAGGAAGGAGAAGGACGAGGAGGAAGAGAGGTGGAAGAGGAAAAGCTAGGGTTTGGAGCTCCACTTTTGGGTAATAAACTGAGCACTCTCCCTGCCATTAGTCATCATTCGAGCTGGTTATGTTACACATGTAAGGGATTTGGGGCTTTAGTGTCGAGATTGCAATTTGGTGGAAGAATTCTATGTGCAGTAGCTTGTATCCGCTTTTCAGGTGATCTCTAGTAGGAACGAGAGGATGGCCCTATAGAATGAAATTTAGTTCATGACCTTAGCTTTCCAATGAGTCTTAGAACGTCTAAATCGGCCAAACGGTTTGGGAGTTATGGTTTTCGCAAGCTCGCTGTCCTGAAAACTAGACACGTTGCTAATCCGGCAACTAATTACCTAATTGGGGCATTTAAGTGTTAGGCTAGGCTAGCGTGTTCGGGTTAGTTTGAAATGTGTTTTATGACCTTCTTTTGACATTAGGTACCTCCGCCTCTGGAGCAAAGACCTCGTCGCACGCTGGACACCGGGTTGTTAAGGCAAGTATATGATATGACAACTGTGATAAATGTGTGCTTGACTGATGGTAAGCGATATTTATGCCTGATTTAAATATTGATAGTAATGTGACAATGAATGGTTGCAAGGATGGTGATGATAGCTTGATGCTATTTGTGCTTTGCTTTTATTTAATAATGAAATTATAATGCTGAATGAATGGATAGCAAGGATGGATTAGTGATTAAATGGATGGATGAGATAGGAGTGATTGAATGTGATGAGAAATGATGGTTACCCCATTTATGCTGCATACATTCATGAAAAGCATGCATTTGAGCCAGGGCGGTGAGAAAATCTTATAACTAGCTAGTCCGGTGAGCCCTGGACCCGGTCGATGAAAAAAGTTATAAGACTAATCCGGCGTGCTCTTGATAAAACCTACAGAGGTAGGCACCCGTCACGGGATGGCGGGAAAGACTCACTTCGGTGAGCACCTCCACGGGATGGAGTGTGGAGTGTGACATCGACGGATGTGCACTCAGCAGTACCGGTACACGCTTATGAGATATGAGCATAATGCATTGCATTGTTGAACGCTGCATTACACTGATGAGCATGGTTATGATTGGAAAGTTGTTCTGTTGCTACGGATTTCATATAAATGTGTCCTATGTCATCACTATTATTTACTTGCTGAGTCATGGACTCACCCTTACTCTTTCTGTTTTGTTTTTAGGTCATTTGATGATGTCGCACGCGGGCGGGTAGCTGCACACACACTCGCACTATTAAATAATCAGCAACTAACAGTGAGCCTTTAATAAATAAAATGATGTTACAGACTTTTAACTGATTATGTATTTACTTATGTATTCGGTTGTGAGGATGAGCTATTTTATAGTGAGATGGTGTTGATCGCCCTATTTAGCCAGGATTGCCTATTGTTTGTTTTACTACCGATGAATGCTTGAGGTAAGCTTTTGATGGAAAGCCTAGTGGTATGGGCATCTTGGTTTATAGGTTGTAAATGTGAAGATATCGTGGTTGGAATATAATTTGCGATATATATATTGTTTCTTTGTCTGCTGAGTGGATGACCAAATTTTAGAGAAGGTGCTGTCGAAATTTCGTACAAGTACAGGACTTAGTAGCATCTTGGGTTCTGGTTGGGCCGGGGTGTTACACATATTTATAGGGAGGTGAATAGTGAGCGATAGGCTAGTGCACAATGAATGTAAAGAAAAAATTGTGAATAGAGGAGGCAATGTTTAGTGGTGGAGCAACCGAGCAATGCCTAATGAGTAGGGGAGTAGAGGCAAATGGATCATCTCTTGGATTCTTAGAGAGCCTGAGGGCTTTGCTTAATAATGCATAATCAATAAAAATATTATATCTTGTTCGTGCTAGAAGTAAGGCTTAAAAAACCTTAAAATATGTTGAAGCCCATGAATCGTTGCTCAAAACTAAATATGATGAAAAGAATCGAATTTGCCAAGCAGCAAGGTGAGTGGAACTATTAACAAAATATAGTGGTTGTTCATATTATAAAACAAAATTTTTCAATTTATTGATCCGGTTTTGACGATATTTAACCAGCTAATGAAAGTTCTAAAAACATATTAAAAACTAAGATAAACAACTTTCTAGAGACCGTTTTCAAGAGTTGAGATGTAACATATCTAATTATCTAATGAAATACCTGATTGAATTTCAAAAGCTTGTAGAAGCAAATCTAAGAAGTTGTTTCGCTTATTTTCTATTTTTTTTGAAAAATTTTGTCAGTTGCTTCAAGTTTCTTTTGAAACCAGGTTCAATAAGTCAAAAAATTTAGTTTTACAACGGCGTATCTCACCAACATACCAAAACGTAGTAAACACATTGTCAGTTTTTGGGGAATCACCTGTTGCTTATGCTCAACTGAGAGATAAAACACTTCCCAGAAGTATCATCACAATTGGATTGGAATCAGCAGAGCCAATAGGAACATTAAACATCTGGCAACTTCAAAGCATATTTTCATTGTCCACTCGCACATAAAGTACATCATATAACGTTGTTATTTTATATCTCCAGACAGTGGAAACTTGCCAAGAAAGTACAGAAGTAACAGCCAGAAACAACCACCGAAAATTGTTTAGGAATCTGAATCTCCAGATCATTCACCTCACTTTTTATGCAGATCAGTACTAGAGACACAAGATGCATGCAGACCAGTGCTAGAGACACAAGACGAAGAGGCATGATGGCGTTCTGTGACTAGGCCCTCTTGTCGGAGTAGTTGTCAAGTTCGTCTTTGAAGAAATCATCCACGAGATCATCATTCTTGCCGCTGCCCAGGTTATTGCTAGGGGAGAACTCATCACCCCCAGTGGAGCCACCAAAAGCACCAAAGGTTCCAGCAGTGTTTCCACCAAAACCACTGTCAACACCAAAGCTGCTGCCAGAAAAGTTGGTTTCACCTCCAGAGGCAAAATTGTTTACGGAGGCATCACTGCCTCCAGCAACTCCATAACCACCACCATAGCCACTACCACCGCCACCACTGCTGTTGCCATAGGGGGGGCGCCCATACTCGCCACCACCAGCACCGCCGCCATAGCTACCACCTCCATAACTGCCGCCACCGCCATAACCACCGCTGCCATAACCACCGGCACCGCCACCGCTGCCATAGCCACCGCCACCACCACCGCTTCCATAGCCATAGCCACCGCCGCCACCACCGCTGCCATAGCCACCACCACCATCACCGCGGCCATAGCCACCACTTCCAAAACCAGACGTCCTCTCAGTGGCATGGTTAACTCTTACAGTTCGCCCGTGAAGATCCTGACACCATTAATATGCCAATGATTCAAGATTTAAGAGAACAATTGCAGCTAGAAATCATAATGTAAACTTGATTCAAGTGCAGCCAACCAAACATTAATGCCATAATGGATAATGCAAAGAAAATATTTAATCATGACTCTTAAGATCAATCCAATATTTTTTATCCACTAGCAGTTTAAACTTAAGTGCCACATTCAAGGAACATAAAGTCTGGCAGAATCAAACAAAAGAATAAAATACCATAATAACAATAGTATTATTTGTGATAGTTAGATGGCATGCCAGATATGCTCGAATTGCTAGCAACACATGGTACTAAATAATAATTTTTGAATGGGACACTGAATCTTTACAAACAACCAACAAGAATTTGGCCGCATTAAATCTGGTATACTTTGATTATATTATAAAGTTATAATAGAATGTGCACCAGTGGAAAAGCCAAGTTTGAAAAATATTGTTTTGGATGAGGTGATTTGGGTGTGATTTAGATTAAAACAAAATTAATCCTTATCCAATACTTCTCACCAAAACAGGGAACAATTACAAATATCATAATTCATAAAAAAACTTGAAAACAGATCAAATTCATGAAAATAAAAATTTACTTTTCCATCCATGGCTGTGATTGCAGCTGAAGCCTCCTCACTTGATGTATAAGTTACAAAGCCAAAACCTCTAGACCTTCCAGTCTCACGGTCCATGATAATCCTAGCTGGATGATAGAAAAACAATTGATGTGAACAAGATTTTTTGCAAGAATGGTGCAGCAAACAAAATTAACAAACACACCTTCAATGACTTCACCATAATTGGCAAAAGCATCTCTCAGACCGTGATCATCTGTGGCATAAGAAAGCCCTACAATAGTGATTCACAGAAGTCAGAAATCTATAGCACGAAAGAGCAACTGATCTCTAAATAGACAAACAGAGAGAGAAATTATAGAACTGAACCTCCAACAAAGAGCTTTGAGGATGACATGCATCGGATTGCTTGATGGAGAGTGGGATTTGCGCTTGTGGCTTTCTTGAGCAGACTACCAAGTTTATTAGCCATCGCCATCGACCCAAACAAACTGCAGTGAGAAGACATGCTGAAACACAACCATACATACTGCTATATAAAAAATCAAACAAGAGAGCTGATATGTTGAAGACCAAATAACACCTTGTCAGGAATGCAAGAAGAAACAACACAAAGAAGTGCAAACATAAATAATTCTTGCTGCTGTTCACAAAGTTGTTAACAAGAACACAAAGGTGAACATTCCGACCATCACAGCTCATGCAAGTATCTCAGATTTTGTCAGAAATTTGCAATGAAAAATAATCACAACAGTCGGACGAGCACTACAGTTATATTTCATGCAAAAAAGTGTAAATTGTATCACAGCAACAGAAGACCACATAGGATGAACCTTTATCCATTATTTTACTGAAACGGGAATAATTCACATCAACAAATTGCCCTATGAACACGGTGAAAAATAAGAAAAGATAACTTCAAAGGATATACTGCGAGTGTAGAAGTAACAACTCACATATAGCACGGCTTAATACCCACAAAGAACTACGAAATATTTAACACAGCAAAGAACCTGCGAGCTAAAACCCTCAGAGCGATTTACAGAACATGCTGACGATTTACATGGATTCTGGCTGGATAATCACGAGTGACTGCGGGCTAGATGCACAGGAACGCTATGATGAAAGGTAAAACCTTTGCCACCGGAGGTGAAGAACTCAACCCCCAGCAACCAAGAGAGACCCACCCTAGCACGAACTCCCTACTCCGGTACTCCCCCGCTGAAACATGAACGGGCCAAGCGCCTCCGCAAGAAAGAAACGCGGCGCGGAGCGCAAACCCTACCTACCCCGCCCTACCCGCAACTGGCGACGCGTCTCCACCACCACCACCACCAATGAAAAATCCACGAGAAGAAGCCGCCGCAGGAGGGATCACGGAGAAGCTCGCGCAGAGGCGAGGCCAACCTGATACGAATCTACGGGGGAAGAGAATTCTTGGAGCAGCAGCAGAGCAGCTAAGAGCTAGGGTTTAAGGGCGCACCTGAACCTGAGGAGGAGGGGTTTAGGAGGAATGGAGGCGGAGGCGGCGCTATGCGGCGAGGAGGACGGAGATATAGGGTTCTGGGGAGCGATCTCCGCCGTTGAATGGGAGGCCGGGCCTCCGCCGTTGGATGCACTCGTTGACTTGTCAACGTATATGACATGCGGGGGCAGGTGCCGTGGTCCCATTTGTCAGTTGAGAGTATGGCCCTAGCTCTGAGGCCCCGCGCGTCAGCGACATGTGTGAAGGCGCACTGGTGTAGTTTGTGAAGAGGTCGAGCGTAAGAAAGGGGAGGAGGTGACGCATCCGAGATCGCCGGCGGCCATGGCACAGAAGGAGAAATCAGCCGTCGCGGTCGCCCCGGCCGCCGGCGTGGCTGTTGCGGCGGCGGGGGCGGCTCCCTCGCCTTCGTCCTCGTCCTCCTCCGCCACCGCCGCCGGAGCAGGTGCCGCTCCGGCGGTGGCCTCGGGAGAGCGGTGGCGGGCGGCGATCGGGAACCTGGGGGAGCTGGGCGCGAACGTCGAGTCGCTGCAGAAGCTTCTCGCGCGCAAGGCCGTCTTCGTCGACGACGACATCTTCTCCAAGGCATCCCTCGCCGCCGATCAGGCCCGCACCATCAAGGTACCCTATACCTACTTTGCGGCCGCTGCTGCGTCCAACTCCCAGACCCTCTCCCCCCCTCCGTGCCTCGGATCCTGGCTCTTCGATCGCCTGGCAGTGGCAATGGCCGCCTCGTCTAGTGTGGATTCAATCTAGCAAGCATAGGATGCATAGTTGCTACTCGCCTGCCCGTTCCCAAGAGGAGTCTTGACTTCGGGCGTGTAGTTGATGGTCCAATAAGGTGTAGCTTGTGATTCTTTGAGGTGATTTTGACAGAGCTAAGCAGAAATGTTGCCAACTCCGGTGATATTGAATCAATCAATCATTTTTGTGCTGTAACTGCTATGGCAACATCGATTGATAAAGTATAGTGGATTCAAAGTGTGGTATTCAGTATTACACTGGCGCCGGTGAGAGGCATCAAATGTTTTGGAGGAGTGTCAGGCATGTGGTAGAATGTTTAATGCAGTCTAGTATGTTTATATGGATTGGCCTTTTGGGCTACAACAACAGGTTAGAGTTGAGTTGAATCACATGTAAAAAAATGAAAGGTGTCCAAAGGAAGTTTGTTCTATACTATGAAGTTCTGATTTTTGCCAAACATTGTTGCTTACATGTTATTGGTCGTGTTGAATGGTGTGCTTCAAAGACTTGCCCAACCTTCCAACGAATTTATTGACTTACATGCATCTCTGAAGAGACTCGACACATGGATGCCAGTCTGCTTTGGTGTAAATTCATTTTCTTGTATGCATTTATGATAGTGGTTAGCTGCTTTGGATTGAACATAAACAAATAGGTTTATATTTGAAATATCTACGAAATTGCTTGATAAGTTTTGATCAATAACCATTCAAGTTCATGCTTTTTAATTTATTATCTTTAACAATAAATCAGTATGTATGCCAGTAATCTATTATTCTGATTTCATTATTCATATAAAACAAAATAGATGATAAATTAAACAAACTATTTTTTATCTTGTATGAGAGTTCTGATATTGTTGATGCTAAAGTAGTATTCTTGTTGAAAATTGGTCAATGGGCCATCATGTATGTTGGTGTTTCTTTTGTCATTATTATTTTTGGCTCTAATGTATGTTGTTTTACAGGTAACTATTGTCCCATGATAAGTTTTCCTGTGAGTTTGCTTTTACATCATCATTCATTGTTTTGGATAGATTCTTGACCAGAGGGTGCAGTTTCTGGAACGTGAACTCGATGCTGCTATCTCTACGGCAACTCGAGCTCGTACGGAGAAACGCCAGGCTGAAGCCGCTCAACGGGCTGCAGAGCTGCGTGCACAAGAAGTCACAAAGGAGTTGGAGAACACTGCAAGTATGTATTGACAACTATGAACTGTCTTGTTGCTAGAGTAAAAATTGGCATGCTGTGCTTGTTTCAGAACTGAATGCCATCTTTGGCGATGTTCTGTTTCTGCAGAAGTGTTCGAATTGCATATGGAAGAGCTGCGGTTGAAACAAGAGGAGATTGCCAAGAAAGATGGTGACATAAAGGTGTTGGAAGCAATAATACGAACCCTGAGTAGCAAAGATGATGGTGTATCCATTGAATAATTACCTTTTACCATGGGCATTAGAACATGTCCAATGCTAGCCCTATCATGGCCCGTTCTCAACACCATCCAGCTACTATTCAACCCTGGCTCTACTTCCTCCTACACAATCCCTACATTTCTCTCTTATATTTTACTCCCAACCCTACTGCTATATTTCCGGGGCCAACTACAATACTGGGTTTGGGGCTACCATTGGACATGCCAAGCATATCTAATGCTAGTCCTATCCCAACAATGTAACGAATAAAATACAAGTGAGGAAAATACGGACGAATAGTGAAAATGAGTGTGAATAGTGGATGAATAGTTGATAGGATTCCCAATTTAGGGCTAGCTTTGTAGATGGACTTAGGTTTTCCATGAGGCTTTCATGTCCAAGAGCATCTGTGATGTATTCGTTATTCTTGTCAGCCCTTCAGTGCTCCGGTGATTGTAAATTGCCTCCACAAAGACTGAATATCCAGAGATTTTTAGTATTAACATTTGATATGTTCTTCTCTTGTTATATGCCTATATGTGCATGATTGTTCCATTCTATTATTGTTAACAAGCCCCTAATTCCTCCAAACCTGAGACAGTAATTGTAGAACCTTGCGCACCTGGGGGCCTTTGAGCATCAATTCTTTTTAGCTAGCAACAACCACACTTTTATCAAGAAGGTGCTGCAAGACTTTCCCAAGTGAGTTTGATCAGTTGCTTTAGCTCATGGTGCTGTCTAGTTTCTTCTTATCAAAGTTTCAGGACTTGCCAAACTGATGTTGATTCTACTGCATCATTGCTTCTGAGTGAGCTTGTGTGTAACACCCTAAGCATCATATTCAGAATGGCAGGGCAAGGGGATTGGATTGATACATCAGAAGCATCCAAAATTGGCCATTCAAAAATTACTGCTGCTCCTAATACTAATATCCGTTGAAGCATCTGATATCATATTCATAATGGGCACGGTGTTCTTTGCAACTTATCATATCGACTCTAAAATACGTAAAGATATATAATCATACAAGGTAACGGTAACGATTGTGTTAGCTTATGTTAAAAGTGCATGGTACCGGCCCTGTTGCAGCTTCTCTAAAAACTGTTTCCGAGAAAAGCCAAAAAAACAAACTTCTCAGATCGAAAAAAAAAAACTGTTTGTTTGGGCTTTTGGTTTTGGTAGCTTTTGACTTGTTGGAAGAGTATTTTAAAAGCTGGCTGTTTGTTTGAACAAGCTGGCTGTTTGTTCGAGCTTCAGATCAGCTTTTAGTCTCAGAAGGCCAGAAGCTCGGCCTAATACCACCGAGCAGGCGAGCAACGTTTAATGTATTTAGTTTCCTGGCAATTTTATTACTTTGCAAAATAGACATTCACTCGCAGCTCTGCAGCATGGTGGTACAGGTGCAAGTCGGTGGAGATTCCCACTCGCTTGCTGCAGCCGGCTGCGGTGCTGCCTGCCTGTTCCGTTCCGCTCCCATCCTGAGACGGCGGCAGGTCGGCATCCAGCCGCCGCCGCCGCCGCGCCGCCTCCTCCTGCGCATCCCAGACCTAGGCGCCGCCTCCCCTCTGGGCTCTGGTTCTCTCCTTCCCCCGTTCCCCGCCCTCATCTCCCTCCCTCTCTTTTCGGGATGTCCGGGGCAGTTGCCCTTGCTGCCCGGGCGGTGGATCCGCCACTGCCGTTCCCTGTGACGCGGGTCTCTTTCTGTAGTGGAATGAAGGCTAGGTGCAGGAATTTGCTTAATTTTGTCCTTAGTGGAGGTGTGTTGCTGCTTCCGCGGACGTATGATTTTGGAACAGCGCCGTGGAATTTATGTTTTGAGGAGTAATGCCTTTTCTCAATAAGGCTTTGGATTTATCATCAGCGATAGAAAAATTTGTGATGTGATCATTTGTAGGCTATTTGGTTGCCTTCTCTCACGAGCCTGATCCGTCCGACTCAGCCAGGCTGGTGAGATACGGGATGTGCAGATGCAGAGACATTGTTTGGTTGATTGTTTAGTAGGTGAATATTTTTAAATTTAATTATTTTTAAATTTAATTATTTTTAAATTTATATTACAAGTGTGGTCTAGCTTTGTTCGAAAAAATATCAAAAATTCATTTTTATGATTGGTTCGGTAATCAGATATGCTAATAAAAAGATACAAAACAAAAAAGGAAAAATAAAAACTTACCTGCTACGTGGCAGCCCATGCATGGCTTGATATGGTGACTGACTGTGGCCCCATGCGTAGAATACGAGGCCGGCGTGCGTTGCATCCAGAGAAACACCTATTTTCTATGTTTCTCCAGAGTCAGACTGCATGGAGAATTTTGCATTCATAGAGCCAGCTCAAAACCAGATGCAGGCAACCAAACACAAGAAAAAAGTAAGATTCTGCATCTATAGATGCAAATCTCTGTAAATGCAGCTAAACAAACAGCCTATTGATGTTTCCTTTAGCTGCTAGCGTCCATGACAACGACTTAACAAAAGGATTGAGGTGGATGCATCGGAGGCTGTACCTAACCAAGCCAATCCCGCTAGAATATTTTTAGGGGAAAAAGTCTACTTACCCCCTAAAGTATTGATCCGGGCGCACATAATCCCCTGACTTCGAAAACCAGGTAACCAGTCCCACAAACTATTGAAACCAGTACACTTAACCTCCTGGTAGCGGTTTTGAGGGTGGTTTTGCCACCGGGCAGTCCACATGGCTCATGACGTGGCGTTCCGATTAAAAAAAAATATTACACAAATGAAAAATAAAATATGGCCCACATTTCATCCATACATATGGCTTTTCTCTTTATTTTCAATCTATTTCAGTGTGGGACCCACATGCCACTCTCTTCTCTCATTTCTTCTTCCTCTTCCCCTGCCTTTCCCTCCCATCCCCGTTACCTCCCTCCTTCCTTCTCGGCTGCCCGGCCTCCTTTCTCCCTAGCGAGGTGGCACCGCCTAGGCATGGCAGGGCGGCTCTGGGCGTGTGGGCGCACTGGCTGGGTGGAGGCGCTGGCATTGGCCTGGGGAGAGAGAGGGAGAGGTGTGGGGAGAGAGAAAGGAGGAGTAGAAGAAGGGAATCGAGTGCCACGTCATAGTCCATGTGGACAAAACAACCCATATGTCCGGTTCACGTGGCAAAACCACCCTTAAAACTGCTACCAGGTGTTAAGTGTACTGGTTTGTTTCAATAGTTTGTGGGACTTGTTACCTGGTTTTCGAAGTCAGGGGGTTATGTGCGTCCGGGTCAATACTTCAGGGTGGTAAGTGGACTTTTTCCTATTTTTAGGTGGAATATGGTTCCACATAAGAAAAAAAAAGACATATTTTGATACAAATCTGTGAGTTAGGTAGTATCATACCATGCTTCATATTTTGGATATATACAGAAAATGGAAAACATTATGGGTCTATTTGGATATGTACATGCGCAATCTTGAGCTGATCTGAACAGCTGAACGGCTGATATGAATGTATTCCGAGAGCTTCTCGAGATAGTCTCGAGATTCGGATACATTTCGTTTGACTTGCTTTTTAAAGTGTTAGGACCCACCTTCAAAACAGCGAAAAAACAGACTCAAAAAACTCAAAACATATGTGTTTTCAAAACGTAGATAAGTCGTTAAGCTGAAAAGAACTGGGCCTTGGATGGAAGATCATTGATCGATTAATGGAGTGAATATGCGCCATGCCGCCATGAAAACATAAATTATATCTTTTGAGAGACATAAAATTATGACGTGTGCTGAGGAGCACACTGAAATATAACTCCCAGAAGTTTTTTGGTATCGTGGACCTCGTGGTGCACAAAGGCCTTACTTCAGCTTTTTTACTTATCCACTTCTCAGCTTGGTTCCTCTTTTGCATTCTTATCCGAATGAATAAAGGAAAAGTGTACTTGGCTGGGGTGGTGTGATGGCAACTCGCAACGACAGCAATGTGTGGTGGTTGTAGCTAGTGTTGAGATATGCCTAATGAAAATTATGAGTCGCATATGATGCGGGCTCACGGTTAGCGTGAGTACATATGATATGGACCGAAACCTTATTGGGCCTCTATCGTAGAGGGCCCAATAGTGGGCGCTATATAAAGGGAAGTGGAGGAGAGGTCAGTATGCATGCGTGCGTGCAAGTTCTCCCTCTCCACCAAACCCTAGCCGTCATCTCTCCCAAGATCCGTGCGGTGAGGTGCTAGCACACCCCGTATGGCGATCCCAATCTCTGTATGTGTGGATACCGTAGAGGCGCTGCACCTTGTGGCGCTAGCCGATGCGAACCTGAGATCGAGATCGCTGCCCGCGCACATGTTCTGGGCGTGATCTTGTTTCGTCGATTCCTGTTGATCCAGAAAGAGTTTTGGGGCAAGACTGGATGCGTTGGAAAGGTAATCTCGTTAGCTTTCCAACGAGTGGTAAAACGTCAAAAACGGAGCTCGGATGTGGCTGGGGCGTCCGTTTGAAGGTGCGCTGCTTGGGAAGATCGCGAATCCCGGCGAGCGCACGGAGTACGTCGACGACCTCCACAGCACTCGGCAACCACTCGGCGACCACCACAAGCACTCGGCAAGCACTCGGTGGTGACTTGGATTGCCGGGCACGACTACTTCCGTACGACTACGTGCAGATCGGTGAACCGGCTTCATCAACTCGTCTTCCGCTGCACAGCATGTCGAAAGGTAATTTTGATCTATGGTCATTTACTTGCAGGGTGTTCCTAGGTTTCCGCGGTAGAATTTGATTCGTTGCTAGCGTAGCAATTCCGCGTTTCCCTACAGCTAGCAGCTCACTCCCTTCCTCCCTTGTGCATGCCTCACCATGATTTCGTGAAGAAAAAAAGAAGAGAAATTGGTGTCTATGTTTGATTTCCTGTGGAATGATTGTCAGTGGGGAAGATTCCCTATGGACTTCTGTTCATCTTCCATATGATCCAAGTGCTGCTACAGAAAAAAAAAATCCGTAGGACCTCAAATCTCTTCATTTTTCGTGCAATTCAAAAGTCTTCATCGATCTGTTTGTTTAGATACATCAACAAAATAAGCAAACCACAGTTTCTAAGAATGATGTGCCTTGTGTCATTTATGTTGTAAAAAAGAAAGGTTAAAAAATCTGTGATACCGTGATGGACCAGTAGTCAAATGCTTTAATATTTGCTATTTCTACTACTTATATGTATGATTGTTGGTGTGCTGTGCGATAATATGTTAGTGCAACCCAACTCATGAGTCTGGAGCTTAAGAAATGACATTTAGATGCCAACATCTGAAAGTTATTCTTTTTAAAAGGGTTTTGTAACACCAATTGAACTTGACAACAATGAGATTCCTTTGTAATTTTAATGGTGTATGTACTTCAGCGATAACGCTGTAATTATATCTGAAATTGATTTGGCAGAGTACTTTACCTTGAACTTCCATAAGATGGGCCGTGGTGTTAGCAGTGGTGGTGATCAGAGTTCTTTGGGTTATCTTTTTGGTGGCGATGAGGCTCCAAAGTCAGCCGAGAAGCCAAAGCCCGTTCAAAAGCCAACTACATCCTCTGCAGAAAAGCTCAAAAGAGATTCCAGGTGGTATTCAAAGTAGTAAAGCAAACAATTACTACAGAACTGAAGGCCAGAATTGTGGAAATTTCCTTATGGTTAGTTCCAATTACTCTCGTGTATTTCTGGTATGCTTTTTCTTGGATCGTAAATTGGGTACAGAAGGAATAGGTAAAGTTCTATATTTCTCAGTTTTATAATTTATCCTCAGCTACTCACCCAGAAATATCCAGTAAGGTTTCTTTTTCTGTTAGCTGCACCCTTTAGCCTATGATTGAGGCGTTATTTGCAAACTGGAAGTGCATTTTGTGCTTACATGTGTATGAAACATGGCAATGTTCGCAAGTTCTCTATTAACCTGATCTTTTCTTGTTATTTGATATTTTTGGTCATTTTCTCTGGTGGATGAAATTGCAGTAAATTACAGGTGGTTATACAACTGTTTTTGATGTTTTGTCCATTTAATAATTACAGCTTATGTATAATTGGAACAATTTACAGTTACACCATTGAAAATCATCTTAGTTAGCACTGAGGAGTGGTATTTGACCAATAGTTCAACATCTAGGGTTAAACATGCTGTTTCTTGTATTTTTTATGTCCATGTTAAAGTGGTACTGTCTCATGATGTCTTGCAATACATTTACTACGTTCTCTGTCTTTTAAGAATTTTGGGTAGCTATTACCTGCATTACAATTTACTCTTGAACTGCCCAGCTATATTACTCTAGTATCAACTAGATGCTTATGGATACCTTATTCATGACAGATACCTTATTCATGACAACCAACCTCAAAAAGCCTTTATATGCATTTTAGTCAAACAGGCTATTGGTTTTCTGAACAAGTCTTGCTTGCGTTCTATTCCGTTTAAAATCAAGAATGCACCAAAGATTTTACTGTTATAAAATTTCCAGTAAATAGAAAAAGTTGATACACTTTTTATGGCTTTATGTTGACGTTTGCTATTGCATGGTGTCACAGGACCGTCCGTCGACAAAGGTGCAAGGTCCTCCGGGTGGTGATTCTTAACATTTTATCTTTTCAGTGGTAGCTAGGATGGCAAGTGATGCTCATCAGTATATCAGCTTGGATAAAAGGTTCCTGCTCTACCAAAAACATTGTGTTCCTACGAGTGATTATTAAGGACCTAGTCAGGGATTGCTTCTATGTGTTAATCATGCCTTCGTTGTGAGTTCATGTAAGCGAGTGTGGGTGTGTTGATCAATAGCTAATTAATTGTGCTAAGAGCTAACTTTTACCCCTACTCTTTGTGATTGCGAACGAGTAAGACGGAATTGTGGTATTTATGTTGACATTATTGCGGTGGATGATCACTACTGCGGATCGGGGCTTCCAAAGCAGCTCATCACACGCGGTTCGTTTTGAGCCGTTTGCGACCCGATCGCCACAAGCGGTTCGTGGCCAACGGGCGAAAGGGGGGTGGGAGAGGGCATATGCAAGCGGTTTAAAGCACGAACCGCTTGCAGAGATTTCCCTCTACAAGCGGTTCGAATCTCGAACATTCGAACCGCTTGCAGGTCTCTGTAAGCGGTTCGTCAATCTCTGTAAGCGGTTCGTACTTTGGACCGCGTGCATATGCCTTTTTCTGTCCAGGGCATTTAAGCCATTCTTCCTCAACTGTCACTTCGGACCGACCTATCGAGGAGAGATTTAGTCCCGGTTCCTTTTATCGGTCGATACCAGCAGCATCGATCTTCAAGGGTCGTCTCGGTTCAAAACGGGATCGAAGCCGTTCAACCGGATCAACGCCTGCTCGTAGTAATGTATTCAACCGCTTGCGGAGATGTCTCTCAGCAAGCGGTTGGTGACCGTTTGCAGAAAGCTCCCACGTGGCCTACAGGCCAGCCCGCGCGGAGCCCTGCGAACCGCTTGTAGAAGGGCATCAGTCGCGGTTGCCTGTAAGCGGTTATAAAACCGCTTGCACAGATCTTACGAGTCGCTTAGCCTAGGACGATCCGCAATAGTGGATGCATTATTGTACAAATTTGTTCCAAGCTGTTCTATCCTGTCATGTGCACATGTGCACATGGGTCTCAATGGGCATAGGATAGATCAATATTAGGTAATTGAAAATAATAGATTCTGAAATTACTGTTCACGCACATGAACAGTAACCCCACGGTGGAATAATAGGTTAAGATTAGGTCTCATTTTTTTAAAGAAAAAAACTGTTGTTTCGTCCGTGCCAACTTGCACTACAGTGGCAGGGATTGCAGAAAGAAAAGACGGCCTCAATGCTAGCGGTAGCAGTGGCACGTGCAGCACTGCTCTTGCTATGTCTCACCATATGAGAAACCTTTGCTTCGTCATATTGGCATATGCTTCACATGAAGATAACCTGTCACCTATAAATGCTCACTGGTCACTGCAATTGCTGCAGGAAACCTTACCTGTTTGCCTACATATGGATCACTACGTTTTTCTCGTATAGTCTTGGCGGCATGTTGTTTGTTTCTTTGTAGTGCGTGTTCAACGGGGAACCACATATCTGTGTATATATGGCCAGGGATAATATCTTGTCATTACGCTTGAGCCTAATATTTTCCATGCCATCACTTCTGCATGCCTTGCATGTCATCGCAATTGCTTGGTTATTGACTATTTATATATTGCCATGTGTGCCATTTGTGTAAACTTACTTTTTTTCGTTTGGGCTGTTTGAACATTTAAAAAATCCTAGAACGCCGTTTTGTATCAAGTATGCAACAATTTCAATGTACATTTTTTTTTGTATGTTTATATCACTTTAAAAACATAAGTTTTCCACACATGGCACATAGGGCAACAATCAAGCAATTACCACAGCAAATCGAAAAGAGGTCACCAAGTGATTACACATATGGAAGAATCGTACTCTGCAATGTCATACAATGTTTTTCCCATATAACAACTAGCTTATATAGCAATATTGCAAAAACCTGCGTCTTGTTCCCCGGGGGGAGGGACTAATCCCCCCACCATTTACTTGTAATTCCTTTTCTTTTGATCAATAGATGGCAGTTCTCTCGCCCTTTACTCAAAAAATATTGCAAAAAACTGAACACATGCATGGAGCAAGGGATTAGTGATGGCAATCGGGTCGGGTCCATCCGGGTCCAGGTGGTTTAGACCCGGACCCGAGAGATGGACTCGGACTCGGACCCGATTTCATTCTCGGGTCTAAACATGGACCTGCACCTGCACCTGTCGGTACCCAGGACTGAAACACCAAAGGCATGCACAACAATGTATTAAGCAATAAAAAATCAGTATTTTAGTACATCTGTCCAAGTCCAGTATACATCACTAACCACTAATCAATAATACATCTTCACAAGCATGAATGCATGATAGATTAACCAGTTTAGTGATCGCTAATGAATAAAATGGACTCCAATGTCTAGTACTCCATGTCAATATACCTTTTCGGGTCCGGATCTAGATACCCATAGGTCTAATTTGAGACCCGGACCCGGCATCTCATACCCATGGGTCCAAGATTAGACCAGGACGGGTATTTTTGACATCCCTACAAGGGATAAAAAAAAAAAGAGCATTGGTAGAGTTTAATTTGTATGTTACTAACTCCACTAAACGAATAATTAAGAAATTCCCAGTAGGCACCCACTTTGACGAGTAGAGAAGCAGAGAGAGAACGCATCCATCTCCATCCACACATCTACCCTTGGACGGACGGGCTCTCCCATGGCCATGAATCCATGATCCCATCCCATCTTGTGATGAACAGTACATCGTAGGAATGGCGGTGCGCCCATGACCCATCTGCATATCTGCATCTGCATCTGCTTCTGCTTCTGCACGCGGTGGCAGCGGCGGCAGGCGGCGCTCCAGCCACACGACCGCGGGAATCTCCCCTGTGGCCGGGGGCCCCGCCGCCCGTACGCCGCCGTACCGCCTCCGCCTCGGCGCGGCCGCCCGCCACTCGCCGCGCGACAGCGCCCGCGCCCCGTGCGCCGCTGCCGCTCCGGCTCTGCGCGCGGGCCCCACCCCACCCGCCTCCCTCCCTCGGCTAGGGTTGCTATAAATAGGCTCCTCGGCGGCGGTGGCGCCCCCCTCCGCGGCGAAACAAACCTCGATCGTCGCCGTTGCCGAAAATAGCATAGGCCGAGGCTAGCTGAGAGAGTGAGAGAGCTGAGGCAGTGAGGTGAGGTACTGAGCTGAGGTGAGCTCCAGCCTCCAGCCTCCAGCCTCCAGGTAGGATGGGGAGGGGGAAGGTGCAGCTGCGGCGCATCGAGAACAACGTGAGCAGGCAGGTGACCTTCTCGAAGCGGCGGTCGGGGCTGCTCAAGAAGGCGCACGAGATCGCCGTGCTCTGCGACGTCGACGTCGCCCTCATCGTCTTCTCCACCAAGGGCAAGCTCCACGAGTACGCCACGCATCACAGGTGCGCGCGCGCGATCGATGCAGCATGCGTCGTCACATACAAATGTTGTCTACATCTAACGATTCATATATATATGCGCGTGCATATATGGCTATATGCATTTCTTTTTATTTCCACTCAGGGAAGCGCCGGACCGCACACGCAAGCTAACAGCCAACCAAACGCCTAGATAACCACTCTTCAATCCTCTGTCTCTCCGTGTTGCCTCCTCCATGCATGGCTAGATCTACAAAGATCTAACCTCCTAAGCATGGTTGTCATGTCGTACTTGAAGTGACGCTTCAAGGACGCTTTAGCATCATGGTGATCGAACGTGGTCGCTTCGCCACCAGTGTCTGTAGCGTCCCTGAGGCGTCCATGGTGTCGGCATGGCACGTATGGAGTCCGCAAAATCAGAGGTGGGCGCCATTGGCATTGGTTATAGACAGTGTCAATCTACGAATCACAAGTCTTCTCACCTAGAGATAGTGGCGCAGCTACGAACCCTACCTCCGGCGGTGAGGTTTTGGGATTTAGCAGCAAGGATTTGGATCTGGCGGTGAGGTATTCAACTCCTTCCCCATCGCCCTTGGCGGTTGTCATTGTCCCCTCAGTCTCTATTGCGGTAGTGGCGCGTCGGCACCTCATTCCCCTTCCTCTTCTTTCTTTGGTCTCCCTCCCCCCTCCCTCCCTCCCTCTCTCCCCTTCCTCTCCTCTCTCGCACAAACAAGCTCCTCCTCTAGTCTCCCCTTCCCCCTTCCTCTGGTCCACTCTGTTGTTGCTTTGCTTATATGTGAATGTGATGCACTGCTCTACTTGCTTTGCTTATACTCTGGTCTCCCCTTCCCCTATTCCGTTGCTGTGCTCTACTTATTCTGGTGCTTGCGCCCTTGGTTGGTAATGTAGGTGGATATGGCTAGTGGAGTCATTAGAACTTATTGGTGAAAACTATCTTATTACATGTTGCAATTTATTCGTTTTTTATTTGGCATACTTTTGTATCTATGCCATCGCTTTGTTGTACGTTTTAAGCGTTTAAAAGATTGAAGCACGTTGCGGGACGCCATACCATCGTAACAACCATGCTCCTAAGAACTGATCTACCAATCTCATCCACCACGTCCTCTTGATCCCTCCCTCCCATGAGCTCCACCAGCATCCACATTGTCTCTCTTTTTTCTTTTTTCTTTTGCTACCTGCCAATAACTCTGGGGTTTACAATAATGCACACCTTTCGCTTTAATTTCCAGATATGGAAGTATTCGACTATACCCAGGTTATTGCTATTTCTGATGCGTGCACCCCCTGGCGCATGGGCCATGGTGGCCAAGTATGTTCTATTTATGGAACTACAGCAGTACAGCACCTACACTGTCCCGGCCTTGCACTGGCACTGTGTGTCTGTGAGTGCCTGCTGCTGTAGTACTGTCTCGATCAGCTCTCTAGCTCCAATACATTTCGTACTTCTCTCTCTAAAAAAACACTTCGTACTAGCTCTCAATAAAATAGCAATATATTGGACTGAACGCATGGCGTAGTGTTTTGCTGTGCAGTGTGTGTGGGGGACTGTGTGGAGACTAGAGACACCAGAGAGAAAAGATTCCTAGAAAAAGAACTGTGGCATTTTGGCCTTTTATTAATAATTGTTCATGTTTTCTTGTACCTGGAGCCGACCTCTTGACTGTTGTTGACTGTGCATGCATGGATTGGAATGGATCCTCTTGTCCTTCCACTTTTGTGCTTGCTTTGTGTGCTCGAGTGTTAGCTTGAAACAGTTATTAAGATGGATGCATATTTATTGTTAACTTTTTTTTTTAGACGAATATTTGTTGTTAATTACTACCTCCGTCCCAGAAAGAATGCTCTTTAAGGTTGTTTTAGAGAAACTAAGAATAAATGTATATAGGTGGGAATCTATAGTGTTTATAGTGGTGGGAAGAGAACCTTGGGGTATTTTATAGTGGTGAGAGGAGAATACAGGGATATTTTATAGTGGAGGGAGGGGAATTTAGGGCACTGTGCAGCTAGAAAAACACTTATTTCGAAACAAATTTGAATCCAAGAAAAGCACTTATTTTGGGACGGAGGGAGTAAATCGTTTGTTAGTAGCTTCATACCTATATATGTAGTAATTTATGCGGATTTATTGCTCACATTAAGCTTGTGGAAAACGGTAGATGATGAGATGTGATAAGACTTGCATTAAATATAAATTTCATGTAAAACAGTCCAGTTGTTCCGAGATTTCACGGCAGGACGGCTCAATTTCCATTTAGGCTAATACCAATATATATTTTAGTTTATGAACTTTGGGAAAACCTAGGAACAGGGACAAATACTACTTTGAGAAGTGTATGATCTAGACAATTAAATTATTGGTGCTGCAAAAGGACACTGGCCGGTGGCGAGTAATTGGGCCTGTTTGGTTGGCTCCCGTCGCGCGCCATGCCAGCGGACGGCGAGCCGTGCGTTGGCGCGCCAACGATTGGCGCGGGCGGCTGATTTGCTTGCCCGCGCCAACGCACGATTTCGCGTTGAAATCGGTTGGCGAGCGACGGCGCGCCCTGGCGTTGGCTCCATTCCAAACGCGCGCCAAATTCCACGGCGAGCCAATCGTTGGCACGGCGAACCACGGCGTCGAACCAAACACGCCCCTATCTTTGTCACTGATACTATCTTATGACTGAGTTAAGAGTTATTGTGTGCCTGCTACCACTATGATGCATTTTGCATGAGACTTACGGATCTAGTGCCAGAAAATAACTGTTTGAAGGAAATACATGGACCTCATGCTTCCTTGACTCCCTTTTGCTCTCATGCATCTTAGATTCTTATGTTGGTGTCTCTGGGTCACTCGGCGGTTTCTTGCAAATGGTAGAGATTAATTAGTTTTCATGTTGGTCATGTAGGATAAAAATATAGCATATACATCTTTTTTAATGCTGACTTGTTTGTAGCTGAATTTGCTTAGGTTTATTGTGAACTAAATCTTCTTATTCCTCTTAACAGCATGGAGAGAGTCCTTGTACGATATGAGAGGTATTTGCTATCTGAAGGAGATGTAGCTGAAGAATGTCCTGAGCTTGAGGTAGGAAGGCCCGGGGGATAAGGTTTAATGCAGCAGAATGATCCTCTGAATCTATATGATTATCAATTAGTAATATGTACCTAAACATTCGTAGCTATGTATTACTGTGCTAATCACTCTGATTTGTACTGTACAGGGTAACATGGACTATGACCACATTATGATGAGGTCTAGAGTTGAAGCTTTGCAGAAGAGCCAAAGGTAACAAAAAGAAATTATTTTTTTTACATAGAAGAACATAAGTGTTTTTTGTACAAAAACTAAGCTGCAGGATTCCCGAAATTTAGACCGGAGAAGTTGCGAACTGAGCCACTTCTGAAAAATAATCATTTTGGTTTCAACTGGATTATGTACTGACAGATATCAGTGGTATACTTACATATTGTGCAGGAATCAGGATGCTGGTCATGCACTAAATGTGGGCTTGAAGCAATGTATTAGTGATATAAGTTTGTAAATAGGAAAAAGTACCAACTTGGTCATGAATTTTTCTGTTTGCATCAAGTTGGTTTCTAGGGTATAAAACTGCTCCGAGATAGTCTCCGAGCAACCGAAACAGTGCTATTTTGGTTCCTTGACCGATCAAAAGCGGGTTTGAAGATGGTTTTGGTGACGTGGCGATCCATGTGGCCATTTTCCTTGCGTGGCAGCCCATATATATAGTCCACATGTCAGCCATGTCACCATATGTTATGGCCGTGGCCCACACAGCCATAAACAGTAGCGCGGTACTGTTCACGCAGTATTGTAGCATGGTACTGTTCATGCGGTACTGTAGCGCCCTAGTAGTTAGGGATTAGATTATATCTGGTATTAGATAAGCTCAGTTTGTTAGGGATGTGATAATATTAGTTAGAGGGTAGCTTCTTGGAGCCTAAGTCTTTTATTCCTATAAAAGAGATGGTCATGTATCTTTCTCTGGCATCCAATCAAATGAATCAAATTTGAGAGTAGATCTCACAGGCGGTGTCTCCGATAACAGTCAAGGCGCTAGCTTCGACAACAGCTCGTTTCGCCTGCGTCAAGGGCCGTATCACCATATTTTTATCCAAATAGGCATCCACGAGTGAAAAACAGTCACGTGTGCATCCGTGTCACCAAGACCGCCTTTAACCCTTTTTTAATGGTCAAAGAACCAAAACAACATGGTTTCGGTTGTTCAGGAACAATCTTGGAACAGTTTGGTACCACAGGACTAATGTGGCGCAAACACAATAGTTAAAGGGCCAAGTTGACACTTTTTCCTTGTAAATAAGTTGGTGATTTTTTTTGTATTTTCTTGATGCTTGATAGTTATACTAATGGGGGCTGAAGCTTATCTGAATAGCCAACTAGTGAACCATTACTAGGAAAGGCATAAGCTCACATAAACTGCAAGTTAATACCCTCTCATACATATACTTTGCCAGATTTTGTTCTGTGTGTTGCTCAAAAATCAAAATTACATTCTTGAGAAATCGGAAGACAATTACTAAAACAGACACCCAAATTTGTCACATGACCCTCCTGTTCACTTGTGATGGCCTAGTTGGTACTTGGTGGTGTAGGGAACTCATGCTCATGCTTGTCATGGCTCAGGAATCTTTTGGGGGAGCAACTTGACTCCCTGACAATCAGAGAAGTCCAGCAGCTTGAGGAACAGATAGACAACGCTCTCAAGAACATCAGATCTAGAAAGGTAACACACACAAAATAGACTTAACAGATCTAATGCCACAGTGGAGTCTCATAGGAATCAAGAAAATGTTCCTGAGTCCTGTGAAGTTCATGCTTCATATATGACGGATAAAAATTGTGTTTTTTTTTTCCTCGACGATCATTTTGCTAATGGTTTTGCAATATCTTCTTTCAGAGTAATCTCTTGTTTGACTCGATCAAGGAGTTCCGAAAGAAGGCAAATGTTCAGACATTTTGATTCTTGAACTCGTAGGTCGAGTTTTCATCTATCTTAATCACAGGTTCAGGATCGTTTCACATCTTTTTTTCAGGAAACTCTGCTGATGGAGCACAACAGCATTCTGGAGAAGGTAGACACGACTTTACTCCGATCCTTCGTCACTTTCCAATGCATGATCTATGTGGTTGGAGCCAACGTACTGAACTGAATCGATGTGTCTCAATTGTTCATGTGGAAAGGAGAAGGCTGAACTGGAGGCATCCCTCCATAAGAACGCTGCAGCTTCCCCCATTGAAGCAGCTGCTCCTACCTGCAACGCTGCAGATGCCTCCCTTCCCAACCTGAACATCTGGTGAGCATCCAGCCACTGCCTCCGATGCTTCACGTTTCGTTTCTCAGTTCTCTTCGCTGCAACTGAGAGTCTGAAACTGGCCATCAAACCGCAGCAGCAGCGACTTCGATGATCCAGCGACAACGCCGTTCGATTGGGCAAGAAGCGGCAATGGCTTGCCGTGGTGGATGCTCCAGCCGCCATCGAAAGGCTAGACGATGACTGATAGATGCATGCACCATCAGATATTCAGATGATGCCGCCATCGAAAGGCTAGAAGAGGACTGATGGATGCATGCTCCATCAGAGTGTAAACCATGTGTGTCTTTGCTCATGGTTGCTGAATAAATGTCCCCAGCTTAAGGTCTTACAACTTGTTAGAGGGAGTGATCTCCCGGCCTTGATTTGCTACTAGCTAGGCTTCCTCTTTTGTAGCCTTGAACCTCTAGTAGGCTAGTGGGTAGTGAGGACAAGCAAGCTCCACTCTATGGTGCTAGCTTGATGTGGTTTCTGTAAAATATGCTCCTGGATTTGTAGTTGATTAGGATGTTGCTCTAATGGTTTCATTTCATCCTTTCATGCCATGTCTGTTCTTTCCTTGAGTCTCTGAAAACAGAACTCCAACGCTCGGAACGCCGTAGGTGAATCTTCGCATCTTCGGTACTATAAATGTTGCGAGCGTGACATGAACCAGTGTTGAGCGGTAATAGCACGTAGCAGCATAGCTTTACTGCAACAGTGTTGAATCAGTACAGTATTGCAGGTGAGAAGAGCAGACCCTGAACCTTTCTTTACTACTCCATCTTTACATAGGACCTGAAACGTAAGTTGTACAGTACAGTAAAAAAATCGGCACAAAACGTGAAGAAAATTGTTTTATAGCATGGACGGATTTGCTCTATCTTTTCTCGTTGGCTGAACCTTTTAGATGAACTGGACTGCATGTGCTATGAGAACGGGGTGCGGCTTGATTGGATAAGGTGTGTTGGTACACAACTGCATATATTTTGAACATGGAGCACGGCTGGGTTGGCTAATGTGTGTGCTACGCTCTTGTCCGTGTGGGTTCTAGGGTCGTCTCTGTTGTGTCGTATTTTTTTAGAATTTATACTATGACTTTGAGATTTTTTTTTTGAAGGCTTCAAAAAGACAAAGAATTTTAAAAAGCAAAAACTATCAAGAGCATGTCATTATCACTTTAAATTACAACCCCCTCCCTCTCGTTAGAGATTTATGTGAAATTTCAACAAAAATCCTAGGTACCAAAGAGGGGGAGGCATATGCGTGGGTGGGCTTAAAGGTGCCATGTGAACTAATTTTACTGTCAGGGCATGTTTATTGCTAGCCCCAAATTCATTGTTTATAGACCTATATAAATAATGAATTTGGGTCTGGGCCAAAAATTTAGGGCTGGCAATAAACATGATCTTAAATAATCCTAATTCGAGGGGCCTAACCTTGTTGGATATGTCGAGAACTACAAAACAAAAAAGGGTCAAATCTGTACATGCCACTTCAGAAAATCTTAATCCCCTATATATACGGGATTAGAGTGATACACAGTGTCATATCAAGATTTATTTCAAGAAAAAACCTAAACAATTTGTCTCGCCACTATTCTTATTAGCTAAAATTATTTATTAATTTTTGTTAAGTTGAACTTTAAGGGCTTAGAGACTTGGCCTGATGTGTTTTCGAGAGCTTCGTTTAGCGGCATTCAGATTTTCTAGAAACGAGTTCGAAAGGTGGAAATGTCTAGCTTTTGGAAATGGCGAGCGCCAGGCGTCGGACGTCTGTCCGGACGCGCGCACGCCGGACCAACGCCGTCCGTCCGATCAGGCCATCCGCGCGCGCCCAACGTTGGCTAGTTGTGCCAGACATGCAGTTGATCATTTTTCAATTAAAACTTCTGATTTTTGCATAAAATTCAAACAGTGTTCAAAATGCATGGAATAAATTTCATAATTCTTCTAAAATCAAGATCAACCCATTTTAAATACTTTTTTTTTACTTTTTTATTTTTTTTATGTGAACCTAGAAGGCACTTATGAAACTAACACATATATATACTAGCGAAACTTGGCCGTGTGTTGATGAACCTTGGCCCACGTATTAATGAAGATGAGCGCCAGATGAAATCTGATGAAACTTGGATGAAACTTCGATGTAACCTGATGAAACTTGGATGAAACATGTGGAAACTTCATGAAACTTGGATTAACCTGATGAAAGTTGAAGAAATTTGGATGAAATCTGATGAAACTTGAAAAAACTTGGATGAAACTTGATGAAACCCAAAGTTTGGCAAAGTTTAGCACAAGTTTCAGTAGGCGAAACCTAAAGTTTCACTAGGCAAGATTGAAGTTTGAGGAAATTTCGGTCAAAATTAATATAGCGACATACATCTTGCTTTGTTCGTAAAAATACGAGGAACACGTTGATGCAAACGGTTGGCGGATTAGAGCACCCAGTCAAATTTTATGGCCACCGAAAGCGGCGTGCTTACGTGGGCCCCACCGAACTTTATAATTAAACTTGGAGCAGCTCAGCGTGCTCACGTGGAGCACCGAGCACCGTGCTCACCGCGTCCGAAAAGCCGGACTTCCGGACAGAAGTGTTTTCGTTTGGAAATAGGTCGGCTTCTTTTTTTACACTAAGAAACATTATTAATTAAAAAATTGAAGTGCTAGAACGCTTAACGTTTTGAAACATCAAATGCTAAATTGGATGAGCCAACATTTCATATAACAACTGTGAAATTCAAAGTTTGAGTTGCTGAATTCAAGTGCATTTGCTGATCTTTATGTTTCTTTTCAAAAGAATGCTTTCAATTCTGGAATTGTGGAAGGGCAAACCGACCTTTTTACCTCGGCTCTCTCCCTCGTATGTTCGGTGGCAATATTTTTTTATTTGTCGGTGTCGTAGAGTTGTATACCATGAACTGATGACAAACATTTTTTAAAACAAAAAAACAAAGAACAAAGAGTTCAGCGGCACATAAATGCATGAATGCAAGGCAAAATTTAAATGAGAATGAAGAACAAAAAAGGAGAAAGTCATGAACAAGAAATAGAGGCGCACCGCAATATGCATGACTGCATGGCAAATTAAAGTTGGACGAGTCTGGATGGTAGTCGGTTGCAAGCCATCTCTCAAAATATATATATATATATATATATATATATATATATATATATATATATATATATATATATATAGAACGACGGTGATCAGTGAAGGGACAATTTTTGTTTTATAGAAATTTATCCACCGATACTCCTTTCTTTGAATATGCTGCTAGTTGTTGCTGAGTTTAAAATTAGCATGTATATGAGATGTTGGAGTGAAACAAATAACATAGGTTTAATTGCTGAGCACCTTAACGTGTTTCACGAGAATCACAGTTCTAGGTGACAGCAGGTAGCTATGGTTAAAGTCATTTTTAAAAAAGTTTGTGTCTATATATGCCGGACAGTCCACGTGCTAGATTCCTTTGTAACATTTATCATGCATCCTGTATGTGGGTCGTGTCCGGCGTTGTGGTGGTGGAGTTGTGGTGGTGGTCAGCTCCTTGCATTGCCTAGGTGGTGGCTGTCCGTTTTTTCAGCCATGCATCTCTTTCGGTTTTACTAGTGGCTGCCGTTCTTTCTTGGTATTGTATTATTTCTTTCTTCTTAATGAAATGGCAAAGCGCTTGCCCCGTTTGTTCAAAAAAGATTTACAGCAGCAATTACGGAAAAGGAAATGCATATTTTGAAAAATTAAAGCAAGGAGCACAACAAAAATTTAAAGCAGAGGGAACAATAATGGCATGCACGTTCAAAAAAAAAGCGAAGAACAAAACTGACAATTGTCAATTCTTTGAATTTTGACGAGACTCGGACTCGCGTAGCAACTGCTAAAATCTTTATATAAATTTTTAAATGTTAATATAGATACAATGATTTATAATTTCATAGAAAAAATTATATTACACAATAAACTATGACCCTTCGTCTATAAACTCTTCGTCTATGAACTATGACCCTTTGTCTATGCATAGTTTATAGTTTAGGGGGTTTTGTAGACGAAGGGTTATAGTTCAGGGTGTAATATAGAATTTTTTTCCTTTTTTATAATTTGAATTTAAGTACACTGCACAAGCCGTTTGTTAAAACCAAGCATGTTCAACATCATTCCTCAATCTGGCCCTATGCATGCTACTAAAAATATTCCTATCATGCTATCCTCTACGAACACATGTTGAAATCTCAACCAGATATGATAGCAAAGGAAAATATAATCTTATCCATATGTATGGATGGATCCTAGAAATAAGAAACCAAATAGGAGATTTATGGGAGCGATTTTGGCGAATTCCTTCATCAAATTTAGGGGAAATGACCTGATAAGGATCTTGTTAAAGTCGACGATCTTGTCAAACAATAAAAACATGTTAAAACGAGGATTGAACCTTACTAGGTGTAGGGATGGTAATCGGGTAGGTATTACTGGGTACGCCTGAGCCATACCCATACCCGATATCCGAAGATATTACCCAACTCGGACCCGGTTCTATCTATGGGTACATATGCACACCCATACCCATACCCAGCGGGTACCCGATACCCAATGGGTACCCATACCCGTACACTCCAGAGTTACCGAATATAGAACATTGAATCACACAACAGCTAGTTAATTAAGTATATTTTCATTTGACACACATGTTGCTAACATTTAGACAGATATATATAAAGCACATGGACTATAAACTGAAAAATTGAAATCATAGATACTAATTACTAAATCACATAATATAAACAACCATTTTCAATTATTTCGGGTATCCATTGAGTATCCATGGGTACAAAACAATACTCATGCCCATGCCCGCTGATTTCAGGTACCCGTACCCAAAAACCCATAGGTAAGAAATGATACCCATACCTGGATCCATGGATATTATTGCCATCCCTAACTAGCATATGCTTCGTTTGTTCTGTTCATACATATTCCATTCCGGAGGTCTATACTTTATTGTTTCACCTTTTGAAATATTCTGGACACGATATAGGATCATATGCATGTGCCATTGAAGTTCTAATACTCTTCGCATGTTGTCTACCGAATGGATGGATGTGGTGGTATGAGTGTGTTCTCCGAATTCATGCAAAAGCACACATTTTTCAGTTTATTGTTTTACCTTAAAAGCGCAATATTACCATATACATCCATGCTGCATTACAAGGTCCGAGTTTTACATAAATAATGTCAAGAAATTAGAAATCTCATCAATGCCATTATAAAGTTGAATTCTTTCCATATATATTCCATTGCCCACCATTTTGTCCCTCTTTTTAAATTTTCAGCAATAATGTCCATTTATTAATTTCTATCACCTCCCTCTTCCCACAAATCGAGTGACCTCATCCCTAGACCCTACCCCTTCCCAACCTCATCCTCTCTCACAATGACAAGCAAGATGGAAGGGACATATCACACCATTGGATGCCCGAAGTCACGATGAAGTCCTATGTGGTGAGCTGGCTATGGCGCATGACATGGCGGTACTCCATGTTTCACGTTGGAGCACAAAGTGCTAATAGCGAGAGAGGTCTAGGACAAAGAAAGGGCTCTAGTAGAAAAAATTGTTTATATGCCACTCACGAGGGTGGGATTTGTAAGGTGCAAAGACCCCATGGATATATCGATGAATATTTGTTCTTTTGGTGATGACGATGGATCTTTCTACTTCAAACCTTGAGGTTTTAGTTGGCATAAATGTGATGGACTTTGTTTTTTTGAACCCAGTGTTCAATAGGGTTCAAATTATAGTCTATGATTTGTTTATTTGTTTTGGCTTGAACTTGAGGTGTTTTCGATGATCTTGATGTAGTTAGATTAAGTTTGTGTCCATGAAGCACCTAGGTGAGTCCTAGGTTTAGGGAGTGCCCTTTTTGGGAGTTTCTAGCGTCGTTTCGTTGTCGTCGAACGATCTTGGGCAATAGTTTGGAGTGTTGGAATGTTTTGTGCAGAAGGGTCTGAACAGTTAGACTGTCCAACACCCATGATGTTTTGGTCTAGAAGGGTGTTTATATGGTGTTTGGGCCACTGGACAGTCAGATAATTTGACACATCAGAACGTTTTGACTATGGAGGAGTGTCTGCGGTGTCCAGGCCATCGGACTATCCGACACGACAGACCAACGAGCTAGAACATTTTTTCTATAGAGGAGTGTATGCGACGTCTAGTCTATCAGATTGTCAAGTTGAGAGGTTGAAGACCCTGTGAACCTCCAGGGTATGCGAGATCATATTGATACTCGGTTAAGTTAAACCTCTAGGCATGAAATATGCATCATTAATTTATAAGCTGCATTAATTGTTCCCTAGTTAAATAAAATGGGATCAACATGTTAACAGGAGGGAGTTAGAGTGGGAGTGAGAGGATGAGGATGAGGTGGAAAGAACCTCGAGCAAGAATTTAAAACATTTGACCAACTTTTTCGCAAAAATCCATTACAGACGATCAGAGACAGTGCCTTGGACAACATAACTAAAAAAGGGCTCCTATAATGCTTCGAATTCGAACATCCATCTGCAACTGCAAGCAGTACCACATTGTTGTGGAGCACCCAGCTGATGGTTCTGTGCAAAAGCGCCATCATGATGCCTAGCCTTCTCCCTGAAACTGTGAAGCATGGAAGCCTTGCGTAAAACCTGCAAAAGCAGCTTTTGTTGGAACAATCCGTTCTTAATTAAACTTTCACCAGATCGACAAATCAGCAGCATTAATTAAGCTAGCCGCTGATCACAAACCAACTGATCAAGAATGCTGCTATCATCATGGCCTGGGAGATGTGCTGGCTGACTGGCTAGCTTGTCGGTGATGCAAACATGTACATGCATGCCTGGATGATCAGACGGCTCAGGCATCAGGGCACGCATTTGCCAAAGACTCAAAAGCAAAGCATTGCCTGCATCTGTGGTTAGCCAAATCATGCCACAATGCCCGGCTTTATGGCCACAGCAGCAGCCTGGGCTAAGCTGAGCAGCATGTCCAAAATGATTGACGACATGCCCCTTGCCTTGCATGCCCCCACTTTCTTGGATCACTCTATTGTCCGTGGACAAAAGCGTAATGATCTGTGTGATCTAGGGATTGGCAAACTGCCCTCTTCTTCTCATCTAGGTGTTTCTCTTTTTTAAAAAAAAATTAATAATGATTAAGGACAGCTAGACAACAAATGTGTTTGAATTTCAAATTTGAATTGCTTATAGATTTGTCTTCTAAACTAAACTCATAGTATATCCAAAGAAATGATCTTTTTTTACCGTTTATTTGACTTGTCGGTTTATTTGATTACCTTTGTTTAAAATAGAAACGATTTAGTTTTTTAATTATTTTTATCTCAAATTGTGTCTAAAAGACTTTAGAAGGTCAAATAAAGGGGTCTAAGCTCTAGAGGCTACAATGAAAAGCTTTCGAATTTGTAAGATAAACTAGATAAGTAGATAAGAATCATAAGATCGATAGATAAAGCTGGAGAGAACATAACTTATAAAAATCTAAGAATTTAAAAGATTCTAGCATAAAAATTTACATAAACCCCAAAAGGCATACACATCAACCTACACCTCAGCGTGGGCAGTTCTTCAGCCCCGTGGAGCCACAAGCCAGCTCACAGCTATTAATTCGTATCATGACATCTCCCTCCCCCTTTCACTTCCCTCTAACATCACCAAGCTACAGTGAGCAGTGAGCTAAAGCCATCTAGCACGGCCACCATGGCCAGATCGCTGCCGTCTTTCTGCCTCCACCGGGTCCGGTCCGACGCCGCCCCGCCGCCGATATGCGCCTCCAGGGAGGCCGGCGACGGCGGCGCCAAGGAGGAGGAGGAGAAAGGTAGCGAGGCGGCGGCGGCGGTGGGGAGGAAGGTGATGGTGGTGGCCGACGGCGGCGGCGACGAGGCCCGCACGGCGCTGCAGTGGGCGCTCTCGCACTCCATCCGGCCGTGCGACACCGTCGTCCTCCTCGACGTCGTCCGGGGCGCCGCCGCCAAGAACCGTAAGCTAAGCTGCCTAGCTAGCTAGCTAGCCCGTATGTACATACGTCATATATACGTGCTGAATGCTGATGCCACTCTCGCTCTGCATATATGCAGATTATCTTGCTAGTTAATTGACGATTTTGCATGCGGCTGATAAAATGATTATCGTGTTTGATTGGTCTTTAATTAGGAGATGATCGAGGTTATCAGCACCTGGAGGCCATGAGGAGCATTTGCCAGGCTAAAAGACCAGAGGTACGAAAACAACTTCTTTTTTTGTTATTGGCTTATTTATCATCTTGGTCAGGTGAAAGTACTACTATAAGTTCACTATGTGATGCTTTTTTTCTACACTAGATTCTTTTTTTTTTAAAGAAAAAGGTATATATGGTTCACTATGCAATGCTTGTGTTGACCAATTCTTCAGTACCCACTATTCTAATGCTTGTGTAAGTTTTTCAAGAATTAAGAAAAGAAAATTGCATCCAGAGAATTATGTTATTCTTAAAAACTCATTATCGGGTGTACTTGAGGAAAACTTGCACTTGTATCTACTAGGATGTACAATCTCATTATGCTGAAGTACACCACTACCAAAACGCTGGTGTTTAACACAATCTACAAAAGTACAAGCAATGGAATTAATACCACTTGCAACATCAAGAATTCAAGATTGAGGTTGATGTTGCACACTTTTCCCCACTAGAATAGCTACAAATTCAATGCCCCGTGATGGTTGATAAAGAGATGGTCTGATGCCATCTAGAGCTAGCCAACTAATAATACACCTGGTCCCTGCTTGTTAGTTTGCATCATCGAGGGCCGGTGCAATCGGTACCAGTTGAACAGATCATCCCCTGCTTTGTGGTACAAATCAAAGTTTCTTTCCAGCGCCACAATCCGATGATTCCGGGATCGATCTGCCGTAGGATCCAATTTACGGATACATAGAACATAAGAAGTTTGGAACATTAGTGCTCTGGGGTTTAAACAAGAGAGAAAAGTGCGGTCTTTCTTTAACACGGACTCTCGTTAACATAAATAAATCAAGACACCACTTCCCAATTATTGAGCTGCATGCTCTAACCAATTCATCCAAAAGCCTAACCTGATGGGGAAAGGAGGGCAATTCACTTATACTTCAACACTCCCCCGCACGTGGAGGCTCCCCTAGGTCTCAAACGTGGAATAGAGTGGGTGACTTATTTAATTGCGCCGGCTAGGACTCGAATTCGAGACCTCTGGCTCTAATACCATATTGAGCTGCATGCCCTAACCAATTCACTCAAAAACCTAAGCTAATGGAAAAGGAGGGCAATTCACTTATACTTCAACACCAATAATGAGCAGTATTAACCTTTAAGGCACGCATATGTCGGTGAATGGTGTATACGACATATGTGGTTGAGCTCTAGTTTCCACTGGTCTCTTCTCTTCAGCTTATTTGTATATTTACTTATTTAAAAATAATTTAATTTTTAAATCCGTCTTTTTTATATATCAAAGACTTTTCTAAAACCTCTAAAACATGAGTCAAACAAAGTGCACTCGGCTCTTATTTTTATCTTAAAAGCTTTCAAAATTAAAAAATAAGTTAGATAAGTAAATATACCAAATAAAATAAGCTGACGAAAGCATACTCTAATCAGACTACACCATAATTGAGTGTCCTTTCCCACCTCTACTTCCTAGTCCTTCCAAGAGGTAGCTTTTCTCTTGTTTCACCTTTATATTGCGCGCCACTCTGGACCAGAAGTTAAGTTGATCAGTTTGGTGTATCTCCACCTCCTTTTTTTGGTCGAAAACCCAAGAGCTAATTTGAGACCTACTAGTTCCTAAAAAAAAAAAGGAAGATCTTAGAAAAGAACTATTAAATGGCAGGAAAGGAAAAACTGTTCTTGAAATCCCTGGATATCTCATCTCTCCAAGATTGCCCCTTTCCTGCCTTCTGGCAAGTGAAGTGACACAATAATGTACTTCTGATCTGTTGTTTACACACTGGTAAATGCTCTGCGCCGACAGCCCTCAGTAAACATGATGTGTAAAGATTTTGCCTGCTAGCTTCTTGGTCCAAAAAATATCTTGCCTAGCTTTTCTGTGACCCAAAAAGTAGACAGGTGAATTAACATTGGGCAAACCGGTTTCTTCGCCTTCTTTAGCTGATATATATTGCTGGCAAGACAATGCATTCTATGTCAAACAGTAGCAGAGAGAGGGGGCCCCGTTTACTGTCGAATCACAAAAGGGAGAAGGCGCCCAGCAACAAACAGCTGCAGGCTAGAGAGTAAGACCACACCAGTACACCACTGAGATCAGAGATGAGGCTGTGCATTGCATGTGGTGACCATCATCCATCAAGGGGCCAGTGCATCTGTGCATGCATGTGTACACTTCCCTAGACAGGATCATGGCCCTCGATTGCGTTTCACAAACTGCACCCCTTCTTCATTGTTAGGTTGACTCCCATCCGTTGTGTACCCACCCTAGCCGGCTCAATAATAAGTGAAGCTGGGATCTATGGCACCTTGTTCAGAACTTTCGGACCAAAAGTTTGGAGTTTCGGGCACCAGCCAGATGTAGCAACTCTCTGGAAGAGAATCTTATTATTCATATTAGATACTCTCGTTCTCTCACACTCCAACAAAACTATGTCTAGTTTCCTAAATTTATTTGTTCTGTTTGATGCTAGTATGTTAATATCGTATCTGAGCCATCGGATCGTAGGTTGCCACCATCGCCATGGATTGGGGAAGCCGGGGAGGAAGTCGAAGCTGCCGTTGCAGCCATGGATTAGGGGAGCTGAGGAGGAAGTCAAAGTCTAGGGCCATATCATTTCAACATTACCAAATGGCACATATAGCAGTCAGTGTATCAAAAGAACCTTATTTTTAAGCTTTAAACTCAACTCATGATCCAATTCCTAACCAAATAAGACATATTTCTAGGTGGTTTCGGTCTAGGACCATTTGGATCAATAGCATTTTTCACTTTGACCGGTCGAACTTTCTCATCTTCGATCAATTTGGCACACCTAGATTGGTCGCATGAAAACAATATTGTTCGGCTTGTCATGGGAATCGAACAGCTCGTGAGCACTGAGCCACCATTATTCTCATATCATTTTCTCAACAAACTAGCTTAAATTTTCAGCTAGAACAGAGAGATGAATACTATATATCCGCTCCGCTCGGGTCTCATGGCTTCCCAGCAGGTGCGCGTGGAGGTGTCGGTGGTGGAGGGGAAGGAGCGCGGGCCGACGATCGTGGAGGCGGCGAGGAGGCAGGGCGCGTCGCTGCTCGTCGTGGGCCAGAGGAAGCGCTCCATCACGTGGCGGCTGCTGCTGCTGTGGGTCGCCGGCGGCAAGGGCGGCGGCGCCGCCGCCAGCGCCGCCGAGTACTGCGTGCAGAACGCGGCGTGCATGGCGCTCGCCGTCCGGCGGAAGAGCCGCCGGGGCGGCGGCTACCTCATCACCACCAGGCGCCAGAGGGACTTCTGGCTCCTCGCCTGAGCTCCACGGCTCCCGCCGTCCGTTCTTCAGCGCCATCTTGGTGGTGACAGTGACACTGGAGGAGTGGATTAAGAGTTCTTGGTGATCTTGGTGATTGACACTGGACAAGTGAAGAGTTCAGTTGGTGATTATAATCTATGATTCTATGGTGTTCTTCGGGGGGGCCAGAGGTTTGTGTGTAGAGCTGAATAGGGAGAAGGGAAGCACTGAGGTTTATAGAATGGGAGAGTAATAAGATTGGAGATGATGCAGGTTTATAGAATCGAGGGAGTAATAAGGTTGGAGATGATGCTGTCGTGTGATGGTTTTTGTTTTGGTTTTGGTTTTGGTTTTGGTTTAGAACTGACATGGGAGGAGGGGGCATGTGACGGCGTGCATTCAGCAATAAGAATCAAGAAGCATTCGGGGTTGAGAGGTTGTAATATCTGTTTTGAGTGTTTACTTGCTACTTGTTCAATAGTTAAATTAAGGGTAAAAGGCATACATGCCACTGTAAAGTTGGCTTTGGACAGAAATGCCATCGTAGAGATCGAAATAGCTCAGACGCCATTATAAAGTCTGGATACATGCATATATGCCATTTTGGACGATTTACGAAAATTTCTAGAGAAATACTGAAACAAATACGAAACAAAATACGTACTGACATGTGGAGCCCACATGTCAGCCTCTCCTCTTCATCTTCTTCCTCCTCCTCCTCCTCTCTCTCTCTCTCTCTTCTATTCCTCTCTCTCGATCTGATCTTCCTCCTCCACGGCCCTACCTACTTGCGGCTGGCCTTGGCTGTCGTCGCCGTCCCGTCGTCTCCCACTTGGAGCGCCTGTCCCCGTCCCGTCCTCATGTGCTGCTGTCTCGTCTACCCACCCGGCGCCCGCCCCTCCCCTCCTCCTCACAGCTCTCTCTCTTTCCCGTCTCTCTCCCCAGTGGCGGCCGGCAGCAGGCTCCACTCCCTCCTCCTCCGGCGAGGCTCACGCTCCTCCTCCGGTCAGGCGGGCGTCGAGCGGAGGCACGGAGGAGACCGAGGAGGCGCTCTGCGTCTTGCTTCAGCGAGACGGAGGTGGAGGCCGTCGAGCTTGCGCGCGCGTACCAGGGCCGCGTCGACGAGCTCGCCCCGCTAGAGAGAGGAGCAGTGGAGAGAGAGAGAGAGAGAGAGGAGAGAGAAGAGGGGAATGGCTAGAGGTGGAAGAAGAAGGCTAGAGGGGATGACATGTGGGCCCCGCTCGTCAGATGTATTTTGGAATTTATTTTCAGCTCATATATCCCCAATACTCTGCATAATGGCATTTGTGCACATTTTTGAACTTTATAATGGCGTCTGAGCTATTTCGATTTCTGCGATGGCATTCCTGTCCAAAGCCAACTCTACAGTGACATGTATGCTTTTTACCCTTAAATTAAAGAGTGAAATTTGCAGAATTTGGAAGCTGCATGGTAAAGTACAGAACGTGAGACTTCCCAAGTGCTACGCTGGGACACGATATAAAGGTGTGAAATTATATATCATGAAAACAAGATGCCCCAAGTAAAATCTACATTGGTTTACTTGTGACATTACAGCACTGTCATTGAGATGAACCTAGATGTCACAGAACAAGCAACGCACCTAGCCATAATGGTTCTATTATAAACAGACAAAGGAGTACAACAAGGAATACAACAACCCACAATTTGAGTGCAGCGCAAATAGCAGTAGTGAACTGCGGTGCTCTTCTGTAGTTATATACAGGTAAACACAACATCGCTCTAGCTACATTGCTCGCTTGTACAAAACTCGAAAGATGAACATCTTACTGCTCCAAGTTGGAATCTACGGATGCCTGGGGAGTTTCGAGAAGACGATACATGGTGATCTCTTGTTGCTTAAAGTACCTCCGATCTTCTTCATCCACAAGGACTAGATTGAGGTAGTACTTGACGCTGAATTTATTGTTTATGTTGCGGTAGGTTGGGGTCAGCTCGTAAGGCGTCAAGAATAGCCTCACTGGAATTGATTCTCCTGCAAAACAAAGGGGGGGCTAAGCACAATGCAGCAAACAAGCGCCAATAACATCGCAAGCACACCACATGGGATGGGAAAACAGGTAAGCAGTAAGCACCAAGTACATCTGACAAGGGGCCAGGCGAACTATAGGTGTCTGGTATTGACAGCTCACGTCCAGTTGTAAACTTTACCTCTATAACCATCTGAAGAAAAGGTATTACTTAATGCATCAAGCAATGTGCTTTTTTGTAATAGGGAGGATCCCCACAGACAGTCCTAGTTCAAATGTACACAGGACAAAGTTATATGGTCCCAGCAAAAAGGCAAGGCCTACATGTGGTTGATATTTACATAAAGAAGTTGTTATGATACGAGTTGTTTGGACTTTGGAACATGGGACATGTACGTCATCAACATTCACGTGTCACATGATAACAGAGAAAAAATCCCCAGGACCAGTTGGTAGTTAAAAATGAACTTGCCTCAGTGATCAGTCAGTCCTCTATATATGCTTGGGATCGCTCAAAATTAATGCTACCCTATTTGTATGCAAAGATTTTCTGGCATTCAGAAAGCCATTTAACCCTTAGGTGGTAAGGCCCTAAGTAATATGTAGATTAAAAAAAATGTAACCATGAGCTCCATGAATGTGTTACTGTTTATAACCCGAAGCAAGTACACATCTGACCTTTTGGACCTCATTTCACAAGACAAACATGTAAAGAACTGTGCCTAAACCATAAAATTATGTAACATACCTCTGACAGGAGCACCATCCATCAGCTCATACTTTGCAAGCGTCTCAGTTTCAACATATGTGTTGGGGCCTGATCCCGTTGATTCCCGACGACGAATCTCTAGCTCCATGTTTTTTATTTTTATTCTGACAAGCAGAAAATATATCTTCCCAATAATCACATCCTTGAGGTGATATCTGAACATGAACATGAAAATGAGACCAATATCATGGATTTTCAAATTGAGCAATGTATCAGAACAAACAGCCAGAGAGCTAGCCATATATGATTAATCTTACTTGCTTTTGCTATATTCAAACTCAATGTGTAAGCAATCCTCAATCCCTACTTCCATCTGAAAAGGACAATTAAATCATGAACCACGTAATCAAATATACAGTGGTTTAACCACATCAAACAGCAATAGTTCTGCAAGTAAAGATAATGCTGATTATAATAGAATGTCAATCAAGTGTTAAAGTATTAAACTTCCATCTGCAGGGACAATAGAAAAAAAAAAGTGTCTGCTACTACTAAAGAGAGAAACTGCCACGGAGGAGGGGCCCAGAGTAATGTCCCTCCCAACATTTGATTTGTCATGATTCATATCAGAATCCAGAGGGTGTGAGGTAGAGCCTTCAGGTGAGGCCTTCTCATCTAAAGTTGCTAACCTAATCAAGGCATGGTCAAGTTTATGATAAATATAGTTCGTTAATAAGAACTCACCTTGATGCTATTGTTGATTGTAGGAACAGGAGAGTAGTTTCTTACCTGCCAAAAACAGAAAGATAATTAATCATTCAGAAAAAAAGAAAAATAAGGAACACCACTAACACCTTGAACCCAAAATTTGCTCAATCCTAGCCCTCACATTGTGGCAAGAATCTACACACACATAGCACCCCCACATACGCTTTCAGCATTATTTCACGTAAAAAGGTTAACCCATAATTAACAACATCTGGGCACTACAAGGATGATATGCTGGCACTATTCACCTAATCACGTTAGGCTTCCACCATGGGACTAATCTACCTCCACTCAACTTGGGCAGTCCAAATGGGCCAGGTGATAAGTTGGAGTTCATTCCAAAAAGAGCAATATAGAACAAAATGTATTGTGCGGTAATAAGACTACCAAAAATCTAGTGGAAGGAACTGCTCCAAATTAAAAATGTTTGGAATCTATGAGCCGATGGCCTTCATGTGGCAAAAATTTGTTGTTGCAGGGTTGTGATTTTGAGACTTACACAGAAATCCCGATGTTCCACAATATTACCAACATAGTTTCGGGCAATTGTTACCTTTAAAATGTACCTGCATGCACAGCAAGTGTACTTGGAATTTTAGAGATATGACTGAAGCTTTTTTTCTGCAACACCTAAACATTCTAATTCTCGTTATTTAACTTGAAAAATGTGTCAAAATGTGAATGCTGTAAGGTCTCAAGGTCACCATGTGTAAGTTACAAATGTTATGATGAATAGCAGACTAATCATTGCATACTGGATTCTACTAGAATAGGAATGGACAAGCGTACACTTTAAAAAAAAGAACATCAGTTTTTATTCAAATCCTGATAACCAAATTTAAGAAATCATGTGCTTAAAAGACAAATCAAACATCTTCACAGGAACTTATCTGTGCTAAAATAGCTAGTTGACCTTGCAAATTAATCATCATCATACAGAGCTATAGATACTAGTCAAGACAACACAGTAATGATGCATTCTACCATGTCAGCGCACTAGCACAGACAGCAAGAGATGTGTTAGATGACATTAATTTGGAATTGTCCAGTTAAAAGGATGATCAAATCGAGAGGAAACGGGGGGCAAGTATCAGTGAAATTAGGGCAATAATGTTTCCATATATCCCACCTTTATTAGTTCAATGAGGGGCAAATATCAGATGTTGTGAAATCCTGAGCAAGAGTATGCATGTCGAATATGTAAAATGTCAAAAAAAATTTGAAAAAAGGAAAACAGTTTATTACTATTACTGACTTATGAATTAGGAAAACTTAGACTGCTGCAGTAAAACATAGCATTCTCCTACCTCAGTCTGACATTTGTTCCATTGTACGATTCATATGGCATTTCAACAGAAGAAAACTCAAATGGATATGTCTTCCTTTCATAGATTTCACCAGGAACATCTAACTCACGAACTGCAAGGACAAACATAGAATTTCAAGCCATAAAATAGCTCCTTACATAACAATAATCTGTACATGAAGCCAGTACCGATGATACCTAAGCAAACATCAGTGAAAAAACTTAATCAACTAGCAGAACAGTTTTTTAAAAAATATAGTTTCAGGAAAACTACTTGGCACTTCCTATGCTGCATTAGCCTGCTCAATGACCAGTTACTCTGGTCTTATACAGTTATACCAGAGCATCTAGTTGAGTTACAATTTCAATAAAGAAAGGGGCAAAGCTTCTACGACGGCTTCCCCTCATTGAAGTACCGTAACCAATGCGGCAAACCAACCTTGAGTTGATCAGCAAGATATGGTATAATTGATCTCCTAAAATCTCTTCATTCTTCAAGCTATAGTGATTTTGGAACAACATGCTTGGTCCCAAGCTTGAAGAAATTAACATAGTTCATTTATTTTCTGTACCATATGACTGACATGTGCATCAATTGTAAAAGCATAGTCTCAGTTTTCTTTTCAGATAATTTCTTGTGCACATGTGCAGATGTGCTATATTGAGTATAGATGAATTTCTACACAAAACATAGTGATTTTATTGAACTTATTGCAGACATTTTAAAAATAGTCCTAATTTTTAGTGCATCAAATGTACACATTTCCAATATTAAGAAAACCTGTCTCTATAAGATGTAACACCACTTTGATTTCATAAGATTATATTACACATAGCACAACCATTTTCTGGATCTTATGGAACCCAAAAAAGTGTAACCATTTTGCATTAAGCCACATGGATAATTGCATCAAGATAGTGGTACACTACAGTAGAAACAAAATTATGCTGAAAAACAAACGGATAAAAAGCAGAATGGTTCAAATAAATGGATGAACAGTGTTTCTTCAGGTTAGTAACTACTAATTAGGCTATGTTCCCAGAAAAATCTGGAGTCAAAGGTCCTCCAAAGCAAGGAAGAAAAGTGAATTTCAGAGCGCAGTCCAACAGAAAGGCTATTGCCTATTGGCATATCGTGCACCAGACACTTACCTAATGAAGTGAAGTCATAGAAGTTTCCTCGATCAAAATACAGCTCTGTAACAAAATTGACCACGTATGGTAAATGTCAGGGCCTAGGAGAGCCTGAAATACTGAATAGTAGACTACAGTAATTTAGTATATGCTTTGAACGAGTATTAATAACAACGAAGCAATACTTTTGTCAATAAACGCATGCATTTCATCCGGAGAAAAGGAAGTAATATTCAGACAGAACATGTGCTGGGCACATATTGCAACAGATGCCCAGCACAACTAAAAACAGTATGAAATGCTATCTAAACAGAGAGCACACTTTACATGGCCAAGTAAACAAAATAATCTAGATCAGCACTTCAAAATATAGCATGGGAAATGTAACGTCAACCTGCAAATGCAGAAGGACGCGCACTACCAATGTAAAGAGAGAAACAACTAGAATTTTAGAGTAATGCAGCAAATCTGAATACATATGTAACAAGAAATGAGGTGCTTATGAAGACCTAGAACACAGATAACTAACATCCACGAAATTTAGTAAAATCGTAAGCATCAGCAATCTACAGAAGTAAAAATGTATGTGATAACAATTATCATGCAGGGTTTGATAGAATAAGCAGCATTTGAGGATAACATGTAGTACCTATTTGACCAAGCAACTCGATCTTGACACCCATGTGTTCAATCCTTTTACCTGGGACCGGTGCTATTGACACCTGAGGCCAGCAGGGCTCAATATTGGACTCCACAGGAGCAAGATATATCGAAATAAGCATATAAGAAAAATAGGCGAAATAATACATCTCCGGATATTGTTTCCAGGCTCTGGAAAACAGGGACCATTGTTGTCTTCCCATTATCTTTCTTGACTGAAACCTGCGAAATTAGAAGTGAAAATCTACCATTTTTAAGCCATAAAATGATAAACAGGACTTAGGTTCATACACGATTTGTGAAAATAAAGATATCAAGGTCTACCTGCTTCCTGGTTCTTGCATCAGAGAATGTGATCGAGATGTCACATGGCGGCTTGAATGCTCCGATGATATAATTCTGAACACATGTAGATAGAATTCAGTTAACATAGTCTACAGTCACAGAAATCAGAGGAAGCATGCCCACATTGGAAGATGGATTAATTAATATATAAAAAAGATGAGCACGAGATCATATGGAAAGTGCCTGCTCATAAAGCCAACCAAGCACAGCACACAAAGCACCACAATTGGCATTTTCGTTGGAGTTTAAGAAACAGGCATTCTTTTCTCAAGAAAGAAAGAAAGAAAGAAACAAACATGCTAAGCAAGCTCGCATATCCGAATTCCAGTTAAAATTCGCATGCCCTCAGTGAACTAACTTTGTACAACAGACAGATTCACCATCCACAAATATTCCCATACTCATCCCAAGCGACACAGGCGAGGCTTGCGGCAGCACCACCCAATCCAACTTCCAGCCCCCAGATCACACCGCCTAAGGGACGAACTACGCTCAAATTTAGGGCAAAACAGAGAGTACCGATCTATGCGGCCTATCGGCGACCGCAGCTCTTCCACTCGCCAAATGGTCTCGCAAATTCTGGGCCTCTGGCAGTTTGGGGGAGCACGACGAGCGGCGAGCATATTAACCTACGAGCCGCGCACGGGCGGTAAGAGCTAAACCACATGAACTAAGACGGCGGCCGGAACGCGCCGTGGCCGCCCTTCGTCAGGCCTAGGCGGCGGGCCAGCCTCGGGGGGGAGAGAGAGAGAGAGAAGCCTGCGGGCGGGGACGTGCGGCCCGCCGCTGGCCGTACGGGCCCGAATGCGTACGTGAGGAAGAAGGGAGGGTAAGGTAGGGGAAGAAGGAGGAGGGAGGCGTCGCTAACCATGGTGGCGGGGGGCGGCGGCGGCGCGGCGGCGCGGCGGCGAGGGCGTCTGGGCGATCGGAGATCCGATGCGGCGGAGAGATCGCACACAGACACGGACGGAGTGAGGCAGATGCTTCTTCCTCTTCTCCCTGTCCCTGGTCTCTCGTGCGAGCGGGCCGGCGAGCGTACGAGAGATGGGCGAGGTCTGACAGGTGGGCCCACCCTTCCGGGCTCTAGTAGGCACGATCCAGCCAGCTAGGCCAGGCAGCGGGTCCATTTGATTTGACATGGACTTCGCAATTCGCATACTGATACTGACATTCATCGACGTCCGATTCGACATCTTGACTCTGTTTCTCACTGACATGGGATAATGGCCTTGTTATTTTCAGCTTAGATAAGCGTAGATGCATTAAAATTTATCTTTTTTATATAGCCTATTTGGTGTAATAATTTGTAATAATTTTTCTTAGAATTTAGTTTTACTCTTAAAGATCATAAAACTATTTTTTTAAAATTATTCTTTTATATATTTAAACATCTTTTTAGAGAGAGTCAAATTATACTACAGTAACAAGTTACGCTACGCTAAAATGAAATGTACAAGGCCAATATGTGTCATAGGAATAGGTTGGGCAGTTGCGTGTTAGGGACGGCAAAATAGCAATTCGTAGTCTTATTTTTGCCGGTGTATCACTAAAGTTTTACGACTGCTACATTCTATTGCAACACAACACTGTAGATAAATCCAATACCTCCCGCTATAATTAAAATAGAGAGCTATCGAGCTATCGCCCAAGTCGGGGGGCTGTCTAGATGTAGAGATATGAAAAGTTTTGTTAGGGATATTGCTTTGATGAAGGGGATGCAACGGGATTGGAGACGACGGGGAGCTTCGATAGCACCTCCTTGGCATCATCTTCATTGGTGGTGGGAGGAGCTTCACTAGTTTGCTCCCTTAGTGTTGGGGTTCTACGCCAACCTCTCTGTCAGCGCCCTTGCCTTCCAGATCTAGTCAGGGCCCTAGCTTTTGGTGCCCTCTGCGTCATTGCTGGGGTCGTGGGCATGGATTCATGACGGAGGATGTGTAGTAGTAAGTTTAACAGTAGTTCAAAGTTTGCAAATAAGAGGCTTCCATCGATGAGATGAGGTGGCTTGTGATGTCCTCACAGTTAAGCTCCAGCAGGGTTTCGTCGAGTTTGGTTGTTGCGTCGCCATCAACTCCAGCCGACTAGGCTTTGGAGGCTCCCTATGGTGCAGTGGAGATCATTTTGGAGAAAGAAGGAAGGGGATTTGGTTGCAGAAGACTCCGTCGCTGGTTTCATTGGTGATAGTGGCAGTGATACCTATTTGGCTTATTTTTTCTCCTCCATGGTCACCGTAGTTTTGAATCCTTCCTCGACTACTCTTGGTGTAGACCCATTAATCCTCTTCGATTGCTAGAGGAGTTGAGTCCAGAGGTGCAGTTGACATTACCGACCTTCATTCTCAACATCGGCATGGTGAGAGGGAAGAGCTTCTTCATATGCTTAGTGGTTAGGCCTTATTAAAAAACTTGGTTGTATTGAGTTTTCTCAGAGGTTTGATTGTACATTGCAAAAAGCTTTTAAGGAATGAAACGGATGATCTTCCTCAAAAAATCATAAGACCCACCCAGCTCCACAAGCCTAGCACCTCTCAATCACCACTCATGGTTACCTTATATCCTCATGTATTTTAATGAAGGCAAATCGTTGTTTAGAACCTATTGCTCGACATCAAATAATATAATTTGAGGGAACTCATACATGATACCTACTTGCATTCCATACAGCGGTGGACAATGGTTTTGTATGTCCATTGTATTAGTCAGGTGGGTAATATGTGTGGTCAAATGAAATGGACAAGTCAAATCTGTGCATTGAAAACTATGGAAAATAAAATGGAACAATACATTTATCATTAGCCCACGAACCCATTCTTCCACGTCATCCCATGACATCTTTATGTGCCGTGTTTGTAAGTACTATCTCTTTTTTTTGTTTGACGCCGTTGACTTTTGAACACGCGGCATGTTTAAAAGTCAAAGGCGTACATAAAAACGGAAGTAGTATATCCTAATTTTTCAATGACATGTAGTGATGTTGGGCAAATTTTAAAGCTTAGAGAATTTTGCGTAGAGAAATTTCCAACTGATTGATTTTTATTTGATACCTGTTGGAGAACACTATTAACCCAGTGTGAAAGCGAGAGAGAATTGAGAGGGAGTGATTCTTTATTGAATGATTAAGTTGTAATTACAATGGGCAAAGCCCCTTTATATAGAGAATGAGTAGGAGTCTTGAAGAGACACCTCTAATATGTGGAGCCACCACTCTTTAGTTAATAACCACCATTAGTGACTAATTACGAATTTGCCCATAAACATGTCGTTTCACAACACTCCCCCTTGGGCAAATTCCTTGCATAGCTATGTCTTTTAAAAATCTCCTTCTGAAAACACTGTGGGAAAAACAGATAGAGAAAACAAGATTGTCTAATATACATTTATACATCCAATGTATATTTTTTGTTAGTAGACCATCTTATTAAAAACTCATCCAAAAACCCAATGGGAAAAATGGATGAATGAAACTTTACATCATATAAAAACAATGTATTTATATTTTCTCGTTAAAACCTTCATATAAGAAATTTCTCAAGAAAATTAATGAAGGAAAAGAGGTCAATATATCATCCTCAAGATCATAAATAAGAGTTTAGAAACTTCCTTTGAAGCCTAAACTTCGTAATGCCATGTCTCGTTAAAACTCCTTCCAAATACCTCATGGGAAAAATGGATGGAGAAAAAGAGTACATTGCATTTACTCTCCTTTAGTAAATAACTTATATGCATGTGCCTTATTAAAAACTCCTCCAAAAACCCATTAGGACAAAATGGATGGAGAAAAGAATGCACCGCATATGAATACTTGTATTGCGATATTGCCTCATTAAAACCTTGTCATGAGAAAACCTTTAAAGGAAAAACTCATTAAGGAAAAAAAGTACAATATATGATCTTCAAGATCATCCAATGAGTTATAGTTCAGAAGTTTTCTCCCCCTGAACTCTGCAATATCCAATGGGTTATAGTTCAGAAGTTTTCTCCCCCTGAACTCTGCAATATGAAGTCATCTTATTTCAAATAAGAACTTAGTGAATAAATCTTTCAAAGATAATTCACATGACTTCATCACCCCCAGAGTGTGTGTAGAGCAATATATCCTATTATATTGCCTTTGTATAACCCTTTTCATTTATACAATACAAGATATATTATCTTTGTAGATAATAACACAATACCAATTGCATTAAATTTTACATGACTCCACATATGGCAAATCATTTGTTCTAACCATATTTATTCATGTGGTATCTTATATAATGCAATACCATTTGGTAAAAATGACCGTTAGGTCTATTTACATGATTTCATGTCATAGCACCATATATCCAATATGAGATTTAACATTATGCGGATTACACAGATTTCCAAAACCTGTGCATCCTTTTCATAGTTATGTCTTGATTCTGTTAAAACACTTTCAGTGCTATGGAGATATATGAAGATTATTTTAATGGTAGTCCATTTTCTCAAAATGGAAACTGTATTAATTTACTCGATAATTTATCGATTTAATGATCAGGCCTGATTTATTAATGCTCTTAGCATTAATAGTAGGAACTTTATGTCCTAATAACATCTTCATATTTCACTACAAAACAAATCTCATATAACTTGTAGATATAACATATCAAAACTATAAGGTTTTGATATTTCATAACTTTCTCTTAGTGATTGAATACCAATCAAAATAGCCTGATTTTCAGGACTTACAACACATGGTTGTATCACTCATAGAGCAAAGTATAACCAGCCTTTTTAGGAGATTTCACTAATCACACCAATTCATTTAATACCTCCAAGGTATTAGAGGATATAGCCATTCTCATATTCAATATAAGAGATGCACACTATATCGCATGTGCTTATATGGCTAAATTCAAAATCCTCATTTTATTTCATCGGGTCATGATGGGTCATCATCCAACTTATATGGATAATTGGTGTATTTTGACTGTAAATATTTTCCTTTCTAGGAAAATCACTTTTCAAAACTATACTTTTCTTTTGAAAGTATCATTCTTCCATAAAACACTCTTTCTCCAAAAAAAGATGTTATCACATTTAGGAAGATATTATTATTCTTTAAAAAAAACTATATTGTATGAGTCTCAAGCATATATATGTCGCAATTTTCTGTTCTTTTCATAAGAAACTGTGAATCCATCAAGGATATCACTAAGGATTTTTCAAATCCATTTACTGCATATTTTTACATGCCATATGCCAGATTTAATTTATAATAGAACATTTTGCATATGAGAATAATAGTCTCTTATGGAGACATTTGAACCATAGTCTTTATCACCATATTATTTGTGTAATGACCCATTAAATCTTAATAATTTTAAGACTTATAGCTATCATATGGTTCAACCTCAGTTGCTTTCTCAAGACTCGATATGCATACTTTATGTGAAATATGCCATGGACTTTGAATTCCAGATCTGTACTTTAGCAACCTTTGGAGGTAATTTGTCGACAATCTTTTCTTATATTTTTCAATATCCTAATTTATAAGGATATCTCAAAATTAACCATAATTTTGTTATTTCCCAAAAACGAAGATTCATGATCGTTTCATACTTCCAGCATTATAATATGCGCGCATTATCAAGCTGGAACTGTCATCTTCACGATGATCGTCTCTTAAGGAGAATTATATTGACGAAGTCATTAAATCTAAAATCGCAGGCGTCCCCGCATATTTAGATCATTGACAAACAAGTCAAATTTCGCAAAGATGGAAATACTATTATCCCGAGGTATTCCACTCTTAGCGATCCATTTACACCATAGTAAATGGTAACTCCAAGTTTCTGGCAAGTTCTCTGTTTACGTCAAAACAAGAGAATAAACTAAACCTTTGTTTAGTCTTACTAGAGTGCGTAACTCTTGATTAATATAAAGATCATTTCTCTAATCCTTTTCTTTAGAGAAATTATCAAGGCATTTCAATATTTGGGCATTTCTCCCCCTAATGCCGAGATGCGATCTTTATTAACAACATAATTTCTTAATCCCCTTTAGTGGGCATAAGATTAATGAAATTCATATTCAAAAATCCTCAAATAGCCCTAATTTTGTATGTTGTAGTGGTGTTGTTACATGGGAAATTTATATCTCCACGCACTCATAATAAATCAGGGGGTCTGGTTTATATGCAGTGAACTAGACTTTCACAATGCAGTATAATCACATAAAACTGCATTATCTCACGTTTAGTGAGTTATCCCATCAACCTTTTGGGATAATATACTCGATAAGATACCCACAAAAAGGATGTTTAATCGAAAGAAAATTTCTAGTCTAGTTACTTACCATCTTTGCCCATTATTGGACCCAAGCACTCATATCATTTTGTCAATTATTTTGGGTCACCAATTAATGCGACATGGTCATGACTAGTATTCTTACTAGTTATCAGCATAAACTTTCAAATGTTTATTTTAAGCATAAATAATGTTGATACATTGAACATGATCAAATTTAATCTGCATTGAAATATTGTTCCTAGAATAATTTGAACAATTTGATAATTACTTATATGCCTCAAATGCACAATGATTAATGAACCGTGCCATGATCACCCATGATCATATTAATTTGATATATAGGTCATGTTTGATAATTTTGAGAATCATTTGTTCTAAACAAATGAATATGACGTACAAGTCGTAATGCACATGTAACTATTTTCATGTAGTTAAACATTTATGTGGGCTTATGTCACATAACAATGACTAATATATTGCCAAAAATAATATCAATTATCCACTACGTGGATATAGACAATATAATAAATGATATTCATCTGTATCAACTAGATACAAACAAAATCATTCAATTATCACCCAAAATGACCTTAATATACATTTTCAAAGGAAAATCTCCAAGATTTTTATTATCATAAGCATATTTTATAATGCCTTTCAAATAGGATATTATCGATATAAACATCTTTTTTTTTGATAATATGTGTAATATCCTCCCCCTCTTCACGTCAATAATAAATTTTCAAGTAATAGCATGAACAACAAGCATATGCTCAAGAATTAACTCGAAATTGTATACATACTTTCACTTGAGTATGAATTTATGACGTGAAAATATCATAAATATCAGAGGATCATAGGCTTTATGTTGTAAAACCTATTATAGCCAGTTGGATCGAGCTTGATCAATATATGATTTTGGCTATACGTACTTGTGTCACATTGAAAAATATATTCCTATTTGTCATCAAGACATTGGTGCACACGAGTTTAACAAAGTGTCCTTGACACACTGATTCCTCTGAAGGAAAGGCAAAGTAAATGATCCAAATTTTGGCATAAAATTTATTTCATGCAAGATTGATCATCTTACTTTATTTAAGATATACTATAAGCATAATGTTCTATTCACTTTCCAAAAACGACTCTTTTCCAATAGAGAAGTAATTGAATAGAACAATTTAGATGATTGGATGATCTAATGAGATATTTGGAAAAGTAAACATCCATGTGTTAGATTTCTATTTAAATCAAGACGATATTTGTTCAACATCGTGAACATAATCAAAATCTCCTAGAGATTGATTTATGCCAATAATGATGTCTCGAGAATTTATCCAATGAGAATTGGAGCATAATTCTCCATATACCATATGGTATTTATCACCTTTTAATGCACACTTTGTCAGTTAAGACAAATATCAGTAACGTCTAGTTACATAGTCTTTTAACCAAAAGACTATTGTGCACAGTGAATATGTTCACATGGGATTTATCCTCTCCAAATATGCAATTTGAACATTGAGTCGTCGTTCATGACAACACAAGTGACTGCTATAGTCATTTTGCATAACCAAAAGGTATCTCTTTATCAAATATAGTCATACATGACAATTTTGAGGATTTTCCTCAGCCATGAACCAATTGCCAATTAAAGTGACTTAATATCCACGATGCCAAATAACCTTTTGGCAATCATGATATCCACCAATAAATAGGTGAGTGACATCAATGTCAAAATCATGATAAAGGGGATCACAATGATGGGTGTAGACCTTAATATGGCTGCGGGTAATATTTTATTACTGCCATTGTTAATTGGCTCCGCACCAAAAAGGTAGTCACCAATCAAAATCAAATAATTGGCATTCATATTATGAAGAGATAATCTCAATAAAATATTTGGAGTTATTTGCCAAATATTTCGTCAAAGAGATATGATATTTACATGTAACGTACTACAGGCATACTACATGTCCGTACCTTCTAGTTACATGAAATGAGTGTAATATGGACACACTCAAAATTATCCCCTCCAAGGATAATATCAATTTCTCGGAATTTTCCCTTCAATTTTTGGAATATTTCCGATGTCATTGGTTTGATGGAAAATAGAAAATCCATCAATAATCCCAAAAAAATTCATAATACTGAAAATTAACCATAAAAATGGTTCCCATAATTTTTTTCAGCATTTTTCCTAATTTTCTGCATTTTATTTAAGCCAAATGACTTTAAAAAAACATCGAATAATGCAGTATAATAGAAAATTTTGATGACATTTGGATTGGTTTATACACGATGAAGGTAGTCACTAGTTGCCTTGCAACAAGTGTAGACCTCTCAGTAGTGAGCGAGCGAATCACTGCTATATACATGGATTTCATCCCCAAAGGAATGAGCGACACTACAATCACAGCCAATGCAATAGTCTCCACTACCTTGTGCTTTCACCAACTCATTGAAATTAATCATCAAATTAAATGTAAAACAATGACATAAACGCAATGCAAAATTAATCAATGGTGTAGACCTTTGCTTATGGGCGAGTTACTCTCACCATGGTCCAGCCATAGGACCCATACTAAGAAGGTAATCACAAAAATATGCAAATACAAAATTAAAAGGTGTAGACCTTATCGGTGTAATAAATACCGGGGTACGAAGAGTCATAAGAAGATCGATCAGGGCCACGCGTCGAGCGGCGATTAGGCCCAATAGCGTGGCGAGCCCCTCAGTAGCGGGCGAGGGCCCCACACGTCAGTGGCGATCGAGACCCAACAGGTGGGCGAGCCCCGGCGTGTCGGCGGCCCCACACGTCGGTGAGCGATCGAGACCCAGCGTGGGGTGGGCCCTCAGCGCTTCAAGGGCCCCACGCGTCGGCGGCGAAAGCAGCGAGCCAAAGACGTAGCGAGCCCTCAGCGCTTCAGGGCCCCACACGTCGGTGGGCGATCGACCCAGCGTGTGGGCAAGCCCTCAACGCTTCAGCGGGCCCCACGCGTCGGCGGCGGCGAGCCCAGCGCGTGGGCGAGCCCCTTAGAAGACCAGGCGAGGGCCCCACACGTCGAGCGGCGGCGAGCCCAGCGTGGCGGGCGAGCCCGTCAAGACGCCGGGCGAGGGCCCCACTCGTCAGGCGGGCGCGTGGGCGAGCCCCTCGGCGCGCGTAGGGTCTCTCGCTGTCAAGCGGGGCCCACGTGGCAGGGAGCGTCCCGAAAGGAGTCTTCTGGGCGAAGGCTTCCCCTGCTGCGAAGGACGAGCGCATTCAATGCGACATTACGCGCGGATAGACAGATGAAGAGATGGTTACCGCCACAGTGACCTCTGCAGGCCTGACCAACTGTCACTGTGGCGCAGCGGAATTGACCGGCAGAGAGAGTTTGCCATCATCAAGCTCGCCGCCCACGTCGGAAGGAGCAAGCTGGGCCCCACCCGCAGTCTCGCTGGAGCGTTCTGCGGTCGGGCCACTTGCGAGGCAGCGCTGGGCGGCGCCGCGCGCGCGCAAGATGCGACATGTTTTCGTCTCTCTGTCGTGCCCTCGTGTCATATCGGTTGTCTTGATCGAGAGTATCTTGTATTGCCTACCCCCACGACTCTCTCCGCCAGCTCAAGGCTTGTATAAAAGGGGCGGAGAGAGGAGAGGGAAGGGGTTCGAAACATTCTGTAACCACATCTCATACAACCACAACACGGAAAAGAGTTAAGGCTCGGTAGGAGTAGGACTATTACCCGCGAGGGGGTCCGAACCTGGGTAAACCCCGTGTGTTGCTCTTTGCTGCGTCCCACGCTCAAATCGAACTGAGCTCGGCCGATAGGCTAGCAGGATAGAAATCTGACTAGGGGTGTGATCCGCAGTGGTTGAGCGGAGAGCACGCCGTCAGACCTTAACATTATGGGCGAGCTACTCTCACTATGGCTCAGCCATAGGACCCATACTAAGAAGGTAATCACCAAAAATATGCAAATGCAAAAAATTCTGTAAATTTTAGTTAAATCAAAATAACTAAAATAGTAATTAGTGCAGAATATAACAAACTGACGTAGACCTTTTAGCAATGAGCGGGATACTCCCACCATGGACATAGATATACCATAGGACTCATGCCTTGTGCTAATTTTAGCACTTAAGGTAATCGTCAACATAATTTTCTAGCAATAAATTCTACATTTCAAGTTAAGTAAATAACTTAAATCATAAACAATGCAGAATATAATAAAGTGACGTAGACCTTGTAGCAATGGGCGAGATACTCTCACTATGGACAAAGATATGCCATAGGACCCATGCCTTGTGCTAATCTTAGCACTTAAGGTAATCGTCAACTACATCATACGAAAGATAAATGCTAGAAAATTAAATTCAGAAATAATAACCCCAAGATGTAAATAAATGCATTTAAACATATTAACATTGCGATTGTCAATATTTAGGGGTAAAATCGCAACATATGCAGTAAAAATATCTAATTACAGCATCTATATGCCGAATTAAATGTATTTGCAAATTTTCAGAAACCCCGAGGGCTCGTATGCAAATATTTTCATTGAAAATTAACCCTTTTGTTATCACCGGCCGATATGTAATATTATTTTTCGGAGGCCTTTTTGCAATTTTCGAATTTTGTATCCCTAGCAGGTTGGGCCCTTGGCCCATTTCTTTCAACCGCCAGGAGGCTAGGTTCCACCCCACCGGCTAGCCCCATGGCCAATCCGCCGGGTTGGCGCCACGGCGGAGGACCGCCTCCGCCGCCATCGCGCCGCCGATGGTCGCGGGGGAAGGCCATCGCCGACCAAGGCGGCTTTGCGGGGCGACACCGTCGTTAATGTTGATGCCACCTGCGCCGGGGACGCCATCGCCGCCGCTCCTCACAGGAGCCCAGCCAAAGCCGCCGCTGAAGAAGCCGTCGGGGCCAATTCCGCCGTTCGCCTTGGGGGCTCATGCGGGGACCACCTCCGCCCTCTGCCTCGAGTCCGATCGTCGAGCCCGGTCGACCGCCGCGTCGAAGGTCGCCGCCATCGCGTCGAGGAGGTCCACGCCGGGACCTGTCGCCCCCACCCGTGGTTGGCAACAACGGGGACCAACGCCGCCACACCCGGTGGCCAGGGCCATGGCTGCGCCTAGCCCGGTGGCCAGCGCCGTCGACCTCTAGGCCGACGTACACCCTATTCCAAACAGGTATAGTGATCCTTCCCGGTTCTCCCTCTCCGTCTCAGGATACAGTGAGGTTTATGGGTCGGCTTGATGGCATCTAGAGTTGCCGCTGCAAATTGCGATCAATCTCGTACTGAATTTTGCCATTGCGGACTGAGAGTGAGGGGGAACCTTACCGGTTCCGTTCGTCCCTGTCCAGGACGACGAACGTACTCCCTCCTACATCCATGCCTTCTTTATTTTGCCATGGATTTCTCTAATCATGGCTATTAGTTTTCTATTGCCTTTTGCAAATGAAAATCGCAAAATTTACCATGATTGATGGCCTACAGTTTTTTTTTCTTCTAATTTATCTTTGTTGGTACGTCGACGAACAACGGGCGTGCTTGGCCGTGGTCTCCGATGCCGCAGCCATGTTGCTTGTCTCCACAAACTCGGCCTCATCCGACGTCCAACGCGTTCGTAAAGTGGCTGGTTGGCGCTGCCTCGCCATACGGTTGTCGGTGCCATGACTAGCACCTTCATTTCTCCACGCCGAGAGTTTCCCAGCGTCTCCGCGAATAGTGTTTGATTACGCCTAAGAAGGCTTGATTGCACTGGTACAGTGCTGTTGTTTCCCTCCTTCGTCTTCCTTAATGGCGATTAGGAATCACTCTCTATTCTCACAGGATAGAGGCAGTGCTGATAACGTGTTGGAGAACACTATTAACCCAGTGTGAGAGCGAGAGAGAATTGAGAGGGAGTAATTCTTTATTGAATGATTAAGTTGTAATTACAATGGGCAAAGCCCCTTTATATAGAGAATGAATAGGAGTCTTGAAGAGACACCTCTAATATGTGGAGCCACCACTCTTTAGTTAATAACCATCATTAGTGACTAATTACGAATTTACCCATAAACATGTGGTTTCACAACGATACCAACTCTGATTGTCGAAGACCTGCAACCTGCAACTTCATGCCAACTCAGCACGGTCCATTCCGTGGCTTGGCAGACCGAGTCCAGCAACACCCTCACTCTACTAATTGCCAGAGTCGTCGCCGTTAATCCCCGCGCTAATCACCCGCCTAATCAAACGGCCGCGCGAAGCCGAGAATAGCAGCCACGCGCGAGCAAGCAACCAGAGCGCGAAGCCGCGACCACCATGGCGGCGCCAGGGAAGGTCGCCGCGCCGCTCTTGGCGCGCGCAGCTCTCGGCTCCCTCCCGGCCTTCGAGGAAGACGAGGGCACCATCCTCCCGTGGGACGTCGTCCGGGCGAGGCTCGCGGAGCTGCTCCGCCTCCTCGCCTCCGCGCTCCCGGCGCTCGCGGCGGCGCTCCGGGAGTGCGCGGCCGTGCTGGGGCGGTGGGCCGGCGCGGCCTTCGCCGCCGGCGTGGTGGTTCTGGTCGTCGTCGTCTGCTGCTGCTGCGGCCGGTACTACGCGGCCTGCGGACGGCGCCGCCGGAGGGGGCCCGACGGGGAGGAGGCCGGCGGCTGCGACGGGCCAGTGGTGAGGTACCGCCATGTCGCCGGCGGCTGTGGGTACAAGGGAGGGATTTTCAGCTTACACCCCAATAAGCCCATTGTGTGCTAGCCTCAACCAAAAATAATTGTGCGTTTGTTTTTTGCATATAAAAAATTTGAATTTTGTGACGAATACATGTTAAAAAAATTTGTGAATTTGTGATGTTTGTACATAAAAAGTTGTGAATTCCTTGTTAGAATAATTATGGGGTTGGCCCATTTAATTATTTTAATAGAAATTCCAAGAGGCCCATTTAATACTAAACCGTTCGGAAAATTGGGAGGAGAATATCTTAACTTAAATAGTTGGATTGTGGTTCTCCCAATTAAGAAAAGAGAGAAAAGAGAAAGGCGTGGGCGAGCTCTCCCCGAGCCGGGCGACCTCTCCCTGAGCCTGGGCGAGCTCTCCCCGAGACGGGTGAGCTCTCCCGGCCGGCGAAGCTCTCAGAACACGGCGACCTCACCTGAGCATGGGCGAGCTCTCCCGCACGGCGACCTCACCCCGAGCATGGGCGACCTCTCCCGCACGCAGGCGACCTCACCCGAGCACATGCGACCTCTTCCCGTGAATCGACGACTTAATGGTCGGTGTAATGACGTCAGTTACGTAATCAGACGACTTAATGGCGGATGTAATGACGTCCGTTACTAGTGCTGATGGCGTCCGTGTTCGACGAATCTTCTCTTCCTGGCGCTTATAAAAGCATGAGCTCCTCGCCTGTGAAATATAGGTTCTCGTCCTCAAGAGCTCTCTCTCCGCACATTCCATACTTCCATCTGTAAGGCGCTGCTTTTGCGTTCCCACCTCTGCTTCCTTGCGCACAAGGAGCGGAGGGAGCGAGCCTCCGGAACCTCGTCCTTCTCGAGATCCCGCGGGATAGAAGGCCGATAAGGTTTTTGGGAGCGTTCTCGCGCGATTGCTCAAGCTCGGGTCATTGCGAGGAGGCACTGTACATCTACATCGCACCGACGCTCGATCGCACCGACCTCTCCATCGCATCAAAGGCATCTCGCACCAACTTGTGATCGACTACATCAATCAGTCATGGCGGTGAGAATGTGCAAGTCATTCCTCACTTGGCCAATACCGTGCTCTACTTTGTAGTGGTGCGCGCCTCGGCTCAAGGGTATATTTGTTTATACCGTGCCTTTGCCTTTTGTTTTCCTGTTCATTAGCCCTTGCATGTATGAGATAGATATTTTTATATCTAGTACCTTTGGTCTTGGACTGGAAACTGGCAATTGTCTAATTATGATTTACATAATTTTGTGGATTAAAATATTGAGGAAATTTCTAATACTTCCAACATTCCTGATACATGTTTTGAATCTACTTATGTATGATGTATGTTTATTTTGTGATTTGTTTAAATAAAATGTTCAAAATATCGTCATGGGGCAGCTTCTGGGTGATACAGTAACTGGGCAACACGCTAAATTCAGAATAGGAGGATCCAAAGTGGATGGCAGCGTAGGCTTGCAGCTCATTTCAGACCGGAAAACAACTATAGGCCTCCTTAATTTGGTCCATAGATACCTGTTTCTTTTGCTCTACCTTTTCAGTTTCTTAGTTGACATCTAGCAAATCCGTTTGATTGATTGATTTGTGCTCTAGTGTTCACCAATGGACATGTAGGTCATATGTGAGGACACTTTTTACTTCAGTTTAATGGAGAACCTGTACACCACTTGTCTTAAGTCTGAACATCCCTAAAAAATTAGTCACAATGCTCTCAATGTCTTTCTGCTCAAAACATGGGCTAATAATAAAGGAAATTATATCTCTGGGGCTCTTTTAGCGGCTGACATAATTAACGAAAGAAATCCCTGTCAAAAATCTCTTTCTAAAACATGATTATGAGCCAACAAAGATCCTTAATTAACACAATATGGCCTACCAGTAGCACTAACTTAGGGCACTGGTACAGTGATGCTTAGTGCTAAGATGATAATAATAGAGGCCCCAATCATGAAAATCTCGTAGCCTTTTCCGAATCAAACATCAGGCTTGTTAGGTTTTGTGGCCGTAACCTGTACAGTCGGTATACTGCGGTATTATGATTTAGAAAGAAGCGTCCATAATCAGAGCCCCGTAGAAATAGACGAAAGCTGAACTGCGTTAACAAATATCGTGTCTCCTGATGAAGTTCGTGATCTTGCATCGGCGCTCGCAATTTATTTACATAGTAAAACAAACCCAAATTGGAAGGGTACGAATTCCGCACTTGTAGCTTCGACCCTCGCAAAAGGGGGTTGCAGTGACCAGGCCCGAGCGACTGTTTACCAAAAACGCAGGTCTCCGCAAAGTCGTAAGACCATGTATGGGGGCTGACGCCTGCCCAGTGCCGGAAGGTCAAGGAAGTTGGTGAACTGATGACAGGGAAGCCGGCGAATATCCTAGCAAGGCTGCTAAAAGGCCAAGCTGCACAACCTACACACTGATTCTGGTATTGGATGTGTTAGGTTTTGTGTTGAATATGTACACGAGTAGGTTACATGGACTCTGTGTTGTAATAGGCAGGGTTGGTTAGTGTTAGAGTCGGACTCTATCCAGACTTCCACTATATAAAGGGAGGCAGCCCTGGTGTAACCAAGCGAACGACTTCATAATAGTAGCATAGGCAAGAGGAGGTCAGCGGTCGGCATGTGGTCGTGACTTGGTTAGCCGGTGTACTGCGGCATTATGGATTGGGGAGGAGCGTCCATAATCAGAGCCCCGCAGATGTAGACGAAAGCCGAACTGCGTTACCAAACACCGTATCTCCTGGTGTCGCTCGTGATCCTGCATCGGCGTATATCCTAACAGTATGCCACGTACCTTTTACTGAATAAACATTGAGGTTTTGATTAAGGGACAAAAGTTGACCCTAAGCCCTAAGCCAGTAGTAAAAAAAGTTAACACGCAAATGCTTAACTACATTGATACTTTCACATTAAACTGTAAAGCTAATATTTACATGGCAAGAGCAAAATTAATCAATTGCACCCCACTTGGTGAGAGACGATCCTAACAGTGGGACAAAACAGTACAGACACAGATCGATGCACATTACTGACATCATTATTATTAGCATCCACTGAAAGTCTGAGACTCTAGAAATATATTTATATGTGAAAAGAAGGGCCATGCACACGTACATTTTGTTTCCTTTGATCAAAATATGTGCACGCGTGTTATTTCTTCTATAATAATATTCAGGAAGAAAGCGTACAAGAAAAGATGCCACAAGGCTTTCACTGAAGAATCACTAAAGAAAACTGAGCTCTTGCAAGAAAAAGGCCCTTGAACCACATGTAGGCCAGTACAACCTAGCTATTCCTCCCTTCCCCTGATCAAAGCTTTGAAGCAATATAGAGGAAAAGTTTTCACCAAACCTTTGGTAAATTCATGCCTTGATGCTGAAGTTTGAACACATGATGGAGCCCCTTGCAATGTCGATCTCGATGAGGTTGTCTTCTTCGCCGATCTCCGACATGATGTCCATGAAGTCCCTCCTGTCGAGCACCATATCCGGCAAGAACTCGGCGAGGAGCTCCTGTTCCCTCCATTCACATAGCTCCCCTTGCCCCATGTAGTGCCCATCGACAAGAGAGATCTCGATGAGGCTCTCATCGTCGTCATCGTTATCATCGTCGTACACCGGGCCCCGGCCCTCATCGACACACTCTTCCCTTACCGGGCAATCCGAAGACTCCAACAAGTCCTCCGGTGCTTCCTCAGCCACCTCATCTTGTGCCAGAGTGTTCTTCTCTTGATGAACAGCCTCCTCCATGGAAGGGAGAGGCTTAGCTTTGTGACCACTGGCTTTGATCAGTTGCCTAAGGTTGGAGAAGAGCAAGGAGAGGCAAGTGGAGATAACCAGCACCAGCAATGCTAGGGAGGAGGATGTGGAGAAAGAAGATGAGGAGGAGGAGGAGGAGGAGGAGGAAGAAGAAGAAGAAGAAGAAGAAGAAGAAGAAGAATACATACTGTAAAGGCTACATGAAATGAGTAGGAGTGTGAGTTGTATGGCCATTTGGGAGCTGGGAAGCATCAAGAATTGCTCACAGGGGCAAGGGCTCTAGTGCCCCAAATGATGCAGTGATGCTAAAGAAGAAAGAAACCATGATGAGACAAGCATGAAAGAGGGGATTGCTGCTCCTCCCTCTTCCTTTACAACAACAAACCTGCACAGGGAAAGCAAAGGTTGTGTGTGTGTGTGTGTTTCCCTATCAAATGGATTTGAGAATTGACACAAAGAGGAAAAGAAGAGGAGGAGGAAGAATAGGGCTCACCATGCCGAATGCATCTGCGGAAATATTTTTATCTGAGCCTGTAACTGATGGGTGCAAAGGTAATTGCAATAGTTAATGCTCAGAAAACTGAAGCTTTTTGGTGAACTGTTACCAGAGCAACACTGTCCTTTGCAGCACTAGCTTAAGGTAACTGCTGTCTTTGCATCATGGTCAGAGTTCTTAAGTGCTGCATGACAGCAATATTTAAATGGTGGTCCATGGCACTGCCTAATAGGATGACAACATGTAAGGCAGGGTTTTTGGGCTCCGATGAGCTTAGAAATAGGAGGATGCCATGTGCATGTAGTATATTAAAGTTTAAACATGGGCCCCACCTGGCAATCCATTCACCCATTTCACTCTCTCTTGCATCAAAAGCAGCATTTTTTTTAACTTTGTTCATGAAAGGTGAAACTGTAATGAAATTTCTCCCCTTTTCCATTTGTGCATACGACCAAATCAAAAAATGTATCAACTAAAAATTTGGAATACTACAACGTCCACAAACAAAAACTCCATTTCTTCTGTGTTGCATCAAGCAATGGTAGCTAGGCCTAGATTAAACAGCACATCAATGCACCTGAGTCAAATGGATCTACTTTGGAATACTCCTCCTTAATTACCTCAATCCTAATCTCTTGTGAAGCCGTAGCAGTATTATATCTACAGTGTCAGGGAGCTGTGTTGCAAAGTAGCAGATCAGACAAGCATGTAAGGTGAAAAAGCGCATATCTCACCGACAACACATCCTTTCAATTCAAATAACTTTGTAATCGGTGGCTTCCCCAGGCTACTCCAAATACCTATCTAGGGGTGGGCATTCGGTTATTTTGGTTATTTCGGTTCGGTTATTTCGGTTTTTGAAAATTTCGGTTAGTAAAAAATAGAAACCGAAATCCTCTCTAAAATATTACTAACCGAACCATATTAACCGAAATATTTCGGTTCGGTTAATTCGGTCTTCGGTTTATAACCGAATTGTCCACTTCATGGCAATTGAGAGGTAAGCACAGCAATAAGCCTAACTGTAATAAACTAAATTATTACCCAATCAGTTCACGCTCACGTTCTCAGAGGTCAACACACGACAAATCAATCAAGCAAAGAGTGAATGAACATATCGAATAAGCAAAGAGTAGATCGAAGTACATACGTTGCACGAACACTTGGATCCATTGCCTCCAACTTCGGTTTAATCGGTTATTTCGGTTTTTAGGAAGTGAAAACCGAACCGAACCATATTAACCAAACAGTTCTAAAAAAATAACCGAACACTAACCGAAAAACCGAAATAACCGATAATTTCGGTTAGTTCGGTTCGGTTCGGTTCGGTTTTTCGGTTATCAGTTTTTTTTGCCCACCCCTATACCTATCTGTTACCATGATGGATGTAGATGTAGAACTAGGAACAATGATCTATGCTATAATAGTAAATATTATACGTAATTATGTACACAAATAACAAGGTAGACTAATATAAAACGGCATTAACATCATGCTGGTTGTTTATCCATACATGGACAGTTTTGCTACCGTCGTGTTTCTTTTTTGTTAAGCCGGAATACAGAGGTAAAAAAGACTATTATTTATGAAACTGTTGATTCGGTAAAACTTTGAAGTAGATGGAGGGTGCTAAGTGAAATGAGAAAAAAAAAAAACAGATCGCCAGATTGCAAAAAAAAAAGGAAGTGTTTGCCACCTAGTAAAAGACCTTGCTATTGTCGTTTCGAATTAAATGGAACCATGGATGTTAGGAAACCTAACGCAAATGAAAGATCTGAATGGCACAGGAGACACGATGTTTGGTAACGCGGATCATACTAGTCATCGGAAATCCTGACCACATACTGGTCGAGACCTCTTGCTAGTCTATGCTACAATTGTATTGTCTTAGTCATTTCCTATTACACTAGGGTTGGGCCCTTTATATAGTGGAGACCATACTACAAGTCTAACTCCAACTCTAATACATTTTGCCTATTACAACTCAGAGTATTACTCAAATACATATTCGACATAAATCCTAACAATGGATTCAAATACATATTCGACATAAAATCCTAACAATGGATGCCTTGGGTGGGGGAAATTTGTTTGCCGCGTGTAAATAACTAAATTAGGATTGAAGAGACGCAAAGTACAGAATGGTGGACTCATGGAAGTTATGCCTGATACTGTATCCTCCAAGCAACTATACATGTATATCGATGATGATGGATTTGTCGACATTTGCCTAATATTTTCACGCTTGGATGTGCAAGTTGTAGTCAGTTGCTATCACAACTAACGTTATTTTTTGCTAAAAACAACAAACGTTATTTTTTTTTCCTAAGAAACAACTAATGTTTGTTGTCTTTGTCAGACTGTCATACCATGTCATGGCCCGAAAATAGTTCTTCATCTGTCAAGCCGTGGTCTATTGAAACGTAACACAGTAGCAAACCAGCAGTGCTTTATGATAACCTGTAGTTAGTCTATTTACCACTTGCTCAACTGAATGACCTCTTCTTTTCAGCATCTGGTGACACATAGGCAGCTGGGAGAATGATGCATCGAAAGCCAACCACCATGAAAGGAACGTCACAGAAGCTCTCATAATGACTCATCTTTCTGCGGAAAACGAAAAGGCATTTTCCCCTCTCACTGGTGCAAGACCTTCTGTGCAAAAGGAAAGAGACATGCCATGGAGGCATCAATCATTCACGGTCCATGAACTCGAGCGAATGGCGCCGATCCACAAATCTCGACAAATAATCCAATCATTAATCCTGCAGTCCATAATTAAGCACAGAATGCTTCCCACTGGCTAGCTGATCCTATCTTCCTCCATTGTTCTGCCAGTCTTTCCATCTGTTGGGGCCTATATATTTTGTTGTTTGAAACGATTCGGTTCGCAAAATTTAATAGGGTTTCCAATGTACATATACTTGAAGTGGACAGCTTTAATGTTATCTATACGTGATTCGTCCTTGTATCTTGCTACTAGTCTGCCTTTTGGTGCTCAAAAGATGTTGTCTTGACTTGATCGATCCCTCTATCTTTTCAGTGCTCAAATTATTCTATGAGGATTTGATTCAACCTACTATCTTAGTTGCTGTCTTTTTGGTGCTCAAATTGCACTGTTTAGTTAACTCGTCCAGATAGTACTGTTGTCATTTTGATGCCGCTAGGTATTTAATAATTCAAGTGCAATTTAAAAACAACATAAAGAAAATTTTCGCACGCTTTCCTAAAAGGGTTAAATGAAAAATATCCCATTACTTCTAGTAATCATTGATAGGCCAGATTGTAAGGAGCCTTCGCGTGAGCTCAGAGGTCGCATGTTTGACTTACAAGGATTTTTTTTTAGATTTTTTAACGACAAAAATGGACACAATAGTGATAACTAGTATATCACGAACTGATACGAATGCTGCGAAAATATTTTGTGACAGTACGTGCAACCTCCAACTGATACGAATGCTGCGAAAATATTTTTTGGAGTACTCGTTTATGTGCGCATAAGTATGTACGTACTTTCATTAGTTCTCCAAATTAACCAACATCAGTACTGCATCCGAAATTCCGAATGCATAAACAATTTAGCTGATACAGGGATAAACGTACAACAATGATTAATTTGCAAATGAAAAGTTACTTGGGTAGATTTTCAATGAACAAACCATTTGGATGACCTGCACCGCATTCGCCATGCTGCAGCATGGATCTGATGACTGGTTTTGGCAAAAAAAAAGATGTGTGTGTGTGTGGATCGGTTTTCAAAGGCAAGAATTAATCTATGATTGCAAACCAAAAAATCGAGTTCAAAAAAATAATGGCGACAATCGATGGAGTATCATATCATATTTTACGGGCCATCTGTTTTGAACAAATTTGGGCAAAATTCGTGCAAAACAAAAATTCTGAAACCGGTCAATTAGATTTTCGCTAGGACCAATTATTGCCAGTAATCCGCAATAATCGTCTGATAAAAAAAATGTATAGGGAGTGGGTTTTAGAGGAAATAACTAAGAAGCCACACTGTCCAAGAGGTCATGTGATAATCTTCCTATTCCAGTAGCATATGAGACCTGTTGATTACACAGATGACAATTATAAAACTGAATATTGTAAGACTTTAAGGTACACAGTACCATGTGCATGCAAACCCCTCGTTATTCTGCATTTTATTGGTCCTATACTCTTATCCATTGTAATAAACTCATCAAGCTTAAGCCTATGAAGCCAAGAATACCCTATTTAAATCCATCTTAGAGTAATGTGTAACGCTGTAACTTACCTATATTGATCTAAACAGACGTGCCATTGACGTTAGTCTACAACCCTTCTATCACCGACACAAACACCACATGGAAGTGACTATCTTTTTCTTTCTCCTTGAGCTCCCAAAGGGTACGTATAGGCCGGGGACTAGCTAGGAGAGTAGGAGATGAGCCGAACCCCCAAGGAGTAGCTTGCAAATCAACCTGGTTCTCGTTCTTGGTGAGCTTGCTATTCAAGGTATATAGCCAGCAACCAATGCTTAGGTCTATATCTTACTTCTCATAGGCACATAGTATATGTATACATGTTCTCTAGGAAGATACATGCTATATGCATGGGCAAGGGACCAGATAAAGACAGTACGTAGTATGAACCACAAGGAGTGGTCTTAATTTAGTGTCATCTGGACGTCAGGATTTTGCTCCCAAGGTGTACTGTTAAGGTTCCATGTCCCCGTTCTGGGAGCCAAGGCCTCTTTTCGTTGAGCTCATGATCCATAATCCCAGGTGATAGTGCAAATTCAATGGACCTGGGTGTTGGAGAAGGGAAATTAAAGGTCAAGGCCTAATTGTCAGATAGGAACCTAGGCCTTAAAAAAAACAATGTGTGACGAGGATCAATCAGATTGTTGGTGAGTTGGCCTAGCCCAGGAGCCCGTAGTCTTCAACCTCAAACTTCTCGTACTACGTATGGCTAGGAACAAAGTACGCAAAGATGGAGCCACCATGCAAACGGCTGAAGCTGCAATGTATAGTTAATAAATTAATGGCAACATATCTGGTGGTAATGACCATTAGGTGTTATGTTAACATTAAATCTAAACCATTAAATCCATGATGGATGGTTCGGATATAGAGAGATGAAAACCCCATTAATTACCTCATCTCTCCCTTAAATGCTTTCACACAACCTTCATAACTTTCTAAGTGGAAAAGGGGCCTCCACCTCTCTATGTCTAAACCATCCATCATAGATTTAATGATCCATATTTAATATTAGCATATTAGCATATAATGGACATTAGCACTAGATATGTTGCCTTGAAATAATAGTTGTTTTGAACATTGACACGATTTATAAAGAATAACTTTAAACATATAAAACTTTTATAAATTTATTTGTAATACATTAAAAATTATAATATTATGAAAGTTTTTTCAAAACAAATCAGTGTGTAGTGACCTTATAATATCTAGGAAAAAGTGCCATTTTGGTCCCTCAACTTTCACGGTTTCGCCAAACTAGTCCCTCAAGTCGAATACCAGTTTTCGCACGTCCCCCATCTTTCAAAACAGTGCCGATTTGGTCCCTTGACCGGTCAAACCCGGATTGAAGGGCGGTTTTGGTTGATGTGGCGCTGATGTGGCGTTTTTAGCTGGTGTGGCGCTCATGTGGCACACCATGTGGCGGCCGACGGCACCGTTCTCGGTAATTCGCCATTTTCGAGGTCTTATGTTGCTCGGATGAATTTGGGTTGAACACGAAAGTTGTAGATCATTTCGAGACGCATCGTTTTCATGTAGAAAAGTTTTTCATTTGAGCAATTTATGAATTTATAAAACATATTTTTGTCTCTGCCTGCTTCCGGGCCGACGGCACCATCCTCGGTAATTAGCCATTTTAGAGGTCTTATGTTGCTCGGATGAATTTGGGTTGAACACGCAAGTTGTAGAGAATTTCAAGGCTCATATTTTTTGTATAAACAACTTTTACATTTGAGCAACGTATGAATTTCTACAAAATTATTTCTCCGGGACGCGGTTTGCGGACCCCGCTGCGACGCGCTACAAAATAATTTTGTAGAAATTCATAAGTTGCTCAAATGGAAACGTTGTTTATACAAAAAAAAAATGCGCCTTGAAATGATCTACCACTTTCCTGTTCAACTCAAATTCATCCGAGCAACATAAGACCTCGAAAATGGCGCATTACCGAGGACGGGGCCGTCGGCCCGGAAGAAGGCAGCGACAAAAATATTTTTTATAAATTCATGATTTGCTCAAATGAAAAACTTTTCTACATGAAAAAGATGCGTATCACAATTATATACAACTTTTGTGTTCAACCCAAATTCATCTGAGCAACATAAGACCTCGAAAATGGCGAATTACCGAGGACGGTGCCGTCGGCCCGGAAGCAGGCAGCGACAAAAATATTTTTTTATAAATTCATGAATTGCTCAAATGAAAAACTTTTCTACATGAAAAAGCTGCGTCTCAAAATTATCTACAACTTTCGTGTTCAACCCAAATTCACCCGAGCAAAATAAGACCTCCAAAATAGCGAATTACCAAGAACGGTGCCGTCGGCCAGAAAAAAAGAAAGCCACGTGGTGTGTCACATGAGCGCCACATCAGCTAAAAACGCCACATCAGCGCCACATCAGCCAAAACCGCCCTTCAATCCGGGTTTGACCGGTCAAGGGACCAAATCGGCACTGTTTTGAAAGATGGGGGACGTGCGAAAACTGGTATTCGACTTGAGGGACTAGTTTGGCGAAACCGTGAAAGTTGAGGGACCAAAATGTCACTTTTTCCTAATATCTATACATTTTTTATGTTCTCATTCCAAATAGTTTAAAAGCTCTCTATACATCATGCAATCAGTGTGTAGTGAGTAGTGACCTTATTATAACCGGCATTGCACCACTCTTGATCACTTATTGATGATATGCCATCCCACCGCACCGCCCCGATGGCCCATGCCATTTGGGCCTCTCCCATTGGTGCCACATGGGATCCATCATCATGCCTAACAAGTTGTACGGAATCTCCTTGACGCCGCACCTTCGCAACTAATAATGAGCAGCTCCACCTTGATGTTGATCCTCCTCGCGTAGATCTCAACCTCGTTTTTGTACCACTTGTTATAAAATACAGAATACATAAAAAGAAAAGGCATCGTTTTTTAAGGTGGCTCCATAGGAGAGAAACACCTCACCTCATCTCATTGAATTTAATAATACATGTCACAATTTATAGTCTTTTTCTAATAGAAAAAATGTTAAGATAATATCATCCTTTTGCATCAATACCCCATGGCCAATACCAAAATGTTATCTAAATGCAAAACAACAGAAGTTTTTAGAAGAATTTATTGTCCAACAAATGTTGTCTAGAATGGAGTCGTTGAAACATGCCTCCATCGTCTCCTAAACAGATTAGTCCAACAAATGTTGTCGAGTTCGTCCAAAAACGGATTAGAAAGATCAACATCAAGTAAAGACGTGATAGTACAAAGATTTGTCGCGAGCTATTAGGCAGAGAAGAAATCGAAAAAACTTCATCAGAGACTACTGATGCACACAACAAAAATGACAATACATTATGAATTCTCCGAGGCGCAACTTTTAAACACGTCCTACAACCATCACCAGGAAAATCGTTGTTGCAGATGACCCCAAATGCCACCAACCTTAACAAAAAGCCAAAATATCTCACCAAATTTGTTAACAAGGAAGTAGGCATGTTCATGGGCAGTCTGGCCCAAAAAAGCCCGACCCGGCCGGGGCCGACCGGTGCACCGGGCCGGGTTCAGGCTTGGGAAAAATGCGCATCTAGCTATGGCCGAGACGGGCTTTCGGGATCGAGCCAGGCTTTTTGGGCTTCAGACCGGGCTCGAGCCCGAAGTGGAGGCCCAGGGCGTCGGGCTGGGTTGGGCTTGGGCTTGGTCCCGCGGGACCGGACTTTTCGAAGGCCGGCCGGCCAATGATCAGGTCTACAAGGAAGCAGTCCACCATCGTAGACCCCTCGACCGAACAGGAGCACCGCCACTGCTCGAGTTCAACACTAAGAAAGATCAAAATGCTACCGCACCAAACCACCCACAAAAAAACCTAATATGGTAAGGCTACTCGCCTATTGACCCACCTAACCTGGTGCTGGATCCCCCCTAGCTACTCTAAATAAAGATCGATACAGACTATCAGCCCCCTCTCTACATGGAGGCAAGCAGTGGTGAACGAGGCCACAAACGAGTTCACCCCCGACTTATAGATTCAGAGCTGTCTTTTCTTCCTAACTTTCGAATTCATTTCTTGTTTCAAATATTCACTTGTATCATACCATATCTCAACGGATTGGCGTAATTTTTCTACCGCTTGTACATCCCCGTAATAATAGTGTTTCTCCAAAAGAAAACTATGTTGTTCCGCGCCTTGGACTAACCATCCCTTAGAGGGTATTGTTAAAAGATCCTCGATTCCTAATGAAACCGATGTAGTAATGGCTTGATGAAAGCCCATAATCTTTATTTGATCCGATATATGGGATGTATATCCCATTCCGAATGATCTATTAATCTGCTAATAAGTTGTTTTACCGCAGTTCTTTCTCTCTCTTTCAGTTTATATTCTCTCGTCGATTTTTTTGATAGTCCGAATGGCATGAGTAAAGAATTAGAAATGGATAGAGTGAAAGTGGAAGTGGGTGAATGCGATGAGAATTCACGCTCGTCATTAATTAGCGGGCTAACGCTCGGCTACCTCGTCCAAGGGATGGGTATATTAATTTAGGCAACATATCTAGTGCTAATACCCATTAGATGCTAATATGCTAATATTAAATCTGAACCATTAAATCTATCATTGATGGTTTAGACATAGAGAGGTGGAGGCCCCTTTTCGATTTAGAAAGTTAAAAAGGTTGTGTAAAAGCATTTCAGGGAGAGATGAGGTAATTATTGGGGTTTTCATCTCTCCATATCCGAACCATCCATCATGGATTTAATGGTCTAGATTTAATGTTAACATATTAACACCTGATGGTCATTACCACTAGATATGTTGCCTTATTTCAAAATAGAGAAAGTATAAATCTACAAACTAGAAATTTAATCTCAAGGACATATAATATAAGCATTGAATCCTCATATTTGGTTTTGCGTGCATATCAGATGCACAAACGCCTATTAACATGTGGTGGGGCGTAATACCTTAATTTTTGTTAGCCCTCTTAGGGGGGAGGGCTTTGTAACCCCCCCCCTCCCCCAACAAATTTTTGTAACTCCTCGCTTATAATGAATGGCAGCTCTCCTGCCCTTTCAAAAAACATGTGGTGGGGCGTGTGAGTTTGTATGCGTTCTTTCTAACTTGTACAAATGTGTTATGTTTACAGCCTTCCATTCGTGCTATACTAGGTTTCGTCGGGAACCCGTGGTAAGTTCTTTGATTTCTTTTTTTTTTTTTGTTGGGTTTACAATGTTTTGTTATTTTTGTATACACCATTCGCTATAGTATTTGAAATTTTTTTGGTACTTTACAGATTTTTTTAGCAAAGATCTTAAAAATATATTTTAAAAAATTTATTTAGTTTTTTAACATTTTAAATTTAAAGATCATCGATATTTCCAACTAAAACTAAAACTAAAGCTGCTTCTCCTTGAGACCTAAGCCCAGCCCAGCCCAGCCCACCGCGCCCGCCTCCGCCGCTTCCTCCTCTCCAGTCTCCACGCCACAACCCGGCGAGTCCGCTTCGACCAGCCCCCGCCTCCCACGAGATCCCGCGCCCATGGCTGTCGGCATCGCGCTCCTCCTCGACCTCGCCGCCCGCGCGCCCCGCGCCTCCGCCTCCGCCCACTCCCACGCCGCCTTCTCCGCCGCCGCAGCGGCCTCCGCAGCGGCCGCGCTCTCCGTCTCCGGTGTCCCCCTCTCCGCTCGCCACCTCTTCGGGTTCGTCCCCCTCCTGTCCTCCATCCTTTTCTCTTGCTAGGGATTTTGTCTTGTCCCGTGGAGTGGCTCCCGTTTCCGGGTGTGCGGGCATGCCCCCGCGCCGCGATCGAGATGTTCTCGGGTGTCGCGCAGAGGTTTTTGCTAGGGTTTGGCTGCGGCTTCGCGGTGTAGCCCGATTGGTTTCGTTGGCGCCGGTCTGGTCGTTGCTCCATGGATCGAGGGAGGAAGCTGCAACCTATCTTGGTTTGGGTTGTTTTCGATCCTCGTGAAGTGCAGGAGAGTTCATCGTGGATGCTGCTGCGACTGTGAACCTGCTTGTATTGAAGCACACTGCAGTGCGCTTGTTGGTGCTGTTCTTGTGGTTTCTTACAACATGTGTTTGCGAGTGCGCGGAAGGTGTTTGATGAAAAGAGGCTGAAATAAATGCTCTTTTGATTGAAAGAGGCTGAAATAAATGCTCGGCTGCTTGTGTTTGTGCTGGCGATGGCGCATTGTCTAGGAGAAAAGTTTGATGACTACTGCTAGTAGAGGAGTATGGTCGTGCAGCATTGGATGAGAGAATGTTTTGAAGTCTTGCTGCTCATTGCATGGGTTTTAAACTTTTAATGCTATGCTGGCAGTTGTGATGCGTTTGGAGCCGTTCAAGGTCGGTGTGTTATATGTTATGTATGTATGACTGAAACTGTGATGTTTTTGTGATTCCTATTGATATATTGCTGTTGGTGCCTTGGTGATCCATGTTGTGTTACGTAACCTAGCCTCATTTGTACTTCTTACCATTGTTGTTGAATTAGATATAGGAGACAATGCATTTGTTACAGCTTCGAGTCAGAGTATGATATTTTTTTGATAGCTAGTTGAAAGTGTCTGCTCTTCTTTAGCAGTGACAATGTTTTCCTTGTTACATAAATTTTTTTTTATCAACTGACAAAACTAGTACGTGGAGATGAATTTATTTGTTACACTCCGAAGCTTGATGCTGTAATCTATCCACCAAGCTTTGCTTTTTGTGTACCTGAGGTGTACGTGGATTATATCTATACCAAGCTTTCCTTGTTTTATATGCAATATCAGCTGTTATTACCATTAATGTTAAATATTGGATTTAGTTAGAGAGGTAGCTGGACTGTTGGTTGTTTTAGTAAGTTGAACGAGAAATTCCATGCAGTTTTTCATTTTCTAACTTGCATTTTAATTCTGTTGTCCTAATAGTATTTAGTTCAATAATTGTACTAATAGCCTGATACTCATAATTTTGTTTTCTTGCTTCAGTTTTTCAGGGCTTCCTATTGCTCATTGCGATGCTGGTGCAACTGCTGGATTGAATGATAATCCTGATCTTGTTAATGATCTTAATAATAAGATATATGAATCCATCCAACACCAAATAAAGAAATACAATGTTGAGCTTAAGCCACTTTTTTCTGCCTTCGGGTTTAGAAATTTTAGTCTAACAACCCTGAGGTCCTTTCTATTGTACTATTTGCCGCTTTTGGAACCTCGCCCGCACAATGATGACGATGAAGATGACGATGATTTGCTTCAAGATGTTCCAGAGAAGAAGCCTGTTGATCTGGTTACTCCCTTCCACAATTCAGTGAAGCAAATAATCCGCGAGGTAGTTGTCTGCTACCTGATACTTACAGAAAGTAGTGCAATCAATTCAAGCAGTCTTTTATGTACTTAATAGCGAGTAGTATTGTTTACTCCATTCCACAACATAGGTACATTGCCTATTCAAACAATATAGGTCCATTGTCTTGTAAAATGTTGTACCACAATATAAGTCCATTGAGAAATCCAAGTGTAGTCATTGCAATAGTTTCTCATTGTACCTATGCTTCAATGCTGAAAAGGTGGACGTGTAGGTTGTAATATGACATCTAATAGGGTTTGCACGGTCAAATGTCATTAATCACTTTTTTTACAAGTGATTTGTGCTTAATTGGTCTGTACTTGTGGTGTGCTTGAACTTCTGTTTTTTTTTTAGGGGGGTGGGGGTGGGTGGGGAGGGGCAGAGGGAGTATATGTTAACATCTATTGCTTTTCAGAAATATTATGGTAATAGTGAGTGATCAGACACATGCTTGGTTAGAGTGATTGATCTAATACAGTAAGTATGGCTTGATATCAGACACTCCCACTTGTGCAGCTTAACTGTCATCCATTATTGCTTTGCTTTCTTCCCTTTCACCAAACAATACATTTGATTGACGCACATTTGGTGCTTAGTGAAATTTTCAATTATTATTGCCTTTATTTAGCTGTCAAGCTGGATTACCTTTGAAACAAACAGAAATTTCTTTGTCTGCATATTTGAACTATAAATTTGTTTGTAGCATCCATGTTGTTGAGGGCCTGAAAGCCAAAGCTAGGCCAAATGGGGGCTTCCTGGGATTAGCCTGCAAGCAATTAGCTTTGCACTAGAAGCTCCCAATACACTGAAGCCACTAGGAGGGGGTTTGCGGCCTTGTAGGATGAAACCAGCCTGGCTTATTGTATAACCTTAACTTTGGCCTAGAAGGCACTTACTATTTTACGAACAGAGTGAAAATTCAATTGAATGCTATTGTTATTGTACATTTCAGACTTCTGTTGTAACAACCAGAAGAGTCTTGGAAAGAATTGCGGTTCGTCATGTTTCAAAAAGAACAGCATGGAAGCTTCTCAAAGGTATAAGGTTTCTCTAATTTTCTCAGTCCTTCTAGCAACGTTCTTTTAAAGTTTTGTGGCAACTGAGCAGGCCCCTTGATATTTCTATGCAGTATGTCAGGCCATTGTGCTTATATTGTTCACCTGTTGGTGGCATAGGCATTGTATTAAACCATCATATATGACAGTTAACTAGTGTTACTCCATTAACTCCATGACCATAAATCTGGTAAATTGAATGTAATTTTTTCTGTACAAGTAGGAAGAAAAATGTCTAGATTACCTGTACTCAGTACTTCATGAAGTACATTCTTTTTCCAATTGGGTACCATTAACGAAGATATTTTACAGTACCAAATCAATGAAGGAATTCTGAAGTATCATGAAAATTAATTAAGTAAAAATAATTCCACCATCAATCCGCTCCAAATTGATTTCAAATGGATTAAATTTGATTTTTCATTTTTGTTCTGATGATAAGTTGCTATACGGATGGCGTAGAGATGTGTCTTATGTCTCTTAACGTTATGTGAACTAAAACTATTGGACCTAATTTTTTAGTCCAGTTTGATATTAGAAAGATTTTTTGACCATATTTCATTAATTGTTAGCATCCTGGGTCTGCTTGATATGGCACTGTGGAACTGTTTGTTGCTACAGTACTTCGGGTTCTGTTTGTGTGAGCCCTAGATGGGCCACGGGCCAGCGCCCATGACATTTCCTATGCCTGCTGGGACCCACATGCACATCATTGTTACTCGTTAGTAAGACTAGCCATTGGATGCTCAACTCAGCTTGTAAATTTCTTGTCAGGTTAACATGTATCCAATTTGAATTACATGAATCCTTGTTGTTTTGTTTTTCCATCTTCTGTCATGCATATTTAATGGACTACTTTGTTCAGAATATGCAATAATGGGAGTGCTCATATGGTAGTCTTTATTATTTCAAAAGTCTCTTGTGGTGAGTGATTGACTGACCTCCCATGTAACATTTGCCCCAGGTTTCCTGGTTTTGCATGCATGCGTGCCCCAGTTTTAAAACCTTTTGTCCCTTAGGTTTCACAATTTTTTTACGCAATCCCCTACTTTTCCTGTGTTTTCCGCGTTGAGTTTCCTAGTTTCACTTTTTCCATGGCGAAGCACGCACACTCGACTAGTAAGTTCGAAATAGCATTATAATTTCGGGCTGTGCTTGGACCATTGGTCAAACTTAAATAACAACTGAACTTGTCTCAAACTGCTAGAGGCCTAATACATTTTGGTTAATCCCAAACGAGCTTTACTTGAACACTTACATTTGCCTCTGAATTTATATCAGATACTCTAGCTACATTTTCTGTCAGTCACAGGATGAATTCTACCCTGTTTATTCTGATGCTTGCATTATGTTGTTCTGATTTCATGTGCACTTCAGGTCATGATTATTACTTTATCATCTGTCAGCATTTGATGCCTCGTCTTTTTAACTCTTTATCTATAGATGCTTCAAAATCATCACAGAGGAAAGCTGTGAGAGGAATGCCAATACCAGAGTACACATTCTGTGTTGCTCGAACAACATTTCGAGGTAAAATTTGCCAGTGATGCATTTTCAACCCTTTTTCTTTTTGTTTGTTATTGCTCATTCCCCCATTTCAAACAGCACATGCCTTGGGAGTTGCTGCTGCTTGGTCCGTGCAATCTATAATAGAGGTTTACAAGTGTTTCATACACAAGCCTAGTGATGATGAGGAATTGTTTGACAACATGGAGAAATTCAGATTTTTTGGGAGAAGGATTATTGGCATAAGCATTAAATGTGGTTTCTCTTTGGTTTGTGCCTCGATTGGAGCAGGCATCGGTGCCCTCGTGCACCCAGTACATGGACAGTGGCTTGGTGAGTTATCACTTCCTGTTTTCCTTTAATGCAAGTACTAGTCTACTGATGATGGTTGATTCACCGAAGTAGCACGCTTTGTTTCTCAATCTAGTACTATTATCGAAGACTTTCTAGTTTACTGGGCCATGTGCAATACACAGAACTTTTAGCTTTAAATTCACCATAAATTACTTTTCTTTATTTTGCATATGCTCTGTTTGCTTTGGGCTTGGTGAGTTGGCAGTCTCTTCTGTTGCAAAACATAAAGGAAAAAGACGTCCTGTGCATATTATTGTGGAATGATTTTAAATATATAACATTACATTTTCAGGTGTTGAAATTGACACTGCTAAAAATAGATGCCTTGCTAAGATTGTATAGATTTGCATTTGTTATTGCTTTGATGGCATAAAAAAGATCCAAAACTTTCAGATGCGATATGTTAATGACTGCATTTTTTCTATGGCTTGCAGGTTGTACCTTTGGAGATTTTGCAGGACCAATTGTTGCTGTCTTTATTTTTCAGAAGTATCAGTTACCATTGTGAGGTCAAAACCTGGTAATTTGACCATCCTGTCTGCCTGTTTTTTTGCTCCCTTTGAGCAATGTGAAATATCGCTATCTGTACGCAAGCAGCACTTCCCTGCCTTAAGTCAGACCTGTTGGAAATCTAACTTGAAGTTCACAGTCGATGAATAACTAGCTATGACCTGTATGCGGATAGTTCATAACTTCTTTTCGAGCCTTGCAGTTGCAGGCGTCATGAGATGTTCATATGGTCCACATGCTAAATTTTCTACTGTTTCCCAGGTTTTGAAACTCAGCTGTTTTTACCTTATCATTGATTTGCTAAACTTTTGCGGCCAGTTCCATCGATCTTGTCATTATGAACCGAATCCAGTGCGTTTTGAGTTGCATTGCACATTGCGCCATATCGAATCTGTACTGTGAATTGGCACGAGATGAAGATAACTTAAATCTTGTATCTTATTAGGATGAGTTTTGCCGTTTTGCTCCTTTACCTAACAGATGGGAGGAAACGATGACACTTCTCTCGGGGAGCTTTCGGCCTGATGTTGTCCAAACTGCTTCAGATTCAGATAGGGTGCAGATTTGGAGGTTAGGTTTTAGGGACATGCGGCTTTACACTGGGATAGGGAAAGATGAAACTCTCCCGAACGCAGTATCCTCATCGGATTGCCGGTGTTGGATGATCGGAGATCGCGGGCACTGCTGGCAAGACAACAGATGTACACGCTTCTTTGACTTCGCCCTTCGTAGCAACATATGATGATACCATGACATGCTCTTAATCAATTTAAACCTGGATTTTCTGGCGGCAGCAGCAGGCATGCTATATCAGCGTGCCGTCTCTTTTAGTAATTGTGCAATTTTCGTTCGCAATAAGACCACTGAAAGCCCCTAAAAAAAATCAAGGCCAACTAAAGAATTGTGTACAATCATGGTCCATACAAAGCTGGTCGCAATAATATTCTAGGACTAATACACATTTCATTTGTCCGTGGCATGGTTTTTGATCCAAGATAGCAACAGCTCAAGCATATCCTGTGCTGAAATTTCGCTGGGAACAAGATACATCAGCTGCACGGTAATGCATACCACCACCAAAGAGAATTTCCTGACCAAGCTAGTTCAGTCCATCCGCTTTGTCATAAGATAGAGGTGTGCTCTGGGCCTCTGCCAGGGTATCCACTGAGATACTGCTCCCTTGGATTGTGAGATGATGCAATTCAGTAATTGGCATCATGGCGTGTCCGTTTACTAGCTGCTCTCATGTGAACGGGTAGAAGTTGGAGAAGAGCAAGCTACCAAGAAGAATGTAAGCAATGAAATAAACACATATCAAATAGCTCCATCTTCTAGAAGAGAGAGAAGGAGAAACCAAAATGTGTGAAGCAGCCCAGTAAATCGGTGGACTAGCGGACAGAAATCTTGTTGACACCTGCACCAAAGAAACAAAATGCGAGACTTAAGCATTGGAATCTGCATTTTAGTCTCTAAATAGGCTATGTTTTAATACACATAAGGATAACACTGACCTGGACATGCATCACAAAGAAAGTTGTTAATGTCATGAAGGCCAGATGTAAAACGAAAGGGAGAACTAATATGGTGCACTCATCCTTGCGATCTTTGAGAATGTGGCCAGTTGACCTATTGTTATGTGAAGAAGCTGAAGCGTCATCAGCTGCAACTGATTTTCTCTTTTTAGCCTCATTCAGTCCAGTAGAATATTCACTCTTCAACACAATAGCACCATCTGAGCTATTGTACGCTTCTACTGATCTCCCCTCAATATTGGCAATGAATAGCTCATGTATACTAGTTGATTGAAAGAGTTGGCAAAACAATTTTGTGTAATGGATAATAGAATAAACTGCAAGAGACAGTATTGGTGAAGCCAAAAGAAAGTTGGGCAGCTGCTTCACTTGAAAGTACCTCAAGAAACCAACTCCCCTAAAAGGAAATAAAAAATGTAAATCAAACTAATGTAACGCAAAAGTGGACAACAGATTATCATTTAGCAAGCAAGCTTACTATGAAAGTATGTGAGGTTTGTAAGGGTAAATGCATATCATTAACATTCTTGCAATGATGGTTGCAAACAACATAAATGCTTTAATAAAATTCTGACGGGCATAAATGATATGATGAGAATGGGTGGTTTGTTAAACGAGTACGGCAAGGATCCAATGATTCAGTCCCACAACTATACCACACCCTCAAGAATGAGACCTGTAATTTCACCCATGACGATTTAAACCTAGGGGGTGGGCTTCACAACCAAAGCATCTTACAATATGTCCTAGGGGCAGTTCTCAAGAATGGGTGGTTTTGCATGTGTCTTACACATGGGATGCAGAACCACACATGCGACTACATGTACTTGCCCAAGAATGGATACTACAGCTCAAAGAATGCCATCCTAACAACATTTACAATTGGTGCAAGAGAACACAAGGATGAAGGAACATGTAAATCATATTGCACAAAAGAGTAATGCGGAATTTCATGTTTGTACAAGAGAAATCCTGAATCCTTGTACTCAAAGAACTATTGTGGTACTAAGCACTTATATGTGATTTGTGACACAGAATGTAATACTATCCTACTATAGCTAGAACAAACATAAGAGGCAAAAAAAATTGACATCTTTAAGAAATTATTAATCTAGTACTGGTAAAGCTAGGATAAAAACAGATACCAGTAGTGGCTTTGAATAAAACTGTACAAAAGAGGAACTTTTACTTTGCACCATGGTCTCAGCTCCTCTGAGTTCCCGTTTAGGCATATATTGAAATATCCATATGCTTGGAAAGCAAATAATGGTATAAATATAAAAAGGGAGCGCACAAATCCAGTGATAAGGGCCTGCAATGCCAACTTGGGCCAAAGAACAAGGAAATGTGGTTAGATATCTTTGCTAATCATAGCTTATGTAACCGAATGGAAGTTTTGCATACACCAAATTAACATGTAAAGCCATAGAGCCTCTTCACATCAGCTAATAAAAGGCACCATGCAAAACAGTAAGGAAAATTCATAAAAGACTAAGATAAAAACTTACTATGGGTCTTTTCTTGTGGACAGCAGCATTATATGCTTGTAGCAAAGCCTGAAAACAGAAATAGCCAGCACTAAGTGCTCCATTTGACCTAGCGGAACCAGAGAGGGCGAGCATCATCATTGCAATAGTATTAGCACCGGAAAACAGGTAGAACAATCCACCAAGTGAAAACAGTGCATAAAGACTTTCTGAATATCTGCCACAAAACAAAAGGTTGTTAAGAGATATCAATAACTTCTTTTCCAAGTTGTGGTGTAAAGGGAAAGGAGATTACAGTGATGAGTAGAACACAGAGGCAGGATTGAAGCAAAAAAGAACAGTCGCTCGGTAAGCTATTCTTGAATCCTTCAAGATAAGCACAGACAATCTGCAAAAACCAGAATTGATACATTCAATAATATAGGTAACTCGGGGCAAGAGTGGAACAAAATTCAAGCTTTATGAACATGAGATCAGTAGCAGTGTAAAAAAGGGGAAATTTAGCAACTGCAAATGGGTCATCAGCACTTGAAATGGGTGCATGATAACTAAATATTATGAGTAGTAGAGCATTGCGGCTTTTCCATTTGTTTTGTAACCCTCTCGTGAACTGTACTAAAACAAGAAATCATTTTCAACACCCTAAGTCCCTAACTATACCAAAATTCAGCAAGCGCATAAAAAATCTAATGAAGCTTGCATTGCACGAGAACGCCGATCACCTGTAGAAGTACGCGACGGCGGCTACGAAGGCAGCATTGTTGAGAATATACCCAGAGACGACGAGCACGGCCCTGTACCTAAGCACCGGAACCAGGGGCGCGAACACTGCCACATGACGGCGAGCATCCAGCACCACATCGGATCAAGCAAACGCACCTGAGCAACGGCGAGGTGGAAGGGTGGCTTACCGGACCGGGAGAGGAGGGCGAGGGAGGCCGGGAGGAGGGGGAAGAAAGCGAAGGACTGCTCGTACTCGTAGCCGCACTCGGCGGCGCGGGCGAAGTGGACGCCGTCCCACACAGCCAGGGATGAGACCGCGGCGGAGGCAGAGGAGTTGGCTCTGGAAGGGAAGACGGCGGAGGAGGAGAGGCAGGGCGGGTGGAGGGTGGCGGAGGTGTCGTACGGGCGGAAAAGCAGGCGGGAGAGCAGGGAGAGGAGCAGGACCAGGGCGCGGGAGGCGGCAGCGAGCCGGACTACGGCGGCGACCGGCGGCTGCGGCGCCATGAGTCGGAGTAGGACTGTAGGAGGATGGCCGGATTGGTCTGGTATGACTGGTTCAGCCAACCGGCTCGACAAAGCCACTTCCGAGTAGGGATGGAAATGAGCAGGGGTGGCTAAACCGGCTGGGCTATAACAAGGCTGAACTGGGCTGATCCGTACTGTTCACTCAACCGAGCTGGTCGGTAAGGTTTGGTTCACAAAACCAAACTTGGGCTGAGGCCTCGGCCTGTCGGGCCGGTCCGGTTCAGTTCGTATAGTGACGGGCCCACAAGGTTCGATTTTGGTTCGGTTCAGTTAGTCACTATATCATATTTATTTAATTAAATATATTCATATATATATTTCTAATGACACTGATGTATTTACGCAATTTATAGTGTATATTTGTGAAATATAGTGGTTTTTTAATTTATTTAGATATTTTTAATAAAAATGAACCTGCCCATATAAACCGGGTTGGCCCGGTTCGGTTCGGTTACTGTGTGAACCGAACCTGGCCCAAGACCCAGGCCTATTTGCTCGGTTGGCTCGGACCGTTGGCTAGGTCTGGAAATGAGCCGAGTTCGAGTGAGCCAGTTAACCTACCGAGCTAGAGAGGAAGTTCGGTTCGAGCTTGTTCCGGTGGGCGAGCTAGGATCGACTCGACCCATCTTAGGATTACGTCTTACTCATGGCTTGAGCTTTATTACTATATGGATTTGCTAAATACACGTGTTCATATATTTTTCTCTTTCTATGTTTCATGTTTCAGCCAATCTAAAATCATCCATTAATAAGACTAAAATTGCATCCATAATAATGTGTAACTTTAACTTAGGCCCTATTCTTTTGAGCTGATCTGAACGGCTGGAATGACTGAATTTTGAGAGCTTATCGAGTTAGTCTCGAGATTCAGATTCATTTCGTTTGACTTGATTTTTAAAGCGTTAGGTTCTACCTTCAAAACAGCGAAAAACAGACTCAAAAAATCAAACCATATGTCTTTTCAAAACGTAGATAAATCGTTAAGCTGTTAAGCTGAAAAGAACCAGACCTTAATCATAGTGCAATTCTTGTATACATGCACATTGCCGTGGGAAAACCGACTCTCCTTTTTTATTTTAGACCGTATTTGTTGGGATGTTCACTGTAGTTACACCTGTTATGTAGTCTATTTTTTTCTTTACTTTCATTTTCTTCTACTGGAATTAGACAGCCATTGTCTACTCTTTAGAGCATCCCCAGTAGGGTCTTTAAATTTCCCTCTATCGCTACAAGAATCGCTACTTCTGAATCGCTACAGTCTGAATTCTCTCACATGCATCAAATTCCCTCCTGCTGCATTTGAAAAATTTTAAAATAGAGGTGCATTTGGGGGGTGAGATGGGGATGCTCTTAGAGGCATAAACACGTCAAATACTTTCTTCTCGAGGATGGGATTGGGGTGCACATCATTGTTTCCTTGTTTGCCAATTGCCAATACGATGCTGACGCTGAATTAGCCTGATGAAAATCGATCGAAACGAAACAAATTTTCGGTCAACTTTACATTAGACAGGCCAAAAAAAAAAAAAGGCTTGAAAACTTTCATTTCCATCCCCACCTCCCTTATCTCCCGCGCTCCCCTCCCTCCACTCCCCATGGCTGCCGTGGGCGTCGCCTCCCCGCCGGCGCCGGCCACCGCCCTCCCCTCGCCTTCCTCCTCCCCGCGCCGCCACGCCCGCCTCCTCCCCGCCCGATCCGTCTCCGCAGCGTCGTCCGCGCGCGGTGCACCGCAACCGCCGCCGCGGCCGACGGCGCCAGGGCCACGGCCGCGGAGGGCGCGGCGGCGGCGGCGGAGGGGGACTTCGACGCGGGAACCGACGTCGCCGGAGGCGCTGCCACCTCCACGCGGCCGCCCTACTCGCTCATCTCCGAGGCCAACGTGCAGAAGGCCTTGCGCGGTCTCGGTGAGCGTTTCTTGGTTTCTTCGCCACGTCCCGTTGGTGCCATTGTTTCTTGTCAAATCTCTGAATTGTATGAAATGAACAAACTTATCATGATTTTAATTTGAAACTTTTGATCCCTTAAGTTTCCACATTATGGCATAGCTGCAATGCCATGCCATGTCATGCCACAGACTACATCATTGAAACAATTGCAAATAATTTCAATATGTTGGCTAAAGTTTCAGTTCATTTAGCCCATCGAGGCATCGAAGTACTAGTGTTTCGATCTTGGGATACATTAACTGTAAACCTGTACCCATGTAATTTACACTCCATTAACGCTATTGCCTATTTGTACCCTCGTATGCTGTGGATTTTGGGCTGATTTGGCATGTATGGGTATGGTTTTCAGATGTTTATCTTTGTGTTTCCTCCTGTTATGGTGTCTGCGACACAAGTTTTGGATGTGCAAGAATTATTTGGTCAACATATATAGGCACACCAATGGGACTCCCTCTAAAGGATGTCGCTGGTTTTTAGACATGCAAAATTTAGCATATTACATTATAGCTCGTCTGTTTAAAAACTACTTTGTTGAAGGTTTTTTTTTTTGCATACTTGCAGCAATTACAGATGCTGATCACTATGGCAGGCTCGGAATCACCAGATCAGCTTCTACCGATGAGGTACATTTGAGTTCTCTTAGTAGCATCCATCTCATTGGTCATTACAATGATATAAGCAGTTAAAATTTCTTATCGCTATGGTAGAAGCAAAAATTGTGCGAATTTCCACCCACAGGATTTAAATGATAGCAAACAAATATAAACCCTGATTCCCTGAGTGACTCCATTATGGCTAACTGACGTGCCTGCATCCTGCAAGGCTGCAAAGTTGGACAATACCCTAGACATTCTGTGGTGTTGTATTCTCAATGACTGTCGCCGAAAACAATCTGATAGTGGAGCATACCAATCCCAATAATGGAGGATGTGTGCTAGAAAAATTTCTCTTTATGTCGTGCTAATTTGAAGATTTGGACCTGTTAAATTCATTGTGATGTCAATTAATATCAATTGCCGTCAATCACGCAGACTTATGATTTTTATTTTTGCCACTAGTTGGGGCATACATCTCTTGGACAAAAACAAATACATATGCAAAAGTGAAATGCATGACCAACTACTGGCAGAAACAAAAATTTACCAAATGAATTAAGTTACAAAAGGTATTCAGGTAACATAGGAACCCAAAATTTATGTTAAGAACTTGCTTTTGTTGCCCATTTATACAGCTTCTTATCAAATGCTATGAGCATAATTTATAGCCTCCACCAGAGGGATCAGAAATTCCAGAATCTAAAATCCACAGCTTAGTATGAATAGTTAGTGTAATATCTTTGGGTACTCTCAGTCATATATGAAGATTACTTTTACTCAATGATTTTCTTCAAATTTAGTAGATACAGTGTTATTGACATCTGATGTTGGCTACCTGGAAATATGCTCTCTTTTTTAACGAGAACCTGGAAATATGCTTTCAAGTGCGCTTGGCCAACTATCAACCTAAAGGCATGTTTTTAATCTCGAAATCAGGTTAAATTTGCCTATGAGAAGAAGTGTGAAGAGTTAAATAGTAAAGGATTGGAGGAAGAGGAATTAAATAAGGAGCACGACCTTCTAAAGGTTCACTTCAAAATTGAAGAGCCAAAATTCTCCATCCACTTCTGTTTCTGGTACTTCCTGATCATGTCTTCACCATTGCAGGAATCTTTTACCATACTATCAACTGAGGAAGAGAGAAGATTATATGATTGGAGCTTGGCAAGAAGTGGTCAGCCCGAGCGATATGTCTGGCCCTTCCAAGTCGATCCCTTGGACTTACCTTCAGGTCCTCCAAAGGTCTGCAGTAATTCCTATCTGAAGTGTTGCTTTCTCTACATACTGACGAATTGCTAAAAAATGAGGAATTCCTGTCCAAGCAGCACATTACCAAGTCCTGCAAATTTCTACCGATGAAATTGATCGTAGTTCAATGATAGTGATAGAAATGAGGTTAATATTCTTAAGATAACTGATAATAAAATGTTATTTTGGTTTGTTTATCTGCACTGCGGAATTAGCTATGATATGACGAGCGTCTAGGGAACAGCCACCTAAGAAATCAAGCTTAATAGAACACAATTTCTCTGAGCCTTTTTTTTTCTTTCAACAACTGACAAGTTAAATGCATTTGTTTGCCCGATCTGTGGTACCTTAACAAGAGGTATGTTTGACTGACAAGCAGGAACAAGAAGATGATCTTCCAACAAAGCTTGTCGGCTATTTTTTCCTGGCATGGTTCATACTCTCGGCTGCCTTATCAGTAACTCTCAACAGATGATGCAAAATTGTAAAATGCAATTCAGTACTCTTACGCCTCACCACGAATGCTATCGATGACGTGTATATTGATTATAGCAAGTAAAGTTGCGCGAATGCTGAATGCAAATGTGTACAGATTTCATCCGAAGCTTTGGAGTACTTGCTGGGTCATTTGGTACGGTGCAAACGTGTGTGCAGTGCAGACACAATGCTGTTTGTGATGGTATTTAGCTACTTGGGGTCCTTTTGAGTTTTGTCCTAATATATATATTTTTTTAAAAAAAATTGGTTTCATACCAGGGAGGAACCTGCATACATGAGCGGAGCCCAATGGGCGGGCCGGCAGGTGGTGCACAGAAACCTCGGTTAAAATATTTAGGAAAAGTTCACTTTACCACATTCAAATATTGCCAAAGTTCGGTTTTGCCCTCTCAACTCTAAAACCGAGTAACTTACCTTTGCTGTTAATACTAGACAAAATATCGTCCTCGCTTGAATTCACTATGATTTTTTATGACATGTCAGTCCTATTCAGCATGATTTTTTAGAAAATAAATATTGAGAAATTAATAAATTATAGAAAAACATAGAAAGCTTAGAAAAAAAATAAAAATATCTGCAAATTCATATAAGTGTGTATGACCAAAATTCACAATAAAATTATTACGGTTTTGCTCAAACACAATCGCTTGGACCGCGTCACGTGCTCGCCGATGGCTGGGCCCGAGCAAGGCGCGTGCACGACCCAGGCGACTGTGTCGGAGCGGCTCACGAATTATTATAATTGTGCGGAAACTTATATGCAAAAAAATATATTTGTTTGATAACATTTTTGTTGATTAAATAAATCAAATATTTAGGAAAAGTTAGTATGGCTTGTAGGAGAATTGGAGAAAACTAAGAAAAGTATAATATTAGTTTTACCTTTCAATTTGAATTTGTAAATTGAGATTCAAACATACATTCTCCACTATTTCAAGGTCAAAATTCAAATACAAATTCAAATGTAAAAATAACATCTTTTCATTTTTTATTAATCTATCCATTTCTCTAAAAGTTAAAGGTAATTTTCCTCATATTTTCCAAAAGCCGAACAAAGTTTTTCTAAATACTTAATTTATTTAATCAATAAATACGCTCTTAAGACAAATGTTTTTTTAAATTTAAGTATACTCACCAAAATATATACTTTTTATATTTGGATTCTTCTTTTTTTTGGTTTGTAGGTTTTTCCCTCATTTTACAATGATTTTCTTTAATTTATTATATTTTTTTAGAATTTTCAAGAAATTAGTAGGGATCAACCCATAAACCACATGTGCTTTTCCAGCTTAGATGTAGTGCTGGGAAAACGGGCCGTGCCAAATGGGCTAGCCCGGGCACAGCCCGGCACAAACATTTGATGGGCCGGGCCGGCACGGCCCAAAATGGCGTGCCGTGCCGGGCCTGAAAACTTGGCGCGGCGTGCCGCTCAGCCCGGCCCGACTGTACAGGCCGTGCTTGGGCCGGCCCGGCCCGAATGGAGGCACGGGTCAGGTTTTTATATTTTACGTGGCCTTTCTTTGCTCAGATCAATTTCTGTTCAATACAAAAGTTGTAGATAATGTCGAGACGCATCTTTTTCATGTAGACAAGTTTTTCATTTGAGCAATTTATGAATTTATAAAAAATATTTTTGTCGCTGCCTGCTTTTGGGCCGACGGCACCGTCCTCGGTAATTTGCAATTTTTGAGGTCTTATGCTGCTCGGATGAATTTGGGTTGAACACGAAAGTTGTAGATAATTTCGAGATGCATCTTTTTTGTATAAACAACTTTTTCATTTGAGCAACATATGAATTTATAAAAAATTATTTTGCCTGCTGTTTTCCTACCCGTGCCGTGCTCAGGCCGGCCCGCCATGCCGGGCCTAGATTTTGGCACTCCGTGCCGGCCCGGCACAGCCCAAATTGCTGACCGGGCCGTGCCGGCCCGTTTTGCACCGGCCCGAGGCACGACGGGCCCGACCCGGGCCGGCCCGGCACGGCCCAACTCCCACCACTACTTAGATGTGTGCACCAGGTCCAGGTGTCCAACCCGCGGAACTTTGACTAATTGGGCTAACCAATATAGGAAGCAACCTCATGCCCTAATGGGCGGTGTGTACTAGACATGTTCAAAGCTCGGGTCGGGCCGGGCTTTGGGCCGAACTTGGAAAAGCTTGGTCCCGTGGGACCATGCCAAAGCCCGGTCTGGTCCGGCCACGGCTTAATTTGCATTTTTGTTGGGCCCGGCCCGACAATCGGTCTTTGGATCGAGGCCCGAGCCTGGCCGTTGCGCTAGGCCGGGCTTCCCATGATCAGGTCTAATGGGTATATGCTAAAATCGTAATGCTTGATTCAAAACCGAAGCAACGGAATTGTCGCTACATGGTGCCACTAGGCTTGTTGCCCTAACCCCTAAGTGGAATAGATTGTCTTCCACGCGGATGTTGCCTCTAATCCACTGTTGTGTGGTGTCCACGTTGTCGATTGTCATGAGATTGCGGTGTGTCGGCACCACCACTCGCTACTATGTTGTTTGATTGTTCATTGTTCCAAATAAGCAGTTTAGTGCACTATCATAGAGCATGGTTCTTACAACTCTATTCTCTTTTCCAAATGCTCTCTACTCATTGATTTCTTCTTATTCCTCCTCTCTAGCGACAGGACGATGGTTTCATGCCCATATGTTACACGTCTCTAATAAACATTTTTTCACATTATTATTCCTTCCTCGAACACCATCCCCTATCCTACGATGATTCCTTTGTGGGTTGTGTCTATGGCAGCGCGACCACCGTTGTCCCCACATTGCCATGGCCCACCGTCGCTCCTCTCCCACCTCGGTCTCCCTCTGTTGAGGAGGGGGCATGGGGAACCCGACGGCCAATGCATTTACGTGTTTGGAGAAGAGGTAAGTAAAGACAAATACCTAACATGATTGGTTGGAGGGGATTGAGAGGAGGGAATGATAATCATGAACAAAAGGTTGTAAATCACTTGATTGTTAGAAAAGGAACGAAAATTTGTCGATTAAAGGGAGGGAATTCACTTTCCTAACGAGCTAGGGAATTTTTCCCCACCCATTTTTCATTCCTCTTCCCCTCTTCCCATGCCCATCACGTCCTATATGTTTTAAGCAACGACACCATCAAACAAAGCGGCATTCTTTTTTAAAATATGGGGGAAAATAAAAACGGTGATTTCTTATGAAAACGGGAACAGATAGTCCATTAATGAACTAATCAGTTATGCGAGTCATGACAGGTGGGCCCTGGTGTGACACCACCTTAGCTGGGAACTGGGAAGTGTGTAGCTTGTGCCCTTGTGTTACTGTTCCCCCTCCACCTCGCAACCGCAGGTTGTCCAGTAAGTGAGAAGCGAACACAAGGACTCTAGGAGGGAGGCAAAAACCCTAGCTGCATTTGCGCACCCATGGCGATGTTGGCGACGGCGATCTCCGGCCGCGTCGGCGCTGAGTCCAGCGCGGTCCTCGCTCCGTCCGCGTCCGCCCTTCGCCCGCCGCTCCTGCGCGCCGCCGCCAGCTCCAAGGTCCGCTCCACCCCAGCCCCCCACCCCCCATCTCCCCAAAACCCTAGGACGAAGAACCAAGTCTCCCTGTTTCCCATCCCGGTTGCTCTACTCCATGCCCATGAACAATAAATTAGCTTTCCTTTCTTGCTTGGGGAAACCGCGCAATCAATTACCTGCTGCTTGGTTAGTTGTTTTTTTTTTGTTTTTATTTTTTTTCATGGATCTAGTGCTGCTGCTGCTGCTGCTGCTGCTGCAGTATGTTGTTTTTTTTTAGAGGGGGTTTGTCACATCTATAGAACTTGAATCGAAGTTGGGGCATTTGTTCAGCTGCAGGTTGCCCGTCCTTGAGAAATTGTTAGTATTGGAGTATTGCGCTAGAAAAAGTTCAGCCAAAGGTTGTATATGCAAGCTATTTTTTAGTATATATTCTTCATGCTAGATTTGTGGAGCTGCACATATACATTTCTTGAGGAATGCAAGAATTATAACCCATGATGAGTGACCTCTTGCGCCACTACTAAACACTAAGGTACATGGCCACATGGGTCACCCCATATTCTCATATGGATTAGTGTAGCCAGTGGAATTGCTGAATGTGCACAAAAATGACGAAAGCATTGTTAACTAGAAATCTGATATATTGTTGGATGCACATCGGAAGCTGGTAGTAGGCCTGGAAGAGGGTGAAAACCTAACTTGATCTGGTAATGGACTGTGAATGAGGAACTTTTCATTTTGCAAGTTTCGGGAAAGCTCCTGGGTATTTCTTGAATTCTTGGTTTTTGAAAGGAGTGTCATTTACAAAATTTTGGTTATTCCTACCTTGCATTTCTTCCTTTGGTCCATTGGATTTTTGCTTATTTGGGTGCACACACCTTTTAAAGCAACCTTTGTGGTGGAAGATGAAGTCTCCATACTTGAATAGCTAGTACTTATTCAATCATATATTCATATATGTGATGCACAATATATAAACTAGTGCACCATTCTGGTGCAGTTATTGGCCTTTATGTGCTCACTGTCATGTTGCTTACTTGTGTCATAATTATCCACTTAGCACGCTAGAAGTAAGAATTAGTACTGCCAGTGGATGCTGCCGTCGTGTCAGGTTCTGGGCCCTCTTGTAATTTTGACAATGATAGGACATAATTGATATCGTATTGCACTGTTGTTAACAAAAAAAACACCAGCTATGCTTAAGAGAGCTTTGTGCTAGTATCTTCACCCATGTGTACTGTTTATTCAGCGATGTGTTATTTATATCCAGAACAGGGTAATTTTGTTCTCCATTTTGTTGACCCGTGTGTACCCTTCCCCATCCTACTCCAGTCCCTTTGGGCCTCCATGCCCCACTCCCATGACCATCAAAACTTTTTTGAGACAGAAGATATGTGATGTACTGAACATTGCTGGTTTGTTTTTGAGTATGTTACAAAGTTTCTGATGGTTGATTTACATTCCCATTGAAATGCTACTATGTCATTCCTAATGCAATTTTTATTCAGTGGCATAGTACTAGATTTTGCTTTAAAGTCTAAAAACCTTGGTGGATATCATCTAACAGCTTATGGTATGATCCTGCAGGCATACTTTTGTGGTTTCCCCCGTAAAGGATCTATCAATTTCATGCTTGCACCTAGGCAGCTATGCATTGAGCATCAAAGCTGCTCACAGAGCTCCACTCAAACTTATGCTCTTTCAAGGAAGGACTTCTCTCCCATAACTCAAGATGTGGAAGGCTTCCTTCACAACGTTGTCAACTTGGGGATTCTTGATCGTCTGAAATTAGCATGGAGGATCATCTTCCCCACGCCAACCATAAAGGAGAACTCCAATGCAAATATTGCAAAGCAGAGGCTTAAGATGATACTGTTCTCTGACCGGTGTGAAGTCAGCGATGAAGCAAAAAAAAAGATTGTTGAGAACATCGTGGAGGCACTATCAGAATTTGTTGAGATAGAATCACAGGATAATGTCCAGGTGGATATCTCAAATGATGCTGGCCTTGGCACCGTGTATTCTGTGACAGTTCCTGTGCGTCGGGTGAAGCCCAAGTACCAAGAATCTGAGGAACAGTACAGGGGAAAAATTGTCGGTGTCGATTTCAAGGACACTGGAGAATCATCAGGTAGTGTTGATGTCACATTCGGTTTCTTCGTGCCCAATGAGAACTACTAACCCCTTGTAATCAAACTTTCGTACCGTAGTTCCCATTTGTTTTCTTTGCTGCACTGTGAACTCCTTGGGTAGAATGATGTTATAGTCCGATGTAAATATGTAGGTCTTTCTTTGGTTCTATGTTTCATTTTTTGAATTGAGAATATGTTTCATGTAATTTTATTCTGGAGCTGGCAAACGTTTGTGGGCCCAGGCTGTCCCATTTTTTAAAAAAATATGTTTGTTTGTGAGGAAACGACACTGTTCCATTGTTTTGCTACATATTCCTTCCGTTTATTTTTATAGGGCATATTTGAGTTTGAAAAATCTTTGAAGTTATGCTGACAGTTCAATTTCTCTTATTATATATTGTATCGGTTGCAATTAGAAATACAAATCCAAAATACATTTTTGGTACACCAAAGATGCATATATTCATGTAATATATATAATTTGACTAATTGTTGGTGAGCTTATAAAGTTTACCTTTTCAGATCAAAATGCTTTTTTACTGGAAAAAAAACAGGTATTGCCGTTTTTCATTATGTAATTTGTTTTGATTTGATGAATTGTGATGGTCCATAGCATACATCAAATGTGACAGCTTATAAAGTTGTTGTTTATAATGGGACTAGAAATTCCCATATTAATCAGGAGAAGAGAAAACATCTATAACTGTTGATTATAGTGGGACTAGATTATAACGGTTTAGACTAATAGAAGAGTTTGTATGAACTGCAATAAATAAATAATAAATCAAGATTACATGCCAACTACAATAAAGAAACACAAATCAGATTAAAAAATTATATTAGCGCAAATGCGTGGAAAACCATACTTGTTCATTTAAACGAAGAGTAAAATATAGGAAAAAGTAAAAACAACGGCTCGTGCAAAAGCAGCAAGGCCCAACGCAATGTAAATGTCGCCACATCACTAAGCCACCTTGGTCTAAAGTTGATCAGCTCACAAGCCACAACGGCTTAAAGATAACCACCTCAAACAACACAACTGAGGAGACAACACCGACCAACACGCACACATCGGCAACCGAAAAAGCCGACCCGATTAAAAAATACCGCTCAAGCGAGGACGACACAACTACCAAACAACACTCAAGAGACAAACATATGGGAGGAGGCGACAACAAAGCCTTAGCAACAACGAGATTGCCATGTTCGCCTGTCTGCAACCAGGTTTTCACCCTAGACGATGGAGCATCTACGATGGTGCCACTAAGATGGGGAACGACACCGAACGAGGGTCGCCACCACTAGTCCAAACTAGGCAACACACCCCTGCCTTGAAGCCGTGCTGCAAAGACTAGTGTTGACAAGAAAACCCGTAGCTAACCGACACTGACACCATGGCCACCTCCGAAAGGCCGTCGTCACACACCCGTCCTGACGCCACGTGGCTCCCACGAGAGGTGGGGGAGCTGAGCAGAAGGACAAAACATAGGGAAAGACAACATCGACGGTGAAGCTCAAAAGGTTAGGACAATACCGTCCACGCCAAGCCACCCGAGTGGAGGGCGGAGGAGGTTAATCAGAGCCACCGCACAACAAAGACCAGCCAACAATGTCGAGGACAGTTGTCCTTGGCCAACTCAACACCGCATCACCATCACCATCGTCGTCACACCACATCGTGACGGTCTCTGCCATCACCATGGCAGACATCCACACAACCAACCTCCATGGCAGCCACTGTCACCACCATGGAAGCCTCGTCGCCGCCTAACTCTGTCGCTACATGCCTGTCACCACGCCACCTATGCCGCACCACCGCCAGGATTGGGATCTGACCATGTTGGGAAGGGGGTGAGGGGGAGCGACGCTTGTGCCTGACCTAGGCTGCTTGTCGTTGGCGCTCCCTAGGCTGCTTGTCGTTGGCGCTACCTGGACGGCGAACTTGTGTAGGGAAGTGCTCGTCTTGAGATTAAGAGTTACCCTCTATTCCCCCTCCCAAGGGAGGCAACCTCAAGATGAAGGGCAACCCAAGATGGGGTGAAAACTTGAAAGTACAACAGGCTCAGGAGTCTAGGCTATATACAACTGATTTTTTCCGCGCACTTTGCCTTCACAAGCACCCAGGATCCTAAGGACAAAGTGTTAGCCCTACCCCTAGTTCTCTTGTTTGCTCTTGGTCTGGTTGCTAAAGCATGGGCCTGTCCGTCTATCTCGCTTGCCTTTCTTTTGTAGCCTTGGTGCGTGGGGACAAAACAATGTTTTACTTTGTATGTCTTTGTACCTTGTCTCTGACTGCTGACAGTGCATTCATCCGCCTTGCAGCGGCGGTGGTTGGCTACTTTTTGCAGACGGGAAGCATCTTTGAATCCTGAGCTTTCTTTTGACTATTCTCCCTTAGCGGGAATCCAAAATCTCCCCTTTTTGGCAATGATTGATGTGCGAAGCCCCTAGAAGCAATCCTGAGCTAGTCTCTGGCCTGGAGTATTTTTCATGATGTGTGGCCGGAATGCGTGGTGCTTTGGGTAGATCCCCACTCAGGGCTTCGACTCAGAGTGGTCTCCAAAAAACATGGAGCTTTGGAAAGGTCCTCACGGCAGGTTTCAACCAGAAATGGTCTCCAAGTCCCGTGGCGTTTCAAAAAGATCCCCATGCAGGACTCCCAACCCGTAGCGGTTTTCAAGACACGTGGACATCTAGGACGGTTCGCACAAAGTCTTGTTGCCTGGAAGCGGTGTGGGCCATAGAACACCGCCTATCGCCAAATCCGCGCGGCCGCCGAGATTGGTTAGCAGGCGAAAGATCGGACAGTTAAGACTTCTGGGTTCATTGTGCTGTTGCAGGTAAGACGGCATCACAACCGTTCACTCGGCTTGAACATGCCAAGCTCTCATGCCAATACTCGATACTCCCAACGAACATGCATCTTTTCATAGCTATATTAAAAAACAAACCAACAGTGATATTTTTGCCAAAATCTTATAGGCCGCGAAGCTGATAAAGATATGAATGGCATATTGGCATTACACAACATATTTACAAGGAAAATACATTCTCAACTGACCAGGGAATTGCATTCTATTGCCAAAATGCAAAACTAGGTCGCCCAGGCAGGGGATGATACAGAATGCAGTGGAACTAATCCAATCTTCTGGTTACATAAAAGGGTTAAGGATGACATATATACATATTACTTGCAACCTTAACTAGACCACACATGCACCAGCCCATGCCTGTTGCCAGTATAGATTTCATTCCTGTCTTCATCATAGAAGAGTGCCGTGACGTCCTCCAGAGCTTCCGTAGTGGTGCTCCAAACTGGGGACCTCTCAGAGCTACCATTCTTGCGAGGGGCAATATTGAGGGTGGGATCATTGGCAACAATCTTGGCAATGCATTTGCCAGTCATAATATCACTCATGTTGATGGATCCAATCGGTGATGCTGAAAATATAATTTCAAGATAATTTGCCACAGCTAGTAATATGAAACCAACAAGAAATTTATCAAAGTATTTGTGGTACAGGTGGCCAACATTGACCATATTTAACTTATGGAGCCCATTTTTCGATATATAAGTAATGTGAACAAACAGCTACCAGTACAAAAAGCCGGTACAAAGATTTCTACTTTTGAGACAGTGAAGCAGTTCCATGCTATATCAATGATGAGATAATTATTTAAGAGGGAATCAGGGTCTCATAGTAACTATACCTGTACCATCATCAGCTGCTGCCTCAGATTTGCAATATGATATAATCAGATCCTGATCACTGGTAATGTAAATATTATTGGTGCTGCAGTCTTGATGCCAAAGTAAGTGGTCTTCAAACGAGGTCACAAGCTCGCCTCGGAAATTCCATACAGCGACAGTTCTGTTTCGGAATGTCAAAAAGAGATTGTTCTCGTAAAGAAAAATAAAGGCTGATGGGGTCATGAACTTGGTAACACTGACTTCAGTCAGCTCAGAACTCCGTACCTTCACAAAGACAAAGAAATTACTATATTAACAAGCAGCAAAGAATGTGGAAGACAATACTATAGGTCATGAACTATGTCATACATCAAATATTTGAAGTTCCTCATCTTCTTGTTTGACAAGGAGTTTCTCATTGAATTGCTCAATAAAATCAATTTTCTTGTTGCGGTGCAATAAATGCTGGAAGGATTTCAATGGCGTTCCATCTTCGATAGATAATATCTTCAGCGGAACATAACCCGGCAGTCTATCATAAATCAACAGCATGATTCCTGGGCTGAAAATTGAAATAAGAACAAATTTGTTATGTCCGAAATATGTAAAATAAAGGGGCAATCAGGGAAACAATTGCAGACCTAATCTTTATCTCCTGCACATTGGTATCCGGTATTGAATATAGAAAGGAATAATTCTTCAAGTCAAAAACCTTGTAAATACTGCAAATAGAAGTACGACTGTTAGATAAAAAAGTTGTGAATAAGACCATGAGGATGGACTATCTAAGAAGATATACCCATCTTGTGCCGAATATGTGAGTACTTTTCCATTTACATCATCAAACTCCACAAAGCCAGGCCATTTCAGAGATTCTGTTTCAAAAAGAGGAAAGCCAGCATCTAACTGATTCCTCCTTATATACCTGTTAATATGACAAATATATTAGTTGAGAACCTTGGTAATTGCAGTATATAGTGAAAAAAGCAACAAATCCTCATAACCAATTAATTATGCACTTGCACAAGTCAAATATATGAATATATATGACTAATCGCAATAACAGTTAATTATGTGTACATGCACCGGTAATAAGAGTATTTCTTGACAAGTCACAAAAAAAGTATTATGCAGAATTGAGATAATAATTCCATGGCATATGTTCTTACTCGATTGGGGTTGTTCTGCATTTCAATGTGCTAAAATGGTCTGAGGCATACACTGACACAGTAATAAGTGAATCATTGTTCTTATTGTAGAACAAACTTCGAATCACTTCATCTGGGCTTAAATTCAAGAAAGATATGCGTTTGTTTGTTACTGCAGACAAAATCCAAAATAACCAGACGTCAGAGAACACCCATGGTAAGTTTTCATCACTTCTCATCAAATGCAGATCACATCTTGTAGAATATGGAGCACCTACCTCGACTAAAAGCAGCACAAAGCCCAGAGTGAGCAAGAGCAAATATAATATCTTTTGCTGCAACAATCTCAATAATTTTGGATCTTTTTTTAAGAAACTGTAGCTTCACAAATAGGTGGGCATTGTGATCATATGTATCAAACTCTTCCTGCATCAGTCAAAGAAATATAATGTCAACACAAAACATACCAAGATGGTTCATATCAAAATGAACAAGTACAGCTTTATATTTAACACAACACCATACAAGCCAAGGAAGCATATTGTACATCATCAAATAGCTTGTAGTTTGTACCAAATCATGTATAGACTCTCATTCTACACCGCCAAATTATAGTTGCAATTGTAATGGCTAAATTCACAACAATATGCCTTCTCAATGAAACAACATAAACTTGACCCAAAAGCAAAGCTCCCACCTGTGCCTATTCAACGAAGGCAGCAAAGCGAGCCATCTCAATCAACTAAAAACTGTGTCAGACTATTCAAAACTGTCCAGGCTGAGGTACCGCAGAGTTGAACGGTTCATTTCAAACCATTTCTTCATGGACTATCATTTTACATCAGGCACAGAGTTGAAGGGTTCATTTGAAAATTGAAACCATTTCTTCATGGACGATCATTTTACATCAGGGCAACTAGATGGTAGATATAGAATACCAACGTCACTGACTGTCTGGTTGAATAACCCGCAGCACAGTCCCAAAGACCCAATATTTACATACCGAAACTGCTACTTAAATCTGTTATTATGTTCAGGCCCATCCCAAAAAACTTGACTATGCCGATTGGCAAGGCCTAATGCAGTAAACAGATGACTCTACAAGGATATCTACGCAACGCATGATTTTGAACAACAGAATAATCTCATTTGCATCGAAACCCGACCTTATAGAAAGACTCCCAAGATCAATCAAATGCCGCGAGAGAAAAAAAAAACAACCCAAGAAAAATAACCCGTAACTTCCCACAAATATCCCCACGGTGGTCATCCGTCATCCCCAAACGCCCCCAAACCCTAGCCTCGCCGCCACTCAATCCCAAGGGACGGGCAACCACCGACTCCAGACCCTACCTGCCTCCCCGCCCACTAGGCTATTCACGCGAGACGGGACGCGAAAGCTCATTACCTGGAGCTGCATGTTCCGGAACCTCTCGGGCACAGAGGCAGCGGCGCCCCCTCCGCGCGCGGCGAGCTGGCGGCCCCCGATCTCGCGGCGCTGCAGCTTGGCCGCGGAGTTCACGAGAGGGGCCTCCATCCTCCGCTTGCGCCCCGCACCTCCGCCACCTCCGCCCCCTCCCGCCCCGGCCCCGCCCCCGCCGTCGCCACCGCGCCGCCGAGCCGTCACGCGGAGCCGCACCCGCGTCTGAGGCCTCTTCGGCCCATCCATCCTCGCGCGCGCGCGCGCTCGGGGGCGCGCGTGGCTAGGGTTCGGGAGTAGGCGACGCAGTGGGTGGGGGTGTGCGCTCGAGCTCGAGCTAGGGTTTCGCGTCGGGCGCGTGGTGAGAGAAGGCAGCGAGGCTCCTCGCCTCCTCGGCTCCTCCTGAGTCCTGACTTCTGAGGCGAGACGGCGAGAGGCAGGCGGACCAAAACATCGGGTCCACCTGCCATCCACTTAAAATCTAGGCCCCACCTGCCATCCACCCAAAACCACCCGCAATATCTTCCCCCACAACGCCTTCACCATTCCGCCAAATTCCACGCCTCCCCAACCCGCTCCCTCGTCGCGCGCGCGCGCGGCGGCGGCGGCGCCGTCCAGATGACCGGCGGCGGCAGCGGCGGAGATGCCCCGCCGCGGCGCCGCCCCCTGACGGTGCTCCCGCTCATCGCGCTCATCTTCTACGACGTGTCGGGCGGCCCGTTCGGCATCGAGGACTCGGTCCGCGCCGGCGGCGGCGCGCTGCTCCCGGTGCTCGGCTTCCTCATCCTCCCGGCACTCTGGTCCCTCCCGGAGGCGCTCGTCACCGCCGAGCTCTCCACCGCCTACCCCACCAACGCCGGCTACGTCGCCTGGGTCTCCGAGGCGTTCGGCCCCGCCGCTGCCTTCCTCGTCGGCTTCTCCAAGTGGGCCTCCGGCACGCTCGACAACGCGCTCTACCCTGTCCTCTTCCTCGACTACCTCCGCTCCGGTGGGCTCGCGCTCGCACTCGCACCGCCATTCCGCTCGCTCGCCGTGCTCGCCCTCACTGCCGCCCTCACCTACCTTAACTTCCGCGGCCTCCACCTCGTCGGCCTCTCCGCGCTGGTGCTCACCGCCTTCTCCCTCTCCCCGTTCGTCGTGCTCACCGCACTCGCCGCCCCTAAGATCCGCCCCCTCTCGCTGGCTCGCCTTCAACCCCCGCGCCTTCGACCCGCGCGGCTACTTCAACTCCATGTTCTGGAACCTCAACTACTGGGACAAGGCCAGCACGCTCGCCGGCGAGGTGGACGACCCGAGGAAGACCTTCCCCAAGGCGGTGTTCGGCGCGATGGGGCTCGTTGTCGGCGCTTACCTCATCCCGCTCCTCGCCGGCACCGGTGCGCTGCCGTCGGAGACAGCCGCCGAGTGGACGGACGGCTTCTTCTCCGTCGTAGGGCAGAGGATCGGTGGGCCATGGCTGCGTGTCTGGATCCAGGCCGCCGCCGCCATGTCCAACATGGGGCTCTTCGAGGCTGAGATGAGCAGCGACTCCTTCCAGCTCCTCGGCATGGCCGAGATGGGCATGATCCCCGCCGTCTTCGCCCGGAGGTGAGAAATGCACCAACCTTCCCATCAAATCGCGCAAAATTCAAACAAAAAAGCATATGATCTCCGCGCCGCGTGGTTGATGCAGATCGCGGCACGGGACGCCGACGTACAGCATCCTCTGCTCGGCGGCGGGGGTGGTGGTGCTGTCCATCATGAGCTTCCAGGAGATCATCGAGTTCCTCAACTTCCTCTACGGGCTCGGGATGCTCGCCGTATTCGCCGCCTTCGTCAAGCTGCGTGTCAACAACCCGGACCTGCCCAGACCGTACCGGATCCCCCTCGGCACCGCGGCGGCCGCCGCCATGTGCGTCCCGCCAGTGGCGCTCATCGCCACCGTCATGTGCCTCGCGTCGGCCAGGACGCTCGCCGTCAGCGCCGCCGTCGCCGTCGCCGGGGTCGCCATGTACTACAGCATTGAGCGCATGAAGGCGACCGGCTGCGTCGAGTTCTTGGCGCCCGTGCCACCTGACAGCTTCCATGGGTCATCCTCTGACGCCGGTGAGGACGACGTCGAGGACGTCCGCGCCGGGCTCCTCTCCGACGAGCCGACCGCCGGCGAGGAAGTGGCCAGCAAGGCCGAGTAGGACGTGGGAACGATTTGTGAGGAGGCCAGGAGGGGAACAAACATCCGTACAATCTTGTGACATTTCTTGTAGATCAGCATCAGTAAATACCATTTGTCATACAGTTCATTCAGAACAGGGTGAGAAGTTATCATGGAGCTATGAAATCCTGATGTGTTCTTCAGCTGCTGCCTGCACTGTTCATCACAGCAGTGGAGCCATCATTGATCACTGCTGGATGGAGCCTCCGCCCTGGAAGGATTCAATTGCAGCATTGATTGCAATGTGAGCTTCAGGACGCAGTTTGCACTTTGCAGAGCAGTGTCTGATCGGCCTTAAGCTGTTCCTGCTGCTTCTTTTCTAATTTTTCCATGGCTGTGTTGCTTCTTCCGTTTCTGTTGCTTCCTCTTTAAAAAGACCATTTCCTAGCAGTATTAGCTATACGAAGATGGGAAGATGAAAATGTTTCTCATGGTGTATTTTATGAAAACGATGTCTCTGGCTCATCTCAGCGGCAACGACAACTTGGCTCGAGCAAAGCTGACTTTTAGAGAATTCCACCGACAACTCACTCTAAAAGCACGAGCCACCATAAGCGCCACGCGAGGCACTTGGATAGTTGGATGTCTTCTCCTCTCATGCACCTCTCACATGTGCAAGAAAAATACCTCTACAGATTAGGCATTCCACACTTTTCCACGAGAGCTCACCGAGCAGCGAAAGAGAAACCGAGACGCGCTACAATTACAAGTCTATAGCACGCGAGTTTTATCAGATACAAGGGATATGCCAGAAGTTTGGTCAAACGCCCCGTACAAATATCCCTCCAAAGAAACATATACCAACTTAAATTAAAATATAAAGCAAAGAGATTGTAATAGGAAAAATAGGCAGGATATTTGAAAAATCACATCAAGATTCAAGCGCACCGGAAAAGAACGGGAGATTAAATAAGCGAAAGAAGCTGGTATAAATTCAAACGGCCTGGACGACCTATAAAAGAGAGAAAATGAAAAGAAGGGCCCAAGATGAATTAAGAAACCACCTGGACGAAAAAATACTTCGAAAATATAAATCTAAGGGGGCATTCCGAGAATTGAACTCGGGACCTCTCGCACCCTAAGCGAGAATCATACCACTAGACCAAATGCCCGTGTGCGCCTTTTTGTTTACCTTTATAATATGTGTTCTGTATTGTCGCAACGCACTAATTTGTGACGGTATCCAGAGGGCGGGCTACGGTTGGCACCCGTCGCTCTCCTTTGGCTTTCGTCTTCTCTGTGCCCACGTCGCCCTCGGGCAGCTAGGGGTGGAAACGAGGCTGGCTCGGTCGAGCTCGGTCAAAAAACAAACCGAGCAGGGCTCGGATTGTCCTTTTGACGAGCCTTAAAAGTGGGCTCGACTCAAGCCCGGTAACACCTCCGAGCCGAGCCGAGCCGAGCCGCGAGTCAAAGACATTTTCAGGTTCAAAAGATGCCAACGAGTCGAGCCTAGCCAGACCAGACTCGGTCAGAAACGAGCCAAGCCAAAAGTGGGCTCGGCTCGAGCTCGGTAGCACCTTCGAGCCGAGTCGAGCCTGCACGAGCCGAGTCGCGAGCTATTTTCCAACCCTACTCAGGCTCACCTCGACCTCTCATCTTCCTCGTGGTTGCAGTGCTGACATCCTCCCTTAGCTCTCACCTCCTCTTCGCCTAGGAAGCGAAACTTATGCCGTATGGCAAAGTACAATTACTGCCACCGACATGTGGACCCTACTTGCTTTGGGCTCACATGTCAGTGGCAGTATCACTATGCCTTACGGCAGAGGATACGCTTCCCTTTGCCTAGGTCCACAATAGACTAGCTCATGGGAGTCCCACCTGACTCGGCTAAAAAAATCTAACTCGGCCCGAGCCGACCTGACCTTGAGAAAATTGCAAAATTAGCCATGGACGGGTTAGGTTTTTGGGCTTTGGGATGGGTTAGGTCCAAATTTGAGACCAGCGCACCGGGCTGGCCCGAGCTCAGGCTTGGTCCCGTGGGACTAGGATTTTCCAAGCCCGTCCCAGGGTTTGATTAGGTCTAACCGACAATGCCGCCCCTCCTGTCAAGCGATGGCATGACCCGCACAGCTGCCATGGCTAAGGCTAGGTAATTGCAGCGATGACTGTAGGGCAAGGTGCCCGCATGACCAACTCTCTCACCGATTTGGCTGTCCCCAACCTCACAAGCGCTCCTTCCTCCCTTGTAGTCTTGATGTTATCTTTATCTTTGATCCGACTTTTGTTGCTTACTTTTTGTTTTTTTGTGTGCTGGTGGAGACAAATTGAGGAAGAGCACAGGGCCGGCCCTAGGGGGGCAGGGCGGGCGGCCGCCCTAGGCCCCCAAAGTAATGGGCCCCCACTCCATGCAATGCAAGTATACCGTATAGTCCACTACACGTCTACGCAGGCAACGCACTAACGCAGCGCCGCGTCGCCGCCCCGAGGCCCGAGCCCTCGTCCCTTCACACGACGCGTCGGCGCCGACCGGCCGACGCGATCAGCGCCTCGCCGCCTCGGCAGCCCGCGCCCGAATCCCCGCGAACCCAAGGCTCCGGCGCCACTCCGTCCAGGCCAACAGCTATGGCCGCGGGTGTGAGAAGGAGGAGGAATGCAGGGACGGCAATTCGATCAGATGAGCAGGACCTAGAGCTCGCTGCCGTCGGCTCGCACACCTTGCATTTGCTTGGCTCTGCACTGCGCGCGGGTTCAGTTAATTATCTGGTTCACAGTAGCATCACCAATTATCAATTGATTCTTATACTGATGATCCGCCGTTATTTGCTGATTAATTATTCGTCGTTTCAAGTAACTGATTCCCGTCAGTCCAGTCCGACGCCGACGCCGCCCCTTACGTCCTCAGTGCCTCACAATTCCGGAATCATCTGTCATCTGTGCCCTGCAACTGCGTCCAATCCATCCATCATCTCATATGCATCGAGAAGAAGTTATTGGACGAGATTGATATCAATAAAATAATCAATGACTTTGTATCATAAGCTATTAGAAGAAATTTTTTAAGATAATGTCAAGTGCCAAGTAAGTATTTATGATTACAATTTATATTTGTCATTTCATAAACTTTAAAGTGTTTTGTAGAAGTAATTTTTATGCATCGAATATTAATTTCTTCAATAATGTGTTTAAAAGACTATATATATACATACATATACATAGAGTAAAAATACTTAGGACTCCATGGAGTCTGTGCTCCGTACCTTTTTTGTAAACAATTAATTGTGAAGTTATTGCATTCACATCTTTAAATGGTAAATGAAAATGTTGTTGTGCATGTATTTACTTTGTGTGCACGAATCTTGATGAAATCCAACGGCAACGAGGAATAGAGCACAGACTCTATGGAGTCCCATTCCGTTTTCCTATACATAGACATATATAAAGACTATACACACACACACACACACACACACACACACACACACACACACACACACACATATATATATATATATATATATATATATATATATATATATATATATATATATATGAGGCCCTAATCTACCCACAGGTGTAGATTAGCCCGAGCCTTCCCAATGAACCGCCATGAGCCACCAAACCAAAGTAAACGGTCACATTTTGAAAGTAATCGAAGTAACCAAATGAACATGTTTCAAAGACGAGAAGTAATTATTGAAGGCAAGATCCTAGAATCGTGGGGACATTAACTGCCCTAAAATCGTGGGTTGCATGCCGGTTTATTTGAATTTTGAGCTGCTTCATTTTCAAATCGATTACTTTCTATTACTATCAACGTTTCGACAGTAAATAGAACCAAAAACACAGATTATTACGAATTACTTTTAATTACTTTTGGATGAGCGTACATACAAAATGGCAAAAACCAGAACACGACCGATTGCTTCGCATTACAACTCAAATTCCCTAAGTAATTCATCTAAAGCCATAGCAATTCACCGAAATCCCTAAAGTAATCCATGTAGAACCTAAGTAATTGCTAAGTAATCCGTGTGGAGCAGCGAAGAAGGCGGTGCCCGGCGTGGCGTGGAGAGGCCGTCGAGGAGGCATCGAGCCGGCGGCGTCGGGAAGGCGGCGGCCGGCGGGCGACGACATCGGGCGACAACGCGTCTGCTGGGTCGGGAGGCGGGACCGGGCGGGCGTGGGGTCGGCGGACGGCGGCGGCGCGCTTGGCGAGGCGGCGCGGGCGCTGGGACGGCGAGGTTCGCCAGTGGCGCGGGGAGGCGGCGCTGGGCGCTGAACGACGGGCGCCACGGGCGCGGAGGAGGCGAGAGCGGCGGGGAAGCGGCGCCGTCGGGTGAGGCGAGCGCGGGCGCGGGACGACGAGGCGCCGTCGGACGCGAGAGGCGATGGGTCGGGAGGAGCGTCGGTGAGAGGAGGTAGGGTGGGCGGCGGCGACGGGCGAGCGACGTCGTCGTCCATCGCTGCCGTGCGTCGTGGACGTCGTCGTCGCCGCCGTCGCCATGGTCGCCGCGAGGTCGCCATCGCCATCGCGACGTCGTTCTTTACCGCCGCCATCATGACGTCGTCGCCGCCGCCACCGCCGTCGGCCGTCGGGTCGCCGCCGCCGCCGCCATGACGTCGGGTCGAACGGTCAGACGCCGTCGGTCGCCGCCGTCGGTTCGCCTCGATCGTGGATTGGATCGGGAGAATGGGAGAGGAGAGAGAAAATAGGAGTGAGAACGTGGGGAGGTATTTAAATGCTTCCGATTTTTGGAAATAAATAAATGAGGAAAGAGAAAATGCGTGCAAAACCTGGTTTGGTCTAACCAATTGGCGCCAAAGTAGGCTAGGTGTAGATTAGGCTTAATCTACCCTGGGGTAGATTAGGATCTCTCTCTCTCTCTCTATATATATATATATATATATATATATATATATATATATATATATATATATATATATATATATATATATATATGAGGTGGATGGGACCTCCATATAAGTTTTCGTCACGAGCCCCCAAAATGTCAGGACCGACCCTGGAAGAGCAACGAACAAGGGAAAGGCGCATTCAGGTTGCTTTTTAAAGTCATTACTTCGACCATCGCTAGGGAATTGCAGCCGATTGATCATGCTTTATCTTGGTTCAAATATATTGTGGTCCACATGGCTGATTTTGGTTTAAATCATTGTAGTGATGATGTCAAAACAGTGTGATAATATCATCTTTTGCTAAAAAATTGGTCTTTTGCTAAAAAATTTAGCAGTGGTGTCGTCGTCAAGCCCCTCGTGCTATGCTATGGCTGCTCCGGCTAGGGACGACAATTTTACCCATGGGTTCGGATATGGACGTGGGTTTAAACCCACGAAGTATTTCGGGTTTGGGTATAGTTTTGGGGTTTCGGATTCGGGTTTATTTTTACACCCATAAATACCCATGTGTACACGAAAAGAATAATAAAAAATAAATATAATATAACATATCATCATGTGTTATCAATAATTATGTATTGATGAAAGGCTAAAATATAAATATGAATTTATATGTTTAAAGTTGATAAAAGGTTAGAGTTGAAATTGATTAATGTCATATATATTGTATTTAATATTGAGAAATATAATTATTATATATTTCGGGTTCGGATATCCATCAGATTCGGGTATGGGCGTAGGTTTATACGGAAGCAAATCCTCTGACTTTACTGCCCTCTGACTTGGGTCACTGGCATGTGGGCCCATTTGCTACTGTGGCCCACATGTCAGTGGCCAAATAAAGTCAGAGGATCTCAATCCGGTTTTTACCCATAAAAAAATCGGGTGTTCGGGTTAGTGTATAATTTTTGGGTTTCGGGTTCGGGTATGATGGGGGTGTACCTGGAGGTACCCGACCCAATTGCCATCCCTAGCTTCGACCCTGGCGGAGTGAGAGAAGAGAGTAAGAGGAGGAAGGGCGTTTGTGAGGGTTCGAAGGAGAAGATGAGACAGAGGAGGGGTGCCCATGCGACCCATTGATCTCAGGGAATAGCAAGTGGCTTCTATCCAAGGTAGGGCTGGGAACGCCTACTGCAAGACACTCCGCTGCTTGTATCCATTTCAACATGAACTACTTATTCTATTCTTCATTTTAAATTATCTTCATAATTTATACTACACTCTAAAAAGATTCTTTATCTACATCAGCTACAGTGTTTTAAAGTGTTTGATGTGGATGTTCTCACAAGAGACATTCCGTAGACATTCTACCTGTTGGATAACTCTAGCCGTATTTGTTTAAAAACCTAAATAATTATTTTTCCGTTTATATTGGATAAAAATATATTTAAAAATACTAAAAATCGAAGATATTTCGACCCGTTTTCGCTCGAGTGACCTATCTCCTTTAGGCTAACTCCAAGTGATCCCTAAATTTGTATATATTTTTCTTTAAAAAGAAATCTCTTCATATATTTTTCTATTTCCAATGACATCCCCTATATAGCAAATTGTATAGGAGAAAGAGATAGAATCCCTACATATAAGAGAATAAAGAACAATTCTCTATTTTAAAGAATGAAATAGAGAAAATTGTTGAAGCACAGAGGGAAAAAAAATCCGTTCTCCATTTTGCGGTAGTGCCGTAGGGGCTCTTTGGGGAGCCTGTTGGAACTTGGAGAGAGCCACCCCCGCTCTCCTGGACGGCTGGACCTCCTAGCGCAGTCTCGCTCCCACCATGGAGCCCGACGCCGACCAAAACCCTAACCCGGACCACCCCATCTCCGCCTACTACCAGACGCGCGCCGACCACCACGCCGTGGTCTCCAGCGACTGGCTCGCCCATGCCGCCGCCGCAGCCTCCCTCCCCTCCCCGACCGCCGATGCCGATGCCGCCCCGCCCCCCTCCCCGGGGAGCAACGGCGGGGGCGTGATCGAGGAGTTCAACTTCTGGCGCCGCAAGCCCGAGGCCGCGGAGGCGGTGGCTGCCATAATGGCGCTCGCCGCGGTCATCCGCTCCAGCGGGGCCACCACCATGATGGAGCTCGAGATCGAGCTGAAGAAGGCTTCCGACAAGCTCAAGGTCTCCAAGACCGGTTTTTTTTATGGCTATTCCTCTCTGCTCACTTGTTCTTTTTCCATTTTTTTTGTTCTGGGCAGTAGTTTATATGTTGCAGTCGACATGAACCGCTGATCATTTCTTGCCTCCTAATTGCGATTAGCTTATCAATACTTTGAGCGCTATCGGCGGATGAATAGCCTTCTGATGAACAGTATGGAGATTCTTGGAATTTGGACAAATTGCTTGCGCTGTAGTAAGTTAGGCAGGTGAGGTCAAAGAGGTGTCTTGTTCTGAAAAAGTTGCGACCCTTCAAGAGAGGCTTTGGAGAATCCAAAAAAATTGTAAAAAGTTATTTTAGGAACTATTAGGAAAACCATTTAGAACCCCATAAAAATGAATACAAAGTACCGCATCGTTTGGCTTGTATGAAAATGACAAATTTTCAGCGTTGGCTTTTTTTTGAACAATTAGAGGTGGCTTTTAATTTTAATCTAAGCTGAAAAGAACAAGGCCTTGTCTTTGTACTCTTGGGCCTAGTGCATCAGTTGCATAATCTTACGTTGTCTGGAAGAAATGAATCTGTTATCTAGATGTTACTCTGAAGGAAAGTATAATAGTTTTAATTTTAATCTAAGCTGAAAAGAACAAGGCCTTGTCTTTGTACTCTTGGGCCTAGTGCATCAGCTGCATAATCTTACGTTATCTGGAAGAAATGAATCTGTTATCTAGGTGTTACTCTGAAGGAAAATATAATACTGTCTTGATGTGCATAGTAGAGTTTTATTTTTGTTGGGAGCTTTTATGGAAGTTGAAATCTAGTGCTTATTAGTTATTAGTAGTTAATATGCTTAATAATTCCGCAATTTTTTTGTGTACAGTTGAATATTTTGTCTATAGAATAAGTTACATAAATGAAAAGGCGATCATGTTGTGATTCCCCGAATCTTAGTGTAGACAATATAATTTTCTGAAATCATCAATTGTACTGATTTCGAGTTCAAGTTGTGTGCGTATACATGCCTTCACATTGTCCTATTTGTTGCAGTGTTGCTTTTTTAGATCCTTCTATTGACAAATTTTATCAAGTAATATTGGCTTTCAATTTTGATAGATCATTTGTGGATGTGGTGCCTTGATTGATTGGTTAGTTTGGGACTCACTTGACAGATCCCTTGTTTATGTGGTATCATGATTAATTGTTTATGCTGCTTCTGGAAGTTACACAATTCTTTTTGGCAGCCAGTGTGTGGTTTTTGACTAAGGGAATTAACACTATAAAGCTTGTTTATATTTCAGTCCTGGGATGCTACGTCTATTTCTCTGTCTGCTGCTTGTGATTTGTTCATGCGGTTTGTAACCAGAACCTCACATTTGGAGCATGAAAAGTTTGATGCAGCAAAATCGCGCCTCATTGAGCGAGGAGAAAAATTTGGAGAGATATCACTAAAGGTTACCCAAAACTTTTGATCTATTTTTTTTTTAAAATATGGAAATTTGTGCCTTTAACTAATTTTCTGAAACAATGTTTATGTAGGCTCGTAAAACAATTGCAATGCTCAGCCAGGATTTCATCTTAGATGGATGTACAATGCTGGTACATGGCTATTCCAGAGTGGTATTGGAAGTTCTAAAGTTGGCTGCATCAAATCGCAAACTCTTCAGGGTATTATGCACAGGTAACATGATTTTGTCACACTTTATATTAAATCTGTATTTTCAACTATTATCAAAGATGAAACTCTTATAAAAATGGTTTAGTGAAGGTGAACAATGTATGTATTGCGTGGAAGTGCACTATGATGTACTCCCTCCGTTTTGCTATGTTTGTCCATAGCACACATCAAGGAAGTAGTAGTTCCAAGAAAAAACCATGTGCAAAGACCATCATACCCCTATTTAATAGCACGTTCAACTACTTTTCTTCTTGCTAAGCATTTAATTGAGGGGCAAAGAGTGGAAACATCACAATAACTACACTCTTGATATTCACAATGGACAAACATTATGAAACATATTTTCCCGAGGCCATGGACAAATATAGTGAAATGGAGGGAGTATTTGGTTTGGTGATGGTGCTGGTGAACACATTGGTGGTGGCAGGGTCACTATAGTAATTTCAAACTCAATATTCTGCATTTCTGTTCCATCACAATTGCGAATAGTCTATATGTCATGGCTATGCTAAACATTATATTTGTTGCATGAAAGTGCATTGCAATGTGTTCAAACTTTATGCATTCCAGTAGACATATCTTGATTGTCGGGAGTTTGTTCAGTTAAATACGTACATCGTGATGGATATATGCTCCAGCACTTTGCAATTCTACTGCGAACTGCACTAGTCCTTGTTTTGCTGTCTGGACTCCTTGATGGTGAATTATCATAATTACACTAGGTGGATGCCTGCGTGTTGCTGTGGGATTTCCGGACTTGAGCCCAATGCTACTTGAATAAAGGGTGGAAAAAAATATTATGTGACAGTGAATTGAATTCATATGGGAGGAGAGAGTATAAAGACAATGCTACGTCTTTTATAGTTGCAAGCATTAAGCAAATTTCTGTCTATGATCCATCCTTATTCATTTTGAACTCTTATTATTATTTTGATGATGTGGTCTTCTGGCCTTGCTTTTGGTATCAACAATATGAAGCAGCTGGGTCCATCACTCCTATTAATCTTTTTGTACTTGCAAAGCGCACATTGTAACTCGTGATGTTTGTTTCTATTTTATTTAACTGCAGAGGGCAGACCAGACAGAACTGGTTTACGAATGTCAAATGAACTTGCAGCATTAGGCATCCCTGTTAAGGTGCTAATTGATTCCGCTGTTGCTTATTCCATGGATGAAGTTGACATGGTATTTGTTGGTGCTGATGGAGTTGTTGAAAGTGGAGGGATAATCAATATGATGGGCACTTATCAGATAGCTCTTGTGGCTCATAGTATGAACAAACCTGTTTATGTGGCAGCTGAAAGTTACAAGGTACTGTGTGCTATGACACTGTATTTCAGTAATATTGCTTTGCTTATGTTGTTGATCAGCAAGCCCTTCATTGGTTAATTTTGGTAATACAAATAGATATATTGATACTTAGACCCCCAGACACAAATTTTCAGAATCAAATATGTTGAAGAATATTAATATCGGCAATAGCTTGAATGCATGTTTTTATCATTTATGGCTCATGGTATACTTGCCGTGAAAATCCTTAATTTGACCAGTTATGCATCCAGTAGGATATAAAAGAGGAATAACTTTGGAAATGAATATCATGTCAAACTTAATGTCATTTACCCAGCCACCATACTTTGTGGCCAACTAGTTGCACAAATTATTCATCACACTTATCGCATGACGGAGATCTATGAGTTGTTAGTTGTTATATCCTAACGCAGGCTGATTTATAGAAGATATAAATTGCAGTTGTAAGCCTGTTGTGTATGATGTTGGTGTTGAAACATTCTAATTCATGACTGCATAAACAATTGGTTCCTGAATTTACAAATGAGTGTACATATACCATAGTGTTTTTCGATTGGTATCCTCCCAACATGAAGTTAGGCCATGATGACACTGCATTTTTTGCATTCTTATTTTTGCATGTAATCAGTCTTTGATGTGCATTGCATATGGCCATGTAACTTGTAGTTTGCTCGTCTATATCCCTTGGACCAAAAGGACATGACACCAGCACACCGACCAATAGATTTTGGAGTTCCAACACCTGCTGGTGTGGAAGTCGAGACATCAGCAAGAGACTACACCCCTCCTCAGTACCTCACTCTTCTTCTGACTGATCTTGGCGTTCTGACACCATCTGTTGTGAGCGACGAGCTCATCCAATTGTACCTATGATTGCTGCCATGAAGTTTTGGGTGTTCAGGTGAGGTATGATGTTTGTTCAGATGACATGTAATGCTACTGATGCAATGTATGGTAGGATTTTCAAAAACTATTTGTGCAAGAGAAAAGAGGTGTGATGTTTGTTCAGATGAGATGTAATGCTACTTATGCCAGAGAAGAGAAGATAATCCAGTTTTGTGAAAAATGAGCGCCCTTTTGGAGTACAATATCATTTTTCTGCTTGTTGTGAAGGTTAACTGTTAGTTACATCTTGCATTTTCTCTATATACCATCATGAATTTGAACAAGTTTAAACTGAACTTATTTGTTTCAGAATTCTCTAGTGCATTTGACATTCTAGTACTGTAGCACCTATGCATAAAGGCGGTACTTTATGATACATTTCTACTTTAGGAACTTTATGATACAATCTTAAGCGCACATCCATGCACACATCAATTCATATCGGAATATTTATCCACCCTCCCAATAAGACGTGGCAATTGCGGAGCAAATAATCCGCAAGCGTGAAAATATAATTACATACACTGAAAACAAATTGGAATAGTTACATATAGCAGCTGCCTAGATTTAAACAACACAATTAAAAAGAATGACTGCTTACCGCAACAGTTACACTACATTGGTAAATGAAGAACAAGCTGAGAACATACAAAACTAAATTGTGTCTGACTTGTACAACATTTGCCCCTGAAAACGATATGCTGACAACGGCAATGAAGGCACAGATCCAGGGGAACCTTGCAGGTGGTTGATGTACTCATGTACAGAAGGGCCTCATGGTATTTGGTACTGAAGATGCCAACAGAAAATATGTTTGAACACATCATGTACCCTGTGACTTGCGAAGATGCTTTCAATCCTTAACATCTGTGACACCTTCGGATGATATCTGAAACCTTGCTTCAGCTTCAGCCAGGCAGGGAGAGCTTACTACTTTGCAAATCCGCTCCTCTCCTCTTCCCTTGCGAAGGAAAAGCCTGATGTGCAAAGTCCACACATTAAAGGGTGAGAGGAGGAATTGAACAGAAGTCAAGTTACTCTATAAACCCACCTAGTTGTGGAAGCATGAGCCATGATGTTCCCACCAATGGGCTTGATCTGTGGCCCAAACATCGCAGTGCCATCCACTTGAGCCACCACTTGGTTAGCGATTACCACGGCCACTCCGAACTAGAGCGAGTAAACAAAATCAAATGAATAATTGAGTATACCAAACATGGATGAGATGATATCTTGCATTATTGCTGCTACATTAGTCAGGCAGTTGAGTAGCATGCAGCAAAATAAAGAAGCAGTGCCACTAGTATCTCTCCTCTAACCTGGTTCTAGCAGTATGATCAAATGTAAGGGATACTGTTGAATAAATATTCCATGATTCATCAATAATTACCTCATCAGCTAACTTCTGAAGGCTCCTAAGAAATTTAGCCAAATGCATTTGCCTTGCTGATAGCTCTCCTCTGCCAGAGAAATCAGTTCTGTATAGGGCTGTGGCACTATCTACAACCACAAGAGCAAACCTGTCGATAATAGAACTTCGGTTCAACAACAGTGGGAAGGGGGAGCATTATATCCCAATACTATACATAAACATGTATTAAGGTAAGAAGACAAATGGAATTTCAATGTTAAAAAATGAGAAATAATCACAAAATGTAAGCAAATCAGGATCTATATGCTTATACCAGGATGTACCACAATAAACTTCAGCTTATAACTATGGCACCTGATAAATCAAATATATCTCTACCTAAAGAAAATGTCATAGTCTATGTAAGATAGAACTTGGAATAATACATAGGTCTGATCCAATGCAAGACCAATGCTTACATTGTACCATAGTGCATGGTGATGAAGGTTAGAAGCTTTTTAGCAAGGTAAATAACATTTGATGCCGGTCTAAAATTAGCTGCAAAGCACACACAAGTCAAGCCAATGCATTTGAAGATAACATGGGCTATAGTAACTCCAGTACTGAAAATAAAGATGGTCCAGAATTGGTTTGTAAGCTAAGCAACTGATAACCAATTGTAACACTATTCTTACATTATTTTTACCCCACCTTTCAATATCCAAGCAAATCCACTGTAGGCAAGTGACATTAAGATACTTGTGAAAAACCAGGTAGTATGGTTTTCACAATTCTCAGTTTCTCACCATGAAATCATATATTTCAGAAACCCAAAGAATGGAAGCTAAATTACGTAAGGGTGAACTCGCCTTGCCTCCACCATCATGGAAGCTGCTTCCAGCAAAAGTCTTGATTGATGATCAGTATTATATGCTCTGGCATAAGCTACATTCTCCAATACATCAGAACCATTCAAGCCAGACCTAAAGTTCAAAATTATCTTGTTTAGCATTTCACTCCATACAGTAGGAAAAGAAACAATAATTTTAGTTGCCACATCACCTGTCTGCTATCTGGAGGAGCCTTTGTGGCCTAAATGTGCCCTCTGCATCAATATACAGAGCCTTTCCTTCACCACCACCTTGTTCCAATGGAAGCTGCGTAAATCACTACAATATTTGTAAGCATGTTGAAAATTACATAAAATAAGAGAAGGGAAAATGAAGGTAAATTTCGTACCATCAGCATCGGTGATTCAGAAATAAAATGTAGGCATTCATTCAATGGAAATGATGAGATTTGTTGAGTGTGATGTTCTAGAGATTATGCTAGCATTAAGGTAGTGGTATTTTGACTCAAAATTGACCTTTCAACAGTATACCTGACATGTGACACAGAGAGTGTGGCACAACTGAGTCTTCCCAGAGCGAAATTCACCATAAATCTCTGTGATAGACCCTGTTTCTATCCCTCCTATTAAAAATTGATAACATAATCACACTGTGCTATTATATATGGTGATGATGATGACATGATATTGCAACTGTGAATTTTAGCCAGGTAGATAGAAAAGAATGAAAGGCAGCAAAACATTACCATCCAAGATTTTATCAAGCTCTCTTGATCCAGTTGTAACCTGGATAATCTCGAGCCTCTGGGCATGAAGTTGGCTGGCACTAGTAAATCCCAGTGGAATCATCTTAGAAGCTGTCAGATGTTTGTAAACATTTAGGGAACGCTACATGTATAGAAGTTGTGTTTTTATACAATTAAAGCAAACTATGTATCCTATTCCATATGATGGAAGCACACAATTACTTGCCTGCTTCAATTATCTTATCGACTTTTGCTTCACTAATCCCTTTAATTTGCAAAAGATCTTTTCTTGGAGAGTAAACTACAGACTCCACTGTGCAGAGACCAGCATCTTTGAGCTTTTTCACATCAAGTGCGGCTATTCCAGATACCTTCACAGAAAATTTCACAAAATATATGGTTATAATTCAGATCACGTATGGGGATTTTAATTATCTTATGAGAGGATATCCGTCTATTATTAAGTGAACAGCCTACACAACTCGTTCTGCAAAGGAAGGCATCCATAAACCCCATGGTTATAGGATAAATATGGTCTTTTAGGATTTAGGAAATTTAGGTGGTCTAGCTCCTAGTGGTCTAGCCTATTAAATTTAGGTGCCTAGTAGGAAAAGAAAGATATATAGGAAGATAGGAACTATAACGAGGTTGAAAAGAAAATACTAGAAGACAACGTCCGAACATCCCTGGCTGATGCACGTAGGTGATTTACGGACTAGAAGAGTACTAATAATTCGTAGTGATTTTTCACATTACCGACACAGAACATCAAACAATTGAAACGCATTATTTCAGGAGGACTATATGTGCATTTGTAGTGCATGCAGTTTAGTTGTCATGGATCATTTGATCATACGTTCAAAACACCATACAATTTTATACAATAATAATACTGGTTCATTTGCATTAATTCGGCAATGTTTGAGACTACGAAAAGAGTTAGTGGTGCATGAGACTAAGCGCCCAACACTTTTCGTGGTTAGTGGGCGCTTAGTCTCAATTTGTCTCAATCGCAGAGCCAAAATGTTTCAATTTGTCCCCTAATCCTCGAAAAGAAAGGAAATAAAAGCTCCCATGGGGATAGCTTATAGCTAGTTATATACACCTCGTATCAACTATCAAGAACTCATCAGAAAGGGGGTAAGTGCAAACCAAGTTACTGGAACAGTAATGTAAATGAACTCGATTATGGAGCGCCTTCTGGTGAGTAGCGGGGAAAGAATCCATGGTTCTATGGCCAAGAACCGGACGGAAGCACCAAAATTATTGAAGAAAGCTGCATCAACTTGTGGAATTCACAAGCAAGAAGTAATTTGGGGCCAGGAACCCACCTTGATGCGGACTAAATGGGCAAGAACCTAGGGTTTTACGGCCAAGAAGCCCATCAAATCAAACCTAGAATCAATTTCAACGCCAAATTGGCAGTATGCAATCCCATTCCTCGTCGAGGAAGACGTGATCATCCATGGAGAGCCGCTGTTCTTGGCCCCATTGGCCCGAGAGGAGGAACGGAGCAGGAGACGCGTGAGATGGGGATGGATGGAGGGAAGTGTACCTGGAGCTGTTCGATGGGGAAGGGCCCCTGCTCCTCAGCCGCCGCCGCACCCGCCGCGGCCGCCGTCTTCTCGTGCGCCGCCGCCGACGAAGGCATGGGAATGGGACCCACTGGCAGCGACAGACGCAAAGATGTGGGAGGCGGGTTCAAAGCGAGCGGGAAGGCGCCAAGTCTTTATTACTAGGCGAGCTCCCCCTTCCTTCTCGCGGAAGACAAAACAAAATAGCGGGCCTAACTGGGCTTGGAACCGGGCCGTGCTTGGCTAGGCCAAATCCAGCCCATTTTCCAGGTGGACGGGAAGCGACGCCGCCAGGTGGGGCCACAATTCCATGCCACTGCTATGTAGACCCCACTCCTCCCCCCTCTCGCTTCTCTCTCTGGAGTCTGTACTCTTGAGGAAGAAGAAGGAGAAGCGCTCTGCCTCTGTCGCAAACCTTTCTCCTCCCTCGAATCGAGTCGAGCCCCGAGCAAGCGAGCCGCCGCGGCGCCATGTTCCTCACGAGGTAAGGTCGGCCCCCCGCCTCCGCCACCGACGCGCGGATGGATCCATCCCGCGGCGGCGGGGCTGCTTTTCTCGGGGGATCTCTCCCGCTTTTTTTCCCCCCCTGCTTGGGTGGTCAGTTTCGTTGGGTGTTTTGGTGTGGTCTGCGCAGGACGGAGTACGACCGCGGGGTGAACACCTTCTCGCCGGAGGGGCGGCTGTTCCAGGTCGAGTACGCCATCGAGGCGATCAAGGTGAGTGACGCTAGGGTTCTGACCTACTGGCTCGGCCTCTGGCTCCCCTCTTCGGTCGATTCAATGTGCTGTGTGGGGCTTCGTTTTGCCTCGCCGTATGGCGTGGTACTGGCATGCCAGGATGGATGATGATGTTGATGTTGATGCCCTGCCCACATGGAGCCGAGATTTGTCAGGGCACAGCTCTATCTCGGCTAGGAAGTGTGTGATAGCTGTAGGATTGATTCAAGTCAATGGCTAGGATTGGTACTGGGACTCTTTGTAAAATGTGCATCGCCGAATTATTTGTGGCAGTTTCAGCTTTTGATGCCTTGTTTCTGGAAGAAATTTGAGCTAGGATATGGGGTCCGGGTTTGGTTTAAATTTGTTGCAGGCATTTATGTGTTGGTTCCAATCTCTTGTTCTCTAGGTTGATTGCAGTGAGTGTATGTTTTGCATTCTCTGGATAGCTGTACGGAATTCGTTTTAGTTTGTACTTAGCTGCCAGCTAATTAAGCCTGCATGTACGTAGCTTCATATGATTGACAATTTTGCTGTTGCTGATTCCTTTGCAGTTGGGATCTACTGCAATTGGGTTGAAGACAAAGGATGGGGTTGTTCTTGCTGTGGAGAAACGTGTAACCTCACCATTGCTGGTAATTATTATGTTTCCCAACCAATTGATCTCAAATGTACCTTTTTCATATATGGAGCAACTTCCAACTTCTTTTTTAACTGAATTTCTCTAGTGTGGATTGTCATGGTACTTGGCATTAATCTTAGGTGAATTTGCCCGTGTTGTGCTCTCGCTGTTGTGCAGACAAGAGTCTTATGCTTAGCTTTCGCTTCTGGATAATTCTTAAAAAAGCAATGTAGGAGCCCCCTTTTCTGCTTCCAATGTTTTCAGTGAAACATATTTATTCTTTTTAATCATAGTTTGCTCGCAATGCCATTTCTTTTCCTCTTTTTTGTTCTCTCGCTCTCTCTCTCTCTCTCTCTCTCTCTCTCTCTCTATCTATCTATCTATCTATCTATAAATGTGGTAGTTGTTTAGTCTTGCGACTTTCACCTTTCTAGTTTACGACATTATGTAATGTTGAGTGAATACCACATGTGAATGGTTAGCCTCATCATGGATCATGCTTTTTGTTCCTTAGGCCCTGTTCTTTTCAGCTTAATGGCTTAACAACTTATCTACGTTTTGAAAAGACAAATGCTTTGAGTTTTTTTAGTCCGTTTTTTGCTGTTTTGAAGATGGGTCCTAATGCTTTAAAAGGCAAGTCAAACGAAATGGATTTGAGACTACCTCGAGAAGCTTTTGAAATTCAGTCATCTCAGCCGTTCAGATGTTTAGCCGTTCAGATCAGCTCAAAAGAATAGGACCTTAGTTTCCTGTCATGTTTTTTATAAACATGAATTTCATATATTAATTTACCAAACTGGTGAACTTTATGATTACTAATTTTTCCAAACTTTACATCAAATACCTGTTCTAGATTGTCAGTAAGTTTTGTTTCATACGTATGTGGTTTTGCACTAAGTTTTACTTTAATTTTGTGAAAAATAAGATTCCCCAATTTTGCTTTGTTATACAGGAGCCTAGCAGTGTGGAGAAAATTATGGAAATTGATGAACATGTAGGCTGTGCCATGAGTGGCCTTATTGCCGACGCAAGAACATTGGTTGAACATGCACGTGTTGAGACCCAAGTAATTTCCTTGTATAGTGTGTATCCTTTTAGTTTGTTAATTACTTTTGCATCTGTATTTATCTTATGATGTGTTATAATTTTCATAATCAGAATCATAGATTCTCGTATGGGGAGCCAATGACAGTTGAGTCCACCACACAAGCTATCTGTGATCTAGCTCTTCGCTTTGGCGAAGGTGATGAAGAGTCAATGGTGAGCGTTGTTTACTCTGCTCTCTTTTTCCCAAGTCACTCATTTTGATCTTTTTGAACTTTAAATAGAAACCAAATCAATGTTCAATGCAATATCTAACTGCCAATACTTCATTAAGGGATTTCAGAAAGAAGTCACCAAGAAACTGTAAATCAATTATTATTTGCAAATCTAATATTGTTTGTGTGACACATTAAACTTTTTTTAGGTAAAAATATGGTGGTCTTCCAGACACCATTTAGCTGTGCTTCGTCCTTTCTGTATTCAGTTTGCTGACCATATATGACCATGCCCAAGGATAAAAATAGAAAGGCTCTGATCTACTTGTTTGCTTTTGCAGTCACGTCCTTTTGGAGTTTCTCTCCTGATTGCTGGTCATGATGAAAATGGTCCCTGCTTGTAAGTATCACAAGTAATAAGTTATAGCTTGTTGAAGCATTCCATAATTAATTCTTGATTTTTCAGGCCTACATTGTGCACTTGCACTGACGATGATTTCATTTTTTTTTTTCTGTACATCAGCTTCATTCTTATTATGTCCTCTGATTTGTACTTATTGTCATCCCTGTGATAACCAAGACAGAATTATGTTTATTCCCTTGAACTCACCTTTTCTTGATGCTGTGAACTTTTGTTTTCCCTGAGCATTTACAGGCCCAATTTTGTATCTTTCTTTTATCCTTAATCACTCACGTTTTGAACCTCATGATCTAGTGACAATAGCTTGCTGTGACCATTCTTCTTGAATAAAGTAATGTATTATATTTTATATATGAACTTTTTTCTAATAAGTGTTAAATGTTCATTTGATCAATTGGTGAATAACTAATAGTCATCATGTTATACTATCAAGGAATATTATTTATTTTGTTAAGAAAATCCTGCATAAGAAGAATAGCTAATCATCTCATCTCATTCTCATGTTGAGCTGTGTACAAACACTCAGTTTACAAAGCCTAATTAAGCATTGATGTAAATGTGTGTTTGCCATAACGTACCATATTTATAAGTAATATGAGTTTGGGATTATTTCATAAATTTTTAAAAGACTGCTGAAAAGAAGGAAAACTCCTCTTAACATTTGGATTATTGATATTGTTTACACGTTGTTTCCTGTAGGTACTACACCGATCCATCTGGTACCTTTTGGCAGTGCAATGCCAAGGCAATTGGATCAGGTTCTGAGGGTGCTGATAGCTCCTTACAGGAGCAATATAACAAGGTAATATACCACAAGGTGTACAGACCTCAAGAATTTTAACATGCTGCTATATATCAATGATCAATCACAATGCTACTCTTATAGCGTTATTTGAGTTTATTTGAGTTCTAAGACCTAGGAGTCTGTATAATTAGAAGTAGCATGTTTCTATTTTGGTGTGAACAAAAATCTTGTTTCCACCACTTGAGCTCCAGTCACATGTGTATACTTCGTTGTTTGTAGCTTTGTGCAAGCTCACGATTAAGGTTTTCTTTCCCTTCAGGAGCTGACCCTTCAGGAGGCTGAAACCATCGCTCTATCAATCTTGAAGCAGGTCATGGAAGAAAAGGTAAAGCATCTCAATTTACAGCCATGTTTGCGATTTCAGCTAGTAAAAGCCCTTGCAGGTGTACAAAAAGTTAATGCGGTGCCTGGAACAGGTGACTCCAAATAATGTCGACATTGCCAAGGTTGCGCCCAACTACCACCTCTACACCCCTGCAGAGGTTGAGGCTGTCATTGCACGATTGTGAAGCAGCAGGCCGTCTCTCTGTTCATGTCAAACAGGATGAGGTCCATGGCTTTCGGTTAGCATAAGCTCGATTACTGTATGAACTATATTGACAAGTGTGAACTATTTTCTTCTGGTTTTTAATGTGGTGTTGACGAGAAGCCATGGAGTAGGTTGTCAGTATTTGACTATTTGTGGCCCATCACATGCCGATGCCGCCGTGCCGCCAAAGAGATTTTTTATCTTCTGTGCTACCAATGATTTTCAGAGCACATTTTTACGTCATGACCCTCGTTTTTTCACATATTTCACTGCATGAATATGATTTGCTACCTTTTCACTGCATGGGCATTCGGACGTAATGACCCTGCTAGTTATTTCATCAACTACTCAATTTACAGATCAAAAATAGGGGAAAAAAAAGAATTATTGTCTGCATGGCTATCTGTGATTCCTTGCTGATCGTGCTGCGACGTATGAAATTACAGGCTGTCAACTCTTCGCTGCCAATAAAAAGTAATTTACCGTCGAAATTTTGCAGTTGCCGGTGATAATGGGTGTTAATTGGTGCGCTCAACCAATAAAAATCATTGATATTTTTTTTGGCAATTTTAGATAATACAGATTTGCAAATTAAATTTTGTCTCAAACCTAATCTTTCGATGAGGAGGTAAACCAAGAAAAATACTATTCCCCCAATTTTTTTATTCGATGTTTTTTTTTATTTTTGTACATGTCTTTTACCAATCGTTTTACGAAAAAAATTTAATGCAAAAATATAAATCATGCTTAAAATATCTTTAGTGATAAAACAAATCACAACAAAATAAATGATATTTACATAGTTTTTTAAACAAAATAAATTATTAAAGACGTATCCAAAAGTCAAAAACGTCAAACAAAAAATAATTGATGGAGTACTAGTCAAAGAGTATCCTGTAATTTTGAGGATCTAGTCAAAGGGTACGAATCATTCGGAGATTTTTGACTAGCTCACATCAGTGTACACATGTGAAAATTACTTTTAAACGAAATATTCTAGTGCACACGAATTTGCTCTCTTGAACGATAAACAAGGTTTGTGTAATAGAAAAATTCTCTACGTAGATAGTTAATCGATGCACAAATGTAAAAAAACGAATTGAGACACGACCGAAGAAAACTGCATTTCAACCAACAGAAGCCATCTACTATCTATGTGCTCTCTCTCACACACATGATATTTTTTCACCACCACGTAACGTCTCAACAAGGGAGTAGAGAGGTCAAACGGGTGAGAGAGGATGCTAGGATGGAGAGTCTACATCGCCACCACGTGTGGAAACTAGCACTAGAATACATAGCAGCGACTATTGTTGCTATGCAGAGAACGCTGAGAGAGAATTCTCTAACGATGATCCATGTGATGACCACGGTTATGAGAGAAGTAAGCCGCACTCATAAGTCATTGGCGAGGGAGAGGAAGGGGGAGGGACAATGGAGTTTTGTTAGCAGGAACTAACGAGTGAGATTTTCCTTTTTACATTTATGCACTAATTCATCAATTTGCACAAAATGGCTTTCACTCCGACTTAAAAGTTCACTCAAAATTTGGACTGTTCAACGCAATGATCATTTACATATACAACGCGCTAGCGTTTCAACGTCCATGCGACAAGTGTCCATTCCTTCTTTACATATAAAACAATTTATTTTGCAAAACCCTGGACAAGGCAGGTGTCTTGCCCGGATGGCTAGGTGAGCTAGCTTTCACCCTGGAGATCACGGCTCGAATCCTGTATAATTCTTATTCGTTTGTTTTATGATATATCTTTATTTCTTTAGGTATAAAACGGTATGCAGTGGCACGCCCACCCTGCTAGTAATACTGTAAGAGCATGGCTAGCAGCAGCTTTAAAAGTTCTTTGCAAATGTCCATCTTCCGCAAATTCTGATTTCTTTATGAACGTCCTTCGACTTTATACTACACTCTAAAAGATTCCTCACCTACTGGGAATTTTATATCGTCTTTGCAAATATAAAACATGGTTTGGAGCTTCTTCTAGCCATGCTCTAATAGACATGGCTCTCGATCTGTACAGGGGCACATACGTAATTTCGTGCAATCATGGGAGCATGAAGCATCTCGGGAAACCCTTCCGGGGCTTTGCCTTGCTTTGCTCCGTTCCCTGTGCTGGTCGGTCGGTACTTCATTCCAAGTTCCCATACAGGTACAGGCATACTCACCCCGTCCCAAACCCTCCAAAGTCCAAACCCCGAAAGGAACCGAGCCAAGAAGTGGGGGGCGAGCGCCGCCGCGATGCAGCAGCCGATGACCATGCCGGCGCCGCCGCCGGCGATGCCTCCGGCGGCCGGAATCACCACCGAGCAGATCCAAAAGGTGCCGTTGCCCCCCTTTTCTCGCGGTTCTTGGAAGGGCTTTCGTGCGCCCCCTCTGTATGCTTTTGGCGTTCTTCCCGGTTAAAGATTTGATTTTTTTTTTCCGGTCCTGATCGAGACGCGTTTGACTTATTGATTCTGGGTAGCCTGGTGTATCAGTATATGCTGCTGTCTTTTTGACCTGTCTTAAATGTGATTTGACCAGCTATGTTTCAAGTTAGTAATGCAGTGCTCATTGGATGATTAGTGTTATCGTGGTCTGATTCGATAAAGAGCCACTCATTTGGGTGTAGTGCTATGACCCTGCTGTAAACATGTAGTGATGCTGCTTATTTGATAAGAGAGCACCTTCTGCACTCTTAGGACTAAAGTTTACTGGCGAAAATACAGTAGTGATAATGTTCTGCTATTTTAAAGGTGTAAGCTAGGGAATAAGAGGCTGATTACTTTTGGGACCAGGTTGTAAGTGTAGTTATAAATCTTTGCCCGTGGCATATTTCCTTTTCAGCACAGCACCAACAAGAACCAAAAGGGATACCTGAAGGTTTATGTTGTTCTTATATATTCCTGTACCTTTGACTTCATAACTTGTATAATCTGCAAGCCATAGCCTGGATATCGTTGTTTCATGTGAAACATTCACTTTTTTTGGTAACAGTTAGGCCCTAATTTTAATTCTGAACTCAGTTTGGTATTGTGAAAGAAAATGCCATGGCTCATGCAGAGAACCCAGAGGCATATACCTTCCATTTATTTCTTGTGGGGGAGGATCTTGTGGTGCAGTAGTTTATATGCTGGCTGAGTTTATCGCTACCTGCAATTGCTTATAATTTGCTTTGTTGTACAACAATAAAGTGACAGACCCAGATAATACAATCAAGATGCTTTATTTCTGAAAAAAAAATGTAGAGGGACTCCTGAAGCTAGTTATTTTGAATAATTGTTTGTGCTCTAAGTTACAAAGGTGTTCATGCTTGCGCAATACTTGTAATGGACCAAAAGTTTACACTCCAATCAATCTTCTGCTCTTTACATTTGAACTGACGCTATGGTTCTAGCTTTGTAGCATGGCACAAATTGTCATGATTTATGGTCCTCGTGTTTTCACACAAAACTATAGAACATCCAATTACGATATATTTTTAAATTTTGTGATTCACTTTGGCTTTCTATGGACACTTGTGAATATCCATTTTCCATTAATGACTTTATTCTTTTGGCAGTATCTGGATGAAAATAAGCAACTTATTTTGGCTATCTTGGAAAATCAGAACCTGGGAAAGCTGGCAGAATGTGCTCAGTATGTAACGAACCACAACTATTCTGTAGATTTTTCAATTATATTTGATCCTTTGTTTTGTTAAATGACGATCTATCCTGCATGGTGGCACATACCTGCATTAATTGAATTTCTCGTGAGCAAAATATGATCATCTTTTTTTGTCATCTGTCCGCTTGACCCCCCCTGATGAGTAAGCACGCATTCTCTGCCGTAACGGCAGAGTGCCGTTATGCCACTGACATGTGGGGTCCACGTGGGCCCCACCACCCTCTGGGCCCACGTGCAGTGACTCAACGGCACTCTGCCATTAAGTTATACACGGCAGAGGATCCAGAGGCCTAATTGCATATGTATTGCTACTGACATGTGGCGTGTCATATAACTATTAAATTATGATGTGTAATAGTTTCTTTGCTTTTCCATGTATTGATTGAATGTGCCACTGAAACCTGCAGCAATAGGTATTCTTTCAGTTGTAATATGTAGCTCTAGTAATTTATCTTTGTTAATTGATTAAAGTATGATTCATTTGGTGTTCGTCTTGTCTGGCTTTCTGTGAAAGACGGGTTAGTACATATGGATGAGTTCTGGACTTCTGATTCAGTAACATCTTGACGCAGCATACAAAATATTTTTGCACGAATCAACTGGCATATGCAAAGAAATATATATAACCAAGAAAATAATTTTTCATGGCACTAAAAGAAGAGAAGTTATATTGAATACTCCATGAACCGTATAGACTACAAATAGTGAACGCAAAATAATTCTCACAAAAATATTTTGCTCTGTTCAAAATAAAAATCTTGTTAAAACTTAAAATAGGGCCAAAGGCTGTACCTAGCATAATGAGATGTTACCGTGTGTCCGTGTGTGTAAGCTTATGAAAAAAAGGTCTGAAACCACCAAAATGTCGATGTTTAAGCTTGATTGAAACCTTCAGTTCTATGGGGTTATTTTGGAAGCTGGCATCAGTATACTAGTATCAGGTTCAGGTTCATGTTTGATTATTGTGATTTCAAATCGATAAACTAATTATATGACAAGAATAATGGTACCAGCTTCAGGTTTTATTCCCTAATCACATGTAGTCAGTTTTCTACTGACATGTATGAATGTAGATTGATGACACAACATGATACGGATGTTCGCTCTGGAACAACCGCATGCCCGGTCGCTGACCGGAGCGAGAGGTAGAAGGCGGCGCTGTGTGCCGACGTCGACCTATGATAACGGCTGTACGGAGCCACCGGCCAGTTGTCGATGGCAGCGCCTGAGTCTCTGATTTGGTTGGCAGCTAAACGTGCCTTTTCTGAGTTCCTTCTTCCCCTTTTATTCATACGTTGGCTGGAGTACAGACCAACAAACAAACTAATGCTAACAACCTGACTAACAACTTGACGAAGGGCTAAGAGACTTTATCCTTATTGACTAACAACCTGATCGTGCATGCACTTATCTAGTCGTGCATCCACAGCGTGCTGCAACAATCTGCCGCAGCCTCATTATCCTAACCAACTAACACAACTGACTAACACTCGGACTACTGAAGATAAGAAGATAATGACCCACGGGCTAATCCCTTCTAAGCTAAGCATCCCGCAGCTGAGTCTCAGGCGTAGGCGTAACACAACATGTATGGTATACAAGGTTTTACTATGTTAGATAATGTGTGTGAACATATATCGATGTGCAACCCTTCACATCGTAGTGCCATTGACTTGTTGTCTTTGCCCATGCATCATGCATATTGCCTTTGCACTCATGGATAGTGATACTAAGCTGATGTCCCTAGTTACCTCACAGTTTTTTGCTTTTGTGGCTATTGAAGTCAACTACCTTCTCTCTACCAAATTGTTATCTTGTTAGCTGGGGCCTGGGGGCATAGTATGTGATGGCTTTCTTTAATCTACTTTCCATTACACAGTGCCTGCATTATATGAATTAGTATATAGATGCGATGAACAGGTCCATAAATTTGATGTGAATGTTAATGTGGTTCTCCTTCTGAAGTGGCTATGGATTTTTCTGCAATATACTTATAGGTATCAAGCTCAGCTTCAGAAGAACCTCTTGTATTTGGCTGCAATTGCGGATGCCCAACCGCAGACTTCTGTAACCCGACCTCAGGTTTGCTATGTTCTAGACCTATATCCATATATCCTTTCCTCTGCACGCGCTGATGTTTGTTCTGCATACAGATGGTGCCACCTGGTGCATCCCCTGGGGTAGGGAATTACATGTCACAGGTCCCAATGTTTGCTCCAAGAACCCCTCTAACACCGCAGCAGATGCAGGAGCAGCAACTACAACAGCAGCAAGCTCAGTTGCTTTCTTTTGCTGGACAAATGGCTGCTAGACCTGGGGTTGTTAATGGCATGCCTCAGCCTCTGCATGTTGACATGCCCCATGCAAACGATCCCCAGTCAGCTGTAAGCAGGCAAGATGTGGGCGGGGTCACCTCGGAGCCTTCAGGCACCGAGAGCCACAAGAACACTGGTGCTGATAATGATGTTAGCAGCGACTAGGCTGATAAAATCCTAAGGAATTTATGAACTAGCCTAGGTTGGAAAATGCATGTATACTGCCAGTGAACGAAGAGAGGATCATTTCTGTGCCCTTCAACGATAAGTGGCCGTGGTCTTCACTGAATGATGATGAGTAGCCGGTACATTTTCCTTTGTGTTTCCAGTCTGTAGAACAATAGATTGTAGTAACCTTTTCTGCGTTAAGCATTCCACTCTGCTTCGTTGTAGGCTTCTAGCCTTTTTACGTAAAATAATTTGCCCCAGTTGCTTGCTATCCATGATGGTTGTTTTCCAGCTGGAACTTAAGTGGAACGAGTTGCCTTCCATTAGATGCTTCTATCCGGCACTCGGTTGTTCTCCAGCAGTGATTGTTGCCGTGATCTCAATTGCATTAAACGCCGAGGCCGTGCCTTGCCCGGTTGGTCTTGGTTGGTCTTTGCCGGGTTCCATCTTGCTTGATTGTCCTTCGTTGGGCGGCAGCCGCGGCACCTTGCCCAGTGAGGCTTTTATGTTGCCCAGATGGCTCAGCCAGTACTAGGTTGGCTTGGTTGAACTATAGGCCAGCTCGGTGAGACCGATACCAAGCTCGTGTGAGCTTCTACTTGCTCGTTGGAGCAGGTCCCAGTTTAACTATTTGCACGGCCTATGAATTCACTAAGGGTTTACGTTTTAGATTTTATCTTCCATCGAAGAACATGGTGTTTGATGCAAAGATCATGCATAAACTTTTGAAAATTCTGAAAGGTAATGGAAATATGAGATGATACATATGGCTAATCCGAAATAACAGTAGGGCTGTTACACCATGGTCCTCTCTTTTTTGTACTTCTGATGGGTTGCCAGGTGGAGAGTTCTTCGGAAGCCACGTTGGCGTTGCTTATGTGGAGTCTCCAGAGTTTCCTTGATTGGTGCCTCGACCGGGCATCCTGTGGGGCAGCTGGGTGTACCAATCGAGCACCCAAATCATGCATTCTATTTGTTAGTGGAGGTTGTCTTCATCAAGCTCCATACGCCCTGTGGTTCGGTTGGTGGCGGTGGTCATTGGTGCTGAAGACCAAGCATCCTGCACGGTGGTGACATCGGACATCCCTCCCCCTCTAGCGTCTAGCCGACCATCTTGTGCAATGGTGGCGGTCGGCGAATAGGTTGATCTTCGCGTGCCGCACCTCATAGTTCGCAACGGTGTGTTGCCGTTTGTGGCTCTGCATCCTTCGTGGTGATGGAGTTTGGTGTTTCACATGCATGCTGTAGTTTGCTAGGTATTGCGTAGTGGCGTGTTTGTTGAGGCTGTCGGGTCACGTTTGCCCCCCTCCCACTTTCTCTCTTTTGCTTTCTTTCCTTTCTCTATTGTACATTGTATTTTACTTTTTCAATGAAATGACAAAACTATTGCCTTTGTGTTAAAAAAGCATAAGCAAATAAGTTGAAAAGAATAGGCTCAGTTCACAAGTATGAGCCTCACTAATTTGGATAGGAGACCTCCCTTCCACCCAGCCAACTTTTTGGAACATTTATCCAGTATGTGTTGTAACTGATGTCACACTTCCTAAGTTTTGTTAAGCGGAGGGGGGAGATGGAGACATTTGCATGAGAAATCCTTGATTTGCAAGGAATTCAAAACTTTTGTACTGAGACCGTTTGGGTAGATCTTGCTCTTTTGGGTGTTTGTGATTAACCTAGAGGCTCCATCAAAGACATCGAGAATGGATTTGATTGCTCTCAACTTTGAACTGTTCGTAAAGCCTGCAGCTGAGCTATGTTTTCACTTCGAGAAATTCTTGAAAACGGTATCCCGTTCCTGGGAGCGTGCAACGAGAGAGCTTACCACCGTCCGATCTGCAGGATCCGCAAGAAACCGAGTGCGCGCGCGGCGCTCACGGGCGCTGTCCCACAGTCCGATCTGCATTATTCGCTCGAGAAACCGATCGTTTTAATTACTGCAAGCATGGATTAATACCGCGCTACGCTCACGTGACGGGAAAACTTATTGTTACTGCATGCATGGATTACTACGCACGGATTAATCACCGCTCGTGCTGCGCTCAGCGTTGACAATTCTCCGTTTAATTGCTGCATGCACGGATTAGTTTTAGTTTTTTTGGTAAAACATATTTGTTAGATTTCATATCAATTTTTTTTATATCTATACCATACAAAGTCTATTTAACTCAAAACAAATTGCACTGAGATACTCAAGAGCTGATACCTTTTTAAATCATTTTTTAATAGTATCATAACTATGATACTGCAATCATGACACCCCCGACTCGATATCTTATTTGTAATATACGATACTCTTATGATACTTTTTTCAATACCTCAATGATACTCGACGATACCACCAACTTGATACCATCGATACCGATACCTTTTTGTTTATGATATATGATACCTTGTGATATATTTTTCGATACCGAAACTCGATGATACCATCAATCTGATACTGCTGATACCGATTTTTTTGTTTATCATATCTGATACCTATTTCCAATACCTAAACTTGACGATACCATCAACATGGCACCACCGATACTTCTGATTCGATACTTGATTTTTTTGATCCGATACTTGATTTTTTGATCCGATACTTGATGATACTTTTGATTCGATACTTGATTTTTTTATCCGATACTCGATGATACTTGTGATCCAATGCTTATTTTTTTACCCGATACTCGTTGATACTGACACTTGATTTTTTGATCCGATACTCGATGATACTTCTGATTCGATACTTGATTTTTTTACCCGATACTTGATGATACCGATACTTGATTTTTTGATTCGATACTCGATGGTACTTCTGATCTGATACTTGATACTTCTAATCCGATACTTGATTTTTTTATCCGATACTCGATGATACCGATACTTGATTTTTTGATCCGATACTCGATGATACTTCTGATCCAATGCTTGATTTTTTTATCCGATACTCGATGATACTTCTGATCCGATACTTGATTGTAAAACTTTCTTTTCCGTAGCAAAGAAAAAATGATAGACATACAAACAGTTGACTTGCAAAACTAGTGGCATGCATACTACAAGACAACGCATACAACAACTAGCAGCATGCACATGAGTGACGTACATACTGCATGCATACTTGATACGGGTAGATGCAGCGTATAGAGAAAAAACGTGTTGGCACGCACCAGTGGAAGAACACGAGCCCGCGAGGAGTACGCGAGGACATGCGTGAGGAGCCGAGGACCGTTAGGAAGTCTCCCCCTCGTAGTAAATACGGGTAGATGGAACAAAAAATACGTACAAAAAATTCTACGTATGCGTACGTGCAGGGATCCACGCCATGCAGCACGCGGCTGCCGATCAGCGAGGGACGCTCGTGAGACTTTTTTTTAGTCGTTACTTGATGATGGAGCATTGAACGGGATCCCGTAGCATAGTAGGTCCCTTTCACTTTTGTTGGACGCATGCACAAGGAGTTACTCCCTCCGTCCCTGAAAGAATGTCATTCTAGCATTCAAATGGAGAGATTAATATCTAAACCAAATGACTTATGTGCCCCTGGTTTGTTAGGAAAAGAAACATTACTAATGCACATGCAAGACTAACAATTGGTCATTGAGAGTGGTGGGTGCTTGGGTGAAAGTGCAGTAATAAAAGAAGTGGGACCTATAGCACAGGATGACATTCTTTGTGGGACAAATTTTGAATGCTAGAATGACATTCTTTTGGGGACGGAGGGAGTACGTGTGTATTGACGGTGTGGTAGGTAGGATAGGATGCTTCCATTTATGAACCATTAAATTTGTGGAATATAAATAATGAGAATTGCTAGACTGTCTCGTTTATTATTAGCCTTCGGATGATATTAACTGTTCTTTGTTGCTGAATACTAATATGTAGGAGGCCTACTCAGATCCATCCCTTGCTACCCTTAGAGATTCATCTCTTGCAGAGAAACATATGTGGTCACAGATTCTCATAAACATAAAGTTTGGGGCTTGGGAGACACTAGGAACATGTACATTTGAGAACACGCCCAGAGTAAGCATTAATTTTTGCGATGTGTTCATCTTCACATCAATTATAATTAGCTACTTAGTTTGCGTTAATAACGATTGAATCGTTCATTTCCATGGCTTCCAGCTTGCCGCTGCTTGTCATGACTTTGTTCAACATGCACTGAGGGGGCGCCTTAATATCATTGAAGCACTCATGCGAAAGGAGAGGAAGGGAGATGTGGAAAGGGGAAACTGACCAGAATGGAGATCATAGGTAGTATATGTGTCTTTTCTCATCCGCACACTCCTCTTATTTGTTTCATCTCTCATATTCGGTTGAAGCTCCAAGATTTCTATGTGATCTGACTATACCTAGAAAAAAAATTGTAAACTCTAAAGAAAATTCATCTGTTACGTGGACATGGACATGATGACAGGACACCGTGGACCATGGTGCAGCTGAAACATCAACTGACATTGAGGAAAGATCCAAACAACAATGGAGTTGCTAATCTCGGGGGTGGAGAAAACTCTGGTTCCATGCCGTGCTTTGGTCGTAGGAGCTAAGCTAAGTAGCTAGCTAGTTCCTATACACACAAGAAACACGTAATAATGTGTTTATGTTTTCTTGTTGTATTAGTGTCACACTGTGTTGTTAGACTTGCTCTAAAGATCATTGGCATTCGCTTGTCATGTAAATCTACAGAAAATTGCATCTTGCCTAAACATCGGTTCATCACTTTGTGAAATGGCAGTGATGTTACTTACCAACACAAAAGATCGTCCCTGGACGGGTTAAGCACATGGATTTTTTTGTTGTGCGGACATTTTAATCTCATGCTCCTCATCCCAGGGAGTACAAGGGAGGCAGAGCAGGCAGCTGAACGGTCACCCCAGTTTTGCATAAGGCACTCGAAGTCCATTTGCCATTGCTTTCAGAAATTTAATTTTTGGTAAGCCAAAATTTTCGTTCTGGAGCTAAATTACCGAATCTTGCTAAATTTTGGTGAAATTTCACTGAAGCAAAATAGAACTTTTGCATTTTAAATAAAAAATAAAAGAAAAAAGTAAACCAAAGAGTCAAACCATGTCCCTCGTACGGGGGCGGATCCAGAAAAACAAGTCGCTGGGTCTTCGGGATCATTTTAACACCAAATTACTATGTTTAAACTTCAAATTGCAGGTTTATATGTATATATACCAATAGGGTAGAAATAAACAAGAATGGTTTGTTTGAAAGACAACGGGGTCGCGTGACCCTGATGCTAACACTTTAGATTCACCCCTGCACTCATATTTGATCGACCATGGACTACTCACCAAGGTACCGTATGTTTTCGAAAGAAGGAAGTTATGACTTTTCTATGTTAGTCTTAAATATAAAAAAAATCAGTTGAATTAAAAAAAATCAGAAGATTATTTATTGTATTTGTTAGAGTTGGTGTCGAATACATGTACATAGTCGGTTACGTGGACTTTGTAGTGTAACAGGCATGGGAGGGTCATGTTAGAGTCTGACTCATACCCTAACTGCTGTATAAATAGAGGGGCATCCTGGTGTAGTCTGTAACAAACAAAGTAGTGGCGTAGGCACGTAGGTGGCCGCGGTCGGCTTCTGGCTGTGACCCGGGTGACCGGTATGCTACGTTGTTGGGGAGGAACGCCTATAATCATTGCCCTACAGATGTAGTCTGAGAGTCGAACTGCATTATCAAATATCGTGTCTTTGTTGTCGTTCAGATCTAATATCGACGCCCTGTTTTTTTTCCAATAGTATTGTGCTAGACCGAGATTATCAAATTTCTTCAAATTTCAGCGAAAGAAAAATCCCCGATTGCTTTGGGAAAAATCAAACCAGCAAAAATGCTGGCCAATAGTTGCGTTGATAATAGCATATAAATTTCTAGTTGCTGCCATGCTTTGGAGGCTGTTGTTACTAGCTGCATGTTAGCTGCGGAGAGTCCATCGTGCATGATGATGCATCCATTGTCGTCCTTTGCCCAAGCGTCCATGTGGAGTGGGGAAAAAAAATTTGTGGTACCCGGTGCCACATAAGGAACCGTGACATCCCTTTTCCTCTCTGTCTCTCTCCTCATCTCTCTCTATCTCCTCTCTTTCTCTTTCTATCTCCTCTCTCTTCTCTCTCTCTATCTCTCTCCAGGTGCCACTGTGGCACCCGGTGCCACGAAATTTCCTTCCGTGGAGTGGAGAGAGCCATCTCACAAGTCACCCCATATGCATACATGTACGTAGGGTTGGGAGGTATCAGGAGTATGGACGTGCTGACGGGCGTCTCCTTGCAAATTTGCTTCCCAAATCAGGTTGCTATTGTCTCTCATGGCTCTGGCACTCCAGGCCATATTCACATGTGCTTTCGCTCTCCATCTGCTTGATATGAGTTGCCTGCCGCCGAGGCCCCGTGATGGACGAGACGCTCGGCGGTCGACGGCGAGGAGTGGAGAGCGAGGGTGGGGCTAATCGTATCACTCCTCTCGATCGAGCACGGGATAATGTGTCGTTCCTCGCCTCCTTGCCTCGTCTCAGCTTTGGTCCCCTCTCGCAGCGTCGCTTATTTGTGCGCGGCTCGTCGCTGGCTCATCCTAGGCTCTTGATCTTTAGCCTTCAAAAGTCGTGCACTCAGAAACGTGGCTGTTTGTCACCCCTCAATTTTATCTTACCTCGAGGGTCGACGATCCCGTGCGCTAGCCCCTGGATCAGTACGCTAGCGAGGAAGACCAAATAGCCGATACAAGCATACATCGATAAAATAAATTCCTGAATATTACATCACAGAGTTGCGTCCTTAGACGACTTTAGTAAAGTGGTCCATACAAGCCTTAATTACAAAAGGATAGTTCAGAGTACAGCGGATACCAAAATATCTACCCAAAAGGTTTCCTATGGACTAAGGTCCAACAGCGACTGGAGCGGCCCCTAAGACTCCTCGGGTCCACCATGGTCCTGTCCGTCGTCTTCGAGACACGCGTAAGGGTCATCTTCGACGCCATCGTCTAAATAATGTAAGTAGGCGAGGTCAGCGTCATCCAAACGCTGGCTAGTTAACACTTCCCTTAATGCATTTAGTGTAGAAGGCTTTATTTGGAGGAGAGGGTTATTTTATTTGCGTAAAGCCAAATTTCTAAGACTTTTGGAAACAACCTAACTAACATTAACTAACACTTGTATTGTTATAAATAAATCAAAGGTTTCCATCTTGATCATGCATTCCGAACCCAAATAACCAACCAATCACATCAACCAACCCATCAATCGACCAACTCTCACTCGAATACACGACCCAGTTTACACCATCACCTAAATCCATACCAGCTTATACACAATTAACACACAAATTGACAAATCCTCGATCATAACTCAGCCAGCTTACACAATTACCATTCTAGCTTATTTGTTTCTCATGAAATTCCCTCCTGGTTGCTCCCAACCAGACTTTCTCCTGGTTGCCCTCAACCAATCCTAGTTCTGCCATCATTCCAGGATTTGGCGAATCCTGTTGCGGACCACACATACCATAGTATGATCACCCCGGCCTAGTAGGGTTGCCGGCCCTCACTAACCGACCGTCACCCTGGGGATGTGTGGCCATTATCACCCTCGGTGATGGCCCATTCCGGCCCCTATCGAGACTGGTCTCAGAGGGCCTCCGCAGAGCGCTCACTCCTGGCGATCCACGTCGGTGCTCCAGCGATGGCCACGCGTTGTGTTGGAACCAACCTGGGCAATGATCTTCGCTCACGCGTGTTTATCCGCTCCTCTCGGGTAAGCCACAGCTAAACCCAAAGACTAGGCATCTCGTGCCTAAATCATCCATCAGGATGTCCAAATCCAACTAGGGGCAACCCACCATTCTTTCTCTGCTTCCACGGTCATCGACCACCCATATCACACACTTGGACTTTCCCAACCGACCGACCCAACCGACCAAGTATCCCCATATCCAAACCCATAAACACAAGCAGCCCAACATGCCTCTACCAGCCCTAACCGTTATATGTCATGTCATATTAAAATGAGAATAATGAATGTCCAGTGAATATCGGTTCACCGTTCCGTGGCGATTAGCCAGAAGATTTGTTAAGCCTAAGCCGGTCTAAGCAAGTTTTACCCATTAGGTAGGGTTAAAGTGGTTACCAGACTAATCATAGGCTAACAAGAGCAATGACAATCAAGGCAGTCATTAAGGCTAAACATTTCAAGGCAGGTATGTATAAGTATAACATGATTAATAATTAGGCAATCTAATAAGCATGCATTTTTAATATTTAAACAATGTAGTTTAGAAAAACTGGGTAATGAACATGGTAGTAGCGATGTTAATCCGCACTAGGGAAAGTCATTGTCTCTCCCTAATACGGATCACATCTAAAGAGTAAGTGTTAACTCGCCTTGATCTTGTAGGTGGTCCTCCTCGGTGTCCCCAAATCTCCCTTCGGGATTGCCTATGTCTAATCAAACCAACAAACAACTATTTACTTACTAATGCGATGCAAAACATGATGCATGCACGATCTAGGTTAAACCCTCGGCCTATATACCAAGCTCGACTAGCGAACCTCCTTTGCGCATGATATGCTATGCATGGCACGGTGCATTAATAAATAATATTAATAGTATATAATAGTCTACTAAATCCCAAAATACGATTTCGTACGATAAGGTCGCAAAAGCGTGATTAGGGTTTCTAAGCGACGTAAAATTATTACTTTCCGGACTACGAGCGGGGTAATGGTTATCGGAGTGGAAATTATACTATGTTTTCCTAAATAAAGAGATAAATCTAGGTTATATTTATTATTAATCTATTTTCTAAGGTCAGCTCCTTAAATAAATTAATAAGGAACATGCTAGTTAATGGTTGGTGTTTCGAAGCGAAGTGTTCCTATGAACATACATACATATACACACACACACACACACACACACACACGGAGCCCCTAATCTACCCCTAGGGGTAGATTAAGCCTAATCTACCATGGCCCGGTCCAATGAGCGCACCAACCAAAAACCAAGAAGTAGCGCCATTCCAGTTCGACAAGAAGTCATAGTAATTGAAACGAACTGAATTTGGCACTGGTAAGTAAATAGGTCTGCATGTGGTGCCTAAAATTGTGGGAGCATTAACTACTCGTTTTCAAACGTATCCTATCTCGTTTTTTCGATTTAATTTTTGATTCGTAGATCCGATGGTTAAATCCTTTTCAACATCGTATTGCTGGTATTTTTTCAAACAAAACAAGATCTTGGTTGCCATATGAATCTGAAATATTTTAAAAATATCAATTTGAACATGATTCTGATTTGAAAGTAATTACTAGTAATCGAGATGAATGTGCTGTACGTATGATAGTAATCCATGTTTTGTAGGTTCCAGCCCGATTACTTAGACAGTAATTCAATTACTGCCATTTTTTTGGACAAAAAACTAATATGAATTGAGATTCCATCCTGATTACTTTCCATTCCCTCCAAAATTACATTCTTAAAAAGGAGAAAAATACATTCACAAGACGATTACTTCGCATTACTTCCAGTAATCAACACAGATCGATTACTTCGCATTACTTCCAGTAATCAACACAGATCGATTACTTCGCATTACTTCTCTAGTAATCAAAAGTAATGGAGCAATGGAGGAGCCGGCGAGCAAGGTCGGGGAAGCGGCGGCAGGCGGTGCCGTGTGTGAGGAGGATGGTCGGAGATGCCATCGCTGGCGCCGTCGGGTCACCGTGGCGATTTGGGACGGCGGCATCTGAGGAAGGTGGGGGCGGGGCGACGGCGCCAGATCCGGCGTTCAGCGGGTCGGGAGAGCGAGATCCGGCGGCACGGCGATCGAAACACGGTGACCGGCGTCAGCAGAGGTCGAGGAGGCGGCCGATGGCGGCGTCGAGTGGGAGCGAGCAGTGGCGTCGAGGCGGCGGCGGCGGTGGCATCGGGAGGAAGCGAGCCGCGGCGTCGGCGGCGGCGCTGCCGCGTCGGCGGCCGCGTCGGAGGCGGCGGCGTCAGCGTTAGGAGGCGGCGTCGGCGGGGGCAACGGATCCGGCCGGCGGCTCTTAGCGTCGTGGAGGCGGTGGAAAGGTCGGCGACGCCGGCGCGTGGAGGTGGTGGAGAGCACATGGCGGTGCGGATCTGGCGCCGGCCGTAGCAGCGTGGAGAGGACGGGCGACGCCGCCGCCGCCGGACGTCTGAAGGCCGTCTGGAGGAGGCGGCGGCCGGACGCTGGGACGGCGAGCGCCGCCGGGCGCGGCGGCGAGCGAGGCCAGCGCAGGGTCAGCGCAGCGGCGCGCGGGCGTGGTCGTCGGCCGAGGCCAGCGGCGGCGGCCATCCCGGCTGGCTGCGCGAGACGAGAGCGGGCGCGCGCGTCGGAAGGGCGGGTCGAGGCGGCAGCGGCAGCGCCGGAAGGGCGAAGGTCGGGAAGCGGCGGCGACGACGCGGCAAGGCGTCAAGCTTGGCGAAGCGCCAGCGACGGGAGGCGGCGGCGTCGGGGGCGGCGTCGGGAGGCCGGCGGCGGCGTGGATCGAGAGAATGGGGGAGAGGAGAGAGAAAATGGGAGGAGAACGTGGGGGATGAGTTATTTAAACTACCAGGCCACACGTTCAAATCAAGGAATTGGCTAGGCTGAACCGTGGCTCACAAAACGGCTGGGTGTAGATTAGGCTTAATCTACCCTTGGGGGTAGATTAGGATCTCTCTCTCTCTCTCTCTCTCTATATATATATATATATATATATATATATATATATATATATATATATATATAAAAGTGAAATGTCAATTTGAAATATTCCTAGATTTATTGAGGCACTTACTATCCTAATATATTTTCTAAGGAATATTTGAGTCTAGGTCATTAGTTAATAAAACCAACCATTACCCTAGAATTAACTTAGTCATTTATATATATGAAAATTCACATTTTCAACTAGTAGTGCCAAATTCCCTTATACAGTGGCCAAGGTCTTGTTTTTATAAGACCAGAAATGGTGTCTAATATTTATCTACATTTTTCTAGAATTTTCGGAAGCCCCTTAGCTATTTTAAATAAATCTAAACCAAATGCTAGAATTAATAAAGGATTTAATCGCTGGAAAAGGCTATAAGCGGTTCGGCATCAAGCAGCGACTACACTCGACATCAAACAATGACTTTGCTAGCGTCTTTGCTCTGACCAAGACAACTACAATGAATGTTCTCGTAGTATTTTAAAGGCTATATTTTATATTTTCTAAAATGCCCTTCATTTACATTTTAATTAATAAATAAGGCCTTGAAATACCCACTTTAATTTGTTTATAGAAATTCCTATAAGTTAATGGCACAATTATATTTTTCCTATGATGTATATTAAATCTAGTATTTTATGTAATTTTTAACTAATTTTGGAGCTGTTTTGCTATTTTAATTAACAAATACTAAAGTAATTATGTTATTAATTTTATATAATAATGTATTAGTGAAATATGCAAAGTTATATTTTTATTAGGCTCTATACAGCATCTAGTATCTTACATAATGTTTCCTTCTATTTTAATAAATAGAAAGCATAAATCAAAACACATAATTTAATCACGACGTCATGTTGACGTCATGATGACATCAGCCGTCTTCAACCTCCGACCAGCACACAGCCCGTGGAGAGAAGCGGCGATGGCGGAGCTCTGATCCACCGTTTTGGATGTTCTTGGGTTCTACGGGTTCGTCTTGACGGCGCGCTTCTAACGGTGCCAATTACATGGTCTACGGAGGTCGGACATGGCGGCGCGGTGAGCTACAGCGGAGGTGATACATAGGGTGCACGGCGGCGGCGATACAGTAAAGCTACGACCAAATTGGACGGTGGGTGAGCATTGGGGAGGGGAGTGGGTGCTTACCGAGAGACGCAGGAGTTCGGATAAGGCTCGAAACGGCATGTCGACGAGAGCTCCACGGCGGCACCGAAATAGGCCAACGGCGGCGACGATCTCCGGCCACGCACTAGCCAAATTAGATGAGGGGAAATACTCGTGAGGTCTTAAGGATTCTCAGGCCGGAAGGAATTGAAACATAGCGAACCGAGGAAGAAGATATCGACGGAGAGATGCTCGCCAAGGGTTTCGGGTAGGCGAGGAATTCCGGCAATACGACGGCTCCGGCTACTTCGGCGGCAATTGGTGGTGTTTAAATGGTCACGGGGCGAGTTTAGGGCCCGAAGACGCCTTCGGTGACGCATGGAAAAAGGGCGGAGAAGTGACAGGACGGCTCGGTCAAGGCTAGCTGCAGCGGCGGGTCAGCAGGTATGGCGGTCTGTGCGCGGAGGTGCAAATCTGGCAGCGGCGGCTAGAGGGTTAGCTGCTGACTATTGGTGCCAAGTGACGGAGGCGGGGAGCAGGGAGATCACGCGCGCGATTCTTCCTTGACGGACCGACGAACTCCGTCGTTTGCCCTACGGTCCGAAGCGGCGGACCGGACCGCCGGCAAGGCACACGGCAACGAATCCGAGGCTGGCCAACCGGGGGTCGACACGGCGAGGCACGCTGGGAGGCGAGATCAAGCTGCGACGGACGGCGGGCGTGCACCAAAGACAATGGACAGCCAAAGGGCAAGGCGAGAGAGAGAGAGAGAGAGAGAGATGCTATTGTGGATCGGCGGTGGGACCCACGTCGAGGATCAAAATTTCAAGCAAAATTTGAATTTGGCGCAAATTTAAAAACATCCCCAAATTAGGGTGTTACACTGTTTGTTGCTCATCTTGTTCGCCGGCATGAGAAGTCATGAGATACTGTAAAAACTTTATTTTGCGTGAAAGTTTTATTCATGTTCTTCTTAGCGTATATTATTTGACTTATCTACCTATTGAGTTTATTTTCTAATTTTAGAGCTATTTTAGATGGCTTCGAGAGTCAGATCTATTTTATTTACTTATGTTTTTAAGTTTTTTGGACATGTTATTGAGATAGAAAAAAATGATTTAAAAAACATTTTTATTTGTTTGATGACAAGCAAATAGATAGATAAGTTAAATAAGTTTAATAAACTGAGAACAATGGAGCTTAACATCATGATCGTCGTACCATGCGAGTACGACGGAGGGCAGAGGGTAGCTGAACCGTCAATTCAGTTTTGCAGAAGGCAGTCGGAAAGTCCATGTGCCAAATGGCAGCGAATTGCTTTGGCAAAAATCAAATCAATCAACCAAATGCAGCAATGCTACTCATTAATCGGGTTGATAATAAATCTATCTTATTATACAAAGCGCTAGTTTTGTGTCCTCCGCGCGCCACGTCGCTAGCGTCCCCGCGCGGCACGTCGGCCGAAAAACGGCGGCCGTCTGATCGTGGCCGCACGCGCCATCCAGCCGTTCACCCAGACTTTATATATAAAACAAGTTTTGCCGGTAAAAAGAAAGCAAGGCGCGGCCGTTGCTCAGTTGGTTTCGGCGGCGACTCTCATGAGACGAGCGAGTTCAATCTGCCGCCTCCTCCTTTAAAGTTTTTTGGGCCGTCCGATGGGCTTTCGACGGTCGATCAGCACTGCGGCCTCCACCTCTCGGCTTTGGCACGCCCAACCCTAGCCACCGCCTCCCTCAGGCCAACCCTCGCCCTCACGGCCGCATCTCCCCCGCTCTCTTCTCTACGCCCTGCCCGCCGCCTCCCCCCCGATGCCTCCAATGTCTACCCCGTCGCCGCCGTTCCTTCCCCACGCCCTCCTTCCGTCGTCGCCGTCCTTTCCCTGTGCCTCCTCAGCGGCCGTCCTCTCCCACTGCGGCCTTCCTCTTCTCTGACTACCGCCACCGTCTCCTTTGTGCAGGCTGGATCTGCCGCCGCTAGGCTCCGGTGAGCCCGGATGCATTGACGCTTGGCCTTTGGGAGACCGGATCCGGTGACGACGGGCATCCATCTTGGTTGTCTCTCTTCACCACCGCCACCGCGCCTCCGTACGGTACACCTGCGCCTTGTCGTCCTCTTTCTTCTTCGGTTCAACCGCTGCCGCCACGCCTCCCAACAGTAGCTCGACGCCTCCTTCTCCTCCTCCCCCTCGTTCGATTCATGGCTCAGGTTGATGCCGGGCCGCCGGCCTCTTTCGTCACAACAATGCCTTCGAACCGCGTGGTTCCTTCTCTTCTTGCCAGTCGATTTCCTTTTGTTGGTGCAATAAATACCGGGGTACGAAGAGTCCTGAGAAGATCAAGCGGGCCCCACGCTTGAGCAGCCCTCTGGCGTCGCGGACGATCAGCCCCAATGGCGTGGCGAGCCCCTCAACTTTAAGCGGCCCCACGCGTCGGTGGGCGACCGAGTGCTCTAGCGCGTGGCGAGCCCCTCACGCTTCAGCCGGGCCCCACGCGTCGGTGGGCGACTGTGCCCCAGCCACGTGGCGAGCCCCTCAGAGGCCTGGCGAGGCCCCACACATCAGCGGGCGACTGACCCCAGGCGTGGGCGAGCCCCTCGGCGTGTCAAGCGGACCCCACGCGTCGGTGGGCGGCCAGTGCCCAGCGCGCGCTGGCGAGCCCTCGAAGACAAGGCGAGGGCCCCACACGTCAGGCGGGCGATCAGGCCCCAGCGTGTGGGCGAGCCCGTCAGCGCGCCGGGCGAGGGCCCCACACGTCAGGCGGGCGTGTGGGCGAGCCCTCGCTGCGTAGGGCCTCCCATCGCTGCGGAGCCAGCGTGGCGAGCGCGTATGAAGGAGTCTTCGGGCGAAGGCTCTCCTGCTGCGAAGACGAGCGCATTTAATCGCGACATCACGCGTGGATAGACGGCTGAAGAAATGATTACCGCTACAGTGACCCCTGCAGGTCTGAGCGGCTGTCACTGTGGCGCAGCGGAATTGACCGGCAGAGAGAGGGCTTGCTTAAGATAGCCGCCCGTGTCAGGAGGAGCAGGCTGGGTCCCACCCGGAGTCTCATCGGTGTGTCAGGCGGGTCGAGGCCACTGGCGGCACGCTGGGCGAAGCGCCCGCTTCGGCGTGAGCAGCAAAGACGTTTTCCTCTCTCTGTCGTGTCTCGCATGTCTTGTCGATGTCTTGAGTATCTTGACGCCTACCCTCAGCTCTCTCCGCCGGTTCGAGGCTTGTATAAAAGGAGCGGAGAGAGAGAGAAGGGGGTACACGTTTTTCACACGGTTCACAAGCATTCTGTAACCACATTCCATTCAACCACAACAAGAAAAGAGCTAAGGCTCAGCAGGAGTAGGACTATTACCCTCAGGGGGGTCCGAACCTGGGTAATCCCCGTGTGTTGCTCTTTGCTGCGTCCCACGCTTAAATCGAACTGAGCACGGTTGATCGGCTAGCAGGATAGAAATTTGACTAGGGGTGTGATCCGCGGTGGTTGAGCGGAGAACACGCCGTCAGTGGCGCGCCAGGTAGGGGAGCGCTAGCATCGCCGATGCTCTTGACTTCGCGATGGCGAAGCGGCGATCCGCAATGGATCCGGAAGCAGCCGCTAGAGCCGCGGCCACGGCGTCGGCCGCGGCAATGGCGATAGATCAGCCGGGCGGTAGCCACCCGCCTAGGGTTGGAACCCTGGCGGAAAGCAGCCGCCCCGGCCAAGCTAGGTGGCTCCTGGCCTTGGAGGAATGCACTCAAAGACGAACCTCCATGCGGCGAGGCCTGCCGATAACCCACGGTGCCGTGACTCGGACTCCCGGCTGCTCCGTGGTGGCGGTTTAGCCCGCTTCGTCGATCTGCGTCCGCGGCGGTGGTGCAAGTTTCGGGAGACGCGGGAACCGGCGTTTCCGCTTCTTCCCGTTCCTTCTTGCCCTCGCATTCCTCTCGCAGATCTCCTGGCGTGAGGGAGCGGGGCCAGGACGACAGGAGCCAGGCGACTCCTGCTGGTTCGCCAGCGGCGTCTGGTGGGCGGGATCTCCGGTCCCACTTGGAGGACCGCCATCTGCGACACGGAGAAGACCTGCGCGATAAGCTCCGCAGGCGGCACGACCGGTGCGCGATCATGCCACGCCGCCCCGTGGGGACGAAGGGTTCCCGCGACGCTGCCTCTGCGGGGAAGGAGGTGCCTCTTCGGCGCCGTCCGGACGGCGGGCACAGCGGGACGGAGTGCGCGTCCAGGAGCAGGAGGCTCCAGAAGTCGGCTGCCGCACCTTTTCGAAGGAGCTGCGCCGAGTCACGATGGCCGGAGAGGTTCCGGCCCACCCCCATCGAGAAGTACGACGGCTCCACCAACCCTGATGAGTTTTTGCAGATCTACACTACGGTGATGCAGCCGGTGGAGGGTCGGGAAGGTTACGGCGAACTACTTCCTGTAGTCCTCACCGGCGAGCCCGCTCTGGCTCATGAACCCCCCGAGTCCGTGGGGTCGTGGAAGGAGCTCTCGAGCTCTTCATCACCAACTTCGAGGCACGTTTGAGCAGCCCGAGTCGAGGACGATCTCCTGGCGTGGAAGCGAAAGAAGGAGAGTCATTGCGTGACTATATCCGGCGCCTACCAGTCCGCAACACCATCCCGACATCTCCATCGGCGCCGTGGTCACGGCATTCGAGAGAGGCGCCGAGACCCTGTGGTCAAGGAGAAGATGGCCACCCGCAAGATCAAGACGACGGAAGAGCTCTTCACCGGCGACAAATGCGCCTTCAGATGAGCTTCGCTCGCCCGGCTGCACGGGCGAGGACAGTGCGGGCGGCGTAGGCTGACTTCAAAAATCCCGCAGCAAGGACAAGAAGAAGCGCAAGGCGGCCGAGACCGGCAGGTCATAGCCGCCGAAAGCGCGACGACGACTTATTCTTGACAACGGCGGTCGCGATGGGCGCGGCAGCGAAGAAAGGAGGAGGTCACGGCGCCGTGAGCGCCTCGCAGGGTGACGCGCGGCGGCGGCCATAGCGATCGCCGTGGCCGCGGCGGCCCATGACGCGATGAGGCGAGACCGCCGTCCCGCGAGTGGAGCGGAGGGCTTCTCGTCCCATCCACCGCAACAGTTCCCATGACTTGGCCGATTGCCATGTCGTCAGCAAGTTGGTGGACAAGCGCGTCCACGAGCAGCAGCAGGCGTCCGGCAGCGGCAAGGGCAAGGAAGCGGCATCGCTTGGTTTTCAGCAGGCAGAGTCTTGGTCGCCGTCATCCACGACGGATCGGCCACCTATCCGTCCCACGCTAGCATTAAGCGTGCGATGAGAGGTGTCGCCGCCGTGCGGCTTTAGGTCGCAAAGCGGTGGCGTGGTCGGAAGCGACGATCGCGTTCGGTCGGGCCGATCACCCGACCAAGATCGCTGCCCGGACATCTCCCAATCGTGGTTGCGCCCACGGTCCGGAATGTAAAGCTAGGGCGGTCTTTGGTAGGCGGAGAGAGTTCCTCAACCTCTGTCCGCCGGTCGCCAAGGCGCTCGGATCCAGCGGCGAGAGCTTCGACCGGCGCTCCGTTCTTGACATCGCGCCGGGCCGAGTCCGTCCCTGCCGGGCGCGTCAGCCTTCGGTGACGTTTGAGGTTCCGACAACTTCCGCGACCGAGATGCTCGAGTTCGAGGTGGTGGACTTCGACCTCCCGTACAACGCCATACTGGGTCGGCCGGCGCTGACCAAGTTCATGACGACTTGCCACTATGCGTACATGGTGGTGAAGATTCCAGGGCCAGCTAGCCCCATCGTCTTGAAAGTGGACCGCTCGGAGGCGCTCCGCTGCGACAAGGACGCTCTCGCTTTGGCGGGGGCAATCGGCGCCCAGAAGGCCGAAGCTTCGACTCTGGGAGCTCCTCCGTGAAGATCCGTGCCTCCCGGTTCGTCCGGGAGGTTAAGCGATCTCCTAAGTGAGTCGGACCGCGAAGACCGTTCGGGTGGGCGCTTCTCGCCGCCAAATAGGAAGGCGCTTCGTCTTCTTCCTCCGATCCTAACGCAGACGTGTTTGCATGGCAACCGTCCGACATGGCTGGGGTCCCCAGGGAGGTGATTGAGCACAAGTTGGCAACGTTCCCCGGCGCGCGACCGGTCATGCAAAAGGTCCGGAAGCAGTCGGTGGAGCGCCAGGAAGTTATCCGCCAGGAGGTGGACAAGCTTTTAAGGGCGGGGGTCGTTCGGAGCGTCGCCCATCCCAGGTGGCTCGCGAACCCCGTCCTCGTCAAGAAATCCAACGGGCGGTGGAGGATGTGCGTGGACTTCACCGACCTCAACAGGGCGTGCCCGAAGGATCCGTACCCGCTGCCCCGCATTGATCTCATCGTCGATTCCACGGTGAAGTGCGAAAGTTGTGCTTCGGATGCGTACTCCGGGTACCACCAGATTTGTATGGCCGAAGAAGATGAAGACAAGACCGCCTTCGTGACGTCCATGGGCGTCTACTGCTACACAAGGATGACGTTCAGACTGAAGAATGCAGGCCCAACCTATCAGAGGGCCATGCACATCGCTCATCGTCCTCAAATAGGGCGGAACCTGGAGGTGTATGTCGACGACCTGGTGGTGAAGTCCAAGAAGGCGGAGGAGTTGATCGGCGACCTGAAAGAAACCTTCGCCAACCTGAGGAAGTACTGCATCAAGCTCAACCCTGAGAAGTGTGTATTCGCCGTTCCGTCGGACAGCGCCTAGGTTTCCTCGTCCCGAGAGGGATTGAGGCGAACCCCGACAAGATCGCGGCGATCGAGAACATGAAGCCCCGACGCGACTTGGCGCAGATCACGGTGCTTGGTGGGTCGCTTGACCTCCCCGGGTCACTTTATAGCTCGCTGGGGATAAAAGTCTCCCACTCTGAAGCTCCCGAGGAAGACCAACCAATTGAGTGGACGGCGGAGGCGCAGGAGGCGTTCGACGGATGAAGAAGTATCTCACTTCCCTGCCCGCTTTGGTCGCCCGGACCAGGCGAGCCGCTGATCCTTTACGTCGCGGCGAACCCCCAGGTGGTCAGCGCGGTGCTGGTGGCAGAAAGAGAAGGTGTTCAGCGCCCCATTTACTACATCAGCAAAGTCCTCCACGACGCCGAAACGAGGTATTCACAAGACCAGAAGATGCTCTATGCCGTGCTGACGGCATCCCGGAAGCTGCGTCACTATTTTCAGGGGCAAGAGATCACTATCTTGACCAAGTACCCCTTGCGGGAGATCCTCTTCAACCGCGAGACGACGGGCCGCATCGCCAAGTGGGCCATGGAGCTGGCAGAGTTCGACCTCAAGTTCGCTCCCCGAACGGCCATCAAAGGGCAAGCTCTGGCGGAGTTCGTCAGCGAGTGGACTCCGGCGGACACAGAAGCTGAAGACGTCCCAGTACCCTCGCCGTGGACTCTCTTCTTCGACGGTTCGTTCCGGCTTGAGGGGGCTGGGGCAGGTGTCATTCTGGTGTCTCCCACCGGTGACTTTGTCCGGCACCTGGTGGTGCTGGAGTTCCGCGCTACCAACAACGTCGCGGAGTACGAAGGGCTGCTCGTCGGGCTCAGGGTGGCTTCGACCCTCGGCATCCGACGGCTGCAAGTCAAAGGCGACTCTCTCCTGGTCATCAACCAGGCGAGGAAGGATTTCACCGCCGGATCCGTCATGGCGGCCTACACGGAGGTGCGCGGTTGGAGCGGCACTTTGAGGTTTGGGCTTAGCGCCGTCCCTCGCCGCGACAACTATATGGCGGATGAATCGCCCCAGTTGCCTCGTCAAAGGCACTGCTCGGTGGGGTTTTGAAGAAAGACTCACGCGACCGTCGTCGCAGCCCCAATCTGGCGGGGCGACGCTTTCGACGCAGCTCCCACATCTGGAGGAGCGTCACCAATCACGCCACAGCTCCCGGTGGAGGGAGGAGGCGGAAGAAGCGCCGAGGCGGTTGAGGCGGAAATGCCGTGCCGACAGAGTCGTCGACGACAATGCTAACGTCGTCACACTCGTCCGGAAAAGTCGATGGATGGATCAGATCCTAGCCTACTGCGGGACGGAGTGATCCCGACGATGACGCGTCGGTGAGAAGATAGCGCGCAAGGCCAAGCGCCACGCCAGTAGGTGGGGACCAGACGCCCGGCGCAAGCGGAGTTCTACCGAAGTCGTCACTCGGGAAGCGGGAGTGCAATTCTCTCGAGATCCATGGAGGCATGTGCGGGAGCCATTCGGGGAACCGGGCGCTGGTCGGGAAAGCCTTCCGCCACGGCTTCTATTGGCCTCGCCTCCGGATGCCTTCGAGCTGGTGAGGAGATGCGGCGTGCCAATTTCATGCTAAGCGATCCACCGACCGCCCAGCGCCGCAAACCATTCCGCTCTCTGGCCGTTCGCGGTGCAGGGCCGAACATCTCGGCCCATTCCCGTGGGCGACCGAAGGTTACACGCATCTGTTCGTCGCCGTCGACAAGTTCACCAAGTGGGTGGAGGCATCGCCAGTCCCGGCGATCACGTCCGCTGCGGCCATAAAGTTTATGAAGAGCATCTTCGTCCGGTTCGGCGTCGCCAACAGGATCATCACCGACAACGGCGCTTAGTTCAAGAGCGCCGATTTCCAAGACTGGTGTGAAGAGCTAGGTACCAAACTGTGCTTCGCCTCCGTTGCACATCCGAAGAGCAATGGGCAAGTGGAGCGGGCAAACGCGGAAGTACTCAAAGGGCTCAAGACAAGGGCGTTCGACCGCCTGGAGAAGCGCAGCAAGCGCTGGGCGGAAGAAGTCCCCACTGTGTTGTGGGCGCTGCGGACAACTCCCAACAGAGCCACCGGCGAGACCCCTTTCTTCCCGGTGTATGGCTCAGAAGCGGTGCTCCCATCAGAGCTCGCCTTTGGGTCCCCAAGGGTGGCGGCGTTCAGCGAAGACAGAAACCCTGACCGGCATCAGGATGAAGTAAATCTCCTGGAGGAGATCAGAGACAGGGCGGCGATCCGGGCCGCCAGGTATCAGCAGGCACTACGCCGTTATCAAGCAAGGAGGGTGTGTGAGAGAACACTGGCAGTGGGCGACCTCGTTCTGCGCAAAATCTAAGCGCAGGCTGGGCGCAACAAACGGTCTCCCCTGTGGGAGGGCCCCTTCAAGGTGGTCTCAGTCTCCCGCCCAGGCTCAGTCAGGCTCGCCGTCGAGGATGGTCGCGAATTGGCGAACACTTGGAACGTCGAGCAGTTGAGGAAGTTCTACCCGTAGGTAATTGTTCCAAGAACTTTTTTAGCCTTCCTTTGGAGCCGAGCGGCGAGGTCTTCCTCCTTCCCCGCTCGCCTCGGGGGATTCATTGTACAAAGCCATCTGCAATATAAAGATAAGTTCTATCTCTCTGTGGGCATCTGTTCTTTTTCGCCTTAAAGTCTGTTAGAAAACATTCTGTTGAAAGCTAGAAGCGAAAAAGTACTTAAGGCTGATGGCCCCTTAGTTGCAAGAGCAAACGCTTAAACTTGCGGCTGGGCGAGGCGAGGTGGACGGAAGGCGGGTTCTAACCTGGTGTGTCTGCTCAGTCTGGGCAATGCGCCAACGACGGCACCAGCGTCTAGACCACTTCCGGAAGCTGAGTGCTCGCCACGTAACGTTTAAGGTCGGTTTGCCGAGAGGCCATAAGGGTTGAAGTAACCTGATGCCTAAGGAAAAAGCGCTCACTTGCAGCAGAACGCTTACGCTTAAAACTTTTACGCGATCGGTTGCTTAGCAACAAAAAAGTCTGTTAGAAAACATTCATTGAAAATCGGTAGCGAAAAAAGTACTTAAGGTGATGGCCCTTAGTTGCAAGAGCAAGCGCTAAGCTTGCGGTTAGGCGAGGCGAGGCGGACGGAAGGCGGGTTCTAGCCTGGTGTGTCCGCTCGGTCTTGGCAATGCGCCAACGACGGCACCAGCGTCTAGACCACTTCCGGAAGCTGAGTGCTCGCCACGTAACGTTTAAGGTCCGTTTGCCGAGAGGCCATAAGGGTTGAAGTAACCTGACGCCTAAGGAAAAGCGCCACTTCCAAGCGTTACGTCTAAAGCTTTTGGCGGTCAGGTGCCTCAGTTCCTCTTTTCGCAAATAAAGGTTTGCGCGAAGTTTGATCGAGACTCACGACAAAAGAGCAAAAGTTTGCATTAACAGGGTTTGTACAGGACAAAAACAAATGAGAGAGGTCGTCTACTCCTCGTCTTCATCGCCCTCTGTCGGCGCAGCGCCGCCCATCATAGAGACGCGGTTGGCGGCGGTGTCAACCCGCGACTGCTCGATCCGGTCCAGCTGGCGCGGAGGTTCCCCGGTGGCGGCGTCGAGGTCAAACGCGGCGTTTTGGGCAAGGCAGTTGCCCAAGATGAACATGCTTTGCTTCAATAGCGCCGTGGCGACCATCTTCGATCGCTGCGCAAGATCACCACCGGCAGATCGCGCGAGGCGGCGCGCTTCCCACGGCCCCAAAGATATCACAGGGCGGTCTCCTCGGCGGGAGTACAAGGTGGCGCCAGCGGGTGCAGGGCGTCCGGAAGCTATGGTAGGTAGCGCGCAAAGATGTCGGCGAGACCCGGCGCCAGAGTGCTCAGCGAAGGTCTTGGCGTCTTTGGTGGCCGCGGCGGCAGCGGCTTGCGCCGCCCGACCTCGCGCGCGCGATTTCCCTCGCAGCGGTCTCCCGCTCAAGTACTGCCGCGGCTTCGCCGACGCCGCGACGCCGAAGCCAAAGCGCTTTTCTTCTGTCCGCCAGGCGTGGGCAAAGGCACGGCGCCTCGAGCGCCCGACGTCGGGCGGTAATGGCACCTGGCGTTATCGGCCGCGCAACGGCCGGAGGTTCCTCCGGCCTCGTCTCCGGTGGCCTCGTCTCCGTCGAAGGAGCCGCGGGCAAGCTGGGGCCTGGCGAATCGTGCGGGATGGAGCTTGAGGCCCCAGCGTCCGCTCTATCCCACGAAGTTAAACAGAGACAGGGTTCAGGTATGCGAAAGTTTGCAGCATACTAACCCTAACATAAAGTGTGCGTAAGTGCAGAGAAAGCTACCTGGAGCGGCGCGCCCCGAAAGCTTGAAGGCGTCAAGCAGCTTAATCCGCTGAGCGAAGCGGCCTTGATCGCGGTCAGCGCCGTCGGGCGAGCAGCATCGGCACGCAGTGGCACCGTGCAAGAAGCGCCGGCGCGACGACGGAGGCCGCACGTCGGCGAATGCCGCCGCAGAAGCGCCGTCGGTCTGAAGCAGAAGAACCGCGGCGGGCGCCAGCTCAAGAGTCACCGCGCTCGCCGGTGGCGAGCGGCGGCGGCGGAAGCAGCAGGCCCCCACCGAGGGGGGCCGGAGGAGGCGGCAAAAGCTCGGGACTTGAGGGACGAGCTCTCTTTGAAGCTCCCTCTCCTCCTCGCCGCCGTCATCTTCGGTGAGGATGAGGCGGCGCTCGAGAGCGCTGCCGAGTCGGCCGCCACGGCAGAGCGGGCGGCGGCAAGGAGCTTTGGCGGTCGCCGGGGGCGGATCGCGGATCTGTAGTGGTCCCCGGGTCACTTGGACCGCGGGACCAGAGACCTCCATGGGGGGCAGCGCACGCAAGTACTGGTTGCGCTCCCGAGGATCCCAGTCGCAGAGGGGGCGGATGGTCGCAGGCAGAGAAGTGTCGCCGGACGGCGCGGACAGAAGTCCCACCAGCCACTGCCGGAGCACGTCGTCCGGCACGTTCCCTGCGGCTGGGCGAACAAGAAACAAAAGTCAAGCAAACGGCGTTCAAAAAAGACAAGAGACCCAAAAAAGAAGGAAAGAACACTTACCTCCAGGGGCGACGCGGACCCTATCGTCGTCGCCGTAGTACAGCCAGGCAGGGCGCGTCCTCATACGGAGCGGGCAGAGGCGGCGCCGCAAGAAATCCGCCGCGACGTGGGTTCCGGTGAGCCCGTTGCGGCGGAGCTCAGCGATGCGCGCCAGCATCACTTCCAGTTCCGCTGAGTCGTCGGGCGTAGATCCCCAGCTGGCAAGGAATTCCGCGGGAGTCTTCCACGTACAGCCAGTAGCGTTGCTAGTCCTTCCAGTTGGACTTGACCGCAACCGGGATGAACGCGGCAGCTTCGCGGAGCGTAAATAGCAGCTCCCAATAGCCCGCTTTCATGTAAGCTTCGCGTCTGCGCGAAGAGCCGGCGCCAGAGCGGGAGGTTTGACATCACCCCCATGAACATGTCGCAGAGGTGGGCGAAGATAGCCAGAGCGACAACGGAGTTGGGGGGAAGGTGCGCCGCCTGGATCTTGTAGAAGGCGAGCACCCCCAAGAAGAACTCGGAGTATGGCGGGACGAGTCCCGCCAAAGAACGCCAGTGAAGGTCACGATCTCTCCGTCAGCGAAGCGCGGCGCAATGGTGCCGCAATGAACCGGCCGAGGTTGGCGGCACGAACACTTGAAGCCGCGTCACCATATCTTCGTCGGTGGCGGAGGCGGGCAGAGCTGGCCCAGATGACGTCGCTGCTGGAGCAGCGTCACCGCGGCGACCCTTGCTGCGTTTGGGCGCCATGGAAAACGGTGGAAGAGTTGACGAAAAAAGAAGGTGGCAGCGGCAAAGAAGGCTCTGTGGCAGCGGCGAAGAGGGCGAAGGGTAGTTTGAGGACTTAGCGTGCGGAAGGATTGGTCGCGGCGCCAAGAAAAGTATTTATAAGCAAGGCGCGCGAGTGCGACGGTTTGGATTCCGTCCCCACGCGCGCGCTATCATTGCCCCGCGCGTTTCGATTTTCCGCGAAAAGCGGCGCGGTTCCCCAAGGAAGATCGTGCGCAGGTGGAGAATCAGGCTTACGGCCGCCGCAGAAGGTGGGCCCCCCACGATTCGTCTCCCGCCGCACGAGAAACGGAAAAAGTGTCTGCGCGACGGTTCGCGTATCATGGTGGACCCGGGGGCTACTGTCGGTGCAATAAATACCGGGGTACGAAGAGTCCTGAGAAGATCAAGCGGGCCCCACGCGTCAGGCGAGCGATCGAGCCCCATGGCGTGGCGAGCCCCTCGGCGCTTGGGGCGGGCCCAGCGCGTCGCGGGCGACCGAGCCCCAGCGTGGGCTAGCCCTCAGCTTCAGGCGGGCCCCACGCGTTAAGCGGGCGACGAGCCCAGCAGCGTGGCGAGCCCCTCAGCGCGGCGCGAGGGCCCCACACGTCGGCGGCGACTGACCCCAGCGTGTGGCGAGCCCTCGGCGTGTCAAGCGGGCCCACGCGTCGGCGGGCGGCGCCCCCAGCGTGGCGAGCCCCTCGAAGACAAGGCGAGGGCCCCACACGTCGGGCGGGCGTCGAGCTCCAGCGTGTGGGCGAACCGTCAAGCGCGGCGAGGGCCCCACACGTCGGCGGGCGTGTGGGCGAGCCCCCGGCGCTGTAGGGCCTTCCACCGCAGCGGGGCTGCGTGGCGGAGCGTTGCGGAAGGAGTCTTCGGCGAAGGCTCTCCCTGCTGCGAAGACGAGCGCATTGTCGCGACATCACGCGTGGATAGACGGTGAAGAAATGATTACCGCTCTGATGACCCTGCAGGTCGGCGGTACATCACTCGTGGCGCAGCGGAATTGACCGGCAGAGAGAGGGCTTGCTTAAGATAGCCGCCCGCGTCAGGAGGAGCAGGCTGGGTCCCACCCGCAGTCTCACCGGTGTGTCTGTGCGGGTCAGAGGCCACTTGCGAAGCACGCGAGGGCGGCGCCGCTCGGCGTGAGCAGCAGCACGTTTTCGTCTCTCCTGTCGTGTCTCGCATGTCTTGTCAGTGTACTGAGAGTACTGTACTGCCTACCCCCTCGGCTCTCTCCGCCGGTTCGAGGCTTGTATAAAAGGAGCGGAGAGAGAGAGGAGGGGGTACACGTTTTTCACACGGTTCACAAGCATTCTGTAACCACATTCCATTCAACCACAACAAGAAAAGAGCTAAGGCTCAGCAGGAGTAGGACTATTACCTGCAGGGGGGTCCGAACCTGGGTAATCCCCATGTGTTGCTTTTTGCTGCGTCCCACGCTCAAATCGAACTGAGCACGGTTGATCAGCTAGCAGGATAGAAATCTGACTAGGGGTGTGATCCGCGGTGGTTGAGCGGAGAACACGCCGTCACCTTTTATTCGCCAACATGGCATACGGTTACTGCTTCAGTGCTAGATAATTTCATTGTCTAACTGTCCTTAGTATATTAGTTTCGTATGGGCATTACCTATGAGATGATTATTTATGAGTTTTGCATGTCGGCCTGTAGCTACATTGGTTTATATTTTTAATGCTCTGACCATATGTACTAGCTCTCTTCCTACATACAACTACACGATCGCCAGCAAAAGCAAGCAATTGCGCAAGAGGAGAGCTCTCTGTGTCGTTTTGATGTGGAAGGAGATCAGCTACGGGGCAGCTAATAAGTTGCTGGGCAAGCTGATCATGTAATAGATATTGATCAGCCTCAGATTTTTTATGAGCAATATTTTGTTCTACGCTTTCTTAAAGAGGGCAATTTTCTTTCCTGCTAGGTGAGCATTGGATGGCAAGCAGCTGCTCAGACATTACAACTCTTCTGATTTTCGTTATTAGGTGCCTTATGTTTCTTGACTGTGAAAAAGATTTAACCTGAGGCAGGGAAGGTATGCAACCTTGTCATGATCATTCCTTTTTTCCCCCAATTTCAGTAATAATCGTGCATTGCAACAAAGTTTGGATGTACAAATTGCTCATAGTATTTGCAGTACATAATATATTGTTGGTTTTGCTTGCTCCCTTAGGAGTTGGGATATCATCATCAATTGAGTTGAGATAGTTTAGTTTATTTAATGTAGAGGTTGTAAAAAAGGTATTGGATCGCAAAGGATATAGTTAATCATGTTTGAATCTTTTGGAGCTATGGCCTCTTACCTTATAAATGTGGTCATATATCTTATGAGCCCAAGACTACTTCAGTCTTTGCCTATATGCTCATATTGCCATGTCTTCGTATTAAATATTTACTTGTTTTAGTTAGAATTTAGAAGGGCATATTTTGTTCTAACAAAACCATGTGTTGATTGCACACGTAGCATGATTAACAAATAGATTGATAGGTTTGACAAACATAGAGCATGCTAGCTTATAGTAATATTGTTTTGATGGTTAACAAATGCATTCCAATAAAAAATTGCTAATTTGTTACATGAAGCCTGCTAACTGTTAGGCCATCTTCATAGAGGCTACGTGGTTCTTCCCTTGCCAAAAATGGTGATTATTTGTATAATATGATTGTTTAGCTAATACTCAGCATAAGAAGGGTCATGCTTAAGTGGGAAGGGGCTATAAACTGCCGTTGTGAATAGCATAGCTCTTTGTTTGAAAAAAAAGGGAAAGTACCTCTAAATTTAAATTATTGTTATGTTGGCTTCATGCTTCCCATAGAAAAACTAAATGATATATTCTTTTTTTATACACGCAGCACTCAAAAAGTATGCCATTTTGACAGCCTAAATAAGGCACGAGGTAGGACTACATAAAGCATTGCATCGATATATATTTCCACTAGAGCATAAATCAGGAAGCAGCTACATACCATCTCATTTTTTGAAAGGTAAGAAGCATTTACAATTCAAGCTTCCATCCATACCTCAATTAAAAATCATATTGTAGCCGTCAAACTGATGATATGCTTTATATTCGTACTATGAACTCTTGCTAGCAAATGCACGAAATGTGTTGTTCCCTATGTTAAAAAAGAACCATATTATATGTTGTGCCCTTTCTTCTTAAAAATGTAACAGGAATTGGTATTACTGCAAAAAGGTTTTTTTAGGTTCTTTTGCTTCTCCAATTCTCTTGGGCTTTATTTGATTAGCCTTAGGTTAAAATAAAAACCTATTGCTGAAAATTTGCTATATTGTACAGATTTTACGAAGTGATGCTTTACAGCTATTTTTACAGACTTTTCATGGCCCTTTTGGGAAAACTTTAAAAATTAAATATATTTTTTACCTTTCCAAGTCGTTTTTCGAGGACTTCTAGCTTTTCAACTTAAAAGCTATCTAGCAATTTTGGTCCAATCAGTGTTGGATTCGTTTACTCTATGCTTCTCCTTTTTTTTTTGTGCGGAATAAACTACGGCGCGCCGCGGGCGCGCAGATCGTCCTAGTAGCATATAAATTGCTTGTTGCTTCCATGGCATGCGTCCATTGCTCTTTGCCCAAGTGTCCGAGTAATATAGATAAAGCAACGATGGTTAATCTGTGCCCTCTCATAATTCACAAGTCACACCACACACAACTAGGGTTGGGAGGTATTAGGAGGAGTATGGACATGCTAATGTCACAATGTGCGCCTACTTGCAAGGTTGCTTTTCCAAATCATTATATTTTTGGGGTGATCTGATCAGTGAATTTAGGAGGGATGTGTCCCTCTCGAGGCGAGGAATCTAACGGGGGGGGGGGGGGTGGTCAATCTTAGGAGGAAGCACAATATAGACTGTAATGAATTTATGGGTGTGTTTGGTTGCCCGTGCCATCGCAGCCTGGCTCGCGCGATGCAATTGCCTGCGCTCCCGCGCGTGTTTGGTTACCTGCGTGCGCAACACCGAACTGGCTCACGCGGTGCAGCCACAGGCAAAAAACCGCCACTGCGCTGCATTGCGCACCTGCACGCGCGGAAACGCTGGATGAGAATTTTTTAAATTTTGATTGAATTTGGGTTACTACGGGCACTGAAGCATTAGTTTTATACATCATGGCACACAAACCCACTTTGCCCCTACAAGTATGGTGAATCTCTGGGGCATCTTGGTACTTCACCCCTAATTCCCCTATTTGCCCTGTATCAGATAGATTAAAATTAAAAGTTATCGCAAAAATTGTTATTTTTGTGCAAGCCAACACACTGTAGCACTATGTAGGAATTTTTTTTTAATAAAGTTCTAAGTGTTTTTTCTCAAAACTTCCAAAACCATTCCTCTCCTAAAAAAATTAGGGTTCTTTGAGCTCCCTGCCAAGGTACATAACCTTTTAGATTATAGTCTATCATCTTTTTAGATTTACGATCTCGATAAAAATATTCTTGTGATAGGCCCCGTTACCAGTCAGAAATATAGTGAAATTGTCTTTTCCATTCTTTCCTCCAATCTTGCTACAAAGAAAGACATTTATTTCTAAAAATATCCCATACATATAGGGGGAAATCGAGTAATGGGACATATCTATCCTGACGATAGCAATAGCAACTTTATGGTTTATAATACTACGTGAACATGTATAGTAAGAAAAATACCATGGATTGAAAATGTGGATATGAAATATCCATAGTCGATGCATCAGATGGATGCCTACTAGGGTTTTTTCTTGTCTTTGTTAGCTCCCGAACCTTTACTGCTCAAAACCTTCTCCCTTTGTTCACCTGATCTGGACCCTAATTTTTTAAAATTTTAAGGAGATATTTTTGGATCATATAAAGAGTTCTCATCCCCACTTACATAATCAGCTGCCCCTGCGATTGTGAGGGACCTGTGAATGCCGTTTAGGATTTATTTGCTACGAATTACCTTATCCCCTCGAGAAATAAAGAAGAAAAACAGGACTGCATAGCTAACACAAAGCATTTGCTCTTATTCGGTTCAAAAGAACAAGGTGCGGGTTTCGTGTTAAAATTCACACTAAAAGTTACCTCTCAAAATTTATCATTTTTATACAATTTATATGTTATAACACCTTTTAGTTATTTGTTCGAAGCTTTTAATGTTTCTTTTCAACGATTCCAAAAAAAAATTTTAGTATATTTTTAACATTTCAGTCTCTTACGAGGATCCTCAACTTTTCAACGGAATCAAAGATAGCCCTAGATCTAATGTACTCCCTCCGTTCTTGTTTGACGCTTTTGACTTTTGTACACATCTTTACCATTCGTCTTATTCAAAACAATTATGTAAATATCATTTATTTTGTTGTGATTTGCTTTATCAATGAAGATATTTTAAACATGACTTTTTTTTTCATGTTTGCACTAATTTTTTGAATAAGTCGAATGGTCAAAGCCGTGCTCAAAAGTCAAAGACGTCAAATAAAAAAAAACAGAGGTAGCAATCGACTATAACGAGATTACCCACAGATACAAGGGATGGTAAAGTGCTCTTTTTTACGTTTGGAAACATTTTTGGTGATCCTACGTACCAGATGGGGACAATGGTCATTTCCGAAGAACAAAACACACCGTCAGGTGCACACGAGTAGGAATCAACAGAACACAACATAGTATTTTTTTTTATCTGGGTTTCTTTGTCTCCCATTTCCATTTTTCCATCGTAATTTGGTTCACAAATTTATTATAGTTTTACTAGTAATTTTTGGAACTTTAATTTCATATAGAAACACTAGCTACTGTATACGGAGTATATTGATTGAAACTGAAATTTCTCAGACATATAGTGCGCCATGTGCGCTTTTGTTGCGCTCAGAACTCACACATGATGCAATATAAAAAATACGGTTTTGCTAGAAATCAGTTGCCTGAGATTTAATTAGCCATCAGTCGATTTGGACATACCTTATCCAGCGACCTTCTTCCTCCTCTCGGGCGCGCCTGCCTTCTTCCTCCTCTCGGCCGAGCTTCATGCCGCGGGTTAGGGTTCGGGTTAGGGAACATTTGAGTTTCTCCGGTTGTAGAGGGAGGTCGGGGAGGCGGTGGACCGGCGGTGGGAGGGCTTGTTTGGGCGGCGGCGGAGGCGGGCGGGCGCCGCGAGCCGGGGAGGGCGGGCGGGTGGGCAGCGGTGGAGGGACCACGCCGTCCCGTCCGTTAGGGTGGGCGGGTGGCGCAGGCGGTGGGCGGAGGCCGGCGGCGAGCGGGGCGCGCCGCCGGCAGGTGGTGGTGAGGCGGCGGGAGGTGGTGGAGGCGCGGAGGCGGACGCGGCCGGGGATTCGGGCGGTGGCGCTCGGGCGGCGGGGCGGGAGGCGGAGGGCGAGGCGCCGGAGGCGCCATGCAAGGCGGGCGGAGGCGGAGGCGGAGGCGGGAGGAGGAGGAGGAGGCGGGATCGTTAGGAGGAGGAGTCGGGGCAGTGGAGGGAGGAGAAGGGAAAGTAAGAGAGAGAGTAGGGGTTGATCTCTGACCGTTGGATTGAGATTCAACGGTCCAGAAAATCGACTGAAGGATAAAAAAAAAAAGGCAACTGTGCAATAGCCTGTCCCTAAAAAATAAAGAAATTTGTTATTCGTGATTCGTGAAGATCACTATAGCTTTCATCTTTCATGGTAGCATGCATGGCAGGGTGTTCAAACATTTCAAGACTTCTGAATGCAACTTTGCTCTCACCCTATAAACGTTGCGGTCATCCTCATCCTTCGAATATGAAAAATAGATGGACACAAGCAAAGCACACAATCTTTCTTGCTACATGTTATAAAGAATGTTCGATTGGCCATATGCATCATGCTGGTAATTAATACATGTAGAATTGTAGATGCCATAACTTTATTCCATTATTTGAAAAAAAAAAGAATAATTGGTTCATCACTTGTCACGGCAATGATTTTACTTATCGATACAAGCATTGTGGGTTCTCTGGCTTCAAGGGACATGAAATTTTGCATGAAAATTTTGACCTCCATCCTACACCTTAATGGGAGAGTTAAATAGAGCAGAGTAGGTATTTGAACCGTAGACATAGTTTTGTACGTAGAATGCAAACCAAAGACCATGCATGTGCCAAATGGCAGTGAACTGCTTTGGAGCATTGAATCATGCAACATGGTTTGAGCATTAAATTGGTGACTGACGCGTGTTATAAATTTCAATTTCAGAGGATTGTTTCTTTAAATTGATAGTTCCTGGCTTCTTTTGGAGGCCGTAGAATCTATATCGATTCCATGCATGCATCGTTATTTGCTCGCTGAAGTGTCATTGTAGGTTTGGGAGGTATTAGGATAATCGAAGGGATACTCTGTGTAACACCCCAATTTGGGGATGAATTTAAAATTTGTGTCAATTCAAATTTCGTTTAAAATTTTGAACCCTCGGACACGTGGGACCCACTGTCAGCCACTGTGGTCCCTCTCTCTCTCTTCTCTCTCTCTTCTCTCTCTCTTCCTCTCTCTGCCTCGCCGCGTGCTCTGCCCGTCTTCTGGAGCACGCCGCCGCGTCGCGTCGTGGCTGAGCTTCGCCGCCTGCAGCGTGCTCGCCGTGTCGACCCGGTTGGCGGCCTCGGGCTCGCCGCCCGCCGCCTCGCCGGAGACCGTCCGCCGCCCGGACCACCGGATAAACGACGGAGCTCGTCGGTCCGTCAAAGAAGGATCCAGCGTGATTTCTCGCCACCGCCTTTCGTCACTCGGCTCAATTCGTCAAAAGCTCGCCTCTCTAGCGAACACCGTGCCCCGCCCGCCATATGTACCAGCAAGGATCGCAGCAGGTGGCCAGCTCCCGTCGCGTCACCATTACCGTTCCGCGGCGCCTGCTCGAGCTCGTGGGCCCAACCGGTTGCTCGGCCCTCCTAAAGCCGAGCCGAGACCCTCCGGCCCTGTCTTCCACCATTTTCCCAATTCCTCCCGACTTTGCCGCGCGAGCTATTCCGCCTCCTCTGGTGAGCCCCCCGACCAATTCCTCCCGCCAAGCTTCCTCGTGCGTCCCTAACGCTTCCCTCACCCAATTTCGAGTGGAGCCGCCGGTGGAGCCGTGCTCGCGACGCCTGCTTTGCCGCCGTCGGGCTACTCATTGCCACTGCCTCTCGAGCCCGTTCGTCCTCGGCGAAGCCCGTGGTGAGCACCCCCGACCCCTCTAGCCTCCCGTCCGTGCCGTAGCTTGTAGATCGGTGTTGCGGCTCTGTTTTCCGGCGAACCTTCCGTTTCGCCGCTGCCGCCAACGCCGCCGTCTGCCACCTCCGGCCTCGGCGCGAAGTCCATAGGAATCTTAGGGAGTGTGGATGCCAATGCGCTTAACGCACTTGGCGGGCAGTAGGTCTGTAGCGCCGCTGCTGCGTTTCCCGCCGCCGTTACGCCGTCGCCGCGAGAAGAAGAAGACGACGAGCACCGTCCGATCACGCGGCGAGATTCGTGCGATAGGGTCAGAGCCACCGATCGGGCGGGTCCCGCTGTCGGATCACCTCGACGAGGCCGAGATCGAGCCTCCCCGGTCAGCGACGAGTGGGTCTCGCCCCACTGGCGGGTTAAGTGGGCGCGCTTCCCATGCGCGAGCCGCCGCCGATTGCGCCTTATTTAAATACGCCTTGGCGTGGCGCCTTAGGCTGGCGGCGCGGCTTGGCATAAATGGGCCGTGGGCGAATCATTGCTGCTTGGGCGTCTGACGGTTGGCTCGGCCCGACCTGCTTTAAAGGATTTTCCAGACAATTTGCCAATTAGCTAAATACGAATATAGTTTCGAATTTCTAAAATAGCTAACCACTTCCAAAAATTCTAGAAAAATTTAGATAAATACTAGAGATGATATTTGATTTTATAAAAATATGAAAAGCCTTCCTCAGATAGGAAAATTAAGCACTGTACATTGAAAACTAGAGGTTGCTTAAATAGAAATTATTAGGTGAATTTAGGGTAATTGCTGTTTATTAATTAAGGGATCGGATCCTAAATAATTATTAGAAAATATGTTATTAGAGAGTGTCGCATAAATCTGAGAATATTCGAATTTGCATTTAAATACGTATGTGTAACTGTACTTATGCTCATAGGGATATTTTATTTTAGACACCAACAAGTCAATTGCATTTTCCTTAAAATAAGCTGTTAAGATGTTGAACAAGAAATATATTTAAATAATGTTCAAGAAAAACCTAGAATCAACTCTTTATCTAGAAACTTTACTACCTTGTTAACCCCGTTGAACTTTAAACCTAGCGTAGTTGAAATTTCCAACGTATATCAACATACGCACGTCATTTTGCGTTAACGAGAAACCCTAATCACCCTCTTGCGACTTACCGTACCAAATCGTATTTTGGGTTTAGAGACTATTATATATATTACCAATACTATTTATTAATGCACAATAGCATGCATAACATATCATACGCAAGATAGGTTCGCGAATTGATCTTAGGCTTAATGACGAAGCTAGGACCTATATCGAACATGCATCATGAGTTTCATTGCATTATTAGTAGTAATTGTGGTTTGTTGGTATGATTAGACGTAGGCGACCCTGAGGGAAGGTTTGGAGACGCCAAGAGGACCACCTCCGGAACAAGGCGAGTTAACACTTACTCTTTAGATGTGATCAGATTAGGGAGAGACGGCGACTCTCCTTAGTGCGGATTAACATCGCTAATATCATGTTCATTACCCAGTTTTTCTTAAACTATGTTGTTTACTTATTAAAGATGCATGCTTATTAGAATGCCTAATTGTTAATCATGTTATACTTATACATGCACGCTTTGAAATGTTTAGCCTTAATGACCGCCTTGATTGTCATTGCTCTTGTTAGCCTAAGATTAGTCTGATAACCACTTTAACCCTACCTAATGGGTAAAACTTGCTTAGACCGGCTTAGGCTTAACAAATTTTCTGGCTAATCGCCACGGAACGGTGAACCGATATTCACCGGACATTCATTAGTCTCATTTAATATGATATGACATATGATTAGAAATTTGGTAGATGCATGTTGGGTTGATTGTGTTTGTGGGTATGAATACGGGATACTTGGTCGGTTGGGTTGGGTCGGTTGGGAAAGTCCAAGTGTGTGATATGGTGTGGTCAATGACCGTGGAAGTAGAGAAAGAATGGTGGGTTGCCCCTAGTTGGATTTGGACATCCCGATGGATGATTTAGGCACGAGATGCCTAGTCTTGGGTTTAGCAGTGGCTTACCCGAGGAGCGCGGATAAACACGCGTGGCGAAGATCGCCGCCTGTGTTGGTTCCAACACAACGCGTGGCCATCGCGGAGCACCGCACGTGGATCGCCAGAGTGGCGCTCTGCGGCCCTCTGGGACCAGTCTCGATAGGGGCGGAATGGGCCATCACCGAGGTGATAATGGCCACACATCCCGGGGTGACGGCCGGCTAGTGAGGGCCGCAACCCTACTAGGTCGGGTGATCATGCCATGGCATGTGTGGTCCGAACGGATTTCGCCAAATCTCGGAATGATGGCGAAACTAGGATTGGTTGGGGGCAACCAGAGAAAGTCCGTTGGGAGCAACCAGGAAAAAGTTCGAGGCCGATAAGTAGTAGAAAGTCCGGTTGGGAGCAACCAGAGGAAAGTTCGTGAGAAACAAATAAGTGGTATGGTGATTGTGTAAAATTTGGTTGGGTTATGATCGAGGATTAGTCAATTTGTGTGTTAATTGGGTATAAGCTGGTATGGATTGAGGTGATTGTGTAAGCTGGGTCGTGTTTCGAGTGAGAGTTGATCTGTTATGGGCTGGTTGGTGTGTTTGGTTGGTCATTTGGGTTCGGAATGCATGATTATGATGGAAAACTCTGATTTATTCATAACAATACAAGTGATAGTAAATTGCTAGTTAGGTGGTTTTCAAAAGTCTTATAAACTTGGCTTTACGCAATTAAAATAACCCTTCCCTCCAAATAAGGCCTTCTGCACTAGATGCATTAAGGGAAGTGTTAACTAGCCAGCGTTTGGATGACGCTGACCTCGCCTACTTACATTCCTTAGATGATGGTGTCGAAGATGACCCTTACGCATGTCTCGAAGACGACGGACAGGACCATGGTGGACCCGAGGAGTCTTAGGGGCCGCTCCAGTCGCTGTTGGACCTTAGTCGATAGGGAATCTTTTGAGCAGATATTTTGGTGTCCGCTGTACTCTGAACTATCCTTTTGTAATTAAGGCTTGTATGGGCCGCTTCACTAAAAGTCGCCTAAGGCGCGACTACGTGATGTAATATTCAGGAATTTATTTTATCGATGTATGCTTGTATCGGCTATTTGGTCTTCCGCGCTAGCGTACTGATCCAGGGGCTAGTGCATGGGATCGTCGACCCTCAAGGTAAGTTAAAATTGAGGGGTGACAAAGCTGGTATCGAGCTCATGCATCAGAGGACCCATATGACTTAGAGGTCTAAACTAGGAAAATTATATGTATATTATCCTTTGTGACTTTATTTTTATGACTAAAAACACCTTTAATACTCTGCCTATCTATTCTAACAAAATTATTGTCAAAATTTTCTGTAGATGGATCGTTGCCGCCGACACACTTTCGTCCCTGACAGGTCGACTTTCGGCTACGAGGAGTCCCGCCTTCGGAGCAGTGGGTCCGAGGCTGCAGCAGTGTGTGTCGTCCCTCTCCTTCGATGAGAGACCGCGGTTTCACCGGAGAGGCTCGGTCCCTCCTCGTGACGGCCTATTTGGTGCGGGTCGTGATCTACTACGAGGCGATGACGCCATGGCCCACGAGTATGACACAGAGACGCCACGAGATCATCTGCAGGCGGCAATCAATGATGCCGCGATGGAGGCCACCGCTGAGCTCGAGAGGGAGTACAGTGTCTACTTGCAGGGGGGAGCCTATGCACGGCCGACGACCATGCATATGAGGTCGCTCCCGGGTTTGACACCACTTGGCGCCGATTCAAGATCGGTGATTCGCGATGGCGCGCCTCCACGACGGCACCACCTAGGTGGTCGATGGAGCTTTGGAGATCGAGCTCTGCGTTAAATCGCTCCGGGCGGCGGACAGCGAGCCGAGTGGTAGGAGACGGCTCCACCACTCTGACGAGTCTCGTCTCTGGCGCGAGGCGACAGAGGACTTGGCAAGGGCTGCCTTGCACGCGCGCCAGAGGAGGAGCGCGAGCTCGGCGCTGATGGCCCGGCAGGATCAGCGAGACCACTCTCTCTCACCTCCGGGGCGCATTATCCGCCGCCGAGTATGAGAACCCCGCACCACAAAGGCGGAAGAGGACACTTGCCTCCGGGGCCACGGTGGGGATACCACGCCACGAGGCGTCTTCCTCCGGCTCTGCCAGAGCAGCCACCGATAGACGTCGACTCCGACACCGACTCGACATCGACGCCGGTGGCGACGCTGCTCTGCACCGCGGCCGCTCTGCACCGCCGGTCCCTCAATAGCGTGAGGCCGCCCACCGCCCGGGCATGGACTTCTGCTAGACGCGCCCAGCGTTTACGTCTACTCGCGTCGTCGTCGTGGCTAGATCATTTAGTCGCTCTCCTCAAGGTTGTAGAGCCATCCGCCCTAGTAGATGATGGGCTTTAGTTGTCATGTTAGATGGATGGTCATGGTCCCATTAGAAGATGGACACTTTTATTGTATTATGAGATGTGGGCCTAACGGGTTTGGCCAAAACATTGTCTGTATCCTCTTTGCTTGTCCATGTGGCAAGGGCTTTAGAAACTATCGTATTTCTCGAAATTTATGCGTGCCTTGTTCATTGACACGAGTGACTCGCTTCTTGTTGCTTCTCGCTTGAATTTAAAACTAAAACCCATGCATAATCATTTTTATTTCAATATATATATACTATAGATGGCAAGAGGTAGAGGAGCAGGCGGGCTCATGATCTTTGGTGCAATGACGCCGAAGAGGCCGAGGACGAGGCCGAGGTCGTGGCCGTGGACGGGCCGGGGCCTCGGAGACATTCCCGCACCACCACCGGGGAGCCAACCCTAGGCCAAGTCATGGCGTACAAGCCCAAATGTTGGGCGAGGTGCTCCGTGAGAGGAGACAAGTGAAGAATCGACGAGGAATGAAACTTCATGAGATTTCCTGCGAGCAAAGCCGCCAATGTTCACGCATGCCAATGAGCCAATGGAAGCCGAGGACCGGCCGCACCATCAAAAGGAAGCTAGCCCTTATTCGTGCCCTCAAGAAGATAAAGTGCTGCTCGCTACCCACCAACTTGATGGAGCTGCGCCGATTGGTGGGAAAATTACGTCACCGCCCGTCATGATGATGCCAAGAAGGTGAAGGAGCGAAAGATGATCCGTGGAGCGAGAGGTCCAAGAAGGGCAAGGGGAAATGAAGAGGATGAGATAGATGACGAAGCCGTGGGAGAAGATCTGCAACCTCTCGCCAACCACGGAAGAGATATCCCCTGGAGCGAGTTTGAGACTGCTTTCAGGTCTTTTTATGTGCCCCGCGGTGTCATCCGTATGAAAAAGCAGGAGTTTCGCCAATTGAAGCAAGGGAACTCCTCAATCAATGATTACCTCACTCGCTTCAACCAGTTGGCCCGGTATGCCCCAGGCGACGTCGAGGATGAGGATGAGAAGATTGATAAGTTCTTGGAGGGCATGCTCCTAGCCTCGCTCCGTCGACTTCTTTGGATTACCGAGGATTTCCAGATATGGTAAACAAGGCTCTAATCTTGGAAAATGAGATGAAGGGTTTGGAGGTCTCCGCAAGAGAAAGCCGGTCTTTTGAGCCGGTCAAGCTTCGGCCAAGGAAGGGCAAGCTCAAACAACTTCCTCGCCTGCAATGAATCAATATCAAAGGCGCCGCCTCCGCATCCGCCCTCATGCCGACTCATTTGAATTCTGAAAATAGGGGCTATCGGAACATTGAAGGCCAATCGCCCCCTCTCGAGGCTACAATCAAGCTGCCACTGCCGATCGAGCTACCGGAGCCTGTTTCCTATGCCACAAACCTGGTCATTTTGCCGCCAATTGTCCTGAGAGGGGAAGGATCCCGCTTCCTTCAACACAAGAAACACCCGGCTAGAGGTCCAGCCGCCAGAAGAAGCAATGGGACAAGGATCGATTCTTGGATCGATTACCAATCTTTGGGCGAGGGAGGCTCAACCACGTCACCGTCGAAGAAGCCGAGGAGGCACCGGGAGTACTGATGGGTACGTTCGCATTGCTCAACAATCCAGTGCTAGTACTTTTCGATTCCGGAGCATCGCATTCATTTATTGCACAACATTATGTGGATAAGTATGGACTACAAACCCTCCCGCTATTAAGGGCATTGGTAATAAAGTCCCCGGGGGGTACACTGACCGCCACCAAGGTGTGTCGGGAAGTAGAGATTAAACAGGAGAGTAACAGATTTTTCTTCGATCTCGTGGTCATACCATGTAAAGGGATCGATGTGATAATCGGGATGGATTGGCTCGATTACATGGGAATCATAGATCGTGCCCGAGAGAAGTCATGATGCACCAAGGAAGATGCTACGAGACCGTTTGGAGGGTGGATGCCCCGTTTAGATGGGGTAGAGCAATATGGTTCCTTAAGGAAGATGACCCCGCTAAGGTTACCGTAGTGAAAGAGTTTCTAGATGTCTTCCCCGAGGAGCTACCTGGACTACCACCTGATCGTGGCATGGAGTTTCCTATAGACCTTATCCCCGGCATAGCCCCAATTTACAAGCCCTACTATAAGATGAACCCAAAGTGGGTGGCGAATTAAAGAAACAGCTGGACGAGATGCAAGGACAAGGGTTGATCCGTCCCAGTTCCTCCCCATGGGGTTCCCCAGCCATGTTCGTGGACAAGAAGGATAAGACTCGTAGGATGGTGGTTGACTATCGAGCCCTCAATGCCATTACTATCAAGAACAAATACCCTCTACGCGGATTGACGACCTCTTTGATCAGCTAAAGGGTGCCAAAGCGATTTCAAGATCGACCTTCGGTGGATACCACCAGTCCGAGTTAGGGAGATTGATATACCCAAGATCGCCTTCACCACTAGGTATGGGCTGTATGAATACCTAGTTATGTCATTTGGACTGACTAATGCCCCGGCCCACTTCATGAATATGATGAACAAGATCTTGATGGAGTTCCTGGACCGATTCGTTGTGGTTTTCATTGATGATATCTTAATATATTCCAAGGATGATGAAGAGCACAAGCAACATCTATACCGGTCCCGAGAAGCTCCGAGAATACCAACTCTATGCAAAGTTTAGCAAGTGTGAGTTTTGGATCAGCGATGTTAGTTTCTTAGGACACATCGTGTCCGCCGATGGAATCAAGGTAGATCCAACTAAAGTAGCTACGGTAATGGAATGGACATCACCAACGTCCGTTACCGAGATAAGGAGTTTTCTTGGGATGGCAGGATATTACCGGCGATTTATCAAGGACTTCTCGAAAACGGCCCGGCCAATGACTCAACTCCTTAAGAAAGATAAGAAGTTTGAATGGACAGACGCCTGCGAGAAGAGCTTTCAGGAGCTCAAGCAACGACTCACCTCCGCCCCAGTTCTAGTGACCCCGGACACGAGCAAGAAGTTCGAGGTATACTGCGATGCCTCTAAGTATGGCACAGGGTGTGTTTGATGCAAGAAGGAAGGGTGGTGGCTTACGATCCCGGCGCTTGAGGAAACACGAGGTCAACTATCCTACCCATGACTTGAACTGGCAAGCATGGTACATGCCACAAGATATGGAGGCATTATTTGGTGGGAAGACCTTGTGACATATTCACCGACCACAAGAGCCTGAAGTACGTGTTCACCCAGAGCACTCTCAACATGAGGCAAAGGCGTTGGTTAGAGCTGATCAATGACTATGATTTAAACATTCAATACCACCCCGGAAAAGCCAACGTCGTAGCCGATGCTCTTAGTCGCAAATCCCAATGCAACCACATGGAGATCGATTCGGTGTCTGAGCAGATCACCAAGGATTTGAATCGGCTAAAGATCGAGGTGGTCAACCAAGGGTATCTGGCCACCTTAGAAGTCACGCCAGATTTGCTTGATGTGATCAAGGAGAAACAAAGGGATCACCCTAGCACCCAAAGAATCGAAAAGCTCATCGCCAAAGACAAGAATCACAAGGTGTCCAAGGATGAGTATGGGGTGCTTTGGTTAGGGAAAGCGGATCTTCGCTCCACAGACCCGATTCTAAGAGATCGATTACATGCAGGAGTCACAATTCACCATATACCCCGCACCTGTGAAGCACCAAGATGTATCAAGACATGAAGCTAAGGTTACGGTGGCCTAGGATGAAGAGGGACATCGCGGAATATGTGGCACAATGCCACGATGTCGACAAGTTAAGCGGAACATCAACGACCAATGGGTCGCTCCAACCGCCAAGATTCCTAATGGAAATGGGAGGAAATCTCCATGGATTTTATACTTGGACTCCCTAAGACCAAGGCGGATTCGATTCAATCTGGGTTATCGTGGACCGCCTAACCAAGGTCGCGACTTCATACCCGTAAAGACGACTTACAAAGGGACAAGTTGGCGAACTGTACATGGCCCAATCGTGAGTCTACACGGAGTTCCCAAGCTTAATTGTGTCGGACCGAGGGACACAGTTCACTTCCCGCTTTTGGGAGAGATTACACTGCGCTCTTGGCACCAATCTATCCTTTAGCACCGCCTTCCACCTCAAACCGATGGACAAACGGAACGGGTGAACCAAATTCTAGAAGATATGCTTAGAGCTTGTGCCCGGAGTTTTCCACTGATGGGGAAAATGGCTGCCCTATGCGGAATTTGCCTATAACAATTTCAGCCCGCCCTCAAGATGTCGCTTTTGAGGCCCTATCTGGGGCGTAAGTGCGTAACCCTCTCCATTGGTCTGCAATCGAGAAGGCCAAGTGTTGGCGAGAAACACTTAAAGACGCCGAGGATAAGGTCCGAATTATAAGAGAAAGGTTATTGGTCGCACAATCCGCATGTAAAGCTACGCGGATAATCGACGAGAGACCGTCCTTTCAAGTTGGAGACTCGGTATACCTAAAAGTAGCACCTGGAAGGGAAATCAAAGGTTCCACCGTAAGGGCAAGTCAAGCGCCTCGCTCGTGATCCCATCACCGCTAAGAGAGGACAAGTGGCCTACCAATTGGATTTACCAAAGAATTAGGGGCGCTCACAATGTCTTCCATGTCTCCCAACTCAAGAAATGTCTTCGAGTTCGGAAAGCGAGCCGGTCGAACTACCGTAACAACCCCGGACAAGGATCTCACATATGAGGTAATGCACCGGTTCAATCATGGACACTATGGAGAAGCAAATGCTAAACAAGGTCGTCAAGATGTGCCAAGTTCGATGGAGCAATCAAACGGCAACCAACAACACAGGGAGCCCAAGAACTACTCCGACGAAAGTACCCGACTTGTTCGCAAATTAGGTACGCAATCTCGAGGTCGAGATTTTCTTTTAGGGAGGGATTTGTAACACCCCAATTTGGGGATGAATTTAAAATTTGTGTCAATTCAAATTTCGCTTAAAATTTTGAACCCTCGACACGTGGGACCCACCGTCGCCCACCGTGGTCCCTCTCTCTCTCTCTCTCTCTCTCTCTCTCTTCCTCTCTGCCTCGCTCGCGTGCTCTGCCGGCCCGTCTTTGAGCACGCCGCCGTCGTCGTCGGGCCGAGCTCGCCGCCTTGCTGCGTGCTCGCCGTGTCGACCCCGGTTGGCGGCCTCGGGCTCGCCGCCACCGACGCCGCCGGGAGACCATCCGCGCCTGACCACCGGATAAACGACGGAGCTCGTCGGTCCGTCAAAGAAGGATCCCAAGTGATTTCCACGCCACCGCCGTCACTCGGCTCACCTCGTCAAAAGCTCGCCTCTCTAGCCCGGCACTGTGCCCCGCCCGCATGCCATGCCAAAAGATCGCAGCGTGGCAGCTCCTGTCGCGTCACCATTACTGTTCAGCGGCTGCACATGAGCTCGTGGGCCCAACCGGTTGCTCAGCCCCTCCCTAAAGCCGAGCCGAGACCCTCCTGGCCCCGTCTTCCACCATTTTCCCCAATTCCTCCCGTGACCGCCGCCGCGAGCTATTCCGCCCCCTCTGGTGAGCCCCGGACCAATTCCTCCTGCCCGAAGCTTCCTACGTGCGTCCCTAACGTTTCCCACCCACTTTGGTGGAGCCGCCCGGTGGAGCCGTGCCCGACGCCTGTTTGACGCCGTCGGGCTACTCGGCCGCCGTCTCGAGCCGTTAGTCTCGACGAAGCCCGTGGTGAGCACCCCTGGACCCCTCTAGCCTCCCGTCCGTGCGTCGTAGCTTGTAGATCGGTGTTGCGGCTCTGTTTTTCGGCGAACCTTCGGTTTCGCCCGCTGTCGCCAACGCCGCCGCCGTCCACCACCCGCCTCGACGCGAGCGTCATAGGAATCTTAGGGAGCTGTGGATGCCAATGCGCTAACGCACTTGGCCGGAGCAGGGCTGTAGCGCCGCCGCGTAGTTTCCCGCCGCCGTTCGGCCACGTCGCCGGCCTGAGGAAGAAGACGACGAGCACCGTCCGATCACGCGGCGAGATTCGTGCCGATAAGGTGTAGAGCCACTTGTCGGGCGGGTCCCTTTGTCGGATCACCTCGCACGCTGGCCGAGATCGAGCCGCCTCCGGTCACCGACGAGTGGGTCTCGCCCCACTGGCGGGTTAAGTGGGCGCGTTTCGGTGGCGCGAGCTTGCGCGATTAACCTTACAAATACGCCTTGGCGTGGCGCCATTTATTGGCAGCGTCTTGTAAAAATGGGCCGTGGGCGAATCATTGCTTTGGGCCGTCTGACGGTTGGCTCGGCCCGACCCGCTTTTAAAGGATTTTCCACAAATTTGCCAATTAGCTAAATACGAATATAGTTTCGAATTTCTAAAATAGCTAACCACTTCCAAAAATTCTAGAAAAATTTAGATAAATACTAGAGATGATATTTGATTTTATAAAATATGAAAAGCCTTCATCAGATAGGAAAATTAAGCACCGTACATTGAAAACTAGAGGTTGCTTAAATAGAAATTATTAGGTGAATTTAGGTAATTGCTGTTTATTAATTAAGGGATCAGATCCTAAATAATTATTAGAAAATATGTTATTAGAGAGTGTCTGCATAAATCTGAGAATATTCGAATTTGCATTTAAATACGTATGTGTAACTGCACTTATGCTCATAGGGATATTTTATTTTAGACACCAACAAGTCAATTGCATTTTCCTTAAAATAAGTCATTAAGATGTCAACAAGAAATATATTTAAATAATGTTCAAGAAAAACCTAGAATCAACTCTTTATCTAGAAACTTTACTACCTTGTTAACCCTGCTGAACTTTAAACCTAGCGTAGTTGAAATTTCCAACGATATCAACATACGCACGCTATTTTATGTTAACGAGAAACCCTAATCACCCTCTTGCACTTACCGTACCAAATCGTATTTTGGGTTTAGAGACTATTATATATATTACCAATACTATTTATTAATGCACAATAGCATGCATAACATATCATACGCAAGATAGGTTCGCGAATTGATCTTAGGCTTAATGACGAAGCTAGGACCTATATCGAACATGCATCATGAGTTTCATTGCATTATTAGTAGTAATTGTGGTTTGTTGGTATGATTAGACGAGGCGACCACGAGGGAAGGTTTGAGAGGCTGAAGAGGACCACCTCCGGAACAAGGCGAGTTAACACTTACTCTTTAGATGTGATTCAGATTAGGGAGACGACGACTCTCCTTAGTGCGGATTAACATCGCTAATATCATGTTCATTACCCGCTTTTTCTTAAACTATGTTGTTTACTTATTAAAGATGCATGCTTATTAGAATGCCTAATTGTTAATCATGTTATACTTATACATGCCTCGCTTTGAAATGTTTAGCCTTAATGACCGCCTTGATTGTCATTGCTCTTGTTAGCCTAAGATTAGTCTGTAACCACTTTAACCCTACCTAATGGGTAAAACTTGCTTAGACCGGCTTAGGCTTAACAAATTTTCAGCTAATCGCCACGGAACGGTGAACCGATATTCACGGACATTCATTAGTCTCATTTAATATGATATGACATATGATGCTTAGAAATTGGTAGATGCATGTTGGGCTGATTGTGTTTGTGGGTATGAATACGGGGATACTTGGTCGGTTGGGTCGGCCGGTTAGGAAAGTCCAAGTGTGTGATATGGTGTGGTCGATGACCGTGGAAGTAGAGAAAGAATGGTGGGTTGCCCTAGTTGGATTTGGACATCGATGGATGATTTAGGCACGAGATGCCTAGTCTTTGGGTTTAGCCGGGCTTACCCAGAGGAGCGCGATAAACACGCGTGCGGAAGATCGCCGCCTGTGTTGGTTCCAACACAACGCGGGCTATCGCGGAGCACCAGACGTGGATCGCCAGGAGTGAGCGCTCTGCGGAGGCCCTCTGGGACCAGTCTCGATAGGGGCCGGAATGGGCCATCACCGAGGGTGATAATGGCCACACATCCCCAGGGTGACGGTCGGCTAGTGAGGGCCGGCAACCCTACTAGGCCGGGGTGATCATGCCATGGCATGTGTGGTCCGCAACGGGATTTCGCCAAATCCTGGAATGATGGCAGAACTAGGATTGGTTGGGGGCAACCAGGAGAAAGTCTGGTTGGGAGCAACCAGGAAAAAGTTCCCAGGGAACTGATAAGCTGGTAGAAAGTCTGGTTGGGAGCAACCAGGAAAAAGTTCCCAGGGAACTGATAAGCTGGTAGAAAGTCTGGTTGGGAGCAACCAGGAGGAAAGTTCGTGAGAAACAAATAAGCTGGTATGGTGATTGTGTAAGCTGGTTGGGTTATGATCGAGGATTAGTCAATTTGTGTGTTAATTGGGTATAAGCTGGTATGGATTGAGGTGATTGTGTAAGCTGGGTCGTGTTTCGAGTGAGAGTTGATCTGTTATGGGCTGGTTGGTGTGTTTGGTTGGTCATTTGGGTTCGGAATGCATGATTATGATGGAAAACTCTGATTTATTCATAACAATACAAGTGATAGTAAATTGCTAGTTAGGTGGTTTTCAAAAGTCTTATAAACTTGGCTTTACGCAATTAAAATAACCCTTCCCTCCAAATAAGGCCTTCTGCACTAGATGCATTAAGGGAAGTGTTAACTAGCCAGCGTTTGGATGACGCTGACCTCGCCTACTTACATTCCTTAGATGATGGTGTCGAAGATGACCCTTACGCATGTCTCAAGACGACAGACGGACCATGGTGGACCCGAGGAGTTTTAGGGCCGCTCCGATCATTGTTGGACCTTAGTCGATAGGGAATCTTTTGAGCAGATATTTTGGTGTCCGCCGACTCAACTATCCTTTTGTAATTAAGGCTTGTATGGGCCGCTTCACTAAAGTCGCCTAAGGGCGCGACTACGTGATGTAATATTCAGAATTTATTTTATCGATGTATGCTTGTATCGGCTATTTGGTCTTCCGCGCTAGCGTACTGATCCAGGGGCTAGTGCATGGGATCGTCGACCCTCAAGGTAAGTTAAAATTGAGGGGTGACACTCTGTGTGTATCCACCGGATAGCTTCTCAAATTACGTGTTTGCCTTTCGTTTGGGTGTTTCCAGTTTTGCATTACCTTCTAGGTGCGACACATCATCAGGAGAGTTGGATGGCACCGTGGAATTGGGATCCCCACGATACCATTGGCCTTCAGGGCCTTGTTCGTTTTCAGGACCGAGTTCATCGGAACGGAACGGTATTCCGTTATAGTCGATGTGATGGTCGATCCCGCTGGTGTTGACGGAGTCATCGAAGAAGGTTACTGAACAGCTCTCATTATCATTGACGGAGTTGCTATCAGACGGTCTTCAGTTTTTTCGAGCGGAACGACATCCGGCTAAGAAAACTTGACAGATGAAGGCTCATGATAATTCTCCTTAGCGGAATCATGTTCCGCTAAGGATGACGGAACGCCATTTTATGTGACGTCGTTCGAGCTCCACGCTTGTCCAGCAGTGCAGTGATGCACAACGGTGTCGACGTAGCATGACGTGGTGAAGATGGTAATGTTTGCAGGTCTCGCCGCATGTGCCGGCGGTAAGGAAGTTTCGGGTGCACCGGCTGGCTCGGTAGATGCAGATCATGAGCAGGGACATCGTCAGCCGCAACAGAAAGCAGGTGTGGTTGGTCTTCAATTTCTTTGAACACTCGTTTCCATGCAGCTCAGATATTTATACGTGCATACACACTGCAGTCTGCATGTCTTCTTTCCGCTAATCATGTTGTTTAGTAGATTAGCATTGGAATGCATGCATCATGCATGTACGGGCTATGCATTACAAGGAAGAAATAGTCAACTTGCTCCGAGTTCCTGGCAACCATCGCACTTGACTCCGGTCTCCGGACATGCTTACACTTTCGCGACCAGTACGTTGCGCCGACGTAAGCACTGAGGCTGGCTCCAACAAGATACTGTATAGCTCACTGAACCTGTAAAAAAGAGGATTTCCTTCTCCCCTAAAGCTTCCAAAAGCATCCCTCAAATCATCCCCTAATTAACTGGAGAGGAGAGAGGAACCGTATATTTGGGGGAGCTCTCTTCCTCCCGTATCGCCAACAGCCGCTGCTCCCGCGCCGGATCGGAAGAGGCGCTGCTCCCGGCTCCTTGCAGGTACCGCCCGCCGCCCATCTCCTCTGCGCCGCCGCTGCCCACCTCCTCTGCGCCGCCGCCGCCATAGCCCTACTCCTCTACGTCCTCTCGCCTCCTCTGCCCCGCCGCCGCCCACCTCCTCTGCGCCGCCGCCGCCATAGCCCTACTCCTCTACCTCCGCTCGCCTGCTCTGCGCCGCCGCCGCCATAGCCCTACTCCTCTGCCTCCGCTCGCGGGCACCGCCGTCGCCATCGCTGGTTGAGTCCCCGTCGGCGACGGCAGCCGGACAACTCTTTTGCCCCTCCCTCGCAGCCAAGGAAGCCCTATCCCCTATCTCCGGTCCAGTGATTGCATCCTGTTGGATTTTGTGCACCAATGTGGGTGAATTGGTTGCTGATTTGCATACGAATTAGTGATAAGTGGTGACATGAAGTGGCAGTAAATTGGAGGAATAATTGACTATGCAAATCCCGCAAAGTCGTCAACTAGGCAATTAGTAATTTTAGGTGCTACTTCAAGGCACCCGGGATGTTCTTAGCATAGCATTTCCAATCGTAGACTCCTTGGTTTTGGATGGGTATCTTCTTCCTCTGTCTGATGTTTGTGCTTGGCACTTGTTGCCCTTATAAAAAAACTGTAGTTTTTTAACTTATTCTTGGAACATAACTGCTAGTACTCTTGGTTTCCACTCTTGATTAGTTATACTCGTGTTAGCTAAGATGCTGCATTGTACTTGTTGGGTTTAGTCCCACATCGGTTATTGGTGATGGGGGAGCACAACTTAAAAGGCTAGTCTTTTGGGCTGAGATGGGCCAGAACCTGGGTTGTGCTTCCAGTTAGGCCAATACATGTGGGGGACATGGGTCCGCGACCAGGTGTTGGTCTCGGAGGGAGCCGGATTGCTAGCGGGCCATGAGATGGCAGGATCGCAGCGAGCTCCAACAAGTGGTATCAAAGCCAGGTTGGCGAGGTTGGCCACGCGAAAGATCTAGGAGGAGACACGAGGTTTATGCATACACGGGCGCCGCAGAAAACACCTCATCGGCACAAGGTGGAGCATGGCGGCGATCGACGATTCGATCGGTGGTGTCGGACACTTCGGGCAGGAGGCTCGAACCGTTCGATGGGCTACCGTTGGCAGGGATTGACCAGACGTGGCGATCGGGCTGACAAAGTAGCCGGCGAGGTCGGCATGCGACGGCGACGACCTCGGCGTTCGCGATCAGACCGGCAGGAGCGGATGGATGCCGGATAGATTGGAACGGCGGGAGCAGTGATGCGACCGGATGTTACACAGGAGGCGCTGCATCACGACACTGGAGGTGAAGCTGTGGCGTGGATGCAGATAGTCAGGGTGCGGCATGTTTTGCCGTGCACGGACGTGGTCACGGTGGCGGGTTGGGAAGCCTGCTCGAGGGCTCGAAGATTGTAGATTGGATCTGGAGGTGGAGGTGTTTTTCTATGATTTTTCGGTGACCGGTGGACGTCCTTGGTGGGTCCCACGGCGTACGAGGTAACTGTGCACGTGTGGTGAACAGTGACGCGACTGGCGGCGGCGCCTGCTGGCGTGACAGAGGCTGCGGCAGGCGGCGCCCAGCCTGGCATGCCAGCGCAAGCGGCTGTGGCGCAGGCGGCGGTCCAGCGTGGCGCGGCGGCAGCGGCGGGATGCTTGGCAGCGCCAGCGGCGGGCGCGCGGCGCCAAAGCGGGCGCCGACCACCCAGCAGGCGAGCGGCGCCAGCAGGGCCGCGCTCCAAAGGGGCGGGCAGCCAAAGCGAGCGCCACCGGCCAAAGCGGGGCGGGCGGAGGCGCCTGGCCGCCTAGGCGTCTGTGGGAAGGCCCAAAGAAGGTGGCGTTTTGATTCAGAAAAATAAAAGGAGGTGGAGATGGAGCCCGAATTTGAGGAGAATTAGAAGTTTAAAAAGACTAGAATTCACCTTTAAGGGGGTTCTCTCAACACTATAAAAGGAGATCCAAGGGGGAGCCAAACCAAAACAATCCAAAGCAATCAACAGTGTTTTTGAGCGCGGATTTCGGAGGAGTTTTTAAGGCGTGAGATTCCGAAGGACGGAGGCGTTCTTGGAGGGCTGTTGGCGATCTATTCAAGATGGCGAACGGGTAGGGTGGCGATATATCCATCGATAAGCAATTGGCGTTGGTTGAATCGCAGGTCAGCAGGATGAAGCCGACACATACAAATTTCGGTATGGCGAAGTTTGACGGTACAGGAAACTTCAGTTTATGGCAGGCGAGGGTCCGGGATATCCTGATACAGCAGGGTATTGTGGTGGCTCTTAAGGCGAATAAACCGGAGAAGGTCGAGGCCGGTGATTGGGAGGAGATACGGTTGCAGGCTGCAGCAACCATACGCCTTTGTCTCTCAGATCAGGTCATGTACCATGTCATGAAGTTATCATCACTGAAGGAAATTTGGAACAAGTCGCGGTCGGTTCATGTCCAAGACTCGACCAAAGAAGTCGTATCTGAAGCAGAAGTTGTATGGGCTGAAGATGCAGGAGGGGTCAGATCTGCAAGCACACATTGATGTTTTCAACAGGTATGTCACGGATTTATCATATCTGAAGGTGACAATCGCTAACGAAGACAAGGCAATTATTCTTCTTTGTTCGTTGCCTCCGTCCTTTGAGCATTTGGTCACGACGTTGACATATGGCAAGGATAGCATCAAAACTGAGGATATTACTGCAGCACTTATGTCTCATCAATTGAGAAAAAATAAAAATGCAGTGGAGGAACCTCGTTCTGTTGCTTTGCTAGTCTTAGGTGATCAAGGCGGTCATGGGGCCGGAAAGAAGAACAAGAAAAATAACAGGGCGGTGCGGTGCTTCAGATGCAATGAGTGGGGACACATGAAGAGGGACTGCCCAGGTCCACCAAAGGGAGCAGATGCTAATGTGGCAATAGGCTTGTATGACTCCGGAGACGACAGTGCTGAGGTTCTTCTATTAGAAGGGGGTTCTGTTGCAGGTGGAGCTACTAAGCATGTTGCAGGGTCGGCGTCGTTTGTTCCAAGAGACGGCGAGTTTGATAAGGACTCGTCGGGCGGCCCGCTGTAAGCTGTAAAGAAGGAAGCAACCAGAGTCCGGGTGCACGGGTTCGCGCAACACGCCGGAACGATTTCAAGGTGGAGAGACCATATTCTCCAAGGTGGAGTTTGTTAGGTATTGTGTCGAATATGTGTACGAGTAGGTTACAAGGACTTTGTGTTGTAATAGGCAGGGTTGGTTAGTGTTTGAGTCGGACTCTATCCAGGCCTCCACTATATAAAGGGAGGCAGCCCTGTTGTAACCAGGACAACGATTTCATAATAGTAGCATAGGCAAGGGAGGAGGTCAGCGGCTGGCATGTCGCCGTGACTTGGTTAGCCGGTGTGCTGCGGTATTATGGATTGGGGAGGAGCGCCCATAATCAAAGCCCCGCAGATGTAGGCGAAAGCCGAACTGCGTTACCAAACATTGTGTCTCCTGGTGTCGTTCGTGATCTTGCATCGGCGTAATTCCTAACAGTACTCTTGGTTTCTGGCAATCTTTATCCTAAAATTGACACATTGAGGACAAGATGGACCTTCAACATGCACAAACATCACGCTGTAGAACATCCTCAATTTAGGATCGCCAAGAATAGAGACTCGTCAAACCGTTCAGAAGCAGAGAGGCGGAGGAAAGGGCGACAGGAGAGAGAAACCAAATCCCGCCTGGATCTGGCCTTCTTCCTCGCCGCCGGTGGCCTCCGGGTTGCCATCGGGAGGAGGGAGGTACGGATCTAGGCTGGGATTTGTACAGAAGTAGGGCTAGCGGTAGTTTTAGGTTTGCAAATAAAGGCGTCTCGTTGATGGGGAGTTCACCGGCGACGTCAAGGGCGGTCTCCGGCGAGTTCTCGCTAGAGGTGGCTTCTTCCTCGTCTTTGGCTCCCTGTCGGCGGGAGGGCTTCACCAGGTCCAGCGTCATCTTCTCCCTCTCGCGTCCCAGTGGCGTCTCGAAGCGATGGCGATTTGAAGGAAAGACTCCCTTTCTTTGGGGAGAGGTTTTGGAGAAAAAGTTAAGTCTGTGGTGATATGGAATACTCCGGCGGTGGTGGTATGCTTGTCCGTGGAGGCCAAGCAAGGGTTCTTCTGCGTCTTTCTCCTCTTTGGTGCGACGGATGTTTGGGCTTTGTTGTTTATGCTTGGTGTGGACCTTGTTTTCCGTCATTATAGTCACCGAGGGACTAGTCGCGTGGTGTCTTCTTTGTCTTCCATGGTCGCTGCCCCGCTTGCTTGCCACTGGGAGAGGAGGAGCTTCTTAGCCAAGTGTTATGCTCAAGCCCTTCGAGGACCTGCTTGTAATTTTGTTCTTTGATAAGGGTTTTGTGTAACTTGGAAGCTTCATGAATGATATGGGATCTTGTTCTCAAAAAAAAAGAAAGAACATCCTCAATTTGACTCAGCCAGCTTGTAGTTCATCGAGAGTCGACTTTAGTTTCTACTCGGTTTAGGAATTTTGTATAAATGCTTGAAATCTCATTGAGAAACAAATCAGACCAAGACCCAAATCGGTGCTTGAAAGCTTGAATTTCTCTTCTTGTATACCTCCCAAATAATTAGAAGATACATGAGGCTTATGTGTGCACTTAATGGTCAGATTTGCTAGCAACTCTTTCAATTTGGATTGATAACAGAAGACATACAGAGCAAGCTTATGTGATCAGATTTACTCAAATTAAGGAAAAATTCAATCTCCCAGCTATGCATTCTCTGTACAAGATTCTTGTAAAGTTCACTAGTGTCTTATTGTAAATTCACTCATTCATACGTGTTTTGTTGAATAGATGAGTAAGGCCTATGCCAGAAAAAGGGAAGGGTTTGATGAAAAAAGGATGGTCCAAATATTAACTTTACTGCGTGACATACCAAATATTAACTTAGCTTCCCTGGCCCTCTAATAACTGCATGTGTTGCTCGGTATTGATCACCACAAGCATGCCTTCCTCCTCTAATAACTCGACATTTACATGAGATGTGTGCCTATATAAGTGCTTTTTTAATTTGTTTGCTTTTGACTTTTATACAGGTTGATGGATTCATTCTTGAGCAGTCTGCATGAGGGGTCGGAGGCTTTGGGCAGGTCGGAATCCCATGTTTTGCCCAATTTCAGCTATGCAGGCGAGTCAGGCACATGGGATACCCCTGTCGGTACAACCCCTCCTTATTCAGGGCCCACTGTCACCATGAATCAGGAGTCAAGCAAGGCACGTGTCAAGAAGATGAACACGAAGACGAAGTTGGCCAACTTTGGCGTGGAAGAGGACTTGATCCTTATATCATCTTGGGTTAATGTGAGCACGGACCCGATCATCAGTACGGAGCAGAAGAAGGAGTCATTATGGAAGAACATAGCAGAAAACTACAACAAAAATCGAGGTGAGTACCTGGAAAGGACCCAGAGGAGCATAAATGGCCGTTGGGATTACATTAAGCATAGTCTACAGGTGATATTTCAGCAAGTATAACATTAAGCATGCGACCATGCTTTACTAGCGAGCAGTGAATAGTAAAACGAAGAGATATAAAGGCTCGACTACCATTGTCACAATACAATTACTAGCAAGCATGATAACAAAAAGATCCAGTTGTTTATTTCATGATTCACAATACAATTATTTCTGCATTATGCACCGTGCAACATCCAGTTGTGCTCAATAAGGTCTACCTTCAATTGATGATGCATTGCAGGGTCGCGAAGGCGGTGGTGGGTGGCGATGAACTCATTCCTATCATTTGTTCCTCCCTTGAACCTTTGTACTGGATGCTCCATGTTATCAAATATATCTGGCAGATCTTGACCCCTCTCATCCTCGACGATCATGTTGTGCATTATTATGCAAGCCATCATTATGTCCTTCACCTATGCACGATCCCATCCATATGCGGGACCGCGCGTGACTGCCCATCGGCCTTGCAGGACGCCAAAAGCACGCTCAATGTCCTTACGAACCGATTCTTGCCTTTGTGCAAAGTGTCGCGTCTTCCTCTCTAGCGGCAAACGACAGCCTTGATTTAATCTCGCCATCGGGATAAATCCCATCAGCGAGGTAGTAGCCCATATTGTAAGTGTGGTCGTTGATGGTGAACTCCACCTGTGGCGCCTCCCCTCTGACATAACTAGCAAAAATAGGTGAGCGATGCAAAACATTGATATCGTTGTTGTTGCCAGGCATACCAAAATATGCATGCCAAATCTAGAGGTCATGCGACGCGACCGCTTCTAAAATCATGGTAGGAGACTTCCCTCGACCTTGGAACATGCCCTCCAGTGTAGGCAATTCCTCCACGCCTATCGCATACATAATGCTACCGAGCATCCCAGGGAAGCCGCGGGTAGCATTGACTTCCAAAAGTCGAGAAACATTGGTAGCAGTGGGGGCGCGAAGGTAAACATCCCCAAAAACATCAATCATAGCACGACAAAACTTTGAAAGAGCAAGGTTGGCGGTAGATTCACTAATCCTTACATACTCGTCAACGGCATCAGCAAGGACACCATACGCAAGGATTCTCATGGCAGCCATCACTTTTTGTAATATGACAAACCAAGCTTGCCGGCAGCATTGGCCCGCTGCTTGAACCATCCTTTAGGACCACCCCACTTTTCAACAGCATGGAGGATGCGCAGGAAGAGGGGTCTTCTCATGCGGAAGCTGCAAGGATAATTCGGTCATCGATAATCTGAAAATATTATTAGCCTATAGAACAAATATTTCGCATACCTGCGACGAAATTGGTAGTCGGTGTGCACACAATCTTCAGCAAAGTAATCTAAAAAGATTTTGGCGTGCCCTGTAGCATGATCGCGGTTGATGACTCGATGACCTGGAATAGAGCCACGCCTACGTCTGGAGCTCCCCACCACAAACTGCATGTTCATTGCGAAATGCATCTCGTCCATGTAATCGTCGTCGTCGTCTGCAGACGAATCTTCCGCGAGCAGGTACTGCAGCGCAAAGTTGTCTCCCACTATATTCTAAACAAAGATCAACACACTGGGGTTGAGATTGGGTTAACTGTAGCGAGACGAGAAAAGAATAAAATTATGGAGGCGTACAGTACTATGTAGTAACAATATAAATATATATGTAGATCGATACATGTAGTAGCAATACACAAAATTAGAATACAAAGCATTTAATCACAGCTTAATCACACTACTGCTATAATCAAAGCATTTAATCATTTAAGTGAACTTACAAACCTAAAATCAAATTGCAATTTTGTGCTTGATTAGCCACAGATATCACACCAATTCCTGCTACAGTGTGTGATTGGCTAATTAGCCACCAAACTGATAGAGACAGAAAGTTGTTGGATTTCGTTTGTGCTTCACGCGCGCCGCCCGACGTTCAAGTCCGACGTCTACTCGCTCGGCATGCTCTTCCTGGAGCTCTCACGGCGCAAGTCGCCAGGCAAGACGCCAAGACGCCGACGGCGACGCTGCTCGACCGCCATGTGGGTGCAACACAAAGGGGAGGAGGACGGCGGAGGTGTTGGACCTTGTTTGTGCTTGATCGCAGCTGATCCCAACGCACAGGCGACGTCGCCAAGAAGAGAGAGACGGTGGCAGCGGTTGGATAGAGATCCAATTTTAGGGACTACTGTTGGAGATAGGTATTTTATAGGGGATGTATTTTTTTAGGGGAAACCCTATAGCAAGCTATAGGGGATGAAATTTAAGGGGCCTTGTTGGAGCCAGCCTGAGCAGGGCATCTCCAATGGTATGGCCAACTATTGGCTATAAAAATGCTCCATGTCATCTATAGATAGCTTGTAGACAACAACTCTAATGGATTAGCTATAGCATTGCTATTAAATTTAATATGGGTCCACGTGTAATAGATGCAATGCACATAGCTTGTAATCCGCTATAGACAGACTATTAGTTAACAACCAACTTTTATCTCTCTCCTCCTCTTTTCTCATCCGCATAGGCAAAAAGATGAGTTGGACTCCATGTAATCAATTGACATGACACCATTGGAGATGCCCTAAGGAGCATGGGTGGCTGCGGTGTTGACTCTGTGGCTTGCCGGTTGCCGAGTGACGGGGTTAGGGCACGTTAGAGACGTCGCGCCAAACCGGCCATGGAAGGGACGGGGCCTGCCGTGCCGCCGCCGAGATGGATGAGTCAGCATCGTGTGCTGCCGCAGGGCCATGGAAGATCAACGCTCGTAGGTCGCTGCCGTTGTCGTTCGCCGTGCTGTGGAAGATGGAGGTGACCGGGGACCGCCGACCCAATCTGAGGAATAGGGCGCCGTCAGGGAAGCCGAGCGCACAGCGCCGCCGCCATGGATTGGGGAGCGCCGAGGAGAGAGGAGATCGGGCGCCGAGCCGAGGAGGAGACAGTGTCGTCGCCGCTTGCGTGGGAAGCAGGGGCAGGGCCGGCTATCACGGTAGGAGAAAGAGGCGACGCCATCCGTCGCCTAGCCGCGTGGGGGAGCAGGAGGCGCCGCCGAGCGCGTGGAGCAGGGGCGGCGCCGGTGGATCTGGCCGAAGGGAGTCACCGTCGCCACAAACGCGTGGAGGAGCGTGGGGCGGCGTCGCTGCGCCGTGGGAGAGTCTGAGCGCCGTCACCACCACCATGAAGGAGGATGGGGATGCGCCGCTAGGGTCGCCGTAGGCGTGGAGAAGATGGGAGCCGCCACCGGGCGACGGAGAAGGGGCGCCCACGGCCACCACGGCACACGGAGGAGGAGCGGGCGTGCCGCCGCCCACCGTGAGCGGAGGAGAGGAGGGGGCAGTGTTGCCGTATGCGCTGAGCCAGAGGAGAGGAAGAGGGGGCGGCACATAGCCGGTCGCGCTGAAGTGAAGAGGCGGCACCGCCGCCGGGCCGCCGCAAGCGAGTGGAAGAGGAAGGGGGCGGCACCGTCGGCCGCCTCTACTGCTCGTTGCCTCAAGACCAGAGGAGAAGGGCGGGAGAGAGAGAGATTAGGAGACAGATAGGGGAGGGCAATCGTCCCTCCCATTTACCCCATTTTTTTAGCTGTCGCCTTGTCACGACCCCTGCGTCACCACAGAGAATCCGGCACCATGATCTGATACTAGGCCCAGACTAGTACCTCATGATGGACAATTAAACGGCTATCATCGCTGGCATTCCGTAATTATTCAAAATAACGGAGTATTATAAGGTAACATCATATGCTATTACAATAAGCCAGATATTACCAAATATTAAGAACGAATAAATAGAACATCGAGGCAAGAATAAATTTTCAATGACGATATCCAAGCAATTGACCCGACACCGCAGCCTAGTCCTCAAGACACTGAAGTTCGGACCTCCCGGTCCCGATCGGACTTGTAACCCGAATAATAAAATTTATCCGCGATAGGTATAATGAGTACGCGGCTACCCAGCAAGCAATCCTTAACAAATGTATGCAATGGCAAAGATTGGGGAATTGGCTATTTTACACCAAGACCTATTTGCTAACCAAGTTTTAGTAAAAGTGTTGTTTTGTTGAATGCATGAATCTATAGTATCATCACGAACATCGAGGTAAGGTGCATCATCACACCATACCAAATATCAAAGGAAGGTGCATCATCACACCAGGCCAATCCCAGCCTACTCTAGTCAAGTTCAATTATTAAAAAGGTGAATCTATATGTGCAAACCTCTCGCCCCGTCCATGACCGTGGACACGGCTATCATGATAGTTTTAACTCTGCAGAGTGTGTACAATTTTTCCCACAAGCCCTGCCTCATCCACTAGAGAAACGGTACAAGACTGCTCCACCTTACTACGCCCACCACTTCACCAAATTTCTCTTAAGGTTTCCCGGCCCGTCCATTTACACGCCGCAGAGGGCCCTTCAACTTATCGGTACCGGCCGGCGCTCCCATTTAAGCCAATCGGTCTCGAACGCACCTGCCCCTCGAGGAGATTGCAAGCCTCCTCCTAGGGCAAGAAGGATTTAAAAGTAACCTGACGACCTCTGCACGAGCCAAGTTAGTGGGTTTCATAGTGTACTAAGCCGGGGTCAAGGCACAAGTGGTCAGACGGTAAGGTTTGGTCTAGTAATACACAAGCTTGAGTCCTTATTAGAGGAGACCCTCGAATCTCCACCACATTCCAGGAACCATCTCTGCCGGGTCTCCCCTAAACAATCTACACTAGTTTTAGTTGTTTAGGGTTTAACCAAAAATACCATCACGAAGCATACACCTCACAAAGACACATTTTATAGTGAATCCTAGTGCAATCCTAACATCTAGTCAAAAGATAGGCTAAGGAACAGTAAAGGGTTCATCAAATGGAGTCTTGTCATGCTAGTAGATGACTAACATGAATAAGGCACACACGCTATTCTAATATGCATGCAAAAATGAAACACAAAAGATAAATATGTTTAAGCTCCCTCCATCCCAAAACTGTTGCCCTAATTCATAGTCAAGAGAGCACATATTTTTGGATGGACGGAATTAGTAAACATAGGACAGGAATATGCCAACAACTAGTGCTTGCCTGGTAGCGATCGGCCTCGCACACTTCTCGAGAAGTCGTCGATGATCTCGGGTCACCGTCCTCAATGATGACGTCTCGGCTAGAATCCGAGTCTTGACGATACTCCGCGAGTCCGTTAGGGCTTACGACTCTGGCCACACCAACGGCGACGTCCTTGTGCATCTCGGGGTCTCGATAACTTTCCGAGAACCGATCGACACTCACGACACCGGCAAAAATATCGGAACGACCTACGCGCAAACCAAGACAACAACAAATAAACAGCAACATAGAACAATCGTAAAATCATGAAATAAATATAGTAGATAGTATAAAATATTACGAGACTAGGAAAATTGGTTTGGAGTGAATCGGACTTACGGTTCGGAAGAAATAAAAAGATGAAGAGTCACTGTTCATGATGAATAGCGTTGAATTGGGGCTATTACGCAACCGACGGGTCCACAGGGGAAAAATCCCCCCATTCCTCACCTCCCCTCACACATCCATACACAGGGGAGAGAGATGGAGAGAGAGAGGGAACCATCTGGAGAGGGAGGGGCGGCGGCCATGGCTCCGGTGCGGGGCGGCTCCGGCGAGGGCGGCTCGGCACGGCAAGGGGGAGGCGGCGGCCTCCGGCTAGGCGAGGCTGGCGGCGCGATCAGGGCGGCACTCCACGGCAGGGGCGGCGGCTGCGCATCCACGGGCTGGGGTGGTGGCGGCTCGGCCTGGGACCGGCGCGGGGGCAGGGCAGGGCAAGGCGATGCGGCTCGGCACGGCGGCGTCCATGGCAGGGCCAGGGGCGGCGCGGGTCCAGGAGGAGGCGAGGCGGCGGCGGCTCTGCCTGGGCGGCGCGAGATGGGAGCGGCGCACGGCGGCAGTGCAGGGCGGCGCCGAGGGACGGCTCCGGCGGCGGGTTGGCACAGTTGAGCCGGGGCCAGGGCGGCAGCACCACGGGCAGGGGCGGCGGCGTGGCAAGGCACGGCAGCTCGGCCTCGGAGCGGCACCAGGACGGCGACGGCGGTTTGGCCGGGGACGGCAGTGAGCTGAGGATGGGGCGGCGTAGAGATGGTGACGGCTGCAAGGGGATTAGATTTAGGTTAAACTTGTTTGGGTTTTCTTTTATATTGTAGGGAGATGGGCATTGGGCTTGAGTCCCATTGGGCTTGATTCGGATGTAAAATAGCCCGAGGTGGCGTGGTCGGCCAGGAAGTGGGAGGGACGCTGGATCGATAAGGATGCGGCCAGGGCGTCGATGGTCTCCGACGATGGGGATTCGGTGAGAGAGAGAGAGAAAGGTGGAGTTTAGGGTTTCGGGTGAGAGGGGAGATGAACGGCCGACTCGACCAGAGGTTTCAGGGTTTTGATTGCAAGAGTCGAGCTAGGGTTTTGATCGGGAGAGAACGATAGGGTTTCGATCGAGAGAGGGACAAAGGTTGGCTCGACCAAGAGATAAGGGTTTCAGTCAAGGACATATGGAGAGAAAAGAGAAAATAGGAAAGAGCTTTTGTATTTGAAATCGTAAATCATAATGAAAATAATTAATAATAAATCCTTGTATATAAATAATTAAATAATTGTTTGAAAATTTAGGGATTTTCATATAGAAAAACAATAAAAATTCTTTTATCTTGGTTTTTATTTTTTTAAAGAAAACTTGGGACATTCTAATATTTATTAGGATGTCACACGCCTTCGGCTGATTCCTCGGGCGCCGATTCCAGATTGCAGTCTCTCCCCTAGGGTTTACCGGTATCAATTTTTTTACAGTGGCCATCTAGGGTTTACTAATTTTGGACCAGATTTGGGTCAGACCGGTTCCGGGCCAAATTAATTCACAAAAATTAATATTTAATTATTAATCGCTGATTAGGTTCTGACCGGTATCAACGTTTTTTTTAATGTCCAACACTAGGTTTCCAAAATTCACACGTTCTAGTGCTATTGACTTTTCACATGGTTTTGGATTGCTTATAAAAAATTATCTGCCCTTTGTTCCCGAGTGATACGTAGGAGGCCTACTCAGATATTCATCTCTTTCTATTTGATGGATTTGTCTACGAAACAAACATGTCATAGGCATATAAGTTTAGAGCTTGGGAGGTATCACGAACATTATGTACTTATTCCATTGTAAAATAGCAATCATTTTGAGCATTGATACGTTTTCCAAAATTTAACTTTGACCACTAAAAGCTATTACAATTTATTTATGAAATACAATTAAATTATAATATTAAAGATGTTCTTTTCAAGACGAATCTATATTATTATGTATTCAATTTAAATAGTTTAAAAGTTTTGTACGAATAAAGTTACAAAAAATTAACTTATGATAGATCGAAAACAACTAATACTATTTTTGAATGGAGGGAGTAATTTGTGATTACTTCCAAAGCATTTTTTGCGACATGTTTCTTCTCCACGTCGACTATAAGTATCTACTTAGCTAGCTTGTATTACTGACGATGGAATCCTTCATTTTTAAGGCCTGTAGCTCGCCGCTGCTTGCCAAACTTGCCAAGACTGCATTCGACATGCAGATGCTGGAGAGAAGAGCTTGAGGGGCATTGTGATCTCTTGGGCTTGCAAGGATGGTCTGGCTCTGGCCTGATTCGACTTAAATTTATTCCTCAGGAAACAAAAGAAAACTGTTTTGCACTTGAGGACGTTTCGTCTCTCGTTCAGCTCAACTAAAAACCCGTAGCTTTATTCCTATGTCATCTTATCGACGACCTGCGGTTATGGACGGCCATAGAAACCCGTTTTATAATTTTATTTGTCCTCTGAAAAAGAGCCTCACCCCTAAATTTTGTATGGTCCTGTTCTTTTGATCAATAGATAGCAGTTCTCCTGTAGAACTGTGTATCTCTTGTTACCTAGAGATAATGAATCATTGGTTTTCATCACTTTGCCGTGGCAGTGATGTTATATATCAAGACAAAATATCAATCCCTGGACAGATTAAGCACATGGGTTTTTTTTTTTTTTTTGTTCTTGAATGAAATTTTTAACCTCATGTCAGGGGAGTACATACAAGAGAGCGCAGAGCAAGTAGCCGATCCATCACCCCAGTTTTGTAGAAAGGCAGCCCAAGTCCATGTGCCAAACGGCAGCGAATTGCTTTGGCAAAAATCAAATTGATCGACCATCTGGAACAGGACTAGATATTAATTGCGTTAATAACAGCATGTAAATTGCTAGTTGATGTCATGCTTCGGAGGCTGCGGTTAGTAGCTGTGTATATATTCAGAGAGTCCATGCGTCCATTGTTCTTTGCCCAGGTGAGCGCGCTTGTATAAACTAGAGATAGCAATGGGGTTAACTTGTACCCTCTCACATCACATACATACGTATAGGGTTGGGAGGTATTGGGCGTATAGACGTGCTAATGTGCGTGTACGTACGTGCAAGATTGCTTTTCAAATCATATTGCTAGTGTCACCGTTGGCGCTGGCATCCGATTCATACATGCCTTTGAGTTCTCAACTTCTCTATGTGGCCAGTGACGAAGTGGGCCCTCGATGAAAGAGAAAAGGGAGCGAGAAAGGGGCTAGTTGTATTGTAATCCGAGAGTTCATTGCTTCGTTAGAGAGGAAAGGAGAAAAAAAATGGTTAGATATTTTATTTGCTCTTTACGATGATGGTACCGTGAGAGAAAAAAACAAGGGATTATTGGACGTAATGCAATATACTCTAAAATAAGGTGTCAAGTTTATCATTTTCAAAGAACAAAGAACCAGTGCACCAACAACCAACACACCATAGTTTCTTACCTAGGGTTGTTTGTCTCCTATTGGATTAAATGGTTCCGAACCTGTGGAATTTTTTAGTTTTAAAAACAAAAAATTCAGTTCACTACTTGTGAAACATTTAATTATTCGAATATCCTTTTTCCATTGTAATTTGCTTCACACATTTATTATAAGTTTAGTTGCAATTTTTAAAACTTTTGTTTTGGGAACACTAGCAACTGTATGTACTGATCGAATTTCTCAAACTTATAGTGCAATGTGTGTACCCTTGTTGCGTTAAAAACACACACATAATTTAATATAAAAATGATAGATTTGACAGTCGTGATTCATGAAGATTATGCCTTATCATTCCTGTACGTAGTTTGTATCCATCAAGAGCCTATAAAGTGTTCAAACTTTTCGGACTAGTAGATGCAAACCTGTTTGCCACGTATAGGTTATCTTATCTGACCTATCTATTGTTAGGATTTGCGCCGATGCAAGATCATGAACGACACCAGAAGACACGATGTTTGGTAACAAAGTTCAGCTTTCGCTCCTCCCCAAACCATAATACCGCAGCATACCGACTGCACATGTCACGACCTCATGCCGGTCGCTGACCTCCTCAGGCCTAGCTACTATTATGAAGTCGTTCACCTGGTTACATCAGGGTTGCCCCCTTTATATAGTGGAGATTTGGCTAGAGTCTGCCTTCAACCCTAAACCAACCCTGCCTATTACAACACAGAGTGTATGTAACCTACTTGTGCATATATTCGACACAAAACCTAACATCTACTTATAATTATCTCCTAATTTCAAAAGCTTTTCTAGGTGGCTTCGAGAAAAGGGTCCTCTTTGTTAAAATTTTTTATAGCTTTCGCATACATGTTTGAGGTAGAAAAAAATTGATTCAAACAACCAAACCATTCGTTATTTAAACAAAGGTAAGCAACTAAGTCAAAATAAGCTCCTATAAACATTGGCGGTATGCATCATGCTGGTCACGCATATAGGGACCGAAACTTTGTTTCATAATCTAAAAAAAAGAGCAAAGAATCATCTGTTCGATAGCAGCGACGTTACTTATTAATACAAAATGTTCTAGGCTCTCTAGCTTCACATGAAATAAATTTTTGTATGAAAATTTTGATCTCGAACCCTACTAAATCCGGGGTATGTGCCGTGGTACGCGGACGGCGATTATGGGGCTTATATGATCATTGGCGACAAATGGCTGGTAGGTGCAGACATTGGTCGATATGCTCGGGCTCTGAAAATCCGATGGCTTCACCACCGTAGTACACACAGTTTTGTAGAATGCAATCAAAGGATATGCATGTGCCAATTAAATGGTAGTGAATTGCTTTGGAGCATCGAATCATACAACAAGATTTGGCCATTAAATTGGAGGCATACACTTGGCATAATTTGAAGTTTAGAGGATTAATTGTTTCTTTAAATTGCTAGCTGCTGCCTTCCTTTGGAGGTTTGTGGCTATGTAGAGTCTATGCCTCCATTCTTATTTGTTGAAGTGTCCTTGCGTAGAGCAATGCTGTTGTGCGCCCCCCCCCCCCCCTCGCTCTTTCATGCATGCATGTAGGTTTGGGATGTATTAGGAATATGAAATGGATAATTTGTTTATTAGATTGCCATTGGCACTGCTCTTATTTACATCCATGGGTCTCATATCAGATAGAGCATCTTTAGTAGGAGTTGCTGCTTCAATGAAAGAGTCACAAGTGGTGTGTGTAGTGATGGTGTGGTAGGCAGGATGTGTCAATTTGTCAACCATTATATTTGTGGAGACGTGGAGTATAAATAATGAGACTTCTTAGACTACTCGTTTTCTACGAGAGCCTTCCGATGATTTTCACTGCTTGTTGTTGAGTGATATGTAGAAGATGGCTTGCTTAGATCCATCCCTTGCTATTCGTCTAGGATTCATCTCATGGAGAAACATATGGTCATAAATTCTCGTAAGCATATAAATTTGGGTCTTGGGAGGTATTGGGAACATGTATACTTGATTACACTTTCAAAGTAAGCATTTTCTACCATGTGTTCTCCTTCACATCTACTATAATTAGCTATTAGCTAGCTTGTATTATTGACGATGGGATCCCACATTTCCATGGCTTGCGGCTTGCTATTGGTTCACTCAAGGTTCAAGAACTCGCAACTCGGTACTGACTCGGTGAGGTACCGAGTAGCGAGTACTCGAATTACTCGGGAGTACTCGGAAATTACTCGGTACCAATTACTCGGAAAATTAATATAGGATTAGTAGACATATATCGACGTAATGATGGCATATCTTCTTTCATATGACTTAATGATACTTGTAAATCTACATGTATGAACTATTAACACAAAGTAGAGTACACGTTACGACTTACGACAAATCGCAACTCGCAAGTTCGCAACATATGACATATCGCAACTCGCAAGTTCGTAACATATGACATGATCACATGAATACATGATAGGTAATACATTAAAACATCATAAAATGTCCGCAAATCACAACCCACAAGCACTCAAAGTTTTTACTCGGTTTTTACTCGGCCGTTACTCGGTTTTTACTCGATTTTTGACCGATTACTCGGTCTGACCGAGTAATCAACCGAGTTGGCCCTTCTCGACTCGGTGGGGCGGCGAGTAGCGAGTACTCGGCGAGTACTCGGCGAGTAATACCGATTTTTAGAACAATGGGTTCACTAGACCCCGTACCACATTCAATCGCAAATGACAGCTCTGAGGGTTGCCTCCATTCTATCTCAGCGCTGATGAGAAAGGAAAGAAGCGTCGTTGAGAAAGGAAAGAGACAGTGGAGACACGTGGAATGGCGAAACCAACCAAAATGAAGAACATGAATAGAGAGTAAAGAGTCAATTTTGTCGGATTTATTTGTAGGTGTGTTTTTCTCTTCTCAACACACTCTATGTTCTGTTTTATCTTTTCTTTTTTGCCTCATGTAAACTCTCAGATCTTTGCGAGTGCCAGTGGCGGAGCCAGGAATTTCGAGGAGCCTGGGCATAAGCCTAACTGACACTCTTAGTTGGACACTACCTCTTAGAGTTGTGCATAATTTTATTGGTTATTTATGATGCAACACATACAACTAATGTGTCAATCACGTCTACATAGTACAAACTCAATTATTCGTGGTAAAATTTTAAATAATATTTGCAATTAGCCAATGAAATCATCTAGTAAATTCAAATAAACTCATTGCAGTTTTTGACAAAGTAAACCCAACAAGAAAAATAATGCTTTTTAATGAGATTATGGTTGTTTTACCCAATACAAAGAAGTAAGAACAAGCTTATTTTTTTAATGCCACAATATCACTATCTCACTTGACATAGCATTCTTTTTCGAATAATCCAATTGTGAAATGCTAAATACAGATAAGCAAACTTGCAATTTAGCTTCAATTTTGCACACTGAGTGAATCAAACAATTATCCAAGTGACCTAGTATTGTGGCATTGGGGGATCAATCACAAAGTAATCTACATCAGTTAAGTACTGTGTATTGGGGATTCAAGCACTGAATCAAACAATTTGCAGTGCGGGGTGGCTAGGTTTGCTTGCTCCTGTTGGCTGTGCGATGCAGTGCCAGCGCGAACTGATTTTGGGCTGGGACGGCCGCCGCCCAGGCTGTGGGCTTCTTTTTGTGGTGCATACTATATGGGGTTCACTGGCAGTTGGGTTGGGAGCCCGGGCCCGAGCCCAGGGTCGCCGGACCCTGGCTCCGCCCCTGGCGAGTGCCATTTAAGTAGGTCTATCCAGAGTTCCGGATTAATTTCGATCTCTTTTTAAAAAATGTAGCTCCAAAAATGAAGAACATGAATAGACAGTGTATAAGCGTGTGTTGTTCGAGTTACTCTAAGAGATATAAGTATATAACGTGATGTATATCGTTGCATAAACACATATGCTTCCATTATGTTACGATTGCACTCGCTATATAGAATACTCCGTCGATCACTGCCCATTTAGAGCCGACTTCATTGGCGATCAAAAACACTAATGTGGATTTTTTAAAAAACCGCAGATTTAGGTCTAAAAATTGGTGTAAAAGTAGACAAATTTTTTTATACCCTTGCAATCTACCACCTTCTATACAAACTTAGCATGGAATTTTATATGAAACACAAGAATTGCATACTCTAGCTTGGATGCAACCTCACATTCACAACGAAACCTCTCTACTATCTCAGGTATGAACCATTGCTGGTAGCATTTGGATTTTTTTTCCTTTTGATCCTTGTTGTTCGAATATTATAATATTTATTTGGGCATCAAAACAGCTTCAAATGAAAAGTTTTTCAGCTGCAAAGTTGTAGATATCTCCAAGAGTTATAATTTTCATATATTTTTTTTATCCCACCGGCTCCGTATGAAAAGGTCATGAATTTATGAAAACATGCTGCAATCCATTACCACCATCGGTTCGTATTACTTAGGGGAGTAATTGGATATCCGAACAAGTAGAATTATCTGAAATAGCTAAATGATAGAGAATGAATATAGCATAGACTTTTAATGTGTTTCAATAACCTTTCTACCAAAAATAAGAATATGAATTCAGATGGAAAAATTTATGCTTTTTTTTTCCTATCGAACAAGAAAGGTAGAAAAAAAATTTCAAAATAGTATCCGATTACACCCCCAGTGTTAACGATTATTTGAAACATAATTGACTTAAACTAAAAATGTTGTCAACTACAAAGTTGTATATATCATCGACAACTACAATTTTTATATAAATTTTGTCTCCATCTGATTCCGTATGGAAAAGTTATGAATTTTCGAAAACAAGCTGCAACCATTATGAGTACCAATTCGTATTAATGATTAATTAGGCATACACATCACTTCAAATAAAAGTTTATCAACTACAAAGTTGTAGATCTCATTGAGAACAATAACTTTCATAAACTTTTGTTTCCATCCAACTTAGTATGAAAAAGTTATGAATTTTTGAAAACAAACTGCAGTCCATTAACGCTATCTGTTCCTATTACAAACCGACAGTGATAATAATACTTTACTGCTGGTTCTTTTTTATTCTGATCATTACTGCCAATGGGTCTTACAAACTAGTAGTAAACAATTAACATTGCTGTTTCTATGCGAATCAATAGTGATGAGACAATAAGAAAGGAGTATTCTGTAGCGGGTGACCAGCATTGGCTATACGTATCCCCCTCTCTATCCATTTTAAGGCATGCATTAAGCATGCGACATCAATTATCCCAGTTATTAACATACTGAGATATGCTTATGTCAATATGGTTCTTGAATCTTGAGTCATGACAACACAAAAGGGCAACACATTTAAGCACAGATAAGAGTTTTCAGTTGCAACTGCAGGAAACACACAAGGACTTTCTTCCCCGTGGTGTCGGCAGCCTGACCTGCAACGACCATCCATCAGATATTCAGATGAGACGGTACCTGCAGCAGTGCAGCCTTGGGACACCTCCCGCAGGCCACCCATGTTCTCGCTGGCTGAACCGTCACCCCAGTTTCTGCACAAGCCAGTGATCAAGTCCATGTGCCAAAAGGCAGCGAATTGCTTCGGCAAAAAATCAAATCGATTGACCATATGCAACAGAAGCTTGCCGTTAATTGCGTTGGTAATAGCTTATACCCCAAATTGCTAGTTGCTGCCGTAATAAGGAAGTCTTGAGAAGGGGCTTTGTCGGCGGCTGGAGGCTGGCCGACGTCACAGGGTGGGAGCTGTGTCGTCAGCCTTGACATGGCCGACGTCATAGACCCACGATTTGACGTCGGTCCCCCTCCGGCCGCCGACACAGCTCCTCCCACCCCACCCCCGGTCGCTCCGATCGTCAGTTCCCTTCTCTCCGGCCCATTCCCGCAGCCCTCAGGCCTTTCGTACATGAAATATGACCACATATGAAAATCTTAAAACGTTAAAATGCAGGCGTCCGACCTCCTTCGCCCAACCTTCCAATCTATACGCGTACTGCATCGGATATCGATGATGCTTAAGCAGTGATGTCGTAATTCGTACGCGCATGCACGTATGGCAAACGTCGAAAGAACAGGGAGGGTGGTATGACGTAGCTATAGGGTGAGTATCTTGCCCTTAGAAACCTAAAGAGCCTGGGCGTGGTGCGAGGTGGAGCAGTTTGTCGGCGGAAGCCTTGCGAAGGGGAGTGGGAGCAGCTTTGTCGGCAGCGGGAGGGTGGCCGATGTCACTGGGGGGGAGCTGTGTCGGCGGCCCAGGCATGGCCGACGTCACAGCCCCCACCTATGACGTCGGCCTACGTCCGGCCGCCGACACAGCTCCTCCCACCCTACCCCCAACCACGCCGATCGTTCCCTTCTCCGGCCAATTAGCACGGCGTACAGGCTTTCGTCAGGGTTAGAGCCGTCGATAGAGGTTTTTCAGCCGCTGACAAAACTCTTTTGGCGGGAACTGAAATTCAAAAATTCGAAACCGTGCTCTCGGCAGGGCAGGTAGTGTTGTCAGCCCAAGCTTGGCCGACGCCATCGGTGGTGGCAGATCGTCAGTTCGGTTAGAGCCGACGACACGACTTGTTCTCGCGCGACAAAACCCTTTTGGCGGGAACAAAAATTCAAAAATCCGAAATCGTGCTCTGGGCAGGGCAGGCAATGTTGTCGGCCCTCCCTTGGCCGACGTCACTGGTGGCCTTATCTTTGGTTCTGTAAATGTCGGCAATGTTTTTTGTCGACACACCTTCTGCCGTCAGAGTCCGCCACGCAGATTGCTTTTTGCGGCCGCCGACATAGAGATCATTTCCTGTAGTGAGCTTACATTATGAAAGATGACATGACAACCCACATGTTTAGTTATTGTACGATTTTGCCCTTGAACTTGTCCATATGGCAGCTTATGTTGTCTCTTGTTTGCACGGTTGCTTCAAAACCGTTAGGGCAACCGTTAAATGTTGATGTGTCGCATATGTGACCGTTAATCGTTGATCTAGATGACACATGGCAACCCACATGACTAGTTATTAATGAAAAAATCATAAAAAAATAGAAAAATTCTGGGAAAAATCATTAAAAAATTAGAACATTAAAAAAAAATCAAAATTAGGGAAAAAATAAAAAAGTGGAAAATCAGACAAATTCAGAAAAATATGAAAAAACACAAAAAGGAAAAAATACAGGGAAAAGTAAAAAACATAAAAAAATATATTAAAAAATAAAATATGAAAAGGGAAAAAACTATTTTTTTGTTTTTTCTAATATTCTTTTTTCTAATTTCTATGAATTTGTATGATTTTTCCCTTTTTTTTTGATTATTTCGATTTTTTATGGTTTTTTGAGTTGACTATATTTTCTTCCCATTTTTTTATGGATTTGTACGTTTTTTTATTATTTTTATATTTTTTATGTTTTTTCATCAATAACTAGTCATGTGGTTTGGCATGTCATCCTTCAGTCGCCATGTGGCATCTAAATTAGCGGTTAACGGATAGGTAAACACCATGCCAACACTTAACGGTTGCTCTAACGGTTTTGGGGCAACCGTGCAAACAGAGATAAGTTTAGGGGGGGCAAAAAAGTAAAACTCAAGTTCAGGGGACCAAGTGAGAATTGATGGAAGTTCAGGGACAACAATGCAATTTTCTCTTGTATATATAGAGAGCCCATGTGTCCATTGTTTTCTTGCCCAAATATTCATGTAAAAGTAGGGAGAGCCGGTATAGAGTCCATGAGCCCATTGTTTCTCGCCCAAATTTCCATATAGAGTACAGAGAGCCACGCATACAATTGACAATTAATTACTAGTTTTATATATAGAGATATCACATATACATAGGATTGGGAGGTACTGGGAGCATGTGCGCGCTAATATGCGTGTTCGCGCGAGACTTTATAAACCACATTGCTTTTATCGTCAAGGGCTTTGGTGGTTCAGGCTTCCCATGTGCTTTAGTTGTTCACCTTGCTGGATTGTATGTTGCCGACAGAAGAGACGCTCCACAACATTGAAGCGAAGTCAAATGACGGGCTAGCCGTAACATGTAACTGTCCTGAAGAGCCCAGCCATTGGGTCGGATGCTCGCAGCTCAGTCATCTGGAGCGCTGATGCCTCTGAACGATCTCCTCGGCTCGTCTGGATCGACGCTGCTTGTACACCATCGGCTGCGCACGGGAAAGAATCAACGGTTAACATGCACGGTCGTCATCATATTTTTTATTTAGGTTTGTTTGTCTCAAATTTTCTCTGTCTTTCCATTGTGATTTTCTTCGCATAATTATTATAAATTTGCGCGTATTTTTTTTTGAACTTTCAGGGGGAAGCAATATTAACACTACATATTGATTAAAATTGAAATTTCCCGAACATCTATCTATCTATCTATTGTATGTATAGCACGGTTCAACGAAGCTACAAAAATAATCCTAAAGTATAAGATATTCCTACGTACGTTGATCAAAATATAACAAAAATTCCCATGTTAATCATCTATCTATCTATTATATATATAAAGCTGGGGTAAACGAAGTCACGACGTTAATATAAGAAATTCCCACAAAAAATAATAAAAACTCTCCATCATCAATTTCAATGGAGCCAGATTATAACGGTCTAGATTGAATCTATTGTTAGAAAATTTCCATATAAAAAATCATGATTTTAAAATACTTTATTTTCAAACGGACCCGAGGCTTGTTTCTCTCTTGCTTAGTTTTCTTTTTCTTCCACAGCCTTTTCAAGGAGCATGATATTCAATATAATTGTATTCGAAGCACTGGGGAGAGAGGCACCAGTAGCTAGACCCATTAGCCATGGGCTCGTACAGCCGAAGATCAATACGGCTGCACGATCTCCCGTATACATTGATCATGTAGGTTTGGGAGGTTTCAGGAACATCAAATGCATCAAGTTTGTATAGCTCATCTCCCTGTGGACATCTTCTACTCAGAATCCGATTGGACGTCGAACGTGTGGTGGGATCGAGTTGATGAGCGGTGACGACGCAGCCGAGGCACAACTGCTGTCGAGCGAATGCATGGTTTCCTGGGTTGCAATCGGAGAAAAAAAAAATCGGAGGGCTTTGAAGGCCCTGTAATCTAAATTACAAATGTGACATTGAGATGTAAAAGAGAGATGCTTCGTGCATCCATGAACGAGCAATTCAGTTAAGGATGCATGGTCCGGCCTAATTCGACTAAAATTATTCCTTAGTAAACAAAAAAAAAAAGTTTTTTTCGCAGTACTTGACCCTGGTTGATCTCAACTAAAACCCTATGGTCTAATTAATTTGCCAGTCTTGTGCAGAACAGCACGCATTATTGTTCAGCCATCCTCATCCTTTTGAATCTGAGAAGGGCAACAGTCGCAATATTTCTTAGTTTATCCATAGATAATCAATCACCAGTGATTGATCAGTTCGTCACTTTGTCATGGCAGTGGTTTTGCGTAACACATGCAAAAGATCCTGGGATGGGTTAAGCTCATGTGCCTTCTGTTGTATAAAATTCTAATCTTATACTCATACCAAGGGAGTACGAGGGAGGGCAGAGCGGGTGGCTGAAGTCGATCATCCCAGTTCTGCACAAGGCAATCAAAGTCCATGTGCCAAATGGCAGCGAATTGCTTTCGGGAAAAAAAAACAAATCACCAACCAACTTTAGGATGAATTACCAATGGGCTCCCATATCATCAATTCTCTCGGATCAAACCGGCATTACATCCAACAGATTGGCAGTTGCGTTAGTAGCATATAAATTGCTAGCTAGCTGTTGCCATCTATTGTTATTTGCCCAAGTGTCCATGTAGAGAGAGAGAGCAATGTGGGTAACTTGTGCCCATACATCACCTACATGCATATGTTACCTAGGTTTGGGAGGTATCAGGTTAGGAGTATGGACGGGCTAATGTGTGTGCACGCGCAAACTGCATTTCCAAATCGCATCTCTGCAATTCCAAATCACATCTTGGCATACATGGTTCTTAACTTATTAATTTATTAACGAGCAACAAGCATATACTGTACAGCCGGAAGAAATAGCGGGTAGAAAGCTGAGCCACCCATCCTTAATTCCTGGTTCAACACTTCAACTGTTATGTTTTAAAATCTTTTATACTATACCCAATCAGCATCGTAGTATAGCATCCGCAGCATACCCTGTAAATCACTGTAGCATCGCTATAATGCAAAGCTGCGCGCGCGACTGATTAAAAAAATCACAGATTCATGCATGTGGATGAGCGGGCGCTGCGCTGCGGGGCTGCCTGATGCCAGCCCCTGATGCAAAGCGTGCTGGGCATGCTCTAATATGCATACGCATGGACAAAAACGGTAGTATAATATATGTATGGACAAAATAATATTTGATATTTTGATAATATGAATTCTGATTGCAAAAAATCTATTAAGATCATTCTTTTATCCACGAAGCTAATTCCATTCACTGTAGCGATCAAGTAATTAGTTGGTATTCAACGAACGAATCATCTCTTCGATATGTTGCTGCGGATGCCGATTGGAAGTAACAATCGCTGTTAGTTGACAATGGCCAGCTAAAAGGTTGCCGCCGTACATATCTCCGTCGCCAAGACTACAATTTAGATTTTGTTGATCCGATTTTGCCGGCGCCAATTTCATTGTGCTCCAAAATCATTAATCAAGTCAATGCATGTGTAAGTTTGTTTAAAAACCTATTTGCAAGTTTTTCATCCTATATCTTCGACCATTTTCATCTCGGAACTCCAGCAATTAATGCAATTAATTATCGTCGAACCCAATTTCTAAAAATTCACTGATCCACACATGAAATCATGCATACGTTGTCAATCACTTCTTGCTATCCGGAGTGCTGCCAAAATTACCCTTCCAGCCCTCTCTAAACGAGAAATTTCTTCTGGATTTCTAAATCGAACAGCCCGTCAACATCTAAGTCAGTAGTAGACCATTTTCCTAAAACCTCATCAACTTTTCTCTTGCATTTATAATTAATTTGTGCATTTCATTTGGATTTTCTAATGGATGTTTATTGGCTCTTTTCTTCTTTTCCATATTTGCAAAGTATAAAAAACGAAATAGTCGCTCTCGGGTCAACTAAGCCGGAGTACTCGAAATTCTGCCCAGAGTCCAAAGATCTAGCAGAAGACGACATGTTTAATTTCTTCCTTTGATGAATTTTGATCACCCTATTTATTTATTAATTTATCGCATTGCTTTCTAGTTAATTAATTATGAAAACCCTTTTTAAAAAATGATGTTTATCATTTCATGTTGATAGTTTATCCAAACCGCACAGACAAAAGCCCTCTCAAAATGGTTCTCAACATAACAATAAGACTGTAGATGGTTAATCATTGCATTATTATTCACATAAGTTGTTGAGTATGGAAGTGAGTGCAAAAGGTGCAAGGTGTAAACGAATGGATCGAGTAGTTTTGCAATGTCCAAGCGAAGGTTGGGTTTGCTTAACATTGCAAAAGTTGAGTCATTTTTCACAATGTTTGAGTATTGAGGATGCCAGGGTTATGCTAAACGATTGTGGAGCAATGTTCGAGCAGCGGTTCGAAGACGTAGGATTACTGAACACTGAAAACTTGAGTTAATTTGAATAGAAATGACAAAAAATACATCCGTCCGTATAAGTTATAACCGTACATTATACGAATAAAGCTGGATTAATTGGTTTTGCAGAGCTAATAACAAAATTATCGATGGACCCTACCTCCGGCATATGAAGTCTGTGTCAACAGGATTATGCCTATTTCATTATTAATTTATGTTTTTTTTGAAAAAGTAGTATACTTGTGTTAAGTTCGGTCAGGTTAAGGATATGGAGATTGAAAAGATATATTATCAATAGAATCTGATCAAACCTTTTGAAAAATGTTTTGAAAAACAATTTAAAATCCATAAGTTTAAATTCTTCAATTATTGCATATAAGGTTGTGTTATTTATCGCCTTACCATTCCATTGAATATACTGCATTTAGTTAATATTTTATCATCCCTAAAAAGGAACGCAAATACAGTTCGTACTTACCCATTAATCGAGAAATTTTCTACGGATCCTTCTTCCAATGCAGATATGGATATTGATTTTACATACGAAGACATGGATCTTTTTGACAGAGTTTTAGTTTCTTCCTTATCACAAGCTTAGTGGATGGAGTAGTTTGTAAAATTAGTACTATAAAATTGTACTTTGATAATATTTAAATAATAGAGTATGGTTTTGTATCGATTCTTGAATTTTTGGGGGATTAGTTTCTTATAATCCTTTAGGAAGGATCGTTTCCCACATTAGAGAGGTTGAAATTAACCGGTGTTGGCCGCACCAAGGCCCGCGGGGATGGGCCAGATCTGGAGCTACCGAGATGCAAATTAGTTCTTTTAAGCGTATCGTTGCGTTGGCGTATTACTGTAGCAAATTTGAGAATCCTTAAAATGAGATCTAAACATTATAAAAATAATTAAAAATAGTTTTAGGATCTTTGGAATGACTACTAAAAGTCACGAAAAAATCATTACAAATTATCACATAATATATACTATATAAAAAAAATTGTTACAGTAATACGCAACGGTACGATACGCTAAAAAGAACATGGCCTAGGGGTTATGGAGAGAGAGAGACTGGCGCCCTTGGGCCAACAGCACAGAGGCGGTGAGAGCGCGCGCATCCGGAGACACAGCGCGGCAACGGTGAGTGCGACCTATGACTCTGTGACTGTGAGTGGGCGGCCGAGAGCACCACATGTCCACATCGACGGGCGCGGCGGTCTGTGACAGTGGAACTCCCTTTATTTTTCGTTGTGATTTTATTCACATATTTATTATAAATAATGTAGCATGTTGAGTGTTCAGACTTTTCGATCGGACCCCTGAACGCAAGCTTGTCATGCTATAAACGTGATAGGTATTACATAGTACTGTAATTTACCGCTGTGATATTAGCTATCAAAACAAATATTCCGGGTTAATTTGGTGGCTACAGAGGACAGGAGAGTTTTTGTATGAAAATTTTGATGAGAGTTAGGTCCACAGAGGAGCGTGGATACTTGAACTAAAATGGTATACAGTTGTAGTGGTATAGATGTTTCACATGAAACACCGTGTAAAATAATGAAACACTCACAAAACACCACGTAAAATACTCATGACACACTACATGATGAATATACCGTTCATCAGTATTAATTCTACTTCATAGAACACAGTCATAAAAGCCATGACGTGCCAAATTGAAGTGGATTGAATTTGGAGCATCAAATTGCAGAAGATGATTTGACCATTAATTGGTGGCATGCATGTAATATATATATTATAAATTTTAAGGTTTTTTAGAAAATAGATTTGATGTTTAGAGGATTGTCTTTAAATTGATTGTTGATGCCTTCCTTTAGGCTCTCGTAGCTATATATATATAGTCCATGTGCCTATTTGTTGAAGTGTTCGTGTAGGGTAAACGAGCAACCCAATTTGGTCGTGCCTTGTCTCTGATGCATATAGGTTTAGGAGGTATTAGGAATATGGAAGGTATGCTTTGCGTGTGCCCATCGGTTAGCATTCCAAATTTTGCGTCTATCTTTCGTATCACCGCTTCGTCTTATGCATTACCTCCTAGATTTTCAAAATTCTCATGCACCTATAGTGTCTTCAGTTTCACGATTCACGTGTGTTCTTGGACTCAGAGACTAGCTCACTGAGCACTCCATGGACTTTGATTTCCATGCTCTGATTGATATGGTCATACATGGAAATTAACATCAGTTTACTATTCCTAATAAGAGTATGTACAATAGTTGAGATAGCAGTTGTCTCTAACTACTGTCATGACACATAGAGAAAACACTATAGATAGCATATACAATGATAGTGATGTCTACACATTTTTATAGATAATTTGCTCACATACAAAATTTCTTAATTCACATGTAGAGTCGAATTTAATTTGCTTTGAAGACGACTCAAATATCTATGCATGCTCTCTCTCCTCCAACTTATAAATTAAGCTGACATGAGACTGTTTAGAGATGTCTTAAAAATTGTTGAGGTTGACTGTTGTACAAACACTAAGAAAAAGTTTACGCTCGCTACCTGGAGATTGGGTTGGGTGACCCGCAAGCCAATACATACTGCAAGAAAACGACATGTAAAACATCGACCCAGAGAAGGTCGATGAAATTGCATATTTTCTACGGATGTTCGATGGACCAACAAAAATAACCAATTTTATTGGATTTTCAACCATATATCTACCTCGGCTTTTCACCAGACGACCACCATGAGGCACCTGGACTAACTTAGCTGCTCGCTTTCTATCATGGCGCAGTTCGCAACACGCCTACCCAGAGGCTCTGTCCGCCTCAACTCCGACATCGCCTCTGTCGACCCGTCTGATGGAGTGACGGTCGACGCCGGAGAAACCTTCTCCAGCGAACTCGGCTTCATCAAGCCGTTGAGCAGCCAGAGGAGGAAAAGCTCCTGTCGCAGGTATCGAACCCCCGGAGGAGTCGAAGGTGGTCATGAGGAGCACTGTATGCCTCTTTATGGGTGGTGGAGCCTAAAGAAGGCGGCCTCTTGGTCTTGGCCTATTTGGTTGTGGCTGATGCTCTAGCAAATCCAAGGCTAGGTGCGTTGAGTCGAGGCGTGACCTGACATCAGCCCGACCTTCATCGGGATCTAGTGGTGGTGCCTCGATGATCCCTGACCCAATAAGGGGAATAGAGAGGAAAAGAAAATGTGGTCAGTGAGGGAGGAGGCCATTGCTTAATTTCTGCTACCGCCTCATCAACAGCACTACTTCTACTGCCTCGACGTGTCGCATCGACGCCATCGTATGGGCACTATCGATTCTGCCTCATCAACATCTCCCCAAAAGCCGCATCGATGTTGTCTCAGCCATCACATCAAAGTCGTTGTTGCATCGAGCCGCCTCCGCCACTGTGGGGACTGGGGAGGAGGAAGATCAGGGAGGCACCGACGGACATGACGGCGAGGAAGAGCGAAGATGAGGGCGCTGTCTATGGCAGTGTGAGGTGAGGGAGATGGAGGCGCAGTGCATGTGTGAGGCTAGTGTAAGGTAGATAAACGTAGATGAACGTTTGAGACGGAGGCATGGGTTAGGACCGGTCGGAGCAGGGGTCGATTAGGACCCTACCCAATCTCCACGTGGACAAGTTGCGTCCATGTCTAGATCTCTATGCTCCAAGCTTACCGTTGACCTTCCGCCTGGTAGATAAGCCCAGGATAGTCTTTTTAAATTTGTTGCTGGAAGTCTTGCGGCTTTGGGCAGCTGCAGGAACGTGTTTTGTAATTAGTTAGTTTTATTAGTGCCGGCCCTTGGGGGGAGGGGCCTTTTTCTCCCCCCCCCCACCCTGTACTTTTCTCCCTTTTGATTAATGCAAAGCAGCTCTCGTGCCCCTTTTGGTCAAAAAAAGACCGTGGCCGGCGACCCGGCGTTCCTTGCCACCTACGTCGTGGGGCTAGCCGTCCTTTCCACTAGGCATGCTCGCCTGGGCACTACAACGAGGGCCGACACGGTGCATGCATGGCCACATACGACACCTCTCTTCCTCCTATCTCTACCATGACGTACGTGCTTCTTTGCCCTGCACCAATCCATCATCAGGCTACCTCTTCAATTCCTTCTCCAGTAGTGTGTCATGACCCGACATTCATCGGAGCACGTACTGCCGCGCCATCGCTGTTGGATGGGAGGAGAAACAAAGATGGTCACATATCTCTTAGTTGGCCTTTGCAGTGGTGCATGGCACCATCAGGTAAAAACAATAGAAGGCAGGTATACCAAGAGGTATCGCCTAGTTTGTCATGCTCGCTATAGCTAATTAATATAATCCACTCTAATTAATTAGTGGTTCCAAACGATACAAAAATGGTAAGATTGCTCCGTCTATGAATTCTCTATAATGATTGAAGAATAATATAGCTCCGTTTGGCTGTTTGATAGACATGTGAATACCTTGATTCCAAATCAGAGTTAGTACCGTGTGCACTGCATGTGCAGAGTGCCTGTATGATCCAGATCCCTCGGTGTCAGAACCCATTCCATTCCCTCATCTCCCATCTCCAAAACTTCACATGTTAATTAGAGCTGTCTGCCGTTTACGAGAAGTACTTTGCTAATTAAATTGCCGGTTGTGTTGCACGTGTTTTTTTTTCCTTTGACACTATCACAGCCTACACATGTCAATCTACATGTTTTCAGCTCTTTTAATTACCACATACATTGACAGATATAATAGGACGCAATATAATCCAGATGCAACAATCCAGTAAGAGAGCATTCCACGTAGAAATATATGATGAGAGCATTCCACACAAAAATTATACTACCGTTGTAATTGTAGTATTAATACAATCATGATAGTATATTAATTAAAAACGAAATCAATTTAAGTTATTAGATTCAGAGAAATGGATGGTTTATGTTATTTTTATGTACGGTAAAATGTCTTCTTCACGTGGTTGGCAAACTAAGCAAACAACATCATGAGTAAATCTTCTATCCACTACTACGGAACGGGCCTTCCATCCCGGCACATCAGTCCAGGTTACCATCAAACCGGGACTGAGGTTACCTTCAGTCCCGGTTCAATGGTAACGAGACAAAAGCACGGTTTTCAGGCCCGGTTGGTTCCACCAACCGGGACCAATAGGTCGATTAGCGCGTTGGTTTGCAGGTGGGGAGTCCTAGTCCCGGTTGGTAATATCAACCGAGACTAACACTGGGCTCCGATAATTGGCACCATTTCTCCTGTCACAAAAGGCCCGGTTGGTGTTACAACCCGGGGCTGATATTTGGCTATTAGTCCCGGTTGGTGTGACAAACCGGGACTAATACTGGTCTCCGATAATTGGAGCCATTTCTCCTCCGGTAACAAAAAGTCATCTGCGTCGTCTTCTTATCGCCGCACTTGCCGAGGAGCTTCGCCGCGCTTGTGAGGAAGGAGCGGAGACCGGGCGCCGAGGAGCAAGGAGCTGCTGAGGCGAGAGCAAGGAGGAGTGGGGAGCCTCTCTTCGCCGCTGGGAAGCGGTGAAAGGGATCGGAATCATCGGATCATCATCGAGTAACGCTTTCGTGTCGCCGCTTTGCCGCGTCGTCCTGCACGGCCGCCCTCGCCGCTCTCGCTGTCGCAGCAGCGCCGCCCATTCGTCGGCGCCTCTCCGCCACGCCACGAGGTACATTTATCCACCGCATCGCGTCCTCGCTTCGATCCCATCGCCACCATCGCCACCGCCGCCGCGCACCACCGCCGCCATCGCTACGGCGCAACTACAAATGCCGACCTTTATGCATGTTTTTCCATTAAATTTCCGTCCAGATTTAGGATGTCTTGTTGGACCGGTGACAACGCCACTAACATCGAAACCACGCCCCTCCAACTAGGTCCAAAATGTGCTGTTTTCTAAAGTGTTTTGCCCTCCACCATTGCTTGTTGTGGGGAAGGAATACCTGTAAAAAGCGCAAAAGACAAAAAATACGTGGCGACCAATGATATGCCACGTCGCGACGATGGCGGTGGCGGTGGTGATGAGGAGGGCGAGGGCGAGGGCGAGGGCGAGGGCGAGAGCGATGGCGAGAGCGATGGCAACGGGAATGGTGGTAATGAGGGCAAGGGCAAGGGCAAGGGCGGCAAGGGCAAGGGCGAGGGCGAGGGCGAGGGCGAGGGCGATGGCGATGGCGGCGATGGCGAGGGCGAGGGCAAGGGCAAGGGGAAGTCACGTTCCCATAGAGTGTGATTGAGACATCGAGATCACATTCTATGTTGTACTTTTTAATTTAATTTTTATGCATTTAAGAATTGTTGTTGTCTGAACAATTATTATAATTGTACGTGCTGCAGACTTTGTATGTTTATTGATGCATTTTAATGTGTACTATCATTGGATGCTTGTATGTGAAGTATCGGATTATGTTTGTATGTGTATTGTTAAATCATGTTTGCATGTGTACTAGCATTGATTAATGGAGGGGACAAGGATTGGGAAGGGTATTTCATGAATGATGGATGTTAAAAATATTATTATTTTAATTCCACATATCTACACCAAATTCCTAATAGTATCAACGATGGATGATCTTTCTTGATTCACCCAGAGTATTTAGCCTTGCAAGATGTTTGTTTGTATGGTATCAATATGTGTATTTGATCACAAGGTATCGTTACACTCAATGCTATGAATATGTATAATGCAGATGGATCGGCGATGGATGTACATGGACCGATGTTCCTCGCAGTTCGTGGAGGGTTTAGAAACTTTTATTCGTCATGTTGAAACCAATATTACCTTAGACTATATATGTTGCCTATGTATTGATTGCAAGAATCAAAAGGAGTGGGTAAACTGTGAGCAAATTCATTTTCATTTGATCTCAAGAGGTTTTATGGAAAATTATACCTGTTGGAACAAGCACGGCGAAGTAGAGATTACACGGGCTGAAGAAGAACAGGTGGACGATAATATCTCGAACGCTGGCCAACACAGTTATTTCGAACATATGCAGGGGGAGTTTGGCGACGATGATATAGACCAGATGCTGCTTGATGGAGAGGGAGAATACGTTGATAAAAGGCATTATGAAAAGTTTCAGCGCCTTTGGGAGGACTATGAAACACTGTTGTATCCAAATCATGGACGAGGGCACGTAAAGTTGCGTACCACACTAGAACTAATGCAATGGAAGGCGGCAAATGGATTGTCGATAAGGATTCAACGAGTTGTTAGGCCTCATGAAGAAGTTGCTTTCAGAGGGTAACACATTGCACGAAACTACGTCGGCCAAGCAAGCTCTCTGTCCTTTGGGCTTGGAGGTACAGAAGATACATGCATGCCGTAACGATTGCATCCTCTATCGCAATGAGTGTGAGAATTTGGAAGCCTGTCCGGTGTGCAAAACATCGCGGTATAAGACCAAGCGTGATGACGCAGGTGAGGTAGAGGGGGCACGTAAGGTGAAGAGAACCCCCGCTAAGGTGGTGTGGTACTTTCCTATAATTCCTCGGTTGAAGCGTCTGTTTGCGAACAAAGAGCATGCGAAGATGATGTGTTGGCACAGCGATGCTCGTAACGTTGATGGAAAGCTAAAACATCCCGCAGATGGGTCGCAGTGGCGAAAACTTGATAGGAAATACCCGGAGTTTTCAAGCGATGCGAGGAACATACGGTTTGCGTTGAGTACAGATGGGATGAACCCCTACGGCGAGTTGAGCACCAATCACAGTACCTGGCCAGTGACTCTATGTATCTACAATCTTCCTCCTTGGTTGTGTCAGAAGCGGAAGTATATTATGATGCCATTACTCATCCAAGGCCCCAAGCAACCAGGGAACGACATCGATGTGTACCTAAAACCGTTGATCGAAGATCTGCTAACATTGTGGAACGATGGTGTACGTGTATGGGATGAATACAAAAGAGAGTACTTCACCCCGTGCATTACTATTCGTGACCATCAATGACTGCCAGCACTTGGTAACCTGTCGGGCCTATCTATCAAGGGATAAAAAGCCTGCATCCAGGGCTTGGACGAAAAGGGAGGAAAAGTCCCGACAAACTCTCGGAAGGTTGTATACATGGGTCATCGTAGGTTCCTAAACTGAAGCACCCGTTACGGAGTAACTTAGTTAATTTTGATGGGACGGAAGAGAACCGCAAGAAGCCTAAGCATCACAGTGGGGCAGATTTATTTTCCATGGTGAAGGATCTGAAAATCGTATTTGGAAAGGGTCATGGTAGCAAACCTGTCCCATCACTCCCTCCTGAAGAAGCTAAGAAGAAGGCTAGTTGGAAGAAGCAATCAATTTTTGGGATTTGCCTTCTCGGAAAGACTTAGAGGTTCGCCACTCATTAGACTTCATGCATATAACGAAGAATGTTTGTGTGAACTTGCTAGGATTCCTAGATATGTACGGCAAATCAAAAGATATTATTCACCACGGAAGGACTTACAACTATTAGGACTCGAGCAGAATTACACCCGCAAGAAAGAGACAAAGGGCATTACCTCCATCCTGCGAGCTACACTCCAAGCAAAGAAGAGAAAAAGAACATGATTAAGTTGTTAAACAATGTTAAGGTCCCTTCCGGATACTCGTCGAACATAAGAAGACTTATAAACACAAAAGAGAATAAAATCGTAAACGTGAAATCGCATGATTGTTACGTGTTGATGACCCAGTTGTTACCAGTGATGTTGAGAGGTGTTCTGCCAGACAAGGTACGAGGGACAATCGTGAAGGTGTGCTCGTTCTTCAACGCCATATCACAAAAGGTCATAGATCCAGATAAGTTATGTAATCTACATGATGATATTGTCGCTGCTTTGGTCAACCTTGAGATGATCTTCCCTCCGTCCTTCTTTGATATGATGGTCCATCTCATGGTTCACATGGTGAAACAGTTAGAAATTCTCGGACCCGTCTTCTTACACAGCATGTTCCCTTTCGAGAGGTACATGGGTGTGCTAAAAAAATATGTTCGTAACCGGTCTCGCCTAGAAGGATGCATTGCCCAGGGTGTTGGCACAGAAGAGGTGATTGAGTTTTGCATCGACTACATTAATGAATTGAATCCGATTGGCGTGCTCAGATCACGCTATGAGGGAGGCTACAAGGAAAAGGCACTCTAGGGAGAAAAGAATCCTTTTGCAAAGATATCATCATTTAGACAAGCACATTTCACAAGATTGAAGCAAGCGACTTTAGTGGCTCCATATGTCGATGACCACGAGAAGATTCTACGAGACGAATACCTAGGGAGGTCAAAAAAGTGGATCGCAAACAAGCAAGTAGAGAGTTTTGGCGGTTGGCTACAAAAGCAGCTGTTGGGCAAGGAGGGTGTCCACGAACAATTGCAACTCTTAGCTCGGGGACCATCAATGACAATCGTATCATGGCAAGGGTATGAGATAAATGGATACACATTTTACACTGCATCTCAGGATAGCAAGAGCACGAACCAAAATAGCGGTGTTCGAATTGATGCATTGGACAAAAATGGAAACATGGACACCTATTATGGTTTTATAGAGGAAATCTGGGAGCTCGAGTACGGACCTTTGAAAGTCCCTCTATTTCGATGCCAATGGGTCAAACGACAATTTGTCAGATTAACGAGTGCGGATGACAACCGTGGACCTTAAGCAAGTGGCCTCTGAGGACGAACCGTTCGTGCTTTCGCTAATGATGTCACACGATTTTCTATGTGATTGACATGGATAGCAAACCGAAAATACAAAAGGGACGAGTACCAAAAGGCGAAGGATAATACTTGTAATACTGATAAGCCAAGACACCATGTTGTTCTTCCTGGTAAAAGAAGGATTGTCGGAGTTGAGGACGTAACGGATGAACAAGAGTATAATCAGTTCAACGAGCTGCCGCCTTTCTCGGTGGATGTAGACATTACTATCCTCAATGGTGATGACGATGCCCCTTACGTACGCCATGACCACAACGAAGGATCACTTGTAAAAACAAAGTAGTTGCATATATGTACTATTTATCATTATTTTTCTGATAATCATATATGTACTAAATTATTTTTCAAGACACCTCATTTTCGACAAGCGTTTTGCGTCCGATCGGTTAGTAGCGCGAGCGGCGTATTCTTGATATTTATTCTATTAAACGAAATTAACGGAATTTTATACTAGTTAATGTAATTTCTAGTGACGACGAAATTTAGATATTACAATGAATATTTCATAATATTTCGTATGTTATAATGATAATAAACTATTTACTGAACAATCTTTACAATATTACAAGAAACCTCATTTTCTAGATATTTTCAATCCATTTAAACAATGCGCCCCACTTATACCGACAAGCGTATAGCGTCCAACTGTTAGTAGCGCGAGGCAAAAGCGCTGGCTCATCAGGTGCCGCTTGTGATTCGAGCCCCGCTTCGCCTACAAACACATTTTTTGGAAAAATGGGACCATTACTCGGTTTAAACCACAAACCGGATGAAGGCACACCAACGCATGCAATGAAAACTTGGGCCCACGCGTCAAGAAACGTTAATCCCGCTTTTATTTTAACCGGATTGATCGCTCTCACGCCGGTTTAAACCACCAACCGGACCGATAGGCGTAAAATTTTGTTACCATCGGTTATGCAGGCCCACAATCGATTGTCTCTATCGGTCTCGGTGGGTGTTTTAAACCGGATCGAAGGCTTCGCGCCCCACGCGTCGCTTCTATCCCTTCCTCCGTTCGCTAAGCGTCGCTCTGTTCGCCTCCCGATGTAATTAATCGGGAGGCGAGCCACAGCAAACTACATTTTCCAACACACGAGGGAAAATGGAAAGATCAGTCAGGCCCCTTATAAATTTGGACGGAATCAACATCACAGAGCTTATACCTCCGCCGCCATGTCTTCTAGCTCTGATTCATCGCCGCCTGCGTCGCCACCACCGAAGCGGTGGAGGCTCTCTGAGTTTTGCCACTCCACAGGTGGCATCTCTCGAAGGGCACCGATTCGGAAGAGGATGAGGCGCCATGGTGGTCCGACGACGACATGTCTGACGATCTCTCCGACGATCCGGAGGGCGCCGACGACTCGACCCGAACTTCGACGGTGGCACGGCCGACGGCAATGGCTCGTCGTCGAGACCACACAATGGGGACGAGGGTGACAAATGATTTACGGCAGCAACGACGAGGAGGAGGATAACGATGATTTATGAGGCGCGCCGATTAGACATTATGTAGTAGTTTTAGTTTTTCTTAATTTCATGCGAATCTTCTTTTTTTAAGTCCAAAAATGTATCCTGTTAGAATTTTAATGGAATTTACTGATATTTATTCTACTAAACGGAATTAACTGGAATTTTATACTCTTTAATGTAATTTCTAGTGACGACAGGAATTTAAACATTACAATGAATATATCATAATATTTGGTATGACAGAGTGGTAATAAACTATTTACGAATAATACTTCCAATATTAAAAGAAACCACATTTTCTGGAAATTCTCATAATAGATATTTTCAATCCATTTAAACAATGCGCCCCCCTTTCCATTGACAAGCTTATGGCGTCCAAGCGGATTAGCAGCTGAGAGGAAAATCTTGAGCTCATCGTGCCCATGTTCGAGCCCCGCTTCCCTCATCCCACATTTTTGAAAAATAGGACCATTACTCCGGTTGCATTAGTCAACCGGATCAAGGCCAACATTACTCCCGGTTTAAAACTGAAACCGGATCAAGGCTCAGAGACACAATGCGATTTTGCTCGCCCGCAAGTCAGTTACCTTTTACTCCCGGTTTGTGGTTTCAACCGGGATTGATAGTTAGATGTAATACCGGTTTTTGGAATCAACCGGATTGATGCCCTATATGTCCGTTTCCCCCAATTCTTCAAAACACTCACCCTAAACCGCGCCAAATTAACCCTAGGTCGACACCGCCGCCACCGGATTCGCCGCCGCCTAGAAACCCTCCGACGCCACCGTCCCTGTCGCCGCCGCCTACAAACCCTCGGACGACGCTGCCGTGGCGTCGCCGGCGCCGTGTCGCCGCCCTCTCGACCCACCGACGCCGCCGCCGCCAGGTCGCTTCGCCGACAACCCCCTCCGACGCCGCCGCCGCCGTCGTCGCCCACGCCGACAACCCCCTCCGACGACGCCGCCGCCACGATCGCCGCCCCTACAACCTCTCCGACACCACCGTCCGTGTCGCCGCCGCCTACATCGTCCGGCGACGCCCGTGAAGTCGCCGCCGCCACGACAACCCTCTCCAGCGTCGCCGCCGTTACAACTCCCTCCGACGAGAGGTCATCCGTGTCGCTGTTAATTCTGACCTATTTCACATACTGACATTGCTCTAGCCTCTATTCGCTGCGACATTGTTGAATTGTTTGTTCGTGACCTAAAGCATTGCGATGCTTATTTGATTTAGCTTCACAAGTTAGTTAAAACTTGCAAGCAATTTATCAACGCCTTATGTGAGGATGCACTTGTATTTTCGATTGCCTTTATTTGTTACAATGGCGGCGAGGGATTGGTGATGATGAATTTTTGATGGAGATGTTTGGGATTCATCCGGATGACAGAGTTGAACCTGCGGCAGCCGGTGAGGCCGTAGAAGCCACCGAGGCCGATGAGGAAGCCCGTGAGGCCGTAGAAGCCACCGAGGCCGTAGAAGCCATCGGTCCGATCAAACCGAGACCGATCCGTCGGTGAGGTCAAAGTAAGAGGCCGAAGTCAAGGCACATAATCACCGAAGTCAGCGAGGAAGGCGAGCCTCTGAAGCCAGCATCGGCGATTGGGCCGTTTAGATCGACTTTCGGAACGATTGTTAGGGACCACGTGCCCATTAGCATTGTCAAATGGGACGACGTACCTGCAGACCTCAAGAACACCTTATGGACCGATATGAAACAAGTTTTCACCTTCCCCGAAGGGACAGAACAGAAGGTGAAGAGTTACACATTGAAGAAGATGGCAATGGCATTCCAGACGTTCAAGAAGAAGTTGAACAACGAGTACGTTAAGAATAATGTACTCCCTGACTTCAATAAATATCCAAAGCTGCAAGATCATTGGGATGAATTTGTAGGGTACAAAACTTCTCAACAAGGTCAGAGTATGAGTGAAAAGAATAAGCAAAATGCGGCGAAGAAGCAATACCACCATCGTCTCGGCCCTGGTGGTTACCGCAAGGCGATACCCAAATGGGAGAAGAGGAACATGACACGCTTGTAAAGGTGTCGAGCCCGTAACAATGAGATGGTCCGACGGATCGAGGAATTGGTTCTTTGGTCATGACGGCGGCCTTGACGACAACGGTAGGCCGATTTTGGTGAAAGAATCGAGATGTTACAAGAAGGCTTCAAGAGGCGCACGAAGAGTCGGCCCAAGGCATCTTCGTGCCAAATAGGGAGAACGATGAGCTAACCAGGCCCTCGTAACCACGAGCACCACAGGCGTACACGAGGCGTTGGCGTCGTCCGTGGAAGGTTGGTTTCCAGGATGCGAGACTTACAGAGTCGGTCGAGGAGCAAGGGCCGACAGCACAACACCTCCTCGACCTTGAAGAGCAATCGCAGCAACACAAAGCGAGCATACAAGAAACAATCCGAAGAGAGGTGCGGCTAGCCTTGAGCCAGCGCGGAGGCCGATCACCGAGAACCGCCCAAGAATCCCAACGTCATTAGCCCTCTATGCGGCGGAGCATTGTGCTTCTGTGGGCTGCCGAAGAAGACTTGGCCCGCTATCCGTGGGCGACATCACGCAGCCGACACCTTGTGAGCTGCACTTGAGCGGAACCTCTCCATCAAGGCATTTGAGGCATGGCTTTCCCAATGGAGGCGAGGCGGGTCATCCATGGCCAACAGATACCCCGAGCTACGCCAAGGTCTCCGTGGAAGAGGTATGCCGAGTGTACGAGGACCTTGACCTCGACATTGAAGGGGTGATGGGACCACGAAGCTAGGAGAAGCGATACACAAGATCGTCGTGTATGGCGCAAACGGTTCATAATTTTCAAAGGTAACATGCCCGTGTCCGCTCCACGGTCTCCTGTATCAACTCTGAGCGAGTCCTCTCACACGAAACTCCAACTAACACACCGCCAAGACAGACCACCCTACTAAGCAAATAGCTCCCAAGAAGGTGCCGCTAGGTCAAGCCGGCGTGATGGGGCCTTCACCTCTCAAGAAGACAGGGGCCTAGGTCATCCGGAAAAAAAACACCTCCGAAGTCAGCCGTATGATATGACCAAGAGGAAATCGAAGCGGATAGTAAGAGGCGAGGTCACCGCACATTTTGCGAACAAACCAACTCCACCGAGGGTCCAGCCGATGCGGACGAATGGCACAAAGGCAAGAGGTGTATCTTATCGTTGAAGGATAAGATCGACAAACCGAAAAGACCACCGTGTCGGACTACGAAAGCATCTTGCGTAAGGAATCGAGAAGGAACATCGAGGAGCAGATTCGGAAGAGGAAGCGCAAAGGAATTTCTACATTGAAGCTGGGCTTGATCCAGAAATGGTCTTGGGCCTTAAGGACATCCCCGTTGCAGAGGTACAATGGAAATATGTGAAAGGTGGATCGCTCGTAAGGCGTGAGGAGCTTCCCCGCCTAACAACGAAGATGCGGCAACTCCATGATTGGTATTTATGCGCACGAAAAATGGTATGGAAATGTTCGCGTCGTCTTCAAGCAACATCATTTCTACCATGGGACTTTGAATTCTTGATTGAATTTGAGGTTCTGCATTACCTATATCAGGGATTGGCGGTCGACGTCGCCATGGTGGTTTGTTGGGAGCTGTAAGTGTATTCTTTGTAAATTTCGATCGTGCCAGCCGGTATACTATACTAACTTCGAGGCCTAAATCAATTTTCCTTATGTAGAATGGAGATTAAAAGATGCGCAATGGAGGGAATCCATGAATTTGGCTTTCTTGACCCATTGGTCATTAACGAGTACATTGCTAACATGAGGGCACAACAAACAGAGACCACCATTTACGAAGGGCTAATGGCACAACGACACAAAAGATATATACTTCTACCCTACGAATTTAGGTACGTGTTTTCGTACCGCCTTATTTTAATTCCTTTTGTTAACACTGTTGGAACTAATTAGTAAACCGCGTTGACATATATTTGTGCAGACTTTCATTTGGATCCTTTTTATTATAGAGCTAAATCATAGCAGGATCACGGTCATGGACTCGAAAAGGGGACCAGTTGAAAAGTACAAAGACTTCCTCGCCATGCTCAACCGGTACATTACACTTCCATTCATATCTTACTATTTCTGTTTCTCCATATCAAACAAACTCAATTATATATAACTTGTAATCAAATGTGCGATTGCCTTCATAGCGTTCCGCAAGAATACCGTGGGAACATTCAAGACACGTTTCGACTTGCACATCGCTAAACATGTATGTATATCATATTATAAGTATTTTGTTAGTTAACGTAATTTCCATGATCTATTTCACGATTTCAACTCGTCGACCACAGGTCTTGTATCAACCACCTGCAAACAATTTATGCGGATACTATGTGTGCGAGATGATGCACAACTTCATCGGGGGCACCGCTGAGTACACAAGAAAAAATGCAGGGTTTGGGGTGAGTAATATATAATTACTACCTTAATAACGCCTAGGTAGCTACTGCAAACATTTTCTATAGTTTGAAAGATTGATATGTTAATTCCCTATTTAATGATAGATTCCCCTAAAGTTGGCAAAAAAGGTTTGAAAAAGGTCCGGAACTATCGCCGGTGCGTGTCAAAGCAATTCAAGAGCAAATCGCCGGCTTCCTTTTAGATGAGGTCATAAATCCGATGGGCGAGCATCACCACCCTATACTTAATAAGATTCCAGAGCCTTCAAAAAATACTAGCCAACCGTCGAGGAGCGATGCACGTAAAAGATCCCGATAAAAAGTGTATGTGCACTGTGTACATTGTATGATACTTATGTCTAGCTAGCTACCTAATACATATTTGTTGTTTAACAAAGGAGCAGAATGAAGATTTCATGGCGTGGAGTCCTGGAGTCTTTGGGCCTGGAAGGTTATCTTTTGAGAACTGCCCTTCCCCTGCTTATGTTCTTGACGACATCGACAAGATAGAAGGTAAAGATCAAATTTATATATCCGTTATGTTGTGGGCTTCGTGGTGTTATTCCCGTTCCGGCAAATTTTAAATACTAGCATGTTGCTATTTCTACTGTTTTTGATAAATAATAGTGTTTAATTTGGATTGTAGGAGGAGGCTGCTAGGGTCAACGCTCAACTGGGGAGACGATCAATGTGGCGGGCCTCGGCCCGAGAACGTAGCATGAGCTCTGGTCATTCCTCGTGCAGATTGCTCTGGCGATGCTCATCTTGTATTCTACTCTTGGGCTCATGACATTTGCTGCCCTTGCTTTACTTGTCTTGACATTTGGTGAGGATTGAGCTTAAGTACCAAGAGAAGACGATGGGTGCCAAGCGCCAAGGATGCTAGAATGAGGGCCATGCTCAATATATCCTCTGCTATGCTCATATCTGTCTTCTTAATTTCTTGGCCCCGCTTTTGTTGCCATGGTCACGTTTGGGACTGTTTGTTTCTAGCCATTTCAGAAGGGAAACACGAAGCAATTGCTTGATGTTGCCAAATTGGGAGAAAGTGTAATATTTGTAAAACATGTTTGTAAACTCGAATATTTGTAATCGCATAAGTATGGCTGGATGATTTCCTTACCATGCCTAGAGCCGGTCGGCGTAATACATATTTGTAATATTTAATGCTATTTCGCTAATTGTGTTAAATGTGGTTTAATTAGTGACTAAATAAGCATAACATTCAAAAATACCGCTCGATCTGGTTGGAACAACCAACCGGACCAATAGTGTCATCGAGGCACCCGTTCCGCCACGTGTGAGTAGATCAGTCCGGTTGGTACTTAACACGGGACTAATACACACCTCACTCCGGTTGGAAAAACCAACCGGACCAGATGAGTGTCCCCAGCATTAATCCCGATGCCACGCAGCACATTTTAGTCGGTTGGTAGGTAAAACCGAACTAACAAGCATAATCGCCGCTCAACGTGTCTTGAGCCGCCTGTTGAGAAGAGATTTAGTCCTGTTCAGAATCTGGGTGATGGCCAGCGAGCATCGATCTCAAAAGGCTGTCGGTTTAGAAACCGGGATGAAAATATTATGAACGGGACTGAACGCCCGTTCCGTAGTAGTGATCCACGCGTGATATATATCTACAAATTGGACATGGGATGCCTTATGGTGGTGACATGTTCCACTAATAACAATCAAGTTTCTGTTGTTATGCTTAATGACAACACAACAGTCCAGATAGATCGATACAATGCAGATTAAAGTACACACGACCAAATAACACTGACTAGCTTGCACAGGTTCTAGATGCCAACCCAATCTTCTTTGTTGCATGAACCAGGAAAGGATATCATGAATGGACCTTCTCAATCTAACATGCCTATATTACCACAAATCTTGGCGTGAAAACTCTCTGTCTGCAATTATGCAAAGTGCAAACATGTATGATAATTAGCAGGGCAGTAAAGTGAAGAAAAATCTGCAGTTGAGCTGTATTTTCACTTCTGTTGGGACACATGCAGGCGTTATGTGTGTAGTGATGATGTGGTAGGATGTGTCCATTTATCAACCATTAAAATTAACTTGGGGAGTATAATTGTATAAATAATGAGACTTGCTAAACTGACTCGTTTTCTACTGGCCTTCAAATGATTTTCAATGACGGAGGCCAACTTAGATCCATCCGCTGCTATTCCTCGTGGATTCCTCTCCTGAGAAAAAACATATATGGTAACATATTCTCATAAACATATAAGTTTGGGGCTTGGAAGGTATCGAGAACATGTATATTTGAGAACACTTCCAGAATAAGCATTTTCTTATTTCTACTATGTGTTATTCTTCACATTAACTATAATTATCTATTAGCTTATATTACTGACGATGGAATCCCTCGTTTTCATGGTTTTTGGATTGCAATGTTTGGCGAGACTCCATGCGACGGCTAGCCAAAGTGCCCATATTTGATCCAACGGTGGAGGATAATAGTCGGCCGTCCAGAACGGCACACAACATCACCTCGCTATTCACTACGTGCTTGGTATCGAGTATCGACCTCTCTGTCCACGACTAACTGAGAGCTGTCGAGAAAGACTTCTTGCGTCGATGATAGTTTTTTTGCTTTTCTGAGTGGCTATGTTGTCGGGACAGCTATTTGTTGGCTGTCGAGATGTGTTGAGGTCATCGAAAAACCAGTCGTGTCATGTAGTGTCTTTGCTCTAGCACAGGGGTGGATCCAGCAGTGGGTCAGTGGAGCTCTAGCTCCACCTAGCTATGTTGTCTATGACAATGAAGTCACACCTTATACACACCACCTAAGTTTTTAGTGTAAAATAGAAGGGAAGAAGGTAATTTGAATTACCCTTTATTATCAGTCTCTTCTATTATTTTATACTGCGTCCATCACTGCTTAGCAAACATATAAGCATCACGTGTGTGGTGTTCCTTAGACAACAAATTGGTGGTCATACACGTTGAGACTCTTCCACAACCTTTTCAAGGAGGAAGACATTCAATATAAATAAATGAGATGTTTAATAGTCTTTGGTATAGCCTGGTGCCTCTCGGTACCTTCGTTTATGACCACCTATCAAGCTTGATCTAATGATTATCATTTTATGGTACCTTATAGTATCTTTCTTCGATCATAGATGCTAACACCTTAAAGGGCAATCTTGTATGTATTGCTCCTCCTTTTCTCTCCACTCTCAGAAATTGCTATCTTAATTTCCCCTATCTTAATCTGATTCTATTTCTCAAAAATCGATCCAATTTCTTCTTGGGTTAAGCAGAAAAAGTGAATTACCTAAGTTTCAAACCCTAATTTGGATCAATAATCAGTTTGATCTTCTCAACAGCAAAACAAGGTCATCGGCCGGCCTGCGGCACCACCGCTGTTAAACCCATGCGTGCCGCCCGTCCTAGGCCCGCACATCACACATTGAGGCAGTAACGGAAGAGGGGGGAGGAGAGAGAGTGGTTTGCTCAACTTTTATGGTTTAGATCTAATTAATCTAATGGGACCGATTAGAACGCAGGCGCCTGCGTTTTGTGTTTCGTGCAGGCGCTCCTTTTTTCAGTACGATTGTACAGAAATTTCACCGCACAGAAGTACTGAAAAAACAGTATAAAACAAGTGAAAAAAACTCTGTAAGCTACCAATGCGGCGTCGATGGCGTTGCCCGGCGAGCGCACGCCCACGCGACGTCGACGACGAGCAGCGGCGTCATGGCGAAAGCAGCGGCGAAACAGCAGCGGCGTCGCTGGCGAAAGCAGCGGCGAAGCGTCGACGCAAGCAGAGGCGAGCAGCAGCGGGAGCGATGGCGGCGTCACGGCACCAGCGGCGTCGACGGCGAAAGCACGCGGCGTCGGCGGCGAAGGCGTCGGCCGCTGCGAAAGCAGCGAGGCAGCGGCGAAGCCAAAGTCGGCGGTTGCCGCAGCAGCAGCGGCAGCGCCTGCTGGCGCCAAGAAGCGCCAGCAGCAAAGCAAAACCGCTAATTAATTGCTCTCTCTTCAAGAGAAAAGTACAAAATCTCTCTCTATATATAAAGTGGTGGTGAGAGAGACACACCAATGGCTAGAACCAATAGCCCATATACAGCCGAAGATCAACACGACAAAGAGCTTCCTCCTAAGTCCTATACACCTAGGTTCGGGAGGTTTCAGGGGAATATCAAATGATCAAATGCCTCAAGATACATCTCATGTTGCTATCCAGATCTTTTATCAGCACCAGATTGCACGCCAAAGTCCAAACACAGAGAATGTGCAAGCTCGCTGATGTGTAATGAAGAGGGCGTGGGAAGCAGAAAGGCCATCGGGTGATTTCCCAGCTTTTCAAACATTACAATCTGAGGTTTTAAACAACACGATGCAGAGATGTGATCTAGAGATGCAAAAGATAGATGCTTCATGCATGCCCGAAGTTTGAGCAATTCAGTTCGCATGTGCTTCGATTGCTTTTCTTCTGCTTTACCTTGGATCATGCTTCGGCACAGCGATGTCGGATGACCTGTATACAAGGGTGGATGCAGCCGGAAATATTAGGAGGGACTGAAGTTTAACTCAAGACCTAAGCTTGAAGTTTAGCCCCTTCTTCACTTCTATTTTACACTAAAAATTATAGGTGGGGCTCCACTATCATAGACAGTGTAGGTGGGGCTACCCGATCGACCCGGTGCTAGGTCCGCCATTGTCTGTATAAGTAACATGTAAACGAAGAGACCAAGGGACGAGATCAGCTGGACTCTAGCCAGGTAGCCATAACCAACAGCACTGCCTATAGATCATTTAAAATTTGATTGCAAACTTTGGAGCTCTTGACTCCTTTTTGAAACTTTCGGTTCAAAACGCTTTCAATTGTGCACCGACCGAGGCATATGCAATCTATCATCGTTGACTCAACACTATCATGTCAGTATTCATCTATATTTCTATCTTTTCTATTTTATTTGATACGGTATAGACTTGATCTAACTTAGGTCCTCATTGATGATGCTCTTAGACCCTACTTCAATCAAACGACATTAATCAAGCATTTGTTACTACATGAATGGCGTATGGAAGACAACAAAAGATCGTGCATGCATGGACCTTCTCATCGTGACATCAAATATCCAATCCCACATGTACATATGGTACATACATTCGTGACCATTCAAACTGCGTTAAGATTCGTTATCAAACTCTCTTCACATGCACGTTTTATAAAAAAACAAACCATATTTTTTTATTTCTAAGCAATTGGGTCCTTTTCTTCCTCCTTTGTCCTCTCCTCTCCCTGAGTCGGCCGGCCCACCCTGCCGCCAGTTGCCACCGTGTGCCGTGCCGGCACACATACGCGACCACCGTGTTAGTGGAGAGCGGCCACTGCTTGATATGAGTTGCCTGCCGCCGAGGCCCCGTGATGGACGAGACGCTCGACGGTCGACGGCGAGGAGTGGAGAGCGAGGGTGGGGCTAATCGTATCACTCCTCTCGAGCACGGGATAATTCCTCGGTCCTCGCCTCGTCTCAGCTTTGGTCCCCTCTCTCAGCGTCGCTCGTCGCTGGCTCGTCCTAGGCTCTTGATCTTTAGCCTTCAAAAGTCGTGCACTCAGAAACGTGGCTCAGTTTGTTGCTCATCTTGTTCGCCGGCATGAGAAGTCATGAAATACTGTAAAATCTTTATTTCTTCTTAGCGTATATTATTTGACTTATCTACCCATTGAGTTTATTTTCTAATTTTAGAGCTATTTTAGATGGCTTCGAGAGTCGGATCTATTTTATTTACTTATGTTTTTAAGTATTTTTGGACATGTTTTTGAGATAGAAAAAATGATTTAATTTTTTGTATTTGATTGATGACAAGCAAATAGATAGATAAGTTAAATAAGAACAATGGAGCTTAACATCATGATCGTCATACCAAGCGAGTACGAAGGAGGGCAGAGGGTAGCTAAACCGTCAATTCTGTTTTGCAGAAGGCAGTCGGAAAGTCCATGTGCCAAATGGCAGCGAATTGCTTTGGCAAAAATCAAATCAATCAAATCAACCAAATGCAGCAATGCTACTCATTAATCGGGTTGATAATAAATAGCATATAAATTGCTTGTTGCTTCCATGGCATGCGTCCATTGCTCTTTGCCCAAGTGTCCGAGTAATACTCACTCCGTCCAGCAAAGATGTACGCATTTGGGTTTGGCACAAAGACCAAGGTGCGATGAAAACTCAGTGTATTCTAATTAATTTGTGTTGAGTTAGCTGCAATAACGCCTCGTTTTCGGCTGCCATCACCGCGTAGGCGCGCTGGCCATTGCATCCTTGCGCGTACAGTTGCATGCAGGCATGCGGAGAGGATGGATGGGCCAATCGTGCGTGTTATCCATTCAATACTGCCACAAAACACGAAACGACGTAGCAAGCAAAACGAGCAACGGCTTCATATGCGTAGATCAATTCTAAAAAAACCAAACAACCTAATACTTAGATCTTTGATGGACGGAGGGAGTATATAGATAAAGCAACAATGGTTAATCTGTGCCCTCTCATAATTCACAAGTCACACCACACACAACTAGGGTTGGGAAGTATTAGGAGGAGTATGGACATGCTAATGTCACAATGCGCGCCTACTTGCAAGGTTGCTTTTCCAAATCATTATATTTTTGGGGTGATCTGATCAGCGAATTTAGGAGGGAGGTGTCCCTCTCGAGGCCAGGAATCTGGGGGGGGGGGGGGTCAATCTTAGGAGGAAGCACAATCTAGAATGTAATGAATTTATGGGTGTGTTTGGTTGCCCGCGCCAAATCAGCTGCTCGTCGATCAGATTGCCAGCGCTCCAGCGTGTTTGATTACTGTCTGCAACGCCGGGATCGCTCACGCGATGCAACCACAGTAAAACGCCATCATACGCGCATTGCGCACCTGCACGCACGGAAACGCCGGATGAGAATTTTTTAAATTTTGATTGAATTTGGGTTACTACGGGCACTGAAGCATTAGTTTTATACATCATGGCACGCAAACCCACTTTGCCCCAACAAGTATGGTGAATCTCTAGGGCATCTTGGTACTTCTCCCTTTGTTCACATGATCTGGACCCTAATTTTTTAAAATTTTAAGGACATATTTTTGGATCATATCAAGAGTTCTCATCCCCACTTACATAATCACCTGCCCCTGCGATTGTGAGGGACCTGTGAATGCCGTTTAGGATTTATTTGCTACGAATTACCTTATCCCCTCGAGAAATAAAGAAGAAAAACAGGACTACATAGCTAACACAAAGCATTTGCTCTTATTCGGTCCAAAAGAACAAGGTGCGGGTTTCGTGTTAAAAGTCACACTAAAAGTTACCTCTCAAAATTTATCATTTTTATACAAGTTATATGTTATAACACCTTTTAGTTATTTGTTCGATGCTTTTAATGTTTCTTTTCAACGATTCCAAAAAACAAAATTTAGTATATTTTTAACATTTCAGTCTCTTTACGAGGATCCTCAACTTTTCAACCGATTCAAAGATAGCCCTAGATCTAATGTACTCCCTCCGTTCTTGTTTGACGCTTTTGACTTTTGTACACATTTTTTACCATTTGTCTTATTCAAAACAATTATGTAAATATCATTTATTTTGTTGTGATTTGCTTTATCAAGTCAAAGACGTCAAACAAAAAAAGAACGGAGGTAGCAATCGACTATAACGAGATTACCCACAGATACAAGGGATGGTAAAGTGCTCTTTTTTACGTTTGGAAACATTTTTGGTGATCCTACGTACCAGATGGGGACAATGGTCATTTCCAAAGAACAAAACACACCGTCAGGTGCACACGGGTAGGAATCAACAGAACACGACATAGTATTTTTTTTATATGGGTTTCTTTGTCTCCCATTTCCATTTTTCCATCGTAATTTGGTTCACACATTTATTATAGTTTTACTAGAAATTTTCGGAACTTTCATCTAGAAACACTAGCTATTGTATTGATTGAAACTAAAATTTCTCAGACATATAGTGCGCCTGTGCGCTTTTGTTGCGCTCAGAACTCACACATGATGCAATATAAAAATGATGAAATTTGTTATTTGTGAAGATCACTGTAGCTTTCATCTTTCATTGTAGCATGCATGGCAGGGTGTTCAAACTTTTCAAGACTTCTGAATGCAACTTTGCTCTCAACCTATAAACGTTGTGGCCACCCTCATCCTTCGAATATGAAAATTGTGATAGCCCGTGGGCCTTCGTCCTGGCCCAACCCACCTAAGGGACATAAGGGGCAGTGGGGAGGGGGCACCGACGGTTTCCCTAGGAGAAACATAGCCGCCGCTTGCTGTCCAGAAGTTGAAGGATGTTGGTTTCCTAGGTTTGGATGGAGTTATGGAGGTAGTTTGAGAGGCGAGGAGTACGAGATGTGGGTGGGGGCAACCCGGGTTATTTCTAATGTTGTTATTTGAAGAGCTACATTGAGATTTATTATTCTCCGTAGGTGGTGGTGCAAGTTCGGTGCTAACTGGTCGTGCTAGTCCATACTGTTAAAGTCAAGTATATGTTAAATAGATAGTGTTATGTTTTTGGACCTTTAATTGTGAATGAGTAGTTCTACTACATATGTGTTGATTAAATTGAGTATTTTGATATTCATTGATATGATGGAAGTATGTGATGACGGTATGAAAGAAGAACATGTTGCATCATGTGCATATGAGCCAGGTCGGTGAGAAAGTCACTTTTGACTAGTCCGGTGAGGTCGATGAGAAAGTCAAAAGTGACTAGTCCGGAGTGCTCTGAAGTCCTACTTGGTAGGCACTCTATGGGAGTGGAGTAATTGGTCCCCGCCTGAAAAGGACGGGCAAGGTGTGGCATCGACGGGTGAGCACCTAGCTATACCGGTATGAGCTCACAGTACAGACGCATGTGCATTGCATTGCATCGAATACTTGGAGAGTGAGTTTGATGGAGTGGTTGTTAAAATAGTTGTTTTCTTTTAATGAGATTGTCGAAGAGATCTTGATGCCCTTTATGTTTATGCATATACTTTGCTAAGTATTCTCCGATACTCACTCTAGCTTTATTTGGTTTTTAGGTGATCTTTGAAGGCGACATGCATGGGGGGGTCGTAGCACAGTTCTTTTTGGCACAAGCTCACTCATACCTTAACATAATTGCAGGACTTCACAAATTTAGTTAACTATACCTAAGCCAATCAGAGAACCTTTTATTATTCCTGTTTTGTGTGGAACTTTGCATTTATTCCATTTGTTGGACAATGGACTTGTTTATTGCTTAATGTTTTCATCGTCATTCTTAAAGGTAATAGCAGATGGTTTGGTAATGGGCTTGTTGAGTTGAACCCGTGAGTGGGTTTTAAGTTTACCGTTGATTTCATATTGATGATGAGAGTTGATTATACTTGTGTATATATGTTAAATTGTGATTGTGAATTAGAGTACTTTCTAGGGAGATGCTGACGAAATTTGTAATTTTTCATAGAGTTAGTAATACTCCGAGCCGATTGAGCTAGGGTGTTACAAAAATACACAAGCAAAGCACACAATCTTTCTTGTTGCATGTTATAAAGAATGTTCGATTGGCCATATGCATGCATGCTGGTAATACATGTAGATGCCATAACTTTGTTCCATTATTTGAAAAAACAAAGAATAATCGGTTCATCACTCGTCACGGAAATGATTTTACTTATCGATACAAGCATTGTGGGTTCTCTGGCTTCAAGGGACTTGAAAATTTGCATGAAAATTTTGACCTCGATCCTACACCTTAATGGGAGAGTTAAATAGAGCAGAGTAGGTATTTGAACCGTAGACATAGTTTTGTACGTAGAATGCAAACCAAAGACCGTGCATGTGCCAAATGGCAGTGAACTGCTTTGGAGCATTGAATCATATAATAACATGGTTTGACCATTAAATTGGTGACTGACGCGTGTTATAAATTTCAAATTCGGAGGATTGTTTCTTTAATTTGATAGTTGCTGGCTTCTTTTGGAGGCCGTAGTATCCATATCGATTCCATGCATCCATCGTTATTTGCTCGCTGAAGTGTCATTATAGGTTTGGGAGGTATTAGGATAATGGAAGGGATACTTTGTGTGTATCCACCGGATACAAACACTCACCCATCTAAAGCACTTCTGTTCAACTCATGAAATTTGATATCTTCTTGATATCAGGGGATTGAGCCCGAAGTCCACCTCGCTCTCAACGGAGATTTCAGCGGGAACCCTGCAAAGCATCCACACGCATAGTTATCAGTAGACAACCACACCACGCAAATAGCTGTGTGGAAAGAAAAAATTAGGCTTATGTACAAAGGGAAGGGATTACCCACGTTTAGCTTTGTAGCGCAGTAGACTCGGTCTTAGTTCTCTCCTCAAGCAGAAGCCAGGTATAGGACAACAGGAACCACCGGGCACACAGAAATACTCCTCACTCTCCATGTATGGAAGAAGGTGGTCATCCCACATTTTTTGGTGAAGTCTAGCAGTGATACCACCAAATTTACAATCTGATAATTGCCTAAGATCACTCTTCGTGTACATTTCAACATTCTGATATGCTAGTGGGTGTGCATGCACATGTCTTACATATGTAAATAGGTCCCATGTGGATGAGGGAATGAACCAATTGTCTCCTTGATGCCTGAACCAGCAATGCAACTGCTCATTAGTGGACACAGCTTCACTCTAGTTTACCAGCCAGACACCTTCAAGACAGACAGTACCCTTGAAGCTAGCTTTATGGGAAGAATGTCTTTCAAAAAATTGTAGAAGTCCAAATACGATTGGGAGATCGCGGATCTGAGCATGAGAGAGGGGTGAACAAGCATTGGATAGCCATTAGAGAATTCGTTCTGCCTCAGAAGGATTAACAGCTGCTTCAGCCCTTCTGGAATTTCAGCATTTTCTCTACAACTATATCTAGTGAGAAGCTCAATAACAGTTGCACTATTGAGGTAATCGCTTGATACAGAGCTTCTGCTTGTCTTCCGGAGGAAGGTACCATCAGCAACGACAAAATGCCCATGCCTGTCCACCATGAGCTGAGACATATTAAGTGCAGGATAGAAGGAATACCCATGCCTCTTCAGCTTCTCGATCAGCAAAAACAGTGACCCAAAGAGGATTCAAGCGACGTCTTCTGTCAAGGGATAATATCGAGCAACTCTGTCGCCAACGAGCTGCACCATTTTGATTGGTATATTTGCTGCCACGAAATCCATTGGCGTCCACTTGGGGTTTGTTAATATCCCAGAACATTCCTTGTACATAACGTCTGCAGAAAATTAATATTGAGTGTGATACATGACATTTACACAACCATCACACCAACAATGCATGCCGAAGGACTTGAATTCAACAGTCATTACTTTAATCCCAAAAGTAAGAAATCCAACTAATCTAAAGGAACTAGCGCCGCGGCTCTTCCTAGCTTCCACCAGAAAGGGGCAAAGTGTCATGGAGGCGCTTGAGAACAACAACTGGCTAATCGATCTAAGGCGCAATATGGATCCCTCCCTGGTGACTGAACTTGTCCAATTCTCCTCTGCCTCGCTCAGGCGTCGTTGACGCCACTCGAAGATGATCTGATCACATGGCATTTCTCCACAGACGGTCGCTTCTCCGTGAAAACTGCCTACAACATGCAGTTCATTGGCTGTCGTGAGCTCTCCCCGCAGCGCAGGATCTGGCGGATATGGGCCCCATTCAAATGTAAGTTCTTTGTCTGGTTGCTTCTAGCCAGGAGGATGTGGACAGCTGATGCACTATTACGAAGGTAACTGCCCAACGCTTACTTCTGCCCCCTCTACCTGAGGAACCTATAAACTCCAGAGCACCTCTTCCTAGAATGCAGTTGCCTGTCATACTGGCAATGGAAATCCGACCTACCGCTTTGGTGGGAAATTGATGTCACCCAGGATGCCAACCCAAAAGCGACCCTCTCCATTGCCATCGGCACCATTTGGCATCTCTGACTTGAGAGGAATAACCGTGTTTTTCGCTCGTCCGAACGACCACCGAACGTTGTTTTTCGGCAACTTCTAGATGACCTGCGGCTGTGGGCAACTGCAGGAGCGCATTTTATAATCTCTTAATTCTTTGTGCGTCCTCCGGGGGAGGACTTTAAAACCCCTAACTCTATAAATCTCTTCTCTTTTGATCAATAGATGGCATCTCTCCTGTCCTTTGCTCAAAAAAACATGGTTTTAGATTGTTTATAAAAAATTATCAGCCCTTTGTTTCTGAGTGATATGTACGAGGCCTACTCAAGTATTCATTTCTTCCTATTTGAGAGACTTATCTATGAAACAAACATGTCATAGGCATATAAGTTTAGAGCTTGAGAGGTATCACGAACATTATATACTTATTCCATTATAAAATAGTAGTCATTTTGAGCATTAACATGGTTTCCAAAATTTAACTTTGACCACTAAAATCTAATACAATTTATTTATAAAATACAAATAAATTATAATATTAAAGATGTTCTTTTCAAAATAAATCTATATTATTATGTGTTAAATCTAAATAGTACGGAGTATAAAAGTTTTGTATGAATAAAGTTACAAAAATTTGACTTAGGACAGATCGAAAACTACTAGTACTATTTTGGAATAGAGAGAGTAATTTGTGATTACTTCCAAAGCATTTTTTGCGACATGTTTCTTCTCTACATCGACTGTAATTATCTACTTAGCTAGCTTGTATTACTGACGATGGAATCCTTCATTTTGAAGGCTTGCAGCTCGCCGCTGCTTGCCAAACTTGCCAAGACTGCATTCTACATGCAGTAGCTGACTAGCTGGAGAGCAGCTCTGAGGGGCATAGTGATCTTTTGGGCTTGCAAGGATGGTCTGGCTCTGGCTTGATTCGACTTAAATTTATTCCTCAGGAAACAGTAGAAAACTGTTTTGCACTCGAGGACGGTTCGTCTCTTGTTCAGCTCAACTAAAAACCCGTAGTCTAATTTCGATTTATTTTGTTACCTAAAGATAATGAATCATTGGTTTTCATCACTTTGTCGTGGCAGTGTTGTTATTTATCAAGACAAAATATCGATCCCTGGACAGATTAAGCACATGGGTTTTTTTTTTGGTTGCTGTATGAAATTTTTAACCCCATGTCAGGGGAGTACATACAAGAGAGCGCAGAGCAAGTAGCCGAATCGTCACCCCAGTTTTGCAGAAAGGCAGCCCAAGTCCATGTGCCAAACGGCAGCGAATTGCTTTGGCAAAAATCAAATTGATCGACCATCTGGAACAGGACTAGATATTACTCCCTCCGTTCCAAAATATAAGGCGTATTTTGACTCCACAAAAGTCTTGAAAGATAAAGTTTGACTGTTAGATTCCTCTATTATATATTATAAATTGTTACAATATAATATTGTATCAAAAAACATTTTGAAATATGAACGATTTGGTACAACTTTGGTATAATAATGATGCATATTATTTGATTTATTTATGGTCAAATTTACTAAGTTTGACTTTTCGCCGATCAAAATACGCCTTATATTTTGAAACGGAGGGAGTAATTGCGTTAATAACAGCGTGTAAATTGCTAGTTGCTGTCATACTTTGGAGGCTGCGGTTAGTAGCTGTGTATATATTCAGAGTCCATGCGTCCATCTCTTGTTCTTTGCCCAGGTGAGCGCGCTTGTAGAGTATAGACTAGAGATAGCAATGGGGTTAACTTGTACCCTCTCACATCACATACATACGTATAGGGTTGGGAGGTATCGGGCGTATAGACGTGCTAATGTGCGTGTACCTGCAAGATTGCTTTTCAAATCATATTGCTAGTGCCACTGGTGGCGCTGGCATCCGATTCATACGTGCTTTTGAGTTCTCAACTTCTCTATGTGGCCAGTGACGAAGCGGGCCCTCGATGAAAGAAAAAAGGGAGCGAGAAAGGGGCTAGTTGTAATGTAATCCGAGACGTTCGTTGCTTCATTAGAGAGGAAGGAGAAAAAAAAAGATGATAAGATATCTTATTTGCTCTTTGCGATGGTGGTACTGTGAGAGAGAAAAAAAGAGACTATCAGACGTAATGTGATCTACTCTAAAATAAGGTGTCAAGTTTGTCATTTTCAAAGAACAAAGCACCAGTGCACCAACAACCAACACATCATAGTTTCTTACCTAGGTTTGTTTGTCTCATATTTCCTTTTTCCATTGTAATTTGCTTCACACATTTATTATAAGTTTACTTGCAATTTTTAAAACTTTTGTTTTATAGTGCAATGTGTGTACTCTTGTTGCGTTGAAAACACACACATAATTTAATATAAAAATGATAGATTTGACGGTCGTGATTCATGAAGATTATGCCTTATCATTCCTGTAGTCGTCAAGGAGCCTATAAAAGTGCTCAAACTTTTCGGAGTAGTAGAGATACAAACCTGTTTGCCATGTATAGGTTATCTTATCTGACCTATCTATTGTTAGGATTTGCGCCGATTCAAGATCACTAACGACACAGGAGACACGATATTTGGTAACGCAGTTCAGCTTACGGCTACATCTGCAGGGCTCTGATTATAGACGCTCCTCCCCAAACAATAATACCGCAGCATACCGACTGCACAGGTCACGACCACATGCCGGTCACTGACATCCTCAGGCCTATGCTACTATTATGAAGTCGTTCACCTGGTTACACCAGGGTTGCCCCCTTTATATAGCAGAAATCTAGCTATAGTTCGACTCCAACTCTAAACCAACCTGTCTATTACAACACATAGTTCATGTAATCACTTGTACACATATTCGACATAAAACCTAACATCTACTTATAATTATCTTCTAATCTCAAAAGCTTTTCTAGGTGGCTTCGAGACAAGGGTCCTCTTTGTTAACATTTTTTATAGCTTTTGCATACATGTTTGAGGTAGAAAAAAAATTGATTCAAACAACCAAACCATTAGTTATTTAAACAAAGGTAAGCAACTAAGTCAAAATAAGCTCCTATAAATGTTACGATTCATCCTCATCATTCGAATACAAAAATAGGACACAAACAAGCACAATCTTTCTTCTTAGTTGTTATAAAGAATCAGATTGGCCGTATACATCATGCTGGTCACGCATATAGGGACCGAAACTTTGTTTCATAATCTAAAAAAAGAGCAAAGAATCATCCGTTCGACAGCAGCGACGTTACTATTAATACAAAATGTTCTAGGCTCTCTAGCTTCACATGAAATAAATTTTTGTATGAAAATTTTGATCTCGACCCTACTAAATCCTGGGTATGTGCCGTGGTACGCGGACGGCGATTGTGGGGCTTATATGATCATTGGCGACAACTGGCTGGTAGGTGGAGCTCTGAAAATCCGTTGGCTTCGCCACCGTAGAATAGAGTAGACTTGCTCCTAAAACTGTACACGCAGTTTTGTAGAATGCAATCAAAGGATATGCATGTGCCAAATGGTAGTGAATTGCTTTGGAGCATCGAATCATACAACAAGATTTAGACATTAAATTGGAGGAATACAGTTGGTATAATTTGAAGTTTAATTAGAGGACTGTTTCTTAAAATTGCTAGCTGCTGCCTTCCTTTGGAGGCTTTGTGGTTATGTAGACTCTATGCCTCCATTCTTATTTGGAGAAGTGTCCTTGCGTAGAGCAATGCTATTGTGCCCTCTCTCTCTTGCATGTAGGTTTGGGATGTATTAGGAGTATGAAATGGATAATTTGTGAATTAGATTGCCATTGGTACTGCTCTTAGTTACATCCATGGGTCTCATATTGGATATCGCATCTTTGGTAGGAGTTGCTGCTTCAATGAAAGAGTCACAAGTGACCGTCATTTGGAACTGGGAATCAAAATAGTTAAAAGCATCGTGCATGGACCACGTGCTGAGGATATCAATAGATAATGCATTCACCTTAATTATGAATCTGACATGTCTATCCTAACACAAATCTTGGAGTGAACTTTCTACCAGCAATTCTGCATATATAGTGCAAACATGTATTATAATTAGCAGAACAGTAAAATGAAGCAAAGTCTACAGTTGAGCGCTATGTTTTCACTTCTCTTGTCAGATGTAGTAGGAGTAGACCCCTCGCCCGACCCGGCTGACCTGGCTTGGACCGACCGGTGCACCGGGTCAGGTTCAGACCTCTCATTGAAGCCTGACCGTTGGGTCGGGTCGAGCTCGGGCTCGAAGAAATAGCGAGACAAGCCGTGACCAGGTTGGGCTTCTAGGTTTCGGGTTGGGCTTTCGGGCTTCAGACCGTGTTCGGGCCTAAAACCAAAGCCCGGCGCGCCTGGCCGGGCCAGAAACCCGGCCTGGCCCGGCCAATGATCAGGTCTAAGTAGGAGTGCTGTGTGTAATGATGGTGTGGTAGGCAGGATGTGTCAATTTATCAACCACATTATATTTGTGGAGACGTGGAGTATAAATAATGAGACTTGTTAGACTACTCGTTTTCTACAAGAGCCTTCCGATGATTTTCATTCCTCGTTGTTGAGTGATATGTAGAAGATGGCCTGCTTAGATCCATCCCTTGCTATTCGTCCAGGATTCATCTCATGGAGAAACATATGGTCATAGATTCTCGTAAGCATATAAATTTGGGTCTTGGGAGGTATTAGGAACATGTATACTTGATTACACTTTCAAAGTAAGCATTTTCTGCGATGTGTTCTTCTTCACATCAACTATAATTAGCCATTAGCTAGCTTATATTATTGACGATGGAATCCTACATTTACATGGCTTGCAGGTTGCTGTTGGTTCACTAGAACCCGTACAACATTCAACAGCAAATGACAGCTCTGAGGGTCGCCTCCATACTATCTATATATGAGAAAGGAAAGAGGCAGTGGAGACATGCAGAATGGCGAAACCAACCAAAATAAAGAACATGAATGGAGAGTAAAGAGTGGGTTTTATCGGATTTATTTGTAGGTGTGGTTTTCTCTTCTCACATCACATCCTATGTTCTCTTTTCTCTTTCTTTTTTTTTTTTTGCCCCGTGTAAACTCTCAGATCTTTGCGAGTGCCATTTAAGTAGGTCTATCCAGAGTTCCGGATTAATTTCGATCTCTTTTTAAAAAAATGTAGCTCCAAAAGTCCAAAGAGCGATCGAATTCACATGCCACGTGGGCACGACTGACTGGGCGCTGGACTGCAGCCGAGACACCTTGGAGCTGCTGGTTTCGGTGGTGGAGAAAGCTCTCGGCTCGATTCATGTCGTGCTGTACACACAAGAAAAAACTGGAAATATAATAATGTTACGATTTATTGGTGTATTAGTGTAATTATTATATTTATTGGTGTATTAGTGTTAAATTACATGAATCTACCACCTCCTATACAAACTTAGCATGGAATTTTATATATGAAACACAAGAATTGCATACTCTAGCTTGGATGCAACCTCACACTCACAACGAAGCCTCTTTACTATCTCAGATATGAATCCTTGCCGGTAGCATTTGGATATTTTTTTCCTTTTGATCCTTATTGTTCGAATATTATAATGATTATTTGGGCATCTAAACAGCTTCAAATAAAAAGTTTCTCAACTGCAAAGTTGTAGATATCTCCAAAAGCTATAATTTTCATATAATTTTTTTATCCCACCGAATCCGTATGAAAAGGTCATGAATTTATGAAAACATGCTGCAATACATTACCACCGTCGGTTCGTATTACTTAGGGGAGTAATTGGATATCCGAATAAGTAGAATTATCTGAAATAGCTGAATGATAGAGAATGAATATAGCATAGACTTTTAATGTGTTTCAATAACCTTTATACCAAAAATAAGAATATGAATTCAGATGGAAAAATCTATGCCATATTTTTGTCCTATCGAATAAGAAAGGTAGAAAAAAATATTCAAAATAGTATCCGATTACACCCCCAGTGTTAACGATTATTTGAAACATAATTGACTTACAAACTAGTAGTAAAAAATTATTACTGCCGATGGGTCTTACAAACTAGTAGTAAAAAATTAGCATTGCTGTTTCTATGCGAATCAATAGTGATGAGACAATAAGGAGTATTCTGTAGCGGGTGACCGGCATTGGCTATACGTATCCCCCTCTCTATCCATTTTAAGGCATGCATTAAGCATGCGACATCAGTTATCCCAGTTATTAACATACTGAGATATGCGTCTGTCAATATGGTTCTTGAATCTTGAGTCATGGCAACACAAAAGCGCAACAAAGCACAGATAAGAGTTTTCAGTTGCAGCTGCAGGAAGCACACAAGGACTTTCTTCCCCGTGGTGTCACCCCTCAATTTTAACTTACCTTGAGGGTCGACGATCCCATGCACTAGCCCCTGGATCAGTACGCTAGCGCGGAAGACCAAATAGCCGATACAAGCATACATCGATAAAATAAATTCCTGAATATTACATCACAGAGTCGCGCCCTTAGGCGACTTTAGTGAAGCGGCCCATACAAGCCTTAATTACAAAATGATAGTTCGAGTACAATGACACCAAAATATCTACTCAAAAGATTCCCTATCGACTAAGGTCCAACAGCGACTGGAGCGGCCCTTAAGACTCCTCGGGTCCACCATGGTCCTGTCCGTCGTCTTCGAGACATGCGTAAGGGTCATCTTCGACACCATCATCTAAAGAATGTAAGTAGGCGAGGTCAGCGTCATCCAAACGCTGGCTAGTTAACACTTCCCTTAATGCATTTAGTGCAGAAGGCTTTATTTGGAGGGAAGGGTTATTTTACTTGCGTAAAGCCAAGTTTATAAGACTTTTGAAAACCACCTAACTAGCAATTAACTATCACTTGTATTGTTATGAATAAATCAGAGTTTTCCATCATAATCATGCATTCCGACCCAAATGGCCAACCAAACACACCAACCAACCCTGAATCAACCAACTCTCATCCAAATACACATCCCACAATCGACCAACTCTTGTCCAAAACATGTCCAGCATAATAGATCACCACAATCCATACCAGCTTATACACAATTATCACACCAATCGACCAACCTCGATCATCAGCTCATCCAGCTTACACAATCACCGTTCCAACCAAGACTCTCTAGTCTTTCTCCTGGTTGCTCCCAACCAGACTTACCCCATCACCATACCAACTTATCAGTTCCTCATGAACTTTCCTCCTGGTTGCTCCCAACCAGACTTTCCCCTGGTTGCCCCAACCAATCCTAGTTCTGCCATCATTCCAGGATTTGGCGAAATCCCGTTGCGGACCACACATGCCATGGCATGATCACCCCGGCCTAGTAGGGTTGCCGGCCCTCACTAGCCGACCGTCACCCTGGGGATGTGTGGCCATTATCACCCTCGGTGATGGCCCATTCCGCCCCTATCGAGATCGGTCCCGAGGGCCTCCAGAGCGCCACTCCTGGCGATCCACGTCGGTGCTCCGCGATGGCCACGCGTTGTGTTGGAACCAACACAGGCAATGATCTTCACACGCGTGTTTATCCGCGCTCCTCCCGGGTAAGCCACGGCTAAACCCAGCACTAGGCATCTCGTGCCTAAATCATCCATCAGGATGTCCAAATCCAACTAGGGGCAACCCACCATTCTTTCTCTACTTCCATATCACACATTTGGACTTTCCCAACAGACCGACCCAACCGACCAAGTATCCCCATATTCATACCCACAAACACAATCAGCCCAACATGCATCTATCAGCCCTAACTGTCATATGTCATATCATATTAAATGAGACTAATGAATGTCCAGTGAATATCGGTTCACCGTTCCGTGGCGATTAGCCAGAAAATTTCTTAAGCCTAAGCCGGTCTAAGCAAGTTTTACCCATTAGGTAGGGTTAAAGTGGTTACCAGACTAATCTTAGGCTAACAAGAGCAATGACAATCAAGGCAGTCATTAAGGCTAAACATTTCAAGGCGCATGTATAAGTATAACATGATTAACAATTAGGCAATCTAATTAAGCATGCATCTTTAATAAGTAAACAACATAGTTTAAGAAAACGGGTAATGAACATGGTATTAGCGATGTTAATCCGCACTAAGGAAAGTCGCTATCTCTCCCTAATACGATCACATCTAAAGAGTAAGTGTTAACTCGCCTTGTTCGGGAGATGGTCCTCTTGACGTCCCCAAACCTTCCTTCGGGTCGCCACGCCTAATCATACCAACAAACCACAATTACTACTAATAATGCGATTTAAAAATCATGATGCATGCTCGGTATAGATTCTAGCTTCGTCAATAAGCCTAAGATCGATTAGCGAACCTATCTTGCGTATGATATGTTATGCATGCTATTGTGCATTAATAAATAGTATTGGTACTATATATAATAGTCTCTAAACCCAAAATACGATTTGTACGGTAAGTCGCAAGAGGATGACTAGGGTTTCTCGTCAACGCAAAATGGCATGTGTGTAATAATATATATATATATTGGAAAATTTCGCCTACGCTAGGGTTAGAGTTTAACGGGGGTTAACAAGTAGTAAAGTTTCTAGATAAAGAGTTGGTTCTAGGTTTTTTAAACATTATTGATTATATTTCTTGAGCAGCACCTAAATAGATTTTGCAAGTAAATTGTTGGTGTCTATCAATAAATGTCCCTTGAACATAAATATAATTTCATATATGTATTTAAGTGGAATTGTTAATTTGGAATATTCTCAGATTTATAGAGACACTCTCTAAATAACATATTTTCTAGAGATTATTGGGGATCTGAGCCATTAATTTAATAAACAGCAATTAACCTAAATTCACTTAATCATTTCTATATAAGCAACTTCTAATTTCAACGTACAGTGCGAAATTTCCTATACAGTGAAGGCTTTTCATATTTTTATAAATTCAAATATCATCTCTAGTATTTATCTAAATTTTTCTAGAATTTTTGGAAGTGGTTAGCTATTTTTAGAAATTCAGAAACTATATTTGGTATTTAGCTAATTGGCAAATTGCTGGAAAATCCTTTAAATCGGGTCGGGCCGAGCCAACCGTCGGACGGCCCAGCGCAGCGATTCGGCCCACGGCCCATTTATACAAGACGCGCCAACAAGAATTAAGGCGCCACGCCAAGGCGATTTTGGCAAGGCGCATCGGCAAGCGGCCCGCGCCAATGGGAACGCGCCCACTTAACCCGCCAGGTGGGGCGAGACCCACTCGTCGGCCGACCCGAGGCGCTGCTCGATCTCGCCAGCGTCGGGGTGATCCGACAAAGGGACCCGCCCGGTCGGTTTCTCTGACCCTATCGGTGCACGAATCTCGCCCGTGATCGGACGGTGCTCGTCGTCTTCTTCCTCGATCGGCGACGGCGTGGCGAACGGCAATGGGAACGACGCGGCGGCGCTACAGCCCTACTCCGCCAAGTGCGTTAAGCGCATTGGCATCCACAGCCCCTAAGGTTCCTATGGCGCTCGCGCCGAGGCCGGAGGTGGCGGACGCGCGGCGTTGGCGACGGCGGGCGAACCGAAGGTTCGCGGAAAACAGAGCCGCAACACCGATCTACAAGCTACGGCACGGACGGGAGGCTAGAGGGGTCGAGGGTGCTCACCACGGCTTCGCCGAGGACTAACGGGCTCGAGACGGCCGGCGCGAGTAGTAGCCCGACGGCGTCAAACAGGGCGTCATGGGCACGGCTCCACCGGGCGGCTCCACCGAAATTGGGTGAGGGAAGCGTTAGGGACGCACGAGGAAGCTTCGGCAGAGGAATTGGTCCGGTGCTCACCGAGGGGCGGGATAGCTCATGCGCGGCAAGGGGGAGGAATTGGGGAAAATGGTGGAAGACGGGGCGGAGGGTCTCGGCTCGGCTTTAGGCGGGGATGAGCAACCGTGGGGCCCACGAGCTCACACAGCGCCCTGAACGGTCTCGGTGACGCGACGAGGTCTGCCACGCTGCAGCTTGCTTGCTGCACGACGACGGGCGGGCAGGCACGACGCCCGGCTAGGAGGGGGCATAGCCTTTGACAATTCGAGCCGAGTGACGGCGGCGGTGGCGGAGAGATCACACGCGGATCCTTCTTTGACGGACCGACGAGCTCCGTCGTTAATCCGGCGGTCCGGCGCGACCGGTCTTCCGGCGAGGCGGCGCGCGGCGAGCCCGAGGCCGCTAACTGGGGTCGACACGGCGAAAGCACGCTGCTGGGAGGCGAGCCCACCATGATCGACGACGGCGCGTGCTCAAAGACGTCGTCGTGAGCGCACGCGAGGCAAAGAGGGAGAGAGAGAGAGGAGAGAGAGAGAGAGAGAGACCACCACAGTGGTCGACAAGTGGGTCCCACGTGTCCGAGGGTTCAAAATTTTAAACGAAATTTGAATTGACACAAATTTTAAATTCATCCCCAAATTGGGGTGTTACACGTGGGCCGTGGTATAGGCAGCCTGACCTGCAACGACCATCCATCAGCTATTCAGATGAGATGGTACGTACCTGCATCAGTGCAGCCTTGGGACACCTCCCGCAGCCGAATGGAGCTTCCCTGCTCCTGCGGGTGCTCCCTCCCGTGTTCCCAACACGTGGTAGCGAGACATTGGAGGAGAAGGGTAAAAAGCAGAGCAGTGGGGTCGGGTGGACAGCATCTGTGTGAGGAGAGAGCACGGTAGGGAGCAGGAGCCGGGAGCAGGGAAGCCAAATTCCCCGCAGCCCACCCATGTTCTCGCTGGCTGAACCGTCACCCCAGTTCTACACAAGCCAGTGATCAAATCCATGTGCCAAAAGGCAGCGAATTGCTTCGGCAAAAAATCAAATCGATTGATCATATGCAACAGAAGCTAGCCGCACTACTACGGATTGGAACTTCCCAAGGGGCTCATCACAAGCGGTTCGCTTTAACCCGCTTGCGACCCGATCGCCACAAGCGGTTCGTGGCCAACGGGTGGGAGGGTGGCGAGAAAGGGCATATGTAAGCGGTTCGTGATATAAACCGGTTGCAGAGATAGCACATTGTAAGCGGTTCGTATCAACAATCGCTTGAAGTACTCTGTAAGCGGTTCGTGATAAGAACCGCTTACAGTGTGCTATCTCTGCAAGCGGTTTGTATCACGAACCGCTTGCATATGCCCTTTCCTTCCGCCAAAGCATTTAACCCTTCTTCCTCGAAAGCAATCGGCGGTGTAGCAGCGACGGACCGAAATGTTCATGCGAGGAGGTGTCTTTGCTAAAATTTTTAATTGAGGCTAATAGCTCCAAATTAAAGTTTCCAAGGTAAGTAAACATGGTCTCAACATCATTTTCATGTGGATGTTGCTTATCTTTTTGCATTGGATGTAGAGAAATATTAAATAATCTTGTTTGAATTGAAGGGTGTTTGTTTTACTATAGCGCTCTCTCTCTCTAGATAATTTGAGGCAAGATGTAGATCTATTGGGGGTTTTAAGTCTCATATTAGTTTTGTATCTTTTTTGATGATGTATAAGATGTTGAAATTAGTTGGTAGGGGTGATTATTTGTTTTAGAGAGCTAGATCTAGCTTGGTGCCTTAGCTAGCTCTCCCTTCTAGATCTTTTGAGGCAATGTGGTGATCTATTAGATGGTTTTAGTTTCACATTAGTTTAAAATAGTAGGTAGGGTGATTATTTCATTTGCTATAGAGCTAAATAGATCTAGGTTTTTTGCTAGGTTGGTAATAATTTTTTTTTGTGTCTGAAATGTAATTAAAAATATTTTTGAAAAAAGTTTTTAAATTTGTGAGATTTAGTTGGTTTAGCTATAAAAATCAAGAAAGTTTAGAGGTAATTAAAAAATATAATAATTAGTTATTTCGAGTTAAATATTTCAATTTAAAAAATATAATAAGTGTTCTTATTAATTTAATTGGTGCAGATGAACCGGCAATGAATGTATGCGGATCGTCGGACAAGAGAGTTTATCGATGGTGTGAATGCTTTTCTCGATGTCGTATTTCGAGACTTGCCTCCAGGAAGCTTCATACGGTGTCCGTGCGTAGATTGTAAGAACGAGAAAGAGCACTCAATGCGCGGACGGATATAGAGCCACTTGTTGATGAGAGGTTTCATGCCGAACTATACATGTTGGACTCACCACGACGAAGTAGAGCATACCAGCATAGAAGACGAAGAAGAAGCCGATGAAGAGGAAGTGACATATGATGGTATGCCGGACGCGATTTACATACGAGGACGAGAAGATACACAAGGCGATCAGTTTGGTGTGGATGATGACTGGACGAGATCTTTGCGTGACGCAGAGGGAGATATCACAGAGGACAAACAATATAGGAAGTATCAGGGATTGTTGGAGGATCAGAGAACTCTTTTGTACCCAAATTGTGGTCAGGGGCACAAGAAGCTACGCACTACACTAGAGCTCATGCAATGGAAGGCTGTGAATGGTGTGTCAGATAAGGGTTTCGATAAGTTGCTGTCGCTCATAAAGAAGTTGCTCCCGGAAGATAACACCCTGCCAGAATCCACGTATCAAGCCAAACTGGTCCTGTGTCCCTTAGGATTGAAAGTACGTAAGATACATGCATGTCGCAACGACTGTGTCCTATATCGCGGTGAATATGCCGACTTGGATGCCTGTCCAGTGTGCAAGGAACCTCGGTATAAGACGAAGCATGACGATCCAGGTGAAGTAGATGGGTGCGTGTGAAGAAGAGAGCACGGGCAAAAGCGTTGTGGTATTTTCCTCTGATTCCAAGGCTAGAGCGTATGTTTGCAAACAAAGCGCATGCGAAGATGATGCGTTGGCACAAAGAAGAGCGTAAGGTCGACGGAATGTTTAGGCATCCGGCAGATGGCTCGCAGTGGAGGATGGTCGATAGGAAGTACAAAGACTTCGCAGACGAGGTCAGAAACATAAGGTTCGGTTTGAGTACCGATGGGATGAATCCTTTCGGAGACATGAGCAACAGCCATAGCACCTGGCCAGTCACACTATGTGTGTATAATATTTCTCCATGGTTGTGTATGAAGAGAAAGTACATAATGATGCCGTTGTTGATCCAAGGCCCCAAGCAACTCGGAAATAATATCGATGTCTACCTGAAACCTTTGGTAGAAAATCTTCAAACGTTATGGAACGGTGTAAACGTCTGGGACGAATACAAAAGGGAGTATTTCAACCTGCGTGCAATGTTATTTGTAACAATCAACGATCGCCGCCGCTGGTAACCCGTCGCCTAAGCGCAAAGGCTTCAAAGCGTGTGTGCAGTGTTTGGATCAAACCGATGGCACGTACATGAAAGGCTCTCGGAAGATGGTGTATATGGGGCATCGCAGGTTTCTTGTTTGGAGCCACGCGTTGCGGAAGAAACGCAGGGAATTTAACGGGGAGGAAGAACATCGTTCCCAGCTGAGGCATCGAAGTGGCAAGCAGGTGTTTGCTATGGTGAAGGATCTTGTCGACGGTTGAGATATCGATCTCAAGTCGCTTAAAGGTTCTTGAGAAGGGAGATAGGAGACACGCCGAACAACACGAACAGCAATCAACGACGAACAGGGAGACACGGGTTTTATCCTGGTTCAGGCCTCTCGGGAGAGATAATAGCCCTACGTCCAGCCTTTCTTATATATCACAGATGAATACAAGAGGTGGCTCGACGAGACGAACAAGTCTCGGCGAGATTATGATGTACAAGCGGAGATCAGGTGATGGCTTGACCCCTAAACACGCCGTAGAGGCCTTGTTTATATAGTGTTGAGCAAACCGACCTATCGAGGGATAATCGGGCCGGGCTAACCACGAGTTCGTTACGAACTCATACGTGCCAAATACATCCCGAGATAGATAAGGCATACTCCGATTCTTGGGGATCACGACTCCTATTCCAATCCGGGAAACCACGTCCGGGTCTTCACGTAGCCGTGCAGAACTCTTGTTCGAGATGGACTCAAACATGATTCCTAGGCCGTTACGCACCGTGCCAGCCAGAAAGCTGTCTGGCAGGATGCATACAGGCCAGATAGAACCTTCTAGGGAGCTGGGCCCTAGTAGGCTGTTCGATTGGGCCGTCAGGGAATGGGCCATGGCAATGGGCCGTGATTTTGACCCTTAAACACGCCGTAGGGGCCTTGTTTATATAGTGTTGAGCAAACCGACCTATCGAGGGATAATCGGGCCGGGCTAACCACGAGTTCGTTACGAACTCGTACGTGCCAAATACATCCCGAGATAGATAAGGCATACTCCGATTCTTGGGGATCACGACTCCTATTCCAATCCGGGAAACCACGTCCGGGTCTTCACGTAGCCGTGCAGAACTCTTGTTCGAGACGGACTCAAACATGATTCCTAGGCAGTTACGCACCGCGCCAGCCAGAAAACTGTCCGGCAGGATGCATACAGGCCAGATAGAACCTTTCAGGGAGCTGGGCCCTAGTAGGCTGTTCGATTGGGCCGTCAGGGACTGGGCCATGGCAATGAGCCGTGATTTTATCCCCGACAAATCTGAAGGTAGTTTTTGGAAAGGGTCCGAGAAGCAAATCTGTGCCGAATGATGAGGATGGCCATACACCCATATGGAAGAAGAAGTCAATATTTTGGGACTTGCCTTACTGGGAAGATTTGGATGTTTGCCACTCACTGGACTTCATGCACATCACCAAAAACGTATGTGTGAGCTTCCTAGGCTATATAGATCTGACGGAAATCGAAGATACAAGAGTGCTCGAATCGACCTTGAAGTCCTGGGTATCAGGAAGGACCTACACCCTGAAAAAAGAGGTATGGAACAACTGTACCTACGGCCAGCGAGTTACATTCTAAGCAAAGAAGAGAAAAAAAGCGTGATAGAGTGTCTTAGCAGTGTGAAGGTCCCTTCCGGATACTCGTCGAATGTAAAAAGATTTGTAAATATAAAAGAGAACAAATTTGTACATCTAAAATCCCATGACTGTCTTGTGCTGATGACACAGTTGCTCCCGGTGGTTTTGAGAGGTGTACTGCCCGAGTGGGTAAGGGGGACAATCACAAAGCTGTGTTCGTTTTTCAACGCTGTTTCCCAGAAGGTCATCGATCCAAAAAAAACTGGGTGAGCTGCAGGCTGACGTGGTACAAAGTGTGGTTAGCCTCGAGATGATCTTTCCTCCTGCCTTTTTTGATATCATGGTTCATCTCACTGTTCATCTAAGCAAAGAGATAGATATTCTTGGACCCGTTTATCTCCATAGCATGTTCCCTTTCGAGAGGTACATGAGCGTACTAAAGAAGTATGTACGTAACCGTTCTCGGCCAGAAGCATGCATTGCCGAGGGTTATGTGACAGAGGAGGTGGTCGAGTTTTGTGTGGATTACATTGATGATATAGACCTCATCGGCGTCCCTATATCACGCCATGAGGGCAGACTACGAGGTAAAGGGACACTTGGAAGAAAAGTAGTTGCATGCAACGATCTTCAGACATTTAAGTAAGCACATTTCACTGTGTTGAAGCAATCGACAGTGGCCGCCCCGTATGTCCTCCAACACAAGAATGCTCTACGTCGCCAGTTCCCAAAGAAGACTGATACGTGGATAACACTGAGACACATGGATTCTTTCGGCGCATGGTTACAAAACCATATCCTTAAGAGCAAGCCCAACAATGAACAGTTGCAACGCCTGGCTCGGGGACCATCCGTTGAAATTGTGAGATGGCAGGGGTACGAGATAAATGGTTACACATTCTACACGAGATCACAAGATAACAATAGCACAAACCAGAACAGCGGTGTCCGTATAGAAGCCACCGACAATAGAGGCAGGGTGGACACATATTATGGATTCATAGAAGAGATATGGGAGCTCGACTATGGACCTTTGAAGGTCTCATTGTTTAAGTGCCAATGGGTAAAACTAAACGCAGACGGTGTGAATGTCAATAAATACGGCATGACTACCATCGACCTCCAAGAAGTCGGCTACTTGAGAGAACCATTTGTTCTCGCGAACGAGGTGAGACAGGTCTTCTACGTATTGGACATATCAAGCAGACCAAAGAAGAATCAAATCAAAGACAAGAAGAAGGAACAGCCAAAGCGATATGTGGTTCTCCAAGGCAAACGAAGGATTGTCGGAGTAGAGGATGTTACTGACGAGGAAGAGTACGATCAGTTCGATGAGATCCCTCCATTTGCAGTAGATGTCGACATAAGCATTCTAGATGACACAGGCATGGATGCTCCGCACATACGCCGCGATCACGATGAAGGAAGAATTGTAAAGACAAAAAATATAAATGATTAGGATGACCCTTATTATGTGGTCATATTAAATATATTATGTGGTTGTATGAACTATGTTATCATGTAATAGCACTTTTAAGAATTTATAAGGTGGAAGCAATATTTTTAGAAAGAATAATGGCCACATATTTAGAAATAAAAGTAATGCCAAAAAATATTTTTTAGTATTTTCGAAAAGAATAATGGGCTAAGTACATATTTAGAACTGAAAGTAAAGCCAAAAATAATTTTAGTATTTTTGAAAAATAATGGCCACATATTTCAAATGAAAGTAATGCCAAAAATATTTTTACTATTTTTGAAAAGAATATTGGCTAGCACAAATTTAGAAATGAAAGTAATGCCAAAAATATTTTTAGTATTTTGAAAAGAATAATGGCCTAAGTACATATTAGAAATGAAAGTAATGTAAAAAGATTTTTAGTTTTTGGAAAAAATAATGGGCTAAGTACATATTTAGAAATGAAAATAATGCCAAAAGATTTTTATTATTTTGTAAAGAATAATGGGTTAAGCACATATTTAGAAATGAAAGTAATATAAAAAAAAATTTTAAGTATTTTTGGAACAAAATAATGGGCTCAGTAAATATTTCTAAAAAATATAGGCAAGGCAAGCAAGCGGCTCGAACCAGCGACCAAAGACGGGAGCCCGCACTTAACGCCACACGCTAGCCAAGTGAGAGGAAGTTTCATTTCAACATGAGAAGGACGCAATACCTTCTTAAACGTTATCGATAGAGTGGTACGTCCCAAGCCTCGCCACGTGTGATGGCCCCACTTCTACAAGCGGTTCGTCCTACCAACCGCTTGTAGAAGTGACCTCTACAAGCGGTTTGTATCACCAATCGCTTGAAGAGGCCTTTACTATTTCGCGGGCGAGCGAAATTCCAAAATTTTAATGTCGCGCTACCCGGCTTCTACAAGCGGTTCGTTCTATAAACCGCTTGTAAAAGTATTCTCTACAGGCGGTTAAAACTACGAACCTCTTGTAGAGGTATTTTCACAAGCAGTTTGTAATACCAATCGCTTGTGGAGGCCTTTCCTATATAAGGTAGAACCTTCGCGGCCGAAATTTTCTCTAAGTCCTTTGCCCCTGCCTCCCTCAACCGTTCCGTCGCAATCTCGCCGCGCCCCACCACCACCACCCTCGCCGCCGTTTGTACCGCGACACAGTACCTCGCCGTTGCCGAGCACCGCCACGGCGGCCGCCTCCTGGACACTCCACCTCGCCGTCGTCTAGCACTGACAAGCAGACTCGCGACATCGACCACTTGTCGCAGCGACCAGCCTCCGCCACCACCGCGAGCACCTTCGCCGGTGAGCCCCCTCGCTCCCGTTCGCCGTGGACCTCCTCCCCACCACTTTGAAGACGAAGGGCCGAGGTATCGAGCCCCCTTCCTTCCCCTGCCCCCATTGCTCTGTGATGCACTTGTAGTGTTCGACGGAATGCTTGTGGTGGAGATGCTCCTATTGCTCCCTCTGTCATGCTCCCATTGCTCCTCTCTCCTTCTCCTCACTCCCATCTGTGGTGCTCCCATTTGCTACTGCTCATTGGTCAAGTTTGGTACTGCTCTTGCTCTATGATGATTGCTACAACTTGTTTGGTACTGCTCATTGCCCAAGTTTGGTAATGCTCTTGCTGTATGATGATTTCTAGATGTGGCTTGTTAACTCCTTAATCCTATGTGTATGGTCTTATACTGTTTGAACTTAGAATCCTTTATTTGTTCAATGAGCAGTGCTGAACTAGAGTTTTAAGTCCTAATTTCATATTATATAATATGAGGTTTAAAGGCAATTAACAGTTGGATGGCTAATTAACTTTAGCAACCCTTTAATTGCAAGCTGAGAGCAATAGTCGTTTATAATATTGATCTTGTGCTGGCTTACAAATTGAACTTGAGCTATGTTGCTGTTGAAGTGTTGCCTAATTTTAGAAGATTGTTTCATTAATCCAAGTTCTCAAATGAGTTAGCTTTTAGTGAGACAATATAATTAAGCTATTTACTTGTTCAATAGCTGCCTTGAGTTAGTTTACATGTCGGTGAAGTGCACACTGTGGGCTACTTTGTTCTTACTCTATGATGATTGCTACAACTGAAATGTGCATAATCTGATTTAAGAACTTGTTAGACCAAGTTTGGTACTGCTCATTGTCTTTTATGTGATCTTCCTTCAGTTTGACCATGCACATGTGGTAGGATTAATTGAGTACAAATCTGAGAGCAACCCTTTAATTTCAATCTGAGAGCAATAGTCCTTTATAACATTGATCTTGTGCTGGCTTACAAACTAAACTTGAGCTTGTGCTGGTTTATAAACTGAACTTCAATCAATTTCTCTATGCTGCTCTATGTGGAGATGTTGTCGGATTTGGGGATTAGGGATGTTGGTGCTGCTGGATTTAATGCCAATTGAGGTGGATTTGGGGACCTTGCTCAATTGAGCAAAGGGGCTAATACACCTCAATTGAGCAAATTGCTTGATGATGATTGCATAATTTTTAGCTTTAATAAGCAGTGATGCAATAATTGCTCAAATTATTTGTTAGAAGGCTAATTTTGTTAGCAACCCATAATTTACAATCTGAGAGCAATCATTCATACATATGTTTCTTTGTTTATGTATAGTCTGTGGTGCTCCCATTGCTCCCCATCTGTTCTTGTATTATTGCGGTGGCCGATTGGGCATCTGGGGATCTATTCTTTGAATAGAGGCTGATCCCATTCTGGGTATTTGCACTGTGGTTTGTGGGCTATATATTTATACTGTTCGATGATGATTGCACTGTTTGAGGCTTGTTTAATCTGTTATTTCAGATTAATTCAACTTATGATATTTAGCCCAAATTGGAGTTGGATGGCTAATTAAGTTTAGCAACCCTTTAATTGCAATATGAGAGTAATTTATAATCTTTCTAATCTGAGCTTTAAGCTGATTTGGTTGGATTAGTGGCTGCCATGTTTTTCAAGTAAGCCGGTGATCATGAATTTATATGCATGCATCTAACAACTTGCTACCTTTTGAGAGTGCAATTAAGAACCGCTTGGCCCCAGATGCTTCCAGCTCCCAAAGCTGCCATGCCCGATGTTCGTAATTGGGGGGATGAATTGTATATTCCTATTTGAAGATAATCTGAATTGGTTCCCATGACTCAGACGATCGAATCATTTTTTTGTATCGTTTGTATGAATTATTTTGTATCGTTTTGTATCGAATCAGTTTTTTTATATCGTTTGTATGAATTATTTTTTGTATCGTTTTGTATCGAATCAGTTTTTGTATCGTTTGTATCAATTAATCTGGAATGTAAGTTGTTGAACCATAAATCATGGTTTCATGGTTTCTTGTGAAATCTTTCTCCGGATTTTCGGTTCCAATTATTAAGTTCGTAATGTTGTATTCAAATATTGTAAAACAAATTCAAATATTGTATTTTTTCATGTGGATGAATGCATTAAATGCTCTATTATTTCGCGTTCATGCATAGTGATAGATGGCGCACTCCGAACGTGACCTTGATTTCGAAGCGGGAGATGAGTTTCTACTAAACGAAATCGCGATGGGCACCTTAATAAGCTACGTTGAGGCCAACCCAGTGGATCCGGCCGTCCCGGCTCAAGCCGGTGATCCAACCGGCCAGGCTGAAGCTGGTGATCACGCCATTCAAGCTGAAGCCGATGAAACTAATGTCGACGGCTGTGAGGTATATATAGCCTGGACACTAAAATGACCGTCTCTTATCATGTTACTTCATAGCAATAAACCTCTGACACGTGTTCCTCTTCTTTTCACAAGCCGGCAACGTCCAATGGCCAATCCAAGCAAATAAGAGGGCCTAACAAAAAGCCGTCGATAAAGTACGTGATTACTCAAGTTTCAGCCACTGGGAAGCCAGAAGCCCCTATGTCGGCACTTGCCCCCTTCAACAACGCCTGCGGAGTCATTGTGAGGGATCACGTCCCTATTAGCATCAAGACATGGCCCAAGGTTTCTACGGCTACGAAAGAACTGCTCTGGAAGGATATAAAGGAAAACTTCACGATTCCGACGGCTCATGAAAACAAGTGTAAGAAATTTACTCTGAGCAAGATGGCGTTATACTTTCAGTCGTGGAAGAGCGAGCTCAGTAAAAAGTACAAGGAGACCGGAACAACCCTAGACTTCAATAAGTATCCGAAGCTAGCGGATCACTGGCAAGCATTCGAGGAGTACAAGCTGTCGGCTGAAGCCAAGGCCGCGAGTGAGCAGAACAAGGCCAATGCACAGAAGAAAAAAATATTGTGGTTACATCAAGGCTATGCCAAAATGGGAGAAGCAGGAAGATGAGCTTAGAAAAAAGGGTATAGTACCAGAAACAGAAGACTGGGAGCTCCGCCCAAGCAACTGGACCTTGGGCCACGGAGGGAGGCTGAAGGATGATGGCAAGCTGGAGATGGCACCACAAGTGCAACCCGTGAAAGAAAGGATTGTGGAAGCCATCGAGAAGCAACGTGCAGGATCCTTGATGATAGACAGGGAGAATGACGAGCTTACCTACGCACTCGGGAACGTAGAGCATTCAGGAAGGATACGAGGGCTTGGCAAGCAGGTGCCGTGGATGGCTGGCTTCTCAAATGATCAAGCCACATACCGGAGCCGGGAAAGAAGGAAAGTAAGAGAACACAATAGAGTCAGCAAAATCGAACGGGAGCTCAAGGAGCATAAGGAAAACATGGTAGAAATGCTAAAGTGGGAAGTGCATGCTGCAATCGCCAGTCTTCAAAGACCAGGTGGGGTTGTTGTCATGCCTCCGGACAACGTGGTTAGTCCCCCGGCCTCCGGTCAGCGAAGCAGCTACGCGTCAAACAACATGTCGACCGACGAATTGCAGGCCCGTTATCCCGTGGACGACATCACCGTGTCCCGCCAATGTGAGCTACGCGTCCAACTGCACAACCTCACCCTCAAGGTGGCTTACGCTATGGCCTTTCCGATGGAGTCGGGCCAGACATTCCACTATAACCCTATACCCGCGGGATACTCCAAGGTCACGGTGGACGAGGTGGTGGCCGGATTTGAGGATATGAAGCTCGATATTGCTGGAGGAGACGATGTGACCAAGCTTGGAGAGGCCGTCCATAACATCATCCTCTGGCGGAAGAAGTACATCGTGTTTCCTGATGGTGTGGAGGTGACATCTATACCGAGACAGAACACTCCACCGAGACGGAGCTCACCTCCTCCACCAAGACAGGCCACGCCACCACGCAACGCCTCGCCGGTGAGACAAAGCACTCCACTACCCGCTAGCGCTATGCGCAGAAGCCCAACACCGCCGCCAGCCCCTCAAAGCAAAAGGAAGCAGCAGCCTCCGAGGGAAACAACGGAGCCGGCATCTCCCCCAGTAAGAAGCTTGCTAGCAAAAGGAGCATTCCTGCAGTTAGAACGACATCAAGCAGCAGGACGGCCGGTTTCCCATTCAGACAGAGAATAAAGGAATCCGAAAAAACACCTTATGAGATGACGCCTGAGAAGCCAAAGAGAGAGTCGAACAAAGCTGTGGACGCATGGATACAGGGGTATAAAGATAAAACAAATCCACCGCCAAAGGAACGAATTGATTCAAAGATCGCGGACTTCTTCGCGATAACTGTTTAGCACCAACCGTCTCTCTGTACCGACTACCAAAGAACTATTAGAAAGCACGTCTTTAAGAGTAAACAACCTCCGGGCACATACATGAGCAAGGAAGAACAGGAGGAGGCAAAACGTCTACAGATGAAGTATGACTTTATGAGGGGAGCTGACCTTGATAACATAGAAGCCGTCCGTGGATTAACTGATGATCTTCCAACGGCACAAGTCAGGTGGCCATTTAAGCTGGGCCAGCCGTTGCTAGACCCTAAGGACATACGAAAACTATCGGTCAAGATGCGACGCGCGCATAAATGGTACGAACACAAGTCCGCCAGGGGATATGCTCATTGTTGCATCTCGTTTCAAGAAGAACATTTGTTTCGAGGGAATGATCAATTGATAAATCTTGATTTTGAAGACTGGTATAATGTGTACCATGCAGACGCCGTCAACATGTCCTTCATGACCTGCTGGTGCCTGTGAGTGTCGACTCCACAAGATGTATATATATCTATACATGCTGCTTGCCGAGAACCCTAATTAATTAACTCAATTAACCCATTTTCTGTAGAATGAAGATACAAATACTTAGAAAGCAGAAGCCGAACTCGATTGGCTTCCTTGACCCTTGGTTGGTCAACGAGGAAGTCGGGCAATACCCTGGAAAACCAAAGGAAATCCACGACTACGTTATACATGCACTAGTACAACAACAGTACAAGCCATACATACTTCTGCCATTCAACTTTAAGTACATGCTGATGTCCTCACTAACATCTCGTTCTTATATTGTTTAAGGCACCTGATGGCACACTATATATTGTTTAATTACATGTTACAAATGTTGCAATATATAAATAGGTTCCACTGAATCCTTATAATCATAAAGCTTGACCAAAGCATGATCATTGTCCAAGACTCACGGAGAAAACCGCAAAAGGAATACCAATGGATAATTGACCTCCTTAACAAGGCGTTTCTGAGCTTTCAAGAGATTCATAAAGGACGTTTTAAGAAGGAATTCGATGTCAAGCTAAGCGACTGGGTACGCTAAAACGATGTAATTGCCCTTTGTCAATTAATATTTCTTGTTATTACTGATCTGTAATTGCCCCGCATCGACCATAGGTAAAACAACAATCATGCGAAAACAACCTATGTGGCTACTATGTGTTCCACTATATCCAAATGATGTGTCATGCGAGCTTGAACCTCAAACTCCTAAAGAGGTTCGTGTATATATATATATATATATATATATATATATATATATATATATATATATATATATATATATATATATATATACGCAACCATGCATCTAGCAACAACTTAATAACGCTCTTATGTACTCCATTAATTTACATGGGTGCACGATTTATTTATTTTTCACTTTAATTGAATTGGCACCCGACATGGATAAATATATCAAGTGTTACCACATCATCGGGTGCTCGCATTACGAGAACAACTATTCGGCTTCATTCTCAATGAGGTCATTAACTCCTGTATGCAGTTCCATTATCGAGAATCATATTCCAACACGAACGAACTAGGGAAGACTTCTACGTCGTCAAAGAGCGTCAAGAAGAGTACTGCAAGAAAACAATTAACTGTTTTGTCTATTTTGCACAATGTATATTAATTATAAACTTTGTAAATTTGGCCGGTGCATATAAAGTGTACATTATTACATGTATTATCTAATATATTTAAGCTTATTTGATCGCTAATTATATGCTCATCCTATATGTATTTAAATTTAAACAACAAATAAAAAATCTCCGCCAAATATATATTTAAATATCTATTTGCGCCGCCTAGAAATGAACCTGTGGCTCATCAGACGCGTCAGGTAAGCGGTTTTGAACCGCTTATGAGATATTTTTCGCAAGCGGTTCGTGCCTCCAACCGCTTGCGCCGACGACCCACGTGGCCTACTGGCCCGCCCGCGCCATCGTCCTGCGAACCGCTTGCAGAGGGGCATCACTGGCGGCTTTGGGAGCCGCTTGTGATGCCCCTCGGGCATCAGTCGCGGTTGCTTGTAAGCGGCTCTAAAACCGCTTGCACAGGTCTTACGAACTGCTTGGGAAGTCCCGATCCGTAGTAGTGCTGTTAATTGCGTTGCTAGTAGCTTATACCCCAAATTGCTAGTTGCTGCCGTAATTCGGAGTTTGGAGGCTGTACTGTAGTTACGTAGAGTCCATGTGTCTGTTTTTTCCCCCCCAAATATCCATGTAGGGTAGAGAGAACTATGCATGCGATCAATGATTACTAGCTGTAGAGTCCATACGTTCATTGTTTCTTGCCCAAATGTCCGTATAGAGTAGTGAGAGCCATGCTTGCGATCAACGATTACTAGTTGTATATAGAGAAAATTGCATTGTTGCCCCCCTAAACTTGCAGTGAACAATGGATGCTACATGGTAGCTTACGTTCTGAAAGATGACATAACAACCCACATGTCTAATTATTGTACAATTTTGCCCTTGAACTTGTCCATATGGCAGCTTATGTTGCCCCTTGTTTGCACGGTTGCCTAAAAACCGTTAGGGCAACCGTCAAGTGTTGATGTGTCACTTATATGGCCGTTAATCGTTGATGTAGATGCCACATGGCAACCCATGTAACTAGTTATCGATGAAAAAATAAAATAAAAAATCAGGAAAATAAAAAACATAAAAAATTTAAAACTTTGAAAAAACATCAAAATTAGGGAAAACATAAAAATATGGGAAAATCGGACAAATTCAGAAAAACAGAAAAATAAAAAAAAATATGGAAAATAAAAACCTAGAAAATTTTGAAAAATAATAAAATACAAAAAAGTAAAAAATCCAAAAAAATATTTAAAAAGGAAAAACTATTTTTATGTTTTTTTAATATTGTTTTTCTAATTTCTATAATTTGTACTTTTTCCTTTTATGTTTTTTATTATTTCGGTTTTTATGACTTTTGAGTTGTTTCTAATTTTTCTATTTTTTTTATGAATCTTCACTTTTTTATTTTTTAATGATTTTTCTTTTTTTTTAATGATATTTTTATCAATAACTAGTCATGTGGGTTGTCATGTCATACTTCAGTTGCCATGTGGCATCTACATCAGCGGTTTACGGCTACTAAACACCACGCCAACACTTAATGGTTGCCCTAAAGGTTTTGGGGCAATCGTGCAAACAGAGACAAGTTTAGGGGGACGAAAAAGTAAAACTCAAGTTCAAGGAGGCAAATGAGAATCGATGCAAGTTCATATGACAACAGTGCAATTTTCTCTTGTATATATAGAGAGCACATGTGTCCATTGTTTTCTTGCCCAAACATTCATGTAAAAGTAGGGAGAGCCATCCAGGTGACCAACAATTGCTAGCTGTATACAGAGAGAGCCATGCATACAATTGACAATTAATTACTAGTTTTATATATAGGGATCAGTACATGCAAGCATGTGGTTAACTTTGTGCCCTCTAGATCACAGACAAGGACAAAACACAGGTTTCGGGACTCGGCCCCCGCGTCGTCCCGCTCGCTGGGCGGCACGGGCGGCGACTCAACTGCCCTCGCCGGAGACCCTCGCTGAACCCTAGCCGGCCGCCCCGCGCCGCCGGCTGGCCTAGGCGGTGGCGGCCCCGCCCCCCTCCTCCCTTTCTCCTCCTCCTTCTTCTGTTCGTGCTTGGATAGCGGCTTGGCGGCGGCCGCCCGGCCGGAGGCGGCAGCGCTGATGGCCGGATCCGGGGCGTGGAGGCGGATCTCGAGGCCGCTGGGCCCAGCGCCACGGCGCTGCTGGGCGACGACGGCAGCTGGGCGCGGCAGGCGCGAGGCGTCGCGTTACCACGCACGGCTTTGCGACGGCGGCGGCGGCGCTGCCGGGTTGGCGCGAGGCGTCGCGGCTTGGGCGGCGGTCGCGGCTCGTCGGCGGCGGGCGGGCGGGCGGCGGGCCGACGCGCCACGACGCGATTTCTCGGCGCTGCTCGGCCCATACTGGCGGCGAGCCTGGCGACGGCTGGGCAGCCTCGGCTGCTGGGCGACGGCAGGCTGCGTCGTTTCGAGACGGCGCGGCCTGGGTGGCGGTCTCCTTCCAGGCCGCCTCCTTCCTCCGGCGACCTCCTTCCTTCGGTCCTCGGCCGTGGCTCTAGATCTGAGCACGGCCGACGGCCTCCTTCCTCTGGTACTCGGTGCAGCGGCGGACAACCCCCTCCTCCAATGTCGCGACGGCGTCCGGTTACTCCCCTTCCCCCCCTTCGCGCGCTGTGTTGGAGCTTGATGTCGGCTTTCCCTCCTTCCTCTCTTCTTCCTCCTTCTCCTCCTCCTGGGCCTGTCTTGGCGGAGGCCGTCCGGGGGGGACCGCTCTGTGTGAGGCCAGATTAGCAGGCGGGAGGCTCGGATCTGGCGGTGTGTTGACCGGCGGCCGGAGTGGGTCTACTCTGTGGTCGTGGACCGGTGGCCTCAGTAGCTTGGCGGCTTCGGCACCGGCTTCTTCTCCTTCTTTCCTCCCCTTAGCCCGCCTCGGTGGAGGCCGTTGGGGTTCGCTTGCACTTGGCGGGCGGGACGGAGCGAGTGGGCTCGAGGCGGTACTCGGCGTCTTCTCGGCTCCTCCGTGGTGGCTTGGTGGATCGTCTTCCGTCCTCGGCGTCACGCCGACCCTGCTTCTAGCCCGGTCCAGTTCTCGTCCACCTCGCTCTCCCTCCTGCGAGGTGCTCGGTGGTGTAGGTCGGCTTCTTCGGGTTAGTGTCGGGGTTCGCTTGCCGCCTGGTGGCGCGGCGGTCGGTCTCCTTCGCTTCCGTGCGCGCTGGTCACCAGCGTGGTGGCCCTCTCCGGCGGCTTTGGTGGCGACTTCTTCTCCGCAACGCCCTCGTCCTCTGCCTCTTGACCCGGTCCCGTCCTTGTCGTCTCGACCCTCCCTTTCTCCGAGGTGTCCAGTGGCTTGGGCGGCTTCCTCCGCGTCGGGTGGCAGTGTTCGTTCGCGTTTTTCGACGCTGCGTCTTCGGCCGGCGACTCAGTTCTTCCGTGCTTGCGACCATCGGCGGCCTTTGCCTTCTGCTCTAGTAGGGTAGGTCTTGGCGAAAGCCTCGCCCTTTGAAATTTGGTGTTGGCGTCACCTTTGGTGTCGTTCCCTCGCTGGAGGCATCACCTGTTGGACCTTTCCCTGCTCTGGGTGAAAACCCGAGCGGCTTTGCGACGGCGGTGGGTTCTCCCCGTCGTTCCCTCGTTGGAGGCATCGTGGTTGCCGTTCTTGTGCTTTGGGTTTCTGCTGGGTCTGATTCACTAGGAGTCGTTCATTGCTGTGTGAGTATTGGTGGTGTTTCCCCTTCTCCCTCACCTGTATCTCTTTGTTCGGCCTTTGGCCTAGGTGGCAGCGGTAGGGCTGCATTCCTCTCTCTCTCCTCTGTAGGTGGTGTTCCCAGCTGTGACCGGAGGTGTGTCTGGCTCTGGCCAGGGTTGCAGCGGAGCGCTGCGGTTGTACCCCGTGCTTGCACGGGTTTTTTTATTTTATTTTCTCCTGCTTATCAATGAAATAGGACGGCAGTTCTCCTGCCCCTCTTTAAAAAAAAAACTTTGTGCCCTCTCCCATCACATATACATAGGATTGGGAGGTATTGGGAGCATTTGCGCGCTAATACGCGTGTACGCGCGCGACTTTCCAAACCACATCGCTTTTATCGCTAAGGGCTTTGGCGGTCTAGCCTTCCTACCTGCTTTAGTTGTTCACCTTGCTGGATTGTACGTTGCCTAGGGCTGGCGACGGAAGAGACGCTCCACACCATGGAACAAAAGTCGAGTGAGGGGCTAGCCGTAAATATATAACAGCCCGGCCGGATGCTCGCAGCTAAGTCCTCTCGAGCGCGCGCTGAACCATCTCCTCGGCTCGTCTCGATCGGCGCTTATCATTGCTTCTACAGCTTTGCTTGCTCGTGCGCAGCTTTGTTCCAATGAGCGAAACACACCTTATTTAGGTTTGTTTGTTTCGAATTTTCTGTTTTTATTGTAGTTTTCTTCACATAATTATTATAAATTAGCTTGTAATTTTTTGAACTTTCAGCGGGAAGCAATATTATTATTAACCATACATATTAATTAAAATTGAAATTTCTCGAACATCTATTCATCTATCTACTATCTATATAAAGTAGAGTTAAATGGAGCCAAAATATTAATCCTAAAATCCTATAAATTCCCACGTTAATCGAAAAATAGTAGAAATTCTCACGTTAATCATAGAAAAAAGAAAAAATCTACATCGTTGAATATGGATATTATTATGTAAATCTAGCGGTCAATATTAACCTCTATAATAAACTACTGAAGCTGATCTATATATTAGAGATAAACTCTAAATGTAATCTAATATATTATCTATATCTTAACACAAACTAGCCGAGCAAACACGCTGGTCACCTTGCTCGTTATATATATAGCACGGTTCAACGAAGCCACAACGATAATCCTAAACTATAAGAAATTCCCACGTACGTTAATCAAAATATAACAGAAATCCCCATGTTAATCATATATCTATTATATATGTAAAGCGGGGGTAAACGAAGTCTCGACGTTAATCTAAGAAGTTCCCACAAAAAATAATAAAAACTTTCCATCGTCGATTTCAGTGGAGCTAGATTATAACGGTCTAAATTGAATCTATTGTTAGAAAATTTCCATATAAAAAATCATGATTTTAAAATACTTTATTTTCAAACCTCTCTCGCTTAGTTTTCTTTTTCTTCCACAGCCTTTTCAAGGAGCATGATATTCAATATAATTGTATTCGAAGCACTGGGGAGAGAGGCACCAATAGCTAGACCCATTATAGCCATGGGCTCGTACAGCCGCAGTTCAATACGGCTACACGATCTCTCGTATACATTGATCGATCATGTAGGTTTGGGAGGTTTCAGGAACATCAAATGCATCAAGTTATATAGCTCATCTCGGTGAGGACATCTTCTACTCAGAATCCGATTGGACGTCGAAGGTCTGGTGGGATCGAGCTGATGAGCGGTGACGCAGCAGAGGCACAACTGCTGTCGAGCGAATGCATGGTTTACTGGGTTGCAATCGGAGGGCTTTGAAGGGCCTGTAATCTAAATTACAAATGTGACATTCATGAACGAGCGATTCAGTTAAGGATGCATTATGTTCCGGCCTGATTCGACTAATCCATGAACGAGCGATTCAGTTAAGGATGCATGGCCTGATTCGACTAAAATTATTCCTTAGAAAAAAAAGTGTTTTTTGCAGTACTTGATCCTGGTTGATCTCAGCTAAAACCCTACGATCTAACTAATTTGCCGGTACCTTGTGTAGAACAGCGCGCGTTATTGTTCAGTCATCCTCATCCTTTTGAATCTGAGGAGGGCAACAGTCACAATATTTCTTAGTTTACCCATAGGCCATAGATAATCAATCACCTTGATCAGTTCGTCACTTTGTCATGGCAGTGGTGTTGCTTAACACATGCAAAAGGATCCTGGGATGGGTTAAGCTCATGTGCCTTCTGTTGTACGAAAATTCTAATCTTATGCTCATACCAAGGGAGTACGAGGGAATCATCCCAGTTCTGCACAAGGCAATCAAAGTCCATGTGCCAAATAGCAGCGAATTGCTTTCGGAAAAAAAAAAACGAAATCACCAACCAATTTTTGGATGAATTACCAAAGGGCTCTCATATCATCAATTGTCTCGAATCAAACCGGCATTACATCCAACAGATTGGCAGTTGCATTAGTAGCATATAAATTGCTAGCTAGCTGTTGCCATGCATCCATTGTCATTTGCCCAAGTGTCCATGTAGAGAGAGTCAGAGAGCAATGTGGGTAACTTGTGCCCATACATCACCTACATGCATAGGTTTGGTGGGTTTGGGAGGTATCAGGACAGGAGTATGGACGTGCTAATGTGCGTGCACGCGCAAACTGCATTTCCAAATCACATCTTGGCATACCATGGTTCCTAACTTGTCAATTTCTCAACGAGCAACAAGCACATACTCTGTAGCCGGGAGACAATAGCGAGTAGAAAGCCTGTACGCTTGTGTCAGGTGCATACGGCCAGAAATTAACGCGTCGTGCTGTTGTAATAGGGGACACCTATCCCCTATGAATCGGAGGAATGGACGAACCGGCATCTAAGAACAAAGAAGGTGCGTATCCGAAGGGAGCCTCGCTCCCTTGGCGCATAGCAACGGCAGACCGAGGGAGGCGAATATCCGAAGGAAGCCTCGCTTCCTTGGCGCGGAGCAACGGCAGATCGAGGGAGGCGAATATCTGAAGGGAGCCTCGCCTTCCCCTAGGACGAGGCAAAGGCGGGCGAGGACTATTCCGCCCAGAGCCAAAAATTTCCAAGTCGGAATCGCGAGGCGAGGGTAGTTGCATGGGAGCCAAGAAGATTAGGGGACAACAAGTACAGCCTACAACAGTCGGTAGGAATTATATCGCGTGTCAGGAAGATACGCCAGCTGGTCGTAACAACCAGCATCGTATGGTAGGGAGGTACGCTGGCTGGCCGTAACAATCAGGTCCCCCTATAATTACTCCTGTAACCCCGCTTTAGGTTGGAAAGTAAGGGTATGTGGGTCTTAGCCTCGGCTCCGAAGGTTCATTTCCTTCGGAGCCCCCATTAAAGAGGGCAAGTCAAGGGCAAATAGGTCTTTTCTTAGTAAAGACCTCCCTACCCTCACTTCGTATCTCGAGGAAGGGCAATGTTGTACAAGTAAAAATGACCCCTCACTATAAATAGGAACCCCGTAATAATAAAGGACAAGTTACAAATTCTCAGGATAGCCACTATGTGATTGCTTAGCTACCCTGAGCTTCTTCGTTAAGCTTGTTTCCTTGCTTCGCAGGGTAGCCCCGTAGAAATTTGCTGTCTGGCTCAGCCCAGTGGCTGGCATAGGTTTTTGAATTTGGGTGTGCGAAGGTGAAAACATACGATAACGAAAAAAATTCACCCTAGCCAACTTGACTGCTGCCTCCTCGTAATTCCAAAGATAAATTTGAAACAAAATAACTAGTATCGCTATACGATTGTGCATTATATGATTATATGAACTAATCCAAAATGGCTAAATAACTAAATACTACCTCCGGTCACAAAAAAAGTCGCCGTTGACTTTTGAACACGCCTTTAACCATTCATTTTATTCAAAAAATTAGTTCAAATACGTAAAAATATAAGTCATACTTAAAATACATTTAATAATAAACCAAATCATAAGAGCATCCCCAGCAGGGCCTCCAAATTTCCCTCTATCGCTACAAAGAATCGCTACAAGAATCGCTACAAAGGTAATTCCTCTCACATGCATCAAGTTCCCTCCTGCTGCATTTGAAAATTTTTGAAATAGAGGTGCATTTAGGGGGTGAGATGGGGATGCTCTAACAAAATAAATAATATTTATATAACTTTTTTGAATAAGACGAATGGTCAAAGGTGTGTCCAAAAGTCAACGGCGACTTCTTTTTATGACTGGAGGGAGTAACTAGTATACCTGGCGCAGTGCGTAGTGGCGCACGGGCCACTGGCCACAGGGGCCAAGCCATCAGGGGAGGGACTGCGGGAGGCGGCGGGATTGTGGGAGGCCGGAGGAGGATGGCGTTGGCGGGTCCGCGGGAGGGCGGCGCTGACCACTGGGGGCACCGGGGCGGGAGGCGGGCCAACATGGACTCGGGGACGGTCGGGGCGGGAGGTAGACCGGGGGCGCCAGCGCGGGAGGCAGATGGCGCCACTGGGGGAGGGGCTGCGAGAGGGCAGGACCGCAGGAGGTGGATGGCGACGCCGGGGGTGGGGCTACAGGGGCGGGAGGCGGATGGCAACGCCGGGGGAGGGAGCGGGGGCGGGAGGTGCATGGCAGCGCCGGGGGCGGGAGGGGACCGAGGGTTCGGGTATCGGGAGAGATGGGGCGCAGCTGAGAGAAGAGGCTAGTATGTTGGGCCATATTGAGGCTCAAATGTTTTATGATGAACAGTAGTAATAGATATGAGGTCCAGTATTCAAAAAAAAATTTGCTAGAAATTTTGGGTGTACATCTGTACACCTTTGGGTTTTACTGGGCCTCCCTGCTCGGGCCAACGACACATACAACAAGCATATACGAGCCATCCATCCTTAATTCCTGGTTCAACACTTCAACGGTGATGGTTTAAAATCTTTTACGGAAACACTCTAGGACGGACGTCCGTTCGTCCGGACTCCTCCATCGCTCGCGTCAGCTCGCTCGCTCACGCTCCTCCTCCTCGCTCGCGCTCCTCCTCCTCCCGCGCTCCTCCCTCTCCGTCGCAACCTCCTCCCGCACCTCATTGTCGTCGCATCTCCTCCCATGCTCCTCGCCGTCGCCCAGCGCCGCGCCTCCTCCTCCCGCGCCTCGTGCCTCCTCCCCTCCTCTGTCGCCGGTGCCGCCCCGTCCTCCTCACACTGGCGCACACGCGAGGGACCTCCTCCTCACCGTGCTCCAAGGGCCACCAGGGATTACAAAACCACCGGTCTTCTCCGAACCGCGTGTGGCGCGGAGCCGGTTAACCGCGGTTTTGCCCGGTTTCGGTCTCAAAATCCAGAACCGCAGTTCGGCAAATTTCGCTGCTAGTCATGGTTTTCGCGCGTTAATCATGTTTTTACACGGCTAGTCATGGTTTTGGCAATAAAATTGCTGGATAAAGGGAAAAATGAGGGAAAAAATAAAAAATAATAGAGACATACATGATATATGCTATGCTATATTATTTAAGAGATATACATGATACATAGGAGCATAATCAAGACAAATAATCATATTCCTAAATTCCTAATTGATGTTATAAATTCTTCGTACATGAAATATTGGAGAAACCAGATTTCTAGTCATAAGAAATGGGGAAGTGTACAATCTAGAAAATCCTCTTAGGCCCCAAGCCCCCAAGTTCATTGATTGGTCTACGAGACTACGACAAATTAAAAAAATAATCGATGCATATTCAATCTGAATGAACCTCAACAGATGGACTGATGGATTACGACACTTCTACAGAGATTCGACATATAAAATTGTTCAACATATAAAATTGTTACAAAATAACAGTGCAAGTGTGCAACAGAGATTCGACAATTAATCAGTAGTAGCTGAACTGAACTGACAGAAGCCCTTAGCAATAGATATTTCAGATAGAAGCCATACATATATTCATCATTTCATGTTCATGGTAGCAATGTAGCAATATCATAGAAGCCATACAGAAGCCCTTAGCAGTAATATGCAATCTGCAAATGCAATGAGCAATAAAGTAAATAAAGAATGGAAGTTGTCAAATGGTAAGTGCACGCATTACCTTTATTTCGAGTCTACTACTGGTGATATTGCTGGGACTGGGAGTATTGATCTTCATTTGAAATAATTATGACCCCTTGAGTTGCCCTTAAAATGGCCCTGAACTCATCCCAACTCGTCTCCGTCGTCCAAATTGTTTGCTCGCCAAATGCCGGCATATATCATGTTATATTGGTCGCTCTTGACTCTCATACAAATACCTTCTTGGGCATGCGGTCTTTGCAGGGGTAAGCCGCCACTCTGAGGGGTATACTCTGAGGGTATCCTGTGGGAGGGTATCCATATACTCCTTGGGGTAAGGCGGGGTAGTAAGCTCACAGGGGGGGGTAGTAAGCTCTGGGAGGGATAGTAAGCTCCATATTGCCACCGTGGTGAGTGGCGCCACCGCTTGAACTAGAGTCAGACTCATGTGGAGCATGACCATGCATTCTTCCCCGCCTCTATCGATGCTAGACCGAGGAGGCGCCCTATCGATACTAGACCGACGAGGCGCCTATCGACGCTTAGATCGAGGAGGCATTCTCTGCGAGCTTGCTTCATATGATGAATGACGACCACAGGTAAACCGAGCAGCGAGGCAACAACAGTCGGGAATGACCACCGCCAACATCATCACCTTGACCACCATCGCCGCCGCCGTCGTCGTCGTCGCCGCTGCCGCTCATCATCGAGAGGTGATTTAACTCAAGTTAGATTCTTGATATGGAGGGCTCACGGAGCAAGTTCTTCGAGGATTCATCACCGCCCATCTCTCTTCTTCGCCCAAAGATTTGTTTCTTTGGGTCACGCTCTTTGGGTGGATTTTTCTGCTTCCTCTTACCCACATGTGTTTCTCCAACATGTTTAGATGCCCACCCGCAATTGTTGACGCCTGTCTTCTTTCTCATATCACCAATGTCCGTAAGATCGCTGACGCACGATTAGGGCTCAGGCGTCAAGATCACTTAAGTCCTCGTCTAATTCTGGATTAGCATTTGACCTGTAAGTATGTAAAGAGCAAACACCGATGAGTACTTAAGGATACTTACATTCGTAAAAAAAATAATAGTTACATTCTTACCGTCCGCTTCGCATCCACTCAACGATTGGGTTCGTGTCATCTGTGAGTGAAAGCTCCGTGAATAGAGAGAGTGGATCCATATCTTGTGATTCGCTTTGTATTCCTTGTCTTTCTAATCTTAGACGGAGGTTGTAGTGGACGACACCAAGTCGTGGAGTTTTTGATAGGACAACTCTGTTATGTATCTTGGAGTGGATGAAAGCAAAGGTACTCCAATTGCGCCGATCCACTAGATGAGCAAACCTGTGACACTATACGCTTTGCAAGTTTCTGTAAATTTGGTGTATCTGTGCTCATCATGTTCCACCACATCGCTGCCACGAGAAACATCATTGCATACGATACAAGATCATTCCACTTGTACGATATCATTGTATTTGCATATCAAATTTTCGATTACCTTTATTTTGATCATTGGAAAGAGCCATCCTCCGGCAACCTCTCCCGCGAAAAGAGCGGTGCGTAACCTCCATCCTCCATCTCATTAAGTCTGCAACCATGTATTTTCATCAGCAATTCTTTCAAAAGTTTTTCGGACATATGGCAACATATTTATGTTCCATCCATCAGTATAGTTCACCGTCGGGTTCAGAATACAAGCTGCAGTAAATGAGGTCACAATGTAATTTAGAATTTTATACCAAATAAAATATTATATACTCATATTTATATATACCTGTTTCAATAAGCGTGCCTTCACTAAGGGTCTCAAATCTCTTATCGATGACACGTATGACTCTCGTGTAATCTTCTTGACACAAGTTTTTCTGGAGATTTTGGAGCATGCCACAATATTTGATTATGACATCGCAGATGTTAGGGTTCTTATCTTGGTCTGCGAACCGAAGAAAGCTATAGATTGGAGCAACCATATGTATTGCCTTGTTCATTGCATCCCACCATTCTAGGTTACTCAAGCATCCATGGCAGTACTTCCCTTGTTCGGATTTAGCATACGGGCTTGATAGAAATTCATCAGAAGCCATCCATTTCATGAATTCTCATCTGCACTTGGCAAAGCTTTGAAGAAACATATAGTTTGTACCAAAACGAGTTGCACACCACTTATCCAACTCACCGCCGATGTGTTTCTTCATCATTGCATGTAATTTGTTCGAGTTATACAGCCATCTGCACACTCTCCTTGCACTCTCAATGATAGCATGGTGGTCTGGGAACTCCCCTATGTCCTTCAGCAACAAATTTATGGTGTGAGCCATACAAGGTTGCCACATTATCTTGGGAAACTGCTGACAGATCAATTTCGCGGCCTTCTTGTAGTTCGAACCATTATCGGTGATGATTTGGACGATATTTTCAGGCCCAACTGAATTGATCACTGACTTAAATTCCTGCATGACAAGTTGATGTATACCCGCATTAATTTTTATCACACGACATAATAGAACTATAGGAGTAGGACAATAGGTGTATCAGTCTATGTATACCTGCATTAATTTATTTGCATCTTGAGTTTGCCCAGTCATATCGACAGACTTGTAAAAAAACATACGTCCGTTGCAATATAGCATGAAGTTCATGATGGCCATGTCTGTTGGTCCCGTCCAAGAATCAGACATTATGGATAGACCGAAATCATGCCAATCCCGTCTCCATTGCATCATCTCACGGTCTATGTCGCGCTTGTTTTCCTCCAAATACCTTCCATCGATCTCACGTCCTTTCGGTGAACTTACACCATCACCTGCACAATAATTGTTATTCATGAAAAAATAGTAACTATTAAGTACTGATGTAAATATGTAATCATGTATGCATGTTCACTAACCGAGCCTCTGCGTCTCCTTAATAGCTGCAATAAAATAAGGGTTATCCGCTTTTCTTCCCGGAATGTCGGCCGCATGAAACCACGATGACCATTTTTTTCCAAGTTTCTCCCTAAGTGTTTTGTTTGCTTTTGTCCAAACACCCTCATCAATCTGTGGTTGCACGGTTTTGCGCGTGTCCGGCTGCGACCTTGAGCCTGATCGGCTCAATATTTTTTTTAACAAATTTTCTTTCCCTCCCCTAGACCCACTGCCACTGCCACTACCACCACCATGCTCATAATAATCACCACTTCGTGCTCACATTTTACGCATGTGCTCGTGATGCACCATGGCATGCCGTGATCTGCTCTTCTTCGTCAAGACCCCAAATATCTCATCCCTCCGGTCCCTCCCCACTCACCTAAGCCTTATGCGGCCCTTTGTCTTCTAAATTTCTCTTTTATTTTATCTTCCTTTGTCTTTCTGAACCTATCAAGCTCCCTTTGAAAGTATGTCTTCATATCGGGTGGGACTGCTTTACAAGACGCCACACCTTTTCCACTTCGGCACGTCAAGTGATACTTAAATCTTGCCGCACCACCTCCATTTTCTCTCATTTTCTGATGTTTGCACCTAAATCCATTGCCTAGCTTATCGCCATGCTCCCAAACACCGCCGTGGTCCCGCCTCGCCATTCCCTAATACCGCAAAAATAAATTACCTAGCAAACTACTAATTACATTAGTACAATACTATTACTGACCTTATTAACTAATTAATCTAACATGCTAACCTAATTACAATTCTACTAGACTACAAGTCTAACGGTCCTAACCTAATTACCTAACTACCTAATTGGCTAATTACCTAACTACTAAGCAAAAAAAACTTAAATACCAGTGTACCACTAACAAGTACCAAGTACTAACCTAAGTACCTTAATCTAGACATCTAGTAAGCCCATGCCACACAAACCAACCAAGCCACGACCGCCAAAGGTCACAAAGAAATTAAAATGACAAACCGCGTTACCTCGGATAAAGCCGTAGAAAATCCGGTTAGCCGCCGATTATGCTGATTAACCACGCCATTCATGCCGTCAGGTGCGTGGTAGCTCCCTCAGCCACTTCCACGGCGCACGCCGAAACAGCGGTTTATCGCCAAAACCGTGCGGCTAGCCGGCTTGTGGCGGCGATTCCAGCGACCGGCGGCTCGGCTCCGGCGTCCTCGGCGGCGGTGGGCGGCGGATCTGGCCGGAGAAGAGCTCTGGGCGACTGGGGGGCGCAGGGGAAGAACGAGGTAAGGACAGAGAGCTGGGTGGGGGAGTGGGGAAAGTGATGGCACTCAGTTCACGGGCTTGATAATTATGAAACCGAGGCACGGGGGAATCTCTAGCAGTGTATAAGTGGTACAACACGGGTAGCACACACCAGCGACCAAAGATTGTGTTACTAATCATCCGAAAAGACTATATGGCCATTAAGATTTGTTTGCCATTAGGGTCACCTATTTAACACATACAATCACATGAAATAATGAGATATATTTACAATTTTTAAATTTTGTTTGAACCAAAATGCTTAGAATAACGAATACTATTTTTACAAATTTTATAGTAATTTTTACTTCAAATTTGAATTTGACGAATTCATGAATTGCGGCGGTTTACCCGCGGTTTTCAAACCATGAGTCAAGTGAGTCAGTTAACCGGCGGCTAATCATGTTAGCCGGCGGTTTTGTAATCCCTGAGGGCCACCGCCAGATCTGGAGGGGGACAGCGACCACGCCGACGAGGGAGCACGGGGAGCAGCGATAGTGAAACTCGCCGTCACGACGGCGGATCCGGCGAGCAAGGGCAAGGATCTCGCCGGATCTGGGGAAGGAGGCAAGGAGGAGACCCATCCCTATTTCAGGCTCGAAATCTGAGGTTTGTCTCTGGAAACTTAGGATTTCTGTGCTTGAAACTTGGAGTTGTACATATAAAACATTCTATTTCCCTCGATCTGGAACTTTGGAGGACTCCGCTCATGGAAATGAACTTCTCTCCTACCGAAACTTTCTGTCTAACTTTTGAAACTTGAATATCTGCCTACCGAAACTTGAACTTTGCACTAAACTTGTCTTACTCTCGAGATGCTTTCTGAAACCTTAGGTTTCATCGCTAAGTTGCACGAAACTTGAGGTTTCACGACCTCGAAACTTCGTTTTTTTCCTGGAAACTTAGGTTTTGCCCACTGAAACTTGTATATCGCTCTCATCAAACTTGATTTTGTACGGTCGAAACTTGGTTCTTATTCTCGAAAACTTTCTGAAATCCCAAGTTTCGTCCCCAAGTTGCCACGGGTTATCAAGTTTTCACCGTTATTTTTCAAGTTTCAGTAGGTATCCGTGCAAGTTTCCTGCTGACGTCAGCAGGTCCGGACGTCCGATCCCTGGCGTTGCCCAATCTTTTATACTATACCCAGTCAACATCGTAGTATAATATGCGCATGGACAAAAACAGTAGTATAATATATGTATGGACAAAATAATATTTGATATTTTGATAATATGAATCCAGATTGCAAAAAATCAATTAAGATAATTCTTTTATCCACGAAGCTAATTTCATTCATCTAGCGATCAAGTAATTAGTTGGTATTCAACGAACGAATCATTTCTTCCATGTTGCTGCGGATGCCGATTGAAAGTAACAATCGCTGTTGTTGACAATGGCCAGCTAAAAGGTTGCCGCCGTACATATCTCCGTCGCCAAGACAATTTAGATTTTGCTGTCATATATAGTTGATCCGATTTTGCCGGCGCCAATTTCATTGTGCTCCAAAATCATTAATCAAGTCAATGCATGTGTAAGTTTGTTTTAAAAACTATTTGCAAGGTTTTCATCCTATATATTTGACCATTTTCATCTCGGAACTCCGGCAATGCAATTATCGTCGAACCCGATTTCTAAAAGTTCACCGATCCACACATGAAATCGTGCATACGTTGTCAATCACTTGTTGCTATTCGGAGTGCTGCCAAAATTACCCTTCCAGGCTTCCAGCCCTCTCTAAAAGAGAAAATTCTTCTGGATTTCTAAATCGAACAGCGCGTCACCATCTAAGTCAGCAGTAGACCATTTTTCTAAAACCTCATCAACTTTTCTCTTGCATTTATAATTTGTGCATTTTCATTTGGATTTTCTAATAGATGTTTATTGGCTCTTTTCTTCTTTTCCATATTTTCAGCGTATTAAAAATGAAATAGTCGCTCCCGAGCAGGGGCGGATCTAGGGGGGGTGCCCGGTATGCACGGGCACCCCCTCAATTTTTTAGAAAATTTTAACTCCATATATGCCTATTAGGTCTTATATTAAAAGAAAAGGACTATTTCATAAGATATTTAGGCCTTTTCATCTTGAGCAACCCATTAAAATGATCCAATAACATATTCAACTAGCCACCTACTCCCCGCCCATTCGTTTATCTCAATAAATTTGGGGAAAATCCCCAAATTCCCCATTCTCGCCAACCCTAGCTCAAGAGCTCTCCGTCGTCGCCTCCACCCCACGGGTCATGCCTACCACCAATCCGCCTCAGCCCAATGGCACGGCCACGGGCAGCTCGGCGCCGCCCGCCTGCTCGCTTTGACCGCCTCGGCACCGCCCGACCCGCCACTCGCCTCGGCGCCTCACCGCTAGCCGCAATCGAAGAAGTGCACCCCTAACTTAAAATCCTGGATCCGCCCCTGCCCGAGTCAACTAAGCAGGAGTACTCAAAATTCTGCCCAGAGTCCGAAGATCTAGCCGAAGAAGACATGTTTTCTTCCTTGATGCATTTTGACCATCCTATTTATTTATTTATTTATTTATCGCATTACCTTCTAGTTAATTAATTATGAAAACCCTTTTTAAAAAATTGATGTTTATCATTTCATGTTGATAATTTATCCAAACCGCACAGACCAAAGCCCTCTCAAAATGGTTCAACATAACAAAAACCCTAACACAAGAAAAATAAGAATATAGATGGGTTAATCATTGCTTCTTATTCACATAAGTATTTGAGTATGGAAGTGAGCGCGAAAGGTGAAAGGTATAAACGAAGGGATCGGGTAGTTTTGCAATGTCCGAGCGAAGGTTGGGTTTGCGCAAAACTTGAGTTATTTTTCACAATGTTTGAGTATTGAGGATGCCAGGCTTATGCTGAACGATTGTGGAGCAATGTTCGAGCAGGGGTTCGAAGATGTAGGATCTGATCAAACCTTTTGAAAATGTTTTGAAAAACAATTTAAAATCCATAAGTTTAAATTATTCAATTATTGCATATAAGGTTGTGTTATTTATAGCCTTACCATTCCATTGAATTATACTACATTTAGTTAATATTTTATCATTCCTAAGAAGGCAAGCAAATATAGTTTGTAATTACCCGTTAATCGAGAAATTTTCTACATATCCTTCTTTCGATGCAGATATGGGTATTGATTTTACATACGAAGACATGGAACTTTTTGACACAGAGTTTTAGTTTCTTCCTTATCACAAGCTTAGTGGATGGAGTAGTTTGTAAAATTAGTACTACTAGGGCATGTTGCGCGCTTCGCGCGCCTACATGTTTTTTAAGACGGATTAACATACAATTTGATTAAAAAATATGTTAAAAATAAAGATGCAAGATGGTATTTTGAAAATTTAATGGATATGACCGAAAAAAAAATGATAAATGCTATGTTTGTAGAAGAAAGAGCCGTTGAAGAGCTGTAGAAGAAAGAGAATGTTAGTCATCTAGAACCAAGAGTAGATTTAGCTATGATTAGGAGCTGTTCTATTATAATTTTTGGAGCAATAGGTAGAATAATGTACAAAAAAATTACATAAATTAAATATATATCCTTTGTAGCTAGAGCAACATAAATGAAGCATATAGCCTTTGTAGCTAAAGCAACATTACAACAAAAATTTTATATCTATTAGTACATGTCAAACAAATTGAAGCAGATTAAGTTTAATTTTTAGAGCACTGCGTTGGAATCACCGATATCTTCAGATTGACCATTTTTTCCTTAGTATCATGACCTATACTTCTCCTTCTCTATTTACAGTATAAGCAAATGATTAATCTTGATATGTGACTGAGGTCTGAAGGAGAATGAAAGCATCTTTTCTTTAAGAGAATAAAAGCATCTTATTTGTAAGTGAAGGATAACTTTGCCTGTAGAGGAGAAAATGTCAAAATGAAGATAAATTAAAGGAAGATGCATTTCTAAAAAAAGGTAGTGTTCAGTGTAGTTAGTTGTACTGATAGCTCTAGACTAATTATAACGGCTTCTTGATAAAACATACATAATTAGGACAAAAAGGAAAGATATAGTGTACCTTGTGTTAGAGCATATTTAGAACTTCACGGTAGACTACATTTTTGCTGGTTGTGCCACATGACTCATCATCATTTTCAATTAATATTCTCAGGCCATGGCGAGATGTTACTCTAGAAACGGCGGCATATAACTGTCCATGCGTAAACACCAACTTTTGAATGAGTTTGGCCTTGGCTTTTGTTAATTGTCATTGTATAGCAAATTCTAATAGGAAATTGGCACCTTTGAAGTGTGAATGGCCATGTTACATTTGATGTTGTCAGAACTATTCTTGGTATAAATTCAATGCAGCTAGCAATACTACTGGAAAAGTAATAGGTGATTTAAGAAGCAAAGGAATTCAAAAGAAAGAGTGGTCAAAGAAACTATCTGGATACAAATAATAGCTTATAGGAAAGATGGTTATATTTTTTTTATAAGAATGGTTAATTAAAAATATATAGAGCAAAAATATTAACAAAATAGAAACAGACCTTTTCTTGTAGAATAAGGTTTAATAGAAGTAATTAGTAATTAAGATTAGTAAAAGAAGGGGTAGAAAAAACACAAATGGCTTCTCTAGTAGCAAAACATTGAAGTGAGATTGAACTATGGAAAATAGATCGTAACCAATTGAAAAATTGTAAGTGGATGTACAAAAAAATAGATCAGACTAATAAAAGGCAATGACCATAAGTATAAAAGGCAAAAAAGTAAAATGCATATAAAATCAAGAGATGTATGCAGTACATGTGTAAAAAATAGTACCTTCAGAAGTAGTATCTGGACAGGCCAAACTGATTGAACGAAGATGAGGAAGAGCCTACAAATACCAGGGAGATGAAGAAACATTAATTATATATTGAGAAGAATAAGGCAATGTAGAAACATACAATCATCATGAATCTATCAATTAATTAACGAATTTCCTGTAATTTGTGAATATGAGCTGTTATTTGCAAATATGAGCTGTCATTATGTGACACAAAAATATCATGTAGAAAGATGGCAACATAACCCACCCACATGCGTAGTATGTAAACATGACAAATTTGAATTTATAAATTTGCTTCTTGTTGTGGCTTACTTCAGACTCCTATGCTTCCCTGTGCACATTGCTGTTGCTTACTCCAAACATCTATGCTTGCATGTATATATCATGTGGATGCCTTGAGATGCTCAAAATTGCCCTGACTTTTTATTTTGTAATTTGTAGTAGAATTCTTCAGATATTTCTAGACAATCTATTTGTGGTTTTTTTTAAAAAAATAAAGTTAGGTGTGATCTTAGTTTTTTCATATGAATAAAGAATCACATATAGATATGTAAATATATATGTGCACCTAATAATAATCAGTACTCTGTATATGAATAAAAACTTTTGTGTTAATTTGTGTTAAACATGATGCATATACAATGCTACGTTTCACTTAAAAGGCATAAGGCTGCAAAGGTGCAGACTAATGAGCATCTTGGTGATCCTACAGCTAACAACAACAATAACATGAGTAAACATTTAAGGTTAGTTCGAATAGAATTACCAGTGGATAGGATAATTTTCCTGGAATCAATCACTGTGATTGGCTATCTGCGTCTTCATGTCAGGAGGACTTAATTTGTATGAAATGAAACAACTCAGACATATAAAGATTGAAAAATAAGAAAACTAAACACAGTGAAAACCAGTGGGTAAGATGATTTTTCCTGGAAGCATCACCTCATATGGCTATTTGCATCATCATGTAGGAGGGCTGTAACTCAAATCTGAATGGAGGAACACCTAGCAGCATAAAAATCAAAGAACATAAAAGGGTAATTAGTTGGATTCTGCAGAAAGATTGAACAAAAGATGATCTTCTCATCATAAACTTCCTGACATTTAGTAACGAAAAAAAATGACGGGAGATTGAACCAATCAAGAGAAAGGGTCTATCCATTTCAAACAAGAAAATACGAAGTCTAAGGAACGTCTTTCAAACCAGTGTAAGTAAGATCAAAATTGCAATAATGGCAAGCGAACGCCATGAACACAGGCTGTGTGGCTAGGTGACGTACTCACCGTGAACAGGAGCACAAATTGCTATTCAGCTCGGCACAACCTTCATGAATCATGCCCTGTATATGGATCTGCACTAAGAGAAGGGGAAAGACATTGGAAGTAGAATGACCAGAGCTCACTACAGCAGGGTCTTTGCTTCTAAGACACGTGAAGATCACCTCAGCCAGATACGCGCTTCCTGCCGATCTGCCGATCACCGGAGACACTGTCACATCAAGTAGAATGACACAGAAAAATATGGACAGATCCAGTGAATTGCTAGATGGCCTGGACAAGCTGAAAAGCGCGCGGCGGAGGAAACGCGGCTGCGCGGCGGACAAAAAGCGAATGAAAAACGCGTAGCGTGGAGGAGCCGGCGGGAATCAAACCCGCGTTTCCCACGCGAGATTCGTCCGCGCTAACCAACCGGCCGAAGCCGCCGCGTGCTTGCAAACCACGCGGAGGAAAACCTTTTATACGTTAAATCGAAACCAACGGACTGGATCTGCTCGGCTCGCGCGATCCGACGGCTGCGGCGGCGCCGGCCGGGCAGGCGAGCCACGTGGCACGCCCGAGGTAGCGGCTGCGAGCCTCTCGGCTTTGTACTATTTATAGATAAGATAAAATTGCACTTTGATAATATTTAAATAATAGAGTGTGGTTTTGTATCAATTCTTGAATTTTTTGGGGATTAATTTCTCACAATTCTTTAGGAAAGATCGTTTCCCACATTAGAGAGGTTGAAACTGGTGTTGGCTGCACCAAGGCCCGCGGGGAGGCTAGATCTGGAGCTATCGAGATGCAGATTAGGGGGTAGGCCTGATCATCGGCCGGGCCGGACCAGGCTTGGAAAAGCTTGGTCTCGCGGGACCAAGCTCAAGCCCGGCTCGGCTTGACGCTTTAGGACTGAGCCCGGCCCAAAACCCGAAAGCCCGATCTGGACATGACTTAGCGTTTGTTTTTCTCAAGCCCAAGCCCGGCCCGGCCCGGCCCGGCCCAGCGGTCGGGCTTCAGACTGAGGCTTGAGTCTGGTTTGTTGCAACGGTCGGACTAGGCTGGGTCGGGCTTTTTTGGGCCGGGCTGTCCATGAACTGACGGCCATGGGCCATCAGCACGGAGACGGTGAGAGCGCGTGCATCTGGACTTCCGGGGACACAGCGCGGCAGCGGCGAGTGCGACCTGCGACTGTGAGTAGGCGACCGAGAGCACGACATCGACGGGCGCGGCGGTCTGGGACTCCCTTTATTTTTCGTTGTGATTTTATTCACATATTTATTATAAATAATGTAGCATGTAAGCATGTTGAGTGTTTAGTCTTTTCAGACCCCTGAACGCCAGGGGCAGACCCAAAGGGTAGTCCAGGTAGGCCCAGGCCTATCCTGGATTTTGACCCAGCACTATACTATTAGGTTTTTTTTGCAATTTTGGGCTGGCCCAGTAACCCACACTGCCACACCTTTTTTCCTTGCCTCAGCATCCAGGCAGCGCACGAAGGAGTGCATCTCCTATCCTCCTCGCTACATCGGCGCCGCCCCTATCCCTTGCCTAGCTCGCCCTCTCCCTCCACTATACCATTGCAAATTATTAGCGTCTAACTGTGTGTCGGAATATACCATATATACCGTCGAATAGTCGGTTGGCAAAAAGTATTACCGACTGACTTGGGGTGTTGGCTAAAGTCCCGTTGGCAAAAGTCTTTACCGACAGACTTTTCTTTACCGACGAACTATAAGTTGGTAAAACATCACTTTTGCCGACCGACTTTGATTTACCGACCGACTTAGCTCTGTCGTCCATCTGTGCATTGCCAACTAACTTTACGTCGGTATTTCTTTCATTCCCGACGCTTTGTCAGTCGGTAATTCTAGTTTTATCGACACTTGGTCTGTCGCTATTCTTTCCCATGTTTAAAAAAGAAATAAATTATTATTCTCCTCACGATAAGTCTCATACAGGACATGATGCAATAACCATTACAGTTGAGATAATACATCATTCTGCAATTAAACCAACATCATAAACAAGACCAAGTATGGTATTAACCATTTTCATTAAGCCACATCATTTTTTCCAAAAGATAACACATCCAACGTTAACAAGTACAAGGTCATTCCACCATATAACATTTGTCCAACAAACATATGATAGCTAGCAAGACTAGATTACATGAACACCTAGAGTGTTTCGGTCACCAAAAGATAACACTTTAATTTGTAAAAGCACCCATTTATCTTCCATCCGAACTTTATCCATAAGAGAGATCAACATACGTCGTCCAGCCTTCACACATGAACGAAAGTGGATAATCAAACTACGCCCTTCCATTTTTCACCTACAAAAAAGATGATTTTTAGTGGCATGAAAAGATAGATCAATGCAAATATATGAAAGTCATGAGCAATGTTGCAAAGATAGATCAGACTATATATCTGCCTATCCTTGGCCTGTTTAATTTCAAGCACCATCACCATTTATTTTTCTAGCTTTTTACTGGATTGCAATTATCTTGGTATTTGCAACTCTATTGTTAGTCAATTAGTGAACTGTATGTGTCAGGTTTGTCTTATTTGGCTTATTATAGTGAGAAATGTCCATTACTCTTGAAATTCTAGATGGAGGATAACAAAATAGATTTTATTTCAGAGATAAGCTTATAATAGATGTTAACAGGAAAACAAGATGTTATATCAAGGACTATGAATTCAAGTAGCAAGATTAGATTGTCAGCTTCATAGAAAAAAGGCATATTGATTAAATGAGAATGGTAAATTTGCATACCTGGACCATAACACCCTGCACAATTTGATCCATGCTCCTAGAAGCTTAAACAAATATTTAGGAGAGATGCATACCAGATTTCATAATCTAAACAATAAATTTGTAAGGCTAAGTTCAGTACTATACAAACCTTCATAACTTTCTTGTGAACAAATATTGAACATGAAAAACAGAGAACTGTACTGAATATTTCATCCAAATTTTAATTTAGAACATAAAGAGTAATTTCAGATTGTCACATGTTCAGAAATAGTAACTGCTGTTGCAGTTCACCATAGACCTAGAAATAGTAAATTACCAAGCTAAAGATCCATGGCCAACATCAAAATATAATAATCTACAACATCTTTGCTAGCTGTAATATTATATTGGGTTACTCACTCCGTCCCATTATTCTTTTGATTTCTTAGAAATGTCATATCAAAACACAAAATTCATTTCCAACACATCATTGCTCAGGTTGATCATTCTTGTATAGTTGTATTCTTTCCAATGAATTCAGAAAAATATTAGGTGATACACATTGAGAATCACCTCAAAAACAAAACTAGAGAGATAGATTTATGCATCACAATAACATATAAAAATAGACTGCATACACATACTCCAACCAATCTAAAACCACAAGATTTCATTCCACAAGATTTTGCTAGTGTATGCATAGCAAGCTTACTAAGTATGTTCCAGCAAATCTCTGGTGCGTAAGCTAACGACGTCATCTCTCCAAGCACACTGAACAAATGATTAAGCAATCTCACACACCAAGACCAAAAACAGCCACTAAAAGTAATAACATAACCGAACAAACGCATGACAATCTCGCTCACCAATGGAGGAAACACTTTCTTAGCTGCTCGCCGGGGAACAGAGAATCCACCATGCGAGATCGTGTATCACTTGCAGTTATTGCGGGGAAGGAGGGGCGGCAGGGGGGAGGGGCGGCTGGGAGGGGCGGCAGGGAGGAAGGGCTGGGAGGGGCGTGGAGGGGCGGCAGGGAGGAGGGGCGGCAGGGAGGATGGGCTCGCCGGGGGCCCGTGGAGGGCTGCAGGGAGGGAGGGGCAGCGGGGAGGGGCGGCTGGGAGGAGGGGCGGCGGCAGGAAGGAGAGTGACGGCGGCGTGGAGCTGGGCAGGGGAGGGGCGGCGGCTACAGGCTAGCTAGGGCAGGGCACGCGCATGGACTTAGTTGTGTATAGACACACGTGAACAGTGTACGTGAACAGTCCCGACGGACATATAGATGGAAAAAATTAATTTATCAACTTCAGATCAGATGCTAAAAATAGCTATTACGACCGACACGCGTCCGTCGCTAATAGCGTGCTGTGGTATAGTGCTCCCTATCTGGCCATCTTGGCGTCTCCCTGGGGGCGCCCTCCGCCTCCCACCACCTCCCGCCGCCTCCCTCTATCCCAAATGCCATCTCGCTAGGCCTGGCGGTGCCGCTCTCCGACCTCCGCCGCCGCCCCCCCTCCCTCCCTAGCTCCTCTGGCGGCGCCGCGGCGCTTTTTCCGCCTCTTCCTGGTCTGCCTCCCCTAGGCGTACCGGCGCCCATATCGCGATGCTTTTCATCGCTTCTCTTCGCTCTAGACGCGTCTTCTTCGCAATCTTGCTTTCTCGCTTCTCAGATATTGCACATTTGTCATTTGAATTTTTAATTGTTAAGGTATGAAGAGGACTGGAACCGGAGATATTGCGTCGCTTTTTAGGAAATATGGAGCGAAGAAGGCAAATAAGATTGCATCTTCTTCTTCCCCAAGTCCAACTATTTTTTTTAAGGTGTGCTTTAGGTTTTTTTTTTGGTTAGGCCTACCATAGGATAAAATCCTGGGTCCGCCACTGCTGAACGCAAGCTTGTCATGCTATAAACGTGGTAGGTATTACATAGTACTGTAATTTACCGCTGTGATGTTTGCTATCAAAACAAATATTCCGGGTTAATTTGGTGGCTTCAGAGGACAGGGGAGTTTTTGTATGAGAATTTTGATGAGAGTTAAGTCGACATAGGAGCGTGGATACTTGAACTATAATGGTATACGGTTGTAGTGGTATAGATGTTTCACATGAAACACCGTGTAAAATAATGAAACACTCACAAAACACCACATAAAATACTCATGACACAGTACATGATGAATATACCGTTCATGAGTATTAATTCTACTTTATAGAACACAATCATAAAAGCCATGCACGTGACAAATGGAAGTGGATTGATTTGGAGCATCAAATCGCACAAGATGATTTGGACATTAAATTGGTGGCATGCATGTAATATATATTATAAATTTTAAGGTTTTTTAGAAAATAGATTTGATGTTTAGAGGATTGTCTTTAAATTGATAGTTGATGCCTTCCTTTGAAGGCTCTCGTAGCTATATATAGTCCATGTGCCTATTTGTTGAAGTGTCCGTGTAGCGTAAACGAGCAACCCAATTTGGTCGTGCCTTGTCTCTGATGCATATAGGTTTAGGAGGTATTAGGAATATGGAAGGTATGCTTTGCGTGTGCCCATCGGTTAGCATTCCAAATTTTACGTCTGTCTTTCGTATCACCGCTTCGTCCTATGCATTACCTCCTAGATTTTCAAAATTCTCATGCGCCTCTAGTGTTTTCAGCTTCACGTGTGTTCTCGGACTCAGAGACTGAGCACTCCATGTTCTGTTGCATGTGCACCCATCATCAACCCCACGAATTTCCATCGCTCTCAACTCTTTTGGGAAGCAGTTACACGGTGGTTGTAGTATACTAGGACGGATTGCGCGCCCATGGCGCGCCGTCATAAACTTGCATTGGCTATATAAATAAGCAGTTGGTCCGTGAGTATGTTCAAAGTTATTTGCTCTCATTTTTTAGCATATACACAGATTATAAAAAGAAAAAGAAGACATACGTACATTATGACACCCATGTTGTAGTGTGTAATACAATAAAAAGGAAAAGGAAAAGCTAATTTTAAAAGTCAGGAACTGCTGAAATCTTTCGCAACTGTGAAGGCAACAGACTCCTGAAAGAAGGCACAATCTTCTAATTAATAGCAAAATAATTGATGGACAAAGTTGTTTTGTATGGTGTAACAAAACATACAATGGGTAAAATAGTATGAAAACCTGCTATGCTTACTTTGGTGAAAATCATCCTTGTATGTTACACAAAAATAAATAAATGAGCAATTTGGCACTTTGTAATATAGAGAAGGCAACGAATTCATGAGGCAAGCTAAAAATGACTTTTTTACATGCTTTGCCCAAATCTAAAAAAGGCAGAAGCAAATATACTCCTTTCTTTGTCAAGGACACTTGGACTCTAGGCTATTTCTCAGCTCAGCAGATATGCTGGCATCCTTCTAATTGAGCGACTCGACAAATACTCTAAAAGAATTGATCCAACCCTAGACTTTCTCTTCATGGCTTATACTAAAGAAAATATGTATAATTAAATTATGCTCCTGCGTCTGTGTCTTTCAAAGCAACTTAAGGGCCATATTAGGGACAAATCTAATTTACCTTCATTGGCTTCTGTAATCTTTAAGAACCTTGACTGTAATAGCGACCTGGACATAGCCATCATCAGTGTGCATGTTGATCATACTAATACTTGATGTTATTCCTGTGCATGACCTAGATTCCTCTAGGTGGCGACCAAAACTCTAGCTCGGTGATTCCTTAGTGTTATGCAAGTAAATCATTAATTTGCAATGAACATGATCATATATATGATGAGTATCTATGCGCACACAAAACAACAAAGGTAAAACACTTTCAGTTTAATTTGCTTAACTGCATGATTGAGTAATGGAAAATACGCACGTAATTTACTATTAATTCCCTCAATAATGGAGAAACCTATAGCTAGCTTTCCAGATTTGGCAGGTATAGTGGTACATGAAAATCCAATTATATGTACTGATAATTATTTCGATAGTTTCTATGATGTCAAGTTGCCAAGTGAAACAACGGCACAAAATGGTTAGGAATATATTGTCTTTGCAAATTGCTAGGGGACTTCAATTATCTAATCATGATTTTCTAGAACGCAACCTATATGTAATCTGAATGGAGAAACATTTTTTTTTCAGAAATAAGTATATTGCATTCATGTTTCAATAAAAAAACTGATAGTTAAAAATGTTAGTTCATTTTGAATTGGCCTCCATAGCATATTTTTTATATCAGTGTGCACTCCCCTAAACCGTATAGCTTTTAGATGTATAGTTTCATGAAACTAATATGGGCTTTCCTTCTATGCCCTCTTGTACATGTATACACTGGCCTAATGACCTATCTTGCACCACTTGCTGCCAGCAGAGAGAATAATTTATTGTTTATGCCATTTGATAAGTTAATAGTTCAGTGACATTGACATAACAATCAGCCATCTATTTGTATGAATTCTACACAAACTCACAGGGGTCCGGAGGCAGCTGGGGTGAACTTGATCCCTTCCGCGAACGAAATTATTAGGGGCAAAACAGTAGAAAGGATAATATGGTGGTTACTGAGAAGATTTTTATGTCATATATATGTTCCTGCAACACAAAACACCAGCTGTAAATAAGCAAAATATGCTAAATTAGTACCCATGATGATGGAACTAAAAATAAATCTATTCACCACAGATATTTCGATCCCATGGCACTCCAAAATACAATCCTACTTCCACAGGATTAGTGTGAGACAAAAGCAAAAAGAAAAGTAATTAGCATAGTAGGATCAAAGATTCTCTGATGGTAGACAAGACAAACCAGATGAAAGAAACTTCTGCCAATGATGCTGAGCAGAACAAAATTTGCATACATACAACTAAATGATACATGAAAAATAAGGTTCAAAATCTATTCTCATAGTTTCCATCACTATTACTCCCTAGGCCTTAAAAGTCAATTCTATTGGATTACAAATGAAGAGAAGCCGCGCCAGCGCTAGGCGTCTCCCTCCTCTCACCGGAGTGCGGCGAGGGCGGATCTAGCCTGCACCATGGCGGCGGCAGTCAGAAAAGAGAAAGGCCGCAATGGGAGAGGACGGCGACCGAGGAGGCACGGGGAGAGGATGGTCCTGCGGAAGAAACAGCGGCGACGGGGCGGGCAATGGAGGCACTGGGGGGAGGCGGCGGACAGGGCGCGGAGGAGAGACCGAAGGAGACGCGGGGAGGTGGCGGCTAGGGTTGTGAAACAGGCGAGAGGTGGGCTGGGGCCTGGGAAAGAGGGACCAGACGGGCGAGCCCCTCCGGATCCCGAAGCCGGCAACCCACGGCACGAAGGCGTCGGCCCGGAGGGCCGCGATCGGCAGGTCCTCTCCCTCCTCTAGCCGGTCGACCAGGCGGTCGAAGGACGCCTCCATGGTGGCGCTGACGGCCTCGACGAAGCCGGCGTGCTGGGCGGCGTGGCTGTGGTCGGACGGGAAGACGCCGACGGGGGCGCGCAGGCGGACGCCAGGCGACGGGGAGCCGGGGGGGTGAGGAGGCGGAGACGGCGTTGCCTAGGGCGATGAGAATGGGGAAAAAGAGAAGAGGGGAGAGGATAAGAGAGGAAAAAGGAAGAAATAGAGTAATAGACTGGTAAAAAAGGGAGTGCTTAGCCAGGATTCGAGCCTGCGTCTCCCGTGCGAAATCCAGCGCCCGAAACCAACCCACCAGTTGCCCCGCCTTGCTGTTATCTTGCCGAAAAAATTGCCTTTATATGTATAGTCTGGGTGGACGGTCGGATGTAATTCTCAATCGCGATCGGATGGCCACCGTTTTCTGGCCGACGTGTCGCGTGGAGGAGCTCAACGCTAGCGCGACGTGGCGCTCGGAGGATACAATGCTAGCGCTTTGTATAATAAGATGATTTTGAATGTTATTTTTGTACTTTACTCAATGATTAGTGACATGGTTTATCTACGTGAAGATGGGCCTTGTTTGTTTCAGATTAAATTAAATTAAGTTAAATGAAAATTTGTTATTTTTGTATAAGCCAAATGATGTAATGTTTTGTAGTCATTTTTGTGGGGTTTTAAATAGTACTTGTTAAAGTTTGTAAAAAAAAATTTTCATAATTTTTTAAACTCATTAAAACGTATTTTGAGGGGGTCACAAATTTGCTACAGTAAAACACAACTCTACATTAATCTAAAACAAACAAGGCCATAATCACTGCAATAGATACAAAATAATTCGATTTTAAATAATAGAAAAAAATTCTAGCCTCTACACCACAGATCTAACGCCACAGAAGTATATGGTCCTATAGAACACACACTTATAGTCAAAAACTGACCTACATAAAAAACATAAGAAACTGAAATAGCTAAAATTCGACTCAAATATAATTCTGGATCGGTAAAAAAATACACCTACATATCTCATGGACTTTAATTTCCATGCTCTGATTGATATGGTCATACATGGAAATTAACATCAGTTTACTATTCATAATAAGAGTATGTACAATGCTTGAGATAGCAGTTGTCTCTAACTACTGTCATGACGCATAGAGACAACACCAGAGATAGCATATACAATGATAGCGATGGCTGCACATTTTTATAGATAATTTGCTCACATACAAAATTTCTTAATTCGCGTGTAGAGTCGACTTTAATTTGCTTTGAAGGCGACTCAAATATCTATGCATGCTCTCTCTCCTCCAACTTAATTATCAATTAAGCTGACTTGACACTGCTTAGAGATGTCTTGAAAACTGTTGAGGTTGACTGTTGTACATACTCTAAGTAAAAGTTTACGCCCGCCACCCGAAGATTGGGTTGGGTGACCCGCAAGCCAATGCATACTGCAAGAAATTGACACATAAAACATTGACCCAGAGAAGGTCGATGAAAATATTTGCATATTTTCTACGGATGTTCGATGGACCAACTAAAATAGCCAATTTTATTGGATTTTCAACCATATATCTACCTCGGCTTTTCACCAGACGACCACTATGAGGCACCTGGATCAATTTAGCTGCTCGCTTTCTATCATGGCACATTTCGCAATGCGCCTACCCATGGGCTCTGTCCGCCTCAACTCCCACGCCGCCTCTGTCGACCCGTCTGATGGAGTGACGATCGACACCGAAGAAACCATCTCCAGCGAACTCGGCTTCATCGAGCCGTTGAGCAGCCGGAGGAGGAGAAGCTCCTGTCGCAGCTATCGAACCCCCGTTGGAGTCGAAGGTGGTCATGAGGAGCACCGTCTGCCTCTATATGGGTGGTGGAGCCTAAAGAAGGCGGCCTCTTGGTAGACTTGGCCTATTTGGATGTGGCTGATGTTTTAGCAAATCCAGGGCTAGATGCGTTGTCGAGGCGTGACCTGACATCAGCCCGACCTTCATCGGTATCTAGTTGTGGTGCCTCGACGATCCCTGACCCAATAAGGGGAATAGAGAGGAAAAGAAAATGTGGTCAGTGAGGGAGAAGGCCATTGCTTAATTTCTGCTACCGCCACATCGACAGCACTACTTCTACTGCCTCGACGCGTCGCATCGACGCCGTTGTATGGGCACTATCGATTCTGCCGCATCGACATCTCCCCAAAAACTGCATCGATGTTGTCTCAGCCATCACATCAAAGTCATCGTTGTATCGAGCCGCCTCCGCCACTGTGGGGACTGGGGAGGAGGAAGAGGAGGGAGGCACCGACGGACATGACGGCGAGGAAGAGCGAATATGAGGGCGCTAGTGCATGTGTGAGGAAGAGCTGTCTATGGCAGTGTGAGGTGAGGGAGATGGAGGCGCAGTGCATGTGTGAGGCTAGTGTAAGGTAGATAAATGTAGATGAACGTTTGAGACGGAGGCATGGGTTAGGACCGGTCGGAGCAGGGATCGATTAGGACCCGACCCAACCTCCACTCAACTGTGGACAAGTTGCGTCCATGTCTAGATCTCTATGCTCCAAGCTTACCGTCGACCAAGACCATGGCCGGCGACCGGCGTTCCTTGCCACCTACTTCGTGGGGCTAGCCGTCCTTTCCACTAGGCACTACAACGACGGCCGACACGGTGCATGCATGGCCACATACGTACGTGCTTCTGTGCACTGCACCAAACCATCATCAGGCTACCTCTTCCTTCTCCAGTTGTCATGACCAGACATTCATCGAACTATCGAAGCACGTACTGCCGCGCCATCGCTGCTGGATGGGAGGAGAAACAAAGATGGTCACAGATCTCTTGGTTGGCCTTTGCAGTGGTGGTATATATTAATTATCAGGTAAAAACAATACTCCGTAGAAGGCAGGTGTACCAAGAGGTATCGCCTAGCTTGTCATGCTCGCTATAGCTAATATAATCCACTCTAATTAATTAGTGGCGCCAAACGATACAAAAATGGTAGGATTGCTCCGTCTATGAATTCTCTATAATGATTGAGGAATAATATAGCTCCGTTTGGCTGTTTGATAGACATGTGAATACCTTGGTTAGTACCGTACGTGTGCACTGCATGTGCAGAGGGAAAAATTGGTCGAATAATATATATATAAATAGAAATTGGGAAAGTATGTCACAACGGCTGGGAATTGCCGAAATATACAAGTTTCCGCCACCCCAGATGGCTAAAGGATGCTTCCGTCACGCCGGATGGCTTCCGCCACCCCGGATGGCAAAGTCAGGGGTTTGTGCCACCCCCCGTGGCGGAAACCATCAGAGGGCGACACGTGTCCACCGGCCTCCTCGCATGCAGCAAGGCCGATTGTTCTGCCACTACCGGAAAAAATGATTAAATCGCTAAAAAGCGAGATAGATTATAAATTATTTTTGTTAGCTGCTTGATCACTTATAATGTCCTATTATTTCATGTAAATCTTAATAAGAGGACATAAGAGCATTGTATTTATTTTAATTATTTACACAGCGTATTGATGGGACTGAAATTTTTTGTAAAATTAAAAGTGAATGAAAAATATTTATAAAATTAGAACAAGTTACGCTCGCATTCAAGACTACAAATTTTAATATTTTCACACAAACAGCACATGCGACACCTTCGACAATAATTGTTATTTTTATTCCATTTGGTCTAGAATTGTTCTACGACTTCCTATAATTTGTAGGACAATGCTAAGGCGAAAAGGTTCACATGTGATATCAAATGGTAACATAAATATTTGTTACATTTAATGCGTACGTAATTAAAAAAAGATAGTCAATTAATTTGTTATCATTGAAAAATTATTATTTAATTATTTAGTTCATTATAGTTAGTTACTAATTAACGGTACTTATGACATTTCGAAATAAACATTATTTTAGTTTTTAGGCGATTTTTATCGTATGATTATAAAAAAGATATATTTAATGAAAAATCCTACAAATTATGGAAAGTCTGCGAGAACAATTCTAGACCGACGGAATAAAAATAACAATTATTATCGAATGTGTCTGCATGTGCCTGTTTGTGTGAAAATATTAAAATTTGTAGTACTGAATGCGAGCGTAACTTGTTCTAATTTTATAAATATTTTTTCATTCACTTTTAATTTTATAAAAAAATTTCAGTGATCAAGCAGCTAACAAAAATAATTTATAATCTATCTCGTTTTCAGCGCATTTAATCATTTTTTCCGGGCCGTGGCAGACAATCGACGCGGCCGCGCGCGGCGAGGAGGCCGGTGGACACGTGTCGCCCTCTGATGGTTTCCGCCATGGGGGGTGGCACAAATCCCTGGCTTTTGCCATCCGGGGTGGCGGAAGCCATCCGGCGTGGCGGAAGCATCCTTTAGCCATCTGGGGTGGCGGAAAAGTTTGTATATTTCGGCAATTCCCAACCGTTGCGACATACTTTTCCAATTTCTATTTATATATATATTATTCGACCAATTTTTCCATATGGTCCAGATCCCTCGTTGTCAGAACCCATTCCATTCCCTCATCTCCCATCTCCAAAACTTCACATGTTAATTAGAGCTGTCTGCCGTTTTACGAGAAGTTTGCTAATTAAATTGCCGGTTTTGTCTTGCACGTGTTTTTTTTCCCTTTGACACTATCACAGCCTACACATGTCAATCTACATGTTTTCAGCTCTTTTAATTACCACATACACTGACAAATATAATAGGACGCAATATAATTCAGATGCAACAATCCATTAAGAGAGCATTCCACGTAGAAATATATGATAAGAGCATTCCACACACAAATTATACTACCGTTGTAATTGTAGTAGTATTAATACAATCATGATAGTATATTAATTAAAAACGAAATCAATTTAAGTTATTAGATTCAGAGAAATGGATGGTTTATGTTATTTTTATGTACGGTAAAATGTCGTCTTCACGTGGTTGGCAAACTAAGCAAACAACATCATGAGTTAATCTTCTATCCACGCGTGATATATATCTACAAATTGGACATGGGATGCCTTATGGTGGTGACATGTTCCACTAATAACCATCAAGTTTCTGTCCTTATGCTTAAAGACAACACTATTGAGCTACATGCCCTAACCAATTCACCCAAAAGCCTAAGCTGATGAGGAAGGTTGGGCAATTCACTTATACTTCAACACTCCCCCGCACGTGGAGGCTCCTCCAGGCCTCAAACGTGGAATAGAGTGGGAGACTTATTTAATTGCGCCGGCCAGGACTCGAACTCGAGACATCCGGCTCTGATACCATATTAAGCTGCATGCCCTAACCAATTCACCCAAAAGCCTAAGCTGATGAGGAAGGTTGGGCAATTCACTTATACTTCAACAAACACAACAGTCCAGATAGATCGATACAATGTAGATTAAAGTACACACGACCAAATAACACTGACTAGCTTGTACAGGTTCTAGATGCCAATCCAATCTTTGTTGCATGAACCAGCAAAGGATCATGAATGGACCTTCTCAATCTAACACGCCTATATTACCACAAATCTTGGCGTGAAAACTCTGTGTCTACAATTATGCAAAGTGCAAACATGTATGATAATTAGCAGGACAGTAAAGAGAAGAAAAATCTGCAGTTGAGCTGTATTTTCACTTCTGTTGGGACACATGCATGCAGCCATGCAGGAGTTATGTGTGTAGTGATGATGTGGTAGGATGTGTCCATTTATCAACCATTAAATTAACTTGGCGAGTATAATTGTCTACATAATGAGACTTGCTAAACTGACTCGTTTTCTACTGGCCTTCAAATGATTTTCAATGACGGAAGCCAACTTAGATCCATCATCCATCCGCTGCTATTCCTGGGGGATTCCTCTCCTCAGAAAAAACATATATGGTCACATATTCTCGTAAACATATAAGTTTGGGGCTTGGAAGGTATCGGGAACATGTATATTTGAGAACACTTTGAGAATAAGCATTTTCTAAATTTCTACTGTGTTATTCTTGACATTAATTATAATTAGCTATTAGCTTATATTACTGACGATGGAATCCCTCGTTTTCATGGTTTTTGGATTGCAATGTTTGGCGAGACTCCATGCGACAGCTAGCCGAAGTGCAAAGCTTTGATACCTATCTTGAACATATTTGGCGAGCCCATATTTGATCCAACGGTGGAGGATAATAGTGGGCCGTCCAGAATGGCACACGACATCACCTCGCTATTCACTACGTGCTTGGTATCGAGCATCGACCTCTCTCTCCACAACTAAATGAGAGCGGTCGAGAAAGACTTCTTGCATCGATGATAGTTTTTGGGCTGTCGTGAGTGGCTATGTTGTTGGGACAGCTATTCGTTGGCTATCGAGATTTGTTGAGGTCATCGAAAAACCAGTCGTGTTCTGTAGTTTCTTTGCTCTAGCACAGGGGCGGATCCAGCAGTGGGTCAGTGGAGCTCTAGCACCATCTAGATATGTTGTTTATGACAGTGAAGTCCCACCTTAGACCCACATAATTTTTTAGTGTAAAATAGAAGGAAAGAAGATAATTTCAATTACCCTTTATTATCAGTCTCTTCTATTATTTTATACTACGTCCGTCACTGCTTAGCAAACATATAAGCATCACGTGTGTGGTGTTCCTTAGACAACAAATTGGTGGTCATACACGTTGAGACTCTTCCACAACCTTTTCAAGGAGGAAGACATTCAATATAAATAAATGAGATGTTTAATGGTCTTTGGTATAGCCTGGTGCCTCTCGGTACCTTCGTTTATGACCGCCTATCAAGCTTGATCGATCTAATGATTATCATTTTATGGTACCTTATAGTATCTTTCTGCTATCATAGATGCTAACACCTTAAAGGGCGGATGCAGCCAGAAATATTAGGAGGGACTGAAGTTTAACTCAAGACCTAAGTTTGAAGTTTAGCCCATTCTTCACTTCTATTTTACACTAAAAATTATAGGTGGGTTTAAGGTGGGGCTCCACTGTCATAGACAGTATAGGTGGGGCTACCCGACCCAGTGCTAGGTCCGCCACTGTCTATATAAGTAACATGTAAACGAAGAGACCAAGGGACGAGATCAGGTGGACTCTAGCCAGGTAGCCATAACCAACAGCACTGCCTATAGATCATTTAAATTTGATTGCAAACTTTGGAGCTCTTGACTCCTTTTTGAAACTTTCGGTTCAAAACGCTTTCAAATGTGCACCGACCGAGGCATATGCAATTTCTCAATCTTGAAATTTACGCCTTAGCATTCATATATGTAGTCCACGTTGACACAATGTGAGGTATAAACTTAGGGTATCATCGTTGACTCAACACTATCATGTCACTATTCATCTATATTTCTATCTTTTCTATTTTATTTGATATGGTATAGACTTGACTAACTTAGGTCCTCATTGATGATGCTCTTAGACCCTACTTCAATCAAACGACATATATTAATCAAGCATTTGTTACTACATGAATGGTGTATGGAAGACAACAAAAGACTGTGCATGCATGGACCTTCTCATCACGTGACATCAGATATTCAATCCCACATGTACATATGGTACGTACATTCGTGACCATTCGAACCGCGTTAAGATTCGTTATCAAACTCTCTTCACATGCATGTTTTATAAAAAAACCCACCATATTTTTTATTTCCAAGCAATTGGGTCCTTTTCTTCCTCCTTTGTCCTCTCCTCTCTCCCTGAGTTGGCCAGCCCAACTTGCCGCTCGCCGGTTGCCATCGTGCCGTGCCGGCGCACATATGCGACCACCGTGTTAGTGACCATCGCCTAACTGGTGGGTGGCCAAGCCAGCACGCACTTGTGCCAAGCCGCATCGAGGCTGCGCCACCGTGGTTGCACGCCTACGGCAGCGGTGGCACTAGGTTGGGGTCGGCTCGGGTGAAGAGGAGGAAAGGGTGGAAGATGAAGAAAAAGGATCTGATTGCATTTTAAAAAAAGTTTTAGGGATGTTTTGTAAAAAATATTTTTTTGGTTCTGAGTGGAAGCTGAGCACGCATTTTAGAGCGTATCCAACTACCGTGAACGTGTCTGCACCCGCGTGTAGGTGGGGAAATATGCTTTGTTGCGACATATCTATCCTAACGCAAATTTTGGTGTGAAACGTTTTTGCTTGCAATTATGCAAATATGTACTACACTCCATTAGCAGGGTAGTAAATTGGAGCGCAGCTGAGATATACTATTTTCACTTATGTTGGGCACATGCAACAGGAGTTATTTGGATGGGAGCCGGCGGGCTATCGCCCAGAAGACTCCCAGCGTCCGATTTGATCGCTGAAATTTGTGATCGCTACTGGCCGGCGTGAGTACTGGCGAGGCTCGATCCAAACAAGCCCTTAATGTGTGGTGACGACACTGTGGTAGGATGTGTCCATCTATCAGCCATTAAATTTGTACGGTACTAGTTGAGTAGACGGGCCTATGGCCAGTCGATGCTAAGTTCAGTGAGGCAGCATAGCTTCTTTTTGGTCGGCAGCGATACAGCTTGACCTGCAGAGCCTTCGTTCCTAGCAAAACGTATGCAAACATGTCTTGAGTATGTTTCTTACAAAGATAAGGTTTCGCATGAACAATCTATGATTTGGTACTCACGTTATAGCAGGCGCACTATCTTTGGAAGCTATTAGCTCGTAGGTAAAATCTATTTGAACACCACCCTAGTCAAGACGATCATACAGCATGCCGCATTCAGTAATGCACTATGAAAGAAGAGGAGGTTTTGTTGACGATGAGATAGGTTACCTGATCAGGAGGGGTAGCACAAAGCACGGGCTCATGGCTATCCATGCCAGTTGAAGAAGCTGTCACAATATTCGATAATGGATCAGGTAGGACGACCATATATTTATAGAATATCATCACTCGTTAGGCTCAAATTATAGTTTAAAATAGTGTATATTATGTAGTTAGAAGCAATCGTACATTTGATGTAAATTGAATATATTTTAATATCCAAAGCCAAGTACTTGTATATTCAGTTGTATACAAACTACTTTAAATAGGTGGGTTAAAGTTTATAAGCTTAAATCTCACATATACAACTCCAAACTTGGAAATATTCAATATGCCTATACAGGACCCGATCATATGAAACTCGAATAAATCATCACATAATATGAAACTCATCCTATGCAGTGTAATTATTCGATCTAAATCTCAGCATGATCATACAAAATGTTGATCTGTTTTCTTGCCAAGAGGAGTGCCATGATAGAAAACAATGCATGTAAAATACATGGTTGCATTAACAGGATCTTACATCACTCATGGAAAAGTCTATGGCAAGGCCAAGTGCAATCATATTCACTCCACTCAGTTTGTCAACAGTGAAGGCCAAGTATTGTCCTGCAAATGGTGAAGGGTGAGAACTAATGGATGTTTAGAGAATCTATCATGCAATACAAAACATAGCGCAACAATAAGCTATCATTGAAGACAGCATCAAACTTCTAAGATACAGGAAAGTAGCCGGAATACCGAGCACTAACCAACATGACCAGGTAGATGTGGCAAATAGAAGGAAGCAACAGCATCAGGATAAAAGCTAATATGCACTTCTGGAGTTGCGAACGGCTGAAAACATTCTGGGTAAGTAAATCTATACTTGTCATACCCAAATTCGAATGCTCATAAATGTGTAGTCCCAAGGAAGCATGAATACAAAAATTTGCATCATCAATGAACACTTCTAAAATCGATTAAACCAAGAAACAAAAGAACCTAAGGGAACGCAAATTATTGTAGCGCCTTGCTTTAGAACTAAACCATTCTTTCCATGATTAATTCAGTAGGCAACACAACCATATTTTTAATAGGCTATTGTTATTGCTATTAATCCGTGAAAATTCAACACGTGAAAATACCATGAGGAGAAGATATCGTGTCTATATTTCTTAAGCAGCTGCAACCAGAAGAAGATATTATTACCATGTGAAAAGCTATGGCTAAGAGCAGAGCAAAATTCCTTTAGGTAAAGTAAATTCAGACAACTGTGGTCTACAAAGCACTTCCTGTTTCATTTTCTTTTTGTTGTCATGGACCTTCTAGCAAACCTGATTATAATTATGGCCTACATCAATGATCTTAACCTATGCAACAATCCAAACAAACTTGATATAGAGAAAAAGAAAGGCGAATGGCAGGTATAACATATGGATTTAAGCTGGCTCCAAACTGATTTACCTTTTTGGAAGAACTAAATGAGCTAACCACCTTCATTAAACCTCAAAACGAAAGGGAATGAGTCCTTTTCTACCAGTGATCGGAAAGGAACAACGTTACAACCAACTATTCACAAGGTGTGGTAATGACTCATGACCCATGGATACATTATACAACAGAATTTACTCAGATTTGTTGGATATACATATCCAAAACAACCCTTCCTGGTGATCAGCTCCCCAAAATCTCATGGTTTAATGGCTCCTTTTCTATCTGCACTATAATGGAACGAATGATAAAAAATAACTCAAATCCAGTAACCTATTCATGTGCCCACTATCCTTCAATTGGATCAAGATAATACTTATCTAGCTCTCCCCCTAGCCGAGACAAACGGTCAAGACAAAATCCAGTACCTCATGGATTGCTTACTTCTTGGTGCTCACTTCACCATTAGAAGTTTTCCTTCCATCAACCCCACTCAAACTTGATTGTTTACCATTCCTGAGTGACATTTGAGAAATCCCATTCGGTTTTTTCTATAATAGTGATGTCTTTCTCGTAGGATTCGCCCCCTCTAAAGTGTCTGAACCAAGATAACTCGAAACACGAATGCATAAAAAGTCATTTCCAGAACAGTTCAAGAACAGCACTGGATCTTACCTGATGTCTGTACCTTTTGCACTCTTAGGCTGGGCCTTCCTTGCAATTGGGACACCCCCATTTGCAAAACCTGAAGATTTTGGAGCAAACTGGGGCGCTGCTGCCCACCGCACCGTCATGGGAACCATCCCCGTTGGAGCCACCGGCGGGAGGAGTAGGAACAGGGAGCTGTCGGTGTCGGTGAGGAGATCTGCAGGGGAAAGGACAGCGGTGGAGGAGGAAGGGGGGACGGCCGTGAGGGGGTGGGCCACCGGCGCCGTTGGGGAGGCGGCGAGGCATGTCCCATGGACAGATCCGGGCTCGAGGGACCACGGCGGCGCCGGATCCAACCTGTAGAGGGGAGAGCACGAGAGGAAGGGGGGACGGCCGCGAGGGGAGAGCGAGGGGCCACCGCCGCCAACGGGGACGAACCGCAGCTCCCTAACCGTCGGTGAGGCTAGCGAAGGGGGGAGAGCGAGGGGGCACCGCCGCCGGGAGACGAACTGCAGCGCCGACCCATGGCGGCGACGGCAATGGCTGACCTCATGCAGGGGAAGGCGACGGGACCGAGGGAGAGGAAGCGAAGGAGGAGATGGGGGAGGAGGGTAGGGCGTCGCGGGGAGGAGGAAATGCCAGTGGCGGCTGCTACAACCTCATGGGGAGGAAGGCGGCAGGACCGAGGGAGAGGAAGCGAAGGAGGAGGCAGGGGGAGGAGGGTAGGGCGTCATGGGAGGAGGAAATGCCAGTGGCGGCGGTGGGCTATGACCTCATGAGGATGAAGGCGACGGGACCGAGGGGAGAGGAAGCGAAGGAGGAGATGGGGGAGGAGGCTAGGAATGAGAGGCGGCGGGGAGGGGGGCGCACAGCCAGGGAGGCGGGTCGGAATCGTTAGGGTTTGGACCACGGGTTGATAAACAAAAAGTCTAGGGGGTTTTATGCAAAAACGTCCCTCTGGCTGATCATCCTACCGCTCGGGCGGAATCCGACGGCGCGCGAATTGTGGGTGACGTGGCCACCGCGGGAGCAGAAAAGAGCCACGTGGCCAGGCGGGCCGAGCCTCTCGGCTATGTACTATTTATTGATAAATAATAGAGACTTGTTAAAACCAACTTGTTTTCTACCATATGCTTCAGATGATTTCCATTTTTCTTTTTTATTGTGCGATATGTAGGAGGAGGTCTACTCAAATCAATCCCTTGCTAGTCATCAAGGATTTGTCTCTACTAGAGAGACATATGGTGCCAGATTTTGATAAGCATATAAGTTTAGGGCTTGGAAGGTATCGTGAAGGTATATATATGAAACCCTCTTAAAATATGTATTTTTTTAATGCGATGTCTGTCATAGTATCCAACTATAGTTAGCCTGTAGTACCGAGGACGATGAAATTCCTCATTTTTATGGCTAGCAGCTTCTCGTTGATTGGCGAGACTCCGTTGTCGTTGATTCTCGTACTAATATTTTAACAATATGTTGTGTGAACATGTCTACGTTAGTGTAACAACAGGGTGTAAAAACCAAGTCTAAATGCATATGCAAGAGGAACATATGTGGTATGAACTATGAAGAACCGCAGACAAATTGAGTACTATATACTGGAATATGAATCTTAGATGTGGATACAGGAATAATTCTGGTTGCATAAACACTAAAAAAGATAGTTTGCCCCCAAAACGCCGATAAACATATGGCTAGCTAGTGAGCTATTTTATAATATATAGGATATCATTTTGCAATAAAAAACATGGCTGTATGAAATCTATATTTTTCTTATCTATCTAAAAAGTCCCTTAGTTTTGAACTTTATTAAGATACAATCAAAGGAAAATGATTAGGAAGCATGCACAAAATGGGAAAAATCTAACCATTGCTAAGGCTTGCCGATCCTTGAAAGTGGCGGTTATGGCATGTGTTTGCTATTAGTGGATGGCCAATCAATAATAGACATATGTGATGGTTAAGTACTATTATCTTTGCGTTAGCATCCATGGTTCTTTACATGGAGAACTATTTTGCCTTGGATTGTAATGCCCTTTATATTGAGGACTATATTTATCTATGCATGGTATACCTCTTTGTTTGTAGAGGCTAGATTAACTTCAATCATCGAAAAATAAACATTCAGTCTCTAAGAAGGCATAATGGTAAAACACTGAGACACCTAGTTCTTCCTAGACATCCATCATCAGGAATATGTGAGAGAATGCCTGTGAAGTGACACAGACAAAAAAAAAAAAACAGAGTAGAGTTAGAGGTTCATGCAATTTAACCTTAAGCATCTGTATCTGCCATCAAGCGCTTTTTAGATGTGAATGCATTATCAGTGGAGTAGAAGCCAGGCTACGCAGAGCACACATGAAGAAGACGAACCCGGCCAGGAGCATAGTCGCTTGGATTGAGGGAACACGATCAATACTTCAATAGAGCAAATCAGACAGGCAGAGGTGGAGGAGGAATAGGGATGAGCATGGGCCGGTTCGACCCATCGACCCACCGACCCAACTTAAAGAAAATAAGAAAATGGGTCAGTGGGTCGGACTAGAATAATTTGAGGGAAAAAAGGGATCGGATTCCCTATACCCACTGGTTCTCCTAGGTCGACCCACCTCGCACTCGCCTCGCTTCCCTCTGTTGCGGCGGGCGGCGGCGCCTCCACGCCTGTCGCCGCCTAGCCAGGCCGGTTGCCGCGCCTCCCCTCCAGTCGCCACCTTGCTCTGTGGGGCCCTGCCGGTGACAAGCGGCGAGAGCGAAGGGAGGAGCTACGGCGCCACCTCGCCGAGGACGCCGATTGGCCCCGCGCCGACGGCCGCTCCTTCAACGACTGTCGGCCCGCATGTAACTCCCCCAAAATCTCTACCTGCCTCCATTCGAGCTTAAGTACGTTGTGTGGACTGCAGTCTGCACCTGAGGTGTTCGACGTTATGCGTGTGGAGCTGTGGCATGTCTGATACTTGACACCGGGCGTTCTTTGGCCTTTGGTGTGCGTACCTGGTCTATTGTTCTGACACCGGACACGGAAGATGCTCAATTTTGTGCCCCGTTTAGCTGATGGGAGCCATGTATTTCCAGGCACTGGTTGTGATTTTCTAGTATACAGTCAGGGTGTTCGTTCTACGTTGGTGCTTGATTTGTGTTAAAAGGAGTTTATTTGAGCAGCTGTGTTCTTGCATAGGGCTTGCCTTTACTCTTTAAGAGGGGATTGAAGGTGTTGGATAGTACTATTCTGTAATCACTACGTGAGGATTGTCTAGTGTATTCTAGATGTTTTTCTTCTTCTTCTTCTTCTTTTTTTTGTTGTCGTGCTTCTCTGGTCTGTTCTTGACTGCATTAGTGCTATACCTCTACACCTTAAGTGTTGTCGACGATTGAGATATCGATCTCAAGTCAATTAAGGTTCTTGAAAAAAGGAGATAGAAGACATGCTGAGCTATGCGAACAACAATCAACGAGCAACAGGGAGACACAGGGTTTTTATCCTGGTTCGGGCCTCTCAGGAGAGATAATAGCCCTACGTCCAGCCTTTCTTTATATCAAAGATGATTACAAAAAGGAAGCTCGACGAGACGAACAAGTCCCGGCGAGATTATAGGTGTACAGGAAAGCAATACGCAACAATGCGAAGTCGCTTGGCCTAAGATTAGGTGCTCGATTGGCCGTCAACTCGTGCCCTCTACACATCGTAGGGGCCCTATTTATATAGTGTTGAACAAACCGACCTACCAAGGGATAATCGAGCCGGGCTAACTACGAGATCGTAACGAACTCGATCATGCCAAATACATACCGAGGCAGATAAGGTAAACTCCAAGTCTTGGGGATCACGACGTCTGTTCCAATCCGAGAAACCACGTCCGGGTCTTCACGTAGCCATGCAGAACTCTTGTTTGAGTCGGACTCGAACACAAAGCCTTGGGCGCCACGGATCATACCGATCGGGAGGCTGTTCGGTACTACGCACATGGGCCCAATAGAACCTTCCAAGGAGCAGGCCCTAGGAGGTTGTTCGATTGGGCCGTCAGGGAGTGGACCATGGCAATGGGCCGTGATTTTATCCCCGACAGCTAACCCCCGAGACTTAAGTGGAAGGACTCACTAGAGTGGGGTATTCCTCTTGAGACTCCAAGTCACGAAGAGGGAAGTATTGCTGTTGCGAGGAGGTACAACAAACGACCGAGCAAGTTATGTTTTCCCGAACATGACTTGTCCGGGATCGAACAAACCCGATCAGTACCGAGCAACTCCGTTGCGTCGAACAGGGAACAACATTTGTCCGAGCAGAGCATTCAGTCCTTGGTGCAGACACTGAAAAAAGTAGCTGTTGGTAGATCTCAACGGTAACTTACGCTGCGCAGTGAAAATAGACGACCGTTTTTACTTAGCCGCTGCAGTAAAAACTAGCCGTTTGTGGCGAAAATCTGTTGCAGAGCTGCTCGTCTGGGTCTATAAAAGCACCCAAGCTGCCCGCAGCTTGCCACTTCCGCTCTTACGCCTTTTCTTCCTAAGCCCTAATTTCAACCATGCTCAGCATCAAACAGCCAAACGTCACTCCCAAATCTGTTTGTCCAGCCCTGGGGATTGTTATGGCCAAGTTCACAGGCACTAGCATGACCGAGGAGGACCTCAAGATCTTAAAGGCAGAGGGACACGTCGACACCGGCAGTTGGAGGCTGCCCGGGGAGAAGAAAGAACCAAGCCGCCGAGGAGAGTTCGTCAACTTCGATTATTTGTTTCGGGTTGAGATCTCCCGAAAGCGATTTCGTGGAGGCCTTTCTCAACATCAGCGGATTAGAGGTGGCGAACCTCAATCCGAACTCTATCCTCCAGATGGACGTCTTCGCACACCTGTGTGAAGGCTATCTGCGAATTGATCCGGCGGTGGGGCTGTTCCTTCACTACTACACGGTGACGAGTAGCAGCTCCGCCGCTTCCGGGCTGGGGTGCTACTACCTCAAGCTCCGGGCTACCGCTGACGACGTCCCGTACCCTCGTCCACCGCTGCTCGACTTAATGGGCGTGTGGTGGATGAGGTGGTTCTACACCAAGCGGTGCGACGACAGCAAGCTTGTCTTCATCGGACAGGCGTCGGCGAAGGGAACCCCAATGCTTCGACCGGAGCTGTCCGACGAGGATTGGTACCTTACGCGGAAGATCGCTTCCCTCGTGGGCCTCGGGCTCACAGGCAAGGAGATCATCCGTGACTTCACAGCGAACAGGATCTGTCCACTGCGGAGAAGATCCTACCCCTTCTACAAGATAGAAGGATGGAAAGACATCATCAGGGAGAGCACGGGTAAGTGCTTTTAAGACTCAATCTTCACTTGGTGATTTCATCTGAACAGGAACTGAGAGACTCTTATGTTCGGGTAGTGCAACCGACCGACGCATGGGTGACCGAGCAGGTCGACTCCATGCTGAAGGCTACCAAGAAGGACGGCGAGGTGGCCTACACGTGTCCGCATAACGTGCTCGTCCGCACATCCAAGGTAAGTTACGTAGATCCCTTTTGCGTCGCTAGACTTGCACTGCTGTAAAATGCTAACATTTGCTTTCCAAACAAACAGGAGGACCAGCTGATCCTTGGAGGGATCGTGGAGGAGCTCTCCGAGACCGAGGGAGCGAGGAAGGGCAATGCCAAGTTGGCCGAGAAGCCCAAGGTGGCCGCAGCGCCGACGCGAAGCTCTCCGCACCGCAGCGGCCGCCAACCATCCCTGAAGCCCCCTGTGGCGAAGAAGCGCCCCGAGCAACTTAAGCGCGAGCGCGGCCAGCCGAGGGGAGAACGCCCAAGTCCATCCCTCCTTGCTGAGCAAAGCGACGAAGAGGTACGGAACCTATCCCTTTGGCTGAAGCGCTTTACACAAGCTCATCCGGACCGTGTGGAACGACTGCAACAGATCGCCGAGCAGAGGAGGCTCGAGAAGGAGGTAGCGCGCAAGGAAAAGCTTCTTGCGCTGCGCCAAAAGAGTGCCCAGCTCAGCAAGGAGCTAAGCTTGTCGCCGCAAGCTTCCGGAGGTCAAGGCGAGAAAGCCAAGGAGCCCCCGAGTAAAAGGCGCAAGAAGATCAAGCCCTTTATAGCAGGCACGTAATGGCGAGACTGCTCTCTTTTCACTACATCAAACTGCACAAGACTTGAAAGATCTCTTTATCATCAGCTGCCCCAGATGAGAGAGCCACGGATGATGTGGACGCGGCCGTCGAGCGGTCCTTCTTGCCCGAAACACTGCGGGTGCCTCGCGAAAGTAACGAGGTCGCTATACGAAGGACAAGCTGGCAGCGTGGTCTGCGCTTCCGCCAGGCTCCACCGACCAGATTGACGCACTGAAGAGCGCGGTGGCAAGGTTGGAGGCCCAAGAAACGGAGCATGGCGTCACAGAGAGTGGAGCCAAGGTATTGGCTCTGCCGGCTGCCCAAGACGGGACCGAAAGCGGCGATCTGGCACGCCGTCGCGAGGAGATCGTCCTGTGGCGGCGGCAATCCTCGGCGGCGGTGGAGAAGTCCCTACCACCAGGGAGCAAGAAGAAGATCTCGTATAGGGGGCTCAAGTCACCCTGTCCGTTACTCCACCGACATCTCCTGTCAGAGAGGCGTCGGTCTTGCCCGAAGGCGAACGGGCAGAAGAGCAAGAAGAAGGGCAGAAGCACGGGGGCGACATTCCCTGGCCCGTCGCGACTGCCCCAAGGCGGGCGCGCGCCTGCATGGAAAAGATGAAGCGGAGAGATCACCGCGCGGGTCTCATCCTGAACAACCGAAGCTTCGTGACCCACGGCTTTGAAGATCGCCTGCGCCAGGGTCTGGAGCGTCGGCTTGGAGAGGTAAACTTCAAAACCAAACCTTATCCGCTCGAGCTAAAGCAATCCAAAGCGACTGACTTGGTCTTCTCTCTTTTAGGTCGTGAAGGGCACCATGGAGGAACTCGAGGAAGGTGTCACCGTCGAGCCTTGTAGATTCTGGCGGCCTTCGAGAGCGACCGGATGAGGGGGCTCGAGGGGAGCCTCTGCATCGAAAAGCCGAGCCGGTGAAGGCAAAGGTGAAAAAATCAAGGCCCAACTGACGAGGAGAGGCGGACTTCTCTGGCTCCCAGAGAAGATCTCCACCCCGGGTATCACAGAGGAGGCCGAGAAATGCAGGCTGGCCGCAAGGGCGAGAACCGCGGAGAGAAGGGTCAAGGAGCCGGACGAGCAGACTCAAGACCGCCGAAAGCAATGAGCTAGTCGAGTGAAGATCGACCAAGCAACAAGGCCAAGATCGAAGAGTCAAGGCTCTCCGTGCAAAACAACGGAGCGAGCCAGCACAAGAAGGAGGAAGTCGAACGTCTCCGAGCTGAGGCCAGAGAAGGGTTTAAAGCCCAAGGGGAAGTCCTACGCCTCAAAGAAGTGATCGAGGAGCTGAATGAGCAACTTGCTTCTAAGTAGCAATAGGGCTGTGACCCGAAAGAGACTTTGTACCTGCAAACTTTTGGTTATATAAATAAAAACTTACCTTTTTTCTGCAAAAAAGAGCAGGAAAAAGACAAGGGCGAACAGAAACTAAGAGAAAGACGAAACAACGCTAGGAAGTTTAAAAAAAAACGGTAGAACGCTTAGCCTAACTCCCAGCCCCTGTTGTGCATCTGCTCGAAAACCTGAGTTTGTGAACTCGAACAGGTGCACAAGAGAAAGAGCGACACCCTAGCCCCCGGTACGGATGATGCTTGAAGACCTAAGTGTGCGAAATCAAGCACATACATAGGGAGTTAGAGCGACACCCGCATCCTGATCGGCGCAGTCCATGAACTGCTCGTCGACGTAAGTTAAGCGATTCAGAGGATAACCGAACAAGGAAAGTGCCTCTGTCGCGGAGGACTTACGAGAGCAGGCTTTGCCAAGTGGTTGTGCCGTGAGCGGTAAGTGCCTCTGCCGCGGAGGGCTTACGAGAGCAGACTTAGCCGTAAGGCGAAAAGCCGTGTTACGTAACTCTGAGTTTAGGAACTTGCTAAAACTAGATACGAGCAGGGAAACCCTGAAGATCGCGAAGCCAAGAGTTCGTAAGACCGGGCAGCCATCAAGTGTTACCAGAGAGAGAGGATAGTCTGAGAAGACAAGGAGTGAAAAGGGCCGCGGGGGGCCGTGAAAATTCACTGTTTATTGTATTGAACTTTACATGGCAGCCCAAGAGACTTGGACGAACTAAGACGCGAAGTTTGACAAAAAGCACGAAGCTAAGCAAACACACGAAAGACCTACACAAAGAACATCTGGTCGGGTCGATGCTCCAAGTCTTTGGTAAGCTCTCTCCGTCCTCCATTGCGGCGAATATTGGATGGAGTTCGGGCCGCGCGCAGAGCGAGGTCGCCCACCTTCAAGGCCCTTGGTCGAACAGATTTGGCGGCGTCGCGGCGAAGATCTTCTTTGGTAGCGCCATTCTAACTTGTACCCGGTCGCGTGTGCCTTCGAGAAGATCGAGTTCGAGCAAGCGCTCTTGCTCAGAGTCAACCAAGTTGACCGAGCTCGTGCGGGGCGAGCTGAGTACTATTTTGGCGGGCAAAATGGCTTCTGCACCGTAGACCAATTGGAAAGGAGTTTCCCCGGTTGCCCGACTAGCTATGGTGCGAACGGCCCAGAGGACGGAAGGAACTTCGTCAACCCAAGCTTTGTTGTGCTTGCGGAGTGCCGCGAACACGCGCCGTTTGATACCCTGTAGTATCTGTCCGTTAGCTCGCTCGACTGCTCCATTGCTCTGTGGATGTGCCACGGAGACGAAGCAAACCTTGGTTCCCAGCTGTTCGCAGTATTCCTGTAATAGCTCGCTTCTGAACTGAGGACCGTTATCAATGATCAGCTTGTGGGGAATCCCGAAGCGCGTGATCACGTTGCTTTTGAAGAAGCGGACAGCCGTTTTGGCGTGAAGAGATGACACAGGCTCTGCCTCAATCCACTTTGTGAAAGTGTCAATGGCGACGAGCAAGTGTGTGTAGCCCTTATACCCCTTGGGGAACGGGCCGAGCAGATCCAAACCCCATGTGGAGAAAGACCATGACGGGGGGATCGTTTGGTGCTCTTGGGTGGTCTTATGGACCTTCTGAGCGTGGAATTGACATGCCTTGCACTTATTTACCACATCTCGGGCATCCTGTAACGCAGTGGGCCAGTAATAACCCATGCGAAACGTTTTGCCGACCAGAGTCCTGAAGGAGGCGTGGTTGCCGCAGGCACCCTCGTGTATGTCCCTAAGAAGGAACACACCCTCCTACTGCGAGATGCACTTGGAGAGGACTCCTAGAGCACCTTGGTGGTAAAGGATGCCGTCCACAGCCTTGTATGGACTAGCACGCCTTATAAGCCGGGAACGCTTCGGCTTGTCGTCGGCGAGGTCCTATCGCAAAGTACCGGACAAATGGCGTTGTCGATCCATGACACCTTTCGATGACGGAGACAGCACCACCTGTCTCTGTTGCCTTGTCCGGAGACGTGATAGAGGGTTTGCAAAGGTGCTCGACGAGCACACCTGCCGGAGCAGGTTCGCGTGAGGATCCATACTTGGACAGCTGGTCGGCCAAGAAGTTATCCTTCCTGGACACGAAGAGCACCTCGAAAAATCGAAAGTGCCGCTCCAACCTCCTCACTTCAACCAAGTATCGCGCCATTGAGTCATCGCAGCACTGATACTCCTTGTTTACCTGATTGATGACCAGCTGTGAATCTCCCTTCACAGTTAGCCGTTGGACGCCGAGCGACATGCACGCTCTTAGTCCGCGACGAGGGCCTCGTACTCCGCGGCGTTATTAGTCGCCGTAAAGTGTAGTTGGATAGAATACTGGAGTTGCTCTCCTTGAGGGGAGATGAGAACAAAACCAGCCCCCGAATTTCTAGTCCGCGAGCCATCAAAAAACATGGTTCAAGGGTTTCTTCAGGTTGCTCGGAAGCTTCCTGAGACTTGGGCGGGCAGGTCCATTCAGCGACAAAGTCAGTCAGGACCTGAGATTTAATAGCAGTTTGGGCAGCAAACAGAATATCAAATTCTGCTAGTTCCATTGCCCACTTAGCTATACGTCCGCCGGCTTCCTTGTTCCGTAGGATTTCTCCCAGAGGGAAATTGGTCAAGACCAATATTTGATGCGCCTGGAAGTAATGCCGAAGCTTCCTGAAGGACATGAGCAAAGCATAGAGCAACTTTTGGACCTCAGGGTAACGCTCCTTTGATCCGTGAAGCACCTCGCTCACGTAGTAGATTGTCCGCTGGATGCCTTCCCTTTCCACCGTCAAGACCGCGCTCACCGCTTGTGGCGTGTAGCCAAGATACAGTAAAAGCTACTCGCCATGTCGCGGGGTAGTCAAGACAGATGGGTTGGACAGGTATTGCTTTAGATCTTGGAAGGATCTATCAGCCTCATCTGTCCACTGGAAGCCATTGTGCTTGCGCAGGGCCTTAAAGAAGGGTAGCCCGCGTTCGCCTTGACGGGTAATAAATCTGCTTAGAGCAGCCATCCACCCTGTGAGGCTCTGAACTTCCTTGACGGTAGTCGGAGCCTACATGTTTTCAATGGCCTCAATTTTTTCAGGGTTAGCAGAGATTCCTTGCGAACCAATGACGTAGCCGAGCAACATTCCAGATTGAACACCAAAGGTATACTTCTCTGGATTTAACTTTATTCGATGCCTGATGAGATTATGAAAAGTTTCGGCCAGATCTTTTACATGATCTGGAGCATACTTGCTCTTTGCAACTATGTCATCGACATAGACCTCCAGGTTCCTTCCGCGCTGTTCTGGGAAAGTCTTCTCCATTAAGCGCTAGAACGTGGCACCAGCATTGCGCAGACCAAAAGACATGGTCGTATAGCAGAAAGTGCCGAAGGGGGTGATGAAGGCAGTCTTCTCTTCATCCTCGGAGAGATGCTTATTTGGTGATAACCGGAGTAAGCATCCAAAAACTCAAGAGCTGGGCATCCGCGATCGCGTCGACCAATTTGGTCTATCTTGAGGCAATGAAAATTGTCTTTAGGACAAGCAGCGTTTAAATCTGTGTGATCGACACACATACTCCACTTGCCGCCTTTCTTCTTTACAATGACAGGGTTGGCCAGCCACTCTGTGTGATCAACCTCGCGGATGAAACCAGCGAAAGCGACTTTGCTGTCGATCCTTGATGATCCCCCGCAGAAGTCCAAAAAGCGTCAAGCTTCGCCATGAGACTTTTTGTCCATTTGATCGCCAGTTTGTGCTCGATAACCTCCCTTAGGACCCCGGGCATGTCAGACGGCTCCCAAACAAACACGTCTGCATTAGCTCGGAGAAAGGCAATGAGCTCGCTTTCCTATTTGGGGTCCAAATTGGCCTCCAAGTGAACTGTCTTGGAAGAGTCATCAAGAGACAGCGGAACTTTCTTGGTCTCTCCCCCTGGCTGGACAGAAATCTTGGGACGGGCAGACTTGGTCTGCGGAACGTCGGGACCACGCGGTGGAAGCTGGTCGACCAGGACAAGGGATTGCTCGTCACAATCTAGGGCAGCCTTGTAGTTGCCCTTGACCGTAATCACACCGTTAGGGCCCGGTATCTTCACGCAATGGTATGCATGGTGAGTCACGGCTATGAACTTGCCAAGAGATGGCCAGCCCAAGATCGCGTTGTAGACAGATGGGAAGTCAACCACGTCAAACGTGATCAACTCTGTCCGGAAGTTGTTTGGACTGCCGAAGGTGACGGGCAAAACAATCTGCCCCAACGGCTTGACAGCTTCTCGCGGGACGATCCCATAGAAAGGCATCGCGACCTCTTTGAGCTTGGAGCGAGAAATCTGCATCTCGTCCAAGACTTTTGCTGAAAACAAGTCCAGCGCACTCCCGTCGTTCATCAAGACACGGCCAACTCTGGCATTGCTGATGGTCGGAGCGACCACCAGTGGGAGTCGCTGAGGCTTGGTCATCCCAGTGAGGCAATCCTCCTGAGAGAAGGAGATGGAAACCTCGGTCCACTTCATCGATTCGGGCTGAGACTTGCCCTTTTCGACGTTGTGGACCTCCCGAGCAGCTTCCTTGAGGTTGCGCCAAGAGGGATAAGCCGAGGAGCCGCCAAAGATAACGGCTATATGGCTCACGGGCTCCTGATATTCGTCATCATCGTCCCGATCACCACCATCGGCTTGGCGCTTGTCCTTACCGGCATCACCTTTTTCGGGCAGGGTGGGCATTGGGCCCTTGCCGTTGGAGAAATCCTCGAGCTTTGCAGCCCAGGTCCTATAATGATGTGTATCATGCCCGTAGTTCTGGTGGAACTTGCAATATCGGTCACTTGGACCTTTCTTGCCTTGATTGCCTCCCTGAGCGGGCTTCTTGCTCTTATAGTTATTATTGGGCTTCTTCTGCCCGTCTTTGGGAGGAGGTACGCGATCTAAACCGGCGACGGTGTTGTTTGCATCACCTTTATTCTTTTTCTTCTGGGACTTCTTGTCACCAGGATTGTTGCTGCTCTTCTTCTTCTCATCCACACCAGGCTGGGCGGGCAGCTCGTCCTTGTCAAACGCCTTCTTATACTGAACACGCTCTATCGCATTGGCATAGCGGTCAGCCGCCTTGAACAGGTCGTTGGTGGTCCAGCTCTCATTGATCTCAAGATCCTGGGTGAGCCGCTCGTCGCGAACTCCGTTTTTTAAGGCGCGGACAACGGATTCGTCCAAGATGCTCGGGATCGTGTTGCGGATCTTAATGAAACGCTTCACGAAGTTGCGGAGGGTCTCCCCGTTCATCTGGATCATCTGGTGCAGATCATCTTCCTTGCCCAAACGCACGTAACAGCTCTAGAAATTGGCAAGCAGAGCGTCACAAAGCTGGACCCAAGAGCTGATAGAACCTTTTTGCTGATTGAACAGCCACGTCCGAGCAACACCCTCAAGGACAGTCGGGAGGTAATTAGCCATGATAAGCTCGTCACCTTCGGCTGCCATGATGGCTGTAGCATAGATGGAAAGGAACTCCTCTGGGTTCTGGGTCCCATTGTACCTCTCCACGTGGCCAGGTTTGAACTTGGAAGACCACCTGATGGTGCGGAGCTCGTCAGAGAAAGCCTTGCAGCCCAGGCTGTACGACCGGCCACCCTCTCCTGCAGAACATAGTCTCCAGAAGACGTTGGTCCTGTTGCGCGGAGGAACTCTTGTTGAACGGGAAGATTCTGCCTGGAGGAACTCTCTCCGGGATAGCCCTCCGCGTTCCTTCCTCGTGGTCGCTACAATGCGCTCCTCACGAGGGGATCGTCCGTGATCGTCGCGTGCTCGCTTGCCCCTGTGATCGCGGTGACCACGGGGACTTGGCGAACGTTGCCGACCACGGGTATCTGGCTCTTTGCGAGTCGCCTTTCGTTGGTGACGAGGGTCACGTGATCGATTGGAGCGCTCGCTATCCGAATCCACACGGACAGGCTGACTGCGTTGCCCGAAGGAGGTGTTAACTTCACCTATAGACTTAAGGCCATTGGCCAGTCGCTCTAGGTGGGAAGCAACAGCGTCGCCCATGAGGGCGAGGTTGTCCTGGTTAGCGGATCTAATCACCGTTGCCAGGGCTTGGAGTCGTTCCCGACTCTGCTCAAGGGGTTCTGGGATCCCTGAGACATCCGCGTTTTGTCCGACCGGGACGCGGGGATTCGACCCGAGCAGTTGAACCTCTGCCGGGGGACTTGGCGTAGGTGTGCGAGGCTGATCACGGATCTGCGCCAAGGTTTGGTTAATCGAGGCGTCCAGGCTACGGAGAACAACATCTTGTTGGCGAGCAGCCATAGCAGCCCTATCATGAAGCTGAGCAGAATTGGACTGCCCAACCTCGTCGGCCGCCACGGCCCGCGTAGGGTCCTCTGAAGTCCCTGCGCCGGCCATGTTGATGCTGCGATGGCCGTGTGTTGGCACGCTAGACGGTGTCATCACTGTGTCGCCACAAGAAGAATCGACCGACATAGCCTTGGAATCCGAAAGATCTAAACCATCGTAAAGATCGTCGGTTCCGTATTCATCGTCGATGACGGGAGCATGCTCTAAGACCATCTCCGGAACGTATCCGGAGAGCTCTGTCCCAGACCTAGAAGATGATTGAGATCAATAAGATCGATCCGACGCGACAGGGGAATCGACATCCTGTCCTTCTGAGTCATACCCTTCAGGAAGAATTTTCTGGTCGCCGAGCGAGTTCGACATACTCGGTCAGGCTTGATCTATGTCCCCACGGACGGCGCCAACTGTCGACGATTGAGATATCGATCTCAAGTCAACTAAGGTTCTTGAAAAAAGGAGATAGAAGACCTGCCGAGCTATGCGAACAGCAATCAACGAGGAACAGGGAGACACAGGGTTTTTATCCTGGTTCGGGCCTCTCAGGAGAGATAATAGCCCTACGTCCAGCCTTTCTTTATATCAAAGATGATTACAAAGAGGAAACTCGACGAGATGAACAGGTCCCGGCGAGATTATGGGTGTACAGGAAAGCAATACGCAACAATGCGAAGTCGGTTGGCCTAAGATTAGGTGCTCGATTGGCCGTCAACTCGTGCCCTCTACACGTCGTAGGGGCCCTGTTTATATAGTGTTGAACAAACCGACCTACCAAAAGATAATCGGGCCGGGCTAACTACGAGATCGTAACGAACTCGATTATGCCAAATACATCCCAAGGCAGATAAGGTAAACTCCAAGTCTTGGGGATCACGACATCTATTCCAATCAGGGAAATCACGTCCGGGTCTTCACGTAGACATGCCGAACTCTTGTTCGAGTCGGACTCGAACACGAAGCCTTGGGCGCCACGGATCATACCGATCGGGAGGCTGTTCGGTACGACGCACATGGGCCAAATAGAACCTTCCAGGGAGCAGGCCCTAGGAGGTTGTTCGATTGGGCCGTCAGGGAGTGGACCATGGCAATGGGCCGTGATTTTATCCCCGACAAGTGTAGGTCTGATAGTGTCACCACTTTGTAAGTTGAAATTTCCGTGCCTAAATCTTTTCATTAGAAGTGTGGATGCTTAATAACTTACTGCCAACAGAATTCCAACTTTTGGTTTGGCGCATGGTGTTGATTCTTTGGCCATGAAACCACCGCTATTAACTCTTTGTTCCACGTTCAGCTTGTTGCCACAAGCAGTGGGTGGAAGTAGGCAGTGCAACAAGTATCAAATGGAGAGTTTCCAAGTAGTGCAAGAAGAAGGTGGTGGATCTTGTCTTCAACGTCCTGTGGATCTTGTCATCAAGTATATCATATTCCTAATGGAGGATTCGTTCAAGACAAGAAGACTCACCATCAGGGACTCACTCATGTGGATCTTTGTCATCAACGTCCCTGATACTCACTCCTGTGGATCTTGTCATCAACATCCCTGATGGTGAGTCTTCTTGTCTTGAATGAATCCTCCATTAGGACTTGATAGTATTATGTGTCCAGCAAAGAGTTATCATTTAAGCACAAGGAAACTTTCAATTTTAATTGCTGCTTGGAACTTTCAAATTTAATTGCCCTGCACATACATGTCAGTGGCATCTTGTTTGGCTTTACCACTTAATTTAACTGAGAATTACTATTTAGAATTATTTAATTGTATGATCGGATACATTTTTGCATCTTGTTTAGGGCAATTAACCAGCCCTGCATACACATTTCAGTGAATACTATAAGTCAAAAAAAAAAAATAGCCCAGATACATTTATGCATCTCATGATTTAACCAAATAAGATACGTGCATCTCATACTACTGCTCTTTTTTATAGATGACATAGAAATGTACGAGGAAGAGGAGGAAGATGACGATGACAATGCGGAGGGGGTGGGGGAGGAGGAGGAGGAAGGAGGGGGTGGGGGAGAGGAGGAATGCGATGCTATTGCTGGTGATCGTGGGAGGAGGTTTTTGTTCGCTGTTTGGAAAGAGTTTATTCGTATTCGCATTGGAGGAGTTGTTATGAAGGGGAAATGCAAGTATTGTGATACTCGAATTAGTGTCAGGCTTGGGTAAGGAACAAGTGCATTGAGCAAACACTTGAAGAGGTGTAAGGCAAGAAAGATTGCTCTTAGGGTAGTAGATTAACTACATACCACAGTCATGTCTCCCGACAGTGTCACTTTAAGAGACTGAAAATTTGATCATGACATGTCAAGGAAAGAGTTGGCACTGATGATTGTACTTCATGAATTGCCATTTTCAATAGTGGAATATAACGGGTTTCGCAAGTTTGTTTCAAGCTTGAACCCATTATTTAAAATGGTGTCTTGTACTGTGGTGAGAAATGACTGTATCAAAGAGTTTGCAGAGCAAAAGAAAGCAATGAGAGAGACATTCCTTAATCTCAAATCAAGGATTTCACTCACAATGGACATGTGGACGTCAAACCAAACATTGGGTTACATGTGCATCACGGCTCAGTATATTGATGACGATTGGCAGCTGCAAAAGAAAATAATCAAGTTTTCTAATGTGAGGACGCCACATACTAGTGTTGCAATGTTCAGCCTTATACTGAAGACAATACATGAATGGAACTGTGAAGACAAGCTATTTGCAATCACATTGGATAATGCAAGAAATAAGATGACTATTTACTCTGTTTGTGCATATATACCCTGTATGGTCATGAAGTGATGAGATGATTTAAAGTGCTCAATCTAGAATGGATCGGCCCTTGTGATCCATTGGTCAGAGGGTCTCAAAGCATGACCCTTTGGGCCGACCACGTTGACCCATCTTTCAGCATTGGGTCATCTGGGTCGGACCCAATGGGTCAAGGGCCGGCCCACGCTCGAGGAACAGAGACATGGTGGCAGAACGCAGCAAGGGCAGCGGCAGGCAGCAGAGCAGAGGAAGCGAAAGGGCGCAAGACGGCACGGAGTGGAGGCAGCGGTGGCGCTGGGGTTATCAGCGTGGGGTAGACAGGAGGCGACGGCCATGCCGATGGCTGCAGGCGGCGAAAAAATAAAAGAAGCACGGCTGCATCAAAACAGAGCGAGGATTAGGGCTAGGAGACAGGCTTCCTTTCTTTTCTTCTTTCGAGGGATTCATCCTGCTTTCACATCCACCGAAAGGACGATTAAACCTGCTCATTTGCTCGATTAAACCATTAATCCATGAATTATTTTGTTATTAATCATCAAAACCAAGTTAAAAACTTAGATGCACTTTTAATTTGCTCCCCATCCAACTCCGGTAACAATCCAATGAGTTGTTCCTGGATGACCCCCAAATTTTGATAAGCACTCTATCCCCCCCTCTACCTACAGCCTGACGCAACATAATTGTTTCGCTTCGGTATGCTACTGGCCTACTCGATTAGAAACCTACACTAAATCCTAATCGAAACGAAGGTATATCTTGTGACTTACTTCGAGCATGGGCTATTGACATGTGGACCATGGGCATAGTTCACTGCTGACCTTTGGACACGTCTTTTGATCATTCATCTTATTCTAAAAATTAGGACAAAAATACAAAAATATATGTAATGCTTAAATTATATTTAATGATATAACAAATAAGAAAAATATTTACATATATTTTTTAAATAAGACGAATGATTAAATATAATATTTAAAATTCAACCGTGAACTATAATTTGTAACGAGGGAGTGCAATGCAAAGTTAAGCTTGCGGTGGTGGCCACAGCCCACAGTGGATCTAGGTGAGACGCGTGTGGTTGAGCAAAAATCGATCCTAATTAACCCTGTTCAATTCCTCACAACCTGCCGCTCCGGCTTGTACAGGCTTCGTCTTGCCGGTGACGCTTCTCAATCCCAGCGGCAAAGCCATGCGAGCGTCCCAAGCGAGGTGACCCATCTCTTCTGCTCACCTTCCTTGTGCTCGGGTTGCACCACTGCCCACTGGCCGCACAAATCCACGCCGTCGTCGCTGTCTCGTCTTCGTCTTCCCCGGGTCCGACCGCCCGAGGACCAAGCCGAGCCAAGCGGGAGGGGGTTCATCTCCATCGCTTGTTCGTGACAACCCATTGCCGGAGCTCTGCCGTGTCACCGCTGCAGCGCCGCAGCGGCCTCTCTCCCTTACTGAGTCGCTACAACCCGCCATTCACCTCAGCCGAGCGCGCCCTTCGCATCCCCCCTCTTCCTCCTCCGCCCGGCGCCATCTACGCTCCCAGCTTTTCACCCGCTTCAGCGCCGGTTTTGCCTCAAGGTAGGGAGAAGGCGTGTTCGGCGCGGGGGCAAGGTGTTTCAGCGGCAGAGTTGGAGAAGTGGGCGGCCTAAGCATTCAGATTTTTAGAATTTCCAGCTGTTGATGTCCAAGTTTATCTCACTTCTCCGTGTTTAACCCTGTTCTTTGAATCATTGTGATGCTTTGTTGCAGCAGAGGCCTGTATGATTTGGTTTGTCCTCATGTTGCTATCTATTTCTGCTCCGCTCTAGTTAGGTTTTTTTTTGGGATTTTTATCATATGTGCCATTACGAAGTTAAGGGGTATCACAACGGCCATTATAAAGTCATTATTATTATAGCTGCCATTATAAAGTATCGGAAAGGCTATAGAGCGGACGTCCGGCGTGCCGGACCATTTCACGCGCTGCTACCTTTTCTTGACCATGCCGCGCTCGATGCAACGCGCCTATCCAGCCGCTGTTAGTCAATGAGCCGGCGTGGCTCATTCCCAACCACTTTCTTTCTCTTTTTTTACCTCCTCACCAGTGTTCGCCTAGTCGGCCGACTAGCACGACTAGTCGGCGACTAGTCGCTAGTCTGTGGCAATCCGCACTGATCAGGGCCTGATCGGTGAATTAGTCAGTCAGACCGACTAGTCGGTCAAAGTCGGTCAAAATCGGACTAGTCGGTGCTAGTCGGTCGGTCCAAGTCGGCGACTAGTCAGTTAGTCGGGCCGACTAGGATAATGAAAGTACACAGTCACACACTAGTTACTAGTACACCAAATAGTCTAATACACTTATACACTATGTGTGACTTGAGACCTGAGAGAAACTAAGAACTATCAACTATGTGGCTATGACTGTCTATTAGTATCAGACTATCAGTCTATGTCATTGCACTGAGAAGTGAGAACTATGCTTATTGATATTTAATTATTTATCAGTTGTGACTTGTAAGTTGTGACTTGTAAGTTGTAACTTGTGAGTTGTGACTCGTGACTCGTGAAATTTCAAGTTGTAATGATTGACAAGTTGGTGTCTATGGCTGTCTTATGTGTGTCAGTGTGTGACTTGTATTGTTAATTTATTATTTTCTATATTTATGTTTATGCTTATTTGTATTAATATTTCTTGCTGGTCATATTGGAGTCTCCGACTAGTCGCTGACTAGTTGGCCTAGTCGCTAGTCACTAGGTAACCGACTGACTATCGACTAGCGACTAGGTGAACACTGCTCCTCACACGCCGGCCATTCCCTTGCTGCTTCTCTCTCTTCCCTTATTCTTTCTTCTTCACGATAGGGGACATGGGGAAGTGCCATCTCTCTCTCTCTCTCTCGCCCCCCCCCCCCGATGGCTTCGCTTCCCGACGGCGAAGCAATATTCCGAGGCGAAGCTTTGGAGAGGACGGCAGCGGCTGCGATGGCTTCGCTTCCCGACAGCGAAGCAATACTCCGAGGCGGAGCTTTGGAGAGGACGGCAGCAACTGCAACACGACGACGGAGCTCTTCCCAACCACTTTCTCCCTCTCTATTCCCATCCCCTTCTCTCTCTATCCTTCTCTCTAGTTTAGGGCCAAATCAAGGGAACAAAAGAGATAGAGAGGAGATGAATGCGTCAGATCTGAAGAAGAATAAGGCTAGCAAGGAGATGAATCCTCATTTCTTCGCATGGGAACCCTAAGCATGTAAGTATGAACTTTTGGGCCTTTTTTGCTTTGTGCTTCGCTCGATCCGGCGAGCTTTAGGGTAGGGGGTGCCGGATTTGGGGAAGAAGACACGGATGAGGCCTATCCCATATTTTTTTCACACAAAACCTAAACTTTGCCTTCTGAAACTTGGGGTAGCAGGATCCCAAACTGGGACTTTGTACTTTTGAAACCTATGATTTTTCGTTTCAAAATGACGAAACTTGAACTTTTCTCTATTGTAACTTAGACTTCGCCCGCTGAAACTTGAGGATTTTCACGATCGAAACTTCGTTCTTTTTGCTACTGAAACTTAAGTTTTGACCATTGAAACTTGGATTTTGTCTACTGAAACTTAACTTTGTACTATTGAAACTTGCTTCTTACTCTCGAAAAACTTTTTGAAATTTCAAGTTTCATCGTCAGGTTATCAGGTTTCATCAAGTTTCTGCCGTTATTTTTCAAGTTTCAGTAGGTATTTGTATGGTTTCAGTGATGACGTCATGCTGACGTCATCGGTCCGGACGGTCCGGACGTCCGATCCCTGATGCTTGCCATAAAGTATTGCTTAGGCCTTGTTCTTATCAGCGTATTGTGCCGTTGCGTATTACTGTAGCAAATTTTGTTATTATTGTATAGCCTATATGTTGTGATAATTCGTAACGATTTTTTTGTGACTTTTAGTAATCCATCCAAAGATCCTAAACTTATTTTTAATTATTCTTTTATATAATTTTTAGACTTTTTTGAGAGCTCTCAAATTTGCTACAGTATTACGCCAACGCAACGATACGCTGAAAAGAACGAGGCCTTAGTTTCATCTATGCCACTATGAGCATTATACGGGTACACCGGATTGAAATACGATCTAAATACGCTGAAAAATAAGCACCTGACAGCTGGTTCCACATATCATCCTTACCTCCTTCTTCCTCCTCCTCCTCCCTGCTCTCTCATCCTCTCTCCAGTCTCCATCCACCGGGAGCTTGCTGTGAGGCCGCCGCCGCCTACCTCCTCCTCCTCTGCCGCCGCCGCCGCCCACCTCCTCCTTCTCTGCCGCCGCCGCCCTCCTCCTCCTCCGCCGCCGCTGTCGGATTTGGGGGAGGCGAGCTCGCCGCCGCCCGCCGAGGGGACTGGCCGCGCCGCCGCCTGCCTCCTCTTCCTCCTCTGCCGCCGCCCTCGTCCTCCTCCTCCTCCTCCTTCTCCTCCTCTGCCGCCGCCGCCCTCCTCCTCCTCCTCCTCCGCCGTCGAATTTGGGGGAGGCGAGCTCGCCACCGCCCGCCGCGGGGACTGGCCGCGCCGCCGCCTGCCTCCTCTTCCTCCTCTTCCTCCTCTGCCGCCGCCCTTCTCCTCCTCCTCCTCCTCCTCCTTCTCCTCCTCTGCCGCCGCCGCCACTTCCTCTACCGCGAGCTCGCCACTGCCCGCCGCTGTGAGGTCACCGCTGCCGTCACTGCGCTGCTGCCGTCGCCGCGCCGCCGCCGCCGTGAGGGTATTTTGTAGGGTATAGTGTGAATAATGGCACACATGAAATTAAACCGCACTTTATTGATTTTATAATGGCCGATGTGATACCCCTTAACTTAGTAATGGCACACATGATAAAAATCCGTTTTTGTTTGATGCATCTTCTTGTAAGCAGCAGTCCAGCAAAAAAACGGTAGCAGAATTGATCCAACAGCAGAAGAGCCGATTATCGAAGATCAACTCATCAAGGTAATTATCCTGAGTTGTTTGTTTTTTCTTTTTACTGCTGCTAATTGCTAGATTATATGTACCAATGGTGTTAAAACTATTGGCTCAAGTTGTTCTATTAGCATAGCAGCATGATACTATCATGTTATGTTTTCTTGTATTAGCGTCAGGACGTGATGGCCCACCTTCAGGTTTCTTGTGAGATGGATGTTCTCTGCTTGGCCAATCCCATGGCAAGGCACCATTTGTCCAGGGCCATTGTCCTAAGCCTCCGGCAAATCCCCTGTTTTTCCTCATTCTGGTCTCTAGACTTAGATTGTGTGCAATGGGCTCAACTTTCAGCTGAGCTTGGTGTGCCAGTACCCCTTCTGGTTGGGATGGGCTGCAAACTGTGATGAAAAATAAAGTGGAATTCATTCATGCATAACTTTTGTATACCAGTACATATGCTTGATGTTATGTATTTACCTCACCTCTCCAAGCCATCACATTACCTTATTAGTGTTGTATGTGCCATTATTGAAAATGTCCTTTTTGTTTAAGCTACAATGCTACATAAACATTCTAAAATTTTCTCCAAAAATTCAGTGTGCTCAAATGTAGATTGAATCAAGAAAAATTGTAAAAATATAAAATAATAGAGCAAAAGTGCATACATCTTAAACAAAAGGCATTTAGATCACTTGGGGGGTGTTTGGTTTGAGGAGTGATACCAATACCACCCAGGACTCACCAATCTGTCATGAGATCATTCCATGCAGCGTGAAATGGTCTTTGTTTGTTGTTTGGTTTATGCAATGGAATGATCCTATTTTTTGTTTGGTTTAAGGAATAATCATCTGTTCACGATAAGAGTCCAAAACTGTATAACATAATCCTAAAATTACTCAATGCTCAGCATAATTAATCCTGATCATGAGAACTCCATGAGAGAAACCTGAAACCTATACAACCATCAAAATCTCATGCAGCATGTTCACCTTGGGCGTCCATGAGGAGAGAAATTACCAGATCTTGTGGAGAGAAATTACCAGTTTTCCTCCATGGTGCAAGAGATGGGGTGGACAGGAAGACGACGTTGTTCGATGCTTATGGGAGTCACGAGCTTTGGCTTGTTTGTCAAGTGATGACATTGTCGTGGTCTGGACCAGTCCAGGATGCGAACCAAACAACGCCTATAGGTTCGAATTTTGGATCAGGATCGGATGATCCGAGAACCACGTGATCTGGCAAACCAAACACCCCTTTAGTGATGGCACGTTGGACCATGAGAGAACCAGAAGTGCCATACAAAAATGTCTTCTTTTAGAAATGGGCACTCGCTATCACTAGAAAGTAATTACTCCCTCCGTTCCAAATTGTAGTTCACTGTTGACTTTTGGATATTCTATTTGACCATTCGTCTTATTCAAAAAATATATGTAAATATTATTTATTTTGTTGTGATTTGTTTTATCATTAAACATATTTTAAGCATGATTTATATTTTTGCATGTTTGCACTATTTTTTTAATAAGACGAATGGTCAAAAGGCGTTTTCAAAAGTCAACAGTGAACTACAATTTAGAACTGAGGGAGTACCATTCATTATGAATGCAGTTATACAACATCTACTCGGTCTCCAATATGCATCTTTAATCACTGATTGCTATTGCATTTTTTCACAAAACATTCTAAAATTATAATATTGCAAAAGTAATATGTACATATGATTTCATGTACCTATATAAATTGTTAAAATGGTATCCATAGCTAAGGTTTTACAAATATGATCAGGAGTAGTTTCTTGCCAGATTCTTGAGTTTCATTCTCATATACATTTGGGTCCTGATTCCTAAATCCTGAAGCCATGGCAGAGGTGCCTACCTCCTCTGCCCGCAGGAGGATGGAGTCCATCCTCCATCACCTCTTCCCTACGTTGCCACCTGTCCTTTGCATGGTACATACTACCTCCACACTCCCCAACCGCAACATCTTTTCTCCTCTACAGCCTAATATTTCATTAGGACTCTCCTAACTCGCATTTGTTAGTTTTTTTTATTATATTTTGCATAATTTGTCTACTCTTTTGTGCAGACTCCATTAAGCGCCAAAGCGGTGGAGCCGCTTCCGGTGATAATTGGTGGGATGGTGCTGGACATCCATGCCAAGCCATATGTGCCGCCTCATCCAGGCACCACCGTTCCTGGGATGGTAAATCACTCCTCTCTTCCAACAATTTCTTTTTTCCATTACTTGTTAGCTTGGAGCAAAGAGCTATTTTACTCGATTGCATTGGAAAAAGTATGTGACACAATGGATTAGTAATGAATGTTAGAATAATTATGTGGAATGTAAACTCATGTTGAATTTGTCCATGGGATCTGCCTCCTGGAAAAAGTTTCTGCACACTTCTTTTTTTAAATAATGGAAGATTCTGCACACTTCTAGTTGTAGGTTTCTGTAGGAGCTTCCTACAGTGGGCTTGTAATTTCCAGTCCGTAAACTTGTGAGGACAGTTGGAGAATGAACCTCCTCCATACCTATCCCAGGCAATTGACAGAGAGTTTTCTGTATTGAAGGTGCTAAATAGTTAATAAGGCTGTTCAGAGTTTTAGGCAGTCCTTTTGAGCCGGCTTAAGCTATAAAGACAGGGTCATCCCATTGATTGGATTTCACGTTGTTATATAATGAAAGATAAGTCCATGACTAGCTGAAAACCCATGTGCTGCTATGTATTGAGAAGTCACATGATGTATGTAATCAACACATATATATGAGACAAAGTCAACTCAAGTTCCTGAAATCTCAAAATGGCCAGTTGTTTAAATCCCTATAATTAATAGAAAAAAAGTCTAACAGCTGATGGTCTAGGTCTCAGATTGTGTTGAGTGATTCAGAAAAGGGTATAACTTGTTATCAGACATAAGTATCTCCTTACGTAAGCATCATTTCAGCATTAGCCGGAGTCACCTATCAATGTTTAGCAGACAGACCATTACCAACAAGTCATTCTTTGAAGTAGCACAATTAAATTTCTTGGATTGTTTGCTGGACAAAGGCTACGTTATGCAGGCTGTTATCTTTTATCATATTTCCTATACTTCTCAAACACACATTCCGGTGTTGATTGATACTGTGCAGCTTGATCGTCCATAACTTTGGTGTCCATGGATTCTGAGGTTGCACTAGTTTCATTTCAATCGTATAATGAGAAATGTGCGGATTATCATTCGATAATGAATTTTAAATTCGTAGGTTAAGTATGTCAATGGGGGAGTAGCAAGAAATATTGCTGAGTGCATGGGTAAGCTTGGGACTCAACCACTAATGATTAGTGTTGTTGGAAATGATATAGCAGGTATCATGTACTTATGCTGACCTATCCTTTCTAATAAGTTAGTTTATTCATGCCAAAAAACTCTTTTCCTACCTTCAGTGTTAGATTTGTTCCAATGCATTTTTGTCTATTTTACTGTAGGAGAATTCCTATTGAAATACTGGAGGTCAGTTGGACTATGTACAGATGGTAAGTATGGAGATAATAGGATTTCCATCTTGTAATATGCATTCACATCCATGATTTTACATAATACAGTTGTATCGGTGTTATTGTTTTGCAAGCACAGTTATAATATTTCTTCGTATACTAGGGTTAAAATTTTGTGTAGCAACCAAAACTTAATTTACAGCAGTAATATGTTTAGAGGGTTATTTTTATCTCTGTGACTTAAAGATCAAAGAGTTCACAGTTCTTGTTTGTTGATTGTTTACCAGACATGTACCTACCTTCTTCCAAGTATTGAGCATGTAATATTAATTTTAGGTATTGTGCAGTTCAGTGGTATGAACTAGTTAGGATCCTACTACTGTAGAATGAACTGCACAGAACATACCGAGTTACCTTTGTAGTTTTTGGCGAGCTAAATTATTACTCTATTGAGTCACAAAAGTTAACTATTTGGGTGCTGCATGGCCTCCAGGATCGACAATATCATGGTACACATGTACTACATTTCTGATTTAATTTGCTTCCATACTACATTGGAATATGTGTGAAGTGCCGCACCTGGAGTAAGAAGGTGGTGTTGCCTTGCCTTGCCTTGCCAGTTGATAACATTGTTGTTAAGGAAGCAGGGAATGGACATCAATGCTCAAAGAAAGAAAATGAGATTAGTCTGTTTATGAGCGGCTAAACTAATAACATGTTAAATAATTTGGTAGTTCTGAATCTTCCAGCTACATTTTTCAGTCTTGCATTTGTTATTGTGATGAGATGTTATCTTCTTTTATGGCAACTATATATAAATTATTATTTCCCTGTTGATGCTGTTAAGGCGTTATACAATGCTAACTTTTTTTAAATTTTTTTTTTTATTTCTAAACAAAATTATTTGTTTTATATTAGCTAATGCTACCTGATAACAATTGCATAGGAATACTACAGATTCATGGTATTACAACTCCAGTAATATCAAATGTATTTGATGGGAGTGGAGAATTAATTGCTGGAGTCGCAAGTGTTGGGGCAGTTGTAAGCATATTGTTAACGCGGCCTGTATTTGTACTTCAAGAATGATCAGTAGTGTTTATCAATTACCTCTGTACTTGTCTCCATTTTTCTTTTTGCAGGAAGATTACCTTACTCCTAGCTTGATATATCACTTCCGTCTCCATATATCTGCTGCACCTCTAGTTATACTTGATGCAAATTTACCTCCTCAGTCACTTGAAGCTGCCTGCAAAAGTAGGCCGTTCCACCTTAATTTTCCTGTTTTTTCTTCTTGCAGAAGAAAAAATCTCATGAATTTATGTGATATACTGTGCATGTAACATGGATAGAATAAATTTGAGTCGCTAGAATAGGTGTCAAATTTTTTAACAGAACGCTATTATGATATCTTTGCAATCTTAATTGTACATACTAGCTTATCTATTCCGTGCACTTTTCCCCTGCAGTATCTTTTGGTATGCTAGTACAGTTCCCATCTCCCTTCCGACCATCTTATTTATGAACTTCCCAGAAAACTTAGCAACACTATCCCAGTTTTTACTGCTGATATATCTTTGGTTATCTAATTGTATGTATTGTGGTAAATTGGTAAGAAAACTGATGATTTACACTGCCCTGTTTATTTCAGTAGCATATGAATCAGCGGTGCCTGTGTTGTTTGAGCCTGTCTCAGTGGTAAAGAGTTCAAGAATTGCGCCAATTGCAAAATTCGTGAGTGCCGATGATTGAATATAGTACATACTATGTATAATTTCGAAGTTAAGCATGCATTATATCAAAGTCTTACAATTCTTTGTTTGTGTGGTGAACTGTTGATCTAGGTAACTTGCACTTCTCCGAATGAGGTTGAGCTAATTGCCATGGCAAATGCATTATCTCCTCCAGAGAAATATAATTTTGTCAAAATGGAGCAGTGCAAGAACAAAGCCGAAGCTGTGGAATATTTGTTTGAAATGCTCAGCCCAGCAATGTTTTTTCTTCTTGAAAAGGGTATCAAGCTGCTTCTTGTAACACTTGGCTTGAATGGAGTTTTTGTATGTTTCAAAGAGCACACTAGCTTCATGAAGGATCAGCAGAAGTGTAAACTGACGCCTTTCTTGACTCATCTACTTGAAAAATTAGGAGAATATGTTCCATCCAGCATTCCTGTTAGTTTGTCAAGAAAAGGTTCTTCCAGAATACATGTTTTTCATTTGCCTGCAATATCTGCCTCAGTGGTTAGCCTCACAGGTGCAGGAGATTGTTTTGTTGGTGGAGTCGTTTCAGCTCTTTGCGGAGGGCTGGATATCATACAAAGTGTTGCAGTTGGGATTGCTATAGCAAAGGCATCTGTGGAATCTGAAGCTAACGTACCTGACAAATTTTCTGCTGCAAGCATTGCAGGTATGGTGCCGATATTTCTTTACCAGTATAGAATGTCAATAGATGTTTTGTAGTATGATTAAAGTGGAACTATTTCCTTGGGTCAGAGTTTTTTGTCTTATCCAATGTGTAAACTATTATTAACAGGGAAAATATAGTACATGTGGGTATAAAAGGTGAGCCCAATGTAAGGTGATATATATAGTTCATGATGGTATAAAAGGAAGAGCCATAACCTGGTCCTAAACCTATGACCCGCTTGTAGGAAGCATCAACATTGATATTAAAATGCGAAGTGGCCCACGACCTTTTTACTTTAAAATGCTTAAGGCGCACGGTGAGGCGATAGTTTTCACATTGCCAACTCACTTTTTGTTGGTCCAAAAAACCTCTTATCACATACGGGCCATCCTACCCAAGCCTAGCCCACACGACCCATTTCTCTCCCACCCCCAGTCTCCAGTATTCCAGTCTCAGCGTAGGTGGCAGCGGCGATAGAGAATCCGATGCCCCTGAGCTCTGCAGGCAAGTCCCAAGCTCTGACACGCTAGATTTGATTATCGTGGTCATCACTCAGCAATATTAGGCTTGGATCCATTGGCGGCGGCCTCATAGTAGATGCCATACATCCCAATGGCGAGGCGCTGGCAAGGTGTCCTCTTCATTGCCTTACTGTTTTGCAAAATAATTGTTTCAATGGCACACCTTAACAACATTGGAGAGGATTTATCGGTACCACGAGGGACGATGAGCAAGTGCATCCTTAGCCCTAACCTAATACCATGTTATGAGTAGCAGTGTAGCACTTGAGCTATTTAGGCCAAACCGCCAAAGACTAGTAAATATGGAATACATGGGAAAACCCTAGAAAAGGACAAAGATTGATATATCCCAAATGGGATAAGATCAAATCTATATCCTTGACAATAGTAACTTTGCAGCAGCATGAATATCATTAACCCTGTATTATATGGTCTAGCATAAACATAATTCGAAGCAACATGAACATAGATTTCAAGAGAAGCATAGTGGGGAAGTGGGCACACATAGTTGTCTATACACCCATTTCCACCTCAACTTTAATTTTGAAGTGTGGGGTAATATTTTTTTCACACATCTAAAAATAGAATTCAAAATTTAACATTTCTCCTGAATCTTTTCACCAATGATTTCAAGTGTGCATGAGATCTTAGTTTTCATGGTGTCAAATTTTGATTATGTTCTTTTGAGCTGATATAAACAACTCAATGGCTGAAATGACTGAATTTCGAGAGCTTCTCGAGGTAATCTTGAGATTCGGATCCTTTTTGTTTGACTTACATTTTAAAGCGTTAGGACCCACCTTTGAAACAACGAGAAAAAAGACTTAAAAAACCCAAAGCATATGTCTTCTTAAAATATAGATAAGCTGTTAAGCTGAAAAGAATAGAGCCTTTAGTCATCTAGGTTGGTATTATGTACTCTTGTCTTTCAAATATTCAATATTAAAGCTGGTAGTGGTATGTAATTGTATTTTGTTGCTTTTCTTGGACAGTGCTCGTGTGTGGTCGGTGTTTTTTCCCCCATTTTCTATTGCAGCAAACTAACTACGATTTCTCATACGCAGATGAGGCAAGAAGGTCTTTGCTATCTGCTAAATGATTTGGTGCAAATGAAAAATGGAGGATTAACGCAAGCATTTCGATGCTATTTATGTGAGACTTCAGCGGATGGATAATTTCTATGACTGTTGATTGTTTATGTATTTTTTCTACCAGGATTGTTTATGAATTATAAGAGCATCCCCAGCAGGGTCTTTAAATTTTCCTGTATCGCTACAGTAATCACTACAGTAACTGCTACAGTGCAAACTGCTACTCACATGGACCAAATTCCCTCCTAATGCATTTGAAAAATTTTGAAATAGAGGCTATTTTGGGGGTGTGATGGGGATGCTCTAACATTGCTGTATGTTGCAGCCTGCTTATCAGTTTCCTAGCAAGTTTAGAACTGTAGAGATCCATCGTCGGTGCATCATTTGTTATATCGCACCCTTCCTGTGGTTCCGTTTTTCTAGGGAGACTGGAAATTTTTGTCACGTGCATTTTACTATGTGCAGAAGATACACCCCATGACCCCAACGTTAAAAGGCATACTGCTTTTGGTTAATTAGAGATTTGTCAGTCGAGTTGGCTTATTTAAGAATTACCATTAAGAAGCTGGGCATTTAACCATGCTGCCGTAGTGTTGAAATTGTATACGTGCCATTATGCAAGTTTTTTTTAAAAGTAAAGTGCCATTATGTAAGATGGAAAGACCCATCTTTTTGGGAGGTAATGAAAAGACCATCTAATCTCTGTTTCCACCGAGGAGGTCGGGAACGGCGGGGTGTTGCTTCGCTGGAGGTGGGAAGGAGGCGGCATCGGGAGCAACTTTAGTATAGTGGGATATGGCAATTCAGTCCAACAGCTATAAACACACCTTTAAACTAAAGTCTGGATTTTTATCGTTTTTGTGGAGGATTTGAACCCAAGTGATGGGTTTCACAACGAAACATCTCACCACCCGCCTTAGGGCAGTTCTCGTCACAGTACCATTGGTGCCCCTTTTATAGGCGATGCGTTGGGAGACGTACAGCAGAGGTGGAGGCAGTGTGATGTGGCGGCGATCAATTGGATGGCCTTTGTGGCTGGATATGGACGGCGAAGGTGGAGGCAGTGTGATGTGGCGGCGATCAATTGGATGGCCTTTGTGGCTGGATATGGACGGCGAAGGTGGAGGCAGTGTGATGTGGCGGCGATCAATTGGATGGCCTTTGTGGCTGGATATGGACGGCGAGAGGATGGATATGCTTGTTGGTGTTTTTATGGCTAAAACCAAGTTTGGAGGTGTTGGGAAATGAATATCGGTGACGCAATATTTTGGCAGGCGGTGGAGCGGAGACGATGGTGCAGGGGTTTTGGCAAAGGTGATGGCATTGGGTAGACGAAACAATGGTGGCCGTTGGATCCGGCGGCAATCCGAGGGGCGACGTTGGAGTGAGCTTAAAGGAACCGTTACGGGGTGAGGAGGGAAGAGACGTCGTGGCCAAACGTGAAGTATCGGATTAAAGGAGGAGTAATTCTGGCCATTCACAATCACTTAAGTACATCGGTGGGCTAGTTTGGGCTAAATGGTTCGTGGGCCTTGTTGTGCCGTTAGCACCGAGGGAAAAGGGGTGACACCGATAGCATATTAGCATGACACCTCTGGAAATTCCTAAAATGGCAGGTTTGGTTTATAATGTCAAAAGTATTTCTAGAAAATGGGTAAGGGCTTTAAAAATCATAGAAAATAATAGAAAGCTTACAAAAGTATAAAATAAACTTCTAAAAATCTATAAAAATGAGGAGAATCCAAATATGGGATATAAATTAATATTTTATGGATATTTCACCTTAAAATCTAGAATGAGTTGTTTCCTTTATTGGATAAAATAGGAATTTGTTTTAGAAAACCCTCAGAAAATTGGGAATGTTACTAGGGGCTCAAATATGGATTTTCCAAAAAAAAAAAACCATGCTGAAGTTTTTTTAAAAAAATTGGCTATGCCACACGGAAGGACCCTACATGGAGCATCGGCCTAGAATTGGCTCCGGGGTGTTCAGGAGTTCAGAAAGGATCCAACATGGGAAGTTACCCTAGAATTGCCTTGGGGCACGAGTCCAGGGAGGACCCCGCGTGGAGAGTTAGCTTGGAGTTAGCTCCGCGACGCACGGGAATCCGGAAAGTACCTCGCGCGTAGCGACGGTTCTCTGGCGGTATCTAAAACTATACCCTTTGGCGGGCCTATGCTTAAGCCCTACAGCCAGATTGTACCCGATTGAAAATGCCATGGGATGTATTAAAACCTTCTGAAAAACTTTGCTTTCGCTCTTTCGATAAGTTTTATAAAGTAAAGAAGATGATTTCATCCATGTTGCGCCCAGGGCCGGCCCTGGGAGGGGGGGGGCAGGGTGGGCGGCCGCCCTGGGCCCCCAAAGTCATGGGCCCTCCACTCCCCAGGTGGGCTTGGTATGCAACTGCTGATTCGCTGCTTCGCTGAACGCAGGTTACGAACCGTCACGAACGTTGATTCGCTTAACGCAGGTTACGCAGCGCGGCGCTCGGCAGCGCCTCCCCGAGCCCTCTAGTCCTCGACCCCCGACGGCCCGACGCGTGTACGCGACATCGACACAGCGAGTCGGCGACAGCCGCGACACCCTCGGCGGCTCGGCGCCTAGCCGCCTTGGCCGCCCGTCAGTCCAGACGTCTAGTATTCCCTGTTGCGCCAACCGCCAAAGTTTTTTACCACAAGATTTATTATTTATAAGGTTTGTGCATATGTATTCTATTTTGCTTTTCAATTTCACGGACTGAATGAACGGTACAGGGTTCTTTTCAATTCATCCTTTGATGCGTTTATTTTTATTTTCAATGCTTTGTGATATCATGTCATCGAGAAAGTATCCATCCGGTAGCGAGAAAAGGAAAAGGAAAAAACGGGCGGATGACTTCATAGAAACGCAGAGAGGAGCTATGGACAAATTTTTTAAGAGTAATCCTAGTGCTTCGACGAACCCAAATAATGAATTGACGATAGTTAATATGGAGGAAGAGGAACCAGCTATTGGGATTTCTAAAGAAGAGGAAAATGTTGACATCAACGTCGATGATAACAATGTAAGTGGCCTTGAGAATCTAGATAATTCATTGGGTGCAAATGCACAGTCTGCTAGTGTTGATGAACCACCAGTTTATACTTCTGATATTTATGATCCAAGGAATTGGGATAATCTTGATAATAAAGCAAGAGACATATTAGTTGAGAAAGGGCCTATAAGAGAGGAGGGTCTGGAATTCCCTCTAGATGATGCCTCAAGACATTTTTCATATGCTCATTATCATAAAAAATTAAGCAATAGAGAGGTACATGATAGAAAATGGCTAGTTTATTCAAAGCATGATGACAGAATGTTTTGCTTCTGCTGTAAGATCTTTAAGTCCAGCACTAACAAGAGTCCGAGTTCATTAGTACATGATGGATATAGAAATTGGAGGCATACTAGTGAGAAGCTTAGAGAACATGAAAATTCACTTTGCCAAATGGCGTATTTTTTTGCTATGGAGATTTTCGAGCATGTTACAAATGTGGATTGTTATCCTAGTGTCTCAATTGCTTATCGAATCTTATTTACTGTGCCTGTGACTGTTGCATCGGCTGAAAGAAGCTTTTCAAAATTAAAATTGTTGAAGAACTATTTGAGATCAATAATGACGTAAGAAAGGTTAAATGATTTGGCGACTTTATGCATCGAGAAGAAGTTATTGGACGAGATTGATATCAATAGAATAATCGATGACTTTGTATCACAAACCGTTAGAAGAAATTTTTTAAGATAATGTCAAGTGCCAAGTAAGTGTTTATGATTACAATTTACATTTATCGTTTCATAAACTTTAAAGTGTTCTATAGAAATAATTTTTGTGCATCGAATATTAATTTCTTCAATGATGTGTGCTTAAAAGACTATATACATACATACATATGTACATAGACATATATATATGAGGAGGTGGATGGGGCCTCCATATAAGTTTTCGCCACGGGCCCCAAAAATGCGAGGACCGGCCCTGGTTGCGCCGCAATGATGCCAGGCGGCTTGTTCGGATGCCGTCCATTCATGTTTGAATGAAGACTTCAACCTCATACTCGCTTAGTACAGGGGAACAGATCGGGTAACTGATCCATCATCGTTGTTTTTGCCGAAGGCAATCAAAGGGCATGTGCCAAATGGCAGTGAACTGCCCTGGCGAATCAAAATCGATCATGCAACAAGATTTGGCCATTACATTGTGGAATATAAATATGAAGTTCAAAGATCCTAAGACTCCTAAATTTCCATTTGTTTCTACCATCCACTAGAAGCTGTAGGAGTTGTAGAAGTTCTATGCGTCCGTTGCTGTCAGATTGTCCGTGTAGCAAGAGACCAACTAATGTGGTTTGTTCCCTCTCTTGCACACATAGGTCTGGGAGGTATTGGGAGTATGGAAGTGCTAATTTGTTTTTATCCGTGAGCCAAATCTCTTCATTAAACTGCCAATCATCCCATTGTGTTGGGCTTCTGCTGAAGCTGTCAGATCAAAACACACTGAAGTTTCAACTTTGCATCGACGAAGCTGAGATTTCATAAACATGTAGCTAACACACTTTATTGCAATGAAGGGAAATCTCAATCTAGAGGTTAATTTATGCCTTCGCATTCATGTAGTTCTCGTGATTCCCATCCCTCAGTGATGAATAAGGTAATTGCTTTATCATGATTAATTAGTATCCCAAACTATATGAGAACCTGTGCTCGCAAACAGCTCTGAATTATGCAAGTTTGCTACCAAACTAAGCAGGATACCTAACTAGATCAGACATGCATGAGCTGCTTTCGATGGTTACTTGTTCCAGTCAAGATGGTAAATGCCCCGTCGTTCGCCCATCGCATTATTACAAATTCCAAAAATGCAATTTTCCATATTCCTAGTTACGTATTTAGGCCCAGTTCTTTTCAGCTTAACGACTTATCTATGTTTTGAAAAGACATATGTTTTGAGCTTTTTGAGCCCATTTTTTCCCTGTTTTAAAGATGGGTCCTAACGCTTTAAAAAGCAAGTCAAATGAAATAGATCCGAATCTCGAAACTATCTTGAGAAGCTCTCGAAGTTCAGTCATTTCAGCCGTTCAGCCGTTCAGACGTTCAGATCTGCTTAAAAGAACAGGGCCTTACTTACGGCGATGAAGAATAAAACTATCGCTATATTTTTTTCCTTTTTCTAGTTCTTCAACACAAGAGTACATCGAACACAAATGCAGACAAGTACACATGACCAAAAGACACTGGCTTTACACAGGCTTTAACCACATGCAGAAGACAGCAAAGGGTCATGGCCGGACCTCCTCTCATTCTAATCCATCTATCCTAGCACTAATCTTGCTGTGAAGGAACTTCCACCTGCAAACATGCACTAATTAAGAATTAATTGGAGAGAGTGGAGCAGGGTCTCCAGTTGGGGTATGAAGGAGTTTGGACATATTATATGTCTCCAACAGTTTGCTCTATTTTTTTCCTTTGCCCCGTTACTATTCATTTACAATAATAAGGATGCCTAACACGATTGATTTTCACATTTTTATTCTTCTCTCTATATATTTACTAATCACCGCTCTATTACTATTTAGCTTTCTAACGGGGCAACATATTCTGTGTACGCAATGGTTTCTGTGTAAATCTGTGGACATCAACTAACAAAAGTCATGAAAATTCTAAAAAATTTGTAGATGTTCTTTATTAATTGTTCTACCTATGTATAGAGTTTGAAGATCACATTCAACGCTTAATGGAATGAATGTGATCTTCAAACTCTATACATAGGTAGAGCAAGTTCATTAGAGTATTTACAAATTTTTTAAAAAATTCTTATGATTTTTGTTGGTTGGTGTACACAAAAACCACTGTGTGCAAAGAATATGTTAGCCTTTCAACAGTGTGCCATAAATTTCACTGCTACTTGAGACGACCACTGGACCTCTATTAAACTTTGGATCAACCTACCCGTTTGCTACGTGCATTTAATTCATAGGTTTTCCATTGTTTCTTTCTTATCGAGGGATACATATATGATGGGAAGCCTGCTTAAACCCGATCTCCATTGCTAGCTAGGAGTAGCTATCAATTTGTCGGGGATTCGTTTACATGTAGAGTAGAGCAAAACATGGTCACAGACGACACTCACAAGCATACACATTTGGGGCTTGAGAGGTATCGGGAACTTGCATATTTTCTTGGCTCAGGTCAAGTTCCATCAAGACGTACGTACCAGCAACGTGTGAGACGGAGGTCCCTCGGACGTTCCGGTGGCGGTATGATTTCTTCTCCTATACAGGCGTACGCAGTTGCATCGCTGGCATATGCACAAGAGCCTTGCAATGCGTGCGTTCACGAGCATCACTATATAATCCAATTCTTCCTCGTAGGCACATGCACACCAAGATAATTGTGCTCTTGTGAGAAAATCAGCGAACAAGAGCACTTCGCATGCGACACACGGTAGTAAACAAGATTGACTTCTATTGTGGCGACTCTCTTTTCTTTATCGGGGATAAAACCCTGTGTATCCATTATGTTTAAACATGATATGTTTGTTCTATCATGCAGCGACTCATCGTGTTATTATAAATTCTTGATTATTTCCACATGTGTCATCAATTTTTTAAAAGTCGTGTAAGCACTTTAAAAACCCTAAAACAACGTGATGGTTATTGAGTGCACGACAATTTGAATGTATACATGTATTTTAGACGTTAATTCTTCTGGTAGCGCTATTCTACGTCCATGCGGAGAATAACTATTTTGTGTTTCAAATAATAGTGTTGTAGGGAGAATACACTCACCCTTGCAACATAGTAAATGAAGTTGTGGCCTGGAGCCTAGGAGAAGACCGGATTGGCCAAAGTGAGTACCTGTTTGCTCGACCGCCCCTCGAAAAGGCAACACAAAGAAAGTCGCAGAGCTGCCAAGGCGAAGCAATTTAGTGCAAGATAGGAGCATGGCTAGGCAAGCCCCTCAAGGAGAGAGGAACATGCTCCACAGGAAACATTTTCCTCGAAGCGCAGCAAGGACGATTGGGGAGGTCTTGAGACGAAGCATGGCTAATTTGTCGCACAACAAAGCAACCGACCCAACATGGGCAACAAAAAAGCCAGCTAACAGATAAGAAGTATTATGGAGAACGGTAAACCAATCATATGGTTACCACTAGACTAGAAACACTTGACACCTAAGAAAAAAGAAGAGAAATAGTGGCCTGCCATAGATTCATCAATTACCAACGGTTCAGGTCACTATCATACAGTTGTTTGCCACTACGTGGACAGCCTTTTGAACAGTTCTTCTGCACTTTTCATATGATTAATTATGAACCAAAGTACTCCTCTGTTAAAAAATATAAGGCATGATTTGATTTGACACGGCGTTTACAACTGTATTTTGATGATTATTTTATATTTAAATAACAAAATTATAACCAAAAACACTTTTAAATATGAATCTAATGATTTTAACTGTGCGTCACAAAATTTACACACTGATGAATAAATTATTGATCAAATATTACAATGTTTATCTCTTCAAATGCACGCCCATCTTATATTTTTGAATTTTTTTTTGGGGTGGGGTGGGGGTGGGGGTGGGGGGCGGGGTGACCGGGTATAGCCGGAGCCGGTAATTGAGCTCTTTCCATGGACCCAGGCAAGGCCAATTCGATTCACAGGCCCATAAATGGCAGCTCAGGCCAATGCTTGCTTCAAACTTTCAACCTGCATGAGCGCAAGAGGGAGGGATAGCGTGGATGTACCCGTATTTTCTTAGCTATACATTTTCCAGATGAACGTAGGCTTGGAAGGTGTCAGGAGAGCGCCGTTGGAGTGTGTCTAGTATGCATTCCAAGATGGGGAGCGGCGCAGGCCAACCATTCTTCGATCGCTCCCGGTAAATGTGCACACATCAATGCGGTGTCAACCGGGCACTCGTCGCTCGTCACCGGCCCGAACGGCTGCTTTCAAGTCGTCGGCGGTTTCCACAACGCCACCGGACCGCCTCGTAATGGAAAGCAGTTGTGATGGTAATAAATGAAGAATCTAATTTTGGAGTGGAGATGCACAAATTTTTGACTTGGATCATAGCAATTGCATGATTTTCAAACTTGGTATGTAGTGCCACTCACATAGAAGACTGCTGAAAAATTCGATGTGGTTGCAACTTCTATGATTTTAATTCAGTCTAGATGCAATTGTAAAATGAAGAAGAACGATTTAATTGAACCAACGCGAATGGCTTAATATATTCTATTGCAATGAATGATATCCTATTTGACAAATGTAAAAAGTACTTCCTTTACATAGGGATCGAAGTCAGATAATATTGATGCAGATTAAGACTTAAGAATGATATTATTTTTGATAAATGCCTCCATCATTGTCGGTTTGTGGAAACACGACGTTAATAAAGGATCGTTGCCTGTTCGTAAATATAAAAGCATGAAAAAATTATTTAGGGTTCAATAACTATTTAGGGTTTAATAACGGGTAGTGATATTCAAAACCAATATTAATTGTTATCACTTCCGATGTGTGCGTTGAATCGAAAGTAATCTATCATTACCGGGTGATGTCTCCGGCCGGTAATATTGACCATGTCAGCAATATTGGTTTTCTGCCTCGAGTCGGCAGTGATCAGCCATATCAATGTTTGAAAAAACATAAACATATAAATAACGAGCATGGTGGCCTGCCCGTTTGCGTGACTAGATTTGTCTCAATCATTTTATTTGATATCATTTTTTATCTATATTATTTTCTATTCCAAATTTATACGATTCTTTTGTTGCAGCGGATATGAACTCTTTCTTTTAATGTAACATAGACTTTTATTACTACTGTTTTTTATTCCAAATTTCTATAATTGTTTTGTTATAGTTGATATAAACTTTTTTAAAATTTTTCATGTACTCTTATTTTATATTTATTTAATTTTAAATTTCTTTATTTTGTTTTTCATATGAAATCTTTACCTTGATCTAATCTTGGCATACGGCAAGGTGGGTGGGGGAGCTGCGGCGCCGCATTAGATGCTACAACGACGGCATTCCAAGCAGGATCGCCAACGGGGGACTTGACATAGGGAAGTTGGAGAAGACAAAGAAGGAGAGGAGAAAAGAACTACATTGTGGAGGACAAGAACCGATAGTTCTATGGTCGAAGGAGGAGGAAGAAGAGAAGTTGGAGGAAAACAAGTAGTGTTACGACTGCTATTTAACAAGATGGGTGATGTGCCACAGCTCTACACTTCTAATTCCAATCGGCGTATCAAAACACGACGAGGCTCTGCAACTTCTAAGGCCAATCGATGTGTCAAAACAGAACGAGGTTCTTCAACTTTCAAGGTCAATGTGTCATGTCGAAAACACGACAGGTTAACAAATTGACAAGTTGTTATGCAATTCAGGTTAACTAAAGGTAATATGAAAACCAATCAACTGATTGCGTACTATATGTGGAGACCCTCCAAATTCACATTTGGTTTAATTATCTGAACAAAAGCCATGGAAATATAGATGAGTCAAAAGCAATATAGGCCGTTATATAGATTAAGAGAAATGAACATCTCATATTCATCTATTGTACTAAAATTTGTCCATTTAGGAGCTAGCTAGTTAGCTGCCCGGGCATGAATCTTGCATCGAGGACATTTTCTTTACTATGTTCTTGAGTAGAGCGGCCGGGCTACATTTATGTTGAAGACAGGGGAACCATACGTACACATGTATGCCCATGACCGCAAAGGCACTTAAATTTGCTTTGGAAAATCAAATCATAAATTACTACCAGGATTTGGCCACACTAAATTGATGGAAAGGGACGATATAAATATGGAAATGCCAAGTGTTGATAGACTTGTCCGTGGTTGCAATATATCATACATTGTATGAAGTAGCCAACAAGAGTGTAGCTATCGGTGATGGAGAGATCAGGATGGTGCATAGATTATGGCTCTGTTTCTTTCAGCTTATAATCAGATTATAAGCTGCAGCTTAAAATTTATCATTTTTGTAATGGTTATATTTTGAAATTTTTTATAGTTATTTTTTCGAAACTTTGTACAATTTGTCTCAAAGATCTCAAAAATATTTTTTTTCATAATTTTTTTGGCCCTTTAAATCTTCTATAAAACACCACAACCTTTTCAGATTATAATCTTAACCGCCGAAAGAAACACAGCCATAGGCTTGGGAGGTATCGGGAACTAGATAGCACTTGTGAATGTCTGCTTCACCGCACAAAAAGCTCAATCGATCCTTGTGCTTCACGTGGTTGCCTTCAGCGTGCTAAGGCCATCCCGGAGACCCGGAGCACCTCGCAACGTCCCACACAATGGTACCGCGGTGAGAGCAACCTCTCGGGCTGGGTGGCGCCTTCTTTTTCGATTCTCGTTTGTGCTTTCAATTATCGGAGTCGCTGGTACAGCCTTCATGCAACACGTCTTGAACCACTTGAGACTTAGAGCTATCATTTTTTTTGGATTTTTTTCATGTGTACCATTATAAAGATCCGATTCTTCAGTTTTGCCATTACAAAATCGATATTGTTATTGATGCTATTATTTTTGCAATCTAATTTCACCCATATCATTTTCGGGCATTTTAGAGGATTTACAACGTACACAAAATCAAATACAATTAAAATACATTTCTGACATGCGAGGCCAGCATGTCATCCTCTCGTCATCTTCTTCTTCATCCTTCCTCTACCTCTACCTCTCCCCTTCTCTTCCCTTTCTTCTCCATGGCCGGCGAGGCAAGCGGGCGGCGGCGGCAGCACGACCGGCGGCGAGCGACGCCGGCGATGGCGGCGAAGCGGCGAGCGACGCTGGGACGGCGGCGGCGGCGGAGCAGCGAAAGCAACGTCGGGGACGGCGAAGCGACGGATATGCACGGCGAAAGCAACCTGCACGCGAGGCAGCGAGCGACATCGGGCGGCGATGCGAAGCGCGGCGGTAGCTGAGCAGGCGCGACGGCGAAGCGCGCGGCTTGCTTACGAAGCGGCGCGCGCCGCTGGCAAGCGGCATGGCGGCGGCGGAGGCTGCACAGCGAGCTAAGCGACGGAGGCAGCGAGTGATTGCGGCGGCGGCGGCGATGTGTTGCACAGCGGCAGCGGCGTGCTGCACATCGGAGTTGGTGGAGATGGGGAGAGGAGGAAGAAGATGTTAAGCCTATGACATGCGGGTCCCACCGTCAAATGTTTTTTCGTATCGTATTGGTTCTCGTATATACTAAAAAAATTGAAAAAGTCCCGAGAATGGCACAGGTGAAATTAGGTTGCAAAAAGAATAGCATCTATAATAATATTCACTTTGTAATAGCAAAACTGAAGAATCGGATCTTTATAATGGTACACATGAAAAAAAATCCATCATTTTTTGTATTAGTGCGGTCCAACACATGGTGGGGCTAAAAGACACTTGTTGGCGCGCGTTTGTCATTGCGCGACATACTTAGCTAGGTGTGATGATCAGATGCTATGGTTATTTTCTCGGTTACCATCTTGGTGATTGCTTTGTATCAATCTTATACTATATTGTATTCTTTTTTAGTTGAGTGCATGAGTTGGTCGTGTTAAAGCATTTTGGTTCTGTTTGAATTATGGAACGACCTACTAAGCTCAAATCGTCGTGATACAGCATATACAATTCTTATCGGATGTTTGTTCAAAAATTACCTAATTTTAGAAGGACAAGTTCATACCATATAGGATGATGCTGCACTTCATTTTATATTATAAATGCAAAATGCTAGATGAGGAGACGACGGACCAAACAACTGATTGGTCAGACCAGCGTTCGTGGCAATCGTTTATGTTCAGCTCTCTATTGTAATTTGCCACTCTGCATGGACAGTCTCTTGAATTGCTCTGCTGCAATTTTCCGACGATTAATTACGATTTACGAAGAGAAGTATAGTGGAGCTGGTAGGAGCCCATACCATGGAGCGCCACTTGCCGAGCAGCTCCTTAAACTTTTTATCGCGTGCTACCATAAAAAAAAAAAAAGAGTTCCCGCATTCTTCTGGAGTTCTGGGTTATCATACATTCATGTCCACCGCTTGGAGTAAGAAGGATATACAATAGTTAAACATCTTTCATGAGCTATTTGATGCATTGACATTCAACCAACAAGAAGACTACTGGATTTACATCTAGAACAATACTATATACTCCTCTCACTACGGGAATCTCCCTCAATACCGAGAGCTCAAAACCCTTGCGATAAAGGCAGAAGCCCTCACGATTTACTATTCACGAGGGCCGGTCCTCGTGAATAGGTGCTCGCGTCCGCTCCCCCGCAAGTAACGACAGAACACGAGGGCATGGCCCCCATGAATAGTTAATCGCGAGGGTTTTATTATGCCCTCGCGATTGACTGGCCTGGCAGCTTTATCACGAGGGTCTCTCAGCCCTAGCGAAAAATATGTGGGGCCCACGTTCCCTGGCGTGCGCAGGAGCCGGCCCACAGCTATTCGCGAGGGCCACAAAGCCCTCGCGAATAGCCTCCCTGCCACAGCTAATCACGAGCACGCACGCATTTATTCGAGGGCACATGCTACGACCCTCGTATCTATAGATCTTTAAATACGAGGGCCATACTAGCCCTGGCGTATAATACTTATATACGATGGTTTTTTAAAGAACCATCGCTACTAATAAATATTCTCCTTCCCTCCTACACTCAAATTATTTTTAAAAAATACCAAATAATAGTTTAAAATATGTTTGAGTTAATAATATTCTTTAATATACCATTTGTTGCAATAGAAAAAAAAATAAAACATAAAACGAATTTTTCTGATATTAACTCTTTCTTATCTCACACTACGAGCTTACCGATATACTAAACATTCTAGTAGACATTTCGAAAATTCATTTCACCAAATTATATAATACGTTATTTATGAATTACACACATTATGCATTACCCGTTACACACTATTTAACACTTGTCTCCTCCGGGGACCGATGATGACTCTGTCGTTTGTCTCTCAGAGTCGAATTCGGGGGAGAATCCTTCACGGTATACCGGAGTTAACCAAGTTTCTGCGGAAGAACAAGGTAAGACCAAAAAGTGTGGGATATTTAAGGCTAACAGAGGTTTTTGGTTTTCAATTTATAGGCCTTTTAGTCACGAGGGCTGGAATATGACCCTCGCTAGTAGTTGCTGAGGCATCCTTATTCGCTAAGGTCGTCTGGGAGCCCTCTCGAATTAACAATTATTGGGTCGTTATTCGCGAGGGCCAGCAGTAGGCCCTCGTGAGTAACCTGCGTCTACTTTTTTTGCGAGGGCTTATGTTTGGCCCTTGTAACTATATTATTTTTAACAACGGGCTGTAGATTGCCCTCGTGATTTGATATTTTATTACGAGGGTATTGTGTCGGCCCTCGTGTATATTTTTTGGCCCTCGCGAAATTGGGAGATTCCAGTAGTGTCTAGTAAACACTACAAATATATCATGACAATAATATGTCATCCAATGCTCACAGAATTGTTTGGAAGAGTTATGCACAAGTATAAATTATTTTTATGGTTTATTTTGTTGAATAGATTGAATTCGCGAAGTCTCTTGCATTGGAAAGAAATTTGGAATGGATGTGTCGCTTGCTCTATTTGTCAATCCAATGCTAAAGAAATTTTATTCCACATTTTCATAAAATGTTCTACTTACAATATATCTGATCTCACTTGAAACTTTCTATCTAGGTGATCACACATGACTGGCTTATTTGATAAAGCGCTCCCTCAAGCTAATCCATGGGCCCGAGCCTTCCACGAGGAGTTCTTCTCCCTTGTTTGTTCACACATTTGGATGCAGAGAAATGATACGATATTCAATGCACATTGCAATCATTGTCAGTCATAGATTTCAAAGTTCGCTTGTCAATGTAACTCCTACGTGGAAGGTATTGAATCCTCTGAGCGAGCGCTTTGCGTATTAGAACTTGATTAATTTTCTATTGCTTTTTTTCGCTTTTTTATTTTTATTTTCTTTCTTTTTGTTTGGACTCATGTCTTGTACGTATCTTTTGAGCAATATATATGACTTAGAGTAAACCTGCTGTATTTAACTTAAAAAATGAGCGCGAAACGTAGGCCAACCTCTCTTTCTTCGGTGGCTCTCCGCAGCTTGGTATCTGTAAATGCACCATCGACCGAGCACCAATCTGTCCTCGCGAGCCTGCAAAACTTCTTCGGTCGTCGAGGGCTGCGCTTCGGCGCAGTGGCTTCGACCTTGCTTGGTGCCTGCTTCTCGAAGGTTTTTTTCAGATTTTTTTTCTCAGGACTGATATGCCCAGGATTAAATCCCGGGGTACACACGTGTGCGTGTTCAGTGAAACTTTGCGTACCCGCTTAATAAGACTTTAATCTTTGATCTGATTATGTGTGTGCGTTAGACACAATTTCCACCACGTCACCGGACGGGCCTCCTCCTGCCTACCAAGGCCCACCACTGGCTCCACAGGCTCGTGAGCCCCTCACTCTCTGCCGTCCTCATCTTCCGTGCATCACGATGTACGGGGAGGGTTGCTGCATCCTGATTCCTGGGCGGCTCGGTTGAGAAAAAAATTTATTTTTTAACCTATTTTAAAAAATTATTTTAATTTTAATCCCCGGGCTGAAGAATTTGCAAATCTAACCTTTTAAGCCAAGACCACCGCCTTGCTGCGCAAAAATTCATCTTCTTGCCGTTAAGCGGATGGCTCTACCGACGACGCAGAGGTTGCCACACCGACGGCCCGGCCGGCTACCGATAGAATGACAATTGGGCGGTCTTGCCACGCCATCCGCTTAATGAAGATGTACTTGCCGCGCCATCCTCACATGCGGCAAGAAGATGAATTTGCATGCCACGTAAGGCGGTGGCGCTAAAAAAGTTAGATTTGAAAAAACTTTTGACCCGGGGTTAAAAATAAAATATCTATTTCAAAAGGGTTAAAAATAAAAAGTTATTCCTCGGTTGAAGAAGCTTACAAAAGAGGGAGAATGGAAGGATAGGGAGGGGAGGAAAAACCAAGGGCGGATTTCATGTAAATTTGAGGGCAGTTAAAGAGCAGTTTAATCAAGATTAATTAACATAAAGTTTCATAAGGAGGAATTAAATGAGAAGGACCTTCCCTACTCTCAGATGCCGCCTTCCATGCTTGTAGCCAGTGATTTGGAAAGCGTGGCTGAAATAAGGCTGGAAAGTGTAGCTATTGGGGTGGGATATATCTATTTATTTTACCCTTTGAGTGCAAAGCTAGTGTCACAAGGATCATGTGAGTATCTTTAAAGGCAACATATCCAGTGCAAATGGTTATTCAGTGTTAATATGCTAATAGTAGATATAGACCATCAGATCCACAAGGAGTGGTCTAGATCTGAAAAGGTGAAAGCCTATTTCCATTTAAAAAGTCAAGGGGTTTTTCGTGAAAGTGTTTTAAATGAGAAAAGTGGCTTACACCTCTCCAGATCTGGGCCGTTTTTGATGGATCCGATGGTCCAGATCTGTTGTTAGCATGTTAGCACTCAATGGGCATTTGCACTGAATACGTCCTCATCTTTAAATGAGTTTATTTTATCGTAAGTTTGAAAGATAAAAGGCATAGGAGTCGGTAGAAATGTTGGCATGCTCCTTGTAACACCTCATTTTTTGGTAAGTGGATGTCGTGGGTGAAACAATATATTTGGAGACACCCTCATGGCAAAGGCGGAGGATGGTGAGGCAGCCTAGGTGCTGGCCTCCCTAACAATCACAAAAGCAATGTAAATAGCATTGATTATATTAGAGAAAAAAATCTATTTTACACCTAAACTATCATGCTTTGTCTAGTTAACCCCCGAAATAATGAACCAGACATTCAAACCCACAAAACTAGAAGAAAGGTGCAAATAACCCTCTAGGGGTAGTTTTAAGGGTGGTTTTGGCACTTGGCTGTCCACCTGGGTCAATTTGCCAAGGTGTCATCGCACGTGACAAAACCATTGAGCTGAGCAAAAAGCCACCTCAACAGTCCCACATGTCATGCTCTCTCTCCTCTCATATTTTCTTCTACTTCTTTCTCTCCTTTTTCATGTCCTACCTCTCATTTCAAGTCTGTCACACTAACGATGGCTAGGTAGCGACGCGGCCAAGGACGGAGCCCAGTGGCCTTTCCTCCTCCAATCGTGGCCAGGCCGAAGGGATGGGTAGCGGCGTGGCCAGGGGTAGAGCCCGTGGCAGCGGCCATTCCTCCTATCGTGGCTACGAGCGCGGCCAGCAACAGAGCCCACGACAGTGATCCTTCCTCCTCCAATCGTAGTCAAGGGAGAGGGCTGGGCAACGGTGTGGCCAAGGTCGAAGCCCACAACAGCAGCCCTTCCTCTTCCAATTGTGGCCAGGGCGGAGGGCTGGGCGACGACACGACTGGTGGCAGAGCCCATGATGGCGTCCCTTCCTCCTCCAATCGCGGCCAAGGGCGGAGTGTTGGGCGGCGTCGCAGCGGCATGGCCAGTGATGGAGCCCACGACAACAACCCTTCCTCCTCCAACCACACCTAGGGCTAAGGGACGGGGTCTTCGGTGAGCGACAAAAGCGGATAGTGGATGGCGACTAGGGCATAGAAGAAGGGATAAAAGAATGACGCATGGGTCCGCTAACATGTATCTCTTTGACTTGGCTATGATGCCATGGTGTCAATTGACCTAGGTGGACTGTCAGAGTGGCGAAACTACCATTAAAACCTTGTCCAGTGGGTAATTTGCACCTTTCTTTTGGTTTTGCATGCTAGAATACCTGTTTTTTCATAGTTCGGGGAGTTAAGTCGATGAAGCATTCTAGTTCAAGGTGTCAAATAGACTTTTTCCATTATATTATATTCTTTAGGCCGAAAGATCAATTATATATGTTACATGGCCCCCTAACCTTTATGAATTAGATTTGCCCCCTCCCCCTCCCTCATATGTCAATGAAGCTCCAGCGCTGCCCCATAACCTCCATGGGGAAGAAGTTTAGGAGGTTACCTAGAAAAGAGGATCCTACCTAGTGTAGAGCTTGAGGAAGAATATCCAAGAGTTGTTGTGATTAGAAAAAAATTAGGATCCGTGATTGTGAGTATTCTTGGAGGGAGAGTCATCTTACAAGAGCCCTTAGGCTGTTTATATGGGCAAATGGGAGGCACGCCTTTTCCATCTAACCCCTAAACCCTAGCCCCCCAAAGGAGGCAATTTGGTACATTTGTTGGATGCGACAAGCCATAGCCTCTTATTTAGAGCACTTAGCCAGTGTTACGGCGGTGGAGCTAAAATCAAAATATTTAAAATTTTAAAACTACAAATGTCATGAATTTTTTCCATTTCCAAAAAAACTTGCTTATTTTAAACTTCTTTTGCAAAGTTAATATTTTTAATATGTGAAAATATTCAAACTGCTATAGTGAAAAGGTTAAACTATTTTTAAAAAAAATATTGCAATACATGAATACTTTTAGTACTTGTATTTGCATATCTGTTTGTGAATATTTAAAACCTTGTTTGGATACATGTATTTATGTAAATGAATAAATATCTAGATATACGTATTCATGTGCTTTCGAACCATGAACAATACTTCCATAATATGAATAGTATTTTCCAACACAAGCTTTATTTAAATAAATATTATATGCGCACATGTGTGCATACATATGTTTATACATGTGCATGTGTTTTCTTAGTTTCATATTGTGAATAGTTTTTCAAGGTTAGAAATAGTATTTTAGCCCCAGGAGCCAAATTCAATATCTCTTTTCCATGACATCTATAGTCTAGCACTATTTTTACTAAATTAAACTTTTACTACAAATTTGATAGTGAAGTGACCATTTTGCGTTGTAGGGCCCAATTCTTTAATCTACTCTTTAATGCTTCTATGCAGGCAATATATACAATAGGGCGATAGTATATTTTATATATAACCATAAACTGCAGAGCATCCCTTAGAAGAATAATATATCATATGGTAGCATAAATTAAGAGAAATAAACGGCTAATATTCTTTTTTAGTTTACTAGTATAAAGTTTGTATTTAAGAGCTACCCGAGCATGAATCTTGCATCGCCGGAAGCTTCTTTTACCATGTTCTTGATTGGTAAAGTAGAGTGGCCGCCTGGCCGGTTGTTGTTGTTGCACTTAGCTTCGTTTATGTAGAAGAGAAAACCATACGTACGTGTGTGCCAACTGACAACGACTGCAAATTAAGCCATTAAAATTTCCTTTGCAAAATCAAATCACAAATTGTTCACACTAAATTGGTGGGAAAGAACAATATAAATATGAGAGGTGCCAAGAGTTATAGACTCGTGGTCGTGGTTGCTATGGGTGCTTATTCGTTCCATTGCATGCTAATAATCCGGGAAACCTTAGCCTATGTAACAACAGCCGTGAATAGACAACCTATTTAATATATGGACTAGCTATAATATATTTTTAAAAATTAATATAGGATTCACATATACTCAGTATTTATATATCTCGAAATTTATTAGATCAACTTTTGATAAAGGATCCGGTCTTCTTTCCTCTCTTTCTCTTCTATACATGAGTAAAAAAAAGGTTATACGTAGGTAAAGGTGATGCATTGACCACATCAATTCCATTGAGTTGGTTAGGACTAAAGATGGAGGTGCCAATGCTTATATATGTACTAGCCGTGAAAGCGCGCGCGAGGCATTGGTTAGGACTAAAGATGGAGGTGCCAATGCTTATATATGTACGAGCCGTGAAAGCGCGCCCATGGCGCGCGAGGCAAAACGCGGCAGCGCAGCGCGCGAGCGGAGCCCAGCGCAGGCAAGGAAAAAAGGGGAGAAAAACCGGGGGGGCGCGGGACTCGAACCCGGGACGCTCAGCTGCGAGCGGGCTGGCCTAACCAACCGGGCTAACCACCCACCTGCCTGAGACCTGCGGCAAAAAAATCCTTTTATGCGTGAAAACGAAACGGATGGTCAGATCTGAAGGGCGCGCTCGATCGGACGGCTACGGCGGCGCCGGGCGGGGAGGTGGGCCACATGGCGAGCGGACGATAAGAGTGGTCGGACTTGTATCTATTTTTATTGATTGATTTATTGATGAAGTAGTTAGCCACAGTGGACCAGTGAGCCGGTGATTCAGCTATGCTTCCATGCATGAACCCACTGCCTCTCGCTCGAGCACTGCACATCGATCAATGCCTTGTGCCCTTCCATAGCATGCATATGTACAGGCTTGCGAGGTACCAGGAAGAATACGGCAATACGCTACTTGTGAACACTTGCTGTGCACTCCTGTGTGTCGCCGGGGCTGAATTCCTAACTGCCCTGGGAAATGCAATTTGAATCAAGTGGATCGGATGAAGCAAAATTCTTTGTTTATGATGAACATGATCATGATTCATGAGATGGCACCACTGCAATTTGCTTCCCTTGCCACCGCTGCCATTAGGGGTGCAATTAAATTTCCGATATTTTTGGATATACACTCACAAATTGAAAACTTGCAGTTTTCAATTAGACGGCATCATCATTGCCATATGTTGAAACATTTGGAAGGAGCAGAACGCCAGGATTTTCCAGCAAGAGGACTGTTGGTCGGATGATGTCTTGCAAAAGATTAGGGGTGGCTTGGTGGTAGCCTAGTTGGCGTTACCGTCGGACTAGTCGAGTGTTGTGTTTAGGGTGCATTTGCCTCGTGTTACCTAAACTCTTCTCTGTATTTGCTTCTCCTTTGAATGAATTGGGCATCTCGCCTTTTCTTAAAAAAAAACTTGCAATTTTGATATTAAATTTGGCATCCAATTAATTATTTGGATACAGATTATCCAAGATTGGAATTTTGGATTCGAATTTGAATATTATTTTGGATTTAGTCAGATTTTTTTTGGATATATGAAATAACCAAAAAAAATATTGTGCACTATGCTTGTTTTGAGGGTTGATGATTGTTGCATGTTGGAATGTTATGTTCATGTATAACTTTTCTTGTATTCATATTAAACTTGTGCTAAAATTTAACAATATGTTACATTTTAATTTGTGTCTTTCAAATTATTGTAATATTAGGTAAAAGAGAGATAATTTGATTAGTATCTGTATCCACTCTGATTAATCAAATATATGATCCGACTCCAAACCCAAAAAAACAATTTGACTTTTAATCTGAAAATTATTCAAAATTTAAAAAGTTAAACAAATTCAAATATGATTTAGGTAATATCTGATCCAGATCTGATCTAGCTGCCATCTAAGCAAAGACCGGCAATATTTGGATTAACATGAGGGAATACTCGAGACCCAGAAAACGAGAAAAAACATACCGAGAACATCTACACTGCTTAATTAAGATTTTGCTTCATCAAGCGTAATGTAATCATTTGAGTGGTAAAAAATGCGGCGGCTAATGGGAAAAACAACCACGGTCTACAGCAGGAAGTTCATATAGGTCACAAAATATGAAGGATTTTGCCTCCAAAATCTAGTTCAAGCCAGACTTTATTTGCAATATAATACGAGCTAGAACTGACGTCTCACAAGTCACAGCATGGTATACAAGTCACAAAATGAAATTCTTGGGGATTTGGTCTTCATTTCTAGTTCAAGCCTGATTCTAAAAGCTGAAAAATAAAATGCTAGGAATCAGTAGCAAAACCAGAGTTGATGCTCACTTGGCATTGGTTTATCGTGCCGTAATATTTTTTAGAGAGTGATAATGGAGAGAAAGTACAGTGGAGCCGGTATGACAACCATGCGCACTCGTAACACCATTATTTATGTATTTTGAAACAGTAGATTTTTTACGCTTAAAAAATGATACAGCAACAACAATAATAATAATTCACGCCAAAGTCTATCACATGGAAGGATTTGAATCCTCATAAATCACTAGAGACAATAGAGAAAAGTAGTGTAAATATAAAGTCATGTCAGACGTACTAGTACTGCTTTCTACAATCCTTCAATTAAAGAGACTATTGATCCATTGAAATTTTATAAATGCTCGCCTCTCTTCCTAGATGAACCTAAGCTTGGACCCGTCCCGTCATGTGTGCGCAAGGCCGTGACTGACTTCTTCTCCCTTAGCAACATGTGCGCTCCCATAAACTCAATGTTACTTGCTAGACTCATCCGCCAGGAGAGCTACATGCATGGCATGCTCTCTCTCACACATATAGGCTTAGAAGGCACCAGGAATAGTAAGGGTTGTGGCTTGTTCCAAAGTAGCGTATATAGTTATATATATACATATATCTTAGAATGTATTACTAGGAACAAATTGGTATTGTGGAAAAGTTCCTTTCATCAAATTGAAACAAATTGATCAACAAATGCATGGGCCATACACCTTTGGTTTTATCATCGTGGGTAATTGGTGTTACGGACCGCACGGATGACAAAAGAGACTAGTACACTCATGGCATGACTTGCCCTGAGAATTTTTGGGTATTAAACCAGATAAGATAGTTTTATTTCTACGAAAGATGGCATGGTGGGTAATTCTAGTGACATAGATGAGTTTGTTAGGATGGAGATATGGTGGGTAGTTCTAGTGAAGTAGATGAATTTATTATGATGGATGATTCTAGTGAATTGTGACACCACACATTCGTCATCGCTTATCATAAGAGACTTTTTTAATCGTAGAATTTTTTTTAGTTGCGCCATATATCCAATAGAATGAAGTAAACAACACTCGGAACGAAGTAATTGTGTAGACCCTTGAAAAATAAAAGAATTTGTAGTTGATTAAATGTAGCATGGAGATGGTACCAAAAAAACTCTCGAAGTCCCGAGTGTTGGATACTAAATGCAATGCAATCTTTTTAGCCGAAAATAATAACGAGAGTACGAATGAATTGTTTGAAATTCTACTCTCTTTTTTTTCAAGGAGGCGAGTTGATAAGCAGCTGCTGCTGAAGGAGCATAAGGAATTCTCAGAAGAAACGAGGGGTGTAGGAAAAACACTCGGTTCTAGTTTGAATTCATTATTTATATGTTGTAGTGGCGGTTAATATATCAAACCGTAGCTTTATAAATGATTAATTAGAAGCTACCGGGGACATGAATATTGTTGTGCATCAAATTTTCTTTTAACATGTTCTTAATAGGGAGAGTAAAGTGGGTTGCTGTCACGCTGAACCTGGCTTCATTTCTGTAGAAGACAGAAGAACCATGTGCCAATCGCTGCAAAGCCGCTGTGCTTTGCAGAATCAAATTATAAGGTAGGATTTGGCCATATAAATTGAAACCATTAAATAAATTGGTTGCGAATAAAGATACGAAGGTATTTAATACACTCGAGGCCGTTATATATATCATGCTTGGAGCTAGAGTAGCTAGCAGCGGAGAGTCGGTGACGGTGATGGAGAGAGATGCTTCCATCTCCATGGATCCACTGCTAATTTGCTGGATTGTTGCATCATGATTCATGGCTTGTGTGCTCTCATAGCATGTAAGGCTCGGGAGGTCTCGGGAACAAGATAGTACACGGCCATTTTGGACTTGTCCGTCCAACCAACCTCACATTAATTTGCTCAATTGTTTTTGTTTGCATAATTGTTGTGATTCGTACAGACACATGCTGTTATAAGTGCATAGCTTGGGGCGGTGTTTCAACCGAGAATATAGACCATTTTGTCACGGGCATGAAAAAGAGAGAAAGCGAGGGCCAGGGCCGTCAGCGGAATGCTCACGGGCTCACAGCTCCGTTGTAAGCTAGAGAGGAGACTGATCCAAACTATGTAGAAATCTCTGTCATAATTAAGCATCCAAGCGAAGAATGTACATTTGTTCTGTGTTCGCCGTAGCTTTGCATTATCCTAGATACTCCTGATTGAAACACAATTACATTAATTAGGCCGACTTCACAGAAAAAGTGTCTGTGGATAGTGCACATCCATCGAAATTTTATCCCTTCTGAGCAAACATTGAAAATTAGTCTTATAACTTCGTTCCATAATCTATTCACTTCGAAATTGATCTTGATTAATTTAAAAGGGTTGCTTATGGGTGGTAATATATATAAAATTAACTAACTGGACCTTGTTTAAACAAAAAGATACAACTGCCAAACTAAAACTTACTGATACCTATTTACTGATAAGCGATAACCTATTTGTAAATACCTTAGCATTAGCATTGGTCCTTGTGAGTTGTGATAATTTGAGCAACCCCAAAGAGAGGCAAGAGCTCTACCATTTCATTAAAAAAGAAGAGAAATATTACAACAGTCCGGTGTAGAGCACCAGGACCCAGCGTAGCGTGAACGCCACCACCAACTTGTTGAGGAGAAGAAGAACGGACGACAACAGCCGTAGACGACCTCCTTGATTGCGTACCACACTCCAAGGTTGCCCCCGCACCCCAAGAGAGGGGGATGCGCCCCAAATAGGTCTTCGCTCCTCATAAAATGAAGAGGAGGAGTAGGGCACACCGCCCGAGCCGCAACCTCCTTGCAAGAAGGGAGAGGCAGGGGCAAGGACAGAGCAGAAGAAGCAACCACCGAGAAAGCCATCAACGGTCGGCACTTAGTGGCAAGGACGTTACGGGAGGGTCAGTGGTTACGGAGGAAGCTTCTCGTGGAAAGGATGCCACCGACTATTGATGGCCAACCAGACAACACCCACCGACCTAACAGCAACAGCCAAATAGACTCAACGACACCAAAACAAGGCCCTTCTATCATAGAGAAAACGATGATGCCTTCAACAAGAGACAACCTAACGGCCGCCGCCGACGCCCATCTATAGAGCAGACTAGGGTTTTCACCTATCCGAGGGAGGAGCAACACGACGAGGCGTCCAAGGAGAGAATGACGCCGAAGGTGCCACCGTCACCGGCCCAGCAAGTTAGGTAGGGTTTTCACGCACAACATCCTTGCTCTAGAGCCACCAAGCCAACGAGGAGGAACAATGAAGCCCAAAGCCGTCGAGACCTACATCACGTTGAAGCGGATCCGACGAGTCGCCTTGCACGGAGGACAACGGTGGCGGCAGGGGAACTTGGAGGGGTCGTCGCTCGCCACAGTGTGTTTTTGCTCCATTATTCTCCACGGTGTTAGATTCCACATTTATATTGAACTGAAAATTAAATGTGTTGAAAACAGAGAAAGGGCCTAAATTTAGTCTTAAGGCCTTTTTTTTCAGACGTCGTTGCGTTGGCGTATCATGAAGAATTTGAGAGCCTCAAAAGAGGTCTAAAGATTATAAAAAAATAATCAAAAAATAGTTTTAGAATCTTTGGAATGACTACTAAAAAGCCACGAAAAAATCGTTACGAATTATCACAACATATAAATTTATACTGAAAATAACAAAATTTCTTCTGATGTCTGTGAACGATAAAATACGCTGAAAAGAACAAGGCCTAAGTTTAATTTGTAGGTATATAAAAGGTTTTAATCATGCTTGACGGGTACACATGTAAGCTGTGCTGCGAAATATCATCAGTGCAATATGAAACAGTAATATTCACTAGACTGAAACTCCGTTGATCGCCTTCTTATTTTGTCATTCTAGGCAGCAGCAGAATCTTATGTGCTTGCATCACATCAATTCAATACATTCATACATGATACTTTGTGGTGATGGGATGGGTTGTTCAATTGGAACTTATTCCATTTAAGATGGTTTGTAACAACACGAGAGTGCACCAAACACAGGCGCAGTTAAAAGTACATGACCAAATGATACTGACCAAATTATACAAAATCTACATGGTGTGGCAACCTTTATCTCTTCTGAATCTGAACAGTAGCACAAGACAACGTGCTTTCTTGTTGCATGCTGACAAAGTGTCGTCAGTTAATCACTTCTTCAGCAAAGCCCGAGGGTAGATCCTCTTGCAGTATGGACTGGTCCTAAGTAGCTCCACATGAGGTCGGATTGCGTTCGTAAGTGCAGAGTGGAGAGAACCCTGAAAATTTCATCACAATCACAAAAGATGGCAAATCAGTTTTTGTCCATATACTGTGGTTGTTGCTCTTTTGATTTTTTAGGCTTTTACCTTGGAATTCTGAAGAGCTGAGTAGATCACATAGTTCGCATAAGGGTGCTGAAGAAACTGCTCAAAGTGCGGCACAGCAAGTAGCTCCAGGATGATATTCGCCTTGTCAGCTTCCTTGAAGACTTTCAGGCATTTCTCGACCACATTGCTGCTGAACTTCTGCATGGAGAGATGGATGTACTTGCCTTCAAACTGCTGTGCAAGGCTTGCATTTGCACTGGAGACCTTCAGGTCTAGTACAAACTGAACGACATAGTTTCTGTAACCATAGCATACAAAACTTGTAAGTTCTTTAAAATAAACAAACACAATGAAAATGTATCAAATAGATTCTACATATACAACTATGAAATATGCCGAGTACATACAGTCTTCCCAGCGTGTCTAACTGGAATTTATAGTACAAAAGATTTTTAAAAATGTTTTTAGAACCACAGGGGTTTCTGCACGACACCTGTAAGCCTATTCTGGATAAGCCAGATAAGATTTGGGTAGATTTATTCAGAGAATTTCTACTGGCAACACAGTTCCATGGACAGTTACAGATGGAGAGCTTCAGAAAGAGTTTTACCCAAAGGCATCTTGTGCAAGTTCAAACCCATTGCAAGCGATTGCAGAAACCAGCTTCTCCCTGTGCTCCCCAGTAGAACACTCGATGCACCGCTGCAGGACGCAGCAGCCATGGCATTGCATCCCAATATCGAGGCAATGAACTGCAGCAGCCTTGAATATCGGCTGAAGGTGGTAAATTGTGAGTATGCGTCTCATCAGAAAACAAACATATAAAACTTTAGTACGGTGTAACCAATAAAGTTCTTTTCATAAGTAAATACTAAATGATGCACAACATTGTCTGGAATATTCAGAAACGTCAATGCGGACCAGACCAAAGTACTGAATATTCAAATATCGCAAGCTGCATATTGGAATTGTGCATTCCGTATGTGCATAAGTGCATTCACTTATGGACTCTGTCCTGATCCCATCAAAGTGAATAGATTTTACAACAAATCGAGGAGCTTTTCTGAACTCCACATTGAGCATCGGTATCTATGTAGGTACATCTTTCAGAGAAGTGCAGATGCCTGCACATGTAGTACCTTGTTATTATCGGCGCCGAACGATTGCAGGCACTTTTGCACGACATGATTGCCATTAGGATCGTTGATGAGCTCCAAGAACCCTGGACGCAGCGCCTCGACGACGAGCTGGATCTCCTCCCTTGTCCCGAGGCTCTCGATCAACTTCTGCACTGCCCTTGTCCTGAAATCAACAGCACCCACACACAATTAACTCACAAAATTTTCAAATCAATAAACAATTAGTAATTAATCGAATGATATGACATAACAAACTAGCAACTATAATCAAATGGCATGACGTGACATTCCTATCTTACCCATGAACATTGAGGGAGATCCTGACGAGCACAAGTGGCTCCTTGGTGAGGGTGAGCACGATGCCCTTCCTCTGCTCGTCGTCGCAGACGGTGAGCAGCTTCTGCATGAGGTAGTTCCCGAACGGGTTGACCATCAGCTCGACGGCGTGGCGCGCGACGCCGGCGAAGATGAAGTCGACCTCGCGCTTGCCGTCGTCGAGCCGCTGCTGCAGGAACCGGCACCCATGCTGGTCCCTGGCGATGTGGTACATGAACCCGCGCAGGCCAGCGAGGCTCTCGTACTTGGCCGGCTTCGCTGCGCATTTCTTGGGGCTCGTCGCCGCCGCCGCCGGGGGGCTCGCTTTCCTCCTCGCGCCCTTGCACCGGGCCCTCGCCTCCGCCGCCGCAGGCGGGAACCGGAGGTCCCAGCCATCGGCGGCGGTGGCGGCGGCGACGCGGCCACAGCTGGCGAAGGAGAAGGGGTCGAGCAGAGGCGGCGGCGCATTCACGAACGGGCGCGGCGCCGCGAAATTCTCGGGATTCAAGAAATGGAGGCTGGAGGCAGGGGACGAGCCGGCCTTCCTGGGGTAAGGGAAGCCGGCGAACCCGAGCTGCTCCTCGCCGTCGTCGACGATGCCCATCGCGGCGAGCTCCTGGACGAGGCACGACAGGTCATCGCCGCCGGCGGCAGGCTGGCGGCGGCCGAGGAGGTCGCCGTGGTGGAGGAGGGGGATCTCATTGAGCAGAATCTCCATCTCCCTGTCCAGCTTCATCCCCTCCTACTCCTCCGGCGAACTGGTCCGACGTACGGGCTCCGATCGAACAACCTTGATCGGAAACAAAGCCGCAGAGCGAAAAAAGATCCTAAATTTCGGTGGGGATCGGATCAGATTGGATCGGTTCGTGGAGAGGACTGAGATGGGAAGGGATCGGGGGTTGTGGATTGGAGTGAGGTGGTTTCTTGGAGATGGGTCGTTGAGGCATGCAAGAGTGGAGGAGGGAGGTGGAGGTTTTATACGTGGATAGCGCGAAAGTAGCGAGGAGTGGCGCCGGTGGGGCACTGTTCGTTATCAAGTGGTTTTTACCAGGTCGGCTTTCTTTTTTTAGGAGGCACTAGGTTTTTAAGGTTCTATTTTTTTATTTTCGTGATCTCAATATTATAGTACCAGTGGCTTCCTTTTCTAACGCTATGCCACTAAATTACCGAAGACTCGGATTTTTGCAACGTGTAGTCACTGTAGTGTGATTGGAAGGTATGGGTGAAACCCTATTCTTTGATATGTTAAATTTTATTCATAGGATTTAGTATACGTGTGCTTATCTTTGTTGCTTTTTTATAAGAACAAGAACAAAAATCTATTCTCTTAAATCATGATATGCATACTATCATCTCTTTAAAATAAACAACGAAGCGTTCTATAATTATGGACATATTACTTCTATCCGTTAGAATTGCAGGGAATCTCCTAAAGATTTAGAGAAAAAGAGCATAGAAGAACTCATTTTTTTTTAAAGTTAAAAAACTCTGAATATCTCTATCAAAATCATGGGGCTCACCGGTTTAGGCATATCTATTTTGAGGTTACCGGTTGCACAACGACATGGCCCACTCCTCTCCAAGTGCCATCTCCTATGGTCCAGGGCTACCCCCAATATATATACTTTTGTTGGCACTCAGAGAAAAAGACATGTACTGGATGCATCTGGTGCACTTTTGGCCACACTGTCAGTGACCCATTCATGCACCTTTTCTCTCCAAAAATATCTCTCCCCTGTAGGATATTTCTTGCTTGGGTTTGGGTCCCCATGAAGGGAGATATTTGTGCAGGCAGTTCCCAAAGGGATGGGCAAGCATTGCATACATACAATCAGGACAAGTGGATGGATAAATTTGGGGGCTATCCATTGTGTTAGCTCTGAGCCATATGACTGGTTGGAGATAGACACAGGGTTCCTACGCTTTTTGGTACACAGGTTGTATCCTGCATTCTGGCATCATATCAAGGTTTATCAGCATATTTGCTCCTCAAGTTTAGAAAGGTCAACCACAGCACCACAGATGTACTGACAATCCCAGGCATCATATCAATTTATCAAGGTTTATCAACAACTTTGCTCCTCAGGTTCGCAGAATCATAGATGCAGCGGCAGCACAGGAGCAGCACTCGTATCCCCCACCGTTGTCTTTATATTTTCCCTGTGAAACCTGGAGGAGAATTGTTATCCTTAAAAATTAAAAGGGCGGCTTCCTATATTTGAAATAAATAAATCATACTCATTCTTCATTTTTCCAATAAAATGCTTCAATACCATGAGGGGGCATGAGGCCCTACTTTTAACTTGAATTTTTCCAGTAAACTATTGTGTGGCATAACATCTTCTCAATGATCCATTACGCTTGGCTCAAAATAATTTGCACAGAACATCTCATGGCGTTTGAATAATGCTTACAAATCATTTTTAAAAATTTTCTTATGCATCAGTATATACTTTCATATGGATATGAAAGTACTAACCAAAATTACTTTAGAACCAACTATACCTCACTAACTTGAGGGGCAAAATGAAAACTAAGGGGCTCACGTCTGATTAGTTGGTTTGCAAGGCATTAGCTTACCAACGCCATGAAGCAGCACATCATATGTACCAAGTAAGTCCAGCCTAATGTCGCTTATTTAAATGGTTAGTAGAAATATAATTTTTTGCATTTTTTTTCCTCTTTTCACAAGTTCGGTTTTTTGCAAAGAAAATCACAACTGGTTTGCACCAACATACACTAAAAGAGAACAAAATCAGGGTGGTACAGCAATGCTAGTCTCCAATATGTTTGTTTCAACGACAGGAGGGGAAAAAAATCTTAGTCTAAAGACTTGAATATTAAATTTGGTTTTTCATTCAGTGACCATGTCGTTCGCTTCTTTCAAGATATCTTGATCTGATGACGCATCAGTATTTCCTTCATTCATACTAGCAGCAACAATCACAAGTTCATCGTTTCCCTCTTCCTGACCACTAGCAACATCGGTCGTGCTGACATTGGTGTTATCCTGACCTGCCAGTTTGGGTGAATCAATCTTGCCACAATTTTCATCGTTTGCTGTAGTGTTGTGACCACTGTGAGAATTAGAATTGTTATCTTGAACTGAAGACTCACTATCATTCCCTCGAGTGTCTGCTGGGGGAACAGGACCTACAAATTCCCCCTCACCTTGAGTGTCTGCTGGAGGAACAGGACCTACAAATTCCCCATCTGCATTCCTATTGTCCACATCCATCTGATTCTCATTTATTCCTTTGCCTTCTGCAGCTTCATCAGTAGTTCCATTCATCTCTACTGTTTCCTCTTCAACAATAGACTTGTTTTTTTCCTTTTCTTCCTCAGCAGCACGAAGCTGTGCAGCAATCTCCTCCTGAGCACGTTTCTCTGCTTCTATAGCCTCCTGTATCTTAAGTTGCCTCTTGTGCTGCTCAACCTGTTCTTGGATCCTCTGGTAATCGGACAGCAGATCACCATAGCGGCTTTGGAGAATTCGTTCTAATGCTTTCTGTTTATTCACTTGTTCAGTTAAATTTCTCATTCGGTAGGAAGCAGCCATCTGTTCCTGTTTCTGCAACTCTTTGAAGCATTCAAGTTCTGTTGCAGCAGTGTCCATCTGCTTGAATGTGTCTTGGACCTGTGATCCCAATTTTCCGGACCGTGCCTAACAAATCAAATAGTATGGGAAGCAGAACATCAGTATTACAAGACAAAAATAAAATAATAATAAGATGCAATCAGTATTAAGTAAAATTTTGTTTCAATCTAACGAATATGACATGTAGCTCAAAAAACAAATGACATCAAGTGAAAAGCAAAACCGAATCATTTTGGAGGGCACAAGAAATAATAGGAAAATTTTGATATATGCCATTACAAAGTGACGGTTTTTGAAATATGCCATCACAAAACGGTTTATTCAGTACATGCCATTATAAAACTACACATCTTCAATATATGTCATTATGGTAATTTTAAGCCTTTTCCAGTGAAATGCCCCCAAAATACGTATTTTGTACCATATTTACCTACAAAATACACCCTATATTAATGGGCCTCACATATCATCCTCCTATCTTCTTCCTCCTTCCCTCTCCTCTCTCTTCTCTCTTTCAATCTTCATCATGCTGCAGTGGGCGGCGGCAGCGAGGGTGAGCAGCAGCAGCGAGGGTGAGCGGTGGCGGCAGAAAGGCAAGGGCAAGCAGCGGGGGCGATGGTAAGCAGCCGACGCGGCAGCGGTGGGGGCGAGCAGTGGGTGCCGCAACGGTGGTGAGGGCGAGCAACGGGGGCAGTGATGGCGAGCATGTGCAGCGGGGGTGGCGGCGGCAAGACAAGGGCGAGCAGCGGGGGCGGCGTAGGCGAGGGCGAGAAGTGGTGGCACCTAGGGCGAGCAGCGGGCGGCAAGGCCAGCGTGAGCAGCCGGCGTGGCGACGGCGAGGGCGAGCGGCGGCGAGGGCGAGAAGCAGCGGCGCCTAGGGCGAGTGGGCAGCAGCAGCGAGGGCGAGCAGTGGGGGCGGCGACGGCGAGAGCGAGCAGCGGCGGCGGCGGGAGCTAGAGGTTGAAGAACGAGATAGGGGCAATTTGGTAAATACAATATTCTATACTAATTTCGGGGTATTTTACCGGAAAAAAGGGTTAAAATGGCCATAATAGCATATATCAAAGAAGTGTGACTTTATAATGGGCATTTAGCGAATAAACCATTTGTAATGGCATGTTTCAGAAACCATCACTTTATAGTGGCATATATCAAATTTACCTGAATAATAATAAGCAATCACTAGAGAAGTATCCATACAAAATTACGAGTTCAGTTTAAGGTAACCCAATGATCTTTCAAATTTTGGTGTTGCTTACTAATGTAGTCCATTTTTGAATTACAGACCACATGGGACAAACGAAAGAGGTGTCCATAAACCAAATGATGAGCAGCATTCTTAAGTAGCCATGATGTAGAAATATTGACATATTACCTCAAACAAACGTTTTAATTAATATAAATATAGATTTGCTAAAATAAATCTGATGCATCATCCCCGGCTAACCTGGTATCCTTGTGTCAGTAATTTAATCTTCTGCTCAAGCCGAGAAGCCTTCTTTGCTTCATCATCCATTCTCTTCTTCACAATTTCAAACTCATTTTGGAAAGCAGCAATCTTATCAGCATTCCCAGCAACGCTGGCAAGACCATAGCTGTTGTTAGTAGGGAAAAACATAAGGTCCTGTTGGCATGCATCATGTGCTTTCACAAAATCCTCAAAAGATTCATTTTCATGCCCCATGGCCACACGAAGGTACTGGATCTCCTCCTCAACCATAGAACTAGCCTGCCAACAAAGAAACGAAGCCATATGAACAAGTTCCATCGTTATATAACTACCATGGGCAAATGGGACTGTTCAGAACTACAATGAAATTAAATAAAGAAACATACAAAACTGCTCAAAAACATTTTAAAAAATAAATATAAATCATTCTCAGGGGAGAATGGATAATCCTCATATCAATTGCATTCTACCATGATATACTTAACAGCTAGCAATCATCCGGCTCAACAAAAATGTCAGGTAATATATTTATAACTGGTTACAGAAATATCAAAAAGAGCGCTGTTGAGGAAATAATTCCATACATCAATTGTATGTGTAGACGAGTTATTATGCAAAATTGCAAGTGTACAGGTGGCATCTCAAACTTGTCAATTAGATATACTACAATGTTATCAATAGTTTGTGAAGGCAAGCACAAAAACACATCCAAGGAAAATATAGTTCATACATACTAAACATTAAATGTTTTACAACCTAACACATTCTTCTATTTATACTACAGCTAGATAGCAATAGTTGTAGTAAAATATACAGCTCCCATTATATGCACTGATGTTATTTAACCTTCCCCCTTCATCTTGAAAATAGCACTCAATGCCAATGGATTAGCAAACTATGGAAATCATTGAATCAATAGTAACATAATACAGGTTGGTACAGGAATGGTTTACAATCAATAGTAAGATATTATGAGTCCAATATATCATATATATTCCGCACTAAGGTACGGACAATGATGAGCCCACTGAATTTCAGGTTATTACTGATCCACCTATATTATAAGAAAAATTTGATGACAGATTATAAGAACAATGGTTATACAGTTTATCATCAAATACCAATAATAGGAGGAAGGAAAATAAATGCACCTGTTTTAGTTCATCCTCATCAAAATCTTCAATTTCAGGAACAAATGCTCCATTCGCCTGACGCTTACTCCCTTTCTTTTTCTCTTTTTGAGTTTTTTCATCAAGAGGATATTTGGCATTATCATGCTCGAGGAGCCTAAGGATTTCCTCGTTTATTAGTTCATCAGCTTGTTCAATTGATGTCGGAGGCACAAAAGTACTTCTGCTTCTGCTTTCACCACCTTTAATCAAATATTGCCGGAGAATCTCCACCGAACCAGCAGGTGGCCTAGGCAAACTCCTCTGCAACACTTTGGACCTCTTTCTGAGCAATGCCTCCTGCCTTGCTTGTTCTTCAGCCCTCTCTCGTGCAAACTTGTCTGACATATCCTCTTCAATTTTCTCTTCAGCTTCTTCTGTCTCCTCTGTGATAGGTGGCATAACTATCTGATACTCATTCTTAGCTTGAGGGATAGAAGCAAAACCAGATCGCAAAGTTTTTCTTAATTCAGCTTGCCTGCGAAGCTCATGTTGAGCGCTGTCCTGCATTTCCACCTCTTCATTTATGCGGAGCTCATCCCGGAAAGGAGTACCTTTTGGAGTTAAACCAAAGGAATTTCCATCTCTGGAGGGTGTCATTCCAATCCTTGGGGTAACACCAGGACCAGGGCTTGCCAAAGGCGTTGCCATGGGATTTGGAGTCTGTATCTCCTTCTTGCGTGGTGTAACACCAGTGAAATCAGAGGGATGGAGCTCTGGATTATCCCCTCCTAAAAGAGGTGTTTGTGATTCCCTTAGACGTGCAAGATTTTCTGCCTCCATCATAATAGCATCACCCTTCCCAGCTGGAGTTCGTTGTGGAGTTCGCAACGGTGTCATACCAAGCCTTGGAGTCTGAGAATAGTTTGCCAGCAAAGTTCTTGTAGCAGTACTTCCATCACCAAGCTCCTCAGCTAGAGCAGGATCACTGGCATTGCCCATCTTTGCAATCTCCTCCAACTCATGATCAGAAATTTGGGGTGGTGGAAGCATTAGTTTAGACCTCTTTGTGACAGCTTCTGGGTCGTTGAGTTTATTCGCTTGCATTATTGCAGCAGGGGCATCCTGCCTCTGCAGAATCTTGTTTCTAGCAATGTCTTGCTTTCTTAATTGTGCCTCTATGTCAACTCTTCTCTTCCCTTCAAGCTCCTCGATAGTAGTTGGAAACTGTACATGCTCAAGTGGCCTGTCCTCACCAACTGTATCATAAAAGCCTGGAGGAGGCCTCTTTTCAAATGCAATTTCAGCATTATAGTCAATCCCCTTTCTCTTTCTTTTCCTATGCCGTGTATCAATACCAGCAGCTTTTAATTCTCTCCTTTTTTGCAGTGACGCAAGTCGCCTCGCCTCTTCAAGTTGTTTCTCTCTTGCCTTTCGTTTAGCCTTTTTGCCCCTGGTGTTAGCCAAGCGAGCCCTTGCCTCAGAGAGCATTTCCTTTTCGTCTTCATCCATATCAACAGGATCAGGACGCGCAGGTTTGGACTCAGGGTTTGGATCAATTTCACCAGGCCGCAACTTCCTGGGGTCGTCATTAGGCTCATAATTTTCATCCTTTGCACAGGCAGCATCAAGCAATTTTTCATAACGCTCAAGGCACTGAGATGGTGTTCGACCTACAATTGGTGCAATTGTTCTCCATTGAGTAGGCATGAGTTTGGCAAGATGAAGTAGTTTCTCATCCTCTTCCCTTGTCCACTCAGTCTGAAATCAACAGATATAAGTTAGTAAACTAAGTAAAAAGAAAATAAAGGAAAATCCTTATTGTGACAAACAACTTCGAATTGGACAAATCTATGCCATAATGGAGTAGACAGATCATCAATTGAAAGAAGCATTATATGATAAGTGAACATTTATGGATCTTTTGGCTGTAAACCACATAAACTGAAATGATTTCAACTCAGTTCAAATGACTTGATTTTAACTATTAGAAAATAATGTTTCATGAATTAGTCGCTGAACACCTTACATCGCATGTTATAACAAAGCATCTACACTCATTTAAAGTAGTCAACGAAGTAATATTAACAGCTTTTCTATAATTCAAACAGCTTAGGTCCATCATGTGAAGTGTGCACTTCATCACCCCAGTATGAGCAATAGAGATGACATAAAGATGTCACCTTTCTGAAAGAGGCTATTGCACTGGCAAATAATTAATTAGCTTTATTTAGTGGAAGTTCACCACATTCACAGGTAGTGCATGGGCTTGTAGCATGGTATTATGGCATAAAGAGTATAACCTCAGTGTATAATCGTATAGCGGAATAACCAAGATGACAAGCATACATAGTCATAAAACAATTGAGACATTTCAAAAAAAATAAAGAATTTATAAGGAAAAGGTAAAAATGTAAATATTACCCCAAAAAAAGAAGCGAATGGAGAAACTAAATGGACATATATGACAAAATGGAAGAGAAAACAAACATAAAGCCTTCTTTTAACTTTAAGCATTATATTGTGCATATTGACAAGAACAGATAAATATATATAGAACAATTCTTTCTAAACCGCATTGCTTCTGAACATAACCCATACTAGCTGCTAGATTCCTCGCTATACCAATTCAAAACTAAAAGAAAACATATGTATACATTGTAATGTTCTAATTAATCAAACCTATCGACCAATATATTGGGCCAGATATTCATCTCATCATTATTAAACCATGAAACGTTTTAAAAGGGATAGATCCCCCACATATACCAAGAAATTATTAATGGTCTGCAAAGGTAACCTGTTTCACACCTAGACAAGGTATCAAGGTCTGCAGCTAATGGTAGCCAATCATTTACCTGGTAAAATCCAGAAATCTACAAAGCAACCTGTTTCACACCTATACACAATAGAGGTTTTCGTAGCAGCTGCTAATGTTTTGCCCTGTCCTTACAGTTAAACACGTCAAGTTAAGAACAAAAAATCGCTTAGATTTACCATGCTCCCCAGAATCAGCCGGTTTGGCTTTTTTCATATACAGAGTCAAACTCAAAAGCTGCCTAGTTGTCCTAGCAGTTTCAGAAATTCTGTCAGCTTTCAAATTTAGAAGAGGTTATGAATAGGTACTGGCAATCACCATGGAACCACAGTTGCAGATAAACAATGTCTAGGCATTCATGCAAGTACTATCATGACAAATAAATAGTTAGAATGTACTCCCTCCGTCCACAAATGATCTACGTCTAAGGGAAATCACAAAGACCAAGAAAAGCAATTAACGGGTCAACTACCCATTTAATCTTAGGAATATTGCTGCAAAAGTAGTGCTATCATTTACTCATTCTAGCCTCTCACCCCAAAAGTTGTCCTCCCACCAATCCAAGGACTGCATGCTTGTAGCAGGCCCACAGCAGCCATAACTCTCACCTCGAAATGTAACTAACTACAACCTCATGCAATTAAAACCAGGCTAATACGTAGATCTTTTCTGAACAAACCAAAAAAGCTTATATGTAGATCATTTGTGGACGGAGGGAGTATTTGGTTAAGTATACCACTCGTAATAACCAAGTCTTCTAAAAATTTTTACTGAATTCAGCAGAATTTCAAAGAAAACAAGGTATTTTCTCTGTGTACTGAATCTTTTAAGATCAAAAACAACTTCAAAAGAAAGACTGTTCTTACCCTTCTTCATGAACAACATATCAAATGTCACTCCAAATAAAGTAAAATGTAACCTATTTTGGCACAAAAATCCGTCCGGTGCTCAATCTAATGACAAATAAAGAAGATTTAATTGCAAAAAAAAACTTAAGTACAACCTACCATGACATAAATGCTCACTATCGAGTAAAAACGATAGATATGAAGTGATCAGACCACTAGCTCACTGATAGATCAAGGTTTATACAAACAAATATCACAAACTTCAAGCCAATATCATAAGCAATGTGACTAGTAGCATCTAGCAACATATTAGTACTCCACTGTTTTTAAGAGCAACAAATAATAATGTTATTTGATCACAAAAGTGTTTTTTCCTAATGGCATACCAAAATAACCAAGACCAGTATGATCGTATTGCTATCTGTCTAGTCTGGGAATATCATATCATAATTTTGAAATCTGATTCTAGAAAGTGTGCCAGTTCGACTTCAAATTGTTACAAACACAGAATAAGTAAGAAACTGTCACCAAGACCGCAACATGAGCATAACATAGCTCAATACTTCGAAAGCATGAACTTTATTGTGGTTTGATTGCAGGGACGATCATGAAGGGAATGAGAGGGTGTCGGCCAGACACAAGGGATTGAGAGGGTGCAGTCAAGTGGCCTGTCCTCACCCACTGTATCTAAAATGGAGAATTCATTGGCCCCTTTGTTTCATAACAACAACACGCAAAGAGCTAAATCCAAATATCAATTGCCGGCAGTCAAGAATTCAGAGGAAAGGAATCACTTTTTTAGCGGATTATAATTTCTCGTTGAATTGATTTATAAGATCATCCTTTCGCACTGCCCTCGCTAACAAAGCACTAGCATAAACAATGCAGCATCACAAAATCGACCAAATACGAGCATATACGACCGTGAGACGCGAGCAACGGAAAGCGGCAGGGGCAGCTGCTTCATTACCTTCTTGATGGACGGGTCGAGCCACTCGTACCAGCGGGCCTTGCACTGCTTGGCGGACTTGCGGACGAGCAGCGAGGAGATGCGCGCCCACTGGTTCTTGCCGTACTTCATCACGGCCGCCTTGAGGATCTCGTCCTCCGTGTTCTTCCACACGCCGCCCTTGATCATTATCCTCATCTTGCCTACCCCTCTCCTGGCGCTCGGCCTCCTCCCCTGCCGTTTCTCCTCCGCAGAGGGCCTCCGGGTTCCCGCCGCGCCCCGCTGCCGGGCGGCTCGAATACGACGAGGCGCTCGGCCTCCTCCTCTGCCGGCCTGGCCCTTCCTAGGGTTTCGACTCGGGGCGGGCGGCCCGCGGGGACGGCCGCGTGGATCCTACCTAGGGTTTGAGCGGTGGTTCATGGGGGTTAAGGGATGGTGAGGTGGATGTGGAGGGGCAGGGAAGGGGAAGGGACGGATGCGGCGCCGCTGAGGCGGTGGTGGCGGCGGCGGCGGCGGCGAGGAGTGGAGAGAAGCGGGGAGGGGGTGGAGACTGTAGGTGTGCGGGGTTTGATGACGTGGAGGGCAGTTCACATGGTCTCCGGAAATGAAAAAATTGATGATTTGCTACTCCCAACATTGGCGCCCGCTAAAATGCTACCCTTGTGTGTATTACATGTGGGACCGTCTGTGTATATTACATGTGGGCCAGAGTAGCATTTTAGCGAGCGTCAATGTTGAGAGTGGCAAATAATCAAATCTCCCCCGGGGAAATGGGGTTTTTAGAACAAGTTTTACTATGATAAACAATCCAAACCGACGTAGGACTTTCTACTTAGCAACGCGGATGGCAACATGAAAATCAAAAAATGAAGGAATTACTGTCGGTGTTTACGCGTTCGTGGCATATGGCATAGTTTCGTAAAACACAACTGTATTTTGAAATTTTTTATATTTTTTGGAATTTTTCTAGGCTTCTGGGGTCTTTTGTTTACATTTTCTTCATGGATTTTTCAATTGTTTACTATTTTTATAGAAATCAAAATTTATAATGATTAAATTTATTTATGGACGCTCACCAATTTTTTTGTATTTTGATTTTTAAATTTTTCTAGGATTTTTTGGATTTTTTACGATTTTTTTCATGGGAAAGGTAACGTGGCGCAACCTAGTGGCAGCATTTAGTGCTTTGTATAATTACATTGATATAGGCTCGAAAAACTATCACAACACCAAAGGACAAGCTAGTATGTATATATATGATGGCCTTATCGATCATCCCCTTATTAAAAAAAAAAATCGTCCATCATATCTTTGCGGAACCTTAACATAAAGTTGATACCTTTATATCTGGATACATGATTAGATACTAGACGTGAAATGTTTTCATGAACTATGTAGTTATTTTTAGAATGCTGCTAGCGCACGGTACATCATCAAAACAATATAAATGCTTCATGTGAAACAATCTCGAAACACAAAACACATGAAATGCTCATAAAATATCGCATAAAACACATGAAATCTTTTCATTTCGAAAGATATACCCTTCATTAGTATTTCTGATATTTTTGTGGAGCTTTTAGTGGTTACTATTAAAAATCTCATGACCATTTTAAATATATTATTTAAATATATTAGAGCCATTTATCAAGGGCTCTCAACTTTTTATATTTTTTCCTCGTATTTTTATACAAATCAAATAGAGCCTAAAAGTGCTCCCAAGTTCCAAATATGGACGCAATGTTGACATGGCCAAGGATGTGATCAACACGATAATAGTGGTCATCAATCTTCCTTCGAGGCATGGAGAAACTAGTTTGATCATGCTAGGTCAGCAGGTGGACATGCATACCAGTATATTTGAGAAGGTTGGTCACGATATGCTAAGATGCTATCACAGACTCGACCACTCATATCACCCAACATATACAAGATTTATACAAACTATTACATTGAATGACCTCGACTGCTATCAATCGAAGAATATTACTAGGGAGACGATTAACTACAAGTCGTGATTATTGTAGGCATCTCCATCGATATTGGCATATTGATTATTCGTTATTGTCACATTCCACATCTAAGAGATGCCCTCCATCTCCATGATACCAAATTTAAGAGATGTCATCCATATCATATAAATAAACAAACACCCCAAAATTCACTATTAGCCTTGATGTGTTTTTTAGTCTCATCCTAATTTCTTTTGTGTTAAGGGCCGGTACATGATGAAAGCCCTTCTCCACGGCTAATGTAAACTTGACCCTACTATTTCGTAGCTGCTTATTAACCGGTCAAGAATTAATGAGTATTGTTGTATTGGTGGGTAACAAAATTATCATTCTTTTTATTCTTATTTAATTTGATTAGCTTAAAAATCAAAAGGTTGATTGTTCATGAAAAGATGTTTGAAAATATTTTAAAAATACTATATATATTTTTTAAAGATCTTAAATACCACACAAAAGCCCAAAGAAACAACTATAAAGCATTACAACGTATGACTAATAAAAAATAATAAATTAAAAGTAGTAGCGTTAAGATGGCTTGTAAGCCGAAAAGAAGAGGGCCTGATTGCTCTAGCAAAAACTTTTTTTTAGGGTTACGAGGGAAATTAATGGAGCTCTTAGTTATCGAAAGACACCTCTGCAAATGCACGTCTTCTGCTCAACTCTCTGACTTTCCTAAAAAAAATTTCACTATATGACAGACAGTAGCCTAGATTTAGGAGGGAGTGGCAGTCGACTTATTAGCTAAGATCCCCACAACGCGTCGTTGTCAGCTTCACCTTCGATGGCCGTTGTTGCTGTGTGAGCTTCATGTTAGGGTTCGGGGTGTGGCCTAGGGCTTAGAGTAAGGCCGGTGAAGGGGAAGGGGGGGTTGGGTTGGCTGAGGGGAGGCGATGAGGCGCCAACGCCGCGGGGGAGGTGAAGGTAGTTTGCGTGTGGTAATGGGTGGATCAGGGCCACCGTGCATCCGTTAGGATGAGCGTGGTAGATTTTGTGGCAGGGCAGCGATGTAGGAGGCAGCAAGTGCATCCGTTAGGATGAGCGTGGTAGATTTTGTGGCAGGGTGACGATGTAGGAGGCGGCAAGTGTGGCAGGGCGACGATGTAGGAGTCGGCGAGTCAAGGGAGAGAAAAGGGGAAAAAAGAGGAAGAGAAGGGAGGCAGTCGCATGGCATGGAGTCGCTCAGGAAAAACAAACTACTCTCAAACATGAGATTTGGCCGAAGACAACAGGATTCGATTGGTTTTCTTTAAGGTAAATAAATATGGCAAAATTATTCTGGCCGACGAACATTACCATCAGCCGTTCCATCGACGTATAGTATAGCTTCACTATCTAACCCAGAACTGTGCACACCCTGCCAGTATACAAGGAACCCCTGGACCCTGGTCGATGCCCATTGCACAATCTACCGCATTGAGGGATTCATCAACGCTCCATACAGCTGACATTTCGACACAGCAAGCATCATCGCAACTGAATCAGGTTGTGCAAATATGATCTACTGAACGATAAGGCTGCCCAGGTAATAGGTCAAAACAATATAAAACTGCATTGCGATTAAATAAGCTCCAAACATGGATATGTGAAGGCTAGAAACACGAAGATAAAAACGACAATGCCTAGAGGAAAACCCATGACAAGAGACATTCAGAGGCTCTGTCACAGCCTCTCAGCTAGGTACTCATGAAACCCAACATTCTGATGATGTATTAGATAGATTGGTGGCAGCTACTAATTCATCACTCCTCGTCCTCATCACCACCACCATCACCGCCGCCGCTCGCCTTCTTCTGGTTCTTTCTCTTCACTCTGCCTGGGGGGCCTCCGCCGAATGGGCTTGTCAGGGAGAAGTCAATGTGCTTCTCAGATTCCACCCTCACCATGAATGACGGGACATTGACAATTTGCCTGCCAACCCTGCAAAGTGATTTGAGAAAAGTCCATCTGTCATCCAAAATGTTAATAAGACCGTAACATGAAAATTGCCAGAACCCAAAGGAGAAATATTATTTTACAGGCCTCCTTGATTATAAAGATGTTCATTTACAACATTTTGGCCACATCTGATAATAAGCTGAAACAAACAGCACAACATCTTTGAAGATAGAATTAATAAATTGTAGGAAGCAAATGCAATGGGGCATAGTAAGGCTTTTTTATATAAAAAGACAGGGACATCGAGCAAAAATCATATGACCACAATTAAGCCATAACATGCAATAGATGTCTGGCCTATAAAGGTTAACATAACTGAATATGCAATCACAAAACCACAAATGCCATCTATTTGGTTGTAAACTTTTGCCAACAAAAAAGACCGCCAAATTCTACACAAGGAAAATGAAGGGCTTCAGAGAATATTTATCACATCAAAGTGTTATCAGCAGACCGTTGTGAGATTATTTATATATTCTCATCATCAGAACCCATCAGTTAGCCAGTAGAAACGAGCTAAAACATTCTATTGAGGATTCCAAATCCAAATATAAATTTAGAGGGCTAACTATAATGACCTTGGAAGCGGAAGCACCAAAGTATTAAATGAAAGAAACCTGAGAAACATACCTAATATGGCGTTGCCTAATTAAGACACGAGCATGGTGGATGGACTTTGCCATGCCAGCCTTGAAGACAAGAGTCTGAAGGCGCCTTGCAAGGAAGTTCTCAGCAGTAAGGGCAAGGACATAATCAAGCTTGTTCTGACCCTCAGCAAGAAGCCCATAGCGGTTCATGCGGCGGAGCAGCGCCTCACCCTCAAAGATACGGCGAGGGTTCTTCTCGTCCAGTGTAAGCAAGTGCCTTGCAGCATTACGGATCCTGCTCAATGCATACTGAACCCTCCACAGCTCGCGCTTGCACCTCAGTCCATACTCACCCACCAGCTTCAGTTCTGCATCAAGACGCTCCTTCTCATAAGGGCGACGAGGTTTCTTGAAAGTCTTACCGTCTGCAAGAAATAATTGTTAGCAAAAAAACACGGACATGATACGTAACAAGAACTCCAAAGATTAGATTATTACATGATAGCCAAAGTTGAGCAATCATAAGTTCCATGTACTGAAGTGAAACACCAATTTTACACACCACTAAAACTCTATCCCCAACCGGGAGGCATCATTATGATGCACCGGAGAGCACAAACGTCAATATGCTGCACTGGAGGACCAACTTCAGTACTTGGTATCCAACTATTCTAGTAGCATATTCTACATTGAATTCTGAGCTCAGAAGAAAACAGAAATCATACAAAAGATCTAGTACGTAAAACATGCAAGGCATACCAGGGCTAACCAGATCTTCTGTTGTTGAGACAATTATAACAATAAAAATTCGCATACATGGGTTGCTAGAGAATCACTGACAAGCCCTAATGCCAAAATTGAACAGCAGTGAACCTGATGGAGCCCACGCAAATATCCATCTCAGCACAGAAAAAAATTGCTTACAAACCAAAAAAATAACTCCCCACAAATTAGATGATTTAGGGCATCCCAAACAATTACATCGCTAAAAGCTCACATAAACAAGCTCTTAGCCCTGACCCAAATATTTCCAGTCGCGCATCATCTCTTGACAACCTCGCCAATGGCTAGCAGTCGCAACAAAAAAATCCGTGAAACTAAGCCAACGCATGCACCTAGGTTGATCCCATCAGATTGCCGCGCGCTTGCACCATAAAGGCAAAGCACTAACCAAGAACTCGCGGCTGCAAGCCTACGCGAGCAGCCCCCTGGATCCCATCAGATCACGACGCGCGCCACCGCCCAAACTAAATCACAAGCAGGATAGACAGCAACGCGGAGCACAAGAGGAGAGGAGAAGGATCGCGGCGCAGCCTTACAGTTGCGGTAGAAGCTGACGTGCACCATGGCTGGTCCTCTCCTCCTCCCTCTCCCTCCTCCTGCCGCCGCCGCCTCTGATGTGAAGTCGCTGGAGCCTTGGAGGGGAGGGCTGTGAGAAGGGGACGGTTTTATAGGGGTTGGCAAAACCCTAGTGGGCCGATCGCCTGGGCCCTTTAGTATTGCGACGCTGGCAATGATCGTTCTGGGCCTGGAGGGAAGCAATGGGCCGGATTAGCAGTTTCACCGGTTGTCATTTAAGAAGGGTTTTTCTTAAGTCTGAAGGGGACAATAGCAGCTTTACATACTGTTTCTTCATTTGCATTTTCTGGGCTGCTAATTTATGCCTTCGCTAGAACACAGAAAAATATGTTTTCTATGAGAGACACATATATTATTTTATCTTATTAGATAGGGGTTTCCCCCCTGAAGTAGCAGATAGAAGAACATAGAATATGAACAAAATTATGAATAATTGAGGTGAGGACCTCCTTGATCTACAGGAGTTTAAAAACACAGAATTAGGGAAAAAAAACTGAGATTCAAGTTCTCTGCATATTTAATTTCACGGGAAACAAAAAAATGATTTGTTTTCAAAATTATGTTTGTTTTCACATAGAAAACACAAAAATCGAGATTACATATTACTTGGTTAGACATAGAATATGCATTGTAATTATCAAAATGTATATTAACATGAGGATACTGCTAATGCTAGAAATCCTTCAAATTTGAAGAAAAATTATATCATTTGAAATTCGTTTGAAGCAATCCCACAAATCAGACGCACATATATATGGATTTTCCCCCTTTGAACTAGATTCCTCCATTTTTTTTTCTTTGAAATCCCTTTGAATCAAAGAGGCCCCGACGAGCCTAAGAAAAGAAATCAACTATTTTTCTGTTGCTAACATCATCTTTAATCAAGATAGAATCAAAGAGGCCCCCCCCCTCCGCCCGCCATTACGCTTCCCCTGCCACCCCCTTTTCACCCCCTGCCCCCGCCTTCAATCCCACTTTCCCTTCCGCCATGCCGCCTTCAGCACCGAGGCGCGCCATTCAAGCTCCATCATCGTGCCGCGCCATCCTCTTCTGGCGGTGGTGCAGTGAGGCGCCACGGCTCCACGCTGACTTGCCTCTTCCGGCCGCCAGCCGTGCAAAATGGCCGCCGCCATATCTGGCGCTTGCTTTAAGCCTTGCCGGTGCTGGCGGAGGACACCGAAGCTGGAGTGCCGCGACCCCATCGCCGCCTTCTCTGCCTCCGCTTTCGGGGCATACTGCGCCATCTACCACGGCGTCCCTCGCCGCTTTCCACCGCAGCCACCCGCCAAGCTCCTCGCCGCGCCACCACAAACTCCGTTATGGTGCCTCCTCCGGCTCAACACGGCGCGCCGCCAGCCCTCCGCCGGGTGGCGTGGAGGTTTTGGACAGATGCACGCGGACGCATCCGAGCTCCGCAGGCGCGCCGTCATCGTCACCGTCTCCCACGGTCCGTACCCCGAGACCAGCGCCGTCGCCGCCTTCATCAGCATCCACACCGCCGTCCCGCTAATGGACATCACTGTGACCCACCTTTCCAACCTCCGCCTCCTCGCGCGTTTCACCCACCCGGAGCAGGCGCGCCACGCCGCCCGCCGGTCCTTCCATGCGAACGGCCGGGATTTCAGGCTGGAAAGCTACCCTGATGACGTCCACACCGGCGGAGTTGTCGACGAGGCACGTTTCCGTGTCCTCGTCTTCATCGAAGGGCTTCCTCTTCACGCCTGGTCCACGGTGGTCGTCGACGGCATCTTCTCCGGCGTGGGGCGCATCGACACCGTCGAACCGGAGACCCGCATGAGGCTGGACACCGCCTCCTTCCGTGTTTGGATCTGGACTCGCGACCCCGCCGACATCCCCTTGGAGATGGACCTCGACCTCGTTGATTCCTCGCCTTTCATGGAGGCCAACCGGGGCGGCACTCATGGGCCTGCGAGGCTCGCCGGCGCGCACCCGTTGCCCCCGAGGGTCTCCACCCACCACCTTCTCCTCCACGTATCCGACATCCACGACTTCTCCTCCGCCTCTGCCCGCGTCGGAAATGGCGCACCTCCTCCTCCGCCCCCCTTTGGGCCGACGCCACCGGACACCTTGCCGCCATCGCCGGTGACCATTCCTACGCCCGGCGTGCTTGCGCTCTTCCGCCACCTACGCCACGCGGAACATAGCAGCGTTAGCGATGATGATCTTTGCTGCGGGCGAGTCCCAGCGCCGCCGCCGCCCAAAGCAAAATCCTATGGCCTCTCGGCGGCGCGTGTCGTCGCCCGATGAAAGCGGCCGTCGAGACCCGCTCCCCACCTCGCCGCCGCCGTGACCACCGCCTCTCACCTTTCGCGCTTCGCCCGCGCCGCCCAGCCGAGACGCCCTATCTGCTCAAGCTTCGCGGTCCCAGCGCCGCCGTGACGGTGGCGCCCGCTCGCCCTGACCTTCCGCCACCTCCATTGCCAAGCTCCATTGGCGTCGCCGCCGGCAACCGTCCAGCGCCGAGTCGCCGCTGCTCCCGTCACCGCCTCTCGCCACGCGTGCTGTGCGCTGCCATCCTCGGTGAGGAGTCGCTGCAGGCGTTGACGCCGTGGAGTTGACCCCGCGGCGCTTCGGTGTTCTTTGCTCACGTCGGCGGCTCAAATGGCGATGACCGAACCACTGCTCGCTCGAGGTTCGGCTCAGCTTGAGCCGCAGTTTCAGCCGCCCCAACTCCAGGATTCGGCTCAGCTTGAGCCGCAGCTTGAGCCGCCCGCTGCGGCTTCACCGCCCGCCTCCCAATCCACGTGGGCTGCCCGCCGTTCTTTGCCACAGGGGTTATGGGCCGTCGCCTCCCTGCTCCGGGCCAGAGTTCCCCTTCTGGGCCTCTCCTCAGTGCCCTCCCCTCCCTGCCCCCAGCTCCTTTGACCCTATGGCCTTTGAGGCCTCCATCCCCGACACCCACCCACCCTCCTCCATTCCGGGCTTTCTTGCGAGGGCTACGGCCGCCTCACCACCCCCCCTCCTTTCTTCCATCCCGCCCACGCCTCCATGCCCACACCCGCCAAGCTTCGTCAAGACACGCCTGCCCCCCCCTCGGTTCGTCGCAAAGACTTTCGCCTCGCCATCTCCCGCTCAGGGATCGCCCCAGCCGGCTCCTCTTCGGTGCCTGCCATTCGCAAGGCCCAAGGCGTGCTCGCTCGGCGTCTGGGGCTCTCCTCCTCCAGCGAGGTCCACGACCTTGCGGTCCAAATTTTGAGGCTCTTCTCTCTCTGCCTCGACGACTTTCGACGCATCTCAGACGGTCGGCGATCTCCGACCTCTGCGGCCTCGCCCGCCCTGCGTTCGACCTCTCAGCGCTGGGGCCCGATGTGGTTGAAGACGACTCCCAGCTCGCTCGGTAGACTGTTTGGCTGTGTGGGGCCCTCCGAGTCTTGCTACCCAATGAAGATCCTGAGTTGGAATGTCCGCGGCTTAAACTCCGCGGCCAAGCGCGATGTGGTCGCTTCCCTCGTCCGTCAGCACAACCCAGCCATCCTTGCCATTCAAGAGTCCAAGCTCTCTTGCCCGACTCCTCTGCTCCTTTCTAAGACATGCGGCAACAGATTCCAGAGCTCGCTGCAGATCCCAGCCTCCGGCACGAGGGGAGGCCTGATCCTTTTCTGGGACGACTCCCTGATCCAGCTTTCCGACCCGCTCACGCTGCAGCACTCCATCTCCGCTCGTGTTTCCCTCCCTGGAGGTCACCAAACCTGGACCATCTCCAACGTCTATGGTCCCGCCGATGACGCCAACAAGCCTCTCTTCCTCCAGGAGCTCCAAACCATCGCCTCGCACTTCAACGGCCCATGGCTAATCCTGGGCGACTTCAACCTCATTTACAAAGCTGCAGACAAGAGCAACCTAAACTTAAACAGACGGCTTATGGCGCGCTTTCGGGCAACCCTTGACTCCTGCCTCCTTAAGGAAATACACCTTGCCGGTCGACGCTTCACTTGGAGCAATGAACGGGCCAGCCCTACCCTCGTGCGGCTTGACCGGGCCTTTGCCAACGCAGGCTGGGAGCTCTTGTTTCCATCTTGCTCCCTCCTACCTCTCTCCTCCCACATGTCTGACCACTGCCCCCTCCTCCTTACGGCAGAACACACACATAGACCTCCTCGCCAATTTCGCTTGAAAACTTCGGCTCATCAGTGCCGGTTTCCGTGAGGTCGTTCAGCAGGCTTGGAACGCCCCCCTCAACCCTCCTCTAACCAACCCCCTATGGAGCCTTAAGGCTAAGCTATCCCGGACCGCCAAGGCCCTCTCCACCTGGAACCGTTCCCTTGTGGGTGACCTCAAGTTCCAGCTCGCCGTTGCCTCTGAGGTCATCCGTCTCCTAGACATTGCCATGGAAACCCGTTCCTCTCGCCTTTTGAGCTATCTCTCCGCACGCTCCTAAAGCTCCGCATCCTGGGGCTGAGCACGATCCAAAAGATCATGTGGAAATAGCGCTCGCGCTTAACCTGGCTTAAATTGGGCGATGCCAACACCAGATATTTCCACCTTAAGGCAAACGGTCGCCGCAGGAAAAACCTAATTCACTCGCTCCAATCGGGCTCCCACACCTTTACCGAATTCCATGACATGTCGTCCCTCCCCTTGATGCTTCACAACATCTTGGTAGTGACTCCGTCCCCACCCCCACCCATACCTCCGTCCCCGAACATTCAACTGGGATTTCCTTGGGTATCGCCTGCCAATCTAGCCTCCTTGGATGATCCCCTATCCCTGGAGGAGCTCGAGCAGTGATATTTTCCTTCAAATGACAAGGCGCCAGGCCCTGATGGCTTCTCCTGGAACTTCTACAAAGCCTGCTGGGATATCATCTCTGCCGACCTGTTTGCGGCATTCCAGGCGCTTTTCAATCTGCGAGGGCGGGTTGGCCTCTCTCAACATCGCGCATATTGTACTCTTGCCTAAGAAGGAGTGCGTCGTCTTGCCGCCTCGACTACTGCCTAATCGGCCTCATACACACAGCAGGAAGCTCTTCACTAAAATCCTAGCCTCCCACCTAGCCCACCACATGGACAGCTTAATCTCCACTTGCCAGAGCGCTTTCATTAAGAAAAGGCACATCCAAGACAACTTTCTTTTGGTCCAAGGCCTTGCCAAAAAGCTTCATAGGTCTAACACCCCACCCTCCTCTTCAAACTAGATCTGAGAAAGCCTTTGACTCAGTGTCTGGCCTTATCTTCTTGACAACCTTGAGCAGGGCTTGGGGATCATTGGAGAGCTGGATCTCCCTGTCCCTAGCCTCCTCTTCCTCCAGAGTTCTGCTTAATGGCCACCCTTCGGATGTGATCCACCATGTCAGGGGGCTTCGTCAGGGGGACTCTCTCTCCCCGTTCCTCTTCAACATCGCCATCGAGCCCTTAATTGCGCTGCTCAACCGAGCAACCGAAGCGGGGGTCCTTTCGCCACTCCGGGGGCTCGAGAACAGCTCTAGGATTTCCCTCTTCGCAGATGATGCAGCTGTCTTTCTCAGCCCCTCCAAGGAAGACGTCTCCGCGCTCGCGTCTATCCTGCGCGAGTTCGGCGAGATCACCGGCCTTCGTACAAACCTCTCGAAATGTCTCGTCGTCCCCATCAAGTGTGCCGGTATCGACCTTGACTCTGTGCTCCAAGACCTCCTGGCCGAGCGTGCCTCCTTCCCCATCAAATACCTTGGCTTGCCGCTGTCGGTCAAGCGCCTCCGCCACGTCCACTTCCAGCCTATTCTTGACAAGGTGGCGTCAAGGCTTGCAGGCTGGCGCGGACCGATGATGTCCAAAGACGGGCGTTTAACCCTCCTCATGGCAGTCCTGACATCGCTACCTACCTATGCCCTTTCTGTCATCCAAGCTCCGCCTTCAATCATCAAAAAAATAGACTCTCTCGGGAGAAGGCGGCTCGGAAGGGTCTTGCTTCACCGTGGGGTGGCGGGGTTAAGCGCCCACCGTCGCTTCGCCGCGATCCCAATGGGGGTCTAGGGGTTCTCGACCTCTCTCGTTTCTCCAGGGCCCTAAGGCTACGTTGGCTTTGGCTCAGCAAGTGCTCACCTTCCCCCGTCTGGGATCCCGGCAGCATAGTCGCGAATGAGTCTCACGCTGCGTTCTGCGGGCCGGGTCGTCCGCCGTCTTGGGGAATGGCACTTCCCTTTCCTTTTGGGAAGATCATCGGATCGATGGTCAAGCTCAGAGACACTTGGCGCGGACTGTTCAAGGCCGCCTCGGAAGAACGGTCGGTGCGATCGACATCAAATCACGCTTGGATCTCGGACCTCGATCGCAACCTCACCCCGAGATGATTCCACAACTAGTCCGACTCTGCGGCGGATCTACCAATCGCACCTCGTCCTGGCGAACCGAGCGGAGTTCCTGGCGTTTTCCCTAGCGGCGAGTTCTCCGTCAAATCGGCGTTCTGCTCCGATTCATTGGTCGGTCGAAAGGCCGCTCTGCGGCAAGTTTGGAAGATCTGGGCTCCATCCAAATGCAAATTTTTCATCTGGGCGCTCCTCCGTGGCGGGGTGCTCATCTTCTTGGCGCTCTCCTTCGTCGCCATCTTCCCAACGACTACTTCGCCCCTTTGCATGAGAAACCTTGAGACGCCGGATCACCTCTTCCTTGATGCAACTACAATTGCGTTATTTGGGAACACATGGCGATCGTCTTGATGCTCCAAAGCTTGCTGCATCTGGTCGCACCAGTGCCTCGCCCGGTTGGTGGTCTACCGATATTATCTGGGTGGTCTACCCAACGGCATCCTCACAGTCATCTCAGCCACTCTGTGGCAACTTTGGCTTGAGCGTAACAATCGCATCTTTCGCAGCGACAGGCCACCCACAGTTTTCCTCAACTTCTTCCTAGACGACCTGCGACTGACGGGAGAGCGCGAGTGCCCCTTTGTAATTAGTTAGTCCTTTGTGTTCGGCCCATGGGGAGGGGCCTATATCTCCCCACACTGTAATCCTCTTCTATTTTTAATCAATACATGGCAGCTCTCCTGCCTTTTGTTCAAAAAAAAAATCTTTAATCAAGAAGAGGACCTCCTCTACTATGGGGTACTGCTCATCAAAGATTCTCCTATTTATCATGTTCCGAAAATTCCATCATAATCAGTCAGATGCTCCTTTCCTCCATGTTGCCTGCGAGCCAATTGCTAGAGTTAGGCGAATTCCCACTAGGGATGGCAAAAATACCCATGGGTTTGGGTATCCGCGGGTACCCGACCCGATGGGTATGGGTATGGGTCTCAACCTATACCCATGGGTTTTTCGGGTTCGGGTACCCGCGGGTTTCGGGTTCGGGTACGGGTTCGATTCTGTACCCATGGGTGACCCATGGGTTACCCGAATCCCCTGACCGGTGGGCCATGTCTCAATTATACACCGCCCAGACAGCCCTCCGCCCCTCAGCCCTCCGTCCCTCAGGCCCCCAAATCCCCCACAGGCGCCCTCGGCCTCCGCCTCGCCCCCCATTGTGGCCTGTGGCCGCCGCCGCCACTTTCGCCGCCGAGGCGCCACCACTCGCCGTGAGCCCGTGAGGCTCCTCCTCCTCCTCTCTCTCTCTCTCTCTCTCTCTCTCTCTCTCTCTCTCTCTCTCTCTCTCTCTCCGCCTCTCCACCGCCTTGCCAAGCCACCCCTGCCAGCATGCCCTGAGCCACCCCCTACCGCGCCGCCCTGAGCCACCCCACGCCGCCGTCGAGCCACCTCATTGCCGCCGTCGAGCCACCCCACCACGCCGCCCAGATCCGCCTCCGATCCACCCCTTACCGCCGCCGAGCCACCCACTGCCGCCGAGCCATCCCTGCCACGCCGCCCCCGATCCGCCCGATCGCCCCTGCCGTCCCCGATCCGCCCTCTGGCCACTCCCCTCTTCTCTCTTCTCCCCTTGATGACTGCTGCATATGTGTTTTCGGGTATCGGGTACCCATCTGGTTCAGGTATGGGTGCGGGATTATACCCACAGATGTTTTCGGGTTCGAGTATGGGCAACATTTTCGGGTTTCGGGTTCGAATAGGACACAAGCGTACCCGGAGATACCCGCCCGATTGCCATCCCTAATTCCCACCACGCCTGTTTAGCAAAACTGCAAGATACAAAGGCAAGGCATCCAAATTGGCTCAGACCATCTCCAAGGGCGTTTCTTCCCCGTCCCCAGTTGCTTCGCGATGGAAAAAAGCCCGGGGCGAGACCGCCGACGCCGCTCCAACCGCGTTGCATCCCGGAAGCAAATCACGTCCCGTCGGAGAGAGAAACCCTTCGCGGCGGGATTCTCTCTCCATTCCCTTCGTGCGCAAAGCAGCTGGGCCGAAGTAATGACCGGTGAGTCGCGCGCTTGGGCGGAAGGTGGAAGAGGGAAAGGGAGCCGCGACGCAGGCGGCGAGGTCGGTCCGGGTGGAGGCGGCGGAAGCAGCGGCGGGCATATCCGTGCTCCGGCGACCGGCGGCGACTCCGAATCGACGACTTGCAGCGCATACGCACCGCCGACGACCGGGGAAAGGCAAGTTCTTCGTTTCAAATCCTATGCACTTCGATTTACACGGCGGATTCGCGTTGATCTATGGTCTACGTAGGTGGATGTTGGCGATTTCCCTAGATTTTGGAAAGGTTCGGGCCGATTAAAATCAGTGAGCAATTTGGGGCCGATTTGGGGGCGATTTCCAACCGATTTGAGTTGAATAAGTTCGCAGAGCACTGCCTTGTTCGGTCTATGCTAGTAATCACCTTAAATGGCCTAGTTAGTACATAAAAATGCTTGCTGAAAAGGTTGTCATAATGCTGTCAATGAAGGGGATTAAGCTGAATGCTTGCATACAAACCATGGAAAGGTAGGGAGAAAAAGAAGGCCATGACAGCCAGGACCTAAACTTGTTGGTGCTAGTTGCAGCCATTGCGATAAAATGCATAATTCATATGTTGAATGCCTTGTGAATCAGTATATATATAGCCATTTATTTCTTGGATTGGAAAGAAAATTTTGGCACAAGTAGGGTGATGTCCTTAGAAAATTTTGGTACAGATTAGTCCAACAATATTCAACCCACTTTTGTCCCATACTGGAGACAGACAAGCCTTTGAACATGTCTGAATTGAACATGTCTCGACAGCAACAATGCATTGGCTTTGCCGGTAAATACAGGAGACCATGTTATTAATCCAGAATTAGAACAGAAAGGTAGCGGCGCCTCATTCTTTTTCCCCCGCTGAATAATATGCTGAATGGAAGAATAATCAGTTTTAGTGGTTACTTGTAGTGTTTATGATGCCGATGTAGGATATGTTATACAAAATGACTAATCAATCAACTCAAGGCAAAACTGCTCACATCTTTCAGCTGCATAAGCTTGGAATGCAATACTTGGGTCTCTGTTATTTAATTGTGTCACTTTTGTATGAGATGCTGGATGAAGCTAAAAGAGGATGATTAGAAACCTGCTAGCTAATAGTAAAAGAGGATGCTTAGGAACTTGCTAACTAATAGAACGAACTTTATCTAATCTGTTTTACAAATGGTTGATGTATCCTTGATTCACTCATTTGATGCTTGTATATAGCATAACTACAATCTTTTGGCAGCCTGTATGTTGGTTTTATTGAAATATCAATATTCTTTATTGGGTTGGGATCATGCCTCTAGAAGCAAATGCTCAATCGTAGAAGACTTGTAGCTTCCTTTTAGGTACTGTCCTGCAATGTTTCACTAGATCCAAATAGGCTGAACATCCCAAGTATCCTTCGATTAAAATTCACTCAAGTTGTTATGTTCTAGGCCCAAGCTTGTCTATAAGAACTGAATTCAGAGTGACTGCATGAGTTTGCTGCGATTTTCATATGTTTATTACCAGTCCTTATAGACAAGCTTCATATGTTTATTACCAGTCCTTATGTCAGTAGGTCTAAAGCAATTTTGATATGTTTATTACCAGTCTCTTCATATGTTTGCTGCGATTTGGGTTCGAAATCATTTTTTTATGTCATAAGAGTATAATCCAAATTTGATTGCATAGTAGGGACAGACATGTATTCATCAAGTAATTACTAGTTAAGTGAAATAAGTACAAGGATTGGTAATTTAGGATCCACCCATCATGGTTCATTTTCGGTCTTATGTAGATGGACTCCGAAAAACTTGTCGCATCTCTACGCTCGTTGCAAGAAGTGGTGGACCTGGAGGTTCACGCTCTCAAGAAGGTTGTTGGCAACAACTTCCACCCTAGGGCCTCACATATGGCCATTGAGATGAACCGAGCTCTTATGGAGGTGGAAGAAATTGCCACTCGTCTAGAGCAACTCACCTTCCAGGCATTGGCAGTCATTGCTGAAGCAAACAAGCCGACTGATGTGTACTTGTTTTACCACTGTGTACTTGTTTTTATTGTGACATTCAAACAATGTCATAATACATAATTTTAAAATATTTAATTGCAATTTTACTTTTTAATAATATCTATTTGACGGGATTACATTTTTTTACAATTTTTTGTAATATTTAATTCATGTCAATACATTTTTTATAATTTTTAATAATATTTCAATGACCGGAATACATTATACGAAATTTTTATAATATTTAAATCCATCCTACCCAATATATCATTCGCTGGTATATGCGAAAATAAATCCTCATATAAATACGGTATGTCATATGGCGGTTATAAAAGAATATTAAAATATGTAGGATGGGAGTGGAAGGGAATGTGGGAAGAAATTCTGTTGGAGAACAGGACTGGGAAGAGAATGAAGTCTGGGAAGAAAATCTCTTTAGAGGTGTTAAAGAGAACGGTGGGAAGAAAAACGGTTGGAGATGGTCTCACGTGTTTGCATTTGGGGGTGTTCAGAATGGAGGTGGTCTGTAGAATAAAGCACATGTTAGACCAAGGCAGGACGAGTTTAGGAGTTGTGCTGTATATAGAACTGGAAGGAGAGGCAACACTTCCATTATATCCAGAAAGCTTTCTGATCATCGATCCTGCCAAGGTTGAAGAGATTGATCCGTTTGATGATCCATATCCATCCGTGGCCACCGCCATGACATAATTCTCTCTGAAGGAAGATGATACTTCTCTCCATAATTTTTTTGTATCCTTCAACTATGTCATATATTCTACTGTAATTTGCACATTTAGGCAAAGAACTTTCGCTTTTTAAAATGAAAGGATGTTATGTCAGAGGCCTATGTACATTGACATCCAGGCAGCAGAAACAACCACCTGTCTACTCCGTAGTATAATCACTCTTGATTCAGTTGCAGATACAAATGCTCCAGGATAATGTAAATCTCATCAAAACTGGGATGGCTGAAGTCCCCCACCAAAAATTCATGAACAACCGTGTCCACTTCAACCCAGCTGCAACCTGCCGTTTTGTTAATACCATTTCCATGCATGGATCGCCACACATCCTCTGCAGCATTCCAACGTAGATCTTTAGCTAGTGAGTTCGCGAGGAGAACATAATTGCCAGGATTCTCAGGTTCTATCCTAATGAGTTCTCTTGCAGCAATCTCACCAATCTCAACATGGCAATGCTTCCTGCAGGCATTGAGCAAGGATCCCCAGACACCTGCATGTGGCTTCACTGGCATTGTCTTCAATAAGAAATATGCATCTTCAATTAGCCCAGCTCGGCCGTAAAGATCCACCATGCAAGCATAGTGATTTAGGGATCGCTGAATTGCATAGGTTGTTTTCATGGACTCAAAATAGTTGTTTCCATCATCCACTAGCCCAGCATGAGCACAAGCTGACAGAACACCAACAAATGTAACTGTATCAGGTTGCAACCTATTCTTGACCATCTCATTGAAAAGCTTCAGTGCATCCCTGCCAAGTCCATGGTGCGCAAGAGCACTGATCATCACATTGTAAGACACTAAATCCTTTGAATGTGTTTCAACAAACAGCAAGTGAGCTTCACTGATGAGGCCACACTTGGCGTACATGTTTGTCAAAGAATTCCGCACATGGCAGTTCATCTCAACACAACCCTTCTGTAAAAATCCATGCACTTGACTTGCAACTGACAAGGAACCAACCTGTGCGCATGCAGCCATCAACACAGCCATTGTTGTGGCATCAGGCTGGAACCCTGCCAATCGCATTTGATTGAACAACCCTACTACGTCAGCCCACGACCCTGTCTCCGGGCACCCAGCGATCATCATGGTCCAGCTCTGCACATTCTTCTCTGGCATCTCATCAAACAGAGCCCTCGCAGCACTGACATCCCCTAGCCGGAGGAACCCCGACATTAGCGTGTTCCATGAGATCAGGTCCCTCTCCAATATATTGTCGAACACTTGCTGTGCAACGGCCATATCACCTGCTCTAACATAACATGCTACCAAAGTGTTCTCCACCACCACGTTTCTCGTAGGCATTCCGTCGAACACCATCCTTGCATCGACCACCCGGCCAAGATTCCCGTACAGATCAAGCAGCGCGGCACCCACGTGCACGGACGAGCCCAGCCCCGCCTTAAACAAGAACCCATGCACTTGTCGCACCACATGGAGATCTCGGAGCGTGGAGCAGGACTTGAGCACGGAGCTGACGGTGAAGGCGTTCGGCCGCGTGCCCGACTGGAGCATGCGCCTGAACAGCATGAACGCCTCGGGCGCGAGCGCCGGGGAGGCGTGCCTCGCGTAGGAGGAGATGGCGGCCGTCCATAGGTAGACGTTGGCGGCCGCGGCAGGAACGCTGTCGAGGACGGCGCGGGCGTAGCGTGGGGAAGAGGAGGACGTGATGAGCGTGACGGCCGCGCGGGCCGACAGCGGGAGGCCTCGAAGGAGAAGCTGTGCGTGGAGCTGCCTCGTCGTGGCAAAGCATGTGCTGAGGTCGGCGAGGCTGGTCAAGAACGGGGAGAGCGGTGGCGCGGCCATGGTGACGCGGGAGCAGCCGCCGCCGCCGCATCTGGCAGGTGCGGAGCGTCGGTCAGTCCAGCGGCGCGGTGGAGGAGGCGCGACCAGTAGCGGCGGCGGCGGCTTGTGGGTCTTGCTGGCGTTTCGCGGGTGGGGCGGCTGGGGCGGGGTTGGAGAGGATACGCTGGATGCGGAGCAGCTCGCGGTGGTCGGACGGCGAGGCGGAGGAGGAGAGGAGGCGGCGTGGAAGGATCCGGAGAGCGATAGCCATTTCGGCGGCGGCGAGTCGGTGACAAACCCCGGATGAAATGGTAGCAGATAACCGCTCGGCCCAATAGCCCAACGGGCCTACCAAATCACACTTCGGGTTTTGGCCTTTTGGGGAATCGACTCGAGTCCGTCTCGGACAAAAGCCACGGCGCCTATAAAGCTCACGCACGCAGACGCAGACGCACAGGCGCAGAGCATACCCTCTCGCTCTCCCGCGCTCGGTGCTCTCTCCCGGCGAGCGATGGCTCAGCCTTCGCCGGCGGGGAGAGGCGGCGGCGGCGGCATTTCTCGTGGACAGCCTCTCCCGGCGGCGTTCGACCAATCCTCTCTTCCGCTCCGGCCAAACGTCATCAGCCCATACGATCGCCGCTACAGGTGGTGGCAGGCGTTCCTCGCCGTGCTGGTGATCTACTCCGCGTGGGCGTCGCCGTTCGAGCTGGCCCTGGAGAAGGTGTCTGCCTCCGGCGCGCTCCTGGCCGCCGGCCTCGCCGTCGACGCCATCTTCGCCGCCGACATCGCGCTGTCGTTCCTCGTGGCGTTTCGCGACGGGTCGACCAGCCTCTTCGTCGACGACCGGAGGAAGATCGCGGCGCGGTGCCTGACGCGGCCGTCGTTCGTGATGGACGTGGCGTCGACGATCCCGCTGCAGGTAGCCTACCGGCTGATCACCGGCGAGGGCGGCGGTGGCCCCGTGGCGCTCCTCGTCCTTCTCCGGCTGTGGCGGCTCCGGCGAGTCGGCGAGCTCTTCGCGACGCTGGAGAAGGACGTCAGATTCAGCTACTTCTGGATCAGGGTCGTCAGGCTTGTGTGCGTGACCTTGTTTGCTCTGCACTGCGCGGCGTGCGTCTACCTATGGATGGCGTTCAACCACGGCGTCAAGCAGCACACGTGGATCGGCAGCCAGGTTGCTGATTTCGAGGACCGTAGTGTCTGGCTCGTCTACACGTACGCCGTGTACTGGGCGACCACCACGCTCAGCACGGTGGGCTACGGCGACCTGCACGCCGCCAACACCGGCGAGATGGCCTTCAACATCTTCTTCATGCTCTTCAACATCGGCCTCGCCTCCTACATCATCGGCAACATGACCAACCTCACCGTCCACGCGACCACCACCACGTTCAGGATGAGGGACATGGTGCGCCGGGCATCCATGCTTGCGACCACCAACAGATTGCCGGAGAAGATGAGAGAGCAGCTGATGACCAACGTGCAGCTTAGGTTTGAGACCGCAGAGCTGATACAGCAAGACATGCTCGCCGAGCTGCCCAAGGCCTTGAGGTCGACCATTGCGCAGCACATGTTCAGAGCCGATGTGGAGAGCTCTTACCTGTTCCATGGAGTCTCCAGCACCATCCTCACGCAGCTGGTCTCCGATATGAAGGCGGAGTGCTTCGCTCCTGGATCAGACATTGTCATGGAGAGCGAAGACTCGACGGATTTCTATCTGATCGTGTCCGGCGAAGTGGATGCGCTGACCACCGGTGGAGATGGGACGGAAAGATTTGTGATGAGGATCGGACCTCATGGCATGGTCGGGGAGATTGGGGTGGTGTTAAACATCCCACATCCCTTCACAATCCGAAGCAGAAGGCTCACCAAAGCCATTCGCATAAGCCATGACCATCTTCGCCAGATCGTCAGGCCCAACACCGTCGATGCGTACGTTATGTTCACAAATTTTGTTAAATACCTTGGATCTCTCGATGTACAAGGAGACAAGGTGTCATTCTTGATGAACCTGCTTCAGCACGGAGGAGGGCAGACGTTGATCACAAATTGTGCTGCTCAGAGATCGTTGGTGCGTAGCGAACGCATCAGAGTGGTGATCCATGACAACTTCCCAAATGGATCCAACGGCACAAGGAATTGTATGGCTGGTAAGCTCGTTCTTTTACCAGATTCTATGGAAGATTTGATCAAAATCGGGGAAAATAAGTTTGGGAAGGCCGCGACGAGTGTCTTCACCGCCGAAGGTGCTGAAGTTGACGATGTTCGCACGCTCAGAGACGGCGATCATCTATTCTTGTGTTAAGTAAGTAGGAAATTGTATTGTTATGTATGTATGTATGCGTTTGTGTATGTGTGAGTACATATGGTCACATATAATTTTGACTAGGTAGTAATGTCATCAAAACCACTCTGTCCATACCATTTTGAGTCTAACAAAAATGGTAATGTAATTTCAAATACCCAAACATCCGGTATTGAAAGTCTTGTATGTAAATGAAAACTTGGGACAACATTAAAACCTATGGTGTAATTAATTAATTAATTTATTGTAGAAATTTGCGTGCTTGATGCAAACAATTTTGGTTTTCTATATTTATTTTTAATGTTTTGTGTACCAACAATAGCCTAGGTATTGATTAGCAACAACACGGGTGATCATTGCCCAATTTTACAAATTCCAAAAAGTCGGCCGCCATTTCTAAAATCAATTAAAAATAAATTCAATTTTTCAAATTCTGAAAATGACACGAGCCTAGGGTCGCCGCACCCTGCCTCCGCCACTAGCTACAGGACAGCAGTTGCCAGTGTGCCAAAGGGTTTGAATTCGTTGTCCTTCGCTGATCGATCGGCACACCAACCTCTTCTGTTTGAATTTGCGATGGAATGACCCCTCCCCTGTTCCCGTCGCAGCTGTCTCCTGATCCTCGTCCTCCTTCGTGCTGTCCACCTCCACGCCTTGGAGTTAATTGGAGGTCATCGCCGGCTGCGATGAGCTCATTCTACAGCAGCTTCTCGGCGCCCAACTCTGCTTGCAAACAAGCTCCTGATCCGTTTCCTCACGTCCTACCCGTTCAGTTTCCTCACGTCCTCTGCTGCTGCCTCCCTCCGCTCCTTCTCCACAACCTTCGTCTTCACCATCGGCATCGGCTTCGAGCGCTGCAAACCGTTGCTTTGCAGCACCAACGAGCTGCTGCCTGACAGCTCTCCTCGACCTCCTAAACTCTGGCGTCGGCCATGTTGTCGTCTTCTGCACCGTCGAGCTCGACACCGTCCTGAAACCATGGAGGCGGTTTGCCGGAGAAGACTGGCGAGCCTCTTACACGGGTAGATTGGGAGACCAGCACATGGCAGAGTGGCTCCATCGCTGGCGCTGTACAAAGACCCAAAGCTGGGAGAGTACAATCAGGAGGAGGCAGAGTACTCTTGCGGGGGTAGGAATAGTATTCTATAGAAGAAACTTAGAGTGATTATTGAGATTCTCTAATATTCTATCAGACGACGATATCATGATAACATTATACTCCCTCCGTCCAGAATTGATCATCATATAAGTAAAAAATAAAAATCCAGAATTGATAAGTGTATAAGCTGTGGGAGTAAATGCTCTGCATGTATGGACGGCTCCAATCTCTCTTTTTTACTGCATCCGCCAATCAAAGCAGGCGAGTAAATGCTTTGCATGTTGATCAATTCGCATGCAGACGGATTACTAGGGGAATTAATACGGAGAGTAAATGGAATATGGGGGAGTTAACTGCTTCTTGGTCTTGATGACAAGTGCTTAGATGATGATCAATTCTGGATGGAGGGAGTATATTCCTTGCACAACTTATCAATTCTTTAGAATTTTTGCACACCCTATCTGTGTGATGGAATTTTAAATGATAGATAGGGTGTGTAGGAATAATATTTTACTATATAAGAAATTTAGAGTGAATACTGAGATGCTCTAATATTCTATTGGAAGTTGGCCTCATGATACCACGTAATAATAGAGGAACAGATGATGATCGGTTTGCCCTGAAAATTAAAGCACTCGGTGTTGTACAGACTACAGATGAGGCGGTAGTCGTAACCATCCTATATGTGGGCTATGGCTATGTCGTCCCATCCTTGCTAGCTCCCTCACGCCCTCCTGCTCTGTGCTCTGCTCTTCCTTGCAAACCTCTATATCGCGGCGCTTGGCGGCGGCACTGACGAGCTAATCTTCAAGAGAGCGTCCTTTTATCTTGTAATCATCTCTAAAGTTATTAAAATAACATAAAAAAGTGAACTAGCTTTGAAAAGTAAATTTAAAAGTGGACTGAGCCGTGCTCGGTTGGCTAGGTATTGCGGTGGCAAACCTACCCACGCGCGTTCGAGCCCTGGGCTCGACTCGGCGCCGTGTCCGCACGGCCAGGGTTTTCTTAGGTTTAGTTAGTAGCAGGTATACACACGCGTGCGTGTTTAATGGGACAGTGCGTGACGGAAGGAAATTTCCTGGCACCCCTGCCACCGAACCAATATGGCACCCATGCCCGATGGTTCACACGTGGCTGCACCAATCTTGAAGCAAAATCCCCAAAACGCGGCATCGTCGAGCAAGCAACGCAGTCTCTAGCCTCACCGGCGCAACCGCTTCCCTCCGTCGCCGCCGCCGCCACTTCCCTCTGCCGGCGGCGCCGCCGTCGTGCTGGGAGTCGTTGCTTCCGCCACCGCTGATTCACGGGAGCCGCCGCCTCCGCCGCCGCTTGCCGGAGCCGCAGCCGCCGTGTCGTGCTGCCGGGAGTCGCTTATACGCCACCGCTGATTCACCGGGAGCCGCCGCCTCCGTCGCCGCTGCTTCGCCGGGAGCCGCGGGCTCCACCGCCGCCGCCGCTTCGCCGGGAGCCACGGGCTCCATCGCCGTCGCTTCGCCATGAGCCCGTGAGGAGGATGCCGTGGTCGTCGCTGGCCGTGTCGCGCGTGGAGATGATGGTGAACGCCGCCATCCGAACCGCGCCTAAGCGGCGCCGCCGCCTGTTGAAGATGGGCGCCGCCGTCGGTGCAGGCTAGCCGAGATGGAGGTCCGGCGCCACCGGCCGTTCATGGTGGAGGAGAAGCAAGGGCCGCCGCCATGGGGGTCCAAGGCGGACAACAACAGCTTGGATATATTCTCGAGCGCCGATCATGCAGCGGCAAAGGCATGCGGCGGTGTCTTTGCGGCGGCGATGCGACCGGATATGCGGAGGCGGTCGAGCAAGGCCTTCGTTGATCTGAAAACTATCGAAAGCAAGAGAGATATAGAAAGGATTAGCACTAATACTCACCAATCAACGTGATTTTGCTGTTTCCATTTTGACGTAATGCTGATTTTTATTGTCTTCCAGTGCATGTGGCTTTGATGCTACGATTTGCTAACATTGGCTTTGATCTTGATGCCTCTGCTCTGAACTTGATCTACTATATGCCCCGATCGACTTGGTCGATTGGTCCTTGCTCGCCGGTGTTGTGAACTTCTCATGGAATCGGTGATTTGGTCCTTGCCGTGGTGGACTCAATTGAATCTCCTCCGTGCATGCGTTCTCCGTCCATCTGTTGGCGTGGAATAGATCGTGCTTCATGTTTTCGCGAAAACTTCCTCACGCTTCTGTCCTTCCGCATACCGTAGTCCTTCGTCATGGATCACGAGATTTTCTCCGTCATGGATCACGCTGGCGCCAAGCAAGGGCGGCGGCGGTGGGCCCGTGGCTCCTAGTGAAATGGCAACAACAGAGCCCACGACGACCGGAAGATGCGGGCGGCGAGGCGGCGGCTCCCGATGAATCGGCGGTGGCGAAGCGGCGACTCCCGCCGACGCGACGGCGGCGCCGCCCGGCGAGGAGGCGGCGCCGCCGGTTGAGGGAAGCGGTTGCGTCGGTGAGGCTAGAGACCTACGTTTTACTTGAGGATGCCGGCGTTTTGGGGATTTTTGCTTCAAGATTGGTGCAGCCACGTGTGAACCATCGGACATGGGTGCCATGTCTGGTTCGGTGGCAGGGGGTGCCAGGAAATTTCCTTCCGTGCGTGACCGTGCTAGGGAAGCCCTGAGCTTCTAACCAGGTGCGCGTGTGGCGTAAAGTAAATTTAAAAACATCTCTAAATTTTCCTCTAAAAAAAGTAAATTTAAAAACATCTCTAAATTTTGTGTTAAGATTAATGAGGTTATTAATTCAGCTCGACCTCTCTTAACTGCCTCACACGCGTAAAGTAAATTTAAAAACATCTCTAAATTTTCCTCTAAAAAAAGTAAATTTAAAAACATCTCTAAATTTTGTGTTAAGATTAATGAGGTTATTAATTCAGCTCGACCTCTCTTAACTGCCTCACACATGTACAGTTAGGATTTGTACCAATGCAAGATCACGAATGATACCAGAAAACACGATGTCTGTTAACGCTCCTCCCCAAATCATCTGCAGGATCTTATTATTGACGCTCCTCCCCAAATCATAATACCCGGATCACTGTGGACCATGAGACATATGCGGAATCTGATTATTGACGCTCCTCCCTAAATCATAATACCCAAATCACTGTGGGCCATGAGTTGTGCCTGATGATAGCGAGCTATAACAAGTGGTATTTACTGTGGGCCATGAGTTGTGCTAGATGATAGCGCGCTATAACAAGTAGTGTTAGACCATGGTTGGCGAGGCTGGTCATGAGGAAGATCTAGGGAAGACACGAGGTTCATGTATACACGGGCGCCGCGAAAAACGCCTCATCGGAGCAAGGTGTAGCATGACGGCGATCGACGACTCGATCGGTGGTGTCGGACACTTCAGGTAGGAGGCTCGAACAGTTCGATGAGCTATTGTTGGCAGAGATTGACTAGACGTGGCAATCGGGCCAACAAAGTAGCCAGTGAGATCGGTAGACGACGACAACGACCTTAGCATTCACGATCAAACCGGCAGGCGCGGAAGGATGCCGAAGAGATAGGAACGGTGGGAGCAGTGATGTGATCGGATGTTGCGTGAGACATAACGACACTGGAGGCGAATCGGGTTGGAAAGTCTGCTCGAGGACTCAAATATTGGATCTAGTGGTGTTGGAGATTTTTCTTGATTTTTCGGCAGTGGTGGGCATACTCAGTGGATCACACAATGTACGTGGTCACTGTGCAAGTGGTGAACGACCTGGGTCGTGGTACACAAGCTGGACCGACGAGGCGGCAGCAGCGCCCAGTGTGGCGCGACGACAATGAACTGAAGCGAGGCGTGGCTCGGCCGTGGCCAGTGGAGGCGCTTTCGGTTGGCGCCTAAGCGGGGTGGCGCGCGGTGCTGGCCCAGGCAGGGCGTGGTGCAGCGATCGGTGAGACGACTCAAGTGGGGGCACGGCCTAGCCGGGAGCAACGTGCATGGCAGGCCTAGGTGGACCGATAGTTTGGGGAGGAGCGCACATAATCAGAGTCTCGCAGATATAGGCGAAAGCTGAACTACGTTACAAAACATCGTGTGTCCTATTATCGTTCGTGATCTTGTATGGACGCAAATTCTAATATGTACATCTCTACTATTATAAAGCACCTTATGGTCGTGGTGGTGGTGGTAGTTCGAACTTTTAATCCGGACCGTCCATCACGCAGTGCCTACTCTCCTCCGTCCGATCAGACTTGTCATCGCAACGAGCCAACGAGCACCCTCAGCCCTAGGTTTCCACTAGCCGCACCCAGCCCAACAGGCCACGATCCCATTCTGCGCGCCGCCGCGTCCTCAAACCGCCGTGCCTCTCTCATCCACCGCGCACGCCGCCTCCTTCATCCGCCGCACGCACCACCGCCAGCCGCTGCCCGCTCGTTCTTCGCCCTGCATGGCGCACCGCCGTCTCCGTCCCGGCCCTGCGCCGCCCCTGCCCCGTGTCGCCCCTGCCCCGATCCGCCCTCGCGCCGTCACCACCTCCGTTCCGACACCGGCGACCTTCGCGGCCTTCTACGGGTAAGCCCCCGTCTCTGTGTGTGTGTGTGTGTGCCAGCCCCGCCGCCGCATCAGGCTGCTGCCGAGCAACCACCTGTCGCGCCCTTCTCTCTCTCTCCTTCCCTCGGTCTCTCCGCGTCTCTCTTCTTCCTCTCCACGCATCTCCCTCCCCTCACCGCCGCCCCTGCCTCTTCCCACCACCGCCGCCACCCCTTCCCTCTCCCCTACTGCTTCCCCTCCCCTCTGGTGCAGCCGCCACACCAAAACTGTCGCCCGCGACAGGCGGCCGTTGAGGGTAGTGCCGGGGTCGCCGTTGAGGCGACGCCGGGTGGTGAAGCCAGCACCAGGGCTCCTCCAGAAGGTGCGTAGGCGGGGCAGCGCCGGGTCTGGCCCCGATTTCGGTGAAGGTTTTTTGCATGGGGGTTTTGTATTTGGGGATTTTTGGGCGACGAAGCTCGATTTGGGGAGGTTCTTGGCCACAAAACCTTCCGATCTGAGGGAAGATTTGGCTCTTGGGCTTGATTTTATAGATTTGGCCTCCGATGACGACAACTGCTACGACGTGCTCGGAGTCGACGTGCAGGGCCCTGGGACCGACCCCTTCGACATACCCGCCAAGCACGCGCCCGTCGAGTAAGGATTATGGCCCTCATGAATTCTCAACAAGGAACCTTGTAGATCTACATTGTTCTTGAACTCCTTTGCCATGTTCTTGAACTCCTTTGCCACTTGTGCTTATACTTCAATTTGTCTCTGCTTTTGAATTCGAATTGCTTCGCCTACATAGTAATGTTGCTACTGCATCTAATTTGTACACTATCCATGACAGGATGCTGCGCGTGGAAGATTGTTTTCATTGCAAGAACGAATTGATCATAAGGTTTGATTTTGGCTTGCTTTCATATTTTCCAACCAAAACTTTCCTTGTAATTCTGTTCCTTTTAAAACAGACTTTTGTTGTCATACCTCCAAACACAAAAGCACTAAGAAATATAGGAGCACTGCATAATTCCCCCCACCAACCCCCTCTACTCAATTGTTTCCAAAATTGATTGTCCATATTCTCCAGTTTAATTTATGTCCATTTCTGCCGGTTGATTTTATTGAGCAAGAGCTTCTACATAGCGAACAATCAATAATTTTGATTTACTTTTGTTTTCACTACTACAATCGTTTTTTTATCTAAATTCAAGTTGTTCGATGCTAAGTGGATAAATGGAGTATATATTTTATGAACTGAGAAGATAATTTTGTAGATGAATTTAGAAATGAATAAAAATGCATCGATGTTCTGCATATTACACATGCCCTGGACGGCTGGACCGTTAACTGGTTCAGAGATCAAAGGTGTCCTGTCCGTAGATATGCAATCTGATTTTAAAATGTTCACACAAAATAAGAACTGCCTTCATTTTCAATAGGGACTTCTTAATAGCGCTTTATAAATGTGAACTGCAAAATTTTAAATAGAAGTAGTAATTGGTTTGTTTAAATTTTGGCTCCCTATACCTTTTTTTATCATGTGTGCAGTTATAAGAGAATGCACATGTCGAAATGATGGTACATATTAAACTAAACAGTACCGAATATCCCATGCCTTAATGAGGTAGTCTTCCATGTTGCTAGCCCTGTCCCTTCTGTCCGGTCAAGCAACCCTGAGGTGTGAAAAGTGTGCTTTTCATACTTTTGTGGGATCTTGAGTTGTTTTTGCAACCATAAATGTTGTTACTTGCTTTCTGCGCTTTCGCAGGACAACAGAACTCTGACATCAGGAAGCTAGCAGTCGACTTTGATAGCTTGTTTAGTTTTTGAAAGTGGTATGAAAGGGCAAAAGAAATGCTATGATTCCCTTTCCTCGCCTCCATTTCTTTTGCACCACTGACCTTGAGGGGCTCATAGCAGCATTTTTCCTTGACTGTTTCTGAGCTGACCTAGCAGATTTGGAATGCCAATAACATGATGTACGACATTGCTGATCCCAGGTATGGTCGCTACCTCAGCCTCTGCTATTTTCCACGCTTAAAGATCATAGTGTTGTTGTACACAATTGGGCTTTCAATAATCAGTTATCTAAAGTTGTTTCCAATTAATGCAGCTTACTATTCAAATTAAAGATGACCTCATTACTCCTTTACTTAATATATTGCGCTGCTAAAACACCATAGCCCATCGGTAAAATTACTTTTTGCATATTGCACTGCTGAATTTTTTTTCCCATGTCCATGTAGAAATATTTGTTATTCCATTGGCCAGGTGATCTGATGGCTAGATGTCTGTGCAAACTCACTGCTCCCTGGTGTGCTTTAATTTGTAGACTTTAGCTTCTGTGTGGATATTTAACTTGTTAATTGTTGCATCAACAAGGTGAGCATGCATAATCTGTATTTTGGTGTTTATTATAGCTTTATGCACACATTTTCATGTATCAAAATATCTATCCATATGTGGCTTCACTTAAGAAACTCAATCGGTGTTCAGCCTTGCCATGCCATGAATCATGTATGTCAAACAAATAGATCAAGTAATGTATTAATTTAGATTTCTAGGAAAAGAAGAGCATGCCTTTTGGTATGTTTGTTCAAAACTGAGCCGATCTCACGAGGCCAATTTGAGGGCACATGTTTTCTTTCAGAACTATAGTACATTATGTAATGAGATAAATACACTATAGATTATATTAAAACTTATCAAGCAATGTTTACTTCTGATTCTAGAATAAAATATCCATATCTTGCCTCATTTAATGCACTCTATAGGTGTTCATCCTTGCGATGCCATGATATTAAATTTTTATTTCTAGGAAAAGAAGAGCATGCCTTTTAAGAAACTCAATATTGTATCGTACTAAATTTGAATCTTACATAACACATAAGAATAATTGAATACACAACTGTTGAAGAACATCATGGCTTTCATAGATGCATCTTGGGTGAGTGTTGAATAATGAACACTACCCAAATTGGTTCAAGATGCAAAGAAGCATGATGAAATGCTAAGATCAAAATGCTTGTTCTTGACTCAGTTTTAAAATGTTGAGATCAAATTTAGATTCTCTGAATACTTGTTCTATTACTTTAAGATGGTTATTTTTTAAATATGAATGCTAGATATAAAAGACAGTTCGTTTTTCATTGTATTGGCCGATGGAAGCCATGGAAGGTGAATTGAACAGCGGGGTAGTATTGGTATGTTGAAAGTTTGCCACGGTTAGAGGTTACGGTAGTGGTATTGTGGAAGGATGGAGCTGAATGGCAATGGTATTTTGGTAACAAGATAAGTTTAGATGGTATTTTGGCAAAGTGAGTAAAAAATAATGGTATGAGGGCAGTTATCTCTTTAGAATGGATTCTATCACTTGAACTACATGATGTCTCAATTTCTATTTTGCTTATTTAATAAGATGGATTGAACCATATGAAAATCTCAAGGAAAGTGATTTTTTAATGTAGAATTGCACACAATGGCCTACCTTTCAAATCAAAACTGGTTAGACGTTTATGGTTACCAATTATCTTTTCCTTCTTTGATATTCTTGTTTGATTAAGATCTGTAATAGTCAGAAATAGAATGAAATACATGCCATTATTCAAAAGTTGATTTAGACTAATAGACATGGATAGGAAGACAACATAAAGTTAACAAAGGATTTTACCAATGTTTGGTGGACATGGAATCAAGTTATCTATTTTATGTGATCTAATTATGTCTTTAGGGGCAATAGCATATCTATTTTCTATTGCCGCATTGAGCATGCTCCTAAGATGCATTTTTTCAATTTTATTTTTGTCAAATGGCAATAGAAGAGTGCACGACCAAATCCATTGCAATTTTGCTCAAATCTAAGAATGAATATTTTGGTGGCAAGAAGATATTTTGTGCTATGTTCTGGTTGATATGACACTCATATCATCATTCTTGTAGTTAGACAAAGCTTCTGCGTTTGAGATTTAGTCTAACATGTTTTATATTAGAAACATCTCAGTTTGCTGCATGGCTAGCATTTTCCAAATCTTAGGTTATTTACATTACCCCAATGGTGTGACCTTTGTTAGTAACAAGCTCTCTGCTCTCGTACATGAAGCATCTTACATCGATCTAACACACGATGATTTTAATCTTAGGATCATTTGATTGCTGATATATAGAGTAGGGTATTTTTAGGTACACAATGCTGTTGATGGCTGAATTTCAAGGATTATAAATATTTCATGCAATGTAGAACTGCATTTTATTTCTATTATAGAACATGAACTGGAGCCAATGTTGCCATACGACCAAGCATCACAGATGATTTAATAAAAAAGAGCATCATAGCTGATACAAAGTTCATGGGTTTGCTATTAATATTAACTGAAAGTATGATCTAAATGTTGTAGATTTGGCTCAACACCAAGAAGCTTTTCCTGCACTGCTGCCATCTACTCGCCCATGCTCACCAATGTTGCACCTGTAGGACCATTCTACCTTTTCCTCACAAGTTGCATTTCAGGTTTTTGTGTTTTCCTTGCATACTGTATTTTAGGTGAGTAATTAGCTATCCATGATAGTAAATTTTCTATTACTTTTTTTAAGGAGTAGTTATAGCTTCAACATATCTTTCTTTGCTGAAAAATATTTTCTTTGTTGTTGTCTACAACATGAATGGAGGCATTTGTTCTCAAATTTGATGACAGTTTTAGTTTTACAATCTGAACAAATGCTTTGTTGAGCATGCTTCAATAGATAAGTACAGGCTCATTATATAGATGCTCACTGCTTATACATGTATCATGTGCAGAAGTGAACTGAGCATAATGAACATCAATTACAAGACTCTGGTCTTTAATCCAACTTCCTGTGTGAATGCATATATTGTTGGTACATCCACTCTACATGGAGGCCGTGCAAGGAAGTTTTTTATTTGTAACTTTGTAATACTTGTATGAAATCAAAAATTTTTTACGAAACCAGTAATTCTTGTATGAAGGCATTTTCAGTGCACTATGTTTAGTTTTCTTAGCACAACAAGCAGTCATCTATTGTAAACTACATAAATAAACTCCATTACATTGGCTACGTCTGATCATTCCTAGCCTGAAAGTTCTTAGCTGTATGCAATTTATGAATTGCTTCCTCTAGATAAACTCGATTGCATTGGCTACGACTGATCATTCCTAGCTTGAAAGTTCTTAGCTGTTTGCAATTTATGAATTGCTTCAGCTGCTGCCACTTGAGGAATTGCTTCAGCTCTGACAAGATATTTAGTGCAAAGAATTTCATGAGATCATGCCTTGTTCAGCTCAGCTTTTCATCTTGAATCATTTTCATTATATTCAGAAGGGAATCATTTGAAAAAGTACATGTTGCTCATGACAGTATGAAATCAGCAATGTAATCAACAGTTTTTGTTTCAGTGATAGTTTTAGTTTCTGACTGAAACTAGGTTTGGTATTTTTGTTTCAAGCTGGATGCACATGGATAAGATATACAGGTGATTCAAATATACACAAAAATTACACGTGCTCTTAATTTCATACGTTGATCAGAACTAAATATTTTTCATAACTCACTGTTTATACTGCTATTTTCAGGACAGAATATTGTTGAGGATTGAATATTGTCTAGGACTGAATATTGTTCATAATGATATGAAGCACTGAACGGAACAGAAATTCAGTCATGTGTCATTTTCATTGAACTAGAAAAAGATGTTGATGCTCAATTTAAGCTGATCTCTATACTACTTTAAAGTACGGATTAGTCGTGCTGGTGATGGTGGCTGCAGTGCCAACTTGCAATCTGAGCCATTCGATATCACTCCACGCACCAGATCTCCATGCCAAGCCACGAAGTTTTGATCACAAAGTTTTTATGCCGGCTACTTATAGTGCTTTTCGTTACCCATTTAAGTTCTTAGTATGCAATCAATATGCTTTGGTAGAACGAAATGGAGTGTTTTTTGTCCGATCGTTCATTGGCTGGTAATGTAGGACGAAGTTCTGTTGCTGCGAGTTTAGCTTAGTGCATACATATTTCATGTTTATATATTTTTCTACGAATTATGTTTTTCTTTCATCCTTTTATGGTTCGTGGCAGAGCACGGGCATTGTACTAGTATATATATAGCCGGCCCATAAATGCATATAAAATGAAGTACTCTAGAAATGAATGCTCAAGAAAGAAATGACAAGAACTAGAAATGCCATCGTATATTTTTGGAAACCACGTAACTATTGTCAAGATGAGAACTAATGCATAAAGAATTGCAAGACATAATTAACCTGTCATGGTAATGGCACTAAGTCTATCGCCGATGGGCAAGCTCATAGGCCTTGTTCTTTTCAGCGTATTGTACCGTTGCATATTACTGTAGCAAATTTTGTTATTTTTATATAGCCTATATGTTGTCATAATTTGCGATGATTTTTTCGTGACTTTTAGTAGTAGTTCCAAAGATTTTAAAACTATTTTTTAATTATTTTCTTATAATCTTTAGTCCTTATTTTGAGGGCTCTCAAATTTGCTACACTAATACGCCAACGCAACGATACGCTGAAAAGAACAAGGCCATAGTCAGTTCGGCACTTGTGCTGGAGATTATGGGCCGTACACAAGGCCGAGGGTCGTGACGCCGTTGAGGCCCAACCCAACTGTGCACAAGCCTGGCCACCAGCCGATGCTGTGTTCCACGGCCGCGCATGGTCGATGTTTACATGACCTGTATGCATATCAGTATCAATCAATCAATTCTATATAACAAAGGCCTAACCAGCCGATTGCTGGTTAGACCATGTTGCTGCCTCCGAAAAGCGACACGCCATCAACCATTCGCACAGGCCACGTCACCTAAAAAACAGGGGCTGTCACGACCCCTGCGTCACCACAGAGAATCCAGCATTATGATCTAATACTAGGCCCAGACTAGTATCTCATGATGGACAATTAAATGGTTATCATTGCTGGCATTCCATTATTAGTCAAAATAACAGAGTATTATAAGGTAACATCATATGCTATTGTAATAAGTCAGACAATACCAAATATTAAGAACGAATAAATAGAACATCAGAGCAGCAACAGCCTTCAGCGACGATATCCAAGCAATTGACCCGGACACCCGCAGCTAGTCCTGCACACCTGAGTTCGGACTCTCCTGGTCCTGATCAGACTTGCAACCTGAATAATAAAATTTATCCGCGATAGATATAATGAGTACGCGGCTACCCAGCAAACAATCCTTAATAAATGTATGCAATGGCAAAGATCGGGGAAATTGGTTGTTTTACACCAAAACCTATTTACTAATCAAGTCTTAGTAAAAGTGATGTTTTGTTGAATGCATGAATCTATAGTATCATCATGAACATCAAAGGAAGGTGCATCATCACACCAGGACAAACATCAAAGGACGGTGCATCCTCGCATCAGGCCAATCCCAGCCTACTCTAGTCAAGTTCAATTATTAAAAAGGTGAATCTGCATGTGCAAACCTTTCCAGACACGTCCATAACCGCGGACACGGCTATCATGATAGTTTTAACTCTGCAGAGTGTGTACAAGTTTCCCCACAAGCCCCGTCTCATCCACTAGGAGAAAGCGGTACAAAACTTTTTCACCTACTCGCCCACCACTTCACCACCCTCTCTTAAGGTTTCCCTCCCACGCCAGTTCGCCATACAAGAGGGCGCCCTCACGCTAGGCACCACCGTGGGTCGTTCCCTATTTAAGCCATTCGGTCTCGAAGCATCTACCCCTCGGAGGAGATAGCTAGTCTCCCTAGGGCGAGTGATGAAACGTGTAGGACAACCTCGAGCCACGGTTAGTGGGTTTCGTAGTGTACTAAGCCAGGGCCAAAGGCACAAGTGGCTGTACGATAAGGTTCGGTCCAGCAATACACAAGCTTGAGTCCTTATTAGAGGAGACCCTCGAATCTCCACTACATTCCCGGAATCATCACTGCCGGGTCTCCCCTAAACAATCTACACTAGTTTTAGTTGTTTAGGGTTTAATCAAAAACACCATCACGAAGCATACGCCTCACAAGGGCACATTTTATAGTGAATCCCAATGCAGTCCTATACATCTAGTCAAAGGATAGGCTAAGGGACAGTAAAGGGTTCATCGAATGAAGTCTCATCATGCTAGTGGATGACTAACATGAATAAGGCACACACTATTCTAATATGCATGCAAAAATGAAATACGAAAGATAATTACGATTAAGCTCCCTCCGTCCCAAAACTGTTGCCCTAAATCATAGTCAAGAGAGCACATATTTTTGGACGGACGGGGTTAGCAAAACATAGGATAAGAATATGCAAACAACTAGTGCTTGCCTGGCAGCGATCGGCCTCGCAAGGAATCGTCGACATTCTCGGGCCACCATCTTCAATGGTGACGTCTCGGCTAGAATCCGAGTCTTGACGACCCTCCGCGAATCCATTAGGGTTCACTGCTTCGGTGCCACCGAGGCGACGTCCTGACCTGAGCCTTGGTCTTGATCACCTTCTGGGAATTTTAGCGGCACTCGCGAACCCGGTAAAAGTACCGATACAATCCACACGCAAAACGAGACATGGATAAATAAACAACAACACATATATAATTCATAAAACCATGAAATAAATCTATTAGGTAAAATAGATCAAACTAAGACTAACAAAAATTGGTTTGAACAGATTCGGACTTACGGTTTGGAAGAAATAAAAGGATGAAGAGTCACTGTTCACGAAGGATAGTGCTGAATTGGGGTGTTTACCCATCCGAGCGGTCAAAAAGGGAAAAATCCCCCTGTTCTTCGTCTCCCCTCACACTGTCAAACCGAGGTGGGGAGAGAGAGAGAGAGAGAGAGAGAGAGAGGAAGGGGGACTCGGCGGCGGCACGGCTGTGGAGAGGGCGGCGGCGTGGGTCGGCACACCGGCGGCAGGGCGGGGCCAGGCAATGGCGAGCCTGCAGGGGACACGGCAAAAGCGTCGGCGTCGGTTTCTCCCTGGGCGGCGCGTCTCCGGTGAGGGGCAGCGCGGTGCAGGGCAGCAGGGGCGGCGGCTGGGGCGCTCTAGGCGGCAGTGCGAGATGGGTGCGGCGCGGCGGCAGCTCACTCCGGGGGCGGCGCGGCGGCGGCAGTGAGGCAAGGGACAGGGGCGGCGGTGCTCGTGGCGCCGGCCTCCACGGGGCAGGGCGGTGGCAGCAGCTGGGCGGCACGGCATGGGCAGGGCGGCGGCGGTCCAAGGGAGCAGGGCGGCGACGGAGGCCCGGCTCCGACCTGGGGCGGTGCGGCGGCGGCACGGGGCTAAGCTCGGGCCAGGGCTCCCGGCGGCTCAGGTGGCTCCCGGCGGCGACGGCATGGCTCCCCGGCGGCTCGGGTCCAGGAGGTGGCGAGGCGGCGGCGGTTCTGCCTGGGCGATGCTGGATGGGGGCGGCACGAGATGGGGTGGCGTGGAGGTGAGGGCGGCTGCGACAGTGGGTAGCAGGAGCTAGGGTTTTGGCTGGGTTTATATGAGGGCCGGGTTGTGGAGATAGGGTGGGGCAGGCCAAATTGGTTGGATGAGATCCCATTGAATCGGATAGAGTTGTCATGGATATGGCTCAGTCTTGAGTCCACATCGATCGAACCAGAGTTAGAGGCTCACTAAGATGGGAAAGGGTTCGGAGAAAGAGAGAAAAGGGGTTTCTGGCCAGATAGGAAAGGCGGCAGCCAGAGGGTGAAGAGATAGGGTTTCAAAGGACATCGGGCGAGAGGGACGGGCGTTCATCCCGCAAGGGTTACGACGGATGTCAATCGGTGTTAGGGTTTTGGTCGGGAGATATTTCAAAGGAGGTCAGGTCGGGTTAAAGTTTCGGTCGTTAAGGGAATGGATGGACTACTCCAACCAAGGATTTCGTGGTTTTGGCGAAAGTCGAGTTAGGGTTTCGATCGAGAAAGAGTTAGGGTTTCGATCGAGAGAGAGAGAGAGAGAGAGAGAGAGAGAGAGAGGTTGGCTCGACCAGGAGATTAGGGTTCTGGTCGAGAACAGATGGAGAGAAAAGAGGAAATAGGAAAGAGCTTTTTGTATGTAAATTTGTAAATTGTAAATTATAAAGAAAATCATTAGTAAAATAAATTCTTATTTGTAATTAGTCGTTTGAAAATTTAGGGATTTTCATATAGAAAAACAACAGAAATTATTTTAACTTGGTTTTTATTTTTAAAGAAATCTTGGGACATTCTAATATTTATTAGGATGTCACAGGGGCCGTCCGATCTTCTTGCGAAATAAAATCCGACCGTCCATACTAAAATAACATTCAAAAGCAAATGTTCCGCACGTTGCAGAACAACGTGGGAGGCTTGCCCTGTTGGCTAGATGAGGTAGGTCTCACCACGGAGCCCATGGTTCGAATCCTGCCTCCGCCGTGTATGTTTTCCGATTTTTCCCAGCGACCGCACTTATTAGGTAACTGCTGTCTGTTAGAGCACCGTGCGTCGAACTGGGCTGTGCTCTTTTTCCCCCTTTTCCATCTTTTTTTTGTAGGTCACAAAAGGTTCGAAAAAAATTGAGAGGTTGCAAAAATTAAACCATGGCGGTAAAAAGTATATCCATAAAAAATTTGATGTCATTCAAAGTTTATAAAGTACAAATTTACAAATAGTTTACCCTTTCTTATTCTGTACATATTTCTTTTTGATTTTCTATTTTTTAATTTTATTTATGATGGGTCACAAAAAACATAAACTTAAAAGCTTCAGAACCATATATGCAAAGGAATATCCAAAAAAAATTTCTTCAAAAATTGAAAGTTTTCATAATGCGAAATAAGGTTTTTATTTTTGAGAGGTCAGAAACACATAAAAAATGGAAAGTTTATAAAAAATAAACCATGCCTGCACAAAGAACATTCATAAAATTTTTTATGTTATTCAAAAAATTTTGAAGTCCAAATTTACAAATAGTTTGCTCTTTCTTATTAAGGGCTCATTTCTTCTTGATTTTCCACTTTTCAATTTTATTTATGGTGCATAAAAAGTGTTATAAATTAAAAGTTTTCGAACCATGTCTGAAAAATAACATCCAAAATTTTAATTTTTTTCATAAACTAATGGTTTTCATAATGCAGACTTCAGGCTAAGGATTTATTCAAAGAAACTTCCAAAACATCCAAAGTTTTCGAACCATGTCTAAAAAATAACATCCAAAAAATTAAATTTTGGATGTTTCTTTTCGAGTTTCCATTTTTCAGTTTTATTTATGGTAGTTCACACAAAATTCATAAAAATTGAAGGTTTTCAAAAATTAAATACGGTGACGATCCATAAATGAAAAAAAAACATAGTGAGGATCCATAAATATATTTGAAAATTACAAATGTTGACTTTTATAAAAGGAACTAAGAAATAATAGCAAATAAAAAATGTACTTGTATCTTACAAAACTAATGCCATGCGCCAGAGACACGTAGCCATCGCTGGTATATCTACATCGTACAGCCAGGCAGTTAGTGCGTCTACATGTTGGCCTAGAACTCATCATCCATGGACGCCGCACGCATGTTCAGCTTCCTTCAATTCACACAAAATATGGCGGCTGCAATGGTCTCAGGAGCAAGGTGCCATGCACATTTGAGACCTCTTTCTCGATCGAGTGCCTCTCCTCCTCCTAAATTTGGGACCTCCTGTCTTCCAAACTTAACGCCCCACGCCTTCTCCGCTCTGCGTGGACCCACACTGAGGATCTCAGCGTTTGGTGGGCCGAGGACATCCTGTAACCCAACCTTACCTCTAGCTTAGGATCCGTCGTGTTAGCACTTTATGTCATATCTGGTTCGAAAGGAACAATTGCATTTTCAACTCAAAAGAGCTGCCGCTAATGACCTTCTTCGATTTGCTATTGAAGGTCTTGCGCCTTTGGAGGGGGGCATGCGTCCGTTTTGTAATAAGTCAGCTTACTTGTAGCGCGCGTCCGGAAGGAATGCGCCTAAACCTCCCCCTAAATTTTAACCTTGTAACTTTACTACTGAATTAATGCAAGGTAGTTCTCCTGCCTTTGCTTCAAAAAAAAAAATGGTGCCATGTCCGTCATGCACGCATGCATGACTTCAATGAGAAATTTGGACGCATGACTACAATGAGAGATCAATTCGGATGTATCAATATACTTCTTGGTGGTATATATTGCATCTGCAATGCAAAATTTCAGCTTTGAATACAAATAGAGAAGTCTCTTGTTCTCGTTGGTAGATAATCGATAATACTCCCATGCATGTCTTCTTCCCCATATGGCTCCTATGGATTTGGAAACCGATGAGTTGGAGTGAGTCGAATATTTTACTAACATGATCAACCTCATTGTCCACACCGTCGCCACCACAATCAAGATGAGAGACATGGTGCGTTCAAGTCGATGTTCGACAGAACGAACAATGAGGCCGGGAAAAGCACGGCAGCGCCCGAGGAGCCTGGGAAAGGCGTACGACGCAGGATTCGAACCCGGGGCGCCCAGTTGACGAAAGGGCTGAACTAACCAACTGGGCAAACCACCCGCGTGCTTGGGATTTGCGGCAAAAAAATCGTTTTATACGTAAAAAAACGGACGGCTGGATCTGCCTGCCTCGCACAATCAGATGACTGTGAACGAACGGGCGACATGGCACACACGATGACGCGTGGCAGTGAGCTGAAGCGAGTGTTCGGGCTTGTACTTTTTATAGATGTTTACCAGGGAAGGTAAAGGAGCGGATTATGGAGAATGTAACTCAAATACGAGACCGCGGAATTTCTACAACAAGAGATGTTAGCCGAGATGCATAAAGCCTTGAGACCAACATTGCACAACACCTGGTCAAACCCAAGATCCGAGAGTTATACCTATTCCAGGAAGCTATATAGTCTCCAACAACCTATTGGCGTAGCTGGTTTCTAACATGCATGACGACAGAGTGCTTCACTCCTAGCCCTAGGGTGGACATTGTCCGAGAGAAACCAGCTTTGAAAGTGCTATGAAATTAAAGGGAAAATTAATTATTTTAAAAATATGTTTGAGATCTTTGAGAAAATCCTACAAAGTTCTGAAAAAATTATTTCAAAAATTAAAATGAATGCATGGTCTATGCAAAAATAACAAAAATTGCAAACTTAACAAAAACTAAAACTAAACAAGAAATCAAGGAGGCTCTAATCCTCGGCAGATGCTACATGATCCCGTCCGGCGAAGTGGATGCAGTGACTACCGGCGAAGATGGGACGGCGAGGTTTGCGACGAGAATCTGGCCAGCCGAGGAGATCGGAATGGTGTTCAATATCCCAAAGCGAGGCAATGGCGGCTTGAGGATGTGAAGCCTAGCTAGAGTGCGGACAACAAAATAGTAAAGGGAGGCTTATGGTGGAGCAGCCACGACAGATCAAAAGAAGGAAGAGTCGAGGCAAGGAGGCTTGTGCATGGTGGAACAGCCACAACAGATCAAAAGAAGGGAGACTCGAGGCAAGCGGCAACGACTCACAGATGAGAGAAGAGTACGTACAGCTTTTGATCACTAAGGTGATGGGGTTAGGGATATGAACCTCAAAGAAAACACGCTCAACCATGAATTTTAATTTTGAAATCACCAGTTTTTTTTTTTTTTTGGTGTTCTCTGGCAATCTTGAAAATTGCTACCGTGCAAAAAAGAACAAGGTTGAACATCGAATCCCAGTGTTTCAATTCATGCAAAATAAACTTATGATTCTCAAAAAAGTGGTACCTTGTGCCATAAAGAGTTAATACCGATTAACTGATTTTTTTTTTTTGATGAGTAATGACAAGTGCCTATGCAATCTGCGTGCTTTCCAATTTTCTGTGTTTTTTATGGTTAAGGATAAACACGAAAATAGATAAGAATAAATTGGTTAGGGATGCCTATCCTTTTATTCATAGAGATTATTTATTTATCTTTTTTAACTGATTTGGTTGAACGGTTATCTGATTTGGTGCATATTAATCGGATGTTAGAGGTTTTTTGAATGATGAGGCGTATTGTGATGGCTCCGTTTTTCTCTACTTTAATAGTAGATAGATGGACGGCAACCATAAATCTAGTAGCCTACCACCCTTGCCTTCAATCAACGTCGAATCTTTGCCAATCCTCTGTTTTCGAAGGAAGTTTATGCCCACATAAATTATGAGTTCTTTACTTACATTTATCATTTTGACATCCTGCTGGAGTGCACACCAACACTACGGATCCACTTTTCAGAAATCGTGCCTTCAACTAACACGCATGCATTTATCGGTTAGTTTGACATGCTAGCGAGCCACCAGCATCAGAAATCATGCATGCTTCTAATTATTTCTTCTTCTTTTTTTAGAAAAGGGCAGGAGAACCGCCTACTTTGTATTGTAAGGAGGGAAAAATACAAAAATCGTTGGGAAAAGCTCTCCCCCCGGGGAGAGACAGGAGTTGACTAACTAATTACAAATTTGGCCCTGCGGCCATCCAAAGCCGAAGGTCGTCGATGAGGTTTTGAAGGAAGGTGGCGCGAGGGCATTCAACTGAGCGGAAAATTCTGTTGTTCTGCTCCAGCCAGAGGAACCAGATGATCCCTGAGGCCACCGACAGGGCGCCACTTGGGGGTGAGTTTTGAAGGACGTCTGCATCCCACCACGTAGGGAGGTTGGTGGCCCGATTCCATGATGTTGGGTCAAGTATGGAGAAACCCGTCAGCTGAGCTAGGCGCATCCAGATGAAGGTGCTGAAATTGCATTGCAAGACAAGGTGTTCTGGGGTCTCTAGGTTGCGGTAGCAGAGTTGGAAGAAGTAGGCGTTGGGGCACTGTCGTCGTTGGAGAGCGTCAGCCGTGGAGACGCGTTGGAACAGCAGTAGCCAGAGGAAGAATCTGCATTTAGAAGGTGCCCAAATTCTCTAGACGCTGTGAGACGCCGGCAAGTGGCGACGTGTTGCGAATTGAAGGCGGTAGGCGGATCTGCCCGAGAAGGACCCGTCTGGGGTGAAACTCCAGTTCCATTGGTCTGGCTCGCCAACTGAGAGGGTGGTGTGAGCCAGTAGATGAAGTAGCGAGATGAGCTCAGGGACGAGTTGGGTGGAGAGCCCCCGATACAGATCCTTTAGCCAGTTGTTGTTTGCAAGGGCATCTTTTACTGATCTGTTGCGCCTAGAAGAGGCAAGGAAGAGTCGTGGCGCCAAGACTTTAGGGGCTTGGCCACCCAGCCAATGATCCTCCTAGAAAGAGATCGAAGATCCGTCTTTTAAGTGAATGGACGCACCCACTCGCAGTAGGTCAGCGTCAGCGATGGGGGGTAGCGCTTCCCAAGATGAGGGGGGTACGGCCGTCTTGCTGTTCCAGAGCCAGCGCAGACGGAGAGCTCTGGCGAACCGGTTGAGGTCAAGAACCCCGAGGCCTCCAAGAATAGAAGGGGAGCAAACGGTGTCCCAGTTTACCCGGCATTTTCCTGCCACCACCGAGGTGGCACCATTCCAAAACTAGGCTCGTCTGATCTTGTCAATTTTCTTGATCACCGACTTCGGAGGTCTGATAACGGATAGGATGTAGGCTGGGAGGGCCGAAAGAACAGCTTTGAGAAGGGTTAGCCTGCCCCCTTTGGACATCAGGGGACCTCGCCAGCCTGCCAGTCTATTGGCGATTTTGTCGATGAGTGGTTGGAAGTGGGCATGCCGAAGGCGCTTGACGGAGAGCAGGAGGCCCAGATACTTGATAGGGAAGGAAGAGCGTGTTGCTGGCAGGTTCTGGAGGATACTATCTAGGTCGATGGCACTGCATCTGATGGGAATTATCTGGCTTTTGGATAAATTGGTGCGAAGCCCGGTGATGTCCCCAAAGAGGTTTAAGATGCTGGCTAGGGTTCTAATTATTTCACGTTGATCGATGCTGCCGACGGTTGGCCGCTTGGTTGCGTCGACGTCGAGATGGCATTATTGGGGTAGTCATGGTCAGTGCCACTGCCAAGTGCCAACTAGGGAAAAAAAGGAGCCAAGGCATCTCAAACTTTACACATAGAGAACCTAGATACGAGGACATGAACGATCAAGACATGCGAGTGGCAAAATAGTATGTGCACTGCGTGACACTCTCCCAGCGTCCTCCTGACCGAATTCGGTTACTGTTCGTCTCCAAAATTTTTTTCGTAGTATCACAATTTTTACAGATAAAACGTAACTGTTGGGTTAATTAGCACTTTCAGGTTTATTTTAATCAGGAGATATAACACGCACAACTACTGATTGATAGTTAAACAGGTTGAAACCATAGAAGCACAACCTAGATACACGTGCAGAAGAAATACACGTATATCTCTCTGGTGAACTTGCGAAAGAGATGACTTACTGGACTTGGTCGTCGTCGCCGTACGGTACGAGTTGCGGCGAGGTCTGGTTCTGATTCTCCGAATCTGACGCCGTGTTGGAAAAGGTGGTGCCGACGCAGATCACGACGGCGTAGTGGAAGAAGTCCTCGCGAAGCGGAAGAAGGAAGCAGCGAGCAGTCGCGCCGAGCGCTTCCCAAAAACCTGATTCGCCCTACCGGTGCGAGAGCTCGAGGCGATCGGTTCCGAGACCCGCTCTCCCGAACGAGCGGTGCACGCCGCCGCACGGATGGGAAGAGCGGCGGCGCAGCGAGAGGGAGGTGGCAAACCCTAGGGGCGATCTGATCTGATACCTCTGGACGGTGCAGCGGTAGATTTATATAGCAAAACGCGTGAGACAAACGGATCACGAAACGGGCCGCGACCGAGTCCAACACGATTTGCATATTCCATATCGACCCGCAAAATCCGAAGAGCAAAAGAAATAAAAGCGCAAAAGAGGTTGCGTCTGCGCAAGCACGAGGGTCCGGTTTCGCGGACCATTCACGCGGGGGCGGGCGGGTGCCGTCTTGCGCCGCCCGCCCGCCCGGCGAGGCGAGCGAGCGCGCGCGTGTGATTCTCTATTTCTCTTTCCCATCACATTCTCTAGTGGGAGAGAGCAAGCTCCACTATTTAAGCATGTCCTCCACTCCTCCCACTAGCAATATGGTACTAAAGAAATTTCACATGCCTCATGCATACATGGGCCTTTGAGATTTTCCAGGAATTATTTAGATATTAAATGGGCCAGGCCCAATAATTCTAACAATCCCCACCGATCTCAAAGTCCCATCAAGTTTGCTGCTCCCAAAACTGTTTATGTACCAGTGTTTCGGTGACAATGGACTATGCCTTGAATTGCACCTAGACATTTAAATTACACTCATTCACAACTTGGACAATGGACTACGCCTTGAATTGCAAGTTTTGTGTGAACAAGTTTCACTCAAAGCCAATCGATACTTGATCGCCAATAGGCTACCCCAGCTGGTGGAGCGTATAAGTCGTACTCCATGGTCTCTTCATGAGCTTACGAAAATTACCCAAGTCTCATAGATCGCGACTTCCAACAATGGGCTCATATAGGTGTGTTCTTTCAAGATGCTCAGAGGATGACATCTTCGCTAATTAAAGCCAACAGTAACAACATTAAGGCAAATGCCAACCTCGCCATACTGATTTCGAGAGTATTGCATCTCACATGGAATGGGTTAGAATATACTCTCATCCAGCTAACCAATAGCTTGTTTTCCCGAGACCTAATTCACGGGATCTCCGATCACATAGGTTGGGTTACCGCTATGGTGTAACTCACGTGGTCTCATACCCGCCTCGATGCATTGTCTATCACACACCGTGATAAACCCTTTGTAAAAGGATCTGCCAGGTTTTTAGCCGTTTGGATATAATCAAACGCTATCACTCTGGAGTTTCTCAATTTCTTGACAGACTTCAGTCGTCTTTTCACATGTCTTGAGGACTTCATGTTGTCCTTAGAACTGTTCACCTTGACAATTACTGTTTGATTATCACAGTTCATAAGGATAGCTGGAATCGGCTTTTCAACCACCGGAAGATCCATCAAGAGTTCACGCAACCACTCTGCTTCAACAGTGGTCGTGTCCAAAGCAGTCAATTCTTCTTCCATTGTTGAGCGTGTCAAGATAGTCTGTTTGCAAGACCTCCACGAGACTGCTCCGCCACCATGAGTGAACACATATCCACTTGTGGCCTTTATCTCATCGTCGGATATCCAATTGGAATCACTATACCCTTCCAACAATTGTTGGGTATCCCGTATAGTGCAAACCAAAATTTGTAGTACCCCTCAGATAGCGCATTACTCTTTCGAGTGCTCGCCAATGACCATCTCCCGGATTAGAAGTAAACCGGCTCAACTTGCTAACAGCAAACGAGATGTCTAGCCTTGTAGCGCTAGCTAGGTACATGAGTGACCCGATGATTTGAGAGTAAGTCAACTGATCTCTACCAATTCTCTTGTTCTTTCGAAGCACAATGCTAGGATCATAGGGTGTTGGAGAAGTTTTGCAATCAGCAAAGACAAAACGATTCAAAACTTTTTCCATATAATGGGATTGCGACAAAGTGATCCCATCCTCACCCTTCAGTAGCTTGATATTCAAGATTACATCAGCCTCTCCCAGATCTTTCATATCAAAATTTTGAGACAAGAAAGACTTGACCTCGTGAACCACATCAAGACTTGTCCCAAAAATTAATATGTCATCCACATAGAGACACAAAATAACATACAGCCCCCACCATACCGATAATATACACATTTATCGGCCTCATTCACGACAAAGCCCATGAAGTTAAAGTTCATCGAACTTCCCATGCCATTGCTTAGGAGCTTGTTTGAGCCATACAAAGATTTCAATAACCTACACACCTTGCCTTCTTGACCTTCTACTACAAATCCATCAGGCTGATCCATATAGATCTCCTCGTCCAACTCTCCATTTAGGAAAGCTGTCTTAACGTCCATTTGATGAACAATAAGACCATGTGAGGTAGCCAAGGAAAGTAGTACACGAATTGTAGTCAATCTAACCACAGGTGAATATGTATCAAAGAAATCTTCGCCTTCTTTTTGGGTATAACCCTTGGCCACAAGCCGAGCCTTATACTTTTCAATAGTACCATCAGGTCTAAGCTTCTTCTTAAATATCCATTTACACCCTACAGGTTTGCAACCATAAGGTAGTTCTGTGAGTTCCCAAGTCTGATTCGCAAGAATGGAATCCATCTCACTACGAACCGCCTCTTTCCAGTAGTCCGCATCAGGGGATGCAAACGCTTCTGAAATCGACGTGGGAGTGTCATCCACGAGGTACACAGTGAAGTCATCACCAAAGGATTTTGCAATCCTCTGTCTCTTGCTCCTCCTCGGAGCCTCACCGTCATCCTCCTCAGGATTTTCCTCAGGTGTTGGTTCAGGATATTCATTTTGAGTAGAAGGTTCGGGAATTATCTCATTAGTTTTACCAGAACTGCTATGCTCAATTTTCATAGGAAAGATGTTCTCAAAGAAAATAGCATCATTAGACTCCATGATCGTGCCAACAGACATGTCAGACACCTCTGATCTTATCACCAAAAACCTACTGCCAACGCTACGAGGAGCATAACCCAGATGGACACAATCTACTGTCTTAGGCCCAAGCTTGCGTTTCTTTGTGATTGGCACATTTACTTTCGCCAAACAACCCCAAGTGCGCAGATAAGAAAGTGATGGCTTTCTCCCCTTCCATATTTCATATGGGGTTTTCTCCTTATTCTTTGCAGGGACTTTATTCAGAACATGACATGCAGTCAACACGGCCTCCCCCCACCATGCCTTAGATAAACCTGCAGTGTCTAACATGGCATTCACCAAATCAGTTAGAATGCGGTTCTTTCTTTCAGCCACCCCGTTTGATTGGGGCGAATAGGGAGGCGTCCTCTCATGAATAATTTCATTTTCCGCACAGAATAAGTCGAACTCACTAGAGAAATACTCTCCACCACGATCCGACCTAAGTCTCTTAATTTTCCTGTCTAACTGGTTTTCAACCTCAGCCTTATAGATTTTAAAGAAGTCTAGAGCCTCGTCTTTAGTTTTCAACAGATACACATAGCAATATCTAGAAGCATCATCAATCAGAGTCATGAAATATCTCTTTCCACCCTTTGTCAACACACCATTCATCTCACAAATATCAGAATGTATGAGCTCTAGAGGTGCCAAATTTCTCTCCTCGGCGGCCTTATGAGGCTTACGAGGTTGCTTTGATTGCACACAAGTCTGGCACTTAGAACCTTTGACAGTGGGAAATTTAGGGATTAAGCCCATACTCGCAAGCCGAGACATAGAACCAAAATTAACATGACATAAACGTGAGTGCCAAACATCAGCCTCACTCTCAATAGCATGATCACAAATATGGTTCACAACTTTATGACAATTATCAGAAAGGGAAAAGCGGAACAAGCCTCCGCACTCATAGCCTTTGCCAATAAACAAACCATGTTTCGACAAGACTACCTTATTGGACTCAAACACCACTTTAAACCCATCTCTGCAGAGAAGGGACCCGGCGACCGAGTTCTTATTGATTGAGGGACATCTGCACGTTCTTCATTTGCACGATCTTCCCAAGTAAACTTCAGATCTATCGTGCCAACACCAAGAACAGAAGCATTGGACCCGTTCCCCATCAAAACGGCTGAACCGTAGACTGCCTGATAAGAAGTGAACATTGAAATGTCAGAACACACATGCACATTAGCCCCAGTATCAATCCACCAATCGGTAGACTGATTCACTGAAAGAACAGTAGGTAAAACATACCCATCGGTTCCCTCACCATGGTCGCCAATGGTCACATTGATGACTTTGAAGTCCGCCCAGATTGCCCTTTTTGTCTTTGCGGTTTGGACACTTCTTAGCCCAAAGGCCCAACCTCACCACAAATCCAAAGAAGGCATCTCATCCTTATTCAACTTCTTTTTCTTGAATCCAGTGGTTTGCTTGATTTTATTCTTCCCTTTGTTCTTGCCATGCTGCTGGACAACATTGGCGCTGGACTGTCCCTCGACTCCTTTCCCAGGTGCATCTTTAGCCCGAGCTTTCTCTTCAACATCTAGAGACGCGATCAACCCCTCAACGGAGATCTCTTGTCTCTTATGTTTTAGAGATGTGGCAAAGTTTCTCCACGAAGGAGGTAACTTGGCAATAATGCCCCCAGCCACAAACTTATCGGGTAACTTGCACTTAAGGAGTTCGAGTTCCCTCACAATGACCAGTATCTCATGAGCCTGTTCGACAACAGAACGGTTATCAACCATCTTGAAGTCGTGGTACTGCTCCATGACATACAGTTCACTGCCAGCGTCAGATGCACCAAATTTATTACTCAGCGCATCCCAGATCTCTTTCGCATCTGTGATGTTCATATACACATCACACGACGGTGCGAGAGCACACTAAAAAGCGCACCGGAAAAGAGTGGTGGCTTCCTGGAACTCTTTCTCCTTTTCAGGAGTTAGGGTTCCCTCTGATTTGCCATCCTTTACCCAGTACACGTTCATAGCTATCAGCCACAGCTGCACCTTTACTTGCCATCTCTTGAAATTTACTCCACCGAATTTCTCCGGTTTCAGAGCATCAGCAAAACGAGCCATCGATAAACCAAAGTGCCTAAATAAATCAGGTTTTTGGATTGATGGAATAATTAGCACTTTCAGGTTTATTTTAATCAGGAGATATAACACGCACAACTACTGAGTGATAGATAAAACAGGTTGAAACCATAGAAGCACAACCTAGATACACGTGCAGAAGAAATACACGTATATCTCTCTGGTGAACTTGCGAAGGAGATGACTTACTGGACTTGGTCGTCGTCGCCGTACGGTACGAGTTGCGGCGAGATCTGGTTCTGATTCTCCGAATCTGACGGCGTGTTGGAGAAGGTGGTGCCGACGCAGATCGCGACGGCGTAGTGGAAGAAGTCCTCGCGAAGCGAAGAAGAAAGCGTGCGGTCGCGCGCGCTTCCCAAAACCTGATTCGCCCTACCCGTGCGAGAGCTCGAGGCGATCGGTTCGGAGACTGCTTCTCCGAACGGCGGTGCACGCGGCGCCGCACGGATGGGAAGAGCGAAGCGGCGGCAGCGAGAGGGAGGTGGCAAACCCTAGGGGCGATCGATCGATCCCTACGGGCGGTGCAGTGGCGATTTATATAGCAAAGCGCGTGAGACAAACGGATCACGAAGCGGGCCGCGACCGAGTCCAACACGATTTGCATATTCCATATCGACCCGCAAAATCCGGAGAGCAAAAGAAATAAAAGCGCAAAAAGAGGCTGCGTCTGCGCAAGCACGAGGTCGGTTTGGCGGACCATTCACGCAGACGCGCCCGCCCGCCCGCCCGCCCCGAGCCCGGCGAGCGAGCGCGCGTGTGATTCTCTATTTCTTTTTCCCATCACATTCTCTAGTGGGAGAGAGCAAACTCCACTATTTAAGCATGTCCTCCACTCCTCCCACTAGCAATATGGTACTAAAGAAATTTCACATGCCTCATGCATACATGTGCCTTTGAGATTTTTCAGGAATTATTTAGATATTAAATGGGCCAGGCCCAATAATTCTAACAGTAACATCTCAGTTAGTTTGGGTCATGAACTGCTCAACTGCTCAAGCAAGCCCAGTCCGCTTTGGCCTCTACTTAACACAAGAGGGATGGAGATGAGAGACGATCTCTGCATCATCCATCTCCTGTATGCACGTATTGCAGCCAACGCCTTCGCACATCAACGCTACGCTGTAGAACCGTTGCTGCAAGCGCACCGAGCCCGCTCACGTACGTACGCTACTCGAGTCACCACCAAGAGACGCCGCCATTGTCAGCACTGGTTGTCGCTGCCGGCGATGGACCTCGTCGTTGCCACAGGTCTTGCCTTGCTGCTGTCTGAACAAGAGGAAGGGGAAGTGAGGATGCCAACCACTCAACCAGGGTCCAGGGGAGGAGACGGGAGAAGAAGAGGAAGAGGAGGAGGAGAAGAAACATAGGATTTGACACTTAGTTTGTTGGTAACAAAATTGACCTATTTTCTCTGTGATTTAATTATTTATTACGGCCGTGCTATCTCGGAGGCGCTTGCGCGTAGGCCAAACGCGCAGGCGCCGCGGGTGGCCGTTGGATCATGGTGCGCGCGCGGATCGGCTTTTCGATCGTGGGTGCGTCCGGATTAATCTAATATTTAGCACTCAATTAGTGAAAATTCCATTAAATTTCTACTGTTTTTCCACATTTTCATTTACTGAAAAATGTTTTGCGATAGTGGAGTTTTTTGCGCGAGGTCTGATCTATTATAGATTTATTTTGTTTTCTATTTATTATAGATTTCTTTTGTTTTCTGTTTTTTATAAATGTTATTTTTTTTTTCTATTTTTCACGTCGAGAGATTTTTTTGCTCATATAATTTGCGAAATCATGCGGGCGCAAAAAATTCAACTAATTTTCTACTGTTTTTCCACATTTCCAATATTGGAAAAAATGTTTTGTGATAGTGGAATTTTTTTGCACGCATGTACACGGCATGTGCCTGCACAAATGCTGAAATTGCAGGCGCCTGCCAAATAGCGCCTCCCTATTTATTACTATCTCCGGTCCTAAAAAGAAGTCACCGTTGACTTTTGAACACATCTTTGACCATTCGTCTTATTTAAAAATTTAATTCAAATATGTAAAATATAAGTTATAATTAAAATACATTTAATAATAAACCAAATCATCACAGAATAAATAATATTTATATAACTTTTTTAAATAAGACGAATGATCAAAGGCATGTCCAAAAGTCAACGGCGACTTCTTTTTATGACCGGAGGGAGTACATGTTTAGATTGTGCTTTTGGGGGTAATTATGAAACCCCATTGGTGAACTATAAAGATAAGTAATGGAGTTACACATGTAGCAGATTGCGAGTTAAATTCGAGGTATCTGTGTCAAGAATCTGATACGAGGGGCCATCCGAAGATGTCAACATTCAATTCACTTTCCATGGAATTAAAGTAATAGTGCATGCATGTACCAACTATATTGTCTAATGAAATGACCAATGCAAAACTTTGGATGTGCGGATGCGGGCCTTGTTATTTTCAGCTGAATTTTGATCTAAAAAAATTATGATCTCATAAAAAAGGTTTTAAAATTTTTGGGAAGAAACATTTTGAACCCCACAAAATAACCACTAAATACTTCATCATTTGGCTTGTACAAAAGTGATAAATTACAATGTTAGCTTTTAGTTTTAATTTAAGCTGAAAAGAACAAGACCATCCGCCCTTTCCTTTTGGTTTGGCAACGTGAAAATTTGTTTGGTTTTAATAGTTGAGATGTACAAATATCCATTTTAGAGCTTAAGGTTATTTTCATACTTTTCACTAAGTTCATGGTTGCAAAAAAAATAAAAATGTAAAATGTTGTAGTAAAAAATATTAATAATATATAATATAAAAAACCACACCATCAATATAGGACGTCTTGATATGTGCGCGCGCGCGCGTTTTTAATTGAATTGATTAGAAAATGAATACAAACAATTATAGTGACGCAAATATTTTCTGGTTGAATCCAATAGTGCGCTTGATATAATTACGAATTAACCAATCTGGTCATACAAATATTCGACAACAGGAGCAATTGTTTAGTCTAGACTCCAGATAAAGTGGTAGATTATCTGTACATCTTAAATTTAGTGCATATATTAAAGTTTGAAAATACTTATTCTGATATTTATTTGCAAGAAAGCCCAAATAGCACCAATATATGAATTGCATACATGAGTTTTTTTTTCCCATTGGAATTGAACATGAGTTGAAATGATACGCATGCAGGTTTGAGATATTCTGGCGATGCTGGGGTGGTGAACAAAGGTGAGAGCTTCTAGCTCAAACTTTGAATAAAGCGATGGGGATGCCACTATGCCAGCCAGCTTTCGGTGGGAGCATTCACATATCACATTCTTCGTGTCCTAGCCACACCTTCGTCCACAGCATTTTCCCCTGTGTTTGGACTCTTGAGTCTGGAGTCTGGAGGGTAGATCGATCGAGAGGCCGGAGCATGGAGGGAATGGTGGTGAGCGCAGCCACGGGCGCCGCCCATGGAAGCCCTCCTTGGCAAGCTGGGCGCCCTGCTGGTAGAAGAGCACAGGCTGCACAAGGAGGCCCGCGACGACGTCCGCGACATGATGAGGGAGCTCGAGATCATGCACGCGTTCCTCCTCGAGGCGTCCAAGCTGGAGGATCCCGACGAGGTCACCAAGATCCGGATCCGCGACGTGCGGGAGCTCTCCTACGACATCGAGGACAGCGTCGACATGTTCATCAGCCTCGCCGACCGTGGTCGGGGCACTTATTCGAAAACAGGAGCATTTGTTTAGTCTAGACTCTAGATGAAGTGTTAGGTTACCTATGTATCGTAAATTTAGTACATATAATAAAGTTTCAAAATACTTATGTCTAATATTTATTTGCAAGAAAGCCTAAATAGCACCAATGATTTGCATACCTGAGTTTTTTTCCATTGGAATTGGGCATATGATTTGAAAGGATAGGCGCGCATGCAAGTTTGATATTCTAGTGAAAGTACTGATGCCGGCCGTGGACCGGAAAAAAAACACCCAAGAGCCCCCACGCCGGTATCTTCTCCATTGCATGTGCCCGAGCTCTTCTTCGTATTCCTCTCACTCTCTGTTCATTTCCCCATCCATGGAAAACCCTAGGTCGGCGGCGGAGTTGCGCGGCGCCCTGGAGCCCAGCAGCGCGGCGACTTGGGAACGGCGGCGACGTAGCGCCCTAGAGCCTAGCAGCGTGGCAGCATGGAAACGGTGGCGGCGTAGCTCCTGGAGCCCCGCGGCGTGGCGCGTGCGGCGGCCTTGCAGCTCCGGGCGCTGCTCGCCGCCCCTGGATGGACCAATGTACTGTATTGTTCATAAATTTTTATGGCTATCTTGTTGTTGGACCAATGTACTGGATGTTACGAAGTGTTGTATTTTTATGTATGAAACAATATACTGATTCACTCATGGCTATCTTGTTGAATTGTTCAGAAAATTTCAGTTTACAGATGTGGGTTTGTTAGTACTTAGTCGGCGGCTTCCATTTATAATTTCCGAACAATGTACGAAACAATTTATTGATTCCATGTATGAAATAATGTATGGATTCACTCATTGATGCTAAATCAAGTTCACATGCTGTGGTTTATCACATTCTCCATTTTTAATTTGATGCCATATCTTTTCATCATGCAAGGATTTCAACCTTTTCCTGGTGGTTTGGCTTATGGGGGCGGCTCCCGGTGAAGCAGCGGCGGCGGAGGCGACGACTCCCAGCAAAGTGGCGGCGGCGCTTGGCGGAGGGAAGCGACAACGCTTGGTGATGGTTTCAGCTGGACCCAGCGCGTTTTTGCTTGAGGATGCCTTCTTTTGGGGACTTTTTGCTTCAAGATTGGTACAGTTACGTGCCAACCATCTGGCATGGGTGCCATGGTTGGTTCGGTGGTAGGGGTGCCACGAAATTTCTTTCCCCGTGGACCTGTGGTGGTAGACAAAGGTGACAGACAGCTTGAATAAAGTGATGGGCCATGCCAGCCAGCTTTTGGTGCGAGCATTCAAATATCACATTCAATTCGTCCATTCACATGTCGGACACGCCAACGGGCGGCCCGGTTCGTTGGTTCGGCCCGGTTGGTTCGATTCTTTATCTGAACCGCCAACCGGACAATCGACCGAGTTTCGACCAGATTCGGTTCGCACAATGAACCGAACCGAACTGGGCCGGTCCGGTTTTTTATTTATCGGTTTATCTTATTTATAAAAATATATATAAAAATTAAGAAAAACCATTATATTTCACAAATATACATTATAAATTAAAGAAAAAATATATATAAATACATATATTGAATTAAATAAATATACAACAGTAGCGAATTGAACCTGGCCGAACCGAACCGGGTCGGCCCGACGGGCCGAGGTGCCGGCCCAGATTCAGTTCAGTTTACCGAACTGGGCCGGCCCGGTTCATGAACAGTACAGGCCGGCCTGGTTCGATTAGGCCGGACCGGCCCATATGGCCAGCTCTACACATGTCCTAGCCACACCTTCGTCCTGTTAGATTAAATTGGGTTGACCCGTTTAATTTAATTAATTAAAATTCCAAAGGCCCATGTAAAAATACTAGGAGTAATAAAGGTATTAGTACCATATGGGAAATTGAGAGAGGGATTGATCAACTTAAATAGTTGAGTCATGTGTCTCTCAATTGCGAGGTTAGAAAAGGAAAAGGGCCTGCCACGCGCGCGCGCTGAGCCGAGTCGTGTCGTGTCATGACTAGATGTGACTTGCGCGCTGCGCGAATGCGGAGCGTTTTACCGTTTCTGGTAATTGTTTGGCCGCTTTTAGTACCAGTAACCGACGTGGTTGATGACTGGTAGTAAATGGTGTCCGTTACGTAACCGATGACTTAATGGCTGGATTGATGACGTCCGTTACGTAACCGACGACTTAATGGTCAGATTAATGACGTCCGTTACCAGTGCTTGATGGCGTCCAGGTTCAACGAACCTTCTCTTCCTGGCGCCTATAAAAGCGTGCGTACCTCGCTCTTCAGAATCAACATCTTCTCCTTCGAGAAATTCCATTTATAGCGCTGCGTTCCTGCCTTCCTCACCTCTGTTTCCTTGCGCGCGCAAGGAGCCGAGGGAGCAGGCCTCCGGAACGTCGTCCTTCTCGTGGTCCTGCTCGGGACAGAAGGCCGATAAGGTTTTTGGGGAGCGTTCTCACGCGACTGCTCGAGTTCTTCGTCCCTGGATCGTTGAGAGAAGGCGCCTGTACATCTACACGGCATCGACGTTCGACTGCATCGACCTCTACACTGCATCAACGCTTCTCGGCAACAACTTGTGATCGTCTACATCAACCGTCATGGCGGCTGAGAATGTGCAAGTCATTCCTCCGCCAGCGCCGGCGCCTGCGCTTGTAGTGGCTGCGGTTCCGGCTCAAGGGTATATTTGTTTATACCGTGCTTTTGTCTCTTTGTTGTTCTGTTTATTAGCCTTTGCGTATGAGATAGATATTTTTATATCTAGTACCTTTGGTCTTGAACTGGAAACTGGCAATTGTTTAATTATGATTTACATAATTTTGTGGATTACAATATTGAGAAAATTCCTAATGTTTCCAACACGTCCTAGCCACGCCTTCACATGTCACATTCAATTCACATATCACATGTCCTAGCCACACCTTCGTCCACACTCCACAGCACTTTCCCCTGTGTTTGGACTCTGGAGTCTGGAGGGTAGTTCGAGATCTCGGAGCATGGAGGGAATGGTGGTGAGCGCAGCCACGGGCGCCATGGAAGCCCTCCTTGGCAAGCTGGGCGCCCTGCTGGTAGAAGAGCACAGGCTGCACAAGGAGGCCCGCGACGACGTCCGAGACATGAGGAGCGAGCTCGAGATCATGCACGCGTTCCTCCGCGAGGCGTCCAAGCTGGAGGATCCCGACGAGCTCACCAAGATCCGGATCCGCGACGTGCGGGAGCTCTCCTACGACATCGAGGACAGCGTCGACATGTTCATCAGCCTCGCCGACCGTGGTCGGGGCACTTCCGAACCTCATGGCATCAGCAACTTTTTTGGCCACTGGAAGAAGAAGATACGGGATCTCAAGAGTAACCGAGACATCGCCAAAGAGATCAAGAAGATGAAGAAGCAAGTCGACGAAGAAGCCAGCAAGTACAAGAGGTACAGGAAGATCCCGGAGGCGCCACGCTCCATGGCCATAGATCCTCGGCTGAGCCTGCTGCAAGATGATCACCAGCTCGTTGGCCTTGATGCCCCAACGGCTCACATCACCAGGCTCTTGACCAAGGGTGACGACGACGACGATGCTTCAGAGAAGGAGCAGAGGAAGGTGGTGTCTATAGTCGGCGCCGGAGGCCTGGGCAAGACGACGCTAGCAAAAAAAGTTTATGATAATCTGAAGCACAATTTTGCCTGCCACGCCTTCGTATCTGTCTCACAAAATCCAGATATTACCAAGGTCCTAAGAGAGTTGATGCATCGACTTCAAGGCGGAACCTATGCCGGCACCGAGAGAGGAAGTGTAGATCACCTCAAGGACGACATTGCAATATATCTCGAGGATAAGAGGTATGCGAGTGTAGCTATAGACTAGTGTGATTAGTTAAAGGGTTGAAACATTAATTACCTACTTGCCTCTTAATTAAGGATCACGCTGCCATCCTGCCGTTAATTGGCTGCGCTCGTCAAGCCTACCCCGTTGCATATATGTGGGGAAACGCTATCCCGTTCCTTTTGCAATCCTGGGTAAAAAATCACCATCAGCCTTCCATTCATTGCTTACCCCTCAAATGGATGTTAAGGCACTTTAATTTGAGGGTTAAGATAGCGCATATATTGAGACATGCACGTGAAGGTCCCCAGTGATCACATTGATTTTTTTGTTATTTTGCTGTTTCCACGTGATATGCATTTTATGCTAATGAAAGCATGGTTACAAATTATGTCAACATATTTGGCATGGCACATGCTAACCACGAATTTGATTTAACTAATGTACGAATTCTGGCAACATGCATATGTCTGCTGCCATTCGATTTTACCCTGCTTTATTGTAAACTCTCGTCGATTAAAATGTTACCCTTTCTCATCTATTTCATTTTTCTCATGAACAATGTGTAGGTATTTTGTTGTGCTCGATGACATCTGGCCTTCACACTACTACGGAACGGGCGTTCAGTCCCGGTTCGCATATCACCTTCGATCCCCGTTTGTAAACCGACAGCCTTGAGATCGATGCTGCGGCCATCACCCGATTACAGAACGGGACTAAATCTCTTCTCAACAGGCCGGCTCGAAGACACGTGGAAGCGGCGATTCTTGTTAGTCCCGGTTTTACCTACCAACCGACTAAAATGTGCACACGTGGCGATCGGGATTAATCGGGGACACTCGGTCCCGTTGGTTTTTCCAACCGGAGTGAGGTGTATTAGTCCGGTTTTAAGTACCAACCGGGACCGATGTGCTCACACGTGGCGGAACAGGTGCCTCTGGTGACACTATTGGTCCCGGTTGGTTGTTCCAACCGGGACTGAGCGGTATTTTTGAATGTTATGCTTATTTAGTCACTAATTAAACCACATTTAACACAATTAGTAGAAATAGCATTAAATATTACAAATATGTATTACGTCAGACCGGCTCTGGGCATGGTAAGGAAATCATCCAGCCATACTGTGCGATTACAAATATTCAGAGTTTACAAACATGTTTTACAAATATTACACTTTCTCCCAATTTGGCAACATCAGGCAGTGTTTCGGTGTTTCCCTTCCTGAAATGGCTAGAAACAAACAGGTCCCAAACGTGACCATGGCAACAAAAGCGGGGCGAGAAATTAAGAAGACAGATATGAGCATAGCAGAGGATATATTGAGCATGGCCCTCATTCTAGCATCCTTGGCGCTTGGCACCCATCGTCTTCTCTTGGTACTTAAGCTCAATCCTCACCAATGTCAAGACAAGGCGGCAAGGGCGACAAATGTCATGAGCCCAAGAGTAGAATACAAGATGAGCATCGCCAGAGCAATCTGCACAGAAACACCAGAGCTCATGCTACGTTCTCGGCGTCGAGGCCCGCCACATTGATCGCCTCCCAGCTTGAGCGTTGACCCTAGCACCTCCTCCTACAATCCAAATTAAACACTATTATTTATCAAAAACAGTAGAAAATAGCAACATGCTAGTATTTAAAATTTGCTTGAACAGGAATAACACCACGAAGCCCACAACATAACGGATATATAAATTTGATCTTTACCTTCTATCTTGTCGATGTCGTCAAGAACATAAGGAGGCAAGGCGGTTCTCAAAGATAACCTTCGAGCCCAAAGACTCCGGACTCCACGCCATGAAATCTTCATTCTGCTCCTTTGTTAAACAACAAATATGTATTAGGTAGCTAGCTAGACATAAGTATCATACAATGTACACAAAGCACATACACTTTTTATCGGGATCTTTTACGTGCATCGCTCCTCGACGGTTGGCTAGTATTTTTTGAAGGCTCTGGAATCTTATTAAGTATAGGGTGGTGATGCTCGCCCATCGGATTTATGACCTCATCTAAAAGGAAGCCGGTGATTTGCTCTTGAATTGCTTTGACACGCACCGGCGATAGTTCCGGACATTTTTTCAAACCTTTTTTTGTCAACTTTAGGGGAATCTATCATTAAATAGGGGATTAACTTATCAATCTATCAAACTATACAAAATGTTTGCAGAAGCTACCTAGGCGTTATTAAGGTAGTAATTATATATTACTCACCCCAAACCTGCATTTTTCTTGTATACTCGGCGGTGCCCCGATGAAGTTGTGCATCATCTCGCATGATAGTATCCACATAAATTGTTTGCGGTGGTTGATACAAGACACGTGGTCAAGAGTTGAAATTGTGAAATAGATCATGGAAATTACGTTAACTAACAAAATACTCTAATATGATATACATACATGTTTAGCGATGTACAAGTCGAAACGTGTCTTGAATGTTCCCACGGTATTCTTGCGGAACGCTATGAAAACCTTGCACATTTGATTACAAGTTATATATAATTGAGTTTGTTTGATATGGAGAAACGAAATAGTAAGATATGAATGGAAGAGCAATGTACCGGTTGAGCATGGCGAGGAAGTCTTTGTAATTTTCAACCGGTCCCTTTTCGAGTCCATGATCGTGATCTTGCTATGATTTACCTCTATAATAAAAAGGATCCAAAGAAATCTGCACATATATATGTCAACGCGGTTTACTAATTAGTTCCAACAAAGTGTTAACAAAAGGAATTAAAATAAGTGATGCGAAAACACGTACTTAAATTCGTAGGGTAGAAATATATATCTTTTGTGTCGTTGTGCCATTAGCCCTTCAGAAATGTGCGTCTCTCATTGGTTGTGGGCTTAGGTTAGCCATGTACTCGTTAATGACCAATGGGTCAAGAAAGCCAAATTCATGGATTCCTCCATTGCGCATCTTTTAATCTCCATTCTACATAAGGAAAATTGATTTAGGCCTCGAAGTTAGTATAATATACCGGTGCACGATCGAAATTTACAAAGAATACACTTACAACCGCCAACAAACCACCATGGCGACGCCGACCGCCAATCCTCGATATAGGTAATACTGAACCTCAAATTCAATCAAGAATTCAAAGTCCCTCAGTAGAAATGGTGTTGCTTGAAGACGACGCGATCATTTCCATACCATTTTCTGCTCAAGCAGATACCAATCATGGAGTTGCCGCAGACTTCGTTGTTAGGTGGGGAAGCTCCTCACGCCTTCGAGCGATCCACCTTTCACATATTTCCATTGTACCTCTCAACGGGATGTCCTTAAGGCCTAAGACCATATCTGGATCAAGCCCGGCTTCAATGTAGAATTTCCTTTGCGCTTCCTCTTTGAAATCTGCTCCTCTAATGTTCCCTTCTCGATTCCTTACGCAAGATGCGCCGTGTCCGACACGGTGGTCTTTTCGGTTTGTCGATCTTATCCTTCAACGATAAGATACACCTCTTGCCTTTGTGCCATTCGTCCGCATCGGCTGGACCCTCGGTGGAGATGGTTTGTTCAAAAAATGTGCGGTGACCTCGCCTCTTACTATCCGCTCGGTTTAGTCTTGGTCATATCATCTGGCAGCTTGGAGGTGTTTTTTTCGGATGACCTAGGCCTGTCTTCTTGAGAGGTGAAGGCCCCCATCACGCCGGCTTGACCTAGCCGCACCTTCTTGGGAGCTATTTGCTTAGTAGGGTGGTCTGTCTTGGTCGGTGTGTTAGTTGGAGTTTCGTGTGAGAGGACTCGTTCAGAGTTGATCTGAGAGACCGTGGAGAGGACACGGCATGTTACCTTTGAAAATTATGAACCGCTTTGCGCCACACGACGATCTGTGTACTGCTTCTCCTAGCTTCGTGGTCCCATCACCTCCTTCAATGTCGAGGTCAAGGTCCTCGTACCCCTGGCATACCTCTTCCACGGAGACCTTGGCGTAGCTCGGGGGTATCTGTTGGCCATGGATGACCTGCCCTGCCTCCATTGGGAAAGCCATGCCTACAACTGCCTTGATGGAGAGGTTCCGCGCTTCGAAGTGCAGCTCACAAGGTGTCGGCTGCGTGATGTCGTCCACGGGATAGCGGGCCAAGTCTTCTTCGGGCAGCCCACCGGAAGCACAGCTGCTCCGCCGCATGGAGGGCTAATGACGTTGGGATTACTGGGAGGTTCTGCTGACCGCCTCCGCGCTGGCTCAAGGCTAGCCGCACCTCTCTTGAATCTGTTTCTTGTATGCTCGCTTTGTGTTGCGCGTGATTGCTCTTCAAGATCGAGGAGGTGTTGTGCTGTCGGCCCTTACTCCTCGACCGACTCTGTAAGTCTCGCCTCTGCGGAAACCAACCTTCCACGGGGCGACGCCAACGCCTCGTGTATGTCCGTGGTGCTCGTGGTTCAGAGGGCCCTTGTTAGCTCATCGTTCTCCCTATTTGGCACGAAGATGCCTTGGGCCGACTCTTCGTGCGCCTCTTGAAGCCTTCTTGCAACATCTCTGATCCTTTCACCAAAAACTGGCCTACCGTCGTCGTCAAGGCCGCCGTCATGACCAAAGAACCAATTCCTCGATCTGTCGGACCATCTCATTGTTACGGGCTCCACACCTTTTACAAGCAGGTCATGTTTCCTCTTCTCCCATTTGGGTATCGCCTTGCGGTAACCACCAGGGCCGAGACGATGGTGGTATTGCTTCTTTGCCGCATTTTGCTTATTCTTTTCACTCATACTCTGACCTTGTTAAGAAGTTTTGTACCCTACAAATTCATCCCAATGATCTTGCGACTTAGGGTATTTATTGAAGTCGTGAGTACATTATTCTTAACGTACTCGTTGTTTAACTTCTTCTTGAGCGTCTGGAATGCCATTGCCATCTTCTTCAATGTGTAACTCTTCACCTTCATCGGTCCCTTCGGGAAGGTGAAAACTTGTTTCATATCGGTCCATAAGGTGTTCTTGAGGTCTGCAGTACGTCGTCCCATTTGACAATGCTAATGGGCACATGGTCCCTAACAATCGTTCGAAAGTCGATCTAAACGCCCAATCGCCGATGTTTGGCTTCAGAGGCTCACCTTCCTCGCCGACTTCGGTGATTATGTGCCTTGACTTGACCTCTTACTTTGACCTCGCCGACGTGGTCGGGTAATTGGTTTGACCAAACCGGGTGGCTTCTACGGCCTCGGTGGCTTATGCGGCCTCACCGACTTCCTCATCGGCCTCGGTGGCTTCTCGGCCTCACCGGTGCCGCAGTTCAACTCACATCCGGATCATCCCAAACATCTCCATCAAAATTTTTCATTACCAATCCCTCCGCTCGCCATTGTAACAAATAAAGGCACTGAAAATACAAGTGCATCCTCACATAAGGCACTGATAAATTGCTTGCAAGTTTTAACTAACTTGTGAAGCTAAATCGGATAGTGAAGCTAACGACCCTACAAACATTATATAAGCAGAGATGCTTAATGATCATTTTGAGGAAATCAAATAAGCACTGCAATGCTTTAGGTCACAGAACAAACAATTCAACAATGCTGCAGGCGAATAGAGGCTAGAGCAATGCTGTATGTGAAATAGGTCAGGAATTAACAGGCGACACGGATGACCTCTCGTCGGAGGGAGTTGTAACGGCGGCGACGCTGGAGAGGGTTGTCGTGGGCGGCGGCGACTTCACGGGGGCGTCGTCGGACGATGTAGGCGGCGGCGACACGGACGGTGGTGTCGGAGAGGTTGTAGGGGGCGGCGACTGTGGCGGCGGCGTCGTCGGAGGGGGTTGTCGGCGTGGGCGACACGAGCGGCGGCGACGCCGAGGGGTTTGTCGGCGGGCGACACGAGCGGCGGCGGCGTCGGTGGGTCGTAGTGGCGGCGACACGGGCGCCGCGGCGCCACGGCGTCGTCCGAGGGTTTGTAGGCGGCGGCGACGAGGGCGGTGGCGTCGAGGGTTTCTAGGCGGCGGCGAATCCGGTGGCGGCGGTGTCGACCTAGGGTTAATTTGGCGCGGTTTAGGGTGAGTGTTTTGAAGAATTGCGGGAAGCGGACATATAGGGGCATCAATCCCGTTGATTCTAAAACCGTATTAACTCCACTATCAATCCCGGTTGGAATATTAAACCGAGCAATGTAGGCCTTCATCCGGTTGGATTACTAAACCGGGATTAATGATCCTTTTTCCCAAAAAAATTTGTGTTGCGAGGCGAAGCGGGGCTCGAACATGGCGGCACGATGAGCCAGCTTTCGCCTCGCTGCTAACGGCTTGGACGCTATACGCGTCTTTGCAAAGTGGAGCGCATTGTTTAAATGGATTGAAAATATGTATTATGAGAATTTCCAGCAAATGAGGTTTCTTTTAATATTGTAAGTATTGTTTGTAAATAGTTTATTATCACTCATCATACGAAATATTATGAAATATTCATTGTAATGTTTAAATTCTGTCATTACTAGAAATTACATTAAAGTGTATAAAATTCCAGTTAATTCCGTTTAGTAGAATAAATATCAAGAAATTCCATTAAAATTCTCACAGGATACATTTTGGACTTAAAAAGAAGATTCGCATGAAATTAAGAAAACTAAAACTACTACATAATGTCTAATCGGCGCCGCCGCCGTCATCGCTATCCTCCTCCTCCTCGTCGCCGCCGCTGCGTCGTCATTGCCACCCTCGTCCCCATTGCCGTGGTCTCGACGATGAGCCATTGCCGTTAACCGTGCTGCCACCGCCGAGTTCGGGTCGGAGTCGTCGCCGCCCTCGGATCGTCGGAGAGATCGTCGTACATGTCGTCGTCGGACCACCATGGCGCCTCATCCTCTTCCGAACTGGTACCCTCTGAGAGATGCCACCCAGGGGAGTGGCAAAACTCAGAGGGCCTCCACCGCTTCGGTGGTGGCGACGCAGGCGGCGATAAATCAGAGCTAGAAGACATGGCGGCGGAGGTATAAGCGAGGGAAACTAAGCTCTGTGTGTGTGATGTTGATTCCGTCCAAATTTATAAGGGGCCTGACTGATCTTTCCATTTTCCCTCGTGTGTTGGAAAATGTAGCGGCACGCGCGGCTCGCCTCCCCGATTAATTACATCGAGGAGGCGAACAGGAGCGACGCTTAGCGAACCAGAGGAAGGGATAGAACGACGACGTGGGGCGCGAAGCCTTCGATCCCGGTTTAAAACACCCACCGAGACCGATAGAGACAATCGACACAGTGGGCCTGCACAACCGATGGTCACAAAATTACAGAATCGTAAGACGCCTATCAGTCCCGGTTGGTGGTTTAAACCGGGCGTAGAGAGCGATCAATCCCGGTTAAAAATAAAAGCCGGGATTAACGTTTTACTGACGCGTGGGCCCAAGTTTTCTGCTGTGCGTTGGTGTGCCTTCAGTCCCGGTTTGTGGTTTAAACCGGGAGTAATGGTCCCATTTTTCCAAAAAAATGTGTTTGTAGGGGGCAGAAGCGGGGCTCGAACCGCGGCGGCACAGTGAGCCCGCGCTTTTGCCTCGCGCTACTAACCAGTTGGACGCTATACGCTTGTCGGTATAAGTGGGGGCGTATTGTTTAAATGGATTGAAAATATCTAGAAAATGAGGTTTCTTGTAATATTGTAAAGATTGTTCGTAAATAGTTTATTATCATTATAACATACGAAATATTATGAAATATTCACTGTAATATCTAAATTCCTGTCGTCACTAGAAATTACATTAACTAGTATAAAATTCCAGTTAATTCCGTTTAATAGAATAAATATCAGTAAATACGCTTTCGCTGCGCGCTACTAACCAGTCGGACGCAAAACGCTTGTCGAAAATGAGGTGTCTTCGAAAAAATAATTTAGTACATATATGATTATCAGAAAAATAATGATAAATAGTACATATATGCAACTACTTTGTTTTTACATGTGATCCTTCGTTGTGGTCATGGCGTACGTAAGGGGCATCGTCATCACCATTGAGGATAGTAATGTCTACATCCGCTGAGAAAGGCGGCAGCTCGTTGAACTGATTATACTCTTCTTCATCCGTTACGCCTCAACTCCGGCAATCCTTCTTTACCGGAAGAACAACATGGTATCTTGGCTTATCAAGATTACAAGTATTATCCTTCGCCTTTTGGTACTCCGTCCCTTTTGCATTTTCGGTTTGCTATCCATGTCAATCACATAGAAAATCTGTGTGACATCATTGGCGAGCACGAACGGTTCGTCCCTGTAGACCACTTGCTTAAGGTCCACGGTTGTCATCCCGTACTCATCAATCTGGACAGCTGTCAGTTTGACCCATTGGCATCGAAATAGAGGGACTTTCAAAGGTCCGTACTCGAGCTCCCAGATTTCCTCTATAAAACCATAATAGGTGTCCATGTTTCCATTTTTGTCCAATGCATCAATTCGAACACCGCTATTTTGGTTCGTGCTCTTGCTATCCTGAGATGCAGTGTAAAATGTGTATCCATTTATCTCATACCCTTGCCATGATACGATTGTCATTGATGGTCCCCGAGCTAAGAGTTGCAATTGTTCGTGGACACCCTCCTTGCCCAACAGCTGCTTTTATAGCCAACCGCCAAAACTCTCTACTTGCTTGTTTGCGATCCACTTTTCTGACCTCCCTAGGTATTCGTCTCGTAGAATCTTCTCGTGGTCATCGACATATGGAGCCACTAAAGCTGCTTGATTCAATACTGTGAAATGTGCTTGTCTAAATGACAGTATATCTTTGCAAAAGGATTCTTTTCTCCCTAGAGTGCCTTTTCCTTGTAGCCTCCCCTCATAGCGTGATACAGGCACGCCAATCGGATTCAATTCATTAATGTAGTCGATGCAAAACTCAATCACCTCTTCTGTGCCAACACCCTGGGCAATGCATCCTTCTGGGCGAGACCGGTTACGAACATATTTTTTTAGCACACCCATGTACCTCTCGAAAGGGAACATGCTGTGTAAGAAGACGGTCCGAGAATTTCTAACTGTTTCACCATGTGAACCATGAGATGGACCATCATATCAAAGAAGGACGGAGGAAAGATCATCTCAAGGTTGACCAAAGCAGCGACAATATCATCCTGTAGATTACATAACTTATCTGGATCTATGACCTTTTGTGATATGGCGTTGAAGAACGAGCACACCTTCACGATTGTCCCTCGTACCTTGTCCGCGTAACACCTCTCAACATCACTGGCAACAACTGGGTCATCAACACGTAACAATCATGCGATTTCACGTTTACGATTTTATTCTCTTTTGTGTTTATAAGTCTTCTTATGTTCGACGAGTATCCGGAAGGGACCTTAACATTGTTTAACAACTTAATCATGTTCTTTTTCTCTTCTTTGCTTGGAGTGTAGCTCGCAGGATGGAGGTAATGCCCTTTGTCTCTTTCTTGCGGATGTAATTCCTGCCTGAGTCCTAATAGTTGTAAGTCCTTCCGTGACTGAATAGTATCTTTTGATTTGCCGTACATATCTAGGAATCCTAGCAAGTTCACGAGACATTCTTCGTTATATGCATAAAGTCTAATGAGTGGCGAACCTCTAAGTCTTTCCAAAGAAGGCAAATCCCAAAAAATTGATTGCTTCTTTCAACTAGCCTTCTTCTTAGCTTCTTCAAGAGGGAGTGATGGGACAGGTTTGCTACCATGACCCTTTCCAAATACGATTTTCAGATCCTTCACCATGGAAAATAAATCTGCCCCACTGTGATGCTTAGGCTTCTTGCGGTTCTCTTCCGTCCCATCAAAATTAACTAAGTTACTCCGTAACGGGTGCTTCAGGTTTAGGAACCTACGATGACCCATGTATACAACCTTCCGAGAGTTTGTCAGGTACTTGTCTTCCATATCGTCCAAGCACTCGATGCAGGCTTTATATCCCTTGATAGATAGGCCCGACAGGTTACCAAGTCTTGGCCAATCATTGATGGTCACGAATAGTAATGCACGTGGGGTGAAGTACTCTCTTTGTATTCATCCCATACACATACACCATCGCTCCATTAATGTTAGCAGATCTTCGATCAACGGTTTTAGGTACACATCGATGTCGTTCCTCGATTGCTTGGGGCCTTGGATGAGTAATGGCATCATAATATACTTCCGCTTCGACACAACCAAGGAGGAAGATTGTAGATACATAGAGTCACCGCAGTGCATCGTGATTGGTGCTCAACTCGCCGTAGGGGTTCATCCCATCCAGACTCAACGCGAAACCGTATGTTCCTCGCGACGCTTGAAAACTCCGGTATTTCCTATCAAGTTTTCGCCATCGCGACCCATCTGCGGGATGTTTTAGCTTTCCATCAACGTTACGAGCATCGCTGCGTTAACGCATCATCTTCGCATGCTCTTTGTTCGCAAATGCACGCTTCAACCGAGGAATTATAGGAAAGTACCACACCACCTTAGCGGGTTCTCTTCACCTTACGTGCCCCTCTACCTCACTGCGTCATCACGCTTGGTCTTATACCGCGATGTTTTGCACACCGGACGGCTTCCAAATTCTCACACTCATTGCGATAGAGGATGCAATCGTTACGGCATGCATGTATCTTCAGACCTCCAAGCCCAAAGGAGAGAGCTTGCTTGGCTTCAGACGTAGTTTCAGCGAAGTGTTACCCTCTCGAAGCAACTTCTTCATGAGGCCTAACAACTCGTTGAATCCCTTATCGACAATCCATTTGCCGCCTTCCATTGCATTAGTTCTAGTGTGGTACGCAACTTTACGTGCCCCTCGTCTGCAGCTTTGGATACAACAAGTGTTTCATAGTCCTCCCAAAGGCGCCAAACTTTTCATAATGCCTTTTATCAACGTATTCTCCTCTCCATCAAGCAGATCTGGTCTATATCATCGCCGCCAAACTCCCTCGCATATGTTCAAATAACTGTTGGCCAGCGTGCTCGAGATATTATCGCCCACCGTTCTTCTTCACCCGTGTAATCTCTACTTACCGTGCTTGGTCCAACAGATTATAATTTTCCATAAAACCTCTTGAGATCAAATGAAAATGAATTTGCTCACGGTTTGCCCACCTTTTGATTCTTGCAATCAATACATGGGCAACATATATAGTCTAAGGTAATATTGGTTTCAACATGACGAATAAAAGTTTCTAAACCCTCCACGAACTGCGAGGAACATCGGTCCATGTACATCCATCGCCGATCCATCTGCATTATACATATTCATAGCATTGAGTGTAACGATACCTTGTGATCAAATACACATATTGATACCATACAAACAAACATCTTGCAAGGCTAAATACTCTGGGTGAATCAAAGAAAGATCATCCATCATTGATACTATTAGGAATTTGGTGTAGATATGTGGAATTAAAATAATAATATTTTTAACATCCATCATTCATGAAATACCCTTCCCAATCCTTGTCCCTCCATTAATCAATGCTAGTACACATACAAACATGATTTAACAATACACATACAAACATAATCGATACTTCACATACAAGCATCCAATGATAGTACACATTAAAATGCATCAATAAACATACAAAGTCTGCAGAAGACGTACAATTATAATAATTGTTCGACAACAACAATTCTTAAATGCATAAAAATTAAATTAAAAAGTACAACATAGAATGTGATATCGATGTCTCAATCACACTCTATGGGAACGTGACTTCCCTTGCCCTTGCCCTCGCCTCGCGCCCTCGCCTCGCCTCGCCATCGCCATCGCCATCGCCTCGCCTCGCCTCGCCTCTTATCCTTGCCGCCTTGCCCTTGCCCTTGCCCTCATTACCACCATTCCGCCGCCATCGCTCTCGCCGCCTCGCCTCGCCTCCTCATCACCACCGCCACCGCCATCGCCGCGACGTGGCACATCATTGGTCGCTACGTATTTTTTGTCTTTTGCGCTTTTTACGTGGTATTCCTTCCCCCACAACAAGCAATGGTGGAGGGCCAAAAACACTTTAGAAAACAGCACATTTTGAACCTAGTTGGAGGGAGCGTGGTTTCGATGTTAGTGGCGTTGTCACCGGTCCAACAAGACATCCTAAATCTGGACGGAAATTTAATGGAAAAACATGCATAAAGGTCGGCATTTGTAGTTGCGCCGGTAGCAGTGGCGGCGGTGGCTGCGGCGGCGGCGGTGGCAGTGGTGGCGGTGGGATCAGAAACGAGGACGCGATGCCGGTGGATAAATGTACCTCAGCGGCGTGGCCGGAGAGGCGCTGACGAATGGGCGGAGCTGCGCGACGACGAGAGCGGCGAGGTCGGGGCGTGGTGGACGACGCGGCAAAGGCGGCGACACGGCGTTGCTCAATGATGATCCGATCCCTTTCACCGCTTCCCCAAGCGGCGAAGAGAGGCTCCCCACTCCTCCTTGCTCTCGCCTCGCCAGCCTCCTTGCTCCTCGGCTCCGGTCTCCGCTCCTTCCTCACAAGCGCGGCGAAGCCCTCGGCAAGTCGCGCGATAAGAAGACGACGCAGATGACTTTTTGTTACCGGAGGAGAAATGGCTCCAATTATCGGAGCCCAGTATTAGTCCCGGTTTGTCACACCAACCGGGACTAATAGCCAAATATCAGTCCCGGGTTGTAACACCAACCGGGCCTTTTGTGACAGGAGAAATGGCGCCAATTATTGGAGCCCAGTGTTAGTCCCGGTTGGTATCACCAACCGGGACTAGTACTCCCCACCTGCCAACCCACGCTAATCGACCTATTGGTCCCGGTTGGTGGAACCAACCGGGCCTGAAAACCGTCCTTTTGCCTCGTTACCATTGAACCGGGACTGAAGTTAACCTCAGTCCCGGTTTGATGGTAACCTGGACTGATGTGCCGGGATGGAAGGCCCGTTCCGTAGTAGTGTCATCCACCTCGGATACAGCAACACTGCAAGTATTAATGTTTGCTCTGCCCAACAACAATATGGGCAACAGAGTTATTACTACCACACGCGTGGAATAGATTGCTACATGGAGTTGCATGCCTAGAAGATATCTTATTCATAAAATGGAGCCTCTGAGTGATGTCGATTCTAGAAGTTTGTTTCTTAGAAGAATCTTCGGGCCTAATGGAGCGTGCCCCGTTGCTCTAGAAGATGTTGCTGGCAAAATCTTGAAGAGGTGTGGTGGTATACCATTGGCCCTGGTTACCGTATCAAGCATGTTGGCTACAAAAGGAGGATTTGATGTAGAGGAATGGAGATCGGTGGAGAAGTCTATTACCTCTGCTGATGGAAGTGGTACTGAGATAGATGTCATGAGAAAGATACTCTCTCTCAGCTATGCTGATCTCCCTTACCATCTAAGAAGTTGCCTTCTATATCTAAGTATATTCCCTGAAGATCATGAAATCAAGAAGGAGGATCTAATACTTGGATGGATCGGTGAAGGATTTATCAAAGAGGGACAAGGTGCAGAAGAAGTTGGAGAGGGTTATTTTAATGAGCTCATAAATAGAAGCTTAATCCAAATCTGGGGCCTCGACAATTGGACTCGTGAGATAGATACTTGCCATGTTCATGACGTGATTCTTGGTTTCATCAATGCCAAGTCTACTGAAGAGAATTTCATTACCCTATGTACAGGTGCTGATTTACACTCTAAACGTACAAACGCTGATCTCAAACCAGTGGCACAAAACAAGATTCGTCGGCTATCCATCCAACAATGTCAGAAGGGACTCCTCACGGAAGCAAGTAATTTTGCACCCTTGCATCATGTCAGGTCACTTTTTGTCTTTGTGGATGTCGGACAGATACACTCTCTTTCAAACTTCAAGTTTCTGCGTGTTTTGGATGTAAAATTTGAAGGTTATGTAGGCGAACATCTTCCCGCTGCTGACATAGGAAAACTGCACCTCCTCAAGTATTTGCGCCTGAGTGAAAACATAAAAGAGCTTCCAGAAGAGATCGGGGAGCTGCAATATCTGGAGATGCTTGATGTAAGAAATACCGACATTACAGTATTGCCCCCAACGATTACTCGACTCCAAAGATTGGCCCGCCTATATGTTAGCAGCAATTGCACAATTCCGGACGATGTTGGGAAGATGAAAAACTTGCAAGTGCTAGAAAGAATAGTTGTAGAAACATCCTCATCGATGAACTTCATCCAACAATTAGGAGATCTAGCAGAACTAAGGGTCTTGAGTATATCTTTAATTTTCAAGGAAGATGGAGAAACTCCCGCCTCTGAGTTAAGACCTTATGAGGAAAAGGCACTTGCTTCCCTTTGTAAGCTAGGTGCTTGCAACCTTCGTTCTTTGAAACTTTCTTTTACGGACCTAGTGTTCAATGCAAATGTTAAGTCTCTGAACTCATGGCGGCTTACTGCATCTGTCCTTCAAGAGCTAGAAATTGACCCTTGGTCAAAAATATCAGGGATTCCGAGATGGATAGGATCACTTCAGCAGCTCAAGAAGCTGATTGTGCCCATTGTGAGAGTCTGTCAGAGAGACATCGACACCATTGCAGGCATACATGGATTGGTTTTGCTTCACATCGAGTCCAAGGAGGGCATCGCAGAAAGGGTTTTCATTCCTGGTGGCAAACAATTTGAATGTCTGAGCAGGTTTCGTATTGGCTGCATTGATGGACCGGTGGGGCTATTCTTTGAGGCGGGCTCTATGCCGAACTTAAGAGACCTTGAGCTGAAGTTATCGGTGCCCAAGACAAGGGATCTAAACAGAGGTTTTGATTTCGGCATCCAACACCTTTCCAAGCTCACAACAATCGACATCATACTTTCAATATCGGCAAGCTCTTCAGGGAAGGATGCACTAGATGCAAGGGCCACAATGATAAACAGTTTCACAAAAAATTCTAACCACCCGTCGTTCAGCTTCAAACTGCGTCGTGTGTTGAAGAATGCTCCCCCTTGGTTCCGTTTGATGCGATTGGACTTTGAAGACTTGGAAGACATGAAGGCGAAAAAGACAACAACAAACACCGTAAAGATAGGCCAACATGAAGGCGACAAAGGCACATATTGGACACTCTTTTAGTTTTGTTCAATTTTTTTTGCTCATTTCAGATATATATTGGACATTATATTTATATGGTCCTATGCATCTATGATATAAAAGCTAAAAATATTTTATTATTTAAAAAAATTGTTACTGTGCACGCAATTGACAATCTATTGTTATCTTTTTAATTGCTTGCTTGGGTGGTCTCAAAAAAAATTGTTTTGCTTAAAAAAATCAACTGCGAGTTAAATAAGTCTCAGTTATCTGTTTGATCAGCAAAAGTGTATTTTATTTATATATGCTTCTTATTTCCAGTCGGCAATCTATCGAGTTTTTGCATGACTACACGTCTCTACTCCTTTAAAGAGGGAGTAGGCCGTGCGTCGGCTCGCCCGAGCCGTTGAGCCACTCGCCCCCGAGTCGCCCGCCCCCGAGCCGTGAGCTGCTCTACCCATGCCGCCCGCGTGCACGCCGCGCTCAAGCCGCTCCTTCCCGCATCGCGCCCTCGCCGCCGCCGCCGTCTCCTCCTCCTACCCAGTACCCACGCTTTCCCCTCCCCGCCGCCACCGCGTCCACCTACCTCCCACGGCCTCCTCACCATGTCACCGCCGCTCCTTCCCGCATCGCGCCCTCACCGCCGCCGCCGTCTCCTCCTCGTGCCAACGCTGCCCCCTCCCCGCTGTCGCAGCCTCCTCCACGTGCTGCCGCCCCCTCCCCGCCGGCGCCGCTCCTCCCACAGTAGTAGTTGGCGCCGCCATCGCCAGAGATGGCCTTCGGCTCCTATCCTCGAAAACCGCCGCCCCACCAACTGTGCAGCCCTCCTCCGGCCCTCCATCCTCCATGTCCCCCACGTCTCGGACTTGGCGGTTGCTGCGAGTTCTCCTCCTCCCATAGCCGTCGCAGCCGTGGATCCGCACCGGTGGTTTGCCAACCCCATCTTCCACCGCCGCCGCTGATCCCCGTCGTCGCCCCCGACCTCTGCGATCTGCCGCCCCCCTCCTCACCGCTCAAGCCCCCTGGTAAGAAGCGCGGGCCCTTCTCTCGCACCGACAGGGACGATGAGGACAAGAAGCCCAAGAAGCGTGCGGCGGCGAGAGGCCCTCCAGGACAGAACTCACTGTCTTCGACACTAGCATCGACGGATGGAAGGCCTGCAAGCTGCTCATCCGCAAGGACGGCGGCTGGAAGATCCGGGACTAGAAGGCCACGGAGGTCTCTGAACCTGAGGATCTCAGCAAGGGCAAGAGGAGGGGCAGCCTCACCTCCAAACTCAAGAGTGATCGCCGAAAGAAGTAGAAGCAGAAGGAGAAAGAGACCGCCTTGCAGTTGCAGGTCAATCCATCGCTGCTCTTACTCTCTACTCTACATGCATGTGTTCCTGCTACATTCTGTATTCAATTCATGGCCTACATCGCTTAATCACTTTGTCTGTGGATCGTGAAACCTCACATTCTGATCGTCTTAACAAAGCCTGCATTTTTTCAAGAATGTCGCTGGAAGTGATGATAAGGAGGTTTTAGATCATATATCTTGTTCACACTTGCATTGGCATTTTTACCATTCTCACCGGTGCTCACTGCTCAGGCAGATCGATGCTGGCAAGAGGGACATGTCAATGCTCGATTACCTGAGGTTCTACCTCCCGGATATGTTTTCGGCGCTGCGTAGGGTGGTGCTATTGGAGGATGATGTGGTTGTGCAGAAGGATTTGCCGTGCTTTGGCATGTCAATTTGGATAGGGAGGTGAATGCCGTTGTTGAGATGTGCTTCAGAGGGTTCAGGAGGTACAGAAAGTATTTCAACTTCACACAGGCCATAGTGTAGGAGCGGTTTAATCCTGGCTTCTGTGCGTGGTCATATGGGGTTAATGTGTTTGATCTTGAAGCATGGAGACGTGATGAGTGCACAGAGTTGTTCCATCAGTACAAGGAAATGGTGAGTTGTGTTGATATTTGGTTGCAACTTAACAGAATTAGCATTGTGTTAAATTGGGGTTGGTATTTGACTGCACCAGTTTATTGTCATGCTTAGTAGTTTATTTGTTGGAGAAAAGTGGCCCTGTCGCAGCAAAAAAAAATGTCATTTTTCACTAAATTTTTAGATCTTGTGTTCCAAGTTCTAACTCATTAACCTATAGGCTCCATTAATCACTACCATGGTTCAAACATTAATCCAAAAGACAGTGTCTTTCGACAACATCAACCACATTGCATTTTCTGAAAAGGGATTTGCTGCCTCTTCAGGTGAACCTACTAAAAAGCAAGTTTGGCTTTGACGACGCTTTCAACTACAAGAAGGAGCAGGACCTGGCTGTCGTGCTGAAGAAGTTTGCAATTCCTTTAGCTTCCTATGAAATTTACAGCTCGTTGCAAATGGATCAGACAATCAAGATCGAAGTATCGACCGAGTTCCTGTTTGTTGATGTAGCGATGCTGCTGTTGTCGGCTGAGTTCTAGAGAAGAATTCTCTGCATGTGAGCATGACTTCATTTTTGGTCCTCCTTTCCCTTTCATATAAGTTGGATATCCCTCCTCTGTTATTGAAACATTGTGACGTGCTTTGAACTGAATTGCTCCTCGAGCCTAAAGTTATTTCCTGAATTGCTCCCTGAACTGAATTGTGACGTGCTTTGTTCTGTATGGCATTGTTTGGACTAATTATATCTACATTTTTCTTTGCGTCCCCAGTGTTTTAGCCATCCCAAAAGTTCAAAGAAACATAGGTAATCAGGAAAAGCTCAAGGATTAATTAATTATCAAGTTATTATTCTGATGTTTGCTTGTCATATGAAATAAAGAGTGTAATTATCAAGTTGTTACCCCCTTGATGCAAGCAAATTCACAAAGGTGAACATTATATATAGGGAAGTGGTTAAGTTTTAACCGATGTATTGGTCTGGTTGCATGTACTTTCTTTCTTGTTGAACCATTCGAGTGTACTATCAATCAATTAATGAAATATGTTTTTATTTTCGGGAGCAAGCCTTTGCCTTAAAATCTGAGACATGGCTTATTTTTGTGTTGGTATATTTGTTAGGGTGTAATGTAATTGAAGTTGGTTTGCCTTAAAATCTGAGACATGCTATTTTAGTCATTCTTTCAGAAATTTAGAACTGCTTGAGAAATGGCTTAAAAGTCAACTGCTCTAAAAAAAAGTAAACTACTCTAATTAACCCTTTATTTAAATTATTAACCCTTTTAGAAATTTACAACTGCTTGAGAAATGACTGAAGGTTTTTTTTTTGCAAATTGTATGTTGTCGCTTTGAGCGTTCATTTATTAAGCACCTAATTTTACATATAAAGGGCATTGGCATGCCAAAAGTAGTTATCCAATTGTTGTGTTCTTTTGTCAGGAAAAAGGATATTGCATGGCAGACCTGTTAACAAAGAAACGGTGCAAGGGTGAGTTTGGTAGTATCTACCAAGGTTATCTCTAGGATGATATCATAGGTGAAGTCTTTCTCTTGACAAAAAAGAATTTCAATACTCTTCCATTGCCGCTATTTGTTTTATTTTTTGACTTGCATGTACGTTAAAATGTGGAGGCAATAGTTGAGAATTTTCGAGTAAACTGAAGCTATATGCTAGCTCTAGCATTTATTTCATTGGTTTGGTTGAGAAATGGTTTGTTGTTTGGTTCACAGAAAATTTTTAGTTTATATACAATCAGTTTTTTATACTGCTGTAAGTTTCTTTTTAATTTTTCTTATCTCTAACCTATTTGTGGAGGCCATGGAAAGAAAAAAGTTCTCTCGTTCTATACAAATGTCATATGTTTCTATGTTTCTGACCGACCTTCCAAGATAAATAACTTACCTGAGCTTGTATTTTCAGGTTGCCAGTTCTACTAGCCTTTTTATTAGCTTTAGTGTGTTCTCGTGTTTCTAAATTTACGAAGCTATTGCAAATATTCATGTATACACGAAGACTACCACCAGTTCTATACTGCTTACTTTAGCCTTTTAATTTTTTTGTTGTTCAAGCGCTCATGGCTAGATCTGAACTATTGTAAATATTCAATCTGACTGTGATGTGCAACAGTGACGTGGAGGATCCCCATTGCTCATATGTTATAAAAGACTCTTAACAAAATTTTTAATTCTTTTCTGAATTTGAACGCATGTGTTAACTAGGAATTTTCCCTCCTTAGTTGCCATCAGCATAAGTAAAAATTTGTTTGGCAACCCCTGCAAAGAGTGATAGTATGAGTGTTCTTGTGTGTTTATAAGTTGTGGTAAGTTGGTACGTCCCGTCTCATAAATCACCCTGTATAATTCCACGTGTTGTTTAAAATTTTGTTTTCCTTTATTCCCTTTATGGTCCGTTACAAAGCACGGGCATCGTACTAGTAGGAAGTTTAAATTGATACCCAAATAGGCAGGTGGGCCCACCCCTAACCTGGTCAAGACAGAGCAAGGCGACCCATGCATGCGCGCGCGGGGACATGCAGTCACCGTGGAGACTCCCGAGTCCCGAAATAACCACCGAGGCAACCGCCGCCCCCGCGCGGCCGCGCAACCGCGCGCAACCGCCGGCGCCGCGCATCAACGGGATCCTACTTGTACACCGCCTCCCCCAACCATCGCCCGGGGCCCCACTCGCAGCCTCTCACTCTCCCTCTTTCTACGTACGTACGTGCCCCTCGCGCGTTCACCGGAGAGCTAGCCGGCAGGCACCATGCAGGCGGTGAGGCCGTCGGCGAGGGAGGAGGAGCCGCAGGCGCAGGCGCAGGAGGCGAGGGAGGAGGTGAAGGGCGAGGTGGTGAAGGCCAAGGCCAAGGTGGCGGAGGAGGAGGAGGAGGAGGCGGCGGCGCCGCAGGAGAAGGACGTGGCGGTGGTGGGGGAAGTCAAGGCCGCCGCCGCCGGCGAGGAGGTCCACGAGGAGGCGGAGGCCGAGAGCGAGGCCGGCGCGTCGGCGAAGAAGAACCGCATCCAGGTGTCCACCAACAAGAAGCCGCTCTACTTCTACGTCAACCTCGCCAAGGTACAGTGCATACACATATATATATACATGTACTCGCTGCAGCAAGATATCGCAACAGTCGGTTCATCAAAACTTTTTTGGAAATTTTTTTTTACGAAATTTCTTTTAATTGGGACAAAATCATGTCTCTGTATTTTCCATGGTTTCTTGCATTTGAGAAATGAGTGGCTGATGAAATTATTTTGAAACAAACAGGGAATAGATGCTGAACTGGTCAGAAAACATGCTTTCAAAACGCACGCAGAACTGTTGAAATTTTTTTCCATCTTTTCTTTCACATTTATCCAGCATGAACAGTCGGACAGTTGCATTGTGTGAAGTTCACTTCGTGGTTTTGTAATGGCATGAATCCTTTATTTACAAGATACTGAATTACATATATTCACAAAAAAAAGGAGAGAAGGGATTGAATTACTAGGTGTTCTGAATCCAAATTACTATTGACTGCAGAGGTATATGCAGAACTATGACGAGGTTGAACTCTCTGCTCTCGGGATGGGTAATTCCTTACCTCTCATGATGAACTTGGGAGTAGCATGCTTTATTTTTAGCTTATGCTTAATTCGTAGAACATATGCTGCTCGCTTGTTATCGACTCTCAGAAAATGTAGCTATGGTCCAATTAGTCGTATACAGACAATAAGTTCAGATATATAGTTTTAACAAATCTTTCTGACGCATTTTCTGTTCCAGCCATTGGCACCGTTGTGACCGTTGCCGAGATCCTCAAGAACAATGGTCTCGCCACTGAAAAGAGTAAGCAATTTGACTATCACATAATGACTGAATAATCAAACCTTCTGTCATACAACACTAGTAAATCATAATCATGTTTCCTACTTTCTTCTTGTGTTTAGAGATCCTGACATCAACCATCGGCACCAAAGATGAGTCAAAGGGGCGACTCGTCCGTAAAGCCAAGGCAAGATATATCTTTCCTGCCTTTCACACGTAACTCCTTCCTGAATTCATGAGTTCATGACGCTCCATTTTGTCTACTTCTATATATAACTCTATGTTGATGTTCTTGGTTTTAGATTGAGATTCTGCTGTGTAAATCTGAGAACTTCAACAGCATCATGGCCAGCAAGAAATCAGACCGCCCGAAATCTGCCGACCAAGAGATCAGGGTTTGATCAACCACTGTCCACTCTGCCTCGATCCCTCACTGTCTAGAGGTTCACACCATGCTTGAGACTGTGAGAGGTAGCGCCGTGCCGATTTAGTAGTAATTAGGGTACATTAATTAGTCCTTGTTATGGAGGAAAGGAACATATCTTGTGAGGCATGCTGCAATTAAGCCAAGATGTGCCTGTCTGTCTCCCCTATATGCTGCAAAAATGCAACACTTTGCAGCTGCATCCGTATGAGATTATGGTGACGGCGATGATGATGAAATTGCTGTAGAATTTATCTTCACCCATTTGGGGTTAGTATTTCTAAGAGCACCTTACTTTCATGTTTGTTGTACTTTTTGCTTACGTAACGAAGCATATGTGACAGGCAGGTCATTGCTATAATAGAAGGCTAAGGTTTTGTAATCATGTTGTTGTTCGGGTAGTGATTTTATTTTGTTTACAAATCTGCTTAATTATTCAGTAAATAATGTATTTTTTTGTGGTCCTAACTAGCGAGCACTAGTAATAATTCTAACATAACTTTTTTTATAAAGAGGGTGAACATTTCGTTCAAATCCCTAGCTAAACACAAAATGAGCACACTTGTAGGACTCAACAACAAACTTTTCATAGCGTACAACCTGTACCTAGCAGATTTCATCGGTGTTGATGAGCAACGCTGATAGAAACGCCGTGATATTCATCACCTATGGCCAGCACCCCTATAGGAGACAAAATAAAAGCTCAAGACCTAGAGAAATCATCGTGGACGCACAATAACCTGCCATTGACACAAACGAGGAAGAAAACATAAAAACACCACTAAACCACCACTAAGCAACACCATCTCCACCATCAAACTGAACCCTTTGCCTATGCACATCCCACAACGACACCGCACGACATAGCCATCGCCGAGACTTTCATCCCTCCCACCTTCACTGTTTCTGACTTGAAGAGTTCTTCCTTTGGCTTCTTCACCAACTAAGCTACATATAGACTCTGTATCAAGGTCCTTATTACCGATGCAATTGAGGACGAAGCTCGATGAGGAAACCAGCCATAGACGAAATAGTTGTGCAAGGCACCAACTGTAGCCGACTAATTTGTAAATTGGCAAGGAACAACTTCTCAATGGAAAATGTAGAGTGTGTATTGGCTTCTATAGAACCAAAGTGGAGCGAGTTCAAATTAGGGATGTGTTTGCTACTAAAAAAAACAATTGGAGGTGTCAATGATCCCAATTATGAAGTTAATTCGGTTATCATGTGATCGACAAAGTTCATGGCGATGGCACACTACCATAGAAAATCTTTTTTAAAATAGGGGGAAATATCCCACCAAACAAATTTCATTTTTTTAAAAAAAAAAGAGGGGCAGGGGAACTGCCGTCCTATTTCATTTATCAGAAGGAGAAACAAAATAAAAGCCCATGCACGCACGGGGTACAACTACAGTGCTTCGCTGCAAACCTGGCCGAGGCCAGACACATCACCAACCACCGCCGGGAACACCACCAACAGAGGAGAAGGAAAGCAGCCCCACCGCTGTTGCCTAGAACAAAAGCCGAACAGGAGAGAAAAGAAAAAGGACAACACCGGCCACCGCCGGACACGCAACCTACACTCACACAGCAGCGAGCGACTCCTACAACAACAGACCCAACAGAAACCCACAAGCTAGATTGGCAACCACGACGCCTCCAACAAAGTAGCGACGGGGAAGACTCGCCGCCGTCGCTAAACCGCTAGGGTTTTCACCCAAAACAGGATAAGGTCCAAATGGTGATGCCTCCAACGAGAAAAACAACACAAGGGTGACGCCATCACCAGCCCGAAAACGCGGGGCTTTCGCCCAAGACCTGGCCCGCTAGCGTACAAGGCAAAGGCCTCCGAGGGTGGACAGCAGTAGAAGACCAAACCGCAGGCCGAAGACACAGAGCCGGAGAGCGTCGACGAGCGCCACCGCCGGACGCGGAAGACGCCGCCCACGCCATCCGACACCTCGAAGAAAGGGAGGGTCTAGACGGTGAGGGCGGGACCGAGCCAAGAGGCGGAGAACGGGGACGCCGCCAGAGAGGGGCCACCACGCCGGATGGCCTACGCACGGGAAGCGAAACAGACTAGACGCCGCGCCACCAAGGTGACGCTAGCCGACCCCCGCCTCTATCCTGGAAAACGCCAACCGACGCCAACAAATTTCATTTCTGAAAGTTCTTGAAGCAAATAATCATACCGGGACTCTTAAAATAAATAATCTTGCTACAGATATATTGACTTCGGGAGCTCGGGGAAAAAAAGGTGCTCATCGTTACCACAAAATAGTACTATGCACACACAACCCCATAATGCAGATCGAGCACAACAGCGAGTGTTTGACTCCATCCAACCTGATGAGCATGAGCTCGACTAGAGAGCCGAAGCCATCGAAGTGAATGATATCAATCATGTTACCTCCGCTTCGTGCTGGTGGAAATCCTGGACGAAAATATAATAACAATTTTTTTTTTTTTGGCTCTATGGACCTTCCCAAATTTACATCAAATCAACCATTGAGCCTTCTACCTCCTCCCTTTCCCTTCCGTCTCTAGCAAGCTCTGACCTTCAACGACGGCGTAAGGCTAAGGGGAAGAGGCTAAAGTAGTGGCAGTGGCATGGGCAGACAGTGGAGACTGCACGGCATCAGTGTAGGGCAAGAGAGAGGGTGACAATAACGCCGCAAGATGTAGGGCACAAGAAAAAGGGGTTGCGATGAGTCGGCCATTAGCTAGAGGTGGAGGAAAGACACGACAAAGTAGGGGAAGGGAGGACATTTTGGCCCTTTATAATAGGTTCCTTAATGGCATGTTTCCACACAGCGACTCTGTCACCCTTTTATTAAAAAAAGTAAACTTCACAATTGTATAAATGCAGTTAACCTTAAATTTATCTTGAGCAAAGCCCGAAGCAAAGGCATTTAACTGCACGTTTTTCTGCTTTCAGCTATGGAGAACCAAAAGCATATCGAATCAACCGAAATAAGAATTTTATTTTATTTTATTTTTTGAAAGAGCAATCGCGCTATTTTAATTACAAAAACAAAGGACAGCTTCCGTAAAAAGATCTTAAGGGCTTCTTAATTCAAATCAAACCACAGCCAAAACCACAGGTTATGCTGGAACCCTAAGCTGTACCATCAGTAGAAGTTATTCATGTACGTAGTCATTTCTCAATAGACATCGAAAATTGGAACCAACACCAAGGCCATTATACAATCTTTCCCACTGCTCCCAGGCTACAAGAAAAGGGAGAAGCAAATAACAATCAGTCTCAGACTATAATCCTGTATACATGCCCCTACCAAAATCTTTTTTTTCTTATGTACCAGCTTTGCTCTACACAAATGAAGCAAAACATCTATCCTAGCGGGGGCCATCACACTCACGACGAAAATCAATATGCTTGCTTTGTTTCCCAGAAGCAAGCTGGAAAGCCTTGAAAAATATGTTGCCGCCAACCATGAGTAAATTACACCGCTGGAGTCAAACAGCGGCAAGCAATATTGGCCTCAGCACAATTGCCCTATGTTTAGCTGCCACCATTCTTCTGCTGCGATCTTACTTTTCCACTTTTCTTCTGTTGCGATCTCTTACTCTGTGGTCCTCGCATGCTACCTTAAGATGAGGCCTTCTTTTAAAGGCTTGGAGACCCAGATAGAAGTTTTCTCAATTATAAATTTTCACAGGCTTCTCAAATGTGTGACGATTCTGCAGAAAGTTGAAACCACCAGTGTGTACAGTTATATCAAAGAAATTATGAAAATTTATGCATAAACTAAATCTGTGTATTAGTCCATGCAATTTCTTGAGATCCCTTACTCCAAACACACTCCAAACATGCAAATTAGTTCATTTAAATTCAACTAAAGAAACAAAGTTACGCCACCTAACCAGCTAATTTAGTGCTATGGTACGTGCGGCCATGAATCAAGCAACCAAAATTGAAGAAAAGAGTTTGATAGACACTGACAAAAAATGTTGCATGATTGAAGTTTGCAAAACCCAGGAAAAAATCTAAAAACCAGACAAAAATCTTTTCATGGTCCGAAATTGAAGTAACATATCAAACATCTTTTTTGCTCGTTTCAAATAAAGTCAATACAGCCTACCTGATTGGCTGTGTAAGACCTTTTTGGAGTTGTATCTGTGTGCTCCAACCCGAGGTATTGTTCCCAAGCACCGTAAACATCTCTTCTCTGTAGAATCAAAAGAAAAACATCATTGCATTAACATAGTAAACGAGAAAAGTTATATATAGACATGCCACATGCTGAAAAAAAACACTTGCCTGAAAACGGGCAGATACAATGTCACTATCCTGGAGGTATTCTGGCCGATTCATGGATATAAATGCAAGCTTCCACTGAGCAAATAAGAATTATCCGGGTTAAGCAATATATTACACCAAATCTGATATAAACCTGGCCCAAGGGAAGAACCACAGATGGAAGAGTCTGAAGGGAATGGATGGGACACATGGACCTCGATGGGGCTCATCAATTCCAACTATTAACATTTAAATCTGGACAACAATGGCTAAATTAAGTTAATACGGCTGCCAATTTTTTTTAAAAATGATCATCATACAGTTGCAATTCAGTGTATTTTCACTCCCTTGTTCACTGTCTCCATGTTCAACTGCCGGTCTGATGAGGAAGTCCAAGATCCCAAACATCAAAGGAAAAAAACCTTATGGGTATCCTAATTCCAATTTCCAAAAGATTGATGGATGGAAATATCAAGTCCTTGTAAGTATTACTACTAAAAGGGATGTTATACCTAATATCCAAATAGGGACTACTAAGAAATATATTGCTGTATGAAAATGAAAAAAAATTTCCCAGCACATCAGTAGAACAGGATCAATACTGGCCCCTCAGCTAAATCAAAGATAATATGAATAACAGCATAGGAATGAAATGGATCACATTTCAATGCTAGCAAAAAACAGATTCATATTCTGAATTATTTTTTCAAGAATCGTAAGACATCAAATAACCAGATAGAAATTAAAAGAACAGATATGACATGGCAGGCATATGCAGACCTGTATTATGAATGCACTAATATTTTATCAGTAATCAATTTACTAGCCAAAATCATTACAGACCTTTCTTTTGGGATATGGATTTTAGCATTATAATTCCACATGCATTTCCTCATTGTCATGGATAATGTTTGAAGGATTTAAATATTGTTAAAATGGAACAGGAGAAGGATTAAGGATATCAACTCCGACAACCAGTCATATCCATCTTTAATAACAAAAAAAAAATACATGCAGAAAGAAATCCATTCCAAAAGGTAGTTACAAAATAACAAAAATGAATTACCTTAGAAAATTCATCATCAGTAACTCGAAGCTTTCTCTGAATACGTTCCATCACCTCGGCTGCAGTCTCGCCTTCACGAATAACCAGCAATAAAGGATCTCCGAAATTCTGTATTTGCTGTTGGTCAGAATAGTAATGTGAAGTTGTGGACTGATCAGATAAGCATATCTGTAGTTAGCTTCTTATTAACTTACTTTAGACTAGTAATTAACTTACTTTAGACTAGTAATTAACTAGTTAACAAGGAAACAATATGGAAAGTGCAGTACCTGATTCTGATTAGGGTCTTTCATGAAATGGTAAACATGAATTAAGCGATCGTGTGGACCAAGATTCTTCTCTTCCTCTGGGATCTGTTTCAATTGATAGAAGCAATGCCACATTGATGATTTTAAATCATTATGACATTAAAAATCTATTTTTGCGCTTACTATGTTCCAGCATATAAAGGGGTAAGCGTCATCAATTAAATGATTACATCAGAAAGGCGTTATTACGAACCTCCTCAGCACGTAGTGTCCAGTATTGATCATTTATGTTCTCTATCCTCTCATGCAATGGAAAGATCTACAGGTAAAGTTGTTTTTTAAAAAAATATATATGCCAAACTAAACAAGGAAAAAGAGACAGGTCACTTCAAAGAAAAAACAGAATATCACCAGCATTGAATTAATGTAGACAATGAACTACATCAGGATTAAACTTCTAAATTTAGATGTAGCATGCACAAACCTTATAAATCTTGTGGTAAAAAACTTCAAGCAACCGGAGCTCTGTGTCAGGGTTAGATAGTTCAACCTGTTCGAGCATCAATATGAAGATTGCAAACATACTTAAACCAAAATAGAAGCAACTTACAAATAATAGGATTATAAGTTAAATAGACAACAACCGAGGCTTAGGGAATAAAAAATCAGGTTTGGAACTGAGAAGGCCTGGTTCTATTTCTCCGAAGAAAAAGAGTCACTTTTCCTTTTCCTTTCCTTTTTTAGTTGTTTTTCGTATTTGAGTTTTGGCATGTAAGTAGATGCAATTACAAGCCTATTATATGTAGAATTTTAAAAGAAAAGTCATATGTTGATCAGCCCAATGGAACATAGGATGATTTGGCCGGCTTTTGGTGAAACAAGCTTTTCGCTACTATATTTTTTGGAACCCTGGATACTACCTATTACCTAGTGGTTAGATCTGACATGCAGTTAGGCATATCCAAATTCAATCTCACTATAAAAGAAATACTAAATTGAACAAACTGAAATAATAGATGAGTGATCACCTTGGTTTTCAAGTCAGTAATCACATCGCTGATGGTGCTATTTTTTGGAAGTCTTATGCTATGAATAACAACCTGGCAAATCATGTGTTTCAGTAACAAACTTTAGCAACTTTGATGGAAGTAAGAACTTAAATCACACAGGCACACGAACCTCGTCTTTTGTTGCATGGTGAAATGCAACTTTAAGTGTTTTCAAACACTGCAATTCTGGTAGCGGAATGTCAAGAACCTCATAATACAAGATATCTGAAGTCTGAAAGGGCAGATAAAAATAATACCCATCAGGGTCATTTTTACATTTTGTTAATACATAACTTTGCTTATTTGAGTAAATAAAACAAATGAACCTGATTATAATGGACAAGCATATCCAATAGGTGCTCTACTCCACGATATCTGATGGGCTGGGGTTTAGGTTGCTGAGAATAACAGTTATGAGATGTAAGCCGAATTTTTGACGGATCATCCAAGCCAAGTTGTCGTGCAACTCTCTCAACAACGTCATCATAAGTATGAAGCTTCGATCTTATTCAAAAAACAGGAAACATATATGTAAGTCGATTATGAAACAAAAGTTTGAATAAAAAAGCTAGTGTCATTTGCAATCCCTCACAATTCCAAACAAAAATCATCCTCCTTTGGTTTCTCCAAAGACCGGAAGTGGACAACCTACAGTACCAACAAAATAAAAATTATTACCAATCTTAGAAAAAAAATAATAAAATACATATAGAGTTGGGCTCATATCAGTTGCAACTTGCAACCGGCCGACCTTCGGTCAATCGCGTGCACAGTTGTCCGATCGGGCTTGCTCAGCCGTCTGATTTCAAGAACGAGACCGTGTCCCGGCCAACCGACCCAGTGTCCCGACCAACCGACCCAGCCTATCCCAAACCCTCCAGTCCCCCTCCCAAACTCCCACCGGGTCCCCCTCTCTCTCCCACCAATTCCCTCCCCCCCACCCCAAAAAAAAATAAAAAAATAAAAAAAATCTGGCTCTCTCTCCTCCCGAAGGAAACCCTAGCCGCCTCTCCTCCCGAAAGGATAAATCGATAAGCCAAGTTCAAATTACTACACTTCATGTGTATCTGAATCTGGGTTTACCTGCCTATTATGAACATACTCCAAGAATGAAGGAACATCTGGATAGCGCATTTGAGTATCACCATCTGGTACAGGTGATTTTTGGAAACAGATTATGTCCCCATCTTCAAGCTAACATTAGGAAAAAAATAGAATCATAATTACTTATTTTTTACTACAAAATGAAAAAAATGAACCTAGATATGAGGATTAAATTTCAAACCTGACTAGAGCGGAAAGTAAGTTTCTTGTCAATATGTTCGCACATCACATTTGGCTCAAACTTAATTTCCTGCAGCACATTAATGACAAAAAACTTAGTATGAATCTTGGGAAGACTCGAAGAGCATCACTACGAAGTGCATAAAACTATGCTACACAAACATAAACCATCAAACAAGAAACACCTGGATGATTATCCACCAGCACACATCTGAGTTTTTTGTGGTCTTAATAAACTTGTAAAAAAAACACAAAGAATTAAATGTAATAGTCACCTCATACAGCTCGATTTCTTCATTTGAGGAAAAACCAGCCATTTCATTTAACTTTGTCAGGATTTCAGATGGCTTTCCCAAAGCCTTCACAAAAAGCCTACCAACAAAACTGTATAACAAAATGAAGTCATGTTAGTCTTGTCCTATTCTTGAACATGCGTAGGAACTAAATTTAGAGAAAAATAAATATACCAAAGCTCTTCCTTTTCAGGGTTATAAAGTTTGAAAAAAAGCAGTATATCTTCCTTGCTCTTCTCAGGAGGACGAATTGGGCGCAAATCCTAGATGATTAGACAAAGTCGATTGTTTGTATTCTTGGAAGCATAATTGATAGTCATATAGGAAACACAAAGAAACAACAACATGCATTGCGTATATTATTACCGGACCAAGTTCTACTTCCAGGAACAGCTTCAACTCAGCATTGTGAGCCTTGTTCGAGACTTCCCTAAGCTGTCCAACCTTTGCAGCACAAGTATTAAGGTATCACCAGAAATGAATACAAAAAAATATTAAAATGCCATCACAGATGAATCCACACAAATAAACAAACAACAAAAGTGAATCCTCACAAAACCAAAGTCTGCAAGAAATATCTAGAAACTATGGGTGGCTAATAAATCATTTTCAGTGAATCCAGCGAAATAACAGTAGATGAACATTTAAAGTCAAGTATCAACTATATTTATTAAAAAAAACTTAAAACAGACCTGAAGGCTACTATAGATGGCCTACGTGTAGGTATAGTATAGTCAAAGAAAATAAAAAAGGGCTGCATACATAGGGGTACCATTATCACAGTAATTGACTGCACTACCATCTTGATTTTAAAATACCCAAAGATTACAAGTTTGATATCTCAAAAACAATATATGGCTTACTGATTGTGCTTCTTCATGAGGAGTTAGTGGACGATTGGGCCGGTATGTATGGTTTTGCCTCTTAGCCCACAGCCAGAAGCGCTGAAACTGCACAGGAATGCTATATTCCTTTGCAACTTCCTCCTATTGAACAGTATTCCAGATACAAAAAAATCAGATTATTGAACATCATTGGTAATAAATAGGCCATGTAACTTACAATGAAGTGAGACAAAAGAAAACACTAATCAATCAAATCTAATCTAGGACACAAGGTAAGAGACTATGAGCATTGCTGCTTATTTCCAAGGATGTATTCTGGTCAAAGATATTATTACAGAAAAAACTTATCAAGTAATACAGAAAAAAATGATTGTGTTTGGAGGGCTTGAGCTTGAGTTTGAAACCACTACAAATGCAGCAACTCAAGCCCCAGAGAATAGGCCTGTAATGTCTCAAAAACTTCTTGCCAAAATGCCGTGTTATATTAAAAACTTAGTAGTGTACAAGTGAATTAGAAATCATTACCTTGAATGAAGTAAAAGGCAATTGTTTCTGTATACGGAAGCTACGAACTTTTTCATGGTCCACCAGATCGAAGTATATATTCTTACCAATCTGATCCTTCAAATCCTCATCTCGAGCAACCTAGGCTCATTTAAAGCAAATAGAGCTTTGTTCAAACTTAAGTAAGAGGATTAAGCGCATAGTGCTGAAAAAAGTAATCAACTAGACCTTTATGATGGTATAGAGGTGAGCTTCAGCCTTTTCCTTCTTCTTATGTTCTTTCTCTTCTTGTTCTTTCTTCAACCTTATCTGTCAAAGCACAATTAAACTCCCTTACTATCTGCAAAGAAAGTTCAATTTATTAAACAAAAAAAATGGGAGCATAGGTATACAACTTACCCGCAAATGCTCCGCAATGTCCTTCTCATCGACATTACACATTATTTTCTCCTTGTCACTCTCACGAATATAGACAAGCATATAGGCATTTGAGTACTTGGTGAATTTAAATGGGGTATTATTGAGACCAGGGTTTATTTGAGGCAACTGCACCATCCAAAAAAAGGAGATAGTGTCAAATATATAAGATGACGTTAAACCAAGTGTGCTGTTCTTAATAATAAAAAGACAAAAAAAATACTACCTCTTCCTCACCCCCATACTGCTCTTCAAGTGCCTTTTTAGTATCTTCTTTTGTTACTCTCTCATCATCAAATTTATACCTGAACAAACAGCATGAAGTTTGAAGAAGTGTTTTCAAGGATGCAGTAATCGGACAGAACACATTGTGATGTGCAGATACAGGAAGTGATTTGGTATGCCACTGTTAAACAAGCGGTTGGTGTGAAAGCAAGCTATTTAAAATGGGCAACATATCCAGTGCAAATGGTTATTCAGTGCTAATATGCTAATAGTAGATCTGGACCATCAGATCCACAAAGAATGGCCCAGATCTGAAAAGATGGAAGCCCCTTTCCATTTAAAAAGTCAGGAGGTTTTCGTGAAAGTGTTTAAGTAAGAAAAGTGGCTTACACCTCTACAGATCTGGACCGTTTCTGATGGATCAGATATGTTGTTAGCATGTTAGCACTCAATGGTCATTTGCACTGGATACGTCCTCTTTAAAATGTGCCAACATCAAAATATGCTGGCCAACATACCCTTGAGGGATCACACTTTTCAGCTAGACACTACACACTAATGAAACTGGAGTACTGGACCATTAAAGAGTAAGCACCTGAGAAACACTACATGCTGATAAAACTGGACAGTGTAGAGAGTAAACACAGGGTATCTATATTATAAAACGAGTAAAATACACAAGCGGTCCCTAAACTATTAGTCGATTCTCATCTAGGTCCCCATTCTCTGAAACTGCAGTTTTGGGTCCCGAATCTTTTTAAGTGGGTCCGCCCCGGTCCAAATTTGCCACGTGACAGTCCTAAAGCTAACGTGGCGTTGATATGTCACGTAAATTAGTTTTCAAAAGGGAAATTATTAAAAAAAATAAAAAAGGGGAAATCATTTTAAAAATCATTAGAAAAATGAAAAAAGTTAAAATGGGAGGAAATTATTATAAAAATCATAAAAATGAAAAAAAGGAAAACATTAAAACCACATAGAAAATATCAAAAGAATCATAAAAATACAGGAAAATCATAAAAAAAAGGAAATCAATAAAAAAAATGGAAAAACATTAAAAAAGCATAGACATATTAAAAAAATCATAAAATTATTAAAAGAAACATAAAGACAGTGTGGTCACCTTTATACCCTCTATAGTTATAAGCGTAAGGCCTCTAGCATCGTGGCATATGTGAGCCCTTAAGTGCTACTTTTCTCTAATTTTTTATCATTTTCCTAATTGTTTTATGATTTTCCATATTTTTTATGATTTCTGAAATTTTTCAGGATTATTTCTAATTTTTTAAGTAATTTATGTGACATGGATGGCCATGTCAGCGCCACGTCAGCTCCAAGGCTGTCACATGGCAGGTTTGGACCGGGACGAACCCACTTAAAAAGATTAGGGACCCAAAACTGCAATTTCAAAGAATAGGTACCTAGATAAGAATCGACTAATAGTTTAGGGACCACCCGTGCATTTTACTCTTATAAAACTAACTTAATCTCATGCCTGGCATCCATGAGGAGCATGTGGTGGTCTATGTAGTCTGAAAAATTCAATACATGTTGTCCAGCATTAGAGTGCTGGATCATATGAGTGGCAGCATAAACCAAACAATCACTCAAATATATTTAGTCATTGGATAAATGTTAAGTTGTTAACTACTGAGATTCAAGAGATACAAAAAAGTTTTAGTACAAAACGCACCACTGGTCTGAAAGGGTAGGCCGTATGAAAGCATAGTAGTGACCACCATGTACTCCTCCACTGTGAACAAGGACACTGAATAAAAGAAGATAAACAACATTAGCACCCAAGAAATACAGATCAATTCTAAGTCATACAATAACAAATATGATCATATGAAACAGCCATAACAAAAAAAATCTAGTAAATCTGCACATTTGCACTTTTCTTGCAACGTCAGCTTCATATATGTACAACCGACACAGAAATGCTTGCATATATACAACTTATCTTACCGAATTTCTCAGTAATAGACAAATAGCATAGGTTTATTGTTCATAGCATGTGCCTAGTATTAACACCATTTGATGAATTGATTGAACAAAATGCAGCAAAATGAAACATTAAAGTAATTACCTGTGAAGTGTATAAACGTTTCTGATACTTTTATCTGCATCTGGAGCAAGATATTTTCCGCCATCTCTATCAAGATCAAGTTGTAGGGGAAACTCGTATCGGTCATTTATCTGCAGAAGTATGTGTTTCTTCCATTAGTAAAAACTAAGTCATCTTTTCCATCATTGCTCATGCAAGTTGCTTGAGGAAACAAAAAACTAAGAACAAAAGGTTGAACAGACAAAAACCAAAAACATAGAGGGCTCCTGAGCAAAAAAAGAGAAAAGGAATAGAATGAAAAATATAGTAAATAATTCATAATTAACTTCACACAGCCTGGCAAACTATTCTTCAGATGGCATAAACCATGATCAACACTCCATGTCTACTCAAGTCACATTTGCACATTTGGGATCCCCTTATTATGTTAAATTTTAAATCCTTAACTATTTACTATTATGTTCAGAGATGGCCTGGTAGCATGAGTAAAACAAGAAACGAAACAAAGTAGTTCGGTTGAACCTTGATAATCTAGAATTTAGAAAGCAAGCATGGACTACATTGTGGATGTATCACAACACATGGGCCACACTAGGAGCCTCACCCACATATAACTGCCTTGCACAGGCTAGGCGCTCCTAGGTGCCAATCATATTTATGATTTATCCCCACCACATACCGCATCAGCATCATCTAGACGGGCTAGGCAGCTACCTAGGTGAACACTAAGTACAGATGTAGAAGTGAGGAAACAGAATCTCAAATATCGATACCATGTTTACATGCTATATTTCATCTGCAGAGCCCAGCATTTAGGCACTTAGGTCAATGCCAAACTCTCATATACATATTTATGCCATGATGTTATAACTATAACCATCATTGTGCACAGCATCTGCCCTTAACAGGTCAATCATTTGTAAAACTAATAATTGATCAATGTAAAGGCGAGGTTACTACAGTCCCAACCTTAACCATTGTATCTCGCATGTAATCATATTCGAAACGCTTCAGTTGAAGTTGCAAAACAGGAGGGAAATCAAGGAATAGAACGCCCTTTTTTGCATCCTGTAAAGAAAACAAGACTGAAATTAAGGTATCAAGATTAAGACAGAGAGGTTAGAAATATAAAATCATTGTATTATTTCCTTCATTGTACTGAAAAAATCATTTCACGCATGCAGCTTTCCTAAAATCACTAAATAAGATAATCAATACCAACAAAAAAAAGATAGGTCAGAAAGATAAAATCATCGTATTATTTCCTTCATTATATTGAAAAGATTGCTTCGTGCATGCAGCTTTCCTGAAATCACTAAAATAAGGTAATCAACATCATTTTACTCCAAATTGAGTTTCAAGGGAATTGTTTCTTATTGAACAAATGTATGCAAGTATTTACAATTACAGAATGGCCACTAAAAGAATAGTTAAAGGTGCTGTGGACAAGCAATGAATATTTCAGAAATAGACAGTGTGTACTAAGATCTTAAAAGGCATAACAATTTAAAAAATAAAAAATACATCCCAGTATTCAGTTTCTATGCCGTGCATAAAACAGGATTATGGTTACCTGTAAACCATATTGCTCCGCATGATATTTGTTATCACCCTCTAGACGCTCGACTTCAACATATTTATCAAAGGATGCATAAACATCACGGCAACCTTTGACATCAAGTTGTAGATCTGCAAGGCCATAACATAAGCAATGATAAAAATAATAAAAACATATAGCACATGAAATGCAAACACAATTAAAATGTCAAGGCCTACCATAAAAGGACTCTTTTCTACTGGATTTATAGTCAACATTAATGCACTCGATGTAATTAATGTGATGGCCCTCAAACAATTGTTCAATTGTTCCTTCCACAACAGTTCCCTGGAGAACAAGCAAAGTAAATAATAATGATAATGATGATGATGATAATAATAATAGTAATAATAGTAATAGTAATAGGCAATATAAATAATGTTACTGTGACATTCACCTTCATCTTGTCTTCAAGTTTCTCACAAAGAACTCTGTTGAGCTCTTGCACGTCATGCTGCATGAAAGAATCATAAGTGTCCCATCCAAAAGATTTGGTCAACTCTTTTGTAGCTACACTGTTGTCACTATACTGGAGCTTGTAAAAAAGGCTCTGCAGGGCTAGTGGAATGCTCCCGGATGGCATATCATTCTCAGTAGTTGGCATATGATATACAGCCTACGAGACATTCAACAAATTAGTTCAAAATTTAGATGCTCAACAAAGCATGTAGGGTAGAACAATGCATGATCTCACACCTTCCTGAAGTACGGTGTATGGTATAACGTTTGTAGAAGAGAGTTCATATAACAGGTAGCTCCTTGATTCTTGAGACCAACATAACCTGTTTCTTTTTTCGAGTCGTAAGTCCAATAATCAACCATTCGGCGAACAGCAACCTCTGCTTCAACAACAATTGTATCGTTGACAAGGTAGCCCCTACTTGGGTCATACAGCTCACTCAAAGGCATAAAAGATGTGAAACCCCAGTCACTCTCACGTGCATTAAATTGATGTTGAGTATCTGCCAAACAATAGGCCAACATGCAACCTCAAATCAGAGATTTTTTATTTTATTTTTATTTTTTTTGGGGGGTGATTGGAAAATTCAGATGTGACACTGAAACAAGCACTGCTACTACTTTCGTTCATTACACAATACAAGAATAACAGAGAAAGGTGTCTTTGGAATAATAAGGTCCGCAACCAAATACAAATTACGAAATATGTGATCAAAAACTAAATTTTAAGGTATCGCGTCATAGTAACTGATCATAAAAGTAAAAAGAGAAAGGAAATATCAGGAGTTATTTGCCCATGAGTCATCGTGGAATATTAATATACTGTGCATAAAAAAACGATCAACTTCAAATGTGATTTATGCTTTACAGACATCCTTAAAAAGGTATCATTCAACCAAACCCCTAATACAAAAACTGTATGCCAGCATAAAATTGAACAATGTCAGCACCATATTTCACATAGCAATAAACAGTCGAGTTAAAAGTTGACAATCAACACAATTATTAAATACCTAACAATGTTGACAACAACAAATATGCTGAAAGGAACATGCAGTCAAGCACACTTGAAAGGAACTAGGTTTGTGAGTTGCCAGAAGTGCCAAAGGAGATACAGATTTGATAAACACCAACCAAAATAAATGCTTATCAAAAAATGAATTGCTTCACGAAAGTGTCAGTAAATTTTAAAAGAAGACTCATTAAATTTACAAGAATGTCATTTGCCTTGCATGTGCAACATGTATTATGAGTATGGTAAATTTTCATCTGCAACAATAAGCTCCATCTCAATAAAAAAAAATCAATAAATGACCTCAATGTCATCTATCAATTGCCAATTATCTGTCATTGGTCATAGCCAAATAGCATTTGCTAATAAAGCTGTGAACCACTTTTAGTTATACACCTCATGCATCTAGAGGTAATTCTTACTCGCTAAGTCCAGCCTATTAACGTGAAACCTAGGTAATCACACCCCCAGTTGCACAGTCAACAGACTGCATCCAAAAGTATATATGCAGCACCCTGCACCCCAATAGGGCTCCATGTGTAGCTGTAATGAAGTTTGACAGTTTCCAGCAAAAAAATAGTGATCAACAACTTCATAATTTTCCACCTAAGCTCAAGTTATATATCCTTGACATTTCATTTCAGTTACAGAAATGGGATTCTTCAGACTTGTGAAGTAAAACATTAAATGAAACAAGAAGGCAATACCTTTCCGTATAGTATACTTTGCATGGATCTGGTTTACAACGGCCAAGCTGAAATGAGCATACCGGCTCCATCCGTAGGGGAGGTTCACTGAATCCGCAACATCCAAGTACATCGAGAATTGGTCGACATTGTTCCCCTTGGGGAAAATCAGCACACGCCTTCATGCAAAACCAGCCCATAAGATCAAAACAACTGTGATTTTGAGTATTCCCATGATATCCACATTTCCCTTGTGGAGCAAGAAGGCGATAGATACAAAGCTCACCATTTAAACCCTCCAACAACAAACACGTCAGAGTAGTGCTTCTTCCCGTTGAGCCTGGTGAAGTTCTCGATCGTCCAGATGAACCGCGAGGTCTGCGGGTCCTCCGGCGGCTGGCTCTCCGCCGTGTTCGCAGGCTCCGTCTGCGCCACGACTAGCAGCAACACCGCATCACACATGTAAGATCAGCAAGAGCTCCAAACGCATAAACCCACCAACCACCCGACTCCCAACCGCACACATACACAGAGAGGGGAGTGAATCGCGAGGTCAACAGTCTCACCTTCCATTGGCTGGGCGGCGTCGGCGGCGGGGAGCTCCTGGTGCGGCACGAGCATCTCTTCGTCCTCCTGCTGCTGCTGCGGGGTAAAGGAACGCGGGGGGGGTCAGATCTGGCAAGGCGGGTAAACCCTAGCGAAACGGCGGGCCTCCCGATCCGCGCGGGGAGGCACGGAGCAGCGGGAGGAGGGGAACCGCGGAGATCGGGGCGAGCGCATCGTACCTCGAGAGGGGGAGGAGTCATCATAGTCATGGAATCGTCGTCTTCGTCTTCGTCGTCGCCGCCGGCAGCGTCTCGGCGGGGCACTATGCGGCGGTGGCGGCGGCGGCGGCGGGGAGGAGGGGGGGCGGGGGGAGGGAGGGAGCGGGCGATGCGAGGGAAGTGTTGCTGCGGCGGTGCGGGCGGGTCGGGGCGGGGGAGGAGGCGGAACGTGGTCGCGGGGTGATTCAGGGATTTCCACGGTCCAGCACGGCAGAGGAGGAAAGGGATCAGAACTCGGGGGTCGGAATTTTGACGTCACCTCCTAGGTTATTTTGTCACCCGGCGGCGACGCTAATTACCTTACTTTTTAAAACCAATTATCTTATTTAACTTATTATATTTACTGATTTAACTTATTTCTAAATTTCAAAAGTTTTTTTGAGTGGTTTTAGGAGCCGGATTCTTTTTTTAATGAAATTTTAGACATGTCATCGAGATCGAAAAAAAAAAACCCAAACTATTTAAACAGATATGATAAATAAGTCAAATAAGAAACAGAGAACATAGCCTAAATTAATATTAAAATTACCACTAGAAATTAATCTTTTTCAACAAACCAAACGACGTAGTATTTTGTGGTTATTTTTATGGGATTTTAAGTGATTCTTCTTAGAGAGTTAGAGTTTTTAAATTTGTTTAACTTTTAGACTCCAAAATCTCAAATTTTCATATTATAATTTTCAGCTTGTTAGGCATTTAGATTTTTTGAATTAAAAAGGATTTGGCGTATCTTTTATGTATGCGCTTAATTACCAAATTATCAGTAAAAAATCACAAATTTTATACCATGTTTAAAGAATAAAAAATGGTGCAAGCTAGTGGACTCCAAATCCATCTATTACGTCGTGAGCTGGGTATAAGACACCGACGAGGAAGGGATGGCACCCCAAACCCTAGACGCCCTTGTCCCTTGTGGCATCCACCACTGTAGTTGTTGTATCCATGACTTGGTGCAGCAATCGACATGCCGCTACCATGATATCATCATTGTTGCTTTCCGTGACATCGTCATCCCCGTCCACTGCAAGGTGACAAGGAGGAGAAGAGGAAGGAGTTCTTGATCTCATCATCAAGTATTGAATCAAGTCAATTTCCACTCTGTTTTGCAGTTCAGAATGGTTTATCCGCTTAAGTTAGGTTAGGATCTCCTATTACTTGATTTGGCTATGTTCGGTTTTCAAATTCTAGGGTAGATATAATAGGTTTTTAGAATCTTTGAAGTACGAATCTCAAAATAAGATGCGTTAGAAAGTCGCAGATGACTCAATTATATTTTCATGGAGTGCTTACATGTGAATTTGGACAATGGTCTACACGATACGGATTTTTTTAAGTCACGTAGTTCGCAAAGAAGTGTGATTGCCAGGTGGTTAACTTGTGGTGCTGATTAGGCAGGTTTAATGGAATAATTAAAATTTAGTGTCTCCATAAAAGTTGTTAGAAATATTTTGTACATATCTGTAATGCACTCATTTACTGGATTTAGTGTTGTAGAAAAATGGATACAAAAATTAAGGCATATATGTTGCTGAAATCATAATAGAGCTATGGGATGGATTGGAAGGTGATTGATCGGGCTTGATAATTCCTTACTTATTAAACTAGAAAAGTTAGTGAACTTGTTATAGATTCTGAATATAAGGATGTTTTTTTGGTTCCTACCTTTTGGGCTGTAGTTTTTTTATTATATCTTATATGGATAGCAAGTGGATAAGGGGTGTATCCAAGATAAATGAAAGTATTTGGCCGCGAAGAGTTAATTATTACATTGATCACCTCAGTATAATCTATAATGCAAATTACGCCATAAGTTTTGGGGCTTTTTTAACGATTTCACTTAGGTCCACAACTTATTAAACCGGATATTTGGATCCATCAAATTGTGTTTTGTTTCGCTTAGATCCAATGACAGTTTTGAGAGGGTGATTTTGATGATTGGACTACATAGTCATCACACACGTGGCCCTTAGATGATTATTTTACCATGTGATAGCCTATGTGGCAATTTTACTTTTCTCTTATCTATTTTTAATGTGGGTCCTACATGTCATCTTTTTCCTCGCTCCCAACATCTCTCTCCCAGACTTCGTTCTCTCTCTAGCTCTCTCTCCCTCTCAACCTCTTCTCATCCCTCCTTTCTTGGGCAGTAGCCAATGCTATCATGTCGCCTCCTTGTCAGCGACCTCATCGCCACCGCTAGCCCCACCAGCTTGTGGGGACGCTCGACTTGGATGGTGGCGGTGCCTCACCGATAACAATGGGCAGTGTAGTGGGTAGCTAAGGTGGCGCTGGGGCATGAGCTTGGTGAGCTCCAAAGAGGAAGACCGGGGCCATGGAGACGTCGCGACGGTAGGACGGCGGCGGCCAAACCACACCGATGACAAGGAATCCAGAAAAACAACGGTTGCATCCAAAAAATCATATTAAAATGCCATTACAGATGAATCCACATAAATAAGCAAACAATAGAAGTGAAATACCATGTGGTTACAATATTTTTAAGCTAAGTCTGCAATATATATCTAGAAACTATGGGTTGCTAATAAATCATTTCCAGTGAATCCTTTGAAATAATAGTAGGCGAACATTCAAAGTTAAGTATCCACTATAATAAAAAAAAAATTTAAACAGACCTGCATGCTACTATAGATGATCTAAAGCCGAAGCCCTCATATTGGGTTGCATCCATACTTAACTCCCATCTGGACATGGTTGCCCGCATGCACACTAATGCGGCCGCGCTCTGTTCATCGTAGTCCGTGAGCCCATCGCTTCCCATGGACTCCCTGAAGAGTAAGCACGGGAGTCTAAGCCTGGTGTGCCTTGCTCCTCCTCGCGACGTCAGACAGAGTGGAAGAAGGCGAGGATGTCAGCGGCGGAGGAGTCAAGGGTTGAGGACGAAGGCACAAAGGCCGTAGGAGTGGTCGTGACCAATGAGGTCGACCGTTGGCCACAAAGCAGGCAAAACCCCAAGGACGAGGAAGATAGCGGTGGACTGGTGGGTGCAGAGGTGCCGCACCGCTAGCGGACCTCTCGAGTCCCTACGTGCATGGTGAAGTAGGAGTCATCGCCCTCCGCGCCGTGCGTCAGGTAGTACTCCACCTCTGTCGCGCGGTGCTCTCCCTAGAATTTCACCGGTGCCATTTGTACACCATCCTGCAATGGCTCACTAACCGACATGGCGGTCAGAATAGGAGTAAGATATGTTAGAAACTCGAGTGTGACACCAACTTCTAATGGGATAGGGAACTGATATAAGAGACAGAGAGATGCGGTGAGGAAGGAGAGAGAACGAGATAAGAAGAGGGGAAGAAAAATGATATGTGGACCTCGTATTGAAACTGGATGTAGAGGAAAATTAAAATGCCAGATTCGCATCTTGGTCCCCTCCCAATGCTAGAACTATTAGAAGATCTTGTTATCTCGAGTTTCGTCATCCATGAATGATTCTTTCGTCCAACATAGCATATTCTGCGTGTGTAAACGATGCTTTGTTATACCATTGATTGACAATATTGTGGTTAGCAGGGGCAGATCTAGCACCGGGGTAGAGGGGGCTCTAGCCCCACCTACGCTGTCTATGACAGTGGAGCCCTGTCTTAGACACACCTATAATTTTTAGTGTAATATAGAAGAGAAGAACATAATTTTAATGACCCTTTATTGTCAGCCTCTCCTATTATTTTTGGCTGCGTCCGTCTTTGGTGGTTAAGGGTATGGTGATACGATGTATGATTATCTAGGGACATTTGGCTAATATTGTTGTGCTCAGGCTCGCGAGCTCAACGAGCCGCTCACGACCCTGTAATGAGTCGAGTAAAAAATCTAGCTCACCAAATATACTGAGCCAAACTTGGCTCGACTAAGCTCGTTTCCACCCCTATCAACAATGAGAGAAGTGGAATTTTCCACGAGAGTTGGAGCAAGAGTGCTTCTTCAGGAATATTCCTCGGGGTTATCTGTGTTCTGAAAGAAAAAGAGAGAGAACGAAGCTGAGCGAAAACAAAAGGAGAGAATTCCCTGTATGCCACTGGAAAAGTATACAATTCCCTATCTGCCACTCAAAATTCTCTCTTCCTTACATGTCATTTGTTCAAGTTTTCTCTTCCCTTAGTGCCACTGTCGTTAAGTCCATTAGTTTTAACCGTTTAAAAAGTTCATTAATGTCTAAAATGCCCATTCGGTCTAAAACTTTTAAAAATCATATCTCCTTCATTTTAACTCCAAATTGAGTAATTCAAAATTTTAAATTCATGTAAAAGCATGCTCTACTTGCTATTCAAATATTTATAACATTTGGTATTTTCAGTTTTTGTTCTCTTTTTTCATGAGACATGATAGGTTTGATTAATTTTGAAATAAAATTTACATCAAAAAAGTTTCAATTTGTACTTTAAATATAGTTATACATACTTTTATGAATCCGTAGAAATTTTTCTCATGTTCTTATGAATTCTATACTATGTTTATGATTTTTTCTATTTGTTAACTTATTAAAAAGGTAGGGGGTATAATGGTCATTTTGTAACTTCGTTATATTTTTTACCGCTTGAGTGGCACCGAGAAAAGAAAAAACTTAAGCCGGTGGCATGTAAGGGAAGAGTGAATTTCAAATGGCAGATAGGGAATTGTAAACTTTTTCAATGACACATAGGGAATTCTCTCAAACAAAAGTGAGACCTGCTCATGTGGGCAACCGTATCAGAATTCAAGCATCTCATGGCAGTTTGCGAAGCAAAATAAAGATAAAGATAATACAAGCCATCTTTTCAGGTTGACAAATAGCCATTGGAGGACCGGTAAGAACAACTCACCCATATATAAGTGACACATGAGGGATAAATAATAAATAATCATTCTCTGGGAGTGGCAAATCATCACTCTCCCGACTGAAATGGTACATCATGGACTTGACGAATCTGAGGGTAAGGCCTTGTTCTTTTCAAATGACGTTGCGTTAGCGACATCAGAAGAAATTTGAGAGCTCTCGAAATGAGGTCTAAACATTATAAAAAAATAATTAAAACATTATAAAAAATAATTTAAAATAGTTTTATAATATTTGGAAGGACTACTAAAAGTCACGAAAAAATCATTACAACTTATCATAACATATAGGCTATATAAAAATAATAAAAAATACTACAGTAATACGCAACAATACTATACGCTGAAAAGAACACGGCCTAAAGCAAGTGATCACATCAATACAAAACATTCATGGACTTGACCTACAGAAGTAGAACCACGTACATAGACTTCTCCATGTCTCCTAGAAGATTTCTGTCAGAACTCATTATTCTGAACCCCTGGTGAAACCAATCCACGTCTGAAAGGATTTTCTGGAACTCTGAAAAAGACCCTGTACAAGGCGGCTGCCGAACATTCTCCTCCTGAAAAAATATGCACCTCATGATGACCTGGCTTGACTTGGCGCCTCTAGTGACACAAAAACATTATCAGATTGACAAATCAGTCCCGCTTGCAGTAATGTTACCACTGCAGCTCGAGGCCTGCCATTTGCAGCAAGAAGTGCTAGATTGATAAGAGTTGGATGAAAAGCAAGTATGGATGATGCTGGAACAAAATCAAGCCGAAGAAGTAAGGTTCTCCTGGATTATGTGCTAGCTGGAGTTCAGACAAGACAAGTACATAGCTTGGCTAGCTTTTCATATTCTTCTTCATTTTTTAAAAAATGACAAAGTTCAGGACGATAGCATTGTGCCATTCAGGATCGTCTTACGAGTTATATATACACCAAATTTGTTCACAATATTTTGTGCGTACGAAGGGTCGACGGCATGGGTCCCATCCTCCTCTTCTGGCGCTTAGGAGGAGGGGAAAAAGAATCATCGAACACTCAATAATTATACATGCTGAAAAAAAAATAGAAGGACAAAACATCCGATATGAACAGAAAAAATAGTTTCAAACAGTAATAACTTGCCCCGTTCATCAAAATGCCAAAAAAAAAAAACTTTTGCTGATATACAATCACCTGTGTACCTCCTCACAGGAGCAGTTTCTTCGATCTCAAACTTGAATCTCCCAATTCTCGCACCGGAAGCACGATGTGAGGAATGAAGCCTGGTCCGAGATCCCCAATAGCGAAACCCGAAAAACAAAACAACACAAAAAAAGCCCTTGCTACTACAAGGCCCTATAATTTTTTTGCACCAAGGATCTTGGAACAGCCTCCATTCCAGACACCTTGCTTCCTTCCTCTCTCTCTGTGTCTCTCTGCCCTGCTTCTCCTCAGCCCTCACAACTCAACACAACACATCTGAGCTTCCTCCTCAGCCAAGTGCCTCTCATGATTCCCCAATCACCACACCACATCCGCCTTAAAAGGAGCCCCCCAAAGATTCTCCTCCCTGGCCGGCCGGACAACGGGACAAGCCCATGTCCTGGAGCCTGGAGGCCACTTTAAACCCTAAATAAAAACTAGTTGGCGCAGTGACAGTGAGCTTTTAAGCTCCTCCTGCCGCTGCATTAGGCGTTGTCTTCTTCTCGCCACCGCCATTAGAATAGTGGAGGGGTGTAAGCTTTTGCGCAGGGCCGCGGGTAGGACAGGGGGAACGGCCGGGGAGGGGGAGCCTGAGGTAGTGGGGCAGCTGGCGCCGCCGTCCTTTCGGGCGGCCTCGCCGAGCTTTTGGCTCCTGATCTCGCCGGTGCAAAGCGAGATGCAGTATTGCAGGGGGAGTGGCTTACTGGTTATAGCTGCCTGCGCTGCATGTGGTGGTTAGGGCTGGGGATCACGTGGCGCATATGGCCTCGCAGAGGAGCTGTCGCTCCTGCTTTATTAGTTACTACCGCTTGATCGATTCTGCAGCCGATTACCTTGCTTAGGGAGGAGGGCTTCTCTCTCTCTTAGGGCTTGTTTGGGAGAAAGAGAAAAAAAATCCCGTGAAAATTTTTCGCTAGGATCAATGAATGGACGGCAGCTCTCCTGCCTTTCCCTTCAAAAAAAAATCGCTAAGAGAATTTTGATGGACCTATGAAATCAAACTCCCTCTCGGGGCCCGGCATAGGTCTGGAGCTCGCCAGAGACGAGGGCGGAGGGGGCTGGAGGTGGAGGCGGAGGCGAAGAGAGAGCCGAGGGAAGGGCAGAGGGTCAGGGCCACCACAAATCTGGAGCTCTCGGAGGGGGGGCGGAGGGAGCCAGGGACGGGGCAGCGGCGAGCAACGACGAATCTGGCAGCGTCGAAGTAGGAGACATAGTGCCGACGTTGGAGAAAGCGGATCAAGCGATGAGGAGGGCTAATCCTTCATCGAGGAGGGGGATCGTCGGAGAGATCAAGTTGGGGTCGGCAGCGATGGGGCCATACTGAACGGAGGCAGGACCGTGCAGGGTCAGGATCGACGACAAGGAAGGAGAGAGGAAAGGGGCACCACTGGAGGGGACCTTCGGCGACGACGATGGTGGCGGTTGGGCGAGGCGAGATTGCGAGACGGTAGGGAGGGACGAAGGGAGTGAGTCGGGAGAGAGAGACGGAAAAAAGATCAACACGTCGGCAGTAGGCGGTGGATTTCCTCGGGAAACAGAGGGTAGGGGCTTGATAAACCCTTCCGAGTAGGCTTCGAAATGGGATTGAAAATTCCCCCAAAAAATTTTCACAGAGAACTTCCATCTCAGGATTGGATAGTAATCCTTGCCAGGATTGCGGTTAAACAACCCCTCAGTGTTGCTCTCTACTCCTGTATTCGTTTTCCAATGTACATCTCTATTTTTCACATGAATTCAGTAGCAAATTAGTGTGTGGGATCGTCGCTAGGGCGAAGCATTTGGGTTTGTATTTATCGCGCGATCTTTTACATGCAAAAGCTGGAAGGAGCTGAAATCGATACGTATTATCGTGTCTAGACTAGAGATGTCAACGGGGAATTCCCCGCCGGGTTTTAACCCCCCCAAACCCATCCCCGCTGGGTTAAATCCGCCCCATCCCCGCCCCCGGGGATCAAATTCCACCCAAACCCATCCCCGCGCGGGTATCGGGGACCCGACGGGGCCCCATCCCCGACAGCTCATCTCCGTCGGAGCTTGCCGGCACGGAGGGAGAAGACATGGCCTAGGGCCCCCAAGGTTGATGCGGATTCCCCGTGCTCGTGCAGTCGTCCTTGCCGGCTCGCCGTGCTCTGGAAACCAGTGACAGCCAACAAGGGACGGGGGAGTGAGGCGACGCTATGCCACGAAGAGGGCGGCGGATGGGACAGGGAGTGAGGCGGGCGAGGGCAGAAGCTCACTGGCGAGGCGGCGACGGATGGGAGAGGGAATGAGGCGGGCAGGCTGTGAGCATCGTTGAGCCCTAATTTTTATTAGTGGCATTGATGTCAAATTAATTAATATAAACTGCTAGGGGGTTTTTGGATTTCTCGGAACCCTAGCGAAGACTCGGCGTTTTTGCAAAACCCTAATTTGAAGCGACGACAAATTTGTGAGCTGCTCCGAGGTTTCAATTACGTGACCAGGCGAGAGAAGAGGTCACGTATAGATTAGGAGTAGTTAGGATTTATTTTCTGTTTTTCGTCGGATTTCAAAAGGGGTTTGAATCACTCGGACTATGCCGGATCTTTGCGACCTCACGAAAATCGGTTTCCGTAGTCCACCACTTCTAAAAATACCCAAATGTTCCTTTGCGAGATTTCTAGAGAGAAAAGAAATACCCTAAACTCTCCCACACACACTCAAGCCTTTTCTCGCGAAAACACTCTCTGTCGGACGGCGTCCGGGCGCAGCCGGACAGCGTCCGACCAGCAAAGCATGTGCATAGTGCACACTGTCGGACGGCGTCCGGTAGTGACCGAACGGCGTCCGATAAGGTTCAAATTGGTGTCCTTTCCGCTGTCGGACGGCGTCTGAACGGAGGTGGCGAGCATCCGATGGCTTGGCACGTGAGTTTCCCTTTCTGTCGGACGGCGTCCGGTGGGTACCGGACGGCGTCCGATCAGCTGTTTTTAGTGAGCAGTTGCCTCTGTCGGACGGCGTCCGGTGCCCATCGGACGGCGTCCGGTAGAGGCTAACGGCTAGTCTTTTTGTCCCCTTCCGGGGGGCAACGGCTAGTTTTGCTCTAGGGGTTATAAATACCCATCTAGTGGCTGGCTATTTTGAGGTTTGCTGCTCCACTTCACCTACCACATTCATAGCTCATCAATTAGGTGTTCGAGAGCCATTCCTCCACCCACAAATCATCCAAAGTCACAAATCATTAAACCCCAACACCGAGTTTCATGGAAGTCCTTCGATCCGGCATGATCGGGGCATTTCGAGCTTATTACTTTTGAAGACATCCTTCGTAGAGGCGAGGGCTTGGGAGTAGGCCTTGGCGTGTGGCTACTCTCGAGTCGGTGTATGGGTGACGGAGTCCATCTCGCCGGAGTGGCGGAACGACTACCGGGAGTAAGTGAGGCGTTAGGCTCGAAAGCGAGCCGGTCCTTGTGCGCAAGGGGTAGCCTCAACGGAGAGTAGGAGTTGCGGCTCCGAACTTCGGTCAAACAAACACCGTGTCACTCTCTCATTTAAATTCCCGCACTTACTTTTCTTACATCGCTTGTGTTAAATTGTATGCCATGTCTTAGTTGCCTTGTAATAGTTTATCGCTTCCGCTTACTTGATAATTGCAACTAGGATTGGGTCATTCTTAATGTGATGCTTAATTGAGAATAATCGATAAATAAATTAAAATTGCCTATTCACCCCCCTCTAGGCCTTAGGATCCTCTTTCACAGGCGGCACGGCGCAGTGCTTCGAAGAGGGCGGCGGCCGGCCGACCACGGGCCACCTAAGCGGGCGAGCGGCTCACGGAGTCACGGGCGACGGCTGAGGTCTGAGGAGTGAGGACGAATTTTAGGGTTGTCTAGGTATAGGTAACATATATGGACTGTGTTGGGCAGTTGGGCTTGGGCTTATATATGGGTCTTGGCATGAGGAGGCCTTGCGGGCAGCCACGAGCCCACAAATGGTGGACCGCTCTATCTTGAGGCGGGTTAATGGGTTCGGGGGATAGGATCCCAAACCCATCCACGCTAGACCCGATGGGGATTGGTTTCCTCCCAAATCTATCCCCGCGGGGGGCATTTTTCACCCAAACCTGAACCCTATAATAAGGGAATTCCCCGCGGGTTAGCGGGGAACGGGTCCCCATTGACATCCCTAGTCTAGACCGGCCATGTCGTGTAACCATTTTATCCATGATGTGCATGCTAGTTCTGGTTAATGTTTTTCTGCACCACAAAATATGCATGCAGCTCATCCATCCGGCCTGCTTGCGTGAAGGGGTGCACCTTTTTTTGTTTTGTTTTTTAAGGAATGAAGTATTGCACTTTGATGTGAGCGTGGTATGGGAAACAAGCGGGTCACACGAATTTGAAAGCAAAACGGTACGAGATATTGTTGTTCTTTTTGTAGATTGTAACTCTCTGTTATGCTTTCACATCGTGGATGTACATCATAGCACTTGCCAGCAATGGTTCCGACTTAACATGCAGGCGTTTAAAGAAGCTGAAGGCATTTGATTTTGTTAGACTTGAGTTTCGAGAAGTTATTGAAAAGTCTGATTTGGTTTTATGGTTTTTTTACTGCACAAAGGTCAGAAGAGATTCAAATTAAGGTATTGTCTGTTTCGGCTTAAATTAAATTATTTAAAAATTTGTTATTTTTGTATAAGACAAATGATGTAATAATTTGTATTAATTTTTTTGTGGAATTAAATAGTTTTCTCTTAAAGTTAATAAAACAATTTTTATAATTTTTTGAACTCTTTAAAACGTTTGTCGATGGATCACAACTTTTCAAATTAAAGTTTTCATGAACTTTCACCTTTAAAAAATAAGGCCTAAGACCTTCTGGCATGGCAAGGTTTACACCTCGCCTTTAAAGATGAATTGAACTGTTCGGTTGTGGAGTTTTAACCATCCAAACAAGGCAAATTATGCTCAGTGACTATTACAAGGGGGCTTGTATCCTCTCACGCTGCAGTACAACTTTACCAGCTACCATTCGTTCGTTCTTACCCATCCATCTGAAAATCAATGAACTATTGAACTACAGTTTGAGGTCCTACTCCTTCACCACCTTGTTTGCTTGGCATATGTGAAAAAGGATTCCCTCATCTTCTCCGATATCCGGCTACGCCATGCATGGCGCCATGTCCTTCCTGATTCATCTCCACTGGGGGATTCGACATCAAGGCAGGGAGCTCGAACCCATATGGTCGTCGCTTAGGGTAATCGCGTTGGCACGAGTTCATAGCCGTGGAGGTAATGGAAATTGGAACCCGAGCACAAGCCCGAGACGGGGGCGGATGATTGAGGATTGTTTCCGCTCGAATGGCCGAATGGGTATCAATGATCGTGTTGATGGTGTTTTAGCCGCACAAATCTCTTCAATTCTAGCGAATATCTTCAATTGAGTATCAACTCTTGTCAGATATTATTTTACTCTAAACATTTTTTAGATAATAGAATTATTTTCGATCTTTACATCCGAAAATATACACGGCCGAAGTGTATTACAAAGATACTACAATAAAATTGTAATAAAAAGTTATAAATCAAATAGATAAGTTTAAGTAGCACAAAGTATATTGTTGGTTCTTCAACCATAACAATTATTGAAATAACCTATAGACACAACTTATAATGATTGGCATGCCATGATAGTCGATGTATGCTCTTCATCCTTTTGTACAGATGTTCACTGTCAAAAGCAGCATGATCATCTGAAGATACCCTACATGAGTGAGACATCCTTGCATTTATTAAAACCCAAATCACTTCGACAAAGTCAAATTGATAAAAAATACAACGATGCTAAACAAACTATGTTTTTTTTATAGAACCACCTGTTCCAAACAATAAATCACCCCACGTGTGTAAAACACTTTTAGACGCACCAAATCCTATAGCTATGTGAACGATGCGCCGCATAGCTATGACAGATATGCAAGAAAGGTATAATAAATTTAAAAAGTAACATTATAGTATAGACACAAATATATTTATATATTTTTTTAACTCTTTTAGTTTGATTACACAGTATTTGCATGCCAAGCGATATGCTCTATTATATCGGGAAATTTTGCTCTAGAGCACTCTAAAATTTCATGCGATTGCCATAAAACATTGGTGAGTCACTAGCATGTGCTTACGAGGACCATCTGTCATTTACACAATCAGTGGCTTGCAAAAAAAATGCATGAAATTTAGGCAGACGCCGTGAATTGGACTTCCGATCCATTGACGAGCTACATTATAGGAACTTCGGAAAAAATACATGTTAAAACTTGAAAACCCTACTAATGAAGCTTGACGTAAAACGGGTGAAACTTAAATGTTTTATTTTATAATTTTGAGAAAGTACCGATGAAGTGAACTTGGAAAAATGTTTGTTGAAACTTGAGAACCCCACTGATAAAACTTAGAAAACCTACTGATGAAACTTGAATTATTTTTTTTTCAATTTGGAGAAAGTAACGATGAAGAGAATTTGGAAAAATGCATGTTAAAACTTGAGAACCTTATAGATAAAACTTGAAAAATCTACCGATGAAACTTGACGTAAACAGGTAAAACTTCAATAATTTCTTATGAAACTTAGAGAATAAACTGACGAAACTTGACAATATGATGACAAAACTCGATGGACAATGAAACCTCAACTCATTGTTGTTCAACAAAACCACCTAATATAATTGAGAAGTTTCAAAAGAACAAAACTAAGCTTCAACATGCAAACTCAGCACATGTTGAAGTTTCATGACAAAAACTAGAGATGGAACTTCTCGTAGCCCTTCTTCTTCCGATCCGACGAGCTCTACTCTTGTGCTAGTCTATTCGGTCACCAAAATTACCAAATAAGGTTGTTTCAAATAGTATAGATGAGAAATAAGGGAGAGAAGAAGAGAGACGAGAACCATAATAGAGAGGCATGGGAGAGATCGGTGTCGATGGCGCCGGTGGCCAGCCGCGTCGGTCGCCAGCCGGCGAGCATCGGCGCGAGCCGACGACGCCTCATGCTCTTTGTTTGGGCTCGTTATGCGGCTAGCAAACAACGTAGCCCACGGCCCAGCCCATTAATCGTCCGCGCATGCGGTAGCCCGGGCCATGGCGGCCGTCGGCCGATGCGCCTCCAACTCCAAGAGTCCAAGGCCACGCCCTTCTCCCCTCCGCCTCCGCCGCCCAACCATCCCGCCGCCGCCGCCGCCAAACCCAATCTCCTCGTGAAGACGACGCGGAGATCACCGCCACCGAGCAGCATGATCCAACAGGTTCGGAGTTGATCGAGCCTCTCTCCTACCCCATGCCCGCGCGCGATCGAGATCGCGAAGGGCATCACCCACTCCGATCGATCCGCTCCCGCACAGGCTGAGGAGCGGTCCCGACGCCGCATGCCATGGCGCTCTGCCGCAAGCGGCGCACCCTCGTGGACGGCGACGGCGTTCGATTCCGCCGCCCGCCCGCGACTCCGGCGACCTGCGCCTGCCGGAGCCCATCCTCCGACGGCCCCATTAGAAGGGCATCGAGCGCGCGGTCGCAGCAAACCCCCATCTGGGCGTGACGTGATTCAGAATGAAACCAGTCATCGTCAATTACATGACAAGGACATAAGCTGGTTTCAACGAGTTTACAGCAAACATGAGGGGTAAAAAGAAAAAGGTTGGTCGAACCGACACGGCGAAAAATCGGTGGAGATGATTTCGCTGGACCGTGCTATCTGGCTTTACCAAGAAGAATAAGGCCCACAGGCCACGGAGGGGCGGTGCTATTTTCCTTTTTGCAAAAGAAAAATATTAGGCTCCCAGAGTACTCGGGAATCGGGGTGTTTATTTTGATTTGGTTTAACTATATGAGTTTTAAGAAATGTTGTTAGTATTTTTGAGAAACTGCATTTTTTTAAAGAACAACACACGACACAACATTTAGATCATCCATCAAAGCTGCAAAAACTACTGCAAACACCCAAGCTCTAGTCACTATTGTTATCCCAAATCTCAGTGGTGGTTAGCAATTCAGCCACCCCTCTTCTTGAGAATTGTCACAACAACACTTTGGGATCCAATCAAAGATGGTGGTAGTGGTGGTCGATGGGATAGACGAATGAAAGGAAGGGGATCTTCTATCGTAAGGTAGAGTGTTGTAATTAGGATGTGAAAAGGAGAAGACAGAGTGAGCAAATGCGTCATATTTGAGATGGTAGGTCATATTCTACATTATGGTTCTTTGCCATAAGGCGGATCGGTGTTTTTCGGTTAGGTGAGGGTGGGGAGAGAGAGAAGTGGGCCTCCTCTCTCTTCTGCCACGCAAGCAACGGTTACATTCTATATGGGTTTCGCTCAACTATGTCATATGTTGCATGTACTTTCACATCATAAAAAATGGCCACGTGGGGCATCACGTAAGCACAATACACACTTAAACTAGTCAACAAACCAATTTTTTGTGTGGATTTATAGGATTGAATGAACCTAGTTTTGGAGTTTAGGGATTGAAATGGATCAAAGGCCATAGTTTAGGGATGAAAATTGTATATTTTCCCTTGTTTTTCTGTGTTTCGCAAGCCTACTAAGATTGTCTCCAATAATGGGACTTGACATCAAAATGGCCAAATTTTAGGCATTTGGGTATCCCCTTTTGCTCTAACAGACGACCTATGACAATACCTATTTTAGGTCTTTTCTTCGAGAAAACCTATATATTTAGGTATTCTCTTCTGTATGTATATAATTTTTAGGGTTTGGGTATTTTGTTAGATTGGATAGAGAAATGGTATGAATTCTTTAGGTAAATAGAGATTTAGGTATCCGATTTTGGGTATTGTCATTGAGACAGTCTAAGGATGAAAATTTAGATAAGGGAAAGCCAATTACTATTGTTCGGCCGTATGATTCTCTCATTCAATTGCGCACCGGTATTGTATTTCATACCAGTAATGTTTGCACCAACATACCAGTAATAACGTAAAATGTTGTAAACATGTATATTAATGAGCAATGGTTCAACAATGTTAGCCTTATAAACCAGCAAACTGTTTGATTTAGGGTTAACATGTAGCACATGTGACCAATTTTGTGTTAGGATTTGCGCCAATGCAAGATCACGAATGACAGCAGAAGACACGATGTTTGGTAACGCAGTTCAGCTTTTGCCTACCTCTGCAGGGCTCTGACTATGGGCGGTCCTCCCCAATCCATAATACCGCAGCATACCAGCTGCACAAGTCACGGCCACATATCGGCCGATGACCTCCTCCCTTTATATAGTGGAGGCCTGGTTAGAGTCCGACTCCAACTCTAAACAAACCCTATCTATTACAACACAAAGTACACATATTCGACACAAAACCTAAAAAACTCCACATTGGAGAATATGACCTTCTCCACCTTGAAGTCGTTCCAGCGTCTTGCGTGAACCCTTATAACCGAACTTTGATTGCTTTCTTCTTTCACAGCCTACAACGGGCCGCCCAACGAGTTCTCCTTAAGCTCGTCGCCTTTTGGAATAGATCTGAGTTTTTCTCGTCCTGAAGAACAATATTCTGCTCCTTCTTTGAATATCTATTTAACTCCCCTTGAATCTGCATCTCTAGATCCAATCTTTGAGTCCTCGAGTAGGCTTCCTAGCCTGCCACCGCGCACCACGTCGTCCGTGCATGGCAAAACATGTGCCATGGCTAGCCGCATTCACGACACGGCTTCGCTACCATTGTCGTGATGCAGTGTCTCCTGTGCAACATCCGGTCGCATCACTGCTCCCCCCGTTCCGATCTATCTGACATCCTTTTGCGCCTGCCAGTCTGATCGCGAACGCCGAGGTTGTCGCCGTAGCTTGCCGACCTCGCAGGCTACTTTGTCAGCTTGATCGCCACGTCTGACCAATCACTGCCAACGGTAGCCTATCGAACGGTTCGAGTCTCCTGCCCGAAGTGTCCGACATCACCGATCGAATCGTCAATCGTCGCCATACTCCACCTTGGGCCGATAGGGCGTTTTCCGCGATGCCTGTGTATTCATAAACCTCGTGTCTCCCCCTAGATCTAAATCTTCAGCATGACCAACCTCGCCAACCAAGCTCTGATACTACTTGTTAGGATTTGCGCCAATGCAAGATCACGAACGACACTAGGAGACAGATGTTTGGTAACGCAGTTCGGCTTTCGCCTGCCTCTGCGGGGCTCTTACTATGAGTGTTCCTCCCTAATCCGGTTGCATAGATCACGACAATATGCCTGCCGCTGACCTACTCAGGCCTATGCTACTATTATGTAGTCGTTGTACTGGTTACATCAGGGCTGCCTCCCTTTATATAGTGGAGGCCTGGTTAGAGTCTGACTCCAACTTTAAACCAACCATGCCTATTACAATACAGAGTACATGTAACCTAATTGTACGCATATTCGACACAAAACCTAATATTTTGTACTAAAGTAATTTTATTTTGACCATGTTCGTGCGCGGCCTCATGCCAGCTCTAGCATCCAAATCCAATCATAAATAATCGATATTTTTGAAAATGAACCTATACAGTTTTGTTCGAAAACACAATAAAATTACGGTGGTGTTTTTAGATGAAAACCAATCTAAATAAATAAATACTCCCTCCAATCAAAATGTTTGTCACTTTTGACTTTTGAACAAACGTTTGACCATTCGTCTTATTCTAAAAATTAGCACAAATATTAAAAAAAATAAGTCATACTTAAAATATATTTAGTGATAAAACAAGTCACAATAAAATAAATGACATTTACGTAATTTTTTTGAATAAGACGAATGGTCAAACGTTTATTTAAAAGTTAAAAGTGACAAACATTTTGGTACGGAGGGAGTAGATAGCAATGACTAATTTCCTTTTGTACCAACTAATTAATAAAATTTCAAAACTCTGATTTACATACATATCAAACAACAATATTTACGATCGAAAGAAACACCTCAGTCCAAAAGCATTGCCACATCGGTCAACTAAAATTTTTTGGTCAAAGAGCTACGGTTTAAAAGCGTCAATCCAAAGTCCCCGCGGCCGCGGTCGCCGTAGCACTTTCCACATACTCCCAGCAGCTGCTGATGACGTCACCAACCATATATACGGGGGTTGGCGTCACATTCGCCCCAGTTTGTTGATAGCCTTCGCAACGAAGCATAACCGGCACACACTGACAGCGACACACACTCACACGGGAGAAACCACCAGGTGAAACGGGAGAAGCACGGCATCACAAAAGTCAACGGCCACCGCGCTTTGACGCTTGACCGTGAATGCATGGTCTCCTGGCATCCACCATGCAGGCATCAACCGGGCTGGATGACGGCATGCAATGCAGCATGTTCGGTTCAATCGCTGCGTTACTAGCTTCCAAAGCTCCGGAAAATGGTTTCGGAATGTTATAGCCGATTCATTCGCTTGGTTTAACTTGTTTTTAGGAGCATCACGAATTAGCAAGCCGCTTCAAGAGCTTTCAAGAAGAAGGGTGAGAAGTTGGAAGAGTTCTTTAGCTGGGTAATTGACCATGATTGGCGACCAAGATAACACAAGTTTTAATAACCATATATGTAGTGTGGTGTAAAATATGTTCGCGATCAGTGTGTATCACCCACGAATTTGTGTGAAAATAAATGTTAACCCATACTGTGTATGTGTTTCCAAAGTTTGGGATGGACGTGGGAAAACCACAAATTAACCAGGCATCACCCAAACATATGATTTCAAAACCACGCATTTTATGGCTTGCTATTACAATCATTGTTTGCAAACACTCCCCCTGTCAGTTTACAATGATAAACAGATGAAAATCATATAGGAGTATGATATATAGCGGTTTTAATTCTCGGTTAATTCAAGAGTGTGAATCATTGTAATAGCAATACGTGTACGTTATGCTATATGAACACTATCCTGCAGTAAAAGCAAATGAATGATTTATGATCTAGGAAAGAACAAGGCATCTTCCGCGAGCGGCTGGACTGGACACGCCACTCACCGGCAATCCATTTGCGGAACTCCATGCAATCTTAACAACCAAAAACACTGCTTATTTATTACACTTAACTACTACTACAATTTACTTAATTTTGACTTTTTAAAAGCAATTTTTTTATATTCTTGGTTCATTTTTATTCTGTGTCGAAGATGCATCATGAAGCTCTAAAAAAATGCGCCAAACAAATTGCTCTAGACTCTATAAGGCGCTTCAGGAAGCTCTCAAAATTTAGCTTTTCAATAAATAAACAAATCAAATAAGTCAAAAATAACAATATTTAATGTAATCTTTAATAACAATCGGGAACAAACCATGTTCCTGTCGATCTCGGATTTACGAGCAATCAAAAGCCTTTGGGCTCCGGGCATTAGGCTACGATCTTGCTAATGCAGCACGAATTTACAATAAGCTGAACCATTTGTACACTCGCTTACAGAGCGTAACATTTATTCAAGTTCCAAATACACAATGGCTCGAGTTTGTTAGACTGACATGGCCAAATATTCCAATATCAAAATAGAACTCATGTCAAAGTTTGATATAACTGAAATAAAAGTAGCAGAAGATGGGCTTCCATAGCTATGCCTATGCCATCCTCCCAAAAGACAAGCAACTAGAGTCCCGTCTCATCCCGTCGTGTTTTGTCGCCTTCTGCAACGTCCTTGTTCTCACAGCCACCATATGCTTGACATCAATATTCTTAGTCTGATAAAGAGCTTATAATAAATTAATAATGGGCTTGGTGAAAGGGAAAATAGCACTGCAGAAACGAGCGTGGTACTGCTGTGGTGTGATCCATGCTGTGCTGTGGTTGAGGTTGAAGCCAAGCGGTTCGCGCAATTGCGCTACCCAAGAATCCTATTGCCGTTCTGTGCATGGTCAAAACAAAAAGATAACGTGGGAGGCAAGACCGAACGATTTTACTTTGCATTATTTGGGAAAGAACGTACAGGTGAGCATGACCAGGTTCCAGTATACCAGTTACCAGAGCATCCACATCTGTTACTCTATCCCCACCCTCTATTTCACTATTAGAGTGTCCCTCTATCCTTCCCTCTAAATTTTCTTCAGACTTTACACTGCACTCTAAAAGATTCCTTTCTGACATCAGACACTTTATCCAGAGCTACAGTATTATAGAGTGCCTGCTACGGATGCTCTAGGGAAGCATGAAGCTTCAAGGATCCTTCGTCGCAACAGCTCCACGTACGGGACACTGTGGGTTGACCACATACGAGACCTGCCGGCCAAGGTGAAAGAACAGTGCAACATACAACCATCCTCTGTGAGACTTCTATCTAGGAATCTTAGGCCCTATATTTTTTAGCTTAACAGTTTAACGACTTAATAACTTAACGATTGATCTATGTTTTAAAAAATACATATGTTTTGTGTTTTTCGAGTTCGTTTTTCGCTGTTTCGAAGGTAAGTCCTAACACTTCAAAAAGCGAGTCAAACGAAATGGATTTAAATCTCGAGACTAACTCGAAAAGCTCTAAAAATTCGGTTATTTTAGCCGTTTAGCTATTCAGCCGTTTAGATCTGCTCAAAGAAAAGAACCTTATAAATAGTCTAAAACCGATTACTTCTCTCGTTTGTTTTTGTCAGGAACAAATCATGTTCGTTCCGGACATTCCCATGGTGGTTTAGGTTACGTTGTTGAGCATGCATGGAGCATGCTGCAAATTAGTTTTGAATTTCTTTTTATAGGTCGTTTTAACGGAGCTGGATAATAAGCAATTGGCTGTACCAGGATCTCACGGAAAGTCGCCCAATGCAGGCCGAGAAAACCTTTTAACGAATTTTTTTAATGTGTTAATGATATTACTCGTACGTACATAACAATCAGCAAACATGTAATTACCGTCTATACTGCCAATTATTTCATGGAAAAATAGACGTTAACTCAGAGGAGTATATATGGGACCTACTAACTCATTGCCGCTTTATACGGCCAGTTTTAAAAAGGCTATAATTTTACATGAATTTTATTGGAAAACTCAATTTTCAGTAGAAATATATGAGGGAATTCGCCGTGTTCCAAGAGGCCATTTTTCCAATTTGTGCATGAAGTGGTCATCTTTTCCCAGTGAGATCGATTGGTCAAAGGAATCGAGAATTCCAAGTCTTGCCAGTACATTTCCCAGTGAACAAGGGCGCCTGCACTTACCATATTAGGAAAGAGTGAAGTTTATAGGTCCTTCGTAGCAACTCGCAGGTACTACACAATAGGAGTATATGGCTACGGATTGACTATAGAGTCCACGGCACGGTCAAGGCAAAAAACTTGCATCCCAACCACCCCTTTAATTTCCGTACCTCTAAAACACTATTTATATTGAGGTATAGAAGGGCTGTTGGAATGCTCTTACAAAACTTGAAGATATTTGTTCGCCAAACGACTAGGATTAACCGAAATTAATTTTTTTAAAAAATAAAAATTTAAAATTTATTAATTCATTCATAGTTTTTTAATAGTATATAAAAGTCACACAAACTCACCTCACCATCACCATAAGCGCTACTAATAATTTTAGGAATAAATCCTATAATGATAATTCACATAAATAAATTTCGAAACACATGAGAGCCGAAAGATAAACTCGATCCCAACCTCAACCTATATCTCCCACAATCAGGATGCTACCAGTTGAACTGTACTCATTTCTGAATTCCTTCGTAGTTGATCAGGACCAATTCATAGGCCTTTGCTTAGGGTTATCGGAGGATAGGAAAGAGCTCGCCTGTTTACTAGGACCAGAAAGAAAAACTTTGCCTTTTTTTCCCCCTTACGGGTCCGATTAATATTACACAAAATTCTACATGGGTAAGTGATTAAATACTCCCTCCATGTCATAAAAGGTAAACATTATGCACATATTCTAAGTCAAAAGTTTTAAAACTTTATTTATGCAAATCTTTTGAAGGTGCTTAGATTGGATGCATGAAAATCATACATATAGATTTGCCTAAAAAAGCAGTTCCATAATATTGTATTTTTTTCATAGATTTTATAAATAAATGGCATAAGTTTATTTTACACCTCTAAACAATATAAGAAGTACACTCCACGCACTAAACTACAGAATCGGTTATTTAATCTATCAAAACGGGTCATTTTGCACCCTCAGTGGTTTAGCAGGGTGGTTTTGGTGAGGTGACATCTAATTTTGGTCCACGTCACATATATAAGTTGCCCAATTAGGGACTCTTGCACTCCAAAAATTGCAGACAAAATTTCAAGAATATTTTAGTGCATAATTAATGATCCTAGGTTTTTTTTGAAAAATAAAAAAATTCAAAAGTATAAATTGCTTGAACTTTGTTTTAAATTTTTTAGTTGAATTAACTAAAACAAATAATTTTTAAAATAAATGTCACATCACCAAAACCACCCTCCAACTTGAAAAAAATGGATGCCAGAACACCAAGACCACCCTTCTAGACCACCAAGAGTGTAAAGTGTTCCAATTTTGACCGATGGGAGTGTTAAAAAACTGGTTTTATAGTTGAGGATGTAGAATGGACTTTTTTTAATAAACGAGGGGTATAAAATGAACTTATTCCTTAAAAAAAAGTTGGAATGACAATTAGCGGTCCAAGTCAAATTTAAACGGCCATGTCGTTGTATATAAAGGCAACATATCTAGTGCAAAAGGTGGTTTCAGTGCTAATGTGCTAAAATTTAATACGGACTTTTGGATCAAGTTTTAAAGGTTAAGATCTAGTGAGATGAAGACCAACTCACTCACTTAAATGCTTACACATTTGAGATGGGAGACAACTCATTGTCATAAACGTTTTCACACCTAGCTGGTTAGTTAGATCTCAACATTCAAAACTTGATCCAATGGTCTAGATTAGAGTTTAACGCATTAGCACTAAAACCACCTTTAGCACTAGATATGTTGCCGTATATAAAATATAAGTTTCGTGATAAGATTTCCTGACAGGGGAGGGAGCAGAAGGGAAGAAAATGGAGCTGCATTCCATCAGCCATGGCCCATGGGGATAATAGACAGTTTGGGGAGGAAGTGAAAGAGGGACACGAGGAACAGTGACTTCCCCCAACGAGAGCGGACGAGCAGTGCAGTGCAGTGCAGGCGCAGGATGGACCACGGCTTCTTTTTCCTCCTCGCTGTGCGCCAGCGAAAGGTTTCTTAACTTTTGTTCCTGCCTCCCCCCTTCGTTTTTTGGCAAGCACTGTAGCTGTCCACTCGTTCCAACGATTTTGTTCTCGCGCCGGGCTATCATCGTCCGGCTCCGGCACCCCCGTTCAAAGCCCACACGGTGTGGAAGAGTGGAACTCTTTTTACCCCCTTAAGAAATGGGTACTTGACGCCAATTCCTTTTAATTTAATGGATTAATTAGCGCGATTTTGTTTGTTTATGCTAATGTAGAGACAATATGCTCTTCTTACCAGTGATGACCTCTAAGTGTACAGTTATATCTAAATGTACAGCTTATTTATGATGCGCATTGACAATATATACTGTGATAGGTAGTATAATTCAAATCTAATTGTCCATTTCAAAAATCTCTCACATGAAAAGATATATGTAATACAAAAAATCAAAATCAATCTGGTTCGTTACATAGAGAGGGATGTAAGGTTCATATTCAACAGTAAATTTTCTCAGAATGTAATACCACTGTATTATATTTGCAGAGAGGTAACATCTAAGAATAATTTCTTTACGAAAGAAACCTTATGTACCAGGATTTGCTATGCAAGTAAACAACCAAATTAACCAACAAAAACTAATATAAGTTCATCTACAACAGTTGCCAGGCCATGCTCATCTCTACCTCTGTCCGAGCTACCAAGATGGACTGATGGAGCTCGTCGTCGCACTAGAAGGCAATTAAGTCATCGCCTTCGCCGTTCAGGATTTGTCTTGATTCCACCATTGAAAGGATTCGTGCATGGGAGCAGCTCGCGGGGAGGTCCTCAATGGGAGGAAGCCGCTATGGAGGAAGGAGATGCCGGAGAGTTCACTGGTTGCCGCGGTAGCCACCTGGCTGGGGAGGTGTCGGCTTGCCGATGCGGTTGGAGCGGCTGCTGCGGCTGGCAACTAGGAGAGGATCGAACACCGGTTCTAAGACATGGCTTGACCATGTTAGAGATAAAAATGATATAGATAATTTTTTTTACCATCGAAGCATCTTGGATAATGACAATTTTTTAGATATTTGGTTTTTCATATGGATAATGGATCTCTGATTCAGATTCAGATATCTCAAATAATTCGTCATATAATACACCCAGATGATTTTTGGATTATATTCGAAACAACATTCCAGCCTAAACCCTTATAGTAAGTTAGTGGCCATCAACCCATTGCATACCAGACGGTGGCAACCTACATTTTCTTATGTTGTTGTAAATATTTTAGCATGTTATTATGGTTGCAATGCAATCCTTCTATTCTAAAATAGTAGTCATTTCATACAATGTCACGGTCTCCAAATATAAGTTTGACCACTAAAAGATATTACAAATTATTGCAAAATGAAATTAAATTATAATATCATCCTTTTCGAGATGAATATATTTACATGATTATTATGTGCTCAATCAAAACAATTTTAAAATTGTTGCACGGATAAAGTTTCAAAATTTTGATTTAGGACAAGTCTAAAACGACTACTATTTCAGTAAGGAGGGAGTAATATATTATAAATGTCATTTTGGCATTAACATTTATATTTTGTTTAACTAAAACTAATTTAAACGTGTGATTTCCTATTTTATTCAAGACCATAAATTTAACCTCCACAAATATTCACTAACTACATCTATCGTTGAATCGAAGCTGGTTTATGTTTGCACGCACTATCCGATGAATCTCTATTCCGATCACTATTCGATCTTATATTATCCGTATTCGTCGAGTGCTATTTATATATGTATTCGAGATACTACATACAAATCAAATACAACGTAAATAGTTTCCGAATCCGATCCGTTTCGTCTCCAGGCAACACCTCCGGTCGTCGAGGGCTAGCTTGCAAGGGCTTCCGACGTTCTCCAAGGTACACTGGCCGAGCGCGCGAAGAAAGCGACCGTTTCTTCGTCGGACGCGACTGTACAGCGCACCATGGATGGCTAGTCCTTCGTTCCTCTACCCTGCATGCCAGCGATGGCAAGACCACTGCTTGTAATCCCATGATCGCATCTCGCCTCACTATTTTTTTTTTTCAAGTGCTCCCTAGATAGCGAGACCGTTGAAGTCAACATTAAATATATCTTTTACATGGCGTGGTAAAAAGCAGAAAGAAGATAAAAAAAACAGAGCTCAATCGAGAGGGCAGTCTAGAGGAAGCGATGTGAATCTTGAGTGGTCAAGTAAAAGAAAACGTGGCATGCACTGGCCCCCGTTGAGATTGATCAAGTACTTGGTGTGAGTACAAAATGGACCATGTTTCTCTACTCGCCGTCGCCGTGGGCCAACAAATAGTTCTTTCCTATCTGTCGTTTTGGTAGTTGTTCGTCCGTTTTCTTTTGTGCCATCAAAATCCAAAAATACATTACGAAATAATAAGCTCAAATTTCAGCATATATATGGCCGTTTTACTTCCAGGTTCTACAAACATCGCTCTTGTGCTTGCTTGACCAAATTTTAAAAGAAATGAAACACCACGTCTAACATAATTTGACTAGTCAAAAATCATCTTCCTCAAAAGAAGCTTCATGTAACTATGTACCCTAAGCTACGTACGTACGATGCGAGTGTATAGACCAAAGCCAAGGCAAGAGAGAGATGAGAATCGTTAGTGCTGATAACTTTCTAGTAATATCAAAAGACCAAGTCCAGAAAGTTTGCTGGGAGATCGATTTAGCTACTCTCTTCTTTGTCTACAATTTTCACAAAAAGTGTACAATTATATATACTCCTACTTTGGTCAACAAAAAGTAATGTTTGCGTGTGCAATCAAGGTTTGGATGCGCTCGTTACATGTGACTTTTTAATTCCTTAATATTCATTGGAAAGGTAAAATAAACATACGTGTGAAACATTCTAAAAATGATTACGTAATATTATAATTTTTAGGTTTTATAAATAAATTATAACTATAGTAGTACTATTGGTCAAAGTTATATCTAAAAAATGAAAAAACGAATAGCACAGGGAAACAGCTGCAATCTCTTTACCATAAACGTTATTCCCTCCGTTTCAAAGTATATATGGTGCATATATTAAAAAGTAAAAGTTTGTAAGTTTTGACTCATGATTAAGATAAAAACATATATGTTTGGTGTTATGCATGTGACATAGTTGAATTCGTATTTAAAAATAATTTCATGTTACGTTAATTTTGTAGTTGTTGATGATACCTACCTAAATAAATCAATGGTCAAAGTTTCGTTTCGAATTCCGTGTCACAAAATTATATGTCTTATATTTTAAAATGACAAAAGGTACTTTTATAAGTACAACAAGTACACCAATAAAAAATAACTTTACTGCCTCTTATAAATGTATTGGGAATGGAGAAAGCACTGTGGAAGGAAATGACCCCAGCAGTCCACCGCTATAAATGCCATAGAAACCATGAATCAATCGAAAATGACCCCAATGCCCCTACCATGTAATGCATTGAAACCAACGCAAATAACTCAAATCAGCCAAATCAAACCATAGCCCCCAGCTAATTACGCGATCAACACGCGCAAATTCGTTCGAACCCTGCCGCCTGCGTGCATGCATGGCACACCAACATGTGCCATCCTTTCGCTCTCTAGCCTCTTTCGCTCTGAGGGTTTTCTCTCTGACTGCCCCCACGAGGCTAAAGACCCCGTACAGGTTGAGGGGTAAAAGCGTCCAAAAATTTCCGAGGAGAGAGGTGCTCGCACAACAAATACCCCCCTCGATTCAGCCTTCCTCCCTCTCTCTCTCTCTATCTCTCCTCGCCTCCCTTCCCCTGCAAGCCTCGCTCCCCGAAAATCTCCATAAAATCCCCCCATCCCCCGTCCAATTCTCCGCCGCGATCAGCTCCCCGCAACCTCCCGAGATCACCGCACCGGCGGCAACGGCGAGCGCGCAAATGCGGGTGCTCTCCTGAGGCTTCCCGGGTAATCTTTTCCCCCCACCCCGGCCTCACCCCCACCACGGGCGTTTCTCGGTTCGGCGGCGGCCGCGCGGGGCTCCCGGCGATCGGCTCGCTCGTCGGCAAAGATCGGCGCTTTCACGGCGGGGTTCGCGTTCTCGCGCGGTTTCTTGGTGTGCGGGTTTGGGGGCGCGGCCTCTGTTTCGTGTGCGGGTGATCGGGGTGTGGGGGGTTTTTCTTGGGGTTTTTGCGATCTTGGTGTGCATGGGTTGGATACCTCGGCGCCCGATCGCGCCGCGTCCTGCGAGAGGTTTCGTGTTCTCCGCGTAGTGCGATCGTGGGATCGGTGGCGAGACTCGTGGGGGGGCAGTTTGTTCTTATCTCATACCCGGAATTCCCTCGCGGCTTTTGTTTCTGCGTACGGATCGCTTGGGATTCTTCGTGTGGGCTGGCGGCGTGGTGAAGAAAATCTTGTCCTTGTTTCCATTCGCTTGATGGAATTCCTTCTCCATGTGGAGACTCCCAGATTTTTGCGGGGGCGATGCGTTGTCTCGTGCTGTTGTCTTTATTGCAAATCGCTCGTACACGTTCTTGTTTTTATTTGGTGGAGATTTTGTCCCTGATGTTGTGATCATGTTGGCAATTTCGTGGTTTTTGTGCCTGATGTTGAGTTGTCGGTGCTGCAGGATTGGTGTTTTTAGCTGCATTGTCTGATCGAGTTGGCAGTAGCTGTGTCGTGCCTGAGAATTCGCGGATTCTCCTGTTACTGACATGGAAGAAGTGCAGAGCAATCAGGATAGTCCCAACCCAAGGGCTTTTGCTGACATGATCACTGGTGCAGTGTTTTCAAACCATGGTGAAGCGGGGCTTCAGCGTGCAGGTAGTTCTTCTCCCCAGGCTCAGTGGGTTCCCATGATCGCGAGAAGGCCATCACATTCACAGGTTGCTCCGTATGATATGGTGCCTAGTAACCGGCTTGGTTTGGGCTTTCTTGGCAATGACAATCTTCTTGATGACCAGTCTCTGACGTCGGCATTCCGAAACATGAGCTTGGGGTTCAGGGCTGGTACTGCTGACTCTCCTGCTAATCCTGGCAGTGCTGTATCTAGGAATGGATACCATCCTGAAGGTGTGGTGATTTCATCTGCCGACAGCGCCGTGAACACACTACATCAGCTGGGAGTTGCTCAAGATGGTTTCATGCGTTCATCTCTGAGGACCAATGGTTTTGACCACATGAATCTGAATTACCGTGGACGAAATGTTCCAATGTACACTGAGATTCATGGCTCGGATAATTTTTCTTGGGCTCCATGCAGTCTACCGTCACCTCCACCTTTTGACCAAAATTTTTTTATCGATGGATGGACTCAAAATCATGCTCCTTATCAGCAGATGGGATCAAGTTTCAGGTGGCAAGATGCAGAGAGGCATTCTCTGCTGCAACCACAATATGCTTTTCAGCATATGCCACAAGTTGCTGGCTCTGGTCTTTGGAGCAGGAGCAATAGACAGGGTGTCATTCACTCCTCTAGCTTGGCTGCAACTTCATCTTATCCTGAGACACATAGTGTTGATCACCTGGGGCTTGGCAGTTCTTATACTTTGTGTAATGATGCTGTTGTTCCAAATGAAAATAACCAACAGAGTTGCCGCTGCATAATCTATTCTAACTGCTATTGTGAAAACTGTGAATATTGCCAGATTCAGCAAGCTGAAAAGTTCAAACATCCGTATAGGCTCCGATGTTCATCCAAAGGTTTCTTGCAGCCTCAGATTGTTGATAAAGTCAAGATGAATCGAATAATCGATCGACATGGACAAAATCACAATAGCAATGAGTCCTTGCGGTTTGACTGTCAAAACTCTCTGGCTCTGTCATCCTTGGAATCCGAATATGAGTTAGCCATGAAAACTCAGCTGAAGCAAAGTTCGTCTGACGAAGTTGCAGGAAAAATCTACGTCTTGGCAAAGGATCAGAATGGTTGCCGCTTTCTACAGAGGATATTTACAGAAGGCAATCAGGAGGATGTTAAGAAGGTCTTTGATGGAATCATCAAACATATTGGTGAACTCATGGTTGATCAATTTGGAAACTACTTGGTGCAAAAGCTACTTGAGGAGTGCACTGATGATCAAAGGATGCATATAATATATGAAATAACCAAAAGACCAGGCTGGCTAATTAACATTTCGTGCAATATGCATGGGTATGTGTTTAATGTTCTGAGCTTAACTATCTCACTTACAATATGTTGCTATTATTATTATCTTACTATTTTAGTTGACATGTTGCAGGACACGTGCAGTGCAAAAAGTTATAGAAATTATAAATACCCCGGATGAAGTTTCGATGGTTGTAGCTGCTTTGAGCCCTGGCGCCATCACTCTGATGATAGACCCGAATGGCAGTCATGTTGCACAGCGTTGCCTTCAGAAGCTTTCGCCAGAATACAAAGCAGTAAGACCAATTTTTTTTAACTCAGATGTAATTTTCATTTTTATATGGTGGCTGTCCAAACCTTTACGTGTACCCGCTTCATAATGTTGTTATAACTTTGCTTTGTGCAACTAAATACCCGGTATGATTAGAATGTATGCTTGTAAGTATTGCTTAGCCCATTGCCTTTTTTTCCTTCTCAAACTGTAGTAAAAATTTAAAACATGTTTATTTTTATGTGTGCAATGGACTTTTTTCTTCATCCAAATGATCATATATTCTCCTGGCATCTATATGTATTTTAGATTACAGCAGGCTTATATTTTGATGCAGCCAACTGTTTTGCCTAGAGGTACAAAAGGGATCGCACTGCATATGATTACATTAAAGACATTATGCAGCTGTGTTTGATGATTATAGTAGCTTTTCAAAGCAACCTGTCTATTAAAAGAGGGAAGCAAAATTTTGTTGCAATCCACGATAAAGCCGTACAGTAAGCAAAGGCCAATAATATTTTTTGCGTGGATTAGGTGGCAAACTGTAGTTACTGCTGCAAGGGAACTCTAAACATCGATGGTGGCCTTACTGTAATTACTAGAATTTCACCACTTTTGCTCCTTTGTTGCACCTGTTACCAAGTGCTGACTTTGACTTTAGTTATAATGATTATCATGGTATTCTTTGATTACCATTGCACCATGCTTTCTAGAGGACAATTTTTGACATTTAAAAGAAGCCTCAACTGCTCTTTTGTCCTGTACTATTAAAACTTGCAAGGTATCAATAGACTGGAAGCACTGCTAAGTTACTTAATCATCATATGGCTTGTGGCATTATGCTGAAAAATGTTTTTTCTAGAATTTGTGTACCTAGATAGGACATCCCTGTTGAAGACCTTTGTTAACTCGGTTTTAAAAAAACTTGTATTAACTATCTTTATTCGGACTTGGCTTTGTCGTATTGACTTGCACTACTGTCAACTATCTATAGTGTTTTCTTCAATGGATTATTGGTTAATGTGGTACTGTGGTAGTAATCTAACAAATATGGATAGGTTTTACCTGGGCAATCAAGCAGAGTCTTACAAATGTAAACTTTTTCTCATGCTTAGTGGTATTGAAGAGCAAGAAAAAGATACCAAGATAGTCTATCTTTTAGTGAAAAATGTTTTATTCTCATTATTGTCATTTTTTACCCTCCATTTTATTCTGATTTTATGGTTGCAGTTCCTTCTTAATGCGGCCGTAAAACATTATTTTGAGCTAGCACAAGATCGTCAAGGCTGTTGCATCCTCCAAAAATGTATTGTTCATGCAAACAACGAGCAGAAGAACCAATTATTGTACAATATCACATCCCGGACTCTTGACCTTTCAGAACATCCATACGGGTATGCATATTCCCTTCTGCCTTATTGAACTAAAATCACACAATTTGGTCGCTGTCTTGACTTTGAATACTAAGCATATATGTTGTAATCTAGTCGCAATCCTATAGCTATATTGCCTTTGAATACTAAGGCCTTGTTCTTTTCAAGCTTAAATTAAATTAAATTAAATGAAAATTTATTATTTTTGTAAAAGCCAAACGATGCATTACTTTGTAGTTATTTTTATGGGGTATTAAATAGTTCTTAGAATTACTAAAATATGTTTTAAATAATTTTTTGGACCCTCCAAGACCTCTCTCGAAGGATCACAACTTTTTTGGATTAAAACTTTCAACAACTTTAAACAAACGAGGCCTAAGTATATATATTTAAATCCTTGCAGGAACTATGTAATACAGTTTATACTTGAGCTCCGCATTGCATGGGCAACTGATGAAATACTAGACAGGCTTGAGGGCAACTACAGATATCTATCAATGCAAAAATGCAGCAGCAACGTCGTAGAAAAATGTTTAAAAGAAACACCGGAGCCCAAACGCATGAAAATAATCCTTGAGCTTGTCAATGACCCCAAACTACTAAGCATCTTGCTTGATCAGTTTGGGAATTATGTGATTCAAACAGCACTTCAAGAGTGTGAGGTAAAAACGGCTCTGCCACTCTGTGGCAAAATTCTCCTATGAATCTTCCGAAGCAATTTTACTCAATAGTGTTTCTCATGTGCAGGATGCTGCAGTGCGTGCTGCATTGATTGCGGCTATTAGACCTCACGCTGCTGCTCTTCGAAACAATATGTTTGGAAAGAGAATTCTGTCAAAAACTTACCTAAAGAACAGGAAGCCCTGACTTTGCACCTTGGAATTGCCTTGTGAAAGCTCATTGCGCTATGGATTTAGTTCAGGCTAGGTGCATAAGGCGCTCCACTGATGTAAAACCTTGTAATAAGAGTTACACGTTAAAAGTAGGCAAATATGAAGTTAAAGTAGGCTAAAGAAAAAGAAGTGCAATAGTCTGGTTGGAAGAGAGTACATTTTGCGGGCCACTCTAGACGTTCTGTTGAAAATTGTAGAGTGGTAGAGATTTTGTGGAAATAATTATGAGTTGTATTATTAGGTTGGTAATCAACCAGATGCTCTTCTGTATTATCTTAAGTTGTAACTTTTTAGTGGTATATTTATATGCTTTGAAGCATGTCCTGTGATGTTCTTAGCTAGTGTTTTTCCACCTAAAAGCATGTTCTCACTGTCAAATTGGATCCTACATTGATATGAGATGTCAGGTCTCATATGCTCATCTGATTACATATCTTTACCTAAAATAGCTCTGTTCATATTAGTGTAGCTTTAGATACAATTTTGTCAAACTAAACCTGATCTGTATGACAGCCAATGTCCCTATGCACATTTTTCCTTTACTATTTTCAAATCAATATATCATATCTTATGGAATTATCTGTCCAATTTATTAGCTCCTGGTCTAAAATTCTGGCTAAAAAGTAAAAAGTGTGTCAAATTGTCATGGTATGGGCCTATGGACACTTCGATAAGACTATCTTCTGATAATGGGTATTACGGTAACAAAGTGAGGCCATGCACTATATTTTTAACTTTTTTAACACTAAGTAGCTCGGTGACGTCATAAACACTTTCTAATGCATCATTAGCCACAATTTATAGCAGCTGGGTAAAAAGTAAGCTACAACAACTCTACTTCATCCCTCTTCGTATAAAACTTGCTCCTAAACCCTACTACCAGCCCCTCGCATGTTCCTAATTGCTGCCCTCTCCTCTAAGGCTCTGACCCTCCCTTGTAGTAAGGTCGACGCCTTGCCATCCCAGCTTCGTTCTTTTCAGTTTTAATTAAAACTAAAAGTTACTGCTAACATTTATTTTACAAAACAAACATTGTAACACTTTGCAACCTTTTTGTAAAACTTTGAGCGGTTTTTTTAAATAAAATTTGAGCGGTTTTTTTAAATAAAATCTAAGTGGACTATGATCCACTCTTTGTATAAGAAGCATGGGATGAACATAAACTCCTCACTCCGGTAGTGTCCATGCATAGTCAATGAAAAAAGAGAAAAAACCAGCAAAAAAAAAAGAGAACCTCAATGAAGCAAGATATGTGCACGAAGATTACTGGCTAGTTTTTTATTTGTTGGAGCAAAAATTCAATGAGTTTTGAGCAATAATTCTCTTCTTTTTGAGCCAATATCAATTCTACTGGATGGACCCCTGTTCGTGCGCCGATGGAGATGGTTCCCAAACCCTATTCCACGGGCCAATTATGAGGTTTCCACTCCAAATACGTTTTTTTAAAAGGAGAGAGAATAAAAACGGCTCTTTAAAGAATGCACTTAAATGAGTATGAGGTCCTGTTCTTTTGAGCTGATCTTAACGGCTGAACAGCTAAATGGCTGAAATGACTGAATTTTAAGCGCTTCTCAAGGTAGTTTCGAGATTCGGATCCATTTCGTTTGACTTGCTTTTTAAAGCGTTAGGACCCACATTCGAAACAACAAAAAAAGGACTAAAAAACTCAAAGCATATGTCTTTTTAAAACGTAGATAAGTCGATAAGCTGTTAAACCGTTAAGCTCTTAAGCTGAAAAGAACTGGGCCTGAATATGCGGCCGGGTTCAACAAATCTCTTTTTTTTTTAGGGAAACAAATCTCTTGTGTTTTGCTTCAAAAAAAAAATATATCTTGCATGTTTTTTTCTTGCATGTTATTTTGGATTTTTATACCATATATACTTGCTCTATATCGTCGACAAGGCAGTAGACTTTGGAGGGTATCTCCTTGGAATACCACGCCTAACCAAGTGGTTAGCTGCCGTTGCGACGCCTTGCTAATAGATAAACACTCATGGCATCCTCAATACATGGTTTCAACAAGTCGTGCTGTTGCTAGGGACAACAATGCACAAGTCCTAATCATGGCTGCAGGTAAGTTACAAAGCACTCTCAATGCTTTTCATGCTGAAACCCAGGCCTGCTGGTCAGCTGTTCAAATTGCATAAAATCTTGTTTTCGGTAAGATCATTTTGGAGACACATGTAAAAATCTGTATGCTTTGTTGAACTGCAAGAAAAAACAAACTGTGTGGAGGCACTAATTATTCAGGAGATCAGGAACACTTTGATATATTCCTTTCATAGTGCAAAGGTGTTTTCTTCGGCCGAGTGCCATATGGTGGCAGATCAGTTGGCCTGGATTCAACTATCTGGCTTCATAATTTCCCTTGCACGATTACATTTCGGTAAGACCATCTCTAACCATTTTTTCTTTATTCCATTTATTTTCGATTTTTCTTTCGCTATGTTTTTTCCTTTATTCTCCACCATCTCCAACAGCATCACTTCAAAGAAATTCGTAAAGAAAATAGAGATATAATTTTATTTTAAATAGAATGCACAAAAAAATCTTCCTCAGAGAACAGCGAAGAAATTCTGTTACAACATTTTGATTGATAAAAATCTTTTGACATGAAGGAAAAATGGTTCCAAAGAAGAAAAAAAGTGCCGATTTGTTCCCTCAACTATGTCCGCTGAACCACTTTGATCCCTGAACCTCAATACCGGACTTGTGAGCACCCTCATGTAACAAAACCGGGCTTGATCGATCATTTGACCGGTCAAAACAGCGGTATTAGGGTTTTCTTACCAACATGGTGCCCACACGTGCAATTTTAGCACACATGGTGAACACATAGACTGTCACGTCATTACCGCATTTTTAATCCCCTCAACTCTCTACTCTTCCAAAAAAATATCTCTTAGCCTCTCTAAAAAAAAGATTTGAGAATGAAAGTGAGAGATAAGGCAATGAGATGGATGTCATGTGGTCATCAAGTCAGTAAAATCCTACATGGATGCCACGCAAGCAAAAAACCCTAAAACCGTCCCCTTAACCTGGTCAAAGGACCAATTTGGTACAATTTTTCTACGTAAGGAGCTTCACAAGTTCGATATTGAGGTTTAGGGACCAAAGTGGTAAAACGAACATAGTTGAGAGATTAAATCGACACTTTTTTCTCCAAAAAAATGCCACTAGAGATTGTCTATCTGACCAGGACGAGCCGGTCCAGGACGTTACGGGTCGAGCCACACACGACTCGACGGCATTCAGTAATCCCCTCTCCCCGGCCCATTCCCGACTCCCGACTCCCTCGTCCGTTCCCCACCGCAGCCGCACGCCACCGTCCCCCTCCTCGACTCCGGTGGCTCCAGGAAGTGGCGAAAGGTCACTCTGCAGCGCCAGCACCAGGCCGACGCACAGGTCTCCGAGGTAGCGGCTTACGCTTCGGGTTTTTTTGCGCTGCACCAAGCGCGCTAGCCCTAGCGGCGTTACGAGGAACGCCCTTGCTGGGGGAGGAGGCTCGGGTCGCGGAGGTCTTCAGGGGCGGGCCTAAAGGGTAGTCCAGTTAGGTCCAGGCCTACCCTGGATTTTGGCCCAGCACTATACTATTAGGTATTTTTTAGCAATTTTGGACTGGCCCTGTAACCCACACTCCCTTGAGGTTGGCAGGCAGGCAGGTGCACGCTCCTCCCGTTCCCCAATCGCACCATCGCAGCATCGGCGCCGCCCCTGCCCCTGCCTCCCGCCCTCCCCATCTCGGCATCTCCCAGGCGCCAGGCGCCCAGGCGGCGCCGCCCTCCGCCGCCCCGGCCCCAGCAGGCGGCCCCTGCCCCTCCCTGGCTGCGCCGCGCCGCCGCCCTCCGGCCTACGCCGGCCGCTCCTTCGTCCTCTGCGGCGCGCCGGCGCTGCCCTCCGCCGGACCACCGCCCCTCCGGCCCACCCCGGCAGCCCTGGCCCCTGGCCCCTGCCCCTCCGCTCTCCCTCCCTAGCAGGCCAGCGGGCAGCGGCCAGCTCCCTGGCGGCGCGGCGGCGCCGCCCTCTGGCCCTCTGGCCCTCCGCCGGCCGCCGCCCCTCCGGCCCTCCCCGAGTCCCCGGTAGTACTGTTAGTGCCTAGTGCTCTACTGCCTCTACACACACAGTACACATACAAGTTCTACTGCAGTACTGCTCTGCTGTTTGTCTGCCTCTACACAACTAATTTTGAGAAACACTGTCAATATATTCAAGCTGTTGGACATTACGCCTTTCGTCAATTGGTGCATAGGATGGGTAGAATTTTAGATAGACCCAGATGTTAAAGTTGATCTCCAATATGGAAAGAACATCTTCCTTAAATATCCAAGGTCTGGTCCTCTAAATAGCTTCTTCCCCACGCCATGATTGAAAGTCAATTAAACATAAGTGTTATAAACCATAACGTGTACATGATCAAATTGTTGTTATAGAATTGTCGATCATTTGTTCTGCTGCCCTAGGGATTTGAATAAGGCATGGAACCATTTTTTATGAATTTGTTCACATGGTAGGAGATTTGGATATCATGAAAAAGATTTGCACGCCCCCTTAAGTAACTAGAACTCATTACCACAAAGTTTTTGTAATACGTTGTGTTACTTCTATTGTCATATACTATACTATGTTGCTTCGTAATTTTTTTAAGATGTGCTTTACTTTTTTTTGTTTGGTTAGGCCTACCCTAGGATAAAATCCTGGGTCCGCCACTGGAGGTCTTCCGGCGTTGTTGCTCCCGTCTTGCCGCAAGCTCCAGTTCCTTCCCCTTCGGCGATCCCTGCGTTGCAGAATGAAGATGTGAGTGCTGCTCCCCAACTTATCCACGCTTTTATCATCGTGTGTGTCAGTATGCTCCTCCGTCAAGAACATCTTTTGAGCAGAGCACCATTTTATGGTAATTACCCCCGTAGAGCCGTGTGGTGGTGTTCTCTGCGTTCGTTGGTGGAGAAAACGTAGCGAAGGAATTTTGACGGAATCATCGTCTACGTTTGTTGGACCGTGTGGAAGGAGAGGAACAAGCTGGTTTCCTAACACGAGTATAGCTTAGTTTGATGATCCAGGAGATTAGGCTCACACGAGTTTAGCTGCCCAGGCGCCTCTCTGTGGCACTGGTTGGGAGGACACTTGCCTCAGGATGCTCCTTTTACTTTCCTCGTTTTGGTGGTTTTCCTTTGCCTCATGTACATATCACTTTTCTTTCTTACTCAATGAACAGGCAGAGCTCCTGCTTGCTATTAAAAAGACCATTTTGCTATGATAAGATGTTAGGGAATCAACCATGGATAAGTTTCCCTTTCAATCGGAAGTTGGGACCTTTATGGGCGCATGATTCTAGGTTTCTTGTTGATTCGCCGGTTCAACCCAGAGGTTTAGCTGAAATGTCCGTGAATAAAAATCACTTAGGGCATTTGTTGGTTCACATTTTGAGAAATTGTAATGTTAATTTGTTGATGATACATTGTGCTAGGTCTTGCTATTTTGTATTAGCACTGAATATGAAATTTTGAAGAAGTATTCTCGCTTTTCTGTATTTCTATTTGTTGGCATATCGTGCAGTAAGCTTTAAATGCATCGGTTGATGATACAAACAACCAAAAAGTGTTGAGGACTGTATTGTATATCTTATTGCACAGATCTTTTTCAAACTTGAAGTTCTGCATACCTGATGTTCATATTTGTTTTGCAGAGAGAAAGCAAATGCAGGGTTTCTTACAAATTTTGAAGTTCTTGACTTCTTACGATCTAGAGGTGCAAAAACTGACCCCATGGGATGTCTTGGGGCTGTTGCTGCATCAGAGTGTAAGGTATAAATTATTTTTGTAATATTTTTTATCCCAATATTTTATACTCTAATGGCCTGTTCATCTTTGTTCTTTTTTTTTTTCTTTTTTTTTTTTGCACTAACACTGATCTCACGACCATGGTGTGTGACGCCCAGGTATATGATTACCTCTTGAAAACTCCTGCTTGCAACCAGTCAAGGGAATCAGTTAGTGAATTTGCAAAGAGATGTGAGAGTTTCAAGCTTGCACATGCAGATAAGCTTAATGTAATCAACTGGAGACCATCCTCGGCAGCTGAGGTTTATGCGGTACAGTCACGTTTTATCTTGCTGATATTGTATATGGGTTTCGTTCTATTTATTCAGTTGCTGCAGAAATTATTGGTAGCTTGGTATATCATGAAAGTGGTTTACTATACTGTCTATTGTGATATTGGTTTGTTTAAAGCTAAGCAATAATCATAATTGTGGTGAAAATTGGGCATCGTCCAATTCAGTAACCAAGACAAAAAAATGAATCTCAGTGTTTACAACAGTGCTTTTCCATATCTGTGCTTTTTATAAATCCTTCTTTTTTTGTATGTGATACACCTGACCCTGTGTCAGGAGGTGGCACGCGACCAGCAGGTCGTGGCCAAGCCTTAGCTATGTTTGGGTTTGTCTTAGGGGTTAAGTCAAGTTATTATCTTTCCTTTATGTCTAGCCTAAAATCAGGGAGTATGTCTATAAGATTATCAAGAATAGTTGGAAAGTTATCGAGTCTGTAATAATCTAGTTATGGGTAAAGGAAACTAGAAAAGGGCACATATCTTTTGTGCCACAAATATCTCTCGGGCGTGCCGTCGACAACCGGCCGGTGGCTCTGAAGAGCCACCCCCCGGGGTGATGCTGGCCTCCGGCGTAGCCTTCTGCCTCATGATCTGGGCTTCAGCCTGGAACGAGGGCATTTGAGCGTGAACATCAATATCAGTATGACAAATGTACTTGATTCATATCATTAAGAGCTTTTTAATAATTCAGATGTTTCTGCATTGTGTTGTTTATACTTGCACACATGACATGGATGCATCTCAACGACTCATTGGATTTCCTTTTCAATAATTGAGAAAGAAAATTAGTTTGGCAGGCTCCTTCACAAATCCTGTAAATGTACATGCAAATTCTTCTATGCAAGTGTGTTTGGTAGCAGGTACTAGTTCATGATCACTAGGAAGATTTGTCTGATCATTATTAAAATGGCCTGCCCAATAGAATTTGAGTTTTTTTTTTCTGTCAAGAGTAATCTATTTACAAAGTACAGCAATTATATGTTTTTTTGGCATTCATTTTTCCTTATTATATTTCTTTGTTTGGATCTCCATAATGTATTTGGATTCTCTCCCCATTGCAGATGATAGAGGAGTGTGATGGACGATTTAAGAAGGATGAGCAAGGACAAGAATGCAATGTAGATGAACGGGTCCAAGAACTTTTGGAGCTAGTAAACGAGGTTTTCCCTCCATCCCCTCCAAAGCCAGAGGGCAATGAATGTGTGAATGTGGATGTGAAAAACATCTGAAAGAGTCTGATCCTCAACATGAAACACAAACAATCAACATTTCTGGTACAAGAGAAACAACTTTTAGAGATTTGGTTGCCAGAGACCTGTCTTTTTACAGATATCCATCTCAAAAAAGATAACGCAGTCTATGCAATTCAACTATAGTTCAAATTCATGACTCCCTTATCCCTTTGCTCTCTTTAGAAATGAACTATCCAAAACTAAGCATTTTGCCACAATTGTTGTACACTTGCGAGAAGATTGAAACCAAGAGTAGAACCAGTCATGTTTTAAATGTGAAGCGTTGAAGTTAGCTGTATCTTTTCTATGAGATAATACAATGCCAATTTTCCCTCCTTGAATCACATCGACAGAGGTAGCTTGTGTAGTTCTAATCTTTTAGTGAACATTCTGTACAATGTCCATTGGTTACTTAACCTGTACAATGATGAAATGCATCCGTTTCTTATCGTTGATATAAGGCCCCAAAACATCGAAATAACATCCAGAAGGACGTGGAGGCACAAGAAGGCAAGAACAACAACTGGTTTCCATTTGTAAACTACTACATTATCAGACACGATCAACAAAGGACGTGCCGAAAGAAGGGGCGAAAGCCGCGAAAACATGAAAGGCCACTGTTGTTTTTTTTGCTGACAATACGAATGGGATAAATTCACGATGGATGGAATCTACTAAATTTTCTTGGGAAATCTCTGATGCCCATGCCCTGCCCTGGAAGCCTTGTCGAGCAGCAGCAACAAGCCGGCGTTGTTACCGCATTGCCCTATGGGGTGCCTGACATGGATGAAGAACAGCAATGAACAGAGAAGCAGAGAACAACGAACAGTGAAAGCAACGAAATTAGGAGGATTTTATACTCACTTGATACGGCGCGACTTCCTTCGCCATGAAACAATTGATGTGATCCACTGCAAGGTAATGGAAAGAGCAAAGCTAATTTAGGTTCCATCTTTAATGAAGCTTAAAATTGGGTTTTTTACTTTTTGAAAGCAGCCATGTTTAATAAGAGGATATGGTAAAAAGCAGAGCATACCGAGCAGGAAGTTACAAATACCCTTAAAATAGTAGAATGAGAGCTCTAATTTCAGTGATAAAGTTTTTTTAAAAAAATAAAAATTCGCGTTCATAGATTCTGGTAAACATTTTTTGCTCTTTCTGCATACAATCCAGAGCAGAAGGCGGTAGTTACCATATCATTATCCTATTTTAAGACTAGTAGTCCTCATTTGGTACATTCCTGAATCCTGATTAGCGGCATATGTATTGGTAATGTCATAGATCCTAGCAACCGAACCTTTTATATCAACGAAGTATTACTAGATGATGCAATTCCTACTACTATGTTTTCAGTAGTAAACTGGTCAGAAAATATTTCCTTTCGATTGTGCACACTTTCTGCATGGCATATATAAAATCTTGTAAAGGCTAATTGCACAGCGCAATAGCTTTATCAACCACAAATCAATTACCATAGTACAGGAGCTAGATAGAAATTGTTAGCATTTCCTAAGATCATAAAAAGATTACCTTGACCACCACTGCAAAGAAGGATGTCCTCCTCAATGGCGGCCGCTCGATCACCATCCTGTGCATAACCAACGGCGGCTGGGGCGATGGCACGGTTACGGTCATGGCCGGCGGTGCAGCGCCTCCCTTGTAGTGGTGCTGCGCGACGGTTGCGGCCGGCAGAGGCGGCACGGTCTCCCTGCAGAGCTGCTGCGCGATCTCCTTGAGCAGAATGACCTGCGCCTTCTCGGCGCCCATGGAGATGATGGCTTGGCGCATGGTCTCCCGGTCCGCTTCTAGGGCCTGCAGGCGCGCGCTGAGCCGGCACATCTCCTCGTCCTCCACCCACGGCGCCCCGTCGCCGCAGCAATCGCTCCCGGCCGGCGTGCCGCCGCAGTATGAGCCCTCGGGCACGGCCAGGGGGGCGCCGCGGCCATGGATGGCGTCGACGGTGTAGACCCGGTCGCTGGCGCCGCAGTCGTCGTCGGGGAAGAACTCGCCGTCGTAGAAGTCGAGGCTGTCGGCGTCGGAGTAGGCGCGCGCGTGGCGGGGGAAAGCGGAGCCCGGCGCGACGCGGATTATGGGCGTGGTGGTGGTGGTGGCTGCGGCCGTCGGGCGTTCGAGCAGGTGAACGCGATGGGCGAGGCGTGTGAGGTGGTCGCGCGGGGTCTGCACGTCGAGCGCGTCCGCCTCGGATGCGGTCGGCGGGTGGTCGATGCAGCACCGCAGCGCCGGGTAGTATCCACCCGCGGCGGCGGCGGCGGTCGGTGGCGGCGTAGAAGGATTGCGAGGCGAGGAGCAGAGGTTCGGGGTGGAAGCGTGGCGCGGGGAGGAGCAGACATGCGGGGTGGAAGCGTTGGACGCGGCGGCCGCGCCGAGGCGCGACTGGAGCGCGCGCATTGCGGCCTCGCGCTTGGCGAGGAGCTCCTCGAGCGAGGCGAGCTCGGCGGCATCGTGGGACATCTTCTCCTCGGCGTAGCGGCGGAACTGGCGCGCCTCCATCATGGCCTCGGCCTTCTCCCGCTGCAGGCGCAGGATCATGGTCATGGCCTCGCTGGCGGCGCCCGCGGCGGCGCCGCGCTCGGCGTCGAGCTCGGCCTGCAGCTCCCCCATTGCCGCCTGCTGCCGCGCCAGCGCTCCCGCAGCGCCGCCGCCTCGTCGCCGATCTCCACCCGCACGACCGCGGGCGGCGCCTCGGGCGGGGACTTCCTCTTCAGCGGCAGCCTCGCGGCGGCCGCCGACGGCGGCGCCGAGGAGGAGGACGCGGCCGGGTGGCCGCAGAGGGGGCAGAGAGGGGGCGGGGGGTCGCCGGCGTCGGCCATGGCGGAGGGCGGCACGTGCGCATCCGCGGCGCGGGGAGGGGGCGCGCATGCGCGCGCGAGGGAGGTAGAAATGGGGAGGGAGGAAGGGGAAGGCTGGAGGAGAGGAAGCGGGAGCGGTTCGTTTTTGGGCTGTTTGGCTGGTGCCTGCCGTTTTTAGGAGGATGGTTTATGGCTTGAATTTGAACTGAACAAACGATGAAAAAAAAGAGATTGGAATTTCAGATTTCCAGGCCATCAAAGATAAAGTTGTGCATCTAATGGCCTTAGCGTTGCAAAGAGTTCATGTGCTTCAGTGCTTGGATTGCACACAAGTTCATCATGAACACACGTTGTGGACTTGTGGTTTACCGTTCATTTGCAATTGGCATTACACGTGGCAACTGCTTGTGATACTCTGTTCTTGAGCCTCCCCTTCTCGAGCTCCCCGCAACACATGCTCATTTCTTCCCCGATGCCTCTCGCTCCTATAGTCCATAATTTTTGCTTCCTCTCATCTTCCTCTTCTTCCATTCTTATCTTAAGACAAGTTCTTCCGTACATGCTGAGCGTCAGATTTTGTATCAAGATTTGTTCTCTCTCTCTTCCTCTCTTCCTCTCTCACAATTGTCTCCCTCCTCTCCCTTTCTTCCTCTCTCTCACCGTCTCACGCTAATCTTTCCGCTCTCTCCTCTATCATGGACCCTTATCTCTGCTTTCACTTACTCTCTTTCTCTCAGCTCTCTTCCTCTCTCCCCCACATAGCTCTCTTCTCTCTCTTCCTTTCTCCCCTCTCAGACGGACGGTTCTCTCACACATCTCTCTCCTCTCTCATAGACGGCTCTGTCACATCAAGAATGAAAGAGGAAGATAGAGGAGAGAGATAAGTGAGAGGGGGAGAGAGAAAGTCGCAGGATAGAGGAAGAGAAAGGAGAGGAAGAGAAAGAGTTTGTGAAAAGCAAAGAGAGAGAATGAGAGGGGCTATTTGTAACTTTTTTGGGAGATGAAAGTACATATCATTATGAAAATTGAAAAGCATGCAACGCGCATGGAAGAACTTGCAGTAATGGAAAATTCATCCTCATGAGGGGATGCATTAATTGCAAACTAGTTAGGTAGGTTTATGGGTGCATTTCTCTCCATATATTTCTTGAGATAGCTTGAATCCTTGTCATGGAGAAAACCATGCACTGAATTTCATCTTTCATTTATGGGTTTATTGCATACATGCTATTACCAAGTGTCCTTTTCGCATATTTGTCATTATAAAATTGGCACTCCTTAGTGCCACTAAAATTCAAATCCATTGCGAATATGTCGCTATTAGTTTTGATCGGCCAAAATAGACTTTTATACCCCCTCTGTCCTCTTCAAATTTGCAAAAAATTGTCACTCCCTCATCTCCCTCCTCCCTTCTCTCTACTTCTTCCTTCTTCCCTAACTTCGGCCATGGCAATGTGTGAGTTCCTCTAGCGGCGGCGACACGTGATGGAGGCACCAACGGTGACGCACATGCGATTGGTGACAGCGCATGTGGGCGGAAGCGGTGACAAGACGCGTGGGCAAAGGCAGCAACACGCGCAGTTGACGACGAGCTCCTCCGGCCGCCTAGCATGCATGGGCGACGACAGCGACAATGACAAGATCCTCCGGTGGCATGCGTGGGCAGAATGCGACGACGGCTTGGTGGCAACGACGAGCTTGCCAGAGGAGTAGGAGAGAGAATAGAGAGAAGACGAAGATGAGTGCAATTTGGTGCATATAAAAAATATGATGGGGCAAGATGAAAATGACATGTTTGAAATAGATTTGAAATACGTTTAATCATGATATGGATGCACTTAACCCTTCATTTATTTATAAGACAATTGGCTAACAGTTACAGGGAAAAAAAACAAAGAAAGGCCTCTAAGAGCTAGTGTCATCTTATGCTAGTGTCGTCTTCTCTTTTCTATCTTGGAAATAAGTTCTGTTTGTTTCTTTTAGTTTAATAAATGGGACATAGCTCTCCCATTCTATTAAAAAAAAAAAGAGAGGAGAATACAACGATATAACAACTCAAAAAGATGTATGCAGCACAATAATGAACCACAAAATGCATGGCACGTAGATGAGTTTTTTTTATTGAAAGGATGATTAACGCACACGCAGAACTAAATTTTTGTTACCCTAGACACCTTTAAATAAGATGAAAGTACTCTTTCTCGTTTATTGTACCGTAAAAAAACTTCAAATATGAGCTCAAATTTTTAGTTGAGTTGATTGGAGCATGTGCAATCCAAACGAGATGAGCACCAACTGAACTCAAGTACGGATGGTACATGTTGAGATAATCTACCAGGAAGTGACGAATTAATCAACGGGACGTCGACCCTGACATGATTTCAGTTCGTTCGAGGGTAAAAGAATTCTCTGTTAGGGCTCCGAGCTAATTAACGGGTATCCCAATTGCATTCACTTGTCCTTACATGCAACGAAAGAAGAACATTCCATTCGGCTCTCGTTCTGGTTCGATGGAAAGGTGAAGAGCGCTTGATGTTTGTTTTCCGACTTTGCACAATAAGAGGAGCACAGATTTCACAGGAGCGAAGTAGGATCTCCACACTTGAACTAGACATCACTCGTCTCCAATTGGCAATAGATCAGGATACACACTTTGAAAGCCTATTCCCTGGCCGCCTCATCTTAGAGCTTTGTATAGCAACTATTGTGACCACTTCTTCCCCGACGCCTCCTACTCCTATCACACCGACGCTGCCCACATGCTAAGAGATAAGATTTTGTTTCTTCCTCTCCCTCCATCCTCGTTAGATGACACTTGTTTCTAACTCTGTCAATGTGGCTGAGTGGTTGAGAGGAATGGAATGCTGGGTAATATGATATATGAGCTGGTAAATGGAGTTGGCATATTGAATGAACTGCATGTTGCGTTTGTATTTATTGCAATCCCTCTATTCAGAAACATAAAGCGTGTATTTTGTTTTGCTACGACAAGACTTTGACAAACAATTACTCTATTAATATATAATTTTTGTGAAAAAAATAGTGCTACTAGATTTGTATTTAAAAGTACTTATATATTCAAAAGTAGATTAAAAGTTGTTCCATTCAGTTCGTAATATTTTTTAAAGTTTTAATTAGTTGTTTTAAGATTTTAAAATCTAGATAAATAAATCGAAGAATTTAGTTTTTTCATCACCCTATCTTACCAACAAATAGATAATCAAATACGCTATATCCGGAAAACAATCTCTTAATTCTATAAAATAAGGCCACGTGACACTGACCTCTTAAAGCACCTTTGAGATGTACTTGGTATATATTTACGTATATAATGCATTTGCCCAATTCATCAATGTGCATTTGCCCAATTCATCAATGGAGCATCGCAGTGAGTTCAATTTTCTGATTTTCCCTGATTCGGCCACCATGTCCAATTCATAAATTTGCATGCTCGTTTCGTTTCACTTCAAAACGCTGCATTGTCGAGAATCTAGAAACATCATATAACTACTTAGCATAGCATCAATTTGCACTAGTTCAGGCTAGCCGTGCCTCCGCCATGGCCGCCACAACGGAGAGCTCCGGACCACAGCACCGCGATAATCCATGTGACCAGTAGATGATGCGGATTGAGGTCGAGTGACAACCGTGACTTACCTAAGAATTGATGTTCATACGCACCAGTCCCTGGGTATTTGAGTATCAATTCATACGTACAAAATTGTCGTCCAAAATAATATATACTTTTGCTCCAAAAAAAAAAACTTAGTTCTATGCCCGTAGACTTAGTAATACTAAGGTTGAGCCGTCATACAATTCATTGTTGTTGGAGTCATCAAAATCAGTGGAAAGAAGACCATTCAAAAGAATTCCAACGACCATGCATTCCCGCAAGTGACCGAAGTAACCTCAAACCTCGTTGTGGCCGTTGAAATTTGGACCATCTTCTTCGTGACTCCCGTAGGGGGTCCTCATCATGGCCTTAATCTAAAGGGAGAGTGGGTCAGTGTCATCCAAACACTGGCTATATATTATTCCTCCTAATACATATGGTGATAAGGCTTCAAGGGAAGGAGTGAGGCTCTTTTATTTACGTAAAGCTAGTTTAAAAATTTAAACCACCCTATCTAGCTCGCATTTTACTGAATATTCTTGGATTAAACAGAACGCTAATTTGTCTAACAATCATTCATAATAATCAACCATATACCCACAACCATAGTCTATTCTCAACCTCAAGTCGTACCCAACCAAGCCAACATATCCATTCACCAATCTCATCTATCTCCATCCTATCCGGGAGTGATATCATGTTGTGAGCCACACATGATATGAGGTATCTAGTCTTGACTTAGGAGGGTTGTACGTCCAATCTAGTAGTCTCACGACTCCGAGGTGCCCTGTCTTGACATAGGAGGGTTTCCAACCCAACCTAATCACATGGACCCAAAGTGCTCGGTCTTGACCTAGAATGATGCCAATCCCAAACTAATCTCACGGCCTCATGCTCACTGGCGCACCAAACTTGTAGTATCGCGCGATGACCACACGTTGTGTTGGAACCATCCCTTGATAGCAGTCTCTCGCTACGCGTGTTACTTCTCACTCCATGCGGGAGTGAGAGGGGGGAGATAGAGCAGGGGCGAGAGAGAAGATGGAAAAAAGAGAATATAGATTTAATTTGAATTTTGAAATTTTGCTCAAGTTTGCCCAAATTTGAGGTGTTACATCCACCTAAGTGGTCGCCGCCGCCTGCATATTTGCCTGCTAGAGAAAGAGAGGAAGAAGAAGAGAGAAAGAAGATGAGACGGGCAAAATACAATCATGGACATGTTTTCCCCTTCAATCCTGGGCGTGTTTGGATTGCGGCCGCAGCACGCCGTGCCAAGGGTTGGTGAGCCGTGGGCGAGGGTGCGCCGTCGCTCGCGTTGGCAAAGAAATCGGCCGCCCTCGCCAACGCTCGTCTCCACGTTTACTGTGCGCGGGCGCCGGCGCGATTTGGAGGGCGAGCCAACAGACGGCAACAATCCAAACAAACGCCAAATTTCGACGGCTCGCCGTCGCTCGCGTTGGTGCGCGGCGGCTGCGATCCAAACACGCCTGTCTTGTCCTGCTCTCCCCTTGTCCTGCTCTCCCCTACTCCGTGGTATCTTTTCTCCTCCTTTTGCAGCTTGTTTGTTCTTATACTCATTGAACTTGAGGACACTGTGCTTCTTTTGTTCTTGAGCTTTTGCATCTTCAACTTTGAGAGGTCTCTATCGTCAGCTTTTCTTCCTCGATGCCCCCCATTCTTATCACATTCGGCGCATAACCCTGTCTGATTTGGCTTCCTCTCCTCTCCTCGCTGTCCTCTTCCTCCATTCTTGTTGGTTGACGCTTGGTTATTGCCAAATGTCAGTAGAATGTGGTTGAGAGGAATGGAACGCTGGATGATCAGAGATGATGAGCTAGCTAGTTAAATAGAGCTGGGAAATGACTTGCATGATGGTTTGGCATATTGGCATGTATTTGTGGATTACGATCTGCGATGCATTATTGCGAGGTACTCCAGGTTTTTCGGTACATTTCGGCCTCATTTCTCACAGGATACCTTTTAAGTTCTTGTAATCAACAAAAGCATGTGCTTCTAGAGTCATGCTTCATTTATGGGAGCGACAAGGCCACGAGCTGGGGAAAAAAAAAATTAATTGCACAACATACTACGTGTTACTACAGAATTGTAAAATTGAGTGACACCGTATGTAATTCGTTAAAAAAACACTCTTGCACATCTGCTCTACAAAAACAACATGTTGGCCAGATGACCTCGCATGAGATATTTTCGATACCGTGAATATTTTGTTTCTTGGCTAATTACATCTATTAACGAAACTGGCTATATGAGTTTGCTTGTTTTCTTCTTGAGTGATTATCTCTACTTATATTATATTCTTCAATTTTTCTAGATTTAACTATAGCTCGTCTTTCTTATTTGGGTTAATTGCATACGTGCCATTATTAAGTTCCCTTTTCGTGTACTTCCTGCATATCAAAAAAAGTAGATGTTTTAGTCACGTCCTAAACATCCGGAGGGTGTTTAGTTCATATTTTGTTTTAGGCATGTTAGGCGTGGAAATGGAAGCTAGAGGGTGTTGGAGATGGAGGTCAGTGCCCACCACCTGGCCCCCTCTCCAAACGCCTTCCAAACTTCGCCGACACCTGCTCCCCATCTCGACGCATGGGTTAGATTGGCTGCCGCCCGTCTCGCCGTCCCACATCCTGCCTGTCGGCCTCGCCCCGCATGGGTTAGGATTGAGCGCCATCGGCCTCCTGTATTGATAGCCACCATCCTCCATCTCCATCGCTTGCCATCCATCTCCACCGCCCAAGTCGCGCCCCACCGACCATTGATCTCCATCTCCAACTCCCTCCAGCTTCCATTTCCATGGCCCACACCCTCGTCTCCAACGCTGTTAGCTGCTATTCCTTCTGTTGTTAGAAGTTGTTAGTTTATAATGGTATTTTGGATGGGAGAGAGCTAGCTTATGGTTATGTTTTGAAAATAGCTTGATTTGATCACTCTATTTGCATGACCCACCATCATGTGGTCGGGCCTTCTCAAATGAGAAATCACATAAAAAGTTTTTTCTTTAGCACCGTTGGTCGTATCAACCACGAAAAAGTATTTCGTTAGCACTGTTGGTCCTATCAACCACATCATCCACATCATCAGCGATAGGTTCGAAGTGCTACCCCTCCCCATCCTTCATGGCAGCGTGGTTTCTCAAATACATCATCACCTCGTTCTTCCACCTTGCCATGACTTGCCGGCAATTGACCATTTCCGTAGAATATTTATCAAGTATCTTTTGAACACCATCCTCTTTGTTGTCGGATGATGTTTTTAGTAGTGGCAACAACAAATTTAGATAACTCCTTGGCACAAATTTTTTTTATATCAAATTCGATTAAACTCAAAGAATCGAAAGGGAGTTTATGAAGACCCACCCGATATTGTGCCTTCACAAATTGAATTCGTGGCATATTGTGTTGGGCACAAATGTTTGATGCATCGACCAAATCCTAATATATAAGCTAATAAATAAAAAATAATGGTCACGAGCGCAAAAAGAAGGATAATGTTCAAAAAAATCAATAACGGTTAAAAGTAACATACATCAAGAATGTGTACACAACCCTTCATATAAATTACTTCCTTGCAGACATATTAATTGATAATTAAATAATCGGCCAAATAATCACACCAATTAAAATATTTAATTTTCTCAACATCCTTTAGAAAATGCAAAAAATCTCGGTTGGCTGATACCGTTGAATTTGGGGCTAAATAAGAACCCAAAATCCACAGCATGAATGAAATATAAAATGTGTCTTCTTGTTCCATGCCCTGAGTTTCTTTTCTTGGCCTTTGAATAAATATCGATCTTTGAGTTCATCATATTCGGGTTCGTCACATTTGGTTTTTTGAATAGAAATTTGTAGATTCCCATTAGAAATCCCCATCATCTTTTTTCACGAGTGGCTTGATTGGAATAGACTTGCCACCAGCATGTAAATGTCCTAACTTGTAATCAACCACCCGCTTAATTTGGTTGGAAGTATGCACTCGACCTTGGATAGAAGGCTTCTGAAGCCTATCCGAGTCACATTCACAAGCCCATTTTTCTCTATGGAAAGATTGGCCATAACTTTGGGAACGTTTTGCGAACATCACCTATATATATGCGCAAACTTTTGATATTACGAGTAAGTACAAAGATATTGGAATTTGGGGAGCCTGATGACGGCCAAATGACACTAGCAACGCTCGAATGAGATCATGGCGACCAGGCCGATCACAACGAGCCATCACCAGCACATCTGGGGGAATCACCGGGCCGATCAAGCATTTGAAGATGGATATGGATGAGATTTTTTTTTTTATCTTAGACCCTTTAGCTTTTATAATGCGATAAGGTACTTAAATTAATTATATGGCTCTTTATTTCCGATAAAATTGTAAGATGACGCTTATTAACCATTCCTAATTTGTGTTGGATGAAATGTATAACAGAGAAGAACACGAGAACTAAAAAAACATACGAGCAACCAAATATCTTTACCTCTAAGCAGTGGCGGATCCAGAATTTGAACAAGCCCCGGGCACAATTCCACTAAATATAGTTGCTAGAGCAAAAGATAAATGATGTTCATAATAAATGTAGGATAAAAGTTTTTCAATTACACCTTAATTAGGTGCATTAAAAAGTCACATACTTTAAGAAGTTTGCTATTTCTAAATAATATAGTACCTTTTTTAAGACAGATTCGGTTCTTCCAAGCCTAAGCCTTCATCAATAGTAGCAGTAGCCATAGATCTTAAGCCTAGGAATTTTAAAAAATCAATATTTCCGATATGAACAAATAACCAAGTTGATAGTAAGGAAAACTTAGAGCAAATATTTTTACATACCACTAGAAAGAGGTAGCTTCATCTTGCGGGTTCTCATATCTTGGAAGCGTTTCAATATATTACCATTTTCGATGCTCGAAAATACATCTCTCTCAATATAGCATACCATGCGATGATTTAGCCATTCATCATTCATCTTGTTTCTTAAATCGGTTTTGATGATATTCATAGCCGAGAAAGCCCTTTCTACACTTGCGGTTGCCACCGGCAAAACCAAAGCCAACTCAATGAAGCGATATACCAAAGGAAAAGTAGCATGTCTATCACTTTCAACCATTCTCACAGCAAGGTTTCCAAGGTCATTACAACTCAAGAAATCTGAATCTCCCCTCACATCAACAATGAACGTCTCAAGTTGATCCTTTAAGACTATGCAATCATAGTGAGAGAAGTCCGCCTCATATAATTTAGCAAGCTCAACTAGCTTATCTTTATCAAAGTTGGAAAAATAATTTCTAGGATCAAGACATGCAATGCATCTCAACAAATGAGTGGATCTTTCAGTGAAGCGATTGGTTAACTCCACAATAAGTTGATCGAGCACCACATTAAAGATTTCATGATTGTAATGATGGTAGTAGGTAGCCAACTGCCCTCTAAGACCCCTCGAACAACGCATTGCAGCTATAGTATCCGCCATATTTGGCACAACAATGTTATATTTGAGACAAAATGATTTTGCATCTTCAAATAGCTCTTCCCAACCATGCTGCCTAATGTCATTAACGTTATGCAATGTTGCTCCAATCAATCCTACAGCACGAACGATGTTTTGGTCTTTCTTTTGCAAGCATTGTGACAAATCATTGGTTTTACCCAATAATTTAATCATGAGATGCATTACAAGTACAAACTCAAAACTCTCCATTTTCTTCAGCAGACCTGTTGCTGTGGTTTTCTGTGTTGTAAGGCCATCTTCACATATGTTTTCTAATACCTCTAAGACTGCTTTCCACATGAATTGAAGACGACACAAAGTTTTATGGTGTGAACCCCACCGAGTACCAGTCGTTGAAGGCCATGGAATTGACCCCTCATGTTTGATGCTCCATCATATCCTTGCTCTCGTATTTTATGTATAGATAAACCATGACCAATAAGCATAACATCCAAAGCTTCCTTTAATGCAACTGATGTTGTGTCAGAAACATGTTGAACCCCAAGAAATCTCTCAATCACATTCCCTTTGTTGTTCACATACCTACATGACATAAAGAAATAAACACTATTAGTAAACTAAAATGTTCACATGATCACATGACATAATAGAAACTAACCTCACAACAACAGCCATTTGCTCTTTAATAGATGCATCTCGAGCCTCATCAACAAGAATGGAGAAATATTTATCCCCAATATCATTTATGATGGCCTTAGTGGTCTCTTTTGCACAAGCCTCAGACAATTGCTTCTGTATTCCAGGTGAGGTCAATAAATGGTTCCCGGGAGCATTTCCAAGTGTGCTTTTGGCATCAAGGCTCATCATTTTAAACCAATCAACCATCTCCAAAAAGTTTCCCTTATTAGCAGAAGTATGAGACTCATCATGGCCACGGAAGGCAAGAGCTTGCAATAAAAGAAATCTCACTACACCCAATATCATAGTGAGACGACCCAAATATTCTTCTTCTTGTTTCTTTGATCCTCTAGACATTACATGTGCTACGCTTTGCCTTTGATTTCTAAAAGCATCACAATGTTGTCTAGCTTTATTATGAAAACTATCTACTTTACCTTCATGCTGAACAAAACTAGAGGTTGCATTTTTCCAATTAGTAAACCCCTTATCTGTGAAAGAATGTGTTCCAAAATTTTCACGTCTTGGTTGCTTGAAAAGATAGCAATTAAAACAGTAAGCAGCATCTTTAGCAACACTATATTCCAACCAATTGTGTTTTTTATACCAATTTTCCAAAAAACCTCTGTCCTTTTTTCCAATCTTCTTTTTTGGACCATTCTGACCGGTTGGTTGGCATGGACCCATTAGCAAGTACTCTCTTCTAACAGCATCCCTAATACCAATAGGGAAATCCTCAATTGGTTTACGAAGTCCAGGATCTGCAACAATGTCATCAGAATTAAACTCTAATACCTCACGGGTAGGAGTCTCATGAGTGTTACTAGTTCCAATTCCCTCCGTCTCGACGGTAGCCGTAGCCTCAACTGAGATTCGAGTTGGAGGTGGACGATTGTTACTAGCTCCGGTTCCCGCCGTTTCTCGAAGATTTTCATTGGAACTTGGTTGTGATGTCACTGGTGTAATTGCCGGTTGATAAAAACTTTGCAATGTCCGCGCTCTCTTCATCCTCTACTTGATAACTCAAATATCTGCATAAATAATGACCGAAATTCTACTAGTTAATTTAGCATTTCTCAATGGACAATGGCTCAATTCTAATCACAAATTCACAGATCACAGATCATTTGATTTAATCACAGATCATAGATGAATAAATTATCATAATTCTCTAGCTAAATCACAGATCATTTCTCATTTTCTCTAGCAAACGGGCTGTCGGCTGTCCAAAAGAAGCTTTACCAACCGTCCAACCCAGAGGGGGCCGACTAGCCGAGGCCGAGGCGCCGAGGCGCCGAGCCAGCCGAGGACGCCGGCCACGGAGTCCGGAGGTCGGAGGCACGGCAGGCACCACAGACCTGGAGGGCCCAGAGGCGGCGGAGCAAGAGGCGAGGCGCCGAGGCCGAGGCGAGGCGGCGCGACGGGCAAGGGCAAGGCCGAGGCGGAGGCGGCGCACACGGCGAGGCCGAGGCGGCGCCCGACGGTGCGAGGGCGAGGCCGAGGGCGAGGCCAAGGCGGCGAGGCGGAGGCGGCGCGCGACGGCGAGGTCGAGGCGGCCGGCGCGCGACGACGGCGCTTAGGGCCAAAGTGAGAGGACGCGACGCTGAAGCGCCTGGCCCCAAATTGGCCAGTCTTGCTGCCTCATCGGCCGAGCGAGGTCTGGCTTGTTGGTTGGCACCAGGGCCGGCAGCACCGAGGGCGAGGCCGGGCAGTAGAGGTCAAATTTGGAGGCGAGGCCGGTCGGGTAGGGAAAAGTGCCCTGGGCTTCCACTTGTTGGGCCGAATTCCTATATGGGGGTACTCTTTGTTACCAGGCCAAGCCCAGGGCACCGGCCCAGGGTGCCCTGGGCCTAAATCCGCCCCTGCCTCTGAGACTGGTTTAAAACTCCTAAAAACATCTTCTGTATCCATTCAGCCTGGCTCTACTAGTTGGTATATGTAATTTATTAGATGAAAGATTAATTGAGAATATGATAATGGCAATTTAATTTTTCGTGTGAATTTGTTGGTACATGCAATCCAATAGAAGAAATTAAATAGGAAGAGGGAAATGGGAGAAAAAGTCAAGAAAAAGAGAGATGGTAAATTAATTAAGGACAAGGACATGGAAAGTTAGGAACGGAGAAGATAAATTGGGGAGGGAAATATGAAGTTACGAACAAAGCAGATTGCAGATTGGCAGATTTGGTAAGGAACTTTTTGATTTGAAATCACTACTTATATTGGCCATATATAATTTACAAGAACATTATGTAGTATTAGTAAGAGGAGGAAGGGTTGATGATTTGCAATGAATTCCAATCTTGGGCAGATCCAAAGAGAGTTTTTCCATCAGCTCATCACAGTCCACTCGCCACAGAATATTTTCAGGTCCCAATATACCCAACGTCAAATAACAGGGAATGAAAATTTACGCCAAAATCGAAGCACAATTCGCAGACTGACATGTTCGGAAGCCACCGGTGGAGATGGTCCTGTATAAACTGTACAACAGAACAAGAAAGACGATGCGTCGCGGTCAATCCGGCGTGTCAGGGGGCAGTTATTTCACTGCATGTGGGTCCCACGTGGAGCCACCACCCTATGGACCCACATGTAGTGAGAGAACTCCTCCTCTGCAGTACTGCAGAGGATACAAATGCGGTCACCGTCGACTGGTTCCCGAGCTGTTCTCCGGCGATCGACGCCCGCCGCTTGCCGTCGCGGCTCGCCTGCACATCTCTCGGCAGCCAGCTGCTTGATGGATGTGGTCGCCTCTTCCCCGATGCCTTCCATTCGTATTCACACTCGGATGCTTAGTTGCATATCTGCACTTGGCAAGCACGTAGCTTAATTTGATGTGGCCACCTGGTCGGCGTACAGGGATCGAGTGCTCGACGATAAGAGATGAGCTAAGTTTTGATAGAATTTGCCCGGCCCCAGCTGCTCGATCGCTGGGTTGGTTAATATGCACAATGCGTTGGGATGTTGTGGGGTGCATTGTCTGGCTCTTCATCTATTTATCGAGCAACTTTTGAGTGCACTAACTTTGCGTTACCCTTTTAACTATGGATGACAATCGGATCGGGTATCTCTGGTACACCCCTCTCATACCTAAACCCGAAACCCGAACCAGACCCAAAATATTTCATGGATATAAACCCACGCCCATACTCATACCCGATGGGTACCCGAACCCAAAATATATAATAAGCCTATATATTAATATTGAATACAATATGTATGACATTAATCAATTTCAACTCTAACCTTTCATCAACTGTTGAACATATAAACTTATATTTATACTTTAACCTTTCGACATTACATATTTATTGACAACACATAGTAACATGTTATATTATATTTAATTTTTATTATTCTTTTTGATACCCATGGGTATAAAAATAAACCCGAACTCGAAATATTTCGTGGGTATAAACCCATGCCTATACCCGAACCCATGGATAAAATCGTCATCCCTACTTTTAACTAGGTCTAAAGTGGCATGAGATGGTGCCTTTGATGACAAGGGTCACCTAGTTCTGTGGCAAAATATGGCCACTTGTCATTCTAGATCAATAAAAACAAATTCAAGGTGCTGATATATTTACCAAAGGTGCTAGCAAGAGAATTGTTTGACCGATTTGCGTTACAATCTCAACCTATGTGTATCCGGTTGTGATCGAAGTGGGATGTTCGCACAAGTGAGCCGCAAGCGGACGCTAGACATGAAGAAAAGTCTGAAGTCTCGACAAAGCCACCACAACGTAATAAGCATTTGCTGGTGTAACATCCCAAATTGGGGTGTTTTCCAAATTTTGCCAAATTAGAAATTCGTTTGAAATTGAGCTTGGCCTGACATGTGGGTCCCACTGCCAATCACTGTAGCGTTTCTCCTTTTCTCTCTCTCTCTCTCTCTCACTTCCCTGTCTCTTTCTCTCTCTCTTAGCCGCCATTGCTTTTATCCTAGAGCGTCAGAGCTGCTCAGATCGCCCGTGCTGGCAGCGCCAAGACGCCGATCTCCATCATGGCTGTGCTGCGCCCCTTCACGCGCAGCCATGCCTCTGCACATAGCAGCCTGAAGCGCCCCAAGCTGGCCTGTCGCCGCTCCACTCCCTCCTCTGTGTCCCCGAGCACGTCTCTGTGTCCCCCGTTCCGTTCGACGCCTATAAATACTCCTCTGCTCTGCTGAACCAAGCTTTCCGCTAGTTTCCCCCAAATCCGAGCGTCGCCGGCATCGAACCAATCCCGGCAAACCAGTGAGCCGTTGTACAATTATTCTCGCCCAGTGCTTCCCGAGATCCTCTTAACTATTTCCCCTCACCTTATTTCAGCTGAGGAGCATCGGGCCGTCGGATCGACGCCTCCCCTGCTTCGGCCGCCGACGTTCTCCTACCGCTAACCATCTTCGAGCCTTTTCGTCCTCGTTGGAGCGCTCGGTGAGCACCTCGTCAAACCCCCTCTAGCTATCCGTGCACGCACATCCTATTGTAACATCCCAAATTTTTAAACCCAATTTGGCACGTTAATTAATTTCTTAAAATGCATAATTTAAAAATGTTAATCATTTATTTATATTGCATCATGGCATCATCATTTCATGCATCATCCTGGAAATAACTGGTGCATTTTAAATCTCCAAAGTAAAAATATTTTGGAAGGTTATAGTAAATTGTTAACTTATAATATTTTCTTTAAGCAAATCCCATGTGGAATTTTGGAAAGGTGTTATTAAATTTTTGGGAATTAAAGTGTAATTTCCTAAGTATTATTGTATTCAAAAAGAGTATTTGAAATTGAAATCTCTTTGGAAATCAGAAAAGTTCAAAAGGCCTTAACCCCTTCTTGGCCCAGGCCGGCCCGTCCTCTCCTCCTCCTTTTCTTTCGTTTTTCCCTCCGGTCTCTCTGGTTGGGCCAGAGCCGAGCCGGCCCAGCCCACCTCGTCAGCTCTTCCTTCTCCCCTGTTTCTTCTTCCCAACACACCCGTGTCCGCATCGCCGCCATTGCACCCTCTCTCCTCTCTTCCGGGTCCTCGCCAGCTCGTCTCCCCATGAAACCTCTTGCCCCTACACTCTTCCGCCGGACCCCTCTCCGTCCCCTACCTTGTCTTGTCGCAGGCCAAACCATCCCTTCGCGTTCAATGCGATCACCTTCACGGCACCGGCCGGAATCGACACCGGCGACTGCCAACCCCGCGAGTCGCATTGAATACGTCCCGGGCGAAGCATCCCTTTAAGAGGGGTACTGCTACCCCAATGCCGCTGCTTCGCGCCGCCGCCTTGTGAACCGTTTGAACCGGTGCGTCGTCTCCACCGCAACTCTCTCTTCCTCTTCTACCTCGTCCCGTCCCCCTTTCACCCTCACCTGTGGCTTGGTCGCAGGACGCCCCAGAAGAGATCGCACCGGTGGAGTGGAACCGTGCGGTCCGCGTTCGTCTCCGGTGCCCGCAACCCCGCCGCCGTCGCCACGTCGCTTGGCCATTCTTCCGTCTCGGTAAGCTCGCCTAGCGGTTTGCCTCGCCTTGTGGTTGAGTATGACCGAAGGAATTGCATCTTGGTCCCATCACTTGCCAGCGCCGCGGTGACCGTGTATCGCCGCCGCCGCCGCCGCCGCCAGCGCCGCTAGTCAAGGCCCACCTCCGAGCATGCCGTGACTCCCGTTGTATTCGCCTCGCTCGCTTTCCGCTTCCCGCGCGCCAAATAGAACCCCGGTGGCCGGAGTCGTCACCGCCGTGTGCACCGTCGCCGTCGCCGGGAGCCCCTCCCCTGTTTCTCCCCCTTGTCGTCGCGGGAGAAGCTGCCGTGCGGGACAAGGCGGGACCCACGGTCAGCCAGCGTAGCCGCCTCGCCCGCCAGCAGGTGCCATGCAGCGCCATTGTTGGGCCTGTGCCGAGCCGGCCCATTGCCATTTAACCCTCTCCCTTTTATTTCTTTTTATAGTTTTCGATTAAACCATTTCTTGGTACACTAAAAGTATTTATTAAAATAGCTTGTGCATGCTAAAAATTCTGTAAAAATTAGTGAAACTACTTTATTAGTTTCTGAACCTGGTAAAATTATGTATTTTCATGTCATGCATGTGGAATCCATTTTTGGTTAAATAGATAAGCTCTAGGTGCATCATTTCATGTGCTGTAAGTAGTCTCTAAAAATTCAGGAAAAATACTTTGGAGGTTGCTGGACCTTAAAAATATTATTTGTATGCATGGCATCCATCCAGCATCTGTTTTGGTCATGCAAGTAATTTTGAGATGGCATCATTCCATGTGTGCATTACCATTTAGCATCATGTTTCCTTTAAATGAAAATGCTTGAAACATGGAGTTGCTGCATTTTCCTTAAAAACAGCATGGCATAAAATATTTTACTTATATGTGTTGTATTGCTTTGCATGCGTGTGCGCGTTTAGGGGGTCAAGCTCTCGAAGACCCGATCGACGACGTCCCCCTCACTTTCCCCGGAACCGATCAAGGCAAGTCCCCCTTTGGTCATATTGAGAAGCCATTTTCGGTTATTTAGAAAAAATTTATTAGACTTGAAAATATGCATGCTAGTTTAAAAGATAAATGCCGTATTTCCTAGACTTAGTTATCATGACCGAATAGAAAGGTAAGAAATATGGTAGGATTAAACCTAAGGCTAAAATATAAATTGCTCTTATTTATATGCTCTGATTGTGGTAGGATAAATGCTTAAAATCATTTATGCGGAATGATTCAATCATTTGTGCGAAATGAGAAGTGTTCTTGAGAAATGTTTGGGGAAGGATGATTTAAAAGATAGCGCATCAAGGGTAATGCTTGATAAGAAATGATTTTCCTCTTACCCCAAAATCTTTCCGACTAGGGAGATATTTTGTTAGTTGGTGCAGAGAGCACCATGTTTTGAAACTGGGCTAAAATATCAAATCTCCCCTAGTCTAAGGACTGCTCATCCTATGATCCTATGAACGGAGCCATTACAGTACGACCTCGAGCCCCGGAATGGGACGGGCCCGATCGTTGGCCCTCGTGGTTGATGGTCTTGTGGCGAAACATCGTCTGAGTGCGTAGCCTCTCGAGGGTAAGGCGTACCCACTCTGCAGAGTTAAAACTGTCATGATAGCCGTGCTCGCGGTTATGAGCGTGCAAAGGGACTGATTATATGGTAGTTTCTTCATTTTAAAACCAATTTAGAAAAGGGGTTTGAAAAGAAAGGATTTGAGATGAGTAAGGATTTGAGAAGGATTTCGTTTGAGCTAGGTGCCACCGGCGATATTCCGGATTGGGTGACGGCCTACCGGAAAGTGTCGCGCGGAATGGACCTAGCCGTTTTGAGAAAAGAAAAGAAGAAAGGACTTTGTTCTCGCTATGGAACTGATGCCAAGTGGCGAGAACCGTTTGAGAAGAGCCCAAAGAAAATGTTAAGATTTATTGTTTCTAAATTGCTTTGTCAAAACTAGGCTAATAAATGCCTTTCCGCAAAATATCCTAAGCCTTCCTTGTACTGAACCGCACTTGCATAATTCCGGACTTGCGAGTACAATTTGTACTCACCCTCCTTTTCTCCTCTCCCTTTTCAAAACTTCAACAGCTGGTCCATCCGAGTATGGCCCGCCGTCCGAGGAGGAGGACCCGGATTACGTCGAGGAGGCGTTCTTCGACGAAGAGTATGAAGATTAGGGTTACGCGTTCCTACAGCCTTCGTGCCTGCATGTGGGATGAATAAAATTCTAGATGTTGTATTAGGCTTCTATCGTTGTGTACTCTGACTTGCGGCCTGCGAGCCGTTGTATGTGTTTGTACTGGACTATGTTCCGTTTGTAATAATAATATCGTTGGCACTGCCTCGCTTACAGATATCTGTGTACTAGCCATGATCCTTGGGACTAGTACGGGTTTACGCAGGTGGAATCCGATCTTGTAAATCGGGTGCCGACACCTATAGGCCCTCCCACCGCTTAATTTGCTCTGGCGAGTCTTCTTCCGCCGCCGTCACCGCGCCGCCACGTCCGGCCATCATCGGCCTCGGCGCGAGCACCATTGGAACCGTAGCAGGCCGTAGATGCCGACGTGCTCACGCACATGATCGGATCTGGCCTGTAGCGCCGCCTCGTCAATCGCTGTCGCCGCCGAGCAATATCTCCGGCGCGAGGTAGACGACGAACCAGCACCGTCCGATCTACGTTGCGATTCGTGCCGTGCGCGAGCTGATGAGTCGCTAGCAAGCGGGCCCCACCTGCCAGGGTAAATCCTCTCACTCACGCACGCGAACCGCAGCCGCGCATCACTGACCGGTAGGCCCGTGGTCCCACCTGTCCGGTTTAGTGGAAGCGTCCGAGACACGGGCGCTTTCCCGTTTCTTTGGCGCCTTTTGATTTTCCGCTTTCAGCGTCACCGTTCCAGCCGTGCGGGCGCATGTGTGGTAGTGGGCCGTGGGTTGAATCCGTCAGTTGGGCCGCCCACTAGTTGGCTCGGCCAGAGGGCAATTAAAGATTTTTCTAGCGTTTATTCATTTACCTAATCACAGATTTAGCCCCTGTTTTTATTTAAAATAGTTAGAGGCTCTCAAAAATTCTGAAAAAATTTAGACAAATTCTAAATGACAATTATGATTTTATAAAAATATAAAAGGTAGCCTCTGTAAATAGAAACTGGCACTGTTAGAATGTAATGGCAATTCCCTCTAAATATAAATAGTTAGATAGATTTTAAGACATTTGTGGATAATTGCAATCAATGATTTTGGCATCTAGTGTCCTTAGTAAAATATTGGTTAGATAAATGCCTCAATAATTCTAGAATGATTTAAATGTGCATCCCATTTAAATATAATCTTAGGGGTATTTTATCCCTAAACAATAACCAGATAACTAGCCTTTTCTTTATTAAAATCCACCCATGAGATGATTTTGGGAAAATAAATTAGTAAAGAAATATAATCTAGAACCATTCCCATTATTGGTGAACCTATAGTTTATTTTCACCTCCGTCAATTTCACCTCGCTCGAAGGTAAAAATTCCGATACGCCGTCCTTTTATGTCCCGAGAAAACTTTAAATCACCCTAATATATTCCTATCGTATTCTGGGGTTTAACATGTAATTATATGCTACTAGTATTATTTATTAATGAACTATGTCATGCATAGCATATCATGCGCAAAGTAGATCAGCTAATCGACCTTAGGTACTTATGCCGAGGGTTTGACTTAGATCGTGCATGCATCATGATTTCCTTTGCATTAGTAAGTAATTATAGTTTGTTGGTATGATTAGACGTAGGCGATCTCGAAGAAAGATTTGGGGACGCCGAAAAAGACCACCTACCGGATCAAGGCAAGATAATACTTACTCTTTAGATGTGATCCGTATTAGAGAGAGATAGCGACTTTCTCTAGTACGGATTAACATCATTAATATCATGATTATTATCCAGTTTTCCTTAAACTATGTTTTTTAATTATTAAAGATGCATGCTTAGTAGATTTCCTATTTATTAATCATGTTATACTTGTACATGTCTGCCTTGAACTGTTTAGCCTTAATGACTGCCTTCATAGTCATGGCTCTTGTTAGCCTATGATTAGTTTGGTAACCACTTTAACCCTACCTAATGGGTCAAACTTGCTTAGACCGGCTTAGACTTAGCAAATCTTTTGGCTAATTGCCATGGAACGGTGAACCGATATTCACTGGTCATTTATTATTCTCATTTAATATGACATGACATATGGCAGTTAAGGCTAGTAGATGTATGTTGGACTGATTGTGTTTGTGGGTATGGCATGGAGGTACTTGGTCGGTTAAGGTCAGTCGGTTGGGAAAGTCCAAGTGTGTGGTGTGGTTAAATGACCGTGGAAGTAGAGAATGATTGGTGGGTTTCCCCTAGTTGGATTTGGACATCCAGAGGGATGATTATGGCACGAGATGCCTTGTGCTGGGTTTAGCCAGGGCTTGCCCAGGAGGAGCGTGGAATAAACCGGAGAATGTTCATGAGGAACAAACAAGTTGGTGTGGTGAACTGTTAAGCTGGGTTGTGTATTTGATCTAGAGTTGGTCGATTGTGGGTTGGTTGGTGGGAATGGTTGGTATAGTTGGTCAACTGGTTAGGTTTGGTGCATTGGTAAGCTGGTAAACCCTGATTTCACAAAAACAAGATATCTTATAAATGATGCTAGTTAGGATGATTTTAAGGTCTTACTAAATTTGGCTCTACGCAAATAAAATAAACTCTCTCCTCCAAATAAAGCCTTCTAAGCACTATATGCATTAAGGGAAATGTTAACTAGCCAGCGTTTGGATGATGCTGACATCGCCTTCTTACTCCTTCTAGTTGATGGAGTCGAAGAGGACCCTTACGAGTGCCATGAGGACGACGGGCAAGACTATGGTGGACCTGAGGAGTAGTAGGGTTTACTCTAGTCGCTGATGGACCGTAGTTGATAGGATTTCTTTTGGGTAGATATTTTGATGACCGCTGTACTCTGAACAATGTTTATTATCTTAAGGCGTGTATGGGCCTCCTTACTAAATTCTCCTAAGGACGTAACAATGCTGTAATACTCAGGGATTTATTTATCGATGTATGATTGTATCGGCTATGTGGTCTTTCGCGCTAGCGTACTGATCCAAGGGCTAGTGCATGGGATCGTCAACCCTCAAGGTAAGTTAAAATCGAGGGGTGACAGCCGATCACTGTTTGTCATCTAGCGAATACTAGATAGGATAGTTTGGTTGTTTATAATTTATTTGTGCTGTCGTAACAAACTCTATCACGATGAGACATATATAAATTAGGGAGTCTGTTGAGTTCCCCTAGCGCCGCTAACACAATCTTTACAGAACTTACCGCTGAACGTCTTTAACAAGTAACAACTACAAAGGAGAAAGACCACCAACACCAAGTTTTGTACATGGAATTTGAAGAGAAACATTATTAAGAGAAATACTATCATTGTGGTACGTCTGAATTGGAATAACATTGAACAAGTAATAGAGCAAACCATACAAAATGTTTTAGTGCATCATAGAAACATACAAAATGTTTTAGTACATCATAGAAATACAAATCATACATGAAAAACTTCCTACATTGTGGAACACAAAAGGTAGTGCTTAACAATTTGTCTGTATAGCTTTGTCCACTTCAAGATAACTCAGAAAAAAAGACACTAACTCCATTGGCTCGGTGCATGTGCTTGATGTTAAGACACCCTGGGTGTGCTCAGGTCGGCTCTTCATGGCTATGAGAAGCTGACACCATTGACTCAACATCCTAGTCAATCCGTTCCTGGAGGAAACCCTGAGCGGCGGCAGTGGAGGTGGGCGTCTAATTGCAAAACAGCCTGATGAAGCTCCATTGCTGTTCAATTCTCATCCAATGGGTCTGGTTCTCCGGATGCGGGGGGTAAACGGGATGAAGTGGGTACTTTGATATGTTGCCAACCAATTTTCTCCCATCGGTAACAATGTTGATTCATGAACTTCCTAGCTATGCTTACCTGGATTGCTATTCTTAAGTTGTATGGTGTCATTTTAGCTTCTTTCAGTAGACATGGTATAGCTAGGCTCACTAAGCTACCAAGGAAGCTCGAGATGTCCTACGCGCAGGTAGACACCTCTTTCCCGATGCCTCCTATTCATAGTGGAACACGCCTCAAAAACTCCGAATGTCTCTCACAATGCTTGTTTTGCTGATACAACTTGCAACGAGATGCAGTGTAGTGAATGTGAGATGGTATGGTTGCTGAGAAGCATAGCACCAAGGATCAGGTCTCGGGTGTGCAGTGGAGGCTTGGATCAATTTAATAAAATATTGTCCAGCCTTCTTCATTAACTTTTGTATGAATTGGTTGGTATATGAAATTTAATAGATGGCAGATTAATTATGAAGAGGAAAATGTCAATTTAATGCTTTGGGTGAACTTGTTGGTACACGCAATTCAATACGTGGGAAATTAATTGAGAAGAGTGAAATGGGAAGCTAGGAAATGAGAGATGGTAAATTAATTAAGAATATGGAAATGGAAAATTAGAAACAGAGAAGATAAATTGCCTTGTAATGGAAATTTTCTAAAAGAGGGAAATGGGAAGTTAGGAATAGAGCTGATTGGCTGGTTTGATTGGAGGGAACAATCAAGAAAAGAGGATGCAAATTCATGACAAAATAGAAGGTAATCCGTTTTTAATGATTGTTTGATTTATTTTAAATCATAAATTAAAATTAAAATTAAAATTTATTTTTTTACAAGTTATACTAAGTGTTACTTGATTCATGGCAAAATTGAAGGTTATCTCTTTTCTTTCCAAGGCACAGTTTGATTCATCTTAAATTTAAACTGAAAGCTACTGCTGGTAATCTATTATTTTTTTGTACGAGTTATACAAAGTAACACTTTGTAGTTATTTTTATATGGCCTTCAGTTGTTCTTCTCAAAAATTTTTAATATATATTTTTAGTTTTCTACACTCTCTTTTTAAAAGCTCTCAACCTTTTGAAATTACAAGTTTACCTTAGAGTTTCAACCTCAAATAGGGTCTAAATCAAAGTCGTGCTTTTATTTAAAAAAATGTCGTGCTACATAAAGCAGGCTGGCACGTCTAGGAACTAGGATGATGCAAGGCGCCGGTGGAGATGCATGCGTGTTCTGCTGTTCAGAACATGAGAGATGCCGCGTCCGTCGTGGGAGACGGGCGACTAGTTCATCAGCTGTTCTAGGCCCTGAACCCGATCGACTCCCGCCGCATGCTATCGTGACTCGCCCCCGCATCTCTTATATTGGCAGCGAGCTAGTGAACCAATTTGGCCATCTTACTCATGAATATCCATTTGCTCATCACAGGTTGTGCTTGTGTGGTTGTGCTTGTGTTTCCGGTCCCTGCCCAACACAAAGCTCATGCATTTGCATTTGCATCTTGCAAATTGTAATTGTTTCTTGAGAGAGCCATCAGCCATGCATGGTTGGAAAGCATGGCCTCTTGTTCCCATATGCCTCCTAGTACTTTCAACTACACATTATCGTATTGTGAAGCTTCATATTAGATATACTTTTTTTTTCCTTTTTTACGGAAATAAGAAATTGATATTTACTTCTACAATTCCAGTTATATCAATGCTTTACTCCTATTTATTACTCCTGGAATTGTCGTGGTTTGTAGTTCTTGTTGGCACTAATTAGCAATTTGTTTTTTCTTAAGGCGAGCGCCAGGCGTCGGACCTCCGACTCCTGGCCCGCGGTCCGAACTTGCTAGGGCCATTGGATCGATCGACACCGCGCAGATCCGACGCTCCCCGCAGTGACTAGCAAGCGCGCGTGCGGCGACTAGCAAGCCTGTGCGTTTGATCAATTTTTCAATGAAATTTCTGATTATTGTATAAAATTCAAACAATGTTCAAAATGCGTGGAATAAATTTCATAAATCTTCTAAAATCGAGAGCAACCCATTTTAAATACTTTTAAATTTTTTGAATTTTTTCACTTTTTCAAAAAATTTTGATGTAAAACTAGTAGAAGGCAGTTATGAAACTTACACCTATACTAGAGAAACTTGGTCGTGTGTTGATAAAACTTGGCCGTGTGCTGATGAAATCTGATGAAACTTGGATGAAACTTCGATGTAGCCTGATAAAACTTGGATGAAACCTGTTGAAACTTGAATTGACCTGATGAAACTTGAAGAAACTTGTATGAGATCTGTTGAAACTTGATGAAACTTGCATTAAACCTGATGAAACTTGACAGTTCGACAAGTTTAACGAATATAAAATCCAAGTTTCAGTAGGCGAAACCCAAGTTTCACCAAGTGAGTTTGAAGAGTTATATGGCAACACATATCTTGTTTTGTTCGTAAAAATACAAGGAACACGTTGGCACAAACAGTTTATGGATTGGAGCACCTAGTTAAAAATTATGGTCACTGAAAAAAAAAATACCGTGGGACCCACCCTGCATGCGCACAGTGCCCCACCCTCCCACGCGTTCCGCGCGCAGCGCGCGCACGTCCGGACGCGCGGGCTGTAGTGTTTCCCTTTTCTTAAAACAATGCGCCCAAGTTATTGCGGAATATTCATTTTGCTTTATCCAATATTGTAGAGAACTCTAACTTGTAGGGTGTAAGACGAAGAACAAATCTAAACCATCTTTTTGATTGATTATACAGTGTAGAAAACTCGTCTTAGTGTATTGTGGAAGTGTTCCTGGAAAGTATAATGAGTGGGTACATGGAGAGACAATGCATCTATCATATATACAAAGCAGGGTAAACAAAGCCACCACGTTAATCAGATAAATATTCATGTAAATTAGAGAAAAAGAAAATGTCTCCACCATAGACTACGGTGGGGCCATATTATAATAGCTTAGATTGAATCTATTAATGGACAAATTCCAATATAAATTATAGAAAAAGAAAAGATCTCCACCATCCATTACGGTGGGACCAAATTATAAATGATTTGATTGAATATGTTGGTGTATTTCAGCTAACAAGTTTTTCCAGGACCTAATCCGACTGTTCGGCAGTGGGTGTGTGTGTAGTCGTGCAAGAACACAAAAACAAACACCAGGTTTTACCCAGGTTCAGGCCCTCTAATCTGGTAACAGCCCTAATCCTGCTCAAGCTTCTTGTGATGTGTGGACTAAATATTTTCTAGAGTCCGATCTCAGAATCGATCGATCCAACCCCCCTTTTGTAGACACACCCCCAATTCTTATATACTCGGACTGGCGTGGGTTACAAAATAGTGTGCGTTAAATGATCCTGCCACTACCCATCATTCCTCCGGTCCTTTTTAGTCTTCACCGCCATCTTTCATGCCCCTGCAGTGACAACGAGACAGGTTGGATACGACAGAGTGCTCGCCTGCCCCGAGTGCCTCTCTGTCACGTCGCAGTCTGGTGTGAACTGACATCACTAGCGGGGTGGGGGCAATCAGGCTGTCAGACCCCCGCCCACTTCGTCAGACCGGTTCCGTCGCATTGAATGATCCGGATTCAGTGTATCCCGGAGAAATCCTTGGCAAGGCAACTTCCTTGCACCTTCGTCATGTATCCGACAGTGGGGCCCGCGCACCCCTGCTGCCCCTGCATGCACGCCCATCCGTCTGCTTGCCGGGCGCCACGGGTCTTGGTCGCTCAACGCCTAGGGCCTGGTTGCTCGCTTGCGCGCCGGACCGCCATGTGGTTAAGACAAACAGCTTGAATTTTACTTCATTTGGGACTAGACCTTGGTCCGCTTGGGCCCGATGTTGCTGAGTATGGGACAATCCCTGACTGGACCCTGGCCCCACATGGCAGCGGAGCGGGAGCACACCCTAGTGTAGAATACATCGATGGAACCTATTATCAGAGAAATTTCCACATAAATTAGAGTAGAAGAAAATATCTCCACTATACATTATAATGGCGCCGGATCAAAATGACCCAGACTAAAAGAAAATACACTACAAATTCATAATTCAAAATAATAAAAATAAGAGTACATGTTTGTTGACGCGGAAAAGTGGTTTCCCGGCACCAACTACCGCCGAACAACAGGGGATCGGGCTTTCGGAAGACGTGCCAGCCGATTTGACCCTTTTGCAATCGGCAAGGTTTCAGATAGCAAGATACCGGCAAAGCAATAAAGATTTACCGATAGCTTGGAGATAAACCGATGATCGGCTTAACGAAGAGACGTCAAGCCGATGAGACTAGATGGAACCTAACACCTCCGGCGGACGGCGATGCGCAGCGATGCCGCCGAGAGATAGTATTCCGGGCGAAACCTAACTCCTCCTGGTGGACGGCGATGCGCAGCAATGCCACCAAGAGATAGTATTCCGATGCCGACGGCGAGGAGATCGGACTGAACCGAGACAGTCCCTACCGATGGAGTCGACGGCGAGGAGATCGAACTTAATCGAGACAGTAGACGCCAGCGTGTACTTTGAATACCGATACGAGAGGACCGATCGGATTCATAGCACAAGGGTAACAGGTAGACGAAATAGTAGATGTATTATTGATTGATAGATCGATTACACGCTGCACGGCAGCTCTTATTTATACTAAAGACGCACCGGCCAATCCGGTAACTCGACATGGACTCTTATCTCTTAGTTACCTAAAATAACTAACCGACTAAACTTGACGTGCAAGGCACGGACTAGATACAAGCTGACTCAATAATATTACTAAATATATGATAGCCGACGTGAATCTTCTAGGCGTGTTTAGCCTCCACACGTGATGCTTACTAATCACCCATAATTTCCTTGTATAGCCAATCACGTAGAGCTTTTCCAAATATGTGATTATGCTTCAAGATCTGACTGGCCGGCCACTCAATTAGATCATCGGCTATATACGTATGCATGTAATCCATAACTAGCTTGCCACGTACTAATCTTTCCATGTATAAAAATATGCCGATTATTCCACCAAGCTTAAGCATAATCGGCTATCATGCATGATCAGATCATCGACTTGTCATTAACTTGTCCGGGTATATATGAGATAAGCAAGTAATTAGCCGATTAGCCCATTAGCCGATTATCAGAACCATAAGCTTTTCCAGGCCACTTTTGATCTCAACGTGATGAGCTTGATTTCCAAAGCCGATATATAATCTTCCGAGTGTCCTTACGTACATATATAGCATGAATCGGCTTTCCATTTATAGCTGAACCAGCTAATCAGCATGAATCAAATCAGCTACCTAGTCTTTCTGTGTATATACACATACATAAAAGCCGATAATAATCTTTTTCAAATACCAGCCGATCAACCAATATTGACTTCCAATTATATGCCGATTTAGCTCAATTTTTAGCCGAATATGCTATTTTTCACCCTCTTTTTGGCACCAAAATAACCGTAAAATTGTGTCAAATTTGGGTGTCAACAATGTTGTAATGAAAAAGGGTATATACTAGATAAAATTTTAAATAAAATTAATAAAAAGAAAGCTTGACATGACACAATAAAAAAATAAATATACATAAATTTAGAATAAAAATAAAAATAAGAGTACATGCCAATTTGATCTAGGTTAAAGCCACGGTCATTATTTTGAGGTGGACATGGACCTTGAGTTGGAGGTGGACAACGGCTTGTATCAATAAAAAACCTCCTCATTTCTGAAAATTCAAACACATGTTACAACAAATAAATTAGTAATCATCACCTATTCATATTTCCGAATTTACTCTCAATTTCTTACTATTCAATAGTCGTTAGTCAATACTCCCTTTGTCCTACAAAGAACGCATTTCTGATTTTTCTCAGACAGATTAGTGTGAAAGGCAAATGACTAACCTGCCCCTAATTAATTACATGCACAAGCGTGCTGCTGCTTTGGTTTTCAAAATAATTAAATGTGCATGCGTCTCCTTTGATGGGGAACGGATATAGAGAGAGATGGGAGTGGGGGAGTTAATGGGCTGTGTCTTCTTTGATGGGCCCCATGTCTAAACATGCACTCTTTGTGAGACAATTTTTTAACACTAAAAATGCACTCTTTGTAGGACAGAGGGAGTACTCAATAGACAATATCATTACTCATTAGTCAATATGTACGGTTCCCAATTCACCTTTTAAAAGAGAGCAGGATGGGCTGGTAGATAGGGGTGGAAACGAGCCGAGCCGAGCTCGGCCGAGCTCGGTCAAAAACGAGCCGAGCCCGAGCCGGCTCGCTACTTTAACGAGCCTCAAAAGTAGGCTTGGCTCGAGCCGTTTAGAGGTCCGATCCGAGTCGAGCCGAGCCAAATTCGTCCGAGCCCGAGCCGAGCCACGAGCCACAGGAGGTTTTGTGTTCAAAATGTGTAAACGAGCCGAGCCGAGCCGAGCCAGGTCAGGAACGAGCCGAGCCTGAGCCGGCTCGCTATTTTAACGAGCCCCAAAACTAGGCTTGGCTCGATCCATTTAGATGTTCGAGCCGAGCCCGAGCCGAGCCAAATTTGTTAGAGCCCGAGCCGAGCTGCGAGCCACGAGCTATTTTTCCAGCCCTACTGGTAGAGGCAGGACGAAACGTCGAAGAGAGGCAGCGCCGCAGCGGGTTCTCGCTCTCGGCGAGCAGCGTGCCGACTTCAACCTCGGGCTTCTTACACGTTATTCCTGGGCAACATATAAATATATGGAAAATTGTTGAGATCCAACATGCACCAAAAGACCCAACAGAATAAAACCACGTTCATTATAAATACCTGCTCTTTAATATATAGAACTATCGTTCGTTCGTCAAATGCTACAGCACAGCACGTACTTAACTTCCTTGCGCAATTGGACCATGCATGCATAAACTAGTTGTCGTCTTGTCGAGATTGATTTCGACCAAACCAGGCGACGGAGGAGCTCAGCTCGGGATCAACCGACGATGGAGCCGTGGAGGCGTGGAGCAGTTGCAGTTCTTGAGCAGCTATGGCAGCTGGCGAGAGGAGATCTGGAGATGGAATTACTGAAATAGGAAACCCGAGGGGCACGGCGGCTTCGTGGGAACCAAGACGAGGGCAGCGGCGGCTTCCCTTGAGATTTGAGAAAACAACAGCACGCCGCACGCGAGGAGGCGAGAAGTCCGTGCCTGCGCTGCTGGGCAGGAGAAGCGTCACGCGCGCGGAGGCCTCGGGGCGATGCAGTAAGAGGCTGAGCCCACCTACATTTTGGGTCGTGGCGCCCAGGCTCTTGGCTTTTTGTTGCTGTGCATATGACCTGGAGGGTACATGGCTCATGGGTTAGTAGCCCGGGCACGAGACTAGGATCGCTGGACCCTGGCTCCGTCCATGCATGCAGCCAACCAAATCTGTTAATTAGAGGTAGTATGGTCATCTCAGTGGACTTTTTCACTTGGTTTCTTCAGCTTTTCTTGAACGTGAACCTGATCGACCTGCTCTCGCCAATCGTCCGCGGTCTTGCTCTCGACAACCATCCGCGTTCTTGCTGCTCGCCGTCACGGCTCTGATCATTGTTTCATTCAGAGACCCCACGATTGTTTTGCGGCCGTGCCCTTGAGTCCATGTAGCCGCATCAGCTCTTCCCCGATGCCTCCCATTCACATATCACTCACTCGCCACAAAACCTTCAGGTTTCGTTGCATGGCTGCACTCGGCATAGAGCTTCGATGGCATTGGCAGACAGGAACAAAATGCTAAGTGGATGGTCGTTCAAGAGATGGGCTGGAGTTGGGCAAGAGAGTTGCTGAGCTGCATGCTGCTCAGGTTAATATTCAAGATGCGTTGGGGGTAGCGCTCAGACTTTGCTCGAAGTATAAATAGTCGAGAGCGGATTTTCACGAGCTAGCTATGGTTCCAGGCACCTCTACAACTATTTGACTCAAGAGAAAGGGGGAGAAAGAAGGAAGGAGTCAAAGTGCTTAAATTTTGAAAGTTGAGGTTTTTTTTTTTTACAAATTACTAAGTGAAGGATGAATTGGACTGAGCACGGAGCTTGATACAAATTTAATGGTCGTGAATGTCTATAAAATCCTAGCTACCTTGGGTAATGCGTATTCGTAAATAGTCTGGGTGCTTTGCTCCTCAGTGAACGATTGGCTCCTATATAATTTAGATTTTGGGCAAGTGGTTGTTTTTTTTCAAGATGACGTACATAGTGATTGGAAGTTAGCAAGAGAGGAGATTTATTGCCTGTTACGAGAAATTATTAAGAAGAGATAAATGAGAAGTTAGGAACAAGCGTGACTCTGAAATCTACATGACTAAATGAACCAGTGCAAAGATTAAATCTTCGTCGCATAATAATGACTTGGGGCAAAGTGTATATATATGCTAAATCTTCATCGCATAACCATGCAAAAATTAAGCAAAAATTTTTCCTAGAGTCCACTTCCAAGCTTAACTGGTTCTAACCAAGTTCCGCCCTGTTTAGTGAACCTAAATTTACAGGGAAAATCGAAGGGATCCTTAGCCGACTTCTCGACGCCTCAAGGTTGCATTTCTCTTTACAGCGAGCTCCTGCACTGATGTGGTCACCTCTTCCCCGATGCTTCCGATTCATACCACACTCGGACACAAGATGATAACCCTCTGATTTTTGTTGCATGCCGTACCCCCCTTGAGCTTCGACGGTGGTTGCTTGAGGGGTTGGTTAATATTCAGGATGCAGTGATGCATTGGGAGGTTGGTGGGTGCATTTCCTCGTGGTTTATTTATCGACGAACTCTTGAGTCCTTGTCATGCAGCGATAGAAATTGACAAGCTATAGAGTAAAAGCACAAACCATGAGGCGCTTAGTTCCATAAATTGGTGGCCTGGTGACTCCCTCCTAAACTGAAGGTGCTTTTGTCCCGGCACCATTTTTTTTTTTTTTTTGTAGATTTTCATAGTTTGGCATTTAAGGTTGCTTGTTTGTTCAATGGATTTGTGCAATTTTAAGTTCTGATTTTTGAGGAAATAAGAGTTTCAGCTGGCGATTTTTTATACTATTTGTGAGGGGTAGTCCTATGTGCTTTATGAACATGGCAGATATTTGTCCCTGGAAATCCTAGGGAACCTCTTCGATATCTAGATTGTTGTAGCTAATTGGGGGTGACGGGACTTTATTACATATTTATCTAAGGCATGTTTCCTACCCAAACCTCTCTAAAAACTAGATGATGTGGGATATGTCTTATTTCAAAGGGTAAGTAAAGATTAGGGCATCATCTGCATAAAGGCTGTATCGAAGCTTTGCTCTATCATCACCTAATTGTCTAAATGGCTTCGTCTTGTGTTGAAATGTCAAACAGACGTTGGAGTGGGTCTATAGCCATGATGAAAAGGTAGGGTGACAATGGGTTCCTTTGCCTTAAGCCTCGCTCATGGTGGAAGAAGTGTCTCGGATATCATTAAATAAGACTGTGGACGGCTGTCCAGTTCCTCCACCTTGTTGGAAAGTCCAACTATTGTAGGAGTTCTAAAAGATATTCTCTAAACACCGAGTCAAAAGCCTTTGTGATATCCAATTTGATGGGAAGGCTCGGTATTTTGGAGGTACGAAGGGCTCTTGTAAGGCTACACACATAAAAAATTGTCTTGAATACACCAGGCTTTGATGAATGCACTCTGAACCGTGAAGTTTATTTGGTTCAAGTGTCGGGATAGACATATCACTAGCACTTTCAATAGCAGCCTGGAGAAGGAATGAATTAATCTAATCGGCCTAAAATCTCCGACGCATGAGCTTTAGGAATGCAAGTGGGGGCAGGCTCTTTGCCATGCCCGCAAAAATTGTCCCGCCAAAAAGCCCTAAAAAATATCCACGGCCATCCAACAAAATTTAGCTGTTCAAGTGGATTTGCTGCATTGGCCTAGTGGGACAACCCACTTTGTTTTGCCCTCAAATCGCACGAAGTGAGAGTGCGGCACTTCCCATGGCGGCGGTTCAGAGGTTCAAATCCTAGCTAGGAGCCATCACAATTGTGGCCGCGACATGAACAACTATAACCATGGCGTTTGGCTGTGGTGGTTCCAACAACCAAGATGGCTTGGGCAATAACGACAGTAATATTGGAGGCTCCGAGATGCTGCTGTAGAAACTTAGCAACACATTAAGTAGAGGAGGCGGGATCCTGCTGTACAAACTTAGCAACACATTAAGTGGAGGCGGCGAACCCGGTAGTAGTGGCAGACGACTAGTTTGCTCGGCTGTTCTTGGACGTGAACCCGATCGACCAGTTCACGACAACCGTCCGCGTTCTTGTTCTCAACAGCCATCCGCGTTCTTGCTACTCGTCGTCACGACTCTGATCACCGTTTCATTCGGAGACCCCACGATTGCTCTGAGGCCGTGCCCTCGAGTCCACGTAGCCGCATCAGCTCTATTCCCCGATGCCTCCCATTCACATATCACTCACTCGCCACAAAACCTTCAGGTTTTGTCGCATGGATGCACTCGGCATAGAGCTTCCATGGCATTGGCATACAGGAACAGAATGCTGGCTGGATGGCCGTTCAAGAGATGGGCGGGTTCCATGGAGTTGGGCAAGAGAGATGCATGCTCATGATGCGCTGGTTAATATTCACAATGTGTTGGAAGTAGGGGCTTAGGCTTGGGACAAAGTATAAATAGTCGAGAGTGGATTTTCATAAGCTACGGTTCCCAGCAACTCTGCGATTATCCATGTCAAAATCTGTACTCCAACCTCTCTCGACCCTAATTTTTTTTGCATAAACACCTCTAAAACTTTCTGAAAAAACAATCAGGTCCTTATTCCTTATCTCTCCCTCCTCTCTCCTGAACCAACCCTCATCTGGCGCCACCACCGTCAGCGACCACCTCTAATGGCGACGTTCAACCATGGTCATGCTGGCTTACTGCAGGCTCGGTTTAGGGAAGTTCAAGAGAAAGGAGTGGGAGAAAGAAGGAAGGAGTCAAGTGCTTGAATTTCGAAAGTTGAACGTTTTTTACAAATTACTAAGTGAAGGATGAATTGGACTGAGCACGGTCTTGACACAAACTTGACGGTCGTATATGTCCCCAAAACCCCAGCTATTTTGGGTAATGCATATATGTGAATAGTTTGGGTGCTTTTCTCCTCGGGTGATGATTGGCTCCTGTATAATTTCGCTTTTTGGGCATGTGGTAGTTAATCTTTTTTTGCAAGATGGCGTGCATAGTGATTGGAAGTTTGGAAGGGAGGAGATTTATTACCTGGTATGAGAAATTTTTTTTTTTTTGAAAGAGCAAGAGAACTTGGTAATTTCATTAAGAAGAGGTGAAAAATTTACAATGGCACTAAGGCCGGAAGCAACCAGAGAAAAAAGAAAGACGAGAATTACTCGCCAACCCTCCACAGAGGAAACTACTCACCGAGGAGCGCTGTTGCAACCGCCAGCTTCACATACAAAGGACCTCTCTTAAGTGATCTGCCAAACGAACTACCGTAGTATGCGTATTCCTAAAAATCCTTGAGTTTCATTTACACCAAATGACCCAGAGATCAGCAATTATCGTTGAGGCACATGCTAATCTTGAACAAAACGTAGTTTGAAGAATTCGGTCTTTCCCACCATTCCAACAAGATATTGGTATTGCTCCAGTTTGCAGGCTTAAGACTTGAAAGAGGTGGTTCGACAGAAGCCTGCGTCCATAGCTCACAAGCAAAGGCACAACCGACAAATAAGTGATAGGTTGTTACTCTATACTGCAGTTACAAGAGGTATGAGACATTATTAAGAAGAGGGAAATGGGAAGTCAGGAACAAGCGTGACTCTGAAATCTAGATGACTAAATTAACTAGGGCAAAGACTAAATATCCGTCACATAATCATGACTAACGACAAAATGTATACACATGCTAAATCTTCATCGCATAACCATACAAAAACTAAGAAATTTTTTTTGCTAGAGTCCACTTCCAAGTTTAACGGGTCCTAATCAAGCTCAGCCTTGTCTGATCGGGGCGAACCTAAATTTACAGGGAAAATCAAAGGGAAGGGAATCTCTTACCTTTCTAACTCCAATTGGTGCTGAAAGGCAAAACGCGCACGAGGAGGAGATGCTCCTCACGTCGCTTTTTGCCGGCGTGATCCCGTCTCCGCGTCCAACCACAACTACCGTTCGATTTGGGGGCGCCGGTGCTGCATCCTTGCCGGTTTCTCGACGCCTCAAGGCTGCATATCTCATGGCAACGCGCTACTGAGTTGATGTGGTCACCTCTTCCCCGATGCCTCCGATTCATATCACACTCGATCGGACACAAGAGAACCCTCAGATTTTTGTCTCATGCCGTACGCTCTCTCCTGAGCTTGGATGTGGTCGGTGTGCAGGTAGCAAGTGCTGGATGATGAGAGATGAGCTAGGTTTTGATACACATGGGCGAGCATGCTGGTTGCTTGCTTGCAGTGATGCATGGGGAGGTTGGTGCGTGCATTTCCAAGTGGTCTATTTATTGACGAACTCTCGAGTCCTTATCATGGAGCCATAGAAATTGATAAAAAAAACTGGTCTATTTATCGACGAACTCGAGTCTCGAGTACTTATCATGAAGTCATAGAAATTGACAGAAACGTAAAGAGTAAAAGCATAGATCATGAGGCGCTTAATTCCATAAATTGGTGGCCTGGTAACTCTCGCCTAAAATACCTTTGATACGGTAAATACTTAACTTTTTGCCGGTCGTCAAGCGATTTTTTTTCCAAGCATCTCAGTTAATTTTTTTCACCGTTCATTGTTGTTCTAAGATTTGTGCACAGCTTTAAAGGTCTCTTTGTCTTTTGTTGTCGGGTCCGCACAAGTTTTTGGATTTACCCGCTAAGCTAGGTGTGAGGGTTGTGTATCCTTGTAATTTTTTTTTTTATGGCTGTACTCGCATGTATATTCCCAATTGAGAGGTGAGAGCTCTCTAGATGCAAGGTTGCAGCGAGATGGCTGGTGACTTGGAAGACGTCGTGATTGCTCCATTTCATTTGAAGACCCCACGATTGCTCTGCGCCCGTGCCCTTATGTCCGCGTAGCCGCATCAGCTCTTCTCGATGCCTCCTATTCATATCACACTCACTCGCCACAAAACCTTCAGGTTTCATCGGATGTCTGCACTCGGCATAGAGCTTCGATGGCATTGGCATACAGGAACAAAATGTTGGTTGGATGGTCATTCAAGAGATGGGCGGGTTTAATGGAGTTGGGCAAGAGAGTTGCATGCTAATGTTGCGCTGGTTAATATTCAAAATGTGTTGACAGTAGCGCTCAGGCCTGGCTCGAAGTATAAATAGTCTAGAGTAGATTTTCACAAACCAGCTGCATGCAGTTCCTTGGGTGGCTCCTATATAATTTGGCTTTTTGGGCATGTGGTAGTTAATCTTTTTTTTCTTTGCAAGATGACATGCATAGTGATTGGATGTTAGCAAGAGAGGCAATAAAGGATGTTAGCAAGAGAGGAGATTTATTGCCTGGTATGAGAAATTATTAAGAAGAGAGATACGGGAAGTCAGAGCATGACTCTGAAATCTAGATGACTAAATGAACTAGTGCAAAGACCAAATCTTCATCACATAATCATGACTCAGGGCAAAATGCATATACATGATTAATCTTCATCGCATATATAGTCATGCAAAAACTAAATAAAAAATTGCTATAGTCCACTTCCAATCTTAGCCGGGCTCTAACCAATCTTCGCCCTGTTTTGGCTGGAGATTTGGTGTGAACCCAAACTTACAACCAAAATCGAACGGAAATCTCCCAGCTTTCTAAACCAAAGCCGTGCCGTGGCCTTAGCACAAAAAGCGCTTAGTGAGAGGCTCCCACCGAAACTTATGAGCAGAACAACAGGCGTCACATCGCAACAAGAACCCGGTCGCCGACGAGCTCTCGGCGATCTTTCGCGCTGGCCGTGCTCACGCCGCTCGCCGGCACGGTCCCGTTTCCGCGTCCCACCTCCATCACCGTTCGGTTTGGGGGCGCCGGTGCTGCATCCTTGGCCGGCTCCTCCACGCCTCAAGGTTGCATTTCTATTAGCGGCGAGCTCCTAAGTCGATGTGGTCACCTCTTCCCCGATGCCTCCGATTCATATCAGATCATGCCACACTCGGACACAGGATGATAGCCCTCTGATTTTTGTCGCATGCCGTGCCCTCCCTCCTGAGCTTCGATGCTGGTTTCTTGCGGGGTTGGTTAATATTCACGATGCAGTGATGCATTGGGAGGAGGTTGGTGGGTGCATTTCCTCGTGGTCTATTTATCGACGAACTCTTGGATCCTTGTCATGGAGCGATAGAAATTGACGAGCTAAAGAGAGTAAAAGCACAAACCATGAGACGCTTGATTCCATAAATTGGTGGCCTGGTCACACCCGCCTAAAATACCCTTGATACGTTACACATTTAGGCCCTGTTCTGCGCAACTTATCTGATTTATTCGAATTATTTGCTTATTTGCATATTTTTATTTTAAATATAAGTATTTATTTTCTAAATTAATCTTTTTTTGTCTCAATGATGTGTCTAAATGCACTCTAAAATAAGTTAAACAAAGGGGATTCGGCTTTCAAAGCCACGTCAAAACACTCATGAAATTAGGTGATAAGTCAAATAAGATAAGCAAGTAAATACAGACCCTTAATGTTTTTGCTGGTTGTGAGGTGACTATTTTTTTCATGCATCTCAATTAATTTTTTTCACCGTTGATTTTTGTTCTACGATTCGTGCATAGCTTTAAAGGTGTCCTTGTCTTTTGTCGTCGGATCCACATGAGTTATTGGATTTATCCTTTGTTAGGTTTTGTGTCGAATATGTGTATGTGTACAAGTAGGTTAAATGGACTCTGTGTTGTAATAGACAGGGTTGGTTTAGAGTTAGAGTCAGACTCTAGCCAGGCCTCCACTATATAAAAGGAGGCAGCTCTGGTATAACCAAGAGAACGACTTCATAATAGTAGCATATGAAAGAGTAGGTCCGCGGCCGGCATGTGGTTGTGATCTAGTCAGCCGGTGTGCTGCGGTTTTATGGTTTGGGGAGGTGCGCCCATAATCAGAGTTCCGCAGATGTAGCCGAAAGCTGAACTGCGTTACCAAACATCATGTCTCCTGGTGTCGTTCATGATCTTCGATTGAAGCATATCCTAACAAGTGGTATCAGATCCATGGTCGGTAATCCGAAACGTCTCTATGAGATCGTACGGTGTAGGACAGATGGTCCGATGTGTGATGGGAGAGATTGTTGGGTTTAGTCCCACATCGGTTATTGATGATGGGGAGCACAACTTAAAAAAGGTGGAGGCACCCCTCTCCCACCAGGCTAGTCTTTTTGGCTGAGTTAGGTTAGGAACTGGGTTGTGCTTTCAGTTGGGCCAATAGATAGATGTGGGGACCTAGGCCCAAGACCAGGTGTTGGTCTCTCGGGGGGAGCCGGATCACTGTGGGCCATGAGATTGACCGGATCGCAGCGGGCTCCAACAATATCTTTCAGTTCACAGTTATTTATGGTCGCCCTGAACCTATTCATAAGCCTATTCATAAGCCTCAGGTTGATATTATCATTGTTTTTGTCTAGAGCATCATAAATCAAATTGAAATAACCTAAAATAACCCAAGGTATGGAGGGCATGATCAGGGCCAAGGAGCTTAGCTCTTGGAGGAACATGCTTAAACTGCAATGCAAACGGCAATGTTCTAGGGACATAGCTGATATAGCCCTCCAACGGGGGCGGGGAGGAGTCGGCCAGATGGCCATGAACATTCCAGACTCGTTTGTTTCAGTTCAAATTAAATTAAATTAAAATTTATTATTTTAAAAATTAAATGATGTAATAATTTCTAATCATTTCTTTATAGTTTTAAATCATTATTTCTACAATTTGTACAATGTTTTTTTCATAATTTGTAAACTTTTTAAGGCATCTTTCAAGGGGTTACAATATATTTATATTAAAGTTTTCAGCAACTTTCAGTTCAAACAAACAACGCCTCAATCCTAAATCCAACCTACATTCCTAGGGTGAGTCCTACTTGCCATTAGATTACCTAGAATCCTCGAGCACCAAAAACCATGAGTTTCGCTATAAGGCCTCGCTTGCTATTTAGCTGCACCATGCAATTGTGACTCTTACGATGCATCCACTACTTGTGCCAATACACTATGGTCTTCGCATAGGTTCCTAGGATGGTAGGGGTGGATTCGAGTCGATCCTGAGCGAGCTTAGGTTGTCAAAGCTCTAGTTCGGTTTGGGTTTGGCTCAAATCAGCATCGAGTTTAGGGTCAAACTCGAGATCGAGCTCGATGAAAGCTCGACTAGGCTCGAGATCGGCTCGGTTGAGCTTGAATGAAGGGATTTGTGCTGTTTTAAGGGGAAGATGAGACTAGATGAGCTGGTTGGACTCGATTTCAAGCTAGAGCTCGCCTTGAATTGGTTGAAGAATTGGATTTAAAGAGAAAAATATGCTATGCAAAGATGATTATTCAGGCTTGGGATCGAGCTCGATGAAAGCTCGGCTAGGCTCGAGATCAGGTCGGTTTTAAGGGGAAGATGAGACTATGTGAGCTTGGTTTGACTTGATTTCGAGCTCGAGCTCGAGCTCGGCTCGAATTGGTTGAAGAATTAGATTTAAAGAGATAAATATGCTACACAATGATGATTATTCAGACATGGTTGGGCTCGATGAAGACTCGGGATCAGGTTCGAACTCGACGACTTGAGCTTGAAACCGGGCTCGAGATCGGCTCGTTTAGAATTCGAGCTGGATCCAAGCTCGAACCAAGCTCGATCAAATTTCAAATAGCTCATTGAGTTGAATATTGTCGACTGATGGTTAACTGGGGGTTACCGTCGGCAATGAATTTGTACGAGGGGCGTTAGCAAGAACTAAACTAGATGGTAGCACAAGACCGGGTTTATACAGGTTCGGGCCCTCAGCACCGAGGTAATACCCTACTTCCCGTGCTCTGAGATTATGATTGATCAAGATGTGGGATGCAAGATAACCAAGATGATTAGAGCGTATGCTCTATGATCGATGTTGAAATCTATATGTTGGGCTATGCCTATGGCCTCTACCTCTCCCTTTATATAGTGTAGAGGGAGATAGAGTTACACGGTAGCAAGTGATATAGGTACCTAATTCTGTTATGCCGTTACATGTGATGCATGTTCTGATCTCCTAATTACATGGAGCTTGATCATATCCTCGGAAACTTCCTTGAAGCTCAAGGCACATGTAACCCGAGTGGTCTCTATCCTAATCGGCCGACTTAGGTCGTCCCTAGGGGTGGAACTTTAGCTCGAAGCTCGCGAGCTACTCGGGCCCGGCTTGGTAAAAGCTCGGCTCGTGCTCGGCTCGTTTGTAAATGAACACGAGCCGAGCCTCATTTTCAGCTCGTGGCCATTAGCGAGCCGAGCCGAGCCAGAGGCTGGCTGGCTCAGGCTTGGCTCATTTTGGCTCGTTTACATGCTACTGCTGATTATTTTATCTCTTAACCATTAGAAAATGACATATCCTATTACCAAAAGATCCATAAAATAGCTAAAAACCCACATATGCATGAACAAGTTATTTTGAAACTTATATGTACAATTCTAACTTATATTTTGTAATGGTTAATGTCTTAAAAGGTTGGAAGATTAATATTTTTCCTGGCTCGCGAGCGCTCGCGAGCTTCCAACGAGCCGAGCCGAGCCCAGTTTTCAGCTCGAACTCGGTTCGTTTCCACCCCTAGTCGTCCCCCATCTGCTCTCTTATGAGCCTTCTAGAGGATACCTGGGGCCATGTAGTCCACAGACACTTTGGTCCAGCCCTGTAGGTTCGTATGGTCGATTTTCCCTTGATACCTCCTATTCATATCACAATGTGATTCTTCGGTTTTACTGCATCCTCCCCCGCTTCCATTCTGAGTATTCCCTACGCACTACGAGCTGTAGCGCGACGAGAGTTGGTGTGATATATAAGAGCAGTGCATTTCTCGGTGTTTTTGCATTTATTTATACAAGATTTAATTAAGGTTGGTGGGAGTACCATCTCAATTCATTGGAGTACCTATTTTCATTGAGTACCTATTTTCATTCAGATAGCTTCGGGCCTTGGCATTTATGCCAACGTGGCTAAGCATTTTTCACAAAGAACATCATACTCAACTACATTTTGAGGTAAATACTCAATCCTGCCATGCAGGGAAAAAAGTGTGTCCATTACGATTTGTAACTACGGGGATGTTTTGTTCACGGCCATGGTTTTCCATGCCAAATAAAGGCATGCACTCGAAATTTGGATGCTGTTTGGATCGCAACCATCTAAAAGCAAGAAGGTAGGAAAAGTTGTCATTTCAAATTTTATACTGTGCGGCGCTGCCAATAGATGGCGACCAATTTGGCCGCCCGCACCAAATCTGCCTTCACCAACGCAACACAGTTGCTATCAACCCCACTGACACAACAAAAAAAATTCATTTGATTTTCATTTTCCGAATTTCATATATATTTCATACAATGTCCAAATAGCATGAAACAAATTTTATAATTCATGTAAAATCCTAACCAACCTATTTTGTATAGTTTTCAAATTTCAAATTTTATATTTTATCTGGTATTTTTTGCATTTTATAATCACTTTTTTATGCATATTTTTTTGAATTTATTAAATTTTATACGAGTTTATATGAAATATATTTAACCATAAGAACAATTTGCACATTCTCAGGTGATGGTCAACCAAACATACCACCTATTTTACCAAAATTTGGCTACCCTCAATTGGCTTTTAACCAAACGACACAAAAAAATTGCCATCAAAAGGTCATGCCTTTAATTGGTCATGACCATTCATTGGCATGGCTAACGAAGGCTACGAATCAAACATGCCCTGCAACCATTAATCACCTAGTAGGTTGGTGGTTGGTTAATACCTCCACGGTTCAATAAGGGTGTGGGTGTTTACGACCATGTTCAACCTTCAATGCTAGGGTCTAGGTAAATGGAGGCATGAAGACTATATAGATTGATCCATCGGTCAGACTACATGAAACATCAAATATGAACCGCCGGCGAGGTTGCCGACAGCCACAAAACTTGTGAGAACATGTACCTAATCAGGGATATGTCATTGATTTTGTTTGTTTTAACTGAAAGTTGTTGAAAACTTTAATATGAAAATGTTGTAACCTCTCGGAATACGTATTAAAGAGTTGAAAAAAATTATTTAAAAGTTATTTTACGAACTCTAAGAATGAACTATTTAAAACATCACAAAAATGGCTATAAAGTATTACATCGTTTTGACTTATAAAAAAACAAACTTTTATTTAATTAATTTAATTCAAGCTGAAACAAACAAGGCCAGTAACACTCGATGCACTACATCACAAAAATATTTTACGCAGGTTCACTATATGTTCTGCCAAACATGTAGTATGAATAGGCAATGGCATTTGTCCAGCTCCTTTCAGTCCTCTCTATCTGGTTCATGGCTAGGTCGCTGCCCTTGTGCAGCCAATGGTGACCTGAAAGCAAGAATTTTGACATAAGAATAGTTTAGCCCTCCATGAGGCATGACGCCATTGCCGAACGACAAGAATCACCGATTCACCGATCGATTCAATGCAGCGAATTAGCGGGGAACTCACTGAGGACTTGGCGCGCCGTGAGGCGCTTCTTGCGGTCTCTGACGAGCATCTTCCTGAGGAGGTCCTTGGCGTCCTCCGACACGCTCGGCCATGGGTCGTTCTCCAGGTCCAGCGAGCCGTGCAGCACCTGCTCGAACACCCCCTGCTCCGTCTCTGCAAATCCATGGCGTCGTTCAGCACAGCGAGGAAGACGACGACGACGACGACGACGACGGTGACAAATGGATCTCATTTCAGGCTTGTGATGTAAGACTGTGGCATGGACGTATCACGTATATATGTACCTGCCCAGAAGGCAGGCACGCCGCAGAGGAGGATGTAGATGACGACGCCCGCGCTCCACACGTCGGCTTCCTGGCCGTACCTCTTCTTCAGCACCTCCGGCGCCACGTAGTACGGGCTCCCCACCACCTCGGTGAACACCTCGCCTGCGAGAATCCACCATTTTTCCGTGATCTCACCATACCAACGGATCAAGAATGTGCAATTCTTGTTGTTGATGATGGTGTCATTATGTGAGGCACCAGATGAATAATTAATCGTTGTACCTTGGCGGAAGAACGTGGAGAGGCCGAAGACGACCATCTTGAGCGCGGCGCCGCCGTCGCCGACGAAGAGGAAGTTCTCGGGCTTGACGTCGCGGTGCATGACGCCGAGGGAGTGGCAGGACTCCACGACGGCGATGATGGCGCGGGCGAGCTCGGCGGCCTTCCAATCGGCGTAGCGCCCGCGCGTCGCGCGCGCGTGATCCTGTCGAACAAGTCCCTTCCGACATCCTCTATTTTGTCGTATGTCACTTGTATTTTCGAAAACCTAAAAGTAAATTAAAAGAGAATTGTTATATACGAAAACCTGTTTTAATTAATTTAAACTAAGGTTTAATCCAAAACCCTAGGAGACCTTTTTGGAAAAATTCTAGAAAAATTACCAAAAATCCTAAATACCATGTTTTAGCCACCCTCCAAATTTCAAGACCAAAGCCCAAGCCTAGCCTGTGTTTCCGCAGTGCGACGCCGGTCTGCCGAGAGTTCGTCGGCCCAATGCAATGTCGAGCGAACGTGCTAGACCCAAGTCCAAACTTAATGGAGACATATTTGAGGCCCAAACCTGCCTAGATTCAGAAGCCCAAGTCCAATTTCGTTTATTTGCAAAAATACCAAAAATAGGGGAGTTCTAAACCTATTAGGAGTAGAATTGAAGCCCAATTCAACTTCTACCTATTGGAGGCCTACTCTTGATCGACCAGAGCAGTATATAAGCACCCCAAGACCCTCCCCTCAGAACCACAACTCGAGACCCACCCCAGAGCAACCCTAGCCGTCGCAAAACCCTAGCCCGAGGTGAGTTTTAGGTTATATCTTCCTGTGACTTGCGCAAACCAACTCGTAGAAGCCACCATTGTGTAGATCTCGTCGAAACGGTCCAGATGAGTACCTATTTTATCAAAATCGGTGTAAAAACGAGGGAGAACGGGCTCGCCGGAGTTTCCGCTTGCGCCGCAGCCGCCCTCGCCGCCGACAGTCTCGACAGTTTCGTGCTTGTGACAAAATTGATTATTATAAGTCATAAGATTAATAAATGATAAATAACCTAACAACTAATAACCCACGAGCACTAGCATCTATGCACAAGGATAGTGTCGACGGTTGGGATATCGACCCAAGTCAACCAAGGTTCTTCAAAGAGGAGATAGGAGACACGCCGAACAACCACGAACAGCAACGAACATGAGACAGTGGTTTTTATCCTAGTTCAGGCCTCTCGGGAGAGATAATAGCCCTACGTCCAGCCTTTCTTTATATCAAAGAGGATTACAAAGTGGAACTCGGCGAGATCAGCAGGTCTCGGCGAGTAGTATGCGAAAATCTATCTGCTAAGAGTCCCTCTAAACGCCGTAGGGGCCCTGTTTATATAGTACAGAACAAACCGACCTACAGAGGAATATCGGGCGGGCTAACTACGAGATCGTAATGAACTCAAGACATGCCAAATATAACCTACGGTAGATAAGGTAAGCTCTAATCTTGGGGATCACGACTCCTAATCCAATCCGGAAACCACGTCAAGGTCTTCTCGTAGCCGTGCAGAACTCTGTTCGAGTCGGACTCAAACAAGAAGTCTTTGCCATTACGCACCGCGCCCCAGAAGCATTGGCGCAGATGCATATGGGCTAGATGAAACCTTCGGTGGCCGCCTGGTAGGTGCTTCGATTAGGCCGTCGAGGAGTGGGCCATGGCAATGGGCCGTGATTTTATCCCCGACAGCTAGCCCCCGAGACTGAAGTGGAAGGACTCACTAGAGTGGGGTCATCCTCTTGAGACTCTAAGTCACGAAGAGGGAAATATTGCTGCTACAAAGACATGCAACAGGCGACCGAACAGGTTATGATTCAACCGAACAAGACTTGTTCGGGACCGAACAAACTCGTCTGGCGCCGAGCAACTCTGTTGCGTCGAACAGGGAACGACATCTGTCCGAGCAGAGTACCCAGCCCTCGATACAGAAATCGAAAGAAGTGAGGTGAATCATCTCCTTGAGGCTGAACGTCATCAAGGAGGGATTGGATTCTTAGTAGTGAAGAGCGTACCACCGCATCCGGTAAGATCAGATCTTCCGGGAGAATGAACATAGCAAATCGCGAGACGGACTCGTCTTTGCCGCATCCGAGCATTCAGATGCCTAGGAAAGATAGGGGAACCACCTCTCGGGTTAGAGCTTGCAGAAATAAAGATCGCGCTCTCGGCGAATGTCGCGCCGGAGCGAAGGTGATGTGCTCGGGCGTAGATCGTGTGCTAGGAGCAGACAATGCATACGAATGGGAAAAGTGACCCAGTCCCAGAGCGTAGAGCTCGTTGAAGGAACCAGGTAAAGAGATCTAGTCCCCGAAGCATGGAGCTCGTTAAAGGAACTAGAAAGTACGACCAGGCAAAGACGTACCCGGTAGGAGCCTGCGCTTCGGGCGAAGAGCTGCCCGGTGCGAGGTGATCCAGCCCCCGAGCATAGAGCTCGTCGCGGGGACCAGATGCGCGCTCCGGACGAAGAGCTGCCCGGTGCGAGGTGAATCACAACCCGTTGCAGTCAGAGCCGCAAGAGAACGTGTGAAATCAACGCTTTACCCATGACGTATTCCTTGCGACAGTATTAGCGTTGTCTTGGCAAGTGCGAAACCGGCGCTTGGAGTGCCCGTTGCGATGAGAATCGACTACGATGGGCTTGCCGTTCGCGATGAGAATCGACTTACGGTGGGCGGGGACTCCGTGGGTGGCGCACTACCTTGACTTAGCCGAACTGAAGGTCGATCGGGGCAAAGGCAAGAAATCATCTGTGACGAAGTGAATCGGTCCACAGGCATACGCGAGCAAACCCGGAAGAGAGGGATCTGAACATCGGTTTTGGTGGGGAAGCCTGGAACCTCGCCGCGACCATCACCAGAGTCTGATGTTCCCCGTTCCTATATTTCCTGCAGAAGACAAACAAGAAACGGGCCAGCAAGAGGAAAATAGAGAGCAAGAACAGGCTCTAAGAAGAGCAAAGCGAGTTTTTTGAAAAACACGACAAGGACGACCTACCCGCACAAGACATAATTTTTTCCGGGTACGTCCCTTGATAGCGTTAGTGTCACCGCGGCGAATGCGGAACCGACGCAAGGAGTGCCCGTTGCGATGAGAATCGGCTTACGGTGGGCAGGACTCCGTTGGTGGTGCATTGCTCGATTACCGTGCGTGAAGGGCGTAGCATGGATAAAAAAGGCGTGTGCGGGCAAGTGCGATCCAGCGTAGCTAAGACCGCTAACGTGGAAGGCGATTGGGACCTTAGCCGCAGGCGAAACGTGCGAGGCAAAATCTTATCCGGGCTTGGACCCGTATAGCGTTGGTGTCGCCTCGGCGAGTGCGGAACCAGCGCCAGGAGGGCCCGTTGCGATGAGAATCGGCTTACGGTGGGCATGCCCGTTGCGATGAGAATCGGCTTACGGTGGGCAAAAACTCCCTCGGTGGTGCACCGCTTCAGTTAACCGGAGCCATATAGGTCGTCGCCAGATAAAAAGACATGCTCGTACGTGAGAAGCGCTACGGGAGCGAAAGACCAACGAGGTTTTGGAAAACCAACGCTAAGGAAAGGAACTGAAAACTGAAAACGTCATCGGGTTGCGAAATTCAGCTCAAGTCCCATCGACCAAGGAGAGCGATCCTTTGAGGAGCTGGCCGAGCGACTTAAGATCGCCGAGCGGCGCTTGAATCGAGCGAGAGTCGACCGAGCAGCTTTCGAGCAACTTTTCCTCGCAAAAAGAGACAAAGAAAAGATAAGGACGAGCAGAAACCAAGAGCAAGGCGAACAGCGCTAGAAAGTTTTAAGAAAACCGGTAGAACGCTTAGCCTAACTCCGGCCCCGTTGTGCAGTACTGCTCGAGGACTGAGTTTGCGAACTCGAGCAGTGCACAAGAGAAAGAGCGACGCCCTAGCCCCGATGCAGACGATGCATGAAGACCTGAACTTGCGACTTCAAGCACGTGCGTAGAGAGTTAAGCGACACCGTACCTGATCGACTCGTTCGAAACGCTCGTTAACGTAAGTTAGGCGATTCGAAGGTAACCGAACAAGGAAAGTGCCTGCGCGCGGAGGGCTTACGAGCGAGCTTTGCCAAGTGGTTGTGCCGTGGCGGTAAGTGCCTCTGCCGCGGAGGGCTTACGAGAGCAGGCTTAGCCGTGAGGCTGGATGCCGTGTTACGCAACTCTGAGTTTAGGAACTTCTTGAAGCTAGATACGGGCAGGAAAAATCCTTAAGATTGCGGAGCCAAGAGTTCGCAAGACCGAGCAGCCATCAAGTGTTACCAGAGAGAAAGGTAGTCTGAGAAGACGAATGGTGAGAAGGACCGCAGGGGGCCGCGAGCATTCACCGCTCAATGGGTTGAACTTTGCATGGCAGCCCGAGAGACTTGGACGAACTAAGGCGCGAAATTGAGAAAAAGCGAAGCTAGGAAGCGAAAGACCTACGAGGAACTTACGGTTGATCGATGTTCCAAGTCTTTGGTCGCTCTCTCCCGTCATTCACTGCCAGGCGAACAGCCCCGGGATCCGGAAGGAGTTTTGATCCAGTCCCCGAGCACGGAGCTCACCGCTCACCGCGGGGACCAGACGCGCGTTCCGGGTGAAGAGCTGCCCGGCGCGAAGAGATCCAGCCCCCGAGCACGGAGCTCACCGCGGGGACCAGACTTGCGCTGCAGGCGAAGAGCTGCCCGGCGCGAAAAGATCTAGTCCCCGAGCACGGAGCTGGGAACCAGATGTGGAAGGCGATCAAGATCGAAGGGATCAATCCGATCCGGCAGGGGAAGAGACATCCTACCCTTCTGAGTCGTAGTCCTCAGGGAGAATCTCCGTATCGCTGATGGAGTTCGACATGTTCGATCTGCGTGTCCCCACGGACGGCGCCAGCTGTCGACGGTTGGGATATCGACCCAAGTCAACCAAGGTTCTTCAAAGAGGAGATAGGAGACACGCCGAACAACCACGAACAAAGAACGAGGAGGCGGGGGTTTTATCCTGGTTCGGGCCTCTCGGGAGATAATAGCCCTCGTCCGGCCTTTCTTTATATCAAAGAGGATTACAAGGTGGAACTCGGCGAGATCAGCAGTCTCGGCGAGTAGTATCTTAAAATCTATCTGCTAAGGGTCCTCTAAACGCCGTAGGGCCCCTGTTTATATAGTCTGTAACAAACCGACCTCTGAGAGGAATATCGGGCGGGCTAACTACGAGATCGTGAATGTGAACTCAAGACATGCCAAATATAACCTACGGTAGATAAGGTAAGCTCTAATCTTGGGGATCACGACTCCTAATCCAATCCGGAAAACCACGTCCGGGTCTTCTCGTAGCCGTGCAGAACTCTGTTCGAGTCGGACTCAAATAGGAAGTTTTGGCCATTACGCACCGTGCCAGCCAGGAAGCTGTTCGGCAGGATGCATATGGGCCAGATGGAACCTTCCAGGGAGCTGGGCCCTGGTAGGCTTTCGATTGGGCCGTCAGGGAGTGGGCCATGGTAATGGGCCGTGATTTTATCCCCGACAGATAGGCTAGGAATAACAAATAAGGCAGCAATAAATGGGTAATTCACAGGGTCAATGACGCAGTGTGAATAATAGGTTTCTACCATTCCCATCATTTTATGCATGAGAAAGAAATAAAAACAATAAAAGGGTGAGTTTTACAAACTAGGGACAGCAAGATGCAACTATCTTACCTTGGTAGTACTCAGCGTCTTGCGGGCCTCCTTCTGGAAACTCCGGGAACAGCGCCGAGCAACGGAAACACGGACGATCTACACGAATAATGTAAATGCATAATAACAGTAACATTCACCACAGAACATATACCTCAATTAAATATATAAAATTCTAGGGGATTTATGAAAAATAAATTCTATGAATCGTCCAATTTGAAGTTCGGATGCTCCCTAAACAAATCCTGAAAGTTTGACAAAAATCAGAAAAGCTGAAAATAAATAAACCGGTTACACCAGGGAAAAACCGGTGAACCGACCGAACCGGACTAGCTCGGCACAGCACGGCGGCATAGGGGCGACACGCGGCGCGCTTTGGTTGGCTGGCGTGGAGGCGACACGTGGCGGCGTGCTACAGGGTGGCGGCGATGGCCAACGGCATGGCGACGTGTGGCGGTGGCGGGACGCGGGCGCCACGCCAAGACGCAGCAGGCCGAGGCGGCGGCGGGTCGGGCAGTGGCGCTACTGGGTTGGCGGCAGCGGATCTGGCGGCGGCGCGCGCACGCCGAGACCGTCGGCGGCGGCGCAAGCCGAAACTCCGGCGAGCCCGTTCTCCCTCGTTTTTGCACAGATTTCGACGAAATAGGTACTCATCTGGACCGTTTCGACGAGATCTACGCAATGGTGGCTTCTACAAGTTGGTTTGCGTAAGGCACAGGGAGATATACCCTAAAACTCACCTCGTGATAGGGTTTTACGACGGCTAGGGTTGCTCTAGGGTGGATCTCGAGTTGTGGTTCCGAGGGGAGGGTATTGGGGTGCTTATATACTGCTCTGGTCGACCAAGGATAGACCTCCAATAGGTAGAAGTTGAATTGGGCTCCATTTTTACTCCTAATAGGTTTAGAACTCCCCTTTTTTGTTATTTTTGCAAATAAATGAAATTGGACTTGGGCTTCTGGATCTAGGCAGGTTTGGGCCTCAAATATGTCTCCACCAAGTTTGGGCTTGGGTCTAGCACGTTCGCTCGACATTGCATTGAGCCGACGAACTCCCGACAGACCGGCGTCGCACTGCGGAAACATAGGCTAGCCTTGGGCTTTGGTCTTGAAATTTGGAGGGTGGCTAAAACATGACATTTAGGATTTTTGGAAATTTTTCCATAATTTTTCCAAAAAGGTCTCCTAGGGTTTTGGATTAAACCTTAGTTTAAATTAATTAAAACAGGGTTTCGTATATAACAATTCCCTTTTAATTTACTTTTGGGTTTTCGAAAATACAAGTTACATACGACAAAATAGAGGATAAAATAAATAAATATACATAAATTTAGAATAAAAATAAAATTAAGAGTACACGCCAATTTGATCTAGGCTAAAGCCACGGTCATTATTTTGAGGTGGACATGGACCTTGAGTTGGAGGTGGACAACGGCTTGTATCAATAAAAAACCTCCTCATTTCTGAAAATTCAAACACATGTTACAACAAATAAATTAGTAATCATCACCTATTCATATTTCCGAATTTACTCTCAATTTCTTACTATTCAATAGTCGTTAGTCAATACTCCCTTTGTCCTACAAAGAACGCATTTGATTTTTCTCGAGACATTAGTGTGAAAGGCAAATGACTAACTCTGCCCTAATTAATTACATGCACAAGCGTCTTTCTTTGCTTTGGTTTTCAAAATAATTAAATGTGCATGCGTCTCCTTTGATGGGGAACGGATATAGAGAGAGATGGGAGTGGGGGAGTTAATGGGCTGTGTCTTCTTTGATGGGCCCCATGTCTAAACATGCACTCTTTGTGAGACAATTTTTTAACACTAAAAATGCACTCTTTGTAGGACAGAGGGAGTACTCAATAGACAATATCATTACTCATTAGTCAATATGTACGGTTCCCAATTCACCTTTTAAAAGAGAGCAGGATGGGCTGGTAGATAGGGGTGGAAACGAGCCGAGCCGAGCTCGGCCGAGCTCGGTCAAAAACGAGCCGAGCCCGAGCCGGCTCGCTACTTTAACGAGCCTCAAAAGTAGGCTTGGCTCGAGCCGTTTAGAGGTCCGATCCGAGTCGAGCCGAGCCAAATTCGTCCGAGCCCGAGCCGAGCCACGAGCCACGGGAGGTTTTGTGTTCAAAATGTGTAAGCAAGCCGAGCCGAGCCGAGCCAGGTCAGGAACGAGCCGAGCCTGAGCCGGCTCGCTATTTTAACGAGCCCCAAAACTAGGCTTGGCTCGATCCATTTAGATGTTCGAGCCGAGCCCGAGCCGAGCCAAATTTGTTAGAGCCCGAGCCGAGCTGCAGCCACGAGCTATTTTTCCAGCCCTCTTGGTAGAGGCGGACGAAACGTCGAAGAGAGGCAGCGCCGCAGCGGGTTCTCGCTCTCGGCGAGCAGCGTGCCGACTTCAACCTCGGGCTTCTTACACGTTATTCCTGGGCAACATATAAATATATGGAAAATTGTTGAGATCCAACATGCACCAAAAGACCCAACAGAATAAAACCACGTTCATTATAAATACCTGCTCTTTAATATATAGAACTATCGTTCGTTCGTCAAATGCTACAGCACAGCACGTACTTAACTTCCTTGCGCAATTGGACCATGCATGCATAAACTAGTTGTCGTCTTGTCGAGATTGATTTCGACCAAACCAGGCGACGGAGGAGCTCAGCTCGGGATCAACCGACGATGGAGCCGTGGAGGCGTGGAGCAGTTGCAGTTCTTGAGCAGCTATGGCAGCTGGCGAGAGGAGATCTGGAGATGGAATTACTGAAATAGGAAACCCGAGGGGCACGGCGGCTTCGTGGGAACCAAGACGAGGGCAGCGGCGGCTTCCTTGAGATTTGAGAAACAACAGCACGCCGCACGCGAGGAGGCGAGAAGTCCGTGCCTGCGCTGCTGGGCAGGAGAAGCGTCACGCGCGCGGAGGCCTCGGGGCGATGCAGTAAGAGGCTGAGCCCACCTACATTTTGGGTCGTGGCGCCCAGGCTCTTGGCTTTTTGTTGCTGTGCATATGACCTGGAGGGTACATGGCTCATGGGTTAGTAGCCCGGCACGAGACTAGGATCGCTGGACCCTGGCTCCGTCCATGCATGCAGCCAACCAAATCTGTTAATTAGAGGTAGTATGGTCATCTCGGTGGACTTTTTCACTTGGTTTCTTCACTTTTCTTGAGCGTGAACTGATCGACCTGCTCTCGCAATCGTCCATGGTCTTGCTCTCGACAACCATCCGCGTTCTTGCTGCTCGCCGTCACGGCTCTGATCATTGTTTCATTCAGAGACCCCACGATTGTTTTGCGGCCGTGCCCTTGAGTCCATGTAGCCGCATCAGCTCTTCCCCGATGCCTCCCATTCACATATCACTCACTCGCCACAAAACCTTCAGGTTTCGTTGCATGGCTGCACTCGGCATAGAGCTTCGATGGCATTGGCAGACAGGAACAAAATGCTAAGTGGATGGTCGTTCAAGAGATGGGCTGGTTTAATTGAGTTGGGCTGCATGCTGATGCTGCTCTGGTAAATATTCAAGATGCGTTGGGGGTAGCGCTCAGGCTTTGCTCGACGTATAAATAGTCGAGATCGGATTTTCACGAGCTAGCTATGGTTCTAGGCACCTCTACGACTATTTGATCCATGTCAAAATCAGCGCTCCAACCTCACTCAACCCTAAATTTTCTTGCACAAACACTTTTAAAACTTTCTGAAAAAACAATTAAGTCCTTATTCATCATCTCTCACTCCTCTCTCCTGAACCAACCCTCATCTTGCGCCGCCACCGTCAGCGACCACCTCTAATGGGAAGGCTCGCGACCACTGTCATGCTGGCTTACCGCAGGTTGGCTCGGCGCATGGGCATTGAGTGGTTCGGTTGAGGGTAGCTCAAGAGAAAGGGGGGCGAAAGAACGAAGGAGTCAAAGTGCTTAAATTATGAAAGTTGAGGGTTTTTTTACAAATTACTAAGTGAAGGGTTATTAGGTCCCCATGTTCCCATGTTGGCAAGCTTTGTATATGTCGATATTGATGTGTATTTTTAGCTTGTAGTTATAAGCTTGTGCAGTTTAGTCTTTGTATGGGCAATATTGTATAATAACTTATTTTAAATGCAATGAAATATTTCTTTTTGGATTATTGTTCATATTTAATTGTATTATATTATCGAATAAAAATTATATTTATATTTAAGTCAAATATATCCAACAAATAAATAGAAAATAATAATTTGCATTGATATTTAGTTGTGTAGCAATAGGTCATATATGTGATGCTGAGAGATGTTCCACATGCTCTACATACATGTGATGCTAAATTTGTGTTGCTGCTTTGCAACACATATACATATGTACAACATCATATGGTTTGTGTTGCAGTGTAGAGCTCAGCAACACCACCTATAACATCACCTACACTATGTGATGCTAGAAATGACTGCAACACATATACGTACATATAACAACATATGGGCATGTTGCTATATGTCAGTCTTGTAGTAGTGCAAAGTGCTTAAATTATGAAAGTTGAGGGTTTTTTTACAAATTTCTAAGTGAAGGATGAATTGGACAACACGGAGCTTGACACAAATTTAATGGTCGTGAATGTCTCCAAAACCCCAGCTACCTTTGGTAATGCGTATTCGTAAATAGTCTGGGTGCTTTGCTCCTCGAGTGACGATTGGCTCCTATATAATTTAGCTTTTGGGCATGTGCATGGTTGGTTTTTTTTATTTTTTTTAAGATGACGTGCATGGTGATTGGAAGTTAGCAAGAGAGGAGATTTATTACCTGTTATGAGAAATTATAAAGAAGAGATAAATGGGAAGTTAGGAACAAGCATGACTCTGAAATCTAGATGACTAAATGAACCATTGCAAAGACTCTTCATCGCATAATCATGACTTGGGGCAAAATGTATATATGCCAAATCTTCATTGCATAACCATGCAAAAATTAAGCAAAAAAATCGTTAGAGTCCACTTCCAAGCTTAACTGGTTCTAACCAAGTTCCGCCCTATTTAGAGAACCAAAATTTATAGGGAAAATCGAAGGGATCCTTTGCGGACTTCTCGACGCCTCTGTCCTCTTCAATTTGCAAAAAATTGTCACTCCCTCATCTCCCTCCTCCCTTCTCTCTACTTCTTCCTTCTTCCCTAACTTCGGACCATGGCAATGTGCGAGTTCCTCTAGCGGCGGCGACATGTGGTGGAGGCACCAACGGTGACTCACATGCGATTGGTGACAGCGCATGTGGGCGGCAGCGGTGACAAGATGCGCGGGCAAAGGCGGCAGCACGCACAGTTGATGACGAGCTCCTCCGGCCGCCTAGCATGCATTGGCGGCGGCGGCGACAATGACAAGATCCTTCGGCGGCATGCGTGTGCAGAATGCGACGACGGCTTGGTGGCAACGACCAGCTTGCCAGAGGAGTAGGAGAGAGAATAGAGAAAGAAGATGAAGATGAGTGCAATTTGGTGCATATAAAAAATATGATGGGGCAAGATGAAAATGACATGTTTGAAATAGATTTGAAATACGTTTAATCATGATATGGATGCACTTAACCCATCATTTATTTATAAGACAATTGGCTATGTGTTGTGAAAATAATTAACAGTTACAGAAAAAAAGAAGAAGAAAGGCCTCTAAGAGCGAGTGTCGTCTTCTCTTTTCTATCTTGGAAATAATTTCTGTTTGTTTCTTTTAGTTTAATAAATGGGACATAACTCTTCCATTCTATTAAAAGAGAGAGAGAGAGGAGAATACAACGATATAACAACTCAAAAAGAGGAGAATACAACGATATAACAACTCAAAATGATGTATGGAGCACAATAATGCACCACAAAATGCATGGCACGTAGATGAGTTTTTTTATTGAAAGGATGATTAACGCACAAGCAGAACTAATTTTTTGTTACCCTAGACACCTTTAAATAAGATGAAAGTACTCTTTCTCGTTTATTGTACCGTAAAAAAAAACTTAAAATATGAGCTCAAATTTTTAGTTAAGTTGATTGTAGCATGTGCAATCCAAACGAGATGAGACTCAAGTACGGATGGTACATGTTGAGATAATCTACCAGGAAGTGACGAATTAATCAACGGGATTCTAAGTACGTGCGATATCTTTCAAAAATAAAATGAGAGTGACTAATGTTGCACTTGCAAGCATAGATGCGTCGACCCTGACATGATTTCAGTTCGTTCGAGGGTAAAAGAATTCTCTGTTAGGGCTCCGAGCTAATTACTTGTTCGGCTCTTGTTCTGGTTCGATGGAAAGGTGAAGAGTGCTTGATGTTTATTTTCCGACTTTGCACAATAAGAGGAGCACGGATTTCACAGGAGCAAATCAGGATTTGGACACTTGAACTAGACATCACTCGTCTCCAATTGGCAATAGATCAGGATACACACTTGTCACCCCTCAATTTTAACTTACTTTGAGGATCGACGATCCCATGCACTAGCCCCTGGATCAGTACGCTAGCGCGGAAAACCAGATAGCCGATACAAGCATACATCGATGGAATAAAATCCCTAAATATTACATCATAGAGTTGCACCTTAGGCGACTTTAGTAAGGCGGCCCATACACGCCTTAACATACAAAAGAATAGTTCAGAGTACAGCGGACACTCAAAATATCTACCCAAAAGAATCCCTATCGACTACAGTCCACCAGCGACTGGAGAGGCCCCTAAGACTCCTCGGGTCCACCATAATCCTGTTCGTCGTCTTCGAGGCACGCGTATGGGTCATCTTCGATACCATCGTCTAAAGAAGATAAGTGGGCGAGGTCAGCGTCATCCAAACGCTGACTAGTTAACACTTCCCTTAATGCATATAGTGTAGAAGGCTTTTATTTGGAGGAGAGGGTTATTTTATTTGCGTAAAGCCAAATTTATAAGACTTTAGGAAACAACCTAACTAGCAGTTAACTATCACTTGTATTGTTATGCATAAATCGGAGTTTTCCATCATAATCATGCATCACGTACCCAACTATTAGCCATATACGACAATCCCCACATAAATCGACCAACCCTCAACCATAAACCCAACCAGCTTACTCAATCGCCTCAATCCATACCAGCTTACACACAATCAACACCCAAATTGATCAATCCTCGTTCATAACTTAACCAGCTTACACAATTACCATTCTAACTTATTTGTTCCTCATGAACTTTCCTTCTGGTTGCCCCAACCAATCCTAGTTCTGCCATCATTCCAGGATTTGACGAATCCTGTTGCGGACCACACATGCCATGGCATGATCACCCCGGCCTAGTAGGGTTGCCGGCCCTCACTAGCCGACCGTCACCACCGGGATGTGTGGCCTTTTCACTATCGGTGAAGACCCATGCCGATCCCTATCGAGGCCGGTCTCGAGAGAACCTCCGCAGAGCGCACCTAACCGGCGATCCACGCCGTGCTCCGCGCGATAGCCACGCATTGTGTTGGAACCATCCGCGGATGGCGGCGCCCTCCGCTGGCGTGTCTTTCCGCGCTCCTCTTGGGTAAGCCCCGGCTAAACCCAGCACTAGGCATCTGATGCCTTAATCATCCCTCCTGGGATGTCCAAATCCAACTAGGGGCAACCCAACATTCGTTCTCTACTTCCACGGTCGTCGACCACACCACACCACACACTTGGACCTTCCCAACCGACCAACCCAAACTGACCAAGTACCCACTGTCGGGGATAAAATTACGGCCCATTGCCATGGCCCACTCCCTGACGGCCCAATCGAACAGCCTGCCAGGGCCCAGCTCCCTGGAAGGTTCTATCTGGCCCATATGCATCCTGCCGAACAGCTTCTTGGCGCACGCGCGTAACGAACCTAGGATTCGTGTTTGAGTTCTACTCGAACAAGAGTTCTGCACGGCTACGTGAAGACCCGGACGTGGTTTCCCGGATTGGATTAGGAGTCGTGATCCCCAAGACTTGGAGTATACCTTATCTACCTCGGGATGTATTTGGCATGTATGAGTTCGTTACGATCTCGTAGTTAGCCCGGCCCGATTATCCCTTGGTAGGTCGGTTCATCAACACTATATAAACAAGCCCCTACGGCGTATAGAGGGGACGACTTAGACGCATCTGGCATCTAAGATTATTTTGTCGCATACTCTTCGCTTGTACACCATAATCTCGCCGAGACTTGTTCGTCTTGCCGAGCCACCTCTTGTATTCATCCCTGATATATAAGAAAGGCTGGACGTAGGGCTATTATCTCTCGAGAGGCTGAACCAGGATAAAACTCTGTCTCCTGTTCATTTGTTGTTCGTGGTTGTTTGGCGTGTCTCTATCTCAATCTTAAAGAACCTTAGCGACTTGAGATCGATATCTCAACCGTCGACAATTTGGCGCCGTCCGTGGGGATCTGCAGACGAACATGTCGAACTCTATCGGCGACCGGAGATTCGCCACGAGGACTACGACTCGAAAGGGCGGGATGTCTCTTCCCCGCCATTCGGATCGATCCTTCGATCTTGATCGCCTTCGAATCTGGTTCCCGGCTCCGTGCTAGGATTGGACCAACCTCGCGGGCGCTCTTCGCCGGGCGCGCGTCTGATCCCGCGACGAACTCCGCTCGAGGCCGGGATCTCTTCGCGCGGCAGCTCTTCGCCGGGCGCGCGTCTGATCCCCACGACGAGCTCCGTGCTCGAATTGGACCAACCGGCGCGGCAGCTCTTCGCCACAAGGCTGGATCAACTTCGCGCCGGCGGCTCTTCGCCCGCGACGCGTCTGGTCCCCGCGACGAAGCTCCGCGCTCGAGGCCGGATCTCTTCGCGCCGGCAGCTCTTCGCCGGGCGCGTCTGATCCCCACGACGAGCTCCGTGCTCGAGATTGGACCAACCGCGCGGGCAGCTCTTCGCCCGCGGCTGGATCAACTTTCAGCGCCGGCAGCTCTTCGCCATGCACGTCTGGTCCCGCGACGAGCTCAAGCTCGAGGCCCGATCTCTTCGCGCGGCAGCTCTTCGTCCGGCGCGTCTGTCCCCGCGACGAGCTCCGTGCTCGGGTGGATCTCTTCGCGCGGCAGCTCTTCGCCGGCGCGTCTCTCCCCCCATGACGAGCTCCTTGCTTGGGATCGATCAAAATTCCTTCCGGATCCGGGCTGTTCGCTGGCCGTGGATGACGGAGAGAGCCGACCAGACTTGGAACATCGACCAGCCGTAAGTTCCTCGTGTAGGTCTTCGTTTCTAACCGCGCTTTTCTCAAATTTCGCGCCTTAGTTCGTCCAAGTCTCTCGGCCGCCATGTAAAGTTCAACCCATTGAGCGGTGAATGCTCGCGGCCCCTGCGGTCCTCCTCACCACTTGTCTTCTCGGACTACTCTTTCTCTCTGGTAACACTTGATGGTTGCCGGTCTTGCGAAACTCTTGGCTCCGCAATCTTAAGGGTTTTCCCGCCCGTATCTAGCTTCAACAAGTTCCTAAACTCGGGGTTGCGTAACACGGCATCCACCTCGCGCTAAGCTCGCTCTCGTAAGCCCTCCGGCGAGAGGCACTTACCGCTCACGGCACAACCACTTGGCAAAGCCTACTCTCGTAAGCCCTCCGCGGCAGAGGCACTTTCCTTGTTCGGTTACCTTCGGAATCGCCTAACTTACGATAACGGCGGTTCACAACGAGTCGATCGAGAATGCAGGTGTCGCTCTAACTCTCTACGCACGTGCTTGAAGTCGCAAGTTCAGGTCTTCATGCATCGTCCGTACCGAGGGCTAGGGCGTCGCTCTTTCTCTTGTGCACCTGTTCGAGTTCGCAAACTTAGGTCCTCGGCACCGCAAGAACGGGGGGAGTTAGGCTAAGCGTTCTACCGGTTTTTCTTAAAACTTTCGCGCTGTTCGCCTTGCTCTTAGTTCTGTTCGTCCTTGTCTTTTGCTGCTCTTTTTGCGGGAAAAGCTGCTCGATCGAGACTCTCGCTCGATTCAAGCGCTGCTCGGCGGTCTTAAGTCGCTTTCGGCGGCTCCTCGGAGGATCTGCCTCTCCTCGATCGATTGGGACTTGAGCTGAATTTCGCAACCCCAGATGCGTTTTCGTTTTCGGTTCCTTTCCTTAGCGTTGGTTTTCCAAAACCTCGTTGGTCTTCGCTCCGTGGCGCCTCAGCGTCTGAGCATGTCTTTTATCTGGCGGCGACCTATATGGCTCGGTTAACGGCGGTGCACCACCGATGGAGTTACGCCCACCGTAAGCGATTCTCATCGCGGGGGCATGCCCACCGTAAGCCGATTCTCATCGCCATACGGGCACTCTGGCGCTGGTTCCGCACTCGCGAGGCGACACTAACGCTGCACGGGTCCATGCCGGATAAGATTTCGCCTCGCCGCTTTTGCTGCGGCTAAGGTCCCGTTCGCCTTCCACGGTTAGCGGTCTTAGCCAGCGGGCTGCACTTGCCCGCACACGTCTTCTTTATCCATGCTACGTCCTTCCTTGCACGGTAATCCGGAGCAATGCACCACCTACGGAGTCCTGCCCACCGTAAGCCGATTCTCATCGCAACGGGCACTCCTAGCGTCGGTTCCGCATTCGCCGAGGTGACACTAACGCTATCGGGGACGTACACAAAAAAATTATGTCTTGTGCGGGTAGGTCGTCTTTTGCGTGTTTTCTAAAACTCGCTTTGCTCTTCTTAGAGCCTGTTCTTGCTCTCTTTTTCCCCTGGCTGCTCGTTTCTTGTTTGTCTTTTGCAGGAAATGCAGGAACGGGAACGTCGACTCGTGATGGTCGCGGTGAGGTTCCAGACTTCCCCACCAAAACCGATGTCTGCATCCCTCTCTTCTCGGGCACGCTCCGCGCATGTCCGGGAACTGATTCACTTCACCAGCGTATGATTTCTTGCCTTTGCCCGTCGACCTTCACGGTTCGGCTAAGTCAAGGTAGTGCGCCACCAACGGAGTCCTCGCCCACCGTAGTCGATTCTCATCGCAACGGGCAAGCCCATCGTAGTCGATTCTCATCGCAGCGGGCACTCCAAGCGTCGGTTCTGCACTTGCCAAGACAACGCTAACACTGTCGCAAGGAATACGTCATGGGTAAAGCGTTGATTTCACACGTTCTCTTGCAGCTCTGACTGCATCGGGTTGTGATTCACCTCGCACCGGGCAGTTCTTCGCCCGGAGCGCGCATCTAGTCCCCGCGACGAGCTCCGTGCTCGGGGGCTGGATCACCTCGCACCGGACAGCTCTTCGTCCGGAGCGCGGGCTCCTACCGGGTACGTCTTCGCCTGGTCGCACTTCCTGGTTCCTTCGACGAGCCCTATGCTCTGGGACTGGGTCACCTTTCCCATTCGTATGTATTGTCTACTCCAAGCACACGATCTACGTCTGGAGGCACATCACCTTCGCTCCTGAGCATAACGTTTGCTCGAGAGCGCAATCTCTATTTCCTCGGACAGGTTCTAGCCTGAGAGGTGATTTTCGTATTTTCGTTTATGCTTTCCTAGGCATCTGAATGCCTGGATGCAGCAGCACGAGTCCGTCTCGCGACTTGCTATGTTTATTCTTCCGGAAGATCTGATCTTACCGGATGCGGTGGTACGCTCTTCACTACCGTGAATCCAATCCCTCCTTGATGATGTTCACCTCAAGGAGATGATTCACCTCACCGACAGCTCTTCGTCCGAGCGCGTCTGGTCCCCACGACGAGCTCGTGGCTTGGGAACCGGATTTCCGATTTCTACATCGAAGGCTGAGTGCTCTGCTCGGACAGACGTTGCTTCCTGTTCGACGCAACAGAGTTGCTCGGCACCGGGAGGGTTTGTTCGGTCCTGAACAAGTATTGTTCGGTTGAACCATAACCTGTTCGGTCGCCTGTTGCACGTCATTGTAGCAGCAATGTTTCCCTCTTCGTGACTTGGAGTCTCAAGAGGAAGACCCCACTCTAGTGAGTCCTTCCACTTGAGTCTCGGGGGCTAGCTGTCGGGGATAAAATTACGGCCCATTGCCATGGCCCACTCCTGACGGCCCAATCGAACGACTGCCAGGCCCGGCTCCTGGAAGGTTCTATCTGCCCATATGCATCCCGAGCGGCTTCTTGGTCGGCACGTGCGTAACGGCCTAGAATTCGTGTTTGAGTTCTACTCGAACAAGAGTTCTGCACGGCTACGTGAAGACCCGGACGTGGTTTCCCGGATTGGATTAGGAGTCGTGATCCCCAAGACTTGGAGTATACCTTATCTACCTCGGGATGTATTTGGCATGTATGAGTTCGTTACGATCTCGTAGTTAGCCCGGCCCGATTATCCCTTGGTAGGTCGGTTCATCAACACTATATAAACAAGCCCCTACGGCGTATAGAGGGGACGACTTAGACGCATCTGGCATCTAAGATTACTTTGTCGCATACTCTTCGCTTGTACACCACAATCTCGCCGAGACTTGTTCGTCTTGCCGAGCCACCTCTTGTATTCATCCCTGATATATAAGAAAGGCTGGACGTAGGGCTATTATCTCTCCCGAGAGGCCTGAACCAAGATAAAAACTCTGTCTCCCTGTTCGCTGTTGTTCGTGGTTGTTTGGCGTGTCTCCTATCTCAATCTTAAAGAACCTTAGCGACTTGAGATCGATATCTCAACCGTCGACACCCACCATCTCCAAACCATCAAACATAAGCAGCCCAACATGCATCTACCAGCCCTAACTGTCATATGTCATGTCATATTAAAGGAAAATAATAAATGTCCGGTGAATATCGGTTCACCGTTCCATGGCGATTAGCCAGAAGATTTGTTAAGCCTAAGCCGGTCTAAGCAAGTTTTACCCATTCGGTAGGGTTAAAGTGGTTACCAGACTAATCATAGGCTAACAAGAGCAATGACAATCAAGGCAGTCATTAAGGCTAAACATTTCAAGACAGGCATGTATAAGTATAACATGATTAACAATTAGGCAATCTAATAAGCATGCATTTTAATATTAAAACAATATAGTTTAGAAAAACTGGGTAATGAGCATGGTATTTGCGATGTTAATCCGCACTAGGAAAAGTCGCCATCTCTCCCTAATACGGATCACATCTAAAGAGTAAGTGTTAACTCGCCTTGATCTTGTAGGTGGTCCTCCTCGGCGTCCCCAAATCTCCCTTCGGGATTGCCTATGTCTAATCAAACCAACAAACAACTATTTACTAACTAATGCGATGGAAATCATGATGCATGCACGATCTAGGTTAAACCCTCGACCTATATACCAAGCTCGACTAGCGAACCTACTTTGCGCATGATATGCTATGCATGGCACGGAGCATTAATAAATAATATTACTAGTATATAATAGTCTACTAAATCCCAAAATACGATTTCATATGATAAGGTCGCAAAAGCATGATTAGGGTTTCTAAGCGACGTAACATGATGACTTTCCGGAACTCATCCTACGAGCGGGGTAATGGTTATTGGAGTGGAAATTTTACTAAGTTTTCCTAAATAAAGAGATAAATCTAGGTTATATTTATTATTAATCTATTTTCTAAAGTCAGCTCCTTAAATAAATTAATAAGGAAAATGCTAGTTAATGGTTGGTGTTTCGAAATGAAGTGTTCCTATGAACATACATACATATATCTATATATATAAGTGGAAATGTCAATTTGAAATATTCCTAGATTTATTGAGGCACTTACTATCCTAATATATTTTCTAAGGAATATTTGAGTCTAGGTCATTAGTTAATAAAACCAACCATTACCCTAGAATTAACTTAGTCATTTATATATATGAAAATTCACATTTTCAACTAGCAGTGCCAAATTCCCTTATACAGTGGCCAAGGTCTTGTTTTTATAAGACCAGAAATGGTGTCTAATATTTATCTAAATTTTTCTAGAATTTTCGGAAGCCCCTTAGCTATTTTAAATAAATCTAAACCGAATTCTAGAATTAATAAAGGATTTAATCGCTAGAAAAGGCTATAAACGGTTCGGCATCAAACGACGACTACACTCGACATCAAACAATGACTTTGCTAGCGTACGGCTCTGACCAAGACAACTACAGCGAGGATGTTCTACATAGTATCTTAAAGGCTATATTTTATATTTTCTAAAATGCCCTTTATTTACATTTTAAATTAATAAATAAGGCCTTGAAATACCCACTTTAATTTGTTTATAGAAATTCCTATAAGTTAATGGCACAATTATATTTTTCCTATGATGTATATTAAATCTAGTATTTTATGTAATTTTTTAAGGAATTTTGGAGCTGTTTTACTATTTTAATTAACAAATACTAAAGTAATTATGTTATTAATTTTATATAATAATGTATTAGTGAAATATGCAAAGTTATATTTTTATTAGGCTCTATACAGCATCTAGTATCTTACATAATGTTTCCTTAATTTTTGAAAGTATCCTTTTATTTTTAATAAATAGAAAGCATAAATCAAAACCTGTAATTTAACTGCTGACGTCATGATGACATCAGCCGTCTTCAACCTCCGACCAGCACACAACCCGTGGAGAGAAACGGCGATTGCGGGAACTACGGTCCACCGTTTTGGATGTTCTTGGGCTCTACGGGTTCGTATTGACGGCGCGCTTCTAACGGTGCCAGTTACATGGTCTACGGAGGTCGGACATGGCGGCGCGGTGAGCTATAGCGGCGGCGATACATAGGGTGCACGGCGGCGGCGCTACAGTAAAGCTACGACCAAATTGGACGGTGGGAGAGCATTGGGGAGGGGAGTGGGTACTTACCGAGAGACGCAGGAGCTCGGATAAGGCTCGAAACGGCATGTCGACGAGAGCTCCACTGCGGCACCGAAATAGGCCAACGGCGGCGACGATCTCCGGCCACGCACTAGCCAAATTAGATGAGGGGAAATACTCGTGAGGCCTTAATGATTCTCAGGCCAAAAGGAATTGAAACATAGCGAACCGAGGAAGAAGATATCGACGGAGAGATGCTCGCCAAGGGTTTCGGGTAGGCGAGGAATTCCGGCAATACGACGGCTCCGGCGACTTCGGCGGCAATTGGTGGTGCTTAAATGGTCACGGGGCGAGTTTAGGGCCCGAAGACGCGCTCGGTGACGCATGGAAAAAGGGGCGGAGAAGTGACAGGGGGCTAGGGCTGGGCAGAGCTGCAGGCGGCGGGGCTGCAGGGCATGGCGGTACGGCGCGGCGGAGGTGCAGTGCAGGCGGCAGGGCTAGAGGGTTAGCCTGTTGACTATTGGTGCCAAGTGACGGAGGCGGGGAGCAGGGAGATCACGCGATTCGCCCTGACGGACCGACGAACTCCGTCGTTGCCCGACGGTCCGGCGGGCGGACCGGACCTCCCATGAGGCACACGGCAACGAGTCCGAGGTCAGCAACCAGGGTCGACACGGCGAGGCACGCGTCTTGGAGGCGAGATCAACCGCGACGGACGGCGGCGTGCACCAACAATGACGGCAAGGCACAAGGGCAGAGAGAGAGAGGGAGAGAGAGAGAGAGAGAGAGAGAGAGATGCTACTGTGACTGGCAGTGGGTCTCACACGTCAGGGTGATCCAAAATTTCAAGCCAAATTTGAATTTGGCGCAAATTTAAATACATCCCCAATTTGGGGTGTTACAACACTTTGAAAGCCTATTCCCTGCCCGCCTCATCTTCGAGCTTTGTGTAGCAACTATTGTGACCACTTCTTCCCCGACGCCTCCTACTCCTATCACACCGACGCTGCCCACATTCTAAGAGATTAGATTTTGTTTCTTCCTCTCCCTCCATCCTCGTTGGATGACACTTGTTTCTAACTCTGTCAATGTGGTTGAGTGGTTTAGATGAATGGAATGCTGGGTAATGATATATGAGCTGGTAAATGGAGTTGGCAAATTAAATGAACTGCATGTTGCGTTTGTATTTATTGCAATCCCTCTATTCAGAAACATAAAGCGTGTATTTTGTTTTGCTACGACAAGACTTTGACAAACAATTACTCTATTAATATATAATTTTTGTGACAAAAAAATAGTGCTACTAGATTTGTATTTAAAAGTACTTATATATTCAAAAGTAGATTAAAAGTTGTTCCATTCAGTTCGTAATATTTTTTAAAGTTTTAATTAGTTGTTTTAAGATTTTAAAATCTAGATAAATAAGTCAAAGAATTTAGTTTTTTGATTTTTTCATCACCCTATCTTACCAACAAATAGATAATCAAATACGCTATATCCGGAAAACAATCTCTTAATTCTATAAAATAAGGCCACGTGACACTGACCTCTTAAAGCACCTTTGAGATGTACTTGGTATATATTTACGTATATAATGCATTTGCCCAATTCATCAATGTGCATTTGCCCAATTCATCAATGGAGCATCGCAGTGAGTTCAATTTTCTGATTTTCCCTGATTCGGCCACCATGTCCAATTCATAAATTTGCATGCTCGTTTCGTTTCACTTCAAAACGCTGCATTGTCGAGAATCTAGAAACATCATATAACTACTTAGCATAGCATCAATTTGCACTAGTTCAGGCTAGCCGTGCCTCCGCCATGGCCGCCACAATGGAGAGCTCCGGACCACAGCACCGCGATAACCCATGTGACCAGTAGATGATGCGGATTGAGGTCGAGTGACAACCGTGACTTACCTATGAATTGATGTTCATGCGGATCAGTCCCTGGGTATTTGAGTATCAATTCATACGTACAAAATTGTCGTCCAAAATAATATATACTTTTGCTAAAAAGAAAAACTTAGTTCTATGCCCGTAGACTTAGTAATACTAAGGTTGAGCGGTCATACAATTCATTGCTGTTGGAGTCATCAAAATCAGTGGAAAGAAGACCATTCAAAAGAATTCCAACGACTATGCATTCCCGCAAGCGACCGAAGTAACCTCAAACCTCGTTGTGGCCGTTGAAATTTGGACCATCTTCTTCGTGACTCCCGTAGGGGTTCACATCATGACCTTAATCTAAAGGGAGAGTGGGTCAGTGTGATTCAAACACTAGCTATATATTATCCCTCCTAATACATATAGTGATAAGGCTTCAAGGAGGCTCTTTTATTTACGTAAAGCTAGTTTAAAATTTTAAACCACCCTATCTAGCTCGCATGTTACTGAATATTCTTGGATTAAATAGAAGGCTAATTTGTCTAACAATCATTCATAATAATCAACCATATACCCACAACCATAGTCTATTCTCAACCTCAAGTCGTACCCAACCAAGCCAACATATCCATTCACCAATCTCATTGATCTCCATCCAATCCGGGAGTGATATCATGTTGTGAGCCACACATGACATGAGGTATCTAGTCTTGACTTAGGAGGGTTGTACGTCCAATCTAGTCTCACGACTCCGAGGTGCCCTGTCTTGACATAGGAGGGTTTTCGACCCAACCTAATCACATGGACCCGAAGTGCTCGATCTTGACCTAGAATGGTGCCAATCCCAAACTAATCTCACGGCTTCATGCTCACTGGCGCACCAAACTTGTAGTATCGCGCGATGACCACACGTTGTGTTGGAACCATCCCTTGATAGCAGTCTCTCGCTACGCGTGTTACTTCTCACTCCATGCGGGAGTGAGAGGGGGGAGATAGAGCAGGGGCGAGAGAGAAGATGGAAAAAAAGAGAATATAGATTTAATTTGAATTTTGAAATTTTGCTCAAGTTTGCCCAAATTTGAGGTGTTACATCCACCTTAGTGGCCGCCGCCGCCTGCATATTTGCCTGCTAGAGAAAGGGAGAAAGAAAAGAGAGAAAGATGATGAGACGGGCAAAATACAATCATGGACATATGTTTTCCCCTCCAATCCTAGTCTTGTCCTGCTCTCCCCTTGTCCTGCTCTCCCCTACTCCCTGGTATCTTTTCTCCTCCTTTTGCAGCTTGTTTGTTCTTATACTCATTGAACTTGAGGACACTGTGCTTCTTTTGTTCTTGAGCTTTTGCATCTTCCACTTCAACTTTAAAAGGTCTCTATCGTCAGCTTTTCTTCCTCGATGCCCCCCATTCTTATCACATTCGGCACATAACCCTGTCTGATTTGGCTTCCTCTCCTCTCCTCGCCATCCTCTTCCTCCATTCTTTTGGTTGACGCTTGGCTATTGCCAAATGCCAGTAGAATGTGGTTGAGAGGAATGGAACGCTGGATGATCAGAGATGATGAGCTAGCTAGTTAAATAGAGCTGGGAAATGACTTGCATGATGGATTACGATCTGCAATGCATTATTGCGAGGTACTCCAGGTTTTTGGGTACATTTCCTCTTCATTTCTCTCAGGATACCTTTAAGTCCTTGGAATCAACAAAAGCATGTGCTTCTAGAGTCATGCTTCATTTATGGGAGCGACAAGGCTACGAGCTGGGGAAAAAAATTAATTGCACAACATACTATGTGTTACTATAGAATTGTAAAATTGAGTGACACCGTATGTAATTCGTTAAAAAATCACTCTTGTGCATCTGCTCTAAAAAAACAACATGTTGGCCAGATGACACTCCCCTCGCATGAGATATTTTCGATACCGCGAATATTTTGTTTCTTGGCTAATTACATCTATTAACGAAACTGGCTATATGAGTTTGCTTGTTTTCTTCTTGAGTGATTATCTCTACTTATATTATATTCTTCAAGTTTTCTAGATTTAACTATAGCTCATCTTTCTTATTTGGGTTAATTGCATACATGTCATTATTAAGTTCTCTTTTCGTGTACTTCCTGCATATCACAAAAAGTAGATGTTTTAGGCCCAGTTCTTTTCAGCTTAACGGCTTAACAGCTTAACGACTTATCTACATTTTGAAAACACATATGTTTTGAGTTTTTTGAGCCTGTTTTTTCGTTGTTTTGAAGGTGGGTTTTAACGCTTTAAAAAGTAAGTCAAACGAAATGTATCTGAATCTCGAGACTACCTCGAGAAGGTCTCGACGTTCAGTCATTTCAGCCGTTCAGATCAGCTCAAAAGAACAGGGCCTTAGTCACGTCCTAAAACATCTAGAGGGTGTTTAGTTCATCTTTTGTTTTAGGCATGTCAGGCCTGAAAATGGAAGCTAGAGGGTGTTGGATATGGAGGTCAGTGCCCACCACCTGTCCCCCTCTCCAAACGCCATCCAAACTTTCGCCGACACCCGCTCCCCATCTCGACGCATGGGTTAGATTGACTGCCGCCCGCCTCCTGTCTCGTCGTCCACATCCTACCCGTCGGCCTCGCCCCGCATGGGTTAGGATTGAGTGCCACCGGCCTCCTGTATTGACAGCCACCACCCTCCATCTCCATCGCTTGCCAGCCATCTCCACCGCTCAAGTCACGCCCCCACCGACCACTGATCTCCATCTCCATCTCCCTCCAGCTTCCATTTCCATGCCCCACACCCTCGTCTCCAACGCTGTTAGGTGCTATTCCTTCTGTTGTTAGAAGTTGTTAGTTTATAATGGTATTTTGGATGGGAGAGAGCTAGCTTATGGTTGTATTTTGAAAATAGCTTAATTTGATCACTCTATGCGCATGACCCACCATCATGTGGTTGGGCCTTCTCAAATGAGATCACACAAAAAGTTTTTCTTTAGCACCGTTGGTCGTATCAACCACGAAAAAGTATTTCGTTAGCATTGTTGGTCCTATCAACCACATCAGCCACATCATCAGCAATAGGCTCGAAGTGCTGCCCCTCCCCATCCTTCATGGCAGCAGGGTTTCTCAAATACATCATCATCTCGTTCTTCCACCTTGCCATGACTTGCCGACAATTGACCATTTCCGTAGAATATTTATTAAGTATCTTTTGAACACCATCCTCTTTGCTATCGGATGATGTTTTTAGTAGTAGCAACAACAAATTTAGATAACTCCTCGGCACAAATTTTTTTTAAATCAAATTGGATTAAACTCAGAATCGAATGGGAGTTTCTGAAGACCCACCCGATCTTGTGCCTTCACAAATTGAATTCGTGGCATATTGTGTTGGACACAAATGTTTGATGCATCGACCAAATCCTAATATATAAGCTAATAAATAAAAAATAATGGTCACGAGCGCAAAAAGAAGATAATGTTCAAAAAAATCAATAACGGTTAAAAGTAACATACATCAAGAATGTGTACACAACCCTTCATATAAATTACTTCCTTGCAGACATATTAATTGATAATTAAATAATCGGCCACATAATCACACCAATTAAAATATTTAATTTTCTCAACATCGTTTAGAAAATGCAAAAAATCTCGGTTGACTGATACCGTTGAATTTGGGGCTAAATAAGAGCCCAAAATCCACAGCATGAATGAAATGCAATATGTGTCTTCTTGTTCCATGCCCTGAGTTTCTTTCCTTGGCCTTATTAAATATCGATCTTTGAGTTCATCATGTTCGGGTTCGTCACATTTGGTTTTTTGAATAGGAATTTGTAGATTCCCATCAGGAATCCCCATCATCTCTTTTCACGAGTGGCTTGATTGGAATAGACTTGCCACCAATATGTAAATGTCCTAACTTGTAATCAGCCACCCGCTTAATTTGGTTGGAAGTATGCACTCGACCTTGGATAGAAGGCTTTCGAAGCCTATTCGAGTCACATTCACAAGCCCATTTTTCCCTATGGAAAGATTGGCCATAACTTTGGGAACGTTTTGCGGGCACCACCTATATGTGCAAACTTCTGATATTACGAGGAAGATATTGGAATTTGGGGAGCCTGATGATGGCCAAATGACACCAGCAACGCTCGGATGAGATCATGGCGACCAGGCCGATCACAATGAGCCATCACCGACACATCTGGGGGAGTCACCGGGCCGATCAAGCATTTGAAGATGGATATGGATGAGATTTTTTTTTTATCTTAGACCCTTTAGCTTTTATAATGCGATAAGGTACGTAAATTAATTATATGGCTCTTTATTTCCGATAAAATTGCAAGATGACGCTTATTAACCATTCCTAATTTGTGTTGGATGAAATGTATAACATAGAAGAACACGAGAACTAAAAAAACATACGAGCAACCAAATATCTTTACCACTGAGACTGGTTTAAAACTCGTAAAAACATCTTCTGTATCCATTCAACCTAGCTCTACTAGTTGGTATATGGAATTTATTAGATGAAAGATTAATTGAGAATATGATAATGGCAATTTAATTTTTCGTGTGAATTTGTTGGTACATGCAATCCAATAGAAGAAATTAAATAGGAAGGGGGAAATGGGAGAAAAAGTCAAGAAAAAAGAGAGATGGTAAGTTAATTAAGGACATGGAAATGGGAAGTTAGGAACGGAGAAGATAAATTGGGGAGGGAAATGTAAAGTTACGAACAAAGCAGATTGCAGATTGGCTGATTTGGTAAGGAACATTTGGATTTGAAATCACTGCTTATATTGGCCATATATAATTTACAAGAACATTATGTAGTATTAGTAAGAGGAGGAAGGGTTGATGATTTGCAATGAATTCCAATCTTGGACAGATCCGAAGAGAGTTTTTCCATCAGCTCATCACAGTCCACTCGCCACATAATATTTTCAGGTCCCAATATACCCAACGTCAGATAAGAGGGAATGAAAATTTACGCCAAAATCGAAGCACAGTTCGCAGACTGGCACGTAAGGAAGCCGCCGGTGGAGATGGTCATGTATAAACTGAACAACAGAACAAGAGAGATGCTGCGTCGCGGTCACCGTCGACTGGTTCCCGAGCTGTTCTCCGGCAATCGACTCCAGCCGCTTGCCGTCGCGGCTCGCCTGCACATCTCTCGGCAGCCAGCTCCTTGGTGGATGTGGTCGCCTCTTCCCCGATGCCTTCCATTCATATCACACTCGGATGCTTAGTTGCATATGTGCACTCGGCAAGCACGTAGCTTAATTTGATGTGGCCACCTGGTCGGCGTGTAGGGATCGAGTGCTCGACGATAAGAGATGAGCTCAGTTTTGGTAGAATTTGTCCAACCCCAGCTGCTCGATCGCTGGGTTGGTTAATATGCACAATGCATTGGGATGTTGTGGGGTGCATTGCCTGGCTCTTCGTCTATTTATCGAGCAACTTTTGAGTGCACTAACTTTGCGTTACCCTTTTAACTATGGATGGCAATCAGATCTGGTATCTCCGGGTACACCCCTCTCATACCCAAACCCGAAACCCAAAAACTATATCCGAACCGGACCTAAAATATTTCATGGGTATAAACCCATGTCCATACCCAAACCTAATGAGTACCCGAATCCAAAATATATAATAAGCCTATATATCAATATTGAATACAATATGTATGACATTAATCAATTTCTACTCTAACCTTTCATCAACTGTTGAACATATAAATTTATATTTATACTTTAGCCTTTCATCATTAAATATTTATTGATAACACATAGTAACATGTTATATTAAATTTAATTTTTATTATTCTTTTCAGTACCCATGGGTATCCATGGGTGTCAAAATAAACCCCAACCCGAAATATTTCATGGGTATAAACCCACGCCCAGACCCGAACCATGGATAAAATTACCATCCCTACTTTTAACTAGATAGTGGCATGAGATGGTGGGTTTGATGACAAGGGCCACCTAGTTATGTGGCAAAATATGGCCACTTAATTGTCATTCTAGATCAATAAAAACAAATTCAAGTTGCTGATATATTTACCAAAGGCGCTAGCAAGAGAGAATTGTTTGATCGATTACGTTACAATCCCAACCTATGTGTATCCGGTTGTGATCGAAGTGGGATGTTCGCATAAGTGAGCCGCAAGCTGGCAAGCGGACGCTAGAGATGAAGAAAAGTCTCAAGTCTCAACAAAGCCACGGAAGCACACATGTGATGAGGGTGCCACAACGTGATAAGCATTTGCCGGCCACTGTTTGTCATCTGGCGAATACTAGATAGGATAGTTTGGTTGTTTATAATTTATTTGTACTGTCGTAACAAACTCTATCATGATGAGACATATATAAATCAGGGAGTCTGTTGAGTTCCCCTAGCGCTGCTAACACAATCTTTACAAAACTTACCGCTGAACGTCTTTAACAAGTAACAACTACAAAGGAGAAAGACCACCAACGCCAAGTTCTGTACATGGAATTTGAAGAGAAACATTATTAAGAGAAATACTATCAAGTTTTGTACATGGAATTTGAAGAGAAACATTATTAAGAGAAATACTATCATTGTGGTACGTCTGAATTGGAATAACATTAAACAAGTAATAGAGCAAACCATACAAAATGTTTTAGTACATCGTAGAAATACAAATCATCCATGAAAAACTTCCTACATTGTGGAACACAAGACAATGCTTAACAATTTGTCCGTATAGTTTTGTCCGCTTCAAGATAACTCAGAAAAAAAGACACTAACACCATTGCTCGGTGCATGTGCTCGATGTTAGACACCCTGGGCGTGCTCAGGTTAGCTCCTCATGGCTGTGAGAAGCTGACACCATTGACTCAACATCCTAGTCAATCCGTTCCTGGATGAAACCCTGGGCGGCGGCAGTGGAGATGGGCGTCTAATTGCAAAACAGCCCGATGAAGCTCCATTGCTATTCAATTATCATCCAATGGGCCTGGTTCTTCGGATGCATGGGGTAAATGGGATGAAGTGGGTACTCTGATATGTTGCCAACCAATTTTCTCCCATTGGTAACAATGCTGATTCATGAACTTCCTAGGTACGCTTACCTGGATTGCAATTCTTAAGTTGTATTGTGTCATTTTAGCTTCTTCCAGTAGACATGGTATAGCTAGGCTCACTAAGTTGCCAAGGAAGCTCGAGATGTCCTACGCCCAGGTAGACACCTCTTTCCCGATGCCTCCAATTCATAGTGCAACACGCCTCAAAAACTCCGAATGTCTCTCACAATGCTTGTTTTGTTGATACAACTTGCAACGAGATGCAGTGCAGTGAATGTGAGATGATATGGTTGCTTAAAAGCATAGCACCAAGGATATGGTCGGGTATGCAGTGGAAGCTTGGATCAATTTAATGAATGTTGTCTGACTTTCTTCATTAACTATTGTAATGAATTAGTTAGTATAAGAAATTTAATAGATGGCATATTAATTAAGAAGAGGGAAATGACAATTTAATGCTTTGGGTGAACTGGTTGGTACACGCAATTCAATACGTGGGAAATTAATTAAGAAGAGTGAAATGGGAAGTTAGGAAATGAGAGATGATAAATTAATTAAGAACATGGAAATGGAAAATTAGAAACAGAGAAGATTGGCTGGGAAATGGGAAGTTAGGAACAGAGCTGATTGGCTGGTTTGATTGGAAGGAATAATCCAAGAAAAGAGCATACAAATTCATGACAAAATAGAAGGTAGTCTGTTTTTAATGCATTTTTTAATTTATTTTAAATCAAAAATTAAAATTAAAATTTACTATTTTACAGGTTATACAAATTAACACTTTGTAGTTATTTTTAGAACGCAAATTCATGGCAGAATTGAAGGTAATCTCTTTTCATTCCAAGGCACAATTTGATTCATCTTAAATTTAAATTGAAAGCTACTTCTGGTAATTTAATACTTTTATACATGCAAGCTATGCAAAGTAACACTTCGTAGTCATTTTTGTAGGGTCTTTAGTACTTCTCAAAGATGTTTAAAATATTTTAAATATATTTTTTTTAGTTTTCTACGCTCTCTTTTCAAGAGCTCTCAACTTTTTGAAATTATAAGCCTACCTTAGAGTTTCAACCTCAAATAGGGTCTAAATCAAACTCGTGCTTTTATTAAAAAAAAAAAATCGTGCTACACAAAGCAGGCTGGCACGTCTAGGATGATGCAAGGCGCCGGTGGAGATGCATGCTCCTGAATAAACTGAACAGCAGAACATGAGAGATGGGCGACTAGTTCATCAGCTGTTCTAGGGCCTGAACCCGATGGACTCCCGCCGCATGCTATCGTGAGTTCGTGACTAGCTCGCCCCCGCATATCTTATATTGGCATCTGACAGCGAGCTCGTGAACCAATTTGGTCGTCTTACTCATGAATATCCATTTGCTCATCACTGGTTGTGCTTGTGTTTCCAGTCCCTGCCCAACACAAAGCTCTTGCATTTGCATCTTGTAAATTGTAATTGTTTATTGAGAGAGCCATGGTTGGAAAACATATATGGTCTCTTGTTCCCATATGCCTCCTAGTGCTTTCAACTACACACTATCATATTGTGAAGCTTCATATTACATATATCTTTTCCCCCTTTTTTTAGGGAAATAGGAAATTGATATTTACTTCTACAATTCCAATTATATCAATACTTCACTCCTATTTATTACTCCCGGAATTGTCGTGGTTTTTAGTTCTTGTTGGCACTAAATAGAAATTTATTTTTTCTTAAAACAATGCGCCCAAGTTATTGTGGAATATTCATTTTGCTTTATCCAATAATGTATAGAACTCTAAATCGTAGGGTGTAAGACAAAGAGTAAATCTAAACCATCTTTTTTTATTATACAGTGTAGAAAACTCTTGTCTTAGTGTATTGTGGAAGTGCTCCTGGAAAGTATAATGAGTAGGTACATGGAGAGACAATGCATCTGTCATATATACAAAGCAGGGTAAACGAAACCACCACGTTAATCAGATAAATTCTCATGTAAACTAGAGAAAAAGAAAATGTCTCCACTGTAGACTATGGTGGGGCCATATTATAATAACTTAGATTGAATCTATTAATGGACAAATTCCAATGTAAATTAGAGAAAAAGAAAATATCTCCACCATCCATTACGGTGGGACCAAATTATAAATGATTAGATTGAATCTATTATCAGAGAAATTCCCACATAAATTAGATCATAAGAAAAGATCTCCACCATCCATTATAATGGCGCCGGATCATAATGACCTAGGGTAAAAGAAAATACACTACAAATTCATAATTCAAAATAATAAAAATACGAGTACATGTTGTAATGAAAAAGGTATATATTAGATAAAATTTTAAATAAAATTAATAAATTTGTAATAAAAATAATAGAAATAAGAATCCATATGAGATTAAAAGAAAGCTTGACATGACACAATAAAAAAATAAACATACATAAATTTAGAATAAAAAAATAAAAATAAGAGTCCACGCGAATTTCATCGAGGTTAAAGCCACGGTCATTATTTTGAGGTGCACATGGACCTTGAGTTGGAGGTGGACAACGGCTTGTATCAATCAAAAACCTCCTCATTTCTAAAATTTCAAATACATATCACAACAAATAAATTAGTAATCATCACCTATTCATATTTCCGAATTCACTCTCATTATCTTACTATTCAATAGTCACTAGTCAATACTCAATAGACAATAACAATTACTTATTAGTCCATATGTATGGTTCAAAATTCACCTTTGGTAGAGGCAGGACGAACTGTCGAAGAGAGGCAGCGCCGCAGCGGGTTCTCGCTCTCGGCGAGCAGCGTGTCGACTTCAACCTCGGGCTTCTTACACGTTATTCCTGGACAATATATAAATATATGGAAAATTGTTGAGATCCAACATTCACCAAAAGGCCCAAATAACAGAATAAAACCACGTTCATTACTTACGACAAAATGTATACACATGCTAAATCTTCATCGCATAACCACACAAAAACTAAGGAAATTTTTTTTGCTAGAGTCCACTTCCAAGTTTAACGGGTCCTAATCAAGCTCAGCCTTGTCTGATCGGGGCGAACCTAAATTTACAGGGAAAATCAAAGGGAAGGGAATCTCTTACCTTTCTAACTCCAATTGGTGCTGAAAGGCAAAACGCGCACGAGGAGGAGATGCTCCTCACGTCGCTTTTTGCCGGCGTGATCCCGTCTCCGCGTCCAACCACAACTACCGTTCGATTTGGGGGCGCCGGTGCTGCATCCTTGCCGGTTTCTCGACGCCTCAAGGCTGCATATCTCATGGCAACGCGCTACTGAGTTGATGTGGTCACCTCTTCCCCGATGCCTCCGATTCATATCACACTCGATCGGACACAAGAGAACCCTCAGATTTTTGTCTCATGCCGTACGCTCTCTCCTGAGCTTGGATGTGGTCGGTGTGCAGGTAGCAAGTGCTGGATGATGAGAGATGAGCTAGGTTTTGATACACATGGGCGAGCATGCTGGTTGCTTGCTTGCAGTGATGCATGGGGAGGTTGGTGCGTGCATTTCCAAGTGGTCTATTTATTGACGAACTCTCGAGTTCTGATCACGGAGCCATAGAAATTAATAAAAAAACTGGTCTATTTATCGACGAACTCGAGTCTTGAGTCCTTATCATGAAGCCATAGAAATTGACAAAACGCAAAGAGTAAAAGTACAGATCATGAGGCGCTTAATTCCATAAATTGGTGACCCGGTAACTCTCGCCTAAAATACCTTTGATATGGTAAATATTTAACTTTTTGCCGGTCGTCAGGCGATTGTTTTTTCCCAAGCATCTCAGTTAAATTTTTTTTCACCGTTCATTGTTGTTCAAAGATTTGTGCACAGCTTCAAAGGTCTCTCAGTCTTTTGTTGTCGGCTTCGCACGAGTTATTGGATTTACCCGCTAAGCTAGGTGAGAGGGTTGTGTGTTCTTGTAATATTTTTTTATGGCTGCACTCGCATGTACATTCCCAATTGAGAGGTGAGCTCTCTAGATGCAAGGTTGCAGCGAGATGGCTGCTGACTTTATCTGTGGGACTTGTTCGGCGTCCGGCATTCTCGACGGCGACCGAACGTGCTTTTGTTGTCGCACCAATTTTTCTATAGATTTTCATAGTTTGCCATTTAATTGAGGTTGCCTGTTTGTTCGATGGATCTTTGCAATTTTAAGTTCTGATTTGTCCGGAAATTAAAGTTTCGACCGGTGATTTTTTTGTTCGATTTGTGAGGGGGTAGCCCTAGGTACTTGATGGGCATGTCAGCTATTTGTCCCGAAAAGTTATAGAGAACCTCTTCGATATCTAGATAGATTACTGTAGCTAATTGGGGTGATGGCACTTTTGTGCATATTTACCTGAGACATGTTGACTCTCTAAACCTTTCGAAGGGCTAGATGATGGCCTTGTTTTTTCAGCGTAAAGTTGAAAGTTTTCCTGTAAGAAATTTTATTTTTTTTCATATAGCCTACATGTTGTAGTAATTTGTAATGTTTTTTTGAGTCTTTAGCAGTTTTCTCAAGATTGTAAAACTATTTTTAATTATTTTTTTAGAATTATTAGATCACTTTGTGAGGACTATTAATTTATACTACAGTAAAATTTTACTTTTCTCAATGCTGAAAAGAACATGGCCGATGTGGGATATGTCTTCTTTCGAAGGGTAGGGAAAGATTATGGCATCATATGCATAAATACTACATTGAAGCTTTGCTCTATTTGTCGACGGTTGGGATATCGGTCCCAAGTCAACTAAGGTTCTTGAGAAGGGAGATAGAAGACTTGCCGAGCAAGGCAAACAGCAATCAACGAGCAACAGGGAGACACAGGGTTTTTATCCTGGTTCAGGCCTCTCCAATGAGATAATAGCCCTACGTCCAGTCTTTCTTTATATCAAAGAGGATTACAAGAGGAAGCTCGACGAGACGAACAAGTCTCGGCGAGATTATGTGTGTACAGAAAGTAATATGCTATCTTGGCTTCAAGTCGTCTTGGATTGGCCCCTCAACACGCCGTAGGGGTCTTGTTTATATAGTGTTGAACAACTGACCTACCAAGGGATAATCGGGCCGGGCTAACTACGAGATCGTAACGAACTCGTAAAATGCCAAATACATCCCATGGTAGATAAGACATACTCCAATTCTTGGGGATCACGACATCTGCTCTAATCTGGGAAACCACGTCCGGGTCTTCACGTAGCCGTGCAGAACTCTTGTTCGAGTCGGACTCAAACACGAAGTCTAGGCCATTACGCACCGTGCCAACCAGGAAGCTGTTCGGCAGGATGCGCATGGGCCTGATAGAACCTTCCAGGAAGCCAGGCCCTAGGAGGCTGTTTGATTGGGCCGTCAGGGAGTGGGCCATGGTAATGGGCCGTGATTTTATCCCGACACTATAATCATCTAATTGTCCGAGTGTTCAGTCGAGTGTTGCAATGTCACACAGTTAGTGGAGTGGTCAGTAGCCACAGGGGCGGATCCACCACCTGGGCTGGTGGGGCCGTTGCCCAGGCTTGAATTCTGCTATTACAGTAATATATACTACTACGCACTAGTAAAATATAGATAAATGATAAACATTGTAGCCAACTAACACATAATAACTCAGCCGGCCAAGTGCTTGTGCTTCCTTCCTACTGGTGCAGAGTTCGATTCCTCTTCCAAGCATGCTCGTATGAATTTCTTCGTCTTCTCAGTTACTTTTTCTTTTTTCTTCCCAGTTGGTTTTAGACTTCCAATTTCAATATTTGGCTTCTTAGATTAGTATATTTTTTAATCTTCTCAGTTAGTTTTTCTTTTTTTCTTCCCAGTTGGTTTTAGCAGTCAGCTTAACTTATTAACTTCCAATTTCAATATTTGGCTTCTTAGATTAGGTATATTTTTTAAAAACTTCTACTCGTGTTTTTTGAGTTAGAGAAAACATGAAAGGTATATTTTTTTAACTTCTACTCGTGTTTTTTGAGTTAGAGAAAACATGAATTCAATATATGAAAATATTTGCCTTTCCGAAAAAATGAGGTAAACAAATAATAAAAAGTGTTTTAATTCAATGGAAGACGTAAGATTTAGGCTTGCCCAGGCTTGATTTTAGTCCTGCGTCCGCCACTGAGTAGCCATGATGAAAAGGTAGGGTAACAATTGGTTCCCTTGCCTCAAGCCTCACTCATGGTGGAAGGAGTGCCTCATATACCATTAAATAAGACCGTGGACGTAGATGCTCGCAGGATCAAGGCTATCTAGTTCCTCCATCTTGTTGGAAAGCCCAACTATTGTAGGGGTTCTAAAATGTATTCTCAGGGCACCGAATCAAAAGCCTTTGCGATATCCAATTTGATGGGAAGGCTCGTTTTTTTGAGGTATGAAGGGCTCTTGTAACTTGTACGGCTACTCACATAAAAAAATGTCTTGAATATGCCAGGCTTTGATGAATGCCCTCTGAGCCGTGAAGATTATTTGGTTCATGTGGGATAGACACATCGTTAGCACTTTCGGTAGCAGCTTGGAGAAGGAATGAATTAATCTAATGGGCCTGAAATCTCCGAAGCATGAGCTTTAGGAATGCAAGTGGGACGGGCTCTTTTCCATGCCCGCAAAATTGTCGGACCTAAAAGCCCTCGAAAATACCCGCAACCATCCACCAAAATTTAGCGGTTCAAGTGAATTTGCTGCACTAGCCCAACGGGATGACCCACTTTGCTTTGCCCCCAGATCGCACGGAGCTAGGCGTGATATCCCAGGGCGATGATTTAGAGGTTCGAACCCTAGCTAGGGAGCCATCGCAATTGTGGCCGCGACAGGAACAACTACGACCATGTCGGTGGCCGTGGTGGTTCCAACAACAAAGATGGCTTGGGCAATACCGACAGTAATGGTGGAGGCTCCGAGATGTTGCTGTAGAAACTTAGCAACACAACAAGTAGAGGCGGATGTGCTGTAGAAACTTAGCACCACATTAAGGGCGTGTTTGGTTGCCGCACGAGATCAACCGAACATGGCCAAGGCATGCAGGCTCGTCAGAGCCTAGCTGAGCTCGTGCAAGAGGCATTGTTTGGTTGGGTTGCACACGAAGAGCCAGGCCCAGATCATCAAGCGTTTGGTTACTTGCATGAGCTCGCCGTGGAGATGCCGCCGCCATTCTCGTCGTGCCTAGCTCCGGCCGCCGTCGAGGGCGCCTCACCAAGATCCTACCTCCGCCGGCCTCGTTGTGCTCGGAGTCGTCATCGCCGAGGCCGCCGTGCGTCGATTCGGCTGCCACCGGCCTCGTTGCCCTCAAATCCGTCCGCCGCATACCTCGTCTTGCTCGAAGTCATCGTCGCCAAGGCCGCTGCACGTCGATGTGGCTGTCGCCTGCCTCGTTGCCCGCAGATCCGGCCACCGCCATGGATCTGGCCGTTGTCGGCCTCGTCTCCCCGCCGCCAACCTCGTCGTGCTCGTTACTATGCTAGCCAGGCTCGGGTGGAACGGCCACTCCGGCCTTTCCCTGGAGCCAGGCCCGCACGGTGTTTTTGCATGAGCAGGGCCTAGCTCCCAAGGCCTCGCAGGCAACCAAACACCGATTGCCCGCACGCGGTGAGCCTGGTCAGCCCACGTGCAGGCAACCAACCACGCCCTAAGTAACGGTGGCGGACACGGTGGTCGCGGTGGACGACTACTCGCCAACCGGCTGCGTTATTGCTGCCGCCAGCCGCCCCACAATTGCTGTGCGACCGTGCCCTTGTGTCCGCGTAGCCGCATTAGCTCTTCCCGATGCCTCCTATTCATATCACACTCACTCGCCACAAAACCTTCAGATTTCATCGGATGGCTGCACTCGACATAGAGCTTCGATGGCATTGGCATACAGGAACAAAATGTTGGCTGGATGGTTGTTCAAGAGATGGGCGGGTTTAATGGAGTTAGGTAAGAGAGTTGCATGCTGAAGTTGCGCTTGTTAATATTCAAAATGTGTTAATAGTAGCGCTCAGGCCTGGCTCGAAGTATAAATAGTCTAGAGTAGATTTTCACAAACTAGCTACATGCAGTTCGGGTGGCTCCTATATAAACCAGCTGCTTGCAGTTCCTTGGGTGGCTCCTATAAAATTTGGCTTTTGGGCATGTGGTAGTTAATCTTTTTTTTCTTTGCAAGATGACGTGCATAGTGATTGGATGTTAGCAAGAGAGGCAACAAAGGATGTTAGCAAGAGAGGAGATTTATAGCCTGGTATGAGAAATTATTAAGAAGAGATATGGGAAGTTAAAGCATGACTCTGAAATATAGATGACTAAATGAAGTAGTGCAAAGACCAAATCTTCATCACATAATCATAACTCAGGACAAAATGTATATACATGATTAATCTTTATCGCATATATAGTCATGCAAAAACTAAATAAAAAATTGCTATAGTCCACTTCCAATCTTAACCGGGTTCTAACCAAGCTCCGCCCTGTTTTGGCTGGAGATTTGGAGTGAACCCAAATTTACAACCAAAATCAAACGGAAATCTCCCAGCTTTCTAAATCAAAGCCGTGCCGTGGCCATAGCACAGAAAGCGCTTAGTGAGAGGCTCCCACCGAAACTTATGAGCAGAACAACAGGCGTCACATCCCAACAAGAACCCAGTCGCCGACCAGCTCTCGGCGATCTTTCGCGCTGGCCGTGCTCACGCCGCTCGCCGGCACGGTCCCGTCTCCGCGTCCCACCGCCATCACCGTTCGATTTGGGGGCGCCGGTGCTGCATCCTTGGCCGGCTCCTCGACGCCTCAACGTTGCATTTCTATTAGCGGCGAAATCCTAAGTCCATGTGGGCGGCTCTTCCCCGATGCCTCCGATTCATATCATATCATGCCACACTCAGACACAGGATGATAGCCCTCTGATTTTTGTCGCATGCCGTGCCCTCCCTCCTGAGCTTCGATGCTGGTTGCTTGCGGGGTTGGTTAATATTCAGGATGCAGTGATGCATTGGGATTTGGGAGGTCGGTGGGTGCATTTGCTCGTGGTCTATTTATCGACGAACTCTTGAGTCCTTGTCATGGAGCGATAGAAATTGACAAGCTAAAGAGAGTAAAAGCACAAACCATGAGACGCTTGATTCCATAAATTGGTGGCCTGGTCACACTCGCCTAAATATTTATTCGACTTATTTGCTTATTTGCATATTTTTATTTTAAATATAAGTATTTATTTTCTAAATTAATCTTTTTGTCTCAAAGATGTGTCTAAATGCACTCTAAAATAAGTTAAACAAAGGGGATTCGGCTTTCAAAGCCACGTCAAAACACTCATAAAATTAGGTGATAAGTCAAATAAGATAAGCAAGTAAATACAGACCTTGATGTTTTTCTGGTTGTCAGGTGACTATTTTTTTTCATGCATCTCAATTAATTTTTTTCACCGTTGATTTTTGTTCTACGATTCGTGCATCGCTTTTAAAGGTGTCCTTGTCTTTTGTCGTCGGATTCACATGAGTTATTATATTTATCCTTTGTTAGGTTTTATGTCGAATATGTGTACAAGTAGGTTACATAAATTATGTGTTGTAATAAGCATGGTTGGTTTAGAGTTAGAGTTGGACTCTGGCCGGGCCTCCACTATATAACGGGAGGCAGCTCTGATGTAACAAAGAGAACAACTTCATAATAGTAACATAGGAAAGAAGAGTTCAGCGGCCGGTATGTGGTTGTGACCTAGTCAGCTAATGTGCTGCGGTATTATGGTTTGGGGAGGAGCGCACATAATCAGAGCTCTGCAGATGTAGGCGAAAGCTGAACTGCGTTACTAAACATCGTGTCTCCTGTGTGATAAGAGAGATTGTTGGGTTTAGTCTCACATCGGTTATTGGTGATGGGGGTCATAACTTAAAAAGGTGGAGGCGCCCCTCTCCCACCAGGCTAGTCTTTTGGGCTGAGTTGGGTCAAGAATTGAGTTGTACTTCCAGTTGGGCCAATACATAGATGTGGGGACCTAGGCCCGAGACCAGGTGTTGGTCTTGGGGGAGCCGGATCGCTGTGGATCATGAGATGGGCCAGATCGCAGCGGGCTCCAACAATATCTTTCAGTTCACAGTTATTTATGGTCGCCCTGAACCTATTCATAAGCCTCATGTTGATATTATCATTGTTTTTGTCTCGAGCATCATAAATCAAATTCAAATAACCTAAAATAACACAGGGTATGGAGGCCATCAGGGCCAAGGAACTTAGCTCTTGGAGGAACATGCTTAAACTGCATGGCAAACGGCAGATGGCCATGAACATTCCAGACTCGTTTCTTTCAGTTTAAATTAAAATTTATTATTTTATAAATTAAATGATGTAATCATTTGTAATCATTTCTTTATAGTTTTAAATAATTATTTCTACAATTTGTACAATATTTTTTTCATAATTTGTAAACTTTTTAAGGCATCTTTCAAGGGGCTACAATATATTTATATTAAAGTTTTTAGCAACTTTCAGTTCAAACAAACAACGCCTCAATCCTAAATCCTGCCTACATTTGTAGGGTGATTCCTACTTGCCATTAGTTTACCTAGAATCCTCGAGCACCAAAAACCATGAGTTTCGCTATAAGGCCCCGCTTGCCATTTAGCTGCACCATGCAATTCTGACTCTTACGATGCATCCACTGCTTGTGCCAATACACTATGGTCTTCGCATCGGCCCCTACGATGGTAGAGGTGGATTCGAGTCGATCCTGAGCGAGCTTAGGTTGTCAAAGCTCGAGCTCGGCTTGGGTTTGGCTCGAATCATCATCGAGTTTAGGGTCAAACTCGAGATCAAGCTCGATGAAAGCTCGGCTAGATTCGAGATCGGCTCGGTTGAGCTTGAATGAAGGGATTTGTGCTATTTTAAGAGGAAGATGAGACTAGATGAGCTGGTTGGATTCGATTTCAAGCTAGAGCACAGCTTGAATTGGTTGAAGAATTGGATTTAAAGAGAAAAATATGCTATGCAACGATGATTATTCAGGCTCGGTATCAAGCTCGATGAAAGCTCGGTTTGACTCGATTTCGAGCTCGGCTTGAATTGGTTGAAAAATTAGATTTAAAAAGATAAATATGCTACACAATGATGATTATTCAAACATGGTTGGGCACTTGGGCTCGATGAAGACTCGGGATTGGGTTCGAACTCGACTCGAATAGACTCGAGCCGTGGCGCCCAGGCTCTGGGCTTATTCTTGCTGTGCATATGACCCTGGAGGGTACATGGCTCATGGGTTAGGAGCTTGGGCACAGGTCTAAGATTGTCGGGCCCTGGCTCTGTCCCTGCCAACCAAATCTGTTAATTAAAGGTACTATGGTCATCTCAGTGTACTTTTTCACTTGGTTTCTTCAGCTTTTCTTGGACGTGAACCCGATTGACCAGCTCTCGCCAACCGCCTGTGTTCTTGCTCTCGACAACCGTCCGCGTTCTTGCTGCTCGCCGTCACGGCTCTGATCACCGTCTCATTCGGAGACCCCACGATTGCTCTGCGGCCGTGCCCTTGAGTCCACGTAGCTATATTAGCTCTTCCCCGATGCCTCCCATTCACATATCACTCACTCGCCACAAAACCTTCGGGTTTCGTCGCATGGCTGCACTTGGCATAGAGCTTCGATGGCATTGGCATACAGGAACAGAATGCCAAGTGGATGGTAGTTCAAGAGATGGGCTAGTTAAATGGAGTTGGCCAAGAGAGTTGTTGAGCTGCATGCTCTACTCTGGTTAATATTCAAGATGCGTTGGGGGTAGCACGCAGCCTTTGCTCGAAGTATAAATAGTCGAGAGCAGATTTTCACGAGCTAGCTATGGTTCCCGGCACCTCTGCGACCATTCAATCCACGTCAAAATATATGGTCCAATCTCACTCAACCCTAATTGTTTTACATAAACACCTCTAAAACTTTCTCAAAAAACAATCAGGTCCTTATTCCTCATCTCTCCCTCCTCTCTCTTGAACTGACCCTCATCCGGTGCCGCCACCGTTAGCAACCACCTCTAATTGCGGCGCACGACCACAGCCGTGCTGGCTTACAGCAGGCTCGGCACATGGGCATGGAGTGGCTCGGTTCAGGTAGCTCAAGAGAAAGGAGGGGGAGAAAGCAGTAAGGGTTGAGGGTTTTTTATGAAGTTACTAAGGGAATGATGAATTGGATTGATCATAGATATTGACGCAGATTTGATGGTCGTTTATGTCTCTAAAACCCCAGCTACCTTGGGTAACGCATATTCGTAAATAGTCTAAGATGCTTTACTCCTTGGGTGGTTCCTATATAATTTGGCTTTTGGGCATGTGGTAGTTAATCTTTTTTTTTTTGCAAGATGACGTGCATAGTGATTGGATGTTAGCAAAAGAGGAGATTTATTGCCTGTTATGAGAAATTATTAAGTCGAGAGCAATGGGAAGTCAGGAACAAGCATGACTCTGAGATCTAGATGACTAATAAATGAACTAGTGCAAAGACTAAGGTCAAGTTATTTTGCGCTGATCTGAATTGCTAAACAGCTGAACGACTGAAATTACTGAATTTTGAGAGCTTCTCGAGGTATTCTCGATATTCGAATCCATTTCGTTTGACTTGCTTTTTAAAGCACGAAGACCCACCCTCAAAACAGCAAAAAAAACTGACTAAAAAAACTCAAAACATTTTTTTTTTCAAAACGTAGATAAGATGTTCTAATAAGAACAGGGCCTAAATCTTCATCGCATAATCATGACTCGGGGCAAAAATGTATATACGTGCAAAAACTTCATGGCATAACCATGCAAAAACTAAGCAAGAAAAATCCTAGGGTCCACTTCCAAGCTTTAACTGGTTCTAACTATGCTCGGTTCCGTTTGATTGGAGTGAACCTAAATTTACGGGGAAAATTCAAGGGAAATCTCCTGTCTTTCAAACTCAAAGTCCTGCTCAATGAAAAAAAAGCGCGCAGAGGGATTATCCCGCATCAGCATAACAACAGGCGTCACGTCGCTAAACGGGCATGATCGTCGACCAGCTCTTGGCGATCTTTCGCGCGGGCCGTGCTCACGCCGCTTGCCGACATGGCCCCGTCTCCTCGTCCAACCACAGTCACCGTTCGATTTGATGGTGCCGGACTGCCGGTGCTGCATCCTTGGCCAGCTCCTCGACGCCTCAAGGTTGCATTTCTCTTAGCAGCGAGCTCCTGAATTCCTAAGTCGATGTGGTCACCTCTTCCCCGATGCCTCCGATTCATACCACACTCGATCGGACACGAGATTGATCGCCCTCTGATTTTTGTCGCGTGCCGTGCCCTCCCTCCTGAGCTTCGATGTGGTCTATTTATCATGGAGCCATAGAAATTGACCAAACGCAAAGAGTAAAAGCGCAGATCACGAGACGCTTAATGCCGTAAATTGGTGGCCTCGAACCTTCGATATGGTAAATATTTAAATTTTTGCCGGTCGTCAGGCGATTGTTTTTTTCCATGCATCTCAGTTAATTTTTTTCACCGTTCATTGTTGTTCAAAGATTTGTGCACAGCTTCAAAGGTCTCTCTGTCTTTTGTTGTCGGATCCGCACGAGTTACTGGATTTACCCGTTAATTAAGCTAGGTGGGAGGGTTGTGTATTCTTGTATTTTTCATCGCTGCACTCGCATGTACATTCCCAATTGAGAGGTGAGCTCTCTAGATGCAAGGTTGCAGCGAGATGATTTGGCTGGTGACTTTATCAGTGGGACTTGTTCGGCGTCCAGCATTCTCGACGGCGACCGAAGGTGCTTTTGTTCTCGCACCAATTTTTCTATATATTTTCATAGTTTGCCATTTAATTGAGGTTGCTTGTTTGTTCGATGGATCTGTGCAATTTTAAGTTCTGATTTGTGCGGAAATTAAAGTTTCGACTGGTGATTTTTTGTTCGAGTTGTGAGGGGTGACCCTAGGTACTTGATGGGCATGGAGCTATTTATCCCTAAAAATTATAGAGAACCTTTTCTATATCTAGATTATTGTAGCTAATTGGGGTGATGGCACTTTTGTGCATATTTACCTGAGGCATGTGGCATCTCCAAACCTCTCGAAGGGCTAGATGATGGCTTTGTTTTTTTCAGCGTAAAGTTGAACTGAATTTTACCGAAGCAAATTTTATTATTTTTATATAGCCTACATGTTGTAGTAATTTGTAATGATTTTTTCAAGACTTTTAGTATTTTTCTCAAGATTGTAAAACAATTTTTAATTTTTTTAAAATTATTAGACCACTTTTTGAGGACTATTAATTTTTAATACATTAAAACTTAACTTTACTCAACGCTGAAAATAACATGGGCGATGTGGGATATGTCTTCTTTCAAAGGGTAAGCAAAGATTATGGCATCATCTACATAAAGACTACATTGAAGCTTTGCTCTATTATCATCTAATTATCTGAGTGCTCAGTCTTGTGTTGCAATGTCAAACAGTTAGTGGAGCTGTCAATAGCCATGATGAAAAAGGTAGGGTAACAATTGGACCCTTGCCTCAAGCCTCACTTATGGTGGAAGGAGTGCCTTAGATACCATTAAATAAGACTATGGACGTACATGCTCGCAGGATCAAGGCTATCTAGTTCCTCCATCTTGTTGGAAAGCCCAACTATTGTAGGAGTTCTAAAAGATAACCTCAAGGCACCGAATCAAAAGCCTTTGCGATATCCAATTTGATGGGAAGGCTCGGTTTTTTTTAGATATGGAGGGCTCTTGTAACTTGTACGGCTACGCACATAAAAAAAATGTCTTGAATACGTCGGGCTTTGACGAATGCACTTTGAGCAGTGAAGATTATTTGGTTCAAGTGTTGGGATAGACATATCGTTAGCACTTTCGGTGGCATCTTGGAGAAGGAATGAATTAATCTAATGGGCCTAAAATCTTCGAAGCATGAGCTTTAGGAATGCAAGTAGGACGGGCTCTTTTCCATGCCCGCAAAATTATCCTACCTAAAAGCCCTCGAAAAATACCCGCGACCATCCACCAGAATTTAGCGGTTCAAGTGAATTTGCTGCACTGGCCCAACCGGACAACCCACTTTGCTTTGTCCCCAGATCGCATAGAGCTAGAGCGTGATACTTCCCAGGGCGACGATTTAGAGGTTCGAACCCTAGCTAGGGAGCCATCGCAATTGTGGTCGCGATAGGAGCAGCTACAACCATGGCGGTGGCCTTGGTGGTTCCAACAACCAAGATGGCTTGGGCGATAATGACAGTAATGGTGGAGGCTCCGAGATGTTGTTGCAAAAACTTAGAAACACACATCAAGTAGAGGCAGACGGGATGCTGCTGTAGAAACTTAGCGCCACATTAAGTAATGATGGCGGACGCGGTGGTCGCGGCGGATGACTACTCGCCAACTGGCCGCGTTATTGCTGCTCGCTACTTTGATCTCCGTTTCATATGGAGACCCCACGATTGCTCTGCAGCCGTGTCCTTGTGTCCACGTAGCCACATCAGCTCTCCCCCGATGCTTCCTATTCATATCACAGTCGCTCGCCACAAAACCTTGAGGTTTCATCGGATGGCTGCACTTCGCATAGAGGTTCAATGGCATTGGCATACAGGAATAGAATGTTGGTTGGATGGTCGTTCAAGAGATGGGCGGGTTTAATGGAGTTGGGCAAGAGAGCTGCATGCTGATGTTGCATTGGTTAATATTCAAAATGTGTTGGCAGTAGCGCTCAGGCCTGGCTCGAAGTATAAATAGTCTAGAGCAGATTTTCACAAGCCCAGCTCCATGCAGTTCCTTGGGTGGCTCCTATATAATTTGGCTTTTCGGCATGTTAAGTTAATCTTTTTTTTTCTTTGCAAGATGACATGCATAGTGATTGGATGTTAGCGAGAGAGAGAGAGAGAGATTTATTATCTGGTACGAGAAATTATTAAGAAGAGAGATATGGGAAGTCAGAGCATGACTCTGAAATCTAGATGACTAAATGAACTAGTGCAAAAACCAAATCTTCATCGCATAATCATGACTCAGGGCAAAATGTATATACATGATTAATCTTCGTCGCATATATAGACATGCAAAAACTAAATTAAAAATTGCTATAGTCCACTTCCAATCTTAACCGGACTCTAACCAAGCTCTGCCCTGTTTGGCCAGAGATTTGGAGTGAACCCAAATTCACAAGGAAAATCGAATGGAAATCTCCCTGCTTTCTAAATCAAAGCCGTGCCGCCGCCATAGCACAAAAGGCGCGCTCAGGGAGATGCTCCCATAAAAACTTATGAGCAGGAACAACAGGCGTCACATCGCAACAAGAACCCGGTCGCCGGTGCTGCATCCTTGGCCGGCTCCTCCACGCCTCAAGGTTTAGCGGCGAGCTCATAAGTCCATGTGGTCGCCTCTTCCCCGATGCCTCCGATTCATCATAAATCATAAATAGTACAAACTTGTTAGGGAGCTGCCCCCCCTCGCGCCACGTGGATTGCTCTGGGCGCAGCGCGCTCTCGCTGCCACGCGGCTCGCTCCGTGCGCAGCGCGTTCGGGCAAGCTCACCGCAGCGTCCATCCGCTTCAATGGTTCTCTCGCAGTGGGCTGACACGTGGGCGTTTTACTCGGCCGGACATATTTGCAAAAAAAACCCTCAGGTTTTCCCTTAATCAACCCGCCATCCTGATAACCGATGAGTCTACGCTCAGACGTATTTACATTAGGCTCCTAATATTTGTTATTTTACAACCCTATCCCTATTCTGCCCAGACCCAACATTTCCTGTCCTCTTTTACATCGCCTCATACTCTCCCGACTCCCGAGCGGCCTCCCCTTCACCCTGCTCTCCAACGCATCTCCCTCTCCTTCCTCCAACTCCGCCGCGTATACGCTCCGCCACGATGGGCGCCGGGGCGGCCGGATTCGGCGATGACCCCCAGATCCGGCGGCGGTGGATCCTCTGCTCCGTCCCCCGCCCGCACGGTCGGCGCCACATCAGGGCGCCTACGCTTCGTGCCCGTCGGCGGCCGTGTCCCCTTCCTCTCCCTCTTCGCCGGCCTCACCAACGGTAACAAGGCATCTCTCTCCCTCCTCCTTCCCTTTCCCACCCGCCCCAGCTAGGCCGCGCCCCAGCTAGGCCGCCACCGTCTCCTCTTCGCAATCAAAACCCTAGCCTCCCTCTGTCACGCTGGCCTCCCAGCCCAGCTCGCCGGTGCCCCACTGAAACCCTATCTCGCTTCTCCCCCATCCACCGCGATGGTCGACAGGGGGCTGGATTGGTACGGTACGAAAAGATGAACCTTCCTCTCCCCGATTACTGCTTCTCGGCTCAGGTCCCCGGTGTTTGGTTGGCCTAGGCCTTAGCTGGATTCATCCCCCAGCGCCGCGTGACTCCTCCCTCCCTCCCTGGTCGATTCTTCCTTTTAATTTTATGGTTTTCCTTTTGAGAATGCAGGGTTCATGGTCTGCCTCACGGTCAATTAGCCGGTGTCGGTGCGGATGGTCATATGGGGTCATGATTTCGTGGTGGTATGTTGAAGACCAGGCTTATGCAGGGGCTGCAAGGCTGTTCATTCAGCGCCTACTAGCGGATACAGTGACTCAGCGACGCTGCGAGGTCTGTCCTTGAGCCTAACGACAAGAGCATTCAGTTCGGTTTCTTAGCCTTACCTCAATTTGGTTTCAAAATAGTAGCTTTCTAATTCATATGATAAAGTGTGGCCCAAGATTTGTGGTGGTGATCTGCTTTCCAAAATAAAAAGTGTTGTTCAAGTAAAGTGCATTTTTAGCACGGGATTTAACTGTATCACACTGTTGCCTATTCTTTCTGAAATGTAATTTTAGTGAACTACAAAATACTTTTCTTGAAGGCCCTGTGCATAGCTATCTTTTTCTCTCTTTTGAAAGGGGTGTATAGCTTTCAGAAACCCAAGCCAGAATGAATAATTCCTGTTGTAAAAAAAATCATATTCTCCAAGTTCTGTGCAGCTAATGTTGAGCTCATGACACTTTCAGTGTTTGTATTTATAGATTCCCAATAGTTGTTTGACTACTGTAAATACATGTAAGCTACGCATTGCTCTTTCCAGTATCTAATTATCCTTCCCCTGCAATGCAGGTTTAACTATGCATTGCCAAGTACACTTCAAGATGGGGAAGGCAGAGGCCATTTATTCTGAAGTTTATGAGTCTGTCATTGTGGACTAATGGTCAATCACCAGAAACTGACCTGTGTGTATGTAAGCTCCCTCGACATGCATGCATACTAAACAAAATACAATGAAGTAATGACGAACTTGATCAAATTAGTTTTTGTCAAATAATATGTTCACCAACTTCCATGTACTTTGGAGGTTGCTAAGGTTATGCATTTTCTTCAGTTATGCTTATTATTTGCGCATCAGCATGACACTGGTGGCTAGACAATGGCATAGTATGACTGTCCGAACAAAGTTTTCTCCCCTTCTAAGTGTTAACCAAAGTTTTTCCTCTTTACTTTTTGCAAGGTACATGCTTTTCCATTAGAAACACATCATAACAGTTCAATTAGAAGAATATCTGTTTCAACTATAGAATTATATTATTTATTAATGGTTAGATCAAATTAGAAGAACATCGTCGTCGCCATCCTCTTCCGCGCCGCCACCGCTGTCTCCATAGCCGTTGGCCCTTCCTCTCCCTCTTCTTATCTGCCCTGGAGCCACGGCGCCCTCTTCAGATCTGCGTGGTGCGGCCTCCGTCGACGGACCCCTTTGTCGATTCCAGCCCGTTCTTCCCCTCCTTGCTCAATCCGACCGCGCCCCTCGCCTTCCTATTTTTTGGCGGTCACACCTCACCTTCTCCCTGTGGCACGCCGTTCCGCCCATTGTCCGCTCCGGTGACAAGCATGCTGACCCTGTCCCTTGCCCCGGTACTCATCCTCCTGCCGCAGGACAAGAGCGACACCCAGCAGCCTGTTCCAGTATTGTCGTCGAAGAGCTCCACAAGAGCATTCAACCATGGGTCTCTCCGCCAGCAATGTTGTTCGACACACGGGTTCCCTTCTCTTACCCAATAGCTATTTGATGAGATATCGTGCATGTGTAGGCAGTTCTATGCGCTTCGCTCTTCGGTAATCGCTTTATTAATCGTAAGCATTGCGAGCTATCAAACCAAATGACTCAAGCCTATGATATTTTTTGTTATGTCGCTCCCACTAATTTCTATTTTGTCCCACTAATTTCTGTTTTGTGCTGCAGATCCAAATATTCGTTGTTGGGCCATTTACTGCCTTCTACTATAAATGTTGGTTTGTTCTTTGCTCTGTTTTCTACGGGCGATGGCCATAATGTTCAATCGAAGCTTGACGTCTCTCCTCAGCCACACAACAAGCTTTCCATGAATTCGTTTAAGCACGGCCACCAAGTGCTTTAAATTGTCTTCCTCGGTATGTTATCAATCGTGCCCATGTTCTTCCTATTTCCTCCTTAATTTGTACAATACAATTCGCTTCTGAGCCTTAGGTTGACCCTTAGGTTTGGCATTGTTAAAAAGGTGCTCTTGCATACAGATTTCTCCCGTATGTACCAAAATGGACCACTATTTAGGAGTCATTTACAAATCGTTTCAGATCAGTTTTGTAATGGACCACATAACCGATTATGTTTTTTATGATCCGAACATGTAGATGCCATACGGAATTCCCTTATTTCTCTTTATTCTTTGGATTCAGTACTTTGCATAGAGTATAGCTATACGGAATTACACAATTAAGAATTATATACACAGTGTGATTACGCAAAGTTTACATTTGTGTGTTCAGTGTACGCGGTAATCTGTTCCCAGTATATTGTGTGTTTACAGATTGCTGTGTGAATATTTAGCTTATGTCATTTTTATTAGAGCCAGTTGCTCTAGGTAGTCTTCGTACATATGGTACTATACAGTTTGTTGTGTTTCATGGCAAGAATTGCATCTGTATGGCTTTATGAAGCAAAGGCATAGAATATGTTCTCCAAGTATAATACATGTAGTACGGCATGGATCAGAAACAAAAACTATTTATGTTCAATCAAGTTTAACATATGTAGGTTGTGGAGGCAAGCCAAGATTTCACACCGCTTATTTTACTCGCAGCTGATCGTCCTCCTGAGCTGCATGATGCTGGAGCCAACCAAGCCATCAATCAGGTACTGGTAGTCAAAATGAAATTCTAAACACAAATATCTTGATTCGAGCTGTGCTGAAAGAGGTTGGCAGTTAAGAATCTTGGGAATCTTGGGAATTTTGCCTTCCTTTTAATGGATTATTTTTTTAGGTGTTTTACATGTGCTTACAGATGATCCATGCATGCTATTTTCTTAACAGCATTACAACGTAAATGCATTTATTTAGTGCTAAAAATGCTCCTTTTTTACTTTGCTGCGCCACTGCATTGAAGGGCATTTTTTCCTGTCTTTTATATGTTCACTGTATATGCTGTGCGTGTCCTTTATATATGTTTTGTACCTGTTATTTTATTTCTTGGTATTTGTTTCTTAGTACCTCTGTTCGATCATGTAGCAAGAATGGATATGGTCTTAGTTTTTCGTTCATGTTGCATGTTTTTGGAATTGCATGTTGGGTGTTGCTTCCTTCATATATGCAGCTTTCTTAATCTTATTTTGTTCGAATTGTACCATAGACCTATTTTTTATTTACACCATAAAAGTTTTATGAGATTGTTGTTAGTCCTTTATTTTACCAAAGTGTCACTCAGTACATACTATTGATGGTCGTTAATATTTTATTATAGTGATCTAGCTTACTGTATTGTATAGTTTGTGCAAATGCAACAGTACATATATCTTATTTTAATGTTGTTTTCTCCTTACAAAATATTGCAGTTTACTGATGCCCTGTTACTTCATTGTTGTCATTTTTTCCCAATTTGTTGGTGATCCAGACCTATGCATCCTACTACTATAGAGATTAGATCAAAATTTACTGTATTTCTATGAATTTTTTCCAATTCAAACATGCTACTACAGAGATCGGGAAAAGATTTACAGTATTTCTCATTGAACAAGTATTGTTCTTATCTCAGGGTGGGTACTTATCCAGTCTTCTTTTATGAAAAACTTAGTGTTTAAGCTTTCTGCTCAAGTTGTTTCTTGAGCTTTTGTACGGTGGACAGACTAATTGTTTTAGTTATAAAGGTACTATGGCCTTCAAATTGTAGTTTATAGCTGGTCGACAATTATAAATATGTAATTGGTTGTGCTCAATATTGTCTACATATATGGCATTACTTTTTGTTCTTATGAATAGGAAAGATTAGATGACTATATTTTCTGTCAGGTTCAATTTGATGGGATATCTACATATATTTGTTTTCATGTTTGATTGATTTTGTTGGACGTTTGCAAACATATATATGGTTGACCTGTTCTATTTGGTTTAATGATCATCGTTATATTATGTTGTGGTAATCTTTGCATTAGCTAAAAACATAACTCTCGCCTAAAATACCCTTGATACGTTACACATTTAGGCCCTGATCTACACAACTTATCTGATTTATTTGACTTATTTGCTTATTTGCATATTTTTATTTTAAATATAAGTATTTATTTTCTAAATTAATCTTTTTTTGTCTCAAAGATGTGTCTAAATGCACTCTAAAATAAGTCAAACAAAAGGATCCGGCTCTCAAAACCACGTCGAAACACTCATGAAATTAGGTGATAAGTCAGATAAGATAAACTTAGTAAGAACAGACCCTTAATATTTTTGCTGGTCATCAAGTGACTATTTTTTTCATGCATGGTCAATTTTTTTTTCATGCATCTTTTGTCGTCGGATCCACACGAGTTATTGGATTTACCCTTTAAGCTAGGCGCGAAGGTTGTGTATTCTTGTAATTTTCATCACTGCACTCGCATCGCATGTTCATTCCCAGTTGAGAGGTGAGCTCTCCAGATGCAAGGTTGCATCGAGGTGATTTGGCTGGTGACTTTATCTGTGGAAGTTGTTCGGCGTTCTCGACGGCGACCGAAGGTGCTTTTGGTCTGGCACCATTTTTTGTGTAGATTTTCATAGTTTGGCATATAAGGTTGTATGTTTGTTCAACGGAACTGTGCAATATAATAAGTTCTGATTTGCGAGGAAATTAGAGTTTCAGCGGGTGATTTTTGGTTCGATTTGTGAGGGGTAGCCCTAGGTACTTGATGGGCATGGACATGGCAGCTATTTGTCTTGATAAATCCTATAGAATCTCTCTGATATCTAGATTATGGTAGCTAATTGGGGTGGCAATACTTTTGTGCATATTTACCTAAGGCATCTGGCCTCCCCGAATTTCTCTAAGAGCTAGATGATGTGGGATATGTCTTCTTTCGAAAGGTAGGCAAAGATTATGGCATCATTTGCATAAAGACTGCATCGAAGCTTTGCTCTATTGTTGCCAAATTGTCGGAGTGCTCTATATTATGTTGCAATGTCAACTAGTCGTCGGAGTGGATCAATAGCCATGATAAAAAAGGTAGAGTGACAATGGGCCCCGTTGCCTTAAGCCTCACTCATGGTGGAAGGAGTGCCTGGGATACCATTTAGTAAGGAATGCCTCCAACCCTCCTCGTGGACGCACACAAGCTATTTCGCAGGCTGGTGGGACAATGACATTGTGACGTCCGCTGAGAACACTGGTTGTTTCTCTGTTATTTTGGGTATCCTCTGGCACATTTGACTCAAGCGTAACAGTAGAATTTTCTGGCGGCCCAGCGCTCAACTTCGGCTCTTCTCGCAGCTCTCCTAGATGACATGCGCCTTTGGGTGATAGCAGAGGCCTGTTTTGTAATTAATTAATTAAGCCACAAAGTTCCGCCGTGGAGGGGGCGTTAAATTCACCTCCAACGCTTTGTAATTTCAATCTTTATTAATATACATTGGCAGTTCTCCTATCTTTCCTAAGAAAAGATCGTGGATGTAGATGATCGCATGTAGGATCAAGGATATCTAGTTCTTCCACCTTGTTGGAAGGCCCAACTGTTGTAGAAGTTCTAAATGGTATTCTCGGGACACCGAGTCAAAAGCCTTTGTGATATCTAATTTGATGGGATGACTTCGTATTTTGGAGGTATAAAGGTCTCTTGTAAGGTTGCACACTTAAAAAAAATTATCTTGAATACACCGGACATCAATGAATGCCCTTTGCCCTCTGAGCCATGGAGATTATTTAGTTCAAATGTCGGGATAGACGTATCGCTGGCACTTTCGGTAGCAGCTTGGAGAAGGAATGAATTAATCTAATGGGCCTGAAATCTCCGACGCATGAGCTTTTCTCCTTCTTTCGCACTAGGACAACATTTTCTATGTTGAGGCTACTTAGTCTGCCGACAGATCTTGGATGCTTTGAAAGGCATTAACCATGTCCGATTTACTTGTTAATTTCACAACACTCGGTAGAAAATCCTATCGAATCTGTCAGATTGTCCCCAATAGTAATCTCTAAGTTTGGTCCCCCTATAGCCTCATATATAGGCTTCCTTTAAAAAGATTTTCTTCCTATATTTCTCCTATCCCCAATAGTGTTCTCTATATGGAGAATTGTATCGGGAAAGGAGAGAGAATCCCCTGTATATAAGGGAATGGAGAGGAATTCTCTATTTTAGATAATGGAATAGGGAACGCTGGTGGAACACATAGGGAAGAATCCGTCCGCTATTTTAGAGTAGAGGACGTTTTAGCGAAGCATGTCGGAGACAGAGCCGGTGCCTTATCCAACAGGACATGCCCGGTTGCTTGTCAGATTTCCTCCTCTAAAAAGGAGCGTCAAGACCTGTTGAGAATAATGCAATTTGAGCAAATATGATAAACAATTCACTTTGAATATAACAAAAATAACAAAGACATGAATTAAATTCAGAATCATGAATTCTCCAAATATAAGCAATAAAGCAAATAAATTCATGATTAACATTGACTTGGAAAACAAGGCAGTCACTAATCCAATCAAAACAGCATAAAGCTCATGTTTAGATTGGGATTGCTCTCAGATTGCAAATTATGGGTTGCTAAATAGATTAGCCTTCCAACAAATAATTTGAGCTTTATATATCACAGGTTATTAAATCTGAAATCAGGTTTATACTCTAGAACAGCACTGTTCTTGCACCAAAAAAATGGGTAAACCATTACTCAATATGTATGGCAAAGAGTAGCTAGGTACACCAAGAGTTAACAGATCAACTTAGATTGCAACCTAGCCGAAACAACAACTAAAACAGTGCTGAATACCAGCACTGCTATGGTCACAAAATCAATCACTTAATAACCAATAATAGACATTATTGACAGCACTAACTTTTCAATTAACAGTGATCGAACAGCAGTAAGATGATCATGTAAATTAACACCAAGGGCTATGCCATATAGATTGAGTCACCAAAAACAAATTTAACGAACAATGCTACTCTAGATCTATCAAATACTCCTAACAATAGATTAATAATCCTCAAGGTAAGCAATCATCACCGAGCTAATCAAGTATTTCCCACATAATGCACTTCACCCAAATTGAGATGAATCAGCCCCTTTTGCACATGGCAAGGTCCCCAAATCCACCTCAATTGGCACAGTGCACAAACATAATAAAGGAGAAAAAGCTGAAGGTCTTACTAAGCACCGAATTCAAGCCGGCAAGCAGAGGCAAAGCACGATGAAATCGTTGTCCCAGAAATCAGATAGCCGTGCTATTAATGCACCACCGACGAAAAGACCCGAAGATACGATGTCGTCACCCCTACCACGGCCAAAGGCCACGGAAGGAGCCCGAGGTGCAGAGTGGAGCAGCAGCGAGCTCACGACGACCACCCCGTGGCCACCGGGAACCAAGTCGAGGAAGAGTACCACCACAGAAGCATGCACCGGCCGGCGAGGACGCCAAAGCACCGGCGAGCAGCTGGGCGACAGCTAAACAGAGGGTGAAGAGAGAGAATCAACCAACCGCAAAAACCAACCAACTGAGAGAATCAAAGAGAGAGCTGCGGCGTCCATCAAATAGGCGAGGGAAGTGAACCGGCATCATGAGAAACCCGGACGCCAAGGACACGTCGCTCACGCCCATGCGCGCCCGATGATGGTGACGGCACCAGCTGCAGCCCGCAAGGCTCCTCCTCCCGTTAGGGTTCGGGCAAACCCCGAATTGAAGAGCAGGGGCAGCGCTGCTGCCCCCTTATCCATCTCTCTTTCTTATGTGGGCCGGCCCATGGTGCAAAGGGCAAAAGCCCAACAAGACCTTCCAAGTTCCAAGTGTACTTGTGGTAGGTTTAAGTGGTCCCAATTCAGGGTTTGTCTTCGACACTTGTTCACTTGCCCATGATTGCTTCGAAATGGGAGAATACCACATTCGCCTTGTGCTTGTGCATCTGCACCGAACCATTTGGCGTCGTAAAGGATGCTATGAAGTTCTTCGTTCTACATGCATTAGCTTTGATTTGCCGTCTTTAGGCCTTTTCGATTGCTACCAGTTCAAGCACTCACTACTTCAATCTTCTTCTAAAGTGTAGCTCAGCTGACGATAAGGGTTGCAAATCTTGAGCGATATTTAATTAAACGAAGGATTAGCTCCCGACTCATATGGAGTTGCAATTTGGCCTCTCCTAATTAATACTCCCTCTGTCCTACAAAGAGTGCATTTTTAGTGTTTAAAAATTGTCTCACAAAGAGTGCATGTTTAGACGTGGGGTCCATCAAAAAAGACGCAGCCCATTAACTCCCACACTCCCATCTCTCTCTATATCCGTTCCCCACCAAAGGAGACGCATGCACATTTAATTATTTTGGGAACCAAAGCATCAGCACGCTTGTGCATGTAATTAATTAGGGGCAGATTAGTCATTTGCCTTTCACACTAATCTGTCTGAGAAAAACCAGAAATGCGTTCTTTGTAGGACAGAGGGAGTAGGTGGCTCATCTGCTTCTTCTTAACCAAAGGCCACCCAATTCGATGTCCTTGATCCAGACAGCATTAATATAGTCTACCTTTACATCCATGATACCATACACATAAATTTCTACCCTCATTAATTTAGCCATTTTTCCTCATTTTTCTAATTAACTAGCTCAATTTGCCCCACATGATTTGGCTATTTTGCCCCTGCCTCATTGTCTAGCCAAACCAGCTGCTAGGCTTGGCCTGTGGGCAAACAAACTGCTGCCCCCGACCCTTCCTCAATTTTCGTCTCTTCCCCTTCCCTGGCAATGTCCCTAGGCCCGCCCGCTCCGGTTAGATCGACGGTCGGTCCCTCCCCCACGCCTCCGTTGCCCCTGGCCCCCTCCCCGGCACCGCGGCTATAGCGGCGGCAGCCCTAGTGGCGTAGCAGCTGCAGGAGTGACGACGACGATGATAATGGATGTATTTTGCTATGTTAATATAGCTTTGGACTTAATGAATTTAGTGTAAAATTGTAGTATTTTAATTTGCTGCCCATGAATAGAACTGTAATGGATGTCTTTCGCTATGTTAATACATGCTTTGGACATGCTTTTGGTTGGCTGAACATGATGCATACATGCTTTGGTTTTAGCAAGTGATGAATTAAGGTCAAAATCAATAAATTTATGTCATAATCGATAAATTTCAAATCTGTTGAACTTTTATTTGCATCATTCAAATATTTTTAGTTGCAAATTACTCCAGTCATGAACTTGGTGCGGTTGCACTAGCTAGTCCGCTTATTTATCTAGTTTGGCTAAATAATGAGGCAAGGGCAAAATGGTTAAGTCATTTGGAGAAAATGGGCTAATGAATCAGAAAATGAGGGGAAATGGCTAAAACGTCGTGGAGGGTAAAATTCATATGTACGGTGTCATGAATGTAAGACAGATTAAATTAATGTCGTATAGGTCAAAGCCGTTGAATTGTGGATAAATCTCCCTCTTTAAAGCTATGGCAGTGTTTTTACTTTTTAAGCTTCCTCCTTATGACTGTGATTGGGTATGATGCTGCCTGTGGATTCTCCCAGGACGCTTTGACAGTGTCATGGAAGCCTGGAAACTTTGGTAAAAAATCTAGAACCGAAAAAAAAAAAAAAACTCATCTTGTCCGATTGCTTTAGCCAGGAACAAAGGGCAGTGAACCGAGAAGGAGGAGGTCTTCGAACGTCAAATCCTATTTTGAAAACTCGATCGGACTTTACTAGGGTTGGATTATTCCTCTCGTTGCTCCATGTGTAGTTCCTACTTTGAAGCTTGATATCTTTCAATTCACATTTATTTATGGTCGCCCTGAACCTATTCATAAGCTGATAAGCCTCAGGTTGATATTATCGTTGTTTTTGTATCGAGCATCATAAATCAAATTGAAATCACCTAAAATAACCCAGGGTATGGAGGACATCAGGGCCAAGGAGCTTAGCACTTTGAGGAACATGCTTAAACTGCATGGCAAACGGCAATGTTCTAGGGACATTAACAGATATAGCCCTCCAACGGGGGCGGGGAGGAATTGGCCAGATAGCCATGAACATTCCGGCCTCGTTTGTTTCATCTTAAATTAAATTAAATTAAAATTTATTATTTTTATAAACTAAATGATGTAATACTTTTTATTCATTTCTTTAGAGTTTTTAATAATTCTTCCTACAAATTGTAAAATATTTTTTCATGATTTTTGAATTTTTTAAGACATCTTTCAAAGGGTTACAATTTTTTATATTAAAGTTTTCATCAACTTTCAACTCAAACAAACAATGCCTCAATGCTAAATCCTACCTACATTCCTAGGGTGAGTCCTACTTGCCATTAGTTTACCTAGAACCTCGAGCACCAAAAACCATGAGTTTTGCTATGAGGCCTAGCTTGCCACTAAGCTGCGTCATGCAATTGTTACTCTTACCATGCATCCACCATTTGTGCCAATACACTGTGGTCTTCGGATTGGCCCCTAGGATGGAAAAGGATGGTAGGGGTGGATTCTAGTCGATCCTGAGCGAGCATAGGCTGTCAAAGCTCGAGCTCGGCTCGGGTTAAACTCGAGATCGAGCTCGATGAAAACTCGGCTAGGCTTGAAATCGGCTCGGTTGAGCTCGAATGAAGATATTTGTGTTGTTTTAAGGGGAAGATGGGACTAGATGAGCTCGGTTGGACTCGATTTCAAGCTCGAGCTCGGCTCGAATTGGTTGAAGAATTGGATTTAAAGAGAGAAATATGCTACGCAACGATGATTATTCAGGCTCAGGATCAAGCTCGATGAAAGCTCGGCTAGGCTCGAGATCGGCTCGGTTCTCGAATGAAGGGATTTGTGCTGTTTTAAGGGGAACATGAGATTATGTGAGCTCGGTTGGACTCGATTTCAAACTCGAGCTCGAGCACAACTCGAATTGGTTGAAGAATTGAATTTAAAAAGATAAATATGCTATTCAATGATGATTATTCAGACATGGTTGGGCTCGATGAAGGATCGGGATTGGGTTCGAACTGGACTCGAATAGACTCGAGCTCGGGACCGGGCTCGAGATCGGCTCGTTTAGAATTTGAGCTCAATTCTTGAACCAAACTCGATCCGATTTCAAATAGCTCATCAGAGCCTGGTCCATCGGTCCAGCCCTGTAGGTTGGTATGGTCGATTTTCCCTTGATGCCTCCTATTCATGTCACAGTGTGATTCTTCGATTTTATTGCATCCTCCCCCGCTTCCATTCTGAGTATTCACTACACACTACGAGCTGTAGCGTGACGAGAGTTGATGTGATATATAAGAGCAGTCAGGGGGGGACCCAACACCGGGTTAGGTGGGGCTCTAGCCCCACCTACGCTGTCTATGACATTATAGCCCCACCTTAGACCCACCTATAATTTTTAGTATAAACTAGAAGGGAAGAAGGGGTTAAATTTCAGACTTGTGTATTAAACTAAACTTCAGCCCCTCCTATCATTTTTTGCTGCGTCCGCCCCTGAGTACTGCATTTCTTGGTTTTTTGCATTATTTATACAAGATTTAATTAAGGTTGGTGGGAGTACCATCTCAATTCATTGGAGTACCTATTTTCATTCAGATAGCTTCGGGCCTTGGCATTTATGCCAGCTAAGCATTTTTCACAAAGAACATCATACTCAATTCTACATTTTGAGGTAAATACTCAATCCTGCCATGCAGGGAAAAAGTGTGTCCATTGCAATTTGTAACTACACAATCATCAATCGTAGGTTGGTGGTTGGTTAATACCTCCACGGTTCAATAAGGGTGTGGGTGTTCAACCTTCAATGCTAGGGTCTAGGCTATATAAATGAAGGCATCAAGACTATAGAGACTGATCCATCGGACAGGAAACATCAAATATGAACCGCCGGCGAGGTTGCCGACTGCCACAAAACTTGTGAGAACATGTACCTAATCAGGGATAAATCATTGGTCTTGTTTGTTTTAACTGAAAGTTGTTGAAAATTTTAATATGAAAATGTCGTAACCCCTCGAAAGACGCTTTGAAGAGTTAAAAAAAATATTTAAAAGTTATTTTACAAACTCTAAGAATGAACTATTTAAAACATCACAAAAATGGCTACAAAGTATTACTGCATCGTTCTGACTTATAAAAAAAAACAAACTTTTATTTAAGCCATTAACACTCAATGCACTGCAGCAGAAAAATATTTTACGCAGGTTCACTATATGTTCTGCCAAACATGTAGTATGAATAGGCAGTGGCATTTGTCCAGCTCCTTTCAGTCCTCTCTATCTGGTTCCTGGCTAGGTCGCTGCCCTTGTGCAGCCAGGGGTGACCTGAACGCAAGAATTTTGACATAAGAATAGTTTTGCCCTCCACGAGTCATGACGCCATTGCCAAACGACAAGAATCACCAATTCACCGATCGATTCAATGCAGCGAATTAGCGGGGAACTCACTGAGGACTTGGCGCGCCGTGAGGCGCTTCTTGGGGTCTCTGACGAGCATCTTCCTGAGGAGGTCCTTGGCGTCCTCCGACACGCTCGGCCATGGGTCGTTCTCCAGGTCCAGCGAGCCGTGCAGCACCTGCTCGAACACCCCGTGCTCCGTCTCTGCAAATCCATGGCGTCGTTCAGCACAGCGAGGAAGACGACGACGACGACGACGACGGTGACAAATGGATCTCATTTCAGGCTTGTGATGTAAGACTGTGGCATGGACGTATCACGTATATATGTACCTGCCCAGAAGGGAGGCACGCCGCAGAGGAGGATGTAGATGACGACGCCGGCGCTCCACACGTCGGCTTCCTGGCCGTACCTCTTCTTCAGCACCTCCGGCGCCACGTAGTACGGGCTCCCCACCACCTCGGTGAACATCTCGCCTGCGAGAATCCAGTACTTTCCCGTGATCTCATCATACCGACGGATCAAGAATGTGCAATTCTTGTTGTTGACGATGGTGTGATTATGTGAAGCAGCAGATGAATAATTAATCGTTGTACCTGGGCGGAAGAACGTGGAGAGGCCGAAGTCGACCATCTTGAGCGCGGCGCCGCTGTCGTCGTCGCCGACGAAGAGGAAGTTCTCGGGCTTGACGTCGCGGTGCATCACGCCGAGGGAGTGGCAGGACTCCACGACGGCGACGATGGCGCGGGCGAGCTCGGCGGCCTTCCTGTCGGCGTAGCGCCCGCCGCTCGCGATCCGGTCGAACAGGTCCCTGCCGGCGCAGAGCTCCATCACCACGTGCACCGCCGCGGCGTCCTCGTAGGCGCCATGGATGGAGACTATGCCCGGGTGGCCGCCGGCGAGGTGGCGCATGATCTGTATCTCCCGGCGCACGTCCTCGGCGTCCTCGCGGGCGGCGAGCCTCCGCTTGGCGATAGACTTGCACGCGTACTCCCTCCCCGTCGCCTTCTCCACGCACAGGTACGTCGTGCCGAACCGCCCTCGCCCCAGCTCCCGCCCGATGCTGTACTTCTCCGTCAGATCGCCGGTCTCGCTCCGCAGCACCGCTCCCTCCTGAATTCTGGCGCCGGAGACACGCTTGGTGTCTCCCGGCTCCCTGGGTCGCGACTGCGGCGGCGGCTTGCCGTCGGTGGGAGGAGAAGCGGTGGCCGCGGGCTGGACGGCGGTGGCGGAGCGGGTGGTAGTGTAGAGCTGGGAGGGGATGGTCTCGGCGGCGCGGCGAGAGTGCCGGTCGGAGCTGGGAATGGTGCTACGGAAGCAGTTCTTGGAGAAGCTGCGGCGCGTGCTAACGCAGGCGTTGCCCATCGGTGGCTGCGGCGGCGGCGGTGCAGCCTGCAGCGTTCGTCTTCCTCCACCTCTGCAATTGAGATAACGCGCCTGTCCAATTTTTTCATGCTTAGGCTGCCGTGCAGTCCAATGCTCCTGTTGATATCCTCGCGATTAAGATAATCTTGTTTATAAAAACAATTTCTGATCTTTCTAAGCTTGCTGATTTTTTTTCGTTACTTATTCATTGGAGTTGATAAAGACTTTTCTTTTAATATAACGCAATTGCTATTTTGCAGGCGTCTGCAATTAGTCAAAACGTGCTGGCGCAAAAAATTCCACTTTCTTTCTACTTTTTTTCACATTTGCATTTATGGAAGAAACGCTTCGTGATAGTGGAATTTTTTGCGCGAGGTCGATTTTTGTATAGATATATTTTGTTTTATGTTTATTATAGATTTATTTTGTTTTCTGTTTATTTTAGATTTCTTTTATTTTCTACATATTATAAACTTTATTTTGTTTTCTGTTTTCACGTCGAGAGATTTTTTGCTCGTATAATTTGCGAAATCGTGCAGGCGCAAAAAATTCTACTAATTTTCTACTGTTTTTCCACATTTCAGATATTGGAAAAAATATTATTCCTTTTAATCTAGACTTTTGTAATTCCTGCTCCACTGCTATCAACAATGTATGTTTTTCTTTTTTCCCACAAAAGTGATTGGAGAGATAGATATTTTGTTTTTCTCGGATTAACATGGAAATTTTTTATTTTTTAATTAATGTGGGATGAGAAATGTTTTTAGGATTTTATGATTAACATGGTTACTCGTTTTATCCTCCTGTATGGAATTTATTATATATAAAAAGGAGGGGAAAAAGAAACCACCACGTTCGTCCACATCATCCAAATTATTTCAACCGTTCGATCAACGGTGGGACCAAATTATAACGGCCAAGATCAATCAAAGAAATTCTCACATAAATTAAGAAAAAAAATAAAAGATCTATGCCGTTGATTTTGTGGGGCTGGATTATAACGGCTTAGATTAAAAGAAGAATATTAGAAATTCGGATTAAATACTAAAGAATAAAAGATCTATGCGGCTTAGATTAAAAGAAAATATTTGAAATCTATTATATATGTAAAGGAGGGGAAAAAGAAGCCACCACATTCGTCCACATCTTTCAAATTATTTCAGCCGTTCGATCAACGGTGGGACCAAATTATAACGGCCAAGATCAATCAAAGAAATTCTCACATAAATTAAGAAAAAAAGATCTATGTCGTTAATTTTGTGGGGCCGGATTAAAGGAGGGGAAAAAGAAGTCACCACGTTCGTCCACATCATCCAAATTATTTCAGTCGTTCGATTAACGGTGGGACCAAATTATAACGGCCAAGATCAATCAAAGAAATTCTCACATAAATTAAGAAAAAAATAAAAGATCTATGCCGTTGATTTTGTGGGACTGGATTATAACGGTTGGGAAAAAGAAGCCACCACGTTCGTCCACATCATTCAAATTATTTTAGCCGTTCAATCAATGGTGGGACCAAATTATAACGTCCAAGATCAATCAAAGAAATTCTCACATAAATTAAGAAAAAAAGATCTACGCCATTAATTTTGTGGGGCCGGATTAAAGGAGGGGAAAAGAAGCCACCATGTTCGTCCACATCATCCAAATTATTTCAGCCGTTCGATTAACGGTGGGACCAAATTATAACGAAAAAGATCAATCAAAGAAATTCTCACATAAATTAAGAAAAAAAATAAAAGATCTATGCCGTTGATTTTGTGGGGCTGGATTATAACGGTTGGGAAAAAGAAGCCACCACGTTCGTCCACATCTGTCAGGACCCGGTCTAATTGACCGAATCCTAATTGTGCATACAGTACTAGTCCCAGAAGATCATGGCTAGCACACACAATTTAACAACAATAATGGTACATTGCCTTCGAGTTACATTATTACAACATAGGGGACTAAGCGTCCCACGAAGTCACTGACTAAATACATCAAGCACGCACGCAGTTAAGATACTGCGTTACACACACGGTAACGCAGAGCCTAACATGGCACGATTTATTCTAGCAGCTAGACTATTCCACAGTGCGGCGGGCGCAGACACAACTCTACTCTTCGTCCTCGAAGTCCTCCTCCTCCTCAAGTCCGGGTCCTCTTGGATGGAGAGTCGTGAGGAGCCTCCTCATTGTTGAAAATTTTGGAAGAGGGAAGGAGAAATAGGGGTGAGTACAAAGGTACTCAAGAAGTCGAGGATATATCTTGATGGGGTTTAGTACAAATGGATGGCTTGGGCGGTTTTGCGGAAATTGCGATTATTAGCCTAGTTTTGACAAAGCGATTTAGAAACATTGAATCTCCATATTTTCTTTGGGCTTTTCTCAAGCGGTTCTCGCCACTTGGCCTCAGTGCCATAGCAAGAACAAAATCCTTTCTTCTTTTCTTTTCTCAAAACCGGCTAGGTCCAATCCGCGCGACACTTTCCGATAGGCCGTTACCCATTTCGGAATATCACCGGTGGCCCCTAGCTCAAACGAAATCCTTCTCAAACCTTACTCATCTCAAATCATTTGTTCAAAACCCTTTTCTAAATTGATTTTAAAATGAAGGAGCTACCATATAATCAGTCCTTGGCGCTCATAACCGCGAAACACGGCTATCATGACAGTTTTAACTCTGCGAGTGGGTACGCTTTACCCTCGAGAGGCTACGCGCAGACGATGTTTCGCCACAAGACCATCAACCACGAGGACCGATGATCGGGCCCGTCCCATACCGGGGCTCGAGGTCGTACTGTAATGGCTCAGTTCATAGGATTATAGGATGAGCAGTCCTTAGACTAGGGAGAGTAGATATTTTAGCCCAGTTTATAAAACCCGGTGCACCACTGCACCAACTGACAAAATATCTCCCTAGTCGGAAAGATTTTGGGATAAGAGGAAAATCATTTCCTATTAAGCATCACCCTTGATGCGTTACCTTTAAATCATCCTTTCCCAAACATTTCTCAACAATATTCTCATTTCACACAAATGATTGAATCATTCCGCATAAATAATTTTAAGCATTTATCCTACCTCAACAAGTATTTAAATAAGAGCAATTCATAGTTTAGCCTTAGGTTTAATCCTACCATTTTTCTTACCTTTTCTATTCTGCATAATAACTAATTCTAGCAAATACGGCATTTATCTTTTAAACTAGCATGCATCTTTTCAAGTCTAATAAACATTTTCTAAATAACCGAAAATGGCTTCACAATATGATCAAAGGGACTTGCCTTGGTCGATGATTTGGTAGGAGCAACCGGCGACGATGGGCGGTCTAACCACGCGGACAACACATACAACATAATATAAACATCCATCAAACAGGAAACATTTATATATGATTTTGTTTTAAAAATCATGCACGAAATAAATATGCATGGAAATGTGATGCATGCACAACTATTTTATATTTTTATATTTTTATTAAATCAAGTGTATGCATCCAAATAATATATTTGTTATTTTCTAAGGTTTTGAAAATCATTCATTATTTGCTAGTTAATGAAAAATGATTAGCTTAATTTTTATTCTTATAGGTATTAATATTAATAGAGAGTTATTAAATTTTGGATTATATTTATGTGTGCGCTTTGAACTCTGAAAGCGTATTCGCTCGAATCGTTTCCACTCATCAGAGCCACACACAAAAGCACTAATCTCAAAGCACTTCTTCTTCTACCTCTAGCTAGCCATATGCATGCACACAGCACGCACACAGACAACTCCATTGGAGCACACTGGAGCTCGGCTAGCCAGCGGTGGCGACCTCCGTTCGCCAAACCGACTGCAAAAATGGATTCCTCTCGACTCAGCGCCTCCAAAGGACCCTATAGCTGCTGATCCGCCGTCCGCGCACGACGTACGTATTTTTATACATAGCTACAGTACACGTTCTAACTAGCTCGCATGGCTTCCATGGAAGCTCTAGCTCAACATGGCACACGCAGGGGAGACTACGACCACCCCGGGATCATCTTCCCAAGCTCTTGCGCACCTAGAGATGAGCAGAAGCTTACCAAGGCGACGACGAACTGAGCGCAGCTTCTTTTTAACTTGGTGGTTCTTCGGGTTCCTTCGACACTGCGGTATGGAGGATGAGAGGAAGCGAGTGAGAAAGCGATGAAGAAATGGCCGAAGGCCAGGGAACAGAGCAGAGCTCACCGAGAAGAAGCACGGGCACGGCAAGTAGAAGTAGGAGCACGGAGCTCTACTTTATAGCTGAGAATGGCACGGCGAGCGTCGGACTTTACTCCGACGGATGGCACAGCGCGCGGAGGCAACGAAAGACAGGTGCTATTGCACAATAGCAGCGGCGACAAGACGGCGAGGTCAGGGCGCTTAGCGTGGCAGCGAGAGAAGGTCGTGGCGTGGTCTTTGGTGAGCCAACGACGCACGCGGGAGTTGCAGGGAGTAACTTCATAGCGGCAATTGAGTTCTGGCGATAAGCTTATGTCAGAGAGGAGAGAAGAGAGCAGAGAGAAAAGGTGAGAGAGAGAGAAGTTTTCTAATTTTTCCAATTTTGTTTTTCTCTTTTCTTCTTTCTAAATAATTATTCAAAGGTCAAATATTAAATAGATTTTGACAAATTCACATGGGTTTGAAAGTTTCTAAATGCACCCATTGAAAATATTTATACCTTTAAAAATTAATGACCCAACCCATTTTCAAAACGGTTACATGCAATGATGATGCCATGATGTTTTTCAACACTTAAATAGTTTAATATTTTAATTATGCATTTTAATGAAATTATTAACGTGCCAAATTTGGTTTTGAAAATTTGGGATGTTACAACATCATCCAAATTATTTCTGCCGTTCGATCAACGGTGGGACCAAATTATAACGGCCAAGATCAATCAAAGAAATTCTCACATAAATCAAGAAAAAAATAAAAGATCTATGCCGTTGATTTTGTGGGGGTGGATTATAACGGCTTAGATTAAAAGAAGAATATTAGAAATTCATATTAAATATTAAAGTTGATATAATATATTAGAGATAAACTCTAAATCCGATCTGATATGTTAGAGATAGATTATGAGTTAGAGATAAACACTATATATCAAAACAAATCTAGCCGCGCAAACGCGCGGGTCATCTCGCTCGTTCATATTAAATACTAAAGTTGATATAATATATTAGAGATAAACTCTAAATCCGATCTGATATGTTAGAGATACATTATCAGTTAGAGATAAACATTATATACCAAAACAAATCTAGCCGTGCAAACGCGCGGACCACCTCGCTCGTTCTAAATGAATTTGTTAGTTTTGTTAGCTACTACATGGAATCTTATACGGAATTCTACTTGACAGATACATCAGGAGAGGTCGACCTGGCGTTGGCAGGGAGCTAGGATTGCAACTGGGTTGATCATTTGATTAATAACATTGACAACGAACCTGAATGGGAAGAATACGTATGTGTTACCTGATTATGGTTGGCTCTTGTACAGTATAATTAAACAATCTTCGAAACTATAAATCGAACCACAAAGATGGTTGGCTTTGTGTTGATTTTTTTCTCCAATTAGATAGGTTACATTCAACGAATCAGGCAGGAATGCAGCCAATAGTTCGCTTTTAATAATCCTACCCTTTTCGTCACTACGGTTCGATCGGAAGCCCAGCGAGTCAGCGACCTCTACTACCTTTGCCATCATCATCGCGACACTCAAAGTTAAGGATTTTTCCATGGGTAATGTTGCTCCAATACCTAACCAAAGAGCTACTGCAGTACCGATTAAAAAAACGGTCATAGCTACTGGGCGACGGGGTATCCAAGTTAAGTTAGGCCTCAGAAATCAGAGCATAGAAAGAGGCTGTGTGCGGGCTGGCTGCTTAAATGAAAGGATTTCGAAGCAAAATCCTCGCTAATTTGACAAAGAGTAGCGAAGGTGACTGGGCGTGACAGGATATTTCAATTTTTGTTTCCTATCCAGATCAATCAACAATACTTCTATTTCATGGTCACCATGCAATTCGCTGAATACTTATGTCAACATTTAGTTTTCTCAGACACACCCATAATCTAGCATGGTTGCTTTTTGCCTGATGTCTCCTATTCTCATCACAACATAATTCTTCTCTTGTTCTTACCATCTCCTCCGGTTCTGTTGTGCTAGTTTATATATAGTGCTTTACTGTGAGATGCAGTACATCGAAGAGTAGTAGTGAATACTCAGAAGCGTATAGTGAATACTCAGATCCCGAATCCGGTGGATTAAAGATGGCGATGCCAATTCAAAATTCTTTCACCTACGTGCAAGCTCCAGACGCAGAAAGAACTTCATCCACTCTCTAGTAACCCCTACCGGTCTGGTAACTTCCCATAGTGAGAAGGAGAAAGAATGCTCTCGCTTCTTTCAAGAGCATCTTGGCACCACCTTTGCTTGGTCCTGTTCCCTCAACTGGGATCGGCTAGGGTATGTGCAGCATGACCTCTCCAGCCTAGAGATGCCTTTCACTGAGGAGGAAATAAAGCAAGTGGTGTTCGCAATGCCAACTTGTAAAGCACCGGTCCAGATGGTTTCACTGGCCTCTTCTTTCGAACCTGCTGGGATACAATCAAGGATGATCTCATCCGCGCCTTCCAATTCTTCGAAAATCAGGCCGGTTCTTCCTTCAACTTGCTCAACGCGGCGAACATAGTGCTGTTGCAAAAAAAAGTGGACTGCCAGCGCTTATCTGATTTCAGACCTATCAGTTTAATCCATAGCTTCAGCAAACTCCTGACAAAACTCCTTGCCAACAGACTAGCCCCACACCTTGACAACCTAGTCTCCACAGCCCAAAGTGCGTTCATCAAAAAGCGATGCATTCAAGACAATTTCCTGTATGCGCAAAATGTTCTTCATGACCTCCACAAGAATAAAACCCCTGCGCTCTTTCTAAAGTTGGACTTCGCCAAAGCCTTTGATTCCATTCATTGGGGCTACCTCCTTGAACTTTTGACGCGGCTAGGCTTCGGTCAAAAGTGGCGCAATTGGATCTCCATCCTTCTTGGCACAGCCTCCTCCTCCATTCTTCTTAATGGAGTGCCCGGCCCGAAGATTTGGCATGCTAGAGGAGTCCGCCAGGGTGACCCTATCTCACCGATGTTGTTCATTCTTGCCATGGACCCAATTCAAAGGCTATTTCAACTAGCGGCTTCAGAAGGGCTTCTTTCGCCAATCCACTCTAGAGCCATCAACATTCGTACATCCCTCTATGCCGATGATGCCGCGGTGTTCCTCAACCCCATTAAAGAGGAGCTTATAGTGACCTTATCAATTTTGGAGGCCTTCGGCTCAGTTTCGGGTTTACGGACAAATTTTGACAAGTGCGCGGTCTTTCCCATCTCCTGCCATGAGGTAGACCTGGACGCAACCCTCTCAGTATTTCCTGGCATCCGGGATAATTTTCCCTGTAAATATCTCGGTCTTCCTCTTCACACTACAAAGCTTCGACGATCTCATTTTCTTCCGTTGATCGATAAAGTGCGGGCGAGGCTCCCTTCCTGGAAAGGAGCGCTTCTCTCCAAAGCGGGCCGCCTCACTCTGCTCATTTCTGTTCTCTCGTCTATTCCAACCTACTTCATTTCGGTGTTCAAACTACCAAAGTGGGTCACAAAGAAAATCGACAAAATCAAGAGATCCTTTCTCTGGAAGGGTACGGACGAAGCTCCGGGAGGCCACTGTTTAGTGAATTGGGACTCCGTTTGTCGCTCCAAGCGTCTTGGTGGGTTAGGAGTCCCAAATCTTCAAAAATTTGGTAGAGCCCTTCGTCTTCGCTGGCTTTGGCATGAATGGAAGTCCCCCGAGAAGCCCTGGGTAGGCACCCCTACTCCCTGCGATGAAAGCGATAGGTCACTCTTCCGTGCAGCCACGAGAATCACTATCGGCAACGGTTCCAAAACCAATTTCTAGCAAGATCGCTGGCTTCATGGCTCGGCCCCTTGTCACCTTGCACCAAGTTTATACCACATTGCCAGAGGCAGAAACCGAACTGTTGCTGTTCTGCTTCAGACAACAAGTGGATCGACTCCGTGAAGCACCTTAATAACATCACTCAACTTCGGGAGTATATTCGACTTTGGCACCTTATTCACCAAATTGTCCTGGACCCCAGCGTAGACGATGACATCGTTTGGACCCTCTCGGCTTCCGGATTTTACTCCTCCTCGGCAGCATATAATGCCCAGTTCTTTGGCAGTATTCCCAATCGCTTGGCACCTACTGTCTGGAAAGCTCACACGGAAAACAAATGCAAATTCTTTGCTTGGACTTTGGGACATGGCAAGATCCATACAGCAGACGTCCTAGCAAAGAAAGGTTGGCCCCATCAACCCAACTGCGTTCTTTGCTCCATAGGTCTCGAGACGATCGACCACCTTTGCGTCCATTGTCCCTTCTCGTTGGCAGTCTGGGAGGAGACCTTGCGTTTATTCCATCAACCTTTTGCAGCCTGTCCAACTACCTCGAGCCTTCAAGACTGGTGGCTTCGGGTCATTGCAGGTCTTCCACAACGCACACAGAAGGTCTTCAACGGTCGCATAATTTATACGATTTGGAATATTTGGAAGGAGCGTAACCGTCGTCTTTTCCAGCAGCAAAGCCTATCGGCTTCGCAGGTGGTGGAGAAGATTGCTTCTAGCATCGCCTCTTGGGGGCATGCTGCTTCTCCCCCCTCTAACGAGTAGTCTCCCTTTGTAATTCTCCCTCCCCTCCCTCCTCCCTCTGTAATTCTCCCCCCCCCCCCTTCCCTTGTCCGTTCTCCTTTGTACAGTGTACAGTTCCCCTTTTTAATGAAATGGCAGTGCTCCTGCCCATTCGCTCAAAAAAAAAGAAGCGTATATGTGGAGTTTATGCAGATTTTTCTAATGGATTGGAAGGTTGGTGTGAGCAGTTCATCGATTTGTTGAGGTTCTTTGAGTTATTGTCGTTGAAAAAATCTTGTCATTTATGCCAACGAGGCATGTGCCTAAAGCCGGCCATCATACTTAATTTAATCTGAGTAGGACTATGTGGGGTGAAAAATGTAGGCATCTATATCCTCTATACAATTTACATCCAGAGACATTAACCACCCACATATCGACGATGATAATATGTTGGTTGGAACCTCTACCGTTCAATAAGATGTTCGTAAGAAATTTTACTTCGATTATAGTTTCTCTGTTCCATGAAAGAAAATTTGTTTCCCATGCCCACATCCTATATGTGCTTGTTAGTTGTTCTCTTCACCTTATTTATTTCGCCCCTGGGTCAAAACTCTGAACGCTTTGATTTTTAAAGTTCATTGTTCCTATCTTGAAACCACGTATCTTGAAGTTCTTTGATTCAAATCGAACGAAGCGGATCAAGCTTTCCAAACCACCTCAAGCTCTCCAAGTTCACTTATAAGCAAATAAGATATAAAACAAATAAGCTGGAGAGAGCAACCCTGCTTGCAAAGCCCTCAAAATAGGAGGGAATGCGAAATAAATAGAAGCATAAAAATATATATTGAATATCATTTCTTGTTTATGTGATTACTTCTGAAACAAAACCTACTCTTGTGTTTGTTCAAAAAAAACCTACTCTTGTGAAGTCAAAGCAGAGCTCCATTCTTATCAAGAAGAGAGATTTGTTGTTGTAAGGCAGGTAAGTTCTATTTAGCATGTACAAATACATTCTTTCTTGCATTCTTACGCATTACGAAATTTAAAGAACACTAGTTTTGTTTTAGGCGGTTCACCAGCAAATGTTGCTACATGACCGAGCCTTAAGTAAGCATAAATTTATCAGAACACATGCTTCAAATCTGCAGTTGATATAGCTCCTATGTATTGATCAGAACACATGTTCCCTTTACAATTACAACACGTATGCACAACACAATTTCACAGAGTAAGATGGGGTATACAGATATACAATACAACACTACAACATTGTTAGCTATGCACCTTCAAGGCATCCCTAAAACCGACGCTAAGGTTGTATTGAGGACTTCTTTTCCCAAACCCTGGACTCGTCTTCTGCATCATTGCGACAAACTCGTTGTAATCTATGCGCCCATCCTGCAGACGATCAACAAATAAGCGAAAATGCCATGAGATTTAACATGGTGAATTGTGTTTCAGTGACTACAATAATCATGCTTAATAAAACCGTGATGTGGGATTGATCATTTGGCGATCTTACATTGTCCTGATCTACTTCGCCTATCATGTCTTCAAGCCGAATGTCCTCGATGCCAAATTCATCGCAGGCCTGCTGAAGTTCATCAGCTGTGATGTATCCACTGCCATCCTTGTCAAAGTATTGGAAGGCGGCAAACAGATGATCTTCCCTTTCAACTTTGTTGAAGTGTAGAGTAGCAGCTATGAATTCTCCGTAGTCTATGGTACCACTGTTGTCGATATCAGCCTGCAGCATAAAACACACGATTCGTTGTAGATTTAGCGAAAGTACTTCAAAAAAATACAATAATGGTCCAAATGAATGTTTACCATTATCACAAATATATATTAGGGAGGGAATCAAGGAGCCACAATGACTAGGAAAAGATATCAATATATTATACTGTGTAAATGAAATATTAGGATTGTTCGTTATTTTTTCCTGAACTTATTTTGCTTGATCAGTGCAACATTTGAAACGCTATGTTTTGCGAAATGCTTCAATAATAGAGTATAGAGTTTTTTGTTCATCCTTGCATGCAAATCCCATTTTGTTGTCTAAAAGGGTAGCTATTTAACTGGTAGTAAAGCTAAATTAATCTACTTGTTGAGCAGGCCACTAACCTTCACTTACACCAATCGAACTTGTTATATGTTTTTGATCTCCTCAATATAGATAGTATTAAAGAAGCAATACAAGGACACTCCTTTTTGTGTACTCTTACATTGATATGAATAGTTAAACTGCTTATGAATGTGTTGTTTGCCCGACATATATGATATACCAATAAATTCAAATTTATTGGCCAGATGTGGGAAAGGGGGAAAAAAAAAAGAAACTTACAGCCTGCATGAGTTGAGATATCTCTGATTCCTTCATGTTGGCACCCACCCTCTCCAGCCCAGCCTTGAGCTCCTCGAAATTGATCTGCCCGCTGTTATCGGTGTCCATCATCTTGAACATCTCCTTCAGCCCGGCGATCTCCTCCTCCGACAAGTTTTCGGCGATCACCTGCGCAATCAGTCACACAAGGTCACATCCCCACAAAATTCAACCTCACAAGGCAGCAAGGGCACTGGACACTCCGGTGAGGTCACTGAAAGTGGTGCTCACTCTCAGGGCCATCTTCTTCAGCTTGTTCATCGCCGAGAACTGCTTCAGCCGCGAGAGGACCGCCGAGTCCAGGGGCTTGTCAGGCGCCGAGCCGATCGATTGCAGCCATGGGTGGCCTGCAGAAGAAAGAATTTTGAACACAAGAGAAGTTTGGCAATGAGTGAGGCCATTGCACACTGACAAAAATCACCAATGCAATGCAGTTAAGGAGGAGGAGGCAAATCGCACATAGGACTTGGTGAGCGGAGAGGCGCTTCTTGGGGTCCCTGACGAGCACCTTCCTGAGCAGGTCCTTGGCGTTCTCAGACACGCTCGGCCATGGGTCCGTCTCGAAGTCCAGCGAGCCGTGCAGCACCTGCTCGAATATCCCCTGCTCCGTCTCTGCAAATCCATGGCGCCGTTCAGGGTAGTGACGACCACGACCATGATGCCAAATGAAGTAAAAAGGACTCACCTGCCCAGAAGGGAGGCACGCCGCAGAGAAGTATGTAGATGATGACGCCGGCGCTCCACACGTCGGCTTCCTGGCCGTAGTTCTTCTTCAGCACCTCCGGCGCCACGTAGTACGGGCTCCCCACAACGTCGGTGAACACCTCGCCTGCGAGAACCACCAGCTCGTCTTCATCATGTCATGTACGCACGATTGCAAGAACTTGGTGAGCAATTGAATTTGATTGTTGTGCTTGTGATAATGCACCTGGGCGGAAGAACATGGATAGGCCGAAGTCGATGGTCTTGAGCGCGGCGTCCTCGTCGTTGCTGATGAAGAGGAAGTTCTCGGGCTTGAGGTCGCGGTGCATGACGCCGAGGGAGTGGCAGGACTCGACGACGGCGACGATGACGCGGGCGAGCTCGGCGGCCTGCCGCTCCGTGTAATGCCCCCTGCGCACTATCCGGTCGAACAGCTCGCCGCCGGCGCAGAGCTCCATCACCACGTGCACCGCCACGGCGTCCTCGTACGCGTCTCGGATGGAAATTATGTTGCGGTGGCCGGCGAGGTGGTGCATGATCTGGATCTCCCGGCGAACGTCCTCGACGTCCTCGTCGGTGATGAGCTTCCGCTTGGCGATGGACTTGCACGCGTACTCCCGCCCCGTCGCCTTCTCCACGCACAGGTACGTCGTCCCGAACTGCCCCTGCCCCAGCTTCCGCCCCAGGCTGTACTTCTCCTTCAGGTTCTCCGTCTTTCGCCGGAGCACCGATTCCACCTGCAGCCCGGCGCTGGAGACGCGCTTGATGTGCGCCGGCTTCTTGCGCGTGGACTGCTGCCTCGGCTGCTGCGGCTGCGACGGCGGCGGCGGCTGCTGCTGCTGCGGCAGTGGCGGGTTGCTGCTGGGTTCTTTGTGCGCCGGCTGCGGCTGCGGCTGGGGAGGAGGCCTCGCCGGCGGCTCAGAGATGACTATGGGCGCCGGCGGAGCGGTCTGCGTGTGGGTCGTCGGCGGCTTGCCGTCGTGGGGGTGAGGAGCGGACGCGGCGGGCTGGACGACGGGGACGGATCTGGAGGTCACCGTCGGCTGCGACGGCGTGGTCACGGCGGCGGAGCGGGAGCGCCAGATGGAGCCGGAGATGGTGCTGAAGAAGCGGTTCTTGGAGAAGTTGCGGCGAGGGCCGACGCAGACGTTGCCCATCGGGCGAGCCGCGGCGGCGCCGAGACGGCGGCGGTCAGACGCGGCGTGCCCACAGCGTTCGTCCTCCTCCGCGGCAGCAGTGGCATGGCAGTCCTGCTGCTGCTACGCCAGCGTAACGCGCCCCCGCTCCGCCGCGAGGCGATCGGCGATTGAGTCGGAGCCTCGGGGGCGAGGGGGTGGCGGATTGGTGGTCTAGGTTTGGCGGAGGCGACGATCGTGGGAGAAGAGAGGAGCTAAAAATGGAAAGGTGGAAGCGAGGAGGAAGAAGAAGCAGAGACGCAGCGGCGCCTCCCTAATTTTGGAGGGAAACAGGGGAGCGCGGGAAATCGGTTGGCGCGTGCAACGGGTGCGCTCGCGTGCTGTCATCTCCTTCCAAAGTTCGAACTCCCAAAACAACTCATTGTTCGTCACAATCTTATTTATCGTGTTGTCATAAGTTGGGGCAAAAAAAATTTTTGAGAAAAACTTGGAGCAATTTTTGATCATCCTGAACCTGCTGCAAGCTCAAACCCTGAACGGGACTCGAGACAATTTTGGACTGAAAACACTGTCGTAGCGCAAGCTAATATCCCAGTAAAAATCCACCGTGTTCGTGAATTTGACGGACAAACTCGCACCCCCAAGAGTCTTACGTGTAAGCCTTGTTTTTCTTTTGGTTTAAATTATAATTAAAACATATTGCTGAAAAATTATGAAACCACACAATAAAGTACTTAATAGTCATTATTTAAGCGGATCTACTTACTTGTAATCGCCTGGGCGGCAGTTCACTCGCCCAGACGACTGCCTCCCATGCCTCCGTCGCAGGCAATTTGGGGGGAGCGGGCATGAAGAGGGGCAGAGGGGGGAGAGCACCAGCGATCGTCGCATCTTCCTTCTCGCCGACGACCGCTGCGCCGCCTTCTTCTTTGTCCCAAGCGATCGCCGCCACCGTAGCCACCATGAGTTTTCGGGTTAGGGTGAGGATTCGGGGTTGGGGTGGGAATCTCCGTGCCGTCGGGATCATCGAGGGAGGCGGTGGCCTGACGGTTGGTTGGGGATAGAGTGAGGGCGGCGGCAGTGGCATCGGAGCCGTGGGAGGGGGTGAAGGCAGTTGGGGCGGAGGTGGTGGGGGTGATGACGCCAGCCGAGTTAGGGTGGGCGGGGTGGCACGGCGGCGGGAGGGAGTTAGGGCGGCCTTGGCCCTGGCGTAGCGCGCCACCACCGAGGTGGCGGCGGCGGGTGTGGAGGATGAGAGGCACGGGCAAGACCAAGAGAGAGACTCGGGAAGGGAGGGGGAGAAAAGAGAGAGGGAGGGGACGTCTAGGCCGTTGGATCTCAATCCAACGAAGATCCAACGGCCCAAAAAAATCGCCTGGCACCTCTAAAGGGACCCAGGCGACTATGTGGGAGTCAATCTGTTATTTAAGACTTTAAATGATTCTTCTTAATATTTTTAATATATTTTTTAAAACTTTTTTGACCTTTCAAGATTAACAGGGGTGAATTTTTATCATAATTTTATGTTGATTTTAGTTGAAAAAAAAGGTCGTAGCCCCACTGGGTTAGGTGCATGGGTGTGACTACATTTCAGCTTAGTGTAGTGTAGCTAAGGTTCCAGAAATCGGGATTAATCGGCGATTAATCGGCGATTCCTAGTTTTTTACATTGCTCCGCTGCGATTTTAGGCACATCGCCGTGCTAGTCGGCTGACCCGATTAGTCGGTCAAAAATCGGAATTAATTGGAGTTAGTCGGTCAAAAATCGAAACTAATCGGCGATTCCTAGTTTTTTACACTGCTCCGATGCTATGTCGGTGTTTATTGCGAACTTGTGACGCATGTACTATTTCATGTTGTATACTTGTATGAATACACTAAGACCCTTGCGTTTGAAATACTACAATAGTACAATTAAAATAGATGACTGTCTCATCTTTTTTGTCAACATGTGTAGATTTATAAGAATAATGTACTCTAGACCCGATTAATGGCCACCGATTAATTCCGATTAATCCCCAACTAACCGATTAATCTCTAGCCCCTAGGCCACCGACCGACTAGCGATTACCTATTTCTGGAACCTTGAGTGTAGCGTAGCGTTTCAGTAAAATTTATCGTTTTTATATAGCCTATTTGGTGTAATAATTTGTCACAATTTTTCTCAGGTTTTTAGTAGTTCTCTTAAAGATCCTACAACTATTTTTAATTATTTTTTGTAATATTTAAATCTCTTTTTAAAGACACTCAAATTTTATTGAAACGCTACGCTACGCTACGTTAAGCTGAAATGTACAAGGCCTAAATGTAGACATAAATTTCACAAATATTGTTAACAATGGAAACCCCCACCCACCCACCAAAAAAAGAGGGAGGGTAACGCAGAAATTTGCCAAAGTTTCAGAAAATAAAAAAATCCATCCTCCCGAGCGACATGCATTTTGAATGGGGTATTCATTTTCACTTGGCAGGCATTAAACAAGGACTAATGTTCTGTACAGTAGAACCATGTCCACAAACAGGATCCAAGTACACAGACAGGTAACATCCCACTAAGAAAAGGTTCAAAGCCATAAAACACAGCTTTTAGTAACCACTAAGAAAGAGAGTTCACACAAAGCACAGTTTCTGGTTTACACAAGAATTCAACCAGCTTGACCTAAAAAACATAAGAAAAGCTCCAGCATATGAATTCATTGCACGCCTCGTAAGCTGGCCTCAAAAAGGGCAATTTCACATCGCAATGAATCAACGAAAATCCCTCCCTCTAATTTCTACTGCTCAGGCAGATTCTACAAGAACACCCAAAATGAAGCCTTCGTGCTGCCTTCTTATTTATTGGGTGCTACCATCCTCTTTCCTGACCCAGACCTTGTATTTCAACTGAAAAATCAACTATTTCATTGTTCCTCTCAAACGTCTCGTTCATGCGAGCAAAAAATTGTTTCACCCTCTCTTTGTTGAGATGAAATGGAGGCAAGACTTCCTTTATAGTCCTCAATCAGCACTCCATTCAATCTGTAGCAATGCCACGAGAGATCCAGGGGCTTAATTGCTCCATCCACACGAGTGTGCCCACTGACTTCCATTTCCAAATCATTGATGTTGGAGTAGAGTTGGTTCAATCCAGAACGCATGTTAGCATGCTTGCAATGACTTCGTTTATAGGCTCTGTCAGAATCATTTGCTTCGCTGGCCATTTTCCTTGCAATTTGCTATAAGGAGTAAGATCACAAAAGAGACATGTTGGCTGCTAAGGAAGACCAGTTAATCATTTTTAAAATGTAAATAATTCGAAATTCCGTACAAATATTTAATATTTGTACAAATTCATGGATATGTTTTACAAGATAGTTATTTATGTGCACAAAGTTATTACAGCATACCATTTAAGATGAACTTGGCTACAACTTGCTCATATGGCTACACCACTTCAGCATAGAAAATTCAACCCTAGGGAAAAATGGGTTTGGCAACTACTAAACAAAAAAAGGAAGGGGAAGAGACAAGGACATTTGTGTGGTATCTTTTGGAATTTCAGAAGAACACATATAAGTACTTATATTTATAGACACTAACTACTCTTGTATTTTCCACGCTCCATTTTTAGGGCACAATTCACCATCCTTTTTTCCTTTTGAGCACTTATCCCAACACCACCCCTAAACTCAACCATGGCCCAACTCACATCTAGAAAGAACCTTATCAGTACATCGCAGCATCCCCTTGTCCACAAGGCCCATCCAAAAGATGTTTTGCCTTTAGGACAGATTGCCCTGCTTTTGACAGCACACTGACAATGCACCATTACTCTGGTTGGCAGATCAGAAAGATCAGGTAGTGCATAACACTAATAACAGAACAAGTCCATTGGCAATGCTAATGTTAAACTTTGGACTTTCAAAATAAGGATATTAGGAATGCAATATGCTCATTCAAATCATATTCATCTATTTAACAAGGTGGGTGTCTGCAGCAATCATAAATTTCAAATTGGTTAATGTGCAGCTTGGGATACTGGTATCCTAGAACACATGTGTATAGACAAGATTATAATCGAGAGCATCATCATCAAAGACAGGCAGGCAGAGAGAGCGGGAGAGAGAGATCCTTAAGGAAATTTTGGCATGAGACCAAGAGTCAGAAGGCAAGCAAACATCAATAGAGCTGAAATTTCATGCACACAACTCCATGTCTCCATGGCAGCCTCTGACTAATACACATTCCAGAAATGAGCTGTCTATGGAAAAAGATAACCTAAATCATTTTTGCATATGCCAAACATTTGGCATGACTATTTTTTTACATTTTTTAAAGTTTGTTGGTTCAATTTTTTAAATATATCTTGCAGGTTTTACAACTTTTGGAATAAAATGAGTCCATACCGACCATGAATTGGCTAAGGATTTATTATACCTGATTGGGGCAGAAAAACACGAGGCTCACATATTTCTCGTATTTATATGGTATAATAATATACATTTATTTTCAATTAACAAACTAAAACTTCTGTGTTTTCATATATTTCTCGGTTACTTCTTCTCCCCAGTCCCATTGCCTCTCAATCCAGGTGTACTCTCATGCCCTCCATGGTGTTTTCCCCTAACCTACTCTGTATTGCTTCCACCTCAACAAGCTACACTGGTAGCAAGTGTTTAGTTTCAATTTTCAATTATGTTACCAGCTGTTCGTTAACCCTCTGAACAAAGTTAACCAAATGAGCAGTTCCATATCAAGTTAAATGAATAGTGCATCTCATCTTCTAACTTATCTGCAATTTTTGTGACATATGTTTTGTCAATTACGGGACTAAAAAGCTTATGGCTGTTCCTGCTATTCCTTTTAAATTAGCCATGGAAACAATCCATATATGAAAAGAAGGTAGGACGGCTACACTTCATCTGTAAAATGATAGGCTAGTGTTAGAAATCAAATCTAACAATAGTAGATTACATGATCCCAATCAGAGTTTGTAGAGACCAATGCCAAATGTAAGCCAACTAATATTGCAGCAAAACAAGCTCTAACAATACCTAACACAAGTATACATTTTCAAAGAACATGTAAATCACTGCATAAGTTAGACATCCCAACTTAAGTTTGTGTTGTTATCAACTATGCACAAAGCATACTTACTTCCACTATGGAGACCAATAGAGCACAATCATTTACAATATTATGAGCTAGACAGTTAGATCTAGGACCAACCAACAGCTAGGAGAACAAGGTGGACCACAGTAAGTTATATCTGCCAAGCCCCACTACAAGATTGTTAATGCAATCCATACATATGGCACAGAATTCACATCTAAAACATTCTGGGTCAGTCTATACCAAGGCATTGTGAACAGACTAAAGTAAAAAAAAAGTTGACAGTGTTAGTGGAGTACACCCAACAAATATGAAGAACAACACGAAACTTGAGACCAGAGGGAAAATTTAACCCATTCTATGTAGAAACCATACAGCTTGTATCTGCAGTGTATGAAAAGTGTGGTCTTGAACAGAAACCACCGCCCCTAAATCCTAACAAGAACAACGCTCCTATCTTGCAGTCATAGCAGCTTAAATAGGTACAACGTTTTGTTGCTCACGGTAGTGTTGGGATCAAGGTTAATGATGATGTAGGTCCTAACTTTCACACCTGTAAAGAAGTTCACCAAGGGGATCCTACATCTCCCAATTTTATTTAATGCTGTGGCGGATATGTGGCTATTTTAGTTTCAAGGGCAAAAACAGAGGGCCGGATTGAAGGAATTGTACCACATTTGATTGAGGATGGACTCTCTATCCTCCAATATGTTGATTATACTTTTTTTAACCATGATTTTGAGCAACCTCAGAACATGAAACCTGTGCTTAATACTTTTAAACAACTTTTGGGCCTAAAGATTAAATTTTCATTTGAGTGAAATTTATTGTTATGGCGAGACCAAAAACTTTAAAAAGGATTATGCTAATCTTTTTGGGTGCGAGGTTGCTTCTGCTCCTTCCAAATATCTAGGTATTCCTATGCGTCATAGAAAGTTACATAATGCTGACTGGAAATGTGTAGAGGAGAGGTTTGAGAAGAAACTACGTGGTTGGAAAGGAAAACAACTCTCAGTTGGGAGGCGTTTGGTTTTGTTAAATTCTGTTTTCAATAGTTTACCTATGTTTATGATGTCTTTATTTCAAATTCCACGAACAGTGCTCAAAAGGCTGGGTTATTTTCGATCTAGATTCTTTTGGCAAAGTGATGGTCATAAGAGGAAGTATAGGTTGGCTAAATGGAACTTGCTGTGTCAACCTAAGGATTAGGGTGGCCTTGATATTCATAATTATATCTGAAAAACAAGTGCTTGCTAGATCTGTGTGACGTGTTGTTCACATTACTTTTGGTCTAAAGACTCCAAATAGCTGGGCTCATTTGTTGGGTGATTGGCTTAATGGAATAGTTATAAAAGAAGTTACTTATTGTAGCTGGGGTGGCTGCTCTACTTTGGTCTATTTGGCATTGTCAAATTAATATTGTTTTTGACAAAAGCAGAGATACATTTTTTAAAAAGGTTGTCTTCAAGGGTCTACAAGGTACTGGTTGCACCACTGGACCTCACTACATAAGGATGATGATTGTGAAGGAATGAAGGCAGTTTGTCATTCTTTAGTAGTAGTGGCACTATCCTTCTTCGTAAATAAAGACCGGAGGAACAGATTTAGGCTTTGTGCTTGTTAAATCTCATTTTAGTCGTTTGGTTTTAAGACTAGTTCTCAATATCTTATTTGTACGGCCCATTTACTCTCTAATACACAGGCCGAAATTTTTTCATTATTTAAAAAATAGCAGCTTAACAAAGCACAGAACTTCGCCCAAAATCGCAGCATCGGCATCGGCATCGGCATCGGTTCCTAATTACGCAGCAAAAATAATCTCTCTCAGGGAAGCTCACGGCAGCCACCCCATATACTTTGCATCAAAGAAAGGACGGCTGGGAGGAAGAGGGATCGACATTTTGAACTCACCCTTTTCTTCCTCCTCCCTTCCGGGCTTCCGGCTGTGCGCCTGCCCGTGGGATGGGCGATGCTGCTTCCGGCTGAGGATGACGCCAAGCGGCCGCCGTGCCGAAGACTGGCGCTCAACCGCGGCCCGTAGCCTCCTCTCTCCCACGGAGCAGTTCGTGCTGTGCCGCCGGCCTTTGGGGCAAGAACTCCCAGTAAAATTTGCGTATTAACCCCTCCATAGTTAGATTCACCGAAGATTGACCACAGGCAATTTAAGTGACGAGTGGAATAAATTTGTAAACGACATTTAGCTAAAAAATAAAAAAGCCTGAATTTCTTGCTTTTTTTCTCCATATGTAATGTGCTTTTTTTCTCCGTATGCAATGTTATGTGTTGTGATCCGCTTTAAGCCAACACCAAAATTAGCATGAACGATGGCCAAAGGTTTCAGGTTGATGCCCTAGCACCAAACGTAATACGTAGATGACAAAAAAAAAAAAGAGATCGGGAGCTCTTTATTTTAACACTTCGTGCCATTGACATGTGTGCATCTGTATCTACGACAATAAGACAGGGCCACGAAATGATAAGATCCATTATAAAAAGTGACAAAAGGATAATTTTCTCTTTAAAAAATGGTGATGCCAAAGGTGATGTAAGATGGAATAGAAAGAGACAAATGACACTAGTGATTATGAGTGATGATAGCTACAATAGGAGGTAGGCAAGGAGCAAAGAGGTCACTTAAAGATGGGCCTGCAGCTATGGTTGGATTTAATCTGTAGACTGTAGGGCACTAGTGTTAGTTTTGGGATTTGACTTGAAAGTTGGTTAGACTTGAGCTTCAGTTCGGTTGAGCTAAACGAAGAGGTCAATATCGAGCAAGGGGGTGAGAGATGGTTATATGGGCGTGGGCTTGAATGCTTGATTTTGAGTTTAACTCAAATCGATTGGGTTAGATGATTTAGAGAGTATCACTATTGTAAGGATGTTTGTTTGGGCTCAGTTGGGTTTAACGAGAGCTATGGCTCAAGCTCAACTCATATTATACTCAAGCTCTAGATTGACCCAACCTAGTTTGATATGATATAGAGTAGCTATCAAGAGTAAGCTTTTGGTTCAACAATGTCATGAGCGATGTTAAAGCTCAAAGAGGCCACAATAAGGTAAGCAGGCAACTAGGCTTATGGTTGAAGGACTAGGTTAGACACTAGTACATGTGGTTTCTAGAGCAATAGACTCTTGTCCTAAATTATTATATATTTTAAACAAGATAAGTGAATGGTGTAAATTATATATACAAGGGACTATAATTAATTAGTTATGTTATATGATGTTTTCTTTTGCCATCTCATCGTTGTCCGTTGACCATTAGAGGAGGGCATTGGTATTTTCCTATTTTAGCCGGTTTATGAAAAGTGGAAATAAAATTTGTTCCGACACTAAAATCCATTTAAATTATTTTAGTTCAATAAATCCAATTTTATCATTAAAAAATTACCAAATTCCTACTTCACTAATAGCTAGGTCTAACACAGCACCCTCGTTAGACATAAAACCCCCCAAGAAGTCATGGTGTATAGGGTTTGGGTGAAGATTATTGGACTGTGATTTGATATAAAAATGTAGATTAACTTCATAAGATCGTGGACCTTAAAGAGGCTAACAAAATGGATAGGAGAAATGTGCCCATAGGTGAGCAATGGGGGTTAGAGAAATGGACATGCATTCTGTCGTTGGTCTGGGCTAGACAACAAATTTCTAAGGGGTTGCCTCGTGGAGCAAATAAGTGTGGCTCACGAGGCAGCTAGCTAACCTATGAACTATATATTGTCCTTTATTATTACAGGAGGCCCCTATTTATAGTGAGGGGTCATTTTTACATTTCATGATACAATCCCTCATATGTGCGTGAAGCAAGGGCAAAGAGGTCTTTGCTGAAAAAAAGACCTCTCTGCCCTTGACCTGCTCCCTTTGGCCGGGTCACCGAGGGGAAAACACCCTTGGAGTTAGGGCTAAGACCTAAGTACCGTTGCTTTTCTATCTAAAGTAGGGCTACGAGTAGGATCACAGGGGTCTCGGTTGTTACGGCCAGCTATCATATCTCTCTGCCACACGATGCTGGTTGTTACAACCAGCTAGCATATCCTCTTGACACGCGAGACGATTCCTACCGACTGCTGCAGACCATACTTGTTGTCCCCTAGCCCACTTGGTTCCTACGAAATTGCCTTCACCTCGCGGATTGGACTTAGGGCATGTTTGGATTGCAGCCCTGGGATGCCATGCCAAAGCAATGGTCATGCCATCCCAGGGCATGACCTTTTCATTGGCAAAATCATAGTGTTTGGATTGTAGCCATTGTATGACCAACCATTGGCAAGTTCTCAATGGGTGGTGTTTGGTTGCAAGACAAATGTGCAAGCCAATGATTGGCAAATACACAAGGTTGTTGTTTGGATCAATGCCAACTTGTGTGCAGTCACCTTACCAATGGTGTGGTGAGCATAAGCGTTCCTCTTCCTCAGTTTTGTCTACTCATCATCATCCATGCTAATTATCAACAATGCTAATTATTAGCACATGAAACAATCCATACAGATGTACATACGTACGTACTACACCAGAGAGAGCCAACAATTAATTACTTGTTGTTATCATCCCCAAGTGCTAATTTAATCCAACACAATATGAGTAAAAAGAAGAAAAGAGGAAAATTTAGAATTTCAGGACAACAAAGAAGCAAGCACGCGCGCGGTGGGTAGAGCGGAGAAACAACTTAATTAATTGCCTAATAAATAAGGAACCCATAAACAAAGATTAGTAGAACAGTCCAACTATTTTTATAGATACAAAATATGGCTTACATTAGCGAAATAGTCCAGCTACCATACATAAGTAGAACAATCACTACTATAGGTAGAAACAGTCCACTACCATAAGTAGAACAATCCAACTATCATACATACGAATGACTTACATTAGTAGAACGGTTTAGATACCATACATACGAATACTCCAGCTATCATACATACAAAATGATTATGAACTAATAACTGCGCATGATCCACTACCATACTAATGATTAAGCAAGGGTGCAGACCAAGCAAGCAAAATGTGTACCACCATCATCAAACTAAGAACGCATGATTAAAAGCAAGTCTACCATCGATGCATGCCATCATATTTGTTAGAAATAAAGTCAATAACCCAAGTCCGGTGTGTTATCACTAGCATAATTGAGGTAACTCGAAAATGCTCATTTTCGTGCTTGGAGAGATGACTTGCAATTTCTAACTTGTCCTTAGCGGTGATCTTGAGTGCATCTATTTTTCTCCATATATTAGCATGAGGATCCTCACGTGCGAGTAAAGCGTATGCGTGGGTGGCGGAGTTGTTGCAAGAGAATCGACTAGCTTCTTGATGCTTGCCGCCATATCCTCATTTGATATTTTACTAGATCGTCCAATTTTTTCCTTACCAATCTTTTTTGGAGGTGATTTTGCTCGCTTACGTTTCTTGCTTGATGTTGAGGACGGATTAGCACTGTCATCCACATTAATAGGACTGTTGTGAGCAATTACGTCAGAGTCATAGCCATCATTTTCCTTGGTGGGCATAGAAGAACCAAAGGCAGCCTCACAATCTTCATCGTCACCACTACTTAATGCATTCACCGTTGCATTATCAGCAGCAAAAGAACCATCAGCTTGTGATTGATCTGAGTATAACTCTTGTAGCAAAGCAAATAACTTGATAGGCCTACTAAGATAGTTCGCTGTTGTTTTCTAAAATATTAAGAAGAAAGATCAGCGTATAATCTCATATATCATGTAAATGCAAATGAAATGAGTATCACAAGCAAAGTACTTACAGAGAGATTTTCTTTCTCAGATTCAGAAAGAGTAAATTTGAATTCCTTGGAATCAAATCCATTCCCACTATTACGCATGGCACGATGAATCCAACCCCACTTCTCCTTGTAGCCCCTATAGTGCCGGTTCACTTGGTCTTGAGTTGCACTCATAGCAAACTTTTCATTAAGAGCATTAGCACATTGCAAGTGGTGTTGTCTCTTCAACTTAAATGTGGCTGATTTATTCTTGCGAAGGTCAATGAACCACTCAAGCATAAAGATGGTATTTTCTTCTGTCCATTGTAAATACTTATCACGAGAGGATGATTCTCCCTCACTCTTCACAACAACATTCTTCTTTTGCTTGCTCATCTCTCTCTCAATCAATAGTCTAGAACATGATTTTTTTTGTTAAAATAGTTGAACAAACTGAAGTATTACTTGCAATTCAACAAACTTGAAATATTACTTGCAATTCAACATAAAATAGTCTTACATCAATAAAATACTCGAATACAAGTAATAGAGGCAATATTACAGCTAGCTAGCTCATTCTTACTCACAACCATCGATATATGCTATTTTATCATTCCACATTTGTTGTGCTATGCTATCACGCTTAGCACCCATGCACATATATCAATATCTTGATCAAGAACCGACCTTTGCTCCTTGGAAGGTGAGAGTACCAAGTCGCTTCATCCAACATAAGTTCGTCCGGCCCATTTTCTATAATCCAATTGTGCAAAGCACAACACGCAACAACTACCTTAACCTGAGATTTGATTGAGACAAATGGTCTCTCACTAAGCATCTTGAATCTTCCCTTTAGGGATCCGAATGCACGCTCCACGGTTGTCCTAACCGACGAATGTCGGAGATTGAAAAGCTCTTGTGGGGTTGTGGGTGGGTCTGAACCAGCATATTCATTTAAGTGGTACCGAACACCACGATATGGCGGCAAAATACCGGGCCTTGCAAAGATAGCCGCATCGCCAAATAGAATTTTCCTACAATAGGAAGTGGTTATCTATCGTGTTATCATACTAAAGCAAAGCTGAAATTTTATGCATTGAAATACCTTCCGGTATTTTTAATCCACTAGGGCGGGATAAGGCATCCTTGAGGACAGAGAGTCATGGGCGATCCTCCCACCCCCCGCTAGAACATAGGTGAACCAAGATCAAAGTCAACAACGCCCAAGACATTCTGCGTTGGGTATAATTTATGCCTCTAAACCTATCCTCCATGTGAGGGGGACACATGCCTTCACATGAGTCCCATCTAGCGCCCAATGCACCCCTACAACCAAATATAGGTAAGGTAAGAGAGGTAATATATCTCTATAATGCACCAAAGATGATTAATCTATAGCTCAACGGCCAATTTACCTCAAAGTATGGATGAAATCTCGACGAGTTAGTGATCTTGGTATGTGTATCAAGAGACTTCAAATAGATGAGTTCCGTGAAAGTTCCCCATGGCATTCAACACAAGATTGAAATACCTACTAACCTGCTCTCGCTTTGATCGCTAAAATTTAAAAGCCACAACAAATTTGTGTGACGATGCCCTCGATATATAGAAACATAGCAACTTGTTCCTCTACAGAGACATGTAATGTGTCAACTAGGACCCCTTTTGCCTAAGTTGAGCACAAAGCTTGTATAGAATGAGCCTACTCATACGGAGTTGTCTAATGCATACTTGATCCGAACTCGAGTTAGCCTAATCATTTCATGACTTCTCCAAATATCCCTTTCAATAAGTGGACCATACTTCAAACCCGATTTTTACACCTCCTCCCATCTTTAAGCCTTAACCATAAGGATATCATAAGAAGTAGAACAACAATGGACCTTTGCCTCCACACATAGTAATTAAAGCGTAAGAATACATAGCATTCCTCATTGTAATCCATCCGAGCAAATATAAATAATCTGAGGTTGTTTGCAATTTAAATAACTATTGACAAAATCAACGGGTTCGAACATACCAATCTCAATTCGGAGCTCAACATACAAAAGTTGCAGAGAGATCCAATAGAGCTTAAGTAAAATCCACCAATCTCAATTCCGAGCTCAACCGATGATGTCTTTGTGCGGTTATTATGTTTCCTATTCAACCAAAGAGAGCACTAATATGTCAAGTGTGTGTCTTTGTACATGCATCGAGAGGCAAGTGTGTGTCTTGTACATGCATCGAGAGGCGAGGGGCGACCACTCACCGAGAGGCGAAGGCGGCGACTGTTGAGCCGCCGGAGGAAGGTCTTGGCGGAGATGTGCTCGGAGGAAGGGCTGCCCTCGCGCTCTCCGACCAGCGAGGCTCGCCGGCCGCGGAGGCGCTGCTGGAGGCGCTTCGCCAGCGTGGGCGGCTGGGCGAAGCGGCGGCTGCGCTAGCCCGCGAGGGTGCAGGGCTCGCGCCTGCTGCGCTCCTCCGATCCGATCGCAGACGACGGCGGGAGGAGGAGGCGACCGATTGAACGAGACAAGGGGCGCGGCGCCGATCTGAACGGAGAAGACGCGCCGCCGCGAGATGTGAACGAGAGAAGGGATTTTTCTTCGCATGGAGGAACGGGTATATATCTGAGACAATTTTTTAGGAGAAGGGTCACGGAGCGCTGCGTCTCGCTTTGGGCAAAAGCGCGGCGCCACTTTTCCGCGCCTCGCGCGCCACTGAAGCGTGTGGAAAGCCAAAGCGGCCAAAACATCGGCGGCGCGTGCCTTCGTCGGTAGCCATCCAAACTCTAGCCAAAGCACGAAGGCTCACCTTTGTTTGGCAGGGTAAGCGAGGGTAACCAACCAAACACGCCCTTAGGCTCCTCGGGTTCTAGGCAAGGTTTCCGTGAGGCAGCTCCTGCTCGCTGGTCCTTATATTCTTCGCTCCGCCTTTGGCTCGCATTAAAGGGGCGAGGTTCTCTTCGGGCGTGCATCTCCTTCGCTCTGCCCTTGCTTCACGCTAGGGGGGCGTGGTTTCCTCCGGGTGAGCACCTCATGTGCTCCTCTGGCTCAGAGTTGGTTCGCCACTCTCCAATTCAAAAGGGGTGGGTGTCCCCTACTACAAAACATTCCATTGAGGAGACGAGGCGAGAGCAAGAAAGGATGAGAGGGTGCATATTGAACTAGAAGCGGATGGCTTGATTGAGAGGGTATGCGAAAAGATAGCCGGTGTGTCCATATGAAGTAGGTTGCTTATATATTTGGTTTTTTTTTGAAGTCGAGGAAAAAGTTATGTGATGATCGATTTTCTCATCAAAACAAACTCTCCATTTCCTATATATGTGTATAATTTTTTCAAAAAAACTAAAATTCTTTTTTTTTAGAGAGAGAGAAACAAAATTTCTATTGCAAATGCAAAAAAGTGTGGACAAACCAAAAAACCGTTACTAAAGTAAAAAAAAAACAACGTAGACTAATGAAAAAGTAACTGTGTATATAAAGCTTAAAAGGCAAAAGAATATTTAGCAACACCGTTTAAAAAGTACCCACGCTGCCGATCGGATGGAAATTATATGGCACCAGGTGCTACGGTGGCATCCGGAGAGAGATAGAGAGAGTGAGTTTGAGGAGATAGAGAGAGAAGGGAGGAGATAGAGAGAGAAGAGAAGAGAGATAGACACAATAATAGGTGCCAATATAGCTTCTATGGCAGGAGGTGCCATAAAATTTTCTTCCCGACCAGCCGACCTCTCTTCTTCCGTTCTTCGTCTATGCAGTATGGAGTATGGACCGACGATAGATTTTTATGATCGTCATGTGTTGGCCTGGCCTGATCTGATACTGACAGCATCCGTATAGTTTGCGTGATCCAACGAACCAGAAAACCTAGTCGAAGTAGGCCACCGTGTAATATCTTTCTTTTATTCATATTCAAACCAGATAAATCATGCGTATCAAATCGAACAACAAAGGTAAAAAAAAAAATGGAACTGTCGGAGCTGCCCATGCTAAGACATCATTCATTCATCAACAAAAATAAAAAATGCACGCGGATCCAATCGCTGCTCCGACTCCGACTTTCCGACACACGAAAGCCAAGATCCTCCCGGCAAGGCACAATCCAATCGCAGCCAGCAGCCTGACTCTGGATGCGAGCGCGTGCGAGGCGACTGACTCATCAGTCATCAACTAGCTCTTCCTAGCTGCAGCCTGCAAGAGCAAGTATGAACAGTTGCAGGGACGGCGAGCTCGCAGGCACGGACATGGCAGGCGCCGGCCACCTACAGGCTACAGTCTACTCTCGCCGTACGTACGTGCGCCGCGGCTGCTCGTCATCCTCTCTCTCTCTGCACTGCTCTATCTCTCTAGCTCGCGAAGAGTGAGAGAGTGTTTCTTTCTTTCTTTCTCTCTCTCTCTCTCCTCGCCCGACACGAAAAGGACTGGGCCTTCTCCGACACACGCCCCGCCCTGGCTGTCTCGCCACCTTTTTCTTCCCCTTCCCCACGGGCTCCAAGAACTCAACTCGCTCGCTCGCTCGCTCACACAAGCACACGCCCCAAGGCAGAGCCGGCGAGCTGCTCTCCAATGGCGGCAATGGCGGAGGGGGCGGCGGGGAGCGAGCCGGAGCTGGTGTCGATCCCGGCGACGCCGCGCGGGCTGTCGACGCCGGAGGGGATGTCGACGCCGCCGGTGGCGGGGGGCCGGAGGGGGGGCGCCGCAGGGGCGGGGACGCCGGCGCGGCGGGTGGTGGAGGGGCTGCGCGGGTACCTGGAGGAGGTGGGCCACCTGACGCGGCTCAACCCGCAGGACGCCTGGCTGCCCATCACCGAGAGCCGCCGCGGCAACGCCCGCTACGCCGCCTTCCACTCCCTCAACGCCGGCCTTGGCTTCCAGGCCCTCCTCCTCCCGCTCGCCTTCCCCGGCCTCGGATGGTAACCCTGCAAGGCTGCAACTGTGCAACATCTCTCTCTCCCTCCCCCCGCTCTCCAAATCTTCATGGCCGACCCTTGCCAAAACCCCATCCAGGAGAATTTAATCGAGAAAAATTTTAGCTTTGTTGTCTGATTTTTTTGGGGAGGTGTTTAGTTGTAAGTAGATTATAGTTTTTTAAGAAACGCAAGTAGATTATAGTTGAGGTTGGTGAGATTGGAGGCTTGGTGCTCACTGCTGGTAAGTTTACATTTTTTTTAGTTTTTTCAGATCGTGTTGCAGCTTGTGTCCGCTCTCGTATGCTTGGGAAAAGATAACTTTTTTGTTGACAAATTTATTGTTAAATTTACAAGTTGTAAAGCTGATAAAAAATGTGCAATTTTTTTTTAGAAAAACTACACCATGACAAGATTGAATATTTGGAAATGTCATTTTTCATTATTTTTACTTGAATGTACTCTTCCTTTTTTCATGATTTGATACAGGCATGTGCAGTTGCCTCTAAAAGAAAATCATGTGTTGCAAAATATAAAGCTATACGATTGCTTATTCAATGAACATTCAAATACCATTTTCCTACGGCATCAGTACTACTCTGTGCTAGCAAACCTGGTTTCAGATAGTTTCTTTGTACTTGTTGATTTCAGCTGAGCTGCGGTACAGTCTGCAATCCTTTCCTAACATATGGTTCTTTACACTGTAGGAGCTGGGGAATAATATCATTGACTATTGCATATTTCTGGCAACTATACACACTCTGGGTTCTAGTCAAGCTTCATGAAGCTGTTCCAGGCAGGAGGTACAACAGATATGTGGAGCTTGCACAAGCTGCATTTGGTGAGGCATGCTCTCTACTGTTTTGCCGGTTCATGAAAATAAGTTTTTAATGGATACCTCTGACATGTGCACTGTTAATGGATGAGTATGCAATGTATATCATTAACAAGATCTGTGTCATATAGCTAAAAAGAATCTTTTAACAGTGTCCTGTGCTGTTCCAATAGGAAGTGAAGTGTTTTAAGGTGGGGTGGTAGTGCCAGTTTAATGCACAGACATCCCCTTGATTTGATCACATCCGGATCACCTGAAATGTCACATTTTATGGTTAATTATATCGCTCTCATGTTGCAGTAGTGTAAAATGTGGAGCCTTTTGCGACCACCATATTACTTTATGGTCCTTCTAATCAAACTATTGCATTACACAGTTTGAGTAATTATTGCCTCTGGTTACACCAAACTGAGGGCATACAATGTGACTAGATTCTCTGCTGATCTGATTCATTGATTTCTAGAAACATTCGTGGGACAGAAAAGAATTTTGCAGGAGTTACTGATATTTATTTATTATTCATTCAGGAGAAAAACTGGGAGTATGGCTTGCTCTTTTCCCAACTATTTATCTGTCTGCGGGCACTGCAACTGCCTTGATCCTTGTTGGAGGAGAAACAATGAAGCTCTTTTTTCAAATAGTGTGCGGCCCCCTCTGTTCACCAAGCCCTATTTCAACAGTCGAGTGGTACTTGGTGTTCACATCCTTGGCAGTAATCCTCTCCCAGCTTCCAAATCTCAACTCGATCGCTGGGCTTTCGCTCATCGGTGGTGCAACTGCGGTAACATACTGTACCATGTCCTGGGTTCTCTCTGTCAGCCAGCCACAGCCACCAAACATCTCTTATGAACCAGCAAAGTACACTTCTTTTGGTTCATTCTTGTTCTCAACACTGAACGCTCTTGGAATAATAGCCTTTGCATTCAGGGGACACAACCTTGCATTAGAAATACAGGTTGGTACTACTAGTTTATTCATATCAATAAATTTGAAATTTCAAAAAAGAAAAAGTTCATTCAGACTTGTCGGTTTCAATACTCTTTTATATATTTTTTGGTGGCTTTATTTGTTTGAATTGGTATTTGACAAATTTCAGGCGACAATGCCGTCGACTTTTAAACATCCCGCACATGTGCCGATGTGGCGTGGGGCCAAAGTCGCTTATCTTCTGATTGCAATATGCCTCTTCACCGTTGCCATTGGAGGCTACTGGGCCTACGGAAACATGGCAAGTACTTGATCAACACCTTACTCATGAACTCATTGTGCTGCGCTCCTGCACCTAACAATCCTTGGAACTTCTGCTTGTTCCTTCCCATGCCTGCAGATGCCATCAGGAGGGATGCTGACAGCCCTCTACGCCTTCCACAGCCACGACATCCCCCGTGGCCTCCTCGCGGCGACATTCCTCCTCGTTGTCTTCAACTGCCTGAGCAGCTTCCAGATATACTCCATGCCAGTGTTCGACAGCTTCGAGGCCTTCTACACAGGCCGCACCAACCGGCCTTGCTCGGTCTGGGTCCGGTCAGGTTTCAGGGTCTTCTACGGTTTCATCTCTCTGTTCATCGGCGTCGCACTGCCCTTCCTGTCCAGCCTTGCTGGGCTGCTGGGCGGGCTGACGCTGCCAGTCACCTTCGCCTACCCGTGCTTCATGTGGATCTGCATCAAGAAGCCTGAGAAGTTCAGCTTCAGCTGGTACCTGAACTGGGGCCTTGGCCTACTTGGTACTGCCTTCAGCTTGGCATTCTCTGTGGGTGGTGTCTGGAGCATCGTCAGCACTGGGATGAAGCTCAAGTTCTTCAAGCCCAACTAGATCGATTATTGGTTGCTGTCTGCAAATCAATACTAATCTACTATTGTTTTTGTGATCTGGATGATGCATATGGTTGTATTACATATTTACATTACATGCCTTGGCTTGGCAAGAACTGTGGCAACGCCTAGGAAAGTCGAAATACAAGGGGCTTGATATTGTTGGTAAACTGCCTTTTAGTAATGTGTATGTATATGTTTCTGGATGGTAGATGTTCAGCCGAGCAAAGTCTCGTGGCTATTTAAAAATTTGATTAAATGTCAAATGTAATCCAAATCTTGTCATGAATACGTACGTGTATGGTCAGAAAACATTATGGGGATGTTGCAACTGCAAATAAATCTGGCCTCAGTTTTCAAATTATATATGTATTTTCAAACAACACATACTTTAAAATTAAACAATGGACGAACGAATGTCAAAAATTATTTTTTGAGAAAAATGGCCAGAGTATGGCAAAAATAGCGTGGAAGCCTCCTCATCCTCTCCCAGGCTACCAGTCCCCCCACGAGCACGGCTCCTCCCTTCTCCCCTACGGCGGCCACGGCTCCTCCCTTCTCCCCTACGGCGGCCACGGCTCCTCCTGCTCTCGTCCTCGCCGACGGCTGCGGGCTGCGGCGCCCGGTACGCCCTCCTCGCCTTCTCCTCCATCATACTTGTTCATTCTGTTCGGCGTGGCGTGGCGCGGCGACCAAATCTGTTCCCCCCACCCCATGTTGATCTCTAGCTAGTGCCGAAGGCCATCGGAGTTGCTTTCCACCATCAGTTTTACCATGGATCCGCGCGACCCTATGTGTTCTTTGATTATTTCCTGGAACCAAACCATGACTGCTTTGAGAATGGATTTGAAAACCTAACACGGATTTGAGGATGTATTATGTGACACTGAGATTAGGGTTCGGGAAACAGCGTTAAAAGCCAAAGCGTTCAGAAAGATAAATCAAATAGTCAATGGGAAAAAAAAAGGCTGTGCAGAAGAGCAGGGCTTAATCAGTTGCCAAGATTGCTCGCGATTATTGGTAAGCACTATCCGTCAGACTCGCACGCTAGGGAATTCCCCACGGCCGACATCTTTTCACCCTTCTTTCCGTCGCCACCTGGCGATAAACCAACGACCTGGTATGATCTCCCTTGTCGTTCACATCCATAGTACAATTGAGCAAGCCTCAACTAAACAAACTCATATAGATAGAATTTCAGTTGCTAAGTACTGAACATCAGTGATTGCAGCTAAGTAATAGAATGATCGATGCTTTTTCAGATGTCTTGAAAAATTGAATATCATTGAATTGAAAAGTTGCTGAATTTGAATAATTCATATTAACAGACCACTGTTTTCAGACAACCGAGTGAACTGAACATCATATTTCAGAAAATAGTGAAGCCAAATTGAACTGAACATTGCAGTGAAGCTAAATGAACAAGCTGGAACCTCTTGACAGGAAGCATGAAAAGATCTTAGCACATGTACCGTAACACTTAAAACAACGAAGATGTTGCACTTGCAAATACACGATTATCAGTTAGAGTTCCATCACAATGGTTTTTTTTTTTACAATTTTACTTAACGATGCTTCTTTTAAATTTCATTAAACCTTTTTGAAAAAACTAATGGCATAGAGTGAGAATGGTTGAATGACCGTTGAATGGCTGAGATAATTATAAACTAGGTGGTCACAGTCTAACGAAAAATGCCACACAAATTTTATGGCATAGGGTGCCATGGAATTTTTTTCCGCCCTATGCCACCCTCTGCCGTAAGTGCCACCTAAGGCAGAGGTTACGCATCCAGCCTGGATACCTTCCCACGTCTCCTCCGTCGGCGTCGGCGTCGCCGGCCGGATCTCCTCGTCCCTTGCCGGCACCGCCCGCCCCTGTCTTCCTCACCTGGGCAAGGCGTCCTCAAGATATCCAGCGACTGCAGCAGGTACCGGGGATCCCCTCCCTGCACATCCATGGGAGCCCGGGCAGCTCCCCCCAGCCCCAGGCGCTGGATCCACCAATGGCTCTAGGGGCACACAACGAAGATAGTCATAGATGGCTTCAGAAATTTGACAGTTCTTGCTGTTCATGTTTCAGCTATAGGCGAATTCTGGCTTTAGGATTGTGGCCTTGTGCCCTATTGGCGTTTGCCCCTTTGTTGATTTTGCTTTTTCTAGCATTGGAGATTGAAGCATGCAAATTTCATCAGGTCACCTGGATCAGTAAAACTCGAGTTTTGAGTTTTATAACAAGGCATGGCTTCTTCTGCATTCAAGGCAATGGCAGAGAAGGCGGGGCCTGCTGTTCGTAAGCAGGCCCTGACTCTAACTGATGCGGCGGCATCGAGAGTACACCATCTACTTGGCCTCCGGCAACGCGCTTATCTACGTCTTGGTGTGAAAGCACGTGGTTGCAACGGGTTGTCCTACACATTGAATTATTCAGGTATGCTATTGACCTGTATGATATGAAAAACAGCCCTTGTTGTCTTGGCTAAACTCATAGCTAGGCAGGTGCAAATGCTATTGCCACCTTTTTTTTGTCATTCCATTTATAACATATGGGGCAGTGCTTCCTACTTGCATGTCTCATGAAAACGTTGAGTTTGTTTCAAATCTTGTGGTGATATGGTTTATGTTCAGCGCATATTTTTCATACTTCATGACAGGACAATTCAGGTTGAGTAATTCTCAAAGTTTAAAAAAAAAGTTAGACTGCATAAAAGTAATCTAAAACGGATTTGCTTCCTTAAGCTCAGCAGTTTCACATTTGATGTCTTTATTTCTTAGTTAATGCATCTATAATTAGTCTAATTATGTCGAGCTTCTGCCACCTGTAACTACTGATCTCGTAGCTATCCAATATATCCAAATCCAATATCATCAAATTATAGTTTGTCTTGCGTACATATGTTTTTTAATGGACAATACAATAATTTACAAGTGTGGATTGAAGACTTATTCGTTCAGTTATTTTGCATGTTTTTGCAGCACTGTGTTTATTGCTAAAAAGCTAGTTCTGATTTTTCAGATGAAAAGGGAAAATTTGATGAGCTTGTGGAGGATAAAGGAGTTAAAATACTAATTGATCCCAAAGCTCTAATGCATGTGATTGGAACTAAAATGGACTTCGTTGATGATCCACTTAGGTACGCTTATCTCAAATATTTGTCACTTGGTTCCATGTATTCTGGCATTAGTAATTTCCTTGTATTTGCAGGTCTGAGTTTGTGTTTATGAATCCTAACTCCAAGGGAGAATGTGGCTGTGGTGAATCTTTTATGACAACAACTAACAAAAGCTCTACATAGTTCAACAATTTCTTGTGAAACCTGTTCATGTATGCCACAATGATGAGTAGTATGTACAATTGCATTTCAGCTCCATATTGTGTACTGCTGTCCAGTCTCAATACTGCTGTTACAGTAAATAATGCACTGATGCTGAGAGCACAGAAGATAGGCATTTTAGTCTCTTGCTAATATCAGAAGTGCTATTTTTCATCTGATTCATACAAGGAGTGAGATACTGAGACTGCTGTTTCATCCACTGTCTGTAAAGGATATGGGTATGGTATGTATGGACGCTGCAGGCTGGAATATATGGTCCACTGTGGCCTTCTTTCTAGCTGCTTTTGTAACAATTTTTTTATATAAAAAATGTACCTGCCGGACATTCCTGATGGCGATCAGTTTTTTTGTTTGTTCGTTTGGTACTGTTTTGCTACTTTTGTGGAATATGGAAGGTGTGTATAATCTAATATGGGATGTAGTTCATTATAAACTGCTCATTGCTGACTTCAGAATGGTGAAAAAGGAACCGTTTATTTTAGTAACAACGAAACGATGGCGACAAGTTTTTTTTGTTTGGTGCCGTTTTGCTACTTTTTGTGGAATATGAGAGGTATGTATAATCTGATATGGGATGTAGTTCATTATAAATTGCTCATCGCTGACCTGAGAAGGGTGAATTAGGAACAATGCATCGAAGTAATAACGAAACACAGGTCGCTGAAAAATGGTGACTGGAAAAATGGTGACTAGAAAAATGGTGGATTGGGAACAATCTCTCGAACAAAAAGAAAGCTTCCTGCTTTTACCGATAATTGGTGACTAGAAAAATGGTGGATTGGGAACTACAGATAATTGGTGATATTTGTAAAAAGAACTTTGTGCAAACACAGATTGTTATCGGCATTCAACAGTTTTTTAAACACTATCATGCCGTTAGAGGATTAAACCTCATCCCCTTAGTTCAATTGGATACAATTGCTATAGGAGAATCACTTCTGAAATTTTTGATAAATGAATGTGGGATAAGAAATTATGCCGCGAAAGACAAGACGGCTCCAAAGGATTGCATAGCAAATGATGAGCATTATGAAATCGTACGTAGGGCAGTCACCAAAACATTGAGTAGATAGCAAAAAATCAAGGCTAATGGAATTAAAGCTTGCATTGTATACATTAGAATGTTTGCTGGAACACATCAGATATTGCCAGCATGAGTTTCCTCATAATGTTCCACAGTAAAGATCCAGGAACGAACTTTCCATCGCATGATCAGAGGGTACAGATACATCCAGGTCGGAATATGAACGATCTGATGATGTCTCACTCACACCACAGCACAGACATTTTGATGTCACATTGCAGCATCCTCAGGTATAGGCAGAGATGCATATACTGTATTAACATGTGCTCGGCTAAGAATTCTGTGCCAGCAGCAAGGTTAACAAGTTTCCAGCATAATGGTCTAGCCCAACACATACTGGTGCTAATCATTGAACCTAACCTTCGGGCTTAGGTCTCTTAAAGTCTCTTTCACCGTGCTCGTGTTTCCCAGACAGATGAGCATCATGTCCCATGCTGTGCTTAGCTGCATGCTGGAATTTGTGCTCAAAACTATCATTTCTCTTGATCAACTGTAAACCATGTTCTTTACTGTCCATTGGAAATTCACCCTCTTCAGCAGTTTCTGGCACGTTCTGGCCATGGTGCCCATTCTCTATAACTTTATCAGCATTTTGATGATCCTCCTGATGCATGCTACTATGGGGCCAGCTCTTCCTCCTCTCCTGCTTGATCTTCTCATCCTCCACAGCCAATTCAACACCATGTTCTAGTTCCCTCTCAAGTAAGTCATCATCATCCATCACATCTACCTTCCTAGCAACATCACCTTTCGATTTTCTTCGCTTCTCCAAAGCTGCTTTGACCTTATCCTTGTCAATTTTATTCATTGCATCCATCATGGAGGATGAGACGCTGGGACCGTCATTGAGGCTGCCATCTTTGGTTTCATTAGAACTACCATGTGACGGAAAAGGTTTCTGTTCTTCCATTGGATGATCGGACTCATGACTGGGCCTAGAATACTGCTTTCCAGACAAGGATGTTTTGTCATTATGCAAACTATCCATCGTTGTAGCATCGACTCTGCTTCCACTCTGACTGCTTCTTGTTTTGTGGATGCCATGGTCACCGTTGTCATTTTGAAGCATTTTCTGATTCCCAATTTGCTTCTCTGTATTTGAGTGATCAACACCATGAATTGGAGCACCTGTCGCAGTAGAGTGCTGCAAATTTGACTGTTTGGATGCCTGATGATATCCATGAGCAGGTAATTCCTCAGCATTGCCTTGACCTTTTACAGAGACTCGTTGATTGGGCACACTAGCAGAGCTCCCTTCGGCTTCATATCCATGTGATGGTTGTGACTGTGCTGCACGGTTTTGCTCATACAGCTCCAACATTTGATTGCTAACCTCTGAAATCATGTCAAAAAACATGCGTCAGTCTTTTATGTGACTTGGAAGGCAAATGTGTCAGACGATCACACTATGCAATTACAGGTTAACCTAAAATAACTTGCAAGAAGCATAAACAGTTGAACAGGAATAACCTTCCAGCACCAAGAGAATGCAGAAATCAATAACTCAGTGGGTACAAACCAAGTTTTAAGACTAGGATTTTTCTAAAGCCTGACAAATTTCCAGCAATCGGCTGGTATTAGGCATTTTACAGATTTCTATATGTACTTCTACTGTGGCATGTGTTCTTCTACTTCCCAACTATGCTGTCCAGATACAGTGATACGGATACAAATATGCTAATACCACGACAAAGCAATTTCTCAAAAAATTCAATGCAAAGATATGTATTAATATAGGAAAGATATGTCCACCCCATGGATCTGCATCGTCCATTCCTCACATCCAGATGTGTGATAGCAAGCCATCAGAGCATTTATTTAAAAAAATCAGCACTTGTTTGAGAGGGATGGTCATGCTGTTAATCAGTCAGCTTAATTGACTTCCTATGTATTCCCTTCTTGATTTCTTCCTTCCCTCCTCACACCTATGGATTCCATACCTATGTGTTCCTCTTTCTACCAGGCCATGCAGAGGTGACCCTTCCGCACAAAGGTTTCTCTCTCCAGCATGAATGGGGTGGTCAACACTGCTGGAGCTAGGGGCAGCACCTGAGCAGGAGTCAGGTGGACTCACGTCAGGGAGTCAGGTTGCGGGTGGGACTGGATAGGGTTTTAGGGCATGTCTACTGCTGGGACTATCCCATCACAATTCATCCACTTTTCAACCATTATCCTACTTCACCATACAGTCCCCTCTATTATACATTAAATCCTACTCTACTGCTACACTGTTGGGCATCACAAATGGACATCAAATAGTCACAACATTAGACATGCTTGGGTAATAATGCTTGTATCGAAAAAATATCCGTGATGTATTAGGATTTATTTTAGTTATTTAAAAATAGAAACCCTCTGATACTTCCTGAATACATAACCATATCAGGTACAAATCAGGATACGGGTACGCCACAATATTTTATTTGGCAGGTGCCCAGGAAGAATTATGAGTCTTGACAGTTTTGCGAACCATTGTGCTGACCTAGCTAATTGTATACGAAATAATCCTCAAAACAAATCACAGATCCAAAGTATGAAGGTAAAACAATTCACAAAAGTGTGCTAAAACTTAATTTATTCCCAATAAATGACAATGTAGTGATATTTATACTAGAAAAGGACACAACACACCTATATATCCAAGTGGAACAGGACTACAGGAGTATGCATTTTCATGAAAATGTATAGCTTGGGTTTCCTTACTATGGTCGCATGACCAGCTAAATTGCTTAAACAAGAAACTTACAAATTCCCATAGTATTTATTTATACACGCAAACAACCCATGCTATCCAATAATTCACACTTTGCTGTACTTGATTTCCCCTTAATAATACCCATATATTTGCGTTAATCTTGTTTCTTCTTTCCGTTGTAACATAGTTTATATAAAAAGATGATTTTAAGGGTTACAAAAAATATTAAAAAATCTCCAATTTATAAAATTTCCAAAATTTAAACATCTCGAGAACTAGGCATAGAACTAGGAAGACACATTATTTCAATATAAAGATAAATACCTAGTTGAATGAGTTCATGATCCAAAAAGGGTATATGGTACGAAATGCACTTTAGGGGCAATGTCAGTAAATAATCAAATAATGGGGGAGCAAGAGACACTAAACCAATATATATGAAGTGATTATCTATTACTTTCAGTACAATACAAATTTAGTTCAGCAGCAGCACAACATTCATTGCTTCAGCATGGTATTGCATCTGATCAAACAGAACCAGACATACAGAAAGGGCAATATAAATTATCAAGTAATTTGTTCCTTCACGGGGTAAAAATAAGTTCCACAATCCACACTTGAGCCCTTCCAATAAATCCTAAATCATGAATACCCCCTATTCAACACTAGAGCTCAAAATATATGCAGAAGAAACAAACCAAACAGAATATAAATTTTTTTTGCATTACTGACTTTTGCATCCAGGAACCAACCTTCCAGCTGTCGCGGTGTCACATCAAATTCCTGCCACCAAACCTTCTCACCATCGGATGGAAGCTTCACTTTGAGAAACTTAGCAGCCAAAAATATAGCACCTGCTGCAATATGATGAGGCTTGAATTGCAGGCAAAGCGAAGTACGCAGCCTGTACAGTGTACACCCTTTTAAACGTGTAGTAGGCACATAATTGAGTACTCATATTTCTAAATAGAACAAGGGTAGCATTAGCATACCCATCATTGACAAAATTCCACGCAACCTGAGCAAGTGCATTTTGAGCAACCTTAAATTTCCTTATCGCTTCAACCAAGGGTTTGTAAGGATGGTGGACATTCAGGTCGAAACCAAGCGTTGTAAGAACAATTCGTTCCCCAAGTAAAATAAGTTCTTTTTGTTGATCATATACTTCCTGCAAAAGATCGTGGCAGACCATTTGTTCAAGCACAATTTCCACTGCAAATCACTAAAGTGAAGATAAGCTGGCAGGTAAATATTCTACAAAAAACATGCTTCTGAAGAATGTAATAAAGTGCAAAGAAGGTACGCATTCATTAATACATTATTGAAGTGTCCTTTTCACCTTAACTTATTTTTCCACCCACAAAGTGAAAGATAAGAAGATAAGGCGAAAAGAACTGCACATTACTTATTTCTTTACTTATTTGTTTTTCTCCTAAACTTCGATAGCTTCCTAAGGTAGCCACAAAGGTCGGGTCTAGTTTGTTTAACTTGCCTTTTAGAGATTTCAGACATCCCTTTGAAATTAAAAATGGGGCTATAATAACCAAAGTTTTTTGTAATTTGAAAACAGAGACAAGCAAATAAGTATGCAACCAGATAAGCACGCAAGCTGTAAGGAGCTATTTGTAAATTTAAGCTGTGTATAACGGAACCTACGCTATGCCCTGGAATGGAACTTTAAAGGGTCGTCATTGAAATGAACTAAACATGTGTTTTCAGTGGAAGTTATCTAATACTTGTTTGTTTCAACAAGGATCAGCCAAAATGGAAGCATAGAATAGCAATTCTTACATATCCACCTTCATTTTGTTAGCAACTATTTACAGGGTCATCATCAAAAATACTTTGACAACAACATTTGAAGCATATAAACATCACTAAAGAGGACATAGACATGCATACACATCAGCGATTAATTTCCCTAAAATGGACACGTATACACACCAAAGATAAATTTTACCACAAACGGCCATTATAATGCATCCATTTACAGCAAAATCCCTTGAATTTACATAGCATCTATCATAGACAATGTTTACAGGAAATTGAACAATTAGTTGTATTGATCATTGCCATAGAATTAAATTACTAACTGGAAAAGAAATATCATTTTTTTCCTAGCATCAACTAAATAAAGATGACAAACTTTTAAAGAATATAATCCTAATACTTAAAATTGCTTGACAGCAAAGTACTCAAATGGAAGTTGGGTGCTAATTGTCAAACATATAGCTGATTAATTTTTGCCAGGCATTGACATAGTAAAACATACTATCTTACAGGTAAAATTAGGTTTGAAATTTTGTAAGGAAAAAGTTCACCAAATAGAAATCATGCAACAAAAGAATATTCAAAATGTTTATTACCCTCTGCTTGATTCTCTGACCAGCAGTAGGATCCTTTTTATGCATAATCTCATAAGAAACCAGAATGACGTCCTTCAAAGGTCTAGGAGTTTCTTCAACTTTTCCAGCCAAGAACATGCAAACCGTGGCAATTGTCTGTATGGAATTAGATTCAAAATTCATGTACTACTTCTTAAATAAATAAAGCATAGCTGCATATGACAATACTTTAGCTTTCGAGTAAATTTTGCCTTGCTATAAAAGGATGCAATATAATGCAAAATGAGTGCAAATAGGGAAAAAGAAAGGGCAAACTAGATTTCATAGATAAATGGCACAAAGCACCAAGGTTGTGCGAAGACATCAAAAAGTAACTCACACACTGGGATACTTGTCCATGATATGTGGAAAGGAACAATACAAGAACCCACATTCATTCCTCCTTCAAATTATAAATTCGGTCTTTTGGAACCTACTATCATACATACTCAATTTTCATACTTGAAATTTTCTGAACTGTAAAACCAACATCCAAAGGTAATAGTGTAATACTTTTAAATATGGTTCTCCCCTCGGTGATGTGACTTTAAATGCTCTCTCATGCATTCAGCTCAAAGTGTCAGAGCCTATCTAGACCAGTTTTCTAAATCAACCCTCGTTGAATGGTCACTTTAATGTCTTTTTGTTGTGTGCATGTTCATACACATGATAGATGTTGTATCAAGCTACCTGCCAGCTGTTGATGGCAGCGCCTTAGATCAACTGATCTGCTAAAAGCTTTGTTTATTTCTTGCTTGATTCATAATGGATACATGGTGTCCCTTTTCTATGGACAGCTGACTTGGGCTCTAAAAAAATAATCTTAATTAATCACTTATGAAAACTAATCTAATCTATTCCCTAAAATAATAGCAACGACCTAATCCATGCGCTACAGCGCCAAGGGTAATGTTTAATGTCACAAACACTGTTTATGGGTGCCGCAGATGGGCATGGAAATATGGAACGATGCCCACAGCACTTTCAAATGCAGAGCAGCAGGTTTACCATGAATACAATGGCTAATACATGAGATCAAAAGTAGGATGACCACTTGTAAACTGCAAGTTGGGAAACACATATCTTGAATCAGATTTTTCTAGACAAAAACACAACCAAACTAACATAAACTCATACCAATTGTGTTGCTTCTTCCCACAACAAGTTATAACTACAGAGACTTTCCAAACATATGTATGAAGGAAACAATCACCTATGACCACCCATTGTGACTAAAAACTGTTTTCATTTTGTTCAAAACAGAACTAATAGCAAAACACATATATGTCATAAATGTGTAATAAAGTATCTACGAGTAACATGAAGCTAGAAATTGTCATATACGAGTAACATGAAGCTAGAAATTGTCATACATAAAAGAACATAAGTAGAAACTAGAACCACGTATTCAAAAACACTTACCCGTCTATCGTTTTTTGAATGGGATTGGCGAAGATAAAAACGGTGACAGAATACAATCGCTGTAGCGATTGTCACTTGAGGCCTACCAAAAAGAATCAGCGTAGAAGGATAATTTCAAAAAAGGGAAGCCATTATACTTCAAATCAAACAAAACTTAAATATGTTGGGAGTGTTCATATGAGAAGGACAATGTTCAGAAGGATCGTGACTACTAAGGGCATTCATGCATAGCATACAAAGGCCAAAATCTATTAAGCGTACCAGAATGCACCACACAAACCTATTGCCAAGTACATCATGCATCACAAATTCAAGTTGCACTTAAATATTTACCATGAATCTTTCGTGTTGCTACTCATGATAGCTATGCTTATAAGAATAAAAAATAATAATTGTTAACCCTAAAGAGATCAAACACCTTTTGCTCCAAGAAGATGATTGTGTATAAGCTTCACAAGAATATTCACATTGAGAATAGAGAAATGGATAAAATAAATAAACTTATCAAAACACAGAATTGCCTCCTTCCGGACCAAACATAAGCCACTGGATTACATCTTCGTATCTAATCACAACGGGTTAAGCATCTGATGGCAACACCACAGTAGTACTTTTCAATTTGATTAGATATTCTCAAAAAAAATAAACAAGTGAAGGCCAGAAAACATCAATGATGAATGAAAATCATATCTTACACTTTAAGCCTCATGCCCAAATCTTGTAGAAATGTGCAATATGATTTCCGAAGGTATGCCTCTTTCTTTAAATCAATGCCATCCCTCCTGGATGGAGAATTCTCTTCTATTTCCTTTCTACTAAAATACCATGAAGCGCCAAGTTGGCCAGATTCCTCATTCCTTCCCTGGGAAATTCCATAGGGAGAATTTTCTACGATTCCATGGTGCGACGAATCACTTGAATGCATAGCCATGTAAGCTCTCGATTATATTCAGAAAAAAACTGAAGAAGATATTACTTTTTGATCTGTTGAGAGAAGACAAAGCAGACACTAAATGTAAAAGGTATAATATGTGTTAGGACAGTTACTGAGGAAAGAGGGCAGGATGATGACACAAGTAGTGATTAATTGCAAAATACGACACTGATGCACCTTCCAATGGCCAAGCTAGAATTATAAAAAGATCCAGCATAACAGATAGTATGATATGCTTGTGATGACAAGTGGCAACTGGCAAGGCCCAGTAATACCCAATGATATCCAAATAGCTGAACAATTCACAACAATACAAACAATGAGAAAGGTTCTACAACAAAAACTAGGAGATATAAGTAAAAGTGTAAAACTTAATCACCACTACATTAGAACTCCCTAAGATCAAAACCTTGTGAACAAGCAGAAAGCACTAAAAAATAGTGCCCAAAAATGAGTCACTAACCAAACTACCTAGATGTGATCAATTCCAATATATAGAGTCATTCTCATGTTGTTAATTACTATGCAAGGGTATCTGACCAGTTAACGATATAAAGAGCCCCAAATCACCAAATTGACAATAGATCTGTTTGGACTGGGATTAAGGGATCATGCCAAACCATGACACTGGTTCGTGTTTAGTGCTTTATCTGTCAGTGGGATTCGTGGAGAGCCATGACAGGTGAGCAATCTTTGTACAACTGTAGACTCTTAGAGCATGGACAGCAGTGCCGCTGGCAAGCGGCCTGCATCTACACACACGTGCGGGCAGCAGGAAATTCAAACACACGCAGAGTGCACACGCGCGCAGGCGGCCATGCAATTAGACGCGCGCGTTGATGCAGGCAGCTGACACGAGAGCTGCTGCACATGCTCTTAGTCCATGCAAAATAACCATTGACCTATCTGCTCCCAATATCTCCACCCCATTGCCTGGCCACCTATTCTTTTAGCCAGACAAATCCGTGATACAAACCTACAATTCTCCAAACCACGATCTGAACCTATGATATATAGCAAACAGGATCTTGAACCTATTACGACATGCAAACCGAGATTCGAACCTATCACACTCCGCAAGATTGCAGTTTGAACCCCATCATGCCGTCCCATCCCGCAGCAAACAGCAGCGCAACCACGGCATATAGGGCTTCGAAATCGGAACCTACCTCCCACTCGTTGGCCTTTTCACCTTATCTTCCTGATTCGCAAATGGCAACTCGCAAGAAAATACCAAGGGCAAAAAGAACAGGAACCAACCTCGTCCGCCGCAGCAGCGGGAGCGGCTCGCAGGGTGGATGGCGCCGGGGCGCCGGGGCGCCGCGGCCTCCGTGCGCTACCGCCAAGCTCGCCGGGAGACGCGCACTCTCCGCGTACGGCCGCCGCCTCTCCTCCTCCTCGCGAGGGCTAGAAGGGAAAGAAGCGACGAAGCGGAAGGGAAGAGAGGAGGCGGCGGCGCGTGGTGCTGTGGGGATAAAAGTCATAAAACCAGACCGCAAAACCCTAAAACTTTGTGATTTTTCCTTCGGTTTTTTATCCATTTTTTTCATTCAGGGCCAGCAAGGGTTCTGGTTTTTTCGCAAAACCCTAAAACTTTGTGATTTTTCCTTCGGTTTTTTATCCATTTTTTTCATTCAGGGCCAGCAAGGCTTCTGGTTTTTTATGAATTCGGGCTCCGACCGTATTTACTTATCGAATGAATATGGTTCGGATTATTGTTTTAAAATGGATTTAATGAATACTATATTATGATCATAACTAATAATTATTGTAAAAAAATTATAGGAGTATACCTAGGTTTTCAAAAATATTTGTTGCGTAAAAACTACCACCCCACCGGTTCTGGAAATTGCCGGAACCAACAAAAACCAGTGAAAAAAACCATATGATTTCGAATTCAAATAGATTAAACAAGATAGTCGAGTTGCTAGTTGTTCTTGTTGGTCTCTTGGACGATTATGTGTCTATTGGGTGGTTTTGGCGATTAAATGCAACAAGTTGAGAGACAAAGTGCAAAAAGATAGAACAGTGGTAAAAATTATTTTAAAGCAATTCAAAAATATATTAGAGGAACATGTAAGAACTCAAAGTTAGACAAGTCTAATTCAGTCCATTAAAAAGTTGTATAGTATTTTTTTGTTTTTTAGTGAATATTTATGGATTTGAATTTGAAATTTATGACCCCACGGCTATGCTCACCCAACCTAACAAGCACTCGGCCTCCACCTTCGTCACCGGTGATTCGTCGTTGTCGAGCTCACCCAAGTTCTGGCCCCCACCGTTTCGTTGCTATCCTTGGCACAGGCGGTTGTCCTCTTTCCTTCTCTTCGCTTGATCGCAACAATAAGGGAAACATGGTGGCCACGACTAGGTTCCTCCTCTCTCTTCTTCTGTGCTAGTGGCGGGCTAGGGTATAGTGGTAGAGAAAGGGAAGCCTGCCACATGAGTGATGTTGGTGAGGGGGTCACAGTGATAGCCCTACACGCTTCTTTCCCAGCATGTGCGGCGACAACAGTGGTTTGACCATGATGGAAGAGAGAGAACAAGTGATGAGGAGGGGGGAGAAGACATGAATGTAATGACATGTGCACCCTCGCATTAAAATAGATAAAAAAAATGGCACATAGACTATCTTCATGACAAAATAAGCCTCAAAGGATTACTAATAGAAGAAGAGAGAACAAAGGGCGCTTGTGTTGTTGTGCGGTTAGAACTTAGAACATCTGCAACAGATGTCCTATTTGTCCTATCTCTATTCACCTCACATCTTCTCCAACATTTGTTTCATCATTATTGTCACTCCTTATGTCTCATTTATTATCTCATCAATATTAAATAGTGATTGCCACCTAAAATGGGGCACCGGATATGTCCTAGTCTTAGAGCATCCCCAATAGCCTCATGAATAGTGTTTTAAGAGTGCTATACAGGGGTTGTTGTGGATGCTCTTATGCCATACGAGCACTCAACACCAACCCATCCTTTATTAATCCCTGAAATTTTATCACCATTTTTTTCCCGCTGGCTGCAGCTTCTGAACCCTAGCATTTTGAACGGGCGTTCGTGTGCCAGCATGCAGCAACCAAGACCCTCGTGTTTGAAGTTTGAAGGAACGAATGGGAAGCAGGGGGCACACTGTGGAGCGCTGGACGGCGACCAGTCCACCGTTCCCCTGGCCGTCTCATCCCCTGGCGATTTGACCTAACACGACGGCGTGTTGCTGCTGCTAGTGCTAGCAGCTGCCGGCTTGGCTCCCCGACCGTGGAGCGGACGACGGACGCTCGCCTCGCGCGTGCAGGCATGCGATAAAAAGGAACTGCAAAAAGAGTATCACGTCCCATCGGGAAAATACGCATCATACATGTGAGAATGTGAGATGCATCCGGCCCAAACTTGCCATCTTCCTGCACCCACATGAGGCTCTCTTCTAGCACTTTAGCAACAGCAACACTGCCCGTTGATTACTATTAGCTCCGTTAACGTTTTTCATATGGTCTCAATCGCTTGATTACCAACTACGAAATGCTTTCTCATGACGTCGTTGCAGAGAAGCGCCGATGCATAAAGACTACTCTCTCCGGTCACAGAAAGAAGTCGCCGTTAATATCTGGACACGCCTTTGATCATTCGTCTTATTCAAAAATTTAGTTTAAATATGTAAAAATATAAGTCATACTTAAAAATAAATAATATTTATATAACTTTTTTGAATAAGACGAATGGTCAAAGGTGTGTCCAAAAGTCAACGGCGACTTGTTTTTGTGACCGAAGGTAGTATATTATTAGGTGCCGCTAAACATCAAACACCATCACTCGTCGTGGATGGAAATCCAACCCACCTTCCAAATACACCATAATGACCAAAAACTTCTACTCCACATTAAAAATCAGGCCAACCCAAACCTCACCAGGGCTTCAAGGAAACGAAGAACCTTTTGTGCCGCAACTAAAATAGCTTGTTATGATCCAAAGTCATACATGTTCGTCGATCATTGGTAAGAGTGGGCTAGAGTGCGGTTTTTGAGCCAGGGTGTGATGGCCGAAGGTGTGACAAGGAAAGCAGAAGGAGATGCGAACAAAGACGAGGAGTCGAAGTGGAGGAGGTGGTGGTGACGCTGAAATTGCAGAGGATTCTAAGTTTTGGGATGGCATCGTGGAAAGATTGCTATACAAGGAAGGATTGACACTCTAGTACCTAGCTTTCTTTATATGATCTTTTTAGTAAAACTCAGTTGTTTCATCTGTACAAAAATATTGTTGGTCCCATTTTTCTTGTAGCTACAGGCTTTTACTAGGCGGAGTATCTTTGAAGATTATGCTCTGCTTTTAACCATATGATTTTGGCAGGAACCTTTGCTTCTCCCGCCCAAGGTTGCAATGCATGAAGAGTTGAGCACCTTATGAACCGTGCTCCAGTTTGGACGTGTGGGTGCTTGAGAGGTCCCCACGCAACTTGATCACCCGGAGTTGCTCTCCTTGGTGCGCGGGCGGCGAAGGATCCCCCATGGAGTTTTGACCTAAAATTGGCTCCGAGACGCAGAGGTGTCTGGAGTTTCCCTATGCTAAGAGTTGGCGGGATATAGCTCTGGGACACACAGGTGTTTGAAGGCCCCCACGTTAAGAATTGGCCCGGAGTTGACCATGGTACACGGATGCTCAAAGGTTTTCTATGCGGAGTCTTGGCCCAAAGTCAGCACCAAGGTGCTCGTGTGTTCGAATTGAAGGATCTTCGCGTGGGGCCTTCGCCTAGAGTCAGCTCTAGGGTGAGTGAGTATTCAAAGGATTTCTGCATGGGGTTTTGGCTCGCTTGTCGTAAGGGGTGGGGTGCCCCCCTACTGCTACCATCACCACTAGTATGCTTTTATAGTAGAGACTATTGAGTAATAATTGAATTGTCATTACAATATAATATATTTTTGTAGCTAAGGAACTTACATGGTCCCATCATATATATACATATAATTTTTCTTTATGGAGGCCAACGAAAATATAATACTCCTATGTGACGAGTATTTTTTAAGAAAAATTTACATTTTATACCCAAGTCTAAATGTTTAGAAATATATACATAGCTAAAGTATTAGGAAAGGACCTAATCGGAACACAAGAACCTTTTACATTTTTAAGAAAAAATGAATGGTTTGTCGTACTTGCTTGAAATATGCAAGTATTTCTCTAACATTTTTGTTCTAGAACCGAACAACTTCCTGTGAAGTTTAGTGTTCAAATATTCAAAGAGCGGTACCTTATTAGGCCCATCCCGGCATTCCATCCTCCCTCCTCACATAGTCACATGACATTGCAGCCCCAAATTTTCTTCCCAATACCCTTTTCTTTTCCTCTGTATCTTTCGTCGCTCCCATCGCTGAGTAGTATAATAAGCCCCCAGTCCCCACCTTCTTCCCATTGCATCCGGCGCTGTCCACCGACCTCTCCTCCGAGCCCATGGACCGCCTCTCGCCGCCGCCGTCGCCGTCCGGCGGCAGCACAGGCCGACGCCTATCGGAGCTCCTCGACGAGCAGCAGGAGCCCTTCTCCCTCGACCTCTACCTCCTCGAGAAGGGCTGCTCCCCCAAGCTCCTCGACGCGGCAGCCGCCGGCGGCGCCACCTCGACGTGCTGGCCGAGGAGCAGCACCGCGGCCATGGCGCGGCGAGCGGCGACGGCTAGCAAGAACACGAGCGCTGCCGGCCTCCTCAGGCTCCTCCTCTCCATGCTGCTGCGCGGCACGGCGGCGGCCAGGAAGAAGAAGAAGACGACGTTGCCGCGGCCGGCCACCATTGACTGGCGCGCCGCCGTCGACGTCCTGGAACAGAAGCCGCCGGGATGCTTCAAGAACGCCGCCTCTTCGTCTCCTTGTTCCGGCCGCCTGGACGGCGCCGCCGCCCAGGCCGACATGGCCGTAGCCAGCGAGGAGGAAGACGAGGAGGAGCTTGACGACGACGACTCCTCGAAGCAGCTGAGCCCTGTCTCCGTCCTGGAGCCGCGCCCGTTCGAGCAGGCGGCACCGGTGTACGTGCAGAGTAAGCAAAGGCGCAGTCTCCATCTCTTCCGTCTCCGCCATTGCCATTGCAGAGCTCACGCAGCGCTAATAATTGCAACAACTGCAGAAGCCATGGCCATCTTCAGGGAGCTCATGGAGGCAGCCAACACGCCGGCCGCCGGCAGCGAGAAGTCCAAACATTGCCGCAGCGACATGTCGGCCACGGCGGCGCCGACGACGACCGCCGACCGTACCGCCGGCGCGGCGCACTGGGAGGAGGTGTTCGAGGCGGAGCTGTGTAAGGTGCAGGGCCTCGTAGCTGCGGAGATGGTCGGAGCCGGCGTGGGCCCGCGCACAGTGCGGCCGGAGCGGCAGGACGTCGGCTCCGACGTCGCGGCCGCGGTGCTCGAGGCGCTGACGGTGGAGGTGGCGGTGGAGCTGATAGGGATGGACCATGATGATGCCATTGACGATGGGAGGCGGTGCTGGAGGACTGCTGGTGAAGCTGATGACGATGTTGATATTTGTCAGGTTTAATTTTCTGGTGGATGATGTAATCAATGTGTATTATATTATTATATATGGCCGTTTGATGGTGGTTTTTTTGGTTGATGTGTTTTCAGTGTATTTGGTGGTTGTTAATAGGCACTAGCTAGCTACCTTTTGTTTATTGGCAAGAACTCATGCAAACATGTATAGAGTTGTAAATGAATCGACAAAGAGAAATAACTAAGATGTAAGCTCACAAACTTTGATATGCATAGTTTTGAAAAGTTATCCTAGAATATCTTTATTGAGATCAAAGAAAAATCTAGATTTTCTTGGTTTGTTTTGTCTATCATGTGTAGCATGTGGTGGTGACGAGGCTAGGTGGTGAAAGAGACGGTGAAGAAGGAAAAATTGAGGGCCAGGTGGTGACATGGAGGCGGGCAGTGGATAGCTAGGGAAGTGGTAGAGAAAAAATATGGGAAGAGAGACCGGATTCTAGTGAACCTTAAAGGAAGAGAGGGAAATGGAACAAGGAAAACAAGAGAAGAAAATGGTGGGGACAAGTTTGTATTTTCATAACTTTGTAATATTACCATTAGTGAACAATGGCATACATACAAGGTAATGGACCTTGTGAATAATGCAACATCTCGCATAGATGGAGATGGAGGCAATAGAGGCACGACATAGGACCTTGTGGTCATATATATAGGGCTACCTTGGTCGTGAGATCAATGATGGTAGATCGACGAAAAGATGACAAACGATTAAGAGACTAAGACGGTTGGATTTGGATCCAATTGTGGTAACCACCAAGTTTTAGGAAGAAGCTAGGTGGATTGCCTCATCGAATATTTGAAAAAAAATGCAAGAGAGTTCTATGTAGAGGAGAGAGAACATGGTGCCACCGGAATGAGAAAGTAGCAACAAAGGGGAGCTCCAACAATGGTGTGGTTGCGGTGATGCATGATGAATTGGTGGCATATATTGGTGAGTATGGGAATATATAAATTGTTGGATAAAAAATCAGCATGATTTTATTTCTAAAAAAAATAGAACCGGGAGAACCGGCACTACAGGAATGTGCATCAGTGTCGGCGGCTCAGGCCCCCGACATAGACCCAAATACCGCCGACACAGCCCTTCCACCCTCAAGCACATACACTCCGTGCCTCTCCCCCGGGCCCACGGCGGTCTTTGCTAGCTGCAAAATGCTTTCATATGTCATGGAATCAACATGAGGACTCGTTACCCTGGGGAGTACCGTCTCGGCTAGAGCTATACGGCGATTTCCTTTCTAACCTTAACGTCGTATCGGCTTTCGGGCTCGATCGGCTTATGGTTCCAAAGGAAATCGCCGTAGGGGTCGACACGAGACGGAACTCTATGGTCCAATGAGGACTCATACCAAAAGCATGACGTAGGAAGCCACTTGGCACCTACCCTACACCCCGTGGCCCTGGGGGTGCCGGATATATAGAAGGCGAGCTCAAAGGGGAGGGTGTGTATCGGCGGCGTCTTCTTTCGAAGGAATGCGCTGTAGAGCTAGAGCCGAGACAGCACTCACTAGGGCAACGAGGCCTCATGCCCATTCCATGACTTAGGAAGGCATCTTGCAGCTAGCAAAGACCGTCGTGGGCCCGGGGAGGGGCATGGAGAGTATGGCCAAGAGGGTGGAGGCCCTGTGTCGGCGGCCGTAGCACGAGCCGCCGATATTGATTGCACAATGTAGGCGGCCGAAGTTAATACCGCCGACATTGACATACTATATCGGCGGTAATACGTAAAGCCGCCAACACAGACTCTTTCAGAAACATACATAAAAGGGCGTAGCATAGATTTGTTGAATAAATAAATTTGCTCACTTGGTTATCAGCGTGTGGCGCGGCGCGTGCTCCCTGCAGGTCGTGGGTTCGAGCACCACCGCGCCCCCTGATTTTTTTATTTTGTTTATGTCGGCGGCCCCTTATATGCCGCCGACACAGAATGCATCCTGGCTCCGCCGCTGGTCCCGCATGTCAGCGAGCGCACTTGACTGAAGCGTGGGACCGCTTAAACGTCCTCCTATCCAAGCCGTCATTATTCCGTCGTGGGGGGAGTGAGCAATATCGGCGGTTCTATTGTAGCCGCCGACATATACTAATTGGTGGCCTCCAAATTTAAATTTTCATTTGGCGGGCTGGGAGGGCTAAGCAGTGTCGGCGGTTAATGTTTAGCCGCCGATAAAGTCTTTCTCTGTGTCGGCGGCTACGGTGGAGCCGCCGATATTGGTTTGTCGTGGCGTAACGACGCACGACTACTAACTTTTCTGGCCGCCCACATAGAATTCATTTCCTGTAGTGCGGGAGAAACATCATTATGCATGCAATAAGATATGCGTATATACACCGTTGCTTGTAACGAGTTTTTTACGTTTTAACCATGTATTCTTGATAGACGAATATCTAAGAGGTAAATATGTCAACTTTGCTCGATGATCTGGGCAAGTTCCGTTTCGAACAACGTCATATATATGATCTGTGCCATTAGGTGTTATTTTGAGGAAAACTGCTGCCGGTGTGGTTCGACGAAGGTAAGGAGGTGTGTAGTCCACTGTTCCTAGGGACGGAGACAGGCGAGTGCGGGTAGGAGCCTTGGCATTTCCATGCTTCATGCATATTTATATGTATGCATATATATACTATTGAAAAACCTTAAAAATTTAAGGATTTTTACAAATTATTCTAAAAAACTTAAAGCCCCTGTTTAACGAGGAAATTTTTTTTATGGCGTCAATCAGCCCGCAACCCTGAAATAATTTGGCCGAACCAGTCTGGCCCAAATCCGGCCCATTATCAGGAAAAACCCTAATTGCCGGTTATAAATATTGGTCAAGGGGAAAACCCTAGAGGAAGAGGAATCAACCAGGAATCAACACAATATTGGCGGCGGCTAAAAAAAAGGAGACAAGGTAAAGGGGGAGGGGGTACCGCCCCGCCCCATCTCTCCTCCGTCGGGCTCTCTCTCTCTCTCTCTCTCTCTCTCTCTCTCTCTCTCTCTCTCTCTCTATCGGCCTTGAGCGGCGGTTGGGGCCCGCCGTCGCCCCTTTCTCCTCGCTCCAAGCCGGCGGGGGGCCGCCGCCGCCTCTCTCTCTCGCTCCAAGAACGGGCTGCAGCCAGCCCCCGCCTTCCTCGCGCCCGGCCGTCGCCGCCTCCTCGAGTGCCGCTGCGTCTCGTCCGCGCCTCGGCGTCGCCCGCGGCTAGCGCCGCCCAGATCCTCACCACGGCGCCGCCGGACTCCTCTGCTCTCGGCGCGTAGATCCTCATCGCCCGTCCTCTCACCGACGGTGCCGCCCGTCGTCCACCCACGGCCGCGCCGCCGCTGCTCCACGGCGGTGCGCCGCCCTCCGGCCTCGAGATCAACGCCGCGCCGTCTCGCTTCGACGCCGCCCACAGCCTTCACGCGCTTCGGACGCCGCCTCGTCCACACCGGCGCTGCCTCGCCTCGGCCCTTCGAACCACACCCACGGCGGCGGCCGCTTGTTTCCAGGGCCGGACCGCGCGCCATCGCTTTAGATCGGCGCCCTGCCCGCGTCAGCGGTCACCTCGCCCCGATCGGCGCCTCCTGGCGTGCCGCCTCGCCCGACCCTCCATCGCCGGCGCCGCTTCGCCGACACCGGCGTCGCCCGGCCCTCATCGCTGCGGCGCCGCCTCGTCCCGTCCGCGGCCAGCACGACTACTACCTCGGCTGATGGCTTTCCCTCTTCAGTTTGGTGATGCAGCACGGCGCTGATGGCGCGAACTCTCATAGAGGCGTCCACGATACGCCTCGGTCTTCATCTCCGACGCTTGAGACGACCAGCGGCGACTTAACTCCCCTGGCAACGGCGGCGGCGGCATATGGGTGGCAATGTGCTCCCCGATCCAAGTCAACGATGGCGACGTATGGGTGGTAGTGTGCTCCCCGATCCAAGTCAATGACGACGCATATGGGTGGCAGTCTGCTCCTCGATCCAAGTCAATGACGGCGCGTATGGGTGGCAGTCTGCTCCCCGATCCCGGCCTACAACGGCGGCTGCGTCATCTGTTATCAAGATATGGGTGGCCGGCAAGCTCCCCCGACCTCAAGCCAACGGCGCAGGCCGAATCGTCTTCTCCCGTTGGCATATAGATGGCCGGCGTGCCCCTGTTTCTGATCTGCGAGGATGGCGATGGGTGGCTCAGAGCTCCCCCCAAGCAGCAGCCACAGCGACGGCCTTCGGCCCTCCTTCCCACGGCTCCCCTCAAGCGACGAGCAGCAGCGCCCATCTTCTCCTCACCCGACGCGGCCGACACGACGGCTACCTCGGCGTCAAGATGGCGGCGCCCGACCTTCTCAAACCATGGCAACGTCCTGACCTCGGCCTGGAACGCGGCGACCATCTCTTCCTCGAACTCTAGATCCACACGAAGGCGCACGGCTCCGCCCCTTCCTCTGATTCAATGCCCGGCGTATGGTGGCGGCGGCTATCTTCCTTGGCCCGGCGTGCGGCGGCGACATTCATTTCTCCGGCGTGGCGTCAGGACTCTTCCCTTGGGCAGCGCAACAACAACATCGTCCTCGGCCCGATGAAGACAGAGGCATGTTCCTCGTCTTCCCAACACACGGTCGATAACGGCTCGGCCGCCTCTACTTCGGCATCTCGAGGCTCGACGTGGCCCTCTCCTCTAGATCCACGCGACGGCATGTTCCCCCGGGCGCCTTTAGCACCAGTGCGCGGCGGCCATCTGCTTCCTACCATATTTTAGTCCAAGTGATGGAGACCGGTTTGCTTCTCCACCATGCAAGGCCGCACTCGCAGAACATCCGATCTGCAAACCAAGAGGATGACATCGACTCCAGTATCTTCTCCAGCAACTCCGTCAATACCGGCGGGATCGATCTTCACGTCGACTATGACGGAATATCGTTCCGTTCTGATGAACCCGGCCCCGAAGGCGAACAAGACCCTGAAGGCCAAACGGTATCGTGGAGATCCCAATTCCACGGTACCGACATACCTCTTACCGACGGACTTTCCGCTAAGAGGAGGAAGTTCCAATAAATATCAAGATGATGAAGAATATCCCATCAAGGGCACCAAGGAGATCCCAATTCCGCGATGCCGCCCGACACACCTGATGACGAACATCCCATCAACGGCATCATGGAGACAATGACTCCAATGATCTTGTAAGCCGTTCGGCGTTCTTCTCCAACGACTCCATCAGCATCAACGGAACCATCCGTCACATCAAACTTAAACGGAACACCGTTCCGGCAGGCTTGGCCCCGAAGGCCAACAAGACCCCGAAGGCCAACGGCATCGTGGAGATCCCAATTCCACGATATAAACAATTCCTACCGATGACGAACATCCCATCAAGGATACTGTGGAGATCTCAGTTCCACGGTATCATCAACACTCTTCTGATGACGAACATTCCATCAACGGTATATATCGAGGAGATCCTAGTTCCACGGTACCAACCAACTCTCCTGATGACGAATATTTCATCAAGGAGATCTTCAACAACATCTTCCTCCGATGACGAACATATCAACAGTATCATGGAGATCCCAATTCCGCAGTACCGACTAAGGCCCAGTTCTTTTCAGCTTAACAGTTTAACATCTTAACAGCTTAACGACTTATCTACGTTTTGAAAACACATATGTTTTGAGTTTTTTGAGTCAGTTTTTTTCACTGTTTTGAAGGTGGGTTCTAACGCTTTAAAGAGCAAGTCAAACAAAATGTATCCGAATCTCGAGACTATCTCGAGAAGCTCTCGAAGTTCAGTCATTTCAGCCGTTCAGTCGTTCATCCATTCAGATCAGCTCACAAGAACAGGGCCTAAAGCTCCTGACGAGAATATACTGTTAAGGAGAATCCCAAATATATCAACTTCGGTGATCAAGACTCGTCAACGACAAGTCCAAAAGGCCAACAAGCGAGAACATCCCCGATGACGCAGCGAAGCCATCAGCTTCAACTCCAAGCCGAGTGCTAACCGTGCATTCCACCTAAGTTCAACTACTCCAACGTGAAGCTTGAAGAGGATAAGTTCAAGCGACAAGGGCGGGCATAGCCCAATGTCAACAGCTGTGCTAGGCATTACATGGGCCCTGGTTACCCCATGTATTCTGCCGTCGCCAACCAATCCGCCATCCACCAACATGCACGGTGAACCACGAAGTAACGAGAAGAAGAAGACAACCCCAGCAACTTAATCGGAGGTGTTCCGCAAGCTGGCTTGCGGATGTAATTAACCGGTGTCCTTCCGAGGTCCCGGGATCTACAATCCAACGATCACCTGAACAAGAAGTCTAGCCTACTAGGCTACAGATGTCTAGCCAACCTGGTTATGGAGCGCAATATCAACAAGGAGTTGTACTACATTGTGACGATGAAATATAAACGACCTTGTCCCCTTCTTTTGTGTATTTTTGACAAATACACTAGCACGCCCGTAAACGCGTTCTCGCTGCGGAATTTGTGTGCGTAACAGCCCCTGTAAAAATTTTTTTCTAGCTCCGTCCCTGACTGCTCCCGACATTAGTGCCATTGAGCTAGATAGAAGATTTGCTACTACATTTAATGTGTCAACGGAAGTGTTATACGGATCATATATACAGTACATCGCTTTTGCTATTTATGAGGCAACTAATTTTTATAGGGAGTGGCTGGAGACCAGAGGCTATTTGGCATGCAGCATCCTTTCTCGAACTAACCGCGCCGTGACATGGCGCGACCTAGTCGCCTGGGAAGCAAAAGCGATTTTTATATAAGTCTCAATCAATTTTGTCACGTATATAAATGCTCCCATTAAATCTTTTGATATGCCATATGAATGTGATTGATCTACAACCCAAAAAATTGATCTAGACTTTACGCAATGTCAAGCCCGTTCTATGTACATACATAGAAGCAAAGCTGCAGCCAATTCCCAGCAAATTTTGAACCCCCCGACGCACAGCGCAGACTCTTGAGCGCACGCACGCCCACACGTGTGGCGAGCGTCAAGAAATGGCCCTGTTCAACAACCTCACCTCGCGCGGCCGGCAGGGCACGTACGTACGGATGCGTGCGGGATTGCAGGCGCAAAGCGCTGGCCCCCTTTCGCTTAAAGCGAAGCGCACGCTGACGTGGCCGTCTCGCGTCGCGCGCGTACATGCACCGATGCACGCGAAGCACTGAAGTACGTACACGTACGTCCTGACCCCATGACTCCATGAGCTAACCATTATCCTATCCTATGGCCATGCATGAGTGATTACTGATTAACCAACCGCAAGGAAAGCCCCTCTCTGCTAACCACTGGAGGCTGGAGCATCAGCAGCTAGCGTGCATCCATCCATCCCCTCGATCTCCTCCCGTTCCGTTCCGTTCAGCTTCACGGACGGACAGCGCGGTGGTGACCAGTGGACGCACGCGTACCGCGTACGTACGTCCTTCCTTTCGGGTATATAGCTAGCCAGGGCTGGAGAGCGACGTCGGAGCTACTGTCCTATGATCCGTACCGGATGTTTTTCTTTCTTCACTCGTTCAGGCTTCAGCTCGTGCTTGATTTGTCTGCGTACGTCCGGACTGATCAGACTCGCACGTTTGGTTTGGTTGCCTGCGCTAGCCTCGAGCCAGATCCGCCTAGTGTAAACACACTGTGCTAGTCTGGCTATAAAGAAACGTCTCGAGCGGCCATTTCTCCCGAGACAAGCCAGCCCAGTGCAAAGCGGGGTTTAACGACAGCTTGAGCAACGATGGATCTGACGATGTGGAGCTCCAGCGACTGTGATTCTTGGCGCGGGGAGCTTTGGATCAGAGCGCTAGGAGCCCCGACAGCGATGAATGATGAATCCGAGCACAGGGAGCCTCGACGGCAGTGGATCCGATCGTGGGGAGCTTTGGCGACGGCCGCTCTGGTTGTGGGAAGCTCCGACGAACTCGGATCGATGCGTGGCAAACTCGGAGAAGACCGGATCCGAGCACGACGAGCTCGGGGGAGACCAATTCTGGGACGGCAACCTTAGGGAAGGCCGAATCAACCGGCGGCAAGCTCTCACAGAAGACGGTTTCGGCGGCGAAGCTCGGAGGAGGATTGGTAAGATGGTGGCGCGGGTTGGATGCGAGCAATCAAGCGTCGGTTCGTGGCTGTGAAAGCTCAACTCATACAACACAACCAAACATGGCGCCCTGCAGCTTGGTTGCGCCAAGCCTAGCCGCAGCGAGCAGGTCTGATCGAGCAGAGAAAGGAACCAAACACGCCATCAGATACAATTATATGTGTACATATGTATGCATGAAATGAAAGTGCGCATTTTCTGTAAGCATGCATGCTTGCCTATCGATCTTCACGTGCATTTTATGGTACTGGATGATTTCATTGATACCTTGTTTGGGAATATATTGGGATGGATAATCCTGGCAGTCTGATATTCCTATTGGATGGTTTCCAAAGTCAGGATTGGTCTCCCTAAGCTTATGCTTGAAGGCTTTGAACTATACTCTGTATATGGCACTGTAGCATCGATATTCGGTGCTAGTAGTTCCAAGACAACCAAACGCAGATATATGGATGTTAGTGTGGCGAAAGCATTTTTTTAAAAAAAAATAACAAAGGGCCGGAGCTCTGTCAATTTATTTAAGTACAAGAAAAAAAAGAAAAAGAAAAAGAACAACATGGCGCCAGGCATTGAACCACACCACACCACAAATAACACCAAACGACCCATGGTCGCACCACAACACAGCTCAATTGATGATCGGCGACCACCAGCAACCACAACCACCGCAACAAAAACATTGTCAACTCGGTGCTAGACGAACACCACAGCAGGGGACAACGCACCATTCAACACCTACCAACGTGCACAACTTGCAGATCGTCCAAAAACCAATCCTAACGAAACCACCGCGCAAAATGACAATGACTAAGCTACCAACAAGAGACACTTTGCAGGACACCAATAACACGAAAAGGCCACCAGTGACGCCTTTAGTAAGGAAGCGACGATGAGGTTGCCACCGTTGGCCGACCACAATAGGTTTTCACCTTGCAAGGGAGCAGCAACAACACACCACCAAGGAGAAAAATGGCGCCTAGGAGGCGTCATCGCCGCTGGCCCAAAAGCCAGAGCTTTAACCCAGCGTCCCCTCGCCACAAACCCATGTTGTAGTGAAAGTAGAGGGATGGTATGAGAGGATCGTAGCCGTTGGCTACTAACACCACGTCCACTATGGGAGGCCACCGAGAATCGCTGCCTACACGGCCACCAAGATGCCACGCGGCTCCCACAGGAAGGTGGGTGAAACCGAGTAGGACGTCCCCTCGCCACAAACCCATGTTGTAGTGAAAGTAGAGGGATGGTATGAGAGGATCGTAGCCGTTGGCTACTAACACCACGTCCACCATGGGAGGCCACCGAGAATCGCTGCCTACACGGCCACCGAGATGCCACGCGGCTCCCACAGGAAGGTGGGTGAAACCGAGTAGGACGTGACTCATAGAGGGCAACAACTAACACTGTGACGAAATGAGGGTAGTGCCAACCTCATCGCGTGTCGGACCCGGTCTAAATGACCGAGCCCTAATGTGTTATACAGTACTAGTCCCAGCAGATCATGGCTAGTACACACATAAACAGAACTGATACATTGCCTTCGAATTACATTATTACAACATAGGGGACTACGGGTCCCAAAAGGAGTCACAATTAAGTACATCAAGCACGGCACGCAGGCCGAGATACAGAGTTACACAGACGGTCACACAGGGTCCTAGCATAGCGACTTTATTCTAGCTAGCGAGCTAATCCACGAACAACGGCGGTGGCGACACGCAACCCTACTCTTCGTCTTCGTAGTCCTCCTCCTCCTCGTAGTCCGAGTCTTCCTCGAAAGCAGTCGTCGAGGGGAGCTCATGGTGTTGAAATTTTAAAGGGGAGAAGGGAAGCAGGGGTGAGTACAAAGGTACTCATAAGTCGAGGATATATGCGGATGGGGTTTAGTACAAGAGGAGGGCTTAGGATATTTTGCAGAAATGCATTTATTTATCCTAGTTTTGACAAAGCAATTTGGAAACCTTGAATCTCAACATTTCCTTTGGGCTCTTCTCAAACGGTTCTCGCCACTTGGCCTCAGTGCCATAGCGAGAACAAAATTCTTTCTTCTTTTCTTTTCTCCAAACTTGCCAGGTCCGGTTTTCCGCATGACACTTTCCGATAGGCCGATACCCATTTCGGAATATCACCGGTGGCCCCCAGCTCAAACGGAATCTTTCTCAAAACCTTTCTCAAATCCTTTCTCAACTCCTTCGATTAAATCCCTTTTTCAAAAATGGTTTTAAATGAAGAGTCTACCATATAATCAGTCCCATCGCACGCTCATAACCGCGAGCACGGCTATCATGATAGTTTCAACTCTGCAGAGTGGGTACGCTTTACCCTCGAGAGGCTACGCACCCATTCGATGTTTCGCCACAAGACCATCAACCACGAGGGCCAACGATCGGGTCCGTCCCATACCGGAGCTCGAGGTCGTACTGTAATGGCTCCGTTCATAGGATTATAGGATGAGCACTCCTTAGACTAGGGGAGAGTTTACATTTTAGCCCAGTAAAATCCCGGTGCCATACTGCACCAACTGACACAATATCTCCCTAGTCGGAAAGATTTTGGGGTAAGAGGAAAATCTTTTCCTATCAAGCATCACCCTTGATGCGCTATCCTTTAAATCATCCTTCCCCAAACATTTCTCAACAATATCTCATTTCACACAAATGATTGCATCATTCCGCATAAATGATTTTTAAGCAGTTATCCTACCTCAACAAGGCGTTTAAATATTAGCAATTCATATTTTTAGCCTTAGGTTTATCCTACCATACTTCTTACCTTTTCTATTTGGCATAATAACTAATTCTAGCAATTACGGCGTTTAACTTTTAAACTAGCATGCATATTTTCAAATCTAATAAATATTTTCTAAATAACCGAAAATGGCTTCTCAATATGATCAAAGGGGGGGACTTGCCTTGGTCGGACGACGGGTAGGAACAACCAGCGACGTCGGACGGGTCTACAGCACCTTGGCCTCCTACTCGAGTACGATCCAAGCATACAAAGGAAAATAACAGCACATCAGGCATAAAATGTTTTTATGCATTTTATTTTAAATAGGGAGATGTTAATTTATTTTGCATGCACATGAAATAATGAACCTAAGCACTTAGACTAATAGAAATGCAATGGTTATAAGGGTGCAGCATAGATTTAATTTTTTTATAAAATCCAGATTGCTGCAGAGTATTTTTGAGAATTTTTACAGAATTTTGGAATGGCTTTTGATATATTCTACAAAATCTTTTCTGCTAGAATCTATTGCATTCGATTTTGAAAATAATAGAAAGAAAATAAAAAGAACAAAACCGGCTGGACCGGTCGGCCCAGGACGGGGCGAAGCCCACGGCCTAAAGCCGAACGGGTTTCCTCCCGCCTCCCCATCGTTTTCCTCCTCGGGCGAGGCGGCCACGAGACAGAGGCGAGGCGAGACCGCCACCGGCGATCGATTCCGCGCGGGGAGAGAAAGGGGAAGCGACGGCGATGCTAACGATGGTCTCGGCGGTGGCCGAGACTCACCCAGGCGGCGCGACGGTGGGATCTTGCGGCGAGCAGGGGATCCGCGGTGGCGCGCTCCTTGACTTCAGCGGCGCTCGGGGCTCTGACGGAGGGGAATGATGGTGAGAGAGACGATGGTGCTACGTCGGGTAGCCAGAGGAGCTCACCGAGGAGAAAACACGGCACGCAACAGCGCTAGGCAAGGGAAAACGGGAGCACAGGCGGATTCTTATAGGCGAGATGGCTCGGCGGGGCGCTCGGCCTTAATGTCGCCGGTGAAACACAATGACGGGAGACACCGATAGACCTTCGCTATTGCTCTACAGCGGCGGCGATAATGGCGCTGCTGGCGCGACCGGCGGCGAGGGCGATGGCGCGGCGAGCGTGGTTAAGCGCGCTCTTGGCGGCAACGCGCCGAAGCGCGGCCATCGCGGCATAAGCGGGAGTGGGTGGCGGCAAGTAAAGAACGCAGCGGCGACGCCGTGCGGAATGAGTTAATCGCGGATTGGGCGGCGCTTCATGGCGGCAAGGATTGACGACGAGGCAGCGCGGGTCCGGACGCAGCCGAGGCGACGGCAAGCGCGATCTGCCGGACGCTTGACGGCGACGCGGGAGGAGGAAGGAGCGGGAAGAGAGCGACGGGGAGGCGAGAGAGAGCGAACCGAGAGCGAGGCGCGTTCGCGAGAGAGGGAAAACGACGGGAAGAGGACTGACGGTGGGACCCGCCGGTCAGCGAGGGCGAGGGAGAGGCAAGGCGCGGGCCCGCGGTCGGTGACGGATCGTGAGGACGCGAAATGGGCCGGGAAGATGGGCAGCAGGGGAAAGCGGCGGGGAGGAGAAAGTTGGGCCAAGAGGAACTCGGCCCGAGAGGAGAAGAAGAGATTTCTCTTTTTATTTTCTAATATTGTTTTTCTCTTTTCTTCTTTCAAAAGTTTAACAAAATTTATTTTAAATACTTTTAAACAATTGACACCCACGACAATGATTTTCACTTTAAAATTACTGACTCAAACCAATCCCAGAAGGTTGAATGCAATAATGATGCCATGATGATTTTACAATGCCTTAAGTAGTTTTAATCTTCAAATTATGCATTTTTATGAAATTATTAACGTGCCAAATTTGGTTTTGAAAATTTGGGATGTTACATCGCGCCACCTGAAAGGACCACAACCGAGCTCACCTCCGAGCGAGTCCGGGCACGATACACCATTGCTGTTGTCGGATCTGAGCATCCTACTACCCGACCTGACATTCCATCGCCAAGAATACCCGGCGACGCTGCAATCGGCCAACCATCCACCAGTGCACTTGCAACCACCGAGAAAGCACGACGAAGAAGCATCGACCAGAAGGAGGCCTTCGTCGAGGAAGCCGACCGATGACACTGGATCCAAGCGCCTCACTATTGGATCCGGCCCCAAATTCGACCTAACCACCAGTCGCAGCAGCACCTGAGAGAGATAGAGAGGTAGTAGGAAGGGAGAGGGAGAAAGAGGAGAAGCCTCATTGCCACTACGAGAAGGAGAGGGAGAGGCGGGGACGGCAAGGAAGGACAACGGCGGAAGGGTTTCTTGTAGGAGCGGCGAAATCGCCCTCTGAGTTGCTCGAGGGGGCTCAGGGGAAGGGTCACTAGACCGGTTGCTTTTTTTTTATTGCTGACTTATAAAAGTATGTATAATCCAGAGTTGTAGACAGCGCATAATTTTCTCATCATAAGATTTCGACCCTAGTACGAGAAGCAAGAAAACCGTGTGTGAATGAGCTGCCTATAAAAATACACGAAGATATCCTATGATATGTGTTATCTTTAGTACTTATTTGGATAATGAAATAAAACTCCCTATGGAGATGTATACGCGGTCATGTTATTTTCATGTGTTTATCTTTCGTATTTATATTTGTTATCTTTAGTATGGACAAAACTATATGTTTTTATTTAATTCTTAGATGCCCACACGACTAGGGATATATCAGGAGATGGGCATTACAATCCCCTGTAGTTAGTACATCACACGGTCACATCACACCCCATCTCACTGTGCATGGGTTTGTTGCGCGCTTCTCAAAAGACGGTGTTCTTGAGAGTTGAGTACGCAGTGTCACGTTACTGGCCATTATATTCGTATCCATCGCATCTTCTCCTTTGTCTGGCCCATACCCTGGATAATTAATCCTTATATCCGAAGAAAAAGCTAGCTTCTGAATTAATTACTAAGCAAAGCTGCACTCTAATTAAGATTAAGTGAGAATCCGATCGATCGATCGATCGAAGTAAAGCAAGCATAAAGCAGAATAACTAAACCCATTTCTTGTTGAGGGTCGAATTAAATTGGAAATGTCGATGCCAGAGAACGCACTAGGTTTCTGAGATAGAAAAAAAAACCATGAAAACACTCGAATTTTTGAACAAATTAAAAGCGTCTATAAACCGTTTGGCCGACTAAATTTACGGCTTCTCATCGTTTTTTCATGTGGTTTTACTGCAGCTTCGCGAACTCTCGAGCACGAGGCAGAGTTATCTTCTTCGGCTACACGTGCACGCCAAGGAGAAGATTCGGATTAGCTCTAATTAATCACACTCGTGTCCCTCTGCTGCCTGTGGTTATGCATGCAAATGCAATGCAGGCGCGCACGTACCATTCATTGTTAATCTTTGGAATTAAGCGGATGGCAGCTGCTAATTTAATTATTGTTAACGAGTTCAAATAAACAACAATGTAGATGCACACGCACGTACGTTTTTGTCTGCAGATTCTGCATGGCCATTGTGGCATTGTTTATGCACAGCATCGTGCTTATTTGTGCGGCGCCACACGTGTGCATGTGCACGTTTGTCAACCGGGAGTGGTTGTAGGGTCGGTGTTTGTCTCGCCTGGTTTTTTTTTTTTTGAGGGACACAGTTTGAGGGGTAGGCGCACACACACGCATGCACCCAGACATACACACACTAGAAACAGCTGCTACTCCCGAAGGAGCAGACCGTAGGCATCGGATGCATGCATGTGTGTACCCTCAACAATTTATTGCTCTTGGGAATAAATCCCAAAGCCACCGTGAGAGCCGGGGGTCGAACCCCCGATCGGCTGGGAGCGCACCTCGCTCCCAACCAATTGAGCTACGCTCAGCTCACGTTTGTCTCGCCTGGTTGATCCGCTAGCTGCGTCCCTAGCTAGGCCTCTCTCTCTCTCTCTCTCTCTCTCTCTCTCTCTCGTCTTTGCATTTGTTCACAGTTGTCTGTACATTAGTTAATCGCGCGGATAAAGATACTCTTTAGATGCATGAATAAGATATTACGCCACTACTTCAAAAAATTTATGCTGGTTCTAAACTGATAACTAGAGTAGCTTTTGAAATTGAATCGATATTAATACGCCATGTTATCTTTATCGGTATATGATTGGAGACGAAGTATGTTTTACAGTGTGTGTAGAGAGAGAGCATGCCCAGTAGCATTTCCTATATAACTATAGCTATAGTAATATAGAGGCCTTAGGGTACACAACAGTCACTGCAAATTTTCCAGCCTGCTGCCATTTTCTCTCCTGCCGCTGCGAATTTTCCTACCTACATACATGCAGCATGCAACGACATCATGATGCCCCTGCGAAGTCCGCCTCTGTCATCCGTGATGCAGGCCAAACAAATGGAGGAGCTATTGTCCATGCTCTTAAACTGCTTGAGTGACGAAAGAATAGCGAAAAGACAAAGACTATGTGGCTTCCTAACAATGACATAGGAAGATGATGGACGTGGTGGCGATGGAAGTCCCACTTAAGGGAGGCGGCACCACTGTAGGGTTTGATGGAGGTGGCAAGCCCACCAGACGAGAGGCCAAGGAGTGAAGAAATTTACTTTGACGAAGGAACAAAGAAGGTGGAGCTGAGTTTATAATAGGCAGAGATCAAAAGGCGAAGGGTTTTAATCTGGTTGTCCTTTCCAAAATTTTTCGAAAAAAATGGGTATATACTCCTATCATAGACCGACGGACAGAAAATCCATGGCTGCGGAGCAACTCTAGGTAGCAATGAGGTTAAAAAAAATCTTTTAAAGAGTAATATAAATTGTCAATAAATTTTTAGACAGGTGGATAGAGAGGGAAATGAACAGTGTTTAGAGTAGATATACAGAGAGGAGTGTGGGAGTAGTTCTATGGGGACGGTGACGGAGAACCTTGTCGTTGCTCGTCCTGCTTCGCCGCTGATGATAGCCTGATACTGATACGGACGAGACGACGTCCTACACCCGACTACCCGGCCCCACGTCGTCGTCGCCGTCGCAAGCTTCCAACGCCATGCCCGTACGTACGTAGCTGGTTTAATTAACCCTGCCAAATCAACGTACGTACATACATTCACATCATGTACACGTTCCTGTTCAATCTTATCCATCTGTGCGTTCCTAGCTCACCGTACACCACAGCAGGCAATCAGGGGCTCTGTCTGTCGGTGAAAATAAATATAGTAATAATGACTGCGGCCGGTAATTACATCAAAAATCACCGCCAAACTGTTTGCCGGAAAAAAGGAAAAAGTGATTCTCCGGCCCTCATATTAGCCGGTAAAAAACACTCCTAGTATTATCACCGGTGAACGGTCTGAAGGAAACACTACTATACCGATCAAAAATTAATTTAGAAACGAAAAACGTACATACAAATCGAAGAATAGAACTACACATCATAAAAAAAAAATGACACATATACTGAATATTTATACATCGTGATAGTATTTTTCTATTTTAAAAGGCACCGATTTTATCGTCTTGAGCACCAATTTGATTCTTGAGGTACAAAATTGGGTGAGGTCGGTCCCGTGGTTTTGAAGTTGTACCAGCAGCCATACTTGTTTTTTTTTTCTCTGATATGTATGCCACCTCATCCGATTTTTTATAAATTGCTCCGTTATGTTGAACAAAGGCATATAACAATAATAAATTAATATTTATATAAAAATATATATATAAAGTGTTTAGTTTCTAATGTTCCTCCGAAACCATACTAACATAGTAACATTTATATTAATAATTGGAACACAACAAATTAAATATTATTTGTTGATGATTTTTAGTTACAAATTTTTTTTGGTAAATATCAATATTTTTTGTTTTTCAATATATTTTTTACAATAATAGATTGACGTGTGGGGTCCAATGGAATTAGGAATATTTGGAAAACAAGAAAATAAACCATATTAGTTACTTTAATGTATTTTAAAATAACAATTAATTTTGAAATAATAAGTTTTATTTAATAATTATTTTTTAGATAAATATCTTTTGAAAAAAATATTATTCAAATTGTAATATGAGTTTAAGTTGGTCTATGCCAAACACTAATGTGGTTTCAATGGGGGCACCACCTATGCAAAACCGGACGAAGTGGCATCCACATCAATAAAGAAAAAACACGTGCAAAGGCGGGTTCAACCTGTCAAAGAAAAAAATTAGTACTACCTCCCTTTTTTTGTTTGACGTCTTTGACTTTTCGATACGTCTTTGACCATTCGTATTATTCAAATTATATCTATAAATATCATTTATTTTGTTGTGTTTTGTTTTATCAATAGAGGTACTTTAAATATATCTTATTTTTTATATCTTTGCACTAAATTTTTGAATAAGACGAATGGTCAAATACGTGTCAAAAAGTCAAAGACGTAAAACAAAAATAACGGAGGGAGTACAATTTGAACACCAGAGACCAACCTTACTCTGTTTTGCACCTTACGCTTCAAATTACTAGTTCGGGATGATCAACACCTTTTCGGGCTTTCCCAGTTCAATTTGTTTAGCGGGCCTAAACGAGCCAGGCCGTGACACTATTCGTGTCAGTGCGGTCCGTGCCTGCTTGTCTCCGCGAGCTATTGGGCTGGGCCCGCGAACATGCTGCCCAGCCCGGCGATCTAAAGCTCAATTCATGGTGCTTTCGAAGGAGACGGGATTGAAGGAATGCAAATGGCATTGCTAGAACTTTCCATATCACCGCCTCCTTACTAATCAAGTAAAGATATGCTATTTCTATCATGTTTTGTTTTGTTTTGTTTTTTCTTCTGACGAGTAGGATGTCTGTTATTTTTCCCCCTTTTCTCTGATGAGAAGCCCAACGTTGACGTCATAAATCGACATACATCGCCGCCCTACTGGGCACTGCCAAATATCCGAACGGAAATCGGAGCTACTGCTAATACCAGTACGAATCTTGGTTTCAGAACGATACCCGCGAACATTTCAGGCAAGTTATATGTCCCTATTTACCTTGGAAGATCATGGAGTATTCGGTTATTCATACTGCCTCAACTCCTCGATTACAGGCTATAAGTATTGTTTCCCTTCAGTAGTGCACATGCACATTGCAGAATGCAGTATACATCATGTCTCTTTCTTGTATCCTGTGAAGCGCGCAGCACATTATGCCATGCCTGTCCAAAGACTCCAACCTGCAAGAAGCTGCTGCTGCAGCAGGAACAGATTACGAACTGAGCTGACCACAGTGAAGTCCACCATCACCTGTCCTGTGGGCTGTGGCACAACCAATCATCCATTTCCTTCCCAAGCCTGTGTGCAGGCAGCATGCCATGCTATCATACCAAGAGAGGATGATGAGTAGAGGGAACAAAAACTACTGCCTTGAGAGTAGTGTGCTAGGAGAGGAAAAAGATGAGAGAGGGTATTTGGTTACTTGTAGCTTTCTCTGGAGCTGGTCAAGTGTTGTATTGCATGGAATCTCCCAATAAGCATGAGTTTTTAACACACACAGCTGGAAAAATGCTTGGACAGAGTCTTGGTACCTGCAGCTAACTAGAAAGATGCTTTCATTCCCTATTTCTGGCTTGGGCCTGCCTCCAGGGATTCATTCATTCACCATAATGCAGGAGGCCACCAGGATGCATGATTTCTGTGCAGGCCCTGACAGACGGTGCGACAATGAGCAAAGCGTATGCTTTTCACTATGAACTGTTGATCTGCAGTGAACTAAAACTGAGCTTTGAAATTAAAAGGAGAAAGGGCCAGTGAACAAAGTTACCATGTTGCGGTATACCACGTGTTGTTTCAGGAAAAAATACGTGAGTTGAACTTGGTGGATTACCGCAACAGCATTATGAAAAATCAATCAGAAACATCTGATCACTCAAAAATTTCACATGGGGAAATCGACACACAACAAGCTCAGATTGTACAATCCCTACCACCTAAAAATAGGTAAATCAAGCACGAAACCGAGAAAATAAGATAACAGGTAGGAAGATAAGATCAGAGCTCTTGAGATAGGAATAACAATAGATTTTTTGTTCAGCCAATCTGCCATGATCAGTCTGATGAGTCACAGTGTTTAGACAGTGGATTTGCCAGGCTTGCAGCTAGCAAGCCATCGCAGAAGCTACCAGGGCTACTCACTGTGCTGCTGGGCACTGAACTGAAGTTAGTCATTTGTAGGACTCCAGTAGGTGAATGCAAATGTGGGCTTGTGATGCATTCGTCAGTTGAAAGTTCTTTCAAAGAACGCGAGGGGAAATTTTTGTTCTTGTCATCTGATGAGTTGCTCGTATTGGTGAAGAACTCACCCAGAGGTCCACCAATGGATGTTTCCCAGGAGACTGGTATCCAACTTGCTCGGGCAATGTCTCTGTCATTTGATGAGCTGCATACCTCAAGGCCAATATGAGGCTCACCGTAATTATGGGATGGGTAGGAGTTATGAATGGGAATGGATATCGACAATTGGATATCATTATCGGGTTGCAACTCTTTGCCAAAGAGATGGTTGGCCGGATTTGGCTTTGCCTGCTTGCTGAGAAATTGCTCTGGATTCAAGTTGACATTCTCTGATTGTGGCGTGTTCATGAGAGAACCGGAGGAGACAATCATATATTCTGCTTGTGAAGATGATTCCTCAGAGGAATTGGCGCCTTTTGTATTCTGGAACATGCCTTGAAAATACTGATGGTTAATAGAATCCTGTGCATGATCATTCATATTTGCTTTATCGAGTAACAGCCTACAAAACAAAAAGGGCATTTGTTTAAGAAAAAAAGTTGAAAATCATGATAAAAATAACACGTTAATTAATCATGATTTTACATAGACTGATCAGTCAGAGATGTTTCGATAAAACTTTAACTATAAATGTTTAGCAGAGGTCCACAGTTGTACTTAAGACTGGTAATGCAACAAAACAAAGACTTGTTGCAGTTAAACTATGGAATTACTTTCCAGTCAATAAAGTAAAAGCGGTGGAGAGCTTGCTAATATTATCTTCCCTTCGCTGGTCACACACAGATTTCCACATGGGGTGGGGGGCTACCAGGTCCAAATTCCTAAAAAGCATAGATTTTCTGTACGTGGTTACAGTGTCGGTGCTTTTTTTTTGAGAGGGTATAAAGAAGGCGCACACAACTCACTCCCTAACTCATAACCCCTAAACTAACATGCACGCACACACGTGTGTCCTAACACACACTAGAAACAGTGACTGCCTCAAGGGACAACAATTAGGCAACAAGGCACACGTGTGTGCGTACCCCTACGACTAGGAATTTGGTGCCTATTCCTTCCACAAGAATAACCCATCCAACTGCATTAACGTAGGACATGAATATGACTACTGATCTGAAATAAATATTCAACACAAAATGAGTAGTTTCTCTCAAAAAATAGAGTACTTTCACATATAAAATAGCATAAGTATGAATTTATAATGCATTGTTCCAAACACAATGTCACCATCTACATGTTTGTTCAAATTACATATTTCTGTACTATTTATTTTCTCAAAACAAATATCCTTAACAAAAAAAATCCTTGAGCTCTAAAAATAAACAGAAGAAATGGAAATGTTTTCAAGTGATGTATACAGGATACAGCTGTAGGTTTTGTCTGGTCTTACATTATCAGATAAAGGAGAATGGTGATGATTTTCAATGGAGTAATCGTTGGAAAAAGGGGAAAGATCTGGTTCAGTACAAGTTAATTATTATGGCCTGAACATTATTGTGCCTCCTATGGACTTCTATGTGTCGACATTCAAGAATCTGTTTTCAAGTGTATGCTGCTATGCTAAAACATAAGTACAAGTGTTAAAGAAGGGGCTTCTAGGATTACAGTGAGATGCTAAAACATAAGTACAAGTGTTAAAGAAGAGGCTTCTAGGATTACAGTGAGATGCTATAGGGCATGAATGGTGTCAATAGCCTGGTGACTAGATGAAGGTGTGTGTTAAACTGATCTAGTAAGAAGCCAAAGTGATCCTAATGGAAGCTTAATATGAATCCTGCTACCTGTGACCGGATGTCCCTTCCAGGAGAAGAGGCATAATGCAAAACTATCCTTGAGGGCAACAATTGGCTACAATACAAATGTAACATTCTCTAATCATGAAATTAAGCTGTTAGCTGCACTATAGATTTTTTTTTTTTTGCTACAACCTACAAGTATTGTGCATCAAACAGAGATGCCATTACTATTAACAAAGAAAAATGGTTAAATCCATGTAAGATGAGAAATTCACCTGTCAAATTGTTTTAGACTAGGGTTAGTCAAATTTGTGTTCATCGTTTTTATCGGTTGCTGTGCCATGGCTTGGTTGCTTGATGATTTGCCACTAAAAACACCCAAGGTTGGTTGTGAGATGGCAAGCATTGCTTTCACGCCATGGCTAGATCGGCCTTCCACATGCTTTCTTGAACGGTGGTGGCCCCGGTTTATGTGTCGCTCACAGTACTTCTGGTCGACAACTGCATCTCTTGAGCACCGCCATTTCTTTCCATCTGTTCGACGGCACCTCCCCGGCTCTGCATTAGCACTCCCAGAATAGCCCAGCTGAAACGATCCCCATGCCACTGCAAAATGATAGATCCTGTTATCACACTTGCATTTGCATACATTGATAAACAACACAGATAGAACATTAGCATGTCAGCATTGAAAGTATGCCAAAATATGGCATGTCCTTTATCCAATCTGCAATCCTTTGTAGGACACAAAAGGATCCTTGAATAAACTAATGACAATCCTAAACAAGCTAATCATTGTTTACACCTTTCCCTCATAAGACAAAAAAAGACAAACTAATCTATAGCAGAACCCCAGTGTATATAGCATTGCTTTTCTTGCATTTAAAAATGATATCGCATTGAACCAAACAAAACAAATGAAAGAAATGCTTACAGGAGCTGGAAGCAAGGGTGCCACCAGAGGAGAAGTGTGGGAACACAGGGTGATGTGGGCTTCTCCTTATAGAGAGGAGAAAGCTGGCCGGTACCGGCGCGTTAGCAACAATGTGCTTGTAGATTAGTGCCTGGTGCTCCAGCTCCATCCATTGCGTTGGGGTGAACGGCCCCTTGACTCTTGCCAAAATCCCCTGCATATTTGTTACATCTGAGCAGCCAAAATCCAATCCTGCACCACAACACCACCACAATGGGACAGAAAAACAATCAGATGCAATTCATGCAATGGGGCTGGAAGGAATGCAATAGGATCAAGGAAAATATGCACGAGGGGACGGCTCCTCACGCTCAAGATTTAAGGAAGCAATAGCATCTAGGTTCTTGAGCTGAGACACCATCACACCACTACACAAGCTTGACAGCTTGATATAATGCCTATTCCTGAGCACAAGAAAGGGAAAAGAGAGTGATCCATCTCCAAGAAAAAGCCTCTGCATCTTGAAGCAAAAGAGGAAGGGGGGTTGAAGCAAAAAGCCTCCTTTTTGCCAAACCAGTGATCTTTTTGCAAGATACCCATGGGGAGGATCAAGCAACCAATCAGGTAGCTACCTGAGTCAAGGAGGTCACCGGGACAAGACTAAGACCTCCACGCACCAACGCAACACCACAGCACAGATGCAACAGTCCCTTCTCCGGTATAAAAAAATGAGAGAAAATCACAGCAGCAAGGAAGAGACTTTCACCTTTGTTGCTGCCGTAGCTGAAGGAGAAGCTCAGCATCTGGCCACCGGAGGGGCTGCCCGATCCAAGAAAGGAGCAGCCATGGGGAGAGGGTGCCATTGCTATCCTTCAAGAACGATAGGAGCTCCGCGGCATCTGCCTGTGCTATGGGACAGTTAGGCAGGAGCGGCCTGGTGCAAAATGGTTATAGTAGCTTCTTCAATCCTGGAGCCTGGAGGGCGTTAAATGGGAAGGTGGTTGAGGAGGAGGAACACAGAGGCCTGTACCGATTCCTTCGGCTGTGACTGTGAGGAGTTCAGGAGGAGACAGGCAAGCATGCTGTTTGGGAAGAGGGATAAGAGGCAATGCACTCCCCACACAGCCATAACTCTGCGTTGCAATTCAGAAGTGGCCAAACGGGCCGGGGCAACAAGGCCGAACCAGGGCGGCTCACACTGTTCACCAAACTGAACTTGGGCCGAGGCCTCGGATTGTCGGGCCGGCCCGATTCGGTTTAGATATAGTGATGGTATGGCCGGTTTTTTACTGATTCGATCGTTCTTGTAGCATATTTATTTAATTAAATATATTCATTTATATATATATATATATATATATATATATTTCTAGTGATATATAATGTATTTACACAATTTATAGTTTATATTGGTGAAATATAGGGTTTTTTCTTAATTTATTTAGATATTTTTTAATTAAAATAAACCGATCCATATAAAATTGGGCCGAGCCGGTTCGGTTCGGTTACTGTGCGAACTGAACTTGGGTCGAGACCTAGGCCCATCGGCCCGGTTCGCATAGTAACCGAACCAACCGGGCCTGAACCGGGCCGGCCTGTTGGCCAGGTCTGGTGCAATTACGATCACTAGACCCACCGACAGTGACTGTCAGTGACGGTAGGGGATCTCGGTGGGCTTGCGGGTTGGGGCCTAGGGCAAAGGTTTGTGGTCGGCACATGCTCTCTTAGGGCGTGTTTTTTTGAGCTAATCTGAACGGCTGAAATGACTGAATTTCAAGAGCTTCTCAAGGTAGTTTTGAGATTCGGATCCATTTCAACGAGATATAAATAAATTTGTTATGGTGGATGACATGGGGTAACTTTAGTGAAATAGATGACTTTGTTACGATGAATGATATTAATGGATTTTGTTAGTTAAGTATGATACCGCCATCACTCACTTGTAAGGGACTTTAGTAGTTAACACTTTTAATATAAAAACATTCTAAATTAAGATGATTGATAAATATTCCTTGGCAGCGGTTTCATCAAAGGGTGGTGTGTGGAGTCAGCTAGAGGATAGATAATAAGGTTGAGGATCATTAGAGCATGAGCAGCAGGCCCCCTATCAAGGGCCTCCATTTTAAATTTGTTTGAATTCGCTGTGCTGTATCAAGGTCCTTCTCTCTGCTTTTGTTTGAATTTTTCACCCGCGGTACTGTAGCTACAGTAATTTCGGGGGTGTGCTGGGGATGCTCTTAGGAGGCATGCAGGGACGACCAACAGATATGGAGAATGAGAGGGGTGGATGCTTATAGGGATTGCAAACCGACCCATGTTGTCGGGGCTCACGGGCTCTACACCCGATGGGGATGGATCCGGATTTGATTTTGTCCCTAGAAATCTGATGGATTGAGAATTTGAGAACCCAATTCGTTCTTAGGTACTCCCTCTGTTATGGAATAGTTGTCGTTTTGGATATTGACACGGTCTCCAAAATACAACTTTGACCACTAAAAACTATTGTGATTTAATTTTAAAATGCATTAAAATTATACTTTTATGAAAGTTCTATTCGAAACGAATTCATCTATATGAATTTTATGCTTCAAATCTAAATGGTTTAGAAGTATTTTATAGATAAAATTTTAAAACATTTACTTAGGACATGTCTAAAACGACAACTATTTCAGGATGGAGGGAGTAAAAAACAGAGGGAGTTGTAGCACACGAGTGCATGCAGGCCCCCAAACCATAGCCAACCCGACACCCAGCCCATTCTTTTTTGAGGCTGTCTCCAACAATTTCCCTAAAGAATTCTCTACCCTAAAATAGGGGACGAATTCTTCCCCTTTGTGCTCCAACAGCGTTTCCCAAAATAGAGAATTTCTCTCTATTCTCTTATATGTAGGGATTCTCTTTCCTTCCCCTATACAATTCTCTATATAGGAAACACTGTTGGATATGAGAGAAATATGTAGAGAGATTTTTTTGTAAAGGAAGCATGTATATGAGTCTATAGGGATCAAATTTAGGAATTCTTGTTGGATAGAGCTTGAAGACCAAACAAACGTGGGCTTTCTGAATTAAGTAGAGGAAAAACTGCACAATGGAATAAAATAACATTGAAAACAACTGCACACAATAAAATAAAATAACAGCCTCTCACCCAAAACCCGACCGACCAAACGCCTCGACCCCACAAGGTTGTGAGTGAATCCCTGATTTGACATCGATCGCCTTGAGTCGGAGCTGGATTAAGGGAGCCAAGGCTGGCGAGCCAGAGCTGTTCGCCGACTTGCCGTGCTACCCAGATAATATTCGGCGCGATGAGAAGAGCTGTTTATTGAGTCGCCCTGAATCAGAAGAATGCATCTCATCGGCGTCCGACCCAACACCGATGGCATGCAGCTACAGGAGAGCTGACGGCTGTCAATGGGCGTCACCAGGTGACAGAACGGCACGGCGAGCTCTTTCTTGGGCGTCACCAGGGCTTGTGTGCGTCTCACTTTATTGAAAACCCAGCAACGGCCTTCGGGTGCGTGGGGTATTGGGCTTGTGGTTTCGATTCCGATGGTGATGTCGGCTTGCTTCGTGCAGCTCTCTGACGGTGAGGGCCGTTGTGGCGAGGGGCAGCAGGTGGTGGCTTGTATAAGAGCCTTTGTAAACGTGCTTTCTTTCGATTGTGCGGTTTGTAAGGGTTCTTATAATTTGGATCTATCCCTATGAGTTAATATATTGCCCCTTATCAAAAAAAAAAGATTAACATCGGGATTTCTCACCTCTTCTATCTAATGCGTGCACCAGTGTACATGTAATTTCTAAGATATGTATATACCTGATGATATATATAGTCATGTGGACATGTAGGTGGCCAATGGAATATCAAAAAATCGTTTTTTAAATTTCTCAAAAGCGAGTATAAGGCTCTGTTCTTTTGTGCTAATCTGAACGGCCGAACAACTGAAATTACTGAATTTTGAGAGTTTCTCGAGATAATCTCGAGATTCGGATTCATTTTATTTGACTTGCTTTTTTAAAACGTAAGGACCCACATTCGAGACAGTGAAAAAAGGGTCTCAAAGATCTCAAATCATATTTTTTTTTTCAAAACGTAGATAAATCGTTAAGCTGTTAAGCCGTTAAGCTTTTAAACTGTTAAGATGAAAAGAACCAAGCCTAAGACGTGGACAACTAGCTTCTCCGAGCCTATAGCTTTCCAAATAAGCAAGTAAGTTTAGTCCACAAGAAGTTGACACCAAGGTCTTTGATTGGTTGATTTAGGCCACCTTCAATGCAAGGTGTTTAGCGCTAGATTTTTAAGTTGCCACATCACTAAGCACACGTATAAAAACTCTTCCTCTCAATGCATCAGAGCTTACAGAGGTGCGTATAAATTATAACTGCCCTGTTAGCACCTGGACCAGACGCTTTAATTTCCAATGGCCGGTGCCTAGCGTAACAGGAAAAATATAATCAACCAGCTGCTCGATAGGATGGAAAGGAAGCATCGAGGCAAGCAACTGTAGAAAAAAAAAGTCGCAAGCACCGGGTAGCAGTCGATGCCAACCTAGGCATATTCTCTCCTCTAAACACCTCTATTTGCTGATGTGACAAAAAACCCTGTTTTTTTTTCTCTAAACACCTACCTAAGCACATGTATTGGAGATGGCCTTAGAGCAGGATGTATCTGCAATAGCCTTCTCTCAACTGCAGAGGTTGCACCCCCTACGAAACCCATGGTGAAACGAGCATGGAGACAAGTTGCGACGCCGTACGGTACGGCCGTACTGGTCCTTGTGTTTGTCATACTCGGTCACTAGTTTTTTTTTTTCTGAGGTACAAAAAAGGGTCCTTGTGTTTATCATGCTCGGTCGCTAGTTTTTTTTCAGAGGTACAAAAAAGACGGACACATCTTACTCCCTAACTGCTAACCCCTAAACTAGTACGCACGCATATGTACTAACACACGCTAGAAAGCGCGACCGATGCGACAGCCTCAAACGACAACAACAATTAGGCTTCAAGGGATACGCAGGCATCAAGGCACATGCGTGTGCGTATCCCTACGACTTTAGAAAAATACTAGAAAATGTGATACATAGAGCTAAACCTGGAGTTTAAACTTTGTGGGTAGCGTTGCCACTGTAGCCTCTACCATTAGACCAAAGCCAAAGCCTTGTCCGCTGCTCGGTCACTAGTTGTTAGGCTAGGATGTGACTTGTGCGCGCAGCAACATAGAAGATCCAAACCTTGTTCTTTTCTGTTTAAATGAAAACTAAAGGTTATTGCAGACAAACATTATAAAACTAAAGATCAAGACTAAAATGAAGAGTATTTTTCATCCGATTGAAGAATAGAAAATCTGAAATAATTAAAAAATAGAGCACATGAAAAGTAAAAGTTGCATTGTAACCGTATTAAAATTGCGCTCCAGTTTTAAGCTTATTGGTATGCAATTTATGTAATCTTTTAAACAGAAGGCTTAGCTTTGATGAACTTCTAGCAAATACAAATGAAAAAAAATTAAAGGAATAATTAGCTTTAGTAGATTCTTGGTGTTTTTTTTTAAAAAATAGAGAAACCTATGTGAAGTCTACTAATAAAAAAAAACAAATGAGATGTTCGACTAAAACAAATAAATTTTAACAAATCCGTTCTTCAAATCTGTATCAACGTCCAAACTTCAGAATTTGTAACTAGCAAGCAAGTCACATGTACTCGTATAAATTATACTACCTCCGGTCATAAAAACAAGTCGCCGTTGATTTTTGGAGACGTCATTGATCATTCGTCTTATTCAAAAATTTAGTGCAAACATGCGTAAATATAAATCATGCTTAAAGTACATTTATTGATAAAACAAATCACAACAAAATAAATGATAACTTACGTAGTTTTTTAAATAAGACGAATGGTCAAAGATATGTTCAAAAGTCAACAACGACTTGTTTTTTATGACCGAAGGGAGTATGTGGTTGTGCTGTGTATGTTACTGAACCCATACATGGGCCTCCTTTCCTAGCAAGTGAGAGGATGTGTCCACGTGTGGAGCAAAGGGGAGAAAGTGATCTTGTAGTGGTGGAGAGACATAAAACATGATATTTAACGTGGAAAAGCCTTTTTAGTATAAAAATAAAAAAGGGAAAAAGTAAATTACTATAAATGGTGTAAGTTCTGCGGAGTACATGGGGTGTCCTCATATAGACATACCAAAGGACAAAATAGTAAAGTGGAATAAGAAGCATATCCTAACAGACCCGTTAGCAATCTATTCATATGATGAATATCGGACAATGATTAGGAACGGCTGAAATCAAAAGCTAAAATCAGTCGATTGATTAACAAACCTGATATTTTAATGTCATTAATTGTCTTTCACTATATATGATCTTATTTGACCCCCTTCTAGTAAGTTCTGGTGTGAAAAATATTTTAACGCATTTGCATGAATGCAGATTTCCTGCGTCTCGTCAATGGCTGGGCTGAGGGAGGGTGAGGCACATGGTAGGGTAGTTTCCTGCTCTGCATGTGTTGTCGTATCTTAATATGGAAAATACTCACTTTTAGTTACATTAAGACACTTTAATTTGCGCTTCGGTTCGGTTTAATTCAGACAAAAATTGAGAGCCTTTAAAATTAATGAGACATGAAAGGATAATTACAAATATTTTTAAGATCTTGAGAAAAAACCCACAAAATCCTAAAAAGTTATTATAAAATATTGCAATAGACTATATATAAAAATAATAAATCTTAATTCAACCGAACAAAAACCAAACCAATCCAAACCGTAAATTGAAAAGATCCCGAGTATTTAAGTCTAGGCCCTAAACACGCGCACCTCTTCTAAGGTCAACGAGAATCAAGTAGAAGGACCCATTGCCGACAATTAACCAGGAAATCACCCCATCATGGAACGCACGGAACATAAACTATGATCAAGCCCTAGTCGGTCGATCGTATATTTTAGCTATGCACAATTCGCCCCCTCCAATATTTTTTGTGCTCCTCGATCTCGGAGCGCACAACTACTATGAAGTATGAACTGCCTTGCATTCCGAAACAATTAATTCCACGTACTCACACCTGTCGCTAACTGACAATTTATAATCTTCAAGCTAGCTAATACTCAACGATTAATGTAACACAAAGAGAAGTTTTAAAATGGCACTAACAGGGAATCAAATCTTCCCAACGTGACCAGAAATTAAGTCAACCTCACCAGCTAAACATCACCTTGCGTAGCATATTTTTTCCAACCATATTGTTGTCGAGTCTAAAATGGTATCCTCCGTTCTTTTTTGTTTGACGCTTTTAACTTTTGGATACATCTTTGACCATTCGTCTTATTTAAAAAATTATGCAAATATTATTTATTTTGTTGTGATTTGTTTTATCAATAAAGATACTTTAAGCATGACTTACTTTTTTATATGTTTACTCTAATTATTTGAATAGGACGAATGGTCAAAGACGTGCTAAAAAGTCAAAGGCTCAAAAAAAAAAAACAGAGGTAGATGTCGTGATGGTTTGTGAGACCTCCGCGTTCCATGCTTTGCATGACACTCCTGGTAAGTCAACTACTCGACTCGTACGTACACACGTAGTCACTAACTCACTATAAGTATCCACCTCATGCTCCGTGTTTGTACGTGGCCCATTGCTAGCTACACGCCTACACCAAGCGAGGGTGAGGGGGGGATCGACGTCGGAGAGATGTCCGGCGGCGAGGGGGCGGCGGCGGCGATGTGCACGCCGGCGTTCGTGGCGCGGGTGGTGCGGAGCCGGTGGTTCGTGGTGTTCGCGTCCATGGTGGTCATGGCGGTCTCGGGGTCGACGTACATCTTCGCGCTCTACTCGGCGGAGCTCCGGTCGACGCTGGGGTACAACCAGCAGACGCTCAACACGCTGAGCTTCTTCAAGGACCTCGGCACCAACGTCGGCGTCGTCTCCGGCCTCGTCCAGCAGGTGGCGCCCACGTGGGCCGTCCTGCTCATCGGCGCCGGCATGAACCTCGGCGGCTACCTCATGATCTACCTCGCGCTCGCGGGGCACACGGCGTTGCCGCCGGTGTGGCTCATGTGCATCTACATCTGCGTCGGCGCCAACGCGCTCACCTTCTCCAACACCGGCGCGCTCGTCGCCTGCGTCAAGAACTCGCCGGAGAGCCGCGGCATCGTCATCGGCCTCCTCAAGGGCTTCGTGGGGCTCAGCGGCGCCATCTACACGCAGCTCTACCTCGCCATCTACGGCGACGACCCCAAGGCGCTCGTCCTGCTCATCGCATGGCTCCCAGCCGCCGTGTTCATCTTCTTCGTCCACACCGTCCGCGTCATGCCGTACCGCCGCCGCAGCCAGGACGAGGAGCCCAACCGGAAGCCATTCTTCTGCTTCCTCTACATCTCCATCGCGCTCGCCTCCTACCTGCTCGTCCTCATCGTCGTGCAGAAGCAGGTGCCCAGGTTCTCCCACGCCGCGTACGCCGTCGGCGCCACCGCGCTCCTCCTCATCCTCTTCCTCCCCCTCGGCGTCGTCGTCAAGGAGGAGTACAAGGCCGTCTCCCAGCTAGAGCAGTCGCTGCAGCAGCCGCCGGACATCGCCGTAGAGGAGCCGGCGAGCGAGAAGACCGCCGCCGACGATGAGCCCCGGCCGTCGTGCGGCCTGGGCAGCTGCATCACCAACATGTTCAGGCCGCCGGCGTTGGGGGAGGACTACTCCATCATGCAGGCGCTCGTCAGCGTGGAGATGCTGGTGCTCTTCGTCGTCTCGGTGTTCGGCATCGGCGGCACGCTGACGGCGATCGACAACATGGCGCAGATCGGGCAGTCGCTGGGCTACCCGAAGAAGAGCATCAACACCTTCGTCTCCCTCATCAGCATCTGGAACTACGCCGGCCGTGTCGGCGCCGGCTACATATCCGAGATCCTACTGTCCCGGTACAGGTTCCCGCGGCCGCTTGCGCTGACCACGGTGCTCCTCGTCTCCTGCGTCGGCCACCTCCTCATCGCCTTCGGCGTGCCGCAGTCGCTCTACGCCGCGTCGGTGATCATCGGCTTCTGCTTCGGCGCGCAGTGGCCGCTCATCTTCGCCATCATCTCCGAGGTGTTCGGGCTCAAGTACTACTCGTCGCTCTTCAACTTCGGCTCCGCGGCGAGCCCCGTCGGCGCCTACGTGCTCAACGTGCTTGTCACCGGCCGCATGTACGATGCCGAGGCGGCGAGGCAGCACGGCGGCGTCGCCGTAGTCGGTGACAAGATCTGCAAGGGGGTGCAGTGCTTCAAGAAGCCTTTCCTCATCATCACGGCCGTGACCTTCGCCGGCGTGCTCGTATCCCTGGTGCTGGTGTGGAGGACGATGAGCTTCTACAAGGGCGACATCTACGCCAAGTTCAAGGTGGCTCCGACGTCGGCCACCGATGGGAGCGACGGCGCCATCGAGATGACGGAGGAGGAGGAGGAGAAGGAGAGCAAGAACAAGACCAGGAAACAGGATGCTAACAAAGAAGACTTCCACTGATGAATGATGGTACTAACTTGGAAGTTCATTTGATTCAAGAAAGTTTAGCTGCTAGCCGCCTAACGAATGTGATATGGTTTGTAAGACAAAAAAACAATGTCTCTTCTGCTGATTGTGTATCATAATCACTTCCAAATTACTGGATCAACGACCGTCGATTACCGTTACTTCAGTTTCAGAATCATATTCAAATTCAAACTACGCCATTTTGCAAAAGCAGTTGCCAACAGGTGCTTCGTATGGTCAACCATGCGAATGCAACTTATTAGTCAGTTTGCTTTGGGAGGACCTTTTGCTGTCATTTCATATTGCAATGGAGTATCAACTAAGATGTGTTGTTGGCATGCCCGCCATATCTTTGAGACATGTGCAGTGTGGATAATAGATATGGACCATGTGCCTGTGCTGCTCAATTTCTCAAAGATGTGGGGCCAATGCCCAATGGTCTCCTTCACCTATCCTTCAATCTTCTTCAATAATTAGAAACTGCTGCAGAAGTTATGGGCACGCCTTCCATCTCAGAATTCTTCCCTCAAGTCTGAAGTGGTCACTTCCATGTTCCATCTTCTCTCGGTGTTCGTCTAAGCAAGCATGCCGGGGTCCCATCATCCCAATAAGAAAGATCTTTGGTGTGCAACTTGCAAGACACTAGATTATGATCATGGTAGATTTGCGAGCCACAGAGCATAATCTTCAGTACTCCAGAAATCCAGATACCCAAAATCTGGTCAGGGGGCACCTTTGGTCGCCAGGCAAAATTGGGTAGCCATCAAGATATCAACGGTGCCCTGAAGTCCTGAACGACCAAATATCAGAGTTTGTTCTTGCCACTGGTAGCAAAGTAGCCAAAAAAAAAAAAAACAGTTATGTAAGATGCAAGCTGAACTTAGTAGAGGCAGCTAACTAGAGAGATTTCTGAACTGAATCTATGTGCAGCATGATCAAAAGGGTTATAAACTTGACTCAAAATATTATAGCCCTCTAGCATTGGCTTACCAAAAGACCATCACAAATCTGCAGGTGTTCGGCCTCCCATTAATGTGGAGCAAATAATAGGATGAGCAAAAAGCAACTAACGAAAGCGAAAAAGTCACCATACTTACTTGGTCTTGGTGTGCTTTTATGAACAAATATATCATATGCAGAACCAATTTGTCAGTTGAATACTCCCTCCATTTTTTTTACACCTTTGACTTTTTTTTTAGAACCTACGCCTTTGACTTTTGAACGTCTTTAACCATTCATCTTATTTTAAAAAATTATGTAAATATCATTTATTTTGTTGTGATTTGTTTTATCAATAATGATCTTAATTTTTCATGTTTGCACTAAAATTTTGAATAAGGCAAACGGTTAAAGTCGTGTCCAAAAGTTAAAAACGTCAAACAAAAAAAAAGAGGGAGTACATAAAAAAGCACAAGCTCCCATACCAGATATGAGGTTCTCACAGCCAAGACTAACATCAACATATAATTTGGCAGAGAACAACCAGAGGAGTTAAAAATGGACAATTCTCTTTCATATGCATGTTTTGATCTCACATCTTTAGATACAAGAATTTATTTACTACCAAAATGAATTCTAGCTCAACCACCCAGTTATCTTTGCTTCAGGCAACCATCAAAAGAAGAAAGTAGGATTTTCCATTCCACATTCATCATGTCTGGTCAAAATCAGCACAATCCTAGTACACCGCTCTCATGCAAGACAAAGCTTATAAACATTGTTTTCAAGACACATGAAGATATGCACATTAGAGGTCATGGTTCCAGAACAATAACCACGGGCCGTATCTTATTCACAGAAAGCAACAGAAACAAGTGCACTTTACAGAAGACAATCTTAGGATTGGGACCTGTGGATGACTGCTATTTACAAGGCGTAAAGGTCCAAAACACACTGATGGCCATGTGACAACTAACAATGAATATTTGATCTTCAGCGGGATGCCTGGCATGTCTAATCTTGAACGCTACCAGTTCACTTTGACGATCTTTGACTTCTCAAATATGAATTTCCCTTCCTTGTACTTCTGTGACTCCTCATATGCTCTCTCATACTTCCAGCCCAACACCTCTCGGCAATCATTGCAGTAGATATCAGCAACCGTGTGCAGCCCCGTCATAAGTTGCCTATCCTCCTTCGTGCCCACAACTACATTCATGGCATGAGAAAACAGAAAGGCACGACCATTTTTTCCCTAAACAACAAAAATTATCAAACAGAGAAAGCATCATCTCCAAGCACTAGAAGGCAGCCCAAATGACAGAGGTTTAGCATTTCAGTCTTGTTCCAGAAGTTCAGACAGTTTGAAATATATACAGTTCAAGAAAAAAAAGAATATTTTTTTAATGTGCAATCACTTTATGTAAGTATGAATACAACTGAGAAGTTGAATGTGCAGTACAACTTTACATTGCTACAAGTCATGCATAACAAGACCATGCCTCTATAACATACAAACGGTGACACACCGACTCATCAGGCTTCGATAAACACTTTCAATAGACGAAATTGCACCAACAATCAGAAATATTGCCACATCCATGTTTCCCTCTTCTATTTCTATCTTATCTTATTTTTTTCGTGATGGTTTTACTACATCCATGTTTCCCCATCTTCTATTTTATTTTATTTTCTATTTTTTTTGCTGAGGGATGTTTCCCTGTTTCTTAATGCTACTGTTAAATGTCCTGCTTGATCACAAACAAATCTAACAAGCTCGTCACTATCGAACAGGCAACTGTTCTAGACAAGCTAAGCAGGTAATCAGCGCCTGATACAGAACACACGGCTCAAGGAGAAAGTAATGTTCAGGGTATCCCGAGTCCCGACCTGAAAGGCCTTGGAGATGATGTCGTCGTGGAGGCAGACGTGATTCCGGCAGTTGCAGCAGCTGTACAAGCGGGGCCCCACCAACTCCGCCATTGACGACGCCCCTTGGTGCCTCACCCAAACCAACCCTGCAAAGAATCGAACGTAAAGCACACACATCAGCCATCAGTTAGCTCAACATCGCATCAAGAACGCAAGAAACAGAAAAGAAGCAAGAACCCTTCGGCTCCCGGATCGAAAGCACAGAAGATGAAGCGGTGATTGAGAAATTAGCAGTGAAACACCACGGCGGCGGAACCCAACCACTCACCACCGATCTGCAGCGGCGGAGGCGTGGAGGCTGGAGAACGACGGAGGAGGAAGGGATTGGATTACTGTAGAGACGTCGGCGCCCGCCGCTGGGGTCGGGGGATTGAGAAGAAGGTAGGGAGGCCAAGGCCAAGGGGCAAAGCAAAGATTCCGCCTTACAGGCGGGACCCACTGAAGCCTAGTTCCAAAACATATCCACGTATGTCTCAAAAAAAAAACATATCCACGTACGTAACCACGATGTACTGAAAACATACCCAAACGTACCATTAAAATATTTGGTAACACCCGTTGTTGAAACATCATATTATGCTAATAAAATACGTAATTCGATGTTATCAAAAATAATATCAATAAATCTATTAAAATTCATCAATAAAATCGATGGAACATAACCAAAGGGGCTCCCTCCTCACGAATGAGAGGAGTAACGTAACTCTAGCTCCTGGAGAAGAGTTGCTTCCTGCGCTCCTCAACACAGCAACCGTCACGGCACCACCTCGACGTGATGGCCTAGGAGCAGCATCATGGCTATGGCACAACGGGCAATGACGATGAGAAAGAACACTCGTGTCGCCGGACTCCTCAGCTGCAGAAGCCAAGGCAGAATGGAAGAAAGGATGGCGGTTACACTGGTGTCTTCTCCGGCGACGGCGGAGCCTCTCCGGAGAAGTAAAGATTGGCGCGCTCGACAAGTGAGATTTGGATCTCTGGAGAAGGCCCATGGCTACAGGTTGGGTCTCGGGGTGGTGGTATTCGGACGGCCCATTGGTGTGGGTGTAAAAGTGGCTTTGGTGAACAGATTCTGTACGGGAATATTCGAGCCGCTGATTTCTCTCCTGCGGCTAGGGTTCATCCCTGGAATAAAGGGAGTAGGGAGTGGAGTATTCCGGTGAGAGTGGGGATTCAGCAGATGGATTTTTCGGGTGGAGATCGAGGTGGAGGTGGTCGAGGTGGTGGAAGAGGTTTTCGTGGTACGGAGGGCAGATTTGGTGGTAGGGGTAGATCAAATACTTAGGAAAGATCGAGGGATTTTAGTGCTCAAGATCAGGATGGTAAGGGCAAAGCTATAGTGGATGCAAGAAGGGGCAAAGTGGATCAGAGCCAAAAGGATGATTACTTGATGAGGAAGAGATCAGTAATTGCAGATTCGGAAGGGGAGGGATTGAACAAACAGATCGGTCTGAGGACTACATCTTCAAGTAATCTTCAGGGTAGACCTGATCATGGGCGGCCGGCCGTGAGCCCGCCCGAAAGCTTCGGCCGGCCCGACCCGGCCGGCACATCAGGCGGGCTCGGCCCAAATAATCGCCGACAAGCCGTGACGGCGGGCTTCGGGCTTCGGTAGACTTCGGCCGGGCGGGTTCGGACCAAACCGGCCCGGTCGTCAGGCTGGCCGCCAACTCGGGCTTAGTCTCATGGGACCGGGCTTTGCCAAGCCCGGCCCGAAACCCGGCCCGGCCCGGCCGTTGATCAGGTCTACTTCAGGGTGGTGTGGATGGGGGTGGATTTGGTTTTTCTCGTGGAGAGAGATCTGTTAGCATTTGTTTCAGATGTGGAAAACCTGGGCATCTTTCTTTCAATTGTGCTGGAACCATTTCCTGTGGATATTGTGGGGGGGGGGGGACATGCTGCTAAGAATTGTACAAACAAAAATCCTTGGGAATTTGGAGCAGGACTATGTGCATTTCATTCGGAGGGTCAGGGGATATATGTGTGGAGAATTGCAGGTAGAGAATGGTGCTAGAGAGAAATCCAATATAGCTGTGATTTCTGTTCAAGGAGAACCTGTGTCAATCAGAGAGATAGAACAAGAATTCAATGCAATCTTTAAATCTTTTCCAAACTGGAGTTGTACAGCTAGAAGCTTGGGGGCAGAATGAATTTCTGATGCGTTTTCCTAACCCCAGAAAAGTGGAAGAAATGGAAGTACTTCCTCCAATGAAAGTGAGAAACCTAAACTCTTTTATGAAAATTTCCAAGTGGTATCCTGAGGTGGAGGCAGATCAGTCTTTGGATGAAGTGTGGATCAGAATCTTCAAAATTCCTATGGGAGCAAGGGTGTATCCTGTGGTATGCAGAGTTGCTTCGCTAGTAGGGATTCCTCAGGAGGTGGACTTTAGTACTTTACAAAGAAGTGACTTTGTTAGAGTCCGTATTTTTTGCATGGATAAATACAAGGTGCCGAGTTCGGTTGCTGGGGCAATAGGTAGAGGAATCTATAACTTTATTTATCAAGTAGAGGAGGCGGAGGATTTGGATGGAATTGATGGCATTCCCAATGGAGTTTCTGCACCAGATAAAATGGAGGAAGATATTCAGTTGAACAAGAAACAGAAAATGAAAGACTCTTTTGGTGTTGGAATATCCTCTAGTGGTTGGACAAAATGGGGGGATACAAAGAGTTCTGGTAAGGGAGAGCCTAAGGGTATGGAGGATAAAGAGAAGTTTGATGAATTGGAAGAGTCGGTTGGATCTGATGTGCAATCTAGTCAAGAAATGAGAATGATGGCTAGAGAAATAGGCTTGGATTTTGATAATCTGAGTGAAGCTGATATCAATAGTTCTCAAGAGGAGATTTCTTTTCCAATATCTCTCTGTGTAAGATTTTCTCAGATGGGTAACTATCAGTTTCTTCCTGAGGTGTACTCAAAGTTAGTGGATGTGGACAGGAAAAGTTGGTGGGGACAAAAAACTGAGCAATATACAAGTGGGGACTCAGGGGGATATAATTGGAATTTGTCTTTGAAGGCAAGCTCTTGTGTATTAGAGGAACTGGAGGAGGGTGAGATACCTGTGAAGGGGATAGTTTCTGAACTGGTTGTGCTGAAACAGAGAACAGTGTTGAGAGGGATGATATGCAGATTTCTTCAGATATGGGTAAGCAGATGGTGATGCCTACTCGCAGAAGTGCAAGAATCAGGGATAGTGGGGTTCATACGTTGGATAAAGTCTCTATTATGGCTAAGAAAAGAAATTTAGAAGATACAGATCAAAACCCTGACTCTTTTGTTAATATGAGCAATTCTGAAATTATTTCTTTTGCTGAAATGGTGGGTTTAAATGGAAAAAGAAATGAGGGTGGATCACATTAATCTGATTAGGGAGGTAGAACAGGCTAGATTTGTTTTATTTAAACAAAAACAAAAAATGGACAAAAATATTAATAGTAATGTCACCTTGGTAGATAAAGAGCTAGATAAGGGAAATCTTGTGCAATTTTGTGATTATGGGGATTCTGATTTAGATGATACTTTGTTAGGCAAGGATTTTAGAAGGGGGAGTGGGACAAAAAATGGGGGCAGAAAAAAAGGGAAATTCTATCCCAATAAGGGAGGGATTAAGGATAATAATATTATAGGTAGGAGTCCTTTTAGTCTAAGGGGGAAGAAGTCTAGTAATAATATTAAAAAGTGGTCATGATGATGAAAGTTTGTGGTATTTTTTGGAATTGTAGAGGTATTTCTAAAAAAGGGTGTGGAGCTTGCATAAAAGATTTAATTAGACACTATGGTGTAGGTTTTATTGATTTATTGGAAACAAAAAAGAAGATTTTTACAGATAATTTTTTCAGGAGGATTGATCCCTTTAGGGACTTTTGTTGGAATTGGATTTCTGCTAGAGGTAAGGGAGGAGGTATTTTGGGGGGTATTTCAAAGAATCTTTATGATATTTTGGCTATTAAAAGAGGGAATTATATCTTGATGTTTTGTTTATGGGATCTTCGTTTAAAAACTAAATGGAATCTCATGATGGTTTATGGTGCAGCTGCATATATAGAGAAAGAGGATTTTCTTTGAGAGTTGGTTTCATTTTGTGATAGTTCAGATGTTCCTTTTATAATGGGTGGAGATTTTAATATTATTAGAACTGTAGAGGACAAAAATGGTGTTGGTTCTTTATCTAGATTTAGCCATTGTTTCAATTTCATCATTAATTCTTATAGCCTGAGGGATATTCATATGTTGGGTGGGAAATATACATGGTCTAACATGCAGAAAAATCCTATATTAGAGAAAATCGATAGAGTTCTTATGTCTCCAGAGTGGGAGGATCTATTTCCTTTGGTGACTCTGTTGAAATTACCTAGAATTCTTTCTGACCATTGTCCTATTCTGCTTAAAGAAGGAGATAAGAAAGATCTTATTCGGTGTCCTTTTAAATTTGATATGAATTGGTTATCAAAAGAAGGTTATATTCAATTAGTTTTAGAAATTTGGGAGAATTCGTTTTCAAGAGGGGATAGTGTTTCTGTTTTCAAGAGAAAGGTTAAAAAAGTGAAACAAAAACTCAAAGGATGGGGGGGCCATGAGTATGGAGCTAGAAAAAAGAGAAAGGAGTATATTATTCAGAAATTGAAATACATTGAAGATATGGAGGAATGGGGTATTTTGTCTGGGGAGATGATCAGTTTGAGAATTGAGTTGTTGGCTGAGCTTTATTTTATGTTTGAAGAGGAGGAGATGCAATGGCATGCAGCTTCTCATGAGGAATGGCTTCTTAAGGGGGATGTTAATACCTCTTATTTTCACAAAATAGCTAATGGCAAAAGAAGAAAAAAATCTATTGAGAGTTTTAAGGATGGTGTCTCTGAAATTAAGGGGGAGCAAAATTTGGTGGACTATGCTATAAATTTTTATAAAAATTTATTCGGTCATAGTAATGAGAGTTCTTTATATTTTTAAGGAGGGAGTGTGGGAGAGTGAGGAGAGAGTTTCAGAATTAGAAAATAGGGATTTGATTTCTCCTTTTTTGGAGGAGGAAGTATATTTTGCTCTTTGCTCTATGGGGGCCAATAAGGCACCGGGCCCAAATGGTTTACCTTTGAAATTTTATAAAAAATGTTGGCATATTGTCAAATATGATATTTTAAATATGTTTGGAGAGTTTTTTGATGGCAGATTGGATATATCAAGGTTAAATTTTGGTGTTATTATTCTTATTCCAAAAGGGGAAGGGGTGGAGAAAATTACGCAGTATCGCCCTATTTGCTTATTAAACACAATCTATAAGTTGTTTACAAAAGTGTTATCTATTAGATTAGAAAAGGTGCTGGAAAGGATTATCTCCAATAATCAAAATGCTTTTTTAAAGGGTAGGGATATTATGGATGGTATTTTACTTTTACATGAGGTAAGTAAAAAGGAAAAGGGGGTGGTGATAAAACTAGACTTCGAGAAAGCTTATGACAAAGTTAGATGGGATTTCCTATTTAAATGTTTGGAATTAAGGGGTTCCATCCTACCTTTTGTAATTGGATTACTAGGATTGTTAATAATGGGACTTTGAGTGTTAATATCAATGGGAGAAATGGAGGGTATTTCAGTAGTTTTCAAGGTGTCAGGCAGGGGGATCCTTTGTCTCCCCTTCTTTTTAATATTGTGGCAGATGGTTTGAGCAAAATGATCCAAATGGCAAAAACTAATGCTTTATTTGGGGGTTTGGTAGGGGATGTGATAGAAGGAGGCTTGGTTAACCTTCAATATGCAGATGATACTATCTTATGCCTACAACATGAGGTGAAGGGTGCTGTGAATATGAAACTTCTTTTAGCCTTGTTTGAGAATTGTTCGGGTCTGAAAATTAATTTGATAAAAGTGAGGTGGTGACCATCAATGGAGATGTTAATGTAGATTTGAAGTATTCTGAAATTTTTACTTGTCCTGTAGGTTCCTTTCCTATTAAATATTTGGGTGTGCCAGTGGGGTTACAAAAAGTTAAGGTGAGAGATTGGGAATTTTTGGTAGAAAAGATGGATAAAAAATTGGCTAGATGGAAAAGCAACAATTTATCTTTGGGGGGAAGGCTTACTTTGATAAATGCTTCACTATCCAGCATCCCAGTTTATTTTATGTCTATGTTTTTGCTTTCTAAGATGGTGATTTATAAAATGGACAAGATTAGAAAATCTTTTTTCTGGCAAGGGGGCAGCCTTAAGAAAAAATACCATCTGGTAAATTGGGAAAGAGTTTGTAAATCCAAGAGGAAAGGGGGCCTTGGTATCCGTAGATTGAGAGAAATGAACATTAGCTTACTCTCAAAATGGTGGTGGAAGATTGATTCTGAGAAGGATAGTTTATGGAAGGTTTTTGTTTTAAACAAATATATTAAAGGGAAACCTATTTCTCATATAAAAATCAATGTTCGGGATTCTGCAATTTGGAGAAATATAATGTATACAAGAGGGTTTTATTTGTGCAATAGAAGAGTGGAAGTAGGAGATGGTAAACTTGTAGATTTCTGGAGGGACATTTGGAATGGAGACAGATCCTTTAAGGAAAATTTTCCTGAGCTTTTTGAGATCTGTGAGTACCAAAATATTTTGGTGTTTGATGCAAGACAGCTGAAGTGGAATTTGATTTTCAGACGTTGGCTTGATCCAGTTTTGCTTGCTGATTGGAGGGGTGTTATTCAAAAATGTAAGGCTTTTGTTTTTCGAATGCAAAGGATGTCTTTAGATGGAAAGGGGGGAAGTCGGAGAAGGATTTTTCAGTTAAGCGTATGTACAATTTTATCTGTGGTTCTGAAGATGTCTGCTTGTATTGGCCAAATTTGATTTGGAAAACAAAGTTACCTCTGAAAATTAAAATTTTTGCTTGGTTATGTTTCCGACGAGCCATTTTGACTAAAGATCAACTCAGGAGAAGGGGTTGGTCTGGAAACCCTTTTTGTATCTTTTTCTCCCATTTAGAAGATTTGGATAATTTGTTCTTTGGTTGTTCAATTGCGAGGGCTATTTGGATTGTGGTGGCAGTTTGTTTTCAAGTTAGAGTTCGACCTATGAGTTTGGAAGGTGCGTTTAAATGGTTTAAGCAAATTTGTCCTGAAGGAATTAAGTTTGCTGGAGTGTGTATTCTGTCCATTCTTTGAGCTATTTGGTTGGCAAGAAATAAGTGGTGCTTTGAAAGTTTCGCGATTCATTCTCCCCTAACGATCTTGCATACGGCTTGTGCTTTGATTATTTACTGGTCAGGGTTATGTTCAGAGGGTGATAAAGATATGTTGCGGCTCGGGGTGGAGCAGATGAAGAAGATACTGTTAAAGCTGACGGATGAGCAAGGAGAAGAATAGGGGGCGCGGGATTCAGATTATAAGCGAGGATGAAAAGAAGATAAAAGGGAAGCTTTGAGTAGGAATATGGGTTTTTGCTGGTTAGAATTGATTCTGTAATGGATAGTTTTTTTGGGTTCAGGTGCTGGTTTTTTTATGTATTTTAAGTGCCAGCAGTGGAGGTTATTTTGCGGTCCTTAAGCAGGATATGTGCTGGAAGGTTAAAAACTTTTGGAATTAGGGGAGATACATTGCTCCTTGGGTGTTAATTGGACTCTGTAATTCTGTTCTTTGGAATGGAATTGGGGATTGCTCCCCTTTTGCAAAAAAGAAGAAGAACATAACCAAAGAATTGATAGAGAGACGATATCGCCTGCTCCAGCAGCATCGTCCTCCACAGCCATGTCGCTCCATCACCCCCGCCGTGTGCTCCTTGATCAGTTTTTTTTTTTTTGGAAAAACATGGTTGTCCTAGCTGCTTTATCTGATTATGAACTATGGGAGCGGCTCCAGCTCAATCGGCTAGGCCGCACGTGTCTCGCTTGGGCCCAGCCGTCGGCAAGCACTCGGCGCGACCCAGACGATTAAGTTTGAGCAAAACCGATGAAACTATACATGCGTTTATATATGGCTTATTCATGTGTACTCCTTTATCAGGATTGGAACTAATCTCTCACCTTTTCTTTTCAGGAAATAAAATTGAACAAGTGCTGCGGCAAAGATGCATGGTTTTAACATTGTGACATCAAGATTCAATTATATGACTTGTTTTAGAATATGGCACGCCGTACTTAATTAGCGAACCTTTTTTCTACTGCCTTTTAATTAATTGGAACTGTGTTGATTTTGAAGCAACACATACCGGAGGCATGTTCTACAATGTTTACGACCAGCCAAGCAGCAGCTCGAGGATATTTATAGAAATGTGTTTTCGCCAATCCACATTGCCCAAATTTTGAAAGAAGCACGGCTACGTGATATTGTGCAGGTCCTTCATGGCATTAGGCAGGACTTGGTTTGATTGGATGTTGGCCTTCGGTTTTGATGACAATAGTTGAGTGGTTTTGTTTCCTTGTTCCTTGTTCTTTTAATTTCTCCTATCTTGTTCTTTTAATTTCTCCTAGGTCTTTTCCTTGTAGTTTTTGCTGCATTTTGGCTTCAATTTGTACCTGCTTCTTTTTACTATAACTTAATGGAAACAACAGAGCCACTGTCTTTGGTTCAGAATTTTTTTTGGATGAAGTGTTAAACTGTTCACCATACAAAGCAGAAGTAGTTGATTTGTTCATAAAGGTGGTTTACAACTAATATTGTGCCAAAAAAGTATTCTGATGAAAAAAGTAAACATCTTTAATATCTAGGAAGAACAAAATACCCAAAGTATATTATAACGAGTACACTACCACCACAGGGCACCACATCACAGTCAAACTAAAACAGTCTTCGCTGTCGGTTTAGGCTCCGATAGTAAATAAACGGCAGTGATGAGGGTCACTGTTAATGTCGGTTCGTCGATTGAGCCGGCAGTGATCATGAAATATCACACCCAACTTCTAGCACCTGCTAGTAGCGATACATTAATGTCACCACCGGTTGGTAGCAAGCGTCGGTCGGATATTGACCTATGGTGGCGAGCCTTGCAATGTCAGTTAGAATTGTCACTTGGTTCGTTAATTTAATGGGTGGCTTTACAGTGAAGTTTGAATTTTGCAATTGGTTTCGGCTGGTCAGTCCAAGAATAGTAGTTTCGACTGCTGTCCTTTTTTTACTAAGGCCCTGTTCTTTTGAGCTGATCTGAACGCCTGATCGGCTGAACGGCTGAAATGACTGAACTTCTAGAGCTTCTCGAGGTAGTCTCGAGATTCGGATATATTTTGTTTGACTTACTTTTTAAAGCGTTAGGATCCACCTTCAAAACAACGAAAAATGGACTAAAAAAACTCAAATCATATGTGTTTTCAAAACATAGATAAGTCGTTAAGCTGTTAAGCCGTTAAGCTGAAAAAAACTGGGCCTAAATCATTGGATGTTGTGAGAAGATTTAGGATTTGGTTGCTCTTATGAAACTGTGGAGACTCACGAAGGTTGTTTCGGTTGTTAAGATATTTTGGTTGTCTCATTGTTTTGAGGCAATAGTTTCTTCTTATTTTTCTCTTGTCGTTTGCCTTAGCATGATATTTATTGTCAGTTTGTTTATTAGTTTTAAATTTTGTATTAAACATTTGTAATAGCTGTATGTATTTCTGGTTGATGCATAAGCTGAAAGTTTTTTTATCTAAAAAATAGCATCGTCATCCCTTAGACTTGTTTTATTGTGCCAAGTAACACATTGAAATTGCATTTTCCTTGTGATCCCTACGCCCGATCTCTTTTGCATTATGCATAGGTCGTTTTGGATTTCAACCTTCATTATCTAATCCCTCAAAATACCCTCCCTTGCTGCGCCCTGACCTCTGGATGAGCAAGACATGCTGATAATCCTACTCTTTCTTCATTAGATAGTATTCTGACCAACCAATTCTTTGTGCTATGCACACACGTATATATGCTCAATTTTATGCTTTCTAATCTGCCGCCGGTAGGGCGTGCAACGTGCGCCCAATGGTATGGTTTGGTTATTTATAATAAGAATTTCAGGATACACCGTAATTAACCCAATCTCGCCTTGCGACCGAATTTATGCCTGACCAATATTTAAGTATGTAGAAACACTGAAGATTATAATCTGCTCCCCATGTAATTTGCACGTCAAATATCTGCTTGGTGTTCTGGCATGCATATTAGAGGAACGCCGTACGAGAAGATGGGAGTGACCACTTCAGAGATCAGAAGGCTGAAATGGAAGGAGCCTCGGGTCTATTCACATGCTCAAAACTAATTCGGTTTCTGAAGGAGGCCATTAGCTTCGGATCTTTTTATGGGCTGTTTTGTTGGTGTACATGTTCATTTAGATTAAGGACGGCAATCTGGTCGGGTACCTCCGGATCACCCCCTCATACCCGAACCTGAATCCAAAATTTTTCATAGGTATAAACCATGGTTATCAAGTCGTAAAGTCGAGTCGAGTCGCATGAGGGGAGACTTGGGGACTAGTCGTGGACTAGTCGTGGCTAGTCCATGACTAGTCGACAACAACATCTATTTTGTTTAGAAAAGTAGTTGTGTAGTTGGCATAACTACTTGTACTTTTGTAAAAAAAATAACAATTACAGTGGAGTCCAAAAGTATAGCAAGGATGAGAATGCAATGCCAAGTGACCAGTTTTCTTCTAATGTTAGATGATGGAACTCACGGTAGAATGCCTAGTCGAGTCGAGGTCCCTAGTCGTACTAAAAAAAGAGACTTATGGACTAATCGTGGATTAATCGCGACTAATCGTAGGACTTGATAACCATGGTATAAACCCACGTCCATACCCGAACCCGAAATATATAATAAGCCCAGATAAAGACTAGAATACTCGTAAAAGTATTCGAACTAAAATACTCCCACATTTATATGCTGACACGTGTCCCTCTCCCTCCCTCCCCCCTCCTCACGTGCGCTCCTCTCCTCCATGCATGCATGCACATGCATGTGGTATATTTTATCCATATTTTTGCCACAATTTTTTCGAGAGCTCGAATTCACAAACCGTTTGCGACATTGAGTTCCCGACATTTTTTTTTAAACAAAACTAGACCGGTCTTATTTTGTAAAAATTACTTTGCTCAAATCAAAACTTTACTACTTTCTGTGCAATACTTTACTACTGTTATGTGTACAGTATTTCGTTTGTACATAGCTTTACTACTGTTATGTTATATTATATGTCTGATGTTATAGTGAAATATAGCGTGAAAATAGTAAAGTAGGTGTAGTAAAGTATCTTTAACATTTTTTTATGGCAAATGTGATCAAAACATGCATGTCACTGACATGTTGGTGCAAATCGTTCGGTCATCAGAACTAACGGTGAAAAGTAATAGAGAAAATACGAAATAAAATTCGTATTGAGTATCGTCCGTGTGTGCGTAGTGGGCGAATACGCAATATATAATATCTTTACTACTTTGGTTGAATCACTTTACTACATAATGTGCATGAATTTACTGAATTATTAATAGACAGTGGGGGCAGAGAGAACGTGTGGAAAAGATGGGGTGTACGTAATGTGTGGTGGTAATTTTGGGAGTATGAGGGAGGGGGAAGGGGGTAATCGAACGGTGGGAAAAAGTGGGTGTATTATAGTTATAATACTCCTAGGTGTAACTTATCCTTATTCATAAGTATATATCTCAATATTGAATACAATATACATGACATTAATCAATTTCAACTCTAACCTTTCAAAGGGTTTGAACATATAAACTTATATTTATACTTTGGCCTTTCGTCAATACATATTTATTAATAACACATGGTGACATGCTATATTTCGGGTACTCATGAATATCCATGGGTGTAAAATAAACCCGAAGCCAAAACCCAGAAACTATACTCGAACCCGAACCCAAAATATTTCATGGGTATAAACCCACGCTTATACCTGAACCCATCGGGTCGAGACCCGTGGGTACTCGAACACATGGATAAAATTGTCATCCCTAATTCAGGCTCACCTCAATGAGTCTGTATCTTGTTTGGTTGTTGGCACGTGGCTCAAATCAAGCTCAACTCATGCATCCTCGGCTTGTTTGGTTGCCTCTGTGGCTACTTGACCCCGACTCCAATGCAAAAACACCATTGCAGCACGTACCCATTTGTACGCAAAAAATGGGTGCACCTCCTTAGGGCATGTACAATGGAGAGTCTAAGGGTGTCTCTTGGCACATTCATCTAAGCAAAGAGATAAGTCATGTACAAAAGACATGCACAAGAGTCTCTATGCTATTTAATGTTGCTCCTCTCTAATTCTATCTAGGAGCTTATGAAAAGTCAGTCTCTTCACCAAGAGTCGACTCTAGTAAATTTTACATTTTACCCATGCCACATCAGTGAAACTATTAAATAGTGCTGCTAAGAGACGCCCTATTAAATGCCTTTGTACATGCCCTTATGCAGGCTCGCTACGTGCAAGCTCTACCCAGTCTGGCTCGCTGTGTGCATGCAGATAACCAAACATGTCTCCGCAACCAGGCATCATTGGAATGGTCTGTACAGCATATCTCATACTATCTTTATTTTTTTGTTTGATGTCTTTAACTTTTTGACATGTTTTTGACCATTCGTCTTATTCAAATTATTTTTATAAATATTATTTATTTTGTTGTGATTTGTTTTATCAATAGAGATACTTTAAATATGTCTTTTTTATATATCTTTGCACTAAATTTTTAAATAAGACGAATGGTTAAAGACGTGCCAAAAAGTCAAAGGCGTTAAATAAAAAAAAAACCAGAGGAAGTAGATACGGCACGCTGAGTTCAACGTAGCAATATGAACGCAGGAGGCCCCCCTTCGAAGCGCAGAGCACCCTGACGTACTGACTTGCCTCCACATGCTTGACCATAGCAACCACGGCCTGCTGCCGATTGCTACTGCTAATAATCCGATTTGGAATTTATACAAACTTCAAATTTCAAACTGCAGTGGCAGTAATCGACGTACGTCGTTGATCAGCAGCAATTTGAAGCCAAATGAGTTGCACAAACAGGCATGCAGCAGATGAAAAGGGACCATCTTTACTATGGAAACCGTGTCACATTTAACAGACATTCACAAGACAGTACTGATTCACCACCAGCACAACTGCACAAGCTGAAACTGAATTGTCCATGAGTCACTAAGCTTTGCTTAAATGAAACGAACTTTTAAGTCAGCGTCATCAGCTAAAACTCTTCGTTAACCTCCTGTTTCTTGTCCTTGCTCTTCTTCTTCTCCTCCTCTTCCGTCATCTGGACGGCGCCGTCGCTCCCATCGGTGGCCGGCGTCGACGTCGGCGCCACCTTGAACTTGGCGTAGATGTCGCCCTTGTAGAAGCTCATCGTCCTCCACACCAGCACCAGGGATACGAGCACGCCGGCGAAGGTCACGGCCGTGATGATGAGGAAAGGCTTCTTGAAGCACTGCACCCCCTTGCAGATCTTGTCGCCGACGACGGCGACGCCGCCGTGCTGCCTCGCCGCCTCGGCGTCGTACATGCGGCCGGTGACGCGCACGTTGAGGACGTAGGCTCCGATGGGGCTCGCCGCCGAGCCAAAGTTGAAGAGCGTGGAGTAGTACTTGAGCCCGAACACCTCGGAGATGATGGCGAAGAGCAGCGGCCACTGCGCGCCGAAGCAGAAACCGATGATCACCGACGAGGCGTACAGCGACTGCGGCACGCCGAAGGCGATGAGGAGGTGGCCGACGCAGGAGAGCAGGAGCACGGTCGTCAGCGCAAGCGGCCGCGGGAACCTGTACCGGGACAGTAGGATCTCAGATATGTAGCCGGCGCCGACACGGCCGGCATAGTTCCAGATGCTGATGAGGGAGACGAAGGTGTTGATGCTCTTCTTCGGGTAGCCCAGCGACTGTCCGATCTGCGCCATGTTGTCGATCGCCGTCAGCGTGCCGCCGATGCCGAACACCGAGACGACGAAGAGCACCAGCATCTCCACGCTGACGAGCGCCTGCATGATGGAGTAGTCCTCCCCCAACGCCGGCGGCCTGAACATGCTGGCGATGCAGCTGCCCAGGCCGCACGACGGCCGGGGCTCGTCGGCGGCGGCGGCCTTCTCGCTCTCCGGCTCTTCGACGGCGATGTCCGGCGGCTGCTGCAGAGACTGCTCGAGCTGGGAGACGGCCTTGTACTCCTCCTTGATGACGACGCCGAGGGGGAGGAAGAGGATGAGGAGGAGCACGGTGGCGCCGACGACGTACGCGGCGTGGGAGAACCTTGGCACCTGCTTCTGCACGACGATCATGACGAGCAGGTAGGCGGCGAGCGCGATGGAGATGTAGAGGAAGTAGAAGAAGGGCTTGCTGTTGGGCTCCTCTCCCTCGCGGCGGCGGCGGTACGGCATGACGCGGATGGTGTGCACGAAGAAGATGTAGACGGCGGCGGGGAGCCATGCGATGAGGAGGACGAGCGACTTGGAGTCGTCGCCGTAGATGGCGAGGTAGAGCTGCGTGTAGATGGCGCCGCTGAGCCCCACGAAGCCCTTGAGGAGGCCGATGACGATGCCGCGGCTCTCCGGCGAGTTCTTGACGCAGGAGACGAGCGCGCCGGTGTTGGAGAAGGTGAGCGCGTTGGCGCCGACGCAGATGTAGATGCACATGAGCCACACCGGCGGCACCGCCGTGCGCGCCGTGAGGGCGAGGTAGATCATGAGGTAGCCGCCGAGGTTCATGCCGGCGCCGATGAGGAGCACGGCCCACGTGGGCGCCACCTGCTGGACGAGGCCGGAGATGACGCCGACGTTGGTGCCGAGGTCCTTGAAGAAGCTCAGCGTGTTGAGCGTCTGCTGGTTGTACCCCAGCGTCGACCGGAGCTCCGCCGAGTAGAGCGCGAAGATGTACGTCGACCCGGACGCCGCCATCACCACCATGGATGCGAACACCACGAACCACCGGCTCCGAACCACCCTCGACACGAACGCCGGCGTGCACATCACCGCCGCCGCCCCCTCGCCGCCGGCCATTTCTCCGACGTCCACTCTCTCACCGGCTCACCCTCTCTTCATTCAGATAGCAATCGAGATCGATGCAAATCACCAAGTGTACGTGTGACCTCATACTTATAAACGGAAGCGTACGTGTGTACTTGTTGACTAGCGAGTAGCGAGTAGTGCTGAATAGCAGATGCGACGCAGGGCACGGAATGGGCAGTACTGCCATGAGAGATACTTCTTTAGAACGGACAGCCACAATCTTGGAAAAAATATGCCAAGTGTACAAGTTGGTATTTCGCTGGTAGTAGACTTCTGAGCACGTTGGGGAGCTTCATTCGCTGCGATAGTTGATTATGCTCAGCACTGCACGAGAGATCTTAATTGGTAGATTGTTTAGGAATTAGGAATCCATGGCTGCTTGCATCCGGCTGCTAAGGGATCTAGCGTGGATCGACCGATACATGCTACGCAACACCCAGGGGTGAGTCGTCGGGTCATTTTAATATTAAATCAGTATGTTTAAGATTCAAATTGTAGGTTTATATGTATATATACTAAGGGATAGACTATTTGGCAGGCGCCTGCAATTTTAACTTTTGTGCAAGCTCAAAAGTTCCACCATAATAATATGTTTCTTCCAATAACTGAAAAGGTGAAAAAACGGTACAAATTTATTGAAACTTTTAGCGTCGACACGATTTCGTAGTTTCGCTATAACAAAAATAAATACATAATAAACAAAAACAAAATAAATCTATAATAAACAAAAACAAAATAAATACATAATAAAAAACAATATAAATATATAATAAACAGAAAACAAAATAAATCTATAATAAACAAAACAACAAAAATAAACCTATAATAAACAAAAAATAATAATAAACAGAAAACTAAAAGTTCCACTAAATTTATATTGTTGTTCCACATTTCTATTCGCCGGAAGAAATGTTTTAAAAAACTGGAACTTTTAGCGCCGTGTCCTGCTACCGCAATAACTCGGTTCTTTGTTTGGAAGGCGGCACCGCACAAAAGTTCAAATTGCAGGCGCCTGCCAGATAGCAATCCCGATATACTAATAGGTAGTAATAAACAAGAAGGGTTTGTCCGAATGTCCGAAAGACACTGGGGTCGCTTGACCCTGGTGATAACACTATAGATCCGCCCCCTAACAACACCACATCATTGCCGATTCAGAACTAGCTGTACCACTAGTTCCTGAATCGATGGTGCATTAGGGCATGCCCAATGCCACCTCCATATTCCCCTATCCTATTCCTATTCATTCACTTTCTATTATTATCCTATCTCTCTCTACAACTTTCTCTTTTATATTTTATTCCCTACCTACTGCTACAATGTTTTGAGGATAAAAAAATGAGGGCCAAAATCGGGTAGCGTTGGGAATGCCCTTAGCGACAGTGAAATCCGAGGTTATTCTACCATGAATCGATAGTGACAGTCCATCACTACCTTATTCATGCCATGAACTGATAGTGATAGTCCCTACATTATTACTTGGTTCATGCAATGAATCCACACAACAGCATATAGAATAGCAGAATATCATTGCCTATTTGAAGCACAATAGCACAACATCATGTAGGTTGAAACATTGTTTCATACAAACTAATAATAGAATTTTCACAATGCATGTTTTATTTACTACCAAGCATAGATTTAAAGCTCAGTTTGAGCATAGGGTGTGACAAATGAGACTCGCAAGATCACAGTGCATCTAGATCAGCTATACATGTGCATCTCATCTCAGTTCATAGTACATTGGAGAAGCGTCAAGAACCAAAACAAATCATATCATGAAGAAGAACTACATTTAAATCATAGGGCGCTCATCCAGATCAATTATACATATGCATCGATCCTAGTTTGATCCACCATGGTTGTGACATCACTGATTGGCCTAAAATTAATGTAAAAGCCGGAATGATTTTTTGTTATCTAAAAATAAAGATAAGTACTTTATATGGTTTTTGACGGCGTGTTCACCGCTCAACCACTGCGGATCACACCCCTAGTCAGATTTCTAACCTGCTAGCCTATCAGCCGTGCTCGGTTCGATTTGAGCGTCGGACGCAGCAAGGAGCGACTCACAGAGTTTACCCAGGTTCGGACCCCCCTGCGGGTAATAGTCCTACTCCTGCTGAGCCTTAGCTCTTTTCTGATTGTGGTTGAATGGAATGTGGTTACAGAATGCTTGCGAACTGTGTGTTCCAAACGCACGTACCCCCTCCTCCCTCTCTCTCCGCTCCTTTTATACAAGCCTTGAACTGGCGGAGAGAGCCGAGGGTAGGCGATAAGATTTTAGTACAGCGACGAGACACGACAGAGAGACGCAAAACGTGCAGCCGCTTACGCCGAAGCGGCGCCGCTTCGCGCGTTTCGCAGTGGCCATCGACCCGCCTGATCCACGCTGGTGAGGATGCGGGTGAGGCCCAGCCTGCTCCTCCTGACGCGGGCGGCCATCTCAAGCAAACCTTCTCTCTGCCGGTCAATTCTTCGCGCCACGGATGGCGGCCGCTCGCACCTACGGGTCATCAGAAGCGGTAATCATTTCTTCGGCTGTCTATCCGCGCGTGATGTCGCATTAAATGCGTTCGTCCTTCGCAGCAGGGAGAGGCTTCGCCCAGAAGACTCCTTCCGCAACGCCTTCGCCACGGGGCCCCGCTGATGGGGGGGGCCTCTATGCGCCGAGGGCTCGCCACGCGCCCACCGGTGCGTGGGGCCCTCGCCCGGCGCGCTGATGGGCTCGCCCACACGCTGGGACCTGGTCGCCCGCCTGACGTGTGGGGCCCTCGCCTAGTCTTCTAAGGGCTCGCCCACGCGCTGGGGCCTTGTCGCCCGCCTGACGCGTGGGGCCCGCTTGATACGCCGTGGGGCTCGCCCACGGCTGGGCTCGATCGCCCGCCGACGCGTGGGACCTCGTCCGGCCTGAGGGCTTCGCCACGCCACTGGGCCTTGTCGCCCGCCTGACGCGTGGGGTCCGCTTGATCTTCTCAGGACTCTTTGCACCCTGGTATTTATTACACCGACAGTTTTATAGTCATTAACTTTATTGACCACGAAAGTTGCAAAGCCTCACTGTGGTTGCGAGTTGCGGCATGACTGGATGACCTTGAAAGTTGTAGAGCCTCACTGGCGCATTGATTCCCATAGTGTGCTCGGGAACCTCTCTACTCACATTGTTGCTTTGAATCCCTTGCCTGCAAAAGTTCATCCCCCTTATTAAATAATAGTGAAACTTGTAATCCCTGGTGACTTCTCCTCCAACTCCTACCATGTTTTCTTCTCCACAATGTCATCCTCTTTCTCCTACTCTAGTGACTTCTCCTCCAGCTCTTGACCCTGTTTTCTCCAACGAGGAGAACGATGCTGCAATCACTGTTGTTTCCTTGTAGGAAAAATTCTCTACTTAAGCGCGTGTGGAGGAAGAAGTGGCTGACGATGAGGCCATAGATGATGATGATGATGATGATGAGGAGGAGGAGGAGGAGGAGGAGGGACGGTGTCGTGGTGGTGGCTAGGATTGATCCGAACAACTCCATCAACCCTTGTGATGATGAGTCCCTGGGCCCCCACCAGACCTTGGTGCTAGCGGCAACGCATCACCGATCAACTCGAGCGACAACAACAATGGATGTGGCCATGGTTGTGGCGACAAGTGACTTTATTTAATTTAGTCGACGCCAGCATCAAATTAGTCCAAAAAACTTCTGGAAATATAATCAATTTGTAGGTTCCTGAAAATATAATTTAGGCCGAATCGACTAATATCATCGGCTTTATAGTGCCATCTAAAATTATAGAAAACTTAGGAGAAATATATTGATCACCGTAAGTAGTGGATCTTGGCTCGACCAGGTGAGATTTAGCTTAGGATAGCTATTGGGAGAGCAGATGCGATCTCGAGCAAGGTGCTTCTAGTCTGGAGTTGCCAATGATGGAATCATCGAGTGGAGGTGGCATGAGATCGACATATGCGGACGGGGTCGACCTGCACGGTGACTAAAGGATGGGCTCGGGCTGGAGGAAAACGTTTTGCACTTTTGCTCGAGCTAGAGGTAGAAGAAGTTTTGCTCGGTCTGGATGAGGAAGATGGGGTTGTTTAATTTTGGTTTTATTTTATACTTCACATAGGCATATATTTGTTCTTCCTCCTCAATTATTCTAGCGGTTGTAAGGGAATAAGAACTGGCATTGATATGGTGGTGACTTGGACCGGCAACAAAAGCATCACTGCCGGCTGGTGGTCTGGCTCTATGGAAAAGTGATAGTTAGCATCACTATCGGTTTATAAACCCTTGGTGAAATTTTCTGTGAGATGACTTATGAACTGGCAATGATAGGTTCTCATTATCAATACTGAGTGAACCAGCAATGATGAACCGATATTAAAGAGGTGTTTTTTAGTTGTGATTGTTTTGGTGTATTGCCAAGGTTTAGACTTTTATATTGCCAAAAAGGTCTTTTTTTAATAAAAACTATAAATTTACTGCATATAAAGCATGAGCAAATGGAGCCACTATATTAACCGAAGAAATTTTCATGTTAATTAAAGAAAAAAATCTACGCTATTCATTAATATAGTACTAATCCATATATTATAATGACTTTTACACGAAAGTCCATGTGTGTGTGTGGAGCTACGATGATCTTATTGTTCATGGTCAGAGCACGCGTACATACGTAAATTCATTATAACTAGTTTCATGCATATATGTAGCTAGCATATATATACGATTTAGTATGGTAATTTACTCTACAGTGTTTGACCGGCACCTATTGCATGCTAATGATGGATGCCTAGCGAGATTATATATATTAGGAGTTTCTCGAAAATACTCAGCTCGAAGGACACGCGCTATGTGAGTAAGAGCATGTATTCTTTTCAGCGTATCGTTGCGTTTGGCGCATTACTGTAGCAATTTTGAGAGCTCTCGAAATGAGGTGTAAAGATTATAAAAGAATAATTTAAAATAGTTTTAGAATCTTTATAAGGACTACTAAAAGACACAAAAAAAAATCGCTATAAATTATCACACCATTTAGTCTATATAAAAATAGCAAAATTTGCTACAGTAATACGCAACAGTACGTAACGCTAAAAAGAACAAAGCCTTACTCGCACACAAAGTTTCTTAATTCTCGTGTAGACTCGACTCTTGTTTAAGAGACGACTCAAATATCTATCTATACTCTCTGTTCTCCACATCATCAATTAGCTGACATGACACTGATGAGAGGTGGCTTAGAGACTGCTGAGATTCACCGTTCTACATGCTCTAAAATTTGATCAACATTTCATTTATGCATGCATGGATGGCAGCTAATTTCTTAAGATATGTAATTAATTAACCTAAGCGATTATATCTATGCATGCATATACGCTAGTCGTAGCTTATTTAGGATCATGCGACAGTTGTGCGCGCTGCAGCGACTGAGGAACTATAGGAATATCACAATAGTGAGACAATGAAGGCTTCAAGATACGACTAGCTAGCTGGTTTTGTTGATCATTGTTTATCCTCCGTGCGTTCCATGCATGCAATGATCGATCGATGGAGTGAGATTCCATGCGTTGCTGCTCTGGCCGTGTGGACTGTGGAGCATTCTCTACCTTGATTCTTTTTTGTTTTTGATAAGAGATTCTCCACCTTGATTCTAGTTGGCCTTTAGGAGGCGCATGGGCACCGGATTTATTTGGAAGGGAAGATGAGCCAGCTGTTGCCTGCCTGTCTTGCCACGGCAAACATATATATTCCTACGCGTGATGATCACGAGGCTACAATATCTTCTGAGGACACTTCGCTGTAGGACAAATAATTAACGATGAAATAGTCCACAAATAAGGATTGGTTATGCCCTAACAAATCTGAGGATACAACAGAACAATGCACCAAAAATCTTGGAGAAAGTCTCCACCTTATCTCTTTCTATATATTTCAAAGGACATATATGAGCAATTAATCCATCATTCTTAATTATGTTAATCACGAGGTTTTCCGTTATAAACAGATTGTTGGATCGTGAGGTCGACCAAGCCCATCTTCGCCTTAAATTCAGTTCCCGCTTTATGACTTAATTTTGACGACTAAAATTCGCCAACATAGGCCCAAATATTATACTAAATTACCAATTTGAACAGACAAATTTGTACATTGGAAATTGATCATCTCATTTTAAAATAACGAAAAAGGTGCCCGCTCATTTATGCGGCTAGATCTCGTATCTAATATTGACTCCTTTCCTAACCTCCTATTTGATTTCGACTTCTTTTCTAATCTCGCATTTGATATAGACTCTTTTTTAATTGCTTCTATTTTATTGCGGTAGTGGGTAGACTATTCTTTTTAATCTGAGTTGTTGTAATTCGGACCAACAATAATTAACGGTGTAGATTTTTCCTCCTTCAATTATTATGGGATTTTCTATTAATTTATAATTAATTAATGTGATAGTTTCGCTGAATCCAGTTTTAGTTATACAATTGATAGATACCAACTGCATCGTTTGTCTGTCATGTGATATATATCTGCATTTTTTATGTTAATCGTACAACCCAACGAGTCAACAGCGGTACCATTTAAGCACTGAGAAGCGACTTAACAAATACCGATGGTGTTGCTGGATCAAAACCAGGCTCAGAATCGTCAAAGTGTATATGTCCCTTTCAGGGACCTGCAGCGATGCCGGATGAAATCGGGCATTGAAAAAACGAAGCATGCATATGCATACGCGTACTCATTAGAGAATCACCATATATATAAATACTATATAATTAGTTAGGCTCTTGAGAGGGGAATCTCCTTATCATTAGACAACATCACAGCAGGGCCTTAAAAAGTTGATCGAAGTTATTGAGATGGATATCCTGCTATGTCCTGCAGGTCAAGGAATCATGCATGATTTCATGGCTAATCATAGTCCAACTAATTAATGGGCTCCTCAGCAATCTTTCATGTGATGTTTCTTTTTTGAGAGAGAGTATGAAATTACTGATCGGTGGATGCAGCTAGCTGCTCTGTACAAATGAAGACGGCAATGTGCCGTACCAGTGCTTTATATCTCTCTAGATCTAGGCAATTTAACCAAAAGTATATGCGCACCCAGCGCCCTTGAGATATATGGCCTTATTTGTTTGAGCCGAAAGTTGTTGATAACTTTAATCTAAAAAGTTGTGACCCCTCGAAATACATCTTAAAGAGTTTAAAAAATTATGAAAAAAATATTTTACGAACTATAAGAAGAACTATTTAAAACCATACAAAAATGACTACAAAGTATTACATCGTTTGGCTTATACAAAAATAATAAATTTTAATTTAATTTTAATTTAATTTAAACTTAAACAAATAAGGCCTCTATGAAACAAAATGGATCTCTGCCTTATGGTTGAGGTGCCGTAGGCGTGGTATCCGGCCGCCCCTAGCCATAGCATGGGTGATACTTAAAGTAGTTCCTGTATGAAAATGTTTTTACATTCCTTGGTAACAAGTATTAATATACTAGATAAAAGGCTATTTTGGCACTTTCAAATGATCCTTTCCTCTCTCCTAAGTCCTCTCTCTCGTTGTTCTCTTTCTCTTGTGGTCGTTTCCTTCGCACCATCGCTAGCCATCACATGTTTCTAGGCGGCGATGATAACTTTGTTGGCAACGCCATGGGCACAGGTGGCGACAGAAAGTAAGGCATGACGACGCGTAGGGATAGGCGTGGAAATGAGCCCAATTCAAGCGACTCAGGCTCATGAAACATCACGAGCTAAAGGGTGGCTCGGTTCGGGTTTGCAAAATATCATGAGCTGCTGATGAATCTTGTCTCGGACTCGTTATCCCACAAGCTGAGCCTGGAACTGAGACGAGTCCGAGCTGCTCGTGAGCTCCAAGCTAAAGTTCATGCCCAACGTAGGGCAACATGCGGGGCAGTCAGAAACAGCCTGCACTCCTAACTAGTGAGAGAGAGGGAGAAGAGAAGGCAGGGAAAACCTTAGGCCCTGTTCTTTTGAGCTGATCTGAACGGCTGATCGGCTGAACGGTAGAAATGACTGAACTTTGAGAGCTTCTCGAGCTAGTCTTGAAATCCGGATATATTTTGTTTGACTTGCTTTTTAAAGCATTAGAACCCACCTTCAAAACAATGAAAAAACATATTAAAAAAACTCAAAGCATATGTGTTTTCAAAACGTAGATAAGTCGTTAAGCTGCTAAGCCGTTAAGCTGAAAAGAACTGGGCCTTAGACAGTTGTGTTATACCTTGAGGTAAAAAAAAAAAGAATACCCACACACATATAGGGAAATTTGGTTCTATACCACTTGTAATTATGAAAATGTCACTTAAAATTGTCTAACTGAGGATATGCCACCGAAATAGCTATTTGTATTTGAAAATACTATTGAAAATATTAGGAATTTTCTCAATATTTTAATCCACAGTAGAATTATGTATAACATGACATGAGTGAAGTATATTTCAAAATCAGCATTACTAGTACTAGATATGAAATAAAATAACATACCCATCTTGTACGAATATAGTACTAAAATTGAAACGAGGAACAGAACTCAGTAATAGAACCCGCGACGAGCACGAGCACGGGCGCAACGGCTCGAGGAACGACGTTGTCATTCTCGTTTGCCATTCTCGAACTTGAAGTAGTCAATCAGCTTGATGCACTGTTCGTCGTGTAGTCGATCACCAGCCACCGCGAGCGTAGTCGATGAAGAACAGGAGCAGTCGTGCAAAGGTGCGCTCCCCAAAAACCTTATCGGCCTCCTATCCCATGCAGAATCACCAGGAGATCGAAGGCTCGGAGGCCTGCTCACCCTGTTCGCCTGTGCGCGCAGGAACAGAGCCGGAGAAGATGTGTATGAAGAGCGAGGTATGTTACACATGGCGAGGTGCGCATGCTTTTATAATTCCTTTTTCTTTTCTAACCTCGCAATTGAGAGGCACATAACCTAACTATTTAAGTTGGTCAACCCCTCTCTCAATTTTTCATATGTTACTAATACCTTTGCTAGTCTTAGTATTGCACATGGGCCTTGAAAATAATTAAATTAAATAGGCTCAACCCAATTAATCTAAGAAATACCACTGAATCTAGTATTCCATGATTTTAATTACATGACCAAAATGCCCTCACCTCGGTGGATAATTCCATAAGCGCCTATATTAATACGTTATTCACCGGTCGCTCGCTCCATCGATCAGTCCACGCAGCGACGAGCTCGGAGCTCGGAGCTCGTGGTTCAACTTCCGTGCCCGCCACCGCGCGCGCGCGCTGGCTCGTCGTCGCTCGTGCTGGCGGCGTTTGTCAAACGTCAGAGCACCGCGTACGTCGACGTCGCCAACTCGCCATGCGTCCCTGTCTCGACGTCGACGACGCGCGTATATATGCGTGGGCTCTGCCTCTAGCTACTGCCTCCATCCAAATCCAATCCAGCTAGCTAGTGTAGCATGCATCTTATCGATCTGCAGAATGCAAGGGGGGCACGTCAGCGACTGAGCGGCGTCGGAGGCCTCCACGATGCGTATACCAACAAGTGAGTGTTGTACGTACGTACTTGTTCATCTACGAGTGTACGGTCTCCTTTAAAGTCCGATGTACTTGTACTAGTAGTACGGTAGCACCCATCAGCACGATATATATATATAGTTGTAACAATCTAGCTTTGATCGGTGTACCCGGCCGGCCCACCCTTGCGCTCTCGTACTAGCTTTGCCTACAGCATCGTCATCACCGTTTTTAAATTTTGATCTATGTTATCGTCTTTAAACCATTATTTATGGGGTAGCCATATTTTCATTTTCTCCAACATATTGATCGTTGAAACGATAAAGGAACTAGAGAAAGAATATCTAAATAAAGAGACTCGGAAGTAGAATAGACTCGAAAATAGAATATCTAAATAAAGAGAAAGATCTAATATCTAAATTTAAATACTAAGATAGAGATTGTGACGGAGTGCCGAGAGTAAGAGAAACTAGCGGTCAAAGTATGTCCCCGAAGACATTTTTTAAATCAAAATACGTCTTATAGAATAAAAATGAAAAGGAGAAAGTACTAGCTCAAAATAATTATATGTCACGCAACAACTTCACGTTTGGTCGTAGATATTTGGTTGTTATACTATCTTGTCAACAAATGCTACAGCTTACGCTTTATAAGAAAAGAAGTTCGGAGCTTGGACTTTGGGGGGTACCTAGCGTGTTCAAAATGTGACGTGCATTCGTGTGAAGGAATCAAACTACTGCATCTGCTACCTTGGACGGAAGCGTCAAAAACACATGGTCCAAGTCAACGGATCGATTGACTCAGATGGCCTATCCAAATCAGTGTGGGGATTACATTTTATACAGTACGAGTGATCTTCACCGTCCATTGTATTGCTCACAAAGTGAAGTTTATTAGTGAAACAACTCTGGGAAAACCGGAAAAAAGCGGCGGCGACCGGAGAAAAAAAAAAGAGACGAGGTGAAAGAACAAGAGAGATGGAGCCATGGAGGGCCGCGATCTTTTGCAGGGTTGGTACCGTGATTCTTGATCTGTTCGTAGGCTATTGGTGTGTGTCGCTCTGTGGTGGAATTTTTTGTCGAGCTACCATGCAGAGCTATCATGATGTCGAATGCTTTTGTCGATTTATATGTGTGTTCAATGAAGGTAGATTAGAGAAAGACGATGGAGGGGTTAAATTGGGATGTTTGTGCATTGTCTCTGACAAAGAAAAGTAGAACATAAAAAAAAACTATAGTATAATACTAGTTGAAACATTGTGCCACACATATTGCAAATGCTTGATTTGAGTGAGAGGAATGCAACCTGATTTTAATACTACTCTCATAGATGGTGTTGCATTGTAATAGATTTTTTAAAAGTTGTAAAGTTTGGTCAATGATTTAATAGAAAATAGCATTGGGCCGTTATTGGGCCGTGTGTAGTTTCCAGCATGGCGCATCCAGCCAGTTCTTTTTTTTCAAAAGGAGCGAATACGATCCCATAAAGTAGTATTTAGACCTAACCTACGTTAGATATGCGCGAATACAACTCATTTTACACTAACATTCTAGCAATGCTGGACTAATCTCGCGGAGCATAACATTCACGGAGGGTTTGGAGTAGCATGCTAAAAGCGTCATTAATGGAGCTTCGATAAGAGCATCTCGATCCAATGGCATAGTGATGCATGTACTTATCTGATTACAACAGAATATATTAATATCTCTAACACACCCCCACAATCTCAACTAGTATGAACAAGATTGAGATTGGAATTGAGACGTGAGAAATCACGCTGTGGCAGAGGCTTTGTTAGAACATTAGCCAACTGATCTGAAGAAGAAACAAAACGAACTTCCAAACGTTTTTCAGCAACCTTTTCTCGAACAAAATGGAAATCGATTTCAATGTGCTTTGTCCATGCACAGGATTTGCAGTGAGATAAGTGGCTCCCAGGTTATCACACCAAAGAATTGGAGCACTATTCTGAAACTCACCAAGTTCACGCATCAAAGATTGCAACCAAGTGAGTTCTGACGCTGCATTTGCTATAGCCTTGTACTCTGCCTCGGTACTTGACCGTGAAACTGTGGGTTGTTTCCGGGAGCTCCATGAAACAAGGTTGGAGCCACAAAACACAGCAAAGGCACCGGTGGATCGCGATCATCAGGGCATCCAGCCCAATCGGCCTCAGAGAAAGCGCTGAGAAGCATAGACTTAGAAGGTCGAATGCTCAAACCCATATCACTAGTGCCTTTCAAATACCGTAGAATTCTCTTCACAGCAGTCCAATGAACATCTGTTGGAGATTGCATAAACTGACAAACTTTGTTGACAGCAAAGGACACGTCTGGTCTTGTGATCATCAGATATTGCAATGCTCCCACAGTACTTCGGTATAAATGAACTTGTTCAGCAGAAAGAAGCTGGCCTTCTTCACGAGACAACCGAGATGAGCTAGCCATAGGAGTATTAGCAGGTTTACTGTGAAGAAGCTTCGCTCGACGAAGGATATCCAAAATGTACTTTGTCTGAGTTAAGACCAATCCACCCCCATGCTGAGTGACCTCAACACCTAAGAAATAATTCAGATTGCCAAGGTCCTTGAGGGCAAACTCAGCAGAGAGTCGGACAAGGAGTTGATCAACAAACACTGAAGAAGAGCTAGCAAAAATGATGTCATCGACATAAATTAGAGCATAAGCATGAATTGACCCATGATTGTATATGAACAAGGAGGGATCAGCCTGAGATGCCACAAAACCATGCTGCACTAGTGCCTTACTCAAGCGATGATGCCAAGCCCGAGGCGCTTGTTTGAGTCCATATAACGCTTTGGACAAACGACACACATGTGTAGGGTGGCTGTGAGCATCGTTGAGCCCTAATTTTTATTAGTGGCATTGATGACAAAATTAATTAATATAAAGGGTTAAAGTTTTTTTTGGACTTCTCGGAACCTTAGCGAAGACTCGGCGATTTTTATAAACCCTAATTTGAAGCGTCGACAATTTTCTGAGCTGCTCCAAGATTTCAAATGCGTGACCGGGCGAGAGAAGAGGTCACGTATAGATTAAGAGTAGTTAGGTTTATTTCCTGTTTTTCGTCGGATTTCAAAAGGGGTTCGAATGTCTCGGACTATGCCGGATCTTTGCGAATTCTTGAAAACTCGGTTTTCGTAGTCCACCACTTCTAAAAATACCCAAATATCCCTTTGTGAGATTTCTAGAGAGAGAGAAACCCACCTAAATTCCCCCACAATTTTAGCTCGAAAATTCCCTCTCTGTCAGACGGCGTCTGGAAAAGCCAGACGGCGTCCGACCAGCCCAAAATCCAAATTAATTTACACTGTCGGACGGCGTCCGGTGGTTACCGGACGGCGTCCGATAAAGTTCACTTTTGGCTATTTCTCGCTGCGGACGGCGTCAGGGGCGTCCGTAGCTCGGGGCTTGCTCGATCTTTCTTTGCTCGGACGGCGTCCGTGCTGGGACCGACGGCGTCCGATAAACCTATTTTTGCTGAAAGCGAGACGCTCTGCTCGGACGGCGTCCGAGCCCGTCGGACGGCGTCCGATAGAGTGTAACGGCTAGTCTTTTGTCCTCTTCCGAGGGCAACGGCTAGTTTTGCTCTAGGGCTATAAATACCTATCTAGTGGTGGCTATTTTGAGGTTTGCTGCTCCACTTCACCTACCACATTCATAGCTCATCAATTAGGTGTTCTAGAGCCATTCCTCCACCCACAAAGCATCCAAAGCCACAAATCATTAAACCCCAATACCGAGCTTCATGGAAATCCTTCGATCCGCATGATCGGGCGTTTGAGCTTGTTACTTTTGAAGACATCCTTCGTGGAGGCGTGGGCTTGAGAGTAGGCCTTGGCGTGTGGCTACTCTTGAGTCGGTGTCTGGTGACGGAGTCCACCTCGCGGAGTGGCGGAACGACTACCGGGAGTAAGTGAGGCGTGAGGCTCGAGAGCGAGCCGGTCCTTGTGCGCAAGGGGTAGCCTCAACGGAGAGTAGGAGTTGCGGCTCCGAACTTCGGTCAAACATACACCGTGTCGCCCTCTTATTTACTTTCCGCACTTACTACCGTTGCATTGAATGTGTTGATTGTGATGCCATGTCTTAGTTGCTTGTTAACTTGTTTATCGCTTCCGCTTGCGTATCAATTGACACTAGGATTGGGTCACTATTAATTTGATGCTTAATCAACAATTAATCAAAGAAAAATTAAAATTGCCTATTCACCCCCCTCTAGGCCTTAGGATCCTCTTTCAGTGGCTAGTATCTTCAAAACCTGGAGGTTGCTGCATGTATACTTCTTCGTCAAGAGAGCCATGCAGGAACGCATTCTGAATGTCAACCTGACGAAGATGCCATCCTTTAGAAACAGCTAAGGATAGGACGAGTCGTATAGAAGTAGGTTTGATCACTGGACTATACGTATCAACATAGTCAATACCATATACTTGAGAGTATCCTTTAGCTACTAATCGAGCTTTGTAGCGCTCAATGGTTCCATCTCTATTTTGTTTAACCTTGAACACCCATCTCGAACCAACAACATTGTGTCCAGCTGGTTTAGGAACAAGTGTCCATGTTTTATTCTGAGACAGGGCAGATATCTCGTCCTGCATTGCTGCACGCCACTCTGAATGCTTAAGAGCTTCGACATGAGAGGTAGGTTCTTGAGGACACGTAATAGCAGCAAAACCTTTGCGTCCTTTAATTGGATATCTAATTGTACCATCAGTGAATACTTTGGGCCGAACAATGTCATTCTGAAGCCGAGTGCGCCTTTGAGCAGGAGGTGAATCCATTGGTAGTACCGCAACAACAGGTTGGACTAGATCACTGTGTACTGGATCAGATGGAGTAGCCTGTCCAAAAACTTCATCACATGGAACATGAGATTCATTAGTAGGACTGTCAGGAAGAACATGATGCATACGATCAGCTAAAACTTCTGGCTCAGCAAAGGAAGATGGAACAGAAGGTAGAACAACAGAATCAGATGCTAGAGACTTAGATATAGAATCTGACGACACAGGTGGAGAATTAGCGAAGGGAAAAATATTCTCATCGAAAACGACATCACGAGAAATATACACTCTGCCTGTGGACTGATGAAGGCATTTGAAACCTTTGTGTTTGTTGCTGTACCCAAGGAACACACACCTTTGTGACCGAAATGAAAGTTTGTGTTTGTTATATGGACGTGGATTTGGCCAGCATGCACAACCGAAACAACGAAGAGACATATAATCCGGTTCTCTATTCAGAAGACGTTTCAAGGGTGTTTCATAATCAAGAACCCTTGTAGGCATACGGTTGATCAAGAAGCATGCTGTTAAGAAGGCCTCATCCCAAAATTTAATGGGCATTGATGCTTGAGAGAGAAGAGCTAGGCCTGTTTCAACTATGTGACGATGTTTCCTTTCGACTCGCCCATTTTGCTGATGTGTGTGTGGACATGACACTTGATGTGCAATGCCTGAATCTCTAAGATGCCTATTAAGAGCTTGGTATTCACCACCCCAATCTGATTGAACTAGACGAATCTTAGTGCTAAGAAGGTTCTCGGCATGTTTTTGAAAATCAACAAAGGCATCATAAGCTTCATATTTGTGTTTTAGAAGGTAGATCCAAGAGAAACGAGTAAAGTCATCTAAGAAACTCACATAATACTTGAAGCCATTGACTGATTGAACAACAGGTCCCCATACATCTGAATGAACAATCTCAAGAGGAGAAGATGTTACACGATTGGACTGATTAAATGGTAATTGGTGACTCTTTGCTTGCTGGCAAGCATCACAGATGGAGTCATTTTTATTCAAACATTCCTGACCTAAAGAGCGAAGAACCCTAGACACAACTGGACTTGCAGGGTGTCCTAGACGCTGATGCCATCGATCCGTAGAAGAACGAGTGATGGCGAGGACTTTATTGGATGATGTGTTGCAATATGGCGAATATTAATTAGGTGCAATAAAGGACAACTTAACCAAAGATGTTAACCAGATTAAATAGAATGAGCAAACACATAACAATGCCATGGAAAAGACTATTTATCATGTATTCTTCAAAATTGGACTGCAAGGCACCAAGTAACATGATAATCCAATTAAGAACATGGTAGACAACATATCAAGTGAATAGATCACCATTGACATGATTAGGGAGCTCTCAGATTTAACCAATAACTGGTTGCTGTAAAAACAGCCATCCTAGTTATAGTTCTTAGTGATTTCACAGGTAAAATACAATCTGAGATTAATATCAAGGATTATACAAAATAATTCTGCACTGTTTTAGAATAGAAATCAGATCAAAACATCCCAATTTCACCAATTGACTTGCTGATCTACTAGAATTCAAGGTAATAGTCACTGGAAACAAGTCAATATAACCTGAACCAAACCGAACAACACAAAAGTGCAATGTACAGGAATCAGATTCAATAAACAGATTGATAAACACAATCAACAAAGATAAGGTGCAACCGAACGAGTACCAGTGATATAACACACTAAGATCAATTATCTAGTGTACAGATCATCAACAAGTCATGGCAAAAAGGGATGAACTAATTAAATTCTTAACCAGTGCAGCTTCTAACTGATATAATCACAGGATATAATTAACAGATTATATTCTCAATGCCTCAATCAAATTTTCGTCATAGAGCAAAAGGATCAAGCCCATACCACAATATCTGAAAGCTTCAAACCGTAGATTTAGCCTCTAATTCAAGGATTAGATCCCCAAAATCTCTAATTGGTACACTGTACAACCACAAAAGGGGAAGCCGCAGTAATTCTTACTTAGCGTCGGATCCGAGCCGACAAAGAAGGCAGCGAAGAAAGGCTAAGAGCGAGTAGCTCGCTGTCGGGGATAAAACCACGGCCCATTGCCATGGCCCACTTCCTGACGGCCCAATCGAACAGCCTACCAGGGCCCAGCTCCCTAGAAGGTTCTATCAGGCCCATGTGCATCTGCCGAAACGACCTCTGGGCGGCACGGTCGTGTCGACCTAGGATTCGTGTCCGAGTCCTACTCGAACAAGAGTTCTGCACTGCTACGTGAAGACCCGGACGTGGTTTCCCGGATTGGAATAGGAGTTGTGATCCCCAAGACATGGAGTATGCCTTATCTGCCTCGGGATATATTTGGCATGTCGAGTTCGTTACGATCTCGTAGTTAGCCCGGCCCGATATTCCCTCGGTAGGTCGGTTTGCTCTGCACTATATAAATAAGGCCCCTGCGGCGTGTTTAGGGGTCAAGCCATCATCTGTTAGGGCCAAGAGTCTTAGCATTGTCGCATATTGCGCACTTGTACACCATAATCTCGCCGAGATTTGTTCGTCTCGTCGAGCCACCTCTTGTAATCATCTTTGATATATAAGAAAGGCTGGATGTAGGGCTATTATCTCTCCCGAGAGGCCTGAACCAGGATAAAAACCCCTGTCTCCCTGTTCGTTGCTGTTCGCATTGTTTGGCGTGTCTCCTATCTCAATCTTCAAGAACCTTAGCGACTTGAGATCGTTATCTCAACCGTCTACAGTTGGCGCCGTCCGTGGGGACCTCGCAGATCGAACATGTCGAACTCTATCAGCGACCAGGAGATTCTCCCTGAGGACTACGACTCAGAAGGACAGGATGTCTCTTCCCCTGCCAGATCGGATCGATCCCTTCGATCTTGATCGCCTTTCAGATCTGGTTTTCGCGCCGGGCAGCTCTTCGCCCGGAGCGCGCGCCTGGTCCCCGTGACGAGCTCCGTGCTCGGGTGCTGGATCTCTTCGCGTCGGGCAGCTCTTCGCCCGGGCGCACGTCTGGTCCCCGCGACGAGCTCCGTGCTCGGGGGCTGGATCAAAACTCCTTCCGGATCCCGGGGCTGTTCGCCTGGCAGTGGATGGCGGGAGAGAGCTGACCAGCACTTGGAACATCGACCACCCGTAAGTTCCTTGTGTAGGTCTTTCGCTTCCTAGCTTCGCGCTTTTTCTCAAATTTCGCGTCTTAGTTCGTCCAAGTCTCTCGGGCTGCCATGTAAAGTTCAACCCATTGAGCGGTGAATGCTCGCGGCCCCCTGCGGTCCTCCTCACCACTTGTCTTCTCATACTACTCTTTCTCTCTGGTAACACTTGATGGCTGCCCGGTCTTGCGAACTCTTGGCTCCGCAATCTTGAGGGTTTTTCCTGCCCGTATCTGGTTTCAACAAGTTCCTAAACTCAGAGTTGCGTAACACGGCATCCAGCCTCGCGGCTAAGCCTGCTCTCGTAAGCCCTCCGCGGCAGAGGCACTTACCGCTCACGGTACAACCACTTGGCAAAGCCTGCTCTCGTAAACCCTCCGCGGCAGAGGCACTTTCCTTGCTCGGTTACCTTCGGAATCGCCTAACTTACGTTAACGGCGCGCCTCGAACGAGTCGATCAGATACGGTGTCGCTTAACTCTCTACGCACGTGCTTGAAGTCGCAAGTTCAGTCTTCATGCATCGTCTGCATCGGGCTAGGGCGTCGCTCTTTCTCTTGTGCACTGCTCGAGTTCGCAAACTCGGTCCTCGAGCACTGCACAACGGGCCGGAGTTAGGCTCGCCGTTCTACCGGTTTCCTAAAACTTTCTAGCGTTGTTCGCCTTGCTCTTGGTTCTGTTCGTCCTTGTCTTTTGCTGCTTTTTTGCGGGAAAAAGCTGCTCGTCGACTCTCGCTCGATTCAAGCGCCGCCGGCGGTCTTGAGTCGCTCGGCCAGCTCCTCGAGGATCGCTTCTTCTCGGTCGATTGGGACTCGAGCTGAATTTCGCAACCCCAGACGCGTTTTCGTTTTCCGCCTTTCCTTAGCGTTGGTTTTCCAAAACCTCGTTGGTCTTCGCTCCGTGGCGCTCCCGCGTCTTGAGCATGTCTTTTATCTGGCGACGATCATGACGGCTCCGGTTAACGGCGCGTGCACCACCGATGGAGTTCGCCCACCGTAGTCGATTCTCATCGCAACGGCATGCCCACCGTAGTCGATTCTCATCGCAACGGGCTCTCCTGGCGCTGGTTCCGCACCCGCCGAGGCGACACCAACGCTGCACGGGTCCATGCCCGGATAAGATTTCGTCTCGCACGTTTTGCCTGCGGCAAAGGTCTCGATCGCCTTCCCTGGTTAGCGGTCTTAGCCACAGCGGGGCTGCACTTGTCCGCACACGTCTTTTTTATCCATGCTATGTCCTTCCTTGCACGGTAATCCGAAGCAATGCACCACCAACGGAGTCCTGCCCACCGTAAGCCGATTCTCATCGCAACGGGCACTTCTGGCGTCGGTTCCGCATTCGCCGAGGTGACACTAACGCTATCGGGGGACGTACCCGGAAAAAATTATGTCTTATGCGGGTAGGTCGTCTTTAGCGTGTTTTCCAAAACTCGCTTTGCTCTTCTTAGAGCCTGTTCTTGCTCTCTTTTTCCCCTTGCTGGCTCGTTTATTGTTTGTCTTCTGCAGGAAATACAGGAACGGGAAACATCAGACCGTGATGGTCGTGGCGAGGTTCTAGGCTTCCCACCAAAACCGATGTCGCATCCTCTCTTCCGGGTTTGCTCTCGCATGCCTGTGGACCGATTCACTTCACCCGCGATGATTTCTTGCCTTTGCCGTCGACCTTCACGGTTTAGCTAAAGGCAAGGCGCCACCAACGGAGTCCCGCCCACCGTAGTCGATTCTCATCGCGAACGGGCATGCCCATCGTAGTCGATTCTCATCGCAATGGGCACTCCAAGCGTCGATTCAAGACTTGCCAAGACAACGCTAACACCGCCGCAAGGAATACGCCATGGGTAAAGCGTTGATTTCACACGTTCTCTTGCGGCTCGATCGCATCGGGTTGTGATTCACCTCGCGCGGGCGCTTCGCCGGAGCGCGCGATCCGTCCCCGCGACGAGCTCCGTGCTCGGGCCGGATCACCGCGACCGGCAGCTCTTCGCCCGGAGCGCGGGCTCCTACCGGGTACGTCTTCGCCTGGTCACACTTTCTGGTTCTTTTAACGAGCTCCGTGCTCAGGAACTAGATCTCCTTACTTGGTTCCTTCGACGAGCTCTACGCTCGGGACTGGGTCACCTTCCCCCTCGTATGCATTGTCTGCTTCTAGCACACGATCTACGTCTGGGGCACATCACCTTCACTCCTGAGCGCGACATTCGCTCGAGAGCGCAATCTCTATTTTTTTGGGCAAGCTCTAGCCCGAGAGGTGGATCCTCTATCTTTTCCTAGGCGTCTGAATGCCTGGATGCAGCAGCACGAGTCCGTCTCGCGACTTGCTATGTTCATTCTTCTGGAAGATCTGATCTTACCGGATGAGGTGGTACGCTCTTCACTACCAAGAATCGAATCCCTCCTTGATGACGTTCAGCCTCAAGGAGATGATTCACCTCGCACCGGGCAGCTCATCGCCCGGAGCGCGCGTCTGGTCCCCGTGACGAACTCTGCGCTTGGGGACTGGATTTTCGATTTCTTGATCGAAGGCTGAGTGCTCTGCTCGGGCATATGTTGTTTTCTGTTCGACGCAACAGAGTTGCTCGGCACTGGGCGGGTTTGTTCGGTCCCGAACAAGTCTTGTTCGGTTGAATCATAACCTGTTCATTTGTCTGTTGCACGTCTTTGTAGCAGCAAGATTGCCCTCTTCGTGACTTGGAGTCTCAAGAGGAAGACCCCACTCTAGTGAGTCCTTCCACTTGAGTCTCGGGGGCTAGCTGTCGGGGATAAAACCACGGCCCATTGCCATGGCCCACTCCCCGACGGCCCAATCGAATAACCTACCAGGCCCAGCTCCTGGAAGGTTCTATCGAGCCCATGTGCATCTGCCGAACAGCCTCTGGGCCGCGGGTCTGTAACGGCCTAGGATTCGTGTCCGAGTCCTACTCGAACAAGAGTTCTCAGATCACACGTGAAGACCCGGACGTGGTTTCCGGATTGGAATAGGAGTCGTGATCCCCAAGACATGGAGTATGCCTTATCCGCCTCGGGATATATTTGGCATGTCGAGTTCACATTTGATCTCGTAGTTAGCCCGCCCGATATTCCCTCGAGGTCGGTTTGCTCGCACTATATAAATAAGGCCCTGGGCGTGTTTAGGGGTCAAGCCATCGTCTGTTAGGGCCAAGAGTCTTAGCATTGTCGCATATTGCGCACTTGTACACCATAATCTCGCCGAGACTTGTTCGTCTCGTCGAGCCACCTCTTGTAATCATCTTTGATATATAAGAAAGGCCGGACGAGGGCTATTATCTCTCCGAGAGGCCCGAACCAGATAAAAACCCCTGTCTCCCTGTTCGTTGCTGTTCGCATTGTTTGGCGTGTCTCCTATCTCAATCTTCAAGAACCTTAGCGACTTGAGATCGTTATCTCAACCGTCGACACTCGCTGTCCCAGAAAACAGATCGCCGGGCTACACCGTGTAACCACCGACGAGACGATCCGGAGATACGAAGCCTGTCGCCCCCACCACGAACCGAGCCGAGGTGGAGACCCGAGGAGCAGAGGGAAGCAGCACAGGGACTCGGCGCCCAAAACCCGTGGCCATCGGGTACCCAAGTCGAAGAAGGGCAGCAGCACCACCACGGGAACCTCCACCGGCCGGCGTCCCGACGGGGAAGGAGCAGTGGAGTGCACAGAGAAAAGAGGGGAAGTGAGCTCGTGCAAGCATCCCTAGAAAAATCAGAGGGCAACCGGCTAAATAGAGAGAGGGATTAACTCGGAGGAGCAACCAATCACATGAGGAAGCCGTGAAGCAAATTTACGTCGTCGCATGATGCGCCATGAAGTGCGGAACGCCAGCAGCTGCCGCAAGTAACAATGCTTGTATTGCTTTGCTTCATTGCTCATTGCTTCCCTAGGGCAAGACCGCCTCTCTCTCCCTCTCTTATTTCACTGAGTGGGCCAGGCCCAAGAAGCCCAGCAAAAGCCCAACAATCCCTACCCTTTTGCCCATATTGACAAAGGTATTAACACCGAAAATCTCAGATTAATATACTGTTATTCAACAAAGGTACCGTTAAGGTTTGAACCAATGTTTAGCTATAAGAAATCCAACCCGACACAGGTAAAGGAGGACTGCGCCTTGATCCAAGACCTTGGTGTGAGGGCATTCATCCACATAGCACACGGTACCAGGCTGCAAATCTGCACCTCTAACGGGGCAGCACTTTACGGTCATGTCTTTGTATCTTTTCATGAGCTCACTAGAGAGTATACCCAATAACTCTCACGAACCGCGACCACACGGTCAGCTCATATAGGTTTGTTTCTTCAAGGGAATCCTGTAGGACAATTCCCCAGTCTTTTATAAGACTCCGAAACTCATTAAGAGGTTTTCGCCTCATCCTTCCTAACAGAATAAGCACAGCAGCAAATGGGACCAATAAGAGGTGTGCTTTACAGTACCACACAGCTTTGTTGTCCCAGAGCCTGTTTCACGGGATCTCCGCTCATTCAGGATGGGTTACCACTGTTGGTTACCACTAGTAGGGTATAAGCCCCATTCCTCTAAACGCTGCTTTGATAGTAGTTCTAAGTAGACCCTTAGCAAAAGAATCAATTAGGCTACTATCCAACTGAGTGTATTCTACAATAATAACACCCGTCTCAGTCATGCCGAAAAGACTTTAAGTCTCTTTGAATGCCTAGGACTTAATGTTGTCTTTTATACCATTTAATCAGACTATAATAGTTCAGTATAAGACAATTTGGAATCGGCTATTCCATCACATATAGGTCAGAAATAGGCTCCTTGAGCCATTCTGCCTCCACAAGTGCTAAAATTAGACGAACTAATTTAGCCTTCCATGGTGGAGCGTGGAAAATATTCCCGACACTGCCCCACTATTTGTCACCATCAAACCACTTTGGGACTTGTGTCTCTTATCCCTCTTCGGCTCAACAAGAGTAGGCATAGCCATCTTAAGAGGAATAGAGAAATTATAGTACAAAGTATTGGTGACATTTTTATTACTCATATTAGATAAGCATCCTTAGATCACATTTAAATGCTTTCAAACAGGAGCAGCATTATCTATGAGAACTGTTTCTCCCCACCATTGAACTAATACATATGAATTTTGCATTATGGGATATGCCATAACTCACAAAATCCAATCAGCAATTAGTTACTCCATTTATACAGGGGAAGAAAGTAAAATACTTTTCTACACAGATATGCATTAACCAAGGAGGATAAAACTCCTTCATAATACAACCTCAACCACTCAGTCTCATCCAAGATGATTCCAACCGAGCATTAGCCATTCACATGTAAATCTGGAATTAACTTCAATTTGCCTAATTGCACATAGTTTCAGCACAAAGAATAGACAAACATGCCAATATTCAGCACCTTATTACACACCTCATCACAGGTTTTAGGAAATAAAGACTCAAAACAAAGTGGCAAACTATCATGTCTAATAGTGAATGACACAGAAGGTCAACATGACCTTTATTGGAATAAAGTTCTAAACTAGTACCCCGCCTGCAAAATGCAGAGTCACTAAATAACTTTCTTCTCATGGCACAGCAGCAACAAACTTGAAAAACTGAATTCTTGCAGCAGCAATAACTTCCATCACATAGAAGAAGTGGCCAGATGCACACCAATTCTCAAGCTAGTGCTACTTCTCTATTTGTCATCACTCTGGATCCACTATGTTGATCCTGAAAAGAAGCGGATAAATTATCAACAGATATATGACGCTTAGTACCAATGTCGATTCATCAAACAAGAGATGAACCTGCCAATAAGGCTCTAGGTACATACCCATTAGTGGAGCCAGATGGCGCCACTACCATGTGCGCCTCACCATCCTGCTGATTTGAAGATGATCCCTTTCCTTTGCGATCACGGCATTTGCGAGCTGTATGCCCAGGCTTGCCACAAACAAAGCAAATGATCTCCTGCTTCTTCTTTTTCATATTCTTTCCTTTGGGACCGGTCTGAGATTGAGTAGTCTTGTCCTTTTTCTTGCCATCAGCATTAGAGTCCTTAGTCTCAACTTGGTGAGCCTGAATCACAGAAGATGAGGGCTTGGAGCCTGCACGGGCCCTCTCCTCGACATTAATAGCAGCCTGTAACTCAGGAAGAGTGAGGCGCACCTTCATATGTCGACGAGAGGTTACAAAGTCACGCCAAGAGGGCGGCAACTTTGCCAACACCACGTTTACCTGAAAACTTTCTGGCAGAAGACAATCATATTGGTTCATGTCCCTTACAGGGAGCTAAAGCTCCTGGACTTGCTCCAATATGGATCTGTTCTCTGTCATCTCATAGTTTAGGTAATTTTCAGTAATAAAACTCTCATTCCCATTGTCACCCTCAGTGAACTTCTGGTTCATATCATCCCACAACTCTTTTGCTGAAGTGTAGTTGGAATAAACATCAAAAGCTCGTTTGATAAGATGCCCAACAAAGCGTGCAGAGCTGCATTGTGGGCATCATCCCAACGCCTATGAGTTTCTTCATCAAGAGGAAACAGCAAAGGCGGTTCAGAAATGACCCAATAGACCTTAAGGTCCTTAAGCCACAGCTTGGTACGCGCCTGCCAGCGCTTAAAGCTCGAGCCAGAGCCATCAAACACTTCAGGCTTAACGACGTCACTACCACTACTAGCCATATGGATCTGTTTTCTGGATTGTTGCAATATGGCGAATATTAATTAGGTGCAATAAAGGACAACTTAACCAAAGATGTTAACCAGATTAAATAGAATGAGCAAACACATAACAATGCCATGGAAAAGATTATTTATCATGTACTCTCCAAAATTGGACTGCAAGGCACCAAGTAACATGATAATCCAATTAAGAACATGGCAGACAACATATCAAGTGAATAGATCACCGTTGACATGATTAGGGAGCTCTCAGATTTAACCAATAACTGGTTGCTGTAAAAACAGCCATCCTAGTTATAGTTCTTAGTGATTTCACAGGTAAAATACAATCTGAGATTAATATCAAGGATTATACAAAATAATTCTGCACTGTTTTAGAATAGAAATCAGATCAAAACATCCCAATTTAACCAATTGACTTGCTGATCTACTAGAATTCAAGGTAATAGTCACTGGAAACAAGTCAATATAACCTGAACCAAACCGAACAACACAAAAGTGCAATGTACAGGAATCAGATTCAATAAACAGATTGATAAACACAATCTGAACAACATAAGGTGCAACCGAACAGTACGAGTGATATAACACACTAAGATCAATTATCTAGTGTACAGATCATCAACAAGTCATGGCAAAAAGGGATGAACTAATTAAATTCTTAACCAGTGCAGCTTCTAACTGATATAATCACAGGATATAATTAACAGATTATATTCTCAATGCCTCAATCAAATTTTCGTCATAGAGCAAAAGGATCAAGCCCACAGCCACAATACAGTGCTTCCAAACCAGAGATTTAGCCTCTAATTCAAGGATTAGATCCCCAAAATCTCTAATTGGTACACTGTACAACCACAAAAGGGGAAGCCGCAGTAATTCTTACTTAGCGTCGGATCCGAGCCGACAAAGAAGGCAGCGAAGAAAGGCTAAGCGCGAGTAGCTCGCTGTCCCAGAATCAGATCGCCGGGCTACACCGTGTAACCACCGACGAGACGATCCGGAGATACGAAGCCTGTCGCCCCCACCACGAACCGAGCCGAGGTGGAGACCCGAGGAGCAGAGGGAAGCAGCACAGGGACTCGGCGCCCAAAACCCGTGGCCATCGGGTACCCAAGTCGAAGAAGGGCAGCAGCACCACCACGGGAACCTCCACCGGCCGGCGTCCCGACAGGGAAGGAGGAGCAGTGGAGTGCACAGAGAAAAGAGGGGAAGTGAGCTCGTGCAAGCATCCCTAGAAAAATCAGAGGGCAACCGGCTAAATAGAGAGAGGGATTAACTCGGAGGAGCAACCAACCGCGCGAGGAAGCCGGCGAGCCAGCCCACGTCGCATGCGCCGCGCGAGCTGCGGAACGCCGCAGCCGCCGCCGCAAGCAACAACAGCAGCAGCGCTGCTGCTGTTCGGCTGCTTCCCTAGGGCAGCACTGCCCTCTCTCTCCCTCTCTTATTTCACCGAGTGGGCCAGGCCCAAGAAGCCCAGCAAATGCCCAGCATGATGAAGACCGTCGGAACTCCTGAAGAGGGTATAAACCTCCGCGACATCTACCTTCCAGAAGGATTTTCCTCGTGACTTGATCCTTGACAGAGAAAGAATCGGGGTGAAACTCAACAAAGACATTGTTATCGGTTGTAAGTTTATGAATGGAAACTAGACTTTTAGTGGCTTTTGGGACATGAAGCACATCATTTAGATGAAGAGTATGATTTGAGCCAGAAATAGTAGATTGACCAGTATGTAAAATATTCAAACCTGTTCCTCCTGCTTTGTGAATCTGGTCATTTCCCTTGTAGCGATCAGCTAGCGTCAGACGATCCAGATCGAAGGTGATATGATCGGTGGCGCCGGAATCCGCATACCAGTTAGGATCGATCTGGTATGAAGCAGTGGCGGTGTTGACGTTGCGATCCTCCGGCTGGATGCTGTGATTGAAGCGCTGGTGGCAACGAAGGGCCTCATGACCAAACTTGCCGCACACCTGGCACTGAGGGCGCTGACGATGGCTAGATGGTCCATTGCCTTGGCCTGAAGAAGAGCCGTGGCCGTAGCCGCCATAGTTGCCGCCATAGTTGTTGTTGAAGCCGCGTCCGAAACCTCCGCGGCCTGCTCGGCCGCGGCCACAACCGCGGTTGTTGCCGCCGCTTCCGCCGCCTCGCGATGCTTGATTCACAGAGGAAACAATCTGGGAAGCTGATGCGTTGCCTTCCACACGAAGCTCATACGCCAACAGATTGGCATAGAGATCCATGAGACGAGTTGGCTCAGATTTGGTCATCATAGATGGCACAAAGGTCTCATATTCAGATCCAAGCCCAGTGAGGAGATAGGAAACACTCTCCTCATCTTGAAGAGGCTTGCCGATGGAAGCCATGGTGTCCACGAGTCCCTTGACCTTATGGAAATAGTCAGTGATGGACATGTCCTTTTTCTTCAAATTCGCGAGCTGCATGCGGGTCTGCATCACACGCGCCTGAGAACGGCTTGAAAACATCTGATCCAGGGTTTCCCAAACCTCGGCAGCACTGCCAAGGAAGAGAACATGACCCAGGACCTCCTCCGAAAGTGACGAGAAAAGAGCACTAAGCACGAGTTGATCATGCTCATACCAGGACGCAAAGTCCGGATTAGGAACTGTGGTGGTTGTTCCATTCTCCGTCTGAGTTAGCATGGCCGCCGGCTTTGCCATGGACCCATCCACATACTTCAGCAGACGCTGGCTGCGCAGATATGGAGTGATCTGCGTCTTCCACAGCAGGTAGTTGTCGCGGCTCAGCTTGATGTTGATGAACTGAGACAGCGAGGGAAAGGTTGCAGGGCTGGACGTCGCACCTACCGTTGCAGAGGTGAGAGCGCCAGCTGAGGAGTTGGCCAATGTCGAGGAAGTCGACATTGCTTTGCTAGGTGGATTGGATCTTTCAAGGCTCTGATACCATGAAGAAAATGATGAGCCGATAATCCTCAACTGAGGCGGCTGTTTGATATATATATAGCGTATGGCTAGCCGGATAGATACAAAGCAAACTAACTCAGAGACTTGCGCACACAGGCTGCTCTGGATAGCTAACAACTCATTAGATAAGCACATGCATCATAATCCTATACAACTAACTTGGGCTACGATGCATGTACTTATCTGATTACAACAGAATATATTAATATCTCTAACACCTCGTTCTCTCTTTCACATAAGTAAAAAGATGAGTTGAGATCTACATAGATAGCTGACATGATACCATTGGAGAAGCTCTATGAACGATACCATCATGAAATTGGTTTAAAAGCTTCGGTAAGAAATATTAAGATCTTTAAAAAATTACTGAAAGGGCCAAGCGTTTGCCTCCTAAAGCAAGAACAAATTTGTAGATGTGAAATGTAATCTAAATCCACCTATAGATACAACTAGCCGCGTAGGCGGGCGTGTTTGGTTGGGCGCCCTCAGCCGCCATGCCAACGCGGGCAGCGGTGGTGCGCCTTGCCATTCGTTGGCGGCCGAATCGGCCGCCCTGAGATGGCGTGCCAACGCCGCGCCGCCGAGCCGCTGACAACTGGGCCGAGGGCGAGCGAGGGAGATGGCGCGCCGTTCGTTGGCTGCGAACCAAGCGGCGGCCAAATCGCAGGCATTGGCATGGCGAGCGACGGCGACGAACCAAACAGCCCCTTCGTACCTACAAAAATTAAATACATTGAGTTGCGGTTGTTACGTATAACACATTCCTGTTGTGTCTTTCGTACCGAGAGTGATTTCATCCAATTTTCAGTTCGAAATACTTGTAAATTTGTGATTTCTCTTGTCTATATGAAAATTTTTATAATTGTGTGTTATTGTTTACACAAAAAACAATTGAACAAAAAGTTGATCTACTATATAATTGAAACGATGTTTATCCTGTACTATATGTGTGCTCACGAGGAAACAGTTACTTTGATGCTAGTTTGCCTATAGCTTGGTGTTTGCAAGACCAATTGTAGTTCTTTTTTGCGTTTGATGGAATAGAGCTTCTGCATGTGTAGCATGTGTCGTATGCGTACGTGGGTAGTTTGATATGCACATGGTTTCAATTTTAACAAATCGATGGAAATCAACTGGTTACATACAAAGAAGGTATATCTATTAGAACTTTATTTGATATATACTCTCTTCGTTCTTTTTTGTTTGACGCCTTTGATTTTTGTACAAATCTTTGATCATTCGTTTTATTCAAAAAAATTATGTAAATATCATTTATTTTGTTATGATTGTTTTATGAATAAATGTACTTTAAACATAACTTTTTTTATGTTTGCATTAAAATTTTAAATAAGACGAATGGTCAAAGTCGTGTACAAAAGTCACATGGTGTCAAAAAAAAAACAGACGGAGTACTTATTAGTGCCATTTTCTCTTTTTCAAACTCCACCGCATCCCAGCGACACGGCCCACGGTCATCCCGTCGCCCTCTCTCATCCATGTCACAGATCTGTCACACAAGAAGACAGGGGCCCAAAGGATAGTCCAGTTAAGTCCAGGCCTACCCTGGATTTTGGTCCAGCACTATACTATTAGGTTTTTTTTTTAGCAATTTTGGGCTGGCCCAGTAACCCACACTCCCTTGAGCTAGGCAGGCAGCCCGGCAGGAGAAAATTGTTTATTTGCCACCCCCAAGAGTGGCTCACTTCTATTTGCCACCTCCAACATTGCCATCTTCTTTTTGCCATCCCCAAGAGTGCCACCATCTCCAATATACCATTTTTGCCATATTTCTCTCATTTATATCCTTTTTCCCTATTTCCAAAAATAAAAAGGCATTTCTCTCTCTTCCTTCTCCTTCTTCGTGACCGCCGGCCAACTCCCCATGGCCGCCGCCGCCTCCCCATGGTCACACATGAGAGCTTCCCGCCTCCGGTCGAACAGTGGAGCTTCGCCACCACCTCCGCGCCTGACGCTGAGCTCATGCCGCCGCCAGCCTGGCTGGCTGTCGAAGCCATGCCATGCCGCCGCCCCATGGCCGTCTTCGCCTCTGTCGCCTCGTGCTCGTCGCGTCCATGCCACCTCGAAAGCACAGCAGCGACCTCATTGCTCGTCGGCCAAGACCGTCGATCTCCCACGGACGACGCTGCTTGAGCTCTGCCGCGTCGCTTCATGCGCCAAGACGCCGGACTCGGAGAAGAAGAGGAAAAGGGATGAAAAGGATGGGAAATAGTAGGAAAAGGGATGAAATGGGTGAAAATGGTATATTGGAGGTGGTGGCACTCTTCAAAATGGCGAAAAAGGGATGGCAATCTTGGGGGTGGCAAATAGAAGTGAGGCGATCTTGGGAGTGGCAAATAATCAATTTCCCCGCCAGGCAGGCAAGTGCACGGCGCTCCTCCCGTTCCCCAATCGCACCATCGCAGCATCGGCGCCGCCCCTGCCCCTGCCTCCCGCCCTCCCCATCTCGGCATCTCCCAGGCGCCCAGGCGGCGCCGCCCTCCGCCGCCCCGGCCCCAGCAGGCGGCCCCTGCCCCTCCCTCCCTCCCCAGCGGGCAGCGGCCTGCTCCCTGGCTGCGCCGCGCCGCCGCCCTCCGGCCTACGCCGGCCGCTCCTTCGTCCTCCGCGGCGCGCCGGCGCCGCCCTCCGCCGGACCACCGCCCCTCCGGCCCTCCCCGGCAACCCCTGCCCCTCGGCTCTCCCTCCCTAGCAGGCCAGCGGGCAGCGGCTAGCTCCCTGGCGGCGCAGCGGCGCCGCCCTCTGGCCCTCCCCGGCCGCCGCCCCTCCGGCCCTCCCCGAGTCCCCGGTAGTACTGTTAGTGCCTAGTGCTCTACTGCCTCTACACACACAGTACACATACAAGTTCTACTGCAGTACTGCTCTACTGTTTGTCTGCCTCTACACAACTAATTTTGAGAAATACTGTCAATATATTCAAGCTGTTGGACATTACGCCTTTCGTCAATTGGTGCATAGGATGGGTAGAATTTTAGACAGACCCAGATGTTAAAGTTGATCTCCAATATGGAAAGAACATCTTCCTTAAATATCCAAGGTCTGGTCCTCAAAATAGCTTCTTCCCCACGCCCTGATTGAAAGTCAATTAAACATAAGTGTTATAAACCATAACGTGTACATGATCAAATTGTTGTTATAGAATTGTCGATCATTTGTTCTGTTGCCCTAGGGATCTGAATAAGGCATGGAACCATTTTTTTATGAATTTGTTCACATGGTAGGAGATTTGGATATCATGAAAAAGATTTGCACGCCCCCTTAAGTAACTAGAACTCATTACCACAAAGTTTTTGTAATACGGTGTATCACTTCTATTGTCATATACTATACTATGTTGCTTCGTAATTTTTTTGAGATGTGCTTTTTTTTTTTGTTTGGTTAGGCCTACCCTAGGATAAAATCCTGAGTCCGCCACTGGCCGAAGAGGAGCTAGGAGGAGGAGGAGGAGCTGAGCGGCGGAGCTTGGCCTCGTCACAGCCGGCGGCCGGAGCGACGCCAGCCGCTTGTTCAGAAGGCCATCGTCGCCATCTTCGTGTCCCGAACGTCCCACCGTCGCCTCGAGGCCCGTTCGTCCCCCCCGCCGATGGAGCGAGTCGGCGGCGGTGAGAAGCAGCTCGAGGACTGCACCGTCTCCAAGTCAGTCTGCTCCTCCCCTTTCATATACCGGTCCTGATTCTCGCTGCTTCAGTCGCAGTCCATCTATCTTGCTAGCTATCTAGGTTTCGGGGCTTATATGTACAATAATTGGGGAACACTCTGGTTGCCTGTAGGGTGGATATGGTTGTCCTTAATCGTGTTGCTCGAGGTCACATTCCCGTAGGCTAACACAAACTGGGGAAAGAAAAATTGATCAGTACTCTGGGGAATGGATGACAGGCTTGTTCGATAAGCTGATCTTTGAATGGGAAATTATCTGTAAGGCTGTAGATGTGATGCCGCTATGTTTTTTTTTTTTAAATCACGGTTACAATGATCTGTAAGCTGTTCAATGAAGACTGAAGAATCTTTATAGTGTGACGAGAAGTGGAGTGTCAATTGCATTGTATTCCCCTTTTTTTGTTTAAAAAAATTGTTGAACCCATAGCCTTGTTCTTTGGTATGAAGTTCACTTTTGCATCGCATAATAGTCTATGTGTGGTTCTCCTGGTTTAGGTTCCTAGAAAATTGATCCTATTTATCGGTACAAAGTTCTTTAAAAAAAGTTCCCGACCTGCCATCCAAAAGTTAAGGTGGCAATTTGAGCCGATCGGCTTCAGGCAGTGGTCTATTCTCTGAAACCTTTGTTCAATGTTGTTTAGCATGAAAGTTCTTAAACTAAACCTGCTTTCCAAGAGCTGGATCAAGATCAGTCTTTAGATATAACAAACCTTGACTCCTTGAGTTGTGCTCGACTTTATCAAGTGGATGTTGAAATGAGAACACACCTTAAGTCACAACTAAACATTTTTATGTCCCATATTCACTCTCAATGACGTCTAGGCCATAACCTTTTGCTTATTAGTACATTATTACCATCTGATTGGATAATGTACTAGATCAGAGAAACTTAATTTGTGAAACTATAAATAATCCCTCCTTCCTTGTGCTCACAATGTTGGACTTGTACACGTTAACAAAGCAAACAATGAGATTATTAGACTAAGCGGTCCCCCATGGGTGAAAATTGAAATTGGCATCCATACAAAATGCAGGCCCAATGAAATCTGCCACTGTTTCTAATTGTGTAATCTAGACCCAGCAGCAATGGATGTGTTAAATATAATAGGACTAAAGTTATTAACTAATTATGTAGTACTTCAATACCATGTGAATTTTATTGGGTTTAAAGTATAAAACTACATAGGAAACCAATAAATGACTACAGGCATTTGGATCCTACTAGATTCGACCAAAATAGTGTTTTCTCATTGTGTATTTGATGCTATTTGGTACTATTGAGGATCAGGAAAGCATGTTTTGTTCTCTCGTGCTATATGTATGTGTTGATGAACTGGTGTCACACACAGATTTCACTTCTAGTTTCCTGTTCTTACTGTTCTTGTGGTCTTGTAACATTAGGTGATCCTATTCCTAGCATTCTTGTGTTTTCTTTATTGTATATTCACTTACATATGTCACTTCTGTCTTTGTTCTTGTGATTGTGGTTGTATGAAATTATGTAATCCTATTCCTAGCTTGCTTGCTTGTTGTGTTTCTTACCTTCAATTTTAAATTGAAGTTGTTTTAGTTTTCTTTTCTTAATTGTATATTCGGCGTCTTTGGACATTTAGAACACAATATATTTCTTGATTGCATGGTTATCAAGAGTTTAACATGCTCCTGTCAGATCTTCTAATGCTATGTGAATGTTTCATCATTATAGTTTTTTACGGAACAAGAGTTGTGCATGTCACTGATAGTGTGGTGCTGTTTATATTTTTGTTTGAATTTGTCTCTCCATGTATTCCCTATCATTGAATTTATTTGGTTTGTGAAAGAAATAATTTTTGAGATGTACAAAGTGCAAATCTGCTAAATACTTGTTGTAATTATTTAGGTATGGCAGGGTAGCAAATGTTTATCTGTTTCATTGAAGCTTTAAGTTCCCCCTTTTGCACCTAGAAATACCATGATTTAGGCATGCCAGAGTATTGAGTTCTTTACATGCCTTGACAAGGTAAATTGTAAAATCAGAAACTCTATGATGTGAAGTCATATACAATGATGTTTCAAATTGAAGTTGAGCTGTGTGAATGTTGCAGATATATGTCTAAAAAATTGTACAGTAGAACAAACAGTTCTTTAAGCAGCCATCTTGCTTGGAATAATGTTTTGCTGATACAACTTTTCATATGCATGCAGTGCCCTTGGAACTTGGTTCTTCTCAGTTGCTGGTGCTCTTGTTGCTATTCCTGTGGGCATAAAGAAGAAATCCTTAGCCCCGCTGGTTTTCTTTGGCACTACTGGAACTATGCTTGACATCATCATGGGCATTAGCCAATGTGAGCGGGAGCATGCTGAGCGGCAGATGAAGCTTTTGGAAGCGCAAAACCTTTCGGCGAAGGCTTCAACAGAGAGTGAGAGCTGACTGAATCATTTGCTGATGTGGGCAAGTGAAGTGCAGCTGCTCTGGTTCCCAACTTCTAGGGTAGCTGTCATGATCCCCCCTCAATGCTAATGTGCGGAACAGAGTGATCGCTAAACTTTGGAAATGTTGCTTTCTTCCTATTTCACAATAAATAATGTGTATGGAACCATTGTGTGGTCAGACGTACTATTAATCACTTTTTGTTAGATATTCTGAAATCGATTTATCTTCAACTATTTAACTCTCATAAGAACTATTTATAATCCCACAAAAATGACTACAAAGTACCGCATCATTTGGTCTGTAAAATCATAACATAATTTAATTTAAGCTGAAAAGAACAAGGTCTATGCAACGTCTATCCTAACACATATGGGATAGCAGCTGCTGTTGTCATGGTCACCAGTAACGCTGTGATGACTGATGGCATGACATAGTTGCAACGTCTATGCAGAAGGACCCATGTTGAATTTTATACTTGTCGCAATTGCGGTAAGAAGAGCAGGTTGGGAACAGTTTTTTTCCTTTTAAAAATTATTTTTTTAACGCTTTGATTTTATCTGATCTTTTTTAACTTTTTGTTTTTATTTGATCGTTTTAACTCTTTGATCTTTATTTGTATTTTAAAGTGTGATCGGATAAATATTCTTGAATCAGACTTCTTCGATTATCAGTTCTAGGTTTTTGAAACCAGTAGTTAAAGTGATCAAAGATCCGTTCTAAAATGGGAGTATATGGGAGTATGATATGGGTCATGAGATTGCAAATCCCCGGTAGATCTGAATTACTCCGTAAAAATATTTTTTTTACTTTTTCTGTTATGAAATATCAGTCATTTCAAACTTCTTTTAAGTCAAAGTTTTAAAATTTTATTTAAATAAATAACTTCTAAATTATTTAGGTTGAAAACATAAAAGTCGCGTAGATAGATTCGTTTTAAAAAGAACTTTGTAATATTATATTATCTTCTTTTTTTTGTTTGACGTCTTTGACTTTTCGATACGTCTTTGACCATTCGTCTTATTCAAACTATTTTTATAAATATCATTTATTTTGTTGTGATTTGTTTTATCAATATAGATACTTTAAATATGTCTTATTTTTTTAACATTTTTGTACTAAATTTTTTAATAAGACGAATGGTCAAAGCATGCCAAAAAGTCAAAGCAGTTGAACAAAAAAATGAAGGGAGTAACTTTTAATAACGTAAATAAAATTTTTAATTTTTTTATGGTTAGAGTTGTATTTTAAAGATGAGAACGTATTAGGTGCAATCGGGGTTCCCGTGCAATCTCCGTGCAACCCAACTAGCAAATGTCATAAAAAAAATCTGTCAGAATTTTCTCTTTTTTGTTACTGCTAAAATATAACCAATTTGAACTTAAAATTTTATATATAGGTGGAGTATGACTTGAAGTATGTGTATGATTTTTTTCAGAATTTTTCGTGACTTTTACTAGTTGGGTTGCATGAAGATTGCACAGGAACCCCAATTGCACCGGATACGCACTCTTTAAAGATTTAGTTAATGTTTAAAACAGCTATATCCTTGTTTTACAGGGGAGCGATTTTCGACGCGGCAGGTCAGTCTCGCATTGGCGCGTCGCGACGCTAGAGCGGAGCCGACCGACCGTGCAGTGCTCGCTGCGGTCGACTTGTGAGTGCACACGTGGCGGTTGCGGTTCGTGTCGTGTCGTGTCGCGGCGCGGCTTGGATCGCGTTCCGCCGCGCCGCACGTACACGCACGCGCGCACCCGAGGGGAGAATGAGGAGAGGAGAGGAGAGGAGGCTTCGTTATTGTATTTATTTATTGAGCTTAGGGTTTTTGGACGGCGCGTGCTGGCCACGCTCCCGCAGAGATCCTCCCCGCTCCCACCGCCGGCGCTGCTGCCCGCCTCCTGCCGCCCGCGCCCGGGCTCGCCGGAGCTATGGCGGAGCGGCTGACGCGTATCGCGATCGTCAGCGAGGACAGGTGCAAGCCCAAGAAGTGCCGCCAGGAGTGCAAGAAGAGCTGCCCCGTCGTCAAGACTGGTGCGCGCGCTTCTCCCTCCTCCTCCTCCTCCTCTCCCCGATCCCACGCAGCTCGCCTCTCGTGTATCCCGGTTCCGAATCGGTGTGTAGTGCTGCGGGTTGTGAGAATTTTTGCGTTTTTTTGGGTGGGTTCCTCGTGCCAAAATGGACTGCTTTTGTGGATTTTGGTGGACTTTGCTTCGGACATCTGGCAAATGGGGTGCGCTTCACTTAGGCTAGTAAGAAGCTTGTTTTTTTTTTTGGGGGTAATTTCACTGTACGATTCATATCAAATTCGCAGTTAATTTCCTACGAATTTGCCTTTTTAACCTTGTGGCACTCATAATTGTATGATGCTAGGAACTTTGATTTGTCTGTGATGGTGATGATGCTGTGATTGATGTTGGCGTGTAATGGTAATAAACTAGACGAAAGAGAGATAATAAAGAGATGCAGCTTAGTTCGCAACTCTAGGCTTGTTGAAAAGCTACTTTTTACCTAGCTTCTACAGCAGTAGCAACACTCGAATTGTTACAGAATTTGGCTAAAATACCGAGATATGTGTTGAAATATTTTCGTTAAGAACACAAGTTAGACAGTCTACACTGAAACTGGTACTCCTCAGTTACATGTGAGGACCTTACTGTTATATTGATCCCATTTTACTTTATCTTATTATCTGGATGTGCTCTGCTGTTGTATTACCCATTTTCTATTTGCTTGGTTTTAATGATTTCGTACTAATTCTGTGATCGCTTCGACAGGGAAACTTTGCATAGAAGTATCTTCAGCATCCAAAATTGCATTCATCTCTGAAGAATTATGTATTGGTTGTGGTATTTGTGTGAAGGTACCTTACATTAAACAAAGCAGCACATATTTGATGTATCTGTCTCTTAACCCTTCACCTATATCTATGGTTCTCAATTTCATGCTTTTCTTTTTGCTATTACAGAAATGTCCTTTTGATGCCATTGAAATCATTAACCTTCCAAAGGATTTGGAAAAAGATACTACTCACCGCTATGGGCCAAATACTTTCAAGTTGCACAGGTACCATACATGTGATTCTCTGAAGAGAAGCAATATATATATATATTTTTGTTATACATTTATTTCCTTCATTTTGTTCCAATTAAGTTATTTCTTTAAGAGTTCATGATCATGCACTTTCAGGCTGCCAGTTCCACGGCCAGGTCAAGTTTTAGGCCTTGTTGGAACAAATGGCATTGGAAAATCAACAGCGCTTAAAGTTTTGGCTGGCAAACTAAAGCCTAACTTGGGGCGATTCAAAGTATGATGACTTCCCTGTTTCTTTTCCCTTTCTATTTGCCTTTGGCTTGAAAAGAGTTTTGGTTTCTTTTCTGATCATAATTTTGTATGAACTTGTATGCCCCATGAACATTTACCCTTTTTGGTCAATTGCAGAATCCACCTGACTGGCAGGAAATCCTAACATACTTTCGTGGTTCTGAACTTCAAAATTATTTTACACGCATACTGGAGGATAACCTTAAGGTACTGTCTCTAATAAAATCTTCTATACTAGTTTATTGTAGACTATTACCGTGCAACAGACTATGACTTCTGTGGCACAAGCAATTACCTTCTGTATCTTGTTTCTTTGGAGCTTGGATCGTGTTTTTTTAATTCCTATCATAATTTCAGTTATATTGACATATTTTTTGGCCTTTCGTACCTTACTGCAGTGCATTATTTGTTTCCCACGGTTTTCATTAGTTGTTTATTTTTATTGTACCTTTTGTAAGCATCTTTTGGACTACATTCATAAATTTATTATTTTGTTATACAGGCAATCATCAAGCCCCAGTATGTTGACCACATTCCGAAAGCTGTGCAAGGCAATGTAGGTCAAGTGCTTGATCAAAAGGATGAGAGGGATTTGAAAGCTGGGCTTTGTGTTGACCTTGAGTTGAATCAAGTTATTGATCGTAATGTGGGAGATTTGTCTGGTGGTGAGCTCCAGAGGTTTGCGATTGCTGTAGTTGCTGTGCAAAATGCAGAAATTTTCATGTTTGATGAGCCATCAAGTTATCTTGATGTCAAACAGAGGTTGAAAGCTGCACGAGTTATTCGCTCCTTGCTTAGACCCAACAGGTAACAAAAAGATTGCATTTATACATAATTATGGAGACACTGTATTAACTTTGATGTTAAATCATTTTTAATTTGTTCCCACTTCTCAGCTATGTGATCGTTGTGGAGCATGACCTGAGTGTCTTAGATTACTTGTCCGATTTTATCTGTTGCTTATATGGGAAGCCAGGGGCCTATGGTGTAGTTACTTTACCATTTTCTGTTCGAGAGGGCATCAACATTTTCTTGGCTGGATTTGTTCCAACAGAAAATCTTCGGTTTCGAGATGAATCACTCACATTTAAGGTAAGATCTCTTGATTACATTGAGATCCTCAGGGGCTCAAACTATGTTCTTATGATTATTCTGCTCCTCTCAGATTGCGGAGACTCAGGAAAGTTCTGAGGAGATCGAGACATACCACCGGTATAAGTACCCTACTATGAGCAAAACACAGGGAAATTTTAAGCTCACTGTGATGGAGGGTGAATTCACTGATTCTCAGATTGTTGTGATGCTTGGAGAGAATGGCACTGGAAAAACTACATTCATCAGAATGCTGGTACAATGTTCACACTTTTTTTAATTCCAATGTTGAAAATGTTATAATAATTAGTTTTTATCTTTATTTAAAATGATTATGAAGCCTGCATGTTTGTTTGTGCATTGCAATCTGCAACTGTACCTGGCTATTTCATTTATCAACCTAACATCTAAATTTACTTAATTTTCCATATGGGTTTAGCATGCACTTTATGTAGATTTCATCCATGGTGATCACAAACTTGACATACTGTTTAGTTCATAGAGAGCAGAGTGGCGCCCTGCTTTTATCAATCCAAACATCAGCTATATTACAAAATTGCCTCAAAATGGCATTTTCATTGAGCTTTTAACTAATTAACATCAAATAACATCACAAATATATCTGCACAAGTTAATGAAAAAACCATGTCATATTGCTGACCATATTCTGTTATGGATCTTTGCTAAATTTTGTATATTATGTATCGGCGATCTTGGGGTGCCATCATGCTGTGCTAGCACCAAACAAATGGTAGCAACGATCAAGTTCCACAGCTAATACACATCCAAATTAAACTTTGATCTTGCATAAAATTGTTAAAAATGGCCATGTTGGATTGCGTAATCTCTTTTTCCATGAGTGTATGAAGTAAAAGAACATTAAATTTGTGTGAGATTGATGGTATTGGATAACAAATTTTTGGGTAGCAAACATTCTTGATGCTGATGGTGATCGGCAATGAAAATTTTTGTATCGGCTCAAAAAAATAAATGAGTAAAGCAGCAACAGCCAACATGTTAGCTACCCAACAATCAACCAAGTAACCAACTGTTGCACCCAAAACATTGGTTATTTGTGACGTTTTATATGCTATTTATAAAAACAAAGTTGATCTTAATTCTGTTGGAAGTATCTGGCTTTTGATTGTCAATCCATATTCCATCACCAATTGCTTATGTTGTGTCTTATCTGTTTCTCGACCCTTTAATTCTTGTTTAGTGAGAAACCATTTTTTTGCATCCCTTGTTACACTGCTTTATTTAATTGTTGTGTCCATAGCCATTCTAGTTCCCCATCGGTGTGACTGTTCTTTTGCACAAATTTAGTAGTATGCATTTATTGTACCGGAAAATTATACTGCCTCTAGATACCTTTTGATGATCATTTGTCTATCATGGGTGGGCAGGCTGGGTTGTTGAAGCCTGATGTTGTGGAAGGTACAGAGATTGAAATACCTGAATTTAATGTTTCATACAAACCCCAGAAGATCAGTCCAAAATTTCAGAACACAGTCAGGCATTTGCTTCATCAGAAAATTCGTGATTCATACATGCATCCTCAGTTTGTATCTGATGTAATGAAGCCATTACAAATTGAGCAACTCATGGACCAGGAAGTCATTAATCTGTCAGGTGGAGAGCTCCAAAGAGTAGCGCTATGTCTTTGCCTTGGAAAGGTAAATTTATTACTTGTCTCATCTAATATTTTTGAATATATGTAGTTTTTACTATTTTTCTTGAATATTCCATAAAAAATCACGCATTTCTGTACTGCATTCTAGATATGATTCTTATATTCTAATAATGTACATCCTTCATTGGTTTTCAATTTATTTACAATTTTGGGGTGCACCCATGGGACAAGATGGAAGTTCTCATTTTTCCACTCTGGACTAGTTGGCTCCATTAATTTTGTCAAGTTCCAAAGCAACAAAAGAAGCTTGTTTTCCCTATGCAAAGCTAGCAACTAGTATGTCGTGTCTGCATTGGAGAAAAAGGAGGGTATCGAGTGCTGAGAGCAATGCATGTTTATTATGATATTTGCTCTTTTATTTTGCTCCGTAATCCAATGCTTAGATAGAGTACATCTAAAAAAATCGACAGAGGGAGTCCTATACTACCATGCTTCCCTGGCTGGAAAAAGTTCAGGACACAATTCCATTTTCATAGGGAAAATAAATTTCTATATTGGTTTGCCATACAAAAAAATGATCTTTTACTTTTTCACATCATGTTTTATAGGCTTGAAATGTCAACCAAAAGGTACTGTGAAGGTGATATTGAAATTACATAAGAAAATTAGTTCTTTTTTCTTCTGTTTTTACTGGATTTCGCAGCTATGGCCTATGGGGGTCTGTGGCCTTGCATGTACATATTACAAAATCACTTGAAATATCAACATTCAAAAGCTTTAGGATCTCATGTATATGTGTAATGTACATATGCCACATATAACAGCTACCTAAATAGAGCTGGGTTGGTTTTTATGACATAACAAATGATAATAGAAAATATATATGATTCATGTGGAGTTGTTCAGCTTGTTGATACTCAGTTACATCTTGGTGTATCATCAGCCTGCAGATATTTATTTGATAGATGAACCAAGTGCATATCTAGATTCGGAACAGCGTATTGTTGCTTCAAAGGTTATCAAAAGGTTCATCCTTCATGCAAAGAAAACTGCATTTATCGTCGAGCATGATTTCATCATGGCAACCTACTTGGCTGACAAGGTTATTGTTTATGAGGGACAACCTTCCATTGATTGTACTGCAAATGCACCACAGTCCTTGGTGTCTGGGATGAATCTTTTCTTGTCTGTAAGTACCTTTTCTCTTCCCATGTTTTAGTTTTTAGCATTTTACTTGGAAGCATAGATTTGTTCTACAGCTTTACATGACATGGGATCGCCAAGTAGGATAGAAGTGTATATTCAAAGATTTTAAGGGGTTAATTTTATGGTCCTTTTGTTTCAAAAAAATTATGTTCTTTTAGCTTGCAACAGCGTACTGACCATTTTTCAGAAGTGCTATAATTTTAAGATAAGCTGATGTTAGTGAATAAATATATCGGCCGAGTAGGATCATCTGCTAAACTAGCATCCCACTATCCCAGTTATATGTTTTATTTGGTAATTTTTATTTGGTTGGGCCATAATTGAAGATTTGCTGCTAAGGACCTAAGCTGACAGGGGCTGTTGTGCTTCACTGTTAGCAGAATGTTAAGTTTTACTTCTAATTATGTTCATTTTGATTTGAAATTACAGTATAGCAATTTGCAGCTTACATTTGGCATTTACAAATAATTCCATGCTAAATCTTATTTGAGCAATTATCACATTTGATCTTTGTGTTGATTTTGTTCTTTTTATCCATGCTGGATGCCAATACTTTTATACTGGATTCCATTAATATAGTTTTCTTAATTTTATCAGCCAGTCCTTTTCAAATTTTGCCCTTGCTACACATTACACACTGAAAATTTACTTTGCTGAACTCAAACATGAGGCATGCTAATTAATTTTATTTATTAAGTTTCTGCATGACCCTGGGTATTATTCATTTAATCCTGACATGTTGCTTTATGTTTGTGGTGTAGCATCTTGATATTACCTTTAGAAGAGACCCAACCAATTATAGGCCTCGTATAAATAAATTGGATTCTACGAAAGATAGGGAACAAAAGGGTGCAGGATCATACTACTACCTTGATGATTAATTTGGCAAGGAAAGCAGGTCAATATTTTTTTTCCTTGTGCCCACATATTTTTTGATATTACATATTTCATGTTTATTTAGTTTAGTTTCCTTATTTCTATCTGTAGCATCTTTTTTGGAGCGGCTGGTACTCAAAAATTTTCCTAGGCCATGGAAGGGAAGGCCACATCATTGGACTTGACAGATAATGGCTGCAAGAGTACATTCCATTCCATCGCCTGTAAAGCAGTGGATATAATGCTGACATTTCCTCTTTAGGTTGGAATGGTCTTAAATTTTATTGTCAGCTTTTGGGTTATATCATAGATTGATTTTTATGAGTCTACTTTATTTTTTGTATCTATCACAACTGGCTTGTTTCCTCTATAATCTTTTGGGCATAGTTTTACACACCTATGGTCACCGATTTGATATTCGGTTTGAGATTTCTACCAGAGCCCGCTGGACGATTATTGGAAAATCAGACAAAATCAGCTGATAAATGTAAAGTTGAATTCAAATGATATTCTAACCAAAGAAACGCACAAACGGCCGCAAAAGCAAATGTCTACATCAAACATGAGTGAACGAAGGCAGCTTGAGGAACCAACATGCAAGAACCATTGAAGAATCAACTGCCACAAGAATAAAAATGTGAAGAGTATCTCTGGCAGAGCCTCCCATAGCCATTATGTAGAGATTGTTCTAATGAAATGTACTCGACCTCTGCCCCCATCGTTAAGCATCTCTTCTTCCTACACACCTAGCATTGTGAATGGCCTAAACTCGTTTCTAAGAGCTCTTAAAAATAGCATAAACAAAACGGATTCAACCTCTCCATGTTCAGCTTAAGCTGCCCCTAATCTCACCCCGGGCAACTCCGGCCATTGTGCACGAGCTCCTTTTCTTGGCCGTGCCAACTTCGGCTCCTCCATGTCAGCCCTCCGTTTTCACTGCCGACTACGGATTTTTCACCCACAATCTGTGAACATCATCGTACGATTAGCCAGGGACGACATCGTCATCAACCTCGATCTGGGCACCCAGGGAAGCAAAACACCTCGCAAATCTGCTCCTGTGATTGCACTGCAATGTCGGTGCTCAACGCTCATTGTCCAGTTTGCACATGCACTCACTCTTATCCTTCTGAAGAGGAAGCACCTCGTGCGAAGCAAAACAAAGGCGAAGCCATCGAAAGAGAGTTGATTTGGTTCTCTTGTGTGGGCAATTAATGATTTTCTTGCTCCTAGCTAATTTTTAAAAGCAATGTTTAAGCAATATCCTTTTAATGCTATCAAATGCCCATCCTAGTTCAAACAAAACTAGACAATTCCTAGCCTATGATCCATACGTGCCCGGCATGAAACGAATTTGAATGAAATGTACGAGCCAAGGGGGAGCATCCGTGAAAAAAAATGGGGCATATTTGGTTTAAATGAAACTTATATAAAAGTGGATGAATCTAGTATAAAGTAAAAAAAATTTAAGTCCTACTAGGCTGCTACAGAGATGTTTGATTTGGAGTAATATGCCAAAGAAATGAGAACCTAATCTATAAGGCCTCAGACAAGAATAATTCCAACCTCAACCGTCGACTCATGACTCGCTTCCGCGCAGCTCTTGACGACTGCTGCCTCCGTGAAATACACCTCTCTGGGCGGCGTTTCACCTGGAGTAATGAACAGGCCAACCCTACTCTAGTTCATTTAGACCGGGCCTTTGCCACTTCAGCCTGGGAACTCCTTTTTCCATCATGTTGCCTTTTGTCACTCTCCTCGGTCAGCTCAGACCACTGTCCACTGCTCCTCACCATCGAAAAAATCCCTCATCCACCAAGGCGCTTCCGTTTCGAGAACTACTGGCTCAAAATCCCCGGCTTCCTGGAGGTCGCACAACAAGCCTAGTGCGCTCATCCCTCGCAAGAATCTCATCACCCCCTTATCCGCCTCAACTCCAAGCTCAAGAGAACCGCCTCAGCTCTTCTAGCGTGGTGCCGCTCCGAGGTCGGGGACATCAAACTCCAGCTCACCTTGGCCTCGGAAGTCATCCGTCTTATGGATGTGGCAATGGAATCGCGGACATTCTCACCTGAGGAGATTAATCTGCGACACCAGCTTAAGGCGAGAGTGTTGGGGCTAGGGGTGTAAAATGGATACAAATAATCCGAATTTTCAGATATCCGTATCCGAAAAATGGGCTATCTGTATTCGGACTATCCGTATCCGAATAGGAAACGGATACGAATACGGATACTATTCGGATTTTTTTCCCGGATACGAATACGAATATGGTTTTGATAAAAGGACTAGATATGGATACGGATACGGATACTATCCGTATCCGAATTGTAATGGTGGTCATGCTGGACGTGGAACAAATGTTGACTGTATTTCTAATTAAGTACTTATTGTTCGTTTTGTACCTGATGCTTGATATATATACACATATATATACCCCATGCTCCTAAGCATCAGTGACTTGAAACTAATGTAAGGCCTAAAAGATAAATGTTGACATGTTGGCTTGTTTTTTCGCTGATTTGCTGAAGATGTAGGATATTCATATCCGACCGAATTGAGTAGATATCCGGTCCGTATTTGTATTCGCTATGCTATCCGATTCGTATTCGTATCCGAGAGGTATCCGAATCCGTATCCGTATCCAGAAAAAAATATGGATACGGATATGGTAAGGGTGCTATCCGATCCGTATCCGATCTGTTTTCACCCCTAGTTGGGGCTAAGCGCCATCGAGAAAATCAAGTGGAAACAGCGATCTCGCCTATCTTGGTTAAGACTCGGCGATGCCAACACCAAGTATTTTCACCTCAGGGCGAACCGCCGACGCCGGAGAAACTTCATTCACTCTCTCCAATCCCCCTCTGGCCTGCATACGGAATTTCAGGACATAGCGGATAGGCTACACCAACGCTTCAACTCTATTTTCGGTCAAGATTCCGTGCTCAATCACCCTGCCACCAATAGATGTTTTTAACTGGGACTACATGGGCCTCCCTATTGTCGACCTATCCTCCCTTGAAGACCCGTTGACCATGGAAGAACCAAAACTAGTCGTTATGTCCCTCCCAAATGATAAAGCTCCAGGGCCGGACGGATTCACCTGGGACTTCTTCAAATCCTGCTGGGACTTCATATGCAGTGATCTTCTAGCGGCCCTCCAATGCATCTTCAACCTAGAAGGGACCGGCTTGACGATATCCAACAATGCCCACATCATTCTGCTCCCCAAAAAAGAAAGCCCAATCTCCGCATCCGATTCATAGCGTAGGTAAACTGTTCACCAAAATTCTATCCTCCCGCCTGGCCCCTTTAATGAATGAGCTCATCTCACCCTGCCAAAGTGCATTCATTAAGAAAAGGCACATCCAAGACAACTTCCTCCTTGTCCAAAACTTAGCCAAAACCCTTCACAGAGCAGAGCACGGATCCCTACCCTCTTCTTTAAGCTTGACCTCGAAAAGGCTTTCGACTCAATTTCCTAGCCGTACCTCCTAGACAACCTCCGCGCCCGTGGCTTTGGAGCCCGTTGGCGAGATTGGATCTCCTTGTCCCTGTCCATCGCATCATCTAGGGTGCTCCTAAATGGTCGGACCATTGACACAATCTACCACGGCAGGGGTCTGCGCCAGGGAGACTCCCTCTCCCCTGCTCTTCAATATTGCCATTGAACCACTCATCGCCCTGCTCCGTTGAGCTACTGAGGCTGGAGCCCTATCCCAAATCAGAGGATCCAACAACAAGAACAACACCAGAATCTTGCTTTTTGCTGATGACGCGGCAATTTTCTTGCACCCTTCCAAGGAGGACGTCTCCACCCTCGCCGCCATCCTCTAGGAATTCGGAGTTATCACAGGCCTCCGCACAAATTTCTCTAAAAACCAGGTCGTGCCAATCAGATGTGACGAGTTCGACCTCGATACCATCCTGCACAACTTCCCCGTCGAAAAAACCACATTCCCTATCAAATACCTAGGGATCCCGCTATCCACCAGGAGACTACGCCACGTCCACTTCCAGCCACTCATAGACAAGATCGCCTCCAGGTTGGCTGGCTGGTGAGGACCACTAATGTCGAAAGGGGGTCGCCTCACCCTTCTCAAGGCAGTTCTATCTGCGCTGCCAACTTACGTCCTGTCGGCTGTTCAACCGCCACCGTCCGTTTTGAAGAAAATCGACTCCATCCGCCGATCTTGGTTGTGGAAAGGGGCGGATTCAATCATCGGTGGGGGCAGAGTTAACTAGAGCACGGTCTGCTCCCCGACCTCGCTTGGGGGGCCTCGGAGTGCTAGACCTTCCCCGTTTCACCCGGGCCCTCAGGCTGCGATGGCTCTGGCACAGCAAGTCCTCTCAAGCGCCCCTCTGGGATGGTCGCTGTTCTGACATCGATGCAGCCCTGCTGTGAGCAGGATGCTCATCGATCCTACGCAATGGCGCCTCACTTTCCTTCTGGGAAGATAATTGGCTCTCCGGCTGCGCTCCAAAGTAGCTAGCCCCAACGCTCTTCATTGCAGCATCCAGGAAGAACAGATCAGTACTTGATGCCGTCACAAACAACAATTGGAGCCTGAGGCGCAACCTTTCCCCGGATATGATCCTGCAGCTGGTGGATCTTCTCAGACGGATTGCTCAAACCACCCTGACCCCAAATGAGCCTGATGAGCTAATTTGGCACTTCACCGGAAATGGGCAATTCTCAGTTAAGTCGACTTATTTACTTCAATTTGAGGGGCGGGTAGCCACACCAAATCTCCTTAAGGTCTGAAAGCTTTGGGCACCTTCCAAATGCAAGTTTTTCCTCTGGTTGCTGCTTCACAAACGGGTCTTCACAGCAGACGCCTTACTCCGGCGACAGCTGCCAAACAACTATTTTTGCCCCCTTTGTACACGCAACCTCGAAACCCCAGAACATCTTCTTCTTCAATGCGCTTTCAGTTCCTACATTTGGGGACGTCTGTCTGTCCTGCTAGAAACACCCCAACTGAACCCCGGGGGCTGGAAGTTCGACCACGACTTCAAGCTGTGGTGGGCGAATGACATCCTACAGTTTTGGTCCTCCCGGGGTACGTTTTCAGTCGTTCTGGCAACCGTCTGGCACCTTTAGCTTGAGCGAAACAACCGAAATTTTCACCAGATCGAGCGACCTAGAGCTCTCTTCTTCGACCTCCTTTTAGATGAGCTGCGCCTTTGGGAGGCTGTGGGCGCGAATTTTGTAATAGATTAATTTTTTGTCCAAGGCCCCTGGGGGAGGGGCCATTATCTCCCCCCACTCTGTAACCCTTCTATCTTTGATCAATGCAAGACAGCTCTCCTGCCCCCTTTGCTCAAAAAGAAATCTCACGAAAAGATTTCGGAGGATTGAAAGCGTGAGGTCTAAACTTTAATTTATTTATTTCGGAATTCCGATGCAATATGTTCTCTTGGTCCCTCTACTCTCTATTTTCTAACCACTCAATTTACTCGATTTCATCTTAAAATTTTCTGCATTTTTCATGTGATACAATCAAACAACTTGCTCGAAGGATTCCTATGGATTTCAGTCCTACCGGATTAACATATTTGACCATCTTAGGCCTACATTTTTTTCGTACTGTCGTTGCATTCCATCAATCAAGGGAAACTAATATGAATTCACAAATTCAGCAAAGGAATAAAAAAATCTCTTTCTAAAAGAATCGTACATAGGTTGTGCAAAACTATGTAAAAAGAAAAGGAGGGCCATTGCCAAATATCCAAGCAGAAGTGCACCTCTCCCTTGCAAGCTCTGTACAAAAGAAAAGGGCGCAGTTTTTTTACACAAAAACAAATCAGTAATCAGTATGCATTGGGATCATGATCTGCAGAGTTCATTGCAACGAAGCGGCTTCAGTGGGTTCGACGGCTTCATTACTGCCTGCAGTGAGAGTATCACCGTTCCCGGCGCTGTCAGAAACAGCTGTGGCCGTGACGGCGACCACCGCCTCCTCCGCCTCCGCCTCTTCGGCGACCACCGCCTCCTCCGCCTCCGCCTCTTCGGCGACCACGGCCTCCTCCGCCGCCTCCTCTTCGGCGACCACCGCCTCCTCCTCTTCGGTGACCACCGCGACGCCTGAGGTATTGGTCATGGTCTGGCCATCCCTCCGGCGAAGAGCGTCATTGCCTTCCGTGTGGAGCTTCAGCATGTTGGCCAGGTCCGGCGAGGAGGAGTACACCGACCCCGGCAAGAAGTCCACCAGCGACTGGTAGTTGTTGCCGCCGCCGCCGTCGTCGTTGCCGTTGCCGTTCGCCTCCGGCCGGATGGACGGCGTCGGGGCGGCGGCGTCCATGGAGGACTCGTAGAGCTGGGCCTTGACCCTGCACGCGTCGAGCTGCCGCTGCAGGCCGTGCTTCTCCGTCTCCGCCTCGTGGACGAGCTGCATGGCCAGCCGCGCCGCCTCCCGGTCGAACTCGCTCTGCTCCTCCAGCTGACGCCGGCGCTCCGACGCCTCCGCGCTGGCGCGCCGCTCGCCGTCCAGCTCCTCGCGCAGCGCCTCCAGCTCCCCCCGCTGGGCTCGGAGCGCCGCGGCGAGCCGCTCCACCGTCTCCCGCAGCTCCGCGCCGGCCGCCGCCGCCTCGCCGGGCATGCCCGTCTCGCCGAGTTCTTGGACATGGCCGGAGTTGCCTTGTGGGACCTCGACGATGGGGGCGAGCTCGAAAAGGGAGACGTACGGGTCGTCGTTGTCGATGCTGCTGTTTCTTGCGACACTGACGCGGTGGCGCTCGCCGTCGCCGGCGTGGTCCTGCTCGCAGATCTCGCTGCCGATGGAGACGACGCGGTTAGCCTCTAGACCTGCGGCACATGTTGTCAGTTGCCATGAGACAGTGAGACGGTCTTCAGTGAAGAACTGATTAACCACACTGATTACTCTTGCATGTGAATTGTGAGGCACTCACAACCTTTCATCAGCTCTCTAAGTAACTCTTATGCTTATGCATTTAATCATGGAATAAAGCTCTTAAAAAGACATTTGCTAAAGCTTAACTGGTAAGATTGTACCAGCCAAAAGAACAAGAGAGAACTCAAAGAAGTGCGGGGCAGTGCAGTTCATTTCCACAAAGTGATCAACCAACCGTAGGGAAGAAAAATTAGAGCTTTAAGTCGAATTGATTAGAAGCATGAACAGCTCGATCGGATGAAAATCCCGAACTAACTACACGCACACGATGCGCATCACACGCTTCATTCGTTCATTGGCAATTGGCACTGCTAGCTTCAAGCAATCGGTACAAGCAGAGTATTGAAAAGGATGTAATCGATCACCTCTGAGTTTGTCTGAATCGTCTGCGGCCACTGCACCTTTGCTCCCCTCGTCGGCACGATCAGGAGCAGAGCACGTCGGCCGCCGCTCTGTCGTCGGAGCCGCCGTACCAGCGACGGCGGCAGCGTGGGCGTCGCAGAGGAGGCGGCGAAAGGCGCCGCCTTCTTGGCCGGCATCGGAGGAGGAGGAGGACAGCAGCCGGTGGACGCGGACGCAGAGGAGGCAGGGCGGGCCGAGGCGGAGCCGCGACGCGGCGGCGGCGATGAGGCAGAACGCGGCGCCGTTGGCGAGCAGCGCCGTCGCCAGCGCCCACTGCAGCGCCGCGCGCGCCGCCACGGCCAAGAACTCGCGCACCATGGCCGCACACACACCAAGCTCGATCACGGCGCTCCTCGGCTCAGCAAATGAGGCGCGAATCGGAGGAAGAAGGCATGGGGATTTCGGGATCAAGCTAGAGATTGAGAAGATAGGGTTGGATTGCAGGAAAAATCGAGAAGGAATTGGGGTTAGGTAGAGGGCGTCAGCTCGGAGAGGATAGAGGACCAAGTGTCAACTCTGAAAATGGGGTGCCATTAAACAGAGAAAGAGTGGTGTGTGTCAATAATTAGTAGAGTGATCAGAGCCAAATGGCCAATTAATCTCTTTTTGAAAAGGAGACGAGAGAGTTGGAGGGAAAGGCGTCATGGGCCAGGGCTCTACTGACTCTCATCAAAGAGCTTTCTTTTTTCCTCTGTTGTTTTCCTGCTGCTATCTTCAGACGCACAATGTTGTTTTTTTTTATTAATTTTGTTGAACTAGCGAGATACCCTTTTTAGGTCATTGACCACGGCATTCCGTCGTCGTGTATATATTGAGAAAAATCATTCCGTCATCGTGTATATATTAAGGAAAATCACAAAGAGCAGTAGGTCGAAGGGTCTAGATTCCTCGATATGGCAGCCGTAATGATCCAAAAGAGGAGAGGCGACGAGACGAGGAGATGTCGTGTAAATTGGGGGGAGAATTGCTTTTCTTGCTCTCAGCATTATTCGCTACCATTTTCTTGCTTCTGATCCATCATCATACACATGATCTTTGCCCGTATACGTAATCTGTGCAGTGGCAAAATGGTAAGTGGTCATCGAATGGAGTGGCAAAAAAGCAATTATTTCGTAAATTTGGGCCCAAGCATGTCCTCCTATGGACTTTTTTTTAAAAAATAATAATAATATGAGAACGGAAGTTTCTTATCCCAGGATTAAATCCAAGGAATCATGAGAATCAGAGATCTAATCCTTGACTGATAGCTCTCATAGCTCTCATAGCCAGGATACTATCAGTTTAACTAAGCTTACTTAGTTCTTCGCCTACTTGCCGTTGTATCACGCGAATGTCCAAGAAAATTCCCATTGAACACGCTGATAAAAGTCGGCACAGATAGAGCTGCCGCGTGTGGCTGTTCTTGCGGTTCCGTCTCGTAAACGCGACGTTTCATCCCATTCATTCATACACCAGCCGAGACGAGAAGTGATAAAAGTGATAAATCTCACATGAGCCGTGCCACTGTAGCCAGCTTGTTGTGTGCATACGACTATGCGAGCTAGTCGCACAGTCCTCGTGGATAAGCTCACACTATTTTTTTTTTTTTGCAAAGTGCAACGGGACAGCGATTGCTTCTGTTTTGTTTACGTGGATGGCGGTGGATCGATGGATATGTTTGCCCGGCAACAAGAAGCATGTCAAGTACTCTCTTTGGTTATAAAAAGAGGTCGCCGTTGATTTTTTGACACGTCTTTAACCATTGGTCTTATTTAAAAAATTTATATAAATATTATTTATTTTGTTATGATTTGGTTTACTATTAGATGTATTTTAAGTATTACTTAAATTTTTTCATATTTGAACTAAATTTTTGAATAAGACGAATGGTCAAAGGTGTGTCCAAAAGTCAACGGCGACTTTTTTTTGTGACCGGAGGTAGTATTTACTTTGAGCATCTCTCCCCACATATTCGAATCTACTCGACACCATCTGTTTAATTGGTTTCCTTCACCTAATTTTATACAGATTTTCTTTCTGTACTTCCGCTATCTTCAACGGCATTCCTAAAAATCAATGGCATAAAAAAAGAGAATCTTTTTGTCGGTGTCTAGGAATCACGCTCCTGAAGAGCAGTGGTCCACGGACCGGCAGACGAATTTGTAGTTGGAGTGAGGCCCAACGACGACCCTTCTCAGCAACCCAGGTGGCGGCCAAGCCTGCGGAAGGCTAGGGCCGCGCTGCCTTCCCGGGCAAGGGCCTGGTGCGACTTGGTGATCCGGGTACAGGTCCTTGGTATGGTGCCAGAAAGAAGGAGAGGAAACACAAACCACGAAGACGAGGTCGATTTACCCTGGTTCGAGCCCCCACTGCCAGGTAATAGCTCTACTCCAGCTTAGTTGATTATATGGTGGAAACAGTACAAGGGTGCCGAGACCGGGCTTGAAGGCACCGATCCCAAGCTTACAATGAAGGTGGCTAGGGACTAAGGCTACTTGCTAAGGAAGCTTCAGATGCGAGTGTTGCTTGAGCTTGGATCAGATGGAATCAGATCGGGGTCCCTTGAACGCTCAGGAATCCTTCTTTTATAGGCGCGATGGGCCGCCCGAGGTTGATGCGGCGGGCCCCGCGCTGGTCTTTGCTTTAGTGGCGAGGCTCTTGTCTTGTTATAAGGTTACATCGGTGTCGAGCTGCGAGGAGAAAACTGGTCGGGTTAGTACTGAACACGTGTTTGTCTTAACATGCCCGTTCAAGCGAGAGAACTTTTTTAGGGGGAAAGCACTTTCCCTTTATCCCTAATATGGCCTTGACTGGACCGAGCCAGCTCTGCGCCACCCGTTGGGGGCGTCGCGTAGCGCAACAACCATCTGCTGCCTGCCAAAGAGGACAAACGACAAGACAATTTGTCGCGCGTACTTCCAGACTCTGGGTCCTAGGAGATCTGATTCGTTCGGTCAAGGCCGGAGAAAGCATGGTAGGCCATGACAGTTGTCGTCACCTGCCCACGGGTGAGCGGATCACCCGAGGGACCTTATTCCGGGCTAAGGGATAGCAGGAGGACATGGTGCCGCGCGGTTTGACCTAGTCAAGCCGGGACGACCACGGCGAGTTAGGTGGCTTCTTTAATGCGGCGAGGATAGCACTGCGTGGTCTTGTTCGTGTGGGTGGGCGATGCGGAATCGGCCCAAGGCCTGCTTCAAGATAAGCCGTTTACTAATCATCAACAGCCAGCCCCCGAGCCTCGAGCGGGTCGCGTAACGAGCCGGTCTGAGATTTGAAGAAGAAATCCTTACCACACGCCGCGCGGGAAGGTTTGGCTCGGGAGCCGAAGTCCTAGGCATTGAATTCGATTTGACAGAAAAACGGAGCGGTTACCCCCTCCTTTGGGCACGATTCCCACGGCTTCCGTTCCGACTGCTGTCTCCTCTTATAAGGCAGCGCTCTCAGGGGGAACTCCTTACTGCAGAATCATCCCCCCCCGTTTTTCTCTTCGTCTCCCCAACTCGCCCCTCGCATTCTTACTTCTCGCCTTCCGCCGCCATAGTTCTCATTGGATACAGCACCTTGACGAGGGAGAGGATGAAGGAGCTGGAGAGGGATGGCTTTGTGAAGCCGGGCTCGTGGAGGCTCCCGGGCGCGGAGCAAGAACCAAGGCCAGAACCCGACGAACTGGTATGCTTCGAGAGCTCGGCCATCTGTGGGTTTCGCGTGCCAGAATCTCAGTTCATCACCGACTTCTTTGCCTTCACGGAGTTGAGGCCAGAGAACCTGTCCCCACAATCCTATGTTCATCTGTCAATCTTCGCATTCCTGTGCGACACGCACTGCGGGGTTCGGCCGACGGTGAGCCTCCTCCAGCACTTTTTCGAATTGAAGCCCGTCGGCCGCCGAGTGGGCAACGGCGGGGTTTTCTACCCGATCAGCGCCGAGCAGGGAGCGGTCGTACCACGAGTGCGAGGTGAGGACGAAGGTCGATGGTTGGGCTCGGCGGTGGTTCTACCTGAACCGTGGGGGCTCGACCCTGGAATACTCCGCGGCCACGCCGGATACGCCAATCTTCTAGCGGAGCGAGCCCCAGCCGGAGGATCAAGCCACAGAGGCTGATATTAAGGAGCTTGTTAAGGACGGCTTGACGGGCTACGAGGTCGTCGTTGGTTTTGTCCGGCACCGGATCAGCCCGCTGGGGTGCCGCGTGCGATGCGTCAGCGACATGGATGGTTGGAAGGATCCCGACCGGGACTTTCATAAAGGTGAGCGTGAGTTGCTTCCTTTGCGTCTGATCTCGAGTTGGGATACGTCGTAACCGTCAGTGATGCCACGCAGGTCTCTCAAACCGCGAGGTCGCGCGGGTCGCAGGGATGTTGCTACCCCTGGACAAGACTCATCGCCGTATACGGTTTGTGAAGGACAAACTGTCCGAGGTAAGTGCCCGGAAGGTGTTCGATTGAATTCTCAGCCGTGCGCGCCTTTGAGGTTTTGATGAGGCGCACTTTTGTTCTGCAGCGGACGTGGAAGATGGTTGGGCAGACCACTCAGGCAACGGGCTCGAACGAGGGGCCCCCGTCGGCCGGAACGCCGGTGGCATCCGACGGGGCGCCGGTCCGTTGCCGGCAATGGGCGAGGGAAACGGCACCTCGGCGGCAGCGGCGGGCTCGGCGACAGCGAGTCTGAAGATACACACGGAAAAAGCGCGCGCTGCAGTGAGCTCCCATTCTCCGACACGGATTGGGTGCTAGGCACTAGCGGCCCTTAAGCCTTCACGCCGCGTGTGTTCAGGGCGCGGCGCCTACGAAGAAGAGGAGGACATACCAGCCGGCTCCGGAAAGTGATGACGAGGGGGTTGTGGTAGTGTCTGATCCGCCGACAACGATCCATGGCGAGGCCTCGAGGAAGGCTCCGCAGGCGGTAAAGGCGGCTTTGCTCACCTCGAGCCGCGCCGGCGGGCTGGAGACAGAGCTTTTTCTTCGCCCTACGCCAGGGGTGTTCGAAGGCACCGAGCTCGAGCCGGCGCGTAAGTTTCCCGCGCTACATGCTATCACCTCGTTTCTCGTGTCTGACCGCCGTGTCTTTTGTTGCAGGGCGTAGCGCTAAAGTGGTCACCGAGGTGTTGCTTCCCTCTGCTGAGGCCATGGCGGCTGAGGACGAGTCGGTCGATCCTTCAGGAGGGGTGCCTTTGCTGCAGCAGCTGGAGGCTGCCGGGCTAGCGAAGGATGAGACGGCTGAGCCCAAAGGAGATGCGCTCAAGATAGCGCAGCTAGAGGCCGTCGGGCTGGCGGAGTTGAAGGGCAAGAATCAACCGACCCGCGGAGGATCAAGATACTGCCTACCGGCGGCGGTGTTGGATGCTTCCGCGGAGATTGCGGAGACGGTGCAAGTCGTCGCTAGCGACGATCCCGTGTGGATTCGCCCTTCGTGGAAGGAAGGTGCGGATGGTGGCGGTCGACCGCGAGGGGATTGCCGACTACTTCAAGACCCGATTGAAAGGCCCTTCCGACACGACCGTGGATCTTCTTTGGTTAATGGATCTGGCCGGTCCGCGTGCTCACGCCGGACGGATGGACAAGCGTGGTGATGCCTAGCGTGGCTCCGCTAGCATCTGCGGGCTGGATTTCTGCCACTCCAGAATGGGTGGAAAAACAGGACGCCGCCAGGTCGCAGGAGGCCGGCCGGACAGGACTGCCACGTCTGAAACCTCGCCCCATCCCCGGGATGGAGGATCCACACGAGCTCGTGGCGGCTAAGTGGACGGTGGACGAGCTAAAGGACGCGTTGATAAGGGCCCGGGCTCAGCTTGGCGAGGCCGTGCTGGTCGAGAGGCGGGCCACCGCAGCGAAGGCCGAGCTGGCGGCTAAGCTGGAGGACGCTGAGAGAAGGGCGGTCGCGGCTGGGACGACAGCCTTGCTTCCGGTTGCGCCGCCAGCGCTACCGTGCCCCGAGCCACTGGAGGAAGGTGGTGAAGAATTGGTTGGCTGCCTGCTCCTGCCACTGCAGGGGGCTCACGCGAGTGGGCTTGGCGGGAGCGCGCGCAGCATTATCGCGGCGAGGACATGGGATATGCTCGCTCACACCAAAAAGGTGACACCCTTGACCCTGCGCGCTACTCTTAAGCACCGAATTTCTTGCGCCTTGACTTAGTTTTTCCTGTTTCAGATTTACGCGCTTATCGCCGGCTCGTCGTCGCTAACGGAGGCGATGGGCGGGCAGGCAAATGATGACGCGGCGAGGATCGAGCATCTTTCCGCTGAGCTAGCGCAAGCCCGGACCCAGGCAAAGCGCGCGGACGGGCTCACCGCCGAGATCGATGCCCGTGCCACGGCGCGCATCACCAAGCTAGCATCTGCGCTAAAGACAGCGCAGGAGAAGGAACAAGAGGTTATGACGAAGCTTGCTCGAGCTCGGGAGGTGGAGGAAGCCATGAAGATTCAAGCCCAAGCGGCTCGCGAAGAAGCGGACAGGGCTCGGATCCTTTTTGACGAGGAGTACAATCGCAGAGAGGCGGCCGTCAACGAGCTGGCGGCTACCAAGTCTGACCACAACTCCATCGTTCGCGGGCTCGAGGAAACTTGTAGCAGGCTCATGGCGGAGAGCGCCGCGCTGCGCGAAACTGGGGCGAAGTCCATGGCAGAGTCAGAGTCCCTAAAGAGGCAGGAGGCAGAGCTTGCTGAAGCCGGGGTCAAACTGCGCCAAGAGCAGAACGACATGGCTGCGCGAGTTATAGAGTTGCTTCAGGCGCAGACGCGGATCCGAGAGTTAGAGAATGAGCTAGAGAAGCCGAAGCTGCAACATGGACCGTAGTTTGACCCGGTCCATCCGTTCCCGGGCTCTGCGCCACGTACTTTTGTGTATTTTTTCCTTTTGACTGTTTGTTTAATCGGATAATCATTGCGGAATGTGCGGTGGCCGAAGGGCTTGGCCGTTTTTCACCTTATTTTATTGTGTCAAATCGCGCGCACTGTGGGCTCTGCAGCGCGGCACAGTGTTCCGCTGACGAGAAGTACGGGTTCGCTCGGCGCGGATGCGGAGGCGAAACCGTCTGCGCCGGTTCACGCACCTGGCTTAAGCCACGCGGCGGGCTGTGAGAGCGTCGCCGAGCCTTGCCCACGCGGGTGGGCCACGCCTATGCAGCGGGCTCTGACCCGTAATGATTTCTCACCTGCCACTGACGGCTGGGCCGAGGCACGTGTCGCGCGGCGACAGGCGTGATTGGTATTCCGTGAGACGGCGCGTGCGCTCGCGTCTCTTTAGCTTGGGTAGTGGGTTTTAATTGCTTGCCTCTTCGCGCGCAGCGACGCTTCGGGTAGCCCGCAGCGTGACAGGACGTCGTACGGTCGCCGGCCTATAAAGAAAAGCGCGGCGATGCTGTGCTGCAACGTCTCCCACTTAGCTCTTCTCAAAAACTTGACGTCTTTAGCTAGCCGGAGAGAAGAGAGAAAGAGAGAGCGAGAGAGAGGCAACGAAGAAGGGAGCGAAAATGTCTTCATCGAGCTGGTCGTCGGACGTGAGCTCGGATTACCTCCACGCCTGGTCGGTGGCAGCGACGGAGGATCTGCCGCCGGTGCCTGACTTGCCGCCGATCCGGCCGGGGTGGCGGGCGCCTGGCTGAGCCCGTCATCGCGGCCTTGGCGGTGGAGCTGGCAGCGACGCCAGCTCGGTACGCGAGGCGGCGGCTGCGATAGCGATTGCCGAGGCGGCGGAGGAGGAAGAGGCGAACGCGTGGCGGCGCAGATTAGCGCCGACGCCGCATCGCCGCCGCGACCGGCGGGCGGAGGATGAGGGCTTCCGCCGCACATTACGACGGAGCATGAAGTCGGCGCGCCGCCGAGGCTATCGCAGCCGAGCCTCCGCCGCCGCTTATGGACTCCATAACAACCAGCGTCGTGGGCGCCACCACCGCTGCCGGGACCGTCTGAGCCCGTGATGGAGCTGCTGCCGTCGTCGTCGTCGGCGGCGGCGGAGTCTGCGGCTCCGCCGGCTCGTCGCCAGCGCCGTTGGTAGTCGCGGCGAGGTTGTAGGATCTGGGCGCTGTTGTAGGTCGTAGTAGCGCGGCACCCTCTTTTGCGATAGTTTAGGAGCCCGGCCTCCTTTTGCTTGTAGAATCCTTTGTTCTTGTAAGATCCTCCATGTGAAATGTAGTTTCCTTTTGGGGAATCCCATCGCGTTGCTCCTGCTTGGTTGTTTGTTTCCCTTTCTTGTTCGAATCCTGAAATACGAAAAAGTAAGGAAACTAGATGAACAGTAACGAAGTTCTAAGAAGAACTTAGAAAATTTGAGCAAACAAATTGCTTTTAGAGAGTTTGTTTTTGGTGCGCCTAATCATCCAGCCCCCGGGCCGTGGCCAAGTCCAAGTGCGATCTTGGAGTTGGGCGCGGTCTAGAGACTAGAGTGATTTAGAAAAATTCGCGCGAACTCTCAACCCCCTAGTTTCGTTGGGCTGTGCAAAGGTGCAGGCCTTCCGAAATTAAGGGTTTGGAAAAACTCACGAAAATCCCCAGCCCCGAGCTTTGGTGGGCCGCGGGCGTCACGGGCCCAAATGGGCTAAGGAAACTGGCGCAAAAGAGTCTTGACCCTCGGCTGCTGACCAAGTTAGCCGTCAAACAATCTGGCGTGGGCTTCTCAGACCTTTGGGCGCGAGGAATTCCACATTGAGCGGAGATTCACTAGGGTGCGAGAGATCAGCTTATCCCGTCGTGGAAATGCTCCGGAATGCTTTATCCTTAACCTTCGGGCTTTTGGCCACGGGCTTGCTTGAAACGGTCAAGACTTAGACCGGCGTGACTCGTGATTGGGGGAGAGTTTTTTTTTTGAATTGGGCGAAGCGATATGAAGAAACTTACGACTGATTAAGCGTAGAAGTGTCGCGAAGGAGATGTTCCATGAGCTAGGAGCTCGTTCCGTCCTTGTCGGCGAGGCGTCTTGAGCCGTCGTCTTCTTGTTGACTACTTTGTACGGTCCCTCCCACTTGGGGCTAAGCTTGTTGGAGCCCGCGAGGTTCTGAATGCGTCGTAGAACCAGGTCTCCTACTTGCAGGTTTCTTGTGTGTACGTTTCGTGCCGCGTAACGACGCAGGGACTGCTGGTAGGCCGTAACCTGGAGTAGGGATTGCTCACGGCGAGCCTCAAGTAGATCGAGGTCAAGCTGCCGCTCCTCGTCGTTGACCACAAAGCTGGCGAAGTCGACTCGATCGGATCCTAGTCTCATTTCTGTCGGGTGGACTGCTTCCGAGCCATAGATGAGTCGGAAAGGAGTTTCTCCTGTAACCCGGCTGACTGTTGTCCGGACCGCCCAGAGGACTGACGGTAGCTCGTCGACCCAGCCTTGCTGTTTTGCCTTGAGGGCGTCGTAGACTCTCTTTTTGATGCCTTGGACTAGTTGTCCGTTAGCTCGTTCAGCCGCGCCGTTACTCTGTGGATGGGCCACAAAAGCAAGGGCGAGCTTCATGCCAATTTTCTCACAGTAATCGTTGAATTCCCGGCTCGTGAATTGGGTGCCATTGTCAGCGATGATTCTATTAGGCACGCCAAATCTTGCAACGATGCTCCGAAAAAAACGTACTGCGGCGATCGCGGTAATGTTAGAGACCGGCTCGGCCTCGATCCACTTGGTGAAGGTGTCGATGGCTACAAACAAGTATGTTTTGCCGTCAAGACCTTTGTGAAACGGTCCTAAGAGGTCCATGCCCCAAACCGCGAATGACCACGCCCGATGGAATTGTTTGCGGCTTCGTCTGCGAGCTAGTCGTCATCCGTGCATGATCTGGCAAGCCGCGGCGCTTAACTAAGGCCTGCGTCGCTCATCGCGATGGGCGATGGTAGCCCATACGGAATGCTTTGCCGACGAGGGTTCTGTGTGAGGCGTGCACGCCGCAGATGCCCTCGTGGATGTCGGCTAGAAGGTACTTACCTTCTTCTTGGTAACGCTTACAAAGCACGCCATTAGCACCCCTTGATGCAGCAAGCCCCGTGCGGTGTAGCTCGGGCTCGCCTTTTTAGCCGAACGCAGCTCGAGAACGTCCTCGGGCAATGTCCCTGCTCCAAGAACTGGATGAATGGCGTCATCCGGAGGTGCTTTGCTCGAGAATGAGACGATGCGGATGTCTCGGTTTGAGGGTAACTGACGTCCCCTTGGCCTCCTCTCCGGAGGAATGGAGGGCTTTAAAGGTCTTTGCACTAGCACCCGTGAGGCAGTTCTTGTGAGATCCGAGTGCGCGAGATTATCGGCTTCGCCATTCTCTTCCCTGGGAATGTAGCTAATTTTGAAGCTCGTGAAACGCTTCTCCAGTTTCCTCACCTCCGCCAGGTACCGCGCCATCGAGTCGTCAGTTGCCTGAAACTCCTCCCTGACCTGGCAGACGACGAGCTGCGAATCCCCTTTCGCAACAATCCGTTTAATGTCGAGCGCAGCGCATGCTCTTAGGCCCGCAATTAGGGCTTCATACTCTGCGGCGTTGTTCGTAGCCGCGAAGTGTATTTGTATGACGTGCTGGAGTCGCTCTCCGTTGGGGGAGATGAGAACGATACCGCATCCTGATCGCCGGGACCGTGTGAACCGTCAAAAACGAGTCCACCGAGCTTCTGCCGTCTTGACTGGAGAGCCTCTCTCTTGCTCGTCCGGCCTGGTCAATTCTGCGACGAAATCAGCCAGGGCCTGGGCCTTGATCGCGGTTCGGGATATAAACTAGATGTTAAACTCACCCAGCTCGACTCCCCACTTCGCGACCCGGCCAGTGGCCTCCGAGTTTCGGAGAATGTCCTTGATCGGGTAAGTAGTCGAGACAATGACTTGGTGGGCTTGGAAATAGTGACGCAACTTGCGCGAGGCCATCAGCAAAGCATAGCACAGTTTCTGAAGGTCGGGATAACGCTCCTTTGGCCCGGTGAGTGCCGCTCACATAGTAGATGGGCGTTGCTTCCTTCTCGTTCTCTTGCCAAAGACCGCGCTTCGGCGTTGGTGTCACCGAGAGGTATAGCAGGAGGGCTTCCTCGAGCTTGGGAGTAGTGAGGACGGGTGGCGAGGCGAGATACTGCTTGAGTTGCAGAAACGCGGCCTCAACTTCCTCAGTCTACTCGAAACTATCGTGCTTGCGCAGGAGCTTGCAGAAAGGCGCGCTTCGATCTCTAAGGCGAGAGATGAAACGGCTTAAGGCCGCCATTTTACCCGTGAGGGACTGGATGTCCTTTACACAGGTCGGCGACCTCATCTTTTCGACGGCCTCGATCTTTTCGGGGTTCGCACCGATGCTCGCCCCGCCGATTACGTAGCCTAGGAGCATACCGGACTTGACGCCAAAGACGCACTTCTTGGGGTTTAACTTGACCCGGTCTTGTCTCGGTCATCAAAGGTCTCGGCTAGGTCGCTGCGTGGTCACGGGCATCCTTACTTTTGACTACGATATCGTCGACGTAAACTTCTACGTTGCGCCCTATTTGATCAGGGAGGGTTTTTTGCATGAGGCGCCGGAGCGTGGTGCCGGCATTTACGAGACCGAAGGACATGGTCGTATAGCAAAATGTGCGAAAAGCGTTACAAAGCGGTTTTTCTTCGTCCTCTTTACACAACGCGATCGATGGTAACCGGAGTAAGCATCCGAAACTCATCAAAGCTGAATCGCCATAGCGTCAACTAGCCGATCTATCGTGGAAGGGGAAGTTATCCTTGGGGCGGCGGAATTAAGGTCGCGGTGGTCGACACACATCGCCACTTGCCTCCTTTCTTACGGGCGGCCGGGTTCGCAAGCCAATCGGAGTCTTGAACCTCGCGGATGAAGCCCGCTCGGCGGCTTGCCGAGCCGGTCTTGGATGATCTTGGCCTTCGATCGGGGACACGCCTCGACCTTTGCCTTACGGTTTCTTGTCGGTAGGACAGCTAGCTTGTGCTCGATCACCTTCCTTGGGACCCCAGGCATATCGGACGGTTCCCATGCAAACGCATCCTTATTAGCCCGGAGGAAGGTAATGAGCTCGAGTTCCTATTGAGGCTCGAGGTTGTCCCCACGTGGACCACCTTGGAGGTCGACTCCGTGAGGGCAGCGGTTTTAGTCGGCTCCTGCGGCTGCGGTGCCACCTTTAGGCCTGTTGTGGGCGCTCTTTCTTCTTTGGGACCGCTGGTGGGGAGCTGTCCTACCATGGCGGCCATGGTCTCGTCGCGATCGAGGGCGTCTTGTGGTTGCCCCGGACGGTGATGACTCCCTTGGGTGCCGGCATCTTCAGGCAATGGTAGGCGTGGTGAGAGACTGCCATGAACTTGGAGAGCGCGGAGCGTCCCAAGATGGCGTTGTAGAGGAGCTCGGTTTCCACCACCTCGAAGGTGATGTACTCCGTCCGGAAGTTGGCGGAGGAGCCGAACGTGACGGGCAGCACGACCTGCCCAACGGGGCGAAGCGACGATCCCGGGACGATCCCGTGGAAGGGGACGGTGATGTCCTTGATCTTAGAGCGCGGGACCTGCATGAGGCCTAGGACGCGCGCCGTGATGATGTCCAGCGAGCTCCCGCTGTCCACGAGGACGTGGTCGACCCTGGTATTGCCAATGGTGGGGCAGAGTACCAGTGGGAGGCGCTGGGGTTTGGATAGCCCGGCCGGGCAGTCCGTCACCGAAAAGGTGATGGCATGGCTGGACCAAGGCAGAGATTCTACCGCGGGCTTGCCGCAGGAGATGTGGAGGACCTCACGGGACGCGGCATTGAGCTCGCGACGAGAGGTGTAGGCTGACGTGCCGCGGAAGATGATGGCGACGTGGCCATGGGTTTCGTGAAAGCCGATCACCGCCGCCTGGGGTGGGCGCGTGGCGTGCCCTCGGCGGCTTCGGGCATGGGACGCGCCAGCGTAAAATCCTCCACCGGGCCCATGTGCGACGATTCTGCAGCTTCGGGGCGGGCGTTGATGAAGCGGCGAAGAGGCTAGGGTCGTGGGCGGTCCTCACCTGCATTACTGCTGCTTTGTGGGCGGAGGCCGACCACAGGTGCCCGGCGCCGCATGACACCCGCCTCGGTGGGGAGGTCGTTGCGACCATTCTTTGTGGGGCTGCGGCGATGAGATCTTTGGGCGGCGGCGCGTCGGCGAGGCGCGCTGGCGGCGGGCACTGGCTGGTCGAGCTCGGCGGCGGCGATGAACTTAGCGGGCTGCTCCTGCCGCTTCTTCTTCTTCTTGTCCGCCTCGGTTTTGCCCGGCCCGTCGCCGACCTTAGCCTTCTTCTTCGCACGGCCCCTCTTGCGCTCTACCGCCTCGGAGGCGTTGACGTAGAGGGCAGCGGTGCGGAAGAGCTCGCTTCGCGATGTTGGCCGGGTGGAGCTCGAGGTCCTCGATGTAGCGCCGGTCCCTCACACCATCCTTGAAGGCCTCGATGATGGCCTCATCCGAGATCTGAGGGATAGTGTTGCGGTCTCGGCGAATCGGCACACAAAATCACAGAGACTTTCATCGTCTCGCCGCACCACGAGTTTGAGATCTGGGGGCGTCTAGGCGGGCGTAGCACCCACGAAAGCTAGTCGCGGAGGGCATCCATGGCGGGACCAGCTACGGATAAGCCAGCCGTTGGTTGAACAGCCAGTTGGGCAGCCCTCGAGCACCGTGGAAGTAGTTGACCATGACGGCCTCATCTCCCCCATGGCTCGGACGGCGGTGGTGTAGATGGAGAGGAACTCCTCGGGATTCTTGCTCCCGTCGAACTTCTTGATTGGCCCGGGCTTGAACCTCGGCGGCCACGGCGCTTCACGGAGAGCGCGGGAGAATGCGGGACATCCCGGCGCAGCCTTCGGGGCAGAGGCGTCCCGAAGCGGGCCCAGGCGGGAGAATACCCCGCCCGGGGAACGTGACGATCCCCCGTCAAAAGAGGCCGTCTGGAGTGCAGCGCGATCGATCGCGGCGGCGGGAATGCTCTGGCGCCATCGACCAGAACGGTTTGAACGCGCGGCGGTCGGACTCGTTCAGCGCTAAACGTCCGGGCGATCGCCGTGGTCTGCTGCTCGTCGGTCGATGCGCGGTGATGACGCCTACTCTTCGGGCGATGGCGGGACACAGATCTGCCATAGTGAAGCCACGGGATCCTTCTCCGTGTCACGGATGACCGTGGTGATGGCGCGCGCCCTCTGGCTGCTGCAGAGTGGGTTCATCATGGTCTCCACGAGGGAGTCGGCCGCTAGCGACCTGCGCGGTGCGCGAGACGACGGTCCTCCTCGCGATCCGTCCATGACGCGACGGACAACATCGTTGAAGAATACCCGGCCGCGGCGACGATCTGCTGCTCCTGGGCCTCCCCATCTCCTGCGTCCGCATCGACCGCGGCTGCGAAGACGCAGCGGGACGTGTGTGAGGCCGGGGGAAACGTCCCGGTGTTGCCAGCGGAAGTGGCGGAGTCGCCAAGCAGCTCGAACTCCATGGGAGTCTCACGACATGGGTGACGGAGGGTCCAGCTCGTGGAGCGATTCCTCGGCGAAACTCTACCCACCGGGCGAGAGGCATCGACCTCCATCTCATCGGCCCGGCTTTGGCGAGGTACTCCTCCGCCAACCGTCGTCGACGGGACCAGATCGTCGGATCGTCGCACTCATCGAACTTCGAGGTCGAGCTTCGTCGTTGCTCGGAATCTCGACGCGTGCGAGGGCGGAGTCTTGAGGGCTAGTCATGGGCCCCACGGTGGGCGCCAAATTGTCGGTGTCACAGGAATCACACTCAAGAGCGATGGTCTCTGAGACGAGCGATTTAATTTGTAGTTGGAGTGAGGCCCAACGACGACCCTTCTCGAGAACCCGGTGGCGGCCAAGCCTGCAGAGGGCTAGGGCATGCGCGCCTTCGGGCAAGGGCACAGTGCGACTTGGTGATCCGGGTACAGGTCCTTGGTATGGTGCCAGAAAGAAGGAGAGGAAACACAAACCACGAAGACGAGGTCGATTTACCCTGGTTCGAGCCCCCACTGCCAGGTAATAGCTCTACTCCAGCTTAGTTGATTATATGGTGGAAACAGTACAAGGGTGCCGAGACCGGGCTTGAAGGCACCGATACCGAGCTTACAATGAAGGTGGCTACGGACTAAGGCTACTTACTAAGGAAGCTTCGGATGCGGGTGTTGCTTGAGCTTGGATCAGATGGAATCGGATCGGGGTCTCTTGAACGCTCAGGAATCCTTCTTTTATAGGCGCGATGGGCCGCCCGAGGCTGATGCGGCGGGCCCCGCGCTGGTCTTTGCTTTAGTGGCGAGGCTCTTGTCTTGTTATAAGGTTACATCGGTGCTCGAGCTGCGAGGAGAAGCTGGTCGGGTTAGTACTGAACACGTGTTTGTCTTAACATGTCCGTTCAAGGGAGAGAACTTCTTTAGGGGGAAAGCACTTTCCCTTTATCCCTAATATGGACTTGGCTGGACCGAGCCAGCTCTGCGCCACCCGTTAGAGGCGTCGCGTGAAGCGCAACAACCATCTCGCTGCCGACCAAAGAGGGCAAGCGACAAGACGGATCGTCATACAGTACTTCCCGGCTGCAGTCCACAGAGATCTGATTCGTTCGGTCAAGGCCGGAGAAAGCATGGTAGGCCATGACAGTTGTCGCCACCTGCCCACGGGTGAGCGGATCACCCGAGGGACCTTCTCCCGGGCTAAGGGATAGCCCGGGAGGGACATGGTGCCGTACGGTTTGACCTAGTCAAGCCCGGGACAGCCACGAGCAAGTTAGGTGTCTTCTTTAGTACGGCCAGGGATAGCCTGCTTGGTCTTCTGTTCGTGTGGTGGGCCGGTACGGAATCGGCCCAAGGCCTGTTTCAAGATAAGCCGTTTACTAATCGTCAACACTTTTCCTAAAAGGAAAGGAAAGAGAATATCTTCAAAAAAAAAAAGACAAGAGAATTTATTTGCAGCACTGAAGGAAACAAGATTCTCTTGATGAATGTAAAGGAAGAGAGAAGGGAAATTTATTGGAGATGATCAATGACCAGCCCATAAGGCCGAAGTCGGCCACTGCTGCTGAGGAGAGCATGCCACTGGCATGTGCACGGGAAGGTCGTATATACGTACAAGTCATAGTCGGGTCAAGGGTCGCATCCTCCTCCTCTTTGCACTGGTAGAAGCATTCTAGTTGCTCCGAACCCGTACTTTCCTCCGTAGTGTCGATTATTTAGGTGCTAGGCATATATCCTACTCGGCCATGTCCTCGATCGAGACCACACGCTTTCACAAGCACCCACTTTACCTGTCCTCCGCCAACGCCACCCCATTCTTTCCTTGTTTCTTCTATCTCGGTAGCTCTATGAACTAGATCGAGGGTCCCACTCAAGGGTCCCACTTATTAGCCGTCTACCTCTCCATTACTTTTCTTCTCGAGGCTTGTTTGGGAGCCCATTTCCAAATGGCAGGGAACCCGGTCAATGCCCACAACTGGCTATCCTGTGAGAAGTTTCTCTAGGTCAATTAGATCCATTTGAATGTTGTGTGACAAAACTATCCCATCTCAATCTATGGGATTTCCACTAGGAAGAAACCCACACCATTAAATGTTGGGAGGATTTTATCCTTCTTGCTTGCCACATTTCTTTGTCTCTTCCCGCTACGCCATCGCGGTCAAAGAAACCATGAAGTGTATGTAGTGCTCTTGAGACATGTTGGAGGAGGCTGATGAGGAAGTTGGCTTCAACATGGTGGTTGGATTCGAGGGGAGGGGGAACATCGACATTCTTCTCCTGCCAGTAATGGTGACTCCAACCAACAGGGGAAAACATGAAGGTGAAGCAAAAAAGAACGATACTACGACTTGGGGTCACTAGGAAGGATGACACAAGCGTGTGTGCCTCTCACGCTTGTTGGCACTTGGTTCACGACTCCAGTAGCACCTCCGCCTCCATGTCGTTCTCAAACACTTGTTCTGCATATCACTCTAAAATTAGTTTCCTTCAATGTGGAAGACAACAACCCAGTGGTAGGCTCCAATTTGCGGGGAAAAACATTGGTGCGGGCATTGCAATAGGCTCCAAGGAATCGGGAAGGGCACCAATGGTGGGCTCTAAGAAGAAATTAAGAAAGATGTAAGGGTAGCAATTAGGATCATAATTTAGGCATGGCCTCAGAAGGTGGTAGTGGAATGGGTGGTGATGGGAGACGAGGATGGAGCTATATATAGGGCGTAGAGAGGGAGAAGTTGCGCATGACTGGTTTTGGTGTTAGGGATTAAGAAGCAACAGAGATGGTTCGAGGAGATGGATTTTGTATGAGTGCTTGATAGAGACAAAAAAAACGCTAGTGTTCTTAAACTTCACCACGAGTTAATTAGTTCTCGAACAATCAAACAAGCCCCTCACTAGAATAGAGGGGTAGTTTAGACATTATGAGGATTTACTAACGCAGTTAATTAACAACAATGACATGGAAATGAATAACCGCCAAACGTAACGTAATGGCCCGTATCGTCGTACGTGGGTTAATGAGTGTGATGCGATGGATCAGCGATTGCACGAATAGGAGTGAAAACTTAGTAGTATTAAGTGGCATGAAAAGAAAAAAAGCAGATTTTATTTCTGCTGTTTTGTTGCAGGTCTGCAGTGATAAGCGCAAAGGATTGAATATCCAATATGGAGCAAATAGCTGCCAACTGAAGCATTAACGTTGGTGAAGAATAATTTTTTAGATAATGTTTATCGCTTTTGGTAATTATCAGTCGGCTAATTTTTAGAAAAGTCTTAGTCGATTTTCTTACCTGCATATATGTTTCCGTTGGATCTTTTATGTGCCTATAGAGATGTCTGATCTACAATCCAGAAAATCGACTGAGAGTTAAATAACTCTCGGTCGTCTGATGTCAAAACGATCCCGATGGATATTATCTAACCTCTACCCCTTTCGATATATACGGCTTACAAATAGAACATTCAAATAATGAACTTCTCCCTTATAAAGAAGTGATCGATATTACATAAAAAACTTAAGAAGAACCAATCCTATTATTGAATCTCCACCTATAATTATTAAAGAAAGACATGGCCACCGTCTATAAGGATTAGTAAACTTTAAATATATCTTCTCGCTCTTCCTTCTTATGCAGCAATGTCCATTGACGAAACCGATATGCTCCCCCTCAAGATGACCGTAAGAAAGAATTTTTTTTGTGCATTTGTCAAAAACAAAATTATTTCAACAAATCCATATATATAGACCATAACAATGTTGCGGCACTATTTTTTTCATTATATCACCACCCCTGGAGCCAATCCCCATGTATATGAGCACAACTCTTAGGAGTTTTAAGACCCACATTAATATAAAACTGCTCTAGATAGCTTACGATCAAATAAAAAATGGTGAATAGACTCAATTGCCGAACAAAAACAACATTTCTGACTCTTCAATTTCCTTTTGCAAGATTATCTTTGGTCAAAATTATGTCTCGAACTACACATCGGAGGAAAATTTTAATTTTAAAAAGAAGTTTTATTTTCTACATTAACTGATTCGCATAAGATGAAACTTAATTAATCATTTTTTTGATTGGCAGCGACCTCGTGCATTTTCATGGGCTGCAGCTGCGACCGCGGCCTCACGATCCAGGGCGACGGCGCGTTGTCGGCCATGCATGGGAGTAGCGGCGGCTAGGGTAGAATTAGGATTCGCAGCGTAAAGGGCAGTCTATACTGACTATACAACCTGTGAAGTCCGATATATTGGAACCAGTCCAAGGATTAAAACTCACGCAATATGCCAATATCATACGAGCACACTTGGATTAGAACAGAAATGAACTCGGTGTAAACTGTAAACACACACACACACGAGAGCTCTTGTGGCAACGAACGCCTTTTGTGTTTTATAACTGCTCAACCTCTAAAACAAAACGATTACACGGCTTATATAGCCTCGCTTACATGCACAGCAGCAACAAACTGTCCCGGTCGGGTCATGCGCTCACACGCACACGATCGATCCACTCCTGCACAAGCCACACTCATGCGAGCACACACACGCAACTCATGCGCATGAATCGGTCTTCCGAGCTGGATGCGAGCCACGCTGCAACGTGCTTCACTAACTGTGCATCAGCTGCCATCTTGCCGTTGAGAACTCCGCTAATTAATCTCCTAGCTAATTGACTCCTGCGTGCATGCTACGTCTAACTAGATAACACACGCACACAACGTGCAGATCCATATATACATTCAGACACACGCACACACGCTAATTATATAACTCAGTCAAGATTACTTCTAACACGATAACATGTTTAATCATTCTGTGGTGAAGAATAGATTGAAGATTCCAGCACGAAAGGACGCAACTAATTGCATAGGTAAAGATTACAACTTCACTTGATCCATGGAGGTTGAGAAGGCCGGCTTGCAAATGCACGTACGTCCATGGCAAAATTTGTGTCCGCGAGCCCTTAACTAGAAACGGAGACCGGAGCCCCTGAACTCGGCCTCGGCGACGGCGTCGACGCGCCGCGCCAACTCCGGCGAGAGGTGGTTCGCCCAGTCCCCCACCACGCCTCGCCGGAAAAAGTGGCTGTTGGGAAACGCGTCGCCGTTGATGAACCTCGTGGTGCCGGTCCTGGTCGCCTCCAGCCCGCTCATGTGCTCGAACGCGCACAGCCTCACGACGGCGTCCACCGCGCCTTGCCCCTCCTCCTCCGCGCTGAACGGCCGCCCCAAGAACGCCGCCAGCCGCCGGACGGTCGCCGCCGTGTCCCTCGCCATCTCCTCGTACCTGAGGAAGAGCACCTCGCCGGGGCGCGCCAGGTGCGCGCGCCAGTACCCGAGGACGTGGCCCCAGTACGGCCCGAACGGCGTCGCGCCGGCGCAGAACAGCTCGGCGGCCGCCTCCGGCGAGAACGGCTCGTGCCCCAATCGCGCCCTGGTTCTGTTGACGAAGTGCCACAGCGAGACGAGGGTGTCCTTGGGCTCCCGGCACACGTACACGATCTTGCAGCCGGCCGCCGCCGCCGTCCTCGGCAGCGACGCGTAGGGGATGTGCGTGGCGAACAGCCTTGGGTCCGGGAGCACGTCGAGGTCCGGGGCCTCCTCCCCGCCATAGAGCTGGATCTCGAAGAACTTGATGCACTCGTGAGGGCTCATGGAGTGGAACGGGTGAGCCGGGGATTCCACGGGGTGCTCGGTCCGGTGAGCCGTCGCGTAGAGCAGCGCCTTGATCCACGTCGTGCCGGACTTGGGCTGCGTGGCGACGATGACGTCGGAGGGCCGGGCGGCGAAGCACTCGTCGGCGACCATGGCGCCGACCAGGAACCGCATGCCGGCGTGCCAGCCTTCGGCGTGGCGGTAGAGCGGGTAGGTGCTGAGGCCTCCGCCTCGCGGGCTGATCGGCGGCGAAGCGGCCAAGCTGGTGAAATGGATGGTGGAGATCTGGACCTTTTGGTTGGCTCTCGTATGGCTTTCTTGTTGGTCGCCGGCGCCGGCTTTGCCTTCGGCGGGCGGCTCTTCCATGGCGCGCGCTCACCGCAGCGGCGTCGATAGGTCGTGGACGACAAGGCTCATCTAAATGCTCCTCTTGAGACTCGGTCCCATGCACGTCTTAAATGTTGACAGCGATATATAACCTACTTGCTGTACGCCATATATAGCAGAAATTTTGCTAGGCAACCACCGCCAGCCCGGTCTGTCCCTTACCTACTAGCAGGACGCTTTCGAAGGCCGCAAGACACACAAGATGACTGAATTATGACGACCGTACAACCACGCTTGATGAACCAACTGCATCAAATGGTCATCATACCTTAGGTCTAGTTAGGATTAGTTGATCTGCCCTACGCGCAACCATTAATTGAATCCATCTTTCGCTCCTGCAAGATTGAAGGCACCACAGCGTGTCCGAATTTGCAAATTTTGTAGATTGGGTCCGTTAGAAATTGCATGTAGCATCTAACAAATTGGATCTAGCATAGAATTGTGGATTTTTGCATATAAACCCGGCCGGTTGGCTGACTAGCATGGCTGGACCTAACTGGCTAGACCGGCACCACAGAATACACTGCCACGCACCGCATATATAGCACCGCTTTGCCGACCTTCCCACCATCATGCAATCACCAAGCAAGCCACGCTGTTGCCACTAACATGTAGGCTGCGTAGTCGCCGCTACCCCACATAGCAGCGCTGACAGCGCAAACTAGCCTTGTCGCCGCCCACGTGTCACTGCAACGCGCTAGCGGCGATGACAACATCGTCGCCGGCGCACCATCACAGCATAAAGCCCTCCCCCCAACTCTTCAAGTAGAAGTGCCACCATCGTTGCAACTTAGTAGCACTGCCATTGGCGCGGAAGCACCGCACCCCACCGCACCGTAGCACCTCCACTCTTTGTCACACGTCGAACCCAAGTAGATAGCACCATCCTTCACGTCGCCACTAGATCACCCCCATATCCCGCACCATGGTGGCAGCGGCAAGGAGAAACCCTAGCCATGCCACCGGCCGGGCCACGTGGGGGTGGAAAGCAGGTCGGGGGAGAGAGGCAGGGAAGAGAGGGCAGGGGTGAGAACCGGGAAGAAGAGAGCCTAAAACTGTCAAGTGGCCGGGACGCATGCATAAAGTATTTTTTTAGAAAAGAAAAATGGCTTGTGTTCGGTCCACATAGCAATGCTACTCCGCATGGGCAGCTATCATAACAAAACTGTCTTCAAAACCACATGTATAAATACCTGGTTTTCTAGACCAGAGATTGAGTGTCTCACTGATCATATCTGAGAAGGTGAAGTAGACTTTTTTCCTTAGAACACATGCAAAACACGCTTATGCGCAAGTACAACTTAGCAGCGACAACTTCATTTGGTGAGCTTCGGATGCGTAAATTTCATCAGGCACGAACATCCTACCATCTCATGTGCCTGCTGCTAGGGATGCAAATGGGTTGGCCCCTAGGGTCACCTTTGGCCCTCCCTAGTTCATTTATTTGTACTAAATAGATTAGAAACCAAGTTTTTAGTACTCCTTTCGTTCTAAATTATAGGTCGTTTGACTTTTTTGACACGTACTTTGACCACTCGTCTTATTCAAATAATTAGTGAAAATATGAAAAAACTCAAGTCATTATTAAAGTACCTTTCATGATAGACTAAATCATAACAAAAATAAATTATAATTATAAAAATTTTTGAATAAGACGAATGGTCAAAGTACGTGTCAAAAAAGTCAAACGAAACCCAATTTGAAATGGAGAGAGTACAAACAAATGAACTAGAGAGGGCCAAAGGTGGCCCTAGGGTCGGCCCATTTGCATCCCTACCTGCTGCATCGATAATGAAACCGCATACAACTTGCAAAGTGACCCTCCGGACAAAAAAATCAAATTAAATAGAAAACACACACAACATGCATGGGACAGAACTCAACAATGTATTTTTTATATATCAGAAATTATTGTGCCAATTTATTTTCTTCGATTATGATTTATTCTAGAAAAAATGCTAATTTGGTCCTGTACTTTCTTGTCCGAGCACCAATTTAATCCCCCTAAAGTACAAAATCAGATAAGATTGGTTTCTATGGTTTTGAAAAGATGCCATTTTGATCTTTTGGTCGTCAAAACCGCCGTTGTGGCCTTGTAGGTGGTTTTTACTAATATGGATGTCATCTAGTCTAATTTTACACATGCGGCACCACATCAAGACCACGCCATTGCTGATGTGCACCAATGTATTTTAATATTAATATTTAACTAATATATATTAAAAATTTAATATTTAGTTATAATCCCCTTAGACAAAAGCCATATTAATTAAATAATATCAGTTTAATATCTAGAAAATTAAAAATTAAAATATTAACTAAATTACAAAATATATTAAAAGTTATTTTTTTATTAGTTAAATATTGATTTACATTAGTCTACATCAGCATTGGCGTGACAACGATGAGGCGCCACATGCGCAAAATCATACTAGATGACATCCACGTCAGCAAAAACCACCTGCAATAAACAACAAAATGGTACCGCTTCAAAACCACAAGGACAGATCTCACTTAGTTTTTATATTATATGGATAAAATTTATGCTTAGATAATAGTTTAGAGGTCAAATTAACATTTTTCCTTTCTTCAATGAGCATCCCTCCCTCAATTATTCGTGTTGCCAATGCTTATAGACATGTACAAATTACAATATATAGCATTCCAATAAACTCCCAAGTCCCAGTCCGCTGCTCTTTCTCGAGTTGGACCTTAAAGCAGCCATAACTATGTTTTGATTTTGATCTTCCAACTCTGCATCCTGTTATGGACGATATCGAAAAAGACATGAGAGCACCATTAATGGCTAACAGAGACATGACAGCGTGTTGGTGTTGCGGGTGGTACTCGATGTTCTTAAATCTTAGCACAAAGACCCTTTAAGAACAAGGTTGTAATTTTCTTTCTGTGCAAAGGTAAAGACCCTTGAAGGATCAGGTCGTAATTTTCTTTCTAAAAAAAAGGGTCCCAACAACTGCTTTCCATTGCTTGCCTTGGATAATATTTCAATCACCAGGCAATCTACAGACGCACACAATTGAGTCTTATAATAGCATTGATGCCAGTGGATTTCATCCAGCCCAAGCTGATGACGGGCATCAGACTTTCTGAATACCACTGGGCCAGGTCAAGTTCTTTACAGGCTCTAAAATTGCTTCAACTTCATGCAAAAGTTCTTCATCTATGCCTGTTGTCGACAATTCCATCGCAGCAGCCACATTCTCCTCTACCTGGAACAAGCAAAATATAATACATCATGAATAATCACTTCATTGAATACTAAAAGCTTATGTTACAGCGCTAATACTCCATGATAAGTGAGAGAATAATCATTCATTGGGATGGTGCAAATTTCACTGCCCTTGTATTTAACTATGAGAGAATGCATCAGGTTTAAGCAATTGAAGGACTGGACGTGGAACATTCATGCTTATATAGCCATGCAACTTCTCATTTTCAAACCAAATACTCCCTCCGTTCCAAAATATAGGGCATATAAATTTTTGGCACGGTCTTCAAGTATAACTTTGACCGTTAATTTCCTTCAAAAGATGTCATTAGCAACTACAAAACTAACATCATATCAAAGTACTTTTAAATACGGATCTAAATATATTACATGCATATACTCAAACATGTACATTTTTACTTAATTATTAGTCAAACATTCTAAGCATTGACTTTTGAAAAAACATGCACGCCCTATATTTTGGAACGGAGGGAGTATATAAGTTGATAGAATGATGATATTATAGAGCTGAAGCCTGAAGGTACTATATGAGTATGGCGAATAGCACACTGAAAGAAGACACTCAACAAAGAATGAAGTGTGTACCTGTTTTGGAGAGTTCATTCCAACAAGAACCGTAGAAATTTGACTACTCATCAAGCTGTACTGCATAGCTAGCTTTGTAATGTTTCCCCCCTTCTGTTTGCAGTGATCTGCTGCTTCCCTGCATGCCAACTGATAACAAGTTCTATGATATTTGCCAAAAGACCCAACGGACTAAGCAATCCTCATGAAGCCACCCTGAGGGGTTTAGGCGCTGAGAGTTGAGCCCCGCCAGCCTGACCCAGGCTTGCCATGAAAAGGTACATTGCAGGAAGAGATGCTCCGGAGTTTCAAGATTTCTGCTGCAAAGGGGGCAGAAGTAATCATTGGGAAGCTGGCGACGAAGCAGGGCATCGGCGGTGAAGACGCGGCGGTGTAGCAGTATCCAGAGGAAGAACTTGCACCTGGACGGGGCCCACAGTTTTCAAGATTGCTGCAGGGCCGTCCTTGGGACCCGGCCTGCAAATTGAAGCAGGTAAGCTGACCGTACTGAGAATTTCTGGTTAGGGGTGAAGCGCCAGGGAAAGAGATCAGACTCTTCTAGGTTAAGTTGCAAGGTAGCCATCCGCCTGAGGAGCAAAAAGAGCTCAGGTAGCAACTGGGGCGTGAGGTTACGGCGGAGGTCTGCTATCTAGGCAAAGTTGGAAGTCGCGTCAAGCACTGATCTGTTTTTCCTAGAGGAGGCCTTGTAGAGACCCGGTGCAAGCGTCTTGGGGGCGAAACCGGAGAGCCAGTGGTCATCCCAGAAGGAGGTAGAGGCCCCGTTCCCAAGGATGATGTCGGAGCCTGCTCGAAGGAGGTCGCTGTCTGGATCCGGGGCAGATAGAGATAGGGAGGCCCAGGTGGGCGCATCTTGCTGACGGCTCAACCAGAGCCACCTAAGCCTCAAGGCTCTGGAGAAGCGGTGAAGATCCAGCACCCCTAGGCCACTGAGGGAGGTTGGTGAGCAGACCACACTCCAGCTGATCCTGCTAGCGGCGCGTTGGGAGTCAGAGCCCTTCCAAAGCCAGCCTCTGCGCAGAGCGTCGATCTTCTTGATGACAGAGTTAGGTGGTCGGATGACCGAAAAGATGAATGTGGGGAGGGCGGTTAACACTGCTTTCAAAAGAGTAAGACGACCGCCTTTGGACATGAATGGACCTCGCCATCCAGCCAGTCGGGAAGCCACTTTTTCGATGATGGGCTGGAAGTGGACATGCCTTAACTTGCGGGTGGAAAGGGGCATCCCCAGGTATTTGATTGGGAAGGTGGTTTTCTCGGCTGGGAGGGCTTGCAAGATGGGTTGAAGGTGGAGGTTAGAGCAGCGGATTGGTACCACTTGACTTTTGGAGAAGTTGGTGCGCAGGCCCGTTATGTTTCCAAATGTTTGGAGAATCTCAGCCAGGGCGGAGACGTTGTCTGCAGAGGGGTGTAGGAAGATGGCCGCATCATCAGCGAACAGGGAGATGTGGGCTTCTGGGAGCGGGCCACCCAGCGGTTGAAGCACGTCGGAGGTGATGGCCTTATTGAGCAGAGAGACCAGAGGCTCTATGGCCAGATTGAACAGGAATGGGGAGAGTGAATCTCCTTGTCTCAGGCCTCTCCGGTGTTGGATGGGGGTTGTGGGGTGGTTGTTGAGGAGTACCCAGGAAGAGGAGGTGGCGAGGGCGGGGCTATCCATCCCCGCCAGTCGAGTGCCAAGCCCCAGCCCTTAGGTTGTCAAGAAGGTAGGTCCAGGAAACCGAGTCGAAGGCTTTTTCTAAATCCAGCTTGAAAAGGAGGGCTGGTGTACCAGATTTGTGGAGGGCTACTGTTTTTTGTTGGACCAGTAGGAAGTTGTCCTGGATGTGTCGATGTTTCATAAAGGCGCTTTGGTACGGCGAGATCAGCTCATCCATGAAGGGAGCAAGGCGGGAGGCGAGGATTTTGGTGAAGAGTTTTCCCTTGCTTGTGGATGAGGCTTATGGGGCGTAATCCAAGGGGAGATTGGGGAGTCTTTTTTAGGGATGAGGACAATGTGGGCTTTGTTAAGGTTGGCGAACCCGGTGGCGTCTAGGTTAAAGAGACATTGTAACGCCTCAAGCAAGTCTGTAGAGATGAATGACCAGCAGGCCTTGTAGAAACCCCAAGTGAAGCCGTCGGGCCCAGGAGCCTTGTCATTTGGGAGAGTGAAGATGACAGTTTTTAGCTCTTCAAGAGTGAGGGGAGCGTTGAGGGCTGAAAGGTCAGCTGTGGATAATGCCAGGAATTCCCAATTGAAGGAACGATGCGGGGTGTTTGGGTGGGCGACCGAGGATTCGCCGAAAATTTTGCTGAAGTGATGGTGAAGGGCGGCAGCCTGGTCATGGAATTTAGTGTGGAGGCCGCCGTCTGTTTGGAGGGAGTGGATGTGGTTTCTGCGACGGCGGCCATTTGCCCTGAGATGGAAGTACTTGGTGTTGGCATCGCCCAGCTTGAGCTAGGTGAGACGCGAGCGCTGCTTCCACTTGATTTTTTCGATGGAGCTAAGGCCAAGAACCCGGAGTTTTAACTGCTTGCGAAGGGCTATCTCCTCCGGAGAGAGTTCGCAGGCCTCCATAGCAAAGTCAAAAAGCCTGATGACCTCCGAAGCCACCGACAGCTGCAGCTTTACGTCACCGACCTGGGAGCGACTCCAGCTGGAGAGGGCTTTCGCAGTGCGGTCTAGCTTGAACTGAAGGCGGAGCATTGGGTGGCTTGGGGGCCCGAGGTGCCTCCTAGGGAGATTTCGTGCCCATACCAGGCCTGCTCGGCAGCCTGGAGAAAGCCGTCGTTGAAGAGCCAGAAGCTTTCGAAGCGGAACCAGTGCGGCGGTCGAGGGAGGCTCTCAGCGGTGAGGAGCAGCGAGCAGTGGTCGGAAGCCGAAGAGGATAGCGGAAGGAGGGAGAAGGATGGAAACAGGAGCTCCCAGCCGCTGTTTGCGAAGGCCCTGTCGAGGCGCACCAGGGTGGGTGGGATCGCTCATTGCTCCAGGTGAAACGCCTGCCGGAGAGATGGATCTCATGGAGGAGGCAAGCATCCAACGTATCATGGAAGTGAGACATGAGCCGCCTATTCAGGTTGAGGTTATTCTTGTCAGAGGCCTTGTAGATGAGGTTGAAATCACCTAGGATGAGCCAGAGACCACTGAAGTGGGAGGCGATGGCTCGCAACTCCTGTAGGAACAGCAACTTGGACTGCTCGTCGGTGGGCCCGTAAACGTTGGAGATGGTCCGGCTGCGCTGACCGTCGACGGTGGTGACTTTGGCGGAGATGGAGTGGGGCAGGATCAGAGGGTCGGAGAGGACGACAAGTGAATCATCCTAGAAGAGTAGCAACCCACCTCTGGTGCCTACGGCGGGCGCGCTGAGGGTGCCACGAAGCCTGTGTCCGCAAGTATCCATGAGGATCTGGTGGGAAGGAGTGGCAAGCTTGGATTCTTGGATAGCAAGGACGGTGGGTTGATGCAATCTGACTAGCGAAGCGACGACGTTGCGCTTGGTGCCGGAGTTGAGGCCCCGGACGTTCCAACAAAGGGTCTTCATTGGGGGGACCCGGCTGGCACACTGAAGGTGGGGGCGACGACGCGACGGGGACGTCAAGCCTGGGAGGGAGACTCCTCGGTGAGCGCAGAACCCACGGTGGCGAGGTCGACGCCCTGGTGCCCAAAGCCACAGAGGTCAGCGATGGTGGGATAGGCGGCAAGGCTAAGCGGCTCAGTGGAGAAAAGCACCTAGAGCTGGGTGGACAGGTCTGCAGTCTCTGTGGAAGTACCAAGGCGACGAGCCAGGACGCCCTGCGCCCTGTGAATGGCGGGGACGGAGGAAGATCCAGGCGGTGGCAGGGTCAGACGAGCAGAGGCGAGTCTGGAGCTGCGACGAGCCTTAGAAACTGACGCCGAGCAGGTGGCTGCTGGAAGAGGGTGTGGTAGGAGCAGCGGTGCAGAAGCGGTGGTGGCTTTAAAAGATTTGAATTGACAAATGTGTTAGAATTATTTTGTCACATTCTGATACTGGTGAAAGAGGATCCTATGGCCTAGAGGGGGGGTGAATAGGCAATTTTAAACTTTTTGGTTATTTGTTAATTAAGCATCAAATTAATAGTGACCCAATCCTAGTTTCAATTGTCACACAAGCGGAAGCGATAAACAAGTTACTACGCAACTAAGACATGGCATCACAATTCAACACAAGCAATGCAACGGTAGTAAGTGCGGAAAGTAAATAAGAGAGAGCGACACGGAATTTGTTTCACCGGTTGGAGTCAAGAACTCCTACACTCCGTTGAGGCTACCCCTTGCGCACAAGGACCAGCTCGCTCTCGAGCCTAACGCCTCACTTACTCCCCGGTAGTCGTTCCGCCACTCCGGCGAGGTGGACTCCGTCACCCATACACCAACTCGAGAGTAGCCACACGCCAAGGCCTACTCCCAAGCCCACGTCTCCACGAAGGATGTCATCTTCAAAAGTAACAAGCCCGAAACGCCCCGATCATGCCGGATCGAAGGACTTCCCTGAAGCTCGGTGTTGGGGTTTAGTGATTTGTGGCTTTGATTGATTTGTGGGTGGAGGAATGGCTCTAGATCACCTAATTGAAGAGCAATAAGTGTGGTAGGTGTAAAGAGCAGCAAAACCTCAAAGTAGCCAGCCACTAGATAGGTATTTATAGCCCCAAGAGCAAAACTAGCCGTTGCCCCCCGGAAGGGGACAAAAAGACTAGCCGTTAGCCTCTACCGGACGCCGTCCGACAGGCATCGGACGCCGTCCGACAGAGGTGACTGCTCACAGAAATTAGGTTTATCGGACGCCGTCTGGTCCCCAATGGATGCCGTTCGACAGTGCGGTATGCACTGGATTGTGGCTAACCTGACGCTACCCGGCTGCGCCCAGACGCCGTCCGACGGGTGAAAACTCAGATTTTTTAACTTTATCGGACGCCGTCCGGTAACAGCCGGACGCCGTCCGACAGTGTGCACTGTGCATGTGTTTTGCTGGTCGGACGCTGTCTGGCTGCGCCCAGACGCCGTCCGACAGAGAGTGTTTTCGTGCCTGGAATTGTGGGTGAGTTGAGGTGGGTTACTTTTCACTCTAGAAATCTCACAAGGATATCTTTAGGTATTTTTAGAAGAGGTGAACTAACGAAACCGAGTTTTCGAGAATTCGCAAAAATCCGGCAAGATCCGAGATATTCAAACCCCTTTTGAAATCCGACAAAAACAAAAAATAAAACCTAACTACTCCTAAACTATACGTGACCTCATCTCTCGCCCGGTCACGCACTTAGAACCTTAGAGCAGCTCACGAATTTGTCGAGGCTTTAAATTAGGGTTTTACGTGAAGCCAAGTCTTTGCTAGGGTTCCGAGAACCCCCTAGCACTTAATATTAAATATTTTTGACATCAATGCCACTAATAAAAATTAGGGCTCAACGATGCTCACAATCTCCCCCTTTGTGGCACTTGATGGCAACCCAAGAGAGAATAAATTTTTGAGCTGTAAAAAGGGTTAGTGCAATACAAATATGCGAGCAATTTCAAAACTAAAACAACCACAACTCGACCACAAGAATGTGCATAAAAGAGAAGCTCTCCCTAAATTCATGCATAAATTTAAAGACCACAAGCCAACAAGGTTTAAAAATCATAAAGCGTACCAGAGTATCAAACACAGATCGAAAGAGTATCGAGGCAATAGAAATAGTATTGCAAGAGAAACAAGACCTCGATCTCACTACCCTTTGCTAACCCATGCTACCCTTTGCTAACCCATGCTACTCTCTCTAACTTCCCTTTGCTAACCCATGATACCCTTTGCTAACTCATGCTACTCTCTCTAACTTCTCCCCCTTTGTCACCAAGTGACACAAAAGGGAAAAGCTCCTGGCCAGACTACTCTTCTTCATCTTGATCCATGTCATCGCCTCCATCATGTCCATGGACGCCAGAAGATGAACCCTGCCCTCTGCGACGCTTGTACGTAGCTAGATGAGCTGCAGAGGGTACCGACTGAGGAGAAGATTGATCATCAAAGAGCTAGGTCGGTTGAGGATTTGGCAAAGAAAAGTTTAGATGACGACACATCTCTCCACCAGTAAAAAAGATCTTACCGGGAGGAGGATCTTTGAGTGGAGCACCGTGGAGGAGGAAAGGCTGTGGTGGTGGCACATGAGTGGGAGCAGGCCCTAAAGGAGGATATACCCAAGGGTGAACTGGTGGTGGGTAGGCGGTGGCGAGAAACATCGATCTTCTTTGGAAGGTCTGATAACTGTCGTGGGCATGAGAATACCATGAGTACGGATTTGCCCCTTCTGGCACTGGCATGAACATGACACCCATATACTGCATGGCAAACTTAAACTCGGCAAATTCCTCACTCAGATACGTCTGCTGCCCTGCCAATTCATTCATCTCTCTCCGGGTGGCTGCGAGCTCTTCTTTCATCTCAGTACGTAGACTCCTCATCTCACCTATCAAAGAGTCATACCAAGGAGGGCGATTCAGAAAAACCCGCACCAAAGGCCGGCACAAACCGCTGCATTGGAGCGGCGAGGAGCAAAAGCAGGGCCAGTCTTTGCAAGAGGAGCATCATCAACAGGGACGATCAATTTGGGTTTGCTCCCAAGAGAGTTCGAAAGATCTTCATCGATGTTTTTGATCTTGTTATCCCAACTCGACTTCATCCTCGGATCTGCTACCGAGTCTGTGAGAACAACAGCCAATATAGGGAGCTAGAGGTAGTGCCCTATTGACCTCTCTGAAAATGGTGTCATCAAGTTCTCCCAAGAGAGTGGCTCCAATATTTATAATTCGCGGTCGGAAGATACAAAGATAAACCAAATGCAAATGGGAGGATTCATCACGGTTGCCGCCTCGAGCGAGCAGTGCTACGAAGAATAAGATTTATCAATGCAGGCTCCTGTCGCAATTGATTTGCCTTTTCTATATTTAACTCTTCCTCATCAAGATCAATGTACATGAATCTGACTTCTTCAAGTGGAGGATATTTGCCCCTCCAGAGGGCATCTTCATAGGCCATCTCATTTAAGTCTGTGCCAGAATCTGGAGTGCCCAATACATGATTCATCTCTGCCACTGTGATCCCCTGAACATGTCCATCGACTGAGTGATAATAATTTGACTCTGTCTCATCTTCGGCAACTAGCAGAGTAGCAAAGAATTCACAGTGCCTCTCCTTGCACCAGGTCAACTTCTTGTTTGAAATTAATTCTGCCAGGCCTAGAGTAGAGCTGAATATGGTGTGAACCTCAGGTCCTGCAGCTGCGGTGATCTCATCCCAATCAACACAATGTGGGTCCCTAGGACCAGTCTTGGGTGCAGAAAAACACATATAAAGTTGTTTCTTAAACTTAGTGTAGAATCTGAAATCTTTTGTATCCTCTCGCCGCTGAGGGAACCATCTTGCATAAGGGACAGCCCGCTTCTTTCTCAGGGTTTGCATGGACAATTTGAGGACCAAATTATCCACAGGCTCATCTTCAGCCACCACAGTCTCAGTAACATCTTCATCTATCGGGTCCTCAGCATAAGTGTCATCGTCAACGTCCTCGGTGGTCGCAAAAGAAAACCCCGCAACCCGTTTCTAATTGTATCCTTGATCATGTTGCTGCTGTATATCCCCTCTAGTAGCTTTCCTTGTGCGAGGAGGAGCGGTACTGCTAGCCGTCTCATCAATGTAATCAGGATCACCCCGGCTGCCACTGTCACGACGACCACTCAGTGTCCTGCTCAGAGCCTTGCCAAACTTCTTCAATGAACGCGACATCTCAAATCACTCCCTCTGACCAAGTGCCCACTGACGAATCAATCCACTGACAAGAGTCCACTGACGAGGTGCCAACCCCACCACAGTCCAACCCTAGACACAAGCGCGGGAAAAACCTATTCAAAACCTAGAACTCGGTAACCAAAGGAATATGCGAGAATAGGAGGTGGGAAGCCGTTACCGAGCCCTAAAAGGGAAGAGGAAGCCGCCGTGCATGAGAGGATCGTCCCCTAGGCCCTTCCCGGTAGGGGAAAGGAGGGGAACTCGACGGAGATGAGGCGCACGAATCGGGTCGTCCACGTTCAATCCCCGCGGTGGGAATCGAAGAGGAGGACGAGGGGAAACCGCCGGTGGTGGTGGACGTCGCCGGAGTTCGCCGGAGAACCTTCCCCGGTGAGGAGAAGGAGCAGGGGCGGCGCCGGTTAGGAGTGGGGTGAGAGAAGAAATGAGTAAAGAGGGAGGCAGAGGGGGGAGATTAAGGGCGATCTGCACAGGTAGGCCCCATCGGACGGCATCCGATGGCGGTCGGACGGCGTAAGCCAGTAAGACTGCAGCGTGGTAACAGCTTCGTCGGACGGGGTCGGGGAGAGTCCAGACGGCATCCGACAGAAGAATTACAGCGCGGATAAGACTTGGTCGGATGGCGTCCGATGGCTACCAGATGGCGTCCAACAGTGAGTATGCGGCGCAAGCAAGACCCTGTCGGACGGCGTCCGAGAGAATCCGGACGGCGTCCGATGAAGGCTGAAAACGGCGCAGCATGCACTGCTGACCAGTGGGCCCCACCAATTGCAAGAATTTTTATATAAAAATAGTGTTTTGAAGGGATATTCTCCATTTTTGCTCAAAGTTCAAGGAAAAATTCAAATGTGAGCAATTTGAAGTCATTTTAAATTTTAATTTTGAAGGGATAACATCCTAATGTGACAAATGAAACCAAACCAAATTCAAAATCTCAAATTTTCATCTTATAGATCAAGAAGATGTGTGAACCCAAATTTTGCCTTGAATTCTCATATTGGCATGAAAATAGCGCATAGGGGTTCACTTTATAGTTTAAGCACATATTTTTGAATTTTGGCTCCTTTTCAAATATTTTCAACAATTTTAATGCCATATGATTTTCAAAAGAGCAAATATGCATATGGAGCAAATTTTTCAAAAGAGATAAGAATTTTCAAATTGAAGAGTTTGAAGTGGCAAGAAGATAAAGAATAGTCTATTGATTCCAAATTTGTTTTTCGCTCGAAATATAGGACAAGAATGTGCTAACCCAAAAAACAAATTTATCTTTTCACCACTAGAGGGAGTCTTGAGATCATGAGTTGAAATTAAACTCCCCCTAAATGTGACAAGGGTCAAAAGCAAATGAAAAAATTCAAATAAGACCCAAGAATCACAAAAGCCAATCAACACGCATTTAATCTATCTAGTATGTTGAGTTCATTTCTTAATTTGCAAAACCGTGCCTCATCCAAGGGTTTGGTGAAAATATCCGCCAATTGGTCTTCCGTTCGCACGTAGGCAAGCACAACGTCACCCTTTGCAACGTGGTCACGAATAAAGTGATGTCGGATGTCGATGTGCTTTGTACGGGAATGTTGGACCAGATTGTTGGCTATTTTCACGGCACTTTCATTATCGCATAGAAGTGGCACTTTTTTAAATTTTAGCCCAAAGTCACTAAGCATCCGTGTCATGTACAAGAGTTGAGCACAATAACTCCCCGCCGCTACATATTCCGCTTCCGCGGTAGATAGCGTCACGGAGTTTTGCTTCCTCGAAGTCCATGATACGAGTGAGCGTCCTAGAAAGTGACAACTCCCCGAGGTGCTTTTGCGATCAATTTTGCAACCGGCATAATCCGATTCGGAATAGTCAAGAAGCTTAACACGCGCTCCCTTGGGGTACCAAAGTTCTAGGCTAGTAGTGATTTTTAGATATCTCAAAATACGTTTTACGGCAATAAGATGCACTTCTTTAGGGGATGCTTGAAAGCGAGCACACATGCACACACTAAACATAATATCGGGTCGAGAAGCGGTGAGATAGTGAAGCGAACCGATCATGGAGCGATAAAGCTTTTGGTCCACGGGCTTTCCATCTTCATTCAAGTCAAGATGCCTATTAGTGGCCATTGGTGTTTTGATCGATTTGCAATCGTCCATAGAAAACCGCTTGAGAAAGTCCTTTGTGTATTTCTCTTGACAAATGAAGGTCCCTTCCCGAAGTTGCTTGATTTGAAATCCAAGGAAGAAAGTAAGTTCTCCAATCATACACATTTCGAATTTTTGGACATCATTTCTTCAAAGTCCTTGCATTTAGCTTTGCTAGTGCATCCAAAGATAATATCATCCACATATATTTGACAAATAAATAAATCATTTTCTATAGGCTTTAGAAACAATGTAGAATCAATCGCACTGGTTTTAAATCCCTTTTCTAAAAGGAAGTCCCTAAGACGCTCATAACATGCTCTAGGAGCTTGCTTGAGACCGTATAGCGTCTTAGTGAGCTTATAGACATGGTTTGGGTGTTTAAGGTTTTCAAAACCGGGCGGTTGCTCGACATAAACAAGTTCATCAATAAAACCATTTAGAAAAGCACTCTAAACATCCATTTGAAAGAGAGTAATATTATAGAGAGAGGCAAATGCCAAGAGTAACCGTATAGCTTCAAGTCGAGCAACGGGGGCGTATGTTTCTCCATAGTCAAGTCCTTCGATTTGTGTGAAACCTTGCGCCACCAATCTTGCTTTGTTTCGCACCACTTCACCGTTCTTATCTTGTTTGTTGCGGAAGACCCATTTGGTTCCAATGACATTGTGGTCATTCGGTCTTTCCACAAGCTCCCAAACCTCATTGCGGGTGAAGTTATTTAGTTCTTCGTGCATGGCGTTCACCCAATCCGCATCCGCCAATGCCTCATCAATGGTCCTAGGCTCAACAATAGACACAAAGGCGCGATGCTCATAATAATTAGCGGTATGAGAACGGGTTCTTACGTCTTGATTGAGATTGTCAATGACTTGTTCTAGGGGATGATTCTTGGAGAGAGAGGGATGTTGTTGGACGGGTACTTGTAGATCATCACCTCCCCCTTGAGCTTGATCAACTTTAAATTTTGCATCTCCGTCCACCGCTTGATCTTGAGTTGTTGGAGAGGTGTCTTGAGCTTGATTATCGATGGAGGTGCCTCCGGTGAGGGTCGAATTTCTCCCAACTCTATGGCTTCATGCGGTGGCTCATCACCTACATTTCTTGTCATATCTTGCTCATTTTGCGAGCCGTTAGTTTTGTCAAATTTAACATCATAGGCTTCCTCAACTAGCCCGGTAGAATTATTAAAAACTCAAAAAGCTTTGGAGCGAGAAGAGTAGCCTAACATTATACCAACATCACACCTCTTTTGAACTTACCCAAATGAGTCCTTTTCTTATAGATGTACACATTACAACCAAAGACTCGAAAGTAAGAGATGTTGGGCCTTCGTCCCACTAGTAATTCATATGAGGTCTTGTGAAGGAGTCGGTGGAGGTAAAGGCGGTTGATGGCATGGCACGCCGTGTTGATGGCTTCCGCTCAAAAAGCATGCGGCGTGTTATACTTGTCAAGCATTGATCTTGCCATCTCTATCAACGTACGGTTCTTCCTCTCCACCACTCCATTTTGTTGGGGAGTGTAGGCCGCCGAGAATTCGTGCTTGACTCCTAACTCATCACAAAATTTTTCAACATTTGTGTTAGTAAACTCGGTGCCATTATCACTCCTCACCTTTTTAATAAAATAGTCAAATTCCTTTTGAGTTTTCAAAGCAAATCTTTTAAACACATCACCGGCAAGTGATTTATTTGCAAGGAAAAATACCTAAGTGAAGCGAGAGAAATCATCGACAATCACATGACAATAAGAATTACCGCCTATGCTCGCATAGGTGGTTGGGTCAAATAAATCAATATGCAAAAGTTCAAGTGGTCAGGATGTAGACATGAAAGTCTTAGTCGGATGAGAATTAGCAACTTGCTTGCCGGCTTGGCATGAGCTACATAAACGATTTTTCTCGAATTTGACATCCTTCACTCCAACAACCAAGTTGTCTTTAAAAACTTTTTTCAAAGTGCCCATTCCAACATGTCCAAGACGTCTATGCCACAACCAACCAAGAGTGGTTTGAGCAATAAGACAAGTCTTGATTTGAGAAGATTCACGGTTTGAAAAATCAACCAAATACAAATTTTGAAACCAGGTGCCTTCAAATGCAACACTTTAATCCTTGGTGGAAACAACACGAACTCCGTTAACCGAAAAGAAGCAATCAAAGCCTAAATCGCACACTTGAGCAACGGAGTGGAGATTAAAGTTACAAGCTTCCACTAAGAGAACATTAGAGATGGATAGGTCATTGGATATTGCAATTTTACTTATACCCTTTACCTTTCGCTTGGAGTTGTCCCTAAATGTGATCTTGTGTTCGGGGTCCTTCTCCTCTTCTAGTGAGGTGAACATATTTGAGCTACCGGTCATGTGTTGGGTGCAACCGCTATCAAATATCCAATACCGGCCGCCGCTCTTGTAGTTCACCTACACACACAAATTCAAGCTTGGGTTTTAGGTACCCAAGACTTCTTGGGTCCTTTTGAGTTAGTCATCAAACATTTGGGCACCCAAATAGCTTTTACATTCTTCTTATCATTTGGTGCACCAACATACTTAGCATAAGTAGAGCCATTTTTCCTCATAAGCATGTAACTAGCATCAAGCACTTGAGTTTTAGACATGAATTAAGATGATTTAGCAAGAGGACAAGTAATGGCTTTGTGTTTCTCATTTTTACAAATGTGGCAACGGGTCCCTCCCTTAACAAAAGTTAGCTTGAGCTTACCCCAACCGCCATTGGGCAAATCCTCGGGATGAAATCTCAAACCATGCTTACCCAAGGTGTACCTTTGCTCCCGAAGCACCTTGTTAAGAGAGTTGCTCCCCACAAGCAATTTAGCCAAGCTAGAGTCTAGTTACTCAATTCTATCCTTTAGAAGCAAATTTTCCTTAACTAGCTCATTTGCACATTTAGCAATACCATAAGTACCAATAGAACAAACATTTTCATTCAAAGTACTAGCACTAGTGGATGAAGATAAGCTAGCATTAGGTGTAATAGTGGGTGACAAGCTCAAGGATGTGTCATGAGACAAGCTAAGTGAACCATTTATAGTATCAATCAAGTCACAAGTCACACCAATATTGCATTTTTCAATTGAGCAATCAAAAGTAGTTTCATCATCAACATTAGAGCTAGCTAATTTGTTCTCTAGAATTTCAACTTGCAAATTTAGAGTTTCGTAATCATCTTCTAGAGTCTCATGTTTTTCAAGCAAGATCTCAAATTCATTTGCAAGCTCTTTATGCACTTTCACTAACTTTTTCCTCTTAGATTTTTCCTTCTCTAGAGCATTATTCAAATCATCAATCAAAAGTTTAAGCTCACTTTTAGAGAGGTGCACATTTGTTACCTTCTCCTCTAGTGCCATGAGACACATGTGAGATGTAGGGTTGTTGATGGCGACTCCGGACACCTTTGTGTTTTCATTGTCGGAGGAGTCCGCCCAAGAGCCTTCATCGTCGGTGATCCATTCCCTGATCACATCTTCTTGTATGTTGGCGGTGAGACAAAGTTTTTGCTTGGGAAGGGCCGGAGGATCATTTTCCTTGATCGCAAGTCCGGCTAGCCCATGAGCTCTAGTGTCTTCTTTTTCGGAGGAGAATTGGGAGGATGATGAGCTTGAGCTATCTTCCTTTTTGGTCCTTTGACCGGCAAGAGCCTTTTTCTTGTCCTTGGATTTATGATCGCTCTTGCGGTAGTGACGGTACTTCTTCTTGTCGTTATCCTCATCTTCCTCTTGATTCCTTGCCTTGTGCTTGCTCTTTTTGTTTCTCGGGCAATCCGCCGCCAAGTGACCCTTCTCTCTGCATTCATAGCAACGCATTTCGGAAATGGGTCTTTGCCTTGAAGAGGATGATCCACCGCGAAAGCTCATTTTCTTGATCAACTTTGTTGATCGCTTGACAAGGAGGGAAAATTTTTCAATCTCCGAAATTGCATCATCGGAGTCATCATCATCTTCTTCATCTTCAAGCTTCTTCTTCCCACTTTTGGCTTTGGCGGGGAGAGCAATTGACTTCTTGTTGAGCGAGGACTCTTCACTTTCGAGAAGTCGCATCTCATAAGAGTTGAGTTAACCGAGTAGCTTGGTTGGAGTCATCTTCTTGAGGTTTTACTTGTATGCTCGAATTAAGGTCACAAGTGGATTAAAACTAAATGGCACAACATCAAGCATCTTCCGATAAATGTCAATGTCCTCCAAAACCTTTCTATCCGAGCATCCGGCAATTTCATTGACGATGGGGTTCAACCTAAGAAACATATTATTGACACTTTCATTAGGGAGCATTTTGAATTGATCAAATCTTTTTCTAGCTCGAGATAGCTTCTCCTCAAGCATCTCGGCACTACCAACATGAATTTCTTTTAAATGCTTCCAAATATCATAAGCTTTAGTGAGATTGCCAATACTATCAAACACTTGGGAAGAAACACTAGAGAGCAAAATATTTCTAGCAATGGCATTAAAACGTTTGTACTTAGCATGAACTTCATATAGAGCCATTGTTCCTTCCGGAGGATCCGGATAACCGGTCTCACAAGCAACCCACACATCATAACTAAGAGCCTCAAGATAACATTGCATTCGAATTTTCCAATAGTTGTAGTTGGTCCCATCAAAGATAGGAGCTTTTCCAATTTCTATCCTAGGCCCCTCTTGAGCCATCTCCTAGCGGTGAAGCTAATACCGGAGAACCTAGAAGCTCTGATACCATTTGAAAGAAGATCCTATGGCCTAGAGGGGGGTGAATAGGCAATTTTAAACTTTTTGATTATTTGTTAATTAAGCATCAAATTAATAGTGACCCAATTCTAGTTTCAATTGTCACGCAAGCGGAAGCGATAAACAATTTACTACGCAACTAAGACATGGCATCACAACTCAACACAAGCAATGCAACGGTAGTAAGTGCGGAAAGTAAATAAGAGAGAGCGATACGGAATTTGTTTCACCGAAGTTCGAGTCAAGAACTCCTACTCTCCGCTGAGGCTACCCCTTGCGCAAGGGCGGCTCGCTCTCGAGCCTAACGCCTCACTTACTCCCCGGTAGTCGTTCCGCCACTCCGGCGAGGTGGACTCCGTCACCCGTACACCGACTCGAGAGTAGCCACACGCCAAGGCCTACTCCCAAGTCCACGTCTCGACGAAGGATGTCGTCTTCAAAAGTAACAAGCCCGAAACGCCCCGATCATGCCGGATCGAAGGACTTCCATGAAGCTCGGTGTTGGGGTTTGGTGATTTGTGTCTTTGATTGATTTGTGGGTGAAGGAATGGCTCTAGATCACCTAATTGAAGAGCAATAAGTGTGGTAGGTGTAAAGAGCAGCAAAACCTCAAAGTAGCCAGCCACTAGATAGGTATTTATAGCCCCTAGAGCAAAACTAGTCAAGATCCCCTAAGGGACAAAAGACTAGCCGTTAGCCTCTACCGGACGCCGTCCGACGGGCACCGGACGCCGTTCGACAGAGGCGATTGCTCACAGAAATTAGGTTTATCGGACGCCGTCCGACAGTGCGGTATGCACTGGATTGTGGCCAACCGGACGCTACCCGGCTGCGCCTAGACGCCGTCCGACGGGAGAAAACTCAGATTTTTAACTTTATCGACGCCGTCCGTAATAAATGGACGCCGTCCGACAAGGTGCTTATGCACGGTTTTGCTGGTCGGACGCCGTCATTGCCGCGCCTGCACGCCGTCCGACAGAGAGTGTTTTCGTGCCTGGAATTGTGGGTGAGTTGAGGTGGGTTACTTTTCACTCTAGAAATCTCACAAGAATATCTTTAGGTATTTTTAGAAGAGGTGGACTAAGGAAACCGAGTTTTCGAGAATTCGCAAAGATCCGGCAAGATCCGAGATATTCAAACCCCTTTTGAAATCCGACAAAAACAGAAAATAAAACCTAACTACTCCTGTCGACGGTTGGGATATCGACCCAAGTCAACCAAGGTTCTTCAAAGAGGAGATAGGAGACACGCCAACAACCACTTAACAAAGAACGCAACAGAGATGGGGTTTTATCCCGGTTCAGCCTCTCGGGAGATAATAGCCCTCGCCCAAATTTCTTATATATCAGAGATGAATACAAGAGATGGCTCGACGAGACGAACAAGTCTCGGCGAGATTATGCGAGTACAAGTGCGTAAAGCTCTAAGATGTAAATTGGGATCTCCGATGCCCCCTAAACGCCGTAGGGGCATGGTTTATATAGTACAGAGCAAACCGACCTACCGAGGGAATATCGGGCCGGGCTAACTACGAGATCGTAACGAACTCAGTACATGCCAAACATATCCCGAGGTAGATAAGGCATACTCCTAGTCTTGGGGATCACGACTCCTAATCCAATCCGGGAAACCAACGTCCGGGTCTTCACGTAGCCGTGCAGAACTCTGTTTGAGTCGGACTCAAACAGGAAGTCTTGGCCATTACGCACCATGCCACCAGAAGCTGTTCGCAGGGCGATATGGGCTGATAGAACCTTCCAGGAGCTAGGCCCCGTAGGTCGCTCGATTGAGCCGTCGTGAGTGGGCCATAGCAATGGGCCGTGATTTAATCCCCGACAATAGCCCCCGAGACTCAAGTGGAAGGACTCACTAGAGTGGGGTCTTCCTCTTGAGACTCTAAGTCACGAAGAGGGTATTTTTCCCCGCTACAAAAGCGTGTAACAAGCGAATCGAACAGGTTATGGTTCACCCAACAGACTTGTCCAGACCGAATAAACTCGATCGGCCGAAAGCAACTCCGTCGCGTCGAACAGGAACGACTTACTCGAAAGGTAACACTCGACCTTCAAAGGCGGATATCGAAGAAATAGCCGCTGGCGATTCCAACGGTAACTTCCTGTCATTGCTAGATCAAAACAGCGACCGCTTTACCTAGCCGTTGCGGTAAAAACTAGCCGCTTTGGGACTAAACCGTTGCAGAGCTGCTATACGGACTATAAAAGCACCTGCCGCCATGCCAGCCACCACTCGCTTCTCGCCTTTCCTCTCTAAGCCCTAGTTCCAATCAAGGCCAAAGATCAAGCACCCAAACTCCACCACCAACCACCGCGTCGATCCACGGGAACTGCTATGGCCAAGTTCACGGAACTAGCCTCGACCGAGGAGGACCTGAAAGTCTGGGAGGAGGAGGGCCACATTGACGCCAGAATGGAGGTCGCCGGAGAGGAGGATACTCCGAGTCAGCTGGAGGGAGAGTTCGTTAACTTCAACGATTCGCCTTTGCTCGGGTTGCGATCTCTCCGGCGACTTCGCTGAGGCCTTCTTAAACATTAGCGGATTGGAGGTGGCGAACCTCAATCCAAATAAAGATCCTCCAGATGGCCGTCTTCGCACACCTGCGAAGGCTATCTGAGAATCGATCCACCGGTGGGGCTATTCCTCCACTATTACACAATGATTTAGGAGCAGCTCCGCCGCTTGGCTGGGTGCTACTACCTCAAGCTCCGGGCCACCACGACGACGCCGTAGACTCGCCCACCTCCTTTCGACTCAATGGGCGCGTGGTGGGTGAGTGGTTCTACAAGCGGAGTGGCGACAAAGCTCATCTTCACCGGAAGGCGCCATGAAGGGGCGCCAATGCCTCGGCGGAGATGAGTGCCGAGGATCGGTACGCGATCAGAAGATCGCCTCCTCGTGAGCCTCGGGCTCACGCAGGCGGAGATCATCCGGGACTTCACAAATAATGAATCGCCTGGCGGGAGAAGGTCCTATCCCTTCTACAAGATAGAGGATGGGAAGACATCACAAGGAGAGCACGGTAAGTGCCTTTAAGACTCAACCTTTTCATTGATCGTTTTCTCCGAACAGGAATTTAGCGATTCCATCTGCTCGGGCAGAGATGCCAACCGACGCATGGGTGACCGATCGGGTTGACGCCATGCTGAAGGCGGCGAAGAAGGACAGCGAGGTCACCGGCGAGGTGACCTACACTTGTCCGAGGAACGTGCTCATCCGCACAGACGAGGTAAATCACTTACACCCAGCCCGTGTTGCTAGATTTACACTGTTGGTTTTAATGCTGACGTTCGCTTCTCAAAATGCGCAGGAGGACCACCGATCCTCGGGGATCGCCGAGGATCTCTCGGATCCGAGAAGGAGAAGCCAAGAAGGGCAAGGCCAAGGCGCCACAAAGCCCAAGGTGGCGGCCGAGCCGACGCGGAGCTCGCCAGCGCCATGGCGGCCGCCACCGTCGAAGAGACCACCAAGGGCGACGGAGCGCCAGGCGGACTAAGCGGTAGCCTTGGTCACCCAAATGAGAAGAGACTAAGCCCTTCCTCCTCACCGAGCAGAGCGGCGAAGAGGTAGGACCATGGCCCTCTGCTTAGGCGTTACACGCAAGCTCACCCGGCCATATGGCGCGGCTACAACAGTCGCCGAGCAAAGAAGACTCGAGGAGGAGGTCGCGAAGGAGAAACTCCTTGCGTTGCTGAGAGGAGTGCTCACCACCAGAGAGCCGAGCTCATCGCCGAACGCCTAAGGGCCAAAGCGGAGAAGCCGCCAAGGAGCCCCTGAGGAAAAGGCGGAAAGTTCTCGCGAGGAAGATCAGGACCAAGCCCTCCACGGCAGGTATGTAGAAATCGATCTTTTGATCTTTCCACCTTCTGACCGCATTAGACTTAAACGATCAACTCTCGTTCATCAGCTGCCCAAGAAGAGACCGCCACGGACGACGCCGAGGAGGCGGTCGAGCGGTCACTGCTGCCCGAGCATCCGCACGACGCGCGTCACACGGCGAAGGAGGTCAAGCGAGCCTCAAGGACAAGCATGGCGGCGTGGAGCTCGCTGCCCACGGCTCCAATGCCGAAAGCGATCGACGCTACCAAAGACGCGTGAAGCGGTGGAGGCAAGAGTAACGACGGTGGCGCCACGGACTTGAGCTAAGGTGATGACTCGGAAGCCGCCAGGCGGTGACCGAGCAGCCGTGCTTCGCCAGCACTTCGTCGCGAGGGCAGCTCACCCCGGCGACGGGATTCTCCGCCGAGCAAGGTGAGACCCCAGCTGCCCGGGAACAGGAAGAAGCCTCCGAGCAGGCCGAGCAAGTCGTCCTGCCGGTGGGAACAACGGCGCCACCGAGCGGAGTGGCTCCGGCCTCGCCCGAAGACGTTCGGGCGGAAGAGGAAAAGGAAGAGGAGGAGGAGCGCGGGGACGAAAACGCTTCGCCCGTCGCTCCCGCTCCCGAACAGACGCGCTCCCGCAAGAAGAAGGAGCGAACAAGGCGGCGTCGGCAAGAACGCGCCCGCCTCATCCCGCACGAGCGGGGCTTCGGGACGCATGGCCTCGAGGACCGCCTGCGTCGCGGATTGAAGCGCCGACTCGGCAAGGTAAACACCAAGGCCAAATTTTGTTCGGCTTAGCCACATCACCGCAACGTAGTTAACTTGTTCTTCCCTCTCAGGTCTTTAGGGACACCATGGCGGAACTCGAGGATGGGGTCACCATCGAACGGGCCGCCGTGCTGGCATCCCTCCGGGTGCATCTTCAGGCGGGGGATCCCGGGGCAGAGCGCTCTGCGCTGCCCAAAGCCGAGCCACAAGGCGAAGCGAAGAAGCTCAAGGCCAAGTGACCAAGGAGAGGCATTCTCCGAGGCTCTCCTAAAGGAAGCCGAGGAGCTTGTACAAGAAGCCGTGAAGGCGAAAGCACCATGGAGGAGGTGCCGGACGCACGGTGGCTTGAAGAGCAGCTTGTCGACGCGTCCTCACGGCGGAACCAGCTCATGGAGGAAGCCAAGAAGCTCAAAGCCCGGCTTGCCAGGAGGAGGCGGACATCCGGGACTCTGTGCTAAGATCTCGACCACAATGGGCTTCACGGGAGGAGATTGAGGAGTTGCGCGGATGGCGGTGAGGGCGATTACCTCGGAGAAGGAGGTCAAGGAGCCGGACGAGCAGCTCAAGACCGTCGAAAGGCCAGTTAGCCAGTAGCGAGGCTCGACCGACCAGTGCAAGGGCCAAGACCGAAGAGGTCGAGGCTCTCCGTCTGGCGGCGCACGGAGCGTGCCAGAGCAGCGACAAGGAGGAAGCCGATCGCCTCCGAGCCGAGGCTGAGAGGGGTTCAAAGCCCAAGGGAAGTCCTGCGCCTTAAGGAAGTGATCGAGGAGCTCAAGGAGCAACTCGCTTCTAGGTAGTCAGAGGGTCAGAACCCGAGATGGACTTTTGTACTGCAAATTTTGTTAATAAAGACTTACCCTTTTCCTGCAAAGAGAGAGCAAAGAAAAAGACAAGAACGAATGAAACTAAGAGAAAAGCGAACAGCGCTAGGAAGTTTAAGAAACCAATAGAGCGCTCGCCTAACTCCCAGCCCGTTGTGCATCTGCTCGAAACCCGAGTTTATAAACCGAACAGTGCACAAGAGAAAGAGCGACACCCTAGCCCCTTGTGACGGACGATGCTCGAGAACCTAAGCTTGCGAACTCGAGCACGCGTAGGGAGAAAGAGCGACACCTGCATCTTGCTCGATTCGCCCGTAGTCCGCTGCGTGACGTAAGTTAGGCGCCCGAGAGTAACCGAACAAGGAAAGTGCCTCTGCCATGGGGCTTACGAGAGCGAGCTTTGCCAAGTGGTCGTGCCGAGCGGTAAGTGCTCTCGCCATGAGGGCTTACGAGAGCGAACTTAGCCGCAAGGTGGAAAGGCCGTGTTACGCAACCCCGAAGTTTAGGAACTTGTCGAAACTAGACACGGGTAGGGAACAATCCTTAAGATTGCGGAGCCAAGAGTTCGCAAGACCGGGCAGCCATCAAGTGTTACCAGAGAGAAAGTAGTCTGAGAAGACAAACAGTGAAAAGGGCACAGAGGCCGCGAGGATTCACTGAAGAATTGGATTGAACTTTACATGGTGCCCGAGAGACTTGGACGAACTAAGGCGCGAAGTTTACAAAAAGCGCAAAGCTAAGCAAACACAGAAAAGACCTACACAAAGAACTTACGGCTGGTCGATGTTCCAAGTGTTTGGTCGCCTCTCCCGTCCTCCATGGCGAGCGAATGGCCCGGACGAAAGCAAAGAGAAACGACCGTGAACGGGCCCTCCCAACGAGGAGTTAACTTGTTGGCATTGGACAAGTTCGACACGGCGCAGAACGAGGTCGCCAAATTTTCAAAGCCCTTGGTCGAACTGACGGCAACAGGCGTGCCAAGAGCTTGCCGGTAGCGTGCCATTCGACTTGTGCCCGGTCGCGTGTGCCTTCGAGGAGATCGAGATCGAGGAGGCGCTTGCTCGCCGTCAACTAGGTTGACCGAGCTCGTCTTGAGGCGAACCGAGTACGACTTCGGGCGCGTGATGGCTTCGCACCATAGACCGCTTGGAAAGGAGTTTCCCGATCGCCCGGTGGCCGTCAGAAAGCGAATCGCCTGAGGACGGAAGGAACTGTCAACCCAGCCTTGCTGTGCTTCGCCGAGAGCAAAGAATACCCGCCGCTTAATACCTGGACTATCTCGTCCGATTAGCTCGCCGATCGCTCCATTGCTCGTGGGTGTGCCACGAGGCGAAACAGATCTTGGTACCCACTGCTCGCAGATTCCCGAATAACACGCCGAACTAGGTACCGTTATCCGTGATCGCCTTATGGGAATCCCAAAGCTGCGGACCACGCTTGCTTTTGAAAAGCGAACAACCGCTTTGGCGTGAAGAGATTACACGAGCTCTGCCTCAATCCACTTTGTAAAAGTGTCTATGGCGACGAAAGGTGTGTGTAGCCCTTGTACCCTTAGGGAATGGGCCGAGCGGATCCGCACCCCATGTGGAAAAAGGCCAAGATGGGGATTGTTTGGAGCTCTTGGGGGGCTTGTGTGCCTTCCGGCGTGAAATTGGCAAGCTTTGCACTTAGTCACGATGTCCCGGCATCTTGTAACGCAGGGCCAATAATAGCCCATGCGAAACGCTTTGTCACTGTAGTTCTCAAGGAGGCGTGGTTGCCACGAGCACCCTCGTATGTCCCTAAGAAGGAACACACCTCTCGCCGTGAGATGCACTTGGAGAGAACTCCCGAGCACCTTGACGGTAAAGGATGCCATCCATAAGCTTGTATGGAGCAAAGACGCCTTGTAAGTCGAACGCCGGCTTCGTCTGTCGGGCAGGTCCCATCTCGCAAGGTACCGGACAAATGGCGTTGTCCATCCGGCACCGCCGATGACGGAGACAAGACCACCGCCTCTCTGTTGCGTCCCGAGACGCGATTGAGGGCTTGTGAAGGTGCTCGACGAGCACCCTGCCGAGCAGTTTCGTGAGGATCCAAACTTGATAGTTGGTCGGCCAGAAGTTGTCCTTCCCGGCACGAAGAGCACTTCAAAAATCGAAAATGCCGCCCAACTTCCTCACTTCAACCGTATCGCGCCATTGAGTTATCGCAAAGACCGATACTCCTTGTTAACTCGATTGATGACCACCGTGAATCTCCTTCACAATACCGTTGGACACCAAGCGACTTGCACGCTTAATCCGGCGAGGAGGGCCTCGTACTCGCAGCGTTGTTAGTCGCCGCAAAGTGTAGTTGGATAGAATATCGAGTTGCTCTCCTCGAGGAGATGAGAACAAAACCAGCCCCGAAGTTTCCAAAGTCGCGAGCCATCAAAAACATGGTCCAAGAGGGTTCATCGGGTTGCTCGAGCTCCTCGATTTGGGCGAGCAAGTCCATTCAATGACAAAGTCAGCTAGGACTGTGACTTAATAGCGTCGGGCAAAGAAATAATGATCAAACTCGCTAGTTCCATTGCCCACTTAGCTATACGTCCGCTAGATTCCTTGTTCCGTAGGATTTCTCCCAGAGGAACGTGGTCGACCAGATTTGATGCGCTCGAAGTAGTGGCGAAGCTTCCCGGAGGACATGAGCAAGGCGTAGAGGAGCTTCAACCTCGTGGTAACGCCTTTTGATCCGTGAAGTACCTCGCCACGTAATAGATTGTTCGCCGGATGCCTTCCTTTCGACCGCCAAGATCAAGGCCACCGCTTGTGGCGTGCAACCCAGGTACAAGAGGGAGCTGCCGCCATGCCGCTGGGTAGTCAAGACGGAGGATTGGACAGTATTGCTTCAGATCCCGGAAGGATCTATCGGCTTCTTCCGCCCACTGAAACCATTGTGCTTGCGCAGGCCTTAAAGAAGGGCAACCCGCTTAGCTTTGACGGAAATAAACACCTTAGAGCAAATTATCCGCCCAGATGAGGCTCAGATTTCCTTTATGGTAGTTGGAGCCCCATGTTTTCAATGGCCTCGATTTTTCGTGGTTGGCGTAAATACCTTGCGAACCAATGACATAACTGAGCAACATTCCGTGATCGAACACTAAAGGTACACTTCTCTGGATTTAATTTTATTCTGCTGGTGAGATTATGAAAGGTCTCTGCTGTGTCTTTTACATGATCTCGAGCATACTTGTTTTTACAACTATGTCATCGACATAGACCTCCGTGTTTTTCCGCTACTGCTCGGGAAGGTCTTCTCCATTAAGCGCTAGAACGTGGCACTAGCATTGCGCAGCACTAAAAGACATGGTCGAGCAGCGTAAAGTGCCGAAAGGGGTGATGAAGGCGCTTTCTTCACCCTGGGAGATGCTTATTTGGTGGTAACCGGAGTAAGCATCTAAAAACTCGAAAGTCAAGCGTCATGCAATGATCGACCACCGGTCAATACGAGGCGGCCGGAAATTGTCCTTAGGACAAGCAAATGCTCAAATCTGTGTGATCGACACACATCCTCCACTTGCCGCCTTTCTTCTTTACAATGACAGGTTGGCTAACCACTCGGTGTGATCAACCTCATGGATGAACCCAAAGAATGAAAGCGCTTGCTGTCGATCTTTGATGATCCCCGCTTGAATTCAAAAGCGACGGCTTCCGCGAACGTGCTTTTTGTCCGGCCGATACCCGGTTGTGCTCGACACCTCCTTGGGACTCCGGCATGTCGATGGCTCCTGTGAATACATCTGCATTAGCTCTGAGGAAGGCAATAAGCTCGCTTTCCTATTTGGGGTCCAGATTGGCCCCAAGTGAATCGCTTTGAAGTATCGCTGTTTACAAATGAACTTCCTTGGTTTCTCCCCGGCCGAGGGAGACCTAGGGCGTCTTGGTCTCATGAACTTCGGAACTTGCACAGCGGCGAAGTTGATCGACAGGGCAAGGGATCGCTCGTCGCAATCCGGGCAGCTTTGTAATTGCCCTTGATTGTGATCACACCGTTAGACCCGGTATCTTCACGCAATGGTAAGCGTGGGGGACACGACCATAAACTTGCCGAGAGATGGCTCGCCAAGATTCCGCTATACGCCGACGGAAGTCGACCACGCCGAAAGTGATCAACTCTGCTCGAAGTTGCTCGGGTTGCCGAAGGTGACAGCAGACGACCGCCCTAACGGCTTGATGGCTTCTCCGGAACAATTCCAGAGAAGGGCATTGCGATTTCCTTCACTTTTGAACGAGGAATTTGCATCTCGCCCGTGACTTTAGCGTAAAGTAAGTCCAAAGCGCCCCGCCGTCCACTAAGACACGGCCAACTCTCGCGTTAGCGATGGTCGGGCGACCACCGCTGGGAGCCGCCGAGGCTTTGTCATCCCAATGGGCAATCCTCCCGAGAGAAGGAGATGGGGACCTCACCACTTCATCGATTCAGCCGAGGTTTTGCCTTTTCGACGCTAGGACCTCCCGAGCAGCTTCCTTGAGGTCGCGCCCAGAGGTGTAAGCCGAGGAGCCAAAAAATGACGGCGATATGGTTCACGGCTCTTGATATTCATCATCATTTTCCGATCACCATCGCCGGTTTGGCGCTATTCTTACCGGCATCACCATGTTCAGCGGGGTGGGCATTGGGCCCTTGCCGCTGTAGAAATCTTCGAGCTTTGCAGCCCAAGTTCTACAAAGGGCGATATCGTGTCTGTAGTCTTGGTGGAACTTGCAAAATCGGTCGCTCGGACCTTTCTTGCCTTGTCCGCCTCCCCGAAAGCGTGCTTTTTGCCCTTGTAATTATTGTTGGGCTTCTTCGCCCATCCTTGGGAGGAGGTGCGCGATCCATACCGCGACGATATTGTTCGTGATCACCTTTGTTCTTCTTCTTCGGGACTTCTTGTCACCGTGGTTGCTTTCTTCTTTCTTCTTCTCATCTACACCAGTCAAGGGCAACGCCTTTGTCGAACGCCTTTTTATCGAACGCGCTCTCTTGCTGGCATAGCGGTCACCGCCTTGAACAGTCGTTGGCGGTCCAGTCTCATTGATCTCGAGATCTGGGTGAGCGCTTCGTCGCGACTCCGCTTTTGAAGGCGCGACAATGATTCATCCGAGATGTTTGGGATCGTGTTGCGGATCTTAATGAAACGCTTCACGGTTATGCGGAGGGTCTCCCTGCTCATCCGGATCATCCGTGCAGATCATCCTCCTTGCCTGACGCACGTAATGCCTCCGAAATTAGCAATCGAGGGCCACAAAGCCGGGTTCCATGAGTCGATGGAACCTCTTGCCGATTGAATGTACCACGTCCGAGCAAAGACCCTCAAGGACACGGAGGTAATTAGCCATAACGAAGCTCGTCACCCCGGCCGCCATGATGGCCAGAGCGTAGATGGAAAGGAATTCTCCGGTTCTCGAGTCCCATTGTACCTCTCCATGTGGCCGGGCTTGAATTTTGAGGGCCACCGGACACCAAGCTCGCTTGAGAAAGCCCCGCAGCCTCAGAGCATATGACCGCCACCTTCCCCGCAGTAACCTAGTCTTGAGAAGACGTTGGTCCTGCGGCGCGGAGGAACTCCTGCTGAACGGAGGACTCGGCCCGAGAAACTCTCTCCGGACAATCCACAACGCCCTTCCTCGTGGTGGCAACGACGCTCCTCACGAGGGGACCGCTCAGGATCATCGCGCGCGCTTGCCCCTCGCGGGTCGCGATGACTACGAGGACTTGGCGAAGCGACGGCGACCACGGTAGCCCGCCATGGACAAGTGATCCTTCGATGGTGACGGGGTCACACAATCGATCGAGCCGTCCGAATCATTCCGGCAGCTTTGGTCATACCGCTCGAGGAGTTGTTGACTTCTCCTAGAGACTTTAGGCCTTCACCGGTCGCTTAGGTTAGTCGCAACAAGACGCCCATCGCGGCGAGATCAGCTTGATTGGCGGATCTAAGGACCGCTGCCATAGCCTCGAGCCGCTCCCGACTTTGATCTATGGGTCCCGGATCCTCGAACCATCCGCGTTCGCCTCGATCGAGTCCGGCCACTCGTGGAATTGACCCAAGCAGGAAGCTTCGCCGGAGACTTAGCGCCGACGTTAAGGTGGGTCGCGACGCTGTCGCTTAATCGGTCGCTAAACCGTGCTAAGGTTTGATTGATGGAATCGCCGAGGTCATGCGGCGAATGACGCCCCGCCGCGCGGCTGAAATAATTTCGCCTTGATGCAGAGCGAGTTAATCCGCTCGACCGCCAGCCGCCACGTACTCGCAGGGATCCTCGAGGTTCCTACATCGCCATGTTAATGCCGCGGGGCTATGCGAAGGTATGCTAGACGGTGTCATCGCTGTGTTCCACAGTGGAATTCTACCGACATAGCCTTGGAATCGATAAATCTAAACCGTCAGAAAGATCATCGCTCAGTAGTCGCTGCCGATGACGGAGTGCGATCCGAGGCTATCTTCGCCATGTAAGCGAGACGCTCGCCGGATGCGGAGAGCGCTCGAGACCGAACAGATCGATCCGAATCGACAGGGAATGAGACATCCCGTCCTTCCGAGTCGAGCCTCGTGAAGTATCTTCAGATCGGCGATGGAGTTCGACATGCTCGATCCGCGTGTCCCCACGGACGGCGCCAAATTGCCGACGGTTGGGATATCGACCCAAGTCAACCAAGGTTCTTCAAAGAGGAGATAGAGACACGCCAACAACCACGAGCGAAAGAACGAACAGAGATGTGGGTTTTATCCCGGTTCAGCCTCTCGGAAGAGATAATAGCCCTACGTCCAGCCTTTCTTATATATCAGAGATGAATACAAGAGATGGCTCGACGAGACGAACAAGTCTCGGCGAGATTATGCGAGTACAAGTGCGTAAAGCTCTAAGATGTAAATTGGGATCTCCGATGCCCCCTAAACGCCGTAGGGGCATGGTTTATATAGTACAGAGCAAACCGACCTACCGAGGGAATATCGGCCGGCTAACTACGAGATCGTGAACTAACTCAAGACATGCCAAACATATCCCGAGGTAGATAAGGCATACTCCTAGTCTTGGGGATCACGACTCCTAATCCAATCCGGAAACTAACGTCCGGTCTTCACGTAGCTGTCGCGAACTCGCTTGAGTCGGACTCAAACAGAAGTCTTGGCCATTACGCACCATGCCACCAGAAGTCGCTCGCAGACGATATGGGCCAGATAGAACCTTCCAGGGAGCTGGGCCCTGGTAGGCTGTTCGATTGAGCCGTCAGGGAGTGGGCCATAGCAATGGGCCGTGATTTAATCCCCGACAACTCCTAAACTATACGTGACCTCATCTGTCGCCCGGTCACGCACTTAGAACCTTGGAGCAGCTCACAAATTTGTCGAGGCTTTAAATTAGGGTTTTACGTGAAGCCGAGTCTTTGCTAGGGTTCCGAGGAGTCCAAAAACCCCCTAACAATTAATATTAAATATTTTTGACATCAATGCCACTAATAAAAATTAGGGCTCAACGATGCTCACAACTGGATAACGTTGCTTCAAGTTCTTAGCAGCCACCGTACTGGACGTGCTTGCACTTCAGTAAGCCGACGCCGACATTGATGACGCCAGCGCAAAGAACGTTAGAGATGGGGAGGCATGGGCGTCTTGCGCGGAAGGTGGAAGCGCCAGCGCCACGCCGAGCTGAGGAGAAGAACAGCCGTCGCTGAGATGGGATGAAGCCAAGGCCGGGCGTTGCTGCACGTGGAGATGCCAAAGGCCATCCCGCCGCAGGCCGGACCACATCGCTCAAGGATGCCGCCGCGGCGTGGTCAAGAGGAATGCCGCACCGGCACCGGCTGTAAGTGTCGCGCCATTGTTTGTTAATGAGGAGTCAAGATCATTGTCATCACATTCATCAACAGTAGGCGTAGACTCGTGAAACAACCCGGCTAGAATAACCCGTCGTGGGCTTCGCCAGGGAGACTCCTTGTCTCCCTTCCTGTTCAACCTCGCCATCAAGCCTCTCCACAAAGTTTTAGCTCTTGCTACCACCTGTATGCGTTTCTACTCTCAAAGGTGTGCTACCTAATCTTAGAGTTTCTATGCCGACGACGCCGAGATTTTCATCGCCTCATCAAGGAGGAGGTCGCCGCCCTACTCCATTCTCCAACGCTTTGAGATATAACCGCCTCAAGACCAACTTCTCCAAGAGTCATGTGGTGCCCATCCGCCGCGAGGGCATAGATTTGATGACATGCTTGCCGCCTTCCTGCCAGCGTGTCGGCTTTTCCCCTAACTTACCTAGGGTCGCCTCGCCTTCTAAGCTCAAACAGATCCATTTCCAACCTCTCATCGACAAAGTCGCCGGGAGACTAAGCGGGTGGCGGGGACCCATGATGTCCTAGGGGGAGGCTCACTCTCCTCCTAGGAAAAATGGATCTGTTGCTCAGGCGCTTTTCAATGGGAACTGGTTGTCTAATCTCTGACGAAATTTCCTTCCTTCCATGGTCATGAGTCGCTTACCTCCTCCAAAGGTTCATGAGATCGCGCCCTTCAAAGACGAACCAGACATATGGCGTTTCTCCCCATCCGGGGACTACTCCGTGGCCTCCGCTTACCACCTGCAGTTTATCGAAAGAACTTCGTCGGACAACCATCGCTTGTGGAAGCAGTGGGCACCCTTCAAATGCAAATTCTTCAGGTGGATGCTCTTTCAGCGGAAGATCTTCATAGCTGACTCTCTTTTGAGAAAAGGGATCCCCAACAACTACTTCACCGCTTTGTCAAAGAAATTTGGAGACCCCGGATCACCTCTTCCTCACCGCAGCCCAACCAGCGTGGACTCACATCTCCGCTGTCAGGTTCGCCATGGCTTTGCCCTCCACGCGGTGGAGGTTGGACATTCATGGGCAAATGGTCGGGCCGCCGCCGCCTCTCACAACTTTATGGCACCTTTGGTTAGAACGAACAATCGTGATCTTCATGCACGCGACCGCCGATGTCGCTTTTCTTGAGCTCTTTCTCGATGACCCACGCCTCGGGAGGCGGCAGGGGCCAGTCTTGTAATTAGTTAACCCTCCTTTTAACGCCTGGGGTGGAGCGTCTTACTTTTTTCCACCCCTTTTTTATACGGCTCTGTATTCTTGGCCTCCAGCCCTCCTTTTTATAATCAAGTAAAGGCAATCCTTTTGCCCTTCCCTAAAAAAAAATAATAAACCGAGCAAAGTTAAATATTAAAAGCATAAGACGTGATATTTAAGAGTTATTGGTCCTCTTTGGTGTCTTTAATGTTTTTTATATAGCACATAACCTTAAAAAAGGGGGAATATAATTAAGCACAAACATATCTTTTTACACAGAGCATATTTGGTGCATACACATAGTTGCATTACATTGAAAATTCTCCGGATGAAACCCTTAACTAAATATACATTTAGCCAACTGCATTACATATCGTTTATCAGTCAGCCACACACAAAAGCGATATTAATTTCGGGGGCACACATATGCAGGTGATTTTTTATCATAGCTTCTTTAACAAGTCTAGCATCATGATAAAAGCCGAAAGGTCATTGCCACGCATTGATATTTACACTACTCAATACACCCTAGTCAGAGCATCAGAGTTATCCACCCTCGACACCCCACTCCACATTTTGCTGATAACTCTGGTGAGAGTTGTCCTCTCACTTCCCCACTGCCATCTCTCTTTCCATCCTCCCCATTTGCCAAAGGGGTGCACCGCCGGGAAGACCCAACCAGTGGGCTGGAAGGAGGAGGCTGACCGATCTATCCACCGAGCCAAGGAAGAAGAAGAAGCATCCAAGAAATAATTCCCAAACTATGATCTGCAGTTCCCCGTAGCCAATCCCCAAACCCAGGTTCTAACATGGATTTCTCCTCTCAAATCTTGCATATTAGGGTTGCATCCATTAATTTCTAGACAAAATCTTGCAGTAGTTGCTTAGAAACCCCTGCATCCTTGAAACCCTTCCCAGATTTGGGCATACATAATTTTTCTCTGAAATTTAGTTGGCAAGATTCATAGGAACTGAACCAAATAGATGGAGCAATCCATGGTTAAATTAGTATTCTGTAGGGGTGTACCAAATAGATCTGTAGCCGTGGTGGAGAGCCGCCGCCGCAGGCCGCTGCATGCTGCTCGCTGCTCGCCGGTGCTGCTGCTGGCCGCCTGTAGCTGCTGCTTGCCGCTGCTACTGCTGTAGCTCGCTGCTGCTTGCTAATCGTTGCTGCTTGTTGTTGCTGCTGGGTGCTAACTGCTGCTAGCTACCTACTGCAATGGTGCTAACTGCTGCTTATGAGGTTAATTGATGCATTAGCTACTACGTGTAGTATATGGAGCAGAGCAAAGGAAGTAGAGAAAATGGGTAGAGTCAGATATAAAAGCTATATAGTAGGAGGTTAATATTGAAGAGAAGCGTCTCAGGTTGAAAGTACTGTTAATAGACTAATCTGTATGTAAACACCTACACATGAACATTCTATGTAACAAATAAGCACTAAAATACATTGGTTATTCTCACTGGACAAACAATTCTATTTATAAAACTCTCCACAACATCAAGGTGAACAAGGGTAGTGTTACCATCATATTTCCAATACAATTATAATATGTAGTAGCTAAATATTAGTATCATCGTGGTTTTAGGAAACGTGTTAAATCAAGCGGAGGTTTATCCTCGAGAGAGTGAAGAGGCAGCTAAGGTTTATTATTCATATCAAGGCAAGTTATCCTTTGATCGTTTCGATCGAAATATGTTAATTATACAATTATTTTAGAAATATTATCACCTCTAGTAGTTGCATTCAAATATTGTTTTTATAAATAAGTGTGCATTGTTGAGATGAGAGTAGTGAGTTTCATTCAGGGTGATGGGATCACTTAAGGCTAGAGGTGTGATGGCGATGCCATGCACTGGTAATATTATATAAGGTAACTAGTCTATCATTTGAGCATTGAGCTGTATCTAACATATCGACCATGGTTTTCCCAGATAATCAGAGAAGGTTAATCTAAAAGGGTGTACATTCTCCACATTGCATATTTTAGATAACTAAGAGGGGAAGTGTCGGGGATAAAACCACGGCCCATTGCCATGGCCCACTCCCTGACGGCCTAATCGAATGCCTCCTACCAGGCCCAAATTCCCCTGAAGGTTCTATCAGCCCACGTGCATCCTCGCCAATGCCTCTTGGGCGGCACGGTGCATGTGAATCGGCCTAGGATTCGTGTCCGAGTCCTACTCGAACAAGAGTTCTCAGATCACACGTGAAGACCTTGACGTGGTTTCCTGATTGAATAGAGTCGGATCCCCAAGACACGGAGTATGCCTTATCCGCCGGATATATTTGGCATGTCGAGTTCGTTATTTATCTCGTAGTTAGCCTTACCGATATTCCCCAGAGGTCGGTTTGCTCGCACTATATAAATAAGGCCCTGCGGCGTGTTTAGGGGTCAAGCCATCATCCGTTAGGCCAAGAGTCTTAGCATTGTCGCATATTGCGACTTGTACATTATAATCTCGCCGAGACTTGTTCGCCTCTGGCCGAGCCACCTCTTGTAATCATCTTTAATATATAAGAAAGGCCGGACGTAGGGCTATTATCTCTCCGAGAGGTCCGAACCGTGATAAAACCCCCGCCTCCCCTGCTCATTGTTGTCGCATTGTTTAGCGTGTCTCCTATCTCAATCTTCAAGAACCTTAGCGACTTGAGATCGTTATCTCAACCGTCGACAGCTGGCGCCGTCCGTGGGGACCTCGCAGATCGAACATGTCGAACTCTATCAGCGACCAGGAGATTCTCCCTGAGGACTACGACTCGTATGACAGATGTCTCTTCCCTACCAGATCGGATCGATCCTTCGATCTTGATCGCCTTTCAGATCTGGTTCCATTCGCGTTTCGGTCGGATCAACTTCACGGGCAACTTCGCCGGCGCTACCGTCCCTGCGGACGAGCTCCGTGTTCGGGTCGGATCTCTTTGCGTCGGGCGACTCTTCGCCGGGCAAGACGTCTCGTCCCCGCGACGAGCTCCGTGTTCTGGGTCGGATCAAAACTCCTTCCGGATCCCGGTACTGTTCACCGGCAAAGGATGGCGGAGAGAGTCGACCAAAGACTTGGAACATCGACCACCTTCAGAAGTTCCTCATGTAGGTCTTTCGCTTCCTAGCTTCGCTTTTTCTCAAATTTCGCGCTTTAGTTCGCTCCAAGTCTCTGGCCGCCATGTAAAGTTCAACCCATTGAGCGTGAATGCTCATGGCCCTCGCGTCCTCCTCACCACTTGTCTTCTCATACTACTCTTTCTCTCCGTAACACTTGATGGTCGCCAGTCTTGCGAACTCTTGGCTCCGCAATCTTGAGGGTTTTTCCCGCCAGACCGGTTTCAACAAGTTCCTAAACTCAGAGTTGCGTAACGGCATCCACCTCGCGGCTAAGCTCGCTCGTAAGCCGCTCAAGGCAGAGGCACTTACCGCCACGACAACCACTTGGTAAAGCTCGCTCGTAAGCCCTCCGCGCAGAGGCACTTTTCTTGTTCGGTTACCTTCGAATCGCTTAACTTACGTTAACGAAAGCGCCTCGAACGAGTCGATCAGATACGGGTGTCGCTTAACTCTCTACGCACGTGCTTGAAGTCGCAAGTTCAGTCTTCATGCATCGTCTGCATCGGGCTAGGCGTCGCTTTTTCTCTTGTGCACTGCTCGAAGTTCGCAAACTCAGTCCTCGAGCAACCGCACAACGGGCCGGAGTTAGCCGAGCGCGTTTCTACCGGTTTTCCTAAAACTTTCTAGCGTTGTTCGCCTTTGCTCTTGGTTCCTGTTCGCCCTTGTCTTTTCTTTGCTTTTTTTGCAGAAAAGCCGCTTCTACGACTCTCGCTCGATTCAAGCGCTTCTGGCGGTCTTGAGTCGCTTTGCCACCTCCTCGAGGATCGCTCTCATCGGTCGATTGGGACTCGAGCTGAATTTCGCAACCCCAGACGCTTTTCGCTTTTCAATTCCTTTCCTTAGCGTTGGTTTTCCAAAACCTCGTTGGTCTTTCGCCTCCCGAAGCGCCTCCCGCGTCGAAGCATGTCTTTTATCCGGCGACGACCAGACGGCTCCGGTTAATCAAGCGGTGCACCACCGATGGAGTTCTCGCCCACCGTAAGCCAATTCTCATCGCAACGGCATGCCCACCGTAGTCGATTCTCATCGCAGCGGCACTCGGCGCCGGTTCCGCACTCGCCGAGGCGACACTAACGCTGCACGGTCCATGCCCGGATAAGATTTCGCCTCGCACGCTTTTGCTGCGCTAAGTTCTCGATCGCCTTCCCCGTTAGCGGTCTTAGCCACGCTGGCCGCGACTTGCCGCGCACGCCTCTTTTTATCCATGCTACGCCCTTCCTTGCACGGTAATCCGGCAATGCACCACCAACGAGTCCCGCCCACCGTAAGTCGATTCTCATCGCGAACGGCACTCTGGCGCGCGGTTCCCGTTCGCCGAGGTGACACTAACGCTAATGGGGACGACCTAAAAAATTATGTCTTGTGCGGTAGGTCGCCTTTAGCGTGTTTTTAAAACTCGCTTTGCTCTTCTTAGAGCCTCGTTTTGCTCTTTTTTTCCCTTGTCGCTCGCTTTCTTGTTTGTCTTCTCGCAGAAATACAGAACGGAAACATCGACTCGGTGATGGTCGTGGCGAGGTTCTAGGCTTCCTCCAAAACCGATGTCCAGATCCTCTCTTCCCGGTTTGTTCGCAAGATGCCTGTGATCGATTCACTTCACCACAGATGATTTCTTGCCTTTGCCCCAGATCGACCTTCACAGCTTATTAAGTCAAGGCAATGCGCCACCAACGGAGTTCTCCCCACCGTAGTCGATTCTCATCGCATAACGGGCATGCCCATCGTAGTCGATTCTCATCGCAACGGCACTCCAAGCGCCGGTTCAAGATTTGCCAAGACAACGCTAACACCGCCGCAAGAAATACGCCATGGGTAAAGCGTTGATTTCACACGCTCTCTTGCGGCTCGATCGATCGGTTGTGATTCACCTCGACCGGACAGCTTCTTCGCTGGAGCGCAGATTCGTCCCGCGACGAGCTCCGCGTTTCTCGGTCGGATCACCTCGCCGACCGGCAATCTTCGCCCGGAGCGCTGGCTCCTACCGTACTTTTTGCTCGGTCACACTTTCGTTCTTTTAACGAGCTCCGTGCTCGTGGACTAGATCTCCTTATTTGGTTCCTTCGACGAGCTCTCACGCCGGATCGGGTCACCTTCCTCAGTATGCATTGTCTCGCTTCTAGCACACGATCTACGCCCTGGGCACATCACCTTCACTCCCGAAGCGCGACATTCGCCGAGAGCGCAATCTCTATTTTTTTGGGCAAGCTCTAGCCCGAGAGGCGGATCCCCTATCTTTTCCTAGGCGCTCAAATGCTCGGATGCAAAGAAGACGAGTCCGCTCGCGACTTGCTATGTTCATTCTTCCTAAGATCCGATCTTACCGGATGAGGTGGTACGCTTTTCACTACTAAGAATCCAATCCTCCTTGATGACGTTCGACCTCAAGTAGATGATTCACCTCGCACCGGCAAATTTCATCGCCGGAAGCGCTCGTCTGTCCCGTGACGAGCTCTGCGCTGGGGACCGGATTTCGATTTCTTGATCGGGTCGAGTGCTCGCCGGGCAGATGTTGTTTTTGCTCGACGCAATGTAGTTGTTGCTCGGATCAAGCGGGTTTGTTCGGTCCCGAACAAGTCTTGTCTTGCTGAACCATAACCTGCTCATTTGTCTCATTGCACGCCTTTGTAGCAAAGAAGATTACCTCTTCGTGATTTGAGTCTCAAGAGAAGACCCCACTCTAGCGAGTCCTTCCACTTGAGTCTCGGGGCTAGCTGTCGGGATAAAACCACGCCTATTGCCACGGCCCACTCCCGACGGCCTAATCGAATGTACCTACCAGGCCCAGCCCCTGGAAGGTTCTATCGAGCCCATGTGCATCCCCGCCAATGTACCTCTTGGTCGGCACGGTCATGTAACGGCCTATTCGTGTCCGAGTCCTACTCAACAAGAGTTCTCAGATCACACGTGAAGACCCTGACATGGTTTCCTGATTGAATAGGAGTCGTGATCCCCAAGACATGGAGTATGCCTTATCCGCCTCGGATATATTTGGCATGTCGAGTTCGTTATTTATCTCGTAGTTAGCCCGCCCGATATTCCCCAGAGGTCGGTTTGCTCTCGCACTATATAAATAAGGCCCTGCGGCGTGTTTAGGGTCAATCCATCATCCGTTAGGGCCAAGAGTCTTAGCATTGTCGCATATTGCGACTTGTACATTATAATCTCGCCGAGACTTGTTCGCCTCGCCGAGCCACCTCTTGTAATCATCTTTGATATATAAGAAAGGTCAACGTAGGGCTATTACATCTCCCGAGAGGCCCGAACCGTGATAAAACCCCTGCCTCCTGCTCGTTCTTTGTCGCATTGTTTGGCGTGTCTCCTATCTCAATCTTCAAGAACCTTAGCGACTTGAGATCGTTATCTCAACCGTCGACAGGAAGTGTTGCAAGTTTGCACATGTTCTCACCCATCTAGAAGGCATCGATTGATGACCAACCTAGGACGATATATTATGTCAGCCATGTTTGCTGCCGAGGACAGGGGCATCAACAGTGAGTTCAAAAGTTGGATGGATGGTTGGGAACCGCCACGGCTTTTAACCTACTAGGTTGGAGATGTACATACCAATTAGATGTAAACACTCTGAGCTTCAATGTAATTGGAGCGGCTATGGATAAAGTGGTATACACCTGCGCAGGGTTGAATCATGATATCATGCCAGTCTCTTGGAGTGGGGGGCTACGGGATTTATATCCATTCTCATACTCGAGTGATAGTAGTATTTTAAATTTAAAAGGAAACAATTCTTCCAAATAAATTATTTTCCTTAGTGTCTCGGTTGACATTGAAATATTAGGAAGGCCACAGAATGATTCATCTTGCATTTTTGCTAATTATACTTGCTGAATACTGTGTATTCACTCTTGTTTTTATACCCTTGTTAGATCCTAGCTATGGAGAGGAATTTGGTGACTACGTCGCAGCTGCGGGAGCTGAGGGTTACCCAGAGGGGGAGGAGGACCCCGAGGGTTACTACGTATACGAGAATAGCGAGTAGACGACGTTCATATAGGCAACGTCATAATAACGAGTATTTTAGTTATCTGCTCGCTTGTTTACTCCTGATGTACAGCTATGGTATTGGGCTTACTTGAAACTATGAGTTGTACCTTAATGTTAACTGTTAGTTTTTAATAATCGTTGACAACCCTGCATGGTTACTATATGCAATAAAATGTATGTCAGCCTCTAATGGTTGTTCTGCTGTAACACTCTGTTTTGATGTATACTTCAAAATGTCATCCTCCTTGGTTGATTGTTGGAGTAATATGTCCATATCAACATAGTTATCATGAATTAATGGTCTTGGTAGACTATTAGCTTGTGATAAATTTGCGGGTCGCCACAACTCGTTCATTGAATTGCACAACCAGTCCATAATGAAATTACTTTCATCAAATAAAGTAACATTCATCATCATACTATAAGGATCAGCATCTATTTCTTGAAAGGTTTTAAAATCAGTTTCAAATTGTTGAATCCGCAACTTTAAATTGTAATGGACAAACACCAATTCATTTAGCTTGTCATAACTCAACTTATTTCTCAATTTGGTGTGGATCAAAGTAAATGTGCTTTAATTTATCTCACACCCATAGATCCACTGGACGACATGCAATGTGAAACAATGCGAATTGCAAGCTGTTGTAATTCTCTACATTGTCCTCCATATGAACCTCACCAATCGGCTACAATTAATTTCACAAAAACAAACAAATTTGTAAGCAAATATTAATTTCACAAAAGAAATGAAAAAAATATAAATAAACTTGTAATATGCGCTCATACAGCCAGCAAGTGCAGAGCAACGAGCTTCTTCTTCTCCAAATAAGCTTCTCTTTGCACTGAAGAAAACAAATTCTTCAATTGCACGTGAAGCCTTCCGAGGTGTTTCTGCAACTTTCTTGAGTGCCATTGTCGCAGCAAATTTGGCACTAGACCTTTGAACAATGCTTGTTCTATATAATGCTTCGGGATCAAGTACCGCAGCTATGAAAGTAAAAATATCAGTATTAAATTTCAGCATTACTAGAAATAGATTTTTAGTTCATACATGCAAGCATGAGAGTGTCATCACATGGCATCCAAATTACAATAGTTCGTAGAGCATCCACGAACAATATATATCTCGCTCTCGTACGTGTAACAAATAATGTGTAGATCAGGGAGATGATTATTAAACACACAAATAGTTATAAGGTTTATTTACACGAGTCACGGGGTTGATTAGCTGAGCAGTGAGCCCGTGACTAGCTAGCAACGAGCCAACGACAACGAATGGGCGCGCGATGACGAGTTGACGACGAGGGCGGCGAACCGGCGGGCCTGTGGCGGCGAGCCGACGACGACGAGGGCGGCGAGCGCGGCCGCGAGGGCGACGATGATAAGGGCGACGAGGGCGTGGTCTTTTGATTTAGGGTTTCTTTCTCATGTGCAGCATGTATATAGGCTCCAGGTGGTAGCTGACATCTATTTGAGTTAAAAGCGTGCTCGGGATTTTCAAATTGGGTCGATTTTTTTTTTTTGAGCAAAAGGCAGAAAAACTACCATAAATTGATCAAAAGAAGGGAAAGAAATACAGGGTGGAGGGAGATAGAGGCCCCTCCCCCCGTGGGCCGAGTACAACTAGTTAACTAATTACAAAGGGTGCGCCTGCGGCCTCCCAGAGACGCAGGTCATCAAGAAGCTGACACAGGAGGGTCGGGGCAGTCCTCTCCACCTGGCGGAAGATTTTGCGGTTACGCTCCTGCCAAAAGTACCAAATTGAGGTGACGACGATGGAAAGGTCTCCCTTGGTGTCGAGGCTGCAGTGGAGGATGTCTGATGACCACCAGTTGGCAATGTTGCTGGCGTTTGACCACCCAGAAGGGGCGAGCCTGGAACGTTTAGGAGTGCCGCCAATCTGCACCAGATGTGACAACTGAAAGCACACTGCAGAAAGAGGTGCTCAGGCGTCTTCAGGTTGCGCCTGCAAAGTGGACAGAAATACTCGTTCGGCAACCGTCGTCTGAGGAGGGCATCAGCCGTGAATATTCATCACTGCAGCAACGTCCACAGAAAGAATTTACATTTAGACGGAGCCCAAAGTTTCCATATTCGTTGAAGCGCAGGTTCGGCGAACTGGATGAGGTACGCGCTCTTGAACAAGAAGCGGCCATCCGAGGTGAAGCGCCATAGAAGTTGGTCAGGCATCCCCACTGTGAGCTGCACCAAGGAGGTAAGTCGGAGAAGGGACACGAGTTCGGGGATGAGTTGCGGGGTGAGGTTACGCCTGAGATCCGAGATCCATGTCGAATTGGACAGAGCATCTCTGACAGTTCTGTTCTTCCTGTTGGAGGCTGCGAAAAGAACTGGCGCAAGGTGTCTCGGGGTAGAGCCGGAGAGCAAATTGGGCCGAAATTTTTGGCCGGCACGGATTTTTACCGGGCCCACTAGTAACAGCGGTAAACCATGTATATCGGTGCATACCGGCCGGTAAGGTAAACTCTGCCATCATTGGGGATGCCGAGGACCGCGTCCTCTCGAGTCGCTTGGGAGGATGCATCTGGGCACTGCCGTGCGTGGAGATTGGTGGGGAGCATGCTTGCCACCCAGACGTGTGAAGATGATGGGACTGTTGCCGCCGCCCTAGGCGTTGCCGCCGCGTGAGTTGCCGTGCCGCCGAGGTGGAAAGAGATAGGCGCGCCGCCGCTGGAGAAGATCGCCGCCCTCCATGCTGTGGGAGAAGGGACCGCGCCGTCCCGGGTGCTGCACGCGCCGGCGAGGGAAAAGGGCGGCGCGCCGGCCGCCCCACCGCCCGTGCCCAGCAAGGAGGAACATGCAGAGAGATGGAGAGAGGAGGAGAGAGAACAAAGAAAGAGAAGGAGAAGACAGAGAGGGCAAGTCCTAGCCGCCGGTCACATCTCTTTACCTTTTTCCTTCCTTTTCCTGTACGTGTAGCAGGTGGCTTTTCTTTTCTTCCTTGCTGCCTGTATGCTCTTCACCGATTGCAGATTAGGGCTGGAACAAAAGCTCGTTTTCTGATTTTTTGGCTCGGTTTAAAATTTCATCCGATTCAATTTTGGATTGTTCCAACATTAAAATTAGTCGATTTTAGACAACCTTGAAATGCACTTTGGCTCGGCTCCGGCTCGGCTCGTGGGCTCGGTTGTAAATTTATCCTCAAAAAACAACTAAAATCATATAGAATCAATCTGCATCAATTTTAGAAGAGGCTCGGGAAAAAGCTCGGTTCCACCCCTATTGCAGATTGCTAATCGCGGATCCCTTTTACAGGAGCTGGTGCTGATGCTTTATAGGGTGAGAGATATGGCTTTGTATATTTCAACTTAACATAGTGTAGCGTAGCGTTTCAATAAAATTTGAGAGTATTTAAAAGTGGTTTAAGTATTACAAAAAATAATTTAAAAATAGTTTTAAGATCTTTATGAGAAATACTAAAAACCTGAGAAAAATTATTATAAATTATTACACCAAATAGGCTATATAAAAAGATAAATTTTACTGAAACGCTACGCTACGTTACACTAAGCTGACATGTAAAGGGTATAGATAGATACGTATAAAAGGATAAAACCAAGTTTGTTACGAACACTTATCCTCTGATTAATTATCTGTAAAATTATTTAATCAATTAATTACGGAATTAATTAACAGACTTAATTAATAAAGTTTTTTTCTTTTTTTGTGTCCAACACTTTCACAAGCACCCGCTTTGCCTGTCCTCCGCCAACGCCACCCTCTTTTTTCCTTGTTTCTTCTCTCTCTGTAGCTCTGTGAACTAGATCTAGGGTCCCACATTTTATAGGGAATCAAGGGTCCCACTTATTAGCCGTCTACCTCTCCATTACTTCTTTTCTCGGGGCTTGTTTGGGAGCCATTTTCAAATGGCTAGGAACCCGATCAATGCCCATAGCTGGCTATCCTGTGAGAAGTTTCTCTCGGTCAATTAGAAGGTCCATTTGAATGTTGTGTGACAAAACTATCCCATCTCTATCTACGGGATTTCCACTAGGAAGAGACCCACACCTTTAAATGTTGGGGGGATTTTATCCTTCTTGCTTGCCACATTTCTTTCTCTCTTCCCGCTACGCCATCGCGGTCAAAGAAACCATGAAGTGTATGTAGTGCTTCTGAGACATGTTGGAGGAGGCTGATAAGGAAGTTGGCTTCAACATGGAGGTTGGATTCGAGGGGACGGGGAACAGCGCCAACACCGACGTTCTTCTCCCGCCAGTAATGGTGACTCCAACCCATAGGGAAAAACATGAAGGCAAGGCAAAGAAGAACGATACTACGACTTGGGGTCACTAGGATGGATGACACAAGCGTATGTGCCACTCATGCTTGTTGGCACTTGGTTCACGACTTCATTAGCACCTCCGCCTCCATGTCGTTCTCAAACACTTGTTCTGCATATCACTCTCTAATTAGTTCCCTTCAATATGGAAGACAACAACCTAGTGGTAGGCTAATTTGCAGGGGAAAACATTGGTGCAAGCATTGCAATAGGCTCCAAGGAGTTAGGAAGGGCACCAACGGTGGGCTCTAAGAAGAAATTAAGAAAGATGTTAGTGTAGCAATTGGGATCAAAATTTAGGCATGGTTTAAGAAGGCGGTAGTGGAATGGGTGGTGATGGGAGACGAGGATGGAGCTATAGGGTGTAGAGAGGGGAGACGTTGCGTATGACTAGTTTTGGTTTTAGGGATTGAGAAGCAACGAGAGAGGGTTCGAGGAGATGGATTTTGTATGGGTGCTTGATAGAGAACAAAAAAAAATCGCTAGTGTTGTTAAACTTCACCACGAGTTAATTAGTTCTCAAACAATCAAACAAGCCCCACGAAACTGCAAGCCCCTCACTAGAATAGAGGGGTCGTTTAGGCACTATGAGCATTTACTAACGCCGTTAATTAACAACAATGACATGGAAATGAATAACCGCCAAACGTAACGTAATGGCCCGTATCGTCATACGTGGGTTAATGAGTGTGATACGATGGATCAGTGATTGCACAAATAGGAGTGAAAACTTACTATTTCAAGTGGCATGAAAAAAAAACAGATTTTATTTCTGCTGTTTTGCTGCAGCGATCCAAAATACAGAACATGTAAGCGCAAAGGATTGAATATCCAATATGTAGCACATAGCTGCCAACTGAAACATTAACATTGGTGAAGAATAAATTTTTTAGATTTTTTTTTTTGCCAATTATCGGTCGACTAATTTTTAAAAAAGTCTTAATTGATTTTCTTACATTCATGGTGTATATACTTTCGTTGGTTCTCTGATGTGTCCTATAAAGATGTCTGATCTACGATCCAGACCTTTCGATACATACGGCTTACAAATAGAACATTCACACAATGAATTTCTCCTTTATAAAGAAGTGATCGATATTACATAGTAAAAACTTACGAAGGAGCAATCATATTATTGAATCCCCACCTATAATTATGAAGATTCCAGCACGAAAGGACGCAACTAATTGCATAGGTAAAGATTACAGCTTCACTTGATCCATGGAGGTTGAGAAGACCGGCTTGCAAATGCACGTACGTCCCTGGCAAAATTTGTGTCCGCTGTCAGAAATACTCAAGAACACACGAATTAGACACACGCGAGTTGGTGCTGCAAAGCGGCAGCATTTTCTGTTGTATTGAACCGAACTTATAGGAAATAGAATACGGCAGTTGAACTGCCTACAAACACGCGCACGAACGCGTTGTGGCCGTGCCATCCCACGATCCATGATCGAGCTACGCAACTAACCACTTCTGCACGAACACAGCGTGCATCAAGCGGCCAAAAGACTCAGGCTAAAGGTTAACTAACTTATTCAGATGCCCGTAAATCAAAATGATGGTGAACAGTAAAAACAGAGGAAAACAGAAAAATAAGCGCTCAAGAGTTATTTCAACAAATCTCCTCCTAAATCTTGAAGCGCTGAACTACTGAATGTCTAGAAGACCAATCTTCAAGCAAAGATCCTCGAACTTGATTTTGCAGAGAGGCTTCGTGAGAATATCCTCAAGCTGCTCCTCCGTTCTAATGAACTTCACCTCAATCTGATATGTGCTTGCATACTCCCGAATCAAATGAAATTTGATATCTATATGTTTACTTCGGTCGTGATGCACTGGGTTTTTTTATCAGCGAGATAGTGGACTTGTTGTCCACCCTTAGCACCGGCCTGCTCACCTCTGGATCACTGATTTTAGCTAACAATCGGGCTAGCCAAACAGCTTGACATGCAGCAGTAGCAGCAGCAATGTACTCAGCTTCACAGCTAGACAGAGCTACCACCTTTTGTTTTGTCGATTGCCAACTGATGGGACTGTCCCCAAGGAAGAATATGACTCCAGAAGTGCTCTTCCTACTGTCCAAATCTCCAGCCAGATCACTATCGCTAAAACCTAAAAGTTCAGCTTTTTCTCCATTCTTCCTGGGATAGAAGACACCCCTATTGCTTGTCCCAGCTATATATATCAAGATATGCTTCACTGCTGCAAGATGTTCCATATGAGGTTCTTCCATGAACCGACTCACATACCCAACAGTGTACGCCAAATCTGGTCGGGTATTGACAAGGTATCTTAAACGACCAACCAAACTTCTATACTCAGTATTATCTACACAAGGACTCTTGCTTTCCTTGCTTAGCTTCAGTTTTGCCTACATAGGTACCTCACAGGAATTGCAATCCATCATGCCACCTTTTTCAAGTATCTTCTTTGCATAGCTACCCTAAGACAGAGTAATACCTTCTGCATCTTGCTTCACCTCAATGCCCAGATAGTAAGTGAGCAGTCCAAGATCACTCATCTTAAACACTTCAATCATTTGCACCTTGAACTTTTCAATACCAGTGCTGCTAGTGCCAGTGATTACCAAATCATCCACATAGACACCTACCACAAGCCTCTCATCACCACTCCCTCGGCAATAGATAGCATGTTCTGATGGACATTTGTTAAACCCCAAAACACCCAATTTTTCATCCAATTTTTGATTCCAGGCACAAGGGGCTTGATATAAACCGTAGAGAGCTTTATGCAGTTTGAATACCTTGTGTTCATGGCCAGGCTGAGCAAATCCCGGTGCTTGCTCCACGTACACCTCCTCCTAGAGGTCGCCGTTCAGAAACGCCGTCTTGACGTCCATATGGTGGACTTGCCACCCTTCATGCGCTGCTAGCGCCAACAGCAGCCGCACCGTCTCCATGCGCGCCACTGGAGCGAATACCTCATCGTAGTCGATCCCGAGGCGCTGTGCATAGCCCTTTACGACGAGTCGTGCCTTGTGCCGCACCACGACACCGCGCTCGTCCTTCTTCACCTTGTACACCCACTTGAGCCCTATGGCACGCCGGCCAGGAGGTAGCTCAGTGAGTGTCCAAGTGCGGTTCTCCTCAATAGCGCGTAGTTCCTCCTTCATCGCCCGGCGCCAACTTGGATCTTGCTCGGCCTGAGCCAGTGACCCCGGCTCCTCCGCGCTCACCGCGAAGAGTTGTCCTCCACCCAAATCGCGGACTGCCTGCCCAGGTGGCGTAGCAGGGCCGATGATGTTGCTCATGGTGCGGAATCAGAGCAGCGCCTCTTCGTCTTGGTCGACATCCAGCTCATCACCCAGCTCAATTGGTGGTGTAGCGAACTGGATTGCTGGGGTGGTAGCAGATGGAGACCCGTCAGTTGTTGTAGGTGATGGTGTTGGTGACGCAGAGTCCATCACTGGCGTTCCTGCCATTGGTGTTGAGGGAGACACTGATTCGGTCATGGGCGCAGCAGCTGGAGATGCAGAGGACGCCGCACCCGCGCCGTCAAACCTTGGCACAGTCTGGTACTCGACGGTGAAGATATCATCATCGCCGGGAGCATCAGTGCCAATTTCGCCACCTCCAGACCAATCCCACTGCCCAGACTCATCGAAGATCACATCACGTGTCACATGAACACGCTTTGTGATAGGATCGTAGGCCCGATAAGCCTTGGACCCCCTCTCATAACCAACGAAAATCATTTTTCGGCCACGGTCCTCCAATTTCTTCAAATGAGGTGTCGTGTTCTTCACGTAGATGATGCAGCCGAAAGTTCGAAGATGATGAACCGCCGGCTTCTTCCCATACCATGCTTCAAATGGAGTCATGCCATCCATGCCCTTCGTGGGTACACGGTTCAGAAGGTAGACTGCAGTGAGCACAGCCTCACCCCAGAACCAGCCCGGCAGGCCCTTCGCCTTGAGCATGTTCCTCGCAGTGCCGACGACCATGGCGTTTCGGCGCTCGACGACTCCGTTTTGCTGTGGGGAGTACGGAGCCGTCAATTGTCGCTGGACACCATCAGCTGCGCAATACTCCATGAACTCCATTGAGGTGAACTCGCCTCCGCGATCAGTGCGCAACGCCACCAATTTGCAACCGGATTCTACCTCCGCTCGAGCCTGAAACATCATGATGGCTGTTGTTGCACGATCCTTCGATGGCAGTAGTGTCGCCCACATATACCTGCTTCGATCGTCGACAAGCAGTAGAAAATATTTGTTACCCCTTGGCGTTGCTGGCGTCACGGGTCCACACAGATCGCCGTGGACCAACTCGAGTGCATGCTCCGCCCGCCACTGCACCTGATCCGGGAACGGCGTCCACCTCTGCTTGCCGGTGATGCACGCCTCGCAAAGCTGGTCCACCTGCTCGATGGCGGGTAGCCCCCGGATCAGATCATCGCGAGCCATCTTCCGCAGCGCTGCCATATTGATGTGGCCCATCCTGGCGTCTCCTCGCCTCGCATCGCTAAGCAAACCGGCCGTGCCACGTTGACGTTGAGCACGTACAACCGGTTCCTCACACGCGTGATCCTTGCCAGCAGGCGTCTGCTGGGTTCGAGGATGCTCATCACGCCGTGCTTGATGTGGACACCGTAGCCCACCTCGTCGAGTTGCCCCACGCTCACCACGTTCGCAGTGAGCTAGGGTATGAAGTAGACGCCGGAGAAGGAGTGATGTTCGCCGGTCTTGCACTCGAACAATACCGTCCCGCAGCCCTCGATCTCCGCCACCGAGTCGTCGCCAAAACGCACGGTCCCTATCACCGCCGTGTCCAGATCTGCGAAAGCCGCCCGGGATCCCGACATATGATTCGTGGCCCCGGTGTCGCGAATCCATGACTTGGAGTCGTGCTCCTCCTTTGCTCCAAGTTGGATGAACACCTTCTCCTCCCGCAGATGCACATGGCCGCCGCATCTTGCTGCCTCCACTGATCCGCCGGTGGGAGACGTGCACGCCAAATCCTGCACGGGCACACCTGTAGGCGTGGTTAGATCCGCCGCACATGGGATTGGGGAGCACGGACTCGCCGGAGACGAGGCGCCCGACGCGGTCGCGGTCGGAGAAGCCTGGGGAAGTGGCGACGGTAGCGGAGATGTGGGGAGGTGGACGAGAGGAGTTGCCCTCACCAGCATCAAAGTCTCCTCTTCTTGTACAACGTGGGCCTCTTCCCTTTTGGGCTTGGACCGACAATCCCAGGCCCAGTGCCCATACTTGCCACATTTCCGGCATTGGTCCCGGCCAATCTTGCTGGAGTTGTTGGCCGGCCCAGAAGATGACGACGAGCCGGATGAACCCGAGTCGCCACCGCGCCCTTGGCCGCGTCCTCGCCCTCGGCCTCGCCCAAGCCCGGAGTTACCGCCCGCGCCACCATTGGACTGATTCTCCGCCTCGCGCCGCTTCCGCCGCGCGTCCCACTCCTCCTCCGTCAAGTACAGCTTGCCGTCGTGGTGTACCGACGGCAGGGGCGGCTCGAACGCCTCCTCGGCCGCCTTCAGTCGCCCTGTCACTTCAGCCAAAGTGAGCGTGGACACATCCAGCAGAGTTTGGATTGCGATTACGATTTGCCTGAACCGCGATGGCACACTGCGGAGCATCTTCGCCACCACCTTGGCTTCTTCCACCACCTCGCCAAGCGTCGCAAGGTGCGCAACCATGCCGCTCAGACGCAAGGAGTAATCCTCCATGCTCTCATCCTCCTTGAACACCGCCAGGTCGAATTGCCGCCGCAGTTGCTGTGCAGTCGACCTCCTCACGCGATCATCACCAACTCGCATGATCTTGATTGCATCCCATGCCTCCTTTGCCGTGCTCTTGTCGGCGATCGTGGCCACCATCTCTGGCGGCACGGCGCTAACCAGGACATCAAGCGCCATCATGTCCTCTTGAGAATCAACGCCGCCTGTATCGACGGCCGTCCATAGCCCCCTTGCCTTGAGCTTCACCTTCATCAGCAATGCCCAGTCAGAGTTAGTTGACCTTGGTGAGGGCGGGGTAGGTAGTCCCGCCGCCCACCTCACGAACCACCCGCTGGATCACGACTCCTCCTCCGGAGCAGCTCGCCGCATCGCCGGCGTCGTTGGTGACCGAAGCCGACGGAGCCTGGGGACTTGTCATCAGCGCGTACTCGATCGCCCGGTCACGATTCCAACGGCGATACCTTGCCGCGATTGCGCCCCGGTCCGCAACAGGCTCTGATGCCACTTGTCAGAAATACTCAAGAACACACAAATTAGACACACGCGAGTTGGTGTGGCAAAGCGGCAGCATTTTCTGTTGTATTGAACCGAACTTATAGGAAACAGAATACGGCAGTTAAACTGCCTGCAACGCGGCACGAACGCGTTGTGGCCGTGCCATCCCACGACCCACGATCGAGCTACGCAACTAACCACTTCTGCACGAACGCAGCGTGCATCAAGCGGCCAAAAGACTCGGGCTAAAGGCTAACTAACTTATTCAGATGCCCGTAAATCAAAATGATGGTGAACAGTAAAAACAAAGGAAAACAGAGGAAGAAAAACAGAAAAATAAGCGCTCAAGAGTTATTTCAACATCCGCGAGCCCTTAACTAGAAACGGAGACCGGAGCCCCTGAACTCGGCCTCGGCGACGGCGTCGACGCGCCGCGCCAACTCCGGCGAGAGGTGGTTTGCCCAGTCCCCCACCACGCCTCGCCGGAAAAAGTGGCTGTTGGGAAACGCGGCGCCATTGACGAGCCTCGTGGTGCCGGTCCTGGTCGTCTCCAGCCCGCTCATGTGCTCGAACGCGCACAGCCTCACGACGGCGTCCACCACGCCGCGCCCCTCCTCCTCCGCGCTGAACGGCCGCCCCAAGAACGCCGCCAGCCGCCGGACGGTCGCCGCCGTGTCCCTCGCCATCTCCTCGTATCTGAGGAAGAGCACCTCGCCGGGGCGCGCCAGGTGCGCGCGCCAGTACCCGAGGACGTGGCCCCAGTACGGCCCGAACGGCGTCGCGCCGGCGCAGAACAGCTCGGCGGCCGCCTCCGGCGAGAACGGCTCGTGCCCCAATCGCGCCCTGTTTCTGTTGACGAAGTGCCACATCGAGACGAGGGTGTCCTTGGGCTCCCGGCACACGTACACGATCTTGCAGCCGGCCGCCGCCGCCGTCCTCGGCAGCGACGCGTAGGGGATGTGCGTGGCGAACAGCCTTGGGTCCGGGAGCACGTCGAGGTCCGGGGCCTCCTCCCCGCCATAGAGCTGGATCTCGAAGAACTTGATGCACTCGTGAGGGCTCATGGAGTGGAACGGGTGAGCCGGGGATTCCACGGGGTGCTCGGTCCGGTGAGCCGTCGCGTAGAGCAGCGCCTTGATCCACGTCGTGCCGGACTTGGGCTGCGTGGCGACGATGACGTCGGAGGGCCGGGCGGCGAAGCACTCGTCGGCGACCATGGCGCCGACCAGGTGCCGCATGTAGCCGTGCCAGCCTTCGGCGTGGCGGTAGAGCGGGAAGGTGCCGAGGCCTCCGCCTGGCGGGTTGATCGGCAGCGAAGCGGCCAAGCTGGTGAAATGGACGTTGGAGCTCTGGACCTTCTGGTTAGCGCTCGCGTGGCTTTCTTGTTGGTCGCCGGCTTCGGCTTCGGCGGGCGGCTCTTCCATGGCGCGCGCTCACCGCAGTGGCGTCGACGGGTCGTGGACGACGGACGAAGCTCACGAGCGTATGCCGGGTATCAATGCGTTTTCAGCATACGCCTAGAACGACAAGGCTCATTTAAATGCTCCTCTTGAGATTCGGTCCCATGCACGTGTAAAACGTTGACAGCGATATATAACCCACTTGCTGTACGCTGCCCACCCACCGCCGCCTGGTCTGTCCCTTACCTACTCGCAGGACGCTTTCAAAGGCCGCAAGACACACAAGAAGATTGAATTATGACGACCGTACAACCACGCTTGATGATCCAACAGCACCAAATGGTCATCATGCCTCAGGTTTAGGACCAGTTGGTATGTCCTACGCAACAACCATTAATTAAATCCGTCCTTCGCTTCTGCAAGATCGAAGGCACACATCGTGTCCGAATTTGCAAACTTTGTAGATTGGGCCCGCTAGAAATTGCATATAGCATTTAACAAATTGGATCTAGCATATAATTGCAAATTTTTGCATATAAACCTGACCGATTGGCCGACTCGCATGGCTGGGCCTAACTGGCTAGATCGGCGCCATAGAATACGCTGCCACGCACCACATAGCACTGTTGTGCCGACCTTCCCACCATCATGCAATCACCAAGCAAGCCACGCCGTTGCCACTAACATGTAGGCCGCGTAGTCGCTGCTACCCAGCATGACCGCGCTGACGACGCAAACTAGCCGTGTCGCCGCCCACGTGTCACTGCAACGCGCTAGCGGCGATGATAACATCATCGCCGGCGCACCATCACAGCACAAAGGCCTCCCCCCCAAGTATTCAAGAAGAAGTGTCACCATCGTTGCAACTTCGTAGCCCTACCATTGGCGTGGAAGCACTGCACCCCACCCCCACCGCACCGTAGCACCTCCACTCTTTGTCACACGTCGAACCCAAGTAGATAGCACCATCCTTCACGCCGCCACTAGATCACCCCCATATCCCGTACCATGGTGACGGCGGCAAGGAGAAACCCTAGCCATGCCACCGGTCGGGCCACGTGGGGGTGGAAAGCAGGTTGGGAGAGAGAGGCAAGGAAGAGGGGGGCAGGGGTGAGAACAGGGAAGAAGAGAGCCTAAAACTGTCAAGTGGCCAGAACGCATGCATAAAGTATTTTTTAGAAAAGAAAAATGGCTTGTGTTCCGTCCACATTGCAATGCTACTCCGCATGGGCAGCTACCATAACAAAACTGTCTTCAAAACCACATGTATAAATACCTGGTTTTATAGACCAGAGATTGAGTGTCTCACTTATCATATCTGAGAAGGTGGAGTAGACTTTTTTCCTTAGAAGACATGCAAAACACGCTTATGAGCAAGTACAACTTAGCAGCGACAACTTCATTTGGTGAGCTTCTGATGCATAAATTTCACCAGGCATGAACATCCTACCATCTCAGGTGCCTGCTGCATCGATAATGAAACCACATACAACTTGCAAAGTGACCCTCCGGACAAAAAATCAAATTAAATAGAAAATACACACAGCTTGCATGGGACGGAACTCAGCAATGTATTTTTTATATCAGAAATTATTGTGCCAATTTATTTTCTTCGATTATAATTTATTCTAGAAAAAATGCTAATTTGGTCATGTACTTTCATGTCCGAGCACCAATTTAATCCCCCTAAAATATAAAATCAGATGAGATTGGTTTCTATGGTTTTGAAAAGATGCCATTTTGATCTTTTGGTTGGTCAAAACCGCCGTTGTGGCCTTGTAGGTGGTTTTTACTAATATGGATGTCATCTAGTCTAATTTTACACATGCGGCACCACACCAAGACCACGCCATTGCTAATGTGCACCAATGTATGTTAATATTAATATTTAACTAATATATATATTAAAAAATTAATATTTAGTTATAATCCCCTTAGACCCACGTCATATTAATTAAATAATATCAGTTTAATATCTAGAAAATTAAAAATTAAAATATTAACTAAATTACAAAATATATTAAAAGTTATTTTATTTTTTAAATTTTATTAGTTAAATATTGATTTACACTAGTCTACATCAGCATTGGTGTGACAATGATGAGGTGCCACATGCGCAAAATCATACTAGATGATATCCACGTCAGCAAAAACCACCTGCAATAAACAACAAAATGGTACCGCTTCAAAACCCCAAGGACTGATCTCACTCGGTTTTTATATTATGGCCTTGTTCTTTTCAGCGTATTGTATCGTTGCGTATTACTGTAGCAAGTTTTGTTATTTTTATATAGCCTATATATTGTCATAATTTGCGACGATTTTTTCATGACTTTTAGTAGTTTCAAAGATTCTAAAACTATTTTTTAATTATTTTTTAATAATCTTTTGACCTCATTTTGAGGGCTCTCAAATTTGCTACAGTAATACGCAAACGCAACGATACGCTGAAAAGAACAAGGCCTATATATGGATCAAATTTGTGTTTAGATAATAGATTAGAGGTCAAATTAACATTTTTGCTTTATTCAATGAGCATCCCTCCCTCAATTATTCGTGTTGCCAATGCTTATAGACATGTACAAATTACAATATATAGCATTCTAATAAACTCCCGTCCCAGTCCGCTGCTCTTTCTCGAGTTGGACCTTACAGCAACCATAACTACGTTTTGATTTTGATCTTCTAACTCTGCATCCTGTTATGGACGATATCGAAAAAGACATGAGCGCGCCACTAATGGACATGAGAGCGCCACTAATGGCTTACAGAGACATGACAGCGTGTCAGTGTTGCGGGTGGTACTCGATGTTCTTAAATCTTAGCACAAAGGTCCCAACAACGGCTTTCGATTGCTTGCGTTGGATAATATTCCAATCACCAGGCAAGCTACAGACGCACACAATTGAATCTTATAATAGCGTTGATGCCAGTGGATTTCATCCTCGCCTAAGTCGATGACGGCATCGACTTTCTCAATACCACCGGGCCAGGTCAAGTTCTTTACAGGCTCTAAAATTGCTTCAACTTCATGCAAAAGTTCTTCATCTATGCCTATTGTCGACAATTCCATCGCAGCAGCCACATTCTCCTCTACCTGGAACAAGCGAAATATAATACGTTTATATGAATAATCACTTCATCGAATACTAAAAGCTTATGTTACAACCTAATACTCCATGATAAGTGAGAGAATAATCATTCATTGGGATGGTGCAAATTTCACTGCCCTTGTACTTAACTATGAGAGTGCATCAGGTTTAACCAATTGAAGGACTGGACGTGGAACATTCATGCTTATATAGCCATGCAACTACTCATTTTCAAACCAAATATAAAAGTTGATAGAATGATGATATTATAGAGCTGAAGCCCGAAGGTACTATATGAGTATAGCGAATAGCGCACAGAAGGAAGACACTCAACAAAGAATGAAGTGTATACCTGTTTTGGAGAGTTCATTCCAACAAGAACCGTAGAAATTTGACTATTCATCAAGCTGTACTGCATAGCTAGCTTTGTAATGTTCCCCCCCTTCTTTTTGCAGCGATCTGCTGCTTCCCTGCATGCCAACTGATAACAAGTTCTATGATATTTTCAAAAAGACTAATTGAAACATCAGTACAAGCCACCATAAAAAAAACATTCCGCAATCTAATATGTTGCTTTTGATATAGAGGCAAGAAGCAAGAAGAGATGAAAAATGGTTTGTCTAACCCATTAAATTTTTCAATTTGTAAATTAACAGTTTATCCTTGAGTGTTGCATAAGTAATGATTTCTTTAAAAGATTTGAATTGACAAATGTGTTAGAATTATTTTGTCACGTTCTGATACTGGATATGGATCAGAGGCGATCTAAATACAATTATTTTGTATAACGGTTTACTGTATAGTAGTGTGCACGAATGTGGTGGTCAAGCAAATGCATTGTTTACCACAACATTACTAATGTAACATGCATTACACAGATAGGTTTGGAAATTTGTAAAGAGTTACACAACACTACTATTGCAGTTAACACTTAGGCAGGTCATTGTCTCCCTTCGCCCTAAGCCTCGCTCTAATCAATAAGGCAAAGAAGACCTAAGAGCTGGTTCCGAGAAAGAGACCTTTAGGTCAGCTTCCTAGGCAAGTTGTCATATACGAAAGAAATGGATTCTATTCTTGTTTAAGATTGACTGGAAAGTCTGTAATATCACATGACTAAGCTTTGTCTGAAATATGATTATGCTTTCTCTGTCTGCCATCTAGTGGTAGTAGTTACAAGATTCACCATAAAACCACATTTACCCAACTCAATAAACTCACCGTTTCACCCAGGTAAGATTTGTGGTACATGATACACCAAAGCTATAAATTTGCAAGAAAAAGTGTCATACTGCATATCAGATATCACAACCCTGCAGCGATTTACACATCTCATGAACTTTTGGTCCATGGACATGTCCAATAGGACAGTACATCAGCGGAGGGATTACAGTTCTTTTCTGTCACTGGCAGTAGGAATCAAGCTGATTGTCAAGTCACTGATGCAAACTATAACTCTACTCTCTTTAGCCATTGGACATCACCTTTGGATCAGCATTTCGGTATAGAAAGTAGTACATAAAGGCAGGAATGAATATTCAGGACTTCAGGTCATATTGGAAAATGATGAAAAGACTATTTAATGTTACCCTTTTGCAAATCAAATTCATATATTATTAGTGGCACAAGACATGTCTTTGAAGTTAATTACATCAACATGAAAACACTGGTCTAAACAGTTTATTCACAGTAATTCTCAACCAAAATCATTTTTTACGGTATTTGATTTCCATTTTCACACCCTTCTTTGACAGCAGTAACTGGATTTGTATCCTCCTACTTTGTATTAACATTCCGCTAAATTTGAAAAGCTCTCTTCCTGTCAAAGAAACTACTCTATAATTGTTTACCTCTTCTATGATTTGGCAATACTGGTGTATTTTTGGTGGCTCTCACTACATGAAAACAGAAAATCGACTCGGCCAGTATCCTATGCCTAGTTATTCTTCCTGAGGGATCGTGATTTGGGAGGATGCGAAGATAGGTTGTCCAGCAATCATCATCAGGTACGAAACAAATAGAAATCATATAACAGAAATACCTTCAGTTCTTCTGGTGCAGGGTGCCACTCTGGCGGCCCATTTTCCGTGAGAAGCCCCATCACAAGCGGTGAAGCGGTGATCACCCCAACACCTTTGCTCTTCAAGTAAGGGAGCAAATCCACCAGCGCCGTATCATTGATCCCGTAGTGGCAGTACGATAAAATCACATCAACAGAGCCAGGCGGCACCCGGTCGAGCACATAGGTGTAGATGCTCAACGGCAGCCCGGTAATCCCGATGAACCGTGCCTTCCCGCTCTCCTTGATCTTCTGGAGCGCTGGAATCGTCTCGTTCACAATCTGCAAGCATCAGCAACGACATTCAGAATGTCAGATGAAGATGCATAGCCTAAGTGGGGGGATTCAATTCGTCGAGCAGCTGGAAGGCTCACGAGTCGGGGCACGGACCTGATCGAGGCAGGTGAACTCGATGTCATGGCAGTGCAGGATGTCGACGTAGTCGAGGCCAAGGCGCGCGAGGCTCTCGTCGATGCTGCGCGTGACGCGGGCGGCGGTGAAGTCGAAGCCTTCCTTGTAGCGGCCGCACTTGGTGGCGACGACGACGCGGTCGCGCGGGACGCCCGCGTGACGGAGGCAGTCGCCGAGCACCGACTCCGAGACCGTGCCGCCGTAGTACCTGCGAGGAGGGCGCCGTCTCAGATCTCGCCTCCCCGGCGGCGGGGGGAGAGTGAGAGAGAGGGGGGATGTGGTGGTTACGGGGATGTGTCGAAGAAGTTGACGCCGAGGTCGAGGGCGCGGCGGACGGCGGCGCGCGCGACGTCGCGGGGAACGTCGCCGAAGACGTGGCCGAGAGGGAGGCGCCGAAGCCGACGGGGCTGACGAGGAGGCCGGTGCCGCCGAGCTCGCGGAGCTCCATTGCTACGCCCGCTTGCTGCTGATGTCAGATTGTCAGTTGCTAAACAATGCGCAAATTGGCAGTGGAATCTGACTCGCGAGCAGGGATTACAAAACCGCGGCTAACCTGTCGAAAACCGTGGTTAACCGGTGAACCGGTGGGGATCGGTTTATGGAAAACCGGCCGGTTAGGTTTGAATTTAAATCAAATTTGGTTCAAATTTGAAAATCGGTGAAAAAATCTGAAAACATTCCATAAAATAGTAAACGTTATTATATAAGTAATGGCTGAAACAGAATTTGAAAATTCGAAATATTTATGCTTTTTTCGTTTGATATGAATAAAAATAATTAAATAAATAAATGGAGAATATGCCAATATGCCCCCATATATGCCTCCTGCGGACTCCTACCCGTGCCGACACTCCACAGACGCTACACCCTGCCTCCCTACTTTCCCCAGCGCCGCTCCTCTTCTCATCTCCCTCGAGCGTCCAGCCGCATGGCTAACCGGCGAATCCGTCTGGCTAACCGGTGAAACCGAGCGGCTAGCCGGCGGATCCGTGGCTAGTCGGCGCGAATCGACCTCCTACAATGCTAGCCGAAGATCTGGCGGTTAACCGGTCGGCTTGTGCGGTTAGCCGAGGTACGCGACGGCGTCGCGCGCGCTGGTCATGGCGGCGGCGCGAGCGCCAATGGCTAGCCGGCGACGGCCAATGAACTTAGCCGAGCTAGCTTGGCCGGCTAGCCATTTTTTGTGGCTCTGGCCATGGCCGTGGCACCCCCCTCTTTTATCTTTTATTTTATAAATGCTCGTATGCTTTATTTTATAATTGCTTGAATGTTTGTATGGGTTAGGTAAAGATTAAGATTAGGCTTGTATGGATTAGGTAAAGATTAGCGATCCGGTTTGGCTTTATTTGATAAATACTTGTATGCTTTATTTGATAAATAGTTGTATGCTTTATTTGATAAATACTTGTATGCTTTATTACGAAGATATTTTGTGTTGGCATGCAGTGAGGCGTTGAACGAATGGCGGATGAATCTAGCGATCCGGTTTGAGAGTATGGTCTGAAAGTGAAAGCGGGATTCAAATGTAATTTCTGTAAAGAAACCAATGCGGGAGATGGCGCAAGCAGATTTAAGCACCACTTGGCCGGTCGTGGCAGTAATGTTAAATCTTGTAAATCAGTCCCTCCTGAGGTGAGGGACTTCTTCGACAGCACTGGATAGAACCTTCAAAAAAGACCGAGAAAATTAGAGAGCGGCTTAGATTGGAAGACGCCGCAAAGATCGGCGAGGAGAGGTGAAGGGGCTTGGCAGAGCAGGGCACCACATGGGGGTTATGGTAGTGGTGCGGCGGTTGGCAAGAGCAGGGCAAGACTACAGTGGGAGTGGTGCAAAGCGGTTGGCAAGAGCAAGACACGGGGTTACAACGAGCGAGAGCAATATGAGAGGCCATGGCTGCGTCGAGGATGGAGTCGAGTTTAGGACGCGAAAGGTGAGAGAGAGGTATGAGCATGGCGGTGGAAGCGGGGTGGTGGTCCCGAACCCGAGCCTAGACAAGGGATGTCAAGCGGCGAATGTTATCGCGATCGAGCTCACAAAGGGAAGCTCGACCTATCGATGCCGGTCCCACGGTTCAGCCAAGAATTGACAGAGGCAGGTTCTCTGTCTCACAAGAAGGCAGGAAGGCGAAACGTCTGCTTGGCATGAGGTGGGCCAGATGGCTTCACGCGTCTGGCATTCCTGGGAGGAAAGCCTATAATCCTTACTTTGTCGCTGCCGTAAGGGAGACACAAAGATTAGGTAAAAAATTTAAAGTTGTTTTTTCTTACTTTATGTACTACTTTGTTGCCAACTAATCATATTATGCCATATGTTGCTTTTGTAGGAGAGGCGGTGCAATCACCATCTGGTCGTGATATTGATGGAATATATTTAGACGACGAGGAAACAGAGATCAAAAGAGAGATGGAGGTGTGGAAAAGAGATTGGGGTCACTATGGAGTGACTATAATGTGTGATTCTTGGACGGGGCCTACTGGTATGAGTATCATAAACTTTATGGTGTACTGCAACGGCACAACTTACTTCTTCAAATCAGTAGATGCAACGAACCAGACGCATGACACTAAATTCCTCGTCGAGGTATACTTCGTCTTATTTGATGTTGTTTTACGTTTTATTACCGCTCATTTGTTGTTGTTTTACTGAACCACCGTTGTTATTTTTCATGCGCATAATACATAAGGTGGTGAAAGAGGTAGGGTGGAGAATGTTGTCCAGATTGTCACGGACAACGGTGCCAACTATAAAGCAGCGTGTTTGAAACTGAGTAAGAAATACATGTCAATCGTTTGGCAGCCCTGTTTGGCTCACACTATCAATCTGATGCTGAAGGATATTGGAGAATTCCCAAAAAATAAAGCAATCATTGATAGTGCAAAGAGGATATGCCGATGGCTGTATAACTCTAGAAAGCTTCATGCTATGATGAAACAAGCCATAGGCGAAGAGTTAGCGAAGTGAAACACAACTAGATTTGGCACCAACTATACTTTCTTAGCGAGCTTTTTAAAGCAAAAGAGTGCCTTCATGAGGTGGATGGCAAATGCAGAGTTCCTAGCTACCTTTTACTGCCAGTCTGCGGACGGACAATATACACATCAAAATTTGTCGGATCTACGTTGGTGGGCTAGAGTTAAAGAGTGCTGTGATTCAGTGGAATACTTATATACTTTTCTTCGTATGGCCCACCAAGACAAGATTCCAACTATATGCAACGTGCTACCAATGTACCATGATGTCCGTGGATGGATGTTTAGAGACATCCAAGAACCCGATCGTACGCACTACTTAACGGTTCTTGATACCAGGTTTAGAGATGTGGCGTATGACACTTTTATTAGAGCAGGTTAGTACTGAATTATTTTTATTGATTTGTTTTATTAAATTGTTTTTATTGAATTGTGTATTTTTTCTATGCAGCTGCGGCTTTGAGCCCATCCCTCCACTATAGTAGAGGCACTACTGACACCATGCTAGCAGATCTGCGATGGGCATTTGATAGAATGATGACGTTGTTACCGCTGCCCAAGCATTGGTGGAAGCAGATGTGTGGAGGAGAAAGGGTGGTTCCTTCGCTGGGCAGACTGCATATCAGATGGCAATACATGAAAAAATTAACCCAGATAATTATGATTTGCAATCTACCATGATACAATAGTGGTGGAGCAGACTGTTTATCAATGTTGTTACGTGTAGGTCAATGGTGGAGCATGTTTGGCACGGACACGCCAACGCTTCAAATGCTTGCCAAAAAGATTGTGAGTCAGTGCGCGGCCTCTAGTGGATGTGAGAGAAATTGGAGCACCTTCGCCTTCATTCACACGAGGCCCCGTAACAAACTTGGATATAACAAGCTACACAAGCTTGTTTTTGTTTGTTACAACTCAAGACTTCGTCTTGAGCGGGTCAAAACTCAGACGAGGGATGTAGAATATGATCCTGCAGGCCAACTCTTACATCTTTCAATTACAGGCACGAACAGCCCAATGTTCGATTGGTTGGAGAATGGAAGGTATGTTTGTATTTTTGTTCAGCCCAATTCTAGCATAGGTCATGATAATCTAATTTGCATGGTATGTTTGTTATTTTTGTTGTAGGTCAAATTCCACTCCAGTTTTAGATGAGGACAGCACTGACACCGACAACCCACTGCCATCAACATTTGTTGTTAACCTAGAAGACCCCGGCACTATCCAAGAAAAGACCAAGGGCAGAAGTGTGGACGAGTGGGTGAATGTAATGTGGGAGACACTCACATTGGTAAGAGAAAGACTCGCTTGCCTCCTCCTATCAAGCGTTTATCGAAGAGGACGAAGGGGAAGAGGCCGTCCACGAAAGAAGATTATGAAGAGGATAGTGATGCAAGCGAGGAAGAAATTGCAAAAAGTCCCACGTATCAAGAATCAAACGATAGTTCATTCTCAGATGATGGGGAGGATGATGATGGGGATGATGACGGAGATGGCGGTGATGGGGCGGTGATGGTGAGGGTGGGGGTGGCGGTGATGACAATGTGATGACGATGGTGGTGACGAGGGGGGGTGGCTTGCAACCCGTGACCAAATTCTACCCACAAGGTTTACAACCTATCTCGCAGGAGCCACTAGGCCCGTGCCATCCACGCTTAGAAGGGCAGCAAGACAACCCATAAGACCAGAGAGCTCAAGCTCTCACGAGTGGTACTTATACGGGTTATAATTTTTTCCTCCCCATATCCTCAACCAATTAATCAACATATGAGGAAAGTATATGAATGGGAAATGCCGATTATTATGCAACTCTATATCAAAGTTGGCAAGCCTTTGCTCGACCACAGTCAAAGTTGGGAAGATTTTAAAATAGACTTAATGAACCACCATGGTCTAATAGTCATGTCTCAGAGGAGTACTTGCAAAGCATACCCTAATCTGACTTCAATATTTTAGATATTAGATACAACTTACAATGGTAATACTGCTCCCGTTGTATACTTACATATATTCCTTTATAATATGCATGTGTAATTTTTTATGTCTCATTTGTAGGTGTCGTGTACCTTTGCTCCCTCCATTCATCGTTCTGATTAATACGCTTGAGGTAAGCTTTTGATAAAAAGTTCAAGGTATGACATATTGAGTTGTGAACTATGTATGAAATAATAAGATGGTGGATATATAATATATGCTATGAAATATGTAAATTATGTTTCTTTGTCTCACGAGTGGATGACCAAATTATAGGGAGATGTTTTAAATTTTGTAGAAATAAAGAACTTAGTGGCAATTCTTCTATTTTTTTCTATAATGTTTTTATGTCCCTAGTGCCAAATTAGTGCTAAATTGATATTTGTATGTCCCTATAATTTTTCCGACAGTAAAATTAGTTTCAAATTATAGACAAATTGACATTTGTATGTCCCTACAATTTTTTCTATTTTTTTCTATAATTGTTTCAAATTATAGACAAATTATAGCAATTCTTCTATTTTCCATAATTTTTGTATGTCCCTAGTGCCAAATTAGTGCTAAATTGACATTTGTATGTCCCTATAATTTTTCCGACAGTAAAATTAGTTCCAAATTATAGACAAAATGACATTTGTATGTCCCTATAATTTTTTCTATTTTTAAATTAATTTTTCAATTTTTTCTCTAATTTTTCTATTGTCATCTAAACCAGACCGGTTAGCCGACTAACCGGTCGGCTAACCGTAAAACTCAGCTTGTTAACCGGCCGGGCCGTTTTTGAATTTGAATTTGAATCTGCCGGTTTTTCAGTGAAATTTTCCGGTTAACCGCGAAAACCGGTCGGTTAGCCGAACCGGACCCCTAGCGGTTTTTGCAATCGGCTCGGTTTTGTAATCCCTGCTCGCGAGTCGAGAGTCGAGACTGCCCGTGAGTGAATGGATAATTGGTCACGTGGGAAGCCAATTATTTTGAGATTCACGTGGGAAACTCACGATGACATTAGCAAATCTTACCGTTGGATGGAAAAACAACGTGTAAATCTGCTTGACACTGTAGCAAACTGCTTTTGCTATATCAGTGTACTATTGCATGCATATTGTAGAGGGTAATCTGAGCCATTGATTTACAATCTGACGACATATATCAATGCAATGCCACCGATGAACAGTGTTCTCGGAGTTTACCATGCAATGTTAGAGGATCTCATTCCATTATTTAGGGGCCGCAAGGCAAGAGATTATCGTCGCAACGGATTAACTGTTTCCAGTAGATTAGGGCGTGTAAATTTCGGTAGCGCCTTATTTAATGTAGCAAAATTTATCTTTTTATATATGGGGTAAAAATTTGTAATAACTTTTTTTTTGGATTGTTAGTAGTCCTCTTAAAAATTCTAAAACTATTTTTAAATTTTTTTTGCAACATTTAAATCTCTTCTTAAAACTCTCAATTTTGTCTACAGTAAAACGGTAGATACGCTAAGCTAAAATGCACAAGCCTTAGTGTGATTTAGTCCGAGCGTGCTGAAACACAGTCGATTAATGTTGGATATGCCAAAAACCGATGAAAACATCACGTTTCATGATGAACTTTCTGCCCTAATACGAAGCAAAATACTCTGCGAGAACAAAACGATGTCCTGACAACCAAACTATAATGCAAGCATAGAAATGTGAGATGTTCTAAAGGACAAAAACTATGGCACATCTCCTCTTCACCTTCTTCTTCATCAAATTCAGGGAGCCCCGTCATACTCGCCCGATCTAGCCACCTAACTCGTTGGTTAGAAGGTGGATCAAGCAGAGGATGGAAGATAACATGAGGAGAGAGACGAGGAGGAGGAGGAGGTGATGGTGGTGGTAACTTCGACGAGCTGACGACGACAACACAACAATAGTGGTAGTGGAAATCCAGGTGCATGGAGCCAAAGGGAGAGAGGGAATAAAATGGGACGAGGCTACCCCACACTATATCGTTCCTTTCCATCAAAACGGCGTAGCATCGGGATAACTTGTGACATCCAACATTTTCAAAACTTCTTTCTCCACATGGACATGGACACGCAGCACGCTACGCTACTTCCTCCATGTGAGCACGCCGTCTCCGCACTAAATTCTTGCATGACCTCTGTCGTCACCGGATCGAGCCTTCCTGTCCTCCATCACCACCAAGTCCAGTGGCCTTGATGCTGTTGGCACTGTGCTATTCCATCCACCAGTACGAGTCACTCCGCTCCCTCTGGTCACTATTGTTGCTACGACTTAAAGGTGGACTGTAACGATCTATAGCAACACTTATCCTCTGGTTAATTATCCGCAAAATTATTTAATCAATTAATTACGGGATTAATTAACAGGCTTAATTAATAAAGTTTTTTTTGTGTGTGTCCAACACTTTCACAAACACCTACTTTGCCTGTCCTCCGCCAACGCCACCCCCTTCTTTCCTTGTTTCTTCTCTCTCTGTAGCTCTATGAACTAGACCGAGGGTCCCATGTTTATGAGGGAATCAAGGGTCCCACTTATTAGCCATCTACCTCTCCATTACTTCTCTTCTCGGGGCTTGTTTGGCAGCCCATTTCCAAATGGCTGGGAACCCGGTCAATGCCCACAGCTGGCTATCGTGTGAGAAGTTTCTCTAGGTCAATTAGAAGGTCCATTTGAATGTTGTGTTACAAAACTATCCCATCTCAATCTATGGGATTTCCACTAGGAAGAAACCCACGCCTATAAATGTAGGGAGGATTTTATCCTTCTTGCTTGCCACATTTCTTTATCTCTTCCCGCTACGCAGTGTTCGCCTAAACGGTCTAGTCAGCCGTTTAAATGGTGACTAATCGGTAGTCAGTGGCGTACTGCACATTTTAGGGGGTAATCGGTGAATTAAACGGTAGTCGGCCTAGTCGGTCAAAAAAGGTCAAAATCGGTTTAATGGGGCTAAACGGAACGGTTTGTAAACGGTTTTATCAGTGATTTATCCCTACTAGGTGACTGTTTAGGCAATGAACTATCATTTTAGGGGGTAAACCGTTTAGGCAATGAACTATTAGTCATTTATCAGTATCAATGTGAATTATTATTCATGTGAGTTAGTGACTATGAAATTATGAATTGACTTCTAAGTTATGAACTTGCCATGATTATTAATTTAAAATGTATAAGCCTCCATTATTGTACTAAAAATCTAAAATGAAATCACATTTTTAGATTTTTAATCATGTATTTTTACCATTTTTATGGCTACAGTACAAAACCATTTAGGCCGTTTACACACCGTTTAATCCCGTGTAAACGGTCTAAACACTAAACAGGAGGTGGCCGACTGACTACCGTTTACCGTTTAGGTGAACCATGCCGCTACACCATCGCAATCAAAGAAACCATGAAGTGCATGTAGTGCTTCTGAGACATGTTGGAGGAGGCTGATGAGGAAGTTGGCTTCAACATGGCTGTTGGATTTGAGGGGAGGGGGAACAACGCCAACACTGATGTTCTTTTCTCGCAGTAATCTCCAACCCATAGGGAAAAACATGAAGGCGAGGCAAAGAAGAACGATACTACGACTTGGGATCACTAGGAAGGATGACACAAGTGTGTGCCTCTCACGCTTGTTGGCACTTGGTTCACGACTTCATTAGCACCTCCGCCTCCATGACGTTCTCAAACACTTGTTCTGCATATCACTCTCTAATTAGTTCCCTTCAATATGAAAGACAACAACCCAGTGGTAGGCTCCAATTTGCGGGGGGAAACATTGGTGCAAGCATTGCAATAGGCTCCAAGGAGTCAGGAGGGCACCAACGGTGGGCTTTAAGAAGAAATTAAGAAAGCTGTTAGTGTAGCAATTGGGATCAGAATTTAGGCATGGTTTAAGAAGGTGGTAGTGGAATGGGTGGTGATGGGAGACGAGGATGGAGCTATAGGGCGTAGAGATTATTGCTGCTGTTTTGCTGCAGCAATCCAAAATGCAGAACATGTAAGCTCAAGGGATTTAATATCCAATATGTAGCAAATTATTGCCAACTGAAACATTAACATTGGTGAAGAATAAATTTTTTATATATTTATTGTTTTTGCTAATTATCAGTCGACTCATTTTTAAAAATGTCTTACATTTATGGAGTATATGTTTTCGTTGGTTCTCTTACGTATCCTATAGAGATGTCTTATCTACGATCCAGACCTTTCGATACATACGGCTTACAAATAGAACAATCACACAATAAATTTCTCCTTTATAAACAAGTATCCGAGGACGTGGCCCCAGTACCCGAGGACGCCGGCGCAGAACAGCTCGGCGGCCGCCTCCGGCGAGAACGGCTCGTGCCCCAATCGCGCCCTGCTTATGTTGACAAAGTGCCACATCGAGACGAGGGTGTCCTTGGGCTCCCGGCACACGTACACGATCTTGCAGCCGGCCGCCGCCGCCGTCCTCGGCAGCGACGCGTAGGGGATGTGTGTGGCGAACAGCCTTGGGTCCGGGAGCACGTCGAGGTCCGGGGCCTCCTCCCCGCAAAAGAGCTGGATCTCGAGGAACTTGATGCACTCGTGAGGGCTCATGGAGTGGAACGGGTGAGCCGACGCGTAGAGCAGTGCCTTGATCCACGTCGTGCCGGACTTGGGCAGCGTGGCGACGATGACGTCGGAGGGCCGGGCGGCGAAGCACTCGTCGCCGACCAGGTGCCGCATGTAGCCGTGCCAGCCTTCGGCGTGGCGGTAGAGCGGGAAGGTGCCGAGGCCTCCGCCTGGCGGGTTGATCGGCAGCGAAGCGGCCAAGCTGGTGAAATGGACGTTGGAGCTCTGGACCTTCTGGTTAGCGCTCGCGTGGCTTTCTTGTTGGTCGCCGGCTTCGGCTTCGGCGGGCGGCTCTTCCATGGCGCGCGCTCACCGCAGTGGCGTCGACGGGTCGTGGACGACGGACGAAGCTCACGAGCGTATGCCGGGTATCAATGCGTTTTTCAGCATACGCCTAGGACGACAAGGTCGCATGCACGTCTTAAATGTTGACACCGATATATATAACCTCCTTGCTGTACGCCATCTATAGCTCAAATTTACCTAGCAGGACGCTTTCGAAGGCCGCAAGACACACATCAAATGGTCATTATGACGACCGTACAACCACGCTTCACTACTGGGGAATAAGCTCTCTCAGGCGGTTCAAAAAAAAGAATCAAACTTCTACAAGCGGTTTAATGCCTCAAAACAGTCTCAAGCCAAAAAATAACCTCTAGAAATGGTTGGGGGCACGATCCGCTTCTAAAGACCTAAAATCCTAAGCGGTTTGTGTCCCCAACCGCTGCTATACCTCTATAAGCGGTTGGGAACACGAACCGCTTAGGATGCTTGGCTTTACAAGCGGTTTAATAGCCCCAACCGTTTCTAGAGGCCCATTTTTTGAATAGATAAAAGGAAAGCTCCCCCCATTCTGTTAGATAACACGCGTGGGTGGGTTGGCTAGCTGGGTGAGGTATGAGTCAAGAGGTCCTGGGTTCAAATCCCACCTCCGCCAATATTTATTTGCCTTTTTACACTCTACGATTGCTTACAAGCGGAGCTTAATTACCAACTGCTTGGGAAGCCTTTTTCTCTGGTAGTGCTTGATGAACCAACTACATCAAATGTTGCTTACAAGCGGAGCTTAATTACCAACTGCTTGGGAAGCCTTTTTCTCTGGTAGTGCTTGATGAACCAACTACATCAAATGGTCATCATGCCTCAGGTCTAGTTAAGACCAGTTGGTATATGTCCTACGCGACAGCCATTAACTAAATTCGTTCTTCGCTCCCACAAGATCGAAGGCACCACATCGCGTCCGAATTTGCAAATTTTGTAGATTGGGTCTGCTAGAAATTGCATATAGCATCTAACAAGTTGGATCTAGCATAGAATTGTGGATTTTTGCATATAAACCTGACCGATTAGCCGACTCGCATGGCTGGACCTAACTGGCTAGATCGGCGCCACATAATACACTGCCACGCACCGCATAGTGCCGACCTTCCCACCATCATGCAATCACCAAGCAAGCCACGCCGTTGCCACTAACATGTAGGCTGCGTAGTCGCCACTACCCCGCATGATCGCGCTGACGGCGCAAACTAGCAGTGCCGCCGCCCACGCGTCACCGCAACGCACTAGCGATAATGACAACATCGTCGCCGGCGCACCATCACAGCACAAAGCCCTCCCTCTGCCCCAACTCTTTGTGGGGACCCCGGGAGATCCCCGAAAATACAACTGTCCAGGATTTCAGTTGCATTTTAAAATAGTACAAACAGCCAAACTTTATTTCATAACTAGAGTTGTTTTACAAGATTGATTACAATTTTTAGTACACCTCCAAAATTTACACTTCAAGACCATAGGCATGGCTCGAGTGTAGGATAAACGAAAAATCTACAGCAAAATCTTTCAGGTCTTCAAATGAAAAATCTTCTGCTAAAAAGAAAGGACCTATCCAAAAGAAGGGTAGCCCGGAAAAGAACGGGTAAGCACTTACGTCTTAACAGGTTTCCATATGCATGCCTATTAACTACATGCAAAGTTTTAATAGAAAATAACAGGGAGATTTAAATATAGACTTAATGCACATTTTTCAAATAGTTTTATAAAAATCCTATATTTTGCCAATTCTTTTCTAAAATATTTTTAAAAGAGATTTTTGATAAAAAAACAGACTTTCAAAACTGACTCAAGACCAGACCAACAACAACCTTTCAACCATACCTCTAACCTGATTTATGTCAATATTTAGAATAGGCATCACCCCTGCGATACAACCTCATATTTCAGAAGTATGATCCATCGATGATTTATTTTTAACGACTATGCAGAATCTGTCCAGCTTTACCCATAAAATGATCAGTAATATGGTTTGGGCGAAAATTTGTATCTTTTCTACCATGACATAATTCAGTTGTGAGCAATGAACAAACCAACCACCGCCCCCCAAACAAGTGTCCTCTAGACCGCTTCTAGAGCGACCCACCATGTGTCTCACATTCCCATTGTTTGTTCACGCTAAACTTCCTTCAACACCAACAACACTCCAACCTTAACACAGCCAAAACCTCAACAACTAAACTTCTCAACCTTTTACCAACTCAATCAAAAGAATAGATAAAAAAATGCAGCATTCAAGATCCTATATGCTTATATGAGACTTTGCCATTATTATGGCTAGATTATAATCCTAGGGTTTTCCTATGACTTAATAGAGAAGCTAAAATCTAAATGGGATTATGACTATATGCAATCATAAATATCTTTAAATCAATTGGACAAAAATTAATTAACTAGAAAATAAATGCATAACATAATATTAGAGAACAGGAAACCTGCCTAGTTCAGCTAAATCTTCTATATCTGCACTATTGCCCTGAAAATCCTGCTCGGCTGATCCGGGGGCAATGAATTCGTTTTCTACACGTTGGGAAAAGAATAAAGAAAGGGAATTTCAATAAAAAGAAAAAGAAAGATGCATGGAGCATGAATGCATGAAATGATTTTTTTCAAAAGGATATTTTTAGGAAAAAAAATTAGGGTTGGCTAGGATGGTGATATGGTTTGTATGATTTAGGAAATCTCCGGAAAATTTTATAAAAAGAAAAGGTGATGGGGATTTTTGGCATTACTCCAGATGGAAAGTTAATTTTGACATTATTTTGGTAGATCTCCGGATAGCAAGAATTTATGCATGTGTACGTGGGATAGGTGTGGATCAACGAATTTCCATAGATCGGGGTCGACGACAACAGAGTTATCAGAGTTCCGAGATGAAAATTGCTGAAGGTATAAAGTGAAATCTTGAAAATATATTTTTAAAGAAAATAATAGGATGAAATATTTTTATTTGGAATTTTGGGATTTTTGAAAACAGGAAAAAATTTTAAAAGCATTTTCCTATAGAAAAGGGAAGGAAAACATTTTATTTTAGAAATTTAAAACTAAAAAGGGGTATTTTATATTTTTATAAAATACTAGGCTAAATTCTATATTTTTGGAAATTTTGGCAGAATTTTTGGAGGGGATTTGATATTTAAATAAAATTGGAAAGGTATATCTAGAATTGGAAAGTAAAAAAGAAAATTTGAAATGGGTCAATTGAATGGAGCTGGGCTGGCCCATTTAGGAGGCAGAGCCGTGCAGCGCATGTGGGCAGGGGCTGGCAAATGGGGCCCACATGACCGAGAGACAAAGAGAGGGGAAAAGAGAGGCGGCGGAGTGGAGCTCACCGGCGGCGAGGGTTGGTCGGAGACGGCGAGGTGGTCTTCGGTGAATGCAATCGACGGCGAGGGGTGGCTAATAGAGGTGGCGGCGGTGCTGGGGATGGCCGGAGGTGGCTGCGCGGCGAGAAAAGCACGGCGGCGGCGGAGGGAATCGTCGGCGGCGGCGCTCTGGTGATGGGAGGAGTTGTGGATGGCGGAGGAAGCTTGCTTGTCGATGCAATGCGCCGAGGACGGCTATTTATAGGCGCGAGGGTATGGCGGTGGCCGAAAGAGAAAACCGTGGGCGGTAGGGAACTCCGTTGAGAAATTGATGGCGGTTCAGGGCAAGTCGTGGGCGGTGATGTGGAAGATAAGAATGGCGACGCTGTGGCGATCCTGTGGATGGAGGTGGCATGATCTGGTAGGGCCGGAGTCGACGGCGGAGGCGATTTCGGGTGGCGGCGCAACCAGAGGAAGGGGAAAACAGTGGCGCCGTTGGATCTGTGGGCCAAAACAATGGGCGCCGTTGGATTTAAAACCCGAAGCGGTACGGTTGGCGCTGACGTGGCAAGCTGTGAGCCGTTCGATCAAAACCGGAAGATCACAGCCGTTGACTGCCACTTACTGCACCGGGAAGGATGAGAAACTTCGGCGTAAACCGAGAAAGGAAAGCGGGTTTCCAGAGTTTCCAAAAAGGGAAAGTGGTTTATCTGAATTTCTAGAAGAATATTTAGGCTTTGGAAATTCATAGAAAATTATAGGAAACTTGAAAAAATATGAGATTGGTCTCCAAAAATCCAGAAAAATGAGAGGAAGATAATGGTGGAATAAAAGATGATATTTTATGGGATGAATTTTCTTGGATAGATAAATGAAGAGATTCCTTAAATAGGATAAAATAGGAATTGTTTTGGAAAATTCTCAGAAAATAGAGAATGGTTTCTAGGGGTTCAAAAATGTTTTTTGCGAAACATTTTGTGCTAAAATTGGGTGAATTTTGGGTATGTCACACTCTTCACGTAGAAGTGTCACCATCGTTGCAACTTCGTAGCCCTTCCATTAATTGGCGCCGAAGCACCGCACCTCGCCGCACCGTAGCACCTCCACTCTTTGTCACACGTCGAACCCAAGTAGATAGTGACGGCGTGTTCTCCGCTCAACCACTGCGGATCACACCCCTGGTCAGATTTCTACTCTGCTAACCTATCAGCCCGGCTCAGTTCGATTTGAGCGTGGGGCCTTGAAGGAGCGACTCACGAGATTTACCTGTGTTCGGACCTCTCGCGGGTAATAGTCCTACTCCTGCTGAGCCTTAGCTCTTTTCTTGTTGTGGTTGAATGGAATGTGGTTACAGAATGCTTGTGCACCGAAAAGCCAAAAACACGTACCTCTCCTCCTCTCTCGCCCTTTTATACCAAATTTTGAATCTGGCGGAGAGAGCCAAGGGTAGGCGACTGATACTTTAGTACATCGACAAGATATACGAGACACGACAGAGAGACGCAACGTCTTTGCTGCTCACGCCGAAGCGGCGCTGCCACGCGTGCTCATAAGCGCCTCCGACCCGCACAGACACACCGGTGAGACTGCGGGCGGGGCCCAGCTGCTCCTCCTGACGCGGGCGGCCATCTCAAGCAAACCCTCTCTCTGCCGGTCAATTTCACTGCGCCACAGTGACAGTCGCTCAGACCTGCAGGGGTCACTGTAGCGGTAATCATTTCTTCAGCAGTTTATCCGCGCGTGATGCCGTATTAAATGCGCTCGTCCTTCGCAGCAGGGGGAGCCTTCGCCCAGAAGACTCCTTCCTCAATGCTCCCTGCCACGCGGGCCCCACCTGACACGTGGGACCCTTGCCTGGTCTTTAGAGGGGGCTCGCCCATGTGCTGAGGCCTGCTCGCCCGCCTGACACATAGGGCCCACCTGATCTTCTAAGGGCTCGCCCGCACGGGCCTGGTCGCCTTTGACGCGTGGGGCCTCACACGATCTTCAGAGGGGCTCGCCACGCACTGGGTCGATCGCACCGACGCGTGGGGCCTCTAGGCCTCTGAGGAGCTCGCCCACGCCACTGGGCTGGTCGCCCACCGACGCGTGGGGCCCTCACCTGATCTTCGAGAGGGCTCGCCCAGCGCCACTGGGCTCCGGTCGCCCGCTTGACGCGTGGGGCCCTCTTGGCCTTCGAGGAGCTCGCCCACGCCACTGGGGCTGTCGCCCGCCTCACGCGTGGGGCCCTCACATGATCTTCAGAGGGGCTCGCCCACGCGTTGGGGCCTGGTCGCCCGCCTGACGCGTGGGGCCCTCTTGGCCTCCTGAGGAGCTTGCCCACGCGCTGGGGCCTGGTCGCCCGCCTGACGCGTGGGGCCCTTTTGGCCTTTTGGCGACTCTTCATACCCTGGTATTTACTGCACCGACAGATAGCACCGTCTTTCACGCCGCCACTAGATCACCCCATATCCCGCACCATGGTGGCGGCGGCAAGGAGAACCCCTAGCCATGCCACCGGTCGGGCCACGTGGGTATGGAAAGTAGGTCGGGGGAGAGAGGCATGGGTGAGAACGGCGAAGAAGAGAGCCTAAAATTGTCGAGTGCGACCATGCATAAAGTATTTTTTTAATAAAAGAAAAAATGGCTTGTGTTCACTCTACATAGCATTGCTACTACGTATGGGCAGCTATCGTAACGAAACCGTCTTCAAAGCCACATGTATAGATATCTGGTTTTCTAGATCAAAGATCGGGTGTCTCACTTATCATAGATGAGAAGGTGGAGTAGACTTTTTTTCCCCCTTGGAAGACATGCAAAACACGCTCATACGCAAGTACAACTTAGCAGTAACAGCTTCGTTTGGTGAGCTTCTGACGCGTAAATTTCATCAGGCACGAACAACCTACCATCTCAGGTGCTTGTTGCATCGATAATGAAACAGCATACAACTTACAAAGGCCTTGTTTGTTTAGATTAACGTTGAGTTGCGTTTTACTATAGCAAATTTGTGACCCCTTCAAAATACGTTTTACGAGTTCAAAAAATTATGAAAAAATATTTTACAAACTTTAAGAAGAGCTATTTAAAACCTCACAAGAATTACTACAAAACATTACATCATTTGTCTTATACAAAAATAACAAATTTGCATTTAATTTAATTTAATTTAGTTTAATCTGAAACAAACAAGGCCTTTTTGTGTCTGAAATTATCAGAAAGTGACCCTCTGGACAAAAAAAATCAAATTAAATAGAAAAAACACACAGCTTGCATGGGACAGAACTCAGAAATGTTTTTTTTTGTATCAGAAATTATTGGTGCCAATTTTTTTCTTCGATTATGATTTATTCTAGAAAAATGCTAATTTGGTCCTGTGCTTTCTGCCTGAGCACCAATTTAATACCTAAAATACAAAATCATATGAGATTGGTTTCTATGGTTTTGAAAAGGTGCCATTCGATCTTTTGGTCGGTCAAAACCCCCGTTGTGGCCTTGTGGGTGGTTTTTACTAATGGTGATGCCATCTAGTCTAATTTTACACATGTGGCACCACATCAACACCACGTCATTACTGATGTGCACCAATGTAACTTAATATTTAACTAATATATATTAAAAAAATTAATATTTAGTTTATAATCCCCTTGTACCCACGTGTCATACTAATTAAATAATATCAGTTGAATATCTAGAAAACAAAATACAAAATATTAAATATTAAATAAATTACAAAATATATTAAACGTTATTTTTTACATATTTTATTAGATAAATATTAATTTACATTAGTCTACATTAGCATTGGCGTGACAATTATGGGGCGCCACATGCACAAAATCATAGCAGATGACAACCACGTCAGCAAAAACCACCTGCAATAAACAACAAAATGGTACCGCTTCAAAACCACAAGGACCGATCTCACTCGGTTTTATACTTTATGGACCAAATTTGTGTTTAGATAATAGTTTAGAGATCAAATTGACATCTTTTCCTTTATCCTTTATTTATTGAGCAACCCTCCCTCAATTATTCGTGCTGCCAATGCTTCTAGACATGTACGAATTACAATATATAGCATCCCAATAAACTCACAAGTCCCGGTCTGCAGCTCTTCTCGAGTCGGACCTCAAAGTTGCTATAACTATGTTTTGATTTTGATCTTCCAACTCTACATCCTGTTATGAAAGATATCGAAGAAGACATGAGAGCGTCACTAATGGCTAACATAGACATGACAGCGTCTCGGTGTTGCGGGTAGTACTCAATGTTCTCAAATCTAGCACAAAGACCTTTCGAGAATGTGGTTGTAATTTTCTTTCTGTGCAAGGGTAAAGACCCTTCAAGGATGAGGTCGTAATTTTCTTTCTGTGTAAGGGTCTTGTTGTAAAGGCACTCCAATCTTGTAATGAATATACGTGTTATTTCAAAAAAAAAAAGGTTACACCAATTGCTTTCCATTGTTTGCCTTGGATAATAATATTTCAATCACCAGACAAGCTACAGACGCACATAATTGAGTCTAATAATAGCGTTGATGTGCCAAAGCTGATGTCGGGCATCAGACTTTCTGAATACCACTGGGCCAGGTCAAGTTCTTTACAGGCTCTAAAATTGCTTCAACTTCATGCAAAAGTTCTTCATCTATGCCTATTGTCGACAATTCCATGGCAGCAGCCACATTCTCCTCCACCTGGAACAAGCGAAATATAATACGTTATATGAACAATCACTCCATTGAATACTAAAAGCTTATGTTACAGGGGTAATACTCGATGATAAGTGAGAGAATAATCATTCATTGGGATGGTGCAAATTTCGCTGCTCTTTGTTTTGTAAGAAAGGAATCAAAAAGTAATTGGGTGAACAAATAAAAGGAACTAACTCCTATGTTTGGCATCACCAAAGAAAAACCCCAAACCGCTGAATATTAACAAGGTTTTTTTTACGTACATGCCATTATAAAATAGCGAAATCTCATGAATGCAATAAAATGTGTAAATTATTATTGGCGCCATTATCCGAAGCAATCCATTTCAAGCATTTCATTACGTAGAATTTTCGGCTTATACCAGGTTAAAATATATCCTAAAATACGTTCTAGCGGATAGACCCGCATGTCATACTCTCCTTCCACTCACCTCCTCCCCTCATCTCCCTAGCTCCGGTAGCGGCGGCTCCTCCCCGCCGCTCGCCCACCGCTGAGCTTGCGCTGTCGCTGTCTCAAGCTAAGGCCCAGCCCTGTCGGACTCCTCCGTGCGTAGCTACGACGATCTCCTCCGGACGAGCTCTGACGACCTCCTCTCACATCCAAATCGCACATGCGTGGCCGCCGCCGCCGGTCACACCTCTTCACCTTTTTCCTTCCTTTTTTTGTGCGTGTAGCAGATGGCTTTTCTTTTCTTCCTTGCTGCCTGTATGCTCTTCACCGATTGCATATTGCTTATCACGGAACCCTTTTACAGGAGCTGGTACCTGATGCTTTTCAGGGGAGAGAGATATAGATGGATACATATAAAAGGATGAAACCGAGTTTGTTACGAACACTTATCCTCTAATTAATTATTCACAAAATTATTTAATCAATTAATTACCGGATTAATTAACAGACTTAATTAATAAAGTTTTTTTTCTATCCAACGCTTTCACAAGCACCCACTTTGCTTGTCCTCCGCTAACGCCACCCCCTTCTTTCCTAGTTTCTTCTCTCTCTGTATCTCTATGAACTAGATCGAGGGTCCCATGTTTTTTAGGGAATCAAGGGTACCAATTATTAGCCCTCTACCTCTCCATTACTTCTCTTCTCAGGCTTGTTTGGGAGCCCATTTCCAAAAGGCTGGGAACCCGGTCAATGCCCATAGCTGGCTATTCTGTGAGAAGTTTCTCTAGGTCAATTAGAAGGTCCATTTGAATGTTGTGTGACAAAACTATCCCATCTCAATCTACGGGATTTCCACTAGGAAGAAACCCACACCTTTAAATGTTGGGAGGATTTTATCCTTCTTGCTTGCCACATTTCTTTGTCTCTTCCCGCAATGCCATCGCGGTCAAAGAAACCATGAAGTGTATGTAGTGCTTCTGAGACATGTTGGAGGAGGCTGATGAGGAAGTTGGCTTCAACATGGAGGTTGGATTCGAGGGGAGGGGGAACAACGCCAACACCGATGTTCTTCTCCCGCCAGTAATGGTGACTCCAACCCACAAGGGAAAACATGAAGGCGAGGCAAAGAAGAACGATACTACGACTTGGGGTCACTACGAAGGATGACAAGAGATGGATTTTGTATGGGTGCTTGATAGAGAACAAAAAAAATCGCTAGTGTTGTTAAACTTCACCACGAGTTAATTAGTTCTCGAACAATCAAACAAGCCCCACGGAACTGCAAGCCCCTCACTAGAATAGAGGGGTAGTTTAGGCACTATGAGCATTTACTAACGCCGTTAATTAACAACAATGACATGGAAATGAATAACCAATATGTAGCAAATAGCTGCCAACTGAAACATTAACTTACTATTTTAAGTGGCATGAAAAAAAAGAGCAGATTTTATTTCTGCTGTTTTGCTGCAGCAATCCAAAATACAGAACATGTAAGCGCAAAGGATTGAATATCCAATATGTAGCAAATAGCTGCCAATTGAAACATTAACATTGGTGAAGTATAAATTTTTTAGATATTTATTGTTTTTTGCAAATTATCCGTCGGCTCATTTTTAAAAAAGTCTTATTTGATTTTCTTACATTCATGGAGTATATGTTTTCGTTGGTTCTCTTATGTGTCCTATAGAGATGTCTGATCTACGATCCAGACCTTTCGATACATACGGCTTACAAGTTACAAATAGAACATTCACACAATGAATTTCTCCTTTATAAAGAAGTGATCGATATTACATAAAAACATACGAAGGTGCAATCATATTATTGAATCCCCACCTATAATTATGAAATTCCAGCACGAAAGGACGCAACTAATTGCATAGGTAAAGATTACAGCTTCACTTGATCCATGGAGGTTGAGAAGGCCGGCTTGCAAATGCACGTACGTCCATGGCAAAATTTGTGTCCGCGAGCCCTTAACTAGAAACGGAGACCGGAGCCCCTGAACTCGGCCTCGGCGACGGCGTCGACGCGCCGCGCCAACTCCGGCGAGAGGTGGTTCGCCCAGTCCCCCACCACGCCTCGCAGGAATAAGTGGCTGTTGGGAAACGCGGCGCCGTTGGCGAGCCTCGTGGTGCCGGTCCTGGACGCCTCCAGCCCGCTCATGTGCTCGAACGCGCACAGCCTCACGACGGCGTCCACCGCGCCGCGCCCCTCCTCCTCCGCGCTGAACGGCCGCCCCAAGAACGCCGCCAGCCGCCGGACGGTCGCCGCCGTGTCCCTCGCCATCTCCTCGTATCTGAGGAAGAGCACCTCGCCGGGGCGCGCCAGGTGCGCGCGCCAGTACCCGAGGACGTGGCCCCAGTACGGCCCGAACGGCGTCGCGCCGGCGCAGAACAGCTCGGCGGCCGCCTCCGGCGAGAACGGCTCGTGCCCCAATCGCGCCCTGTTTCTGTTGACGAAGTGCCACATCGAGACGAGGGTGTCCTTGGGCTCCCGGCACACGTACACGATCTTGCAGCCGGCCGCCGCCGCCGTCCTCGGCAGCGACGCGTAGGGGATGTGCGTGGCGAACAGCCTTGGGTCCGGGAGCACGTCGAGGTCCGGGGCCTCCTCCCCGCCATAGAGCTGGATCTCGAAGAACTTGATGCACTCGTGAGGGCTCATGGAGTGGAACGGTGAGCCGGGGATTCCACGGGTGCTCGGTCCGGTGAGCCGTCGCGTAGAGCAGCGCCTTGATCCACGTCGTGCCGGACTTGGGCTGCGTGGCGACGATGACGTCGGAGGGCCGGGCGGCGAAGCACTCGTCGGCGACCATGGCGCCGACCAGGTGCCGCATGTAGCCGTGCCAGCCTTCGGCGTGGCGGTAGAGCGGGAAGGTGCCGAGGCCTCCGCCTGGCGGGTTGATCGGCAGCGAAGCGGCCAAGCTGGTGAAATGGACGTTGGAGCTCTGGACCTTCTGGTTAGCGCTCGCGTGGCTTTCTTGTTGGTCGCCGGCTTCGGCTTCGGCGGGCGGCTCTTCCATGGCGCGCGCTCACCGCAGTGGCGTCGACGGGTCGTGGACGACGGACGAAGCTCACGAGCGTATGCCGGGTATCAATGCGTTTTCAGCATACGCCTAGAACGACAAGGCTCATTTAAATGCTCCTCTTGAGATTCGGTCCCATGCACGTGTAAAACGTTGACAGCGATATATAACCCACTTGCTGTACGCCATATTAGCTCAAATTTGCTAGGCAACCGTACCGCCAGCCCGGTCTTGTCCCTTACCTAGCAGGACGCTTTCGATGGCCGCAACGCACACAAGAAGACTGAATTATGACGACCTTTACAACCACGCTTGTTGAACCAACTGCATCAAATGGTCATCATGCCTTAAGTCTAGTTAGAACCAGTTGATCTGTCTTACGCAACAGCCATTAATTGAATCCGTCCTTCGCTTCCGCAGGATCAAAGGCACCATATCGCGTCCGAATTTGCAAATTTTGTAGATTGGGTCCGCTAGAAATTGCATATAGCATCTAACAAATTGGATCTAGCATAGAATTGAGGAATTTTGCATATAAACCTGACCGGTTGGCCGACTAGCATGGCTGGACCTAACTGGCTAGACCGGCACCACAGAATACGCTGCCACGCACCGCATATATAGCACCGCTCTGCCGACCTTCCCACCAACATGCAATCACCAAGAAAGCCACGCCGTTGCCACTAACATGTAGGCCGCGTACTCGCCGCTACCCCACATGACCGTGCTGACGGCGCAAACTAGCCGTGTCGCCGCCCACGTGTCACTGCAATGCATGCGCAAGCGGCGATGACAACATCGTCGCCGACGCACCATCACAGCACTAAGCCCTCCCCCCCCCCCCCCCAACTCTTCAAGAAGAAGTGTCACCATTGTTGCAACTTCGTACCATTGGTGCGGAAGCACCGCACCCCGCCGCACCGTAGCACCTCCACTCTTTATCACACGTCGAACCCAAATAGATAGCACCATCCTTCACGCCGCCACTAGATCACCCCCATATCCCGCACAATGGTGGCGGCGGCAAGGAGAAACCCTAACCATGCCACCGGTCGGGCCATGTGAGGGTGGAAAGCAGGTCGGGAGAGAGACACAGGAAAGAGAGGGAAGGGGTGAGAACGGGGAAGAAGAGAGCCTAAAGCTGTCAAGTGGGACGCATGCATAAAGTATTTTTTAAAAAAGAAAAATGGCTTGTGTTCGGTCCACATATCAATGCTACTCCACATAGGCAGCTACCATAACAAAACTGTCTTCAAAACCACATGGATAGATACCTGATTTTCTAGACCAGAGATCGAGTGTCTCACTTATCATATCTGAGAAGGTAGAGTAAACTTTTTTCCTTAGAAGACATGCAAAACACGCTTATACGCAAGTACAACTTAGCAGTGACAACTTCATTTGGTGAGCTTCTGATGCGTAAATTTCATCAGGCACGAACATCCAACCATCTTTGGTGCCTACTGCATCGATAATGAAACAGCATACAACTTGCAAAGTGACCCTCCGGACAAAAAATCAGATTAAATAGAAAAAACACACAGAACTCAGCAATGTATTTTTTTATATCAGAAATTATTGTGTCAATTTATTTTCTTCGATTATGATTTATGCCATAAAAATGCTAATTCGGTCCTGTACTTCTTGTCCGAGCACCAATTAAATCCCTAAAATACAAAATCAGATGAGATTGGTTTCTATGGTTTTGAAAAGGTGCCATTTTGATCTTTTGGTCGGTCAAAACTACCGTTGTTGCCTTGTAGGTGGTTTTTACTAATACGGATGTCATCTAGTCTAATTTAACACATGCGGCACCACATCAAGACCACGCCATTGCTGATGTGTACCAATGTATATTAATATTAATATTTAACTAATATGTATTAAAAAATTAATATTTAGTTTATAATCCCCTTAGACCCACGTCATATTAATTACATAATTTCAGTTTAATATCTAGAAAATTTAAAATTAAAATATTAACTAAATTAAAAAAATATATTAAAAGTTATTTTATTTTTTATTTTTTATTAGTTAAATATTGATTTACATTAGTCTACATCAGCATTGGTGTGACAATGATGGGGTGCCACATGCGCAAAATCATACTAGATGACATCCACGTCAACAAAAAACACCTACAATAAACAACAAAATGGTACCGCTTCAAAACCACAAGGACCAATCTCACTCGGTTTTTATATTATATGGATCAAATTTGTGCTTAGATAATAGTTTAAAGGTCAAATTTACTTTATTCAATGAGCATCCCTCCCTCAATTATTCGTGTTGCCAATGCTTCTAGACATGTACAAATTACAATATATTGCATCCCAATAAACTCCCAAGTCCCAGTCCTCTGCTCTTTCTCGAGTTGGACCTTAAAGCAGCCATAACTATGTTTTGGATTTTGATCTTCCAACTCTGCATCATGTTATGGACGATATCGAAAAAGACATGAGAGCGCCACTAATAGCTAACAGAGACATGACAGCGTGTCGGTGTTTCGGGTGGTACTCGATGTTCTTAAATCTTAGCACAAAGACCCTTTGAGAACGAGGCTGTAATTTTCTTTCTGTGCAAAGGTAAAGACCGTTCAAGGATGAGGTCGTAGTTTTCTTTCTAGAAAAAAAAAGGTCCCAACAACGGCTTTCGATTGCTTGCGTTGGATAATATTCCAATCACCAGGCAAGCTACAGACGCACACAATTGAGTCTTATAATAGCGTTGATGCCAGTGGATTTCATCCTGCCCAAGCTGATGACGGGCATCAGATTTTCTGAATACCACTGGGCCAGGTCAAGTTCTTTACAGGTTCTAAAATTGCTTCAACTTCATGCAAAAGTTCTTCATCTATGCCTACTGTCGACAGTTCCATCGCAGCAGCCACATTCTCCTCTACCTGGAACAAGCGAAATATAATACATTTATATGAATAATCACTTCATTGAATACTAAAAGCTTATGTCACAGCCTAATACTCCATGATAAGTGAGAGAACAATCATTCATTGGGATGGTGCAAATTTCACTGCCCTTGTATTTAACTATGAGAGAATGCATCAGGTTTAAGCAATTGAAGGACTGGACGTGGAACATTCATGCTTATATAGCCATGCAACTACTCATTTTCAAACCAAATATAAAAGTTGATAGAATGATGATATTATAGAGCTGAAGCCTGAAGGTATTATATGAGTATAGCGAATAGCGCACAGAAGGAAGACACTCAACAAAGAATGAAGTGTATACCTGTTTTGGAGAGTTCATTCCAACAAGAACCGTAGAAATTTGACTATTTATCAAGCTGTACTGCATAGCTAGCTTTGTAATGTTTCCCCCCTTCTTTTTGCAGTGATCTGCTGCTTCCCTGCATGCCAACTGATAACAACTTCTATGATATTTTCCAAAAGACTAATTGAAACATCAGTACAAGCCACCATAAAAAAAACATTCAGCAATCTAATATGTTGCTTTTGATATAGAGGCAAGAAGCAAGAAGAGATGAAAAATGGTTTGTCTAACCCAATAAAAATTTCAATTTGTAAATTAACAGTTTATCCTTGAGTGTTGCATAAGTAATGATTTCTTTAAAAGATTTGAATCGACTAATGTGTTAGAATTATTTTGTCACGTTCTGATACTGGATATGGATCAGAGGCGATCTAAATACAGTTATTTTGTATAACAGTTTACTGTATAGTAGTGTGCACGAATGTGGTGGTCAAGCAAATGCATTGTTTACCACAACATTACTAATGTAACATGCATTACACAGATAGGTTTGGAAATTTGTAAAGAGTTACACAACACTACTATTGCAGTTAACACTTAGGCAGGTCATTGTCTCCCTTCGCCCGACCTAAGAGCTGGTTCCGAGAAAGAGACCTTTAGGTCAGCTTCCTAGGCAAGTTGTCATATACGAAAGAAATGGATTCTATTCTTGTTTAAGATTGACTGGAAAGTCTGTAATATCACATGACTATGCTTTATCTGAAATATGATTATGCTTTCTCTGTCTGCCATCTAGTGGTAGTAGTTACAAGATTCACCATAAAACCACATGTACTCAACTCAATAAACTCACCATTTCACCCAGGTAAGATTTGTGGTACATGATACACCATTGCTATAAATTTGCAAGAAAAAGTGTCGTACTGCATATCAGATATCACAACCCTGCAGCGATTTACACATCTCATGAACTTTTGGTCCATGGACATGGCCAATAGGACAGTACATCAGCGGAGGGATTACAGTTCTTTTCTGTCACTGGCAGTAGGAATCAAGCTGATTGTCAAGTCACTGATGCAAACTATAACTTTACTCTCTTTAGCCATTGGACATCACCTTTGGATCAGCATCTCGGTATAGAAAGTAGTACATAAAGGCAGGAATGAATATTCAGGTCATACTGGAAAATGATGAAAAGACTATTTAAAGTTACCCTTTTGTAAATCAAATTCATATATTACTAGCGGCACAAGACATGTCTTTGAAGTTAATTACATCAACATGAAAACACTGGTCTAAACAGTTTATTCACAGTAATTCTCAACCAAATTCATTTTTTACGGTATTTGATTTCCATTTTCACGCCCTTCTTTGACAGCAGTAACTGGATTTGTATCCTCCTACTTTGTATTAACATTCTGCTAAATTTGAAAAGCTGTCTTCCTGTCAAAGAAACTACTCTATAATTGTTTACCTCTTCTATGTGTTGGGCAATACTGGTGTATTTTTGGTGGCTCTCACTACATGAAAACAGAAAATCGACTCAGCCAGTAACCTATGCCTAGTTATTCTTCCTGAGGGATCGTGATTTGGGAGGATGCGAAGATAGGTTGTCCAGCAATCATCATCAGGTACGAAACAAATAGAAATCATATAACAGAAATACCTTCAGTTCTTCTGGTGCAGGGTGCCACTCTGGCGGCCCATTTTCCGTGAGAAGCCCCATTGCAAGCGGTGAAGCGGTGATCACCCCAACACCTTTGCTCTTCAAGTAAGGGAGCAAATCCACCAGCGCAGTATCATTGATCCCGTAGTGGCAGTAGGACAAAATCACATCAACAGAGCCAGGCGGCACCCGGTCGACCACATAGGTGTAGATGCTCAACGGCAGCCCGGTAATCCCGATGAACCGTGCCTTCCCGCTCTCCTTGATCTTCTGGAGCGCTGGAATCGTCTCGTTCACAATCTGCAAGCATCAGCAACGACATTCACAATGTCGGATGAAGATGCATAGCCTAAGTGGGGGGTTCAATTCGTCGAGCAGCTGGAAGGCTCAGGAGTCGGGGCACGGACCTGATCGAGGCAGGTGAACTCTAAGTCATGGCAGTGCAGGATGTCGACGTAGGCGAGGCCGAGGCGCGCGAGGTTTCGCCGATGCTGCGCGGACGGGCGGCGGCGTGAAGTCGAAGCCTTCCTTGTACCGCCGCGCTTGGTGGCGACGACGTTATGGTCGCGCAGGACGCCAGCGTGGCGGAGGCGATCGCCGAGCACCGACCAGCGACCGCGCCGCCGTAGTACCGCGGGAGGCGCCGTCTCAGATCTCACCTCCCGACGGTGGGGGTGAGAGAGAGAGAGGGGTTATGTGGTGGTTACGGGATGTGTCGAAGAAGTTGACGCCGAGGTCAAGGGCGCGGCGACGGCGGCGCTGGCGATGTCGCGAGGAACGCCACCAAGACGTGGCCGAGAAGGAGGCGCCGGCCGACGGGTTGACGAGGAGGCGGTCTTTGCCGAGCTCGCGGAGCTCCATTGCTACGCCGCTTGTTGCTGATGTCAGATTGTCAGTTCCTAAATAAAGCGCAAATTGGCAGTGGAATCTGACTCGCGAGTCGAGACTGCCCATGAGTGAATGGATAATTGTTCACGTGGGAAGCCAATTATTTTGGGTGCCGCAAGGCAAGAGATTATCGTCGCAACGGATTAACTGTTTTCGGTAGATTAGGCCTTTACGTCTTAGTTTAACGTAGCGCATTGTTTTAATGTAGCAAAATTTATTTTTTATCTAATAATTTATAATTATTTTTCTCGGAGTGTTAGTAGTCTTTTTAAAAATCCTAAAACTATTTTAAATTATTTTTTATAATATTTAAATCTCTACCTAATAATAAAGAGAATAGCGTTTCCATCTTCTTCCGTCAGTCATGAATTTTCAGCCGTCCGATCACGATCACACGGCTCCTCCAGTCCTCCATCTCCGCCATTAGATATCCACCGTTGATTTTCAATCCGATGGCTTCCAACCCTCCCACTCCACACCGCAACCCTAATCCCCAGCGTCCCACCGCCCCCTGCCTCACCCGCGCGGCCGCCGCCCCCTCCCTCTCCCTAACCCTCTCGCAAGTCGCAACCCCCCCTCTCTCTCTCTCTCTCTCTCTCGCCGCCTCTCCTCTCCCCCACCGCCACCAACACCGCCCCCTCTAGCTAGAAGCGGCAGGCGGGCGGTCTCCTCAGTCCTCACCGGCAGCTGCTCCCTCCTTGAGACCCTGACCGGTCAAAAGCGCCACCACCACCACCGTCTCGACGCGAGCCGAGCCGAGCGAGCGCGCAGGGGCGGCGGCGGCGGCAGCTGTACGACGCTGCTCCCTTCCTCCCGCTCTCGCCTGCTGATACGCGCGCGCGCCCCTCCCTCTAGCTGGAAGCGGCAGGCTGGCGGCCCGGCGAGCGGCGACCCTCGGCGCCGGCGGCGCCTCCCGCAGTCCTGTTCCCCAAGCTCAAGCCCGCCCTCGAGGTCGAGGACTTCATCAACCTCCTGCACGGCTCCGATCCCGTCCGCGTCGAGCTCACCCGCCTCGAGAACGAGCTCCAATGTCGGTCCGCCCGCTCCGATCTGATCTAGATCTACCCGCTCCTCCGTTTTAAAAAAATCGCGCCTTTCGCCTCCTCACCGCCGCCCTCCGCTCGCTCTGCCTGCAGATAAGGAGAAGGAGCTATGCGACGCGCAGGCGGAGATCAGGGCCCTGCGCCTCTCCGAGCGCGCGCGCGAGAAGGCCGTCGAGGATGTCAGTAAAATTAACACCACCAGCCGCTCTACCTTCATTCGTTTTACTGCATCTACGCTGCCACTGCTACCTTCCTGCTCGCGCTTCTGCTCTCAGTTCCACGCCTTTACTTCTAGCTGTTCTCCAAACTTTCATTTTCCATAAAATGGAGTCATTATGTTCAATGACTTGCTAGAATTTTAGATTTCCCCCTTTTTTTTCTTTGTGCGGGTGTGGAAAATGACATTTTATTTGTTGAAATATTCTAGCACAGCTTAGCAAGGCCCATCAAATCTTGCTAATCGATCTGGTTTAACCTGATTTAGCTTGTACTGTCTTGTCTTTGTCAACCTTTTAACTGTTTGCTGTTCTGATCGTACCCATCGTGGAATATACAATTTCAACCTAAATGGCCAGCCTTAATTAATCTTGTATAATGGTTTATAAAATTTTGTTGATTCGTAACTCTATTAATTAACGTTGTAAGATAGTTTTTGTATTTTCGGGACGATCCTGACCTTGCCTTCTACATCAATGTAAGCTTACGGAAGAATTGGCAAAGGTGGATGGGAAGCTGAAGCTTACAGAGTCTCTCTTGGAAAGCAAAGTAACAGAGTAGCCCTTCTCTTCCCTTTTTTGCAGCTCGCTGTTTTACCTTGTGAACAGGTAGTGATAATATGCAAGATTGCAGAACCTTGAAGCAAAGAAGATCAATGATGAAAAGAAAGCCACGCTTGCTGCCCAATTTGCTGCAGAAGCTACGCTACGAAGGGTTCATGCAGCACAAAAGGATGATGACATGCCTCCTATTGAGGCCATTCTTGCACCACTGGAAGCTGAGCTGAAACTAGCTCGACAAGAGGTACTTGATCCAAGCATGTAGCGCATTATATTTTTTTAAGTCATGATCAGTGTGCTTAATGCATCTCCACCTGTATGAGATGTTTTGTTTGCAGGTATCCTATTAACTTTTGAGCAAATTGTGTTGAGTTCTATTTATTTCGTAGTGATATTGTCAAATCACTACGAACTATGGATCCTTTGCACGCTGACCGCTTTATTTAGCAAGATTCAATTACTAATCCTATCAACTTATCTCGAATCAGGTACATGAAGAGCGGTCCTGGAAATCTTGAGAAGGATGGGGAAAGAAGGTTCAACTATGCCCTGAGCAGAGAAGACAATGCGAATGCAATACTAGGAGGACCGTAATTCCATCACGGTTGCCATGGCATTAAGTTAGTCTTCAGGACACAATTCAGACCACACTGAACACGAGGCTAAGTTGCTAGCACGGCTTTGTTCCCGACGAATGTCTCCTGTGCACGCCCTCAATCATCTATAATGTATAATTATAAACATAAATCAAATCAGGCTGCATGTAAGCACGAACCCTTCCGATTTTGACACCACTTAATATTACGATCATACTTCATTTAGGGAAAAGATCTTTTGTAATCTGTTCTTTGTTTCTAGAACAAAGATGCATAAATCAATTATTATTTTAATTTCTTCCGTTGCAACGCACAGGTATTTTTGCTAGTCTCTTCTTAAAGACTCTCAAATTTTCCTACGGTAAAACGATACGCTACGCTAAGCTAAAATGCAAAAGGCCTTAATGTGATTTAGTGCAAGTGTGCTAAAACAAGTCGATCAATGTTGGACATGCCAAAAACCGATGAAAACATCATGTTCCATGATGAACTATCTGTCCTAATACAAAGCTAAATACTCCACGAGAACAAAACGATATTCTAACAACCAAACTGTAATGCAAGCATAGAAATGTGAGATGTTCTGAAGGACAAAAACTATGGCACATGGCGGGCGCAGGTTTTTAGATTTGGGTGTGCGAGATTTAAAAAATTTACAAAGGCAAGATCATAATACAAATTTTTCTAACGGCAACATCAAAATACATATTTTTCCGAAGGCAACATCAAAATACAAATTGTTCATAACAACAACATAATTTCAATTCTCAAGTAGCATAAAGGAATTACAAAATAAAATTAAAACAAAGATTTATTTTGTCCGGGTGTCATCCTATGTTCTAATACGTGGTATGGCCGTTAATCGCGCAAACTAACCAATTTACCTTCAGATTCCTCTCCTAATTTCTAAAATAAAAAATTTAATATAAGCACGCAATGCATTATCATTCATCAAGCAAATGTTTACCAAGCAAATGTCAAGGATTTAGTAATTCATAAATTAGGGTTGGGGGTAAACTACCTGCGGACCTGCCTTTGGATCTCAGGATCTGGACAGGGGCACCGGCCACCGGGCACGAGGGGAGGCGGAGAGGGAGCCGAGTCGCCGCCCGCCGCCCGCCGGTGCGCTGACGCGCCACGGGGAGGACCGCCCGTCGCCAAGGGCGGGTACTGCGGGAGCTGGCCACCAGACGGGGGGGCGAGGTCTCACCGAGACTAGGGGGAGCCGGGGAGGGCTCGACAAAGGGCAACTGGGCGAAGGGACGGCGGCAGCTGGCGCCCGGCGGCGAACTGGTGCGGTGGCGTGGCGGCCAGGGCGCTTGGCGCCTGGGACGGGACGGGACGGGACCGAAACGGGAGCTTCTGGATGAGATAATCCAAGAGCTAGGCCTATTGGCCTTGGGCCGGCTGGTACTAGGCTGAATTGATGGGGGGGTTGGGCCAGACAGCTTCAAGAAATGGGCCGCCAGTGGAGGGGTGGTGGACTGTTGGATGTTGGCCTGAGACGAGACCTTAGATATGGGCTGAATACTAAGGGGTGTTAACTGAAATTTTTTTGCAAAAAAATTTAGGTGTACATCTGTGGGCCTTACTGGTCCCACCCCTCACATCTCCTCTTCACCTTCTTCATCAAATTCAGGGAGCCCCATCATACTCGCCCGATCTAGCCATCTAACTCGTTGGTTAGAAGGTGGATCAAGCAGAGGATGGAAGATAGCATGAGGAGATAGACGAGGAGGAGGAGGAGGATGTGATGGTGGTGGCAACTTCGACGAGCTAACAACGACAACACAACAATAGCGGTAGTGGAAATCCTGGTACATGGAGCCAAAGAGAGAGAGGGAATAAAATGGGACGAGGCTACTCCACGCTATACCGTTCCTTTCCATCAGAACGGCGTAGCATCGGGATAGCGTGTTACATCCAACATTTTCAAAACTTCTTTCTCCTAGTGGACATGGGCACACAGCACGCTACGCTACTTCCTTCGTGCGAGCACACCGCCTTTGCACTGAATTTTTGCATGACCTCTGTTGTCACCGGATCGAACCTTCCTGTCCTCCATCGCCGCTCGATCTGGTGGCCTCGAGGTTGTCGGCACTGTGCTATTCCATCCACCAGTACGAGTCACTTCGCTCCCTCTGGTCACTATTGTTGCTACGACTTAAAGGTGGACTATAACAATCTATAGCAACATGTTTTTTTTTTTACATGTCAAATGTTTTCGTGTTACATAATTATTTAAAAATTCTTAATGTTTTTTCTCATGCTATTAAAACCTACTTTTATTTTTTTGTTATCTTTTATAGTCTCCTAACATAAAAACCACATCTTCTTATATCATCAATCAATAGAAGTACAAAGCCGTGTTTGCGTCGCTCACGCTCGACACGTGGCTGGCCTCCTCGCCAGTGCCCTTGCGAGCCGTCCGATCGCTCCTTCGATCAAATCCAGCCATCCATATTAAAACAGCCTTTAAAAACATTTTTTTGTCTACTAGAGAAACAAGGCGCGCGGCTTGGCTAGACGGGCGAGTGTTCGCTTCGGAGGTCATGGCTCGAACCCCCGCTCCGCCGTTTTTAGGCTGTTTGGTTCCCTGCCGCATCCCGCCACGCCGAAGCTGCGGCACACGTTTGCTTGGCCACCGCTCCTTCGGCACCGCCTCAGCTCGCCGCACGCGCGCAGTTCATTTTGCCGCCGCACCTTAGGCGCCGCCACAGCTGCCGCGTGGCGTGGTGCGGCGGCAACCAAACAGGCCCGCATGCGCGTATTTTTCCTTCGCGCCGCGCGTGCGCGCTGTACGGCTGTACGCAGCCGAGCGCTCGGCTGCACCTGGACGCATGCTCGCGTACACGCTCGGTCGGCGGCACCTGCATGCATGCTCGCCTGTTCGCTCACTCGCTCGGCTGTGCGGACGCTCGCTTAATGACTGTGTAACTGTTTGTTTCTTGCCTTACTGTCTTTTCGATGATATTATCGGTTGCAGCATCAACTGATCGCAGTGGCTTCATCCAAAACAAGTATTTTCTTTTAAAAGTGCCCGTATGCGAGCAGTGCTCGTCTCGCCTGTACACGGGCCTGCTCGTCTCGCCTGTACACGGGCCTGCTCGCCTAAGAATCCAAAATTAAATGAAATTGAGAAATAGCAAACCTTTATAGATTTTTTTTTATTTTAGAATTTGTTATATTCGCTTTTTTAAAATTCAGAAAAAATTCTAAATTTAGTTTTCATGTTTTTTTATAATTTGTTTACTTCTTTTTTTGTGAATCTTATAGTTTTTCAAATCCTTTTTAAAAATTTCCAAACTCCCACCCCGAATTCAAACGGAAATTTTGATATCTTCCAAAATCCTTTAAATTTATTTCCAAAATTTTAATTTATTGGCATTCAATTTTAAAACTTTAAATCCCCTAAAACATGAATTTTAAAAAGAATCAAGAGAGAAGGGATCAAGTGGAGCAAATTTGGTCTAGCATAAATGGTACCATTCATGCTCTTTAGGGAGAAAGCACTTTTCCTTTATCCCCAATATAGCATTGACCGGACTGGACCAGCCTCGCGCCGCCCGTTGGGGGCGTTGCGTAGCGTAACAACCATTCATTGCCTGCCAAAGAGGGCAAACGACAAACCGAACTGCCCGCGTGCCCTTCCCCGGGCTACGGGTTCCCGAGGAGACATAGTTTGTTCCGGTCAAGACCGGAGAAAGTGCGGTGGGACAAGACAGTTGTCGCCCCTACCCACGAACAGACGGACTGTTCGCGGGGCCTTCTCCCGGGCTAAGGATAGCCCAGGAGGTGCGCCACGCTTCTGGCATGGACCCAGGGAGACGCGGTTGGCCTGGTCAAGCCCAGGGAAGACCCTGATCGGCTAGACGCTTCCCTTAGTACGGCCAGGGGCAACCTTTTGGACTTTCCGCATATTGGGCTGGTACGGAAGCAGCCCAAGGCCCATCCCAAGGTGGGCTGCTTAATAATCACCAACAGCCAGCCCCCGAGCCTCGAGTGGGTCGCATGGCGAGCCGATCTGAGGTTTAGAGAAAATCCCCACCACGCGCCGCGCGGGAAGATTTGGCTCAGGAGCCGAAGTCTGAGCATTTAATCTGATTTGATGGAAAGGTGGGGCAGTTACGTCCCTTTGGGCACGATTCCCATGATCTCCGCTTCGACCGTTGCCTTCTTTTATAAGGCAGTGCTTCGCAGGGGGAATTCCTACTGCGGAATCATCCCCTTTGCCTTTGCCTTTTGTCTTCCAAACTTGCTCCTGCCTTCTCGCTTCCCGTCGCCATGGTGTTCATTGGAGACAGCGTTCTCTCGATGGAGAGGATGGCGGAGCTCGAGAGGGATGGCTTTGTGAAGCCGGGCTCGTGGAGGCTCCCAGGCGCAGGGCGGGAGCCAAGGCCTGAGCCCGACGAACTGGTTTGCTTCGAGAGTTCAGCCATCTACGGGTTCCGCGCGCCGAAATCGCAGTTCTTGGCAGACTTCTTCGCCTTCACGGAGCTGCGGCCGTGGAATCTATCTCCGCAGTCCTTCGTCCACCTATCGATCTTTTGTGCACCTGTGCGAGGCGCACTGCGAGGTGCGGCCCACGGTGAGCTTACTCCAGCACTTCTTCTAGCTGAAACCCGTCGGCCACCGCGTGGGCAACGGCTGGGTCTTCTACTTGACGGCGCGTCGAGCCCGGGGGAGCCAATCGTACCCGGAGTACGAGGTGAGGACGAAGGTTGACGGTTGGGCCCGGCGGTAGTTCTACCTGAACCGCGGGGCCTCGACCCTGGAATATTCTTCGGCTGCGCCGGATACTCCGATCTTCCAGCGCAGCGAGACCCTGCCGGAGGATCAGGTCACGTCATACGAGATCGGGAAGCTTGCCAAGAAAGGTTTGACGGGCTATGATGTCGTCGTTGGCTTCATCCGGTACCGGATCAGTCCGCTGGGGCGCCGTGAGCGGTGCGTCAGCGATATGGACGGTTGGAAAGACCCGGACCGGGATTTCCAGGAAGGTAGGCGCGATCCGCACCGTTATGTTTGATTCCAGGTCGGGGCACGTCGTGACCGTTTTCTACGCAGGACTCTCGACCCGCGAGGTCGTGCGGATCGCGGGGATGCTGCTGCCTATGGACAAAAATCCTCATCCCGTACGATTCGTGAAGGATAAGCTATCTGAGGTACGTGCCCGTAAGGTGTTCGATCAAAGTCCTGGATGCGCGCGCCTTTAAAGCCTTGACGGATTGCATCGATTATTTGCAGCGGACATGGAAGGTGGCTAAGAAGGCCACGCAAACCACGGGCTCTGCTGGGGGCCCTTTGGCCGCGCAACTACCGGCGGCACACTCACCGCCAGGGAGACCGTTGGCGACGTCTGGCGGGGCGTCAGCCTTATCGCTGATGTCGAGCGAAGGAAGCCCAGCGCCGACGCCGACCGCAGCGAGCTCGGCACGGGCAGGCGCGGAGGCGCACGAGAGGAAACGCACGGCGCCAGCGCGGGTAAGCCCTTTTCCTCCGGGGCAAGTCGAGTGTTGGGCTTTCGACGACCTCTAAGCTCTGTTCTATGCGCGTCCAGGGCGTGGTGCCTTCGAAGCAGAGGAGGATGTATCGGCCCGTCCCAGGTAGCGATGAGGAGGAGGTCGTGCTGGTGGCCGCGGCGGAGGAGGAGGCTCCATCGGAGCCCGTGGCGGAGGAGGCCGCGGCGGCGGAGGCTTCCGACGCGCGCTTGGTGCCATGGCGACCCATCCGCGGCGGGCGGAGGCGCCACCTTAGCGCCAGGGGACCGTCTCGTGCCTCGCGCCGCCTATCGACGTTGTCGTCGTCGCCGTCGGCGAAGTCCGCGGCTCCGCCGGCTCGTCGTCAACGCCGCTGGTAGGAGCAGCGGAGTAGCTTTAGGACTTGGGCGTTGCCGTCGCCGTAGCTTTAGGACTTGTGTTCAGGAGCCTGACACAAATACATAAATTATGGAAAACAAAATTGGCCAACAAGAAATGGGCGTGGAATACTGGAACTTCAATTGGAAATTATGGTGGCATAGCGACAGCAACGGAAATTTTGCAGCGCTGCACTTGCGGAATGGTCCAGTTAGTCTTTCAGATATCCTAAGCTAAATGCTGCCAAACTATTTTCTCCTTCACCCAATCCTGGTTCTACCGCGATTATGGATGTTCCAATGTTGTCAAACATTGACAGTGTCGATGAACAAGAGTGCGATGTAGGTGGCAAATGGTGTGCAGCAGTCAAATCCCACATCTTTTTCCAATCGCCTCTCACGGACACGAGAGAGGATGGCATGTGCAGGGCGTAGGAAGGTTTAAGTTTAAATGCAGATGGACCATTGTAATGAAGAAGAGGTCTAGGGATATGTATGCTCTTCGACATGTGCAACCTTTAGTAGCAAATTGTTTTTTGGACCTAACAAGAAGAGCCATTTTTGAAAAATTTAGAGATCCAAACAGACATGTATAAGATTTTTTGCACCTAACTAGTCAAATCTAGCAAATATAAGTGCATAAATGAGCTAATCCATACCGGAGAAAAACAGCATAGCAAACAGTGATAAAAGCAAGTGGGAGAAGAGTGATAGATACCTCAAGCTTCAGGAGTGCTTTCTACAATATGTCAAGGAACATCTCCTCTTCCAGTTTGATGTGGTGGATAATGTTCTTTAGAGCTCGATAGGCCCCTTGGCTTAAGCTCGACGAGTTTGCCGCCTTCGATGCCGGTTCGAGCATGGTAGCAAAGCGATGTTTATTATGTTCTAACTGGGTAGACTCATGTTTGGTTACGAACCGAAAATGAGCCGGCGAGCTGCCTCGCCAAGGAGATGTGCTGTTGAGATTGCAGCTTTTAAGGCATCATAAATAGTTGCAGCATGCTTGATGCCTCTTGCGTGGACCAGCTCAATGGCGTCAAGGATATTCCATCAGAGCTAGTTTGGTAGGCCAATATCTCTTGTGTCGACAAAGCAGACATGTATGCTCACATGAAGGTGAGGAGAGCGCCCAAGGATCGGCGAGCCAGGCAGGGGCGGTCCCACCAGTGGGTCAGGGGGGCTCTAGCCCCACCTACACTGTCTATGACAGTGGAGCCCCCCTTAGACCCACCTAAATTTTTAGTGTAAAATAGGAAAGGAGGAGGGGCTAAACAGACTTGGGCCTTGAGGGAGCCGCCCAGCCTCAGCCTCCAGCCTCCACGGCCCGAGTGGCTGCGGCCCACCCGATCCCTACCTTTCCCTGTCTCAGTGAGCCCAAGGCTCCAAGCCCACAGCCGCCTGCCCGCCTCGTGCACCCTTCGGTCTCTTCCCCAAACGGCCAAAGCCAAAACCCTAGCGTCTGTGGCGGCGGCCACGGCGAAATGAGAGCCACTGCGGGTCGGCGTGCACGGCGAGGCGAGAAGACAGCCACGAGAGGCGTCTGAGCGGCCGACGAGGTCATGAGGCGAAGTATGACCATCCCAAGTGGCGGCAACCAATGGCGAGGGGCAATGACGTGGCGAGCGGCTAGCGGCGCCAGGCCTAGCAGCGGCGGCACTTTCGGTGTCGGCGAGGCCATGGCCCACGAGCACGAGGCGTGCGTCCTGCGTTCAGCGGCTAGGAGCACGAGCACGATATAAGATTTTTTTCATCATCTCATGATTCATGTTGTGCACTTGTGCTGTTGTGCAGTGGCAATGTAGATGTTTCTAAATTCTAATGCTGTTGTTACTTGTTAATTTGTTAATACAGTAAATACACTAATACTTAGTACCTTGTTATTTGTTTTTTTGTTAATTTGCATAGATAACATGTCGAAAAGAACATTATTCACGTATTATTCAAACTCAAGCAATGCTAATACTACTAGTACCCCAACCCTAACCGATACTCCTCACATTGACGAGGGCACAAGTCAACCGAAGAGTCCTAGAGTGTAGTTTAGTCAGTTGGATTTAATTGGTGATCCAGGTAGTCGTAAACCAATTGAAGAATATCCATTTGATATTTTGATATTAGGGATCAAGTAAAGAGGGTATATACTTCGAATGGTCCAACTCAACCTGTTAATCATTCATTTGCCCTCTGTCACTAATTTGTTATATTTTGTGTGTAGATCACTTCCCATGAAGAATAATGGATATCACGGATCTCATGGTGTCACGCGCTATACATTGCTTCGGTATAAAATTTTTTTTCCCTTTATCATCAGCCCCCCTGTTAGTTTAGTCTGTGTCCGCCCGCCCCTGGAGCCAGGCGAATCATCGCCTCGCAGCTAATCATTCTGACCTGAACCTCCTCAGCAGCAGGAGCTGGGAACGTTAGAAGGACGCTACCGAGGCGAGTCCGGTCCGACTGTCCGAGACCGCGAGCGCAACGGCGCATCGGAAGATGGGCTTTTTCAGTTAGTTCTACTGGGGCCTGGAGGACTACATGGGCCTGTGAGAGAACCGTTGGGCCCAATAAAGCCCATCATCTGATACCCTCCTGACCTCCTCCGGCTGCTCCCCGAAACCCTGGATTAAACCCTCGTCTCCCTCGTCCCTCCCTCCTCCCGCCGGCGCCGGAAGCGCAACGGCAACACTCTCCCCCCCTCTCGTCGGCATGGACCCCAGCTTCCGGTTCGACCCGGACGGCTCCGACGACGAGGCGGCGGCGGCATCGTCGCGTCGCAAGCCGCCGGCGCAATCGCCGTGGGAGTTCTCGTCCTACGCGGAGTCCGTGGCGGCGGAGCACGCGCGGCGCCGCACCACCTCCATCGACGACAAGATATCCCATGCCCTCCACGGCGGGCGCAAGCCTGCTATCCCCGACGGAACCGAGAGCGACGAGAGCGGCAGTGGCGACGAGGAGAGGGTGGAGGGGGAGAGCGGGGACGAGGAGGACGAGATTGAGGAGAGCGGGGACGAGGAGGGCGACATTGAGGAGAGCGATGATGAGGAGGGGAGCGACGACGAGGAAGCTGATGAGGATGAGGAACGCAAGGTGGAGAAAGCGGGGGGCAAAGAGAAAGTTGGTGAGCAGAGAGAGAATGATGATGATGAAGATGAGAACGGGGAAGAGGAGGAAGTTGCAGAAGAGGTGGGTTTTGCTGCGATTTGGTTTTTCCATTTTTTTCTGTTCACTTTATCTTCTGATGCCCATTTTCTTTTCTGTTCATCCAATCGTTAGAATGCCAAATCATCAGTGTAATTTGGTACTACTTTTTATGCGAATAAGCATGGCCTCGCGTAGTGGCTAACTATGATATGCCATAGTAATTGACTATGATGGTTAAGTGGCACCTGACACTCATTGACACACTACCCTGAATTTCTGAAATGCTCATGCTTATTGGTAATCACAGGATGAAGATACAGTCGAACAGGATGGTGCTGCAGATCCTTCAAATTTTTTTGCTTCATCCGAAGGGGCTTCATTCCATGCAAATTCGTTTCTTGAACTAAACTTATCACGACCACTTATTCGAGCCTGCGAAGCACTCGGCTACCAAAAACCTACACCAATTCAGGTTTGCACCCTCGCCTCTGTGCAACGATAATATTTTTTCATCACCATTTTTTTTTTGAAAAATAACTTCATTATCCAATCTCTAAATTCACCAGTAATGAACTTGTTAGAAGCCTCGAAATATGTGTTTTACGTATGGATTTTTTATATACATGCCATTACTAAGTGGCCTTACCTCATAAATACCATTATAAAGTCGGAAATATTATAGATGCTATTTGGGGATATTCACTTCAAAAATGCCATTAAGGAGGATTTCCAGCATATACAAGCTCAAAATACGTCCTGGTGGGTGAAGCCTGCATGTCATACTCTTCTTCTTCCTCCCACCTTCTCCACATCTCCCCTAACTCCGGCAGCCCATCCTCCCGCCGCCGCCGCTTGCGGGCTGCCACCACCGTTGCTCATGCACGCCCCGCCACCGTCGCTTTTGCGCCACATCCTCATCAAGCACGAGAGCTCCCGCTGCAAGGCCACCTAGAAAGACCTTGACGGCCACGTTATCTCCGCCACCACCAGCGTCGACGCCATCGCATACCCTCCTCTAGCTCTGCGACCAGACCCTCTTCGATTGCACCGACCTCGTTGCCACCCACTCCAACTGCTCCTCCGCCCACCGTGGCAGTGACCTCGGTGCATCCACCTCGCACCCTACCACATCATCCTTCTCAATGTACTACTCTTTGTGCTTGCTTCAACTCATGCGACTTATGGGCTAACATTTGGCTCGCTTTCCGCTGGAGTTTGGCGCCTCTATGTGGCCCCATCCTGCCGAAGCTTGCTTGCAGCAACGGCGACAAATGAACGGCAGAGGCGGCGGCAGTGTGTGAGCGGTGGCGGTGGGGGGGATGGGCTGTTGGAGTTGGGGGAGATGGGGAGGAGGTGGGAGGAGGAAAGAGGAGGGAAGAAGATTACGACATGCAGGTCCCACCCGTTAGAACGTATTTAGGATGTATTTTGAGCCCATATACGCTGGAAATACTTTGTGATGGCACGCTTGAAATGGTTTGAACCAAGTAATGTCATCTATAATATATGCGACTTTATAATGACATTTCTAAGAAAATGCCACTTAATAATGGCATGTATGTAAAAAATCTTTTACTTTTTTAGATTAGATTTTTAAAGTAGAATTAGTGCTGCCATAAAAATAAAAAATTTAAAATATACTATAGTGGATGATATTTGAAACCTTGTAGAATAAAATTTTATGGTAATAGTATTAGTTAAATATGTTAAATGTAGTTGCTTTTATGTGGGAAAAGTGAATAAGGTCCTGTTCTTTTGAGCTGATCTGATCGGCTGAACAGAACGACTCAAAATGATTGAATTTCGAAAGCTTCTTGAGGTAGTCTCGAGATTCTTATCCATTTTGTTTGACTTGCTTTTTAAAGCGTTAGGATCCACCTTCGAAATAGCGAAAAAACGGACTAAAAAACTCAAAGCATTTGTCTTTTCAAAACGTAGATTAAGCTGTTAAGCTGAAAAGAATAGGGCCTAAAATTGTCAGATTTGTGTCCAAAGTTCAGCTGGTTTGCACTTGCCTACATTTTGGTATTGCAAAATTACTAACAAATACTCCAAAAGAAACAGCAATCTTGGTTCCTTTTCTTTAGACATTAGCATAGGTCTAACGACATGTCTCTTTTCAAGTTGTATGCTCTCTTTTTTGCATGGCTCGTTAGTCATTAGTTTCGCTTGTGAGTTTCATTAGTCAACTAAAGCTTCCATCTCCATTTCCAGCACCAAATATACTAGGCTCATGTGCCAATAGCATGAAATTAGCTTAATGTTCCACACTGATATCTGTATGTAGTGGTCGATCGGTTGAGTTATGGTCTGCCATGCTGTTAAACTCCTGCTTGACAAAATGCCAAGTCTGTACCTGTATTTGCCACTTCACTGAGAAGCATACGTGGCAACTGTTATACTGTAGCTGTTCTAGTTTAATGATATCGAGTAAATTTCTTTCCTCGTATTTGCTTTCCTTATCTGCTGGCTTGCTGAGAGACAATATGATAGCCATGCTTAGGATATAAATATAATTTGCAGATTTCTTTAACTTAATGTCTTTTCATAGGAGTAACAATTGTAGGGCCAAAATTAGCAAGTTGTGGTTTTAGTTTAGTATCATCAGTGTTTTTTTTTTCAATCAGAATTAATATATTGTTATTGATTAATAAACACAGTTTTATTTCACATTTTATGTTGATGTAACATATTTTTCTTTATCACATGGTGAAATACTTAGCTTATCCATGTCCACATTAATTTGGTTGTCAATAATCAATATCATTTATTTCTTAATTTTTTTTGTTTTCTAGGCTGCATGCATACCTTTAGCATTAACTGGTCGTGATATATGCGGCAGTGCTATAACAGGATCTGGAAAGGTATCTGTAATGAACACAAACTTCCCTGTTTGGAGCATTTTGAAGTTGTATATCTTAAGTTTGGCTGATCTCTTTAAATTAGACAGCAGCATTCTCTTTGCCTGTGCTCGAGCGGCTACTTTTCCGACCAAAACGTGTGCCAGCAATTAGGGTGCTTATTCTTACTCCAGCTAGAGAGTTGGCTGCTCAGTAAGTTCTATATAATCATTTTTTCTATGTAATCATCTTTCATCGTCTCATTTCCATTTATTTGCTTTGTAGTATCATGAATCATATGTTTTAGGTTCAAAAATTCTTTTCTTTATCCATCAAATTGTTTTTTTTTCTATCAATAATCTGGTGATATTTTTTTATTTTTTATTTTCTGCAACCATTACTTCAGGGATTCTTGTGCTGGCCTTTTTATTGTCTTTACATTGTCCCCTTAAAATCTTTTTGTGCTTTCACTTTTATCTTGGAAACAGATTCAAATATTGTAATTTTGTGTTTGGATGTTTCTATCTATGTGAAAGTCGCAACAAAAAACACTACTTTGCCTCAGTAACTTAATATATACATCATTTTTGAGTAAACAGATTCACAGGATTGGTTATAATATAATCATGAGGTAATTTTTTCATGTTCATTTAGATTATTGAGAGTTTATTTACTTATTTGTTCCCTTTTGTTAGTAATCCTACAATATTCTGTAAACCAAACGTATCCTAAGCTCTTTAAGATACAATATTTATTTTGATGTGGTCTGGCTTCTGGATCGACCCATTGTCTGAATGAATTTAGGACTGTTGGAGACGTTTGCATAGTGTGAAGAGCACATATAATATCAACAGTGCACTTATTAGTTGGAAGAAATGCAATGGGAGTTTCACTCAGTAATTTCCTAACTCTGTTTTTGAGAAGCAAGAAAGTATTTCTGTTTGTTCTGTTGTCAAGCTTGTTCAGAATGTGAAAGGTGTCACATGTTAGGATGATTCTCTGTTCGCCATATGCTGTGGTAATGCTTTCCAAGTTGTGGCAATGTAATAGCCAATTTGGGCATAAGTTTCTTCCTCTTCTAATTGTAAACTTGCCCATATACTAACAGCAAATCAGTTCAATTCTAAATTGTATCAATTTATTGCCCATTAATATTATTATAAATTTTTTAAATTTACTAGCAATTTTGAACTTACCATAAATGCAGGGTCCATAGTATGATCGAGAAATTAGCCCAATTCACTGATATAAGGTGCTGTCTCATTCTTGGTGGGCTTTCAACTAAGGTATTCCATTGCATTTTTCTCCATTTGATTGTTGAAGCTTTCTTGAGCTGTACCCTGCATTTTTCTTTTGCCATGCCACAAAATTCTGTTAAGAATATGGAACCTTTTCATATATGTATTAGAAAGCACCCCTTGTTCTAATTCCCTGTTTAGTCATGGCTGTTCAATACCAACCTGTTTTTTAAGGTGTTCAAATGTTATTTCATCGTCTTCTATTTGTTTGCCTGTTGAAGACTTGATTGTTTCAATTCTGTTACTTCTGTGTGTGAAAATGGGGAACCTACATCTTGTTCAGCTCAGATTAACCGAACCAGGCAAAGGGAAATGTTTTGTCTATTGCCCTTTTTTTGCCATCATGTGAAACACAATTCTTTAATGGCCATTTTATTGAAACATTTAAATAAATAAGCATACACTAATCGGTTAATCGCATACGGAACTGAAGAGTTTGATGTAAATCATTCATTCTCACCATTTTTATGTACTTCATTGTAAGTTGTAGCCTTTTTTGTCTTTCGGTATCCATATAATCTTCCATTGTCCAACTTGAAACTGTAACTTTCACTTTTCTGGTAATTTTTTATTCTTTGCATTCTTCTGCTTCTGTATAGTTTATTGGTTAATAGATTGTTAGATTTTTTTCCCATCATTGCCATGCCAATGAAATGCTATTGGCCTTCTCAGGTACAAGAGGTAGCTTTAAGGTCAATGCCTGACATTGTTGTAGCTACTCCTGGCCGCATTATAGATCATCTAAGGAATTCCCTTTCTGTTGGGCTTGAAGATCTTGCTGTTTTGATACTTGACGAGGCTGATCGTTTGCTAGAACTGGGTTTCAGCGCTGAAATTCATGAGCTGGTAACTGCCAAATTGTTGTGCTTCTAGTTTTGTTTGTCACAATGTCCACCAGTCCAAAGTCGCTATATATCTTCAATTATCTACCATGCTTTCATCTATAATGTGCTCTTCTTTCATAATAACGCAGATTCGCATGTGTCCTAAAAGGAGACAGACAATGCTTTTCTCTGCTACGATGACAGAGGAAATTGATGAGCTCGTGAAACTTTCACTAAACAAACCAGTCCGTCTTGAAGCCGATCCTTCTCTGAAACGACCAGCAACATTGACTGAAGAGTATGTTTATTCTGTTTTTATCATTCTTTCTCTTGCTTGGTTTTCTACTTTTTTACTCTAGAAAATTAGATATATGTGGCTTATGACTATATATTGTGTGACTAGCATGTAACTGCATCTCTATGTCCTTAGCTTTTAACATATCAGGTTTTTAGTTTATTTCGGTCACACATTCTTCCAATTATATTCAGGGTTGTTAGAATACGGCGAACACGTGAAGCAAATCAAGAGGCTGTTCTTCTTTCACTCTGTTTGAAGACTTTTAAGGAAAGAGTAATCATCTTTAGGTTTGTGTTCTGGAGAGCATGGCTGCCTTTTAAATTTCTGGCAGTTTAACGGTTCCATTTTTTCTTGTTAGTGTAAATATGTATAGCTAGGGCCTGCTCTTATTCTGTTAATGAAGAACATGTTCAAGATGAACCAGTGTAATGAGGAGGGCATATCTTTAACAGGATGGTGGAAAAAATGATGTTGGTTTATGTAGTTTTCTCTGTCAAGCAAGAATATTGTATGCATGTGTGCATTCTTCTAAGGTTTTCACCACCATTTTTATCTTTATGACTTATGAGATTAATATACATACTGTTGATGACTTGATGTTACTACCAGTCGCTGTCTTACAGTTTTATTATTTAGACCAGAAAGATTTATGGTACACCATTCTTACGAAGCTTTCATTATCTTTGATTCTTTTTCTGTATGATGTCAAACCGTCAATACAGTATCACAGTTAATGTTACTCCTAGTTGCTGTCGTACTGTATGATTATATAGACATATAGTTGTTAGTAGTTGATCACATATATATCTTTTCACCTGCTGACATGTCTTACTGTATAATTGTATAGTTGTTACTTGTTAGTAGTTGATCGCATATATATCTTTTCACATGCTCACATGCTTTACTGTATGATTATATACATATAGTTGTTAGTAATTGATCGCATATATTTCTTTCACATGCTGATGATGTCTGTTGCAGTGGGACAAAGCAATCTGCTCACAGACTAAAAATAATATTTGGTCTGTCCGGGATGAAAGCTGCTGAACTTCATGGAAACCTTACACAGGCCCAACGGCTTGAGGTGATATTATTAGTCATATTTTTATTATTTTTCTATCATGTTAGTTCATATTTCCTTCAAATATCATGTTAACTTTTGTGACATGAACTATTTCCCAGAATCTTCACTGAAAAGTGCGCATAGCATTGTTCTAATGTTGTACTTTATTTGTTTGCGTATAAAATCTGTTACGTTATTTGATAGCTTGTATGTCTTGTTCAATTTATGCTCATGTACTTTATAGGCTTAATGTAGGACCAAAAAGGTTCTAAGGATGCTACTGCTTAGTGCAGAAAGCTTCACAGGTGACTAACTTGAGCTGCGTTGATAGACATGTGACGCTGAATGGAAAATGTTGATACACTGTAGAAATTGGTTTTTGATTATCTGGGGCCAGACTAGATAGTGGATCTTAAACATGTAATTATGCACATGTGCCAATATGCTGTTTTTTTTCTTTCTGGCATTCTGTAATTCTGAGCTTTCTGTTTACTGATGCGAGCTATCACATGTTTTTTTTAGGCTTTAGAACTTTTTAGAAAGCAAGAAGTGGACTTCCTTATTGCAACTGATGTTGCAGCTCGTGTAAGTATTTTATGTATCTACATTATTTTCAGATCTTGGATATTAATCTCGCTTCGCAATTTGCCTTTTCTGTACTTGATATGTTGTACCACACTTCCTCCTGTTTTTGAGAACATTACATTTTAGACATGTCCTAAATCAAAGTTTAAAATTTTATCTGTGAAAAATATTTTGAATTATTTGGATTGGAGACATGAAAATCATATAGATAGATTCATCTTGGAAAGTGCTTCCATATATATTATAATTTTTGTGGATTTTATAAATAAATTGCAACGGTCAAAGTTATATTTTGAAGACAATCTAAATGTCCAAAATGTTGTGTTTTTAAGAACCTGAGGGAGTATGTTACAGGAGGTGGCAGTTATTTTATAAAGAATCAATAGAAAACAGAAAGTCCATGTCAAAAGAAACTTTTTTCCTGTTCATGCATTACAGCATTAGATATTTCATATTTGAGTGTGTAATTGACAAATTGATGGGTTTACTTGTAGGGCATTGATATTGTTGGTGTTCGAACTGTAATAAATTTTTCCTGCCCACGTGATGTCAAAACGTAAGTGCTAAATAAGCGAGGACAGTTTTTCTGTTGTATATGTTCTCTATTGCTGCATTGATATTGCATTGTTTTTCCTGTAATGATGTTTGGGATGAGCGTATTTTTGGTAGTTAGCATCTTCTGCAAATGTTGAAGCATTTAAAAGACTGCATTGGTATAGAAAAAAATTATGTTTTAACTAGTGTGTAATGTGTATTGTGGAATTGTGGTTTGGACTGTTTGTTGTCAGGATCGACATGAATCATGCGGAGATCTTTTTTCTTTTTGGACTTAGCCTTTACATTATGATTAGTTTATCAGCACTATTATCATTATGCAGAACGTCTAGCGTTGACCTTAATAATGCGCCTTTGCTCCCAAAGTCCCAATATAAATTAAGAAGTGGCCATTAATTACTCGAGGGAAAAATTAACTGAATGGCTAAATTGCATTATAGCCTGCTAAACCTAAGGTCTCCTAGTGTTGCTTTTTACTTTTTGGATGTCGTTCTGTTTGCAGCGCAGCTTCCGCGCCATCTTGGACTCTGTTGTTTGCTGACATGGATACTTCATGTGCACAAAAGGGTGCCAGATCACCCTTCTTTGCATACCTGGACATTCATGTCAGTAAAAAATGGAGCCACGGATAGGGTGTGGTAGCTAATGCTGCAAATGGAACCAACTTAGGCTGTCCGAAAATCAAGACATAACCTCAGACACAAGGTAAAGTACAAATTCAGGTGTTAAGTGAAAGCGCTACAAGTTTAGGGAATTACATTGCAATTTACTCTAACTGAACTATATTATCAACGAGTTCAGCTTGATATCTTGTTTTCCTGTTTCAATCAGCTGTTTCAAAAGCGATAATTAGATGTTCTATTGTTTACTTGATAATCTGGTTTTCCATTATCACACCTGCAAATTTGCCTGACTATCTCATTGGATGACCATTTTTTAGAGAGAATTAACCATATGCCACTCCAAATGTTGGCGTTTAATTATTTGCCACTCTAAAGAGCTTTGTCATTTAGTTATGTTCTTTTTCATAGACTTGTTTATGTTGTTTCAGTTATCTTCACCGTGTTGGTCGCACTGCTCGGGCAGGCAGAGAAGGATATGCTGTGACATTTGTTACTGATGATGATAGATCCCTCTTAAAAGCCATTGTAAGTATTTTATTTCATTTGCAACTTGGTTTAAGTAACTACACTGATATACTCATGGCGTGTTTTGTGATTCTTTTGCATACCCATATTCATTATCTATGAAAGTATTATAATTTTATTAAGGAAATAGTGTATGTTACACCCTGAACTACTGTGCTTCATCTACTTAATCCCCTGAACTACGAAACCAGGTATTATAGCCCACAAAAACGTGAAACCGGTGCAAATAACCCCCTGGGGTTGTTTGGGAGATGGTTTTGCCACCCTGGCTAGTGACACGTGGCAGCCTAATCATAAAAGCAGCTCATAAAAAGCAAAAACATCTGGAGCCTGCTGTCATCCTCTGTTTCCTTTCTTTTACATCTCTTCTCTCACACATCTCTTTCTCCCCTGTTTCACTTTCCTCTCTCCATCCTAGCAGCAAACAACAACCACCAATTGGGACATGGGGGTGATGGCGGTCATAGCCGATTGGGAGGTGGAAGGGAAACAACGGCTGACTGGGAGGACTAAGGGAAACAGCGGCCGATTGGGAGGAGGGACGGTGGTGACCGATTGGGTTGTAGGGCGGTGGCGGCGACGGCAACCGACTGGGGTGCAGGGCGGCTGTGGCGGCCAATTGGGAAGAGGAATGGTAGTGGTCGGTCGCCGCATTTGGAGGAAGGGTGAAGGTGACCAGAGAACAAGACGACGACAACATTGACCTGAGGTGGAGCTGACAACCTTCACATCACCTCCCTTGCCGTGTATCCCCAGCTGCATACCCCATGCTTCCCCTCCCCTCTAGCATCACCACCGCCCATCACCTCCACCACTTCCCCCTGCTCCCCTCCCCTGTCGTTGGCCGCTTCAGCCGCATGGAGCAGAGAAGGATACGACTTTAATAAGGAAGCGGGAAGGATGAAGCAACACAAGTGGAGTAGAGGAGGCTGCTCTGTCTAGGGAGTGGTAGAGAGAGTTTAGGGGGACATCGGGATCGGGGTTCTTTGTGGTGGCGACAATGGACATCCTCGGGAGGCGTAGTAGTGGGGTGCGGGAGCTCATGGGCGAGGTCCACAAGGCGAAGTGGACAGTAGGCTCGACGTTGTGGTATGTTTGTGGCGAAGGGGACTACAAGACAGGAGAGATTTGAGGGAGGAGGGCTAGAGGTAGAAGGGATGAAGAAAGGCTGATGTGTGGGCCCGTCGAAGCGTGTTTTTTTTGTTGACTTGACTGTGGTGCCAAAACCGCCTCAAGGACGATTTTAAAATTTCGTGGGGGCAGAATACCTTCATTGTTTAGGGGTTTGAGTAGATAGCACAATAGTTCAGGGTGAAAAATAGACTTTTTCCTTTTATTAATCATATGATCTATAGTAACCATCTGATTTCTAGAATTGCATGTTCGAGCCTTATGATTTATAGGTGGCCTGTTTACTGATGTGCTTTCATCACCATTCTCTGGATTACATTTTAGGCAAAGAAAGCTGGCTCACAGTTGAAAAGCCGCATTGTCGCAGAGAAACCTGTGGCTGAGTGTGCAAAATTGATTGAGCAACTGGAAGATCAAATTTCTACCATAATTCGAGAAGAAAGGTTAGTTTCATAGTCATTGAGGTAAACTTTTGTTAAAACTTGTACCAATATTTTATACCCTTCTCTTTTTAGGGAGGAAAGAGCACTCAGGAAAGTTGAAATGGAAGTTACAAAGGTTGTATTATTCATAAGTCTCTAATTTTCCCTAAAAACTGACTCCTTTTTTACATTGAATGATAACAAATTGGCCATATTGATTTTAAGTGTATACATTTGAACCCTCTGTGTTCTTATTTTGTATTACATTTTTGCAACTATCAGGCTGAAAATATGATAGCTCATAAGGATGAAATATACTCACGGCCGAAGAGGACTTGGTTTGCTACTGAAAAAGAAAAGAAACTTTTGGCAAAGGCTGCTAAAGTAAGTGTCTTGAATTTTATTAGGAGTATCGGCATTTGTTTTATGCCAGTTGTGCCTAAAAATATTCTGGTTTATATATGATGGAACATTTCTCCACTGGGCCACCCATTTATTATTTTTCCTTCACGTTGTTTTTTTTTTTGTTGCCTCTTCTCCCCATGTTTTTGTGTGACCCTCAGAATGATGTATGTGGTGCCAGTGTTTTTTTTTTGTCCATCTGTTTGGCTTCTAAGATTAGAATGATTCTCTTAATTGCACCATTAACTCTTCTTTGGAATATTTCATACATAAAACTATTAGAACTTTGTTAACCATAGTGCATTAGTCATTCTTATATTGTAAGCATTGCTATTACGCTTATTACAAAGAGATGTAAATTGTAAGCTAAATGATGTAGTTCAAATTTTTACAGCCTTGTGCAACACCAAATAGTGATTGGACAAAAAAAGCAAGGTAGACAGAGAGGATCGAATATAGTTGAATCTTCACAGTATTTATTCCATACCGTTTTGGACAACCACATATAACATGCCCTAGCCTGCTATTTGTAGTATTTTTGCAACTTTCATGGTCCCATGCTGGTATGCTGTCCTGACACATTAGTCAACCAGATAGAATATATATATATATATAAATAAATGTTTGCCTTGAAGTGTACACCATTTCAATCTTGTGCATATCAGTAATATCTGGTGGTGTTCTTCATCAAGGAATCCTTGGATCATGGTAAGAGTAGCTCTGGAGTTGTTAGTGCTCAACAAGCTGAAGATCTTCGCCTGAAGGAGAAAAGGAGAAGAGAGCGTGAGGTGTGCTTATGAAAGTGATATCTCAGTGAGTTAGTAAGTGCATTTAGTTTACTTAACTTCTTTATTTTCTTTTATTATACAGAAAGATTTACCTAGGAAGAAACGCCGACGATTAGAGGCGCAGCGGGAGATGTTAGAAGATGAGGACAATGATGATGACACTCAGGTTCAGTTCTTTATACTAATTTTGTTCTTTTTTGCAATTGCTATGATTATTTGCAGACATTTTGTTGGCAGCGACTGCTATTAAGACTAATTATTAGTGATGTCCATTATTTTTTAGGTCAGTAATATCCATTATGGTAAGCTTTGTTTTTGGATAGTGTCTCCGCTGTTGATTAGCATCGTTCTGCAAGACATGCCTTTATTATATGTACTTTTTTCCAAGTACCTTTTAAACGTAATCTACATGGTGTCCTGCCTATAATATTGTAGTCAGAGCTAAATTCAGTCCTAAGCTGTGAAGAGTTTTGTGCAGGAAAGGAAAGGAGGGAAGAAGGCAAAGAAAGGTCAATCACTTGTTGATATGGCATATCGTAGGGCAAAATCAATGAAGGCCACAGGTAAAAAAGGTGCTGCTGGTGCTGGCAAAGGAAGACAACATTCTGAAAAGACCCAGACTAGACAAGAGGAGATGCACGATTTGTTCCAGAATGATACGAGTGAATGGAAACAGGGCCGCACGTTGAAGAAAAATAACAGCCTTGCACGGAAGAAATCGAAAAATTCTTTTAAGAGCAAATCAAGGTATGTAACAATGTTTTTACTTGGTCCAGTCTGCATCACCACTGAAGTGGAAACGAAATGACAAAATGATATATGAGGACTTCCTACTGTGTAAAGCAGATTAATTTGGTTAGCCAGTGATGAAAAGTTTAGGAATTCAGCATTTCTTTTTTTTTTTTTTGGGCAGGTACAAGCGCCGAAAGTAGGAAGAATCATCAAGCTGGATAGTCAAAACTACGGGTTTTTTACATGCCCTTGTAACATTTTTGACTAATTGATCCTGCAGAAATGTCAGGGTCCTCATGTTGTTATGTGTACAAGTTTTTCTCCGACCATGCAATGACATCTGTCTTATTTATATATACGAGGCCTGAGGCCTGAAGTTGTGTCCTTATGGAATGTGATCGTCTCTTCTTTCTTTCATGTTTCAACAAGTGTTCTTTTTCTATCAAGGCTAGCTTAGCTTTTACGTGTGTGATCATCATATATCATTTCGTCATTTGCGTCAGACAGTCGATCAGCTTCATTTCATCCTCATAGTGCCTTTGCTGTGCCGTGTACTTGGGAGGTTCCTTGTCTAGAAGGGAACATATAAACCTGTTGTGCTCTGTTCTCTTCACCTGCAGGCTGCAGACCCTTTCCTCGTAGTGCCCAGTCTGTCGCGTGTTCTTTTGCTTTTTTATGCAGCTTATCTTCGTCAGGTCTCTCTTTTCCGAAAGCTTGCAGCCTGCGTGCATCCCGATCTCTCTCGGACCATTTGCATGTGCTGTAAAGAATGAAAGATGAACCCATCGTCTTCTTTGCACCCTTCCCTTCGGTTCTGTGGTCCTGTTCAGTCTTCACTCGCTTTACGTGTGGCAAGCTGCCATTTGCCCCCATACACCATCTTGTAGGCATCAGACATGCAGTGCAAGCTGCAGTATGACTCCATCGTGTACAGTGTATGACCCTTCTCTCTGTTCTTTAACACAATCTTCCTCCTCTGTCCGTTTGCGAGGGAGATCTGGGGTGCTATCAAGGAAAAGTTTGGTTTCAAAATGCGCAGAGCCGAACTGGTCAACATGAAGCAGTGGATTTTTGATTTCTTGGGGCGTGCCTCGGGCACGAGCCTTACGGTGATGGCAGTCACTCTTTGGAACATCTGGGGGGCCAGAAATGAGAAGATGCACAACGGCTCGGCCTGGGATCCTCGTAGGGTGGTCCAGAAGATTTTGGCTTATGTCGAGATGATTACAGCGCACTGCTCCAAACCTGTACCAGTTCACAGGTGTGGAAGCCCACCATCTCTTTCTAGGTGGACACCACCGCCGGCAGGTATGGTGTTTATCAACACGGATGCTGCTATCTTTCGATCATCACATGTTGGCCTTGGCTTCGTGATAAGAGATCACCAAGGCCAAGGCCTTTTGGCTGGCAGCGAGCTGCTCCAAACAACGGCTACCCCTGAGTTGGCGGAAGCTTGGGCCGTCAGGAGCGCCCTTCGTCAGGCTTTGGCCGAAGGTCTGGAGAAGATCTGTTTGAGGACCGACTGCCTAACCATCGTTCGGCGCATCGGCTCGGTGGAAAAGGATCGGTCCCTGGTGGGCTGCGTCATTAGCGACATCAAGTCTTTTGCTGCACTCTTTAGTAGCTGCTCTGTGGTGCATGTCGAGCGCACGTCAAATCTAGCTGCTCACACTTTGGCGCGCAATGCGGAGCTTTTGGGTTGTAATACCTTTCGATCTATAATTCCGGATTGCATCCGGGATATACTTTGTAATGATGCTCCGTGATCTATGAATTATCGCCTTTGTCTCAAAAAAAAAAAACACAAGATGGTAGGAGTATGTCTCGTGGAAGTGTTACTTATAAATACAGGAGAGGAAAATGTGGCATGTAAGGAAAAAACATCAATAAATCAGAATGGCTGGTTAGCAATCACGTGTTGAAGTAAACTCGCTGAACTCGTATATCCTGGCTAGTACTTTATAACATAACTGCATTATATCTCTGGAAAGGGAGAAACCTACTGTATATATACTATGTCCCTCTGCATCCTGCGGTTCATGGAAGAGCCAATAAGATACTGCGCATTCTGCAGCAGTGAACGAGTGATAGTATTGAAATTGCACGTGAGAATGAATGATACTATTCAAATGGCGTCGCGGCGGCGGTGGATCGAGGAGAGCGCGTGGGTGGCGGAGGTGGAGAGGACGCTGGCCGGCAGCTCCGGCGACCAGTCGGCGGAGGCGGCGTGGTGGCGGCGGCAGTCCATCTACCGCGTGCCGGCGTGCATCAAGGACCTGAACCGCAGGGCGTACCAGCCGCAGGTGGTGTCCCTGGGCCCCTTCCACCACGGCGACGCCGACCTCCGGCCGATGGAGGCGCACAAGCGGCGGGCGCTGCTCCACTTCCTCCGCCGGTCGGGGAGGCCGCTCGCCGGCTTCGCCGCCGCCGTGGCCGCCGCGGCGGAGCAGCTGGAGGGCGCGTACCAGGGGCTCGCCGACGAGTGGCGGCGAGGCTGCGGCGGCGGGGAGGAGGAGGAGGAGGCGAGGGAGAGGTTCTTGGAGGTGATGGTCACCGACGGGTGCTTCCTGCTGGAGGTGATGAGGACGGCGGCGGGGTGGGAGGCGAACGACTACACCCCCAACGACCCCGTCTTCAGCGCCCACGGCCTGCTCTACACCGTGCCCTACATCCGCCGCGACATGCTCATCATCGAGAACCAGCTGCCGCTGCTCGTCCTCCACGAGCTCGCCGCCGTCGAGCTCGGCCGCGGAGATGGGGTAAGCCGTAAGCGTACGTGCGTACGTAAGCTAGCTCGACCACCATCGATCTCACGTTTGCATGCGCATGCCATGGCCAAACTAGTTTACATTGCTAATAAATTAGTTGTACGAGGTGTGCATGATCCAACAAATTAATTTAATTACATGAACATCATGAAAAGGGTGTACGTAATAATTGAGTACAAGATCCGGCCCGTACATAAACGTCTAAAGCGTAGTCAAATGGTTCTTTATGCATGCATGGATGCTTTAGTTTCATTTTTATTTGCGCCCCTTCTCCTCTATTTTCTCTATTTTTATGCTTTTCTTTTGCCATTCTGCCGAACCAAGAGAAGGTAAAATCCAAGCTTACAGCGTCATACTCCCTCACAAGCCTTCGCTCAAACAAATGACTGTAGTTTGATAACATTCATATCCTCGTAATTTCTACCTAAGTTTTTTTTTCCCTGAGAGACACTACCATTTCTACTTAAGCCTCCCATCACAAATAACTGTACGGGAACTCACCACCACATAACTCATCTTTGCCTCCTTGATACTGACGGTTTCAGCTGGCACCGCTTGTGATAGCCTCCTATTATCACTGTCATTTAATTGTCTCTATATATTATCACCGTCACATAATCACGTTTAAGGGCTGACTATTAACTGATCTTGCACGCAATGCAATTAGCAGCTCACTATATTAACAAAACAATAATAATTGGTTTGTGCTTTACTCAATTGAGGAGCCGCTGCATCTCTTTATATAACACTTGAGCTGTACATTACAGGAGGTGTAACATCCTAATTAATCCTTACATTACAACACTCTAATTACATGAGTAACGCACACATGCACTGCTGCACTAACTAGGAAACGCACTGCTGTTGCACTAACTCAAACTAATTACTCAAGCATCATCTTAACATCCCCCATCAATCTTAACGTTAGTAATGTTAAGATTGTCACGCATCCGTGCTAACTCAGCTGTAGATACGGCTTTAGTCAATCCATCAGCAACTTGATCCTTTGAAGGAATAAACCTGATGTCCAGAGTATTATTCGCAACTCTTTCTCGAACAAAATGAAAATCCACTTCGATATGCTTTGTCCTGGCATGGAACATAGGATTCGCTGACAGATATTTTGCACCCAGATTATCACACCATAATACAGGAGCTCGTCTCTGGTATATGCCTAATTCTCTCAACAGAGATTGTATCCAGAATACCTCAGCTGCTGCATTTGCCAAAGACTTATATTCTGCCTCTGTACTTGACCGTGATACGGTAGGTTGCTTCTTCGAACTCCAGGAAACCAAGTTCTTCCCATAATAAATGGCAAACCCTCCAGTTGATCGTCGATCATCAGGACATCCTGCCCAATCCGCATCAGAGAAGGCACTCACTAAGTCTGAACCACACTTGCTTATCCATAATCCCATGTCTTTGGTGTGCTTCAAATAACGCGGATCCTTTTAGCAGCTATCCAATGCTCTTCTGTTGGTGAGTGTAGATATTGACACACCTTATTCACACTGAAGGAGATATCAGGGCGTGTAATTGTAACATACTGTAGTGCACCAACCAAGCTTCTGTACCTGGTAGCATCTTCTGCTGACAGTGCCTTCCCTCCTCGTGTCAATTTCTCCGATGTTGACAGTGGAGTAGCAACTGGCTTACAATTCTTCATACCTGCTCGGTCTAGGATGTCTGTCACATATCGAGCTTGGCTTAAAACTAAGCCTCCTTTCTTCTGTTGCACCTTGATCCCTAGGAAATAATGAAGATCTCCTAGATCCTTTACTGGAAACTCTCTCTGCAGCCCTTGCACTAGCTTCTTTATCATGTCCATAGATGAGCCGGTGACTATAATATCATCCACATACACAAGAACATATACTATCACACCACCCTTGTTATACACAAAGAGCGATGTGTCAGCACGGGACGGAGTAAAACCGAACTCTTGAAGCTTTTGACTAAGTCGAGAGTACCATGCTCTTGGAGACTGTTTGAGACCATATAAGGATTTATCCAATTTGCAAATTGCACTAGGATTCTTCTTATCGACATACCCTTCAGGCTGACGCATATAAACATCCTCTTCAAGAATTCCATGCAGGAAAGCATTCTGCACATCTAGTTGCTTGAGATCCCATCCTCTTGAAATAGCTAGGGAGAGAATCAAGCGTATCGTCACTGGCTTCACCACTGGACTGAAGGTGTCACCATAATCTATGCCACACCTTTGTTTATAACCCTTTGCCACCAATCTAGCTTTACGGCGATCAATAGAGCCATCAGCCTTCCTCTTTAACTTGAATACCCACTTCGAGTCGATCAAATTTATACTTGATCGCGGCGGAACAAGGTGCCACGTCTTGTTTTTGATCAACGCCTGAAACTCCTGATCCATAGCACTCCTCCATTCACTTTCCTTTACTGCTTCCCTATAGGACACAGGCTCTCTTATAACATGGCCTGCGAAAGGAACAGTGCCATCAGTTCTGATCTTTGGCCGCCTAATATTGTGCTGCAACCTGGTCCTCATCCCATGAGTTCGAACTGCAGCATCATCAGCTTGTATTGATGTCACATCATCATGAACAGCACCATACACGGGCGACCCAGGCGCTGGTGGCGGGGGCGCTGGTGACATAATAGTGCCATGCACTGGCGACGTGGGCGTTGACGAGCCTGAAGCTGAGCTAGCGTTGACGTTTGATCCTCCTACAACACTGGTGCTGTCAGCACTTTCCCCTTGTGTCGCGCCACCATGCGAGCTGGAGTCCTGAAGAGATGCAGCAGGAGAAAATGCATCCGATGACAGGTCAGTATGCCCAAAATGCAAAAGATCACTCTCTGCTACAGGACCACGAGAGGATAGGTGAAGCGGCAGTGAGATGGCTGTTGGAGGAGTGGCTTGGCTTTTAGACGACGATGCAGTGGAGATAGTATAAGGAAAAACAAACTCATCAAATACAACATCTCTTGATATATATATTCGGCCAGAGGAACGATGATAGCACTTATATCCTTTATGCATACTGCTATAACCCAGAAAAACGCATTGCGTCGAACGGAATTGGAGTTTTCTAGAGTTATAAGGCCGTAAATTTGGCCAACACGCACAACCAAAAACCTTTAGGAAAGAATAATCAGGAACTTTGCCAAACAGTTTTTGAAGTGGAGAGATGGATCCAATTACGGATGAGGGAACCCTATTAATGAGAAAACATGCAGCGGCAAATGCCATGTCCCAGAAGGACAAAGGCAAGCCAGACTGAGCGAGAAGTGCTAATCCAGTCTCGACTACATGTCGATGTTTACGTTCGGCGGTGCCATTTTGTTGGTGTGTGTGTGGACATGATACGCGATGAGATATACCGAGTGATTGGAAGAATGAATTGAGCTTTTGATATTCACCCCCCCAATCTGATTGGACAGTGATGATTTTAGCATTGAGCAGACGTTCAACATGAGCTTTGAAATGTGGAAAGATTTTATATGCGTCAGCTTTGGTTTTAATTGGATAAACCCAAGTGAACTTGCTAAAGTGATCGATAAAACTCACATAAAATCGATAACCACCAAAAGAAGTGACCGCCGGTCCCCACACATCAGAACAAATAAGCTCCAAAGGTTTAGATGAAACAGTTCTTGACACAGAATATGGTAATTGATGACTCTTGGCCATTTGACAAGGATCACAAACATGGGTAAGAGCTTTATTACTACGACATGGAAGTTTATTTCTAGAAATGATATGTTGAACTACTTTTGACGACGGATGACCCAACCGAGCATGCCACAATGCCACATCAGGGAGGGTGCTAACGGTGTTTATTTCCTTACGCTGAATATCACCAACAAATTTCAAAGGATAGAGTCCACCTTCTTTGGAACCGCAAGAAGAACTTTCTTCGTGATGCGATCCTTAACAAAGAAATGATGGGGGTGAAACTCAAAAAATATATTATTATCTGTGGCAAGCTTATGAACAGAAAGTAAATTACGTTGGGTATGAGGAACATGAAGGACATTGTTTAACAGAAGTGGTTTTGAGAGGGTCCTGATTTGAGAGTAACCTATATGCAAGATTGGCATACCTGATCCATTTGCAGCATGCACCTGCTCCTTGCCGGTGTACTTCTCACGCATGGTGAGTTGATCTAGATTACTAGTTATGTGGTCAGTAGCTCCAGAGTCCGTATACCAGATAGGATCAACGGAGTTGCCCATGCTTGCGAGCGCTGCTGTCTTCCCTGGTTCTTCCTCCTGAAAAGCATGGTTGAACCGGTTCCAACAACGCAGAGCGGTATGGCCTGGTTTGTTGCAGACTTGGCAGACCGGCCGGTTCTGGTTCCTGTCGCCGTTGTTGTTGCCACGTCCACCTTGTCCTCCACGCCCGCGGCCACGGCCACGGGAGTCTCCACCGCGCCCTCGGCCTCCACCGCCTCCTCCACGGAAGACGTTATTGGCTGCTGCTCCAGTGGTGTCAATAGAGATGTGATGACTCTGCAAACGTTGCTCATAGTTTAACATATGAGCATAGAGGTCATTGAGGTTGAGCGCCCCAGGTTGTGTGGTGACCGAGGTCACCAAAGGATCATGGTCGGAGTCGAGTCCTGATAGCATGTAGATGGCGATGTCTTCCTCTTCAATTGGATGACCAGCTGCGGCAAGAGCATCAGCATAGCTCTTCACCTTGCTGAAGTAGTCCGCCATCGTTGAAGATCCCTTCCGGGCAGTAGAGAGTTGTCGCCGGAGTTGGATAACACATGCCCGGAACGGGAGGAATACATACGTTCCAACGCATCCCAGACTTCGGCCGCCGTTTTCAGAAACACTACTCTTCCGAGCACATCTGGTTCCAGCGTAGAGAGTATGGTGCCAAGCAACATCTGGTCCTGTTGGACCCATTGACGATACTCCGGATTGGGAGCATCCACCTCTTCACCCTTAGCGTTGGTCTCCTTGACAGTGGCTGGCGGCGCCTTGGTGGAGCCGTCGACGAAGCCAAGTAACTGCTGACCTCGAAGATAGGGCAACAGCTGCGCCTTCCACAGGAGATGGTTTCCCTGTGAAAGCTTGATGGTCACAAGGTGATTAAAACCCGGGCCAACAGGTGCAGCACCGCCAGCAGCAGAGCTTCCAGCCATGGCGTCGGCGGATTCACGAGGTGTGGAGGTCTGGCTCTGATACCATATTAACAAAACAATAATAATTGGTTTGTGCTTTACTCAATTGAGGAGCCGCTGCATCTCTTTATATAACACTTGAGCTGTACATTACAGGAGGTGTAACATCCTAATTAATCCTTACGTTACAACACTCTAATTACATGAGTAACGCACACATGCACTGCTGCACTAACTAGGAAACGCACTGCTGTTGCACTAACTCAAACTAATTACTCAAGCATCATCTTAACACACTATACAGAACTCCTCATCCCTAGCGGTTTCAGCTAGCATGATTAGTGATAGTTCCCTATTACCACTATCACTTAATCATTGATGGGTTTGAGAACCGACTCTTGTTCTTGCACGTAGAACGAGAACTACATCAACCAGATGGTGCTGAGGTTCCTCTCCCCGACGGTCTGGCCCATGGCGGCCGGCGCCGGGCTGGCGCTCCACCCGCTGGACGTCCTCCGCCGCAGCCTCCTCTTCGGCCCCACCCCGCAGCCCCGCGAGCCGCCGGCCGACGCCGGCTCGCCCCCCGTCGACGACATCATCCGGTCGGCCGAGGAGCTCTACGAGGCCGGCGTCCGGTTCCGGCGGAGCCCGACGAGCAGCCTGCTCGACATCAGCTTCCGCGGCGGCGTGCTCAGCCTGCCGGCGCTCGCCGTCGACGACACCACCGAGTGCATGCTCCTCAACCTGATGGCGTTCGAGCGGCTGCACGCCGGCGCCGGCAACGACGTCACCGCCTACGTCTTCTTCATGGACAGCATGGTCGGCTCGGCGCGGGACGTGGCGCTGCTGACGGCGCGGCGGATCGTGCAGAACACGGTGGGCAGCGACAAGGCGGTGGCGAGGCTCATCAACGGGCTATCCAGGGGCGTGGTGCTGGCGCCGGAGAGCGCGCTGGACGAGGTGCACCGGCAGGTGAACGCCTACTGCCGGAAGAGGTGGAACCGGTGGCGCGCCAACCTCGTGCACACCTACTTCCGGAGCCCCTGGTCGTTCCTCTCCCTCGCCGCCGCCGTCTCCCTCCTCGCCATGACCGTCATGCAGACCCTCTACACCGTCCTCCAGTTCTACCAGCAGGGCCAGGGTAGCTAGCTAGGTTCCATTTAATCTTGCATGCTTAAGAAGAAACTATATGTACAATGTACCAATGGTTTGGATTGCAATATCATTTGGTCACCGCTTAATCGCCATGAGGCTACGAGTGTATATGCCATTGCACTTGTGGTTTATTTTTCTCCATGCCACTGCTGTCAATGGCATCAACTCTAATTATATGAGGGCCTAAAAGGCTCGTAAATGCTCATGCTACCCCTCCGATCGCTTGGTCCGCAAAGCAGTACCTCTTAATAGAAGTCGTTTCATCCCCCAATTGCCTAAATCGAACCCCTAATCTAAGTGCTCCCCCAAACCGTCATCTTGCCTTATCGTCATGGCCTCACCCTTGTTACTGCTGTCGTCGCCAGCAACGTTGTTTGCTTTCCATTCACACTCATTGCCTCCAGCAGGCTCACAACTCGATCCTCCCTGTTGCAAGAGACCACTGGGGGTAATGAGGACATCCATCCAAGTTGGGTGAATCTGTCGACCTTGTGTACCTTTAAAAGGATCCTAGGGTAAAAAAGGGCTTGAATTGGCCTAAAAGCAAAGTTTTAAACTTTTTAGGGTTTGTGTTGGTCTTAAGTTAGCATTAAGACTTGCTGCACCTAAGCATAGGCAACAACCAAAGTAAACAAGATGCAAAGGCAAATCATGTGGAAATTTAAATAACAAGACGTAAAGAGACAAGGGAATTTTTCCCCTAAGGTTCAGAAAAGGCTATCTGATTTTCTACTCCTCTCCTTGTCTAAGGAGTGGTTAGGGTTTTTGATGTTTACAAAGATGAACAACAGTCTAATCCTAAAAATTTGTTATTTTTAAAAATTAAAGATATGGTTTAAAGAGGCATTTCAATGAAAATGCAACATAGGCTTTTTACCAAAAAAAAAGTTGGAGTTTTCAAGTTGGTTCTACAAACTTTTCCTTTTTTTGTTTAAAAAAAGAGTTAGGTACGTATTACAGATGCGCACTCGGATGAACATGTAGCATAAGTTTTATCTTTGGAAAAAAATTATACTGCAATATAGATTGTTTGTGTCTTAGTACATCCAAGAATGGTTAATCAAGATTATGTCGATTTTTGAGGAAAATCTAGGTTATGTCTTTCGATCCTTCATAGTTATCTTGTATTCTCACTACAGGAATCGAACTCAGTGTCGGCGGCCAAAACCGACGTCATTGGTACCAAAAACCGATGTCACAAGTCTATGTCGGCGGTGGCCGACGACAAAGGTCCGCCGACACCTTTTTTGGGCGACATCGCTCACTTTTATCGGCGACACAATAACTCCCGACGTCATTGCTCCTCCCCCCCCCCCCCCCCCAAATTTCTCCTTTTGACGTCGGGCATCCATATGCGCCGACACTACCTCCACCTCGGTGACGTCGGCAGACAACGCGCCGACGCCATCGCCTCCCCGACCTCCTCGCCCGTCCCCCGCCTCGCTATTTGACGTCGGCCGGTAGAGGCCACGGCCTCGCCTCCCACTAAGTGTCGTTGGCCGAGATGCGCCCACGCCATCGCCATCCTCCTCCTCGCCTGCGTTACCTTTGACGTCGGCCAGCCGCTACCGACGACAATGCCCTCCCCTCCCCTCCCTCGCCCGTGCCACCTTTGACGTCGGCCAGCCGCTAAGCCTCGGCAGACGTCATAGACGAAAACTAATGACGTCGGTCTTATATCGGCCGACGAAAAAGAGCTTCCCCCTGTGGCCCCTGCTACCTCCTACTTGGCCTGGCCTTGGCTTGGCCTGGCCTGGCCTTTGCTTGCTGCCTTCCTATGACGTCGGCCTATGTTATGCCGCCGACACAGATCCTCCCCCCTCGACGCCGGTTGTCTATCGCCGGGCAAAACTGTTTTGGCGGGAATTGAAATTGAAAAATCCGAAAACGTGCTTTCGGCAGGGCAGGAAGTGTCGTCGGTCCATTGTTGGCCGACGTCACTGGTAACCACAGACTGTCGTCTGGGTTAGAGCCGACGATACAGTTTGTTCGGCCGCGGACAAAACCTTTTTCGCGGGAACAAAAATTCATATATCTGATATCGTGCTCTTGGCAGGCCAGTCAGTGTCGTCGGCCCTCCCTTGGCCGACGTCACTGGTGGTCGGATGCTGGTTATGTCGTCGGTACAGGTTATGGCCGCCGACACAGCCTGTCGTCGGGTGTCTGACCGCCGACATTGCTTTTTACGGCCGCCGACACAGAGATCATTTCCTGTAGTGTCTTCTAGGAATTGAGATGTTTTATTAAATGCAACAGCAGCCGAAGTGGTAGCGTAAGCAATATCAGTAGTAGTATAGAATGATATTCTTATGAATTGTGTGAATTAACTGGTCAAGATGCCATGAGTTGTGCATATGCGAGATAGGTAGCCATTTTCTTGCTGGCCAAAATTAAGATGACCTCCGACTCCGAGATACTTCGTACTAATGAAATAACCCCCTCTTTCTATCTATCTCCATCATTATTATCTTTCTCTCACTTCCGCCCTGGGGGTCTTATAGAGATGTTCCAAGGACGCTTAGGATAGTTTGTGAGTTCTTGATTCAAAATTGAACTAGTCTTGAAATGACACGTAGCACTTAGGGGACCGACATATGACAAATAGGATACATTAAAATTCTTTAAAAATAATCGGTATTTTTCTAGACAAAAGGTTAGGATATCTACAAAAGCTAGTTCACATCACCATCCCTAAAAGGTCAAATGGCATCGATCGTTTGATATGACTTGATAGGGTGCTCTTAAGTATATATATCCAACAGTGAACATACGTGACAAGAAGGAGAGTTCTGAATATTATCATTTGACAAAACAAATCATCGAACCATCAAAAAGAGGCAACAAATCAATCCAATCATGTAAATGCAACCACATGCACCAAATGATGGTGAAGGGGCGCCACCGCCATTACCATTACCATCACCCTAATCAGGGGCGGACCCACCATGTGGGCTAGTGGGGCCATGGCCCCACCTAAAATTTTTGACCCTATTTATACCCTGGTTGGAGTAGAGAGCAAATATTTAATAAATTGGACACCAGGTGGGGCAGAATGCACCTAGATTGGCCGGCCCACTAAACATCACAAGCAGACAGAAACCCTCGTCAAGCACTCAAGCCGTCTTCCCGCCGCCGCCCTAGCTCTACGCCCATCGCTTCGGTTCTTTGTCTACCACAGTGGTTGGTATCAGGCATCGCTTCTCTCTGCATCTCCATCCATGTACTGATGTGCATTGATTTAATTTACAGATTTCATTGACTTCTATATGCCGGTTGCCGGTTTAGTAATTAGTACTTCAGTGTATTGCGGTATATATTGCGGTTTAAATCCAAATGTTCAAGATTAATTACTTTACAGCATGTATATTGCAGTTTAAATCAGTTTCTCACATGCAGATATTTGCTAATTAAACAAAGGACAGGAATGCTACTAGTCATCCGAGAGATGAGGAGACTTTTAGTCCCAATTTCAACCAATTCTGCTCAAGGTAGTAACACTAGTGTGGGAGTAGAACAGCCAAATATTGGGAGAGAATTCAATCCGGATGAGATAGTTGCGGACCCCGCACTAAGAAGACAAATTGAAGAGTACCAAGCAAATATTCAAGACCAAGTGAGAAGGATATATATTTTGAAAGGTCCTAACCAACCAATTGGTTTGAATTATCCTCACAAACAATATGGCCAAAGTTCGAGAAGCTTTCAAGAAGAATGGTACAAAAAATTTGATTGGTTGGAGTATAGCGAGTCAAAGGATTCTGTATTTTGTTTTTATTGCTTTCTCTTTAAACAATCAGGAAGGGCAGATAAATTTGGACATGAGGCTTTCACCAAGGTTGGGTATGATAATTGGAAAATTGCATATCAAAGGTTGACCGCTCATGTTAGAGGTGTTAATAGTTTCGACAACAATGCTAGGCTGCATTATGATGATTTTAATAACCAAAGGCAAAGCATCTCTATTGTCATGTCTAATGCTAGTCGTGAAGCCGAAGAACTATACAAAATTCGTTTGACTTCCTCTTTGGAATGTGCAAAGTATCTTTTGATGTAAGGCTTAGTTTTTCGTGGCCATGATGAGTCATCTAATTCTTTAAAGAAGAAAAATTTCCTAGAGATAGTTGATTGGTACAAATGTAAAAAGAAAGAAGTGATGAATGCTTATGTTCATGCTCCAAGGACTTGCATTATGACTTTCCTACGAATTCAAAAGGATCTTGCAAAATGTTGTGCTCAAGAGATCACAGTTAGTTTATAGGAGAAATTGGAGATAGACACTTCAAAAGGAGGCTACAAAGCACATTCCAAAGACGAGCACCGGCAGGCTGAGCACGCCGCCGCTGAAGCCGATGTCGTGCCACTACAGGAATGTGCCTCAGTGTCGGGGGCCAAAACCGCCGACATTGGTCTATGTCGGCGGTCAACCGCCGACATTGCTTCGCCGACTCAGAACGGCCGACATAGCATATATATATCGGCGGTCCCCCCGACACAGACGAAACCAAGGGAGGGCTACGGTGCGGCTGATCTATGTCGGCGGCATTATAGGCCGCCGATAAAGATCTTGTGAAATGGGGTCCTCCCGACCCGTGAGATGCAGTGGGTGCATTGGATTTATCGGCGGCACAATAAATACCGTCGATATTGTCTCCACCTATGTCGGGGGCCTCTTATAATACCGCCGACATAGCCTCAATTTTTGTCGGGGGCTGATGTAATACCGCCGATAATAACCGCTTGTTTTATGGTCATGGGACAAGTGGAGTGCGTTGGCGATGTCGTGACCTCAAATAATACCGCCGACATTGATTTATGGCGGCAAGAAAATGTCACGCCTATTTTCAAAACCCCTCACTTCAACCTGCAAAATTAAACAATTCACAACATATATTCATTTTCCAATCCACACATTCACATCCACACATATATAGAAGCTCACCACCACGATTTCGAACCCAAATACATCCATATCATCGCAAAACACAAATTCATCCATAATTATGGCCAAATGGATGAAACAACCCAACATATAACAAAAATCGCACCACATAGTATTATGTCATCACTAGAGTTCAAATTAAATCCACATAAAAGGTACATAGTTGAAACAGATGAAATATATGAAAAGTATGAAATGAAGTCCCTAACTACATCAAGTGCGGGCCGTCACCGCCGCCGCCACTCAAGTCGCACTCGGGGTTGGTGCTGAACAAACCCTCGACAAACTCCTTGGCCGTGGACCTAGTTCCACTATTCACATCCCCTGAAGCAATCACAGTTATGCAATTGCATCGAGCCGGACGCCGCAAAACAAGATGAAATGATGATTTGTAAAATTGGAGGCAAAGCATTGTTGGATGAAATGAAAATTGGACAAAATTAGAGTCGATGCATTATATCTAGATACCAAATTAGAGGCAATGCACTATATTTGGAAACTAACCCCTGGTGAAGGCCTCGGTGCAGGTGGAAAGTAGGCCATCGGAAATGTGCGGTGGCACGAAGCGGAGGAGAAGGCGAATCGTGTGGTTGGGGGTCCTGCGTCGGCGTGAACACAAGAGCATCTGTGGTGGCCGGAGCCGCGGTCTCCGCCATTTGGAAGCCATGCTGATCAATAGGAGAAGTTAGGAACTAAACATAGCTAGAAAGACAACTTGGCGAGCAATGCATGTGTAATTACTGTTGGTACATGCGCATGATGAGTAAGTTTTGTTCTTGAACGGCCTTGATTTTCCATGGCACGCTGTCGCTCCCTCGCCCTCCTCTCGCTCCCTCCGCTCCTGCTCTCTCTCCTCTTCAAGGTGCCGGTTCCGCTCCTCCAATTCAGCGATCTTTGCTACAGGCTTCCTCCTGGCACGGTCACCGCTGCAAAGTGTTGGCGACGCCTCTCGACCTCGGCTCAGACCCGTCGGGCGGCACGACGGCGTTGAAACCGCAGTACCTGCCGTGAGCCCGCCCACCAAAGTGGTCGTACACGAAGACAGGGTCAACCGGCATCACGTCGGGCTTAGCCTCTTCCCCGTGCTTCTCCCGCAAGGCCTGAGTGTACTCATCCTGCCACAATCAAGATGTTTGATGTTAGTTCGAGAATGGCGGTTGTCTAAAGAATTGAAATAAATAGCTTTATGCACTTACAGCTAACTCTTGAACAGGCGCTGGCAGCGGTGGCTGGACCCCGTCTTGCCCCACACGTGGAGTGTGTGCAACCCTCCAAACCCTGAAAGCCGAGGGTTCAACCCCCGTCTCGTGCTCCTGCGTGGATTTAAATAATTATCTAATTACATCTAGGTGCGTGAATGTAGTAAATTAAAAGCGTTAAAAGACAAGTGTGCTTACTAGGTCTCGCGCCACGTGACCCATGCCGAGCCCTCCCATGTACGTGTTGCACAAACCGCCCGGCGTCCTGCTTCTCTGCTTTCTCTGGACATGTCGATCCACTCCTCCGAGGCCCACACCGACACAGTGCTTCAAACACGGTGGTCCCGTCCATCCATTATGGACGCCATGGGAGGTACTGTTTGGCGGTAAGGTACTCGCGGGCTGCTGCTTTCTTGGTCATCTTTCTGCCCCTCTTCCTGCAGTGCTTCATCACCGCATCTACACGAGCAAGCCTTAGGGCCTCCTTTACGAGCTTTGTAGCCATCCTGTCGATAACACGATTAGCCCGGGTGTACTCTTCGTCGTCGTCAGCGCCAGGGGGAAGCCGGTACCTCACCTGAAACAAAAACAAACACATATCGGGTAAGTGCATGAATGCGCAAAGTGTAATTACAGAACGTCGACACTAATAGATGAATAGCATTTTACCCAGAACTCGTCGACGACCGCCTCGGCGACAGATCCTCCTTGGTCGAACCCCGCCTGAGAGTAGTCGCGCCACCAAGGGTCGCCGTATCCCCTCTCTCCAAGTAGGCGGGTAGAGGGACTGACAAGCACACCAAGTCGCTTTCCGGCCAGCGCCTCCCCTTGTTCCGCAAAAGCAAGCATCTTGATATAGAATACATTCAAATAAAATGCATCCACAAATAATTCATGAAATAACATGCATCGAAATGAAAAGATTTGTACTTAGCACACATACCTTTGTCCAATTGCAATGCAAACAATGGCCCTCTCCTCTAGTGTGTTGGGAGCCTTTTTCAATTTGGCTCGCCCCCGGTGTCTCTTGGAGCCCGAAGACCCCGCAGACTCAAAGGCCTCCCACTCATCCTCCTCGTCGGCCCCCTTCTCGGCCGGCTCCACCTGCGCCTCCTGCAGCCCCCGCTCCTCCTCACTAAGCATCCCCCGCCAGTCCATCTCCTCGTCGGTCTCGGAACCTGTGTCCTCCAGCCCACTCCCCTCCAAGCTTGTCGAATCCTCGTATTCCTCGTCTGACAAGCCCGCATTGTCATCCTCGGTCACCAGAACGAGGGGCCTCCTCCTGCTAATACCTGTTGTGCGCACATGATAAATGTGTATGAGTCTAGACATATATTAAAAAAATTGACAGCTCTCTAAAGTATAAATGTAGTACCTGCCTGGCACGGAGGACGCACCTCCGGTGTGAAGCGGTGGCAGCACCTCCACAAGTTGTAGCCGTGGATCGGTGGTGTCCACGTCGGTAGCCTCCTCGTCTTTGTGGGTCGGTGCCGTCCACGTCGGCGATCTCCTCCTGCTGTGGTGGCGCCGCCGCCTCCTGAAGCCCCTCGTCTCCTGCCGGCGCCGAGGCCTTCTTCCCAAAGAGGTTCTTGGGGCCCTTCTTCACTTTCTCCAAAGCCTTCTTCAAACGACCTGTCATCCTGCAAATGACAAAGATATATATGTATAAATCTAGACAATGATATAAGTCTACAAATTAAAGTAAATGATAATGATTTAAATGATCCACCTATAAAATTAAATGCCTCAAAAATCTTCGGCTTCTTCCTCTTCCTCCTCCTCCTCATCGATTTCTTCCTCTTCCTCATTGTGCTCTTCTATTTCTTCCTCTTCCTCATTGTCGTCTTCATTTTCTTGTATTTCCTCTTCTATTAGCACATCCCCAATATCAACAACTAACTCCCCTGTTAATTCGTGTTCTTGGAATGGTCCGACGTCTAGATTCGGCTTATAGTCTTTTTCCGTGAGGGCGTCCAATCCGCCAACTGGATGACATCTATGAACAATCCACCAATTTTTATATTTGGGGTGGGCGTACGGCAAATAAAACACTAGCTCAACTTGTTCGGGGAGAATGAACACGTCGGGCCTTTGATAAATGTGCTTATGATTTATTTCAACTAGTCCTAGTTCGGGGTACGTCAGACTTAATCGTCCGGATCGAACCATCTGCACCGAAACAGCACGATCGAAAGTTGGTTCTTACCGCCTTCATAACATATTTCGAGGATCTCCTCAATGACACCATAGTACTCAACGTCTGGACCTCCTAAGGGGTTTGTGATATAACTGACGATGCCGCTATTCACCGTGGTTGCATTTGGACGGCCGACTCGCCGCTTGACCGATATCGATACCCATGGCAATCGTAGCATCTATGAACCTTGATTGTACGATTGCATCCACGTGACATTTGACGGAGATCATTGTGCACGCTAGAATGTCTTTGACACTGCAGGACAAGCACGCACAAAAAGATTCAATATAACATGTATTGTTGGGTAATGTAATTATATGGTGTGTTATTAGAAAAACAACTTACGTGGTAAAAGAACCATGTAAGAAAGTTAGGATGGTCTTGTCCACGCCCTCGTCGTTTGAGATTGTCAATTTGTTTCGACGAGGGTTCACCTGGTTTTTTCCACTCTTCTTGCATGAATTGACTACAAGAGTACGTGTTTCATTAGTTCATTTGAAATATAATTATAAGTTTATGACTTAAGTGAGAACTGTCTTCACTTACTTGATGTACACGGTCATTTCATCCATGTTGTCGTACACATACAGCTGGATCATAAGTTTTTCATCCTCACCCAATTGACGTGTTGAGCTTTTGCCAATGCTACGTCCAGCTTGGTCGTTAAACACGTCAAGGTTGGAAGTACTTATACGACGTGCCTTCTTATACCTCGGTTGCGGCACATTGACCTTGTTCTTTGTCGCGAAGTACTTATCCGTGAAGTATGCGATCTCCTGGGTCAGTCAAGCTTCGGCAATACTTCCCTCGACTCGTGCTTTGTTCTTCACTTTTAAACGGAGATTTTTCATCACTGTTCAACAGGATACATCCACATCTTGTCTTGGGCCCCCTAATTTTGCTTCGTGTGGCAAGTGCACCAATAGATGTTGCATGCAATTGAAAAACCCAGGGACATATATCTTTTCCAGCTTTGTGACAATAACAACGATCTCTTTCTCCAATTCCTCCATCCTCGAGGCGGATATCTCTTTGGCGCACAACTCTCTATAAAAGAAACTCAGCTCCGACAAAGTTCTCCAAATAGAGTCGTCAACATATCCACGCCATACGGCGGGGAATAAACGCTCTATGAAGACTTTGTAGTCGTGGGCCTTCATTCCATTTAACTTGCATTGCTCCATATTAACGGCATGACGAAGGCTCATAGCATAACCATCTGGAAATTTCACCCTCTCCTTCATCCGCACTAGGATCTCCTTACTTTGGCACGTGTCGAGCGAAGATTTTGCCCTAGGTTTCATCCCATTTTCCGGAGGTTCATCTCGATCGATCGCATATCACAGCGCAATCCAACCGAAGCTGTGTGTTATCTTTAGTCCTATGTTGGATGTCCCAGTTCGTGTTGACTAAGACCTCACACATATTCTTCTCCTGGTGCATCAGGTCGAGGTTGTGAGGCTGCTTGAGGTCTCTTGCGTAGGAAAGGTTATAGATGCTGCACTTATGAGTCCAATGGTGCACCTTCCCATAGTCTTCGTCATGGTAATCCTTTCTTGCCAAACGTTCATGCCATTTGATGACATCGTCGACTTCTAAATGTTTTGGTGCTTGTTTGGTTCTAATAGTCTTTTCTTTACGAAACCCTTTATTTTCCCTCCTAAATGGGTGATTGGGCGGAAGAAATCGACGGTGACAGTCAAACCAAGAAAACTTGCCCCCCTTTCTTAATTTGAATGAATCAGTGTCAGCATAGCATTTAGGGCATGACAAAGCTCCATGTGTGCTCCAGCCGGAAAACATACCATAGGCCGAAAAGTCATGAATTGACCAAAGATAGGCGGCTCGCATCCTAAAGTTCTGACCCTTATAGCTATCATGTGTCAAGATACCATTGGTCCAGAGGTCACTCAGCTCTTCTATAAGTGGGTGCATGAATAAGTCTAAATTTTTCCCAGGTGACTTAGGCCCAGGTATGATAACAGACAGAAACATGTACTCTTCCTTCAGACAAAGTCCTGGTGGAAGGTTGTACGGGACAGCAAATACTGGCCAGCATGAGTACGGGTGCGAGGTCATATTGAATGGTGTAAACCCATCGGTGGATAGACCAATGCGCACATTCCTGGGTTCGGCTGCAAATTCGGGGTGCTGCCGGTCAAAATGCTTCTACGCTTCTCCATCTGACGGATGAATCATCACACTCTCTTTTGTACGTTTTCCCTCTTTGTGCCACCTCATTTGCCTAGCCGTGGACTTGGACATGTACAGACGTTGCAGGCGCTGAGAGATGGGAAAGAAACGGAAGGTTTTCTGAGCAACCGTTGACTGTCTCTCTACACCATCTCGTCCTTTAACTAGCACGAACCGACTCTCACCACAATGCTTGCAGTGAGTTAGCCCAGAATCGGTCTTCCGGCAAAGCATACAGAACTTTGGACAGTAGTCTATCCTTTCGTATGGCATGCCTAACACGCTTAGAAGCTTCTTCGACTCGTATAGATTTGGAGTCATCTTGTGTCCAAATTTAAGTAAGTCGCTAACAGGTTTGCACATGTCGTTAAAGCAATTGGCTGAGAGGTTGTATTTCGTCTTAACCGCCATTAGACGCGACACCGCCGAGAGCACAGTCACGTCGGTTCGCTCATGGAGCGGCTCTTTCGCAGACTGAAGGAGTTCCTCGAATTTCTGTGCAAGTGGTTCGGACTGTTCTTCGGGGGAGATATCAAAAGCCTGTTCCACATCATCCCTTAGCTCGTCGAACACGCCGACCTCAACCTCATCGTAACCCTCCCCAAGATCCACAGTATAGGCTCCGCCACGGACGCTTCTCTCTCCATGATATACCCATATAAAATAGTTTGCCTTGAAGCCATGCCTCTGAGATATGCTCACCGATTTCTTCTTGACCTCTTCAGCGTGTTCGAACACACCGCGCAAGGACAAGGCACCTTTGCTACGCTAGGGTTGGGGAATCTTCGAAAAGCTTCTTCGACGAATGCTTCCGCCTTATCGAACCACTCGTCTGTGTGCTGCCCAGACCTCTTCCATCCATCATACATCCACTGCCGATCTTCCATCAAGCAATTACTATATGTACAATCAAACATGCTTTTAAATTCTGGAGCTATGCATTTATTCAACTATACACAACTATAGGTCATATATCGACGTTACTACCTATAGGTCCATGTCTAACTAAATAGGAGGGCTTACCCACCCACGGATGTTGGTATGAGTACGGGATCGTGGCCACAGGAGGTGCAATTCGAAATTCGGCAAAGATAACCCCATAGTCCCCAAAGGCAACGACGGTGCGGCGTACCGCTTATGTTATGCACTAGGAGGACGACAGGGTTATGCCGCCGGAATCCCGACCCGTGCACCTCCCATGGCCACGACCCCATACTCATACCAACATCCGTGGGCTGTCCAAAACGTGGACAGCTCGGGAGCACAACGTATTTCGTAAACGGAACACAACGAATCACCGTCCGTGTTCCTTACGAAATTGTGTTGCACCTCCGAACGGGTTTGACTATGGCTCCGTACATGATACAACGCCTAACTATCGTACATGCACTAATTTCAACTAATTAACAATGTTCAAATAATACAAAATAGTCCACAATGTGTAATTAACAATGAATAATTAGAAATAAATAATTAACAATTCTAATTAACAATACATAATTAGCAATGGTTAAGTACCTAATTAACATGCACTAATGTCGTCGGTACACAAAATGCCGACGACATAGCTACTACACAAAAAAAGGAGATTACCTCGGAGGCCGATGGGTGGAGGAGGAGGCAGGAGAGGCGAGGGCGCGGGGAGGAGGTAGAAGGAGGGGGCTCGGGGAGAGCTCCGGAGGAGGGGAAGGAGAGGCGGGGCGGGGAGGAGAGAGAGGAGGGCTCGGGAGAGCACCGGGAGGAGGGGAAGGAGAGGCGGCTCGAGGCGGGGTGGGGGGCGGCGGCGCAGGAGAGGCGGGCGGCGGCGGGGGGAGGCGGCGGCGCAGGAGAGGCGCAGGAGAGGCGGGCAGGCGGGAGGCGGCGGCGCAGGCAAAGGAGGAGGAGACGGCGCGCGGGCGATGGGGCGGGGAGGCGGGCGCGAGGCGGCAAGCAGGGCGACGGGCGCTGGGAGAGGCGCGGGCAAGCGGCGGCGGGGGAGAGGCGGTGGTTTCTGCTTTCGTCGGCGCTAAGTGATGTAACACTTAGCGACGAGCCCTTATTTTTTCAAGTGCGACGGCAATGTCGGCGGTATATATGTATCGGCGGTATTAGACTAAACCGCCGATCTGAGGACACCAATATCGGCGGCTATACCGAGACCGCCGACATTAATCCATCTGTGTCGGCGGCATCACCTAAGGCCCCGACATCAACCCGCCCCCAGCCCGCCTTTCCCCATCGCTTCCCCGCCCACGCCGCCATCGCGAGTTGCCAAGAGACTTCCTAGGATCATCGCGATGGCCATGAGGCCACATTGGACCGGCGGCGTCGTCTCGCTCGGGCCACCGGCAGCTTCCTCACAACCCTAACGTCGACGGCTCTCGGGCTTGTACGAGGTTACCGCTCAAAAGGAAGTTGCTTGAGGCTTCGAGCCGAGACGCCGCCGCAGTCCAATGAGGCCTCATGGCCATTGCATGGTCCTAGAAAGCCTCTTGGGACCCAGCGCGGCGACGGGCCCGGGAACGACGGGAAGGCGAGCCAGAGGAGGCGGTCGATGTCGGCGGCTATACCCGAGGCCGCCGACATTGATTCATCTCTCTCGGCGGCATCACCTAAGGCCCCCGACACTAAACCTGCCCCCCAGGCCCGCCTTCCCCATCGCTCCCCTCGGGCCCACGTCGCCATTGCGAGGTGCCAAGAGACTTCCTAGGATCATGCAATGGCCATGAGGCCACATTGGACCCACGAGCGTCGTCTCCGCTCGAAGCCACCGGCAACTTCCTCACAACCCTAACGTCGTGACGGCTCTCTGCTTGTACGAGGTTACCGCTCAAAAGGAAGTTGCTTGAGGCTTCGAGCCGAGACGCCGCCAGAGGTCCAATGAGGCCTCATGTCCATTGCATGGTCCTAGAAAGCCTCTTGGGACCTAGCGAAGCGACGTGGGCCGGGAACGACGGAAGGGGGCTCAAGGCAGGTTCAAGATCGGGGTCTAAGGTGATGCGCCGATAGAGATGAATCAATATCGGCGCCTAAGCTATAGCCGCCGACATCGACCTGCCTCGCCTGGCTCGCCTTCCCGTCATTCCTCGAACCCGCCGCCGACAAAGTCGAGGGTATTATTTTAGCCGCCGACATAGTCTAATTGGCGGGAAACTAATTTGAATTTTCGGGAGGCGGGCGGTAGGGGGCCAATATTTGTCGGCGGTTATGCAAGAACCGTCGATAATTCCTCAAGCTATGTCGGCGGCATCTTTTTCGCCGCTGATACTGTGTTGTCGGCGGCTCTTGGCCGCCGATAATAAGTTTTCTGGCCGTCCACATAGAGTGCGTTTCTAGTAGTGTGCGGGTTGTCCGTCCTGCTCTGTCGGAAGCGGATGCCCGCCTCGTTGAGCTCCACCGCCGACCGGATGATGTCGCTGTTCTCGCTGTTGTCGGCCGGGACGCCTGGCATCTTCTGGTATGGCACGTTGAGTAGGCTCTTGCGGAACACGTCCAGGGGGTGTAGCCCCCGGCCAGCCGCCGCCGGCGCGTTCGAGGACCTCATCAGAAACTTCAGCACCATCTTCCTCACCAAATCCTTCGTGCCGTCAACCTATATGTATCAGGCTCTTTCTGAAGCTCGCAGTGCCATGCATGTTGTTGTTAATGAGAGCGAATTTTTTCAGGTAACGGGGTTCCGGTATTACCACGACCATCCGATCTACATTGAGATTAGTGCAACTTAGCCCCGAAAGGTTTTCTATATAAACACATATGAAACTTTCTAAAAGAAGAAATTGGATCATTCTTCTTGCTCATCTCTTCCACCTCCCAAGCCTGCCACCAGTACCACCTGACCATGTGGCCTGGGCATGGTTGCGACGCAAATGTGGCACGACGCAACTCAATGCGGCCCGGGCGCAAATGCAGCACGCAAGACGGTGTGGTCGTTGGCCGGCAGGGCGGTGATCACCGGCGGCGGCATTGCCGAGTGGTGGCCAGCTTGGGGGAGGGAGAGAAGAGGACGAAGGACCCAATTGCTTATGATCCAAAATGTGAGGATTTTTTTTGAAAAAATCATTTGAGGAAAGAATTGGTCGGTGTGAATATTTACACGGATTATGTTGTTGTAGAGGTGCCGGAACCCCTGCTACCGTGGCGAATTCCATTTCCGGTTGTTAATGGCGGATGCGTCCGTTACCGTTTGGTTGCCGCTCTCGACGGCGAGAAGCTTCTCGAGGACGAGCAGCGGCAGCTGGTTCTCGACGATGAGCATGTCGCGGCGGACGTACGGCACCGTGTACAGCGTGCCGTGGCGGCTGAACACGGGGTCGTTGGGCGCGTAGCCGTAGGCGGCGCTCTCTCCGTGCCCGTGGTCGCCGGCGCCCGCCGCCGCCGTCCTCATCATCTCTAGCAGGAAGCACCCGTCAGTGATCATCACCTCCAGGATCCTCTCCCTGCTCGCCTCGCCGCGCCGCCACTCGTCGCCGAGGTCCTGGTACGCGTCGGCCAGCTCCTCCGCCACCTCCTCCACGGCGGCGACGAACTCCTCCAGCGGCCGGCCGGCTCGCCGGAGGAGGTGCGCGAGCGCCCGCCGCTTGTGCTTCTCCATCGGCCGGAGGTTGGGGTCGCCGTGGTGGAAGGGGCCCAGGGACACCACCTGCGGCCGGTAGGCGCGCGGGTTGACGTCCTTCACGGCCGCCGGCAGGCGGTAGATGGAGTGCTTCTTCCACAGCGCCGTCTCCGACTCCGGGTTGGCGGCGGCGAGGTTCTTCTCGACGTCGGCGACCCACTCCTTCCTCTTCCACTACAGGAAAGCGTAGTAATTTCGTCGGCCAAAAACCGACGAAATTAGGGGAAAACCGACGAAATTAATGTATTTTCGTCGGTTTGCCGACGAAATTAAGCCGACGAAATATGCTAGACGAAATTAAATGCCTTTTAAATCGGTTGCTGTCGATTTAAAATACTGTAATTTAAATCGGTTTTTGAGGCCGATTTAAATTAAAAACCGATGCACAAATAGCAGGCGACGGAAAGCTAACGTGGCGCTTAATTTCGTCGGTCTCGGCCGACGAAATTAGCCGCCACGTCAGCAAAAAAAAATGCGTGCGCTCTGTTTGCTCTGGATGACGTGGCTATTAATTTCGTCGGCCAAAACCATTAATTTCGTCGGTTTTGGCCGACGAAATTACAAAAAAAACATTTAAAAAAAAACAGGTTGCTTTATTATTCACAGAAAAGTCACAAAAAATCACAGAAAATCATATAAAATTCAGAAAATTCATAGAAAATTCATAGATATTCATACCATCACAAACTTGTAACCAACATCACATGATGCATAAGAGCACATTGGGGAAATATTTCATGGATCTCAAATAAAGCCACACCGAATTCGGTTACAGCTAAATAACCCTGCGCACCACATAAACAACATGTGCAATGCATCGAACCAGGTAGTGTATCTTATTCTCATGGTAGCTCAGGTCAATATACTCTTGCAGTATGAATATATTTCTAGCATTTGTTTTCAGCATGTACAAATGACTAGAACAGAAACAAAATGGATGGTAAGAACATACAGCTTGCAAAATTCTAATTAAAATGGAATCTGAAGTTGGATAAAACAAGAATCTCAAACAACAATAGATATCCTAGTTATGTGGTTACTCATTGTTCTTACCTTTGACGATTAGTCAAGATCAGAATCTGGATCTTCTGGACGCTGAAAATAGAGAAAGGTCAAGTTAGCAGCAGGACTTTGCTGGAAGCAATTGAAAAATATGCATAGCTTCCTCATCATAACAAAGAACCACATAAGTCAAAAATGTTCATGGGCCTGTAACTTAAATACCCTACGCATTCACTCAAATATCACTGATGAACCATCACAACAACATTAGAAGGTGAAAGTTTACCCATGCTGCTGTAAAACATAAGTCATTTACTACTCTTAACATAGAGCAGCCATTGAATTGGACAGTTTCTTTAATGTTCCCCAATAATAATATAATAACTAAATGACAAATCCCACGTTGTAAGGAACTATATATGTTCCCAGAGTCAAAATAAATTATTAGCCATAAATTATCCCACATTGTAAGGAACTATAACTAACCATTTCTGCATCTCCGTGTTCGGGCCAGAACTATGATTTATAAACCGACAAGTTTCCTTATTTGTTGCATCAATGACCATATTGCTACTGACCTCACAAAGATAGAAGTTAGGATCACGTTGCCTCTTCATTTTCCATAGTCTTTCCTCACATGTTCTGTCATCAATAACTAAAAAATTTACAGGAGACATGCATATTAGTTTGATTGTTCAGCATCCATTGTGTTAAAGCTATATAACCTACAAAACTATAATATTAATGTGTGTTTTATTTGCGTGTCTACGAATGATTTGAAACCATACCTTCTCCGACATATTCTATAACAAATTCGCCTTTCTTTATTTCTTCCTGAGCTATCAAACCAAAGCCACATTTCTCTGTCTAGAAAAAAACTTTTAGATGAATGATGACTGATAAACAAAGGTTTATAAAGTAATTATATTTACATCATTTAAAGTTTTACATGTAAATGTAGAATGACGGTCAAACAATCATAAAGTTTGATGATGTCATGATAAAAAAATCAAGAACCAGAATTAAATCAATCAAAAGAATGAATTTTGGCATAGACAAATAATATGTTATTTTAAAACTACATACAAGACATGTGTTTCTCCAGATACCTGCTTGACATATTGAGCACTTGCTTGCATCTATGCTAAGCTATGCTTAGAGAAGGAACTATTAGTAGGTAGCTTTTCTTCGGCTTTGATGCAGCTCCTTCAGTAACGAGTGCTGAAGTGTGTTTTGCCATGAGCTCCTCTTTTGATTGTAGCAGCACATTTTGCAAGCTAAATGAAATAAGTGAAAACATCAACTATCCTATTTGTACAGCTAGGAAGTTCATTTCCCTGAAATAAAACCAGTAGCATGTTTAGAAACTTGGAAAGATCTCTGTCTAACTTAGTTAAATAAAGGATGACATATGGCACTTTCTTAGACAAAAGGTTATTAGTATACAGGTATACAGACGCAAGAAACAGTCGGTAGAAAAATGACTTGGTGCATATTACAGTTTTTCATTGATGAATTCAGTGTGTTTGATCTTATGCTAGTGTGAGATTTATGGCATAGATGCAAGGCTTGTTTTATGTTCTGTCCATCCAACATTTTTAGCGGTTCATTGTAATTGTCCCAGACAGAACAATTAGCATATTCTATATGTAGTATTATGAGACTTTTATTAAGAAAGGAAGAATAAGCTTGACTATCCAAACCCAAATTTCAACCAGAAAAAAGAAGAAAAAGGTGATGCTGGGTTTTGTACAAACCTGCTTTTTAACATCTTGACACCAGATATCGCATAGGATATTTGAGCATCTGCGCATAATTTACGCAATGATGAAAATCTTTATGCCAACAGGAACAAGCATATCCCACTGCCCAATTGCCGTCATCAACGAAATCAAACCTAACCTAGAGTCAACAACACACTCGTCGATTGACTTGAGAACCAATACTAAGACCAATTCGCTCAATACAAATACCCAATACCTAGCACAGCCATGCATGCTCGAAACCAAAAAAACTATAATTTTCGAGCCGAATCGAAGGGATTCCATCCCGATCACGGCTAGCTACACCGACCAGCAAATCAGCACCAACAAATCGGATCGCTAAGGCGGCAGCGGGAGCGTGGGGAGGAGGAGGCGGACCTGCAGCATATCGGGCGATGTCGCCGGAGACATGCGGCTCATTCGCTCCTGCGCTACCGCAGATCTCCGGATCTATCATCGCCCGGCGCGGCGTGGATCTGATCGGAGCTGGTCGATCTGGCCGGGGTGATTTCTATGTGAGCCTTCGCGACGACGCGGTGGTGGAGCGAACGCGGCGGCGGTGGGCAAGGGCGGTGGCGCGCGGTGCGGGGCGGTGGGCGGCGGGGGAGTGTGGGGGCGAGGGAGCAGGGCGGTGGGCGGCGCGGTGGAGTAAGGCGGCAACGACGCAGGGGAGCAAGGCGGCGGGCGTGCGGGGCGTTTGAGCAGGACGGCGGTGGCTAGGTCAGATATGGACGCGAGGTAGATGGGCCGGGTGGGGATAAATGTTGGTTGTATTTTCGTCGGCCGGAGCCGACGAAATTAAAAACATATTTTCATCGGTTTTAGAAAACCGACGAAAATAAGGTCGTAATTTCGTCGGTTTTTTTGTACCGACGAAATAACAATCTTATTTTCGTCGGTGTTTTTGGACCGACGAAATTACTATCGGCCGACGAAAATACTTCGTTTTCCTGTAGTGTTCCGGCCGACGGTGGAAGCCATTCGTGGGCTCTGCCCGTCGCTTGCTTGCTAGCTATTGTTCTGTTCTTGCGTGGCTTGCCTATAAGCAGCGTGTCTATAGACTAGTAGCGCGCGAAACAATTCATGTTGTCATGCATGCATGAAGCCAGGCATGGGACCATGGCGAAGAAAAGAAAAGGAAAGCTAGGTCGAGTGAAGAGAGAGGGAGGTATATAAGATATTGCTTTCAAGGAGAGGAGGCAAGGAACCACTCGATGTTAATCATGGATCATGGTGGTGATGGTATATTATCATATATATGCTGGAACTTTTGATGAGGTTTGGATTGATCTTAAACCTCTCATGAGTGGTGTTTGTTTTAGCTCTAATTCAAAATATGAGAGAAAAAAAAGGTAAACAACAAATCCCTTACATAGTGCTCCCTCGATGCAAAAATATAATACTCGCGTATTGTGATTTAAAAAGTGAAACTTTTTAAGTTTTCACTAACAATTAGTCAAATTATGTAAACCTCTACGATTTGCTTTGCCATTTGTTTCGCCTCTCTTGTTGCGCCTCGTGTCGTGCACGGTCATCTCTACTCATCGCTTTGTACTCCATCGCTCAAGAATGTAGTGCGTATTTCGATTTAAAAACATCAAGATATCAGCTAGACAATTTTGTATAAAAGGTCTTATACTTTCTAAATTGATATTTAGATCCCCATATCTCCAGGACAGTCTGATTGGCTAATCAAGTGATTCTCGTTTTGTTATTTTTTTCATTGGGACTGACTTTAGGGCAGTCGCCTGGGTTTTCGAGGGGCAGCGCAGGTGATTTTTGTGACCGTTGGATCAGCATCCAACGGTCACCGCACCCCCCACTCTCTCTCTCACACTTTCCCTTCCTCCTGGTCTCCTCCGCCGCCCTAACCCGACCCGAACCCCTCGCTCGCTCCTCCTCCTCCTCCCGCCTCCGGCGCTTAGCCGCCCGCCGCCCGACCTCCCTTGCCGCCACTGCCCGCCCATCCTAACCCGGCCGGTGCCTTCACCCCCGCCACCGCCGCCCTAACCGCTTCCTCCGGCCCGGCTCGGCGGCGCCGCCTCCGCCTCCGCCACCTCACTCCATCCCCTACCAACCGCTGGCCGCCGCCTCTGCCATCCTCTAAGCCAGTGGCACCCGATGTACCCTAACCCGAACCCCCTACCTAAACCCTAACCCGGCGGCGCGACGGCGGGAGAGGTCGACGGAGAGGAGGAAGACGGTGGCGCCAGCGAGGAGGAAGACGGCCGGGCAGCGTAGGTGCTCTCCCCACTCTCCCTCCGCCTACCCCTCCCCCCCCTCTTCCCCAGATCCGCTCGTCGAGAAGTCGCTGGGGGCCGAAAGTACCGCCAGTGATCGCCAGAGAGCAGATCCGTTTTTCATTCCCACCCTGCATTTCTCGGTACTCAACCCATCGTACAAACCGTAGCCCACCCTGCCTCGCTCCGACCCCTCCAGGCCTTGCTACTTAAACCGTAACCGTCCTCCTACCCGTGAGCAAATGCGGGGCTAAAATTTGCACTATGAAAATCAGGTTTCTTCGGAGATACTTCCATATCTATTTTTTTTCCAGCGATACTTCCATATCTATTCTTTTCCTGATAAGCTATGATGTTTTTTCATGGCAGCATTGTGTTGATCATAATTGATCTATTATATAATTAAAATAATGTCCAACTGAGCCATCACATTAATTCTAAAATTTTAGAAATTCCCATATTAATTGGAAAGAGAAAAAAGATCTACATCATTGATTGTTGTGAGCCCAAATTATAAAGGATTATATTAAAATAAATATTTCATATCAGCTACAACAAAAAATATAGAAATTAGGAATAAACATAATATAAATAAGAGTCCATGCTTGATTTTTTTTAAAAAAGCAACTAAATAAAATAATAGAAATTCAGAATAAAGAATAACATAAATAAGAGTCCATTTTAGATTGAAAGAAAGAGTCATATCCGTAAAACAAAAGATGTATAAACTTAGAATAAAAAATAATAGAAATAAGAGTTCCTGTTAAATTTAAAAATTGAGACAATTCTAGCCGCGAGAAATACATGGAGCACCATGCTCATTTTTTACGAAGATTAAAGCATGTTTATGCCAATATACACATACATCACGGTTCAACCTCCTTGCAGTTTATTTGTGTCACAAGTACACTTTACCTTATCTATTACTATGCCAAGATTTTGATAGATTATTTTTAGTTCATTATGGAAACACCTGTTGATACAATGTAAAAACGGGCTACCGGGTATGACCCCATCACTTTAATGTGTTTCAAAATTTATGTGCAATAATAGTACATTCAGATTAGTTGGTGCATGCAATTTGATATAGTAGTGGCTAATTGATACGTTAGCCACAGCTTACCCAAACTTTGGCCAATTAAATAAGAACCAAAAGTAGATAAACAATCATAGAAGGTGCGATTCTGACAAGTGACAAACTTGACAATCATATGTTTTGAGTTTGATTCATTCACAAACCATAGTGGCATACTAATGGGCCTCCACCATGGGCCACAATGAGCCCAGTACGATGCCAGTCCAAGATTGAGAGCACCCTCTGCACGGGCCAGAAATTTTCTGGACCAACTGCACGGGCCTCCAAGCCTACTCCCAATATTGCTCGGCTTTCCAAGGGCTACTGCAATCTGAAGCCTTTCCTATCATAGATACTGAGTGTTTCTGTTAACCATGCTGAGCATTGGAGCTAGGACAAGAGACCAATTTTCCTGGTTGGTACCTGGAAGTAATTCCAGTCTCTTCTTGCCTTGGCAAAGACTAATGGCTAATGGCGAACCTATATGTGTCTGCATTTACTAATTACCGACTATGGATTATGCCCATTTCACCAAGTTCTCGAAACTCAATCGGACTAAACGTTCCAACTTCAAGAAAACTCAAAACACCACGAGTACGAGTAGAACCATTGCACAGACCTCAAGACAGCTCGAGGCTGAAATCTGAACAAGAACCCTAGCCCAGTGGCTGTTGGGTGCTTGTAGCTTGATTCCTTTCGGTTAGATGGCAACAACCATGGCCTCCTTATCATGGGTACTGATCATCCAGCTAGCTTGCTGCACATCCCTGTCTACCTCCAGTTTTTCTTGGCTATCTCGGGCATGCATGTGCAGAACGGCCGTATGGACATTCTGCTGGGGACGAACGATCGATGCTGCATTGCTGCTGCTTGCTGTGCACTTGACCCTTGCAGGCATATGCCCTGTCTGTCAGTCTGGTACTGCTGCCCTTGGCGCATAGCTATGCAATCAAGCGGTAGGTGTGTGCATGCATGCTGCCAATGGTCCATGTATCCATCAATTAATCGAGCTGAATGTAGATGTAGCCATGTAGGGAAACAAAGTCAAGAACTGCTACGACGTTCTTGATTCATTGATCTTTTCTCTCCTCTTTTTTTTTTTTACAATTACAAGCTAGGGTTCTACAGGATTAAAATATACTATTGTTTGTTCTAAGGGTAAGGGACAGACCTTCGTTTTGGGTTTGGGAGTCAATGGATTGGATAAGATAGGATTCTGGTGTAGATCCTAGCTAACTGTATCGGTTGGGATAGCGGTTGCTGTGATGTCGACGGCGAATTGGAATACAACTTCTGAATGAACAACTTAGAATTATGTTTGTCGAAGATACCTCCATGCATTATAGATCGAAGAAGCTGTTGCGCATGGTTATGTTTACACAAATTATATCATTGCTACTAATCAGGCCTCTACTGACTGTCGAATTCTCTAGCGCAACCGTACGTAACTGGGTGTAATTTGTATTCATAACCTTAATTGTAGTACTCTGAAGGAAAAATAAAAAGGTGAAAGCATTTAAAGAACGAGAGAAAGGGGGCACCTTACCTTTATGGTTCTGAAATCTGATCCGATCAATTCCTTGGGCCACACACACGCACACACTCAACTGTTTGTGCATCGGAGAGATTATTAGAGCCCTAATGGCATGAAAAGGACGCCTGCTTATGGAGGCCATCATGAGCCACGACCGACGCAGGTATGATTAGGCCACGCTTAATCGTACAGTAACTGGAGACCTGGAGCTGCATCGCCTTCACATTATGCATGGATCCCTCTCTTGTTTATCTTTCTTAATTCCCTGGCTTCTTTTTGACATGGTTGTCTGAGCAAGCAAAGCAACCAAGCAACCAACAGCTCTGCCAGCAGTCTGAAGAGTGTAGTGATGATTCAGATCACCAACTAGCTATAGTTTTTTTTTTAAGAAAAAAGGGAAAAAAAACTGAAACATTTCATGCATTCTCTTGTGTGTAGGGCAGGAATTTTAGCTCGAGGCTCGCGAGCAACTCGGGCTTGGCTCGGTCTCAGGCTCGGCTCGTGCTCGGCTCGTATCAAAATGAGCATGAGCTGAACATATTTTTCAGCTCGTGACATTATACGAGCCGAGCCGAACCTGAGCTCAGCTGGTTCATGAGTGGCTCGCGAGCTTCTACAGTAAATTGGAAATGAGCACCTCCACTCCTCTAGTCTTTCAGTCCATCACACATTGACCCACCAGGTGACTCTGGCAGCCCAAAGCCCAGTTCGACACTTCGGCCCATCAAACCCCTTCCTTGGGGACCTGAGTACTTGGCCTAGACAGGAGTAGTAGCCAGGTGCCACCGACAGCCTAGTCCTCCCAATTCCCAAATCGTGCCGCCCAGTCCTCTCAAATCACGCCGCCCTCCCAAATCTCCATTCCAAATCGCGTCGCCCTCCCAGTCCTCCCTCCGCCAGCTTGCCGCCCGCCTCCCTGATGTCACCCCGCCCCCCCTCCCATAGTCCCTAGCTCCTTGCCGATGCCGTCGCCCCCCCAAGTCCCCGTTGGTCGTCGCTGGCTCGCTGCAGTCCTGACCGCAAGGAGATGGGGCCAGCCGGTCAGACCGCTAGGGCAGTAAGACAGTGACCGCAACCGGGCACCGGCTGACTGCTAGCGCCAAGGCACACCTCAAGCCCGAAGGCCGCAACCGCAACTCCGCAAGTGGGTGATCGGCGATCGCGAAGGGTTCACGGAGTCATGGACGGAGGTACCATTGAGGGCCAAGGGCCTCCCATTTTTGTGCCTCCCCTTCCTACTCCTACACCTCCTCTTCCTCAGTCCAACGTTTCTCCCACGGATCCGGCGGCCACATGTATTTTTGATGAAGTATGAAAAAGCTCGCGAGCGCTCACGAGCTGACTCGAGCTTTTCACGAGCTCGAGTTGAGCTAAGTTTTCAGCTCGTGAGATAAAATGAACACGAGCCGAGCTTCTTCACGAGCTCAGATGCTTCACGAGGCACGAACGAGCCTGACCTAGCTCGCTCAAGCTCAGCTCGTTTCCACCCTCTACTTGTGTGTAAATACCTGGTTTACTGAAAAGAGTATACGGTTCGCCAGTCGAAATGGACAGCCTGCAAATCCAGAAACTAATTAGCCCCTTCAATGAAATTTGTCACTCCCATGGATGTTAACAAAGAAATTTATATAAACATGTGCTCGAAACGCGCCCTCATTTAGAAAAAATCAGAAAACACGGTTAGACGAATTTATACTCTTTAGAGCATCACTTTCCGGTGTCAAGCCAGTGAGAGACCAGGAGATCAAAGCATTTACATGGAAATGGCCAATTGAAGCTTCACCTTGGCGGGCGGCCTTTTCATACATTCAGCCTATTTTACTTGGACGACCATTACATACTCGCAGGCAAGGGACTTTATCAAGGCTCAACTCAGAGAGTTCCTAACTCGTCGCCATTATGTTATCCACTTTTCACCCTATCTTCTTGTTCTCGCTTTTGATCTAGTCTTGAACTCTGCTTTGTGAGATAGTCTTTTACCCAGGAAGCCCTTTTCTTTACCTAACCCTCTTTCACTTCTTACACAGCCTAAACTTAGTTAAATACTCTGGTAAGCCAAGCAGCAGTAGAGGGCCTGCTCTTGAGTCAAGTCAGGATGCCTTGTTCTAAAGAGTATAAATTCGTCTAACCGTTTGTTCAAAATGGTTGAGCGTGACTCATGGAGTAGCTGTGCCGTTAAGATATCGGTTGGATCCAGCAAGACTCTCAACGGCTAGCTAGTGATGGTGGCAGGGAAAACGAAACCGCGGTTAACCAAACGAAAACCGCGATTAACTGGTAAACCGGTCCGGGTCGGTTTTTGAAAAACTGATCAACTAGGTTTGAATTAAATCCAAATTTGGTTCAAATTTGAAAATTCGTGAAAAAATCTAAAAAATTCCATAAAATAGTAAACATTATTATATGACTATTGGCTGAAACAGAATTTGAAAATTCAAAATTTTCATGTGTTTTTTGTTTGATATGAATAAAAATAAATAAAGAAAGAAAGAATATGCCAATATGCCATATATATGACCTGACCTGCCTCCTTCGGTCCTTCCCCTACTCGTGATGACACTTTCGCTGCATCGAGCGCCCACCTCCCACTTTCCCCAGCCCCAGTCCCCTCTCGCTCATCTCCTCCCAAACGCCTCACCAAGCATGGCTAGCCAGCAGAAACTAAGCGGTTAGCCACAAGATCGAGCGGCTAGCCGACAGATCCAGAGGTTAGCCGGAGAGGATCGACCGATTTGGGCGGCTAGCCAGACATTCGGACGGTTAATCGGCGAGGTTGAGCGGTTAGCCGAGGTGAGGCGACAATACGCCGCGCCATGCCGATGGTCGGCGAGGCGCCAGCGGCTAGCCGCCTTCGCCAATGATAGTCGAAGCTAGCGGTGCTGGCTTAGCCCTCCTGTGGCCGTGGCGACCCCATTTGTTTTTTTTATTTGATAAATGCACTGCTAGTGTTAGGGTTAGGTAAAGATTATGATTTTAGCATATTTATTTATTTGTTATTATAAAGAGATTTTGTGTTGCCATGCAGTGAGACGTTGAACAAATGGCGGATGAATCTAGCGATCCGGTTTGGGAGTATGGTCACAAAGTGAAAGCTGGATTCAAATGCAATTTCTGCAAAGAAACAAAAGCGGGAGGCGGCGCAAGCAGATTTAAGCATCACTTGGCTGGTCGTGGCAGTAATGTGAAACCTTGTAGATCAGTCCCTCCTGAGGTGGTAGAGGGAGAGGGGCTTGGCAGGAGCAGGGGTACCACGTGGGGGGTTATGGTAGTGGTGCAGGCGGTTGGCAGAAGCAGAGGCACCACTACGAGGGAACGCAACTAGATTTGGCACCAACTACACTTTCTTAGGGAGCTTTTCGAAGCATAAGAGTGCCTTCATGAAATGGATGGCAAGTCAAGAGTTTCATGCTACCTCTTACTGCCAGTCTGAGGACGGACAATATGCACATGGAAATTTGTCAGATCTACGTTGGTGGGCTAGGGTTAAAGAGTGCATCGATTCAGTGGAATACTTGTATTCTTTTCTTCGTATGGCTGACCAAGACAAGATTCTAACCATATGCAACATGCTACCAATGTACTATGATGTCTGTGGATAAATGTACAGAGACATCCAAGAGCCCGATTGAACACACTACCTAAGGGTTCTTGATAACAGGTTTAGAGATGTGGCATATGACACTTATATTGGGGCATGTTAGTATTGAATTGTGTAGTATTAGATATTCATTACAATGTGAATTGTTTTATTGAATTGTGTATTTTTTGCATGCAGCTGCGGCTTTGAGCCCATCCCTCCACTACAGTAGGGGCACTATTGAAACCATGCTAGCAGATCTGCGATGGACATTTGATAGAATGATAGACATTGGTGGAGGCAGATGTGTGGAGGAGAAAGGATGGTTCCTTTGGTGGGCAGTCTGCTTACCAAATGGCAATACATGAAAATATTAACCTAGCTAATTGTGATTTGCGATCTACCATTCTACAATAATGGTGGAGCAGACTGTTTATCAATGTATATTGTTATGTGTAGGGCAATGGTGGAGCATGTTTGGCACGGACACACCAACGCTTCAAAGGCTTGCCAAGAAGATTGTGAGTCAGTGCGCGTCCTCTAGTGGATGTGAGAGAAATTGAAGCACATTCGCCTTCATTCACACGAGGCCCGGCAACAAACTAGGATATAACAAGCTGCACAAGCTTGTTCTCGTTTGTTACAATTCAAGACTTCGCCTTGAACGGGTGAAAACTCATAGGAGGAAGATAGAATATGACTCTGCAGACCAATTCTTACACCTTTTAATTATAGGCAGAAACAACTCAATGTTCGATTGGTTAGATAATGGAAGGTACGGGCATATGTCAAAAATACTGTCTAAATTCTAGCATATGTCATATGAAAATCTAATTTGCATGGTATATTTGTTACTTTTGTTGTAGGTCAAATTCAACTCTAGTTTTAGATAAGGACAGCACTGACACTGACAACCCACTACCATCAACATTTGTCATTAACCTAAAAGATCCAGGTACTATCCAGGCAAAGACCAAAGGTAAAAGCATAGACGAGTGGGCTGAGAATATGGGAGACACCCACATTGGTAAGAGAAAGACTCGTTTGCCTCCTCCTACCAAGCGTTTATCGAAGAAGGCAAAGGGGAAGAGGCTATCCACTAAACATGATGATGAATAGGATAGTGATGAAAATGAGAAAGAGATTACAAAAAGTCCCCCGTACGAAGATTCAAATGACAGTTCCTCCTCGGATGATGGGGAGGATGGTGACAAGGATGAAGGCGAGGGTGACGAGGGTGATGGCGATGGTGACGATTATGGCGGGGTGATGGTGAGGGTGGCGCTGATGACGGGGATGATGGCGACGGTGGTAACGAACCAAGCTTCCATCATGTGATCAAATTCTACTCACAAGATTCACCTCCTATCTCGCAGAGAGCCACTAGGCCCAGATCCTCCACGTCTAGAAGGAGCAAGCAAGACAACCCACAAGACCAGGAGAGCTCAAGCTCTACGAGTGGTACTTATAGGGTTATAGTTTTTGTCCTCCCCCATATCCTCATCCAAATCCACACCTGATGATGGTGTATGAATGGGAAATGCCAGATTACTATGCAACTCTTTATCAAAACTGACAGGACAGTGCCTGGACCACAGGGCTGAGTTGGGATGAATTTAAGATGGACTTAATGAAAAACCATGGTTTAATAATCATGTCGAAAGAGGAGTACTCCATAGCATACCCTAATGTTAGATTTGATCGATATTATTGATATAATTTACAACGGTAATATTCTGTTCTCATTGCATAGTTACATCCATTTCTTTATAACATGCATGTGTAATTTTTTTATGTCTCATTTGTAGGTGCCGACGTGCCACTGCCTCCCTCCATTTATCATTACTGATTAATACGCTTGAGGTAAACTTTTGGTGAAAAGTTCAGCGGTATGGCATCTTGGGTTGTGAACTACGGATGAAATAATAAGATGGTGGATATATAATATATGTTATGAGATATGTAAATTATGTTTTTTTGTCTCCTGAGTGGATGACCAAATTATAGGGGAGGTGCTGCCGAAATTTTGTAAAAATAAAGGACTTAGTAGTGTCTTGGGATCTGATTGGGCCAGGGTGTTACAATGTCAGATTGATTCCGACAGCAAAATTAGTGCCAAATTGACATTTGTATGTTCCTATAATTTTTTCTATTTTTAAATTGAACTATCTACTTTCCTCTATTTTTCTCTAATTTTTCTATTTTCTGCTAAAACAAACCGGTTAGCCGAGCTAACCGGTCGGCTAGCTGGGAAAACCGGTCGGTTAACCGACCAAGCCGTTTTTTGACTACAAATTTGAATTTGGCTGGTTTTTTCTTGAAATTTCCGATTCGCCGAGCTGAGCCTCCCTCGGTTTTTGGGCTTGGTTCGGTTATGCAATCCCTGGATGGTGGCACCAAAAATATAGGAGACTTGACCGTTGATTCGTGACCGTCCAAAAAAACTTGTGACAGTCAAAACTTTGGTTGTCTCGTGCATGTAGTGTGTATTAGTTCCGAGCTCTCTGCTTCTACTCTGCTTAGGAACGAGTCGCACATGTCGTCCTACGCGATCTATCTATAACGAATTGAAGCCAATACGTACGTACGTACATATACGCGCGTACAAGTACAACTGTACGAGCTAGTTCCGAGTGATCAATATATAGTAGCTTACAACGACGACTACGACGTCGTATATATACATCTATACGATCGACACGCTGGTCACAGATAATGATTCCCGGTGTATTTTCCAGGGGCAGAGTTGCAGAAAAGCAAGCAGCATGTCGCCACGTCCTATGTTTTTGGTGGGGCAATGCATTTTCGTGGAGTTGTTCGAGAGAGTTGTGGTGGTACGTGCAGGGCATTTTGGAAGGTTCGTAATCCTACGCACATGCATGCATGCATGGTCACAGAGCGTCCGTCCGCCGGACCATCCCCTACTGCGGGCGCGGCATCCCAAGAAAGGAGGGGATCGATGATCTCATCCTCTCATCTCCACTTCATCAATTTGGCGTCCGGCGGCTATAAAGTACGTACGATGCATGCCATGCCATGCATCGGCACAGATACGTACGTACGGCCACCAATCAATTCATGTTCATGTGTCGTTCTTGCTTCTGGGTGGAAAACACATATTTCGGGGTTTTGCTAAAATAGCACCTGCTTTGGTAAACTATTTTCCCGATCAATAAGCACTATTTTTCGCTTCTGTTTTATAGTGGAAGTTTATTATTTTGTATGGAGAAAAAGCTTATGTGTGTGTGTGTGTTTGCTAACATTATTTTTTTCTAGTTTTTTGTAGTTGCCAAGCGGCATCTTTTAGCTACGTATTCTCAACATCGGACTTCGACTTCTTCATCGTCGATTTGCACCAAAATACCATCCTCGCTTTCTCTTTCCTTTCTCTTCCCAAAACTCCAACAAATTGTCTCTCAGCTCTTCCCCCACCTCGTCTAAACGTGCTGCCAGAATGACTCCTATACGTTGTCGCCATTCAAAACCCCCTTCGCTCTTTCTCTCCATTTAGGATCTCTCCCGTCGCGCTCTCCCTCCCTCATTTCTATCTCCGTGGACCATGTTACCTCTTCATTGCCTTTATTGCCGCTCCTCCAACCTCCACCACCTCACTTCATCTCCTCCCTTTTTCGTCCAATTATTCACAGATGCTAGATCCTAGCAAAGATAACATCATACGACAATCGGTCTCGATGGCGACAACAAAAAGAAGCTAACGGTGGTGGTGGAGGGCACGTCTCGATGAGAGGGTTCTAGTTGCCGAAGGACATACAAGACCTAGATGTGAAGTTGTGGCGCATCAGAAAAGGACTTGGAGGTGAAGTTGGAGGTCAAGTTGCTCTCTCTCTCTATATGTGTGTGTGCACGTGCACGCTCACGCGCGCCCCATGCATGGAGGTAGTGAGGGTTGCTGGTGAGACACGGAGAGGATAAAGATGGGTGGTAGTAGATGAGAAAAAAAAGGTGTCACAACACATAATTATGAGTGAGACATATGAAATTAAATGTGGTTGAAGATACACACAGTGAAATTGATCTAAAATTGCATGGTTTCTTAGTGGCTTTTTAACAAATACGGAAGGAGTGGTGGCATTTTTATCTTTTTTAACTTCTAATTATCATCTATCAATTAACCATTTTTATGCGAAAGAGAACTGATTGGGCCGGATAGGGCAAACTTTTCAGCAACGATGGCTCTCAAACAACACTCTTTTTTCATGTTGTTTAAAAAATATACACGGTACGTTTTCCCACTTATACGTTGATGCATACAACTAGCAGGATTTCGCCAAGTCGGGCAGGCTTTACCCTTGAACAATGCTTCTTTTGTACTACCTCCGGTCATAAAAAGAAGTCACCGTTGGCTCCTTTGACCATTCGTCTTATTAAAAAATTTAGCTCAAATATATAAAATAATACTTAAAATACATTTCATAATAAACCAAATAATAACAAAATAAATAATATTTATACTCCATCCGTTCCAAAATATAAGGCGTATTTTGACCGAAGAAAAGTCAAACTTAGTAAACTTTGGCCATAAATAAATCAAATAATATGCGTCATTAGTGTAACAAAGTTGTACCAAACTATTCATATTTTAAAGAGCTTTTTTATACAATATTATATTGTAACAATTCATAATATATAATAGAGGAATCTAACAGTCAAACTCTACCTCTAAAGACTTTTGTGGGGTCAAAATATGCCTTATATTTTGGAATGGAGGGAGTATAACTTTTTTAAATAAGACGAATGGTCAGAGAAGTGTCTAAAAGTCAACGGTGACTTCTTTTTATGATCGGAGGGAGCATGTATACCGCTCTGCATTCGCCTTCAATTTTGCAGCTAATTTCGCCGCGTCATCACGTCGAAATTAAGGACCACGGGAAAAGGTGGATTACTTCCGGCCGCGTACGTGGTACGGCCATGAGAATTAAGCAACAGCGGTACGTACGCACACGTGCTGATCATGGCTGCTTACATATGATCTGTTTGTACACGGATGAGCTATTTACGCCCTTGACTATTGCTTCTTCCCGGCGTTGACGGCGTTGGCTGCTTCTACGGTCCACACCAGCTACTCTCACACGTGCCAACGCGCTGCGATCGAGCAAGGATCATTCACGATCGACAATATACGTGGCCAGCAGACGTGTTCTAGATGAGCAAATTTTTATCTTTCATAGATTTTGCAACTTGCAATCATATAACAGGTATGATTATGTTGTTGTGATAGGATTACACAATCTTACAATCGTGCTATAAATGTCCGTGTGGTAAAAAAAAAAAGATGAATACTGGCTACACCAGACGGCTTGTTGCTTCTGCCTCGGCCCCACTAGAAGCGGTCGACCATCTTTGCGGCTCTTGTTATTTTGCCTCCACGATTTGGCAAACTTTTATACCTCGCCAACCCCCTTCTACCTGCTCGATTGGTTTCTGCGACTGGTGGACCTACAGTCAGCATGGCATCCTGAAGATTACTGCGAGATCTCTCAACGGCATCATTATCCATGTGATCTTGGAAATCTGGAAGGAGCGTAATAGGCGTATCTTTCATAATCAAGCTCTGTCCGCTTCCCAAGTTGTAGCCCTAATTAGGGATGGTATCGCTGCTTGGGTGGCAGCCTCCTCGCCTGTAATTTCCCTAGGCTGAGCCCCCTCCCTCTCTTCCCCCTCTCTTCTCTTCTTGTATATGTTATACAGTTCGTTCTTCCGCTTTAATGATGGCAGTACTCGATCCTGCCCGTTACCTAAAAAAAGATGAATACAAAATATCTTTTAAAAAATGAGATGCAAGATACAACTATATTTGTTTTAGACTTTTTTCAGTTTTAAATTTTGAATTTCAAATAATGTTGAATTGTGGGGTTCATTATTTGAGGAGAGAGCACTTTTATTTGCCACCTTTTTTTAAAAAAAATGTTTTGTATTTTTAAAGAAAAAACTAACCCCCTTGAAATATTAAGTCAAACACACATACCCCCTAATTTTGAAAACTAGGTAATGCCCCCCCGCCCCTTGGGCCAAAAGATTCAATCCGGTGCAAGTAAAACCGCGTAGATGGTTTCAAAGGTATTTTGCCACTTTTTGGCCATCCACGTGGGTGGTTTAGACAAATAGAGCGCACACATGGCATTTTATCTTTTTTTTCAATCTGATTTATCAGCGTAGGGTCCACATGTCAGTTCCGCCTCACTCTACCTTGCCTCTCTCCTTAATCTCCAGGTAGAGAAGGACAACAACTAGGGTTGTGATGCTCGCCAGTGAATCGGGAAGCAACAATAGGTGCGGATGGTGGGGGAAGGTGGAGGGCCGCGTGAGGCTGTGATTGGTGATAGTGGTGATGAATGATGATAAGCGAGGGAGACAAAGCCATGACTGGCCTGAGAATGCGGCGCATGGTGCAGGCGACGCTGTATCAAAAACAAGGGAAGTGATGATTGACATGGTGGGGAGATGCGGGAACTCGGGGAGCTAGTGGTCAAAGAAGTCTCACTGAGCTCTATAACAAGGGAAAAGAAGATGTGGAGGTGGTTGAGTCGGAAGGAGTGACAGTGGCTCCACAAAGAAATTCTTGCAAGGACAAGCAACTACCCCCAAATTGACGACGCCGACAACTTCAAGACTCTGAGGTGCAAATGCTGGCGTGGCACTCGAGCTCCAAGCCTATTGTGGCGACGAGAAGATAGGGATAAGGGGAAGGCGGCTCAGGTTTAAAAAGAATTGTAGCTCATTGCAGTAATCCGCATTAGCCGCCAAGCTCCCATCTCACTACGGCTGGCGTTGTCGCTCAACCTCGTGTCATCCATCCTGCTCCTGCCCCACCAGAGAGAGAGAGAGAGAGAGAGAGAGAGAGAGAGAGAGAGGAGGAGGAGGAGGAGGAGAGTTGGGAGGGGAGAAAGGGATTGGGAGAAAGAAGAGGAAGAAGGAGGGCAACCAAGGTAGGGGTGGGAGGAGGAGGAGGAACGTGGGGAGGGGAGGTTGTTGAGAGGAGAGGTAGGGGGAGAGAGACAGTAGAGTGTTAGAAGAAGGGAGAATAGCAGCTGGTGCATGGGCCACACCATTTTTATTTTTATTTACTTGATGTTTTTGTAATGAGAGTGCCATGTCATGAGCCACATCATCAAAATAGCTTGTAAAGGCTAGAATACTTGTTTTTTCATGATTATTTGCGCTTGACTCAATACTTTAGGGGCTCACATAGATTTTTTTCTTTTTAAATAATTTTGTTCGTGCTAATATATGAAAGTTTTCTAGGGTAGCATATCCTAAATTTATGGTGCTATTTTACACAATAAACATTTACGGTGCTATATAACAAAGCATCAATTTTGTAGTGATGCAGCACAACCAGTCTTACATCACCCTAGTCCCTAGCGTTCCCTACATTACATATCTGTCTACGCTTTACTTTTTTGCATGACAAATACCACTAACTAGTTTTTTAGAAACACTTACCATTTGTTACTAATGATTATGCATTAATTTATGGAAAAAATAAAAAAATCAATTTTAGATAAACAAATAAAAGGGTACATTTAACTTCAATATGAATTGTTTAGAAATGAAGCATAGCTCCTCCAGAATACTCCAGGAAATCCTTTATTTCTAGCAAGGGAGTAGCTAATTAAACAGGTTCTTGAGTTGAGCTGCTGCATATTTCCAGGGCACGTAGTGGACCAATTATCCTTCAGCTCTTCTTGGTGCAAAGGGGCTCAAAGGCGTGTGAGAATTGGAAGTTTGGGAACGTCCATGGATTAAGGCCATGGCTATGCATGATGTTAGGCTAATTATTTTTAAAGGTAAATAAGCTATCTTGTTGCTTTCGAAATGATGTGTCCGGTGTCCCTAGCTATAGCTTAAATTAATATCCAACCTTCTGATCAATGATTAACAAACAATTGTTTATAGGTCCCATATCAGTCACGCTACCTTTCTCTGTCCGCTGTATTAAAGAAAAGAAAAAAATATGTATATATGATGGATTGGTGGCACATGCCAATATATATACCATGATCTCCAAGACTCCACCCTAGTACCCTATGCAGCATCAACACTTACACAAGTATGTTCCATGACTACACTTGTTAGTAGCAGGATGTGTAGTTCAGTAGGTGCGTACCGTGCAATTGTGCAAAGCCAAACCGACGGTAATCTTTGTTCTTTGCCTCTTCTACATGATGGCCGGGCACAGTTTGGGGGAGTCATGCAGGGTACGTCGTTCACCGATAACCAAAGAGTTTTTTCGTTTAACCTCTCAAAAACTATCCAAAATCGGAGAAATTGATAAACGAATTCAGTCGGTTCGGGGAATAGCTAACCGGTGAGCAGTGGAGAAGGCCAACTTTCATAATGGAATGTATATATGGATTAAGCCTTACAACAATGATCATTTAAAATGCTATCGATGTACTCACTCCGTTCCAAAATATAAGACGTGAATGTATTTAGAAAAGTCAACGTTTTGTAACTTTGACTAATAATTAATCTAAAAAATGTATATGTTTAGTGTTGCACATGTCATATAGTTGAATTCATATTTGAAAGTACGTTAATATGATGTTAATTTTATAGTTATTGATAATATATTGTGAGAGCAAATAATGGTCAAAATTTTGCGTTAAAGACCACATCAAAAATTTATATGCCTTATATTTTGGAACGAAAGGAGTAATTATACTACATACACTATGAATTCATATTTTTAATTATATTATTTGCGAGCATGCGTTCAATGGACACCACTCCATCCATCGGATTCCTTCTCTCTACACTTCGCTCATCTCCTCTCTCTCCTTTCTGCACCTCCTGCTTGTGCAATGATTCTGAGATGTTGTGACGTTGAGCTACACATGATCAACGGTGAGCTCGGCGATGAGATCTACAACAAGAGCAAGGTGGCCATGCCGACCTCATCTCAAAGCTCGTCATGTCAACTCACTACAGAAATCGGACTTCATGTCGTCGGCTTCTATATCATCGGTCTTATCATAGCCGACGACACAAGTAGCGCGCTAGCAATAAAAAATGCTGTATTTTTTTTAAAAAAAAAACTCTATCCCCGCAGTTTTACATTCCCAAATTGCAAGCAGGGAAAGGGCGGGTGCCAATAAAAGTGCCGATAAATTGGTTGGGTTGAAGCGAGTGATCCCTCCAGGCTCCAGCGATGCGACCGCCAATGGTGCGAGCGCACGGTGGGCCCGCCGTGTCAGAGTGGCGATGAGCACCTGCGTGGCTGCGTGTGCGCGGGTTTGGTTCTCTCCGGCGGCCGTGGCTGGTGCGCGTCGCCGTCGTCGCATGGCGTGTCTGCCCGTGTTCGCTTAATTGGTTGCGCTTGCGCCTGCAGGCTGCAGCTTCGCGTGGAAACAATTATTGCCATGTGCAATATCTACATCAGGTGATGCTCTGTTCATGGCTTCACAGGTTAGACAATGTAAACTACTCAGCGTATATGCTCCGTGATGCAACTCAAGGCGTATATAATGGTACATGTGGTTACCGTCTATAATGTACTAATTCGATCGTGTTGGCTATGGATAACACTAAAAACATTATATGCAATTATAGAGATTGTTGTAGCTTTTATAGACGGTTTTCTCGAACGCATAATTTCTTGTTTCTTATGTAGAATCGACTTTTGCATTAAAGACGAGCTAAATTTTTATATAGAATTTTTACTACATGGCAGTGTTACATATCAACAATATTTTTTTCAAGGGGTGTTGCACGTTCGCCTCAAGGAAGCTCCACCCCTGCATACTCCTCAGGAAAAATAGTTCAATTCCTCAATGACTATGAGAAATCTGCGTTGCAAATGCCCTCGATCATATGGGGAAATTTGTTTCAGATGTTTTTTCTTTTTTCCTGAATTAATATAGAAATTTCTATGCACTTTCTTTTTTTCAAGAACATTCCAAGCTTTTTCTTCAGGAGTACGGCCGTAGGGGAACATAACCACCACACGCATGCACACATGTGCACCGAACATATGTTAGAAACTAAAAACTAACATCAAGATCGACACATGTTATGCATTGCAAAATATCTTGGATCATATGAGAAGATTCGTTTGGGATGATTTTTTCTGAATTAATATATAAATTTCTATGCACTTTCTTTTTTCAAAAACTTTTTAGGTTTTTTCTAAGAAGTACAACTGTAGGCGCACGTAAACTCAAACCACTACACGTATGCACACACGTGCACCAAACACATGTTAGAAACTATAAACTAACATCAAGACACACGTTTATGCATAGCACTACTAATATTTACCCTTAGGATTAAATCTAAGGGAAACGTCCGAACTTTTTTATCAATTCGTACAGGATCATGCTCAAATATATATTCCCCATCTAGAATTAACAAAAGGGCTAGGTCGGTAACCTCAAATTAGTGTGTAAATGGAAAAATTGGCTACATGCTTATTGTAAAGTTGCTGGTTATGCTATATATCCCTTACAAAACAGGGTTTTCCTCTGTGCTTTATCACACCGTCCGTTGCTATAGCAAGTTTATTTGAGAGAGGTTATTTATTTGTTGTTTATAAATGATAGTAGTCAATTTTTTTATTACTGATGGACGTACTCCACCTTAGATATCTCAACCAACATATTCACATTAATGAAATTCTTAATCACACCGTCCGTCACCGAACTAATCAGCTCAAAATAAGAAAGTCTAAACTAAGGCTATCAGTAGGAACGGATGCTAATCAATGAGAAAGGTTAAATTAACCCATCCGTTGGAACGGATGCAAATCAATGGGTTAAGTAACGAGCTAGTGTTCTCCCACCTTTTTTAATACAAAAGCAATGGGTGCCATTAATTCCGAATTAGTCCACAAGGCTCACATACTAATTGGGCGTTAAGTCAACAAGATATCGGCGAAAAATGAGGGTTGATGAAAGGAACAAGCGCAACTAATCAATCTAGCAAATACTACTACTACTATTATATAGATCAATCAATCAAAGCATCGCCAATTCGCCCTTACCGACTAAGATTCGCTTTCCACATACTATATACCACTAGTAGTAGCTAGCACTGCCATTTCTTTAATAATCCTACACATATCGTGACCTTTTCTCACTGACTCACACGCAAAAGCATGACATGCACGTACTCCTGCACGTAGTCATAGCTAGCTAGCAGAGACCCCTCTTCTCTCTCTCGCGTGAGCCGTGAGATGAACAAATTCTTCTTCATCCATGTCACATGAATTAATAATTTTAATTTTTAGAACTCAGAAAATATACGGTGTTTGTTCGATGCCAGGGAATTATTTGGTTCCTAGCCAAATATTTTTTTGAAGAAAAAATTAATTTGGTGATATCAAAGATGTCGCGGTTTGATTCCTACCACTGAAGTGAAGCGCACCGATATATTTATATAGCAACAAAGATGTCACTGATAGTAGTTTTTACCATTTAGTCTCTCAACTTTTTAGATTTTTTGAAATTCTGTTACCCAAGGCACCATGTGAAATTACCAAAGTACCCTCTTGATCTCGGTCGGGGACAAGGGACTTAAGACTTGTTCTTTTTAGTTTAATAGCTTAATGGCTTAACGGCTTATCTACGTTCTGAAAAGGCATATGCTTTAAGTTTTTTGAGTCTGTTTTTTTGCCGTTTTGAAGGTGGTTCCTAAAGCTTTAAAAAGCAGATCAAACGAAATGGATTCGAATCTCGAGACTATCTTAAAAAGCTCTCAAAGTTCAGTCATTTCAACCATTCAGATCAGCTAAAAAAAACAGGACCTTAGGCGCTAATGACTAAGTGCCCAAGCCTCGACTGCTTCTGCCGAGCACCACGCCACCGCCTCCTCCATCACCCGAACTTCACGCTGTTGCCTGCGCCTTCGCCCTCTTCCGCGTCGCCGCCACCCTGCCCCACCATTGCATTCGCTTCCTTCTCTTGAGCACCCTAGGGCGCCGTCAGCCCTCACTGCCTCCTCCCACCGGCCTCCACCCTCCTCACCTAAGCTCCCACTGGTGTCGGCCCCACCGCCTCCACCTGCTGACTGTCTCCACTGTTGCCTTCACTGAGCTTAAGGACGACGGAGGAGGCACACAAGAGGCAAGACAAGAAGCTCGCTAGGCAACGGGCAAAGTTCGAGGCATTTCGCCTATTCGGAGAAACCTTCTCGACTAGTTGGAGTATTGTCTTCTAAACTTAAAAAATACATCCCTTTTAATATCTAATTGACACGTTCACATCGAAAAAATGTTTATGCTGGTCTAAGCGGTACCAGTAGCCATCCAGACATGTATGGGGTCCTCCACCATATCAAGGTGGATACGGAGGAATACATGGCCAACTGACCATAAAAAAGAAACGACACAAAAACAAGTACATATTCAACCCATAGAAATCATAATATTAAAAAGTCAGCCATGGCGAAAGAAGGCCATCATAGCAACCACTTCCATGAGCTGACATATCTGTTGGAATGTCTCCTTCTCGTCATGTTTTTATAATAATATTCAATTTCACTGCCAATAGGTAATCACAAAAATAACATGAATCTCTTTCTTTAAACATGTATCGATCCTATCTTTTTTTCTCCTCAATGAATTAATATTCAAACCATTTTTTTTGAAAAATTAATTATATGCCACTACAAAGAGTGACAATTGAGAATTTACCACTCTAAAGATGGTTATTAAGGATTTGCCACTCTAATGAATTACTTCTTAATAATATGCCACTCTCACCCTTTTAGATTTTAAAACACATTTTTACATTTAACTAATTCCTTCCCATCATATAAAAAGACTAGACTACCCTCTCCCTTTCACATGTACACCGGCGAGCTCGACGCCGGAGTTGCGCCCACCATCCACGAGCTGCGGCAGCCATCCCCGCCAAGCTTTGTCCTCGCTGCTCTCTAGCCGCCCCCTATCTCACTGCCGCCGACATCAACGACAGCGACAGCAAGCTTGACGATGACGACAGAAGTGTTGCGCCACTGCCGCCGCAGCCTTCGAGTCGCCGCTACTCCGTTGTTGCAAGCCTGACATAGTGCTTGAGGAAGGGATTTGGAATGGTTGCCGCAGCTTATGGTTGGCAGGCGCAGCTCTGTCGGTGGCGGCGACGTTAAGCTCGCCGGTGTACATGTGAAAGGGAGGGTAGTTTAGTCTTTTTATATGATGGGAAGGAATTATAGTTTAATGTAAAATGTGTTTGAAAAGTCTAAAAGTATGAGAGTGGCATATTATTAAGAAGTAATTCATTGGAGTGTCAAATCCTCAATAACTATTTTTAGAGTGCAAATCCTCAAATGTCACTTTTTGGAGTGGCATATAATTAATTTTCCTTTTTTCTACTTTCGGCAAATGTAAGATGTAAACACATCACACCTGGTGAGATAAGCAAGTCCGTGGTCTCAACTTCTTACTTGCCCCGTTTATAAGCAGCATCGCCCGGCAAAGTCTACCAAAATCCGGCAATTCGTCAAGACCTTTTGCCACATTCGTAAGTAACTTCTTTTGTTTTGAAAGAGACATTGGCAAGTAACATCCGATACTTATACTTAATTTGGCAATCACAAGCTAAAATGGCGATTACTAAGTTAATTACTTTTCATTTGTTGGAGTCGTTCTTCTTGAGAACTGTAGGTGCGATATTGGACGCTTGCAATGACATAATCGATATTTTAGGCGTTTATGAACATTTTTTAGTTGCGATCTATCTTGATGTTGATTTGTGTCCCCGTCAAGGAGGTGTGGTCTCTTTTTCTTGACGTGTACATGTAAATCTAGTGATAACACTTGAACCATAAGGCCTAAACAAGATGGGATTTGTGACCGTCTATTTATTTATACTAGATTTTGACGTGTACATTAATTTACTCATAAAGGAATTTTTTTACATTTAATTTGTAGGGTGTACAATAAAACTCTAGATTTAGTCGAATATTATTTTGATGTGATTAGGAAGCTCCCTCCCCTTCACTCCAGTCTACAATTAAGCGACTTCCTCCTACTCTATTCATAAGACCATGCATCACCTACGGTATTTCTTCGGATGTCATTTTCTCTCCGCGAAGAGATTTTGATCCATTCAGATGCTCCAACATATTCTCTTCACGATTGTCTTTAGAAGTTTCTTCGTGCATTCTCTTCAAAAAAATTTTTTTGTTCTCTTCATAAATTTATTCGAATGAATGTTGTTGGAGATGGTAGGGAATAAAAGAAAAAATATAGAGAAGGGAACGGAAAAGGAAATGAAACAGAGAAAAAATGATCGGAGATGGTCTAATTGAAACCTAAAATTTATTGCACTTTGGGAAGCTGATATACAAGACTTTAAAAAAAATTGCATAAAAAGAAAAAAAACAACCTTTGTCCACAATTTGTACTTCAACCATAAAACCACCACTTGTACGAGCTCAGCTGCTGGCTGGCTGCCTTTTTATCAGTGCGCCCAGAATCTCAACACCACACGGTCGAAAGCCCATGCTCGTACCCTCCCCCCCGGCGGCGTGGAGCAATCCCATCCGTCCAGATTTTGATCGGACGGCCGTGGACGCGCCAGTTGGCACAGGGACACGCCGATTGGCACAGGGACGTGCCATTCGTGCTCGCGGCAGGGAGGATCCGAGAGGCGAGAACCCCCCGCCCCGCCTCCCTGTCTTTTAGGCCGATTCGTCTTCGTGGGGCGCACCTTCTCTCTCCACCTCGCCCCCCTCTCTCCTCTCTCTCTCTCTCTCTGCGCGGCTTCTCCGAATCCGCCATTCCCAAGGCTAGCAGCGCCGCTGCCGTCCCGAGCTCGCGCGGCTACCCTGAAGCTCGCCGGACGCGACGCGACGCGAGCTCGCGCTCGCGCTCGAGCTCCCTCCGGCTAGCTGCTTGGCTGCTCGGCGCCGCCGCTTGGAGATCCGGGCTGGCATTTCTTGGTAAGCTTATGCTTAGCTTCTCTGCTCCCAAATCCGGCTGCTTGGGCGCGTGCGGTGGCCGGGTTGCTGGCGAATTTGCTCGTGCTGTGGAGCTCGTGGAGGCTCCTGCGGAATGTGGCCTCGCAGGTGGCCGGCCGGCGCCGGATCTGGGAGTTCATCTTCGTGTGCTCCCGGAGCGCTCAAGTTTTGTTTCAGTCTCTTGTTCTCGTTTTTTTTAGTTTTTTTTTTTCGTGGATTTAATTGCCTACGTGGGCGAAATCGTTTCTTGGTTCGGTTATCGCTTGCGTTTCATCTTTCGAGGGAGCTGAACCGAAGTCGGGAGCCAAAATGGGTTATTGCTGCGGAATCTGTCCCTCTTCTCCCCCACCCAAATTTTGGGGCTCCTGAGACCTGAGTTCTTGATTCGAGCTGCCTCTGCTGCAACAGCAGTGAGAGCAACGCTCCCTTTGATGTGATTGCATTTGTATCTTTCTTCCTGGACTCTGGCTTACTGGCTGCCTTTGGATTTCTCTTTTTATATATAATATATAGAAATGATCTCTCAGCAATTTGGGAGATGTAGCTATTGCCATGTCTCAATCACTAACTCTAGATCTCATGATCTTGCAGGGTGGTCACAGGTTGCACTTGTTAAAAATAAAAGTTGGTTTTTGGGAAGCCCTCTCAGTCGCTGAGGCTGCCATCTTGGATGACGTCTCGGTGAAAGGCACAATTATGGGAGTATGACTTGCCAATCTTGGTTGCCTCTGCTGGCGATGGGCTAAGTTGGCGTACTATCTGCGTCTCTGTCTGCTGAATCTGTCTACTTGGGGGGTGATGGGGTCATCCGGTTTCAGCTCCGAGATAGTTGAGTCCACCGAAGAATTGGATAATGCGCCCGTTAGTTGCTCCAGCTTCCTGCATTTTAAAGTGAAATCTGAGGAAAAAGATGGGAGGTGCCGTGATTACCCTGTGGAAGATGACCTCGAACAGCTTCTTAAGGCTATCGATAGCAGAACGTTTCGTCGGGCACATAGTCCTGGCCAGGCCGGTGCCGACAGTCTGAGGAAGAATGCTCAGAAAAGATCAGCTAGACCAGGGCTGTCTCAAACTGCAGGCATCGGGATATCATCCAAGCCTGTTGATATGAAGCAGGCGCTGAGAAGGCTTTGCATTTCCCAGGCGTCGGAGATGGCTGCAATGAAGAGGCTGTCAATGTCGCCTGGGTCGTCGAGTTCATCTGAAGCAGGGACTATCCATAGGCTTTATGCCTCCTTGATGGTCCAAAGTAATGGTGAAAGCCATCTGCTTGATGATGAAAAGATGAACTTGATTGAAATATCAATCACTCCGGAAAAGATTGATAAGAACTCATCTAGAGGAACAAGTGAATTCAGTGAAGACTGTGATTTTCAAACAGCTGATGGCAGTGCAGTCACCTCTCTGCATTCTGCATCTTCTACCTCGATTGAGGTACGGAAAATCAGGATCCAAGATGTCATCGGTGGTGACCCTGTAGACAATGAGAATGTGGTGGAAAATGGAATATTAAGCAAAATTTCTGCAGCTACTGAAGATGGCTCTCCTAGAGTACCTATATTGAGCAAACCCATCACTACTTCTCGACTTGCCAAGCCAGTCTTTCGATGCAAGACTGTCAGTAAGAAGAAAGTGAAAGAAGAGCCACCTTCATTGGGTAATTCCTCCAATAGCACTAAATTCTGCTCTTCAAAGGAGTCCATCTCCCTTGCATCAACCAGCTGCTCTTCAACATCCAGCATTACCAATCCCACCAGCTGTGCGGAAGAAGATAAAGGAAATCCAGAACTAGAAAAATCTGACGAAAAAACATCTGAGTGGTTAGGATCAGAGGAAAAAGGTGAATGCTCCCAGAACTCAAAGAGCAGCATTAGTGAGTATGGCTGTAGCACAAGTATAAGTGATGAAAGCCAAATTGGATTGTGTGGCTATAGCAACAGGCCTCACATGGCGAAGGATCTTCGTTGGATAACCATTCGTGAGTTGGCATTGCAGCAGGGGTCCTTAGGACTTGACAATTTCAAGCTTTTGAAGCGGCTTGGTTGTGGGGATATTGGAACTGTGTATCTTGCTGAGTTAGCTGATTCAGATTGCTTGTTTGCTTTGAAGGTTATGGATATCGAATACCTGATTAATAGGAAGAAGATGCTGAGAGCACAGGCTGAGAGGGAGATACTAGAAATGCTGGATCATCCATTTCTTCCTACTCTTTATGCCCATTTTACCACAGATAATCTCTCATGTTTGGTCATGGAGTACTGTCCAGGTGGTGATTTGCACGTTCTTCGTCAAAGACAACCTGGGAGAAGCTTTCCAGAGCCAGCTGCAAGGTAAATTAGATGTAATATATAGACAAATTGGCAATCAGTTCACTAGAATTCTCCATGATTTGTGCAGTTCTTTTTTTCCTTTTATTGATTAACTCGCTAGATTAATCTTCCCAATGATTACAAGCTCAACCCAATTACCGATAGACTACTTTACATGTGCTAGTTGCAAAAAAAAAAATCCATATTTTCTTTCTTTGGATATTATGAGTGCTAAAATCTAACATATAACAACCATATTGAGAATTTGAGATACATGTACATTCCAAATGGTGATAGCTCCAAATTTTTTTTTTTTGTTTCTGTCATTTTAACTCCTATTAGAGATTCAGCATAAACACATCATGTTCTTTTCTGCACAAATAACTAAATTTGGGTGGTCTGGAATCAGAATAAAATGTGTAAATCTTTTCACCCTGAAAAAAATTAAGGCTATGTTTGTAAGCATACGTGTTGAACAATCTTGAATGAAATTTTCTGCTAGATATCATTGATAAAAGGACAGTATGGAGCTTTGCTGTTAAGTGTTAATTGTAAACATGTAATTTCTTGTTCTTTTCTACTTTTTTTTGTTGTCCCTGCTAATCTGATGCGACCTACTTTGATTTTGATTTTATCCAGTATCTGTGGGTCATATCATGTGATATTCCTTCTTCAGAGTGTTAACAAGCCATATGCTACATCCCTGCATAGCATTACCAAGTTCTATGATATTATCAATTGTCATTTTTCTATTAGTGTACATTCTTTCTGCTTTTTATTCATTCAGTCCTAAGCTGGTTTGTTGTACTTCACTGCACTGATAAAATTGTTGTTTTGCAGGTTTTATGTTGCAGAAGTTCTGCTTGCTCTAGAATATCTTCACATGCTGGGAGTCATATACCGTGATCTTAAGCCAGAGAACATTCTTGTCCGTGAAGATGGTCACATCATGCTCTCAGACTTTGATCTCTCACTAAGGTGCTCAGTGAACCCTGTGCTGCTCCGGTCATCCTCTTTGGCAGCAAATTACCAACCTAGAAAACTTGCAGGACCTTGTGCAGAGAGCTATTGCATCAGTTCATCATGCCTCCAGCCCTCTTGTGCGCAAACTTCTTGTTTCACAATTACACCGCGTCCCTCAGTGCCGAGGCCTCGGAAGCCCAAATCTTCCCAGAAAAGGCTCCCTCAACTTGTTGTAGAGCCTACGGATGCACGCTCCAATTCCTTTGTTGGCACTCATGAGTACCTTGCACCAGAAATCATCAAAGGAGATGGTCATGGGAGTTCTGTGGACTGGTGGACATTTGGTGTCTTCCTTTACGAACTTTTGTATGGTAAGACACCCTTCAGAGGTCCTGGGAATGATGAAACACTGGCAAACGTGGTTTCGCAGAATCTTCGGTTCCCAGACAATCCAGTTGTCAGCAGCAATGCCAAAGATCTCATAAGAGCTTTGCTAGTAAAGGAGCCAGAGAACAGACTGGGATCATTGAGAGGAGCAGCCGAGATAAAGCAACACCCTTTCTTTGAAGGCTTGAATTGGGCCTTGATACGATCCTCGGCTCCACCAGAGACACGACCTTGTGATGTGGTGACTGTTGCAACAGTGCGGAAAAAGAAAGAAGGCAAATGCCTGGACTTCAGGAGTGAACCTGAGGATCTAGAATTTGAAGTTTTTTAGGGAGGTCATGGCACAGTTTAGCATTATTTCCAACGGTAGACTCCACTTTTTTCTGAGTAGCCAAAGGCTGGGGGTGTACATGTAGATTCTTGTATTTCAGTTACTGCTATGTTCCTGTTAATAGATTACTAAATTAAAAGGAATCATCAAAGCTCATGTCATCATGATTGCTGCATAAAGGCTGCTTCCTCTTGGGAGGTCTCATCACCAGAGCTCAAGTAGATTTTAGTGTTTTTTCCTCCTATTGTTCACATGAACACTGATGAAGCATGCATAGTTTCGCTGCTGCTATTTTTGCTAGCTGCAAAAGCTGCTTACTTTATTTTCTTGTCAAAAAAATACAAAAGAGTCTGAATGCACTAGTTTCGTGCATCTGCAGATAACAATGCATTTAGACATTTAGTGGTGGCTTGCAGCTTGCTTTTCTCTAATAAAATTATCTCCAGCTGCAGTTTCATCTACAAGACTTTTTAAGTTCAGGAAACCAACCTGAAAACTTCACAAGATTGTCGTTTGCCAGATTAAACGAGATGACCAATTAGTTTCCATGACGAAAGATTAAAGTTTCTTGGTTCAATAAACAAATTCAAATGAGCATAAAATAATATCAAGATGGATCACAAAATAATCAAATTATTGGGACGACGCAGTGTGTATCTTTGTCTGGTTTCTCCCTAGTCCCTAGGATTCTGCTATCCCAAGGCATCATTGCCGCTTGCCACTGTGGGCCCTATCAGATGATATTCAGAGGCTTGTACCCCATCCACATGTGTAGTAGCTAGACACCCAACGTGAGCAACCAAATGGCTCTGCCGCAGCAACGAGTTGTTGGATCCAGGAATTTCCAGCTGCAAAGAAATGAACACCAGAAATGAAGCAACCAAGCCTCGGCAATCGGTGTGCACAGACTTCCATTGTTCAAGTAGCTACATTTTGGCTATTTTTCAGATAAAGATGCCATTCTGAACTCATTTTTTTTATTTCTCATCTTCTCCAAGGTCCACACTGCGACTGATGGCCATGAACTGTCGGACGAGCACCAATGGCGCGAAAAGGACGCCTGCTTGTAGAGAGATGGAAGGTGTCACTCATGAGCCATGACCGACACTAGAATGATTAGGGCAAACACCTAACCGAACAGTAACCCGAATAGCAGTGCCGTGTCGTTATGTTACAGGATATGACGTGTCTGGTGAAGGGCCTGGCTCGGGCGCATTGTTGTTTTTTTTTTGTTTCGTTTTGGGCATAGATGAGATCTCAAAAAACCGTGAGCTTCACCAATTACTAGTGTAGTTTATTCGTAAAGCACACCGAGATCATAATATTATGGTAATGCCTTTTGAGACTAGCCTATTCATATGATTTTTATCTATTAAATCTAAATATGTAGAAGATCTATAGATAACATTTTCAAACTTTTGACTTGCGTGTATATCAAATGATAATTATTTGATTTTCATCTTGATACGCCTAAAGATACTTTTTTACTCTATCTATTGTTCACTTGATAACAGAAAAATTTACAGCCTAGGTTTTTTATTTTTGATAGAGTAGTTGCACCCTAGTTTGATCCTTGGCGACGGAATGTGGAAGTATCCTTTTACATGAGTGGCCAACTCAACCCCAAGGCAGATCGGAAAGCTGAAAATCCCCCTTTACCTTTCTTTGCTTTACATGGAATTGTATACAAGAAAGTGACGGCCCTGAAAGCCTTGAGAAGAAGGTTCAGTTAATGTTCCCATAACAATGTCCAGTGCAGGTCACTATGCAGCATCCAATGCAATTCCTGGGCAGGCAAGAAAATATTCAATACACCTTAAAGATGCTGAGAGTGTTGTTTAGTACCAAGTCTTGTGGACATCCATCATCCATGTTCTTGCAATGATTAGTCTCATCATCCCTTAAAAAATAATGGTTGTGACGCTTTACTTTATGATGTGGTTAGAAAGAGTGAAATTGGATGAGAAGAATGGTCCATTGGATCCTCAAAGCGGATGGGAAGCAGCAACGCTTGCTCTCAATCGACAGAAATTTACATCTTTTTGTTATGATTCAGTTCATATCTGATGCTATATGAAGCAAAATCAGTTTGACAGTCTAGCCGTTGTTGCTATTCTAATCAGGTGTGAGACAGAGCAGTATATTAGTCTTACAATAGGAAGTAAAACAGTTTGTGGTTGATGTGTTCCTAAATAAGATCCAATGCATGCTGTAATTTCTGGGTTCTGTAAATTTGCAGATGTGATTTCCACACATCTTAAACGACAATAGTGATTTCCATCAAATGTTTGCAGTCCAACAACTATAACATTTGGTCACAGATGGTTGCATATTTTTGTTAGTGTTTCTCAGAGAGAGAGCTGTTGATGGAAGAGTTGCAATGCTTCAGATAAAAGAACAATTTCATAGGCCCAATAATTTGATGTTGTATATGCATTATTCCTTTTGCACTGATGGTCCTAATAAATTGATCGTTATTTTAGTTATAGATGTCAAGACGTTAGTCTCCGCTGTTTATGTCAAAATATATGTGTTCATCAATCCTGCATGCGCGTACCTTGCATGCGCACTGGATTTGTGTTTAAGAGGAGATCCTCGAGCGCCTCGGTCGCGGCCTTCCTTGCCGTCCGCCGCCCGGTCGTCACTGGCGATTGCATCGCGGAGGCAGGGGACCGAGGCGGTGACTGACCTCGTTGGCGCTCGCCGCGGCCGCTGATGTGCCGAGGCCGAGGAGAGCTGATGAGCGCGGGCTTGGCCTTGAAGGCATTGCTGCGCAGGAGCTTGAGGAGGGCGGGCGGTGTCGATGAGCGCGGCGCGCACGGAGGAGTCCTGGTCGCGGACGCGGCGTGGGCGGCGGCGACGAGAGCGAAGGCGCGGAGCGCGTGGTGGCGGAGCTGGGTCTTGTCCGTGGGGCGCGCGTGATGGCCTCGAGCTCGGCCGCCGCCATGGCCTCCGTGACTCGGTCGGGAGCCTGAGGATTGAGGAGGCAGCGGTTCACGCGCTGCCTCACTGACCTTGTTGTGAAGGGGTAAATGAGCCAGAGGCATAATAGATCTCTCACGTCAGTTTTTGTCAAAATTTAGCTAAAATACTTGAATAGGCATATGTTAGAATAAACAGCGAACTGTGATAAAAAAAAATTATATGAATGGTAGTATATATTAGAGGACCCATCAACTTTTTAAATATGTATCCATTACAACTTTAAATTGCTGAAAAATCTAAGAGAAAAATGCCTTCCGGCTGGGCCTAGAACGGAGACCTCTTCTGGCTTCTGGGCTTCACCCTTAAAATTTCTTCAAAGCCCTCAGTCTGTCATCTGGAGAGTATTACAATGATCCATCTTGAGTCACAGGCACCAGCACGAAAGCATCTAATTTAAGGATCTATCCAAATGGCTTAGTTTTTTTTTTTGTGAGATAATGTTAACGAGCATATGCTGATTAGGTAGGTCGGTCGTGGACTTGTGATTCTTCCAACACAAGGCTTAAAATTTCAGTTTAAATTCCAACCTCTACACTACTGAAGAAGAAAAAAGCAACTCTAACCAGAATGTTCCACGCAAATAGGTATGAACTCTTTCGTTTTAATCTAAGACATTATAATCCGATTCACTGTAATCAATGATAGCGATACAAATCTTTTTATTCTGATTAACACGAAAATTTATAGTATTTTTATGAACATAGAAAATTAGTATTTTACATTAGCCTGGTGGCTTCTTTTTATTCCGTTTAGACAGTAGTAGATAGCTAGATCGTGAGTTCGAGCATGTTGCTAGATGGCCAGGTGACAAGGCTACTGTCGGTAAGCACATAGGCTATCGATCAGAGACTTTCTTTCTTCTCCTATGAAGAATTGAATATGTGGCCCATGCTCGGAGATGTGGCTCGACGACTATTTTACAGATTCTTGTACGATGTCGAGTCTGAGTTTGTCAAATCCAAGCTCTTCTATGATGCTTCCTCAAAAAGAGGCTGCAATCGTAAAATTCTGGCCCTCACCTCGATCAAGAACAGTTTGCTTGGTCAATGCTTAAGCTTAACTAAGACTGCCACTGTGCACAATGTTTGTTGCAAACAATCTATTGCACGCAGTAAAGTTAAAAGAGTTACAGGCAGAAAACATTAGATGCAAGCAGAAATGCTATAGACATGCCGATATAAAGGAAGGAACTCCAGACTCCAGAGGTTGGTCATAGAGACAGAGATACAGAGCTAGCAGTTTTCAGTAACACATGGCAAGGCCATTGATGTTCATGGGAAGCAGCCACTGTCCCTGAAGCCTGAAGGAATAGCAACACCACATCAGAGGCGTGGAGACGTAACTACAGGGGGAGATTGAGGCCTTTCCCCACTTCCACACCAATCGTCTGAAGAACACCTTTGTGCAGCACCTGAGATTATAAGGACCCCCAAGAAAGCAAATAATCACACAGTGAATAACAGTTGAATTACACAGCATGTAATTGTTATTCAAAAGATAACAATTTTGACACTTTTTCTGTGAGAACCCAGTGATCGATGACTGATGACTGCTGCGTACCAGCTCGACAATGAAGACCCCGATGAGGCCGAGCATGCAGGCTCTGGAGTTCCAGACCTCGGCGGTCGTGGTGAACCCTAGGAAGGGCTCGCTGAGCCTGGGCTGCACCCTTGGCACCTCAACCTGGCAGAAAACCAGATGCAGTAAATGCACTCAGACACTGTGAACCAAGCACAGAATCTGCAGTCATGTAACTAGCTAACCCTAGCTCGTCCACTTACTCCTGCAGGAAGCTTCGCCGCCCTGACTCTGAAAGCTCTAGCTCTTGCTCTCGATCTTGCAGAGCAGGTAGCAACATTCTTCTGGAACCTGCTGCTGTGAAGGGGCAGGAAGCTTGGTAGGAGGGACGGTGGGCGAGCTGTGGAGATTGCTGCCATTGCTAAGGATGGATCTCCTCCCTGCTTGTGTGTCTCCTTGATGCTGCTACCTGTTATCCTCTTGCCCATAGATGAACCTAGGCCAACCAGGGCAGGATGCTTGCGGCTTGCGTATGTGGCCATATCTAGGCCACACGTCATGCAGAGAATGGAGACGCGACCTTGAAGAGAGCATGCATATTAGGGATCCATATCCGGTGGCTGATGATGTCCTAAAATTTCTTTTGACCTTAAAGGAGTTTCGAGGTGCCGAAAAAATTATTAAAAATTATAGGTTTTAGAGTTTTGAGAAAAAAAGTTAAAGCTATGTGTGCCAAAGCTTATATTAAAATAATAAATGTTATGCTTAAGACTGTAATCTGATTTTAAGCAGAAAAGCAGTGTTCTGGTGCACTTTATGGTTGGCGATGTGGTTTAACATGCTATTTTCAATATCGATCATTGATCACTCGATATACACTAGAAAATCGGTACAGAAGAAAAGGTGCGACATTTGTTCATCAAATTTTAAATTCGAACTCGAAAATGGGTGAATACCGCCTGATACCGAGAGAAATGACAATGGACGATAACGACCTATTTCAAAGTGATTCCCTTTCACAGTTTTCCCATTGAGCCTGTGTGCCTGGGTGCCTGACGGCAGACAGAACAGTCCCTACAAAAGAACACAAGTTCAGTGCATTTTCTTCTGAGGTTAATTTCCATGAACAACAGTGCGAAAGCAAACGGTGGGCTAGTTGGTTATGTAAGAAAACGGAGAACAATGAACTGGTATTTTCTGCACTGTTGTTTTATTACAAATGATTGTTATTTACAAATCACAAGTAAAGATGCTGACCAGAAACATTGCATTCTTAATTACACCCATTGAAACTCACCAAAGAAAAAAAAAAAGAGAAAAAATAGCAGAGCCTAACTGTAAGCGCATGTGGACATGTAGTGCCTAATGAAGATTGTACATGAAACAAATTGTCCAGGATGAACAGGTGCCTTCCGGCGTGTGATTTGCAAACATGAGAAGTACATTCCACAGGTATGAAATTAAGGAGAAGCAGGGCTTTGTTGTGCTCGCATCACCAATTCTTCGGTGGTGGTTCCTATGATCTCGTTCGCACGCTTCAATGGCACACATAAGGTCCTTCCAATCGAATCCTGAGAAGCACAATTTTATCATAAACATGTAAGATCCATCAAATCGGATCCTTGGAGTGGACTATGTTTTCATTGGTATGCATGGACCATTCAATGAATAGATGTTAACAAGAATGGAGAAAAGCTCTGTTGTACAACTAGCATGTAGGTATATATCTTACTACAAAAGTTCATTGGCAAAGTTTGCATGGTTAGACGATAGAACAATTGCCTGCTAGTTAGCCACTACTTGGCACCTCAAGCCCCTCTGAGCATGATATCACAAAAACTAATGTCAATTAACAAGATGCCATATGCCTACGATTCTGGCATGTTGCTCATTTTTTAACAAAATTCTGTCTGTTTCTACCGTTCAGTGGTGATTTAACAGGACTTGTAGGAACCAGAAACAGGAACCAACAAAGAAGCAAAGAAATCCATGGGACATATAGGGCAAGTTTCAACTATCTCAGGATAGGAATTTGGATTTCTTGCCATGCTCGATATTCTCCTGCGCAAGCAAAGGTACCTCTGCACAATCATTCTAAACATCCCGTCCCCATTTGCTTGCCTATGAAGAGAGGCTAGCAGTGCCAGCGAAGAGCCTCAAGGAACATCTGAATCGAAGCTGCACAGAAGTGTCCCCTCCGAAGCTTGATCCATGACCACCAAAGGCTGATTTATTGTTGTCAGGGCTAGATACCTTTGAACCATCATCGCTGGCTTTTCTTCTTATTTGTCGAACTCAATCCAATCGCCACCGAAGTCTAGAGCTCACCATCAGCCTCAATCCACTTGTTTTCTTAGTCAGATCTGAGGCTCATCGTTATTACCAGCCACTCTGGCAGTACTCTGCCGGGCCAATACATCATTGCAGACATCACTAACACTCTTTTCTGCTCATGCTAACCAGCAAACAGCCGCCTGGCTTGCCTAGCCTTGCCTTGCCGAAGAGCAAGGTTGTGCAAGTGAATTAAACATGCCTTTCTGGTAATATATTCTTCAAAGCACTAGATCGTGTAAGATTTCATGGATGGTGAACCTCACAGCATATTTTGGGCATCCTAGTATGAATATTCGTTAGCCATTTAGGTACACAAAGTCACAAATTAATGTAATCAACGCTTTTTTTGTCCAGCGTATGAAAATTAGAGTACCGTAAACAGTGGCAGAACAAAGTTAGAATAGTGCAATATTACATGTTGCTCTGATTGGTGATTCACATGTTTGAACAGAAGAGGCAAAGAAGTTGAAATACTGTTGCCAATTTTTTCAACACCAGAGCAGCAGAAATCATTGAGTCTTATTATTTTTTAAAAAGTACTTTTTGCAAAAAGTAATCAGGTATTTGCAAGTAATTAATTCCAAATCACGCAGCGAAGTGATTGGTACCCACATGTAGATTACCAGTACCAATTGTCAAACAAAGGTGCAACAATTTTCATATAGTAAATCTGGCTAGCTCCTGTTCCCACAAGAAACCAATCAGACAAATAGTGCAAGCCCATGGCCACCAGCTGGAGGCCTGGAGCTGATCCAGTTTTCACACTGTTGATTTTGGTAGATATAGGCACTAAGTGTGGACGGTGTTATATTTTTAGATTAGAATGAATAGGGTGAGAGATTTACCCGATGAACAATACCAAGCTTCTCTAATTTCTTGACAGCATCATGAACATCAAAATTGCACTCTGCACCAAACTCTTCCTTAATTAGCTCCTCACAACGCAAATCAAGATCCTGGAAGGAACAAAATGAATAAAAATTGTAAGGGACCTAAGCTCGCATTAAAGGATCCTAAGAAGAAGCAAAAATAGTATATAAATGGATTTTAATTTGAATACAACCAGCCAGAAATTTCTTTACTGCAACAACCCCATACAAAGAATGATCTAGTTTGATCAAGCAAATATTTTATTCAACAAAAAAACTTGAGATATGATGAGGATACTACTTTTCAACTTTCATATGCTAGTATGCTACAAAAGAATTAACACCTATACAGATATCTGTCACACATGATGGGGTTTCCTCTTCTGACAGTGGACAAGGACTTCATGACATAATGTCCGAAACATGGTAAACTCGGGATGGCATGTACCGCTAATATAAAAGTTTAGCCAGATGGGGTTTTAATTTTAAATTTTTTTTGCGAGGAATGTATAGACATTTTTGTTCCTGGCTGACATCACGTGTGTGAGGTATATTGTCAGAAAACATTAGTCAACTGCACGTGAGAGGTATATTGTCAGAAAACATTAGTCAACTGCACTACAGGACAACAATGGCTACACAACCAAAAGTTTACTAATGAAAAAGGAACAAGGGCTAAACAAAAAAAAAAGGTAATGGCAGGATTTTTTTATCAAAAAAAGGTCTTATGTCATACATATTTAATATGTTCAATGTGATACAGTGGATAGAGTGTAGCAATAGTTAGCCATACGTACTTGTACAGTTGCCTTCCCCTGCTCCATTAAAATGTAGTAACAAATTATAACCTCTTTTACCTACATGAAACATTATGGCATTTCAGTACGCTGGGCAACTTAGATAAAAGTAAAGTGTGTGCTGCGCAAAAGATTTCATCCGTTGTTACTTCTTGCTGTATGACATCATCACATAAGTGAAGAAGTGTTCCTTTTCCACTATCAAGCTGTTTGTCATACATTGATTTTGTAATCAAGTTCTGATAGATTGTCATATTTTGCTGGAACCTGCAACACAAAAAGGCAAATTCATCATATACCAATGACATAAGCGTCATTCAGTAAGCTCATACTTGGTCCCAAAGATTAAGAGTACTACACTAATACAAAAAATGAACATTATCAAACTAACATATTGAGCTTGAAATTACTGCACTAATACATTGCGCTAAGTGGTAACCTTCTAGGGAAGTTACCTCATATAGATATTTATTAAATGATGCCTGAGGCATAAAGAAAGGACATCAATTAAGCACTCACGTGAAATAAATCTTCGCACAGTAACCAATCACACCAGACAAGATGGCTATCACAACCCATACATCTGCCTTCGGCATTTCAAGAGAACCAACTAGAGTGACCTGGAATTTATAAGCAATCGTCAGTAAAAATTGCTATAGCTTCATGTAGGGGCAACTAAAACAACACTAGAAACATACCAAACCAATGACAGCAGATATAAGAAACTTGACCCAATCCATAGGTGTTAAAGTAGGATTCTTCTTCTCTGGCTACAAAGTAAGTTCCAATTTGAGGAAACATCCACAGAAACAACTATGATGTTAAAAATGCTACACATGGATCTCACTTCTGGTAATCTATCTTACAAGAACAATTTCCATGTCAGCCATTGGAATATTCTTGAAATGCTTCACAAATATTCCTCGATCAGGCTTAGTCTTTGTGCCAGCCCTCCTGTACATATACAGTCAGCACACAAAATTAAAATCACTGCATCAATACTTAAAAGTTAAAACACCAAATCCGTTCATAAATATGCAGCTTGGCTGCACGTGAGAAATTGAAGTTACCTGTACACCACAATCATCCTATCAAATGTAGGTTCTTGAATTGTCATCTTACTCATCAAATTTTTCAGGCTGTCACATGAAAAATACTGCATCTTAGAGAGTACGTTCAATTGTAGTCTACCAAAATTTATCGAGAAAACTATTAGCAACCTTAGCTCAATTTTCTCTAGACGAACGCGCTCGACAAATAATTCTTGTTCTTCCGTGTCTTCAATAATTTCATCCGTCTTCTTAGTCTCTTTCTTTAACTCCACCTGAGGTTTCTTAGAGAACAATCTATCAATCCTGGTAAAAAAAAAAGATCACATCACTTTTTTGCAGCTCTGGATAAATTTGGGTTAAAAAGAACTAAAAGATGCTGTTTAAATGAAGTCAGATACCTTGTAACCCTGAGCAAGGACCTCCAAGCTCGGGATATGATCACATCCACTTTCTCCATGATAAAATAATCTGTTGTACAGTCAATTCCAATGCCCCGCCGAAAGATAACATACTACAAAAATGTGGCCAGTATGAACTATGAAGTATAAAAGGTGTAAAACCAGCACTAACAAGAGTAACAATTAATGTTCTTGTCAGACAGCCAAGGATAAGGAAAGAAGATACAGAACCATGAAAATAAACATAGCATGCTGCTTTGTGCACCAAATACTAAATTACTGATCATAAATCCCTCACATTAGATATATAAACCATGTCATTAAGGAAATAGATGGCCAGGAAAATAGTCACAGAAAATGAATATTACCTTATCAGCAAATGCAGGTAGATTATTATGTGGGTGCTCTTTAAAGTATCTTGTCAACAACTTCTTGTCTAGCTACATTTCAAGGGAAGTAATCAGTGGGCTTAACATGTAGCTTCTTGATGTTCACATGGAAATGTTATGATTACAGACCTTAGATTCATCAACTTTGATGGGGAGGTTCAAAAGATATTTTCCAGACTGTGCAACATCATACTCTTCATCAGATAAAAGCTTGAAGTTGCTCTTGTCCATTACCTACTTAAAATAAATAGTTCAGATGGTCACAAGTTGTAATGATCAAGCAAAAATAATATTGTGCAAGAAGTGTTACTGTGATGTCAATTGAGTTGAGCAACTCACATGATCAAACTAAAGTAAGGGAAAGGTAGCTTTTTCTCTTGTCTCCTATGAAGGCAGTAACGCATTGTCCTCTTCTGAGGAAATACAATACAGGAGACACAGCAGATTCAACTGGTCACAATGACCATTACCTCCATACAGTTATGATAGGACAGTAAAGTGCTATCTTCATGGTGTGAGACTAATATGTGGTGGTGTTACTAAAAAAATCAGTTGCTGTTCCAAGGGAAAAGTTGTTTTCTTGGCCCTTTTGTGCTGGGTCAGCTACAGTTAATCAGTACCTGGAAATGTTCGTGTATAACGCACTAACCTGGAAAAGATATGTCATGAAATTGAATTCAAGGGTCTCAATCTCCTCAGGTGTCAGGTTCTGCTGCTCCAACCTCTTCTCACCAGAAATAGGATCAAAAAGAGAGTACAGTTGCTGAAACCAAGAGTGGACGGCATTAGGCTGAAAGAATCTTGCCCTGTTAAAGACTAAAGAGAGATCTCCAACAGACAAAAATAAACAGACAAGTGGCCTACCATTAGATCCTCAAACTGGAGGAGATACCAAGCCCTGATGGTGAACTCCACCTTCTTGCACAGCTTCAAGAACTCCTGACGGTCCGCATCATGCTCTAAGCACAAATGGAAAGAAATGGAACGGGTTATGGCTAGACTCTGAGCAAAGATCCTTTTCCTCGCAAAAATAATTAAAGAAAACCCAAAACAGAAAATAAAAGGGCACGTGCATCCTGAATTCATGGTAAATTGTGTATCAATATCTTGGAATTCTGCATTCACCATTAACTGATACGAGCCCGTCATTTGCAATTCTCTATCTTTATGCCGTAATCAAGAACTCCCAAGCGATTCACAGTCCAAATACCACCAAGAGATAAATTTGAGCCGACAGCCGCGCATGGCCCCAAGCGCCACGCCGCAAGCAAGCCATGCGAGCTACTATTGCAGGAAGAAGCTTCTATTCCCTCCTAGCACATGGCAATGGTTCACAACCCTACCTCAGTAATCTCGAACTCCACCGCGCCCCGCCAGCCTGCACGCAAATGCCCTGGACTAATCTGCTGAACGATCGAACCCAACCGCGGGAGCACAGATTCATCCATCTTACCGATGAGGTAGGCGAGCTTCATGACGAGCTTGGGCTTGAGCACGGGGATCACCGCCTCCTTCTCCATCCGTATCACCTCCCTCGCCACCCCGTCCTTCCGCCCGTCCCGCGCCCCCTCCCTCCCCTCCGCAGGCGCCGGCGTCGCCATCCGCACAAGCACGCCCGCAGGCACACGACCAGAGCGATTCCGGCGAGGAGGAGGAGAAGCGCGGCGCGGCGGCGGAACCGAAACTGAGAGAGAAGGGGGGGGGGGGGTTGGGAAGGCGATGAGGTGGAGGTGAAGAGGGCAGCTGGTGGTACGCTACGGGGTGGACCTAGCTAAATTATTCGGCGCTGCTGAGCACGTGGCGACAGCGACGGCTGCCGGCGCGTACCGCGTACGGGAAGGCCCCTGGGCCACGGAGGTTACTGCCACTGACGTGTGGGCCAAGTGGTATATTGGGACCACCTGTCAGTGAGTGCTGTAGTAGTGTCGGCCGAAAATGGTGTGATTGGAGGAAAGGGCAGCGCGCCGAACAGGCGAACAGGTATCCGGATTCCGGAACGCTCGGTTTCCGGGCAAACGCAGACAAGTGATATGGCACAATGGAAACCATGGCACGTTGTGAAATCACGAGCAAGTTAAGAATGAAGGGAGTAATAATCAAGAGCATCTTGTGAAACCATAGGATCTTATACGGAGAATGGAGGGAGTAATAATTTATGGAATTCGGTAGGCAGTTTTAGTGGCAATGGTGTGGATCGTATGAGATGACATGTGATGACTGATGAGTAAGTTTACAAATGGTTGGTGATAATTTGATTTCATTAGTGAGTGAAAGAAGTAATCTTGGAGATGATTTTTGTGAGATGGTATTGATGGGTTTTTTTTTGTGAAATGGTGCATTATTATCACTCATCGACAGAGGTTTTCTAATAGTAGAGATAAATGTACCAAGTGGGTGCATGATCACGGAGGAACAAAAAGGAGATGTTATGGCGTGAGAGGTCATCATGACAACCGGGGGAGAGGTAGAGCGGCTATATGGTGAGGGCGTCGTTGATCATAGGTGGTGGTTTGGTGGTAGGGATGGCAGTCAGGTTCGATTGTTCTGAACCCGAACCCGAACCCAAGACCCAAACGACAAACCTGAACCTGTACCCAAAATAATTTGGGTGTCTAAACAAAACTCATACAGCACGCGACGGATGCTCATTGGGTCCGATCTCATCATCTCACTGTTGCATCCCATGGACCAGACCACAATCCCAGATCTAAGAGATAAAGGACTAGAGGAAAGAGGGTCAATACATCATCGGGGATGCTCCTTTGTGCTGTTGTTGAGCACCTGAACCAAAGTCCGAGAAGGACAACATTATGCCTGAGCCAAAGACGGAAGAGGAGTCACATGGCCATGACAGGGAATAGAGAGGTCGCGCCACCTCCATGTGTCGATGATGGAGAGGTCACATCATTGTGTGCTAGGTAAGGAAAGGTTGAGCGTCTTAGTTGGGGAGGAAGGACATGCCAGCTTCCAACAATGGCGAATGAGTGAGAGGCAATCGGGCTGTGTTAACACAGAGAAATGGGAGCCTAGAGGTGTAAGGATAGAAAGGCTAGGGGGCGTCTACATCTGGGGGGTGGGGGTAGAGGGAGTTAGGGTTAGTACCAGTTGGGTGCTTCTCCAAATGAATTAGTTTGGGCATTGAGTTGTGTATTTTATTTTATTATTTTCGATACCCATCGGCGGGGAAGTCCTACAATTTTGAAGTCATAGTGTTAAAATATTGAGATCTCGATGTAAAAACATAACAAAACTTGTAAAAATAAATTTTGAGACGCTGATTTAAAAGTATAACAAAGAATTTAAAATATGACCTATTGTGAGTAGGGGGATTTGAACACAAAACCTCCTAATTACATAAATCATTTCCTACCACTAGGCTACTCATGACAATGTAATTCATTACTGGTGCATGATAAGATATTGCATCCTGCATATGTACGGTGAGCTATATGGAAGTAGGGCTTTAATGGTTAAGGGCCTTGTGAAGTTGCAGAACTCACACAGGCCTAGGCTAGGATGCCCATGGGTCTAAAAAAAACTCGAGCCAAACATGAAAGATGATACTTGCGGGTCCAAGATGGAACATAGACATATAAACCGTTAGACCGGTCAAATATCATGATTCATGGATATTTTTTGTCATCCCTTGTTGGAGGGATGAGATGATGGTAGAAAATCTAGAGAAAATGGAGGGCTTGGTTTATACAAGCGTGTGCATGGGGCTACAACAGCGCACTAAGCTAAACGTTCAAAAGCACATGATCTTAAGTACTCCCTCCATTCCAGATTGTAGTTCACTATTGAATTTTGGATATGCCGTTTGACCCTTCGTCTTATTCAAAGTATATATAAAAATATTGCTAATTTTGTTGTGATTTGGTTAATCATTAAACATACTTTAATCATAACTTATATTTTTGCATGTTTGCACTAATTTTTGAATAAGACGAATGGCCAAAAGATTTGTATAAAAGTCAACAGTGAACTATAATTTGTAATGGAGGGAGTACAAAGGAATTATGCACAAAACCAATTTTATAATAAAAAGAAGAAGGAAAAGAAGTAAGCGGAAAAAAAAAGGCGTACATGGAAAGGAATGACTCGGACAGTCGGACGTGGTTGGCAAAAGAAAAATTGAAGAGCTTGGTTTGTAAGCGTGTGCGTGCCCTATGCTAAACGGGCAAAAACGCATTATCTAAGAAGAAATAAATTACGCACGAAACCTATTTGAAAAAGATAAAATGGGGCATTCCGAGAATTGAACTCGGGACCTCTCGCACCCTAAGCGAGAATCATACCACTAGACCAAATGCCCAATATACCCATTTTATCTAGTAGACTCAATGACTACGGACTACAAGTCCACAATTCACTTAACATTTGCACTGGACGAGAGGTCGAGGTAGCCCAATACCGGCCCGGACCGCTCCCTTCTGTCGCGCCATGCCAAATGTGAAATGTGGCCTCAGCAGAAAGGCCACCCAGCCCACTTCATCTGCTCCTACCGGTGTGAAGCAGAACTGTGCTTTAAAGACCACCGTGCGTTTACTGATGCTTGTAATGAAGTTTTAGCGATTATGACATGGTTTATCCTTTCCGGACGGAATCAAGGCTAAATATGATTTAGAATGGATCCAGGCGACGAGCAGGATTCATTTGGAACTTGTAAGGCCTTTTCTTTCTTGGTTTCCTTTGAACTTGAGGGTTTGAGTTGTGTTTGATGTGTTCACGTCGTGTTCTTCCATGGAGCATCAAGGATTCATTCTTAGGTAGTTTTTAGAAGCCTTTTGTAGTCTTTAGTGTTCTGTGTCGGTGTGGTCAGATGGTCCGAGAGGATCAAACGATACCCCCAGATGCTTCTATCCAGTAGGGTGTCATGTGTTTTCCTCTTATTACATAGGATGCCTACTCCATGGATCAAAACACGATTATCAGAGTAGATGTGTCCTAACATTGTCCCTGCCCATGTCTTCAGACCTTGCACATGTTAAATGTTCACAACGTGAGGAACTTAAGACTCCACATTCTAAGGAGAGAGGGAGAGGGGTGAAGAGAGGTGGCGTTGGAGCTCCCCCAAATCGATAGTTGTACAAATATATAGTAGGAGGAACGAGGAAACATCGAGGACAGGATGGGAGAAACACTAGTGGTGTGGTGAATGTATAATATGGGCAAGAAAGCAAAGACACGGTGCATAACTGGGGAGGAGGAATTGGATTATCTCCTATGATTCGTATAAGAGCTAAATGCCTCGATACCTAAAATATAGCTATTGGTAGCTCCATCCACCACAATATTTATTATAGATCTCTTTTCTCTAAATATCTATATTTGGATATTCTCTCTTTTCTATCTATACAGTTTTGCGGTTCAACTATTTGTTTGAGAAAGAAAAAAATATGAAATCTCAGGTAAAGGAATGCGAATATCCAATTTTGAATGTCGACTTTGCTAAAATCCATACGACGGCGCTTCGCCCACGCCTAGCTAGGCCTGAGGGGCGTGAGGACAATGGCTTCGGCTGCAGACGCTTGGTTTGGATATTATTGTTGGGTATCAGCGTCAGTAATTCCTTTTTTATACTCCCTCCGGTCACAAAAAGAAATCGCCGTTGACTTTTGTACATGCCTTTGACCATTCGTTTTATTAAAAAAGTTATATTAATATTATTTATTTTGTTATGATTTAGTTATTATTAAATGTATTTTAAGTATAACTTATATTTTTACATATTTGAACTAAATTTTTTGAACAAGACGAATGGTCAAAGATGTGTCCAAAAGTCAACGGCGACTTCTTTTCGTGGCCGAAGGTAGTATATGAAAAAGGAAACAGTACAAATTCCAAATTGATGGCATCGGACATGGGCACGGCCGAACAGGACTAGTGGCCCGTGCTTCACGTGGCAGGAGACGGACCCACCCGCAGCCTCTGCAAGGCGGGCAGGGCAGGCAGCCGACCAGCAGGACGGAGGCGGCTCGCTTCGCCTTCGCGTCGCGTCGGCATCGCCCCGTCCGCCTCCGCCGCTCGCTCCGGTTGTTCAACGCCGGAATCATGGCGCCGACATGCCCCGCCTCCCCGTCACGGATCCGTTCCCCACCTCGCCCGCTCCACCCTACACTCTAGTGCCCCTGCGTACCACCCATGTTGGATTTGTTCTCCGCTACGGATCTCTACCTTCCAGTCCTCCGCTCCAATGCCCAATGGTTTCGTCTCCTGGGGCCTGGGCTACGGCACGTACCCCACACACATGGAAATCTTTCCAACCTATGGCACTTGCAATGTGCTGCTCGGCTGCAATGACATCAGCTATTTTTTTAAGACGCGATGTACTTCCTCCGTTTTAAATTGTAGTACATTTTTGACTTTTGAACACGTCTTTTGATTATTCGTCTTATTTAAAAAATTAGTTCAAACATACAAAAATATAAGTCATGCTTAAAGCATGTTTAATGATAAAACAAATCACAACAAAATAAATAATATTTATATATATTTTTTGAATAAGACGGATGGTCAAATAGAATATTCAAAAGTCAACAGTGAACTATAATTTGGAACCGAGGGAGTAGTATCTAACTAAGCAAAAAAAATACATTAATGCAGAACCAGCTGAAGCAATAGCTTGACTTATCTACTCGTTTTGACTTGTATATTTATCTAGCTTACTTTCTAACTTCGAGAGCTATTCAACATAGCCTCAAGAGTCTAATTCGCTTCGTTTGACTTATGCTTTAGAGGTTTTTAGACAAGCCTTCGAGATAAAGAAGACTGGATTCAAAAAGTTAAATTATTTTTAAATTTAAATAGAATTTAAGGCTAGTTCTTTTCAGCTTAACGGCTTAACAGCTTAACGACTTATCTACAATTTAGAAAGACATATGCTTTGAGTTTTTTAAGTTTGTTTTTTCGTTGTTTTGAAGGTGTGTCCTAACGCTTTAAAAAGCAAGTCAAACAAAATAGATCCGAATCTCAAGACTAACTTGAGAAGTGCTTAAAATTCAGTTATTTTAGTCGTTCAGCTATTCAGCCGTTAAGATCAGTTCAAACGAACAGGGCCTAAGTAAAAACCAAATAGATAAGTCAAATAAGTTCGATATAAACTGAGAAGAGTGAGGTCTTAAATCTCTTCATTTGCCCATTGAAACAGGATGTTCCAAAATTTTGCTTGAACTTGATGCACAGGACCTGTAATGCTATAGCACATGAATTGTCTGGATGGAGTTATTTTCCTGAAGATCAGGACCAGATGGTTTGGAGGAAAAATTTTCCTGGAAAACTCTGTACTCTGATTGCTAGCGATTTAAGCCGGCTGCCGGCTGCGAGGTTAACGTATTTTTTAAAAAGGTTAATCTGTATCTTTCGGAAGAAAAAGAAAAAGAAAGAGGAAGTGGAAGATCTTATCAAGGAGAGATACAATTAGTGCCCTCCCGCAGTCCCACCCTTTTTGCCATTTCTTGTGATATGGCATGTGCGAAATTAACCTCATTTCTTCATGAAAAATAGTATATAGATCGCTCTGTGTATTAAATGCCACCTTAGAGCTCTCTCTTCATCAAGGGAATATATCATATACAATCAAGCTTACGATACAATCATCGTGCAATTGAACTATCAAAAGTTTTAAAAAATTATGAAAATATTTTTAGATGTCCTCTTCAACTTACGCTACCTCTTACAAGTTAAAATTCATCCTATATTGAAGGTTACAAAAAATGTAAATTCTATCAGTTTTGAACTCGTCAAAGCTGTCATTTTTTTATAACTCTTGATATAAAATGAGTGTTGCTTTGAACCTTCATACATAGGTGGAGTAAATAATGAAGTACATTTACAATTTTTTTATAATTTTTTACAACTTTTGATAGCTCGATTGCACGGTGGTTGCATCGTAAGCTTGATTGCATAGGATATGTTCCTTTTTTTAATGCATAGAAAAGTAGGGGGTGTTGCTTTAAGAGAAAATTTAGAGGAATTGTTTAGGATGTTCGAACAGATCTTTTCTAATAAGGAGTACTAAACTTATGGATATCGTTTCGTTCCAGCTGGTATTTCTTGTTCCACCACTCAAACGAAATATATAGAACCATTTTTTTGTACCGGTCCGTACCGGTCGTTCCGACCGGTATTGGTCATTTCAACTGGTATCGGCACCGAGCCAATTCGGTACCAGGGCAAAATCAAGTGGCTACTCCCTTGACCCATCTTGATCCACTCCATCCCATCTCCTTTTGTGATTTGTATTTTGTGAACCCTAGCACATGAAATGAAGTACCGTGAACTATGTGTTAAATTATTTGAATGATTTATGTATGTCAACATAAATTTTGGTAAATATATTTCCATTTCCAATACTACAAACACCACTCTATCTCAAAACACTGTTTCATGTAGTATTTTGTAGTGTAACATCTTACACGACACTCAACCATTTAGTGTAACATTTTTTAATAATTTTTTAGGACTTTGTGGAGTTTTTGTCAAATATCTCACTTTTTAAAAATATTTTTATCTTTTCGTGCCTATTTTAAAGGCTCTCAAATTTTAACTCAAACCAAAACAAACCAAATCGCGAATCAAAATAATATTAATACAGGGAACATATCCTGTGCAATCAATTTTACAGTATAACCACCTTGCAATCGAACTATTAAATTTTTTTAAAAAATTTTTAAAAATATAAATGTACTTCATTATTTACTCTAGCTATGTATGAAGTTTTAAAGCAAAACTTATTTTATATCGAGAGTTATAAAAAATAAAAAAAAAACTGACAGTTTTAAAGTCGGCCCTTCAACGCTCTTGCTTTGCTGCTGCGAATGGCAGGCTTCAGGGAAAGGCCTCTGTGCACAGCGCCGACGTGAGCAGCACCGATCAACCTGCTGCCCCGTCCGCGTCGAGCCGTCGAGCCGGCCAGCGCCGGCGGCGACCGATCGATCCGATCCATTCGGGCTCACATCCGCTCGGTCAGATTCAGGTCCAGTGACCGAGCGGAGAGAGTCGGGGCGGGCTGAACCGGGAGGGAGAGGACGGTGGGCCCAGTGGCCAGGCACTGTCCGGTGGGCCCGCGGAGACAGCGGCACGTGGGCCCCGGCGTCACAGTGGCTGCCTCGGGCAGGGGGAGCAGCTGCGCCCCACGTCTACAGCCACCTGTCACCGCACCGCTTTCCAGCCTCCGCTTTGGCTTTCTTCTTCGAGATCGCATCGCCAGATGCTCAATTGCTTTCTTGAGAGAGAGAGAGAGAGAAATGTAGCGTGTATGCGTATATGGCACAAGCATATTTTGTTTTCTTGGGTTTTTTTTAGAGTTTTCTATTATTTCTTAATTCATTCTATAGAAGCCAACATATATAATGCTCAAATATATTTATACACCCTTACCATATTTTTTTTGTTGCATTTATGGAACGTCAATTCTTATGTTTTTTTGTGTGACCTACCATAAATGAAAATGAAAAACGAAAAATCGACAAAAAGAAATATGCCTTTGATAAAGAAGAGCGAACTATTTATGAAAAAAATTAATTTCGGATGTTCTTTTGCAGAAATTGTCCCAAACATTCAATTTTTATCATTTTTTAGATCGACCACAAATAAAATTGAAAAGTGGAAAATCAAGAACAAATGAGCCCTTAATAACAAAGAGTAAACTATTTATAAATTTGGGTTTCAAAAAATTTCAAATAACATAAAACTTTTTATGTATGTTCTTTGTGCAGGCATGGTTTAATTTTTGGAAACTTTCAATTTTTAAATTTTTTTTCGACCTGTCAAAAATAAAATCCTTACTTCAAATCTTGCATTATGAAAACTTTCAGTTTTTGAAGAAAACTAATCTTGAATATTCTTTTGCAATGGTTCTGAAACTTTTCTTGTATGTTCTTTGTTCCGGCATGTTTTAATTTTTGAAAACTATCAAAAAAAAAAATTGACCTGCGAAAAAAAAAATCTTAGTTCGAATGTTGCATCACGAAAACATTTATTTTTTTATTTTTTTATATTCTGTTGCAGACATGGCTACGAAACTTTTAAATTTATGGTTTTCTTTGACATACCGTAGGTAAATTGAAAAGCGAAAAATCGAGAAGAAATATATCCTTATTAAGAAAGAGCAAACTATTTGTAAATTTGGATTCTTTTGTATACATGGTTATGAAACTCTTAATTTATTTTTTTTGACATACCGTAGGTAAATTGAAAAGCGTAAAATCGAGAAGAAATATATCCTTCATAATAAAGAGCAAACTATTTGTAAATTTGGATTTTATAAACTCTGAATAACATCAAAAATTTTATGGATATTCTTTTTATAGGCATGGTCTAATTTTTGGAAGCTTTCGAATTTTTTCCTCTTTTTTGTAACCTACAAAAAAAGAAATAGGAAAGGGAAAAAAAACGTAGCCCAATGGCGTTCAGGTGACTCGATCTGTGGTCTCCACCGAGCAAGTACTTGCTGGTGCCCAATCCATACATGCTAGTGCTAAATACAGCTAATAAGAAACAGGGCTGGTTAGTGCGGGTGCCGAAAAAAACAAGAAATATTCGGCGGTGGCAGGACTCGACCTGTGGTCTCCGACCCGAGATCTAGCTCATCTAGCCAAGAGGGCAACACGCCCGCGTTGTTGTGCAATGTGCGGAACATTTCGTTTTAAATGTTAATTTAGGATGAATGGTCAGATTTGGTTTCTTGAGAAAATCGGACGGCCGCCGGCTTTCAGGTGACGTGGCCTGGGCAATTGGTAGGGCGACGTGGCGCCTTCTGGTGGCGGAGACGTGGCCTAACCGGGAGGCAGCGGGTTAGGGGCTTTGTAATATAACATTGATTGTGTCTAGTCTCTCGTAGATTTAGATACGTACCAACAAGTACTCCGTATACGTTTTTGAAAAATCATAATTCCAAACTTGCAAGTGTCTAAGTTACTCATCCCTATCATAATTCCAAACTTGCAAGTGTCTTCCTCTCTTATGTCCATGCCACCACCATAGTTGGCGGAGCGCAAACAAAGTTATGGTTTTGAATGATGCATGGGTGTATGACGATCGAAGGAAAGGTAGACAACAAAGAGCATCGTAGTTTTGGGAGATTGGTAGAGCATGCAAGGATGCAAGTGACAAAATCTTTGGATCGCAATGATGAGAGATGAGGGAGGGAGGTGGCGAAGAAAGAAAAATGAAAGATCATTTTGGTTCTAAGAGTTCCCAATAACATCTTCCTCAAGAAAAGTTTATAATGATATATTTGTGAAACTCGTAAATTTACAATGGCATTTAATCTGGCCAATTTCTGGCCTACTTTAATATACGTGGAGTGGCCACTTTTATGGTAAACCGACTGAGATTTGTTGTGCTCCAAGTGCTAGCGAAAGATATTAAACATGGGATATAGCATGTACAACGTTCATATCATTTATCTATACTCTGTCGGCAATATTGCAATACAGGAGATAGACTAATGTGGATGAGAGAGTGGCATAAGAAATTGAGCCATCATTTTGGTTATAGCCAGTTGTAGCAAAAGAATCAGGAAAATTGCATATGATTCAGCTAGCGGTCTATAGAGATACCCAAATAGGCTATCTATTATATGTTTTTTTAGTAACGCCCCATTATATTAGGTTGCACTGAATCGTTGAATGAGCTTATGTATTTGCTGAAAAAAAAGAGAAAAAATTGGAAGTTTGGATAAGTGTCTGGTTAATTGACTTGTTTTGACAACTTTGAGAAACATGTTCATGTTTTTGGAGAACGAGTTCAAGTAGCCAAAATGTCTGGCTTCTGAGAGCATGGACTCCATACTTTGGTTTCTCAAACCCAATCCAAGGAATTTTTGTAGTTGCTATTGGGAAAAATAAATCATCTAGGTTGGCCAACTTCTCGAGAAGCCAAGTTTACGATCATTACTCATAGGTAAATGCCTTAGTTGCTCAAGCCATTTGATCAGTATATATATTCTTGAACTGCCGTCTGGACCGGTAAATGCTCGATTTTAAGTCGAACCAAATGTTCTTACTCCCTGCTATCAAATTCTAGGCATGGTGCCATTATTAAACATCATTTTTTCTCATAAATTTCATTGTAAAACATGAATTGATTTAAATGCCATTACAAAAACGAGTTCAATTTCAAAACTATTGTTAGAAGCATTTCCAGCATACACGAAATCAAAATACAGTCTAATATATGCTGGAAGGTAGGCCTGGCTAGGCCTTCGGCAAGAATGTCGCACCGTTGTCGAGCTCAAACTCCAACACCATCGTCGTGTCCATAGGCGTCGTTGTGTTGGGAGAAGAAGGACGACGACGACGATTCCCTAGTCATCTGAAGGGGGAGGAGGATGGGGTGGAGGAGCTCGTGGTCGTCCGCCAAATCCAGCGCCATAGCCATAGTCCATGAGCTCTACGTCGTCAAGCTCAAGCTCAAACTCCAGCGCCATTTGTCGCATCCATGGTTGCCGCTTTGTTAGGAGAAAATGGGTGGCAGACTGGCAGTGGTGGCCCCTGGTCGAAGAGGGAGGAGGATGAGCGGAGGAGCTTGCCTTCGTTAGCCAGATCTAGCACCATAGCCATTGCTGCATGAAGCCATTGGGGGTGGAGGAGCTCATCGGCGCTGGATTTGGCTTAGTAGAAACTATAGTTTTGAAATAGAGTATTTTTGTAATCTAAACATGTTATGGTCTTGAAAGCTATATTATCGTTAGACTTCATGATTGTGTTTGAAATTTTTTAAAAATACCTTTTTAAAATAGATCCAAGCTAGTTTGACGGATATTTTACCCCAATCGAACCAAACGACGACAAAGGGCCCTCATTACGGCAAAAATGCACGTACACAGGGGGGGATCTAAAAATCGCCTCGTGATGGCATCTTCTACTTTCCTAAACGGTACTCTTGTAGGAACCACAAAATAAAAAGGAATAGTTCTGCTTGGAGGTACGTTTGACGCTAGCATTCCATGCCTTTGTTGAAGGGGGAAAGAAAAAAAGAGAAAGAAACACAGCATCACTGCATTTGAGTATCCATGGACATCACGCTTGGTGCTGCCGATGCCGCCTGACGGTACAAGTGGGGAGCAATTGCGGGTCGCGACTTGTGAAGCTGCACCACTGGGCACCCAGAGGTGGAGCGGAGGTAGAGGCACCACAATGTGTGGTCGTGGCGTCAGAGCGCAGGGGCAGACAGACCATGCTGCGCTGCGTCTTGCCGCGCCCGCCAAAGAGATGGTGGCCACCCAAAGAACAAAGGGCTCAGATCTGGATCTATCGCTCGCCGGACCAGCGCGTCACGAGCTCCCCATTTCATTTCGCTAACAGGTTTCTCTCTGCCAACGCAAGATCGCTTTTACCAATGGTAGCCAGTTAGCCACAAACACAACGTTGGCCCAATAGTAATGTATTAATTAATAGGGTTAAAGGTAAAATATAAAAGAGCGGGAACGTAGAAAACTATATAGGAGAAATAGAATAATAACTAAAAAGTAGGTGAATAGTGTTGTATATAAAGCCTTTTAGTGACTTCTCGCATAAGGTATATACCTCCATTTCATGTCGCTGATATCAACATTACATTAATTTTCATCGTTGAGAACACCTCACAATACCCTCTATGACAAATAGATCCCACGACAACATTCCCTTCCCTTCTATCTATTTCACACCCACTCTCTTATGCACTACTCCCAACCTCAAGTCCTTATCGTCTCACATCCGTCAGCCATACATAATACATTTTTCCTCTCCTTTCCCTTCCCCTCTAGTCGGCCGCCCCCTCGTTGTTCTCCTTCCCCTTAGCCCAACCCCCCTTTCTTGTCATTCTCTAATCTCTAGACCTCATTATAGCCTTCACATGCCGTATCTAGAGAGCAATACCAAGACATTAATGCTATCTTTGGTATGCCGCCCAACAGCTCGTTGCACCATGCCGCCCTCGTCTATCTATCTATCTATCTATCTATCAGAGTTCAACTCTTAGTGGTTTAGTGCTGAGGGTTGCTCATCTTTGAACGCACAACTGCTGTGGTGATCGACACCATATTCTGGTCCAAATTGCGCAACATAGGAGAAAATAAAATATTTGTTCTCGAAACAAACTATATATTTTTTTGTTCCATAATGCCCAACACAAAACTACTTGCCTATCATATGTAAGAAATGCATACTGGTTATTCTGGTGTTGGGTTTTCTCCTCCATCCAACAAAATCTTCACATTCAAATGTCTATAAGACACATTTACACAGCTAGATACCACACCGAAAAAAATAACCAACAAAGTAACTAAACTTTACGGCCAACGTTGACTACCTTATTCCAATCCCTCTTATTGCCAAGGGGCAAGCCATATTTTATAATGTAATCGTGGTTTTTTTCCCTAAGATCATAAACACAACACAATTTTTATTTTATATTTACTATTAAATTTTTCTAGCGGTGGTGACAACAATGACAACAAGGTACGCCATCCAATCCCACCCTTCATCCCTTGTCCGACGATCAAATCTAACATGTAATGACACTTTCTATTTATTTAAATTATTTTCATTTCAATGCATTATATTTGGGATTTTTTATATACAACAAATCATCCTATTTATTTGAGTAAAATGCACCGGCGGCCCTCGAACTTGGCAGGGGGTGTCATCCCGGTCCCCGAACTTAGAAAACCAGCTATTCGGGTCCCTAAACTTGGCACGGGGTGTCATCCAGGTCCCTGAACTTGGCACGGGGTGTCATTCCGGTCCCCGAACTCAGAAACCAGCTATTCGGGTCCTTGAACTTGGCACGAGGTGTCATCCAGGTCCCTCAACTTGGCAGGGGTGTTATCCAGGTCCCCAAACTCAAAAAAGTTTTATAAGATTTATAAGATTTATCCTAATTTCATGATCTTCCCATAGTTTTATAAGATTTTTTTCTTTTTTTATGATATTTCTAAATATTGTATACTTCTTTTTGAATGTTTTAATGACTTTCTAAAATTTATATATTTTTTCTTATTTTTTTGGATTTGTAATGATTTTTTTCTAATTTTTTTTGAGTTTGAGGACCTGGATGACACACATACCAAGTTTAGGGATCTGGATGACACCCCGTGCCAAGTTCAGGGACCCGAATGGCTGGTTTCTGAGTTCGAGGACCGGAATGACACCCCGTGCCAAGTTCAGGGACCCGAATAGCTGGTTTTCTAAGTTCGGGGACCGGGATGACACCCCCTGCCAAGTTCGAGGGCCGCCGGTGCATTTTACTCTATTTATTTTACTTCCTTCTTTTAGTAGGTTGTATTGAAGCGAAGTTAGGAGTACAAAAGCATGATGAGGTCGATGATAAAAAGCTAAAAAAAAAGTTAAGACGATGAAATAAAAACAATTCAAATATAACACGATGAAAAGTGACATGGTTTTTATTCGTACGAAAACATTGATGATTGCCAATATAATTGTATTGTAGATGGTAGGAAAGATCATTTTAAAGAAACACCACCATATAACTGTCATGCCAAAATCTGTCATTTTTTTCCATTGTGCACAATACATGATCTATCTATTGATCGGGCAATATTTCTAATAGAGACAAACATAAAATAGGAAATAAAACTAAAAAAATATTATTGCGAATCAAAAACTTTGATGTATGAAATACACTAAAATATATAAGAATTACAAATAAATAAAAATATTTTTATCATTTATAGGATAGTAGATCTTCTCATTCATCGCTTTGCAAGGCACTTTTTGATTGTAGGTACGACCTATTGCTAGAATAAGTAAGGATTGACTATTGCTGGATTGACTATTGCTCGCTAAAAAGGAGAAAATATTGATTTGGTAGCCCTTACCATTTTAGTCTAAAAACTTCGACACCGAGGCCTTGTTCTCTTACGTGTTGAGTAAGGTTGAGTTTTACTGTAGCAAAAGTCGAGAGTCCTCGAAATGAGGTCTAAAGAGGCTATGAAAATAATTAAAAAATAATTTTAATATATTTGATATGAACACTAAAAGTTTTGAAAAAACCGTTACAAATTATTACAACATATAGGCTATATAAATATAATAAATTTTGCTACAGTAAAACTCAACTCAACTCTACGCTGAAAAGAACAAGACCCGAGTTAACTTGTTTCTCAAATTATTAAAATCATATTAATATGGTCTCTCGACCGGTTCACGATGGTTTTTTGGAGGGTTTCGCTGGCGTGGCATCTACATGTTCAGTTTTGGCTTATGCGATGCCGATATGTATCTGAAAAGAAAAAGATAGATGGTGACCTGTTCATCCACATGTAATGTAAAAGTCATCCAAAACCTCACAAGCAAGGCTATGTTAGCAAGGACCTTTGCAAACCAACCTTTGGCCGGTCAAAGTTTCAACTTAATTCCAGTTCAGTAATTTGATGATTCAATTAACCAGTTTAGAATTTGGATGAAAGCTAATTTTTTGAGATCAAATCAGTAATTTCTGAAAAAAATAGAAAACGTTTTTTTTTAAAAAAAACCTATGCACACCTGCCGAAAGCAAGGAGGGAAAGTAGGGGGGCGCACGGCGCAGAGCTCACTGCTCGACCTACACCCCACCCATCGACAGGCTGACCCCACGTAGATGGCGCCACATGTCAGAGAGCCGCGGCAAACGCGCGCACGTCGCAGACGCGAGCTCCGTGCGCAGGCAGAGCTGGTGGCGAGAGAGGGTGGCGGGCACACGCCACGCCGAACTCAGCCGTGGTGACACCACGTGCCCACGCGCCTCACCCCACCCCCCTGCCGCCGCTGACACCGGGGCCCACGCCCGTCACGTGCCGCGTGCGTCGCCCCCCACCCACAACACACCGAGCAGCGATCACGTGGGCCACGGCCTGTCCGTCCCGAGGTGGGCCCGGCCCCGTTGCTAACCCGGGGATTAGTGCGCGCCGCGGCAGCGAGGTAATTAGCGCCCTGTGCTGGCGCGGTGGGCCCCGCGGTGCGGTCACCGCAGCTGAGCCTGCACGGCGCCTCGACCATCTCGCCGGCGCCGCGGCCCAGCGCCAAGGACAAGGCCCCATAAACACACTCCCACAGTCCCACTCTTGCCACTCATCTCTCTTAAGTAAAAACTATACTCCGAAAAGAGAAAAAAAAAGAGAGAGAGAGCTCTCATGTCTAGTCTAGGTGGTATCATGCATGAACCCGACGCCTCCCAAAGCTGCAGCGATGGTGCCTTGGCATGGCTACCCATTTGTACCGACATGCTCCTCCCATGCGTACAACCACAATGCACATTATTATATAATCAAACGCATGGCGTCAATGGCACCCAGGAACGGGCCACCCCGACCGAGGGCATGGAAATCTCAGCCCCAGCTCACTCGTCCCCCTCCAGCACGGCCACCTCCTCTGACCAAACCCGCACACTACGCAACAACACAGAGATCAAACGGGGATTATACTAATTTCCTTTTTTAATTAAGAGCTCTGGCACTGCCCCTTGCCTGCGGGCAAGAGACAGGCCCGGCCCGGCCCGGCCCAAGCCCGGTCCGGACATGGCCCACGGTAACCTCACCGTGCTTTCCGCGGCGGCTGCCCCGAGGGCGAACAAAACTGACACACACGACTCACGCACATCGCATACGCCACTGGAGAGAGCAGAGAGGAGTGAGGAGAGCTGAGGAGGAGGGGAGTGGAGACTGGAGAGTGGAGAGTCGAGACACACAAAACTGACGTCGCCTTCGCTTCTTCGCTCCTGTTGCTCCCTACATACATAAATTTCTGCCCTTCCCAGCTGCTCGCTTCCCCCAAATCGCCCAGCAGCGTCGCGTCTCGCCCGCTCGCCGGAGGCGTCGAGGGGGACGGGCGGAATTCGCGAGGAGGAGGGGGCGCCGGCCGCTGGATGTGACAGATCCGGCCGCGCGATGGCTGCGTTGGCACCGCCGGGCGCCGGAGCCGGAGGAGGCGACGGCGAGGGGGGCGGTGAGTGGGGGGCGCTGCGTGCTGGGGGTGGGCTGGGCTGGGTTGTGCGCTTGTGCTGTTTGTGATGGAGTTTTTTGTGCTGTCTGCGTGCTGGTGCAGGAGGGGGAGTGGATGGGCTCTTCGTGGAGCTGTGGAAGGCGTGCGCGGGGCCCCTTGCGGCGGTGCCGGCCGTCGGGGAGAGGGTCTTCTACTTTCCGCAGGGGCACATCGAACAGGTGAGGAAGGCTGCGGCGGCGTCGCCGGCCGCCGACGCAAAGCTTGGGGGTTTATGCAGCGGCTGCTTGCTCTTCTCTCTCTTACTTGGGTTGGGCGAGCCTTTCCTGTGTCTGCATGTTCGAAATTCATGCGGAATTCGAGGGTTTCGGTGGTTTTTTTTTGCATGCCAGTGCGTGATCGGTGCGAATTGCATGGTTTTTCGGGGTTTTGGCGCGGTTTGGGGGCGATTCGGTCGGTGTGCCTCTCCGCGATTCGGAAGATTCCTATCTTCCAGCCATGGGGTGCGCTTTGATTTGGAATCCCCGCCGTCCGCAGGTGATTTCGACCGGTATCCTGGGTTCTGCTTGGAGAAAGCTGCCGCCTTTGCTCGGAATGGTTGATTTCCATGGGCGCTCTTGTTTTTTCCTCGAATTCCAAGGTTTTAGGGGGGCTTCTTTCCTTGGCCGGTGCCTCCACTGCGATGTGATGCGATCCCGCTTGCCTATGATGCGAGGTCTCCCAGAGTCCGACGCTTCCCAGCTTTTCGCGATAAGTCCGCGGTTTCTTGTGATTCTGAATTTTTAATTTATTCAGAGCTACTTTTACTACTGGTTACTGCAGTGAGCAGAGCTCTTCGCTTTGACTATGAAGATTTGGTCTTTCTTTAGTGCTTCGATTGGCAGTAGTATCATTGCCTTTATGATTTTTTAATCGTTGCCCAAAGCTTGCGACTTTCTTTTTTACTGCATGGGAGATGTGCAATGATGTCTCCCCCAATGTTCTTGCTCTGCCTTGTGGTTCTGGGCGCTGATTCTCTGTGCCTTTTCTGCTCGTTTCTTCAGGTGGAGGCGTCCACGAACCAGGTGGCCGAGCAGCAGAGCACGCCGCTCTACAATCTTCCATGGAAGATCCCTTGCAAGGTCATGAACGTCGAGTTGAAGGTAGACTAGCAGCCAGCAGCAGCCCGCAGCTGTTGCGATGTGCTGTAGCTTCTTTGGCTTGTTCATTGTGGTTGCGATTTTTAATCTGTGTTTGAACGTGTGAGTTCCTTGTTTCTTTTGCTAGGCTGAGCAAGATACCGATGAGGTGTATGCCCAGCTCACCCTGCTTCCTGAGAAGGTGCACGACTTCCATCTGTGCTTCGTGTAGATCCCGTTCTTGTAACGCCGGCTAACACTATGTTCGTGTTGATTTGCAGAAGCAAGATGAGAATGCGTCTACAATGGGGGAAGAGGAGGAGGTGGTGCCTGATGCGCCACCGGCTGTGGCTGAGCGGACCCGTGTCCACTCCTTCTGCAAGACGCTGACTGCCTCGGACACCAGCACGCATGGTGGATTCTCGGTACTGCGTCGGCATGCAGATGAGTGCCTCCCACCGCTGGTTAGGCTCTTCACTCTGGGAACATCTGACTTGATGTTGCTTACTGTGATGTCTTTGTTGTTGGTCAGCTCTGCCTTTTGTTGGGTTAGTGATAGTGATGCCTTTGATGTTGCTCTTTGATCAGGATATGAGTCAGCACCCCCCAACGCAGGAGCTGGTTGCCAAAGACCTGCATGGGGGGGTCGAGTGGCGCTTCCGTCATATCTTCCGCGGTGATCCCTCATCCTTTATACTCATACTGAATTTATTCCTAAAGTATATGTCTTGCTTTTTCATGTTTGTTCCATCAGCTTCACGACAGATTGAGAGGAATCCACACTTAAATACCACCCTTCACTTTTTTGCACAATGCAAGAGGGGCTATTTGTCTTTCTGATGACCCATTTATTTTGATCTTCTTTTGCAAGTTTGATACAGTACTTGTTGCAAATTATTTCTGTTCTATGATAGGGACCATCTTGTCTCCAGCTGTTTATAGGTTTCTTTGCATGGGCCTGCATTGATAACATGTGGATAATGACAGCTGTTTTATACAGAAATTCTTTGTTTTCATGCTTAGTTTATTTGTACAAGTACTTCCTCCTCCATTGTGCATAGTCTAATAACAGCCTGGCTAGATTTAGTTGGTTATATACTTTTTTAAACTTAGTATGTTTTTGCTTGATACAGGTCAGCCACGACGACACCTTCTCCAGAGTGGCTGGAGTGGCTTTGTTAGTGCCAAACGCCTTGTTGCTGGGGATGCCTTTATATTTCTCAGGTGCAATGCTTCATCATGATGAACAACTTATGCTGCTTGCTCTCAACTCTGATGTTTAACACTGCTTAACCCATGCTCCTTGATATCCTATAATCAGAGGTGAGAGTGGGGAACTACGTGTCGGAGTTCGGCGTGCAATGAGACAGCAAGCTAATATTCCATCTTCAGTTATATCAAGCCACAGCATGCATCTCGGTGTCCTTGCAACAGCATGGCATGCAGTGAACACGGGGACTATGTTCACTGTATACTACAAACCAAGGTCTGTGGTAAACTAAGCACATTATTTCTGTTTTCATTTTAGGAGTATAGCTGTTTCATTTGTACCTTAATTGTTGTAAAATGTCATGTTATTCCATTACATGATAGAAGAAAGTTTTTGCAACCATTGGACCAAAGTAATCAAATGCATGCTTCAAATGATTTATTTACAATGGCCTCGCAGGACTAGTCCAGCTGAATTTGTGGTCCCACGTGATCGGTACGATCAATCTCTGAAACAAAATAATTCAATAGGTATGAGATTTAAGATGAGATTTGAAGGTGAAGAGGCAGCAGAGCAAAGGTAAGCAGCTGTCTGGGTAAGCAGCTGTCTGTTGCAACCTTTAATGGATAGTGGTACATTACTAATGACAGATAGATTCCTCTTTGAGAGAAGTCATAAAAACATTAATTCTCATGTGTCAGATTCACTGGAACAATAGTTGGAATAGGCGATTCTGATCCATCTGGCTGGGCTGACTCAAAATGGCGTACCCTAAAGGTATTAAAGTTTTGTCTATTTATCTTATTAAATTAAATCGATTGATATTAGTTTTTAACTAATTAGTTCATGTCAATTAGGTCCGATGGGATGAAGCTTCTTCTATTCCTCGTCCTGAAAGAGTTTCTCCTTGGCAAATAGAGCCTGCTATTAGCCCGCCTCCTGTCAATCCCCTTCCAGCACCCAGAATCAAGAGGCCTCGGCCAAATATAACTTCCTCGTCTGACTTGTCTCCCGTAAACAAAGAAGGTTTGAGTTTGATCTTGTTATTAACCTGGAACTTGCTCATCTTTTTACCACCATTACTAATATATGTGTTGCTTTCTCATCTTGTTTCAAAAGTCATTGCCAACATGCATCAAAATAGTCTACCAAAGGCCTTCCACAGTCAAGAAAATACAACCTTCAAAAGTCGTTTTGGCGATAAGAACGATTTAAAGACTTCCCAGAAGCTTACCTTGTGGTCTTCAGGAATTGATCACGATAAAAACAATATTGCTGCACAAAGAAAGTTAAGATCAGAGGGTTGGGTGCAGACGCGACGACCTGAAGGGTACACAGAGATGTTATCAGCATTTCAACCACTAAAAGACGCGCAAAACCCACTTTGTCCTTTTCCTAGTCAAATATCAGGGAATTGTTCGAGCACCAGGAATACAATCAATATTCATTATCCTGATCAACAAGTCAACCAAAATAGCTTCCCTCGCACATGGTCTTTTATGCCACCTCATGCTGGTTTCGGGATGAATCAACAGAATTACCTGATGCCTGACATTGCATTCCCGCAAAGGGCTGAAAAAGTAAAGTTTACAGGGAATGGAGCATTCACTTCACTTCAGGCCCATGGCATTGATCAGCGTTCCTCAGGTTGGTTTGGCCATATTGAGCCAAGCTCTCAAATAGATGACGCCTCAACGAGCCTTATCAAACCTCAGCCTTTGGATACTGGTTATGATTTTAAAAAAACTAAAGGCTCTTCATGCATGCTATTCGGGATTCCTCTCAACAGCCCAGCAAAACCTGAACCTCTGATGTCCCCGCCAAGTGTTGCATATGATGGAAAACCTCAAACACCTCGATCAGTTGGGCCTGAGCTGGAGGTAATTGAAATGGATAAAAGTGATCCTTCCAAGGTTGTGAAGCCACTTGATACAACTCAGTCAGATTCTGTTGCAGAGAAACACCAGTCTTATCCAGAAACTACCAGAATCATTCAAAGCAAACTGCAAAATGGCTCTGCTAGAAGTTGCAAGAAGGTTCAGTACTCTTGCACCTTTCTTATCAGTCATCTCTAATTACATTGAGCCCAAACTTCTAGTGAATACTGAATAGTTTTCAAAGTTTGCTGCAATCAAGCTATCATTTGCTGCTGCATGATGGTTTACTTTCTCAAATAGGGTTGGTTCTACCACATTGTTGCATGTATTTTTTTTGGTAGACATTGTTGCATGTATTGAGAGACTAAGTTTGTCGCATGCTCGCATTTTCCACAAACCTAACAAGCCAGCTAGTTATTCAATCTTCCTGCTAATAAATAATTAAGCTACTTTGTCATGCCTATGAAGGTTTCTTGCTTTTATCTGCCTGATATCATATCCTGAAACAGATCTAGTAAATACTAACTCCGCCACAAAAACTTTTCGTCTTGGAAGTTTGTGGTACAAGATTTTGGTCTTTAACCAATAATATATTTTTGAGCATGTAGTTTGGCCTAGAAAATGATATGTGTAGATTCATCATACTGTTATAACTGCAGGAATACGAATGATGCATTGGTATTGCCGGTCAAAGGGCCAATAAGCTACTAGTCTTACTTTCATCATGAGTTATTCCTTTACAACTGCTTCAAATATATCATAACAAAAACTAATGGTTAAAGCTTAGAATTGCAAGTGTTTATGGCCAAAGGTAGTATGAACAAAAAATGGTCTGATCAATTATTTTCATTTGGAAGCATATTCTCTTGTCTTCTGCTTGCTGATATGATGGGACTACCCGTTTCAGGTCCACAAGCAAGGAATTGCACTTGGTAGGTCAATAGATCTTACTAGGTTCAGCTGCTATGATGAGTTGATTTCTGAATTGGATCAGATGTTTGACTTCCATGGTGAGCTGAATGGTTCTTGCAAGAATTGGATGGTTGTGTACACTGACAATGAAGGCGACATGATGCTGGTTGGTGATGACCCTTGGAAGTGAGTACTGCCAATGCTGGAATGCTGTCTTTTACTGCTGCTTTGTGGAATTGATCATGATGCATGGTTAATATCGACTTCCGTTGATTCTTTCTGTTCATGCAGTGAATTCTGCAGTATAGTTCATAAGATCTTCATCTACACAAGGGAGGAGGTCGAGAAGATGAATCCAGGTGCCCTAATCTCAAGGCCGGAAGACAGCCTGCCTGATTGCATGGAAAGAGGGTTGGCTGGCAAAGAGCTTCGAAGCGGCCTATCCACATCATCTACAAATTCTGAGAACTGCTAATTTGTTCTGTCAGTAATGGTGCGCATGTAGTGGCCACACCTGCTGCCCTGGTTATAATTGCAGACCGAACGATGAAAACTGGACTAATCTCTTGCATGCGCTTCACTTCTTGCAGGTATCCTATAGGACCCAGCAATACAAAAGGTGACGTGCGGTTGGGGGTGGGGGGGTGTGCGCTTTTGTATGTATTGAGCAAGCCCTGCAGTGCGTTGTTTGTAGATGGTGCTTGTTCCTGTTTGTAGATGGTGCTTGTTCCTGTGTCGGGTTGCTCACTCATGGTTTTCTACAAGTTTTGGGTGTGGTTTGTTGAGGTAAGTTATTGTATAATGTGTTCTCAACTTCTCGGTAGCGAGAGCAAGCGTAGCCTATGGTCTGCTTGCTTTGGCCCCTTTCCTAAGGCAGCCTTGTATATATCTTTGCTTCTCCTTCAGTTTAATATATGGCGAACAAGAACATCTTCAAGAAGGCAATTTGACTTGACCCTTAAATGTTGCTTTCTACCGTGCGTTTTTGTCTGGCACTTTAATTTCTTTTCTTTTTTTGGAGGGCATAAGTTCAGAACCGCACATACCATACAAATGCATCTGTGCGTGTCTTTGCCTCCATTTCTCAAATAGAATTACAAGTATCAAAGTTGGTAGCAGCAGATCAGCCAGCTTGTTGGACCAATGTGGCTTTCATTCGCTCCCTGGCCGTGCTAAATTGCATTTGATGGGTTGGCTGTCGATGCAAGAGATGAAAACTATTTTCAACCTATAACTGCTTGTTCATGTTGGTATGATCGTGCCAATGTGCCATCATCCTGTCCTGGTACTCTTAAAGAGTACACATCATACAAGCACAACAGCTGACCTTGCTTCACCATACCCTATCCTATATGTTTAGTTCAAATTCACTACATATTCAAGAAGATCACACATAATCCCTGTATCTAAACAGGATGACTGCTGTTTTCTAGGTTGGTTGTTTCGCAGGAGATCAAGCCTCCATACCAATGCATCATTATGTCCATGTTTGGCAATGGCCACGGCTGTCACGTTGCTATTGCATTCCTCGTCCCCTCGGCAAATGGAGCATTAAGGCACGTGCTTTGTGCACAGATGCTCGGAGAGTGCATTGCCACTATGAAAGTGTTAGGGTACTAACATACAAGGTGGTTAATTATAGACACATGTTCAAAGAGATTTTACCGCTATATCACTGCGTACATGTGTAAAAGATTTTTCCCATTTATTTTTCTAATATGTATACAAATGCTTGGATGTTGCAACTATCTTGTTAGTATTACTAGCGAGGTAAGCGCGCCAGTGGCGCGCCGACCGATTGGTCTCAGCGATAAAGAATTGGCTTAAAGAAATAATTAACGTTTTATTTCGATCAGGTTCAAATTAATAGCCCATTAAAGTGTAGAGGTTAAAAATTCAGAGTTTTTTTAGCAAAATTTGAAAGGATAGAATGATATATATCAATTATGTGAAACCTATTTATTTTTAATTCTTAGATATTTTGATGGACCTTGCCATGCAATTATGGTTATGGCTCCATTCTTAAGCCTTGTCTTTCATTTTTCATTCCATGGAGAGCTGACCTTTCACTATAATTATATTTTCTTGAAGTTTTTTTATCCTTCATCCCCATTATTTATTAATTATTTACAGAATTTTTTGTGTAATATTTAAATCTTTGCATGAAATCCTAAGACAAAATGACGGTTCAATTCTACAATGGTCCGATTCTGCAGATTTTTTAAGCTAAGTATAATAGCTATAATGAATAGTTTAGGGTTTTTTATTTCGTTATTCAAAAGTATTATATGGTTTAGGGTTTATGTACGAAACCCTTCATTTTTTTATTGTAAACCTAAACCATAGAAAAGTATTATACCCCATCAAAAATAAAATCCTTAGTTATAAGGCTGCATTATGAAAACATTTATTTTTTGGGAAAATTTAACTTTGGATGTTCTTTGCGGAAACATGGCTTGAAAACTTTTGGATGTTCTTTGTGTAGACATGGTTCGGAAACTTTCAATTTTTCAGTTTTTTTGTGACCTACAATAAATAAAGCCGAAAAGTGATAATCGAGAAAAAAATATGCCCCCAATAAGAAAGAGCCAATTTTTTTTTGTAAATTTGGACATAAAAAAATTCTGAGCAACACCAATCTTTTGTAGATGTTCTTTTTGCAACCATGGTTTAATTTTTGAGAACTTACAAATTTATTTGATTTTTTTGCGGCCTAAAAAAAAGAGACGGCAAAGGCAAAAAAAAAAATGCACAGCAGCTCGGAGACTCGAAAGCTGGGCTGTAGCGTAATTAGCAGGGGAAGAAAAAAAGCACAGCAACCCACACGCTGCTACGGAGCGTTGTGGGAGCTGGAAAAATAGCCGAAGAACGCAGCGCACCGAGGATTCGAACGCCGGTCTGCCGACCGAGCGCTAGCGCTGCTAGCCAACTGGCCAATTCACCCGCGTGTTTAGGATCTGCCAGAAGAAACCGTTTTATATATAAATCATATATGGACGGCCGGATTTGATTTCGCGAAACGATCGAATGGGCCTGGCTTTTTCGGCGACATGGCGCAGAGCGGTAAGAGCGGGCGACGTGGCCTCGCTGGGAGGCAGCGGGTTAGGCGCTTTGTAGTATAACATTGATTAATTGGAGTTGCGATCCACAATGCCATGATGTCTCTATAGTAACTATTCTGTGAAATTTCAAGCACCATTTGAAGCAACGAGTAAAAAAAGTGTGAGCACTAGGTAGGGATGTAAAAGGATCGACCCAAGGGTACCCTCTGACCCTCTCTAGTTTATTTGTTTGTATAGAAAATTGAAAAGGTGAACTAGAAATTGAGTTTATAGTTCTTTTCAAATGTACTAGGATGTCCCTAGGGCTAGCCGTTTTGCATCCCTAGCACTAGGCTTATGTATTCTGTTTATTTGGTTTTTTCATTTCAGTTTTTCCCAAGTTTTCTAAAATTGTGTATGAAATTATTCTCTAGAAGAAAAAACTAAACTACAATTCAAGAAAATTTAGTCAAATTTTCCCCTTTTCCAGTTAACCGAATATTATGCAATAGTTATGCTGATAGAAGGGAGAAGACTAGAATAATGGGTTGCAGTAGCTATGCTGATAGAAGGGAGAAGACTGAAATAATAGGTTACAATATGAAAAGAGAGGAGTAGAGGAGCAACCGTGTTGTATAGTGGAAAAAAGAACTAGGGGCGACCATATGGGGAGAAAGGGTAAGACACATGGGTAGTATGAGTAAGGAGAAAAAGGAACAGGGTGCGAGGGAGGAGTATGAGCAAGGGGAGATGGCATGCGAATGAGTGGGTGGGAGGGGGAGGGAGCTAAACTTCTCGAATGCAATAGGAGGGTGGTGAGGGCGCTTGAGCGAGAAAAAACTAAATTGGTGTCTCAGAGTGGTGCAATGTAGCCGCCGGTGGTGGTGGTGGTGGTGGTGGTGGTGAGGACGCTAGAGTTTTGGTCACAAGTGACTAGGTGCTTGGATTTTTCAAATTTCAAGCCTCTTCATACATCATATACTAGCTAGCCTAAAAGAAGAACATTGGAAGTAGACCAAGGCACTCCTTTGCTTATTTTTCCCTTTTGTTACAATTGCAATATACTACTTGGCAAACAAAAACCATTTCTTCTAGAGAGATTACAGGTTTTGGCCCCACCTAAAGGACTACACTCATAGTATTTGCCCTCCTTATGTAACTGATACATGGGTTTGAAGCTATATGCCAGTGAAACATAGTAGGGTAAATGTTAGAAGTGCAATATTTGGGACGGTAAATCATCATTTTTTCTTTTTAATCTGTGGCATAAATCACCAACGTTATGATGTAAAAATACCGAGACGTGTAAAAATACAGTAAAAATAGAATAGATCATGCATTCCAATTTTACAGGAGACCCTCGAGAAGGCAGCTGGGCACCCCAGGGCCCATCCCTCGGTTAGTAATACAAATGCCTGCTACTTTGGGTTGTTGGGCGATGTGGTACTAAAAGTAAAACGTCGGCCTAAATTCGAGCCCAACGCATCATTTAACTGTGGAGGTCTCCTTAATTAATCCGCTGTTTGGTGTTTGCTCCGGCAGCATTTATGGGCTTTCTCCCTAGACTGTTTACATGCGAGTACTCTAACAAGATCGTGTACTGGTGAGGACGATTCGATTCTTGCTAATTACACTTATTCATAGGGAGTACATTGTGAAATTCATTGCATCATAATTCGTGCATTAATTAATCGCAGCGCTTAGGAGGGTGGAAAGCGCGCAACGTCGGGCGGATTAATTTCGGCCCGTTCAGCCCATTGCGGCATAACGCTTGGTCCTGTTTGCGGCGTGTTAGGGTTTGATGACCTCAGCCCGGCCCAAATCAAGAATGTTGCATAAAATGTAGATGGTGGCCTAGTGGCTAGAGGTGGTAACAACTAACGAGAGATGAAGACAGTGTGTGTCGGTGTGTGGGAGAGGAAGATCTGCTTTACTACTCAAAATCAATTTACATTTTATAACCACATTACTTTGTTAAAAAATGAAGACATGTGGCAGATCTGACAGATCTAGATTAGGGTGGTTTGATCGTGCAGTTAACGATGACCTCGTTGTCGTCGCCAAGGGTGGGTTGAGAGCACAACCGTCATAGGGAGGGCAGTGTCATTGGACCGTGGTCATCATTTTTGCCCTGCACTAATTGGAGAGGATGGCAGAGCTACTAGGGGTTGTCGATCGACATTGCTGTCCGATGAGGTGCACTGCAACATTTCACGTCGGGGAAGGGAACTCACCGAGTCGCTCGTCAGTCGGGGAGAGGGTGTCAAGGATGGTGCAGCGCCACCTCTTTGAGGATGTTGGGGCCATCATGTGCAGGGGGTTGCATTGCCACTCCGGGGATCACTGAGGGCACCGCGTTGTGGTGGGCTGCATCGCTGGGGCCAACTGAGATGTGACATTGTAGGAGAAACAGGGGTTGCGCCACCACTAGTGTTTGGGGGTGTCATAAGGGAACTAGGCATATGTTACTAGGAGTTGATGAGCACATTGTAGGGATCTAGGTAATCATACCACGGGGTGTCATGGGTTGCACTGCCTAGGCCTCCTCACTGGTTGCCACTAGAGGCAGATACAAGCTCGTTTCGAGCTCTTTCTACAAATGACACAGATTGATTATATTTGATTTTTGTTATTTTTGGAGGGGTAACTTTGCCATCGAGCTTTCGAGCCGATCTCGAGCCGAGCCCAAGTGCATTTGAAGTTAGTGTAAAATCGACTAATTTTAACATTAGAATAATTCATAATTGAATCAGATGTAATTAGAAATGAAGCCCAACATTCAGAAAACGAGCTTTTCGTTCGGCCCTAGTTGCCACCTAGGACAAGACGTCACGAACGGGTCAAGGTACACCATCTCTGCCACCTAGCTGTCTTGTCATTGCCCATGCAACTGACACACTATGATTTAAGGGGGGGAACTGGTTTTAGGTTGGGGAAGGAGCATTATAGGTTTACATACGTACATACATATCTTAAGTGGAAAACGTGTGTAGTCTATTAATTGTTGTGCTCTATATATATAAAAAGAAATCCAGATGAGCTAATAAAGAACTTGGGATCGAATTTGCGTTTGCAATCATTACTAAATTAATTAGTTTTGATTTGATTTAGCGTGTCATCTATTGAATGTGTTATACATATGTTATTACTAGTCTCGTACGCGCGCCCATGGCGCGCGAGGTCGGGAAAAGCTCGACGGGCGCGTGAGGCCGGGACAAACGCGGCAGCGCACGGGAGAAAAACAAGGGCACGCGGGATTCGAACCCGGCCCTCCCAGGTGACCAACTGGCCGAGCTAACCAACTGGCCAAACCATCCGCGTGCCTGATATCAATGCGAAAAAATCGTTTTATACGTAAAAATAAAACGGACGGCCGAATCTGCCCGGCGCACGCGATCGGACCGCTGCGAACGAACGGGGCGACGTGGCACATCGACGGTGACGCTTGGCAGCTCGCTGAAGCGAATGTTCGGCTTTGTACTATTTATTGATTGATGTATAAATATTGTGTTTTCCAAATTCAATAGCATAGGAAACTTCTGTGTATAGATCTGATACTCCTCCGCATCACAAAAACTTCATGTTTTGGATATCGATAAATATAACTTTAACCACTATTTACTATAATCTATATTTATAAATTTTAAGTATAATCTATATTTATAATTTTTAAGTGCTCAATCTAAATAGTTCAAACAATTTACATAGATAGAGTTTATAAACTTTGACCTGTACTTATCTGAAGCCTCGAGTTTTTGGACAAAAAGAGAGTATATAATAAAATAACTAATTGTATTTTAAAGATGTACCTAAAAAGTTTTGACCTGTTAATATGTCATTTACCCTAAAGAGGTAAGACGTCTGAATACATCTAAACTACGGTTGATATAAAATATAAATAAGGTTGTACTTTTGTGCTGATGTGATCTGTTAACAATATCAGAGGCCTTACATGTCCATTAATTAAGGAGCTACACACACATCCTATCTGAAAAGATGCAAAACCACATGATTTAATTAATTTTAAATCCTGCCATTAGACGTCTGCATCGTGTGGTTTGTTTCTTTGCATTAGGAACAAATATTCCATGTATTTATGCGCTAAACAGGTTTATTCGTCTACTGTTTGTTTAGGGCAGCTGCGTTCCAAAACGTGGTCCTGGCCCCTGATGCCGTACGCTTCACCAACACTTGAGCCCACGATTTGATACATGGTTGTCGGCGAGGAATTAATTAAGAACGAAGCTAACTATGGCGTGTGTACAATCTACGGGTAATCAAATTGTTCCCTAATTTTCAGTTAAAATTTGTGCATATTTTGGCCATTTTGCTGGGAATCTCCCAACAATTCTCAAGAGGATTTGCTCGCATGTCGTTGGCTATTTAATTTATTGGACTTATTTATAGCTATTTATATATCTTTGCTTATTTAAAAATAATTTGATTTGATTTTTATATATCAAAGAATTTTCTAAAAGCTCTAAAACACAAATCGAACAAAGTGCACTCGACTCTATTTTATCTTAAAAGACTCTCAAAGTTATGAAATAAGTTATAAGCAAATAAGTTAAATGAGATAAGCCGGCGAGAACATGCCTTAAAACTTTCAATAGCAACTAGAAAATTTCACTGAGGTTAACTAGAAGAGGATGCAAAATCCAGCATGAAGAATTATTTTTTCTAGTTATATTTAGGGTATGTTCTTGTCAGCTTATCTGACTTATTCTGTCTATTTATTTATCTTGTTTTAATTTTTTTTAAAAATTATTTTTTGAATCTGATTTTTTTTCCTATCTCAAAGACTTGACTATAAACTCAAAAACCCAAGTTGAATGAAGTGAATGGACCTCAGGCAGATAAGTTAAACTAGTAGATAATGAAATAAGTTAAACACGAGGGACCTGGTGCGGGCTAATTGCCACCTACCTATTACATAAAGGGGCGGTATAGATGCAAGTTATGGAAATAAAAAAAATCAATGCACTAACGTGAGATTATTCGATGAAGTCACGTTAGAGTATCTTATATAGTTATATCTTATAATTACTACTACTAAAGTTTATTCCAAATGATAAAAAAGTACATATAATGCGCATGCTTATACATACTTTGTGGGGGGTCAACTGTGACTAGATATATGCAATGAGGTCATTTTGTACGGCACATATATAAATATCTTTGAGGCATAGGCCCTTCTCTTTGCAAAAATATGTGCGAGGAGCCACAAGTCATACATAGGTCAATTATTGAAGTAATCTTCTATGTTTTGTGAAAGAGAAAAGTTCGTCCATCCTAACCGCTTCAACTTGCAGCGAATCTCACTTGAGCTCGAAATTTACATTCACAACCCCTCAAACTTGTATCTGCTCTCAAAATTATTAGCGATTCTGTTAAACACCGAGGCGGTTGTCCACGTGTCCGTTAAAAGGTTAACATGTATATTTTATCGCCGATGTGATAACTAATTCACACATCCACGTCATCTTCTCCATCCCTCTCTCGGAGTCTCGGGCTGTTTTACCATCTTTGTTACCTTTTGATATCTCTCGGTACCTCTCATGAGAGCCGTCGATTACTTCAGATCTAATGGCTAACTGGTACCTTTTGGTATCTCCCTCTAATTTTTTTGGTACCTCTTAGTACTAGGGGCAAATATATGGTTTCATCTACTTCTTCTTTTCTTCTCTACTCTCTATCTCATCTTAATGCAAGTGTTGCTGCTATCGGGCCCTCGCAAGAGCACCGTCGCCACCACCACCACTCGTGCACAACGTCGTTGTTGCCGCTCGTGCGCGTCGTTGTCACGTTTGTGAGCACTGTCGTCATTGACGAGCTCATGCGTGCCACCGCCGCCGACAAACTTGTGCACACGTGCCACTATTGTTGTTGACGAGCTTGTGAGGGCCGCCACTGCCGACAAGCTTGTCATGATCCTCGGTGTTTCTACTGACCTTAGTTGTGATTGAACAATAGTCCTAATATATCATAGCTAGTATCTCACAATGCACAGTTCATTCGATATCATCACATCATGAGATAACTAATAGGGTAGCAAGATTACATGTAGTAACTTCCAGTTAATATAGACAATATATGGTCATGTATTGAACAACAAATAAAGAATGAAAATCTACATTAATGCATCAAAGACTTCAATAACGATGACATCCAATCACCAACTTAGAATATGCAACTAGAAGTCATGATCACTTTGAGAAGGATCTTCCTGATCTCAAACCGCATTTGTTTCTTCGCTTAAACCAAAATATTTGTGGTTGCTATAATGAGTACAAGGCTACCCAACAAATATTTTCCTAAATATGAATGCATGTTACAACTAGTGATTGACTCTACTATTGAAGATGTTTCATAGAGGAGGATACCTATATTTTTGCCGCGATTTTAATGCTTGTTATCTTCTTTCATGCAAGAGAGGGAAAGGATAACTCTTCTTACCTTTTTTTTTTGGCTAATTCTTAACACCTTACCCAATGTCATCTCACCTATGTCATTACCCCTCCCTCGGCGCTAATTATTTGTTTAATTATTAAGTGGCACGTGACCTTACGAACAATTCTAATCAATAAATTGTACAAACCAGGGAACTCGCGTCGCTGGGGCGCCACGTGGCTGCCCTGCCCGCTCGGCGTCGCGACGGCCGTCCGATTGGGCGGCTCAGCCAAATCCGTCCGTCCATTCCATTTTTATGTATAAAACGATTTTTTTGCCACGAATTTCAGGCATGTGGGTGGTTTGCCCGGTCGAATCCCATCTCCCCCATTTTTTCTCCCCTTTTTTCCCTGGCTTCACGGCGCGTATCGCTGTCCCATGCCCACCAGCATGGCTGGCGCTTTTTCATGATGAGCGCGCCAAGCAGCTAGTATACACAAACACAACGAAGGATTAAATAAAGTAACATTTGGGAGACGGAGAACTTTTACCAAATATCCCAATCACAAACGTCACTCTCTCTGGCATCATGTGCTTTGCACATTTTCGATCTGTAGCCTTCCCATACCAAGACGCCCCAGAATCAGGCACCATCTAGAACATCGAAATGTGTCGTGTGTGTAGAGAGTGTGTACGTAGGGGAGAGAGAGAGGGAGAGGTGGAAGTAAAGCACATATTATTTGGAAGAAAAAAGAGAGAAATTTGTAGATAAAGTTTTCATATTCATGGACGTACACCTCGCTAAACACTGATGATTCATGATATTCTCCCTATCAACCAAGTTTGGTCCGGCTTGCTCTGATTGATCGATGGTGTGCATGAGCAATTAGATTTGATGCCCGCCTAGCTACTACGTGCTCATCATGCCTTCGTCCATCGGTGCTACTGTTGTTTCCTTGTTAGGTGAAGATGACGACGCTCTTAGTGCCGTTCGGTTGATCCACTACATATGACGCAATAACCTCCGGCGTCTTAATGCACACAATTTTTTTTTTTTCAGTTGTTGCCACTGAACATATTTCCGGAAATGTTCCTTTTTCTTGCTTTTCAAAGTGTATGAAATGTATTTGTGATAAGGTCAATCTAGTCTTTTTTTCTATTTTTCTTTTCAAACAAACGGGTAGACACTCTGCCTGTCGGGGATTAAATTACGGCCCATTGCTTGGCCCTCCTCGACGGCCCGATCAAACAGCCTACCAGGGCCCAGCTCCCTGGAAGGTTCTATCTGCCCATATGCATCCCGCGAACAACTTCTCGACCGGCGTGGTGCGTAGTGGCCAAGGAATCATGTTTGAGTCCATCTCGAACAAGAGTTCGCGACGGCTACGTGAAGACCGGACGTGGTTTCCGGATTGGATTAGAGTCGTGATCCCCAAGACTAGGAGTATGCCTTATCTACCTCGGGACGTTTTGGCACGTCACGAGTTCGTTATTTATCTCGTGGTTAGCCCGCCCGATATTCGCCGATAGATCGGTTTGCTCAGACTATATAAACCAAGCCCTAAGGCGTTTAGAGGACTTGATCCGCATCTGACGAGGCCCTTGCATATTGCTTCTTGTACACCCATAATCTCGCCGAGACTTGTTCGCCTCGTCGAGCCACCTCTGTATTCATCTTTGATATATAAGAAAGGCCGGACGTAGGGTTATTATCTCCCGAGAGGCTGAACCGGATAAAACCCCGCCTCTCTGCTCGTTGTCGCTCGTGATTGTTCGGCGTGTCTCCTATCTCAATTCTAAAGAACCTTAGCGACTTGAGATCATTATCTCAACCGTCGACAGTTGGCGCCGTCCGTGGGGACATAGCAGATCGAGCATGTCGAACTCTATCAGCGACCAGGAGATTCTCCCTGAGGACTACGACTCAGAAGGGCAGGATGTCTCTTCCCTTGCCAGATCGGGTCGATCCTTTCGATCTTGATCGCCTTTCAGATCTGGTTCCCAGCTCCGCGCCCGGGGGCTGGATCTCTTCGCACCGGGCATCTCTTCGCCCGGAGCGCGCGTCTGGTCCCCGCGACGAGCTCCGCGCTCGGGCCGGATCACTCAGCCGGCGACTCTTCGCCGGACGTCCGTCTGTCCCGCGACGAGCTCCGTGCTCGGGCTGGATCAACTTCAGGCGGGCACTCTTCGCCCGGACGTCCGTCTGTCCCGCGACGAGCTCCGTGTTCGGGCTGGATCAACTTCGCGCCGGGCAGCTCTTCGCCCGGCGCGTCTGGTCCCCGCGACGAGCTCCTTGCTCGGGGGCTGGATCTCTTCGCGCCGGGCAGCTCTTCGCCCGGAGCGCGCGTCTGGTCTCCGCGATGAGCTCCGTGCTCGGGGACTAGATCAAAACTCCTTCCGGATCCCGGGGCTGTTCGCCTGGCAGTGGATGACGGGAGAGAGCTGACCAGCACTTGGAACATCGACCAGCTTCGTAAGTTCCTCGTGTAGGTCTTTCGCTTCTAACTTCGCTTTTCTCAAATTTCGCGCCTTAGTTCGTCCAAGTCTCTGGCCGCCATGTAAAGTTCAACCCATTGAGCGGTGAATGCTCGCGGTCCCCTGCGGTCCTCCTCACCACTTGTCTTCTCAGACTACTCTTTCTCTCTGGTAACACTTGATGGCTGCCCGGTCTTGCGAACTCTTGGCTCCGCAATCTTAAGGGTTTTCCCGCCGTATCTAGCTTCAACAAGTTCCTAAACTCGAGTTGCGTAACACGGCATCCAAATTTTGCGCTAAGCTCTCTCGTAAGCCCTCCGCGGCGGAGGAACTTACCGCTCACGGCACAACCACTTGGCAAAGCTCGCTCGTAAGCCCTTCGCGCGAGGCACTTTCCTTGTTTGGTTACCTTCGAATCGCTTAACTTACGTTAACGAGCGGTTCTCGAACGAGTCGATCAGATACGGTGTCGCTCTAACTCTCTACGCACGTGCTTGAAGTCGCAAATTCAGGTCTTCATGCATCGTCTGTCATCGGGGCTAGAGCGTCGCTCTTTCTCTTGTGCACTGCTCGAGTTCGCAAACTCAGTCCTCGGCAACTGCACAACGGGCCGGAGTTAGGCTAAGCGTTCTACCGGTTTTTCTTAAAACTTTCTAGCGCTGCCGCCTTTCTCTTGGTTTCGTCGTCCTTGTCTTTTCTTGCTCCTTTTTGCGGAAAAAGCTGCTCGTCGACTCTCGCTCGATTCAAGCGCCGCGGTGGTCTTGAGTCGCTTTCGGCCCGGCTACTCGGAGGACTGCCTCTCCTCGGTCAGCTGGGACTTGAGCTGAATCTCGGCAACCCCGGTACGTTTTCAGTTTTCCAGTTCCTTTCCTTAGCGTTGGTTTTCCAAAACCTCGTTGGTCTTTCGCTCCCGTAGCGCTACCCGCGTACTAGCATGTCTTTTTATCTGGCGGCGACCTGTACGGCTCCGGTTAACCGAAGCGGTGCACCACCGATGGAGTTCTGCCCACCGTAAACCGATTCTCATCGCAACGGGCATGCCCACCGTAAGCCGATTCTCATCGCAACGGGCACTCCTGGCGCTGGTTCCGCATCCGCCGAGGCGACACCAACGCTGCACGGGTCCATGCCCGGATAAGATTTCGCCTCGCACGTCTTGCCTGTGGCTAAGGTCCCGATCGCCTTCCTTGGTTAGCGGTCTTAGCCACAGCGGGGCTGCACTTGCCAGCACACGTCTTTTTTATCCATGCTACGTCCTTCCTGACACGGTAATCCGGAGCAATGCACCACCAACGGAGTCCTGCCCACCGTAAGCCGATTCTCATCGCAACGGGCACTCCTGGCGTCGGTTCCGCATTCGCCGAGGTGACACTAACGCTATCGGGGACGTACACGAAAAAAATTATGTCTTGTGCGGGTAGGTCGTCCTTGTCATGTTTTTTCAAAACTCGCTTTGCTCTTCTTAGAGCCTGTTCTTGCTCTCTTTTTCCCCTTGCTGCTCGTTTCTTGTTTGTCTTTTGCAGAAAATACAGGAACGGGGAACGTCAGACTCCGGTGATGGTAGTGGCGAGGTTCCAGGCTTCCCGCCAAAACCGATGTCGCATCCTCTCTTCCGGGTTTGCTCGCGCATGCCTGTGGATCGATTCACTTCGCCACAGATGATTTCTTGCCTTTGCCCGTCATCGACCTTCACAGTTCGGCTAAGTCAAGGTAGTGCGCCACCAATGGAGTCCTGCCCACCGTAAGCCGATTCTCATCGCAACGGGCACTCCAAGCGTCGGTTCGCACTTGCCAAGACAACGCTTACATCGCCGCAAGGAATACGTCATGGGTAAAGCGTTGATTTCACACGCTTCTCTTGCGGCTCGATCGCATCGGGTTGTGATTCACCTCGCGACCGCGAGTTCTTCGCCCGAGCCAGCGATCTGTCCCCGCGACGAGCTCCGTGCTCGGGCTGGATCACCGCGCCCGGCTCTTCGCCGAGCGCAGCTCCTACCGGCACGCGTCTTCGCTGGTCGTACTTTCGGTTCCTTTGACGAGCTCCGTGCTCGGGACTAGATCTCCTTACTTGGTTCCTTTGGCGAGCTCTACGCCGGGGGCCGGGTCACCTTCCTCTCGTATGCATTGTCCGCTCCTCGCACACGATCTACGTGCGGGGCACATCACCTTCGCTCTGAAGCGCGACATTCGCCGAGAGCGCAATCTCTATTTTCGCAAGCTCTAGCCCGAGAGGTGGTTCCCTATCTTTTCCTAGGCATCCGAATGTCCGGATGCAAGAAGACGAGTCCGTCTCGCGACTTGCTATGTTCATTCTCCGGAAGATCTGATCTTACGGGTGCGGTGGTACGCTCTTCACTACTAAGAATCCAATCCTCCTTGATGACGTTCACCTCAAGGAGATGATTCACCTCACTTCTTCCGATTTACGTATCGAGGGTCGGGTACTCGCTCGGACGATGTCGTTCCTCGCTCGATGCAACAGAGTTGCTCGGCACCGAACGGTTTGTTCGGTCTCGAGCAAGTATTGTTCGGTTGAACCATAACTCGTTCGATGCGCTGTTACGCCTTTGTAGCAGAAAATACCCTCTTCGTGACTTAGAGTCTCAAGAGGAAGACCCCACTCTAGCGAGTCCTTCCACTTGAGTCTCGGGGGCTAGCTGTCGGGGATTAAATTACGGCCCATTGCCATGGCCCACTCTCTGACGGCCCGATCAAACAGCCTACCAGGGCCCAGCTCCCTGGAAGGTTCTATCTGGCCCATATGCATCCTGCCGAACAGCTTCCTGGCTGGCGTGGTGCGTAGTGGCCAAGGAATCGTGTTTGAGTCCATCTCGAACAAGAGTTCTGCACGGCTACGTGAAGACCCGGACGTGGTTTCCCGGATTGGATTAGGAGTCGTGATCCCCAAGACTAGGAGTATGCCTTATCTACCTCGGGACGTACTTGGCACGTACGAGTTCGTTACGATCTCGTGGTTAGCCCGGCCCGATATTCGCTCGGTAGATCGGTTTGCTCTGTACTATATAAACCAAGCCCCTAAGGCGTTTAGAGGGGACTTGATCTGGCATCTGACGAGGCCCTTGCATATTGCTTCTTGTACACCCATAATCTCGCCGAGACTTGTTCGTCTCGTCGAGCCACCTCTTGTATTCATCTCTGATATATAAGAAAGGCTGGACGTAGGGTTATTATCTCTCCCGAGAGGCCTGAACCAGGATAAAAACCCCTGTCTCCTGTTCGTTGCTGTTCGTGATTGTTCGGCGTGTCTCCTATCTCAATTCTAAAGAACCTTAGCGACTTGAGATCATTATCTCAACCGTCGACACTGCCATTTCATTAATAAGATGGAAACTATACAATTGCAACAGATGATGGAGGAGGGAGGAGGAAGAAGGCGACCTGACCAAGTAGTGGTCACAACAAAACATCAATGTGCAACCTGGTCGATCGTCTGCCACGACGACCGATCATACCGATGGGTGCACATGAAAACCCCACGTCATTACGTCAACCATCACCGCCAAAAAGGATGTTCGGCCCAAAGCGCCAACCACATCATTGCTGACTACGATATGGAGCACACGGTGGTCAACCTAGCTACCAGGCATCACCGCCGCACGAATTGCTTAATTGAGACACCAAAAGAGGGGGACGTTAGCCGTCACCGCAGAGCGGGATGCTCGACATTTAGCACCAGCGATTACCATAGCCAACCCTGGCGTAGGGCACGTGGTGGTAGACGAAGACGCCAACCGTCGCCACCGAATGGGATGCTCGGTCAGAGTGATTGGAACCAGCTCCCGCCCGCCATTGCCGATCGGGATGCTCATCCAAGAACTAACCAACCACCCTCTTCAAGTCTGTTATAGCAAGTCATCCTACAAACTTGTGCATTTTATATGCATTTCATTACGCATTTATTTTTAATCATAGCAAGTCATCCTACAACTTATGCATCTATTATATATGCATTTATGCCTCGAATAATTCGTGGTTATACTAATTAGAACAATCCCAATACTTCTAAATCAGCCTAGGCTTATATGAGAGGAGAGGAGAGCTAAACAACTAGGTACCCAAACGAACAAGGAAAATACAATCATATATATAGAAAAGGATGACAAATTTGTGCCAAATGCCAAGGGTTAGAAAAAAGGTAGCTTCTAATGCTTGTGATGACATGCAAGGATGCAATAGATAACAGGTATTCAATGATTAGTCGATAATAACCGATTATCAGCTTATCGCCCCTGGTAGAAAAACAAACCAGGTCCAAGATATCCTATTTTGAATGAATTCTGCCTAATAAAGTTCGGCCGGTCTTTTGGCAATATTTTGAACCGATCGAATATTGGCCAAAATTTATTTTAGAAAAAAATGTTTGAAATTATTGTCCTATTATAACATATAAAAATATATTATTAGCCTTGTAGTTTTAGGGACTACCAAAAATGGACAGTAACAAACCTAAACCATTGTGTTCACTGTTCAGCATTTGCAGGTTACTGCTCTTCAATGAAGAAGAAAAGAATAATTATAGTAGCATTGAAGCTAGCAAGACAATCACAATGCACAGTGCTTCATGATATCCAAAGGCTCGTGAACAGTCCCATGAGATTGTATGGCAGCGTAAGTTATCATCAAGTTAGCACACGTAAAGTCTGAACTCAACTCTGAAGAGTGAAGACTTTTTCTTTCTCAACCTGCAATTGACTTCTACTACACCTGTTGCTCTCAATCATCCTCTTCGCGTTCCCATAGTACTTCACTCCCACAGTTCATCGAGCCCATCCAACAAAAAGAAAAAAAAGTGTTAAACTTGGACATGGTCCTTTGCCATTTGTTAAACTTACTTTCTTGCATACTTCTATGCCGGAAAAAGTACAGGCAGAAGCTCTAGTTTTTTGGAGATTCAACAACTCCAATTCCCTAGTTTATCATCACCAAGCCTTTGAACTTTTCCTTTGTTTCAAAGGAGGTAACCATAAACAAACCTGTTTTTTCCCCCGGCTGGGCTGCATGTCTAAAAGCTAAACTCCGAGTCCTCGAGAACTCTGAGAAGCAACTTCGAGACTTTTTAGAGAAACAACCTTGAGAAGGCCAAAAAAAAAAAAAACACTTGGCTCAAAGAAACGGCCACGGTTTACAGCCTATTTGTCTGGAGATCAAAACATGGAAACAAGCGCAAGATAAAATCATGATCGAGGTGGCAATGTGGCACACAAACAAGAGGTGATGTGCCTTGAAGCAGCATCACGTAGTGTTCAAGCAGCAGGTCGGCGTCATGGAAAGGGTGTGCGGCGAAGGGAGAGTAGGAGGTCGGCGTCACGGAAAAGGAGGTGCAAACTATTACCAACAAGTCAAGATACCGTACACTAGGAGCGAGATTCTCCACCGTTCTCCCCTGTCATGAGTCATTGGCATGTAGACCCCACACGCCTAAGTTCCACGTGTCAGAGACCCAACGGCACTCTGCCCGTAACGGTAGAGGATCAGCGTCCCGTACACTCACTACCATGGAGCTGAGAGGCACGCAGATGCAGGCATAACCAAACAGAGAGCAGAGCAGAGCAGATCAGAGTAGAGCAGAGGAAGCAGAGTATCCGCATCAGCGACGCGTTCCGAAAGGGAAGCATGGTTGAGGAATTGAGCTTTGAACTGAGCATGTAGAAAAGAAAGATCTGAAAGCGAGATGATGAACAGGTGAGAACACCGGGGAGGAGGTGCCTTTAAGTGCATTCAACCACCGCTCAAACATGAACCGCAACCAGTACATAAGAGCGCCATCAAGGCACAGCTGAACCATGGGATCGGAGTCGGACGTCGCACCGCAGCAGATGGGGCGCCGTGATACGGTGCTACTGTTGTTTACGACCTAAAACATTCCGGGCTCTGCAACGTAGCATGATGCCAGGTGTAGCTAGAGCAGACAGGGGTTACAAGTCACTCATCCAAAACACAGGGATGAACTGGAGTGCCTGCATATTGGAGCTAGCCGCACAGATGCAAGGTGAAGGCCATGAACCTGATTGAGCACACATGAAACTTCAGAGCTGCTCTTGTTGATTAATATTTGAGCTGCCAGTGCCTGCGATGTTTACATTTACAAGGCAAAAGAAAACGATGAACGAAAGCATATCCGTGGCAAGTTCGGAGCATATGACATGATATAAGATTAAATAGTTCAGGTAGCATCAGAATGTGCTTACCACTACAGCCTACAGGTAATGCAACTGAGAATCTCAGATGGGTACCTGCTTGAACAATTTTTGATTGCCTACCTGAGAAAACGAAATGTTTGATACATTGGTGGCACCTAACAAAACATAGTGTTCGAAGTATTACATTGTATGATTACGGTCCAGACAGAACCAGAAAGAAAAAAACTGGACACAATAAAATATGCAAAGGGCTACCAACAATATCAAATAGACATAAAAAAGAGCACCATCTAAAGGCAATGAGTATCTATCATCCACTGAATGCATCAAAAGGGAGATTTATAAAATCTACGCCAGATAAGCAGCCACATAATGATTTACGCTACTCTAAGAGTCAATATGTAATCCATGATTCCATAGGATGTATGTTCTGACTCAAAAGGGGGCAGTGAAGCTATTGCAATGACTGACTGACTGAAACTATTGCAAAGCCTGAACTGCCAGATTACATAAGTCACAAAGCAACAGTCACATAATCCTTGTCAATGAAGTACGAAAAAAGCAGCAAGCTTTCAGAATTTAAAATTCATTAGAGCATATACTAAACAAAAAATAACAATATACAAAAGAAAAATCAGCCAAAAAAGGCAAAAAGACATTGCTATCACTAAAAGTGACACTGAAAGAACAACCCAAGGATCGGTTGCTAAAAAGTCTTGGGACAAGGATAAATGGATCAATCCTGAGAGACTTTGACCTAAATGGTCAGAAAAAACAACTACTTTATCTAGAAAATAAATTACAGTTTTATTTAACCAATCATTAATTCATTATCAATCAGAATTTAAGGAGTACCTCCTTTGGTGCAAAATTAGGCAAATTACTCTCTCCGACTCTCCGGAAACTGTTCATTGGCGCTACTCCCCGGACGGCCGCTACTCTGCCAAGTCGGCTTACAACCTCCAGTCAGTGGGTGGTGTTGACCACCCGCTGGCAAGCGCCATCTGGTCGGCGCACGTCCCAAACAAATGCAAGTTCTTCGCTTGGACCCTGAGCCACTACCGCATCAACACCGCCGATCTCCTCGCTAGGAAGGGGTGGCCGCACTAGACGGCTTGTTGCTTCTGCCTCGGCCCACTCGAAACGGTCGACCACCTTTGCAGTTCTTGCTCCTTTGCCTCCGCAATTTGGCAATCTTTTCTGCCTCGACAACCTCCTTCTACCGGCCTAGTTGGTTTCTGCGAATGATGGACCTACAGTCAGCATAGCATCCCTAAGACTACTGCGAGATCTCTCAACGGTATCATCATCCATGCGATCTGGGAAATTTGGAAGGAGCGTAATAGGCGTATCTTCCATAATCAGACTCTATCCGCTTCCCAAGTTGTAGCCCTAATTAGGGATGGTCTCGCAGCTTGGGCGGCAGCCTCCTCACCTGTAATTTCCCTAGGCTGAGTCCCCCCCTTTTCTTCTTTTTTCTCCTTCGTCCCTTCTCTCTTTGTATATGTTGTGCAGTTTGTTCTTTCGTTTTAATGAAATGGCAGTGCTCCTGCCCGTTACCTCAAAAAAAAGAATTTAAGGAGTAGAAATTACATCTAGGGAAAAACTGAAGATAGAGAAAAATAATGGGATCCATATTGTAAAAACTAAATAACAACGCACGAAAATCACTTGAATCATATAAAGATAACAATATCAGAGCAACAAGGTTTTGTATTAATTGTACATGAATCTGTGCTTTAGCATGTTGAGCCTTGTGTAACAGAAATTGGATTTACGTCATTTACAGTTTCAGATTAGCACAAGGACAAAAAAGAAAAACATACAAGCCTTAAGCTAACCTACGAACCTACAAATTATTCCACCGCACACTCTACCTTGATGGAATGGTAAGCACTGAAAAGTTTTTGCATGTTCCTGAATTAGCTGGCTATCAGCTGTGAGCCTGTGATGCTGCACTGCAGAAGCTTGCAAAATTCAGCTATGGAGAACAAAACTGGCAGGCAATATAGTCTCTGTATAGCCTAGTGGACTCCCTGATGGCATGCACTTGTATTGTCTAACTATTTCCTCTCCTATATGGTTGTTCCACTTATACTTCAATACTGACTGGCTGACTGGGCATCAGGGCCAATGAGAGTGATCGGATTAGCCTCCGCGGCGAATTAGCAACTGCAAAAACATGATCCAAACAAGGGAAGCCCACATACATAATGTGCATTCTAAATGTACATATAACAAATCTAGGTACAGAGCACTGTAATTCTCGCTCAGTATGCCAAAGAATGATTCAAGAACCACAAAACATGTACAAGAATATAAGGCTACCAAAATAATTTTGAAAAATGTTTCAGTTTGCGAAAAAACGAACGCCGAAAGATTCTGAGTTGAAATTGGCCCCTACGGCTCCAGGACTCCAAATCCGCTTATTTTTCCTCACCCTTTCCACTGTATCAAACTATGCTAACATCGCAAAACAAATTAGTATCTCAGGAGTCAGGACGAAGAAAGGCTGGAACTTTTCACCTGCACCGGCCCAGGTGCCGCCTAGCTCTCCGCGGCGACGGCGGCGTCCGCAGAAACCCACGACAGAATTCAAGAATCGGAAGCCAGTGCAGAGCTCCAGAGTTTACAGGGGTTCAATCGAGGGCGGTTAAGGGTCTAGGAGAGGGAGCGGCAGGTCTAGGAGAGGGAGCGGCAGAGAATGAGGTCAATGAGCGCCGCCGCTCGCCGGCATCCAACAACGACGGCGGCGGCGCAAGCCCTGGCGAGGTTGCACTGTAACTGTAAAGCTCGTGGCCCCGCGCGGGTCGGTGGGTGCTGGGATTGCTAGGGCCGGGCTTGGCACAGGGATGGCTAGGGCCGGGCACGGTGGCTCAGGCCGTATGGTGGGACAGTGAGAGTGATAGACTGACAGGCAAGATACATTCATGGATTGGCAGCAACAAAAGCCAAATTTCCCGTTGTAGAAAAAAGGGCCAAATTTTCCTTTTTACAGTTTTATCCTTTTAAGTGTAAAGAATTTTAACTATCTCCGACCGTTTTCCCATTTGTTTCTTTATCTTCCCCCGTTCCGTCTCTATTTTATTCTCCTTCCAACATCCCTTAAAACGGAATCCATTAAAATGTAGCGTACGAGATTCTCTCCACGATGGGAGCAGACATGAGACATGGGAATCGGTTGGAGATGGTCTGTACCCAATGGTGGATCCATGATTGATTTTTTGGGGTGCCTCTTGAGCCATGTCCAACCACCATCGGTCTCTTCCCTTTCGCCTATGTGTTACATGCCTTACTTAGCCTGTGTTTGGTTTGAGGTTAAGAGATGAATTAAGGACTTAACCTATCAAAAATCCCTGGGTTAAGTGGAGTTAAGTTAATATGGTCAATGCATTTAACCCCGCTAACCAAGGTTTAGCTAACCTAGCCAGCAGAGGCGAGCGCAACCACAACCAATTCCTCCTCCTTGGATGGCACATGGTTTTTTCTTAGGAAGTTGATTTTGGTGACGTGGCATATGTTTTTTCTAAGCAGTTTACATATGTGATAATCTTAGGGATTTATAAAAAATTCTCAAAAACACCTTGGTCCATTAGGTTCAAGAAAAATATTTTAGAAATGTTAAAGAAGTAAATATCTCAAACTAAATTTATTTATTTACTAAACTAAAGTTTAAATAGTTATTTTCAAACATGCAAACGTATTTAACACATTTGAAAAAAATATGTGATCCTTTAGGCACCAAAGTGTTTTTGAGTTTTTTTTCTATATTTTAGAATCCAAACATCACTAATTATACTATGTGTGCAGTTGTCAGACACATTAATTAAATTAGTTACCACAGCGTTCAAACCACCATCCTAATTAAACCACTTGGGATATCAAATGACATTGTTTCAATATAGAATGTTAAATAGTAGATTTTGTAGTTTAGAAATGTACAACAAACTTATCTAATAATTAGGAGATTTGACCTATTTCTTTATTCTTTTAACCCTTAGAGGCAATTAAGATCGATACAAGAATAAGTCCAGACCAACATGCTTGACCAACGCATTTTGATCTCTTATTAATTCTAGAGCCAAGAGAATACAGTTCGCACGTGATAAAACACAGGTCACCTCGTAAACAGACACCGTGTGCTCCACCATCTTATTCTTGCTCACCATTAATTGGGCACCCGCGAACTAAAACGAAAATACGTTCAATGTGCATGTGTCAATGTCATGCACTTCAAGATTGAACACATCGATCAATCGTATAATATATAGCCACCTGATCTTCATCTTGATTGGCCAACAAAGCAGCCACAAATCACATCGATCATGCATGTATAAATGAGCTGGATTTTTTAGATGGACACATGCACTGCATATTAAGGTTGTATATGTCTCATGATATAGAAACCAGAACTTCTTTTTTTTAAAAAAAAACCGATTACAGGCGCCCTGTCCATTTTTTAAAGATTAGAGATCAAAGTGATTACATAATTGCCGTCGATGTTGAACTACAGAGAGAGATTCCCAAACGAAAAATGCACATAAACCACAACAAGAGGAACTTGTCTACTTGATCATGCAGGCAACTTCCCCTCGTACTTAAGCAAAGACGTCTATTCAGCCATGATAGTCGAAGACACCGAAGGCCAAAATCCAGTCAAACTAGTCGAGTTTGATCAATTGAAGGACCTGGTGGTAGCTGCTATAGTATGATTTGAAGATTCAGCTAGTTTCATTTATATGAAAGAAAATGTGCTCATCAGTTCATGCAAGAATGACACACATGCACATTGCAACATATATATACTCGGTAGCTCCACACACACACATGCATGTCCTGCAAGGAATTGAGAGGTGCCCATGTTTGGAACGAGCGACAGAAGTTGAGTAGTTCGGGTGCATGTCTGCAGGCATTAAACTCTCCACAATCTGATATTACTTTTCTGTGTAATCCAAATGACTATTGGGCGGGAAATGACATGACAAGGACATCACATCCCATATCTGCACACCACAGGAGCCTCATGGTACGAGACCGTACATATGTGTACTTCAATTTTACTGTGGATCGATCTAGGTATATATATAATATATCCTCTCCAAGAACATTGACATGTACTGGAACTAACAAACAACTGCATGCAGCGCGCTAGCTAGTTTTTTTAGAAATAAAACAAATTTCTGGCTTCTACATTCTAAAAACACACACAATTTTAAATATGCATCATGCCAGTATGCCGATCCTATGCATTGAATCTAGCAGGATGGATCGGAATGAACGACCTCCATCCCCCCGCTAGTAGCAAACTGAAAAATGGTTCCTTTTGGTACCTAAAAGAATATGAAATTAGATAGGTGCAGATACAATGAACGCACACCATTCATAGTCTGATCTGTCTGATTTACCGTTCGAACGAGCTATACATTTGTTTAGATGTATCTTCGAGAATTTACACGAGTGAATTTTAATTAAAAGTAGCATTTTCATGGGTTTGGGCTTGGAGACCTGGAGTAGTGTTTGTTTTGACTGCAGCTTTTGTACTTCCCTAATCCACGGTTCTGATTTAGTATTGTTTGTAGTTGCAAAAACCGAGGGGTTTTTTTTTGAGCTAAAAAAACCGAGGGGTTTGAAAAAAAATATATAGAAAGCTAGGCTAAATAATTTTTAAAACATTTTTAAAAATTTTGAGAAACCCCTACAAAAACCAAAAAATATATTATAAAATATTACACTACAAATTAACAAACTTTATCGATCAAACCAAAACCTCGAATGCCTACGTCAGCAAGCCTTCGTTTGTTTGAGCTTAATGTTGAGTTATGTTTTAGTGTAGCAAATTTTGTGACCCCTCGAAACATCATTTAGTTTATACAAAAACAACAAATTTTCATTTAATTTAATTTAATTTAATCTGAAACAAACAAGGTCTAAGTCCCCGTAGGCGGGGGCGCGGGGCTTGAACGGTTAAAAAAGAAGGAATATATTGTGGGTCCCAACAGGCCCCAGTGACACGTAAGGTGAGGTGACAAAACAAAAGTACGGACAGCGCAAGCAAGAAGCAGCTGCAGCCATTGACCTCCAACCTTTTTCTGATGACAACCCCAGGAGCAGCGAGAGCAACGGAGTTAAAGACTTAAGCGCAGAGTGCAATGCATCCCATTGACCCATTCAAGCATCCATATAATCACAACTCACAAGCAAACAAAATCGCGGGAAAGGCATACAAACACCTGCAGGCAGGGAGGATTGAGCCACACAACACAGTGTCACTGGCTCACTGCTAGCTAGCTAGCTAGTGAGTGAGTGAGAGTGAGTGAGTGAGTGCATGGCCATGTGATGACATCAGCATATGTATGTGCTTGCCTTGCTTTCCAAAAAGAAATGGGAAGGGAAAAAAAAAACTCTCCTGTCTTGTAGTACACCCATCCATATACAGATCAAAGTTTGGCACTGTGCAAATGCCCTGGACATCTTACCTTCTCTCTGATCCGGCCTATGGTAGCAGTTAGAGAGAGAGAGAGAGAGGGAGAGAGAGGTGTGTGTAATGTATTATTGTGTACATTGGCCATCTCTACCTATATGAAAGGCACCCTTCCCCTTTGAACATTCTTCTACTCCTCCTCTTCCTCTTCTCTTCCTTCTCTTGCTCCTCCCTCTCATGGTGTCGGCGGCCGCGCCGCGGCGCAACACCACAAGAGGGGAGAAGGCATGAGAGGATGGTGACGTTCCTCCGGCCGCACCGCCACGCCCATGGGCCGGCCGCCGTTGACATTCGCCTCCACAGAAGCCGCCGCCAGCAGCCGTCGTCGTCGCCATCGTCGCCGCTGCCGCCGCCGCTCCCTTGCCGCCGAAGCGTCCTGAGGCCCATGGCACAGGACCCCTCCCACCCCCACGGCCAAAGCAAGGACACAGCCCCGCCGCAGCAGCAAGAGCCCGAACAGCAACAGCAGCAGCAGCTAACGCAGGCGCAGCCACCGGCGGCGCCGGCGCCTCCCCCGCCCCCGCCGCCGCCCCCACCCGCAGCCGACGTCCAGGAGCCAAGCACCAGCACCAGCAGCGGCGGCAGCGACACCGGCTCCTGGCTGCAGCTCGGGATCGGCCCGTCCCCGAGCTCGCCGTCGCCGTCGTCGTCACGCCGGAAACGGACAAGGGCCGAGTATGAGGCAGGCCCCTCGACGCCGCCGACGTCGTTACTACAGCCCAGCGTTCCCCTGCCGGTGGAGCAGCCGCAGCTGCGGCTGTCCCTGTTCCCTGCAGGGCCTTCATCGTCGTCGTCGGCGGCGGCGCCGGGGGCAGTGGTTGCGGCGGCGCCGCCGCCGCCGGCGCACGAGGCCGGCACGTGGTTCGTGCTCCAAGCGGCGCAGAACCAGTGAGTACGCCGCGCAGAGCGCGTCGGTTTGGCAATGTGGGTGGTTAGTTCATGTGAATGCCGTTGATCCATGCAGGAGGAGGGAGCCGCCATTGCCGCAGATACCCAGGAGCTACCTCAGGGTTAGGTTAGCACTTAATGACTTAATTAGCACCCTGCACTGCCCTCCTTAATTTCTCCAATTAATTAAGCATACATATATATTGCCTTGTGCTTTGATTATTCTTGTTTATTTGGTGCTGCTTTGATGCCTCTGATCATGCCACATTGACTTGCTGTGGTGTTGTGTTGTTTATGCATGGCCAGTAGAGACGGGAGGATGACAATTAGAGTAGTGATGAGGTACCTGGTTAACAAGCTGGGTCTTGAAGACGATTCACAGGTATGTCATGCATGTCGATCTATCGCCCTGCCTTCTGTTTTTTTTTAAATTTTCGCCCTTGAATGTTCTATTTTAATTTCTTTCCATGTTTTTTTCTTTGCTGGAATGAATGTCTAGCTAGAACAGTGCCATATTAATTTGTTTACTGTTTCTTCTTGGGATTTTGATCGAGTTGGATAAATAGACTTATCTTTGTCAATTGTGCTAGCCCGGGCGGGCTTCTAGAATTTTTTTTTTTGAACGACTAAACCATGACATGATTAAAACAATGCTAACAAAAATACATACAAGGGCTACAAATTCTATAGCTATATATACATGTTGTTTTGCAAAAAAGAAAAAAAAAATCTAAACTCGTGGAATTTGGCCCTGCGCATGAGTAGTGGGCCATGGAGGCCAAACCCTACAAAAGGAAAAAAAAAATCCATGCATAGTAATTAATTTATTTTAAAAAATAAAATATTTTCTCAGGTGAGAGATTTAGAGATAGTCACCTTGCCGGCTGCCGGCTTCCCTAGACTAACATGGGAGAGGTTACCAAGGTAGGCACACGTCTGCCAACTAGCGAATCCGTTTGTCTTATTAATCAATAAAAATCGAAAGTATTCTCTTCGTAAACCGATACACGTATTAATTCATCACCTAAAATAAATACATATAATAACAACTAGCCGCATTTCTGACGATGCTAGGAAAAAAGAAAAAGGCAGCAGTAGAGAACAAGTTTAGAGGGGGATATATATATACATATATATATATCGATCGATGAGTGGGAATTGACAGGTAGGAGGGCACAAATAAGGGCAGGGGCGAGCTGAGAAGTGAGAAGTACGTATAGTAGCGTAGGGTATTGGCAGGCAGGCAGCATATATGCGTCGATCGATCCGGGCTAGCTAAGCTAGAAGCATGATCTCTGATCTAACGTACCTCTTGGATATCGATCGATCGAGATCGATCGATCACGGAGCTTGATCGATGCATCCATGGCCGATCGATCGATGGAGGGCTAGCCCTAGCTCGATCCCTGCCTGCCTTTACCTGGCTTGTGCAGCGCCAAATTTTGGTAGGTGAAAGGAGCTTTAGAGCTACGGACAGTAGTTTAGATGTCGGGATTCCCATAGGTCTTTGTTGTTGTGACAAATGGTGTAGGTGAAGGGTGTGCGTCCAAGCGTTACATCATGGCACCCCCCCATGATTAAGGGCTCCTATCTATCTATCTCTCTCATGCATGCTAGCTTTTGTGGCTGCTTAAGGTGGGTAATTAATCTACTCTCTTTAATTAGTTGCGCCTTCGACATGGACCATAGCAATAGGAAACACCATGGGCACCGTGTGTTTGCCAGGTGTTGACCTGGCGAAAGCCCTAGGATTTATGTATTGCTTGTGCATGTTCGACCGATCGTCTGCAAGTCATGTCCTGCTCCTGCTGTCTAGGGTTTATATATTTTTACTTTCATAAATTTTGCCTGAAAAGGAAGGAAAGCCACGAAGCCTAATCGTCCACAAGTCATCCTCACCTGTTGTCTAGTTGAGTATAGATCACTGTAAAGCTGTTGTTTCTTTTCCCTTTTGCTGCTCTTCTACGTACTATAATCACAACTCTATCAAGTTAAATTAGTATGGCTCGCAATTAATCTTCTGATTAAATCATATATATAGTACGTACCAAGTGGACATATATTTTTATTTAGAATAGTACACCTGGATTGCGGCACCTACGTACGAAATTAGCAGAAAATTGACAGGAAGTGTGAGGGGGGTATTGAGTTTACTTGAAGATATTACTGTCCCAAAAAAAGGCCATGTCTCACCTAATTTTATGAAAGTCATGCACCATCCTATAGACCACAATATGTATGCTTCTGCTTGTGGCATCCCTGCATTATGCTTGTCTAGTAATTAAGCTAGTTTAATTAGCTAGCTGCTAGAGTCGATCCATGTACTCCCTCCGTTCCACAATATAGGGCATATAAATTTTTGGCACGGTCTTCAAAGTATAACTTTGACCGTTAATTTCTTTCAAAATATGTCATTAGCAACTACAAAACTAACATCGTATCAAAGTACTTTTAAATATGGACCTAAATATATTACATGCATATGCTAAACATATGTACATGTTTACTTAATTATTAGTCAAAGATTTCAAACATTGACTTTTGAAAAAAACATGCACGCCCTATATTTCGGAACGGAGGGAGTATATGTGAAAACCTATGACTATATATATGAGCACCTGATGGCCTGTGATTTGTGAATCCTTGCTGCATCAAAGCCGGCCGGGTGGACCTAACATCTTGCCTCCAGCAAGCACATACAAACAGTAGCTATCATCCTTTTTAGGAAGCTGAAAGCATCCTCTGATATTTCGCTCCAAACTGCTTTAGTTTTGGTACGTGCAAAGTGAGTTAATATTAAAGTTAAGGACTACAACAAAAAAGAGTAATTGATATATAGCTAGCTGTTTGATATAGATCGTTGCGGTCTTGGAGAAATAACAATCCTATTTATGGTGTGGACAGGCATTTTTGTTAACGTTTTTCTTTTTTACTTCTCCATCCTTTCGCTTTCACACCTCCCTTGTTCCTAAGTTAATTCACTGTTTTTTTTAATATGAAATCTATGGCCCATTCATAATTTGCCGCGCGCATGTACATGCAAACTTAGTTTTTTTATCGCATGGTTATTGGCGACAACCGGTGGGTTCAAAAATCCCTATCGATCTCAAAGCACAATTCTCTAGCTAGTTGCAAACTAGCTAGCTTGAGGTTGTCGGTGCTGCATGGGTGTGGTTGTTGGGCTGAAACTGAAGAGAGCACTTTGCCGAGCATCACTTCGACGCAACAGCAGGAGGCCAACGACGAAATTAAGACAAAATATATACGTCATATGCGAGATATGGACACGGAATTGGGAAGCACTTGATGTATTTCTCAACCTAATTTTGGAAGAAGCCGAAGGACAGTGCACAGCTAGCGCTAGCTCCTCCCTCAAAACAGAACCTGACCAAGTAGCTACTTAATTACGATCGAGTAGTGCACTCAATCCAGTGAGAAAAATTTAAATTATACCGGCGATTAAGACAAATTACCATGCTATGGGAACTTGATCACGTGACTATAGTAAGTTTGCCTGCTTTCAATCAAACCATTATTGTAGTGCTTGACGAATCTTTACAGCAGGTGCTTTCTGAGCGATTCCAAATCCAAGAGAGTTGATGATTCCTTAGCCCTACAATATTGTACTGTCTTTCACCTTTCCTTCTTGTTACACTTTTCTTGCGAAAGTAGGGACCATGTATGTCAATTTTACTTGATACCATCTCTATTATAATATTTTTAAACACAATGCATTCTGACACCCTGAATTCCTTGTGCTGTTTCAAATACATATATAATACTCTTTTGTTGCACACTTAATTCATAAGCATCGATCGTCTTCAGAGCTGCTAGACTGAACAAATTTGACGTACTTTTACACATCCTTCTCATTTCCCAACCTTATTATTACCTTTCTTTTAAGATAATGGAACAGTATCTGGCCTCTATGTCATGAGAGCAAAAAATTTACAATATTGTTAAATCACAAATCTGAGGGCATATCGGCCGAAGTAGATTTTTCTTCTCTATCAAAAAAACACCTTCCTATTGGTTGCTTGTTACGGATGATCGGGACAATTCATGACCTAGCCCCAACTCCATATATAAAGAGTAGGCTTCTATGCCGCTATATATCTATGCACAAAAAATTCGACATAAGTAGGAGTTAAGAACCACAACGCCTATTATATTGTAACACCATTCATGCTTAAAGAAGAACTTCATATCAACCCGCGCGCCTCCACATATAGCAATGCTCATTAGTGATCCAATAAAGCCATCTAAAGATGTCCCGTATGTAAGTGCTATATTTATTTTATAGAAAAAGTATTGTCATTGCGATGGAGCCGACTAGACCAAAACTTTGCCAATAGCCCGACCCTGAATTCTAGTCCCCAATCATATAAGCAATAATTCTACCTCTACATAGATTACTCAATTAATTGTGAAATATCTCAATGACGACAAACTGTAGTCATAGGTGAAGGAGGTACCAAATTGAGAAATACGTAGTAATATTAAAAGAAAACTTGTTACCTCCACTGAATTGGAATGCATACTTCAACAATAAATCTTCTTTCCACACACAACTTAAAAATAATGGTAAATTGTATTCGTTATTTCCTTGCATGAACAAAATTTTCTAAAATGACAATCAATGTACAAATGATGTTGAGTATAACAAAATTTTCTAAAATTCGTTATTGGTTTGCAGTGCCATCTAAATTTTTTTTGTTGCTTCCCTATATGCATGACACCCATTTTTTACTACCCGACCGACTTTATTACAACAGTACACATTATCGTTTGAGAGAGTTCCTTATTTTCTTCTTAATCTTAGTCGATTCCACAATCTACCATCAAGAACTTTGAACCTTCTGATTTGCCATATATTGTCACATGAATGTTGTTCCCTATATGCCGTACTCCCGTCACCGTGCGATCTCTTTGTCGTGAACTCGGTTGTGAAATTCTATTTCCTCCCTCTCTTCCCATTTTCCATCTTTCCCTTCCTCCCTCTTATCTCTCTCTCCCCCTTCATTCCCCACCTAGCTTCATCCTGACATCTCCCTTCATTGGGACTCGTGGTACCACACATGGAGGTTGCGTGGTGGTGTTGTCCTTCCACCCCTCTCTCTCTCTCTCTCTCTCTCTCTCTCTAGAAGAGAGAAGGGTCGGGAGAGGGAGTGGGGAGGAAGAAGGAATGACAAGGGGGCAAAAAAGGCACTTATGAAAAATCTAACATGTTAGCGACATTTAATGGTGAGCGACTGATGGAAGCGGCAATAGGGAACAAAGTTCATGTGACAATGACAAATCTAAAGTTCAAAATTATTGATGGAATATCATGGAATCCACTAAGTCTGAGTGATAAATAAGGATATGCCTCTTATTGTTTTTACTAAAACTATTTGCCCAAATCATGAAGTTCGAGATTGCCAAAGTACTCCGAGGCAAATAATAGATTTTTCCATTGTAATAATTGTATGTTTCAATTAATTAATAGATAAATACATGAAAATTTCTAAATGTTTGAATAGTTAGATTCGATAAGTGATACTTAGTATGACACGAGCTTATAACTTTATCTTATGCCTTTTCTCATGGCTATATAAAATTTCTTGCTTGTTTTTTGATTTCAGTGAAAATAACTTATTTTCATTTAGTTTCTTAGAAAGATTATGCTCCATGGATGTACATTTGTTTTAGGCGCAATTCTTTTGTACCCATAAATGAATTAGAACAAATTATAAATCTACAAAAAAAAATATCATGCACATTATCTATTATACACGGTATAATGTTCTTTTCTTTTGTTTGGTCTGCTTGCGTGTATTATTTTTAGATAATGGAATAAAGTTTAACCCTCTACGTGCGGCCAAGGTTTAGGTACAAATCCATCTTGTAGTCCTCTTTTATTGGGTTAAAACGTTCGATTAGCTTATAAGCCAAAAAGTTGACTCTAAAAAAAGTCTCAAAAAGCTGACAAATATATTAAATAATATTTTAAGATCTATGAGAAAAAACCCCGACAAAGTTTCAAAAAATGAATAAATGTTACAACACATGCAAAAAAAAACAAATTTTTAACTGTAACTTTTACTTGGCTTTCAAGCCAAAAAAAGAGGGCCACTAAACAAAAATATAATAAGGAATCAATATATATGTGCATCATAACTAGGCCTATTAATAAATGTGCCCACTATGGTTCTGCTTGCATATGGTAAATCATATCATAAAATATATGTCAAGCTACAACCTTATGGTAAATTATGAAACTGTTTTTTTAATCTCGTTCAGTTAATTGGTATTTTGCATGGTTATTAGCATATTCTTAATTAATAATCTTCATATTATATTGATCTATCTAGAGCGGTAGGTGAGCCATGCATGTATAGACCCTTTGTTTTATGTTTGGACACCTAGCTTCTAGTAGGTGGCCGCTTCAACTTTGCGTACTCATCTTTTTCCTGTCTTTTCTTTTTCTCTCTTTCCGTTCCTCTCTGCTTTCTTTTTGTTGAGACGCAATGGCCTTTGCGTTTGATGGATTCTGTTCTCTGTAGTACATACACTCTACACCAAGCATTTGTATAACACTATATATACGATATCAGCTGGTGAGATGTATAAAAATTCTGTGATTAGTCTAGTTCTTAATATAACAGAGACCAATTCCTATGCTAGAATGCTTTCAGTAAACAAGAGCTTCATATATATAATTAAATATATACCAACCATTATACATCCGGCCTAGTCTAAGACGAAGTATATATAAAACTACTAACCACACGGCGCAGTACGTATAAGAGGTAGAGGCTTCAATTTATCATTTGTATTGAACGCCTTGGTGCACTACCTTTTTTTTTTTACACATGGTGCACTTACCTGTGGTACTCAAAATTTAATTAACCGCCATTAAACTCCTGAACCATGCATGTTTTATAACTTTATAAAGTTCCCTAAAAGCTTTTTCTCTGTGTGTGATTTGAGACCACGTTTGAAAAAAAATCCAATTATGTACTATATGGTTTTATTCATTATCACAAATGTATATTGTTTTATTTTATTAAAACTAACATATTAAATTTATGTTTATTACTGGGGTAATAACCTTTTTCAACCAAACATTTTATTTTATGTTTTATTTTAGGGTATTAATTTAAGGTGCTAAGTACTTAGTACTCAGGTTATAGTTGCATTGAGAATGAAGTAAGAAATTAAATAGACGGTTAGTGCTCCATAAATCATTGTATAAAACATTAATTACATATGACGTACGACCATAGCACTAGGTACATTGAAACAATAATTTCATATGAACTACTGAGATAAACCAATCTAAAATGGTCCTAGGTATATGCTCCGCGAAATATATATACAAATTAATATATCCGAACTGTTAATAGATCAATCTCAGTAAAATCCTGTTCATATATGTCAACATTACAAAACAAATAATTTAAAAATCCTGTTAAAAGCTCTATGAACTGTTAATAAATGTATCTATAACAACGCCCCCCCACCAAAAAAAATAGAGAGACCTACCTTAAAAATCCTAGGTATATAGATTACTACTCTCTCTATTCTAAAATAAGGTGAACTATAGGTTACAGTGAACTATTTGGATTGGGCGCATGAAAAACCAGACATATAAATTCATCCCAAAAACACTGGCATAATATTATATTTTTTGTGGTTTTATAAATAAATTATATTGATAATTGATGATCAAATTTATATTTCGAAAACCATATTAATATGTAAAACAACCATTATTCTAGAATGGAGGGTGTAATATATAGTGGAGTAACGATGACAAATGATGGAAATAATGAATACATGAACTGCGATAGGCGCAATATTTAGAGCGCGCCCATGTAGTACGCTCGTGCAACTGTTCACACGTGTAAACTGGTAAACTTAGGCCTTGTACAATTGAGCTTAGTGTATAGCGTAGCGTTTAAGTAATTTGAGAGTCTTTAAAGAGAGGTTTAAATGTTATAAAAATAATTTAAAAATACTTTTAGAATCTTTAAGAGGACTACTAAAAACCTAAAAAAAATCATTTCAAATTATTACACCAAATAGACTATATAAAAAAGATAAATTATACTGAAACGCTACGCTACACTACGGTAAGCTGGAATGTACAAGGCCTTATAAATAGACCACGAAATGGACGTCCTAGCTAGCAAGAGCTTGCATGGTTACGTCCGGCTATTATTAATTAGCAGCTGCAAAATATAAGTATAAGTAGCCGTCACTAGCTTGTCACAAGAGCTCTAGCTCACAGCTACTGCCGCAGATCATGACCAGAGCCCAATGCCAATTGTGCTGTGAGAGAATCGATCGATCGATGCACGTACGAGATCGATCGAGCAGTACAGTACGCACGCACGTACGTACGTATCTCTCTCTCTAGATCTCTCTCTCTCTTTCTCTCATAGGTCGATGGGTGGCCATGTTGGAGCTTTCGCGAAGAGGACGGGAGACCTAACAGCCAGAGCAAACCTCGCGATCGATGCATTTTTCTCTCTTGTATGCAAGTGCCCGGCCGGAGCAGCAGCTAGCTGCAACGTGACCTTGCACCGTGCATGCAAACGTGCGCAGATATGCATGCATGTTTTATGTGCATGCATGTGTGCTAATTGCTATAGTGTGTAGTACATGCATGCATGCATGCATGCATGCTAGCTAGCTAGCTCTTGCTTGATTATTATAATGTGTGCATGCATTTCGATAGATCGACGTTGCATATCTGATCTTAATTCCATGCACATGCATGGAATAATTAATGTATGATTTATGTGGTGTAGGGTCAATGAGATAGCTGGCCGGCCCCAATTTATATTATATAGCTCGATCGGTGTTCTTAATTTGTGTTTGGTTCATGTCCATGTTCGTGGAACAATGGATCTTTATACAAACCTAGCTAGCTAACAAATATTAAATTAAGAACATATAAGAGTAGGTCGTTTAAGTTTTTTTTCCCGAGACACGACGGATCACATGTGTTCATGTGCCCCTTTAATTTCAAAATATAGCTTCTTCTAGGAAAATAAAATTAATTGTCTATCTAACTATTTCAAGAATATATATACAGTATACAATTCAAACAATTGCATTTGAAAACTAACCCTTAAAAAAAATTCGTCGCTCTACTCCTGACAGGTAATTAGGCTAATAATTTTCCAACACATGTTTTTCCAATTTTTTTAGATGGTTCTGTACAGTCACGAAGATCCTAAGGCTGCCATAAAGAGCACATTCTAAGGACCGCATTTTGCTATGTTTTCCAACAAAAAAACACTTTTGCAAAATTTTAAAATAAACAACCTTTCATGGTATGTATAGGTCTTTTTATTGGGTTTTTAGTTGGGAAAAATTGAGGGCTCTCAAAAGAGATTTAAAAGGTTAAAAATATTTTAAAAATCTTTGATAAAATTTTCCACATAGCCTTAAAAAAATTACTGCAAAATGTACATCAAATATGTATCCGTACAAAAAATTGATACACTTTTTCAGTTGGTTGAAAAAAAAAAGGAGGGCCTATATATTGGGACCATCGCCCGTGCAATGTTAAGGATGTCGCTTGATTTAATGTGCTAACTAAATTGCTTGCCATATAGTGCCTTGTCCACATCTACTTGCATCCACGCACTAATTGAACGCTAGTACGCACGTATCAGCAGCATAACCCCTCTTAGCTTGAATGCTTGACATGACCTAATTTGTATCTTCCCGCCTGCCCTTAAACTTTTTTAAAAAATAGTTTTGAGTACAGATATAGACGTACGAATACAAACATTTTTCAAACCTATTTAGGTTTGGAGGGCTCTGCTTTGTAAAATTCCGAGGATGTGTATATATGGTCGGTATAACGGTGCTGAGCTAGAAATTAACTGTATTAAATGAGAAAAAAATGTTTTCACATTGAACCACTTTTTCATGAATAAGTTCGACAGCATCGTGAAATCTCATGTTTACCACTGGACACCATACTCACTAAGAAAACCATTTTGTAAGTTTTTTGCAATACCAAAAGCTTGGTAATTTCATTATAAATGAAAGGAATTAAATATGCACAAAGGAACTAAGCCCAAAGATTAGAACCCAAAAGGCAACCGAAAAGGAAACAAAAAAAATTGATCCTTTGGGACGGATTTCAGGGACTACTCGTTTGTGATGGAAACCCGCCAACATCCATATGCACAGCTCGTTGATCAGATTTTCGTAAATTCCCTCCCTTTTCGTGTGCTTATTCAGGAAGATTCTTAGATTTCTTTCACACCAGATGGATCATAGACCAGCGATTATAACTATGTTGTAGCTGAGCCGTCTTTCTCTTGTTGTGTGTTGTTCTATATCCTCCCACCACTCCAAGATCGAGTTGGAGTTTCTTCAGACCATAAGCTATAGCTCCACTATATTTTGTAACTTTTTTAAAAAAAGGTTGGGAAAAGAGAGCTAATTTGTACAACTAGTTAGTTGTCCATGTAGATTGGTGCTACATGCTACAAGGTTTTAAGAAAGGGCCTTCCTCTTTATGTGGGTCCCACCATGCGCCCCTTTGATGGGTCTACGTATTGACCATGCTCTTTAAGACATGCATTTGGTTCCTTAAGATCCTTTGCAATATGCAAAACAGTATTACTTGTTTGTGTCCCATAAGTGCCCTATGTTGTCAATTGAGTATTTTTATTAGGTTCAGTGTTAGGTTAACTAGATTTTGGTTTAGTTTACAAGGTTAGTACCAAATGCATAAAATATCCCACCTTTTTGTTGAATTAACTAATTCTGATTTAGCGGGATTAAAAGCATTGACCAAATTAATTTATTCCCACTTTTCTCATGGGTGGGTTGAGGCCTCTAATCCATTACTTAATCCCAAAATACAAATTGATGATATGGACCAGCTAGGGGCCGAGCTAGCAGGCATGTATATACGTGGTTAGATCTTTCACGGTATATCGCTTGGCATATGCCATTGTTGTAGTAGATGCTATGATAAAATACAGCCGGGAACGATCTTATCCTCGGAAGTAGTCAGTGAAGTCTTTTCGAACCATGATTGTTAATGATATTAATAAATTGATGAAGAAGAATTATAAGTATTAGAGCATCCCTAGTAGGGCCCCTATAGTACTGTAGCTACAATACTCGTAGGCAAAAAAATTCAAAAACTGCAGAGACACAGATTCAAAAACGCTGATGGGGGGTTTGATAGGGGCCCTGTTGTACATGCTCTTAGTATACAATTCGAGAACATATTATTGGTATGCAAAAACAATTTAAACCCTAATGGAAACATATCCTCAATTCACGAACACACCAACATAGTCCTCAAAGAAATTAAATTCATAATCAAATACGCATAATGTGAAACATGCCTATGCATATATAACAAAGAGGGGTTTGTGAAAATCACCGATGAGGACACCGCTAAGTGAACATTATTGTGGCTTACTATTCATTGGAGCCATTTTCCTTTTACATCTAATTTAAATGGAAAACACTCTCTAATTTCAATCTAATAGACTCTAAACCTATGAAAAATGGAGAATAAAACTAAGGAAACTATCATGACTTCAATTGATACAACTAATAAAAATGTCACCTCATTAACAACATGATCCTATCGGCCAAAAGAAAGTTGGTAAGATGGTTCACATGTAGTTGAGTGGTGCCTCCAATGTGGCATGCATGGCCATAGAGACGAGTCCGACCATCGATCGCTTGGTGTGGAAAGGGTAAATCTTTAGTAACATCAATGTGAAGGATGCCACCAAAGTTGGGCACATTGTGGAGAGCAGACCTCACTTGCACCCCTACTTCAATTGATACAACTAATAAAAAAAAGTTTGTTTTTTCAACCTTGCAATATATGTTGGGTCCAATTTTCAACCCATAATTAAGGCCATAACTCTTATATTGTTAAAATGTACCCTAGCTATAGAAGCTTTTTTAGGAAACAATATTCGTACACCATTTCAAGATAGTTTTGCTAACATCAGATCCTACTAGTTTCTGTCCTTAACACCGCTACCTCATAGGTTTCATGTAGATGTCACATTAGCGAAATCTAGTCCAAGTGGATGCCATGCTAGAGTAAAACCACTTTAGGGTGATTAGAGTTATGTTTATGTACGGTTTTGATAGCTAATGGTAGTGTTTTAGACATTATAAGTTGCTCTTTGAAATTTTTGCTTTTCCACAATACAACTATTTATAGTGGATTTGGATCATTTCAAAGATTTTTAGTCCTGTTTTCGTCGACTTATCTTATTTGACTTATTTGCTTATCTAACTTATTTCTTAATTTTGAGAGATTTTTTAGATAAAATCAAGAGTCTGGCACTCTTCGTTTGACTTCTGTTTTAGAGCTCTTAGACGTGTCTTCAAGATAAAAAAAAAGGTTTAAAAAATTAAATTATTTTGTATTAAACAAAAATAAGTAAATAGGTAAATAAGTCAAATAAGCTAACGAGAACAAACTCTAAAAAAAGATCATTTTTCCTCCCAAAGATTGCACTGTTAGGTCCCATGTATTAGCGACACAAGAAGGGTAGATTCTAGGAGTGCAATCTTTTTGGTGAGACAAATCCTAAAACCCCATTTATGGGTAACCAACAAGGCTAGAGCTAGAGCACACCAGCCCCTCGATCAAGGCAACAAGAAGTGCAAGGGTTAATGACATAGACCACGACCTTAATATCCCATCTCCTAAATAGAATCCTATAGAGCTTTTAGATGCAAGGGTCCATTGCTGACCATTTGCAAACGTGACAGGACAATTTTAAAATAGTGTTGTCAAGTTTACTAGCATTATAATTAGCATAAACATCCTACAGATAAAAAAGCCCTAAAAAGGGAATAGTCCATATTAATTTAAAGAGTATGTTATAGCTAGCTTATTAAAGAGCTAGTGTATTTACTACATAGATGACATGGAGTTTACTTGTAACTAGTGATTGACATCACTATTGAAGATATTCTTGGAGACATAAATATTTTACCACACTCTAGCTAGCTATTTTGTCAGAAAGTAAATTAAGATAGAGGTGAAAAGGTGAAAATTTTGCAACACTTACGTTGTTAATTCATTAGTTAATATACATGTACATATAGGCACGTATATATGCTAATATTTTTTAGATCTATATATGCAACTCTTTAGCATGATAGCGTCATTAGTCGGTTCTTCCATGCGTATATGGTCCCGACGGATGGGCGCCCCTAATATAGTTATGTCGATATATATTTTTCATGCGCATGGATCATGTTCAGAAGGAAAAAAAAATCGAGTCGACAAATACCTATTATATATAGGAAGAAATTGAAGTGTTATTTTAAGCTGAATTTTGTATAAATGCTGTATTCGAAATAACAGAAATTCATAGCAGACTTGCATGGACTATATTCCAAGTAATAAACAGGAGTGGCTAGGATAATTAATGAGTACCAAGTACTACTACTAGTAATAATTAATATAAATATTCCCAATGCATATATACGCACATCTCGTCTGCTCTTTGGACGTCAGGAATTCCAGATCGATCAGGACAAAATGCCAAATCAAACGTACACGCTGCGATATACGCTGTTCACCAATCGCTGCCCTTGACCTAAGCTAGCTTGGCGAAGATCAGTGGATTAATTATTATTATCATTATCAGATGATAGTATTCCATCGCATTGTCGCAATCTCCATAATTACGTGGCCAAATATCGTCGTTGTACTTGTATATTCCCCACCGACACCGCCTCCCTTCGTTTTATGTGGTTCACAGTTCATGAGACAATCAGGACCTGTAGCTACTGTGCACGATGCCCCTTCATTTTTGCTTTAGTTTGCTTTTGTGTTAGTTTGGGAATTTGTGCTGGCTTGCTTTAGTTTTATATAGTGTTGGGCATATATATAAATTGGTGCTACTTTTAATAAACTAATTTCATTTAGTATCAAGTGCATATTTGCTTTAGGACATACAATTAATTCACATAGGATTATTGTATACCACATATGTTCAAGGAGAATGACATTTCTTCTCATATGATATTCCTCCATATTTTTCATGTCCCAGTTAATTATGTGTAATTTTTTAATGGGTCGTCGCCCTCACGCATGACATGAACATATTATCTGCAAATGCATTCTTTTAGTATATCTTTATCGTAAAGCTAGACCAATGCCCTAAAAAGACAAATATTCAAATGATTTATTATGTTTGAGTTTGAAAATATATAGCCGTACGTACATATCTGTGAGTCATGAGTTTACTTAAGGAAAAAAAAGTCTACTTCATTCCCTCAGCTATGATGGTGCGGATGCTCGCTGCCCAGGCGGTTTTGCCACCGTGGTGATCCAGGTGGACGATATCCTCACATAGATGTAGACAAATAGCGTTTTGACTTTAGGAATTTTTTTCAATAGGACACACATGTTAGACTGGCCTATCTCCCTCCTCTCCCCTTTTCTACCTAACCCCGCATCCTCGCGCTCGGCTCCATCCTCTTCGGCACGCTCGCTTGGGGGCTCGAAGTCTCCTCGCCGGTCGCAATCGCCCCTACTCCCTTTGCCTACTCCAAGTACTCCACCACTAGGAACGCCACATCGATTGGTGTCCGCTGTGCCGAGGCAGCTGCTAGGTGCTGATATGGCCGCGACGCAGTTTGTTGGCACACGCTACTCGCTCACGATCCAATATCGAGGTAATGATGTCGTAGGCACAAGCGGGGTCACGCCTCTCCACGGTATGCCATCGTGACCTGTGTCTCCTTGGATGGCACAAGCAGCATTGCTGTTGGCAGGCGCTCAACGAGCTCACAAAGGCGCTGAGGGTGGTAACAAGGAGGTGCTCCGGAAGCTGGGGCTCTTCGCTACTATCCACGAAGCGGAGTAGGGGCGCGCCAGGCTGCACGGAGTAGACGCTATCGTGCGGTCTTAAGTAGTTGTTCCCACCATCGGTCGAGCTCGCTCGTCAAAACCGTTCCCCTTCCCGCCAGCGCTGGCCTCTGCCACCACACTAGCCCCCACCCTCGCTGCCGCACTAGAGGGAGCAAGCAGCGGCACGCATAAATAGGGGGCACGAGCATATGCGAGCTTGCAGAGATCGATTCGGGAGAAGAGACTATGAGAGGAGAGATAGGGGAAGAGCGAGAGAGGAGAGAGGAGGGAGAGAGATAAAGAAGGGAATATAAACCGACATTTGGTTCTATGTTAAAAAAATACTTTTTAGAAATAAATATCCATATGTATGAGTACATGTGGCAAAACTATATCCACATGGGCTGTTTCGGTGACAAAACCGCTTGAGCAGAAGGTATTCACACCACTTAACATACTTCGGAGGACCGGATACTCGGTTTTCCAAGACAGGCCTTAAACGTATGCACCATCATAGTCTTTTACTTTAATTACATGCAAATTGAAGTCTAGAAGGTTGCGGCGCGCGCCCGGCACGGCCTGCTGCCTCCATGCAGCAATGCTTTGGTCCACCACTAGTTAGCTAGGATTAATGCTTTTGTGCTTGTGGAGTCGTGGTTGCCTCGTACTAACCCGACATCTCTCCCAATAGTTGAGGCCAACATTACCCTAAGAGAGATCTATCATTGATTCCACCTTGTACGGTGCTCTAACCTTCTTATATATGACAGGCTATATGTCACTCTCGTTTAATGACAGGTAGAAATTAAAGAGGTGTATTGGTTAATTTGAACTTGTTAGAACCTAAGAAAAAGATCATTGTAGCCAATAAGTTTTTCGAAGTAATAAAGTAAATGCACTAATTATTTTTTTTTTACGAAACAATACAATCCACACGACCGTATTTATTTATTTGTAAGTAACTGAAGAAATTATTCGAAATTTAATGTGCTGAAACTACCTACGATTAATATACCTACGAAATTTAGTGTTTCAATATCAAGTTCAAGATGACATATAAAATGAAACTACCTACGAATTATATGTGTCTATATGTGCATTGATACTACCTTTATATCACTTCCTATTATATTTAAAAGAATGAAAATGGACGGAGCATATGTAGGTAGAATGCGATCGGGCATACAGAGTGGAGATTAATGCATGTCTCAAATATACGTGGATCAAAACATGGCATCTGTTCTTATTTTTCTAGCAAAACACAGGCTTTCGGCTAGTACAATTTAATTTATTAGCAGGTCAGGAATTGAGCCATTTGTTTTCCCATTAAACATCGATATATTTTTCTTGCCCGTACTTAACACCCGACTGATTGTCATTACACTAATGTCGTTAAGCATGCGACATTGATCCAGAAACTTGAGCAGCTAAGATGCATGCATTTAGCTAGAGTTCTATACCCTCTGCAAGAGGCCAACATCGCTAATTAGGTGGCTAGGTCAAGTGTAACCTTCTACCGGTATCCAAGTCGACCTTTAAGCGCCAATTGTCCAAAGCAACAAATGTTTTATGTTTTTCATGAAAATAAAGTGAAGTCAAAACTATTAATTTATCCAATCCCTTCTTCAAATGAAACATATGAATTATATAAGAGTTTAGGGAAAATATACTTTTTTGGAGATAATGATTTCATAAGTCGTGAGAAGTCGTTCAGACTAGCTAGGTGTATATGGTCAGATATTACAAACTTTTGCACTCAATATATTATTTGTTATTTGGATTGGTCACATAATTAAAATAATTAACACATACACATCTGTCTTGAAAAACACACCATAATATTGTAATTTAGTAATCAATTAGTCTCTGTGTAAATGTGGCACAATATATGTGTAAATGTGGCACAATATAAATGAGTGGTCAACTTAAGTTTCTGTTTGTTTAGAAGAAAACTAAGTTACTGTTAAGGACAGTATTTTTATTCCTTCCTTGGCAGCTCTATTAATTGGCGCCTCTTAATTTGTTTGTACACTCCTTATATATATGTGGCCAATGCATGACACGGCCCATCGGTCACCACTCACCAGTCCACATTCCACAATGCATGCAAACTCACAGGTTGCATAGGGATTGTCGGTGAGGAATTAATTAACCACCCAACTATAATTTAAGCACGAAATATTTGGTGTACCTTGCTTTTTTACACGTTGGGCCACAAGTGTATGTCAGAAACGTTAGCTGAAGTATGCTCGAAAATTGCAGCTCAACAATATTATAGCGTAGCTCATCAATTAGAGATCGGGCCGCGTAATTTAATTTGCAGGATCGAACCTATCTAGAACGTCATGGATTCTAGGCCGTAAAGAGTTTTAGAAGATTATTTGTAAGCATGAACGTGCATAGTTTAATTTCTTAAACACACATCGTCCTAGCTATAATTAGTACCTAATCATTCCTCCAAGGAGTTTATTTATATTTGTACGCAAGCTTTAGGTAACACGTGAACACACGTCGTAACTACACACTCACGTCAAGTAAAGCGATGGAGTAACATTAACCAGAGATAACGATGATAACATATCAACTCAGGGACGGAGCTAGAAAAAAATACTAGGGGGGCCAATAAAATTTAACTTTTGTATCGAGAAGATCAAATAGAAAATTTATAGCATTTTAATTTGCAGATTCATATGAATTCAAGAATTTTAGAACTTTTTCACTATTTCTCTTGCAAATTCATGTATAATTTTGATATTTTTGAATTTTTTTACTATTTTAACATACAAATTTACATGCAGTAGATTTTTTTTTGAAGTTTTTAACTATTTTAACATGCAAATTTATGTATATATAGGATCCTTTAGAAATTTTGACTATTTTAACATGCAATTTCATATGCATCGGAGAAATTTTTAAAAATTTTAACAAACAAATTCATATTTTTCTATTAATTTTACCTAATATATATAGGGGAACCCTCTTGTGTACAACTACCATGGGGGAGGCCATGGCCCCCACCGCCCCCTGTCTCCGTCACTGTATCTACTTAAGATTAGTTGGACGGGTTTCCTCCTAATTAACAAACATCTCAATCATCCAGACCCTTTTTAACAACTTGGGGCTATGGGAGGCCACAGGAACCCATTTTGTAATTAGATAAATGTCTTAAACCTAAACGGAAGGATTTGTTCTTCGTTTTTGCAATTCCCTACTCTCTGATTAATAAATGATAGTTTTTCTGCCCATTGCTAAAAAACCAAACATCTCAATCATAACAGTACCTAAAGGACTTCAAACTTTTAGTGGCACGTACACCATCTAGATAATCCACAATTGGAGGGTCCTATGTATCATGCATGCATCGATCACTAAAAAAAAGGGGGCGGCCGGGGTCACTTTTCCAATGATTATTCCCTTGTTGATTTCTTCAATGAAGCGGCCCGGATGGAGAGGCTGCAATGCAAATGTTCTTTAATTGTGCTTGTATGCCACAAAATGCATGGTTGCCTTCCCATTTTCCCGTGGCACTAGCTAGCTAATCCCTTCGTGCATGGTTAGGTGTGGTGTCGAGGCTCATAATCCCAGTAGTGATTGGACTGTCCCTGTCAGGGAAGTACTGCATCCTCTAGAAATTCCTCTGAAATCCTAAACCTTGAAGGCATAAGCATCCCCGGTAGTCTTCTGATGGGATAGAGGCTGTTTGGATGCTTAAACATATAATATTTCAAAAAAAAATTAAGAATATTTTTACCCTTTTACCTTTCGTTTTCGATATTGAGGGCTACTTTTGCTAACGACTATGGTATCAAACCCCTTCCGATGTGACTATGGTATCACTTTTATGTATATTAGTTGTTTTGTTTTGAGTTATAAAATAAGAACAGCACATTCTACCACGATAAGTAAAAGGGAATCGAGCCCATACAAAGATATGTAAACCTAACAAGATAAGCATATGAATTTTATTTGCTGCAAGCTTGGTCAAGCATATGAATTTTACTTACTGCGAGCTTAGCTCATCCTTTTTTCTCTTTTGTTGAGCGCTTAACATCTCGATCAGAATAGTAATTGTATTTTTATTTTCTTTTTTCTTTTCTTTTTTGTGGTGGAAGGTGGAAGGAAAGACCGGAGGAACAAATAACGGACATGGATTTTTCACCATTAGTGGTGTCGGCTCCAATTATATTGGTTGAGGAGTAATAATATAAATGCCCCAACAAACTTTTAAAAAACTTAAATATGCACGGATATGTCATGTGTACCTTTCGTGTGGTCGTAGGAGGCCAAATTTGGGACATAAAAAAGTTTAGGACATATACTTTTTATGTATTAAAAACTTATCCCATGTCTTGTTGGTATGTCCCCACTCCCCACATATATATATAATATATTTATCCCTGAAAATATGCGAATCTGCATTTCTTGGTACCAGTGGCTACTCAGAGAGTCAGACTTAGTTGTAAAAAATACAAACAAAGGATTTCAGAAAGGATTTTAATCTCCAATGTACATACTATAGTCGAAAGGATATCAGAAATCCTTTAGTGACTAGGATTCAATAATTAGGGCTGTGCATTCTGTTTCAACAACACGAAAACTTCAATTCAATGAAAAATCAGATTATCCAAATGTTGGGAAGCAAGAAATTTGAGTGCGCTAATAGTACTTCTCTGAACATCTCATTCCTACCATTCCAAATTTCCAATGCTTATTTGGGCATACATATAAACAACAAACGCAATTACAAATAAAAAAACAGAGGATACAGATTTTAATATTTGCCTGGACTTAAATACCAACTTATTACTGGGTGATCACTTTCTTGCTTCGACATTTGTAACACACTAGCAGTACCAAACATGGCTACCAGAAAACCTTCACTGACACGTATCTATGTATGAAATGCAGTTAGAGATTACTTGTCGAGGGCAGCGACTTCTCCCAGCGATGACACTGCAGCACATCCGCGACACCATTTGGTGCCCTCCGCCGGCAGAGGCCACGGCGGTTTTGCCGGCCCCCGGCTCACCGAGCACAAACCAGATCATGACATTGCATTATGGCAGGAGCTAGCACCTGGAGAGTTGAGCACCAACAGACACAACAACTTTTTCACACTGTAATTAGTTTTCACTGCCCACAGGCACTGATCCCCACTTTTTTTCCCTCCCCTAACATCTAATCCTCACCACACAATTCACTGAGAAAGAATAGTAGTACACCAAGGATACTAGATTATAGGTAACACCCAAATGTAAGTGTACTTCAAAACTCGAGAAATAATTCTTTCATATTTATTTAATTCAATGATATTATTTTTGTCCCATTGCTCTGCTTTTATTCATAACTAAGTTCAAATATTTGAAGCGCAGCTACAGCAGGTAACTTGATAACTTTTTACATATTTTCAACCTCATCCAGACTAACTGAATTTGCAGGACCTGAAATATATGTGCGTGCAACACCAAGAAACTCCAAGTGCAAAGATTAAAAAAGATCATATGATGACCTAATGATGTTGCAACGTAGCACAATGGAAGCAGTAGCAACCCATAGTGTTCAGGTGGCAAGTCAGGATCAATGAAAGAGAGTGCAAAGGGGCAGTAGGAGGTCAGCATCAAGGACAAGGAAGTGCAAACTATTACTCACAAGTCAAGATACGAGCCAGAGGCATGAAAGCAAGTACAAGCAAGCATTTAGTGGAGTATCCAGATCAGCTAGTGGGAAGGGGGGAAAAGGTAAACCAAAAATAAGAATGCAAAATAAAGAATAAAGAAATAAAGCACTGAAAGTGGAATAATTAGATCGATAGCTAGCAGCTAGCAGGAACTTATTAAAGTGCATCTGGCATCCAGTGGAGTATGAGCATAATCAATACTACCATCAATCAGAATTCCAACACCAGAAGTCTCACCGACAGAGGATATGCTTAAATATGGCACTAATTGATGGTAGAAAACATAGTTAAGAATCTCCAATGTAGCATGCCAGGAATGAGTAAGACAAAGGTAAGGCAAGTGGGGTAGGACCCCTTCAACACAAGACAAATCACCAGCACCAGTGAGTATCAACTGCTACAGCACACACCGACAGTTGATGAGAAGAAAAGGATCACAAAACTGATCACAAGGCAAGCTCTAATTCGACTAGCCACTTACTACAGTTACTTAGCAGTACCGGCAAGAAACTTCCATCCAAGTAGCTATCACCAGAAGTATAAAAAAAAGTTACAGAAAAACATCAAGGATATTATAAGAAGCAACAAAGCAGACTGATTTGACCGCATATCTGCATGGCTTGTGCCATCTTGCAAGAAAAGGAGAGACATCACACATTAAATCAAAAATATTTACTAGGCAGCATCCAAATCATATGAGAAGGATGAAATAGTTGATTCATGACCATTGTATTTTTTTAATTACGAATATATGCAGCTATGATAATGAAAAAAAAATGAGGACTGCCCTGTCATAACACGGCACCAGGTAAACCCTCCCTTTGCCATGCATCACACGGTTAAGCTTTGGCATCCAAGCCGTGAAGTCGGTGGCTGAACAGTCAAGCGAGTGGGCTTCATGCAAAGAAGCCCGAGGGAGGTCAAAACGTGGCTTTTGGACCTCTGCATTTTACTAACCCTATCATTGCACCTATGCATTTACGGTTACAGGTCGTGACAGGTCTTGGGGTGTTTTAGCTTCGCATGATCGAGCGGAGCTCAAACGGTCATTCGACGATCTGTCACGGAGTGAGCCTCGTCCGGGATCCTACCTCGCATGGAGCGGCAGACACAAAGGCCAAATTGTGGGCTTCGGGTGGACCAGGCTTCGTTTCTAGCCTCAGCTAGCATAGAAGGATAGCGGGGGGCAATGCCCCATGACGTAAAAACCTTTGGTCCCCATGGAAAAAGCAAGGACACCCATGTAATTCACTCTATGTAAATTTGTCCGGTAACGTGTTCGGATCCTATAAGTACAGAGGTAACAACCCCCCCACACACACACACACACTTCTAGGGGTGGTGGCATTATTGTTCAAAAAAATGCTGTCCCATCTCACTAAAAATATATACTGATTCAATCAACGACATGCCTAACCAGGTGATGTGAGATCACATAAAAATGATGAAATCTGGTACTAGTGCAGACTCTAGAATCCCTATAAAAACAGCTGACTGTTCGTCCATATCTTGAAGGTAAATCCTATAAGATGCAGTGAAAAGTGAAAACATTTTAGCATGCATATACTTGTCATATTCCTAAAGTGCTAGTATAGTACATGACACAGCTTAAAAAAAGTTTTGTTCCACCTACTAGCATATGGTGGTCCACAAGGTTAAACTGCCATCACAAACCAAATACATAAGGTTCAGGACTGGAATAAATAGTATATTAAGTTGTTTACATCATGTTAGCACCATGTGGCGAAATCTCAAATAAAAAAAATGTAAATCAAAATTAGAATGACACTCCATTTACACATGTCAGGATAAGTTCAAGTGCACGTTTCCCTACATATCAATGGCAGACCCAACTGTATGTTCATAACAAATGTCTTTTCTTTATGCAAGTATCTCTGCTTCTTGTAAATACTCCGGTCCTAACCTATCAGTTCGTATTTGATTGAAATTACATTTACATATGAATATGGTACAAAGGGACATGCAACCACACCAGAAAAGTGAAGGTCACCTCCACGCTAATATTCCTCCACTTTAATTTCTAAAAACAACCAGGGAGCCTACAAATTTCTGAAAAGTGAAGGTAACCTCCACGTTAATATTCCATCCACATGATAAGGGAGCACGATGAAACTTGTTCATACTGAAAACCGAGATGAAGGGCAAGAGGTTTGACACGAGCTTGTTCTTATAAAACTTAATTCTACTATGACATACAACCAGAGCACCCAATGGTCCTCTGACGAGCATCCTCCATTTTTATCCACCAGCCCAGGAAATAGCCGATATAAAAACCCCCAATTCAACCCATTTTCATTTCACTTACAAATCCCCCATGAAATTTGTTCTTTTCATCCACAAACCCCTCAACGAAACCGACTCATAACCCCACCACCCCCGCCCCCACCCCCCTGGTTCGCTCTTGGTTGTGGACCTAGCCTTCTAATGCACCACAAGTTACTTTATAATATGTTCCTAAGTAAGTTTCATGTCATGTGAACAGTATCCTCATTGACATCTGACTAACACCACAAAAATAATTACTCTCTCAAAAAAAATATAACAAAAGAAGCCACAACAATTTTGATCAGGTTACAAACTTACAATTGATGCAAGGAAGCCCTGTTTCTGTTCCATATAAATAAAACATACCGTTCAGAACATTTGGATCCTTCTATTTTATACATAGCTTAACAAAGTCAGTATAAGTTCCTAGATCGCTAACAGTACATATCGACAACTTCCTGGGCTCAAACCATAGATTATAATGCTAGCAGGTCCAACTTCCTTGGGAATGGGATGAAAACTAGTTTAGAAAAGAGTTATTTTTAACTTTTCTACTTCTTCTTTTTAAGTTCATCAGATCGGTGCAGCATTAAATCACAAGAAAACCATTAAAAAAAGAAAACAAATAACTGCTTCAGAGATGGACCATAATTACTTGAAGGACTGTTTACCAGCGACTAGTCGTAGCGACTTTGAAAAGTTATTAACAACATAAAGTGTGCTTGGAGTCATTCATAAGCCACATTGTAGGAATCAACTGGCATGTAGCAATAAAACAAGCTGGTAGGGATACATTTGAAGAAAGTTTCCAGTGTGCACTGCATAAGGCATGTATTTAAGATTTAAGGGACTTTGGAGTTTGGACCCATTGATTTATTCCACGCCCTTTACTGTTAATCCCATCCATTCTCTGACATAAACACACGCTACACTGTTCATTTTGATAGTTGTCATTTTTTTGTGCTAAGGGTCTAAAGGTTGTTGAAAGAAACATTCTATGATAGACAACAGCACAAAAAATCTGTGACTGCTAGTGACAGTTTATGCTAATTAATTTTCTAAAAGTAAAACTTTATGCTAACTGCATAAAGAATCCAATATTCTGGTTGTATCCGGTTAAAGTTTCTATATGGAACAATTACAAGCTATGATTCACAGCTCAGAGTAACTAGAGAAACAATGCCAAAGAGGTGCTAAATTGTAAATAGCATCAAATAAGTACTTGACAAACCCGATAGTGCACATGTAATCCCAGAATACAGCAGCAGCAGCAACAACAACAACAACAACAACAAAGCCTTTAGGTCCCAAACAAGTTGGGGTAGGCTACAAATGAAACCCAATAGAAGTCACCAACTTTTTTTGTATAGTCAATATTTTGGAGAAAAATGTAAGGACAATGCATGGTTTGATATCCGCTGACATGAAAGAATGTTGCAATTTCCACATGCATCGAGACATGAGAGCTAGCATTGTCATTCACCTTTTAAAATTTCCACACTACAAAGAAGCATCATATTGTCCCGCCAATATCGGAGGCTCCGAGCATGTTGGTAAATCACCTAGCTCAATCTCGTGCATTAAATACAGTATTAGACTTGAAAGCAGCATTTCCATTTCTTTCTTTTTTCAGAGAAAAGGGAGGTTGAGCACTGCACATAAACACTCGCGCACGCTTTCCACCAGACACATCAGGGATTGCAGCAGTGTACGATCTCACGAACACGAAGTGCAAGAACGTGCTTTCCAACTAAGCACACAAGTAAATAACACGCACTGTGTAAGGAACAAACACCATCTCCCTGATCACTAGCCCATCCTTATCTGTAGGGCGGAGCTTACCCCAAAAAAAAAAAGTAAAAAAAAATGGTAAGCAACGTCTAACATGCAGGCTAGATTTAGCTTGATTCACTAGAGCTTGACCCCTTATCCCAATTCACCATAGCTGGCCCCCTAGCCCAATTCATCTTTTCAAATTTACACTTTTATACTACCAATAAACACCTAACATTTTAAGAAAAAAGGATTAGGCAACATGAAAACACGGGGTTAGCATTCGCATTTCACCTTTTTGATATATACAACTAGTAACACTACTACGGGCCATCCTACATTTTCACAGGAGAGTAGAACGAAACGGAAACTTTCTCATTCTACACTTTTTACACCTCCAGAAGCTCTATGGCAGTAACACCCACGACGCTTATCCTTAAGTAGCCTAGGCAGTTAAGGTGGAAGTAGCTAGCACTCCACAGGAAGGCCAGAACGTTTTCACCTCCGTGGCGGCGGAGGCTGCAGCCTCTGGATGGCGCAGAAGAGCTTGCGGCGCGCCCCGACGGCGCCGATCCCCATGTCGCGGAGGTCTTCCATGGTGAGGCAGGGCAGCACCTCGCCGTCCACCTCGTGCGCCTCGAAGGCCGCCGCGTACCGCCCCATCCCCATCCCCCACAGCCACTCCGCCACGTCGACCACCTCCCCCGCCTCCTCCCCCTCCCCCTCCTCCTCCTCGGCCACAAGAGACCTGGGCTTTCGGGGGAACGCGGCGGCGAGCACGAGGTCGTCGACGTCGCCGGAGGTGGCGGGGCTCGGGGGCTCCGCGGGGTTTTGGGGCATCGCCGAGGGGTTATGGTGGAGGGGCGCGCGGGCGCGGGGCCTGGAGGCGGGGACAATGGGGATGCGGCGCGGGTGGGGGAGGTGCGAGGGGGGCGGGACGGAGCCGGCGAGGCGGACATTGGGGCGGCGCTGCCGCTTGCCGGGGTCCGGCGGTGGCGGCGACGGCGACGTCGGGCTGCGGTGGGGCCCGGCGGAGTCATCCATGGGGATGGGAGGTGTGGCCGGTCGGGGGAAACGGGGACAGGTGTAGCGCCTCCTCTCTTACCGCCGTCTACGTGTCACCACGAAAGGCACGTCCACCCGTCGGTCTAATCCACGGCCTTGATCGTGGGTACTGGTTCCAAGCACCTTCGCTGGTTAGATACAGTGATTCAGAAGATGTGAATTTAAATACTGATATAAACATTTCGCTTAATCTTACAGAGATTAAATACCGTCCGCGATAATATATAAATAAAACCGGACTATACGTTATGCAACATAAAGAAAAAACACCATATACACGATTGATTCTCTTTTCACTTTCTTGATTTCTGTGGTTTTGATCGTGTACAAACCGTGAATTACTTCCTCCGTTATAATAGCAGTAGTTTTGGACATTGACACTGTTTTAAAAATAGAAATTTGTCTATAAAAAACTGTTAAAAGTTTATTTATAAAGCGTTAAAACTTATAATATTATGAAAGTTATTTTCAAAACGAATCCATCTAAATGATTTTTATGTTTTCAATCTAAATAGTTTAAAAGTTATCCATAAATAAAGTTTTTAAATTTTTATTTACAACAAGGCGAGCGCCAGCGTCCAGACGTCCGTCCGGACGCCCGTGCGCCGGACCAACCGCGTGCGTCAGATCGTCGGTTACCGCGCCAATCCAACGCACGCCCCGCGCTCCCGCGTCCGTGCCTTTCCCAGCGACTAGTTAGCCGTCGTTTGATTAAAATTCCGATTAAACTTCTTGTCGACGGTTGAGATATCGATCTCAAGTCAACTAAGGTTCTTGAAAAGGGGAGATAGGAGACACGCCGAACAGAATGAACTACAATCAACGAGCAGCAGGGAGACACATGGTTTTTATCCTGGTTCGGGCCTCTCAGGGGAGATAATAGCCATACGTCCAGTCTTTCTTATATATCAGAGATGATTACAAGAGGATGCTCGACGAGATGGACAGATCTCGGCGAGATTATATGTGAACAGGAAGTAATATGCTGTCTAAACTTCAATGCGATGATCAGGTGCGTAAACTCGTGCCCTCTACACGCCGTAGGGGCCTTGTTTATATAGTGTTGAGCAACCGACCTACCGAGGGATAATCGGGCCGAGCTAACTACGAGATCGTAACGAACTCATACATACCAAATACATCCCGAGATAGATAAGAAAAACTCCAAATCTTGGGGATCACGACATCTAGTCAAATCCGGGAAACCACGTCCGGGTCTTCACGTAGCCTTGCAGAACTCTTATTCGAGCCGGACTTAAACACGATTCCTAGACCATTACGCACCGTGCCAGCCAAGAAACTGTTCGGCAGGATACACATGGGCCTGATAAAACCTTCTAGAGAGCTGGGCCCTAATAGGCTGTTCGATTGGGCCGTCAGGGAGTGGGCCATGGTAATGGACCATGATTTTATCCCCGACAGCTAGCCACCGAGACTCAAGTGGAAGGACTCACTAGGGTGGGGTCTTCCTCTTGAGACTCCAAGTCACGAAGAGGAAAATATCGCTGTTACGTGGACGTACAACGAACGACCGAGCAGGTTATTGCTCTCCCTAACAGGACTTGTCCGGGATCGAACAAACCCGATCGATCTGAGAGCAACTCATTTGCGTCGAGCGAGGAACAACATCTATCAAGCGAGCACTCGGTCCTCGGTCTGAATCTTTGGAAAAAGTAGCCGTTAGCGATCTCAGCAGTAACCCATTGCTGATAAAAAGCAGACGACCGTTTTACTTAGCCGTTACGGTAAAAACTAGCCGTTTAGTGGCAAGGAACCGTTGCAAAGCTGCTCGCCTAGGACTATAAAAGCACCCAAGCCACCCGCAGCTTGGCACTTTGGCTCTCATGCCTTTTCTTCCCAAGCCCTAATTCCAACCGCGCTCAGCATCAAACAGCCAAACTCCACCCCAAAAATCTGTTCGTCTAGCCCTGGGAACCGCTATGGCCAAGTTCTCAGACACTTGCTTGACCGAGGAAGACTTGAAGATTTGGGAGGAGGAAGGCCACGTCATTTCCGGCAATGGAGGTTGCCGGGGAAGGAAACACGAGCCGCTTCGAGGGCGAGTTAAATCAACTTCGAGCGGTTTACCTTGCTCGGGTTGAGGTCTCCCGAAAGCGACTTCGTGGAGGCCTTTCTCAACATCAGCGGGTTGGAGGTCGCAAATCTGAACCCTAACTCGATCCTCCAGATGGTTGTCTTCTCACACCTGTGCGAGGGCTACCTGGGAGTTGATCCATCGGTGTAGTTGTTCCTCCACTATTATACAGTGACGAGGAGCAGCTCCGCCGCTTTGGCGCTTGGGTGCTACTACCTCAAGCTCCGGGCCGCCGACGACGACGTCCCGTACCCTCGTCCACCGCTGCTCGACTCAATGGGGTCGTGGTAGATGAGGTGGTTCTACACCAGAAGGAGCGGCGACAGCAAGCTCGTCTTCACCGGGAAAGCGCCGGTGAAGGGAACCTCATTGCCTCGACCGGAGCTGTCCGACGAGGATTGGTACCTGACGCGGAAGATCGCATCCCTCGTGGGCCTCGGGTTCACGGGCAGGGAGATCATCCGCGACTTCACAGAGAACAGGATCTGTCCGCTGCGGAAAAGATCCTACCCCTTGTACAAGATAGAAGGATGGGAAGACATCACCAGGGAGAACACGGGTAAGTGCCTTTAAGACTCAACCTTTACGTGGTGACTTCATTCGAATGTAAACCATTTAATCATACATTGGGCGGTCTAAACCGACCGACGCATGGGTGACCGAGCAGGTCGACTCCATGCTGAAGGCTGCTAGGAAGGACGGTGAGGTCACCGGCGAGATGGCCTACACGTGTCCACGCAACGTGCTTGTCCGCACACCAGAGGTAAAACACTTACACCCCGTTCGGTTTTGCAAGACTTACACTGTTGTAAAATGCTGACGTTCGCTTCCCAAACAAACAGGAGGACCAGCTGATCCTCGGAGAGATCGTGGAGGAGCTCTCCGAGACCGAGGGAGCGAGGAAGGGCAAGGCCAAGATGGCCGAGAAGCCCAAGGTGGCCGCGGTGCCGACGCGGAGCTCACACGCGCTGCGGCGGCCGCCAACCATCGAAGCCCCATGGCGAAGCGCCTCGGGCAACAAAAGCGGCGTGGCGGTCGAGGAGAACGCCCAAGTCCATCCCTCCTCGCCGAGCAAAGCGGCGAAGAGGTGGAACCTATCCCTTTGGTGGCGCTTCACACAAACTCATCCGGCCGTGGAGCAGGCACAGCAGATCGCCGAGCAGAGGAGGCTCGAGGAGGAGGTAGCACGCAAGGAGAAGCTTCTTGCGTTGCGTCAGAAGAGTGTCCAGCTCAGCAGGGAGCTGAGCTTGTCGCCGCAAGCTCCCGGAGGACAAGGCAAGAAAGCCAATAAGCCTCCAAGCAAGAGGCGCAAGCTCCATAAAGGAGCGAAGAAGAAGGTCACGTTCTCTGCGGCAGGTACGTAGTAGCAAGGCTGTTCCCTTTACATTGTACCAAACCACGCACGAACTAACTCTTCTCTTTTTATCAGCTGCCCAGGAGAATGTCGACGCGGACTACGTGTACGCGGCGGTTGAGCGGTTCTTGCTGCCCGAGCACCTGCAAGGTGCCTCGCGAGCAACGAGACTTCTCGCCCTTAAGGACAAACTGGCAGCGTGGGCTTTGCTCCCGTCCGACTCCAGCGACCGAACCGACGTCTTGAAGGGCGCGATCAACAGGCTGAAAGCCCAAGAAGCGGAGCACGGCGCCACGGAGAGCGGGGCCTAAGTCTTGGCTCTACCGGCTGCCCAAGGCGGGACCGAACAGGCGGTCCTGCCCGGCACTTCGTCGCAGGAAGAGATCGTCCCTGTGGCGACGGCAACCTCCGGCGAGCAGGTGGAAATCCCTGCCACCGGGGAGCAAGAAGAAGATCGCGGGCAGGGACCTCAAGCCACCCTGTCCGTCACTCCACCGGCATCTCTTGTCGGGCGCGCCGTCTGCCCGGCGAACAGGCGAAGAGCGAAGAAGAAGCGAGGCGCGGAGGGGCGACGGCTCGCCGCCACAAAGCGCCCTAAAGCGGCGCGCCCGCCAAGCAGGAAAGACAAAGCGGAGAGATCACCGCGCGGGCCTTATCCCGAACAAGCGAGGCTTCGTGACCCATGGCTGAAGATCGCCTGCGCCAGGGTCTGGAGCGTCGGCTTGGAGAGGTAAACTTCGAAACCAAACCTTGTCTGCTCGAGCTATTGCTGTCCAAAGCTTGACTTGGTCTTCTCTCTTTCAGTTCATGAAGGGCACCATGGAGGACCTCGTGGAAGGCGTCACCGTCGGCGCTGACTGTTCTGCGACCTTCCAGGGCGACTCCGGATGAGGGGGCTCGAGGAGGAGCCCTGCACGACCACCAAAAGCCGGGCCGGTGAAGACGAAGGTGAAGAAGTGAAGGCCCAAGCGATCGAAGAGGCGGGGCTTCCGCCTCTCTCGGAGAAACTCTCCACCCTGTGGGTATCACAGGAGGAGGCCGAGGAGATGCACGGGCTGGCCGCAAGGGCTAGCGCCGCGGAGAGAAGGATCAAGGAGCTGGACGATTAGCTCAAGATCGCCGAGCAACGAGCTAGTCAGAGCGAAGATCTGACCGAGCAGCTGCGCGCCAAGACCGAAGAGGTCGAGGCTCTCCGTCTGAAAACAGCAGGCGGGCCGAACAAAGAGGAGGAGGCCGAACGTCTCCGAGCTGAGCCCAGAGAAGGGTTCCGGGCCCAAGGGGAGGTCCTGCGCCTCAAGGAAGTGATCGAGGAGCTCAAGGAGCAACTCGCTTCTAAGTAGCAATAGGGCTGTTCCCGAAAGGGCCTTGTACCTGTAAATTTTGTTAAAGCAATAAAAACTTACCTTTTTTCTGCAAAAAAGAGCAGCAAAAAGACGAGAACGAAAAGGAAACCAAGAGCAAGGCGAAACAGCGCTAGGAAGTTTTAAGAAAAACCGGTAGAACGCCACTTAACTCCCATTTTTGTTGTGCAAATTGCTCGAAAACCTGAGTTTGCGAACTCGAACAGGTGCACAAGAGAAAGAGCGACACTCTAGCCCCCGGTACGGACGATGCTTGAAAACCTGAGTTTGCGAATTCGAGAACGTGCGTAGAGAGATAGAGCAACACCCGTATCCTAAGCAACTCGTTCCAGGAACTGCTCGTTAACGTAAGTTAGGCGATTCCGAAGGTAACCGAACAAGGAAAGTATCTCTGCCGCGTAGGGCTTACGAGAGCAGGCTTAGCCGCGAGGCTGGATACCGTGTTACGCAGCTCTGAGTTTAGGAACTTGTTGAAACGAGATACGGACAGGGAAACCCTGAAGATCGCGGAACCAAGAGTTCGCAAGACCGGGCAGCCATCAAGTGTTACCAGAGAGTAGATAGTCTGAGAAGACAAGAATTGAAAAGGGCAGCAGGGGGGTGCGAAAATTCACTGTTAATTGGATTGAACTTTACATGACAGCCCGAGAGACTTGGACGAACTAAGGTGCGAAGTTTGACAAAAAGCGCGAAGCTAAGCAAACACACAAAAGACCTACACAAAGAACTTATAAAGCTGGTCGATGTTCTAAGTGCTGGTCAGCTCTCTCCCGTCCTCCATTACCAGGCGAACAGCCCCTGGACGAGCAGTAGAAACGACCGTGAACGGGCCCTCCTAACGGGGAGTTAACTTGTTGGCATTGGACAGGTTCTGGACACGGCGCAGAACGAGGTCGCCCGCCTTCAAACCCCTTGGTCGAGCTAATTTGGCAGCTTGCCGGCGAAGAGCTTGCTGGTAGCGCGCCATTCTGACTTGTGCCCGTTCGCATGTGCCTTCGAGGAGATCGAGGTCGAGTAAGCGCTCTTACTCGTCGTCAACCAAGTTGACCGAGCTCGTGCGAGACGAGCCGAGTACTATTTCGGCGGGCAAGATGGCTTCTGCACCGTAGACCAATTGGAAAGGTGTTTCCCGGTTGCCGTACCGATGGTCGAATCGCCCGAGGACGGAAGAACCGTCGACCCAGCTTTGTTGTGCTCGCGAGTGCCGCGAACACGCGCCGTTGATACCTGGACTATCTGTCCGTTAGCTCGCTCATTGCTCCATGCTTTCTGTGGATGTGCCACGAGGCGGCGAACTTGGTACCCGGTATTCGCGATATTCCTAGAATAGCTCGCTCAACCACGGGCGGGGGTATTATCGGTGATCGGCTTATTTGGAATCAGTCGGGGATAAAATCACGGCCCATTGCCATGGCCCACTCCCTGACGGCCCAGTCGAGCGACTGCCAGGCCCGGCTCCCTGGAAGGTTACAGAAAACCCATGTGCATCTTGCCGAACAACCTCCTAGTCGGTACGATTGCGTGGCGCCCAAGACTTCGTGTTTGAGTCCGACTCGAACAAGAGTTCTGCAGCTACGTGAAGACCGGACGTTAGTTTTCGGATTGGAGCGACGTCGTGATCCCCAAGACTAGGAGTATGCCTTATCTGCCTCGGGATATATATGGCATGTCGAGTTCGTTACGATCTCGTAGTTAGCCCCGCCCGATATTCCCTCGGTAGGTCGGTTGCTCTGCACTATATAAACAGGGCCCCTACGGCGTGTTGAGGGGTCAATCCTATAGGAGTTTGCGCATCTAGCATCTTATAGACACCTGATCATCGCATTGTCACTCTTGTACACCATAATCTCGTCGAGACTTGTTCGTCTCGCCGAGCCACCTCTTGTATTCATCTCTGATATATAAGAAAGGCTGGACGTAGGGCTATTATCTCTCTCGAGAGGCCCGAACCAGGATAAAAACCACTGTCGTTCTGTTCGTTGTTGTTCGTTCTGTAAAACAACAAATAGTGAATTTTCGCGACCCCCTGCAGCCCTTTTCACATCTCTGTCATCTCAGACTACCCTCTCTCTGGTAACACTTGATGGCTGTCCGGCCTTGCGAATACTTGGCTCCGCAAAGTTAAGGATTTTTTTTCTGCTCGTATCCAGTTTCAACAAGTTCCTAAACTCAAGGTTGCGTAAAACAGCTTTCTCGCCTCGCGGCTAAGTATGCTCTCATAAGCCCTCCGCGGCAGAGGCACTTACCGCTCACGGCACAACCACTTGGCAAAGCCTGCTCTCGTAAGCCCTCCGCGGCAGAAGCACTTTCCTTGTTCAGTTACATTGGGAATCGCCTAACTTACGTTAACAAGCAGTTCCTGGAATGTGTCGATCAGGATATGGGTGTCGCTCTATCTCTCTACGCACGTGCTCGAATTCGCAAACTCAGGCCTTCGAGCAACGTCCGTACCAGGGGCTAAGGTGTCGCTCTTTCTTGTGCACCTGCTCGACTTCGCAAATTCAGGTTTTCGAGGAACTGCACAATGGGGGCTGGGAGTTAGGCTAAGCGTTCTACCGGTTTTCCTTAAAACTTTCTAGCACTGTTGTGCCTTTGCTCTTAGTTTCCTGTTCGTTCTTGTCTTTTTGTTGCTCTTTTTTGCAGGGAAAAGGTGAGTCTTATTGTGCAAAAGTTATATCTTTATTGCATTTTCAAAAGTTACAGGTACAAGGCCCCTTTTCGGGTTACAGCCACGGTGCTACTTAGGAACAAGCTGCTCCTTTAACTCCTCAACTTCTAACTTGAGGCGCACGACTTCGCCTTGAGGCTTGATTCCTTCTCGGGCTTCAGCTCGAAGACGCTCGATTTCCTCCTTGCTTCGCTTGCCTGTTCCGTGGCCTCTGCCCGAATGGCGTCGACCTCTTCGGTCTTGACCTGCTCGCTGGCTTGGCTGCGCTTGGCCTCTGCCCGAAGGCTTTCGACCTCCTCGGTCAGAGCGCGCAAATCCTCGGTCAGACTCACCCTCTGACTGAGACGCTTCTCGGCCACCTTGACCTGCTCGGCCAGCTCCTTGGCCCATTCTCCCTGCCCGCCGGAGGTTGCCATCGCCATAGGGATGGTCTTCCCCTGCGACGAAGTATCCAGCGAGGCCGCCTGCTCGGCTTCGCCGTGATCCGCCTCTTGGGCCTCCAGCCAGTCGATTGCGCCCTTCAAGGCGTCGATTCGATCATTGGAGTAACTCAGACCAAGACCGATCTTGCCGGCTTGTCCTTCAGCGTGAGGAGCTGGGTTGTCCGCGAAGTATCGCGCAGATGCTCGGGCAGCATGGACCTCACCACGGCCCCGTACACGTAGTCCGGGTTGACCTCTTGTTGGACAGCTAATGAAAAAGGAACAGGTTAAATCCTGCGCTGCTAGGTAAGGTGTGGAGTCGGAAGGTTTAACACTGCATACCTGCCGTGGCGGGTTTGATCCTCTTCTTCGTCGCCAAAACTTTCCGCCTTTTCCTCGGGGGCTCCTTGGTTTCTTGTTCGCCTTGGCCCCCGGATGCCGGCGACGACAAGCTCAGCTCCTTGCTGAGCTGAGCGCTCTTCTCGTGCAGCGCAAGAAGCTTTTCCTTGCGCGCAACTTCCTCTTCGAGCCTCCTCTGCTCGACGACCTGTTGTAGCCGTTCCATGCGGCCCGGGTGAGCCCGCGTATAACGTTTAAGCCAAAGGGTCATGATCCTAACCTCTTCGTCGCTTTGCTCGGCGAGGATGGACGGGCTTGGTCGTCGCCCGCTTGGTTGTCCGTGCGCGCGCTTGACTTGCTCGGTGCGCTTCGTTGCCACTAGGGGCTTCTTCGAGGTCTGGCGGCCGCCATGGCGCGGCGAACTCCGTGTCGGTTCGGCCGCCACCTTGGGCTTCGTGGCCACCTTGGCCTTGCCCTTTCTTGCTTTCTCTTTCTCGGATCCGGAGAGTTCCTCCACGATCCCTCCAAGGATCAGCTGATCCTCCTGTTCGTTTGAAAAGCGACTGTTAGCATATTTAGCCGTGCAAGTCTTGCAAAACCGGGCGGGTGAAAGTGTGTTACCTCTGGTGTGCGAACGAGCACGTTGCGTGGGCATGTATAGGCCACCTCGCCGGTGACCTCGCTGTCATTCTTCGCGGCCTTGAGCATGGAGTCAACCTGCTCGGTGACCCATGCCTCGGTTGGTTGCTCTGCCCGAACAGAAGAAAAGACCTTTAATACCTGTTCGGATAAAACCATCAAATAGAGGTTGAGTTTTAAAGGCACTTACACATGCTCTCCCTTGTGATATCTTCCCATCCTTCTATCTTGTAAAAGAGGTAGGATCTCCTCTGCAGCGGACAGATCATGTTCGCCGTGAAGTCGCGGATGATCTCCCTGCCTGTGAGCCCGAGGCCCACGAGGGAGGCTATCTTCCGCGTCAGGTACCAGTCCTCGTCGGACAGCTCCGGCCGAGGCATTGATGTCCCTTCACCGAGCTTGCGGTGAAGACGAGCTTCTTGTCGTCGCTCCGCAGTGTAGAACCACCTCATCCACCACGCGCCCATTGAGTCGGCGGCGGTGGGACGAAGTGCAATGGCGTCGTCGATGGTGGTCCGGAGTTTGAGGTAGTAGCACCCAAGCGCCGAAGCGGCGGAGCTGCTCCTCGTCACTGTATAATAGTGTGTGTAGCCGTTATACCCCTTAGGGAACGGGCCGAGCAGATCCAGACCCCATGTGAAGAAAGGCCAAGATGGGGGGATCGTTTGGAGCTCTTGAGCGGGCTTATGTGCCTTTCGGACGTGAAATTGGTAAGCCTTGCACTTAGTCACGACGTCCCGGGCATCTTATGTAACGCAGAGGCGGTAGTAGTCCATGCGAAACGCTTTGCCGACGAGTCCGGAAGGGCGTGGTTGCCACGAGCACCCTCATGTATATCCCTAAGAAGAACACACCTCCTTCGAGAGATGCACTTGGAGAGGACTCTAGCGCACCTTGGCGGTAAGGATGCCGTCCACAAGCTTGTATGGACTAGCACGTCTTATAAGCGGGAACGCTCGGCTTCGTCGTCGGCGGGTCCCATCGCAAAGTCTGGGACAAATGGCGTTGTCCGATCCGCGACACTGCCGATAACGGAGACAAGACCACTGCCTCTATTGTCTCTTCCGGAGACGTGATAGAGGCTTGTAAAGGTGCTCGGCGAGCACCCTGCCGGAAGCGAGTTCACGTGAGGATCCATACTTGGGCGGTGGTCGGCCAAGAAGTTATCCTTCGGGCACGAAGAGCATCTCGAAAAATCGAAAGTGCCGCTCCAACTTCCTCACTTCAACCAGGTAGCGCGCCATTGAGTCATCGTAGCACTGATACTCCTTGTTGACCTGATTGATGACCAGCTGTGAATCTCCCTTCACTGTCAGCCGTTGGACGCCGAGCGACTTGCACGCTCTTAGTCCCGCGAGGAGGGTCTCGTACTCCGCGGCGTTGTTAGTCGCCGCAAAGTGTAGTTGCATAGAATACTAGAGTTGCTCTCCTTAAGGGGAGATGAGAACAGAGCCAGCCCCCGAGTTTCCAGTACGCGAGCTATCAAAAAACATGGTCCAGGGAGGTACTTCAGGTTGCTCGGGAGCTTCCTGGGATTTGGGCGGGCAAGTCCATTCAGCGATAAAGTCAGCCAAGACCTGATATTTGATAGCAGTTCGGACAGCAAACAGGATATCAAATTCTAGTAGTTCCATTGCCCAATTAGCTATACGTCCGCCAGCTTCCTTGTTCCTTAGGATTTCTTCGAGAGGGAACTTGGTCGGGACCAGTATTTGATGCGCCTGGAAATAATGCCGAAGTTTTCTGGAGGACATGAGTAAGGCGTAGAGCAGTTTCTGGACCTCACGGTAACGCTCCTTTGATCCATGAAGTACCTCGCTCACATAATAGATTGGCCGCTGGATGCCTTCCCTTTCCACCGTCAAGACCGTACTCACCGCTTGTGGCGTGCAGCCAAGATACAACAAAAGTTGTTCGCCATGTCGCGGGTTAGTCAAGAAAGGTGGGTTGGACAGGTATTGCTTTAAATCTTGGAAGGATCTGTCAGTCTCCTCTGTCCACTCAAAGCCATTGTGCTTGCGCAGGGCCTTAAAGAAGGGCAGCCCGCGTTCGCCTTGACGGGAAATAAACCTGTTTAAAGCAGCCATCCGCCCTGTGAGGCTTTGAACTTCCTTTACAGTAGTGGGAGCCTGCATGTTTTCAATGTCCTCGATTTTTTTAGGGTTAGCAGAGATTCCTTGCGAACCAATGACGTAACCGAGCAACATTCCAGATCGAACACCAAAGGTACCCTTCTCTAGATTTAATTTAATCCGATGCCTGGTGAGATTACAAAAAGTCTCGGCCAAATCTTTTACATGATCTGTAGCATACTTGCTCTTTACGACTATGTAAATCGACATGAACCTCTAGGTTTTTCCGCATTGCTCGGAAAAGTCTTCTCCATCAATATTTGGAGCGTGGCACCGACATTCTTGCAGACCGAAAGACATGGTCATTATAGCGAGAAAGTGCCGAAGGAGGTGATGAAGGCAGTCTTCTCTTCATCCTCGGGGGAGATGCTTATTTGGTGATAACCTGAGTAAGCATCCAAAAAACTCAAAAATTGGACATCCGTAGTCGCATCGACCAGCTGGTCTATGCGAGGCAGCGGGAAATTGTCCTTAGGACAAGCAGCGTTCAGATCTGTGTGGTCGACACACATCCTCCACTTGCCGTCTTTGTTCTTTACAATGACAGGGTTGGTCGGCCACTCGGTGTGATCAACCTCGCGGATGAAACCAGCGGCGAGCAGCTTGCCAAGCTGATCCTTGATGATCCCCTGCTTGAAGTCCGAAAAGCGTCGAAACTTGGCGAACGGGCTTTTGTCGGCGGATTGCCAGTTTGTGCTCGATAACCTCCCTTGGGACCCCGGGCATGTCAGACGGCTCCCAGGCAAACACGTCTGCATTAGCTCGGAGGAAGGTAATGAGCTCGCTTTCCTATTTAGGGTCCAGATTGGGCCCCAAATGCACTGTCTTAAAAGAGTCATCAAGAGACAGCGGAACTTCCTTGGTCTCTTCCCCTAGTTGGACATAAACCTTAGGGCGTGCAGACTTGGTCTGCGGAACTTCGGGACCGCGCGGTGGAAGCTGGTCGACCAGGGCAAGGGGCGCTTCGTCGCAATCGAGGCGACTTTGTAGTTGCCCTTGACCGTGATCACACCGTTAGGGCCCGGTATCTTCACGCAATGGTATGCATGGTGGGACACGGCCATAAACTTGCCAAAAGATGAACGGCCCAAGATCGCGTTGTAAGCATATGGAAAGTCGACCACGTCAAACGTGATCAACTCTGTCCGAAAGTTGCTTGGACTGCCGAAGGTGACGGGCAGAACAATCTGCCCCCAACGGCTTAACAGCTTCTCCGAGGACAAGCCGTAGAAAGGCATCGCGACCTCTTTGAGTTTGGAGCGAGGAATCTGCATCTCATCCAAGACTTTGGCTGAAAGCAAGTCCAGCGCATTCCCGCCGTCGATCAGGACATGGCCAACTCTGGCTTTGCTGATGGTCGGAGCGACCACCAGTGGGAGCCGCTGAGGCTTGGTCATCCCAGCGGGGCAATCCTCCTGAGATAAGGAGATGGAAACCTCGGTCCACTTCATCGATTCAGGCTGAGGCTTGCCTTTTTCAACGTTGTGGACCTCCCGAGAAGCTTCCTTGAGGCTGCGCCGAGAGGGATAAGCCGAGGAACCGCCGAAGATGACGGCAATATGGTTCACGGGTTCCTGATATTCGTCATCATCGTCCCGGTCACCATCGTCGGTTTGGCGCTTAGCCTTGCCGGCATCACCTTTTTCGAGCAGGGTGGGCATTGGACCCTTACAGTTGTAGAAATCCTCGAGCTTTGCAGCCCAGGTTCTGTAATGGCGTGTGTCGTGCCCATAGTTCTGGTGGAACTTGCAATATCGGTCACTGGGACCTTTCTTGCCTTGATTGCCTCCCTGGGCGGGCTTCTTGCCCTTGTAGTTATTATTGGGTTTCTTCTGCCCGTTTTTGGGAGGAGGTGTGCGATCTATACTGGCGACGGTGTTGTTCGCATCACCCTTATTCTTTTTCTTCTGAGACTTCTTGTCATCAGGATTGTTGCTACTCTTCTTCTTTTCCTCCACACCAGGCTGGGCGGGCAGCTCGCCCTTATCGAACGCCTTCTTGTACTGAACGCGTTCTGCCGCGTTGGCATAGCGATCAGTCGCCTTGAACAGGTCATTGGCGGTTCAGGTCTCATAGATCTCGAGATCCTAGGAGAGCCGCTCGTCGTGGATTCCGTTTTTGAAAGCGCGGACAACAGATTCGTCCGAGATATTCGGGATCGGGTTGCGGATCTTGATGAAACGCTTCACGAAGTTGCGGAGGGTCTCCCCATTCATCTGGATCATCTGGTGCAGATCATCCTCCTTGTCCAGACGCACGTAACAGCTCTAAAAATTGGCGATCAGAGCGTCACAAAGTTGGTCCCACGAGCGAATGGAACCTTCTTACTGATTGAACAGCCACGTCCGAGCAGCGCCCTCAAGAACAGTCGGGAGGTAGTTAGCCATGACTAGCTCGTCACCCCAGCTACCATGATGGCTGTAGCATAGATGGAAAGAAACTCTTCTGGTTCTGGGTCCCATTGTACCTCTCCATGTGACCGGGCTTGAACTTGGAGGGCCACCTGATAGCGTGAAGCTCGTCAGAGAAAGCCTTACAGCCCAAGGCGTATGACCGACCACCTTCTCTCGCAGAACCTAGTCTCGAGAAGACGTTGGTCCTGTTGCGCGGAGGAACTCTAGTTGAGCGGGAAGACTCTGCTTGGAGAAACTCCCTCCGTAATAATCCTCCACGTTCCTTCCTCGAGGTTGCTACGATGCGCTCCTCACGAAGGGATCGTCCGCGATCGTCGCGCGCACGCTTGCCCCTGTGGTCGCGATGACTACGGGGACTTGGCGAGCGACGGCGACCACGGGTAGCTTGTTCGTGGGCGGTGGTCGCCGGCGGTGGCGAGGTCACGCGATCGTCGGGCGCCATTGCTCGAATCCACCTAGACAGGCTGACCGCGCTGTCCGGATGAGGTGTTGATTTCACCTATGAACTTAAGGCCTTCGGCCAGTCGCTCAAGGTGAGAAGCAACAGCGTCGCCCATAAGGGCGAGATTGTCCTGGTTGGCGGATCTGATCACCGTCGTCAGAGCCTGAAGCCGTTCCCGGCTCTGCTCAAGGGGTCCTGGGATCCCTGAGGCATCCGCGTCTTGCCCGACCGAGTCCGCTTCTTGCGAGGATTCATCTGGCGGTGAACTTCTACTCGGGGATCTGGTGTAGATCTGCGGCGGTCGCGTCGGCGGCGCTATGCCCATCGCGAATCTGCGCCAGAGTTTGGTTGATAGATTCATCCAGACTGCGGCGAACAATATTTTGCTCGCGGGCAGCTGGTGCAGATCCATCTTGAAGCCGAGCAGAATTGATCTGCTCGATCTTCTCGGCTGCCGCGACCCGTGCAGGATCCTCTGAGGTTCCTGCACCGGCCATGTTGATGCTGCGGTGGCCGTGCGTTGGTGCGCTAGACGGTGTCATCACTGTGTCGCCACAGGAGGAATCGACCGACATAGCCTTGGAATCCGAAAGATCTAAACCATCGTAAAGATCGTCGGTTCCGTATTCATCGTCGATGATGGGAGCTTGATCTAAAACCATCTCTGGAGCATATCCAGATATTTTTGTCCCAGATATACAGAGCGATCGAGATCGAATAGATCGATCCGATCTGACAGGGGACGAGACATCCTGTCCTTCTGGGTCATAGTCCTCAGGAAGAGATCCCTGGTCGCTGATGGAGTTTGACATGCTCGATCTACTAGGTCCCCACGGACGGCGCCAACTGTCGACAGTTGAGATATCGATCTCAAGTCAACTAAGGTTCTTGAAAAGGGGAGATAGGAGACACGCCGAACAGAATGAACAGCAATCAACGAGTAGCAGGAAGACATAGGTTTTTATCCTGATTCGGGCCTTTCAGGAGAGATAATAGCCCTACGTTCAGCCTTTCTTATATATCAGAGATGATTACAAGAGGATGCTCGACGAGATGGACAGATCTCAGCGAGATTATATGTGAACAGGAAGTAATATGCGGTCTAATCTTCAATGCGATGATCAGGTGCGTAAACTCGTGCTCTCTACACGTCGTAGGGGCCTTGTTTATATAGTGTTGAGCAACCGACCTACCAAGGGATAATCGGGCCGGGCTAACTACGAGATCGTAACGAACTCATACATGCCAAATACATCCCGAGGTAGATAAGGAAAACTCTAAGTCTTGGGGATCACGACATCTAGTCCAATCCGGGAAACCACGTCTGGGTCTTCACGTAGCCGTGCAGAACTCTTGTTCGAGTCGGACTCAAACACGATTTCTAGACCATTACGCACCATGCCAGCCAAGAAGCTGTTCGACAGGATGCACATAGGCCTGATAAAACCTTCTAGGGAGCTGGGCCCTAGTAGGCTATTTGATTGGGCCGTTAGGGAGTGGACCATGGCAATGGGCCGTGATTTTATCCCCGACACTTCTGATTTTTGTACAAAATTCAAACAGTGTTCAAAATGTGTGAAATAAATTTCATAATTCTTCTAAAATCAAGAGCAACCCATTTTAAATACTTTTTAATTTTTTTAATTTTTTCACTTTTTTGTTTTTTTGTGAAATTAGGAGAAGGCACTTATGAAACTTACATCTATACTAGCGAAACTTAGCCGTGTGCTGATGAAACTTGATCGTATGCTGATGAAACTTGGATGAAACTTCAATGTAACCTGATGAAACTTGGATGAAACCTGTTGAAACTTGAAGTGACCTGATGAAACTTGAAGAAACTCGTATGAAACCTGTTGAAACTTGATGAAACTTGCTTTAAACCTGATGAAACTTGACAGTTCGTCAAGTTTAACGAATATGAAATCCAAGTTTCAGTAGACCAAACCTAAGTTTCAGTAAGCCAAACCCAAGTTTTACCAGGTAAGTTTTAAGAGTTATATGGCAACATATATCTTGTTTTGTTCGTAAAAATACGAGGAACACGTTGGTACAAACGGTTTGTGGATTAGAGCACCTAGTCAAAAATTATGGCCACCAAAAGAAAAAAAAATACTGTGGGACCCACCCATGCTGCCGGCACAGTACATCTTCCCTGGTTCGCGCGCGCGGCGCGTCCGGACGCGCCGGCCTTCCGACTCACAGTGTTTTCGTATTTCATAACGGGAAGTACCATGATGCGCATTTGAAGATGCTCGCCACTCTCAGCCGGCGACATTGTGCTGAAATTTTTTCCCGGAATGTAAACTGTTGAACTTCAGCTAAGTTTACAGATCCTGTATGGATTAGGACTGGTATTATTATTGTCAACGTACCTGTAATTACTCACTGCATCTTCATCTGCCTATATGAACGATGATCCCACTGCAGCTTATTTGTGCACACGAGATCGCCCTCCTGTCTTCTGATCTTCCTTTCGCAATAATATGTGTGCTATGCTGTTCAGATATTATCAATGTTCTATGATGTGCATTACCACGTCAACACCACAAAACAGATATTTACACACCATTGCTGCGTTACATTACATACATATACAACAGTTTGGGGAAAAAACATACATACACATGAACCACCAGTTGACTAGCATATACTATCATACAAACAGGCAGGTGAACACAACAGACAACAGAATAGACACAACAGACAACAGAATAGAGAAGAGTGGGAAGCAAAACACTGGGTTTCGCTTCCTCTCGAATGGATGCTCATCTGTCATCTCACTTGGTGCTCTCCGGCGCCGGCGCCGGCGCCGGCTCCGGTGCCAGAGCCGGCGCTGGCGCTGCGCCACCGCCGTGGTGGAAGGAGACGGCCTCGGTCAGGTTATGCACGGCCTTGTCGTAACTAACGAAGCCCATGAACCAGAAGTCGTGGGAATCCACCGTGACGATGTGGATGTACCTCTCCGGCGGGTTCTCCTTCATGGTCACCGGCTCCACCGTCGCGATTTTGTTCACCGGGATTAGAACCTTCAGAGAAGATGAGAAATGTTATCGTCAACTTGGATTATGTAACCAGAAGGTATAGGCATATTCCGATGCCAGATGAATGAATGGCATTTTGCCCCATCATTGTATGATGGGAAATTTTGTATGGAACCATGAATTACAAAAATATATGGAAATCATGACTTGATATCACAAATTTCTGAATGAACGTATGTTTTGGGTACAAATACACAATGTATCTGTCTGAACATCTGTCCAAGACGTCTTTGTACTGTACACCTCCTAATTACGCAACTAATAAGACTTTAAACTAGAATTTTTTTATTTTCATTTACTAGCTTCTTAAGAAACTATGGTTGTCTCATCGACTTACTTCTGACAAAAGTTCAGATCATCAGGTAAAATGCATAGACAGAGGATTTCTACAAGTCACAAGTGCGAAAAGTCATGCTAGGTTTGTAGTGAGTACAAAAATGCAGTAGTACCTTGTAGTAGCTCCAAGCAGTCTGCCCAGACGGTGCAGTGAACGATAGCGGGCGATCACTACAGAATGCTACATTCATGTTTGTCAGGTAGAGCGTGCCGGCAACAGGGCCTGTGGCCGTGGACAGGTAACACGCGAAAGTCTTCTTCAGTTGCTCATCAGGGCTTGAGGAGAAGGTCTGCTTGTACAGTTTATCGAAGCCACCTTCAGTGAGGGCCTTCGCGCCAAGGCTAAGCTTCCCCATTGCAGCATCAGACATCGACGGCGCAGTCTTAACTGGAAAAATGCGTGAAATTATCAAGTGGGTTCAACTTTTCACAGAGAAAAATTGTGTTTTTTACATCAACTCCTTGTCCGAAAACTAGTTTGCCAAGGGAATTGTACGGTTGAGCGGTCCACGGACTGTACAAGACAGTGATAAAGACCTAATTATAACTGGCGACATTAGGGCTAAAGGCCCCAGCAAATTCGCCACTCACTGATTATGCATCATGTTGATTGAATCATGTGTTGCTACAGAAATATGGTTGCCTATGAGGGAAATAGAAAATGTTGATAACTGAACGATACAAGACTGAAAAAAAAGTAAACAGGTTGGTTAAAGACTTAAAGGTACTTTGACATCAGCACTTTCTGAACTGAAGTGACTAGTTGTGTGTGGATAAACAAATTAGCTTTCGCAAGCAAATACCAACTCCACAGCAGAAAGCTACCCTGAATTAACTTGTAATGTCTGCCTCAAAATGCCCTTAAAAATTATTTTACTGCTTTTCCCAATCATCCAGTAATGCTAGTAGATTGTTTGATATGAGAAATTTTTGTTGGTGCTCTAATCAATGATATCAGCAGACGAAAAACAATGGTGAGCAAAAGCAGACTCTTCGCTTTCTTCTTTGCCAATTGGTGATTACTAATCCTACTCGATTGAATAATTCTTCTAAAATATATATAAACTTCACGAGCACCAATTCTATTTACTCGATTCTTAGCTAATTCCCTGACAATTTTACTAGAACAAGAACCAATTAGCTAGAGCAGATCAAGGGAATGGGCAGATTAATCAGAATGGGCGAGGTTGGATTTAATCGCGACGTGCTTACGGTTGAGCCAGATGTTGGAGGCGAGCTCCTCGGCCTTGCGGCTCCAGGTGTTGAAGAAGTCCAGTATGTGCTCCATCGGGCTGTCCCCCCTCTCCTGCCCCCTCTCCTGCCGGCGCTGCGGCGGCGCCGCCACGGGCTCCCCCGTGATGATGTACGGCGGCAGCTCCTGGTCGCCCCTCGCCGCCGTCCACTGCGCGGCCTGCTGGTTCTCCGGATGCGCCCCCGGCGCCGCCGGCGGGCCCATCTGCCGCGTGCCCCACTTCGCCGCCTCCGGCGCCGCCGGCTGCGGCGCGCCCGGCTGTGGCGCCTCGGGGGCGGGGGCGGGGGCGGTGTCCTTGCCCTCCATGGCTGCTGAGAGCGAGGCTCGGGAAGCTGGAGCAGTAGAAGGTGCTGGAATGGTGTGGAAGGGGGAGGAAGGGGGAAAGCACGAGATGATCGGGGTTATTGATGGCGAGCTGGACATGGGAGAAGAAGAAGATGTCGGGTGTTTATATATACGCAGGGCGGTGCCGTGCCGACGGCCGCGTATACTTGAGTGGCGCTGCTACGGGCACCTTGAGGATGCACCAGCATTTCTGACGTGGGGAATTCATCTCCAGAAACCCAAATCTACCGTCGTCAAAGGACCTCGCGCATCCTGTGTCATCGTATTTACAGACCGTTTTCTTCTTTATTATTTATAAAATATCGACAACAAGATATCGTCTCTACATAAAAGAGATTAAGAGGCAGTTTAGGTTTTTTAAGAGAGTAGGTTTATTCGTATGGTTGGTCGAGGCAGGGATATTTAAGTTATCTCCTATTTATGTCGCTAAAGTGGCTAGAGCCAAACATAGTGAGTCGCATGCATCTATCAATTCATCATCTCAGAAGTTAATAGAGAAAGATAAGCAATTCACTTATACTTCAAGTGTTTTCTCTCACATGGAAGCTTTCTCAAGCATGAGATGTGCAATATAAGCAAACGATAATTTTTTATTTTAGTTGTGTTGACAAGGACACAAACTTGAGACATTTGTCTCTAACTAATGTTATACTAAATTGCATGTGTTCGATCAAACTCAATACCACAAAGCCATCATATCATATTGAGTTGTATGCACAAACCAGTTAACACTAAAAGTCTAGACTGATGGAGAAGACGAAAAAATCATAACACTCCCCTCATGTACCATCCAAGACTTAAACTCAAAACTCCAGCCTTTGTTACCATATGAAGTTGTATGTACTGATCAATTAAAGTTAAACTGATGAGAAAAGATAAACAATTCATTTATACTTCAAATGATCCACGAGTAAACTATGGTAGGCTTGGCTTAGCGTATTTTTGAGCATGAACCACGAGTAAACAGTCCATGAACCAGAAGTTTCACCCATGAATATCATGAAGTTTCACCCATAAATATCAAGACATGGTAGAGTGGTTAAACTGAATGCCTAAAGACAGTTGATTGTTAAGCAAAACTTAGGGAGGTTCCTAAATTTGCTTTTTTTAACAGTCCGCTTTGTTTAGGTTACTTTTACAGAATTTTCAAGGTTTTTTAATGATTAATAAAAAATCTAGACCACTAAATTTAAATTTATCTTTTAACATAAAAAAGTTTAAACCACTTTGATTATACCGAATGATTATACCGAAAAAAACATAGCTGATGGTGGCATAGATGATGGTGGGATCTTTTTTTCCAATTACATGAAGTGTTGTGTAATTATCAGATTTCTTTGGAAAGGGATTCAAGTTCCTTGCTTACTGTGTGCACGAAGCAATTTTGTCGTGCAATTTTGCTTCATGTGCAAGGACCTTCTGGATGCAGCATTATGCGGACTTACGTGGCGAACGGAGACTTAACCGTGGCGACAGCGTGTCGTATACCAGTTGGGAATTTGAGCCGACTTTGCATTATTCTTCCATAAGGAATCAGCTTTTATTTTTTCAGCTTAAATTAGAAGATATGGTTGAAAATTGTAATTTAGTTAGGCCACTTTAAAACTTAAAAAAAATATTTTTTCCCTTCAACCCTGTATTGAATGTCCACAATTGTTTTCGGTTATAATCTATTGATTTTCAGCTGAAATGATGCTCTTTTGTAGGCGTGCATCTTGTGGGCTGTGCTGTGATATGGACAGGACATGTGCTTCGTATTTTTGAGCATGAACCATTTGTAGGCGTGCATCTTTGATTGATTCCGTCCCCAAGTGCTAACAAAGTTCCTCTAATTCTTCATCCAGATATTTCAAAACTTTCCTGACAGCGGAATAGATAAATGTTTCTTTGGTTGAAAAAACAGATTCTCGTTCTAATCTAAGAATTTAAGAGGTCTTGAAAACATACTCCAAAAGTGTGAAAATATAGTAAAAATATTTTAATTTTTTTGCGAAAATCCACATAACGCAGTGAAAAAATAACTACAAAATATTACAGTTTATGATGGGTTTTATAAAAATGGTAAATTTCTATATTATAGTCCAAATTAGATTGATGCCCAAATAAACGGATTCGCTACCACAGATATCTGTTTAGAAAAGGGAGACAGCCTAGTTGAGAAATGCAAGCCCTGACACGATGTCCCCTTGGCCCCGCGGCACGGTGTTTCAGCCCGTTTCTGACCGGTTCGGCATCGCCCATGCGGCCTTCCCACAATATACCCTAGGGCCGTCCCTCTCGGGACCGGAGGTTGCCCTTCATAAAAATAGTGCGATTTTTTCCGATCAAACAGCGGTTTTCACGTGTTTTGACCTGTTTTGGCGGTTTACGAGTTCGGCACCGTGAGCTGCCGGAAGCCGTGGACTTTGTTTCGTTCACGTTTCTGGGCCGTTCCAAGTGTTCCGCACCGTTTTCCTCCGAAAGTCATGAATGGGGGCTGACACCTGCCTAGTGTCGGAAGGTCAAGGAAGTTGGTGAACTGATGACAGGGAAGTCGGCGACCGAAGCCAGGTGAACGGCGGCCGTAACTATAATGGTCCTAAGGTAGCGAAATTCCTTGTCGGGTAAGTTCCGACCCGCACGAAAGGCGTAACGATCAAAAAAAATTGTGCCATACACAACGAATAGACAACGGACGAAAGCAACGAGGGGTTAGTACGTTGGCTTGTATTACTTAGTGTTGTGCGCCTAGGAGGGCAACATGCTTGGGGTACGGAGGAGCCGTTATCGTCCTAAGTGATCCTGATCAAATGTTTAATTTAATATACTCAAATCATTTTCAATGATTGAACCATGCCAAAAAGAGATAAAGATCTTGTTCGTTTTAGCTTAAATGAAATGAAATAAAAAAAAATTTATATTTTTGTGCAAACCAAATTATATAGTACTCTATTTTTTACTTATTTTGTGGAGTTTTAAATAGTTCTTTCCAAAATTACTAAAATATTTTTTAATATATTTTTGAATTCTTAGAGACCTTTATTTAGGGATCGCAATTTTTTTAAATTACAACTTTCAGCAACTTTAAGTTGAAAAAAACAATTGTGATGACTAGCGATTGGGCTTATTAGGGTGAAAGCACGAGTTATCTGAAGGTTCCTTATCTGAATGAAATATTATCAGATGGCCAATTTGTATGCATGCCAGCCCAGTTTGATCCATTACTTTACACACCTGATTTGGGCTAATAGCTCGGCCCGTTGTCCACCGCTACTAACCCCTAGCAAGCCTGTTGGCCCACCAGAGTCCAGACCAAAGGCCAAAGCCGAATGGCGTAAACCCTCCCCTGAATCTCCCACCTCCGCCGCCGCCGAAGACGAAGAGTCGAGCAAGAAAAAGCGACCAATCGATCCACCAATGGCGGGCGGGGGGCTGTTCGGCGGCGCCGGCGCCTTCTGGGCGACGCGGGCGCTGGAGGTGGTGAAGCGGAACGACTCCCCGGGGCTGCTCTGGAAGCGGATCAAGCTTACCACCACCCGCAAGAACAACGCCAAGAAACGCCTCAAGCGCCTCTGGCAGGTGAACACCAGGCCCCAATCCGATCCGTCCCCATTCTCCTCCTTCCCCCGTTTACCCTCGGGCGTTGTCCATGCGGATGCCTGCGCTGGTGTGAGCTGTTCCTTGGGGGAGGAACGATTAGGGATGACACGCAGCTCGTGTGTTAAGGTTTAAATGGTTAAGAAATGTTGCTTCTCTTAAAATTTGGGCATGGTACCAGTCTGCCCTTGATGGCTTGACATATGGATATGGTCATCAGTTTTATGTGCTTCCTAGTTAGCTCTCTATTCTGTTTTGGGTAATTCGTGGGATCAAAAGTTCTGCGAGTGACAACATTTGAGCTACAATCTGTAGTGCCCTTCTCTAGCAAAGGGCTTTTAGTTGGGAAAATTATCCATGCCATTAAATTCGTATGCCAATTCCTACGTGAGTATGACACATGTGGAACCACCTGACCGAATGTTGGCCCGAGTGGCATGGGAGAAAAAGGCCCGCTTTCAGTTGGGTTGATTGTGTCTTTCAATTGAATTGTTATAAAGTCGCACTTGATTCTGCCATACTTATGTGTGATTAAAGAGGACATGATGAAGCTTGGCCATTAATCTGGAATAGAGAAAAATGGATGTCTTAACAGTTGCTCAGTGTATCAAAATCGGTTTTTTGTCCCTCTTATATGGCCATCAGTAATAATAGAGAAGCTCATAAGCTATGTCCGATTGGAAAAACTTGTGGCTTGGAAATAAAGAATTAATTATGCATTTTCCACTTTAGAGATTGACCATTATGTATTTGCCACTCCCGTGCAATGACATGTGGGTGATCAATCTTTGGGAGTGGCAACTGGCAAATACATAATTCTCCTAATAAATCACGTCCCCGTGATTACAAATGCAAGGGCTCATTATGAAAACTGAAAAGTATATAGGATACGATACCCTGATGTAGATTTTCTGGTAGTATATAGTGCTTCAAGGTTGGAAGTACTATGATGCTCCTATGTAGATTTACTGGTAGCATATAAAGATTCTAGAGGTTCCTCTTCACGTTTAAGGTTGTTTAAAAGAGTTATTTTTCAAGGTGTCTTCACATGCTAAGTAACATCCCCAGTTGCCACATTTTATTTGTAAATTAATAGATAATAATATTATCAAGCAATTTGTGGCTTTGTGCAATTTAAACGTAATGGGCCAAGTGTGTTCTACACTTTTGCTCAAACTCAAACCCCAAGAGTGTTCTACGCTTTTGCTCAAACTCAAACCAGGATATAACCAAAGTCCAGTTCATGATAAAAAGAAAAATTGGGGGAATAGGTAGAAAGCTGAGGGAAACCATTTTATGTTTCCCTCCATTTTTTGCCTTTTCTTTCACAAGCTGGACTCTCATCCTTTCCAAATTAGAATCAAGAACACGATTATCACTCACTTGGCCAAACTAGCACGAAGTAATTTTTTTTATGAGTTCATAGATAAAATTTGGGATGTCACATCCAAATTCTGGGAGCATATCTCTAATGTCCGTGAACTCTTGTGCTCATGTTGCATTCACTAAAATTTTCCTCTATGAGAAACCTTTCCTCCTACATCTCAGTTCTCCATTGCAACGAGCAAAGCATAATGTAGCACATTCTGGTGAAAATTATGGAGAGGTCTATGGATAGGTGCTTCCCTTGGCGGTCATTCAGATCTTTGGTAATTGGTGTTGTTCTCTATCCTCATAAGCGTGCTCACCAAAGAAAGTTAATAGCTGATTATCCAAAGAGATAAACTGTATGTCTCCACCTATGTTGATCGCGGAGAGTCTCCCTCTGGAGAGATGCCATGATTTGAGCCTAGTGTCTGTTTAAATTCAATGGTTTACTGGTGTACAGTTTCTATTATCTACTATCTATGGTTACAGTGGAAAGTGTGCAGAAGAAAAATTCAAAGTGAACCGGTAAGGTGCATTCTTAGGGTTTATGGTTTATGCGGCACATTCCTAAGTGAGTAATCACTTTCTTCCAACCAAGCCGTGAAATTTCAACCGATCCCATTTCAACAATATTTGATAGGTGGCGGTCATGTATATATTTTTTGACATAATTTTTTGCACTGGCGTGGGCTCTCAAGGAGTTGGCCTATGAAGCCAGAGATAATACTGTAATGACCAATAGTGATTTCTATTTGCATGTGTTCTCTCCTCAGCTAGTACTGTTTTATGTCATCCTCTCAGATGAGATACATGCCAGTAACATTTTTGCAATGTTTGTTTTCAGAACGAGGCAGTCGTAAGGGCCTGTGGTGCAGAAGAATCATCATCGACTTCAAACACCACTTCGACTGCTGAGAAACAACAGTAGCTTGGAAAGTCAAGTTAGGACTTGTAGAAAAGGCTATATGCAATTAAAAAGGGTCCACTGACCTTTGCGTGATAGGCTGAAGCCATTTCCTTCCATATTTTCAATTTGTCATTCCACAAATTGGAACAAGCACATGTTGCTCCACTTTCTGCATCAAGAGGGCATCATTGCTTGCTGCCATGAGCTTCTCTGCCCCCCCGCCCCTTCTGCTTACATCAATTTCTAGCATCTCCTCCCCATGCTTCAATTAACTATTTTCCATGCGCATTTTGTCCTGGTGTTTTGCATCACATATCTGAAAGCTGCTTATTAATAAAGTGCATGCTTCCCTCCGTTCTGCATCATGCTTATGTCAGTGAATTTACTATTCAACTGGGGCTGCTATTGTTTGTAATGTAATGCAATGCACCCATTCTGTCGTTGACGTCAGCTAGTCACCATTTCTAAGCTTGCAAGTTTGGTTAAGACATGAGGGAAAATTTGTTCCCATCATGGACTGATCTTGTCCCTTGCGGTGTTATTATTCATACTCGCATGTGCTAATGTTTGCGTTTTTTTGACATATGCTGATATACAAGTGCGCACGCAACTAAAATATTTGTCTGCGCGTACCTTTACCGCGGTTGGCAAAACTGGCGGCGGCAGATAAAACCGAGACTTGCAAGTATGTATCATTGATCGATTGATCGATGGAAATAAAGGTTCACAAAGATTTGGTTCACATTGTAATTATTTGAAGAATAGTATTTTACGTAAAGTAAATAAACGAGTGAATGATTGAATCGCAGCAGCTGAGCACGTAGCACGGTAGCACCAGATCCCAGGGGTATTTATGATATTCCCATAAAAGTCTGACATCCCTGATCCGGTCAGCCATCGTTGACTCGATGATACATGTTATCAAGCAAAAATGAAACGGACACGTTGTTGTGGGAAAAACAAGCTATTCAAGTTATCCAGGTTAACTATAATGAAAAGGTCAGCTATTCATATCTTTGTATATAGAGAGAATTCCCTATATACCATTGAAAAAGTTTTAAATTCCCTATCTACCATTGAAAGTTTTCTCTTCTCTTACATGCCACCGGTTGAAATTTTTCTTCCCTCAGTTCCACTCAAGCAGTAAAGAATATAATGGAGTTACAAAATAACCATTATGCCCTTACCTTTTTAATACGTTACAAAATAGAAAAATTCATAAAATAGTATAAAATTCATAAAAACATGAGCAAATTTTTACAAATTCATAAAATTATGTACATCCAGATTTGAAAGTAAAAAATAAAACTTTCTGGATGTAAATTTTATTTAAAAATTAATCAAACCTACCATGTCTCATGAAAAAGGAGAATAAAAGCTGAAAAATATCAAATGCTACAAATATTTGAATATGAAGTAGAGCATGATTTTACATAAATTTTAAATTTTAAATTACTCAATTTGGAGTTAAAATGAAGGAGATGATTTTTTAAAGTTTTAAACTGAAGGGGCATTTTAGACATTAATGAACATTTTAAGCGACTAAAACTAACGGACTTAACGGCAGTGGCACAGAGGGAACAGAAAACTTGAACCAATGGAGAAGAGAGACTTTTGAGTGGTAGATAGGTAATTGTATACTTTTCTGATGGCATACAGGGAATTCTCTCTCGTATATAACACGCCACTAATTATGTGAAAAAAATCAGTATATAACACTAAGTATATCCGTCTCATGCCAAATGACGCATAGTAATTGCCATGCCTGTCAACATTTAACATTAATTGGATGCCCAACTCTTCATTCCACGGCATTCCATCAATTTCCCCCATTTTCATTTTCCAACTAGACAAACAAGTTGAGTTTCAAATATCAAAATTCAAAATGTTTGAATATCAAGATTCAAAGTTAAGTTTTGGAGTAGCAAAATTCAGAATTTTGTATTTGAAAATGAATGATGAAAAGTTCATTTCCATTTTGAACTTTTTAGAATTCAATTTATGCCTAGTTCTATCAAAATTCAAAAATTAACCTTTTGCTACGAAGAGTCCATTTTTAATATGAAAATTCAAATTTGGTAGATATCACAATTTGTTTTTGCATTTGAAGTTTTAAAATCCAAAATATGATTTTTAAAATTATTTAGGATCGATTCAGACTCAATTTTGGTTACCTTATGAATGCAGAAGCATTAAAAAGGAAACAAAGAGATGAAAAATAGGTAAAATGCTATGAAATGAAATAAAGAAATTTGTGCTGACAATGTTAAATGATAAACTGCATATGTCAATTGAGTGTCATGGCTGTATGGGAAGTACACCCACCATATGGTAATCAATGGTAGAGCTTGACAGAGCAATGAGCGGGTGCAACCTTCAGTTGGTCGCTCCTCACGAAGTTAGTACAAAGGCTAATTTGGGACCACCAAGGCGAAGCGATTCCATGTGGAGCAGAGGCAGGGACAAAAAAAGCCAATTTGTGTCGAAAAAACAGCTTATTCCGACTATGGTCGATGACACACGAGAGTTACAGAGAGCATATCTATCTATTAGTGTTAAAAGTTGTTTCTTTGTCCTAGTTGTGATGTTATCATGGACACATCTACCTTCTCCCACACTGGTCATTACGCCGTCCCTCCTCCCTGCCACCTCCAGCTGCCGCCACTACTCCGAAGGGCCGGGTACCAGAGAAGAGAGAATGAGAGTCGATGAGGTGAGCGCCTATGTGGCCTGAAGAGGGCATCCACGTGAGCGAAACTAGGCTAGCTGGCCTCAACAGGCCACGACCGCTCGGCTCGGCGCAGCGTAGCTAGCTTCGATGCGGCGAGGTGGGCTCCCTCGAGCACCAACGTGGTCGTGCGGCAGGATAGAGGTGGTCGTCAGTGATCGCGCCGCTGGAGGATGATCGGCTTGGGGTGACCGAAGGAGAGAGGAAGAGAGAAGGGAGTAAAAGATGGACCCGATCGATTTGCGTCAGGAATTTAAGATTTTTTTCAAAAGAAAAAAGAGGAGGGAGAAGTTCCAAAAAAATTGCTTTTGCAAGGACGAATAACGTGCTCAACATCCATCGGTTCCGTGGGCCGGCCGGTCAGAGTGAGACACCCTACGCGCCGAGCTGCCGTCCGGAGCTGACCATCATCGTCCAGGTCCAACAAGAAGAAGCTCCTCTCGTCTACGGAACCCCGGGATTCTAGTACGGTCGAAAGAACACAAGCGCAAGGGGACAAGCTCAAGCACCCACCCCACCGGCGATGTGTCGGCAGGCAGCACGGCACCAGCCCAGCGTGCGCTTCCGGCCCTGGCCCCGGCCCCATCGCCCATCGGGTCGCCGTCGCCGTCGCGGCGCCCCCCCCCCGCCCCGAGTTGCCTTGCCTTGCGTTGCGTCCCTGGGAGGGCAACCGCGCGCGGACGCGGGGGGAAATGACGCCTGCTGGGGTGATGGGGATGGGGGGAGTGGTTGCGTGCCCATGTACGCGTGCCGCAGGTCCACGCCCCCCTCCCCACCTCCGTAGAGCCGCGCCGAATGCGAGAATGTCCAGTCCGCGCAAATAATTACTCCCTCCTCTCCGATTCACTCTTGAACACGTCTTTTGACCATTCGTATTATCCAAAAAATTAGCACAAACATGAAAAAAAAAGTTGTGCTTAAAGTATATTTAATGATAAAACAAATCATAACAAAATAAATAATATATATATATATATATATTTTGAATAAGACGAATGGTCAAACAGAATATTAAAAAGTCAACAGTGAACCATAATTTCGAACGGAGGGACTACTTTCAACCATTGCTCCGTTAGATGCCTTGTTACTGTAGAAGTTAAATTGACACGTTATTTACGAGGTGAACAATGAATAGGGATGGAAAAATGCTCCAACGCTATGTATAAATAGTGACACAGCAAGGACAAATAGGACATATACTGAAATTGCCCTTACTCTTTGGGATATATCTGAAGGCTTTCCAGCCATACCACTTACATTCTCTACTAAAAATGATAGCAAGGGTATTCCTCGACTTGGGGCCACCTCCTTCTCGTCGCTCACAACTTTTAATTCCATAACTCCTTATTCTCAGTCTTGACGATAGTTCCTTGTTCCCGTATCCATTCAGGTGACATGGTCCTCGTCGGATATGCGTAACCAACACGATAAGGTTTTTCATCATCGCCATTATTCAAGCCCGCAAGTCCAACTCCTATGTGACCATCGTTAGTTGCCATATATGTTGACCGCATAGAATTCTAGAGTGGAACGGGAGGGGTAAAGAGAGAGGGGAGGGGATGGCTCAATTTTGAGGTGGAGACGACAATGTATTTACATAAGGTAAAGGGAGAGGTCGGGCTAGAGAAGATGTGGGGTTAGGACTTAGGGTTGAGAGGAACACGGATTCAATGAGATTTATGGCCTAGACCACAAGAGGGCCACCAAAGGTGGTTGTAGGATATTGGGCCGGGTTGGGGTTTTTTGAGATACCATTTGTACCCTCATGGCAAGAAAAAAACTAGTCCCCTTACCTGTAAGGAAACAATTTCTTTCCATTTGTGATTCCTAACACATGAATTCTATGATGGGGAATATGGTCTATTGCCATCTATATTGATCTCAACCGGAATGGTTGAGTCTAGATCATTTGAATTCTTTGATGGGGAATATGATTGCGTATCCTCTGCTGTCATGATACGTATTATAGCTTTACTAAAAGAGGGAGGGACAGAGAGCATGCGCTATGCATTGCCTTTCTTATGTACGGGCATGGGACGGAGGACTACATAGCCGTGGAGGATCTTTATCCGATCTATGCATTTGGCAAGAGTCGGAGCCCGGAGCTAACCGCTACTCTCTTTGTGCATAGCAGACGCTGATTCTAGTAAAATTCTCATATCCATGAATTACTTAGACAGGTATCCGAGGGGTTCCCCTTCCAAACTGTTAGGATTTCTGGACTATGTATTATACGTTGTATTCTTTTTTCATATCCATGGTGTCACTCAGAATTGCATATATATGAGGCTACATGGTAAGGAGCTATTATAAACTCTACTTCCAGGTATTACATATGACCCGTCTATTTCCAAAAAACCGTGAGACTTCTGGACAATGTGTTGGGTTTTGTCCCACGTCGGGTGTGGGAAAGGAAAATTTAAAAGATAGGGGTAACAATCATCTATTAGGTCAGTCTTTTGGGGCGAGTGGTGGGTCTACGACTTTGGTGGCGCCTTTGGTTGGACCTGTGAACGTTATAGGCCTAATGGGGAGATACTTCATAAACTCTAAATTAAAATTTAGACAAGAAGGCTGAGTACCTAATTTGATTGAGTATATCATATACAATGTTGTGCGGTTTGTACTCCTTTTTTCTTAGTGAATTTTCTTTTGAAGTTTCTCATGTAGATTTTTAATGAGCTAAATCATACACACAACAAACGTATATTGTGTATTCTTTCTCCAAAATTTTTTACATAGAGCTTAATTTTATGAAGTTTTGATGAGACACATGCATCTCATTGATAAGGTACATGAGGAGTATTGTGGAACCACCGAATGGGCCCAACCCATGTTGTGGCCACAGCGGTTTGGAAGTCGCGGCCTGGCCGAACAGTGCCTTCTAGGTGGGTCAACCCACATGAATCTAGCCGAAACCCTAAGCAATGAGAATAAATAGAGGTGAAGACCCTTGTAGGAGAATCAATCTAACAAAGCAGATTTTCCCTTTATATCTGTGGTGTTGTCTCATCTATGATTATGCAATTGTTCATACATCTTGAGCTGCACTTTTTTTTAGACAAATCTTGAGCTACACTTGATGGTAAGATTTTGCAACAACTCGTGGACTCGCGCAACATTAATCTCGTCGGTTTTTTCTCCACTCCATAACGGAAAACGACTCCCTCCAAGAAAAAAAACCAAACAATCAAAACATATGTTTTCGAGCGGTCAAACCTCAAACGGGGGAAGGCCAGGCCAGGAGACAGGTTCGTTTTCGTTGAACTTTGAAGCGGTCCCGATCGATCCAAACCCCCCCAAAAAAAAACAGAAATTAAACTATATTTTGGGCGGAGCTCATGAGCTGCGAGTACGTTGGAGGTTGAGTACGAGACCGGGCGGTGTGTGTCGTGAGCTGACCTCCCAAGCAAGAAGCCAGCCGGCCAGGGCTTAATATTCATTCCCGTCCATTGCTTCTCCTCCTCGATCGATCGCGACGATGGCGATCACGGCAGCAGCTATGGACGAGCCCAGCCTCGCAAGCAACTGACCGTCGCCGCTAGCTCCAGCCGACCTGGTCGGCTCCGGCTGCCTCACCTCACCTCACCGTCTTCCTCGCTAATTACTAGCTCGTGGTGGCCACTGGTCAGTGGTCACGGCCACTTGCCATGTCCTGCAAGTAACCATAGCTATCTATCCTTACTTGACTATTTATAGTCATGTCCTGCGTTGTGGCCTTGTGGGGGCCGCGCGGGCGTATGGCACTCGATGTGTCACCACTACTAGGGAACAAACTTTCTCAAGCGGTTAAAAAAAAAGGATCAAACTTCTACAAGCGGTTTAATGCCTCAAAACAGTTTCAAACCAGAAAATGACCTCTAGAAGCGGTTGGGGACGATCCGCTTTAAAGACCTAAAATCCTGGCGGTTTGTGTCCCCAACCGTCATTATACCTCTGGCGGTTGGGAACACGAACCGCTTAGGATCTTTAACTTTACTGGCGGTTTAATAGCCAACCGCTTCAGAGGTCCATTTTTCGATAGATAAAGAAAGCTCCCCATTCTATCGATAACGCGTGTGGGTGGGTTGGCTAGCTGGGTGAGGTGTGAGTCAAGAGGTCCTGGGTTCAAATCCCACCTCCCCTAATATTTATTTGCCTTTTTACACTCTATTACAAACGGTTCTCTGAACCTGCTCATCTGCACGTGCCCTAATTTAGTATCTTATTTTCAAATTTCAATAATTTAAATCTCATAATGCCACTGCCTCTCTCAGATCCCTCTCAACGATCAACACCGACGATGTCGGGGCATCAAGGAGCTTCGAGCTGTGAGGGCTCAGGACGGTGAGATCGGGGCAGCGAGGAGCTCAGGGCGGCAAAGGCTTGGGCCAACGAAGGAGCTCGGGGTGATGGGGGCTTGAGGCGGTGAAGAACTGAGGGCAGGGGGTGGTCAGATCGATGAGTTTAAACAAGATCGAGGAATGAGAAAAGGGAAAGATGAGTGTAAATAATGACATCTATCGCAATACAAAAATAAGAGTGGCATACTTTGAATAAGCAGGTTTTGCAATGGAATCTATCTAATTAACTCCGGAGTAAAAGGACCCTGCCAATGTTTTTGCTGATGCATGACAAACCCTTAGGTCCCTTCCCTTCCGCCTGATGATTGGATCAAACTAGCAGCGACACCATGAGATCAATCTAAGGCCCTGTTCTTTTGAGCTGATCTGAACGGCTGATCGACTGAAATGACTGAACTTCGAGAGCTTCTCGAGATAGTCTCAAGATTTGGATACATTTCGTTTGGCTTGTTTTTTAAAGCGTTAAGACCCATCTTCAAAACACCGAAAAAACAGACTCAAAAAACTCAAATCATATATATTGTCAAAACGTAGATAAGTCGTTAAGCTGAAAAGAACTGGGACTAAGACATTGTAGGAAATATAATTCCCTATGTGTTTCACGACTTCCATTCCATGCATCCACGGTTGCACCAAATTAAGTAAAAGGGCTTGGTCAAACAAATATCGTAGTACCAAGAGGCAAGCAGGCACAGCGGAGAGGAGGCCGATGCCGTTGAAAATCTGAACTGCCAATGCCAAAATAAAGTTCAGGTTCTTTAGAGCCGGATCGTCGCATGCAGCGTGAATTCTACAAGTTTCGGGCTTCAGGTAGCGGTGCTGCTGACGTCCAAATCGAGAGAGAAAAAAAAATCAAACATACCTAATAAAAACGGTGAAATATACAAAAATCGCCCTTTTTTTTTTCCTCCGCATGCACCTTTGCCGATCATTTTTCTGAATTCCGTCCTCGTCAACGTCCTCTCTTTTCCAAAAAAAAAAAAAGAGAGAAAAGAACACGTCGACGTCGCCGTCGTCGTCGTGGACGCTCCTTGCTCGCTCCTGCTGTAACGTGTGCCGCTGGTTCTTTGACGAGCAAGAGCTCTCCCTCTCTCTCTCAGCATGGAGCTTGCGTCCGTGCCGGGGAGTACGTGCACAGTACAGGGGACGGCGCCTTTGCGCTGCTCCCGTGACGGCGAAGCTTCGAGAAGAGTGGAAACCACGGTGATGGAGGATGCACGCGCTAACGCATGGCTAGCTAGCTAACCTGAGACCGATCGATCGGTCCAGCTAGGCTGCGAGTGATCGATCGGGTTGGTGCGCAAACACCGTCTCAACCCCTGTTTGTGAATTGCGATCGATCCACAAGCGTGCGGGCATGTAAGACCGTCGGTTTCCGGCGGTGGTCGGTGGGAGCGACCCGACCCACCGATTTCTATCTAAATTTAAATTTTAAATTTTAAATTCTGCTAAAACCGATTTCTATCGCTTTTCGATCAACAAACGAACGGGCTCGTTTTACAGAAAAGAATTGATTACACATAGCCACCGTAAAATTAGTGAGTTTTCTTAACACATATATGTTATTTGATATTTCAATTTTTATAGCAGCGTATATCTCTAATTGACATTTGGCCGTGAACTCAAAACTTTGAAAAGTTCAAATTCAACCGGCTTTCACCGATTCAAATCGCCGCCGGCCGGGCCTCCTCGTCCTCAGGTTTTCATCGATCCAAAGCTAGTTTTTTCAAACTATTCCATGCTCTGCCTGATGCATGCACTCATGCAGCCATGCATGCAAGGATGATATATGGCTGCATGGCCTCGGGGGGTTTCTTGCCTCGGCGTTGCTTTCTTTCTTGACCATTGGGTAATAAACGAATTAACTGGCTTGCCTGACGATGATTCCTGCGCCGATGCCTGATGAATGGCTGATGGCCCCCTCCAAACAGCAAGTTTGACAGGGGAAAATAAAGCCCTAGACGCAGCTTCGCTTGCTTGTCATGCACGGCGGGTCACCTTAATTTTCTTAATTTCTTTACCGGGATGTTTCTCCTCTGGCAAATTCAAGTCACCTAGCTAAGCCACTTTTTGTATATAATGTCATGTCATCTCGGGCTTTCGTAAACGCCATGCGCGTTCGCTTTTGCACCCTCTAGAAAGCACATAATTAATGGTTAATATAGCATGCAATCTAGGTCAATCGGCCTACCGCACGCCCATTAAACCATCTTCATCAGCTATTTCTAATTTATATCAATTTAGACACTATTCAACTACAATTCACATCGTTTTTTACTATTCATCATGATTTTTTTTCTCTTCTATTTTATTTGTTATAGTCTAGATCAACTCAAGTTCTGTTATATAGGCATGCTCTTATATCATTTATAGACACACCACTATAAGCATGCCCTTATATCAAGTTTGGCCGCCTAGGCGCTAGGCGGGCGGAGAAGGGCCGCCTAGCGCCTAGTGCCTTGGATAACCTTGCATATCACTGAATTTTCTAGATTGCATGTTACAACGGGGATGCTACAGGCCATATATAATGAAAAGTCTTTTTGGGTTTTTTCTATGGCTCTCACTGCCTAGATGTACTATTTGACAAATGCCACTGGTTAATCAAAAACTTGGCAGCGAATGCTCCTTATTTCCGGATGTTTGATCCATGTAGTTATTTTGTGAATTTAAAAGGAACTTTTTAGCAAGGACACTAAGGTGGCTATTCCTTAGGACCATTTTGCCCCTGCCTCCCCTCTCTCCACAAATCTCTCCTCTCCGACGGCCTGAACAACGAGAATGAGCAGCAGCCGCCCCATGCGCACATGAGGGATTTGGTTATTTGCCAGCACATGTAGCCAGTGCCCATGAGCTTGCCACGTCGACGGCTTCCACGAGCTCGTCACGCTGTGTGCGTGCTCGCCATCACCGACATGTGGTTAATGTCACGGCGACAGCTAGGCCGTTGTCGCCTCCTGCCTCCTCCCGCCAGCTCTTTGTGCCACCTGACGTCACGATCGTCCATAGCGGTGGTCTGAACCAGATCGCCTTTCTCCTCCTAGCTAGAGTGGCACAACACATGGCGACGACGGTTTGGTGCGCTCTGTGCCGGTGGCAGGGAAATGGGGAGGAGCGGTGGTAGGGAAATGGGGAGTAGGAGCTCCGTTGTGTAGGATGGAAAAAAATAGAGATTTCAGAGCAAGGGAGGAATAAAGAAAAGGCATTGGCAAAATGGTCCCAAAAAATGGCCACCTCAACCTTTTTGCCAAAACTTTATCTGGGATTCATAAAACAACATAGATTAAACATCTGAGCGGCAGCTACAAGTTTTCAACTGAGCAGCGGCATTAATGTCCAAAACAACACAATTGTGCAGTGTCAGCCATCCAAGAAAAATCCCATTTTTTATCAAAAAAAAAAAATCTCTTTTAAGCAATAACGCAACCGTCTTCGATTAAATTATTTGAACGGCCAATATTCGCATGGGCACGCACGTCACCGTAGCTTCTCCGAACCCCGGTGTTCGATTTGCGGCGTGCGTGCGTGCGTGCGTAGGTGGGATGCCGGAGCCAACCAAAGCGGGCCACCATCACCATGGCAGCATCTTCCCCTCTCCCCTCTCGGGCTGGGCCCCGCGCACGCACCGCTTTCGTGCAACATGTGATTTGCCCGCCGCGGTCAGCACCAGATCTCTGCAAAATATTCTTGACCGGGACGAGTTGGTGTCAAGGGGCCCATGACGTTTGACCGCCACTCGCTTGACTCCACACCTCCTCCAGGCCCAGGCCCAGGCCCAAGCCCATATGCTGCTCTTCCTTGCCCAGCATGCCAACCTCCTCTTCTCCTTCCATATGTTTTTCTTTCTTTCCCTGGAGAAAGCCCCAAACATTCCAACCTCCCCACGGTGTCGTCGCCGCTCGTCTTCGGCTACGACATGTTGCCGTTTTTAATCAGTGCCAAGTTGGGAGGTGACCAGCCATGCTGGGGCACCTCGGGCTGGGATTACTGGTTTGCCACAAGTTTAGCTTAGCCTGCTCATCTCCCCCTTTCCAGCTCAACTGGTGTAGTCACTATACACTGATGTTCCTTCATCGGCACGCAATCTGCCTTGCTTAAATATACCAAAAAATAAAAAAATTAAAAAATGTCACTTCATAAAAGATGGCTGCGTTTAGAATGCTACTCAAACCCCACTGTCATAACATGCGTAGTCCTAAATATCACATATAAAAATGTCATTTTTATGAAGCCATTCGGTAAAGGTGACAAATATTACATAGAGGAGTGCCATTTTTACGAAACCATTCGATAGGGGTGACATTCAACGGGTGGGCGCGAAAACTCTATTATTGTAGTAAATTCGTATAAAGTGTCGTCGTGACTTGTCGCGGCGGCGAGGCCTTAGAGCTTGTTGCTAGCTAGTGTAATCGAACCTAGGATGATTGTCGATTTGAATTAAGAGACCAAAATTGTGAGGGGGGATGCTCACATTATAGTCACATTTGCAAGGAGGATTTGGGGATTTCGAAAGCATGTGAGATTGGCATGATGAAAGAGAGGCGATTGATTTGATCAGATACATTAGTTCCAGCGGCTACACTGAACTGAACCGAAGGCTTGAGCCGCTGGTGCGCTGCGTTTGCGGATTTCGTTAAGCAAACATGCAGAGCTAGGCCCCAACCGCGGATTGCTACCCACCTTTACAAAGCTTTTAGTGCTCATCGGCTAGCTGCTACCTAGCTCAGCTCAGGCGCCCCTGCTCGTCGTCTCCTGCTGCTCCCGGCAATGCTCGGCCGACGCGTCCGTCACGCAGCTCGATGACACGGGCGACGCCGCGCGTCGCCGCCGCAGCGCGTCCGCGCGCGCGAAGAAGTCGATGAACCGGACGCCGGCGGCGGCGGCGGCAGCGGTGGCCTCTTCCGGCTCGGCGCCGTCGGTCGCGGTGGATGAGCCTCTCTTCCTGAACACGCGGCAGAGCACCCACCCTTCCGCTGGGCGAGGCGCCTCGGCGTCGCCGGCACCGGCGACGCCCTGTGGGCGGCGGCACGGAGCGAGGCCCGCGCCGGCGAGGCGGTACTCGTGCATCACCCAGTCGGTCTTCTTGCCGCTCGGCGGCTTCCCCCGGTAGAACACCAGCGACCGTTTCATCCCCACGACGACGCTCTGCCGGTCGCCGCCGGCGCCGGCTCCCCTGGGCGGCGGCACGGCCACCGCGACCGGCTTCTCCTTTCCCGTGGCCTTCCAGTACCCGGCGCCGGTGGCGCGGTTGGCGCGGCGGCCCTTGACGTATTTGGCCTCCTTGCACGTGAAGAAGTACCTCTCCTGCTCACTCCATCCTGTTATTACCCAAACAGGAGTCAGCCCAAGGGGGAGAGCTCCAAAGATCCGCGGCGGCCATGGCTAGCCCGGCGAGCGAACCGGCTGAGGCGGCTCACCTTGTGGGAGGAGGTCGGAGGGATCGTACGCGAGGAGGCGCACGTCGGGGATGTCGACGGCGGGCGGGAGCGGCGAGGCGAGCGCGCGGCGGCGGAGGTAGTGCACGACCAGCTCCTCGTCGGTGGGGCGGAACCGGAACCCAGGCGGCAGCCGCGCGTGGAGCCCGCCGGCGTCCGCCGCCACGGATTCCTTCGTATCCATTTCAAGAAACCGCTGCCTTGTTGGATCTTGGAACCCCCCGGACGCGCACGCCCGCGAGGCGGCGGCAATGGTGACGTGTCGAGCTTAGCTCCGGCGAGCTGAGGCTGCGGATCGGTGGTGGCGGAGGAGGGGGAGGAGGAGGAGGGGAAGGGGACGACGGATTTATAGAAGAAATGGGGGGAGGAGAGTGTGCCCCGGGGCAGTGGCGTGAGCAAGACCCAAGCTCCCTCACCTGTTTTGGCTAACCACGCACTCCGCCCCGGTCTCTGTCGTGTTGCTCTGCCGCTCAAGGCAAAGGGTTAGTTGCTCGGTTGCTTGCTTCCTTCGGCAGGATGGAGGCCTGGGAGGCTGGGACTAATGATTCTCCACACGGAAGATGGAGAGATTCTCCTTTTGAAAATGTAAATCTTGGACTCTTGGAGTTCCCAAGGAATGCCAAATACTAGTTCTGAGTCTTGTATATACTCCCTCCATCCTAAAATATAAGACGTATTTTGACTTCGAGAAAGTCTTTCAAGATTAAGTTTGACCGTTAAATTTCTTTATTATATATTATGAATTTCTACAAAGAGGATATTGTATCAAAAGCACTTTGAAAGATGAACATATTGATACAGCTTTTGTATACTAACAATGCATATAATTGATTAATTTATAATCAAAGTTTACTAAGATTGACTTTTTAAAGTTAAACTACGCCCTATGTTTTGGGATGGAGGGAGTAAGACCTGATTCCAACAAAATCAATAAACGGTTGCATTCCCTAAAATTTGCGCATTTGTGTGCTCCTTAGCTGCTCTATGTTTAACATATCCGTCTTTGATTGTTATTTTTAGGTATTGAAGGGATCTTTCTATGTAGATTTCATGCAACACAAAGTTGTTGGACATAACAAATACAAGGAATGGAACCTTTGAGAGAGTTATGTATATGAGGATATATAGATCTCAATTTAAAGGTTATCGTTGAAACTAATGCGATGAGCCCCTCTGTGAAAGAGTGAGCTCTAGGTGTTTTTGAAGTAAACTTACAATGCAGCCAAGAAATAAACGGGGAGCCCTGCCATTCCACCGCTGAAGCTACCAGGAGGGCAAAGTAGCGGCTGCTTCCTAACAGATCCATCCGTCCCACACCGGTGTTGGCCTCCAAGCTATTGTCGTGGCAGAGGGACGGGACGCAAATCTGAGATGGGTGTTGTACAAGACTGGAGGTATGTTAAGGATTAGGTTTAGGTTTCATTTTGTCCGGTGGCTTGTGCACAAGTCGGACGCTTGGGCAGTGTCTCATCTAGCAGCGAACTCAGTGACAACGAAGAGTTCAAGCACTTTGTTGGCATCTCCTCTAGCGGCGAGTTCGATATCGACAAAAGGAGGCCTTCTCAACTGCTTACCCTTCCGCCGGTCATTCTGTCTTGGGAGGCTATACGTCTTGGGAGGCGTAAGACCCTTAACAACTGTTTGGTTTCGTCTACGACGAGCCTGAGACAACCACTACTTGGAGGGATGGCTGACTTCCCGCTTAGTTGAGGAGATAAAGGAAGGGGAAGGAAGTGAGTAGAGAGAGAAAGGAGGAAGACAATGGTAAAATAATTCAATTATTTTTGCATCTTAACATTTGAACTAGAAAGGTGTTTTTGAGACCCTGGTAGTGGCATGATACAATTGTCACATGAAAGCTACGGAAAATTTACAATTTTGAATTTGGAATTGACCACAAGGTAGCTTTTATTGAAAGATGCTAGGAATAGGATGTCTGATGGGAACCCATCCCATCGGACACTCATGTCATGCTAACACCAACATGGAAGCTTGAATAATACTTGTTGTCACTTGAAGAAAATACTGATAAAACTTAACGTTATACAGATGAAATATGGATGAAAACTGATGAAACTTTAATAATTTATGTTAGAATTTGAAAAACTACCGATGAAACTTGACAATAAACTAATGAAACATAGATGAAAACTGATAAAACTTGAATAATTTCTACAAAAAATTAAGAAAACTATTGATAAAACTTGACAATGTACTATGAAAATTGTCGAAAGAATGGCTAAGACATGGACGAAGTATCCTGATTAAACATAACTAAAAGTGCAACTGAACCATGCAAAAAGACAAGAGGAAACATGGCAAAAAAGATGGTTCATGAGAACAAATCAAGTTTTCATCAAGCAAACCCGAAGTTTTATAGGGATGCATTCTTTTCTAATTATCTTCTTTTCGAGATCCGACGAGCTCCACCCATTTCTAGCTTAATTTGACCACCAAACTTGCCAACCTGTGAAAAAAGAGTAGAGATTGTGAAAAAAATAGGGAAGGGACATGAGAGATTAAGAGAGATGACACTGGAGAGAGGATGACGGGGCACATGCATTAGCAGCCATCAACAACATCTGGAATGCTACTACCTCCTCCTCCTTGGGTGTCAGAAATTTTGAGAGGGGAGGGGGGAGAGAGCATACGAGAGAGACAGAGATAAGATAGGAAGAGATGTGTGAGACACCTTGTCCAAGAGACAATTACTTGGAGATGCAGCACACTCTAGGTCCTTGTTTGTTTCAGATTAATGTAGAGTTGCGTTTTACTGTAGCAAATTTGTGACCCCCTCAAAATGCGTTTTAACGAGTTCAAAAAATTATGAAAAAAATATTTTACAAACTTTAAGAAGCACTATTTAAAACCCCACAAGAATGACTACAAAACATTACATCATTTAGCTTATACAAAAATAACAAATTTTCATTTAATTTAATTTAATTTGAAACAAACAAGGCGTAGATCACGTGGGCAATCAGGACTCAGGAGCACAGGAGCCGTCCAACTTGTGAGTTCCAATACGAGCATCCGCGTCGGACGCATGTAACAAAGCGTTTCCGGTATTTTATTGTGGTTGTTATACACTCTTTCTTTCTATCTAAATTGTTTCTTTGATTTACATGGATAATTTTTCAATTAACGTTAATGTTCAGCTTTCACCCTGTTTTTGATATGGTAATACGCAATAGATAGATAGGACAATAGCGGACACCTTGTTCTGTTTAGCTCCGGAATGGGTAGAATGTTGAGCTTTGAAAAATGTATTACTTTTTTGTTTTCAAAAAACAGGGTCTTGGTCGAAGTCAAACCCCCAGTCTTGGTCGAAGTCAAACCCGTTGTGTGTGAGCAAATGAACCGATCATGAATTCATGATTGCCCGCCCCTGCTGTACGCATTGTGCCGACTGCAGTCTGAACGTGCGTGCACCACAAGCTCTACCGCTTGCTACACGTAAAAACCGGAAAGGCCATCTCTAGTCATTTTTTTTTGGGTAAAAACAAATACCTCGAGGGCGTGGAAGACACGTTGGGAGGGGGTGCTGACATGGCATCGAGCGAAACCATGGCTACCAATGTAACTTGCTTGAATTCACTGAGGGCATCTCCTCGCTGGGTGAAGCAGCATAAAAACTTTTGAAGCTATATCTAAAACAACTACAAGATTTTATACATATACCATATCAAGCGACTTATCTTTTAATGCTTATAAAATTGTTTGGAGGAACAATAGTCAACTCAAACATAATATTTTTTTTTGTTGTGATTGACTTTGCTCAATCGATTGAACACTCGCGGCTTTCTCCATCGAAAGGACATTTAGAATAGGTGTATCCAGCTCTCTCTGTTAGTTCAATACTGAAAAACTTTACCGTATAATGTCCGTCTGCAAAAGATATATGGATCTTTCTGAATATTTTGATTCTAGTAATATCAAAGACTTACTTGTTATGATTAGACCTCTCTATGGAGCTAATATGAAGTCCAACCATTTTTCAAGTATCTATTTTCCCTTGTTTGTTGGCATATATGGCTGTGCCGAAATAACAATATTTTTACAACCCGTGCCCCTTCAAAATTTGTTTGTCATGTAACTTCTTCATACGAGGAATGATTCTTTGGAGATGCCATTACACAATGGCTCTGCACGTTGGATCCTGATTATTTTTCCCGTTGCTTGTTCTTTCTTGTTTTTCTCATTTTTTTTTTGACCTGCCTCGTCCCAGTTTGCATATATCCTTTTAAGTAATATATGTGAGTGGGTAACCAGCAGTCTTTTCTAGAAAAAACAAAGCCACATCATCTCCATCCTCCGCACGTAGAACTACGTCTGCCATCGGGCATTTTTGTCCATGTGGTTGTAGGGCGTGTTTGGTTGCTGGCCGTGGCTCGCCAATCCGGCCACCGGCGCACCAACGAATTTTGAGCGTGGTTTGGTTCAGCGCCAATCCATGGCGAACAAACGCGCGCCAATGAATTTGGCCGCGATTTCAACGGGGGCGCGAGCGTTGGTGAGGGCGAAGGAATCGGGCGCCAACGCTCGCGCTGGCGCGCCGTCGCCAAAAGCTCGTCGTGGATTGGCACGGCGAATGCCGGTTGGGAACCAAACAAGCCCCATAGCCCCATGTTTCGCTGGCCTTCATGAGGTAGCCCTAGCTTTACACTGGCCCAACAAGCCTTGTTTTTGCCCTGACATTCCAACGAGCCGAGAGCTGAGCCCGTTTAACCAAATAACTGGGCTCTACTGGTTTTTGCCTTTGAAAGAATTAACATTTATTATGAAAGTGTGTTTGGCAATGAAATAGGATGTAAAGTAATTTGGCAGTGAGAATAATTTTCGCTACCCCTTCCATTGCCTGCCTCCGCCGCTGGCCAAAGCAGCGTCACTGCATCAACAGGTATGCGAGCTCTCTCGTTGGCCGAAGAAAAGATGGCGGCTCTCACATTTTCCAATTTGTTTTCTCCATTGCTGAAGAAAAGATAGCTTCGGACGATTCAATATAGGAAGGACCTCACCTGTTAATCTATGTTGGTGCACTAGTGATCATGTCTAAATCTTTAGCGAATGGTTCAAATTCTCATAGATTCCAACTAGTCCACTCATTCTCTGCAGCCGCGGCTGTACACAGGGTAACAAGAGAGAAGGCAAAGAGACCCAAGGGAGGCCAATGGACTACGAGGTCGTCGCCGTTGTCGACACTGCCGTGCGTGTCCTGCAGATCCAGGAAGCAGACTCTCAGTGAATCTTAATGACTAATGATCCACTGCACATTGCATCTTCTTCAGCATTGGCGTATTGCGTCTCATCCCTGTGCTCAGATCGTTGAGTCGTTTGCCCATGCGAACCGCAGGGGTGGGCCACCGGGACGGAGAGGATGGGTGGTGGGCCGTCGCTGGATGCTTCTCATGTGGCTCGCGATTTAATTGGGCCGCCTCACGGCCCACAGCCCACGTAGCTCGCTCGCTCGCTTGCTCGTGCGCACCCAGAGCGAAATCGCTGCTGCTAGTGCTGCCTACCCTACTTCCCTTCCCCCCTTGCTCGTAGGGATGAAAACAGAGCGGATACGGACGGATAATGGCTTTACCATAACCATATCCGCTTTCTTTAATCGGATACAGATACGGATAGTATTAAATGGATCGGATATTGAATCGGAAACAGATTTTAACAAAACGGATAGTTCCGGAAATCAAATGATAACTGGAAATAAAACAAATATTTTTGAATAGTATGTATACCATAATAAACTTTGGATTACCATAGCAATATTGCCCATAACATAACAAGTTAAGATAACAAAAGTGCACATATAGTTTACATATTGACCATACATGACGATGGATGACACATTGATCACATATGGAAACTTGGCAAGTAGCTGGTGCCTAACGGCTGACGGCCTGGTAAGGTGGGAGGTGATGTGTTAGGCTTGCTTAGTCATGGGCCTGATATTGGTTTACAAGCTGTTGGGCCTCAACCTAGTTTTAGCCCATTATCTAGTTAGATATCCATGTTGCAATTTTATCCGGATATCCGTATCCGCTCCGTTTCCGTCGGATATCACCGATACCATATCCGCTCTATATCCGCTTAGATCTATCTGGATAATTATCCGTATCCGTATCCGTCGGATACTAGAATTTCATGCCATTTCCTAAAATACGGATATCGGATACGGATACGGTTCGGATATTATCCGATCTGTTTTCATCCCTACTTGCTCGTTCCTCTCTCTCCATCTTCACTCACTAGCTCCAGCTCGCAGGGAGCTCGTCGGAGCAGCCACCTGCCACCAGAGCCAATTGCAGGTTTTCAGTACAATCGAAGAGAGTGCTTTTGAAACGCCGCGAACTTCCTTGTGTTAACTTTAAAACTTAATGTGGAAGCACATGACAAGGATCTTAGCCTAAGAAATAAACACCAGTGCTTAGGGTTCTCACTGTTACTCGATGTAGCCATCGGGTTGGGTCAAGATTAGGCCGTAGAAGCCCGCGTGGTGGAGAGTTGATGCCGAAAGTCGTAGTGGATGCAGGGAGGCAGTGGCCATGACACCTCGCCGGCGGTGACCTTCCTAGTGTTGCAATGCTCCCGGAATCGGATCGGGACTGAGAGAGAGGGGGTGTTCAGGAGTCGCGTGTCTCGTTTCAGGAGTCACGTGTCTCGAGTGACGTTGGCCTCGCGAGATGCTGGCGACCCTTATTTATCTAGCGCTGCGCACCAGGGGCCGCAACCAACTGTCGGTTGAGCGCCCCCAATTAGGGCGCGATTAGTTAGGGACGGGAGCACGTCGTGCTCCCCAAAAACAGGATCGGGCAGTTAGCCACGATCAAATCCAACATTCTCCTCCTTGATCGTACAGGCTAACATCATAAGTCCTTTCTTAATAAAATAATACAATAGAGCATGCATCACAAAAGCTATCTTTTCGGCCAATGAAATAACAATACTCATACTGCATCATTCAATCTCGATCGGTAAACATTTTATTCTTACGGGAGATGGTTTGCACATTGGCCCTCAAATATCTAGAATCATAGGCTACCCAAAATACCCATGCCAGCAACATGACCACATAAATGGGTGGTAAGCCTTTAATGAGTGGATCCGCAAGCATAGACTTAACAATTACATGCTTGACACTTTATAGTTTGATTCTGGATTCTAACATAACTCTTAATGTCAATGTGTCCGGCAAAAACACTTGACCTAATTTATTATCACAATATGACATATTTTCTACCATTATGATTCCAAGAAAAATTCTTAAATGACATAGCATGCCCATTAACCTTACAACATGTCTCACAATGAATAAATACCATAGTTGGAGCTTTTCCACATAATAGCTCCCACTATAAGGGCGGTGATATAATCTAATGTGGAAATCTTAATATCAACACACCCTTTAAAACTGCATGTGAGCATGTAATTCTTAATTGATAATTCCTTGATGATTACTTGGACATAGTGCTTCCGGTAGTCGAAGCGTAAGGAATCGACATCATCTGGCTAGTTCTTAATGATCCTTGGACGTTTAAAAGTCCATGTTTATTGCCCTTTTAATATTAGGAGAAGGCGAGTCAAAACACTTAATCGATGAAATAGACTTTACTAAGGTACCATTAACATGGTTTAGAAACTGATAATGATAGTTTTAAAATTATATCACCGAAGAAGAGTAATGATATGTGAATACAAACAACGTTGGTCAGTATGTAATCACAAGTCATTAAAATACATATCGGTTAAAATTGAATTTCAATGATTCATTGTTGTAAACAGCGTTGGCTAGATTACAACAAGAAACATCAAAACCAATGTAGTAATAGCGGAAATTAAATTTTAACAGCTCATAATCATAAACAGCCTTGACCAGATTATAATTATGAACCATCAAAATCCAAAAATCCACATACTTAATTGGAAAGTTCCAAAAATACAATATTAATTAACTTCGGTGATTAAAAGGAGCATTAAATAATCTCATGGGATGACACATAACTATAAACAACGTTGGTCAGTATATAATCATGTGCCATTCCAAAACATTGTTAATCTCTAATTAAAATTTCACGTTGGTTCTATTTCAATTAGAGACAACATTCTTAAAACATAAGCTCCCACTGATTCTATCATTCGCAATAATATTCGTACCATTGTTAATGAGACATAAACCTTCCCCTTCGAAACGTGGCCTAAAACAAAATGCCACAATTTCGAACAAGTTTCATCAACAATATCTTATAAATTTCATCGGTACAAAAATAATATGGAAAGCAAACATGAATAATTGAATAAAAGTTAAAGAGTTATCACAAAATATCCATGGTCATCATAACTTATTCAACAAGTTTTAATTCCATAACCAATAACATAAATGTCACTAGGCACAGGTGCCAAAACATGCTAAATAGAAATAACTATGAGAGATCACTCTCCCTTCTGCTGATCCCCCTTCTTCTTCTTGCGAGGAAAATCTTCACGGTATGAAATTCCCTTCTTAGACAACCACTTGAGAAACTCCACATAATCCTTTTGTATGTGCCCTCTCTCCTCACAGAAATAACATATAGGGCCACTCTTCAAGGATGTAGTGTTTTTCTCATTATTGTCCTCAAAAGTCTTTGATGTGCTGCCAACATTTTTTTCTTCTTACCTTATAGTTATTGCTTTGGGTTTTTCTTTTTCCATGTACAACATGGTTGATAGTGTCCATGCCCTCAGCTTTAAGACGTTCATCCTCTTAAACACAGTGGGCGATGAGTTCATTCATTGACCACCTTTTCTTTTGAGTATTATAATTTACCTTAAATGATGTATATTTATAAGGAAGAGACGTCATAATAAAATGTACCAAAAACTCATAAAAAATGGACATTTCAAGAGCCTTTAGTTTGGCAGACAGGTCCGACATCTTAAGAATGTGCTCTCTAATGCCCCCATTACCATTGCACTTAGTAGAAATGAGCTTTTGGATCAAGACACTTGCACTAGCCTTGGAGGTACCTTTAAACTGTTCCTCCACATTCTTAAGATAGCTAATGGCATCCTTATCATCGGGCATTGCGCCCCTAATAGCCTCAGAGATAGTGCCCTTCATGATCATCAAACTGAGGCGGTTGGACCGCTCCCATATCCTTGACTCTTCATCATAAATTTTTTTAAGTTCTTTATTATTTTTTTCCTTTGCCTTTTCCTTTTCAGGAGGGACAGGAGCTTTCACACTTATTGCATAGTCCAAGTCCATGCAACCTAAGATAATTTCTATCCGCTCCTTTTACGTGAAAAAGTTATTCCCCGTGAGAGGAAGGATATTACTTATGTTGGCAGCTATTGAAGAGTCACCAGCTGAATTTTAAATATAACACAATTAGGAAATTTATGAAGAATTAAAGGCATAATAATGTTCTGAGACAAAATTATTCTAGATCATATCACCGTTCGGCAGAAATGAAGAAAATAATAATTTTCCAAAATATGGCATGTAATCATAAAGTCAAAGTTGGTCAGAAATCATGAAACAAGCCATTTTTAGGAAATATTGATATTCTCTAATTAAATATCCCGTTGGTTCCATTTAATCAGAGATATCAACAATATAATAAAATTCCAGGAAAAAACTGTGCCATATTATATTGCAAACAACATGATTCATTAGCATTTATCAGGCCCAAAATAAATAATGAACAGTGCAATAAGATGGGCATTAAAACATAATCAACAGTAAACCCTAACTGAAAATAGACTGAAAACACTGTTTATTATTTTCGGCCTGAAAATAAAACAAAACGATGCCAGCCCAAAATTATACGTGGATGCGGCCCGACCCAACCAAACACTTGATGCGCCCTTGCGCACTGTTGGCCCAGGAAACGCACCTCGGAGCGAGCCGCGCAGTGCCTCCAACCAAAAAAAACGGCCCGAGGCCCAGCTAAAAGACCGGCTCTATAGTGAGACTAATCTGATCCGTTGAATGATCTGGACGGCTGAGATCGAGCCTAGCTACACCAAAACCGGCTCGGGTGGGAACCCTAGCCAAAACACCCACCGGCCGATCCGAAACTAACGGGTGAGCTGAGGGGCGACGGCACCGGCGCTGACCCGGACCGGCGGCGCGGCGGAGCCGACGCGAAGCAGCGGCGGCGCGGCGGGGCTCCTCGCCGGCGGTGACGCGCGGTGCACCGCCGCCGCGTGCGCCTCCGCCGAGCCGCTCCGCGGCGTCGCCCGCGAGGCGCACAGCACGCGGAGGAGACGCGGCTGGAGGGCGGCAATGGCGACGACCGGAGGCACGCCGGCGAGAACCATTCACTCAGGTACGCCCAAAATTCGTGAGATTTTGCTTGAATTTAACCCAAATCGAAAATTAGGGTTCATCAAAATTTGGGGCTTTTCTAATCTAATATTTTTCCCTTGAAATTGGGCCTTTTCTAATCCTCTTCCATCCGAAATTATTTACAAAAAACGTTCGGCATAGCCGATAATAAGCTTTTAGGTTTCGGTTGGTGGGGAAAAAGGAGGAAAAAAATGATTTCGGGTTGGGGATTTCTTAGGGGTTTTGGCATTAGGATTTACCCGATCCGAAATCACCTCCTTCTACGTTCTAAACACATATTAATTCATTAATCCGTAAAGTAAAAATACTAACCCGACGTCTAATCGAAGTCTTAAAACATGATTAGGGTTTAACCGGGCTAAGTAGATGCTCTGATACCAAATGTTTAACTTTAAAACTTAATGCGGAAGTACATGACAAGGATCTTAGCCCAAGAAATAAACACCAGTGTTTAGGGTTCTCACTGTTACTCGATGTAGCCATCGGGTTGGGTCAAGATTAGGCCGTAGAAGCCTGCGTGGTGGAGAGTTGATGCCGAAAGTCGTAGTGGATGCAGGGAGGCAGTGGCCGTGACACTTCGCCGGCGGCGACCTTTCTAGTGCTGCAGCGCTCCCGGAATCGGATCGGGACTGAGAGAGGGGGTGTTCGGGAGTCGCGTGTCTCGAGTGACGTTGGCCTCGCGAGATGCCAGCGACCCTTATCTATTCAGCGCTGCGCACCAGGGGGTGAGCGCCCCCCATTAGGGCGCGATTAGTTACGGACGGGAGCACGTCGTGCTTCCCAAAAACAGGATTGGGCAGTTAGCCATGATCAAATCCAACACCTCGGATGCGGCATTTCTTGGTGGGTTTCTTGAGAGTTGAGAGCTCATTTCTGTTGGGCTCGCCGGCGGCATGGAGGTGGGCCGGGTGGCGGTTCCTCCTGCTCACGAGTGGCGCCGGCGGGCTCACTTCTCGCTTCGGGTGCAGGAACCCCAGCCAACAGAAGACGGAGCGCACCGGTGTCAACCGAAGATGGCACCGCCGGCAGCGTCGGCCTTGCACACGGCTGCAACGGTTTGCCTCCCTCGGTCACCCTCCTTCCCGCTCTTGCAATCAGCATCATGAAAGTCCGGTTACACATGCCGTTCATAATGTCATAGGATGAGATGATTGCAGATCGAAGAACATGCAACATACTAGTGTTAAATCGATTCCATACTGTGGCTAAATTGCTCAACCACATTCTGAGCGTCCGATTTACCATTGATTTATCGGGCTGCTGGTAGACGTTATACCGTTGCAATGGTATAGGTGATTCACGTGAAACACCGTGGAGAACACCGTGTGAAACACTTATAAAACACCATTTGAAACACTCATGAAGCACATCAAATATAAAATGCTTATGAAACATGGCATGAAACACGTGAAATAGCATGTGAAAAACATATACCGTTGCAACGGTATACCGTCCGTTAGCATTCCTGTTGATTTAAGGGTGATTTAATGGCATAACTTCAATGGCATCTGAAAGAAAACATAGAAAGGATATACTAGTTGTAATGGTGTAATCGGATTAAAAACAAGAACCAATCGCAGCAATGCAGCGTGCACCGCTGTAGCATGTAGCCTCTCAAGGAATTTTGTTCAGATTGAAATACACTTGTTTATGATTTTTCAGAGAAACATATTCACGTTCAGAAGAGTAAACGTGATTAATTACAATGAACTTGCAAACGCTCATGTCCAGTGGGTGTTCGTACCGACACACATTATAACTTGGCAGTATAGCATATGCATATAAGCACACATAATAGACATCCGTTTATCTAAAACAAATAAAAATAAACAACACACAGAATATCTGATCTGATGTTATTATTCACACGATAATTCATGAAATGCTTCGTCCACCAGAAATGGTTGCAACTTTTAAATACGCGGCGCGCTGGCTGATTGAGAAACAGATCTCATCTGCAATCAGAAATATGTGTTATAAACATGTGAACAATAAAATAAAAAATGCAAACGAGTAAATGGATGATCTTTTCGACTGTGAGGAGCTTTAGAGCCAAAATCTACTTACTTTTATGCCCATCTTATCGGGGAAGTAGGAATATCAATTTTTATCCGAGAAGAAAACCTCGAAATGAATTCTGGCAGCTTCTTGAATTGTTTGCAGTCACTAATTCTCAGATACTGAAGAGAGAAAGATGCTGATTCAAAACTATCTGGAAAGGTCTTAAACTTTGGAAGCCCAACAAGTTCAATTGATTGAAGATTCTTCAACCCACCCATTGCTTCCTTTGAATCCATTAAATCCAATTCATCACATTTATGAATAACCAATTTTTGGAGGTTGACAAGCTGGTTCATGCTATCGGGTAGAGAAGGCAACTTTGGACAATTGAAGACGAATAGCTTTTTCAGTGCATTTAGGCTGCCAAATTCTTCTGTTAGTGATGTCAACATTGGGCATCCACTAAGCTGTAGAAACACCATGGAGGTCCAACCATTGAGGGCAAGTTTTGGCAAATATTTCTGCTTTGATGTTAGGATTAAGTATCTCAAGCTGACAAGTCTTTGCACATCTCTTGGTAGTTCCTCTAGTTCTTTGCACCAAGCAAGCTGAAGTGTTTGTAAATTCACCAACTTACACAGAGAATTTGGTAGGAATTTGATTTTCGCATTCCATTGTAGATCTAGGTACCTTAGGTGTATCAAATTTCCAATCGAACTTGGTAGCTCCTCGAAGTCAACTTCGGAAAAAACTAAGATACGTAGGCGTGTAAAGGTTGATAGGAGATCTTCAAGAAAGGATTTGCTCACAGTACCATAGCTATATCTGCTTGCAAATGTCCTTGCCTTCTTTGCCCTTCTCAGTTGCTTTGGAAATTTGAGCTCTAATGATAATAAATACTTGTTGCCCCACACTATGTGCTTAACACTTTTAGAGGCATTACTGCTTTCACTGCTAACAATGGCATGCTCCTTTTGTTTCACAGAAATTGCAAGATCATGAACAAGGTTATGCATTTTACAATGTGAAATAGTACCATCATGACTGAAAACATAGTCTTGGAAAAGAGATCTTCCAACCAGCTCACTAAAGTATATCTCTCCCATGTTTTCTGTACTCAACAAACCCAGTGCCATCCAATACATAATCAACAGTTCTCTAAATATCTCATAGTCTTTTGGAAAAGCCGATAAGCAGGAAAAACAAGCCCTCAAATTTGATGGAAGTTCATCATAGCTCAATTTTAATACCGCCAAGATATCTCCATCAAAACTAAGCAAATTTTTTTCCTTGAATTGTTGCCATACCAAAACGTCTCGAGTATGAAACATTAGGGATCCCAGCGTCCTAGCTACTAAAGGAAGACCACCACATTTTTCCACAATGGCTTTTCCAATTTGCAGCAACTCGGCCTTTCCAATTTCCAGCAAATCGGGATCCTTTTTTTTTGTCATCTCTGAATGCATACCGAACAAATATTTGCATGCATTCTTGCAGTGGAAGTTCTGTCACTTGATATGGCTCCATGGTCTTCACTATCGATGCAAGCATTGCAGTGCGTGTGGTGATTAAAACTACGTTTCCATTTCTATCACTTGGAAGTAGGTTTATCAAGTCTTCCCATCTATTGATATGATCGTTTGACATGCCATCTAGCACTAGCAAGTATTTTTTGTCACTTAAAAGTTCATGAAGTTTCTTTTGTAGTGCTTCAAGAGTTAATTGCTTATTGCTTTCTCCACTATCTGATTGTATTATGATATCCAAGATCTGTCTGATATCAAACACATCAGATACACATGCCCATAGAATCTTATCAAAATTTGTGTTGGTTCGTTTATCATTAAATACCAATTTTGCTAGTGAGGTTTTGCCTATACCTCCCATTCCTAAAATTGGAAGCACTGACAGAGTATCAGAATTAGATTGAGCAGCTTCTAAAACCATGTCCACAATATCATTTTTTGCTTTATCTCTTCCAATAATGCTTCGTTCATCTACAATTGAGTGTGTTTCTCTCTGGACAATGTTGTCTGTGGTTGGGTTTATTAGCTCTTCTGTCAATCCAAACTTGCTTTTAATGGCTACTATTTCATCTAGCCTTTCACGAACCTTTCTTATTTTTCTTCCTAATTGAAAAGGAAAAATGAACAACTGAGCAAATAAAGTACTTATAGAACCTTTTTGAACTTTCTGCTGCAAGGCCCGTGTTCCAACATCATCAAGAACATCGTCTATGTCGTAAACAGCATCTTGGAGATTTTCCAACCATAGCTTGAGTGAACCAGACGTAGATTGCTTCCTTTCAGCATCTTTAAGAACAGCACAAATAGCTTTCATTGAGTCTGACAACTTATCGAGCTCACTCTTAACATGCCAGGCTAGTTTGATGTCGTTGATTGCATATTCAACAGCAAACGAGGCAACCTTTGTGAGTGTTGTTGTTGCAAAGCCGAATAAACTTACGTCAGCCATTAGTTTAGAGAAGTGCTGCGTAAAAGATAGAAAATCATGAATAAATAATAGTTGTGATGCTGAGGTTGCTATATGACAGGAACCAAAAATAAAAGGGTGCATTTGTTTAAAAACAAAGATCATCACGTCAATGAAAACTTCGAACATGTAAACCCTGATAAGGTTGATCTTTTAGCATTACCACGATAAAGGAGTATATATTTCCACATATTTAGCTTGTACTTTAGTTTGTTATATCATTAAAGATCTTGTCTTGTACTACTGGTTGGCAAGCTAATTTACCTTCCTTGACGTGAATCATGGGCTCACTGTTGGGCACAAACAGACGGGTACTGGGTCCGTAGAAACCAAATGTTTTTGCTGAAAAGGAATGTATTGTTTTATTGTTAATGAAAATAATAAAAAAGGCTGGTGATCGGACAATGGCGAAGTAAGTATTTTTATGCATTTTAGAAACATCTCAACCATCTGTCACACATCCTAGCAAAAAATCTGGAAGGAGATACTTATTCCAGTTACAAAGTGTTTGAACCATTGCTATTTATTAAAACCTGTTCCATTATTGGATTTATAATGAACAGAACACTAAAATATAAAATTGCTTCAAATGTAGATGCAAAATTATGGATCAAACGTTGCTTGGTTCTCTATAGCCCAAACAAGAAGTGGTGGAGATAGAAAAAATGATTTTCCTGGGATTTTCTGTTATTGTTAGATTGTGCAGGTTACATGTTCCAATGAAGTTGTTCGCAGGAGATTGGAGTGTAAGAGAGGCAACATCGTTGAGGTGTTGGTTAAGAACTTAGAAGCGACTCAGCACACATGTTGATTGTTAGGAGTTTTTTTTGGCTAGTTTATAATTCATATTCACATGGTCAAACCAGCTCCTCATATCTACCTGAGTTCTCAATAGCCTTTCCTTCAATGGGATGGGAAATGGTGTACATTTTGTAAGTATACCAGATGATTCTCTTTTTAGTTTCCTTGCAAATTTAAAATTGTATTTGCTAATGAAGCTTGATTATTGATTTTTAGACCCTAATGCAATTTTAAGCTTCCATTTTAATGTCATTGTCATGAAGCATGAGAGAACATGTTAGCATTCACACGCAGAAGAAATAGAGGTGGTCTGGCTGAACACTACTACTGCTGTTAACCAGGTGATTAGCCAAAGTTTTATCATATGATGCTTTTGTGTTATGTTGTATGGCTTCGTATAAGTGACAGTTTGACACATAGGTCTCTGAATAATTCATCTATTCTTTTTGTTGCCTATATATGTTCCTACCTGAGAACATCTCCATGTCTTCAACATAAATACATCTTGCGGGCTTACGAGTGTAATGAGTGGTTTAATCTGACTAGCTGTAAAATTGGTCTGGCCCTTCCATCACTTTCATGGAGTTTTCCTTGGTTTGGTGCTAACACAAGCACTGTAGGAAATTAAAAATAATCCTTTGTTCAACAATATGTCTAGCAAATAGAAGAGATTCTAGACTTGTGTTTTCTCTTTCATGCTATTACATTGTTTTGATATATCATATTTAATATCATAATATTGTGTGCTACAATGTTTTTGTGGAGTCAGACTGTAAGTTTTACCCGAATCCTTTATGATGTGGACTTGATTATTCTATTCCACCATCTCCCCTCTGGAGGAGTTCAGTTTTTATGGCAGAAAAGTTGTTGATCTTAAAAGAACATTTTATTGAAAACTATACTTTGTGACATAGGAATTGGTAATCCAAGCTTAATACTTCTGTTGTGGCGTGGTGTTCACAACAATAGGGGGCATCCTCTACTGACCTCCATTAGAGAGGAGAGAGGAGGGCTTCCTGGGGGAGAAGATGAGTCTGGTGCTTCTCATGAATGAATGACTGGGAAATCCCTTTACAAGAGCCATGGTGGCTTGTTTATATAGAATGTGGACAAATGGGAAATCCCCTCCTTGCCTTTGATTTCTAGATATCCGATGGACATTTTGATACATTTGTTATTTACATGATAGGCCATGTGCCTTCCTATACATGTGATCTACTTAATTTCAGCCCATTGCTCTGAACAGTCCAAAAGATGGGGTACCCCCAACCCGATGGTACAACAACTTCAAAGAAGAAACAAGTGGAGATTATAATTGAGCAGTTAACTTATGGTCAGTAATAAAAGCCTGATTGTTTATGAATCAATTAGTTTAGCCAAAACATGTAATTCAGCTAACTCTGGGATGTATCATTTCTGGAATGAGTTTTTTTTTATTATTTCTTGAATGGAATATTTTTGTCTGGCTCGAAGCGAGCTTTGAATTTTATGCATTCTTGATTTCCTGTCTGGCTACACAGATCAAATATCTTTTATGTTGAATCCTAAATTCAGTCAATGTTTTTAATCTTCAATAGATACATATACTTGCTCTTATTTCTTGTAACTTCGTAGTTCTGATGTCTAATGAATGGATTCAAAATTATAAGCAGGAATACCAGATAATCAAGATCAATGATAATTTCTGTTTTTTGAGTTTAATATACGATGACAGCATGTATGCTAGAATATCTGTGTATGCAAACGAAAATTTGGTTACAAAGGTTGTATTACAGAAGTTGTATCATATAAAGAAACCAAAAAAAAAAAAAAACCGTGCATGCAGTGTATATGCAGGTACCATATGTCAGTTGAAGAGCAATGCAGTGTGCAACAAAGTTACAAGGTAACTGAAGAATTGCTTCGATCCATGGACTTTTCATACCGATGAATCAAGATTGAAGATCTGTGGATGCTCACTTGTATGAGTTGAACAGATTATTCTACAATCATGTTTAGAGCGGTCTAGAACTCTACAAATGAACAGAATGTATTATATATGTCAGACCAAATATCATGTAAAGAAAGGATCACATTTAAAGTTCGAACTAGAATTCTTCAGTACAGATCTAGTTCAAGCAAAGGGTACTTGCACCTGAGAGCGCCTGGACTCGCCGTTTAGGGATAACGGAGAAATCACGATTGTTGCTTGTAATTTCTTTGTGAAGGAATGTATGCAGTCTGGTCTGAAATGCAGTTCCCTGTGCTCAAAGTAGTGTCCGCCTTGGTCAGTCTTATTTGCTCCCCATCAGTAGTCCTTATTTGTGCTTGCTCTCTCATTAAGATAAGCATTACTTTTCCCTTGTTTCCCTCCTTTCACTTGGGGCATATACAATGGTTGTCTCTATGGCCCTCTTTGGTTTGCATTTCTAATATGGTTCTGGTTCAGTTTATAAAATTTGTCTTTTTATACAGACCATTAATTGTAATATTTTGTAATAATTTTTTGAGTTTTTGTGGGTTTTTTCTTGAAGGTCTGAAAATATTTTTAAATGAATATTTTAGTCTTTCCGAGTCTCCTTTTAAAGAATCTCAACTTTCTCAACTACAACCAAAACCGAACCACAACCGCGAATCAAAGAGGGAGTACGTCTATACAAATTGCATATTTGTATTTATATGCAAATTTCTTATTTCCTATGTTATGGCGAATACAATATAAGAGATGGTTCATTTTTTTTATGCTCTTCTCACCTCTATGTCATCTCGAATCCTCTATAGTAACATGTTCGCGAAAGAAAATACCTGAAAGACTGGCCTAAGAAGAAAAGGATAGACGGGCCCTATAATGGAAAAGAACAGACTAACCACTCAAGTTCACAAGGTGACACAATCATCAGGAAACTGCCTAAATAGATGGGCCCCTACTGGGCTGTGTAATTCATTTGGACCTACATGTCAATGAGTGTTCGCAACAATTTTCACAAAATGTCTACGAACAGCAGTTAAGATGAAAAAACTCCTTATTCCTTCTCTTTTTTGATGGCAACATATATTAGCTCGAACAAAGCAAAGCAAGATACTTCCCTTAGCATCTCAAGCAATGCTCCTGCAAGATAGGACCTCTAGTTTTTTTTTTTTTTTGGAAAGAAGGTAGGGCCTCTTTGTTGCTCAGATGCCAAGAAACGTGAGATTTTCCAATTTTTACTCTGGATTCTCTGCCCGTTCTGTTTTTTACTTCCCTTAGCATCTCAATTTTTACTTCCCTTAGCATCTCAATTGCTGAGATGTCAATGGTTGTACATATAGGTAAATCAAAAACGCGAATGCTGAAATCTTTTGCGTGCTTCTTTATTGCAGTTCATTGAAAGACTGGATCAAAATAAAGTTCAGATCTACTCATAGATTTTTAGCATCACAACACATTGCTGCTCGAAGCCCTCCCTTATCCATGGTGCCCTTCCAGGAGTAAGAGATAAGGTGATTTGTCATTTGCTTCCCGAGTAGTTCATCTTGCCCTCATCGCATGCTTCCTCCTCCTATTATTCTTTTCTTCCTTTTTGATCCGTCTATTTCTTTTCCTATCGATCTGTATCGATCAGGAGCATCTTTTTTCTTGCAAGAAGGGTTGATCTCTTTATCTTGGGCCTTTTAATATTTTTTATTTTGTTCCAAACGGTCTGTTTGGCCCATTTTAATTCATGTACAGTACTAATCTATTAAATGGACCGTTAAATGTACCTAAACACGTTTGGCCCATTGACTATGAGACATTTTTCCAGTGCAACTATAACAATGACAGCAAAACACTGGAATGACCAAAAAAAAATAAAAAGTGACTGAAAACAACAAAAAAATCAAACATACACAGTCGACTGAAACTTTTATGATTTTCAGTCGACTGTCTAGACAGTCCCTTTCTAGAAATACAAAGCCACGCCATCTCCATCCTCCACACATAGCGCTACGTCTGCCATTGGGCATTTCTGTCCATGTGGTTGTAGCCCTAGCTTTACACTGGCCCAACAAGCCTTGTTTTGCCCCGTCATTCCAACGAGCCGAGAGTTGAGCCCGTTTAACCAAATAGCTGGGCTCTACTGGTTTTTGCCTTTGAAAGAATTAACATTTATTATGAAAGCGTGTTTGGCAATGAAATAGGATGAAAGGTAATTTGGCAGTGAGAATAATTTTCGCTACCCCTTCCATTGGCTTAGCCTAATCTCCTCTGCGACAGGCGCCTTCGCCGCTGGCCAAAGTAGCGTCACTGCATCAATAGGTCTGCGAGCTCTCTCGTTGGCTGAAGAAAAGATGGCAGCTCTCACATTTTCCAATTTGTTTTCTCCATTGTTGAAGAAAAGATAGCTCCGAACGATTCAATATGGGAAGGACCTCACCTGTTAATCTATGTTGGTGCACTAGTGATCATGTCTAAATCTTTAACGAACGGTACAAATTCTCATGGATTCCACCTAGTCCACCCATTCTCTGCAGCCGCCGCCGTACACAGAGAAACAAGAGAGAAGGCAAAGAGACCCAAGGGAGGCCAATGGACGGCGAGGTCGCCGCCGTTGTCGACACTGCAGTGCGTGTCCTGCAGATCCTGGAAGCATACTCTGAATCATTGAATCTTAATGACTAATGATCCACTGCACACTGCATCTTCTTCAGCGTTGGTGGATTGCGTCTTATCTCTGTGCTCAGATCGTTGAGTTGTTTGCCCATGAGAACGCAGGGGTGGGCCACCCGGGACGGAGAGGATGGGTGGTGGGCCGGCCCTGGCTGCTTCTCATATGGCTCGCGATTTAATTGGGCCGCCTCACGGCCCACAGCCCACATCGCTCGCTCGCTCGTGTGCACCCAGAGTGAAATCGCTGCTGCTAGTGCTCCCTATTCCCTACCCTACTTCCCTTCCCCCTTTGCTCGCTCATTATAAATTTGTTTGGTTGCTTTCTCATTGAATCAAATAGATGAGCCGAGCCAGTTTGATTGAGACAAAATGAGATGATGCAAATGGTTTTTGTTTGGTTAGGTGTATGAGATTATACATGATGTGTAGAGATGTTGTTTGGTTGACTGCACTAAGGAGAGAATGGCATGGAGAAATTCAAAAGAGGGATGAAACATATTTAAAAATAAATTCTAGAAAATCAAAATAACAAAAAATCAATTACGAAAATATAAAAATTTAAAAGAAAGTCTCATAAATAAATAAATTCAAAAATAAAAAATTTAAACTTTTAAAATTTATATGGCAAGTGTGGTCTCGTTTTGTTCGAAAAAATATCAATAACCTATTTTTTAAATCGGTTTGGTAATCGAAAAGACTAATCAAAACATATAGCAAATAAATGAATCAAATGTGTCGCGCACGTGGTTGTTGCTGCATCCGCAGAGCCTGGCTCTGAGGAAACGCCCAATTTGGTCGTATCTTCAGAGCCTGGCCGGAGGGGGTAATTGCATCTGGAGAGCCTGGTTCAGATGGGTGAGAAGACAACCAAACACCCAAGTTTTGTATCTCTAGATGCAAAACTCCTTAGATGCAGGCAACCAAACAGCCTATTAATTAACTTGAACTAATGCGGAAGCACTTAACAAAAATCATTAGCCCAAATTAAACACCAAAGCTTAGGGTATCTCACTGTTGCTCAAGGTCGCCATCGGGTTGGGTCAAGATTAGGCCGTACATGCCTGCGTGGTTGTGAGCCGATGCCGAAAGTCGTAATGGATGTAGGGAGGCAGTGATGAGGCCTTCCAGCTGCTGCGGTGCTCCTAGATCGGGTAGGGACTTAGGAGGTGAACGACTGGGAAAACGAGCTTTTACTTTGTTTTAAAGCGGTTTTGAATTTAATAGGATTTATCCCAACTCCACGTCATTAGATACAAATTTATTGTTTCAAAATGATTATAGAAATTCAAGAGATTGCGAGTACCGAACTTCGAAAATTCATACATTTTTATATAAATTTTGTTAATTACATCTCACACGAAGAATACCCCTGATTAAGAATTCCAACATGAATATCACATCAAATTGCAACATAAAGAAAATTACAAAAGATAGAAAGAAAATAAATGGCCTTCATGTCTTCGGGGTGTCGATGACAGATGGTTTGTCGGAGACTTTTCAATTTAATTTTGTTTTACTAGCGTCATGGATGGCTAGTCAGCATGGGGATGCTTTTATGGGGGCATCGTAACTTTAGCTTTATGCTATTTTTATTGGCACAACATATAAGGCTAACGTTTTTTAGATTCTTTTATGAGTGCATCCTAATTTGATCTATGCGCCAATTTTACCATGGCAATATTTTTGTATCACTACATTGTGCAATTTTGATTTTTATATGTGTATACTTCTGGCTTGTATATGCTAGCCTACGCACATGCATACAAACATTTGATTCACCCTTTTTTTTGGTCGGGTTTCAATTTTACTTGTTTTTCAAAAAAAAATTATTTTTTGCCATGCATATACACTCTATGTATGAAAGTATGTATGAATTTTTTTTAGCTTTGCGTATGTATACTGTATATGTGGAGTTGTGCACGAAATTTATTTTAGCCATGCACACGTATACTCTATATGTAGTGTTGTCCATGGGAACTTATTTTGACCATGCGCATATATAAGAGGGTTCACATGTGAATCTCCTCATGCACACGATAAATATATTATGCACTAAGCATAGTCTTGTTTAGTGATTTTTTTTTTATGCAAAGTTCGATCATCTCATATATGATCATGATACTACATTTTTTTAAATGCATGGATCATTTTAGAGAACCTAATTACAGGATGATCAATTTCCATGAGCCTCTCATGCTCACCTTGATTTGTCGACAAACTAATCAAGCGCACGAGAGGTGACTTTTATGCATTTGAGGATTTTTATCCCTTGCGCTCACCTTAGTATGTCCACGGACTAACCAAGCGCGCGAGTGGCGACCTTTATGCATTTGGGGGACTTTCATCCTTCGCGCTCACCTTGATTCGTCAATGGACTAATCAAGCGCACGAAAGGTTTTAATCCATGATTAGTTATTTTCAATGAGCATGCACAACCACTTTTTTTATATGGCTGTAACGGTGTATATATGCTGCTGCTGGCCGTAATCTTCCCAACAAATCAGCTCACGACGTACGCTGTATCTATGACTGAGTATGCATGCATTTGCATGATTTGCTTAATTGCATGGTTAACATTAACCCTTTATTGGAAACAAGATAATGACCATTCCCAGGGATGATTAATCAACCTATACTATTGAACATGCAGAGCTATTAAACATGATGCTATGCATATACTCTTTTTTTATTTGAACATTGCGTATATATGACTGGCTTCATGATGCAAAGCAAGTTAACCACAAAATTTCTTTTAATCACTGTTAGGTATTATGTCGAATATGTGTACGAATAGGTTACAAGGACTCTGTGTTGTAATAGACAGGGTTGGTTAGTGTTTGAGTCGGACTCTATCCAGGCCTCTACTATATAAAGAGAGGCAACCCTGGTGTAACCAAGACAATGACTTCATAATAGTAGCATAGGCAAGAGAGGAAGTCAGCGGCCGGCATGTGGCCGTGATCTGGTTAGCCGGCGTGCTGCGGTATTATGGATTGGGGAGGAGCGCCCATAATCAGAGCCCCGCAGATGTAGGCGAAAGCCGAACTGCGTTAACAAACATTGTGTCTCCTGGTGTCGTTCGTGATCTTGCATCGGCGCATATTTCCTAACAAGTGGTATCAGAGCTGAGGTTGGCGAGGTTGGCCATGCGAAAGATCTAGGGGGAGACACGGGGTTTATGCATACATGGGCGCCGCAGAAAACACCTCATCGGCGCAAGGTGGAGCATGGCGGCGATCGACGATTCGATCGGTGGTGTCGGACACTTCGGACAGGAGGCTCAAACCGTTCGATGGGCTACCGCTGGCAGGGATTGACCAGACGTGGCAATCAGGCTGACAAAGTAGCCGACGAGGTCGGCAGGCGACGGCGACGACCTCGGCGTTAAATGATCGACCGGCAGCGCGGATGGATGCTTGGATAGATTGGACGGCGGAGCGATGATGCGACCGGATGTTGCGGGAGGCACCGCATCACGACACCTGGAGGTGAAGGCGTGGCGTGGATCGCGAGATAGCAGAGTGCGGCGTGTTTTGCCGCAGCACGACGACATAGTGCACGCATGGCGGGTGAGAAGCCTGCTTTCGAGGGCTTGGAGATTGGATCTTATGAATGAGCAATTTTCTGGGATTTTTGGTATCGGTGGACGTTCACGGAGCTGTGCAACGGTGACGGTACTGTACAGAGGCGGCGTACGGAGTTTGTACGAGTACATACAGCACACGGAGTCGGCATGGCAGAGGTTCATGAGCACATCGGCACGTGTGGCCAAGAGACATGGCCAGGATCTATCCAAGTTGCATGTTGGATACCTATATATATCATGTATGTGTCATGTATGGCATACATGCATATATGGTGAAATACGTATGGATCAACATGCATGTGACAGACCGTGGGGGCGTGGTCTCAGGCGTTACGTGCAGTATGGTGGATCCTAGCTGGGCCCATGCATGCAAACGTTGTGTTGATATCTCCTAGCGCGTGTGGCCGCGTGGGACACGAGCAAGGAGTAGGTCGCAACAAGCGGGAGCAGAGCAGCGGCGTCCACGGAGGTCCACGGCTGCTCGTGGAGGTTGTGCGGTGGGGAACCGGGCCGAGGCAGGGCATGGGCGCATGGCGACCTGCGCTGGCTGAGGCTTGGCTCCGGGCTGGATGCGGTGCCTAGGTGGAGTCGGGCTGCGAGACCGTAAACAGTGCCGGATCATGCCAAAATTAGAAGAAAAATTCAAAGGAGGTGGAGGAGGACACAAATTGACGAGGAGTAGAAGTCTATATGGACTAGAATTCCAGGGGTCTCTCACCACTATAAAGAAGATCCAAGGAGAGCCAAATCAAACAATCCAAAACAATCAACGGCTGTTCTGAGCGCAGATTTCGGAGGAGTTTTTTTAAGGCGTGAGATTCCGAAGGAGAAAAGCGTTCTTGGAGGGCTGTTGGCGATCTGTTCAAGATGACGAACGGGTCGGGTGGCGATACATCCATCGACAAGCAATTGGCGTTGGTAGAATCGTAGGTCGGCAGGATAAAGCCGACACATACAAATTTCGGTATGGTGAAGTTTGACGGTACTGGAAACTTCAGTTTATGGCAGGCGAGGGTTCGGGATATCCTAATACAGCAGGGTATTGTGGTGGCTCTTAAGACGAATAAACCGAAGAAGGTGGAGGCCGGTGATTGGGAGGAGATGTGGTTGCAGGCTGATGCAACCATACGCCTTTGTCTCTCAGATCAGGTCATGGAGTTATCATCACCGAAAGAAATTTGGGACAAGCTGGCCAGTCAGTTCATGTCCAAGACTCTGACCAGCAAGCTGTATCTGAAGCAGAAGTTGTATGGGCTGAAGATGTAGGAGGGGTCGGATCTGCAAGCACACATTGATGTTTTCAACAGGTATGTTACGGATCTATCACATCTAGAGGTGATAATCGCTGATGAAGATAAGACAATTATTCTTCTTTGTTCGTTGCCTCCGTCCTTTGAGCATTTGGTCACAACGTTGACATATGGCAAGGATATCATCAAAACTGAGGATATTACTGCGGCGCTTATGTCTCATCAATCGAGGAAGAATAAAAATGCAGTGGAGGAACCTCGTTCTGTTGCTTTGCTAGTCTCAGGTGATCAAAGCGGTCATGGGACCGAAAAGAAGAACAAGAAAAATAACAGGGCGGTGCAGTGCTTCAGATGCAATGAGTGGGGACACATGAAGAGGGACTGTCCAGGTCCATCAAAGGGAGCAGATGCTAATGTGGCAATAGGCTCGAATGACTTCGGAGGCGACAGTGCTGAGGTTCTTCTATTAGAAGGGGGTTCTGTTGCAGGTGGAGCTGTTAAGCATATTGCAGGGTCGGCGTCGTTTGTTCCAAAAGGCGACGAGTTTGATGAGGACTCGTCGGGCGGCCCGCTGTAGGCTGCAAAAGAAGGAAGCAACCAGAGTCCGGGTGCACATGTTCACGCAAGACGCTGGAACGACTTCAAGGTTGAGAGACCATATTCTCCAAGGTGGAGTTTGTTAGGTATTGTGTCGAATATGTGTACGAATATGTTACAAGGACTCTGTGTTGTAATAGGCAGGGTTGGTTAGTGTTTGAGTCGGACTCTATCCAGGCCTCTACTATATAAAGAGAGGCAACCCTGGTGTAAGCAAGATAACAACTTCATAATAGTAGCATAGGCAAGAGAGGAAGTCAGCGGCCGGCATGTGGCCGTGATCTGGTTAGCCGGCGTGCTGCGGTATTATGGATTGGGGAGGAGCGCTCATAATCAGAGCCCCGCAGATGTAGACGAAAGCCGAACTGCGTTAACAAACATCGTGTCTCCTGGTGTCGTTCATGATCTTGCATCGACGCATATTTCCTAACAATCACCAATGTGATTAACTTCATGCATGATGCATGTGTGTGCGATCCAGATTAATTAAACACAACTATTTTTTCATTTGAATGGGTATCCATTTTGAGAATCCCTGAAATGCGAAACTAATTAATCTGAGCAAACCGTACCCCTTTCTTTTTATTCATATGCTTACAATACACTGACCAGTATTTTATTTAAAATACTCTAAGCATCACATATCCACTCATATAACTAACCGTGTATACTGGTCATGATTGAATTTATGAACTTGCTTAGTCCATATTAATTTTCCATGCAAAAGCAACGAGAAGTGCATGTATGTATATGGTATACAAGTTTCCAGTAGCTAGCAACGCATACTCTGCGTGTTTCAAATATGCATTATTTGGTGCACATATTTTTTTTACCGACGAACTGATTCGTGTATTGCCCTTTAACTAGTCCACCATTTACGAGTTGTCAGTTGATGCATGATGGATGAGAATGCCTATACGATGTTGAATTTAATTAGCCATGACCCTTATTTCTTAACCAATATTACTCATCCGTACTGTAGGATCGTAGGCGCTAAATACCCCTAACTAAGCGGAAGCAATCGATTGATATAGATCAAGCACATGCAAGATTAGAAAACTCGTACTAGAGACACACGTTTGATAACGCAGTTCGGCACCTGTCTACTCTTCGGGGCAATGATTCTGGGCGCTCCTCCCCAAACAAATTCTTTTACAATGAAGTACAGATGGCATGCTCTGGTCTGTGTTATCTTGCTCTGCAACTGCCCCTGGCTACGCCTCCCTAGTGTCTTCTGCCCTGCTACAGCTTGTGCAAATCTAACACAACCCCTCGCACATCTGCCTCTCTTCCTTGCAAAATTCTCTTTCTATTCCTCTCAAATTATTCTCTAATCTCTCTCTAATCTCCCTTATTTTCGTAGCCGTCGTTTACATGTGGAACCCCTGCTTCCTCTTTCTCGTCTCGAGCCTCCCGTATCTTTTTATAGTGAAAATATGTCGGTTCGTACGTCGCCACGTCGGTTCGTGAATTTTTAATTTTTTATATTTTTTATATTCGTTTATACAAAATTATACGTCGGATTAGAAATTAGACACAAATAGACGTCGGTCGAACCTTCAATTCGCAACAACCCCACCTGTCGCACTTTGGGCGCACGACAGGTTGGTGAGAAGACGGTGCAGGAGAGCCGGCACCAGTTGTGCGTTCAATTCGCGACTGGTACTGTAGCTACAGTACCAAGCACTATTCATCAAACTTCTTTTATCTATTACCACTTCATACTATATCCAACTTACACGAAACAAATTTCGAAATTCATGTAAAATCCTAAAGAACCCATTTTGCAAACTTTCAAATTTTTAAATTTTTTTGAATTTTGAATTTCGAATTTACACTTGAATTTGTATTTGAATTTTTGAATTTTGAATTTCGAAAATTCAAAGTATGAAAAATGGGTTCTTCATGATTTTACATGAATTTTAAAATCTGTTTCGTGTAAATTGGATATGGTATGAAATATTAAACTTTCAATTTTTGAATTTTGGATTTTGAATTTACACGAAAATTGGAAGTTTAATATTTCATACCATATCCAATTTACTCGAAACAAATTTTAAAATTCATGTAAAATCCTGAAGAACCCATTTTTCATACTTTGAATTTTTGAAATTCAAAATTTAAAAATTTAAAATTAAAATACAAATTCAAGTGTAAATTCGAAATTCAAAATTCAAAAAATTTGAAAAATTTGAAAGTTTGCAAAATGGGTTCTTTAGGATTTTACATGAATTTTGAAATTTGTTTCGTGTAAGTTGGATATGGTATGAAGTGGTAATAGATAAAAGAAGTTTGATGAATAGTGCCTGGTACTGTACTGGTACTGTAGTACGGCACCAGTCGCCAATTGAAGGCACAACTAGTGCCTGGCTATCCTGCGCGGTCTTCTCACCAACCTGTCGTGCGTCCAAAGTGCGACAGGGTTCAAGTCGTGTCTTCTTCTTCCTGTATTCAATTTCTCACTGCCTCTCACGGACTCGATCGATGCTCTGTTTCCTGGCTCCTTTGATTGGAAAAGCTTATAGTTTAGGGTGGAACGGTAGAAAGTATTGACTTCTATGGGTAGATGATGAAGCTCCCTCCCTCCTGCTTCTCACCCAACTCTTTCTAAAAATCGGACTCCATTGCTTCGCGCTACTAGTCGTATATAAGTCAAAAGGTATACTCCAGTGCATCTTACTATGCGACAGGTGGGATTGTCGCGAATTGAAGGTGCCATCGGCGTCTATTTGCGTCTAATTTTCAATCCGATGTATAATTTTGCATAAACGAATAAAAAAAAATAAAAAATAAAAAATTCTCGGTTCGTCCTCTCCGCTGGACGCCAGCCGCACTGGGCCGCCTGCCCCGCTGCATGCACTGCATGCTGCATCGCCCCGCCTGGGCCGTCCCGTCCTGCGTCTCCCAGCCGCGCGCGCTACGGGCCGCGCCTGGCTTCTGCGCTCGCTGGGCTGCTGCATGCAGCACGCATGCATACACGCACAACTGTGCATGCATACACGCACACAAGCACACCTCTTGCATGCATGCATACACTGCACACCGCAGCGCACTTCTTTTTCTTCCTTTTCCTGCACACACATATTTATGTATTTCCAAATCTCACCAAAAATCATTAGTCCAATAAATCATCAATTATGCTCAAATATTTATCCAAAATTATTATTTTAAATTGGAAAATCATCTCATCACAAAATATTTAAAATATTCACTCAACACGTATGTTACAAGTTCAGTAATTGATCGCCCTCACACATGTTCCCGCGACTAATTTTAATAGCCGGGTGAGTATGCATTTGAGCAATTTAGCCCTTGTACTCCCTTGCTTCATCAACGGATCAATCAAGCGCACAAGAGGTGAATTTTCATATGTATTTCACCCTCACACTCCCTTGATTCGTCAACGGACCAATCAAGCATATGAGAATGAATATTTTGTATGCATTTTTATATGTATTTCATCCTCACACTCCCTTGATTCGTCAACGGACTAATCAAGCATATTAGGATGTATGTTTCATATGCTAGTATGCAGCATGATTTTGACAAGTCTTTTTAGGGATTTTTTTTAACCCTTCCATGACTTTTGATATGAACCAAATGGCAACTCGAACATACTGCGAGTGTTCATTTGAATTTTTTTGGTTGCCGTTATTAACATCATACGGCCGTATTTAAACATGTGAATACATATATGCTCAAGCTACATAATTGCTGTTGAACTTTTTATTTTACACGCATAGATGTTATGTTAACTGCCTTTGACTGATGCCTTTATCTTGGACATTTACGTCTTAGCTATGCAGCCATATGTGCATGACCTTTCTAGTAGGACGATTAGTTAATTTTGGAGAACTTAAATTTAACATGATTTTGACAGGGAATTTTATAAAGCCCTCACATGGACGATTGCATTTTCTAGCCAAATGATATGCGCGTGTACTCAAAGGACACAACAGTATACTACATTCTTTTTGCTAAGGCTTATCCAGAGATAAATCTCTTTCATGGCCTTTGATATGAATCAATGACAGATCAAACATACGGCGAACGTTTCGTTTGAACTTTGAACTATCATGACTCCATGCATACATGTTTAGACGTAGCCAGGGACATGCTCTTTCTTTTATCAATCAACTCATTTCGATGATACTTTGATATTTATTTTACATGATAGAGTACTGCTATATGTAAGTGATGCATTTTTCTACGTAGGTATGTGCCCTTGATCATGAAACTATTCCAGCATGCACATTTGTTTTTTGCGGCTACTTTTGCTAGCCAAATGCAGGATTTATATACACACACACACCAAAACATGTCTCATGCGGTGTTAAATAACACCCTTTATATTTTATCAGTGCGCATAGCCATGCATGCATATGCATATGTAGCTACGGCTGCTAGCCTGGTGAGTGCATACATGCATCTATGGTGCAATTTTTTTTGCTTCAAGAACATAAATGCAGCCATATGCAACATGATTTTAATAAGGCTTTTATAGGGATTTATCCTTTTTATGACCTTTTATTATTTGCTCATGAAGTTAAACCCTCCCATCGCCCTTGATGTGAAACAAAAGAGGCACATCAAGCATAAGAGGGATTATCTAGATGCAAAAGAAGTGAAGAAAGAAGGGAAGAACCAGACCAAATGTCTCACCTTCTCACCTTTCTTACTACGAAGAACACGAGCAGAGGATGAAATTTTCTCCTTCTCCCTCTCGGTGTTTGCGCTGCAGTGTATTTTTTCTTCAGCCTTCTCTCGCCGGAAGCCTCCTTCCTTTTTTTCTCTCGCCCGAAGCCTCGCGAACCAGCCCACGAACTCAGCGCTCGAGTTCCCCTTTCAGAAACACAGACGCCGAGCGGTTACGCGAGGAGCGCAACGCTCGCGCTCGTGCTCCACGCTCGTGCAGCGGTTGCGTACAAAGAGCAGCAAAACGCGCCGTGCTTGTCTGTGTCTGTGGAGCGAGCAGTTGCCTTGCGACCCTCCTCTTTGCTCCTCTCTTTTTTAGCGCGCACGAATGCATGCAACGTTGAGCAAAGCTCATGCACACAGACAGGACAGGTGGCGCATCCTCATTGGTCGGCCATACGCGTAGCTAATTAATTAAGCCTGCTTAATTGATAAGGTTAATACTCCACATGTATATTCCCCGATATATATAAATATAACACACCACATGTTAATTCCCCGTCTTTGGTCTATTATATTTTGTAGCCGTTTCTGATGTCTCATGATTTTATTTTATAATGGAAATTTAGCCATCCGTATAATTTTTATTTTAAATACATCTGACAAAATTGGTGTCAACAGGAGGGTGATTAAAGAAGTGATTAGAAGAGTCGTTATGCTAATCACGAGAGCTTTATTTATAGCACCGTGCAGCTGGGGGCCGCACCAGAAAAGTTGTTGGGATGCCCCCGATCAGGGCATCGGTTCAGGCCGTTAGGCCCCTAAATTTTCGGATCTGGCAGTTGCCAACGATCACATATCCAACATTCCCCCACTTGATCGTATGGCTAACATCATAAGACCTTTCTCGACAAAAACAACATACCAGAGCAAGCGTCGCATAAGCTATTTAAATAGTTAATGAGACCACATTACCCATAGTACATCATTTTATCTTGATCGGTGAATATTTTATACTTAACGGGAGCTGGTTTCCATTGAGGCCCTCATAAACAGAATCAAGAGGCTTCCATATAACCCATGCCGGCAACATGACCACATAAATGGGTGGTAAGCTTTTAATGAGCGGATCCGCAAGCATAGACTTAACACTTGCATGCTTGACACTTTATAGTTTGATTCTGGATTCTAACATAACTCTTAGTGTCAATGTGTTCGGCAAAAAACACTTAACCTAATTTATTATCACAATATGACATATTTTCAACCATTATGATTAATCCGGGAAAAATCTTAGATGACATAGCCTGCCCATTAGCCTTATAACATGTCTCACAACGAATAAGTGCCATAGTTGAAGCTTTTCCACATGATAGCTCCCACTATAAGGGTGGAGATATAATCTATTGTGGAAATCTTAATATCAACACACCCTTTAAAACTGCATGTGAGCATGTAATTCTTAATTGATAATTCCTTGATTTTGCTGAGTATCCCGACATAAAACAAGGGCACATAATGCTTCCGGTAGTCGAAGCGTAAGGAATCGATATCATCTGGCTAGTTCTTAATGATTCCTGGGACATTTAAAAGTCCATGCTTATTGCCCTTTTAATATTAGGAGCAGGCGAGTCAAAACACTTAATCGATGAAATAGAATTCACTAAGGTACCATTAACATGGTTTAGAAACCGATGATGATAGTTTTAAATTATATCACCGAAGAAGAGTAATGATATGTGAATACAAACAACGGTCGTCAGTATGTAATCACAAGTCATTAAAAATCATATCAGTTAAAATTAAATTTCAATGATTCGTTGTTGTAAACTGCGTTGGCTAGATTACAACAAGAAACATCAAAAACAATGACAATAATAGCAAAAATTAAATTTTAACAGCTCATAATCATAAACAGCCTTGACCAGATTATAATCATGAACCATCAAAATCCAAAAATCCACATACTTAATTGGATCGTCCTAAAAATACAATATTAATTAACTTCGGTAATTAAAAGAAGCATTAAATAATCTCATGGGATGACACATAACTATAAACAACGTTGGTCAGTATATAATCATGAGCCATTCCAAAACATCGTTAATCTCTAATTAAAATTTCACGTTGGTTCCATTTCAATCAGAGACAACATTCTTAAAATATAAGCTCCCACTGATTTTATCATTCTTAATAATATTCGTACCATTGTTAATGAGACATAAACCTTCGCCTTCGAAATGTGGCCTAAAACAAAATGCCACAATTTCGAACAAGTCTCATCAACAATATCTTATAAATTTCATCGGAACAAAAACAATATGGAAATCAAACATGAATAATTGAATAAAAGTTAAAGAGTTATTACAAAATATCCATGGTCTCCATGACCATCATAACTTATTCAACAAGTTTAAATTTCATAACCAATAAAAGAAATGTCACCATGGCACAGGTGCCAAAACATGCTAAAAGGAAATAACTATAGAGAGATCACTCTCCCTTCTGCTGATCCCCCTTCTTCTTCTTGCGAGGAAAATCTTCATGGTATGGAATTTCCTTCTTGGACAACCACTTGAGAAACTGCACATAATATTTTTGTATGTGCCCTCTCTCCTCACATAAATAACATATAGGGCCACTCTCCAAGAATGTAGTGTTTTTCTCATTATTGTCCTCAAAATCCTTTGATGTGCTGCCAACATTCTCTTTCTTCTTACCCTTATAGTTATTGCTTTGGGCTTTTTTTCCATGTGCAACATGGTTGATAGTGTCCATGTCCTCAGCTTTAAGACGTTCCTCCTCTTGAACACAGTGGGCGATGAGTTCATTCATCGACAGCTTTTTCTTTTGAGTATTATAATTTACCTTAAATGATGTATGCTCATAAGAAAGAGACGTCTTAATAAAATGTACCAAAAACTCATCAGAAATAGACATTTTAAGAGCCTTTAGTTTGGCGGACAGGTCCAACATCTTAAGAATGTGCCCTCTAAAGAGATTGGATCTAGCCATAAGAGGAATGCTTAGTATAAATAAGCAGCTTATTGGTCTTCGACCCCCTAAGTCACTACGAGCGCCCCCGATCAGTGCAATGGGATGTGGCTATTTATCTAGCTCTTGACTCGAAATGGGAGCAGAGCAGGTTTGGAAAAGGATCTTAGAGTGTCTAGGGTTGGGCCAGGAGGGTCTCTTAACACCTTCCTTTTTCTGCCCATCGGAGTTATTTCCCAAAGACTTGCCATCGTAAAGGGGAGAAGGAGGAAGAAGCACACTTGAAGAGCGCAGTACAACGGGGTCACGGGGAGTTGTATGCTGCGTTCGAGAAGGATGAATCGTTCGAGACCTGTCCGCCATCTTAAGAATGTGCTCTCTAATGCCCCCATTACCATTGTACTTAGTAGAAATGAGCTTTTGGATCAAGACACTTGCATTAGCCTTGGAGGTACCTTTAAATTGTTCCTCCACGTTCTTAAGATAGCTCATGGCATCCTTATCATCGGGCATTGCGCCCCTAATAGCCTCAGAGATAGTGCCCTTCATGATCATCAAACTGAGACGGTTGGACCACTCCCATATCCTTGACTCTTCATCATAAATTTTCTTAAGTTCATCATATTTCTCCTTTTCCTTTTACTTTTCAGGAGGGATAGGAGCTTTCACATGCATTGCATAGTCAAGTCCATGCAACCTAAGACAATTTCTATCCTCTCCTTCCACGTGGAAAAATTATTCCCTATGAGAGGAGGGATATTACTGATATTGGCAGCTATTGAAGAGTCACCAGCATTATTTTCAACATAATTCATTTAGCATTTATCGGGACCATAAAAAATAAACAGCACATAAAATGGGCAATAAAAACATATTGAACCACTGTTTATAATTTCGGCCTGACAATAAAAATACAGAGAGCAAAGCTCAAAAGGTAAAAAGTCTACTTTACCTCCCTCTACTATTGCCTCGGTTTGGTTTTCCTCCCTCTACTCTAAAACCGGGTAAATTACCTCCCTCTACTTTTCATACCATGCAAATTACCTCCCTCACTTGAAAACCATTCCGGTTTTGGGTGATGTGGTGTCCTAATCAACGGGTTTTTGACTAATTAAATTCTAAAAAATTATAGGAGACTCAGAAAAAATAAAATTAGAATATTTTAACCTATAAAAAATGTAAAATCCAAACATGCATTAAAAATATGATATTCTTGTACAAATCTATAAGCCAAAATTCATATTTATGATTGGAGGTATTTTTAATAAAAAAATCTCAAACATGTATATAATTTTTAGCATGTATATATGTTTATATGCAAGCACCACTTTATTAAATATTTGGATTTCTCATATTTTTATTCTGTTTCTCTGAGTTTTCTATAATTTATTTCCTCAAGATTATGATGTCACATCAACAAAACTCCTTTTTTGTTGAGAAAATAAATTCTAGAAAACTAGTATTTCCTCAAGATTATGATGTCACATCAACAAAACTCCTTTTTTGTTGAGAAAATAAATTCTAGAAAACTAAAGAAAACTAAAAAATAGAATATAGATTTGTACACAAATATCATATTTTTTATTTCTCTTTTGGATTTTACATATTTTTATATACTTAAAATGTTTTTATTTATTTTCTAAGTTTTCTATCATTTTTTAAAATTTAATTAGTGTCGACTGATGACTAACTAGGGGGTCACCGTCGACAATGAATTTGTACGAGGGGACGCTAATCAAGAAATAAGTCAAATGGTAACACAAAACAAGGGTTTATACAGGTTCAGGCCCTCAACGGAGGAGGTAACACCCTACTTCCTGTGTTCTGGGATTATATGGTGGATCAAGATGCGAGATGCAAGATGATGACGTGCGCTGTGGATGATTCTAGGTCTCATGCCGACGGCTTCTACCCCCTCCCCTTATATAGTCTAGGGGATAGAGTTCTGAGATTGTCGTGGTACATGGTAACCAATTACATTATCTTTGTTACATGTCATGCATGCACTAATCTGCTAATTACATGGAGATAGATTATATCCTCGGGAACTTCCTTGGAGCTCAAGACACGCATATCCTGAGTGGTCTTTATCATCAGCCGGCCGACCTGGATCGCCCCCTATCTGTTCCTTTATGGGCCTTCTAGAGGATACCCGGGGCCCATATAGTCCACAGTAGCCCCCGAGTGCTTTATGATCGAGTCAGATGCTTGGCCGGGTAACCGCCCATATCTCTGAATCTGAAAAGAGATTGTAAAGAACTCAAGAAATCTCAAGTATTTGTGTCGAAGCAATGCCTGGATTGGCAATACCAAACTCAGCTTACTCAGCCCATTGGACGCATCGCCTCAACAAATGGATTTGGCTACTGGACACCCACTCTTGCAATGCAAAAGCAGCAACCGGCCCGTCATGGGGCGTGCCTTAAGCCACGCCATTACGACTTCTGTCTTGCAGCATGCCGTAATCTTAGCGTTGCAAAGGATATCAGCGTCAGGCGCCCGGCCTTAACTTGTAAGAACCAGCACTCGGTCTAGCATGGGGCGCACCTTTCAGTCGGGTGGTACCTGTCCCTACCAGAAAAGGGATCAGCATAGGCCCCTCGGGGCGTACCGATTGGACGCAATTTTACCGAAAGGTATTTGTACCCGGGTAGCGGTGTACAACTGGCGACCTTATAAAGGCAGACCTCAAGAAATTGAACCCAAATTTCACCAACACCCAACCTCGAGCGTGCGAAGTTGGCTAGTGACCCGACATGGGGTATGCCGTGAAATACTTTCGATTTTGGCGTTGCCGGTGAAATGCTCTTCAGGGTGCACCGAGGCCGAATTAGGCTCGATTTTAACACATTGCCACCGTCAGCGGCGTGTTAAGAAAGCCTGTTAAGGGGGGTCGCCCTTTGCAGTTTTAGCCCAAGCCCAATTTGGGGAAGGCGAAGCGTTTTCGCGCCTTTTTCTTACGCAGCCAGAGCGGTACGCGCCTCCGTCGAAAACCGTATTCGTATCCACTTCCGTCCCATCGCCATGATGGTTTTACTGTGCTTGAAACGGATTACAAGGCGCTATAAAAGAAATCCTAGGGGCGGGGACTACTTCACCACCAGTCTTCGAGTTTTCGAGTTTTCTTCTTCTCGGCGACAACAAAAAACCTCTGCCCTCTTCTCTTCCGAAAGCAATGGCAAACATCATGGAGATGATAGAGATGTGGATCGCCGAGGCCCGCGCGAAGGATGAAGCGGAAGCCGCCGCCAAAGTTGCCGCCAAAGCTTTCGAAGATGAGCTCTGGCAGGATTTTGCCCTGATGAAGGCGGAGATCCGCGCGGAGGAATCCATCAGGATTCTAATCCGCGGATTCCCGCAACTGCTCAAGGTGCGCTTCCCTCTCAAGGACGCGTTGGTCGCAGCCCTCCTCACCAACGGGGGATATTGAAGTCCTCCCACCAGGGGGGCTTCTTCTTTCGTTCCTCCGCGAGCCAGCGACGAGCCCTAGCTCGATGTGCTGTGCCACGGAAAAATGTAATCAGGCCTAAGTGCCTCTTAGTGAAGATCTTTTGGGTAATCTTGATGTCTTTGTCTTTGCTCCAATCTTGAATCCGCGACATTGCTTATCCTTGATTTGATCTCGAATCCGCAGCATCGCTTCATCCGAGTAGTTAGAGCCTCTCGGGAGGAACCACTCGGGCAGCCGAGTGATTTAGCCAAACCCTTCTCAAAAAGGGGCCGTATCCAGCGCTAGACTAAGGCCCGACCCAGAATGCGAAGCACTGCTCGTTGCGATAAGTTAGAAACAGGAGAACGAAACTAGTTCACCTTGCTCACTTTTCGTGCCAGTCTGTTAGCTTCCCCAGCAAACTCCGCCGCTAGGGTTCGTCTTCATCGCCACCTCCGCCGCCACCCGTCTCCGATCGTAATGGCTCCACCATCCCCCGCCGCACCAAAGGCTGCCAAGAGTGGGAAGGAGTGGATGAAGTCCATCACAACCGAACGGAGGCTATAGAAGTTGGTCTCCCTTGGCGTGCTCCCCTCCGAAGGGTTCGTGTCTTGGCGCGCCGCCGCCGGCGAATCCTGCCCCACCCCTCGCTCCGACGAGGTAGTGATCTTCGAATCCTTTTTTCTCCGCAGCTTCGGCCTTCCTTGTTCTCCTTTCTTCCGGGATTACTGCATTTTTACGGGATCGAGGTTTCGCACTTGAGCCCCAATTCCATCTTCCAGATCGCGATTTTCGTCCATGTCTGTGAGGCCTATTTGAGGATTGCTCCTCATTTCGACCTTTTCAGATTTCTTTTCCTTCTCAAGCCTTTTCCCAACAAGAACTCCCCCAAAGCCGCCGGCGGCGCGGGATTTCAATTGCGGGAAGGGGCCCGAAAACATTATCTCGATCATCCTTTAAGAACCTCCAATAAGGACTGGTACTCGGAGTGGTTCTACTGTGCCAATTCTCCTCCGGTCCTCTCTTCCTTCTCCGGCGAGTGCCCCACAGTCCATCCCTCCTGGTCCTCTCTTCTCGCCGATGACGAGGGAGGCCAAGTAGAGGAACTTCTTGTTCTTCTCCACAGAGCTAAAATTCTTTGGGTGACCGGCATTGGGGTTGTTTGGAACTTCACCCGGTAGTGTCCGACCCATAAAGGAGAGGTGCATCTTGCCTTGAGTACTCGGGGCTCAAGATACCACTCGGAATCCAACGAAAACCTTTCGCAGAAGGAAATCATTAGCCGAGTGGTGAGCTCTTCGCTCGGGCTCGGAAATAGTTCATGATTGTCCACTCCGTACCATTTGGGGTGCCTTAGCAATGATGGAGAAGATCCTCCTCAACTCAACCGCTGCCTTTTTAATGCATAGCCGTAGCTAATGTAATCGACACGCCTTGAGGCGCCAAGCCTTCTTCTCCACCCTCCGGTCCCGAAGCTCCACATCTCAAAGAGGCCTGGTACAGAAGCTTCCAGCCGAGGGCTCGACTAGTGCTCCTCCGGCCAAGAAAGGCAAGGGGTCACTTGGGGGACTCGAGCGAGGATGATGGCGAGAACGATGTCCCGCTCAAGCCGCCGCCGCTCGACTCAAGGCCGTCTTGACTCCGGCGAAACGACCTCAAGCCCTCCGTCTCCCAGACAAAGAGCCCAATGACCAGCGTCTGGGGAGAAGTTCTCTGTACTCGCCGAGTGGTTCAAGGCGTCCTATTCAGATGAAGTATTTCCCATTACATGGTATTCATTTGCGGCGCCAACTTCATAATTAGCAATGTGTATCTTGATAGGTCTCCGATCTCTTTCAAAAACCGTTGATGACGATGAGCCGCCAAGTTCGCATGGCAAGGAAATGCCAGCCTCGACGCCTTCAAAATCCGATAGCCAAGCTAAGTCCCAATCTTCTGGGCACTCGGCTCAGCCCACCGCGCCTCGCCAAAATTTCGGCCCATCCTCCACCAATCGCCAATCCTCGTCGGCAAAGGGGAAAGTCCCAGCTCCGGCTCCAGGGAGCTCGAAACCAGAGATCGAGGAGATTCCTCGCCCCTCTCCTCACGTTCCACCCTTCCGACTGAAATGGAGGAAGGAGATGGAGGGCTACGAGGTCGACGACGGGCAGGAGGCCGAGGAATGGGAGGTGCTGGACCAAGTGACTGCAATTCAAGTCAAGATATACGAGGTAAAGCTCTTTCCCACTGCGAATCCTTACTTTGCATGAGGGAATCCCACTAATCTCCCTCCCTTCTCCACGCAGCGTATGAAGGAGAGGTCGAAGCAGAAGACCCAATGCATGGAGAAAACGGTAGGAGAGCTGAAAACACGCGACGAGTTTTACAACGCGTTGTATGCCGTTAAGTCGCAATACCGCGGCCGGATCGAAGAACTCCACCGCGAAGTCACCGAGCTTCGATTCCGCCACGTGGAAGAGTCCAACACTAACCGAGGTATAGACCCCTGTCTGTGCTAAATCCCTAGAAAGAATGCTTCATAAATAATAATCTCCGATATTCGTCTTTAAATGTAGCTCTGGAGGCGAGGCAGAAGGCCTTGGAGGATGAAGTCCGCCGAGCCAACTCTCTAGCAGAGAAATCGGCTAAAGAGTTGGAAGGTAACTTTCCCCATTGGCTCTCCGTGACTCAACCTCGTTGGGAGCCGACTAATACGCCACACCCGACTGGTTTCGCAGAGCTTCGCCGCCGAGCTTCGATGGGGATAGTTCCAATGCTTCAATGCCTTTACCCGGATGAAGAGCCGCCGAACGATCCCGACCACCTGGTGGCCCATCTTGACACTCTCCTTGATCAGATCAAAGTCTTCACTCGGGAGGATGCGATAACATGTACCGGCCAAAGCCTCGCCATCGCGAAGTAAAACTTCCCCCGTCTAGACTGCGATGCCGTGAAAGATGGGTTTGCTTGTACGGAGGAGAAGGCCGCCGCTTTACTGGAAGAGATTCGTCCGACTGCCGTCCAGATAGTAGAACAATTGAACTTGTAAATGTGTCTGTAATGGAAACACTTGGTTGATCCTCAATATCGGTGATCCCGCTTATCCGAATAGTATGCTTTATCCTTTTTCATGGAACGCATTCGCCGACTGGTCCAGCCCCCGAGTGCGAGGAATTAGCATTTGGTTTTCTCCCCATGCAACTACGGAGTAGCTAAACGTTGTCATTTGGGATATAGAAGCGCCATTACTCAAGAATTTTTATAACACTCGAATTTGATCAACACATGTAAAGAGAAAACAATTTTTATTGATAAGATAGGGTGCGGTTGACTCCACACACTATTTAGTGTAGCCCCCGACTTACTGCTTGATCGTTTACTGCCAAGTAGCAAGTTAAAAGAAGAAAAACTAATTACATGCTGCTTGAATACAAAACTCTTAAGAGTAAAAACGAAGTAGCTGCTCGATGTTCCAGGTATTGGACACTTCAGATCCATCTTCACGTTGTAGCCGGTAAGCCCCCGAGCGGGTCACCTCAGCGATCACGTAGGGGCCTTCACAGAGTGGGGAGAGTTTATGCTCGTGCTTCTGGTTCAGTCGGAGAACCAGATTTTTCTTAGAGAACGCACGGCCCCGTATGTTGCGCTGATGGTAGCGACGCAGGCCCTGTTGGTACTTTGCCGACTGGATCATTGCTGCTTCCCTGACTTCCTCGAGTTGGTCGAGGTCTTCATATCTTACTTCATCCGACTGATTATCGTGGTAACCGGCGACCCGAGGGGTCCGAAACTTCAATTCAGTCGGGAGGACCGCTCCCGAGCCATAGACTAGGAAAAAGGGTGTCTGCCCGGTTGCTCGACTCGGGGTCGTTCTGAGCCCCCCAGAGCACCGAAGGCAACTCCTTGACCCAGCGTGTGGCGTACGGCTTCAGGCGATCAAAAATTCGGGTTTTGAGCCCTTGTAGCACCAATCCGTTGGCGCGCTCAACCTGTCCGTTGCTCCGTGGGTGGGCCACCGAGGCATAACAGATCTTGATGCCCAGCTCCTCTCCCCAGTCTTGAAATTCGCTGCTTTTGAACTGAACGCCATTGTCGGTGATGATGCGATTGGGTATGCCGGAACGCACAACGATGTCCTGAAAGAACTCGCGTGCCTTGGCCGCCGTGATGACAGTAACCGGTTTGGCTTAACTCCACTTGGTAAACTTGTCGATAGCACGAAGAGATGGGTAAACCCACCTTGCGCTCGCTTGAGGGGGCCCACCATGTCCAGATTCCAGACGGCGAAGGGCCAAGAGATCGGAATCGTCTGTAGATCTTGGGCCGGCATGTGAATTTGCCGTGCGAAAAACTGATACCCGTCACATCTGCGTACTATGTCTTCCGCATCTATGACCGCAGTTGGCTATAAAAATCCTTGCCGATAGGCTTTGCCCACCAGGGTGCTGGCAGCCGCGTGGTGCCCGCATTCTTCCGAGTGGATTTCGTTGAGTAGATCCCTGCCTTCTTGCTCGGATATGCAATGCCTTAGTACCCCGGAACAGCTTTTCCTGAAAAGCTCGTCCCCGACTACCTTGTAGCTTTTGCTTCGGCGTGTAACGCACTCGGCTAAGCTTCGATCCTCAAGCAGCTCATCACGAAGAAGGTAATCTAAGTAAAATTTGAGTCCACTCGAGTGGCGATAATACCTGCGCCGGGATCTGGCTGCTTCTCTTGATCTTCTCCCGGTGTAGGTGGTAGCTTGATGGACGGTGCGCGTAGCTCTTGGACGAAAACACCACTCGGGACCTGGGCCCGAGTGGATCCCATCCGTGCTATCTCGTCTGCTGCTTCGTTGTCGCGGTGGAGCACGTGTGTAAGCTCCAGACCGTCGAACTTGTCCTCTAACCTTCGTGCCTTCTAACAGTAAGCCGTCATACTGTCGTCAATGCAGAACCACTCTTTTTGAACTTGGTTGACCACGAGTTGAGAATCCCCACGTACCATTAACTGTCTGACACCAAGCGATATAGCGACGCGTAACCCGTGAATAAGTGCCTCGTACTCGGCGGCGTTGTTGCTGACGGGAAACAATATCCGAAGGACGTAGCATAGCTTCTCTCCAGTCGGCGATATCAGCAAAATCCCAGCCCCGCGCCGCTGAGCATGAGGGAACCATCAAAGTACATTGTCCAGTACTCGAAACTCTCCTTTACTGCTGGGGTTTGGTCTCTGTCCACTCAGCGACGAAGTCGACCAACGCTTGAGATTTGATGGCTAATCGAGACCTAAACTTTATTTCAAAGGCTCCAAACTCGACTGCCCATTTGGCAATCCTCCAAGTGACCTCCCGGTTGTGGAGTATGTCTCCAAGCGGGAAAGAGGTGACCACCGAAATTTCATGCTCTTCAAAATAATGCTTGAGTTTTCGCGATGTAAGTAATACAGCATACAGAAGCTTTTGAACTTGTGGGTACCTTGTTTTTGTAGTGACCCGCATATTTTATCACAAGCTAATAGTCTAACAAGACTATTAATTCACGATAATCATACTGATCTGGACGTATTACTCCAACAATCAACCAAAGAGGATGACATTTGAAGTATACATCAAAACAGAGTGTTACAGCAGAACAACCATTAGAGGCTAACATACAATTTATTGCATACATCAACCACGCAGGGCTGTCAACAGTTATTACAAGCTAACAGTCAACATTAGGGTAAAACTCATAGTTTCAAAGCTCAACACCAAAGCTGTACAATAGGAGTAAACAAGCTAGCAGATAACTAAAATACCCGTTATTATGACGTTGCCTATAGGAACGTCGTCTACTCGCTATTCTCGTATACATAGTAACCCTCGGGATCCTCCTTCCCCTCTAGGTAACTCTCAGCCCTCACAGCTGTGACGTAGTCATCAAATTCCTCTCCATAGTTAGGATCTAACAAGGGTATAAATACAAGAATGAATACACAGTATTCAGTAAGTATTAGTAGCAAATATGCAAGATGTACCATTCCGTGGCCTTCTCAAGATTTCAATGCCAACCGAGACACTTAAGAAAATAATTAATTTGGAAGAATTGATTCATTTTAAATTTTAAATACTACTATCACTTGAGTATGAGAATGGATATAAATCCCGTAGTCCCCACTCCAAGAGACTGGCATGATATCATGATTCAACCCTGCGCAGGTGTATACCACTTTACCCATAGCTGCTCCAATTACATTGAAGCTCAGAGTGTTTACATCTAATTGGTATGTACATCTCCAACCCAGTAGGTTAATAGCCGTGGCGGTTCCCAACCATCCATCCAACTTCTTAACTCACTGTTGATGCCCCTGCCCTCGGCAGCAAACATCGCTGACGTAATATATCGTCCTAGGTTGGCCATCAATCGATGCCTTCCAGATGGATGGGAACATGTGCAAACTCGCCACACTTCCCCTCTTAGTTATCTAAAATATGCAATGTGGAGAATGTACACCCTTTTAGATTAACATTCTCTGATTATCTCGTAAAACCATGGTCGATATGTTCGATACGGCTCAAGACTCAATTGATAGACTAATTACCTTATATAATATTACCAGTGCATGGCATAGCCATCGCACCTCTAGCTTTAAGTGATCCCATCACCCTGGATGGAACTCACTACTCTCATCTCCACAATCCACACTTATTTATTAAAAATAACATTTGAATGCAGCTACTAGAGGTGACAATTTCCAAAATAATTGTATAATTAAAATATTCCAATCGATATGATCAAAAGATAACTTGCCTTGATATGGATAATAAAACTCAGCTTCCTCTTCACTCTCTCGAGGATAAACCTCCGCTTGATTTAATATGTTTCCTGAAATTACACAAATTGCTAAAGTTTACCTACAACTTAATATATACACAGTAAGTGAAATTTAATTATTACTCCCACTGCTCACTAATGATTTATCATATGGTTTTTAAATAAAACCTACATTCTAGAGAAGCTAAATTATTTTAGTGCTCTGCTAAGGAGTGATTTCATTTTGATGCAAAGCTTTATATTTAGGCTTATTTCTTCCTAGTGCTCATTATTTAAAACCCACTTTTCTTCTTATTTACTCTACTACACAGCCACAATATAACTATTTCTTACTTTCCCCTTCTCTTCTTTATGCTGGATAGAAACTAGAAGCATGCTGCACTTGGCTAGCAGCAGCGGCTATAAGCAGCAGTAGCTAACAGCAGCAAACTGCAGCAATTAGCATCTAATAGCAGCAATAGAATGCAGCGAGCAGCGAGTAGATGCAGCAGCCTGCGCAGCAACAACGGCGGCCTGTAGCTAGCTGCAGCGAGCAGCTCATATGCAACAGCGGCAGCGGCGGCATGCAGCCAGCGGCGGCGGCGACCTGCAGCCAGCGACGGCGGCAATCAACCACAGCGCCAAGGCATCTCTTTCCTCCCCTTCTTCCATTACTCAAACTCAGATTTAGCCCTTGATTTTCCCTATGCATTTGGTTAATTTTCTTTAGATCTACACCAGTGGTTTTGAGGAAAAATGACGTACACATGTGTAGATCTAATTAGAGGCTATGGATGCAAGATTTCTAAGCAACTACTGCAAGATTTAGTCTAGAAATTAATGGATGCAAACCTATTATGCAGGATTTGAGAGGAGAAAAATCTGTTAGAACCTGGGTTTGGGGATTTGCTACGGGGAACTGCAGATCGGATTTTGGGAATGATTTCTTGGAGGCTTCTTCTTCCTTGGCTCGGTGGACAGATCGGTCAGCCCCCCTCCTTCCAGCCCACTGGTTGGGTCTTCCCTACATGCACTCCTTTGGCGGATGAGGAGAATGGAAAGAGATGGCAGTCAATGGTGTGGATATGGATGGATAGAGGAAGAGTAAAGTGAGGTGGTGGAAATGAGCTGAGAAAAGATCGTGGGATGTGAATGAAATATTTTTGTTTCCCTTTGTATACTACGTGTCCAATATCTACAGTGCTAGGTGATGTGCTGGCTTTTGTGTACCTTACTAAATTGATAACCTGAGTATCGGCTCGAGAAGGGATGGATAAATATAAATTGTAGTGATGAAGAGCAATGCAATAAGACTAAAATTACATATATCTCGAGTTAATAATATTTTTCTTTGTTAGCATTATTTTTAAGTAACCTAGTTATTTTACTGACAAATTAATGCATGAGCTAATGGATAATATAGTTGCCTGCATACGCCCTTTTGGTTCCATGAGAAAAATTTATGTTAAGAGGTTACTAACAGATGGATGTGCCTTCAAAAGTTATAACAGTGCAGTTAAGCTATTTTTATTTAGGTAATCACCACTGACAATAAGGTATATTAGTTGGGTTGTTTCAGTTTTAGATTCGCCCAATACCTCGCTTATGAAGTAGACCGGACGCTGTACCTTCTGGAGGGAGCCCTCTTCGTCTCGCTCCACCACCAAAGCGCTGCTGATGACGTGAGTCGTTGGGCCGATGTAGAGTAAGAGGAGCTCCTAGAGCATGGGAGGGACCAACACCGGCGGCATCGTGAGGAACCTCTTTAGATCTTTAAAGACTTGCTGTGCTTCCGCTGTCCACTGAAAATCGTCTTATCGGCGTAAGAGCCTAAAGAAAGGCATGCCTCGCTCCCCGAGTCGGGAAACGAATCGGTTGAGTGCCACGATGCATCCAGTGAGCTTTTGCACATCCTTCTGATTGGTCGGGGACTTCATCTTGATGATGGCGCTGACTTTCTCTGGATTTGCTTCGATCCCTCGGTTGGAGATGATAAATCCGAATAGTTTACCAGACGGAACCTCAAAAACGCACTTCTCGGCATTTAACTTCATCCGAAATGCCCTTAGGCTCTCGAATGTCTCGGTCAGATCTGTTATGAGATCTCATCTGGATTTGGTTTTTATGACGACGTCGTCGACGTATGCTTCCACGTTGCGTCCGAGCTGAGTGTGAAAACACCGCTGTATGGTGCACTGATAAGTTGCGCCAGTGTTTTTCAACCCGAATAGAATTGTGATATAGCATAAAGCACCAAAAGGTGTAATAAACGACGTCTTGATGCAATCTTCCTCTTTCAGACTAATCTGATGATAGCCTGAGTAGGCGTCCAGAAAACTCAAGAGCTCGCACCCTGCGGTGGAGTCCACCACTTAATCGATGCGGGGGAGCCCAAAAGGATCCTTGGGACACGCTTTGTTGAGGTCCGTGTAGTCGACACACATCCGCCATGTCTTGTTTTTCTTCTGCACCAGGACCGGATTGGCAAGCCACTTAGGGTGATACACCTCTTTGATAAACCGAGCGGCCAACAATTTGGTGATCTCACTCCGTATGGTGTCTTTTCGATCCGGGGCAAATCTTCGTAAGCGCTGCTTGACTGGCTTCGCCTTTTCATCGACATGGAGAGAGTGCTCGATCACCTCCCTCGGAACACCAGGCATGTCCGAAGGTTTCCAAGCGAACACATCCCGGTTGGCCCGGAGGAAAGTGACGAGCGCGTCTTCCTATTCTTCGCCGAGCCTGTCCGATCACGGTTTGTCTTGGCCGGATTAAACGGGTCCAACATGATCTTTTGGTTTCTTGGTGCTTGGATGGATGTTTTGGCTCGCTTCTTAGCGGGGCGTCCCCTTCCTCTGAAGGATGCAACCTCGATCGGATCTTCTCCATCTCGGTGACGAGTCGATTACTGCGCCATCTCACGACTTTCGGCATCCGCAGGCGAGGATCATTTAACGTCACCAGGGAGGGTGATTACACCGTTGGGACCTGGCATCTTTAAGACGAGGTAAGTATAATTAGGAACCACCATGAATTTGGCGATCCCCGACCTTCCCAAGATGGCATGATATGCCGTCTCGAAATCGGCCACTTCGAAAGTCAGACTCTCAGTCCGATAGTTATCTTTGGTCCCGAAAGTGACGGGCAAAGAGATCTGTCCGAGTGGTATTGCGGACGTCCCGGGGATTACCCAGTGGAAAGGAGATGATCCCTGTCGTAGCTCGGAATGTGGAATATTCATCTGGTCCAGGGTCTTTACGAAAAGGACATTAATCCCACTCCCGCCATCGACCAGAACCCTCTTCAGTTTGCTTCCTCGCACGACCGGGTCCAGCACCAGAGGATACCTCCCAGGGAAGGCGATCCGATCTGGGTGGTCCGATCGGTTGAAGGTGATGGGCACCTCGGACCAGCGCAAATACTTTGGCGTCGCGGGCATGATAGCGTTGATCTCCCGAGTGGTAAGCTTTTGCTTCCGTTTGGACTCATACGCGTCAGAGCCCCCGAAGATGTAGCTGATCTCGCGCTCAGTTTCCTGGTAATCTCCATCGGGTTTCTTGCCTTGACCGCCTTTAGCCGACTGGTTCGAGCTCTCGGCGAACTTCTGCAGAATAAGACAGTCTTTGGCAGAGTGCTTTCCTCGAGGATGGAAGGGACATACCGAATCCATCACTTTTTTGTAGTCGTTGTCGTTGGGGGGCTTCGGTCGGTTGCGCTCCATGTTTGCGACCATCTCGTCCCCCTTTCGCTTCTTATCCTTGGGCTTGCCTTGCTCTTCGTTAGGCTTCTTCTTGTTGCCTCCGTCGTTGCCACTGCGATGATTCGCGATGGCGTCCTCAGCTTCGGCCTCCTGGTCCGCCATCGTGAACATGGCCTTGAGATTACGCAGGGTCCCGGGTCATCTGCCTGATTAACTCCTCGGACTTGCATCCGGCAAAGAAGGCATCGATGACGGTTTGCTCCGAAACGTCCCGGATCTTATTCTTCTTCTTGGTGAAGCGCTTGACGAACTCACGAAGAGTCTCGTTCTTGCGTCTATGTAGTTGTACAATTTCCCATCTCCCCGCGGGCTTTTCATAGGTCCCTTGGAAATTGACGATAAACTGCTCCTGGAGGTCGTCCCAAGACTCGATAGAGTTCTCCGGGAGTCCCGTTAGCCAGGTCTGGGCGGTTGGGGTCAAAGCGACCGGCAGGTAATTTGCCATGACGTTCTGATCGTCTCCTGCCGCGCTGACTGTTAAAGCGTAAACTTGCAGCCAGTTCTTTGGATCCCTCTCGCCATCGAACTTGTCGATGCCTTTGAGGTTGAAACCATCCGGCCAAACCACTCGGCGGAGGTCTGGGGTGAAGGCCCGAATCCCCTCCAACGGTCGTGGCTGCCTCCGCGTTGGGGATCTGCTACGATGCCCCCGTCGCTGGCCTTGGCGCTGCTCTTGACGGTGGTCGCGCCGACTGACGGTGTTCTCGGCTTGGTCATCATCGCGACAGCTATGATGGCCACGAGAGTTTCGCTCGCCGTTACTGCGCTCCCGCCGCTTGGCTTTGATGTCTTGACGTAAATCACAGGCAGACGATTGGTGTGAATCGCCAGCCGCTGAGGCACGAGCCCGGTTCCGATTGCGCGTAGACCGACTGCGAGCCGAGGCGGTCGGAGCCGGTATTGCCTCGTTCTGCTGTATGGTAGCCATCTCCACCATGGCCGTCGCTCAAGCAAGGGCCTGGATACACGGGCTGCCTTCTGGAAGTTGCGGCGAGATAGTCTTAAGAAGAGTCTTTGACGCGATGACGTTGGCCTGGGAGTGTTGTAGACCTTCTGATCCCTTAGCTTCACCGCACGGAGTTCATTCTAGACGTCGCCGCCGCGGACGCGAAGTTGCTGTACGCGATCTTGTTTCTCCGCCTGGCGAGAATCTGGGTTCACGTCAGCGTCGGTTTCTTCGTACGCGACAAACGGAGAAACGGAGTGGTGATCATCCGCGCCTAGGACAAAAACCTCTCGGTAGTTACGAATCTCAGCGCTCCCGTCGAACTCTGAGTCAGAAGCGGAGAGGTTGACTTGTTCGCTCTGTCTAATGGGTTGGCCACCGTTGATGACATCCACGAACATGGTTGGATCTGATCCGAGTGGATCTGGTGCACTCGCCGGTTGGTTATCTTCCATCCGAATAGCCGAGGAATTCCGTGCGAAGGTCGCAGTGGAATTCTCAGGTCCGGAGGGAAATCCAGCCGAGGTCAATGAGTTGTTTTGGGGCGAAATACAATCCACGCCCAAGCAGTCGAGCCCGCCGAGCCCTTTTTCGTCTTCCTCGGGAGGAGGTGCGAAGGCGAACAGCGAGGGGGTCAATCCGCAGAAGACGCTTGCTAAATTCTCCAAGCCAAAAGGCAATGGGTCACCTTGATTACGCGCGCCTTCTTGCGAAGAAATCTCTCCAGAGGGAGAGAGATGGAGATTGCCGACGCCATCGGCGACGAAGTCCAGGGTGCCGAACCGAAGGGACTGCCCGAGCTTCATGGCGATGTGCGGCGATCTCGAAGAAGCCATTTGACTTAAGAGATGATCTTGACGCTGCCTCCTACCTGGCGCGCCAACTGTCGACTGGTGACTAACTGGGAGGTCACCGCCGACAATGAATTTGTACGAGGGGACGCTAATCAAGAACTAAGTCAAATGGTAACACAAAACAAGGGTTTATACAGGTTCAGACCCTTAACGGAGAAGGTAACACCCTACTTCCTGTGTTCTGTGATTATATGGTGGATCAAGATGCGGGATGCAAGATGATGCCGTGCGCTGTGGATGATTCTAGGTCTCATGCCGATGGCTTCTACCCCTCCTTATATAGTCTAGGGGATAGAGTTCTGAGGATTGTGCGTGGTACATGGTAACCAATTACATTATCTTTGTTACATGTCATGCATGCACTAATCTGCTAATTACATGGAGATAGATTATATCCTCGGGAACTTCCTTGGAGCTCAAGACACGCATATCCCGAGTGGTCTTTATCATCAGCCGGCCGACCTGGATCGCCCCCTATCTGCTCCTTTATAGGCCTTCTAGAGGATACCCGGGGCCCATATAGTCCACAATTAGTTAAAAACCAGTTGATTAAGACGCCAAATCACTCAAAACCGAAGTGGTTTCAAGTGAGGGAGGTAATTAGTCCAGTATAAAAGTAGAGGGAGGTAATTTGCACGGTATGAAAAATAGAGGGAGGTAATTTACCCGGTTTTGGAGTTGAGGGAGGAAAACCAAACCGAGGCAATAGTAAAGGGAGGTAAAGTAGACTTTATAGCTTGGCCCAAAACAAATGCACACAGCAATAGTGCGTAGCTAACTCGGCCTCTCAGGCTTGCACACAGCAATAGCATCGGCCCAATCAAATGCTCATGCACCGCGGCCCATCAGAAAACTGACGCAGGGCGAGACGAAACCCGAACCGTCCGAAAACGATGCACAGTGCACGGGTGGAGCTGCCCTCTGCCCTGAGCCGTCCGATCCGGCGGATGGTGGAGATCGCCCCGCACTAAAATCGGCTTCGGGTAAAAACCATAGCCAGTCTCAACCCTGCGCCCCGATCCGAAATTCCCGCACACGGCGAGCCGAGGGAGCTGGGCGACGACGCCGAGAAAATTGGCTATTTGCCACTCTCTTCGTGTGAAATCGTAAAATTCTTCTTTCATCGTGAACATGAATATCTTGCTCAATTTCGTTGACACTTTGTTTAGTCTACCATTTCTTTCTTTTTCCTCGTTTTGTATTTCTTTTTCTATTTTTAGGCATAGGAAAGGACTACAATGCCCTTGCCTAATCAAATACCGGATTACTACTGGTACGTCTTCGCCGCCTGTACGTCTCCCGAGCGCCAATGTCTCCAGGCCGCCGCTCGCCGTCTCTAGCGCACAGGCCTCCGCGCGCCGTCTCCAGCGTGCCGCCTCCCGCGCGCCGCCTGTCGGTAAGCATGCATATTGTTTATCCTTAAACGTATCGGTAAGCATGCATAATAGATACCCACTATTACCGATCGCTGGAGACGTATTACCGAATGCATTACTTGAAATTTCCAGTGATCGCTTATCCAAAAAAACCTTGCTTGTTTGTCCCACTGATTAAACGCATTACTTGCAATTTCTAGTGATAGTCCTAAATCATTGTTAAGATGTATTCATACTTGTCAATTGCTTCGGTGTTTTTGTGTGTTCAACATTCTACTTATTGGCGAGGCAGTACCATTTGTAAACTAGCAATCAGTGGGAGGATGGCAGGGACATTTCTGTCCTTTCACTGGGCTGTTAATTGGAAACGATAAAGAAAAGCAATAAAACAAAAGAAATGGCAGACTAAACAAAGTGTCAACGAGCTAAGTGGCATATTTGCAAAATCCATGATGAGAGTGGCAATTTTGCGAAGCCACACGAAGAGAGTGGCAAATAGCCAATTTTCTCAACGACGCCGGTCCAACCCGAGACGGCGGTGACGGGGCAACAATGGCGGCACCGACCCGAAGCAACGGCGGCACGGCGGGGCCCTCGCCGGCGGTGACGCGCGGTGCATTGCCGCCCGCGTGCACCTCCGCCTGAGCCGCTCACATGACGTCATCATGGCGAAGCCAATGTGCGGAGGAGACGCGCAAGGGAGGGCGGCGACGGCGTGACCGAGGCATGCCGGCGAGGACTACTTTCACAGGTGCGCCCAAAATCCGTGAGTTTTGCTTGGCCCAAAATGAAATTAGGGTTCATCGAAAATTTGGGCTTTTTCCAAATTGATATTTTTCCCGTGAAATTGGGCTTATTCTAATCCTTTTCCATCCGAAATTATTTGCAAAATTCATTCGGCATGGCCGATAATAAGCTTTTAGGGTTTCGGTTGGAGGGGAAAAAGAGGAAAAAATGATTTCGGGTTGGGGATTTCTTAAAGGTTTTGGCATTAGGATTTACCCAATTCGAAATCACCTCCTTCTACCTTCTAAACACATATGAATTCATTAATCTGTAAAGTAAAATACTAACCCGACGGCTAATCGAGGTCTTAAAACATGATTAGGGTTTAACCGGGATAAGTAGATGCTCTGATACCAAATGTTAATTAACTTGAACTAATGCGGAAGCACTTAACAAAATTCATTAGCCCAAATTAAACACCAAAGCTTAGGGTATGTCACTGTTGCTCGAGGTCGCCATCGGGTTGGGTCAAGATTAGGCCGTAGATGCCTGCGTGGTGGTGAGCCGATGCCGAAAGTTGTAGTGGATGCAGGGAGGCAGTGATGAGGCAGGGTGGCTGCTGCGGTGCTCCCAGATCGGGTAGGGACTTATGAGGGTGATTAGAGAAGTGATTAGAAGAGTCATGACCGTGCAGCTGGGGGCCGCACCAGAAAAGTTGTTGGGATGCCCCCGATCAGGGCGTCGGTTCAGGCCGTTAGGCCCCTAAATTTTCGGATCTGGCAGTTGCCAACGATCACATATCCAACACGTTCCTCTCTCTTAGACCTGCTCACGGGAAACCCGGCCCGAGCTCGGCCCGGCCCGGCCCGACCGGTGCATCGGGCCGGGCTCGGGCCGGGCCCGGGATTTCGCCGAATTAAGCCGTGGCCGGGCCCCCGGGCTTCGGGCCGGGCTTTCGGGCCTGGTTTTTCGGGACCGGGCTTTTCCAGGTCCGGCCCGACGTTTGAACAGGTCTACTCTCTCTCCATCTTCACTCACTAGCTCCAGCTCGCAGGGAGCTCGTCGGAGCGCCACCTGCCACCAGTGCCAGTTGCAGGTTTTCAGTACAATCGAAGAGAGGGCATTTGAAACGCCGCCAACTTCCACGGATGCGGCATTTCTTTGTGGGTTTCTTGAGAGTTGAGAGCTCATTTCTGTTGGGCTCGCCGGCGGCATGGAGGTGGGCCGGGTGGCGGTTCCTCCTGCTCACGAGCGGCCCCGGCGGGGCTCACTCCTCCCTTCGGGTGCAGGAACCCCAGCCAACGGGAGACGGAGCGCACCGGTGTCAACCGAAGATGGCACCGCAGGCAGCGTCGGCCTTGCACACGGCTGCAACGGTTTGCCTCCCTCGGTCACCCTCCCTTCCGCTCTTGCAATCAGCATCATGAAAGTCCGGTTACACATGCCGTTCATAATGTCATAGGATGAGATGATTGTAGATCGAAGAACATGCAGCATACTAGTGTTAAATCAATTCCATACTATGGCTAATTGCTCACCACATTCTGAGCATTTGATTTACCATTGATTTAGTGGGCTGCTGGCAGACGTTATACCATTGCAATGGTATAAGTGATTCACGTGAAACAACATGGAGAACACTGTGTGAAACACATATAAAATACCATTTGAAACACTCATGAAGCACACCAAATATAAAATGCTTATGAAACATGGCAGGAAACACGGCATGAAACACGTGAATTACCATGTGAAACACATATATAGGGATGGCAATGGGTCTGGGTCCTTCGGGTCCAGGCTCTGTGGACCCAGACCCACGGGTTCAATCTTGGACCCAGACCCAGACCCAAAACTATAATGGGTCCGAAATCAGACCTAGACCCGGACCTAGACCCATCGGGTCTACCCAGACCCAAAAATTTATAAAAACACAAAATACCATTCCATAATCAGTAGCAAATATGCAATACAATTATGTCACATATGTAGTAATTAGTAGCATTTCAAAAGCAATTAAGCACAACATTCATCTAGCCTGGAGGGGGATCCCGGGCATGGTGGAGGTGGGATCTGGCCGTCGGTTAGTCCCCACATGTCAGAGGTACAGTACGGGTCTGGGTCTGGGTACCCAGGGTCTAAAGTGAGACCCGGACCCGGACCCAGACCCGGACCCGAGCTTCTATACCCATGGGTCCATTTTTGGACTCAGACCTGGACCCATCGGGTCGGGTACCCACGGGTACCCGGACCCATGGGTATTTCTGCCATCCCTACACATATACCGTTGCAACGGTATACCGTCCGTTAGCATTCCTGTTGATTTAAGGGTGATTTAATGGCATAACATCAATGGCATCCGAAAGAAAACGTAAAAAAGGATATACTAGTTGTAATGGTATAATCAGATTAAAACAAGAACCAATCGCAGCAATGCAGCGTGCACCGCTGTAGCATGTAGCCTTCTCAAGGAATTTTGTTCAGATTGAAATACACTTATTTATGATTTTTTAGAGAAACATATTCACGTTCAGAAGAGTAAATGTGATTAATTACAATGAACTTGCAAACGCTCATGTCCAGTGGGTGTTCGTACCGACACACATTATAACTTGGCAGTATAGCATACGCATATAAGCACACATAACAGACATCCGTTTATCTAAAACAAATAAAATAAACAACACACGGAATATCTAATCTGATGTTATTATTCACACAATAATTCATGAAATGCTTCTTCCACCAGAAATGGTTGCAACTTTTAAATACGCGAATGACTGATTGAGAAACATATCTCATCTGCAATCAGAAAAATGTGTTATAAACAAGTGAACAATAAAATAAAAAGTGCAAACGAGTAAATGGATGATCTTTTTGACTGTGGGGAGCTCTAGAGCCAAAATCCACTTACTTTTATGCCCATTTTATCGTGGAAGTTGTAGATCCTTCAGGAATATCAATTTTCTTCAGAGAAGAAAACCTCTGAATGAATTCTGGCAGCTTCTCGAATTGTTCGCAGTCACTAATTCTCAGATACTGAAGAGAGGAAGAAGCTGATTCAAAACTATCTGGAAAGGTCACAAACTTTGGAAGCCCAACAAGTTCAATTGATTGAAGATTCTTCAACCCACCCATTGCTTCCTTTGAATCCATTAAATCCAATTCATCACATTTATGAATAACCAACTTCTGGAGGGTGACAAGCCGGTTCATGCTATCGGGTAGAGAAGGCAACTTTGGACAATTGAAGACGAATAGCTCTTTCAGTGCATTTAGGCTGCCAAATCCTTCTGTTAGTGATGTCAACATTGGGCATCCACTAAGCTGTAGAAACACCATGGATGTCCAACCATTGAGGGCATGTTTTGGCAAATATTGCTGCTTTGATGTGAGGATTAAGTATCTCAAGCTGACAAGTCTTTGCACATCTCTTGGTAGTTCCTCTAGTTCTTTGCACCAAGCAAGCTGAAGTGTTTGTAAATTCACCAACTTACACAGAGAATTCGGTAGGAATTTGATTTTTGCATTCCATTGTAGATCTAGGTACCTTAGGTGTATCAAATTTCCAATTGAACTTGGTAGCTCCTCAAAGTCAACTTCGGAAAAAACTAAGATACGTAGGCGTGTATAGGTTGATAGGAGATCTTCAAGAAAGGATTTGCTCACAGTACCATAGCTATATCTGCTTGCAAATGTCCTTGCCTTCTTTGCCCTTCTCAGCTGCTTAGGAAATTTGAGCTCTAATGATAAATCCTTGTTGCCCCACACTATGTGCTTAACACTTTTAGAGGCATTATAGTTTTCACTGCTAACAATGGCATGCTCCTTTTGGTTCACAGAAATTGCAAGATCATGAACAAGGTTATGCATTTTACAATGTGAAATAGTACCATCATGACTGAAAACATAGTCTTGGAAAAGAGATCTTCCAACCAGCTCACTAAAGAATTTCTCTCCCATGGTTTCTGTACTGAACAAACCCAGTGCGATCCAATACATAATCAACAGTTCTCTAAATATCTCATAGTCTTTTGGAAAAGCCGATAAGCAGGAAAAACAAGCCCTCAAATTTGATGGAAGTGCATCATAGCTCAATTTTAATACTGCCAAGATATCTCCATCAAGACTAAACAAATTTTTTCCCTTGAATTGTTGCCATACCAAAACGTCTCGAGTATGAAACAACAGGGATCCCAGTGTCCTAGCTACTAAAGGAAGACCACCGCATTTTTCCACAATGGCTTTTCCAATTTCCAGCAACTCGGGATCCTTTGTTTTGTCATCTCTGAATGCATACCGAACAAATATTCGCATGCATTCTTGCAGTGGAAGTTCTGTCACTTGATATGGCGTCATGGTCTTCACTATCGATGCAAGCATTGCACTGCGTGTGGTGATTAAAACTACGTTACCATTTCTATCACTTGGAAGTAGGTTTATCAAGTCTTCCCATCTATTGACATGATCGTCTGACATGTCATCTAGCACTAGCAAGTATTTTTTGTCACGTAAAAGTTCATGAAGTTTTTTTTGTAGTGCTTCAAGAGTTAATTGCTTATTGCTTTCTCCACTATCTGATTGTATTATGATATCCAAGATCTGTCTGATATCAAACACATCAGATACACATGCCCATAGAATCTTATCAAAATTTGTGTTGGTTCGTTTATCATTAAATACCAATTTTGCTAGTGAGGTTTTGCCTATACCTCCCATTCCTAAAAGTGGAAGCACTGATAGAGTATCAGAATTAGATTGAGCAGCTTCTAAAACCATGTCCACAATATCATTTTTTGCTTTATCTCTTCCAATAATGCTTCGTTCATCTACAATTGAGTGTGTTTCTCTCTGGACAATGTTGTCCGTGGTTGGGTTTATTGGCTCTTCTGTCAATGCAAACTTGCTTTTAATGGCTACTATTTCATCTAGCCTTTCACGAACCTTTCTTATTTTTCTCCCTAATTGACAAGGAAAAATGAACAGCTGAGCAAACAAAGTACTTATAGAACCTTTTTCAACTTTCTGCTGTAAGGCCCGTGTTCCAACATCATCAAGAACATCGTCTATGTCGTAAACAGCATCTTGGAGATTTTCCAACCATAGCTTGAGTGAACCAGACGTAGATTGCTTCCTTTCAGCATCTTTAAGAACAGCACAAATAGCTTTCATTGAGTCCGACAACTTCTCCAGCTCACTCTTAACATTGCAGGCTAGTTTGATGTCGTCGATTGCATATTCAATAGCAAACGTTGCAACCTTTGTGAGTGTTGCTGTTGCGAAGCCGAATAAACTTACGTCAGCCATTAGTTTAGAGAAGTGCTGCGTAAAAGAGAGAAAATCATGAATAAATAATGGTCGTGATGCTGAGGTTGCTATATGACAGGAACGAAAAATAAAAGGGTGCATTTGTTTAAAAACAAAGATCATCACGTCAATGAAAGCTTCGAACATGTTAACCCTGGTAAGGTTGATCTTTTATCATTACCATGACAAAGGAGTATATATTTCCACACATTTAGCTTGTACTTTAGTTTGTTATATCATTAAAGATCTTGTCTTGTAATACTGGTTGGCACGCTAATTTACCTTCCTTGACAATTTTTAATTCCTCGATGTAGCCTTTTTCTTTTGCTTGGTGAATCATGGGCTCACTGTTGGACACAAACAGACGGGTACTGGGTCCGTAGAAACCAAATGTTTTTGTAGAAAAAGAATGTATTGTTTTATTGTTAATGAAAATAAAAAAATAAAGGCTGGCGATCGGACAATGGAGAAGTTAGTATTTTTATGCATTTTAGAAACAACATCTCAACCATCTGTCAGACATCCTAGCAAAAACTCTGGAAGGAGATAAACTTATTCCACTTACAAAGTGTTTGAACCATAGCTATTTATTAAAACCTGTTCCATTATTGGATTTATAATGAACTGAACACTAAAATATAAAATTGCTTCGAATGTAGATGCAAAATTATGGATCAATCATTGCTTGGTTCTCTATAGCCCAAACAAGAAGCGGTGGAGATAGAAAAAATGTTTTTCCTGGGATCTTCTGTTATTGTTAGATAGTCCAGGTTACATGTTTTAGTCTTCTAACTAATAGGACTGTTCCAATGAAGTTGTTTTAGTCTTGTAACTATAGGGGTGCTCAAACGCAGGAGATTGGAGTGTAAGAGAGGCAACATCGTTGAGGTGTGCTGCATTGGTTAAGAACTTAGAAGTGACTCAGCACACATGTTGATTGTTAGGAGTGTTTTTGGCTAGTTTATAATACATATTCACATGGTCAAATCAGCTCCTCATATCTACCTGAGTTCTCAATAGCCTTTCCTTTAATGGGATGGGAAATGGCTTACATTTTGTAAGTATACCAGATGATTATCTTTTTAGTTTTCTTGCAAATTTAAAATTGTATTTCTAATGAAGCTTGATTATTGATTTTTAGAACCTAATGCAATTTTAAGCTTCCAGTTTAATGTCGTTGTCATGAAGCATGAGAGAACATGTTAGCATCCACAGGCAGAAGAAATAGAGGTGGTCTGGCTGAACACTACTACTGCTGTTAACCAGGTGATTAGCTAAAGTTTTATCATATGATGCTTTTGTGTTAGAGCATCCCCATCACACCCCCAAAATGGCCTCTATTTCAAAATTTTTTAAATACATTAGGAGGGAATTTGGTCCATGTGAGTAGCAGTTTGCACTGTAGCAGTTACTGTAGCGATTACTGTAGCGTTGCAGGAAAATTTGAAGGCCCTGCTGGGGATGCTCTTATGTTGTATGGCTTCATATAAATGACAGTTTGACACATAGGTCTCTGAATAATTTATCTATTCTTTTTGTTGCCTATATATGTTCCTACCTGAGAACATCCCCATGTCTTCAACATAAATACATCTTGCGGGCTTACGAGTGAAACGAGTGGTTTAATCTGACTAGCTGTAAAATTGGTCTGGCCCTTCCAGCACTTTCATGTAGTCTTCCTTGGTTTGTTGCTCAGACAAGCACCGTAGGAAATTAAAAACAATCCTTTGTTCAACAATATGTCTAGCAAATAGAAGAGATTCTAGACTTGTGTTTTCTCTTTCATGCTATTACATTGTTTTGATATATCATACATTTAATATCATAATATTGTGTGCTACAATGTTTTTGTGGAGTCAGACTAAGTTTTACCCGAATCCTTTATAACGTGGACTTGATTATTCTATTTCACCATCTTCCCCCTGGAGTTCAGTTTTTATGGCAGAAAAGTTGTTGATCTTAAAAGAACATTTTATTGAAAACTATACTTTGTGATATAGGAATTGGTAATCCAAGCTTAATACTTCTGTTGTGGTGTGGTGTCCACAACAATAGGGGACACCCTCTACTGACCTCCATTAGAGAGGAGAGAGGAGGAGAGCTTCCTGGGGGAGAAGATGAATCTGGTGCTTCTCATGAATGAATGATTGGGAAATCCCTTTACAAGAGCCATGTTGACTTGTTTATATAGAGTGTAGACAAATGGAAAATCCCCTCCTTGCCCCTAAACTCTAGATGCCCGGTGGACATTCCGATACATTTGTTATTTACATGATGGGTCATGGGCCTTCCTATACAAGTGATCTATTTAATTTCAGCCCATTGCTCTGAGCAGTCCAAAAGATGGGGTACCCCCATGTCAGCCCGCATTTTTATACTTACCAGAATCAGTACTCTATTGCGTGCAATACATAGCCGAGTATCATATAGACATACGTTTCATTATTCAAAGAATTACATACTTGATTGTATGACGCAGGCTTAATATTAAATAAGCCGAAGGGCCTGACGATGGTTATAGGTAAACCATCAGAGTTAGCAGAGCATATAAGTTTATCCGCAATAACCACCAACAGCTATGCAATCTTGCAGGCGATTGGAGCAAACCCTAAACCGCTTCATGACCATCGTAGTCGGTTCATCTCTTCTGCGACACTCGAGCAAATCCTTCTCCTTAACTTAAATCTAAAAGAGTGGAGATATACGAGGTCAGCGTCATCCAAACGCTGGCTAGTTAACACTTCCCTTAATGCATATAGTGCTTAGAAGGCTTTATTTGAAGGTAAGGGTTATTTTGTTTGCGTAAAGCCAGTTTTAAGATGAGTTTCAAATTACCCTATCTAGCATAAGTCATTAATGTCTTTTGTAGTCAACACGGGGTTCAACACAAGAACAAACAAAACTCAGGCACACAATCCCAAGTCCAACCGGCAGAACTTGATGACCTACCTTACAGTAACCAACTCAAACTGATCCAAATCACATGTCCAGCTTAATCATTCAACTCAACTTTCTTCTGGTTCCCCCTAACCTTTCCTAGTTCTGCCATCATTTCAGGATTTGGCAAACCCTGTTATGGACCACACATGCCATGGCATGATCACATCGGCCTAGTAGGATTGTCAACCCTCACTAGTCGATCGTCACCCTGGGGATGTGTGGCCATTATCACCCTCGGTGATGACCAATGCCGGTCCCTATCGAGAATGGTCCCAAAGGGCCTCCGCAGAGCGCTCACTCCTAGCGATCCTAGACCCATACTCCGCGCGATGGCCACGCGTTGTGTTGAAACCATCACGCAAATGGTAGCGATCTTTCCGCTATGCGTGTTACTTCGCGCTCCTCTTGGGTAAGCCCTGGCTAAACCCAGCACAAGGCATCTCGTGCCTTAATCATCCATCACATGTCATCTAGGGGCAACCCACCGATCATTCTGTACTTCCACTGTCATTGACCACACCACACACTTGGACCTTCCCAACTGACTGACCAGAACCGACCAAGTACCCATATAACCATACCCACAAACACAATCAGCCCAACATGCATCTACCAGCCCAAACTGTCATATGTCAAATCATATTGAATGAGAATCATGAATGTCCAGTGAATATCGGTTCACTGTTCCGTGGCGATTAGCCAGAAGATTTGTTAAGCCTAAGATAGTCTAAGCAAGTTTTACCCATTAGTTAGGGTTAAAGTGGTTACCAGACTAATCATAGGCTAACAAGAGTAATGATAGTTATGGCTGTCATTAAGGCTAAACATTTCAAGACGGGCATGTATAAGTATTACATGATTAACAAATAGACAATCTAATAAGCATGCATTTTTTATAATTAAACAATATAGTTTAAGAAAAACTGGGTAATGAACATGATATTAGCGATGTTAATCCGCACTAGGGAAAGTCGCTGTCTCTCCCTAATATGGATCACATCTAAAGAGTAAGTGTTAACTCACCTGGACCACTTGTATCCCAACTGTGGATCTTGATTCGCCTCGAGATCCTCAATCCCTTGGGTCTACCGACAGGAACCAAATGACACAGAAAATCACCACGCTGCGGGGAAAGCATAATGCACGATATGCAATCGCACCTACGAGCATAGCAGTGAGTCTACGTAGCCTACCCTCGCATCTCTACGCTACTCCTACCAAGAGACTTTCATGAGTTTCATTAAGGAGGTAAACTTTATTTAGGGCTCACGGGTGCGGTATTCCAATTAAGTTACCCTTGCCGAGATTTAGTCTTACATTTGAAAATAGATGTAAGCGTTAAATTTTGGATTATATTACTTACACCCATTATCAGCCTTCTCAATAGTTGTCATGGATTTCTTACAAGACAGTGTGTATCGTACCTTAGCCATGATATTAGTCGGTGGAATCGTTCCTAGCTATTAATGAACTCTAGGTGTATGACAATTTATATATAATTATTCTACACCCTTCCCTACGTAGTTCTTGTTTCTGTTAACAAGCAAATTATTCTGGTTTGCCTTCCGTATAGAAAAATATTGCATAAGTTCACTAAGTACTTACCAATGCAACAGAAACATGATGCACGCACGACCTAGGTCTTAGTTTCGTCATTAAAGCCTAAGATCGATTAACAAACCTACTTTTCGTACGATATACTATGCATGACGCAGTGCATTAATAAATAATATTATTAGTAAATAATCGTCTACTAACACCAAAATACGATAAGGTCCTATTAGGGTGATTAGGGTTTCTCGGCGACCTCAAATGATGACTTATCGGAATTTCCACCTCTTGGATAAATTTAGTAAAGAAAAGGCTAGCTATTTAGTTGGTGTTTATTAATAAACTACCCTTAAGATTATATTAATTTGGGATGCAAATTTAAGTTATTCCAAAATTATTAAGGCATTAACCTAACCAAAAATTTATAAGGGACAATTTGTGTAATAACCATTAATTTATTATACCCAACAAAAGCCCTAGAGTCAATTTAACTATTTAAATATAGAGAAAACTACCATTACAACTTAATAGTACAAATTTCCCTTTACAGTGGCTACCTTTTATGTTTTTATAAAATCAGAAATGGCATCTAGTATTATTCTAAATTTTTCCGGAATTTTTGGGAGTCTCTAGTTATTTTTAATAAATCAAAAACTAATTTGGCATTTATCTAAATAGTTAATTCGCTGGAAAACCTATTTAACCGAATCGGGCCGAGCCAACCGATGAGAGGCCCAGCCCAGCGGCGGAATATGACCCACGGATTTATTCTTAGTCCAACAGGTTATTTTATGTCTAAAGATGTTTCCTTATGTTTTTAATGAATCGCTCACGATCGTAATTAATGTGGCTCTCGTCTAATACTAGCATATTCGATACCTTTTAATCTTTCCAGGGTTTCTAACATTTCCTTTGGGTTTATAAGAGTATATTATATTTTATATAATTCTCCGGCATTTTTGCAAACTTATTTCTAGTTTTTATGAACATGAAAATCATTTCGATCTAATTTTCTATATAGAAAGTATTATGGATGATCACTAATTGCTTAATTAGAGAAAACCTATGAACAGTGCTGATGTAAATAATATTATTATGACTCTAATAATCTTTTGTATTAATCATAATTTTTTTTAAGAGTTTAGGAGGTGCCTACGGATTTTAATAAATTACGAAATCCTGAAAATAGGAAAAAGGTTGCCATTAGGCTTAATACGAATTTATTATTCTAATTTTCGCACCACACTATTTATTTTGATATTTTTCATAGATAGTAAACCCTCTGTACTATTTATGTAGAAAAGTTCATAATTTTTTGTGGTCGATTGCTATTTTAAATAAATTCTACAAACGTGTGCTGGGTCACATGAATTAACGAAAATTCGGAATTAATTACCAAATTTCGCCTTGGGCTTGACCTAGGCCGAAGCTGGGCCGAACGGGACTCCCTGGCTACGCGAGGGCCTAGACGAAGGCGTATTTATTACGCTTCCACTTATTAACAATTGGGACCAAGGCTCAGCTAACCGGGGCTAGGTAGCCCGGAGGTTTGGGGGATAGGGAAAAATGGAATCCCCACCCCGGTCTGCATCTACCGGTGCCCACGGTGAGGTGAACCGAGCCGTGAAGCGGCGGCGCCCAATCTGGCGGTGGAGCTAGGCTCGGGAGGCACGGCTTCTACAAATCAAACATGCATATGCAAGTATGGAGGCAGCAGAAGCATCCCTAGGGGCGGTGGGTGCTCGCCGATGGGTCGCCCGAGGCCGGGGAAATCCAGGGTGGTTGGTCGACGTGGAGACGACGGCGGCCGACAAATCAGAGCTCCCGGCGCCAAGGTTCTCCGGTGATGTCCTGGACAAATTGGCAGTGCGGAATGGTTAGGAGGTTTGCGGAGAAGCTCTAGGCGAAAGGAATTGAAGAATGGTCACCAAATCGACGAGTATCCGTACAGCGACCGATTTGGCGAAAATAGGGAAACCTAGGGGGAAGGCTCCGAGCGCGAGCACGAGGCTGGCCCAAGGGTATAGGATGTCGCGAGGGGCGGAGGGGTCACGGGCGAGGTCAAAGCAGCAAGGAGGCTGCGATCGGCGCGACACGACGCGACGGGCACGGCACGACGCGACGGGTGCCGCGCCACGCGGCGAGGACAGCGCGAGCGGCGGGGCGGCGCGGCAGAGACAGCAGCAGCGCGCGGCGGGAGTAGAGGCAGAGCATAGCAGAGCAGGCGGCCACGTGGAAAGGAGTGAGAAGGAGAAAGGCAGAGTTGCCTGCAAGGTGTTCGGTAGAATGCCCAAGAGAAGAGCAAGCAAGAGATATGGTTTTCCTTTGAATTTAAATTTAAATTCTTTGACTTTGATTTGGTTATGATTTGTTCAAGATTTTTACCCAGTTGCTCCTAACCTTAAAATGGGTTGTTACACCCCAACCCTATGGTACAACAACTTCAAAGAAGAAACAAGTGTAGATTATACTTGAGCAGTTAACTTATGGTCATCAATTCAAGTCTGATTGTTTATGAATCAATTAGCTTAGCCAAAACATGTAATTCAGCTAACTCTGGGATGTATCATTTCTGGAATGAGTTTTTTTTTATTATTTCTTGAATGGAATATTTTTGTCTGGGTCGAAGCGAGTTTTGAATTTTATGCATTCTTGATTTCCTGTCTGACTACACAGATCAAATATCTTTTATGTTGAATTTTAAATTCAGTCAAATGTTTTTAATCTTCAATAGATGCATATACTTGCTCTTATTTCTTGCTCCTTCGTAGTTCTGTTGTCTAATGAATGGATTCAAAATTATAAGCAGGAGTACCAGATAATCGAGATCAATGATAATTTCTGTTTTTTCAGTTTAATATACGATGACAGCATGTATGCCAGAATATGCGTGTATGCAAATGAAAATTTGGTTACAAAGGTTGTATTACAGAAGTTGTATCATATAAAGAAACCCCCAAAAAAAAAACTGTGCATGCAGTGTATATGCAGGTACCATATATCAGTTGAAGAGCAATGCAGTGTGCAACAAAGTTACAAGGTAACTGAAGAATTGCATCGATCCATGGACTTTTCATACCGATGAATCAAGATTGAAGATCTGTGGATGCTCACTTGATTGAAGACCTGTGGATGCTCACTTGTATGAGTTGAACAGATTATTCTACAATCATGTTTAGAGCGGTCTAGAACTCTACAAATGAACACAATATATTATATATGTCAGAACAAATATCATGTAAAGAAAGGATCACATTTAAAGTTCGAACTAGAATTCTTCAGTACAGATCTAGTTCAAACAAAGGGTACTTGCACCTGAGAGAGCCTGGACTCGCCGTTCAGAGATAACAGAGAAATCACGATTGTTGCTTGTAATTTCTTTGTGAAGGAAGTATGCAGTTTGGTCTGAAATGCAATTCCCTGTGCTCAAAGTAGTGTCCGCCTTGGTCAGTTTTATTTGCTCCCATCAGAAGTCCCTATTTGAGCTTGCTCTCTCATTAAGATAAGCATTACTTTTTCCTTGTTTCCCTCCTTTCACTTGGGGCATATACAATGGTTGTCTCTACGGCCCTCTTTGGTTTGCATTTCTGGTATGGTTCTTGTTCAGTTTACAAAATTTGTCTTTTTATACAGATCATTGATTGCAATATTTTGTAATAATTTTTGAGTTTTTGTGGGTTTTTTCTTGAAGATCTGAAAAATATTTTTAAATGAATATTTTAGTCTTTCCGAGTGTCCTTTCAAAGAATCTCAACTTTCTCAACTATAACTAAAACCAAACCACAACCACGAATCAGAGAGGGAGTATGTCTATACAAATTGCATATTTGTATTTATATGCAAATTTCTTATTTCCTATGTTATGGTCGAATACAATACAAGAGATGGTTCAATTTTTTATGCTCTTCTCACCTCTATATCATCTCGAATCCTCTACGGTAACATGTTCGCGAAAGAAAGCACCTGAAAGACGGGCCTAGGAAGAAAAGGATAGACGGGCTCTATCATGGAAAAGAACAGACGTAGTCTGTCACAAACACCACTCAAAGTTCACAAGGTGACACAATCATCAGGAAACTGCCTAAATAGCTGGCCCCCTATTGGGCTGGGTAATTCATTTGGACCTACATGTCAATAAGTGTTCGCAACAATTTTCACAAAATGTCTACGAATAGCATTTAAGATGAAAAAAAACTCCTCCTTATTCCTTCTCTTTTTTGATGGCAACATATATTAGCTCGAACAAAGCAAAGCAAGATACTTCCCTTAGAATCTCAAGCAATGCTCCTGCAAGATAGGACCTCTAGTTTTTTTTGTTTTTTTCTTTTTTGGAAAGAAGGTAGGGCCTCTTTGTTGCTCAGATGCCAAGAAACGTAAGATTTTCCCATTTTTACTCTGGATTCTCTGCCCGTTCTGTTTTTGTCGGTGCTTACGAATGAAAAACCTTTGTTCACAGACACCTGGCATTTTCCCAAACTACCCTTACCAATTAAACGATTTGTGTGTATGGTCAAAAGTACCAACCAAACAAAAACGGACTAGATATCATTCCACTGCTTAGTGCTTGCTACAGACTGGACCAACTGACGGATTGATATTCCAAATTTGACCATCTTTTACAGTGACCATTTTGTAACTGCTTGTCACCATCTGACTGACGTGAACTGTAATTTATATCTGGCTCTGTTGATATTCTAATTCGCCCAAAATGATTCTAAAAGCAAAGATCTCGACAGGACAAAAGAACAAGCCAGAAGTTTCACGAAACCAAGACCGCCCGTTCCAAACTGAGAGGTTAATTCCAAGTCTGATTTGATCGCCCTTAACACGAGTGGCTAACAGACTTTCAAGATGGTGATCAGCGGTCTACAAATTATCATGAAAAAAAAGTTTGATACTTTTGACTAAAGAACAAGAACTAATTAAAGAATTCTCACCGGGTCATACTGGTCACCAAGATGAGATAGCCTACATATACAGTGGTCAAATACACAAGATACCAATACGCGACCGACGTTCTTGGTGACTTGCTGTTCGAGCCACAAAAGCTAAAAACACGTCTACGTGCATGCGCGACCACAGGACAATTAGGTCATCTGACGTTCGCCCCATTTTGGCCATGAAAGCCAAAAAAAAAAAAAAACTCAGTCTCATAATTAGTAAAACTACGCACAACCGTAAAAATGGTCCATTGTTTAGTCAGATAATGAATTACATGGCTAGCTACACTTGGATCGCGACGTTAGCAAAACCTGCCACATTGACCACCGTGGATTGTCATATCGACTAATACTGCGTTGAAAATCACCTAAAAATTAATCTATTTTTTGTTTGGTTTTACCCATTGAGGAACCTAGTTAATTCGATTTTGACTTTTAATAACCAAAATAGGATCAATGCCACATTTCAGGGACAAAAAGTTGACCCCTTCCCCCTCAAAACTTTTTCTAAAAATATTTACTGCACCACAACACATATTCAAGGATCTCTATAGAGTGTTTACCGGTGATTTGAAATATAATTTCTGGAAGATTGTTTTCCATTGATTCACCTTTTTATCAAAAAAACTTAATTTTAATTGTAACACCCTGACCCAAACTCGCTTAGAGCCTAGCCCACCTACGGGGCTGACCCACGCATGCATAGCACCCACTTAGACTTTTCGGCCTCGCTTCGTCCAAAAAGGTTAACCCGGGGTGCAATGTTTGGCTCCAACAGACATTATATACTACTACAACTCTTTCTCAACTAGCAATTTGGGACTAATCCCACCGTCACATCCACATGGGCTACATGGGCCTCACAACAGATCGGACCGGAGTATTACATTAATATATGCCCGTGCCCCATAGCATAGATGCAAGAAAGTTACTGCATCACACGGTTGTACCTGTCTCCCCGTAGGATTGTTCTCTCCTTTTGTTTCATAATATTAGCGTCGATCTCATCATGGTCTAAAAGTTTCAGTAAAAAAACTAAAACAAATGCCAACACGGGTTGCACTGACTGACTGACAGACACTTCTATTTTGTTTTAGCTAGCGCCATTCCTTTTTTCCGGGCATAGAAGCATGTAAATATTAATTTGTGTCTAAAAGAACAGGGAAGGATCCATGTAACCACAGGAACGCTAGACATAGCGCAAAATCTAGCTAGATGATTAAATAAATCTGGCCAGCCAGTTTACTAAGATTGTTATTCATAAAGAGAGAAAAACAATGGATGATTCGTTGCAACCAAATATCTAAAGGTTTTAGACATATTTATTGAATCAGAACCGGTTATTGAACCATTATAGGCTCGGTTCATGGTTTATTGGTTCAACCGTCGATTCAAAGGTAAGGATGAAATATAAAATAACAGTATAGTTTTGTCTTTCTCTCATGCTCACCTCATGCTAAACACCGACTTGGGTTCACCGTGCATGTGTAAAAGGAAAAAATATAGATTACTCTTGAACTGTTGCCTAAGTATAGAATATCCCCCCTCAACTCCAAAACCAGAAATTTAACACCCTAAACTTTGCAAACCGGATAGTTTACCCCCTGACTCAGTTTCAGCTGGTTTTGGACAGATAAAAACTGTACATGGCAGCAGCCCATCCAATACATAAATAAGCAATATTTTACACATCATGCACTAACGTTTTGAGCTTAAATCTCCACATAATTGCTTAAATATGTTGCTTATATGAATCTAATTACTTATGTGCCTTGTGTGGCTTACATGTTCTATTTGATGAATTGGAGACAAAACTTTAGTGCATATCGTGCATTGGATGGGCTGCTGCCATGTACAGTTTTTAGCTGTCCAAAACCATCTGAAAACTGAGTTAGGGGGTAATCTATCCAGTTTACAAAGTTTAGGGTGCTAAATTTCTGATTTTAGAGTTGAGGGGGTAATCTATACTAAGGCAATAGTTCAGGGGGTAATTAATCTATAGTTTTTCCTCCCAACGGTTGTGATTTCAGTGTCTTCCTCTCTCTCGCCATGGTCCCACCTTACATGCATGTAGGTGGATCATGACTCGTGATGGCTAGGCTACGGCTAGAAACATAGCTCACGGCTCGCAGCTCATCTTGGAGGTGTTACAAAGCTTGAGCTCAACCCACTTTTGGGGCTTGTTAAAATGCGGAGCCTGGCTCGGCTTGTTTATGAACGAGCCTAGTCTGGCTCGGCTCAGCTCATTTACATATTTTAAACATGAAAACGCCTCTAGTTCGTGGTTCGGAGCGGGCTCGGCTCAGACAGGCTCGGCTCGATTTGGCTTGGAGGTGTTGCCGAGCCCGAGCCAAACCCATTTTTGGGTTTAGTTAAAATGTTGAGCCGAGCCTGGCTAGGCTTGTTTTTGACCGAGCTTAACCAAGTCAGGCTCGACTCGGCATGTTTCCACCCCTACCCACGACCAACTGCACGCCCTGACGCAGATGCACACATAGCACGCATGCAGTGACCGCTCAGTTGTGTAATAACCGGTCGGTTTAGTGGACTCCTCAAAACCATCGGTTTTATCAGTTTTTTCGGTCCAATTGCATGGATGGTAAGTGAAGCGAACCAAACCAATATAAAGCCTTCGGTCCCGTTTTTTTTTGTCCAACCATCGGAGATCCGGTTTTAATAACTAAGGTTTCAGAGCTGGTATAAATAAGAAAAAGGTCCAATCATATCTCCAATTTGCCTTCTGCACCTTAGCATATGGCAAAATTTAAAAGATGCTTAAGCAGTACATTACAATTGGCAATAATACCGATTAAGTGATCAACACAATTCATGCACATAGACCGGTTTAAGTACAGAAAAAAATAATCTCTCCATATATCAATTAAAAGTACAAAGCTGAGAACGAGGTACGTTTGGTCGCCACGTGGGCCTCCCCACGCCCAGCGCTCGCTCGCAGCTCACTTGACGCTCGCGTCGCGTACGTTTGGTCGCCACGTGGGCCTCCCCGCGCCCAGCGCTCGCTCCCAGCTCGCTGTGCGCTCACGTCGGCTGTATGCGACGCGCATGCTGCTCGCTAGCTGTGTCGCGCAGCGCGCGAATGCACGGCTGGATCGGCGCACCGCGGGCGCGCCACGCGGCTAGTAGGTCTACAAACAAGAGCCGCTTGAACCAAGATGCTGGGCTACCTTAAGCCTAGATGTGAGCATGAGTTCCAAGCCGGAGCTCACCACCTCATTTGGAGCTTGCACTGAGCTCAAGCAGCTCACAAGCCTCTAGTTCTTTTTACAGCTCTACCAATCTACCATGTCCGCTACTATCAACCGCTACATAATTCACATGTAACTATATACATGTGATGTAATAGCATAATAGTGTCATGTAGCTAGCTTTCAAATATCTAGCTAGTTATATATCCTGATACATAGCTTGCTCTATCCGATCTATTCGATCATGTCGATAAGAAACCACTTCTGGTTCTGGATACCTTCGCTACTTTCTTGTCGAGTTGTTGATCATGGCACCTTTCACTCAAGATAGGAGAGATGGATGGCTTCGCACTGCTGCCTGTTCCGATCTACCCCTTTAATTCCATCCAGAAATCAAGTGATGGCAATTAGCTCAGCCACAGCGACCCCAAGATATATGAGGAACGCCAAAGTTTCGAGTTTATATATGCACGCACACCACGTTAAGTTGATGGGGGAGACCACAAAGTAACAATGGACATGGACGTACATGCTGCGGCCAGCAAGCGACCACATGTTCTGAATTTCTGATGTCCCGTTCCCTTTAATTTGTTTGAGTGGTAGATGTTACAGCTAGGAGAAAGAGGGGAAAGCAAGGCTGAGAAAGTACCTCTTACTTACCAAATGATTAACGTGTTGTCATTAATTTGTCTGTTAGCTTCTAGCTAGGTAGCTAGCTAATCTAACAGCAGCAAAACGTGCTTCAAATTGCATTCAGCTATTCAAGTAGGAGCTTTGGTAGCTGCATTATCAGTTTTTGTTTTAGCAGAGGAAAGAAGAATTAACATCTAGTATTCAGAATTGGAGAGTTACATCGTGAAGAACAAGGGAAAGGTTACAACCCCGGGGCAAGGGAGGCCCGGGGCACGGAAGACAAAAGGCTATGTTAGTATGTTACAATGGTAATTTTAACACCCACTGGCCCCATAAATGGAGATCATTCTTAAGTAGGTCAATGAACACATATTGTGGGCATTCGATCAAGTGAAAATTTTTGGCATTGCGTTCCAGCTAAACGTACCAGATCACTCCTATGATCATAACATTGGTCCTAGGCTCCTAGCTAGCGAGAAGGTTGGGTGGCAGGGGGAGTAGCACGTCCCCCAATCACCAAAGAAGTGAGTTGGGAGTTGTTGGACCAGTTGGAGCTAGGGGTCGAGCTCGAGCGTAGGGATACAAAGCCATTCTGCAACTCTCTGCCAAATTACTCTTAATATTAACTAGGGTGGTAGGCGCGTGCCGGCGCGCCATGGTTAATGTTGCAAAAAAAAAAAGAAGAAAAGGAGGGAGTATTGGAATCCAATACTATCTTTTGATTGAGGTAAAAATTTGAGATGGCTTTAAAGCCGAGAAGCTAACAGGTTTTAAAAATAGATCTTAAAAAATTCTGAAAAGGAAAGAAAATAAATGGTTGATCCTTTTTTAAAAATTATTTTTCCACATCTTAAATAAATTGAAAAAGAAAATGAACCCTTAGCATGATACTATGACCCTTTTTTAGATTTTTCTGTTTATTTGTTTTTTTGCATCCTAAAAAAATAAAAAAGAATGAAAATAAATGATTGGCCCTAATATCACGATAATACAAAGGAATATCCCATTGTTTGATCTTCGCCGGTGTCTTTTTTTCCCTTTTCTAGCATCGTTGGAAAATCTGGGAAAAAAGGCCCAAACAACGGGCGAAGCTGGGCTTCAAACCCAGGATTCAACGACAAGCAACTAGCTGAGCTACACGCCGAATGTGCTATGCTATGGACAAAAGAGCTAGAAAAAGAAGATATAAGAGGGAAGGGGAAAAACTACAGAAAAGAGCGGAGCAACCTGGGAATCGAACCATCGGCTGCTGAGCGAAAGATAGAGCCGGTGACCAAGTGAGCAACCAACCCGCCTTGTCCTTTTTATGGTGAGTGAAAACATTTTATATATAAATCTTGAACGGACGGCTGGATTGAGCTAGTGCTCACGATCGGACTGCCATTGTTGAACGGACGACGTGGCTCAACCACAACGCGAGGAACACGCGTCAGCACGGCGTACATTTGCTAGCGCAATTAATTATAATCACGCCGCTCCAATGTTGCCTATTCAAATAAATGTCATCGGTTGGTGGGTGACAATTCAAAATTAGAAATGTATCTTTCCTTTTAACATCTTTGTTATTCTAGCATCATCAAATACTTCACCCACTTCTCTTTTCCTGCCCCCATGGTGCCTCTTGGATGGCAAGACACACGCCGCCGCCTCCTTTCTCTAACAAGCGAACTAAGGCCCCTACACACGCCGCCGCCTCCTTTCTCTATGTATCGCCTCTCTCCTCCTCTTTCTTACTCTAGCATCTAACCAGTTTCACAATTTTAGGCTCAGTTTTTTACGGCTTATTTGATTTATTTGACTTATGTACTTATCTTTGTTTAAAATAAAAATAATATATTTTTTCAATTCATCTTCTTTATCTTAAAGGCATGTCTAAAAACTCTCTAAACACAAGTCAAACAATGGAAACCCGGCTTTGGTGTCCACCTGGAAAACTGTCAAAGTTACGTGTCGGGAATAAAATCACGGCCCATTGCCATGACCCACTCCCTGACGGCCCAATCAAACAGCCTCCTAGGGCCTGGCTCCCTGGAAGGTTTTATCGGGCCCATGTGCATCCTGCCGAACAGCTTTCTGGTTGGCACGGCGCGTAATGGTCTAGGATTCGTGTTTGAGTCCGACTCGAACAAGAGTTATGGACGGCTACGTGAAGACCCGGACGTGGTTTCCCAGATTGGAGCAGACGTCGTGGTCCCCAAGAATCGGAGTATACCTTATCTACCTCGGGATGTATTTAGCATGTATACGATTTCGTTACGTCCTCGTGGTCAGCTCGGCCCGATTATCCCTTGGTAGGTCGGTTGTTCAACACTATATAAACAAGGTCCCTGCGGCGTATAGAGGGACCGGAGCACCGAAGATTAGCACGACTTGAAGCTAAGATCACATATTAGTTTCCTGTACACCCATAATCTCGCCGAGACCTGTTCGTCTCGTCGAGTTTTCTCCTTGTAATCCTCTTTGATATAAAGAAAGGCTGGACGTAGGGTTGTTATCTCCCCGGAGAGGCCCGAACCTGGATAAAAACTCTGTGTCTCCCTGTTGCTCGTTGATTGTTGTTTGCCTTGCTCGGCAGGTCTTCTATCTCCCTTTCTCAAGAACCTTAGTTGACTTGGGACCGATATCCCAACAATTGACAACGAGGTAAGTCAGATAAGTAAATAAGTTAAATAAGATAAGTCGTAGAGAACTGGATCTTAATTAGGATTTATCGAAGGGGCGACTTTTCAATTTCTTGAAAAATTGGATCGGAAACGCTAGTGACCGGGAGTCCGGCGCCTCCGGACTAGCGCGCTGCACGCGAAACGCGCGAGGGAGTTGCACTATGCCGGCATGCAGGTGGATCCCACGGTATTTTTTTCTTTCGGTGACCATAATTTTTGACTGGGTGCTCTAATCCACAAACCGTTTGCACCAACGTGTTTCTCGTATTTGTACGAACAAAACAAGATATATGTTGCCATATAACTCTTCAAACTTACCTGGGAAAACTTGGGTTTCGCCTACTGAAACTTGAATTTCGCCTACTAAAACTTGGATTTCATATTCGTTAAACTTGTCGAACTGTCAAGTTTCATCAGGTATAATGCAAGTTTCATCAAGTTTCAAAAGGTCTCATACAAGTTTCTTCAAGTTTCATCAGGTCAATTCAAGTTTCAATAGTTTCATCCAAGTTTCATCAGGTTACATCGACGTTTCATCCAAGTTTCATCAGATTTCATTAGCACACGGCCAAGTTTCATCTGTATAGTTGTAAGTTTCATAAGTGCCTTCTCCAAGTTTCACATCAAAAAAATTGAAAAAGCAAAAAAAATTAAAAATATTTAAAATGGGTTGCTCTCGATTTTAGAAGAATTATGAAATTTATTCCATGCATTTTGAACACTTTTTTAATTTTATACAAAAAACAGAAGTTTAATTGGAAATTTAATCAACTGCACGCTAACTAGTCTGATGCTCATGCGCGTTGCCGGCGATCCAACGGCCCAAGCTCGTCCGTCCTGCGCGCTAGGCGTCGGACGTCCGACACCCGGCGCTCGCCTTAAATGGATGTGGGACAGGAGACATGACATTGGAAAACAATGTATTTCACGACAATTGTGCAAAGATAATGTTATTTTCCCTCGTTGGCACTTTCATATAGACGCAGTTTGAACTATCCAAATTTTTATCAGAGAAACATGACGGGTGAATGTGGAATCTAGAACGGTTGTCGTATTTGTATTGTTACTAGCAGGGTTAGCACGCCCGTGGCGCTCCACACCGCAAGACCTCTTATATCTGAGTAAATAAAGATGCATCATAAAATGAACTAATAAAAAATCATTACATCTTTTGTTTGTTGTTCTTATTTTGTAATTTTTTCCCGACATTAGTTGCTGGTGTCAAAATTTTTTTATAGGTCATTATCATGATATTATAGTGCTTTTTGCAAAACTTTTTTCTAGAATTTTTCAAGTGGCCATAAAAGTAACAATAAAAGAAAAGAATGAATTATTTCATAATACAATCATTTGTAAGTCCTAAATGTTTAAAAAATAGCTAGCTTTTTTAATGGACATCTTCATGAATACGTGCTCTTAAACTATAGTTCTATATTCTGAAGGTTTTTTATTTCTATTCTTTACTAACTAATATAAAAAATATAACATTTGTAATGATTAAATACATTTATGGACCTTTACTATAAAATTTTCATTGCATTTGAAAAAAATATAAATTTCTATATTTATTTATGTTGCTAGACCAAATTTCCCCCACTTGATCCCCTCTCTCTCTCTCTCCCCGTTCTTTCTAAAATTCGTGTTTTAGGGGTTCAAAGTTCTAAAATTGAATATCAACAAATTCAAAACTTGAACATAAATTTTTGGGAGTTTAAAAGATATCGAAATTTTTGTTTGAATTCGGGTTGGAAATTTGGAAATAAAAGTTAAGTATTTCAAAAATGTAGGATTCAATAACATGAATTAAGTAAATTATAGAATACAAAAAAAGGAAAACTAACTTTAGAAAATTAAATTTTGGAAATTCAAAAAAACTAAAAGCAAATATATCAAAATCTAAACTACAAGATATCTATAAAGGTTTACAATTCCTGAAATTTATTTATTTTTTAATTCATAAGTGTTCTATATTTCAAAGGTTTTTTATTTCTATTATTTACTAATTAATATCAAAAAATTTAACATCTGTAATGCTTAAATACATTTATGGCCAGTTACTATAAAATTTTGATTGCATTTTGATAACATGTAAATTTCTGGATTTATTTACGCCGCTAGAACAAATTTCCCTCACTTCATCCCCTCTCTCTCCATTCTTTGTAAAATTCATGTTTTAGGGGGTTCGAAGTTTTAAAATTGAGTATCAACAATTTGAAAATTTGAAAATAAATTTAAGAGAGTTTAAAAGATATCGAAATTTCCGTTTGAATTCGGGTTGGGAATTTGGAAATAAAAAATAAGGATTTCAAAAACTGTAGGATTCACAAACATAAACTAAGCAAATTATAGAATACAAAAAACAAGGAAACTAAATTTAGAAAATTGAATTTTGGAAATTCAAATAAACTAAAAGCGAATATATTAAAATGTGAAGTTCAAAATATTTATAAAGGTTCACAATTTCTGAAATTCATTTAATTTTGAATTTTTAAGAGGCGAGCGAGAGGTAGGCGAGGCCTGTGCACGTACAGGCGAGAGCTACATGGAGAGACAAGGTAGAGCAGAGGCAGTACGTGGAGAGGCAAGGCAGTGCATAGGCAGTACGTGGACAGGCGAACAGAGAGGCAGCGAGGCCTGTGCGTGCAGCAGGCGCAAGGGCGAAAAAACGCGCGCAGAAAAATGACGGAGCGAGGATTCAATCCCCGGACTCGTAGGCGAAAGCTAGCTTATCTAGCCAACTTGGCAAAGCGCGCGCCCTGTTAGTCAGGTAGGAAGAAAAATACTTTTGAAGGTCTGTTTGATATGGATGGCTGAATTTGATCCGAACAGCGATCGGACGGCTCTGGATGATGCCACGCGTCGCAACACCAGCACTTTCAAGAACAGCGTTCCACGTGTCCAGCCAGGACGCTGAGTGTTCGGCTTTGTACTATTTATTGATTGATGATTGATATTGCTCTTTAATGCTAGTGGAAAGTGCACTGCCCCCGGCTTGTTGAAAAGCAAATCGCCACAATATTGAAATACTTTTAATCTCACAAACTTTTGTTCGTAAGTGTGACGGCGCTAGTTTAGCTAGCTGGGGCCTGGAGTGCCACATATATTGGGCCACGTAGAGTGTTGCTAAAAAGATGGCACTATTTAAAAACTTCCTATCTTCTCTGCTAAAGAGGTGGCCATTAATTAGGGCCTTGTTTGTTTTAGATTAAAGTTGAGTTGTGTTTTACTGTAGCAAATTTGTGAGCACTCGAAAGACGTTTTAAAAATTCAAAAAATTATGAAAAAAAATTATTTTACAAACTCTAAATGGAACTATTTAAAGCACTATAAAAATGAATACAAAATATTACATCGTTTGACTTATACAAAAATAACAAAATCTCATTTAATTTAATTTAATCTGAAACAAACAACGCCTAGATCCTGCACTCTCATACGGATTCTTTTTAAAGAAGAAAGATAAATTGATTTTGGCTTGGTTGTGTTACACTCAGGTGCACCCAGGCCATGCGTATCTATGGACAAAATTTTGAGATTCAGGAAATTCATTATTAAATTCAAATTTTGAATTTCGGAATTTCAAATTGCAAGTATTGAAATTGAACTTCACAATGAAGCGGAAATTCAAATTTTGGAATTTCACATTGAATTTCAGAATTTGAAATGTTGAATTTTTAAAAGTTTGAATTAAAAAATGGATTTTCAGAATTTTGAAATTTGAAGTTTGAAAATTTTAGATTTGTATTTTGAAAATTGAAGTTCAAACACATAAAAATCACTTTTTTTTAAAATGTGCATTTTTAAAAAATTTTTGAAGTGTGTTTCACTCATCCTTGATTATTACACAGGTCGCTAGCCATGTCAGCATTTAACTACAACGTGGCTTTCACCTCAGCCTCTAAGAGCATGTACAATGGTACAACTCAGCAGTCTCTAAGCCGTCTCTAGGATGTGCCATGTCATATCTGTGCTGAGGTGGAAGAGAGAGAAGGAGGAGAGAGAGAAGAGTCGACGCTTGCTGGAGCGACGGCGCTAGGCGGACTCGAGCGATTCTTGTGCTGCTGCATGCTTCCGATTCTTGTGCTGCTGCATGCTTTCAGCATCCAGCACGTACATGCATACCCACTTACTGATCTTATATTTGCTATATCTTCTTATTAGCATTTCTGATTACCGAACCGATTTCAAAAATGGATTCCTAACATTTTTTCGAACAAAACTAGACCACACTTGCCACATAAATTTCAAAAGTTTAAAATTTTTATTTTTAAAATTTTGATTATATAATTGTTTATTTTAATTTTTAAATTTAAATTTTATTTTTTGTTTTAAATTTATAGCCCCTTTGATAACAATAATTTTTAAACTCTATTTAACATTTAAACTATATAGATAGCTGTAAAGACTACCCATTGTATGCACTGTCTATATAGCCGTCTGTAGGTGACATGGCAATGCTTTAGAGACAGCAGCTGTCTCTACCATTGTACATGCCCTAACGGTGACCTAGATTGTCACGTCAGCATTTAATGGTTGCCCTAACGGTTTTGAGGTAACCGTGCAAACGGAAACAAGTTCAGGGGACCGAGATTGTAAAATGCAAGTTTGGGTGCTAATTAAGTGAGAAACGCTGCAAGTTTGGAGGGTGACAATGCAATTTTCTCTTTCTTCTATATATGTACAGTACAACATATGCTTCCAACTTTGTATGAAAGGGCAATTGTAATTTGTCGTTATCTAAATTCAGGTCTAAGAGCATCTGCTGCAAGATACCTCAGCTAGGAAGAAGCATTTTATGTTAGTTTTTTACTTTTGCGAAGGAGAGAAATAGAAGAGTGAGATAAAATTAAGCTTGCTACCACTAAGACTGACTTATTTCAATTTTTATATATACTATTACATATAGATTTATTTTAATTTTATAGTCTATACTATATCTAGTCTATTGAAAATGTTATCTATATGCTATTTACAAATGATATGTATATTTCTTTTATGGTTAATATTGATAGGCGAGTAATATGCAGATGATTGGTGAATAATGCTTTGGTAATGTTACCGAATAGTGACGCGTGAACAATGTTTTACCGAATAGTAATAAGATAATTTGACAATTTAAGGATCTTCTGTATATACACTTGTGTTGGAAGATACAGTTTTTGTTAAAGGTGATAATTAATGATGTGCCGCAATTTTTTGTCCCTTTAAGCAATATACGTATTGTATCAAGGCCTCACACATCACCTGTCTTTTGGGCTTTTGAGCTTCAGTCGGATAAGACTACTCCGGTGATCTGGGTCCGAAATAATATTTCAAAATATTGCACAAGAAGCTATTCGACTGTATTTTGCATGGCACCGTATAGTCCTAATCTATTGTTCCCTCCTATCCACTATATTTGCCTATAACCTCAGAAAAATACGCTTTGCAATATTTATCCATTAAAAATATCAAGTGTATAATTATTCTAATGTTTTCACTTTTTACCCCTAATTAAATGCCCAGTAAGAGAAAAAATAGTTGTAACATACCAATAGCAAGGAATAATAATATCGAATAGTACTATTTAATAGGCGTGTGGATGGCCTTTGTATTTTTTTTTAAACTATTATTTCCTTGATCGGTGCACATGGTGTGTTATGGACAAACATAACGAAATGAGGGATTATACAAGCTAGTTTATGTTGATCGGTATCCTGATACAGGGCAACATATCTTGTGTACTCTATTTTTTATAACCCTTAATATAGATTGAATTTGATATTCAAACTTTATACATAGATAGAGCAAGATCATTAGAACTTCTACATTTTATTTTAGATTTTTTCATGACTTTTTTTAGTTGCTGTACACAAGATTTACACGGGAACCAATGTATACACGGAATATGTTGCCATGATATAGATAACAAAAGTTGAAGCAATAAATTAACGGCATTTGCATGTCAGTGGAGTTTCGAAAAAAAAGCTGGGAGTTAAAGGATCAGGTTACCTTGTACATAATTCTGGAATGCGTTCATTTGTGTTGACCAATAGCAAGGAAGTTTTCCCTTTTCATAATTTTTCGAAGAGTAAACTACACTGTTGTTCCCTAAACTTGTAACAAAGCAAGGGTTAGATCACAGGCGAGGGCATGTGGCTCCTAGCCGTTTGATTTTGATAAAACAATCACTACACACTACAGGAAAACGAAGTGTTTTCATCGGCCGAGAATAATTTCGTTGGTTCTGAAAACCGATGAAAATAAGGCAACAATTTCGTCAGTTTTCTAAAACCGATGAAAATACATCAACAATTTCGTCGGTTTATACAAGACCCCGCTGCCCCCACGCCGCCGCCCGCGCGCCCTGCTCCCAGCTTCCCCACGCCGCCGCCCGCTCGTCCACTTCCCAACGCTACCCCACCCCTCACGCCGCCGTCCGCCGATGAATCGGGGGGCTCCTCGCTAGCTCCTGGATCTATCCAACTATGAGGACAAAGAGGAGAAGGTGGCGGCAGCCAGGGGCTAAGCCAATGGCACCCCCGAGGTAGAGGAGGAAGAGGGGTAGGAGGAGGCGGCGGTCGGTATACTGATCTCTGGCGTCATGCATCTACAAGAATTGGAATGGATATATTATTACTCATGACTTGCTATGGTCATCGCTTCCTTCTTGATGACATCAAACCTGCCAATGAATTTGATCTTGTGGATATATGGCAATTGAATGATATGGTGTTCATATATTGGCTCCATAGCTCGATACATTATTTGCCACATCAGCCCTCGCGCTGGGGCAAGAACCATCGGGATATTTATTCGTCGACCTATAAAACCGACGAAAATATAGTAATTTCGTCGGCAACCGACGAAAAGGTGCTTATTTTCGTCTAGCACATTTCATCGGGTTAATTTCGACCCCATTTTCGTCGGTTTATGGCCAACGAAATTAAGACGCATTCCTAGTGACAGGAATCGTATCGACGGTGCCTCAACAGGAACATTTTGGCCGTCGAGAGTAAGGGTCATGCTAACAGTGTGTCTCAATGGGAACGTTTTGGCCGTCAAGAGTAAGCACATTAGGTCGACGGTTTTGTTGTGGCTGTCGAGACAATTTCAGGCACTCAACACTATAGAATTTTTCTCAGTGAGTAGGGATGGAGTCGGGTCAGGTCCGATCGAGGCAGTGGTCAACCTGAACACAACATGGATGGAACCTCGGATCTGATCCGACTTTGATCCGGTTGTCGGATCGGATCCCTATCTAGACCTCTAGACTCGATGCAGGCAAGAAAATACAGGTTGGTCGTGAGCCTGGTAGTTTGGCAGATATGCATGTGCAGCCCAACAAAACAAGTTGCTGGGTGACCAGAGCTCAGCAGGGCTTGCATGCCTCGGCCAGGATCGTCCTGCTAATTAACATGCCTGCACAATGTCCTACAGTAACGGCCATTGCGCATCTCCGGCCGCATATATGCATGAAGCCTAAGCCTTGAGATGCTCTGTCTAGAGGGCCTGCTTAGTGCCAAGTGAAAATGATACAGCACAAGAAGGACCATCCATATCCAGCAAGATGTGGCGGACACGGCACCAGCAAGCAAACCCTGACTGGCTGCATCATGTAGAACAGCACGGAGATCACAGCAGCTACATAATTGAGGCTCAAAGAGCTCAGCTGTTTGCGATGACACAATCTCAAAAGGCGCCAATTATTTGATCAGGACAGCCCTATCTTTTAATTTCTGGCAAAAAGAAATGGGAAAAATTAAAATGCCTGCATCTGGACGCTAGCCGTTACCACGTACACCTGGTGTAACCTGATCGGTCACTGGCACGCTTCCTAATCATACTGAGCAAGCACAGCATATAAGAGATCAACTTAACGATGAATAACAACTTAAATAAACAAATTTCTTTCTTCTCCTTCTTTAGTTGTGATGGAGACGATCCTTATCTCCATCGATATGCATCATTTGCCAGGTAGTGCTGGCAGCTGCGGTGCGCGCTTAGGGGGGATAAATTAAAGAAGGCTAAGATGATTTCAGCTTGAGTGATGCTCTGTCGATCGCACGGCCATGATCAACATCCAAAGGGAGAGCGTGAAGGTTCTTCTAAAAGCCACACACATTTTCGTGGATGATCTCGGGTGACATCACCCATGCATCGAGCAATTGATTGTTTCCAACATGTTGTGGATCATCGTTCTTTGATGTCGATATATCGTGCCCCTTTTTGGTAATCGGTTTGAGGACGCCATATGGAAATTTCACATTACATGCACGTGACAAAAAAAACTGAAACCATGCGCAATTGCATTGGCCAGCTCGTTTTCAGATTAGAAAAGAGTGGTCACATTTAGGAAAATTTCTAATTTACACTTCGAACTATCGCACTTCTTCTGTATAACCCCTTAAATTATGAAACTAGCTAGGTATTCTAGTCCACAAAACCATCAAACTGACATGAATAACGCCCCTGGGGTGGTTTTGGCGATGTTTTGCCACTGTGGCTGCCATGTGGCGCTTGACGTGGCATGGGATCCACAAGTAAGTTGGTATCTCCCTCTCTCTTTTTCCCATCCTCCTCTCCCTCTTTCCCAACACTTCTCTCTCTCTATGTATATAGGGTCGAATGGATGCCGTGCAACAGGAGTGTCTAGAGACGAGCAGTAGGGGCAAACAACTAGAGGCAGTGCAACGAGGAGGTAGGCGGCCCTCCGCTAATCTCTAGGTCACTGTTGAAATCCGCTCCTCCCCCAATCGATTGGCTGTCGCCAAGCACCACACCTCCACCAATCTTGTTTATTTGCCACCACACACCTTCCCTCGATCCCTAAATATGCTTGCATGTTGCATTCTTCCCTTTGTTGCCCATCGCTGATGGTGAGGGAGGGTGAGGGCGACGATTGAGAGAGGGGAGGGCAATGCCATAGGAGGGGGAGATTGCCGGTAGGGGAGGGTGAAGAGGAAAGTCGATGGATGGCGTTGAAGTCCACGCTAGTGAGTGACGATAGCAGTGGAGCACTGATGTGCTGCGTAGATTGAGGTTGGCGGCAAGAAGGCAGAGCTGGTGGCGTGAGGAAGCGAAAGGGAGGCGCTACCATAGGCAAAGCCGGCTCCTCTCTTCCCTCTCTCGCATCTTTTTTCTTGCGACCTCCTCCCTACCCTCCATCACCACCGCCATCCACCTTTCCGATCGCTAGCATCTGCCTACAAGGACACGACGATAGGAGCTCCGACTACCATGCCCTATTGCCGGTTTTGGAATGAGGATGATCGTGGGCCGCAACAATGGGGGCGGCACGATGACTTGTGGATGGCGAGTCAAGTTGGGTGGGTGGTGGAAATGCACCCACAACGTGGCAGAAGTGGTAGGGGCGTTGCACCATGTAGAGGGAGACGAGGGAGGGGGAGAGGGGAGAGGGGAGAGAAGAGCTAAGGTAGGAGAGAGGATGACAATCGAGCCCTACATTTTTTTTGCTTTGTTTTTGTGACTAGACTATCACCATAATTACTCGCCACGTGAAGGATTATTTGCGTCGGTTTAACGGTTTTGTGGGTCAAAATACCTTGTTTATTCATAGTTTATGGGTTATGTAAACGAAGCACAATAGTTAAAGATGTAAAATATATTTTTTTTTCTTATATTTATGGTTTCAAAGAACAAACATTAATTTTTTTAAGAAAAAGAAGCTGTGAAAGTAGTTCAAAAACACTTGTGTTCAGAATTTCAATTCGTTAAGCAAGATGAAAGTGCAATATTTCTAAAATACTACCTTTTTATAAAATGGAGAAGAAAATTGTTCTATACACAGTACGTTAATTATTGAACTGAACGCGAGACATTCATCCTTATAAATTCAATGGTTCAAATCTGTTGTGATTTAAATATATTACGTACATGAATGACATGGAAAGTACTATGCCAATGGAAATCAGAGAAAAACCTACAAAATTAACCATTTTGTCAAAAAAAAAAAGTAGCAAAGTAATGAAGGCCATATTATCGTGGGGCTGATCAAAATTAAATTCGAAACTTGATCCTCCTGCAGCTGGTGCGTTGACATGGCGACGTACTTTTGTCAGCAAATAATGTGCCACATGACATTGCCACGTGGCATGAATATTTTGGCCGGCTAGGCTTTGGCGAGGGCATGATCGCGGCAGCGATGATGTAAATGCATTGGCCGTAGGGCCACCTTTGGCCCTCCCTAGTTTATTTATTTGTACTAAATAGATTAGGAATTGAGTTTTTAGTACAAACAAATGAACAAGAGAGAATCAAAGGTGGCCCTAGGATCGGTCCATTTGCATCCCTATGCTCCATGGCTCCGGCGAGGGCACGGACGTGGGGGTGGGTTCGGTGAGGAGAAAGCTAGCGGCCATGCACCATGACGACCGACGACGACGAGGGTGGCTCCATTGAGGCAACAACTATGTGGACAACTCTAGCAAGGGTACAACTCCGTAAGCAGGTGGATTTCTCTTTTATTATAGCCACGGTTTCAAACTGAAACTGACTCCATGTGCACGTATGTAGATGAAAATTTTTATATTACATCTTTACTACTTAAAAGACCTCTTGTGTTGAGCGTGGTGAGTGATGGCATGTTGCTCATCAATACCCTTAAAATTGCACATAATTACTCGCCGGATATCACCACATCCACCACCTCCTATGGGATTATAGGTGGGCCTCCTCGTAGCCAAACCCACTTATGCATCACAAATCACAGTCACACTATATATCGTAAAACAACCAATCCCATCCTCACTACCAGTGATGTGGCTCCTTGACACCGACCGCGTCTACTCTTATTACTCCTCAGCATCAAGCCTTAGTTAGGTGACTTCATGTTGGAGCATGGTCAACAAAACACTTGAGCACGTGCTAGCTTTGTCATCTCTATCTATAGCCCCCTGTTACCTCCCGTGTCATGGTGTTGTATTACTCGTTGCTATCGTCGCCATGAGGAGAGAGATGGTGGCCGCTTTACTCATCATGTCCCTCATGTCACCACCATCACTAGGAGGAGGGATCAAACGATTGAATGTGAGGAAGAGGATAGAGGGGCTAGCAAGGAAAAGTAGGAGGGGCCGAGGGCTGGAAGGATGGAAAAGGGAGGGAGTGGAGGGAGGTTGGCTGGCTGGGAGGAGGGGTCAGGGTAAATGAAGATAGCATCAAATGGGATGAGGGAGAGGAGGGAGTGCTACCGACAAGGATCAAGTTAAAAGTGGCCTATAGTACTGAGGAAGAATGCGGTGGCCTAATGGATTGGATGAGGAGGCGGTGGTAGCCGCAGAAGGAAAGGAGAAGAGATGAAATGGTGCTAGGTTGGAAGAGGGGGGAGTTGGAAGAAAGGGCGTTAAAGCCAAAATGGGGTTAGAAGGTGGATGATGACTAGGGAGAGACCGGAAAAAAGGAGAAAAAACCGCATGAGATGAGAAGGTGGGAGGGAAAAAATTAAGGTTTTGGATGGCTTGGTTGGCTAGGAGCCTAGGAGTGAGTTTATATGTTAGATTGGTTCAATGAAGTGGCATAGGATGGCACAATACATGGTTCAGGTTCAACTGTTTGGTTGGTGCAATGAGATGGTGCGGTTCATCATACAACATCTAGTTTGTCGTTGACTTGAGCCAGACAATGTACTTGTACGGGGCTGCTCTGCAGGCGGAGGCTTTTGCACTCGCGAAGCAGCTCAGGGGAAAGTCGAACCAGATAGAAGTATCAAGCCTGAAACTCTCTCTCTCTCTCTCTCTCTCTCTCTCTCTCTCTCTCTCTCTCTCTCTCTACGAGGCTGCTCCGTGGGCGGAGGTTTTTGCACTCGCAGGCAGTTTAAGGGAAAGTCGAACCAGCTAGATGGATCAAACCTGAAATTCTATCTTTTCTTGCTTTTATATTACCCCCGATCCCCCATTTATGGTAAGGGGATTTTTTTACAATATCTTTATTTCTAGTTCGCACCGCTCTTTCTCTCTAAAGAGCATCAAAGAAATATATATTTACAGATCTTTCCGTGCTCCCAACGCGTTTTCGAAATCCAAGACGTTTAAGAACCGATCCGAACAGTTGATCTTGTTCGTTTCACTGAAATGTAGCCAATGACCAAGTTTCGTATTTTTTTTGAATTTATTTACTATTTGTTTTCTATTTTCGAAAACCAGCCTTCCAATTAGTCGTGGTGCGTCCAAAAAAACTGAATTTTGAAAATAGGAAACAAATAGTAAATAAATTCAAAAAAATACGAAATTTGGTCATTGGTTACATTTCAGTGAGACGAACAAGATCAACGATTCGGATCGGTTCTTAGGCATCTCGGATTTCGAAAACGCGTTGGGAGCACGGAGAGATCCGTGTTCTGGGGTGCACGCTAGCCTTCCTCTATATATATATATATATATATAGAGAGAGAGAGAGAGAGAGAGAGAGAGAGAGAGAGAGAGAGAGCAGATGGATCCTATCCCCTATAACGAACACTCATTCCTATCTATTGATAGAAAAGAAAGATCTTCGTCACGGACTTAGCCTTTGTTCTTTTTTATTTTTTTATTTGAGGAATTCCTCATATCCAAGGCAGCTCCCCACAAACACCCCACCCATATGACTATGCCTCCTTTTGAATCGACAGTAATCCCCCTATGACCACCAGTAAAGCGAGGGCCAAGAAGTCTTTCCTACGAAAATACCTTTCGGCCTCTGACCTGCTCCCCTAGGTAGGGGCTTCAGGGGAAAACACCCTCACGCTCGAAACTAAGACCTAAATGGCCCCCACCGCCTCAGCTAAGGTGGGGCTAAAAAGGGAATTACAGGAGGACAGGGTTGTTACAGGTCGTACGAGTATCTTTCTGCCACGCGATACGAATCCTGGCACCAGTGGGGCCCTCGTTACTTGTTGTCTCCAAGCTTCTTAGAGATCAAAGGAAACTCCACCCCTTTGCGCTGCGTCTGCAGGGCAATTGACTCTCCTCTGGATCCATACCGAGTGCCTCCCTTGTGGCGCCATATATCCCCGGTCTGCCATCGTCTCGGCCATGGGAGACAAAGCTTCTTTCGGGCCATCGCCCCCTTTGGTTCGCCATCGCTTCACCTATGGGAGACGGAGCTTCCTTCGGGCCATTGCCCCTTCCATCTGCTATTGCCTCGCCCATGGGAGGAAAAGCTTCCTCCAGGCCGCCACCCTTCTGGCTCGCCACCTTTACCCTCATTTGCTTGCTCTAGAATCGTAGGGGATTGGTGTTCCCCGCTACAACATAGTTAATGGGTTGTTTATTATTTTGAGATTGGTTAATCATATAAAATAATTGGATATCCTTGTAGAAAATGTGAACACTAAAAATAAAAGGAATAATGTTGATGCTATAATACACATACGTATTTGGATAATTTTTAATAATATCAACTATTTAAATTGTTTACGCTTGAAAATCTATAAGTTATTTAGGGTTCCATACTTCCATTACGATGACACAAAAAAAAGTTATTTTGTGTTCATGTAAAATCAGTGGCAGTCCGTGGGCTCCATTTACTAGTCGGATCCTACCTATACACAAACGGTGAAAATAGCTCACACAATAAGTTGTATTTTGCATATGTCTAAAATATCTATTTCGTGTAGAATATTTTTGTTTCCGAGCTGCAATTAGCTGCTACGGAATAAATTGGTACAATTCTTTATGCTTTGTCTTTCTCCTCTACCTCATATCATTTTTTATATGACAAAGGTATTATGGGGATGGTATACCATGGTGAAGATAAGGCGAGGCGAATAAACAAAGGGCCAACACTATTTCCGAGGCAAAGTCACGATGGTTTTAAGTAAACCCTTGTGACAAAAAAAGGAAGAGGTTTCCCTTCACCTAGAATCCCCTGCAAGACATTCCCAACCATATTCCTTTTTCTCCCCCTAACTATTACTGAAGCAGAGAGAGGAAATAAAATATAAGGGAGAAAAATGTAGAGAGGGATTAAAAAGTTGATGAATAGTAATGAGATAGTAGAAGTTTAGAGATAGGTTTGGTAATGTCCTAAGCCTCGCTTCATCCAAACTAGCAGCACCTAGATGAAAAAATGATCAACTTGGCAGCTACGGCAACCTAGAGACAAACAATACAAGTGGACCCATATGAATGTCAGCATGCAGAAGTATCATTGCATCCTTCCAAAATGGGATAAACTGTAACTGAATGGAGGTTGAAGATAATGATGATGTGAACACTTTAGTATGATTGTGGGAGGGTATTTTGGTCCAAAGGTCTATGTAAAAAGACCAAAAAAGACATGCTTGTCGAACCTTGCTTTATTGGTTCAACATGGGTAATTAGGGCATTCAATGTAAAAGACTAATGTTGCTTTTCTAGGTTAAAATAATGGATCCCGTTGATATAAATAGTTCCCCTATAATATGTACGAGTACATGTAAGTGGTTAAGACCCTAAAGCAAAAATCAATACACACACTCCGAAAGCAGTGCTGAGTCCTTTTGGAGGCTACTCCATCATTGAGGTTGCATTGCTCGTCGCTTTGCTAGGCGTGCAACTCGAGGGGTGTTTCTTTTGTAGTTCAGAATATCACTCAAGTAGTGCTGTATAAAAAAATATCACCAAATGTTCGTGATTTTCTCCTGATAAGAAAATGGTGAGCGCCAGCGTCCGGACGTCTGTCCGGACGCCCACGAGCCGAACCACCCGTGTCCATTGGATCGCTGACGCTGCATGGATCCAACGCACCCCGGTGTCTCCCGCGTGCATGCATGAAGCCGGTAGCTGTTAGTCGATCGTTTGATCAATTTTTCAATAAAATTTCTGATTTTTGTATAAAATTCAAACAATGTTCAAAATACGTGGAATAAATTTCATAATTTTTCTAAAATCGAGAGCAACCCATTTTAAATACTTTTTGAATTTTTGAATTTTTCACTTTTTTAATTTTTTATGCGAAATTAGGAGAAGGCACTTATGAAACTTACATCTATACTAGCGAAACTTGGCCGTGTGCTGATAAAACTTGACCGTGTGCTGATGAAATCTGATGAAACTTGGATGAAACTTCGATATAACCTGATGAAACTTGGATGAAAGTTGTTGAAACTTGAATTGACCTGATGAAACTTGAAGAAACTTGGATGAGATCTGTTGAAACTTAATGAAACTTGCATTAAACCTGATGAAACTTGGCAGTTCGGCAAGTTTAACGAATATGAAATCCAAGTTTCAGTAGGCGAAACCCAAGTTTCAGTAGACGAAACCCAAGTTTCACCAGGTAAGTTTGAAGAGTTATATGGCAACATATATCTTTTTGTTCGTAAAAATATGAGAAACACGTTGGTGCGAACGATTTTTGAATTGGAGCATCCAGTCAAAAATTATGGTCGCCGAAAGAAAAAAATGCTTGTGGATTCCACCTATAAAGTGCACACAGTGCCGCCGCCCCACGTTGTGCGCCGCGCAGCGCGGGAGTCCAGAGGCGGCTCAAAGGGTTTCCCTAAAAAAATAGGAGTATAAGTTATTGCTAGTCTCTTTCTTTAGATTCCTCGGAGCAGCTTCTGTGCCCCTTCTAAAACCTTTGAAGAGACGGCGTCCTCTCTTATCCCCCGTTTTTGGGCTGCTATATAAATATGCTTTTCCAAAAGTCTGCCTCGCACTGATCTGTTGGAATTAATAAACTAACGCTATTATTAAGCTATTTTGTCCAGCACTTCCTGAAATTTCTTTGCGTGATAGCCACTGAAAGTATATATTGCTTGCAAAAAGAGTGTGATTCAGAAGGAAAAGTGAGAAGATAAACAAAAAAAAAAAGAGAAAAGAAATGGCAGCTACTTGACGTCAAAGTGGATTGCGTGCCTATCCTACTTAATGGCAGCTACGTAGGTGGGGAGGCATGCGCCACGTTGACTGCCAATAATTTTTTTTTAAAAATAAGGTGGAATATTAGATATATAGCATATAGAATGGTATAGATGATTACATGTTTTTATAAGTAATTAATTTGCTCGTATACAATATTTTTTAGGAATAAGTCCATTTTAGGTACTCAACTATCGCGAACGTCCAAAAAACCACATAAACTATGATTTGGTCTGTTTTACATACCTGAACTTTTAATACCGGCTTAAAAGCCATCACAATCTTATTTTATTTGGTGGTTTTACTGACGTGTCACCATGTAGTAGTGGTTTTACTGACTTGACTGACATGTGACATCACTACGTGGCGCCACGTCAGCAAAATACCTAATAAAACCAGGTTGTGATGGGTTTTGAGCCGGTATTAAAAGTTCAGATATGTAAAATAGACCAAATCATAGTTTTGGGGTTTTTTCGGACTTTCGCGATAGTTGAAGTACCTAAAATGGACTTTTTCCTATTTTTTAAATCCTCACATAGAGTCGACTCTTATTTAAGAGACGGCTCAAATATCTATGCATACACTCTCTTCTTTACATCATTAATTAACTAGCTGACATGACACTGATTAGAGATAACTTAGAAACTGAAGAGGCGACTGTACATGCTCAGTGTTACGAGTATTACGAGTTTCGCAAAGTGCTACAGTAATTAATAGTCAAATATCAAGTAACGTATCCTACGATCCGCATCCGCAGACATCGATCGTCCTTGAGAGAGCTGGATGGTGCCAATCAACGGTTCATACTCCTCCAGGACTACCATGGGAGGCTTCTGCGGCGGCAAACAAAGAAATTTCCCTTTTTCTGTAAACACGTGGGTGCCAACGATCTCGTAATAGTCGTCAGCTCTGTACATTTGAAGAAAGAAATGTTGTTAAGCTAGATGCATTGTTGACTTGCTATGCATATACATATGAAAACATATTCTGTTCAATCAAGTGTACGGTGAAACCATCGTGCAACCGATCCATTAAAATTTATAAAAAATTATAATTTTTTTTGTAGATATACTTTTCAACTTACTCTACCTCTGTATTTTTAACTTCAAATTCATCCTATGTTGAAAGTTAAAAAAACTATCAATTTTGAATTCATCAAAGCCATCATTTTTTTATAACTCTTAATATAAAATTAATTTTATTTTGAAACTTCATACAAAGGTAGAGTAAACAATGAAGTATATCTAAAAAAAATTAGAATTTTTTACAACCTTTGATAGTTCAGTTACACGATGGTTGTACGTAAACTTGATTGGATAGGGGTGTGTGTCTCTTAGTCCGTCCTCGTTATCATTGTCAAAGCTCCAAATATTTTTTTTTTGCAAACAATGAACAATGCACACAGCCAAACAAAATGGATATTCTTTCAAAGAGCTATCCAATTAATTAATTCACCAGTGAGGTGAGGAATTGAATTCACCAGTGAGGTCATAACGAGGAATTGACAAAATGTATGTTGTGTTTAATTAGGCTGTGTGCATTGTTCGTTGTTTGCAAAAAAAAAAAAATATTTGGAGCTTTGACAATGACAACCGAGGACGGACTAGGATCCAGAGAGCCTCGATCCCCCGTTGATCAATTGTGGATTGGGGGCGGTCCGCTTTGCTATACCGTCACGCATAGCTCTAATTTTTTAGTTTTTTAGAATTTATAGAGAATTTTATGGTACATCTTAGTTATATTGACAGTTTTTTCATTGGTGAGGCTAGGGTTTCCACACTGATGGTGGTGGCACCATAAGGCTAGCGCAGTGGTGGTAGAACAGCGCTGCAAGGCCAATGGGTTGGGCGTTGGCAGTGGGACGGCTCTACATAGCTATGGTCCGTCACTGCCCCTAGTACCTACCGCTTAGTCCTTCCGCAAGGTGCAGCCACGTTCACTAGGCTCCCGTCGACCTTCCTCTTCCTCACCTCCAACTCAAGTCACCCGCCCGAGGCTACCGCCAATCGCCGTAGCTCACCACCTCACCACCTCCGGCCTCGGCTCCTTCTCACCTCTATCGGCTGATGTCGTACCCCATATCCTTCGGTTGCCACCCCGTCCCTCCCCACATTCAGATCGAGCGCTGCTGCCTTCCTTTTTCTCCCCGCCTCCATCCCGTCCAAGCCAGCGCCCCTCCTCCCCACTAATATAGGAGGCTTCTTTAGATTTGACCAATGGGAGAGTCTCCGGACATATCCCACACATTTGTTGATGTTTTTTTGCATGTGATTTTGTAGATTGTGATAGCTTGCGATTGGGAGCTTGAAGTAATTGCTCTAGCTCACGAGCGCTCACGACCTTGCTCAACTTTTTCTCTAGCTTGAGCTGAGCCTCCCCTCTAGCTCATGATGCTTTTATGAGCCCAAGTCAAGCCAGCCCTTCAACTCATGATGTTTCACAAGCCCGAGCTGAGCTAGGACATCATGATCAATATACAAGATAAGCATAATTAAATTTTAAGTGAAGATAAAAAAATCAGCTTATGCACAAAAAAAGTGGTAACTGGTAGGAGAATTTTGATTTACATTTCTTGTTGGACATAAATGATTTTAGCCATGTGGCATACGACACGTCACCTGACCCATCGGTTGCGGAGAATTAGGGATTATTTTCGTCGGCCTTGAAAGTCATTATTTTCATTGGCGGACGACAATTTTATGTTTTCCATATTTGTCGGCTAGAAAAATAAGCCAAATACCGACGAAAGTAGCTATTTTCATTCGTATTTAACTTATTTTTATCGGTTTCTGGCCAAACAAAGATTGATGGTTTCATGTAGTGCTAGCACGCAAGTCTAATTCTTTTTTCAAAAAGGGATTTGTCTCATTTCCATTATCAGAGATCACGAAAACTATAGAAAGCATTCATGTTTTTGTCCGGACACCTCTCTCCACACCTCTCTCCACTTCAGTTCCAGGTACCATCATCCACCCATAACAAAAAAAGATAGACACCTTGCGCTTGATATCAACGACGAAAACCAGACGTAACCCCAAAATTTTAAAAAACAAATTAAGATGATCTTCTTGACTACTTATTCCATCATCTGGGACCTTTTTCGCCGCCTTCAGAGCTTTTGGACCCCCAACCCCATCCCTGCGCCTACGAGAGTAATTGCTTGCTCTCCTCTCCTTTCTTTTGTTTCTTAAGTGATATGGGCCATTCAAGTCTCTGACTGGAATATTCGTTCATGTGAAGGTTATAAGAATCTTCTGAAGCAACTACCGGAATAATTAATTAACCTTTATATCCTTAAAAAATTGAATATTTAAGCTAGGAAAATTGTTAACTTCTGCCTTAAGAGGGAAGATTCTTCTAGTTATGATTAATCCTAATTATCATATACTGAGGACTGAAGAATCAGTGCATGTGTAAATATAGAGGGAGTATGTGTCTCTTTATACATTTGCGTTTGGCTTGTGTCAATTAATTGGTAGCAGCCAATTAATCTATACCGAGTTCTGATATTAAGGGAAAAATTGATTGAATAATATTGATATAAATTGAAATTGGGAAACTATGCTGTAGGTGTTGGATATCTGTGATATAGGCGTGGTTTCCGCCACCTAGGAAGGCTAAATGCGGCTTCCGCCACACGGCTGGCTTCCGTCGTCCTAGGTGGCTAAAACCAGCTGTTTCCGCCACCCCGGATGGCGGAAGCGATCCTGAGCCGCCACGTGGCCGAGCCGATCTCCCCGGCGCGCGACCGAGCAGATCGTTCCCTGCAGCGCTGAAAACTAGCAAAAAAGCGCTGAAAACGAGATTAAATATTAAATAATTTTCTCGCTCAATTGTTTTAGAGAGTGCAGTAACATTTTATGCACATCTTAGGCCCTCTTTGATAGCTTGTTTAGTTCTAGTTTTTGTTGGGATTATAATTTTTGATATTTTTGCATAGACCATTTACTTTAGTTTTTGAAAATAATTTTTTTAGGCTTGGTAGGGCTTTTCTCGAAGATCTGAAGAATATTTTTTAAATAATTTATTTAGCTTTTTCATAGCACGTTCAAAGATGGTCAAATTTTCCCAAATACAACTAAGCTAAAACTAAACAAGCTATCAAAGAGGTCCTTGGTAAGAGATATCATAATCTTATGTTTAGGATTATTATATTTATTTTAATCATTTACTCGAAAACGGTTTATGGTTTTAGAGAACCGGAGATTAAATAATAAAAATTAGAATTACATGATACAAACAATGGCACGCATTATGCATAAAACAATCTACCATAGTAGTGCATCATAACTAAACCTACATGACTTATAAGATTTAAAAACATAGTTGTCTTACACGATAATCATACTACTGGGTGCAGCGGGGTATTTCCCCCTCGCAAATGCGCTAGGTCCTGCTTCCCTGGCTCTAGCAGCCCTTTAGCATTTTTCGGCACAGTCTGCCTCACGCTCATTGAACTACTATTGTCGGTCAGCCTCACGCTATGCCTGAAACTCTTCTCTCGCAAGCTTGTTTCTTTCTTCCATGAGGACGTCTTGTCACCGTTCCTCGGCCCTGGCCCTGCACCCCGCCGCCTCCCAGTGCATCTACCGCTCCATTTCGAGAGTCTGCTCCGCGTCCAAATATTGCACAAACTCGTATAATAGAGGCTAATAAGATTGAGGTTAGCATTTGCATGTATACGTTCATTAGTGAAGAAATAAGTAAGAAGTTACTTACATGGTACTTTGCCTTTCTCTCCATATTGACTGTTTGGTCGTATGCATAGTTTTCGTACATCCAGTACCTTCTCCCGTAAGTGTAGGACATATCTTGGGACTTTCTCAAAATGCAAAGACTTTCGCATAGACACATGGGCGGCTGAACACCTTTTAGGACAGATTCGAAGAGAGACTCCCTTGATGGCGATGGGAACTCCATGTCACTCCCTTGATGTTAAGAGGTTTGCGAAGTGAAGTGGTTAGAATGCTCTTTTTTGGTTGTGTTGTTCGGAGTGAAACTAGTTGATGATATTTCGCTTGTGCCTCTCTCCTCTCGTGGTGCCATTACAGCGTACACACCAATCTCGAATTCTTCCTCAATAGACTTTGTAATATACAAGTCTCAGGAACTTCGGTTCTGAAGCTTCCACAGGTTGCACACTACATGCGAAGTGTTCGGAACGTAAAGGGGCCGAACTGCCTATAGGCGCACTTTGAAGTTTCGCCGATCTATACCAAGTGTTCTGACTACCACCCCTTTTAAGTATTTAGGTCCTACAGTAAGATCTATTGCGGCTTGTGTGTGTGCATGCAACTGTGCGTGCTAACAAAAGTACCCTGCACTTCTGTTGGAGCATCTCCATATAAAATATGCAGATTGTACCATAAAGATCTGTCCATGTGTCATTCAAAAAAATTGTCACTTATCTATATATGCATTCTTAATTATTGCGAAAGTATACTACATTGTCACTCATCTATATATTAAAAAATTATTGCATTAAAATTGTCGAACGCTTCCGCCACACTCAATTATTTGCAGTAAAATTAATTTAGTTAATAATGTAACATTCTATGTAAATTGAAAAAAGATACATGCGGTCGTATATTTAATAATATTATATTTATTTTAAGCATTTACAAAAAAATGTAATTCTGGGACAGAATTATGGAAACTAGAATTATATATTTTCAAAATTTTATTTCAATGTAAAATTTTTCTTCATTTTATTTCCCTAAAAAATCCCCTCTATAATAATGTTTATGCTTGTAAAATCTCCTAAAATATGAGTTAATATGACATGTGCAGATTTGTCCTTAATATTTTCTTACCAATATTACAAATTATTGCTTAATTAGTTATTATTCTATACAGATTTTACACAGCACACATATTTTTTGCTCATGTGCATGCCTGTAGTATAAAAATCTATTTACCTAACCGACTCTTGTTCTTGTGCATGTCTGTGCAACAACAACCTACTTTTTAAAATTAAATAATAAACACTATCGGTGGACACCATTTTAAAAGTTTATTAACTATGACCGACCTTTATTAATATAACAACTTAATTAATATGTATAATACAAGTTAATGAAACGTTTGCGCTCTCATTAATACACCGTATCTTCGTTCCAATTTTTTAATTTAACTTCAAATTTTGCATGCACATTATGCGTTAATATTTTCTTAGCACTGATAGAAATTATTCAGTACTATAGTCATCACATGTACAACATAATGCTACATTTTACTACTGTATAAATCTACATTAATCTATATTTTATTCTACTGTATTATACAAGTCTAAGCACGATCGTTTATTAAAATGCACACCTAGTGACAATATGTCGAATAAACAGTCTGCTCACAAGGTACCAACACCTGCGCATTGAAACACATGAATAATGAATGCAAGTTTTAAAACTCAAATATCATATTACATTACCTCCAGACTGGTTCAAAGCAAAAAACAGAGCACCTTGATGAAGACAGTGAGAAAAAACAAGCAACACAAGCGTAACTGAGCACCGGGCAGCAAAAATGCGTAAGCGTAGCTGAGCACCAGGCAACAGAAATGCGCAAGCACAACTGAGCACCAGGCAGCACAAATGTTGTGCGAAGAACTGAGGACCACTCGTTATATAGCCGAGCGTGTTTGGATTAAATCATCATAAGCATGCAATTTATTAATCAGTAATTACTCATTTAGTAATTAAACGCAGGCTTAACATATAAGTGGGAGACATGAAATGACGTTCCACCAGCCCTATCGTCTTTTTACGCATGCAGCTGCTAACAGGCACGCACTTCAACGCGGAGGGGTATCCGAGGCGCGGGCGGAGGCGCCGTGTGGGCAGCCGAGGTGGCTTCCGCCACCCAGCGTGTCGTGACCCCAGTACTTGTAATGGGAATCCAGCACCACGAGACGATACTAATCCTAGTTTAGTATATCGTGATGGACAACACGGTGGAATCATCACAGTATATTTAATTAACGTGAAATATGAGTAAACCATAGTATTTTATTACAAAAACAAACTGGCATACCAATTGATAATCCATACGGAATTAAACAATAAGCAGAAATAACATCAGAGTGATCCAATTAAATAACTATTATAAATTCCAAGGTGTCGACCCGAACACCTTAGCTAGTCTTGTGCCCCCTCGTCAGGGCCTTCCTGGTCCTAACCGTAATCTGAGTAAAAATATGTCCACGAGCAATTTAATGAGTACGCGGCTACCCAGCAAGCAGACCTTAATTATGAATGCAAGGTCAAGGATGGGATTAAGGTTATTTTACCCAAAACCTAAATCTAGTCATATTTTAGTTGTCCAAGTTTTAATTAGTGACTGCATGATAATCATTAGAGACTCTTGATATCCAAAAGAAGGTGCATCTCGCACCAGGCCAATCCCAGCCTATTCTAATCAGGTTTATTATGAAAAATGGTGAATCTACTTGTGCAAACCTTTTCAGACTCGTCCATAACCGTGGACAAGGCTATCATGATAGTTTTAACTCTGCAGAGTGTGTACAAGTTTCTCCACAAGCCCCGTCTCATCCACTAGGAGATACGGTACAAGACTTTTCCAGCCTACTACGCCCACCACTTCGCCAGCCCTTTCTTTAGGTTTCTCCGGCCCGCCTGGTACACGCCGCAGAGGGGGCCCTTCCACTTATCGGTACCGGCCCGGGGCATTCCCCTTTTAAGCCATTTGGTCTCAAGGACGCACCTACCCTTCAGGGAAGATTGCAAGCCTTCCCCTAGGGCAATAGTGACGAAACGTAACCGGCCAGCCTACAAGCCAGTGGTTAGTGGGTTTCATAGTGTACTAAGCCAGAGCCAAAGGCACAAGTGGTTGTATGGTAAGGTTCGATCCAGCAGGACACACGCTTGAGTCCTTATTAGGGGAGATCGTCTCAACACCACCACAATCCCGGAAACATCTCTGTCGGGTCTCCCCTAAGTCATCTACACTAGTTTTAATTGATTATTTTTCATCCAAAATCGATTAATTTTCATCCAAAATCACCACTATGAGGTACACGCCATACAAGGCACAAATTTTATAGTGAATCCCCAAATGCAATCCTACACATTCTAATCAAGGATAGGCTAGGAAAAGTATAACGGGTTCACAAAGGTGGCTAAAGCATATTAATAAATGATTAACATGTCCAGGTACTCACGCTTAATTGCATGCATGCAGATAATTCAGGAAATAAATAAAAGCAAATTAGATTGTAAAACTAGGATAGAATATGTTACTATGCTTGCCTTCGAAAAACTCCGCGCTTTGAGAATCCCACATCGGTTCTGAGCAACAATCCGGACAACACTCGCAACCACCATCTAAACATACGAACAACAAAGAACATAACAGCAAGATCAATACATATAAAATATTTATTAAATATACAGAAAAATTCTAGGATTGAAATCTGATTTTTAGGTCCCAAAATCATCCAATTTGAAGTTACGGAGCTCCCTAAACAATTCGGGGAAGTTTCGGGCTAAATGAAAAATTCTAGGAAAAAGAAAACCCGAATAAACCCTAAATAGGCCGAATCGGCGGAACCAGCCCAGAACTCCCGCGTGCGCTCGGCCCAGCTCAGCCCGGTCCAGCGCAGAGGTAGTGACGGGGCAGTGACGTGGCGACAGGGGGGGCCACTGGTTAGTGTCTCCCGACGAATGACAAGCGGGACCCACAGAACAGTGGCGACGGGGAGGTGCTGGCGTGGTAGTGACGAGGCAGTGACGTGGCGACATATGGCCGTGACGTGGCGTGACGTGGCACTTAGGGACGGTGTGGTGCTGACATGGCATGACACGTGGCTACTGACGCGGAAGGCCACGTGGCAGTGGGGTGCGGGCTATGGGTGACGTGGCATGACACGTGTCAAGCCACGTGGCTCTCGGGCTGACGCGGCTCGGGCGGACCCACCGGTGAGTGGCTCAGGCGTGATTTACACGCGTGCGCGTGGCACGTGGCGCCACGCGTCACGTGCGAGGCGGCAGGCGAGCGGCTGCCTCTGACAAGCACTATGGGTATCAGGTTCGAGTCATCAAGACTCCTACTATGGGTATCAGGTTCGAGTCATCAAGACTCCCACTCATCAATCATCTCGTGGATCTCCCTCTCCTCTATCTGCTGCTCCATCTTCTTCTTCTAGGCCTTCCTCGTCTCACTCCTCATCTCTGATCAAGGCCATGCGTAGGGCGATCTTTTGCCTTGGGAAGGATGAGAGGCGTGCTCGCCAGAAGAACTCAGAGCGTATCAAGCAAAACACTCTGAGGCTCAAGCAAATCCAACGACACCTTGAGATTCCGTGCTCTCCTGATGGCTCGGAAGTCGAAGGGAGTGAAGATGATGACAAGGTCAAAGAGTATGAAGCTGCATTTGACCCTCCTGCTCAAGCTGTTGACGATAGTGGTAGCGAGGAGAGCTACTCTGAAGAAGATGAGGAGGACGAAGACGGTGATTGACTATCTCTTGTGTTGTAGCTTAGTTATCGCCTTTTTGGTATTTTGATGCCAAAAGGGGGAGAAAGGAAAGCTTGTATCGAGAAAGTGAAGCTTGCATCTTTGTCGTTTGTGCAAAACTTTGTCTAAGTTTCAAACTCTGTAATCTCTATTACTTGGCTTGTAATGCTTAGTTGGTGCTAAAGTACTTGTTTTCTAAAATTTAATTTGTGTTGCCATGCTATTGAGTGCCCAATGCCATGCCATATGTATCTTCTATTTACTGCATTTACCTACTCTTTTATCTCCTCGAATGCAAGGATATAGGGGGAGCTTCTAGTTTTTCAAATCTATTCACTCATCCAGGGGGAGCTCTACTATATTCTTGACCATTCAAAAGAGATTTTCTCTAGTTTTAAAAGCTTTAATTGTGTTTGTCATCAATCACCAAAAAGGGGGAGATTGAAAGTGCATCTAGGGTCCGTTGTTAGTTTTGGTGATAGACGACAAGCATCTTAAAAATCTAATCAAGCTTGTTTAGTGTTGGACAGTTTTAAGATTAGAAAATGGATGTGGAGGACTCGTGGAAACCATAAAGATTAAAGGAGAAGACGACATTTTATTTTTAAGTGTAAATCTTTTCTTTTGAATTGAGTTAAGGACACGCCGTACTATTAAGAGGGATGCGATGGAAAATCACTTTTAGAAGTTCTAAGTGCTCTTGGTCGAAGTTCCTTGACACACTCTTTCTACCAAATAAATTTGAGGGTGTTTGCTTTGAAATCATATCGGACTATCCGATATAGTCCGGAACCTTCCGATCGACCCCTCTCTGTCTTCAGTTATAAAAATATCGGAACATTTCGATGTCAGTCCGGAACATTCCGATACCTACCGGATAAATCCGATCCTTGTTCCGATTGACCCCTCTTTGTCTCCAGTTACAAAAATATCGGAACATTCCGATGTCAGTCCGTAACATTCCGATACCTATCAGATTAATCCGATCCTTGTTTCGATCGACCCCTCTCTGTCTCGATTGCAAAATTTATCGGAACATTCCGATGTTGGTTCGGAATATTCCGATATGGACTAGAACTTTCCGTTGCTTGTTCCGATTGACCCCTCTCTGTCTCGCTGCGAAAATATCGGAACATTCCGATGTTTATATCGGAACATCCGGTGTCTGTCAACAGTAACGGCTAGTTTTGACTGCGTGGGTATTTATTCCCCTCCTCCACCCACCGGTTGGGGTTGCCTCTCACACATACTCTCAGCTGAACACTTATTGCAACCCTAGCTCTCCACCTTCCAACTTCACTCCACCATCAATTCCATTGATTGCATCTTTGAGTGGGTGAAGAAGCTAGTTCTAGAGTCTTCGTGTTGATCAAGCTTTGATTTTGAGCACTAGTTTCATTCTCCAAGTTGGGTTTTCCATCGGATTTGTTACTCTTGGAGTTTGAGGGCTCCTAGACGGCTAGGAGTCGCCCTAGAGCCACCGGTGCTTTGTGTGGTGGCCGGGGAGAGTTTGTGAAGGCCGGCTTCGCCTCCGAAAGGGAAGAATCCATTGAGTGAAACCGGGAGTGCTTGGTGAAACCCGGGAGGTTAAGGGTCAAGAGGGACCCTAGCTCAAGTGTGACCGAGCCGCCTCAACGGAGACGTAGGATCCTCTCAAGGATCCAAACTTCGGGAACAACTACTTCGAGTCTCCTTGTGTTTGTGGATTTCCTCTTGCTTATTATCTTTAGCTTGCTCTCTAACCATATTTGGTGCATGCTTTACTGTTTACGCACCCTAGTGTTTTCACCCTACTCCCAGCAAGATCGGACGTTCAGATTCTAGATCATATAATCTGATTCATATCGGACTATCCGATCCTGACATCGGAACATCCGATATTGTCTGATCCGCTGCATTGTTTTTAAGCTGTAATTTTTTTTAAAGCCTATTCACCCCCCTCTAGGCTACATCTCGATCCTTCACAAGTGGACCCACCGAGACGCTCGTCGCGGCGCGATTGGTGGCGTCGCCGGTGCGGTCCCGCTCGGACGCGCTTTGCGGACCCCGTGGGACGCGTGTCGGACGACGATAGGGGCGACGCGTGTGCCAGGCGTGCGTGCGGCGCGACGGCGACAACGACAGCGCGGGACAACGGCACGGGGTGACGTGGCGACAGCAGGTTGGCTCCGGATCTCCCGCCGGCGGTGCGAACGCCGAGGTTTCGCCGGCGACTATGGAGACAGCTAACTATGGCGAGCTCTAGCGGGCGGAATACAGCACCGATTCGGGCGATCCGCATATGCATTTTATTCATCTCGACGAGATCTATCTACTAGTACCATCTACACGACGAATTACCTACAGAGGAGAGAGATTTACCTCGAAAACGCCTTAGGATGGGGTGTCTTGAGCCGTAGGGTTTAGGTGTGGAGGTGGGGAGTGGAGTGGTTGGCGAGGAACAGTAGATTAGGGTCTTATAGGGGTGTAGGGCGCAGGGTAGGGGCCTTTGGCCTTCTAGAACGGGCCTAAAGTGCTAATTCATCTAATATGGGCCATTAATCACATGCTAATATAGGCCATGAGCAATTAACTTATAATTATGCTGAAAAGTTGCAAAATGATACCTTGGCTTATTAGTGAAAATATTGGGACACCTAATAATTTTATTAGGATGTCACACAGCGTGGCCGAAGCGACCTTCCTCCGCCTGGGGTGGCGGAAGCTAGCCTTTCGTCATCTGGGGTGGCGGAAGCCACCTTCTCGCCATGCCAGGTGGCGAAAGCCCCCTTCCGCCGTGCAGCACGGCTAAAACAAGCTCATTTTCGTTAAAAAAATAAATATGCGGCATACTTTTCCAATTTGAAATTATATGTATAGTATTATTTAATCAATTTTTCTGATATTAAGATTTGAATAACGTTCACGCGCTCACACATTCCATGGAAAAATTAACCTATAGGGTTGTCATCACTTTGTCTGCTTAGCTCTTCCTGGTTGTTATCGTTTTTTCGCTGCAGTTGTTGTCGTTTAATTTTCCCATTTTCTACTCTAGCTAACTGTTATTGTGAAGAAGATCAGAGTTTTGCAAAACGTTCTATCTCCATAAAGGTCGCATGTTGCATCTATTAATAGTACAAACGTGAACACTCCCCCCTCCACCTCGCCACGTGGCAGGTTTTCTGCCCCGCTGAGGCCACGTCAACCGAATTCTTCCAGCCGTCCGTTGCTCATCCAGCGGCCTGAGAGAGGCGGCGGCTCCCGTCCCACGTCCTCTTCCCCGATCCTCTCTCTCTCTCTCTCTCTCTCTCTCTCTCTCTCTCTCTCTCTCTCTGTTTGCCTAGCCCCGAGGCCACGCCTCCTCCCCACGCATCCGCTTCCATGCCGGCCTCGGCTGGTCCGCCTCGAAGGCCCAAGCACACCGGCGCCGCCGCCGCTCTTTCCGGCGATTCGCCGCCTCCTCTCCCAGCTCCTCCGCCCCTCTCGCCGCCGCCCGCCGCTCCTCCCGCGCCTCCTTGGCCTCTCGGTCAGGCGGCGAGATCCGGATCCGGTCACGGCGGCCCGAATCCGATGGCGGCGGTGTCCCTGCCTAGCCGGCGGCGTGACGCCACATCGGCGCCGCCTGTGGTTCGTGCCCGGCGACGGCGGTAATCCCTCGCTCTCCACTACAGGAAACGCGCGAAATCTCGACGGCCAAAAATATTCTCGACGGCCAAATATAAGCCGTCGACACAGAGATCATAATATCGACGGCCAATAACATACCGTCGACACAGTGAAACTAATCTCGACGGCCACACAAAAGCCGTCGAGATAAGGTCCTTGAGGCCCGCTCGTTTTTTCGGCTTTTCGAAGGCGGGAAGACTCTATCTCGACGGCTCAAACTCAGCCGTCGTGAATAGTTCATCTTGCCGCCCATCATAATGAATTAATCTCGACGGCCAAAATTTAGCCGTCGAGAACGATTCTAACTCAATGGTGGGTGGCCCATTGAATTTTTCATTTAAGTAAATATTTTTCATAATTTGCAGATTTGTTTATTTAGCAATTTAAATAAAATAACTTAAATAAAAACTAAAATTTTATGCAGTCCCAAATTTTGGGAAAAATATATAATGGTACAAGGTGTTATTTTTTTGCATACTAATTCTTAAAATAAATTTTATTTATAATTAATGTTAGGTATAAGATATGTATATATATTTAAAACTAACAAATTGTACTTAAATGTTTTTGAAATGCAGTATTTTATTACATTCCAAATGAAATGATCTATGTACAATGTTTTTCCAACTCAATGGTGCATTATTTGAAAATTTTGATATGTCTGTGACCCATAATTCATAAAACTCTATAGAACGCTCACTTATACTCTGATCGATATAGCCCCTTACATAGGCAACTCCGTTTGCAAATTTAATTTGAGCATACGAATTTTCTTCATAGTACATTATCATGTCATAAACAATATTAGCCATTAAGAAGTACCAAATATTTTTTAAATTTTTTTAAAATTAACTAAGCTATGTTGACCATCGAAGGGGGGCGCTGCACTAGCCGTCGAGATAGAATACATTCTCGACGGCAAAATAAAAAGCCGTCGAGACAGAGCGTAATTGACGACGGTAGTCAACGCAAGCCGTCGAAAAATACTTGTATCGACGGCTATACATAACAAGCCGTCGAAATAGATTCAAGCCAAGCCGAGCCGACACACATATCTATCTCGACGGCTTGGCCATCGATATAGAAAGAAACAAACGGGCCACGTCACCCTTTGGTCTTTCTCGACGGCCTATTGCCGTCGATATAGATCGTGGCCTGTGAAAATGCGACACGTGGCTAACTTGACGCTGACCGACATAGCTATATCGACGGCTAATAGCCGTCGAAAAAAGCGACCGCGGTCACATCGTGGCGTCTTTGTAATCTCGGCGGCTATGAGCCGTCGAGATATATTTGTTCGACACGTGTCATGGTTTGGTTCGGTATTTGGCTGGTGCGCATCTTTATCGGCGGCTTACGGCCGTCGAGATTGGTCTTTATAAAAAACTTCGCGTGGGACTTAGGCAATTTCGCCTCGATCCGCGCCCACTTCGTCGCCGTCGTCTCGCGCCGCCGCCGCCGCCGCCGCCGTCGTCCGCGCCGCCGCGCCGAGAACCGCCACGCCGCCGTCTCGCATCCGCGCCGCGCGCCCGCTTCGCGCCATCGCCCAGCGCCGTCGCCGCCCTCCAGCCCGTCGCCGCTGCGCGCCTCGCCGTCGCCAGCGCCGCCGCGCCGCCAGCGCCTCCCGCTGCCCCTCGCCCAGCGTCAGCGCCTCGGCTGCCCCTCGCCCAGCCCGTGGCGCCGCCGCTACAGCCGCTACCGCACCGTCCGAGCCGCTGTCTTTCCGCGCCGCCGCCGTCGCGTCTAGCCGTCCGCCGCTTCGTCATCGGAGGTATGTGTTGTTTCTTCGCGCCTTTTTTTTTAAATTTCTGTTGTGTAGTCTCGACGGTCTTAAACCGTCGAAAATTTAATTAGTCTTGTAATTAGTAATAATTTAAAAATTAATAAAATTTAGAAAATTAAAAAATAGATAATGCTATTGTTTTGTTTTACCATTTAATTTTAGGTGCAAGTTATATATAGATTTTAATATAATATTGAGTTAATTAGTTTTGTAAGTAGTGATAATTAAAAAATTAGAAAATTTGTAAAATAGCGAAATTAGGTAATGCAATTGTAATGCTTTGTCATATCATCCTATATGTATTTTTGATTTGCCATGTGCTTTGCCTAATTTACAGTATTTAATTTATGTTACATCGAACCAATTAGTAACCTAGCGTCGTCACCCGTTCGGGTAAAACACAACGCCAGAAAGAAATTGGACGGTAATTGTTCATTTCTATTACTGTTGTGCAAAAAAATGACCCGAATTGTCCAAAGGACAGCCAATGTGTGGCGTCGGTGGACAACTCTCACGATAACCCAGCTTAGGCGTGTCTGCTTGTGGCATCGATAGGAGCGAGATAAAATTTGGTAGCATAACCCTATAGTTCTCCTAGTGCATAACATAAGTCTTTGTTAAGTCGGCTTTCACTTTTTAGCCATCGTTGCACTAAGAGAACTATAGGGTTATGTCTTCTTGATTTTGTCTCGTTTTATCGATGCCACAATGAACACGCCCGAAGCTACTACTGGTGGGTTTAAAGCCTTCCTAAGCCTTTTACAAACCCTAACGTGTAGCTTCCGTGTCAAGACCGATGGATGAAGAGAGGAGGTGGATGTACGATGGATGGAGATCGAGCGGACAACATTGGATGAATGGTATGAGAAGGCCAATGCATTTGTTGATAATGCTTTCAAAGCGACCCCAAACCACGACACGGCGTCGTTCATTGCCCTTATGCGGAGTGTGGAAACTGTAGAAAGAGGACACGGTATGATATGGGAATGCATTTATGCAAAAATGGGTTTAAGGCGGTTATAAATCGTTGGGTTTATCACGGTGAGAGTGGTTGTGCTCGTGTCGTCCCTACTCCTCCCGACGAAGGATTTGATGAAGTTGACAGAATGCAAGATATGATGGATGATTTTGGCTATGATTTTGATGATGAGCAGAGCAACTACCACTATGACCGAATTCTTAACCTGTTAGAGTCTTCCAAACAGCCTTTGCATGATCAAACCACCGTGACCCTGCTCTCTATGGTAACACGGATGATGGCTCTGAAATGCAAGTATAACTTCTCTATCAATTGTTTTGATGAGTTGTTAGGATGTTTAAGCGACGCGCTTCCTGAAGGACACAAGATGCCCCCAAGTTGGTACGAGTGTAGAAAACTGCTTGCTGGTGTGGGAATGCCTTACGAGAAAATAGACTATTGTCCCAACCATTGCATGTTGTATTACAAAAATGAGGCTGCCAAAATGTGTGTGATCATTGTGGGGAGTCCAGATATATTGAGATCGTCGACGGTTGTGGAGAAAAGAAATGACCAAAGTGGCGAGAAAATCTTGCGGTACTTTCCGTTAAAGAAACGACTCAAAGATGTTTCATTACGGAGGAGACCGCGCAGCGTATGAGGTGGCATAAGGAGGGTAACGTGTAAGACCGGTATGATGGTTCATCCGGTGATGGAGAAGCGTGGCAACACTTTGATAGGGTGTATCCGGAGTTCGCAATGATCCAAGGAACGTCTGGCTAGCACTTGCCATGATGGCTTCGCCTTTCAATATGATGGCTGCATCATACTCATGTTGGCCGCTTTTAGCATTCCTCTGAACCTCCGCCTTCAATTCGATGAAAGAAGAATTCATGTTTCTTTCTTTAATCGTGCTCGGACCAAAGAATCTCGGAAAAAATCTTGATTTGTTTATGAGTCCATTGATTGGCGAGTGAAGGAGTTATGGGAAGAGGTGCTCCGACATACGATAGAAAAACAAATGAGATCTTTACGTATGAGGGCTGCCTACATGTACTCAATACATGATTTTCCGCTTACGGTATGTTCTCCGGATGGAGTACACATGGGCGACTTAGTTGTCTGTGTGTTTGGATGATCTGAGGCATTCGATTCACGATTTGGTGGCAAACCTAGTTGGTTCGATTGTCATCGAGCATTTTGAAACCGACATCCTTTTGGAAGCAGGAAAATGCATTCGTAAGAACACCACAATAAAAAGGAGAAAACGTGGTCGTGTGGGTATTATGTTCATAAAGGAATGGCATTCCCAATTGATCTTTGGGTCGAATGGAGCCTATGAAGATTACGGTATCTCACATAATTAGACACACAAGTGTTGCATATATGCTTTGCCATATGCAAATGATCTTCTTTTGCCGCACAACATTGATGTGATGCATCAAGAGAAAAACGTAGCAGAGGCCATATATGGTACAAACTTTGATATAGCTGAAAAAAGTAAAGATAATGCGAAAGCACGGCGAGATTGTCAGGACATATGTGATCGACCGACAATGAATATGGCGGAGGGGGAAAAGAAGAAGCCAAAAGCTGCGTATTACTTAACAGTCTCGCAGAAGAAGGAGGTATTACTTTGGTTTCAGAATAGTCTAAAGTTTCCCGATGCTTATGCGTCGAACTTTGGGCGTGGCGTGAACATCACTCAAGGAAAGATAAATGGAATGAAAAGCCACGACTTTCACATATTCATGCGAGATCTCGTACTGTCGTGTTACGAGGTTATGTACCTGAAGATGTCTGGAGAGCTCTTAGTGAATTGAGTTTCTTTTACAGAAAATTATGTGCTAAGGAGATCAATAAGGATGATATGATGAAGCTTGGGGATGATATCGCCGTGCTTGTATGCAAGTTAGAAAAGATTTATGTTCGGGTTTTTCAATCCAATGCAACATCTCCTCGTGCATCTACCTTATGAAGCTCAACTTGGGGGACCAGTACAATATAGGTGGATGTATCCTATAGAACGTCGACTAAAAAATGTTAGAGCAAGTGTCAAAAACAAAGCACGAGTCGAAGGCTCAATAGCCGAGGCATATCATGTTCAGAGATTACTAATTTCACTAACAAATACTTGGCAATAGATAAAAATGTGAATATTCAGATCTGAGATACCGTTCGATCGATCGCAGAGTTCATCGAGCTAAGAATTTTTCAGTGCAAGGTCAGGCGGTAGGTAAGCATCGACCGAGACTTATCTGGGGATGAGCGAGTTGTCGCATTGTTATATATATTCGACAACATCGAAGAGTTGGCAGCTGTACGAGACGAATTTGTCCGAGTCGAATGGAAAGGAAGTCGACAGCCAACTGCTGGTGATAGAACTCAACTTTTGCGAACGGGTGCTGGACATGGGCGGCCGAATTTCTTAGCATGGTTTTGGAAACAAGCTGCTATTGATGCTAGTTTACATAATGATCTTCGTCAAATGTCACGTGGATGCATGAGATCTGTGAAAGTTCATAACCGTTACGATATAAACGGTTTTCGATTCCGTTACTCCACACATGAGCAAATAAAACCTGATTTGCGATCGATGGCAATTGTGTCTTATGCCAGGGGGAGGATGGGGTTGATTATTACGGTATAATCGAAGAGATAATCGAACTGATATTCGAAGGCAGTAAAGAGCTCTCAATAGTTCTATTTCGTTGTCTGTGGTTTGATCCATATGATGGCGTTCGCGTAAACATGATATTGGCTTAGTTGAGGTAAATCACACTTCCGGACTTAAAGGGTACGATCCATTCATTCTCGCAAACCCGAGCGAATCAGTGTATTATCTCCCTATCCATGCCAAAAACCTATAAAAGGCAGTGTTAAGGAAGATTTGAAGTCGTGGTGGGTTGTGTTTAAGGTTCATCGGCCAGGCAGATTGTTAGACCCAACAACCGATGATTACGAAGGTCCAACACAGGATCACCGACTGAACACCACAATGGTAGTCGATATTGGGTTGGGACTTGACGAATTACAAGCAATTGAAGACCGGATGTCGAAGAAGAAGACGAACATGAGGTTCAAGAAGACCCGGATGTCGTGGGATCGTTAAGCGAAGATATTATGGATGTCGACGATAATTCTTGCTAGATATTATAAATATCCGAGGTTACATGTGCGTACTAAAATATCTTAATTTTAATTATTTATCAAGATTTAAATTATTTATTTGACTAACTATTCTTTAATTTTCATATGCGAGGATATGCCGCCGCCAGATTAAATCAACCCTCCGCTGCATGCGGAGGAGGAGGAGGAGGAGGCCTCGAGCTCGGGCAGAGCTCGCTCGACTCGAGGAGAGTGGAGCGAGTGCGGCCCGGCTGGAGATAGCTGGAGGGTCGTCCTCTCGTGGAGGTAGGAGGAAGAGGGGCCCGAGCAGGGGTGAGGGCCGCACGCCTCTCAGCAGCCTGGACGACCGGCGATCCAGATTGATTGGTGGCAGTACATATTTTTGTAGCCAATTACTTCGTACCATTTTCAATTTAATTATATAAACTGTCACATTTTTTGTTTAATATGCAGCAACATGTCTCGGTGGATGTCAACGAGGCATCGGCCGGATGCTGGCGCTTGGCACCACTGGCGCGGCGAAGACTATCTGGGCTAATAACCCAGATGGGATGCAAGACCAGTGACTGGTGGGATGACTACTGAGCTAGCCCGCATGGGATAGCAATCGCCATGAATCGTTATCCGCGAAGTTTTGGGTAAGATACAAAAATAACTCAGCTTCATTTATTGATTTTATCTTCTAACTATATCTGCTTTGTTATATCCTACTTATTTCGGGTTAAGCTCCATGAGGGACTTCAAGAGACGGACTTCGCTCTGTTATCGGCGGGATGGCGAAGCGAGAGGGTGAGACATGATGTCCAATGCCCGTGTCTCGGCCGTTCAGAGTATCACGGTGAGTAACCTAACCTCACAATACAATTAAGTTTTATGTGTTCGTTTCTAATTTCCACATTTTTCTGCTTTTTGTAGGAGACAGAGCAGCAAAACCTCACCGCCAGTTTGCTTCTTGATTGTACTTGATCGCCGGTCGGTACAACCAGTCCGTCTGAGTGGTGTCGAGGAGGCCTGGGAGGCTATAGGTAGGAAGTGGGACAGCCGAGTGGAAGGGAAGTCAGAGAAGGCAAAGAAGAACAGGGCGTGAAGGATTACAAAACAAACACTTTGGGAGGTGGTCGATCGCACAGTTGGGGAAAAGCGGTAATAAAAAGTTTTTACTTGTCTTCACTTTAGATTTTCGAACTAACACATATCGGTCATATTACAATTTAGTTGGCGAAGACGGGGTTATGCCTAGCCCGATGGGCGTGTGGAAGCAGCCCACACGAAAAAAGCGCCGCTGGTGGACAACCGACCTTAGATCCCCATGCTTATCTCCGTTTGGTAAGTGTCGATAGGATTAGTGAATACAACTATATCTGTTTGGTTATTTGTTTGATTTTGACTATCACAACGACATGTAGGAGCGTTATAAGGGCGCTTATAGAGAGGAGCACGGGAGGAGAGCAATCGAGGAGGCTCCCTCGATCCTCATGTGATTCATAAACACATGGGGGCAAGGCTCACAGGCGCTGGCGATCGGTGGCGACCACCTACTGTAAGATCTCTTTCGTACACTTGTATATTATGATTGCAAAACTGATCGCTGTATATGCATGTTGCAGTCTTGAGTATATGCCCGATGTGCGGGCTAGCTGAGCAGCGGTGAGACACATCGCCCGATTCGAGATCGCCTGCAGAGGAGAGAGAGCGGCAGCAGAAGAGACACGAGGAGGAGCGGGCCCATGACAGAGAAATGTTAAGGGCGATGCAAGAGAGTCCGAGAGGCTGCGCAGAGGACTATGATGAGAAGGCTTCGACAGCTCGAGGCGTTAAATCGCCGGGTAACACAAATCGCAATTCAATTCTTTTTTATAGTGCATATCTTATCATCTCTACTAACGAAATCAAATATATGTGCAGGCCGGTCCAAGTGGTCACGCGGGGCTAGCGGGCAGCTCCTCGAGTCAGGTGGGGACTGCAGGTCCCTACACCGGTGCCCCGGCCGTGTCGGTAGCCATCCAAATTTCTCCAGGCACCTATGTTGGGCGAGGCGGCTACCCAAGTCTGACGGCACCACCGGGCACCTCACGGGACCCACCGCCTCGTCCCCACACCCAACTACCCGAGCGTCGGCGTCCCTGGTTTCGTGATCCAGCGGTAAGTCTCCTATGCCAAATCAATATACTATCGCATTGTACATATATCAACTTACTAATTGAAAAATCTCGAAGGGTTCGGGTTCTGCGATGTCTACTCCTCCGTCCTTCGTGCCACCTACTCGGGGCGACCCTTGGCAGGCGGACGGCTCGAGGAACATGGCCGCCAACCTCGCGGAGCAGCTCTTGGACGCCACCACGGCAAACCATGATCGATGTTTACTTTATTGTGTTCATGATGTTGATATTGTCGTTCGATGTTTGTGAATGTTAATTAGATGTTCGTGAATGTGGATTTTATGTTTGTGATCTTTGTGATGCGATATTTGTGATATATCGAAATTGTCGAACTATGTGTATTTGTGAAATCGTGGGAAAATTAAATGCGGGACGGTTTTGGTTTTGCGGTTGACATTCTTTTTCTTCTTGGGTGCGATAGCATTTACAAAATTAGTGTGATTTTTACAAATTTTTTAATTTTTTTTTTTCTGTTTTTTAAGTATTCTCGACGGCTACACCATGGCCGTCGAGACAGCTTCCATGGCCCACGTGCCAGGTCAACCACCGTCGCGACCCAGGAAGAGTCTATCACGACGGCCATAAGCCGTCGTGAATAACCTCCATGGCCCACCTGGAGGAGCCGTCGTTCACTGCTGATAAAATCTCGACGGCTATCGGCCGTCGTGACTAACTTGTGGGATGGGCCTCGGAACTAAACGGCCTGCTTAAGAATAATCTCGACGGTGTTAGGCCGTCGAGAAAGCACCCAAAGTCAAGTTGCTATAACCAAGAAAGGCGCACTGTTTAAGTGGAAGGAAACTGAAGCTTGCGTGTATTATAATGACAAAGATTAGGACAACACGCACACACCCAAGGAACCGTCAGAGAGAATAGTTGGGTTTTTTGTGGAACAGACGTTCTAAGGGGGTAGCGTATTGGATATCTTTGCTAGGTGTACGATTTATGAGATATGTGGCTGCGAGAAACGTCTCGTCTAAGGGAATAGCGTACTAGATAACTTTGCTAGGTGTACGATTTGTGAGGTATGTGGCTGTGAGAAATGCCTCGTCCCAGAACTTTAGTGGCATTGAGCGTAGGCAGGGAGAGCAAGGCCAACTTCCACGATGTGACGATGCTTCCGTTCAGTAGATCCCATTTTGTTGATGAGAGTGAGGACAAGAGGCATGATGGGTGATGCCAACTTTATTGAAAAAAGGACTTCGACTTTTGATATTTGTCACCCCGATCAGTTTTCTTGGTGATGATCTTACGATTGAAAAGCTCTCAACAAGATTATGAAATTTCTCAAACACTTCGGACTTGAATTTAAGGAGATGTATCCAAGCAAATTTGTTGAAATCATCTATAAAGCTTACATAATATTTTCTTCCCCTGACAGAAACAGAGGAAGGAAGGTCCCCACACATCTAAAATTACAAGTTTCTATAGGAAAACTCGACACTAGAAGATTTAGAATGCAGTAACTAATGGCTCTTGGCCTTTTGGCAGGAATCACAACTTTTTGGACAATAGATAATGAAGGTTGACCTAAACGACCGTGCCATCTTGAGAGAGAGGGCCTGACGGCTCGAAGGACATGCTTGGATGATGATAGAAGGGGATATAGACCGTTGCGACATATTCCTCTAAGGACTGTGTTCTTTGTTCCTTGATCCTTTATCAAGAAAAAATTAGGGTGAATTTCCGGATAGGCATGATTGTCTGTAGCGAAATGATGATCTGACATAGGATTATTTTCTTAGATTTTGGAGCATGTAGAGTATTGTTTAGAAGGTCACGACCAGTAGTATGACCAATGTGACTAATGTCCATAACTGCGCTCTACTTCCATATATAGAGGCCGCATGTTGCGTTTTAATATATATCGGGAACAGCCCCACGGCGAACGCTTACAAGATGGAATTACAAGCCTTGGTTCAAGGAATATCTCTATAAAAGGACACAACAAATTCTATCTATACACTACAGGAAACGCACTCTACGTGGGCGGCGAAAAATCGATGTCGGCGAAGAGTCAGCCGACAATACAATGTCGTGACCAAAACTATACCGCCGATATAGATTGAGGAATATCGTGACCATATAAAGACCGCCGACAAACATTAGCCCTCTCCCACCCGCCGATTTAAAATTCAAATTAGTTTCCGCCAATTATTCTATGTCGTGGCTAAAATAATACCCCGACATTGCTCCTCCCAGACGAAAAAATAATGGTTTGAGCGGTTGAACAATAAAGAGGCCCCACGCGTCGGTCGGCGACGCCAACGCCATGTGGGGCGGAAGGATAGCGCCAGGAGGGCACGGGCGGCCATCTGTGTCGGCGGTTTATAGTAGGCCGCCGACACATAAAAATAAAAAACAAGGGCGCAAGTGTCTCGAACCCACGACCTGCGAGGAGCCATCGCCAAGGCCGTTTACCGGGTGAGCAAAGTAGTTTATTCAACATATGATGGCTACAAATTCTTTTATATGTTGCGATTCCATCGATGTCGGCGACTATGTGCTATACCGCCGACATTTGGTGAGCTCAGATCGGCGGCATCCCTATGGCGCCGATCTTGACCTGCCTCTCTGGCCCGCCTTCCCGTCGCTCCCGGGCCCGTCGCGCTTCGCTAGGTCCCAAGAGGCTTTCTAGGACCATGCAATAGCCATGAGACCTCATTGGACCTGCGGCGGCGTCTCACTCAAGCCTCAAGCAACTTCCTTTTGAGCGGTAACCTCGTACAAGCCCGAGAGCCGTCTGACGTTAGCGTGGTGAGGGAAGCTGCGGTGGCTTCAAGCCGAGACGACGCCGCCGGTCAATGTGGCCTCATGGCCATTGCATGATCCTAAAGTCTCTTAACCTCGCGATGGTGACGTGGCGTGGGCGACGGGAAGGCGGCGGGATTTCATGTCGAGGTTTTATGCTAAACCGCCGATCTGATTAAACAATATCGGCGGCTTTACATATGGTCGCGACATTAGTGAGCTATGTATCGGCGGCACCAGCTTTAGCCGCCGATCTTGAGCTCGCCCCTCTGGCCGCCTTCGATCGCTCCGCCGCCCACGTCGTTCGCTAGGTCCCAAGAGGCTTTCTAGGACCATGCAATAGCCATGAGGCCTCATTGGACTGAAGCGGCGTCTCGGCTCAAGCCTCAAGCAACTTCCTTTTGAGCGATAACCTCGTACAAGCCCGAGAGCCGTCTGACGTTAGCGTGGTGAGGAAGCTGCCGGTGGCCGAGCCGAGACGGCGCCGCCGGTCAATGTGGCCTCATGGGCATTGCATGATCTAGGAAGTCTCTTGGCACCTCGCGATGGCGGCGTGGGCGGGGGAGCGACGGGAAGGCGGGCTGGGGCGAGTTCATGATCGGGGTATTTGGGTGTACCGCCGATACAGAGGAAGCAATATCGGCGGCCTCAGGTATGGCCGCCGACATTGGTGTACTCTGTGTCGGCGGTTTACTATGGCCGCCGACATTGCTTGGTCACCTCGAAAAAATAAGGGCTGTTGCGCTAAGTGGTACACCACTTAAGCGCCGAGCAGCGAAACCCCAGACGCGCCTCTCCCGCCGCCCTGCCGCGCCTCTCCCGCGCCGCCGCCTCCGCCCCCGTCACCGCGCCGCCTCCTCCCGCGTCTCCATCGCCCGCGCCGTCCTCTCCCGCCTGCCAGCCGCCGCCTGCCTCGCTGCCCGCCTCTCCTGCGCCGCCGCCTCCCATCCCGCCGCCCGCCCTCCCCTCCGCCGCCTCCCATCCCGCCGCGCCCGCCTCCCCCCCGCCTCGAGCCGCCTCTCCTTCCCCTCCTCCCGGTGCTCTCCCGAGCCCCTCCTTCTCCCTCCTCCCAGCGCCCTCGCCTCTCCTTCCCCCTCCTCGAGCTCTCCCCTAGCCCCTCTTCTCCCTCCTCCCCCCCCCGCCTCCCGCCTCCTCCTCCACCCATCGGCCTCCCGAGGTAATCTCCTTTTTTTTTTGGTGTAGTAGCTATGTCGCGGTATTTTGTGTACCGGCGACATTAGTGCATGTTAATTAGGTACTTAACCATTGCTAATTATGTATTGTTAATTAGAATTGTTAATTATTTATTTCTAATTATTCATTGTTAATTATGATTGTTAATTACACATTGTGGCCTATTTTGTATTATTTGAACATTGTTAATTAGTTAAATTAGTGCATGTACGATAGTTAGGCGTTGTATCATGTACGAGCCATAGTCAAACCCGTTCGGAGGTGCAACACAATTTAAATAAGGAACACGGACGGTGATTCGTTGTGTTCCGCTTACTTAAATATGTTGTGCTTCCGAGTGTCCATGTTTTGGACAGCTTGACGGATGTTGGTATGAGTATGGGAATTCGTGGCCATGGGAGGTGCAATTGAGATTCCGCGCATAACCTGTCGTCCTTCTAGTGCATAACATAAGCGGCACGCTGCACCGTCGCTGCCTTTGGGGACTATGGGGTTATCTTTGAATTTCAATTGCACCTCCCGTGGCCACGATCCCGCACTCATACCAACATCCGTGTGGGGTAAGCCCTCCTATTTAGTTAGACATGGACTTATATGTAGTAACGCCGATATATGACATATAGTTGTGTATAGTTGAATAAATGCATAGCTCGAATTTAAAAACATGTTTGATTGTACATATAGTAATTGCTTGATGGAAGATCGGCGGTGGATGTATGATGGATGGAAGAGGTCCAGGCAGCATCTGAGCGAGTGGTTCGATAAGGCGGAAGCATTCACAAAGAAGCTTTTCAAGATTCCCTAACCTAAGCGTAGCAAAGGTGCCTTGTCCTTGCGCGGTGTGTTCGAACACGCCAAGAGGTCAAGAGGGAAATCAGCGAGCACATCTGTGAGGCATGGCTTCAAGGCAAACTATTCAGTATGGGTATATCATGGAGAGAGGAAGGCGTCGGCGCCGAGCCTAGCCAATGTGGATTTTGGGGAGGGCTACGATGAGGTTGAGGTCGATGTGTTCGACGAGCTAAGGGATGATGTGGAACAGGGCTTTTGATATCTCCCGAAGAACAATCCAACCACTTGCACGTAAATTGAGGAACTCCTTGATCTGAAAGAGCGCTCCATGAGCGAACCGACGTGTCGTGCTCTCGGCGATGTCGCGTCTAATGGCGGTTAAGACGAAATACAACCTCTCAGCCAATTGCTTTAACGACATGTGTAAACTGTTAGACAGCTTACTTTCGGCTGGACACAAGATGACTCCAAATCTATACGAGTCGAAGAAGCTTCTAAGCGTGTTAGGCATGCCATGCGAAAGGATAGACTACTGTCCAAAGTTCTGCATGCTTTACCGAAGACCGATTCGGGTTAACTCACCGCAAGAATTGTGGTGAGAGTTGGTTCGTGCTAGTTAAAGGACGAGATGGTGTAGAGAGACAGCGGTTTGCTCGTAAAACCTTCCGCTTCTTTCCCATCTCTCACCGCAACGCGTCAGACATGTCCAAGTCCACGGCTAGGCAAATGAGGTGGCACAAAGAGGGAAACGTACAAAGAGGGTGTGATGATTCATCCGTCGATGGAGAAGCGTGGAAGCATTTTGACCGGCAAGACTCAATTTGCGGCCGAACCGAGAATGTGCGCATTGGTCTATCCACCGATGGGTTTACACCATTCAATATGACCTCGCACCCGTACACATCTTGGCCATGTTCTTTGTCGCCCCGCAACCTTCCCTGTCGGGGATAAAATTACGCCCATTGTCATGGCCCACTCGACGGCCCAATCGAATGACCTACCAGGCCCACTCCACGGAAGGTTCTATCAGCCCATGTGCATCCTGCCGAACAGCCTCTTGGTCGGCACGGTGCGTAACGGCCTAGGATTCGTGTTTGAGTCCTACTCGAACAAGAGTTCTGCGCGGCTACGTGAAGACCCGGACGTTGGTTTCCCGGATTGGAATAGGAGTCGTGATCCCCAAGACTAGGAGTATGCCTTATCGCCTTTGGGATATATTTGGCATGTAATGAGTTCGTTACGTGCTCAGTAGTTAGCCCGCCCGATATTCCTTCTAGAGGGTCGGTTTGCTCACCACTATATAAACAGAGCCCTCTACGGCGTGTTAAGGGGTCGAGGAATCATCTTATAGCTTATCGCGTGCTTTGTACTCGCGTGATCTCGCAGAGACTTGTTCGCCTCGTCGAGCCACCTCTTGTAATCATCTTTGATATATAAGAAAGGCCGGGCGTGGGGCTATTATCTCTCGAGAGGCTGAACCAGATAAAACTCCCGCCTCCTGCTCGTTCTGTTCGTGGTTGTTCGGCGTGTCTCCTATCTCCTCTTTGAAGAACCTTGGTTGACTTGGGTCGATATCCCAACCGCCGATAATTTGGCGCCGTCCGTGGGGATACGCAGATCGAGCATGTCGAACTCCATCAGCGATCTGAGATACTTCCCGAGGGCTACGACTCGGAAGATGGATGTCTCATCCTCGCCGCTTCAGATCGACTGTTCGGTCTCGAACGCTTTCGCATCCGGCGGATGTCTCCGCTACATGGCGTAGATAGCCTCGGATCGCACTTCCGTCATCGGCATTTACTACGGAACTGATGATCTTTACGACGGTTTAGATTTGTCAGATTCCAAGGCTATGTCGGTAGATTCCACCTGTGGAGACACAGCGATGACACCGTCTAGCATACCTTCGCATGGCCCCCGCAGCATTAACATGGCCGATGTGGGAACCTCGAGGATCTGCATGGGCATGGGCGGCCGGGCGGGTCGGGCGATTAACTCGCTCGGCATCAAGACGAGGTCGCGCAGCTTTCGCCATGAAAGCAAGACGTCATTCGCCGCAGCCTCGACGATTCCATCAATCAGACCTTAGCACGGTTTGCGACCGATTATGCGGCAGCGTCGCGACCCACCTCGCGTGGGCGCTTAAGTCTCCCGCGAAGCTTCCTGCTCGGTCAATTCCCCGCGTGACCGGACTCCAGTCGGGCAGAACGCGGATGGTTCAGGGATCCCAGGACCCATAGATCAAAGTCGGGAACGGCTCGAAGCTATAGCAACGGTCCTTAGATCCACCAATCAAGCTGATCTCGCCCGCATGGGCGATGCTGTTGCGTCTAACCTAGAGCGACTGGCTGAAGGCCTAAAGTCTCTAGGAGAAGTCAACAACTCCTCGGCAGCAAGCAGCCAAACTGCCCGGAATGATTCGGACAGCTCTGATCGATCGCGTGACCCCCGTCACCATCGAAGGATCACTGTCCATGAGCAGGCTACCCGTGGTCGCCGTCGCTCGCCAAGTCCTCGTAGTCATCGCGACCACAGGGGCAAGCGCGCACGCGATGATCACGGACGGTCCCCTCGTGAGGAGCGCGTCGTCGCCACCACGAGGAAGGAGCGTGGTGGATTGTCCCGGAGAGAGTTTCTCCAGGCCGAGTCATCCCGTTCAGCAGGAGTTCCCCCGCGCAACAAGACCAACGTCTTCTCAAGACTAGGTTCTGCCGGGGAAGGTGGTCGGTCATATGCTCTGGGCTGCAGGGCTTTCTCTGACGAGCCATACGTTGTCCGGTGGCCCTCAAAGTTCAAGCCCGGTCACATGGAGAGGTACAATGGGACTCGTAACCCGAGAGAATTTCTTTCCATCTCGCCACGCCATCATGGCGGCCGGGGTGACGAGCTCGTTATGGCTAATTACCTCCGTCGTCCTTGAGGGTGCTTTGCTCGGGCGTGGTCGTTCAATCGCCGGGAGGGTTCCATCGGCTCATGGAACCAGCTTTGTGACGCTCGATCGCTAATTTCCGAGGCATTACGTGCGTCGGTAAGGAGGATGATCGCACGGATGATCCGGATGAGCGGGAGACCCTCCGCGGCCGTGAAGCGTTTCATTAAGATCCGCAACACGATCCCGAACATCTCGGATGAATCTGCTTGTCCGCGCCTTCAAAAGCGGAGTCCGCGACGAAGCGGCTCACCCAGATCTCGAGATCAACGAGACTGGACCGCCAACGACCTGTTCAAGGCGGTGATCATATGCCAACGCGGCAGAGCGCGTTCAGTACAAAAAGGCGTTCGACAAGGGCGAGCTGCCCGCCCAGCCTGGTGTGGATGAGAAGAAGAAGAGCAGCTGCAATGTTCCTGGTGACAAGAAGTCCCAGAAGAAGAAGAACAAAGGTGATGCGAACAATACCGTCGCAGGTATGGATCGCGCACCTCCTCCCAAGGATGGGTAGAAGAAGCCCAACAATAATTACAAGGGCAAAAAGCCTGCTCAGGGAGGCGGACAAGGTAAGAAAGGTCCGAGCGACCGATTTTGCAAGTTCCACCAGCACTACGGGCATGATATACGCCATCAGAGAACTTGGGCTACAAAACTCAAGATTTCTACAACGGCAAGGGCCCAATGCCCACCCCGCCTCGAACAAGGTGATGCCGGAAGGCTAGCGCCAAACCGACGATGGTGATCGGAAGATGATGATGAATATCAAGAGCCCGTGAACCATATCGCCGTCATTTTCGGGCGGCTCCTCGGCTTACACCTCTCGGCGCACCTCAAGGAAGCTGCTCGGAGGTCCATTAACGCCGAAAAGGCAAAACCTCGGCTGAATCGATGAAGTGGACCGAGGTCCCCATCTCCTTCTCTCGGGAGGATTGCCCCACCGATGACCAAGCCTCGGCGCCTCCATCGTGGTCGCCCACCATCGACAACGCGAGAGTTGGCCGTGTCTTAGTGGACGGCGGAGCGCTTTGGACTTGCTTTCGCTAAAGTCTTGGGCGAGATGCAAATTCCTCGTTCCAAGTCAAGGAAGTCGCAGCGCCCTTCTACGGAATTGTTCGGGAGAAGTCGCAAGCCGTTAGCTAGGCGTTGTCCCGCTGTCACCTTCGTCACCCCAAGCAACTTCCGGACAGAGTTGATCACTTTCGGCGTGGTCGACTTCCCATCGGGCGCATAACGCGATCTTAGGCGAGCCATCTCTCGGTAAGTTTATGGTCGTCCCACCACGCTACCATTGCGTGAAGATACCGGTCCTAACGGTGTAATCACGGTCAAGGGCAACTACAAAGTGCTTTCGATTGCGACGAAAGGGCCCTCGCCTGATCGACCAACTTCCGCCGCGCGGTCCTAAAGTCCCGCAGACCAAGTCTGCACGCCCTAGGGTCTCCCTTCAGCCAGGGGGAGAAACTAAGGAAGTTCCGCTGTCGCTTGATGATACTTCCAAGACAGTTCACTTGGGGGCCAATCTGGACCCCAAATAGGAAAGCGAGCTCATTGCCTTCCTCCGAGCTAATGCAAATGTATTCGCCTGGGAGCCATCTGACATGCCCGGAGTCCCAAGGGAGGTATCGAGCACAAACTGGCTGTCCGGCCGGACAAAAAGCCTGTTCGCCAGAAGCTTCGTCGCTTTTCGGAATTCAAACAGGGGATCATCAAAGATCAACTTGGCAAACTGCTCGCTGCTGGGTTCATCCGCGAGGTTGATCACACCGAGTGGTTAGCCAACCCTGTCATTGTAAAGAAGAAAGACGGCAAGTGGAGAATGTATGTCGATCACACAGATCTGAACGCTGCTTGTCCTAAGGACAATTTCCCGCTGCCTCGTATTGACCAAATTGGTCGATGCGATCATGACGCCCAACTCGAGTTTTTAGATGCTTACTCCGGTTACCACCAAATAAGCATCTCCCCCGAGGATGAAGTGAAGACTGCCTTCATCACCCCTTTCGGCACTTTCTGCTATACGACCATGTCTTTCGGTCTGCGCAATGCTGGTGCCACGTTCCAGCGCTTAATGGAGAAGACCTTCCCGAATGCAATGTGGAAAAACACGGAGGTCTATGTCGACGGCATAGTTGTAAAGAGCAAGTATGCTCCAGATCATGTAAAAGACCTGGCAGAGACTTTTCATAATCTCACTAGACATCGAATAAAGTTAAATCCAGAGAAGTGTACCTTTCGTGTTCGATCTGGAATGTTGCTCGGTTATGTCATTGGCTCGCAAGATATTTCTGCCAACCCTAAAAAAATCGAGGCCATTGAAAATATGCAGGCTCCAACTACCATAAAGGAAGTACAAAGCCTCATTTGGCGGATGGTCGCTCTAAGGTGTTTATTTCCGTCAAAAGCGAACGCTGCTGCCCTTCTTTAAGGCCTGCGCAAGCACAATGGTTTCGAGTGGACGGAAGAAGTCGATAGATCCTTCCAGATCTAAAGCGATACTGTCCAATCCTCCCGTCTTGACTACCCAGCGGCATGGCGGCAGCTCCTCATCTACATCTAGGTTGCACGCCACAAGCGGTAAGCGGTCTTGACTGGCGAAAGGGAAGGCATACAATGATCAATCTATTACGTGAGCGAGGTACTTCACGGATCAAAGGAGCGTTACCCTGAGGTCCAGAAGCTCCTCTATGCCTTGCTCATGTCCTCCAGGAAGCTTCGCCACTACTTCCAGACGCATCAAATACTGGTCCCGACCACGTTCCCTCTGGGAGAAATCCTACGAACAAGGAATCTAGCGGACGATAGCTAAGTGGGCAATGGAACTAGCGAGTTTGATCTCGTTATTTGTCGCCCGAACTTCTATTAAGTCACAGGTCCTAGTTGACTTTGTCGCTGAATGGACTTGCCCGCCCAAATCCCAGGGAGCTCCCGAGCAACCTGATGAACCCTCTTGGACCATGTTTTTCGATGGCTCACAGACCGAAACTCGGGGCTGGTTTTGTTCTCATCTCCTCAAGGAGAGCAACTCCATATTCTATCCAACTACACTTTGCGGCGACTAACAACGCTGCAGAGTACGAGGCCTCTCTCGGGGACTAAGAGCGTGCAAGTCGCTTGGTGTCCAACGGTATCGTGAAGGAGATTCACACCGGTCATCAATCGAGTTAACAAGGAGTATCGCGGCTTTGCGATGACTCAATGGCGCGATACCTGGTTGAAGTGAGGAAGTTGGAGCGGCATTTTCGATTTTGAAGTGCTCTTCGTGCCTGTGAAGGACAACTTCGGCCGACCAACTATCCAAGTATGGATCCTCGCGAGAATCTGCTCCGCAGGTGCTCGCCGAGCACCTTCACAAGCCCTCAATCACGCCTCCTGGACGAGGCAACAGAGACAGGTGGTGCTGTCTTCGTTATCGAAAGCGGTCGCGGATCGACAACGCTATTTGTCCGGTACCTTGCGTATGGGACCTGCCGATGATGGCCGAGCGTTCCGACTTACAAGGCGTGCCGCTCCATACAAGCTTGTGGACGGAATCCTTTACCGCCAAGGTGCTCGGGAGTTCTTCCAAGTGCATCTCGCAACAGAGGGTGTGTTCCTTCTTAGGGACATACACCGAGGGTGCTCGTGGCAACCACGCCTCCTTCGTAACTCGGTCGGCAAAGCGTTTACGATAGGCTATTATTGGCCCATCGTTACAAGATGCCCGGATATCGTGACTAAGTGCAAGGCTTGCCAATTTCACGCCCGAAGGCACACAAGCCCGCCCAAGAGCTCCAAACAATCCCCATCCTGGCCCTTTTCCACATGGGGTCTGGATCCGCTCGCCCATTCCTAAGGGGCACAAGGGCTATACACACCGCTGTCGCCATAGACACTTTTACAAAGTGGATTGAGGCGAGCTCGCGTCGCCTCTTCACGCCAAAACGGTTGTTCGCTTTTTCAAAAGCAACGTGGTCACGCCGCCGATCCCCACAAGTTGATCACCGATAACGGTACCCGGCCGAGCGAGCTATTCGAGAATATGCGAACAACAAGGCACCAAGGTTCCCTTCGCTTCGGGCACACCCACGAGCAATGGAGCAATGAAAGCGAGCTAACGGACGATAGTCCAGGTATCAAACGGCGGGTATTTGCTGCTCTCGTGAGCACAAGAAGGTTCGGGTCGACGGTTCCTTCCGCCCTCCGGCGATTCGACTACGGCCACCGGCGACCGGGAAACTCCTTTCCAATTAGTCTATGGTGCGAAGCCATCACGCCCACCGGTTGTACTCGGTTCGCCTTCAAGACGAGCTCACCAACCTAGTTGACGACGAGCAAGAGCGCCTCGATCTCGATCTCCTCGAAGGCACACGCGACCGGGCACAAGTCGAATGGCACGCTACCAAAGAAGCTCTTCGCCGCACGCGCCAAATCAGTTCGACCAAGGGTTTTGAAGGCGGGCGACCTCGCTCACTGCGCCGTGTCCGAACTTGTCCAATGCCAACAAGTTAACTCCTCGTTGGGAGGGCCTGCTCACGGTCGTTTCTTTACCGCCGCCCGGGCTGTTAAATGCTGCTATGGAGGACGGGAGAGAGTCGACCAAAGACTTGGAACATCGACCACCTTCAAAGTTCTTTGTGTAGGTCTTTTTCGTGTTTGCTTAGCTTTGCGCTTTTGTAAACTTCGCGCTTTAGTTCGTCCAAGTCTCTCGCACCATGAAAAGTTCAATCCAATTCTTCGATGAATCCTCGCGCCTCTGTGCCTTTTTCACTATTTGTCTTCTCGCACTACTTTCTCTCTGGTAACACTTGATGGTTGCCCGGTCTTGCGAACTCTTGGCTCCATAATCTTAAGGATTTTTCCCTACCCGTGTCTAGTCTCGATAGGTTCCTAAACTCGGGGTTGCGTACACGGTCTTTCCACCTTGCGGCTAAGTCCGCCTCGTAAGCCCTCCGCGTAGAGGCACTTATCGCTTGGCGCGACCACTTGGCAAAGCTCGCTCTCGTAAGCCCTCGGCGGAAGGCACTTTCCTTGTTCGGTTACTCTCGAATCGCCTAACTTACGCCAACGAGCGATCGTGGAACAAATCGAGCAAGGTTCGTGTCGCTTTTTCTCTCTACGTCGTGCTCGAGTTCACAAGCTTAGGTTCTCGAGCATCGTCTGCACGGGGCTAGGGTGTCGCTCTTTCTCTTGTGCACTGCTCGGTTCGCAAACTCGTGGTTTCGAGCAGATGCACAACGGGCCGGAGTTAGGCTAAGCGCCCACCGGTTTTCTTAAACTTCCTAGCGCTGCTCGCTTTTCTCTTAGTTTCGCTCGTTCTGTCTTTTTGCTGCTCTCTCTTTGCAGGAAAAGAGTAAGTCTTTATTAACAAAATTTGCGGTACAAAAGTCCATCTCGGTTACTGACCCTCTACAAAGAACCTAGAAGAGAGTTGCTCCTTGAGCTCCTCGATCACTTCCTTAAGGCGCAGGACTTCCCTTGGGCTTTGAACCCCTCTCGCCTCACTCGAGACGATCGGCTTCCTCCTTGTTGCTCTGGCCTCGCCTGCCGCCTTCGCAGACGGAGAGCCTCGACTTCTTCGGTCTTGGCCCGCAGCCTGGTCGGTCAAAGCCTCTCTCGGCTAACTCACGCCGATGGTCTTGAGCCGCTCGTCCCAGCTCCTTGACCTTCTTCTCCGGTGATCGCCTCACCGCCATCCCGCCAGATCTCCTCAATCTCCTCCTCTGAAGCCCGCAGGTTGAGATCTTAGCCCGAGTCCCGCGGATGTCCGCCTCCTCCTTGGCGAGCCGGGCTTTGAGCTTCTTGGCTCCTCCGTGAGCTGGTTCCACCGATGGGACGCGTCGAGAAGCTGCTCTTCAAGCCACTTCAGGCGGCGGCTTCTCCTCCGCGGTGCTTTCGCCTTCACGGCTCAAGGCAAGCTCCTCGGCTTCCTTTAGAAGAGCCTCAGAGGAATGCCTCTCCATGGTCAGCTTGGCCTTGAGCTTCTTCGCTTTCGACTTCAGCCGGCTCCGGCTTTGGGCAAGCGCAGAGCGCTCTGCCCCGGGATCCCCCGTCTGGAGATGCTCCCGGAGGGACACCAAGACGGGCGTCTGCTCGATGGTGACCCCATCCTCGAGGTTCCGCCATGGTATCCCTAAAGACCTGAGGGAGAAGGTCTATTCAGAACACTTTGCGATAACACATTCAAACTGAGCAAGGTTTGGTCTTGGAGTTTACCTCGCCAAGCCGATGCTTCAATCCGCGGCGCAGGCGGTCCTCGAGGCCATGCGTCACGAAGCCCCGCTCATGCGGGATGAGGCGGCGCGCTCTTGCCGTCGCCGCCTTGTTCGCTCCTTCTTCTTGCGGAGCGATTCGCCGGGTGCAGAGCGACGGGCGGCACTTTCGCCTCCGTGCTCTTTCTCCTCTTCCTTTTCCTCTTCCGCCTGAACGTCTTTCGGGCGAGGCCGGAGCCACTCCGCTGGGTGGCGCCGTTGTTTCCACGGGCAGGACGACTTGCGCGACCTGCTCGGGGCTTTTCATGTTCCCGGCGGTGGGGTTTCGCCGCCTTTCGGAGAATCCCGTCGCCTCGGTGAGCTGCCTCGCGACGAAGTGCTGGCAGACCGGCCGCTTTCGGTCCTGCTTCGGCGCTTCGAGCCATCGCTTTGGCACCGGTCTGTGGCGCCGCTTGCCGCTACTTTTGCCTCCAATACCCCACCGCGCTTTTGAGCGCGCCGACCGTCATTGGAGCCCGGGCGGCAGAAGTTCCACGCCGCCAAATTTTGTCCTTGAGGCACGCTAGCCTCACCGCCTGTGAAGCGCCGTGCAGTGCTCGGGCAGCGAAGAACCGCCGAAGCGCCTCGACATCATCCGTGGCGATCTCTCCTGGACAAATGATAAAAAAAATCGCCGTTAAGTCTAACGCGTCAAGGTTGGAAGGTCTAAAGATCGATTTCTACATACCGCCGTGGAAGGCTTGGTCCTGATCTTCTCCGCCGGAACCTTCCGCCTCTTCCGGGGGCTCCTTGGCGGCTTCTCGCCTTGGCCCTTGGGTGTTCGTGGCGACGAGCTCAGCCCCACGGTGAGCTGAAGCTCTCTCGCAGCAGCGCAAGAAGTTTTTCCTTGCGCGACTTCTTCTTCGAGCCTCCTCGCCGGGCGACTGTTAAACCGATCCATGCGGCAGGGGTGAGCTTATGCGTGTAACGCCCGAGCCAGAGGGCTATGGTCTTACTCTTCGCCGCTCTGCTCGGCGAGGAGGGAGGGGCTTGGTCTCTTCCTCATTGGCCGACCGCTACCCGCTTGGTCTGCCTTTCTGCACGTTCCGTCGCCTAGCTTGGTCTCTTCGACGGTGGCGGCGCCATGTCATGGGCGAGCTCACAGAGGCTCGGCCGCCACCTTGGGCTTTGTGGCGCTTTGGCCTTGCCCTTCGCCTTCTCCTTCTCGCACCGGAGAGTTCCTCAACGATCCCTCCAAGGATCGGGCTTGGTCCTCCCGCTTTTGAGAAGCGGACGTTAGCATTTAAACAACGCTATGAGTCTAGCAACATAGGCCGAGGGTAAGTAATTTACCTCATCTGCAGGCGGACAAGCACGCTATGCTGGCAGTGTCGCCACCTCGCGGTGACCTCCCGTCCTTCTTCGCCGCCTTGAAGATGGCGTCGACCCGCCGGTCACCCATACGCCGGTTGGCTTCTCTCGCCCAATGTAAGGGATTGTTAGTTCTGTTCGAGGAAAGAATGTATTTAGAGGTTGAGTCTTAAAGGCACTTACCCGTGCTCTCCCTTGTGATGTCTTCCCATCCTCTATCTTGTAGAAGGATAGGACCTTCTCCGCAATGGATGCACCTCGCTCACCGTGAAGTCCCGGTAATCTTCCGCCTGTGAGCCCAAGGCTCACGAGGGAGGCGATCTTCCTCGTCATGTACCAGTCCTCGGCAGCCATCTCCGGCCGAGGCATTGGCGCCCCTTTGCCGGGCGCCTTCCCGTGAAGACGAAGTTTGTTGTCGCCGCCTCGCTTGTCAGAACCACCTCACCCACCACGCGCCCATTGAGTCGAAAGCGAGGTGGGCGAGGGTACGACGCACATCGGCGGTGGCCCGAGCTTGAGGTAGTAGCACCCAGCGCTGAAGCGGCGGAGCTGCTCCTCGTTCTTCGTAGCAATGGAGGAACAGCCCACCGGTGGATCGATGCTCAGATAGCCCTCGCACAAAAGCGAAGACGCCATCCGGAGGATGGAGTTCGGATTGAGGTTCGCCACCTCCAATCCGCCGATGTTCAAGAAGGCTCGACGGTCGCCTCAGAGACCTCAACCCAACAAAGGTAAACTGCTCAAGTCGATTTAACTCTCCTCGAGCGGCTCCGAGTATCCTCCTCTCCGGCACCTCCGGCTACCAAAGGTCGATGTGGCCCTCTTCCTCCCAGATCCTAAGGTCCTCCTCGGTCAAGCTAGTGCTTGTGAATTTGGCCATAGCGATTCCCAGGGCGGACGAAAGGGGGTCGGTGATGGAGTTTGGGTACTTGATGCTGAGCGTGGTTGGAGCTAGGGCTTAGAGAGGAAAGGCGCGAGAGCAGAAGTGGCTGGCCGCGAGCGGCTTGGGTACTTTTATAGTCCCGTATAAGCAGCTCTGCAACGGTTTTGTCCCAGAACGGCTAGTTTTTACTACAACGGCTAGGTAAAACGGTCGCCTGTTTTCACCGCGCAGCGACAGGAAGTTACCGTTGGAGTCTGCCAACGGCTATTTTTTCCGGTGTTTGCACCAAGGCCGAAAGTGCTCGCTTTCGACGGATGTCGCTCCTGCTCGACGAACGGAGTTGCTCGGCACTGATCGGGTTTGTTCGGTCCCGAACAAGTCTTGTTCGGTTGAACCACAACCTGTTCGGTCGCCTGTTGCACGTCTTTATAGCAGGAAAAATACCCTCTTCGTGACTTGGAGTCTCAAGAGGATGACCCCACTCTAGTGAGTCCTTCCACTTGAGTCTCGGGGCTAGCCGTCAGATAAAATTACGCCCATTGTCATGGCCCACTCCTCGACGGCCCAATCGAATCACCTACCAGGCCCACTCCTGAAGGTTCTATCGAGCCCATGTGCATCCCGCCGAACAGCCTCTTAGTCGGCACGGTGCGTAACGGCCTAGGATTCGTGTTTGAGTCCTACTCGAACAAGAGTTCTGCACGGCTACGTGAAGACCCGGACGTTGGTTTCCGGATTGGAATAGGAGTCGTGATCCCCAAGACTAGGAGTATGCCTTATCTCGCCTCGGGATATATTTGGCATGTAATGAAGTTCGTTACGCATCAGTAGTTAGCCCGGCCCGATATTCCTTCGGTAGGTCGGTTTGCTCACCACTATATAAACAGAGCCCTACGGCGTGTTAAGGGGTCGAGGAATCATCTTATAGCTTATCGCAGATTTGTATCGCGTGATCTCGCCGAGACTTGTTCGCCTCTCGTCGAGCCACCTCTTGTAATCATCTTTGATATATAAGAAAGGCCGGACGAGGGCTATTATCTCTCCCGAGAGGCCCGAACCAGGATAAAACCCCGTCTCTCCTCGTTCTTTGTTCGTGGTTGTTCGGCGTGTCTCCTATCTCATCTTTGAAGAACCTTGGTTGACTTGGGTCGATATCCCAACCGTCGACACTTCCACCAGGACTTTGTCTGAAGGAAGAGTACATGTTTCTGTCTGTTATCATACCTGGGCCTAAGTCACCTGGGAAAAATTTAGACTTATTCATGCAACCACTTATAGAAGAGCTGAGTGACCTCTGGACCAATGGTATCTTGACACATGATAGCTATAAGGGCCAGAACTTTAGGATGCGAGCCACCTATCTTTGGTCAATTCATGACTTTTCGGCCTATGGTATGTTTTCCGGCTGGAGCACACATGGAGCTTTGTCGTGCCCTAAATGCTATGCTGACACTGATTCATTCAAATTAAAAAAGGGGGGCAAGTTTTCTTGGTTTGACTATCACCGTCGATTTCTTCCGCCCAATCACCCATTTAGGAGGGAAAATAAAGCGTTTCGTAAAGGGAAGACTATTAGAACAAAACAAGCACCAAAACATTTAGAAGTCGACGATGTCATCAAATGGAATGAACGTTTGGCAAGAAAGGGTTACCATGACGAAGACTATGGGAAGGTGCACCATTGGACTCATAAGTGCAGCATCTATAACCTTCCCTACGCAAGAGACCTCAAGCAGCCTCACAACCTCGACCTGATGCACCAGGAGAAGAATATGTGTGAGGCCTTAGTCAACACGAACTGGGACATCCAACGTAGGACTAAAGATAACACAAAAGCTCGGTTGGATTGCACTGTGATATGCGATCGACCAGAGATGAACCTCCTGGAAAATGGGATGAAACCTAGGGCAAAATACTGCCTGACACGTGCCGAAGTAAGGGAGATCCTAGTCTGGATGAAGGAGAGGGTGAAATTTTCAGATGGTTATGCTACGAGCCTTCGTCATGCCGTTAGTATGGAGCAATGCAAGTTAAATGGAATGAAGGCTCACGACTACAAAGTCTTCATAGAGCGTTTATTCCCCGCCGTATGGCGTGGATATGTTGACGACTCTATTTGGAGAACTTTGTCGGAGCTGAGTTTCTTTTATAGAGAGTTGTGCGCCAAAGAGATATCCGCCTCGAGGATGGAGGAATTGGAGAAAGAGATCGTTGTTATTGTCACAAAGCTGGAAAAGATATATGTCCCTGGGTTTTTCAATTGCATGCAACATCTATTGGTGCACTTGCTACACGAAGCAAAATTAGGGGGCCCAGCACAGTACAGGTGGATGTATCCTGTTGAACGGATGATGAAAAATCTCCGTTTGAAAGTGAAGAACAAAGCACGAGTCGAGGGAAGTATTGCCGAAGCTTGGCTGACCCAGGAGATCGCATACTTCACGGATAAGTACTTTGCGACAAAGAACAAGGTCCATGTGCCGCAACCGAGGTATAAGAAGGCACGTCAGATAAGTACTTCCAACCTTGACGTGTTCAACGACCAAGCTGGACGTAGCGCTGGCAAAAGCTCAACACGCCAATTGGGTGAGGAGGAAAACTTATGATCCAATGTGTGTATGCGACAACATGGATGAAATGACCGCTACATCGAGTAAGTGAAGACAGCTTCACTTAAGTCATAAACTTATAATTATATTTCAAATGAACTAATGAAACACGACTTTGTAGTCAATTCATGCAAGAAGAGTGGAAAAACCAGGTGAACCCTCGTCAAACAAATTGACAATCTCAAGCGACGAGGGCGTGGACAAGACCATCCTAACTTTCTTACATGGTTCTTTTACCACGTATGTTGTTTTTCTAATAACACACCATATAATTACATTACCCAACAATACATGTTATATTGAATCTTTTCATGCATGCTTGTCCCGCAGTTGTCAAAGACATTCTAGCGTGCACAATGATCTCCGCCAAATGTCACGTGGATGCAATCGCATAATCAAGGTTCATAAATGCTATGATTGTCATGGGTATCGATATCGGTCCGGCGGCGAGTCACCCGTCCAAATGCAACCACGGTGAATAGCGGCATCGCCGCTTATGTCACAAACCCTTAGGAGGTCCAGATGTTGAGTACTATGGTGTCATTGAGGAGATCCTCGAAATATGTTATGAAGGCGGCAAGAACCAACTTTCGATCGTCTTTGTTTTGGTGCGATGGTTCGATCTCGACAATTAGGGCGACGCACTCTGAACTAGGACTAGTTGAAATAAATCATAAGCACATTTATCAAAGGCCCGACGTGTTCATTCTCCCCGAACAAGTTGAGCTAGTGTTTTATTTGCCGTACGCCCACCCCAAATATAAAAATTGGTGGATTGTCCATAGATGTCATCCAGTTGGCGGATTGGACGCCCTCACGGAAAAAAACTACGAGCCGAATCTAGACGTCGGACCATTCCAAGAACACGAATTAACATGAGAGTTAGTTGTTGATATTGGGGATGTGCTAATAGAAGAGGAAATAAAAGAAAATGAAGAGGACAATGAGGAAGAGGAAGAAATAGAAGAGCACAATGAGGAAGAGGAAGAAATCGATGAGGAGGAGGAGGAAGAGGAAGAGGAGGAGGAAGAGGAAGAAGCCGAAGATTTTTGAGGCATTTAATTTTATAGGTGGATCATTTAAATCATTATCATTTACTTCAATTTGTAGACTTATATCATTGTCTAGATTTATACATATATATCTTTGTCATTTGCAGGATGACAGGTCGTTTGAAGAAGGCTTTGGAGAAGGTGAAGAAGGGCCCCAAGAACCTCTTTGGGAAGAAGGCCTCGAGGCGTCGACAGGACGAGGGGGCTTCCGAGGAGGCGGCCGGCGCCTCACCACAGCAGGAGGAGACTGCCGACGTGGACGCCACCGACCCACAGCACGAGGAGGCTACCGACGTGGACACCCCCGATCCACAGCTACAACTTGTCGAGGTGCCGGCCACCGCTTCACACCAGGAGGGTGCGTCGTCCGTGCCCAGAGCAGGTACTACACTTATACTTTAGAGAGCTGTCAATTTTTTTAATATATGTCTAGACTCATACACATTTATCATGTGCGCACAACAGGTATTAGCAGGAGGAGGCCCCTCGTTCTGGTGACCGAGGATGACAATGCGGGCTTGCTAGACGAGGAATACGAGGATTCGACAAGCTTGGAGGGGAGTGGGCTGGAGGACACGGGTTCCGAGACCGACGAGGAGATGGACTGGCGGGGGATGCTTAGTGAGGAGCGGGGGTTGCAGGAGGCGCAAGTGGAGCCGGCCGAGGAGGGGGCCGACGAGGAGGATGAGTGGGAGGCCTTTGAGTCTGCGGGGTCTTCGGGCTCCAAGAGACACCGGGGGCGAGGCAAATTGAAAAAGGCTCCCAACACACTAGAGGAGAGGGCCATTGTTTGCATTGCAATTGGACAAAGGTATGTGTGCTAAGTACAAATCTTTCCATTTCGATGCATGTTATTTCATGTATTATTTGTGGATGCATTTTATTTGAATGTATTCTATATGCAGTGGCCTGTTTTGCCAGAACAAGGGGGAGGCGCCTGAACCGGGAAAGCAGCTTGGTGTGCTTGTCAGGTCCCTCTACCCCGGCCTACTTGGAGAGAGGGGGGATAGACGCCCCGCACTGAGCTGGCGCGACTACTACCAGGCGGGGTTCGACCAAGGAGGATCTGTCGCCGAGGCGGTCGTCGACGAGTTCTGGGTAAGCGGTTATTCATCTATTAGTGTCGACGTTCTGTAATTACACTTTGCGCATTCTTGCACTTACCCGATATGTCTTTGTTTTTGTTTCAGGTGAGGTATCGGCTTCCCCCTGGCGCTGATGACGGCGAAGAGTACACCCGGGCTAATCGGGTTATCGACAGGATGGCTACAAAGCTCGTAAAGGAGGCCCTAAGGCTTGCCCGTGTAGATGCGGTGATGAAGCACTGCAGGAAGAGGGGCAGAAAGATGACCAAGAAAGCAAGAGTCATGAGTACCTTATGACCAATCAAGACCTCCCATGGCGCCCGAATGGATGGACGGGACCACCGTGCTTGAAGCACTGTGTCGCGCTGGGGCCTCGGAGGAGTGGATCGACATGTCCAGAGAAAGGGAAACAGGGACGCCGGGGCGGCTTTGTGCAACACGTACATGGGAGGGCTCGGCATGGGTCACGTGGCGCGAGACCTAGTAAGCACACTTGTCTTTTAACGCTTTTAATTTACTACATTCACGCACCTAGATGTAATTAGATAATTATTTAAATCCACGCAGGAGCACGAGACGGGGGTTGAACCCTCGGCTTTCAGGGTTTGGAGGGTTGCACACACTCCCCGTGTGGGGCAAGACGGGGTCCAGCCACCGCTGCCAGCGCCTATTCAAGAGTTAGCTGTAAGTGCATAAAGCTATTTATTTCAATTCTTTAGACAACCGCCATTCTTGAACTAACATCAAACATCTTGATTGTGGCAGGATGAGTACACTCAGGCCTTGCGGGAGAAGCACGGGGAAGAGGCTAACCCCGACGTGATGCCGGTTGACCCTGTCTTCGTGTACGACCACTTTGGTGGGCGGGCTCACGGCAGATACGGCGGTTTCAACGCCGTCGTGCCGCCCGACGGGTACAAGCCGAGGTCGAGACGCGCCATATGCCCACAGCAATGACCGTGCCTGGAGGAAGCACGCAACAGCGATCGCTGAATTGGAGGAGCGGAACCGCACCTTGAAGAGGAGAGAGAGCAGGAGCGGAGGGAGCGAGAGGAGGAGCGAGGGAGCGACAGTGGCTATGGAAAATCTGAAAGCCGTCCAAGAACAAAACTTGCTCATCATGCGCATGTACCAACAGGTAATTACACATGCATTGCTCGCCAAGTTGTCTTTCTAGCTATGTTTAGTTCCTAACTTCTCCTATTGATCAGCATGGCTTCCAGATGGCGGAGACCGGCGGCTCCAGCCAGCCACAGATGCCTGCTGTGTTCACGCCGACGCAGGGACCCCCAACCACACAGTTCGCCGCTACTCCTCCCGCTTTCGTGCCACCGGCACATTTCCCGATGGCCTACTTTCCACCTGCACCGAGGCCTTCACCAGGGGTTAGTTTCCAAATATAGTGCATTACCTCTAATTTGGTATCTAGATATAATGCATCGACTCTAATTTTGTTCAATTTTCATTTCATCCAACAATGCTTTGCCTCCAATTTTACAAATCATCATTTCATCTTGTTTTGCGGCGTCCTGCTCGAACATAATTGCGCCAATGTGATTGCTTCAAGTAGGCGATGTGGATAGTGGAACTAGGTCCACGGCCGAGGAGTTTGTCGAGGGTTTGTTCAGCACCAACCCCGAAAAGCGACTTGAGTGGCGGCGGCCCGCACTTGATGTAGTTAGGGACTTCATTTCATACTTTTCATATATTTCATCTGTTTCAACTATGTGCCTTTTATGTGGATTTAATTTGAACTCTAGTGATGACATATTACTATGTGGTGCGATTTTTGTTATATGTTGGGTTGTTTCATCCATTTGGCCATAATTATGGATGAAATTGTGTTTTTGATTGTTTCATCCATTTGGCCATAATTATGGATTAATTTGTGTTTTATGATGATATGGATGTATTTGGGCTCGAAATCGTGGTGGTGACCTTCTATATATGTGTGATGTGAATGTGTGGATTGGAAAATTAATATATGTTGTGAATTGTTTAATTTTGCAGGTTGAAGTGAATGGTTTTGAAAATAGGCAGCAGCATTTTGCTGCTGCCATAAAGCAATGTCGGCGGCATTAGCTAATACCCCCGACAAAGATTAAGACAATGTCGGCGGTATTATTTTACGCCCCCGAGACTGACAACGCGCCCACTGTTGCATGACCATAAAACAAGCCGTTAGTGTCGGCGGTATTATATAAGCCCCCGACAAAAATCTAATGCACCCACTGCATCTCGCGCCCCATTTCACAAGATCTATATTGGCGGCCTATAATGCCGCCGACATAGATCAGCCGCACCGTAGCCCTCCCCTGGTTCCGTCTGTGTCGGGGGGGCCGCCGATATAGATATGCTATGTCGGCCGTTCTGAGTCGGCGAGGTAATGTCGGCGGTCGACCGCCAACATAGACCAATGTCGGCGGTTATAGGGCTTAATATCGGCAGTTTTGGCCCCCGACACTGAGGCACTTTCCTGTAGTGATAGAACTGCTAAAACAATCTTTTTATTCTTAACGCTATTATCTTTAATATATTGGCCACTAAGTTATTTGGTTATCCCGGAGGTGAAGTCTACAGTGTGCATGGATACCCGGTTCGATCTCTCCTTCATCCCGTTTGTAATGACTACCGTTGGTTCGTACTTCGTGCTTTCGTTCCTATTTGGTACGAACCAGCTCCGATCCGTGTTCCACAATATTACAAATCAGGAAAATTAGTCGAGCATATATACGTGCTTCTTTGGGAACAAATGTGATATTACTTCCCACTAAATCATGTTTTACATGGACTCATGCTAGCTTTTACTCTGCTTTCCTAGCTCATTAATTTGTGTCATGCTTCCGCGCCTAGCACCACTAATTTCACCGCAATTGCGTCGTGCTTTCACTACATGCACCCTTGTTTTCGTTTCAATTATGCATTTAGACGTTAATTAGATCAATTGTTTTGTCTTTATACACCCTGTGATTAATTAGTGTTTATATTTAGCTCATCGAAATCTTTGCAAAAAAGAACGCGTTAAAATTAACAAATCTAGGCAAATGCAGTGGCATCAGTTTGAAATCTTCAATCCTAAATATAATAACACACGCTTAAATAGGGGAAACAGATGAGATAAACAGGAAGTGTCATTTGTGATGTCTACACCATTTGGTTAAGGGGTGGATGGTCAAAATCAATGATGATTACCAGTACCCTCAACACCAGACTCTAATTAATATAGTTGATATTTCACCCAAACAAGAAAATTGCAAATTTTGTGACAGAACAAAAAAGGCTTATCGGAAATGTAGTGAATTTCCAAATTTCCAATCCTGGTCAAAAATATAATATTTAAATTCCTCATTGCGCTTATCAACTATCAAAAATTTAAATTTATCCTGGCCATTGGTTGCAGATCCGTCAGATATTCTCCACCGTCATGTCAATATCCTCTCTCTAGTCGATCTAGTGCAATATACTCCTCCGTTTTTTTTGATGCCTTAAACTTTTGGACACGCACGTCTTTGACCATTCGTCTTATTCAAAAATGTTATGTACAAACATGAAAAATATAGTTATGCTTAAAGTACCTTTAATGATAAAAACAAAACACAACAAAATAAATGATATTTACATAGTTTTTTTAATAAGACGAATAAGGCGTGCCCAAAAGTTAAAAGCGTCAAAAAAACGGAGGAAGTATTTCTGTTCACTCGCAAGATTTCGTGTGGTAATAGTTACAATATGTTTATGTGTAGATACGGTACTACTCAAAGGGTGGCTTTCATATAGGCGCCAGAACGTAGTAATTAATAGCTAGAAAGGGAAAAAAACGTGTGAACAGATCTTATATATGTACGTGTACCGTGTACGTAAGCCCTTGGTCCCAGTTCAATTGCGTCATATGAAGCACACGTTGCATATATATAAAGCTAATACCAACATATGCATTATCATGGTTTAAAGAGATCAAATTTTAGTGGTCCAGATAGCATCTGGCTCAGCTTTCCGAGGGCCATTAGCAGCCGTTCTTTGCTACCCCGGCCCTCTGGCCCTGTTTTTAATCAACCACTTTAATTTGCCTGGGTAGACCATCAGCCAAATTTAACATACAAGTGTACACTTCTCCATATGCTTAGTGTTAATTGTGATCAGGACGTTAATGGAGCACGTAATCCTTGGTCATATGAATCACTCTTAATTTAGTTTTCATTTGTGTATGCTAATCATTAGGTTGACTGGAATTCGATCGTAAAGCCAATGAGCTAGCTTTTTCTATATGGTTTATTAGCTAGAGGGTCATCGCCACTTTGCTATAAATGAATATAATATTATTTCCCACTATGCCATATTCTATACATGCATATTTGACGCACAACATCAGCTTATTCGATCGCTTTCGATCGATGCCAGTGTGCTTCTGCATCATTCTTATTTTCATTCTCAACTACGCGATGCTTCCATGCAAGTTCTCCGCATCATCCTCTCTCAGCTCTGTTTTGACGATCGATTGGATTGTTTTGCATCATCTTAATTTGATATGCCTTGAGCTAATTAAAATTTGGGAGTGGCTGCATGGCATGGGACTACCCGTGTGCGTCTCACGCGAGCCCAGCCGTCAGCGAGCACCCGACGATGCCTGCCAGCGAGCAAACTCGTTAAAGTTTTCTAAAATACAACAATAAAATAAGTACAATGGTAAGTTGTATGATGCACACACACATATGATGCACGGTTTGTTGGACTGAGGAATGGATGGTCACCATGGATGACAACAATCACCATCACTCACCACTAGAATTAAAAAGAGAATATTGGTGACTGGTGAGGGGTAGATTAGTTCTGACAATCTCTCGGTTCAATAATATAGACATGCAAGGATGTTTTTATTTATTTCACTAGCATTTTTATTTGTGTAACTAAGAGCTCATTGGCTTACGATTTTATTTGTATTGATTGATATACGATCTAATTAACCCATATATTGCATACATATATGTAGCTTCTAGAAATCAACCTTTTAGGGTGCACAAATAATGACTATATATAAATATCAAGACACAAATAAACTCTTACCAGTTGAGAATTACTGCTCGAAGAGATTTATACCAATTTGCTTTGGTTTAATGATGAACCCTATAAATTATAAGAATTTAATATTTTCTTTAAGATAATGGGCAGGGGCTCTACCATTTCATTAAGAGCAAGGGTAACAATACATAAATACAAGGGAGAGGGGGGCGGGGAGGGGGCGCTAGTCAGACCAAATTATAGGCAGTGATAATTAATTTTTAAAAAAGAACTGAACATTATCGTTGCCGGCTCATATTACCAATTGGCAGTGACGATGGATTCTAGTTTTTTTTAAAAAAAAATCCATAGCTTTTTCATACAGAGAGTCGAATGGAGATAATACGTATATGAATGAAATGGTAGTGTTTGATGAGATTAATTTATAACTTTTTAGATGAAAACCTTTTCATTTGAAGTCATTTAGATGTCCAAATAACCGTTAAAATATTTGGACAACAAAGATCAAAAGGAAAACGATATTGCTCTCAATAATCTATGATATGTAAGATGGTAATAAGGAGGCTTCTTGTGAGATGAGAGGTTGTGGGTTTGACTCAGTGGTCAAAAGCCATCACAAAAGTCCTCTTGGTTGGAATATCTCATGTATAATTTGATGTGTTGTGTCTTTGATGGCTTCCAAATTACTAGGGTAGGAAGATTGGGGAGATCTGCCGGAGGCGCAGGACAGATCAAAATGTGTAACAATGCTCCAAGCCTCCAACGCCATGCATTATGCACTAAGGTGTGCAAAAGCTAGCTACAACCTTTTGGCATTGCCATCATTAGCTCTCCTGGTGTCACATTAGTTGAGCTTAATTATGCAAGACCATAGACCTTTTCTCAAAAGCTAATAAAAAAGAACTTTTGTCTAACAATTCCACTATATGTCAGCATACTTGATTCAGGAGCTTGCACACACAAGAGGCATGCCACCACCTGCCTATATAAAGCTCCCCATAACTTGCGTATTCCAGCAAGAGTTTCAGCAAACAGAGGAAACTCTTGCCCAATCGAGAGCTATCCTTCCCCCTACAGACGCCAGAGGGGGTCTTAGGGTTAGATAAAGAGAGTTTCAAACAGCAACAAGCTTGATCTCGCTTTACTTGCTAGTGTTGATTGAATTAGCTAGCTTGCTGTGAAGTTTGAAGCCATCCCATCTTTTGCCTTCACCTTTGTATCACAATGGCTGGCCTATCCCTACAGCACCCTTGGGCATTTGCCTTTGGCCTCCTAGGTATATAATATCTAGCATATGTAACTGAATATCGCGCCGTGTCTTTTTTTTTTCTTCTTTATGCTTTAGAAACTGTCTCCGTGCCATCACAACATATGATCACTCGTTATTTTCTAGTAGTGATAGACGTGTAGTATAGCACTTAGTGGGGATTTCACCTTTTGTTATCTAGTGGCCTGATGTTATAGCTTCCCGACAAAAATGAGGCGTTTCCTGTGGCCCTAATTAGCTGCACCAAATTAATATTTAAGCATGCATCGATCCTTGGGTTATTTTCCTCTCCGATGCCTTTGTTAGCCTACATTATTTCTCATCATGCATGCAACATGGACTGCGCTGTCAAACTAGCAGTCGATCCTTTTGCAACATCTATTTATCTTCTATATTCTCAATTCTCATCACAGAGTGTTGTAGGCCTGTAGTAACTGCAGTGACATCGTACAGTCGTGCACCACAACACAACAAATAAAAACAACGAGCGAGGTGACCCGCGTATTTGCGCGGCTAGATTTGTTTTGGTATATAGTATTTATCTCTAACTCATAATCTATCTCTAACATATCAGATCGGATATAGAGTTTATCTCTAATATATTATATCAACTTTAGTATTTAATATGAATTTCTAATATTTTCTTTTAATCTAAGCAGCATAGATCTTTTATTTTTTCTTTAATTAATCTATCATATCCCGTTATAATTTGGTCCCACAGTTGATTGAACGGATAAAATAACCATATTATATCATCTCTAGTATTTAATCCAAATTTCTAATATTCTTCTTTTAATCTAAGCCGTTATAATCCGGCCCCACAAAATCAATGGCATAGATCTTTTATTTTTTTCCTGATTTATGTGAAAATTTCTTTGATTGATCTTGGCCGTTATAATTTGATCCCACCGTTGATCAAACAGCTAAAATAATTTAGATGATGTGGACGAATGTGATGGCTTCTTTTTCCCCTCCTTTATATATATAATAGATAGATAAAAAGCCAATTGCGTTCCAGTCTTTGCTCGCAAAAGACGGCAGGGTAACACAAAAAAGATGCAACGTGTCCGCTTATCACGACTTATCATGTTGCTAGCTATCTTTGATCCCTTTAATCATTAAGCAGCAGTTACCAAGTTTTTTTTTTTTTTTTTTGCAAACGCCTGATCTTGGCGCCATTTTCTGTACGCTTTTGCAGGCAACGTCATCTCCTTCATGACCTACCTGGCCCCAATGTAAGTCACTCGAGGCTATCAGTTAATTCTTCCATGCATTATATTATATACGTACAGAAAGGACACTTCAATTATTTCTTGGACCAATCGATTTCTGATGGTACGTACGTACACATGCAATATCGCACTATTGCAGACCGACGTTCTACCGGATCTACAGGAGCAAGTCGACGGAGGGGTTCCAGGCGGTGCCGTACGTGGTGGCGCTGTTCAGCGCGATGCTGTGGATCTTCTACGCGCTGGTCAAGTCGGGGGAGCCCCTCCTCATCACCGTCAACGCCGCCGGCTGCGCCATCGAGGCCGCCTACATCGCCGTGTTCCTCGCCTACGCGCCCTTCAAGGCCAGGGCGTCCACGGCCGGGATCTTCCTCTTCCTCAACGCCGGCGTCTTCAGCGCCATTGTCCTCCTCACCCTCCTCCTCTTCCGAGGCGACCAGCGTGTCATCTCCCTCGGTTGGGTCTGCGTCGCCTTCTCCGTCTCCGTCTTCGTCGCGCCACTCGCCATCATCGTGAGCACTGACCATTCTAATCCGTTTATCGTTTAGAGGCCGCTCTCGAGACGCAACACATAGAATTATCTGTTAAATTATTAAAATGGGTGAATTTTGAGAGTTTGTAGAATTTTTCATTAGTTTTTCAAATGTGCTATCTCATCAACATACGTATATAGCCAGATATGTTATAGCTCGAGAACGCCCTCCTAATCTTCGAGCTCGAGCTCGAATTTGCAAGTTTGCAAACTGTGTATGAGGTGATCGATCTTGCTGATGATTTTGTTTGTGTGTTGTTTTGACAGAGGCGTGTGGTCCGGACTAGGAGCGTGGAGTACATGCCCTTCTTCCTCTCCCTCTCGCTCACCCTCAGCGCCGTCGTCTGGTTCCTCTACGGCCTGCTAGTCAAGGACAAATACGTCGCGGTAATCATAAACTAAACAATATGTAGTATTAGTCCAATCCCCAACGTGCATTTTTGCATGTATATATGATTGTCACTGACATTTTTTGCATGGCGATGCAGCTCCCTAACGTGCTTGGCTTCACCTTCGGGGTGGTGCAGATGGGCATGTACGTGTTCTACATGAACGCGACGCCGGCGGACGCCGGCGAGGGGAAGGAAGGGAAGCTTCCCGCGGAGGAGCACGTTTTCAGCGTCGCTAAGCTCACCGCCGACAAGGGCTCCGAGGTGCACCCGGACCCGGTCACTGAGATGGCCGGCGCCGCCGTCCCCAGGAGCTGCGCCGCCGAGGCAGCGGCGGCGGCAGCGGAGGAAGTGGCGGTGGTAGTGCCAGTGGACATGCCCCGTGCCGTCGAGGTGGTCTAGCTCTAGCTGCGTGCATGCATGGCCCATGCAGGAACGATTTATTCGCGCAGGATCGAGCAGACGGAAGAAGAGGGACGGTCCGGCCACTAATTAGTTAGCTAATTAAAGGCAATCATGCATGAATGCATGTAATATGCATGCCTTGCGCGATGACGATTAATTAAACCTAAGCCGCATGTAATTACTTGTATACGTTTCCATTTTCCAGCTATTCTTAGTTCTTTGTACGTGTGATTAATGTATTGTAATAAAATGTCACCGATCGATCGATCTCCCGCTATTGCGTATATCTATATAGTACTAGCAATTTCCAAAATATGCACGTGCATTGCAAAGGGAGAAATTAAAATCCCACACATAAAATCGTTGATCTCTACACCCAGGACCTCGAATGCTACACCTTGCTTACAATGAAACTCACCACAAACACAACCTGCAATAATGTTTGTAATATAAAGATGAAAAAATATGAGGATTTCACGTAAAGAAAACTAAATAAAACAAATTGAATCCAAATACATTGATGAACAGAGTAAGCGGAACAAAGATAAATGTTAATTTGGACAAGTCAAACATCTAGTCTTTTCAAAACACCATGTCTTTTTAGATAAACTAAGCTTCTCAAAATGCCATGCATTTTAGGGGAAAAAACTCAAACCATCTGATCTGATCTTTGGATTTTTTTGTTCCAAAGTGAATTATTAAATAAATTCACTTGTGCAGAAGCATTCTCTGAAAATAACAACATTCTCATTGTGGGAGCTAAAGGCATACAATTCATACACATTACAGTGCAGAGATCAATTCGGTTGGCTTGAAAAAATTATAATTAATCCCATATAATACAAAAATCTGCCCTCTAAAATCTGAAACCACATAATGCATTTATCTCTGAAAATACAAGCTCATTCATAAGAACCGTGAATTGCACTATCCAATGCCCTTCTATGGGCATCCAGCACGACAACTCATCATGCAACATGCAACACTTGTCTCTGAAACTAAATCTGAAGCATACCTAAAATTCACTTAATTGCATAAAAAAAGCTGAACTGGTACAACCCAAAGATAATGCTTGCCATAACCTTCATATCTCTGTCATTCTACATGCATAAAAAACCTCTGCTAAAAATTGAACAGCAGCAATTCATAGCCAAATCTTTAAATTGATTAATCACGAGTCATGAAAAACATTTGTATTCCCTTTCATACACTTTCACACAGTCCATAGATCTAAGACCTCTACTGCTATACAAAATTCAGGGATCCTGCAACATGTACATTAGCCGTAAGTTTGCTAGAAGATTTCCTCCTGCTGCTGCCTCCATCTTCAGGGCCGCGACGACTCCAGACCCCCTGGGATTCCCTCGTTGTGCTGGAGACGCAATTGGGCAGAAAATGTATGACCATAATATGTGACCTTGACAGACACCTGTATCAATTGAGCGGTGCCGGGAGGAGCAGGCACAAGGGATTTCCGGCATGAAAGGAGGAGCCGCCGGCTGGAGCAGGGCCGCGGCGGGTTCGGGCATGGACGGCGACGGGGGCGGCGGGAGAGAGGGAAGGGGAGGGGAGAGAGAGAGAGGGAGAGACCTGGCGCGGGAGAGGAATCCTGCTGGGCGGGGGCGGGCGGAGAGGGCGAGGCGTAGGGAATTCCAGCTAGGGATGGCAATCGGGTCGGGTACCTCCGGGTCCAGCCGTCGTGGACCCGGACCCGAGACCCGAACCGTGTACCCAGACCCGGATCCGAAATCATTCTTGGGTCTAAACCTATACCCGGACCCGGACCTGGGTAGGTACCAGACCAACGGGTACCGTCGGGTCCAACCAGATCTGCCGTCTTTGTGCTCCGCTGCCGCACGCCACCTCCCGGACGCGCCGCCTCCATGAGCCAAGCCTCAAGACGCTGCAGCCGCAGCCGCAGCCGCCTCAGACGCCGCCCGCTGCCGCCACCTCCAAAGAACCGCCACCGTGGGGAGGACGCCACGCCGCCGTGGGGAGGACACAGCCGCCGCCGCCGGGGGAGGAGGCCGCGCTGCCTGCAGGAGGAGGCCGCACTGCTGCGCCGCCCGTGGGGAGGAGGCCGCACTGCCCCAGATCGCTGCTGCCGAGGAGGAGGCCCCGCCGCCGTGGGAGGAGGAGGTCGCGCCGCGGTAGGAGGAGGTCCCGCCGTGGAGGAGGGTCTGGACTCTGGAGGGAGGAGGAGATCCCGCCGTGGAGGAGGGTCTGGAGGATGGGGATTGGGGGCCTAGGGGGATTTGGGGGAAGGGCGGCGGGGAATGAGAGGGGCACGGCGGGGGATTGGGGAATGAGGAGAGACTAGACAGTGAGAGTGAATATTATGGACCCACTTGTCAGCCTCTGCAATTCGGGTCCGGATCTGGGTACCCATGGGTCCAAAACCAGACCCGGACCCGGACCCGGAGCAAAAGACCCATGGGTCCAAAGTTGGACCCAAACCGGACCCATCGGGTCGGGTACCCGCGGGTACTCGGACCATGGGTATTTTTGCCATCCCTAATTCCAGCTAGTGTTTGACGTGCGGACGTGCGTAGGAGGAGCCATGCGATCCGATGGAATCCCTGATCGAACGGCTATAAACGGACCGACGGACGAAAAAAAAACGACGGCTATAAACGGGCCGATGGACGAAAAAAAAGACAACGGAAGAAGAAATCCTATTTGATGTTACACTAACTGTGCTATATAATCATCGGTAATCAATGGTACGTGACGTTTTCTGCCGCTTTAATTCGTGTGCCAGGACGTCTGCACACGCATACACACAGTACAAATTAAAGAAAGAAAAGGCACTAATATACTGCGCGCACGTGGTCCAAATGATAGGCACGTAAGCCAGATCTTCGTGTGGATCGTTCCCTGCCTGCTTTGCGGCTTTAGGCTACCACGTGGCGTAATGAAGGTTCAATCACTTAATTCCTAGGACTAGGACACTAGGAGTGCGTGGTACACTGTATACATATGGCTTTTGTGCTTTACTAAGGGACTTCTATTCTTATCGTCACCGCACAGCCTCACCATGTATCAGGAGCTGCCTCGCCACTTGTCCGCCAACTGGAGGAAGGCCAGCAACCGTAGGGACCAAAATGCATAGTGGTAGGAATTACCTATGTGTGAGATGTGGCAACTTTTCTTTTGACATAACAAATGTGGCAATTCCGAAGGCCAAAGAACAAAAACCACAATGGATCATGGCATACATGTTATTCGAATGAGTAAAGTTAAAAGAATAATTGGTGTTGTCAGACAACTACTTTGGTCCCCTGAGTGACTTAGGGTGCGACCCAACTTGCCAAGCAAACCCCCCCCCCCACACACCGTCGTCATCACTGGAGAGGCGGTGGTGAGCCCTTCTTCCTTCTCCCTCATCTTCCCTTGTCATCAAGCAAGGGCGAAGCTGCGAAGCATCTAAGGCAAGGATTGGGGACCGGCAGCGCGAGGGCGGGCCGACGGTGGTCTGTGAGTTGCGGTGGCCAAAGAAAGTAAGCAGTGTTCCCTTCCCAACCATGGTCGTACACTGCACGTGGCCGTCGGATCCGGCCCGATATGGTCATGTGGATCTTGCGGTGGGACCTCAGGATCTGATGTTATTGCCCTACCACCGCTTCGTCCTAGCGGTGCTTGCTCATTGGAGGACGGATCCAACGGTGGAACCACTAGACCTTGTGTTTCTCGCCTAGATCGGTTCATGTTGCCTTGAGACGTCACAACGGTGGAGACCCTCATTGTGCTTGGGAGGGCCGAGGCTTGACGTCTAAACAACCCACGCAGTGGTGGTTGCTTCTTTGGCAAAACATCCCGCATGGAGGCAACAACGTTCCTCGCCAAGCTTCCCATGTGGCGGTGGAGGCACTTGTTGGTCGAGCTTCATGTGCGGCAACCAATAGCTGCATCTTACTCCGTGGTGGTGGTTGTCCTGACCGAGCATCCTGTGTGGTGGCAGTGGTGACACAATTGGCTGAGATTCCCCACGCGACGTTGGCAATGCCGCATGAAGCATCTTGTGTGGTGATGGAAGGAATCCTGAATGAGCATCCCACGTGGCGGTAGTGGCGCCATTGGCTTAGCAACCCGCACGGCGATGGCAGCGCTTTGGTCGTGCATCCCGTGTGGCAGTTGTGGCGGTGAGAGCCCTTTGTTCGAGCATCTTGTGGAGCATTATAATTTTGGTAGTTGTTTCTAGCCGAGCATCACACACGATGGTGGTGAATAAGTTAACTGAGCAACCCGCGCGGTTGCGACTACACTTTTGTCGATCGAGCATCCTATGCGGCAATTGCGACTACTACTAGCTCAATCTCTCTTGTTGGTGTGTGTTTGCATAGGCTGTTCATCCCACCCGGTGGTGGCAATTTATTTCTATTCTGAGCATCATGTGTTCGGTGATGCGGTTGGCAGCGGTGACTGCTGACGTTGTGGTTGAGCATTCCAAGAGGTGCTGACGGTCCTGTTATGGAGTCGATAGTGATGACGAATAATTTTTCACTAGAGCATCTCGTGTGATGGTGACGGATGGCTATCACATGCCCGGTGGCAGGGTTGTGGTGGCAGTAATTGTTGGCCGGGGCCATTCTTTTTCTTTTTAATTATGCATTATGTTCTGCTTATACTTAATGAAATGGCATAGCGTGCCCATTTTGCTAAAAAATAAGTGAAGTTAGGTTTAGAGTAAAGTTGTAAGCACTAGATTCATGTGTTACCTCCACACCAAGATTAACACGGTTAATTATACGAGGCCAAGGCTAGGGCCAAACATTAATAATATGACCTTGGCCCTTGGCTATTAACTACATATTGGTTAAAATTGAAACCACATAAGAAAAAAAAGTATTTGGCTCTGACATGAAAAAAATATATTTTGTAGTTTATTGACAAAAATTAAAAAGGTCACATACACGGTATTTTACATGTAATAGTCAGCCATTCAATCGCTATTCATAATGGAAAGAAACATGTACTTTATTCATAATGGAAAGAAACATGTACTTATCTACATGTTGTGGGGGTGGCCCCCACTGCCACCGGTCGAGAAGATTCTATGCAGGCCGTCCCAGATGCCCACGTGTCCCGGAGATCCCCTCGAACCGAAGCCTCGCATAGGGACCTTCCTGGTGTCCCAAAGGCTTCTCCGAGCTAATTCCATCTTGGATAATGAAAACACTAACGAGATTTTATTGAGAGCTTAAGCCTTTGGGTGTAATTGGTCCTGAAACTCATTACTATACGTTTCGTGGAAGAAATTCACTGCAGCCATGATGGAATTTACTCCCAGTCTGCACCTTCTTGAACTGAATTTCCCTGTATATTTTCTAAAAAATTTCCCTCTATATATATTAGCACTACCTTCTCAAAAGCTATGGCTTAAGTAGTGCCAGACTTCAGAGCCACAGCATAGCAAATGTAAATTGGTTTCTTAGTTGATTGGTAGTTCTAGCAATATGATAAAAACTGACATAGCTTTTAACAGAAAAAATGTTCTTTTCCCAGTAAATTGCATACATACTACCTCCGGTATCTTGATGTCTCATACGCATCAACATCCATTTATTAATATGTAATAGATAGATGAGGGCAAGAGACACATAAAGATGGCATGTGCCTTGCATGCACAATGCACACACCACCTAGTTACCACATATAACAAGTATATGGAAAATGGAATAGCTTATGTTTAGACTTTCAAATAAATATTGCAGCTCTTAGTTGGTTGCAGGACTGTTGTGTTCTTGGTGTTTTTCATTTTTGGTAGTAAGCATCAAAAGTCGGGCTAAAGTAGTAGTGAAGGGTACCCCTTAATTGCCTCTGGAGAAGGTTCTGAACAGGTCTAATATGAAGTAAGTTAGTGAAACAATCTTTCTATTCTTAACGCTATTTCTATCGTTAATGGCCTCCCTCAATCACAACTTAAGTTGACATTGTGTTTGAAATTTCCTAACTATCATACTGAAAGCGGTTTAGTAAAACCGTCAGCAATTTGATCTCCAGAGGGTACGGATTTGATTTCCAATTCATTTCTAGCTACTATTTTTCTCACAAAATGATAATCGACTTCTATATGCTTCGTCCTTACATAAAATACTGGATTTGCTGAGAGATATATAGCACCCATATTGTAGCAACGATTATGTCATCTTCATATATAAGAACGAAGATAACGACACCTCCTCTACTACAGAAGAACAAAGAATTATCTGCCTTTGATGCTTTAAAGCCAAGATCACACAATTTTGTACTTAATTGTGAATACCATGCTCTCTGTCCTTGCTTTTATCCATAAATAGCTTTATTCAACTTATAGACACGGTGTGGATTGGTCTTTTCTTCATAACCAGGTGGTTGCCTCATGTAAACTTGCTCCTTCGGAACACCATGAAGATTGAAGAAACGCGTTCTACACATCGATCGAGCTGGCGAGGGCTCCATCCCTTGGATATTGCAATAGATAGAATAATCCTGATGGTAGCGCTATTTTAACTATTGGACTGAAGGTGTCTTCATAATCTATACCATACCTCCCGCCGGTATCCTTTAGCTACTAAGCGAGCTCTATGTTATATAGCACCCATATTGTAGCAACGATTATGTCATCTTCATATATAAGAACGAAGATAACGACACCTCCTCTACTACAGAAGAACAAAGAATTATCTGCCTTTGATGCTTTAAAGCCAAGATCACACAATTTTGTACTTAATCGTGAATACCATGCTCTCTGTCCTTGCTTTAATCCATAAATAGCTTTATTCAACTTATAGACACAATGTGGATTGGTCTTTTCTTCATAACCAGGTGGTTGCCTCATGTAAACTTGCTCCTCCGGAACACCATGATGATTGAAGAAACGCGTTCTACACGTCGATCGAGCTGGCGAGGGCTCCATCCCTTGGATATTGTAATAGATAGAATAATCCTGATGGTAGCGCTATTTTAACTATTGGACTGAAGGTGTCTTCATAATCTATACCATACCTCCCGCCGGTATCCTTTAGCTACTAAGCGAGCTCTATATTATATAGCACCCATATTGTAGCAACGATTATGTCATCTTCATATATAAGAACGAAGATAACGACAGCTCCTCTACTACAGAAGAACAAAGAATTATCTGCCTTTGATGCTTTAAAGCCAAGATCACACAATTTTGTACTTAATCGTGAATACCATGCTCTCTGTCCTTGCTTTAATCCATAAATAGCTTTATTCAACTTATAGACACAGTGTGGATTGGTCTTTTCTTCATAACCAGGTGGTTGCCTCATGTAAACTTGCTCCTCCGGAACACCATGATGATTGAAGAAACGCGTTCTGCACATCGATCGAGCTGGCGAGGGCTCCATCCCTTGGATATTGCAATAGATAGAATAATCTTGATGGTAGCGCTATTTTAACTATGGGACTGAAGGTATCTTCATAATCTATACCATACCTCCCGCCGGTATCCTTTAGCTACTAAGCGAGCTCTATGTTTATCTAGACCGCCGTCCGACTTTCTTTTTATTTTGTACACTCATTTACAGTCTATAACATTTATCCCTTCCCGTGGCGGAACTAGGTGCCGGGTGCTATTAATTGTTCACGATAGCCATAAATATGTTCTAGCTATGGCCATATATATCTGTTTTCCAATTTTTATCCGTTAGAGCTTCATCTAAATTAATTCTGATGTTCACCAGTTGCGGTCGAGGAACCATATTTTCCATACCGAATAGTAGCATATGTACATACCATTTCCTTGCGTATACCTCTTTGCAGGCGTGTGTTTGGCTTGGTCGTAGGCGGCGACACCGACGGGGCCGGCTTGAGACGACGACGTAGCATGCGCGGGTGATTCACCCGCGTCGTCCGCTCGGATGTCTGTGTCGCGCGGAGATTGGTTAGACACCGCCTGTCTGCCTCTACCTCGGTTAATTAGTAACTTATTACTAACTCGGTTGTGCCTGATACATGCATTATCAGGCGCAGATCATCCTAGGAGAGGAGGGATTCATATATTCATAATCATTCATTAATTCCCCTGGCGCATGCAGCAGCGAAATCGACCTCGGGACCCCGGGTTTTAATTAATCCCAAATCCTTGGCTGTTTCTCCATTATCTGATGCATATATCTGTTACATTCTCATCAAGGGAATTAGCTGCCAGATTAGAATCGTTGATCAACGTACTGATCACCTACATGTTCGATCGTCCCCACAAGCAGAGGTATTTGGATTCAAGAGGGCAGGTGGTGAGGTGCGTGGAAGAAAAAGAATTAATTTCGGGAAAGTATAGCCTAGCTCCAGCATTGCAATTAATGCGCTTGGGTTGTGAGGAAGGGAAGATATTCTCATCAAAGATAACATTCATCTCTGAATATATAAACATGATCGGAATATATATCAAGACATTTAAAACCTTTATTCAAGTTGCCATAAACAAGAAAGTCGCACTGTTTAAGTGGAAGGAAACTGAAGCCTGCAGCGTGTATTATAATGACAAAGATTAGGACAACACGCACACACCTAAGGACCCGTCAGGAAGAATAGTTGGTTTTTTCATGGAACAGATGTTCTAAGGGAGTAGCGTATTGGATATCTTTGCTAGGTGTACGATTTATGAGATATGTGGCTATGAGAAACGCCTCGTCTAAGGGAATAGCGTACTAGATAACTTTGCTAGGTGTACGATTTATGAGGTATGTGGTTGCGAGAAATGCCTCGTCCCAGAACTTTAGTGGCATTGAGCGTGGGCCGGGAGAGCAAGGCAAACTTCCACGATGTGACGATGCTTCCGTTCAGCAGATCCCATTTTGTTGATGAGAGTGAGGACAAGAGACATGATGGGTGATGCCAACTTTATTGAAAAAGGACTTCAACTTTTGATATTTGTCACCCCGATCAGTTTTCTTGGTGATGATCTTACGATCGAAAAGTCTCTCAACAAGATTATGAAATTCATGAAATTTCTCAAACACTTCGGACTTGAATTTAAGGAGATGTATCCAAGCAAATTTGTTGAAATCATCTATAAAGCTTACATAATATATACTTTCTGCCCTCGATAACAAGTTCTAGAGGAAATTAAAACTCAACACAATAGAAGATTTAGGATACGGTAACTGATGGCTCTTGGCCTTTTGGCAGGCATCACAACTTTTGAATAATAGATAATGAAGGGTGACCTAAACGACTTTTCCATCTTGAGAGAGAGGGCCTGACGACTCGAAGGACATGCTTGGATGATGGTAGAAGGGGATATAGGTCGTTGCGACATCTCCTCTAAGGAGTGTGTTCTACGTTCTTTGATCCTTTATCAACAAAAAATTAGGGTGAATTTCTAGATAGGCATGATTGTCTTAGCGAAACGATGAACTGACATAAGATTATTTTCTTAGATTTTGGAGCATGTAGAATATTGTTTAGATGAAGGTCACGACTAGGGGTATGAACAGTAGCATGACCAATGTGACTAATGTCCATACATGCGCTCTACCTCCATAGAGGTCGCAGGTTGCGTCTTAATATTTTATTGGTTATATGCAAACGAAGATGTAATATATATATTTTTTGTTATATTTATGGTTTCAAAGAACAAACATTAATTTTTTTTAAGAAAATGAAGCTGTGGAAGTAGTTTTCAAAAACATTTGTGTTCAGAATTTCAATTCGTTAAGCAAGATGAAAGAGTAATCTTTCTAAAATACTATTTTTAAAAAATGGAGAAGAAAATTGTTCTATACACAGTACGTTAATTATTGAACTGAACGCGAGACATTCATCCTTATAAATTCAATGGTTCAAATCTGTTGTGATTTAAATATATTACACATGAATGACATGGAAAGTACTATGACAATGGAAATAAGAGAAAAACCTACAAAATTAGCCATTTTGTCAAAAAAAAAAAAAGTAGCAAAAGTAATGAAGGCCATATTAACGTGGGGCTGATCAAAATTAAATTCGAAACTTGATCCTCCTGCAGGCTGGTGCGTTGACATGGCGACGTACTTTTGTCAGCAAATAATGTGCCACATGACATTGCCACGTGGCATGAATATTTTGGCCTGCTAGGCTTTGGTTAGGGCATGATCGCTGCAGCGATGATGCAAATGGGTCTAGTACAAACAAATGAACTAGAGAGGATCAAACGTGTTCCTAGGGTCTGCCCGTTTGCATCTCTATGCTCCATGGCTCCGGCGAGGGCACGGACGTGGGGGCGGGTTTGGTGAGGAGAAAGCTAGCGGCGATGCACCATGATGACCGACGACGAGGAGGGTGGCTCCGTTGAGGCAACAACTATGTGGACAACTCTAGCAAGGGTACAACTCCGTAAGCAGGTGGATTTCTCTTTTATTATCGCCTCGGTTCCAAACTGAAACCGACTCCATGTGCACGTATGTAGATGAAAATTTTTATATTACATCTTTACTACTTAAAAGAGCTCTTGTGCTAAGTGTGGTGAGTGATGGCATGTTGCTCATCAATACCCTTAAAATTGCACATAATTACTCGCCGGATATCACTACAACCACCACCTCCTATAGGATTATAGGTGGCCCTCCTCGTAGCCAAACCCACTTATGCATCACAAATCACGGCACTATATATCGTAAAACAACCAATTCCAACCTCACTGCTAGTGATGTGGCTCCTTGACACCGACCGCATCTACTCTTATTGCTCCTCAGCATTAAGCCTTAGTTAGGTGACTTCATGTTGGAGCATGGTAAACAAAACACTTGAGCACATGATAGCTTTGTCATCTCTATCTATAGCCCCCTGTTACCTCCCGTGTCATGGTGTTGTATTACTCGTTGCTATTGTCACCATGAGGAGGGAGACGGTGGCTGCCTTACTCGTCATGTCCCTCATGTCACCACCATCACTAGGAGGAGGGATCAAACGATTGAATGTGAGGAAGAGGGTAGAGGGGCTAGCAAGGAAAAGTAGGAGGGGCCGGGGGCTGGAAGGATGGAAGAGGGAGGGAGTGGAGGGAGGTGGCTGACTGGGAGGATGGGTCATGGTAGATGGAGATAGCATCCAAATGGGATGAGGGTTATAGCGGAAGCATTGATTTGATTACATATGAAGATCCCAAACTATGTAAGTGACCCCAGACTGCAGGAGAGCCTAAATCTGGCCAGGATCATCGAATGCTGGATCACCTTCCTCATGATAGGCGTAATCACCGTCTTCTGGGTCTCTGTAATCTAAAAGAGTGGGTGGGTGTGAGGGTAAGTGCGCAATCAAACCGCACTTGCAAGTTAACACCGTCCTTAATGCATAATAGTGATAAAGGCCATGTAGTGGGGTTATGGTTATTTTCTTTGCGGAAAAGCCAAATTTATAATTAGCACATATGTATAAAAGCCTATACTTAGCCATTTTCAAAAGACATCTCCAAAAAGATGTTGAGGAGGGAACACATCAGAAGCTCATAAGTTCGTTATTCAAGCCACACAGTTCCCACACCATCATTTTCAGGTCGGCAATCCCCATTGCAAACCACCATCTCACCGAGTTCCCACGATCTGGTAACGTACCCAACCCACCCCGAAGATTGCCGTTCAACAGATGGCATTGGTCCCTATAGTCCACCTCGGCAGATAGGGTCATATCACTAAAGAAGCTTCGGGGAGACGAGGGCAAGCTCACCGTGGCCTTGGAACGAAAGGAAAGTGGCCGAATCGGCTTGACGGCATGCGACCCCGCGATGGCTCCGACCAGAGCAACGACGATGAGCAAGCTCCAGCAAGATTCTTGTCAAATTAAATTAGGGGAAATGTGCGTGAGTTGGAGTAGGATCTATGGGCGGAAAGAGTTTGTCTGAATCGTACCAATGAGGAAGGAATCGACGGAGACAGTTTTGGTAGTCTTTCGGTCCGGCGAGAAATTCCAATCAATGGGATGATTTCGGTGGCGTCGACGGTGCTTGGAGAGGTTCAGGAGGTCGCCGCAGACAGACGAGGAAGCGGTGGCGCTCAGGAATGAAGCAAATGGGAGAGAAAGAAATGGACCAAGGCGGCGGAGTTTTTATGATAGGGAGACGGAGGAGCCATGACCCGGCGGTGCTAGCACGACGAAGATGAGCGGTGGAGTGCTAGGTGTCGTCGCGAACTTGAGCCAACACTCTGCATGTCCACGGGCGATCGACACAGAGGTAGGGAGAGAGGGGCGAGCGGCGCCGAGGTGAGAGAAAGAGTGACAGGGGAGAGGGACGCAGGGAGAGAGGATAGTGGGTGGGCCAGATTTTTGGCCCAAGAGCAGCCCAGCTAGAGCCCAATTCAAAAAGAAAATTTGGAATTTGAATTTCGCCTAAATTTGATCAAGTTCGAAATTTGGCTTAAATTATGGGTGTTACAACCCCTGATCCCCCATTTATAGTAAGGGGGATTTTTTACAATCCCCAACAAAATCCCCCTCTGACCACTAGTAAAGCGAGGGCCAAGAAGTCTTTCCTAGGAAAATACCTCGCGGCCTCTGACCTGCTCCCTGAGGCAGGGGCTTCAGGGAAAAAACACTCTCACTTGAAACTAATTAAGACCTAAATGGCCCCACCGCCTCAGGTAAAGTGGGGTTGAAAAGGGGATTACAGGGGGGACCGGGTTGTTACAGGTCGTACGAGTATCTTCCTGCCACGCGATATGAATCCTCGCACTAGTGGGGCCCACGTTACTTGTTGTCTCAAGCTTCTTAGCGATCAAGGAAACTCCACCCCTTTGCGCTACATCTGCGGGGCAATTGGCTCCCCTCCGGATCCACACCGAGCACCTCCCTTGTGGCGCCATATATCCCTGGTCTGTTGTCGCCTCGGCCATGGGAGACGAAGCTTCCTTCGGGCCATCACCCCTTTGGTTCGCCATCGCTTCACCTATGGGAGACGGAGCTTCCTTTGGGTCGTTGCCCCTTCCATCTGCTATTGCCTCACCCATGGGAAGCAAAGCTTCCTCTAGGCCGCCACACTTCTAGCTCGCCGCTTTTACCCTGGTTTGCTTGCTCCAGAATCGTAGGGGATTGGTGTTCCCGCTACAACATAGTTAATGGGTTGTTTATTATTTTGAGATTGGTTAATTATATAAAATAATCGGATATCCTTGTAGAAAATGTGAACACTAAAAATAAAAGGAATAATGTTGATGCTATAATACACATACGTATTTGGATAATTTTTAATAATATCAACTATTTAAATTGTTTACGCTTGAAAATCTATAAGTTATTTAGGGTTCCATACTTCCATTACGATGACACAAAAATAGAAGTTATATTGTGTTCATGTAAAATCAGTGGCAGTCCGTGGGCTCCATTTACTAGTCGTATCCTACCTATACACAAACGGTGAAAATAGCTCACACAATAAGTTGTATTTTGCCTACGTCTAATATATCTATTTCGTGTAGAATATTTTTGTTTCCGAGCTGCAATTGGCTGCTACGGAATAAATTGGTACAATTCTTTATGCCTTGTCTTTCTCCTCTGCCTCACATCATTTTTTATATGGCAAAGGTACTATGGGGATGGTATACCATGGGGAAGATAAGGCAAGTCGAAGAAACAAACCACCTTCACAACGCCATTGATATGACTCTGCCAATGTCGATGAAGGAAAGCCAAAGGGCCAAGACTATTTCCGAGGCAAAGTCACGATGGTTCTAAGTAAACCCTTGTGACAAAAAAAGGAAGAGGTTTCCCCGAATCTTCACCTAAAACCCCAGTCCTAAGCCTCGCTTCATCCAAACTAGCAGCACCTAGATGAAGAAATGATCAACTTGGCAGCTACGGCAACCTAGAGACACACAATACAAGTGGACTCATATGAATGTCAGCATGCAGAAGTATCATTGCATCCTTTCAGAATGGGGTAAATTGTAACTGAATGAAGGCTGAAGATAATAATGATGTGAACACTTTAGTATGATTGTGGGAGGGTATTTTGGTCCAGAGGTCTCTGTAAAAAGACCAAAAAAGACATGCTTGTCCCTGCTTTATTGGTTCAACATGGGCACTTACGACATTCACAAAGACTAATGTTGCTTTTCTAGGTCAAAATAATGGATTCCGTTGATATAAATATTTCCCTATAATATGTACTAGACGCGCGCGCCATGGCGCGCCGAGGCTAGGGCGCACGTGGGCGGGAAAGCGTGTGGGCAGTGTCCCAGCGTCGAGGGAAAACCACGCGCACGCGCGCCTCGCGCCCTAGGCACGCCGAGGCTGGGAAACGCGCACGTGGGCGGGAAAGTGGACGCCGGGGAAAAACTAACGAGCCTATGGGCGGGAAAGCGGACGCCGGGGAAAAACAACGCAAAAAGTGGAGCTTACGGGATTCGAACCGCGGCCTCCCAGGTGAGATTTAGCTCAGCTAGTTGTTGATATTTGCGCGAAAAAATTATTTTATACGTAAAAATCTAATGGACGGCCAGATCTATCTGGTGCGCGCGATCGGACGGCCGTGGTGGCACTGGGCGGGGAGGCCAGCCACGTGTCGGCCTTGCGATCATTCCCACCGGCTTTGTACTATTTATTGATGAGTACATGTAATTAAGTGGTTAAGACCCTAAAGGAAAAACTAATACACACACTCCGAAAGCTGTTGAGTCCTTCTGGAGGCTACTCCTTCATTGAGGTTGCCTTGCATGCCGCTTTGCTAAGCGTGCAACTCATATGAGGCGTGTTTCTTTTGTAGTTCAGAATATCACTTAAGTAGTGTTGTATAAAAAAATATCATCAAATGTTTGTGATTTTCTCTTGATAAAAAAATAGGAGTATAAGTTATTGCTAGGGGTGGGCATTCGGTTTTTACGGTATTTTCGGTTCGGTATTTTCGGTATTTATAAATTTCGGTATCTGAGATCTGGGTACCAAAATATACATAAAAAAATTTCCTACCGAAACCGAAATACCGAAATAATTCGGTTCGGTGTTTCGGCATTTCGGTATATACCAATTTTCTCAACAAGACACATACAGATCCAAATCTTGGGGGGAATCTAAACTAATGGAGTAAGAAAATGAGAATCAAGACCTGGGAGACGTCAAGACGGAGCAGCATGGACGGCGACGCCGCCGCGCAGGAGAGACGACGCGTCGTTGCGACGTCGGCTGCCGCATCGCCGTGAGCCGCCCGCGTCGTTGCCCTCGCGTCGCCGCCCAGCGTCGTCTTCTGCGCCGCGTCGCCGCCCAGCGTCGTCGCTGCGCCCATGATGTCGCGGTGTCGCTTCTGTGCTGCTTGCGCTTGGCGGCGGCGGCTTCTTGTCTGTCTGTGGGAATGGGATGGGTGGTTGGGGAATCCGGGAATGGGGAGAGGGGAGTTAGGGTTCGGAGTTATTTGGGCCTGCCTGACGGGCCTTTACCCGAGAGGCCGGCCGACACCCGCGGGATATGCAGTGGGTATTCGGTTTCTTCGGTTTATTGAGCCCTGTACCGAAACCGAACCGAACTATTTCGGTTTTTCACATATTAAAACCGAATCGAATACCAAATACCGAAAATACCGAAAATTTCGGTTTTTTCGGTTCGGTTCGGTTCGGTTTTTCGGTTCCGGTATTTTTTTGCCCACCCCTAGTTATTTCTAGTCTCTTTCTTTAGATTCCTCGGAGCAGCTTCTGTGCCCCTTCTAAAAACCTTTGAAGAGACGGGCAGACGGCGTCCTCTCTTATCCCCCGTTTTTGGCGCGCTGCTATATGCTTTTCCAAAAGTCTGCCTCGCACCGATCTGTTGGAATAAACTAACGCTATTATTAAGCTATTTTGTCCAGCACTTCTGAAATATCTTTCCGTGATAGCCACTGAAAGTATATATTGTTTGCAAAACGAGTGTGATTCAAAAGGAAAAGATCAAAAATAAACAAAAAAATAAGAAAAGAAATGGCAGCTAGTTGGCGTCAAAGTGGGTTGCGTGCCTATCCTAATTAATGGCAGCTACGTATGTGGGGAGGAATGCTCCACGTACTTTGACTGCCAATAATATTTTTTTAAAAATAAGGTGTAGTATTAGATATATAGCATATAGAATGGTATAGATGATTACATGTTTTTATAAGTAATTAACTTGTTCGTATACAATATTTTTTAATCCTCACATAGACTCGACTCTTATTTAAGAGACGGTTCAAATATCTGTGCACACACTCTCTTCTTTACCTCATTACTAATTAATTAGCTGACATGACACTGATTAGAGATAACTTAGAAACTGCCGAGGCGACTGTACATGCTCAGTGTTACGAGTATTACGAGTCTCGCAAAGTGCCACAGTAATTAATAGTATCAACTACCATGTAACGTATCGTACACGATCCGCATCCGCAGACATCGATCGTCCTTGAGAGGGCTGGGTGGTGCCAATGAACGGTTCATACTCCTCCAGGACTACCATGGGAGGCTTCTGCGGCGGCAAACAAAGAAATTTCCCTTTTTTTCTGTAAACTTGTGGGTGCCAACGATCTCGTAATAGTCGTCAGCTCAATACATTTGGAGAAAGAACTGTTGTTAAGCTAGATGCATTGTTGACTTGTTATACATACAAATATGAAAACATATTCTGTGCAATCAAGTTTATGGTGAAATCACCGTGCAACTGAACTATTAAAAATTATAAAAAAAAATCTGTAGATGTATTCTTCAACTTACTCTACCTCTGTATTTTTAAGTTCAAATTCATCCTATGTTGAAAGTTTTAAAAAATCTATCAATTTTGAACTCGTTAAAGCTATCATTTTTTATAACTCGTAATATAAAATTAATTTTGTTTTGAAACTTCATACAAAGGTAGAGTAAACAATGAAGTACATCTAGAAAAAAAATTTATAATTTTTACAACCTTCGATAGTTTAATTACGCGATGATTGCACCGTAAGCTTGGTTGGATATGTACATATGTATAGCTTAAACTTTGGACAGCGTTGCTTCACTATGGGCTTGAGTGATTGAAATTTTCTAGTAAAATCGGGTTTATGCTGAATTTGCGTTAAGCAGCTTCGATTCGGGTGATTCGAATTTCTAAAATCGTGGTTTACTTCCTCTTAAATATCATAATTTTCTTTCTTTTTTTTTGGTATTTTGGTGCCCTAGTTTTTTTTTTAGACTTGCCACGATTCATATCTAAACAAAACAAAATGTCACATATCTTAAAATATCAAATGTCACTTTCGGCGCATGTGTAAATATACAGGGAATATGTCTCTTTATGCATTTACGTTTGGCATGTGTCAATTAATTGGTAGCAGCCAATTAATCTATACCGAGTTCTGATATTAAGATTTGAATAACGTTCACGCGCTCACACATTCCATGGAAAAATGAACCTATAGGGTTGTCATCACTTTGTCTGCTTAGCTCTTCCTGGTTGTTATCGTTTTTTCGCTGCAGTTGTTGTCGTTTAATTTTCCCATTAACTCTAGCTAACTGTTTATTGTGAAGAAGATCAGAGTTTGGCAAAGCGTTCTATCTCCATAAAGGTCGCAGGTTGCATTAATATATACCGGAAACAGCGCGCCCCACGGCGTGGCTTACAAGATGGAAATACAATTAACAAGTGATCGTCGAATGATGGTTCACATACATGTGCACGCCAAATTAAACCAACCTCGGAGAGACGGCTGTACCTACGATCGTGTTTCCAACTAACTAATCTTTGCCATATAAATATGTATATGGGTAAAAAGCATACATGCCACTTTAGAGTCTTCTTTAAACTGGAATGCCATCGCTAAGTCGCTTTTAACACAGACGTCATTATAAACCGTAAAAATGTGCACACATGCCATTATTTCGGCTGGGAAGAATTTTGGACAAAATACACATGGATATAGGGTCTAAAATAAGGTCTGGCATGTGGACCCCACATGTCAGCCTCTTCTTCTCATCTTCTTCTTCCCTCCCCATTGTTTCTCTCTCTCTTCTCTTCCTCCCCAATCTGCGACGATTCACGCCGCGCCCGAGCTCGCCGTCGCCGATTCGCGCGCGCCCGAGCTCGCCGTCGCCGATTCGCGCCGCTCCCGAGCTCGTTGTCGATGTCGCTGCCGCGCCGATTCATTGTTGTCGAGCCCTCCACCACCTGGATCCGCCGCCGACCTCGCCGGGCATGGAACCGCCGCCGCCTATTTTTGGGGTGTCACTGGAGAGAGAGAGAGAGAGAGATCGCAGAGAGTCGCCGTGGGGATGCGACGGCTTGCTCCGGCGTGCGGCGGCGTGGGGCTGCGTCGGTGTGGGGCATGGGGCGGTGTCGGCGTGCGATGTGGGATGTTGGGCGGCAATGACACCCATTATTGTAAATGGTTTGGTTTTTTATAAACTTGTATATATGGTCTAACTAATGTCATGTTGTTTTATAGAAACCTTAGACCTATATTGCTTTGATCAAAGATCATAATCAAACTTATAAGTATATGTGAGGATCAAACCATCAAACCACACTCAAAAAGGAAAAAAAATATATGCATTACAGGTTCAGGGTTAGGCTTTTTAATTTAATTACACTACACTCTTTTGCTAAAAAAAAATAACACCATGATTGTTCCAACTTCCAACCAATCGCCAAAAAAACAAGCCTTGTTACAATACTCAAGTTGGATTGCAAAAGTCTTCGACACTACCTCTTGGCATACCATGTTCTCCTAGATAATTGAAGAATCCCTATACAATCAACTTGATAGAGTTAAAAGCGTTTTTTATTAGCAGTTTCCTTCTGGTTTGGTTCATAAAATTTATTTTTTTTACAAACTATTTAATGTAACATTTTATAATTTTTCTTTGAAACTTCGTGGGTTTTTTTCAATGATATAAAAAATAACAATTTTCAATCTCTTTTTTTTCTGTTAAAACCTACACCAACATCAAACCAAACCAAAACAAACCCGTATATCAAAGAGAACGAGCGAGGTGGCTCGCGCGTTTGCGCGGCTAGATTTGTTTTGATATATAGTGTTTATCTCTAACTCATAATCTATCTCTAACATATCATATTGGATTTAGAGTTTATCTCTAATATATTATATCAACTTTAGTATTTAATATGAATTTCTAATGTTTTCTTTTAATCTAAGCCGCATAGAACTTTTATTTTTTTTCTTTGATTAATCTATCCCGTTATAATTTGGTCCCACAGTTGATTGAACGAATAAAATAACCATATTATATCATCTTTAGTATTTAATCCGAATTTCTAATATTCTTCTTTTAATCTAAGTTATTATAATCCGGCCCCACAAAATCAACGGCATAGTTCTTTTATCTTTTTCTTGATTTATGTGAGAATTTCTTTGATTGATCTTGACCGTTATAATTTGGTCCACCGTTGATCGAACGGCTGAAATAATTTGGATGGTGTGGGCGAACGTGGTGGCTTCTTTTTCAAGGACTATCTCTATAAAAGGATGCAATAAATTCTATATATAGAACTGCTAAACAATCTTTCTATTCTTAATGCTATTTCTATCTTTAACGGCCTCCCTCAATCACAACTTAAGTTGAGATTGTGTTTGAAATTTCCTAACTGTCATCCTGAAAGTGGTTTAGTAAAACCTTCAGCAATTTGATCTCCAGAGGGTACGGATTTGATTTCCAATTCATTTCTAGCAACTCTTTCTCTCACAAATTAAATGATAATCGACTTCTATATGCTTCGTCCTTACATGAAATACTGGATTTACCGAGAGATATATAGCACCCATATTGTACCGACGATAATGTCATCTTCATATATAAGAAAGAAGATAACGACACCTCCTCTACTATAGAAGAACAAAGAATTATCTGCCTTTGATGCTTTAAAGCCAAGATCACACAATTTTGTACTTAATCGTGGATACCATGCTCTCTGTCCTTGCTTTAACCCATAAATAGCTTTATTCAACTTATAGACACAGTGTGGATTGGTCTTTTCTTCATAACCAGATGGTTGCCTCATATAAACTTGCTACTCCAGAACACCATGAAGATTGAAGAAACGTGTTCTGCACGTCGATCGAGCTAGTGAAGGCTCCATCCCTTGGATATTGCAATAGATAGAATAATCCTGATGGTAGCGCATAACTATTGGACTGAAGGTGTCTTCATAATCTATACCATACCTCCCGCCGGTATCCTTTAGCTACTAAGCGAGTTCCATGTTTATCTAGACTGCCGTCCGACTTTCTTTCTTATTTTGTACACTCATTTACAGTCTATCACATTTATCCCTTCCCGTGGCGGAACTAGGTGTCGGGTGCTATTAATTGTTCACGAGAGCCATAAATATGTTCTAGCTATGTCCATATATATCTGTTTTCCAATTTTTATCCGTTAGAGCTTCATCTAAATTAATTCTGATGTTCACCGGTTGCGGTCGAGGAACCATATTTTCCATACCGAATAGTAGCATCTGTACATACCATTTCCTTGCGTATAACTCTCTGCAGGCGTGTGTTTGGCTTGGTCGTAGGCAGCGACACCGATGGGGCCGGCTCGAGACGACGACGCAGCATGCCCGAGTGATTCACCCGCGTCGTCCGCCCGGATGTCTGTGTCGCGCAGAGATTGGTTAGACACCGCCTGCCTGCCTCTGCCTCTGCCTCGGTTAATTAGTAACTTATTACTAACTCGGTTGTGCCTGATACATGCATTATCAAGCACAGATCATCCCAGGAGAGGAGGGATTCATATATTCATAATCATTCATTCGCCTGGCGCATGCAGCAGCGAAATCGACCTCGGGACCCCGGGTTTTAATTAATCCCAAATCCTTTGCTATTTCTCCATTTTCTGATGCATATATCTGTTACATTCTCATCAAGGGAATTAGCTGCGAGATTAGAATCGTTGATCAACGTACTGATCACCTACATGTTCGATCGTCCCCACAAGCAGAGGTATTTGGATTCAAGAGGGCAGGTGGTGAGGTGCGTGGAAGAAAAAGAATTAATTTCGGGAAAGTATAGCCTAGCTCCAGCATTGGAATTAATGTGCTTGGGTTGTGCGGAGGGGAAGATATTCTCATCAAAGATAACATTCACCTCTGAATATATGAACATGATCGAAATATATGTCAAGACATTTAAAACCTTTATTTAAGTTGCCATAACCAAGAAAGGCGCACTGTTTAAGTGGAAGGAAACTAAAGCTTGCGTGTATTATAATGACAAAGATTAGGACAACACGCACACACCTAAGGACCCGTCAGGAAGAATAGTTGTTTTTTTCATGGAACAGACGTTCTAAGGGAGTAGCGTATTGGATATCTTTGCTAGGTGTACGATTTATGAGATATGTGGCTACGAGAAACGCCTCGTCTAAGGGAATAGCGTACTGGATAACTTTGCTAGGTGTACGATTTATGAGGTATGTGGCTGCGAGAAATGCCTCGTCCCAGAACTTTAGTGGCATTGAGCGTGGGCCGGGAGAGCAAGGCCAACTTCCACGATGTGACGATGCTTTCGTTCAGCAGATCCCATTTTGTTGATGAGAGTGAGGACAAGAGACATGATGGGTGATGCCAACTTTATTGAAAAAGGACTTCAACTTTTGATATTTGTTACCCCGATCAGTTTTCTTGGTGATGATCTTACGATTGAAAAGTCTCTCAACAAGATTATGAAATTCATGAAATTTCTCAAACACTTTGAACTTGAATTTAAGGAGATGTATCCAAACAAATTTGCTGAAATAATCTACAAAGCTTACATAATACTTTCTGTCTCCGACAGAGTCAGAGGAAAACACGCACGTCTTTAACCATTCGTCTTATTCAAAAATGTTATGTACAAACATGAAAAATATAGTTATGCTTAAAGTACCTTTAATGATCGATAAAAACAAAACACAACAAAATAAATGATATTTACATATTTTTTTAATAAGACAAATAAGGCGTGCCCAAAAGTCAAAAGCGTAAAAAAAACGGAGGAAGTATTTCTGTTCACTCGCAAGATTTCATGTGGTAATAATTAAAATATGTTTATGTGTACATACGGTACTACTCAAAGGGTGGCTTTCATATATATAGCCAGAACGTAGTAATTAATAGCTAGAATGGGAAAAAAACGTGTGAACAGATCATATATATGTATGTGTACCGTGTACGTAAGCCCTTGGTCCCAGTTCAATTGCGTCATATGAAGCACACGTTGCATATATATATACCAACATATGCATTATCATGGTTTAAAGAGATCAAATTTTAGTGGTCCAGATAGCATCTGGCTCAGCTTTCCGAGGGCCATTAGCAGCCGTTCTTTGCACCCCGGCCCTGGCCCTGTTTTTAATCAACCACTTTAATTTGCCTGGGTAGACCATCAGCCAAGTTTAACATACAAGTGTACACTTCTCCATATGCTTAGTGTTAATTGTTATCAGGACGTTAATGGAGCACGTAATCCTTGGTCATATGAATCACGCTTAATTTAGTTTTCATTTGTATATGCTAATCATTAGGTTGACTGGAATTCGTAAAGCCAATGAGCTTTTTCTATGGTTTATTAGCTAGAGGATCATCGCCACTTTGCTACAAATGAATATAGTATTATTTCCCACTATGCCATATTCTATACATGCATATTTGACGCACAACATCAGCTTATTCGATCGTGCCAGTGTGCTTCTGCATCATTCTTCATTTTCATTGTCAACTACGCGATGCTTCCATGCATGTTCTCCGCATCATCCTCTCTCAGCTCTGTTTTGACGTTTGATTGGGTTGTTTTTCATCATCTTAATTTTATATGCCTTGAGCTAATTAAAATTTGGGAGTGGCTGCATGGCATGGGACTGCCCGTGTGCGTCTCACGCGGGCCCAGCTGTTAGCGAGCACCCGACGATGGCTGCCAGCAAGCAAACTCGTTAAATTTTTCTAAAATACAACAGTAAAATAAGTACAACGGTAAGTAAGATGATTTTAATCCACACACACATGATGCACGGTTTGTTGGACTGAGGAACGGATGGTCACCATGGATGACAACAATCACCATCACTCACCACTAGAATTAAAAAGAGAATATTGGTGATTGGTGAGGGGTGGATTAGTTCTCACAATCTCTCAGTTCAATAATATAGACATGCAAGGATGTTTTTATTTATTTGACTAGCATTTTTATTTGTGTAACTAAGAGCTCATTGGCTTACGATTTTATTTGTATTGATTGACATACGATATAATTAACCCATATATTGCATACATATATGTAGTTGCTAGAAATCAACCTTTTAGGGTGCACAAATAATGACTATATATAAATATCAAGACACAAATAAACTCTTACCAGTTGAGAATTACTGCTCGAAGAGATTTATACCAATTTGCTTTGGTTTATTAATGATGGACCCTATAAATTATAAGAATTTAAGTGATTTTTTTTTTAAGATAACGGGCAGGGGCTCTACCATTTCATTAAGAGGAAGAGTAACCGTACATAAATACAAAGGAGAGAGGGGGGCGGGGAGGGGATGCTAGTCAGACCAAATTACAGGCAGTGATAATTAATTTTAAAAAACAACTGCGAAAAACATTATCCTTGCCGGCTCATATTACCAATTGGCAGTGACGATGGATTCTGGTTTTTTTAAAAAAAATCCATAGCTTTTTCATACAGAGTTGAATGGAGATAATACTTATATGAATGAAATGGTATTGTTTGATGAGATTAATTTACAACTTTTTGGATGAAAACTTTTCATTTGAAGTCATTTAGAATTCCAAATAACCGTTAAAATATTTGGACAACAAAGATCAAAAGGAAAACGCTATTGCTCTCAATAATCTATGATATGTAAGATGGTAATAAGGAGGCTTCTTGTGAGATGAGAGGTCGTGGGTTTGACTCAGTGGTCAAAAGCCATCTCAAAAGTCCTCTTGGTTGGAATATCTCATGTATAATTTGATGTTGTGTTGTGTCTTTGATGACTTCCAAATTACTAGGGTAGGAAGATAGGGGAGATCTGCTGGAGGCTCAGGACAGATCAAAATGTGTAACAATGCTCCAAGCCTCCAAAGCCATGCATTATGCACTAGAGGTGCGCAAAAGCTAGCTACAACCTTTTGGCATTGCCGTCATTAGCTCTCTCTTGGTGTCACATTAGTTGAGCTTAATTATGCATAACCATAAACCTTTTCTCAAAAGCCAATAAAAAGAACTTTTGTCTAATAATTCCACTATATGTCAGCATACGTGATTTAGTAGCTTGCACACACCAAGAGGCATGCCACCACCTGCCTATATAAAGCTCCCCATAACTTGCGTACTCTAACAACAACAAGCTGGATCTCGCTTTACTTGCTAGTGTTGATTGAATTAGCTAGCTTGCTGTGAAGTTTGAAGCCATCTCATCTTTTGCCTTCACCTTTGTATCACAATGGTTGGCCTATCCCTGCAGCACCCTTGGGCATTTGCCTTTGGCCTCCTAGGTATAATATCTAGCTAGCATATGTAACTGAATATCGCGTCGTGTCTTTTTTTTCTTCTTTATGCTTCAGAAACTGTCTCCGTGCCATCACAACATATGATCACTCGTTATTTTCTAGTAGTGATAGACGTATAGTATAGCACTTAGTGGGGATTGCACCTTTTGTTATCTAGTGGCCTGATGTTATAGCTTCCCGACAAAAATGAGGCGTTTCCTGTGGCCCTAATTAGCTGCATCAAATTAATATTTAAGCATGCATCGATCCTTGGGTTATTTTCCTCTCCGATGCCTTTGTTAGCCTACATTATTTCTCATCATGCATGCAACATGGACTGCGCTGTCAAACTAGCAGTCGATCCTTTTGCAACATCTATATATCTTCTATATTCTCAATTCTCATCACAGAGTGCTGTAGGCCTGTAGTGCTGTAGTGACATCGTACAGTGTCGTGCACCACAACACAATAAATAAAAACAATAAAAAGCCAGTGCGTTCCATTCTTTGCTCGCAAAAGATGGCAGGCTAACACAAAAGAGATCGATGCAACGTGTCCACTTATAACGACTTATCATGTTGCTAGCTATCTTTGATCTCTTTAATCATTAAGCAGCAGTTACCAAGTTTTTTTTTGCAAACGCCTGATCTTGGTGCCCTTTTCTGTACGTTTTTGCAGGCAACGTCATCTCCTTCATGACCTACCTGGCCCCAATGTAAGCCACTCGAGGCTATCAGTTAATTCTTCCACGCATTAATTATGTACTGAAAGGACACTTCAATTATTTCTTGGACCGATCGATTTCTGATGGTACGTACGTACACATGCAATATCGCACTATTGCAGACCGACGTTCTACCGGATCTACAGGAGCAAGTCGACGGAGGGTTCCAGGCGGTGCCGTACGTGGTGGCGCTGTTCAGCGCGATGCTGTGGATCTTCTACGCGCTGGTCAAGTCGGGGGAGCCCCTCCTCATCACCGTCAACGCCGCCGGCTGCTCCATCGAGGCCGCCTACATCGCCGTGTTCCTCGCCTCTGCGCCCGCCAAGGCCAGGGCGTCCACGGCCGGGATCTTCCTCCTCCTCAACGTCGGCGTCTTCAGCACCATTCTCCTCCTCACTCTCTTCCTCTTCCGGGGCGACCAGCGTGTCGTCTCCCTCGGTTGGGTCTGCGTCGCCTTCTCCGTCTCCGTCTTCGTCGCGCCACTCGCCATCATCGTGAGCACCGACCACTCTAATCCGTCTATCGTTTAGAGGCCGGTCTCGAGACGTAACACATCGAATTATCTGTTAAATTATTAAAATGGGTGAATTTTGAGAGTTTGTAGAAGTTTTCATTAGTTTTTCAAATGTGCTATCTCATCAACATACGTATATAACCAGATATGTTATAGCTGGAGAACGCCCTCCTAATCTTCGAGCTCGAGCTCGAATTTGCAAGTTTGCGAGCTGTGTATGAGGTGATCGATCTTGCTGATGATTTTGTTTGTGTGTTGTTTTGACAGAGGCGTGTGGTCCGGACTAGGAGCGTGGAGTATATGCCTTTCTCCCTCTCCCTCTCGCTCACCCTCAGCGCCGTCGTCTGGTTCCTCTACGGCCTGCTAGTCAAGGACAAATACGTCGCGGTAATCATAAACTAAACAATATGTAGTATTAGTCCAATCCCCAATTAACGTGCATTTTTGCATGTATATATGATCGTCACTGACATTTTTGCATGGCGATGCAGCTCCCCAACGTGCTTGGCTTCACCTTCGGGGTGGTGCAGATGGGCATGTACGTGTTCTACATGAACACGACGCCGGCGGACGCCGGCGAGGGGAAGGAAGGGAAGCTTCCCGCGGAGGAGCACGTTGTTGTCAGCGTCGCTAAGCTCACCGCCGACAAGGGCTCCGAGGTGCACCCGGTCAATGAGATGGCCGGCGCCACCGTACCCAGGAGCTGCGCCGCCGAGGCGGCGGCGGCGGAGGAAGTGGCGTTGGTAGTGGACATGCCCCGTGCCGTCGAGGTGGTCTAGCTCTAGCTGCGTGCATGCATGGCCCATGCAGGAACGCTTTAACATTCGCGCAGGATCGAGCAGACGGAAGGAGAGGGACGGTCCGGCCACTAATTAATTTAATGGATCGACCTCATGTTAGCTAATTAAAGGCAATCACGCATGAATGCATGTAATATGCATGCCTTGCGCGATGACGATCAATTAAACCTTAGCCGCATGTAATTACTTGTATTCGTTTCCATTTCCATCTATTCATAGTTCTTTGTACGTGTAATTAATGTATTGTAATAAAATGTCACCGATCGATCTCCCGCTATTGCTTATCTATATAGTATTTGATGTTACACTAAGCCATCTCTAAGCAGTGGCATGTCATCTAATCGATGAGTTGAAGGAGAGAGAGAAAAGAGAAGAGGGAGCCGTCGCTCCATGAAAAGACGACTATTGCACAAAAACCAATGCTAGCGACGGCCTGCAGACGCCATTGCGACGCCCGTTGTAGCGAAGTTGTCTCTAGATGATCCACTGTGCCCTTGCCCTTGCCCTCACCCTTGTCCCTCGCCCTCGCCGGAGCCTGACCTTTCCTCGCCGGCGCCGTCTAGGTACAACCCCGCCACCCGATTCGAGCGTCTCTATGGTTTGGTTGGTCTGGTATGGCACGAATGGTGTGTTCCCCTCGTTGGAGGCATCATCTTTGCTAGGCGGATGGTGGCGTCACCTTTGGTGACGTTCCCCTCGTTGGAGGCATCATCTTACAGCCCATTTCCTCATTTCGGGTGAAAACCCTGGTGGTCGCACGACGACGGCGGGTCTTACCTGTCGTTACCTTGTTGGAGGCGTCGTGTTAGTCACTGCTGCACTTCTTGGTTGTCTACTAGGTCTGCTAATTCGGAGTCGTCTGTCGTTGTGTGTGTTGGTGGTGCGCTCGGCGTGTCCGGTGTTCTTTCAGGTCTTGGCCTTGTGCGTGTGGGCGCGACCGTTTGGCCGGGGTGTGAAGCAGCCTTGCTGCATTGTAACTCTTGTAACTTTGGTGCGTCGCGCCGTTCTTCTTCTTCTATCAATGAAAGGATGGCAGCTCTCCTGCCTTTCCCTTCAAAAAAAAAAACGAATGGTGCGTTCGTGGTCCTGGATGGCAGCAATTGGGTTTTTGTTGTGTGTTTTAGCTGCGGATGGCAGCAATTGGGTTGTTTAGGGGGGAGTTCGGATGGTTTGGTGATGATTTGGGTGCTCTGGGTTGGTTCAAGCGGAAAAATTACGCCTTGCCGCAGAATTTTTAGGGAGTTTTAGTGGTCATTCGAGTCTTCTTCGTGGGAGTGGTCAGGGTAGAAATCTCTCATGTGATAGCCAAATTTGATCCTGTTTGTGGCACAAAATTGATTGGAATATTTGATTGCTGGTTTTTCCAAGATGTCAGTATTTTCCCGCTGTGTATCTCCATTATGCAATGTATTTGCTTAGCGTGTTTGGTAACTAAGCATTGATATTTGATAGCGCAATTGATGTTTGATATTTGATATCTGTTTGGTAATTATGCAATATGGACATAGTATCTGATATCTGATGATGCAATATAGATACAATAGCTAATTATTCAAGATTGGCACATTTAGATCGATGCATGGCCCATACAGGCAGAGCCAATGCTAGCATGCGAATCTTTCCAGACAATTTGGCTGTCAAAGAATACTTTAATCTCCTTTTGTTGCTACAGCCAAGCATGTATATAGTTTCCTTTTCTAACATGATCGACGAAACACAATCAAAGCAATCTATTAAGCACATAGTTTTCTGCTTCTAGAGATCATGACTGAATAGAAATCAAGTTCTTTATTTTCTAATCTTCATTCATTGACAAATTGTGAGCTGAAACATTTTTTTTCGGGTCATACGAAGGATTTAGTTGAGCATATTTTGCAGCTCTATGGAAACAATACGAATGTTTAGTTATATATGGGTTAACCATATGCTCTCCATTTTGAATGGCAAGATGTTTGGTGAAGTCTGATTTCTATGGTAGAAAATTCATGTGCTTGACTTATCTATATATGTTCCAAAGTAAAGCAGGGATCTAGAACAGTAATCTTATATGAAACAGTAACCAATTGTGTGATGGCTGCTTGAATATGATGACAAGAACCTTTTGCATTTTATGCTAGAAGCTGCATGTGTCCTATTTTGCTTGAACCTGGATTTGTCTTCTTTTGCTAGAAACTGAATGTGTCATGTTTAGCTATGACTGGGGCAAGAATCTTGTCAATTTTCCTGCTATCCATTTTTTTGGATGTTAATTGTTTACTGGCTGTTGCGATCTGTCCGAGTTGCATGTTACTGTCTGCTTGAGAACACAATTGGTTTATGCAATTTAGAACAATGCATTTCAGTTTTGAACTTTGTCATGTGTAGTCATGGAATTTTTTAAAAGTGATAAGTTTGCAATTCAGAAGTAAAGAAATGACAAGATAATAGTCTCCTGTAAATATCAAACATTTAAAGGCTCTATTATATTTGGATCAATATTAAGTAAACTAGAATTTGGCTATATTATATTTGTAGATATACATAGGCTACAAAGTTAGGATTCACACTTGATCACCACATTGTTTAACCTCCATGCAAGCATTAAATAACCATGTAGACAGCTTAGAGCATTTTCAATGGTGTAGCTAGTCACTAGTTATAAGAAGTGGACATGTCATCTATAGTTAGCATATAGACAACCTCTCTAATAAACTAGCTATAACATTGTTTATAAGATTAAATGTGGTCCCATATGTAATAGATGCAAGTGCCTTGGAATCAGTTATAGTCTGGCTATAAGATAGTAGCTAACAAACTCTTCTTCTCTCCTCCACATAAGCAAAAAAACTGAGTTGAAAGTCTTATAGCTAGCTGACATGGCACCATTGAAAATGCTCTTAGAGCATAGCATCTTCAATGGTGCAGCTAGCTGCTAGCTATAAACAAGTGCCATGTCATCTATAGATAACATATAGTTAGCTTCTCCAATGGACTAGCTATAACATTGACTATAATATTGAATATGGGTCTACATATAATAGATAGTAGGTGCAGTGGAATCAGCTATAGACTAGCTGCAAGTTACTACTCCGGTCACAAAAAGAAGTCGCCGTTGACTTTTGAATACGCCTTTGACCATTCGTCTTATTCAAAAAAGTTATATAAATATTATTTATTTTGTTATGATTTGGTTTACTATTAAATGTATTTTAAGTATTACTTATATTTTTACATATTTGAACTAAATTTTTAAATAAGACGAATGATCAAAGACGTGTTCAAAAGTCAACGGTGACTTCTTTTATGACCGGAGGGAGTAGTAGCTAGCACACCCTTCTTCTCTCCTACACATAAGCAAAAGGCTGAGTTGGAATCCTTATAGCTAGCTGATATGACATCATTGGAGATGCTCTTAGAGTCAATCCATTGTATGGGTAGTTTTTAGTATTGTCTCTAGGTGATATGGTAATGGTTAGAGACTGCTTGAAGACATACTGTTGTCCTCAATCATTGTACATGCTCTAACGGTGCTATATAATCATCGGTAATCAATGGTACGTGACGTTTTCTGCCGCTTTTAATCTGTGTGCGAGGACGTCTGCACGCGCATACACACAGTACAAATTAAAGAAAGAAAAGGCACTGATATAATGCGCGCGCGCGGTCCGAATGATAGGCACATAGCTAGATCTTCGTGTGGATCGTTCCCTGCCTGCTTTGCGGCTCTACGCTACCACGTGGCGTAATGAAGGTTCAATCACTTGATTCCTAGGACTAGGACATTAGGAGTGCGTGGTACACTATATATACATATGGCTTTTGTGCTTTATTAAGGGACTTCTATTCTTATCTTCACCTTTGATTGCACATACATCAACATATATGCACAGCCTCACCGTGTATCAGGAGCTGCCCCGCCACCTGCCCGCCAACTGGAGGAAGGCCAGCAACTGTAGGGACCAAAATGCAGAGTGGTAGCGACCTATGTGTGAAATGTGGAAACTTTTTTTTTTTTACATAAGAAATGTGGCAACTCCGAAGGCCAAAGAACAAAAAACCACAATGGATCATGGCATACATGTTATTTGAATGAGTAAAGTTAAAAGATTAATTGGTGTTGCGAGACAACTACTTAATTTGGTCCCCCGAGCGACTCAGGGTGCGACCCAACTCGCCACCTCCAAGGCCCCCTCCGCTAGCAAACCACCCCCCTCCACACACACACACACACACACACCGTCGTCATCACCGGAGAGGCGGTGGTGGGCCCTTCTTCCTTCTCCCTCATCTTCCCTTATCATCAAGCAGGGGCGAAACTGCGAAGCATCTAAGGCAAGGATTGGGGACCGACAGCACGAGGGCGGGCCGATGGTGGTCTGCGAGTTGCGGCGGCCAAAGAAAGCAAGCAGTGTTCCCTTCCCAGCCATGGTCGTACACTTCACGTGGCCATCAGATCCGGCCCGATATGGTCATGTGGATCTTGCGATGGGACCTTAGGATCTGATGTTATTGCGCCACCACCGCTTCTTCCTAGCGATGCTTGCTCACTGGTGGACGGATCCAATGGTGGAACCACTAGATCTTGTGTTTCTCGCCTAGATCGGTTCATGTTGCCTTGAGATGTCGCAGTGGTGGAGACCCTCACTATGCTTGGGAGGGGCGAGGCTTGACGTCTAAACAACCCGCGCAGTGGTGGTTGCTTCTTTGGCAAAACATCCCGCATGGAGGCAACAACGTTCCTCGCCAAGCTTCCCACGTGGCGGTGGAGGCATTTGTTGGTCGAGCTTCATGTGCGGCAACCAGCAGCTGCATCTTACTCCGTGGTGGTGGTTGTCCTGACCGAGCATCCTGTGCGGCGGCAGTGGCGACACAATTGGCTGAGCTTCCACACGCCACGTGGGAAGGCCGCATGAAGCATCTTGTGTGGTGGTGGTAGGAATCCTAAATAAGCATCCCACGCGGCGGTAGTGGCGCCATTGGCTGAGCAGCCCGCACTACGGTGGCGGCGCTTTGGTCGTGCATCCCGTGTGCCAATTGCGGCGGTGATAGCCCTTTGTTCGAGCATCTTGTGGAGCATTATAATTTTGGTAGTTGTTCCTAGCCGAGCATCACACACGATGGTGGTGGATAAGTTAACTGAGCAACCCGCGCGGTTGCGACCACATTTTTGTCAATCGAGCATCCTGTGCGGCAATTGCGACTACTACTAGCTCAATCTCTCTTGTTGGTGTGTGTTTGCATAGGCTGTTCATCCCACCCTGTGGTGGCAATTTATTTCTTTTCCGAGCATCATGTGTTCGGTGATGCGGTTGGCAGCGGTGACTGCTAACGTTGTGGTTGAGCATTCCAAGAGGCGCCGACGGTCCTGTTATGGAGTTGATATATAGTTATGACAAATGATTTTTCAGTAGAGCATCTGGTGTGATGGTGATGGATGGCTATCACACGCCCGGTGGCGAGGGTTGTGGTGGTAGTAATTGTTGGCCGGGACCATTCTTTTTCTTTTTAATTATGCATTCTGTTCTGCTTCTACTTAATGAAATGGCATATCTTGCCAATTTTGCTAAAAAAAATAAGTGAAGTTAGGTTTAGAGTAAAGTTGTAAGCACTAGATTCATGTGTTACCTCCATACCAAGATTAACACGGTTAATTATACGAGGCCAAGGCTAAGGCCAAGCATTAATAATACGACCTTGGCCCTTGGCTATTAACTACATATTGGTTAAAATTGAAACCACATAAGAAAAAAAAACAATAATTGGCTCTGACATGAAAAAAATATATTTAGTTTATTGACAAAAATAAAAAAGGTCACATACACGGTATTCTAAATGTAATAGTCAGCCATTCAATTGCTATTCATAATGGAAAGAAACATGTACTTATCTACATGTTGTGGGGGTGGCCCTCACTGCCACCGGTCGAGAAGACTCTATGCAGGCCATCCCAGATGCCCACGTGTCCCGAAGATCCCCTCGAACCGAAGCCTCGCATAGAAACCTTCCCTGTGTCCCAAAGACTTCTCTGGGCTAAAGCTTCGTGCGCGGGGCAGCAACACATGTCTGAGATACTCCTCTAGTCCGAAGCCTCGCGCAGGGAGCTTCCTGAAGCGCAACATATCCCAAATACTCCTCTGGGCTGAAGCCTCGCGCGGGAACATTACTAAAGCGCCATGTGTTCTGGAGATTCCTTCGGACCGAAGCCTATTATATGGACCTTTTCGGAGTGTCATGTCCCAGAGACCTCTTCGAACCAAAGCCTCGCATAGTGACCTTGCTAGAATGTCACATACTCACATACTCCCTCCTTTCCAATCTATTAGGCGCCATCAGTTTGGCGTAGATTTCTCATCTACAAGGCGCAGCTTCACCAGATAGTGCAGTTTTCTAGCGATGCTCCTGCTGCTACTCATGTAATTAATGGCCAAGCGCTAATCACGTAATTAACTAGTAGCTCTCATTAGCTCGCACGGAGTATGCGTGTCTCGTGTGTGATTTGCGTGTCGGTGCATCTTAGGGGCAAAACTAGGGGAAGAAACTTATATGGCATCTATGCCATAAGATGCACCTAAGAGAGGCAAGAGAGAGATGGGGCAGAGCTAGAAAGAGAGAAGGGAAGCTAGAGAGAGAGGATGAGAGAGATAGAGAGAGCAATAGGTGCCATACTTCCCTGTATGGCATAGATGCCATAGAATTTCTTTCCAAAACTAGGATAGCTGGTGCGTGGGATCGCCGCTATCTACGTGAGCTGCATGGAATTATGCGCAATTAGCGGACTCGGGTGATTAGTAGCCTCATTAACTAGGGTAAAACTAGAATCCCAGTGATTAGCACCCTCGTCTTGGTATTCCCGTAAACCAAATGGCGCCTTGTAGACGGGGAACGAGATCGAGAGTATCCTAGAGACCATTCTAGGCCGAAATTTGTGCGGGGTTGCTTTTAAGCATCCATGTCAACTACAAAATTGAAAATAAAAATAAGAGTCCATGTCAACTAAAAAATTATAAAAGAAGTTTATATCAACTAAAATAAAGAAACATAAATTTAGAATAGAAAAAAAACCAATATTAATTAGAAAACATAAAATTAGAATAGAAAAATAACTAATATCAATTAGAAAACTACCTGCGCAGTTGCGTGGAACGCATGTTATTTTGTACAGCGGGGATGATATACGATTTTAAAATGTTTAAAATTATAACCATCACTGAAGTTTGACTTGTGGCACCCCCCGTCTTCCCTGACGCCGGCCGGCCATCGCCGGCGTCCTCCTCCGCGCGCCTCCCTGCGCCCTCCATCCATCTGTATCTTTGTGCCTTCCGTTTCTCCGACGTTCTCTCCGGCGGCTCAGGGTTTGCGTGCACTTGCGCGGTGAGTAGCTGCGCTGTGGGAGCCACCACAGTCCACATACTTGCCAGGGGATATGGAGACTGTAGGGTCAGCTACGAGGCTGCAGCAGTGGCAAGCGCGCCTTTCCGTCGGCGCCTCGGCGGTGCGTTCCGGCACCGCCTCCGTCCTGCTCCACGGGCCACGGTAGGCATGATGCACCGACCATCATCCACGAGACCACGAAGCTAACCTGTTCGACGCATTGTCCCTGCCGTTTCGGTTGCAACTTTCTACCGTTTTTTGTTACACTTATTCTTCATTACTGCGTAGTCTGCATTGTAATTGCCTTTTTTCGTTATATGATATGCAAGTTTAAAATTTTGTGTGCAACATGCAATTTCCCGTATTGACTATTGAGTTCTTGGCCTATGGCCTATGGGGCTCTATTATTGGTGCTGGTTTGCTGGGAATAGATCAACCTCTTCTGCGCAGCAGACTGGGTTATTGATTTCATTAGGACAAATCTTGGATAGTGTTCACTAACGAGATTTTATTGAGAGCTTAAGCCTTTGGGTGTAATTGGTCCCGAAACTCATTACTATACGTTTCATGGAAGAAATTTAGTGCAGCCATGATGGAATTTCCTCCCAGTCTGCACCTTCTTCAACTGAATTTCCCTGTATATTTTCTCAAAAATTTCCCTCTATATATATTAGCACTACCTTCTCAAAAGCTATGGCTTAAGTAGTGCCAGACTTCAGAGCCACAACATAGCAAATGTAGATTGGTTTCTTAGTTGATTGGTAGTTCTAGCAATATGATAAAAACTGGCATAACTTTTAACAGATAAAATGTTCTTTTCCCAGTAAATTGCATACATACTACCTCTGGTATCTTGATGTCTCATACGCATCAACATCCATTTATTAATATGTAATAGATAGATGAGGGCAAGAAACGCATAAAGATGGCATGTGCCCTGGATGGCTGGATGCACAATGCACACACCACCTAGATACCACATATAACAAGTATATGGAAAATGGAATAGCTTATGTTTAGACTTTCGAATAAATATTGCAGCTCTTAGTTGGTTGCAGGCATGTTGTGTTCTTGGTGTTTTCATTTTTGGTAGTAAGCATCAAAAGTTGGGCTAAAGTAGTGGTGAAGGGTAAAACTGAGGATGCATAAGTTAGTGACTGATCCCCTTAATTGCCTCTGGAGAAGGTTCTGAACAGGTATAATATGAAGTAAGTTTGTGAAACCCTTGATCACCTTTAAAGAAGGTGCTTAACTGTCCTGCATTTCTAATAAGCCAATTGCAGCTCTATGAAGTTTTATCAAAGCCGATAATTTCTTAAATAGCCCTTTTTTCATATACATTGTCGCAACGTTCAGAACGCCTAGTCAGTTTTTCATCAAAAAGTTACCTTCCGCGGCCAGGCGTATAAATATTTACTTCACAGCTTATCTTCTGTTTTCTGCTCGTTAGATATTTGATGTGAAGTATGTGTGCAAGTTCTTGTGCCTTATAACCATCCATGCCAGTTTATTATTGACTACGGAGCAATTTCAACAATTACTCATATAAATATTGATAAAGCCTCACAATTCATCCACATGTTCATTTACTGAAAAAAAAATGGAAATTAAAAAGAAATTTCCTTGATATTATTGCTCAGCAGTTTGCTTTCTTGCTATGCCTTCATGAAAAAGACTGGGTATTTTGAAGGAAGAAATGTCAAGGGCGTCTTTTTTTTCCATTTCCATTTTGTCCGCATAAAATGGAGTATGTGCCTCTCAATCTTTTAATCCTGGTTTTTCTTGGTGAATTGAGCAGTATAGCTCACATATTTCAACCAAAAAAACTACTTACATTTGTTAGGAAGCTTGAATGATGAGAAATGCTGATTCCTTTTGTCGATCTCCAGGTTCGTTAGCCCTGACATATTTGGCTAATGCAAGACAGGATTGCTTCAAGTAGCTCATTGAGGGATTCAGATTTAGATATTCTTCTGTCCTTATGGATTCGGATCCACAAGTATGAAGATGTTAAATACCGATTGAATCAGCAAGAACAATACAGTTAGACCACTAAAACAGAATAATCGAGTCCTTTGTTTCATGAAGTAAGCTGCTTATCAGCATGTGTTAAATTTAGTAAACAGATACCATGAACATTCATTGATCAATAGATTACTTTAGTTATCATGCTCTTTCAGTCTGCACAACCTTTATAGTATGGCAGAATTTTCTTCTGCCCATGAAAATTGGTCCGCAGTAACCTCACTTAGAATTTTTTCTGCACTCTGTTTGGTTAGGGCTTATGAATCTTATATACCAATTGTGTTCCTGTTTCGCTTCTATGTAATATCATTTTGTCATCATTGAACCTAACAAAATCCCACCAGTTCATCAATCTTGTCATCAATGTCTACCAAAAGCTCACTTAGGTCATGCATTCTGCTTCAATATGAACTCAGTTAAGTGCTAGACTGATTTCATCGAAATGCTATGTTTAGCATACCTTCATGAAACTGCAGAACTAAAAACGAATGTGATGTATCCATTTCTTTGGCTTAGAGAATCATTACAACATTCTTCTTATCAGGATAGCTGGTCCCAATGTGCACAGAAACATCGCATATAATTTGATCATACTCAGACATCCAATACAAATTAGCTACCTTTGCTTACAGGAAACAGATAGGTGATCTTCTACATTTATTTCCTATTTTGAGAATACCTAGGTATCTTTAATGAGTCCTCGACTTTTTGTAGACTTAATTAGATCACAGGTGTCGGTGCAACTTTACACCTTATAAAGCAAAAACAACCTGAGATATTTTACAAAATGAGATTGTCGGAACATTCTCATCATCAAAGTAATGGGAATAACATGACATCTCCCTGGATCCTGAAACATCTGACGGCCTAGATCCTGCAGAGTACGGAGGATTCGTCTGATATTTGCACAGCCACAAAGCCACTCTGTCACAAGGTACAGTTTCACGGATGATGTGACGTGTGTTTCAAAGCTGCAGGCCTCGTTCAATCTTCTCCTCCAACCTCTTCCCTCTGCCTAAAAACCAAAGTTCACATACTCACAGGGGAAAGGAAGTATGAACTCTTGTCCTTTTGGCTTCTTTGCAGCTATTTCTATGCGGTACTAAAGGCAGCATAGTACGCTCCAAACTGTGATGCTTCCAGAAACGGCACGGTTAGAGCCCGTGACACCAAGATGCCCTGAAAATCATACCAAAATCTGTGCCCATTGTTAACTGGTTGCCGAGGAACAAAAGGTCCAAATGCCCTTCACATGTTCTTGTTTCTTGTGAGTTGGAGCGATGTGTCGGCCATCACACAATTATACATTTCCTTTGATCATCTCCCAACCACTAGCTCAGCACTCTGCTACATGTACCACACAGTTATTTGGTATATTTCTACTTGAATGCTTACTGACGAGTGGATCTCGATGGCATGGATTGATTGTGGAGGGCCCACCTGTCGGTCGCATGAAATTTCACAAGGTTGGTCACTCTGGTTTTGCAGATGCCACGGCCACCGCCTCAGCTGAGAGGCCTGAAGTGGACATGCTACTGCACTCCTACGCTGGATATAAATGAGGAACTGTGGCCTATCAGCTTCTCAGCTCAGGCAAGCTCACACGAGCTCTGTCCGAGGATGGAGCTTCGCATGCGGAAGAAGCCATTGCTGTTTCTTGTGTTCGAGGTGCTACCTATTGCTCTTCTTCTTCACCGTGCAAAATGCCAGAGCTCTCAAGGCGGAGGCGGCGGCGCCGCCGCCGCGAACCTCACGGTGACAGGCACGGTGTTCTGTGACGCCTGCTCCTCCAGCTCCTTCTCCAACCACAGCTACTTCTTGCCAGGTACTCCTTCAGTCACCATAGGAAACCGTCCTAGATGGAATGCGTTAGGCTGCGTGTAGTTAATCATATCAGTTTTGGTTAAAAAAAATATATCTTAAATATGAGTTTGAATGTACAGAATTGAGATGAGTTCGTCTCGAGAAATATTTTTCAAAAATACGATGATAAATTAGTGGCCAAGTTTGCATCTTGTTAACTTTGAAAGGTCAAAACTATTACAGTGTCAATTGCAGTGTAAATTGTACTAAGTTAATTGCCTGACATTTCCTCCTTAATTTCGAAAGATACAGCACCTCAAGACTGTAACCCTTTCTTCTTTGGAATTCATGTATATGGTAGTATTCCATATTTTTTTCAGAGAACGTTTTCATATAGCACTCATCGGAAATTTCATTATAGGTCTTTATGAGCTGCTTGAGCGCATAACCACGCACTCTATGGTTTCTTCTTTCCTTTAGATGGTTCTTGTAAACTCTATTTTTCTAGGCTTACTATTTTAAACCTATGGAATGCTCTTTGGTATGTTTCTGATAATGATGAACCACAAAACAAGCTGTCAAGCTTGCAAGTCCTGTCCTGGCCTCAGGTTCACTGACCGTGCTACTTGCACATCCCAACAAAATAATACTGCACCACAATTTAGCATTACTCTGAAGTTAGGAACTTAGACACGTTTTGCTCAATTTCGATTGATATTCTTCTAGGTCAAATTAACTAATTATTCTCTCTAGTCATGGAAGGGTGACATTTATATTTTTCAAGCCAACAAGATTCTTTTTTTTACAAGAGAAGATGCATGTTGAACCTTTAAACTCTCTTACTGTATAATAAAAAAATGTGTAATTCTAGTCAGGAATATTAATGAATGATATAATGTCTGAACAGTAGCTCTAGCATGTCTCAGAAACAATCGTAAATTAGACAGAATTCGTACGCATTTCCTCCAATTTTGTCAGGCGTCCCCCTGACTTCCGAGTACTATTCGTTTCTTTCTCAGGCGTGAAAGTGAGAGTGGACTGCATGATCCGAGTGAACTCCACATCGAAGGAGGAGATCAAGACCACGGCCGAGAAGGTGACCGACAGCTTCGGCGCCTACCGGCTCGACATCCCGGCGATCGACGGCCTGGAGTGCGCCACGGGCGGCGAGGCCGCCGCCGGCGAGTCCTTCTGCCGGGCGGCCGTGCTGGACAACCCCTCGGCGCTCTGCAACGTGCCGGCCGTGACCACCACCGTCGGCCACATCTCCTTCGCGAGCCACGAGCCCAGGGCCTGCCTCTACAACCTCAATTCCCTTTATTACCGCCCAGGCAAGGACGCCGCCGCCGGCCAGTGCGGCGGCTCGCCGGTGGCGGGGGCGCTGAACACGTCCCTGTTCTACTGCCCGCAGTGGCCGTGGCCGCCCATCCCGTTCTGCACGCCGCGCCCGTGGTTCCCGCCCATACCCTTCCTCACGCCTCCACCGCCGGCGTTCCCGTTCCCGCTGCCGCCGATCCCATTCTTCACGCCGCCGTCGCCGCCGCCGCCGGCGTTCCCTTTCCCGCTGCCGCCCTGCCCATGGACGCCGCCGGCGGTGCAGCCGCCGCCGTCGTTTCCATTTCCTCGTCTGCCGCCGATCTTTACGACGCCATCTCCGCCGCCTCCGCCTCCGCCGGCATTCCCATTCCCTTTGCCACCACTTCCACATTTTCCTCCTTTTCCGCGATTGCCACCATTTCCGTCATGGTATTCGCCGCCGCCGCCGCCACCACCACCACCACCTCCACCGCCGTCACTTCCTTGGCCTTTCCCGCCATTGCCTTTCTTCCCGCCAACTCCAAGCCCTTCCACTCCATCTCCTCCTCCTCCTGTTAAGTATTCTCGGAAAGATCCAGGAAGTTGGTCTTCTTCCAAAGACCAACCATAAGTAAGATAAGTCAATAATAGTAATTTACTTTTTTCTTGTGTTCGAAAGGATGATATGTACTAGGTATGTGAATTTTCTTTTTCTGTTCTGTTCTGTTATGTTCACCATGAGATGTATGATTTTACGTTCCACAGTATACATACAGGTAGCAATTAGCATTCCAGGTTATAAACAAACGAATTCCAGGTCCATGTACTTGTGAAAATGCAAATTTATCAAGGCCTGCTTTCTCTCTTTGATAATATGGAGATTTGGCTTTTAAACTCCGACCAATTTCTGAGTCACAACTTGTGGTGTGTCAGGGATAAAAATAGGGCTTTGTTGTCTTCTGAAGTTCTTGTCAAAAATATCGGTAGAAATCCGTCATGATTTTTCCTATAAATAAGAGTCATAGGCCATGATTCAGAGCCAACCTTTGTTTTGGACTTCAGATTCACCCAAATGTTGTCGTCGTCCAAGCTGAAACAGGCTTCTCGGCTTTGCTGTGTTTGCATTGTTCTGGGCCAATATGGCCCAATAATCATTGGACTTGGATTATTCTATTATTGATTAGCCAATTCTAAGAGCATGTTTATATTGGCTTAAACTTAGTTAAAAAGAAAATAATTTTGTTTTTCAGTATTTTTTTGTTATCGTAAAGCCACCTCTAAAAAGCTCTAAAAATAACATAAGTGAAGAGGACCAGTATCAAGAAGCAAATTCAATAACTTTTCTAAAACATTTTTACATAAGAGTGATTGGTGAGGTTCGCATATAATTTTTTCCAATGTTGGCTACTTATCTTACAATTATGAGCAAGGAAATGGAAATGTTTAGAGGGGGAGGTGAGAAACCTTTGTGTTTACAATTTTTTAACCAAAACCACGTGAATTAATCTAAAGAGTACAATCCAGTTAACAATCACATGCACCAAGTTTTATTAGTTTTTTTTCCATTAAAAACATGGCACACCCATCTGCCTCTTCCTCCCTCCCTCCCATCAGAGCCACCCCTCCTCCGTTGACACCGCCACTTGCTGTCGTCCTCTTTGTCTCTCATGTGTCACCACCTCCCTCCATATCCCCGGTGCATTGTCCACACTCCACTACAAACACCATTTGCAACCCCTCCACTACAACCACCCCTCCTACTCTACTAAGGCACCAACTGCTTCCCCTCTTCCTTCACTTGTACCACCCCTTCTTCATCTTTCTTGCGACGCTACCTACCTCCTCCATCTTTCCCTCGATGTCGCACCTCCTACATCCCTCCTATGTTGTCGCCTCCCTCCACCATCCCCGTCCTCATACATCTCTCCTGTGTTGCCGCCTCCCTCCTCCATCTCTCTCCAGCCACTATCCTCGTCTATATCTCTTGTATCGCCGCCACCGTTGGCTTTGCCTTCTTCCATAGCCAACACCAATTCCTCCCCCCATTTGTCGATGCTACCCGCTCCCCCACTAGCACCTATCACCATGACATGGCACCCTACTCTGTTATCAGTGGTACCTCCTCCATTGGCACTGCTCATGTTGCACCACCACCGATTGTTGTTTGCCCTCCTCAACCACCACCGCCCTCTTATCTCTTTCTCATACATGTGCATGCGTTGACACTACACCAGGGATCACCCAAAACGGCTTACATGGATGCCAGGTGACCGATGTCAGTGAAACCGGCCCAAAATGGTTGTGTTGATCAGTCAAGACATTAAACTAGTCTTGGTTTGCTAATTGAGGGTTAACCTAACCTGGTATTTGGGTTTAGGGAACAATTTTATACGGCCGGCATGGTTTAGAAAATATTTTGATACCTTTTCCAATGAAGATTATGAGCACATAGTTTTCAGATCAAAAGGCACTAGTGTAAATGTGCCGTCTCTTGGCTAGTTTAAGTGAGAAGCCTACAGTTAGAATGATTCTTCATATAAAACTTTGGAACCATGGTCTCTTCTCCCATCTGCAGCTGAAATTTTTTGACATGACAGAAACGGCAAAGAAGTACCCTAACAGATTAGTAGTGAAGGAAAGAAATGTGAAATCTCAATGACATGGAAGGGGGAACAGAGCTGAGACAAAATAGAGCTTATATTTTTCATAATTGTATTGAGTTCAAAAGTGTATTTTGTGATGCTGTCCGAAATGTTTAATAATATGCCTCCAGTATGTGTTTGAATATTTTTTGTAATTTGTTTTGACCAGAAAATAATCTTTTTTTACCCCAGTGGTTTCTTTGCATAGTCGCATAGCTATACTCCAATGCTGAACTAGTGAACCTTCGCCAGACCGATGTCTTCTCTTTATTTTATCTCTTCTTTTTTCAAGTATAGGCTCCCTATTTTTAATAGCATCTGTACCCAAAAAAAAAATGCAGTTGGATGTTAGCTCACTAACTAATTAGAGCTAATGGATTTTTTTAGGTCAGTGCAGTAGTTTGCGAAATTGTTTCATGTGTTCAAATTGCAGATGACAGTGAGAGAGAGAGAGAATCGCACACGATGGTTGGAGCGGTTGGGATCTTTAGAAAGATCATGCTTGCTAAATCGCGTGATAGCCGCAGTTTGTTCTTCGCTTGCTCGGCTACTTTTAATCCATCTAGCGCCGGACACATGTGGCCTGCAAGGCTTATTCGATCGATCGTGTCATCGTGTGCCCCCAAAGCTGCACAGGCCCGGTTAATTAACTGGGCGCAGCAATCAGGATATTTTGGACTTCGCGAAGCCGATGCTTGGCATGCATGCAGGCACGCATGGAATGATAGAAAGAAGAGTGCGTAATTCATGTCAACCTCACGTCACACGCACTTGTCAACTGCAACGGCCTTGCAGGGTTTATGTATGCATGGCCTTTGTCAATTTGTTCATCGATTAGAGCCTACTCGCCTGATCATGATGAGTGATGCTATACTGCTAACCTGTTTCTTAAAAGGGGAGATAGATCGCATGCTGGCAATATCATGATTTTTTGGGGGGCAATACTCTACGTGAAACTCCTACTTCTATAGAAGCAAGTCTGTATGATTTAGGGTCTGTTTGTTTCGCAGCTAAGTTTGCCACACCTAATGTTAGTCACCTCATAGTTTGTTCAGCAGGTGTTTAGTCTATGACACAACTGTGACTTGCCACACTTTCTTAGTCACTGTACCCACATGTCATATGCTAATTTTTTTTTTGCCACAATTTACCTTAAGTGTGGCGCCGAACTTCTTCACCACATTTTTGTGACTTGTTACACTTTGCTAAGGTTAGGCTAGGCAATGTTAGTCAGCAACCAAACTAGCCCTTATTACAACAAACATGGAGGAGATGCGCGCGAGGTGCCTTGCCACCATAACGTAATAAGAGGCGGAGTAGTCTCTGTTGATAGGTATGGAACTTTATCTTGGAGTTCTCGAGCAGCTCGGGCTCGGTCAAACTGGACCTAGCTAGCTCGTGGCTTGGCTACGTAGGCTAGCTGCCTCCACCAGTACCTTGGCCGACTCGACCATCCCTCATCCCAATTCTCCCCCACCACCTCCCACACTTCATGCATGGGCTCTTTCATAGTCTTTCCTTTCCCATTGCCTCTCCTTTCATCAGCTAGCTACTCATCTGCTCTCATGCCCACCCTAAACATCTCATGACCAAATCAACACGATCATCGAGGAACCCCATGGAAGATCGCCGCCATATCACCTCCTCTACAAGCCCACCGTCACCTCTCCTACCGTCGCCGGCCTCCTCCTTTCCCATCGCCTCCCACGTCCCCCTATCCACCAAGACGTTAGCCCCGAGGTAGATCTAAGGCTAATGCACCCCGTCTTGCTGGTCCCTGGTCATGGATCCAGTCGGCCGTTGCCTCTAGCCTACGCGCCACGGATCCAAGGTCGCCCCCTTCTCGCTTGTCTCCGATCATGAATCCAGTCAATTGTCGTTGTCTCTAGTCTTTGCACCACCTCCTCTAGTCTCCGGTCTCAAATCTAATTGGGTAACACTTCCTAGTCTTCTGGACAGCAAACTCATGAACCTGCTCAAGTTAGCTAGTGCCTTGAACAATCCCGAATCTCCCCGGCCTCTCATCTAGCTCGGACACTTGAACGAGCCCAAGCCTCCCCTCCCCTCTAGCTCGGTGGGTTAAACGAGCCTGAGTCGCGCTAGGTCTGGCGAGCTCGAGCTCATCTCATTTCCACCCCTACCTGCTCATTGGGCCACTGCCACTGCTAAGCCTATTTGTGCTGTTGTACGTGTGGGGTTTGTGGAGGATGAAATCAACATCTTTTATGGTTATGTCTGTGACCATCAGTGATGAGGTAAGTAGAATAAAAATTGTATAGTAGTCTAACACTTATTTAGAAGACTATTGTGTTGTGTCGCTCCTTACTGTATTCTCTCTTGTTCATGAAAACATGATGTTTTTTATTTGTCCTAAATCAAAATTTTAAAACTATATCTATAAGAATCATTCAAACATATTGGATTGTACACAAATAAATCATGCATACATAAGGTTCATCTCAAACAATGCTTCCATAATATATAAATTTTTTAGTTTTTTAAATAAATTATAATGATAATTGATGATCAAAGTTGTATTATGATAAAAGTGTCATTTTTTAAAATGATAAGTTGTCGTGAAACAGAACGAGTAGAATTAACATATAAGAAACTCTGAAATGTTTAAAACAAGTTTTTGTCGTATTTTATTCATTAGATTTCATGCCAAGGTGCCAAATTGAATCCTACACGGCATATATCCGGATGACTTGACCGTACTGAAACTCTGAAAGTGCTCCACACGGGATGGGCCGGGCAGGGGTTACAGTAAGAGCATTGCCAGTAGGATCTTTATATTTCATTCTCTATATCCCTTCTCTAAACCACTTTTCATTCAATATATTTCCATCATTTCCAGCAGAGTCCCTATCCTCAAAAAGATATAGAGATTATCTGAGAGACTAGGATAGAGACACTGCTGGATGGGGTATAGAGGTTGAGACATCCACAGTAGTGTTTTAAAAAAAGTTTAGGAAAAGGGCTCTAAAGGTTCGATGGAAAAGGGCTCACTACAGAAGGAGAGAGAGGATTGCTGTGAGTATATATCTAATTAGCTCTTGCTGGTGTTTGTGAAGACAAGCTTACCTTTTTCCTAATTGCGACGACGACAGGCGAACTTTAGACACGATTGTTCGAAAGACACGTGAGTTGACTAGATTCGGCTGCTACGCATTGCTTGTTGAAGAGGTTGCTTCTACGGCTACCCCAATTAACAATGATTTATGCCATCAGCTTAGCTTCATGCAGATTCTAGTTTCACACGAACCGAGGCTAACAACACTAGGGTTAAGATAAAAGGCTCGTTTAGACACATTGCTTCATGCTTAATATACCAGGAAGGTTTAACCGTCCTCGTAGAACCTCCTACATAAAAATACATTTTTATTATATCAAAAATACTATGATAACAGCATAAAAACGCAAAATCACCTAAACCGTTTGATCAAGAGAACAAAAGGTTTGTGTTTATTTTTGTGTGCCATAAAATTTCTTTAAGATTAGTACTTTAAAAATGAGCAAGATGTTATCCCTTAATTGAAAACATGGTGCACATTGAACAAAATATTTATAGAACAAACTGATTAAAATTTATAGAGGCAAAGTACAAACATTATTTCATCACAAAGATTTGAGTTACATAATTGACAATAGCTTCCTTAATTACAAGGCTACAACCTATTCCAAATGAATTAGAAAGAAAAATCTCCGGACACATCTGTATTTGCATTCATTGCAGGAGCATTACTAAGCTAACTGGTAGCATCACGCCATCACAATTCACAATATTAATATTAATGAGTAGTGATTAAGTTGGAATGCAAATAAATAATTAACATTGACATACCAGATCATGTGTATGTGTGATCTGACGGGCTCCATGCAGTGACCGAGCAGGGCACGGCAACCGACGGATGGAGATCGTGCAAGTTCTCAGGCGAGCAACGGTTGGGCCAGTATCTAGAAAAAACTATCTTGATGGACATTCTACTGGGCTGGGTAGGGGGTTCATCTAGGGGTGGATTCGAGTCGATCTTGAGCGAGCTTAGGCTGTCAAAGCTCGAGCTCGGTTAGGCTCGAGCTCGGCTCGGGCTCGGCTCGAATCAGCATCGAGCTTAGGGTTAAGCTCGAGATCGACCTCGATAAAAGCTCAGTTAGGCTCGAGATCGGCTCGGTTGAGCTTGAATAAAGGGATTTGTGATATTTTAAAAGGAAGATAAGACTATATGAGCTCGGTTGGGCTCGATTTCAAGTTCGAGCTCGGCTCGAATTGGTTGAAAAATTAGATTTAAAGAGAGAAATATGCTATGCAATGATAATTATTCAGGTTCGATTGGGCTTGATTAAGACTCGGGATCGAGCTTGAGCTCGGCTCGAATAGACTCGAGCTCGGGACCGAGCTCGAGATCGGCTCGTTTAGCATTCGAGCTCGAACCGAACTCGATCTGAGCTCGAGTAGCTCGTCGAGCCCGAGCTTTTGGTCCAGCCCTAGGTTCATCCGATTAGAACAGGGGGTTCACCCATGTATCAACGCTGCCATTCGTCGCTAAAATTTTTTTAGCACCCGGTGTCCTGTGACACTGGGTGGAACAACATGGCTTTGCCCTTATTCAGCAGCAAATCCTATATATATTATATCAAATATATAAGAGCTACTAGAAAAAAGAAATATTTTAAAGCGTACTATAACGAAGAAATTTTAAACAGGCTGATACAAAGACATCTGGCCTTGTTTATTTAAGCTTATATTAAATTAAATTAAAATATGTTATTTTTATATAACCTAAATGATGTAATACTTTGTAGTCATTTTCGTTGGGTTTTAACTATTTCTTTTTAAACTTCGCATAGTATTATCTTCATAATTTTTAAACTCTTTAAGACGTCTCTCAAACGGTCATAATTTTTTTGGATTAAAATTCCCAACAACTTTTAGCGGAGGGTAGAGAATAACGTTTTACGGAGAAAGAGGATCTCTATCCAGGATCTTGACTAAAAACCAGTTGTCCAGGGCAAAGCTCGCATAGAGTGAGCAGTGAGCAGTAGGCGTGAGCTTGGTTGCAGTTGTAGAGCGATGGTGCCAGATGGCAAAGTTATTGACTCCTAGGGCTAGGCGATGTGATTGACGGAGGTGATTGAGGGGGATTTTGTTCTCCTTTTTCGCCGGGAGCTGCAGGAAGCCTGGCCCTTACTGTTGACCCGTTGGCAGAGCAGAGAAACTGGGAGTGGCCGAGTGAGAGAGAGGGCAGCACCTCTTTTTCTGCACGAGATCCGCTCAAAACACGGGCGGAGCCTTGCATCTCTTCTCGGATGTGTGCGTGCGTTCCTCGCGGTCTTGTCGAACGTATCGCCACTGCGTCCAATCCTGATTGTCTTTTTACTCTGCTCCCTTGTACGTGTAACGTGTTTACAGTTTATGCTCTTGGAGAGACCATGTGGTCATTCTTTTTTGACATGTTTGGTTGAGTGATTTGCACAGCCTGGTCAAGTTCAGCCTGGGTGAGGGCAAGCAAGCCAGTGCATGCAGGCATTGAGATGGTGTTTAGTTGATAGCTTAGGAGTTAAAAAATTTAAATTTTAAATATTTGAAATTTATATAGCAAGTGTGATCTAGTTTCGTTCAAAAATATTAGGAAGAGGGAATTCTTTATTTGCCACTGTCGAACTTCCTTATGCCTTATTTGCCACTAGAAAATTTTACCTTCCTTATTTGCCATCCACTTAAAATTTTATGCCCTAATTGCCACTCCCGTCACTTACGAGGTTAAGTTCCGTTAATTTGGCAAGAAAAAGACAATTTTATCCCTAGTTTGAATAATGTTTAATTTCAGCATAATTACCTTATAATAATTTTGATGGAAATTACATTTTCGTCGGAAACATTAAAACGAAATTAAGTCATGTCCAATCAAAATTTTCGATGAAAAATGTAATTTTCATCAAAATTATTATAAAGTAATTATGCTGAAATTAAACATTATTCAAACTAGGGACAAAATTATCTTTTTCTTGCCAAATTGACGGAACTTAACCTCCTAAGTGACGGGAGTGGCAAATAGGACATAAAATTTTAAGTGGATGGCAAATAAGGAAGGTAAAATTTTCTAGTGGCAAATAAGGTATAAGGAAGTTCGACAGTGGTAAATAAGGAATTCCCTCTATTAGGAATCCATTTTAAAAATCAGTTCAGTAATCGGATGTGTTAATCAAAAGGTGAAAGGACAAAAGAAAAAGAAAATTACTAACCTGAGCACCTGCTGCCTTGAAGCCAACGAGTGCGGTCACTGTCAAGTGGGCTAGCTGGGAAGAACACATGCATTTTTATCCTGCATGAGCTGATACGTCCATTTGCTGCGTTTCCAGTGAGCCTGGTTGAAACAGTGTTTTTGTATAGTTGGTGCAGGCTTGAACAGTAAAATCAGGCAACCAAATAACATTTGACTGCATCACCTGAGCCAGGCTCTGCCATATGCAGGCAACCAAACAGTATGTTTTTTCTATATTCAAATAGAATGTCATACCATGAAAAAGATACGCAACAAAATTCTCTACAACTTTTATGTACAACACTTAGTTTTCAGAGTATAGCAAGACCACCAAAACTGCAAAATGAAGTATTGTCGCTGTCTAGGAGATGGCCAAAGTATCCTGAGTTTGACATCGGAGACTTCGCTACAGGTCGGAGTGTTTGGAAATTCCAAATTCTGGACTCTTTGTTTGGCAGCACTACAAAGTATCGGACCTAGAACCTTCAGAATGTCTGGTGTATCAGAATTTTGGGTTCTCTATTTGATAGTTGTGTTGCACTTCGGACTGTCCAATGTTTAGACCGGATAGACCTTTTTTTAATGAAATGTTTGAATTTTGTTTGAATACCATGTAGACTAATTTGCAGATAGTTTTGGGACTAATATGGATCAAGTTGAGAGATGCTTGGGTCTGTTATACATATACTTGTCTATTGGTACAAAAGTGACTTGGAATGAATCAGCGCCGGTGACGAGACCAAGGACGTGGATGAATCCATAGTCCAGGTGGTAAGGGTTGCGCAGGTTGATCAAAAGTGGTCCAGGCATATGAACAAGAATGGTTGATCGTCAAGGTTTTCAAGATGCGCGAGCGAAAGCAGTCCAAAGGGAGTTGGACACGTGGTGGGCTCCACGGCCGACGAAGACAGTTTTGCAAAACCTTAAGCGGTACAAAAAGGCTACGGAGTGGTCCATGGTTTTGGATAAGCTTAGGTGCTAAGCTAGGCCCAACCGAGCTATCGGGTCATGTGAACGTCACCGCTTAAAGAAGCGCACAACTGAATAGGTAGCCATTTAAGTTAACGGGTTTCGGATGAGCACATGTGGAGAAAACCTTAATTGGGATGACAGGGAGAGTCTCCCTGCATAAAGCACTCTCTTGTGAGAGGATGATCAATGCTTTTAGAAGAAGGTAGAGGAGTTAGGATAAGTAGATGGTTTAGGGTTTGGTTTAGTAAAGAGAAGAGAGAGTTCAAGGGGATTGAATACCTTTAATCCAAATCAATCATTCGCCCACAAGATTCAGCTGTAAACCTCCATTATCAATCAAGTTGGTATTTGTAAATTTGTGTCTTTTATCTCCGTCGCACGTTTCTTACTAGTTCATATGGTTTTTTATTTGATTTTTGTTCATATTTTTTCATAGGTGTTTGGAGGTTGTGAATGGGTAAATTTTGATCTTTATCCACATAAAGATCCTAGGTTTACACCCATGCGGAATTAGGGAGGTTCATGACATTCTAGGGCTTGTTCTTTTTAGTGTATCGTATCGTTGCGTATTACTGTAGCAAATTTTGTTATTTTTATATAGCTTATATTTTGTGATAATTTGTGACGATTTTTTCGTGGCTTTTAATAGTCCTTCCAAAGATGATAAAACTATTTTTCAATTATTTTTCTATAATGTTTAGACCTCTTTTTAAGTGTTTTTAAATTTGCTACAGTAATACGCCAACGCAACGATACGTTGAAAAGAACACGGTCTAAGTACGGCCCTGTACGAGGACAGATATATATTTCTAAGCGGCCATGTGGGGGAGAGCGCTATGGAAAATCTCGATTAGCTGAAAGAAAGAGCAGAGCAGACACGACGGCCGCGCGGTTTATACGCTGAGCTCTGCAACGACGACGATCGAGTAACGAGCTCACTCCCCCGTGTCCAGCAACCTAGTCCTCCTCCAGTCCCATTTTGGAAGTCCATTCGCTGTTGTGTTGTCTGCAGCGCCCCTTGTCGCCTGGTGTGTTCTCCCGGTGCACTACACTACACAGCTCCCAAGTCCCAAGTCCCAACCACCACCGGGCACCGGCTTAATTCCATTCATCGCCACGGAGCAAAAGCGACGTCCGGCCGGGCTCGCGGCATGCAAAAGGCATCAGCTAGCGCGCGAGACAGCGAACGACGAGAGGGAAACAAAACCTCCAAACGGGAGAGGAGAGGACCAAGGCGCTGCCCCTGCTGCCATCTACGCATCTGCATGCGTGCGTGGTCAGTCACTCAAGTCACGGGCCCTACCGGTACCCAGCTGCAGCTAGGGCACCCCCCTGGCTGATCTGCCATGTGGGTCCCAAGGTCGATCAGAATCGACCTTCTCCGTGTGCTTTCCATTGCAGCATCTGCATCTGCATGGACGCTCAGGGCCGAGCCGCCCAGCTCAGCTCTGCTGCTCGCCTGTGCTCCGATCACCGTCGAGTCGGAGTCGAGCGTGTACGTACGTGGCTTGGGCCAGTGTGCTGTGCATGCAAGGGCAGCAGCGCATCTACTAGCACTGGCAAGGGGCAGTACGAAGGAGATCCTGCCTGGCTGCCTAGGCGCTGCGAGGCTACCACTGTCAGCTTCTTTTTGCCCTTATGAAACGGGAGAGGTGATTGGGGTCACTATTCACCACTCATTACCGATGGACCTGTGGCTGTTGGCGGCCTAGCTCGCACGGATGTGACGGAATGGAGTGATCGACAGGAGGCCGCCTGCGGGGGCGATCCGTTAACAGCGAGATCCCGCGAGTTGCCTTGTTGACCGCCGGTACGTGCGATCGATCCACCGTGCTCCTCAGTCCTGGCCTCCTTCCTCCGCTTGTTTAGCAATGAGACGCACCTCCAAATTCACCATTAGCAGAATGCAACATTGCTCTACAAGACTAGTAGTAGAGCAAAATGCTTGCATGGACGTGTACCGTATTGAATTCTCGTGCATCTGGGATTCTGGAACGCTATGGCTCGCTCGCCCTCGATCCGCTCTCTGCTATGCAGGCCCTGTCTGCGGTGGCCGGAGTTAATGGGGTACACGTGTACATGCCGTCGCCAGGCCCCTACACCAACTACCAACAAGCCTAGCAGCAGCTACTCCTACGTGCTACTTGCTACACCCCTTTCACATCCCGAGAGAAAAGGGCAGGCACACGCAGCCGCGCGGGCATCGCATCACTCACACCGCCAATTAATACCCAGGCACAAAGCCCCATCGCCTTCGCATGTCTGTCACACCCATGCACACGCCCCAAGGGCACCCATCAACAGTAGTAGACGACAACTCGCGGGCCACGCACACGAGCCACACGGTGAAGCTACACACACCCTCGGTGAAACGGCATTCCACATGACAAAAAAGAGAGGAGAGCTCACAGGTCACAGGCGAGAGCCAAAAGGTGCAAGCGGGGGCAGCGCACACAAGCAGGAAAGGACTTGTCGCCTTTTCCTAACTTGGGCTTGGAACCCCCCCTCCTTTTGCCCAAGAGGCCGAGAGACAATTCGATCCCATATTTTGCCATCTCGTTGCATTTCCATTCCAAAGTTGCAATAAATTCAGGGGTTTTAATGGCGTGCATCCATGTACACGTGAAGCGGGAGAACCTTCTTGTTCTAGCACAAGGGCAGGGGCAGGGAGTGGGCAAAAATGTCTCGCAGGTTGGTGCGATCGACGCGTCAGAAAAGATGAAGAAATGAAAGGTTTACTTACACATGGTCCAGCAGATGGTTGCAACTATTTAGCCTTGCAAAAAAAAACTGGGGGCTCCTCCTACCAGTGTACGCTGCTACGAGTGATGCTATACCTGTGTGAGTTTTACACGTATTTGGAGTGCGTACGTGTTGAGCGTGCACGCGTGCGACGTCTCCGTGCGTGTGTAGCACTCTACCTAGCTCGATCCGTATGGTGAGTGGTTAGGTGAGAAGAGAGAGGTTAGGTACTGCGGCGGCGGAGCTACGGGGAGGCGGGGTCGACGCAGGTGGCGACGGCGACCGAGAGCTTGTAGGGGAAGGAGTTGGAGTACTCGAAGGAGACGGTGTCGCCGGCGAGGAGGGGGCGGCCGTCGTTGAGGAGGCAGTCGTCGCGCCCGAGCCGCCGGAACTTGGTCGGGTCCACCAGGCTGACGGAGCTGAACCAGCCGCACCGCACGTGGATGTCGGCGATGGCGCAGTCGCCGCCGCTCGCGCACCGGTTGATCACGTCCACCGTGTACGCCGGCACGCCGCTCGGCAGCGTCGTCGCGCGCCCCTGGTAGATCGCGATGTCCTCCGCGCCGGCGCACCCCTCGTCGACCCGGCGCGGCCGGACGCCGCCACCGTCGGTCTCAGCGTCCGTGCCTGAAAGAACACCGAGAAGCGAGCCCACGTCAGGCTCCCACGTGTCCGAGGACAAAACCCGGCAGGGGGCGCGGGACCCAGGAGTCAGAGCCAGTGCGGGCGCGCAGAGACCCGGCGGGTCCACGGGCGCAGCGGCTGGTCGGAGAAAGCGCGGCCGGTGCGGGCCACGAGAGCGCGGGGGAAGGCGCGCGATGGAGAGGACGGGACGGGTGGGATGCTTTGCTTTACCTCCCGGGCGGAGCAGCTTGCGGGGGAGGGGGGCGGCGGCGGCGTGGGCGACGCGACCGCGACGCGCCGGGCGCGGAGGAGCCGCCGCGGGGGCGGCGACCGGCGAGAATCCTGCAGGGACCAAACGGCGTAGCTGTTAGCCAATGATGGCATGCATGCACACGAACACGATGAGACCAGCGCGGCCGCCGCAGGCAGACAAGTGGGTCCCGGCCGGACCGGTCCCACCATATCAGTGTCAGATAGGCCCACACCACTTCACCAGAATTCCGCAAGAATCCAAACAAACAAAAGCAATCGCCTGAGGAAGGGAGAAGTACCGGTACTAGCGAAGATGGCGCAGAGTGAGAAAGCAAAAGAGAAGAAAACAAAACTAGAGGATCAAGCGAGGGGGGAAGATTGATATTGGGCGGGAGATGGGGACAGAAGAGAATCGCTGAGAAGCCCAGGCGGGCCCACCCATCTGTCTCTTGTCTCTCAGTCGCACCTTCGTCGTCCTCCTCTGTCTGTGTTTGCATCACGAACTTGGAAAGGAAAGTAGACAAAAGCACAGGGTTTCTCGAACAGAACAGCTCGTACTGCTGCTGCTACTGCTACCTCTCCATGGGCCAGAGAGAAGGGAGATGGAAACCGTGGATGAAGACGGAGCTTTTTTTGAATCCGACAATGGGGGTTGGTGTTTAGCGGAGGTGGATTGAACGGAGGAAGGAGAGGAGACGACGTTACCTGCGTGGTCAGAGGCGGGGGCGGCGGCGGAGGCGAGGGCGAAGGTGCCGAACACGACGCCGAGGAACACGGACACCCACGCCGCGGCCTTCAGGGACGCCCTCATCGCGCGGAGACCCTGCGGCGAGACGAACGCCGAGAGAGAAAAAAAAATTAAGATACAGCGATCACGAGACAGATCTCCTCACACACCAGAAAAATAAAAAACAAAGAAAAAGGCTACACGCGCTGCTAGAATCTAGTAGCGACGGAGGCAAGAGCAAAGGTTCGCAGAAAGGTGGATATGGGAGACGCAGCCGCGCTATCCATGGACAACTGGCACCCGCAGCTTCGCCTTGGACACCGCGCCGGCGCGCAGTCCCGGACCTCCGGCTCGCCGCCGCTCGCGAGGCCCCAAACCACGCGCACCGGCGCACGCTGCATTCGCCGCCCCTCCCTCCTCCGGCGACGGCGAGCGGGCGCGCCTCGAACTCACGACCCCGCCGCCATGCGCGCTCGAGAGTTGAGACGGGGGAGCGGCAGGGAGCCAGAGGAGAGAGATGAGGAGGAGGAGGAAGAGGACGACGACGACGACGACGACGACGACTACCTGGGGTAGTAGGAGGAGGAGGAGTAGGGTTTCCCTGCCTCCGACTCCGATCTCTCACCGTCCGCCTCCGTCTCTCTCGCCCGTCGCACGTGCGGGGGGAATGTGGTTGGTTATGCGGGCGACGGGGCGAATGCGAATGATGTGGCCGCTGGGTTCGAGCCGGGCTTATATAGGTAGGACGCAGACGGCGGCGGGCCAGTCTATGGGACGGAAGGCTTCGGCCCGGTTCGTGTTCGGCCGATCCGGTCCGAGCGGAGCCGGCTCGGTCTGGGTCCGGAGAGAAAGGCGGTTGGGAGCACCCGACATGGGTCAGAAGGAAAGCGATCCGGTCTGGTCCGATCCGATGCTGGTCAAGGCAGGCGCGCAAAAGCTCTGCGCATTTTTGTTCCGTTCCAAACCGATTTTGGGGGCCCAACACTGGCTGCTGCTGCTGCTTCTTCTTTTTTTCTTTTTTTTCTTTTTTTGCTGCTGCTGCTTTTCATCTTTTTGTTTTGGTTGTTTGAACTGGAGTTTGAATCCACTGGCTTGGCGCAAACCGAAGGCAGTATTTGTGTTTGTACCTCCACCAATCCAAGCTCTTCATCACGAATTCACGATGAGATGAGAGGAAATACGACGGCTCGGCAGTGAGGATATTTGATGTATAGCGTTGGGTTTGGTCTCGTGACATAATTTTATAATGACGTTTTTTTTATGTCCTGCTCATTTCTCAATATAATAATAAAAAGGTATCGGCCTCTACATCAATATATCTAAAATTGATGACATGTTTTGCTCCTTTCTATGATTACAAAGTGTTATACTATATGGGAAGCGTTGAGCAATGACCAATGAAACCTAATTTCAATCTTACAAATCGGTTCATGCATAATTGCCCGTACTCGCTCGTGGCTTTCATCTTACAAATGACAATCCAATTCACAATCCAAATTGAACCGACCCATGATACAATATTATTTCAACTCTACTATCCAATTCGATCTCACTAGTACTTAATTTCTTTCTTAGCCCCGAACTTCTTAATCATCCTAATACGTAGCCGACAATCAACTTTATGGGGGCATGACGGTTGATGGATGAATCAATGGACAGAATTTAAAATAGGCTTCATCAGACGAAATTATTTTTTTTAGAAAAAATGTAGCGAAGCACACACACTCGGTTAGTATGATACTCCCTCCGGTCACAAAAAGAAGTCGTCATTGATTTTTGGACACGCTTTTGACCATTCGTCTTATTTAAAAAAGTTATATAAATATTATTTATCTTGCTATGATTTGGTTTATTATTAAATGTATTTTAAATATGACTTATATTTTTATATATTTGAACTAAATTTTTTAATAAAACAAATGGTCAAAGACGTGTACAAAAGTCAACGACGACTTCTTTTTGTGACCGGAGGTAGTATATATTTTCTTCTCTCCCAGCGACTTTATTTTGCCTTGCCACTTTGAAGACCATGTATGTATATCGAACAGATGTCTTGCTCATGTGTACGTATATATATTTCCTCATCTCCCAAAGACATGGCACACTTTGAAGAGCATCAGTAACAAGCCTGATACCTCCAACCCCAAAAAAGTGAAAAGTTCCGTTGATCGCTGAATTTTCCATTAGACATCGATCAAACCGCTGTTGCTAGCAATACTAGTACGGAGTAGCATCTTTGTTGAACTGTACTTTACTACGTGTACGTGCTCCCATCAACGCCTTCTTGGAAGCTGGTTGTTTGACCACAACGTCTCCATGCAGTGTTACGGACGCAGGAGGTGCATTTTTATCCATTAATCGCTGCCTGCAAGCTGCGATGGTAAATAATGCTAAGAGTAAATTAAAAACATATCACACCGTTGAAAGCATGAGTACACAGTTGTCCTAATATACACACCTTGAACCGATAAACACAGAAGCCAAACCCCTCATTAATTATCCAGAGCCGCTCCTACAGGAGCTCCTTGCAACATGTGCACGTGTGAACTGTGTCGGTGCGAGCTCATCGGTGCGTCGGGCGAGGGCCCCATGCGTCAGGCGGGCGTGTGGGCGAGCCCCTCGGCGCACGTAGGGTCTCCCACTGCTAAGTGGGGCCTGCAAGGCAGGGAGTATTCCGAAAGGAGTCTTCTGGGCGAAGGCTCCCTCTGCTGCGAAGGACGAGCGCATTTAATACGACATCACGCGCGGATAGACAAACAAGAAATGATTACCATCTGATGACCCTCGCAGGTCTGGCGGGCCATCCACATGTGGGCGCAGCGGAATTGACCGGCAGAGAGAAGGTTTGCTTAAGATGGCCGCCCGCGTCAGAAGGAGCAGGCTGGGCCCCACCCGCAGTCTCACCGGCGTGTCTGTGCGGGTCAGAGACCACTTGCGAAGCACGCGAGGGCGCGCCAGCCTTGGCGTAAGCGGCACGCGTTTTCGTCTCTTCTGTCGTGTCTGTCGATGTACTAAGAGTATCAGACGCTTACCTTTCTGGCTCTCTGCCAGTTCAAAGCTTGTATAAAAGGGCAAGAGAGAGGGGGGAGGGGGTACGTGACGATACACACAGTTCGCAAGCATTATGTAAACACATCTCATTCAACCACAAAAAAGAGCTAAGGCTCAGCAGAAGTAGGACTATTACCCGCGAGGGGGTCCGAACCTAGGTAATCCCCGTGGGTCGCTTTTCTTTGCGTCCAATACTCAATCGAATCGAGCTCGGCCGATAGGCTAGCGGGATAGAAATCGACCAGGTGTGATCCGCGGTGGTTGAGCGGTGAACACGCCGTCGATGGCGCGCCAGTGAGGAGCGCTTAGCTTCGGTTCGAGTTCTTGACCTCTCTTGAGCGGTAATGGCGGATCGCGATCGCGATGGACGAGAGGCGGCCGCTAGAGCCGCTGGCATGGCGTCGGCCGCGGCAATGGCGATGGATCAGCAGGCGACGGTCGCCCGCCAAGCTAAGCGGCGCTGGCCTTGGAGGAGTGCACTCGCACGTAGAACCTCCATGCGGCGTGGCCTGCTGACATCCCACGGTTCCGGTGACTCGACTCCGGCGGCTCCGTGGTTGGCCAATTTGGCCCGCTACGTCGACGCCGCCACGGCGGTGGTGCAAGTCTCGGGAGGGGCGGGAACCGGCGTTTCCGCTTCTTCTCGTTCTTTCCTGCCCTCGCACACCTCTCGCGGATCTCCTGCGGAAGGGAGCGAGGCCAGGACAACAGGAGCCGGGCGACTCCTACGGGGGTTCGACCTGGCAGGCGTACAAGTGGGCGAGATCTCCGGTCCCACTTGGAGGACCGCCATCTGCGACGCGGAGAAGACTTGCGCGACAAGCTCCAGAAAAGACGACAGAGAGCGCGACAGCTGGCCGCTGTTCATGGGGACCAGCAAGGGGACTCCCATGGGACCGCTTCCGCCGAAGAGGGCGGTGCTTCTTCAGCGCCGACCGGACGGCGGGGGCGGCTGGATGCGGCCCGCGTCCAGGAGCAGGAGGCTCCCGACGTTGGGTGCCGCGCCTTTTCGAAGGAGCTGCGCCGCGTCCAGTGGCCGGAGAGGTTCCGGCCCACCCCCATCGAGAAGTATGACGGCTCCACCAACCCTGACGAGTTCTTGCAGATCTACACTACGGTGATGCAGCCGGCTGGAGGGTCGGGGAAGGTTCTAGCAAACTACTTCCCTGCAGTCCTCACCAGCGGAGCCCGCTCTTGGCTCATGAACCTGCCCCCGGAGTCCGTGGGGTCGTGGAAGGAGCTCTCGGAGCTCTTCATCACCAACTTCCAGGGCACATTTGAGCAGCCCGGAGTTGAGGACGACCTCCACAACGTGGAGCAGAAGAAGAGAGAGTCGCTGCGCGACTACATCCGGCGCTTCAGTCAGGTCCGCAACACCATCCCTAACATCTCCATCGACGCCGTTGTCACGGCGTTCAGGAGAGGCGCCCGAGACCCTAGGGTCAAGGAGAAGATGGCCACCCGTAAGATCAAGACGACGGAAGAGCTCTTCATCCTGGCGCACAAGTGCGCCCTTCAGGTGGAGGCTCGCGTCCGTCCGGCTGCACGGGCGGGCACAGCTACGGGCGGCGAGGCCGGGACCTCGAAAAATCCCGGCAGTAAGGACAAGAAGAAGCGCAAGGCGGCCGAGACCGGACAGGTCATGGCAGCCGAGCGCGATGACGACGACGACGACGAAGACGGCGGCCACAAGCAGCAGCGTTGCTGCGGGCACAAGCGAGCAGTCAGGTGGAGCGCGCCAGCGGCGCGACGGCGGCGGCGAGGCGGTCCCGAAGAAGCGGCGAAGCGACCGCCGTGATCACAGCTGCCCCAGCGGCCGCGACGGCGGGCGAACCGCCGTCCCCGCGAGTGGAGCGGGGGCTTCTCGCCCATTCACCGCATAGCTTCCCATGACTTGGCGGATTGCCATGTCATCAACAAGTTGGTGGACAAGCGCGTCCACAAGCAGCATCAAGCGTCCGACAGCGGCAAGGGCAAGGAAGCGGCTTCGCATGGCTTCCAACGGGCGGAGCGCGAAGTTGCCGTCATCCACGGCGGATCGGCCAGCTATCCGTCTCACGCTAGCTTTAAGCGTGCGATGAGGAGGTGTCGCCGCCGCGTGCGGCTTTAGGTCGGCGAGGTGGCGTGGTCGAGCAACCGATCGCGTTCGGTCGGGCCGATCACCGGCCAAGATCGCCGACCTCGACATCTCCCGATCGTGGTTGCGCCCGCGGTCCGGAATGTAAAGCTAGGGCGGTCTTGGTAGACGGAGGAGTTCCTCAACCTCTGTCCGCCCGGTCGCCAAGGCGCCCAGATTCAGCGGCAGGAGCTTCGACCGGCGCCCCATTCTTGACATCGCGCCGGGCCGAGTCCGTCTCATTGGGCGTCGACCTCCGGTGACGTTTGGAGGCTCCGACAACTTCCGCACCGAGATGCTCGAGTTCGAGGTGGCGGACTTCGACCTCCCCTACAACGCCATACTAGGCTGGCCGGCGCTGACCAAGTTCATGGCGGCCTGCCACTATGCGTACATGGTGGCGAAGATTCTAGGGCCGGCCGGCCCCATCGTCTTGAAAGTGGACCGCCCGGAGGCGCTCCGCTGCGACAAGGACGCTCTCGCTTTGGCGGGGGCGATTGGTGCCCAGAAGGCCGAGACTTCGACTCTGGGAGCTCCTCCGGCGAAGACCCATGCCTCCCCCGGTTCGTCCGCGGAGGTTAAGGCGGTCTCCTGAAGCGAAGTCGACCCGCGAACCGTTCGGGTGGCGCCTCTCTCGCGCCAAATAGGAAGGCGCTCGTCTCCTTCCTCCATCCTAACGCAGACGTGTTTGCATGGTAACCGTCCGATATGGTCGGGTCCCGAGGTGATTGAGCACAAATTGGCGGCGTTCCCGACGCGACCGGTCATCGCGAAGGTCCGAAGCGATCGGTGGAGCGCCAGAAGTTATCCGCCAGGAGGTGGATAAGCTCTTAGGGCCGGGGGTCGTTCGTAGTGTCGCCCATCCTAGGTGGCTCGTGAACCTGTCCTCGTCAAGAAATCCAGCGGCGGTGGAGGATGTCGTGGACTTCACCGACCTCAACAGGCGTGCCGGCGATCCAGACCGCGCCCGCATCGATCTCATCGTCGACTCAACGGCGGGGTGCGAGCAGCTGTGCTTTCTGGATGCGTACTCCGGGTACAACCAGATTAGCATGGCCGAAGAAGATGAAGACAAGACCGTCTTTGTGACGTCCATGGGTGTCTACTGCTACACAAGGATGGCGTTCGGACTGAAAAATGCAGGCCCAACTTATCAGAGGGCCATGCACATCGCTCATCGCCCTCAAATAGGGCGAAACCTGGAGGTGTACGTCGACGACCTGGTGGTGAAATCAAAAAAGGCGGAGGAGTTGATCAGCGACCTGAAAGAAACCTTCGCCAACTTGAGGAAGTACTGCATCAAGCTCAACCCTGAGAAATGTGTATTCGCAGTTCCGTCGGGCAAACTGCTGGGCTTCCTCGTCTCCCAGAGGGGGGATTGAAGCGAACCCGGACAAGATCGCAGCGATCGAGAACATGAAGCCCCCGACGCGGCTTCGACAGATGCAGTGCTTGATGGGCTGCTTGACCTCCCTGAGCCGCTTTATAGCTCGCCTGGGGGATAAAAGTCTTCCACTACTCAAGCTTCTGAAGAAGACCAACCAGTTCGAGTGGACGGCGGAGACGTAGGAGGCGTTCGACGGGCTGAAGAAGTATCTGACTTCCCCGCCCGTGCTGGTCGCCCCGAACCCGGGCGAGCCGCTGATCCTTTACGTCGCGGCAAACCCCCAGGCGGTCAGCGCGGTGCTGGTGGCGGAAAGAGAAGGCATTCAGCGCCCTGTTTACTACATCAGCAAAGTCCTACACGATGCCGAAACAAGGTATTCACAACACCAGAAGTTGCTCTACGCCGTGCTGACGGCGTCCCGGAAGCTACGTCACTACTTCGAGGCGAAGTCACGTGTTGACCAAGTACTTTGCGGAGATCCTCTTCAACCGCGAGGCGACGGGTCAGACGCTGCCAAGTGGGCCATGGAGCCGGCGATTCGATCTCAAGTTCGCTCCCGAACGGCCATCAAAGGGCAAGCTCTGGCGGAGTTCGCCAATCGAAGTTGACTTGGCGGACACGAAGTGAAGACACCCCAAACCCTCGCCGTGGACTCTCTTTTCGACGGCTCATTCCTACCGAGGGGAAATTTGAATGGCGTCGTCTGGTGTCTCCCACCGGCGATGTCGTCCGGCATCTGGTGGTGCTGGACTTCCGCGCCACCAACAACGTCGCGGAGTATGAAGGATTGCTCGCCGGGCTCAGGACGGCTTCGACCCTTGGCATCCGGCGGCTACAGGTAAAAGGCGACTCTCTCCTGATCATCAACCAGGCGAGGAAGGATTTCACCTGCTCGGATCCTGTCATGGCGGCCTACCTGGCGGAGGTGCGCCGGTTGGAGCGGCATTTCGAGGGCTTGGGCTTTGCGCACGTTCCTCGCCGCGACAACTACATGGCGGACGAACTGTCCCAAATTGCCTCGTCGAGGGCATCTGTTCCGGCTGGGGTCTTTGAAGAAAGACTTACGCGGCCATCCGTCGCACCCCGATCTGGCGGGGCGACGCTTTCGACGCAGCTCCCACTTCGGAGGAGACGTCACCGATCTCGCTGACTCCCGGTTGGAGGGAGGAGGCGGAAGAAGCGCCGAGGCGGTTGAGGCGAAATGCCGTGCCGCAGAGTCGTCGGCGACAATGTCTGTAACGTCGTCACACTCGTCCGGGAAGGTCGATGGATGAATCCGATCCTAGCCTACTGCGGGATGGAGTGATCCCCGACGATGACGCGTCGGCTGAGAAAATAGCGCGCAAGGCCAAGCGCTACGCCCTGGTAGATGGGGACCTGTATCGCCAGGGCGCCAGCGGGGTTCTACTGAAGTGCGTCACTCGGGAAGCGGGAAGTGCAATTCTCTCTGAGATCCATGGAGGCATGTCGCGGAGCCATTCGGAAGCCGGGCGTTGGTTGGGAAAGCTTTCGCCACGGCTTCTATTGGTCTCATCGCCCTCCAAATGCGTTCGAGCCGGCGAGAGATGCGGCGTGCCAATTTCATGCTAAGCGAGATCCACCGACCGCCCAGCGCGCAAACCATTCCGCTCTCTGGCCGTTCGCGATGCAGAAATTTGACATCTGCGCCCGTTCATGGGCGATCGGAGGTTACACACATCATTAGTCGCCGTCGACAAGTTCACCAAATGGGTGGAGGCATCGCCCGTCCGGCGATCACGTCGTTGCGCCGCCATAAAGTTCATGAAGAGCATCTTCGTCCGGTTTGGCGTCGCCAACAGGATCATCACCGACAACGGCGCTCAGTTCAAGAGTGCCGATTTCCAAGACTGGTGCGAAGAGCTAGGTACCAAGCTGTGCTTCGCCTCCGTTGCACATCCGAAGAGCAATGGGCAAGTGAAGCGGGCAAATGCGGAAGTACTCAGAGGACTCAAGACAAGGGCTTTCGACCGTCTGGAGAAGCGCGGCAAGCGCTGGGCGGAAGAAGTCCCCACCATATTGTGGGCACTGCGGACAACCCCCAACAGAGCCACCGGCGAGACCCCTTTCTTCCTGGTGTATGGCTCAGAAACGGTGCTCCCATCAGAGCTCGCCTTTGGGTCCCCAAGGGTGGCGGCGTTCAGCGAAGATGAGAGACCACGACCGCGTCGGGATGAAATAAATCTCTGGAGGAGATCGAGAGGCAGGCGGCGATCCGGCGGCCAGTGTCAGGCGAGCCTTCGCGCCGTTATCAAGCAAGACGGGTGTGTGAGAGGACACTGGCGTTGGGCGACCTCGTCTTTGCACAAAATCAAAGCGCAGCGGCCGCAACAAGTTGTCTCCCACAATGGGAGGGCCCTTCAAGGTGGTCTCGATCTCCCGCCCGAGCTCGGTCGGGCTCGCGTTCGAGGATGGTCGCGAATTGACGAACACTTGGAACGTCGAGCAGCTAAGGAAGTTCTACCCGTAGGTAGCTGTTCCAGGAGCTTTTTTGGCCTTCCTTTGGAGCCGAGCGGCGAGGTCTTCCTCCTTCCCCGCTCGCCTTGGGGGCTGGTGCATTGTACAAAGCCATCTTCAATAAAAAGATAAGTTCCGTCTCTCTGTGGGCATCTGTTCTTTTTCGCTTTTCGTCAAAAGTCTGTTTGAAAACTCTCTGTTGAAAGCTGGTAGTGAAAAAATACTTAAGGCTGATGGCCCCTTAGTCGCAAGAGCAAACGCTTAAACTTGCGGTTGGGCGAGGCGACGCGGACGGAAGGCGGGTTCTAGCCTGGTGTGTCGGCTCGGTCTGGGCAATGCGCCAACGGCGGCACCGGCGTCTAGACCACTTCCGGAGGCTGAGTTCTCGCCACGCGACGTTTAAGGTCGGTTTGCCGAGAGACCGTAAGGGTCGAAGTAACCAGATGCCTGAGGAAAAAGCGCTCACTTCCAACAGAGCGTTCTGTCTAAAGCTTGCGGCGATCAGTTGCGTAGTCGCAAAAAGTCTGTTAGAAAGCATTCTATCGAAAGCTGGTAGCGAAAATACTTAAGGCTGATGGCCCCTTAGTTGCAAAGACGAACGCTTACAACTTGCGGTTGGGCGAGGCGATGCGGATGGAAGGCGGGTTCTAGCCTGGTGTGTCGGCTCGGTCTGGGCAATGCGCCAACGGCGGCACCGGAGTCTAGACCACTTCCGGAAGCTAAGTGCTCGCCACGCAATGTTTAAGATCGGTTCGCAAAGAGGCCATAAGGGTTGAAGTAACCAAAAGCCTAAGGAAAAAGCGCTCACTTTCAATAGAACGTTCTGTCTAAAGTTTTTAGCGTTCAGGTGCCCCATTTCTTTTCGCAAGAGTTTGCGCGAAGTTTGATCGAGACTCATTGCAAAAGAGCAAAAGTTTGTGTTTGCATTGATAGGTAACATCTACAGGACAAAAACAAGATGAGAGAGTTCATCTACTCCTCGTCATCATCTCCGTCGCCCTCTCTTCGAGCAATACGCCGCCCATCATCGAGACACGGCCGGCGGCGAAGCTCGACCGAGACTCTTCGATCCGGTCCACCGGGCGCCAAAGGTTTCTGGTGGCGGCGCCTAGGTTGAACGCGGCGTTACAGGCAAGGCGATTGCCAGATGAACCGCGCCGCCGAGCGCGCGTGGCGATCGTCTTCGATCGATCGCGCCGCGGTCACGCCGGCAGCTTCGCGCAAAGCGAAAGGCTGAAGGCGACCTCAAGCTGCTTAGTTCGCTGGCGGGCGCAGCCTTGATCATGCCATTGCCGTCAAAGCAATGGCGCGGTGGCGCCGATGAAACGGCGGAGGATGGCGCGGCGGCGGAGCCAATAGCCGGCAAAGTGCGCGCGCAGAAGCGCCGCAAGAGAGGAGCGAAGAAACCGCGCAGCGGCGCCAGCTTCGAAGAGTCGCCGCGCTCGCCCGGTGGCGAGCGGCGGCAGCAGAAGCAGGCCCCACCGTGGGGGCCGGAGGAGGCGGCGGAAGCTTAGGATCGACGGGCGAGCTTTTTTGCTCGCCCTCCATCGCGTCATCATCGCACGGATGAGGCGGCGCTTCCCGAGAGCGCTTGTCGGAGTCGGCCGCCACGGCGAGCGGCGGCGTCCATGGAGGCTATGGCGGTCGCCGGAGGCGGTTGTGATTCAGTAGTGGTCCCGGGCCACTTGGACCGCGGGACCGGAGACCTCCATAGAGGCGCAGCAATCTTGGTTGCGCTCCGTGGATCCTGGGCCGCAGAGGGCGGATGCTCGCAGCGGCGGCGTCGCCGGACGGAGCGGACAGAAGTCCCACCGACCATCGCCGGCACGCCGTCGTCGCACGTTCCTGCGGTGGGTGAACAAGAAAGAAAATCGCGAGTTGGCAAAGAGACAAGGGCCAAGCAAGAGGCGTACCAAAAAAGACAAGGGACCCAAAAAAGAGAGTGAAAGAGCGCTCACCTCCAGGGGCGACGCGAACCCTGTTGTCGTCGCCATAGTACCGCCAGGCGGGGCGAGTCCTCATTCGAAGCGGGCATAGGCGACGCAGCAAAAAATCCGCCGCAACGTGGGTTCCGGTGAGCCCGTTGCGGTGGAGCTCAGCGATGCGCCCCAGCATCACTTCCAGTTCCGCCGAGTCGTCGGGCGTAGATCCCCAGCTGGCGAGGGGTTCCGCGAGATCCTCGGGGAGAACAAGATCGTCGTAGCCGCTGGAGTCTTCTGTGTATAGCCAGTAGCGCTGCCAGTCCTTCCAGTTGGACTTGACCGCGACCGGGATGAAGGCGGTGGCGTCGCGGAGCGTGAAGTAGCAGCTTCCAATGGCCTCGCTCGAGCGCGGCTTCGCATGCAGCGTGAAGAGCCGGCGCCAGAGCGGGAGGTTCGGCATCGTCCCCACGAACATCTCGCACAGGTGGACGAAGATGGTCAGGGCCACGATAGAATTGGGGGGAAGGTGCGCCGCCTGGATCTCGTAGAAGGCGAGCACCCCCAAGAAGAACTCGGAGTATGGCGGGACGAGCCCCGCCAGCACCGCCCAGGTGAAGGTCACGATCTCTCCACCGCGAGGGCGTGGCGCAATGGTGCCGCAGCGGAACCGGGCGGAGGATGGCGGCACGAACACTTGAAGCCGCGTCACCATGTCTTCGTCGGTGGCGGAGGCAGGCATGGCTGGCCCAGATGATGGCGTGTCCCCGCGGCGACCCTTGCTGCGTTTGAGCGCCATGGAAAACGGTGGAAGAATTGGCGAAAAAAGAAGGTGGCGGCAGCGAAGAGGGCTCTGTGGCAGTGGAGAAGAAAGTAAAAGATAGTTTGAGGACTTAGCGTGCGGAAGGATTGGTCGCGGCGCCAAGAGAAGTGTTTATAAGCAAGGCGCGCGAGGGCGGCGGTTTGGATTCCGACCCCACGCGCGCGCGCCATCATTGCCTCGCGCGTTTCGATTTCCCGCGAAAAGCGGCGCGGTTCCCCACGGAAGATCGTGCGCAGATGGAGAATCAGGCGCACGGCCGCCGCAGAAGGTGGGCCCCCCACGATTCGTCTCCCGCCGCACAAGAAACGGAAAAGTGTCTGCGCGACGGTTTACGTATCATGGTGGACCCGGGGGCTACTGTCGGTGTAATAAATACCGGGGTACAAAGAGTCCTGAGAAGATCAAGGCGGGTCCCACGCGTCAGGCGGGCGACCAGGTCCCAGCGCGTGGACGAGCTCATCGGTGCGTCGGACGAGGGCCCCATGCGTCAGGCGGGCGTGTGGGCGAGCCCCTCGGCGCACGTAGGGTCTCCCACTGCTAAGTGGGGCCCGCAGGGCAGGAAGTGTTCCGAAAGAAGTCTTCTGAGCGAAGGCTTCCCCTGCTGCGAAGGACGAGCGCATTTAATGCGACATCACGCACGGATAGACAGCTGAAGAAATGATTACCGCTTCTGATGACCCTCGCAGTCCGAAAGCGGTCATCACTTTGTGGGCGCAGCCGGAATTGACCGGCAGAGAGAAGGTTTGCTTAATATGGCCGCCGCGTCGAAGGAGCGGTAGGGCCCCACCCGCAGCCTCACCGGCATGTGCAGGCGGGTCGAGGCCACTGCGAAGCACGCGAGGCGACACTGCGCGGCGTGAAGCGGCACGTTGCCTCTCTTCGTCGTGTCTGTCGCTGTACTAAAAATCTTTATCGCTTACCTTTCTCTCTCTCTGCGGTTCAAAGCTTGTATAAAAGGGCAAGAGAGAGAGGGGAGGGGGTACGTTACGATACACACAGTTCGCAAGTATTCAGAAACACATCTCATTTAACCACAAAAAAGCTAAGGCTCGTGAGAAGAGGGACTATTACCCGCGAGGGTCCGAACCAGGTAATCCCGTGGGTCGCTTTTCTTTGCGTTCGGCCTTCAATCGAATCGAAGCTCGGCCGATAGGCTAGTAGGATAGAAATCTGACCAGAGGTGTGATCCGCGGTAGTTGAGCGGTGAACACGCCGTCAAACTGAAGCTCCATTCCGGTAATAGCCATGCTAATGACCGATTAATCAAGGTAAGCGAGTGTGGGCTAATGATCTAATATACGGTAATCATCAAACCACTATGCATGCAACCATAGCATATACATCTACCGAGTACCGGCCAATATATATACCAGTTGTACTGGGTAAAATCATGGTCGACTCATGGCGCCGCGTGCGAGTTTTTACCATTTACCACCAACTCACGTGTACCCTGCCCCTGCGCTCATGTGCTGCTGCGCGCCTGTGCATGAACGGACGATGAGGGGAAGGCAGGGTGATCCTGCTAATCCGGAGGAAGGCCATCATATTGCCGGGTGCCGGCCAGCGACCGGGGCTGGTAGGTGGGGCCCATTGGCAGCCCCTCGCGGGAGAGCGCGGGTCCTCGAGTTGTGCGGCCTTTACCGAGCATCACCATGGGTCTCTCTGTACGTCTCTACTCGAAAATTACGAGCGTTCTCTCTGTTCGTTCATCTGATTTTTCTACTCCCTCCTTTCCAGTATGCAAGGCATAATTTGTTTTTATTTTTTTTCCAATTTATAAGGCGTAGCTGCATTGACCGTTCAGAAGTTTCAGAAATACCTCTATATGGATGCTCGCTGTGAAGGAAACTAATTAATTATAGAATCGCACGTATGGACGCTCGCTAATTAATTAGGGGCAAATCATCTTATTAATTAAGGACAAATCAGGAATCACAAGTGCTACACACAGTTTTCTTGGTATTCACGAAAAATAAATTATGCCTTACATATTGAAAAGGAGGGAGTATAATTTATTAAAACAGCAAATTTGCATGAAAAATATTTTTTTCATCTCCCCTCCAGATCAGCTAAATCTGCATGGACGAAACGTAGAGGCAAGATGAATTATCCTGGTGCAATCAAGTGCCTCAAAACAGCAATCATGGCAAGTCTAATATTAGTTTAATTTAGGATGAACTTAGCACTGTAACGATAAAATAGAATAGAGAAAAACTGATGAATAATTCTAAATCCATTCTGAGCTACGCTATTATTTGATATGTTAGGTATCGTTGAGGTGCAGCTGTTTGATACTTTTGGGAGCAATGGAGAATGCTGCATACCCAGTTCAGTAGCCAGTAGGTTGATCGCATTGGCAATGGCAATATGGCATAGCTAGCTACCTTTTTTCGGTGAGAGCTTCTCTCCCTGAATAAATAACTAATTAATTGAATCATGGGAAATGCTACCACTGGGACAGGGCAACCGGCCCACCGCCTGAGTTAGTAAGCCCAATCAAACGGCTTTTTTTGTTGTTCTTTTTTTTTTTTTTAGAAAACAGCTTTCATCAAGCTGCCGTGACTTGTGAGAATGTGAATGTGTGATCACGTATGCCCTGATGTACGAGACTGCGCACAGAAAATCTATGCGCGAACAGGGTCGCCAATTTTTTTCTTTGAAATGGATTTAACGAATTCGAGTTTTCTTATACATAAAAAGGGGGGTTCCTAGGGCATACGATATACCAGTTCATTTATAAAATACCACATAAAATACTCATAAAACATAATACACATATATAAAACACCACATAAAACACTATATAAAACACACATATCGTTTCAATTTTACTGTTATGAATTGGTATGTCTGTAAGAAAAGGATTACATTCGGTCAGTTGCATATATAGTAAATAACTATAATTATTAGCACGCGCCAAGTATGCATTCGATTTAACCAATACTTACCGTAGCCCAAGAAACTTGGTGCAAAACGGTAAATGCAAATAAAGCAACAAATGAAATTAGATCAAAGCCATAGAATAAGGCAAGAACAAAAGAAATTTTAATAAACTTAATTTCTATCTCGTCGTGAGCTTTTCACAATTACAACTAAATGCGTAAAACCTTTAAGGAATAGAATACAACCATATAAAACCCTAACCAAGATTTGAGAGAGACATTACTGATTAAAAAAGTTTGTATCAGCTATTAACAAAAAACTGGTAAAATTTTTTTTTAAAATGATAGAAGTAAGAGTCCATGCTCGATTTAAAGAGTTCATATCAGCTACTAACAAAAAAAATAGAAATAAAAGTTTATGTCAGATTAAAAGAAAAGGTTCATATCAATTGCAATAAAGAAAACATACATAAATTTGAAATAAAAAATATAAATAGTCCATGTGAACTAGAGATCGACACAAATCTAACTGAACAAATGCACGGGACACCATTTACTGAAACAATTGACTAATTGAGCTAATCTGCTAATGTTTAAAATGTTTCAGGAGTGCAAATGTTCTAAACCGACGTGTTATTTTGCAATGAACGGGAATGAATAATCGTTTCAATTCTCTATTTCCATTATTATGTTTGTTTCTAGCTTCTTTATAAGAAAATCACTTGTCAAATGTATATAGGAGTCATCGTTGACTCCAATGATTGAAAGAGCTATGAGCTATCCTTTCTGCGTACACATATTGCAAGTTGGAGTAAAATGCATCGGCGGCCCTCGAACTTGGCAGGGGGTGTCATCCAGATCCCCGAACTTAGAAAACTAGCTATTCGGGTCCCTGAACTTGGCAGGGGTGTCATCCCGGTCCCCGAACTCAACAAACCAACTATTCGGGTCCTTGAACTTGGCACGGGGTGTCATCCAGGTCCCCAAACTTGACAGGGGGTGTCATCCAGGTCCTCAAACTCAAAAAAAAATTAGACAAAAATCATTAAAAATCGTTTTCTTTAAAATTTTTACGATTATATGTTTCCTAAATTTTTATGACAAAAATTTTTAATGATTTTTTTCCAATTTTTTTGAGTTTAGGACCCTGATGACACCCCGTTCAAGCTTTAGTGACCTGGATACACCCCGCACAAGCTTCGAGAATAAATAAATTTCTTAAGATCGGATATCGAACGACACCTCTCCGCCAAGTTCGGCGGCCGCTGCATTTTTTACATGGAAAAGAGACAAAAGTAGCAAGTCGATAGTTTGTATTTAGGGATCGCTCTCCAAAGCGACGACCACTCCACTCTCCTGACCTTCTCGTAAGTCGAAGCTCGCAAGTAGCAGCGGCTCATCACCGTCGCGCGCGCGCAGCGGGAGGAGGGCGTGAAATGGCGGAGCAGGCGGCCTCTGATCCGCCGCCGGCGGTCGACGTCGTCCTCCACAACGCGGTCGTCGTCACCATGGACGGCACCCTCCGCGTCCTCCGGGACGGAGCCGTGGCCGTCGCCGGGGACCGCATCGCCGCCGTGGGCCCCTCCGCCGACGTCCTCGCCGCCTGCCCCCGCGCCGCGCACACCCTCGACCTCGCCGGTCGCATCCTCCTCCCCGGTTCGTACCACCGCAGCGCGCGCCCCCGCCTGGCTGAGCTTCGATGTCCCCCCCTCGAATCTGAGGCTACAATTTCCGTGGATTTTCCCGGCTGCTTGGCTTGTCAGGGTTCGTGAACACTCACGTGCACACGTCGCAGCAGCTGGCGCGGGGAATCGCCGATGACGTCGACCTGATGACGTGGCTGCACGGGAGGATCTGGCCCTACGAGGCCCACATGACGGAGGACGACTCCTACGCCTCCACACTCCTCTGCGGCATCGAGCTCATCCGATCCGGGGTGAGAATGAGATGACCCTCCACTGCCATCGCTTCAGTTTCTCTGATTATACTAGGTTGCAAATTGCAGTGGATGATAGTGATAGCGTGAAACTGTCGATTTGTTTGATGGAACCTGGAACCTGCTTTTTCACCGCTTCATTGCTTCTGTTTGATTGATGAATATGGGTATGGCGCATGAAACACTGACGGGGAATCAAGCAGTTGGTACAGCACATCTATTGATGGTGGTGGGGCTATTCGCATGTCATGCGTGAGCAGGTGCTCGGGATTCTGCATCTTGATTTAGTCTAGTTTGGATGTGGGTGTTACAATTTGTATTTTCATCGCAGAATTCAGGTACCGTTTGGTTTTTACCGCCCGGACGCGGGGGCGGTCCGACGCCCGTTAGACGCACCCTCGTCCAACGCTCGCAGCTGGTTGTTGGATCGATCCAACGGCCAGCGTTAGATCTCACATATATTTTCATATTGATATAGAATATTTACACATCTAGGTTATCATTTAAAACGTTTGTATATAGCATTTATGCTGATCATATCGATCCAAATAAAATACCCGTGAGGCCTGACATTGATTAGAGAATATATCTGATTTTTATTGAATTTATTGAACTTTTTTACACCACAAAACAAAAATAACAAGTTTTTACCTCAAATCTATCGCTGGCCGTTGGATCTCCATTCAACGGCTAGTGGCGGGCTTTGGACGGGGGCGCGTCCGATGAGCGTCGGACCACCCCCGCGTCATTTACGCCCCTACTGCTGGATGGTCATGGAAGTTATGATAGGTTTTTTTAGTTTTTTTTTTTTTTTGGGGGGGGGGGAGGGTCCGGTTTATAGATATGTCAATGGAGAGATGCAGAGCTGGTTTGATGTGCTTTCTCTACATGAATTAAATTTCCGGGTCTTCTCTTGCTTGGATGGCTAAAGCTTACTCTACGAGGAAGAGATTGTCGTTTGCAAATGGTACAACATGACCAATGTGGATTCCATGTGACTATTGGCATGGCTGCTGTAAATATATTGGAGGTTTGTTGTTCCAACAACCTCAAAATGTTTTGAACTTTTGATAGCCATGGGTCCTAGGCATGGATGAAAGCTGAAGCTTCATCTTCAAGAGTGGACATGATTGGCTCAGTACTATTCATGGTAAGGAGTTGGCTGCATTTGGTCAACGTAATCCATTTGTGGCTCATTTTTGTAAATTTAGGTGATTCTCAATGCCTTCCAAACTCCTGATGTCAGCCACTATGTGGTAGATGTCCTAGGACAAATGTGGTGTCATATTCTGTTTGTTATGTGCAAATGGATGATTACATTCGCTACTAAAAGTAATTTATGGGATTATAAATTATACTAAACTTTGGTTGGAGCCTAAATTATTTCAAAATTAATATTCTGAATTCAGACATGACATCTGAATAATCTAATTTTACACCTTAGGGAGTCTCCTAAGTCTTAACTCTCATGAAGGGAACAATATCATGCTGGTATATCTATACAATGCATGGTATATATGTTTATATTTTCTTATCTGGACTCCAAAAGAAGACAATGAAGTTTGGAATGCCCCCTTTTTCTCTTTGAATCTCTTCTATCTTGATAATGTATGATGTATGGAAAAATTCATAAAAAAATTATATAAAAAAAGAAAAATAGAGGAAAAAAAATATCTGAAAAAAATTGAAAAAATTCGAAACAATTTGAAAAAAACATAAAAACTAGAATAAATCAGAACAAAAAAAAACGTTTTTATGGTTTTTTATTTGTTTTTGCTTTTTGCCTTTTTATTTTTTCGAATTTCCCTATTTTTTTTGGATTTTTATGATTGTTTTTTAATATTCATGATTAGTTTTGATTTTTTCCTAATTTTTCGGTTTTTATGATTTTTTAATGAATTTTCTGATTTTTTTCTATCTTTTATAAATTTTCATGATTTTTTATTAATAACTAGTCACATCACCTGCCATGTAAACGCCTTGTGGCAGCCACATCAACTGTTAACTACCACATAGGTGCCATGTCAGCATTTAGTTCAGGGGGCAACATTGCAATTTTCTCATAAAACTCTACGTCACACATTGCTCATTCTATGCTATATTGTGTATTGCATATGTTTGTGCTATACTCAGTTATGTTGATTGCTGAATGGTTGATATGCTCAATAACTAGCAACCACATTCGGATTTGTCACTATGAATGAGCCAAAATGCTTAAACCCATCTTCATTTTCTGTTCATTGGCAGGTAACATGCTTTGCCGAAGCAGGTGGACAGTATGTTTCAGAAATGGCACGTGCGGTGGAGCTGTTGGGCTTGCGTGCATGTTTGACAAGATCAACAATGGACTGTGGTGAGGGGTTACCTTCAAATTGGAGTTCCTTTTCGACTGACGATTGCATTCAGGTTTTATTCTGCCATAGGGTTCATCCTTCCTTTTCTTGTCATCATTTTACATTATGTTAGGACTAATATGTTTTTCAGTACAGCTGCTTTCCTGAACATTGTTGCCTGCTGCTGACCTCTTTGTTTTGCTTGTCACTAAGCTTGTATCCTTCACTCAGGCCCCACGCTATGAGAGCATTATATTTTGTTTGTCTTTTTCTAGTTTGAAATGTTCATGCCATTCGCTACCGTATTGGCTGTCATCCGCTGATCACCGCATTTCTGAAGTGGCTTTCAAGGTCTCCATTTTATAATAACTTGACATTAAATTCAACGCAAGATTAATTGTATTTGCCACCTAAGGGGAGATTTAATACGTTGATTATCCTAAGTGCATGGGGAAGACACCAATGTGGCAATGTTTGTTATTTGCATTCTGTGATGTGATGTAAATATTTCTTTTCTGTTTTACAGTCACAGAAGGAACTGTATGAAAAGCATCATAACACAGCTGATGGGCGCATTAGGATATGGTTTGGATTGAGACAGATCATGAATGCAACAGATCGTTTATTGCTTGAAACAAGGGATATCGCACAAAAGCTAAATACTGGAATCCATATGGTACTGATATAATTTTAAAATATATTGGTGCTTAGTTTGGTGCAATTATTTTCTTATACCTTTGTCTTTCATTTTTGTACAGCACATTGCAGAAATACCATATGAAAATCAGCTTGTAATGCAGACTAAGGGAATTGATCATGGTACAGTTACATATTTAGAAAAAATTGATTTTCTGAGGGGTAATTTGCTGGCAGCCCATTCTGTTTGGCTGAATGAACCTGAGGTCAGTAAGCCTTTTTGTAATAAAGTGTTAACCTTTCTCATTGTCTACTCTGTTTTGTGCTATGAATAAGTATGCCATGCCAATCTGTTGCCTTTAGTTTCATACTAATTTGTACCACTTTTTTTCTGTTTCTGATAGATTGCAATACTGGAAATCTGGAATACCATGTATAATTCTAGAATTCAAATACCTTTTTCTCACAAAATTCTCACATGCAGATAGATCATTTTTCAAAGGCTAATGTCAAGGTTTCTCACTGCCCTGCATCTGCCATGCGGATGTTGGGGTTCGCTCCTATTAGAGAAATGTTGGATGCTGGTGTGTGTGTCTCTCTTGGAACAGATGGGGCACCAAGCAATAACAGAATGAGCATCGGTCAGCTTTAAAAACCTCACTGCAAACATTTCTCTGAGCATTTTTAGATTTAATTATAATGTAATATGATCTGAATTGATTATTATGTTATGGGATATTTAGGCTGTAGTGCCTAATTGACTATCCATTAGTTTGCTCCAACCAAATAAACGCCCAATGTGTACCTTTTGAATCATGAATGATATGGATGGTAGTAATTCTTTTTTGTTATAATACACCAGCACGAGAAGTTCTAAAACCGATTTTTAATTCTTAGGTTGCTATGTAGTGTACAGACCAAAAGGCACAACTATGATGTGCAGTTATGCAAGGTGAACATTTAACCAATTGAATGAAAAGATTATAAACTGCATGCTGGCAAAAAATATAATTGATCAATCTGGAAAGAAGGAATAAAACTTGAGTGAAAACAGAGTAAAACATTTAAGGTAACATTTTTTGTTTCTATTTCTTATGTTCTTTGATGCTTCAAAATATTTTGCCGGTGGAGGACTCCATTAAGGTCTGCATCTAAGTTTTGTTTTCTTCTTCTTCACTTATTTTTTGAAAATTGTATTAACACTTAAGTATTTGTTTCGACAGTTATACATGGGTAAAACAGCATATGCATGTGTTATAGGAAGCTACAATGATTTTTTTTTTTCTGTTGTACATATGTCTCCCTTGAATGTGTATGTTGCCCATTTAATGATTTACATGACTATACAGTTGATGAGATGTACCTAGCCTCCCTTATTAACAAAGGGCGTGAGACTTACATCAGTGGTACGACAAACCCAACCGCTCTTCCTGCTGAGACTGTGCTGAAGATGGCTACTATAAATGGTGCAAAGGCAGTTCTGTGGGATAATGAAATAGGTTCATTGGAGACTGGGAAAAAGGTGACACCCTAGTAGCGGTTATTTTGTTTAATTGTGGTGTTTAATAAATTTGGTGAATCAGTGTGTTTCACATTATAAGTAGATTATTAGCTCAGAAATGTTAGAAGTGGATTATTCATACATTTCAAATATCTCAATTATATTGCTTTGCTGCTTTGCTTTTTTTTTTTTTCTAACACAGTACTTTGTTGCACTTCAGAAACTCTTGTTCAACTTACAGTATCCAGTATTTCTAGCAAATGCAATTGGTCTGGATCTCTTGATTTTTTAGCTGACACCGGAAAGTGTTCTTGTTTGTGCAGGCAGACTTGGTTGTGGTGAATCCTTTTACGTGGTCGATGATCCCCTTACATGACTGGTATATACCACGAGTCTATGATCCATTTATAATTGTATGGTTTTTAATGTACTGGGTTTACATTGGATTTTTTTCTTCTATTTCCCAAGCCAAGGTTTTGGTAGTGAGACATCGAGACTTTAACAATTTGTGTACATATCCAAGAGCTAACCTTTCTTGTTCCTGTTAGAATAGCTATTGTATAGGACCTCTCTGCTATTGTATAGGTCTTTAGGGGTCTTTTTGCTTATTTCACCTTCTCTCTTGTACATGTATATTGTAGCCTATTTTGGGCCTATCTAATTGAGCAGTTCATTTCACACATCTAACATGGTATAGAGCCTTCCTAGGGTTAGGGTTTCCCTCCTCCCCTCTAGCCGCCGCCTTCTCTCTCCCGACCACGGCAGTTGGCGGCGCTGCCTCGTTGTCGTCGCCCACCCACGCCGCCTGTTGCCTCCCACACCCCACCCTTCTTCGCAGCGGACCAAGATCGCCGGCTAAGCGCCACAGCAGCGTGAGCCGCCATTGGTCGGGATCGCTACGACCGCGTTGTCGCCGAAGTCGGGCCGCCATTGCTCCGCGCCGCCGGGTCGCGCTGCTGCCGCGGGCCGCTTATGGGCCGCTTCTGGGCCGGCTTGCTCTGATCGGTGCCTCTGCTTGGCTGTCTCGTCGTCACTGCGGTTTCGGTGATCTGCGCCATGGCTTCGTCGTTTCGCTACTCCGGACCGGCTCAGCTTCCGAGCATTCAGTTTGACTGATCAAACTTTCGCGACTGGTCCACTCTCCTTCGCGTTTGCCTCAACAGCCAAGGGCCCTGGGAACATCTCACCAGCACCACTCTTCCTCCAGCACTGCCTGCGGCCCTTGGTCCTGCTCCTCATCCTGCTGCGGATGGTGCTCCTGTTGATCCCGTCGTCCAGCAACTTACGACACCGCTGTTCGAACTTACAACACCGCGGTTGAGCGTTTGGGCGATTGGATTGCTGTAGAGAATTGTGTTGTTCATGTCCTCGTCGACAGTATGCGTCCAGATCTTGATGTTGACGTGGTCCCCCTGGAGTCTTCTCGGGCGATGTGGCTTTACGTCCAGGTTACATACCAGCCCAGCAGTCAGGCACTCCACTTCTCTTTTGCGTGAGGCCGAGGCACTTCAGCAGCAGGACTCCACTGTTGACGACTTCCACCGGCGGTTCGGCGATGTTCACCATCAGCTAGATGCTCTGGAGCCTACTCCCGACGTCCACTACTCGCAGTGTGTTCGTCTTCGGGATCACCGTCTTGGTGCGAGGGTTTTCCAGTTTCTCAGCCGGCTCCGTCCGGAGTTTGAGCCCCTTCGTGCTCAGCTCCTGGCTCGTTCGCTTCTTCCGACACTACTGTAGGCGCTGACTCAGGTCCAGGCTAAGGAGACTCGCCTCCGTGTCACTCTCATCGTCAGCTACTGCCTTGGGTGCTCCTGAGCTGCCTCTGCTTTCGGTGCCTTCGTCGCTTCCTCCTGCTCCCGCCTCCCAGTGCTGTTCTCGTGGTCGCCGCAGAGTGGTGGTGCCACCGCTTCTACACCAACCATAGCAGCGACACCTGCCACAGGGGGCGCTCGCGGCTTCTGCAACACATGATCCAGCAGTGTAGGACCCTCCGTGATCGGCAGCAGCGCCAACAGTCTGGCAGCCCTACTGGCGGCGGCAGTGCTGGTCCTTCTTGGGGTTCTGAGTCTCGTGCTCCCGAGTGGGCCCAGGCTCTGGTTCAGCGCGTTGAGCGCCTTGAGCTCTCCAGGTCTCCTAAGGCCTCCTCTGTCCCTGCCAGCCAGTCTTCCTCTACTGGATCAGGTATCTGGTATCTGGACTCTGGAAATTCCTTTCACATGACTCCTTATTCCACTCACCTAACCTCTATGAGGTCCCCAGTTAGTCCAGTGATTGTGAAAACAGCTGATGGCACCTCCCTCTCAGTTGCTGGACAAGGCACTCTACACATCATCTTTTAGTGTTCCCTCTGTTTCTTATGTGCCTTGTCTCATTATGCAGCTGATCTGCTGGCCAACTTACTGATCTTGGTTTCAGCATTACTTTTGAGTCTGACTCTTGTTTTATCTAGGTTCGCAGTTCGGGGACCCTAGTTGGTACTGGCCGGTGCACCAGTGACTCCCCACGGCGGGAGCTTGACTGGCTTCGCCTTCCTTCTGCTGCTACACCTCCACATCTCAGCCATTCGATCGTCGCATCCGATGCCACTGCCTTCACCACCACCACCCCTTGCACCAGTTTTGCTCTGTGGCATCATCGGTTGGGTCATATGTCAAGTCCTCGCTTGTCATCTCTTATGAGTCATGGTGTCCTTCGGAAGGTTTCTCATGATGCCTCCCTTCCCTGTTAAGGCTGTAAGCTTGGTAAACAGGTACAACTGCCTTATTCCAGCAGTCAGTCTGTGTCGGATTGCCCTTTTGCTTTAGTTCACTCTGATGTATGGGGACCTGCACCTTTCGTTTCGAAAGAGGGTCATCGCTGGTTTGTTATCTTTGTTGATGATTACTCTTGCTTCACTTGGATCTACGTTCTCAAATCGCGTGATTAAGTGCTAGCTGCTTACCAGGCCTTCGCTGCCATGGCTCGCACACATTTTGACTCTCCCATTCGTGTGTTTCGCACTGACTCTGCTGGTGAGTATCTTTCTAATGCTCTTAGACAGGTTCTCTTGGATCATGGCACCCTTCCTCAGTACTGTTGCATTGGTTCTCATGCTCAGAATGGAGTTGCTGAGCGCAATCATCGCCATATTCTTGAGACTGCTCGGGCCCTGATGCTCTCTGCCTCTGTTCCCTCACACCTCTGGGCTGAGGCTGCTTCCACGGCTGTTTATCTCATCAACATGCAGCCATCCACTGCCCTTCAGGGTTCTACTCCCTTTGAGCATCTCTTCGGTCGCCTTCCTCAGTACAGCCACCTTCGCACTTTTAGCTGTGTTGTCTACGTTCTTCTCCAGCCTCGGGAGAGGACGAAGCTTTCTGCTCAGTTAGTACGGTGTACCTTTCTTGGCTATAATTCTGAGCGCAAGGGTTTTCGCTGTTAGGATCCCCTTGCTCGTCGGATTCTGGTTTCCCGAGATGTCCAGTTTGATGAGTCCTGCTCTTTCTTTGACGACTCTCGCTCCTTTAACTCTTCACATCACACTTCTCCCTTACTTGAGTCTCTCTTTTTTTAGTCTTCCTGAGCGGTTCATCGTTCCTCTGTTCGCTCTCAAGTGCAAAATCAAGTGATTTCTCTTCAGTATGTGACTTCGGCTTTTCAGCTTGCTGACTTCTTCGCCAAGGCTCAGACTGTACAGCATGATGTACACATTTCCAAACTCAATGTTGTTGACCCACCATAAGTTTGAGGGGGTGTTAGAATAGCTATTATATAGGATCTCTCTGCTATTGTACAGGTCTTTAGGGGTCTTTTTACTTATTTCACCTTCTCCCCTGTACATGTATATTGCAGCCCATTTTGGGCCCATCTAATTGAGTAGTTCATTTCACACATCTAACAGTTCCAGCATCTCATTGCAATAAATTATCAGCTCATGTTTTTAGAGTTCCAGGTTGTGTTGTTACTTCATTTAATTATAGTTATTATGTACACTACTGGTTTCATATGATCTTTAGTGCTATTTTGGCATTGCATGTTTGCACCAGCTCCATCGATTGATAGGCAGTTTCTTTTCTCTTGCACTTTTTTGTCTTTTTAAGAAAATTCATAGATAACAGATGAATTGTTATATCTCAAGTTCTTTAACACTATACTATTCTACCGATTATGCAGCATTGCCAACATTGTTTATTGCATGAGGACGGAGAACATTGAATGTGTTATGTGCAATGGTCAATGGATAATGAAGGATCATAAGATTGTAAATCTCAATGAGGTAATTTATTGTTTCATTCATATTCAGAACTTAGAGGGAACTGAAGAGGTTAAATATGAGTCTACACAAATAAAACCTTTTTTCGATTCTTCTTCAAGAGTGGATAGTGCTCTTTACTCTGATAGCTATTAGAAACTAAAAAGTTAGACAAATCATCTGTAAGGAAGGGTCCACGAAAAAATGAGTCAAAAACTTAAATGAATATACCTGGTGGTATGACCCCTATAAGTCAGAAAATTAGTGAAATAAGCACTCATTCAAAACCAAGAAACTAAAAGTCTCGGGGCTGCGGGTATTCCAAACCTTCGCCTCTTTGGCCGGACGTTCCGTCTCCGTTGGCTATGGAAAAATTGGAGATCCGTGGACATTCAGACAATCACCGACACCGTTGGCTACAAGGCGGCAGACATTGCACTTTTCAAAGCCTCCACTCAGGTAGTGGTCGGTAATGGAGAGCACTTCCATTTCTGGGAGGATGCTTGGCTTGATGGCCTTTCACCTAAGGTGATCGCCCCTCTTCTGTTTGCAATTGCAACGCACAGATCTCGATCGCTTCGAGACGGCCTTCAGAATCATAATTGGATCCGGTCGCTAGCGCCAATGACCACGGAGGAGCAGCTCCTCCAATATATCACGCTCTGGGATAAAATAAATCAGGCAAGCCCCCTCAATGATAGCCCGGACGAGCTACTTTGGAAGCTCACGCCAAATGGTTCCTTCACAACCAGCTCGGCTTACCGGATTCAGTTTGTCGGCGCTAGGAGGTCGGCTAGGGCGGGGCTCGTTTGGAAGGCTCATGCAGAACCCAAATGCAAATTCTTTGCTTGGTCTCTCACACAGGGTGGGCTAAACACAGCCGATGTCCTCGCAAGGAAGGGTTGGTTGACCCAACAATTTTGCTGTTTGTGCAACGTCATGCTAGAAACTCAAGACCATTTTCAAGAGCTACACCTATGCTAATGAGGTCTGGACCATCACTTTCGCGCCGCTTTTGGTCCCCTCGACCAATCTTTGGGATTGGTGGGATAGCTTGCAGGATGGGCTCACTACTGCGTCTAGAAAGGAGTTAAACGGGAGGATGATCTACACCCTCTGGAACATCTGGAAAGAACGTAATCGTCAAATCTTCAGGCAGGCTTCTCAGCCGCCAACGTCCACTGCATCAGATGCGGTCGCCGATTTCCAGCTTTGGCGCTCTGCGCCGGTAGTTCCATTCTAGCTAGACGCTAGGGCTGCCCCCCAATCCATTGTTGGTTGTGGCGGCGGGATTTCTTGTAATTATAACTCTGTTCCTTCCTTTCTATTAATGGAGTGGCGGAACTCCCGCCTTTTTTCTTAAAAAAAAAAAACAAGAAACTATGCAACACTTAGTTGGCTGATCTAAATCACACTAATTTTTGGACACATTTCTCTAGAATATTTGGAACCTATTTTTACCTATCATTGTGATATGGCTGCTGTTAAAATTATAACCATTGACTGTTTTAAGGAAGTTTGCACAAAAACTGGGCCATAAACAAAAACTTGCATTAAGACTTTCTTGTAGCCCTAATGACTTCCATCGAGTCTCTTATGCAAGGAGAATCCTACTAGACCATCCTTGCTTGCAAATGTGCCCCAAGTCACCGACTGCATCGCGTGTTTTGCTTGTCTCAGCAGCACCTGGTTTCCCTTACTCTGGTAGACCTTGGCTCCATATTTTTTAACGTATACCAATCAGATACGGATAGTGTTGGATAAAAATATGAACACAAATAATGCCCAAGAAGCTATGAATATAGAGCAGATATAGATCTGATTTGATACTGATACAAATAGCTTTTAGTCGGATAACACGTGAAAATAGAGATGCCTATAAAACATACTTTCTCCATTATGAAATAATTATCGTTTTAGATATTGACACAGCCTCCAAAGTACAACTTTAACCATAAAAAACTTTTAAAAATTTATTTATAATGTATTAAAAATTATAATATTATGAAAGTTTTTTCAAGACGAATCTATCTATACGATTTTATGTTCTCAGCCTTAATAGTTAAAAAAAATCTGTATAGATAAAGTTTTAAAACTTTGATTTAGGACAAGTTTAAAACAACTGCTATTTCAAACGGAGTGAGTATTAACAATGAATTATCAATGTACGATTAATGACCAAACCTGTATTATCGGACAAATGTGATCTTGTTGCCTTGTCTTGTATTAATGACTAAAACAGGCTCTGCATTAATGACCAAAGCAAGTTTGACCACCTCTAGTTTTGATCTGATGGAAGCTCAGGCGAAAGCCAAAAGTGAAAGGGGTGTCGTTTAGAGAGGTTTTGTTCGGAATATTGATAACTAAGTATTGATCATTAAGTGTCTGTACAATGCAAAGTAGTGATAACTAAGTGTTGATTACTATGATACACCACTAAATGCCGTCTCTCTTATGCCTGTTCTTTCTTTCTGCGGTCCAGGGGGAGGTAATTTCTATATCTGTAAAGAGGGCAAGTGACGTCCTTGCCCGAGCTGGAATTGATCTCCCCAGACGGATGAATTACCTGTGATATCCTTCCTGATATTTCTTCTAGCACCACCTGTTGTGGTGTTGCAGAGCAAGGCTTTGTTTCCTGTATAGTAACGCTCAATATAATATGCAGTAACATGTCCAGATTCTGGAATAAAATTGTCAGAGGTTTCAAATTGTACCCTTGGAAAGACCATCAAGTTGTAATAAATAATAGTCCCCATGTTTATTCTGAAAGATGAGATTTAACCTTTAATGGGGACAACACTGATGAGGACATCATTGACGCGGTTGCTCAAGTCGAGCGGACATCAAATTCGCTGCCGAGTCCGATTCGGACTTCCAGGATCAGTACACCTTCAAACGGACGTTCAGATCACATACGACGTCCAAATGAGGCAAATAAGGACTCTACGAAAAGCTTACAGGATAAGCTTTCCAACGGATCCGACCAAGTCCTCAAATTCAATTCGAGTCAATGGGAATCGCGAAAATAAGCTGACGGACAGAAACTCTCCAATGCTGCGTCGCCGTATTTTTGGGGCCTAAACCCCGTGTACCACTAGAGTTAGGATTGAGCACGTGTGGGCACCTGTTTGGGCGCCCCTCCTCCGGCCGCCGCCTTATATAAGTTCTTCGCCGTGCTTCGTCTTAGTTGGGTTTTGTTTAGTTGATTTCGTCACGGTTGTGTGAGATTTCGTCTTGTTCTTCTTGTGTCGGTTAGACTGACAGAACCAAGTTTATGAACCCCAATTGATCTTAATCTATATTCGTAATTGTGATTGCTTATTTTGTGTTCTTTCTCGTTCTTAGGTTGCCTGTAGGAACCGTCCTTCGTGGACAGGTCGATCGTACCTCTGGTTCGGTCGATAGCACTCGTCGTAGTGGTTTAGCGATTATCGGGATTTTCAGTTCCTTGTGGGTTTGGAAGCCGGATTGTTTAGGTCTCCTTGACACCTACCAAATTATCCTCGTCGTCTTTCACCAGAAGATCGGGACCTGCGTCCGCGCCCATCAAACACCATCTTCCTTTTCATACTTACCTGATAAAAAGTGGATATTTGAGAGTCCAACCCAAGAAGAGTAGACTTTTGGAATATGCGAACTTTAGTAATCTATATACCATATATGCCTGAATATCTAGGTTGGAGCTCAACACACAAAAACTATACATATAGATATAGATCTATCTTGAAAAATACATTTATGATAGTATAATTTTATTTGGTTTTGTAATTCAGCCTTCTGTAAATATATCCCGGTAGAATATATTAGTCTAACTTGTGTTTTTGACATGGATTTAAATAGCGCACTATAGCGCCGCTATAGCGTTTGGGAGACACTGGCGCTACGCTTTTGACCATTTTGACGCTATTGACGCTAAGACCGCTATAGCGCGCTAAACCGCGTTGCGAACAGACCAATTTAGCGTCGCTATAGCACTTTGGGCCAAAATTTGGTGCAGAGCTAAATTCAACGGCTGGCGGCTCAAATCCATACAATATACGGTCCAAATGCACTCAATTGATCAGGAACAGGAACCCTATCCCTTACCACTCCCCAGTCCCACTTTCTGGTTTCATTCTCACTTCTGAAACTTTGAGAGCTTGTTGTTGGACTTGTTAAGTACTTAAGTTGTTAGGTTGTTAGACTAATATACAGGAGAGCTGCAGAACTAATTTATGTTGGCTTGTTAGATTTAAATAGCTGTTGTGATTCCCTGCATTTTATATGTTTTTTTTTTTTTGAAAAAACGCTAAATGTCTTAGTGTCGCTATAGCACGTCTTAGCGTTTCTGGGAGGCATTCGCTAAATTGTTTAGCGCGCTATTTAAAACACTGGTTTTTTAGGATACATTTCGGAGGCCAAATGCCTCAGATGACTAGATTGAGTTCTGTAGAGAAAATTCTGGACAAGGGCAGTTAAAAGTTAAAGCAGCCACATGAAATTATTCGGGCAGGGAACCAAAATCATGCTGCAGGACGAGGAAAAACAACAGCCTAAATGGCAGCCGTATGATGATCATCTAGGAAGCACAACAGCAGTTGTTTCTTTTGAATTTTGACATGGTGAATTCCAATTCCATCCTGCATGATGACCCCCGGGTCCCTCACTCTCATCTTCCTCTCCCTCTCCTTCCCCCTCAGCATGAAGAGGAGGCAGCGTTGGCTAATCGGATTTTCCACTGAGCGACGGTGGCTGCTGCTCAGGGTGCCCTTATTGATGGCAACGAGTTGTGATGTGTGCATGTCCAGGACGTAGGTCGTAACGGTGGGACCTCCGCGCCCGTCGTACATTGGTAATCATACCGGGGTGTCTGGACGTTCACCTCTTCTTGTTTCCCTTGCCATTTTGCCAAGGTCCTATATACCTGTCTTCCTTGTCGCGCCCGCACTCCCTGTCATGGTGTAGGTCCAAGGGTTCACGACGCGCGCTCTCTGTCACGGTGTAGCTCCAGGGGGTTCATACAGTGGATACCCACCCTTGCATGGCACGTTGTTGGCCTCCGAACCCTCCATCAATCCTGCCCCTGGACCTTCTCCTTTCCCTTTTCTTGGCTGACCTTCAAGAATTTGGCCATCATCTTCTCAATCTTGTACTTCATTTCTCCCTGAGTCCTCCATAGCTCGTTAACAACGACCTCCATCTTCCCAAGCCGCTCCTCGCTCGTCGCCATCCGAGGAACGCTTTGCTTTGATTGATGTGTGTGTTCCTTCATGGACGTCCTTGTTCTCGGCCATAGCCCAGAACGAGACGGATTGGGCGGCGCCTTGGTGCTCGGCAGCCGATAGGCATTTGACAGCAGACGGTGGTGAGTGGTGACGTCGTCATGGCCGAGCAGGTGACATGGGGTGCGGCGGCGACCCAGCGGGCTGGCGGACCAGCAGCTAACACGGCGGCGGACCAGTCCTGGCGGTGTGGCAGGGCATGAGAGAGAGAGAGAGCACTTCTAATTTGGTTTGGAATTTTGAAATTTGGTTTAAATTTGCCTAAATTGGGCTGTTACGGTTGGAGGAAACCTTGGTTTCCCGATCTAAAAAATTTCTTTGCATTTTACAGTCACGAGGCTGGAAGATGGAGTTGATATACATTGGGGAGAAGTTAGATCTAAGATTTTGGATTATTTGTTGATGGATTTTGTTTGGGAGGGAATCAAACATGGTTTGGTGCTTTTTTCGTGTGTCCAGCCCGAAAGCTAATTCTCTGCCGTAAGGCAGAGAAGTGACTTTATCTTTCTATTTTATGGTAGAGGATATGTTTCCGTCCAATCCGATCTCACATACACAACCAGAAAGAATATGAGCATGCGAGGTAACACCAGTGGGAGGAGGGAAGAGGGAAACGGCAATTTAAAAATTCTTTTTAAATTGCAAAACCATTTATTAAGGGTCCAAGGCTGGATAATAGCCAGTTTTCGTAGTTGAAGGTTGAAAAATAACTGATTTTACAGTTTAGGGCTGATTTCTATGTCATTGTTAAAGTTGAGTAATCTATACTGGAGTAGTACTCTTGTGAGACCATCAAGTCCACTGAAAGCTCGGCTAGATGGAGCGCGAAGCGTGGGCCTGGCCATTCGGCTACATGCAACGGCCTGGACACGTACTAGGCCGGGAGATTAGAGCCCACCAGCCCACCCAGATACCAGGCACACCCCGCCACCGCCACGTGTCCATTCCCCCAACTCCGCAGTCCCCGAACAAACTCGCCGTTCCCCCAAATTTCACTCCCCGTCCTCCGCCACCGCCACCGCCATGGACAACGCCGCGAACACCACCCCGACCTCCTCCGCCTCCGCGGCGGCGGCGGCGGCGCAGCACCAGCAGCTCCAGCGCCAGCTCTTCCTCATGCAGCAGGCGCAGGCCCAGGCCCAGTCGCATCCGCAGCAGCTCTCGCAGCAGGCCATGTCGCGCTTCCCCTCCAATATCGACGCCCACCTCCGCCCCCTCGGCCCGCTCCGCTTCCAGCAGCCGCCGCCGCCGCCGTCCCAGCCCCAGCCCCAGCCCCAGCCGCAGCAGCCTCACTCCCAGTCCCAGGGGGCGTCGCCGTCGCAGTCCCAGGCGTCGCCGCAGCAGCAACAGCAGCAGGTGGCGGCGAGGGTGCGGAGCCCCGAGGTGGAGATGGCGTTGCAGGATGCCATGCGCGTCTGCAACCCGGACATCAGGACGCCCTTCAAATCCCTCGAGGATGCAGTCAACAGGTGTGCCAAAGTTTCTTTCTTTTTCCCTGATCTAGATGATTCCACCTCTGAAGCAAAGTCACGGATGAATTTGTAGTGTGTCCTTTCGTGTAATTTAGCCGGTTGGACTCCATATATAGAGTTTCAGAGCGTCCTTAGGGAGTGTGATATGATATCACGTAAGAACAGTTACACTAAAGTCCGGAGTTGGGTATTTTCATGTCGACTGTCGTTTTGTTGTGTAATTTATAGCTTGCTAACAATAATAACACAGGATTGAAGTTTTGTTGTGTAATTTATAGCTTGCTAACAATAATAACACAGGATTGAGGAAACTTGGGACCATGAGGAAAATAAATGCGAAATCTGGGTTGACCAGAAACAACCAGTACCAAATTCCACTTGTGAAGGTCTGTGAAGTTTGCCCAATATGGATTTGTTAACCCTCGATATAACGCAGGATTGGAATTGAAGATAAGATTTTAGGATTTGGACATATGATTTGGTAGTTGGTACAGTTGATGCTACGTGGTAGCTTTCCATGATGAGTTGCAGGTTAATCTTCATAGTTTTTTGCAGTCTCTTATTAGTTTTAACTGATGTGAATTTCAATTTAAGCTAACAAGCACATCAGTTTCCGCATATGTGTTAGCCAGTAGCTGCAAGGTGACATTTTATTTAGCACTTTGGTGATTTATTTCAAAAGTTAAGCATTCTCGAGTATGTTGTCCATTTTTTAATTAAAAACGTTTCATAAATTTTAATTTTGAATCATTTAATTTGTATGACTATTTTTTCTTGGATCCAGTTTTCACGGCTTATGACTGCACTTGTGCAGCAAATTAATGATAAAAGTGTTCTGCGCTTCCGCTGTTGGGTACTTTAAGTAGGATTGGGTGCTCTAGTGACTAAACTGTCTTTGACACGTAAGCAATCAAATTATCTTGGTGTTTTTGTTCCTTGTTAAATTTAGGTTACATGGATTTACTAACCATTGCCCCACGGCCTTTTCTTCCTCCTTCCTCCTCTTCACCTTCGTCCTTCCTATTTTTTGCGTTTTATACTCGTTTTCCCATGTATTAGAGCATCGTTTAAGTGCTCGTTTTAACATTAAAACGTTAAAAAGGTTGGCGGCCGCTCCAACCTCGTTTTATGTTTTAATAAGCATGCTTCACAGTTTGTTACTATGGTTCTCTGACCACCATATTAGAATATGACAATCATCTTGTACAAGTACAAATGAAATACTCATTCTTGACATAAGTTGTCATGTCATCTAGGACATAGTACATACCAAGTAAAAGATTATGAGTTGAGCTCTATATGATAGGAGTCTAGGTAAACTATGGGCGTGCAAGCTACAGTGCTAACACCGTAACACCATACAATAACGTAAATCAGTAGTACAATTCATGCTTGATCAATCTGTAAAAAATACTACAGAAACAAAAGTTTGAATAAAGAAAACTTTTTTATCAATTATAACTTCAAATAAGCACATAGAAAAAGTTGATATACCACCATATGATTCTTACAGTGTGGAACACACTCACTTTGGTAGCATTTCTACAAATATAGTGAAGTACTTCTAGTAATGCGAAAGGAACTTGCTAATTTACCAAATGGAGACTTACAATATACCATGGCCTTCGTATGTAAGACATTGTCGGTTTTCTTAGAAGCTAATAGAAGTAAAGAATTATTTCTTCCATGGATCATTTTATTTCTCCATATTGATCATGTGAAATGTCAAGTTTGCATGATGTTTGTTAATGTAGCATGAGATATGTGAAATTAAATAATGGAATGCAATTCCTCAGGTTAGTCTTTCTCTTTATTTTGTAATAAATCACCACATTTGAGGAAAGATACAGTACCCGTAAAAACTGCCGAGAATAGTGATAAAGATATGATTCATTATGTCACATGGCATGTTGCACTTTATAATTAATGGACGATTCAACATATTTTATCATGTGTTTGAGAGAGACGGCACTTTCGGTGTTGTTATATACTGGCATGACTACAACATGGGTATGATTGGTGGGCCTTCCACCTTAGAATCTTGTGGATATGAAAGTGGGTAGAAACTGCTATCTCATTGCTCTTACTCATGCACAATAGCATGGCTTTTTACCCTGTTAATAGTCGCAAAGGTGGGTAAGATCGCACGGAGATAGACACCAAGGTGAGGAAGGCATACCATGAAGACGACACCATCACATTTATTATTGTTGTAGAAAAAGATCTTTTATTATACAGTCCACACATTCAACCTCGTCTACAGGATCATAACCCCAGCAATAGCTTGTGCAGGAAGCTCTTCAGTTGGGATAAGATGAACATAGCCTCAATATAACTTTAACAATAGGTCTTGTGTAAAGTACTTTTAAGAATTGTGATGAAATAACAAATGACATCTTTTTGTGTGCCAGAACCTTGCGTTATTGGGTCAAGGGTTTATTTGCAGTGTTTTTTAACAGTTTAGAGGTGATAAGTGAGACTGCCATAGTTAAGGTAAGGGTCAATGTTTTGGTCGAAATGTAAGCCTATTTCCTATTTAAAAATGGATATTGTATAAGACAATTCCATGGGGTTGCCCAGTGATATGGTTATGCAATTCTTTTGTTTTAAAGAAAATACGACTTTGTTGCAATGGAAATATATTATGTAGATTGGAAGAAATGCTTTGTTGCATTGTATCTGTGAAGTATCCAAACATATGTTAGATATTATAATTTCAAAAGTATTGTTTGAACTACTTTGAATTGAGCAGTGTCTTTAGCATAATATGAAATGGTTGTAATTCCATCTGTACACTTTGAACAGTCTTTATCATAGTATATTAATATGAAATTGTTGTATTTCCATAGCACAATTTGAACAATCTTTTGTTTGAATTTGACTCCTGCAAAGTGGAAACCATATACTATATATGCCTGATACCGTTTCAGATTTTAATAAAGTGTGATTGTATTGGTGTGCTTATTTTTACCAGTTGTTGGTTTAAAATAATATCATACTTCTCCCTCAAATCTTAAATTATGCTTGCAATCATGTAGATTTAGTTTGTGGATGGCTTCATTTCTGTGGTTACCCATATCTTCTGTTCAACTGCTGTCAAAATCAGGCTTCATTTCTGTGGTTACCCATATCTTCTGTTCAACTGCTGTCAAAATCAGGTTATTGCCTTACCATGTGGTTGCTGATTATGAGGCTGAAGAGGATGATAGGATCCTTGATAGTGATACAACTGGCCAAATTCCTTCTCGTCTTCAGCAATGGGATCATAACATCCTGGTGAAGATTGCTGAGTTTACAACAACTTTTGAGAAGCAAGTGTTGGCATACAACATAATGACCAAGAAAAGGGCCATTGGTGAATTTAGATCAGAGGAGCGGCTCATGCTGGAGCAGGCTTTGTTACAGGAGGAAAAGCAGGCTATGATGGAGCTAAGGGCAGAGATAGAATCTAGGGAGAAAGCAGGTCGTGAGGCTGCAGAAGTTAAGATGCGTATGGCAATGGTTGAGCATGCTCGAGCCGAGGCCCAAGCTCACTCTGAGATGATCGGTCAGGGTCCTTTGAGAGGCAGTGCTGCAGCATCCCAAGGCGAAGATGGCCCTAGTCATGACATGGTGCAAGAACAGGGTGAAGATGGATGGGGAAATGCTCAAAGGGATGATGAAGATCCATCGGAAGATTTTCTCAATGATGAGAATGAACCAGAGAATGGGCACTCTGATATGCAAGAGGACTGGCGTAGGTCAGGGGAGCTAGATCTAAACTCTAGGTAAGATAGTTGAGCTGTCATCGACTGGGGTTTCATGATCAAAAGTATCGGTATTTTTTAATATAGTTATCTGCTTGTACGACATATAATTTAGCCTGTATATTTTTTTTTTCTGTGAACACGCTATTTATAACTATTTGGCTACTAGAGTGCTGAGATGTTCTTGATATGTTGTAAAGCTAACTTGTAGACTTGTAGATTGGCTTACACGATAATGGACGAGGCAGTGTAGATGCAACAAATCAGTTTCTCAGCATTTGTTATTGTTGTTCTTGCATTGTACTGTAGAAAATTTGTAGGCTATCTGCACTGGGATTCCTGTTTGCAGCAAACTTTGATGTTGGGGATGTTTTCTTATATGTAGTTTTCTCATCATTGATAAATGTATCGGAAACACTGGAGGCCGGAAGGCCGGCGCGGTCCGGACGCGCGCGCGAAACGGGTAAGAATACATTGTGCTGCATGCAGGGTGGGTTCTACAATATTTTTTTTCTTTTAATGACCATAATTTTTTTATTGGATGCTTCAATCCACAAACCGTTTGTACCAACGTGTTCCTCGTATTTTTACGAACAAAACAAGATATATGTTGCATATAACTCTTCAAGCTCATCTAGTGAAACTTAGGTTTCGCCTACTGAAACTTGGATTTCATATTCGTTAAACTTGTCGAACTGTCAAGTTTCATCAGGTTTAATGCAAGTTTCATCAAGTTTTAACAGGTCTCATACAAGTTTCTTCAAGTTTCATTAGATCAATTCAAGTTTCAACATGTTTTATCCAAGTTTCATCAGGTTACATCGAAGTTTCATCCAAGTTTCATCAGATTTCATCAGCACACGACCAAGTTTCATCAGCACACGACCAAGTTTCGTTAGTATATGTGTAAGTTTCATAAGTGACTTTTCCCAGATTCACATAAAAAAATGAAAAAGTAAAAAAATTTAAAAAGTATTTAAAATGGGTTGCTCTCGATTTTAGAAGAATTATGAAATTTATTCCACACATTTTGAACACTGTTTGAATTTTATACAAAAATCAGAAGTTTAAATTGAAAAATTGATCAACTGCATATGGCTAACAACTCCGCCTGGGTGTATGCACGCGGAGCACGGGGGCGCGTAGGATTGGCGCGGTGTCGACGATCGGATGGCCGGGGCTGGTACGGCGCGAGCACTCCGGCCGTACGTCTGACGCCTAGCGCTTGCCTAAATGTATACCTAGGAGAGAACCTTGCGCAAAAATGGCTTTGGTTCATCTTTATTCTCTCATTTATATATCTACAACACTTTTTTTTTGGGGTGGTCCAACTATTCTAGCTAGCAAAGAAAACATATGAACATGTGTTTAATTGTAATATACGGTAACAGTGTTTACATATATTTTAAGAAACACTTCCGCTAAAATAAAGATTTCGACAAGACCCAAAAGCAAACACACTGAAACCATCACAATCACAATCACAGCTGACCCTTCTACCATCACGATCACAGCTGACCCTTCTACTTGCTCATAATCTTATTAAGTACAGACAGAATAACTAACACCATCATTTTCTGATGTTCACACATGAAAGGCTGACACAACTTATCCGACTATAATATGGGAGCTGAACCACGTATTTTCACCGCAACTACATAATGCGTAATTAAAAACTTGACCATTTAACTAATTAAGCGGATAGAAATTATATGGCACCGGATGCCACGGTGGCATCCGGAGAGAGATAGGATGAGATGAGAGAGTGGGAGGAGATAGAGAAAGAGGAGGAGAGAAATAGACACAACACAGGGAGATAGGATGTCACAGGGCTTATGTGGCATCGGATGGGATATAATTTTCTTCCCACTTGAGCGCCCTCTCGTTCATGAACCATGATGAGCTAGCATTCGGCCTGCATGCTTGCCGCCGTCATCCTGAAGTAATGGTCCCAGGCGTAGCGGAAGATGACCGAGCTGGAGCTCGGGATCTGTCGCCCGTCGCCGACGAGGTAGCCGGCGCCGGATTGCCGGAACAGCTTGGGGTCGACGGCGGTGGAGCTGGAGAAGCCATCGGCCTGGAGGAAGACGTCACTCACGGCGCAGCTGCACCGGTTCGTCACCGTTACCTCGAACACCGTGTCCAGCTTCCCGGCCATCGTCCCTGTGTTCGTCTGCCGGACGTCGATGCCTGACGGCGCGCAACGCTGCGATCTCCCTAGTAATTGACGGAATGCAGAGAGCGAAGATTAATTAATGACGATGATCAGATGATCAAATCCATTTTCTCGACGGCCCGTCAAAAAAAAGATAGAAAACAAAGGAGAAAGGTCTCTTTGTATGGCCAGCCGTCGAGAAAAGACAATCGTGAAAACCTAATCGAGAGAAATAACCATCGAGATATGGCAATCGTGAGAACCTAATCGAGAGAAATCACCAAGGTACAGGTTGTTGTTTATATGTATACCTTGGACGACCATGGTCAGGAGCAAGAGGAGGAAAGCAACGAGAAACTTGAAACACTTGGCCTGCGCCATGTACGCTGCAGTTTTGCGATTTTGCTGCTTCGATCAATGGATCGATCGGTGTTGCATGCATGGGATACAGGTTGGCTTGCGTATATATAGGATATGCATGTGAGGAGGCATGGAGAAACTGTACCTGGTATATAGCGTGTGTCTTAAGTTCTTTTTGACCATATGGGAATTGCTCGTCAATTCAAGGTCCGAGCCGTTCATTTGCTTTTCGACAAAGTAGAAGCAATTTTGCCTGCGGTTTTTCTTTCGTTCAGATGTGTACACATATACGCCATCTATATATGCATGCATGACCTGTATGGTAGATCGATTTTCCAAACACTTTCCTGGTAGTTTCATTTATATTCCTATGGCAATCAGTCGAGGCTTGCAACTTGAGACAAAAGAAATCCGCCATTTTTGTTTAGCAAAAAAAAGAAAAAAGACTAGCTAGGATGTATTTCAGTCAATCGTGGTCAATGAGTGCTACTGGTCCATAAGTATTATTAGCAGATGACTTTAATATGAAACCGAACATTCGACACAACTACTAAAGATTGGAACTGAAATAGACAACTAATGTAAAGCATATAAACGGTATACGATATTTTAGGTGCCGCACGAGCACGAGTAAAAGAAATGCATTATGCATATATGCCTCATCTGAACGAAGATTTATCGTACTAGTCAACAAAGTGAGTCGATCAAGGGTATCGAGTCAGTCAAGTAAATGGAATCAAGGGTATCGAGTCAGTCAAGTAAATGGATTTGACTTTTTTTGACCTGAGGTCCACCCTTTCCACTTCCAACTTGATCATTGCCGTCTCCTTCTTCTGTTTTTTTTTTAAAAAAAGAAACATCTTATTTTCTTTACCGTCTCTTTTTCGAGGAAACTGATCTGTGTCTCATGCCAGATGACAGCTTGGAGCATGCACAAGGCACAACCCTATTGATCCAGATGATAGGGCAATCATGTCAAGCTGTCCCAGTTTTCAAATACCATAAATGGACCTTAACACATATATTTGATACTCCCTCTGTTTCGTTATATTTATTCATAATTTTTAAAAAATACGTCTCACAATATTTATCCATTAAGAATATTAAAAATGTAGTTATTGTGAAGTTTATACTCTTTACCTCAAATTAAATGCTTAGCAAGAAAAGTAGTTGTAACAAGTAATATAACAAGGGTATGATAGTCTTTACGCATAGTTTCAAACATAGTGAAATGGAGGAAGTAATAATTTCTGGTAAATCTCAAGGACCCATGTAGGGCTGGAAAACGAGTTAGAAGCTCGTGAGTTGCTCGGGCTCGGCTCGTTTAGAAACAAACGAGCATGAGCCGAGCACTATTTTCAGCTCGTGCAACTAACCGAGCCGAGCGGGGCTCGTGACTCGCAAGCTCGGCTCGGGCTCGGCTTGTGCCTCGTACATCATCATTCATTAGTCACTGAGCTTGTTTTCACTCAAGCTCGGGCTCGTGGTTAGGGCTCGTGGCTCGGGCTCATGCGGGCTCACGAGCAGCTCGCGAGCTACCACCGAGCTGAGCCGAGCCGAGCCCTTTTTTAGCTCGGACCCCATGGTCAGCTCAGCTTGGACTCGGCTTGGTACCTAACGAGCTGAGTCGAGCCAGGGGCTGGCTCGCTCGGACTCGGCTCGTTTCCACCCCTAGACTCATGTATGAAAGCCAAAGTATGAATCCTTTAGTACAATAGTGCTAGTAGAAGGCGAGGGACACCAACTTGAATAGAGTGTGCTCCACCCCACTAGCTCATGTGTGAATGGGAGGAAAAGGAGAATCCACACGTATGCTCACTCGCCTCGCGGGGCTCGAGCCGATGCACGGCTCCTGCGTTAATTGTCCACTAAAATTCGACGCTTATGTTTGTGCAGGTGCGGTCTTCTTTTATGGGTCAATTTTTCCTCTCATATTAAGAAATAAAGATGGATCATCTTTTACTCTCCAAGGTGGTATTAGAAAGAAAGGTGGGTCATCCTAACGTGATATGTCTTCGACGACTTATTTATATTGATGGTGGGCCATCTGCGTCGGCGATGGGTTATCTGTCTGCATAATCTTATCTCTGATAGAAGATAATCTTCTAGAGCCATACATAAGAGCCGGCAATATGATTATAAATTGTTGTCGGGTCATTTTAATCCACTGAAAGGATTACCTTCCATGAAATCTTCCTATAAATACACTTTAAGCACCACACTTCAGATATAGCTTCTTCGGTCTTCTTCCTCTTGTTGTGTTGCCACAAAATAGCTCGCTCCATCCCACTTCTTTAGCATGCATTGGAGAGCGAGACCTAAGGTCTTCGAGCCTGTTACCACTGAGATCCTGCACCAGGGGTCGGGCAAATAATATTTTAGGAAGCGCCAAGCGCAATTGCTCGTTGTTGCCTGCTTTCGCTACGTTGACTTCTTCCTCTACGTTGTCGCTACGATCTGCTTCGACTATATCTTTATTGCGATGGGGCTGTCATCGTCTCTTCCTTATTCCAGGTAATATTTGGTATGCGCCATATTCGCTTAGCAGGTTATTTTCCTGGTGTTGAGGGTTATTTTCTTGTTACAATTTAATCTGGTCTGAATGTGAATGAGTACATACCTGAGGGATGTGTGTCCGGTTATATATATGTTTAATTTATATTCGTGCAACTTGCTTAGCTAGTTGTTTATTTAGAGCTTATATGATTCGCTAATAAGCTAAAGTTTGAGACCTTTTTGAAACAATTTGGAAAGAGTCTAAGCTGCTTTATTTTACACTTTTTTAGAGCTTTTGAGACACGCCTTCCAAATAAAATAAATATGTCTAAAATACAAAAAAAAATGTATCTAAAACCAAAGATGACCAATATAGACCAAAACTGACCCGACCCAGCCCGACCAGTGCACCAGGTTAGGTCGGGTGTCGATTTGAAGCCTAACCGTCTGGTCCGATCGGGTTCGGGCTCGAAAAATTACAAAAACAACCATGTGGGTTCGGGTTTTGGGGTTTTGGGTCGGGTTTCGGGTTAGGTTCGGGTTCAGATTTTTGACCCGGTGCACCGGGTCGGGTTAGGCTCAGACCGGCTGAGTTTTGGTCGGGTTTTGATAAATCCGACCCGAATCCATCCGAACCTGAAAAATGAGTAGGCCTAGCCAAATAGGAAGATATATATACTCCCTCCATCCTGAAATAGTTGTCGTTTTAGACATGTCCTAAGTCAATGTTTTAAAATTTTATCTATAAAATACTTTTAAACCATTTAGATTCAGAGCATACAATTCATATAGATGAATTCGTTTCGAATAGAACTTTCATAAAAGTATAATTTTAATGCATGTTAAAATTAAATTACAATAGTTTTTAGTGGTCAAAGTTATATTTTGGAGACCGTGTCAATGTCCAAAACGACAACTATTTCATAACGGAGGGAGTATAAGCTAGGGAAAAAATATTCCTTTATTGAAGGTACCTTATGGTATTAATTCCCTCCTGTGAAGAATGCATCAATTCCCTCCTGTCAAGAAAAAAAATCCCCTTTAATAAAGGAGAAAAATATCCCTTCTAGATGGTATTAATTCCCTCCTGTCAAGAATGCATGCTGTTTTGGGCATTGGTAACGCCCCAATCACAACTTTGATCGCTAAACATGAAGGCCCTCTTCGATGCTCTGTTCGTTGCCGTTCTGTCCGGTTCCAACCACCTGCCCAGAACCTGCCTAGAACGTGTATGCGCATTAATTGCTGAGACACTGTGAACTGGGCCTCTAACTGCAACCAAAACGCAACTAACTGCAACCAAACGAGCTACCGAACATGCCCGAAATTAACTTTCAACGTATATATGCATGATCCGAAACTAACTGGCACCTGCAACCTCGGGAAGCAGTAACACAGGGTTAAACGTCACCGTATTCCGTTCTATATGTAGGATGTAAACGAACAAATATGTGAAATCCTAGCCATTTGATTGTGGTCAATGAGCGGTCCATCAATATAAGTACGAAGTCTATTAGGACTTAGGGTCGAGTCATTATTCCGAAAATATTCGAAGTAACAACTAAAGTAACGGCCTGAAAGAGACAACCTAACATAAAGCCTAAACGGCATATACAATAATCTAGATGAAGTACAACGGGAAGACTAAGCATGCGTCATATCTAAACGAAGATTAATTTGTATCGTTGCAGTCAACTAAAGTAAGTCAAATCAAACCGAGCATGTAAGATTAAACTCGTTATTTTTAATTATGGATTTCAAAGTAAGATTAGTGCCTTGATCATCCATTACTTTGCTCCGCTGTGGTGGATGACCCACCCACTTCGGACTTCAGGTCAGAAATGCTGGGCCCGGCTCATTTGGGCCATCTGATTAAACGGGCTACGCCCTTGGGCCGGGCCTTAACCCCAGGCCATGGCAGGGATGGTCCTCATCGAGGATTGGGCTAAGCTGGAGGATCATCCTCTTCGGCTGTTCGACGTGCCGAGTCGAGTAAGCTGGTTGAATTGAAATTTTTTTATCATTAAATATAATTATTTTTAAAATTATTTTATACGGAATATTTTTTTGGCAAAATGATCAACCAAGGACGATACATATGCAGAGGCCGCTAGTTGCAAAATGAACACAGCACACACAGACACAAGTAGCACACAACATCTATGATGATACATACATAGTAGCAGCATTGCAGCATGTAGGATGTTCAAACACAGCACTACTAGCTTATTTACCATCACGGACAAGGACAAACGTAGCAAGATCGAAGAAACGCTTGATTTGCATGCAGTTTTCGCTCGCTATACTGCAACAGATCCTCACTCATTCTTGATGTCCGCAGAGCGCAGCGAGGAGGGGTACAGCAGCTGCTTCCCGCCAGCCTCGGCCATCTTCTTGCTGGGGGCGTCGGTCTAGCTCCGGCCGCCACCGCCATGGCCGCGGCCGTGCATGTACAGGAGGCGGTACCAGAACTCCACCACCTCCGGCGCCAGCACCCTATACACAGGTACACCGTCCTGAACCATGGCGGCACGGTGAGGTAACGCTCGCCTTGCCGAGCTGCCTGCACCATCGCCTTGGCACAGTTCTTGGTGTTGGAAAAATCCTAGGATCAATCCTTTCGGATACTGACGGTTGATCGACGGGAACACGGGTAACCACAGCTGCACAGATTCATGTATCGCAGGACGTCGCTTCCTGATCAAGGAATATGAAGAGCACGCCTAGAACAGCGGCCACGTGCACGTCCACACGTTGTGTTCGTGTTTAGCCTAACTAATTAGCTCTACTAATCACGCAACACAAAAAAACGTTGGCACAATATTTTCTCGGTGCTAAAGCTTGCACCTTTCTTTGACCCTTGGCCATCTATTTATACTAGAGAAAATACAAGACTCCTACTCAAATTAGAACTACTAATTCTAAATAAACTCCATCTCTAGTGCTTCTACTTCAGATAAACCTAGTCCTACTCAAACTAGACAAACTAATATTTCTATATCAAGATTAGAACTAACAATCACCCCCCTAATCTTGATCCTAATTTTCTGGCGTGTCTTCTCGAACTTGACGCAATCCAATGGCTTGATGAATCCGTCTCCTCGCATAGTCCTTACGCCCATCTGACGTGTTCACAATTTTGACGGGTTGAAGCCCAACCTTGTCCTTCAAGTCACTTCGGCATACTCGGTTCTTCTTCTTCATCATCTTCTTCTTCTTCTTGCATAGCGCAACACTTTGAACGAGCTGAGATTCAACTTGAACATCTTCGGCGCTGACAAGGTCATCCAAACTTTGCTGGAATACCACTATCGTTGATGCCCTCTTTATCTCCTTCTCCTCCTTCTCTGTATCAGCTGCCTCCTCTATGGCACAGAAAGGATCTGACTCCACCACATCTGATAGGTCAGTTGGAGTTACACTTGATGTTCCCCGCTTAAACATATCATGTGGCACAATCTCTTCATGCGCTTCTTATTGACTATCATTAGTATATATGTTCAACTGAATCATATATAACCTATATTTGGATCTTTTCACCTTCATGAGAAACTTTCCGCTTCGCTCATAGACCCATAGATCTTCTTGGTGCATGGTCACTTTGCATCCATCTTCGACAAACTGTCCCAAACTGATGATATTCTTGAAGAGACACGGTATAAAATATACCTCGGAGAGCACACGTTGTTCTCTGTTCTTGCACTGGAGAAGAATTGACCCCTTCCCTTTTATCTCCACAATTGATCCATCACCAAATTGGATTTGTCCTTGAAAACTCTCATCCAACTTCTCGAACAATGACCTTTGCCCTGTCATGTGGTTGCTTGCACCATTGTCCAAGTACCACTTCGTAGATGTGGGTTGTGTTTCACCCTCGACACACAACCTCGACATCACATTCTCTTTACTTAAAAGCACCACGTCATATACCTTCTGCACATGCGTGGAGAGAAGTAGGCAAGGTTCATTATCGACGTCCTTATGGATGAGATTCGCCTCCTCCTTGTGCCAATCTCGATTACGACGAGGTTTCCGGCACTCAGATGCATAGTGCCCATATACATTGCAGTTGAAACACTTGATCTTGCTCCTATCCTTTGCACCCCCGTACTTCCGTTTGCCGTCGCTAGACTTGTCATCATCTGTGTCACTTGACTGACCGCTGCTGTCAGTATCACTTGACGAGTCATCATCGTCACGACCACCCTTGTCGCGTCGATGTCTACCACAATGGCTGCAAACGTTCTTTGACTTGGATCCTTGACTAGAACCCTTATCACCGGCCTTCCTTCCACCACCTCCAGAAAACCCCTCACCCTTCTTCGACAGTGCCTCCCACTGCGATCGGGTGAGCAACAGTTTCCCTTGGTCCTCTGGATCACCAATAGTGGATTTGATCCGTTCGTCGTACGCTTGGTAGCGACCAATCAGATCAGCCAGTGTTAAAGTCTTCAAATCAATACATTGCTCTATCGAGATGACGAGCTGCATGTATTTATCCGGTGCCGCACGCAAGAAACGGCGCACCACTTCAACTTCTGACAGCTGCTTGTCCTTTTCTTTCTCCAGACTTCGGATACCATTGACAATCGTCGAGACCCTGGCGGCGAAGACCTCTACGGTCTCACCGTCCAACATCTTGAGATTCTCAAAATCACGTTTAAGAGACTGTAACTTCGCCTCTATCACACGATCATGCCCGACGTTTGCCGTCTTGATCGCCTCCCATGCCGCCTTCGCCGAGTCCATTCCGGCGATGGTCATCATGAGGTCTTCGAGAATCGCACTGTAGATAGCCGATAGTGCTAGTCGATTCTTCCGGTAATCCGCGCCTTCTTTCTTGTACGCATCATCTCCTGGATCGACAGCAGACCACACCTCCTGTGCCTCCATTGCTACACGCATCTTGATGGCCCAGATAGTATAGCTGCTCCTTGCAAGTTGCGGGTACATCGTCGACGGTGGGGCCTCCTGCCTCACAACCGACGCTCCTGCTTCATGCGGTACTATCGACATCTTCTGATAACCGAGTTGAACCTAGGCTCTGATACCAATTGTTGGAAAAATCCTAGGATCAATCCTTCCGGATACTGACGGTTGATCGACGGGAACACGGGTAACCACAGCTGCACAGATTCATGTATCGCAGGACGTCGCTTCCTGATCAAGGAACATGAAGAGCACGCCTAGAACAGCGGCCACGTGCACGTCCACATGTTGTGTTCGTGTTTAGCCTAACTAATTAGCTCTACTAATCACGCAACACAAAAAAACGTTGGCACAATATTTTCTCGGTGCTAAAGCTTGCACCTTTCCTTGGCCCTTAGTCATCTATTTATACTAGAGAAAATACAAGACTCCTACTCAAATTAGAACTACTAATTCTAAACAAACTCCATCTCTAGTACTTCTACTTCAGATAAACCTGGTCCTACCCAAACTAGACAAACTAATATTTCTATATCAAGATTAGAACTAACACTTGGCATACTCCACTGGGAACAATCCAATCTGGGCCTGAAAGATGGGCATGCATGGTGATCAGTATTTGGAGATCATCTTGTTATTTAAGATCAAGCATATCTTGCATTCCAGCTTATATGGAACCCATTCTTCATTGATTGGTAGAATTCTAATGATCAGTTGATGTCCTGTATATATATGCTGGTTTTCTGATGTAACAGGGACTTAGTTTTTGAATATAGAAAAAAATTTAATGTTTGTTCGAAAAATATAAGTAAAGAGAATGAGTGCCCTCACGTCTCTCGTTTCTTGGTCGACCTCCACTTCACCATGCTCCTTGAGAAATTTCCCTTTGGACATCTCAGACTCGACCCACCCGGGTGTCACTATTGTGATACCAACTTCGTTTCCGAGCTCTGTCCTCAGTGTCTCGTAGAAGTCTATGAGCGCAGCATTGGCAGCCTATGAGAGAGTTGCCAAAAAACAATATCAGCCTCAACGATCAAATGCACCCGATTCGGTGGAACTTATGGAAATAAACAAGATTACGTTGTAGAAGCTCATTCGTGGAACAGGATTCCATCCGGTAGCCGACGCAGTGACCATGATTTTTCCCCTGCTCCTCTTCAGATGAGGAAGTGCAGCAGAAGTCGTCTAAACTGAACCCCAGAAGTTCACATCCTGAAAATAAAGCAGTACAGCACAGGGCACAGGCGGTTAAATTGACACTCATGATGGATATAAATGTACCGTAAGTCCGTAACAAGTGACGAGAGTAGAAGCATCAGAGATCGTGTCATCACAAGCTGAGAGCTGTAGCTGGTAACATCTGGAATCTCCTCAAAGGCTCCTACACTTGCGATGCCAGCATTGCATACAAGATGGTCCACTGAAATACAAGTGTAATAAACCTCAATTAGATGCCTAAATGTCGTTTCTGCAGAAGTATATTAAACCAAATTAGTAGAGCTTGAGACTTGCATCTGCCATAGTGATCGATAGCGCCTTGGACAAATCGTTTGCAATCTTCAGAGTTAGCGACATCGCCTGGGAGAATCAGTACGTCCGGCGCTCCAAGCTGGAATGCTTCATCGGCAACCTGTCGAGGCTCCATTCCCTTCTTGCAACTAGGACCAGGGATGCCCTTTGTGTAGCATACTGGTAGGCTAATTGCTGCAGGAGGGAATAATATGGCACAACTTAATTGGTGATAACAACGCTTTCTGAATGTCTTATTATACAGAAAAAAAATAAAGATCACATAGGAAAAAAAACAATCAGGGGGCTATGTAAGCAGTGGAAAACAGTATTACGAAGAACCAAACTTCCAACTCTAGATTTGGAGCTCAAGTTAGCATCAAAGATTTTTAATCAAGAGCATTCCAGACTGAGCAATATATATATATATTCTTGTGAATTTTTGAGCGGGCAGTCACCTCGCCGATGCCGGAGGAGGCGCCGGTGATGAGGACGACCTTGCGGGCGAGGTCCTCGGGGAAGAGGTAGGAGAGGAAGGAGTAGCAGGCGATGAAGAGGCAGTAGGGCGGGTAGAAGAGGAGCAGGCTGGCCACCATGGCCGGCGTCGCCACCCAGTTCAGCAAAACGTTCGCCAGATCCATCATGGCACTGATCTTTGATCCTTCGACCTCTCTCTTCTTCTTCTCTCTTCTTCCTTCTTCTTCGGCTCACTCGAATACTCGATGCTCATCAACAGTCGAAGCAAGAAGGAGATAGCGTATGCATGAGCGGATGCATGGGAGGGAGCTCTGGAGGGAGGCCACGTAGGTGCAGGCCATCAGACGTGGCAGGCGTCAGTCGAGGCGTACGAGCACCGCCCACTGACGCGCCAATCAGCGATATGAAACCGTCCCGCAACCGCAGGCCGCGGTTTTGCCCGGTTAAACTCATAAAAAATTAGGCACGGACAGGACGGACGTCCGACGCGCGTGCGTGATCGGACGCTACGCCGGCCCAGTCCAACGTAACAACGACGGCCGTCTGACCGACCCAGTCAACTGTACGCTGGTACTGAAACAACGAAGACCGACCATTGAAACAACGGAAACTAATTACTGAAACAACGAAAATCAACCGCTGAAACAACGAAAAAGCAAACAGTTAAACAACAAAAAAACCATTAAAAAACAACAAAAAAGCCACGAATGAAATAACAAAAACCGATAGCTGAAGCAATAAACAACCACTGAAAATAAAGAACAACAACTAAACAATGACGAACAAGCATTTGAAACAATAAGAAGTAACCACTGACACAACGAATAACAACTACTGAAATAATGAAATGCCTATTGAAACAACGAGAAAATGCCATGAAACAATGAAAAATGATTATCAAAACAATGAACTGCACACTGAAACAATGAACCCGACCTCCTGAAACAATGAAAATTACCTGCTGAAACAATGATACATGCCTAATGAAACAATGGAAATGATTATCAAAACAATAAACTTAGCACATTGAAACAATAAACTCGACCTACTGAAACAATGGCAATTGCCTGCTGAAACAATGAGAAATGCGTAATGAAACAATGAAAAATGACTATTGAACAATGAACTTGGCATACTGAAACAATGAACTCGACCTACTGAAACAATAAAAATTGTCTGCTGAAACAATGAGAAATGCCAAATGAAACAATTAGAAAAATGACTATCGAAAATAATGAACTTGGCACACTAAAACAATGAATTCGACATACTGAAACAATGAAAATTGTCTACTGAAACAATGAAAATTGCCTACTGAAACAATAAGAAAATGTCTGCTGAAACACTGAAACATTTTTCCCCGGAACACTGGAATATTCTGCCGGCACACTGAAACATTTTCACCGGAACACTAAAAAACACTGAAACATAACCCAAAAATATTTCACCAAGGCAAAACCAAAAATGTTTCGAACATATAAGGGGATATTTTCAAAACTAAAATGCCCTTCTCCTTCAACCTCTAGCCTGTTCCCCATCTCTTCGTCCCTCCATGTCTTCTCTTCTCCCCTATTTCTAATTTCTCTGGACATGGCATCACAACTGCAATAATCAAATTTCCCATCAAATTGTTTTCAAATAATGAAACACCACAACTAAAACAACGAGCAACAGCTACCCAAAACAATGAAGAGGAAGCGATGAAATAATAAAAATCAACTACTGAAACAACGAGCAACACCTACCAAAACAATGAAAGAGCAAGCATTGAAACAACGAAAAGCCACCACTGAAACTACCAGCAACAGGTACCGAAACAATAAAGAAAAAGCATTGAAGCAATGAAACACCGCCACCGAAACAATGAGCAAAACAAGGTCCCGAAAAACAATGAAGAGCAACCCATTGAAACCTAACGAAACACCACTGAAAACAATGAAATGCTACCACCACTGTACCAAACAAAAGAGTGAGCACTGAAACAAAATATTATCGAGTCATCTTCTCCCTCCCAAAATCCAAGCCATCCCCCCCAAATCCGAACATCTCACCTTAGATTCGGCTGTTTCTCCCTAGATCCGGTGACTTCTTCTCTAGATCTGTTGGTCCAACCATGCCCATCACCCATGGAGATGAGGGGATGGGAGATTGGGAGGAGGAGAGAAGTATGAGAGAGGGAGGGATGGAAGAAGGGAGGGAGGCGCAGCTCTGGGGAGCGGCGGCGGTTGACAGCGCCGACAAGAGCGGGCTGCAAGAATCGCAGCGGCGGTGGCGGTCGCCCGGCGTGAGCGAGGCAGGCAACGTAGCTTGGGAGGGGGCAATCTGAGGAGGATGCGAGTGAGGAATGAGAAATGAGGGGAAGGGGGATAAGGAGCACGTCATGCGCGCCTCTCCGCATGGGCCATGGCACATTAGAGCGTTCGTTCGGTCGGATGTATGAACAGGAGCATTTTTCTAAAAATTATCAAAACAAAATGCACCCGACTCTTAAAAACATCTTGAAAATTTTTAAAAGTTAGAAAAAAAACATACGCACGTACACACATGTATCCGTACATACATTATTATTATTTGGGAGAAAGCTTCTAAATAGCTGTCAGCAATTCTGGGTCGTTTTTTAAACCGGTCAATATTACGTAAGGTTCAGCAACGTGCAAAATATCACGGTAATCTTATGATTTCTTCAACTACATGCAAGGTTTATTTAACTTGGGCAATTAAACCACCAATAGTCTCTCTCCATCCCATTTTTTTTAGATCTAGATCCTTATTGCAAGCTCCGCATTCTAGTGCAATCAGGATCCCCTATAATAGTAAGTATAAATGCACTAAAAACAGATTATAACTTCTATAAGTATGTTATACGTTGTCCAATTTGTACGAAATAAATTTTGTAATTCATCTAAAATCTTAAAGAACTTGTCGGTGTCTGGGAGTCACGCTCCTGAAGAGCAGTGGTCCACGGACCGGCAGACAGATTTGTAGTTGGAGTGAGGCCCAACGACCACCCTTCTCAGCAACTCAGATGGCGGCGAGCTCATGGGAGGCTAGGACATGCGCCTTCCGGACAAGGGCTCAGTGCGACTTGATGACTGGGTGCAGGTCTTTAAGACGCAGTCGAGAAAGAAAGAAAGAAGATGCAAACCACGAAGACACGGTCGATTTACCCTGGTTCGAGCCCCCACTGCCGGGTAATAGCTCTACTCCAGCCTAGATGATTATTTGGTGGAAAATAGTACAAGGATGCCGAGATCGGGCTTGAAGACACCGATCCCGAGCTTACAACGAAGGTGGCTAAGGACTAAGGCTACTTGCTAAGAAAGCTCCGGTTGCCGGTGTTGCCTCTGCTTGGACCAGGTGGAATCGGATCAGGGACTTCGGGTGTTGAGTTGGCCGTCTCTTGCAATGTCCAGGAATCCTCCTTTTATAGGCGCCGCGGACCGCCCGAGGCTGATACGGCGGGCCACGCGCTGGTCTTTGCTTTAATGGCGAGGCTCTTGTCTTGTTATAGGGTCCTGTCGGGTATCGAGCCTGCAGGGAGAAACTGGTCGGGTTAGTACTGAACACGTGTTTGTCTTAACATGTCCGTTCAAGGGGGAGAACTTCTTTAGAGGGAAAGCACTTTCCCTTTATCCCCAATATGGCCTTGACTGGACCGAGCCAGCTCTGCGCCACCCGTTGGGGGCGTCGCGTAGCGCAACAACCATCTCGCCGCACCAAAGAGGGCAAACGACAAGACAGATCGTCTGCAGTACTTTCCCGGCCGGGGTCCACAGGAGATCTGATGCGTTCGGTCAAGGCCGGAGAAAGCATGGCGGGCTATGACAGTTGTCGCCACCTGCCCACGAGCGAGCGGATCACCCGAGGGACCTTCTCCCGAGCTAAGGGATAGCCCGGGAGGGACATGGTGCCGCACGGTTTGACCAAGTCAAGCCCGGGGACGCCGTAAACGAGTTAGGCGGCTTCTTTAGTACGGCCAGGAACGGTCTGCCTGGTCCTCTGTTCGTGTGGTGGGCCGGTACGGAATCGGCCCAAGGCCTTCTTCAAGATAAGCCGTTTACTAATCATCAACAGCCAGCCCCCGAGCCTCGAGCGGGTCGCGTAACGAGCCGGTCTGAGGTTTAAAGAAGAGGGAGAATCCTCACCACGCGCCGTGCGGGAAGATTTGGTTCGGGAGTCGAAGTCCTAGGCATTGAATTTGATCTGACAGGAAAGCGGAGCGGTTACCTCCCTTTTGGGCACGATTCCCACGGCCTCCGCTCTTCCCTTAAAAGGCAGCGCTCCAGGGGGAACTCCTTACTGCAGAATCATCCCCCTCGTTTTTTTCTCTTCGTCTTCTCAACCCACCCCTCGCATTCTTACTTCTCGCCTCCCGCCGCCATGGTTCTCATCGGAGACAGCACCTTGACGAGGGAGAGGATGAAAGAGCTGGAGCGGGACGGCTTTGTGAAGCCGGGCTCGTGGAGGCTCCCAGGCGCGGAGCAAGAGCCAAAACCGGAACCCGACGAATTGGTATACTTGAGAGCTCGGCCATCTGTGGGTTTCATGTGCTGAATCTCGCTTTATCACCGACTTCTTTGCCTTCACGGAGCTGAGGCCAGAGAACCTGTCCCCACAATCCTATGTTCATCTGTCAATCTTCGCATTCCTGTGTGAGGCGCACTGTGGGGTTCGGCCGACGGTGAGCCTCCTCCAGCACTTTTTCGAATTGAAGCCGGTCGGCCGCCGAGTGGGCAACGGCGGGGTTTTCTACCTGACCGGGCGCCGAGCCCGGGGGAGCCAGTCGTACCCTGAGTACGAGGTGAGGACGAAGGTCGATGGTTAGGCCCGGCGGTGGTTCTACCTGAACCGCGGGGCTCGATCTCGAATACTCATGCGCCGCGGATACGCCAATCTTCCAGCGGAGCGAGCCCCAGCCGGAGGATCAAGCCACTGAGGCTGACATTAAGGATCTTGTTAAGGATGGCCTGACGGGCTACGAGGTCGTTGTTGGCTTTGTCCGGCACCGGATCAGCCCGCTGGGGCGCCGCGCGCGATGCGTCGGCGACATGGATGGTTGGGAGGATCCCGACCGGGACTTCCATAAAGGTAGGCGTGAATTGCTTTCTTTGCGTCTGATCTCGAGTTGGGATGCGTCGTAACCGTCAGCGAGGCCTTGCAGGTCACTCAAACCGCGAGGTCGCGCGGGTCGCAGGGATGTTGCTACCCCTGGACAAGACTCCTCGCCGCATACGGTTTGTGAAGGACAAACTGTCCGAGGTAAGTGCCTGGCAGGTGTTCGATTGAATTCTCAGCCGTGCGCGCCCTTGAGGTTTTGATGAGGCGCACTTTTTTGTTCTGCAGCGGACGTGGAAGATGGTTGGGCAGACCACTCAGGCCGCGGGCTCGAACGAGGGGCCCTCGTCGGCGGGAACGCCGGTGGCATCCGGCGGGGCGCCGGTCCCGTTGCCGACGGTGAGTAAGGGGAAAACGACACCTCGAGCGGCCACGGCGGGCTCAGCACAGGCAGGTACAGAGATGCACACGGGAAAACGCGCAGCGCCCGCACAGGTGAGCTTCCATTCTCCAACACGGGTTGAGTGTTAGGCACCAGCGGCCCTTAAGTCTTCATGCCGTGTGTGTTCAGGGCGCAGCGCCTACGAAGAAGAGGAGGACGTACCAGCCAGCTCCGGAAAGTGATGACGAGGAGGTTGTAGAAGGCTCGATTCGCCCGCCAGCCAATGATCCCCGCGACGAGGACCTACGAGGAAGGTTCCTGCAGGGCGCAAGGGTGAGGCCTTGCTCACCTCGAGCCGCGTTGGCGGGCTGGAGACAGAGCTCTTTCTTCGAACTACGCCAGGGGTGTACGAAGACACCGAGCTCGAACCGGCGCGTAAGTTTCCTGCGCTACATGCTATCACCCCGTTTTTCGTGTCTGACCGCCGTGCTTTTTGTTGCAGTGCGTAGCGCTAAAGTGGTCACCGAGGTGCTGCTCCCCTCCGCTGAGGCCGCGGGGCTGAAGACGAGCCGGTCGAACCTACAGGTGGAACGCCTTTGCTGCAAAGAATGGAGGCACTGGGCTCACTAAGGACAAACGGCGGCCCAGAGGAATCAAGGCCCAGATAAGCGCAGCTAGAGGTCACTGGATCGGCGGAGTCGAAGGGCAAAGAGCAACACCCGCGGAGGACCAAGTTATCGCTTACGGCGGCGGTGCTGGGCGCTCATGGAGATTGCGAAGACGGTGCAAGTCGCCATCGCCGATGATCTGTGTGGATTACGCCTTTGCGCGCGGAAGGCGCCAACAATACGGTGGTGGCCAATTGACCGCGGGGGTTGCCGATCATTTCAAGACCCGGTGGGGAAGGCGCTTCAACACCGATCGGGCGGATGCTATTAGTCAATTGACTGGCCGGTCCGCGCATTAACGCCGGACGGATGGACAAGGGTAGTGATGCCCAGCGTGGCCCGCTAAGCGCTCTGCGGGCTGGATTTCCGCCACCCTGAATGGGTGGAGGAACAGATGTTTGCTAGGTCGGCGGAGGCTGGTCGAACAGATCGCCACGTCAAAACCTCGCCTATTCGGGCTAGAGGATCCACACGAGCTCGTGGCAGCTAAGTGGACGGTGGACGAGCTAAAGGACGCGTTGATAAGGGCCCGGGCTCAGCTTGGCGAGGCCGTGCTGGCCGAGAGGCGGGCCACCGCATCAAAGGCCGAGCTGGCGGCCAAGTTGGAGGACGCTGAGAGAAGAGCGGCCACGGCTGGGCGACAGCCTTGCTTCCGATTCACGTTACCGGCATTGCCGCCCCGCCGCCAGGAGGAGGTAGCGAGAACCGTTGGTCGCCAACCCTTGGCGCTGCAGGAGACCCGCGCCCCTGGCTTGGCGGGAGCACGCGCAACATCATCGCGGCGAGGACGTGGAACATGCTCGCTCATACCAGAAAGGTGGTGCCCTTGGCCCTGCTCTCTGCGCTTAAGTACTGAATTTCTTGCGTTTTGACTTGGTTTTTCCTGTTCGGCTTTTACACGCTTATCGCCGGCTCGTCTTCGCTGTTGGAAGCGATGGGCGGCGGCGAGGATGATGCGGCGAGATTGAGCGTCTCTCCGCCGAGCTATCGCAAGCCCGGCTCGAGCAAAATGCGCGGACGAAGCTCACGCCGAGGTCGACGCCCGTGCAACGCGCAGATCACCGAAGAAGGCCGCTACCGAGGACAATAGCAGAGAAGGAGCAGGAGGTCACGACGAGGCTTGCTCGAGCTCGGGAGGTGGAGGAAGCCGTGAAGATTCAAGCCATGGCGGCTCGCGAAGAAGCGGACAGGGCTCGGATCCTTTTTGACGAGGAGTATAAACGCAGAGAGGCGACCGTCAACGAGCTGGCGGCTACCAAGTCTGACTATAACTCCATCGTTCGCGGGCTCGAGGAAACTTGTAGTAAGCTCAGGGTGGAAACTACCACGCTGCGCGAAACTGGGGCGAAGTCCGTGGCAGAGTCGGAGGCCTTGAAGAAATAGAGAGAGGAGCTTGCCGGCCCGGGTCAAATCTAGCCCAAGAGCGAACGACATGGCCGCGCGAGCCATAGAGTTGCTTCAGGTGCGAGACTAATCCGGGATTTAGAAATCGAGCTAGAGAGGCTCAGACTGCAGCACGGACCGTAGTCTGACCCGGCCCGCAGCTCCCGGGCTCCGCGCCACATACCTTTGTACATTTTCCTTCGCACGCCCGTTTAACCGGAAAAACATTGCGTAATGCGTGGTGGCTGAAAGGCTTAGCCATTTTTCTTTTTTTTTATCATGTCAAGTCGTGCGATCGTGAGCTCTGCCACAAGAGACAAAGGTGCCCACCGACGGAAGTACAGGTTGGCTTGGCACAGATACGGATGTGAAACCGTCCGCGCCGGTTCATGCTCCCAGCCTAAACCATGAGGCGGGCTGTGAGAGTATCGCCGAGCCTTGCTCTGCGCGGTGGACTACACCGCACGATAGGCTCGACCAGAATGATTTCTCCCCGCCATCGACGCGGGGCCAAGGCGCGTGTCGTGCGGCGACAGGCGCGGTTGGTATTCCGCGAGACGGCGCGTGCGCTCGCGTCTCCTCAGCTCGGGTAGTGGGTTTTAATTGCTCGCCCCTTCGCGCGCGACGACGCTTCGGGTAACTCGCAGCGCGACGGGACATTGCGCAGCCGCTGGCCTATATTAGAGCGAGGCGCCAGGCGTCGCGCTGTATCATTCCCACTTATCTCTTCCCACCTTAAGACAGAGAAACGAGGTCCTCGGTCAAGGGAAGAGAGATAGGGGAGAAAATAACATAAGAGAGAACGGGGGAAGGGCATGGCTTCTGACGCCGACTCCGATGATCTTTTCGATTGGCTACTAGCGGAGATCGGGGATCTGCCACCATTGCCTCCTCTGCCGGCGCCGATCCAGCCCGCGGCGGAGGGGGTGAATGTACCAGCCCCAGTCATGGCGAGCCAAGCAGCAGCACTAGCGTCAGACGCCTAAATCATACCGACGAAGAAGCGCCAAAAGCGGCCGGCACCGCGTCAGAAGCAGGAAAACGCAGTAGCGGCGCAAATTGCCGCCGATGCCGCGTACGCCGCCGTATTTGCGGCGGAGGAAGAGGAAGCTTTGATGCTGCCCGCAGCTGCGGCAGAGGAGGCTCTGCCACATGTCACGGCGGGACAGGAGATCGGGGCGATCGCGGGGGCCATCATAGCAGCGCCGCCTCCACTGCTTGTGGATTCCGTCAACCACCAGCGGCGGAGGAAACGTCATCCGAGCGAGCCGGGGCCCTCAGTGCCCGCGCCGGACTCCCTGACGCCTTCTTCATCGTCGTCGCCTTCGGCGAAGTCTTCGGTTCCACCGGCTTGTCGCCAGCGCCGCTGGTAGGGGCGATGGAGTAGCGTTAGGCTTTTGGGCGCCGTCGCAGCTGTAGTAGCGCGGTGCCTCTTTTGCGGTAGTCCAAGATGGCGAGGCCTCCTTTTGGTTGTAGAATCCCTTTGCTCCTGTAAAAATCCTTCTTATGTGGAATGCGCTTTGGTGAGTCCGTCACTTTCTACTGTCAATCCTTTCTCTTGTGCAAATTTATGAGAGTCGTAATGCAAAAAGCAGAGGAACTAGGTGAATAAAGAACGAAGTTCAAGAGAACTTAGGAATTGAGCAAACCGATCGCTATTTAGAAAGATTTGTTTTGGTGCGCCTAATCATCCAAATTTCTGGCGTGGCCAAGTCCAAGTGCGATCTTGGGTTGGGCGCGGTCTAGAGACTAGAGTGATTTAGAAAAATTCGCGTGAACTCTTAACCCCCTAGCTTCGTTGGGCTGTGCAGAGGTGCAGGCCTTCCGAAATTAAGGGCTTGAAAAAACTCGCGAAAATCCCCAGCCCCCGAGCTATGGCGGGCACAAGGCAATCTTGGGCTCAAATGGCTTAAGGAAGCTCAAGCAAAAGAGCCTTCACCCGAGGCCAAGGCCCAAGTTAGCCACCCAAATAATCCTGACGTGGGCTTACTGTACCTTTGGGCCGCGGGAATTCCACATTGCGCGGAGATTCACTAGGGTGCGAGAGCTCGGCTTATCCCGTCGTGGAAATGCTCCGGAATGCTTTATCCTTAGCCACCGGGCTTTTGGCCACGGGCTTACTTGGAACGGTCAAGACTTAGACCGGCGTGACTCGCGAATGGGGGAAAGGGGATTTTTTTTTTTGAATTGGAACTGAACTGAAATGAAGGAAACTTACGACCTGATTATGCGTAGAAGCGTCGCAGAAGGGAAATGTTCCATGAGCTAGGAGCTCGCTCCGTCCTTGTCGACAAAGCGTCTCGAGCCCGTCGTCTTCTTGCTGACTACTTTGTACGGTCCCTCCCACTTGGGGCTGAGCTTGTTGGAGCCTGCAAGATTCTGAATGCGCCGCAGAACCAGGTCTCCTACTTGCAGGGTCCTTGTGTGTACGTTTAGTGCACAGAACGACGCAGGATCGCTAGTAGGCCGCAGCCAGTAGGGATTACTTTCATGGCGCGCCTCAAGTAGGTCGAGGTCAAGCGCCACTCCTCGTCGCTGACCACGGTCGGGCGAAGTCAACGCGATCGGATCCTAGTCTCATTTCATTGGGAGGATCGCCTCCGAGCCATAGACGAGTCGGAAAGGAGTTTCTCCCAGAGTCTTACCGGCGTTGTCCGGACCGCCCAGGGATCGACGGTAGCTCGTCGACCCAACCTTACTTGTTTGGCCTTGAGAGCGTCGTGACTCGCTTTTGATGCCTTGGACTAATCTGTCCAGTTAGCTCGTTCAATTGCGCCGTTGCTGTTCGTGGGTGGGCCACGAGAGGCCAAGGCGAAGCTTTATGCCGATTTCTCGCGAATCGTTGAATTCCGCTCGTGAATTGGGTGCCATTGTCGGCGATGATTCATTGGCACGCCAAACCTTGCGGCGATGCTTCGGAAAAAAGCATCACGGCGATTGCAAAGTGATGTTGAGAGGCCGCTCGCCTCAATCCACTTGGTGAAGGTGTCGATGGCTACGAATAAGTATGTTTTTCCACCAAGACCTTTGGGGAACGGTCCTGAGAGGTCCATGCCCCAAACCGCGAACGGCCACGCTAGTGGAATGGTTTGCAGCTCATACGCGGGCTGGTGCGTCATCCGCGCATGATACTGGCAAGCTTCGCAGCGCTTAACCAAGGCTTCTGCGTCGCTCATCGCTGTGGGCCAATAATAGCCCATACGAAATGCTTTGCCGACGAGGGTTCTGTGTGAGGCGTGCGCGCCGCAGATGCCCTCGTGGATGTCGGCCAGAAGGTACTTACCTTCTTCTTGGGTAACGCACTTACAAAGCACGCCGTTAGCACCCCTTCGGTACAACGAGCCCCCGTGCAGACGGTAAGCTCGGGCTTCGCCTTTTTAGCCGAACGCCAACAAAGATCCTCGGGCAATGTCCCCTGCTCCAAGAACTGGATGAATGGCGTCATCCAGGAGGTGCTTTGCTCGAGGAATGAGACAGTACCGGATGTCTCGGTTTGGGGGGTAACAGACGTCCCCTTTGCCTCCTCTCCGGAGGGAATGGAGGGCTTCAAAAGGTGCTGCACTAGCACCCCCGGCGGGGCCGGTTCTTGTGAGGATCCGAGCTTGGCGAGCCTATCGGCCTCGCCATTCTCTTCCCTGGGAATGTAGCTGATTTCGAAGCTCGAGAAACGCTTCTCCAGTTTCCTCACTTCCGCCAGGTACCGCGCCATCGAGTCGTCAGTTGCCTGAAACTCCTCCCTGACCTGGCGGACGACGAGCTGCGAATCCCCTTTCGCAACAAGTCGTTTAATGTCGAGCGCAGCGCATGCTCGAGGGTCCCGCAATTAGGGCTTCATACTCATGTGTTGTTCGTAGTCGCAAAGTGTATTTGTATGACGTCTTTGAGTCGCTCTCCGTTGGGGAGATGAGAACGATACCGCATCCCGACGCGCCCGGACCGGTGTGAACCGTCAAAGAACAGAGTCCACCGAGCTTCTGCCGCCTTGACACGAGAGCCTCTCTCTTGCTCGTCCGGCTGGTCAATTCTGCGACGAATCAGCGGGGCACGGGCCTTGATCGCGATTCGAGACACAAAGCCGGATGTCGAATTCCACCCACCGACTCCCCACTTCGCGACCCGCGATGGCCTCCGGGTTTCGGAGAATGTCCTTGATCGGGTAAGTAGTCGGGACAACGACTTGGTGGGCTTGGAAATAGTGGCGCAACTTGCGCGAGGCCATCGACAAAGCGTAGTACGCTTCAAGGTCGGGATAGCGCCCTTTGGCCCGGTGAGTACTTCGCTCACATAGTAGACGGCCGCCGCTTCCTTCTCATTCTATCGCCAAGACCGCACTTGCGGCGCTTGGTGTCACCGAGAGGTATAGCAGAGGGCTTCCCGAGCTTGAGAGTAGTGAGGACGGGTGGCGGGCGAGATACCGCTTGAGTTGCAAAACGCTGCCTCGGTTTCCTCGATCCACTCGAAACTATCGTGCTTATGTAGGAGCTTGCGAAAAGCGCGCTCGGTCTCCAAGGCGGAGATGAAGCGGCTTAAGGCCGCCATTTTGCCCGTGAGGGATGGATGTCCTTTACGTGTCGGCGACCTCATCTTTTCGACGGCCTCGATCTTTTCGGTGTTCGCACCGATGCTCGCCCCGCCGATTACGTAGCCTAGGAGCATGCCGGACTTGACACCAAAGATGCACTTCTCGGGGTTTAACTTGACCCGGTGCTGTCTCAGGCTGTCAAAGGTCTCAGCTAGGTCGGACACGTGGTCACGGACGTCTTTGCTCTTGACTACGATATCGTCGACGTAGACTTCTACATTGCGCCCTATTTGATCAGGGAGAGTTTTTTGCATGAGACGCTGGAACGTGGCGCCAGCATTTCTGAGACCGAAGGACATGGTCGTATAGCAAAATGTGCCGAAAGGCGTTACAAAGGCGGTTTTTTCTTCGTCCTCGTTACACAACGCGATCTGATGGTAACCGGAATAAGCATCCAGAAACTCATCAAAGCTGAATCTGCCAGTGGCGCCAACTAGCCGATCTATGCGGAAGGGAAAGTTATCCTTAGGGCGGCGGAATTAAGGTCGCGGTGATTGACGCCATGCGCGCCACTTGCCCCTTTCTTCCGGGCGACGACCGGGTTCGCAAGGCAATCGGAGTGCTGAACCATGGATGAAGCCCGCTTCGAAGCGGCTGCCGAGCTGGTCTTGGATGATCTTGGCCTTTCATCGGGACACGCTCGACATCGCCTTACCGGTTTCTTGTCGATCGGACAGCTAGCTCGTGTGCTCGATCACCTCCTTGGGGCACGGGCATATCGGACGGTTCCCATGCAAACGCAGCCCTTGTTAGCCCGGAGGAAGGTAATGAGCTCGAGTTCCTATTGAGGCTCGAGGTTGTCCCCACGTGATCACCTTGGAGGGTCGACTCGTGAGGACAGCGGTCTTGGTGGGCTCTGCGGCTGCAGTGCCACCTTAGGGCGCTGTGGGCGCTCCTTGCAGCCCGGGACCATGGGTAGGAGCTGTCCTACCATGGCCAGCCAGGATCTCGTCATCGAGGCCCGTCTTGTGGTTGCCCTGACGGTGATGACTCCCTTGGGTGCCGGCATCTTCAGGCAATGGTAGGCGTGGTGGGAGACCGCCATGAATTTGGAGAGCGCGGGGCGTCCTAAGATGGCGTTGTAAGGGAGCTCTGTTTCCACCACCTCGAAGGTGATGTACTCCGTCCGGAAGTTAGCGGAGGAGCCGAACGTGACGGGTAGCACGACCTGCCCAACGGGGCGAAGCGACGATCCTGGGACAATCCCGTGGAAAGGGACGGTGATGTCCTTGATCTTGGAGCGCGGGACCTGCATGAGGCCTAAGACGCGCGCTGTGATGATGTCCAGCGAGCTCCCGTTATCCACGAGGACGCGGTCGACCCTGGTATTGCCAATGGTAGGGCAAAGCACCAGCGGGAGGCGCTGGGGTTTGGAGAGCCCGGCCGGACAGTCTGTCACCGAAAAGGTGATGGCCTCGCTGACCAAGGCAAGATTCCACCGCTGGCTCGCCATGGAGATGTGGAGGACCTCCGGGGCGCGACCTTGAGCTCGCGGCGAGAGGTGTAGGTGGACGCCCGCCAAAGATGACGGCGACGGTGCCCACGGGCCGGAAAACCCCGATCTGGCCGCCCTGGGTGCAGCGCGCGCGCAGCGCCTCGGCAGCTTCGGGCATGGGACCGCGACCGCGAGAAGTCCTCCACTGGCGGGCCCATGTGCGACGATTCGTAGCTCATGGCTGTGGCGTTGATGAAGACGGCGAAAAAAGTGGGGTCGTGGGCGGTCCTCACCTCGGTTACTGCTGCTTTGACGGGAGGTCCGACCTTGGGTGCCCAGCCGCCACGTGGCCTACCCGGTAGGGGGGTCGCTGCAGCCATCGCTGAAGCGACGCCGCGGCGGACGCCGAGGCGACGGGCGTGTTAGCGAGGGCGCTGTGGGGGGGCACTTTCGGGCTGGTCGGGCTCGACGGCGGCGAATGAACTTAGCGGGCTGCTCCTGCCGCTTCTTCTTCTTGTCCGCCTCGGCTTTACCCGAGCCATCGCCGACCTTGGCCTTCTTCTTTGCACGCCCTCTTGCGCCCCACCCCTGAGGCGTTGACGAGAGGACGGCGGTCGGAAGAGCTCACTCATGTGTGTTGACCGGTGGAGCTCGAGGTCCTCGGTGTAGCGCCGGTCCTTCACACCATCCTTGAAGGCCTCGATGATGGCCTCATCTCGAGATATGAGGATTGTGTTGCGGGCTCGACGAACCGCACACAAAGTCCCGGAGACTCTCATCGCCTCGGCCAGACTGAGCTTGAGGTCCTGGGCGCCGAGCGAGCGTAGCATCTCTGGAAGCTCGTGCGGAGGGCATCCTGCAGTTGTGACCAGCTGCGGATAGAACCGGGCCGTTGGTTGAATAGCCAGGTTCGGGCCATGCCCTCGAGCACTGTGGGGAAATAGTTGACCATGACGGCCTCATCTCCCCATAGCTCGGATGGCGGTGGTGTAGACGGATAGGAACTCCTCGATTCTTGCTCCGCCGAACTTCTCAATGGGCCCGGTTTGAACTCGGGGCCACGGCGCTCGTGGAGAGCGCGAGAAAGGCGAGCACCCTAGCGCGGCCTTCGGGAGAGGTATCAGCGTGGGCCAGCGAAAAACACTCGCCGGGCGTCTGACGAGCCACGGCGGAGGAGGCCGACCGGTCCGGGCGCGAACGACTGCGGCGGCGGCGCGAGCGGCTTTGAGTACCGCTGTGGTCGGATTGGTTTCCGCGCCATGTGTCCGAACGATCACCGCCGTTCTGCTCCTGATGTCGGTCGATGCCACAGGTAATGGTACCGAGTTTTCAGCGATGGCGGACCCAACCGTCATGGTGAAACCACGGGGGTCCTTCTCCAAGTCGCGAACGACCACGGCGATGGCGCGCGCCTTCTGCTGGCTGCGCAAGAGCGGGTTGGTCATTGTCTCGATGAGGGGGTCGACCGGCTGGCAGCCCCGGTGCGCTGGCGACGGTCCTCCTCACATATCCCATCCATGACGTGGCGGACGGCATCGTTGAAGAACTTTCGCGCCTCGCGGCGACGGCAGCGCAAGGCGCTGGGCTTCTCGCCCTCGGCATTGTTGTCGATCATGGCTGCGAAGACGCAGCTGGACGGCGCGAGGCGAGGAACGTCCTGTCGCCGGCGGCGGCGGTGTCACCAGCAGTTCGAACTCTATGGAAGTCTCGCTGACATGGGTGACGGAGGGGTCCAGCTCCGGGAGCGACTCCTCGGGGCGAAACTCTACCCCTGGGGCGAGAGAGGTATCAACCTCCATCTCGTCAGCCCCGGCTTCGGCGAGGTACTCCTCGCGCCATCCGTCGTACGACGGGACCACATCGTCCAGGTCATCGCACTCATCAAACTCGAGGTCCAGGACCTCGTCGCCGCTCGGAACCTCAGGCATGTCCGAGGAAACGGAGTGCTGAGGGCTAGCCATGGGCCCCACGGTGGGCGCCAGCTGTCGGTGTCTGGGAGTCACGCTCCTGAAGAGCAGTGGTCCACGGACCGACAGACAGATTTGTAGTTGGAGTGAGGCCCAACGACGACCCTTCTCAGCAACTCAGATGGCGGCCGAGCCTGCGGGAGGCTAGGACCGCGCTGCCTTCCCGGACAAGGGACTGGTGCGACTTGATGACCTGGGTACAGGTCTTTCGTACGGTGCGAGAAAGAAAGAAAGAAGATGCAAACCACAAAGACACGGTCGATTTACCCTGGTTCGAGCCCCCACTGCTGGGTAATAGCTCTACTCCAGCCTAGATGATTATTTGGTGGAAAATAGTACAAGGGTGCCGAGATCGGGCTTGAAGGCACCGATCCCGAGCTTACAACGAAGGTGGCTAAGGACTAAGGCTACTTGCTAAGGAAGCTCCGGTTGCCGGTGTTGCCTCTGCTTGGACCAGGTGGAATCGGATCAGGGACTAAGGGTGTTGAGTTGGCCGTCCCTTGCAATGTCCAGGAATCCTCCTTTTATAGGCGCCGCGGACCGCCCGAGGCTGATACGGCGGGCCACGCGCTGGTCTTTGCTTTAATGGCGAGGCTCTTGTCTTGCTATAGGGTCCTGTCGGGTATCGAGCCTGCAGGGAGAAACTGGTCGGGTTAGTACTGAACACGTGTTTGTCTTAACATGCCCGTTCAAGGGGGAGAACTTCTTTAGAGGAAAAGCACTTTCCCTTTATCCCCAATATGGCCTTGACTGGACCGAGCCAGCTCTGTGCCACCCGTTGGGGGCGTCGCGTAGCGCAACAACCATCTCGCTTGCTCGCCAAAGAGGGCAAGCGACAAGACGGATCGTCTGCGTACTTTCCCGGCCGGGGTCCCCAGGAGATACTGATGCGTTCGGCCAAGGCCAAGAAAGCATGGCGGGCTATGACAGTTGTCGCCACCTGCCCACGAGAGAGCGGATCACCCGAAGGACCTTCTCCCGGGCTAAGGGATAGCCCGGGAGGGACATGGTGCCGCACGGTTTGACCTAGTCAAGCCCGGGGACGCCGTAAACGAGTTAGGCGGCTTCTTTAGTACGGCCAGGAACGGCCTGCCTGGTCCTCTGTTCGCGTGGTGGGCCGGTACGGAATCGGCCCAAGGCCTTCTTCAAGATAAGCCGTTTACTAATCATCAACAGAACTCATTTTTGAAACTTTTCATTTTTATGAATTTTTGAAATTCAAAAATTTGAAAAGTTTTGAAAATGATTTGTTTAGGATTCTATATGAATTACAAAATTTGTTTCGTACAAATTGGACACCGTATGACAAATTTATAGAAGTTATAATCTGTTTTCAGGTCAAAATGCACACCGTGCATTTATACTTGCTACTGTAGGATATCCAGATTGATTCCAGTGACATCGTCACGTCGATAGCAACCTCGTCCCCCTGCGTGACCTAGCTTGCGGTGCCTTGGCCCCGTCATCCCCACGTTTCTCTCCTCTGACGCTGGGCTATACCACATCACACTCACAGCTCTGGCTAGCGTCCTCACATCGTTCGCTCATCTCGACCCCTACAACAACCCCCGTTGGTGATGCCCTCTTCCTCGCTGTCGGCTCCAGATATGGCCCATCATCGTCGATCTTGTACTCTCCACTCGTGGAGGTGCATCGCCCTCCCCACACGTGGCGGTGCCCTAGCAACCTAGTCCTGCCCACACGTGGTGATGCCCCGTTGTGTCCGTTCCCGACTTCCTACCTATGTCCTCCCTTTTGTGGTGACCTCGTCTTCGACGTTGTTGCCTCTGGCGTCCTCGAATGTAGCATCTGTGATCCTGACGTCCTCATATTCGATGCAGCGACGCCAGATCAAGAGCGAACGCTCGCGACCCCGACAGTAGCATGGTGTCCCCGACCCCTGACCCCAACTCCAGCCTTGGTGTCGTTGACCCAGCCCTCGACGAGGCCACAACATGTCCTCGACTCGTCCCTCGGTGTTGTGTCCTTGACACCGTCCCTAGCGCGTTGTGTCTAGCCCCAACATCGCAAGAGCGCCTCAAACGGAGTTGCGCCGTCCTTGTAGACCGTCACAGTTATGACCCCAATTAACCACACAATCACTCCAGTATTAGTGTCTTCCATCCTTGCGCCCGTATTTTGAAATTTAGAAACTTTGAAATTTCAAAATTCTATAAACAATCATCGTGCCTTCCATCCTAAAAACTTAGAAATTTTGAAAATATCTCCCTAAAAACTCTATAAATGCACAACATATAGACATTGCAAATAAACATAATTTAATGATATAAACAATCTCAATAACAATTAACTTTCCATAAGCTAAATATCAGCGCCGTCTCAACAGGAACCCACCATCCCCTTTTCTGGTACTTAATAACAAAAAAACAATTATGACTTAAATTTAGAAAATCTAGTTGAGATTGTCCTACTGCTTCTGTATTTATAAGGGCATTTCTTCTATAAGTCAAACCTTAATGATGGTATTAATTATAATGCAATAACCCTATAAACAACCTACTAGTACTCAATATAAGAAAACAAATCGGCATATTTACAGCCTCTTTTTGAGGACCTCCTGAAAAATTACAATCACAAAAGGCGAGCAGTATTTTATCTTTGCAACAAACAAATTAACTGCATATAGACAAGGCATCGATAATGCTTTGCCTTTTAACTCGACTCGTGTCCTTTCGTTTTTTTGAGCAAGAGGGCAGAACTCTGTACGTGTATCCGGCCTTTCATTTTGTGGAAAAATCCGGCTCATCCAATTTCAAATTAAGGCTGACCACTTTAAAAAGATAGGGTACTTGTGCACAGAAATAAAAAGAACTTAATTATCGAAAAGATTCTTGCAACTTAATCTATCCCAAGATTCTATACAAGGGATGAATATTATCATGGAAAACTCGACCCCTAATATTTGCTCGCGGCAGAAAAGGCTCTCCTAACACTGAACACTAACTACTTTGGCAGTAGCAGCAAACGAGCATCCTTGCCTCTAGCTGCCTGTCCATGTTGAATTTCGCGATGAACTCCTCCGCCCGCCGGTTCAGCTCGTCGGCCGGCAGCCCCCTCTCCGGCTCTTGCCCGCACTGTTCTTCATCCTCTTGCAGCTCATCATCAGTTGCTGTTGCTCCCTCTCTCTGCAAATCTTGCCTGTATCCATCAACACCGACGATGGCCGAAGCTGTATCCCTTTCTTCTTTGATGCTCTCAACGTCAACCACAGCTGAAACATCTTCCTGGTCTTGGCAGCACTGATGAGGTACCTGCAGATTCTCATCTGCTACCATCATGTTGATGCTGGCATCTTGGTCTTCTCTGCTGCTCATTTCTTCAGCAACGTGGCCTTCGTCTCCATTGTCCATCTTGCCGACCACGTTGCGCACAACATGACCATTATTGCTGACGATCAGAGACCTAGCACTGCTGCTCCCTGAGAGCTTCGACTCGCTGGTGATCAGGAAGAGGACGATGATGTTGGAGACGACGAAGAGACACCTTGGTGTAGCCATAGTCGACGCGACGGTAGGAACTGACGACAAGAAGGTCCTTAAGCAAGAATACATGGAGGGCACCCAAGGTGCCACGGAGAGGAGGGTTAGGGCAAGCAGAGAGGCTTGGAGGAGGCTCCCAAAGCTTCTAGCCATGGCCAATGTTATGTTTTGATAGCTTGGATCAATCGAGTTTGGAAGCAGATACAAGAAAATCTATGGTCCTGGATGGGGTATTTATAAGTGGAAAGCATCACGGAAAGTTGATACGGACCTAGCTTCTCCGTGGTTTCCTCAGAGGCCAAGGTATCCCCTCCAATCCAATGACATTATTGTTTTCTTTTCCATAGTGTGTGGGGGCTGTTTGTTCCAAGATTGTGTTGTGAGTTGTGATCATGGTTTCTTCTTCTCAAGAATCCCCTTTATAAATATTTTACATTTTCAACCTCGACATAGTTTTCAAAATACAACCTTTTTCATTAATTTATTGCTATTATTTATAAGATGGGTTGATTAAATACATGCCACTATTGCAGCGTTACAAAAATATTACGAAATGTTACGGTGAATATTACAAAATGTTACAGTGAATGGTTCGTACAAAAATGATAAATTTTGCAAACTAGATCCGCAAACAAAAAAGGACTGAAAGCGAGCTACACAATGTTATTTTAGTTAATATACAATGATATTAAAGCTTTATGGAAGTATAAAGTATTATAGCATCCCCAACAGTCCCTCTAAGTCCCTGTTTGTTTAAGCTTTTAGCCAACTTCTAGCCTCAGAAACAAGAAGTTCAAACAAACAGTCAGCCTTTGAAACCCCTCTCTAAGAAGCCAAAAGCCCCCAAAGCCCAAATTGTATAATGATATGAGAAGCAAGTTTTTTGTGACTTTTTTCATAAGCAGTTTTTAGAGAAACTGCAACTCAAACAAGCTTCTGGCTTCTGAGGCTAGAAGCTGATTAGAAACTCAAACAAACAGGTGCTAAACCACTCTGTAAAACACTATTCATCCCCTTGAATAGTATTTTACAGGGTGATACAGAAGAGCTGTTGGGGATACTCTTACTAGTACGTAAAGTCAAAAATATATATTAAAGGATTTTAGCTCATATATGCTTGGACTTTCATTTCTTAGTTTTAAGTACCAAGCTTTTTGCAAAGATTTTACATGAATGTTGGTAAAGTAACGGTGCTCTACATAGTTTCAATTTCATAAGAAAAAGGGAAAAGTCCATTTTAGATACCTCAACTATCGCCCAAAAAACCCCATAAACTATGATTTGATCTGTTTTACATACTTGAACTTTCAATATCGGCTCAAAACCCATCACAAGCTGGTTTTTTAGGTGTTTTGCTGACGTGGCGTGACGTAGAGGCGCCACGTGTCAGGCAAGTCAATAAAAACCACTACCACATAGCGCCACGTCAGCAAAACCACCGAACAAAACAGGGTTGTGATGGTTTTTGAGCCGGTATTAAAAGTTCAGGGTATGTAAAACAGACCAAATTATAGTTTAGAGGGGTTTTCGGACTTTCATGATAATTGAGGTACCTAAAATGGACTTATTTTTGAGAAAAAAACACCGGCCGGTGCTACTGCTACTTTGCCCGTAGCTAGGTCGCGCAGGCATGCACACAGGTTGGCATGCATGCAGTGGGTTCAAGCCAAACAAGCGTGGAAGAGAGTCCCATCGATCGATCACTACATCGATCAAGTGCACCCACGCGACTGAATCCGACGAGAAATCTCATCAGCTCATGCATGGAGCGTTCGTGATGATTCCACAGACCACAGCGCAATTCCAGCTGTTTCATCGATCTACGGCTGAGTGAGGGAGATGAACTGAACCCAGCTGGGAGATATCCAATATCGTTTGTCCCATCAGCTTGCTGCTTCTGCCTGTGTTTTTTTTTTGTCCATTTCACCAGGCGCATCAATCTTATCATGCACGTTTTGCACTCCAGGAAAAATTGCAATGTAGCAGAGCAGCTAGCCAGCTGCTTAACTAGTACAATTTGATCGTTTTTACGGCCCTAACATTTCTGTGACATGGTCGGATGGTGCACATGGAGGATTTGTCGAGCGATGATCACAGGATGCTGATGAGATCACAGCTAGCCGTCGTCAAGTAAAGTGTGTGTCATGTCTCGAGTCTAATCCAACCCTCTGGTATTCAACGACCTAGCTGCACTTTAAATCTAAAAAGTCCCAGAAACAAAGATTGCATGTGGGCATTTGCTCTTTTATCTCGATTGTTCACCAACGAACATGTAAGGACACAGCTGGATGTTCAATTGTTCAGGCTTGAAGCACAAGGACAGACCGTACGTTCGTGCTTGTCAGCATGTCATCCATGTTCATAAACAGCGAAAAGCGCATCAAACATGTACGATTTCCCTAGCAAAATTGCAGGCATGCATGTCATTTGTTTCAAATTAAGCAAAGCAACCCTCCAAACAACACAGCGCGATATGATACGATACATGCTGGTTAGCTATTGCTCCTATCGAAATAGCTATACATGCATATGTTTAACGCATTAGACGTGATTAAGCTGTAGAAGCATGTTCAGTGTTAACCCTATTCTAACTTTATTTTAATTTTAACATTATTCACTCGCTATTCAATCACTCTCTATTTTCTCCTACACAACCCGTATATTTTTCTCTCTTATATTTTACTCTCAACACTATTGGTATAATATTAATTGGGGCAGTTGTAATGCTAAATTTGGGGTTAACATTGGATATGTCCTAACAACCTCGCTCTCCATATGCATCGGAGACACACAACGCATCACGGACAGCCAATGTTTTGTAACACCCTGGCTTGAAGTTAACTTAGAGCCAGCCAACCTTAGAGGTTGGTGAGTTGGTCCACACATACATAGCATCTTAATTACTTGGGTTTCGAGCTCACTCGTCCAAAAGGGTATGATTTGGCCGTTAGGTGTTATAAGCTAGTGGAACTCAATGTCCACTGGCAATTAATGTGACCTTTCTAAGTGAACTGGCAGTACCTGATGAGAGCCGGCTCGGAAGAGGTATTCTGTAGTAGTGTACGTCTAGAGAGGGCATATACTAGCTAGATATCAGAACTATGGAGAAGGACCATGCATGAGCACAAATTAAAGTTACCATCATGACGTATCAATAACTCAATATATATTTAATTAGTTTCTTCAATAATCATCGCGTATGATTGAAGGACTAAGAGCATCCCTAGCACACTCCCTATATTACTGTTGCTACAGTAATAAACATTAATTTGAATCTCCTGCCAGCATGTGCAGTTGCCCATATTTGAATCTCCCTCTCATCAACTCTCCTGCAGTCCTGCACAGTGATGCAGGGCAGTAAATAAGGAGGCTACTGTCCATGCTCTAATAATTAATAGATTGTGTGGTGCCTCACTTTGTTCATTTTCTTTTAAACTCTGTTTGGAGCTGTTTTATGTATTCTTGTAAGATTTTGGGTGGTTTATATCTTTTGGATGCAGGTGTTGGGATCATCTCCATTAAAATATAAAAACATGTCAATGCAGAATTAAATGGTTGTCGATATACCTACTTAACAAAATCAACAATTGGTGGCTAGAGGTTCTCAGTCTTTCGAAATACTACCTCCGTTTTTTTTTGTTTGACGCCTTTGACTTTTCGACACGCCTTTGACCATTCTTCTTAGTCAAAATATTTTTGTAGATATAATTTATTTTGTTGTGATTTGTTTTATCAATAGAGGTACTTTAAATATGTGTTATTTTTTACATCTTTGCGCTAAATTTTTTAATAAGACGAATGGTCAAAGACGTGTCAAAAAGTCAAAGGCGTCAAATAAAAAAAAACGAAGGGAGTACCAGACTATAGAAAATTCTCTCCGCGTAAAGCAAGAATCATGCTACATTAAAAAAAGTTTCATTTCTTCGTTGCAAAGAAAATTTGCGTTGGACTTCAAATCCCGAGAGGCCCCACGTCTAATGCAGATGCAGAATCAGTTCACAAAACGCAGAGTCGCACGTGCAGAAGCCACGTGCACTTATAGATACTTGTTTAGCATGTTAAGACCGGTATAAATAGCATGGCAACGATTCAATTAATACTGCAAATAATATTAGATTGCGGCTTGTGTTATGTTTCGCTTTTTGCTAGCTTAATTGTCTTGTGGACCACTAATATCCACTTACCAATCATTGCTTGGAGATGCTCTCTGTGCAATGCCAAGAAAAAGCATTAAAGCGACACAGTGCTTGGAGATGCTCCCTGTGCCTCGCTTTCCATCTTTTTCGGCTTTGGAATATAGTAACACTCTTTTCTGAAGACAATTTTCCTCACAAAATAAGGTGGTTGAACTTTGATGATAACAAAGTTGTCTGAATAAAAGACTACCAACACAGAATATATACTGATTTTTTTGGTCCACGTGTAATTTCACAAACGCCGTTTTTGTAATTAAATATATATACACATAACTGTTTGATGATTTGCAATTAGACCAGAAAGCAAATTTAAGAACATATAACTGAAATGTTTTTGCAATAAAACGCGCCATACCAATATGGCCTACAAAACAAATAAAATGCATACATACTCTATACTATTAAAGTGACCGAAACTTTGTTGAACGCACGTGCCGTGCGTAGCCACTATTTTCGTCTATATATTGAGCCAAAAAATACTACAATGTATAATTAAGTTGCAGTTTCACCGGTCACAATATGTGTCATTTGAAGCCCGTGCAAGTCACCTTCAGCTATAATGTCATCAAAATTATTGACATTCACCACAGGAAAGCGTACCAGTTTCGACGGCTAAAACCGACGACACTAGGGATGGCAAAAAAACCCATGGGTATGGGTACCCGACCCGATGGGCATGGGTATGGGTTGTAACTTATACCCATGGGTTTTCGGGTTCGGGTATCTGCGGGTTTCGGGTTCGGGTATGGGTTTAGTTTTACACCCATGGGTAACCCATGGGTTACCCGAATTCCACTGACAGGTGGGCCACGTCCAATATCCAGCGTGCTAGGCTAACTCCCCAACGGCCCAAACTCCCCAACGGCCCAACCTAGCCGGCTGGCCCAGTCCCCAAATCCCTAACCCCATTCTCCACACCCGATCCAATCGATCCCCACTCCACTCTCCACTGCTCTAGGCTCACGCTGCCTCCTACGTTGGTCTCTCCATCGCCCGCATCGGCACGAAGCCGCCGTCGCCGAGACGCTTCATCGGGCCGCCACGCCGAGGGGCATCATCGGTCGTCGCAGCCTGGCCGATCCGCCACCGCCGCCGCCGCCGCCAGCATCGGGTTGTCGCCACGGCCGCATCGGTCGCCTCAGATCGAGCCGCCGCCGCCTCCGCCGAGCCGCATGGCCCGCATTGGGTTTGCGCCGCACGCCGCACCCTCTCTCCCCTCCTGGGTCCTGGCTCAGTGGCTCCTTTCCCCTCCTCTCTCTTCCCCCTCCCTCTCTCTCTTGCTCCGAAGTAGGGTTTGCTGTGCATGTGATGTACTAGTTATTTTTGGGTATGGGTACCCATCGGGTATCGGGTACCCGCCGGGTTCGGGTATGGGCGCTGGTTTATACCCATGAGCATTTTCGGGTTCGGGTATACCAAAGCTGTACCCGGAGATACCCGCCCGATTGCCATCCCTAGACGACACAGGTCAACAGCCCGTCGACTAAGATTGTCGGTGTCTGGGAAACGCGCTCCTGAAGAGCAGCGAGACCGCAGACCGGCAGACGAATTTGTAGTTGGTGTGAGGCCCAACGGCCACCCTTCTCAGCAGACCGGGGCGGCAGCCAAGCCTACGGGGGCTCAGGCCGCGCTGTCTTCCCTGACAAGGGCCTGGTGCGATTTGGCGATCCGGGTACAGATCCTTCGTACAGCGAGAGGAAGAAAGCAATACAAACCGTGAAGACGCAAATGATTTACCCTGGTTCGAGCCCCCACCGCCGGGTAACAGCCTGGTTAATTATATGATGGAAAACAGTACAGAGGTGCCGAAACCGGGCTTGGAGGCACTGATCCCGAGCTTACAACGGTGGTGACTAAGGACTAAGGCTACGGCTAAGGAAACTTCGGATGCGTATGTGGCTTGTTCTCCCTTGAATCGTTTGGCCTCGACTGATCCGGGGCCTTTCCTTTTATAGGCGCGGCGGGTCTCCCAGAGCTGATCCGGCGGGCTCCGTATCTGTCTCTGCTTTAGCGGCGGTGCCTTTGTCTCATTCCAGAGCTCTGTCTGGTCTGGAGCCTGTAGGGAGAAGCTGTTCGGGTTAATACTGGACACGTATTCGTCTTGACATGCCGATACGGGGAAGAATCGTGCTTTAGGGAGAAAGCACTTTTCCTTTATCCCCAATGTAGCATTTGATCGATCGGGCCACCTCGCGCTGCCGTTAGAGCGTCACAGAAGCGTAACAACCGTCGCCACCTGCAAAAGGGGGCAAACGACAAGCCAGGCTGCCCGCGCGTCTCTCCCCGGGCTGCGAGTTCCCGAGGAGATACAGTTCCTCCTGGTCAAGGCCGGGGAAAGTATGGTAGGATACGACAGATGTCGCCACTCGCCCACGGGTAGGCGGGCTGCCCGCGGGACCCTCTTCCGGGCTAAGGACAGCCCGAGAGCCACACCACGCCCCTGGTTGGGACCCAGGGAGGCGTGGTTGACTTGGTCAAGCTCGAGAAAGACCCTGGCGGGCTAGACGCTTCCCTTAGTACGGCCAAGGGCGGCCTCTTGGGCCTTCTGCACATGCGATGGGTCGGTACGGAACCGGCCCAAGGCCCGTTTCAGGATGGGCCGCTTATCAATCACCAACAAGAGATGTTGTTGAACCCATGTAAAGATAGTGTCTTCGATGGGGGACACTTGTGTCCATGGCAAAAGGTAGACCATCGACACATGTCACACCTGTGTCGTCGGCTGCTTACCAAGCCGCCGACAGTACGGAAGCTATGTCGACGCTAGCGTCCATACCGCCGACAAAAGTCCCACAAGTCTAACCGTGCGTGTACATTACAATTTTCAAACGTACTAGCCCCACATAACAGAGAATAACCGCGTCTGCCATGTAGGCCTTGGTGGAACTGCCGGTCCAAAAATTTATTTTTGTCTGCGGCCAAATTATCTGTGTCGACGGCCATTGACCCGACGACCATTTTTGTCGGTGGCCTATAGAAAGCCATCAACACAGCCTGTCGTCAGGTGTTCTACCGACAATACAAGTATTATGGCCGCAGACAAAACTTGTTTGGCGGGAACCGAATTTCAAAATTCGGTAGGTGGGTGCTCGGCAGCACAGGATATGTCGGCGGGTTTTTAGCAGTGGACGGCACTAGTGGCCTATGACTCTTACTGTCGCCGGTTTGTTTGTTAGCCGCCGACATAGATTGTCGTCGGCTCGTTGGCCGCTGACATAGATTTATTTGACCGCCGATATAGAAATCGTTTCCTGTAGTGATTGAGTGCGTAAAAATCTTAGGTATAGATTCATTTGAAGAGTATTTTCATAATATATAAAATTCTATGGTAATTTTAGTGTGTTTCATAAATGAATTTTGATAGTAACAATGGTTAAAGGTATATTTTGAAGACTGTATCAATTACAAAACGATATTTAATTTGTGACCAGAGGGAGTACGATATATATAGATCCAATGGTAAAATTAGAGAACTTTCTTGAACTGCAAAGAAATTGGAAGACAATGAAATGAATCCATCCGTTTAAAAGATGAGCTCTTTTATCCATGTTTAGCGTATATCCATCTCATAATATACATTTCCACCGTAAAAGACTATATATACTAGTAGTAAAAAATAATAATAACATGAATTTGAACGTTGGATCCCTAGAAATTAATGGGTGGCCGGTTCAAGCGTAGTTGTCACCCCCTCCCGTTATAGCCGTGACTCCCGTTCTTCGGTGGCTTGCAGTGGCATGGACGTTCGTCCCTTGGTAGCCTGAAACAATGTAGCTTAGTGATGGCCACGGTACCCGTGGTGCTGATCGACTATGTGATCATAGGCGTCAGTCGAAGCGTCATCGTCGTCCCTCTACCTCGTGGTAGCGATGCTCGATGTTCCCCTTGGCAGTCTATAGCGATCTGGTCGTCCTCCCATTGCAGTTATTAACATTGGAGCAGTTGGTGTAGTGGTCAAGCATCCTGATTAGTGGTGATGGCTGACGTCCTTTGACGTCTTGGCTGAGCATCTTGGGCGGCAATGGCGGCTGTCGACTAGGACAAGTTACGTGTTCCGCTTTGTGATTGGCAATGATGGTTGTGGCAGAGCTTTCGAGGTGGCGATGCAACAGTTGGAGGGGTTGAGGTGCTCGGTCTTCAATCGGATCAGTGGTAGTACTGCTCCACGGAGACTTACATCTTGGTATAGATGGCCAAATGGGCCGGGCTAAATGGGCCGGCATGAGGCATGACATTTTGGCCCGACCCAAAGCACGGCCCGGCACGATGAACATAGGGCCCTGGCTGGCACGGCTCGATGAGGCGTGCCGTGCCTGGGCCGCAAGTGCGGCACGGTGGGCTGGCCCGGCACGTCCCGTTTATTATTTTATTTTGTTTTCATTTCATAGTATGTATATTTAAACAAATTACAATGAGTAAACACAAAGGAATTGTTGTTCTAGTGGCTAGCAGTGGGAGGAACAAGGCTGAGGTTGTAGGTTCGAATCTTGGTGGCCTCACATTTTTGCCAATTGGAGCATTTATTCAACTATTTAGTTGAATGGGCTAACAACAGCCCACTAGGCCAGCCGTGCCTCGGCCCGGCCCGGCACAACTTGGCAGGCCTCGTGCCGTGCCTGGGCCGTTGTCTCGGTCCATGGGCTGGCACGACAGGCCCGTTTATCGGCCGTGCCTAGCTAGGCCCGTGCCGGACCGCCCGTTTGGCCATCTATACATCTTGGTAGAGTCAGGTCACACTCTTCCCTCCCTCCTCCTTTATCATTTTTTCTACCTATTGTATACATTGTATTCTTCTCTCCTTCGTGAATGGAATAACGTCCTTTGTGTTCAAAACGAAAAATGGATGGATCATATTGATTTAATTTATCACACCACGTTTTTTTAAGAAATATACTATGTAGTATCCAAACATAATACTTTGACTCATTTATTTTCTCAAATAACTTGATATACCTCGACTCTTACAAACTTTCTACCTGTACAAATAGAGCATGTGAGACGTGCACCACCAATTATCAATAACTACTCCGAGAGCTCCACGTGCAATTATTCCATGTCACATCCATGCATGCGGTGAAGTTCAGCGCAGTTCTCGTACGTAAGTTGACGAGTATTTGGACAACTATTGCTGCTTCCGCAGTACCACTAGAATGGTCTTTTAGCACATATTTATATACGCGCAGCTAATTGTTAGTATATATAATATTTTTCCCATTTCGTTGATCAATTTTTTATGTACAAACTCTAAAGAGGGAACACTAACGTCATTGCCACAAAATACACAGCTAGAAAAGGCATACCACATACGTACGGTTTTTTTAAGAACTATGCATGTACGTATTTTCGCTTCCATCCCTACCATTCAGATTCGAATTAAGTTTAGTACCAGCCAATATTTTGCCCATTAGTATCAGTTGAATGACTCAATGTTAACTGAATTTTAAAACAGTACTTCCTATAATTATTCAATTTTTTATATTATTTTGAAAAATTTTAGAGATGGTTCCGTAAAAAAATAAAAAAATTGGTTTTTTTATTTACTAATACTTATTTTAACGAGTGAGATAACCCGTGCGTTTGCGAGACTAGATTTGTTTTGGTATTTAGTGTTTATCTCTAACTCATAATCTATCTATAACATATCAGATCGGATTTAGAGTTTATCTCTAATATATTATATCAACTTTAGTATTTAATATGAATTTCTAATATTTTCTTTTAATCTAAGCCGCATAGATCTTTTTTTTCTTTGATTAATCTATCACGTTATAATTTGGTCCCACGGTTGATTGAACAGATAAATAACCATATTATATCATATTTAGTATTTAATCCGAATTTCTAATATTCTTCTTTTAATTTAAGCCGTTATAATCTAGCCCCACAAAATCAACGGCATAGATCTTTTATTTTTTTCTTGATTTATGTGAGAATTTATTTGATTGATCTTGGCCGTTATAATTTGGTCGCACCGGTGATCGAACGGTTGAAATAATTTGGATGATGTGGACGAACGTGATGGCTTCTTTTTCCCCTCCTTTATATATATAACGAGCGAGGTGGCCCGCTCGTTTGCACGGCTAGATTTGTTTTGGTATATGGTGTTTATCTCTAACTCATAATCTATCTCTAACATATCATATCGGATTTAGAGTTTATCTCTAATATATTATTTCATCTTTAGTATTTAATCCGAATTTCTAATATTCTTCTTTTAATCTAAGCCGTTAGTTATAATACGGCCCCACAAAATCAACGGCATATATAGATCTTTTATTTTTTCTTGATTTATGTGAGAATTTCTTTGATTGATCTTGGCCATTATAATTTGGTCCCACCGTTGATCGAACGGCTAAAATAATTTGGATGATGTGGACGAACGTGGTGGCTTCTTTTTCCCCTCATTTATATATATAATAGATAGATTAAGTCTATTTAAGGCCTTGTTCTTTTCAGCATAAAGTTGAGTTGAGTATTATTGTATCAAAAATTGTTATTTTTATATAGCTTATATGTCGTAATAATTTGCAACGATTTTTTTAAAACTTTTAGAGCATCCCCATCACACCCCCCAAAATGACCTCTATTTCAAAATTTTTCAAATGCATTAGGAGGGAATTTGGTCCATGTGAGTAGTAGCTTTACCTTCAGCGAGCCATCAGTAGCAATTCAGTAGCGATGCAGGAAAATTTGAAGGCCCTGCTGGGGATGCTCTTAGTGTTCATATCAAAGATCTTAAATTATTTTTTTAGCCTCTTTAGACTCTTTTTTAAGAACTCTTAAATTTTGTTACAGTAAAACTCAATTTTATCTAACATTAAAAAGAACAGGGCCTAAGTCGAGACACTCCGAACGTACTTTGCCTAAATTGTTAAGTGCGGTGCAAAAATGATTTGCTCGAATGTTCTCCATTGCCATTTTTTATTGTTTCTTTCTAAATTAACAGAAAAATCATATCTAATGGGCGTGGCGTATTCATGCGAAATTAATATCATATTCTAATGGGCGTGGCGTATCCATGCGAAATTAATGTCTAAAATTTTGTAGTTTCCGGAGAATATACACAAGTTTTCTTTTGCTGCGCCCCTACAACTTAATTTACAAATGCTACAAATCATATTTTGATAATTAGTTTTCTGTTGGTTACTAAAATTCGTAACTGAAACATGATTTTTGTTTTGAAGAATAGGCGAGAAGTCTTTTTATTCAATAGGGAAAGAAAGACAGTACAAACACTACAACAAAAAGATTACAGTACCAAAAGTCATCCCCGAGCGACACACTCACTTAACACCAATTAAACCACGTTATTTCTTAAACTAAATTCCTCCGAAGCTTCGATAACCACCTCAACTGGCCATCTACGTTCATCTCGAAATATTCTACGTACCATTCCTCTCCATCATGATTTTTCACCATCATCACATCTCGTGAAGTATTGATTCACCAGTAACATAGTGGAATATATGAAAAAGTAGGTTCACTTTATTCCAACTTTTGTACAATGATTAAGATTAACTTGGTGTGCATCGACTCCTAATCAGGTGCTAGACTGCTTGTACGTACTACCACCAAAAAGCTGTACTCAGAAGCAACACACGAGCATCCTTGCCTCAAGCTGCCTCTCCATGTTGAATCTCGCGATGAAGTCCTCCACTCTCCTGTTGAGCTCATCTGTAGGCAGCCCCATCTCCTCCTCCTCCTCACATTCCTCTTCATCGATCACATCTTCCAATTCAATTCTTCTCTGTCGTAGGTGTTCTTCCTCTTCCATGCCCTCATCTCCATCACCAGAAATGGCGACCGAGCCATCATTGACCTGCACATCTTCTGTCAGTAATTTCTTATCAGCAGCAATGATGGTCGATGTAGCCTCCAGCTGGTCACATTGATCTAGCTGCGGCAGGCTCTCATGTACAACCCCCATCGAGTCTTCTTCTTCTTCTTCGGCGACGGCCATCTCTTCGGTAGCAAGCTCCCCATGTACCTCCTTGTCCACCGGTGTCAAAGCCACAGGCAGATGTCTCACCACATCGGTATTGCTCTCCATGCTCATAGACTGAGTGTTGCTCTGTGACAGCTTCGACTCGTTGGCGAGGAAGACGACGATGATGTTGGAGAAGACGAAGAGGCACTTGGGCGTGACGATGGCCGACACGGCAGAAGGGATCGACACCAAGAAGAAATTCCTAAGGAAGGCATACATGTGAGGTGCCCAGGTCACCATGGAGATGATGGCCAGGCCAAGAAGAGTGGCCTTGAAGAAGGCTTGGAGCTGGCTTGCAAGGCCTCTTTCCATGGCGGTTTTTCTTGCAATGGGACGTCGTGGTGTTGGGTTGGTTTTGGTTTTGGTTTTGCTGGGGCGAGGAGAAGAGAGCGCATATGCATGAGAACACCAAGAACCTAAGGAACGCACACGTATCACGTATGGGGGTGGCCTATTTATAATAGGATAGTACGTAGCGTGGCCGAACTATTATTTCCCTCGCTCGCGAAGTTATTCTCCCGTTCAAATCAATGGATTCTTTTCCTTTTTGCTGGTTCGCTGCTTTGTTCTTAATGGGATCTTCTTTGCAAAAGCAGTTGGATGTGAGGGTTCCTACTTGTTACCTTGATAATGTAAGCGCAACGGAAGGTGTACATGTCCAGTTGTGCAGGCTCGGTGTGTTTAATTAAGGGGGCGACTAGCCCACGGTATCCCGTCGGGAGCCCACTCCGACGGCCGGGATACCTCCCTCCACTCGCGCGCCCCCCCCCGCCGCCTCCTTCCTCCGCCCGGCGGCGGCGCCCGCCGCCGCCCGCTCCGCTGGCTGCCCCCGCCGCCCCGCCCTCCTTCCTCCTCCTCGGGTTCGCCTCTGTTCAAGACACCCCACCGCCCGCCGCCTCCTCCTCCGCCCTAGCCGGGCGGCGCCGCCCGCCGCTCCACCGCCGCCCACCCGCCTTCGTCCCCTCCCGGCTCGTGGCGCCACCGCCGCCTCGCCGCCGCGACGAAGTCCCACCCACCGCCGTCGTCCGCCGCCCCGACCTCCCTCTATACCCCGAGGGAACCCACATATTCCCTAACCCGAACCCGAAACGACGGCGGCGAGCTCGACGGCGGCAACGGCGAGGGCGACGGCGGCGACGGCGAGGTCTACGGCGGCGAGGTAGGTCCTCCTCCTTCGTCCTCCTCCTCTGCACAGCGCGCACGCGGGCGAAGGGGAGCTGGGCTTGGCCGCGGGCGAAGGGGAGCTGGGCGCGCACGGGCGAAGGGGAGAGTACTTAGTGGACACGTGTCGCCCGGGGGACTATCCCGTCCGGGAACGGGATCCCGTCGTGGAGAATTTCTGTTAATTAATCAGTTGCTACTGCTATTGTTGAAAAATATGTTTTTGGATGCCATACCGCCTAGCCACACAATTCTGCTAGCTTAATTCAAGCATTAACAAATCTTTATTTAGTTATATATAAGCCTTTCTTTCCAAATATATGTGGGGTTTTCCCTTTTAAATTGTGAGATATATATACCAAAACTTGCTTGTATCTAGCTAGTTGGTATGGCTATAACATTCTGAAATTTCGTATTACTTCCTTTCTGCAAGGCTTGCATGAAAATGTCACAAAATTAATCTCCCATGGAAAGGGGCAATAGTGTAGAATTAGAACCTATAGTATATGGCACATATTTTAAAATGATTTCGGCATGCATGATCTATAATTGTTTGTTATTTTGGGATGGGATAAAGAAAAAGACGGTTGTAAAAAAAAACTGCCTCAAATGCTAGGTAGGTTTAGGACAGTTTAAACTTTATAAATGTCTCGTATAAATTTACAGAATAGGAGTCGGTTTATGATTAGGAAGCATCTTTTTTGGGTGCACATCATGAGATGGTTTTGGAGGTAAAAACAACCAATATGATCTCATTAATTAGACGTTTATATATTCTAAACCGTCTCCAATGAAGCTACTATATGCGACGATTGTCTTATATGAACCGTAAGTTACGGTCGAAATTATAAAAGAAAGTTTGGGATATGTAAAGTATAATTAGAGTTATAATTGAAATTATGAAATATGCTTTAGGATGTGATCTAGAAAACAAACATCGAAACTGTTGGCCCATCTGGCCTAGATGTAAAGGGGTAATTAAGAGGCAAGGGAGAGGGAGAGAAGGGCCGACGAGGAGCAAGACGGTGACGAGGGTCTCGATCGGCGGTATGCAGCAAGGGCAAGCGCAGCGACGGGTAGGGCTTACGGGTCAGTGGTGCAACCGGCGAAGAGATGGTAGCGGCGATGACCCAAGGCAAATGCACTTGGTTTGCCAACCCTTAGCGGCAGGAGCCTCCCTCACGCAAGAGCAGTAGGATGCACATCCTCATGTCAGAAAAGAGCATTCCGTTAAGTTCTAGAAATGAGTTGTGATGGCAAACTTAATTATGAGATGTCCACTTTTGCAAATGGGATAAAACACCCTTGTAAAGTGTAACACCCCAATTTGGGGATGAATTTAAAATTTGTGTCAATTCAAATTTCGTTTAAAATTTTGAACCCTCGGACACGTGGGTCCCGCTGTCAGCCTCAGTGGCCCCTCTCTCCCTCTCCTTCCCTCTCTCTCCTTCTCTCTCTCTCCCTCACTGTCTCGCCGTGCGTTCGCTGACGCCGTGCTGGGAGCACGCCGCCGTCGCATCATGGCTGGGCTCGCCTCCCAGCAGCGTGCTCGCCGTGTCGACCCCGGTTGGCCGGCCTCGGACTTCGCCGCCGCCACGGCGCCGAAGACCGTCCGCCGCTTGGACCGCCGGATAAACGACGGAGCTCGCCGGTCCACAAAGAAGGATCCCGCAGTGATCTCCTTGGCACCGCCGTCACTCGCTCAAATTGTCAAAAGGCTATGCCTCTCCTAGCTCGGGGTCGTGCCGCCCCGCGCGCAGACGTCGCAAGCTCGCTGCAGCGGGCCAGCCCGTCGCGTCACCAAGACTGCTCATGGCGCTGGCGAGCTCAGGCCCCACCGGTTGCCCACCCGCCTTTAAAGTCGAGCCGAGACCTCCCGGCCCGTCTTCCACCATTTTCCCAATTCCTTCCAGACTGCCGACGCGAGCTATCCGCCCCTCTGGTGAGCCCCTGACCAATTCCTCCCGCCGAAGCTTCCTACGTAAGGCCCCTAACGCTTCTCACCCACTTTCTGGAGCTGCTCGGTGGAGCCGTGCCTGCGACGCCTGTTTCGCCGCCGGGCTACTTCGCCGCCACTGCCTCGAGCCTGTTCGTCTCGACGAAGCCCGTGGTGAGCACCCCTGACCCCTCTAGCCTCCCGTCCGTGCCGTAGCTTGTAGATCGGTGTTGCGGCTCTGCTTTTTCGGCGAACCTTCGCTCGCCGCCGCCAAGGCCGCGTCTGCCACCTCCGCCTCGACGCGAGCGCCATAGGAACCTTAGGAGTCTGTGGATGCCAATGCGCTTAACGCACTTGGCGAGAGCAGGTCAGAGCGCGCCGCTGCGTTCCTCGCCGCCGCTCGCCACGCCGCCGCCGAGGAAGAAGACGACGGAGCACCGTCCGATCACGCGGCGAGATTCGTGCACCGATAGGGTCAGAGCCACCGACCGGGCGGGTCCCGCCTGCCGGATCACCTCAAGACGCTGCTGAGACCGAGCCGCGCCCGAAGTCACCGACGAGTGGGTCTCGCCCCACTGGCGGGTTAAGTGGACGCGTTTCCGGTGGGCGCGAGCCGCCCGATTGCGGCTTATTTAAAATACGCCTTGGCGTGGCGCCTTATACTTATTTGGCGGCGCGCAAATGGGCCGTGGGCGAATCGCTGCTACTGGTCGTCTGACGGTTGGCTCGGCCCACCCGCTTTTAAAGGATTTTCCAGAAATTTGCCAATTAGCTAAATATCGAATATAGTTTCTGAATTTCTAAAATAGCTAACCACTACCAAAAATTCTAGAAAATGTATATAAATACTAGAGATGATATTTGATTTTATAAAATATGAAAAAGCCTTCATCAGATAGGAAAATTGCGACTATACATTGAAAACTAGATGTTCCTTAAATAGAAATTATTAAGTGAATTTAGGTAATTGTTGTTTATTAATTAATGGCTCAGATCCCAAATAATTATTAGAAAATATGTTATTAGAGAGTGTCCGATAAATCGAGAATATTCGAATTAGCATTTAAATACGTATGTGTAACTGCATTTATGCTCATAGGGATATTTTATTTTAGACACCAACAAGTCAATTGCATTTTCCTTAAAATAAGTCATTATGATGTCAACAAGAAATATATTTAAATAATGTTCAAGAAAAACCTAGAATCAACTCTTTATCTAGAAACTTTACTACCTGGTTAACCTCGTTGAACTTTAAACCTAGCGTAGTTGAAATTTCCAATGTATCTAGAAACATACGCACGCCATTTTATGTTGACGAGAAACCCTAATCACCCTCTTGCAACTTACCGTATCAAATCGTATTTTGGGTTTAGAGACTATTATATATATATTACCAATACTATTTATTAATGCACAATAGCATGCATAACATATCATACGCAAGATAGGTTCGCGAATTGATCTTAGGCTTAATGACGGCTAGGACCTATATCGAGCATGCATCAAGAGTTTCATTGCATTATTAGTAGTAATTGTGGTTTGTTGGTATGATTAGACGAGGCGAATTCCGAGGGAAGGTTTGGAGACGCTGAAGAGGACCACCTCCCGGAACAAGGCGAGTTAACACTTACTCTTTAGATGTGATCTGTATTAGGGAGAGACGGCGACTCTCCTTAGTACGGATTAACATCGCTAATATCATGTTCATTACCCAGTTTTTCTTAAACTATGTTGTTTACTTATTAAAGATGCATGCTTATGAGAATGCCTAATTGTTAATCATGTTATACTTATACATGCCTGTCTTGAAATGTTTAGCCTTAATGACTGCCTTGATTGTCATTGCTCTTGTTAGCCTAAGATTAGTCTGGTAACCATTTTAACCCTACCTAATGGGTAAAACTTGCTTAGACCGGCTTAGGCTTAACAAATTTTCTGGCTAATCGCCACGGAACGGTGAACCGATATTCACCGGACATTCATTAGTCTCATTTAATATGATATGACATATGACAGTTTGGGCTGGTAGATGCATGTTGGGCTGATTGTGTTTGTGGGTATGAATACGGGGATACTTGGTCGGTTGGGTCGGTCGGTTGGGAAAGTCCAAGTGTGTGATATGGTGTAGTCGATGACCGTGGAAGTAGAGAAAGAATGGTGGGTTGCCCCTAGTTGGATTTGGACATCCTGATGGATGATTTAGGCACGAGATGCCTAGTGCTGGGTTTAGCTGTGGCTTACCTGGAGAGCACGGATAAACACGCCAGAAGCGGAAGAACGCCGCCTGTGTTGGTTCCAACACAACGCGGGCCATCGCATGAGCACCGCACGTGGATCGCCAGGAGTGAGCGCTCATGGAGGCCCTCCGGGACCGGCCTCGATAGGGCCGGAATGGGCCATCACCGAGGGTGATAATGGCCACACATCCCTGTGGTGACGGTCGGCTAGTGAGGGCCGCAACCCTAATAGGTCGGGTGATCATGCCATGGCATGTGGTCCGTGAACGGATTTCGCCAAATCGTAATGATGGCAAAACTAGGATTGGTTGGGGCAACCAGAGAAAGTCTGTTGGGAGCAACCAGAGGAAAGTTCATGAGGAACAAATAAGTCGGTATGGTGATTGTGTAAGTCGTTGGGTTATGATCGAGGATTAGTCAATTTGTGTGTTAATTGAGTATAAGTCGGTATGGATTGTGGTGATCTGTTATGTCAAGTTATGGTTTGGACAAGAGTTGGTCGATTGTGGGTTGTGTATCCGGATGAGAGTTGGTCGATTAAGGGTTGGTTGGTGTGTTTGGTTGGCCATTTGGGTTCGGAATGCATGATTATGATGGAAAACTCTGATTTATTCATAACAATACAAGTGATAGTTAATTGCTAGTTAGGTGGTTTTCAAAAGTCTTATAAACTTGGCTTTACGCAAATAAAATAACCCTTCCTCCAAATAAAGCCTTCGCACTAAATGCATTATGGAAGTGTTAACTAGCCGCTTTTGGATGACGCCGACCTCGCCTACTTACATTCTTTAGATGATGGTGTCAAGATGACCCTTACGCATGTCTCAAGACGACGGACAGACCATGGTGGACCCGAGGAGTCTTAGGGCCGCTCCATCATTGTTGGACCTTAGTCGATAGGAAATCTTTTGAGTAGATATTTTGGTGTCCACTGACTCGAACTATCCTTTGTAATTAAGGCTTGTATGGGCCGCTTCACTAAAGTCGCCTAAGGGCGCGACTCTGTGATGTAATATTCAGGAATTTATTTTATCGATGTATGCTTGTATCGGCTATTTGGTCTTCCGCGCTAGCGTACTGATCCAGGGGCTAGTGCATGGGATCGTCGACCCTCAAGGTAAGTTAAAATTGAGGGGTGACATAAAGCGGGTTTGATGAGAGGGTAAGACGAAAAATTAGGTTCCAATCTTATCCCATATAATCAACCCCAGGGCTCCTGTAAATGGATATTAGGGTCAGCTTTTCTTCTTCCTCAAGGTAAGCCACGAGGCCCTGAGGGTGTCACCCTAGCTTCCTGTTGTCCTATTTGACTACGACAATAGAAATTGTGTAGGCATACAAGGTGGAGGCGCCAATTAAAGTGATAATACCAGAGAAACTAATTAACTTGCCACAGCTTTTTAGTGAACCGAAAACGTACCGGCCGGACGGCACACATATGACTTAATCATACACTTTTAACATGCAAAGGTCATGCAAAATAGTACAAAAACACAATGAAAAGTCCAGAATATTAAAAGGGAATTAATCAGCTACTATATGGAGTAATTTCTAAGTGCCTCTTAATTATACAAAAGAAATCTAATTAGCTTTGGCAAGTGTATAATTAAGTTCCCTTTCACAGGGTGATGCTAGTCTATGAGCTATCACCACGCGAATCGCTGGAATTCTCGACGGCTAGAGCCGTCGATAAAGAGAGGAAAACCGTCGAGACAGAAATATCTCGACGGCCAGCCGTCGAGATTTGGCCGTCGAGATAGCACGGTCGAGACAGATGTTTTTCTCTACGGCTCACCGTCGTTATTTCACTTTCCGACGGCTAAAACCAGCCGCCGAGATACATGAATCGGCAGCACGACGTGACTTTGGGTGCTTTCGACGGCCTAACACCGCCGAGATTATTCTTAGCGTGCCGCTCGGCCCGAGGCCCATCCCACAAGTTAGTCACGACGGCCAATAGCCGCCGAGATTTTATCGGCAGGAACGACGGCTCCTCCGGGTGGGCCATGGAGGTTATTCACGACGGCTTATGGCCGTTGTGATAGACTCTTCCGGTCGCGACGGTGGTTGACTCGCACGTAATACGGAGCTGCCTCGATGACCATGGTGTAGCCGTCGAGAATACTTAAAAAATGTAAAATTTTTTAAAAAATTTTGTAAAAATCACAATAATTTTGCGCTTGTTATCATGACCCAAGAAGAGAAGAAATGCAACCCGCAAACTCAAAACAGTCCCGCATTTAATTTTCCCACGATTTCACAAATACACATACCTCCGACAATTTCGATATATCACAAATATCGCATCACAAAGATCACAAACATAAAATCCACATTCACGAACATCTAATTAACATTCACAAACATCGAACGACAAGATCAACATCATGAACACAATAAAGTAAACATCGATCATGGCTGCCGTGGTGGCGCCCCAAGAGCCGCTCCGCGAGGTTGGCGACCATGTTCCTCGAGCCGCTGCCGCTGCTGGTCGCCCCGAGTAGGTGGCACGGCGGGCGGAGGAGTAGACATCGCAGAACCCGAACCCTTCGAGATTTTTCAATTAGTAAGTTGATATATGTACAATGCGATAGTATATTGATTTGGCATAGGAGACTTACCGCTGGATCACGAAACCGTGGACGCCGACGTTCGGGTAGTTGGGTGTGGGGACGAGGCCGGCTGGTCCCGTGAGGTGCCCGTGGTGCCGCCTCAGACTTGGGTAGCCGCCCGCCCAACATAGGTGCCTGGAGGGGCCGGATGGCTACCGTGACACGGCCGGGCACGGTGTAGGGACCTCGCAGCCCCACCGACTCGAGGAGCTGCCCGCTAGCCCCAAGCGTGACCACTTGGACCGCCTGCACATATATTTGATTTCGTTAGTAGAGATGATAAGATATGCACTATAAAAAGAATTGAATTGCGATCAGTGTTACCTCAAATGATTTAACGCCGAGCCGTCGGGCCTTCTGTCATAGTCCTCTCGCAGCTCTCGACTCTCTTGCATCGCCTTTAACATTTCTCCGTCATGGGCCCGCCTCCTCGTGTCTCTTCTCTGCCGCTCTCTCTCTCCTCTGCAGCGATCCTCGAATCGGGCGACGGGTCTCACCGCCTGCTCTGCTAGCCCGTACATCGGGCATATACTCAAGACTGCAACATGCATAATACAGCAATCGGTTTTGCAATCATAATATACAAGTGTACGAAGAGATCTTACAGTAGGTGGTCGCCACCGATCGCCAAAGGCGTCCGTGAGCCTTGCCCCCATGTGTTTATGAATCACATGAGGATCGAGGAGCCTCCTCTGATTGCTCTCCTCCCGTGCTCCTCTCTATAAGCGCCCTTATAACGCTCCTACATGTCGCTGTGATAGTCAAAATCAAACAAATAACCAAATGAGATATAGTTGTATTCACTAATCCTATCGACACTTACCAAACGGAGATAAGCATGGGGATCTAAGGTCGGTTGTCCACCAGTAGCGCTTTTTCGTGTGGGCTCTGCTTCCACACGCCCATCGGCTAGGCATAACCCCGTCTTCGCCAACTAAATTGTAATATGACCGATATGTGTTAGTTCGAAAATCTAAAGTGAAGACAAGTAAAAACTTTTTATTACCGCTTTTCCCCAATCGGCGATCGACCACCTCCCAAAGGTTTGTTTTGTAATCCTTCACGCCTGTTCTTCTTTGCCTTCTCGAGTTCCCTTCCACTCGGGCTGTCCCACTTCCTACCTATAGCCTCCCAGCGTCCTCCGACACCACTCAGACGGACTGGTTGTACCGACCGGCGATCAAGTACAATCTGGCGAAAGCACTGGCGGTGAGGTTTTGCCGCTCTGCCTCCTACAAAAACAGAAAAATGTGGAAATTAGAAACGAACACATAAAACTTAATTGTATTGTGAGGTTAGGTTACTCGCCTGTGATACTCCTGAACGGCCGAGACACGGGCATTGGACATCATGTCTCAGACTCTCTGCCGCCATCCTGCCGATAACAGAGCGAAGTCCGTCATTGAAGTCCTTCGCGAGCGAACTTTGAAATAAGTAGGATATAACAGCAGATATAGTTAGAAGATAAAATCAATAAATGAAGCTGAGTTATTTTTGTATCTTACCCAAAACTCATGGATAACTCGATCATGGCAGTATATCCCCATGCGGGCTAGCTCAGTAGTCATCCCAACAGACACTGGTCTTGTCGCCCCATCCCGGGTTATTAGCCCAGATAGTATCGCCGCCGCCAGGTGCCAAGCGTTGTCCCGGCCGATGCCTCTCGCTGACATCCACCGAGACATGTTGTCTGCATATTAAACAAAAAATGTGACAGGTTTATATAATTAAATTCAAAATGGTACGTAAGTAATTGGCTACAAAATATGTACTGCCACCGCAATCTGGATCGCCATCGTCCAGATCGCTGAGAGTGCGGCCCTCACCTGTTCGGGCCCTCTTCCTCCTACCTCCCGAGAGGACGACCTCCTGGCTATCTCTAGCCCGGACGCACTCGCCCACTCTCCCGAGTCGAGCGAGCTCTCCCTGCCTCGAGGCCTCCTCCTCCTCCTCCTCCGCATGCCGCGGAGGGTTAACGAATCAAGCGCGGCATATCCCGCATATGAAAATTAAAGAATAGTTAGTCAAATAAATAATTTAAATCTTGATAAATAATTAAAATTAAGATATTTTAGTACGCACATGTAACCTCGGATATTTATAATATCTAGCAAGAATTATCGTCGACATCCATAATATCTTCGCTTAACGATCCCACGACATCCGGTCTTCTTGAACCTCATGTTCGTCTTCTTCTTCGACATCCGGTCTTCAATTGCTTGTAATTCATCAAGTCCCGACCCAATATCGACTACCATTGTGGTGTTCAATGGTGATCCTGTGTTGGACCTTCGTAATCATCGGTTGTTGGGTCTAACAATCAGCTCGCCGACGGACCTTAAACACAACCCACCACGACTTCAAATCTTCCTTAACACCGCTTTTATAGGTTTTTGGCATGGATAGGGAGATAATACACCGTTTCGCTGGTTTGCGAGAATGAATGGATCGTACTTTTAAGTCCGGAAGTGTGCTTTACCTCAACTAAGCCAATATCATGTTTACGCTTAACGCCATCATATGGATCAAACCACGACAACGAAATAGAACTATTGAGAGCTCTTTCTTCGCCTTGAATACCGGTTCGATTATCTCTTCGATTATACCGTAATAATCAACCCCATCCTCCCCGGCATAAGACACAAATTGCATCGATCGCAAATCAGGTTTTGACCGCTCATGTGGAGTAACGGAATCGAAAACCGCTTATATCGTAACGGTTATGAACTTTCACGATCTCATGCATCCACGTGACATTTGACGAAGATCATTATGTAAACTAGCATCAATAGCAGCTTGTTTCCAAAACCATGCTAAGAAATTCGCCGCCCATGTCCAAAGACCCGTTCGCAAAAGTTGAGTTCTATCACCAAAGCTAGCTATCGTCGACTTCCTTTCCATTCGACTCGGACAAATTCGTCTCGATACCGCCAACTCTTCGATGTTGTCGAATATATATAACAATACGACAACTCGCTCATCCCCAGATAAGTCTCGGTCGATGCTTACCTACCGCCTCCTACCTTGCACCTGAAAAATTCTTAGCTCAGATCAACTCTGCGATCGATCGAACGGTATCTCGGATCTGAATATTCACATTTTATCTATTGCCAAGTATTTGTTAGTGAAATTAGTAATCTCCTAACATGATATGCCTCGGCTATTGAGCCTTCGACTCGTGCTTTGTTTTTGACACTTGCTCTAACATTTTTAGTCGACGTTCTATAGGATACATCCACCTATATTGTAATCGTCCCCAAGTTGAGCTTCATAAGGTAGATGCACGAGGAGATGTTGCATTGGATTGAAAAACCCGGGAACATAAATCTTTTCTAACTTGCATACAAGCACGGCGATATCATCCCCAAGCTTCATCATATCATCCTTATTGATCTCCTTAGCACATAATTTTCTGTAAAAGAAACTCAATTCACTAAGAGCTCTCCAGACATCTTCGTGCACGTAACCTCATAACACGATGTGCACGAGATCTCGCATGAATATGTGAAAGTCGTGGCTTTTCATTCCATTTATCTTTCCTTGAGTGATGTTCACGCCACGCCCAAAGTTCGACGATAAGCATCGGAAACTTTAGACTATTCTCAAACCAAAGTAATACCTCCTTCTTCTGCGAGATCATATAACAATACGCAGCTTTTGGCTTCTTCTTTTCCCCTTCGCCATATTCATTGTCGATTCGATCACATATGTCCCGACAATCTCACCGTGCTTCGCATTATCTTTACTTTTTCAGCTATATCAAAGTTTGTACCATATATGGCCTCTGCTCGTTTTTTCTCTTGATGCATCACATCAATGTTGTGCGGCAAAGAAGATCATTTGCATATGGCAAAGCATATATGCAACATTTGTGTGTCCAATTATGTGAGATACCGTAATCTTCATAGGCTCCATTCTGACCCAAAGATCAATTGGGAATGCCATTCCTTTATGAACGCAATACCCACACGACCACGCTTTCTCCTTTTTATTGTGGTGTTCTTACTAATGCATTTTTCTGCTTCCAAAAGGATGTCCCGGTTTCAAAAATGCTCGATGACAACGAACCAACTCGGTTTGCCACCAAATCAGAATCGAATGCCTCAGATCATCCAAACACACAGACAACTAAGCCGCCCATGTGTACTCCATCCGGAGAACATACCGTAAGCGGAAAATCATGTATTGAGTACATGTAGGCAGCCCTCATACAGAAAGATCTGTTTGTTTTTCTATCGTATGTCGGAGCACCCTTTTCCCATAACTCCTTCAGCTCGTCAATCAATGGACTCATAAACAAATCAAGATTTTTTCCAGGATTCTTTGGTCCAGGCACGATTAAAGAAAGAAACATAAACTCTTCTTTCATCAGAATTGAAGGCGGGAGGTTCAGAGGAATGCTAAAACGGCCAACATGAGTATGATGCAGCCATCATATTGAAAGGCGAAAGCCATCAAGGGCAAGTGCTAGCCAAGACGCTCCTTGGATCCGCTGCGAACTCCGGATACACCCTATCAAAGTGTTGCCACGCTTCTCCATCACCGGATGAACCATCATACCAGGTCTTACACGCTACCCTCCTTATGCCACCTCATCTCACTGCATGGTCTCCTCCGTAATGAAACATCTTTGAGTCGTTTTTTAACGGAAAGTACCGCAGATTTTTTTCGCCACTTTGGTCTGTTTCTTTTCTCCACAACCGTCGACGATCTCAATATATCTGGACTCCCCACAATGATCACACACATTTTTGGCAGCCTCATTTTTGTAATACAACATGCAATGGTTCGGACAATAGTCTATTTTCTCGTAAGGCATTCCTGCATCAAAGAAGCGCTTTTCTACACTCGTACCAACTTGGTGGCATCTTGTGTCCTTCAGGAAGCGCGTCGCTTAAACATCCTAACAACTCATCAAAACAATTGATAGAGAAGTTATACTTGCATTTCAGAGCCATCATCCGTGTTACCATAGAGAGCAGGGTCACGGTGGTTTGATCATGCAAAGGCTGTTTGGAAGACTCTACCAGGGTTAAGAATTCGGTCATAGTGGTAGTTGCCTGCTCATCATCAAAATCATAGCCAAAATCATCCATCATATCTTGCATTCTGTCAACTTCATCAAATCCTTCGTCGGGAGGAGTAGGGACGACACGAGCACAACCACTCTCACCGTGATAAACCCAACGACGATAACCGCCTTACACCCATTTTTGCATAAATGCATTCCCATATCATACCGTGTCCTCTTTCTACAGCTTCCACACTCCGCATAAGGGCAATGAACGTCGCCGTGTCGTGGTTTGGGGTCGCTTTGAAAGCATTATCAACAAATGCATTGGCCTTCTCATACCATTCATCCAATGTTGTCCGCTCGATCTCCATCCATCGTACATCCACCTCCTCTCTTCATCCATCGGTCTTGACACGGAAGCTACACGTTAGGGTTTCGTAAAAGGCTTAGGAAGGCTTTAAACCCACTCATTTAGTAGCCGCCGAGACGTTTCATTGTGGCATCGATAAGACGAAACAAAATTTGGAAGATAACCCTATAGTTCTCTTAGTGCAACGATGGCTAAAAAGCTGAAAGCCAGCTTAACAGCACTTATGTTATGCACTAGGAGAACTATAGGGTTATGCTGCCGAAATTTTATCTCGTTCCTATCGATGCCATAGCAGGACACGCCTAAGCGGTTATCGTGAGTCGCCCATCGACGCCACACATTGGCTGTCCATCGGACAATTCGGGTCATTTTGCACACAGTAATAGAAATGAACGAATCACCGTCAATTTCTTTACATCGTTGTGTTTTACCCTTAACGGGTGACGACGCTAGGTTACTAATCGGTTCGAGACTTACAAAAATACAATAAAATAGGCATAGCACATAGCAAAGGAAAATTATATCTATAATTAAATAGCAAAGCATTACAATTGCATTACCTAATTTCGCAATTTTATAAATTAGGTAATTTTTAATAATCATTACTTACAAAACTAATTAACTCAATATTATATAAAATGTATATATAAGTTGCATCTAAAATTAAATGGTAAAACAAAACAATTGCATTATCTAATTTTCAATTTTATAAATTTTATTAATTTTAAATTATTACTAATTACAACACTAATTAAATTTTCGACGGTTTAAGGTCACGAGACTACACAACAAGAATTTTAAAAAAGCGAAGAAACAACACGCACCACCGGCGACGAAGCGGTCGTCGAAAGTTAGGCTAGACGCGACGGCGGCGGCTCGGACGGTGGTAGCGCGCTGGCAGCGGCGCGCCACGGGCGCTGGGCGATGAACGCGGAGGCGCGGGGGAGGGGCGTGAGGGCGAGGCGCGGCGCGGCGGCGGCGCGGCGACGGCGCAAGCGGGCGGCGGCGCTGGCGACGGCGGGCGGCGGCGGAGACGGCGCGGCGGGCGGCGACGGCGCTGGCGACGGTTTCGGCGGCGCTGAGCGACGGCGCTGGCGACGGCGAGGCGGCGCGGCGACGCGGGCGACGGCTAGGCGGCGCGACGCGGCGGGCGCGCTGGGAGGCGAGACGGCGGCGGCGCGACGTGCGGACTCGGGAAAATTTGCCTAAGTCCCGCCATGAAGTTTTTTATAACAACTACTCGACGGCTTTAGGCCGTCGTGCAAGATCCCTACCAGACAATTAACCAACGAAAACATGACACGTGGCGAAGCTTAAGCTGCCGCGACGGCTTGGCCGCCGAGATTACAGCCGCAACGCGAGACGTTGTCGCTGTTTTCGACGGCTAACGGCCGCCGAGATAACTCCGTCTGTCGTCGTCTGCTCACCACGTGTCACATTTTCACAAAGCCACGATCTATATCGACGCCGAGAGCCGCCGATAATATTTAAAGGGTGACGTGGCCCGCTTATTTCCTTTTATATCGACGCCGAAGCCGCCGAGAAAGATATGTGTCGGTCGGCTCTTGGATTGTCCATATATCGACGGCTTGAAGAAGTATAGCCGTCGAGATAACTCTATTGCGACGGCTTACGTTGACTACCGTCGTCAATAATGCTCTGTCTCGACGGCCTTTTATTATGCCGTCGAGAATGTGCTCTATCTCGACGGCTAGTGCAAAGACCCCTTCGATGGTCAACATAGCTTACTTAATTTTTATAAAAATTTAAAAATCTTTGGTGCTTCTAAATGGCTAATAATGTTTATGACATGATAATGTACTATGAAGAAAATTCAGATGCTCAAATTAAATTTGCAAACGGAGTTGCCTATGTAAGTGGTTATATCGAGCGAGTATAAGTGAGCGTTCTATAGAGTTTTATGATTTATGGGTCATGGGGATATCAAAATTTTCAAATAATGCACCATTGTGTCGGAAAACCATTGTATATAGATCATTTCAATTGAAATGTAATAAAATATTGCATTTTAAAAACATTACAATACAATTTGTTAGTTTTAAATATATATACATATATTATACCTAACCTAAATTATAAATACAAATTATTTCAAGAATTAGTATGCAAAAAAATAACACCTTGCACCATTATATATTTTCCCAAAATTTGGGACTGCATCAAATTTTATTTGTTATTTAAGTTCTTTTTATTTAAATTGCTAAATAAGCAAATCTGGAAATTATGAAAAATATTTACAAAATGAAAAATTCAATGGGCCAGCCCACCAGTTGAGATTAACTATTTCTCGACGGCCACATTCTAGCCGTCGAGATTGATTCATTATGATGGGCCGGCCCATAATCTATTCACGACGGCTGATTGTGAGCCGTCGAGATAGAGTCTTCCCGCCTTCGCGAAAAGCCGGAAAAACGTGCGCGCGGGCCTCAAGGGACCTTATATCGACGGCTTTTCTATGGCCGTCGATATTAGGGCCACTGTGTCGACGGCATTTGCTTGGCCGTCGATATTAAGGTCACTGTGTCGACGGCCTATATATAGACATGCATGTCTCTGGGAGTACAGCACTACACCATGCTAAGTTAATTAGCTTGAGTCCCATCGCTACAACAAGCTAGCTAGGGCACCCACCTATCGAAACGAGATGGATTTCACATGCAAGTTGCAAATGCAACATGAAAGAAAATTCCACAGCACATGCAACGTACATGCACCAGCTGTTTCACAAATGTACGGCGAGAAACGAGCTAGATGGATTATTGGGAGAGAAGTAAAATCGTTTGTCCCATCAATAGGTGCTCGATCGACGATCTGTTGCAACTTGCTCCATCTGCAGGTGCCAAGTTGGTGAGCTCCATGAACCTTGTCCATTTCGTCGGCCACATACATCTTATTAAGCCCTAATTAATAGCATCCAAAGTTAACCTAGCCGGGTAGCTAGCCGCACTCACCTAAACCAAAGGCCGCATGTGGCATTTGTGCTTTATCTCGATTGTTTGAGCGATGATGAACATGAACATGTAAGGTTACAGCTGGATAGGACTATCTACATCGATCTATAACTGTGTAGATAGGCCGTACGTACGTGCTTATCGGCATCCTGAACAGTAAATTAAAGCACGTCAAACAAACACAGTTTTTTTTTTTTTTGAGCAAAGGATAGGAGAGCTGCCGTCTATTGATCAAAAGTAAGAAGGTAAAAAGAGTTGGAGGGATTACCCCTCCCCCTAGGGGGAACAAAAGAGCAAGGTAAGCTTAATTACAAGGAAACTAAAATGGCAAAACAAACAAACACAGTTTAATTCCCTTGAGAAAATTGCAGCCCATAAACATTTTATTTCTGAAAGCATCAAACAAACACAAGGCAATGCGATCGACACATGCTGGTTAGGAAGCTAGCTCCTACTGAAACAGCTAGCATTAAACGTCTAGCTCGGAGCAGCTGGATTGGGGCTCTTTTGGCGTCTCTCCGCCATGCCGGCCATTCTGCTCTCCAACATCAATCCTCAAGGACCCCAACCACCGATAGATGCAGGAGCTAGCTTTTCAATGGCCGCTGGGTAACCTGCTGCTGTCGCCAAAACTACCTCACTCTCGTTCTACCCTTGACATGGTAATAATAGTTTGTGTAGTTTAACGAGATTTATTTTTTGAGCAAATGACAGAAGAATTGTCTTCTATTGATCAAGAGAAGAGGAGTACAAAATTTGGGGAACAAACCCTCCCCTGGACGTGATTAATTAGGTAATTACAAAAAGAGCTCCTGTGGCCATCCACAACCACGGGTCGTCGTGCAGGAGTTGGAGGAAGATAGGACGTTGGCGGCTTGCTTGTCTGAATATGCGATTGTTACGCTCTAGCCAAATGTGCCAGATGGTTTCGGAGATCAGGGAGAGGGAGCCTTGCTGCGGTCTGGCCCATAGGATCACATCTGCCTACCATTGAGCGAAGTTGTTGGTGTTCTTTCAGCTGTCTGTCTAAAATTAGTGCGCCAAAGACCAAAGGTGCAAGTTTAGCATTAAAAAAGATTATCTATCCATGAAAAAAATTCCACGATGAGGATTAGCAAATCCGTGCGTGCATGTGCTAGTTAATTAGATTAGTAGTTTGTGGGGAAGATTTGTTACTGTTATCTTGTGACGCCACTGGTCACGCCGTAAGGGTTACTGCCAGTGCCAGGATGTGACAAGCTATAAGAGAGACGACGGCAAGATCATTCATCATGCAATTAATATTGAAGTGTTGGTCTTGGGCTCAATTTTAACAATTGGTTATTACGCCATATACCCAAATTTCTATAGCTGGAAGCGCGCTATGTCGGTCGTTCTTTTGAGCTTGACGATGAAGGTGACAATGTGTCGTTCAACTACCCGTAGCTTACGACAAAGAATTACATGATGTGGGCAATCAAGGTGGAAGCTATCATGGAGGCCCAGGAAGTCTTTGTGAACCCAATGGCGAATGATGTAGTCAATCTGAAGGACAAAACAGCCAAGCCCGCCTCTTTCAGGCCCTACCGGAGGATCTTCTTTAGGTCGTGACGAAGAAGACAACCAAGGAAGTTTACGATGGACTTAAGACACAATTCATTGCTGCTAGCTTGGCCGGCCTTCAGCAGGCCCTAGCATTCGACCGAAGGATTGCTCCCTTAAGAAGCCTTAGTGCGTGCAACCTTCTCCTTATGAATGAATTAACCTGTAGTTTCTTAACATATAATCTCTGGGGTCTAAACTCTTCGGTTCGTCGTGAGGGTGTGAGACAGTTAGTGCAGTCAACCGGAGTGACATAACTTTGTCTCCAAAAAACCAAACTACAGGTTATAGACAGTGTGAACCTTAAAGATATTGGAGGCTCTTGGCTGGAAAGCATGTTGCACTTACCATCCACAAGTGGTAGAGGTGGCATAGCACTTCTTTGGGATGCCAGCCAAGTCAGGGTGAACCTCCCTATTCAGCGACAATACTCAGCCTCCTATTAAGTTACCGAGTTGCCCACTCTTAACTACTTTTATGTAATGACTATGTATGGCCTAACAGAAGCATTCCTTCTTTGACGAGTTGTCCTCCCTATCATTCTCACACCCTGTGCTCAGAAACACTATAATCTTCGCCTGCTTAAGGTTTATTTGGTGCGAAAGGAACTCAATAATCTTTAGAAACACAACCAACTCAGTTGATCGGATCTCGGACATCAGAATGGACGATCTCAAATTGTGGAAATTGGTGGGAGCTGCCATTTGTAGTGAGTAGTCCGCTCAGTTTCCAATCCGTGGATATTTCTATCTTCTTTTCTTTTTTACTTTTTGGTCTCAATCTCCGGGCTCCTTGTCCTTTGTAAATATGTTTGCTTTCCTTCTTAAATGAAACGAGAAAGGTGACCAGCGCGTTTGCGCGATTAGATTTGTGTTAAGATATAGATAATATATCAGATTAGATTTAGGCACTACTAGAAATGTAACATTTATCGAGCGTACAGAGGCAAATCCTACGGACCCTCGGTAAAGAAAAAAGTGGCCGACGGTTTGTAGTTTTCCGATGGTTACGTTGAGAACGCTCGGTAATTATTACTTTCTCCGACGGGGCAGGCCATTTACCTAGAGTGCGTTAGTGGCTCTTGGCCATTTGACGAAATCACCGACAGGGGAAAATCTTTACCGTGTGTGGAAGTACAACCCTCGGTCATTGCAAATAGTTACCAACGGTTTTTAGGAAACCCGGGAATGGCCAACGGTAGAACTAAAACTCTCGGCCATCTAAAAGAATAGCCGACGGTTAAAAGAAAACCCTTGGTCATTTAAGGGAATGACCGACGGTTGAAATAAAACTCTCAGTCATTCATGATGATGGCCGACAGTTAAAATAAAACTCTCGGCCATTTGAGAGAACCTTGGCCATTCAAGGAATGACCAAGGTTTAAAGCAAAACACTCACCATTGTATACAAAATGATAGGAGTTAAAAAAAATGCATGTACAATTTTAAACAACAAGTGTGTGAGGTGAGTTGGCTAGGTGGGAGAGTTCTATTTAATAGGTCATGGGTTCGAATCCTATGCAACACACATTTATAATTAGCTTGATTTAATGGAAAAAAAATGATGTCAAAGTTCAAGTATGTATAGAGAGGTTCATCCTGATAGGAAAATATTTTTCCTATTTCATTCGTTAAATTTGGTCATATTTATTCCACCACATTTTTCCAGTGTTTACCATTTCCGTCGGTGTGTTAAACCTACTCACTCATACTTTTCTCGAGTGTTCTCTATTTCCGACGATAAGTGAAAGGCACTCACCCATGCATTTTTCGAAAGTGCTTCAAAACTGTCGCTAAATTCATTCCCGAGGGTTTCACGGTAATTGCATCTAATTACCCACCATGGGTGGTCGAGGAAGTTATCGACGGTATACGCTCGGCCATATACATGTCCTACGGTATTTTCTAATGGCCGACAGTATTTGCACACTCGGTAAAAGTTAGAATTCTAGTAGTGAGGGTTTATCTCTAATATATAGATCAGCTTTAGTAGTTTGTTATAGAGGTTAATATTGACCGCTAGATTTACATAATAAAATCCCTATTCAACGATGTAGATTTTTTCTTTTTTTATGATTAACGAGAGAATTTGTACTATTTTTCGATTAACGTACGTGGGAATTTCTAAGATTTTAGGATTAGTGTGATGGCTCCGTTTAACTCTACTTTATATATAGATAGTAGAAGATTGCCTGTTGGCCTTACAATAAAAACTCTGTAACTTTAACGGCCAGACTTTGCTTGCGAAGAGACACGCAAACGCAATGCAATACAGGCAGCTAGTCCAGCTCGATCACGCAAAGTCATAATCTTTCTAGAACGCAATGAATTTGGCATGCAGACGAACTGATTTACTATAATCTACCTACCCATCCTGATTAATCCGGACGTATATACTTTGATGCTTCAACAACACCACCACTTGGTCCTAAGCTCCTAGCGAGTAGCGACACGCGGAAGCCATAAAAAAGGGATAGGAATCAATCTTTTGAAACACACCAGATTAAAGGAAATTCTGTCTGTCTGAGGTCAAAGAAAGAAATCAACATGCTACATTGAAATTAAGTTCCTTTCTTCGGTGCAAAGAAAATGTGCCAAAGTTTAATTTAGCAATTTGCGTTGGGCATAAGCTCGAGGGAAGCACACGCCACCCAATCCAGTTAATCACAAGCCACGTGCAATTACATGGAGTAATTAATAATTAATGAGAGAGCAAAGCATGTTTAGTAGGTGGCCGGTGGAAAGCAAAAAGGTCAAATTAAGATCGTTGCAAATGGAAAAGATTGCAAGTAGCTTAATTGCAAGTAGTTTTAGAATGTCTGATTCTCTCATTTTGCTCTGCTTAAGTTGTCTGGTGGACCCCTAGCTAATATCCACTTGCCAATCATTGCTTGGAATAATACCATTAGTGTTAGGTATGTCTAGAATCAAGAGAAGGGTTAAAGCGACATCTGTGTTTGGAGATTCTTGCTACGCTTCGCTTTCCATCCTTTTGGGCTCTGGAATCTGATGCTCGGAAGAACTTCCAGTTTTCTTTTTTCTAAAGGCTTTGCTCGGAATAATAATTTGGTTGAACTTTGTCGATAGCAAAGTTGTCTGAATCAAAGACTAACAAGGCAGAATTATTGACTTCTTTTTGCCACATAGAAGTGCTCTTGTCGTAAATTATGAACGTGCATGCGTGCGGGTTTTCACACAGCAGGCTGTTTTAATTTAAATTTTGCGTAATGTATATGCATAACTGTTTCATCATTTCGGGAAATAGACGTACGGATGAACGTCGCATGCACAGAAATGTTTCTAGAACTCCATTCAAGAAATAAAATACATATCTATTTTTTAGGTATCTCAAAAAATTCTAGAGACAACATCGACTTGGAAAACGTTCTCCAAGACTTACCTGCGACGCGATCCACTTTTCCCATCAAATACTTGGGTCTTCCACTATCCATCAAGCGCCTCAAACACGTCCACTTTCAGCCGCTCATTGACAAAATCTCCAACAGACTTGCTAGCTGGCGCGGCCCTTTGATGTCCAAAGGGGGTAGGCTAACCCTACTCAAGGCAGTTCTCTCGGCGCTCCCAACCTACACCCTTTCAGTTATCAAACCCCCTTGTTCTGTTGTCCGAAAAATTGACAGCATCAGACGGGCTTGGTTGTGGAATGGTTCCGAAACGGCCGCTGCGGGGAAAAGCCGTGTTAATTGGACTACCATCTGCTCCCCAACTAACCTCGGAGGCCTTGGCGTCATCGAGCTCAACTCCTTCACTAGAGCTCTTCACCTTCGCTGGCTTTGGCTTAGCAAAGTCTCCACGACGGCGCCTTGGTCCAATCTTCTGGCCTCCAACCCGCCTCAAGACTATGACCTCTTCTGTGTAGGCTCTACTGTAACTGTGGGAGATGGCAATTTGGTCTCCTTCTGGGAGGACCCCTGGCTTTCTGTCCTCCCCCCGAAGGTCTTGGCTCCACAACTCTTCTCGGCCTCTTTACGGCACAACAGGTCAATGAGCGACGCCCTAACAAACAATAACTGGCTGCTCGACCTCGGTCAAAGGATCACCGCCCAGATGATACCGGAACTCATCTCCCTACTAGTACGGCTGTCTCAAAGCACACTCTCTGCGGGAATGGCTGATCAATGGTCCTGGCGCTTCTCCAAGGATGGGTCCTTCTCTGTCAGATCCGCGTACAGGCTACAATTCATCGGCCGCTGCCCCAAGCCGGTAATCCAACGTGCTTGGAAACACTGGGCTCCATCAAAATGCAGGTTCTTCCTTTGGCTCCGGCTCCTCCAACGCGTCTCGACGTCCGACGCTCTACAACGTAGGCGCCTACCAAATGCCTACTTCTGCCAGCTGTGCCTGCGCAATCTGGAGACACCCGAACACCTTTTCCTCCAATGCGATTACATCGCCTTCATTTGGGAACGTCTGGCTCTCTTGACAAACTCCCCAACCGTCACCCCGTCGTTCTGGAGACATCAATCCAATGTCCTAGCCTGGTGGAACAAGGATATACTCAAAGGTAGGGCTACGCCTGGTACTTTATCAATAATCTCTGGGACCATCTGGCACTTGTGGCTGGAACGTAACAACCGGCTTTTCCGCCAAATCGAGCGGCCCCGAGTCATCTTCCTCCAGCATCTCATCGACGAACTACGGCTCTGGATAGCCGCGGGAGCCAATTTTGTAATCATGTAATCAATCAAACATTATTTTGTACCCTTGGGGGAGGGTCCAATCCCCCATCCTGTAACTCTTCTCGCTTTAATCAATAGATGGCAGCTCTCCTACCCTTTGATTCAAAAAAAAAAAAAAATCTAGAAACTGCATATGTGAGACACAGACATCTCAAATTCTGAACAACACAAAGAGCTCCACGTAAAAATATTCCATGTCACATCTTGCATGCAACGAAACTAGCTAGTGCGGTTCAACAGTCAGAACACGTAAATTTTATTCCATGTCACATCATGCATGCAGTGAATTAGGGCAGTTCTTTCTCGTACGTACTTTGACATGTATTTGGACGATCACAGCTTCTACGTACCGCTACTAGACCGGCCGGTGATTTGTGTCTTGTATAAACTTATAGGCGCAAATAATTTCTTTTGCAACCAAAAGGTCACCGAAAGCACGCTAAACAAAGAAAATTCTATTGTTTAATCTTCAACCATGTTCATGAAAAAACGTCCAGCAACAACCTCAAACGAATGACACGTCTGAACCATCTCCTCCATTTCATCTTCCTTTTACAGCAATGCCTGCTGACGCAGCCAATAGACTCTCCTGGAGACGATTTGAAATAAGAGATTTTCTTTTTATCAAAACCACATCATTTACGACGTATTCAGACAGCCATGCATGAAATAGCTACAATACAAACTAAAATCTTATTCCAAAGTCCTAGCTCCATCTTAGATAGTCGGTCCTCAACAAGATGAGAGAAGTTTCTAGGGGGTTTGAAACCTATAGCTATTTAGATTAAACACCAAAGAGTTAGCCAATTGACCATTAAAGAACAAGTATTAAATGAATCCACTCTTTTTATAGAAGGCCCAATTTGGGCTACTAGGCCAATTTTATTTCATCGTATTGCCTTTTGTTAGAATAACTCCTTTCTCTAAATACCAGAAAAAATTTTAATTTTAAAATGTAGGTAGATGAAGTTTCCAAAGCAACTTGTTGTCATGGATCACATTCATTTTCAAATAGTTGTGGCACATAGAATGAACAGGAAAAATTTTCATCATTATGTAATTTCCACACCACCTTGTTATGCTCTTAGTAAAATTATTTCTTCTTCTTTGAAAACACTTATTTATGCAAACATCAAAGACAAAAATGATCATTTCAGGTCAGAAGGGTAAATAGCACGTAAGTTCTTTAATTAGCTTCCATCCATAGCCTGTTGAGTTAGCACGTGCTACGCTGAATATTCCCCCCTTTTTGTTGCTGTTTTTAATCTCCAAATCAGCCAAAACAAATTCATATTTAATTTTAATGGACGCGGTGTATTTAGACAAATGGCTAAAATTTTGCAATATCGATCCTATACTTGAAGAGTATATATCAACATATTTTGTGCAGTTGTGCTTCCCTAAAACCAATGCTTTGGATCAGTACTTAGTTATTTGCAGTTCCTTAATGGTGCACGCGCGTAAATTACAGAAAATTTTGATCATCATGGAGTTTCATAAAAGCATTTATTTACAAGGAAACAACAGAGGAATATATCGAAATGTCTGGACGATTTATTCCAACATAAAGATGAACTTGTTGTACATAATATATTCAAACCGTATAGCTTTCGCGCATCGATCTCCTATGTGCTAGTAGCTAATTAACACCACACTCAGCGCACTACTGAAACCTGACTTCAGAAGCAGCACACGAGCATCCTTGCCTCAAGCTGCCTCTCCATGTTGAATCTCGCGATGAAGTCTTCCACTCTTCTGTTGAGCTCATCTGTAGGCAGCCCCATCTCTTCCTCCTCCTCCTCCTCCTCCTCCTCCTCCTTCTCATCCTCCTCACCTTCCTCTTCATCGATCACCTCTTCTCGCAACTCAATTCTTCCATGTTCAGAGTGTTCATTGTTGTCCATGCTCACATCTGCATCACGAAAATTGGCCACCGGGATAGCATCATAGACTACGTCTTCCCTCAACTTCTCAGAACCAGCAATGCTCGATGCAGCATCCAGCAGCTGGTCATGACATTGATCTAGCTGCGGCAGGGTCCCATGTACAGCCACTGTGCTGTCTTCTTCTTCCTCCTCGTTGATCATCTCGGCGAGCTCCCCATCTCGCTCCTTGATCATAACTGGTGTCGAAACCAATTGCTGATGCTTCTTCACAACATCGATATAATCCTCACTGCTCAGAGAGCGAGGATCATCAGTGCTGCCTCCCAGTGACAGCTTCGACTCGTTGGCGAGGAAGATGACGATGATGTTGGAGAAGACGAAGAGGCACTTGGGCGTGACGATGGCCGACACGGCAGAAGGGATCGACACCAAGAAGAAGTTCCTAAGGAAGACATACATGTGAGGTGCCCAGGTCGCCATGGAGAGGATGGCCAAGCCAAGGACAGTGGCCTTGAAGAAGGCTTGGAGCTGGCTTGCAAGGCCTCTTTCCATGCCGGTTTTTCTTGCAATGGGACGTCGTGGCGTTGGGTTGGTTTTGGTTTTGGTTTTGCTGGGTAGAAGAGAAGAGAGTGCATATGCATGAGTCCACAAGAACCGGATGAATGCACACATATCACATACGGGGTACTGGCCTATTTATATAATAGGATAGTTGTGGACTTGTGGCCGAGCTACCTGTTGTTTCCTCGCTGGCTAAGTTATTCTCCCGTTGAAATCACTGGATTCTTTGCCTTATGCTGTTTTTTTTATTATTTCTGCTTTGTTCTTAGAGGGCCGGCTTCTTTGCAAAAGCAGTGGGATATTTGGGATGTGATGTTTCCTGTTGCCCTGAAAATGTAGGCTCATTGCAAGGTGTCCAGCCATCCAAGCCTGTGTCTAGGGGTCTGCGTGAAGGACTTAAGGAGAACTCATAGGACTGAAATTGTGGCAAAATGCATCTTTGGATCTACTCCCTCCGTCCCTGAAAGCTTGTCATTCTGGGATTCGAAAATTGTCCCTTAAAGAATGTTATTTTAGGACAATAAATGCTAGATTCCCCTCCCACCACTATAAAATACCTATAGATTCCCCTCCCACCACCAACTCCTCATCCAACTATAGCTAATAAATAGGGGCATCCAAGGTCATTTCACCTCTTAGATAATTTGAATGTTTGAATGCTAGAATGACATTCTTTTAGAGATGGAGTAGTAGTTTTTAACTAATGGGTAGGGACTCTATTTCATTCCAGACAAAGAAAACACAACCACCGGCTAAAGAGAGCAAACACCAGAACCACTCTAGGAAGTAGTCGATATGACCATCGGGCTACACGGTAAGATGGCAAGAGGAGTAATTATTCCCTAAGAGAGATTACAACAACGACAATAACAACAGGAGGAGGCCGAGGACAACAAAAAATTCACGCCTTAGAAGGAAACAACAGCACGCAACATTAATTGCACGCAACATTGCATGAATCAAGCGGTCAAGAGATGGAAGAGAAGAGAAAGGGGATGGCGATGGCGGCTATGGTGAGTGGGAAGGACGCGAGGGCGGTCCGACGGGCGTCGGACGCGCTCCCATCCAACGGCCAGCGTTAGATCATGTGTAAAATTATGTTATTTTTATTTCACCATGTAAAAAAAATCATTAAAAATTATAAATATTCTCTAATCAGTGTCAGGTTCCACATGTATTTTATTCGAATGTATATGATCAATATTCATTTTTATAAATGTTTTAAAGAAAAATCTATATGTATAAAAAAAAATATATGTCGAAATAGACATGCATTAGAGAATATTTCTGTTTTTATTGATTTTTTAAATTTTGTTTATATGGAGAAACAAAAAATTTCTCAAGATCTAACGTTGGCGTTGGATGGGCCAGCGCTGGGCGTCGGACGGGAGGCGCGTTCGATGCCCGTTGGACCGCCCCCGCGTCCGAGTGGGAAGGGTTACCCCATGGAGCCATGCGGGGAGGCAGATGAGGAGGACGGGACGGTGGCCGGTAGCGGAAGCATGGAAAACCCTAGTTGCCTGCCTTTCCTAAAGTCTGGAGCTCATGAGGTTTTTGGATCTAGAGTCATGCCACCAAATTCTGCTAGTTTAATTAAGCAGTGTTTCAAGCTTCAACTATATGAACTTTCCTCAAAAGCATACATATAATTTTCATTTTCAAATATGATATTTATCGTCTAAACTTGCATTATTTTAAGTGATATTTTATATCAAAAAAATGTTGACTTTTGTTTTTAACTTTTTAATTTTCTAAACTTTCCTGAAACTCCCTCAAATCTTCCAAGGAAAAAAAGGTAATTTGCTGATTTTCACAGTTTCTATGTTAGTGTACGTGGGAGTATACAATGAGAGACCAAAGCAGCCCCGAAATTTTTATTTGCATTGAGAGGTATAAAGATGTACTATAAAAGTATATATATAAAATCACAAAGAAACTAGAGTCGGTTACAAGATTAATAAAACTGGTGCCAATTCGGTTGAAATTATTTGTGCACATGCATATTATAAGTTGGCAACTTTTACTTTCGACATTTTTCAACGTAAGTAATTACATGGATCGATGGTATTACTTTTTTATGGATCAATTTCACCAACTTGGAACTCGATAGGTAGTTTCAGGAGAATGTGATAATAATATGGAAGAAAGATTAATTAACCAGAAGGAATATTTTATCTCTGTCATGAAATTTTTTAAAAACACTTAGCATCAAAATAATTCAAGAACTACATTAAACTACTAGAAAAGGGAGCAAGATTTCCCTGCTTGCTAACTACATTTCCCTGCATCGTACAAACCAAATGCTTTTGGCACCTCGTAGTAGTTTTTCTAAAAAAATATCGTTTTATTTCTTCTCAAAGCTCTTAAAGTCAATTTTTAATAACTGTTCTGACCATTTTAAACTCCCTCAAAGATCCACAACTATTTAGATTATTATTATCCACAACAGCTTTTCAGCTGAAAAGAACGACTTTTAATTCTTGAATAGGTTTATATATTTATCGAAAATATATGAACTTTAAGAGTTTGGTGAGGTCGACTCATTTCATTTGATGTCTCCGTCTAGCTAGTTCACGAATAGATGCACCAACACTGCACAGTTTTGCTCGGGGTGAAGAGACATTTTTATAGGAAAAAAATTATCCTGACTGATTGCTTGATTGGCTATTTGGCTTCACGGAGAGTTGGTGGCTGAAATATCACAAAAACATATTAATTTGCTATACTTATGATTGCCTGCGGTTTTGTGACTCAACAGCACGAGACCAGCTGTTTCAGAAATCCAGCTACTTCTGAGAATCATATAGCAGCTAGGTAGTACACCTTTGTGCTTCGCGTCTAAAGCTACACTTTAGCTGTACTGTTAGCTAACAGTATGTGGATAATTGCAATGTGCCCGTCAAAAGTTACCAAGCATGAGCTGCATGACTACCTAATCTACAACCAAAAAAAAAAATGGCTACACAACAGCAAACTCACTACACGCGCCTTTCCAATGTTTAAGAATTTACAGTAAAACTTCGGCAGTTACCAAGAACAAACTATGTCGATTATTCTAGCTAGTTTATTTCACCTCGTCATATAAAAATTTTAACTTGCCAACATTCACTTCACAGTATATTTTTGAGTAGTTGACAACATTTGCCACCATCCAAAAGTGACGAAAGCCGTGTTTATTCTCCAATCTCCATGCACTAGGCAACGATGCGTTGCAACCCAGCTGCCTGCTGATCGCTGGTCGCCAGCTAAGCTAGTGTCTCTAGAGCGTCAATAATCTTCGCTTCGGATGGAAGGTTACAATTACCAGTGATTTGATTTGGAGGGAGTAAATGCAAATCTAATGCATCTGCGTGCTTAGAAAGTACAACACCATGCACCCATGTCATTCCAGTGATTTTTTCTCTCTAATTCAACAAGCTTAGATTAAAGGATTTATCTTCAATTTTGAAGCCAAAACATGCAACATGAGCGGTTGTTCCTTAGGTGAATATATAGAAAGAAGAGAAAAAAATCTGATCAGCCATATGGAAACTTTAGCTGGTTCCAAACAGAGCGATTCTTGCTGAAAAATAGTGTGGGGAGGAACAATCATGGATTTCTGAATTTGTGGAATGCAAATTGAGCGACGAAATAAACTATACATGCAAGATAGAATAATATCAGGCTGGCAATTTCCTGCTTGGAGGAAGATAGAAGCAAAGAGCCAACAATGGAGTCTATTGTCCTTTCCACCCCCCCAACCCCCCACCACCCACCACACACACACACACACACACTCTGTCTGTCTGTTGATGAAGCTGACACTGGGGTGAAACACTCAAGAAGTAAAGTTTTTCCCCCTCTTTTTGGAATGTTTACACTTATGTAGCAGTATTTGTACGGGACTTGTAATTTATGCTTCCAATGTTTACAGTGAGGTGTGCTTGTTTTTTTGTGCACAGATGTTATTTCCTAGCGTACTCCAAATGGTAAAAGATTTATGTTCCTCAAAAAAACTTTGGAAGTATCAAATATCATGTCTATACATTTTTTTTTTGACTTGGTTGTGTATTTTGCCCTTGCTAAATACCTAGACAGCACATGATGTACTTGTTCACCTAGGTTCATTCATGTGATCCTTTTGTTTTCTGATATTTACCATCTTAGTTCTCCTCTACTACAAATTCTACAATGTCTTCATCTTGTCTTTCTTGGTGGTCACTGATCAGCATATATAGTGGCAAGGATGCCGTTTTGCACTGTCAAAGATATCGCAAATAGATGCATCAGCATTTCAGAAATGTAAGAATGGCTGATAATCCCATGCACTAATCCAATAAGAATGATATACAGCTACTAAATTGTGTCAATAAATCAACCTATCAAAGCCAATGTTACTGATCTGATCAAAGCATGGATTTTTTTTTTCTCGTTTCCTTTTCTAGTTTTCTTACCGGTTTGGCGAGACGGCTGTAGCGATGAGGTCCGGCCGGCCGGCACAGGGCGAGATCGACCGGCCGCCGGGACAGCCACCGCCACAGCCAGGGCGGTCCGCTACCTCCGCCGCGTCAAGATCGCCGGAGATGGCGGCGGCGGAGGAGGTGCGGTCGTCGGTAAGGGCACGGATGGGATTCGGCCGATGGGCCGTCTATGCTTGTCTTTTTAAGTTCTGTGGCCCACCATAATGTTATTCCGCTCTACGCTGGGCCGTCAGGTCCACGTCCTCCACCTGGTCGGGGCCAGGGGGAACCTCTGAATTTATTACTGCACTAGCTTTAATTTAATTCGAAATTAAAAAAATAATTTCCCGTTTAATAAAATTAAAAAAATAGCATCTCGGCGCCCGATCATCGGGCGTTAATTTTGAAACGCCGAACGGACGGGCGATTAATTATAAAACGCCCGTGAGTCAGGCGATATATAAATAACGCCCGTCCACCGGGCGCTTTATATAAAGCGCCTGTCCACTGGGCGCTTAATATAAAGCGCATGTCCACCGGGCGTTTTATATAAAGCGCCTGTCCACCGGGCGCTTTACCCATCCAAATGATCGGTGGCCCCCCCCCCCACCACTGCCATCAAAGCCTGAGAGAGATTAATATGGAACGCAATGCCACGACAGATGGGTTTCCATCACACCGGAAGCCATCAGTAGTCACCACGCGCCCACAGGCCTCCTCGCCCCGGGCGGTCGGGCCGATTGTCTGGCACGGCTCAGAAAATGAAGTTAAAGGCGTAGAAAACGAAAATGTATTGATGGGACCGATTTTTTTTTTTGTAAAATTTAACGTGAAAGAAAAAATACTTATAAAATTAGAACAAGTTATGCACCATTCTGTTATTCGATTCCCTCCTTTCTTGACATTATGAAATACGATATCGTTATGACATTATCATTATTAATAGGTAATTACTTTGTTATTAAATTAAACGTATGTTTAACGAGACATGACATGACATGAATTGACGTAACTCGCAGACATGCAGTGACATCCCACCAGCAGTCGGCCTTTTCTGCATGCAGCCCGCTGATTCCGGCACGCACTTCAAGACCTGCAGGGCACGCACTTCAAGGTGAAAGAATCCGAGGCGCGGGCGGAGCCGAAGCGTGCGCAGGGAAAAAAGAAACAACGTTGTTTTATGTATCATACGTGCCATGACTTGTATCACGTTAATCAATTTATTTTAATATTTAAGCATCGGTTCTGAAAAATCATAAAATTTGACGGTGACAACCGAGAATGATAAGAGAAGGTAAAATGACACTTTATTTTTTCTGACTTCGATCGGAATACAAGTACGCATCTATTTAAGGCAGTTGATCTGGAAAATGACATGGACAAATGCACCACCGAGTGCTGCATGAAAGGTTTTCGACGAAGTCTGGATTTTCGATGTGCCCGTACTCCCTCCGAAATTTATTTCGCTTGTAGCGCATAAATTCGCTCGGATTGTCGGGTAGTGACATCCACAAAGGCATTTATAATTGGTGCATGGGGGGTTCGCCTCAAATTGTGGATCAAGAACTAATCGCATTCGCTCCCACTCTGTGGCTTGCACACTCAATAGACCATTACTCGATTCTGTAACTGTTGTATTCTTCCGTGTAGATAGTCTATGTATGTAGATGCAGCCATGGGATATGGATCATCCATCCATTTTGTAAAGCCACAATCTTGTGCCTGCGAAAAGTCGAGTATATTGTTAATAACATTTTTGTAATGTAATAAGGTTAATTTTGATGGTATACGCACCTCAAACATGGGACATCGGTAAAACCTACGGTCCGTAAAACCATCTGCAACACGATCATAAATCTGCACGACCGTGTCGATCCCGTGGAGGCACTGCGGCCATCCTCTATAGAACTCTGGATCTCTAAGCATCGTAGGATTTGTGTTGTAGTGAGCTCTCGATACGATCGGCAAATCTTCAGAGGGTGCGTGTGCTTGAACTCCTGGGCCATATGAAAGCCACCATCTAGGTGGCACAAATGGACGAGTAGTAGTATGCACGTTATCCATCTACTACACATAAAGAGGACGATCAAACACATAGAACACACATATAAGCAGGTTGAACATAATAAAATCAAAAATATTGTCACAATTAAACGGATTGAAATAAGAGACCACCTCCGAAACGATTGAAGATACAGTTCTTGTGCAAGTGACGAGTGTTCAAAAACTAGATATGTGCTATGGGTGTTAGTGCGGTGCGAGATTCGTGGGCACCGGGTGCTCCATTTAAAGGAAATTGACATCGGATTCGTACCAGGGCGTGGGCGAGAAGCTGCTTTTTAAACACTGTGTATAAGCACTGTGTGAGCAGCCTTTGCCTCTTTGTGCTGTCACGTTGCTTTCACACTGTGTATAAGCACTGTGTAGAAACACTGTATAAGCAAATCTTGTCGTAATCTGTTGCTACTAGTGCTGTCACGTCGCTTTCGGCCGTAGTGTCCACCCACGGAGAGAGATAGGACACGCGGAAGGACATGCTTGCACCGACGGAGAGAGAAAGAGGTGGGATTAACAGTGCTGACAGTGACTGGTCAATTTCACGAACAGTATACGTGAATTATTGCTTAACGAATACTTAACATTCATCGCTTCTCACCGTCCCAGTGTGGTACCCCTTCCATCTATAAATATCGTGCCTTCATAAGCTTAGAATCTCACATACACCATGGTAAGCTGGGGTCCTTCCTCACGCCCATTCATTCCTGATTCCTGGTGGGAGTCATTTGGCCCAGGAGAGCATGCTCGTCCGCCTGCATCTGGTATGCGTGTGTTGGACTACGACGACTGGAGAGATGGTCCAGCCCTCCTGAGAGATCGAAGCTATGGTTCAATATGGCTATGGCCGAAATGCCAGTGTGGTAACCCTGCCGTTATGCAGTGGTTCGACTACGTCCATGAAGGATTCACCGGTCGTAGATTCTACCGGTGCCCTGACTACAACGTAAGTATCGTTCTTATTTTTCTTCATAGATCTCATGCTCAAACTAAGTATATCAATTAAACTCACAGATTCCAAATGTTACCTATGGATGGACTATGTGGATGGATGACCCTTATCCAAGCGCCGCATATTTTTACATCGCAAGCCGTCACGCAAAGATAGATTGTCTAAAGAGCAGGCTCCGTGCACTACAGCCATCTGCACAGCAAACAACTGAGCATCGTCCTCAGAGGCGTCGCCAACAGCCGCCGGCAAACGCGGAGCCGTCAAACCGCATGGTTCTCGATCAACACTATATCCCAACTCGTTTTTGTAATGACACATCATGCCTCTGTGGATGCCATTACCCCAGCACACCGAACGCAGAAGTTCTTAGGCGAAGATCGGTCATGCAACAACAATATTCAGGGTACTTTGACACAACGTGGGAAGCGACTTCTCAATGTTCAGCCACGTGGTGTTCATGTGAATGTCACAACCCTTTTACACAGCCATGGCCATGCACGTAAAATAGTAGGTATTTCAGAGTGAGGACCTTATGCTACAATGGTTGTATCATTGATGTTCATGCGACTTGTTATGTATTTGATCTATGAGTTCAATTGCGATGTGTTTTTCCCTAACAGGAAAAATCGAAGGCATTTTAGACGTTGCGCTGCGCTACCAGGTACGACGGACACTACGTCGTCGAGTGTTAAACATTGCAGGGTACAGTCGAGCGTGGATAAAATAATATAAACAAATTAATAACAGCATGATATGAAAAGTGACAGAGTAGCGGTACTAACAACACACAAAAGGTATGGACTAACATACATCTTACGGACGCCCCCTCTTAGGCTTCACGTCCATAACAGAACTATCAGCTCGAGACTTGCGTGCACGTCCGAGCTGTGTAGAGGAAAAAGTGAAGCGGTCCGGGGCCCCGACGTCTCGCTGCGGTCGGGGCTGTGGCTCTGGCGTCGCATGCTCTGGCTGCGACTGCTGCGAGGTGACAGGGGGTGCCTCAGACAACTGTGACGACCCTATCTCCTGCTGAATCCCGTAGAAGTAATCCGAGTAGTCCGCTGGGAGAGAACTGCTCTGGTACACCGGTGGCTCGACGAGAGGGCTGTAACGTATCTCGGCGCCCGCGTCTGGGCTGTGCCAAGCCGAGGTGTACGCAGGCTCTGCAATGTGTTTATTTGTAAGTATCATCACATATGCGACTATCGAAAATTAAAACAGGACAACTAACCATCAAATGTGGGCGCAGCAGGTGGCCTGAACGACTCGTGAAATGTAGAGGCCGCCTGAGTGGACGAGCTTGGCACGTCGACAGAAGGACGGACCGGGTCGCGAAACCCACCCGATGTAGAGGGCGCGTCGTGCCGGGGCCGAAAAGACGTCTGGAAACCTCCGAAAGACCCGGGCACGTAAAGACGGATATAGCATTATTACAATACATGGTGAGAAGCCCAACTGAAATGTTATTTCGTTACAACATGACATCCACGAATATAAATATTACAAATTTCGCCGTGTTACATTACATGTCCAGTCAACGGAAAGGACGTCGACCATCGTGTGCTGACCCTGAAGGTCCAGCCTCGAAATCGTACATTCCACTACTGGGATTGTTACAGTTTTGGTACGTGTGGCCGACCTCATTGCACTGCTGATATCCTTACGGACGCCTCGCCTCGATCGATCCATGTCATTTCAATACGCCGATGCACTCGGCGTCCTAAGTTGCATTTCAGCTTGTTCCTATCCGGGACATGCCTACAGTTTGGCCCAACTGGGTCAGTGAATGACCCGTACATACCGTACCCGTATATCTCGGCATGCCAAGTGTGGAGTATAGCTTCCTTCCTGTAATACTGAGAAACATAATTGTATGTTGATTGATTTGTCATCGACGCCGCTGCAAGTACATGAGAGCAAGACTTGTAAGTTTCGGCTTACGACAGGAGCACTTGCATTGATCATCAGTAAGAATGCACTCCTGTCTGTTCCTCTGACGTTTACGCCCAAGGCGAGCCCTATCCATGCAGTGAACTTCATACCTCAACTCGTCGGTACCCATTGCGTGAGGTGAGTGTAGCTGTGCCTTCTTAACCTTTTCAATGATGTACTTTGTCACAACCCCAGAAAAAAACAATCGATTGTCAGACATGGCAATTGAGGCTGCCCGATACCTGTCCATGAAATATTTGCATGTTCGGTGCAGAATCCCCTTGACAATTGCTACGAGCGGCAGTGCCCTGGTCCCTCTCATGACCCAGTTGTATACCTCCACCAAGTTTGTCATCATGATCCCGTATCTACGGCTTTCTGTATCATATAGCAATGCCCACTTCTCTTTCGGATAGTCTTCAATCCATTCTGAAAAGTTTGTAATTCTTCTGTTCCTCACGTTCCCAGCCTCTCTGGTATGCTTCGTCGTCAGCTCATTCAAAGTCTGCCAAAGCCGATTGAACTTATGCTGCTGATTTTACTTACACAATCGCTTGAACAGATTCATTAAGTGCTTACTCTTGAACTGGCTAAAGAAATTGATACCCATATGTCTCATGCACCACCGGGTATGTATGTCCGGCCACTGAGCAGCTCGATAGTCAGAGCCAAACTTAATTTCTTCGATCGCCGCCAACAATCCAAGATGTCTGTCATGAATTATACAAACATCTGGTCTGCCAACAACAACCGCATGCTTCACCCTCTCTAAAAACCAGTACCAGCTCTCCGTATTCTCACCCTCGACAAAAGCAAATGCCACCGGCAGAATCTGGTTGTTCCCGTCAACGGCGATTGCAGTCAGGATTTGCCCCTTATACTTGCCAGTTAGGAATGTTCCGTCAACACATAGAACTGGAGGACAATTTTGAAATCCCCTGATGCACTGCCCCAAGGCAAAGAAAACCCGCTGCAGAACGAACTTTCCAATATCATCGCCCTCTGCCTCCACCTCTTTGTAATCATAATATGTACCCACATTTCTCCTAGTTATGGCCGCCAACAGGGATGACATATTCGCATAAGATGCTTCATATGTTCCAAACCTCATTTCTAATGCTTTTTGTTTTGCCCTCCAAGCAGTTGCAAACGGAATAGTATACTGAAATTGCTCCTCCATAGCTCGAATGATAGACCGAGACTCGTAGTTCACGTTCTCTGCTATTTGAGCCTGCATTATATGTGCGACCATTATTGATGTCAGATTCCTGTGCTTCTGTCTGACCTCAGTCATCGTACAATTATGCTCCCTCACTATTGAACATACCCAGTATTCCACCCACTTTTCTTTAAAGGCATGCACACGCCAAGGGCAACCGGGGACAACACACCACATCATACACACTTCGGCTAGATCTGACAACCCTGAATTCTCTCATAAGTGATAATGCCCAAATCTTCACGGTTGTCAGCAATTCTTCCTTCGAGGGGTATGTCGCTCCTTGTGTCACCTCGCTCGTGGTATTCCTGTGTGTTTGAGTGTCTTCTGGATAGATAGCTCTGCAAAGTTTGATGAGTTCCACTCGACCGGTACGACATTTTGAAAGCCACCGGGACTCTCATCGTCTGACACATCTTCCTCAGGGACTTGCTCGTGCTCGGCATCCTCGGCCTCCATCTCCGCAACTATAGCTTCAATATACTCCCCCTCATCTGCCGCACCTATGGGTTCCCGTGTTGTTTGTTACTCACTTGATCCATCCCCTGTCTCCTCCAGCTCCTCCACCTCTTCCTGCACCACATGCTCAGTGTCGTCACCATCTTCCTGCACCTCTTCATCCACTACATTAGCTCCTTCGACAGGTTGATGCAAAGCTTCTTCATTTTGTTCTCTGTATTTGGCCTGAACAAGAAGTGCTAGTGGCTGTCCTCGTTCAGTGGCGATCTCGACATAACGCCTCCATCCTCGGGTTGCCTTTATCGGTAGCAACTCCCAATAAGGTCTTTCCGTTGTACGGCTAGCAACAGCGCTGATATCCAGACCATATTCTTTGGGGTTAATTTTAAACGCCCCAATGACCAATTTTCAAGCCCTGCTAACGTTCTCTCCGTGGGCCTAGATATCCCCAACATCACTGACCGGAACATAGATAGGTCTACCCCGTCTGGACCAAAATTGATATCCCCTTTTCCGTAATGAACATTAAAATATTTTGTCTGCCATTCACCCTGTAAAAAAACGCAATGAACTACTAATAAATTTTTAATTATTTCCGTACCGGTAAAAACATCTTAAACATTTATCGTTTTTAATTCTTTGTACTATGCATTAAACCTACGTGTATTATGTTTCATATAAATCGAGCCTGCTACTACCCTAACGACACACCTACACATGTTCTCGAAATTTATAAACCCTAATCGTAAACTGTCAAAAAAAAATATACGCACTAAATCAACGTATTACCCTCCCTCCCTTATAACCCTAGTTATAACCCTAAATATAGTCTATAATATACCGTACATATTATAAAACATTAAATCCTAAAACTAATTCACATATGTCATATAAAAACCATTTCGGAATATTATCCTAATTTAAACCTCTAAATCAAATGTACAGAAAATTACAGAAAGTACAACTAGTTTTTATCGGAATCTAATCGCTAAATTTAGGCTTTACACGGAATATTCAATTTATCATGTGACATATTGCTAACCTACCTTGTTTTCAAATATTAATACATAAAAATATAAAAAGGTTTAAAAATTACCTGTTTTTTTCTCTTCTCACTCTCTTCCTCCTCTTCTCCTCTCCTCCTCTCCCTCTCTTTCTCCTCTCCTCTTCCTCCTTTTCTTTCTCTCATTTGAGCTCATTGGGCAAATGAGTCTTGTGGCGATCTTGTGGCCGCCATGCGAGGGTTGAAGGAGATTTAGCGCCCGTCCAACGGGCGTCCAATTCCCGCGCCTCTTTAAACGCCCGATGAACGGGCGGTTTTTATGTGACAGTAAATAAAAGGCCCGACCAACGGGCGATTTTTACCCTGACCATGGCCGTAGCCGTTGGAGCTATTAAACGCCCGTTGGTATGGCGTTAATAACTATTCGGTGATTTAAACGCCCGTTAAACGGGCGATTCATATATACCGCCCGATGGATGGGCGCCAGGATGCTATTTTTTAATTTTATTAAATGAGAAATTATTTTTTTATTTCTGATTTAAAATAATGCTAGTACAGTAAAAAATTCGGGAACCTCTACTCCTGTCATCCTGTGGTTTCTCAAATCTTAGGTTCAGATAAATGACACAAAAAAAATTCTGAAATCGACCGGTATAAACTTCAAAGAAATTACTACTATCCAATGTATGATGAGATGGAACTAGCGTCGGCCAAATGGGCCGGTCCGACCGAACCAAACCGGCCCGGCTGTCAGATTCATGATCCGGCCGACCAGATCTTGTTCACGAACTGCCCAAACGGCTCGATGAATCGAATTGAATTTGGGCTGACACCTCGGCCCATCAGGCCGACTCGGTTCGGTTCAGTTTGACCCAGTTTGGTTCGGTTCGACCCGGTTCGGTTCGCTACTGTTGTATATTTATTTAATTCAATATATGTATTTTTATATATATTATTTAGTTTATAATGTATATTTGTGAAATATAATTATTTTTCTTAATTTATATATATATAGAGTAAAATCAACCGACCAATAAAAAAACCGGGCTGGCCCAGTTCGATTCGGTTCGGTTCATTGTGCGAACCGAACTTGGGCCGAGACCCCGTCCGGTTGGCCCGGTTTGTACGGTAACCGAACCAACCGGGCCTAAATCGAACCGGGCCGGCCTATTGGTCAGGTCTGAATTGAATGCTAAAAAATAATGTTTCGAATGTATATGAGAATGTTTTGAATGTATATCGAACACTACAATAATATACAACACATGATGATCCATGTTCTCCCCCTCCACACAAGCAATTGCGACCAGCAGAACCTAATTGTTGGCATTCACAGCAATTGCAGTAGGTATCCGTCCTTTGTATTTACCGTCAAGAAGGTCCCATCCACGCACATGACTGTCTTGGAGTGTCGGAAGGCATTGATGCAAGCGCCAATGCAAAAATTGTAGATAGAGGTTCCATGGTTCCTCGTCAGCTACTGCTTGATGTAGATAGAGGTTCGATGGTTCCTCGTCTCTATTGCCATCTACACGTGAACGATGTTCTCGTATGATGCCTCGTACGTCCCAAACCTTAATTCTAACGTCTTCCTCTTTGCTCTCCAAGTGTTCCTGTAATCTATCTTGTATTGATATTTCTTCTCAACAGCTCAAATGATATATGCGGGTATGATTTGTGGATTTCTCACTATCTCTCCATATAGAAGAATAGCCACCTAAGTTGACGAAATATTATACTTTGGGTATGATGTGGATTTTTCACTGTCTCAAGTATACACTCGTGTTGCACCACTATGAAGCACACCCATTAGTTCTTTCACTATCTTTCCAACCATTTTTATAAGGCGTATTTTGGTTTGAAAAAGTCTTTGAAAGTAGATTTTGATCGCTAAATTTTTTTATGATCTATTATCAATTGCCATAAAATAACATTACATAAAAAAGCAACTTCTGATATGAACACAGTGATACAAAAACTTTGTATCCAAATGACACATATAATTTAGTTAAATATTGGTCATAATTTATAAAGCATGTTTTTAAAATTAAAATACGTCCTATAAAATTGGGTATAGGATCCTATGCCTGATATTTTTCAACCTAAATATATTGTAGAACACCTAACCGGCATTCTACTAGGTAGAAACAAAAGGCAGTGGTTTCACCCAAGCCACGCGTACCTGCGAACAAGATCTTTTGAGTGGCAGTAGATATCAGTATCACGCACCGAGAGAGTGTCGGAGTGGGTGGGCACGGGACACACAACTCAAGCCACAGAAGGGCAAGCAAAGGAAGGTCTCCGGGAGGCTGCAGGGAGCGAGCAGCCATGGCCGGCGGCGGCGGCGGCGGTGTGCCGGACGTTCACAGCAGCGGCAACAAGACGTTGCTCAAGAGCCAGGCCCTGCACAAGGTAACGCACCACCGATCGATTATAACCCATGTATATATGATCGTTGTCGCCGAGGATGTTAATTCGAGTGATCGATCTCGGTGCATGGCCGGCGACGAGACGACGGTGCAGTACATCCTGGAGACGACGGTGCTGCCGCGCGAGCCGGCGTGCATGCGCGAGCTGCGCCTCCTCACGGAGAAGCACGAGCGGTACGTACGTACATGGCCACGATCCATGGCATCATCTTGTTTGCTTGGTTGGTTAATTGGTTTGATGAGAGCACGAGGCATGTGCTTATGTGTTGGCAATTTGGCATGTTCATAAACCATGGGCATAGGCAAGGTTTTGATTTTCGGTCCGAGTGAAAATCGGTCTTCTCCTTGTAGGCCATATTTTGGGCTCAGGTAAAAAAAAAAAAGAATCTGCTATTTTTCGGTTTTTGATCTGTCAACAACTTTTTTTTATGTTTACACTCTTTTTTCGCTTATTTTAATAGTGGAAATTTAGTTCTTTTGCATTAAAAACACATTTACGTCTGCAGGGGCTAACAACAATTATATTGATTTTTGTCGATTGATTGGTTTGTAGTTAATTTTGCTAGAAATTTGGTTTTTGAGCAGTCAACTGTTTTTTCTAGTTTGTCAACACTACTCTCCCACCTAGTTCAATATAGCTATTGTTCATTAACTTATATATATGTGTGTGTTTAAATTAATTTTTCAACTTTTTGTTCATTAACTATTGTTTTTAGATGGAAACCTGATTGGTAAGTTTATAAATTAATTATATTCATATATTTTTTAGATTTTTTTTGTGCATATATAAATTGGTTCAAAAATATCGATTTTATAATTTTTTTGTACATACATAAAGATACTAAAAGAACAACCATACAATAATGCTAAAATAGCATAGTGGTAGTTCCTCTGTAAGAAGGCTGCAGATTTTAGGAACCCCATTGCCTCAATTCAGGAACTTTTTTTATGCCTTGTTTAAAATCAAATTTAAAAAACTGAAAAAGACGATCCGAAAAGCAAACGGATTATTACGATTTTTGGTAAAATTGGTCTTTTGGTCCCACCGATTTTTTTTTCTCAAACAGAAAAATAAAATCTTGATCGATCATAGGAGTGCCATGGCGTCGCCGCCGGACGAGGCCCAGCTTCTGGGGATGCTGGTGAAGATGATGGGCGCCAAGAACACCATCGAGGTGGGCTGCTTCACTGGCCTCTCGCTGCTCGCCACCGCGCTCGCCCTCCCCGACGACGGCAAGGTCGTGGCCATCGACCTCAGCCGGGAGTACCTCGACCTCGGCATGCCCGCCATCCGGCGCGCCGGCGTGGCGCATAAGGTGGACTTCCTCGAGGGCGACGCCGGCGCGCGGCTCGACGAGCTCCTCGCCGGTGGCGGCGACGAGTCGTTCGACTTCGCGTTCGTGGACGCCGACAAGCCCAGCTACGCCGCCTACCACGAGCGGCTGCTCCGGCTGGTGCGCATCGGCGGCGCCATCGTGTACGACAACACGCTCTGGGGCGGCACGGTGGCGCTGCCGCCCGACGCGCCCATGTCGGACCACGACAGGGGGCGTGCCGCCGTCATCCGGGACTTCAACGCCATGATCGCCGCCGACGAGCGCGTCGAGGTGTGCCAGCTCGCCGTCGCCGACGGCGTCACCATCTGCCGCCGCGTGGTCTGAGTGAGTGACCTGTATAGGCTAGCTTCGCTGCTCAGCATGCATATCCGGTGTTCTCAACTGGGGAATACAACGATGGCATCAACAATCAACTGCCTCACCCATTCCCTACATCGGATTCCGAGAGCTTCCTTCGAAGCGTTGTGTTCACTGATGAAAGGAGTCAAAGACCAAATGTGTTTGGTCCTCTGTTTGCTATGTGGCTCTGTTCCCGAAACAATCGATCATTTGTATGTCCACTGTCTGTTCTCGGTCGCAGTTTGGATGGCTTCGCTTCCTTCTGATCAATACAACATACAACCGTGCAACACTCCGACGAGCTTTCACTAACGGTGGCTCAAGACAGCAAACTCTCTACCCAATAGCGTTAGGCGCGAGTTCAATGGTCTAGTCATCTACGTCGTGTGGAACATCTGGAAGGAGCGTAATAGACGCCTTTTCCAGCAAAGGTTTCTTCCATTGCGCAGCTCTCCCTCTTGATCCTGGAGAACTTTCGCCTTTGGCGTGGGTTGGGGATCTTTTCTAGCTCTTTGTAATTAGGTTATAACCCCAACCCGTTTTTCGGCTATCTCTTGTATAGTGTACAGTGTTTTCTTCTTTAATGGAATGGCAGAGCCCCTGTCCTCTTTCCCAAAAAAAAAAACCAAATTAACCATATGAATTCAAGATCCAATGGCATACTATGTATTTACATGGACACCAAAAAGACACCCAGTGGCACACACAGGTGTACAGCTCCGGCACACATACAGGCATGCTGCCCGGACGATTTACGGTGGCCATTGCAAATAATTTAGAAAAATATTCGCGACACATTTGGCAATAGGTGCTGAGGACTTGCTCTCAAAAAAAAAAAGTGCTGAGGACGGCTTACGATATCTATGCTGATACGCTCCGGGAAAAAAAATTTTAACCTTTTTTTAAAAATAATTTAAAATTAACCCTCGCCAAAAAGTATTTGCAGATCTGACCCCTTTGGCCGCGCCAACACACCAGGCGCGGCTAATTGTCTCTGCCGCGCCAAGTCAAACGGCGCGGCAAATGATGCCACGTAGGCAGGCGCGGCCGGCCAGCCGCTAGCGTGGAAGTTGCGGGTCCCACCCTTGCCACGCCACGTGATCTGGCGCGGCAAGGCTGCTTCCGTGGACACGCATCAGCTCGTCGAGAACTGACAGTGGGGCCACCCTTACCGCGCCACCCCTCATGGCGCGGCAAGGTCAGCATAACCCGAGCCCAGCACTCCTCGCGCAGCTCGTCCTCATTTTCTCACTTCCCCTTCGTTTTCTCTCTTTCCTAACCACTCTTATCCTCCTCCATTGCCAAGATCAGACCGAATTTGTTTGGGGGAAAGGCTCCACTTCATCATGGCAGATAAACCTCTCTCCATTTGTGTGTTTTGGATGTAAGTTTTTGTACGATTCAAATGATTTAGGTTAGGGTTAGTGTTAGGGTTAGGGTTAGGGTTAAAGGTTAGGGGTACACATAGCATGAAGAAATGTTGATTGCGTAGTGGATTGGTCTCCATTAATGATGAATAATTTATGAAAATGTTGATTCGTATGATGTTTGTGTAGGTGTATTATAGTTAGAAATTATGACGAATGATATATTGGTTTTTTGTTGAGTACGCTTTGCTAGAATAATTTATTTTTCATTTGTATTGCACTATATTGTAGGAAATGATGGCTTCGAGGCGAAGCCATTTCTCAAGTATGAGGATTATCCTAGGGGTAAGGATGCTCCAGTTCGGTTTTCTCCATTTCCGGTTCCAATTTGCGAGCACGGCATTCCAGCGGAGGTTCAACAGTCGAGGGACCCTGATACTGCCGGTAGAGCCTTCTACACGTGTGGTGTGAAGTTCAATTACTGTATGCCGTATTCTAGTCCGCCGTGTTGGTTTTTCGAGTGGATCGATGGGCCACGAATGTACGACCCGAGGATCCGATTGTTCCCTGGCGCTCCGAGGACACCAACCCATTTCAGCATTTTAGGCGCTGGGTTCCTCCTCCGCCAAACCCACCGGAAATGACAGCGGATGAAAAGGCGGCGGCAAGTGCTAGTCGGGTGTTGAACCCTCCTATGTGTAATTGCAATTTTAAGTCGATGTTAGTGCGGCCAAACCCAGGGATGGACTTTACCTCCTTCTTCCGTTGTTCCTGCAATGATCGAGTAAGCGTATGCATGCTTACTCTGTATGTGAATTACTCTTATTTTGAAGTAATTCGATAATAATGTATTTTGTTTGTAGGATGGTTGGCCCCTGTGTGATTTTCATAAGTACATTTATGGGCCCAAGTCTTGTTGGCCTTCTAGCAAGGAAGTGGAGGCCTTCAACTCTGGGGAGAAGGATTGGCCATGTGAGAAATATCCACTATATTCGGGCCACTGCGTGGGGTCAAGGTAAGGCTCAAATGTAGGTTCCCATATCTTGAGCGTGTGTGTCTTCAGGTACAGAGGGGACATGTACTGGACACCTTTGTGGTTGACGCCTCTAACAGCGCAAGCGCTTATGAAATGTGAACAAGGCGCGTGAAGAAGCTGAGGAACCTTGCACGTGCACTCTACTTTGTCGATGTCCACTTTGTAGTTTCTGCCACCAAAACGTTCTCCCCCTGGATTGGTTCCCCCAGCAGACTTAACCGTATACACCACTCTATTCGGTCCGTGTGCTTCTGCCATTTGTAGGGATGTAAGTGGATGCGGCTGCAAGCGGTTCGCTTCGTCCGTCCGCAAAGAAAATGCTTGTGCGGCTTCGGCGGAAATTTGCTACGTTCTGAGCGGCCCAGCGGCCCAGTCCACATAATCCACTTGGGCCACGTATCTGCTGCACGTATTCATCCCCTTCTCTCTACCCCTTCTCCATTCGCTGCAACCTACTGATGTTCATCCCCTTCTCTACCCCCTTCTCTCCCCCGAGGGCAGAACGGCGCGTCGGCGGCGGCGCCACCCCTTCTTTACCCCCTCCGGCCCTCCTCTATCTCTCTCTAACCCCTCGCCCTCTTCCGCGGTGGTAGGAGGCAGCGTCAGAGATGCAGGCCGGTGCTCAATCGCCACCTCCCCTTCTTGGTGCTGCGATGGGGGGGCTAATGGAGGGGTTTGTCCAGCACGGCCAATCTGAGGAGCATGACCGTGAGGACCAGCTATCACAGCATCGTGTGGAGGAGCTTGGTGGTGAGAAGGTACAACATATCAACCACATAGAGGACCTTGGATGCGATCCACATCTCTCGGAGAAGTAAGCCTCTTTTTTCCCTAATGTGTTCTTGTTCTACTGTCACATGGTTCTTTATAATGTTTTGTTAGAGGGCATTGTGTTGTCACATATGTGATTCATCTCTAATATGGTCGATACATGGTTGTTGTGTAGATGCAGTAAAGCAGAGAAAAGGAAGAGGCTTGAGAAGAAAAGAAACATATCGAAAGAGGTGAAGAGTAAGAGGCTTGAGAGCAAAAATGAGAAGTCAGAGGAGAGGAAAAAGAAGAAAAAGAAGCTGCTAGAAAGAAAGAAGCTAGATTCCGAGCATCAATTCAGCAAAGAAAGAAAGACAAAAAACAAATCTCATACTACTCAAAGATTTGGGATTAGATCATCTCCAGGAGTAATCTTGTTGAGGTCCCCTCTTGCTACACTAACAAGAGAAGCATCACTTAAAAGGGCAACCATATCTCCAACAGGAAAAAGAGCCAAGACTAAAAAAAAAGTTCCATCGCCTTGCTCAGAATCACAACAAACGCCATGCTGCACCGTGACATTTCCATCTCCAACAATCACGCATGGTAAACACTAATCTCCTAATGTAATGATATTAGACCTCTACTGTTTTTCTACTGTTTCTACTGTTTTTGACAGGGTTACATTTGATTGAAATATTTATTTACTGCAATTTTTATGGACAGCTCGTAGATCTCGCAAACTTACATCTGAAATATGGAACGAGTTCAAACCTATTCGTGTTAATGGGAAAGTCATAAAAGCTGAATGCAATTTTTGCAATGAAATATTGCCGGCATCACGAAATGTTGGTACAAACAGTTTGCGTAGACACATCAATATTTGCCGAGCTAGATTAGAAATGCACGAAATTATTGGGAAGATGGGATCTTCGCTGTCTCCACATGCTTCTATGCTAAAAAAATGGTAGTTTGACCATGAAGTGTCTAGGAAAGAGCTAATTAGGATGATTGTTTTACATGAGCTTCCCTTTTCCATTGTTGAATATGAGGGATTTCGAAACTTCGTGAAGAGTTTGAACCCACTGTTTAAGCCTATTTGTAGAAACACTGTCAGAAGTGATTGTATGAGATATTTTGATGAGGAAAGGATAGCTTTGCGTGAGGCATTCAAAAATTTCAATGGTAGGGTCTCCTTAACTGCTGACATGTGGTCTTCTAATCAACTGATGGGGTATCTATGCATAACTTGTCACTTCATTGATAGTGAGTGGAAACCTCAGAAACGTATCATCAAGTTTTGTATGTTAGAAACACCTCATGATGGAATGAAAATGTTCAATGTCATTTTGAAGAGTATCCAGGATTGGAATATAGAGGACAAACTCTTTAGCATAACATTGGATAATGCATCTTCCAATACTGCAATGGTTAATGTTTTAAAAGGAAATTTGCTTAGAAAGTCTATGCTTCATTGCAATGGAGAACTCTTTCATGTCCGATGTGCTTCTCATGTGTTCAACCTTATTGTTCAAGATGGATTCAAAGCATTAGTTGGGGTCATTGATAATATAAGGGACAGTGTCAAATATGTGAAGAGTTCTCAGTCTAGGAAGGAGAAGTTTCAAGAAATAATTGCACAAGTAGGAATTTCTCAAGAGAAATACCCTTCGCTTGATGTAGCAACTCGTTGGAATTCAACATTTCTTATGCTCCAGTCTGCACTACCATTTAGGGCAGCATTTCATGCTTTAGGACAGCAAGACATCAACTATAATTTTGCTCCATCTATTCAAGAATGGGAAATGGCTCAATCTATATGTGCTCTACTAGAAGTCTTCTATAAAGCAACCAAGGTTGTATCGGGCTGTTCTTATCCAACTTCAAATATGTATTTTCAAGAAATGTGGAATATTAGAGCAACATTGAAAAATGAAGCTTCAAGTAGTGACCCTATCATTATATTAATGGTTGAAGAAATGGAAAAGAAATTTGATAAGTATTGGTCTGAATCTTTCCTGACAAGTTCTATTCCAGTTATCTTTGATCCTAGATTTAAGTTTGGTTACATCGAATATCGTTTGAAACAAGCTTTTGGGGATGATGCTGAGGTACACATAGATAAGATATATAGAACAATCCAAGAGCTATTTGATGAATACTCTTCCAAATTTGGAGTGTCAACTATTGATGCTAGTCAAGGAGAAATCATCAGTGATTTGGGTGAAGGCAACGATCTTTATTCAGATTGGGACATGCATTGCCGTGTGAGACAACAATTAATAAGCAATGAGCTTGAAAATTACTTGAAAGATGAGTTGTTTCCCCGAAGAACTGATTCTGATATTCTTCAGTGGTGGGAGATGCACTCAATTAAATACCCAATACTCTCTCATATGGCTCGTGACCTGCTATCTGTCCCAGCTTCTACTGTGGCTTCAGAGTCAGCTTTTAGCACTGGAGAACGGGTTATTAGTGACTATAGAAGTAGACTAAGCAGTGATACTATAGAGGCTTTGATTTGCTTACAAGATTGGTTAAGACCTTCTAGTGTGTCTCAACGAGAATTGACTCCAGCAGGTGATCCTGGAAATGCTAATGATTCAGACTTGTGAGGTAGCTCCATGCAATCACTTTTACTATAAGCTAAGTCTGCCAGATTTGTTGACTTCCTGAATTCATGTCTAAGCAGTCATATGTTAGCTGGTTTTGCTGCATTGCTTCATATTTTACATAATTGAATTTTACTATTGTTGTTTGTGTTAATGCTATTCTGTTTGTGGAGAAGGAAATAACCATGAGGTTTATTTGTATCTACAAGACTATGATATGATCTCCTATTATGGTTCATCCTAGGTTTCTTGTTGCTTGTTCAGACTCCAAGTTGTGCTTTATCTCCAATTGTTGCAGTAACTATAGGAGCATAGTTGGTGATGTGACATGAAATCCTTGTTGCCATTGGGTTGGAATCAGAACTGTTATTACAGTTTTAACCTTGTAGTGTCATAGTGTTAAGTTGATTACTATTAAACTAGTTGCTATAGTTCTGGAGGCTGAAATTTATAAACATAAAGGTATCACCATAAGATCTGAGTAAGCTCATCTTGAGAGCAAGAGCTGGTTAGTTTTTCTTTTTGTTAAAGGATCAATATCAGGATGGGTTTGCCTCAAGCTCCTGTGATTTTAGTGGTAGTGGCACCTGTGATTTTGGCAATCTTCCTGCAGAAAGCTCAAGTAGCTGGCTCTAAATTCAAACCTGCTGTTCAGATGCCTGCAATGAGAGTTGTTTGCCTTGAATCAAGTTTTGCTAGTTCTGCTGGAGGCTCAGATATAGTAGTGGTAGCTGACCAAATGCATTTATATTTAGTCAATGAGAGTGACCATTGTGTCTATTTGACTGAAGTTCTATTCCAATGGGTCCATGCCTGTAACTATCAGCCTATCTATTTGCTTTCTCTGAATGATGAGATAAGTCTATTAAAAATTTACGGATCATAGTGTTATTCTTAATATGTTATTTGCTTTCTAATACCCGAAGATAGTAATCTTATCCACGGATCTTTTTAATTGATGAAAAAACATTTTTAATTGGGAAGGAGTGGCTTGAAGTGTTTCCTGCTTGTTCTTTGGATTGGAAAGGTTCAGTTTTTGTGACTCCGAACTATGAACTGTATTCAACTTTCATCCCATATAATTCCAAAGTTGAATCAATCGTCTTTGTTTCCATCAATTGTGATGATTTGTAGAGAGAGCTTATTTTGATGTGAATGATGACGATGGATTGAGGTTTCAAGTATCGCTGATGACAATGGTCGGTAATTAGTCGGCAGTGGAAACCGGCAGCTTGCAGTTGCCTATGTTAGCGGCTGCAGCGGCTAAAGTGGAAGCCAGCGGAAAATTAAAAATTCTTGGTGGTTTTTGGTGGAAGCCCACACAACATTAAGCGGCGGAAGTGGATTAGTGCGGACAGTCCACGGACTAGTCCACTTACATCCCTAGCCATTTGGTTTAGAGCCACCTTCTCCTCCTGCTCCAAATGAGCGGCACCTGTCTTTCCCCAAACCGCCCCTCCATCCATAGCATTCTTTGCCAAACCCCACCGATCGACAAAGTACTTGTTACACTTTTCGAAAGAGTATTGTACTATTCCAGAAACCGGCAAGGCACGAATCCCTTTGAAGACGTTGTTCCAAGACTCCGCGCCGTTTGTCGTCATGATGCCATAACGACAACCACCTTCGTCGAAAGCAAGCGCCCACTTGCTCTTGTTCACCATCTGTTCCGCCATTCATGCCCTAGTCCGATCGTTCAGTATCTTATCTAGCTCTTTCAACTTCTTCTCAAAAGTTTTCTCTTCTCTAGCGCAACAAACCTCCTTCAGCTTCGTGACCACCTCCTTCTTCTTCTGTCTTCCCCATATATTGGCCGCGAAGTGCCGCATGCACCACCTATGCTCAATAGGTGGAAAACCAGCGATCTCTTCCATAGCGGCATTTAGAAGACCTTGGTGACGGTCCGAGATCATGCAAACCTTTCTGCCGTTGCCGATAACATCGTGCCTGACAATCTTTATGAACCATGCCCAACTCGCGTTGTTTTCACCCTCAGCAATGGCAAATGCAAGAGGCACCAATTGACCCTTCGGATCAACAGCAACGGCCGTCATCAACACACCCTTATATTTGCCAGTTAGGAAGGTGGCGTCGACGAGTATGACCGGCCGACAGTGCTCGAAAGACTCCGCACACTGTTTGAAGCACCAAAACACACGCCTGAGCACATGCCGCAGGTTGCCATTCTCATCAAACCTGTAATTACCACCCGTGTAAACATAGAACTTCGTACCCGGGTTGAAATGGTTGATTGCACTCAAGATCCTTGGCACCATGTTGTACGCCTCCTTCCAATCCGCATACAGCATCTGCATGACGTGTTGCTTTGCCCGCCATGCCTTCGAGTACTTCACACGGTACTCGGTAAGTGCATATATAGATTCTACCAATGAGGCAACCGACACATTGGTATCCACCGCTACTATGCCAGCGACACGACGGCCTAGGTATTTTGCCGTGTTTTGAGCATGCACCCTCTTTACCTTCGACGAGCCACACGTATGCTGTTGCCTTACACGAGTAATCTGCCATCTCCCAGTAAACTTGTCCGGCCGAGCCCACACGCCACAAAGACATCCTTGCTTGCAATTCACAGTGTATCTGACTTTCGTATCCGAATGAGTCACCGTGAAGGGCCTGTGGTGTCTGACCGCATATTCCATCAAAAAGTACTGCAACTGCTGCAGCGTGTCGAATGCCTTGCCTTTTTGAATCTCTAGGAATTCAGAATCGGGAAGGACTTCGCTTGAGAACAAACCGCTATCACATATTGTCATATGAGATCGGCTCAGATCCTCAAAGGTGGCTACGATCGGCACATCCACATGAACTGACTTCAGTTGCCTCCTCTCCTCTGCCGACATAGCGCGCAATGCTTGCTGTCTATCCACCGCGTCTAGATTAGGAACCTCGTCCTCATAGCGACCTTCTTTGTCATATTCATCTAGCACCTCCACCTCATCTTCTTCGTCCACCTCATTTTCTTCCTCCAGCTCGTCTTCTTCCGGGGTCTCCTCATCTGCGGATTCATTCTCTGATCCTAAAGAGATTTGATCGACATCAACCTCACGTTCTTTTTCCTCAAATAGTCTTTCATCGAAATCATCCATGAGAAAAGCATTATCGAAATGCTCCGTCTCGAATGCTCCAACTGTTGCCACCTCCAGAGTCAAGTACTCTACAGGCTCTTCTTCCTCCTCAACTATCTGCACGGCTTGTACGAGAGTTGGCAACGAGGTACCCGCACGACAAATGTCGAACACCACCTCCCAACAAGTAACATTCGAATTTTTCACAACCTCCTTATAGTTATTTCAATTCGACTCCGATGCAATCTTCAACATCATGTAGTGAGCCCTAGTCTTGCCACAATCAAATCTGCCTTACACAAACAATTCACCTTCACCAACACCACGCCTCATCATAGACCGACAACGGAAAACTAGTTCTTCAAAACTTGGACTCCTATCAAACAACAAAATCTCTTCCTTCATATTCTCAAACTCCCCGTTTTCTCTAACGGTTCCACCCTGAAACAGCCGAACTAAACGATCCATCTACAAAATTTGATATAACAAATGCAATTTCATTAGCCATATCATACAAAATCATCTGTTCTTTCGGGAGTGGAACAATATATTTGCATTTGAGTGTGGTTTAACTTTAGCCTTATGTTTAGCCTATGTTTAGCCTTGCCATCATTTAAACTAATTTCATTAGCCCTATGTTTAGCCTTGCCACAATTTAAACTAATCTAAACCATTAGCCCTATGTTTAGCCTTGCCACAATTTAAACTAATGATTCTAAAGGCCTTCTTTTATATTTGGCATAGCCCATAAAACTATATATCATGTTTAAAGTGTCATAGCCAAACATTTATCTATACCTAAATTTGGAGACCAAAACAATACATGCAACTAGTTATATACGTAAATAATACGGACAGAACGTCCATAACGTATGCCACGACGCTCAGAATAAGCTAAATATCCAAAAATCGAGCCTAAATCAATATTTTTGCTCAAACCCTAGTCTCTAAACAAGTCCCAAATGCAAACCATCAAGTGAGAAAATGGAGTGGAGGGAGGCATTACCTTGCTAGGAGGATGAGGATTACTTTTCCCTCCTTCAATCCGAGGGGGACGGGCGGGATGCGGCGGGCGGCGGCGTGGTTGAGTAAGAACAGCCCGAGCGCAATGGCTCGGGCCGCTCCAGCGCCGCGATTTATTCTGACCTTGACGCGCCAAGCGGGGTGGCGCGGCAAGCCGGGCCCACTGTCAGCACTAGACGACTTGCGGCGGTCCACGGAGGCGACCTTTGACGCGCCAATAAGCATGTGGCGCGGCAAGGGTGGACCCCGCAGCTTCCACGCCAGCGGCTGGCCGGCCGAGGGTGCCTACGTGGCATGCTTTGCCGCGCCATATGACCTGGCGCGACAGAGGCTATTAGCCGCGCCGTCAAGGTTGGCGCGGCCAAAGGTGTCAGATCTGCAAATAGTTTTGACCGAGGGTTAATTTTATATTATTTATTTAAAAAAGGTTAATTTTTTTTTTCTACGCTCCGTGGATGGCCATGGGGAAAAAAAAATACTCGTCATACATTCGTTAAGAGGCCAATGCAGATTGTTAGAGCTTACACAAGCCCGGTGGCGGTAAAAAGGCTGGAAGCCCTTCTACCTTCAAAAGCAAGTTGTTAAAAAGCGAAAAAGACGTATTCTCAAAAGAAAAAAATGTGCACACATGAGAGCCAAAGCAAATTACTCGTATTTTTACCTAGCATGCTTAACAGTGATCCAAGCATCCGGCATCACCTCATGTCCAAACGAAGGAATCGAAAACAGAAAGCTTTCAGGGTTGCATAGCACAAATCACAACCCACTACTATAGACCAGAAGGTGACGTAGATGCCATCATTTCCTGACGCGCAGAACGTGTGTTTGCGATGAAGAGAATGTACCGATGAATCGAGCTACCCTTCATCAAAGGACCAGCAGTAATACGCACGTATTTCCTAAGCAGTGTTATTTCGACGTACAAATGTTTCCACAGTAGTACACAGGGGAGTAAAATTTGCATCAGCAAAAAACAGGCAGCTTTTGCCAGCTCAGGCAAATACACCCGAGTATAAGTGAAAAAAAAAATTGTGACAAGTATACGTGCAGAGCAGACGGGCGGAACTCAAACTGGCTGCAACTTCGTACAGAGTTCAATAGAAGAATAATTACGTATCCTATTTCTTTCGCTTAACTCTGATAATTCTTCTACCAGACTTGTCATTGCCTCCACCAGTGCCCATTGAAAAGCCTCCAGAAGATGCTTGACTCTGCTGACCAAATTGAAAAATGCCAGGTGACTCTGATGGAGTTGAAGCCAACTGAGTCGACGGCGTACTGACAACTGGAGTTGACGGTGAAGTGCTTGGGAGGCCAAACAGCGAAGCTGCTGAGAAAGGAGGCTGGTTTTTGTCCCCAATCATGCATCCATTCATCTGATCAGCCCCAGCATGTGAACCAAAAGTTGTGCTAATTCTACCAAAGATTGGTGCTGTGGATGATGGGTGTGGTACTGTTGGTGTAGCTGAAGTGAATGAGAATATGGGACTTGAAGTTGAGCTAAATTGTGAACTAGAAGAAGCAGTATTCAGCGAGCCAAAAATCGGTGGAGCAGTTGTAGTCGATGCCAAAAATGACGAACTGGATCCAGAAACTGGGGTCAAAGCTGGGAAAGATGGCATACAAGTTGTAGCCACAGAAGTAGAACCAGAACCGAGTCCAAAAGAAGTCACAGGGCTTGAATTGAAGGGGCTGCCAGTGGAAGGTGCTAGTGAATTTGCAAAAATTGATGAGCTTCCAGCATTTGATTTTTCTGAAGATATCACATTCAAATTACTTGCTGTACTCTGTGTGAATAGTAAAGTGCTATTTCCTGATTGCGCACAGTGGTTTCCGGACATCAACATTGATTCAGTGGATGCTACCTTCGATTTTTCATGTCCACTGACCAAACTTGCAGTGCCAAACTGTGGAGACAAAGTAAAAGGGGCACTGACGTTTCCTGCCTTAGATTTGTCCTGAGCAGTCAACGAGCTTGCACTGCCAAACTGTGAAGAGAAACTGAAAGGGGCACCACAGCTTCCTGAACCAGATGATGCGATAACAGACTGAGCCGTTGTAGCTGCAAATATTTCTGGCGATGTTGATGAACCACCTGTACCACCAGTAGCGGAGAAAGATAAACTACCTCCACTTGAACTGCTTTGAGAGCTGAATAGTGCTGTTAAGTTGGACTCTGCTTTAGATTGAGCATTACCGCATTGTTGTGCTGAAGTGCTTGAAGTCTGGAAACCAGATTGAAACGATAATTGTGGAGTGGAAGCAACAGAAGAGGGGGTAGATCTTGAAGTATGTGCTAGGCCATTACTTAAAATTGCAGGCTTCGACTTGACTACACTAAATACATGGTTGCTGGTGAATGATACAACTTGCCCAGAACTTTTAGAAACTGGTTGATTGTCTGCATTCAACTTCTCATCACATTTGTTTGCAATTGTCCCTTCTTCTGAAACTGGTTTGAATATCCTGGAAAGACGAAGACAATAATGTTTAAAGTCCGATGTGCTTCAGCGATCTTTAAATAAATGGGACAATATTATGAAATAAAACACAATGAGTAAAAATTCAGAGTAAAAATTCTTCTATCTGTAGTGTCATTTCAAACTAAACCAGTCAGAAACTAACCTGGCTACACTTTCAGCCAAAGTAACTGGTGCACTGGATACTGCAGAAGATTGCTGCTTCTCAATGGGTAGTAGAGGTGGAGATGCCAGAGTTGGTGTTGGAGGGGCCTGTGATTGGACGCCAAGAGCAGCCGGGACAGGGAATGAGAAACCAATTGATGATGCCAGCATTTTGCTGCGGTCAATCTCACTGGATAATACTAGATTAGAAGGAGCATGGCTTCTCAGAGGGAATGATGGAGGCTTCTCCATATTTGTTGTTACAGAACTGTTAGAAGAATGCTCTGGTGTTGGTGAATTTTTTTTCTCAATTTTATCATTTGCTTGAAGGAGAGCAATCTTCATATCTCCACTGCAGTTGTCCACCTCCACAGAATCCTACAAGAGCAAGGATAGTAAATGCATAAAAGAAAAATATATCCAACAAGGCAACAGCAGTGTATATAAGACAGTATCAAATAAGAACTAGCATCATATGTTCATACTTTGGATGAAGCTATTTCAGAGGCTGATTTCCGCTTCAAGACAGAAGATTTTTCTGATGCAGCACCAACAGTCTTGCCATCTATTGCAGCTGGCATGAAATTAGCAGTACCATTCATGCTAATAGGTAAAGAACACTTGTTAGCTTCTGATGAAGAGGGTTGCAAAACACTGTTCTGTGCTAATAATTCCTTTTTCTCAGAAATAGGATCCTCAACATCCATGGCATTCTCATGTTTTTGCCTTGTTTCTGATGTGCTTCCCTTCTGCGAAGGAACTAGCATATCAAGCTGCTTCAGTATCTTCGCAGCCATTTCAGCTGATTGAGCTGGAGCCTGACCAAAATTATTACCATGGGCTGTGTTATCTACATCACTTTGCGTGCTAACACTAGCTTTATCCAGACAACGGCGTTTTTGAGTTTGTGTCGAGTTTTCAAAATCTTCATCAAGTTTGCTTGCACGACTACCAAGATATCCATGACAACCTGGTCGTGTTTGCAACAATGGTGACACTCTGTTATACTTTTGTCTCATTTTGCGTATGGGGCCAACAGAGTCACTCTCATTGTTGAGAGAAGTACTTTTCCTCTTCAAGACCTGTTAATTTTTATAGTTAATAACAATGAAAGACAGTATTAAAAAAAATAAGCAGACGGTAAAATTGCACAGAAAAAACCATGATTTTGTCCAAATACTTGGTGACACTAGCCACTAGCGACACTAGCCACTAGCAATATCAAAAGTCTAAATAATATCCAGGGAACTTGTGTTTGTTAATGCAAGTGTTCAACAACTGCAAATATAGGTCTGTAAAACAAGGCCATCAATACTACATACCATTATTATAATTGGCAAATATAAAAATAAACGTACCTAGGTTTCATTAGATTATACATACAAATAAAGAGTTAAAACAACAGTTGTTTTTGTCAGCATTTTGGGCCCATTTTACACAAAATAAGCAGCTTGCAGTAAACAATATCCTTAATTAATTATATGTCCTCTTGCAACTTGAAGGGAGTGAATTGAGCAGTGAGACAAAGAGCATACATAAAATGCAGAATTAGATCATCTACTATTACATATAAATCAAAATTATTCATACAGAAGAAACTCAACAATATATAACTTACACAAAGTAAACATACAACAAAACAAGATTGTGCTTCAATAATGAGTACCTGCCTGCCAAACGTATGTACACTGCCTGCAGTCTGGTAAGATGAAGATACATTACCAGATAAATCCCGGGAAGAAACAACACTCTGTACAAAGCGATGAACATATGTTAGAAAAGAATACCCATCTACTGTTAGACATGGGATATTATGCATGAGAATAAGGAAAAATAATGTAGTATGCAGAGTACAAACAGATTATTAAGACGCTATTAATAGAAATGCATAATTCTTATACTGGTTTGAACACTGATCAGCGAAATTGAACAAGGTCTAGCACACTCCCAAATTTCTCATTTGACTTTCCAAATAATCTATTCAGCTTTCTAATAAAGAAGATTGATAAAAAAAATTGGATGTATACATGAGCATGCCAAGCCTTTATACACAAACATCTAATATGCCAAACATGAGCATACAATTGTATAGCATTAAATAAAAGTAAATGAGGAAATAAAACCTTAAAATAAGGAGATGATGACATTTTGTATATTGCTGATCTATTTGGAGTCATGTGGTTGCTTTCAGTGTGATCAGTAGGTGTGGAACCATGCAATCTTGAACTTGGAAGAAGAGAGGGGGTGAAAGGTTTAGCTCTTTTCACTGTACTAGCTTCTATTGATTCGAAAGGCCGAGAAGAGGGGTCATGCAATCTAAGGCGTAATGGGGATCCCCTAGAAGATTTTGAACCCATATATGCCTTTGCAAGTTCTGCGGGTGAAGCAACTTGATCCTGCAGGAACACATAACATGAGATTATATTAAAGCTTGTTGTCAGAGGTCAGTATGTCAACTGTACATATAATGAATGCGTCAAAATATATAATATTCATAGTATGAGTTATGTCCTTCACGTGAAAAATCATAGATGTACTTAGAAAGGCAAGAACAGTTGATGTCGGAATAGAGAATAAAAAATACCACAAGCTACTTTTTAAGATAGAAAGAATAATCAACTATATGATATATTGATATGCTTAAGCCCAAAGTAGCTAACAATAAGGGTAGTTCAGAACTTCAAACAAAGTTTAATATTATACAATATGGTTAATTGCAACTTGCAAACAGGTATCGTTTTTCATCAGCAGAACAGTAACATTCAAGGAATATAACACCATTAAATGCATACTTACAGCAACATTGTATGTTTTGATGGAGAAATCAACAGGTAAATCCCTAGATCCAAGTTCCTTCTCAGAAAAATGTGTTTGATTTAAGCTACCAACTGCTGGCTTCAATGAATTGGAACCAATGGTTCTAGATCTCAACAGCTCAGCCAAATATTCAAATTCACTCCTACAAAACATAAAAGATTATTTTTAAAAAAGATATATATATGTTGATTCTTCTATTATAGACTTAAAAATAAGTAAAAAATGCAATAGGTAAAGGACTTAAATATTTGTAATTTACATAGCGCCAAACTGACCATGGAGTAACAGCAGAAAATGAACTAAAATATTAGAAGCTAATATGAATGAAACGATCAAATAAGAAATGTAAGATTTATAAAAAAGGAATATATAAAAAGCGACATAAATGAGGAATCAGAACAGTCAAATAGGGGTGTTATGCAGGAATATATAAAAAGCGACATAAATGAGGAATCAGAACAGTCAAATAGGGGTGTTCTGCATAACTGCAGGCTGGTTCAAAGGAACTGCTACAACCAAAATATGTGAGCTGCCCGTAGAAATCAGAGCTTAGGGCGGACATTCTATGATTTTTAAATTGTACGAAAGGCATCAAGTTCATCACAGTTTGGTCCAATATATTTCTGCCATAGAGAAACTTGAAGTTCACCATGCAGAAAATGGCTTTTCTAAGTTCTAACTATCTAGGTGATGCTAAGAAGGAAGCAGGTGGGAGGGAAGTGTTGGCCCATGGGCCACCTACAGCCCGCATTAGTACCCATGGTACTGTTGCACGCAGTCTAGTCTATCAGATTAGGCAGTTGAGATAAGATTAGGGTTTGTTAAAGATTTCAGTCTATCGATTAAGGGTCAGCCTCTCTATATACGGAGAGTATTGTATCCATGACAATCAATAAAGAAATATGCCAGATTAGTCTCAAGACTATAAATCCCATGAACCTGGAGTGCGGTTGCCAGCATCGACTTGGTCGCACTCCTTGGGTCCAGGGATACATAATATAGTTCATGACAGGAAGGTATCTTACCTGCTGTATTGGGAGAGAAAATGGCAACAATGATAGGATTGAAGGATAAGGCAGAAAGAGGAAAAAGGTGTTTGCAACTAAGGTGACCGAACCATGAAAAAATGTGCATCTGCTCCTGTCCAAAATTGTCCTTTCAACCAATTAATGTCAACTAAATAGTAGAAAACCTTCCACCTTTTAATTCCAAGCATAGGCACTAAAAGACATCTTTTTGCTCCCAAAATGAGAAGCTTCTACCTCACTGAAGATGCATGTAAATCTCATTACAATATAAAAAGTAATCAGATAAGGAATTTTGTTCATGTACTATGTAGTGTAAGCCATATTGCTTCAATCACTGATGCAATCTGTGACTCCAGGATAGATTTCGACTATGAAATTTCCTACACAACCTAATTTCCTAAGAATAATGACGGATTTATAAGTTCATCGGCCAATTAAAAGATGTCAGAAGCACCAACACATATGGCAATGAATTTTTTCCAAAGGTCAGAATCAAATTGAGGCAAATTGTCACTATAATGCTGCTCAAATCACATGCAGAATCATCAGTCTATGAAGGTTTATAATGTCAAAAGAACAGATATTTACCTTGTGAAAGTCCTCTTCTTTAATAATTCTTCAAGATATGTAGCACCATGTCCATCAGACGTTCTTTGCATGTCATCTCCTTCCTTGGAAGGATTGTCAAGATTATCAGTATTCTGCATACAAACCATCACAGCTCAGGAGCACGGCCTTAAAGGGAAAAAAAACAATAGATAAAGAACAAGTGGAGTAAATTTGCAAACCCCCCAACCGAATAAAGAGTTAATGACAACAGCACAACACACGACAAATGAAATATGCATTAATTGAACCAGCTTACATTGGCAATAGCTCCACCATTTTCTTCTCCTTCCGAAATGTCCTCTGTGCAAGTAAAAAAAAAAGGAAGTTTCATGAGTTTTTTGGCAACCAACAACAACAAAGTGTGAATTATATCTCATCTCACAACACGATTCACTAGTATCCAGTTTCCCAATGTTTTTAGAAAACAACCAGCTAATCTGGTCATAACAGCGAACATGGTGCGAGCAACGCACTTCACAGCCTATCGAACATGTGCAGCGACAACATGACCATCTAACATTGATTAAAGCTAAATTAATCAAACGGAGAGCTTAAAAATGGATTGGCATCTACGAGATAGCACAAATCACTACGCACCAATCGCATGTCAGATGACATCCACTGGCCAACAAAGGTATGAGCATACGCAAGTGAACAAAACACAAAAAGAAAAGAAAAAACACCAACCTAAAGGTGGAGGCGGAGGCGAGGGGGGCGCGTCGAGCGGCTCCGGCTGCGAGGGCGGCGCGTCGAATGGGTCGGGCTGTGGCTGCAGCGCCGCCGGCTTGCCGAACACGGACGAGAAGAGTAGAGAGGCGCTGCCAGCGATGAGGCGAGTGAACCATCCCCCGCCCTCGCCGCCGCCCGGCGGAGCTGCGGGAGTGGGAGCGGGAGCGGGAGCGGGGGGAGGGCGCGCGTAGGGGGAGGCCGCGGCTGCGCGGGACGGAGGGCGGCGGCGGATCTTGCCACCAGCACCGGGGCCGCTGTCGTAGCCTCCCCGTGTTGCCATGCGACAGACAGCGGCGATGCGGGGCTAGGGTTTCGGGGGAGGCGGCCCTCGTGGTCGCGGAGGCTAGGGTTTTGGAGAGGGGAACGGAAGAAGCGACGACGAGAAGGCTGATTACGACGAATTCAGAGCGGTTAAGTGCAAGGTTACGCTGGTTTGCCTTGCAGACACGACGCTACTCTACTGCACACGAGACACTGTTGCGCATGTGCAAATATTTAGGTCCGGTTCTTTTCACCTTAACAGTTTAACGGCTTAACAATTTAACTATTTATCTATGTTTCGAAAAGATAAATACTTTAAATTTTTTTTAGTACCTTTTCGCTGTTTTGAAGATGGGTGCTAACGATTTAAAAAATAAGTAAAACGAAATGGATCTACATCTCGAGACTATCTCGAGAAGTTCTTAAAATTTAGTTATTTCAGCTATTCAGCTGTTCAGCCGTTCAAATCAGCTCAAAAGAATAGGACCTAAATCTGAATCGGCTAACTCTCATCCAAATTAGTGCTCGACCTGTTGGGGAGGTGGAATGGGGTAATTGCGAAAATTCGGAGTATATCCCATGTACACAGGATGGGAGTTGAACAATCCAAATTTAAGTTTGTGCATGTGCATTGGTGTCCCATGTGCACAGGATATATTTCCGCGTTAATCAAAACAAATTATTGTAAAATCTTGCCACCGAACGGTACAAAGCGTAGATAAACAATCACACAATTACAAGACAAAAAACACATGACATAAGGTGGGATTTTACTTTATAATTTTTTGATTGATAATACATTAAGTCACCTCTATTTATATTAGTAGATTGCTTAGGTTTTAGACTAGGTCCAATGTGAAAAGTACCTATGCTGTTGGGCGAACAGAACTTGGATTCTAGTCGTGTTCATATTGGGTAGGGCAAACCAGCCCGCGTAGTGGTTCCGCAACACAAATAAGACAGACGTCACAAAATGGATATCCGATATATCGGATGACTAACGTAGCAGGATATCATCACTAGAACTTGAAAACCCTATTGCTGAATCTTAAAACCCTACTCTGAAGTTTGACAATACGAGAAGTTTCACAGGTACAAAATCCAAGTAGGATAAGATATAAGAGATAAAAATAATTATAAGAAGAAGTAGGATAAGGAAATTTCTTAGATTCGGTCATCCGATTATTTCGGACGTGGAGTGTCTTATCTTTCGAGTGACTCCGGCGTCGTGCATGTGGCCTCCCAACCCCACAAACAGCCCACGGGGCATGCTCTTAGCCCCATGATCGGGTCACTGGGCCATGCTGACCATTGCTTCTTTCTTAGCTATTCACATGTAAGATTCATAGTTTCATCACTCATATTCTCTTTCTTTCTCTCATACAACAACACACACAACGCAGATTGGAGAAATGCCCTGACCTCGTCGGCCGATGCATGCTCCACCCACCTTCCCTCCCTCCTTCCCTCTCTAAAAACTTGCTGTCTCTCTCTCATATGTTTTTGCATGGTGCATCCTCCTCTCGATGAGCTAGGTGGCCGGATCCGGCGAGTAAAATGGGAGGCTCCCTTGATTTAACGTAGAAGATGGTGAAGAGGAGATACACAATCATTTTTGCTCTTTCGAACATCACACTTGTACGTATGGAACATTTGAGTTTGCTTGTCGGAACATCGTTTATGTCCCCGCGAAGCATCTAGCTTTTGTATGGGATGATTGATTCTCTTTGAAACATGATATTTTCATCAATTTTTGGCATGTTCCATCGGTTCTTCAACATATTTCAACGTTTTTCTATCATTCTTTCGACATGCTTCAACTTGTTTTAGCATGTTTCAACGGTTCTTTTAATATGTAGAACACTGATCATCTAGACTTCAACAATTTTTCATCATGTTCCAACGATTTTTTTTAGTATGTTTCAGCATTGATTGACTAATGTTTCAAATGTTTCATCGGTTTTTTAAATATTTCATTAATCTATCTATCTATCTAAATCTAAATCTAAATCTAAATCTAAATCAACTTTATATAACAATCCCCTACCAGGCTGCCCCTGGTGCGTCCACGTCGACGCCTTCCCCGCGAGCCTACTCCCGCGTGGCCACGTCGCCGAGCAGTCCACGACCGTCCGATCGTCTTGCCAAACAAGATCCAGCCGCTCATACTAAATTCATCTTTAAAACCGAAAACATTGGCACGCTGCACCGCAAGGCGCGGCCGCCCAGCGTTCGAATCCTGCTCCAGCGCCCACGTTATTTTTTTATTTTTTGCCGTATTGCGGTTGCGACGCGTGGCGCGACCCGCCTCTCCGCCCCGGCCCATCTCCATCTCCGCCGCGACCCTCCTCTCCAACCCATCCCGTTTTTGCCGCAGCCGCCATTGGCTGTGCTCTCCCATTTCGGCGCCGCTCCTCCCCTCCTTCCCTACTCACGCGTCGCCCCTCGCCTTCCCCGTTCCCGTGTTGGCGTCTCCCATTTTCCTCCTTACGCCTCGCCGTTGAACCTATTGCCTCACCGATGGCGCCAGTCCTCCGCCCTCGGTTCCATAATCCCGTTCGGGCCTCGCCGATGAGCTCATAATTTGTACCAGATCTTCGCGAGCATCCATCACCCGCTAGCCAACTCTCTTTATCCTATATCCTTCTCCTGCTGGTGCGGCGGAGGCGGAGGTGGATAGAGCAAAACCCTCGTCTCCTTCGCCGCCGCGGCCAAGCCAAGCGAGCAGCAGCTGGGCGTGGTGCCACAACACTTGGATTTCCTCCGGGCGCTCTCCTCCGACATCTTCAGGTCCTCCGTCCTCAAGCTCGAAGGAGCCTCCCCGAATGCGGCCACGGGCGGCCTCACCGGCTGGCATGGGCGGTATGCTGTGCTTGTGCTCTCCGAGGCCAGGGTGGGGTTCCCACGGATCTGTCTGTATTCCCGTCTCCCCATTGCAGGATTACAGTACCTCACACTAATTAATTTTTTCCGTTTTGTTTCACAGGACTACTGCTTCTTACACTACTGTCTTTACAATGCTGCTACATTTCAACACTGTGTTCTGTTTTGCCATATTCACGGCACATCAAACTCCTTGTCAGATTTGCTGTTTTCTGCACCTTGCTCATATCCTTCCGCATAATGACTTGTGCGTATTGTTAGTGCTTTTGTTATTAGGTCATACAATGGTTAAATAGATCTCATCTTTAAGTAGCTGCAGTGGAATTGTTCTATTGCGCATTATGTGCCTATGTTCTTTGCAGAGTGAACCTGCAAGATTATTTGTTCCTCTGTTTTTTTTTGGATGGAGCTGCTACTTGGCTTTGTAGTTCTAGATGTATTCATATTTGCCTCATCTATGTTCTGCTTTCATAGACCTAAATATATCTGCTATTGTTTGAATGCCAGAGGTTTTTATTTGAATTTGAGATTAGGGGAAGCTGACATACGTTGAACATAGATTTTATTTCAGCGATGCGCAGAGCTATTTTGTGCTAGGTGCATTTGGTCCACGGAGATGCATTTGGCTCTAATTTTATCTCAATCAGGTATATGATATGCTACTTTTTGGTCCATGCATGGTAGTTTGTCATCATTGGAGGCTCTGCAACTGCATCTTTTCTATGATCCCACTGGTTGATAGCTTTAGTGTAGCTAAAAGATGCTAGAATATGTTCATGAATTGGGCGGAGAGTATGTGTATATACTTATAGAGCTAGCTACTGCTTTGCTTACCTTAGTGCGTTCATGCTATTTTCCATGCAGCAAACTATGTCAGATCATGTTAAAAGTTGGTTTACAAAGATTGTGTTATGGTGAGTTAATTTACTCGACATTGATTTGGCCTTGTGCTATAGGCATTCAAGTATGTGCATTGGCCTACAATTCATGCTACTATAGGTGTTCCCAATGCTAGGTGGCACTTCATTTGTCTTAAACAGAATTAATGGTTCATACTTTGGCATGTTAATCTATCTACCACTCTAAGCAAAGAGTAGAGAAAATATCTAGATTATTTTCTATATCGCTTAAATTCAGCATCAATGATAAGGTTATGAGTTTGTTCTAATTTATGTTTCCACATGGCAGCAAGACTTATGTCTAAACCAATCATCAGGTTCTTATAATTGTGAACAAGTTTCTCTGCCCCTTATGCAGATTGAACTTATATATGTGTGACAAATATTTTAGTGTGTGGTCTCTTGCAGCAACGCCATCCATGAGTGATACTTGGTAGGTCACGCTTACTGCAAATATTTACGGCAAATGGCCATTAGTTGCATCTGTCATATATACACGTGTGTTTGCGGCAAATGGCCATATAAAGCAATTGCATTTAGTTTTCTGTGTTACATTTGTCATATATAGATATGTTTTGCTTAGTCCATTTACCTTCTTTGGAGTACATTGTTAATGTTTCATTTGTCATGCATAGATATTCTGCTTAGTCCATTCGCCTTCTTTGGAGTACATTGTTTAATCAGTATAGAGGCATAGTAACTATGTCCATGTGTCTTTCTGTTTTGGATTCTTTCATTCACTGATTCACCGCATAAGCTCTTTGATTTTTTTTTTTTTTGTGCAGGTTTCATATGATTTATTCACGCATAACGCACATATGGCTACAACACTGTTTATTGGCTGTTGTGTTGCCTGCACCACTGCTGTCCATGAAGATATGGTTTGGGTGTGTGCGGCTTGGCTGAATTTCTTGGCCATTGTTACGACGAAAAACGATTACCAGGTCAATTTTGGTTATGCCCGCTCTTTCATTTTTGCAGCAGCTATGTTTTGTTTGGGCTGCAAAACATGTTCCTTGTCAGTTTAGGGTCTTCCTTTTTTATCCCGTTTTAGACATAACCTATTGATATCTTAGTTTTTTTCTTCATCGTTGTTAACAGAACCAATTGAAACAGACATTGTTCTTTGTTATTTACCTCACGATATTATGGCTGCTGATTTTTTTGGTGCATGTAACATTTCATAGAACATTTCATTGAATTGTTCGTATAAATGTGTTTCTCCAATAAGTATAATATATATGCGGACATAAATTTATAAATTATTATACCAAATTGCTCAACACAATTTGTCAAAGCATACACCAAATATGAGTAGCCATGTCATGTTTTTGTACTGTGTGACTTGGTTCCTTCTATAGACCTGTTGTAGTATGCTGATACAAACCATTGTGGATTTGCACAATTATACGGCTACATTTATTTTATGTTGCATTATCTTATAAGATTTCATAGGCCACATAATAATAAAAAAATATTAGTACAAATGTTTATAGAACAACGCAGTTTGTATGTTATTATGTATACAAGGCAAAGCTATATTTCCATTTTAGATTATTATGGAGTGACGCACCGTAGGTGCGTTGCCATTGCTAGTGTATATATATATATATATATATATATATATATATATATAATTCCTATTATATACATCCCTTGATGTATATATTTATATCCAGAATATTTTAGACTATTTTCCAATTGCTTACTGACTATGCTTAATTCTACTGGTTGTGATACAACACTTAATTCTACTTCTCTAGATATACGATATAACCCGGTTTTATTCTCAAACATTCCCATTCTATATATCTGTTGCAGTTTTATTTTTCTCAATGTATTCTTCTGATATCTTTCTAGATCTCTATCTATATTTATAACTTCTTCTAAGTCATCTATGTCTTCGTTTTTACATCTTATTTTATCTATCATTGTTAAAGGTCTTGTATCCTTATTTATTAATTGGAGTCCCTTATCTTTTCTAACGATGCTCTTAGATAACTCCATTTTTCTGAATTTATTGGTTTATTGGAGTTGATTATTCCAGATGAATGAAGGACTATGTCTTTATTATTTTCTTGCTTTTTTATTTTATCTAGAATCTGAACTATAATAAACCCTGACTATATAATTAGAACTAGTCCTATAGAAGCTACACCAAAAGATATAGAAGAATTCAAAATGCATATAGAAGAGTTGTTAAAACTAAAGGCAATAAGGGAAAGTAGAAGTCCACATAGGTCTGCGGCGTTTATAGTAAGGAATCATGCGAAATAGCTAGAGGAAAGTCTAGAATGGTTATAAATTATAGAAGACTAAATGATAATACAATGAGAAGACGCTTACAATATTCCTAATAAACAGGAATGGATAAACCGAATACAAGGAAATAGATATTTTTCAAAATTTGACTTAAAAGTTGGATTTTGGCAAGTAAAATGGCGTAAGAATCAATAGAATGGATCGCCTTTACATGCCCTCAAGGTCATTTTGAATGGCTTGTAATGCCTCTAGGATTGAAAACGCACCAAAGATTATTTCAAAGAAAAATGCAAAATATATTTAATGAAAATCAAGACTTTATATTAGTCTACATAGATGATTTATTAGTATTTTCAAAAACATATAAAGAACATATTGCTCATCTTGAAATTTTCTTTAGAAAGGTAGAGCAAAATGGATTGATTTTATCTAAAAGAAAATGGAAATATGCAAAGAAAGAATCCACTTTCTTGGCCATGAGATAGGTGAAGGAAAAATATATTTACAAGAGCATATTGCTAAGAAAATCTTAGGATTCCTCGATGCCATGAATGATAAGAAAATTTTACAAGAATTTTTAGGAATAGTAAACTATGCTAGAAATTATATAGATAATTTGGCAAAATTAGCGGGACCTCTGTATGCAAAGTTAAGAAAGAATGGTCAAAAATATTTTAATTCGTAAGATATTAGATTAGTGAGAACGATAAAAGACAAAGTGAAAAATTTAGAACCATTAGAATTACCGTTAGATGATTATTATTTTATCATTGAAACCGATGCCTCTAAAGTAGGATGGGGCGGTATATTAAAAGCGAAACCAAACAAATATTCATCCAAAAGAAGAAAAATTTACGATATGCATCTGGAAGCTATAAGTTAAAAAGCGTAAATAATATTGATAGAGAAATATTAGCTATAATTCATTCAATTAACTCGTTTAGATTATACTTAGGCTTTAAAGAATTTACAATCGGATGATCGTGAAGCAATATGTAGGTATTACAATCAACTCAATAGTAAAAAGAGTTCTACTAGAAGATGGATTTTATTTGAAGATATCATTGCAGAAATGGTTATAAAGTAATATTTGAGCATATCAAAGGAAAAGATAATAGTTTGCCGGACTTATTCTCTCGTTCATCTATTTTGCGAGAATGAAGAAGGCTTATAGTCCTCAATATGGAGCGGATACCTTTACCTTTAGGTGATAATAAGCTCAAAGTTTTAAACCAAATACTTTTAAATTTAAACCTAAAAGTCACATTAAGATTGATGAAGCACAAGAATGCATATTAGATAATTTCGGAATCAATATATGAATAAGCATGAAGATCTTGGATATTTCTTATCCATTATCAATAGCTTAGCGAATATTTTCATTTGATCAATGAAATGATAACGAATAAGCAAACTCAAGAAGATAAGCCTATATATGTGATATTTGAAGGAAGTGTTCTGGCATATACATATCATTTGAAGAAGTGATAAAACAAAAAGAGAAGCTAGGCCATATGGATCGACTTCTTGGAAGAAGTATATTGATATTGAAGAAGCATTATGCGAGCAAGAGAAATCATAGGGAGAATTATTACATTGAACCAAATGCAAGAGCATATATTCGAATTACCATAAGAAAATACAAAGGCATCATCATCATCTATAATTACAAAAGAAGAAGATGATCCCATAAAAAATTGACATATAAAGAATGTTTAATGAAAGAAGTTGACCCTCTAGATGGGTCATACATAGATTGGAAAATAGATGAGAAGTTTGATGAAGTATCTCCTAAATGGAGAAGCAATATAAAAGAAGAAATATTGAATATTGTCGAAAAGAAATTGCTTGATCGATTTGAAGACTTGAAAAAGCATGTGATGAAAAATTAGATATGACGCTTTCGCAGATGATTTTGAAATGGATATTCTTGGTCATGGACAAGAGTCCAAATAATTTTCATCGATTGATAAGAATAAATTTGAATTGATATACACAGATATTGATAAATTTGAATTGATATGAGATATCAATTATTTGGGCGTAAGGCATCCATACCCAAAGAATTCTCCGAAATGTCCAAAAGAATTCTCCGAATGTCCATAAAATATTCAGCAGAGGATGATAGGCTGAAGCTACCAAATAGCAAGAATCGGTTGCATATGAAAAGAAGAATATTCACAAGATGAAAAGAAGGTCTATATTGATAGGTAACTATCAAATATTCGCGCATGGAAGACACACCCGTCACACCCGTCACATAATCACCAGGAAGGTGGCTACATGAAAAGTTACAAAAAATTGGATGCATCAGGAAACTTAGTCCTGAAGGAATCCTCAGTGATTACCTTTCAAGATTCGTCAAGATTTGTCATGATATCTATGAAGATATGCCCGACACCGACACCAATAATCGTCGCAGATGAGCTCCCATTTCACTATAAAAGGACTCAGGCAACGCAGAAGAACAACAAAGAAAGAACCACCGAAGACATCCATCCAAAGATCCATCGACACCCATCAAGCAACCATCCACCAAAGAAGAGAAACTCAAGACCCTAAGCGTCCGAGGAGAGCCTCCATGTGACATCCTCTATTTTGTCGTATGTCACTTGTATTTTCGAAACCCAAAAATAAATTAAAAGGAATTGTTATATCTGAAACCTGTTATAATTAATTTAAATTAAGGTTTAAGCCAAAACCCTAGAAGACCTTTTTGAAAAATTCTGAAAAATTCCAAGAATTCTTTGAAGCCATCATCAAGCAACCCTCCAAATTTCATATCCAAATTCCAAAGCTAGCTCGTGATTCCTTGGAGTTTTGCCGTCTTGTCGGAGCTCGTCAAATCCATCAAATAAGGAGCAAACGAGAGAGTCTCATGCTCAAATTTGGAGAGGACCTTTTGTAGCCTAATCCGAATTACCCTCCAAATTTCATTCAATCCAAGAAGTGAAACTCTGTTTTCTTGTTAAACAAGCCCAAGCCTATCTCAATTCTACCCGGATTAGAATTTGAGTCCTAATCCAACCCTCTTAGCCCAAGGCCCACCCTGTCGTCCAAGACACTATATAAACCACCCAAGACCCCGCCCCAACCCCCCATCACGAAATCCTCAAGTCCCAAACCCTAGCCGCCAAAATCCTCCCCACCGTAACACTTTTCTCAGATCTCTCTCGTGCTTTGACCAAACTCAAGATTAGATGGTGCCATGTTGAAGATCTCGTCGAGACGGTCAAGATGGGTATATGGATCGCCAGTTTGGCCAAGAAACGAGGAGAAAAAGCTCGCCAAGTTTGGGCGTCGCCGCCGCCTCCGCCCGCCGCCGACATCGCCGCGGCCGTCTCGTCCCCGCGCCAGCACCGGATTCCGCGCCAAGAAACCGTCCGCCACTGCCGCACTTCGCCGCCGCCGCCTCGCGCCCGCAGCGTCTTGCTACTCATATTATTCTTGCCGTGCCTGCTGTCGCGCCACGGTTGGCAGCGCCATCCCATCCGCGGCCGCCATCGTCGTCCATCGATCGCCGCGCTCGCCGCCGTCGCCGTTCCGCCGCGTTGCCACCGCTTTGGCGTGCCGCGTCGCGCCGCCGCCGTCGCTGCGTCGCGCGCCGCTTTGTCCGCTTCGCGCCACAGGTCCCTTCGCCCAGCAGCGTCTTTGCGTCGCCGCCGCTGCGTGAACCGCCGGTTGGGCGGTTTTCTTCATTAACCGGTTTATTCTTTTCCAACTTTTCTAATTTATCCTAAACTTCGAGAATTGTTCCAGAGCATCCGAACTCCAAATTAGGTGATTCGAGCCATTATTTTCCATAAATCCCTATAATTTTATATATTTTATTGAGCTATATGTTCGTTGATTGTTTTGTTTCTTGCATATATGCATATACGCCGTAGATCGTCCGTGTTCGCTCATCGGGAAGACTGCAGAGCTGTTCGAAGGAGGCCCGCAAGACCGAGTACTACCAAGGCAAGATAGTTGCATCTTGCTCTCCCAATTTACAAAACTCACCCGTTTATTGTTTCTATTTATTTTCTCATGCATAAATTGATGGGAAGGGTAGAAACCTAATATTCACACTGCGTCATTGACCCTGTGAATTTAACCTGTTTGTTGCTGCCTTAGTTATTTTCCGAGCCTATCCTTGTGCATAGTTGCTAGTGCTCGTGGGTTGGTAGTTGACTAGGTTCATCATTTAATTATTCTTGTGACTTGGTATGATAGGAGATGCTGAGTTACTTAACCTAATCAACTAAAACCTATGTGGCGTGTGTTGACTAAAGGTGGCATAGTCGGGTGGTTTTGTGGACTGTGGATTGTTGGAGGTAGTCACCTTGGTCTAAGGACTTTGGGCGTGTGCTTATCCGGCCAAACCATACAAGCGCAACCATAAGTGCTAGCATTAGCATGTCGGCCAACATGTGCTAGTCCTGGCTTAGTAGTTAGGGAAGACTGTTAACACACTTTACTTTGAAAAGATCGGCCATGTCCGTTGGCTCAAGAGGGGCCCGAGTGCGAATCCTTAGAGGGGTATCGGTGTTAACAGAGGAACTAATGAATCGCCTTGTATTGTTACTTGGTGCAGGCTCCTAAGGAAGAGCTAAGATGCAAAAGTACCACTCGGCTTATGGGTAAAGTGTGCTACACTCTGCAGAGTTAAAACTATCATGATAGCCGCTCCCACGGTTATGGGAGGAGAGGAAGGTCGTACATGGTAGTCTCATGTGTTAATAATTAACCCGATGGGTTGGTGTAGTTTGAGTTGATCGAGGCAAGTCTTGTTCTTCGAGGGCTTTCGAGCCGAGCTCTGCGTGTTATCTTTGGGAGTCTCAGATCAATACTAATTGCTCTACAAATTGTTTTACAACACTTTAATTAATATTGACTAGTGTAGGTGTTTATGCAAAATAGCCACCCTATTCTTGTTTATATTCTTGCATCATTTATAAGGACTCTTGTTTGGGTAGCCGTGTACTCACTATACAAAACCACGGATAAATTTGTATTCGGGAGAAGGATTAGGTCCGTGTATCTACAGGATCGGGAGGATCTTGTTCGACTTTGATGAGGATTAGTCTGGCGCCAAGGGTCGGATTGGAGCATCATCATATTTTTCCGATGCATATTTGAATTTCCGCACTCTGGTATATGATGGACATTATTATGTCATCCTTAATCAAACAAGTGTAATAAGTAGTTGTGTAACAATTACTTTTGCATAATATGTAATTTCTCTTAGTTATTATGACTGTGTGATGATGTTCAACAAATTGTCGCTTACAAGTTGCTAGCATTGATCTCTGGGACTAGCAATGGATTGTGAGTGGATCCCGGTGAAGCCGGGGTTGCGACACTCCACCATAATACTAGTAGTGTGTAATTAGCCTCATGTAAAATAGCATATTTCAAGAAGGCTAAGCAGTGTGTGCCTTGCTCTGTAAGGTAATTTTCTTTCCGTTGTAAGACCCTTCGGGGGTTCCCGAAAGGGAAAACCATATGTAAATTAGTTTGTGGAAATGAAGTAGTTCTGGCTTTGAAAATCTCTGCGTCCTGTCAGTTCGGTTTCTATGGTTTGAGTTTTTATGCTAGGGACCCTATAGGAGAAACCTCTGCGAGCCGTTCTTAGAAGTCCCCTGAGAGGGTAGGAGAGCGCCGTCGCCATAGAGAAGTGTTCCTTCGGTGGAACTGCTGGGAGACGATAAAGATTTATCTCATACAATTGAACGAGGATAGCCAGAGAAAGACTTAGCTACTTCAAACAAACTAGTGACAAATATGGTGAGTACTGAGTAGGATCAAAACAACCATTGTCTGAAAACCCTAATTTGAATTGTTGGTTTCGCCAACTGCAAAGATCATGTTCAAAATTAGTAATTAGTTAAATCTGAATTAAAATTCATATCATCACGATAGTGGCAAGCATTGCATTGTAGCAAGTAGTGCCATAACACTGTAGCAAGTGGCCAAAGCATTAAGAAAAGACATTCAACTCAAGATACTCATTTCGCAGAGCATATAGGAAGAATTCTCTGCATAAATTAATATTTGCCAGTTTGTTCCATGTTGGTATCAGAGCATAGTCGAACCTGAATTTAATAACATTTGATCCTACTCGGTACTCACCATATTTGTCACTAGTTTGTTTCGGAAGTAGCTAAGTCTTTCTCGTGCTATCCTCGCCTCAAGTCAGATGAGATAAATCTTTATCGCCTCCCCAGTGCAGTTCCACCAAGGAACACTTCTCTATGGCGACGACGCCTCCTACCCTCTCGGGGACTTCTAAGAACGGCTCGCAGAGGTTTCTCCTATAGGGTCCCTAGCATAAAACTCAAACCATAGAAACCGAATCGACAGACGCAGAGATTTTCAAAGCCGTAACTACTTCATTTCCACAAACTAATTTACATATGGTTTTCCTTTCGAACCCCAAGGGTCTTACAACGGAAAGGAAATTACCTTACGAGCAAGGCACACACCGCTAGCCTTCTTGCAATATGCTATTTTACATGAGGCTAATTACACACTACTAGTATTATGGTGGAGGCTCTCCTCAGACGCTTAGGGTCTTCGGAGTTTCTCTTCTTTGGTGGATGGTTGCTTGATGGGTGTCGATGGATCTTTGGATGGATGTCTTCGGTGGTTCTTTCTCGTTGTTCTTCTGCGCTGTTCCCACGAGTCCTTTTATAGTGAAATGGGAGCTCATCTGCGACGATTATTGGTGTCCAGGTGTCCAGGCATATCTTCATAGATATCATGACAAATCTTGACGAATCTTGAAAGGTGATCACTGAGGATTCCTTCGGGACTAAGTTTCCTGATGATACCAATTAATTTCAGTTAAATAATAATCAGTTAAATTCAGGCTTCGAGTATGCTCTGATACCAATATGGATGGGAACTAAACTTTTGCTGATATTGATTTATGCAGGAAATTCTACCTATATTATGCAGGAAATTCTACCTATATGTTCTACGAAATGAGTATGCAGGTTGAATGCCTTTTCTTAATGCTTTGGCCACTTGCTACAGTGTTATGGCACTACTTGCTACAATGCAATGCTTGCCACTATCAGCAGTCATATGGATTTTAATTCAGATTTAACTAATTACTAATTTTGAACAGGATCTTTGCAGTTGGCGAAACCAACAATTCAAATTAAGTTTTCGATGACGGTTGTTTTGATCCTACTCGGTACTCACCATATTTGTCACTAGTTTGCTTTTAACCTTGACTTAACCTTAACTTAATACTTAACTTAACCTTGCAATAAATGCTTTTAAAACCTTGCTCTGATACCAGTATGAAAGTTTAGTAATAAATCATCAGAGGTGGATTATACAGAGGTAAACTCTATCAAGAACATCAGTACGAAGGATAATATTGACATAAAGTGCAGACTCAACTCTACAGAACCTCATAATTGGCACACGTCACAAGGTCAGTTGCATTTAATTGTTGATCTATTATATAATTTTCATATTACTTGGGTTAAGAGACAAGAAGATTTAGATATAAAACTAGAAAAATTATATAAAGATTATAGGACTCTCCAAACGCAATATTCTCTGTTAAGTGATAATATAAACCTGGTATTAAAACTTTCAAAAGAACATAATTTAGAGCTAGGAAAAATAAGTAAGAATAGCGATTATATCAAGGAAGAAGTTGTATTGTTATATAAGAGAATAAACTCAAGACCTAATCTTGAAAGAATTCGTCTAGTAAAGAAGTTAAAAGCGTATTGGATAGAGAAGTAATTCAAATCAAAGAATTAATAGAAGAAGTTAAGAAGTTAGTACTTGCATAATATATGTCCGAATACACTCAGGCTTTAGAAGAAATGAAAAATATTTAGCACACCCTATTGATTTTCTAATTACGAATCACCTAAAGAAGATTCTAAGATTATAATAAGGCAAAACAACACTATTTTGCGATTATGAGTTCGATTCTAGATAAAATAAAAAGCAAGAAAATAATAAAGACATAGTCCTTCATTCATCCGGAATAATCAACTCCAATAAACCAATAAATTCAGAAAATGGAGTTATCTAAGAGCATCGTTAGAAAAGATAAGGGACTCCAATTAATAAATAAGCATACAAGACCTTTAACAATGATAGATAAAATAAGATGTAAAAACGAAGACATAGATGACTTAGAAGAAGTTATAAATATAGATAGAGATCTAGAAAGATATCAAAAGAATACATTGAGAAAAATAAAACCGCAATGATATATAGAATGGGAATGTTTGAGAATAAAACAGGTTATATCGTATATCTAGAGAAGTAGAATTAAGTGTTGTATCACAACTCAGTAGAATTAAGCATAGTAAGTAAGCAATTGGAAAATAGCCTAAAATATTCTGGATATAAATATATACATCAAGGGATGTATATAATAGGAATTAAAGGAATGACTAGAAAGAAATTAGGAACGAAGGTTTTGGTAACCTTATTAGACAAAAGATGGGATATAGTAAATAAAGCTGCATTAGGATTTTTAGAAGGAGACATGAATGAGAACATGCTAATTACCTATATAGCACCAGATTTAATGATGCCCATAAAAGAATTTATAGAAAAAATGTGTTTTGGTTTTCAAACCAAGGGGTATGAAGATTTTAAAGGAACAAATCTCTTAGTAAGCATATAATTTGTAGGAAGACTAACTAATAAAAGTGGGTCTAGATATAAGGTAAATGTCAACAATGTCATTGAGAGCATGCAATCAAAAGGAATACAATTTATGAGTCCATTAAAAATTGGATCTGAAGAAAGAGCTAGTGAAGAATGGAATATAAGTGAATTGGTTCAAAGTAAGGCGTTAAAACAACCTGAAGATTACATAAGTTATGAAAATGGTAAAGGTAAAACTAGTATAAGATTTATGAACTATAGGGCAAGAACATTAGAAGATATAAGTCCCGAAGTATCTGAACAAGAAGTTGGAAGTAATAGAAGATATAGTGTAAGCGAATTTATGGAAAAACTTGATTTAGAAAAGGAAATAAAATATTTCGAACAAAAATTAAAACAGATAGATGAAGAATATAATAATAGCATGACTCATGAATGGCCTGCAATAAAAGAAAAGGAATTGTATTTTCGAAGAGAATTATCTAGGCTTATAAGATTGAAATGGGAAAAAGAACAAGCCATAGAAAATATAGAAGTACAAAAGAGAAAGCAGAAGTTAACACAAAAGGTAGTAGAAAAACCTGTAAGAAGTAAAGTAGCTAAGATATTAAGTGAGGAAGAACAATGGGAAGAGAATTATAGAATACTATTAGAAAGCTATGAATATGAATTTGAAAATGTTAAAGAAGAAGATTTAGTTAAAGAAGAAGATGTTGATCAATATCCCCCAAACAACTTAGATATGATAGAGTCGGATGCCGAAAGGAATTTAGATAATGCAATAGAAGCTATGGATATAGAAGTAGATCCAAGAAAGAGAAGAAGATATGGTGGTGAAAGTTCTATTAAAAATGAGGGAGAAAGAGAGAGAAATACTAGAACATCTGGGCTATGGCCTCCAGAAAGAGAAGATCAAACATACAATTATATCCCAGGACAATATAGGTATATGGGTTCTAAGAGTAGAAATTTTGAAAAGACAGTAAAATTCCAAAATCATAAAAGTGATGGGGCTATCTTAAATTTAGCTGCTCATGATATGAAAGTTTGTTATGACCAATATGAAAGTTTGTTATTAAATTCAGGTTCGACTATGCTCTGATACCAACATGGAACAAACTGGCAAATATTAATTTATGCAGAGAATTCTTCCTATATGCTCTGCGAAATGAGTATGCAGGTTGAATGCCTTTTCTTAATGCTTTGGCCACTTGCTACAGTGTTATGGCACTACTTGCTACAATGCAATGCTTGCCACTATCAGCAGTGATATGAATTTTAATTCAGATTTAACTAATTACTAATTTTGAACAGATCTTTGCAGTTGGCGAAACCAACAATTCAATAGGGTTTTCAGACAATGTTGTTTTGATCCTACTCGTACTCACCATATTTGTCACTAGTTTGTTTCGAAGTAGCTAAGTCTTTCTCTGGCTATCCCTCGCCTTCAAGTCAGATGAGATAAATCTTTATCGCCTCCCAGTGCAGTTCCACCAAAGAACACTTCTCTATGGCGACGGCTCTCCTACCCTCTCGGGGACTTCTAAGAACGGCTCACAGAGGTTTCTCCTATAGGGTCCCTAGCATAAAAACTCAAACCATAGAAACCGAACCGACAGACGCAGAGATTTTCAAAGCCGTAACTACTTCATTTCCACAAACTAATTTACATATGGTTTTCCTTTCGAACCCCAAGGGTCTTACAACGAAAGGAAATTACCTTACGAGCAAGGCACACACCGCTAGCCTTCTTGAAATATGCTATTTTACATGAGGCTAATTACACACTACTAGTATTATGGTGGAGTGTCGCAACCCCGGCTTCACCGGGATCCACTCACAATCCATTGCTAGTCCCAGAGATCAATGCTAGCAACTTGTGAGCGACAATTTGTTGAACATCATCACACAGTCATAATAACTAAGAGAAATTACATATTATGCAAAAGTAATTGTTACACAACTACTTATTACACTTGTTTGATTAAGGATGACATAATAATGTCCATCATATACCAGAGTGCGGAAATTCAAATATGCATCGGAAAAATATGATGATGCTCCAATCCGACCCTTGAGCGCCAGCTAATCCTCATCAAAGTCCAGAACAAGATCCTCCTGATCCTGTAGATACACCGGACCTAATCCTTCTCCTGAATACAAATTTATCCGTGGTTTTTGTATAGTGTGTACACGGCTACCCAGCAAGAGTCCTTATAAATGATGCAAGAATATAAACAAGAATAGGGTGGCTATTTTGCATAAACACCTACACTAGTCAATATTAATTAAAGTGTTGTAAAACAATTTGTAGAGCAATTAGTATTGATACAGACTCCCAAAGATAACACGCAGAGCTCGGCTTCAAAGCCCTCCAAGAACAAGACTTGCCTCGATCAACTCAAACTACACCAACCCATCAAGTTAATTATTAACACATGAGACTACCATGTACGACCTTCCTCCCCTCCCATAACCGTGGGAACGGCTATCATGATAGTTTTAACTCTGCAGAGTGTAGCACACTTTACCCATAAGCCGAGTGGTACTTTTGCATCTTAGCTCTTCCTTAGGAGCCTGCACCAAGTAACAATACAAGGCGATTCATTAGTTCCTCTGTTAACACCGATACCCCTCTAAGGATTCGCACTCGGGCCCCTCTTGAGCCAACGGACCGCATGACCCGATCTTTTCAAAGTAAAGTGTGTTAACAGTCTTCCCTAACTACTAAGCCAGACTAGCACATGTTGGCCGACATGCTAATGCTAGCACTTATGGTTGCGCTTGTAAGGTTTGGCGGATAAGCACACGCCCAAAGTCCTTAGACCAAGGTGACTACCTCCAACAATCCACAGTCCACAAAACCACCCGACTATGCCACCTTTAGTCAACACACGCCACATAGGTTTTAGTTGATTAGGTTAAGTAACTCAGCATCTCCTATCATACCAAGTCACAAGAATAATTAAATGATGAACCTAGTCAACTACCAACCCACGAGCACTAGCAACTATGCATAAGGATAGGCTCGGAAAATAACTAAGGCAGCAACAAACAGGTTAAATTCACAGGGTCAATGACGCAGTGTGAATATTAGGTTTCTACCCTTCCCATCAATTTATGCATGAGAAAATAAATAGAAACAATAAACGGGTGAGTTTTGTAAATTGGGAGAGCAAGATGCAACTATCTTGCCTTGGTAGTACTCCGGGTCTTGCGGGCCTCCTTCGAACGGCTCCTGCAGTCTTCCCGATGAGCGCGAACACGGACGATCTACGCGTATATGCATATATGCAAGAAACAGCAAAACAATCAACAGAACATATAGCTCAATAAAATATATAAAATTATAGGGGATTTATGGAAAATAATGGCTCTGGAATCACCTAATTTGGAGTTCGGATGCTCCTGGAACAATTCCTGGAAGTTTAGGATAAATTAGAAAAGCTGGAAAAGAATAAACCGATTAACAGAAGAAAAACCAGCCCAACCGGCGGTTCACGCAGGCGAGCGGCGGACGCAGCACGCGCGGGGCGAAGGGGACACGCGGCGCGAGCGACAGCGGGCGCGACGCAGCGACGGCGGCGAAGCGACGCGGCGGCTGCACGCTAGGGCGGTGACGGCACGGGCGGAACGGCGACGGCGGCGACACGCGGCGGCATCGATGGACGACGCGCGGCGGCCGCGGATCGGCGGTGGCGCTGCCAACCGTGGCGCGACGCGGCACGGGCGCGCAAGCAGGCGCGACGCTGCTGGCGCGAGGCGGCGGCGCGGGCGCGCGCGCTGGCGCGCACGCAGTTTCTTGGGCGCTGAATCCGTCTTGCGGCGCGGCGGACGAGACGGCCGGCGGCGATGTCGGCGCGGCGGAGACGGCGGCGACGCCCGAAACTTCGGCGAGCTTTTTCTCCCTCGTTTCTTGGCCAAACTGGGCGATCCATATACCCATCTTGACCGTCTCGACGAGATCTTCAACATGGCACCATCTAATCTTGAGTTTGGTCAAAGCACAGAGAGAGATCTGTAGAAAAGTGTTACGGTGGGGAGGATTTTGGCGGCTAGGGTTTGGGACTTGAGGGATTTCGTGATGGGGGGTTGGGGCAGGGGTCTTGGGTGGTTTATATAGTGTCTTGGACGACCTGGGGTGGGCCTTGGGCTAAGAGGGGTTGGATTAGGACTCAAATTCTAATCCGGGTAGAATTCAGATAGGCTTCGGGCTTGTTTAACAAGAAAACAGAGTTTCCCTTACTGGATTGGGCTGAAATTTGGAGGGTAATTCGGATTAGGCTACAAAAAGGTCCTCTCCAAATTTGAGCATGAGACTCCTCGTTTGCTCCTTATTTGATGGATTTGACGAGCTCCCGACAAGACGGCAAAACTCCAAGGAATCACGAGCTAGCTTTGGAATTTGGATATGAAATTTGGAGGGTTGCTTGATGATGGCTTCAAAGAATTACTGGAATTTTTCCAGAATTTTTCAAAAAGGTCTTCTAGGGTTTTGGCTTAAACCTTAATTTAAATTAATTATAACAGGGTTTCGTATATAACAATTCCCTTTTAATTTATTTTTGGGTTTTCGAAAATACAAGTGACATACGACAAAATAGAGGATGTCACATGGAGGCTCTCCTCAGACGCTTAGGGTCTTCGGAGTTTCTCTTCTTTGGTGGATGGTTGCTTGATGGGTGTCTGATGGATGCTGGATGGATGTCTTCTGGTGGTTCTTTGCTGTTGTTCTTCTGCGTTGCCCCTGGAGTCCTTTTATAGTGAAATGGGAGCTCACTGCGACGATTATTGGTGTCCAGGTGTCCAGGCATATCTTCATAGATATCATGACAAATCTTGACGAATCTTGAAAGGTGATCACTGAGGATTCCTTCAGGACTAAGTTTCCTGATGCATCCAATTTTTTGTAACTTTTCATGTAGCCACCTTCCTGGTGATTATGTGACGGGTGTGACGGGTGTGTCTTCCATGCGCGAATATTTGATAGTTACCTATCAATATAGACCTTCTTTTCATGCGCGAATATTCTTCTTTTCATATGCAGCCGATTCTTGCTATTTGGTAGCTTCAGGCCTATCTGTCCTCTGCTGAATATTTTATGGACATTCTGGAGAATTCTTTTGGACATTCTGGAGAATTCTTTGGGTATGGGTCTGCCACGCCCAAATAATTGATATCTCATATCAATTCAAATTTATCAATATCTGTGTATATCAATTCAAATTTATTCTTATCAACTGATGAAAATTATTTGGACTCTTGCCCATGACCAGCAATATCCATTTCAAAATCATCTGCGAGCGTCATATCTAATTTTTCATCACATGCTTTTTTCAAGTCTTCAAATCGATCAGCAATTTCTTTTCTGACAATATTCAATATTTCTTCTTTTATATTGCTTCTCCATTTAGGAGATACTTCATCAAACTTCTCATCTATTTTCCAATCTATGTATGACCCATCTAGAGGGTCAACTTCTTTCATTAAACATTCTTTATATGTCAATTTTTTTGCGGGATCATCTTCTTCTTTTGTAATTATAGATGATGATGATGCCTTTGTATTTTTCTTATGGTAATTCTGAATATATGCTCTTGCAAATTGGTTCAATGTAATAATTCTCCCTATGATTTCTCTTGCTCTGCATAATGCTTCTTCAATATCAATATACTTCTTCCAAGAAGCTGATCCATATGGCCTAGCTTCTCTTTTTTGTTTTATCACTTCTTCAAATGATATGTATATGCCAGGAACACTTCCTTCAAATATCACATATATAGGCTTATCTTCTTGAGTTTGCTTATTCGTTATCATTTCATTGATCAAATGAAAATATTCTGCTAAGCTATTGATAATGGATAAGAAATATCCAAGATCTTCATGCTTATTCATATATTGATTCCAGAAATTATCTAATATGCATTCTTGTGCTTCATCAATCTTAATGTGACTTTTAGGTTTAAATTTAAAAGTATTTGGTTTAAATACTTTGAGCTTATTATCAGCCCCAAAGGTAAAGGTATCCACTCCATATTGAGGACTATAAGCCTTCTTCATTCCTGCAAAATAGATGAACGAGAGAATAAGTTTGGCAAACTATTATCTTTTCCTTTGATATGCTCAAATATTACTTTATAACCATTTCCTGCAATGATATCTTCAAATAAAATCCATCTTCTAGTAGAACTCTTTTTACTATTGAGTTGATTGTAATACCTACATATTGCTTCACAGTCTGTCCTGACTGTAAATTCTTTAAAGCCTAAGTATAATCTAAACGAGTTAATTGAATGAATTATAGCTAATATTTCTCTATCAGTATTATTTACAGTTTTTAACTTATAGCTTCCAGATGCATATCTGCAAATTTTTTCTTCTGCTTTGGATGAATATTTGTTTGGTTTCTGTTTTAATATACCGCCCCATCCTACTTTAGAGGCATCAGTTTCAATGATAAAATAATAATCATCTAACGGTAATTCTAATGGTTCTAAATTTTTCACTTTGTCTTTTATCGTTCTCACTAATCTAATATCTTCCAATTAAAATACTTTTGACCATTCTTTCTTAACTTTGCATATGAGAGGTCCCGCTAATTTTGCCAAATTATCTATATAATTTCTAGCATAGTTTACTATTCCTAAAAATTCTTGTAAAATTTTCTTATCATTCATGGCATCAGGGAATCCTAAGATTTTCTTAGCAATATGCTCTTGTAAATATATTTTTCCTTCACCTATCTCATGGCCAAGAAAGTGGATTCTTTCTTTGCATATTTCCATTTTCTTTTAGATAAAATCAATCCATTTTGCTCTACCTTTCTAAAAAAATTTCAAGATGAGCAATATGTTCTTTATATGTTTTTGAAAATACTAATAAATCATCTATGTAGACTAATATAAAGTCTTGATTTTCATTAAATATATTTTGCATTTTTTTGAAATAATGTCAAAGTGCGTTTTCAATCCTAGAGGCATTACAAGCCATTCAAAATGACCTTGAGGGCATGTAAAGGCGATCCATTCTATTGATTCTTCGCCATTTTTACTTGCCAAAATCCAAATTTTAAGTCAAATTTTGAAAATATCTATTTCCTTGTATTCGGTTTATCCATTCCTGTTTATTAGGAATATTGTAAGCGTCTTCAACTGTATTATCATTTAGTCTTCTATAATTTATAACCATTCTAGACTTTCCTCTAGCTATTTCTGCATGATTCCTTACTATAAACGCTGTAGACCTATGTGGACTTCTACTTTCCTTATTGCCTTTAGTTTTAACAACTCTTCTATATGCATTTTGAATTCTTCTATATCTTTTGGTGTAGCTTCTATAGGACTAGTTCTAATTATATAGTCAGGGTTTATTATATTTATCTTACAAATAATTGAATTTTTATCCCAATGTTTCATAGGTATTTCCCCAATGATTTGAATGTCTTCAAGTCTCTGAACGATTCTATCTATGTCATGTTTAGATTTTATATCTTTGTACCAGTTAGGTGCAAAAGATTGTAGCCCTATGCATTCGATATTAGATTTTGTGATATAAAAGTACTCTATGTTGCTACCTAATTCTTCTTCTTGTATTTCTTCTATCTTTAATGCGGGTTTAGGTTTCTCAATGTATGCGCTTTTGTTGGTGATCCACCACGCTTTCGAACTTCTGAGATATATGGGAGATTATCTTGGTGTGGTATGAGTGTGATCCCTTGCTCATGTATAATGGTGGTTTGGAGTGATTGTTGTAAAAATCTTAAACCAATAATCATTTCATCATTTATTATAGATAGGTCTCTTATTGTAATTTCATCTATAATATATTTTGTTCCGTTTATGTGAACTTCGATATTATAAGCTAACTGATTATGAATTTTTCTAATTCCTGACATATCTGTGGATGTTTCTGCTTCATCGTCATCTATGGTATGAACTAATTCAGGACATCTTATAAAGTATTTATCATGTATGATATTCTTTGTGCAACCCGTGTCTACTAAGGCTAGTATTTTATACGAGATATTTGGTTTAAGCACTATTTTAACTGGTATCCTAATTCCTAATATGTCTTTGAAAGGTATTTTGACTATATACTTGCTTCCAAAACTTGTAATAGCATCTTTTAATTTTATAGTTTTGTTATTTCTATTATCTTTTACGGTCATTGTTTTTTCTTTTATTTCAGGTATCGTAGATTCTTTGAATTCAGTATTTTCTTTTCCTTCCTCTTCTTGAACTTTACTCGTTTCTGGTGACTCATCTTCGTTATATTCCTCCTTATTGTATAATTCTTTTTCATAATTCCATCTAAGGTTTTCTACTTCAGCTTCTAATTTATTTAGCCTATTCTCTATTACTCTTACTCTAGTAGACAGTAATACTTCTTCTGATTCTATCTTTTCTTCCTTTTTCCATGTCTCATTTCTCCAAGTAACACATCCTATACATGCTTGTCTTAAACATATCCTACATGTGACTCTATTTTCTAAGCTTGGGTAATATTTGCAAAAAGCACATTTTATATTAAAATCTCCTCTTCCTATAGACCAATCATGTTCACAATCAACTTGATTCATCATTTCTCCCTCATTTTTAACAGAACTTTCACCATACCTTCTTCTCTTTCTTGGATCTGCTTCTATATCCATAGCTTCTATTGCATTATCTAAATTTCTCTCGGCATCCGAGTCTAGCATATCTAAGTCGTTTGGGGGATATTGATCAACATCTTCTTCTTTAGTTAAAGCTTCTTCTTTAACATCTTCAAATTCATTTTCATAGCTCTCTAATAGTATTCTGTAATTCTCTTCCCATTGTTCTTCCTCACTTAATATCTTAGCTACTTTACTTCTTATAGGTTTTTCTACTACCTTTTGTGTTAACTTCTGTCTTTTCTTTTGTACTTCTATATTTTCTATGGCTTGTTCTTTTTCCCATTTCAATCTTATAAGCCTAGATAATTCTCTTCTAAAATACAATTCTTTTTCTTTTATTGCAGGCCATTCATGAGTCATGCTATTGTTATATTCTTCATCTATCTGTTTTAATTTTTGTTCGAAATATTTTATTTATTTTTCTAAATCAAGTTTTTCCATAAATTCGCTTACACTATATCTTCTATTACTTTCAACTTCTTGTTTAGATACTTCGGGACTTATATCTTCTAATGTTCTTGACCTATAGTTCATAAATCTTATACTAGTTTTATCTTTACCATTTTGATAACTTATATAATCTTCAGGTTTTTTTAACGCCTTACTTTGAACCAATTCACTTATATTCCATTCTTCACCAGCTCTTTCTTCAGATCCAATTTTTAATGGACTCATAAATTGTATTCCTTTTGATTGCATGCTCTCAATGACATTGTTGACATTTACCTTATATCTAGACCCACTTTTATTAGTTAGTCTTCCTACAAATTCTATGCTTACTAAGAGATTTGTTCCTTTAAAATCTTCATACCCCTTAGTTTGGAAACCAAAACACATTTTTTCTATAAATTCTTTTATGGGCATCATTAAATCTGGTGCTATATAGGTAATTAACATGTTCTCATTCATGTCTCCTTCTAAAAATCCTAATGCAGCTTTATTTACGGTATCCCATCTTTTGTCTAATAAGGTTATCAAAACCTTCGTTCCTAATTTCTTTCTAGTCATTCCTTTAATTCCTATTATATACATCCCTTGATGTATATATTTATATCCAGAATATTTTAGACTATTTTCCAATTGCTTACTGACTATGCTTAATTCTACTGGTTGTGATACAACACTTAATTCTACTTCTCTAGATATACGATATAACCCGGTTTTATTCTCAAACATTCCCATTCTATATATCTGTTGCGGTTTTATTTTTCTCAATGTATTCTTCTGATATCTTTCTAGATCTCTATCTATATTTATAACTTCTTCTAAGTCATCTATGTCTTCGTTTTTACATCTTATTTTATCTATCATTGTTACAGGTCTTGTATCCTTATTTATTAATTGGAGTCCCTTATCTTTTCTAACGATGCTCTTAGATAAGTCCATTTTTATGAATTTATTGGTTTATTAGAATTGATTATTCCGGATGAATGAAGGACTATGTCTTTATTATTTTCTTGCTTTTTTATTTTATCTAGAATCTGAACTAGCAACTGCAAAATAGTGTTGTTTTGCCTTATTATAATCTTAGAATCTTCTTTAGGTGATTCGTAATTAGAAAATCCAATAGGGTGTGCTAAATATTTTTCTGTTTCTTCTAAAGCCTGAGTGTATTCGGACATATATTATGCAAGTACTAACTTCTTAACTTCTTCTATTAATTCTTTGATTTGAATTACTTCTCTATCCAATACGCTTTTAACTTCTTTACTAGACGGAATTCTTTCAAGATTAGGTGCTGAGTTTATTCTCTTATATAACAATACAACTTCTTCCTTGATATAATCGCTATTCTTACTTATTTTTCCTAGCTCTAAATTATGTTCTTTTGAAACTTTTAATATCAGGTTTATATTATCACTTAACAGAGAATATTGCGTTTGGAGAGTCCTATAATCTTTATATAATTTTTCTAGTTTTATATCTAAATCTTCTTGTCTCTTAACCCAAGTAATATGAAAATTATATAATAGATCAACAATTAAATTCAACTGACCTTGTGACGTGTGCCAATTATGAGGTTCTGTAGAGTTGAGTCTGCACTTTATGTCAATATTATTCTTCGTACTGATGTTCTTGATAGAGTTTACCTCTGAATAATCCACCTCTGATGATTTATTACTAAACTTTCATACTGGTATCAGAGCAAGGTATATATATATATATATATATATATATATATATATATATATATATATATATATATATATATACACACACGCTGAAAGCTGACTTCAGACGCTGACGCGCTCGCTTCCCGTCCGACGCTGCGTCCTCTCGCTCCTGGTTGATCCACGTCGCTCGGCTAGCGCCAGCCGTCCGATGGCGCGCTCGCGTCGTCCGCTTCGCCTCGTAGTTTTTCCTGTTGCTTTCCGGCCCTTCCAGCTTCCTTTCGTGCTCTGCTTTAGCGGTGTTTTTTTTTTTACCTCCTTACCACTCGCTTTTCGTCCGCGCTTCCTCTTCGTTCCCACGGCTTCTAGGGTTCGTCCCTCTCACCGCCCCTATCGTCCTCTCCTCCTTCTAGCCTCCCCTTTCTCCGCCTCTATTTCCCCGATCTGTTTTTCCCTTCCCTTCACGCGTTCCGCCGCGCCGCCCTTAAACGGGGCCGCCTTGTTGGCCTCGCTTTCCCCTGTGGCGCGCCACCCTCCTTCCTTCCTCGCTCTTATGGATCCTGTCCGATAGTGCGGGTCTGGTTGCCTCGTGCCCTTTCTTCTCTTCCCCCTTATGGTTTATCCAGATTTCAGGCTCTTGTTATTTTACATGTTCCAATATATTTAGTGGCATGTTTCAACATTTATGTTGATTTTTCGACGGCTTCATGTCTCACTTGCATATTTCGATGGACGCAACTAAATAATTGGAACAAGCTGTACTAAATAATTGGAACAAGTTGTCTAAGGGCCTGTTCTTTTGAGCTGATCTGAACTGCTGAATAATTGAACGGCTGAAATGACTGAATTTTGAGAGCTTCTCAAGATAGTCTCGAGATTCGGTTCCATTTCATTTGGCTTTCTTATTAAAGCGTTACGACCCACCTTCGAAACAGGGAAAAAACGGACTAAAAAAACTAGAAGCACATGTTTTTTTAAAATGTAGATTAGTCGTTAAACCGTTAATTTGTTAAGCTGAAAAGAACGGGACCTAAGTTGAAACAGGTGTCTGTTCTTCTTTTTCTAATAATGATGTACTCCCTCCGTTTTTTTTGTTTGACGTCTTTAACTTTTTGGCATGTATTTGACCATTCGTTTATTAAAAAATTTAGTGCAAAGATGTAAAAAAAAGACATATTTAAAGTATCTATATTAATAAAAAAAATCACAACAAAATAAAATGATATTTATAAAAATAATTATAATAAGACGAATGGTTAAAGGCGTATCGAAAAGTTAATTGCGTCAAAAAAAAACCGGAGGCAGTAAAAGGGTCGGATAGAAATTACATTGTAATTGTGTATGTCGAAAAATCCGTATTTTTTTGATAAAAAAATCCGTATTTTAGGCAGTGCCTTTACGCATGGCCTGTGTAATTGTGTGCGTCGAAAAATCCGTATTAGGACGTGTAGCCCAATTGCTTCTTCCCCTCAGCCGCCACCACCGACGAACCCCCACCGGCGAGAGGCCATGTGGCGGCGAGCCGCACCGCTCCGCCTCAACCTCGTCGCAACCTCTCGCCGCGTCCGGCGAGCCCCGCTGCCTCCTGTCCCCACCATCCCCTCCTCCTCCTCCTCCGGTCCTATCCCTTCCTCTCCTCTCCACGATCTCGGGACCTTCCGGAGCCCCGTCGGCGTGCCCTCCCGGAGCCTGTCGAACCACACAGGAGGCGGCGGCGAGTGCTGGAGCTGCGGCGCGAGGGGCGCGTTCCTCTCCTGCGGGTCCTGCGGGAGCGTGCAGCCCCTCGACCCCGCCGTCGACTACTTCCGAATCTTCGGCATGTGAGTACATCTCGCCCTTCTCGCCCTTCGCAGAAGCTCTGCACCTTTGATGCGCCGGGATGCGTCGCGATCGTCAGAGTGTCTGGTGTTCCAAGAATTTTCACGCAGGCTGCAGCAGAAGGCAATGAAAATATGAAATTCAGGAACAATTACAGTGTTTCCTTGGTGCTGCAGAAAAGGGAGCTTGGGGTATCTTGTGTCTAGGATGAAACCGTGAAAAATACTGATACTATTAGGTTCATAATTGCCTAGTTCTGTTCTTTTATGTGATTTACGCTGGGTGGGGTTGTAGTGTCATCCTAGTGAGTTGTCCTTTTAGTTTGTATACATATCTGATTGTGTTGTAGGTCCTTGTTACACTAATTTTTCGTCGTCTATGCACCAATTTGTAATAACCAAACTGAGAATGATCGGGGTTGGAATCGAGTCATATCTGACTGTGAGGATGCATCACTAGCGGTTAGCTGTATTATAATTTTGTAAGAAATATTTGATATGTCGTGTTTATGCTGCTCAATTACCTTATATCCATAGCTATTTAGGTAATAATGCAAACCATATATATGGTGATGGGTGTGCAATATTCTGCTCATATTTTCCTTCCAATGCTAGATTTCCACCCCTCACCACTTGAAAACCATTCCAGAGCACAGCTTTGTACCATGATTCACTCAGCATATTTTGGCCATCCAAGTGTCCAACGCATTGGAGTACTCCTGTAATTGTTCAATATTGTATCATTTGCTTCATCCTAAACTTTTTTACCGTTTGCTTCATCCTGAACGCCAATGACTCATCATGGCAAATTGGCAATCACATGGTGAATTTGTCTATATTAAGCAACATCTACAAAATATATGTGATTGCCAAAGTTGTTTTCCTGCTAATATTTGTATGCCTTAAACATACAATGATGTTTCATTATTTCATTGCTTTCTGCAGAGAAAGAGAATACAACATAAAGGATAACAACTTAGAAGGGAAGTACAAGGACTGGCAGAAGAAGTTACATCCTGACCTAGTTCATTCTAAATCTGAGGTCTTTCTTTCATTCTTAGCTAAAGCTAAGTACTCCTAATCTATTTGAGCCTCCAAATCGCTTCTGATATAGCTTATGTCTCATGCAGAAAGAGAGAGCTTTTGCTGCTGAGCAATCAGCACGTGTGATTGATGCATACCGCACTTTGACAAAACCTTTATCAAGGGCATTATACTTAGTGAGTTTCTCCATTAGTATTTCAAATATTTTACTGAGCAGAAGTTTTCAGTTATCCTTAGTTTTCCATTCTTTTTAATCCACTTTGAAGTAATGATCTGTGGTTGAACCATCCCCATCCCCCACCAAATAGAAAGAAACAAAAGCAGTCTTATAAAGCCTGGCCATTACTGTGAACATGCATATGTCCACTTCTATATTGCTAGCAATTTTTTTTTTTGTAAGGCTTTACCAAAGTAAATAAGCATTTACCTCATCTTTTTAGATAGATTCTCAACCATGCACATCATTTGGCAGCTGCAACTCGAGGGCATACAGGTTGATGAAGAGAAGACTGTTAATGACCCTGAACTTCTTATGGAGGTAAATCTGATTAATCATCTGTTATATGTGATGCATGCGGACAACACAATCACCGATTTTGTTTTTCATATAGCTTGGTTTCAATAAGTGCCAAAAATAAAATAGAATTGTGATAGTACATATGCTTCAACACAAATCAATCTTAAGTGTGAACTTGTGAACCAAGCTGTATATTCACATAATTGCAGATGTTGGAGATACGGGAAGCAGTTAACGATGCCAGTGATTCTCAAACACTGGAGAAGATCCAATCTCAGGTTTGTTTGAACATGAGTATGTTGTATACTTTAACTTGGAAGAATAATTATGCTTCAATTATTTGTGGGATCACATTATGTCACCTTTCTCAGATTAAACGAAAGTTTGAAACCTGGTCCAGTTCCTTCCAGGAAGCGTTTGATAAGAGGGACTTTGACCGTGCAGTGGAAGCTATCCAGAGAATGAGATACTATGAACGAGCAATGGAAGAAACTGCGAAGAAGCTCTAATCTTGAATTGCAAATTGTTGAGGATGGGGAGTTTAGTCAAAATTCCTTTCCTAGACAACCTATGTCATCTCGAGGCCTTTTGCTGCTTGATATGATCTGAACGGTGCCTTCATAGATGACATGTGTTAACTCAGTGCCTTTTGCCTGTTCAATATGATCTGAATGGTAAAAATCATGCCAGATGTTTCCTCATGGTTCCCTCCTTTCCATGGTTGAACCTGAATACCTGATATAGTGATTAATGCTTTCTTATGTACGGACAACCTGCTTTGGCATGAACATGGTTTTGTACTGAGCAGACCCCCTCCCTAAATATCCAGAAAAAAAGAGAGCTGAGCAATTCTGGGAGAAGAGATCATCCATCTTCATTCTATACCGAGGCAAAAAACAGTCTGCTACATTCTAGAGGAGACGTGTATTCTGTTCATTTTTTTAGTAATCTGTACAGAACGAACAGCTCACTGGAGATATATTAGCAAATCATTTTGTGCATGATGGTCGCAAACTTTTGTGGTATTGGAGTCTTCCGTGGAAAAGATGTACCAATAATTCTATCTCGTTTTTAAAACCTATGAAACATGACTGCATCTTGGATGTAACATGTCGAAGAAATATGAACAAAAAATATTGGTACTCTAAAAACAATAGCTTTTGCTAATCATCGAACTACTTATTTTTAAATAAATCTTAGTCGATTTTCTCACATACCTAGATGCTACCGTTAAATTTTTTATATGCCTTATGGAGGGGTTTGATCATGGTCTAGAAAATCGACTGAGGGTTAAATAGGTCTAGAAAATCGACTGAGGGTTAAATAACTCTTAGATGTATGGTGTCAAACCAGTCTCAAAAAAACTTTTTTTTTAAAAAAAAACCATCTCTTGCTAGTTGCCAATTTCAAAAACATTTTTTTAAAAAAAAAAAACCATCTCTTGCTAGTTGCCAATTTCATGGCTCATTGGAGTGCCAGCAGATTAGGCTACTTACCTTTGAAAATTTCTACTGAAAAGCTAAAATAGTACTTCATGAGGTATTGCAGAAGAAATGATGGATGGCAAACAATATAGGAGTTATAAGTGCAAAATTTAAAGAAACACCTTCAGAACGATACCAACGGCGTTTCTGAAACTGTTTTCATGTTAGTATGGCATAACTGCAGTACAAGTCCAATGAAGGGAATCGTTACATTACAAAATCATCACTCGAAATACATAGTTGTTTGAGGACAACACTGCGATGGGTTTAACAACAAAAACTGTGCACATCTCGCAAATAAAGATTGCAAAGGATTCGAGGTCAATGTTACAAAGATGCATTTCATACCGGTGTTACTATATTCAAGGATCACAAAACCGGGTTAAGGCTCCAAGCCATCAACTGCGCGGAGGCGGTTAACAGTGGTTCGCCGTGGTTTTAAATCGGTTTTGGCCGCAAATTCAAAACTACGCTTTGTAGGTTTTCTTTGTTCTGGTGGTTTTCCGGTTAGTAGCGATATCTAGAAAAAATGATGAAAATTAATAAAATTCTTTAAAATATACATTAGAATTTTTTAAATATTTTTAAGCTAAAATGCTTAGAATGATTAATAATATTTTTAGAAATTTTTTACCTTAAAAATTTATTTAAACGAATTTTGACCAAACCCCTAAACCCTAAATCATCGGTTTATCGAACCAGTCCCCGCAAAAGCGCGGTTAGTCATGTTTAACCGTGTTTAGCCGGCGGTTTTGGAAACCCTGACTATATTCCGGTTAGGTAGTGAAAATCTATTATTTGCCGCTTCAAACATTCACACTAGGATTACTATTAACATAGTAACAAATAAAGAGGCCACTCCAAAGAATTTCAACTCGAAACCTTGTTATTCTAACCAATAAAGTGCAATAAAAAATTATTTTACCCATTTTATCCCAAGGGAAAAGACCACTTTGCCCCTTACACATTAAGGGAAAACATCGGTGGGTTTTCTCATGAAACTACAAGGTTATGTGAATGGCCAGCACTCAGCAGGAAACCGTGATGTGTGGGGATGATGATAATCCTGGAGCAGCTTCAGAAATGAATTACCCTGTGTCGGGATGATTAGCCTGCTGCAGCTGTGAAATTATAGTGTGCACTTGAACTATGCTAAGAAGATGTAAAATATGTAATTAAGCGTTTGCTTCACCGTGAGATCTTTCGATTTGCTGCTGCACTATGGAATGGGAAGAAGCTAGTGGGTGGATATTCTTCATCCTTATATGGCCCAAGGCAACCTACTCTGACATCTCAGACCTAAACCTTAACCAAACACGTTACACTGATTAGTCATTAATCTTTGCGCCACACGCTCCTCGTTCGTGTTCCCAGCACGCACATTTGTATTTTACCTCGGGGTGCACCTTGTCGACCATAAACATTTGTAATTTTTGGTATCTCACTTCGGCATCTGGAGCACAAGATACTTGATACCTCCTTTACAATCCTTCCAGTGTTCTGTGCATTAATATGATCGAAATCCTTCTTCAAAGCCTATCCTGTAGCCTGGGAGAAATTGGCCTATCCCCCTGTATGTACCTGGCACAACACCAGTATTTGCTTGGGTGCCTCATCAACAAGGAGCAGAAGGCCTTCATCAACAGAACCACATCTCATAATCTGTCAGAAGAAACCTTATAATGACGTACATGTAGGCTCTAGCGTGTTACAGTATATGCGAAGTTTCTTTCTTTGTTATATTCGAACAGCAAAAAACATGGGAAGACATTGACCTGGTATGAATTGACAGCAAAATCAGCCAGATAGTTCAGCAGTATTCATAGCCAACATATTTAATTCCCAAGTGTCAGATTTTGGTATACAAGGAAATGTTTGCCCTGAACAAGATCAAGAGGCAGTATGAGAAATTATTGAAAAGTTGAAGTATATTGCTTGGCAAGAAGCTTTCATTTCTAATGGAACTAGATGTGTGGCAGTGAAGTCATAAAGAGCGCACTTACAGCTAAAGCCGAAAAATGCTGGAGCAGACAAGGATAGTTTGCTTTCTCATATCTTCTAGATTTCTATCTCCAGTTCTTTTTCCAAATCCAAACAAAGCAATTTTTGGAGACACCCAAATAAGAGAAGTGATCGTCCCTTATGCTATGTAATATATTGTAAGGTGCCACCGATCGGGAAGGCATAAAATATTGGGTTGTTGCTTAGGACCTTTGGTTACTGATGTTCTACTAGAACAAAAGCAACTTCACATATTGTGATAAAAAGTTCACTTTCATCACTATTTCATACTCGTAATATATCATATACACTTGTTCCAAGAAAAAAACATGGATTACTACAGTCAAGACACACGATAGAAATTTTTGGTATATGAGCATGCCTAAACACATGAGTCAACCGTAAATGAATTTGAGATTGTCCTTTGCCTCCGCAAATGCCATTTTGACTGGAGGACAGACTCAGCTAGCTTGTTCTTGCCCTCTGTATTCAGACCATAGATGACAGTCCTGAAATTTACCGCACTGGGGATGATGCCACCATCCAACATGTCATGAATAAGTTGCAATGCATCCTCTGATCTACCCGCTTTGCAAAGGCATGACATGAACATCGAGTAGGTATGAAAGTCTGGTGGTGGTCCTTTTAGTTTCATTCGTTTAAAGACGTCCCAGGCCTCCAAAACCATACCCATTGCCATGTAACCGCGGATCAGCGCAGAGTATGTTATAACGTTAGGCTCACATCCATTCTCCGCCATCTCCTTGAGCAAGTCCATTGCCTTCTCAACATCTCTCTTCTGAAAGAAATAGATGATCAACGAAGTATATATTTGGGTGCTTTGAGGTATTCCTGCGTTCTTCATTTCTGCTAGCTTGGTTACGGCGCCCTCATAGCAACCCTTTCTCAGAAACGCGTGAATGAGGCTTCCATACACGTACTGACTCCTGAAGCAACCATGTTTCTCGATACCATCAAACAAATTGAGAGCTTCTTCTAGTCTATCAGATCTGCACAATGATCGAAGGAGTATGGAATAGCCAACCTGCACATCAAATCCAAGTTTGCATAGGGATTCTACTGAGATTCTCGCTTCAGCAATCATCCCACACTCACACAGGACTAAAAGATACATGCAAACCACTGCATTATCAAGTATATACCCTACACGACACATTTCCTTGAAGATCTTGATTGCAGCATCTACATTCCGGCCTTTTCTGCGGCTGAGGTACATTATCAGGTGACTGTAAGTAGTTTTGTCAGGCTGAAAGCCATCCTGCTTCATCTGACAGAATGCCTCCTGGGCCATTTTAGTTAGACCAGCATTACCATACTGACAGATCATGACATTCCATGTATCAACTGTCGGGGAACATTCTGCCCATGCCATTTCTCTGTAGAGGTGCCTCATGTGCCTAAAATCTTTTGCACAGCCTGCGAGATTCATAGCCGTGTTGTATGTTTTTGTTGTATGCATATAGTACGATTGTTTGCCTACCCAAGAGAAAAATTTCAAAGCAGCGTGACTGTTTCTCTTGCACTGCTTCATAATATCATCAACAAGGCTTGGAGTAAAATGCATTGATTTCCTCTCTAGAGCCTTTTGCATTGAGCTCCAGCTGGCAGGAGATGACAGAATTTGAAATATTTCTTGAACATCTTCATCCTTGTAGTCCTTTGATTGTTCCATGTGTCGGGTGTCATCAGGAAGCAAGCACCATGAGACATCAGAGTCTTCAACAGTAGGATGGGAGACAGATTCCAATGTCATTACCTTCTCTTCTGTATTAGACTTAGAAAATTTCTTAAATTTATCAATAGTACCAACTTTCTCTGATGGTTCACTTGCCAAATGAAGAGATGCCCGCATTCTTTCAACATCGTGGGCTTCCTCCAAATAGTGATTGTCACGCAAAGCACAAATAACTCGGCAGAAAATTCCCTCAGAAGGCATGAAATCAGTTTCCAGCATTTCTTTCAGAAGTTTCAATGCCTCAAGGGGCCTGGAAACCTTACAGAGCTCTTGGATGAACACCGTATAAGCTTTCAGTGTGGGTCTCTGACCATTCTCATTGATTTTTCTAAATACATCCCATGCTTTAGAAATATGCCCACTGCGAATATGCCCACCTATCAATGCCGTGATTGTCACAATATCTGGTTGAACACCATCCTCCTGCATCTGCTCATACAGTCCACATGCTGCTTCATATTGATCAGATGCAAATAAGTGCTGCATGAGTTGAGTATAAGATGATGCCAATGGAACACACCCATATTCTCTCATCCCTTGAAGCAACTCAAGTGCCTTTGTGCGCTCTCTTTTCCTCAGGTAGCCATCGATGAGGATACCAAATGATGTACTACTAATTAAATACTTGCTCTTCATGTGCTCTAGAACCTGTAGAGCTTCATCCATTCTTCCACCTTTACAGAGGCCCCTCAAGAGGACTTCAAATGCAGATGAGTTAGCCATGGACTTGTTCCTCATCTGTGAAAAGACCTTCTGGGCCTCTTCGATTTTTCCTGAGACACAGAAGCTTCGTAGAGTTTCCAGATAGCAATACTCCTCTGGATACCTCATGCTTTTAATCATATCATCTCTGACAAACAAGACAGCTTTAGCATTATCTAATCCTGCAAGAGAACATAATAGAAGTCGAAAGATGTCAGATCCAAACTCCATATTCCTGGGCATGTCTTTGTAGAACTCAAGAGCAAGCTCAGGCTTTGAAGCATTGCACAAAGCATGAAGAACTGTCCTATAAACTTTACTGTCTACTGCCACACATCCTGATTTCTTCATAAACTGAAAAGCGGACAGCATCTTGCCAATTTGCCTTGCCTTTCCATAACTAGATATGACAATTGTCCATGTCTTGATATCCTTTGGGCACATGTCCTTATCCATCTCATCCATCAGCTCCTCCATGACCCCAAAGCTCCTCGCCTCACCCAAAATGTACAGCATTGTGTTGTACGTCTCCGTGGTACGCTGAAGCCTCAGAAAATTCTTAACCCAGTTGAAGAATCTGATCCCCAAGTGCCTCTTCTTGAAGCACCTCTTGAGCACCATGTTGACAAGCGTCGGGGTGTAGATAACTCCAAAGCTCTCCAGCCTCTGCTCCATGGACAATCCGGGCACCTCTGATCGCAGAACTTCTGTGATCCTCTGCACAGCCTCACTGATACTGTCAAGATCAGAACACTGACCTTTCCCATCTCCCGTCTCGCGGGAAGATGCTTCCCAGTTCGGTGCAGCACTAGTTGCGTTATCAGTAGGCACCCCCTCCTCGACAGAATGGTCACTAGAAACATACCTGTTCGGAATGCTGCCAGTGACAAAGTCCGAAGAGGCTACCGCGCTCTCCGGGGCAATTCGGCGAGCACCTTCCGTGCACTGAAGAAGAGCCTCCTCATCACACTCCACCCGACCGTTCACCCGAGGCTGAAATGCGGGGTCACTGGCGGTGCCCGCAGCAGGCTCGACAAGGCCGGAGATTTCTTGGAAGAGAGAGGGGCGGGGCCCGGCGGGTTCTTGGCCGCCGGCCGGTGCAGAGGGCCTTCGCGCGGCGGTGTCTCTGCGAGGAGGTGGTCGAGGCGGCCTGGAGGAGGTGGTCTTGGAGCGGGGGGTAGGCAGGAGGAGAGGACGGCGGCGGAGGTGGCCACAGCGAAAGGGAGGCGCGGAGGAGAGTAGCCTAGCTGCGGCGCTTCTCGCCATTTCTTCTTCAGGTTCGGCGACTTTGCTTTGGCGCGAAACAGAGCGTTTCTTGTGTTCTGTACTTGACGAGGTGATCAGGTCCGCATCTCATCCGTCCAAATCGAATCAAGCGGCAACCGCACACAAGACGCAGAATTCTGAATTCCTCATGGCGCAAACCAATCCCGCTCAAACCTCAACTTCAGTATCAGAACAAGAACCCAAATATCCACGGAATTCAACCGTCCGCGAGCAAATCCGAACGCAGAAGTGGCACAAAGAGGAGCAAGGCCTCACCAAATCGATCATTGCCTGCGGCAAGCAACACGCGTCATGCCTCCTCAAAGAAACAAAAAAAATTCTTCTCTAGCTAAGCCCGACGAATGCCTCCATGCCCCAGGAATCGCCTCTTCCTGAGCTCGAAAGATGGCAGGCAGGCAGGATCATGATTCATGCAGCACAAAGCGAGCCCCTTTTGCGGCTCAACGCGATGGCTGGCATGGAAGGCTACTTGGCAACAGTCGGCCTGGGCTGGGCGAACGGCCGGAGAGCACGTAGGCTCGTCGGCGGAGGCGTCGATCCCGGCGTGGGGCTCGGGCAGCCACTGCGCAGAAGGCGGCGAGCCGTGCAGGACGTAGCCTGCCTCCGCCGCCGCAGTAGGGTCCAACTGCTAGCCTCCAAGGGGAACTCCCCAAGGTGCTTCGATAAATCTGGCCGCTTTTTTTTAACGTGGACGGCTGAGATGCGGTACTGCCCAAGTTGCGGTTATTGTAGCGACTCTGCTTCCATCGGAAAGATGGGCACGTCCGCCGGTAAAGATTGAATTTTAGAATTTATTTTTTGCACAAGGGGAGAGAATCCCCAATTCCATTCATCAAGGAACAGAATTACAAGTTTCTTTCGTTTTTACATTTTGGCTACTCTTTAACCTCATTCCGGCTCCCCTCTATTGCTTGGGCTATGGCGCGCTCTCATTGGCTTTGCTTGGACGAATACAGCTCGGCTCCTATGGCTTGGTTCCCTTCCATTGCTTGGACTTGACGAATATGGCTTCTTCAATTACTTAGACTTGATCAAATATGTTTTTCTTCCATTTCTCGGGACTTTGATGAATATGGCTTGGCTTCCTTCTCATCTATGGCTTGAGACTCCCTTTTTTAATATGGCTTTTAGCTTGGACGAATATGGCTTTCTCCCTTCACATATTTTTTTCCCATTGCAATGTGCTCCGCTCGAATGAATCTTTGCTCGGATTTTTGGGTGTGTGCTGGTGCTGCTCCCAGAAAGAAATTGTGGTCCCCGCGTGCTGCTCCTGGAAAGGAAAATACTCCACAGTGAGACACCACGGGAATCGAGCCCGGGTGGGTGAGGCGGCCAACTGCTGGCCTCACCACTGGGCCGTAGCCCAGTCCTCTAGCGGCCTTCTTTGCTAAAAAAAATGCAAATTTATCGTGCATTTGTATTGTGTTTTGACTGCACCACAAATGATTTGTGCTATGTAACTATTGCGACGAACGACGTAATTGTAAGTCTTTGGCTAGCTCTAATGTGAACAATTATTGCTGCGCACCGCGCATGCAACATGATGCAAGTGATTATGTAGATGGTGCAGGGGCTAGTGCACGCTATACTATATATATGATGTTTTTTGGTATTGTAGATAACTTTAGTGAAGTAAATTAGTTTTTTTAAAGATAAATGATATGTTGGATGATTTTAGTAAAGCGTAACATTACTAGCCATCACTCACCATTAGAGACCTTTTAGAGATTATAAATATGATATACCTCTTTAGCTATCTAAATTGATTTTTACTATTTGTATTCGTTGAAATGACTAGAGTACCCTTTGATCATTTCCCTTAGCTCTAGCTGAGCTGCAGTTGCTCACGCCTAGGGGTGTAAATATGGCCGAAAATTTAACTGATCTGAGCCCGAATTCGTTAAACCCCGATTTGGATAAAAAAAAAAAAAAAAGAATCCGGTCAAAATTTGGATCCGAATTTGTATTCACTTATAGGCTGTTTGGTTGCCTTCTCAGCTGAACTAGGCTATATGAGCTGAGCCAGGCTAAGATGATGAATGGTTGTTGTTTGGTTACTTGTATGAGATTATATAGTCTGTGTACAGATGTTGTTTGGTTGACTGCATAGAGATTGAATGGCATGGAGAAATTCAAAAGAGGGATGAAGCATATTAAAAAAATTCTAGAAAATCAAAATAACAAAAAATAAATATGAAAATAAAAAATCAAAGAAAGTCTCATAAATAAATAAATTCAAAAAATAAAAATTTTAAACTTTTAAAATTTATATGGCGAGTGTGGTATAGTTTTGTTCGAAAAAATATCAAGAACTTATTTTTGAAATCGGTTCAATAATCGAAGATACTAATGTTGCCTACATTACTGCATGCGTAGCCTGGCCCGAAAGATATTGCATCTGAAGAGTCTGGTACAGATAGGTGAGAAGACAACCAAATACCCTAGTTTTATCTCTATAGATACAAAACTCTTAGGATGCAGACAACCAAACAACCCATTAGCCTAACATCCAGCTCTTTTGCGGTGTATTAAGAGAAGCCTCTTTTGCGGTGTATTAACTGAAGCTAGTTTTTGTTGCGTTAATTGATCATCCACACGGAGATTCATCACGGCAATAACGATAAAACGGATCGACAAGAAGAAGATAACTAGGGAGTTCATGCTAGCTGCCCAAACAATATTACTCCTCGAGAGGAACAAGTTCACATCACACGATTCCCTACAAGCAAGCAAAGTAATGAAGCAAACGATTGATACGACGAGCCCAGGTGAGATCGATCGACCATGATCCATGACCATCACGGGAAAGTGAAGGTGGAGCCACCAAACTGCCAGCTGGCCGCCGGCGACGGGGGCCTGATGGCCGTCCAGACGAGCGAGATGATGACGGCGATGAGCCCAGCCCAGAGGTAGACGACCGTGGGCGTCCTGCCTCTCCTGCCCATGAGCCCCTTGGCGAACGGGTACAGGTGAGCCAGCACCCAGAAGCTGAAGAACACGCCGCCCAGGAGCTTGCTCCACTGCGGCGCCGCGCTGTACACCGTCCGGCTCACGCCGACGGCCACGGCGACGAGGTTCACCATGATGACGGCGAGCGGCGGCACCATCAGCGAGCTCCACCGCACCTCGTGCAGCTCCGCGAACTCGTCGACGTCGGCGTCGGCGTCGTCGCCGCCTCCGCCAGCCTGCTGCTTCGAGGTGAGCGTGAAGGAGGTCTCGACGCCGGCGACCACCTTGAGGAAGCCCTGCACGACGGCGACGAGGTGAGCGCTGGTGCCGCCGATGAGCCAGAACTGCTCGTTCCGCCACCACTCCTCCAGGGAGACCCCCGACCACCGGATCTCCAGCACGGCCAGGAGGCAGAGCGTGACCGTGATGGCCAGCAGGTAGGCCAGGAAGGCCACGCTGAGCGTCTGCACGATGAACTGCCCCGAGAGGAGGGACAGCGCCGGGAGGAAGCAGTAGACGATCAGGAAGATGGATGTGAAGGGGTAGATGCCAACGTTGAGGTATGCTATCCTCTGTATATACGCAGCTGCTCAACACAGAAAGAGGTATAAAAGAGTAAAGCAAAGTATGTATCATGTACAAGGGCTAAATGATAGGAGCGGCGTACCTTCATTTTGGAGCTGGCAAACAGTGCATTGTTGCGGGAGAAGAAGATCTCGATGGAGCCGGTAGCCCATCGGAGCACTTGGTGAAGACGGTCGGTGAGGTTGATGGGGGCAGTCCCACGGAAGGCGTCACGCTGCGTGATGCAGTACACCGAATTCCATCCACGGTTATGCATGCGGTACCCCGTCACAACGTCCTCGGTGATAGAACCATAGATCCACCCTACACGTGTCCCCCACTCCGTCTTGTCCTCATACCAGCAAGAGATCACGTTGACCGCCTCTACCACAATGGACACGTTGACCTCTCCACGTGGTACTGTTAGAGCGCCGGGTGGGCGCCCGTTCTTGACAGATGGATGGTCAGCCAGGGGACTCCCCTCGAACTCTGCCACTGGGATGGAGTTGATCAGGTTGCTCGAGTTTCCAAACCTCTTTGGGAGGGTGGCGAGGTCCATGCTATCGCCATTAATATCACCCATGCGGAGCGCCGTCGTCTCCTCAGAGTCGTCAGCACTGGGAGCGGATGCCGTCTTAGGATGACATCGCAAGAAACAATGACTAACTATGCCATGATCCTCGGAGCAAGGTGGGTCGAAGCCGTAGAGGGCAATGCGGCGGAAGAGGCACCCGGTACCGACATACACCGGCCCTTGCAACCCATCGAGGGCATGCATGTTGACATCGAAGAAGACGGTGTTGTGGTTGGCATAGCGATCGGAGGGATCGATACCTTCGAACCGTTGAGGAAATTGCACATAGCAGAGCCGGTCGCCGCCACGGTCCATCATGAAGCACATGCCCTCCCTTAGGGCCTTCGAGTTGTAATTGCACATAGCGGAGCCGGTCGCCGCCACGGTCCATCATGAAGCACATGCCCTCCCTTAGGGCCTTCGAGTTGTAGACGTAGTGGTCGCAGTCAACATTCAGAATGAACGGGCCATTGGACATGATGGCCGATGCACAAACCAGAGCGTTCATGGCGCCGGCTTCCTTGTTGTGGTCATACCCCGGGCGCTTCTCTCGCGACACATACACCAGCATCGGAAGCCGTGTATCTACCCCCGAGAAATCCAGAGGTTGCTCCTCCTCCTCGGTGCTCCCATGCACCGGCGTGTCGCTTGGTGGCTTGAGCATAACCTGCCAATGACGCAGAAGTTTAAAAACCCATGTGATAATGGCCGGATACAATTCAGAAAGAAACGGTTTTTTTATCGCTGAAAAATGGCTATACAATTCAGAAAGAAATTAATCGGTTTTGATCGCTGAAATGGCAATACAATTCAGAAAGAAACGGTTTTGATCAGTGAAATGGAACGAGAGAGAGACGCGCGCACCTGTATGATTCCTGCATGGTCGCCTCTTGAATGATCCTGCGACGGACGGAGCCACGTCCCGGGCCAGTGGGCGCCATCGGCCGTCCACGAGGCCGGAGGCCCTGGGGATCCTCACCGGCTCAAGCCGCTCGCCGCCGTCGCCGTCGCCGTCCCCGCCCCCGCCCCCGCCCTTCGCCATCCTCTCCCGCTGCAGGTTCACCGCCTGGATCTCCTCGCGGGCATGGTACGCGTCGGAGCGGCGGCGGATGGCGTCCGGCAAGCCGTTGACGCGCACCTTGAACTCGTCGTAGCGGCGCTTCATCCGCCTCCTGTCGCCGACGAAGTCGGCCCTCACCTTGCCAATGAGCGGGTCCCGCCGCAGGCCGAAGTAGCTCTCGGGGCTCCTCGGCTCGACGCCGTGCTTCCGGCAGAAGGGCACCCAGAGGGCGGCGAAGCTCGCCGCCTCCGCCATGGCCTCGAAGGTGAGCAGCGCGCCGCCGTCGTCGGAGACGTAGCAGGCGAGCTTCTCGACGGGGTAGTCGGCGGCGAGGAGCCGAGGATGGAGAGGATGGTGTTGGCGATGACCAGCACCGGCTCCTTCTCCGGGTCCGCGGTGGAGACGAAGACGTCGACGCCGGGGAGGTCGGACTTGCCGAGCGCCGCCGCCGCCGCCGGCTCGAACTTGTCCCGCAGCACCGAGAGGTCGGTGGCGCGGTTCATGGGGCACAGCTTCGGGAGCTGATCCAGCAGCCAGGAGAAGCCGAACCAGAGCTCGCACACGATGGAGATGCCCCAGAGCCAGACGGCGTCCTCGTTCTTGTGCTTGTAGCGCCACATCAGGAAGAAGCCCAGCGCCACCAACCGGACCAGGACAAGGACCCTGCGGCAAGCAAGGAGCTCAGCAATTTTTGTTTCTTGATTCATCTATCAACAAATGTTGACGCTATGTATGTATGATACTAACCGAAACATCGAACCAAAAATACAGCTCAATTCAACGGTATCTTGTAGACGTGTAGTCAAGAATTAGAACTCAATTGCTATTGAATCAAAATTAGGGGGATGGGGTTTGCAAAAGATCATGTGATTGGTGTGGGGCTAGGCATAGATCTCAGTGCACGACCAACAAATTAGATACAGAAATTCTCCACGACGGGATCCTGTTCCCGGACGGGATAGTCCCTCGGACGACACGTGTCCACTGAGCACTCTCCCCTTCGCCGCAGCAGCAGCCTCCCCTCGCCCAGCGCCACCTCAGCTTCAGCCTTCAGCCCACACAGCAGTGCAGAGGAGGAGGAGGAAGGAGGAGGACCTACCTCGCCGTCGTAGACCTCGCTGTCGCCGCCCTCGCCCTCGCCATTGCCACCGTCGAGCTCGCCGCCACCCTTTCCGGTTCGGGTTAGGGAATATGTGGGTTCCCTCGGGGTATAGAGGGAGGTCGGGGGCGGCGGACGACCGTCGGTGGGTGGGGCTCGTCGGGCGGCGGCGGAGGCGGTGGCGCGCCACGAGCCAGTGGAGAGGACGGCGGGTGGGCGGTGGTGGAGGGACCGCCTCACCCCTCGGGTTAGTATTGAGCTGCATGCCTAACCAATTCACCCAAAAGCCTAAGGTGATGGGGAAAGGAGGCAATTCACTTATACTTCAACACTCCCAAGACGCGTGCAGGCTCCCCAGGCCTCAAACGTGGAATAGAGTGGCGACTTATTTAATTCGCCGCCAGACTCGAACTCGAGACCTCTGGCTCGATACCATATTAAGTGCATGCCTAACCATTCACCCAAAAGCCTAAGTGATGGGGAAAGGAGGCAATTCACTTATACTTCAACAATTAGGGTGGGCGGCGGCGGCTCGGCCGGGAGGTGGCGGCGGCGGAGCGGCGGCGCGCCGCCGGCCGGGTGGAGGAGGAGGCGGCGGGGCGGTGGGGGTGTCTTGAGAAGAGGCGAGTCACGGGAGGAGGAAGGAGGCGGCGGCGGCGGGCGGAGGCGGGCGCGGGCGCCGCCGGCCGGGCGGAGGAAGGAGGCGGCGGGGGCGGGGAGGGCGCGCGAGGAAGGAGGCCTGCAGGGGTGGGGAGGGCGCGCGCGAGTGGAGGGGAGGTATCCCGTCGGGGTGGGCTCCCGACGGGATGCCGTGGGTTAGTCGCCCCCGGGTAAAGAACTTATCATAGGAGAGGAAAAACCATACTCTTAAAGCTATTCTTGTTATGCATGGGACATGTTATACCCATTAACACCTATAGAGAGATTTTATAGGATGTTAAAATAAATATCTCGATCTAACAACTCATATTAATTTTAGTTTTCATACTATACCATGCATGATAATATTTATACCAGAATGATTTTTTGAGATATGTCTTCTAAACGAAAGGGCTACATTTGATCAAATTATATTACCACACCAGTATATTTGTTCTCGTGTACCGTAGAAAAGCGATTTCATTTTTTAACCACAATTCACGACACTGGCCGGGTTTTCGGGAGCAAGATATATGTCACCTGTAAGGAGTGAGAACAGCGGCTGGAATCTTGATCTTGCGGGTGAGCGGCCGCCTTGGTTTCACCACGAGCTCCTTGGGGCGCCCCGGTGCTGGTACTCCTCCTCCGCTTCCACCCTGATCATCGTCGACGGCTTTGTCCTCCGGCCAGATGGCGCTGCCGTAGCCGTACGCGCCATTGGTCTCGAAGATCCAGCTGCCGTGATCAAACCCAAGCTCATCACCTGTAGCCTGGTCGCCGTCGTTCGTGCCCGTCTGCTTCACCAGAGACGCCGTACTCTGCTCCTTCTTGGGCTCTGCGCCGGGGCTACGAGGCAGCGACAGTGCCCGTGTCAGCGTCGCCTCGCCGTCGGAGGCCGACACGACCTCCTCCCAGTCGGTGTACCTGTACGGCTCCTTGCACTCGGGGCAGACGCCGCCGCCGCCGCCGGCGGCAGCAGCGGAGGCGACGGCCTTGCCCTTGACGGCGTCGTTGAAGCAGTCGGCGCAAATGCTGAAGTCGCACTCGCAGGGGTTGACGCCGCCGCCGCGGCCGTTGCGCGTGATCTTGCCGTCGTAGCCGTGGACCATGCAGGCGGAGGCGTTGGTGGCGCCACGGCGGCCGCCGGCGCCGGCGGCCGTATCCCTCTGCACGGCGCGAGCGCGGGTGGCGTTGTTGAAGCCGCCGGTGAAGAGGGAACTGGAGTCGTGCCGCGCCTCGGCCTCGACCTTGGCGGCGGCGGGGGCGGCGCCGTCCATGGGCTGCTAGTTGTCCGGCGTCATGGGGATGTGGACAAAGTACTTCTGCTGCGTCGAGTCGCCGCTGCCGCCTTGTGGGCGCGGTGGCTTGCCGCTGTTCTCGAGGGGCCCCTTGGAGCTGGACGCCATGGCTGCGATCTGGCTATCTTCTTCTTCTTCAAATCGCTTTTGGTGATCTAAGTAATCTGCATGCGCAAACCAAACCATTATATATTGTCATGGGACGGGAGACAGGGAGTCATGCCATGGCTAAAAAAGGCACATTACGATGGAGTTTGGCTAGGAAAGGAAGCTACTGTCACTGCTATGGAAATTAACCCCCCTGCGAGTTGAGAGGTGTTGTAAATTTGTAATGTGTATATATACAGCTGGGGCTGCTATATATATACGATTATATATGGATGCTGCCATTAATTTAGAAGGAAATGATTTCATTTTTAACAAAGAAGGGGGATTCGTGTAGGGTGCAAGTGCAGCGGGGAAGAGAGAGAGGTCGATGGGCCTCAACACGGAGAAGGAAGGATAGGCCTTAGCCCTAGGGAGAAATTAAGGACATGTTTTCACGCTGGTTTTGCTAGCGGTATCAGCGCGCCCATGGTTTGGTGCATAAAGATGGACATGCCATCTATGTGCCATAGCCATTGTCAAATAAATCAAAAAACCGTAAGTATATAGAAGTCGATGCATTATTGTTAACAACCACAACTAAGTAGCATCAGTTTGAACAACATAAAGCAATATGCCAGTACCCATTGTATAATTGTATCCTAAAACAATCAGAACATTAAATTTATTTTACAACTATAATTCTGTCAATGAACTATAATTATCGTTTTCGACGTATATTTTTTTTACTTCATCCTTGTTATTTATTTAATTTTTTGTGATATTTACCTTTTTAGTGTTTATATCTTTTTATTGATCCTTACCATCAAATTTCTTTCATCCCCACTATTTCTTAATCCATTTTCTGTGAAATTTATTTATTTTTAATGGCTAAAATATTTTTATGGATCCTTACCATGAAATTATGGTTATGATTCCATATTTTAATGCTCTCTTTTTAGCTTTTTATTCCATGGTCCCCTTGACTTTAAACAATTATTATAATTTTTACAAAATCTAGATTTTATCTTTCATTCCATTATTTATTAATTATTATTTTACAAAATGTTTTTTGTGTAATGGTTAAATCTTTTTGTGTACCCTTATCATGAAATTATGGTTTGATTTTGTTAAAGATTGGCTGTTTAGAATATTTTTTTAGCTAGCTACAAAAGCCAGAATGAATGGGAAGAATGAGGTATTTGATAGTTATTTTTTTTAGTACTAAAATTTTAGAAATGGAATAATATTTTTATGGACTCTTACAATGAAATTTCTTTCATTCCCATTATTCTTAATTCAATCTTGTGAAACTTATTTATCTTGAATGCCCAAAATTTTTCTATGACCCTTATCATGAAATTATGTTTATGGTTCCATATTTTGAAGTTTTCTTTAGTTTTATATATTTAATGCCTAAATAATTTTATTGACCCTTACCATGAAATTATGGTTACATTTTTAAAACTTTTATTTTCTTAGAATATTTTTAGGTAGCTACAAAAGCTAGAACGAAAGCAAAGAACGAGCTATTTCTTAATTCATTTTTCTGCAAAACCTAAAATTCTTCGAAGAGGCTAACTCTTTTTATGGACCCTTACCATAAAATTATGGGCCACTGTCTTTGCTTTTTTATTAGAAAAAAATAAAAATGAAAGGCAAGCAATGATGGGGGCTAACTCTTCTTATGGGCCCTTAACATGAAATTATGGTTATGGTTTTATATTTTAAAGTTTTTTTATATAGTTTTAATAACTAAATCTTTTTACATGCCCTTGCCATGAAATTATGGTTCCATTTTGCAAAGGTGTGGTTTTTTATTTCTTTAGCTAGCTACAAAAACTAGAATGAAAGAAAAACACTACAGGAAACAATATTAGGGTTGTCAGCCGAAATTATTGTGTCAGCGGCACAAGACACGACGACACCAATTTGGAGTTGTGTCGGTGGCTCCAACAAAAACCAACGATAAACATACTTCTAGGCATGATCTTGGTTAGCCACATGAGCTATGTCGGCGGCTATAACGAGGTCGATGACACAGAGCACGCTGACCTTTCGTGGCGAACGAAATTTTGAATTTCTTTACCCACCAAATTGAGTTGTGTTGGCGACATTTCTTTGGCCACCGAAACAAATCTGCCATGTGGCGCTCAACGATTGGGCTGCGGGACCCACACGGTAGAGCGCCGCCTTCACAACTGTGCCGTCAGGGTGCCGGTGCCAGTGACTCTTACTGGTTGCCGACATAGTGCTCCCCCAGGTGGCCGCCCCAGGATGCGGTGTTGTTGTCGTGTTTCTTTTAGGCCGTCTACATAGACAGCCCATGTCGTTGGCGAACGACATATGCCTGTGTTGGTTGTTCTTGTAGTGAGAATGAGCTATTTCTTAATTTATTTTTCTGTGAAACCTAAAATTCTTAGAAATGACTAACTTTTTTATGGATCCTTGCCATGAAATTATGGTCCATTTTCTGCTTTCCATTTTTTGGAATTTTTCGCATTATAAGAAAATCTGAAAATGAAAGGCAAGAAATGATGGGGTCTCTAGAGGGAGTTTTTAAATTAAGAGACTGAGATAGAAACTGCTGGATGATATTTATAAAAACTAAGATTGTCACAATAGTATTTTAGAAAACCTTTTAGCAAACCTGCCGACGATGCTCTTATGGTTTCGTAGGAAGGTATACAGGCTAGTTTTTGGGAGAACATATAGTATGCCATAGTATTTGAAATGACCACACTGGTCCATTTTATTATGTAGCCTGCGAGAGGCCACGGACAGCGACACATAATCCATTGTTTTGGACAAATCTACGTGGATCCAACTCCGAAGGAGTTGTTTAACAAGAACCACGTCACGGGCATATATAAGTACACTCCATAATATAGCACGACTAATTGACTGGCAAGGGCTATACATGTCTTGGTCTTCTCCTTCAGGACAGCACACGGCGAAGTAGAGAGGAACAGAAGAGCGACGAGGCCAGACGCCGCTGCACAGAGAGAGAGAAGAAATATAATGGAGGCGGCGGCGGCGAGGAAGGCGGTGTGCGTGACCGGCGCGCGGGGCTTCATCGCGTCGTGGCTCGTGGAGCTCCTCCTCTCCAGGGGCGGCTACGCCGTTCGAGGCACCGTGCGCGATGATCCCGGTAAGACAGTACACGCAACGCCACCCCAATTGCTTCGATGTTTCGTCCTTCCTACAGGCTCTCTCTAGCTTGCCCTTTCCACCTGGAATGAATTGTTCGGGGTCTCACGGACTGGGAATCGCTGACATTTTTATTTTTTTTTGAACCAGGGGACACAACCCCAATTCTATTCAACAAGAACAGAATTACAAAGTTCAGAAAACATCGTATATATTAACAACCTTGCTGATGTTACCTACAGTTCAACTCCAGCTCAAACAAACTGATACAGCAAAAAGCAGCCAACATTACCAAGCATACCGCCACATACAATTTCAAAAATTAACAGGTTTTTGATAATCTCCACATCCCCAAAACAGCCCCTCCTTCGGGCTTCTCACTCCCACAGAAACAAACTCACTTAATAAAAAATACTCTAATTCCCTAGACGCCCTTGCTGGCCCCGTTCTTCCCCTTGTTTTGCAGCCAAATTCTGGAGAACCTTCTTCAAATGATCCGCTCCTAGACGCAAGATGTCTCTATTTTCATCTGTATACAAACCTACCCAATAAACCACAAAAGCACAAACCGAATGTAGAATAGTTAACGGCGAATAAATCACACACCCATCAAAGCACCACTTATTTCTAGCTAACCAAATAGCCCATAATACAGCAAGGATACACACCCCTACAAGCTTCTTCCCCTCAGGCCAGATTTTAATAAACCACTTAAAAGCATCTTCAAAACTCACAGGCCGATTTTTGACTTGAAAACAGAGAGCAATCACACTTGATTCGCTGACATGAAATCGCAAGAATGTGAGGATCCCAAGATCTTTGTAGCTGTTGGAATTTTCAAATTATTTAGTTATGTATATATATACTGCTCCCTCGCATTATAAATAACTAACACTTTAGACAATGAAAGCAGCGTTCAAAATATAACTTTGATAATTAATTATTGATACGATTTATTTATGTACCCACTAAAATTGTATGGATGTGCTATTGTGTAGGCGTATGCATTTTAGCACTTTTTGCAGACGCAACTTGTAACAACAACTTTATTACCTGGTCCCCCACACAACAGTCCCCTCTCCTGTCCGCATAATTTTTTTCCCACCATTTTAAAACGTTTCTTACAGTGAATGAAAAGGTGGGAAAAACAGTACAAAATTACTGGAACTTTTAGTGTCCGCACGATTTCGCAATTTGGACGAAGGACGACGATCGCTGGCAACACCACATACAGCAGAACACGCAAACAACCCTCGCGCTAAAAGTTTCACCTTCTCACAACATTTCTTTCAGTAAATGGAAATGTGGAAAAAGAGTACAAACTTACTAGAACTTTTAGCGCCCGCACGAAATCGCAAATTTCATACGCATGCAAAATAGCAATAGCGAAATTGTACAGTGATTAGGAAGTCTTTCTCGAAGTGCGATGGCTGATTCAGAATTGAAAACAAAGGTAGGGCTAGTGTAAAATCATACTAGGTTCGACATCGGCTTTCTATTTCTTATTTAAGACTTTGATTCACAATAAATGCACACAGAAAAATAGATGAACGATTCACAAAACTTTGCATGCACACATGAATTATTCCTGACTAGAGAGACAAATCGCTGGTTAGGCGAGAACCGCTAGATGGATAAACAAATTTGCTATGGACGATGATGCTGGTGGTCTTGTGGATGCATGCACTCGCGTGTGCTGTAGGTGATGGCAAGAATGCTCACCTCAAGGCGCTGGAAGGTGCCGGGGAGAGATTGCAGCTGTTCAAGGCTGACCTATTGGACTACGACAGTATAGCGTCAGTGGTTGCTGGCTGCGAGGGCGTCTTCCATGTTGCTAGCCCTGTCCCCTCGGGCAGGGCAAACAACCCTGAGGTGAGAATTAGTATGCATTTCGTGGTTCTGTGGGAGTTAATTTGAGTTAATCTCGGTACTAGCTAGATTCATCTAATTAGTTTGTTTATGAGATGATGCATAATCATTATGCATGCTCTTATTGTATCTTTACTACTCTGATCTAGATCAGTTGGTTGCGCTACGGGTACAAATTGGATAACTTTAGAAACAAGGATAAATTATTCTGTTCCATTAATTCGTTGAGTTTGACAAGAAAACAAAGTTTTGCAGGTAGAGGTCATAGCCCCTGCTGTAACAGGCACACTGAATGTGTTGAAGGCTTGCCATGAGGCAAAAGTTAAGCGAGTTGTCATGGTATCTTCAATAGCTGCTGTATTCTGTAATCCTGACTGGCCTAAGGGTAAAGTATTCGACGAAGACAGCTGGTCTGACGAGGACCTTTGCAGAAAGAATGAGGTAAGGTTGTTATTCATTCAAGTAAGCCACTTTTGTATGCGCTATGCTAGATAACTCATTCTGAATCACCTATGTACTTTTAAAAAAATTTATGTGTGCTAATTTTGACAGGATTGGTATTACCTTTCCAAAACACTGGCAGAGCGTGAGGCTTTTGCTTATGCAGCACAAACTGGGTTGGACCTTGTTACTATTTGTCCAACAATGGTATTTGGACCACTAATGCAGTCTAAAATAAATGCAAGCAGTAAAATTCTCATCAATTATTTAAGAGGTAGGTGCGCTGCATTGTTATGCATGTTCAAAGTAAATGAGTTGAATTAACAAGCTGATTAAGTTGAGGTGAGCTAAATGTATGTTAAAAAAGACTTTGAAACATTTTTGAATCTGCTTCTCAAAGCTGGTCCATAGGTTGCTACGTGATAATAAGAAGAATGGAGGGGGAAAAAAGCCAAATAGTTTTTCTTTGCGTTTCATGCAATTTGTACGTATATATGTGATGATTTACACAAGAGTGTTGTGATTAAACTTGGGAGGCAGAAATGACCAAGGCATAAGAACCAGTAGCATGAAAAACTTTATATCTTTAAGGTCAATCTGTTTCAATCATCAAAATAGTGCAGCATTTGGGTTCTATTTCTGTTAAAAATGAAATGCTATTTTTTTTTTGCAGGAGATCATGAAACAGTCGAAAATAGACTCAGAAATTTAGTAGATGTTCATGATGTTGCCGGTGCTCTTCTTTTGACATATGAAAATCCAAAAGCATCTGGACGATACATCTGCAGTTCACCTCCAATCAAAGTCTCTGATATGATAAACATAATAAAGACATTATATCCGACTTACCCTTATCCCAAAAAGTAATCCCCACGTTTATGAAAGTTCAGTTTTGGCATTCATCACACATTTGACTTGTAGCTTGCAAATTTGGAACGTGAAATCTTCATGAATTAACCATGATTTACCAGATCACTAAATGCTCCATTTGTTTGTACTTCCGTTAGTTTAGAAATTTATTTATTTTTTCCAACTTATTGTAGCTTTGTGGAAGTCGGAGAGAACCTCACATGCTCTTCGGAGAAGCTTCAGAAGCTAGGGTGGATCTTCAAGCCCATAGAAGAAACCCTTCGGGACAGCATCGAATCCTACAAAGCATTTGGCATCCTGAGTTGAGCATCCAACTGAAACATAGTAAGTTTGTGGGCAAATTATCATGGGAAAACCACTACACAACATCAACACCATATCACAGAATTATTGATCTCTTTCCCCCTCTCTTTTTCGAATAAGTTGGTCATGTAATTTGTGGATAATAGTTTTACGAGTGTTTTGTTGGATTTTATAAATTTCTGATTGTTGAACATAATAGTTTTATGAGTGTTCTGTTGGATTTTAAAAATTTCTGATTGTTGAACTTGTTCAAGTTATGAGAAAGAATACTCGACGATACCCCGACCCAATACACTTATACACCCAATACTTGATGATACACTCTGATACTTAATCTGATACACAATATGATACCCCAACACTCGACAATCCCCTGATACTTGCCATGATACCCCTGACTTGATACCAATGACTCAATATCCTTGATACTTGATGATACCTCCTGATACACGATGATACCCTCTCCAATACACTTGACTTGATACACCCGACTTGAACCCAATACCCTTGATTTGACTTGTACTTAACAATACCCCACATATAATCCATGGGAAAGGGGTAGTTGTCCCATTCTCGACCAATGGTACAGGAGGTACGACAATGTGTCCTAGTGTGCCAAGTGTATCATCTTATTGTGTATGGTGTGTCATGATGTGTATTTGTGCGCATGATTTATACATGGTGTGTCATGGTTTGCTGAGATGTGCCTTGGTCTATTATAGTGTGTGTATGTCGATGTGTCATGGTGTCGCAACCCCGGCTTCACCGGGATCCACTCACAATCCATTGCTAGTCCCAGAGATCAATGCTAGCAACTTGTCAGTGACAGTTTGTTGAACATCATCACACAATCACAAATAACTAAGAGAAATTATATAGTATGCAAAAGTAATTGTTACACAACTACTTATTACAATTGTTTGATTAAGGATGACAAAATAATGTCCATAATATACCAGAGTGCGGAAATTCAAATATGCAGCAAAAAAGTATGATGATGCTCCAATCCGACCCTTGAGCGCCAGCTAATCCTCATCGAAGTCCGGGACAAGATCCTCCAGATCCTGAAGATAGACCGGACCTAATCCTTCTTCTGAATACAAATTTATCCGTGGTTTGTATAGTGAGTACACGGCTACCCAGCAAGAGTCCTTATATATGAATGCACGGGTATAACAAGAACAGGATGGTTAATTTGCATAAACACCTATTCTAGTCAATATTAATTAAAGTGTTGCGAAAACATTTGTTGAACAATTAATAGGATGAATAAATTCCCAGATAACAAACAGAGCTCGGCTTCGAAAGCCCCTCTGCAAAACTGCATAAGCCTCGAATACTCAAAACCAAATCCAACCCATCAGGTTATTATTAAACACATGAGACTACGATGTACGACCTTCCTCTCCTCCCATAACCGTGGGAACGGTTATCATGATAGTTTTAACTATGCAAAGTGTAGCACACTTTACCCATAAGCCGAGTGATACTTTTACGTCTTAGCTCTTCCTTAGGAGCCCAGACCAAGTAACAATACAAGGCGATTCATTAGTTCCTTCTGTTAACACCGATACCCCCTCTAAGGTTTAGACACTCGGGTCCCCCTCTTGAGCCAACGGACCGCAGCCCGATCTTTTCAAAGTAAAGTGTGTTAATAATTTTCCCTAACTACTAAGTCAGGACTAGCACATGCTGTGCAACATGTTGATGCTAGCACTTATGGTTGCGTTTGTATAGTTTGGCCGGATAAGCACACGTCAAGAGTCCTTAGACCAAGGTGACTACCTCCACAACAATTCTCAATCCACAAAACCACCCGACTTGCCACCTTTAGTCAACACACGCCACGTAGGTTTTAGTTGATTAGGTTATTAAAGTAACTCAGCATCTCCAATCATACCAAGTCACAAGAATAATTAAGTGATGAATCTAATCAACTACCAACTCACGAGCACTAGCAACTATGCACAAGGATAGGCTAGAAAAATAACTAAGGCAGCAATAAACAGGTTAAATTCACAGGGTCAATGATGCAGAGTGAATAAATATATAGGTTCTACCCTTCCCATCAATTATGCATGAGAAAAATAAATAAAAACAATAAACAGCTGAGTTTTTGCAAACTAGGGAGCAAGATGCAAGCTATCTTGCCTTGGTAGTACTCAGGGTCTTGGGATTCTCCTCCAAACGGCTCCTGGAGTCCTTCCGAACAGCACGAACACGGACGATCTACGCGTAAAATGGGATGCAAACAAATAAACAATAGACAATATTGAAAAAGTTATGGCCGATGATGCCTCGGTCTTTCAATCATGCATCGGATTTTAGCAAACTCACTTTAGAATATTTTTTCCATCCTCAGCATCGCTAAACATTCGCTCGGCGGAGTCGGCGACGTCCGCACGCAAAACGAGGCGCATGCGCACAAGCGACTGCAAAGGAAATTCAGAAAAATACAAAATAATTACTGTGGGTAGAACAAATTAGTAGGAGGCTAGGAAAATTTATTTGGATTGAACTAGAGCTTCGGCTTAGGAGATACAAATTGGAGAAATTGCATTGTTCATATGAACAGTATTAAATTGGGATTTTTCCCCCCAACCGTAGGATCAGAAAGGGCATAATCCCCTTATCTCTTCCCCATAGCCCATCTGAGGGAGAGAGAGATTGGGTAAGAGGGCCACGGCAGAGAGAGGGGGAGGGGCTCGGCTTGGCTCCGGTGAGGCGGCGCGGGCAGGCAGGGAGGCGGCGGCGTCGAGGGCGCGGGCAGTGGCGGCAGCAGTAGGTCGGTGCCCGGCGACGATGCGGTGCAGGCGGCTCCACGGCAGGGGCGCGGGGGTGGCACTCCATGGGGCAGGGCGGCGCGCTCAACATGGGAGAGGTGGCGGCTTGGTGGCTCGGCCTGGGAGCGGCGGCAGCAGCACCAGGACGACGACGACTTGGTCTGTGAATGTGATCTGATTGGGGTATGATTGGGGTAGGGTTTTGCATGGTATTTATATAGGCGGGTTGTGGACATGGGATTGGGCTTAGGGGCTGAATTGATTGGAAGTTAGAGATAGAGCCCGTTTGGGCTAATCAGCGAATCCGGTTGCTTTGGGGTGGGATTCATGTTGGATTGTGTTTTCTAGGATGAAGGTCGGGTGCAGGAGATGATGCGATGCGTCAAGGGATTGACGACATCAGCGGTGCTCGATGCAGATCAGAGGTGGTCTTTGGTGAGCTACGGGTTGGATGGTGGCACTGCCTTGACCAAAGGAGACAAAGGCAGGGTTTCGAAGGATGTCGACCAAGAGGGGTGGAAGTTCGACCGGTCAAGGTTGCAAGGGAGATCGATCGGGTTTAGGTTTTCGATCAATGGGGATTAAGGGAAAAGGTAGTGGAAAGATGGAGGAGTGGTTTGCTTGCGACTGACTTAGGTGCAAGGAAAGAGGTTCGACCATGGATTGGTCTGGGCCGAGTGAAACGACATTTGACCCACTAGGGTTTCGATGGAGGTTAGCCGAAAATAGGGTTTCTGGTCGATAGATAATGGTTGGAAAACGAAGGGTATGGCTCGACCAAGCGGCAGGGAAAGGTGGATCAATTCGGGTTAAAGTCGAGGAGAGGAATATGGCTTGGACGATGCTAGGGTTTTGATTGGAACGCAAACCTGGGCTTGACTGAGAGAGTTCAAGGTTTTAGCCAAGGAAGGAAACGAGCGACCGACATAGCCAAAGGCTTTTAGGGTTTCGGTCGAGAAAGAAAGATAGGGTTCCGAGGTTCGTCGGCCGAGGGGACGGTCGTTCGACGACGAAGGTTGCGATGGAGGTCAACCGGAGTTAAAGATCCAGTCGAGAGAGTTTTCAAGGGAAGTCGGGTGGAATTAGGGTCTCGGGGAAAGTCGGTCGATTAGGGTTTGGTCAAGAGACGATGGACCGCTCCACTAGACAAATTAGGGTTTTGATCAAGGAAGGGGATGGACGATCGGGTGTGGCCGAGGAAGATTAGGGTTTCGGGGTTTGTCGGTCGAGAGGAGCGGACATTCGACCGACAAGGGTTATGACAGAGGTCGACCGGAGTTAGGGTTTTGGCCGAGGGAGGGAATGGACGACCAGCTTAATCAGCGGATTTTAGGGTTTCAGCCGAGAGTCGAGCTAGGGTTTCAACTGAGAGAGGAAGTTTTCAATGGAGACTTGACCATGGTTTCGGGTTTTGGACTCGACCAAGAGGATTTAGGTCTGGTCGGCCAAGGTTACAAGGAATGTCGATTAGGATTTAGGGACTTGCTCGACTCGACTAAGAGTGAGAGAGAGAGACAAAGGTTGGCTTGATCAGGAGATCAGGGTTTCGGTCGAGCTTGGTTTCAATTAAGAGACAAAGTCAGGGTTTCAACCGAGGAACGAATAAATGCGAGGAGTGAGCTTTTGCATTTAAATTTGTAATTTTGTAAATTGAAATGAAAATAATTAGTAAGATAAATTCTTATATGTAAATAATTGTTTGAAAATTTAGGGCTTTTCATATAAGAAAAATAATAGAAATTATTTTAACTCGTTTTTCTTTTTAAATAAAAATTTGGGACATCCTAATATTTATTAGGATGTCACACATGGTGTGATGAGTTTGTGGAGCGTGTCACGGTATGCGTCAATGTGTCATGTATAGTATGTGTCGTGGTTTGATACGCGTGTGGAAAGTGTTGGTGTGTTAGTATGTCCTTGTGTGTGTCATGGTATCTATGTACTTTAAAACGCATCAGTGTTTCACTAGAATGCCTAGTTTTTTAAAGTGGACCAGAGTGTTTTATGGTGTTTTATTAGTGACGACATATGGAAAACGTAACATCGAATGAGCAGGATATATTTGATATCAATGATACATGATACTTTACTCAATGATACCCGATACTCAAAACTTTATGATAATCAATGATAAATGGTGGTTGAACTCGATATTAGATACTTAACAATACCTATATAGTCAATGATACATGCAAAGTTGCAATATGAAATGAGATGATAAAAAACTAAAATAGAGAGATCGCTTTGTGTGCTCGTGTGAGTATTGGCATGCTAGAATTCCATATAAGCGACAATTTTTTTTTTTGAAAATATGGTTTAATGGCACAGCTTTAGATCATCTCTAATAGCCCTCAATCAGATCCTTTAAAACATTATTCATATGTATACGAACAATGATTTACGGGGTGGGATAGGGGCTGTTGGGATGCTTTTACAATCGCAAAATTGAATAACGATCCTAGAAATTCAACACAAGGGACTGGCCGTCACTGACAAAGCGACCCCCACCCACTTAAGCAGCCACCAAAATTGCTAGAGCCAGCCCAATAGCTACACCCAAGAACTGACCGCCCACACCGACCGCTCTACAGCCACCGTTCTTGCCCTCCGTATCGCCGGCGCCGGCGCCGCCGACCTCCGCTGGCGAGGTGACCCCGTCGTAGGGCGGCGGCGCGAGGACGCGCCACTTGGGCGGCGGCGGCGGGTGCGCGAGGTCGGGCGGCAGGCCGCGGCCGTGGGTGACCTTGATCTGGAAGCGCATGCCCTGCTCGCACTGCATGCCGCCGTCGGCTTCGGAGAAGAAGTAGTTGGTGCCCTCAAAGGTGAGCGGGACGGCGATGGAGTGGGTCTCCTCGAGGCCGCCTCCGCCGCCGCCGTAGATGTTGGTTTCGGGCCCCTCGTCGTCGCTGGGGTCACAGAGCGAGTAGGTGGTGGTGTTAGTGGTCTGCACCACCGACGAGTTGTCGTTCGTCTTGAATACTGGTAGGGAAGGCAGAATCAGACGCATCATGGATCACAATACCACATAGACCAATTAGTATTTACCTAGATGGAAAACCCTGAACAATTACTTGATTGCTGCAAATTGAGACGTAGAATTCAGGAAATTAATTTCATAGTAAAATGAAAATATTTTTTTTTAGCAAATGTAACATGAAAATACAATGTTGTGTAAATTATGGGTGAGAATTCTTTCATTTTCACTTGAATAATTTAAATATTTTCTATGTGTATGTAATGGAATGTTTAAATTTTTTTGAAAGGTCGTTTTACGGAGTGTTTGCCCAGCATTGATCAAACGTACTACAGAACTCAAAATGGAGATACACGTATCCAGAAATGAGAAAAATATTAATCTCTTGTGTTAGACCAGACTATTGGCAGCTCGTAGCAATATTGTTTCTAAGAGATAAAACGGCACGTGACAATGGTCAATGGCTCCTCCAGTCCTTTGTTTACTACAAAAAGATTCTTGTTTTCATTAGGTGCTGGGCGCCATGCACTGCTTGAGAGCACCTACACAGATCTGGATCTGAATCGTTAATTTTTATTTTTTATTGGTTAGTGGCTCTAGGAGATGGAGGTCCAGAATGGTATTGTTCAGTTTTGCATTTTTTGATCTTCGATAACCAGTATTGATGCCAGGTTCAGAGGAAATAGAATGGATAAGCAAAAAAAAAAACATAAATGTACAAAATATAGCTGTAAGTGTTCTCCAAAATGCGCCATTATCTCCTCCAAAAAACGCAGGTTCAGTTTGGTATGTATGACCTTCGAAAACCAGCATTTGATGCACAAGTTCAAATGAAATAGAATGGATAAGAAAAAAACGTATACATTTATAATTATCTCCTCCTTTTCCCAGGGAAGTGTTCTCCAAAATGTACAATTTTTTTGTCACGCAACTTCAAAAGTTTCACACACAATGAAGGTGCAAAACTTTTCAAACACAATGAAGCTGCAAAACGTGCTGAAAAACCAAGAAGCTGCAAATAGGAAATGCACAGGAGGATCGGAGCTAATTAAGGTGTTCAAATCGAACATACTGAGGTAGTCGCCGAGGTAGAACGCCTCGGCGGCGGCCCAGGAGGAGTAGTTGCCGGACGTGGAGTTGCTCGTCGCGTTGAAGAACCACCCGGAGGCGCCGCCCACTGTGTGGTTCGTGTACGGCGGTGCCGGGGCCGACGCCGCCGGCGCCGGCGAGCCCTGCTGCGCGCCCGCCGCGCTCGCCGCCAGCAGCACGGTCATCACGGCCACTGCAGTCGCCATGGATCTTCCCAGCAAGCTACAGCTCGCCACAGAAGACGCGCGCCGCTAGTCAATGGAGTTCTTGCTGTCAGCTAGCCTTGGGACGCCGTGCGATTGATTGGTGCTTTTGTAGTCTGAGAGGAGCTGGACAGGTCGACAGATTGTTGTTTTTTAGTAGTATTTTTTGTGTTTAGTCTTGTTCTTAGTTGCCAATTTGCCTAAGGCCCTGTTCTTTTGAGTTGATGTTAACGGCTGAACAGCTGAACGGCTGAAATGACTGAATTTCGAGCGTTTCTCGAAATAGTCTCGAGATTAGGATCCATTTCGTTTAACTTATTTTTAAAGCGCTAGGCTCCATCTCCAAAACAGCGAAAAAACGAACTTTAAAAACTCAAAGCATATAGATTTTTAAAACGTAGATAAGTCGTTAAGCTATTAAGCCGTTAAACCCGTTTAATCTCAGGCACGGACCACATTCATTCATCGATGCAGTGGCTTAGCCTGTACAGGAGCGCTGGGTATGGTGTCCATTCGCTAACAGGTGAGTAGCTAACAGAAATTGCATGCAGAACAGGTTATACGTTTCCTATACAACCGGGTCAATAACAAACGTGGAAGCCCAACGGGAAAAATACATGCAGAGCATTGCAGTCTGTTGAAGATCCTGAAAGAAGTGGTCATCTAACATTTATGGTTCGGATTTTTTTTGTTGTGTTTCCGCATCTGCGTGTGTATTTGGTGCATCAATTTACTCTGAATAAGAATTACTCCAATTGATCGAAAGATCGAAAACAACGTCCTTACAGCTAGCAAATAAACCGAGAAAATCATGCATACTGTTGTTCTGGCCGCTCGACCTGCGGCTGCTTGTGTTCGAATGTTGGTCCGTTGCGTTGGAGATCTTTTATTATGATTGAATCATATATTTGGAAACTTGCGATCTTTCGATGATATAAAACTTTACTTATCATCAGGCGTCTGAGAGTTATTTATCTCTCAATCGATTTTCTAGACCATTGATCAAACATCTTTATAGGACATATAAAAGATCTAACGATAGAATCAAGCTATATGAAAATCGATTGAGACTTATTTAAAAATTAGTCGCCTGAGAAGTAGCAGAACTGAAAACTTAAATTCATTTTCTAGACCACAAACACCCAATAATTCCTTTTTCAGTGCTGTCACCGCTAACTTTGCCTGTCCGGCCCAGCCAGCCGTGTCGCCGCAAACATAATCTTGTTGCAACTTGCAACTGTATATGTCTCCCTGCCTAATACTCCCTCCATCCTGAAATAGTTGTCGTTTTAGACATGTCCTAAGTCAATGTTTTAAAATTTTATCTATAAAATACTTCTAAACCATTTAGATTTGAAGCATAAAATTCATATAGATGATTTCGTTTCGAATAGAACTTTCATAAATATATAATTTTGATGCATGTTAAAATTAAATTACAATAGTTTTCAGTGGTCAAAGTTACATTTTGAAGACCGTGTCAATGTCCAAAACGACAACTATTTCATAACGGAGGGAGTACACTTCTCCAAAATGGCAGCGAACATTTTTGATAGGATATACTTGCACGTGTGATCTTTGTATCCCTTTCCATCATGTTACAAGTGAAAAACTCAAAAAAGCTAGCTAGCTAGACTTATAAAACAATTAACTAGCAAATGTGAATTTGTCGTTCTCTTGTCAGTATTTCACGTTGTCTGGTTCGATTTAATTCTCAAGAATAGCACGTTTGTTCGATTTTATTTTATAACAAAAAGTTCATTTTACATATATGAACTATCAACAAAGTCCACTTAACCCTCCAAACTATAAATAGTCTATTTCATATATCTCAACTATCAAAATCAAAATAAACATCAACATATGCTGGTTTTAAAGTTGATTTTGCTATTTTTCTAATTTAAATAAACCATTTTACAACCTCAAATTATTAATAAAATTTAAAATAGATCCAATGAACCACCTAAACATCAAACAAAATCACAAAATATTTTTCAATCAAATATTTTTAATATTCTTTTACAGTTTTAAGGTTTATTCATATTTTAAAAATTAATTCAGAAGTGGATCGAATTGTGGTATCTTTTTTATCATTGCTTAAAAAAATTAATTCAAAAGTGTACAATAAAGTTATTCAAATTATAAATGCAAAACCACTTTTAAAACCAGCATATGTTGATATTTGCTCCGGTTTTCATAGTCGAGGTATGTGAAATAGACTATTTTCTAGTTTGTGGGGTTAAGTAGACTTTGTTGATATAGCTCATGTATGTAAAATGGACTTATTCCTATTTAATATAATGACATGCAAGAACAGATTTTTTTCTTGAAAAAAGTACGAGTATTGCTTCGGAGTTCAGGTCCAAAATAAGTGTAAGTGCTATAGTTTCAGAACCAAAATAGTATTCATTTTGCTTTATTGTTATAGCAAAAAAAAAATAATTAATTAATTTTTTTTGCTATAACAAAAAAAGTTATGCAATATAATTAATTTTTTTCTAGACAGATAAGACATATATGCAAGGGGGACTTAATTAATTAACAGCAGATCTCACACAAGCAAGCAAACAAGTTTCCATGCATCAATGTTAATCACCCATATTCCAATACTAAAACTCTCCATATCAAGTACTAATAAGGGTACACAACGAAGGTATATATATATAGTGTCATGCACCACTAACTAAAGAGATGATGAAATGAAACAAAGGAAGGAAGGAAAACAACGACACAATACGCTAAATTTGTTTATTTATGGCAATATGGATGCAGGGCTCGAGTACTGAAACCGCTCAGATGTGTATATCTGCATCTGGTTGAGTATGTGCTCAAAGTTGTCATTAGACTTCTCGATTGAGTGGTTGTGCGTGCCCTCGTACGTCGTCACCACAACGCCCTCGTCCTTCGATAGCCTCTGCACTTGCTTCTTCACAATGCATCCTTGGTGAGTGCATCTGAAGTAGCTTCTGCATGAAGAGGAAGCAATTAATTAATAAGTGATTGTGCAGAAATTTCTCTCGATATATATGTGCGTAGGACCAAAAAAAAAAAAAAAAACCAGCTCCATGGCGATATTTGGTGTTAGGTGGGAATTCAGTAAAAAACATGCCGCCTCCTACATTTTTTTTTTTGGTTTTGTTAACTTGAAGTTATGATAATTACTGAAAATATAATATGCTAGGAATGTTTGCAGGCCCCTATTAAGAGAAGTTCGTGATGCACCAATTTGATAACACTCCAAAAAAAATGATTCTTTTCAAAAAAAAAAAGAGAGATAGAATTAAGTTTTGACATCGAAATGGTTCCCAAAACATGACTTTAAACCACTAAATCCTATTAAAAATTATTTAAAATAGTAAAATTATAATACTAAGCCTTTCTATATAAATTAACCTACAATATATTACTTTGATGTATATTAATATAAATATTGTTAAAATATTTAGATAAAAATGGTTTAAAGGTTCAATAAAACATCTTTTGTTTCTTTTTACTGCTTTGACTACATTTTGATGTCATCTCATCCCATATGTTGTTTAGTGGCTTCTCATAAGTTCACTACGCCCTTGTTTTTTTCAGCGTTACGTACCGTTGCGTATTACTATAACAAATTTTGTTAATTTTTATATAGCCTATATGCTGTGATAATTTGTAACGATTTTTTCTTGGATTTTATAAGTAGTCCCTCCAAAGATCCTAAAACTACTTTTTTAATTTTTTTAATCTTTAGACCTCTTTCGAGGGCCCTCGAATTTGCTATAGTGATACGTCAACGCAACGATTCATTGAAAAGAACAAGGCCTAAATTTGTGGAATAGCCAATGTTCTCATTTGTGGTGGCCGACGTTAATTATAACAATAGTGTAGGGACTAAATAAAATATAAGAGCAAAATATAGGGAATAGAAGTGTAATATATGATTACAAAGTGAGTGAATAGTAATGGTATAGACCACGGATGATAATAGCATTAATTGGACATGTCCTCATATTTCTACATTGTGTCTATGACATTTAAATTTACTTAATATTAGTATGCAAAACTACTTAATTACAATAGAATGGGGAAAAGGGCACACGAACAATTCTCTAAGAGCATGTCTAATTGCACTATTCTTTTACTATGATTTGGAGTAAAATAGGGTTGGGAGTAAAATAAGAGAGATGTAGGGATCGGAAAATAAGGTCAGGGTTGAGGAGGTGAATAAAATAAGGCTAGAAGGTGAATACTGATATTGATGGAAATGGACAACAAACTAAGGATCTAACATTGCTCACTCCAAAGATGAGAAAAATACTCAGATACCTCATAGCAAATTCCTCGTTAAACTGAAGAAATTGAAGTATAGTTCATGCAGCATATACCAATTACACGCAAATGGGAATGAAAATCATATAGAGCCATTCTCCAAACAGATCAGAGTTATTTATTGTCAAATTGTGTTGTGCCTATGAAACTACGTGAACAACAATATATTTCCAATCCCTTCAGCACATATAGTACATAAGCACATATAGCACATATATAGCTAGCACATATCACATATGTATACATATAAGCACGTGCTAACAGAATTCCCATTCAAATATCGATCAATACCTCCAACTCTAAGAATTCAAATATCGAAGAATACCACAAGATCGAAACAAATCACAGCATGCACTAGAGAACAGAGAACAATGATAGAAAAAAATAAATAAAAAAATCATGCATCGTCGAAACGACGAACCTTGGGAACCTGTTGTTTTTGACAGCTTTCTGGCCGTACTTCCTCCACCGGTATCCGTCGTCAAGAACGTCGACATGGCTGCGCGTCTGAAAGGCGCACCGCGGCCTCCGCTCCTTCTTCACAGCTCCCTTCTTCTTCTTCCCATCAAGAAACTGCACCAGTGAGCAGGGCGCCTCTTCGTGGCCTTGTGGAGGACTTGCACCACCACCACCCTTAGAGCCGGACGTCGTCTCATCCTTGTTTCCCCCCAAGAACAACCTAGTAGTTGACATGCCATTGCTTTGCATCGCATGGTCGTTATCGCTTGTGCCAAGCCGATTCAGGAAGTTGGGTGCTGTTCCAAAGATGGTGTGGTAGTAGCTCTCCATGGCTAACAAGCAAGACGAAGGCTGAGCTTGCAAGGAAGGAAGAGAGAGATCAGAGAGGGAGAGGGGGAGATCTAGAGAGAGAGAGAGAGAGAGAGAGAGCCTGAGATGAGTAGCGCGCTAGCTAGAGCTTGTCTTCCTGTGGCTGATCCTTTGGTCTAAGCCGTGTGTGTTTCCTTCTAATAAAACCTAGGTTTTGCAGAGGTCAAAATCGAGAGGGTGAAGACTTGAGGATGTCGTGAACGCCACGTTATTCGCAGAGATCTTGCCCGTGGAATGTGTGAATCACATGGTCCAGGCTCTCGATCGGAAAAACGCTTGACCAGTAACAGTATAAGCTTCATCTCTGAATGTCACTCTCTACGTACGTCGTCCGTCTCTGTTCATGCGTGCGTGCGTGCGTTCATTGAATTGGTTCTTGTCATCCTTTTGACCTTACTAGCTAGGCATCAGTTTGCTTGAATAGTAGCGTGTGCACATATATATGTATATGTATATATAATTAACCTACTGTGAATCGAAGATGATGGACGTATATATATATCTGTGTCTATATATATATATGTCAGCAAATACCTCGATTAGTCCCTCTAGAAGCACGTGGTCAATTAGCTTATGCCTGCGAGGTTTCGCGGAGAGTTGAGAGATCAGGATGCAGAAAAGTTGCCCTACAGATTATTCTGACTTCGATCAACACTTTGCTAGCTAGCGACCTGTGAAGCTTCTGTTAAGTTACTGGCACTTCGTTTTATACGGCGAGTATAGTATATACATGCATGTGTATCGATCATCAGGAAGTACATCAGGAAAAGGATGTGGTTAGAATTTTTTAGAGATTTTATAAATAAATGGAAGAATAACGGACGACCTTTGTATCAACCAGGAACACGTAGAACCATTACAAGTTTAATGGATAGTGCAACAAGTTTTTTTACTGCTGGTTAGTACAACCGTGACCATTCTTTCTTATGGCTGGACACGTGGAACATCCTTCCTCGCTTCCTGTTGCTTGGGCACGGCGGACGCTTCTCACGGTGAGCTCCTTGCGACGCGTGTCCGGCCGCGTCGCTCTGTTCAGCCACGGCCATTCGATTGCCATCGCGGGTTACATCCGGCCGTTCATTTCCTTTATATATAAAATTATTTGGTCGCTAAAAAAGGGAACGCGGGTCGATTGCTCAGCTGGTTTGATGCGACGGCCAACAACTAGCAGGCCATGGTTCGAATCCTGGTTGCTCCGCTTTTTTGGTCGCATTTTTTCCTTTTCTCTTCTTTTTTTTTTTTTTTTTTGAGGGGAACCACGTAGCTAAGCTGGTAACGCATACGATGGAACTTTTGCAGGGTGCGCGTTCGAATCCCATCCTCCGCCAATATTTTTTTCTCCAGATTTTTTTCGTAGTGCAAAAAAAGATTCTGAGAATAGACCAACATTTTAGCATATGATTTTTTCACAATGTAAAAAAATAAAAGAACAGGAAATAGACTAAGATTTTATGGTCCAAGACCATTTTTTTAACTAGTACTTTTCCATAATTGTTTACCGTTTTAGTTTTTTCAAGATTTTTTCCCAGCGCGAAAATACAATAAATAATTGAAAATAGAACAAGATTTTGGCATAAGATTTTTTTACAATGTGAAAAAAAAACATAAAATTGACCAAGATTTTATTGTCCAATCCCATTTTTTGGGCTTCTTTTGTAGATTTTCACAATATGAGGCATAATAAAAAACAGAAAATAGGCCAAGATTTCACCATAAAATTTTTTGCCATGCTAAAAACGCTGAAAAAGAAAATAAACCAGGATTTTATAGAAACGTATTTAATCCATTATTTCTTTCCTTTCCTTTCCAGCTTTTTACGACACTAAAAAAAATCTAAAAATTGGTCATCTATCTTACATATATTAAAGGGCTAGCGCTAAGAAGCTACCTCACGGCATGTTAGCTTTAGTGTACAGCAAGGTTGCTGGTTCGATCCCCAGCTTTGGCCCCTTTGTAAACATTTTATTACACTTTGTAGCCCTCTAAAAAAATTTGGATCATAGTTTCATAGTACGGGTTGTTAAGGTATATTCATTTTAAAAATTTGAAACAACCATAGAAAAATCAAAGGAAAAACTATTCCTTTCTTTCATTCCAATTTTTACTAGCAAGCTAAAAAAATCAAAACAAATAGAATTTTCAAAATGGTACGAAAATTTTATGGTAAGTGTCCATAAATGAATTTAACATTACAAATGTTAAATTGTACGATATTAATTAGTAAATAATTGAAAATAAAAAACCTTTTAAATGTATAACTATAGTTTAAAAGAAATCAAAACAAATAGAATTTTCAAAATGCAGCCAAAATTTTATGGTAAGTGTCATGAATAATCAATCAATAATAATAGATACATGCCCGAACACGCGCATCGTTCGTTCGCCACATAGCTGGCCTCCCCGCCCGGCGCCGCCACAACCGTCCGATCGCGTGCAGCAGTTAGATCTGGCTTTCCATTCGTGTTTTATGTATAAAATAATTTTTTCCGCCCAAAAAAACAAAGCTCGGGTAGTTTGCCGGGCTAGCTAGCAGAGGCAGATCTCACCGCGGAGACCGCGGTTCGATTCCCAGCCAGACGCCACAACTCACACCCGCGCGCACCACGGGCCAGCCCACGCGGCTAGTACTTCACATATATTCCCGGTCTATGTTAAAACTCCCATGTTTCTATTTAAATCCTTACTTGTTTTATACAAGATTAGATCAGCGTACTCATTATCTTGGCAATATAGCTTTGACCACATATGACCAATTAATCTATTAAAAGTACAAGAGTGAGTTTCGTTGCCCCGGCCGTGCCACGTGGCTCGCTCGTCGCGCGAGCGCCTCGCTCCTGCCTCCTCGCGCAGCCGCTCGCTCGCGTCGCCTGCCTCGCCGCCGCGTGGCTCGCTCGCCCGCTCGCTCGCGATGCCCACTCGCGCCACGCGCCCGCTCGCCCGCTAGCGCCACGCCGTTTTTTTCCCGCAGCTTCTCGCGCCTGCTCGCGCTACGCGCGTTTTTTTCCGCGGCTTTTCCCGCGCGCTGCGACGGGCGCGCCACAGGCGCGCGTCTCAGCTAGTGCTTTACAAACACGAAAAATTCTAGCTAATTCTATCTTTAATGTGAATTTTCTCCTTTGTTATAGCAAAGTTGACAGTCAACAATTTTCTAGTCTATAATCACTATTTGTCCAAAAAAGTAAAATTTGTCTAAGTACGTCGACACGCTTATTTGAAATATCGACATAGAAAATAATCTCAGTATACATTAACTATACATCAACCAATTTAATTACAACAGGGAAAAATTTAGTTAAACACATGTAGTGTCTTGCAGCATCGATCTGCTGCCTGCCTGCTGCTGGCTAGCTAGTCTCGACCCTGTGCAAAGGTGCAACTATATATAATAAGACCATGCGTCTATATATGCCTTGATAAATTGACACATATATACGGGTTTGCCAAGCACAAGCAAAAGTATATATCCTGATGCAGATGACATTGTGCAAGGCATTACTCGGAGGACCAGCAAGGTTGCTACGTTTGGAAAAAGACTGGACTGGGAATAATATAGCACGTAGTAGCTGACTAGCTGTTGCTCGCGGCCGCGATATATATTCTCTACGTCTCTGTCTCTGTCTGCACCTGCGACTCTGCGAGCGAGCGGTGTCCAGATACATTCATCTTTGCAGCGCGAGTGCTTGTCCAGATGCATGCATTTTTTTTCTCTCGTCAATGCTTACCCCCTTCTTCTCCTAAAGCGGAATACATGCGGGCACATATATTACTAACTCCGGCTATAAAAACAAGTCCTCGTTATTTTTAGACACGTCTTTGACCATTCGTTTTATTTAAAAATTTAGTGCAGACATGCGTAAATATAAATCATGCTTAAATTAAGTATGTTTATTGATAAAACAAATTATGACAAAGTAAATGATAACTTACATAGTTTTTTAAATAATACGAATGGTTAAAACCGTGTCCAAAAGCCAACAACGACTTATTTTTATGCCTGAGGGAGTAATTTATATATATATATATAATTGCATATATAAGCATGCACATGTATACCCTTTGGCCTTTGCAGTGCACGAGGCACGAGGGAGACTGACTGCATAATTGTCGCTACTGTGCTATACACACACACGAGAATGGTTTTGTTCGACCAAGCGATCGAGCTAGCTAGCTAGCGTAAATGGTGAATGGATCGACTTATTATCTTCTCCATTGACCACGAAACTTAATCCCTCCACTAGAAACACATGGACATGAATTGCTTTGAAATAATGGGCCGTAAGATTGTCTTCCTGTCCTGTTAATTGAACATGAGTATACAGAGAGTGTAAAGATCGCTGAATATTTAAAGAACAAGGCCTTGTTTGTTTCAGATTAACGTAGCGTTGTGTTTTACTGTAGCAAATTTGTGGCCACCTCAAAATACGTTTTAACGAGTTCAAAAAATTATGAAAAAAATATTTTACAAACTTTAAGAAGTACTATTTAGAACCCCACAAGAATGACTACAAAACATTACATCATTTGGCTTATACAAAAATAACAAATTTTCGTTTAATTTAATTTAATTTAATTTCATTTAATCTGAAACAAACAAGGCCTTAAGAGTGTACAGAGAGTATAAAGATCGCTGCATAATTGCTTTGAAATAACCAGGACTAAAGTCCACGGACCTTTAGTCCCGAATTGCATGTCCTGGTTGTAGAAACCAGGTCTAATGTCTGTCTCCAACCGGGACTAAAGGTTATTTCGGTGGTAGTGAATGTTAGCAATAGGGATGAAAATGGTACGGATAATTTCCGACCGTCCGACCGACCGAGGCATAATAATATCCGAAAATATAGAGCCGGATAATTTTATGGATATCCGAATCCGACAGGGCGGATACAGTACGGATACAAATAATATCCGATGGATATTATCCGAGCTTTTCTTGGATAATATCCAATGGATATTATCCGATTAGCTAAATCCATCTATAAACTATCTCTATTATATTTCTATAGGATGAATGACTAACACATATAACAACTAGATGCATGTGATTTTACATTTTTTTACTTTATCGGGTATGATACTTACACACCATCATTTTCATGACTATGAACCATAAAGTTGAGTCACAAAGAGATAATTATATGTATTTGGATATACTTATTTCTTTAGTATATGTTTTCGCGTATTATCAGAGAGAGTATTCTTGTCCGATCCGTATTTGTATCCGATATTATTCGTATCCGTATTTGTATCCGGTACTATCCGTATCCGAATCCGTATCCAATCAAACTAAATGGATCAAATACAATATGAATGGTTTCCGATCCGTTTCATCCCTAGTTAGCAATAACATCATTTTGCGAATACATGAAATTTTTTTAGTACTCTCATAAAATTACCATATCATTGGATTCTACACAAAGGAAAAAATAATTTGTGCTTTTTAAACTGCGGTTGCTTGCAGGGATTACAAAACCATTTTCGAGGTCAAAACCGCATATCTTGCTGAGGCGGTTTAGCATGGCTAATCGCGGTTAGCCGCGGTTTGGGACATGAACTCGAATTTGAATTTTGACAAATATTCTCGTAGTTAGCCACAATTTTTGTTAGTTATCTGCGGTTTTGGCGATTAGCCCATATAGCCTATGATATTTACTATGTTTGTATTTTTTAACATAAAATCACATAAAATGATGATAAAAATATTGATTTTAAATTCTGTATAAGCCAAAGTACTTAGAATAACTATTAGTATTTTTATAAATTTTATCAAGTTTTCAATTCAAATTTCATTTGGGTAAATTCCGCCCGGTTGAAACCGCCGGTTTTCCAAACCGGCCAGTCGCAGAGCACACTTAACCACAATTTAACCGGCGATTTTGTAAACCCTGGTTGCATACATATATAGCTTTTGGTCCCTAAAATACAATACCGTGTAAAAAGGGTCCCTGCTTATAAATATAAGAAAATCAAATAAGACGCATCAACTTTTATTCTAGATGTTCCGAAATAAAACTTGCCAAAACAATGAGGTTAAAATGTTAATAAGGTCAGGACCACAAAGAATTTACCTGTATCATGTAGTGCTTAATATAGAAAATATGTAGAACCACCTTAAACAAGTGCTTAGAATCGCCTTAAAAGAAGTTCCTGTAGAATCGTAGCATGCACCGGCCAGTTTTTCTATTTGATATAGGGATAGGTTTTCATGAGAGGTTAATAGATTATAATAATAATAATAATGGGTTATTCACTTAACTAGGGCATTTACAATGGTTAAGACAGCAACCATCTCTAATCATTGCCATATGACCTAGTATATAACAACATTAGGGACAACTAATACAGTGATAGAGATGGTCACATATTTTTTAGACAGTTTGCTCATACACAATGTTTCTTAATTCTCATTAATTTAGAGTTTGTATTGGAGACGGTTTAAATTTCTATGCACACTCTCTGTTCTCAACACATCATCCATCATACATGGCAATACTTATATAAATGGATTAGAGAAAACTGATGTGTACTATTGTAAACATTTTATTTGCTGGCCGAGCAAGTTCAGGGATATGTACATTTACAAAAGGAAGAAGTCCACATTGCCTCTCTCAACTATTGAAAAAGTTCACTTTTCCTCTCTCTGTGTTAAATGGGTGAGATCTGGCCGTCCAATCTTGCATCCAACGGCCAAAAATGAGTTGAGGGAGGAAAAGTGAACTTTTGCAATAGTTGAGGGAGGTAAATTGGACTTCTTCCTTTACAAAATAGACGATGCTCTTCTATTTATTAAAATTTGAAAGTTAAATATAAAATAGCCCATGTCCCTGTACAACAAGCTTTGCTCTATTGTTGTCAATGCATGCACAAATCAAAACTAAAGTTGAAACATATCGGCATGTCCCAAACAGTGCACCCGTTGTTGTCAACCAATTTTTTCCCCAATAAACAAAAAAAAAATCTCGATTTGGTAGCATCAGAAATGTTTTGCTCGGGAGAAGAAAGCCAACCCATTGATTGGCCTGGATAGAAATTGGGCCCATTGGATGGGCTAGATTTAAATACAGCCCAACCAAAAGGGCTGGATTTCCCATACATGCATTGCCTGCCCGTCCGCCGAGTGGGGTATATAAAAATCTCACTGTTGGTTGGGCAAGATTCTGATGGTGTGACGAAGTGAGCCTATTTATTTAATTTTTTAAAACAAAATATGATTTATTTATTTATATTTAAAAAAAGAACTCAGAAAAATCAGCACATAAGAGCTTCTCCAATCCGCAGAGACTTTATTTAAGAACCACCCTAATCGGAGTTTGTTGTTACACAAGCATCGTTCAACTGACGGCGCAGTGCATTGTTTAGCTCGTGCTGCTGTAAGTAGTCACCCTTTTCAGGTCTGGGATCAGGTCCCGCCTGAGTTCTTGTATGCTGAACTGTCGAAGGGCTGTCCTGTTAATCACTCTGATTAACATAAAGCTTTCGGTGACATGTGTGTGTATAAAAAATAAGTAGCTAGCTTTGACGGGTCGTATCAATTCACGGTTTTGGTAGTTTAGTTTACAAAATTTATTTTTTTAAGATTTTTTAAATAATTTTTTAGCCTTTGCGAGGTTTTTTTTCTAAAGGCTCTTAACTTCATCAACCGGAGTTGAAACAGGACCGCGAGACAAAGTGAGGCGACCTATGTATAAGCAAAATTATACTCCCTTTGTTTTTTCGTTTTGACTTTTTTACTTTTGGACACGTATTTTACCGTTCGTCTTATTCAAAAATTTAATGTAAAAGTTATTTTTTAAGTGTTTTTATGATAAAACAAATCAAAACAAAAAAAAATGATATTTACATAATTTTTGTAAATAAGACGAATGATTAAAGATGTGCGCATCAGCGAAAAGCATTTAAAAAAACCGAAAGGAGTGATATAGAGGGAAAAAAAATAAAAGGAAAACACAACTCGTTTGCTTCGTATGGTAGATTTCTTAGCGGAGTCGACGCGGTTGCCTGCCTCTGCCCCTCCCATCAACAAATGCCCATGATTATGAACAGAAACCACAGACTCCGCCCCAACCCAACCCAACCCCGCCGACGAGCCGGCAGATTCGTCGCCTTCCCTCGAGCCAGCACGGCGGCGCCTCCGCTGGCGACTCTCCCCTCCGGTAAGCGCTCCGCTTGCCCGCACTCCTCGCCTTCGGGCGAGCGATTGCCCGCCCCACGGCCCCACCCCTGCCTCCGGCGAGTCCTCCCGGTGCGAGGCGCCGCTGGTGGCCGCCCCATTCGCGGCTGACGGTTCATAACCCTCCATCCTTCCAGGAGGGAGTGATTTTGAGTAGAACAAGGGGGTAGGGGTAATAAAGCTCTCTTCTTCCACTTGTTCTCACGCCGCTTCTGGTTGCCAGTTTGCCTCCCTAGGATCGTAACCCGCTGTGGTAAACTAGTGTGCCGTTTTAGCTATTCGCTGCAAATTTCGTCTGCCATGTCCGAATGCCAGTCTTCGTAATGGTGGCAACGCTAGGCTATCCTGTGTTTCTGATTATGGCCTATTCGCGTCGTTGCTGCTATAGATGTTTCTTGGTATTCTGAATTAGCCGGTGGATAAAGATTTGTTCTTTTTTACCTTGCAGGTTTTGTGTTGATCTTGGTATTGTAGGCGTTGCCTCGTAGGTGCAGCCATGTTCAACAGGATATTTGGGAAGCCCAAACAGCAGGCCAATGCCAATGCATTGGCCACTCTTGATAAGCTATGTGAGGTGAGTTTGTATTTCTTCCTTTTGCTTTTCTGATGTCTGGTACTGATTTTGTTGAGATGCCATCACTGTTCTTGGGTTGCCTACACTGAATGATTAAGAGTCTGGACGCCTTTTTGTATTATAAATATTGTCAGTGTTTGATCAGCTGACACAGTGGCACTTCAATGTGGTGGGTCAAGAATTCTCACGTGATGTCAGTTTGATCTGAATTTAATCAATTTGTTGCATTTGGAAGCTCCGTTCCTTGACATTCTATAGGCCCTATAAATGCAAAACTTTGTATGATCAACAGCATGATAGGATGATGGCATGATGCCCTAAGCCCCTATCATTGCAAAACTTTGTATTGATCAACAGCATTGTAGGATGATGCTTATTCTTGTCCAATTGTATCTTCTTCTAAAGTTAACCCTTAGTGAGAGGGGGGAGTGCCTCTATGTTGATCGAAGTCGAATTGGTGTATTGAAACTCTTATTACAACTGATAAATTTTTGCATTGTATGCCTGTGCTACAAAAGTTCTGAAATCCTACTTTATGTATATTTAGACTCTTGAAATGCTGGAGAAGAAAGAGAAAGTGCTAGAGAAAAAGGCAGCTGCTGAGCTTGAGAGGGCCAAGGAGTTCTCAAAAGCAAAGAACAAAAGAGGTACCATGTAGCAGGTTGTAATATATGCTTGTGATTTGTTGGTAAAATATATATTTTCCTATAATATGCTGACTAGTGGCACTTGCTTACATTTAAAATCGCTATTTCTTGGTACAATTGATATTTTTCCGGTAATATGTTGATCAGTGACACTTTGTTAAAGTGCATCTAAGCTTGTCTGAGTTCTTTTGTACATGTGATGTACTGTTGTCATAAAAGAAGCTCATCTACTTTTGCATCTATTGTCTTTTATTTTGTGTTGCTTGCTGAACCAGATTACCAATTATGTCTGAATCTGGAACGCAGTTATGGCAGTTCTCATTGTTATGTTATGAGCATCATTTTCACATGGCCTGTAGTCTTATCAAATCAAGATCTGTATGTTTTGTGCATTTCACTTCATTCACTGCAGTAAATACTCATTGGATGCAAATGTTTCATAGAGTTATCCCCCCGGACAACTTTCATCACCATATTACTTGAAGCACTGGTGATGATTAGCTAGATGCAGCTTATAGTCAATTTTGTTTATTGTTTTTTTTCTTTCAGCTGACCTAATATTGATCACCATACAATGTTTTGTGGGCTTTCTTTTTTATGTAATACAGAAATTGGCTAATATTTTGTGAATTAAATTGTTTTTGTCATCAGCGGCTATCCAATCCTTGAAGAGGAAAAAACTTTATGAATCACAAATTGAACAGCTTGGGAATTTTCAGTTGAGAATCCATGATCAGGTAATTTCTGTGTTCCGACTTAGCATTCTGAGTTCTGTTTGCTACATGCCATATACTATCTCACATAACAATCTCGTTGTACAGATGATCATGTTAGAAGCTGCTCAAGTTACAACAGAGACTGTTTCTGCATTGAAGGTTGGTGCTGATGCCATGAAAGATATGCAAAGGGCCACGTGAGTATTTGCTCTGGCTTCATTTTTATTTTACGGTTTGCTCTCGTTATTTTGTGGAATTGGAGAAATCACTATTTGCTTGTGTCCCTACAGAAATATTGATGATGTTGACAAGACTATGGACGAAATTAATGAGCAGACTGAAAACATGAAACAAATACAAGAAGCTTTGTCTGCTCCTCTTGGAGCTGCTGCTGATTTTGATGAGGTAGATCACTTGAAATAGTCTAGTTAGGCTCACTGTAGTCATTTAATTGTGTATAATGTTAAACCTACTCTTTTTTCTCATGTACTTAATATCCACTTCACTGAAAAAAATGACAGGATGAACTGGAAGCGGAATTGGAAGAACTGGAGGGAGCAGAGTTGGAATCACAGCTTCTGGAGCCTGTTGCAGCTCCACCTGTGCATCCAGTGCAGGTCCCAGCCAACAGGCAACAAACTCGCCCTGCTCCACAGAAAGCTTCAGCTGAGGAGGATGAGCTTGCTGCACTGCAAGCTGAAATGGCGTTGTGACCAGGTTATTGATTTTATCCAATGTTTGATTGATCTGCATTCTGTAGCTTATTATGCTCTTCCTTCCACCGGAGGATGATTGAATTGATTTAAACACTGTAGATTGCTGTTTCTCAATGATTATTAGTGATCTGCTGTGGAATGTAATCTGTTGGAAGTAATTTGTAGGCAACTAGCCCCACAAAGAGTTAGCCAGCAGATCAACCATATGCTCAAACCAATCTGTTTTAGTATTGCTCATTTTTTTCTTTAGTTGTACAACCAGTTTGCTAGAGTCATCCCCACATTGTTTATTGTCAAGATAGAATTTTTTAGATAAACAGGTTCTTATGGCGAATGTAATATCAGTGAATGTGACATTATGCTTAATGAGCTAAATATTGGATCCGGTTGTTTTTCATGGCAAGTCGAACCAAGTGGGCTGCTTTCTCGAAACCACTTCTCGCTGCTCCCGAAGTTCAACTCATTAGTTTCATCTAATGAGAATAGGATCTAATCTGGCAATTTAAAGATGTAAAGTCTTGAATAATATTTTTTCACAAGTCAAACTGTGACTAAAAAACATTTTTATCACCTACATTGCAGGTTGCCCTGATCATTGTTGGTTACTTACAGAAAATTAGAACTGCAATTAGAAAATTACACTTTTTGCCGCAGGATTCATCTTGTTTATTATTATCAGATTGTTCCAATTTTGCCTAAGCGACAAAGCGTGTTGGATTTCACAGAAAATGTTTCTAATTGTAATTATTTAACTCCTGACTCTGCCACCCCTCCCCTGCATTCATTACTAACCCCAATTGAAAACCTGCAGGTTTCGAAGGAAGAAGTAAAATGTACGAATATGATTGGCTGTGTGTTCGACAAGGTTGCAACTTGAGTGTAGTATTTTCCCATGTGTGTATAATCTTGGGGAATGTTTGGGAGTCGAAGCAAAGCAGAGAAAGGCTGCTTTAGAGTGTTTGTTTTAGTGGTTTGGAAATTTTTCTTTACATCGCACAGTATTTTTTGTTGGCCCATATTTTTCTGGAGCCATGTCACGTAGTGAAACGTATAATATCCCCAGGATTTACAATTGGTGCGATGATATTCTGTTCTCCCTTTAATGGTGTCCTAAGTTTGGATGACCTAGCTATCCAATATTCATATTTTCTTTTTATTATTCATCTACATTTCTCTTTTTACTATTTTTTTTACTACGATACTATCACTTCCTAAGTTATGACTCATCGAACATGTGCTAAGTCTTGGCCACCCATAGCCAGCGGAGCTTCTTCGGCCAACAAACTATACGATCTAACGATGAAGCAAACTTGCTAGAACTGAACTCGAAAAGATTTGAAAAATGGTTTTGAGCAGCCGGAACCGATAATAGAAGGATTAACATTGTCGTAATTTTTTTTGCTAAGTTCCATTGCATGTTATTATTAGTTTATTTTATGAACGTACGACGATACATGGTGGCTAAACAAACACGTACGCTCGCCATAAACCATCAGCCTATACACCGGCACGTCACATTCATTAGTCATGCAGAGCCTGCACAAATTTCTTGGCATCGGCAGCACGTAGCTGAACTTGAAGCTAGGTTCCCATGGCCGTCTTCCTCGTCGTGGCCTGCTCCCTCTTGCTCATCGTCTTCTCCTCGTACGCCGTCCAGCTCCTCGCGGACGCCCGCCGCCGCCTCCCTCCGGGCCCATGGCCGCTCCCGGTGATCGGTAATCTGCACCAGCTGGACCACCTGCCGCACCGCTCCCTGGCGCGCCTCGCCGCGCGCCACGGGCCCCTCATGTTCCTCCGCCTCGGCGCCGTCCCCGCCGTCGTCGTCTCGTCGCCGGCCATGGCGCGCGAGGTCCTCCAGAGGCACAACGCCGACATCGCCGCCAGGTCCATCGGCGACTCCATGCGCGCCGCCGGCCACTGCGACAACTCCGTGCTCTGCCTGCCGCCGCGCGCCAGGTGGCGCGCCCTTCGGCGGCTCGCCGCAGAGCTCTTCTCTCCGCGACGGCTCGACGGCGACGCCATGCGGTCCCTCCGGCGGGAGAAGGTGGCGGAGCTCATCGGCGGCGTGTCGGAGAGCGCCGCGAGGGGCGCGGCGGTGGACGTCGGCGCCGCGGCGCACGCCGCCGCGCTGGGCGTGCTGTCCCGAGCGATGTTCTCCGGCGACCTGGACGCCGCGTCGTCGCGGGAGGTGGGCGAGATCGTGGGCGAGGCGTCGGTGCTCGCCGCAGGGCCGAACGTCTCCGACTTCTTCCCGGCGGTCGCCGCTGCCGACCTCCAGGGCGTGCGCCGGAGGATGGCGAGGCTGGTGAAGAGGATGTACGCCGTCATCGACAAGCAGATCGAGCTCCGGACGCGCTCCCGCGCCGCCGGCGAGCACCCCAAGAACGACCTGCTCGACGCAATGCTGGACAAGGTGGCCGAGGTTGAAGAAGATGGCGCCGACATCAACCGCGACGTCATCCGGGGACTATTCACCGTAACAAGAACATACAATATACTGCATTGATTCATTTGCTTTATTCAAAAATCAAGATTGCGAAGTAACCTTGCTGCTGATGAATTTGGCCCAAATTTCCAAATGAAAATTCAGGACCTGTTCACGGGAGGCGAGACCACATCCCACACGATCGAGTGCGCCATGGCCGAGCTGCTCCAAAGCCCAAGCTCCATGAGAGCGCTCCAAGACGAGCTCCAGCGCGTGATCGGCGGCACGAAGCGGCAGCTAGACGAGTCCGACATCGCCAACCTCCCCTACCTCCAAGCCGTGGTGAAAGAGACCCTCCGCCTCCACCCTCCGGTGCCGCTGCCGCCCTACGAGGCCGAGGCCGCCGTCGAGGTCGGCGGCTACACGATCCCCAAGGGCACCAAGGTGCTCGTCAACATATGGGCGATCCACCGGTGCGGCGGCGCGTGGCCGGAGCCGGAGAGGTTCGCGCCGGAGAGGTTCCTGGGCACGGGCGGCGACGTCGACTTTCTTGGGAGGGATTTCGAGCTCATCCCGTTCGGCTCCGGGCGGCGCGCCTGCCTCGGGCTGCCGCTGGCGCAGAGGATGCTGCACCTCGTGCTCGGCTCGCTGCTCCACCGGTTCAGATGGACGTTGCCGGAGGAGGTGGAGAGGGATGGCGTGGACATGGGGGAGAGGTTTGGGTTAGCTCTGTCTTTGGTCGTTCCCCTGCGTGTAATACCTAGAGAAATTAACGCAGTAAATTGATGATGGGATACGTGCGACCTTACTAGTATAATAGTAATTTTTATCTCCATAAATATATAGGGAGCATCGGAAATCCAGGTGACTGTTCATGCACCTGCGCTCATCGGGTTCACTCATCGGCGAGCGCGCTGACGAGCTCAGTCGCCTGGGTTCTAACAAACACGGAATATATATGCTTTTAAAAGTAACATAAAGTAGATGGACGGGTTTAGATGTAATAGCCTCTCGAAATCCATCTTTTAACACTCATCTCATGTCGGCCACCCTAAACATGCTATAAGGTTGCCCTACAATTGTTTCTCCACTTCTTTGACATTGGCGGTGCCGATTCTCGTCGAGTTTTGATTAATTATAGCCGATAAAACTGATACCTTTATAGGCTGTTTGGTTAGCTGTATTCACAGAGATTTGCATCTATAGATGCATAATCTTGTTTTTTTCTTGTGTTTGGTTGCCTGCATCTGGTTTTGAGCCTGGCTCTGTGGATGCAAGATTCTCCATGCAGCCTGGCTCTGGAGAAACACAGAAAATGGGCGTTTCTCCGGATGCAACGCTTGCCGGCCTCGTGTTCTGCGCATGGGGCCACAGTCAGTCATCATATCAAGCCATGCATGGGCTGCCACGTAGCAGGTAAGTTTTTCTTTTTCCTTTTTTGTTTGTATCTTTTTATTAGCATATCTGATTACCGAACCGATTATAAAAATGGATTTCTGATATTTTTTTGAACAAAACTAGACCACACTCGCAATATAAATTTTAAAATAATTAAATTTCAAAATATTCGCCTACTAAACACTCAACCAAACACTGTCTCTGCATCTGCACATCCCGTATCTCACCAGCCTGGCTGAGTAGAACGGGCCAGGTTCTCTTGGCCAGGCTCGTGAGAGAAGGCAACCAAACAGCCTATTAATGTCCATCATCATGTTCTATCTCGTGCTACATATACGGTATATCATCAAGGTTTTATCGTTGGTTGTCATTGGCCACGAATGGACACTATTTAGTAGCCGCTTGAAGAAGAAAAATCGCAGTTGATTTTGTAGCCATTGGATCAAAATCTAAGGCTCATATTACTCTCCGTTGACTATTACACCCCCCCCCCCCACTCCCATCCCAATCGGGACCAGGATCCTGATCTAGCCACCGTTGCTCCACTATCTTTGATCACCCCGCGGCTTGCCATTCCACGCTAGGCCACCGTCTCTCCGGCTTCTCTTTAAGCCCAGGAGGCATCGATGAACATAACCCTAAATCCCAACTCGAACCGATGGTGGGAGAAGATGTTGGTGGCCGCAGAGAGGGAAGAAAGCGGTCTCTAGAGAGGAGGAAGAAGATGCCAGTGAGAAATTTATTATTGATTGCAACTTTTTTACATGTTAACGTGAATGCAAACATAGCAAAGCCGTTATATATATTGCCGGTGCCACTCAAGTTTGATGTAATTTTCTTCCATATGAATGCTTCCTACGAAAATATGTAGGGCTCGGTACTAATTCTTCCAACTTGTATATGTATAATTTTTCTAACTTGTACGATATTTATATCAAGTACTCGCAGGTATGGACGGCTCAAGTCGATGCACGCGTGTGTTAAACGTTGAGAGGGAAAAAAACACATCAAACCACGTCGTGTTCATAAACTTGATATCTCCAGGCTGAAATCTGAGCAACGCTTTAATTCTGCCAACTGTTTGTCACCGGCAAAGACACCGACTTTTGTCACCATATATTAACATAAAAATAATAATAGAGCACATCTAAAGGCCCTTTTATTATATACATAGATAGAGTATATTTTCTCTAGCACATGTGGCTCTAGACATGTTTGCACTGGATACGCTCTAATATTCGTCCTGATGAGCCCCCACTTCACCCTCGTATTTTCTATTGCAACAAAATCATCCAACTTTTTTTGAAAAGAAACTAGGTCCTTTTTCCCCCTTCCTCTCCCCTCTCATCGACCAAGCTAGCTATTCTCTATCGCATGCCATTGATGACCACCACCTTCTCCGCCAGCGATCACATCGGGCAAATATGAGTTGTTGTATAACCCATGGAAGCTTGCCTTAGTGCATGTAGGTACGTACTATGTGGGTGGATGACAGCGCGGCTCAGAATCGGCGTTGTCAGGTCACCGGTAGGGAAGGCAGTGGTTGTCTGAGGTGCACAACACGGAGACCGAATGGGAGAGAAAGATATGGAGAGGTTAGGAACGAAAAGGATTCAATAGCTTTTAAAAAATATATAAGTTTTTTTTTTCGCAAAAGCGCATATATGAGAAGTGTAAAGCTGAGCATGAATCTTGAAGGGAACATGTGATTGTAAGCATCTAGGCCCCTAATTCTAAGTTTTTCAAGCATATAATTTTATTATGAAGGTTTGGTGTTGACGAAGCAATAAAGGTCTTATTTGGCCCTTCTGCATTTAAGGCTCTTTTTGGACGCCTTCTATGTGGCATCATGTTTTTAAAACCAGATTAAGGACTTTCTTTACTAGTTTCTTTGGCTTAGGAGTTGATTCAAGCCACTAGCTAGGTTCTTTTTCTTTCTTTTTAGCCATACAACAAGAGGGTTGCTATTTCTTCTCTACTCTGGATTATGATCCCTCTCTCTCGAACTAAATTAGTTTGGAGCAAATTATTTTCCAAAGCCAGACCCATTTCTCTTAACCAAACAGTTCCACATTCAGTCATTCACGTTAAACACATCCTAAATTCCTTTTTTCTTTGTCCATCATGATTCAGTGGTTTTCACAACTATGCTAGACAAGTCCATCATGGAGTTACTTATACGTCGAACCAGTCCGACACTCCCTGCCTAGACATCTATGTTCACGCTGGACTAGTCCGGCACTCACAATCATAAATTTATTGGTCACTCCGGACTAGTCCGGCGTGTGATCATCCTTTCCCCTGTTTCTCTCGTAGCTGCACCGGACCAGTCCGACGCACATATAGTTTGTGGCTCAGTCAGTTAATTTCACTTTGACGACGAACATCATAGATAAAACCACTCTCATGTGAGGCTAGTCCGACGCAAGTCATTTTTCACGCGTGGACCGATCTGGTGCAAATGTGATTCTATCTATTTGACTTGATTTCTATTTCGGTTATCTAGCGCTAGCGAAAAAATCTCTGTAGTTTTCTATAAGTTTCTTGTTTTGCTTTTCAAATGGCTAGTTGATGTCCTAACAGCTACTAGGCTTGAAATCGGCTTTTATAAGATAGTTTCTGGCATTTGTTATTCCTTTGTCAAGCTTCACTTGCATACATTCTATATTTAGGAAGTGCGCTGCCACTCTCATATCCTTCAAAGTTCTTTGTTTTGTAGAGTTAGTATTTGAGCTCTAATCCTGTCTAGCGGGTTGAGAGGGTTGTTGATCTTAGGTGGTGAAACTGTAGGGCTTTTTACTCTTGAAATATTGTAATGTAATATTCAAACATATCGGTTGAAAAACATTTAAGCCCTATCTATGGAATGACCCTATTCGGGACACTGATCCCCACCTTTATCATGAATTGTACCGGCGTAATGTAATTTGTGTGTGCTAGCAAGATTCTGGACTAGAACTTGTTACACAAATAGGCCTTGAATTTTGTATCTTGAAACCTAGGACCGACACGATGACTCAATTGTGGGGATGGGATCGTGATGGGGGCGACGACGTAGCGGTGGCGCCGCCTAAGGCGTGGGAGTGGTCAAAGGTGGCCAGGAGGTGGTGGTGGACTGGTGGGTGATCTCGCATATGCCAGCCAAATTAGGGTGGGCGGGGCTAAAGCGGTGGTGGGAGGATTGTGGAGGCGCAGAGCAGCGGCACCGGCACCGGCAAGGAAGAAGAAGATGGAGGGGCGGCGTTAGCGTGGAAGAAGGGGGATGAGGAGAGACGTACCGGTGGAAGGGTGGGGGAGATCACCTGAGGAGATGATCAGGGTCAGAGATTTTTTTTCCGATGAAATTTCGGCTAAATTTTGGATATTTCGCCAGTGGCCGAAATGAAAACGAAAATTTTGAATTCAAAAGATTTGATCAAATTTGATTCTTATACATAAAAAAGAAGGCATAACTTAATAACTCTTTATAACTTGTCTTGTAACCTAGTGGGTAGTTCTTTAACAAGCATGAGATTAGGCCTTGAATTTCATATCTCGAAACCTCGGACCGACACGACGACTCAATTTGTGGGGATGGCATCGTGATGGGGGCGACGACGTAGCGGTGGCGTCGCCTGAGGCGTGGGAATGGTCAAAGGTGGCCAGGAGGTGGTGGTGGACTGGTGGAGGATCTCGCATATGCCAGCCAAATTAGGGTGGGCGGCGCTACAGCGGTGGTGGGAGGATGGTGGAGGCGCGGAGCAGCGGCATCGGCAAGGAAGAAGAAGATGGAGGGGCGGCGTCAGCATGGAATAAGGGGGATGAGGAGAGACAACACCGGTGGAAGGGTGGGGGAGATCACCTGAGGAGATGATCAGGGTCAAGGATTTTTTTTCCGGTGAAATTTCGGATATTTCGCCAGCGATCGAAATGAAAACGAAAATTTTGAATTTAAAAGATTTGATCATTCCTAGGTTGATTTTTTTTTTTTGAAAAATTCAAATTCTGTATTGTTATTCCGACAAAATTTCGCCGAAATTTTGGATATTTCGCTATGGACCGAAATTTTTCTACTACCGAAATTTATATCCCTGATCAGGGTCAAGGTGATATAGGGGAGGACCGGAGGAGAGGGATGAGAGGGACATATACAGAGAAGAAGCAAAGGGGGAAAACGCGCTCTTCCCAGCACTACGTGCTTTATCTTCCCAACACCATTACATGTATGCATTTCACATTTCACATAGCTCACACCTCAGTAATGGCCTTCCTCCTCCTATGCGCCTCGGCTCTTCTGGTCATCTTCATCGTCTCCTACGCCCTCCAGCCGCTCGTGGATGCCCGGCGACGCCTCCCACCGGGCCCTCGGCGGCTACCGGTGATCGGCAACCTCCACAACGTCGGCAAGCAGCCGCACCGCGCCTTCGCCGGCCTCGCCGACCGCTACGGCCCGCTCGTGTCCGTCCGGCTGGGCAGCGTCCGCGCGGTGGTCGCCTCGTCCGCCGGCGCCGCCAGGGAGATCCTGCACCGGCACAACGCCGACCTCGCCGGCCGTGGCGGCATGGACTCGTGGCACGCCTGCGGCCACCACGCCAACTCCATCATCGCTCTGCCGCCGCGCCGCAAGTGGCGCGCGCTGCGGCGGCTCTGCACGGAGGAGCTCCTCTCACCGCGGCGGCTCGCCGACCCGCGCCTGCGCGCCGTGAGGGAGGAGGAGGCGCGGGGGCTCGCGCGGCGTTCGCGGCGGTGGCGGGCGTGCTGTGGCGGAGCATGTTCTCGGAGGGCATGGACGCGGCGGTGGCGCGCCGGCTGAGGGGCGTGGTGGAGGAGGCGGTGGTGGTGGCCGCGGCGCCGAACCCGTCCGACTACTTCCCGGCTCTCGCCGCCGCCGACGTGCTGGGCGTGCGACGGAGGATGGAGGAGCTCATCGGCTGGGTGTACGGGGTGATCGACCAGCAGATCGAGAAGCGGAGGCGCCGCCGAGCAGCCGGCGAGGCGCGCGAGCATGACTTGCTGGACGTGGCGCTTGACATGGAGGGTGAGGTGGAAGGGGTAGGGTGGGAGATGAACCAGGACTCCATGAAGGGAATGTTCATGGTAAAATTCACTTCTTCTCATTTACCTCGCTCACTGCCTTTTCCATTGTCTCCCTCTTCTTCTTTTTCCCCCTTGATGCCCTTAACATTATGGGATAACTACTGGCAAAACCCGGAAACTATCAGTACATGCCTTGGTTGACGATTGGGCATGCGTGGCAGTGCCCGCGCGTTTAGTCAAATTACACAAATATCTTGATAATGCACGTGACATACGTCCATAAAAAACTATACTTCATGTACGCTATCGTGGACAGTACGATCAAGATGTGGGAAACGAGCATGAATAATTCGTAAGCTTTATTAGCAACCTGGGCACTAGCTAGTGGACATGCTCATGGGTAGCCTGGTCCGACGTACCCGACACGATCTGATCCAAAAAAATCAGACCCGACCAGTGCACCGGGTCGAGTTTGGGCTTAAAAAATTACAAAATCAGCCGCACGGGTTTGGGTTTTGGGTTCGGTTTGGGCCCGGATTTGTGACCCAGTGCATGGGGTTGGGTCGGGCTCAAGCCGGCTGATTTTTTACCCGATACGAACCCGTCCGAACCCGACAAATGATCATGTCTAGTAGTTAGCAAAGTAAGAATAAAATATAGTAGGACAAAAAAAATTAAATTCCATAAATTTTTACATAATAAATTAACATATGATAAAAAAAATACAAATACTAAATTTGCACATTAGTAAGGAGTGTAAGTTTAGACATATCAATGTGCAAATCAAGTGAGTGATATATACAATGAAAAAGAAGTCAGCATAGAATTTTTTTAACATACACACAAACAAGTGCGGGCATTTATTTGTTTTATTCAACAATGTAGAAAACACTCTTATCTCCTAGGGGGTAAGATATATAATAATGTATATCCAAAAAGTTTATATCTGTAGAAGTTTTTTAGCAAAGACTTTGAAAATCCTTAAAAATTATATAAAAAATCTAGTTTGGATTGATACAGACAAAAATGGCATAATAACTGTGCTAAAACTGCACTTTGGTTTATACTACAATTTCAGACTCAATAGTGTGCAATTCAACGGACTGAAGTCAACATCAATAAACTGACCACTAGCAATAACGATATAAAAGAGATTTTTTTAAACAAATTCTAGCGAAAGTATAATTTCGGTAAGTTCCCACAAAATACAAAAACAATAAATATAGACAAGACAATAAATGTTTTAGTTTAACCAGAGATAAAAATAAAAGGTTTAGCTTTGGTGAACTCCTAGAAAATAAAAAAATTAGCGAGTGCATTAGCAAAAGAATAAAATTTGAATCAGGACTTGGAGTTGTGGTAAAAATAAATTAAAACTTCACATCAATTGGATTAATAATTTTAACGTTACTAATGTGAAAGTTCTCACCAAGTTTTCGTGAATGTTCGTATGATTATAAATTAATACTCCCTCCAGTTTCATAATTCATTACGTTTTAGGTTTGTTCTAAATCAAACTTTTAAACTTTGTCTGTAAAAATCTTTTAAACTATTTGGATTGTGTTTATAAAAGGCACATATATATTTTTGTTTTGAAAAATACTTCATAATATCATATTTTTGTGGTTTTTGTAAAAAAATGTCATTAGTAATTGATGGTCAAAGTTGCATTTCGAACACCGTGTTATTGTTTAAAACGATAAGTATTGTGAAACCTGGAGGGAGTAAAACTATTAAATAGAATTACACAATAATATTTTCTTTGTTAAAAAGTTATCCATACAATATGGAAACAAGTCATGAATGTGATATTCGTGGCATGAACCATGCTCACATACTACTATTATGCTAGCTTCACGTCTCCACCTATAGACACCAACACACTTGTGTAGTCAATTGCATCAACCAATGACAGCGATGCACAAATCTGAACATATATCGAGCGGTTACTAAAATCGGTTGAGAGGTAAAAGGTTTTTGGGCGATTGATTTGTAGCAAAAGCGTATATATTTTCGTTGGTCATTAAAGTTTGATACTTTTGACTGCACAGTTTGCAAGATGTAACTTTGACTAGTACTCTTGCTAATATATTTATTTTAAAAACCATTAAAATTATAATATTACATAATTGCCTTTTAGGACAAATTTACACATATAATTTTTACACTGTCTGATTATTTGAAAAGATATTAGTATGATTCAGGTTTTAAAACTTTGACCGACGGGCATGTGAAACGTCCATTGTTTATAATTGGAAGTAGTTTATTCATAACCGGAAGTAGCTGTTTTGCAACGCATCCAAATGATTCTGAGGCATTCATTTTATTTTTTTTATCCAACATGTCATTAAAAATGTAGCATTCCATATTGATTTTGATTTTTTTTTACGCTACAATGATATTTTTTTATGCACTGACATGGTTGCGCCGCAAGGCCTCGCTGGGGCTAGCTCGGGCTTGGCAAGGGTGAGGGGAGGAGGAGAGAGAGGAAGAGAAAAGGAAGAGGAAGATGAAGATGAACCAGATTGATTTGTTTTAAAAATTTCAAAAGCTTATTCGTAAAAGAGGGGTTTGATTGTGCACGAATCTCAGCGTACGATCACGGGCTTGGATAAGCCCATGAATTGCTTGGCATGCGTGGACGCATTTCTTCTCTCTAAATAAAATATCAGGTTTAAAATATGTTATCGCTCTACTATATACTGTACGTCGTTACTGCGAAAGAACCATTGCTAGTCCATCAAAAGATTGAATCTATCAGCAGTTAACTCAGTTCATCACTGCCAGGACCTGTTGGTCGCCGGAAGTGGCTCAACCTCAAGCACGATCGAGTGGGCGATGGCGGAGCTCCTGCAAAACCCAGAGCCGATGAGGAAAGCACAGGAGGAGCTGAGAGGCGTCCTCGGCACAAGAACACACATCGAGGAGCCGGACATGGCGCAGCTCCCATACCTGGAGGCCATCGTGAAGGAGACCCTCCGGCTCCACCCCACCGTTCCCATAGCACTCAACAAGGCCGAGGCCACGGTGGAGGTGCAGGGCTACGAGATCCCCAGAGGCACTACCATTTACGTGAACATATGGGCGATCTGCCGGAGAGCGGAGGCCTGGGCCAACCCCGAGGTGTTCATGCCGGAGAGGTTCTTGAACGGCGGCGGCGCCAATGACGGCGGCGGCCGAGACGTCGGCTTCCACGGGACGAGCTTTGAGCTGATACCGTTCGGCGCAGGGCGGCGGATCTGCCTCGGGCTGCCCCTCGCCGACAGGATGCTGCACCTGATGCTGGCCTCGCTGCTCCACCGCTTCGCCTGGACGCTCCCTGATTCTGATGAGGGTGCTGGACTTGACATGGCTGAAAAGTTTGGCCTTGTGCTGTCCATGGCTACTCCCCTTCGTGCCATAGCCAAGGAAATTAATTAGCATGGGAGCAGATGTAAGTGTGCAGTAGAAATTCGATGCTTTTATGGAAAGATATGATATGGGACCATTGCCAAAAAAAAGAAAAAAAAAAGTAGGGTGGTGGAGTGAAGGGGACGAAATGTGCGTGGTGTGTAGCGTAATTAATCCATCAATCAACTACTATCTTGTTCAACGCATAATAATGTCGATTGATCGAGATGCTGACATGCTGTGATGGGCACACGACGAGACCTGTGGGTATGTATGTGACTGATGAAAGTACAATTTAACAGCCACAAACAGCTGGCACATTGAAAGTTTGAAACATGCATATTTATGATGCACTCAACCAAACTTTTAAGAACATCTCCAATGGTTGGCTCTAAGGCTTATTTGGCACATCCACATCAGTCCAAGAGACAACCCACACAACAGCTTGGCTATAGCATCAAAATCTACGGAACCCACCACACATAATTTATTATACTTTGCTTTCTTCCTCCACCAGACAAATCTCCCCCAAATCTCACTGCGCCCGGTGTGCTCCCTCCCCCTCCGGCCTCACCTCGCCACCGCCGCCTCAAGCCGCCTCGCCGGCATGCTCCCCTCCCTCGTTGCCGCCGCAGCCCCACGCCGCCTCGAGCCGCCTCGCACCCTTCCCTCGCCGTGGCATGCCCTCCCTCGCTGTCGCAGCCTCACCGGGATCCGAACGACGACGGCGACGGCGCAGCAACGACAACGATGGCGCGGCTACGACGGCGACGGGCAGCGCGGGCCCAACTTAACTGCTTGTCTTGTACACGCAGACATGGATATGGACCAAGTTGATGTCTGTTTCTTGCTAGCTTTTGGAGAAGAAAATGCATCAACTCGAAAGGACACGTCGCAATAATTTGGCCCTTATATATCACGTACATACAGACTTGGGAGGCATAAGGAGTGCATATCGTGGAAAGCAACCATGTGGAGCCACGTTCTGGAATCGTTCAAAAGAAGAGTTCGTGCAACGTCCTAAAAATCAACGTCATTATATTGTGTACGTAGTCTATACGGACAAAATATATTTTTGATTTAATTAGCTTATAGAATCCACAATCCAATTTCTTTATGATAATATTTTTTACAACGGCATATAAAATATGTTACTTTTACATCCATGCTTCAGTTTGAAATGTTTCTGTTGGTTTGGGTACGAACAGTGTAATTATGTTTCAGTTTGAAATGGAATTAGGGGATGTTACCCCCCTCCGAAAAAAGGTTACATATATATGACCTATTTACATGATGGTATTGGATATTTTTTGGGGGCGACTACAATACGGTATCCCGTCGGGGGCTCAACCCGACGGGATAGGCTCCCACCTCGCACTCGCCTCTCCCCGCACGCCCGCCTCTTCTTCCCCATGCGCGTGCCTCCCCCGCGCCCGCGCCCCGCCGCCTTCTTCCCCGTCTCCGGCTGCGGGGGTACGTGCCGACGGATCCGCCGCCACCTCCTCCTGCTGCCAGATCAGTCGCCGCCGTTGCTCCGCGCGTCTCCACCACCCCCTCCGCCGCCTCCACCACCACCCCGGCCGGCGGCGTTCCTGCCCCACCGCCGCCACCCGCACACCCTAACGGACGGGACAACACAAGACCCCGCCGTCGCCCCCACCCACCGCCGCCGCCTCCCCCGGCTCAGGCGGCGCCACAGCCGCCTCCACCGCCGCCCCCGACGAACCCTACCCACCGCCGGTCCGCCGCCTCCCCGACCTTACTCTAAACCCCAAGGAACCCAAATTTTTCCGAACCCTAACCCGAAACGGTGGCGGCGAGCTCGACGACGATGACGGTGAGGTCGACGGTGGCCGCGGCGAGGTCAGCTCCTCCTCCTTCCTCTTCCTCCTCCTCTGCACAGCGCACGCGCGGCAAAGGGCAGCTGGGTGCGGGTCAGGTGGACACGTGTCGCACGGGGACCGATCCCGCCCGGACGGGATCCCGTTGTGAAGAATTTCTCTATTTTTTATGTGTAACAGGAGTAGTAGATCAGAAGGCTGCTTTATTTTGACATGGAGAATTGGAGATGTACATGTAGCTCCGGTTACTATTAATATATTTAGTTCTTTAGTTATAGACTAGACGTAGGGTAGGGTGAAAAACAGTTTGCGGTTCGTAACTCGGCTCGGAGGTGTCGAGCCCACTTTTCAGGTTCGTTAAAATAATGAGTCTAGCTTGGCTCGGCTTAGCTCATTTATAGATTTTGAACGCGAAAACACCTCTGACTCGTGACTCGGCTCGGCTCGACGGTGTTATCAAGCCCGAGCCAAGCCCATTTTTGGGGCTCGTCGGCTCTTTTTGACCGAGCTCGATTGAGCTAGGCTCGGCTTGTTTCCACCCTTAAAGCAGGGTGAATTGCAGCGAAAGGATAAAAAAATGGACGGTCTCGGTCAGATTAGAGAAAAGTAAAGTTCAGGGAATGACATTGAGGCTAAACCGATACCAATACATAATCGATCATATGATCTATATTACGATACATAATGAAAGCGTAAACATTATCTGAAAAAATGATAATATCGTAAGCCCACAACTTAAGACCCAAGCACACACTCTCAAGTTCTCTGCTGCCTCTAGGCCCATTAAACACCGACATGGGTACATGTCTAAAAATACTATCTGAACTTACTAGGCAATCTAAGCATGACTGATACGGGAATCATGTTGCCATAATTTAGGCCACGTCTTAGCTAGCTATCAAAAATTACGAACTCCGAGTCATGTTTTAAAGAGAAAATTAATTATATGGGAAAAGATCATTGGGTTCTGTGTGGTGGAACATTTGTTGTATCGGCTAAAACAAGTTTATGATTTTTCTATGATTTCCTTTTTTTATTGAAAAAATTGTTTTGTATTTTGAAACAATATGTTGTGCGTGTTGAAACATCCTTTAATAACAAAATAATAGTCCTCTGACTTGTTTTGCTCTTTTGAAATATTTTATTTTGTCTAGTGAAACATTTAGTTAATGTATTGAAACAAAGCATTCATTTTTTTTTTGCCCATCAGACGTCCAAGCGGTAGTCAAATCCTAATTCTATGGAGTAATAGTTCAGTTAATTTTCATATTGTGCAGTTTCGTAATATTAAAGAGGTAAAATATAGAACCAAGCAGCTTGCGTTTCTTGCTATATATTTTAGCAGTATCATGGACTCCATATATATCTGTATGCGAACCCAGCGAGCTGCAAGCCACCATGCCAACCACAAGAACAACTTCAGCCGGTGCGTGTAGTTGATTTTAATTCGCCCCTGCAAGGGAGGGAAATGACTACCCCTGCAGCAAAGGGTCAGAGAATTCTAGGCTTGAGAGACATCAGGAATTCGGTTACTTCGGCCTTGTATATTTCAGCTTAGCGTAGCGTAGCGTAACGTTTCAACAAAATTTGATAGTCTTTAAAAAGTGATTTAATATTATAAAAAAATAATTTAAAAATAGTTTTAGTATCTTTAAGAGAACTACTAAAAACCTGAAAAAAATCATTACAAATTAGTACACCAAATAGGCTATACAAAAAAGATAAATTTTGCTGAAACGCTACGCTATACTACACTAAGCTGAAATGTACAAGGCCTTCATATCGGTCAGAACAACGGCGACGGCTTGGCCTGCGCTCACCACTGCCTTCATATCGGTCAGAACAGCGGCGACGGCTTGGCCTGCGCTCACTACTGCTTCTCAGGCCGCTGACTTCTTCTCCATGCTAAGTCCCTATAGTCCAAGTCACTTTGGCTGCCTTTGCCTTTGCCTTTGCCGTGGCACGGACGGATCTTTCGGAACAGCCTTACAATCGTTGAGGCCTCTAAGAGGGCGCAACAAAGTGTAGCCGATAGATATGATTACAGTATGGTAAAATTGGACACGAAGCAATGTGTTGTTATCAACGGTTTAACCATGTCTATCAAATTGAAGAACAACGTGTTGGTGCTGCTACCGCGTCAGCTGGCCAGCATTAAGATTGATACACAACTGGTACATGAATAGCAGTGCGATGGGCCACATCACAAGCGAGTTAGATTGTCTGTGCCGGTGCTACAAGGGTGGTGACAAGATCCAAATTACAAATGGTGTAGATTTGTCAATATCTCATATAGGTTCTTCTACTATTAATAGCAATAATAATCGTGCTCTCTATCTAAAGAACATTCTTTATGGCCATATACATCTCCAATGTAGAGGCTGAAACTTTTCTATTATCTAAAAAAGAGCATTCTTTACGTACCACAAATTTCAAAGAATCTTCTTTTCGTTCATAAGTTTGCCATAGATAACAATTCTTTCTTTGAGTTTCATTCGAACTTTTTTCTGTGTAAAGGACCAGGTCACGAAGATAACCCTCCTGTGAGGCAAGTGTGATCGCGGCCTCTACACCCTTCTCACCAATTGGTCCAACCATTGTCATTAAGTCCTTTCTAGTGTCAAGCTTACGGCGGAGTAATGGCATAAACGGCTTGGGCATTTGTCTTCTTACGTAGTTTAATCTGTTCTTAGCTCCAATATTTTTTTCCAAATAAAAGTAGGGGATTCTGCGATGCTTATCAACAAGTTAAGAGTCATGAACTGCCCTTTAGTTCATTTGTTAGGGTTTTGTTTGTTCCTCTTGAACTTGTTCATTCTGATGTTTGGGGACTGACACCCTAGTTTGTCTGTGGTTTTAAATATTATGTCAGTTTTTTGAATGATTGCAATCGCTTTTCTTGGATCTATCTTTTACGACATAAGTTAGAAGTGGAAAAAGTCTTTCTTTCAGTTTCAAAAACATGCTAAAGTCACTTTAGGTCTATAAGATACAAGCACTTCAGTTCGACTGGGTTGGCAAGTATCGTCGACTTAACCAATACTTTGTTTCCAGCGGCATCGCTCATCGTGTTTCATTCCTCGTACCCACCAATACAACGGCATGGCCGAAAGAAAGCACCGTCATATTGTTGAGGTTGGGCTTGCTCTTTTAGCACAAGCCCCCATGTCACTAAGACCTTCCTAACGCCGCCATATTTGATTAGTCACCTTCCTAACAGGGTCATTGTCGGTGTCTGGGAAACGCGCCTACTGAGGGCAGTGGGTCCACGGACCGGCAGACGAATTTGTAGTTGGAGTGAGGTCCAACGACAACCCTTCTCAGCAGCCCGGGGCGACGGCCGAGCTCGCGGGGGCTCTGGCTGCGCGATCTTTCCGGACTACGCCTGGTGCGACTTGGGATCCGGGTACAGATCCGTCGTATGGTGAGATTGAGAGGGGGTGAGAGAAAAGGCGAAGGAAATACAAACCGTGGGAGACAAGTGATTTTTACCCTGGTTCGAGCCCCCACCGCCTGGTAATAGCTCTACTCCAGCACTCGTTGATTATCTGGTGGAAACAGTACAAGGGTGCCGAGACCGGGTTAGAAGGCGCCGATCCCAAGCTTACAGGGGAGTTTCGGACACTTAGATGGCTAGAATCTATTGTGTTACGACTACTGCTAAGGAAGTTTCGGATGTTAGTGTTGCTTGCTCTTTTCTGCTTAGACTTGGTAGACTTCTTAGACTTCTTAGACTTGGTCGTTATGCTGGGCAGGCTTCTTCTTTTATAGACGCAGCGGGTTGCTCGGAGCTGATACTGCGGCCCCGCGCCTATCCGTGCTTTGTCCATCTTTAGTGGCGGTGCCCTTGGCTCGTTCCGGGCTCCGTCCCTATCTCGTAACTCGCAAGAAGAAACTTGTCCGTCGATCTCGGACACGTGTTCGTCTCGGTATGCCGATACGGGGGAGTAGCCTGCACAGGGAGAAAGCACTTTCTCTTTATCCCCTATATGGCATTGACTGGTCGGGGCCAGCCCTGCGCCACCCGTTGAGGGCGTCGCGTAGCGTGGCAGCTGTTACCATCTGTCCAAGGGGCAAACGACATGGCGAGCTGCCCGCACGGCTCTCCCCAGGCTACGAATACCCCGGGGAGGTACAGCTCCCTCGGTCAAGGCCGAGGAAAGTATGGTGGGGGCACGACAGCTGTCGCCACCGTCGAGGGACAAAGTGACTGTTCATGAACCCTCTCCTGTGCTAAGGATAGCAGGAGGTGCGCAACACTCCTGGTTAGGTCCGAGGGAGGCGTGGTTGTCTTGGTAAAGCCTGGGGATGGCCCCGGCGGGCTAGACATCTCTTTTGGTACGGCTAGGGATGGCCTTTTGGGTTCCTTCTTACGCGTGGCAAGCCGGTACAGATCCGGCCCAAGGCCCATCTCAGGGTGGGCCGATTACGAATCACCAACAGTCATAGATAATCAAAACCCTCTCTTTTGTTTTCATTGCTTAAATTCTGATTATGCCATGCTTTAAACTTTTGGATGTGCATGTTGAGCGAACCTCCGCTCATACAATACTAGAAAACTGTCATTCCATTTCAAACAGCGTGTTTTCTTGGTTATAACACACAACATAAAGAGTATAGTACTCGTTCTTTTCAACTTAAATTAAATTAATTAATATTTATTATTTTTGTACAAATCAAATGATGTAATACCTTATAGTTATTCTGGGGGTTTAAATACTTCTTCTTATAGTTTTTTAAATAATTTTTTATAATTTTTTGTCTCTCTAAGACTTCTTTATAGGGATCACAACCCTTTCAGATTAAAATTTTCAGCCACCTTCGGTTAAAAAAATACAAGGCCAGAAATGTCTCAATAAAACCTACGGCAGAGTGTTCATCTCTCGAGATGTTTTTGACGAGAGCAAGTTTTTCCATCCTCGAACAGCAACCCTACTTCTATTCCGACGATGCATCCTTCTCCTTGGACTGTTCTTCCTGTTCTGTTGGCCTTCCGGAGAGTTTTGCCGCCCATAGTAGAGCGAGTCATGCCTCAAGAACCAAAACCATCACGCACTTGTTGGTGGAATCTGTCCAGCCGGGCTGCAGTCCGACTAGCTATCTCATCCTTTGCACAAGGATTCATCAGGGCATGTTCTCAGGCTGATATCGCAATGCATAACATGCATGCAATGGCAGGAGTCACAAATATACCATGTGCTAATTAAGGAGATGTTTAGGTTTGAGAGGCGTTGGGAAGCGAACCATCTGAGTTGCACAGCGTGGATGCGAATAGGTGAGGAGAAAGGGGAAAGAAATTCTCCGGTGACCGTCCAGATTGCGACGCGTGGCGAGTCCCAATAGAGCACCGAGGCCAGCCATCGCATCGCTCCTCCTTCCTTTTACAGTCATGGATGAGACTCGGTTCGTGTGAGAACTACAGTGGAGTTCATGCCGGTTTTGGCAAACTTATGAGATTGATGAAGTTCATGGTGGTTTTGGTCGTACTGTAAATGCAATTTTCTGAATCATGTTCTTGTAGGAGTGCTCATGGAGCTTGTAATTTTTGAATTTTTAGAGTTGAATCTGTATGAAATAAAAAATGCAACTTTAGAAATGTATGATTCATTGATTCATCGGATCGATGCAATTGAATTGTCTTTGTAATGGTGTCAAAAGCATGGCTTGGGTTTCACTGTGATATGGTTGAATGATCACCATCCAAATATATGGTCATAAAGATTGCTCTGCTACGGCTGCAAATTCATATGGCACTATCAGCTCGATGCTGGTGGCGGCGGCTTTTGCGAGAAGAGGGCCACGCAGCTCAGCTGCTGGTGGCGGTGGCCTCCTTGGCGGCAACAGCTGCGACGGCGTCCTCGGCGGCGACCGGATGCGGAGGGCTCCTCACCAGCGAGAGGCAGGGGGGAGGGGGGCGGCACAGATCCGGAAAGAGCTGGCGAGAGAAAGGAAGTACAACTAGGACGGTAGGGGCGCCCAGGGACGTCATTATTAGGGTTGCTGGAATTAATTCCTAAGTGATTTTGTAACCTATAATAAAGTCGGCGCATCTACGTGCACGAATACCTGAATTTTTTTTTCTGTTAGCGTTAACTGTCGGTGAAAAACAGAATCATGCTTAAACTTAGGCAACGAAACATTTGCAGATAGTTGGTCATCAGCTCAACTTTTTTTTTTTTATGGATTCTTACCATTATGTTGTGACCCATTTTTAGTTTTTGTATGTTTTTTGAGTTTTTTCCATCCTAAAATCTGAAAATGAAAGGAAAGAAATGATGGGTAACTCCCTTCCATAAAATTTTGGTCAATTTTTCTTTTTTTGCATATTAAAAATACTGGGAAAAAAGGGTTTTACAACCATGAGATTGTGACTATTTTTTTGAGGCATTCTATGCTTTTCTGAGTTTTTTCCATCCTAAAATTTGAAAATGGAAAGAAAGAAATAATGGGCAACTCCCTTCCATAATATTTTGGGTCCATTTTTCTGTTTTTAAAAAATGGAAAAAAGGGGCTTAAACAATGGGGAGGGCTGCCCGTGTTTCAGAGCGTGGGAAACCAACTGAGCAACGTGGTAGTCCTGCCTTGGTGTGGAGAAAAGAATTAGAAAATAGAAGTTAGAAGAGGAAAGGAAAGATGAATGGAAAAATAGTTTGGAGAAACTGGCGGAGAAGCTAGGATCCGAACACTGGTATGCAACCCGAAACGTGATGGCGGAGACCAACGGAGCAGTCATCCCGCCTTGTTCAATTTTTGGCGAGAGAAATCCTTTTATATATAAAGTATAAATGGACATTCAGATTTCACCATTGGGCGCGATCAAACGGCTGTGGTAAAAAACAACTACGTGGATGCAGCGCTGGTCGAAGACACCTGTCATGAGGAGGCTTCGTGCGGCTAGCGCCTTAATAAGATGGATTCCTGCCTGCTCGATATGCCAATCTCGTCGACTAGCTAGCTAGCCTTGCAATCGATTAATACAAGACTATAACTCTTAGATCATCGGTATTCAAGTGACTTTGACTGTCAGAAAGAAATGTTTTGTGCTCATTATAGAAATCATGAATTCTTTTCTAATATGTACGCCACTTTTGTTGACTCCCAACTATGCCTGTCCAGAGAAATATTTAGCCATGAAGTCATTAGCATGACATCCTCATCTTGAGTGAAATTCCCCGCTCTTGTCTTGGATGGTCTTGCCTTTTTGCTGGTTTAGGCCTTGTTCTTTTTAGCATATCGTACCATTGCGTATTACTGTAGTAAATTTTATTTTTTTTATATAGCCTATACATTGTGATAATTTGTAACGATTTTTTCATGGCTTTAGTAGTCCTTCCAAAGATACAAAAACTATTTTTAATTATTTTTTTAATAATCTTTAGACCTTTTTTTTAGGGCTCTCAAACTTGCTATAATAATACACCAACGCAACGATACTAAAAAGAACAAGGCCTTAATGAGCTGTAGGTTGATGATCACTGGACTCTCTTGCCAGATCTCTTGGATGCTCATAATCATCTATTGGATCACCTTGGTTCATTAGATTGGTGTAGTATCCGTCACCATAACAATTCATTGGTGATACCTACCCCTTCATGCATCGGAAGAATGTAAGTCTAATTTGAACAATGAATTGTCAGTTCACAATTAAGCAATGGTAAAAAAAATTTCTAGCCGCCTATTTGTGTATGATCCTAGGGTTCAAAAAGATTTTGCACCCGTCACTGTGGAAACAGGGGCGGATCTAGCATCAAGTCAGAAGGCTTTAGTCCCATCTACGTTGAGCACCACCTTATACCCAGCTATAATTTTTAGTGTAAAATAAAAGGAAAGAAGGGGTTGAACTTTAAACTTAGGCCTTAGCTAAACTTCAGCCCCTTCTATTGTTTTTGGCTACGTCCACCCCTGCGTGGAAACATATACATATGCACAGAACTCTAGCCCAATCTGTGCCTTTTTCTATAAAAGATATCAGGAGGCCTCATGTAACATTTTTTTAATACCTCGGTAAAAAGTTATAAAAAAAATTAAAACATAACCGATGAGTCTGGTAAGACACCTGATCCAGCTCCCCACTGATAGAAAAGACTTATTCCAAACCTTGAACCGCTATTATCAATAACTCTGTCCACCGTAGATCCAACACCGCTTCCCATGAAGGCTTCATGTAATTAGCAGTGTTTTTGTTAGTGTCCCATTCAAAATAAGAGAAAAAAAATACACGCTTGGAAAAAGTAAGGTAACGATGTGTGTGGGTGACAACCACATGCAATTATTATCACATGCTGAAAATATTATCATTCCCCTGATTTTTGTGCTGCATGCCTACATTTGGACTACAAGATTTTTTATCAAGCAATACCACCAAAGCTGTACAAAAAAAGATATTCCAAGGAGATTAAAGATGTTGTTTCTTACAAAAACAATTACAAGAAAACCACTAATACCATCTAAACTACAATATTTATGTGTGTGTTTTTAAATGAAATGAATGTTCACCTATTTTCTTTTGTAGCTTAGGGCTTTATTGGACTTGTTAAATAATTTGAGGATGTAAAATAGAATAGTTTTAGTAAAAAAAGTCAAAATTAATCACCGCTAAAATTGCCGGGTACTTCCATTTCCCACTTCAAAAAAACAATTTCAATAGATTATTGACCAAAGGCTTACAACCACAATAATGCTTACAACATAATTTCACATAAATATGAACCACCTGCTAGAAGACATATGAAAGGTATCTTGTATCACTCTGACTTGGAACAAGAGTTTCTGCCTCAACAATGCTTTGAAGACCATAATAAACTTTGCCTTTCAAAACATTGATTTGAAGACAAAGCCAGCCTTGGACGAAACCAAAAATTTTGTCACGAAAAAAATATCCCACTAGCCCATGAACAGATCAGAGAACAAGAACGCCAACCCTACTGAAGACTCCATTGAGGAGGATGGTGAAGGCTAACCATCACGCTAGATAAATTCAGAGAACGACCAACAAACCTTAGTCCTAAAAAATAGATCTAACCAAAAAACTCTAAAAACAAGAAGAACAAAGGGTTCCCTCACCCTCCTCCCTCCATCTAGATCACCGGAGTTGGGGGTTGAGACCGAGGTGGTGGAAGAGTTTAGGGCCAGCAGCTGGTTACTCCCATTTTCCATATAAACTTCTTCAAATGTACAACACTGGTATGTTGAAGTCCAAAATGATTGGTTGCGTTGCATATCCAAACCTACTTCTTCACTGCTTTGAGTTTTCTATAGTATGAATACATTTTTCAATTAATCAGAGATATGAATCACAGTTCACAAGCATGCCATGCTAAACAGGCGTAGGAATTGAGGAAACAGTGTTGCCTCAGCAATGTATAGAGTACTAGAGCAAATTAATGTGAAATGAAAGCGCTAAGAATTAATGCCAACTACGTACAATGAGCTCAAGTTTCATCATAAAAGGCGTCCAACAACCACAACGTGGCTGCCAAATCCGATCAAAGCAGTATCTACCATACGTGTACATTTGACAATGTGATTGCTGCAACGAATTCACCAAAAAAAATATCAAAATGACAAACGACGCATTTGATAAGCTTAATCTTGGGAGGCATTAGGAATTTTGCAGACTTTAGCAAAGTATTTTCAGCTCTGCCCTCTTGGCGACAACGATGAGGAGACGGGTCACCATCTCTGTGTATGCCATACCTCTGGCTTCAATGTTTTGGTGAAGGGTCCTCCGTTTCGTCCGCCTCATCAGGCTCACCTGCATGCTTACGGCAACATGATTGACAACGAACATTGGTGAGAGATCATGCGCTCCAAAATGCATTTTTTGCTTTCGGATGGACTACCTGCCATCCATTTGGCTTTGAGATTCGTGCCACTGGTTTATCGATCGGGACTTTTCCTTTCCAAAGTACGACTTTAACAATAATGTAGTTGGACGTGTATTCTCTACGGTCTAGAACTCTAACATCTCACAGTTGTACCACGGGTGGGATCTAAGTATATAGGAGTAAGGTATTAGTCTTTACAATTGTACCACAGGTAAGACCTAACTATGTAGGTGTCGACGGTTGAGATATCGATCTCAAGTCGATTAAAGGTTCTTGAGAAGGGGAGATAGGAGACACGCCGAACAACACGAACAGCAATCAACGAGGAACAAGGAGACAAGGGTTTTTATCCTGGTTCAGGCCTCTCGGGAGAGATAATAGCCCTACGTCCAGCCTTTCTTATATATCAGAGATGATTACAAGAGGTGGCTCGGCGAGACGAACAAGTCTCGGCGAGATTATGGCGTGCTATCAGATGATGGCTTGACCAGATGCCCCTAAACGCCTAGGGGCTTGGTTTATATAGTGCTGAGCAAACCGACCTATCAAGGGATAATCAGGCAGGGCTAACTACAAGATCGTAACGAACTCGACATGCCAAATACATCCCGAGATAGATAAGGCATACTCCAATTCTTGGGGATCACGACTTCTATTCCAATCCGGAAAGCCAACGTCTGGATCTTCACGTAGCCGTGCAGAACTCTGTTCGAGTCGGACTCAAACACGAATCCTAGGCCATTACGCACCGTGCCAGCCAGGAAGCTGTTCGGCAGGATGCATATGGACCTGATAGAACCTTCCAGGGAGCTGGGCCTTGGTAGGCTGTTCGACTGGGCCGTCAGGGAGTGGGCCATGTCAATGGGCCGTAATTTTATCCCCGACAGCTAGCCCCCGAGACTCAAGTGGAAGGACTCACTAGAGTGGGGTCTTCCTCTTGAGACTCCAAGTCACGAAGAGGGAAATTATGCTGCTACAAGGTCATGCAACAGGCGACCGAACATGTTATGGTTCAACCGGACAAACCCGCCCGGTGCAGAGCAACTCTGTTGTGTCAAACAGGAAAACACATCTGTCCGAGCAGAGTACCCAGCCTAAAATGAGATAAGCCATCTCCTTGAGGATGAACGTCATCAAGGTGGGATTGTATTCCTGGCAGTGAAGAGCGTACCACCGCATCCGGTAAGATCAGATCTTCCGGGAGAATGAACATAGCAAGTCGTGAGATGGACTCGTGCTGCTGCATCCAGGTATGAAGATACCTAGAAAAGTATGAACGAAAATAGGTGAACCAACTCTCGGGCTAGAGCTTGCCCGAGAAAATAGAGATTGCGCTCTCGAGCGAATGTCGTGCTCAGGAGCGAAGGTGATATGTCCCCAGACGTAGATCGTGTGCTAGAAACAGACAATGTATACGAGGGGTAAGGTGACCCAGTCCCCAAGCGTAGAGCTCGTCAAAGGAACCAGGTAAAGAGATCCAGTCCCCGAGCACGGAGCTCGTCGCGGGACCAGGCACGCAACCCGGGCGAAGAGATGCCCGGTGCGAGGTGATCCAGCCCTCGAGCACGAAGCTCGTCGCGGGGACCAGATGCGCGATCCGGACGAAGAACTGCCCGGTGCGAGGTGAATCACAACCTGATGCAGTCAGAGCCGCAAGAGAACGTGTGAAATCAACGCTTTACTCATAGCATATTCCTTGCGTCAGTGTTAGCGTTGTCTTGGCAAGTGCAGAACCGACGCTTGGAGTGCCCATTGCGATGAGAATTGGCTTACGATGGGCATGCCCGTTGCGATGAGAATCGGCTTACGGTAGGCAGGACTCTGTTGGTGGCGCACTACCTTGACTTAGCCGAACTGTGAAGGTCAGTGCCGGGCAAAGACAAGAAATCATACGCGGGTGAAGTGAATCAGTCTCCGGGCATGCGCGGAGCGAACCCGGGAAGAGAGGGACGCAGACATCGGTTTTGGTGGGGAAGCCTGGAACCTCGCCGCGACCATCACCGGAGTCTGACGCTCCCCATTCTTGTACTTCCTGCAGAAGACAAATAAGAAACGGGCCAGTAAGGGGAAAAAGAGAGTAAGAACAGGCTATAAGAAGAGCAAAGCGAGTTTTGAAAAACACGCAAAAGACGACCTACCCGCACAAGACATAATTTTTTCTGGGTACGCCCCCCGATAGTGTTAGTGTCACCTCGGCGAATGCGGAACCGACGCCAGGAGTGCCCGTTGCGATGAGAATCGACTTACGGTGGGCAGGACTCCGTTGGTGGTGCATTGCTCCGGATTACCGTGCAAGGAAGGACGTAGCATGGATAAAAAGGACGTGTGCGGGCAAGTGTAGCCCCGATGTGGCTAAGACCGCTAACCAGAGAAGGCGACCGGGATCTTAGCCGCAGGCAAGACGTGCGAGGCGAAATCTTATCCGGGCATAGACCCGTGCAGCGTTGGTATCGCCTCGGCGGGTGCGGAACCAGCGCTAGGAGTGCCCGTTGCGATGAGAATCGGCTTACGGTGGGCAGGACTCCATCGGTGGTGCACCGCTTCGGTTAACCGGAGCTGTACAGGTCGCTGCCAGATAAAAAGACATGCTCGCACGCGGGGAGCGCTATGGGAGCGAAAGACCAACGAGGTTTTGGAAAATCAACGCTAAGGAAAGGAACTGGAAAACTAAAAACGTACCGAGGTTGCCGAAATTCAGCTCAAGTCCCAACTGACCGAGGAGAGGCAGTCCTCCGAGGTTCTTCGGGAAGAAACCGAGGAGCTTTGCGCGCTGTCCGCGAGGACTAGCATCGCGGAAGGAAGGGTCGAGGAGCTGGCCGAGCAGCTCAAGACCGCTGAGCAGCGCCTGAATCAGAGCGAGAGTATGACCGAATAGATTTTCCTGCAAAAAAGAGCAGCAAAAGATAAGGACGAACAGGAAACCAAGAGTAAGGCGAACAACGCTAGAAAGTTTTAAGAAAACCGGTAGAACGCTTAGCCTAACTCTCAGCCCCCGTTGTGCAGCTGCTCGAGGACCTGAGTTTGCGAACTCGAACAGGTGCACAAGAGAAAGAGAGATGTCCTAGCCCCCGGTACGGACGATGCATGAAGACCTGAACTTGCAACTTCAAGCACGTGCATAGAGAGTTAGCGCGACACCCGTATCCTGATCGACTCGTTCCAGGAACTGCTCGTTAACGTAAGTTAGGCGATTCCGAAGGGAACCGAATAAGGAAAGTGGCTCTGCCGCGGAGAGCTTACGAGAGTAGGCTTTGCCAAGTGGTTGTGCCGTGAGCGGTAAGTGCCTCTGCCGCAGAGGGCTTACGAGAGCAGGCTTAGCCGCAAGGCTGGATGCCGTGTTACGCAACTCTGAGTTTAGGAACTTGTTGAAGCTAGATACGGGCAGAAAAAACCTTAAGATTGCGGAGCCAAGAGTTCGCAAGACCGGACAGCCATCAAGTGTTACCAGAGAATAAGGTAGTCTGAGAAGACGAGTGGTGAGGAGGGCCGCAGGGGGCCGCGAACATTCACCGTTCAATGGGTTGAACTTTACATGGCAGCCCGAGAGACTTGGACGAATTAAGACGCGAAATTTGAGAAAAAGCGCGAAGCTAGAAGCGAAGACCTACACGAGGAACTTACGGTCGGGTCGATGTTCCAAGTGTTGGTCGACTCTCTCCGCCATCCATCGTCAGCGAACAGCCCGGGATCCGAAGGAGTTTTGATCCGATCCCGAGCGCGAGCTCGTCATGGGACAGACACGCGCCCCGAGCGAAGAGCTGCCCGGCGCGAAGAGATCCAGTCCCCGAGCACGGAGCTCGTCGCGGGGACCAAACGCGCGCCCAGGGCGAAGAGCTTCCCGGCGCGAAGAGAGCCAGTCCCCGAGCGCACGCGGAGCTGGGAACCAGATCTGGAAGGCGATCAAGATCGAAGGGATCGATCCTATCTGGTAGGGGAAGAGACATCCTGCCCTTCTGAGTCGTAGTTCTCAGGGAGAATCTCCTGATCGCTGATAGAGTTCGACATGCTCGATCTACTAGGTCCCCACGGACGGCGCCAACTGTCGACGGTTGAGATATCGATCTCAAGTCGATTAAAGGTTCTTGAGAAGGAGAGATAGGAGACACGCCGAACAACACGAACAGCAATCAACGAGGAACAAGGAGACAGGGGTTTTTATCCTGGTTCAGGCCTCTCGGGAGAGATAATAGCCCTACGTCCAACCTTTCTTATATATCAGAGATGATTACAAGAGGTGGCTCGGCGAGACGAACAAGTCTCGGCGAGATTATGACGGGCTATCAGATGATGGCTTGACCAGATGCACCCTAAACGCCGTAGGGGCTTGGTTTATATAGTGCTGAGCAAACCGACCTATCAAGGGATAATCGGACCGGGCTAACTACGAGATCGTAACGAACTCGACATGCCAAATACATCCCGAGATAGATAAGGCATACTCCAATTCTTGGGGATCACGACTTCTGTTCCAATCCAGGAAGCCAACGTCCGGGTCTTCATGTAGCCGTGCAGAACTCTATTCGAGTCGGACTCAAACACGAATCCTAAGCCATTACGCACCGTGCCAGCCAGGAAGCTATTCGGCAGGATGCATATGGGTCTGATAGAACCTTCCAGGGAGCTGGGCCCTGGTAGGCTGTTCGACTGGGCCGTCAGGGAGTGGGTCATGGCAATGGGCCATAATTTTATCCCCGACAGTAGGAGTAACGTATCAATGGCACAACTACAATGTTGGGATGCATTTTCTAGCGCATGTACTTGACAATTCAAATCCATTGTTCTACGTGCGTGTCGTTTGAATTCCCTATGTTTCTAGTGCTATTTTAACATTATTTTCCATCTGCAAAGTGACGGGGCCTCGAATTTGCCTACCTTTGAATCCCGTCTTATGAAACTGCATTAGTCTCTGGATCAGTACACTAGTGCCTCATATACATAGCTGGATCATCACATACAATACCAAACGAGATTTATTACAAACTGGAGATATCAAACTTGTTCTGATACTTACTTACAACCATCAGTCTTGTAAACGATTATATTACATAAAAAAGCATGTTTTCTGGCGGAAGTCACGCCATGATTTAGGCCATGTCTAAAAATAAATATCTGAACTTTCTAGGCAATCTAAGCAGGACTGTACGGGAATCATGTTGACATAATTTAGGCCATGTCTTAGACCCTGTTCTTTTCAGCGTATCGTACTGTTGCGTATTACTGTAGCAAATTTTGTTATTTTTATATAGCCTATATGTTGTGATAATTTGTAACGATTTTTTCGTGACTTTTAGTAGTCCTTTCAAATATTCTAAAACTATTTATTATTACTTTTTATAATTTTTAGACCCCATTTCGAGAGCTCTCAAATTTGCTACAGTAATACGTCAACGCAACAATACGTTGAAAAGAACAAGACCTTAGCTAGCTACTCCCTCTGTCCTAATATAGAGGGTGTATAAATTTTTTTATTAAGACCAAGAAATAATGTTTAACAGAGTAATTCATCTTTAATTATCTCGTTAATCGAAGCGTCAACATGTTTACAAATTAATCTTTAAAGTTTTTTTTGTGCATGAGCATGCATCTTCTTCTAATGCACTTAATTAATATCCTAAATAGCTAAAGCTAGCAACAACATGTATTTCATAGTGTAAATAGCTTAACTAACAGTTAATTGCTCATGTCTTTCCCAACTCCTAAGGGAGTAGTGAGAAGACACCTTATACTATGGGACAACGCAAAAAAACTTATACGCCCTATATATTGAGACGGAGGGAGTATAAAAAATTACGAACTCCAAGTCATGTTTTAAAGGGAAAATTAATTAAATGGAAAAGATCATTGGGTTTTGTGTGGTGGAACATTTTGTTTTATCGGCTAAAACAAGTTTACGATTTTTCTATTATTTTTTGTTTTTTATTGAAAAAATTGTTTTGTACTTTTGAAACAATATCTTGTGCGTGTTGAAACATCCTTTAATAACAAAATAATAGTCCTCTGACGTGTTTTGCTCTTTTGAGATATTTTATTTTTTCTAGTGAAACATTCAGGTCCAGTTCTTTTCAGCTTATCAGCTTAACGGCTTAACAGCTTAACAACTTATCTACGTTTTGAGAAGACATATGCTTTGAGTTTTTCGGGTCCGTTTTTCACTGTTTTGAAAGTGGATCCTAAAGCTTTAAAAAACAAGTCAAACGAAATGTATCCGAATCTTGAGACTATCTCGAGAAGCTCTCGAAATTTAATCATTTTAGCCGTTCAACTGTTCAGTCAGCTCAAAAGAACTCGGGACCTTAGTTAATGTATTAAAACAAGCATTCATTTTTTTTCCCCGTCAGACGTCCAAGCGGTAGTCATATCCTGATTCTATGGTTTAACTGCTCAGTTAATTTTCATATTGTGCAGTTTCGCAATTAATATTAAAGAGGTAAAATATAGAACCAAGCAGCTTGCGTTCCTTGCTATATTTTAGCAGTATCATGGACTCCATACCTATATGTAAGCAAACCCTGCGAGCTGCAAGCCACCATGCCAACGACAAGAACAACTTGAGCCGGTGCGTGCAATTGATTTCGCTCCTGCAAGGGAGGGAAATGACTACCCCTGCAGCAAAGGATCAGAGAATTCTAGGCTTGAGAGACATCAGGAATTCGGTTACTTTCTATGAGTGAGGACAGCGGCGACGGCTCGGCATGCGCTCACCACTGCTTCCAACGCCGCTGGCTTCTCCTATAATCTGCGTCACTTTTTCTGCGTCTTCGTCACTTCTTCTGCCCAATCGGGATCCCCTGCAGTAGAAAGTAGAAAGTATAAATGCATCTTTTCGTCAAAGAGTTGAACAATAAAGATAGATGGCAAGTGCCTGATCATTTTGATCGGGTCGTGTAGGAACAAGGTTCAAATCGTTTGTTCGTTAGGATGCCTCAGCTGCATACATCACTGCACTTCCATTGCATTTTGATCTAAAAACAGATTATAGCTTCTATAAGTATGTCATACAGTATCTAATTTGTACGAAATAAATTTTGTAATTCATCTAAAATCCTAAAGAACTCATCGGTGGAATCTGTCCACCCAAGCTGCAGTCTGACTAGCTATCTCATCCTTTGCTAAAGGATTCATCGGGGCATGTACTCAGGCTGATATTATTGCAATACATAACATGCATGCAATGGCCGGAGTCACAAAGATACCATGTGGTAATTAAGGAGATGTTTAGGTTTGAGAGGCGTTGGGAAGCGAACCATCTGAGTTGCGTTGCGTGGACGTGGACTTGGTGTGCCTGCTATGTTAGAATAATCATGGGGTTGGCCCATTTAATTATTTTAATAGAAATTCTAAGAGGCCCATTTAATACTAGGAATTATGAAAACGGTTTAGTACCGTACGAAAAATTGGGAGGAGAATATCTCAACTTAAATAGTTGGATTGTGGTTCTCCCAATTAAGAAAAGAGAGAAAAGAGAAAGGCGTGGGCGTGAGCGTGACGTATCGAGCACGGGCGAGCTCTCCCCGAGCCGGGCGACCTCACTCTGAGCACGGGCGACCTCTCCCCGTAACCGACGACTTAATGGCCAGATTAATGTCGTCCGTTACTAATGGCCAGATTAATGACTTTCGTTACTAGTGCTTGATGGCGTCCAGGTTCGTGCCTTCCTGGCGCCTATAAAAGCATGAGCACCTCGCCCTGTGTAATCGTGGCTCGCTCTCAAGAGCTCTCTCTCCCGCACATTCCATTCTTCCATCTGTAGCGCTGCCGTTTTGCATTCCCGCATCTGTTTCCTTGCGCGCACAAGGAGCGGAGGGAGCAGGCCTCCGGAACCTCGTCCTTCTCAAGATCCTGCTCGGGATAGAAGGCCGATAAGGTTTTTGGGAAGCGACCACGCGACTGATCGAGTTCTTCGTATCGTTGCGAAGAGGCACCTGTACATCTACACTGCACCGACGTTCGGCTGCATCGATCTCTACACTGCATCAACACTTCACTGCAACAACTTGTGATCGTCTACACCGACCGTCATGGCGAACAACAATGAACAAGTCATTGTTCCGCCTGCGCCTGTGCCCGTGGTGGCACCGGCTCAAGGGTATATTCACTTATACCATGCCTTTATTTGGCTCGTTTCTTGTTCATTAGCCTTTGTGTATGAAATAGATAATTCGTTATTATCTAATACCTTTGGTTATGAACTTGAAATATTCAATTGGTTAATTATGATTTACCTAATTTTGTGGATTAAGAACTTGAGAAAATTTCTAATATTTCCAACAATCCAAAAACCTTATCTTAGGAATTTTACAACTACTGGTTTCGCTGCCGCACTTAAGCCAACGGTATTTGACGGCGGAAATTACAAGCGTTGGCGCGCCAAGATGATTTTATTGTTGACTGCCATGAACGTGTATCACGTTGCGCAAGGCAAGCCTAAGCCTGAGGGAGGGCTCTCTCCTGAACAGGAGAGTGCCTTCGCGGCTGCGGATAACTTGTTTAGAGACGCCGTGATTAGCGTTTTGGGAGAAAATCTTGTTGATGTGTATATGATTTTGCCTAGTGGTAAAGAAATGTGGGATGCACTTGAGACAAAATTTGGAGTTTCTGACGCGGGTAGCGAGCTCTATGTCATGGAGCAGTTTCATGAGTATAAGATGGTCGATGGCCATTCTGTAGTAGAACAAGCTCATGAGGTGCAAGCTCTCGCAAAAGAACTTGAGAATTTTAAATGTGCATTGCCCGACAAGTTTGTGGCGGGATGCATTATTGCAAAGCTGACATCTTTTTGGAGGGATTTTGCCACTACTCTAAAACACAAGAGACAAGAGTTCAGGTGTTGCTTTGGTCTCATTGGGTCTCTAGATGTTGAGGAGAAGGCGAGGGCAAAAGATACACGTGGGAAAGGAAGTTCTAGTGCCAATGTGGTACAAAAGAAAACCTTTCAATTCAACAAGAATAAAAACAAGTCTGAAAAGCCTGACAACAAGAACAAAGCCAATCAAACTACTAGCTTCAAGAAGAAGAATAATAAAGGGAAGGAAAACTGCTTTGTCTGTAATGGTACTGATCACCGGGCTAAGGATTGCCCTGATCGTAAAGACAAGCAGAAAAAGTCCGCCAACGTTGTTATTGGCAATACTGAGGCAAGAACATCTGGGTATGTAACAGTACCTATTGTTCTTTCAGTATGTCGTTCACCTGATTGGTGGATTGACACAGGGGCCAATATACATGTTTGTGCTGATAGATCCCTATTTTTTTCTTACCAGGTCGCAGGGGCTGCCTCCGTGTTGATGGGGAATGGGTCGCAGGCAGTTGTACGTGGAGTCGGCACTGTTGACTTGTAGTTTACTTCAGGCAAGGTCGTGTGACTGAGGAACGTACAACATGTGCCCGCGATAAATAAGAACCTTGTCAGCGGATCTCTATTATGTAGAGATGGTTTTAAGCTAGTTTTTGAATCCAATAAATGTGTTATTTCTAAGTTTGGAAATTTTATTGGAAAAGGCTATGAGAACGGAGGCTTGTTCCGCTTATCTTTGATGGACATGAATAATGAGATTAATCATGTTTGTGATCATGAGACTAATGTTTGACATTCACGACTTTGTCATGTTAATCTTGGTTGTATGATGCGGACGGCTGGTATGAACTTAATCCCAAAATTTACCCAAGTCAAAGGTTCTAAGTGTTAAGTGTGTGTGCAATCTAAGCAACCTCGCAAGCCTCACAAGGCAGCAGAGGCGAGAAACTTGTCACCATTAGAACTAGTTCATACCGATTTGTGCGAGATGAACGGGGAGTTGACGAAGGGTGGTAAGAGGTATTTCATGACTTTGATTGATGATTCTACTAGATTTTGCTACGTGTATTTATTAAAGTCTAAAGATGAGGCTTTTCACTATTTTAAGATCTATAAAGCTGAAGCTGAGAACCAACTTGATAGGAAAATCAAACGGGTTAGGTCAGATCGTGGTGGAGAATATTTTTCTAGTGATTTTAATAAATTCTGCGAGGAACTTGGAATAATCCATGAGAGGACGCCTCCCTATTCTCCCCAGTCAAACGGGGTTGCCGAAAGAAAGAACCGTACTCTAACTGATATGGTTAACGCCATGTTAGAAACATCGGGACTTTTCAAAGAATGGTGGGGTGAGGCTATATTGACTGCCTGTCATGTCCTAAACAGGGTTCCTGCAAAGAATAAAGAAATCACACCATTCGAGGAATGGGAGAGAAAAAGATTAAATCTCACTTATTTACGTACTTGGAGCTGTTTGGTTAAGGTTAATGTGCCTGTCCCAAAGAAACGTAAATTTGGACCAAAAACCATTGATTGTGTCTTCATTGGTTATGCTTTTCACAGTGTTGGATATAGGTTCTTAATAGTGAAATCTGGAGTACCTGATATGTATGAAGGTACAATCTTAGAGTCTAATGATGCCACATTCTTTGAGGACATATTCCCTATGAAAGAGACACTTAGCTCATCTGGCCAAGAATCTATCTTCTCTCCTAAACCTTCCACTCATATACAAATTGAACCCACTTTTGAGGAAAATCCAATAGATGAAGACAATGAAGTAACTCGAAAGAGTAAGAGACAAAAGACCGCAAAGTCTTTTGGTGATGACTTCATTGTATATCTAATGGATGATACTCCAAGAACCATTGAGGAGGCTTATTCATCTCAGGACGCTGACTATTGAAAGGAAGCGGTCCAGAGTGAGATGGATTCCATCCTGAGCAATGGAACTTGGGAAGTTATTGATCGTCCATATGGATGTAAACCTGTAGGATGTAAGTGGGTGTTCAAGAAGAAGCTGAGGCCTGATGGTACAATTGAAAAGTACAAGGCAAGACTTGTGGCCAAGGGTTATACCCAGAAAGAAGGCGAGGACTTCTTTGATACTTACTCACCTGTTGCCAGATTGATCACTATTAGAGTACTACTATCCATGGCTGCCTCCTACGGTCTGAACGTTCATCAGATGGACGTAAAGACGGCTTTCCTTAATGGAGAGTTGAAAGAGGAAATCTATATGGATCAGCCAGATGGATTTGTAGTAAAGGGTCATGAAGGAAAAGTGTGTAGGTTGTTGAAGTCTTTGTATGGTCTTAAGCAAGCACCTAAGCAGTGGCACGAGAAGTTCGACAGAACTTTAACATCTGTCGGCTTTGTTGTGAATGAAGCTGACAAATGTGTGTATTACCGCTATGGTGGGGGTGAAGGAGTGATTCTGTGTCTGTATGTTGATGACATACTGATCTTCGGGACGAACCTTAATATGATTAAGGAAGTCAAGGACTTTCTGTCCGCGAATTTTGAAATGAAAGATTTGAAAGTAGCGGATGTCATATTAAACATTAAGTTGTTAAGAGAAGATGATGGTGGGATAACTCTTGAGCAGTCCCATTATGTGGAAAAGGTGTTAAGTCGTTTTGGTTTTAGCGATTGTAAACCTGCTCCAACGCCATATGATCCAAGTGTGCTATTACGAAAGAACCAACGTATAGCAAAGGATCAATTGAGATATTCCCAAATCATTGGTTCACTGATGTATTTAGCTAGTGCAACAAGACCTGATATCTCGTTTGCTGTGAGCAAACTTAGCCGGTTTGTTTCAAATCCGGGAGATGATCATTGGCACGCTCTTGAGAGAGTGATGCGCTATCTAAAGGGGACATCGAGTTATGGTATTCACTACACCGGGTACCCAAGGGTACTAGAGGGTTATAGTGATTCAAACTGGATATCCGATGCTGATGAGATAAAAGCCACAAGTGGATTTGTATTCACATTAGGTGGTGGAGCTGCTTTCTGAAGTCTTGCAAGCGCACCATCTTAACGAGGTCTACAATGGAAGCGAACTCACAAAGATTAGACACTGCCACTATGGAAGCCGATTGGCTGCGTGAGCTTGTGATGGACTTACCGGTGGTTGAAAAACCGGTGCCTACTATCCTTTTGAACTGTGACAATCAGACGGTGATTGCCAAGGTGAACAGTTCAAAGGATAACATGAAGTCATCAAGGCACGTTAAGAGGCGATTGAAGTTTGTCAGGAAGATGAGAAACTCCGGAGTTATAGCATTGGACTATGTCCAGACGGCTAAAATCCTTGCAGATCCCTTTACAAAGGGACTATCACGAAATGTGATAGATGAAGCATCAAGGGAGATGGGCTTGAGACCCACATGAAAGTCATGTCTTAGTGGTAACTCATCCTATTTGATCGGAGATCCCGTGAATTAGGATGTTGAGACAAGCTAGTGACTGGCTGAGAGGAGAGTACTTTTGCACTTAACCCACTCCGTTTGAGATGCACTACTCTCCTATTCTGTATGGCAGGTTGGTTATACCTTAATGTGTTCCGAGTGGCTTTTAATAAAGCAGAGATGTTGTCCTACAGAACATCTTATGAGGAATACACCTATATGAGCTCGACTGCTAGTCACAGTCTATGAGATTGGGTGATCTCTAGAGGCTCATGAAATGCAAAGGAGTATGACTTATATGCTCCAAACCGAGGGGATGCATTTAGCAGCCTAGTATCAGTAAAGGACTTTGGTGAAACTCGTTCGCACAAAACTGTCAATTCAAGGCTTAGTCCATTGTTCAGTTGTGGATGAGTGTAACCTTTGTTCTAGGTGGAAGTTCAACTTAACAGTCTCCATCGAAACACTGGTATATCAAACTACAGTGGAACTGAGAGTATTTCAAATGTGCCTATAAAATTTGGTAGGGATTGTTAGAATAATTATGGGGTTGGCCCATTTAATTATTTTAATAGAAATTCCAAGAGGCCCATTTAATACTAGGAGTTATGAAAACGGTTTAGTACCGTACGGAAAATTGGGAGGAGAATATCTCAACTTAAATAGTTGGATTGTGGTTCTCCCAATTAAGAAAAGAGAGAAAAGAGAAAGGCGTGGGCGTGAGCGTGACGTGTCGAGCACGGGCGAGCTCTCCCCAAGCCGGGCGACCTCACTCTGAGCACGGACGATCTCTCCCCGAGTCAGGCGACCTCTCCTCGAGCACGGGCGACCTCACTCTGAGCACGGGCGACCTCTCCCCGTAACCGACGACTTAATGGCCAGATTAATGTCGTCCGTTACTAGTGGCCAGATTAATGACTTCTGTTACTAGTGCTTGATGGCGTCCAGGTTCGACGAACCTTCTCTTCCTGACGCCTATAAAAGCATGAGCACCTCGCCCTGTGTAATCGTGGCTCGCTCTCAAGAGCTCTCTCTCCCGCACATTCCATTCTTCCATCCAGAAGGCCGCCGCTTTGCATTCCCAAGATCTGCTTCTTTGCGCGCACAAGGAGCGGAGGGAGCAGGCCTCCGGAACCTCGTCCTTCTCGATATCCTGCTCGGGATAGAAGGCCGATAAGGTTTTTGGGAAGCGACCACGCGACTGCTCGAGTTCTTTGTATCGTTGCGAGGAGGCACCTGTACATCTACACTGCACCGATGTTCGACTGCATCGATCTCTACACTGCATCAACACTTCACTGCAACAACTTGTGATCGTCTACACCGACCGTCATGGCGAACAACAAGGAACAAGTCATTGTTCACTTTCTTTATGCCCGTGTGGTGGCACCGGCTCAAGGGTATATTCACTTATACCATGCCTTTATTTGGCTCGTTTCTTGTTCATTAGCCTTTGTGTATAAGATAGATAATTCGTTATTATATAGTACCTTTGGTTATGAACTTGAAATATTCAATTGGTTAATTATGATTTACCTAATTTTGTGGATTAAGAACTTGAGAAAATTCCTAATATTTCCAACAAGCTATGCTATCCATATGAGCAAATCTTGCCATACCATATAAAAACCGGACCATCCTATAAAAACTCTCCATATGCCCATCTTGCCGACTAGCTAGCTAGCCTTGCAATCGATTAATACAAGACTAGAACTCTTAAATCATCGGTGTTCAGGTGACTTTCACTACAGTCAGAAGAAAATGTTTTGTGCTTATTATAGAAATCATGAATTTTTTTCTAATATGTACAGATGATTCTTTACAGATGATTGTCCATGCTCGTTCTTTGACTTAGGTACAAGATGATCGTTTCGTGCCCCGTATACAAGATGTTGCTACCACTCGCAAATGACATCAATGTCAGCTTGACGCTGTGAAATTAACAGACCTTAGTAAGCACCTGTCATTTTTTCTTTAGAAAAGAGACAACATCTTTATTGATAAAATACAGCGGAATGCATTGGTTTTAAAAAAGGGCTTACGAGAACTTCCCTTGCTAAAACCATGTACATCACAAACATAAGGGCAGACCGAACCATCCCATAATACAAAGCGTAACTGCAAAAAACGCAGAGACCAAGGAACCATTTTCTTTCACTCGCCCCGACGACGACGACACTTCGTTGCTGCTAACCAAGATTTTCATGCGCGCGCTCAGCGCCCATGTAGATGGTTTGTTTTCCAACAAACACGCAACAAACTTGTCCTGGCTTCTTGCATTCCAGAACGACGAACACTTGCCGCCTCGCCTGTACCCAGGCCGCCGCCGCCAGCGGCGCGGTGTCCTCTGCCATCTCCATTGCCTACGCACAGGCCACCGCCGCAGCTGCGGTGTTCTCTTCAATCTCCTTCGCCCAGCAGCCGCGGTTATAGGAAGAGCAAGCAATGGAGCTTGAAGGAGGAGGACGAGCGATTCATAACAGGAGATGCGGAGCTGCGATGCTCTTTAAACGAAGGAGGACGACCAGTTCATGCAGTGCAGTTAATGAAGTGAATGCGCATAACAAAAGACGATGAGCTGCTGCCCTATTTTTTGGGACAACCACCAAAACTAGTTGTCCCTTGTATACGGGGAAGGAGGGAGTAGTGTTTTAGTGTAATAGAGAGACTATTGGGGATATGCTAATTCCACCATTTTTTTCTCCGCTCTTATCGGACTGAACTTCCCACTTTGCTACTTCATGAGCAATGCCGTTGTACTCTCTCATGAGATAAAAAAAAAAAAAAAACAAGGCAGGGACTTAGGACATCCAATTCATTTTCAATAGTTCAATAAAGATTGCAAGCATTGACATATATATCTGTGTCCGGACATGGGGATTCTCCATCCCAAATTCCCAATCATGGCTTTTTTCGAGACTCAATCCAATGAGACCATCCTCTTTCACGGAATATTTTGTTGGAAACTCCCATTCTTCCTTCTCCTCCCCCCGCCATCCTCCGTTGTCAAACGCGGTTTGATAAATAGGAGCCACCTGATTGTTGAGTTTTATGTAGGTGGATATTATTTTATTAGTCTATATTTTTTTTGACTGTTTTCGAGTTAGTGTATACTATTTTTTCACTTAGTTTTATAGTACAAATTCATCTATCTTATACTGCCAAACACTTATATACGCAGGCTTGCATTAATTTTTCAACTTTTAATTTATTGTTCAACTGGTTTATTATTGTTTTTACATAGAAATCAGATTTGTAAGTTTTTTTGAATAATTATGTTTGGATATTTTGTACAACTTCTAGAATTTTTTTGGCACGTGTGTTTTGTTTGTTTTTATGATTATTAGATAAATATGTGGATACCACAAATCTTAAAAACAACTATTTACCACTAAGTCCATCCCATTAACAATTGAACAGTCAGATCTAAGAATACGCTACCACCAAATACTAAAAAAGAGCTCTATATTTCAGGTTGTGTATGATATGGAGATTTCAACTTTATTCCATTTTTAAAAAGGTGTTGTTAAGGGCACTATTAAATAAGAAGCTGAGCCCTTGGTGGAAAAAGGTGCCAATCGATTAATGCATTGGGATCTTTTGTCCACTCGTCTTCGATCTCTAACCAAACTGGTACCGAAGCTCAAACACATACTCCATGCATGTGACCACTAAAAGAACATTATTGTTTCTGCGACGTAAAGGAAAATAATAGAGCAGGCCACGTGAAGTGCATGGGCACATGAATGCGCGCCTACATTCACAAATGAATATAGAGACCAAGTAACATATATATATATATATATTGTAGTTGTAGAGCACATTGCTACGAGCTAAAGAAAAAACCCACCGTTGCAAACCAACGACGATTAGGTCGTCTTTGATTTCTTATTTTAGTTTGCTTATTATTTATTTTAAAATTTTTATCATTTTTATAAATCAGTCAGTGAACATTTTGAAATATTATTTTTGAAATTTTGTAGGATTTTTTTTTGTAAAAACCTCATAAATATTTTTAAAATAATTTGCTTAGCCTTTTCATACTCTTTTTAAAGATCGTCAACTTTTCCAGCTACAACAAAAACTAAACTAAAACAACAAAAACAACTTTATCTTGAAGTTATCGTAACACCTTATGTGAACCTGTGTACCCGAACTCTTGGTTGCTTCCTTTGTCATATTCGCCAAACTAGAGTTGGTGTCAAATATGTGTACAAGTAGCCGTGGACTCTCAGTTATAATATAGATAGGGGAGGGTTGGACTTATATTTGTGGCTCATATATAAAGGTCGGCACCTCTGCTGTAACATGTAACGACCAAAGTAGCGACGTAAATACACAGGAGGCCAGAAGCAGCATGTGGCAATGACCAGGGTGATCGGATGTTGCGTTGATGGCGAGAATCGTTCATAATTTTAACCCTGCAGATGTAGACTGTGAATCGAACTGTGTTCTTAAATATCGTGCCAACGGTGTCGTTCAGATCTATTGGCGACGTCTTGTTTCTCTAACAAATGTTATCAGAGGCAAGGTCGATAACACAGAACATCTCTTGGAGATCACATGGTTGTCGGATGGGTTCTGATGCGTGATAGGAAAAATTGTTGGGTCTAATCTCACATTAAATATTGGCGATCGAAAGAGAACATGGTTAAGCAGAACACAACCTCTAACTCATCGAAGCTACCACGTTGAAAAGGCGTGCAATGCAGGACAAGGACGACAGCTGCTGTCGCTACGTGGGATGCCCTGCTAGGAAGGGCCATGGCGATTAGCGACCACCACGCGAGATGCTCGTCCCAGAGCCAGCCGTGTCCGAGAGTCCGAGCCACATCCACTCTGAAATTAAGGCCTCCTACTATCGGGTAAACTCTTGTGAACTCTGGTGCTCAGAACCCAAGTCTCAACCACGACATGGTTGTCTGCACCAGAACTTTCTGGTTTCAATTCTAATGACATATAGGGTCTCCATGGAATTTTTGCAAGAATAAAACTGAAGCTGGATGATGTGGCTTGCTACTCTAGAAAATCGAGCAGACAATTTTGTGCCTAGTCATTCATTTTTTTTTCATATTCTACTAAATCCATTATCAAGTACTCCCTCCGTTCTTTTTGTTTGACCATTTTAACTTTTACACACATCTTTGACCATTCATATTATTCAAAAATTTAGTGCAAAGATGAAAAAAAAAAGTCATGCTTAAAGTACCTTTATAGATAAAAAAAAATCACAACAAAATAAATGATATTTGAGAAGTGGGACTTGCTCAACTGGTTGTATCCAAGTTGTGGGATACAATTGGTCGGGGTTCATCCCCGCTTCTCGCGGTGCAGGAAAAAAAGCGACGAAGCCGGCGCAAGACGCGGGAGCGCGTTGAAGACGGAAGAATAGGCGTGATGCGGTAGCGCGTGATGACATTGTGACGAAGGTTGGACGTGCGGGAGCGCGTGTTCAGGTGCGCGCGGGAAACTAAAAAAAAACGGAGGAAGAAAGGAAGACGCGGGAGCGCGTAAAGACGGAGGATGATTACTGCAGACGCAATGGGTTGCAGCCGTGCAGCAACAAAATGCTGGACGGAACATTTCAAAAGAAAAACGAAGGCAGGTGGCCCAGGAAGATCAAGCCCAAAACATGAGTAAAAATCATTAGGAATTAGTTCGTAGTAGAGAGAGAGAGGAAAAAATGGGCATGTGGTCCTTAGTGGAAATAGATAGGGTAAGAAGTTGTAACATAAAAACCGTGTAACATGTTTCCGTTTCAATGAAATGGAAATCGGGATTTTTTCCCTTGTTGAAAAATAAATGATATTTACAAAAAAAAATTGAATAATACGAATGGTCAAAGCTGTGTCCAATAGTCAAAGGCGTCAAACAAAAAAGAACGGAGAGAGTATATAATTCTGCATACTGAAGTGAGGCTCTGGCCGTGCCTACTGCAAATAGAATGAAAATAGAAGTGAAAGAAAAGCCTTATTCCAGTGTATTAGAGTTTCGGTACATGGTTGTTACACTTGTCATGGCTAATGAACCAGTACAATGGCATAATACTTGTAAGATAACTAGCAAGCAAACGCGCCTGTGGCGCGTTGGTGTTAGCATGTTTAGTACTGCTTATTCTCTTGAGTTTTTTTTTAAAAAAAGAAACGATTGAAGTTGACAATTTGAATTTTAAATTTTTTGGTATTTAGAACCCGGCAGAGATTTAGATCGATTATATGCAGCTGGGGCTATGCATGTTTAATTTATTCAATCTCTAAGACGTTTGAAAATAAGACGTAGCCCTTCCGGCAAGGCTATATTATTGGACTATACATATGATGGTTTTGTTGATAGAAATGACATTGTGTTATAATACAAAAGTTTATGTTCTTATATTTTAATATGATAATTTATCAGTATATTTATAAGATATATTTTGTATTATATGGCTGTGGTAATGATTGTTGCAATGATGATCGTTTTATTGTTGTAATGACGATAACAGTTTTTATGTTGTTGCAGAATGGAGATGTTATTTATATACATAAAAGAGGTGAAAAAGAAGTTATTATGTTGGTCCACATCATTTAATTTATTTCAGCTGTTTGATTAGTGATGGGATTAAATTATAATTGTTAAGATTAATTAAAGAAATTATTACATAAATAGAGGGTAAAAAAAGATTCATGCTGTTGATTTTGTGGGGCCAGATTATAACGGTGTTTATTTAAAGCAAAATATTAAAAAAAGGATTAAATATTAAAAAGATATAATATGAATGAAAGAAAATATTAGAAATTCATATTAAATATTAAAGTTGATATAATATATTAAATATAAACTTTAAATCTGATACAGTATGTTAAAGATAGATTATGAGTTAGAAATAAACATTGTATATTAAAATAAATTTGGTCGCGTGTATAGCAAGCGAATGAAAGAACGAAGTGGAGAAGCCGATGGAATTTCTCAAGCGCAGCAGCTAAGCACGTCGTAATCGACGGAAGCACGCGAATGGCATGGTTCGGTAATTCGGCGAAACATCAAGTGTATCTATGAAGAGCAAAAGGGCCACTATGTAATACGGGGCAAATACGGAGGGCTCAGTTGCACGTACGAACATCTGCAACGAACGCACGAAGGACCAAAACAAATAAGAGGAGGATAACCGTGCAAAACATAGGAAACAGGAGGGCCTTTTTGCAATACCACCAACAGCAGCTGGCAGCAGCACGTGTGCCGGGGAGCAAGCGACACGTCAGGGTGTGGAGGCACAGGTCAAAAATTAGGTGAAGCAAGGTCGTGTGGATCGAAGAAGAGCGTCGATACAAAGCAAGGCACGGCGACGATTAACAGGCGACGTGGCCAGCCCCACTGCTACGTTTGCAGAAGCGCTACGCACTATATAACATAGGGAAATACCGGCAATGAGCTGAAAAAATTCTTGAACCCAATCATCGATATCAATATGCCTTCAATATATAAACACACACATCTGCTTTCTACCAAGAAAAAGTTTGCTTCCAAACAAGGAAACAAAGTTTACCCCTGCAGCAAAGGGTCAAAGAATTCTAGGCTTGAGAGACATCAGGAATTCGGTTACTTCATATCGGTCAGAACAGCGGCGACGGCTTGGCCTGCGCTCACCAGTCACCACTGCTTCTCACGCCGTTGACTTCTGTTGGGAAACTATCTGGTAGGCGATTTGGCCTGGTCTAGGGTCGACGCCCCTTCTGGTGGGTCTCTGTCATAACCCCGGCTTCACCGGAATCTATCCATGATCCATTGCTAGTTCCAGAGATCAATACTGGCAACTCATGAGCGACTCGGGTCGAGCATCACAACACAATCATCATAACTAAGAAAATATTATAATAAGTGCAAAAGTAATTGTATCACAACCACTTATTACAATAGTTTTCATAACTCCATATAGTAATAATATTCAGAGCAGCGGAAATCCAAATGATATGCAAGAATAAATATGACGATGCTCTCTATCTGACCCTTGAGACGATAGCTAGCCTTCCGCGAAGTCCGGCACATAACCCTCCTGATCCTGTGGGCAAACCGGAACCGAGTCTTCTCCTGAACAAATATATCCGTGGTTTTTGTATAGTGAGTACACGGCTACCTAGCAAGAATCCTTAAATATGAATGCACGTGTATAACAAGAACATGGTGGTTAATTTGCATAAACACCGCAGTCCGATCTTTTCAAAGTAAAGTTTGTTAACAGTCTTCCCTAACTACTAAGCCAGGACTAGCACATGCAAGCTTAACATGCTTAAGCTAGCACTTATGGTTGCTCTTGTTCGGTTTGGTTGGATTGGTACACGTCCAAAGTCCTTAGACCAAGGTGACTACCTCCACAACAATCCACATTCCACAAAACACCCGACTATGCCACCTTTAGTCAACACACGCCACGTAGATTTTAGATGATTAGGTTAAAGTAACTTATCATCTCCAATCATACCAAGTCACAAGAATAATTAAATGATGAATAACCTAACAACTAATAACCCACGAGCACTAGCATCTATGCATAAGGATAGGCTAGGAATAACAAATAAGACAGCAATAAATGGCTAATTCATAGGGTCAATGATGCAGTGTGAATATTAGGTTTCTATCCTTCCCATCATTTTATGCACGAGAAAAATAAATAAAAACAATAAACATGTGAGTTTTGTAAATTGGGAGAGCAAGATGCAACTATCTTCCCTTGGTAGTACTTCAGGTCTTGGAATCCTGATCCGATCGGCTCCTGGAAACCTCCCGAACAACGCGGACACGGACATCTACACGTATATGCATATATGCAAGAAACAGCAAAACAATCAACAGAACATATAGCTCAATAAAATATATAAAATTCTAGGCTATTTATGGAAAATAATGGCTCTGGAATCACCTAATTTGGAGTTCGGATGCTCCCGGAACAATTCCTGGAAGTTTTGGGAATATCAGAAAATTCTGAAAAGAATAAACCGGTTAAAATCTAGAAAACCGGCCGAACCGACCGGCTCGGGCGCACGCGGCTACAGCGGCGGGACACGCGGCGGCGCGGAATTGAGCGGGCGCTTGCGCTGAAGTGGCGGCGCTTGACACGCTGGCGGCGGCGGATGCGACGCGGCGGCGCTGCACGGCGAAGCGAAGCGTGACGCGCGGCGACACGATCGGGCGACGACGCCGCCATCGAGGCGACGCGTGGCGGCGCTGGAAACGCGGAAGCAGCGGGCGAAGCGCTGGCGGGCGACGGGCTAGGGACACGCGTGCGGCACGGGTGGCGCGGTGGGGGGCGGCGCAAGGCGCACGCCGCCGAAGCGGCGGCGGCGGTGGCGGCGGTGGAGCGGCTGGAACTCCGGCGAGCTGTATCTCCCTTGTTTCTTGGTCAAATTGAACGATCCATATATCCATCTTGACCGTCTCGACGAGATCTTCAACATGGCACCATCTAATCTTCAACCTTCACTTACCATACCAAAATTTTGGTGTGCCTTTGAAATTGGCTATCATTTGGTTTGTTGCCAACTATTGGCTAGCCAATGAAAAATTTTGGCGTGCCAAATTTTTTCAACTGGGAAGAGTTCGTTGGCGCCGGTGAACAAATCCTTCGCCAATGCGTTGGCGCAGCTTGCATGCGTTTTGATTGGCTGTGTTTCTAGCTTGCGTTGCTAGCTGCTGTGTTGCCTTAAGTGTGCAGTTAATTTCAAAAGCTTCACAAATTTACGTAAAATTCATACGGTGTCCAAATCGTATGAAACAAATTTCAGAATTCATCTAAAATCATAAGCAACCCATTTTAAATATTTTTAATTTTTTTGAATTTTTGAATTTTCATTGATCAATTTTATTTGGCTACGAACCAAACACCTTAGTTTTTACCAAAAAATTGGCATGCCCTGGATTGGCATGACCATTGAATTGGCATGGCAATCCAGGGCTACAAACCAAACACACCCTATATAGTGCTAAGGACGATCAGGGCTGGGCCTTGGGCTAAGAGGTGTTGGGTTAGGACTCGAATTCTAATCCGGGTAAAATTCAGATAAGCCGCGGGCTTGTTTGTCAAGTAAATAGAGTTTTCTTTGTTGGATTAGGCTGAAATTTAGAGGGTAATTCGGATTAGGCTTCAAAAAGGTCCCCTCCAAATTTGAGCACGAGATTCCCTCGTTTGCTCAATATTTTATTGGTTTGACGAGCTCCCGACAAAACGGTAAAACTTCAAGGAATCACGAGCTAGCTTTGGAATTTGGGCATGAAATTTTGAGGGTTGCTTGATGATGGCTTCCAAGAATTACTGGAATTTTTCCAGAATTTTCCTAAAGGGTTTCCTAGGGTTTTGGCTTTAAACCTAATTAAAAGTAATTTAAACTAGGGTTTTGTATATAACAATTCTATTTTATTTAATTTTAATGTTTTTGGAAAATACAAGTGACATACGACAAAATAGAGGATGTCACAGTCTCACGCTGTACCTAGTCTAAACCCTAAGCAACACTATAAAAGAAGAGGTGGAGGGGAGCACCATGTTGTAGATAAGATCTGAGAACTCTGTGTCCCCTGTGTTTTTAATCTTTATCTATGATTGATTGACCACGTTTATATTTCGGACTACACCCGGTAGCGAGGTTTCTTAACAACTTCTTCTGCATGCTAAGTCCCTATAGTCCGAGTCACTTTGGCCAGCTAGTTTTGCCGCCCATAGTAGAGCGAGTCATATACACTAAAATTAAAGGTAGAGCGAGTCATGCCTCAAGAACCAAAACCATCACGCACTCGGTGGTGGAATCTGTCCACCGCTGCAGCCCGACTAGCTGTCTCACCCTTCGCTCAAGGATTCATCAGACCAGGGCATGTAGTCAGGCTGATATTGCAATATATATAACCTGCGTGCAATGGCCGGAGTCACAAATATACCATGTGGTAATTAAGGAGATGTTTAGGTTTGAGAGGCGTTGGGAAGCGAACCATCTGAGTTGCACAGCGAGGACGTGGACTTGGTGTGCCTGCTGCCCTCTTCTCCTTCGAACAGGTGAGGAGAAAGGGGAAAGAAATTCTCCGGTGACCGTCCGCAGGCCAGAGCGGTGCGGACCTCCCTCCAGATTGCGAAGCATGGCGAGCCCCAATCTCAGAGCACCGAGGCCAGCCAGCGCATCGCTCCTCCTCCCTTTCTACAGTCATGGATGAGACTCGGTTGGTTCGTGTGACAACTACACCGAAGTTCATGCCGGTTTTGGCACATTGATGAAGTTCATGGTGGTTTTGGTCGTACTGTAAATGCAATTTTCTGAATCATGTTCTTGTAGGAGTGCTCACAGAGCTTGTAATTTTTGAATTTTTAGAGTTGAATCTATATGAAAAAAATGCAACTTTAGAAATGTATGATTCATTGATTCATCGGATTGATGCAATTGAATTGTCTTTGTAATGGTGTCAAAAGCATGGCTTGGGTTTTATTGTGATATGGTTGAATGATCACCATCCAAATATATGGTCGTAAAGATTGGTCTGCTATGGCTGCAATTTCATATGGCACTATCAGCTCGATGCTGGTGGTGGCGGGGCTTCTGCGAGAAGAGGGCCACAACGAAATCCAGCTCAGCTGCTGGTGGCGGTGGCCTCCTTGGCAGCAGTAGCTGCGACGGCGTCCTCGGCGGCGACCAGATGCGGAGGGCTCCTCACCAGCGAGAGGCAGGGGGAGAGGGGCGGCACAGCTCCGGTGAGAAGAGCGTTGCGACGAGCTCCGAGCTTCGAGCGCATCACTCGTGGTGGCGGGCTCCTCCGCGTTTGGGGATTTCAATTGAAAAAAATTGCTCAAACGACACTCAGTTCGTTGCCAAAACATAAAATGATACTCAATTCATCTTAGTTTCCTAAAATAACATCGAGGCAACAAATTTTTATTCCCAAATGCCTTTTTTTTTTTTACCCTTTTTCATCTTTTTCCTCTTTCTCCTGATCTGGCTTCTCCTTCAACTCTGGTAGCGGCGCCGCGCCGCCAAGCCGGCGACAGGAGCGACGGCAGGGATAGGAGCCACGACGGGCGGAAGTGATGGGAGCCACGACAGCGACGGCGGCGGTAGAGGAGCGGTGCAATGGTGATGGGAGTAGCGGGCAGCGACGGGATCCTCTGCCGCGACGAGCGCGACGGCGATGGGAGCGGCGGGCGGTGACGGGATCCGCCACGGCGGTGGCGCAATCTGACGACAGAGGCGGCGGCGGCGAGCGCGACGACGGCAGGGACGTCAGCGGTGTTATTTTAAAAGGGGTGAAAAAGAAGGAAAGGATGAAAAAGATAGAAAAGGGGTAAAAAAAAAGAAGGAAAATATGAAAAAGGTGGGAAAAGAAGTAAAAAAGCAAAAAATGTCATTTGGGAATAAAATTCGTTACCCCGGTATTATTTTAGGTAACAGAATCGAATTGAGTGTCATTTTGTTTTTTGGCAACAAATCGAGTGTCGTTTGAGAAATATTCCCTTTCAATTGGGGTTGGGGATGGGCCGACGCGAGAAAGGAAGGAGGAGCAATGCGCTGGCTGGCCTCGGTGCTCTGAGATCGGGGCTCGCCACGCGTCGCAATCTGGAGGGAGGTCCGCACCGCTCTGGCTTGCGAACAGTCACTGGAGAATTTCTTTCTGGGCAAGAAAAAGGAGGGGCCCGTTTCGCTCCCGATGGAGGCGCACATCATTATTATGATTGCTGGAATTAATTCGTAAGTGATTTTGTCAATCTGTAATAAAGTCGGCGCATTTACGTGCACGAATACCTGAGTTTTTTGTGTTAGCGTTAACTGTCGGTGAAAAAGGGAGCATGGTTAAACTTAGGCAACGAAACATTTGTATTTTGTAGATAGTTAGTGTCGGCACCCGATTTACAAGATTGGATTCCACCTGCGTAAACACGTACTAGTTCCAAGGATCATGGCTAGTACACACAGATATATAGAAACAGAACATTGCCAATGATCTAATTATTACAAAAGAGAGCTTAGTCCAGTACAAACAAACAACGGCTCGCAGGCCGCAATTCAGAGTACATGGAGATACAGGCCTAATATAATATCTAAAAATTTATCCATCCCACAGGCACGAGGGCTGTAGGAGTGTGCAACCCTAATCCTCATAGTCTTCCTCAGAGAACGCCTCCTCGTCGTAATCCGGGTCCTCCTCCTCGGACGACGGGCCATACTCGGATGGATCAGCTGTTGAAATTTTTGAAAGGGGTGGGGGAGGAAACGAGGGTGAGTACAAATTGTACTCGCAAGTCGGAAAGTATGCAAATGTGGCTCGTTACAAGGAGAGCTTAGGATATTTTGCGGAAATGCATTTATTAGCCTAGTTTTGGCAAAGCGATTTAGAAACAGTAAATCTTAACATTTTCTTTGGACTGTTCTCAAACGGTTCTCGCCACTTGGCCTCAGTGCCATAGCGAGAACAAAATCCTTTCTCATTTTCTTTTCTCAAACCGGCTAGGTCCATTCCACGCGACACTTTCTGGTAGGCCGACCCCCAATCCGGAATGTAGCCGGTGACACCTAACTCAAACGAAACCTTTCTCAAATCCTTTACTCATTTCAAATCCTTTGTTTAAAACACCTTTTCTAAATTGGTTTTTAAAATGAATAACTACCATATAATCAGTCCCTTCGCGCGCTCATAACCGCGAGCAAGGCTATCATGACAGTTTTAATTCTGCAGAGTGGGTACGCTTTACCCTCGAGAGGCTACGCACCAGAGGTGTTTCGCCACAAGACCGCTAACCACAAGGGCCAACGACCGGGCCCGTCCCATACCGAGTCTCGAGGTCGTACTGTTATGGCTTAGTTCATAGGATCATAAGATGAGCAGTCCTTGGACTAGGAGAGAGTTGATATTTTAGCCCAGTTTTTAAAACGGTGCCGCACTGCACCAACTGACAAAATATCTCTCCCTAGTCAGAAGGTTTTTGGGGTAAGAGAAAAATCATTTCCTACTAAGCATCGCCCTTAATGCGCTATCTTTAAATCACCCTTTTCCCAAACATTTCTCAACAACATTCTCCTTTCACACAAATGATTGAATCATTTCGCATAAAAGATTTTTAAGCATTTATCCTACCGCAACGAGGTATTTAAATATAAGCAATCCATATTTTAACCTTAGGTTTAATCCTATCATATTTCTTACCTTTCTATTCGGCATGATACCTAAATCTAGAAAATACGGCATTTATCATTTTTAAACTAGCATGCATATTTTCAAGTCTAGTAAACATTTTCTAAATAACCGAAAATGGCTTCACAATATGATCGAAGGGGACTTGTCTTGATCGGTTTCGGGGAAAACGAAGGGGACGTCGTCGATCAGGTCTTCGGGGCTTGACCTCCTAAATGCGCACACGCATATGCAAAGCAATACAACAATCATAAGAAAAGTATTTAATGACTTGCTGTTTTAGGAATAGAGAAAATGCAGCAACTTCTAATGCATTTTTCATTTATTTCATGGTTCTAGTGCACATGAAATGATACCATGCCCAAGCCATGAATGCAACAACAATGTAAACAGCATGGATAGCACGTTAATTATAATCTTCTACTGTCCAGCAGCCTTCAAGGGAATTTTGATGCCTTTTTATTCACAAGATATGTAGCAAAATTCTTTACAATCACATGAAATAATGTAACCCCTAGGTTACTTAATCATAAATAGTACACATTTGTAGGGGAGCTGCCCCCTCGCGACACCTGGCTCGCTCTGGACGCAGCGAGCTCGGGGAGCTCAGCGCAGCGCGCCCCGCGAGCCCCCCACGTCGCCTGGATTTGTTCGGACCGTCGGATCGGCTATGTGCGGTCGGCAGCCGGCTCTGTCCTGACGTTTTTGCTAAAAGGCCCCTGTACTTTGATAAATTAACCCGCGGTCCACCCGCTTATATACCCCGGCTCTCACCTCCCTGCCTCTCGCAACCCTAGCCTTCCACGCCGGGTCGGGCTCACCCCGATAGCTCCCACGAAAAAAACTCTCTCCCCCTCTCTCGGTCTCTCCTCCGTGCCCTGCTCCGCCGCCTCCCCCACGGCGCCGGTTGCCCGCCCCGCCGTTGGATCCCACGCCGCCGGGTTCCGGCGAGGCCGGATCCGTCGCCGGTTGGGCCCTGGGAGGCTGGATCCGTTGGTCGGGGCCCGGGGAGGCTGGATCCGTTGGTCGGGGAAGTAGCGGGCCGCCGTTCCCCCCACGGACGCTGCGCCCCGCGATAGCTCTCTTCCTCACCTCCCCGCTGGTGCAGTGATGCCCCTCTACTTTGCCCTTCTCCACAGTCGCCGCCATGGTCTGATGGTCTTCTCCCGTCGTCTGTGCTGGTTGGATCCGACGCCGCCGGGTTCAAGCGAGACCGGATTCGTGGACGGTTGCCTCGCCGCCTCTCCAAGGGCGCCGATGGCCCACTCCCCCGCGGCCGTCCCCCTTCCTCCCGTGCTCTCCCCTCCACAGGTCGGATCCGGCGCCGCCGCGGTCCCTCAAGGCCGGATCCGTCCACGGGACGTGCCTCGCCGCCTCCCCAGCGGCGCCGGTGGCTCACCCCCACAGCGCCAGTCGCGGCAGGCGCTACACGAAGCCAGCGAGGTTTGTTCTTCTTCCTTCTGTTTGTCTTCCGTTGTTCTTTAGGATGGGGATTTATGCCTTGCCACGCGTATGACCAGATCCAACGTTATTGCCGCCTTGGGCTTTTCCACTGGGTCATAGTTCCGTCTCCAATCTCTACCCGATGTTGTCCGCCCTGAAGGTCCTTCATTCTCTTAGGCTCTTACAGCCCGACGAGTTCCTCCCCTCACGCATCTTCTCCTAAATCTTGATTCGTTACTAAGAATTTTCTGTACGTGCCGATGGAAGAGGTGGACGAGCGATAGATAGGACGGATGCAGACCGAATTATTGGTTTCGACGGCTTGCAGCCTTCCCAGGTGTGAGTAAAATCATGTGCTTTGTTTTAGGTGCTTGATTGCTTATTAATCCAGGTTGAACATGATGATGCATCATTTTATTTTTTTGGTTTATAGATGAGTTATATTTCTAATCCCGGTATGAAAATAACGTGGCGACGGTTTTATCCTTATGGTAAAAAACATTTTCATCGTTGTAGCTGTTCTGATTGTGTGGAGTAGGTCAGTCCTGAGATTTTCATGAGGTAAATCTGTCTATCGTGTTTTTTTAAAACAAATTTAAGCAATGACACCAATAGTTTTGTCGGGTTTTAAATTCGTAGGATTCTTCCTATGATGTTTCAGCCGCATGTAATGTTAATTTCTTTCTTGGATTTATAGCTGAGTTTGATTTCTAATTTCGGTTTTTCCAGTTTTTCCAGTTCATTAGTGTTCCATTGCTTCCCCGTTTTTTAGGAGGCTGTGTAATGCGTTATATGATTTCTGTGATGCGGTGTTGTCATTTCAGGTCGTTTGGCATGGACCATCTGTAGATGTCTTCGAGTTCACTCTTATGGTTTGTTTCTTTATTTAAATTTGTCGGTGCCGTGTATGCATCAGAGGTACGGTGCTCATATTCCTTTCTCAGCATTATTTTCAGATATGTCTTTCTCGCAGTACACATCATGCAGTACGAGGTTACATATGTATTTTCTCATAGTAAGCCGGTTGTTTGCTTAGCAGTTTAGCTCATTGAGTTGTGCCTAGGTTCTATTTGGTGATCGCGTCTTTGCCTTTCACGTTGTTTGGTCATGAATAACGCATACCGTTTGATGTACCGGTTTACAAATTAGTTTTTACGTTTTTTTGTGGAAGTTAATTTTTTTTTTTGTTAATTTGGGTCTGGTTGGTTCATCTGTGAGAACCAGTGAATGCATTGTTTATTCCATGTGATGGCAGGGGACAGTTATTCATTAGAGCGAAAGGAGGATTTTCTTTGCTTTTGGTGACAACTTTTTACGGTATGCGTATGCAGGTCAATTGCGTTAGGTGTTTCGGTCTTATTCTTTATAGTTTGCTGTCCTGCCCGTCCATGCCTTAGATATGTGTTACATAAATAATGGTTTCAGTTTCCCGTAGTTTTAACAGAGGCGCTGCCAATGCATCGATTTATTAATTTATTCTGAGCGCGCCGATCTCTCGAAAGTGCCTTTTGGGAGCTGCGTGTGAGATTTCCATCCGTTTGTTTATCTGTATTTCCGTGTGATTGGTGCTGCATGTAGATTGCTTTGTTTTTCTGTTTTTTGCCCTTATGACATTTCCTATGTGCGCCTGTGCGAGTGTGTCGCCGTTACTTTGGCTGCTTACAATGTCCAAACGGGCGGCATTTCTCCTCTCTATTTCCGTGTCATCAGTGAGGCATGGAAATTGCTTTGGTTTTTCTCTTTTTTGCCCTTATGACATTTACTAGGTACGAGTGTATCGCCATTAGTTTGTCTGCTTGCAATGTCCAAACCGGGGGCATTTCCCTCGCCGATTTTGGCTCACCTGTCTATTAATGCGCCACGTAATGCCATGTGTCTTTCGGTTTTGGTGCTATGTTCCCTGCTTCGTGCGCTTCGTTGTGACCGTCTTCGTTTTCGTCGCCGCCTGTTTCTTTGTCGTTGCTGTCCATGTGCTTAGCAGAGGGTGCATCGCTGCTCGACTATGAATGCGGCGGGCTCGCCTGGTTGTTCTGCTGGAGTGCCATTGCGTCGTTCTGGTTAATCTTTGGTTTCCTTTTTTTCATGGCTGTTTTGTTTGTTGTTATGGTTTTCTTCTTTTTTTTTTCTTTGTCCCAGCTCCGGTGGACTGGGTTGCTTGGCGTCGTGCTGTTTGCTCGACCTCATGGCATTCCAGGTTCTTCGTGCTGATATAATTCCTGATGATAGCGTTGACGAGCCGTTGCCAGATCCTGCTATTCCATTTGAGGTTTTTGCTGACTCCTGCCAAGGTTATGTCCTCTGCGGTTGGTACTTATGTTAGTAATCATGGTTTATTTTCGTTGCCCGTCATGGCCTCTATAAAAACTGCCTTTTTTACTGAATGTCTCACAGGTGGTCCCTCCCTCTACACCAGCGAAGACCGTGATCGCTCCTAGCCATTCACTGTCTCAGGTTGCTGCAGGCACTGGATTAGTTACTGCTTCGGAGGGCAGCGCTGTTGCTTCCGTTGACGTTGCCCATGAGACAGGCAACCTGCTTCAGAATACGCCGCCTGAACAGGTAGCCTAAACGTGTTGCATTCGCCAGCTTATCTTATCGACTTGATTGATTTGTGATACTTATTTACGTTATTCTGTTAATTAGAAAATCAGTGACCAACATGCTGCTCCCTGTCCTGAGCTGCTGGAATAGAAAGACCCGAGTTCGCAGTACGCACAAATCTCCAATTCTTCCGTGTTTATTTATTATCTCCTGTTGTATGCGCCCCTCACTGTTCTCTGTTTGCGCAGCTCAGAAAGCGTCTCTCCGAAAGCAGCAACGTTGGCTCCACTACTAAGAGGAACCTGTTCTGAATCTGAGGTTCTTTTGGTTGGTCTCTGCTGTTCGTTGATGAAACGTCTAATAGGCTGCCGATGTTATGATAATGGTGAATTCGATTATCTTTGTCGATTCGTTGTGACCATGCTTCTGTTACGCGTTGTTTAAGAACCCTGCCATCTTAGCCCCTTACTGCGTGTTGCGCCCGTCCTATAATAGCCATCTAAGGCGTTTGTATGTTTGCCATATATCTGCCTGCCGGCTTGATGTTTAAGGAGCTAAGCTCCTCATTTTGCTCATACTAAGCCTGCGATATGAAACTGAAATTATGTCCGTTGCTGCATGTATAATTATGAACGTCTGCTTATTGTATCATGGTATGCGAAGGCGTCATCTTTTTGCTACACGCGAATGACTTTCTCTTTATTTGACTAAGATCTGCTTCCTTCTAAGAATTTCTTATTTAGCCGAGACATGATTCTTCGTAAGCAACACTTTGCGATTATAGACTCCCTTCTTTTTTCGTAATACAGATGTAAATACTTTCTTTCTTCCACAGCAAGATCGAGAAAAATAAGTCTCATCGTGTTGGCTGCACGGCGCGCCACGGGCGCGCCAGCTCAACTAGTTATCTAGAAAGGAATGCTATATGCATGGCATGCTTAATAATTAATTTTCCTAGGACAGAAACTATTAAAGCAAGTGCAGGAATTTTGCTAGAATCTTTACAGAGTCGCAGCTATTTTTAACTAAATGTTTTAGGGTACCAAATAAGGACTTAACAGAAATTGTAAATGAAAATAAAAGAAAAGGGGCCACTCGCTAGGCCGGCTCGGCCGAACGGCCCATCAGCGACGCGGCTCGGCACCACGCGGGCGAGGCGATGAGGCTACGCGACTGACTGGCGGGGCCCGCCCGGTCCCACCTGTCGACATCAACCGCAGCGGCAATGGGGGAAAAACAGAGGAGCACCCGACGGCGGCGATTCCGGCCACCGGGGACCAATTGGGCTTACGGGGAGCGAGAGGTGAAGGAGGCGAACACAACGGTGGTTTAAACACCCCGAGAGGTGGATGGAGCGAGCGGCGCGGCGGCTTGCGACGACAGCGACGTCACGGGCGGCATGGCTCCGGTGAGGCTCCCACCCCGAGCGATTCATCCTTGAGCCGAAAGGAACGGAGGTGGACGGGGATGCTACCTTCGAGCTCGCCGGGCCGAAGGAAGTGGCAAGACGGTGGAACCTCGGCGGCGGCGACGACGCGAGCTTCACGGATACACACGGTCTCCACGGCCTCACTCCCCTAGGCGCGAACTCCTCCGGGATGACCTGCGGATCAAGCCCACAATGAGGAGGGAGCAAGGGGCCTGGGCGAGATGGGAAGGAAAAAGAAAGAATTTTGGCGGATCGGTGAATGGCGGCGTACCGGCTCGGGTAAGTTGTAATGCGGCTGCGCGAAGCAGAGGCAATGGGGGAGCAGTTCCCATTTAAATAGGCATGCCTCGCCTGGGGATTTTGACGCGACGCGTAGGGTTGGCCGTCTTGCAGCAGCCTCCGGCCGGTGGTGTCTTTGGTATGACGGCGGTGTCATAGGTGCGTGACCAGCGACAAGATGGAAGGGGGCTGAGAGGGAAGAGGGGTCCGGGAGGAAGATGATAAAGGCGAACAACCGCGTGGAGAGTCGAGCCAGTGAGGCCCCGGGAGAGAGGGACGAAACAATGGAGCGGGAGAAACGAGCGTCTGAGGAGAAGAAGGAGAGGGGAGAGGCTGACCGAGGGGGTCCACCTGTCGGTGGCACCTCGCTTGGGAGCAGGAGCCATTGTAGATCAGAGTGAGATGGGCGCGTGCTCGTGAAATGGGTTTGAGCGACTGTTGTGTTGGCCCATCAGCGGAAAGGAGGTGAGGCGGGGGAAAAGGAAAGGGAAAAGAGAAGTGGGCCGAGGCTTGGGCCGAGGGAAAATAAAATGCTTTTAAGTTTTTCAGATGTCCCGAAGGCATTTCATTTTCAAATATCCTTTTTAAATAAATTAATACTTAGGAAATATAGTCTTGTTTTTCCAAAATTTACTAACATATTTCCAATCAACTCCTCTTGAGATTGGTTTTAAGAAAATACAATATACACATTAAACGAATTATTAAATTTTTCTAGCAAGGGTGCATGCTTGAGAAGTTTAAATCATTTATCCAATTTAACTATGATGCATGCAATGATGATGAAGATGACATGATGCAATATAATAAATGATTTAATATTTTTAAATCATGCATTTTAAGAAATTATTATCGTGCCAAATTGGGTTTAAAAATTTGGGATGTTACAGTTAGTCATCAACTCAACTCTTTTTATGGATTCTTACCATTATGTTGTGACCCATTTTTAGTTTTTGTATGTTTTTTGAGTTTTGTCCATCCTAAAATCTGAAAATGAAAGGAAATAAATGATGGGTAACTCCCTTCCATAGAATTTTGGTCAATTTTTCGTTTTTTGCATATTAAAAATACTGGGAAAAAGGGTTTTACAACCATGAGATTGTGACTATTTTTGAGTTTTTGTATGCTTTTCTGAGTTTTTCCCGTCCTAAAATCTGAAAATGGAAGGAAAGAAATAATGGGCAACTCCCTTCCATAATATTTTGGTCCATTTTCCTGTTTTTAAAAAACCGGAAAAAATGGGCTCAAACAATGGGGAGGGCTGGGACTCGAATGCACTACCTGCCGGTGTTTCAACCCGTGGGAAACCAACTGAGCAACGTGGCAATGCAAAGAATTAGAAAATAGAAGTTAGAAGAGGAAAGGAAAGGAAAGATGAAAGAAAAAATAGTTTGGAGAAACTGGCGGAGAAGCTAGGATTCGAACACTGGTCTGCGACCCGAAACCTGACGGCGAAGACCAACGGAGCAATCATCCCGCCTTGTTCAATTTTTGGCGAGAGAAATCATTTTATATATAATGTATAAATGGACGTTCGGATTTCATCATTGGGCGCGATCAAACGGCTGTGGTAAAAAACAACTACGTGGATGCTGCGCTGGTCGAAGACACGTGTTGCGAGGAGCGTCTTAATAAGATAGATAGATATATTCTATTCCTGCCTGTTCAATATGCCAATCTCGCCGACTAGCTAGCTAGCCTTGCAATTAATCAGATATATGAATCAATTAATCAGAGATATGAATCACAATTCACAAGCATCTGAATGCCATGCTAAACTGGCGTAGGAATTGAGGAAACAGTGTTGCCGCGGCAATGTATAGAGTACTAGAGCAAATTAACGCGAAATGAAAGCGCTAAGAATTAATGCCAACTACAACTACGTACAAAGAGCTCAAGTTTCATCATTAAAGGCGTCCAAACAACAACGTGGCTGCCAAATCCGATCAAACCAGTATCTACCATACGTGTACATTTGACGATGTGATTGCCGCAACGAATTCACAAAAAACAAATATCAAAATGACAATGCATTTGATAAGCTTAGGGCCTCTTTGATACCTTGTTTTAGTTTAGTTTTTGTTGGGATTGCAACTTTTGTTATTTTTATATACACCATTTACTTTATTTTTTGAAAATAATTTTTTATAACTTTGTAAGGTTTTTCTCAAAGATCTCAAAAATATTTTTTTAATAATTTATTTAGCCTTTTCATACCACTTTCAAAGGTGGTCAAATTTTACCAACAAAAACTAAACAAGCTATCAAAGAGGACCTTAATCTTGGGAGGCATTAGGAATTTTGCAGACTTTAGCAAAGTATTGTCAGCTTTGCCCTCTTGGCGACAACGATGAGGAGACGGATCACCATCTTTGTGTATGCCATTCCTCTGGCTTCAATATTTTGGTGAAGGGTCGTCCGTTTCGTCAGCCGCATCAAGCTCACCCGCATGCTTACGGCAACAGGATCGACGTCAACGAACAGTGGTCAGAGTTCAAGCACTCCAAAATGCATTTTTTGCTTTCGAATAGACTACATGCCATCCATTTGGCTTTGAGATTCGTGCCTCTGGTTTATCGATCGGGACTTTTCCTTTCCAAACTACGACTTTAACATTAATGTAGTTGGACGTGTATTCTCTACGGTCCTGAACTCTAACATCTCTACAGTTGTACCACGGGTGGGATCTAAGTATATAGGATTAACGTATTAGTCTTTACAATTGTACCACAGGTATGACCTAACTATGTAGGAGTAACGTACGTATCGGTGGCACAACTACAATGTTGGGATGCATTTTCTATCGCATGTACTTGATAATTCAAATCCATTGTTCTGCGTGCGTGTCGTTTGAATTCCCTGTGTTTCTAGTGCTGTTTTAACATTATTTTCCATCTGCAAAGTGACGGGGCCTCAAATTTGCTTACCTTTGAATCTCGTCTTGTGAAACTGCACTGGTCTCTGGATCAGTACACTAGTGCCTCACATACATAGCTAGATCATCACATACAATACCAAACGAGATTTATTACAAACTGGAGATATCAAACTTGTTCTGATACTTACTTACAACCATCGGTCTTGTAGACGATTATATTACATAATAAGCATGTTTTTCTGGCGGAAGTACGCCATGATTTAGGCCATGTCTAAAAATAATATCTGAACTTACGAGGCAATCTAAGCAGGACTGTACGGGAATCATGTTGCCATAATTTAGGCCATGTCTTAGCTAGCTACTCCCTCCGTCCTAATATAGAGGGTGTATAAAATTTTTTGTTAAGACCAAGAAATGATGTTTAACAGAGTGATTCATCTTTAATTATCTCGTTAATCGAAGCATCAATATGTTTACAAATTAATCTTTGAAGTTTTTTTTCGTGCATGTGCATGCATCTTCTTCTAATGCATTTAATTAATATCCTTAATAGCTAAAGCGAGCAACAACATGTATTTCATAGTGTAAATAGCTTAACTAATAGTTAATTGCTCATGTCTTTCCCAACTCCTAAAGGAGTAATGAGAAGACACCTTATACTATGGAACAACGCGAAAAAACTTATATGCCCTATATATTTAAACGGAGGGAGTATAAAAACTTACGAACTCCAAGTCATGTTTTAAATGGAAAAGATCATTGGGTTTTGTGTGGTGGAACATTTTGTTTTATTAGATAAAACAAGTTTACTATTTTTCTATTATTTTTTATTGAAAAAATTGTTTTGTACTTTTGAAACAATATGTTGTGCATGTTGAAACATACTTTGATAACAAAATAATAGTCCTCTGACGTGTTTTGCTCTTTTGAGATATTTTATTTTGTCTAGTGAAACATTCAGGTCCAGTTCTTTTCAGCTTATTAGCTTAACGGCTTAACAGCTTAACAACTTATCTATGTTTTAAGAAGACATATTCTTTGAGTTTTTTGGCCCGTTTTTTCGTTGCTTTGAAAGTGGATCCTAAAGCTTTAAAAAACAAGTCAAACGAAATGTATCCGAATCTCGAGACTATCTCGAGAAGCTCTCGAAGTTCAATCATTTTAGCCATTCAACTGTTCAGTCGGCTCAAAAGAACTCAGGACCTTAGTTAATGTATTAAAAAAAGCATTCATTTTTTTTCCCGTCAGACGTCCAAGCGGTAGTCAAATCCTAATTCTATGGTTTAACTGTTCAGCTAATTTTCATATTGTGCGGTTTTGCAATATTAAAGAGGTAAAATATAGAACCAAGCAGCTTGCGTTCCTTGCTATATATTTTAGCTGTATCATGGACTCCATACCTATATGTAAGCAAACCCTGCGAGCTGCAAGCCACCATATATATGCCAACGACAAGAACAACTTGAGCCGGTGCGTGTAGTTGATTTCGCTCCTGCAAGGGACGGAAATGACTACCCCTGCAGCAAAGGATCAGAGAATTCTAGGCTTGAGAGACATCAGGAATTCGGTTACTTTCTATGAGTGAGGACAGCGGCGACGGCTTGGCGTGCGCTCACCACTGCTTCCAACGCCGCTGGCTTCTTCTCCTATAATCTGCGTCACTTTTTCTGCGTCTTCGTCTTCTACCCCATGGAGATCTTCTGCAGTAGAAAGTATAAATGTATGGTATGCACTTTGACTTAAAAACAGATTATAACTTCTAAAAATATGTCATACAGTATCCAATTTATATGAAATAATTTTTGTAATTCATCTAAAATCCTAAAGAACCCATTTTTGAAACCTTTTCATTTTTCAATTTTTATGATTTTTTTGAATTTTAAAATTCAAAAATTTTAAAAATTTGAAAAGTTTCAAAAATGGATTGTTTAGGTTTTTAGATGAATTGCAAAATTTGTTTCTTACAAATTGGACGTCGTATGACATATTTATAGAAGTTATAATTTGTTTTTAGGTCAAAATGCACAAGGTGCATTTATACTTACTACTGCAGGGGATCCAGATTTCTTCTGCCTGGATCTTTCGGAATAACCTTGTGATCATTGAGGCGCAACAAAGTGTAATTGATATACGATTATAGTATGATAAAATTGGACGCGAAGTAATGTATTGTTATCAACGGTTTAACCATGCCCATCAAATAGAAGAACAACGTGTTGGTGCTACTACTGCGTCAAGTGGCCAGTATCAAGATTGATACACAACTGGTACATGAATAGCGGTGTGATTGGCCACATCACAAGAGAGGGTCATTAAGTCCTTTCAAGTGTCAAGCTTACGGCGGAGTAATAGCATAAATGGTTTGGGCATTCATCTTCCTACGTAGTTCAATTTGTTCTTGGCTCCAATATTTTTTCCAAATAAAAGTAGGGGATTCTACGATGCTTGTCAACAAGTTAAGAGTCATCAACTGCCCTTTAGTTTATTTGTTAGGTTTTCGTTTGTTCCTCTTGAACTTGTTCATTCGAATGTTTGGTTTTAAATATTATGTCAGTTTTTGAATGACTGCAATCACTTTTCTTGGGCCTATCTTTTACGACATACGTTAGAGTTGAACAAAGCTTTCTTTCAATTTCAAAAACATGCTAAAGTCACTTTAGCTCTATAAAATACAAGCACTTCAGTCCGACTAGGTTGGCGAGTATCGTCGACTTAACCAATACTTTGTTTCCACTGGCATCGTTCATCGTGTTTCATCTCTTGTACCCACCAATAGAACGGCATGGCCGAAAGAAAGCATCGTCATATTGTTGAGGTTGGGCTTGCTCTTTTAGCACAAGCCTCCATGTCACTTAGACCTTCGTAACACTGACATATTTGATTAGTCACATTCCTAATAGGGTCGTATATAATCAAAACCCTCTCTTTTGTTTTCATCGCTTAAATTTTGATTATGCCATGCTTAAAACTTTTGGATGTGCATGTTGTTTTCATCGCTCAAATTTTGATTAAACCATGTTTAAAACTTTTGGATGTGCATGTTGAGCGAACCTCCGCTTATACAATACCAGAAAACTATCGTTCCAATTCAAACAGTGTGTTTTTCTTGGTTATAACATACTGCATAAAGGATATAATCCTCTTTCTTTTCAGTTTAAATAAAATAAAATAAAATTTTATTATTTTTGTACTAGTACCTTAGATCATCCCCATCACACCCCCTAAAGTGGCCTCTATTTTAAAATTTTTCAAATGCAATAGGAGGGAACTTGGTCCATGTGAGGTGAGTTTACCTTCAGAAGCGATTCTTGTAGCGATTCTTTAGTGATAGAGGAAATTTGAAGGCCCTGCTGGGGATGCTCTTATAGTTATTTTTAGGGTTTAAATAAATCTTTTAACAGTTTTCAAAATATTTTTTATAATTTTTTGACTCTCCAAGACGTCTCTATGGGGATCGCAACTTTTTCAGATTAAAATTTTCATGCCACCTTCGGTTAAAAAGTACAAGGCCAGCAATGTCTCAATAAAACCTCCGGCAGAGTGTTCATATCTCGAGTTATTTTTGACGAGAAATGTCTCAATAAAAACTCCGGCAGAGTCTTTACATTATAGAACAGCACCCTACTTCTATTCCGACGCATCCTTCTTCTTCGACTGTTCTTCCTGTTCTGTTGGCCTTCCGGAGAGTCTACAGCTAGTTTGGCGCTCATAGGCCATAGTAGAGTCATGGCTCAAGAACCGAAACCATCACGCACTCATTGGTGGAATCTGTCCACCCGGGCTGCAGTCCGACTAGCTATCTCATCCTTTGCTCAAGGATTCATCAGGGCATGTACTCAGGCTGATATCGCAATACATAACCTGCATGCAATGGCCGGAGTCACAAATATACCATGTGGTAATTAAGGAGATGTTTAGGTTTGAGAGGCGTTGGGAAGCGAACCATCTGAGTTGCGTTGCGTGGTGTGCCTGCTGCCCTCTTCTCCTGCGAATAGGTGAGGAGAAAGGAGGGGCTCGTTTCGCTCCCGGCGGAGACCTCAGCGAGGTTCGAGCTGGCTGTGCGCTGGGCACTGATGAAGCCATGTGCTGCGCATTGTTAATCTGACACTGTACAATTCTATTCCCAAAAGCTACAAAAGTTGTTCCGGTGAACCAACCCCTAAAACGAAATAAGCACAAGAAAGAGCAATGGACCGGACTTGCCGATATGCCAATCTTGCCGACTAGCTAGCTAGCCTTGCAATCGATTAATACAAGACTAGAACTCTTAAATCATCGGTGTTTAGGTGACTTTGACTACAGTCAGAAGAAAATGTTTTGGGCTTATTATAGAAATCATGAATTCTTTTCTAATATGTACTCCCCTTTTGTTGATTCCCAACTATGCCGTCCAGAGAAATATTTAGCCATGAAGTCATTAGCATGACATCCTCATCTTGAGTGAAATTCCCCAATCTTGTCTTGGATGGTCTTGCCTTTTTGCTGGTTTGATGAGCTGGAGGTTGATGATCACTGAACTCTCTTGCCCTGATCTCTTGGATGCTCACAATCATCTATTGAACCACTTGGTTCATTAGGTTGGTTTAGTATATATCCATCACCCTAACAATTCATTGGTGCTACCTACCCCTTCATGCATCGGAAGAGCGCAAGTCTAATTTGAACAATGAATTGTTAGTTCACAATTAAGCAATGATAAAAACAATTCTAGCCGCCTGTTTGTGTATGATCCCGGGGTTTAAAAAGATTTGAGTCCAATCTGGAGGCTGTTGCCTTTTTCTCTTAGAAAAACCAGAAGGCTTCATGTAACTTTTTTTTAATACCTGGATAAAAAAGTTATAAAAAACTAAAACATAACCAATGAGTCTCAATGGTAAGACACCCGATCCAGCTCTCCACTGATAATGGAAAGACTCTTATTCCAAACTTTGAACCACTATTGACATTTTAGTGAAGCCACTCTCAACGAATGGCAGATATGCAAATCTTACTATTTGAAGACAAAGCCAACCTTGGACGGAACCAAAAATTTTAGCATGAAAGAAGAAAAATCTTACTAGCCCATGAATAGATCAGGAACCAAAGACACCAACCCTATCCAAGACTCCCTTGAGGAGGATAACGAGGCTAACCACCACGCTAGAGAAATTTAGAAAACGACCAACAAACCTTAGTCTAAAACATAGATCTAGCCAAAAAAAAAAACTCTTAAAACAAGAAGAACAAAGGATTCCCTCACCCTCCTACCTCCAGCAAGATCACCGGAGATGGGGGTTGGGGGGGAGGGAGGAGTTGAGGGCGAGGTGGTAGAAGAGGTTGAGCCTGGCGGCTGTTTACTTTCATTTTTCACTTAAACTTATTCTAACAACACTGGTGTGTTGAAGCTCAAAATTATTGGTTACGTTGCATATCCAAACCTACATCTTCACATCTTTGAGTTTTCTATAATATGAATACATTTTTCAATTACTCAGAGATATGAATCACAATTCACAAACATGCCATGCTAAACTGGTAGAGGAATTGAGAGGAAACAGTGTTGTCGCGGCAATGTATAGAGTACTAGAGCAAATTAATGTGAAATTAAAGTGCTAAGAATTAATGCCAACTACGTACAAAGAGCTCAAGTTTCATCATAAAAGGCGTCCAAACAACCACAACGTGGCTGCCAAATCCGATCAAACCAGTATCTACTGTACGTGTACATTTGGCGATGTGATTGCCGCAATGAATTCACAAAAAAAAAAATCAAAATGACAAAAGACGTATTTGATAAGCTTAATCTTGGGAGGCATTAGGAATTTTGCGGACTTTAGCAAAGTTATCAAAGTATTGTCAGCTCTGCCCTCTTGGCGACACCGATGAGTAGATGGGTCACCATCTTTGTGTATGCCATACCTCTGGCTTCAATGTTTTGGTGAAGGGTCGTCCGTTTCGTCCGCCGCATCAGTTACCCACATGCTTATGGCAACAGGATCGACAACGAACAGTGGTGAGAGTTCATGCGCTCCAAAATGCATATTTTGCTTTTGGATGGAGTACCTGCCATCCATTTGGCTTTGAGATTCGTGCCTCTGCTTTATCGATTGGGACTTTTCCTTTCCAAACTATGACTTTAACATTAATGTAGTTGGACGTGTATTCTCTACCGAACTCTTAACATCTTTACAGTCGTAACACAGATGGAACCTAAGTATGTAGGAGTAATGTATTAGTGTCAACAATTGTTGAGACCTAGCTATGTAGAAGTAACGTATCAGTGACACAAGTACTCCCTCCGTTCCAAATTGTAATTCACTGTTGACTTTTGAACACGCTTTTTGACCATTCGTTTTATTCAAAAAATTAGTGTAAACATGCAAAAAGATAAATCATGCTTAAAATATGTTTAACAATAAAACAAGTCACAACAAAATAAATAATATTTACATATATTTTTTGAATAAAACGAATGGTCAAATAGAATATACAAAAGTCAACAATGAACTACAATTTGGAACGAAGGGAGTACAATGCTGTGGGATGCATTTTCTATCGCATTTACTTGACAGTTCAAATCAATTGTTGATCTGCGTGTGTGTCGTTTGAATTCACTGTGTTTCTAGTGCTGTTTTAACATTATTTTTCGTCTGCAACGCTAGCGGGAGTTCGAGTCTAGGGGTGGGCATAAAAATCCCGATACCGATATACCGTACCGTACCGAATAAAAAATACCGAAAATTATGGTATTTTCGGTATATGGTATTTGCGTCGGTATTTATTTTTGAAAACTTCGGTATTATGGTATTGGTACGGTATTTGATTTGGAAAAACCGAAATACTGTGAGCGCTGAGCAGGGCGCAGGCCATGAGCAGGCCGCAGGCCGCAGCCCAGCACTTCCTCCTCCCACTCCCACTCTCCTGGTCTCAGTTCCCACTTCCCACTCGGGCCACTCCCAGCCGGCACAAACCCTAGGCGAGCGGCGGACCCCGGCGGCCGGCGCGAGCGCCCGACGTTCCCCGGCGCGGAGTCCTTTGGTAACTGGCCCCTGCTCCTTCCCAGCAGCCATAACGGCCGGCCCTTGCTCCTTCCCCAAAATTTCCATGTGTGCCTTCCTGACGTTCTCAAGCGGTGGCAAACCTGCCTTCCAGGCATCTCTTCTAGTCCTGCGGCATCCCCAAGTGACAAGGATTGCAAATTGGGTGTTGTGTGCATGTCTATTGCTCGATCTAGTCTCGAATGTGCATGTCTATTGCTCGATCTGCTACCATGCATGCTCGATCTGTTTTCTTTACCTGGTGCTTTATTTATTTATGCATGATAATGCTCGATCTGAAGCCTTCTAAGCTAGATCTATTCCAGATTTGTTTTCTTGTGTTGGCAAAATTCGGTATACTGAAATACCGAAATACATATACCGAAATATTTCGGTACTTCGGTTTCGGTATTATATTTTTCTATAGAAATTTCGGCACTCAATTTTGGAATACCGAATTTTTCTATATACCGAAATACCGAACCGAATATAACGAATATACCGAATGCCCACCCCTATTCGAGTCGGCCCACCGTTCTAGGAAGATCTTTTCTTGCCGGTGCTTCCATCTTGATGGGTAGGTAATACCGATTCACATGTACTTGAAGTTCTATTTTTCTGCTGCTGCTTCTTGTCCTTGAACAATCGAGATTCTTTTATAGGATGTTTGGTTGCATTCTCTTACGAGTCTGGTCCGTCCGACTGAGCCAGGCTAATGAGATACGGGATGTGCAGATACAGAGAAAGTGTTTAGTTGAGTGTTTAGTAGGTGAATATTTTGAAATTTAATTATTTTTAAATTTATATAGCGAGTGTGCTCTAGTTTTGTTCGAAAAAATGTGAGAAATTTATTTTTATAATCGGTTCGGTAATCAGATGTGCTAATAAAAAGATACAAACAAAAAAGAAAAAGAAAAACTTGCCTGCAACGTGGTAGCCCATGCATGACTTGATATGGTGACTGACTGTGGTCCCATGCGTAGAATACGAGGCCGTCATGCGTTGCATCCAGAGAAACGTCTATTTTATATGTTTCTCCTGACCCAGAGAAACGTCATTTTTATAATCGGTTCGGTAATCAGATGTGCTAATAAAAAGATACAAACAAAAAAGAAAAAGAAAAACTTGTCTGCAACGTGGCAGCCCATGCATGACTTGATATGGTGACTGACTGTGGTCCCATGCGTAGAATACGAGGCCGTCATGCGTTGCATCCAGAGAAACGTCTATTTTATATGTTTCTCCTGATCCAGGCTGTATGAAGAATCTTACATTCATAAAGTCAGACTTAAAGCCAGATGCAGACAACCAAACACAAGAAAAAAAAAAGTAAGATTCTGCATCTGTAGATATAAATCTCTGTAAATGCAGCTAATCAAACAGCATATTTGCCGTTTTGTAGAAATTTTTCTATTTTGTACAGTGAGATAAAAATATTTGATCGATGATCCGAGTACATGATGATTGTCCATGCTCGTTCTTTGACTTAGGTACAAGAAGATCGTTTCGTGCCCCGTAGACAAGATGTTGCTACCACTCGCAAATGACATCAATGCCAGCTTGACGTTGTGAACTTAACACACCTTACTAAGCACCTGTCATTTTCTCTTTAGAAAAGAGACAACTTTACTGATAAAGTACAGCGGAATAGATGCATTGGTTTAAAAAAAAAAAAGGGGGGGGGGGGGGGGGCTAAAACCATGTACATCACAAACATAAGTGCAGACCCAACCAAAACCTGTGACAACATGTGTTGTTGCCTACTTGTCTTAAACCTTAGAGCAACAGAAGCAGACTACATGTCTCTATTAATACTCCCTCCATCCCATAATACAAAGCTCTGACTCGTGACTCGGCTCGGCTCGACGGCGTTATCAAGCCCGAGCCAAGCCCATTTTTGGGGCTCGTCGGCTCTTTTTGACAGAGCTCGATCGAGCTAGGCTCGGCTTGCATGTTTCCACCCCTAAAGCAGGGTGAATTGCAGCGAAAGGATAAAAAAATGGACGGTCTCGGTCAGATTAGAGAAGAGTAAAGTTCAGGGAATGACATTGAAACTAAACCTATACCGATACATAATCATATGATCTATATTACGATACATAATCAAAGCGTAAACATTATCTAAAAAAAATGATAATATCGTAAGCCCATAACTTAAGACCCAAGCTAACACACTCAAGTTCTCTGCTGCGTCTAGGCCCATTAAACACGGACATGGGTACATGTCTAAAAAGGAAGAAGTCCACATTGCCTCCATCAATTATTGAAAAAGTTCACTTTTGCTCTCTCTGTGTTAAATGGGTGAGATCTAGCCGTCCAATCTTGCATCGAACGGCTACAAATGAGTTGAGGAAGGAAAAATGAACTTCTGCAATAGTTAAGGGAGGTAAATTAGACTTCTTCCGTCTAAAAATAATATCTGAACTTACTAGGCAATCTAAGCATGACTGATACGGGAATCATGTTGCCATAATTTAGGCCATGTCTTAGCTAGTTACCAAAAATTACGAACTCCAAGTCATGTTTTAAAGAGAAAATTAATTATATGAGAAAAGATCATTGGGTTCTGTGTGGTGGAACATTTATTGTATCGGCTAAAACAAGTTCATGATTTTTCTATTATTTTCTTTTTTATTGAAAAATTGTTTTGTATTTTGAAACAATACGTTGTGCGGGTTGAACCATCCTTTAATAACAAAATAATAGTCCTCTGACGTGTTTTGCTCTTTTGAGATATTTTATTTTGTCTAGTGAAACATTTGCCCGGTTCTTTTCAGCTTATCAGCTTAACGGCTTAACAGCTTAACAACTTATCTACGTTTTGAAAAGACATATGCTTTGAGTTTTTGGGTCCTTTTTTTGTTATTTTGAAGGTAGGTCCTAACGCTTTAAATATCTCGACAAGCTCTCGAAGTTCAGTCATTTTAGCCGTTCAGCTATTTAGCCATTTAGATCAGCTCAAAAAAAGGACCCGTTTAGATCACCTCAAAAGAACAGAACCTTAGTTAATGTATTAAAACAAGCATTCATTTTTTTCCCCATCAGACGTCCAAGCGGTAGTCAAATCCTAATTCTATGGTTTAACTGTTCAGTTAATTTTCATATTGTGCGGTTTCGCAATATTAAAGAGGTAAAATATAGAACCAAGCAGCTTGCGTTCTGTATCATAGACTCCATACATATATGTAAGCAAACCCTACGAGCTGCAAGCCACCATGCCAACCACAAGAACAACTTCAGCCGGTGCGTGTTGATTTTAATTCGCTCCTGCAAGGGAGGGAAATGACTACCCCTGCAGCAAAGGGTCAGAGAATTCTAGGCTTGAGAGACATCAGGAATTCGGTTACTTCATATCGGTGAGAACCTCACCACTGCTTCTCACAGCGCTGACTTCTTCTCCATGCTAAGTCCCTATAGTCCGAGTCACTTTGGCTGCCTCTGCCTCTGCCGTGGCACGGACGGATCTTTCGGAACAGCCTTACAATCGTTGAGGCCTCTGAGAGGGCGCAACAAAGTGTAGCCGATTGATATGATTACAGTATGGCAAAATTGGACACGAAGCAATGTGTTGTTATCTGTTAGAGATATATTGGGCTGTGTATATGGGCCTGGCCCGTCCCTTTACTGTATTAGGGTTTTCTAGCCTTTTCCCTTCATGCCCTTGTACTCTGTATATATACTGGCCCTTTGACCCCCATATGAATACAAGTGTTATTCCTAACATGGTATCAGAGCGAAGGTTAGGGTTTTGTTTTCCTCTCTAGCCAATCCAATCCGTGCGTTGCACTTGCGCACTCTCTGTTCCTCCACACGTTCTTCCCTTGGATCAAGCTTCTGCTGATCTTCTCCCCACTGGATCTTCTCCTTGCTGCACGACCGGGTCTTCCTTGCAGTGGCTCTTCCTTGCCACCGCCGGATCTTCTACGTCGCGTCGCCGACAGATCTTCGGGGGCGCTGCCTCTGCTCCTCGTCGGGGGTGCCGCGTCGGATCTGCTTTGGGTTTGGCGTCGCCCCTAGTCGTCGTCGGGAAGGTGCCGCCGCCGCCGCCGTTCCCTCGTCGGGAGGGCGCCGCCATTGCTTCCTCGTTGGGGCGCGCGCCTCTACGCCGAGGCGGCGCCGCCTACGCTCATCAAGGGGAGGGGCCGCCGCCGCCTCTGCCGAGGGGCCGCCGGAGACCGCCGCCGCCGTTCCTCGTTGGAGGCCGGATATCGCCGCCGCCGCTCTGCTTCTCAGCCGCCGCCTCTGTTTGCCGCCTCCGCCACTGTTTGCTCCCTTGGTCACCCGACCGGTCGGGTTGTGATCCGGGTTGGGTTGAGTAAAAAAAAATCAAAAAAAAATGTCGTCAGGAACTGTGTCTGTTCCTCGTTGTGCCGTGCTTTTTGATGGGCTCAACTATCAAGATTGGGCCCAGCACATGCGCATTCACATGCGTGTACAACGTCTTTGGGATTTTCTTACCGGCGAGCTTTCTTACCCGCCGCGTCCTAATCCCCCGACGCTACCTTCTTCGACGTCTACAGGTGTTACTGATGCTGATAAGAAGGCCTCCAATGAGTACAATGAGGCTCTGGAGTCCTACAATTCTCAGTACACCGCCTACAAGTTTTGGACTGATAAGGATGCTCGTGCCTCTGCTATTTTGATTGCTAGCATGGAGGTGCATCTTACTAGAGAAGTGGTCTCTTTGGCATCTGCGCAGCTGTTGTGGTCCCATCTTCGGGATCAGTACGAGCCCTCAGGTGACTCTCAGTATCTGGCTGCTCTTCGCCATGAGAAATCTCTACAACAGAGTGACTTTACAGTGGATGAGTTTTATGCTCAACTTTCTGGAGTTTGGCGTCAGTTGGACTCTCTGGATGCGGCTCTTGATACTACAGCCGATCATGACTCTCGGACTTGTGCCTGTTGCTTGCGTCAGCGATCTCGTCTGGAGCTTCATCGTGTCTACGACTTTGTCATCCGCCTTTAGATGGAGTTTGAGCAAGTTTGTGCCCAGCTTCTTGCCCGTCACCCTCGTGTCACTATGCTGGAGGCTCTCTCTGCTCTTCGTACTTAGGAGGTTCGTCTTCGTGGTGCTGTTCTACTGACTTCTCCGTCAGTTCTTGCTCTTCGGCCACCGGCTTCGACTCCTACTGGTCCACGCTCGTCTTCTTCATCATCCTCGTCGTCTTCTGAAGTGACGACGAAGGCTGGTCTTTATTGCACCTATTGTGACAAGAATGGTCATGTGGAGCAGTTTTGCTACAGCAAGAAGAAGGATATTACTCGTCGTCGTTCGCCCAAGGGTACTGCAGCACCAGTCACAGGAGACTCAGATTTTCAGCGCAGTCCAGATGCCTCTACTGAGATTCTTGTGCTATTGCGTCGCATGGCTGCCTCTTCACCCTCGGGTTCTGCTGCCTCTGCTTCGCAGTCTTCTACTGAGACACCAGGTACATCATCATGGATTCTTGACTCAGATGCTTCTTTTCATATGACACCTGATTCCACCTGTCTTACTTCTGTTCATCTCTTAACTACACCATTAACTGTTCAGACGGCAGATGGTACTTCTCTTCCTGTCACAGGACGAGGCACTCTTTTATCCTTTTCCTTTCATGTACCATCTGTTTCTCATGTTCCTAACCTAAACATGCAACTTATTTCTGTCGGCCAGCTTACTGATCTAGGTTGTCGTGTGGTTTTCGATACTGATTCATGCTGTGTTCAGGATCGTCGCACGGGTCTCCTGATTGGTACTAGCCCTGGCGCCGTGATTCTCAGCGTCTCTGGGAGCTTGACTGGCTTCGTCCTTCTTCCGCTGCTCCTGCCAGTCTCTCCGTCTGCGCTGCTTCCTCCACGACGTCTTTTGCTCAATAGCATCATCGTTTAGGTCATCTTTGTAGTTCTCGTTTATCGTCTTTGGTTCGTCGTGGTCTTTTAGGGTCTGTGTCTGGTCCTGTACATCTCGATTGTGCGGGTTGCAACCTTGGCAAACAGGTGCAACTCCCTTATCCTTCTAGTGAGTCTGTGTCAGTTCGTCCTTTTGATCTTGTTCATTCTGATGTCTGAGGTCCAGCCCCTTTTGTGTCAAAAGGTGGTCATAAATACTATGTCATTTTTGTAGATGATTTTTCTTGCCATACTTGGATATATTTTATGTCTTCTCGTAGTGAGATCTTGTCTATCTATAAAAATTTTGCCACCATGATTCGTACTCAGTATGACTCTGCTATTCGTGTTTTTCGAGCTGACTCTGCAGGGGAGTATCTTTCTGGTCATCTTCGTAGTTTTCTTGCTGAGCATGGCACTCTATCTCAGTTTTCTTGTCCTGGTGCTCTTGCTCAAAATGGTGTGGCTGAACGTAAACATCGTCATCTTCTTGAAACCGCACGTGCTCTCATGATTGCTTCCTCTGTTCCACCATATTTTTGGGCTGAGGCTGTCTCTTCTGCTTGTCATCTCATCAATCTTCAGCCTTCTTCTGCTCTTCAAGGTGGTATTTCTATAGAGCGTCTTTCTGGACACCCAGCAGATTACTCTGATCTTTGATCTTTTGGGTGTATCTGCTATGTTCTTCTTGCTCCTCGTGAACGCACTAAACTGACAGCCCAGTCAGTTAAGTGTGTTTTTCTGGAATATAGTGATGAACACAAGGGATATCATTGTTGAGATCATACTGGTCGTCGGATGCGGATTTCTTGAGACGTTACCTTTGACGAGTCTCGCTCTTTCTATCCGCGTCCTTCTTTTCCATCCTCTTCCGTCGAATCCCTCTCTTTTCTAACTTTTCTAGGTAGTCCCATTTCTTCTCTTCCTATTCCACCTCCTACAGTGTCTCACACGTCTTCTCAGCCTTCTGAGTCCACTGATTCTCTTCCTCCTGAGTCTAGTGTTCCTTCTCCTACCAAGCCAACTATCTCTCCTCCATCAGCTTCATTTGATTTTGTTCCTCCTCATCCTTTCTTTTACACTCGCCGTCAGCATCCGGTTGAGGTTACTCCTGTTGTCTCATCCTCTGAGGAGTTAGCTTCTACCTCCCAGCCATATGTTCTTCGTGATCATCGATCTATTCGACCTCCTGAGCGTTTTGGTTTTGCCGGTGCTGCCTCTGTTGAGCCAGTTTCTTATCGTGATGCTGTCATTCATTCTGAGTGGCAGCATGCGATGGCCGAGGAGATTTTTGCGCTTGAGCGTAATGGCACTTGGGAATTTGTCTCTCTTCCTTCCCATGTTCGTCCCATTACTTGCAAGTGGGTTTACAAGATCAAGACTCGCTCTGATGATTCTCTTGAGCGTTATAAGGCTCGTCTTGTGACTCGTGGTTTTCAGCAGGAGGCTGGTGTTGATTATGATGAGACATATGCTCCTGTGGCTCACATGACCACTATCAAGACGTTGTTTGCTATGGCCTCTGTTCGTATGTGGCCTATCTATCAGCTTGATGTTCAAAATGCCTTTCTTAATGGAGAACTGTATGAAGAAGTTTTTATGCGACCTCCACCTGGGTATTTTGTTTCCGATGATAAGGTTTTTCGCCTTCGTCGTGCTTTATATGGGCTTAAACAAGCTCCCAGGGCTTGGTTTCAGCTTTTCTGCGATGAATTCTTCTTTGGCGGCTTTCGGTCAGCGATCATAATCTTGCGTTGTTTGTCCACACCTCATCTCATGGGTGCACTCTTCTTCTGCTCTATGTCGATGACATGATCATTACTGGTGATGACTCTCAGTTTATTGATTTTGTCAAGGCTCGTCTCAATGAGCAGTTTCGCATGTCTGATTTGGGTCCCATTCGTTATTTTCTTGGGATAGAGGTTACCTCTACATCGCAAGGTATCTTTCTATCTCAAGAGAAGTATATTGGGGATCTTCTTGATCGGGTTTCTCTCACAGATGATCGCGTGGCTGAGACTCCTATGGAGTTAAATCTTCAGCTTCGACCCACCGATGGCGAACCTCTATCGGATGTTACCAGGCTGCGTTAGTTACTTGAGGACTTTGGTGTTTCTGTTGCTGCGCCGACCCCTCTTTTATCTGACAGTACAGGGGCTATTGGTATTGCCAGGGATCCGATGAAGCATGAGCTCACCAAACATATTGGTGTTGATGCTTCTTATATGAGATCGCAGGTTCAAGAGCAGATTGTGACTCTTCAGTATGTGCCTTCAGCAGATCAGTTGGCAGATTTCTTCACAAAGGCACAGACTCGACGGCATCATTATTTTTGTCTCTCAAAACTCAGTGTTGTTGATCCACCATGAGTTTAGGGGGGTGTCTTCATTATTCTTTTCTCTTCAAACTCAGTGTTGTTATTCCACCATGAGTTTGAGGGGGGTGTTAGAGATATATTGGGCTGTGTATATCGGCCTGGCCCGTCCCTTTACTGTATTAGGGTTTTCTAGCATTTTCCCTTTATGCCCTTGTACTCTGTATATATACTGGCCCTTTGGCCCCCATATGAATACAAGTGTTATTCCTAACATTATCAACAGTTTAACCATGTCTATCAAATCGAAGTTGTTATCAACAGTTTAACCATGTCTATCAAATCGAAGAACAACGTGTTGGTGCTGCTACCGCGTCAGCTGACCAGCATTAAGATTGATACACAACTGGTACATGAATAGCGGTGCGATGGGTCACATCACAAGCAAGTTAGATCGTCTGTGCCGGTGCTACAAGGGTGGTGACAAGATCCAAATTGCAAATGGTGTAGATTTGTCAATATCTCATATAGGTTCTTCTACTATTAATAGCAATAATAATCGTGCTCTCTATCTAAAGAACATTCTTTATGGCCATATACATCTCCGATGTAGAGGCTGGAACTTTTCTATTATCTAAAAAAGAGCATTCTTTACGTACCACAAATTTCAAAGAATCTTCTTTTCGTTCATAAGTTTGCCATAGATAACAATTCTTTCTTTGAGTTTCATTCGAACTTTTTTTGTGTAAAGGACTAGGTCACGAAGATAACCCTCCTATGAGGCAGGTGTGATCGCGACCCCTACACCCTTGTCACCAATTGGTCCAACCATTGTCATTAAGTCCTTTCTAGTGTCAAGCTTACGGCGGAGTAATGGCATAAACGGCTTGGGCATTTGTCTTCTTACGTAGTTTAATCTGTTCTTAGGTCCAATATTTTTTTCCAAATAAAAGTAGGGGGTTCTACGATGCTTGTCAACAAGTTAAGTCATCAACTGCCCTTTCGTTCATTTGTTAGGGTTTCGTTTGTTCCTCTTGAACTTGTTCATTCTGATGTTTGGGGACCGACACCCTAGTTTGTCTGTGGTTTTAAATATTATGTCAGTTTTTTGAATGATTGCAATCGCTTTTCTTGGATCTATCTTTTACGACATAAGTTAGAAGTGGAAAAAGTCTTTCTTTCGGTTTCAAAAACATTCTGAAGTCACTTTAGGTCTATAAGATACAAGCATTTCAGTTCGACTGAGTTGGCAAGTATTGTTGACTTAACTGATACTTTGTTTCCAGCGGCATCGCTCATCGTGTTTCATTCCTCGTACCCACCAATAGAACGGCATGGCCGAAAGAAAGCATCGTCATATTGTTGAGGTTGGGCTTGCTCTTTTAGCACAAGCCTCCATGTCACTTAGACCTTCCTAACGCTGACATATTTGATTAGTCACCTTCCTAATAGGGTCATAGATAATCAAAACCCTCTCTTTTGTTTTCATCGCTTAAATTCTGATTATGCCATGCTTTAAAATTTTGAATGTGCATGTTGAGCGAACCTCCGCTCATACAGTACCAGAAAACTGTCATTCCGTTTCAAACAGCGTGTTTTCTTGGTTATAACACACTGCATAAGGGATATAGTCCTCGTTCTTTTCAGCTTAAATTAAATTAATTAATATTTATTATTTTTATACTAATCAAATGATGTAATACCTTATAGTTATTCTGGGGGTTTAAATATTTCTTCTTATATTTTTAAAAGTAATTTTTTATATAATTTTTTGACTCTCAAGACTCTCAAAACCTACGGCAGAGTATTCATCTCTCGGGATGTTATTTCTGACGAGAGCAAGTTTTTCCATTCTCGAACAGCAACCCTACTTCTATTCCGACGACGCATCCTTCTCCTTGGACTGTTCTTCCTGTTCCGTTGGCCTTCCGGAGTCATGCCTTAAGAACCAAAACCATCACGCACTCTCGTTGGTGGAATCTGTCCACCCGGGCTGCATGCAGCCCGGCTAGCTATCTCATCCTTTGCTCAAGGAATTTTTTTTTGAGGAAAAAAGGCGGGAGTTCCGCCGCTCCATTAAAAGAAAGGAAGGAACATAGTTATAATTACAAGAAACCCCACTACCACGACCAACAAGGGAGGTGGGTGAAACAACCATAAGCTAGAACGAAACTACGTGGCCGAGCGTAAAGTCGAAATCGGCGGCGTGATCGTCACGGTGGGCGTTAGCGGTGAAAAGTCTGGCTGAAGATTCGACGATTACGTTCTTTCCAGATGTTCCAGAGGATGTAGACCATCCTTGCGTTTAACTCCTTCCTAGACGCATTAGTGAGCCTAGTCTGCAAGCTTTCCCACCAATCCCAAAGATTGGTCGAGGGGACCAAAAGCGGCGCAAAGGTGATGCTCCAGACCTCATTAGCATAGGTGCAGTTTTTGAAAAGATGGTCTTGGGTTTCCGGCATGACGTTGCACAAAAAGCAAAATTGTTGGGTCAACCAACCCTTCCTTGCTAGGACGTCGGCTGTGTTTAGCCCACCCTGCGTGAGAGACCAAGCAAAGAAATTGCATTTGGGTTCTGCATGAGCCTTCCAAACGAGTCCCGCCCTAGCCGACCTCGTGGCGCCGGCAAACTGAATCCGGTAAGCCGAGCTGGATGTGAAAGCTCCATTTGGCGTGAGCTTCCAAACAAGCTCGTCCGGGCTATCATTGAGGGGGCTTGCCTGATTTATTTTGTCCCATAGCGTGATATATTGGAGGAGTTGCTCCTCCATGGTCATTGGCGCTAGCGACCGGATCCAATTATGATTTTGAAGGCCGTCTCGAAGAGATCTAGATCTGGGCGTCGCAATGGCAAACAAAAGAGGGGCGACCACTTTAGGCGAAAGGCCATCAAGCCAATCATCCTCCCAGAACTGGAGGTGCTCTCCATTACCTACCACTACCCGAGTGGAGGCTTTGAAGAGTGCAATGTCTGCCACCTTATAGCCAACGGTGTCGGTGATTGTCTGAATGTCCACGGTTCTCTAATTTTTCCAAAGCCAGCGAAGCCGCAGCGCCCTGCCAAAGCGGTGTAGGTCTGGAATACCCGTACCCCCAAGACTTTTCGGTCTGCAGACTACCTCCCAATTCACCAAACATTGGCCACCATTGACCTGCTGACTGCCCATCCACAGGAAAGCCCGTCTTAGCTGATCAATCCTTTTGATGGCCCAAGAGGGTAGGGGAATGGAGGCCATGAGATAAGTCGGTATTGCTGAAAGCACTGCTTGAACAAGGACCAAACGTCCTGCCTTCGAAAAAAAAATTCCACGCCAAGGGGCAAGACGGCCTGCGATCTTGTCGAGAAGGGGCAAGAAATGGATTTTGCGAAGCTTGCGGAGACGTAAAGGCAACCCAAGATAGGTGCACGGGAAGGAGCCCCTCGTGCCATCGAAGGAGCTGAGCGTGTCCTCCAAATCGATGCCAGCAGTACAAATTGGAAAAACCGAACACTTGGACTTGTTCAAGGTGACGCCGGAGGTGGCTCCGAAAGTGTCCAACAAACCAATAGTGGAATCAAGATTCTGTTTACTAGGATGGGTGAAGATGGCTGCATCATCTGCAAAAAGAGAGATGCGCTGACATATTGGTGGGTTTCCAACAGGAGCAAGAAGGTTGTTGTCATCCGCAAGAACGAAGAGCTTGTGAAGCGGATCCATGGCCATGATGAAGAGCATGGGCGATAGGGGTCACCGTCAAGACCCTTTCATGGGTGAAGCCCGGCCCCTTGATCCCATTGAGGATGACCGCTGAAGAGGACGAACCAAGAAGCGTAGCGATCCAATCACGCCAGCGGGCTCCAAACCCCTTAGCTTGAAGCAGCTCAAAAGGTAGCTCCAGTGGACGGAGTCGAAGGCCTTAGCAAAATCAAGCTTGAGGAAAAACGCCGGGCTTTTATGTCTCTTGAGATGGAGGATGTTAGCTTGGGTACGAAGGAAGGTGTCCTGAATACACCTCTTCTTCACGAAGGCGCTCTGAACTGGGTCGACGAGGTGCTCAAGCTTGCCACCGATCTGTTAACAGCGGTTTGGAGAAGATTTTGCCCACACTATGAATAAGGCTAATGGGCCTGTAATCCGCTAGGCTCGCCGCATCCCCTTTTTTTGGAATCAGGATGATATTTGCTGAGTTGAGCAATGAGAAGTGTGTTGAGTGACCGCTTGCAAACCACGAAACTGCAGCAATGAAGTCAGCCTTGATGATATGCCAACAAGTGCGGTAGAAAGTGCCGTTGAACCCATCCGGACCAGGCGCTTTATCCTCCGGTAAAGAGGTGACAGTGGAGCTGATCTCGTCCTCCGTAAAAGGGTCTTCCAGCTCCATGAGATCATGCCTTGGTCGGGTTAATCTGTCCCATGCCAGAGTGAGCATCCTCGGCGGGCTGGACGCTAGATGGCTCTGAAAGAAGCGCGAGCACTCGAGTTCCATCTGATCATGATCCGTAGCGGCCCCCGTGGGGGTGAGGAGGGAGTAGATGATGTTCTTTTCCCTTCTGCTGGATGCCCTTAAGTGGAAAATTTTGGTATTTGCATCGCCAAGCCGGAGCCACGCAAGACGCGCTCTTTGCTTGATGCGGATTTTCTGAATGGTTGCCAAGCCTGTGACCCTTGCCTTTAGGGCAGATCTGAGGTCCCTCTCCAGGTCCGTCAACACACTAGTCTCCTGGGCCTTGTCAAACAACAAAATCAGCTCGCTGACTATTGCAAGTTGGAGCCTGGTGCAGGGGACTTTAGTGCGAGCCCATAAAGCAAGGGCCTTTGCCGTACGCTCTAGCTTGATGTGAAGACGCTTGTAGGGATCGGCGGAGGCAAGGGGCCGCTCCCAAGCACCTTGGGCGTGGTGAGAAGCCTTGAATGCAGATCCAATGGTTTTCAAATCTGAAAACACGAGAGACATCTTTGTTTGGGGTTGCCACTGGCGGGAGGGCATGGTCCGAACTCAAGGACGGGAGGCCCAAGAGAACCGAGTCCGAGAAAGCAAGCTCCCAAGCCGCAGTACAAAAGGCTCTGTCGATTCTTGTCAAAATCGGGTTGGCCTGCTCATTGCTCCAAGTGAAACGACGCCCCAAAAGACGTAGTTCCTTAAGTTGCATGGCGTGGATCGAAGATTTGAAAGCGTCCATCAAGACCAAGTCCACATTCAAGTTGTTCTTGTCATCCGGGTGCATGATAAGGTTGAAATCACCGATAACTAGCCATGGACTGTCCGAGCGCCCCATGTCGTTTTTAAGGCTATCGAGGAAGGCCAGCTTTTGCGCCCGCCCTTGAGGGCCATAGACCACGGTGATCCACCACTCAAACGCATCGTTGGTCGTGGCAATTTTAGCGGAGAGTGAGCAAAGGGTTGACCAAGGCACTGCATAGCCAAACCATGATCCCAGGTGTCAAGTTTTGTTTCTTGAAGGCACACAATATTGGCTCCAGAATTAGCAACAAGGTTTCTTAGCACATTACAATGCGCTCCCGAGTTAAGACCTCTGACGTTCCAGTTGAGCAAGCATAATTGTTCAGATCTACTCATGGAGAACCAGAGGACAGCGGGTGACAGAAATGGCCTTTTCTTTGAGGAGGAAGGGAAGAACAATGCCACATATAGAAACTGGAGGACAGCCTGCTGCCAAAAACAAAAGTCCATAGCAGGTGCGATACAAGACGGTGCAGTCGTGGCATGGCATAGGCAGGACGAACTAATAAGGGTGCCATCCGGACAGAAAGGCAGATACAAGACGCCGATACAGCAGGCGCAGATACAGCGGGCGTTGACAGAGCCCGAACAAAATGAGGCTTTCTTAACATGGATCACTTGGAGGCGCCGGATAGTGGCACTGCTGGGCTGATCAGGCCGTGGCCTGGATCTGAGTTGCGGGAGTGCTCGCAATCTTGAGATTTGCTAGGGCCGCCAACGCCAAAGCCGCCGCTTCCGGGAGCGGCCTCGCAAGGATGGTGGAGAGGTCGCGTGGAGTTGCGTCCGGTGCCGAGGGCGCCATGGCCTGGGCAATGCGCTGACGAGCTCGAGCTTCGATCGGGGTGTTGGAGACATTTGCAGCAGCGATGCGAGCGCTGTGACGGCTTGGGCGCTCCTTTAGCTTGAGGCGGCGACGAACATAGACCTGCAGGACGGGCCGGGGAGCTGGGGCAGTGACTGATTGAAGGAAACCTAATAATTGATTTACAGGTTGATCCGGGTGGCTTGCCATTACCGGGTTGACAGGCTGCGACGCTGGACGTTGGGCCTTCGGCAGTTCTGGTTCGACGAACAAAGGAGGAGACGTCGGCCGCTGGCCCAGGGCGCTGCCATCCCCGTTTGGCGATGGTGATCGCCCGCGGAAGGGAGATGCTTGGGCGCAGTCGCCAGCCCGCAAGAGTTGCAGGCGTCCACCCGCGCTATGCGGCCTCTCGCGTGGCGGGCGCGGTGATCACGAACGCAGGCGCACGACTGGTGAGTGCGAACGGCCGTCCCTGAGCGGGTTGTCTGCTGCGACAGGCGACTCCATCTCGGGGGAGACGACGCCGATGCTGGAGACCCCCCTTGCCGGCTGAGTGCTGTGCTGCAAGCCGGGCTCCAGAGGGGGCTCTTCATGGTTGCGGTAGTGGATCTGCAGCTCGCCAAGCAGGGTGGGGTCATGCTTGCGGTAGCGATGGTTCGGCGCGCCCTTGTCGCGACGGTGATGCTCGCGCCCCCTGGATAGGGCGCGGGGCGGCACTGTGCTATCATGGCGGCGAGGCCGGGAACTCGACCGCTGGCGACGGCTGGTGCGGTCGTACTGGCGATGCCGGTCGTCATCGTCACGGTCACGGTCTTCATGTCGGTGATGGCGCGGGGGGGAAGGAGTCCTCTCACGACGGTGGAGGCGCCAGGCCGGCTCGTCGACTTGCCCCAGCGTCCAGTCGAACTTGATGACGCGCATCCTTCCGCCGTAGTTGTCTTGGCGACGAGGGTCCTCCGGTGTCTCCAGCACGTCGAGGTGGATAATGACGAAAGCCGAGCAGAACTCCATCGGGCGCGGCGCTGCAGAGCCGCCTTCGCCGCCAGCCGACGAAGAGCGCGCGATGGAGAGGCGATGGGTCTTGGGGATGGTGTCCGGGTTGGCCGTCCACGCCCAGACGTTGAGGGTGGCTGTGTCTAGGAGGCGCGACGATTCCTCCTCGACGCACTGGAGCACACAAGCCGGCTCGATGATGTTCTCGACGACGCGCGGACACCACGCATGCATCGCCACGCCTTCTAGGCAAAGGCGTACCCGATGGCGGATCGGCGCCGACTCAGAAGTGAACCGCAGCGACCAAGCCCTGAAGACGATGTCGAAGGAGGCGTGGCAGTAGCGGCCGCGGTTAACTGCTTGGTCGCGCAGCTGCTGGGTGTCGAAGCGCACGAGGAAGTCCTCCGGGGCGTGGTTGGAGACATGCACATTGGAGTAGGAGCAGTCAGCCGCCCCCATGGCCGCGAAGTGCACAGTGGTCGGCGCTGCCGAAGGTTCCGGCCGAAGTCCGCCGCGGAAGGTGGCCGTTGCCCAGGTCGAGGAAGCCGTTGCCCATTGCGCTTCGAGAAGGCTGTCGGAGAGCACACAACTCGCCCACTCCCTTGGGCGGTTCTCTGGTTCACCCATTGTGAGCAGCGAGGCGTGGAATTGGTTGGGCGCGGCGAGCCGAGGAGGATTGGAGGGGACCGGTGGGGTCTTGGAGCGGCGACAGCAGGCGGCAATGTGTCCAGAGCAGAGGCAGGCCCGACATTTAACGGGGTCGCGGCAATCGGCGCGCAGGTGGGAGCCAGAGAGGCAACGGAAGCAACGGCGGCGGTCTTCTCTTTTACTGCGGTGTGGCTGGGAGAGGGGGCACAGGGCTTTCGAGCACGCGAGGGGGAATCACGCCACCAGTACCTCGGCTTAACTGCGCACTAACCCGTCTGCTCATCCTCCGCTGCTTGAATGCGCCCAGCGACTCCTTCCTTCTGACGGGGGCGCTTCGAGGAAGCCCCGGCCTTCAAAGCACCTTGCACCAACAGGAGTGATTCCGCTATCTTGTCGAGATCGGTGGAGACGACAGGCGAATCCCTTGTAGATCTGCACCATGAAGGCGGAGAGGCAGCCGGCGGGCAAGCAAATCTTACCGTTGCAGGTTGTGCGGCGACGACATCCCTAAAGCTGCGCTGGCCGAGGCAGGTGCGTCCCAGCGGTTTGAGGCAGGGCTTAAGGGGCGGTGTCTGGGCGACGAGCTTTGGTGTGGGTGCCGATTTTGGGTGCTGGTTTGGTTGGCTTGGATGGGGGAGCGGCGGCGGCGGCGGCGGGGTGGGGGTAGCATGGCGAGGGAGGAGGGGGCGAGCGAGCAGGGCCATTCTAATACGTTGCGTTTGCTCAAGGATTCATCAGGGCATGTACTCAGGCTGATATTGCAATACATAACATGCATGCAAATGCAATGGCCAGAGTTACAACTATACCGTGTGGTAATTAAGGAGGTGTTTAGGTTTGGGAGGCGTTGGGAAGCGAACCATCTGCGTTGCGTTGCGTTGCGCGCGTGGACGTGGATATCCTCATCTTGAGTAAAATTCCCCAATCTTCTCGGATGGTCTCGCCTTTTTGCTGGTTAGATGAGCTGGAGGTTGATGATCACTAGACTCTCTTACCTGATCTCTTGAATGCTCACAATCTATTGGACCACTTTGGTTCATTAATTAGGAGGTGTAGTATACTAGTACTAGTATATATTCATTGGTGCTACCTACCCCTTCATGCATCAGAACAATGCAGATCTTATTTGAACAGTGAATTGTCAATTCACAATTAAGCAATGGTAAAAAAAATTATATTCGCCTATTTGTGTCTGATCCCGGGGTTTAAAAAGATTTTGCATCCGCCACTATGGAAACATACATATGCGCAGAACTCTAGTCCAATCTGGAGGCTCATGCTTTTTTCTCTTAAAAAAATCAGGAGGCTTCATGTAACTTTTTTAATACCTGGATAAAAAAGTTATAAAAAAAACTAAAACATAACCAATGAGCCTCAATGGTAAGACACCTGATCCAGCTCTCCATTGATAAAGGAAAGACTCTTATTCCAAGTCTTAAACCACTATTGGCATTTTAGCGAAACCACTCTCAACAAGTGGTAGATATGCAAATCTTACGATTTGAAGACAAAGCCAACCTTAGACAGAACCAAAAAAATTAGCACGAAAGAAGAAAAATCTCACTAGTCCATGAATAGATCAGGGACCAAAGACACCAACCCTATTCAAGACTCCATTGAGAAGGATGACAAGGCTAACCACCACACTAGAGAAATTTAGAAAACGACCAACAAACCTTAGTCTAAAAAAAAGATCTAAAAAACTCTTAAAACAAGAAGAACAAAGGGTTCCCTCACCCTCCTACCTCCAGCAAGAGGAGTTGAGGCCGAGGTGGTGGAAGAGGTTGGGCCCGGCGGCTGGTTACTTTCATTTTCCACTTAAACTTATTCGAACAACACTGGTATGTTGGAGCCCAAAATTATTGGTTGCGTTGCATATACAAACCTACATCTTCACAGCTTTGAGTTTTCTATAATATAAATACATTTTTCAATTACTGAGAGATATGAATCACAATTCACAAATATGCCATGCTAAACTGGCAGAGGAATTGAGAGGAAACAGCGTTTCCGCAGCAATGTATAGAGTACTAGAGCAAATTAATGTGAAATGAAAGCGCTAAGAATTAATGCCAACTACGTACAAAGAGCTCAAGTTTCATCATAAAGGCGTCCAAATAACCACAACGTGGCTACCAAATCCGATCAAACCAGTATCTTCCATACGTGTACATTTGACGATGTGATTGCCGCAACGAGTTCAAAAAAAATCAAAATGACAAACGACGCACTTGATAAGCTTAATCATGGGAGGCATTAGGAATTTTGTAGAGTACATGTATGTTATCACATGTTGCCCCAAGGTTTACGAGTACATCACAAACATAAGTGCAGACCCAACCAAAACCTGTGACAACATGTGTTGTTGCCTGCTTGTCTTAAACCTTAGGGCAACAGAAGCAGACTCCCAACATACATGTCTCTATTAATACTCTCTCCATCCCATTATACAAAGCGTAACCGCAAAAAACGCAGAGACCAAGGAACCATTTTCTTTCACTCGCCACGACAACGACAACGTACGCTTCGTGCTGCTAACCAAGATTTTCATGAGCGCGCTCAACGCCCATGTAGATGGTTTGTTTTCCAATTGAAGCTTTGTATACCTTCACAAGAATCGGTCTGTACAGTACGTATTTGCTATACACACTCGCTAAACACAACACGCAGCAAACTTGTCCTGGCTTCTTGCATTCCAGAACGACGAACACTTGCCGCCTCGCCTGTACCCAGGCGCTACCGCCGTCATGGTGTCCTCTGCCATCTCCATCGCGTGCGCCCAGACCGCCGCCGCCGCAGCTGCGGTGTTCTCTTCAATCTCTGCCGCCCTGCAGCCGCGGTGAAAGGAAGAGCAAGCAATGGATCTTGAAGGAGGACTTAGGACATCCGATTCCTTTTCAATAGTTCAATAAAGATCGCAAGCATTGACATGTATATATCTGTGTCCGGTCATGGGGATTCTCCATCCCAATCATCGCTTTTTTCGAGACTCGGGCCTTGTTTGTCTCAGATTAAATTAAATTAAATTAAATTAAATGAAAATTTATTATTTTTGTATAAGCCAAATGATGTAATGTTTTGTAGTCATTCTTGTGGGGTTTTAAATAGTACTTCTTAAAGTTTGTAAAATATTTTTTTCATAATTTTTTGAACTCGTTAAGACGTATTTTGAGGGTATTACAAATTTGCTACAGTAAAATGCAACGCTACATTAATCTGAAACAAACAAGGCCTCAATCCAATGAGACCACTAACAGGAGTTAGATGAGAGCAACGGAGTGGTATAAAAAGGTGAATAGGGAACTTTTGGTGGGATTAAAGTGAACAAGGCATTTTCAGTGGTATAAACCAAAACTATGGATCTTTCGGTGGTATAGACCTAATTTTGTCTTTTTATAAATCATTCATTGAACATTTTGAAATATTATTTTTGAAACTTTGTAGGATTTTTTTTTTCTAAAAACCTCATAATTTTTTTTAATAATTTGCTTAGCCTTTTCATACCTCTTTTTAAAGATTGTCAACTTTTCCAACTACAACAAAAACTAAACTAAAACAACAAAACAACTTTATCTTGAAGTTATTGTAACACCTTTTGTGAACCTGCGTACCTGAACTCTTGGTTGCTTCCTTTGTCATATTCGCCAAACTAGAGTTGGTGTCAAATATGTGTACAAGTAGCCGTGGACTCTCAGCTATAATATAGGTTGGGGAGGGTCAGACTTATATTTGTGGCTCATATATAAAAGTCGGCACCTCTGCTCTGTAACATGTAACGACCAAAGTAGCGGCGTAAATACACTGGAGGCCAGAACCAGCATGTGGCAATGACCAGGGTGATCGGATGTTGCGTTGATGGGGAGAATCGTTCATAATTGTAACCCTGCAGATGTAGACTGTGAATCGAACTGTGTTCTCAAATATCGTGCCAACGGTGTCGTTCAGATCTATTACCGACGTCTTGTTTCTCTAACAAGTGTTATCAGAGCCAAGATCGGTAACACGGAACATCTCTTGGAGATCACATGGTTGTCGGATGGGTTCCAATGTGTGATGGGAAAAAGTCTAATCTCACATTGGATATTGGCGATGGAAAGAGAACATGGTTAAGCAGAACACAACCTCTAACTCATCGAAGCTACCACGTTGAAAAGGCGTGCAATGCTGGACAAGGACGATAGCTGCTGTCGCTACGTGGGATGCACCACTAGGAAGGGCCATGGCGACCACCACGCGAGATGCTCGTCCCAGAGCCAGCCGTGTCCGAGAGTCCGAGCCACATCCACTCCGAAATTAAGGCCTCCTACTATCGGGTAAACTCTGGTGAACTCTGGTGCTCAGAACCCAAGTCTCAACCATGACATGGTTGTCTGCACCAGAACCTTTCTGGTTTCAATTCTAATGGCAAGAATACATCCTCCCCTCCCTCTTCCTAATGACATATAGGGTCTCCAAGGAATTTTTGCAAGAATAAGAGCATGAACATCAGGCCCTGTATCCCTGGCCTGCATCACACCATAACCGGCCACGCCATCCAGCCCGCCCGCTGCACAGACAGGCGTTTTTGAAATTCTTGCGCGCGCACTCGCGCGCTGACACCGGCCAACACATGATACAAGACCTCATGTTCATGCTCTAAAACTGAAGCTGGATGATGTGGCTTGCTACTCTAGAAAATCGAGCAGACGATTTTGTGCCTAGTCATTCATTTTTGTTCATATTCTACTAAATCCATTATCAAGTACTCTCTCCGTTCTTTTTTGTTTGACGTTTTTAACTTTTGTACACATCTTTGATCATTCGTATTATTCTAAAATTTAGTGCAAAGATGCAAAAAAAAAAAAGTCATGCTTAAAGTATCTTTATAGATAGAACAACAAAATAAATAATATTTACAAAAAAATTTGAATAATACGAATGGTCAAAGCTGTGTCCAATAGTCAAAAACGTCAAACAAAAAAGAACGGAGAGAGTATACCGAGGGAGTATACAGTTCTAAACACTAAGTGAGGCTCCGGCCGTGCCTTCTGCAAATAGAATGAAAATAGAAGTGAAAGAAAAGCCATATTCCAGTGTATTAGAGTTTCGGTACATGGTTGTTACAGTTGTCATGGCAAATGAACCAGTACAATGGCATAATACTTGTAAGATAATACCGGCAATGAGCTGAAAAAACTCTTGAACCCAATCATCGATATCAATATGCCTTCAATATATAAACACACACATATGCTGTCTACCAAGAATAAGTTTGCTTCCAAACAAGGAAACAAAGGCCATGTGCTGGTACAAACCCTCGAAATTGCCTCCTTACACTGCCATTTTCATTTCTATCTTATGGTGAGGATCATAGGAGACCAGTTTGAAGTCTTCTGCCACAAATGAATCTATATCCCTCTTCAGAGTATTTATTTTCAAAACCTGCAGACCAGATGTATGGCATGGTAAGATAGTTAAATGTAACTGAAAAGTTTGTGACTGATCAATTGCTTTGTATACATCTCTACGCTAAACTAGTCAAGGATTTCTTACAGGAAATGGCTTAGGTTGCTTCTGAATTTGCTCCTCTAAGGCTCGAACATGTGTACTATAGACGTGGGCATCACCTATAACATGGATAAAATCTCCAGGGCAGAGATCTGCATGCATAGAAAAAGAGAAACATTGAGTCAAAGGACTATTTGAGTTGTTAAGCATCACATAGAATGCACGCTTCTTAGATTAATGAATTTTTTTTTTTTGTATGTGTTTGGGGAGGACGGGAGTAGAGGTCGAGATGATATGTGTAGTAGACGCCCCTTGCCCTAAGATGGGTTACTAGGACTCAGTCAAGAATATTATGCTATATGTAGCACTACGATTAAGGTGTTTTCTGCTAGTACAAGATATCCCGTTGGTCTACACAACAAAAATGCTTGCATTCGAATAGTTCCTGTCGCAACAATCTACTATGGCAGAACAACATCAATATATAGGGCAGGCAAGACATAAGTCTACATCTACAGTAGACCATTTTGTCATCAAACATGTCAGGAATTGGTTTGTCGTGATTAGAAGTTTCAATATATACAACTGAGATTGTTCAAAACCAAAAAAGACAAACAGGAAAGACTACCTAAAATAAAAAAGGGCAAACAATTGAACTTACCACAAACTTGTGCAATCATACATGTTAGAAGAGAATATGATGCGATGTTGAATGGTACACCAAGCCCCATATCAGCAGAGCGTTGATACATCTGACATGATAGCTCCCCATTCTCAACATAAAACTGGATTTTTCAGTACAACACAATAATTAGATAAGCTACTAAAAGAAGCAGATAGCATATTCATTGTTTGTGAAATGGGAGAGAAGTATGAGTTTATCACAACATAAACACATTAGAAAGCACCATATTAGCTGCCTTACAAGTATGTATCAATGTATGATGCATCACTAATAGCTTTTGGACTTGATGCGTACTAGCTAAGACAGTTCCATGTAGGAACTTAAAAGGAATTTTAATTTTACTGATAAAATGTTTAATATATTTATCATTGGTTCCAGTTGAGTAATAACTGTAGTTCCATGGAAAATCTGTACAAAGATGCAGCTGCCCAGAAGATCTGTACAATATTATGATCTAATTTTAAACAAATGAAAGAATGTACACTAACATATAATATTGTACAAAAAGGTATAATCTGTACTAACTTGTGCGAACATATGGCAAGGTGGAAGAGCCATCTTCTTTAGATCTGATGGATTCCACGCAGACAGAATGATACGCCTGTCGTCAGGATTATTCTTGATCTTGTTAATGACATCCATTAACTGATCAAAACCTTTTCCAGTATAGTCAGCATGCATGTCCGTGTATCTGTGGAATATGTTGTCTCAGTTTATAACCTAGCTAACAGTTGAAACGAGTTGGCGGTGGAAGGAGTTCCAAGCACTGTAAACTTACTCAGCACCAAAGTGTCTCCACTGAAATCCGTAAACTGGTCCCAAGTCACCCTCGTCCCTTTGTGATAAGCCAATACTAGAAAGTTGCCATGCAGATTAGAGTTTAGGAAATTCAGTTTATTTTACAGTCTGATGGTTATATCCAGGAGAGGTACCTGTCAAGGTATTCCCTTGAAGCATTGCCATCCCATATGTGAATACCTTCCTCCTGTAAAACCTGTAAATAAAGCTTGCATAAAATGTCATCACAAAATGAAATAATAAATACTTTTGCCTGAAATTTCAGTTTTAATTTTGTGAAAATTTCACAAACTTAGAGACTTTTCCATGAAAACTATCAAGAAAGTACAAGTTGAAGAATAAGATTCACAAAACTATTATGAGCACAACATTTTGCATGTTGATGTTTGCTTTGTATTGGACGCATACGTTTCGCACGTAGAGGCCAGAATATTTCCCTCCCCTCTCCCTTCTTCCCCTCTTCTAGGGCCACGGGAGTAGGGCTGGACCAAAAGATCGGGCTCGACGAGCTACTCGAGCTCGGATCGAGCTCGAATGCTAAACGAGCCGATCTCGAGCCTGGTCCCAAGCTCGAGTCTATTCGAGCCGAGCTCGAGCTCGATCTCGAGCCTTAACCGAGCCCAACCGAGCCTGAATAATTATCATTGCATAGCATATTTCTCACTTTAAATCTAAATTTTCAACCAATTCGAGCCGAGCTCGAGCTTGAAATCGAGCCCAACCGAGCTCATATGGTCTTATCGTCCCCTTAAAACAGCACAAATCCCTTCATTCGAGCTCAACCGAGCCGATCTCGAGCCTAACCGAGCTTTTATCGAGCTCGATCTCGAGCCTAACCCTAGGCTCGATGTAATTCGAGCCGAGCCCAAGCCGAGCTTGAGCCTAACCGATCTCGAGCTTTGACAGTCTAAGCTCGCTCAGGATCGGCTCGAATCCACCCTTGCACGGGAGGCGGACGCGGCGGTGGCACGGGAGACCATGCCCCCTGCCTTGTCCCGCCTTACCCCTACTCACCCGCCGCCGGTAGAGGGTCTTTCCCTTCTCTTCCTTCTCTAGTTAGTCACTCCGTCCGTCGTTTGGCGATCAGATCCGGCGAGGGGCGGCCAGATCCATCATGGACATCCCTAGTGGAACTCGAGTTGGTGTTGAAGGCATCACTCATGACTTGCGGTGGCTGGCTCGTGGCATAGTTTTGACGCCGGTGGTGATTTGGCCGGATTCAGAGTCAGGTGGCTATTTTGCCGCGAGGTGCTCCAAGTGGAGCTCGAGTAGCCTCCACAAAGGCGTCGCGGTGCCACCTTGGTGAGGTCCTCGGCTCCGGCTGCGGTGCAGACGGATTTGTCACTCTTGGTCAAGTCCCCTCCCCTCCACCCCCCTCCCAGTTCAGTCATTGTTGTCCTCCTACTCAGCTCCACCCTAGTGGGAGCCACGTGGCGCCAGGGCGGCTATGCGGGCGGCTACGTTTTTTCATGTCTCCGCTCTAGTTCCTCTGGCGGCGTGACTTCAGGATGAGGGTGTGCAGGACAAAAGCTTTGCCCAGCCTATGGGCCGATGGTGAACACACCTTCTAGCGCCGTTTTCTCCCCTTGGCAGTACAGTCGTAGGTGCTCCCTCATTCTCGAGTGAAAACCCAGGTGTGGACGGGTGACGGCGGCGACCTTGTCATCACTTCCTTTTTGAAGGAGCCATGGTGGTTCTCCAATGTTGTTAGTGTTCCTCTAGAGTTTCTCGTTTGAGTAGTTGTGCCGTTGCTGCATTTGTGGTGGTTCGGTTAGGTCGTGTGAGTTGATCGGCGCCGTTTGATAGGCTGCTGGTGTTGTTGTAGTCGCCTTCGGGTGAGGTGATCGGCTTAGGCTGAGGCGGCATGCGAGTTGGTCAGCTTTAAGTCGAGGCGACATGTGCAGTGGCAACGTTCACGCTGCCGTGGGTCTTGATGCTTTGTGTTGAGCAGTTGTATTACTTCTATTCTTCTTTAATAAATTGGCAAAGCTCCTGCCCCTCTTCGAGGTTGCACGAAAAAATTAAAAAAGATTCACAAAACTACGAGTACTTTGGCAAATTTTGTCAGTGAGCTACACCCTGTTGATTTCAAATGGCACTTGACACCTCGTATGCCTACCAGGAAGCCTCAAACAATCATGGGATGGCTCAACAATTCAAGCAGTAGTGTCACTGGCTAGTGGCCCCGAGCTGTCAGCCACCATTGAATGCAACAGTCTTCAGCTTAGAGATACAAATTGCAAAACCAACCTAGTTTTATGGAAGTGAGTTTTAAACATGTGTTCGCTGATAGTTTTAAACCTTTAGATTTGAAACTTGTCTTCGATTTTGAAGGCACAAGCTTGAATGAGTTGAAGAGGACTACTATGAGCTGGGCCATGGCGGATTAACAATTGTTCCAGAGTTCGGACTCCAGTAGACAAGACAAAGCCACTTCCAGTTCAAATGAAGAAATAACAAACGTATTCAGCATATTAACACGAAACATGGATGCATTACAACAATAGGCCCTCTATCTAGTCATGCAAGGTAGCTAACACAATAAAACTCAAATAAATAACTCAAATCGTGCTTGCAAACACAAGATTTTTTTTTTTTTTGGCATGATTAGAGTTCAAACATGACCACCTATGGGTGTTAGGTGGGAAAATACTCAAAGAACAGCTGAAGAAGTCAAATTTGAGCAAGAGGCTTATTCACAAAAAGATAGTCCAAAAATAACAATGAACTAGGGTATGAACGAGTGTAACTTCCAAAAGACTAACTAAAGCAAACTCTAAGGCGTACAATACAGTATATTATCGAGTACCATTGATCAGCCAAAAAGTGTGCTACTTTCGTTTTGAGCTATTACCATTAATAATATAACATAAGAAACTAACACCAAAAGTGGTTCGTAAATGAATGAATTTTAATATTTATATAGCAGAAAATATAAGTACATAATCAGTCAGCACCCACTAGTACCTTTGCACTCGTTGACCCACTGATGAACCATAAAAGCTCTTCAAGAACACCACGCCAGAACACTCTCTGGTAAAGACAACAAAAAACATAAAGAACATATTAATGAACAACAACAGTAGGTGGTACAATGGTACATTATATAATTTTATGTTGGATTCAGTCGCACATCAGTTATTGGTTGTGGAAGAGCGCAACTTAATATATGGGGCGATCATCACCTATTAGACTAGTCTTTTGCATTGAGTGGGCCTAATACCTCGGTTTTGGCTCCAATTGGGATTGTGGGTGTAGCGGCCCAATGGGACCCGAGCCTGAGAGGCCGAGACTAGGTGTTAGTCTCGAGAGAATTAGATCACTGCGGACCATGAGATGGTCGAATAGCAGCAAACACTAACAAGAATTTCACTTGTTAAGATTTTAATCACCATGCACAGATCTAGACCGCTAGACGGCACAGGAGATACAATATTTGGTTATGCAGTTCGGCACAATTGCCTACACCTGCGGGGCATTGACTATGGGGCTCTGCAGCAGCACAAGCAAACCAGGCCACACCGCTCATAGCCACAGGCCGCTGACCTACACGTCCTGTGCTACAACTATGTCGTCATAACAGGTTACAATGGCAAATCTCCCCTTTATATAGAACCTAGTCCGACTACAACACTATCCTCCACCTGCCTATTACAACTTCGAGTCCACGTAAAATTTTCATGCATGGCTCAAAAAAAGAAAATATATAAATATTAATAGGCTATTGTTGCTAATTTTTGTGAAGCCTAAAATTCCAATTGTTGAAATGTACTAGACTAAAGGATATGATCAAGGAAGCAGGGAAGTAGGAATTCATAAAATATGGACCTTTTATTAATAATTAATAATTTTCTCAATTTTCATCAAAATCCTGAGAACCAAACTAATGAGATGCTTCAATACTGATGCCTATGTAATATGCATAAATCACATACAAGAAACAATTTAACCAAAAACAAGGTACCATGAATCACTGAGTAGAATTTCGGTTAATATTGTTTTGAAGTTCTTTTTCTGATCCAATGAGGTTTATTCCTTGATTTCTTTTATCAAATTCTAGTATTATACTTTTTCTAAAATTATAGATCCGGGTAATAGTGCGTGTTTGACTTCTAGCAGAATGGACTGACTTGAATATTTTTACTTCTGAAAAATTAAAAGTACCATTCTTCAATAAATGACCATATAAATACCTTAGTTGTGAGTAATGGAAAATTCCTCCTCAAGTTAAATCGCATCTGATAAATGATATGAAAGAAAAATAATTAGTGATTTTTCCTTTCAACGAGTAAAATTCTGACACAACAGTGTAGAGAAAGCACCTGACAACCAAATTTTGAATATGTTCCTGTTCCTGTTCTATCATTTTTCCGAGCACCGGTTCTAATTATTTCCTGAACAAGATTAAGATACTGATACTCCTCGTGCCTTTCGAGTACCATTTTAGGCAGGAATGAGAAATTCCCAGTTTCAAACTTTTCCTTCTTACCATCCTTGCCGGTTGAATTAGCTTCAGTTATCGATTTTCTAACCCTGACATAGGTTGTAAAAGAATGCCTGATATTGTTTTCCACCACTGGGAACGATGAATACCATGGTTGGAACACCGAGTGATCGATTGGAGGAATGAAAGTATCACATTCGATGGTTGATTCTATGTCAGTAAGGTGGATAGCCTCACATGCAGGTGCGTTTAGGAACTCCCTACAGAACAATTCTAAGGTAAGCAAATATCAAATCTGATGGTAGCATACCAAGTAATACTGTGCCTCAAAATAATGTCCTTGCAAAACTGAACAACTCACCTGAGTACCTGGCCACCCCCTATCACAAAAGCTTTGTCAATTGTTAAACTGTATGGAGTTGATGCTAGTAGTTCTAAGGCAGAATTCAAGCTTCCACAGATGACAACATTTTCTAATGTTGCGAAATCAAAACTGCCTGAACGAGTCAGTATAACATTCAAGCGACCAGGTAATGGCCTAAACTTAGGGGGTATGCTTTCCCATGTTTTCCTTCCCATTATGACAGCATTTTTCTTTGAAGGGTCTGATGCAGCCATTGTAAGTTCCTTAAAAAACTTCAGGTCACCAGGCAGCTTCCATGGCAATGCGCCATCCTTCCCAATGCCCATGTCACGAGTGGCAGCAACCACCACTTGATAGTTTCTCCCAAGATCACCCTGTGAGCTGCCATTGCCGACATTTGTAGACAAGGCCATTGATTGAGATAGGTGGAAGCAGGAAAACTTCAGTTTCTTTCTGACTTCAAGAGATTTCGACCTTTGCGAACCAAAAGCTGCGATGCTAATTGTACTGACAAATTTTTTGACCTGAATAAGAGGAAGTAACATATAAGAAACTTAGTCAAGCAGAGAAAGCAACGATGGTAGAAGCCTTTGGATACTGAAACCCAATTCTGCAGAACATTAGCGCAACCATGTGCAAGAGACTATTAATACTTGGTAAATCTTTCCAGCATAACAGGAAACATGCACCGGAAATTAGAAAGCAAGAATTGAATGGAACTACTCTGATTATTCTCCTCTGTTATAATCCAAGAATCCAGAATACTCCTCTCTTGATGCGGGAAATATGTAGCTTCAATTTCAGGCACAGTCACACGAACCATGTCATGGGAGCTAAGATCGGCCTACGACCGAACCGAGAGACTGGTCTGGTGAACAGGGCAGCAGGACGTCGTGCAAGAGGAAAGAGAGAACGAAAGAAATGGCTGGCTGAGACGGAGCGGGGGTGTACCGAGACCGCCGCGATGCTCGCCTGAGCGACGGCCGAGGCGGCCCTTCGCGCGGTCTCGCCGAGCGCCGCCGTCGAGTCACTCGCGGAGGGGCGGATTGGGCGGCGGCGGGGTCGCAGCCGGCGAGGAGTCCAGCTGCTGCTCACGTTCGGGTGGAGGCGGCGGGAAACCACTGAACCCGCGCGCGCAGCCGCAGCCCTAAGTGGCGGGAAAACTGACCGGTGGGGCCACCACGAAAATTCAGTTTCCTAAACTGCCCCCACCCCTTTCCCGTAACTTCACTCCGGACGGCGAGCTATCCATCTTGTTTACTCTTTCTTTTTCTTGGATTTGGGCCAAGTGATTGGGAGCCTGGCGGCGGCGGCCGAGGAGGAGGAGGAGCAGATCGATCGCCATGAACTGCGAGACCTGCCATCTGAAGGAGCTGGTGAGATCCGATCAAAACCCATCTGTGCTCTCTCTCTCTCTCTCTCTTTTCTCTCTCGGTCTGAGGACCCCGATGCTGATGACGGCTTGATCTCGTTTTCTTGTTTGGTAGGAGCTGCATCCAGTGGAGATCAAAGATGTGCTACGGTGTAAGTTTTTCTTTTCATTTACCTTCAATTATTTTCCCCCATGCGTGTGCTTGTTTTCAGTAATATATGCTAGTCACTCGGTTGGTGTTTTTTGTAGTCTTAAAAAGAATTCTCTTTATGCGTTCTGTAGCATCACAAAGCGATGATTTATGAAACAAAGACGTAAAAAGAGCAAGGGGCGTACTATCTTTGTTTCGCATTTGACATTTGTGATTTATGGTGCTAGTGATCTTCAGAAGTTGGGGAATTTTTGCAGCTACGCTCCATCTGGGGAACATAGTTTCTGCCTTTACTGAATGTTGGGTCATTTAGTAGGAATCACGTGTGTTCATCGTTCCCACATATGAAGACGATACAAGGGAACCGTAGGGGAGCCAGGAACAATGCACAATGTAGTGGGTTGTTGTGGCCCTGTGGTGGTATATTGTAGCTCCAGTAATTCAATTTGCATGAATTTATGTGTGGGAAATCACAAGTCTTAGTAATCCAATTAGTTGCAACTGATGTCTTTGTATATATTGTGTTAATGATTGATTTCATCAGCTCCAGTTATTCAATTTGCATGAATTTATGTGTGGGAAATCACAAGTCTTAGTAATCCAATTAGTTGCAACTGATGTCTGTGTATATATTGTGTTAAAGATTGATTTCATCGTTCACTTTACATAAGTCTATTCACTCTTTTTTGTATGGTTCTTATTGTGTTTGATTTAATGGAATGTATGATTATGTTGTAGGCATTCTGCATACAATATTCTTCCATCGAACTCTTACTCTTGTTCGGCCCAAAGATGTTGACTGTGAACTCTTTGAGATTACCTATGTGAGTTTTTTTTTACTGAAAGACCAACTCCTCCATGTACTTGTTGCAAGCAGTTTTACTTACAGTTTCATTTTTCTCGAAGTCAAAATTCTGTCATACTTATGTTTGTGAATTGCTCCCAAATAAACAAATAATAACCATTTTTTTCCTTTCTTTCTATGTTTCTGCTTGTCCAGGTACAGTGTGGACTTGCTGACTTAGAGAAGGAGGTCGATGAAAAGATCAAACAGTTCATTGCTTGGGTGGAGAAGCATCCAAATCGAAAAAGCCAGGTTATTCTGTATGCATAAACAGTATATCCTGCTGTTTGCACGTTCTTGTGATTTGGTTTTAATATATCAGTAGCTGAATATCTCAGATATTTCTCTCCTTCTTCGATGAAAAGAACAAACACCCAGGGTGGTTCAGCAACAAGACTGAGAGGATTTACTGGGAACAATGGTTCATCAATTTGAATGTCATAAGCCCTAAAGGACATGGAAAATCACATGGCTCCAAAGCATTAATAAACATTGGAGGTAGTTTTGCTAATAAACTGCACAATTCATTCATGCCATCATCATGAGGGCATCCTTGTAAACATATAACAAATCGATAATAACTTGTGTGCAATGTGCCCTCAGGGCAAGCATGCGAAGAAAGCACCTCAAGACGTGCTGCATTGGGTGTGCTGATCCAAGAAGTCTTGTTCCAGATCATAAACTTTGCCAATGAGAAAAGGGATCATATTCCTCCAGTCTCTGATAGAATATTCAATCATGAAATCACAATTCCCAGGTGCATATTTCAATTTATCAAATTACACTAATCAGTGGGTATTGATAACAAGTCATTTTTTATACGTTCATTTACAGTTCTCTATCAGTGACACCCTTTTTTTCTGATGTATTTACAGCTCTTCAGATTCTGTATTTGGGTGGAATGCTGATGTTCTTAGGAAAGTGATGAACAGTTGATAAACATACTTGTTAAGCTTAAGATGACGGGTGTTTCCATGCTACATTCACATCTGTTATATAGGACATATCATTGTGGTGATTGTTCATGGAAGGTGTCTGGCCATCGTCAGTCTGGCTCACTGTACCAGTGCTGTATACAGAAAAAATGTGAATTGCTAGAGAACAAACTTAATTACCTGTTCACCAAGTAGTTTTTTTTTCTTTGAGTTGTACATATTTATCTTTTCAATCTGTGCCAAAATATTTATCTTAACTAAATGGTGGTTGTAAATCGCATAGAAACATTGAGAATTTACTATCTACCACTGCTGCTACCATAAGATGGTTGACTGCATTCTTTGTAAACAGTAGTCAACCTTTCTATGTCCTGTTTTAGCTGTACAACTGTCAAAGCATAAGACGGAGACGAAGATGACTGGCAATCAAGAGAGTTTTCGATTGAACTCTCGACACGGACCCTGGGTTTCCCTAGTCCCATAGAGATGGGAGAAGGGGTGGTGTTCAAGGAGATAGCCCTCCGGCAATTGATGCACTTAGAGAAGGTGTCAAATTTGTCACAGCCACCCGATGTTGAACACCATCTGGAAACACACCACCACACGACACCCGTGAGGTACCATCGTATCGACAACGTGCTCGGCAATGATATACAGGCACCTGCTCTTGCAGCACGAGAATTGAAAGGTGGTGAGATGAAAGATGATGAGTTACACTTAAGTTGGAAGATGATGAGTTACACTTGCTAAGTGCAGACGAGCCTAACACCTTCACCGAGGCAGAAGAAAAGGAAAAATGGCGTGCAGCCATGAAGGAAGAGCTGAGGGCAACGGAAGAGAACAAAACTTGAAGGCGTATTGAGCTGGCAATAGGCCACCGTCGTATTGGCCTCAAGTGGGTCTACAAATGAAAAAAGGATGCCACCGGTAACATAGTCCGGTACAAGGCGCAATTGGTGGAAAAACGATGTCCAATGCGTCGGAGTATACTTTGATGAAGTAATTGTGCCGGTTGCTCGACTTGAGTCCGTGCGGCTCATGATTGCGATCGCGGTGCACAAATGGTTGGACCCTCCACCACCTTACATCAAGTTCGCATTACTTAATGGAGATCTAGAGAAAGAAGTTTATGTCGAGCAATCTCCAGGTTTTGCTATCAAAGTAAGGAGCAACCTTCAGATAAAGCATTATATGGATTACGTCAAGCCCCACGTATTTGGAGTATGAAGATCGATAGCAGCTTGTTGTTTCTTGGTTTAAACCGATGCACTTCAGAGCATGGAGTGTACACTAGAGGCACAGGTACAAAAAGACTCTTGGTGGGAGTCTAGGTAGATGATTTGATCGTGATCGGAAGTGATCCAAGGAAGTATTCAAGTTCAAGGATGAGATGAAGTGCAAATTCAAGATAGTGATCTTGAATTGCTTTCATACTATCTCAAAAATTGAAGTAAAGCAGGACGGCGGCATGATCACCTTGTGCCAGGCCACCTACACGAAGAAGATTATTACTGCAGCAATGGTGCAAGGATGCAATCTGTCGACGGTTGAGATATCGATCTCAAGTCAACTAAGGTTCTTGAAAAGGGAGATAGAAGACCTGTCAAGCTATGCGAACAGCGATCAACGAGCAACAGGGAGACACAGGGGTTTTATCCTGGTTCGGGCCTCTCAAAGGAGATAATAGCCCTACGTCCAGCCTTTCTTATATATCAAAGATGATTACAAGAGGAAACTCGACGAGACGAACAGGTTTCGACGAGATTATGTGTGTGCAAGAGAGCGAGCTAACGGACAGATAGTCCAGGGTATCAAACGGCGCGTGTTCGCGGCACTCCGCGAGCACAGCAAAGCCTGGGTCGACGAAATTCCTTCCGTCCTCTGGGCAGTTCGCACCACAGCTAGCCGGGCAACCGGGGAAACTCCTTTCCAATTGGTCTACGGTGCAGAAGCCATCTTGCCCGCCGAAGTCGTACTCGGCTCGCCTCGCACTAGCTCGGTCAACTTGGTTGACGATGAGCAAGAGCGCTTACTCGAACTCGATCTCCTCGAAGGCACACACGAACGGGCACAAGTCAGAATGGCGCGCTACCAGCAAGATCTTCTCCGGCACGCTGCCAAATCAGTTCGACCAAGGGCTTTGAAGGTGGGCGACCTTGTTCTGCGCCGTGTCCAGAACCTGTCCAATGCCAACAAGTTAACTCCCCATTGGGAGGGCCCGTTCACGGTCGTTTTCTTCGCTTCGCCAGGGCTGTTACGCTGCAATGGAGGACGGAGAGAGCTGACCAGCACTTGGAACATCGACCAGCTTCGTAAGTTCTTTGTGTAGGTCTTTCTGTTTAGCTTCGCGCTTTTTGTCAAACCTCGCGCCTTAATTCGTCCAAGTCTCTCGGGCTGCCATGTAAAGTTCAATCCAATAAACAGTAAATTTTCGCGGCCCCCTGCGGCTCTTTTCACTTCTTGTCTTCTCAGACTATCTCCTCTCTGGTAACACTTGATGGCTGCCCAGTCTTGCGAACTCTTGGATCCGCGATCTTCAGGGTTTCCCTGTCCGTATCTAGTTTCAGCGAGTTCCTAAACTCAAGGTTTGTTTAAAACGGCTTTTCGCCTCACGGCTAAGTCTGCTCTCGTAAGCCCTCTGCGGCAGAGGCATTTACCGCTCACGGCACAACCACTTGGCAAAGCCTGCTCTCGTAAGCCCCCGTGGCAGAGGCACTTTCCTTGTTCGGTTACCCTCTGAATCGCCTAACTTACGTCGACGAGCAGTTCATGGAATGAGCCGATCAGGATGCGGGTGTCGCTCTATCTCTCTACGCACGTGCTCTAATTCACAAACTTAGGTCTTCGAGCATCATCCGTACCGGGGCTAGGGTGTCGCTCTTTCTCTTGTGCACCTGTTCGAGTTCGCAAACTCAGGTTTTCGAGCAGATGCACAACGGGGCTGGGAGTTAGGCTAAGCGCTCTACCGTTTTTTCGAAAACTCTCTAGCGCTGTGTTGCCTTTGCTCTTAGTTTCCTGTTCGTTCTTATCTTTTTGCTGCTCTCTTTGCAGGGAAAAGGTAAATATTTATTGCATTAGCAAAATTTACAGGTACAAAGTCCCTTTCGGGTTACAGCCCTACTACTACTTAGAAGCAAGCTGCTCCTTTAGCTCCTCAACCACTAACTTGAGGCGCAGAACTTCCCCCTGGGCTTTGATCCCTTCTCTGGCTTCAGCTCGGAGACGCTCGGTTTTCTCCTTGCTGAGCCTGGCCTACTCCTTGGCCTCCGCGCGAAGGGCTTCGACCTCTTCGGCCTGCTCCTTGGCCTCTGCGCGAGCAGCTTCGGCCTCTTTAGTCTTGGCCCGCAGATCCTCGGTCAGAGAATCTCTCTGACTTAGGTGCTTCTCGGCGGCCTCAAGCCGCTCGGCCAGCTCTTTAGCCCTTTCTTCCGCGGCTTGCGCCCTTGCGGCCAGCTCGCGAGGCTCCCCGGCTCCTCCCGGATAGAGCCGCGGGAACGAATCCTTCTCATCGGTCAACTGAGTCTTGAGCTCCTTCACCTCCACCACGTAGCGGTTCCGGCTTTCGCTCGCGGCCATGAGCTCTTCCTCGAGCCATGTCATACGGCGCTGCCCGCGGAAGGCTCCCATGACAGCGCTGCGCTCGATGGCGACGCCTTCCTCGAAGTCCGCTATAGTGACCCTCACGACCTAAGTGAGAGAAGAACAAATCTGTTAGGTTAAGTCGATGGTAACTTTAACGGGCAAGTTTCTGTTTAATGTTTACCTCTCGAAGCCTACTCTTCAAGTTCATGCGTAGGCGCTGCCCGAGCCCGTGGCTTGTGAAGTCCTGGATGCTCGGGGCTGCTGCTGCGCGGTGTCTCCTTCGCCGCGCCTTGTGGGAGCGCTTCCGCGTAGGGGCAGTGGCGACGGGTGAGGCTTCCTCGCCCTCAAGCCCTTGCTCCTCCTCCTTTTCCTCCGTCCGAGCAGCTTCGGGCAAGACCGGCACCTCTCTGACCGGGGACGTCGGTGGGATTACGGACAGGGCAACTTGATCTCCCTGTCCGCGGCCTTCTTCTCACTCCCCGGTGACAGGGACTTCTCCCTGCTCGCCAGGGATTGCCGTCGCCACAGGGACGATCTCCCCCTGCGACGAAGTGCTAGGCAGGACCGTCTGCTCGGTCCCGCCTTGGGCAGCCGGTAGAGCCAACACCTTGGCTCCGCTCTTCGAGGCGCCGTGCGCCGCTTCTTCTGCTTCCAGCCGCTCAACCGCGCTCTTCAACGGCCGAGCTGTCGGCTGAGCCAGCGGCAAGACGCCCATCTTTGCCGGCTTGTCCTTCAGGCGGCGACCTCGTTGCCGCGAGGCACCGTGCAAGTGCTTTCGGGCAAAGAAGGATCGCTTTCGACCGCTGCGTCCACGTCATCGGTGGCGATCTCCTCTGGGGCAGCTGATGATAAAGAGATGTCTTAAGTCCTATACGGTTTGCTGTATTGAAAAGAGGGCAGTCTCATCGTTAAGTACCTGCCGTGGAGGGCTTGATCTTCTTGCGCCTCTTGCTCGGGGGCTCTTTGGCTTCCTCGCCTTGTCCTCCGGAAGCTTGCGGCGACAGGCTCAGCTCCTTGCTGAGCTGAGCGCTCTTTTGGTGCAACGCAAGAAGTTTTTCCTTGCGCGCTACCTCCTCCTTGAGCCTCCTTTGCTCGGCGATTTGTTGCAGCCGTTCCACACAGTCCGGATGATTTTGTGTGAAGCGCTTCAGCTAAAGGGACAGGTTCCATACCTCTTTGTCGCTTTGCTCGGCGAGGAGGGATGGACTTGGGCGTTCTCCCCTCGGCTGGCCGCGCTCGCGCTTAAGTTGCCCGGGGCGCTTCTTCGCCAAAGGGGTCTTTTGGGATGGTTGGCGGCCGCTGCGGCGCGGTGAGCTCCGCGTCGGCGCTGTGGCCACCTTGGGCTTCTCGGCCATCTTGGCCTTGCCCTTCCTCGCTTCCTCCGTCTCGGAGAGCTCCTCCACGATCCCTCCAAGGATCAGCTGGTCCTCCTGCTTGTTTGGGAAGCGAATGTTAGCATTTTATAACAGTGCAAGTCTAGCGACGCAAACGGGGATTTGAGTAACTTACCTCGTCTGTGCGGACGAGCACGTTGCGCTGGCACGTGTAGGCCACCTCGCCGGTGACCTCACCGTCCCTCTTGGCAGCCTTCAACATGGCGTCCACCTGCTCGGTCACCCATGCGTCGGTCGGTTGCACTGCCCGAACAGAAGGAGTCGTCAGTTCCTGTTCGGATGAAATTGCCAAGTAAAGGTTGAGTCTTAAAGGCATTTACCCGTGCTCTCCCTGGTAATGTCTTTCCATCCTTCTATCTTGTAGAAGGGGTAGGTTCTTCTCCGCAGCGGACAGATCCTGTTCGCTGTGAAGTCTCGGATGATCTTCCTGCCCGTGAGCCCGAGGCTCACAAGGGAGACGATCTTCCGCGTCAGGTACCAATCCTCGTCGGACAGCTCCAGCCGAGGCATTGGGGTTCCCTTCACCGGAGCCTGTCCGGTGAAGACGAGCTTGCGTGTTGAGATATCTCTTTGTAATCCTCTTTGATATAAAGAAAGGCTGGACGTAGGGCTGTTATCTCTCCCGAGAGGCCTGAACCAGGATAAAAACCCCTGTCTCCCTGTTGCTCGTTAGTTGTTGTTCGTTCTGTTCGGCGTGTCTCCTATCTCCCCTTTTCAAGAACCTTAGTTGACTTGAGATCGATATCTCAACCGTCGACACAATCCCTGTCTTGTGTCAATAGAGCCCTGATTCAAGCAGAGCAAGGTGAGCTCAACACCTGCAACTGATGCTACTATGTATAGAAGTATTGTGGGAAGTCTTTGCTATCTGGTTCACACTCGTCCAGATATTGCATGCTCCGTTGGCTATGCCAGCATATTCATGGAATCGCCAATGATGGAGCACATGACAACAGTCAAGCAGATCCTGCACTATCTTGCTAGCACAATCTTTCATGGGATCAGATATGGCAAAGGAGGAGAAGAGTCATGCCTCGTCGGCTATTCAGATAGTGACATGGCAGAAGACGTGGACATACGCAAAAGCACAAAGCGTGGCCTTCTTCTTTCTTGGATCAAGTCCGGTCAGCTGGTAATCTCTGAAGCAGAGAGTGGTGGCTTTCTCATCATGTGAGCTCTAGCCTTCGCTTATGAATGTGAAGTGTGTTCTGTCGAGCTGTGAAGTATGGTTGCTAACCGTAACTGCTAAGTTGCTGCTTGGTTAGTTGCTAGTTTGTTGCTGTGATTATGTGAATGAATGAATCTATGATGGGCTTGTGCCTTTTGATTTGCGAATGTGTGATGTCTAGCTATACACGGTGATAGTAATGATTATGGACACTTTGATTCGGAATGTTTGAGTCAAAGAAAGAGGAGGAAGTGCATCTCGTCACAATGAACGCGGACGATGAACCCGCACTTCTATGAGTTGCTAAGTCGCACTTGTTGCTCGAGAACGATTAGATGTATACATGTACATGTGTTAGAGTGTACTACGAAGTGCTCTTGATTTCCAACATGCTAGGTTATGCGAGGTTTCCCACTGCTTTCGTGATTCAATAGATGCGGAATCCCAAAGGAAGTCAACCAAGGTGTACTCTCTGAGGTATCTCAACATAGTTGGTGCCAACCGCGTAGATACAACATAGTTTGTCTAACAATCATCGGTGCGGACGCATTACTTAGGCAACATGAACTATGAGGATGTTATTTAAAAAAAAATAAAGCTAGTGGGAGGCCCTTTGCGGAGACCAGTTAGGGTGAGAACATTGCTATGGTTATCTAAGGCGGTAACGGCACTTCGTTGGGAAAACTTAGAAACCGTAGAAGAAATACACCTATTTTATCTTGTAAAGTTGCAAAGTGCCAACAGATAACGAGAAGGGAACGATCAGTTTAATACACAGAAACAGATATTAATAGATAATAAGCAGTGATATAGAAGAGATAACAAGCGGGATGCGCATGCTTACAGCACTAATTAAAGCAGTCATAAGTAGTGACTGTAGTAGAGAGCTTTCATAGATAGAGTTGGCATGCACATAAGCAAGCGCTATAAATCGAAGTTTTGATGGGAAGTGTTATTGCCAAGGACATGCTCGATCGGTGAACAATTCCTTGATACCGCTGCACCTATTTGCAATTTTTTTTGTATAAGCATATGTGTCATGCGTTTGAAATAACGGACATAAGAAAGAACAACCAGGCTTGCTATATCTTAGAAGAGTCACCTGGTTTATGCAACTTAGGTCCTGTTTGTTTTAGATTAAAGTTAAGTTTTACCGTAGCAAATTTTGTTACTTTTATATATCCTACATGTTATAATAATTTGTAATGATTTTTTGAAACTTTTAGTAGTTTTCTTAAGGTTGTAAAACTATTTTTTAACATTTTTAGAATTATTAAAAAATTTTTGAGAATTCTCAATTTTTGTTTTAGTAAAACTCAATTTTACTCAACGCTGAAACAAGGGCCTTAGTCACAGTTGTTAGTAAGCACCTTCCTTCTGACAGAACGTTTTGATACAAGAGATGGAGCAGGCCTTGCAAAAGAAAAGGTATTGTTTATATCAGTAATCCATGTATGGTATCTCATTGGCCTGAGAACATGGGGAAGGACTGAACCTGGTTTCTTCTTTTCTTGTGAACTAAGCACGTTTTCTTGAGCAGGTTGGGGGAGTTGTTTTGGTAACCTGTTGTGAAGATAAGAACAGCTGTGACTTGTATATTTAAGTATAGAGGAGGAGAGAAGATAAAGATCATGTAGCAAGATTTGCTACATAAAAATACAGGCGAACGCACGATGCCTTGGATGACGCCCGATTGATCAGAGGCAACGACATAGCTTGCATGTATGTGAAATGCATGTAACTCGCGTTCTTGAAGAGCGCAGCAATGCAGTCGGCTGCATGAGATGTGTTTTGATGAGCAGGGAACATTAAACGAAAACTAAGCAGGAATAAGTGCAGTGGAAACAGCGGTAGCCATGGACGTTTCTGCACGATATGTTAGAAATATGGGCATTATATCAATTCCGAAATTAATTATAAGATATACCAGATGTAAAACTTAGCAGACACACAACAGACGATTCACACTGGCAATCAAGGAAACTCTAGCCGCACTCGCGGCTACAGCTACTGGAGTCAGAGGAGGAAACTTACGTTGTGATTGGCGAAGAGGAAATGTCCGGCCGTAGAGGAAGTAGTCGATGTCGAAGTTCGTCGCCTCATCGGCGTGAGCGGTCGCGTGGATGCGCTGCCCAGAAACCTAATTGCTTCTCTCCCGTGCAGGTCTCACAGCAGCAACCGGATCGGAGATTCCGCTCTCCCTCCTCCAAGTGCATGCAGAGAGAAAGGTTGACGAGGAATGAGGTCGTGCGAGGACTCAACACAGCAGATGGAAACGCGAAAGAAAAACGAGTGAAGTCTCTTGGACGTCTGCTGGAGATTTTATCCTTGAAATCGTAACCGCCTCCCCTCATACTGGCAATCAAGGAAACCCTAGCCGTACTCGCGGCTACTACAGTCAGAGGAGGAAACTTGCGTTGGGATTGGCGAAGAGGAAACGTCCGGCCGTAGATGAAGTAGTCGATGTCGAAGTTCGTCGCCTCGTTGGCGTGAGCGGTCGCACGGATGCGCTGCCCAGAAACCTAATTACCGCCCTCCCGTGCAGGTCTCACAGCAGCAACCAGATCGGAGATTCCGCTCTCCCTCCTCCAAGTGCACGCAGAGAGGAAGGTTGACGAGGAATGAAGTCGTGCGAGGACTCAACACAGCAGATGGAAACGCGAGAGAAAAAAGAGTGGCGCACACACGTTGCGAACCGTTTGTTTGATCCACAAAAATTGGACGCGAGGAGTTATCTTGCGAACGGATAAACCCAAAATAAAAAGGAGATTAGTGTGCCAGGATTAAATCCAAGGCACGGCTACCAGCGACTCGCGACATCGCAAGTCACGCGGTAAATCACGTAATCGCACGCGTGTGACTCTAGCAAATAAACTTCCATTCCTCATGTGTCTTATGACAAGAGGAGTTCGAAGCTCTCCCTTATATGTTGGTATATTTATCCACCAAATAGCAAGGTGGTATTAAAGTTTTATATGCTTTGGCATTTTTCATGAATGGGTCTATTGGCTATGAGCCAAATTCCAACACCATAAACCTGCAGGATCATGTTGGCATTGGCGGCATCAATCTGCGTCGAGGTACTGTCCTGTTTAATCTTGAAAAACAAACATGGTTAAGTAGAATAGTAGATTGCAATGGATCTATATATTATATGAAACTAAAAATGTAGTCATTTATAAGTGGTGCTAGATGATTCTGGCAGGCTAAGCGTAACAGGGGCAAAAGACTTGACTTGGCATGCGACATAGTCTTTTTAGAAGGCGCCTTGTTTGATAACGGCAATAAGATCATACTGCTTTCCACAGACAACAGTTATCTGTTGGAATAGCTTTCCATAGATTGCAGTTATCTGTGTTGGAATAGAGTTTGTACATTTGCTGCCTGTGCAATGAGATCAACTATGGGGTGACCAATAAGTGAACTCAGCAATGGGAGCATCCTTTATGTTTACATTGCAAGGATCCACAGAAATGACAGGGATCCGATACCTACAATAGTTCATCACAATGGTTATGCAAGGATTATAATCAATGTAGTTGACTTGTAAGCACAAAATCGTCAAGTATATTTTAGTAAAAAGAGCTTAGTACCGTGGACTGGCTGGCCCTGACAAGTAGGACACAGAAGGATTCGCCGGTGACGATTGCTTTTTTTGTGGCAGTAGTTGCTAGCAAAATACCACCATGGCTGGCCTGGTGATATTGATCTAATAGCAGCGCGAATTGCATATGTTTGTTTCTTGACGTATTTGAAAGCGAGAATAAAAAAAATAGTATCAGGATACCTGTTAGAGGAAACAGAAAAGGAAATGAGTAAGGTTGATGGGTCTGTGTTTTTGCATTTTCTTTAGTCCGTCTTTCACAGACCTCAAAGGATGCACGTTTGCCACAATAACAATGGCATCTGCACAAAAACACGTCCACACATCTATAGATGTACTCATGTACATGTAGGTGATAGATATAATCGTGTGACTGGAAAACGATATAAATTGTGTGGGCTGGATATCCTGGAAGCGATGTGAATCGAAGACAATGGAAGATAAGTGTGGCCAACCTTTACAGCAGTATGGCAGCGTTAAAATCCCGGAGAAACTCTCCCGGGATGCACCAGGTAAGTCTTTGCCTGTTTGGGGCCAAAAGGCCTTTTTTTTTTTTAGGAAAAAGCAGGAGATCTGTCTTGAATTAATTCAAAAGGAACGTTACAAGGACAAAAATTAGGGGGAGGTTTAGGCGTATTCCCCCAGACGCGCGCTACAATTGAGCTAACTTATTACAAAACGGACGCCTGCTGTCATCCAAAGGCGTAGGACCTCCAAGAGCAAATCGAAGAATATCATCGGCGGTAGCTCCTTTGATTTGAAAATGTGATTGTTTCTTTCAAGCCAGAGATGCCAAAGGGTTGCTAGCACGACCGATCGTAGATCTGGGCTAGGTTGGATTGCAGGATGTCCTTCGTCCACCAGGCCGTCCACCAGGCGTTGAGATCTCAGTGTGGGTCCACGCAGAGCGAAGTAGGCATGGGGCATTAAGCCTAGAAGCCAGCCAGGAGGTCCCCGATGTGGGAGGAGAAGGGGCACTCGAGGAAAAGGTGTTCTGGGATCTCCAGGCATCTGAAGCAGAGCACGCAGAAGTAGTTATTCGGCAGTCCCCTTCGCAAGAGGGCGTCAGCAGTCAAAACCCTCCGTAGGAACAGTGTCCAAGCAAAGAACTTGCACTTAGAGGGCGCCCACTGCTTCCAGATTAGCGCTAGCGCTGTCGGAGAAGTTCTACCCATGAATTGCATATGGTACGCTGAGTGAACATAGAAGTTCCCGTCTGCGGAGAAACGCCAGACGGCTCGATCATGATGGTTCGGACGGAGTGCAGTACGACTGATCTTTTGCCAGAGGGAGATCAGCTCCACGGCGAGGTTGGAGGCAAAACTCCGTCATAGGTCCAACAGCCAGTTGTTATTGTGCAGGGCGTTGGCGACTGTGCTATTTTTTCGTGTGGAAGCCGCAAAAAGTCCTGGGACCACTTCCTTTGGAGATTTACCAAGGAGCCAAGCGTCAGTCCAGAAGAGGAAGGTGGCTCTATTCTCAAGAATCAACTCAGTGCCAGCTCTGAAGAGTGCTGCGACAGTAGGGTCTACCCGGTCCAGCGAGACGAGGCACGATCTGGGGGAGCGGGTCAAAAGGCCCTTATTTGTGCAAACATTGCTGGGTATGAAGTTTGTTGCCTGAACAAAATGCTTCTCGCCTAAATGGATGGTTTTCTGCCCGGACGAAGTATTTCTTGTCCTAATAAGGCGGTAGGCCTGTCCTTCACAAGTCAATTCCCTCTTGGCGTTGTGGAGACTCAAGGAGAAGGCAGTGTTCAAGCAGTTCAACACTTGAGCTTTGGGAGCTAGCTGTCGGAGATTGAGTTTTGCCTTTTCGGACATGAGGTTACCTGGACGATACGCGATGTGCTGGGCAACTGTTTCCCAGTGTCATATTGATCAAGGCGTAAGAAAACTTGACGATTAAGGCTTTCTCGTGCCTTGGCCCAGCCCGTGGTTGTGAATCGTACTAGGGTTCCAAGACGGCACCGACACATCTCGAATTCCTAGGGATTAGTTACCATGTATGTATTTATCTTTCAATATCTGCATCCCTAGGGATTAGTATAAATTGTTTTCTCCTGCGCTAGGAATATCTGCATCCCTAGGGATTAGTCATGATAACCTTGCCTCTCCGACCTCCTCTTCGTCCTTCCTCTCCCCCTTGCTTCTTGCTTCTGTTCGTGTCGTCAAGAACACTCCTCTTCGTCCTGTGAGGAACAGCAGGTTAAGACCGGCTCTTCCTCTTCTTTCCTCTAAAGATCCTAGAGGTTCAAAATGGTATCTCTTGAAAAGTTGGATGTCTGATAATTCATCTGTTCATGAGCAGGATTTCAGATTGTGTTTTCAATAGAGAGCCTATAGTAGTTAATTGTACGAGGGTTTGAGCAATTTCTTCTTTCCTCTAATTCTAGATTGTCAGTTTCTTTCTTGGTAGATTTGTTATGCTACACGTGGAATGATTGATAAGAGTAAAGATGCCATTCTAGATTGTTATTTTTCTTTCTACATAATTGGCTTGCTGCAATTTTTTTGGTAACAACATGCTGTGCTAGGAGTAATTATTGGCTCATTTGATTATTTCCTAGGTTAGGTTATCATTTGCTCATTCTTTTGTTTATATGATTAAGCATCATGGTATAGCGTATTTAGCTCCTGAACTATAGTCCCTACTTTGTGTGATTGCTTTACTGTTCCTTTTTTCCTATTTGCATGATAGAAAGGGTGCAAAGGTCGTCCAGTATTACTCCATTAAAATTTACAAATTTATATAAGTTCCTCAATCTCTTAATTGTGGTTTTCTAATTTTTGTTTACCGAATGTGATAAAAAAATATCATGTGCATATACCAGGATATTATAAATAAGATAGATTGGCCTGTGCAAATGTTTGCTTTCAGTCATTTTTGGTGTTGTGTGTACTAAATTAGCAATACAACATATAATGTTTGCTTTCAGCCATTTTTTGGTGTTGCGTGTACTAAAATATTTGCTTGAACCATTTTGCACTGAAACTATATTTTTATTAATCCAGTGTTGTCATATAATCATGGTTTGTACTGAATTGATACATGACCATAATCTTTTGAGTTGAAAGCAGCTAAAAAATTAAAAGTTGAAAGAACTGTGACACCTCGACGGAGTCCTCGGAGAGTACCGAAAAATAAGAAAAAAATTTAGGAACTCTAAGAAAAACCATTTAAAATTTCACAAAAATAACTACAGAGTAATACATCGTTTGGCTTGTATAAAATGAAAAATTTATCGCAATAGTTTTACTTATTAAAGCTGAAAAAACAAGGCCTTGATTCATTCAATTTTTTTAGTCTATTTTTTCTCTTGCTGCTACTCAGTATAGATGAATTCGTAAATCTTAGTTATATTATCTCTGGTGTGCCTTGCACGTGTACGCTTACTAGTTATAATAGTTTGTAACGATTTTTTTTCAAGATTTTTAGTGTTCTTATCAAACATTTTGAAACTATTTTTAACTATTTTTTAGTCTTTTTGACCACTTTTCAAGATCTATTAACTTTTGGTACGGTAAAAGTCAACTTTATTTAACGCTGAAAAGAACAAGGCCTGAGATGAGAGATGTTCGGCTGTTTCGAGGATCTAGTACCCTGATTCAAAATTATAAGCTTAAAGGTTTTTTCTGCAAACGCTATTGGGCGGTTTTGGACGGGTGGATCGATACCCACTGCATGATTCAACGGCCAAAGGAACTAAAGACGACGTGGCCAGCTCCAGGATTTTTCAGCGACGTGCTCGACGTAGAGGCAGCGAACGCGTTCGTTGGAGAGATGCTGAACGTGGCTCAATAGAAAAACACGCTTTTAACAAGCAAAAGCAAGTTTTAACTTAGGTATAGATTTTAACTTAGGTATAGATGATGCACGTGAACCTTTCTAGCACAAATTACAGAGTTAAAAACAAAAGGAAATCTAAATTACGCTAAAAGGAGCCAGTAGATACTTGTCAACCGTATATACAGTATCAGCATCTAGCTAACATATATGGACTGCAAAGAAAAACAAGCATACATCTAGTGTCAGTATCTAACTTGTCTTTCTTTTCAGTTCTCTAACCTTCTATTTTTTCTTTTCATTGAACCTTAAAGTTGAACCGGGTTGAAACTTAATCGAGTTGCTAATGTACATTCGACACCATTTCGACAAAATTCAGCGCCATGAGACTCGACTGGCCCTTTTTTATAAGCTCGCACTAATAGAACGTAGTGACCGTCTGGTAGTTCCCCCTTCATACATACTCTTCCAAAAGTGGTAGAACATACACTTGATTCGGCTTTAAAAACTAAAATTTTTAGCAGCAAATATACCTGTGATTAAGGGATATCCATCAGCTAAAGCTGATGCAATTGTATTAAAGTCATCACTTGAGATACATGTTCAGCCTGAAAGCACGTGAAGATTTTTTTTACTCCTGCAAACAGTATTTTATCAGATGCAAGAAATATGTGTAGGTCACATTATATTGTTATGTTGGTTTTATAAGAGAAACATACTTGTTCTTTTACTACAGTCTTTACAATTATGTCCAATATTCCTAATAAGGACGAAATGTCATAATTCTTCTCATTTAAATCTCCATTCCTCTTTGACCTGTTGCGGTACTTTTTCAGAAGATCATCCACATCAATTAAAGGGCCATCAATGTATAATGATTCGCCCAGCAAAATCATCATAATCCTATGTGTCACTTCTAATGCAAAAATGACAGCATTTGCCATACATGTTCCTAAGAAAGAACAAAGAAATAAATTTAGTAAATAACAAACAACTTGCACTAGTAAAAATCATATGAAGTAAAGATCTAGCAGCGCTGCTTAAAAAAAATACATATGAAGGGTGCTCTTATGTTACGAGTTATTATTTAACTAAATTTGTCTCTATCAGTAAGGCTAGAATGATCATACAATATAAGTAAGGCTAGAATGATCATACATTAGACTAACAATGGCACCAACTAAAATATCTAGATATATACATATGATTTCGGTCTACAATCTACAATCTAATTCAAACTTTGAATTACTACTACTATCATGTAATAGATTTCAGCATGATTTCACACTAAATGGAATCAAACAGCCACACAACTAGCTGAACCACAATAATATAAAATAAGTATGATGGCAGATTAATAGGTATTGAGTGTTACGAACAGCTTTATGATAGGTTACTGAACTAAAACTCGTTGGTAGATTATTAAGTATTAAGCATGATTAATAAAGTATTAATAAAATGCGGTACTAAAAAGGCTGAAACTAAGAGCAATATGAAGGGTTACTCAACTGCTCATCCCAGCCAATAGACCTCAAAGGATCATATATACTACCAACAATTCCACCTATAAAAATATATACATGTAACAATCTAATTCAAACTTTATATCTACTACTGCTTTATAATAGATTTCAGCATAATTTACACTAACATAGAACCAAACAGCAGCACAAGTACCAGCTGAATAAAAAAACAACAAAATAACCAACATGACCAACATGATAGCAGATTAATAGGTATCGAACATTAGTGTGAAATGGCTAAAACTACCGAAGAACATCGATATCATACAGTGAAAAAATACCAAGTAAACATCATCTGATCAATTAGGAATAAGCATATATAAGTAAAAGGAAAAAATGATATGGTTCAAAACTTAAAAAGAAAACAGAGACATTTACCACCACGTTGTTCTTTTAACACTTCCAATGGGACAATATCCATTGAGTACAAGATCATCGTAAGAGAATCCAAATTCTGCAGCACCCTGATACAAGAATATGTCAGCATAAAAATAGGAATTCAAAATTCAAAACAAATATCTTTAGATCTATGTTTTTTACAACAAATGTGTAGAGCTCTATCAGTCAGCATAAAAATAGGAATTCAAAATTCAAAACAAATATCTTTATATCTATGTTTTTTACAACAAATGTGCAGAGCTCTATCATCTTGCTAAAGCGAAAGTTAAAACTATACAAATATGTTTTTTTATTTTTGTATGATTCATTAATGTATTAAAAATCTGTCAAAATGTGGCTAAACAAACCAACTTCTTGATTCAACTATGGATCATTGGATTGTTGTCACCGCAACCAATTGAAATGCAATACTGTGTTGTATGGTATCATGGTATGGTTTTCATAGTACTAAACAATGCGTAAATTGTACCAGCTACATTAGTGAAGCTCACCTCAGTTTTATCTAGCATATTTAGTTCCATGGAAATTCCTTGAATAATGTCTAATTCCAACAACCTTTTAATTCAATGGGCACTATTGTTCAATATTGGAAATCTAATAACCTTCTGTTACTCTCTTCAGATTTGGAATTGAGGTTTAGAAAATGCAAATTGGAACTTATCATTTATGCCAGAAGGTTAAAATTGTTTCTAAGAATCCATTTTGACCATTTTAAATCTCCCTTGCGCATCCTATAGGTTAATCTAGAAAAGAATTGGATCTAGTTATGACTGTTCTCTCAGCTGCCCAGTTATATTCTTTTGGAGAAGGTAACGGGTCGTCTAAAAGCCAGAACAAATCAACTTCCGTTTGCATGGCCATCTACTGCTGATTGAGGCTACATAACGGTTTGGTCCACTTAAGTGAGACGAATGCTAACGTTATATGCACTAGGGACGTTGATAGCTCTACTATGGTCCCTGTTCCTTAGCCCTACTTGTTGGCCTAGGAGCTCACACGAACAGCAAGCAAAACTCTCACAAGATCTCACAATAATGTTTACTTAGAAAGCAATTGAGGCTTACTGTATTGTAGGTGAACTAGTCCTCAAGCTTAGCTTACAAGTGCTCCTACATGTTCTATTTATAGGCTAAGCTGCACTGACCTTAGCTCAACATATATATCCAGAACATTCTACATCTAACTATTAATATTTTAGTTCTATTAATAGCTAGATGCTTCTAGTATCTAGTATCTAGTTCATCTATGAACTAGTAGTAGAACTAAATGTTCTATATACTTCTAGCATCTCCATATAGCTATCAAATAGCTACTCCTTCTACAATTTTCTAGCATATGTCAAGATTATATCTAACACTACTTATGGTAGAGGATATGCATTCATAAAAGGGACACCATATCCATTAGTGGCAACTAACCTAAGCCTTTTCAACCTTGTATGTCATCTAATCTCCACCAAATCAGCAGACTATGGGTTCAATCCCAGTCGTGAACCTGGTTCATGACAGCACTCTTCAATTCGCAGTTTTGAAATAGATGAACAAATATTATAGAATGGAGATGAAGACAAGAAGGTTACCTCAGGAGGCTCAGTGCTACATTTTTTACACTTAAAAGCGGGCATATCATATAAAAGATGTCTTGACGTTAGATTATTGAAGCCACAATATAAACATTTACAAGGTTTTAGCTGCTTTATACTCCTGGCTCCACGGATCAGTTTCCTGGGTAGAATAGTTTTTTTTTTAGGGGTTGGAAACTCCTGTCGGATCCTTTCCAGAAGTGTTAATCCCTGGACAGATAATAATGGGCACGACGGTTCTGATGGAGCAATCAAAGGAATGGGGATCGTGGTTGAGGATTCTCTGGCCTTCACCTTCTTGCCACTCCCCACGCAGGGAGGTGTCCGCCCTCTGGCGACCGCCATTGTCTTCCTGAACCGAAGAACCCATGGCAGATATCGGCAAGCACTGTGCGCCATCAGCACAAATCTGGGTCTCTTCCTACCGCGGAGAGATGTCGACGATGTTGGCCCCATCGAAGATGCCGACGCGCAAGGCTGTGCGGACGAGGAGGAGGTAGTCGGTCGAGACTTCTTCGTTGGCGAAGGCTGCTACGACACCAACTCCGCAATCTTTCTCTTCCTTTTCAGAGGTGTTAATCCCTGGACAGATAATGGACATGACGGTTCTGATGGAGTAATCAAAGGAATGGGAAATCGTGGTCGAGTGGTCGAGGATTCTCTGGCCTTCACCTTCTTGGCACAGGGAAGTGTCCGCCCGCCGACGACCGCCGCCGTCCTCCTGAGGCGAAGAACCCATGGCAGATATCGGCAAGCACCGTGCGCCATCAGCGCAAATCTGGTTCTATTCCTACCGCGGCGAGATGTCGATGATGTTGGCCGCGTCGAAGATGCCGGCGCACAAGGCAGTGCGGACAAGGAGTAGGTAGCCGGTCGAGACTTCTTCACCGGCGAAAGCTGTTGCGGCACCAATTCCACCATCTCTCCTAAAAGCTGCCACTGGAAGCCCACCGACTCGGCGATGCCGTCACTGTTTCCTGGCGAGGAGAGGAGACGATCGACATGTTTTAAAAAAAGGAGTCGATCGACTTGGAGATTCGAGATAACAGTGGATCTAGAACCCAGACCGGGCCAACAGGCCGGCTCGGTTTGCTTAAGGCTCAACCACTAGGGGTGGGTGGGCCGGGTCACGGCAGATTTCACTTTTCACGACATCCAAATCCATTTTTATTTATTCATATGGTCCCATATGTCATGCAAAAAAAACTTATATTTTACGGTTCGATGGATCCTTCCAATAACGGATATATGAACTAAATATAAATAATGAGAAAACAACAATGTTTAAAGTTGTGCACATAGCCAAGCTAGATGGATCCGCTATCCTTTTAGAATATCTACTATGATATGGTGATGCCATCAATCATCATGCATCATGCAGAATATCTCGCTAAATATACTTCATGGATTATTAGTTGGAATATGAAGGCCATCGCATACCATTTATCGTTAACAGAAAATTGTTTACTTGACAAATCAGGAATGTATACTTTTCTTAAGAGATAAAGGTGTCATTCTTCGATTATTTAATTTGGAATCCAAAGAAGAATGTGAGTTCAAAAATTATTGACATCTCAAATTCTTGCGCCATCGTTGCGCCAAACTCATCACAAAACTTTGGTATTAGTACTACAATAAATTATGTCATGACAAGTTTTAGTGAATAAGGTGGTGTCCATTTAACTGATTTTGAATCTCCGTTTTAGAAAGAAGTCTTTAAGACGCTCGTACCATGCTCGAGGGACTTGCTTAAGACCATAAAGCGCCTTAGTTAACTTATAGACATGATTAGGGTATTTTGGGTCCTCGAAACCGGACAGTTATTACATAAATACAAGTTCATTGATAGATCCGTTTAGAAAAACACTTCTAACATCCATTTGTCTAAGAACAATATCATGGCTAGAGGAAAAGGCAAGAAGGAAATGAATAGCCTCAAGGCGAGCCACGGGCGCATACGTTTCACTATAATCCATACTTTCAATTTGGGTGAAACCTTGCGCCACGAGACGGGCTTTGTTTCTCACCACCATCCTACTTTCGTCTTACTTGTTCTTGAAAACTCACTTGGTGTCGATAACATTATGATTTTTTGGGTCTTTCAAATAATTCTCACACATTGTTCCTCTCAAAGCTGTTCAATTCCTCATTTATTGCGTTCACCCGATCGGATCGCTCACGGCTCACATCTTCAACAATTTCCTTGGGTTCCATGCAAGACACACAAGAGTAGAACTCACAAAAATTAATAGCACGATAGCGAGTTTGAACACCTTTACTAATATCTCCTATGATTTAAATCATAGGATGGTCCTCGGAGATGCTGTGGTATCCACGAGTGACGTTTGAAGGTTTTCTTAGGATATCTTAATCATCCTCAACTTGTTCTTTCACACTCGCTTGAGGAATGAAGGATGAAGAAGGTGCATCTTGAGATTCATCCGCCTTAGGTTCATTTGTTGACTTGATCTCACCAACGTCCAATATCTTCAACGCACACCGTAGCATCTTATCACCTACAATACTATTGATGTTAAAAGCTGGCAGAGATCGCAAACACATGTGGACTGAGGACCTATCCCTAGAAATTTGACCTAAAAATTGATAAGAAGACGGTAAAATTCATGATTGGCTTATTGCCAGATTAGTTTTGCTATCAGCTTATATGCTGATACACGTGACGGCGTGTTCTCCGCTCAACCACTGCGGATCACACCCCTGGTCAGATTTCTATCCTGCTAGCCTATCAGCCGCGCTCGGTTCGATTTGAGCGTGGGATGCAGCAAGGAGCGACTCGCGGATTTACCTAGGTTCGGACCCCCCTACGGGTAATAGTCCTACTCCTGCCGAGCCTTAGCTCTTTTCTTGTTGTGGTTGAATGGAACGTGGTTACAGAATGCTTGTGAACTGTGTGTCCAAACGCACGTACCCCCTCCCTTCTCTCTCCGCTCCTCTTATACAAGTCTTGAACTTGCGGAGAGAGCCGAGAAGTAGGCGACAATACTCTCGATACGCATAAGACTCGCGAGACATGACGGAGAGAGCAACGTCTTCGCTTTGCTCACGCCACGCGGCGCCGCCCTCGCGTGCTCTGCAAGTGGCCTCTGACCCGCACAGACACACCGGTGAGATTGCGGGCGGGGCCCAGCCTGCTCCTCCTGACGCGGGCGGCCATCTTAAGCAAACCCTCTCTCTGCCGGTCAATCCCGCGCCATGATGTGGCATGTACCGCTTCGGACTGCCGCGTCATTTATGCGATAATCATTTCTTGGTATCTATCCGCGTGGCGTCGCGTTAAATGCGCCGTCCTTCTTAGCGAGGAGAGCCTTCGCCTGAAGACTCCTTCCGCAACGCCCCGCCGCTGGGCCCCACTTTGACGATGGGAGGCCCTACGCGCCGAGGGCTCGCCCATGCGCCCGCCGGCGCGTGGGGCCCTCTTTGTGGCCGACGGGCTCGCCCACATCTTTGGGGCTGGTCGCCCTCATGGCGTGTGGGGCCTACTTTGATCTTCTAAGGGCTCGCCCATCGCCACTGGGCTGGCCGCCCGCTGTGCGTGGGGCCCGCCCGATCTTCGAGGGGCTCGCCCACGCCACTGGGGCTCAGTCGCCGCGCGCGCGTGGGCCCTCTTGACCTCTGAGGAGCTCGCCACGCCATGGGGCTGATCGCCCGCCGACGTTGGGCCCTCTTGGCCTTCGAGGGCTCTTCATACCCGGTATTTATTACACCGACAGAGCCCGGGTCCACCACGATCTGTGAACCGTCACAGACACACTTTTTCCGTTTCTCGTGCGGCGGAGGCGAATCGTGGGGCCCACCTCGGCGGCCGTCGCTGATTCTCCACTGCGCACGATCTTCCTTGGGAACCGCGCGCTTTTGGAAATCAAACGGGGGCAATGATGGAGCAGCAGCGTGGGGACGGGATCCAAACCGTAGCGCTCGCGCTCCTTGCTTATAAATACTTTCCTTGGCGCCGCGGCTAATCCTTCCGCACGCTAAGTCCTCAAACTGTCCTTCACCTTCTTCGCCGCCGCCACAGAGCCTTCTTTGCCACTGTTGCTGTCTTTTTTGCCAATCACCACCACCGCTTTCCATGGCGCCCAAACGCAGCAAGGGTCGCCGTAGGGACGTGCCATCGTCTGGGCCAGCTTTGCCTTCCTCCGCTGTCGACGAGGATGTGGCGACGCGGCTCCAAGGGTTCGTACCGCTCACCTCCGTCCGGTTTCGCGCCGGCACCATAGCGCCAAGCCCCCGCGACGGGGAGATCGTGACCTTCACCTGGGCGATGCTAGCGGGGCTCGTCCCGCCATACTCGGAGTTCTTCTTGGGGGTGCTTGCCTTCTACGAGATCCAAGTGATGCACCTTCCCCCCAATTCTGTCGTGGCGCTGACCATCTTCGTCCACCTATGCGAGATGTTCGTGGGGACGATGCCAAGCCTCCCGCTCTGGCGCCGGCTCTTCACGCTGCATGCGAGGTCGCGCCCGAGCGGGGCTGTTGGAAGCTGCTACTTCACGCTCCGCGACGCCACCGCCTTCATCCCGGTCACGGTCAAGTCCAACTGGAAGGACTGGCACCGCCAATGGTCATGTGGAGGACTCCGTGGCTGCGACGACCTTGACCTCCCGAGTCTTGTGGAATCCCTTGCCGGTGGGGTCTCTGCCCGACGACTTCGGCGAGCCGAGGTGATCTTGGGGGCGAATCGTTGAGCTCCGCCAAGAAGCGGGCTCACGGAACCCACGTTCGGCGGATTTTTGCGCGCCGCCTCCGCGGCTCGCATGAGGTTCGCCTACTTTGGCGATTACTCGGCGATGACGATGGAGTCCGCCTTGTCCCGGAGGTAAATGCTCCTCGATCTTCGGGTTTTGCCTTTTGGAATGTCTTTTCTTTTGACTCCTTGTCGACTTATGGTCGCTTTCTTCTCTTTTATGCCCAAATGAGAATGTGCGAAGAACGTGCTCGGCGATGGTGGCGGGGCTCTGGATGCGCCCACCGGCGACATCTCTTCTTGCGCGAGCATCCGCCCCTCTGCGGCCGGATCCACTAAGCGCAACCAAGATGCGTGTCTTGCCCCCATGGAGGTCTCTGGTCCTGCGGTCCAACTGGCTCGGGGACCACTGCAGATCCGCGATCCGCCCTCGGCGACCGCCCAGGCTCCCGCAGCCGCTGCCGCTCCTGCCGTGGCGGCTGACTCCGACCGCGCTCTCGGGAAGTGCCGCCTCATCCTCGCCGAAGATGACGACGAGGAGGAGGGAGGGGCGAGCCCAAAGAGAGCTTCGCCTTCGAGTCTGAGCTTCCGCCGTCTCCTCCGGCCCCCCCGGTGGGGGCCTTCTTCTTAACGCCGCCGCTCCGCCACCAGCGCGAGCCTTGGCGACTCTTCCGAATCGGCGCCGCCTCGCCGGTTTCTTACCTCCTTCTCGCCGGCGCTTCTGCTTTTGCGGCACTTGCCGACGCCGGCCTCCGCCGTCGCGCCGGCGCACTGGGCAGCGCTTTGCCGGCGGCGGTGATCGCGGCTAACGCCATCACCGCCTCCGCAACCAAGCGGCTTGCGCTGCCCCTTCACCTTCGCTTTGGGCGCCGCTTGAGTTGGCTTTCTCGCACTTATGCACATTTTGCATTAGGGTTAGCATGCTGCACGTTTTCGCATACCTGAACCCTGTCTCTGTTTATCTTCGTGGGATAGAGCGGACGCTGGGGCCTCAAGCTCCATCCCGCACGACTCGCCAAATTTCAGGTTGCCGCGGCTCCTTTGATGGAGACGAGGCCTCCCGCCATGGAGATTGCGCCGAGACGAGGTTGGAGGAACCTCCGGCCGTTGCCGCAGCTGACGCCAACGCCGTGGGTGCCATCGCCGCCGACGTTGGACGTTCTGCCGAAGCGCTCCGCACCCTCGCCCACACCTGGGCGGCGCAGGAAAGCACTCTGGCCTCGGCGGAGCAAGCCGTCGGTGAGCTGCGGCGTGCGCTTGAGCAGGCGACCGCCGCAAGGGAGGCGGCGACCCTCGAGGCTGCGGCGGCGCAAGCCGTCGTTGCGTCGGCCACCAAGGACGTCGAAGACCTCCGCGTGGAGCAGACTGAGCGCCTCCGGGTGCTCGCCGACATGCTGCGTGCCGCCTACCACAGCTTCCGGGACGTCCTGTACCCGCTGGGCATCACCTTATACTCCCCGCTGGAGGAGACGGCCGCAAAGATCTGCCGGCGCCATGGGCGAAACCGCCGACGCCCTGCGTGATCTGCCGGTGATCTTTGCGGCGCGGCGATCGAACACGGTCGCACGGTGCTCTCGGCAGCATGTTCGTCTGGCAATCCTCGCCCGAACGCGCGTTCGACCTAAAGCGCCGCCACGGGAACCTTCGCTTAGCTGGTGATCGAAACAGGTCTCGGTCGAGCTCGCCGCCAGCCACGTCTCTATGATGGGCGGCGCTGCGCCGGCAGAAGGCGATGAAGACGAGGAGTACACGAACTCCCACATCTGTTTTTGTCTTGTACAAATCCTGTTAATGCAGACTTTTGCTCTTTTGTTGTGAGTCTCGATCAAACTTCGCGCAAACTCTTTACTTGCGAAAAGAGGAACTGAGGCACCTAACCGCCAAAAAGCTTTAGACTGAACGTTCTGCCGCAAGTGAGCGCTGTTTCCTTAGGCTTTTGGTAACTTCAACCCTTATGGCCTCTCGGCAAACCGACCTTAAACGTTGCGTGGCGAGAGCTTAGCTTTCGGAAGTGGTCTAGTCGCCGGTGCCGCCGTTGGCGCATTGCCCAGACCGAGCCGACACACCAGGCTAGAACCCGCATTTCGTCCGCCGCCTCGCCCAACCGCAAGTTTAAGCGTTCGCCCTTGCAACTAAGGGGCCATCAGTCTTAAGTACTTTCGCTACCAGCTTTCAGCAGAATGTTTTCTAACAAACTTTTTAAGGCTACGCAACTGATCGCCAAAAGCTTTAGACAGAACGTTTTGTTGGAAGTGAGCGCCTTTTCCTTAGGCATTAGGTTACTTCAACCCTTATGGCCTCTCGGCAAACCGACCTTAAACGTTGCGTGGCGAGAGCTTAACTTTCGGAAGTGGTCTAGTCGCCGGTGCCGCCGTTGGCGCATTGCCCAGACCGAGCCGACACACCAGGTTAGAACCCGCCTTCCGTCCGCCTCGCCTCGCCCAGCCGCAAGCTTAAGCGTTTGTCTTTGCAACTAAGGGGCCATCAGCCTTAAATACTTTTTCGCTACCAGCTTTCAACAGAATGTTTTCTAACAGACTTAAGGCGAAAAAGAACATATGCCCACAGAGAGACAGAACTTATCTTTGTATTGCAGATGGCTTTGTACAATGCAGCCCCCGAGGCGAGCGGGGAAGGAAGAAGACATCGCCGCTCGGCTCCAAAGGAAGACCAAAAAAGCTCTTGGAACTGCTACCTACGGGTAGAACTTCCTCAGCTGCTCGACGTTCCAAGTGTTCGCCAATTCGCAACCATCCTCGAATGCGAGCCTGACTGAGCTTGGGAGGGAGACTGAGACCACCTTGAAAGGGCCCTCCCACAGGGGAGACAGTTTGTTGCGCCCAGCCTGCGCTTGGACTCTGCGGAGAACAAGGTCGCCCACTGCTAGTGTCCTCTCACACACCCGTCTTGCTTGATAACGGCGCAGTTCCTGCTGATACCTGGCGGCTCTGACCGCCGCCCTGTCTCGGATCTCCTCCAGGAGATTTACTTCATCCTGACGCCGGTCAGGGTCTTTATCTTCGCTGAACGCCGCCACCCTTGGGGACCCAAAGGCGAGCTCTGATGGGAGCACGGCTTCGGAGCCATATACCAGGAAGAAGGGGGTCTCGCCGGTGGCTCTGTTGGGAGTTGTCCGCAGCGCCCACAACACAGTGGGGACTTCCTCGGCCCAGCGCTTGCCGCGCTTCTCCAGGTGATCGAAAGCCCTTGTCTTGAGCCCTTTGAGTACTTCCGCGTTTGCCCGCTCCACTTGCCCATTGCTCTTCGGATGTGCGACGGAGGCGAAGCACAGCTTGGTACCCAGCTCTTCGCACCAGTCTTGGAAATCGGCACTCTTGAACTGAGCGCCGTTGTCGGTGATGATCCTGCTGGCAACGCCGAACCGGACGAAGATGCTTTTCATGAATTTTATTGCTGCAACGGACGTGATCGCCGGGACTGGCGTGGCTTCAACCCACTTGGTGAACTTGTCGACGGCGACGAACAGATGTGTGTAACCTCCGGTCATCCGCGGGAACGGGCTCAGATGTCGGCCCTGCACCGCGAACGGCGGGAGAGCGGGATGGTTTCAGCGCCTGGGCCGGTCGGTGGATCTGCTTAGCATGAAATTGGCACGCTTCGCATCTTCTCACCAACTCGAAGGCATCCTGGAGGGCAGTAGGCCAATAGAAGCCGTGGCGAAAAACTTTCTGGACCAACGCCAGGCTCCCTGAATGGCTCCCGCACATGCCTCCATGGATCTCAGAGAGAATTTCACTCCCCGCTTCCCGAGTGACGCACTTCAGTAGAACTCCGTTTGCGCCCTGACAATACAGGTCCCCACCTACCAGGGCGTAGCGCTTGGCCTTGCGCGCTATCTTCTCAGCCGACGCGTCATCGTCGGGGATCACTCCATCCCGCAGGTAGGCTAGGATCGGATCCATCCACTGACCTTCCCGGACGAGTGTGACGACGTTAGCATTGTCGTCGACGTACTCTGCCCGGCCTGGCATTTCCGCCTCAACCGCCTCGGCAGTTCTTCCGCCTCCTCCCTCCAACCGGGGAGCTGTGGCAGGATTGGTGACATCTCCTCCAGATGTGGGAGCTGCGTCAGGGAAAGCGTCGTCCCGCCAGATTGGGGTCTGCGACGACGGCACGTGAGTCTTTCTTCAAAAACCCGGCCGAACAGTGCCTTTGACGAGGCAATCTGGGACAGTTCATCCGCCATATAGTTGTCACGGCGAGGGATGTGCGCGAAGCCCAAGCCCTCGAAATGCCGCTCCAACCGGCGCACCTCAGCCAGGTAGGCCGCCATGGTGGGATCTGAACAAGTGAAATCCTTCCTAGCCTGGTTCATGACCAAGAGAGAGTCGTCTTTTACTTGCAACCGCCGGATGCCCAGGGTCGAAGCCACCCTAAGCCCGGCGAGTAATCCTTCGTACTCCGCGACGTTGTTGGTGGAGCGGAACTCCAACACCACCAGGTGCCGGACGATGTCGCCGGTGGGAGACACCAGGACGACACCAGCCCCAGCCGCCTCAAGCCGGAACGAGCCGTCGAAGAAGAGAGTCCACGGCGAGGGTGCTGGGGTGCCTTCAGCTTCTGTGTCCGCCGGAGTCCACTCGCTGACGAACTCCGCCAGAGCTTGCCCTTTGATGGCCTTTCGGGGAGCAAATTTGAGGTCGAACTCTGCCAGCTCCATGGCCCACTTGGCGATACGGCCCGTCGTCTCGTGGTTGAAGAGGATCTCCCGCAAGGGGTACTTGGTCAGCACGGTGACTTCTCGCCCCTGGAAGTAGTGACGACTTCGGACGCCACAAGACGGCGTGAGCATCTTCTGGTGTTGTGAATACCTCGTTTCGGCGTCGTGGAGGACCTTGCTGATGTAGTAGATGGGGCGCTGAACTCCTTCCCTTTCGGCCACCAGCGCCGCACTGACCACCAAGCACTGCATCTGCCGAAGTCGCGTCGGGGGCTTCATGTTTTCGATCGTCGCGATCTTGTCAGGGTTCGCCTCAATCCCCCTCTGGGAGACGAGGAAACCTAGCAGCTTGCCCGACGGAACGGCGAACACGCACTTCTCAGGATTGAGCTTAATGCAGTACTTCCTCAGGTTGGCGAAGGTTTCTTCCAGGTCGCCAATCAACTCCTCCGCCTTCTTGGACTTCACCACCAGGTCGTCGACATACACCTCCAGGTTCCGCCCTATTTGGGGGCGATGAGAGCGATATGCATGGCCCTCTGGTAGGTCGGGCCTGCATTCTTTAATCCGAACGCCATTCTTGTATAGCAGTAGACGCCCATGGGCGTCACAAAGGCGGTCTTGTCTTCGTCTTCTTCGGCCATGCTAATCTGGTGGTACCCAGTCGCGCATCCGTAGCACACTACTCGCACCTCATTGTGGAATCGACGATGAGATCAATGCGGGCGGTGGTATGGATCCTTCGACACGCCTGCTGAGGTCGATGAAGTCCACGCACATCCTCCACCGCCCGTTGGATTTCTTGACGAGGACGGGGTTCGCGAGCCACCTGGGATGGGCGACGCTCCGAACGACCCCCGCCCTTAAAAGCTTGTCCACCTCCTGGCGGATAACGTCTTGGCGCTCCACCGACTGCTTTCGGATCTTCTGCATAACCGGTCCCGCCCCGAGGAACGTTGCCAGCTTGTGCTCAATCACCTCCCTGGGGACCCCAATCATGTCGGACGGTTGCCACGCAAACACGTCTGCGTTAGACTGGAGGAAGGAGACGAGCGCGCCTTCCTATTTGGCGCCGAGAGAGGCGCCCACCCGAACGGTCTTCGCGGGTCCGACTTCGCTCGGGAGATCGCCTTAACCTCCCCGGCGAACCGGGAGGCACGGATCTTCGCGGAGGAGCTCCCGTCGGCTTGACCTTCTGGCGCCGATTGCCCCGCCAAAGCGAGAGCGTCCTTGTCGCAGCGAGCACCTCCGGCGGTCCACTTTCAAGACGATGGGGCCAGCTGGCCCTAGGATCTTCACCACCATGTACGCATAGTGGCAAGCCGCCATGAACTTGGTCAGCGCCGGTCAACCCAGTATGGCGTTGTACGGGAGGTCGAAGTCCGCCACCTCGAACTCGAGCATCTCGGTGCGAAGTTGTCGAACCTCAAACGTCACCGGAGGTGGACGCCCAATGAGACGGACTCGGCCCGGCGCGATGCGAAGAACGGAGCGCGGGAAGCTCTCTGCTTTGCTAGATCTGGGCGCCTTGGCGACCGGGCGGACGGAGGTTGAGGAACTCCTCCGTCTACCAAATCCGCCCTAGCTTTACATTCCGGACCGTGGCGCAACCACGATCGGGAGATGTCCCGGCCGGCGATCTTGGTGGGTGATCGGCTTTGATGAACGCGATCGATTGCTCCGACCACGCCAGCTGCCTTGCTGACCCAATGCCGGGCACGGCGGCGCACACCTCCCTCATCGCACGCTTAAAGCTAGCGTGGGACGGATAGGTGGCCGATCCGCCGTGGATAACGGCAACTTCGCGCTCCGCCTGTTGGAAACCAAGCGAAGCCGCTTCCTTGCCCGCTGCCGGACGCCTGCTGCTGCTCGTGGACGCGCTTGTCCACCAACTTAGTGACGACATGGCAATCTGTCAAGTCGTGGGAGTTGTTGCGGTGGATATGACAGTAGGTCCCTCCGTTCCACTCGCGGGGACGACGGTCTCGCCCTCGTCGCGGCCGCGGGGGCCGTCGTGGCAACGGCGATCGCCATGGCCGCCGCCGCGTCCGCCCTTACGGGACCGCTCCGCCGGGCGCGTGACCTCCTCCTTTCTTACGCTGCGCGCGCCCGTCGCGTGGCGGCTCATTGTCATCGTCGTCGCCATCGTCATCGCGCTCGGCGGCCATGACCTGCCCGGTCTCGGCCGCCTTGCGCTTCTTCTTCTCCTTGCTGCCGGGATTTTTCGAAGTCCTGGCCTCGCCGCCCGCAGCTGCCCCCGCCCGTGCAGCCGGGCGGAAGCAAGCCTCCGCCTGAAGAGCGCACTTGTGCGCCAGAGTGAAGAGCTCTTCCGTCGTCTTGATCTTGCGGGTGGCCATCTTCTCCTTGACCACAGGGTCTCGGCGCCTCTCCTGAATGCCGTGACCACGGCGTCGATGGAGATGTCGGGGATGGTATTGCGGACTGGTAAGCGGCGGATGTAGTCGCGGCGACTCTCCTTCTTCTCGCTTCCACGTTGTGGAGATCGTCCTCGACTCGGGCTGCTGCTCGAGCGTGCCACGAAGTTGGTGATAAAGAGCTCGAGAGCTCCTTCCACGACCCCACGGACTCGGGGCGGGTTCATGAGCCACGGCGGGCTCGCCGGTGAGGATCGGGGAAGTAGTTCGCCGAACCTTCCTCGATCCTCCACCGGCCGCATCAACAGTAGTGTAGATCTGCAAGAACTTCGTCGGGGTTGGTGGAGCCGTCGTACTTCTCAATGGGGGTGGGCCGGAACCTCTCCGGCCACTGGACTAGGCGCAGCTCCTTGGAAAAGGCGCGGCAACCGACATCGGGAGCCTCCTGCTCCTGGACGCGGCCTTCGTCTCGCCGTGCCCGCCGTCCGGACGGCGCTGAAGATGCGCCGCCTTCTCTGGCGGCAGCGTCGCGGAACCCTCTGGTCCCCACGGGCGGCGGCGTCGTGCGATGTCGCAAGACTTTGGTCGTGCCGCTGCGGAGCTTGTCGCGCAAGTCTTCTCCTTGTCGCAGATGGCTGTCCTCAAGTGGGACCGGAGATCCCCCCTTTGTCTGCTGCTTGGCGAACCCCTTAGAGTCGCTGGCTCAGTAGTCTGGCCCGCTCCCTCACGCCAGAGATCCGTGGGAGAGCGGAGAAGCCAAAGAGCGGGGAGGCGGAAACACGGTTCCGCGGCCCCGCGACACAACCACCACCGCCAAGGCAGATCCACGAAGCGGCCAAATCGCCACCACGGCGCCGCCGAGAATCCGGTCACCGGAACGGCGGGTTGTCCAACAGGCCACGCCGCATGGAGGTTTTGTCTTTGGAGTGCACTCCTCCAAGGCCAGCGCCGCTTAGCTAAATCGGGCGGCTACCGCCGGTGATCCACCGCCATTGCCGCGGCCGAGACGCCGCGGCGGCAGCTCTAGCGGCCGCCTCTGGTCTATCGCGGATCGCGATCGACCATCGATGAAGTCAAGAAGCGAGAACCGCTAAGCGCTCCCTACAGGCGCGCCATCGACGGCGTGTTCTCCGCTCAACCATCGCGGATCACACCTGGTCGATTTCTATCCTCGCTAGCCTATCGGCCGCGCTCGGTTCGATTTGGCGTGGGGCGCAGAAGGAGCGACTCATGGTTTACCGTGTTCGGACCCTGCGGGTAATGGTCCTACTCCTGCTGAGCCTTAGCTCTTTTCTTGTTGTGGTTGAATGGAATGTGGTTACAGAATGCTTGTGAACTGTGTGTCCAAACGCACGTACCCCTTCCCTTCTCTCTCCGCTCCTCTTATACAAGCCTTGAACTGGCGGAGAGAGCCGAGGGGGTAGGCAGCACAATACTCTCAGTACACAGACAAGACTCGCGAGACACGACAGGAGAGACGAAAACGTGCTGCTGCTCACGTCGCGCGGCGCCGCCCTCGCGTGCTCTGCAAGCGGCCTGTGACCCGCACAGACACACCGATGAGACTGCGGGCGGGGCCCAGCCTGCTCCTCCTGACGCGGACGGCCATCTTAAGCAAACTCTCTCTCTGCCGGTCAATCCTGCAGCACCACGATGTGACGCCGACCGCCATGGTCATCAGAAGCGGTAATCATTTCTTCACCGTCTATCCGCGCGTGGCGTCGCATTAAATCGCTCGTCGCCCGCAGCAGGGAGAGCCTTCGCCCGAAGACTCCTTCCGCCGCGCCCCGCCTGGGCCCCACTCGACAGGAGGCCCTACGCGCCCGAGGGCTCGCCACGCGCTTCGCCGACGCGTGGGGCCCTCGCCTCGGCCTTGTGGACGGCTCGCCGCACACGCTGGGCCTCTGGTCGCCCGCTTTGACGTGTGGGGCCCTCGCTGGTCTTCTAAAGGCTCGCCCACGCTGGCTGGGCCCGGCCGCCCGCGCGCGTGGGGCCGCCTGATCTTCGAGGGGCTCGCCCACGCATGGGCCACAGTCGCTCTCGTGCGTGGGGCCTCTTGGCCTCTGAGGAGCTCGCCACGCAGCGCTAGGGCCTGATCGCCCGCCTGACGTGTGGGGCCCTCTTGGCCTCCTGAGGAGCTCGCCCACGCGCTGGGGCCTGATCGCCCGGCTGACGCGTGGGGCCCTCTTGGCCTTCTGAGGGGCTCTTCATACCCCGGTATTTATTACACCGACAACATGGCTCTAGCGTTTGCCGAAGCAAGTCGCGAGTGGACGAATGTACCCGTTACTAAGAAAAGTCAATAGAGAAAGATAATGATCTAAAACTTACTGAATAGTAAAACCAACTCAATAAACTTTAGATTAAAAAACACAAGCAATGACCGAGTAAAAATTCAATTACTGGCTTACAAGAGAAGCACAAGATCAAAACAAATCAAGATAATCATACTTGCTAGAGGATAAATACATACTATATATCGAATTGAATCGAGGAAGTATAGTTTGCGGAATAAACACAAACGAAGGATCGGCTTATGAGGCAATAGTAAATTGTATTGTATGTGTTGATGTTCGATCCCTTTTACACGCCCTAAATGGGCCCTTTTGTACTACTAAAGTTCTAAATTGATACAAAATCAACTTGCAGATAAGTAAGGAAACTAAACCTAAGGGATATGTAAAGATAGCCGATATCAGCTAAAGTCCTTATCCAACACGCCTTTAACTGGCTTCGGATGGGCAATAGATTCTGAATTACGGCAAAACCCAGCCTGTCAATCTCAATTTTGGCCCATATCGACTTTTCATCTTGCATTAGCTTTAAAGCATAATCAACTTTTCAGCTTCAATTGGTAACCTGATAGGTCATTTTATGGTGTCAACAATTACTCAAGCCATTATGCTCTCCTTGAGAGCCATTAGATTCGTTAAATTTCACATCGCAAGCCTCTTCGACCAATTGTGACATTATTATACACACGATATGCCCTAGAGTTTGCGAAATAACCCTGGAGAAAACCAATGCCACGACGACTTTGAAACTTTCCTAGATGAGTTTGATTTTTATAGATGAGCTTGCATCCGAAGACTCGGAGGTAGGAGATATTGGGCTTCCTTCCAATTGGTAGCTTGTACAACGTCTTCTTGAGGAGTGGATGAAGATAAAGACGATTAATGCAATGTCATGCCTTGTTGACAGCTTCTACCCAGAAAATATTTAGTCACATACTCATCAAGCATTGTCCTTGGCATCTCTATAAATGTTCTATTCCTCCTCTCCACAACTCTATCCCATTGTCGCTATGGATCTTCTTAATCGAGCATCAAATTCTTTATGAGCCAAACAAGTCCATATGTAAGAGCCGAAGAAACTTGGTTGTGGACATGAAACTCTTGGAGGGATGTACATTAGCAACTTTCTTGCCAGCTTGACACACCCCGCAAAGGTGGTCCTTTAAAAATTTTACACCTTTCAAACCAATAACCAAATTCCGTCTAAAAAGACTTTTGAATTGGCCATGGCCATATTTCTAAGACGGCAATGTCAAAGCCATTCGAGCAAGATTTTGACCATCAAGCACATCAAAATGCATGACTTATCCAAAGAGAATTCAACCAAATACATATCTTTATATCGAATTCCCATGAAGACATGCTCATCATTTGATGCATTAAACAGAGACATTCCATCGAGATAGAAGACACCCTTAACACCAAGATCACAAAGCTTAGCAACCGAGAGTAAATTGAAATTCAATGAACTCATAAGGAGAACATTAGACAATGAATAGTCTTTGGAGACGACGATACTACCTTGACCATCTACCTTTCCTTTAGTATTGTCTCCAAATGCGATTTCATGGGTGGGGTCATCACCTCCCACTAATGAGGTGAAGATATGAGAGTCGTCAGTCATATGTGGTACACCCACCGTCAACGACTCAAAACCAACCTCCACTCTAGTAGTTAACCTAGAAGGAAAGTTTAATTCTTTGCCTTAGGTACCTGTTGGTGTTTCTTATGCTCAAAATTTATATTGTCGTAATTTCGCAAGCGCACGGAATACCTTATACTACCTCCATCCCTGAAAGAATGCTCTTTAAGGTTGTTTTGGAGAACCTAAGAATAAGTGTATGTAGGTGGGAATCTATAGTATTTATAGTGGTGGGAAGAGAATTTAGGGGTATTTTATAGTGGTGGGAGGAGAATATAGGGATACTTTATAGTGGAGGGAGGGAAATATAAGGTACTGTGCAGCTAGAAGAGCACTTATTTTGGGACAAATTTGAATCCTAGAAGAGCACTTATTTTGGGACCGAGGGAGTAGCATTTTCACACAGGAGTATTCTAGGGAAGCAGGATAAAGGGCTAGTTCAACAGAAGTCACCAACTTTTGTTTTAAAAAAGAGCCAAAGAGGATGAAAAGCTAGGTCATGATTCAGGTACGTGGATTGCTAATTTCCATGCTAATTGAAGATAATATTTATCGAGACAAATTGACTGTCTCAGGTATCGTGCAAGTGATATTTAGGGTAAAGCGAATTGTACGCTCCTGTAATACTACAGGAGCAATCCAACACAAAGTATTGCTAAACATGCCACAAAAGACGAACACAACATGCACATAAAGAAAAAGAAACAGACAATAACTTGAAATGCATGATTAAAAATATGGATTGGTTTATTTTAATTAAAAATATCAAAATAAATTAATAAAAACACTATATTTTACAAATATACACTACAAACTGCATAAATACACTACATATCATTAGAAATATATATATAAATAAATATATTTAATTAAATAAATATGCTATAGTGACGAACCGAACCGGGCCGGCCCATCACTATACGAACCGAACCGGGCCGGCCCGGTTCGACCTTGTTGGCCTGGCCGTTTGGCCACCTCTACAAGCTACCAACAAATTAAGCAGCCTTATCTTTATTAATAATTACAAATGAACTTATAAATACAAATGGAAATAGTTAGTAGAGGTAAATATTACAAATAAAACATATGTATCTTTCTATCCCTGTGAACAACAGAAATCATCGTGGATCTTAATCATCTTATATATGAAATTACGGCGTATAGATGAGTAAAATTTGCTAAAATGAATAAAGTTCACTTCAAAATATGTAATCTAAGTATAACATAGATCATATATATAAATGGAATCCCAACTAATGACTCAGGATTAGAAAACAGAGATGGGGTATTATCACTCCCGGTTCTAGACAAGAACCACTATTGATACCATTTTCACAAATTTCTATCTTTTTAAAATTTTATAACTTATTTATATAGTTTGGATGAAAACAAACTTTCTATATAAATTGTAGCTCTCGAGAATATCTACATCTTTGTAGGTTGATATATTTTCCATTTTAAACAATTCAGATGCATAAATATTCATTACAGTTTATGAAATTTATAACTTATTGAAATGAAGTCAAATTGAAACGACATTTACATAGAAATATAGTTCTCGAGAAGATCTGAAATTTTGTAGCCAAAAACTTTTTGATTTAATACCATCTACATAGTCAAAAAAGTTTTTAAAAGATTCGAAAACAAAGCTTAAATGGTGTATCTATCCTATATTGATCACAAAGAGTGAAAGGGTGAGGTGGTTAGGAGGGTTTGGGTTAAATTCAAAAGGTCTTGGGTTTAAGTCCAGGCCACGCAAAGTTCAAATTTTGCACGAGAAAGTGTACTAGGGTTGTAAACAAGATGGTAGATGTACGGCTGCATTAGCCGAGTTGAATTAATTTTAATTAAATTTTACTATCGAAAACTATATTTTTTGTCACTAGTGGTTTCCAAACCACCAATGATAACCAAAGGTGTGGACTCACGCAAAGTTCAAATTTTGAGTGAGAAAGTGTCCTAGGGTTGTAAACAAGATGGTAGATGTACGGCTGCATTAGCCAAGTTAGATTAATTTTAATAAAATTTTACTATCCAAAACTATAATTTTTTTTTCACTGGTGGTTTCCAAACCACCAATGATAACCGAAGGTTCTACCTGTCATTTTCACTAGTGGTTCAAAAACCATCAGTAATAAGGGTTCCTAACCGCTAGGGATAGTGTTTTCTATGCTAGTGAACAATGCTGATGGGCAAGGTCATAAAAATATAAGTGAGTTGCTATAATTGTAATGATTATGGGCACTTTGATTCGGAATGTTTGAAGTCAAAGAAAGGGAAGTAGGATGTGCATCTGATCGTTGTGAATTTGTTGCTCAAGAATAATTAGATGTAGATATGTATATGTTTTAGCGTGTATTGTGAAGTGTTCTTGATTTCCAACATGTTAGGTTATCCCATGCGAGGCTTCTCACTGCTTCTGTGCTTCACTAGACGCGGAATGTGGAATCCCAAAGGAAGTGCACCGAGGTGTACTGTCTGAGGTATCTGAACGATAGTTAGTGCCAACTGCGGGGACAAAATATTATTAAGATGTATATACCAACCAGTTTATCCAAAAATCTAAACCGAACATAATTAAGTTGAATGCACCACACAATTATCGAAAAATCTAAATTGATGAAAAAATATGAGCAATTCACTTACATCAACATCAATAATCAATATCAATAATAGATACAATCGTGACCACACCCGTCGCCCCGCACGCCACGTGGCCCGCCTCCCCGCCCGGCGCCGCCACGGGCGTTCGATCGCGCGAGCGACGCAGATCCGGCCGTCCGTTTTCATTTAACATATAAAACGATTTTTCCCGTCCGAATACCAAGCATGCGGGCGGTTCGCTCAGTTGGGGGATGTTTGGTTTGAGGAGCCACCTCATTCTAAATGAAATGGGATCATCTCATAAATTTGATGGGATGACACCATTCCTCGTTTTGAACTAATTTTTAGATGGGATGGTGATAAATGGAATCATTCCACTACTTAAACCAAACAAGTTGAAAATCAATTCATCGTCCCATTTCTTGAACCAAACACCCCTTGGGTTACCTCCGTCGCTCCGTTGCCTGGGAGGCCAGCATTCGAGTCCCGCGGGCTCCTCGCGAGCTGCTCATTTTTTCTCCGCGCGCGCGTGCATTTCCCGCGAGAGCGTCACCTGGGTGGCACGTGGCTGCCTCTGCCCAGCGCTGCTGCTTTTTGCTGCCTCGCGTCTTCCCGCCTGCCGCGCTGCACAGCTCGACGCACGTTCCCGCGCTGCGGCCCGCGCGCGCCCGACTCGCTCGACCACACGTACGTATACGTACGTAGCTGTACACGCACGTATAAAAATAGTACATGGGCCGACACGAGACATGCGGCACCCATGCATGCATGTTATCACAAAGGAAGGCATGGGCAGTATATCATTCATTTCATGCATGCAAAAGATGCAACCGCACCGTTGGGGATCTCCTATATAATTAACCATGCATGCATTCACATATGACATTATATATGCATGCATCCAGAATTAATCCTACCGATTCCTGATCAATTAATCCATGCATTCATCAATATCAATAATCTATAAATATTACAAGCGTGAGAACTCTTCGTTCTGGCCCGACACGTCGAACGCTGCTGCGTTTTGCTCTCAGCTCCGCGATGCAGCAGCTCTACACAGCTGAGCTGCGCTCGCGTCCGTCTGATCGTGGGCGAGAATTAGATCTGACCGTCCGTTTACTCTTTACATATAAAACAAATTTTCCCGTATAGCACTAGGCAACACGGGTGCTTTGTCCGCTTGGCTAGCTGAGCTAGTTCCTACCTCAGAGAGCATGATTCGAATCCTGCGTGCGCCGGTATTTTTTGCTTATTTTCCCCTATAGCCATTTGTTTTTTTTTGAAAAGGTGCCAGAGGCTTATATTCATAGAAGAAGGAGAGTCTTTACAAAGGTCGAAGCTTACGCGAACGACCAGGCCAATCAAGGGGGTTCATGGGTTGCTAATCTCCATAGGTTTAAATCATCTAACAGCCTCTCCCACACATGGAGAGTGGAGTTAAACTTGTTTGAAAAGATGCGGGAATTTCGCTCTTTCCACAAGTTCCACAAAGTGTAGATTAGAGTCCCATCCACCTCCTTTAGCCTAGAAGCCACAGTGCGGCGCTTGAAGAAATCAAGCATTGCTGAAAGGTTTTGAGGCAAGAAACCGTCCAGAACCAATTGATGTTTATGCAAAAGCCTCATCCACACGTCTTGGGCAAAAACACATCCGAAGAACAAGTGATTGAAAGTTTCAGGCTCTACTCCACAGAAACTGCAGAGATGAGGATTTGGCCATCCTTTAGCCTGAAGAAGGTCGGCAGTTGGAACACGATCCCAAAGAGCTACCCAAGCAAAGAAACGACACTTGTTCTCCGCAAGAGCCTTCCAAATTCTGCTGAAACTGATGGTAGCAAACCTCCCATGGAAGTGGACATTGTACACCGTTTTTGCCGAGTAAAAACCGATATCATTCCATCGCCATCTGATCCCGTCATCTTGATCGGTCAGATTAATGGACCTTATGGCAGAGTAGAGATTGAAACACTGGGATAGCTGTTCAGTGGTAACAATCTTTCGCAGGATAGAAAGCCACCTGTTTCCATTAATTTCGAAACTCACTGATCTCCTGGAACGCTTATGCACTAACTTGTAGCACGCCGGAGCAAGCTCCTTAGGCGAGTGTCCATGGAGCCATCTTGATGTCCAGAAGGGAAGTTTATCCCCGTTTCCCAGGTCGACCTGTACGGATGCATGAAACAAATCCTCATCAGTTTCGTTGCAAGGGAGTCTACGCTTGCTCCAAATTCTATGTGGCTCCGTCAACGAGAACCAAAGCCACCTCAACCTCAGAGACCTTGCAAAAATTGCGAGGTCTTTGATTCCAAGGCCACCCAAAGGCTTAATTTGGAGTGCAAACAAGAGACCATTTCACCCAGCAGTGACCACCGCTACAATTTTCAACGCCTTTCCAAAGAAAGCTCCGTCTGACTTTGTCAACCCTTTTAACAAACCAAGAGGGCAGCTCAAAACAAGTCATGAAATATACCAAAATGGGTGTGAGAACGGAATTGATTAAAACAATCCTCCCTGCTTTGGAGATCCATTTGCCCGCCCAGACGGAATCTTGCCTCTAACCTTGTGGAGCAGTGGAAGAAAGTCCGTCTTCTTTAGGTTAGTTTGCCAGAGAGGTAGGCCTAGGTACGAGCATGGAAAGTTCTTGACTGGCATCTGGAGAAGGTCGCAAAAATGTTGTGACAATGAAGGTTGGCATCTGATGGGGTATGCCTCGCATTTGGAGTGGTTAATGCGGAGACCAGAAGCTTGGCTGAAAATAGTAATTATTTCCCAAATGACCTTGAGCTCTCCCCCTTCGGGGTTTGCAAACAATGCCACATCGTCAGCATACATAGAAATTCTCAATCTATGAGCTTCATTCGGCAACGCTGGCAGGAGGTTGAGATGCGTGGCCCGATCCAACATTATCCTCAGAGGTTCTATGGCCAGTGTTAAACAATACAGACCTTACGCTACAAACCTTACGCATAAGGTGGTGTAGCTAAGCTAACGTAGCTTTGCTCAGCTGGCTAAGGGCGCTGGTTGTTGCGCTGGAGAGCGTCCGTTTGAACCCCAGCGACGCCAGTTTTGATGGAGTTTTTTTAATCCTTTAGTATTTCTTTTTTATAGGCCGCAAAAAAATAATTAAAATATGAAAGTTTTCCAAAATTAAGGCATGCATGCACAGAGAAAATCCATTAAAAATTTGATACTAATAAAAAAAAATTTACATCAAAATTCACAAAAAAGTTAGCTCTTTCTTGATAAGAACATATTTCTTCTCGATTTTCCACGTCTCGGTTTTATTTATGTTAGGCCACAAAGAAACATTAAAATTAAAAGTTCTCGAGCATATTTCTTCTACTTAACAACTGTATGATATAATCTTGACCCCAATTAAACCATGCATGCGCAGAGAATATCCACAAAAATTTGATATTAATCGAATTTTTTTTACATCAAAATCCACAAAAAATTGATAAGAACATATTTCTTCTCGATTTTCCGCTTCTCGGTTTTATTTATGTTAGGCCACAAATAAACATTAAAATTAAAGGTTTTCGAACATATTTCTTCTTGCTTAACGGCTATATGATATAATCTTGACCCAAACGACGTCTGACGGTGTCTTGTAAATGGAGGAGAGGCTAGGCTCACATATAGAGCGATGAGTGTGAACGTGGCACCTAGAAAGGCATATAATTTTGCAATAATGAGTAAAAATAAATATATCTACCTGTTGCAGGCAGCTAAGGGCAACACATGGGGTGGCTGAGCGATTTCTTCCGCCAGAATACATATACGTTTCAAAAGATAAGTCCTCATTAAATTTGTTTGTTTCTCAGGTTCACCATGTCATTGTTGTTGTTGACTCCTCAAATTTAGATTACCTTTTTTCTGAAAATATATATTTCAGTTTCCTGTCTGGCCCTTCCTACTCTGTTTTTCCTTTCTTTACAAATTTTTGGTAGTTCCTATTAATTATGTCCTTACGCTTTCAGTATATTTTTTATGTAGCACAATGATTTCGAACTCAACATATTAATCTGTTCATATCTTTGTCTGTTTGCTAAACTCAGCCATATCGATTTCATATCTTAGTTCGTTGGTCGAAATAATCTAGCTTTACAGACTTTAGTATTCACATACACTGCATTAATAGTTGTAAAGACTTTGTACATTTTTCTCTTCACTAGATTTGACGTCGACGGGCCACAGGCCCATCTACTCAACTAGTTCAATTACACTTTCCAACACTCCCTCACACAGCCTTACACGTGGGCAATTCACTTATACTTTCCAATGCACCAATCAGTTCTCTTAAAAGATTAAGTTGATGAATAAAGATAGATAATCACTTATATTTTCTAACACTCACGTGGAGGCTCAAGCCTCTAGTTTTGATAGTACCATATTAGTTACATGTCCAACGGAAGAGAAATTCACTTATATTTTTCTCACAAAGGAGAAATTCACTTATATTTTCCAACAGACGTAATAAGTAGAGGCTAGATTCCGTCCATCGGATCCACCGGTAGATAACTAAGGACCGGTAAAGGAGATAAACAAATGTATCTATATACACGCACATCTTACAATCTGCAACCACTTAGCAGAAGTAATACGCCTTCTTATATAACGAAACAGTGGCGAGCGAGCACGTAAATGTACAAAGCGATTTATTTCACTTCCAATAAAGTCACCGAGAGCATTTTTACAAAGCATTATTGATCCCTCTTGCCTCTCTTTTCATGAACACCATTACCTCAAATTAAAAAGATGGATGGAATCATCACATGGTGCTTCTAATGGTGTGCGTTAATGGAAGGCGAACACGGTGCCAGCATGTGTTCAGAATCCCTCTAAGGTTCCATATGGATTCCACGCACTCGGGCTGCACATTTGCGCTAGAATCAGCCTGCAGAGTTTGTGCAAAATGAACACAGCAAGAAGATTCATTACTTTTCTTGTCATGAGAATATCAAACGTCTAGAGTTAAACATGGAACTGACAAGATGAGTGAAATGAAGAGGATGTTCTAGGAAGAAAGGATACCGCTTTTGCAATGATTTCAGTATCACCTTTCACATCAACAACAGCCTTGAAGAGAACCCATGCCCATTTGTCACTGGTTATGTCACCAGCCACATATGGGACATCTTTCTTCTGGTAACGGGAGGCACCAAACCAAGTCTTGCCACCGTCAGTGGATATATCGACTCTCTCAATGCCCCGACCGCCTCCAGACAAGGCATATCCAACAACAGTGACCTGAAGAATACAAGATTGTTGGAAGTTTAAGAAGGGGGTAGTTGATCTAGTAAAATGGAAATCGGAAGATGAACATATGCTGAGGAAAGGAGTTCATCTAACCTGTCCTGGTTTATTAACGGCAGTAGTGTCTTCCAAAGAACATATGGCAGACTGAAATAGCAGAGTTACCAAGAAAATAGTCAGTATACCATCACAGAAATATTACACATCACAGAGGAACTTCTAGGTGAAGATGAAATGATGTTATGTCAGTGGGATGAATGCTTTTAGTAATGTTATTGTCTTATGACGTCGTCAACAAATCCTACACCTTATATATTAGAAATGGAACCTGTAGACGGACTGCTAGCTTATTCCGATTTTACATCATACAACTATTGTAGTACCTCAGACAAAGACACACGTAATTTTCAGTCAGAGGAACACAGCCATGATGTTCTCCTCAGTAAATTCATATTATCAGAACTAGTCATATAATTGTGAGTAGAAGAATTAAAACACCTGTATCGGGAAGTCCATTTGAGGCTTCCTGGTTGACCACACAATATTATCCCAATCAACTGATGGAGGGAACATCTTATAATCCTTTTGCATGAAGAAACCCTAAATCACAAACTGATGAGTTCCGTTCATCTTGTTGCCAAACAGAAAAGGCAATTACTTGTAGCAGTGAAGATAACATAATGCACCTGAGACTCTTCCCTAATTATGTCAATTCTATCTAGCCATTTCACAGAACGAGCACCAATAACACCTGGAACAATGGCACGAAGAGGGTATCCATGATCACGCTTGAGTACCTGGGTAACAGAACATTATTGAAATATAAATCAGGACATGCACACATAAATAGAGTGATCAAGAATATCATATAAGAGGCCTGTCTGGTATGGTGTATCTCAGTCAGATAGTCAACTAAGAGTAATAACACACAGTTCTCCTCGTGAAGACGTGAACTAAAGGAAACTGTCATTTTGTACCTCACCATTCATTTCATATGCAATTAGTACGTCAGCAGCAGGATTTGTGGCCTGGCCTAAGGGGATTGATGCTTTGTAAGGACCACCTTTTTCCTCCTACCAATGTTGTGAAAATAATTATATTCAATTCAATTAGCTAAAGCTGCCAAATTTTTGTCATAAAAACGGTTACAAGAAACTTACAGGACATTGATCTACGCTAACGAACTCAACATGCATTCCACCTGATGGAGTGATTTCAGTATGATATGGCACACCAAGAAGTTGAAGCACATCCGATAACTTAGCACCTCCCCAAGTTGCTGAAATCAAGCATATATTAGGTAACAATAAATTCAATGATTATTCAATAATGCACAAAAAATACCAAAAAAAAGCATCCAGACGGAAAGCCTCTGTTGTAAGACTAACTAACCCAAAGAAAGCACCAGCATAGTTGTTTGGATCATTCAAGGCATTCATAATTTGTGAACAAACTCTATGCTCAAGATTATATATTTTTTTAGATAATGGATTCACTTCCAGCCTCTACATATGAAGATGTACACAACCCAAGAGTCTTACGAGAGTACAAAAACCATTAGTAAATAGAGCTTAAAATGAAATGAACAACAAGCAACACATAGTCTATTATTAGCCCCCCAGCCATAACTACCGTTGAGGTAACATTCTCAAGATTATATGACATCCAATAGTAATCTCATAGGTTTTCACCAACTAAAAAGTGATAGCTGAGACAACTTTTCTACACATACCTAAGAGCATCTCCAAGTAAAGTCAATCACTAGTTATAAAAAAATGGACATGTCGTCTATAACCTATAGATAGCAAATGGACAACCTCTCCAATGAAGCATCAATAACATTGTCTCTAAAATTAATATGGACCCCCATATATAATAATGTGCATGCACCTTGTAGTCTGTCATGACTGAGTCTTAGTTAAGAGTGTGTTTATCTCGCTCCTCTCATTCTGTCCACATAAGCAAAATGCTGAGTTGGAACCTTATAGCTTTATTGGAGATGCTCTAAGTGGAGAACTCTAATGAAAATTCTAATCTTATCACATCCAAAATAAGTGATAACGCTAACAGAACAAGAAAGCGCAACGGCACAACATACTAACCATTCCCAAGAGCACAAACATCCCAGCCAACGCCCCTCACCTTCCTACTCTTGCTCATCTCTGTCCTCCTGTTCCCTGCACACTGAAGTACATCTAAACATGTTACGCTGATTCGGCTCTAGTCTAGGAATCCAAACACCTCTCAAACCCCAAAACCCACCTGCAGAGTCGCGGTGACATTGTACTTTGGCAACTTCCTGCGTCCAGACCAAACACACAGTTCAACATTCATCTCCATCTCGACACTAGGCAGGCCAAGATTTACCTACTGTTCTTGTTGAAATCACTCACCTGATGTCATCCAGAGAAAGCTGCCTCGGCCTGCCTATGAGGCCATCGACGGTGACACGGTAGCTGCAAATCCAAACGGAGGGGGAGAAAAAAGGAGTAATCTTTGTTAGATAAAGAAACCGCCTCATCTATCCATGCAACCAGAGAAGCAGAGCAGAGAACCTGCGGATGTCGTCGACGACGGGGATAGGGCCGTGGTTCCTCTTGAAGAAGAGGTGGACGGGGGTGAGGTAGGAGGCCACGAGGTCGCGCCGCGCTGGCTCCGCGTTGAAGGGCTCCTGGATCGTTCGCCGCAAGAGCAAGAACCCACGTTGAGCAAGCACGAGGGCATCGCAATGCGCGTCAGGGGGAAGAGGGGGAGGGAGCTGGAGCTGATCGACCTTGGCGTTAATGCGGAGGGCCGGGTGGCGCGGGGGCTCTTGGGAGTAGTCGGAGGGGCCTCGCAGCGCGCCGCCCTGCATCGTCTGTTCGCCGTCTCGGTGGCGCCGGCGGTGGCTTTCTTCTTCTTGGATGGATGGATGGAGTTTTTTAAAGGAGCCGAAATGGGGCGGGCTGGTTTCGATGCAGCCTAGGCGGCAGCCAGCGGTTTTTGCGAGTTCCAGAATACCAATCAAAAGGTCTCCGTCGTGAGAACTGAGGACTGAGAACTGAGCCTAGCTTGCATTTTGGTGGCGAGAGAAGTTGGGGTTTAAATCCCGGTTTTCTTTCTCAAAAAAAAAATCCCGGTTTTCGTTTTATTTAGATTTTTTCTGAAATTATTAGTGAGCACGTACACACGTGTGTTCGACGTTATTTTATAGTTTTCGTGTGCATGAGTATGATTTTGTGTGAGTGTGACGGGGTGAGTTTGTGTACGGCTTCCTTTATCCTCTAAAAAAAATCAAAAGCTCTTATGAGTTTTAGAACATGTCCAATGGCAACCTAAGTTAGGTTAGTAGCAAATAAAATAGAATAGATGGAAATGTATATGAATAGTGAAAAGGATAGGACGTGTGAATAGTGACTGAATTTGATCTAACTTAGGATGACATTTTGAAATATTTTTCATCCTTTTGTAGGTATTTTCTCAGAGGTCTTAAAAATATTTTCTACTATTTTTTAGCTCTTTTGTACCTCTTTAAAAAAACCTTCAATTTTTGTCCTAAACGAATGAAACCGAAACATGAATCAAAGGGGACCTATTCAAGTTTCAAACATGCCTTTGGAGGGCTCCTGAATCCGAATGAATTATTTTTTAAGCTTGTTTCCATGAGTGATATAATATATTAAATGAGAGTATAGACATAACCGCTCAATGCATCATAAGCATGCATGTTGGTTTCAAAACTATCTCAACACGTAATAAGCTTAAGCAAATAAGCTGTATTTAAATGAGAGAGAGATATAATGTCGTGATACTCTCAAAAGTTTGTTTCTTGCATGGAAAATGGGTATTAGCTCTTGTTTCTTTTTTACTTGGCATTTAGAAAAAGAAAAGTTCATATCATTGCATTAGGAGCACACTCACTCGCAATTGTCACAATTTCAGCTACGCTATGGTCCAACATGGTAGAAAAGTTTATATTATTTGTAATGGCTACAATGGAGAAAACGTGGGCTTGACGATACTACTTAATGATTCATTTATTTCTATGTCCATGGGATGGTGAGGCGGACTTTGTAATACCACCATGGAAGTTTTAAGAAGCCGGAACCATTTGGTTCAAAAGTTTTGATAAGTAATTTTGAGTTTTTCTAAAAAAGTCATAAAAACAAAAGCATTCGGTTTTTACATACAACCATGGATTACAAGATGTGTTGGCTGTGTTTGAGAGAGAGCATGATATGAAGTCATTTTCATAAGATTCAGAGGCATGACAAGTTGGTTGAGTATTCTGTAGCTAGTTATACTGTACATACTGATATCCAATTAAAATGACATGCTTACTAATACTTCTTTATATTCATTAGAGTAAATTGCACTGTAGCCCCCGGAGGTTGGCACCTTATTTCACTTAGCCCCCGGAACTTGTATTTTACTTTAGCGCCCCCTGGAAGTTGGCACCATTTGCACGGAACCCCCAACCCCCACAGAGCCGATATGTCCACCGTAAAAATCATAAAAAAAAAGAAAATAATAAAAACATAAAACCATTTAAAAATCATAAAAATCAAAAACTAAAAGTTCATAAAATTTTTAAAAACATAAAAAAATGAAAAAACATAAAAACATAGAAATTCATAGAAATTTAGAAAAAAATAAAATATAACAATTTAGAAAATCATATAAAACTAAAAATCTAAAATATTATTTAAAAAAGTAAACATAAAAAATTAAACAACCAGAAAAATTCAGGTAGACAACTACTGCTAGTGAAGGTGATGTAGACATGCGCATTAGGTCAGGTAGATTTTTTAATGGTTTTAAAATTTTTTTGAATTTTTAAGTTTTTTTATATTTTTTGAATTTATATGATTTTTGTTTTTTTATTTTTTAATGGTTATTCTGATTTTTATATGATTTTTATATGGTTTTTTGAATTATTATAAATTTTTTATGATTTTTCTGAATTTTTATGGTTATTCTTAATTTTTCTGATTTTTACATGCCATATCAGCGCCACGTCATCATCTAACAGTAGATATAATGGCTCAGGGGGTTCCGTGCAAACGGCGCCAACTTTCAGAGTGCTCCGTGCAAACGGTGCCAACTTTCAGGAGGCGCTAGAGTAAAATACAAGTTCTAGAGGCTAAGTGAAACAAGGTGACAACTTCCGGGGCTACAGTGTAATTTACTCTATTCATTAAGTCATCAACATTCATCTATCTCGATAAAGAAGTCGGGCATTATCGGGGCAGAATAATCTCTGCAGAAAAACATAGCGTACGTTCTTGATGGTAGCTTGTAGAGTAATAGTAGTACTCTGATTTTCTTTGTCGTTTTGATCGTCCACGTCAACAAACACCAAAGCAATTCCAGACTTGCCTGCCCCTGCATGCGCAAGTTGCAAGATTTGCAGAACATATATCGTATCGAGTTTTGCTAGCTAGCATGCAATGCAATCCACGTAATAAGCTCATTGCTGCAGCAGTGTATATGACGTCAAAGTATGACTTGGGAGTGTTGAATGAAATCATCATCACACACATCATCTGCTTCTTAAGTCTCCCCCGTAAAACAAAGGTAGTTTTTTTTTTTTATGTTGGATCATCGCAGCAGCTCCGGCTGATGAGTGTGCCGCCGCGTCACTCTCCGGCGAGTTTCGGTTAACTTCTTCCCCGGCCCCGTGGGAACATGCGTCCTGCGTGAGAGAAGGCCCGGCATGCACTCATCCGTCCAGTCCAAGCACGACAGTTGCCAGCCAAGAACAGTCTCGTGTTGAGAGCATCTTCAATAGTCTATCTATAATTCTATACTAGACGAAGACCACGCGCATTGCGCGGTGTAACAATGCACTGATGGCATTTATGTTTAGTTTTGCTTTGATTGCAAAGTCAGAATACACTTTTGTTTTTAAAAGAAATATATGACTCGATCGGAAAATTAAATCGGAAAATTATGAAATTTATACCGGAGGTAGATTATGACTCGATCTATCTATAGAATTTATTTCACCTTAATCGGACGAAGGAAGAATTTTTTGCGGCCATCGGAAGTTTAGCATTTGTTTGCACAAATGACGACAGCAGCGTTCTTCTAGCTCCTGTTGTTGTAGCATTTGGGGAAGACCACGGCCACCATTAGCTCTAAGAAAATCAACACCGGAGAGATGATGTGTATACTTTATATATTGTCTACCATAACTAATTAAAAGCAAGTAGCTATGAAATAATACTCAAAACTAAGGCACTCATGTTTCTTTATATTAGAATGTTGGTCTCTTAATCGGAATCGGCAATTAAATGTGTCTTAATAATCTTAGTTGGTTAGTTTATAAATGCATTAACCTTTGTAGGTTTAGTGTACAACTTTAAATTTTAAAACGACAAAATGGGCTAAGGTAATGAACTAAATCATTTTCTCCTAAATAGAAAATGTATGAAGTAAACTAAATATAAGATAATTATAGAATAATGTTTTTTGGTTTTTATTTAATTACCTTACAATTTAACTGATTAGCAGCAATTAAATGAATATTTAAATGCATTTTCCTTTAGGTAGGAAATTATAGAAAATGAACTTAAATTGGAAAATTATGAAATTTATACCGGAGGTAGATTATGACTCAATCTATCCATAGAATTTATTGCGGTGGAGGAGGGGAGTCGGCACGGTGGAGGAGGGAGGCCGCGCGGTGGAGGTGGAGGAGGGAGGCCGACGCGGTAGAGGAGGGAGGCCGGCGCAGAGCCGGCGTGGTGGAGGGGCGTGGGGAGCCGGCGCGGTGGAGGAGCATGGAAAGGCGGTCGAGGGTGGAGGGATGGAGCGACCGAGCGGGGCAAAAGGCGACACGAAATGGGCGGTGGAGGAGGGACCGTGGCGGTGGAGGAGGGAGGCAGCAGTCGAGGTGGAGGGCAGGCCGGAGCGCCAGTGGAGGAGGCGCGGAGCCGCGCGGTGGAGGAGCATGGAAAGGCGGCGGCCGAGGGGGTGGAGGGGATGGAGCGACCGAGCAGGGCAAAAGGGGCGACGCGAAATGGAAGGATGGACGGTCTGGATGGATGGAGGGAAGATCCGACGGCTGAGGCACGGAGCGGCGCTGTGCTTAGGAACAGGAAAAACCGGATGAGGACAAAATCTCTAGGAATATAGAAGTATGTGGATATCTCTTTTGTAAAATACTATTCATGTTAGAGGAAGGTTTAGAGTGGCTATTGGAGATGCTCTGATGATGACAATTGCTTTCAGCGCCACTTTTTTGTCAAGTAACATGCATATAGCAACACTGTCGTGATCAAGCAGTACTTGATCACAGCTGATACGTCTCTAAAGTATAACTTTGTTTGACAGTTGTTATTGTTGTTTGTTTGTGGAACTCAATAAAAATGATATTGTTAATAAAATTTGAGACTAATTGACGTACAAATTTTTAGAATTTTTAAATTTTTTTAAATTTTCTTTTATTCGTTTATGCAAAATTATACGTCGGATTGAAAATTAGACACAAATAGACGCCGGTCATATCTTCAATTCGCGACAACCCCACCTGTCGCACTTTGGGCGCACGACAGGTTGGTGAGAAGACGGCGCATGAGAGCCAGGCACTAGTCGTGCGTTCAATTCGCGACTGGCACTGTAGCTACAGTACCAGGCACTATTTATCAAACCTTTTTTTAATCTATTACCACTTCATACCATATCCAACTTGCACGAAACAAATTTTAAAATTCATGTAAAATCTTAAAGAACCCATTTTGCAAACTTTTAAATTTTGTAAATTTTTTTGAATTTTGAATTTCGAAGTTACACTTGAATTTATATTTGAATTTTTGAATTTTGAAATTCAAAAATTCAAATACAAATTCAAGTGTAAATTCAAAATTCAAAATTCAAAAAAATTTAAATTCGGTGAACAATGCGGATCGGCCTGGTTTAGTTCATCCGGACCAGTCCATTTGGTCACCACTAATCCAACCTAATCTCAGAACAAGGTGCTCATCCACTTGTCATCACCTTCTAATCAATCACCTTTATCAAGATCTACAGCTTCAGTGCCACCGTTGGTGCCTCCCCGTCCCTGCAATCCCCTACTGTGCCCTATTGATAGTCCTATGCATGCATATCCCTTGCTTACCTATGTCTTTACATTGAGATGAGAGGAGGGATTCACTCACTAGATAGAAAACCTGTCAGCTAACTTATTGGCATGCACGCTTAGTGAATAAGAGTACTTGTCTGTCTTTCTTCACCGTGCCCGACTGCCTCTCCGCTGCATATACTAATTCTACATACCCCGTCTCAGCCTTCATCCGGCCCCGTCCCACGTCGTTCTGTCTGCTGCGGGCCACGTCTCCTTCGGATCTTGTCCGTCTGTTACCTTGCCCGCCACACGCCGCATCTCGGCCGTTCCTCCGCTCTCTCTTCTCTGTCGGCCTCTGCGTTCTCTCCCATGCTGCTCCGTTGCTCCCGATGGCCTTGCTTCTTCGCCCTTCATTCTGCGTGCGCGCCTACCCGTTGCAGCGTGTCCTGTGCGTGCTCTGTTCATTCCTTGCTGCTTTCGCCTCGGCCTTCTTTTTCCTCGGCTTCTCCGATCTTATTTCTCCTCGCCTTGCATCGTTGTTCTTTCTCCTCCGTCCTTTTCCCTTCTTCCAGTATTGTTTCTTCGTCGTGCATGTCGCCTCATCATTGTTCGTGCCCGTTCTTCGCTATGCCGTCGTCGCTACCCTTCATGTAGCGCCGCTACCGCTTCTTCTTCGGTTTGTTTTTGCTCGCTTCATGTCGCCTGGTGTGTTACGGTTGTTCGGTCTTTGTAGCCGTTTCCTTTTGCGGGGCCATCGTTGTTTCCTCGCCGGATGAGGCCAGGTGAACCGTGCCAAGAGGCGGGCTGCTTTGCTTGCCAAAGAGATGCCAAGAGGGCGGCTGCCGCTTCGGTTGTTCTGCGCCTCCTTCTGCTGGTCCGTCCTCCATGGCGTGCCATTTCGCGGCGCAAGGGGCATTGCTCTTCTGAGTTCGCCCCTGTTCCATGCTTCCTTCATTGTCCGTGAGCACGGAGAGCCGGTGTTGCATGGATTTGGCTGCCTCGCATTGCTTCTCATCTTTTGCTTCCTTTTCTTGTTTGTGGTCTGACCGGCCTCCTTTTTTGTTAGATGATGGTGCTCGCCCTACGTTGCTTTTCTTTATTCGCGCTTCTTTGCAGGAGGTGGTTTTCTTCTCGAGGATCTTTCCAATTGGTTCTTTGCTTCACGTGGTTCGTCTCGGCTCTTTTGTTCTCTTTCGATGACCGTTTCTCTTTTCAGCCCGACCACCCAAACTCGATCTCTCTTCTTAACACCGGAGCGATGCCGCGTTAACCGTGCTAGGAGACGAGGCATCTCTGCGCGCAAGGCAGCGGGTCGCAAACACGCTACTGACGATTCGCTTCACGGTCGTCCGATTATGCTGCCACGGATGTTGTGTCCTCTTCTTCTTTCTTTGCCTACTATGAGGTATTCAGTATTCGTTCTTGACCTTCTTCGTTATCGTTTCCCGTTCTTACTGTTTTTGCTCGCTCTATATTACCCGTTCTACCCCTTATGTGTGTGTACGTGCGTTAGCCTCTCCTGCTTTGGTGGTGCTGGTGCTCCCCTTGTTCCCCGTCCGACAAGAGAAGAGGTTGCTTCCTTGCGCGGTTGGTCCCTTTCATTTCGATATATTTTGATAATTTTTGATATAAATGTGTTCATCTTACTCGTCTTTGGTTCCTTTGTCTTTGCGGCCGCCTATCGAGCGAGTCCTATTATGGGCCTCCTACTAATGAGTGCCATCATTGCAGCGCCCTTTTTTGGACGAGAAGAGAGGCTCGGCGAGCAAGCAATCCATCGCGTGGGCGTATTGTCTATTCTCTCTGCCGTCGGCGAGGAGGATTAAATCTTCCTCCTCATAGGCCTTTCCGTCTCCTTTATCGGCCCTTATGAGGTTTGATAATGGCCTAGCCTCTGCCACTTTTATGGCCCTCGAGAGGCGATACAATTCTCTTACCTTTACTTCTATGGGAGTTCTTGTGGATAGAAGCATCAACGCTTGGCGAGGGCCTTCTATTTTCCGAATAAACGGTGTGGTTCATCATCGTATCGGTTCACTCCTTCCGGCGTCTGATCGGAGGCCTCAGTTTGCTCAGCTTTATGTGCATGATACGGTCCATGAGATCGATAACAGGCTTGCCATCATGCAGAGCGACTCTTCCATGAGCCGAAGACTTGATCCAGCAATTGTCGCCGACATAATGCGTATGTTGGATGCACACAACCCTATAGTTCGGCAGTTCAGGATCGCGCGTGATTGGTTGTTGGCTGAGGATATTCCTGAGCTTATTATCAGGTTTGTTGGCTCTGTTGCAGGAAATGATGGGTTTTATTCTCTGCCTTCTTCCTCCGAGGTGGCTGCGCTTATTGTCGGTGATATGACGCCCGAGAACTCTCAGTTTGACATTGTTGTGCAGACCCATGATGGTCGCTTCCAGCACATACCTGTCACCCATCCTTGCTTAATGGCTCTCCAGTACCCATTATTGCTTCCTTATGGCCAGCATGGGTTCCGCCCTGGGATGAGGATGGCTCAGGTCCATGGCGGCGTGTCTCAGTCGTCGACCACAAGATGCTTTCGAGTACTACCGTTATGAAGCACATTATCGTATAGGCCAGCCTAATCCTATGATTTGCCATGGGAGGTTGTCGGAGCAGATGGCCGTTAATGCTTACTCTTGCATAGAGGCAAATAGACTAAATTATTTTTACCACAATCAGGACAAATTACGTTTGGATACATTCCAAGGGATATCTGATGCAGTTGGAAGAGGTGATGGCTCTGGAAGGGATGTTGGTGTCCGTGTTGTTTTACCGGCCAGCTTCACTTGTGGGCGGCGGTACATGACACAGAATTGTCAGGATGCTCTTGCAATTTGCAGGGTGTATGGTCCTCCCCACGTGTTCGCTACATTTACCTGTAATCCAAAATGGCACGAGGTTGCGTGTGCCTTGCGTCATGAGCACAGTCAGCGGCCCATAGATCGGCCCGATATTGCTACGCTGGTTGTTTCATCTCAAGTTGAATGAGTTTATTGATGATGTCAAGAGCGGTCTTGCCTTGAACCTATACGTGCTTCAGTATGTCTTTGGTCTTATTGCTCTTTTGTTCGTGTTGCTCCTCTTTCCTCGCTCTCTTCTTTCCTTGCTCGCCTTTTGCTCACGTATTGTTTTCCTTGCCAGTGGTTTATACTGTTGAGTTTCAAAAAAGAGGCCTGCCTCATTCTCACACGGTTGTTTGGTTGGATATCCATACGGAGCCTACACCTGCTTTTATTGATTCCCTCATATGTGCCGAAATACCTGATAGGGATGCTCATCCGTTGTTATATTCTTTGGTGGATGAATTTATGGTGCATGGGCCTTGTGGCGAACTTAATCCTCGGTGTCCTTGCATGAAGATGGGCCGTTGCTCCAAAGGTTATCCTAAGAAGTATTCGATGCTACGTCGTTTGATGAGCAAGGTTACCACAATATCGCCGTCAGAAATGATAGATTTATTAGCAAAGGAGCACTTAGATTAGATAATAGATGGGTTGTGCCTTACAATCCTTATCTACTAATGAAGTTCCAAGCTCACATTAATGTTGAATGGTGTGTTGCTACTCATCTTATTAAATACCTTTTCAAGTATATCACAAAAGGACAGGATCGTGCAGCTGTGTCAATCCAAGCCCCTGCCAGTGGTGTATCTGCTGCCACAGCATTCCATACAGGTGACGGCTTGCATGCCGATGGCGCAGCGCGCCCAGGTCAGTCATCCCGTATTTTTCCGTTGATGCGCCCTGCTTACCTGTCCGCAGATGGTGTAGATGAAATAGCTGATTATATAAGGACTAGATATCTATCAGCGTGTGAGGCTTATTGGAGGATTTATGGATTCGATATACATGGCAGAAGCCCTGCTGTCGAACGGTTATCTGTGCATATGCCGCACCTCAATACTGTGACATATCATGAGAGCTCCGACCTCGGTGCCATTTTGCATGATCCCTCTTCTAAGAAGACTACATTGACAGAATGGTTTGTTGCCAACCAACAATATCAATCGACACGGATCTTACATATCTTGACTTCCTACAAAATGGACTTGGCTCGACAAAGAAAAGAGGTGGCTGAAAAGAAAACGTGGCGCTAAGGTTGGCGGTGCGTCATATTCATCCAAATCTTTGGAGACGCCTTCTACCTCGAAATGCTTCTTATGGTGGTAAAGGAGCTACTAGCTATGAAGATATCGGGACATATAATGGTACTTATCCATTCCACATTTCGTGAAGCATGCTTGGCAAGAGGTCTCATTGGTGATGATTCGGATGGGCAATTGTTTTTGATGAGGCCATTCTCAGGGCTTCTTCTCCAAACTTCGAAAATTTGTTAAATCCTTTGTGGTCATGCATTGCCGGATCGGTAACGCTTGGTACCTTTGTATTCTAAGTATTGGAGATATTTTGCAGATGACATCGTTCACGGCTTGCTCATCGGACGAGGCGGTCTGATAGTCCAAATCTAGAACCGGTCATTGAGCATGAACTTCTAAAAGAGCTTGATATTATGTTTTACGCTAATGGGTTATCGTTGTCTTCTCTCGGTCTACCGCAACTGCGCTGAACCCCACATGGCTGGTCTTAATAAACTTATTTGGAGGAATTATCCTATGATGAAACATTTTGCATGGCGAGCCAATTGTATGTGCACTTCTCTCAATACGGAGCAAATGAAAGATTTACAACACAGTCGTGGGAAGAGTCATCAATCATGAAGATTGTTTTTGTTTTATTTCCGGCCATGGAGGTACAGGCAAAACCTTTCTATGGAATGCCATTATTGCAACTCTCCGCTCTCAAGGCCATATTGTTCTAGCCGTGGCGTCTTCTGGTGTTGCTTCTCTCTTCTTTGCCGGAGGTCGCATGACTCATTCAGATTTCGATTCTGTGGATGTTGATGACAACAGTTTCTGCTCCATATCTAGAGGTACCCTTTTGGGTCAGCTTATCACAGGGGCTTCATTGATTCTATGGGACGAGGCACCAATGGTTCATAGAAACTGTATTGAAGCTCTTGATCGTACTTTAAAGGACCTGCTTTCAGCTGATGATCCTCAGGCCGCACATAAACCGTTCGGTGGTAAACCCATGCTGTTAGGAGGTGATTTTAGGCAGATCTTGCCGATTGTCAGTGGCGGCGCACGTCCAGATGTCATAGCTGCTTCCTTGATCAGCTCACCTTTATGGAACGTCGTTGAGATGATGAGGCTTACAGTTAATATGCGTCTCAACAATCCAGCGCTGGCTGCACAGGATAGGGGAGCTATGCAATTATTCAGTCAATGGATCCTTGGTATTGGAGAAGGCCGGTTAGCAGATCCCTCTTTGCAATCCAGCTCAGATGTAAAGTACGTTTCTATTCCTTCCGATTTGCTGCTGATGCCCAGAGAAAATAATGCTGCTTCTATGACGGATGCTGTCTATGATGATTTTGCTTCTTATTTTTCTGACCCAGGTTACCTTGCACAGCGAGCTATTATTTGCCCAATAAACACTGTTGTTGATCATATTAATGACATTATGCTTGAGAGAGTTCCTGGGTCATACAGAGAATACTTAAGTTGTGATTCTATCGGTGATAACGCTGATCAAATAGCAGGCACCAGTTTTTTGTACCCGCCGGAGTTTCTCAACACAATCAGCATCAACAATTTCCCTGCTCATCGTCTTCGCCTTAAAATTGGTGCTCCGGTCATGCTTTTGCGGAACATTAATCAGTCGCTCGGCCTTTGCAATGGAACACGTTTGATATTAACTAAGCTTGGAGATTATGTCATTGAAGCGGTGGCAATGACAGGGACCCATATCGGTGAAAGTGTTTGTATTCCGCGCATTGTTCTTAACAGTTCTGCTCATAGGTGGCCATTTGTGCTTCAGCGTCGTCAGTTCCCAATAAGGGTCTGTTATGCAATGACTATAAACAAATGCCAAGGCCAAACGTTGGCTTCTGTTGGTGTTTATCTTAAGGTCCCTGTTTTCACTCATGGCCAGCTATATGTTGCTGTGTCCAGGGTTTCGTCAAGGCACGGATTAAAAATCTTGATAGAAGATGATGACGGCCATGCTATATCTCATGCTGCTAACATTGTGTATGATGAAATCTTGCCTTTTGTGTGACCACGTTACTGCTACTGGCATCACTGTGCACCAGGTGCTCACTTTGTCCTGCTGTTTTTCTTTGCTCTTGGTGGCGCCTGCATATATTACTGCTCACTGCTTTCTTTCGGTTTGCAGCTTCATTCGTAAACAAACATCTTTGCGGAAGGGGTTCTTATGGATAAAAATTGCAGCTGCAGATACGCTGTATGGTTTCCAATTATATGAGGCTGCGGCGCGGTCTGTTCTCCTGAGCCTGACCGCGCTAAGGCTGTGTTTTCATAGCGTTGCCGTTATCTGTTCCTTTTGCCGTTGCTTATCGCCACAGGATCGTCTTTTACTCCATTTGTTCAACAGCCTGGCTGATGTCTCTATGCTGTCCCTGTCTGTATGGTTTTCGATAAGAACCTAATGCTGAATGTGTTCTGATGGCTCTACCGTACTCTGTTCGTTCCACTGTTAAACATCACCGTTGAATTATCAACAGAGATATCTGATGCAGATATTCCGTCTTTAATGTTTGCCTGAAAGCGTTTCTCCTCTCTGAAAACAGGAAAATAGCATGCCGGAAAAAAAGGATCCCCATGGTTACGTGTTTTGTTTTGCGGTTGTTTTTACACAGAGGTAGCTAATAGGCCCAACAAAAAGACCCACGCCATGCATCACCATTACCTTGGACCTGCATAAAAAGCCCGAAAAAAAAGGCCGGAAAAATCTGGTCCACATCACCGCTTGCCGTTTTTTATTTGTGCCTGTTTCAGCGTCTTTTAGAAATAAACAATGTGCTCACATCGTTGGCGTTCCATGGTTTCAGGTTTTAAGAATAAACAGCGGCGCAATTTCCGGGCCAAAGACACCAGTGAAAATCTCTTCCAGTTACCGTTTACCGATTTTCATGCCTGATTATTAAAAGCTGTGACCGTGTAGATGATGCGATCGTCTTCTAGGAACCTTTGAAAAAATGTGAATTTCCTGACCCTGACAGTCATAGTGCCCGGCCATTAAAAAAACGGAAAATAGGTAACCGGCTTGCTATTTCTGCAATGGTTTCTACGCTACTCGCTACGTATTCAGCTCATCGCCACGTGTGGCGAACCAATATAGCATGTCCGCCATCTGTCCATCTGCCGCACTGCCTCATTTCATCCGTCCTCTTATTTACCTCTGCTACATTTCACCCGTTACCTCGCTGTATGAGCAACTGTTCAGGAGCGGCCGGGCCCTGCTCTTCGCTTCGACTTTGATTTCTTACAGCAGGTAACAATCTGCCCCATGAATCCTCTCTTATTCTTGGTTTTCCTCATGCTTACATTCTGTTTCTCTTCTTTTTCTTACCTGTTTTGTGCGCGCGATTTCTCAGAAAAAAGGGCGCTGCTGTATGGATCACCTGTTGCTAAGACAGGTCACTAAGGCTCATTACAAATGATGTGTGCGAGTGAGGCTGACTCGATTTACTACGTTTAATGCTCGCATAGATGAAACCAAGGAACAGAACATTGACATGATCATGATAGATGAAGCTGTAAGTTCAGTGCCTTTTGGTTCGAGCTTTCATGTATATCCTTGCTTGAATTGTCCGATGCTGCTGGTCACTTACTAACATTTATGCAGGGTACGTTCATGGATGTACACATCCCAAGAAAGAATTTCAAAGCGTTAAAAACAAAGCCACAGGAAAATAACCTCTACTACGTCCGTTGCTTTCAAGTGGTAGACAGCAGGCAGAACTATAGCCCTGGAGGAACGGCTCTGATGGCAAAATTCACAGCCTACACTGAACTCACACACATATCTATTATCCCTCCAAATTTCCCTCTTTATGCGTATCGTTTGGCTACATCTGATATGCTTAAAGACAGGGCAGACAGCAAGCAGCTGCTATCTGGTGAGTATTATCCACAAAATGTGTTTCTTTCCATTCGCAGTCATCGTGCTTATATCATCACCGTGTTTTTGCTCCCAGATTTGGTTGTCGCTGTGCTTTCCATCAACCCAGTAAAGACAGTTGCTGTCAACGGCTCACCTGCAAAGGTCCGAGACATGGAAGTAACGGATGGAAGGTATATATATCGCACGATTAAATCTGTCCTTTATCGGTTCACTTCATAGATCGCATATATGCCGTCCGTTATTCCTCACATAAATGTCAATATCTAACATATATCCCTCATACAATACTGACCAAACTTATCCGCGGCACTATGGGGCCATCACGCGAAGACTTTGACACGCATTTAAATCGACAAAGTGGCAAGGAGGTAGCGTGGTTATGCTTTTTGTTGCCCTCATTGTCAAGAGCAATAATGGTACGGTTATCTGTGCATGTTCCTTGCTCTGTATACTATCTGTCTATGTCCCTTGCCATACGCTGCTGGACAAATCTTATCTATGACACAGGGAAAATTGTTCTGCGAACAACAAGCTCTAGCCGGTGGTACATAGATGCAGACATTCCAGAGGTGGCCGCCTTAAAAAACAGTCACCAAAGCGTGGCTCAATCCATAAGCTTTGCTTGGCTTCCTTTGATGCATCAATTTTAGCTGTCGTCACAACCACTGAATCTGCCAACATTTGCACAGATATGCGCACCCTGGCAAAGCTCTACCCATGGTTGTGAATGACAATAACACTGAACATGCAGACCCAACAGCAGCAACTGTAGCATACCTGTCTACATTAAATCCTCACGAGGCTATGGTGCTTTCAAACTTCTTCAGAGTCTATTTTCGTTCCCTGCTTTCTTCCTCATTCTTCTCATCGTACTCGCAGGATAAGACCTTCGTTGTTCCTGTTGCAATCAAAGAAATCCCTCCAGATCAGAAATGGTGGTATAATGCATGTTGCAAGTGCCGCAAAGGAGGCCGTCACCAGAATGGTGTTTTCGTTTGTCGTTCATGCGGGCCATCGACTGCTGTGCAGAGGCACGCTCCCTCCATCCGTTGTTACACATTATGCCCTCCATGCTACCGCCTACCACCGCTTCATATCATATGTTTCCACCTCTCCATGCCAGGTCTGGAACAGCATCACTATCAGCGCCGTTGATTGTGCACACATAAATGATGAAGATGCGCCGCAGTCAAAATTTATTTTTTTTGCCGACATTGACGAGCAATTGGTAGGTGCGCCAGCCAGTGTGCTTATTACCGCTGCGGCCTCTGTCGAAGGAGGCAGGCGAGATCATCTGGCTAACCTCATCGGGAGGCAATACAACATCACAACAACAGTGACTGAGACAGCCTACAACCAGCAACCCATCACTTACGTGGTTCGTTCGTTCTCAGTTGAAAATGCTGTTTTGCCTGAAGAACCACGCGCAGGCGCAGACGAAGTGTTTGTCACTCCGGCTTCCATCGTGACCGACCATACACACCCGCATTGCCTTTGGTGAGGTACGTGCCTCCGTGCAACCAAAATCTTTCCTCTCGGCATCGATTCTGACCTAGCGAACAAAAATTACACTTCTCCATCTCCTTGGATACGTACACATCCAATAATCATCAGCATTACGTTTATTAACGGTATACTGAGCCTCAAATCTGAGAACACCGCTGTTCCCATCAAAGATTCAAGGTGCGGCTATCTTCTATATGGTGAACAACGGAGTGTACTTATCATGTATATAGGTCATGAAAATAAACACGATAATGAATTTACATATGCATGCTTTATTTATAGCGTGAAATGCCGCATCTAAAGTGCTGCTCCGCTCGATTCTACACCACCAACCAAAGACATTACATATCTTTGCGATAAGGTACCTCCATGCTTACCCACGGAACTCTTTTTGATCAAGCAAATTACACTTTTCCAAAGAAAAATATACTCCTTAGTCATGTTACATAGATGCATGTCCAATGATTACAAACATGCTTCTCTTTAACAGTCCCCTGAAGCATCATGCACCGGAGAAAGCATTGACTCTGACAGTGATCAGCCAACACGCAAGAAAGAGCACACTAAAAGAAAGTTGACATACATCAGCACCTCAGAGGAAGAATGAATATCCTGCAAAAAAGAATGATGTGCCATGACAAACTGCTGTATTTTGATGTTGTTGATGCTCCTCTTTTGCTGTAGCATAACGGTGGCTAGACTCCCTAATGCCCTTACCATCTAACGGACTATTTGCCGCTGACTCTGTTCCTCTTTTCTTGTGCCATATGAGCGTAGCCTTCTCCTTGCTTAGTGGCTCATTCGTGCTCCTCTGTTCATGTCATGTCCTCGATTTCCAACTACTGACGTATCCTTTTCGTTTAATTCGGTCTCGATTTGCACAAGATATTGGCCGTCACAAAAAACGGCTTAGGCCTTTGCTGGATAACTGCTTCCATCTCCACCTAACCCCGTTCTCTTCACTCGCATTCAGGTAGCTCAAATTAGCCCTAGCGCGCGTAAGCGCGCTTTCACCTCTAGTCCTTCTAAATCCATCGAGCACAAGAAACCTCTCTCCTGGAACTCGAATCCGAAAGGCTGGTTGTGGACCTTGTGGTGGTGACAAGACAACAGGTGTGAGGAGGGGGAGAAAGAAGTAGCACGCGAGCGGTTCAATCTGAAAGAAAAAAGGGCCTACCAGGCCGCACGGGATCCTCGACCTCCTCCCCCACGGTCGCAGGAGATTTACCCATAGACCACATGCTACTAATTCAATGGCCTTGACCCGGACGACATTAATTTAGTCTACCTTTACGTTCACGACACTGCACACATAATTTTCTTACCCCCACGACATTTTGGCTATTTCACTTTATTTTCTAATTATTCAGCCCATTCCCCCACATGATTTGACCATTTTGCCCCTGCCTCATGAGGTCCTACTTGGCTTGGTCAGGGAGGGAAAGGAGAGAGAGAGAGAGTGGAATGGTGACGGCAGGCAGCTTGCCGGTGGTGGCAAGAGCTCCGAGGCTGCTCGCTGGTGGTGGCAAGAGTTCCGGTTGCAGCCTGGCGTCCAATGAGAAGCCCTCGCCTACTTCGCCAATCGCAGCCGTCGCACCGAGAGGGAGAGGAGTCGCCGGGGAGGGGGCGCTGGGGAGAATTCGCTGAGGCAAGGGCGCGCGTGGAGGTAGCAGCAATGGCAAAGGTGAGGCGGGCGGCAGCGCTCCTGCAGGACGGTGAGCAACGGGCGACGCACAAGGCGGCACGTTGCTCTGTCCAGGGACCAAGCGGTGGCGATGACGGCTCAGTTTTCGGAGGGGCGGGCTTCTCCGGCAGACTCCAGCAAGGCGCGACACTGGTGAGCTCTATGGTGGCGCCAATTTGGGTGGTGGCGCGATGGTTTCTTGGCGGCGACGTTAGGCGAAGGTGGCCGGCAACAAGGCCTCCGGCAACGTCGACGGCAGCCAAAGCTTCGGCACGACGGGACGATCAAGAGCAGAAGCGAGGAGGCGCCGAGGAGGCGTCGTGGGGAGGGGGCGGGGAGGAGGAGGGGAGGGGGCGGCGGTGGCCGTCGATCTGGCCGAAGGGGCCGGCCTAGGCTCTCGAGGGCAGAGAAGAAAGATGGTGAAGAAAAAGAAAATATCGAGGGGCAAAAGGGTCAATTCATGTGTGGAAAATGGGTCAATTGATAAGAAAATAAGGTGAGATGGTCAAAATATTGTTGATGTAAGAAATTCATCTATACGGAGTCGTGTACGTAAAGACAGACTAAATTAATGTCGTCTAGATCAAGGTTACCGAATTGGGTGGGTAGTGGGTAAATCTCCCCACGGCTGCGGAGCACGCCTGACGGCTCCTCTTCCTCCTCTCACACGGCCGCGGCACCCGGCTCCACGACTTTCTCCCTCCCCTACGGCCGCCGGTACGCCCTCCTCGCCTGCTCCTCCATCGCCCTAGGCCGGGGCAGGTCCCCATCTCGATGTCGAGCTAGCGCCGAAGGTCATGGGCGTCACCTGACACCATCGACCCTGGTACAGATCAGCCGCACCGGAGGTGCTGATTGCTACCGAAAGCGGAGGTGATGGCCAATACCCGGTCAGGAGGGGCACCCAAGGATGGAGCAGGGGACACTGGTGCCGGCACCAGCACAAGGAAGGCCAGCGCCGCCGCCGCCGCCGCCTCCGCCGCCAAAGCGAAAGACGCCAAGCCTACGGCGGCTTCCACTTCTTCTGCTGCTGCGAGGGGGACCAGAAGCTCATCTGCACGCGAGGCAAGGGGCGCGGAGACACCCACCACGCTCAGGAGGTCAAATCGAGAAACAAGGGGAAAGAAATCTAGTGCGACAGCCACCACCTCGCATAATTCTGCAAGAGGCAGCAGCAGCAGCGGCAGCAGCTGCAGGGATGCTGCCCGGAAATCCCCAGCGACAAAGGTAAAGGGGCTAACAGAGTTGACAGGGGAGCCTGGTACTGCAAGAAAGTCCAACCGAGTCAAGAAAAATGGCATCTCAACTTCTTCTCATTCTAAATATGTAAATGGAAATGGAAATTCTAGTCCAGTGGCCACCCCCAAGAAAATCGATAAGAGACAAATTGATGTGCAAAACTCAGTGAAGAAGCATGATGACACTCCGAGTGGTAGCAGTCCATTGAAGAAGCAGAAAAGGCTAAACACAAATAGCAATATAGAAGAAAAAGCAAAATCCCCAGGTACTGAATCTTCCTGTAATTTTTTACACTTGCTGTTTGTCCAATCAATGAGGATGGTGGTTTACAGTTTAATTTTCCAGTTGTAAACAGCCATTTCTGAGGCTTTACTATTGCTATGTGCGTGCAGTGTAGGTGCACCTTAGCTATCTGAAGATGTAAAGCTTGATGTATTCGTTTCACTGGTTCTGTTAAGATGAAGCATTGTTAGCCTTGGGCACATTCTAAAATTAAATCATCATGCATGCAAAGCACTATTCAACTAAATTCTAAATTTCATTCCAACAGGGTCCGCTGCTTATTAGCAGTTAAATTGAGGCAGAGCAATTCATGGAGCAGTTTTTTCCTGTTTCTGTTTTTTTTAATGGTTGAGGGGTGGGGGCTTTCTATCTTTACATTTCATCCTGATGCCATTGTCTATACATAACTTTGCGGTGTAGTTCTTCCTACTCCTCTCAGAATGGATGAGGACAATGCTTCCAAGTTGGCTGTCGAAGACAATGCCTCTGTTACGGGGTACGAAGGAAGTGATGCAGAACAAGACAACCAGGAACGTTTAACTGAATGTGTCAATAAACTTTTTGAAGGCTATACTTCTGACCAAGCTGCTTCCATTTCAGAGGTTTGTGCAATGTGAAATCATTCATCTTCTATACTTTGCGGTGCTAGTGCTCTGTGTCTACTGTTAATGAAATCAAGACATAACTGAAAGTAGAGGTTCCGTCTTCCCTCATTCTTTGTGTGTCTTTGCTTATACTTTTGAATAGCATAAATGCATAATAGAAGTAAATTCACATTTCAATAGTGCATTGGTATATTTTTTTGTTTGCACCTGTTAAATCTTATGCTGCCTCTTCAACTGCTTTACTAATTATAATTTTGCACTGGACAGTGAACACAGTATCCACCATATGGGCCTTTTTCTATCCGCAGTTCCTGTTAAGTATTGGGCTTAAAGTTTCTTGTAACATCTTGGTTCCTTCAATACCTTGTTTGATAGTTATATGTAATGTCCTGGTTCTTTCTCTTATTATATTGGCATATTGGCATATTTATCAGAGGAATTTAAGTTATGTTATCATTTTTTGTACAGGCACATATGCCTATTGATATGTGCTCACAAAATAATGCGGCTGAAAGTAACCATGCAATGGAAGCTGGAGAGCAAACTACTGGAAATCCAAAGTAATTCACTTATCCTTGCATGAATTCTTATTTTCATTTAGCTATATACATATCTACCTTGATATCACTGGGCATTCATTTGGTAGTTTTACTGATTCTATGATAAAAATCTTCTGTTTTGCAGCCAAACGTTTGTATCAGAATTGCCAAATAGTATTTGCTCCAATATTGATTTGAAAGAGGTAGCAGTGTAGTACTCATTTACTCCCTCCGGTCACAAATATGTCATAGGAAAAATATTGAAACTTTAGCTATGGTTTTTTTTTTAAAAAAAAATAGATTGGGTACTTGAACATCATATGTCTAGATTCGTCTAAGTACTTCCATAACAGTATAATTTTAGTGGGTTTGATAAATATATTGCAAGAGTAATTAGTGGTCAAAGTTGCATTTTGGAGACTGTCGATGTCCAAACTTCAAAACATATTTGTGACTAGTAGATGCAAGTCCTTTTGCCACTCTTGTGTTCTTTCATTCTGCATTTGGGTGGAATAAATTCAGCCCTTTGAGTTAATTTTTTTTCTTCTCTTTGTTAAGATGGCAATCAAAGACGGTGATTCCGTTAAGATTCAAGGAGCTTGTAATTTAAGCCAGACTGAATTTACCAAATATGTTGAAAAAAACTTCGACGAGTACATGTGTACAATTTGTGAAAGTAAGGAAACCCCAGAAATTCTGAAGTAAGTCAAATCACTCCATTCCACCATCTTTTTTTGATTGACAGTTCTTATAGTAACTAAATAATGGATTGTGGCCCTACCACGGAAAAAGAACCTGTTTGTACAGATTTGATGCCAAAAATCTCTTAAGCAGATTTGGTGCCAGATCAATTCTTCACCCTACCAATTACATTCATACCTTTGCTAAGAAAATCCTGCAGTGGTTTTCGTGTTTCTGTGAAAAAATGTGGTAATTTTACTCCTTTTGTTGTTGGCATACTTTTTAATAACTTCAACAACAGAATTGTTCACACTACTAGGGTTGTCATGGTATCGATTAGCTGTCTTGGCACCATAGGAGGGACTCCATGGCTGTTGGCTTGCCTGGAGATGGGGAGAGAGGGAACAAAACAGTGAGATATGGGGATCAGGGACAGGGTGGCGCAGTGGGGCTTTCCTCAATATCTTTTGCCCTATTGCTTATGGATCTGGTTGCAGGGGAGTTTTCACTGCCCATTGCTAGTGAAGAAGCAACAGCATAAACCACCATGAGATCGTGAAGTAGAGAAAGCCTGTGAGGTAGCGAGAGAGAGGAGCCTGTGAGAGGGGGTCAGGGGATTGGGAATAATGGGCAGCAGGGTATGGAGAGTGGCAGTGGCGGGCAGAGGGGCACAAGAGAGGGGTTGCTGAGATAGGCTGTTGAACTTGAGTGGAGGAATGGGCCATTTGTCCTGCATTTCTTTTTTTGTTTTGTGATGTGGATGTAATAATTGCCTTTATTAACTATTATTCATGGCATGTTAATGTTCGAGGTTATCAATATGCCCCTTTTGCCAATTTGGTAACAGGTCTTGTGATGGAAAAGGTTGTAAAAGACAGTACCATCTTTCTTGTATGTATCCTCCCTTGGAATGTGATCTAGGTATCTGGTTGTGTAGCACATGCATTAAAAAAAGGCTCCAGTTTGGCGTATATTCAGTCACTGGGGAAGTTGAATCTTTATGGGATGTCAAAGGTGGTATTGGTAAGTTTGACATGAATCAAATTTCATTCCATTTTGCATTATCTGCATTCATCAAGTAATTCTACCACCTCCATTCCAGGAGAGCACACAAGCAAGCAATATTTTGTGAAATACAAGAATCTTGCTCACGTACATAATCGCTGGGTTCCAGAAAGCGATATAATTGATAGCACACCAGGTGGTCATGATCTTGTTTCCAAATTTATTAAGAGGATTCAAAAAGATAAGGTGGTTACTCCTGTGATAACTTCTATTTCTGTTTGTCACAGAAAACTAACAGCTCTGCGAAAGTACGCCTGCTGATGGTTTCCTTTTTTAATCTTGTTTCTCAGACAATAAGGTGGAGGCGGGAATGGGCTGAACCACACCGTCTGTTGAAGAAAAGACCACTTATGTCTCCAAAAGAAGCGGAAGAATTTTTTAATTCACTTGATGATAAATTAGCATATTGTAATGTTGAATGGTTAGTGAAATGGAAGGATCTGGGCTATGAGCATGCAACATGGGAACTTGAGTCTTCGTCATTTTTATTGACACCTGAGGCTGATGATCTCAAAATTAACTATGAGAATCGCCACAAAGCTGCAAGAAAAGCTTTTGATTCTGCAAAAATAAACAAGGTATTCCTGCGAGACTGTTATTGATAGTAACTTATGTACTATAACTCGTGTTGATGAGTACTATGTGTATAGCATAAGCCTATATATTCTATCTGGTTACATGCATTTTTCATATCAATAATGAACTTTCTAAATTTCTAGCCAGCGACTGACTCCATCACTTTACTACTCTGCCTTCTATTCACTTGAATAATTGAAAAATTCAGAAGTTGCAATACTAATAACAGTTGGTTTTTTCTCCATATGATATCTATGCCATTAAATTTTCTGCACTGTATGTAGAACTTGTCTTTAACCTTTCATGTTACATTCTGAATGTCTATACCTTCAGTGTGTGCGATTCCTCTTTTTACAAGAAACAGGCTAATGCTTGTATGACTCTGACCAACATTTTTTGTTAGTTATTTGCACCCTTAACCTTTTGCCCAAACCATCACCTGGTATTATTCTGGCTTGCTGAAATTTTGTTGGCTACTTGTACTTAAATTTTCACTCCTGTTACCTTTTCACTAATGTTATTCTGATTTATCAGCAATTCATTCTGTATGTGTACTTTTGTGCATTTGGGTTGTTTTGACCTTTGCAATTTCAGAAAAATCTGTTTGAGCTACACTGTTTTGTGAAATTTCTACATTCCAAGCAGATCCTAGATTAACAAAATTTATGGATACGTTGACAATTTATTTCTGAAATAAAATCGTGTGTTGCTTACAGATTTATCAATCTGAGTAACAGTATACTATCTCTTGTGTGTACAGGTTAAAAATGGTCCATTCCGGAAACTTCATAGGCTGCCAGATGGGTGTCCCCCTGGTTTAGATAGTGATCATTTGAGTTCGCTCAATCAGCTTCGTGAGTTCTGGCACAATTCTGGTGGAGCTATTTTTGTTGATGATCAGGTAGAGTTATCTGGATGTTTTACCAGCTATGCTCCAAAAATAATATTTCTTTTGCACCTTCAGCCTAAGTTCTTATGTACACTTTGGTTTCTGCTTCCATTTTTTCCCTACAATTTATTCTAGTTTGTTGTTAGTGATAGCCTTATTGGCTTGTAGACATCAGCATGTCTAAATCTTCAAGTGCCTATGTAAAACTGTTACTGAGGTAGTATTGTAGATAACCAGCTTTTAAAGTTACACCAAGGTATTTTGTCACATCCAAAGGTTTTAACTATTTAACTCATGAATTATACAGGAGCGTGTAATTAAAACCATTCTTTTTGTGATGTCCATAATATCTGATGTCTGCCGTCCACTTCTCATTGTCTCTACTTCTGCTTCTCTCTCTGTGTGGGAGGCTAAGTTCAATCGTCTATCACCATCCATCAATGTTGTTGTGTACAATGGGGAGAAAGATGTGCGCAGATCTATTCAAGATTTGGAGTTTTATGAGAATGGTGCTGTGATCTTGCAAGTTCTCTTGTCCCACCCTGATGCTATCTTAGAGGTAATAGTTTTCTGTTGGTCTTAGCTCATGTATCTTAACATCTAAAAGCACATCAAGACTATCTTTTGCTTTCCTTTATTTGTTCCATTACATACAGGACATTGAAATCATGGAATGCATTGGTTGGGATGCAGTTATCATTGATGACTGTCAAAACTCAAGAGTTTCAAAATGCCTTGAACAACTTAAGCGCCTTTCTACCAATTTTAGGATGGTTCTGTTAAGTTCCCCACTTAAGGTGCTGTCTACAGCTTCACCTGATAAAAATATCTTCTATATCATAAATAGGCCTTGTTAAACTGTTAGTTCCTATTGCTTTGCAGGAAAGTATTGCTGAGTACATCAACCTTCTATCTTTCCTCAATTCTGAAGGGCAAAATATTATCAGTATTTCAGATGGTGATTCTACTGATACAGCTGGCACCCTAGCAATGCTGAAAGCAAAGCTGACACGTTATGTTGCATTTGAGCGGAAAACAGATTCTTCAAAATTTTTGGAGTACTGGCTTCCTGCTCGTCTTTCACGGGTGCAGCTAGAAATGTACTGTTATACCTTATTTTCAAATTCCACAGCTGTCCGATCACATTTGAAAACTGATAATTTTGGTGCTCTTCGTGATATTCTTGTATCCATACGGAAGGTCTGCTCTTAAAACTTCTGAGCATGCATGATACTTTTCATTTCACTAGGAAATTAAATTGGCCAGATGGAAGCTGCATGCACAGTTACTCATTCTGCACATTTTGGACAGTCTTACTAATCTTCATACATTCTCCAGTGTTGTGACCACCCTTACCTAGTAGATCCCTCCCTGCAAAGCGCACTTACCAAGGACCGCCCTGTGACTGATATGCTAGATATTGGGGTGCATGCAAGCGGTAAGCTGCTGCTGCTTGAAAAGATGCTCCAGGAGATCAGGAACAAAGGGCTCAGAGTTCTTGTTCTTTCTCAGGTGAGGTATTCATGGTACCATGTGGGGCAGTGTGTTTTTTCTTTCATTATAAGTTTGACACAATTTCTGCTCGTTAATTTCTGCAAAGGGTAGCTCATTACTACATAAGATCATCATTATTTTGGTGATTGTGATTATTGTCATTTCACCTTATTCAAGCATACATTGACAATTTTCTTTACATCCCAAGTTAGCCAATGTTATGCACTAGTGTCATCATCTGAGAAAAGGTTATTTATGGGTAATAACATATAGGTATCTGACTTGTCTCAATTACAAATTGAGAGCTGCATAAAAATGTCTATGTTTTTTTCGCTTGAATACAATCCTGTACTCAAGAGTTCCGTAACATGGAGATGGTAGACATACAGAGATATGCTAGTTTTGTCTAGCGTTTCACAATGAAAAGGTAACATGCACATGTTCCCTTTCGATTACATGCCAATATTTCTTATTTAGCTCATTGTTTCATCATTGTTGGAATTGTGTGTGTGATTCTTTTGGAATGCTTATTTCATCATTTTTCCTAGTTGTCAGTCTAATCTAATGTTGCTTTTTTTGGCATGGCAGTCTGGTGGTGGGGCTGTCAATCCTATGGGGGACATCTTGGATGATTTTCTCCGTCAAAGATTTGGTCAAGAGTCATACGAACGTGTAGAACGTGGTTTGTTAGTGCCAAAGAAACAAATGGCAATGAATATGTTCAATGACAAGACTAAGGGACGATTTATTTTCTTGATTGATAGTCGTGCATGTGCTTCAAGCATTAAATTATCATATGTTGATGCCATCATCATATTTAGTAGTGATTGGAATCCTGCGAATGACTTGAGAGCCCTACAGAAGATCAGCATAGAATCACAATCTGAGCATGTGCCCATCTTCCGTTTGTATTCATCTTGTACAGTGGAGGAAAAAGCTCTTATACTTGCAAAGAATGAACATGTTCTTGATAGCAACATCCAGAATATAACACCTATCCTAAGCCATTCACTGCTTAGTTGGGGTGCAAAATTTCTCTTCAGTAAACTTGAGATAAAAAACCAGAATGACTCAATTAAATATCATGATGATGGCAAACTTTTCATGGATAATGTATTTTCAGAGTTCATAATGAAACTATCTGGCAAGGTTGAAGTCAGCACTAAAACGAACAATGCAGCCATATCGCAAGCTCATCTGAGTGGATCTTTCTATTCTAGAGACATTGTTGTAGTTGGTGAGAAGGAAGGAATTACCTCAGTTGATGGTGATCTGCCAAAGTTCTGGACCTTCTGGTCAAGTTTATTGGATGGGAGGTCTCCTCAGTGGCAACATATATCTGAACCAGCACAAAGAAGCCGTAGAAAGGTACAAAATATTGAAGAACAAGTGAAACCTTCTGCTGAAGAAACTGATGGAGCTAGAATGAAACGTAGAAAAATTGGTGAAACCGCGTATTCATCTACGGATGTTCCAGCTGTCAAAAACAAGGACCCTATGTTGACTGAAAACAATACCCCATTTAGTTCTCATGAAAAATCAGTTGACAACACATGGCAGGAACTAGGTACTACAACTGAAACTGTAACTAATATTTGTGTTTTAGAAGTGCATACAAGATTCTTATAACATTCCATTATGTAGGGATGGAAAACCTTCAGGGCACACAAAAAGGTCTTTATGCTCTACTGAAACCAGAATTGTCAAAGTTATATAAATTGTTGGATCTGCCGGTAATATAAAATATATTGACTTTATTGTTCTCTGCATTTTTGCTCTTCTTAAATTTATTAGTTTTGATTATAATATTTAGGTTTGCTAGGAGAGATATCTACATGTTTCTTTAGTAGCTAATATTTCTCAGCTCTCAATTGAGTTCCTCTGACATTATAAAGGGTTATTTTTCAAGTTAGATGTTGATAACTATTGCTCTTTATAATTGAAAACTTCCTTTGATTTTCTCTATGTTATCTTCAATCCATTAATGTTTAGTAGTTGATAGTAGCTAGTTTATCTTAAGCATACTCTTCTTTAGTATTAGGTTATGAGTATCTCCATTTTGGCAATGCCCAAATGATGCCACTATCATTGGCACTACAGTTTTTTTTGTTTGCATACTTCAGATCAAATTTGGTAGCATCGAACTAGAAAAATATTGTTTTTCTGCATCAATTCATCTTTTAGGAATGTAAACATTTGCTATCTTACTTGGGTCAAAAGTAGTGGGCTATCTTTTCTGTTGACAATAGAGGAGGAATTGAGGATCATCAATTTGCACTCCCAATGTTCTGTAATATTTAAGAAACTGAAGCTGCTACATGTTTATCTGATGAATAAGGTTATAAGGATAGGAAGAACCAATTACATCCTCAGGACTCCTGAAATTGTTTTGGAATTCAGATCAACATTAATTGAGCTTAAGCTAAACAGGGCAGCATGCTTATTGGCAATAAAGTATAGTTTTAAGACGTAGCCACATTATTAAAAGATCATTTACCCTACCATATTTTCAGTGAACATGTAAAATTTCCTAATGACATTTAACTTCATATAGCCATCATTTTGCGTTCCAAGCTGATTGTATTCTTTGATGGGATGGCAACACATTTTGCAGGAGAGTGTTAAATGTTTGTGTGACGAATTCCTTGAATATATTTTGAAGAATCACCGATTCAGTCTGGAGCCAAAAAACATATTGCATGCATTCAACATTGCTCTGGTTAGAAAAGCACCTTTCTATAGTTGTTGACTATAATATAAATATGCATTACTAAAGTTTTATTGTTCTTTTCATGCTATACGCCAGTGTTGGCGTGCTGCTTCTCTCTTAAAGCATAAGGTCAATCGTAGGGAGTCACTGGTCCTTGCTGTAAAACACTTGAACTATGAGTGCAATGAAGTACTCGCTGAGCTTGTTTATGAGAAGCTGAAAATCGTAAAGAAGGAGTTTTCACATAGAGCAGGTGAATTAAGCAAGCAGGGTCAGTTGGCTTCAGGAAAAAACATATTACCTTGCCAGCAGGAGACCACAACTAAATTGAAAAGTGGTGAATCAATCCCTAACCGGTTAACATCTGTTGATAGTGAACTAAAAAATATTTCACATCAAGGGGCTTCACAGGACTTTTGGATTGAGACGATGGTTTCAGGAGAGAAGGAATTGCTATCTGTTCCAAAAACTCATCAAGATCAACATGTATCGAGGGATGATCTTCTTAACAGAATCACAGAGAAAAGATTCAAGTTAGTTGACATGATTTTCTCCTTAAGGGAAAAGAATATCCATGATAAACAAGCAAATGAGGTCACAATGTTAGACAAGCACACGAAAAGGGAGGTGATGAAACTGAGAGAAGCATGCAATTTAGTTTTGAACCACCTTCGTAGGTCTCACATCAATCCAGAGGACAAGGTTGGGAAAATAAAGCTAATAATTGAATGGTTCACTATGCTCCTATATGCATTTTTGGAGCACATGAGATGCCAGCGTAATAAGCTGGAGCTGCAGCAATCATTTGTGTGGAGTAAGGAGCAGCAGTTGAAGGAAAAATTCCTCAAGGAAGCAAAATCTAGTCAATTTAATCAAACTTTCTATCAACACATTCCTTTACCAGATCCAAACTTTGCTATGGAAGAATTCAGCCACTTTAGGGAAAACATTGTTAATTTCCTTCCTGATACATCTACTTTGGCAAATTTTCAACGGTCTTCGGATCATACCTCAGTATTGCAAATTGAAACAGTGATTCCATCTGAAGTTGTCAACGCAGAAGCAGCAAGAAATGGATCTGCTGAACTTCATATCAACAGTGAAGGTAGGCCAGCATCAGAAGTTACTGTTTTGTCAGACAACAGGAGCAACACTATTTCTGATGGCATTGCCTCACAAGGGGCACATCTGGCTGTTCAACATTCATCAAGTTCTTGCCCGGTAGTTGACAATTCACTTAATCAGGTATAAAATAGCTTAATTGTGTCCAATACTCACCAAATGCTAACATTGCATATCTGCATAATTTTTTTTATATATATACAAGGTCTTGTATTTTTAGTTTTTTAAGAGTGTTGTCATATTTTTATCTTAAGAACTTGTCCAAGTAAAATCTGTCAACTGTAGCATTTCACTGTCATCGTTGTGCATAAATAAGGCTATAGCACAGTGAGACGGCTATGATACAGTGAAACATCAGTTCAGATCTCATGAACTGTGATGGTTGGTTGGTTGGTTGGCTAGTTGTTACTAATAAAATGTTTAGTATGTTAACCTAGGATGAATGCAAATATAGCTAGTTGCTTTGTTAGTCTGTTTTAAGGGGCTGCACATCATGCTTTGCTTCAAAAGTGAGAACTGTATGTATTATGTTTCCTTGCATACAAAACACTCTTTTGTGCGTTGCTTTTATCATTTGCTTTATTTACTTTAAATAGTGGATATCTCTGTTGATGCCGCTTATACAACTTTATATCAAATGAATGTCAGTAATTAGCACATTGTGTTCATTTCTATTGTAATTCAATTTTTTTAATGAGTCGTGTGCTTCAGATAAGTTTGCACTATTATTCCTTTTAGTCATTTTTATTATTCCTTTTAGTCATTTTTACTGCATACATCTATGATCCCAGAAAAAATTCAACATGTTTATCCTTCACGCTATCAGGAATCTATGGGTGGCGGTGACCATAGAAGGACTGAACATGCTGAGGACGAGAGTGTTGTTTGTCTGCAGCCATTTCAGGGAACTACAGGCCAACATGTAGGTGATGTTGCAACAGAAGTTAATGCCAACAATAACGAGACTATCACAGATCCACCTTATTTAGAATCACCAACTGTGGATGCTGTGCGCAGACCGGCTGCCTTGCCAACATATAGAGAAGTTGAAACCCAGACAAATCTTGTAATTCTATCTGCCCAGCCAAGTGTAGAGCCAGAACGACTTCCTCCAGGAGAAGCAGAACAAGTAGTTTTATCTGGTATAGCATCAGCCCTGCCTTTGCAACCTGAAATTCAACCATCAATATCGGGTTCCCATACTTCCCTTGAAAGAACACTCCATGATCAGAGTCAACCAAGTCAACAACCAGAGATTGCACCTGGTCCTGCACAGTCTGCACAACTCTTTCCAGTGGCATTCATGATGTCTAATCAACTGCCGGTTGGTGACGATCCACTCAAAAATGAGTTGCACATATTAAGATCACACATTGACTCTCATAGGAAAATCCACGAGAAGAAGGTACGCGTATCTTGAATTCATGAATCTTGGTTGCAAGCTGCTTGTGCTAATTCTGGATTCATCATGTCCATTGATTGCACTTTTATTTATTTATTTACAGCAATCACAACTTCGAACAGAGTGCAGCCAAGAGATCGAGAAGATAAAAAGGAAGTATGATTTGTTGCTACAAGAACAAGATTCCACTCATCTTCAGCAGAGGAAGGCACTTGATGATTTATACCAGAAAGTTCTCCTGAACCAATCACTAGCTGAGGATTTTCGAGCCAAGTTCATATCAACATCTGCAGCACAAGGTATCGGATATATACAATCATGTTTGATGCCTTCGAAATTAATATTCTGACATGATTAGCATTATCTGAAAAAACAATAAGCGAAATGTATGGTGCAGTGAATTGTTCCTATTGTGAAATTTACATTCAAAGATTCGGTAGATCTGCTACAGGGTTGTATTTGTTTTTTATTTTGCGGTTTTTGGATGGTTATGATTATCCAATTATGTTCCAGTTCTGTAGTTTGTTTTGTAAAATAAGTTACATGGTGTGTTTGTTTTCTGGGTGCCAATGGTCAGTCTTGCAATGCATCGACAAGATGGTTCACGCTTATGGCTTTCAGTAGGGTTGCACCAAAAAAAATCCCTGTAGTTAAGAAATCAATTGATTCTAAAAATTTATTACCTGTCACTAATACTATTTTCTTTCATTGAACTGCAGCACGAGCGCACAGCCCTCCAATTCGTCAGTTACCTCAAGCTTCTCAGCAAATAACCATGAGGACTTCAATGGTGGGCTCAACAGCATTAACAATTCCCTCATCATTAAATGGTCGACCGCCAGTGCCAAGGCATCGGGTCCAGCCTCCACGGGTGGATCGACCATCATCATCATCTCAGGTGTCCCATTCATCATTGCCATCTTCACAAGTGACCCATCCTGTCCCCTCAATATCAGGAAAACAACCATCACCATCATTATCGCAGGTGTCACATTCATCATCGCCATCTTCACAAGTGATTCGACCTGGCCCCTTAACACAAGGCAACCGGCCATCATCATTGCAGGTGCCCCATCCATCATTCCGGTCTTCACAAGTGATCCGACCTCCACCCTCGATACCAGGCAACCTTGTCAGATCAACATCAGCTCCTTTTAGTCGCATGCCTCCACCACATGGAAGCTTTGGAATTCAGAGCGAACAAGCTCGTGCACCTGCTCCTCATCTCCAGTTTAAGCTGCCAAGGGCACATTCCGTCGCCCCTGCAAATCAGCAGCAGCCACCAAGTATGCTGGGCGAGACATCTGCAAGAACCCAGTTGGGTCCTGTCACCCCAGTAATTGCAAGAACATCATGTTCACATGCGGTTCCTCCAGCAAATTCATCATCAACAAGCTCGCACTCATTCCTCCCAGCAATCTCAGCAATGTCAAGCTCACACTTAGTCCTTCCAGATTCTGTATCACTAGGTTCTCATCCAGCAGCAACCTCATCACCGTTGAGTTCACCTTCGGTTCTCCCAGCAGCATCATTGCCACCAAGTTCACATCCCGTTCTCCTAACATCTTCATTACCTTCCAGTTCACATCCAGTTCCCCCAACAGCTTCAACACCTGCAAGTTCACATCCGGTTCTCCAAACAGCCTCATTGCCGTCAAATTCACATCCAGTTCTCCTTGCAACCTCATTGTCAGCAATTTCGCACCCAATTCTCCCAGCATCCTTGGTGCCATTGAATTCTCATCCAGTTAAACAGGTACGGGAACCATGTTTGTTGAACACAGTTCCTTGCATATCTTCAGCTGTACCTAGGTGGGCGAGGGACCCTTCCATTTCAAACAAGGAGCCTGATTCTGAATCGGTATCCTTGGATGCATGGCTTACATCAAATCTTGGGTTGAGCAATGACCCGCCCGGTACAGGAGCACGCGCAGATGGTGATATAGTGGTGTTATGCGTGTCTGATGATGAATCAGGGTAGCAGAATCAGGGTAGCAGGGGATGGGCTGACTGACCATTAGAGTTGGCCCCTTGTGGAGTCAGGGGCGCTTGACCAGGAATGGCCTTCTAACCCATTGATTTGGCTTAGATCTATAGCATATTCCATGTTGTTTGTGCTGCTGCGATGCAAGCAGCCTTTTAGCGGCTTGTATAGTGCTTTGTCAGCTCTGACCTGTGTAATACTAGCAACCTACCAACCGTTGCTTCTGTAAATTGTTAAGCAGAGATTAATGTGCGCATGGATGGTAATGGTTCGTACTATATACTTGGCCGATGCGTTGAAACGGTCAGTTTGATAGATCGTGCGTGCTATTTTGCTTACTGTATTGCATGAGTTGAATCGGCAATATTGCAGCCACTGAGAGCATCCCATAGGGATGCAAATGGGCCAACCCTAGGGTCACCTTTGGTCCTCTCTAGTTCGTTTGTTTGTACTAAAAACTTGATGTCTAATCTATTTAGTATAAATAAATGAATTAGAGAGGATCAAAGGTGGTCCTAAGACCAACCCATTTGCATCCCTAGCATCTCAAAAGGTTTCCCATAATACTTTTTATATAATAATATTCACATCTTCTAAAAGATATTTTAACATTTCTTCTTTCTTTTTCTTTTTCTTTTTTTTTTTACCATTTTGCACTGTTTTCTCTCAGATATGGGCATGAACTAAAATGGTAAATACACTAGGCATAATTGGCTTGTAACAGCTCCTCTCGGCTTCCCATTGCCCCCCCTGTAACTGTAAGTTCCCACTGTCGCAGGGCACCACGCCCTCCACTTCTGAGCGATCCCTCATCTAGGCACAGCTCCACTTGATTGCATCCGGGAGGGTGTGGTTGAGTGGTTCAACGGGGTTGCTCGGGCGATCGGCGGTGGGGCCGTGCGAGTTAGGCGGAGCCGCGGAAGGTGATCTGCGTGGATTGGGGGGCGGGCAACAGGGAGAAGAGAAATAAAAAACAGAAAAAAGCAGCGCTGTTTCGGATGGATCGGAAGACTTTAAGCCTAGGGCTGGAACTTTAGGGCTCGGACTCAGCTTGGAATTAGCTCGGGTTTGGGTCCGGCTCGTTTGCAAACGAGCACGAGTCGAATAAATTTTCTAACTCGGTCAAAAAAACGAACACGAGCCCAGCCAGGCCTGGCTCGCTCGTGGCTCGTACATAAATCAGTAACACAACAAAATGCGGCAAGCCCATATACGACAGCCAACAGGCCAACAACCAATAGCGGCCCAACTCTAGAGTCAACAATGGTTTTTAGTACAAGTCCAATAAACAAGCGGCGGTTCAATCCATTCCCTGTTCGGCGTTCCCAATTCATTGCGAGCAATAGCCGAGTAGCCAACAGCAGACAAACCACGAGTGCTCGCAAGCCGCTCGCGAGTTTTACCGAGCCCAAGCCGAGTCAGCTTTTCAACTTGGTCATCCGAGGACTCGCTCGCAAAACAAGCCCGAGCCTAAATAGGCCCAGCTCTCAAGCTCGGCTCGTTTCCACTCCTATTTAGACCTTTCTACTTCTCTACTCCCTACAATTTCTTTTAAGGAACCAAGGTCCCTGATTCCCGGTTGTGCTACACATCGAGTGGGTTTTTCATAGAAAAATTGCCTCTGTGGCTAATTACCATTATTTAGTTTCCGATTGTTCTAGATATAAGTTGCATCGCGCGTCATGTCGGCCCCCCTCATAGCACCCCGCAAAAGCACATGTGCCTAATTACCACTATTTGGCATACCCTTTCATCCCCACATGGCCCTCTCTCTCTCAGCCCAAATCCCTCATTTTAATACATTAGAGCATCTTTAATGTAGAGCCAACTACTAACTATAAGAAACTCTCTCTCAGCCCAAATCCCTCATTTTAATACATTAGAGCATCTTTAATGTAGAGCCAACTACTAACTATAAGAAAGCTCTATATCATTTTGGAAATGCCCTGCATGTTGGCAAAAGACTATAGGGGGTTAAGAGTGGAGGATTAGCTTTATCTTTGGAAAAGGGAGTATGAAATTAGCCTTTGGAGTATGTCTAGTATGCATATTGATGTAGAGGTGGAAGTAGAAGATGGCCAGAACTGGAGAGCCACAGGGTCGCACGAAGAATCAGATAATGATAAAAGGGATATCACATGAAAATTGTTAATTGCTGTCTCGGTTTTGCTTTGGGTTTGGTGGTTTGCTAGAAACAAAACAGTCCAATCAAGTCCTTTCAAGTCTGTTGTTGAGTTTTCAAGTCCTTTCTCAAAAAAAAAAACAAAAAAAAAACAAAAAGGCTATATGGTTTGCCCACAAGGGCCCTAAATGCTTGCTGCTCATGTTCCCTCTGAAATTGCCTCCCCTCCCCCCCAGTCGTATGCTCGTATGTAGTGCATTCCCTCTGTCGACGCTGACATAACTCACACGACAGTTTTAAGGCCATTAAAGTGCATTGTATTGGGTATGAGTCTCAACAGCGGTCAGCGGCATTGTATTGTATTTTCAAACAAACATGTTCCTGTGTAAACAGTTGATTGTAAGGGCTCCCCATGAGTAACAACTGCATGCTAAATGGATGCATGTGTGATCATCTTTGCGACAAGCCATTGCCGACTCGCCGAATACAATTCTATCAAATCAACGGTTTCCCAGGAATGAACGATTGAACGATGAGACAGCAGCAACAGGTTATATATCGCAATGGTCAGTAGCTGCGCCCCCAGAATGACCACTTCTTTGCAGGCTTTCCAGACGCAAAGCAAACGGTTCCTGAATTTTGGTGCAGATATCAGATCGGTCAGGGCCACGTGCACAGAAACATGCGGTGCTAGAAACGTAGCCAAAGAGTAACCAAAAGTTCTTCGCAGGCAGGCCATATATCAAATATCAGGTGTCCACATAGCATACCTTCTGGAAGGTCAAGTTGATCAAATGGAGTACACAGTGTTTTAGCAGCTCCAAGTTCACCTTTTGTCCGAGCTTTCACATTCTTCTCAACTTCCTGCAACAAAAGACATTTTTACTTTTTTTTATATAAAAAAAAGCAACATATTTTACAATATATTGTGATGTGATGTAGGGAAACATAGGATCAAATGGTTCATGGAGCCAATTTACTGCAAACTAAAATGCGTTTGCCATTAATAAACGAATTTCTAGTTTTCTTATTCCAACCATTTTATATTTGGGGAAGCTACTACATGCTTCATTGGTAGAAAATAGAAACGGAATTTCCTTTTACTCCTTTTCTATTTGCTTCCCCATTATAGGATTCAAATGCAGGAGTTCATTAACAAACTCGCACCGAATGGAACCGATCAATTTTTAGCAAATGGTTGTTCCTAAACAGCACTCCCTTGAGGAAACTCAAATAGTCACCCAAAAATTACAGAGCATGTGGGCTTCATGGGGAAGTGACTGCTTCCATGTTATGGCATGTATGTACCAACAATATGGATTAGATACTGGTATATTGTAGCCTCACTAATAATCTATCACCATAACCAATATACTAACTTCCTAGTAGGTAGTAGCAGTGGCATGTATGCACCAACAGTGTTGCCCAGAGGCCCCAGACTAGATGCCCAGCCCTAGAGCGCAATACTAAGTTACTTACCATGAATCTTCGTGCTTGACGCATGATTAGTAGTCCTACTGTGTCCTTTTGTTCTTAGCGGAAGCAGAGAACATGCTATTTTTTTTATCAATAACGTAATATGCATGACCAAGTGCAGAGTCAACGTAATACATAGAAACATGCATATTGAAAGTTTATTATAGTTTCAGCAACTGATTTTGGTTATGTTTTCAATAATTTTTAAATATAAGTTTTATAGTTCATTAAGTTTGTAACCCCCACAACACACACACACCAGTATTCCATATCCCCAGACACACTTCCACATTTGCAATATATTGTGGAAAAAGTCTACACAAAGTGCAATAGATGCAAAGAAGTATACCACAGTCATTAGACAGCTGTATTAGCCAATTGTTGCTAGGTTTTATTTCATGAAAAAAATCAGAGTGACAGGAGCGAATGATAAATGTACAAAAGGCCTTCAAATACCTCTTCATCGCACCATGGAGCAAGGATCAGCTTTTTGTCATTCAGAGCTGTTGTGAATTCATCCCAAGTGCTAATGACTTTAATGCAAGCATCTCTCTTCTGTTTGGCTGTTTCAAACAAGTTTTCTTGAATGCCATCCAGTAAAGCTCTAACCTGCTCAACCAAATCGGCAGCAGGAACATCAACCTTTGCACCATTGTCTCGCCGGACAATGCGCACCTGAAAAGACAAAATATCTCACATAGTCGTGGAGTGGAAGTTTAGATAGTAACAAACTAGATACTGAAAGAAAATGATAAGTCAAATCATTGCCAAGTTGCCATAACTTGGCACAGATCTAGAAAATGATACAAAAAGTCAAAGATGAACCACTTCGTGTGTGCAATCGTTTTGTATTAAGACAACAAAATGATAAACAATGAAATAATCGCAGTATAAATGCAAGAGCACATCTCACTAATGGGTTAATTCCTGCAATCATGCAAGGGAGTCTCTGACTAATGATATCCCATTAAACCATATTGAAACAGGAGAAATAGATCCTGGGATTAGAATGCTTTTGTAAATAATTGAAGAACAGAAGCTTATTCAGAAAAACAGAATGCTTTTGCAAATAACAATCTGGAATTAGTATTGTTGGAGCATCCAATAATAAGAAAAGAGAATTTTGCTATGTGAACTACCCTTTCAGTAATTATGAAATAAAATTGAAGTCAAGAAAACAATAGCACAATCATTACAATAATAAACTGAAGTAGTACGCTCAAGAAAAATTAGTAATTAGTATCTCAAGACAACTTCTTATTGTTTCTACGTTCCAGTATACAGGATAATAATATATTTAACACACCATATACTATTTTACTGTCACAACAAAGCCAAAGCTCAGGGAGAACAAAACTCAAAAGCAACAAGTGAGAAATTAGACAATTACAAAAATGTTTTTTAAAAAAAAACACAGCACATTGGGCTGTAACAATCCATAGGTACTTGCTTTGATGCTTTCACCATGACAAAACAGCGAACCTGATTTAAAGTATAATGTATTGTCAGTTTTAATCATGTTTTGCACAAAGAAAAAACCACAGAGAAACGACTTACACTTAATCTTAGGATTCAAAGACATGTTAAGAGTGATAGAGCTATTTTAAAAACAATAGGAACAAGAGCAAACGGTATATAGCCAAGTTATTGGGGGGGGGGGGGGGGGTTGATGCACTGAATAAAGCTGGGCCTATCTATGATTTCATATGACACTTCAGTACCTGCTGTTTTGCCAGATCTTTTGGGCCTATCTCGATTCTTAAAGGAACACCTTTCATTTCCCAATGAGAGTATTTCCATCCAGGTGAATAGTTTTCACGAGCATCCATGTCTGCTCGAATCCCAGCTTGGTTAAGCGTGTAGATGGTTGATTCACAGGCTCCTTTAATTGCTGTAGTGTCAGCATCCTTGAAAGGCACTGGAATAACAATGACCTGGAGAGGCGCCACCCTTGGTGGCAGCACCAAGCCCTTGTCATCGCCATGTGTCATCACCATCACCCCAATCTGCAATTAGAATATAAAGCAACATATTACAAATGCAACCGTAATTTAGGAATAAAACTCTCCTCAAGGCCCAATACAAAGTTATGTACAATAAAAAAAAACCTAGCACATCACACCTTATAATACGTCTACTGTCAATACTTTGGGATTAGCACTAGAATGCAGAAGCTTCCTCCAAAGTGATTGGAGGTCTCCAGTGACCCATGTACACTAAACTGCAGTAAAACAATGCACAAACAAAATGGAACACCAACATTGGGAGTTCTATTTTATTAATGGGATAGAAACTGTTCAAGTTGGGTAAATGTTTTTGGAGGTGATCATGGCTACCACTACAAAGTATTATGCAACGCAGTCCAAAATTGGGTTTATAACATGGGAAACACTATATCGTAGACGTCCGACTTTGTCGAGCACTCTACATCAGGCGCACCAACTCCGACGCAGAACGCCAGCACATGCGAATGCAAGGGCCCACCACCACAAAGCTGCACATGGGACGTGGGGGGGTGGAGCTGCGTGAGGTTCACGCGCATCTCACAAGGGCCCCGCCACTACCGCAGTGTTTTCTCAGCAAACAAACATGCGTGCACTTTCAATTTCTCTCTGCTCTCTAGTTTTGAGGAGTGGGGCAATGCCATTGAAGTGTGTCAATTGCCGACGCTGGTGTCGCCGCTTGCCATCCGGCCAACGGCGTCGTCGCTCGCCGGTCACGTCTCTTTCATTTTTGTGTCCTCCCTCTCATAGATCTCTCTCTCTCTCTCTCTCTCTCTCTCTCTCTCTCTCTCTATCCTCGTCGATGAGTTTTGGTGGCTGGATTCAGCGAGCACCGGGTAGGGGCTCGCCAGATCTAGAGAAGAAAGCTAGGCGGTGAACCCCTCATTTTTCATATGGAAACTTCAACCATGTATGTATGAAACTTGGGTTTTACCTGCAGAACTTTGTTTTTGTTCTTACGGAACTTTTGTTCTCATGAAAAATGTTCCCTCATTTTTCATATAGAACCCTAGCAATGTACGTGTGAAATTTGGTTTTCTCTATCAGAACCTTGTGTTTGTTCTCGTGAACCTTTCTTATTTGTATCAAGAGGTTCATCCTATTTTTCACATGGAACCCTCAATGATGTGCACGTGAAACTTGGTGTTTTGTTTGCTAAAATTTGATTTTTGTTCTTGAGAATTGTTTGGTTGCATGCGGTGAAACTTGGTCATTCTTCAAGTTCCAATAGTACATAGCCAAATTTCATTTGTAGGGTTCCCAAGTTTCAACCAGCATTTTTCCAAGTTCATTTCATCGGTACTTCCCCAAGTTTCAAAACAAAACTTTCAAATTTTACCCGTTTTACGTGAAGTTTCATCGGCAGGTTTTCCAAGGTTCATTAGTAGGGTTCCCAAGTTTTAACAGGCATTTTTCCATGTTTCAATGTGACGCTAGCACATTTGATGGATCGGATGTCTGATTCCCTAGCACCTACCTTATAACATACAATATATTTTAAATGAACCAAAAAAAACATTGCGATGTATACCCACAATCTCCATCTTGCTAGTTCCTCTTATCAAATATAACGAATGCATTGGCAAGTATATTACAGTGATTTCTTTTCTTTTTTAAAAAAGTAGCTATTCATGCTAAAACAGCAAGACCCAATGGTGAGAAGCATAAATAATGCTAGGTCAAACTTATATGTTTATTATTCAATACCAGCAAGATGTCAATTTACAACAATATGAGCATAGAAAGTGAAAGCTACATCTCCATTTCCAAATGTTTAACAGTAAAAAAAGGCAAAACAATAATAGAATCCAAATGAATATCCATTTCAAATAAAAAATATATATGAATTACCGAGCGGGTGGTGTAAGCCCAAGAGTTCTGCCACACCATGGATCTAGCACCCTTGTCATTCTCGAAAGTGATATCAAACATCTTTGCAAAGTTCTGACCAAGACAATGGGATGTAGCACCTTGTATACCACGGCCGGTGTTTGGAATGAAGGCCTGGACAATCATATACTTTAAGCTACCAGTAAAGAAGATAGAGAAATCACTTGTCCTCTTCGTCAGCAGTGTTAAGAGAGCTACATACGATAGGAATAAAGCAAAAAAATCTGCATATCAATACCTCAACGCTAGTTGTATAAAGTCCTCCAGCAAATTTTTCCATCTCGCTTTTCCTCCCTTTGGACACTGGCACTGCTAAAAATTCTTCATATATCCTTCGGTAGAGTTCCAATATTTGGAGAACCTGAAAGTCAAAAATAACTGATCACCCCGTTGACATTTAAGAGGTACTCCCTCTGTCCTACAAAGAGTGTATTTTTAGTGTTAAAAAATTGTCTCACAAAGAGTGCATGTTTAGACGTGGGGCCCATCAAAGGACACGCAGCCCATTAACTCCCCCACTCCCATCTCTCTCTATATCCTTTCCCCACCAAAGGAGACGCATGCACATTTAATTATTTTGGGAACCAAAGCAGCAGCACGCTTGTGCATGTAATTAATTAGGGGCAGATTAGTCATTTGACTTTCACACTAATCTGTCTGAGAAAAACCAAAAATGCGTTCTTTGTAGGACAGAGGTGTTAGAGATATATTAGGCTGTGTATTGGGCTGTCTATATGGGCCTGGCCCGTCCCTTTATTGTATTAGGGTTTTCTCGTCTTTTCCCTTTATGCCCTTGTACTCTGTATATATACTGGCCCTTTGGCCCCCATATGAATACAAGTGCTATTCCTAACATGGTATCAGAGCAAGGTTAGGGTGAGGTTTTCTCACCGGCGTTGCACTTGCGCCATCTTTTCTTCCTCCAGACCGCCACGGCTCCAGATCCAGATCCAGATCGGAGTTGTTCCGCCGCCGGCCGCCTCTTCCATGGCTCTTCCGGCCGTCGCCGGCCGCCTCCGGCTCACCCGTGAGAGCCGCGGCTCTTTCTACCGCCAGCGCTCTCGCCGTCGCGGCTCTCCCGTCGCGCTTCGTTCCGTCGTCCGCCTCGCGTCGCCGCCGCGATCTCCGAAAGCACGGTGTCGACCGCGCCGCCGCCGCCTTCTCGTCGCCCGTCGCCATCCCGCAGACGGCATCGCGCGCGCCGCCGCCGGCCTTCTCGTGCCGACCGACGGCGTGCCTCTCGCCTCGCTGTTGTTGCTGACCCACGCCGCAGTCAACCCGCCGCCGTTGTTGACCCGCACCGTCGTCGACCCGCCGCCGTTGCTGATCCGCCGCCGCATCTCGTCGGGGTTGGGTCTCGGTCGGGTTCGGTCGGGTGTGGGCTGTTGGGTTCGGTCGGGTGTGTGAGGGGTGTGTGTGTGTGAGTTGTGTAAAAAAAAAATGTCGTCAGGCACCGTTTTTGTTCCTCGGTGCCCCGTGCTTTTTGATGGGCTCAACTATCAAGACTTGGCTCAGCACATGCGCATTCACATGTGTGACCAGCGTTTATGGGATTTTCTTACCGGTGAGCTTTCTTGCCCGCCGCGTCCTGATCCCCCGGCGCTGCCTTCTTCGACGTCTACAGGTGATACTGATATGAAGGCCTCCGATGAGTATAAGGAAGCTATGGAGTCTTACAAGTCTCAGTACACCGCCTACAAATTCTGGTCTGATGAGGATGCTCGTGCCTCTGCTATTTTGATTGCCAGCATGGAGGTGCATCTTACCGGAGAAGTGGTCTCTTTGACTTCTGCTCAGCTGATGTGGTCCCATCTTCGGGATCGGTACGAGCCCTCGGATGATTCTCGATGACTGCGCGCGTCACGAGAAGTCTCTACAACGGGGTGATTCTCGATGGATGAGTTTATGCTCGGCTTTCCACGGTTTACGTCGATTGGACTCTTTGGATGCGGCCCTTGATACTGGAGCTGATCATGACTCTCGGACTTGTGTTTGTTGTCTGCGTCAGCGATCTCGTATGGAGCTTCGTCGTGTCTACGACTTCGTTGTCCGCCTTCGGATGGAGTTTGAGTAAGTTCGTGCCCGACTTCTTGCCCGTCACCCTCGTGTCACTATCTTTGGAGGCTCTCTCGCTCTTCGTCTTGAGGAGGTTCGTCTTCGTGGTCTTTGGTCTCTTGTCTTCTCCATCGATTCTTCTTTGTTCGCACCGGCTTCGACTTCTACGGGTTCTCGGTCGTCTTCCCCCGATCTCGTCGTCTTACGGGTAGCGACGAAGGTGGTCTTCATCTGCACCTATTGTGACAAGGGCGGTCATGTGGAGCGATTACGCTTTCTGAGAAGAAGGATATTGCTCGTCGTCGATCGTCTAAATGTTCTGCGGCACCGATCCACGGGGAGACTCAGATTCCTAGCGCGATCCAGATGCCTCTACTGAGATTCTTATGCTAACCTAAACATGCAGCTTATTTCTATCGGCCACCATCGATCTCGGTTGTCGTGTGATTTTCGATCTTGACTCATGTGTGTTCGGGATCGTCGCACGGTCTCTGGTTGGTCTCGGCCCCGGCCCGTGATTCTCGGCGTCTCAGGAGCTTGGTAACTTCGTCCTTCTTCCGCCGCTCCCGCCGATCTCTCCGTCTGCTACTGCTTCCTCCACGGCGTCTTTTGCTCAATGGCATCATCGTTTAGGTCATCTTTGTGGTTCTCGTTTATCGTCTTTGGTTCGTCGTGGTCTTTTAGGATCGTATGCGGTCTGTACATCTCGATTGTGCGGGTTGCAACCTTGGCAAGCAGTGCAACTCCCTTATCCTTCTAGTGAGTCCGTGTCATTTCGTTTGTTTGATCTTGTTCATTCGATGTGCAGGATCCAAACCTTTTTTGTGTCAAAAGGTGGTCATAAATATTACATCATTTTTATAGATGATTTTCTCGCCACACTTGGATATATTTTATGTCTTCTCGTAGTGAGGTTTTGTCTATCTATAAAAATTTTGCTACCATGATTCGTACTCGCTTTGACTCGCTTATTCGTGTTTTTCAAGTCGACTCTGCGGGGAGTATCTTTCGGGCATCTTCGTAGTTTTCTCACCGAAGCGGGCACTCTGTCTCGATTTTCTTGTCTGGTACCCATGCTCAAAATGGTGTGGTGGCGTAAGCATCGTCATCTTCTTGAAACCGCTCGTGCGCTCATGATTGCTTCTTCATTTCCATCTCACTTTTGGGCCGAGGTTTCTCTCTTACCTTGTCATCTCATCAATCTTCACCCTCTTACGCTCTTCAAGGTGGTATTTCTATAGTGCGTCTTTACGGACACCCAAAGAGACTACTCGATCTTCGATCTTTCGGGTGTATCGCTATGTTCTTCTTCTTGCTCGTGAACGCACTAAACCCGACCGATCGGTTGAGAGTGTTTTTCTGGGATATAGTGATGAGCACAAGGGCTATCGTTGTTGGGATCATACTGGTCGCCGGATGCGGATTTCTCGGGATGTCATCTTTGACGAATCTCGTTCTTTCTATCCGCGTCCTTCTTTTCCATCCTCTACTGTCGAATCCCTCTCTTTTCTTACTTTTCCAGGCACTCCCATTTCTTCTCTTCCTATTCCATCTCCTCGAGTGTCTCACACGTCTTCACAGCCTTCTGAGTCCACTGATTCTCTTCCTCCTGAGTCTGGTGTTCCTTCTACCGAGCCAACTATCTCTTCTCCATCAATTTCTCCTGATTTTGTTCCTTCTCATCCTTTCTTTTACACTCGCCGTCAGCGTCCAGTTGAGGTTTCTCCTGTTGTACAAGTGCTATTCCTAACAAGAGGGAGTAGGCTACTAGGTATTCATATAATCATTTTACCAATGAAATCTTTGATGTATCATGAATCAAGTTTTTTTGGGGGAACAAATACTACAATAATTCATAAAATTTTATATTTACAAATGAAAGAAAGTTCAGAGTGAGTTTATAGCATGTGCAATTAATAAATCACATAGATAAAGTTTATCCACATTGGAAGTTTCATCACTTATGATTTCACACTTCGTCAACTATTAGTTCAGACAAGCTATATGGTTCCTTGGTAGTTTGTAAAGATAAAACCATCTCAATACAACCAATTGATGACAGAATCACCACAATCATCCCAACACTACTAGTTTACAACAAAAACACGTCAATATTGTGCAAAAGTATGTACTGATTACCTCTTCATCTGCCTCCTCTTTAGTTGCAAAAGCTGTATGACCTTCTTGCCAAAGAAATTCACGGCTCCTGAAGAGATCATTTCCAAATATTTAGTACTGGGAGCTGATAAGAATAAGAATTTCTATGCAGAAAAGAGCTAACAGATACAGTCATAAGAATTTCTATGCAGAAAAGAGCTAACAGATACAGTCATCATCATGCACCTTCGGAGAAACACAAGGGGCATGAAAATTTTACATTAATACCTCCGCTTCTTCTTGTAGGGCGTAATTTTATTTGAAAAAGTTTTAGATACTTTGACCATTAAATTTGTTTTTTATATATTGTCAATTGCTACAAAATAATATTGCATCAAAGTAATTTATAATACAAAACTACAGATACGTCTTTTGTCTACTAAAAATGCATATAGTTTGATTAATTGTTGGTCAAAATTTACAAAATTTGACTTGTAAAAATCAAAATACACCTAATATTTTGAAACAGAGGGGGTATTACACTTCTTGAGAAGAATGTGAAAACATATTGACATAGTCTATTCACTCACACATAAATGTTCTGCCTTTGCAAGAATATGTCAGCAAACATTATTCAGGCACTAAAAAGACTAAGATACCAGGATGGCAGTGTATTGTGCTTATTAGAACAAATAAGAACTAATAGGAGATGTGCAAATACAAATGTGATCAGCCACCAAACAGTGAGCTACCTTATGAAAGGAGTTGGATTGCTAAACTCCCATCTAACAACGTTGCACCATTGGTTACACCTCAAAGGTAAGTCCCGATGACTTCTTATCCATTTAGAGAAGTATGGATACATAACAGTTTCGCTTGTTGGACGGATTGCAATGGGAGCTTCCAGATCAGATTTTCCTGATTTAGTAACCCATGCTACCTGCAACTCGATTACTCAATTTCATTGGTGAGATCAAACCTAGGCGAAAAGCTGCATGAAAAAGCAATGACCTATGTGAACACACTGCATAACCAGTAATAAGCTAGTTTGGAGTTCAGACAGGTTGACAGGACACATTGTTCATTCCATTTTTCAGCCCTCTACAAAGTGTTAATGCATTTTCATGAGGGATGCATGAATTCTAATACCTATAAAAAACAACCATTCCTTATACAATAGCATGAGCGATCCAGTCATTCAGATCCAATTACCCCCATCATGACAACGAGAGAGAGTAGTTGCATACTTCAAATGATTTTGAATTCAGAATATCTTTAGTTTTGATTTTCTAGGTTATCTAACTGGTCCATGGGGAAACAAGCAAAAAACAAATCTTATGATGTGTCTTCAGACCCAAAAAGCAATGATTCCAACTCTTTATGATTTCTGCATGCATCATTGCATATAAGTTTTCCTGTCCTGTCACTAGCGTATTTTCAAAAAAAAGTTTCTGACATATTTTGAAAGGCTGAATAGCAGAACTAAATTAATTTACAACTGGAAAAATGCTGAAGGGAGGTGTAAAGAACAAGAGGAAAGAAGCACACCTCAGGTGCAAATCCCTCAATATGGTCCTTCTCCTTCTGTAGAACATTCTCAGTAACAAACAAAGGGAAATAATAAGGTTTCAGCTTCAGCTTTTTAATCTCTGCATCAAAGAATTCCTGCACCAAATCATATAATAATTACTAAGAGGAACAGGGAAGTAATAATGTCATCATCACTTGATATGAATAAATATAGAAAGAGAAAGCTATGGCCTTGATGCTGAACACAGCTTTCTGCAGTCAAGAGTTACAAGGTGCTGATAAAAGATGTCTGAACAGAAGCATATGCAAGATCCACTTAGGAGGATAGCAAAAAATCAATGAAGAAAAATCAGACTTGTGTGCATAATGCTGAGATAAACATGGTAAAAACAGACTGAAATGTGAATGATGGTCAATACTCAAAATATGAAGTTTTGATTGGACAATAGAAAGTTCATTATTATTTATTACAAGGAAATAAATGAGCCAAGAAGATAAGGCATAAGATCGACAAAACAAGTTTTAGATGACAAAAGCGCTCCCTCGGGATATAGATGGATGCCCTTTTGTCACCACAGATACTTCCATTTACACAAGTACAAAACTTGCAACAAAAGAATACTTGATATTTCATTGGATAAAAGATAAAATAATAGCAATAAGTGAAATAAATCTCAAGTGGTTGAATTTCAGAGAGTATTGAGAAAACCTACTTTCAGCAATTCCCAGATTTCCATGGCCCAAGGCCTCAAGATATAGCAGCCAGAGATGTCATAGTAATCAATCATTTCACTGTTAACGACAACCTGGAGGAACAAAAGACATAGGTTCAAATAAGCCCCATAGCAAGAACATGAATTAATTAAACTTGAAAAGCGTTGTTCACATAGCAACATTTGAAAGCTTGTTGCTTTTGTCTTCATAGCAATGCAAAAACTGGGAAAATGAACAGTAAACGCAAACATCCCACATATTATCAGCCCCTTGAAATTTGCTGCTTTTCTTTTCCAAAAGAACATAGGAATAGAAGGGATAGAGCAATTGACCAAGACAGCATAAGAAGACCCGCATTACCAAATGCACGGACATTCTACTGCCATAACACCAAAAAAGAAAAGTAAAATTCTCTACGCCCATCATACCAAATCTTGCCCCCTAGTATCTCCAACAGCGCCATTGCATTTGGCCACACTACATTCGACCTTAATCTACGAGCTAAATTTCACCAGCGACCACAAAGAAGGGCCAAAGGAGGCGCACCTCGGAGTACCACTCCCCAAAGTTGTCGTCTTTCTTGAACGCCATCCCCAGCTTCGTCTCCTTCTTCACCTCCTTCTTCTTCCCTGCAACCCAACTCACGGGGCACCATTACCAAGGCACCACCTGATCCAACCCGATTCAACAGACAGCGCAGGGATCCGGAGGCGAAGGAGAACGATAACACACCTGCGCTTCCGCCTCCGCCACCCTTTCCGGTCGACATGGTTGGATGCTGCAGGAGCAAAGGCTTGCCTGGCTGGCTCTGCGCCGCGGATTAGCTGGGGCGTGGCGAGCGAGGTGCGCGTCTCGTGCTAGGGTTTTAGTGGCGGCGGCGGGGAGTAGGGTGCAAGGAGCCAATCGGACAGCAAGGCGCACGGCGGGGAGGGGCGGACGGCGTGCCCCCATGAGTGCGATGACGTCAGTTGCCACGTCGCCTGGTGGGGACAGTTCTCAGTGGGTGGGTGCATCAACTCTGGGATCAGGAAGAAATGCAGAGTTGAATACATGTACAGCTGAGTGCGATTGTGCGAACGTGCGAGCAGTTGGTTTTTATTCAAAAGAATTGTCCTTTTATATCCATAGACATGCTGTTTAACCATTTTTCTTATTAAAAAACTTGCTTAAAGTTATGAGGTTGCTTTTTGAATACTTACAACCACATGACATCACTTTCATCTTCCTTTCGGGAGCGGACTCACCTAGCCTATGGTGCTCATCCTAGAATAAGGGAGACACCCTCGGCTATCGGTGTGGCAACTCGCCACCCGGTCGCCATCGATGTCGGTTAACCTTCTCTTTCCCTCCTACGCCGCTCTCTCTATGTGTGCGCGCGCATGTGCAATAGACATCTTCTCTTCCTCTCCATCTCCCTACAGTATCTTCCCTCGTCTTGCAAATTGGATTCGAAGAAGATGGCCGGATTTGGAGGAGATGGGGAAGAAGCTAGGGGTTGAGGAAGAAGGGCATTATGAATTAGAACATTACTCATATATGTTCAAATATGGTTTTTGTCGTGATAAAACATTGGGTTGCGTATGCTAAAACATTTGGTTTTACCAGTTAAAACATTTAAAAATTTCTCAACTGAAATGTTTGATTCACCCGATTGAAACATTTGGTTATACCTGTTAAAACAGTTGGTTCTACCTACTGAGACATTCTTTAATAAATGTTGAAACATTTATTTTTTTAACTGAAACATTTGTTTTGCAGTACTAAAACATTTGGTTTAGGGATGCCTACTGAAACATGTTGTTTGCTCTTGTGTAACATCATATTTGTCTTATGGGGTGAACCAACTAAGCTACGCGCACTTGGCCATCATATTTGTCTTATTGAAACATTCTTCTTTCCCCGGATGATGTTGTAGTGTTCCCATTCAAATGTTGCAAAATGCTACGGTGCTCTAATTCAAATGTTGCAGTAGCTATTTCTTCAATGTTCAATGCTCTGATTCAAAATGCTGTAGTACTTATTAAAATGTTGCAATACTCTAATTTACATGTTACAGTAGGTATTTTTCGATGTTTTAGTGCTTTAATTTAAATTTTAATTTAAATGTTGCAGTAGGCATTTTTAGGTGTTTCGTGTTCTAATTTAAAATGTTGTATGAGATATTATTTATGTTTTAGGGCCTTTTTCTCAATGTTTAAGTGCTTAATTTTTAATGTTACAATGTTTTACTTTTAATCTTGTAATAGTTGGTTTAACATACTGCAATGTTGTTTCATTTTATGCAATATTTGTTTTTCCAAAATAAAGCAACATTTGTTTAATTGGATTGTAACATCGTCCGATATTTCTGAACTGCATCGGAAGTTCGATGCATAGTTTAACCCTATTTAAAACTAGGAGGCATGCGTCTAAAAAGGAAAATACTATGTAAACATTCCCCACTCTCCGCTGACAATGAAGCAGCCACAAACAGGGATCGCAACCAGGCCTTCAACCATGATCCGCTGATCCACAACATCCACGTAGAAGAAGAGAAACAAAACTAGTAAACGCCATATATGTGCTAGCTAGACGCGCGAAGACTGTTAGTAGCTATGAAAGAACATAACATCTCCATCAGTGCAAATATAGAAGCGTCAGTACCGAACTACTGATAAATATGACAACCTCTAGCCAACCGCCATCATCAACACCACGAAGAGCGCCAAGGACGCAGCAAATTTTTGCCTCCACACTAGACACTGATGCATTGAATGTCGCCCGCTCCACCAACAAGATCTAGGTCTACATCAGCACAAGATCTATTTTGTGCATCATTTTTGCTCCCCATCTACATTTGCATACGAATGAATAACTTTAAACTACACCAGATAGATAGCGTAGGTGTTCATCGAAAAGTACCGCAGTTCTTTTTCATGGAAATAAAACAGCGGGTTGAGGGCATGAGCATATACGGTAGCAAAGACAACCTATACTGAATGCACACTGATTTTGCCGACTGATTCAGAGGAACGCTTCGGCCCCCGCGTCGTCCCTCTGGGCGACACGGGCGGCGACGCAACCACCCCTCGCCGGAGACCCCCACGCCGCATCCTTAGCCGGCCGCCGCTGCTGCGGTGCATTTGGTCTAAGCGGCGGCGGCCCGTCCTCCCCGTCTCCTCCTCCTCCTCCTCCCTTTCTCCCTCTCTTCTTCCTCTTGTTCTTCGATTGCAGTTTGGTGGTGGCCGCCCGGTAGAGCCGGCGTATGATGGCCGGATCCGGGCGTGAGGCGGATCCGGTGGCGCGGCTGGGCGGCGGCCGCGGCGGCCTTGGCGCGGCTCGGGTAAAGCCAATGGCCGCGGCGAAAAGCGGCGGCGGCGTGATTCGGTGGCTGGCGGCGGCGAACTGGCGGCGGGCGGCGGCACAGGCGCTGCTGGCGGCGTCTTGAACCGGTGGCGCGCGGCAAGCGGCAATGATCCGGTGGCGCGGCTGGCAAGCTCGCTGGGCGGCTTGGCTTTGCTTTAACTGGCGAAGCCGAATCTGCCAGATCTGGCCTGGCGCGCTGGCGAACTGGCGCGGCAGCGGCTCGACGGACTCTCAGCGCGGCTTTGGCGCGTGCTCCACGCCGTCGGCGTCGCCGCGCCTAAGGCCGGCTGCTGCCTCGGCCGCTCCGCAGTTCTCTCAGCCGGCGGCTCTCGGCCGGCTCCTCGGTACCCGATTCGACGGGTCTGCGCTGACCGCAGCGGGTGGCTGCGTGGCCCCCTTCTCTCGCCCCGGGCCTCCTTCTTCCTTCTCTCGTCCCGTCATGGGCGTTGTTGTCTGTCGCTGGTTCTCTCAGGCGGTGGTTGTTTTGGACCTCGTCCCTGTTCTTCGGCCAGCTTTGTGTGCCCCGTCTCGCCACTCTCCTTCCCGCAAGACGCAGGGTCGACCCTTCCCGTCCCTCGGTTTCGCCCGCCGTGCGTCGTCTCTCGCTGGACGCGCGGCTCACCTTTCTTCATCCCTACCTTTGCGCGCTGTGGTGAAGCTTGTCGCTGGTCTCCCTCTTCCTTCTTCCTTCTTCCCCTCCCCTTGAGCCCGTCTCGGGTGACTGCCCTGGGGGGCCGCTCCGTTGGGGACCGGATCCGCAGGCAGGAGGCCCGGATCTGGCGTTGTTGGCCGGAGCGGTCGGAGCGGGTGTGCTCCAGGGTTGTGTGTCCGGTGGCCTCGTAGCTCGGCGAAGCTCGGCATCGGCTCTCCTCCTTTCTCCTTCCCCTGAGCCTGCATAGGTGGATGCCGCTTGGGGGGTTCGCTTCGATTCTGATCGGAGTGGACGGAGCAAGTTGGCTTCAAGGACGTGTGTCCGACGGCTCCTCGGCTCCTCCCGTGGTGGTGTGGTGGGCCGTCACTCGTCTTCGGGCGGTGCGGTGGCCCCTGCCTCTAGTTTGGACCCATCCTCGCCTCCTTGCCCTCCCCTCCTTGCGAGGTGCTCGGTGACGTAGGTAGGCGCTTTCCAGATTAGTGGCAGGGTTCCGCTTGTGCCATCTGGGTGGCGTGGCGTCTGCCTTCCTTCGCTTCCCGTGCGCAGGCCACCAGGTGTGGTGGCCCCTCTCCGGCGATATTGGCTGGCGACTTTGATCCGGCGGCGTCCCCGTTCTCTGTCTCTTGGCGTGGTCCCGTCCCCGTCGTCGACACCCTCCCTTTCTCCGAGGTGTCGGGTGGCTTGGGCGGTTTCTTTCCGCGTTGGGTGGCAGCGTACGTGCTCGCTCTTCGGCTCTGCGTCTTCGGCTGGCGGCTCGGTTCTTCTAGTGCTTTCGACCTTGGCGGACCACGCCTTGTGCGCTAGTAGGATGTGTCTTGGCGAAAGCCACCTTTTCGGTGGTGTTGGCGTCACCTTTGGTGTCGTTCCCTCGTTGGAGGCATCACCTTTTAGACCTTCCCTACTCTGGGTGAAAACCCTAGCGGCTTTGCGACGGCGACGGGTTCTCTTCGTCGTTACCTTGTTGGAGGCGTCGTGATCGCCGTTTTGCGCTTTGGTTTTATTTGGTCTGCTTTGCTTGAGAGTCGCTTCGTCGTTGTGTGAGTGTTGGTGGTGTTTCTCCTTCTCCCCCCTTGTACCTCTCTCCTCTTTGTCCTTTCGCCTTGGTGGCAGCAGTGTGGCTGCATTCCTTCTTTCCCCTCTGTAGGTGGTGTTCCCGGCAGTGACCGGAGGTGTGTCTGGCTTTGGTCAGGGTTGCAGCGGTGTGCTGTGGTTGTACCCCGTGTTTGCACGGGTTTTGTATTTTATTTTCTCCTGCTATTCAATGAAATAGGACGGCAGTTCTCCTGCCCCTCTTTCAAAAAAAAGACAACCTATACTATTCATCCACGTCACTTTATAGCTTGTATATTTGCTTCTATAGACAGCGCAACTCTATTGGTCTTCAATACAATCTTCTTTGTTCTCCTGCTATACTCTATTATATATAGCATTATAGATTCCTTCCCCGCACACTCCACATCACCTAAAATCCTATACGAAAAGGGCTATAGGCAAATGGTGGTAAGTTTTGTGCACGTTAAAATTGAGTAGCAAAGACCTAGCTTGCTCATAAAAGTAGCATCGAGGCAAAGACCCGCATTGTTGCACAAATGCACATAACAAACGCGGATTCACATTCCACACGCTTATTAAGCCAATAGCTTAGCAAAATTTTGATAACCATGCGTTATGTTTCCCAGCGTAGCAAGGTGCAAGGGAATACAGCTGAATATAAATCCAACCCAAGGGTTCAAGATGAACTCATACATACAAAGTTACACGTGGCAGAAATACAACTTTACCACTTACCAGTCACCACCATCTGCATGCAGCTCCCTTGGTGTGTGTCAGCTGACAGCCACGGAGCCCTGCATTGCTGGAAAAGCGTAATGCAACATAAATCACAAGCAGTCGAACCTGCACACTCCAAAAGCCATACGTCAGATTCACCCTAGCTATTCAAATTACACGAAACAAAAAACACACAATAACACATTTGCATTTATTAGATTAGATAGCCATGATAGGATCTCATAGATTATCTCAACACACGAGTCCCAACGCTCATGTGGGTTGCTGAAATTTCCTGAATGCACACACTCCCAATTACGGAAGTATTAGTAGATTTAGGGAGCTAGGAGTTCCAGCTTTTAGCGAAAGGGGCAAACAGCAGAAAAGAGTGCTGAGTAAACAAACAAAAAAACTAGCTGTGTTGTTGGAAGATGCTTCTACTTCCTACTGTTTCCGACATAAAATTGCTTCTAACCTCAGATAAATTAGTGTAATTTTAAGAAACTAAGGAGTTGATCTGTAGCACGTATCAATACATTAATAAACCACACATGGTTTAGGATGTGTAGTTTGTTGTGGAGTACAGAATCTCTAGATTCTCATGCATGTTTTAACTTGAAATTGTATCAGTGACAGAGCACCTATCGCCAGATCACACACGTACACAAGTACTAGAGGGTGTAATATTCTGAGCAAAAACACAAACATTAGCAGTTGTTATGATTGTTCATATTTTGTACTCACTTGGCAATATTTCCCTACAAATTAGATTGATAGGCTGCCGAATTGCCTGTTCCACTCTTCGTAAATCCCCAGCTCACTTGAGGAAACAGAAGGTCTGACCTCCTGCAGAGCAATCTTAAAATCCTGTCATCCAATAAACATTCAGAATTAGAATGTCATCTCAGGGAATGACTCATCAGAACGAAGTACGACATAAAATAAACATTTAATAATAGATCATTTAAGATAGTATTATAAATTCCTTGTGATCGGAAGCCCCTCTTTATCAGAACTTAACACTCATTTGACTAGTACCTCGAGCTTCACTGGGCGCATATCTTCCTTGTTGAGCTCTGTGATTCCAACACCCTTTTTAAGAGCTTCTCTTAGTGGTCCCATCGAGGCATCTTTCACAAGATTTTTCATGTCAGATCCTGAGTAACCTGGAAATAAGAAACAACATTATTTACAGAAGTAAACTTCAGTAAGATGACATGAAGAATCTAGGTTAACAGTCACATGATGAAAGCCTGATGATTCCGAGTACCTTCTGTTAACTTGCAGATGACACTTGTTTCTTCTTCTGAGAGCATAAAAAGTGCATCCTTCTCCAATAGATTGCGAACTATCCAAGCCCGTGCTTCTTCACAACCATGAAATAATAAGATTTCTGAAGCGATTCCATGGAAGAAATAACAGAAAATTACCTGATGAAGGAAGGGGAATGTATAGACGTTTTGTAAGCCGCCTCCGTGCTGCTTCGTCCAGTTCTTGAGGTCTGTTTGTTGCTCCTGCCATTATTTTTCCCTCATGATATCAGTATGCTGCTATGCTGCTAACCATTTGATGCTCCAAGTCCCAAATATTTGATAATGAAATTAAAAATAAAAGACATGGAGCAAAAGCATATTTCTGTAATGATCACATGACTAACATGTAGTATTGTCCTTCAGCCAGAAAGGAGGAAGGTCCAGGCCTAAAGACAATCAGTAGATTTATATTTTTGTTTGGAGGTGGGCAGGTGAAGACCTAATCGAAAAGCGATGCAATTAACGATTGGCTTGAGGCCAGCATATTGTGGCCCAAACTAAATTATGGCACTTCTGATAATATGAGATTCAACATCCACTCCACTTGCCATGCAACACAGCTTGAAAGTATGGCAATCAGCTCTAAGCAAATATGCATATGAAATGATGCATTCATCATCACCGAAAAAAATGCAGGTTCATTTGATGCTTGAACCTCATAGTCATAGGTAATATTAGATACAGCTTTCACTTTTTTATGTATGACGTACCTATAAGTAAAATTTGCTCATTTCCACTGTCGAAGCCTTCCATCTCAATCAGAAATTGTGTCTTCAGCCTCCTACTTGATTCATGTTCACCATCAGATTTGCGCTGTAATTATATTTGAGGCTGTCAAGTGTCAACACATGCAATGGATATGGGCATAACAAAAACAACTTATTGAACAAAAGTCATAAAACCTGAGATAGTAGTGAATCTATCTCATCAACAAATATGACAGCAGGTTGACGACAACTGGCAACACCAAATAGTGCTCGAACTAGCTTTTCACCCTCGCCAATCTGGATAATGAAAATAATTAATAATCATCATCAAACAAAACAGGATAATTCACCATTTACCACTGTGTTAGATGCTTAATGCCCTTGGCTTTTAGTTGGAAAAGTTGAGGGCCTTTAAAAAGAGAAATGGAAAGGTTAAAAAAAAATTAAGATCTCTGAGAAAAACCCCACAAAGCACCTAAAAAATTATTACAAAATGTTACACTGAATGGTCTGTACAAAAATGACAACTTTTCCAACTACGACCAAACCAAACAAAAAAGCTGAATCAAAGAGGGCCTAAGATACACGGCTGTGGTCTGTGGGCCCTCATTTACTTTTGATTATATCCACGACGAGGATCAGCCATTCAACATGCTGTGTACCCACGTCCTAATATGAAACAACAATCACACAAAAAATCTCATCGCCATTAAGGCTTTTAAGCATTAAGGTCTCTTTTTTGTGGGATGTACTTCCGAGGTGCTCTTTTGATTTTTCTTTTGACAGTGACAGGTCAGTCGTTCTCTTTAGTTGAGTAATTAGGTGTTGTTGGTGTCACGGTGAGTCCAAGATTCAAGATGTATTTGTATGCTGTTGATCGTGTGTAGTTCATGATAATTGGTGTGATCATCTGGGATGGTTGTTGTATACAATCCACTTTCTTTAGCGAATGAGTGAAGCTCCCTGCCTCATGTCATCTTTTTAAGGGAAAAAAAGATCTTGCTCTTTTTTTTAAAAAAAATCACAGAATAGAGGGTCTCACACTTGATACTGAGTTAGGAAGATATAACCTTTGAGTGACAAACAACACAATTTATAATTATTTTTTAAAAATGGGATTTATAATTCTATGAATACTCAAGGATGCTACAAATTCTACAGGAAATCTTGGAAAGATCGACACTCATTTATTAGATTTTGTTTAGGGATTACAATAGTTAATAATTTAGAACGAAGATGAATTCGAGGAAGAGCACCTATTGAAATAAACCTAATCCATACCTGTCATGAATCAAATTAAGATATAAATTGATAATGATATGCCACATACAATTAAATAGTTCAATGGTTTCTCAAGAACTAGGGCCAAAAACATTTTAGTTGAGCAATACATGACAGACAAGTACAAGTTGTGTGGACCATACGGTCACATTGATGTAATGTGTACATGATAATGAACTAACAATACAACAACAAAAAAATCTGGAATGGATGCGTTTATTCATTGTCACTTAAAACAAATTTGATATCAGAATATCAGGAAATGATGAGCAACACAATGCATCCTGCCACAAGACAATTCTTGCAAACATTTGTAGAAACGCATCCCAAGTCCTACCAAATCCTGCTTCCAATTTTTAAATCATATCAGGCTCACAGAGCATAAAGAAAGACAAATTTATTAGCACATCAACAAAAAATTCAGTTCTCATAACATATTCTTGGAGTGGCAAACATACACATAACAGAAAGATGCACTGAGACTAGACTGTAATATGGTAAAAAAATGGAACTGTACTGAAAATTCACAAACAAAAGGCACACCTACCCATTTGCTTGTGAGCGAACTTGCAGATATGTAGAAAAATGTTGCCTTGGCCTCACCGGCTATTGCTTTACCAATCATGGTTTTGCCTGTCCCCTGCAAAAATTAGTGTGCATATTTTACCATTGAAAAACATGGGTAGGCATATAACACAACCACATGAGGTGAATACCCACAGGAGGTCCAAATAGTAGTAAGCCTCTACCAGGAGACCGACAACCACGAAAGATGTCTGGGCGTAGTAGTGGCCAAATCACCATCTCTGTCACACACTTCTTTGCATGTTCCAAACCAGCTATTGACAGTTGCAATGAATTAATTATAAGGGTCACAGAAATCCTGAAGAACGAAAAGGAAACTTTGTACCTATGTCATCCCAACGAACATTAGGATCTTTATCCATTATTTCATTACTGACGTGCTCAATCAAGCGAGGTTCTAGATTTCTCAGCTTCTCAGGAAGCTCACCATCAGTGCCACAAAGCATTTCTAGGCTGATGATAGTAATTTTGTAAGTAGGATATGAAATGAATATAAACAACACCTAATCTAATATATTAAAAATGTTATGGAACAAACCTCTGTGCCCACCGTCAGCCCGCTAATAAATTAGATCAAGTTGGTTTCTATTTATCAGAGCTTGGTTAGGATTAGATTAGACTGTTAGCGGACAGCCCATCTGTATAAAGGGGCAGCCACATGCAATTGGGATCAAGCAATGAATAACGAAGTAACTCAGAGTCCAAAGTTCCTAGCTGTGGTCTCTCCCTAGACAGGCATCTCTAGATTTACTGCTCGCTCAATCAATGCCCTCACTTGTCTAGCGCCATTCTACCTCAAGTTGTGGCTGTCCGACCTCTCCCTAACGGTGTATATCCTCATCATGAACTTAATTTCATGACTAATGCACATCTTTTTTGTTCATAGGCTACTAATTATGCATGCAAATCCAAATCTAGTGAAGCAGAATAATTGATGCAAAAAATACACAATAGTAAGAAATATACTAGTATGTTTGCTCCTTAGGCTACTAAAATATAACATTTCTAAATGATATTGCTACAGAAATATACCATATTTAAATAATTTCTTTATAACTAATATTGTTGCCACCATCTAGTCATAATGGCATGCAAAACATTATGCAAATGTTCAGTGCCCTGGATCAATGCCATTGTATCTATATTCTAGCAGCAATTCAACTACATACATAACAAAATTGTTGTACCAACATTAGCGACTAATCCACCAATGAAAAGAAAGAAAGGAAAGATGTGGACATGCTAAATATTAGGCAAAGTTAACCGGATGCATATAATCCTAAATTATCACAACAATACAAAGATAAAAGTATATTCAAATTATTGAATTATTTAGTTGGAAATACAAACCATTTTCTTGTTGAATCTTCCATGGAATCATCATTTTTTCCAATAACCCGTGAGGTGATCATATTGCAAGCAGATCCTCCACTATTTCTAATAGGGGGAACAAAATTACCACGTGGTCCACGACGAGAATTCCAACTTGGCCTCACACCATAGTTCCGTGTATAAAGGTTTTCACATTGTGGTGATACAGAAGCACCTTGAAGACCATTATGCCCATGCTTTTGAGCAGCATCCATCTCCTACAACAGAAAGAACCATCATTCAAACAAGGTTATAAAAAGAAGACAGATGCACTTGAATTTAAATCAGACTGCCGATAATAAGCCTTGCCATTTAATTGCATAGAAGTATTTTCCAGAGAAAGATAGTGACACCTTCTTACATTTAAAATGTTGATGAATTCAAATTACCATTATACTGCCAAATCTACAAGGCTATACAAAGGACAGGAGCATGCAAGTTATTACAGTTGTAGTAAAGATTTTTTATGCGGTCAGGCAGCTAGAGAGTGAGAAAGAGTGTGTGTGTGTGTTTGTCATGCCATTGATAACTATAAAACCCTTAATAACAGAGTTCAAAGTAAGAAAGATTTAAGCCTTTAAGTTCAAAAATCAGGATGAAACACCTATTCCAGAGGCAAACTCTATAAGAAGCTAGCAGGTAACATTTGAAAAGGACATAACTAAAACATTTTCCCCAAATATAAACCACATCTGGCATGATTTTAAGTAAAACCACCAGCTGTAAGTTATTTGCAACTTTAGCTAAACTTTTGACAGATTAGTGAAGATGGCTGATTTGGAATAACATTATGTGATAGAAGACGGAAAAAAGGTAAAAAGTGAACAATCCAAGAAAACCATTAAAATGTTGTGGACTCACTAGTAATCAAGGGAAAATTTAAACAAAAATAGAACCTAAGTTAGTGGCAACCAGCAAATGAACCCAACAAAGAACCTAGCATAAGTCCAAACCTATGCAATATTTCATAAACAAAAACATAGTCTTGGTAAGATATGAAATGTGAAGTGAATGTCAAAACATATATTATGAACGAAATTGAATGCCAAAAATCTGCACCTACTTATTATAAAAAATTGGTGCACTATGCTAAATGCACTTTTCTTGGAGGAACACAAAACAGTAATATGCACTTTATCAAATAGCAATATCGACTACACAGCTAAAAGTACTTAATTTAATGAATGTGCATACCATCTTTGTCTTGGCTGTCACAAACGCATTAACAGGAACATCAGCTTCATCATTACTTGAAGGAGAATTTGCATGTTCACAGATTGGACTTCTAAACCCTGCATGCTTTCGCTTTCCATTTTGGGTTGTCCCACGAGATTTTCCATCCTCTTCAACCCTCTGATAACCTGGATGCCTATTATCATTTTGGTTTGTTCTTGTCTCATTTTCAGCACCAGAAAACTCTTTAGATATGTTCCCCTCTGATTTGAACATATTTTTGTCTGACACACTATTTGCCTTCAAGTTCAAGGACTTATTGCAATGCAACGATGTTATTTTTGTTTGCATCATTAGTTTTGAAGCCCTGATACTAAGCTTCTCGTTTTCTATGTCAGCAGGTTTTTCTCCAATACATGGTCCTTCTTGAATAGTGAACTCTTGGCAAGCTGCTCCCTATTGCAATGCAAGGCATGCCGCAAGGAGAAAGGAGTACCATAAGTTGGCAACCAAACACCATGATTTACAAATAAAGAAAAGGGCTAATTCAAATTTAAGAAATGATATTATAGATTAAGGTGCCCTTCTTTTCACCTTAACTTATCTTATTTTCCCATCATTTGTAGATGGAAAAATAAAGATAAGGCGAAAAAAATGGCACCTAAGAGGGAATTCAGAGAATAGACACAATGTCTGGAAGCCACCCGAGAAAAAATAATAGAGAATGGCAAAGAGGAGAGCCATTTCAGTGAAGCACTTTAAGAATAACACTGATTGGTATACCAGTTGATCAGCAGAATTTCCTTTGGACTTCTGATGAAGAGCATGAAAATACTTTGAACACTTGATCTTTTCAATATCAATACCTCCTTGCTTTGAAAAAACACAACCAACATCCTTTTTGGCGGCCTCAAACGCTGCACTGAACAAACAAAGCACATCCAAAGTGAGGATTGGCACCAGGTGATGGGGATGTTGAAAATAGCATGCATCAGAATATAGGCTTGAACATAAAAACACAGCAACAGCAGTAAACCATGTTTAATGTACCATTATTATTTTCAATATAAACCTGTCAATTTTCGTGATAGTTTCCAAAAATCAAGTGATAGTCCGAGGACACTTTATATATATCCAACAGACCAACACATTTATAACTTTGTATGTGTATGTACACAATTCAAGCATATCCTGCACATGATATGAAATGATTCAACGGTTTCACTACTCAAAAATGAACTTACATACAGCCAAGTCTGTCTTGAACGGTATTAACTTAGTGATTCCTTCTCACGCACAAATAATGAACACAGGGGGGAAATTCTGCTTGTAGTCAGTAACTGGGTCTTTCATGAGTGTATGCGCGCGCGTGTGAGAGAGAGATGCTAGAGATAGTTATATTATCCTAAAAGATAGTTTAGGTCTGAGAGGCATACAGGTAAATGTTTGTGCTCCTGACCATGGTGGAAGAGCGTCATCACCTTTACACACCCTTGGCTATGAAAAGCCACTTTTAACATATTTATGTGTTTCTCTACAATAGACTGATTAGATTCTATTTTGGCCCTATTTGGCAGCTCAATAGTGTTTTCCCACAAAGAGCATGCATCTTGAACACATTCTACTATACAGATCCTCAACTACATGACATTAGCATTCTCTATTATAGCAGAATTCATGATTGACATGTATGCGTCGACAAAAGGGCAATCTTCTATTCGAATAAAAAAATATGTTTACTACTATTACATGGGTGCCCTACATTGCAGCATGTGTTATGTTAGCATTACTCCATGGGAACATCTAATACGCATGGAGCAGAATCATGACAGTCCAGATGCCTATGCTCCATCAGTTTGTGTGGGATGGTAGACTACCACATCATCTTAATCATTGCATTCTCCCACAGATTCCCAAAGCTCAATCACTACCACATTTACTCTCTTTTTAGACAAATCACAACCAAATTAACTGAACCCCATCAATCGAGCAACGCTTGCACAACCCGAACAGCAACTACAGTGAAACCCCAGAACCCTCGCGCTTCGCCAAAAGCAAGGGAGAACGCCGCGGGAGAATGCCGTATCGCATGGGTCAGAGGCGAACGGGGTAGGGTTTGTACCGGTCGGAATCGGTGGCGCGGGAGCGGGAGGCGGCGGCGAGGCGGGAGGAGGCCGCGGCGCGGATGGGCGCGACGAAGGCGGCGTCGTGGCCTGCGCCGGCCGCGAGGGTCTCGGACTCGAGGAAGCCGAGGAGGCGGAGAGCGAGCGCCTGAGCCGCCGCGGCGTCCCCGCGCTCGAGCGCGGCGTCGGCGCCGAAGAGGAGGGAGTGGAGCCGCCGCAGCCGCCCGTCCGCCTCCTTGCGCCAGTTCGTCGGCTCCGCCATTCCGGTGGGTTTTGGCGCCTTGGGTTTCCGTGCCCTCGCCGGCCGCCGGTCGTTTCCCTTTGCCGCTCTTTCCCCCTTAGAACTGGGCTTTCCACCGAATGGGCCTCCACTTTTTTCTTTTCACTTTTCGAGTGCCGTTCGTGCATGGTACGATACGGAGGCCCATCACCCATGTAGTGTGGCATGTGGAAATGGAATTCATCCTCTTATTCATGTGGAACAGGTTGAGGTTGTGAAGGTGCAATAGTATAATCAATGTTTTCTCAAAAAAAAAAAAGTATAATCAATGTGATTATTAGCTTGTTGGATCATCTTAATAATCATGTGGTTGAGGTTGTGAAGTTGATTCGAAGCAACCTTTGAAAAGTGTCTCCACGTGGGGCCATCAGCAACAGGTAAGGCAACCAACAAACTCATATAAGAAAAATAAGGTCACTTATCTCGTTTCTCTTCACCGAGCAGATCGTCACCCAGCGAATCACTTGACTAAACCTCCGACGTGCTCCCTCCCCCCTTTCTCGCGCGCGCCAAAGCCAAACATCTATTTCTAGTTCAATAAGCTTTTTGCAAAAGAATAGTGATTGATCGAGCAAGACAACGGTATTAAAATGGATTAACTAGATATATATCACTACAGAAGTTGGATATTTCATAAATGTGTGACTATTTGCTAATGATATGTAGGTATGGACACGTGGTGGTCTGGTGGGGCTCGTTGGCCACAGGAAAAGGTCGCGGCAGAGCCTTACCACTCTAAAATGTAGAAGGCAAGCCAAACCAATGAGTTGCTTTGTTGGAACTCAATAAGCCCCCATAGCTTAGTTTCACCCCTAACTGACTGTGCTTTCTTCGTTGCAACTCCAGTGAGCTCTGCGATGAACGAGGAGAAAGAAGTTAAGGATTGAGGAAGGGAGGTAGAAGATGAGGGCAACATCATCTTAATAAAAAGAGTGAATGGGAAGTTGTTGCAAGATTGTAAAATTACATATTTTCTACTCTTTGCGGCAATGACATGTAGGTCTAGCTCCCACATGTCATTGACATGTGAGTGGAAAATTTCTAAACTTGCAATTCTACACCGACATCTATCTCAATCACTCTAAGAAAGTACGGGGTAGATATATGCAAAATGTGTTCAAAATCCGTATGGTGATGATATTTTATTTTTTACTATTTTTATAATGGCAAATATTATAAAGTCAATTTTATAATGGCATTTCTCTAATTTTCGATGTTTGCTTTGCATCTACCGAATTAATTCCGAAACTATTGATTCCATGTGCATTAAACCATTTTTAAAATCTCTAGAGTTCTGTTGCATGCAAGTCAAACCATTTTATTTTGTTTATGTAGTATATATATATAGTAATCGAGGAACATATATAATTGTTCTTGTGATACAAACGAAATTTTTAGGGGTAGGTAGACACACCGAACATAGTGATATTTTAGTATTCCCTAGAGGAATTGAAAGTCTGCACGGTATTTGTATTTGGTATCCAACTCAGTGACACATATTATGAAACCATGTCCTCTTCTTTGCATCTCTTGATCATGTTTTTAAATATCCGGCTATAGCTGACGCTAGAGCCGGCTATAGCTATTTTAGCAAGGTGTAGCTATTGCAAAAAGTCAGCTATAGCCGGTTATTAGCGGGCTATAGCCCCATTTAGCCGGCTATAGCTAGTTTGGAGAAGGCAAACGCTAAATGGCATAGCCGGTTATTTAAAACGCTGGTCTTGATAGCACGCTTGTATTTATTATTGGAGACTTTCCTAATAAGTTGGAGGAATAGCCACAACCCATGTAAATAAATAAGGTACAATTTTCTTAGGTTACTTTGCTAAATTATGCTGCTCAGTAGGTTTTTTTTTGTTTTAATGATGTGTTTGACAAAGATTAAAACATTATGGTATATAGCTAAATAACATGTTTATTTCATTGAAACCACTAGAAGACCTGCAGGGAAGTACTTACATTAGAATATTACAATGGGGCTCCTTACAACATGCTTATCAGAAACCCAACTAAAGCAGCCCTCAGCATATTCTATTTTACTGGTATCCCATGTTAGGCTTAACATAAATGTTTGCTTTTCATTCACCTTTGTGAACTCCAACTTTGTTAGTGACACGATGGCATTTACATCCTTTGGCATGTCAAAAACCACAGTGTAGCTAGATGTTGGATCACCCACATTGGTGACAGTTCGATTCACCGTTAGCTTGCCTTTACTTGCCCTTACTGCTACCGATGGGTAGTTCAACTCGGCTTCCGTAATTTTGCTTCCAACTTGGCAGGCATTCTTTTTATGTGTGATTATCTCAACTTCATCATCTATGTAACCTTGACCGCAAAGGTATGATATGTATTGTTCCTCATCAATGTCATAGATTAGACCAGGGTCGATGACTTTAGAAGGATTAACATGCCCAGCACCAACAGCAAAATGATTTGCTATCTCGAGTGTATCATCTTGGATTGGTTGTTTGTGATTATCAATAACATAGGCCGTTGTCATGATTGCCGACTTGATAGCCGAAGGTGACCAATTTGGATGTGCACTCTTGATAATAGCAGCAATGCCACTAAGGTGAGGAGTGGACATTGATGTCCCAGATATAGAATTGAAGGTTTTGCCATTACTATGAATTTATTTAGGCCCAACTTGGTATGGCCAGGCTGCAATGACATTCACTCCAGGGCCAATGATGTCAGGCTTAAGAATACCTGGGCTTGCACTACTTGGGCCTCGAGAGGAGAAGAAAGCAACTACGGGAGATGGAGTAGTTCCCAATGAGGTACCATTGAAGGTGATTGAGGCCGTTGACCCATTAGAGCTAACATACGTCCTGATTTCTTCCGCATCTATTGAATTCACATAGGACGCAGGAAGGACATGTGCATCAGCAAATTTTGTGTGTCCGCTATTCACATCACTCAACAATATCAACCCACTAGCATGAGCATTCTTGACAGTCTGTCCAATCTTAATCGCAGAACCTCTCCACTCACAAACAACAATCTTGCCTGTGAAATCTAATTGATGGGAGCAGTCTGGAATTCCAGCATTTGTTGGGTACACTAGCGGTAAAGAAGGAAGGTTTGATGGTTGGTAGGCTGACTCACCTGCAAAAAAGCGCCCATCACCCAACTCAACAATGGCTTTCATTTCTCGATCCATCGTACTTGCGCCGACTGTCAGAATCCATGGTGCCTCATTGCTCAATGAGCTACTAGAGGGACCAGAATTCCCTGCAGCACAACTAACAAATATCCCTTTCTGCACTGCAGAAAATGCTCCAACGGCCATTATATCATCATAAAATGGCATGTGTGTACCTCCAAGTGATAGTGACATGATGTCAACACAATCGGTGATTGCTGCTTCCATGCCGGCAAGTATGTCTGAGTCATAACAACCCATTATGCTACATACTTTGTAGATGGAGAGGTGCGCACGTGGAGCCATGCCAGCGGCTGTGCCATTACCATTGCCAAGAACACTTGCACCCTGCACGAAGCCTCCGGCTGATGTGCTTGCAGTGTGTGTTCCATGACCTGCATCATCCATTGGGGGATCTGATCTATGGCCATTGATAAATGACCTAGCCCCAATGACTTTCTTATTGCATTTCACATTTGTAAACTTACAAGAGCCTTCCCATTTCTTGGGCGGTGAGCCCATGCCATCATCATTAAATGAGATGTGTGTGAAATCTAACCCTGTGTCAAGGATTCGTATGATGATACCCTCACCCATACCAACACTGCTCCAAGCCCCATTCCTAAGTCGTAATCCAACGAAATCTGGCGTGTGGGTCGTTAGGAGTGGGCGGAGGCTATCTTGGTACACCTTAAGGACCCCATCTCTTTTCATCACAAATTTTGCTTCATCTTTCATCAGGTTGACTGCAAAACCAAAAATAGCTCTACTATAGGTGTACACAAATGGTGACTGAGGCTTTGATGTAGCCATCTTTGGTGGGAGAAATGATCTATACCAGCTATCGAGCTTGATGTGGCTCATGTCAATAGAAAAGTTGGATGGTGGGCGTACACGCACTATGTATGTTTGTCGAATGGATGGATCATTATTTCCATCCGCATGAGTTGGAGCACTGTTGGGAACAAGGGTTGAAAGAACAAGGCAAACTAGTAGGAGTCTCATTTGCATATCCATCAATCAAAGGTGAAGATTGGAGAAGGTGAATGTTATGTGTAAAGACCTTGTTTCTTGTTCTATTTATAGGTGATTATATACAACTAATATGTGCGGCAGTCCGTGGGTTTGATTTTTTTTAATAATATTATAATTAATGTGAGTATTTGTCACTAGAGATATGACATATGAAATCAATTATGGTAGGTAGGAATACAGATACAATGAATTGGTTTGAACATTTATTGAGTTGTGAAATTAATACAAGTATGGTTGAAGATTATGGTTGAAGATAGTCCGCTACAATTGATTCTTTACATATCTTTACAATTAGTGTGACCATTTATTACTAAAGATTGTTTCTGTTGGTTGACTAGATATAAAATTCTTTGGTTTGGTTTTTTTAATTAGTTGTAAAATCAATAGAAATAAGGTTGAAGATATTTTTTTTTTACAATTGCTTCTTTCAATACCTTTGAAATTAATGTGGCCATTAATTACTAGAGAAATTGTATGTGTTGGCTTCCACAAGAGACAAAATTCATTAATTTGGTACAAGTATGGTTGGAGATATGTTTTCTTACATTTGGTTTTTTTAATACCTTTGACGTAAACATTTATTACTATGGAAATGGTTTGTAACTTTTTGTTGGTTATAAAATATTACGAGAAGTCATTGTTGTAGGTAGTCTTCGTTGAATTTGATTATTTTGAGTAGCATTTCGATAAAAGTTGATATTAATTACTAAAGATATGCTTAGTTATGCTTGGTTCTTACAATATCTTCATAGGTAACATGCATTTAAGGTACATATAGCCCTATTTGTTGGATTTCCTTACTTAAATATATATTTTACAATTTGCCATATATTGATTTTTTTTATTTTTACTTTTAATAGGTCTAAAGCTAATGTGTTTGGTAATGATTGTAGGTAGACTATTTCATTTTGTTTTATGAACAACTATATAATCAAGGAAAAAGTCTACATCACCCCCTCAACTATGCATGGTGGTCCACATAACCCTCTGGTCTAGGAATCCTGGTATTCGCTCCATACAAGTATGTGAAGTGCTGCACAGAACCCATTGCAGGTGATTTCACTACCGATATCTAGGTGAGGGTATTGCCACATGTGATTAGTTTTGGTTCCTCTTCTTCCTACATACACGCCTACCCTTTCCTTGCATCGGACTAAGAAGTCCCTATCTTCTGTCCTAGGAACGACATAAGAATGAGTTGAGCGAGTCACTACATGAGCCATAGTGGTGGTTGGTGAAGTCGAACACCTTCATGGAAGTGTGGAGCAGTCTGGACCATTAAGTGGTCATCGATGAACCCAATATTCTAGTAGGGTTCATTTGTACCTTTTAATTTGTTTTTTGCCTGATCTTAGGGGTGTGTGGATGATTTTCTCTCTAAGGTCTCGTTGTTCGTGAAGCTTGGTTGGGTTGTAGTGACCCGTCATTGGTTTTGGCGCTTGGTGAAGTTATTAGTCTGCTTGTAGTGTGTGCGTTGAACAGTTCGGTAGACTATCCGGCGCATCGGACTTTCTGGTCTAGAGAGGGTGTTTTATTTGCATGTGCCTCTGTTGCGTCGGACGATCCGGTGTGTCATCCGACACATTGGACAGTTAGTTCCAGTAAGGGGGTCTAGACACTGTCCCGCATGTCAGACAATATGACGTGACATCCGACACATCAGATGGTTGCATCCAAAGAAGGTATCTGGGAGCTTTTGTGTGTGTAGGACAGTTGCGTCCAGAGTGTGTGCGTTTTTTGTCCATTGGCACTGCCGTGAGAGTTAGATGGTTGTCTCCAATGGGGTGTGTCGGGTACTATCGGAGGGTCTACTACGTCGGACTGTCCGACAACCTAGTGTGTTGACCGAGGTGGCTAGTTTTGAGGGAGGCTATTAAAGCCACGAGGGGTATTCTTGGGGTTGTAGCTAGAGTCTTAGCCTTTAAGGACTCATTTCAATGCTAACCACAAAAACCTAGGGTAGAGAGAGAGAGAGAGAGTGAGAGAGAGAGAGTAAAGAGTGAGCTTAAGAGTGTGGATGGTAGGTTCTTTTTGTGCTTCATGGAAGCTTAGTCTAGCAACATCAAGCTTATCTACGACCTATTATTGTCAAGCTTGGAGGATGGAGCTTGGTGACCTCTCAACGAGGATGTTGTGAGAAGCCAAAGTTGTTGTGAAGGCCGAAGTCCACTTACCGGAAGGGTAAAGGGCTACAATTGAGTACCCCTCGTCGTAAAGGGTACTCCAACATGGACATCGAAAAGGGAAACCTTTATCGCAACCTCAAGATAAAAATCCATTGTTTCCATCATTACTGTTGAACATCTGCAATTTCCTTTATTTGTGTGTGAAGTTCTTTCTTGCTTAGTGAGTAGAAGGATTTGATCTTGCACTAATTTTGAAAGAAAACTAAAAAAATGAAAATTTTGATTAGACCCAATACATCCCTCCTTATAGGACTCCTTGATCCTTTCACGGGTCATCGTGCGAGCATTGGTGGTGGTTAGCGAACTTAAACACCTTCATGGCAGTGTGGAGTAGCTTGGACTATTGAGTTGCATGAACCAACCACTTCACCCAAAAGTCTTAAGCTGATGAGAATGGGGAAAGATGGACAACTCATTTGTTATTATACTTTTCAACGCTCTACATCGTGTGGAAAGACGGTCAATTTACTTATTATTATATTTTTCAACACTCCCATCATGTGGAAAGATAGACAATTCACTTATTACTATATTTTTCAACATTCCCCATCACCTAAAGGCTTCAACAGGCCTCAAACGTGGTATAAGAATGAGCAGAGTGGATGACTTATTTAATTGTGTTGGTTAAGACTTGAAATCAAGACCTCTAGTTTTGATATTATATTAAGTTGCATGCATCAACTAGTTCACCCAAAAGACTAAACTGATGAAGAAGGGTGAACAATTATATCATATTAAGTTGTACACACCAAACAATTCACTTAAAAGTCTAAAAGTCTAAGCTAATGAGGAAGGATGGGCAATGGTACTGTATCAAGTTGCAATCTCCAATCAGTTCACCCAAAAAGGATGAGCAATGATACTAATATTGTAGTCCGAGTGTATTTTATAAATAAATTGTACCGGTAATTATGGTCAAAGGTGTTGGAGGCCATGTTCATAGAAAACGACAATTATTTATGATTAGAGGAAATCCTCTGTAATACAACAGGGAGTATTTTTTTACTCGTACGATTGCTTTTTCTTATATCCTTATGTATGCATGATATTTCCCAAAGTATCCAGTCGAAACAAATCCTGTGTTCTAGATGTCGGTCCTCGCATCAGTTTTGCCGCAGCCAGAAGAGCATCCCAACAGGCAACAGCCCTGTTTGGTACACCGATAGCGTTTTACATAAGAGTCATAGAGTAGAGAGAATTGTTGAAAGGAAGAAGTCCATTTTACCCCCTTGAACTATCGCACATGTTTAGTTTTCCCCCTCAACTTCAAAGCAGGACAAAACACCCCTCAACTATCAAAGCGGTACAAAATACCCACTACTTTAAAACCATGGTGGTTTTGGATGACATAACATCTAGTCATCATTTTTTCTAGAAAATAAATTCAAAAAAATCTAGAAAATTATAGGAAGCTCAAAAATATAATAAAAATATGCACAACAATAGAAAAATACATAGATTCCAAATATGCAATAAAACTGTAAAGCTTATGTGCATACTTATTTGCAAAAATTATTACTTTTATATAAGGTGTTTTATTTATTAAAAAAAGTATTCAAGAAAATTTTGTTTGTTCTCTATAAAAATGGTGAAAAATATTTTAGTTTTGAGAATGATGTAGAAATTAATAAAAACATAAAGATGCTATTTTGACAGTTGAATTTGTTTTTTTTAAAAAAATGCAATTGAAAGGTCAAAATAAATTAGAATTAGAATTTGAAAATATAAATTGAAGGGCAAAGTTAGCATCCCTCTATTTCTGTCAGTTTCTCTCATTTTTCCTACAAGCCAAATTAAGTTTTCTTAAATACTTGATTTATTTATTCAATGAAATACATTATGTACTATTTTTACGTATAAGTATATACATAGAAAAGTATTTTCAATGAATATTTGGATTCTACCTATTTTGTATTTTTGGTATTTTTATTTTATTTTTTTGAGCTTCCTATGATTTTCTAGAAATTTTTTGAATTTATTTTCTAGAAAAAATGTTGATTAGAATGCCATGTCATCTAAAACCACCATGGTTTTGGGTGAGGGGGGTATTTTGTACCGGTTTTGATAGTTGAGGGGAGTGTTTTGTCTGGTTTTGAAGTTGAGTGAAACCTAACTCATGCGATAGCTTGCAGAAATAGACTTCTTCCTTGTTGAAATGCTCTAAAGTGCTCGTCTAGGTCGCTTGGAATTCGAAAGGCGGTGACACTGGATTCTCTGTTCCTGTGAATATGGCCCGGCCCGGCTTGTACTGGGCTGAGGCATCGGGCTGCCTTCCAGGCTTCCAGCCCACAACTCCACTAGCACTGAGCGCTTATCTCAGGCTCACGCTGCCAAAGGCCAAAGCCCAGCGCTGCGCACACAGATCCAACTCCACAGTCGTCTCCGTCGTCGTCGTCGTCGTCTCCGGCGACTCCTGCACGCCGCGCGCCAATCAAGCAAGGTAAGCTCCGCCTCCGCCTCCGCCTCCGTCTCCACGTGCTCCCCTTCACCCTCCAATCCTAGGATTCCTCTCTCCTCCCCTTCACCCGGATCCACCAAAACCCCGTCTCCCATCGTCCGTCCAAGATCCGCTCCATTTTTTCTTAGGCCCGATCCCTGCGGTCTTGACCCCCAGTCTCCTTCTTCCTCGGCGGGTGCGCAGATGGACTGGCAGGGGCAGAAGCGTGCGGAGATGCTGATGCAGGTGCTGCTGGTGGCGGCGGCCGTGGCGGCGTTCCTCGTTGGGTACGCCCTGGGGGACTTCCAGCTCATGCTGCTCGTCTACGCCGGCGGGGTCGTGCTCACGGCACTCGTCACCGTGCCCAACTGGCCCTTCTTCAACCGCCACCCGCTCAAGTGGCTCGATCCCGCCGAGTCAGACCGCCACCCGCGCCCGCAGGTCAGCACCCCGGCGGCGCTGGCCGGGGGTAAGAAGAAGGCCGGGAAGAACAAGTAGCTGCTTGAGGAAGAGGTGTCCTTGGCGGCATGTTTTATGATGTTAATTGCACAACTTTTGACTGTGAAATGTTAGTTCAATTGTGGTACTTGCATGTTGCTGAGGATCAGCTTCCTTTCTGGTTATCTATTATCTTCTTTGATATTCCAGAAGGGTGATATATGGTTAAAAGAGAGGGGCAAATGAACTAACTTTAGCAAAAGAGCTTACACTTAACAATGAAAATGATAGAGACAATTAGAAAAAGAATTTTGGCTACATTTTTTTGTTTCTCAATATTGGTTAACAGTAGCCTCCTGCAACTGGTGAATTGGCTACAAATCAAAGTAGCATCCTAATTAAAAGTTCATTAGATTCATAATGAAAATTGCTAGAAAGCTTGGCCAAAATGTTTATTACAAAGATAGGTGCCATTTCATTTTGTTGGGTGTTTTTTTTTTTCAAAATTAGTTCCTGTTTTTCAAAAAGCCAACGATGCACATTTTAAGTTCAAGCCCTTGATTTGGGCCTCCTGATTATTTATTAGAGGTAACACTTATACATTAATAAATATATATCTATGATGTCACATTTTTATTCATATTCCTGTATTTGTATTTTTGTGCATCCTGTGATGCCAATGTTTGTTCAGTTTTCATGAGATATACACTCCACAAGATAATTTTTCTCAAATCCAGCTTCAATTATGAGTTATGACCTTTGAAGCTCGAGAACACCTTCCAATTTTTTATATACATTTTATTGTCAAACTCCATATGCACATGTCAAATATTCTTTCGCTGTGCTCTGTTGAACAATATAATGGATTTTATCAGTTTGCTTTAACTTGCCTGATGTCACTGGTGCTCCTTGCATCTTCTATCCTCGTCCTGTTGTAAATTGTGTGCTCCACATGTACTGAAGTTGCATATGAATCGATGTTAATACCAACTGATCATATGTGTCCAGTAATCTGCTTTTTATGATACAATCTGCCTGGTTAGACATTATGTGTCCATTGAAATTTATATGTTTTGAAGTTGTGAATCTGGGATAGTGGGATGAGTTAAGATACATAGAATGGATTCTATTTCCAAGATATTTCATAAACTGTGGAGATGGGACCGAGCCTTGCTTGATTGGTGAACGGTGCCGTTGAGTCCCCCACATATTTGGGCTGGAGCCCAGGTTTCCACCTCCCCAACTCCCTCTTAAGTGAACACTAGAGCTCCTGACCACCCTTTTTTTCAAAAAAAGTAAGATAGAGTGGAGACATTAGGTAAGAAGTATATTTGTTAGCGTCATTATTTTTGTTGCTTGATCTGTCCTTGAAATTGGTAATTGTTGTAGATGTAGAACCGAAATATGAATGAGGTGGAGTGGTATTGGCCAGAAGCTAGTGTCCACGAGAGAGTAATTGTATATCATATGGGCTCCAATGCCACAGTAGACACAATTCTCTTGTTCCATGAGTCACTCCAGTAAGTAGTAGAGGGATGCCTCTTGTTATGGGTCTCTAACAACCCACTAGTTGTGTATGATCACAATGGGCATTTATAGGTGTTAGGCATAAAGAAGATTATGCTAACCTTGGTAAGGTGACTAGAGCAGGGCAATTCTAGGTGAAAGGCAAGGATTTGTTATAGGCCTTGTTTGTTTCAGCTTAAATTAAATTAAATTAAATTAAATTATCTGAAAATTTGTTGTTTTTGTATAAGCCAAATGATGTAATACTATTTAGTCCTTTTTTGGGGTTTTAAATAGTTCTCTTAGAGTTCGCGAAATATTTTTTTCATAATTTTTAGAACTCTTTAAGACATCTTTCAAAGGGTTACAACTATTTCAGATTAAAGTTTTCAGCAACTTTCAGCTCAAACAAATAAGGCCATATATGTCTAGTGAAACCCCTTTATGACATCGGTGATTGTACAACTTAACATCATTTGCCTATTTCTTTCAACCAAAATCACATCGCAAGTTATTAACTGCCTATATTGTTATTTGTCTATCCTAGTTGTTGCCTATATTAAGGTCCTGTTCTTTTGAGCTGATCTGAACGACTGAAATGACTGAATTTTGAGAGCTTCTTGAGGTAGTCTCAATATTTGGATCCAATTCGGTTGACTTTCTTTTTAAAGCGTTAGGATCCACCTTCAAAACAGCGAAAAAACGGACTAAAAAAACTCAATGCATTTGTCTTTTCAAAACATAGATAAAGTCGTTAAGCTGTTAAGCCGTTAAGTTGTTAAGCTGAAAAGAACAGAGCCTAAATGTCATTTACAACCTGTGTGGCATCTACTTAGAAAGCTTGATCAGAACCTTTGTGACCATGCGAACTTTTACTCCTCTATTTGTGTTGCAAAATACTGAGTTCTTTCTGCTAGACATGTAATTATTACATTGTAATATAATACTAATATTGCACTTGATGAGTGATTTGATGTTGAAAGTGTATAGGAGGGAAACGAATGGACATGAATTTTAAAGGGTTTTGCGTGCATGCTTAACTTGCATGGTATATCAAATGATGCGGCACGGAAGTTGTGCGACTCTAAGCAGTCCGTTGGTTGAAGTGTTGATGGGTGATGGCCACTGTTGCGTTCCAATTTTCTTTAGGGCAGACAGTTGTTCTTATCTTGTTTTATTCTTATTCTGTGGTCAACTCATTATTTAGAGTATGTGCTAGAGTCTAAAGTGGTTTTCACTAATATTCTTTTGCCATGGTGCTTATTTATTTCTTTTGTCCTATACTAAATTAATAATCTTGCATGCTCTCCATATACTGCAAGAAGAAAAACCTGAAGCTCGGTTAAGATTCTTGTTTTGATGCTGCTGTGAACTTGCGGTCTTATCTGGTCTTGTGAGTACTGTTTGCTTAGAATAGCTCGACTCGGCTGGGTGGCGGTGAATTAAACTGAATGTTTCTGAGTAATCAAAATGCTGGAATGTTCTTGTGTTCAAAATTTTATGTGACGTATGTCAGCCAAATGATGCTGTGTGTGTGATCTATTTTTCTTTTCAAGGAAGAATGGAACACGTGGACTGTTTCACAAATGTGTTTTGTCATTTGATTGATAGTTGCAGAAGAGTGGAGAATTGTTGACATAGTACATGATTGCTCTACATATTATCATATGCTTTAGGATTCAGCCTGTTTAACCATCATTTTACAAAGTGGGCTTAAATGCTTTTTGCTTCTGTGGGAAAGGACCTCAGGCCTGGGAAGAAGTCTGGCTCATTTCGGGCGTAAAACCCCTACCTTGAGAGCCCACCCATCCCCAGATCGGTTAAATTGCAATTACGACCATCTCAGGGCATCTTTGATGATGATACTTTTTTCCCCCCTTTTTTCCAATCTTCTGGGATCCAACATTATTCAAGGCAACACGGCGGAGACCATACCTTTTTATATATACTAGTACAATACCCGTGCTTTGCAACGGACCATTAAGGAAAGAATAAAAACATATATCAAATCAAACAACATATACAATTAAAGTAAAAGTTTATGACCAAACCAATGTGTGCATGACACGCAAGATAATATTTTCATTTAATTAGGATGTATTAGAACGAGTGCATTCAAATAATTATATCGCTACGTAGATTACAGATTGAAAGTACATGACGAAGAATGACATCCTCAACTTCCATTCAATTGCACAGATGTAATACTTTCTCGGTGGCACAAGATCATTCTTCAAAAAGATCTAGCAGCATAGTTCGATTGGAGAAGTCATATCTACATCAGTCTATGGCCACAAGTTTCGTAATCTTTCAGCTCTCCAAACATAACTGGTACACAAAAAAAAAGAATAAAATGGGCAACGGTGGTACTGAATAGAATCCTCCAAAGTTGGTGCATTTCCACGTTAATTCAGACCTTGTTCTTTTCAAATAGATCGCATCATTACAGACATCAGTAGAAATTTTGTTATTTTTATATAGCCTATATATTGTCATAATTTGAGACGATTTTTTCATGACTTTTAGTAGTCATTTCAAAGATTCTAAAACTATTTTTTAATTATTTTTTAATAATATTTAGATTGCATTTCGAGTGCTCTCAAATTTGCTACAGTAATACGCCAACGCAACGATACGCTGAAAAGAACAAGGCCTCAGTCTTGTTCAATTCTTTAGCCTTCTGATTCCAGCTCTTTGTCCCTCCATCAGAAGATGTGAACAATATCATAGACAAATCCGATCGTGTTAAGCATAAACTCAAACATAAACATCGACAACTACTTAAATCAATTAAGCTGCTATAGCAAATTTGATGGTGCTGGACCACCAAACCGGTTAATTAAATCAAACTTAACAGCCCCAAAATATTACAAATGCATAGTGGATGAAAAATATAGGAATATTTAGGACAGTAGTAAACATAACAATATCAAGGATATGTCCAAAACAGCACAAATGACTGCAACAAGAAAATAGATAATGTTAGACCATCATAAAAAAATGATGACAATTAAGAAATTTGTGGAAAGAATCTTGAAATGATAACTATATGATGTCAAAGGAATGCACTGCACTTAAATGTTAGTAGTAACAGCTTCATAGTGTCGAGGAAAATTGGCAGTATTAACCAGAGAACATTTACTGACAGTCAGAAGTGTAAACCATCGAGCTATGAAAAATTACTGAAAATAGATAAACAGATCCAAAAGGTGACACTTCTTCCACCTAAAGTTTGTACCTCTCACAGCATAGCGGTCACCTTTAACAAGTTCAGTTGGTGGACATCAGAGTTCAGTTGTCACAGATAATTACCGGTAAATCACATCGAAGAACTACACTGTCAGTGGTCATGCTGGATTCACTGTTCTCCCAATGACCAATTAAGTATTGCTTTTTTTTTTTTTTGCATTTTAGAAGGCATAGAAAGAAAGATGACAGCCATTGCAATTTACCCTGTGATGCAACGGAGACACCGCAGAAACCTTCGAAAGAAAGCAAGACCACCGAAAACACCCCTCTTCAAAAAACTGATCTGGATAAAGAGAAAAATGCCTCAAAATCTAAGCCTCAGAATCTAATACTTACTCATCAGATGTTAATGATGCTGAGAGAAAAGATAACTCAAACCAGCAACATTGGGACTATAATGAATTACTCAGCAAATACTATGAACTTGAGGAGCCATGTTATCATTGATCAATGGTAAAGACTAAAGAGGCAGGGGAAAGCCATGGTACATGTGTTCCTACTGTCCCCAGTCATTGCAGTGATCGATCCGATCATGACAAGTGATGAGGGCATGCATGTTTATCAGAAATTCAGAACCAAGATCGATCAAATTGCTTTTTTTTTCTTGGAACTAAGAGCAAACATAATCCTCTGGTTCAGGTTCCAACGTAATCCCACACAAATTTTATCACACTACAAATCCGAGCAATTAAAAACAAGCATTTTCACATGAATCCGCGGTGTGGGGAGGAGCTCAAGCCTCCAATTGGAGATTGCTAACGTCCTGTACAGCGGTGGGTCGACAGCCTCCAATTAGAGATTGCTAACGTCCTGTACAGCGGTGGGTCGACGACATCGCCGGGGTTCCCATAAATGCCCAAACATCACCGAACGTTCGTTTTAGGGTTTCAGATTCAAAATTCAGAACAAAACCCTAAATATAGTACCGATGTTTTGAAACATTTGCCATGGAGAATTTTTTTATTTCAATCGCAAAATGAGAGAGAAAAAAAAGCCAAACAGGGAAAGAGGGAGGAAGGGAGAGAAGCAGGGACCAGAGGGTGGAGGCGGCGCGCGCCTTGCAGTAGGTCTAGGCGGAGCAGGGGTAGTCGGTGGGGAGCTTGTCGTGGTCGCCGGCGAGGCCGCCTGAGCCCTGAGGGGGATGGCCAGCGCAGATGGGGAGGCGGCGCCAGCGGGGGACGGGCGGCGCCAGCAGGGAGGCGGCGCCGGCGAGGACGGGCGGCGCCCGTGGGGAGCGCGGCGCGGGTGGGGAGGACGGCGCCGGCGGGGACGGGCGGCGCGGGTGGGGAGGACGGAGCCGACGGGAGGCGGGTGGTAGTGGAGGGAGGGGAGGGAGGTGGTGGTCGGTTATTAGCCAAGGGGGAGGTGGCGCAGGTACGGGTGATGGGGGATGGAAACCGTGGGATGCCGTGAGACGTCAGATTTAGATGGATGGTCTAGATCCTAAGATGACACTACCACCACCGGCGTCACCACTGACGGCGTGTTCTCCGCTCAACCACCGCGATCACACCTCTGCTCAGATTTTTAGATCATAGCCAACTCGATCAGCTCGGTTCGATTTGAGCGTCGGCACAACAATGAGCGATTCAGCAGATTTACCTGGTTCTCTATTTCTCATGGGTAATAGTCCCACTCTCGCCGAGCCTTAGCTCTTTTCGATTGTGGTTGAATGGGAATGTGTTTACAGGTGCTTGTTAGTGCAATGTTTTTGCCTCTCGAACCTAACGTGCCTCTCTCTCTCTCTCTCCTCCCTTTATACAAGTTTTGGGTCAAGGAGAGAGAGGCAGGTAAGGCAAGATAAGATTTCAAGATAATCGACAAGACACGACAGAAGAGACGAAACGCGTCACTGCTGCACGCGCCACATGCGCCGCTTCGCAGAGCTTCGCAAGTGGCCTCTAACCCGCATAATCACACCGGTGAGTTCATGGTGGGGCCTCGCCCTCCCGACGCAGGCGGCCTCTCAAGCAAATCTTCTCTCTGGCCAATTCTTCACACATAGGATGTACCGCCGACCGCAGGGTCATCAGAAGCGGTAATCATTTCTTCACCGCCTATCCGCGTGATGCCTCATTAAATGCGCTTCATTCTTCAAGAAGCAGGGAGCCTTCGTCCCAAGACTCTTCGCAACGTTCCACCTCGCCAAGGGCCCCACTCGCAAGGGACCTCGCCGGTCTCCAGAGGGCTCGCCACGCCACGGGGCTCGAACTTTGGCCTTCTCAGACTCTTTGTACCCGGATTTATTACACCGACAAGAGCCTCCGGGTCCACCATGATACGCGAACCGTCACAGACACTTTTCCGCTTTCTTGCGCGGAGATTAATCGTGGGGGGCCCACCACCGCGGGCGCCGTGACGCCGATTCTCCATCTCGCACACGATCTTCCTTGGGAACTACGCCGCTGCTGGAAACCAAAACGCGGGCAATGATGGCGCCACAGCGTGCGTGGCGTATGAATCCAAACTGCTGTGCTCGCGCTTCGCGCTTATAACATTTCTCTCCACCAAGGCCAATTCTTCCGCACGCTAAGTCTTCACAAACCGCCAATTGCCTCCTTCGCCGCCACCACGTAGCCTTCTTTCTTCGCCAACTTCTCCATCGCTTCAATGGCGCCTAAACGCAAAGAAGAATCGCCGTGGCGCGCGGCCGGGCTGTTTTTCCACCTCCGCCGCCGACGAAGACTCAAATGAGGCGGCTTCAAGTGTTCGTGTTGCCAACCGCCGCCTCGCTCCGCCCGCACCATGGCGCCGAGCCTCGCGACGGGAGATTATCACCTTCGTCAGGCGGCGCCAAGGGCTCATCCCACCAGACTCAATTTTTTTGGGGTGCTCGCTTTCACGAGATCCAGCGGTGCACCTTCCCCAACTCCATCATTGCGCCATCTTCGCCCACCTCTGCGAGATGTTCGTGGGGACGATGCCAAGCCTCCCACTCTGGCCGGCTTTTCGTCAAGACGCGAGGCCGCACTGCGCGGGCCTTCGGAGTCTGCACTTCACGCCCGCGAAACCGCCGCTTATCCTCGCGCCCAAGTCCAACTGGAAGGATCGGTACCGATAATGGTCAGACGTGGAGGACTCCAATGCCGCGACGATCTTTCTTCTTCCCGAGGGTCCGCGGAGCCCACCGCTAATCGGGGCTTCGGCCGACGATTCAGCGGAGCTAGGTTGATGTCGGGCGCGATCGTCGATCTCGCCGCCACGGCTCACCAAACCTCGTCATGGCGGATTTTTGTCTGCGCCGACTCGCCGCTCAAGATGAGGACTCGCCTACCGATGTACTATGGCGATAACGATGGAGTCCGCTGCCCCTCGGCGGTGAGTGCTATTTTAGTCTTTGGGTCTTTGTCTTTCTTGGAATCTTTTACTTGCCGTCCTTATGGCTTCCTTTCTTGCTCGCCACCGCAGTAACGTGCGACGACGTGTTCGGGATCGGTCGGCGGGTTATCGCCCCACCGGGGCCGACATTTCACGTCATGCATCCTCCCTCTCGCGATCGATCCACAGAGCGCAACTAACACTTGCGGCGCCGCTTCGATGGAGGTCTCTAGTCCATGTCCAAGTGGCACAGGGCTACTACAGATCCGCGATCCGCCTCGGCGACCGCCTAAGCTTCCGCGCCGCCGCCACCTCTGCCAGGCGGCGACTCGATCAAGGCTTCGAAGCGCCCGCCATCCTCGCCAGGACGACGACGGCAGAGGAGGGGCGATTAGTCCAAAGAGGGCTCGCCTCCAATCTCGAAGCTTCGCCACACCTGCCCTCTCAATGGGGCCTGCTGCTACCGCCGCCCCGCCACCGGGCGAGAGCGGGCGATTTTCAAGAACTGGCGCTGCCGCGCTCTTCCGCCTTCTACGCTGACGCCTCATACGGCGCTCATTCCACATTGGTGCTTCTGACCAAGACCACTCGAACCGGCCTTGTACCTGCTTGCCGACGGCGGTGATCATGATCACACCACCATCCGCCAAGAACAAGCGATTTGAGCTCTTCAGCTTCGCCTTGGCGACGCTTCAGTTGGCTTTTCCTCGCGCTTACGCGACATTTCGTGACAGGGTTAGCATGCTACACGCTTTTGCATACCAACCCTGCTTTGTCCTTCTGAACAGTATGGACGCCGGGGCATCGAGCTCCGCCCACGCGACTCGCCAAATTTCGCCGCCACGCTTCCTTCGACGGAGGTCGCTCATGGCAATGATAGTTCGCCGCCGCCATGCCGAGAACCTTCGCCATCGCGTCACGGCGCCGCCGCCATCTCGGCCGTGATCACGACGAGGGCGCTTCGAGGCGCCGACCTCTCCCGCACTGGCAACGCGAAAGAAGCCCTTGCTTTGGCCGAGCGATCCACGGCGAAGCCGCGCGGCCTTGGCCAAGAAACCGCCGCGAAGGAGGCGATGATCGCGAGGTCATGGCACCAAACCGCCGCCGCTTTGCCGCCAAGCGATCAAGACCTCCGCTGGAACACTTCGAAGCGCCCAACCTCGCCGACATGTCGCGCGACCGCTTACCACGGCTTTCCGGACGCTTCGCATCCACTGGTGTTACTTTGTATTCTCACGGAGAGACGGTGCAAGAAGACGCCGGCGCCAGGACGAGCCGCCAAGCCTCGCGCGTCTTCCGGTGGCGCTATGGACGCGGCGGTCGAAGACGGTCGCCAAGGCTCTTGAAGCAGCATGTTCATCTTGGGCAACCGTTTTGCTCGAGACGCTGCTTGATCTCAACGCCGCCATCGGAGCCTTTCAAGCCACCGGACCGGATCGAAAGGTAGCGGTTGACACCGCCACGCCACGATCCATGATGGGCGGCGCAGCTCCAATGGAAGATTTAAGACGAGGAGGAGTAACGAGACTTCGCCTATTTTGCCTTGTAACGCTGTTTATCTATGCAAACAAACTTTTGCTCTTTGTTGTGAGTCTCACTTGAACTTCGCACAATTTTAATTTGCGGAATTGAACTGGGCACTGCCGCCAAAGGCTTTAGATCGAACGCTCGCCGCAAGTGGTATTTGCTTCCTTAGGCATCCGTTACTTCAACCCTTATGGCCTCTCGCAACCCGACTTAAACATTACGTGGCGAAGCGCTTAGCTTCCTGGAAGTGGTCTAGTCGCGGTCTGCATTGTTGGCGCATTGCTCTGACCGAGCCGACACACCGGTTAGAACTCCGCTCCGTCTCGCTTCGCCGCGACCAACAGTAAGTTATAAGCATTTGCCTTTGCAACTAAGGGCCATCACCATAAGTACTTTCGCTACCAAATTTTCGCGAGAATGCTTTCTAACAGACCTTTTCCAAAGGTTAACCGATCGCCAAAAAGCTTTAGATGAGCTTTACTGAAAGCGAGCGCTTTTTCCTCGAGCATCTGGTTACTTCAACCCTTACGGCCTTTTTGCGAACCGACCCTAGACGTCGCGTGCGCAGCACTTAGCTTCCTAAGTGGTCTAGTCGCGGTGTCATTGGCGCATTGCCTAGACCGAGCCGACACACCTGTGCTAGAACCCGCTTCCGTCTCGCTTCGCCGCCTAACCGCAAGTCATAGGCGTCGTCTTGCAACTAAGGGCCATCCGCCTTAATTACTTTTTTCGCTACTACTTCAATGTATCGCTTTCTAATGACTTGAGGCGAAAAAAGAAACAGATGCCCACAAGGAGATGTAACTTATCTCTTATTGAAGATGGCTTTGTACAATGCACCTCCGAGGCGAAGCGAAGAAGAAGACTCGCCGCTTCGGCTCCAAAGGAAGGCCAAAAAGCTTTAGAACTGCTACCTCGGGTAGAACTTCCTCACCGCCGACGCTCCAAGCGTTCGCCAATTCGCGACCATCCTCGAACGCGAGCCCGACCGAGCTCAGGCGGAGACTAAAACCACCTTGAAGGGCCTCCCACAGGGGGAGATAGCTGAGTTATTCGCCCAGCGCTGGATTTTGCGCAGAACGAGGTCGCCCAACGCCAAGTGTTCTCACACACACCCGCTTTACTTGATAACGGCCAGTCACCGCCGGTACTTGGCGGCGGACGCCGCCTCGCCTCGATCTCCTCCAGAGATTCACTTCGCCCCGACGCCGGTCGTGGTCTTGGTCTCGTTGAACGCCGCCACCTTGGGGAGTCAAGGCGAGCTCGATGGAGCACCGCCGAGCCATACACCAGAAGAAGGGTCTCACGGTGGCTCTGTTGGAAGTTATTAGCACAAGACAACACAATGGGGACTTCTTCACCCAGCCACACGCTTCTCCAGCGATCGAACGCCTTGTCTTGAGCCCTTTGAGTACTTCCGCATTCGCCCGCTCCACCGCCCATTGCTCTTCGGATGCGAACGGAGGCTAAGCACGCTACTTGGTACCCAACTCTTCGCACCATCCTTGGAAATCGGCGCTTTTGAACTCGAGCGCCGTTGTCGATGATGATTCTGCATGGCGACACCGAACCGACGAAGATGCTCTTCATAAACTTGATAGCCGCCATGATGTGATCGCCGGATCGGCGAGGCTTCAACCCACTTAGTGAACTTGTCGATGGCGCATTTAACATGTGTAACCTCCGCTGTTCGCGAGAACGGGCCTGAATGTTCAAATTTCTGCATCGCGAACGCCAAGAGAGCGGAATGGTTTGCGCCGGGGCGGCTCGGTGGATCTCGCTTAGCATGAAATTGGCACGCCGATCTCCTCACCACCAAGGCATCCCGGAGGCGAGGGCCAATAGAAGTCGTGGCGAAAGCTTTCCCAACCAACGCCTGGCCCCGAATGGCTCCCACACATGCCTCCATGGATCTCGAGAGAATTTCACTCCCGCTTCCCGAGTGACGCGCTTCAAGAGAACTCCATTTGCGCCCTAGCGATCTGTGTCCCCACCTACCACAACAGAAGCTTTGGCCTTGCGTGACTATCTTCTCACCGACGCACATCGCCGGGATCACTCCATCCCGCAGTAGGCTACGATCGATCCATCCACCGACCTTCCCGGACGAGTGTGACGACGTTTCAGACATTGTCGCCGACGATTCGCCTCGGCTCGGCGTTTCCGCCAACCGCCTCGCCAGCTTCTTCCGCCTCCTCCCAACCGGGAGCCGCAGCAGATCGGTGACGCGTCTCTCCGGAGGGGAGCTGCGTGGAAAGCGCCGCCCCCGCCAGATTGGGGTCGCGACGGACACACGTAAAGTCTTTCTTCAAAGACCCTACCGAACAGTGCCTCGACGAGGCAACCGGGATAGATTCATCCGCCTCAGAAGTTGTCGCGCGAGGGACGCACGAAGCCCAAACCTCGGTGTCGCCCAACCGCGCACTCCGCCAGTAGGCCGCCATGACGGATCCGAGCAGAGAAATCCTTCCTTGCTCGGTTGATGACCGTGAGAGAGTCGCTTTTACTTGTAGCCGCGGATGCCAAGGGTCGGTTACCCCGAGTCCGGGCGAAAGGCCCTTCATACTCCGCGACGTTGTTGGTGGCGCGGAAGTCCAAAGACGACCAGTGCCGAACGACATCGCGGGAGAGACACCAGACGACGCCACCAAATTTCTCCACCGGAATGAGCCGTCAAGAAGAGAGTCCACGGCGAGGGTGTTGGGGTCTTCGGCTCAGGTCCGCCGAGTCCACTCACGATTTAACTCCGCCAGAGCTTACCTTGATGGCCGCTCGGGAGCGAACTTGAGATCGAATCGCCACTCCATGGCCCACTTGGCGATGACCGTTCGCCGCCGCGGTTGAAGAGGATCTCCGCAAGGATACATGGTCAACACCGTGACTTTCGCCTTGGAAGTAATGACGCAGCGGACGCCACAAGACGGACATAGAGCATCTTCTCGTGCCGGAATACCTTGTTTCGCCGTGGAGGACCTTGTCGACGAGTAAATGGGCGCTGAACGCTTTCTCTTTCCGCCACCAAAGACCACACGACCGCTGGGGTTCGCCACATAGAGGATCACGGCTCGCCCGGTCTGGGGCGACCAAGACGGGCGGGAGGTGAGATACTTCTTCAGACTGCCGAACGCCTCCTGCGCCTCCGCCGCCCACTCGAACTGGTTGGTCTTCTTTAGGAGCTTGAGCAAGGGGAGACTTTATCCCCAAAGCGAGCTATAAACGGTCCAGGAGGTCAAGCAGCCCACCAAGCACCGTGATCCGCCAAGTCGCGTCTGGGCTTCATGTTCTCGATCGCGGCGATCTTGTCGGTTCGCCTCAATCCCTCCGGAGACGAGGAATCCCAAAGAGCCATCTGACGGAACGGCGAACACGCATTTCTCTCGATTAAGCTTGATGCAAGATTTCCTCGGGTTGGTGAAGGTTTCTTCCAGTCGCCGATCAACTCCTCCGCCTTTCTTGACTTCACCACCGGATCATCGACATACACCTCCGTGTTTCGCCCTATTTGGGGCGGTGAGCGATATGTATGGCTCACCGATAGGTTGGGCCTGATTCTTCGCCTCGAACGCCATCCTTAGAGTAGCGAAGAGACGCCCATGGGCGCCACGGCTAGCGGTCTTGTCTTCATCTTCTTCGCCATGCTAACTGGTGGTACCCGAGCACGATCCGTAGCACAAACTGCTCGCACCCCGCAGCTTGAGTCGATGATGAGATCGATGCGGGCAGCTGGTACGGATCCTTCGCACGCCTTTGTTGAGGTCGGTGAAGTCCACGCACATCCTCCAGCGCCTGCTGATTTCTTTGACGAGGATGGGGTTCGCGAGCCACCGGGATGGACGACATCATGCGACGACCCCGCCTTAAGAGCTTGTCCACCTCCAGCGGATAACTTCTCGGCGCTCCACCGATCGCTTCCGACCTTCGCGATGACCGGTCGCGCCGGGAACGCCGCCAATTTGTGCTCAATCACCTCTCGGGGACCCCAACCATGTCGGACGGTTGCCACGCAAACACGCTCGTTAGATCGAGGAAGGAGACGAGCGCCTTTCCTATTTGGCGCCGAGAGCGCCCACCCGAACGGTTTCGCCGGTCCGACTTCGCCAGGAGATCGCTTTAACCTCCGCGGACGAACCGGGAGGCACGGTTCACGGAGGAGCTCCTGAGTCGGCCTCGCCTTCTGGCGCCGACGCTTCGCCAAAGCGAGAGCTGCCTTGTCGCAGCGGAGCGCCCGGCGGTCCACTTTCATGCGATGGGGCCACCGCCGGGATCTTCACCACCATGTACGATAGTGGCAAACCGCCATGAACTTGGTCGCCGCCGACCTAGTATGGCGCTGTAGAGGTCAAGTCCGCCACCGAACTCGAGCATCTCGGTGCGGAAGTTGTCGAGCCTCCAAACGCCACCGGAGATCGACGCGCTTCTGGGATTTGACTCCGCCCGGCGATGTCAAGAACGGAGTGTTGGACGGCTCCTCGCCGCTGGATCTGAGCACCGTGGCGACCCGGCGACAGGAGGTTGAGGAACTCCTCCGCCTACCAAAGACCCGCCCTAACTTTACATTCCGCATCGCGGTGTGCAACCACGATCGGAGATGCCTGTGGTCGGCGGTATCGGTGGGTGATCGGCTTTGATCAACGCGATCGTCGCTTCCGACCACGCCAACGCTTTGTCGACCAAAACCGTGCACGGCGGCGACACTTTCATCGCACGCTTAAAGCTAGCGTGGGATGATATGTGTCAACCGCCGGATGACGGTAACTTCGCCCGCCGCCGAAAGCCAAGCGGCCGCCTCCTTGCCCTTGCCATCGCCGGACGCCGCCGCTGCTGCTGCTCGTGGACTCGCTTGTCCACTATTTGCCGACGACATGGCAATCCGCCAAGTCGTGGAGTTGTTGCGGTGAATGGGACAAGAAGGCCTTCCGTCCCCACTCACGGGCGACGGTTCGCCTTCTTCGGCCGCTGGGCCGTCGCGCCACGGCGATCGCCATGGCCGCCGCCTCGCCGCTTCGCGGGACCGTATTCACGGCCATGACCTCCTCCTTTTTCGCCTTGCCACCCATTGCGCTGCTGGCGCGCATGGTCGTCGTCGTTGTCGTTGTCAGCCAGGCGGCGGCCATGACCTGTCCGGTCTCTTGGCCGCCTTTGCGCTTTTTCTTGTCCTTGCCGCCGGGTTCTCGAGATCCTACTCGCCACCCGCACTGCCCTCACCACATGGCGGGGCGGATGCGAAGCTCACTGAAGGCGCGACTTGTCGCCAAGGTGAAGAGCTCCTCCGCTGCTTTGATCTTGCGGGTGGCCATCTTCTCCTTGACCTTGGGGTCTCGGCGTCTCCCGAATGCCGTGACCACTGCGGCCGATGGAGATGTCGTGGATGGTGTTGCGGACTGACCGGTGCCGAATGTAGTCGCCAGCAATGACTCTCCTTTCTTCCGCTTCCACGCTAGGAGGTCGCTTTCACCCGGCTGCTCGAAGGTGCCCTCGAAGTTGGTGACGAAGAGCCCGAGAGCTCCTTCCATGACCCTACGGACCGGGGGCGGTTCATGAGCCACGAGCGGGTTCACGGTGAGGACCGGGGAAGTAGTTCGCCGTAACCTTCCCCGACCCTCCTCCGGCCGCATCACCGCGTGTAGATCTACAAAACTCATCGGATTGGTGGAACTGCCATACTTTTTCGATGGGGCCGGACGAAACCGTTCGGCCATTGGACGCGGGCGCAGCCTCCTTAGAAAAGGTGCGACACCCGACGCCGGAGCCTCCTCGCCTCGGACGCGTCTCGCCTCGCCGCTTCTGCCGCTTAGGGCGGCGCCAAGAAGCGCCACCTCATCGCCGGGCAGCTCATGGAGCCCTCTTGTCGGTCCCTCAAGCGGCCGACAACATGCCAAGGCCGGTCGTGGGCCCTGCGGAGCTTGTCACGCAGGTCTTCCCATGCAAGAAGTGGCGGTCCTCCGATGGGACCGAGATCGCGCCACTGCGACTCGCCTCGCCGAGCCCCGTAGGGTCGCCTCGTTTGTCGTTTTGGCCCCGCCTCACCAGAGATCTGCGAGAGGAGTGCGAGGGCAACAAAGAACGGAGGACGCGGAAACGCCGCTTCCCCGCCTCAAACTTGCACCACCGCAAGGCGGCGCGACGTAGCGGGCTAAGCTGCCAACCACGGCGCACGGGGAGTCCGGAGTCACCGGAATCGTGGGGTTTTCAAAGAAGGCCTCGCCGCATGGAGGTTCTGTGGCTGGAGTGCACTCTCCAAGGCCAGCGCCGCTTAACTTGGCCGGACGGCCGCTTCCGCCAGGTTCACTTAGGCGAGCGGCTACCGCCGGGGGTGATTCATCGCCATTGCCGCGGCCGACTCGCGGGTCAGCGGCTCTGCGGCCGCTTCTCGCCCATCATGATCGCCGCCCGCCATCGCCGCTGAAGAAGGGTCAAGAGTTTGAACCGATGCTAAGCGCACTTTACTCGGCGCGCCAGCATCGACGGCGTGTTCTCCGCCAACCATCGCGGATCACACCCCGGGTCGATTTTTAGATCGCTAGCCAACTCGATCAAGCTCGGTTCGATTTGAGCGCTCTGCACAACAAGGAGCGACTACAGATTTACCTGTGTTCTATTTCTCGCTGGTAATAGTCCTACTCTCGCCGAGCCTTAACTCTTTTCTCGATTGTGGTTGAATGGGAATGTGTTTACAGTGGTGCTTTCTAGTGCAATGTTTTTGCCTCTCAGAACCTAACGTGCCTCCTCCTCTCTCTCCTCCCTTTATACAAGCTTTGGGTCATGGAGAGAGCCGAGGGGTAGGCAAGACAAGATTTCAAGATAATCGACAAGACACGACGAAGAGAAACGTGTCACGCCTTGCGCGCCATGGCGCCGCTTCTAGCGTGCTTGCAGTGGCTCTCGACCAAGACAATCACACCGGTGAGTCTGGGGTGGGGCCCTCGCTTCCTCCCGACGCTGGCGGCCTCCTCAAGCAAACCTTCTCTCTGCGGTCAATTCTTCTGCGCATAAAGGATACCGCCAGACTGCAGGGTCATCAGAAGCGTAATCATTTCTTCAAATTGTCTATCCGCTGATGTCTCATTAAATGCGCTCATTCTTCAGAAGAGGGGAGCCTTCGTTCAAGACTCTTCTCGCAACGCTTCGCCGCTGGGCCCCACCTGCGTGTGGGACCTCGCCTCGTCTCCAGAGGGCTCGCCACGCACTGGGCCTGATCGCCACTTTGACGACGGGCCCTCTTGGCCTTCCGAGGGCTCGCCCACGCCAGCTAGGGGCCTTGCTCGCCTCGCTCGACGCTGGGGCCCTCTTGGCCTTCCGAGGGGCTCGCCCCCACTGGGTTTTGCTCGCCTGGCCGACGCTGCTGGGCCCTCTTGGCCTTCTCAGGACTATTTGTACCCTGGTATTTATTACACCGACAACCACCATAAGCCGCTTTATAATAGTAGAGATATACGATGCATATATTTTGGTTAGGCATGAGGATGAAAGGAGTAACAAAATTTACTGATGTAGACATGGCCTGTCTCGCCAACTTTGCTTATTTGACATATTTGCTTATCTAACTTTTTTTTTTTAATGATTTAGAGAGCTTTTTAGGATAAAATCCGGGGTTGGTCTAGTGTACTTTTGAATTATGTTTTAGAGTACTTAGAAAAGTCTTTGACGTAGAAAAGTATGAATTTTTTTTAGAAAACAAATCAAATTATTACTAAATAAGCAGAGATAAGAATAGTTCAATTAGTCAAATAAGCATGAGAATAGATCTGTTGATCTGATGATCCAACAACTATAAACTGTTGACCTAACATTGAATCAAATCATTTAGAGGTAGAAGAGTTCATAATAATTCAGGAGAAAAAAGGCCATGATGCTCATGAAATAAATTACTTAGAATCTGATGCGATAGTTGCAGGACTGTTGTTTATAAAGGCAAGATTGAAATGCATCATGGATGAGGATAAACAAGGAAAAAACATCATGAAATTCATAAACGCACCTTACGGACCATACCTTTGAAAAATATAAAAAAGCAATAGGGTAAGACAGGGACAAACGCAGTAAAAAATGATAGGACGGGCTAAAGTTTAGTTTAAGACTAAGTCCGAAGTTTAGCCTCTTTTTTTCTTCTATTTTACACTAAAAATTATAGGTGGGTGTAACCTAGGGCTCCACTGTCATCGACAGCGTAGGTGATCTAGAGCCCCACCTGACTCGATGCTAGGTCCGCCCGTGGGGTAAGAGTACGTTCTATCCTCTAAAATATCTTCATCCTTTAAAATATCTTTGTCCATCAAATTATATCTTAATTATGTTTCTCCTAGAACTCCTCAAAAGATCAAATAATTATTTTTCCCGACTTCCGTCCAAAGCTATAAAGGAGAGAGAGAGAAACCTATGGGTGATCATATATATGAGACATTTAAACATTTTATACGAAAAGACGTTAGTAATTAAGTGCACATTCAAAGTAACTGAGCGGAATGAATAAGTTGATATCGCTGAAGTAAGGAATGAATAAGCTGATAGAGCTAAAGTACGTTAAATGTTAAGTCCGAACTCAAGAGGTTCATAAATATGCTTCTTGTAACTTGTTGACATATTTATGCTATTGTTAAAACTCTTTAAGGGTGTTTTTAAAATAGAAAAAAAAACTGAACTATAAAAGTCAAATTGGTTTTTTTAGCTAAATAAGTCTAAATCAAATGCTGTAAGCTAGTACTACGTTTATAAAAGCCTTGAGCTGTTTCGTGGCTCGATTCTTGTATGCGGATATCGCTCGTTGTCAGCGGATCACAAGGAGGAAATCGATAGTTCACTGCAGGGTTTGGATGGGCGATACGGCGCCCTCTCAACCTTCATGTCACGGAATCAAACGGAAAAATAAATAATGCAAGTCACTTTCCGATCTGGAATGTGCCACGCAAGTTTCCCCCAATCCCAATCGATTGCTGGACTTAATGTTGAGAAGTACTGTCCAAAGATATAAAGGAACACTCTGTAACATTATTCACTTCACACGCTATCCATTTTTTCCACACTTTACACTACTCCCTTCGTTTCACTATATTTACTCATGGTCTTGAAAAAATATGTTTCACAATATTTATTCATTTAGAATATCAAAAATATAGTTATTGTGATGTTCTCATCCTTTACCCCTAAATTAAATGTTTACCAAGAAGAAAAATAGTTGTATAGGCCATTTTCCTTTGCCCCTTTCCTATAAATTTATCACCGCTTTATTCATTATGTGAAATCAAAATACCTCTTAGACTACATTGTTACCGGGTGGACCGTCCACGTGCCCTCCCTACCTTGCCATTTGTTGGATTAATTAGCACTTTCAGGTTTATTTTAATCAGGAGATATAACACGCACAACTATCGATTGATAGTTAAACAAAGTTGAAACCACGTAGCACAACCTAGATACACGTGCAAAAGAAATGCACGATATCTCTCTCGTGAACTTCGAAGCGAGATGACTTATCGGACTTGGTCGCCGTCGCCAGACGTGCAGTGCGAGTTGCGGCGAGGTTCGGTTCGATTCTCCGAATCGACGCCGTGTTGGAGAAGATGGTGCCGACGCAGATCGCGACGGCGAGTGGAAGAAGTCCTCGCTGCCGAAGAAAGAAGCAGCGAGCGCCCGCGCCGAAGCGCTTCCCAAAACCTGATTCGCCTACCCGTGCAGGAGCTCGAGGGCGATCGGTTCCGAGACTGCTTCTCCCGAACGGCGGTGCACGCCGGCGCAGACGGACGGGAAGAGCCGGGCGGCGGCGCAGCAGAGGGAGGTGGCAAACCCTAGGGGCGATCTGATCTGATACATCCGGACGGTCAGCATGGCAGATGAGCACAAGACGCCACGCCCCGCCTGCCCGAGCCCGAGCCCGAGCCCGCCCCATGAGGCGAGGCGGCCAGCAGCGCTGTGGATTCTCTATTTCTCTTCCCATCACATTCTCTAGTGGGAGAGAGCAAGCTCCACTATTTAAGCATGTCCTCCACTCCTCCCACTAGCAATATGGTACTAAAAAATTTCACATGCCTCATGCATATATGGGCCTTTGAGATTTTTCAGAATTATTTAGATATTAAATGGGACAGCCCAATAATTCTAACAATCCCCACCGATCTCAAAGTCCCATCAAGTTTGCTCGTTCCCAAAACTGTTTATATACCAAAGGTTTCGTGACAATGGACTATGCCTTGAATTGCACCTAGACATTTAAGTTACACTCATTCACAACTTGGACAATGGACTACGCCTTTGAATTGCAAGTTTTGTGTGAACAAGTTTCACTCAAAGCCAATCGATACTTGGTCGCCAATAGGCTACCCCGCTGGTGAAGCATATAAGTCGACTCATGGTCTCTTCATGAGCTTACTAGAAATTACCCAAGTCTCATAGATCGCGACTTCCAACAATGGGCTCATATAGGTGTGTTCTTTCAAGATGCTCAGGGATGACATCTTCGCTAATTAAAGCCAATGTAACAACATTAAGGCAAATGCCAACTTGCCATACAGATTTCAAGAGTATTGCATCTCACATGGAATGGGTTAGAATATACTCATCCAGCCTAACTAATAGCTTGTTTTCCCGAGACCTAATTCACGGGATCTCCGATCACATAGGTCCGGTTACCGCTATGGTGTAACTCACGTGGGTCTCATACCCGCTTCTCGATGCATTGTCTATCACACACCGTGATAAACCCTTTGTAAAAGGATCTCGCTGTGTTTTAGCCGTTTGATATAATCCAACGCTATCACTCCGGAGTTTCTCAATTTCTGATGCACTTCGATCGTTTTTCACATGTCTTGAGGACTTCATGTTGTCCTTAGAACTGTTCACCTTGACAATCACCGTTTGATTATCACAGTTCATAAGGATAGCCGAATCGGCTTTTCAACCACCTAAGATCCATCAAGAGTTCACGCAACCACTCGCTTCAACAAGTGGCGTGTCCAAAGCAGATCAATTTCGCTTCCATTGTTGAGCGTGTCAAGATAGTCTGCTTGCAAGACCTCCACGAGATCGCTCCGCCACCATGAGTGAACACATATCCACTTGTGGCCTTTATCTCATCGTCGATATATCAATTGGAATCACTATACCCTTCCAAATTTGTTGGTATCCCGTATAGTGCAAACCAAAATTTGTAGTACCCTCGGATAGCGCATTACTCTTTCGAGTGCTCGCCAATGATCATCTCCCGGATTAGAAGTAAACCGGCTCAACTTGCTAACAGCAAACGAGATGTCTGGCCTTGTAGCGCTATCTAGGTACATGAGTGACCCGATGATTTGAGAGTAAGTCAACTGATCTCTAGCAATTCTCTTGTTCTTTCGAAGCACAATGCTAGGATCATAGGGTGTTGGAGAAGTTTTGCAATCAGCAAAGCCAAAGCGATTCAAAACTTTTTCCACATAATGGGATTGCGACAAAGTGATCCCATCCTCACCCTTCAGTAGCTTGATATTCAAGATTACATCAGCCTCTCCCAAATCTTTCATATCAAAATTTTGAGACAAGAAAGACTTGACCTCGTGAACCACATCAAGACTTGTCCCAAAATTAATATGTCATCCACATAGAGACACAAAATAACGCCTGCCCCCACCATACCGATAATATACACATTTATCGGCCTCATTCACGACAAAGCTCATGAGGTTAAAGTTCATTCGAACTTCTCATGCCATTGCTTAGGAGCTTGTTTCAGCCATACAAAGATTTCAATAACCTACACACCTTGCCTTCTTGACCTTCTACTACAAATCCATCAGTCGATCCATATAGATCTCCTCGTCCAACTCTCCATTTAGGAAAGCTCGCCTTAACGCCCATTTGATGAACAATAAGACCATGTGAGGTAGCCAAGGAAAGTAGTACACTAATTGTAGTTAATCTAGTCACGGTGAATATGTATCAAAGAAATCTTAGCTTCTTTTTGGGTATAACCCTTGGCCACAAGCCGAGCCTTATACTTTTCAATAGTACCATCGTGCCTAAGTTTCTTCTTAAATATTCATTTACACCCTACGGGTGTTTGCAAACCATAAGGTAGTTCTGTGAGTTCCCAAGTCTGATTCGTAAGAATGGAATCCATCTCACTACGAACCGCCTCTTTCTAGTAGTCCGCATCAGGGGATGCAAGCGCTCCTGAAATCGACGTGGGAGTGTCATCCACGAGGTACACAAGTGAAGTCATCACCAAAGGATTTTGCAATCCTCATCTCTTGCTCCTCCTGAGCCCTCACCGCCATCCTCCTCGTGATTTTCCTCGGTGTTGGTTCGGGATATTCAATTTGAGTAGAAGGTTGGGGAATTATCTCATTAGTTTTACCGTAACTGCTATGCTCAATTTTCATAGGAAAGATGTTCTCAAAGAAAGTAGCATCATTAGACTCCATGATCGTACAATGCACATGTCGACACCTCCGATCTTATCACCAAAACCCATCGCCAAATGGCCACGAGGAGCATAACCCAGATGGACACAATCTCTGCCTTAGGTCCAAGCTTGCGCTTCTTTGTGATTGGCACATTGACTTTCGCCAAACAACCCCAAGTCTGCGCAGATAAGAAAGTGATGGCTTTCTCCCTTCCATATTTCATATGGGGTTTTTCCTTATTCTTTGCGTGGACTTTATTCAGACATAACATGCAACAACACGGCCTCCCCACCATGCCTTAGATAAACCCGCAATGTTCAACATGGCATTCACCAAATCGCTTAGAGTGCGGTTCTTTCTTTCAGCCACCCCGTTTGATTGGGGCGAATAGGGAGGCGTCCTCTCATGAATAATTTCATTTTCCGCACTCATAGCCTTTGCCAATAAATAAACCATGTTTCGACAAGACTACCTTATTGACTCAAACACCACTTTAAACCCATCTCTGCAGAGAAGGGACCCGGCCGACTGTGTTCTTATTGATTGAGGGACATGTCAGACGTTCTTCATTTGCACGATCTTCCCAAGTAAACTTCGATCTACCGTACCAACACCAAGAATGAAGCATTGGACCGTTTCGCCATCAAAACGGTCAACTGTGGCCGTTTGTGACTCGATAAGAAGTGAACATTGAAATGTCGAACACACATGCACATTAGCCCCAGATCAATCCACCAATCGGTAGATCGATTCACCGAAAGAACAAGAGGTAAAACATACCCATCGGTTCTCTCACCAATGTCGCCAATGATCACATTGATGACTTTGAAGTCCGCCTCAGATTGCCCTTTTTGTCTTTGCGGTTTGGACACTTCTTAACCCAAAGGCCCAACCTCACCAGAATCCAAAGAAGGCATCTCATCCTTGTTCAACTTCTTCTTCTTGAATGCAGTGGTTTGCTTGACTTTATTCTTCCCTTTGTTCTTGCCATGCTGCTGGACAACATTGGCGCTGGATTGTCCCTCGACTCCTTTCCCAGGTGCATCTTTAGCCCGAGCTTTCTCTTCAACATCTAGAGACGCGATCAACCCCTCAACGGAGATCTCTTGTCTCTTATGTTTTAGAGATGTGGCAAAGTTTCTCCATGAAGGAGGTAACTTGGAAATAATGCCCCCAGCCACAAACTTATCGGGTAACTTGCACTAAAGGAGTTCGAGTTCCCTCACAATGACCAGTATCTCATGAGCCTGTTCGACAATGTAATCGGTTATCAACCATCTTGAAGTCGTGGTATCGCTTCCATGACATACATTCATCGCCAAATACCGATGCACCAAATTTATTACTCAACGATCCTAGATCTCTTTCAGATCTGTGATGTTCATATACACATCACACGACGGTCCGAGAGCACACTAAGAATCGCACCCTTAAAAGAGTGGTGGCTTCTCAAACTCTTTCTCCTTTTCAGAGTTTGGGTTCCTCCGTTTGCCATCCTTACCCAAGACATCGCTCATAGTCATCACCACAAGTTTGCACCTTTACTTGCTATCTCTTGAAATTTACTCCACCGAATTTCTCCTGTTTCAGAGCATCAAGAAACGAGCCATCGATAAACCAAAGTGTTTGTAATAAATACCGGGTACAAAGAGGCCAGGAGGGCCCCACGCGCCAAAGGGGAAAGCAAGGCTCAGCAGCGGGCGAGCCCCTCAAGGCCAGAGGGCCCCACGCGCCAGCGGGTGCATGGGCGAGCCCCTCAAGGCAAGCGAGGGCCCCACGCCCAGCGGGGCGTGGGCGAGCCCCCTCCGACGGTGAGGCGAGGGCCCCACGCGCCAAAGGGCGCGGCACAGCCCTCCGGAGACCAGGCGAGGCCCCAGGCAGGCGGGCCCAGGCCGGGAGCATTGCGTATGAGTCTTGGGACGAAGGCCCCCTGTAGGAAGGACGAAGCATTTAATGAGACATCACGCGGATAGATAGAGGAAGAAATGATTACCACATCTGATGACCCTTGCAGTGTCCGAGGGCCGCCACCGTGGCGCAGAAGAATTGACCGGCAGAGAGAAGGTTTGCTTGAGGAGGCCGCCTGTCGAGGGAGTGCAGTAGGCCCCACCTTGCAGACTCACCGGCAGGACTGCAGGGTCGAGGCCACTTGGCACGCGAGAGCGGCGCAACATGCGTGTAAGCAAGCGCTGCTGTCCTCTTCTGTCAGGTCTTGTCGCAGTCTTGAAAAGCATCAGACGCCTACTCCTCGGCTCTCTCCGCCAAATTTCAAAGCTTGTATAAAAGGGGAGGAGAGAGAGAGGCGAGGGGAGGGCATTGGTGCATTCGTGCATTAGAGAGCACGAGCATTGGTGCATCGAAAACACCTTGTAAACACATTCCTTTCAACCACAATCGAAAAGAGCTAAGGCTCGGCAGAGTAGGACTATTACCCGCGAGGGGTCCGAACTCAGGTAACTCTGAGTCGCCCTTCTTTGTGTTCGACGCCGAATCGAATCGAGCTCGATCGAGTTGGCTAGCGATGAAAATCTGACCAGGGGTGTGATCCGCGTGGTTGAGCGGAGAACACGCCGTCTAAAGTGCCTAAATAAATTCAGGTTTTGGGTTGTTGGATTAATTAGCACTTTCAGTTTATTTTAATCAGAGATATAACACGCACAACCATCGATTGATAGTTAAACAAAGTTGAAACCACGTAGCACAACCTAGATACACGCGTAAGAAATACACGATATCTCTCTCGTGAACTTGCGAAGGAGATGACTTATCGGACTTGGTCGTCGTTGCAGACTGTACGAGTTGCGGCGAGGTCTCGGTTCTAATTCTCGAAACTGCCGCCGTGTGGAGAAGGTGGTGCCGACGCAGATCGCGACGGCGTAGTGGAAGAAGTCCTCGGCTGAAGAAGGAAGCGTGAAGATCCGCCGAAGCGCTTCCTAAAACCCGATTCGCCCTACCCGATGCAGGAGCTCGAGGGCGATCGGTTCCGGAGACCTGCTCTCCCGAACGGCGGTGCACGCCGGCGCACGGGATGGGGAAGAGCCGAAGCGGCGGCGCAGCAGAGGGAGGTGGCAAACCCTAGGGGCGATCTGATCTGATACCTCTGGACGGTGCAGTGTGTAAGGATCCTAGGCCGAGAGGGGGGGTGAATCGGCTCTTTTCAAATTTTATTTCACTCTATTCGCTTGCTTAATTAGTCAAATTAGGAACCCAAGCTATCGATGGATTTAGAGTCTAGTTGCAAAGCGATCACAATGAGACACAAGCGACTACTAGGAGGCTCGACGGCACTCACATGCAAACGATCAAGTTAATGTGCGAAGTAAATGAATGAGACAAGAAGGCGCAAACCGAAGAGCTTCAAGTTCGTGCTCAACACATGAACACCTACGCCTCCGCTGAGGAAACTTCTCACACGAGAAGTCGAACCCTTTCGCTCCTAGCCCTCAATCCACTCGTGGTAGCTCTTCACCAACACATGGTAGGCGAAGCTCCAAACCTTCACACGGAAGCGAAGTTCTCTCACACGCCAGAGGTCTCACACCCCACCGCACCGACACACGGCACCGACCACCGACACACGGTGGATTTCGCCTCAACACATGAGACACCCCCAACACATGGAGGATTTGGCTCCGACACACGGAAACCGTGGCACCCCGACACACGGAGATGGTCACGACACACGGCGGACTTGTGCCTCCAACGAATGGAGCGGATGTAGTCGTGACGGTTGATGAAGCCCGTGGCGGACGACGTTTCTCCGGGGCGAAGCCCCAAGAGCACAAGATCGAGATCGCCTCTCACCACTACCCCTTCTCACTCCCCATGAGAACTAGGGCAACAACGCCATGGGAGATGGGGCAAACCTTGGAGATGATGGGAGAGGTAGGGATCACCTTCTTCTTCTCCTTCCTTTCTTCTTCTCCTCTCAATCTTTCAAGCACATGGAACCCTAGGTGGAGGTGGGTGCCATGGGAGGAGCTCTCATGGTGGCTAAGGCAAGGGTGGTCGCTAATGATGGCTCTCCCATTTTACCCGCACACCAAGCCCCTATTTATAGGCCCAAGGCGAACCCTAGAAATGGACGCTCAGATTAAATCGCGAAGTTTCGATCACTCTATCGAACGCCGTTCGGTTCCGCTGACGCCGTCCGACAGCTGGGTTTTGCCAAAATTTGAACTTGACCGGACGCCGTCCGGTTGGTTCATCGGACGCGTCTGTCAGCCGAGCTAGCGCGCTTGCGAACAAAGGCTCACCGTGTGTTTGGTCGCGGATTAGCCGTGGTCGGACGCCGTCCGGTCACAACGGACGCCGTCCGACAGCTGACTCGCCGCACTTCGCGACGAGACGCCGCCCGGTGCCCGCTTGGACGCCTCGAGATCTACAGGAGCTTCATCGACGCTGTCGGCCGCTGTTTGACGCCGTCCGGCAAAGGATCGTGGAACCTCGACTTAGCCAATTTTTGAGTTGGGTCGTTGAATCATTGCTTCGGACGCCGTTCAAGACCGCTTGACGCCGTCCGACAAAGGATGTGATTTTGGGACTTAGCCGACTTTGCTTGGTTTCACGGACGCCGTCTCGACGGCTATTTGACGCAATCCGGGGCTGAAATTTTTCCACTCGAAGTTTTTGACTATACCGACTTCGTCCGACGCCACACCTAGGGTTGTTGGCCTATCTTGTCGACTTGTGGAATCGGCGGAGGTTTCGCGCCTAAAGAAAAATATCCGCTTTGAACTTGGCGGCTACGAAACCCCGGATACCAGATTCTCGAACTCTCTCGAACCCTCGACACTGGCATCTCTAGAACCCGCCGAACTCACTCGATGGATCGAACTTGTGCTCATGGGACCTACAACCAGAGAGATGATCTTGCAGACATCAATGGGCCGGATGGGCCGTAAGCGTATACGCACACAAGGAAAATAGAAGAACTAGAAAATAAGATCCTTAGCCTTGATGCGATCCGTCGAGGCCCGGCTTGGCATCAATTACCAAAACATTAAGCCCAAGGAGGCTTGATCTACATGCTGGCAGATTTATATAGCAAAACGCGTGAGACAAACGGATCACGAAACGGGTCATGACATCGAGTCCAACACGATTTGCATATTCCATATCCGACTCGCAAAATCCGGAGAGCAAAAGAAATAAAAGCGCAAAAAGAGGTCAAGCTCACACGCCACGCCTCGCCTCGCCCCGCCCCGAGCCCCATGAGGCGAGCGAGCGCTGCAGATTCTCTATTTCTCTTTCCCATCACATTCTCTAGTGGGAGAGAGCAAGCTCCACTATTTAAGCATGTCCTCCACTCCTCCCATTAACAATATGGTACTAAAGAAATTTCACATGCCTCATGCATACATGGGCCTTTGAGATTTTCCAGGAATTATTTAGATATTAAATGGGCCAGGCCCAATAATTCTAACACCATTTGGATCAACTATTTGCCAAGATCCAGGTCAAATACGATCAACAGATCCATGGGCTCCATTGATTGATCTATCAATGCAATTCTCTCTCTCTCCCTAAAAAAGACAAGCTTTATCACCAATTCTTTCATAGAAATAAAATACATGAAAAAACACATGGTACAAATCACCGGGCGCAAACGCAATACCATCACTGCCAGTGCCAAACACAACTTGGTATCAATCACCACGCCAGCACGGCGGGCGCAACCTACACCTCCCTGCCAACGTCGACAACACCACAATATGCCAACTAATCGGTGTAAGATCCACAATCACCAGCCACCACCTGCTCGGGTAAACATCAACGTTCGAGCAACAACGAATGACTAAAATAAAGGTAACTTGGCTCACAACACACAAATAACACGGCGAAAACCACATCAACACCTCCAATGAGGGAGCAACGATAAAGAAGCCGCCATCATTGACCTGTCCATGATCTGGGTTTTCACCCAAAAGGGTGGGGAAACCACAGGGAAGCCTTCAAGAAAGGAACGACAATGTCGTCATCGCCTACCCAGCAGGTGGTTGAACAGGGCTTTCGCCTGACACCCCCACCCCTGATACCGCACCGAAGGGAAAACCACAACCAAAATATCGGCGTAAAGCCCATAGCCGCTGACCGCCACCATCTCAGCACCACTGGCTGGCAATCTCCACACACATTCGACTACCCTGAAGGCGTCTAGAACCCTCAGGAGGTAGAGAGGGGACAAAACGCAACAGAGACAATCCGCGGATGGACGACAGCATGACTGCAAGCCCTAGGGTAGACAAGAAATTGAGTTGACATTGCTAAGAAAGAATGAAGCAGACCGCCATCGCCGGGCACCACAACTAACGCCCTACACCTACAAATAGATTGATCGCGCCAACACCCATGGTGTTTGGCCAGCCACCGTTGTTGGAGGGCACTACTCATGGAGGCTCGATTCTGTATGCTTTTGGGCCCGTCATGGGTCAGGCGATCACACAGGCCCCCAAAATCAAGGGGCCCCCAAGTTTAATTAAGGTCCATATATATACACACACACATAAGAGGTTTTATTCAACAAAGTAATACAGTCCAAGCAATGTAATCAGACCCAAAACGGCCTGCTCGGCTGCACCTTTAGTCCTTTGATCCTTCGATGCGTTTACTCGGGAGTCACGACCGCACGAGACGCTCGCCGCCTCGCCGCTTGGTGGTTCTTAATTCTTATTGCCGATCGGCGATCGGCCGATCCTGTAGACTGCGCCCTGCTGCGTCGTCACTCGTCGCACACCGATCGGCCACTCTTTTATTCCCGATCCCGATCGGCGCACGCCGCGTCGTCTTTGGCCTGCGCCGCCGCCCTCCTAGAGAAGTAGCGCCCTGCGCCCTGCGTCCACGGTCCGTAGATAGGTAAATTCCCATAATCCCATCTAACTATCTAAGACAGTAAGACCTATTTTTGTTATTCGTCTTTTGCGTATGTATGTTTAATTGTTACAACTAGCAAACCATGTCTTCTTCAAATCAAGTTAGAAAATATGATTCTGACCATCAAAAGTGTAAAAAGAAACAGAGAATAGAGGGATTAACTCAATCTCAGAAAGGGGCTATGGAGAGGTTTATTATTAAAGATTATGAGTACATCGTTGAAGATTTCATTTCAAAGAACACTAAGAAAATGACGGTTTTCAAGTGAAGATTATGTAGCAGGTACAATACTTAGTCCATACCGCTATAATTTATAATGTAATACATTAATATATATAGCTGTTTTATATTTTGGTACATTAAGCTAGGTCCCTGTTTATTGTTTTGCACAGGGCCTCTAAATTTTTCGGGACGCCCCTGCTCGATTCGGGCTCCGCCTACCATGTTGACTCCTGCGCTGGCAGATCCCGCGAGTGTGTCGTAAGAGGCCGCCTACACGCGCAATCATCCTCGCCGTCGGTGTCACGCAGCTGCCCTCACCAACCGCCACGCTGGAAAACGGAGACAACTGCAGCCATATCCATGCATCTTGTTGTTGGATCCGATCGTCCCGTTGCCGAATATGGTTGACATCGCCGAATTTGACTGATTCACCAAAGTAACAGTCACCACCATTGTATTCACTGAAGGAGCCTGAAGAGAGGGAAAGGGGGGGGGGGAGGAGAGGGGGATGGGGAGGGGCCCATCGCCGCCGTGGGGAGAAATGAGGAGGAGTAGGAGGTGGCAGCGAGGAAGAAGGTGGGCCGGCAGCGAGCTTCTGGTGACATTGGCTAGTTGCCCCGGACCGGCCGGTTGGCCCTCGACATCCTGTTAAATTCCACAAAATCCTACCAATGCAATTTTCAGAATTTTATTCGCATGGGGTTAGTACTCTTGCTTCCACAGGAGACGCACGAGAGAGGAAGCAGCGGCAGCTAGCAAGATCTGCAGTTTTCTTTTTGGCCGGGGTGTCCCCAAGAAAGGCTCCATGGATGGCCCCCCATGTTGTCGCTAGATTTGTTTTCGTCCATTTGCTGGCGCTACGTGGAGACCCGAATTCGCTGGCAGGAGTTGAGTTGTGTCCCAGCTCCAGTAGTGCCCCCTGTGGCTGACATGAGCCGTGTGAAGCTATGCTATATTGCTATGCATGGCCTTGGAGCAAATTACGCTTCTGCCATCCATCCATGCTTGCATGATCGGTTGGTGGCTGATCCATCTCACCGAATGTACAGAGTATAGTACTGATAGTAGCATGGATGCGTCGTGCACGTGAATACAATCTCCACGTTGCTGAGGTGTTGGACAGATAGAGATTGGGTTGAGCACAAAGTTGAAATTGAATTGCAAGGTGTTGGTCCAAAGCCGATCGTCGTAGTCCTGATCAATTTTTTTTAGCCAAACGCTTATTTAGCTCCTGGGAACTATGTATTTCTCGAATACCTAACGCATCTTCATGAAGCTCATCTTAAACCCAATTAATTGAGCTAAACAGCTTGTCTGATCTCGAAGTAGAAGCTCTCGACTCCAATATTAACCAAACGCGGCGCAGCTAGCTAGCTCCTGTTAACACAATGAGAATAAGTAGCTCCTACTAATTCCTCGTAACTTTTTAAAAAACCCAACGACATTTTCGCATTCTCCAGAGAAAGATAAGATTAATTGGATCACGGATCAGCCATGATTACATGACGCATCCTGCATATCATTGCATGGCGTTTGAGGCTTGTATAAGTTGTATACATGTATATGGCATTCATGTGAAAACCGGTGGGTGGGCGGTGCCAAAGGCTTTGTTCTTTTCATCTTAAAGTTGCTGAAAATCTCAATCTAAAAAAGTTGTAACTCCTCGAGAGAGCCTTTAAAAAGTTTAAGGATTATGATCTTTTTTCACTAGTCCTAAGTAAAACTACTTCAAACGCTATAAACCACTACTTAGCTTCTAACGTTTCCGATCGTTCCTCTAAACCACCGGTAAAACACTATTTAAAGACCATTTGTGTATTTATGAATAGTGTTTTACAGGTTGTTATAGAGAGGCTGTCCGAGATGATCTGAAAAATAGCACATATTTATTTAATTTAATTTAAGCCGGGAAAAAAACAAGGGCAAAGAGGAGAGAACCGTACACAACCTAGCTGCGTTGCTCGGGGCTTGGGAGCCGCTTCTGCGTCCGGATAGAGCTGGCCCTTGGGATCCTGGAAAGGCCGTTTCTTTTGGCTGTTGCTGCGGCTGGTCGATGCCCCGATCTGAGCAGTCCCATTCCATGTGACTTGGAGGCCTGGGATCTGCAGCACACCATCATTATTGGGCGGCGTGGCGACACCTGTGCCCTGTCGCTGCCGCGCGCCGCGCGCCGAGCCGATCGCCTCGCCATTTCTCCGAGTCGCACAATTATTCTCCTGGAGTATGATCCGCATTTTCTTTTTTCTCCTCTTGATGGACGTGCGAATTGCGATCGGCGCTGGTCGCCGCGCAGGGGGTGAATCCGTGGGCGGGGCGGGGCGGGGTGGCTTGGATGTGATCCAGATCTGGTCATGGCCTCGTGGGGTTGATCCGTGTTCTCCCCACCTTCTTTTGCAAAGGCAAGATTTGCCTTTGTTGAGATAATAGATGTTACGCTATTTATGATCATTCGCTAATTCGACCGTCTTGTTAGTAAGATTAAATCGATGATTGTTTTTAATCGATGCAAAGCACTACTCACCGGTTTTTAAGAAAGATAAACCAACTGGTAACAGTTTTTTTTTTGCCTAAATTGTAACTGTAAATTGGCTGCAGAAAGCTAAACTTCAAATGCTTAAAGAAGTTGTTAGAATAATTATGGGGTTGGCCCTGTCGGTGTAATAAATACCGAGGTACAAAGAGTCTTAGGAAGGCCGAGAGGGCCCCACTTGTCGCGGGCGAGCAAGGCCTCAGTGGTGGCGAGCCCCTCGAAGGTCGGGAGGCCCCACGCGTCGTGCGAGCGGCAAGGCCGTGGCCACATGGCGAGCCCTCGAGAAGTCGGGAGGCCCCACGCACCAGCGGAGTGCGTGGGCGAGCCCCTCGAAGGCAAGGCGAGGCCCCACGCGCTAGGCGTGGCGCGCGCAGCCCCTCCGACAGTGAGGCGAGGGCCCCACGCGCAAAGCGGGTGCGCATGAGCCCCCTCTGGAGACCAGGCGAGGGCCCCCACACAAGCGGGCCCACAGGCAGGAGCATTGCGTATGAGTCTTGGACGGGCTCCCCTTCTGAAGGATGAAGCGCATTAATGAGACACCACGCGGATAGACAGAGGAAGAAATGATTACTGCTTCTGATGACTCTTGCAGGTCTCGGCAGCTATCCACACTGGCGCAAGAAGAATTGACCAGAGAAGAGTTGCTTGAGGAGGCCGCCTGTCGGGAGGAGCAGGGGGGCCCCACCCGCAGACTCACCGGTGGACTATCTGGTCAGAGGCCACTCATGCGCACGCAGGCAAGCGGCTGCTTGGCAAGAACGCAAGACGCTGCCTCTTCTGTCGTGTCTTGTCGAGTAGACTTGAGAGCACTCAGATCGCTTACTCCTCGGCTCTTTCCACACCCCAAAGCTTGTATAAAAGGAAAGGAGAGAAGCGGAGAGGGAGGAGACGAACACACAGTCATGAAGCATTTGTGCATTCGAGACACTCAGAAACACATTCTCTTTCAACCACAATCGAAAAGAGCTAAGACTCAGCAGAGTAGGACTATTACCCGCGAGGGGTCCGAACTCGGTAAATCTGAAGTCGCCCTTGTTGTGCCCGACGCCAAATCGAATCGAGCTTGATCGAGTTGGCTAGCAGACCAGAAATCGACCAGGTGTGATCCGCAGCGGTTGAGCGGAGAACACGCCGTCGCTGCTACGCTGTAGGGAGCGCTTAGCATCGATTCAAGCTCTTCGACCTTTCTTCAGAGGCGATGGCGAGCGGCGATCCGCGACGGAGGCGAAGCGAAGTCCGCCAGAGCTGCGGCAATGAGTCGGCCGGCGATGGCGGTGGATCACCCGGCGGTGGCCGCCGCCTAGGTTGGAGCCTGGCGAAAGCGGCCCCGCCTCGGCTGTTAGACGGCGCTGGCCTTGAGGAGTGCACTCAAAGATGTAACCTCCACGCTGCCGAGCCTTGCTGAAAACCCACGGTTCCGTAATCTCCGGACTCCCGGCGCGTTGTGGTTGGCTGCCTTGGCCCACGTCGGCCGACGCCGCAGGGCAGTGGTGTAGTGTTTCGGGGCGGGGAACCGGCGCTTCGCGTCCTCCCGTTTTTGTTGCTCTCGGCCTCTCGCAGATCTCCCGTGAGGGGGCGGGCCAAGACGACAAGAGCGTGCGACTTTACGGGGCTCGGCCGACAGCGCAGCAGTGGTCGCGATCTCCGGTCCCATCTGAGGACCGCCACTTGTCTGCATGGAGAAGACTCATGGACAAGCTCCGCAGGGCCTCGACCGAAGGCGATCACAGTCGCCCGCCGCGGCGCGGAGACCAGACAAGAGGGTTCCTGCAGAGCTGCCCGGCCAAAGAGGTGGCGCTTTTTGGCGCCGCCTAGGCGACGGGCGGCAGGCGAGGACCGGCCCAGAGCAGAGGCTCCGGACGCCGGGTGCCGCGCTTTTCTAAGGAGTCGCGCCCGCGTCGATGGGTCGAACGGTTTCGTCCGGCCCCCATCGAAAAGTACGACTCCACGAACCTCGATGAATTTTTGCAGATCTATACGACGGTGATGCACCGATCGAGGGTCGGGGAAGGTTCTCGCGAACCATTTCCCGCGGTCTCACCGGGCGGAGCCCGCCGTGGCTTTATGAACCCGCCGAGTCCGTGGGGTCATGGAAGGAGCTTTGAGTTTTCGTCACCAACTTCCGTGGCACCTTCGAGCAGCCCGAGTAGAAGACGACCTCCACAACGTGGAGCGAGAAGAAGGAGAGTCGCCGCGCGACTATATTCGACGCCTACCAGTCCGCAACACCATCCCCGACATCTCCATCGACGCCGCGGGTCACGGCATTCAGAGAGGCGCCGAGACCCCAAGGTCAAAGAGAAGATGGCCACCCGCAAGATCAAAACGACGGAGGAGTTTTCACCTTGGCGACAAGGCGCTTCTTCAGCGGAGGGTCAGATCTGCCGGGCCATGGCGGGCGGGCCACCAAGGGCGGCGAGGCCGGAACCTCGAGGAACCCCGCGGTAAGGACAAGAAAAAGCGCAAGGCGCCAAGACCGGCAGGTCATAGGTCATGCCGAAGCGCTGACGACGACGACGACGACGACATGCCAGCCAGCAGAATGGGCGCGGCGGGCGAAAAGAGGAGGAGGGCGCTGGCGCAAGCGGTACGGTCCCGCAGGGCGGCCGAGGCGGCGGCTATGGCGACGCTGTGGTCGCCCGTGCCTTCAGCAACCCGCGATTTAAAGGCGAGATCATCGCCTCGTGAGTGGGACGGAAGGCCCCACCGTCCCATTCACCGCAACAACTCCCACGACTTGGCGATTGCCATGTCGCCGACAAGATGGTGGACAAGCGAGTCCACGAGCGGCAAGCAGCAAAGCATCCGGCAGATGGGCAAGGGCAAGGAGACGGCTTCGCTTGGTTTTCGGCAAAGTGAGCGCGAGGTTGCCGCCATCCACGGCGGTTCGCCACCTATCCGCCCCACGCTAGCTTTAAGCGTCGCGATGAGGAGGTGTGCGCCACCGTGCCGCTTTGGGTCGATGAGGCACCGGCGTGGTCGGAGCACCTATCGCGTTCAACAGCCGATCACCCAACCAAGATCACGACTGGCATCTCCCGATCGTGGTTGCACCCACGGTCCGGAATGTAAAGCTAGGGCGGTGCCGGTAGACGGAGGAGTTCCTCAACCTCCCGTCTGCCGGCGCCAAGGCGCCCAGATCCAAAGAATGGAGCTTCGCCTAACGCCCCATTCTTCGACGATCGCCGGGCCGAGTCCGCTCACTGGGCGATCGATCTCCCGGTGACTTTCGAGGTCCGGCAACTTCCGCACCGAGATGCTCGAGTTCGAGGTGGCGGACTTCGACCTCCTCTAACGCCATACTAGGTCGGCCGGCGCCGACTGTGTTCATGGCGGTGTGCCACTATGCGCATACATGGTGGTGAAGATCCCGGCCACCCGCCCCATCGCTTTTGAAAGTGGATCGCCTGAGGCGCCCGCTGCGACAAGGACGTCGCTACCGGGCGGGGCGACGGTGCGTCGGTCTGGCCGAGGCTTCGACTTTGGGAGCTCCTCCGCGAAGACCCGTGCCTCCCGGCTCGTCTGCTGAGGTTAAGGCGTCTCTCCGAAGCGAAGTCGACCCGGCGAAGACCGCTCGAGTGGGCTCTTCTCGGCGCCAAATAGGAAGGCGCGCTGCGTCTTCCTCCATTTAACGCAGACGTGTTTGCGTGGCAACCGTCCGACGGTATGGGTCCCTGTGAGGTGATTGAGCACAATTGGCGACGTTTCGGCCTACCGACCGGTCATGCGAAGGTCCGGCGCGATCGGTGGAGCGCCAGAAGTTATCCGCCAGAGGTGGACAGTTTAGGGACGGGTCATCCGCAGGTCGCCATCCTGTGGCTCGCGAACCCCGCCTCGCTAAGAAATCCAACGGGCGTTGGAGGATGTGCGGACTTCACCGACCTCAACAAGGCGTGCCTGGCGATCTGATACCCGCCTGCCCGACGATCTCATCGCCGACTCAATCAAGCGGGTGCGAAAGTACACAGAAGCTACGATGCGCACTCGATACCACCGATTAGCATGGCCGAAGAAGATGAAGACAAGACCGCTTTCACGCCCATGGACGATATCTCGCTATACAAGGATGGCGTTGGATCGAAGAATGCGGCCCAACCTATCGGCGGCCATGCATATCGCTTCACCGCTCCCAAATAGGGCGGAACTCGGAGGTGTATGTCGACGACCGCGGTGAAGTCCAAGAAGGTGGAGGAGTTGATCGGCGACCGAAGAAACATTCGCCAACCGAGGAAGTATCGCATCAAGCTTAATCCGATAATGCGTGTTCGCCGTTCGTCGGGCAAACTACCGATTCCTCGCTTCCCGGAGGGGATTGAGGCAAACCCGACAAGATCGCAGCGATCGAGAACATGAAGCCCCGACGCGACTTCGGCAGATGCGGTGCTTGGTGGGTCGCTTGACCTCCTGGGTCATGATATAGCTCGCCTGGGGACAAAAGTCTCCCACCGCTCAAGCTCCTAAAAAGACCAACCAGCCGAGTGGACGGCGGAGGCGCAGGAGGCGCTCGACGGTCTCAAGAAGTATCTTACCTCCCCGCCGTCTTTGGTCGCCCTGCACTCCAGCGAGCCGCTGATCCTCTACGCCGCAAAGAACCCCCAGCGGTCAACGGTGCTAGTGGCGGAAAGAGAGGCGCTTCAAATACCATTTACTACGCCGCAAGGTCCTCCACGACGCCAAACAAGGTATTCACAAAGACCAAAGATACTTCTACGCCAGGCCGACAAAGATCCCGAAGCTACGCCACTACTTCCAGGGAGAAGTCACTTGTTGACCAAGTATCCCTTGCGGAGATCCTCTTCAACCGCGAGGCGACGGGTCGTGACGCTAAATGGGCTATGGAGTCGGGCGATTCGATCTCGATTCGCCCCGAGTGGCCATCAAAGGGCAAGCTCTGGCGAGTTCATTAGCGAGTGGACTCGGCGGACACCGCCGGAAGATACCCCACCTCCTCGCCGTGGACTCTCTTCTTCGATGGCTCATTCCGGCCGGAGGGTCAAATGGGCGCCGCCCCGGTGTTCCAACCGCGATGTCGTCCGCACTGGTGGTCTTGGACTTCGCGCCACCAACAACGCCGCGAGTATGAAGGATCGCCGCCGCTCGTGGTGGCTTCACCCTTGGCATCCGGCGCTACAAGTAAAGGCGACTTCTCTGGTCATCAACCAGCGAGGAAGGATTTCTCCGCCGGATCCCGCTATGGCGCTTCACCTAAGCGGAGGTGCGCCGGTTGAGCGGCACTTTGAGGGTTTGGGCCGCGCACATCCTCGCCAGTGACAACTATATGGCGGATGAATCGCCCCAGTTGCCTCGCTGGGGCACCTGCTCCGGCCGGGTCTTTGAAGAAAGACTTACGCAGCTCGTCCGTCGCAGTTTCCCCACCTCGGGCGGGACGACGCTTCGACGCAGCCCACCTCTGGAGGAGACGCCATCGATCCTCGCCGCCGCTCCCGGTTAGAGGGAGGAGGCGGAAGAACTACCGATGCGGTTGAGGCGAAACGCCAAAGCCAGTAGGAGTACGCCGGCGACAATGTATGTAACGCCGCCACACTCGCCCCGAAGGTCGCGGATGGATCCGATCCAGCCTACCCGCAGGATGGAGTGATCCCGACGGCGACGCTGCCGGTGAAGATAGCTCGCAGCCAAGCGCCACGCCCGGTAGGTGGGGACTCAGACGCCAGTGGCGCAAACGGAGTTCTACCGGCGCGCCACTCGGGAAGCGGGAGGAAATTCTCCGAGATCCATGGAGGCATGCGCGGAGCCATTCAGTGAGCCGGCGTTGGTTGGGAAAGCTTTTCCACGGTTTCTATTGGCCCACCGCCTCCGTGATGCCTTCGAGCCGCGAGGAGATGCGAGCGTGCCAATTTCATGCTAAGCGGATCCACCGACCGCCCAGCGCCGCAAACCATTCCACTCTCCCGCCGCTCGCGGTCCGGGGCCGATATTCAGGCCCGTTCACGGGCGACCGGAGGATATACTCATCTGCTCGCCGCCATCGACAAGTTCACTAAGTGGGTGGAAGCCTCGCCGTCCCGGCGATCACATCCGCAGCGGCTATCAAGTTTATGAAGAGCATCTTCGTCCGTTCGTGTCGCCAATGTAATCATCATCGACAACGGCGCCGCCTAAAAGCGCTGATTTCAAGATCGATGCGAAGAGTTGGGTACTAAGCTGTGCTTTGCCTCCGCTATGATCCGAAGAGCAATGGGCAAGTGGAGCGGCGAACGCGAAGTACTCAAAGGGCTCAAGACAAGGGCGTTCGATCACTGGAGAAGCGCGGCAAGTTACCGGGCGGAGGAAGTTCCCATCAGATTGTGGGCGCCATAACAACTCCCAACAGAGCCACCGGCGAGACCCCTTCTTCCCGTGTATGGCTCGAGGCGGTGCTCCCATCGAGCTCGCCGCTCCCAAGAGTGGCGGCGTCAGCGAAGATCAAGACCACGACCGCGCCAGATGAAGTAAATCTCCGGAGGAGATCCGAGACAGGCGGCGATCCGGCCACCAAGTATCAAGAAGGCGCGCCGTTATCAAGCAAGGCGGGTGTGTGTGAACACCGGCAGCTGGGCGACCTGCTCACAAGAAAATCCAAGTGCAGCGGGCGCAACAAACTATCTCCCCGTGGAGGCCCTTCAAGGTGGTCTCAGCCTCCGCCCAGGCTCGGCCAGGCTCAGATTCGAGGACGGTCGCGAATTGGCGAACACTTGGACGCCGAGTACCGAGGAAGTTCTACCCAGAGGTAGCGTTCGAAGCTTTTTTGGCCTTCCTTGGAGCCAAGCGGCGAGGTCTTCTTCCTTCACCGCCCCCCTGGGGTCATGCGTTGTACAAAGCCATCTTCAATAAGAGATAAGTTCTGCTTACTTGTGGGCATCTGCTTTTTTCGCCTCAAGTCTGTTAGAAAGCATTCCGTGAAAGTCGGCAATAAAAAGTATTTAAGCGATGGCCCCTTAGTTGCAAGGACGAACGCCTATGACTCATGCTTGGGTGGGCGAGGCGAGGTGGATCAAGGTCGGTTCTAGCTCGTGTGTCGGCTCGGTCTAGGCAATGCGCCAACAATGCACCGCGACTAGACCACTTCCGAAGCTAAGTTCTCACCACGCGATGTCTAGGGTCGGTTTGCAAAGAGGCCATAAGGGTTGAAGTAACCAGATGCCTGAGGAAAAAGCGCCACTTTCAACGGAAAGCTCGCATCTAAAGCTTTTTGGCGATCGGTGGCTTAGCCTTAGAAAGGTCTGTTAGAAAACATTCTCACGAAAGTCGGTAGCGAAAGTACTTAAGGTCGATGGCCCTTGATTGCAAAGGCAACGCTTATAACTTACGCCGGTGCGAGGCGGCGGAGACGGGCGGGCTTTAGCTCGGTGTGTCGGCTCGGTCTAGGCAATGCGCTAACGGCGGACCAATGACTAGACCACTTCCTAAGCTAAGCGCCGCCACGTAATGTTTAAGTCGGGTTGCGAGAGGCCATAAGGGTTGAAGTAACCAGATGCCTAAGGAAACAGCGCCACTTGCGTAACGCTCATCTAAAACCTTTGGCGGCCAGTGCCCCAGCTTTAATTCCGCAAGTTAAAGTTGTGCGAAGTTCAAATGAGACTCACAACAAAAGAGCAAAAGTTTGTTTGCATTGATAGGCAACAATTACAAGGCAAAAGGCGGGGAGTCTCGCTACTCCTTCGCCTTCGCTTCCGCCGAGCGGCGCCCCATCATGGACACGCGGTCGGCGGCGGTGTCAACCAGCTACCGCTTAAACCGTCCACCGGGCGCGAAGGTTCCCGTGTGGCGTCGAGATCAAACGCGCGCTCGAGCAAGACAGATTGCCAAGATGAACCGCGCCGCCGAGAGCGCTTTGGCGATCGTCTTCGATCGCCCGCGTCCAGCGCCGCCGGAAGGACGTCGCAGGCTTTGGGCGGCTCGTCCACGGCGCCACAGATCGCGGCAGTCTCTCTCAATGGGGATGCAGAAACACCCAGTGGATGCGAGGCGTCCGGAAGCCGCGAGGGCGGCGCAACATGTCGGCGAGGGTCCGGGCGCTTCGAAGTGCTCCAGCGGAGGTCTCGATCTGGTTGGCGGCCGAGGCGCGGCGGTGCCGCACCTCGCGGGCCATCGCCTTCGCGGCCGTTTCTTGGCAAGGCCCGCCAGCATTCACGGCAGACGCTCCGCCAAGGCAAGGGCTTCCTCCCGCACGCCCAGTCGGGAGAGGGTCGCGCCAAAGGAACGCCCCACGCCGGCGGTCACGGCCGAGATGGCGGTAACGCCACGGGCGAGGTGGCGAAGGTTCTCCGCCGCCGCCGCCGGACTCTCCGCCACTGAAGCGACCTCCGTCGAAGAGCGGCGGGCGGCTGGGGCTGGCGAAGTCGCGGAGCGGAGCTCGATGCCCAGCGTCCGCCTGCTCCAAGAGGGACAAACAGGTTCAGGTATCACGAAATCGCGAGCGTGCTAACCCTAGTGCGGCGTGCGTGGCGAGGAAAGCCAACTCGAAGCGGTGCGCCTGAAGGCGAAAGCGAAGGGGAGCTCCAAGTCGCTTGTTCGTGGCGGCGGTGGCGGCGCGGTCGCGTCACCACCGTCGAGCGAGACGCCGATGGCCGCGCGAGCGGTGCGGCGGTGGAGCGCCAACACAGAACAACAGCGCCGCGCAGGAGCGTCGGCGTGAGGAAGCGGAAGAAACCGCGCAGCGGCGCCAGCTCGATGAGTCGCCGCTCTGCCCGCCGGTGGCGGCGGCGGCGGCGGTGGCGAGGCCTCGCTGGTTGGAGCAGCGGTGGCGGCGAAGCCGAGGCTTAAGGCGCGCTCTTTTGAACTCGCCCTCCTCCTCGTCGTCGTCGCTGCCGACGGCAAGGATGAGGCGGCGCTTCCCGAGAGCGCTGGCGGAGTCGCCAGCCACGGCAGAGCAGCGGCCGCGGAAGCTTAAGCGATCGCCGAGGCGGCTCGCGATCTGCAGATGGTCCCCGGGCCACTTGGACCGCAGGACCAGAGACCTCCATAGGGGCGGCGCTGCAAGTAAGGGTTGCGCCCCGTGGATCCCAGTCCGCAGAGGGCGGATGCCGTCGGCGATGCGATGTCGCCGTCGGTGTGGTCGAAGCCCGCCACCCGATCTCGAGCACGCCGCCCGAGACGCTCCCATCACCAACACCCAAAGAAGCAGCCGAGTGGGTATTAGCCAAAATGGAAAGAAAGAAGGTACGAAATCAAAGAGCGCGAGGGTATTCACCTCCAAGAGCAGCGGTCGGTCCCGTCGTTGTCGCCAGTAATACGCCCAGCGGGCGCGCTCTCCGGAGCGGCGCAAAGGCGGCGCCGCAAAAAGTCCGCCACCACGGGTTCCGTGAGCCTGGCGGCGGAGCTCGCAATCTGCGCCGCCATCGCTCCGTACTCGCCAGATCGTTCGGCCGGGCCCCTGGGCGGTGGGCTCCGCGGATCGTCTGGAAGAACCAGATCGTCGCGGCTACCGGAGTCCTCCACGTCGCACCATCGCCGGCGATCCTTCCAGCTGGACTTGACCGCGGCAGGATAAAGGCGGAGGTGACGCGGCGCTGGCAAAGCGACTCCCAACCGCGCCGAGCGCGAGCCCGTGTGCAAAACGAAGAGTCGGCGCCAGAGCGGGAGGTTCGCATCGCCCCCACGAACATCTCGCAGAGGTGGGCGAAGATGACCAGGCCATGATCGAGTTAGGAACAAGGTCGCCGCTGGATCCGTAGGCGAAAGCACCCCAAGAAGAATTGAGTACGGCGGGACAAGGCCCGCCAAAGACGCCAGAGAAGGTCACGATCTCCCCGCGAGGACTTCGCGCGATGGTGCCGCGCGAACCGGCGGCGGCTTGTGGCACGAAGACTCGAGCCGCCACACGATCCTCATCGGCGGTGGAAGCGGCGAGCAGCTCCGAAGATGGTGCGGCATCCTCATGGCGGCCTTTCTTTGCGCTTAGGAGCCATGGAAAATTTGGCGGTGGCGCCGGCAAAAGGCGTGGTAGCAGCGAAGAAGGCAATGACAACGAAGACTTATCGTCGCGGAAGGATTGGCCGCGCCGAGAGAAGTATTTATAGGCGTGGCGAGCGCGACGGTTTGATTCCGCTTCTACGCCGCGCGCCATCATTGCCCCGCGCTTTTGGTTTCCAGCGCGCGTGGTTCCCCAAGGAAGATCGTGTGCGGTGGAGAATCGAGCGACTGGTACGCGGTGGTGGGCCCCACGATTAGCCTCCCGCCGCACAAGAAACGGAAAAATATCTGCGCGACGGTTCGCGATCATGGTGGACCCGTGGGCTCTTGTCGGTGTAATAAATACCGGGTACAAAAGCGGGTGCGTGGCGAGAGCCCCCGAAGGCAAAGGCGAGGGCCCCACGCCAAAGTCGTGCGCATGCAGCCCTCCGACGCTGAGGCGAGGGCCCCACGCCAGCGTAGTGGCGTGGGCGAGCCCCTCTGAGACCAGGCGAGGGCCCAGCGCACAAAGGGGCCCAGCGCGAGGAGCATTGCGTATGAGTCTTGGACGAAGGCTCCCCTCGCTGCGAAGGATGAAGCGCATTTAATGAGACACCACGCGGATAGACAGAGAGGAAGAAATGATTACCTTCTGATGACCCTTGCAGTCCGAGCGGTACACATCTGGGCGCATGAAGAATTGACCGGCAGAGAGAAGAGTTGCTTGAGGAGGCCGCCTGTGTCGGGAGGAGCAGCGGGGCCCCACCCGCAGACTCACCGGTGTGACTATCTGGTCGAGGCCACTTAGCAAGCAAGGCGAGGCCAAGGCGGCGTGGGCGTGCACGCGTTTACGCCTCTTCTGTCGTGTCTTGTCGATTATCTTGAGAGCATCAGATCGCTTACTCCTCGGCTCTCCGCCAAACCCAAAGCTTGTATAAAAGGAAAGGAGAGAAGCGGAGAGGGAGGAGACGAACACACACGCAGAAGCATTCGTGCATTCGAGACACTCTGTAAACACATTCTCTTTCAACCACAATCGAAAAGAGCTAAGGCTCAGCAGAGTAGGACTATTACCCGCGAGGGGTCCGAACTCGGGTAAATCATGAAGTCGCTCCTTGTTGTGCCCGACGCTCAAATCGAATCGAGCTTGATCGAGTTGGCTAGCAGACTAGAAATCGACCGGGGTGTGATCCGCAGTGGTTGAGCGGAGAACACGCCGAACCATTTAATTATTTTAATAGAAATTCCAAGAGGCCCATTTAATACTAAACCGTTCGAAAATTGGGAGAGAATATCTCAACTTAAATAGTTGGATTGTGGTTCTCCCAATTAAGAAAAAGAGAGAAAGAGAAAGGGCGTGGCGAGCTCTCCCGAGCCGGGCGACCTCTCCTCGAGCTCGGGCGAAGCTCTCCCGAGCCGGGCGAAGCTCTCTCGAACAGGCGACCTCACCCCGAGCATGGGCGAGCTCTCCCGAACACGGGCGACCTCACCCCGAGCACAGCGACTTCTTCCCGTGAATCGACTTAATGGTCGGTGTAATGACGTCCGATTCACGTAACGGACGACTTAATGGCGGATGTAATGACGTCCGTTATTAGTGCTTGATGGCGTCGAGTTCGACGAATCTTCTCTTCTGGCGCTTATAAAAGCATGAGCTCCTCGCCTGTGAAATATAGGTTCTCGCCTCAAGAGCTCTCTCTCCCGCATTCCATACTTCCATCTATAGCGCTGCTGTTTTGCGTTCCCACCTCTGCTTCCTTGCGCGCAAGGAGCGGAGGGAGCGAACCTCGGAACCTCGTCCTTCTCGAGATCCCGCCGGGATAGAAGGCCGATAAGGTTTTTGGGGAGCATTCTCACTTGATCGCTCAAGCACAGGTCATCGGGAGGAGGCACCTGTACATCTACACTGCACCGACGTTCGATTGCACCGACCTCTCCATCGCATCAAAGGCATCTCGCACCAACTTGTGATCGACTACATCAACCGTCATGGCGGTGAGAATGTGCAAGTCATTCCTCCGCCAATACTGCTCTCACTGCGCCAGAGTGGCTGCGACTCGCTCAAGGGTATATTTGTTTATACCGTGCCTTTGCCTTTTGTTTTCCTGTTCATTAGCCCTTGCGTATGAGATAGATATTTTATATCTAGTACCTTTGGTCTTGGACCGAAATCGCAATTGTCTAATTATGATTTACATAATTTTGTGGATTAAAATATTGAGGAAATTCCTAATACTTCCAACAGAAGTGGCTTTTAAAAACTGGTTTTCACTTGATTTGACTTGTGTCTAAGAGCTCCAATGCAGGTGCTTAAGTAGATGCTTAGATAAAAAAACCGGGTTTTTTTTGCCACATCAGCAAATAGAGGTGCTTAGAGGAGAGAGAAGATACCTAGATTGGCATCTATTGCTACCGGGTGCTTGCCAAATTTTTTTCTACAGCTGCTTGTCTGGATGCCTGAATGCTATCTGATTGATTGTATTTTTTTTATGTTACACGCTAGGCACCGGCCATTGGAGATTAAAGCGCCTGGTCCAGATGCTAACAAGATAGTTAGAGTTTGTAAGCAGGAAAGAAAAGTTCTTATACAGGTGCTTAGTGATGCGGCACCCTAAGCATCTAGCTCTAAGCACCTTGCATTGAGGATGACCTAAGAAGCTGCTCCAAGATTTTTGAGAGAAGTACCAAAGCAGGTCCAACAACTCAAAGCGCTTGGCTTTTAGAAACGTCTCAGCCCGATTGTTGATTAGCAGTAGCTAGGATTGATGGGCACAGTATCAGTGGCCATGCGCCAAGGAACTAAGGAAGAATACAATGAAGCTAGCTTCGCAACAGTCACCGACAGATTCTTCAAATATTTTTTGAAAAGCAAGGCAGGAGGACTGCCATGTATTCAAAAGCAGGAAGAAGTTACAGTGTGGGGGGAGATGAAGGCCCCTCCCCCACGGGCCTAGGGTAGGTTAGGTAATTACAAAGGGTGCGCCCGCAGCCTCCCAAAGGCGCAGGTCGTCTAAAAGATGATCGAAAAAGACTCGAGGTGGCCGATCGGTATTTCGGAAAATCCGGTTATTGCGCTCCAACCAGATGCTCCAGAGTAAGGCGCAGGCGGCGGAGAGTGCACTTCGGGAGCCCAGTCCGTCTTGGAGGATGTCGGTGGACCACCAGCTGAGTAAACAATCGTCATAAAGCCACCCTGAAGGGTTTAGGCGTGGAGAGTTGAGCCGCACCGCCAACGTAGCCCAGGCCTGGCGCGGATAGGTACACTGAAGGAAGAGGTGCTCCTGAGTTTCGAGGTTCCCGCCGCAAAGAGCGTAAGTACCGTTGGGAAGGACAGCGGAGCAAAGGCATCGGAGGTGAAGACGCGGTGGTGTAGCAATGTCCATAGGAAGAACTTGCATCTGAAAGGGGCCCACAGTTTCCAAGAGCGTTGGAGAGCCGGCCTTGGGACCCGGCCGGCAAATTGAAGCAAGTATGCTGACCGAACCGAGAAAATTTGATTAGGGGTGAAGCGCCAAGGGAAAGCATCAGGCTCTTCCGGGTTGAGTTGAAGGGTAGCCATCCATGCTAAGAGCAAGGAGAGCTCGGGTAGCAGCTAGGACGTGAAGTTTCGGCGGAGTTCCGCTATCCAGGCAAAGTTGGAAGTTGCATCGAGCAGTGATCTGTTCTTCCTGGAGGAGGCCTTAAAGAGTCCTGGTGCAAGCGTCTTTGGTGCGAAACCGGAGAGCCAGCGGTCCTCCCAGAAGGAGATAGAGCCCCCGTTCCCAAGGACGATGTCGGAGCCTGCTCGAAGGAGGTCGTTGTCCTGACACAGGCGAGACAGAGGTAGCGAGGCCCAGTGGGTGCATGATCTTGCCGGCTCACCAAAGCCACCTAACCCTCAAGGCTCTGGAGAAACGGTGAAGGTCCGAACCCCAAGGCCACCGAGGAGGTGGGTGGCGAGACCACTCCACCGATCCTGCCGACGGGGCGGATCCATGTTGGGCTAACCGGTGTCACAGACACCGGGTCAATTAAATTTTTACCTTGCATTAGCTTCGTCTACCCATGTGTGCACCACCCACCCGATGTCGGTGAACCGGATGGCAAACCATGCAACCAAGAAGGCGCTAGGCCAATAAACAAAGCGGCAAATAGACCTTCTAGTCGACTAGACCAGGGCTCAAATGCAATCACCATGAATCAGAACAGCACAACGTTGTGACTGTCGTCATAAAAAAAAGGCAGAAAATTGGAAAGCACGCAAATTGCATAGGCACTAGTCACCACTCATAAAAAATATTAGCTGCAAACTCTTCTTTTCCGGTTAATCTCTCTGACTCTCTACTTGAACCACCTTTCGAGCTTGATTGATTTAAAGTTGCATGTATTTTTTCCCCGTCAATTTTTTTTTCCTTTTTTGACAAAGGGTGTTTCAATCTGATGAATGGTGATTGTTTTCTAAAGAACTTAATGGTTAAGAACTAGGGTTTCATTCTTTCATGGTGATGGACAATTCATAATGATCAACCATTTATGATTTATCATAGGTGTTAATCAAAGTTTATTTATATATGCTAAAAAAATTTAGATACTATACGATGGCTACAATATTGCTTATGCTTCTCCAAGAAGTACCTAAATATTGAGTCTTATGTGACATTTTTGGTATTCCATAAAAAGTTTTAGGCTTAAAATATATACTTTAGTACCACAACAGTTACCTAAAATTAACTCCTATCTACCTAATTAGGATATACCAGTTTTGCTTCTAGTTATCTAGTTGGTTGGTAAATTTTACCAACTCTTCACATGGCCCTTAACTATTTTCATGTTTTTAGGGTGTCCTTTCTTGAAGTCTTATCTTCCCAGAATAAAAAAAGAGATATATGCTATGTATGATAATCTGTGAAAGGGGTGAACCCCGGTCAATTTCGCTCTAGATCCGCCCCTGCCTGCCGACAGTGCGTTGAGAGTCGGAGCCCTCCAGAGCCAGCTTCTGCGCAAAGCGTCAATTTTTTTGATGACCGAGTTGGGGGGTCGGATGACCGAAAAGAGGAAAGTGGGGAGGGCGGTTAGGACTGCTTTCAGGAGTGTTAGACGGCCGCCTTTGGACATGAAAGGGCCTCGCCAGCCAGCCAGACGGGAAGCCACTTTGTCGATGATGGGCTGGAAGTGGACATGCCTAATCCTGCGGGTGGAAAGGGGCATCCCCAGGTATTTAATTGGGAAGGTGGTCTGCTCAGCTGGTAGGGCTTGCAGGATGGGTTGGAGGTGGAGGTTTGAGCAACAAATTGGCACCACTTGACTTTTAGCTCGCGGATTCTTCAAATATGCATGTTTGTTTCAATGTATGGCCTGTTCTATTGATCCATAGCTTAGCGGTTAACATGGTTGCGTGAGCTGCGCTATCCCAAGACAACCAGAAAAGAACAGAACAGAACATTAGGACAAAAAAAATTTAAGAGGCACTAGATCTTGCCAATGATGATTTCTTTCCATGTGTCCAAGTTGTTAGGTTTCTTCATAGGCCTGATGAGCTACTCGGGGGAGACAGAGACGGTGCGACAAATTTTTGTTTAGCATGTTGCTACCTTTCAAACTATATATGAGTGGTAGTGGTCATATACATGGGGGCCTCAAGCCCTCAACCACCTCCAACTTTTCTGGTTGGTAAACTTCATCATCTTGCTCTTATCTTCAGAGCATGATACATGCATTTCCAGATGTTTCAAGAGAGAGAGATTGCAAAATGAATCAATGTGATAAATGTTGATAAAGGAAAACGGGTGCACTCTAAAGCCATGATGCTGTTGACAAGGATGTGACCTTAGATCATGTGAACAGATGTTGTAAAAAGATTGTCACAACGGCAATTTAAGTGGATTTGTAAGATCCCCAGCCCTGATAAGTGATAAGGCATCCGTCTCTCTTTTGGATGCCTGCATGTTCTACTGAAATAAAAGAAAAAATGATTAAAAACTTAACTAATTTCTTAACGGTTTGGCTATTTCGCAGGCGTCTGCGCGCGGCGAAATCGCGCAGGCGCCTGCGTGATGCTGTTCGATGCAGGCGCACGGACATGTCCGCACTCCGCACCATGCATTTTGTACAGGTATGTTTTTTTCCATTTAAATTTCTTTTTTTTCATTTCTATTTTATCTGGAGTCCAAATTGCGTAGAAAAAATTTCATAATTCTTCTAAAATCCTAATCAACCCATTTTAAATATTTTTCTTTTTTTTATTTTTTTATTTAATTAGCACTCAATTAGTGAAAATTCCACAAAATTTCTACTGTTTTCCACATTTTCATTTATTGGAAAAAATGTTTTGCGATAGTGGAATTTTTTGCGCGAGGTCTGATCTATTATAGATTTATTTTGTTTTCCGTTTATTATAGATTATTTTGTTTTCTATTTATTATAAATATTATTTTGTTTTCTATTTTTCACATCGAGAGATTTTTTGCTTGTATAATTTGCGAAATCGTGCAGACGCAAAAAATTCCATTAAATTTCTATTGTTTTTCCACATTCCATTTTATTGAAAAAAATGTTTTACGATAGTGAAATTTTTTCTACCCGAGGTGTGCATGCCGGCGAGCGCACGAAGCTCCTGCGCGCGAGTGAAGTGAGAAGGCGCCTGCGCCAAACCTCCCTGTGCAGGCGCTTGCTCATTAGCCGGTCCCATTTCTTAAATGCCTTTTGAAGCTGCGAATAATTGTCTTAAAAAAAATTTGGTGCACTTCAGATCATATTATATTGACAACAAAATTCATGTGCAATATAGGTAACCAAATTCATCGTGGTATGACAAAACAAATAAATTCAGATTGTTTTGTGCTCACGTATTTGATGTTGGCTTGCTGTTTTTTTAAATAAGTAGGATCTATATCCAAGAAAAGCTTAATAGGCTGTTTGGTTGCCTTCTCAGTTGAACCAGGCTGTATGAACTGAGCCAGGCTGGTTGGAGCTAGGCTGAGATGATGCAAATGATTGTTGTTTGGTTAGATGTACGAGATTGTACAGGCTGCGTACAGATATTGTTTGGTTGACTGCACTAAGGAGAGAATGGCATTGAGAAATTCAAAAGAGGGATGAAACATTTTAAAAAATAAATTCTAGAAAATCAAAATAACAAAAAATCAATTACAAAAATAGAAAATTCAAAAGAAAGTCTCATAGATAAATAAATTAAAAAATGAAAATTTTAAACTTTTAAAATTTATATGGCAAGTGTGGTCTCGTTTTGTTCGAAAAAAATATCAATAACCCATTTTTGAAATCGGTTTGGTAATCGAAAATATTAATTAAAAGATATAGCAAATAAATGAATCAAATATGTTGCGCATGTGGTTATTGCTGCATCCGCGGAGCCTGGCTCTAGGGAAACGCCCAATTTGGTCGTATCTCCAGAGCCTGGCTCGGAGGGGTTAATTGCATCTGGAGAGCCTGGTTCAAATGGGTAAGAAGACAACCAAACACCCTAGTTTTGTATCTCTAGATGCAAAACTTCTTTGATGCAGGCAACCAAACAGCCTATAAAAGTATAAAGACGAATTCAAGTTCATCATGGAAAATATTTTACACTGTATACCATTAGGCTATCTAATCATAACAGTTCAAATATTCAATAATCATAGTTAAAACTAATTATTGCATCTTCCCTCTGACCCAAGCATAAGGCCATCTGAACATATTCCAAGATAATCGTATCATAGATACCACTCAACATAAAACTAGAAAAGTACAAGCTATACAACTTTAGCTAATGCCCTTTTTAAATTCTGAAAAAGTTATGTCTTTCCACATCACAAAATTATTGTTTCTGTTTAGGAGTAAGATGTTAGCTTAGAGGGCAACAACTATAGTTTTTCTAGACAATGGAAGAAACACCAACTAGGCGTATCCAGATAATTGGAACGAGGGGGGCTAAAAATGATAACCATCATCACGGCGAGACTAACAGAGACTAACAACTGTAGTTGTGCCCACATGTAAAAGTAATGCTAATTCAATAAGTTTATAGACCAAGTGATAAACGATATGTTTCTTTGCTTCAAACATCATCACGACGAGACTAGCAATATCACGACAACTTGAAAATACTTCTCTTTTTTATATCATCAATGATTTATCTAAAAAATATCATCAATGAAATGGCAAGGTTTTCTTCCAAGACAACATGATCATATAACGCAATTAGTAAGTGTACAATGCATGTGAGAATTTTGCCGGAATTTCAAGGTTGGATGCCGGTCGCAATTAGTAAATGTGCAGCGTCGTAGCGGTTGAAGGCTGAGCTGAACTGCTTGAGCAACACAGGAAAACTTGTAGGATGACCTTGCTGCCATTGGCTCGCCCTATTGGGTCTAGGCCATGAGTGGGGCTGGAGCCCCACAACGCCCTGCCAACTAGGCATGCATACGACCATTGCAAACACTTAATACAAAACTTAAAGGCAAAGCAAAATGACAAAATGAGTCGTGTAACAAAAAGAAAAAAATAAAGTTTCTATTTCATATCAGATGATCTTAACGCCATGACGGTTGTGGCTTTGAGCATCTTCACATAGAAGATGATTACCGTTTTTTATGAGATTTCTCCGTGGTTTTATTAAAACAATTTGATAGCATCAATTCTAAAATCTTCTCACATCGCCCAAAAAGATTTAGTGAGAAAGTGAGCAATGACCAGATCAACCAATCTCAAATAACTCGAAATTTAACACAAAGCCTCCCATTGAATCAATGAACAAAGAGATGATGTAAATATTTAGAAAAGACCAACGCCCCTCAATGGCGCCGATAGCAAGGCTAGGTGCAATTCTGAAAACCTTAGTTGCCAGCTTTGCCCATTAACCCAAGATTAAAAGCTCAAAAAAAGTGACGAAGTCTTTTTGGAGTATTAATGCAATTTAATTTTTAAAGTGCAAACTAAAAAAGGTAAGAACAAAAGAGAGAGATAGATGTTTGCTGTCCGAAAAAATATACAGAGGTTCGCACGGAACCAGCTTAATTCTTTTAATATGACAAGAAATTTCCATTTACTGCAACTTCAGTATAATCAAATGTCAGTCACGGCCTCATGGGAGAGACAAATCTGCAAGTTTGGAAATGTCCAAGACTGAAAATTGACCTCATTAATCAATGCCCTGTCATACTCATACTTAATGAGAATAAATCTCAGAAATTTAATGAACCACACAGTAAACAAATAAACATCAATTGCAATTTAATCTGTAAGCAACCGTTGCTAAAAAAAAGTGAGCAACCAGAAAGCAAGACGTTGGCTGTAATAACCTAGGTTTCTGCTCGAGCAGCACAAGTGTCATATACGGCAACTTAAACCTAATGCAGTGGAGATGGACATGACACATGAGCCTAGTTTCTGGAGATTCCAGCTCGCCTCCATCGGATCCCATGAATCAAGGACTTGCAAAGACCACTGGGTCATATATTATTCAAGTGTATCAGAAGAATGGTAATTAGTTTAACTGCAACTTAACTTAGAAGAACGGACCAATAACTTCCCCTCCGTATGAAATTCCTCTCCAGGCCCCACAAATTATTGTCGTGTTTTATGCGATCTTATCTCCTTGCAAGGATCGCTACTGAAGAGGTTCAGTATATCCCATCTCTCCTGTCAAGGATCTTGCCCTCATAAGAGCATCACGTGAGGCGTTCAAATTTTCCTCGTATCGCTGATGAATCACTTCAATGCTTCTTCTGGTCTGGCTGCTAATCACATGGACCAAATTCCCTCCTAATGCATTTGAAAAATTTTGAAGTAGAGGCCATTTTGGGGGGTGTGATGGGGATGCTCTAAGTCACTACTAAACGTTGCTTATGAAACGAAAGGAAATTTTTCATTGATGACATTACAAAGTCATCAATTCTTCGGTTTTATCATTACAAAATGCATATTATTTTACATGCCATTATTTTTGCAACAATACTTCACTCATGCCATTCTCTACAATTTTTGGGCTTTTCCAGCATATACAAGATGCAAATACAGTGAAAATATGCATATGACATGTGGGGTCCACATGCCATCCTCTGGATCTACCCCTTCTTCTTCCTTATCTTCTTCTTCCCTCCCCTGCTTATCTCCCCCAACTCTGGTGGCCGTCTTCACCGTGCGCATGGCGGCGGCGGCGACGACGCTTCGCTTGAGGCGGCGGCGGCGTTAGCGTGAAGCGCCAACATACGTTGTAAATGTATGTTGGCTGGCTGGGCAGCAGCGAGCTCATGGAGGCAGCCGGCGACGAGCTTCGGCGAGGTGGGAGCAAGAAGAAGGTGGGAGGTGGGAGGAAGAAGATGATGAGAGGATGACACTCGGGCCCACATATCATAAGCGTGTTTTGATCATATTTTAGTTTTGTATATGTTGTAAATTTTCTGAAAAACCTCGTAATGGCATCTGTGATAAATATTTACAAAAAATGGCATTCAAAATAATATGCGTTTTGTAATGGCAGATCCGAGAAAAACGAACTTTATATTGTCATATATGAAAAATCCGAAATGAAACAAGTTTCCTTCTTAAAAATTTCATAACTCACCTCTTGTGTTAAAAAAATGCAGTGCTCTTGGCATAATTTGACACGACCAGAAGGCTTCATTCTCATGGACCTCACAGGTATATTGGGGTTTGCTGCGAACAATAATATTTCCTTGTGGAACGCTGAACAATGTAAAAATTTTCATGTGATTTACAGCTAAGAAGGGCTATGTTTTGCATAACTAGGAGAAATTTTCTATGCCGTGTCCTGACTCTCTGAGGGACTGAATGGTTAGCCAGACAATACAACGTCGGTTACTGATGGCATGGACCAGCTGATTAATGAAACCGCCTCGTATCATATATATGGCCTGAATGTATATGAGCTAAAGCCATGGGAACGTTCAAGGTTCAACACTGGCTAGATGCAGACAAGCCACTGATGCTTTTGTTGGCATCCTTGTTGAGAAGGTTCCATGCATCCATCCACTTCACAACATCCAATCTGTCCATGGTAAAAATAAATAAATTAGAGAGATATTGATAGGCCGACCAAGTGGGCACCAACTGAGCTGTGTACATTTCCCCTTGCACTAAGGGCAAGGGAGAAGCCTCTACTAGCTCCCCAAAAGGAATGACACCCTCTCAAGGCAGGGATCAGTTCTTCAGATTATCAAATGGCCTTAGCATGTATGAAATGGACGACTTCCGGAAAAACCGAAAAAGTACGAAAACAACCAAAGGCGGGAGAGGAGGGGGGATTGAGGAAAATAAATATGAGCAATTTATGTCGAAAAAGTAATGAGCTTCACTTATGTAACAAAAAGACCACGCAATTATGTATATGAAAATCATGTAAAGACTGCTTATGGCCGTATACATCTTGCACGTACGGGCCATGATTTATTTCATCATGTAAAAAAGGTGAGGTGTTGAAGCCTTATATTTACGTGTTATTCATGCTTCAGCGACCAAACATACCTCATTTTTTTGTCAGTCACCAAAACATGCCGGATACCACATCGTTACCCATGTCATCGTCAATTGTTGTTGGCGTCGATAACTTCTTGAGGATCTACATCAGCCTATAGCATCGGCAGCATCGTCTAACCGGGTTCAACATCGACACATGTAGCATATCAAGATCGACATCCATTTTGTCAGTAAGAAGGTCTCCCTTGGTGATGTTCGTGTCCTGCACGTGCCTTCGTCGCACCAGTTCACAGATATTATGACAAAAGGCATGTCTTTGCAGGTATTCATAGATTTTCCATCCTTTTGCGTATGAAAACCTTTTGATGCAACTGCGGTCAGGTGTTAAGAGCATCCCAGCATACCCTCTATAATACTGTAACAGATATAGAGGGGCTGCTGGAGAAAATTAATCTTTTAGAGTGCAGTATAAATTATGAATGGATTTTAAAGGATCAGATAGAGAGAACACCCCAATAGTGTTTTAGAGGGGAGATATAGAGAAGCCGTTGAGGATGCTCATGCTCCAAGTGATAAGCTCGTCTAGGATATTTATCCATGATTGGCTCTTCCTGTAATTAGTATGCCATTGAATAACTGTTCCTAGCGCTTTGGCTGTGTTGATTGCTCATTCTCTACCTTCCTTCAAAAACTAATCCATCTGGAAAAGAGCAGCTATATGAGGACACCTCAGATGAGAGAGATCTGCTCGACCCACTGGAGACTGGACCTTTGCCGTGCCAGATAAGAGCATTGAAACTGACGCGGTCCTTTCCCTCCTCCAGTTGTCCAGTGCACGCACACGCCTATCCCGTCCTTGCTCTTCTTCTCCTTGCTCCCTCCAGGCCTCCACCTCCAAGAAGCAGGGACAGGGCAGCCAAGCCAAGCACCTCCTCTGCCCCGACCACGGCCATGGAGGAGGAGCAGAGCCCGGGGCGAACCGGAGAGCCGGCGGCAGCGGCTGGTCCTGTGATGGAATGCAAGCACGACGGCGACGTCGTCGACGACCCGGAGGACCCGCAGAGCACGGGCGCCCGCTCCCTGGAGCAGCCGCTGCTGAAGCGGAGCAACACCCTGACCGCCAGCCACCTCGCCATGGTCGGCGCCAAGGTCTCGCACATCGAGAGCCTCGACTACGAGTGAGCATTCCGAGCCTCGGAGATGATCATGGCGGATTTGCGGCTCTGCTCTGTGACTGTTCTTGCGTGGTTTGGCTGATCCGCGTGGTGGAATTTGGCAGGATCATCGAGAACGATCTGTTCAAGCACGACTGGAGGAGCCGGTCCAACGTGGAGGTGATGCAGTACGTCTTCCTCAAGTGGGCCATGGCGTTCCTCGTCGGCCTCCTCACCGGCGTCATCGCGTCGCTCATCAACCTCGCCATCGAGAACATCTCCGGCCTCAAGATGCTCCGCATGGTCCAGCTCGTCCGGGAGAAAAGGTAACCAGCGCAGCAACTCCGGCCATCCATCTCCCGGCGGGCCTCGAGATGTTCCTGACTCGGTCGCCGGCGGCGGCGCAGGTACTGGAGCGGCTTCTTCTACTTCGCCGGCATCAACTTCGCGCTGACATTCGTCGCCGCCGTGCTCTGCGTCGTGTTCGCCCCCACCGCCGCCGGCCCCGGCATCCCCGAGATCAAGGCCTACCTCAACGGCGTCGACACCCCCAACATGTTCGGCGCGCCGCAGCTCATCGTGAAGATCATCGGCAGCATCGGGGCGGTGTCGTCGGGGCTGGATCTCGGGAAGGAGGGGCCCCTGGTGCACATCGGCGCGTGCCTGGCGAACCTGCTGAACCAGGGCGGCGCCGGCCGGCTCCGGCTGCGGTGGCGGTGGCTGCGGCACCTCAACAACGACCGCGACCGCCGCGACCTCATCACCTGCGGCGCGTCGTCGGGGGTGTGCGCGGCGTTCCGGTCGCCCGTCGGCGGCGTGCTGTTCTCGCTGGAGGAGGTGGCGACGTGGTGGCGGAGCGCGCTGCTGTGGCGGACCTTCTTCAGCACGGCGACGGTGGTGGTGGTGCTGCGCGGGTTCATCGAGGTGTGCCGGAACGGGCGGTGCGGGCTGTTCGGCGAGGGCGGCCTCATCATATTCGACGTCAGCGACGTCTCCGTCAGCTACCACGCCGGCGACCTCTTCCCGGTGACGCTCGTCGGCGTGCTTGGCGGCGTGCTCGGCGCCCTCTACAACCACCTCCTCCACAAGGTGCTCCGCCTCTACAACCTCATCAACGACCATGGCCGGGCGGCGAAGCTGGCGCTGGCGCTCGCCGTCTGCGTCTTCACGTCGGCGGGGCTCTACCTGCTGCCGTTCGCCGTGCCGTGCTCGCCATGCTCGTCGGCGTTCGGCGACGCGTGCCCCACCACGGGGAAGAGCGGCAATTTCAAGCAGTTCAACTGCCCCGACGGCTACTACAACGACCTGGCCACCCTGCTGCACGCCACCAACGTCGACGCCACACGCAACATCTTCTCCACGGCCACCGCCGGCGAGTTCCGGCTCGACTCGCTGCTCATTTTCTTCGCCATCTACTGCGTGTTGGGGCTCTTCACCTTCGGCATCGCCGTCCCCTCGGGCCTCTTCCTCCCCATCATCCTCATGGGCTCCGCCTACGGCCGCATCCTTGCACTCCTGCTCGCCCGCTTCGTCCACATCGACCATGGCCTCTATGCCGTGCTCGGCGCGGCGGCGCTCATGTCGGGGTCCATGAGGATGACGGTGTCGCTCTGCGTCATCTTCCTCGAGCTCACCAACAACCTCCTCCTGCTCCCCATCACCATGTTCGTGCTCCTGATCGCCAAGACCGTCGGCGACGCCTTCAACCCCAGCATCTACGAGATCATCCTCGACCTCAAGAGCCTGCCGTTCCTGGAACCCAAGCCGGAGCCGTGGATGAAGGACCTCGCCGTCGGCGAGCTCGCCGCCGCCAAGCCGCGGGCCGTCACGCTGCAGGTCGTCGAGAAGGTGTCCACCGTCGTCGACACGCTGCGCTCCACCTGCCACAACGGCTTCCCGGTGCTCGACCGGCCAAGGCCCGGCTTGTCGGAGCTGCACGGGCTCGTCCTCCGGTCGCACCTCGTCGCCGTGCTCAAGAAGCGGTGGTTCCTCCCGGAGAGGAGGAGGACGGAGGAGTGGGAGGCCAGGGAGCGGTTCTCGTCGGCCGAGCTCGCCGACAAGGCCGGCAACCTCGACGACGTCCGCCTCACGCCGGAGGAGATGGACATGTACGTCGACCTCCACCCCTTCACCAACACCACGCCCTACACCGTCGTCGAGACCATGTCCGTCGCCAAGGCCGTCGTGCTCTTCCGCACCTGCGCGCTCCGCCACATGCTCATCATCCCCAAGTACCAAGGGCCCGAGGTAAATTTTTTTGAGTAAAAGGGGCAGGCGCTCTGCCATTTCATTAAGAAGGAAGCAAACTGTACACATTACAGGAAAGGGAAGGGAGGAGGGGGGGGGGAGGGAAATAGGGTTACAAGGAGATATTACACGAAGGGAAGGCCGCATTCCAAGCGGCAATCTCGGCTCTAATATGGTCGGCCACCCGAGAGGTCGGGAGTGCCTGATGCTGGAAAATCCTACGGTTCCGCTCCTTCCAGATCTCCCAGGAGGTTTGGATGATGAGGCCGTTGAGAGAACGAGAGTTGGGTTTGGACAGGCCTGTCTGGCGACAGAGCCACCAGTTGAGGAAGGAGGCGTGACCATTCAGAGGCGGTTCGCGGCGTAGAATGGTGAGCCAAATCGCAGAGGAGTAGACGCAAGATCCGAAAAGGTGATCCGGTGTCTCCGGGGATCCCTGACAGAGAGGGCACACCGGGTTGTGCGGCCAACCCTTCTTAGCAAGGAGGTCGGCGGTGTTGAGGCGGCTAAGGCTGAGGGTCCAAGCGAAGAACTTGCACTTGTTAGGTGCCCTAGCAGACCAAATGGGGTTAGCGAGGGCGTGAGACGTGCCGCCCAAAAAATGAAGGTTGTAGGCCGATTTGGCTGAGTAGAGGCCCGAAGAGGAAGGAGCCCAGGTGATTTCGTCCTGGGAGTCGAAGAGTGTAACGAGGCGAACTTTACTCCACAGGTGAATGGCTTCTGCGAAGAGTGTTGCCGAGGAGATGGGTCCGCATAGGCGAAGCCAGCGGTGCCCGGGGAGGAGGGATGCCACATTACCGCTGCGGCATCTAGTTTGATTGAAGAGGTTGGGAGCGACGAGGGCCGGAGTGGAACCGGAGAGCCAGCGGTCATTCCAGAAGGAGACACGGAGGCCGTCGCCGACCGTGAGGACGGTAGCCGCTCTGAAGATGGAGGATTCCGGTCTGGACAAGTCTAGGGCGAAATCGGTAGACGGTCTGGCACGGTCTTTGCATGCAAGCCATGGCCAACGTAGGCGGAGAGCGCGGTTAAAAAGTGCTAAATCAAGGATGCCCAGACCGCCCAGACTCTTGGGGCGACAGACCGACGGCCAGTTCACCAGGGAATGACCGTTGAAGGAAGCCTCAGAACCCAGCCAGAGGAAGGAGCGCCGAATTTTATCGATTTCCGCGATGACCCACCTCGGCAGAAGGAAAACCGTGGCGAAATAGGTGGGGAGGGCCCGAGGTAAATTGCAAATAATAATAATTTACTAGTGCATTACAAGAAGCAGAGTTAATCTCCAGTACATGCCAAGATCACACCAATCTCTGAAGATTCCTAGTACTCTATCCGTTCCTAATTATAGGTCGTTTGACTTTTTTGACACATACTTTGACCATTCGTCTTATTTAAAAAAATTTATAATTATAATTTGTTTTTGTTATGATTTAATTAGTCTATCATGAAAGGTACTTTAATAATGACTTGAGTTTTTTCATATTTTCACTAATTATTTGAATAAGACGAGTGGTGAAAGTACATGTCAAAAAAGTCAAACGACCTATAATTTGGAACGGAGGGAGTATTTGATACCTAAGATGCTCCGAATAGGCTTATAATCTGGTCATTTGTCTCAGTCTCACAGAGCTGAAAACTAACACAAATTTCAGTAGTCTCTAGCAAGGAAGGCATGGATGGCAAATGCTTTGCAATTGCAGCCATCAAGATGTTCTTGAAAAATTGATCTCCTTCTTCATTTTTTTTCTTTTCAATATGGAGCATCTGGTGATGAATTTGTTCCTTCCTTTCTCTTCAGATATCTCCAATTGTGGGGATCCTGACAAGGCAGGACCTGAGGGCACACAACATCCTGGGTGCATTTCCTCACCTCGCAAAGAAAAGGAAAGCACACTGAGATGATTCTGAAGCACCATTTTTGGGAACCACGCCGTGTTTGTTCGTTCGTTTTGAAGCAAGAGAGATCAACCAATCGCTTATACTGCCTCCTTCTATGAGATTCTTCCTTCCTCGTTATATTCTCTGTAAGTAGATTCAGGATTATTTGCTGCTGGTTATGAGAGTGTCTGAATAATTGGTGGCCACGTAAGATCACCATGCATAATTTTTGGGAGCGGCTAGGGAACAGTCGACTGAAATCTCTCAAAATTTCAGTCGACTGCATTGCATGTGCTTATTCGAATTGGTTGCTACAATGCTGCAGACAGCTGCGGCCACCTCTACCTACAGCAACTAGACAATAATGTGTGTTCTGTTTTCTTCGTTTCTTGTTTGACGCATTTGATTTTTTGACACACTTTTGACTATTCGCCTTATTCAAATTATTTTTATAAATATTTTTTTTTGTTGTGATCTGTTTTATCAATAGAGGTACTTTAAATATGTCTTATTTTTTACATCTTTACACTAAATTTTTTAATAAGACGAATGGTCAAAGACGTGTCAAAAAGTCAAATGCGTCAAAAAAAAAAACCGGAGGGAGTAACAAAAATTGATCTGCTCATACAAAAATAAAATACGAAAGAACAAAAATTTAAAGCATAAACAAAAGATTTAACTTTGATAAGCTCCTGTCAAACACATATAATTTATTCGCCCACCGTTGGATCTAAACCACCATGTGCAACCTCACCAATATTCTCAGTCCCACATTTTCATCACAGCTAACGGCACTTTTATACATATGCGTAAAGCTATATTTACAAGTTCTATACTCCCTCTCAATCCCAATTGGAGTGAGAGCGTTACTAATCGTGTATCATCCTTCGTATAGCTACCGTGTGTTTCCGTGAGATGATACATTGGGAATAGAATCCCATGGACCATGGTATGTTTGGGAACAGAATCCCACTGCCGCCGCTGCGTGCTATCCGGCGACCGCCGCTACCGCAAGTCCCCGATGACCGCAGCTGGTGCTGCGTGGCCCCACGATGCATGCCGGCGTGCTACGCAGCACCCTGGTGACTGTGGCCACACGCCGCCACCGTGCGTCCCCGGCGATCACCGCCGCTACTGCGCAGCCCCACGGTGCATGCCGGCGTGCTACGTGGCTTCCCGGCCCACGGCGCCACGCCGCACAACCACCCGACGGTTGCGGCCGTGCGCTCCCCATCACACGCCTCCACGCTACACAACCACCCAGCGACCGCCACCGTGCATTCCTTGGTCGCTCGCCTCCTCTACTCAGCGAAGTGGTCCGACACGCACACGAAGCACTTAATCTTGTGCTTACCGGTGGATGCCGTCTCGCGCTCCTTGATGCGCCGAGCAATGCCGTATCGCACTCCTTGGCTGTTGACCTCCTTTACTTGGCAAGATGGTCTTGTAGGAGGTTGTTGCACCTACAGCTGGTACTCATCGCTGCAGTGGTTGGTGTATGAGGCCATCGAGACACTCTTGTACTATTGCTGCGGTGCTAGGCTCTGGCAACTACAATGCTGATTTTCATGGTTGTGTCCTCGTACGATTGAGAATAGGTCACAGGAATCAGAATAAGTCATTGGAAAGTCAAAGGAAGTGAGGATATCAACCCCTGGGTTGAGATCTCATAGACACCGTTGGATCAGATTAGTTCAGTGGTCAAAAACAGTTTAGGTGTGCTAAAAAACATCGCTATATTAATGTAATATGTATGCAATTGAAATGTAAACATAGAAATACCATTACAAACTAACATTCTAGCGGCTAGGTGATGCTTCCAACAAAAATGAAGGTCAGATAATGATTCTAACAGAAAAAACAATTTCATGATAATATCAATAATAGATACAAGCGTGAACACGCGCGTCGCTGGGGCGCTACATGGCTGGCCTCCCCGCCCGGCGCCACCGCAGCCGTCCGATCGCACGCGCCCTTCAGATCTGGCCATCCATTCCATTTGTACGTATAAAATAATTTTTCACGCGCACCAAACAACACCGCGGGTGGTTCGCTGGGTTGGCTAGCTGCGCTCGCTTTCACGTCGTTGGCCGCAAATCGAATCCCGCCCGCACGAGCTTTTTTCTTTTTTTCTCCCCTCCGTCGACCCACGCGCGCAGCCCAAGTGCGTGTTCGCCAACGTCTTGACGGTACATGCCGCGTGTTTCATGAAAGCCGGCAGCCTCGACACCCATGAAAGCACGCCTGCTAGTTTTTATACATACGTGTAAAAGCTAGATTTATATGTTATTATGTAATTGAGATGTAAAAATAGAAACTATCATCAATTGAGGAAAAAAGAGGAAATCAATCGCCCGAGAGGAAACAATTGCGATAGTTTTTTTGGGACTTTGTGGGTTTTTTTTTTCTCAAAGATCGCCTTTCATTGGCTTCTTTTTAGTGATTTTCAACCTTTTCATCTATAGTCAAAATCAAACTATAACTACGAATCAAAGAGAACTGTAAGGCACACACGTATGATGCAAATAGAGCAATTTTTTTTGAGATGTTTCAAATCCTTCATGGTTGGTTTTTCTTTATTAGTTCCTACTTCCATTGCGTGCTTTGACTTCATTATGAACAAGCGGTCGTGCACACACAAGAACAATTGTTTAAGACGTAGAGCCCCATCCAGTCTCGAATGAACCAACCATTACAGGTTATCCCAAAGTCGATTATTGCAGCAAAAAATTTTGAAAGAAAGACAGGAGCATTGCTATCTTATTAAAAGCGAAATGTACTATTCATTATATAAGAGAGAGCAGGGGAGCGAATGGAACCATTTCAACAATTCCGCTCAATTAACCCAACTGTAAGGTTTCTACTCCCAATCATAATTGAATGGCAGAAGATTGACAAGTTTGTGTATGGCAGACTAATTGTGCGCGAGTGTAGATCTCCGGCTGACGATGATCCAGTTGGAGTAACATTTAGTATTTTGAAGCAAATACAAATTTCGCGTGCGCAAAATACCGACTCATCATGAATGGGAACACATCTCTTGCAGTTGAGAAGTAAAGACAGAAACATCACTTTGTTGTGCTATGATTTTCAGCCGACGGATGGAGAAAAATGTTTCAAATGAAATTAATTGTATAAATGCCGAAGATTATGATCTACAATTTTTTTTTTACATAGACTGTCTGTAGCACAGTTAATCGGACAATCGGTTGCTTGACTTGCTTCTCCTCAACCAATGTCAGTCCTCGTCCATGCATTCTTGCTTTCTAGTGATATAACACGATCCCACCCTTCTTCCACATCTCCCAACACTATATCCATCTCCTAATAACCCTCTTTTCCTCGATTCAAGATTAAGCCAACTCCGCCCACCACCCTCCACTGATTCCGTGAAAGAGGCAGACTCGTCGCCACTTTTAAAATTCGCATAAGGTAACGCTGGCGCGAAGGCTATGGTTGTAAAATTTTATTGTTAAAGATCTGAAAAGTATTTCTTTTATTATTTCTTTTAGTTTTTTTAGACTCTTTTCTACGGTCAATTTTTTTCAACTAAAGGACAAAAGAACTAAAATGCTGAAAAGAAGAGGTACACCCATGAGAGTCATTTTGCTCTCAAGGATCTTCGCTCGCATTCTCACTCTTCCTCTCGTACAAAACAATCGAGCACCTGAAACCCGCGGCCGCGGGATCCACCGATTTCACAGGCCATGATGCATCGACGTGCCTCCAACCGCTGGATGGCAGCGCACATTGCTTGCCCCGGCTGCCAATAGCAATAGCAATAGCAATAGCATAGCAATAGCTCTAGTATATTTTAGGAGCCTTGAGCTCCACGTGAAAACATTGTCAACAACAACGTACACTGTGGTGAACACCACGATTGCTCCTGCTGCTCGCAAGCCAATCAGCCAGCCTGCAAACCACTCAAGATATGGCCGTCCTCAGATCACATTCATACGTAAATTAGTTTTTTTTTTTTTGGGTCAGTACAGAGTACTCTGTGATCAGCTGCCTATGCTTGCTTAAGCATAAAACTAATTTCCTTGCGTTGACGTGATTAGGATAGAGACCTGCATCGGGGAACAAGTTGATAAGTACCAATGAGCTCGGAGGGCTTCGTTTTGGTGCAGATCTTCTGGTTTTTTTTGTTTAACCTAATGTGTACTGATTCACAGAATAATTGTACCTGGCAGCAAAAGACGGCCTTTCGTTTTCTGCCATTTTGATGTGTCACATGATGTGGCATGTACTGCATGCATTAATTATCAGTCACCTTGGATGAGAGAGGTTATGCAAGTAGTATGATTTATTTTTCAGGGTGGATCAATCAGGCAGTAGTTGTCTAAAAAAATAAATAAATCAGGCAGTAGTTGATATAATTGGTATATGCATGTGGATATGTACTGATCGTTTTTGCTGAAAATATCTCCAGTTTTATACCGTTGTGCTCGCTTTCATGTGAAAATCACTCGCACCATTTTTTACGCAACCCAAATAGCCTACTTTACTCGATAATAAAAGTTACGAAGCAAACTAAAACATAAACCAATAAATCTACCACCAACTACTACAAGAAATAATAAAAAGGTATGGTTTTGTAATTTGCTAGCCTAAAAAAAAATTGAGTACCATACATAGCATCTTGTCATCTCCTCCTATAAAAGAGTATTGCAAGAAATTTTAACACTGATATTAGAGGTTAGTTTCTAAAAAGGCATGAAAACATGACCACTCGACGTACGCTTTTCCACCATCGTGCGAGCTAACCACAAGATGCAATATAGGGTTCGTGCATGCGGTTCTTGACGCATCCAACTCAAACAACTATCACAAAACTTAAACAGAGACTTTGCTTGCCCTCTTTGTAGAGATTTGGCTCTTGCTTGAGGTGATGGTAATCTTCTGGTGATTAGATCTGATCCATGTCACCATAATAACGGCACTTCCAGATCCAACATTGAGATTCCAATCTCGTCTGACCACTCCATTGGAGACACCACTCTCGTAGCCCTCCGAAGAACAACCATTGGAGAAAGCGCATCTCCTGATGCAACTCCCCATTGACGAGAGACAAACTCTCATTCCAAATCTTAAATCATTACTATTACTAACTCCACCCGATGATCTGACGCCGCCTCTCTCAGCAACCGCATAGAGGTAGCCTATAAAGAGAACGAAGGATGGATCTACGGCGACGCCTGAATCTCTTTCTCTTCTTTTTCTTCTAGGGACGACTCCCAGGAGACCCTAACACTGACTAATTAATGTTTTGGTGAAGGTTTTATTAGCCAAAGGCATTGCTTATGTGTGAATAAGTATTGCCCACCTTCATCCTAGATATCATGTAAGTACGTTCTAGGGTGAAGCAACCCTTTTTAAAACCACACGAACATAATTACAAAGTATGAATCATTTGGTTTATACAGAACAACAAACTTTTTTTAATTTAATTTAATTTAAACTGAAACAAACAAAGCCTTTACATAGGACTGCAATACAAGCATTACTTCTCTTTTGTACATGCAACTATATCCCTGCTTGTGTACATGCAACTATATCCCTGCTTATGTGTGAATAAGTATTGCCCACCTTCATCCTAGATATCATGTAAGTACGTTCTAGGGTGAAGCAACTTTACATAGGACTGCAAACAAAGCCTTTACATAGTCTGTCTTCTGTGGGTGGTCTGTGTGATTATCCCTGCTTTTGTCCCCCCATCGGGCTCCAATAGGACGCCCTATCTTCTTCTAGGAGCGTAAAAAGGGCTCCTAGTCCTAGTCTGTCTTCTTTCAAAAAACAAATGTCTGCTGCAAGTCTCTTCAGATATTTACTACTCCAGAGCAATGCTTGCAGAGGTGCAAACAGAAGCATGCATAAATATAACTATCAATTACATCGGACAATAGTATGCTGCACATCCAGAATTCCAGATGTCAAATCAAAGCAGAAAGCACGGTGCAATATAAAAGATTCATGTCAGTTTCTATCACAGTGACCTCAGTTTGACAAAGAAACTAGCGTTTCATTCGCAGTTGAAATTGCATTATAATGAATCAATACAATTGGAAAGTGTGTGTGCGCCATGAAAGCAACCTGAAGAAAGAATATGGCACTGCACTAGTGCACTGCACGGGATATTCTCTCTCACTGCATTAGTTCAATATTATGCTGTTCTATTGACAGTTGACTCGATTCTTCTTGCTTGTCGGCAAAGCTGAGCTCACCTGAGCTCTGATACATCTCGCTGGACATAACAACTGGTGCTAGGTCGTATACAATGAAGCAAGTTTAAATGCAAATTTATTTTCACAAATAAACTCCCAATTGTTTTACGGGAGGATTTTTTTTTCTAGCAACCTAGAAAGAGGGCAATTGAGATTCTCGGCAGTCAGTGCCACTGACACGTGGACCCCTGGCCATTGGGGACCCACCTGTCAGTGGCAGTTGCTAACCAGGAGTTCGATTGGGGAAAAATTGGTTGAATAATATACATGTAAATAGAAATTGTAAAACTATACGGTATACGAAGGGAATTACAGAAATGCGCTACTATCCGCCACGGGGCACGGCAAATACGGCGTTTCCGCCACCGGGCGCGTCGGAAGCACGTCTTCCGCCACCCAGCCCCGAAACCGGCCACGCCACTCACATGCGAAGCCGGCTTCGCCGCCCGGTGGCGGAAGCCGACCCGCTTACACGCTGGCGGCTCAGCTACCGGCTCACTTGCGGCCGGCTCCTCCCTCGCGCGCCGCGATTCCCGCGTCGGTGCCCTTGAATTGCGTGCCGCTTTATTGAATTGCGTGCCGAATTATTTGGCCGGCGTCAGAAGCTGCACGCGGGAAAACAGTACTGCTGGTGCGACGTCATTTCATGTCCCCAGATTATCTGTTAAACCTGCGTTTAATTAATTTAAAAAGTAATTAGCCATTAATAAATTACATGCTTAGGACGATTTAATGACACACGCACGGCTATATAAGGAGGGGTGTCCTCGGTTCTGTGCGCATCTTGCGCTGCCCAGTGCGAAGTTCTCCGAAACCATTTCTTCTGCGTGGTGCTCAGCTTGCTGCTCGTTGCTAAGCTTCCTGCTGGTCCGTGCTAAGCGTGCTGCTCGGTGCTCATCTTCTCGCTTTCGGTGCTCGACTTTGTCTGCAAGAAGACTCACATACGTTTGTCTTTGGTAGCGTTTTCTCCGTCTTCATCAAGGTGATCTTTTTTTTACTTTGTACCAGTTTGAATATAGATGAAGACATAGTTTGAAAACTTTCATTCATTATTTCATGTGCTTGAAAGCGCAGGTGTTGGTACCTCGTGAGCAGACTGTTTATTCGACATATTATTAGTAGGTATGCATTTTAATAAACTCTCGTTCGTGGACTTGTATATTACTGTAGAATGAAATATATATTAATGTAGATTTTATAAGCAGTGAAATGTAGCAGTGAAATATAGATTAATGTAGATTTTACTGACTAATTTCTAACGGTGGTAAGAAAACAATAACACAGACCGTGCATGTACCATTTAAAGTAAGTTAAATTTAAAATAAATACAATATTTGCGGTGCTAAGAAAACGTTAACGCAGACTGTAAATGTAACATTTCAAGTTAGTTGAATTTGAAAAAAATATAATTATTTTACAACATTTATATGTTCATAGTTTGTTATAGAGGTAAAAACTATTAAGATCAAATATGCATGTGATATTAACTCGCACTAACCGAAAGTATATTATGCTTTATGTTTAATAAAGTCGTAGTTATTTAGCGTAAGTAAAAAATAGTTGTGCAGAGAAAAAGCATTATTTCATGTACGGCGTTGCTACCTCACGAGTATACTGTCCATTGGAGACATTATTAGAAGGTATGCATTTTAATAAACATTGCTAGTAGACTTATATAATGTAGTAGAAGCAAGTATTGATCAATTAACGTGAATGTTTTATTAACTCGTACAACACATATTATAGAACAACAGTTTTAATTTCATGTTAGAAATAAGTGAAATGGTAATATTGCCATGACTAGATATATAGAATTTGTATGGAATAATGACTAATTATATATTAATTATAACCTATATAACACAGTGTTAAGGCAAAAGGTTGACATGCCATATTAATTAGTTAGTGTGATATCAATATTTGTTACGTTCTATGCGTACGTAATTAAAATAGTTAGTGAATTAATTTGTTATCAATATTAAATTGTTGGTTAATTATTTAGTTCATTAAAGTTAGTTAGTTAATAATGGTACTTATGAAATTTGAGAAATAAACATTATTTAAGTTTTGTAGGCGTTGTTTATGGTATAAATAAAAAAAATGATATATTCAATTAAAAATCCTAAAAATTAATAGAAAGTGTACAGAACAATTGTAGACTAGAGGAATAAAAATAACAAATATTGTGGAAGGTGTCTGCATGTGCCTATTTGTGTGAAAATATTAAAATTTATAGTACTGAAAGCGAGCTTACATATATAGACGAGTGATAAATTTTTTAATGACACATGGACAGATCTTTATGGCAACAACGTTGCATATTTTCTATGGGGATGCTCCAACATAAGTGCAGGGTGCTTTTGTTAGCATGCACAGTTGCATGCACACACAAGCCGCAATTGACCTTCCTATAGGGCCTAAAGACTTAATAGGGGTGGTTGCCAGAACAGTTGCCATAGATCGGCTGAACTTTAAAGTGCGCCTACAGGCGGTTCGGTCCCGTTACGTCCCGAACACTTCGCATGTAGTATGCAACCTGTGGGAGCTTCGGAACCGAGGTTCCTGGGACTTGTATGTTACAAAGTCTGTTGAGGAAGCGTTCGAGATTGGTGTGTACGCTGAAGTGGTACCACGAGAGGAGGGAGGCCCAAGTGAATCATCAATGCCTGTAGAGTCTGCTACATGTGTTCCCAGTAACACGGTAGAGATTGGAGACTCATCGCGAGGTCGAATCGCGGATGTAGAGGAGAGGGTTGAAGGACATGATACGGTTGTTGTACCGAAGGAGATTGATGTGGCGGTCATGGAAGATGATGAGGTCGACGTGACGGGAGGAGGTGAGGATGATGGTGAGGATGATGCAGGCACTGCAGTCGCATACTTTCGCGAAATACAAGCAGCGAACTGCGTTCTGCCTGATTTCTCCCAGATATCTAGCTGAGGATATCAGCATAGCGATATACAAGTAGGACACTAATTGCATTTACCATCGTAGTACGATGGCCGAACAATGTTCCAGCAATGCATGGATTAGGCCAAGTTGGTGGGAATCGTCCGGTCCAGGAGGCCAGGCCCATTACCCTTCGGAGGACTCGCCCATCAAAATGAAACAGACTACCGCATGCGATCAACCATGTCATGGCCGGTCCTCACATCCATCGGAACTGGCCTAAGTGTGCATGTGGAATTGATGCAGTAGTGCAAACATTTGATAGGCCAGTATCTGGTTGGACCGGACGGAGATTCTACCGATGTCCTCTATACGCAGTGAGTTTACTTACATTCATATATAACGAATTGATTTTCGTAGGTAATCTAACCTTGTATCCTTTGCAAAACAGATAAACGATTGTCGTATGACATCATGGATGGATGATCCTTTTCCAATGACAGCAGATGCATACATCACGGTTCTCCACGCAAGGATCGCAGATCTCGAACAACGTCTCGAAATGACAAGCCGTACACTAGAGATGCAAGTCCGAATGGAACGCTTGTGCCCTGCATGTCGGAGGCGTCGTGTGTAAACCGCTGGCACCCACATGTTACGTACTTTTATATTCGACTAAATCATGCATGCCACTGTTTATGTATGTCATGCTATTGTCTGGTATGTTTTTTCGTACTGGTACTGTATACATGCAGAGCATCGGACTCTGTGTTTGTACCATGTGATATGTTGCCAGCAACACGTCTGCCAAAGTGCCCTATAGTCTGTGCGACTTCAACCCGCACTGCCAAAGTGTCTTACAGTCTACGCGACGGGACTCATCGCTGGCAAAGTGTCGTACTCTGTGCACGACGTGACCGATCACTGCTAATCTCTGACTACACTGTTGAAGTGATCTATTACTGAAAAGTTCTGCGGTGACACATCACATCATGCAGAACTGTGTGGTCCAGCTGGCCCTGTTGAAATGATCTATCACTGCAAAGGTCTGCAGTGACACATTAAATCATCTTGAACTGTGCGGTCCAGCTGTCCCTGTTGAAGTGACCTATCACTGCAAAGTGCTGCCGTGACACATTAAATCATCTCGAACTGTGCGTTGCGTATATCTTATTTAATTTGACCACGTTGCGCAATATCACCTATTTAAACCCATGCGGTCTCACTACGCACAGCACAACCAACACGAGCATTCTAAGCACTTCACTTCGCAAATCTCTCAGGATCAAGACAGTCATATGGAGTTCCCATCGCCACCAAGGGAGTCTCTCCACGAATCCGTCCCACAAGGTGTTCAGCCGCCTATGTGTCTATGCGGCAGTCTTTGCGTTTTAAGGCTGTCCCAAGCCATGGGCTATACTTACGGAAGAAGGTATTGGAAGTGCGCAAACTATACGTACGACCGAACTGCCGAGATGGAGAGGAGGGCAAAGTACCATGTAAGTCACTTCGTACTTATTTCTTCCCTAACGAACATATACATGCACATGCTAACCTCAATCTTTTTAGCCTCCATTATGCGAGTTTGTGCAATTTTTGGATGCGGAGCAGACTCCCGAAATGGAGCGGCAGATGCAGCGGGAGGCGGCCGAGCGCAGGGCCAGGGCCGAGGAACGGTGGCAAGACGCACTCAGGGAAGAAAGAAACAAGCGTGCGAGAGAAGAGTTTCAGGCACAGCGCGAGGCTGACCGACAGCGCCAGTTAAATGAGCGTGAGGCAGACCGTGCCAGAAAGCGCGAGAGGGCTGCTAGAGCCAGGGATGCAGGACCTAGCGCGTTTGCGAAGGGGAAATACCCCCGCTGCACCCAGGAGTATGGTTATCGTGTATGACAACTATGTTTTTAAACTTCCTAAGACATGTAGGTTTAGATATGATGCACTACTACGGTAGATTGTCTTATGCATCACGCGTGCCATTGCTTGTATGTTGTAATCTGAATTTTTATTATTTAATCTCCGTTTCTCTAGATTAACAAGTTAAATAAATCATGCTTCCGCCGTCTGGAATGGCTTAAGCCGTGCCCGCTGGCTTCCGCCATACGACGTGGAGAAAACCGTGCTAACTACATCGGATTCCCGCCATTGCTGCGTTAGGCTGCGTACACCGCAGCGGTATGCACCATTGAACCGTGTTCTGATTGCCCCGATTCGACTCGCCGCAAATCATTCATGGTGGCGTGAGTCGCAAAAAGACGCACTGGTGTCCGGTCATTCGTTGTCTATCACGTACTCGTCTTTTTCTGCCTGCCACGAGTATTCAGACACATTTTGTTTATCACGTTTAATCTAGTTTCTCTAATTCTGTCCCAATATTATATTTCCCCCGACAATTAATATTAATATAATATTTCCAATTATATTGGTGTACATATATCTTTATAATTTACATAAAATGTTACATTATCAACTTACCCAACTATAATACTCAATTTAATTAAATGAATATATGTTTTGCGCGGGAAATTTATTAAACGTTGCCTCGGAGTGAGTCGACGGCGAGCGTAGCGGCCTTGGCCTGCTGAGGGATCAAGACGCCCGCGTGGCGGCACGAGGCGGTTTCCGCCATGCCGGGTGGCCGAAGCCAGCGCTTTAGCCACCCCCGGTGGCGGAAGCCGGCTTGTGCCACCCCGGGTGGCGGAAGCGCCGCTTTTGCCGTGCCCGGTGACGGAAAGTCGATTATTTTTTTAATTTCCGTCGGATGCCGCATATTCTTCCAATTTCTATTTTTCTGTATATTATTCAACCAATTTTTCCGTTCGATTGGAGCTCTACCATTCTTTTTTTTTTCTCTGCTGTTTCATTTAAGCCGAGAACGAAGCGAAAAAGTATTTATAGAGTAGCAGAAATAAAAAAAAAGAACAAAAAAGACAGGATCTCCACAGCGAGAATCATCCATGATCATCAAACGCGAGCCATCTCTCTCAGGATGATGTCTTGCTTAATTAGCTCGAATACTTGATCGAAAGAGTTGTAAGATGCTTGGAACTTGGAAGAGCCTTCTATTTCTATCCTCCCAATTGCTAACAAGTATAGATGACAACTCCATCAAACCGAGGCTTGAAATGCTTCTGGAACTGCTGTCTCGCAGACCCCCACCAATGTCCGAGACTAGAATCATAGCCTGGAGGGTGAAGTATGTTGGAACAACGAGCTTCCCGCAACACACGCCTCCGTATCATTTTACTGAAAATGCAACCGACGAGGAGGTGATTCGTTACTTCCACAAAGAGGACAAAGAGATGCATTCGACCAACCCCATTTTTTGGCGGTCTGCAAGCAGCTCACCGATTGACCTTCCTGATTGATTGATTGATTGGTAACCTTGGCAAAACAGAGGGGCAATATCGCACGGAGCTTGCTCATTCAACCATCTGCTCTCCCAAAAATTGGGATGCTATCTCCATTGCCAAGAGTTAGTGCTGTACAAGCTTTGAAGAGATCACGGTCAGTAAAGTCAGCATGGAGTCTCCAACCCAATCCAAGGCTTGTTCGGATTCGGATGGGAGTCGCCGCGATGGCAACCGATTGACCGATGGACGCCAGAGTTTGTTGCAAATTAATTTATGCCGGCATTATTATCTTACATGATAGATTGTGGCCTCCCCCTCTCTCCGAAAAAAAAATTTCAACCTCGTTTTTTTAAAATTTGAAACTTCAGTTCAAAATTTTCTGGTTTCATAACATGTGAAAATCGAACGTACTGAAATTTTGAAAAAAATTAACTTTCACAATTTTGAAAATTTAAAAATTCAAAAAAATAAACTTGGAAAAAATAACTTTGTTTTTAAAAATTTAAAATAAAATTTATATTTGAAATTCCGGTTTAACTTTTTGCATGTAAGTTTTTCTAAAAATATAATATTTTTGTATATTTGGATTATTTTGTAAAACCTAGTGACTAGGATGACACGTCAGTTAAAACATGGTTTGTTTCATCACGGGAGAAATTTGCCCCTGTTTGAACAGTTCAAAATTTTAGTTACACTGTTTTAAAATTAAGATAGGAAAACTGGATTTACCTAATAGTTTAAAGGGCGAAATGGACCTCACCCCTTCTAGCCATCACATTTGTGGACTACTTCCTTCTTTGTCATTGATAAAAAGTTGTCATTTTATTAAAGCTATGTGAGCATTCCAGATAATCCTGAAAAAATTGTTGTCTCGCCAAATATGTAGAACTTTCAATATGGAATTTCTTGCCATTTTTTTATGATTAAATGATTGAAACTATTACATATTTTGTGGCACCATGTTTTTTTTAAGATTTTTTAGGAATGTTTATATAGCTTAAAGAAAAACACAAGTTTTCATCCATGGTAAAAAAGAAGGGAACAATTCGCAAAAAAGCGATGACGTGTAGAGATTAATGCTCAAGTGATGGAAGTTGCATGATTTTGGCACTTCTTAAAAAAATGGCAAAAAAAAAAAACCCTTACGACCAGCAGCGCAGGACCAGAGTTGTATGGGTGAGATGTGGCTTCGGCCCAGTGAATTTTAGTGTGCCAGTTCAGGCTTGGTCCAGCCTAATTAACGTGCCTGGGCCAGTGGGCATAGTGATCCAGAAAAAGCTAGCATCACTCCATTTCTCATGGAACAAAGTTATAATCCATTTTATGATGTTATGCGTGCACACTGATCTTCTAGGACACACCGGTTTAGACTAAGTAGGGGTAAACATTTTGCCCCAAAAACCGTAATGCTAGTTAACAACACTATGCAATAATGGGTGTTGAGCTCAAAGCAACAGAGGCAACCTTTTCCGTGCATCCTCTAAGTACCTTTTTTTTTTTCTACAAAGGGATAAAAAACTATTTGTATCAAAGATTGTTTTACAAAAGGCTCTTAGATAAAAACCAAATTATAAACAATTCCATATAAAGCAAAACTATCAAAAAGTTAGGGATCTAGAATTTCTCTAGACACCGCCACCGCCGAAGCTGAAGGCCACCATACTGTGTGCCACTGCCGTTCCCATCACCTCTGGCCTCATCCACACAGAAAGATGGGAAAGATGATCACAATTAGCAAAAATAGTGGCAGCATATATGTTTAACATGGCCACACTTGAGGAAGACGAAACCGAACAGTTGTCATGGAACACTGGCACTATCATCATCAAAGTCGCTAGCACTTAAAATCTCCTTAACTCATCCCAAATCTTGCCCTTTTATCGACTCTACTAACATGGATTAAATTTCAGAGACGAGATTCCGACCTCACGATGTCACCGCTGCCTGGAGACGATCCTGCGGCGAGGCTCTCCCGCTTCTTCATCAGTATCGACAACAACGACAAGGAGTGGTCTGTTAGTGACTAAATTAAAGACCAGACACGCTGAAATAAAAATCTGACGTCGATTCCAACTCCATAATATCTAAACTCTTTGATGAGATAGAATGCAAAAATCAGAGAAACTCCAAAGGTGTCCGGCCGACCCGAAGCCGTCTCCAACGTTGAAAACGGCATCGATGACGAAGGGTCAGCGGCGACTAGTCGCCTCCCGGTCGCCCTCTCCAAATAACTTCTATTTTTTCATTTATTTTTTACCGTGTATTACACCCTTTAATGTAGGTACTCTTGTGCATGTACATTTGGAGGGCTGATTTTCCTGCGGTTGTCCGACAAGGCACAGAACGTCCGAAAATCTGAGATGGTAGACAGAAACCAAAATAAAAACTCTCTTTGTTTCAGCAAACATCCTAGGCTTGCCAGCCCATCCACCACCGTGGTATTTCACCTCACTTGTGCTTCCTCCTCCTCCTCCTCTCCTCGCAGCTCAGTGCCCGCGCCAAGTGCGGGATGCAGCACTGGCTCGCCTCCTCGCCGGCGCGAGAGGAGCCGTTCCTGGAGAGGTCGCCGGCGGCGTCGCCGTTCTCTTGCTTCTCCAGGAGGAGGTCGCCAAGCTTCAGCGCCTGGGCCTGGGGTGGCTTCAGTGGCTCAGCCTTCAGCATCTCCTCCAGCGTTGGCAGCAGCCTGGGAGTGGGAGCCCCGGATGGCATGGCCTGGTTGCTTGGAGTGCTTGCACCGAAAGCCCTTGCAGGGGTATAATCTGATGAAACAGAAATGAAATGAAACCATTGGTTCAGACCAGTACTGTCGACTGGGAATCTGGAGCATTTGACGTGCCCTTAGGAAACGGATTACGGATCACCATTTTCTAGGTGGAGGAGGCCGATATACACAAGGAATGCAGCAAAGACGTCACGAGACACCATGTTGATGTCAGCATTAAACTATATAAAACTTCGTTAAACTTTATAAAACCACCGGATGAAACTAAGGCCTTGTTTGTTTCAGATATGTTGAGTTGCGTTTTACTGTAGCAAATTTGTGACCCACTTAAAAGACGTTTTAAAAAATTCAAAAAAATATAAAAACATTATTTTGCGAACTTTAAGAAGAACTATTTAAAACCCCACAAAAATAACTATAAAATATTACAACATTTGGCCTATACAAAAATAACAAATTTTCATTTAATTTAATTTAATTTAATCTGAAACAAACAAGGCCTAAATAAAACCACGAGGAAAACCATGTGAAACTGTTCAAAACTATTTGAGACCGCTAATCCTTCATAATTGTTACTTGTTTTTAACGGATCATCGTTGGCTAGCATTTCCCATTGGGAATTGCTAAAAATCAAACGTCTTAATTAGTTTTGACAAAAAAAATTGAACTAGACAGACATGCATTCGATAGATCAGATAATTGATATTTAGCAACTCGGCAACTCCCCGTACATGAATTTACCCCTTTGATTGATCGTGTGAATCTACATCGTTACCTCCATTGATGCTGAAGAAATCATCCTCGCAATCCGAATCTAACCAAGGGGAGGCTTCAAAGAACGCCTCGTCTCTGCTGCTACCTGCAGATTCAGGAAGTTATAGTTGGAAAACTATTGATAACTAATAACTCATGATGACAGCTTGGTTCAACTGCTAATAGTACATGAATAATGCACAGGACTGTGGATGCCTAAGCTTCTGTCGTTTTCTTTCACTTATAATGAAGATGAACCGTGTATGCTTCCCCTACTCTTTCTAGTATCATCAAGAGATGCAGATAGATGTCAACATTTGATCAGCTCCGATGGATTGTATTTTTGGTGCTTTCCTTTCATACGGGACCAGACAACTTTTTTGTGCAAATAAGTTGCATTACTATTTTTCATGACATCATCACTACTTGACCATCGTATTTTACCAAAGTTCGGTCGTGGTTGAATTTCGTGTTCGCAAAATAAATTATAAGTAGTGTCTGATTACACTAATACCAGTTTGTTTCTTTATCAATGTGTCCAATAAGTACACGCATACTTCAGTTGAAAATTTGAACTGTATTATGTCCTTGATCAAGGCCTAAACTCAACTGTGATGCTCGTGTCAAAAATGGGGAAAAAAAAAGTTTTTTTCATCCATGCCATTATTAAGTTGCATATATTCGGAACTGCCATTATTTAGTGCATATTCTTTAAAATGCCATTATTTCTGCAATTAAACCTCAGCGCTGCCATTTTCAGGTGTTTTGATGGATTTACAACTTATACAAAATCAAAATACCAAACAAAATACGGCCTGACATGTGGGGTCCGCATGTCATCCTCTCAACTTCATCTTCTTCCTCTCTTCATCTTCTTATTCCTCTCTCTCTCTCTTCCCCCCGTGATCCTGCCGCCGCCGCCGTGATCCCGCCGCCGCCGCCACCGCCGCAACACCGCCGCTGGGCCCTGCTGCCGCCGCCTCGCCGCAAAGACGCTGGCGCCGCCGCTCTCTCATGAGCTCCTCCTCCGTCGTCCGCCGGAGAGCCGTCACCGGAGAGCCACCGCCGCCAGAAGACGCTGGCGCCGCCGCTCTCCATGAGATCCTCCTCCGTCGTCCGCCGGAGAGCCGGAGCTGCCGCGCCGTCGCTGCAGCGTCAGCGCGTCGCCGCCAGCCATGCCGCCACATGGCATGCCAGCCCCTACTTTTCCGGCGCCGCCGCCGCCGCCTTTCTCTGGCGAGGGCTCGTCGCCGTGAGTGGAGGCGGCGCGCGCTCGGCGCAGCGGCTCTCACAGCCGTGGAGCATGGGCGATCGGGAGAGAGGAAGAAGAGAGAGAGAAAGGAGGAAGAAGGTGGGAGGAAGAAGAAGATAGGAGAGGATGACAAAGGGGCCCGGTCTGTCGAATCACGTATTCTCTGTATTCCGTCGGTGTATGTGTTAAAAATACAAAGAAGGGCTCGAGAATGGCAGTGCTGAGGTTTTGTTGCAGAAATAATGGCATTTTAAAGAATATGCACTAAATAATGGCAGTTCTGAATATATGCAACTTAATAATGGGATGGATGAAAAAAACCCAAAAAAAAAAACCAAGATTGTGCCATGGTGGCAGCACGTGGTGCATGTGTGCCGACGATGGTCCACGGAGGCAAACTTATGACTGATATCTAATTTCAACAATGTGTTTGGTTCGTATTTTAATTTGACAATAACTCTTACTTCTACGATCTAAAATAAAGAATTTGGTTGTAGGATCTGCTGGAACAGATCTAACACTGTAGATGATATCACGAGAACAGTGTGGTTTCCTGATTTGTTCTTATTTCAGAGAAGTTCTATAGTATTCCAAGACCAAAAAAAAAAAAAAGAAAGAAAAGAAACAATCGCAGACTGTTAATGCATGATCACCATGCATTTCTATAAGGTTCATGATCATCCACAACCACAAAGATAAAACGTGCCATATATATTCTATCATACGATTAAACTTGACACCACGTAATTAAGGAATCCCAAACACAGTGATTGCTCGAATTCCACTTCAGAACAGTGTAAGCCAAACTTCAAATCAAAGCATGAACATCAGATAAGGTGGAACATTTTCTGGCCTCTCATCGAATCAAAATTGTTCTGAAATACAAAAACGCTACCCTTTCTTGGTAACGAAAGAAACACCGTATCCTGAGTCCTGACTAACCCAAAGGCACAGGAGGCACCAATATATACCTAGCTAAATCATTACACAATTGAAACAAAATAGCAAACATATCAAGGAAAGTTCACAAAAGCAAGGAAGAGAGACACTCCATGATCCATATCCACCAACAAGAACACAAAACACAAGGCAAGAAGAACATCATTACCATATCCATTAGCTCCCACCGGGACGTCGTCGTCAGGCGCTACTTGCCTGCTGTTGGAGCCAGCTCCACCATCTGCAGCCACAGCGATCTTCTCTCTGAATTGCAATGGAGCTGATGAGCCCTTCTTGGCCTTGGAACCCTTGCCCCTTTGGATCAGCTTCATGTCTCCCTGGTCCTCGTCCTGGACTGCTACTTTGCAAGGTCAAACATGAACATGAGTTCAGAAGACAGATCTGACAAAATGGGGGAGCAGAGAGGGAGAGATGATTAGTTTAAGTGAGAAGAATGTGTTGGGCTGGAGTGGCAGAGTGGACTACTTGGGTGCATGTAAAGCAAAGCAGCATGAGAGCCGGATCTGACTTGGGGTTTGTACAGTAAGAAATGGATCATGAAGGCTATAAGAAATGGATTATAAAGGCTATCACTTTGAGTAGGAGCGGCAGTTTGGCCAAGAGATGGGATGGGATGGGATGGATATTTATTTTTTATATATATAGAATGGATGGATATTTATGGTAGGGTTGGAATGGATGGTTTCTTGTTCTTCCTTTTATGAAGGATGGTTGGATGGCTTGGAAGCTAACCCTGCAATCTTCAAGCCACATGGACACCAAAGGACTACATACACTGTTGTGTGGACCGGCCAAGCTAACAAAAAAAAAGCAGAATGGGAGATGAAAGAAACTTTTGGTTGAACTTTTCTCTTTTCCGTTTAAACAACTCGTGCCTATATATGTGAAATCCACCGAAAGTATGTTTCTCAGCTGTACCTCAGTGGATTTGGAATGTGGTCTCATGGTCATGGAGAGACCATTGCCAGACTATGTTTCCCCCCTTGGGTTGTGAATCCACCATGCGCGGGTTCAATTTCCGTCGTTCGCCCATTGCATTATTGAAAAAAAAATTTAGCTTCAGTTGCCCCCTGCTGAACACAGAAATGTGTCCTTTGCCTTGCTGCAAGAGTGTCTTTGCGTCTCTGTCACGTGGATTCACTAGTGACGGGCTCACACGTCAGACGCAAAGGTTCTTTGCCTTATAACTAGCAAACTATGTCTGCTAAACAATGTTCCTGTAACCCGCAACTAAAATTTGACTGCCTATGTTTTGAAATGTCATCTAGGAAGCTTCCGTGTAAGCTCTACACATTTTAACATACAATTAACTTCTCGCATTTACCTTTTCCAACTAGGTTTTGAATTTTATAACTACCGCTAAGATACCTGTAGGGGGCACGGAACGCGCAACATACCCTGGTATTTATGAAAAGGAGAGGCAATTAAGCGAACTACTTCCTCCGGTCACAAAAAGAAGTCACCGTTGGCTTTTGGACACGCCTTTGACCATTCGTCTTATTTAAAAAGGCTATATAAATATTATTTATTTTGTTATGATTTGGTTTATTATTAAATTTATTTTAAATATGACTTATATTTTTTTTATATTTGAACTAATTTTTGAATAAGACGAATCGTAAAAAGCATGTGCAAAAGTCAACGACGACTTATTTTTGTGACCGGAGGTTGTATTATATTAAGAGTAGTGAAATATCAAACTTCTCATAAAGCACCCATGATTTGATTGGAAAGTACTTGTTCGATATCAGAGAACACGAGCGTTTCATAGGTGTTACCAGAAGCATGCTACAAGTTGAGTATCATGCTACTTGGCCCTTATGTGCTTCTTGGGCCTTGTGTACATCAACCCAGCTCGGTATAATGACGGCCTAGTCAAATCCAAAAATACCGGCGCATGCCGTATTGCTGTTGTAAAGAACAAGTGCACTGCCAGAGACATCGCGGTTGGGTTCGTTTTTGTTCGATTGAGTCAAATTTGTTATTTTTTATAGTCTATTCGGCATAACATTTTGCAATATTTTTTAGAACTTTGCAGTGTTTTACTTAAAGATCTCAAAACAATTAATAATATTTTAGTCCTTTTGTACCTCATTTTGAAAGTCTTCTGTATCAATCACTAAGGATACACATGTAGAAGGAAGATATCCATACTTTTCTTTTAGGGAGCGCCTTCAGCCCAGGCGTCTGCGTTTTCCCCAAAACGTAGGCGCCGCCACTCACTCGTCTCCGTCGCCCGATCGGCGCCTCCGTCTCCGTCGCCCATGCCGGCAACCTGAGCGCCGCCCGCCGTCTCAACTCTCGCCGCGGTGAGTACCTCTCCTCGCTCCTCGGCCGCGTCGCCTCACGCCTCCACCACCTCCTCGCCTCCACCACCACCACCCGGCGGCGGCGCCTCGCCGCCGCCTCGCCGCCTTCCTCCCTTCCCCGCCGTGCCACCCGCCCACCCTAACGGACGGGGACATCATGGTCCCCACCGACGCCGCTCACCCGCCACCTCCCGGCTCGGGGCGCCACCGCCGCCTCCGCCACCGCCCAAGACGAACCCCCACCCACCGCCGAACCGCCGCCTCCCCGACCTCCCTCTAGACCCGGAGGGAACCCAAATATTCCTTAACCCTAGCCCGAAACGGCGGTGAAGGCGGCGGCCGGAGTTGGGGGAGATGGCTGGAGCTTGGACGAGCAGCGGCGTCTGCGTTTTCCCCAAAAAACGCAGGCGCTTACGAGGAAGCAAAATCGTTTCTTTTATTACTTCTGTTTTTACCTACAATTGATGGGGGACATCTCTCCTGTTAATGGCCGACGACGGCCGAGTCCGGCGAAAGCGACGACCGGGCTCCGCACGACGTACTTCCCGGACACCCAGCTCAAGCTTCCCTCCACGGCACCTTCCACGCCGTCGCCGCTCACCGACACGTTGAACGTCTTCCTCTCTCCGGCCTCGGAGAACACCAGCGTCTCCGGCGAGACGCGCACCGCAAGCGACGCGGGCACGTCCAGCTTCAGCTCGTACGTCGATGCCGCCGGCCCGACGTTCGTCGCCGTCCGGCTGACCGTGAAAGGCGCCGTCGTCAGCGGCACAGTTATCGTCGGGTAGTTCAGCTGCGCCTCGGAGATCTTCGGCGACGTCGAGCAGCTCAAGCTCGAGTTCCGCGCGATTGCGGCGAGGGCACGATCGCCGAGGAGCGAGCAGATGTAGCCGGCGTAGTCGGCGACGCCGAGGTCGTACACCAGGCCTGGGTCGGCGGCTCTCGTGGGGTTCACCTGGCCGGCGCCGGTGAGGTACACGCCGGCGTTCTTGTGCTGCTCGTCAAGGAACGCGCCGCCGGTGTTGTCGACGGCGTCTGACGTGGTCAGGATGGCCGACTTGATGGCCGCCGGCGACCAGTCGGGGTGAGCGCTCTTGAGGAGCGCCACCGCCCCGGTGACGTGCGGCGTCGCCATGGACGTGCCGGAGAGGACGTTGTAGCCGCCGGCGCCGCCGTCCTCCGGCGGCAGCCACGCGGCGAGGACGTTGAGCCCCGGGGCGAGGACGTCCGGCTTGAGCACGCCGGGGGTGACGGAGCTCGGGCCCCGAGACGAGAAGTACGCGACTTCGGGAGCTGGACGGACTCCGAGCAACGTGTTGTCGAAGGTGACTGTGGCGGCGGATTCGCTCGCCGACGTTGCGTAGCCGACGATGTCGCGGCCGTCGCCGGCGGCGACCTGCACCACTGAGAAGTTGTGGTCTTGGAGAACGATCGTGTAGCCTTTTTTCTCGCCGTTGAACAGCACCACGGCGGCGGCGGCGGCGTTCTTCATGTAACGGATGGAAAGATCTTGGGAACCGTCGTCCACGGCCTCGCAAACCACAACCTTGCCGGTGACGAGCCGTTCGCTGCCGCGGCCGCCGTACTGGCAGTAGCGCCCCTCCTCAGTGTAGAGCCTCTACAGTAGAGGAGAGGATGCGACGGTGAGCTCGAGGTCGACACCAGCGCCTGTCCGTCGATCCTCTTGCCGTTGCCGAGCTGCACGCCGGCGTGGAAGCTCCGGTCGACTGAGCCGGCGGCAACGGTGAGCAGCCACGGCGCGTCGTTGGTCACCGTCGACGACCCGGGGCCATTGTTGCCGGCAGCGGCCACCACGGTGATGCCCCTGGCCACAGCGTTGAACGTGCCGATGGCGATGGGGTCTTGGTCGAATCTTCTGCTCGAGCCGGCGCCAATGGAGAGGGAGAGCACGTCGACGCCGTCCTTCACAGCGGCGTCCAGCCCGGCCAGTATGGTCGATTCCTGACAGCCGTCGCCGCCGCTGCACACCTTGTACATGGCGACGTGCGCGCTGGGTGCGATCCCGGCGGCGGTTCCGGCGGCGAGGCCTCGGTACGACGCGCCGGGGACAAAGTTCCCGGCGGCGGTGGAAGACGTGTGCGTGCCGTGGCCTTCGTCGTCTCCGGCGCCGGCGTCACGTCCGACAAATGACTTGGCGCCGATGATCTTGTTGTTGCACCGGGCAGGCGCCGACGCTGCGCTGCACGAGCCCTTCCACCTCGCCGGAGGCGGCGGAACGCCATGGTCGTCGAACGAAGGATGCGCCGCATGGATGCCGGTGTCGAGCAGCCCGACGATGGTGCCTTGCCCGTAGCCGGCGTCGCTCCAGAACCCGGTGGCGCCACTCCTCAGCCCGAGGAACTCCGGCGTGTGCGTCGTCATGAGCTGCAGCGTCCGGTCCGGTAACGCGCGCACGAACCCCGGCGTGCTGGACACCGCCGCGAGCTCGGCGTCGGTGAGCCTCGCGGCGAAGCCGCTGACCACGTCGGTGTAGGAGTGGACGAGCCGTGGCGCGCCGCCATAGTCTCCGCCTGAGACCGGCAAGAAAGACTCATGCCACCGGCGGTGCTCGTCGTCGCCAGCGCCGGCGCCGTAGCCATGTGGGGGTGGCTCGACGAGCACAATGTACGTCGTCCGATGAGCAGCAGAATGTTGGGTGGAGTTTGGCGCGATGGCTGGACGAGGATTGACGTAGCACAGCGCAGGTGCAGGGGAGAGGGAGGCAGTGAGCAAGAGAAGTGCGATTAAGGGATTGGGAGAGGGCGCCATTGTTTGGGTAGCACCGAGCTTGACGAAGGGATCGAGAGGAAAATGTGCAGTGGTGTTCTCTAGTTTGTATGCGTTTTGATTTTTTTTGGTTAAAATTAGAAGGGCGTAATCTGTCCAACCCAGCGTCATAACTTGGTGACGATTTTTCTGCATAGATTTCGCTGGAATCAATTACTTGGGAGCAATGTATATGGCCAGGTGTTAATCGAGTTATTGTCATAAATAATATTCACTTTTTTAGGCATGAACCTAGATGAAATTTCGGATGCACTTCACACTATGTGAAAATAAACTAGAAAAAAAAAATTCTTGTGTCAACGATTGAAAAATGGGTTTTCTACCGAGCTTATTTTAATTTGAGAAAATCATAGGAACCCTTCTCATCGTAGATTAAACTTCTACAATGTTGAGATGCACACAAAGAAAATACAATTAAGCAAAGAGAGAAGCGGGTATTGCCCTGGCTCGAGCCTCACAGCATGAGACAATAGCACTACTTTAACAGATGGATTTTAATGGGAATATAAATATAATATAGCTAAGATTTGAGGGAATATGAATATGAATGAATTACTTGGGAGCAATGTATGTGCCCAGATATTAATCGAGTTATTGTCATAAATAATTTACTTTTTTTGGCATGAACCTAGACGAACATTTCGGATGCACTTCACAATCTTAGCGAAAATATGCTAGAAAAAGTATGAAATATTGTGTCGACACTTAATCGGGTTTTTCATCGAGCTCGTTTTATTTGAAGGAATCAAACGAACCCTTCTCACCATAGATTATACTCCTACGATATCAATATTTGCATTAAATATACATCAAAGCAAAGAGAGAAGGCAGGTATTTACCCTGATTTGAGCCTCACAACTTGAGGAAATAGCCCTACTTTAATAGATGGATTTCAACGGGAATATGATTACAATGTGTCTATGATTCGAAGGGATCTAGTGTTATTGCCTCAATACCTTATCCTTGATGCCCTAAGGGTATTTATACCACGACACCTCTATCTTGTATGCATACCTTATAGAAGGGATTCAATGATCTCCCCTCGACCCAGCACAAGCTCATGCCTCGCTTCTACGACCCTTATAAGGTCGTGGGATATATTGGAGTGGTGGCATATTGCTTGGCGCCATTGCTCGAAACAGCCTAGATTCATGACGTCTTCCATGATTCGATGCTCAAACCTTTCAAGGGGGAGCTGCTCGTTTCTACCCTTCCACTGTCAGTTGACATATCTTCTCCAACTACAGACTTTGCATAGCTGACTCCCTACCAGTCCTTGCGTGGCTTTTCATCAAGGGACAACGTCAACTTCTGGTTCATTGGTTTGGTGAGCCAGAGAAGGCAACTACTTGGGACGATGCCGTGGAATTTCGATGATATCACCAAAGTTAGAGAGGTGATGGGAACCCTCTTCTTGCCTTGAAGCTTTAGTTTTTTTATTTGATTTAATTTTTATAGGGTTAGGGCTATGGTTAGTTCATCGTCTTGTCCTTGTTTGAAAGTGGGGTTTGATACCCGTATTCCTTAGGCCTTGTTCTTTTTAGTGTATCGTTGCGTTGGCGTAATACTGTAGCAAATTTGAGAGCCCTCGAAAAAAGGTCTAAAGATTATAAAAAAATAATTAAAAAATAGTTTTAGAATATTTGAAAAACTACTAAAATTCACGAAAAAATCGTTACGAATTATCACAACATAGAGGCTATATAAAAATAACAAAAATTACTACAGTAATACGCAACGGCACGATACGCTGAAAAAAAAAACATTTAATCTGTTTGTGGGCTACTGGCATTCATGTTCTCCTATGGTATAATAATTTTGTGCCGAGTTGTCACACAAAGTTACTCTCCACAGCGACGTCAAATGCTTTTGTCAACCTAAGATGTGGTTGGTGGAGGTAGATCAAAGAAGAATAGTTGAGAAGTTGAATTGGGATGTCTGTGCATCACATCTGGCAAGGAAAAATGAGAGATAACTCTATTTTTGTAACAAGTATTTGATAAAAGTTTGAGATTTTAGCTTTGGTTTGAATTTGAAACTTGTTTTTTTTTTTTCTGCTTTGCTCTTGTCTCGTCGGATGGTTGCGCCGGACCGTCGGGCACATCCTCCCGTTTGCCGCCGCTCTGTCGTCGCTAGCACCAATCGCTGCTGTCTTCTCTTCGTTTTACTTCCAAGCAGCGGCGCAAACATGCGAGTAGCGGCTGCCCTCCGTTTTCTCTTCTACTGCTGTCCACGATGTCCACTTGTAGATGCGTTCTTTACATTGAAGCAACGACAACCATGACAGACTAGCAACAGGGAAGGTAATACCATGCAGTAGAGTGATGGAGGGAAAGAAGAAAAAGAGAAGAGAAAGGGCTATTTCTTATTCGCTTGGAAATTTATAAATCTCAGTCATTTTTATTCACACAGGTTGTCACCGTCTTTCTTCTCTCCTGCTGCTGCCTTCCTCTTCTTCCACCGCCATGACCATAGGGTTATGGTTCTGATTTGGGTGTGGGTTAACTAGTGTCCTCGAAGCTTAAAGGGATGATAGGACAGGGGGTGAATCCACCACTAGACCTAGGTGGGTTGCCATGGATTTTGTTTCTCCTCTAATGTATACCCCGGTCCACTAATAAAAATCGGGACATCTCCTATTAGTTAAATGTTTATGTTTAGAGCGGTTGGTTTGGTCTTTGTTATTTTTCCTTTGCATCAATACTCATTTTGTTCTTTTCTCCATCCATACTCATTTTGTTCTTTCTCTTTCCATTGAGACTATGATTATATTTTTATTTTCATTTATTCTCTTGTTCTATTTCTTTCTGCTGAGACTATGATTACATTTTTCTTCGCAATGAGTTTAAAATAGAAATGACAATGAAAGTATCATTAAAACCATAATATTACAACGAACACATATTTAAAGTAACTTTAGATTAAAAAATTATACACGAAATACGATGAGTTGCAATATGTATTCAAATTCAAATTTAAATTAATACGATATACTTCTGATAGTTACCGTATATACCTTTTGCACATGAAGCTCTATTTTTTATTAGATATGAATTATATTAGGGTTGACATGTTCAAAAGTGTTTTTCTTATTCTTAGGGTAAAAAGCATACATGCCACTGTATAGTCTTCTTTGGACTGGAATGCCATCGCTAAGTTGTTTTTGACACAGACGCCATTATAAACAGCAAAAATATACATATATGCCATTATTTCAGCATGGAGAGAATTTTGGATGAAATACACATGGATAAAGGTCTAAAATACGGTCTGACATGTGGACCCCACATGTCAGCCTCTTCTTCTCATTTTCTTCTACCCTCCCCATTATCTCTCTCTGTCTCTCTTCTCTTCTCTTCTCTTCCTCCCCAATCTGCGACGATTCACGCTACGCCCGAGCTCGCCGTCGCCGATTCACACCGCGCCCGAGCTCGACGTCGCCGATTCGCACCGCGACTTCGCCGATTCCCGCGCGCCCGAGCTCGCTGTCGCCGATTCGCGCCGCTCCCGAGCTCGACTTCGCCGATTCCCGCGCGCCCGAGCTCGCCGTCGCCGATTCGCGCCGCGCCCGAGCTCGTTGTCGATGTTGCCGCGCCGATTCATCGTTGTCGAGCCCTTTGGCGTGCGGCGGCGTGGGGTTGCATCGGTGTGGGGAATGGGGCGGCGTCGGCGTGCGATGTGGGATGTCGGGCGGCGACGGCGTGGGGCTGCGCCGACGTGGGGCGGCGTCAGCGTGGCCAGCCGCTGGAGGGAGGGCGGAGAGAGAGCGCCACGAGGAAGAGAAGAGAGAGAAATAATGGGGAGGGAATAAGAAGATGAGAAGAAGAGGCTGGCATGTGGGGTCCACTTGTCAGACCGTATTTTAGATCATATATCCATGTGTATTTTGTCCAAAATTCTCTTTCAGTAGAAATAATGGCATGTGTGCACATTTTTGCTGTTTATAATGGCGTATGTGTCAAAAGCGACTTAGCGATGGCATTCCAGTCCAAAGGAGACTCTACAGTGGCATGCAAGCTTTTTATAAATCTAATATTGCAAATGTGAGGGTAGTTGTCAGTCAAGAGTTATTTAACTCACAGTTGATTTTTCATACCGTTGGTCCAGATCTCTCCCCCTCTTCATCCCTTGCCTCCCGATCCTATCCCTCTCCTCTCCCCTGACGCTCTCTCTCTCCTCGCCTCACGCTCATGCATGTCATTGCTATCAACGCCTAAACGCCCTCCACCCCTACCTCGCCAACCTAACCCGAATGGCCAGCGTCGATACACTTCATCCGTCGCCTAGCCACCGCCCGAGCCCGCGGCTCCAGAACCTCGCCGCCCCGCCACGATCCCCACCCTAACGCCATACCGTTTTTCCCGATCTCCCTCTAAGCCCAGAAGCACCATGAACCCACTCCAATTCGAACTCTAACCCTGACCCCAATGGCACGGCGACGGCGGTGGCTAGAGAGGACGAAGACCACGGCGACACATATAAGTAAAATATCGGCCAAAAGATTTTGAAACTTTCAAACGGCTGAGGATTAACAAACTCGATCGTTAATAATATTGCCATCATGGTTGATGGACGGCAGCCCTGAACTCTCTACTCGAACTTTAGCTAATACACGGCATGCCTTGCGTGGGCAACATATCTAGTGCTAAAGGTGGTTTCAGTGCTAATGTGCTAAATTCTAATCTAGGCCATTAGATCAAGTTTTGAAGGTTAAGATCTAGTGAGATGAAGGCCAACTCACTCACTTAAATGCTTACACATTTGAGATGGGAGACAACTCATTGTCATAAATGTTTTCACACCTAGCTGGTTAGTTAGATCTCAACCTTCAAAACTTGATCTAATGGCCTAAATTAGAGTTTAGCACATTAGCACTGAAACCACCTTTAGCACTAGATATGTTGCCGTGATGATTGATACATTCACGGCTGTTGTCCTCGACGTTGTCGACGTAGCAGACGAGATACTGGTCGAGGTTGCAGGGCCTGGCACGGGGAGAACGACACCAGTCTTCGTCGAGAAACATGGCGATGCCCTGATGGTAGCGGCCTAGGTGCACGGTGTCGCCGGCGATGGAGGGGAACATCTCGGTGGAGACGACCACGCAGTGCGTCAGCCCGGCGAACACGGTGCGGCGGCCGAGGCTCCCCACGGGGAGAAGCCTCCTCTCGGCGACGTCCACCTCCACCACCTCCATGAGGCCGGTGACGCCGCCCCCGAGAACAGCGCCGTCGACCGCTTCCGCTTGTGCGCTGCCCTCCCGCCGAAGTGGTTGACGTTTCGCCATCGCCAGTACCGCACCATCAAGATCCTCCGCAGCCGCCGCCGCCGCCGGCCGCCGCCGCCGTCGCGGCCGTGAAGGAGATGACGCCATTGAGTTCACGTGTGTGTGGCGCGCACACATGGCGCTGGCCAATTATTTCCACTAGCCGAGGCACCGGCCGCAGCTCGAGAATGTAGACGGAGCCCTCCGGTGAGGTCAGGTAGCAGCGCCGTCCCTGGGACAGCAACGAGTAGAAGAGCGCCTTGCAGTTTTTTTTGAGGAAAGGCAAAAGAATTGCCTTTGTATATTAATAAAAGAAGGGAATTACAGGGTGGGGGGAGATTTACGACCCCTCCCCTCTTGGGTGCCAAAACAAAAATTAACTAATTACAAAGGGGGCGCCTGTGGCCGCCCAGAGGCGCAGGTCATTGAGCAGTTGGGAAAAGAAGATTGACGCTGGCCTATCGACAAGGCGAAAGATGCGACTATTCCGCTCAATCCAGTGGTGCCAAATATTGGCTGCGGCGACAGAGAAAGCCTCGCGGTTGGCCACGCCCCGAAGGATGTCCCTATCCCACCAGTCAAGGAGACAGCTGGAGTTGGACCATCCCAAGGGGTCAAGGCGCGGCAAAATGAGCAAGGAGGCGAGTCGGGTCCACACAAAAAGACTGTAGCTGCACTGCAAAAAGAGGTGTTCCGGAGTCTCTAAGTTTCGCCTGCAAAGGGGGCAGAAGTACTCGTTGGGCAGGTGTCGACGGAGAATGGCATCCGCGGTCATGACTTGCCTGAGAAGGAGCGTCCAGAGGAAAAACTTGCATTTGGCGAGAGCCCAAATCTTCCACACGAGGTGCAAGGCAGGCTTAGGCACGTGTCCAATGAATTGAAGGAGATAGGCTGACTTAACTGAAAAATTTCCGTTGAAAGTGAAGAACCAAGGGAAACAATCAGGGTTGGACGGGTGAAGTTGCACTTGGGCGATCTGATGAAAAAGCAAAAGGAGCTCTGGGAAGAGTTGCGGGGTGAAGTTACGTCTCAGGTCGGAGATCCAGCAAGGATTTGTCAACGCTTCAAGGACCGATCTGTTCTTCCGGGAGGAAGCTACGAACAGATTTGGAGCCAAATCCCGAGGCGCACAACCCGCAAGCCAACGGTCATTCCAGAAGGAGGCGGAGGAGCCAGTACCCAGGATGACTTCGGTGCCAGCCCTAAGCAGATTGACGTCAGCTTCGGGAGAGGGCAGGCAAAGGGGGGCCCAGGCCGGAGAGGGCGAACACCTACTGGCCCAAGGCCAACGCAACCGCAGCGCCCTGCTGAACCTGACTAGGTCGAGCACTCCAAGCCCCCCGAACGAGGTCGGCGAGCAAACCACATGCCAGCTGACTCTACCTCCACTAGCTGAGGAATCGGTGCCCTTCCAAAGCCAGGCACACCTAGAGGAGTCGATTTTTCTGATGACCGAGGAGGGTGGGTTGATGACAGACAGGATGTAAGTGGGAAGTGCGGAGAGGACCGCCTTGAGAAGCGTAAGACAACCTCCTTTTGACATGAGAGGACCACGCCAGCCCGCCAATCTGGAAGACACTTTGTCGATTAGCGGCTGGAAATGAACGTGACGCAACCGCCGGACGGAGAGGGGCATCCCCATGTATTTTATGGGGAAGTTGGTTTGCTGCGCCGGAAAGTCTTGGAGAACATGGTCAAGGTCAATTCCTTCGCATCGTATAGGAATCACCTGACTCTTGGAGAAATTGGTCCGGAACCCTGTGATTTCACCGAACACCTGGAGAATAGAAGCTAAGGCGGAGACATCTTCCTTGAAAGGCTTAAGGAAGATGGCTGCATCATCAGCAAAGAGAGAGATCTGGGTGGCAAGTTGGGGCCCTTGAAGCGGCGAAAGGGCTCCAGAGGAGGTTGCCCGGTTGAGCAGGGCGATTAGCAGCTCAATGGCGAGGTTGAAAAGAAAAGGGGACAACGAGTCTCCCTGCCTTAGGCCCCTGCAGTGATGAATCGTGTCAATTGGGTGGCCGTTAAGGAGAACTCTAGATGAAGACGAGGCAAGGGACATGGAGATCCAATCACGCCAGCGGACACCAAAGCCGCGGGCGCGAAGGTTGTCTAGGAGGTAAGTCCAGGACACTCAATCAAAGGCTTTCTCAAGGTCCAACTTGAGTAGGAGGGCGGGGGTGTTGGATCTTTGGAGAGATTTGGCCGTATTCTGGACGAAGAGAAAGTTTTTCTGGATTTGCCTTTTTTTAATGAAAGCGCTTTAATTGGGGGAAATGAGGTCGTTCATGAAGGGAGCTAGCCTGGAAGCTAGGATCTTGGTGAAGAGCTTGCCCACACTATGAATAAGGCTGATCGGGCGGAAATCCAAGGCTGAGAGTGGGGTGTCTTTTTTGGGCAGAAGGATAATGAGCGCAGAATTGAGGCCAGCTAGCCCATTGCTGTCAAGATTGAAGAGGCATTGAAGTGTCGCTAGCAGATCAGTTGAGGTGAAGTCCCAGCAGGCCTTAAAGAAATTCCAGGTGGAGCCATCTGGTCCGGGGGCCTTGTCATTTGGGCGGGAGAAAAGCACCTTCTTGACTTCCTCCAAGGACAGAGGGTCTTCCAGGGTGGAGAGGTCGAGGGACGGCAACCCAAGAAAATTCCAATCGAAGGTGCGCTGAGCGGGGGGTGGGAGACGGAGGAGCTTTCACCAAAAATTGCACTGAAGTGTTGGAAAAGGATGCGCGCCTTATCCTAGAACTCCGTGTGCAGCCCAGTCTGGCTCTGGAGGGAGTGAATGAAGTTTCTACGGTGGCGCCCATTTGCCCTAAGGTGGAAGTACTTGGTGTTTGCATCGCCAAGTTTGAGCCAGGTTAGACGCGACCGCTGCTTCCACTTGATTTTCTCAATGGCGCAGACACCCAAGACACGAAGCTTGAGGAGTCTCCGGAGGGAGATTTCGTTGGCTGACAAGGCGTGGGCTTCCATGGCCATGTCAAGGAGTCTTATCACTTCGGATGCAATAGAGAGTTGAAGCTTGATGTCGCCCACCTGAGCGCGGCTCCAGGCTTGCAAGGCGGAGGTAGTGGTGGATAGTTTGCATTTAAGACGGAGCAACGGGTGGGTGGGCAGGGACGGAGAAGGTTGGCACCAGGTCTGCTGAGCGAATTCCAGGAAGACATTTATGGAAAGCCAGAAATTCTCGAAACGAAATCGGTGCAGAGGTCTAGGGAGATTTTCGGCTGTGAGGAGTAAAGGGCAGTGGTCTGAGGCAGAGGAAGATAAAGGTAGGAGGGAACAGGAGCTCCCAAGCGGCATTTGCAAAGGCTAGATCGAGGCGGACGAGGGTAGGGTTAGACTGCTCGTTGCTCCAGGGGAAGCGCCTTCCCACAAGATTGATTTCACGAAGGCAGCAGTCATCAAGAGCGGAACGGAAACGATTCATGAGCCTTCTGTTAATGTTGTGGTTATTCTTGTCCGAGGCTTTATAAATCAAGTTGAAGTCGCCCAGGATGAGCCAAGGACCACCAAAATGGGAGGAGATTGTTCGAACTTCATGGAGGAAAAGCGGCTTTGCCTAGTCGTCTGTCGGACCATAGGCGTTCAAGATGATCCAACTAGGTTGGCCGTCCAGGGGAGAAACCCGAGCGGAAATTGAGTGTTGTAGGAGCAAGGGATCCGATAGGTGAACCCGAGCGACGTCCCAAAGGAGGAGCAGGCCTCCCCTGGTGCCAGCAGCCGGAACTTGAAGCACACCTTGCAGCCTATGGATTGAGATTTCGAGGAGCAGTTGGTGCGTCGGGAGGAGAGCTTTGATTCTTGAATAGCAAGGATAGTGGGGTTGTGTGCACGCACTAGGGAAGCGTCTTGCAGTTGCCGGCCGCCGAGACGTAGCCCGGGTGGAGCGCCTGGCCTGGGGCTACCACCGTCCAGTGCGCGTCGCCGGGCTTGGCGACGACGATCATGGACATATAGTCCCTCAGGCAGAGCACGAGGGTGGGCGACGAGGTAGAGTCGTCGAAGCCGGCGCTTTGATCATGCTGGGCTTCATGCCCCCGCGACAATACGGGGTCGCCACCTTGCCCTTGCCCTTGCTGTTCTGGGAGACGATGTCGGAGATGGTGGGGAAATCGGTGACGGCGCTGGTGAGAGGGTTGAGAAGGCGGATGGTCTCCGTGTCCCTGTGGACGAGGACGAGGAGGCCGTCGGCGGCGCACACGTGGTAGTGGGTGGAGAGCGCCGGGAGGTCGACGCCGATGGAGGCGGCCGTGGCCAGGTTGAGCAGGCGGCGGCGGGGCCTGGCGTCGTGGGTGATGCTGAGCACCGCCCAGCTGCGGGGGCGGAAGCGGGGGTCCAGGGGCCCCACTACCGCGCGCGGGTCGGTGGCGAGGTCGCGCCAAGGCTGGCACACGACGCGGAAGCGGAGGTACTCGGTGACGTCGAGGTTGAGCAGCCGGCCGGAGACCTCGTCGACGAGGTTAGGACCAAGGTTGGCCCAGTCCTTCCAGCCCCGTGATTCTGCCTCCCTTCGCAAGCGATCCGACGATTCCGTGAGGAGGCGGCGCCGCCGCGCTGGCGTCATGATCACTCCTTCAGACGATCCCATAGCCATAGGGGACGGAGACATGGACGGCAGCGTGCTAGGTGCCTAGGTGTACGTAGCTCGCGATCGAGTGGCTCCGGGCTTTCTTCTTGAGTTCTTGTAGAAGACGAGGCGCTAACTCACACACACTACTCGATAGCCGTGCGTTGCGACGGCGATTCTGGAGTCCCTGCCATATATTTCGCAGATCTGTTCCTCGTCGCATGTAGGAGCTGCCCTTCCGTATCTCTATCTCCATCCTATCCGGCACGACCATTGGTTTGAGGTTAGGGTTAGGGTTACTGATTATTGTTCTGATTCCTAAAAAGTAGTTGCTAAATGAATCCTAATTTGGGGAACGTTATGTATGAGATCCTGTTCTATTATTTGGTTCGATCTTGTAGTCCAAATTAAGAATTCCATACCATGACGTATCTAGAATAGTAGTCATTAGTGAAAAAAGAATAGTTATACAAACTAGTATAATGCCCGTGCTCTGCCACGGACTATAAAAGGATGAAAGGAAAATATAATTCGTAGAAAAATATATAACCATTAAGGGTGATTTGTAGGAAAGATCGAGAGTGTAGCACGTGACATAATGTAGCTTGGATCGTTTAGGGTGGATCCAAGCATCCGGAATAATCTATGTATCAGCCTTTGCTACGGACGTTTAAAGGAAAGGGAGGAATACATTAATGATAAACAAAAACATAAATTGAAACATTATTTGACATAAATATTAGGGTTAATCATAAATTACTCTTCGTAATTCCATAAATTGAAACATTATTTGACATAAATAATCTATCCATCAGGTACCATTATTTGACATAAATATTAGGGTTAATCATAAATTACTCTTTGTAATTCCATAAATTGAAACATTATTTGACATAAATAATCTATCCATCAGGTACCATCTTTGCATTAAATGGTCTATTAGGCTCACTCGAGATCCGAATGGCTCTTCATGATCAGTGTTCAATTGCTGATCAATGTAGCGTTTTTGTTCCTGTTTAATTAAACAGAAGACAAAATGGTTAATCACAAAAGCAGCAGGCAGAAGCATATGCCCCAAAATGGGTATGATTACGTATGGCTGGCGGCTGCACCATATAAATAAACTAAACAATTTAGAATAGTAAACCGGAAACTGATATCCTTTGCAAAGCACACCCAGCATACAGTTAACTTCAAAATTTTCACAGAAAAGAATCTAAAATATAAAATTTTCACGGTTAACTTCAAAATTTTCACAGAAAGGAATTTAATTAACTTGATTGACATTTCATGGGCCTCCCAAATTTAGGAACCAGTGGATTCCAGATTTAAAGATAAAGTAGCACTTACCCGCATTCTTTTCTTCTCTTCCTCCCTTTCCTGCCTGAGCATAACATACTCGTCCAACATAGCTAGGAGGGGTACAGCATCATACATAAAGCACAGACCACGACTTTCTTCCCAGGCCTTGGTCTTGGCCACCAGAGTTTCAACAAGAGCTAAAATGAAAGGTTCATTACATTAGCAAGGAATAAATAAAATGAATAACCAGGCGAAATAAAGCAACCATACTCCACAAAATACCCAGAAAACACCGGAATAACTAAAAATAATCCCCATGAACATAATTAGATCTTGTAAGCCATAAAATTAATTCACAGCCAAAGGAACAGAAAGATCTAAAAATAATCCCCATGAACATAATTAGATCTTGTAAGCCATAAAATTAATTCACAGCCAAAGGAACAGAAAGATTGTTGACTTTTAAACAAGTACTAAAGGGGGGTACCTCTTCTGTGAGCCACTGCAAGGTCTCCCAATCAATTTATTATCTAAAAAAAATTTCCTCCTATTTTGATAGCCCTAGGTTTCTTAACCATTCTACAACACATCTGTTTTTAGCATTTTCTCCAATGCAAGGTTCTCTTTCAGGATTGGAATTACATTCCTGCAGCATGGGTGATTCAAACATCTTAATAGTTAATATCTTATAATATTTGATGAAGTGGTTATAAAGACTTATCAGGAAATGCCATACGAAGTATCAATTTTATTTTACTCCCCTCTCCACTAACCCATCAATGGTTAAAAGCATTCAGTAACCGGAAGATATCAAATCAAAAGGTTCATTACACCCTTTGGGTTCTTGTGTCTCAGGTTAACATAATATAGAAAGAGAAGTCCCATATTGTTGACACCCTAGCAATGCAAAGTGAAAATAATACTGGTAAATATATTCATGCAACATTCGAGCAAGGCAGAAGATAGTGTGCAACAACAATTCATTGTGAGCATAATTTAAATTAGATAATAATATTTAATAATAAATGAATCAATTTTTTTAACCAAATCGAACCCTACTGATATTTCTCCTCCTTTCCTTTTTCTATCAGGCCAACTCTTCCAAGAAGCCACAAGCTGCAAACACTGACAGAAGCAATGCTTTGAGTAAAACAGCAGGCAGCAAGAAACCTGCCAAGGCTGGTACCAAGCAAGGGAACATAATGTCATTCTTCAAGAAGATATAGTCCTGCACGCTTATCTGATGGACTTCACCACTTACAACCACCAACCTAACAAATATATACAGTTTGGAACTCAAGACAAACATGATTCATATCAAGTCAAACATGATTCATAAAAATAATAGAAAAATAATGCATGCAGAAGTAGAAATAGTGTAATGAACGATGACCATGACAATTACAATGACATCACATTGTTTTTTTTAAAAAAAAGAACTTTTATCCAAAGCAATGATAAACATGATAATTCACATCTATTGGAGCCAATAGAGAGACACTGTGGTCATAAAAAATCCTGTTTAAGCTCCTATTTCTGAACAATACAACAACAAAGGGGGCGACTGAGTGGGAAGAGGCGGTGCGATGGGAGGAGGAGGCGATGCCGGAGTGGGGTGAACGGCTTCAATGGAAGCTGAGGCAGCGGCGACGATGCAGAGGGAGAGAGAGAGGAGGCGATGAATGTTTAGCTTTTCTGAAATAATGTAAAAACTATACCTCGGAAATCCATTGTCCAAGCAACAATGCAACTTTTTGACGAATGATACGCATATTGGGGTGGCCATTTGAAATTTCGATAGATAGTGATCCATGGAACCAGTAGAAATAAGAAAAAAAACAGGGAAGCAAATTTCGATATAGCCATTGATGATGCTTACTTGTCTTACAAAAAGACACTGCCTCTTACTTATCCTATAAAAAGACACTCATGCATAAATATAATTCGAGCATTTGGGTGCAAAACATGATTACCTATAGTTCCTGCATGACTCAGCAAGTCCTTGAGAATGAAAATTTCACCTTCCTTCAAAGTTAAAAGCATAATAACATATAAGCATCTCAACATCAGTATGTACATGACAAGGAGAAAAAATAAACGGCAAAACAAGGAATGTAACCATTAAGCATGATATATACAGCCAAAACACAATAGCACAAGTAAGTATAAGGAGTAATTTGTTCACTATTTTTTGAGCAAGAGGTCCTGCTAATTATCAGAAGTTGTAATTTTAAATTATAGGCGTCCTGCTAATTATCAGAAGTTGTAATTTTAAATTATAGGCCAACATGCACATATATCCCCTTTTGATCTAATTAGCATGCAAGGATCATACCAAATTGAAGAAAGAAGGAATCTTTTTGTCCCTCTTCCATCAGCAGTAGCTTTGACACTTGGATGCAAAACCAAATCATCAAATCTGCACTAATTGTGGTCACGTTACACTAAAATTGGTTATTTGAACACCGGAAAGTATCACATGTATAAATTGCTATGGTCGAGTAATACTAATCTTATAACAAATGAAAATTCTTCTAGATATAGGATGAAGTTTAATAATCATAATAAAATTTAAAGGATGCTTTGACACCATTTTCTAGTCCGTCATGCATGCCTCCACAGCTAGTTGACTTGGTTGGATGCCACCTATTAGTCAACCACCATCAGTGCAATCAGCCTCCTTAACGAACCGGTTCAAAATATAATTAGGTTAGAAGTGGGACATCATTTGCCACAACAGTGGAAAATTATATATAGTGCTTGTTGTTTCCAAGATCTTTAAGGCGAGAAATGTTAGGTGTACAGTTCCTGCATCACTCAGCCAGTTAGAAGATGTGCCGGTGTTCTTTGCAAAACACCAGGGAAGTAAGCATGGTTATGAGTGAGAATCAGCTAGCAAGAGAATGCAAGGAATGTATGTATGCAAGGATATGCAAGACCAACGAAATGTAGGTATTCAAAAACAATACTTAACATCTGATTGGCGACTAAGGATGCATGCTCCAGAAGATAGCTACCAGGATACTCTTTACTCCCTAACATGAACAAAAGGAAATGAAGCTCCTACTTTGGCAGAGCCATTGTCAGTCCAACACAGTTACCATGGATGCAAATGATGCAAATCTAGGAAGATTTCAAACTACATCTAGGTACATATACTTAAGAACACGGGAAGTATGCAAGTACGTGAATACTAGCTACAAAGGTGTCTCCAACTGCCAGTCCGCCCTACCTTTCCCCACATGCAACATGGCAGTCTTGAAAGAGGATCCTAAGGCGTGGGGGGGGTGAATAGGCAATTTTAAATCTTTTCAAGTATTTGTTGATTAAGCATCATATTAAGAATTACCCAATTCTAGTTGCAATTATCAAACAAGCGGAAGCGATAAACTAAACACAAGGCAACAAAGACATGGCATTCAAATTAGCATAAGCAATGCAATAAGAGTAAGTGCGGGAATATAAATGAGAGGGAGACACGGTGTTTGTTTGACCGAAATTCGGAGCCGCAACTCCTACTCTCCGTTGAGGCTACCCCTTGCGCACAAGGACCGGCTCACTCTCGAGCCTCACGCCTCACTTACTCCCGGTAGTCGTTCCGTCACTCCGGCGAGGTGGACTCCGTCACCCGTACACCGACTCGAGAGTAGCCACACGCCAAGGCCTACTCCCAAGCCCAACACCTCCATGAAGGATGTCGTCTTCAAAAGTAACAAGCGTAAAACGCCCTGATCATGCTGGATCGAAGGACTTCCATGAAGCTCGGTATTGAGGTTTTATGAATTTGTGGCTTTGGATGATTTGTGGGTGGAGGAATGGCTCTAGAACACCTAATTGATGGGCTATGAATGTGGTAGGTGAAGTGGAGCAGCAAACCTCAAAATAGCCAACCACTAGGTAGGTATTTATAGCCCCTAGAGTAAAACTAGCCGTTGCCCCTCGGAAGAGGACAAAAAGACTAGCCGTTAGCCTCTACCGGACTCCGTCCGACAGCGGCAACTGCTCACTGAAAAAGAGCTGATCGGACGCCGTCCGGTAAGGACCGGACGCCGTCCGACAGTAGGAGTGGGCTGGAGGTTGGCTAACCGGACGGCCTCTCAGACGCCGTCCGACCAGAAAGGGCCTTGGTTTTTAACCTGACCGGACGCCGTCCGGTAACGACCGGACGCCGTCCGACATTGACGATGCAAAGGACCGGACGCCCCTCAGACGCCGTCCGACAGCGAGAACCACCTAAATTTGAACCTTATCGGACGCCGTCCGGTGACTACCAGACGCCGTCCGACAGAAAGGATTTTCGGCTAAAAGGTGATGGGAAAATTTAGGTGGGTTTCTCTCTCTCTCTAGATATCTCACAATGGGATATTTGGGTATTTTTAGAAGTGGTGGACTACGGAAACCGAGTTTTCAAGAATTCGCAAAGATCCGGCATAGTCCGAGATATTCAAACCCCTTTTGAAATCCGACGAAAAAACAGAAAAAATAAAACCTAACTACTCCTAAACTATACGTGACCTCTTCTCTCGCCCGGTCACGCATTTGAAACCTTGGAGCAGCTCAGAAAATTGTCGAAGCTTCCAATTAGGGTTTTGCAATAACGCCGAGTCTTCGCTAGGGTTCCGAGAAGTCCAAAAAACCCCCTAGCACTTTATATTAATTAATTTTGTCATCAATGCCACTAATAAAAATTTGGGCTCAACGATGCTCACAATCTCCCCCTTTGTGGCACTTGATGGCAACCCAAGAGAGAATAAAATTTTTGAGCTGCAAAAGGGGTTAGTGCAATACAAATATACGAGCAATTTCAATAATTAAGAAAGCCACAACTCGACCACAAAGATGTGCAAACAAGAGAAGCTCCCCCTAAATTTATGCATAAATTTTTAAAACCACAACCAACAAGGTTCAAAGGACATAAAACGAATCAGAGAAACAATCACAACCTTAACCGAGTATCAAGGTAACCAATAATATTACAGGTAAAAGCAAAACCTCGATTTCACTACCCATCTCATTAACTCATGCTATTCTCTATACCTTCTCCCTAACTTCTCCCCCTTTGTCACCAAGTGACACAAAAGGGAAAATCTCCTAACCATTCTACTCTTCTGGATCTTCATCCATGTCGTCGCCTCCGTCATCTCCTTGGCCACCGGAAGAGGAACCCTGACCTCTGGGATGCTTGAGCAAAGGCATATGAGCTGCAGAGGGTACCGACCGAGGTGAGGAAGGATCATCAAAAAGCTGGGTCGGTTGAGGATTTGGCAAAGAAAAGTTGAGATGGCGAGCGACTTCTCCACTAGTAAAATGAATCTTACCAGGAGGAGGATATGACTGTGGTGGAGGCACAAAGGAAGGAGCAGGCCCGGAAGGAGGGTATACCCAAGGATGAATCGGTGGTGGGTAGGCAGGTGGGCGAGGAAAACTCTGAGTCTGCTGGTAAGCCTGATAGCTGTCATGAGCATGTGAGTACCATGAGTAAGGATTGGCCCCTTCTGGAACGGGCATAAACATTGCACCCATGTACTGTACCGCTGACTTGAACTCTGCAAATTCATCATTTAAATAAGTTTGCTGCCCTGCCAGATCTGTCATCTCCCTGCGGGTGGCTGCTAGCTCTTCTTTCACCTCAGTGTGAAAAGTTCTCATTTCCGTCCGCAGCCCCCTCATCTCACCTATCAAAGCATCATACCAAGGAGGAGGTGCAGCGGCAGAAGAACTCACACCAGGTGCTGGCACAAATGGCTGCATTGGAGCAGCAGGAGCAAAAACAGGAGCTGGTGGAGGAGCATCATCACCAGGTCTACCCAACTTGGGCTTGCTCCCAAGTGAGTTCAAGAAATTTTTCATTTGATGCCTTTTGATTCTGTTGCTCCAACTCTTTACCTCATCCTCGGAAACCCGCTGTGTCCTAGAAAGAAGCAGGCCAACATATGGAGCTAGAGGAAGTGGTCTATTGACCTCTCTGAAAATGGCGTCATCAAACTCTCCCAGAATGGTAGCTCCAACATTTATGGTTCTGCCTATCAGAAGATAGAGCATAAACCAACTGCAAATTGGTAGAATTCTGTCGCGATTGCCACTTCGGACAAATAGTGTGCTTCGTAGAATAAGATTGATCTGGGCAGGCTCCTGTCGCAATTGATTTGCCTGTCCCACATTTATTTCCTCATCATCAAGATCAAGGTACATGAATCTGACTTCATCCAAAGGAGGATATTTAGCCCTCCAGAAGGCATCCTCATAAGCCATTTCATTTAAGTCAGAGCCAGTATCTGGAGTGCCCAAAGCATCATTCATATTTGCCACGGAGATCCCCTAAATAATTGCATCAACTGAGTGGTAGTAGCTGAACTCTGACTCATCCTCAGCAGGTAGCAGCGTGGCAAAGAACTCATAATTTCTTTCTTTAGACCATGTCAACTTCTTATTTGAGACCAAAGCTGTCAAGCCTGGAGTAGAACTGAAAATGGTGAAAACCTCAGGTCCTACGGCTGCGGTGATTTCATCCCAGTCAATACAATGAGGGTCCCTAGGACCAGTCTTGGGAGCAGAGAAACACATATAAAGCTGCTTCTGAAATTTTGTGTGAAACCTGAAATCCCTGGTATCCTCTCGCCGCTGAGGGAACCATCTAGCATATGATACATCTCGCTTTTTCTTCAATGTCTCCATAGATAACTTCAGGACCGAATTATCCAGAGGGTCGTCCTCAGCGACCACAGTCTCAGTAACATCCTCGTCAATCGGGTGCTCCGCATATGTCTCATCATCAAGATCCTCGGCTGAAGCAAAGGAAGATCCCGCAACCCAAGTCCAATGGAGTCCCTGATCAGGCTGCTGCTGAATATCCGCTCTAGTCACTCTACTTGGGCGAGGAGGAGTGGCACTGCTAGCCGTCTCATCTATGTAATCAGGATCGCCCTTACTGCCGCTGTCACGACGACCGCTGAGGGTCCTGCTCAGAGCCTTCCCAAACTTCTTCAATGATTTCGACATGTTGAATTACTCCCTCTGACAAAGTGACCACTCTGACCAGAACGATCTCACTGCCGAATGCCACTGACCAACGATCCACTGACAAAGTGCCAACCCCACCACGAGCCAACCCGAGCCCTAGACGGGAAGGAAGAAGCCACCGTGCGCGAGGAGATCGTCCCCAAGGCCCTTCCCGATAGGGGAAAGGAGGGGAGCTCGACAGAGACGAGGCGCGCGTACGAGGCCGTCCAACTTCAATCCCCGCGGTGGGAATCGAAGAGGAGAACGAGGGGGCGCCGGTGGTGGTGGTGGTCGTCGCCGGAGATCGCCGGAGGGGCCTCCCCGGAGAGGAGGAGCAGCAGGGGCGGCGCCGGTTTGGGAGGAGAGAGGAGATCAAATGAGGAAAGAGAGAGGCGAAGAGGTAAGTTATAGAGTAGTTCCGCACGGTTGGGCCCTGTCGAACGGCGTTCGACCGTTACTGATCTGCGTCCGACAAGATCTGGTGCAGCGCCTGATGGACCTCGTCGGACGGGTCGTGAGAGAACGACGACGGCGTCCGACAGCGATAGTCGGCTCGAATCGACCTTTATCGGACGGCGTCCGTGGTAGCCGGAAGGCGTCCGGCGATCTAATTCAGACCACACAATACCACAGCTTGACGACGTCTGAGACTTTCCGGACGGCGTCCGATGAAGACAAATTTCACAGCTGCTTGCTCTTCTGACCAGTGGGCCCCACCAATGCGAGAATTTTTTATAAAATTAATGTTTTGAAGTGATGATCTCCATTTTTACTCAAAATTCAAAGGAAGATTCAAATGTGAGCAATTTGAAGTGATTTTCTAAGATTTTAATTTTGAAGGGACAAGATTATAATATGACAAATGAAACCAAATTAAATTCAAAAACCCAAATTTTGATCTTAGAGACCAAGAAAATGTGTGAACCCAAATTTTGCCTTGATTTCTCATATAGGCATGAAAATCGAGCATAGGGGTTCACTTTAGAGTTTGAGCACATGTTTTTGAATTTTGGCTCCTCCTTTTTTTAAAAAAAATATTTTCAACAATTTTGATGCCATATGATTTTCAAGAGAAGAAATATGCATATGGAACAAATTTTTCAAAGGGATAAGATTTTCAAAAATTAGAGGTTTGAAGTGATAAGATAATAAGGGTAGCTTATTAAGTTCAAATTTGTTTTGGCTTGAAATATAGGACAAGAATGTGCTAACCCAAAATCAAATTTATCTTTTCACCACTAGAGGGAGTTTTAAGATCATGAGTTGAAACTAAACTCCCCCTAAATGCGACAAGGGTCAAATGCAAATGGAAAGATTAAAATAAGACCCAAAAATCACAAAAACTAATCAACACGCATTTGATCTATCTAGTATGTTGAGTTCATTCCTTAATTTGCAAAACCGTGCCTCATCTAAGGGTTTGGTGAAAATATCCACCAATTGGTCTTCCGTTCGCACGTAGGCAAGCACAACGTCACCCTTTGCAACATGGTCACGAATAAAGTGATGTCGGATGTCGATGTGCTTTGTACGGGAATGTTGGACCGGATTGTTGGTTATTTTCACCGCACTTTCATTATCGCATAGAAGTGGCACTTTATCAAATTTTAGCCCAAAGTCACTAAGCATCCGTGTCATATACAAGAGTTGAGCACAACAACTCCCCGCCGCTACATATTCTGCTTCCGCGGTAGATAGCGCTACGGAGTTTTGCTTCCTCGAAATCCATGACACGAGTGAGTGTCCTAGCAAGTGACAACCCCCCGAGGTGCTTTTGCGATCAATTTTGCAACCGGTATAATCCGAGTCGGAATAGCCAAGAAGCTCAATACGCGCTTCCTTGGGGTACCAAAGACCTAGGCTAGTAGTGATTTTTTAATATCTCAAAATGCGTTTTATGGCGATAAGATGCACTTCTTTAGGGGATGCTTGAAAACGAGCACACATGCACACACTAAACATAATATCGGGTCGAGAAGCGGTAAGATAGAGAAGCGAACCGATCATAGAGCGATAAAGCTTTTGGTCCACGGGCTTTCCATCTTCATTCAAATCAAGATGTCCATTAGTGGCCATTGGTGTTTTGATCGATTTGCAATCGTCCATTGAAAACCGCTTGAGAAGGTCCTTTGTGTATTTCTCTTGACAAATGAAAGTCCCTTCTCGAAGTTGCTTGATTTGAAATCCAAGAAAGAAAGTGAGCTCTCCAATCATCAACATTTCGAATTCCTTGGACATCATTTCTCCAAAGTCCTTGCATTTAGATTTGTTAGTGCATCCAAAAATAATATCATCCACATATATTTGACAAATAAATATGTCATTTTCAATAGGCTTTAGAAACAATGTGGAATCAATCGCACCGGTTTTAAATCCCTTTTCTAAGAGGAAGTCCCTAAGACGCTCATACCATGCTCTAGGAGCTTGCTTGAGACCGTATAGCGCCTTAATGAGCTTATAGACATGGTTTGGATGTTTGAGGTTTTCAAAACCGGGCGGTTGCTCGACATAGACAAGTTCATCAATAAAACCATTTAGAAAAGCACTCTTAACATCCATTTGAAAAAGAGTTATGTTATAGAGAGAGGCGAATGCCAAGAGTAACCGTATAGCTTCAAGTCGAGCAACGGGGGCGTAGGTTTCTCCATAGTCAAGTCCTTCGATTTGTGTGAAACCTTGCGCCACCAATCTTGCTTTGTTTCACACCACTTCACCGTTCTCATCTTGTTTGTTGCGGAAGACCCATTTAGTTCCAATGACATTGTGGTCCTTCGGTCTTTCTACAAGCTCCCAAACTTCATTGCGGGTGAAGTTGTTTAGTTCTTCATGCATGGCGTTCACCCAATCCGTATCCGCCAATGCCTCATCAATGGTCCTAGGCTCAACAATAGACACAAAGGCGTGATGCTCACAATAATTTGTAGTATGAGAACGGGTTCTTACGCCTTGATTGAGATTGCTAATAACTTGATCTAGGGGATGATCCTTGGAGAGAGTGCGGTGTTGTTTGACGGGTACTTGTAGATCAACGCCTCCCCCTTGAGCTTGATCAACTTCGAAATTCGCATCTCCGTCCACCGCTTGATCTTGAGTTGTTGGAGAGGTGTCTTGAGCTTGATTATCGATGGAGGTGGTAGGAGAGACGACTTCATCTTTTGGCACCTCCGGTGAGGGTCGAATTTCCTCCAACTCCATGGCTTCACGTGGTAGCTCATCACCTACATTTCTTGTCAAATCTTGCTCATTTTGTGAGCCGTTAGTTTCATCAAACTTGACATCATAAGCTTCCTCAACGAGCCCGGTAGAATTATTAAAAACTCGAAAAGCTTTTGAGTGAGAGGAGTACCCTAACATGATACCAATGTCGCACCTCTTTTGGAACTTACCCAAATGAGTTCTTTTCTTATAGATGTATACCTTGCAGCCGAAGACTCGAAAGTAAGAGATGTTGGGCCTTCGTCCCACTAGTAGTTCATATGAGGTCTTGTGAAGGAGTCGGTGGAGGTAAAGGCGGTTGATAGCATGGCACGCCGTGTTGATGGCTTCCGCCCAAAAAGCATGCTGCGTGTTGTACTCGTCAAGCATTGATCTTGCCATCTCTATCAACGTACGATTCTTCCTTTCCACCACTCCATTTTGTTGGGGAGTGTATGCCGCCGAGAATTCGTGCTTCACACCTAACTCATCACAAAATTCCTCAACATTTGTGTTAGTGAACTCGGTGCCGTTATCACTCCTCACCTTTTTAATAAAAGAGTCAAATTCTTTTTGAGCTTTCAAAGCAAATCTTTTAAACACATCACCGGTAAGAGATTTGTTTGCAAGGAAAAATACCCAAGTGAATCGAGAGAAATCATCGACAATCACATAACAATAAGAATTACCGCCTATGCTCGCATAGGTGGTTGGGCCAAATAAATCCATATGCAAAAGTTCAAGTGGTCGGGATGTAGACAAAAAAGTCTTAGTCGGATGAGAATTAGCCACTTGCTTGCCGGCTTGGCATGAGCTAAATAAACGATTTTTCTCGAATTTGACATCCTTCACTCCAACAACCAAGTTATCTTTAAAAACCTTTTTCAAAGTGCCCATTCCAACATGTCCAAGACGTCTATGCCACAACCAACCAAGAGTGGTTTGAGTGATAAGACAAGTCTTGATTTGAGAAGATTCACGGTTTGAAAAATTAACCAAATATAAGTTTTGAAACCAGGTGTCTTCAAATGCAACACTTTGATCCTTAGTGGAAACGACACGAACTCCGTTGATCGAGAGGAAACAATCAAAACCCAAATCGCACACTTGAGCAACGGAGAGGAGATTAAAGTTGCAAGCTTCCACCAAGAGCACATTAGAGATGGATAGGTCATTAGATATTGCAATTTTACCTATACCCTTTACCTTTCGTTTGGAGTTATCCCCAAATGTGATCTTGTGTTCGGGGTCCTTCTCCTCTTCTAGTGAGGTGAACATACTTGAGCTACCGGTCATATGTTGGGTGCAACCGCTATCAAATATCCAATGCCGGCCACCGCTCTTGTAATTCACCTACACACACAAATTCAAGCTTGGGTTTTAGGTACCCAAGACTTCTTCTTGAGTCCTTTTGAGTTAGTCATCAAGCATTTGGGCACCTACATAGCCTTCACATCTTTCTTTTCATTTGGTGCACCAACATATTTTGCATAAATAGAACCATTCTTCCTCATAAGCATGTAACTAGCATTAAGCACTTGAGTTTTAGACATGAATTGAGATGATTTTGCTAGAGGACAAGCAATGACTTTGTGTTTATCATTTTTGCAAATATGGCAACGGGACCCTCCCTTAACAAAAGTTAGCTTGGGCTTACCCCAACCGCCCTTGGGCAAATCCCCGGGATAAAATCCCAAACCATGCTTACCCAAGGTATACCTTTGCTCCCGAAGCACCTTGTTAAGAGAGTTGTTTCCCACAAGCAATTTAGCCAAGTTAGAGTCTAGTTGCTCAATTTTATCCTTTAGAAGCAAATTTTCCTTTACTAGCTCATTAGCACATTTAGCAACACCACAAGTACCAATAGAACAAGCATTTTTATTTAAAGAAGTAGCACTAGTGGATGAAGACGAGCTAGCATTAGGTGTGATGGTGGGTGACAAGCTCAAAGATGTGTCATGAGATAAGCTAAGTGAACCATCTATGATATCAATTAAATCACAAGTCACACCAACATCGCATTTTTCAATTGAACAATCAAGAGGAGTTTCAACATCAACATTAGAGCTAGTAAGTTTGTTTTCTAGAATTTCAACTTGCAAATTTAGAGCTTCATAATCATCTTCTAGAGTTTTATGTTTTTCAAGCAAATTTTCAAATTCATTCGCAAGTTCTTTATGCACTTTCACTAGCTTCTTCTTTTTAGACTTTTCCTTCTCTAGAGCATTATTCAAATCATCAATCAAAAGCTTAAGCTCACTTTTAGAGAGGTGCTCATCTGTTACCTTCTCCTCTAGTGCCATTAGACACATGGGAGGTGTTGGGTTGTCGATGGCGACTCCGGACACCTTGGTGTTTTCATTGTCGGAGGAGTCCGCCCAAGAGCCCTCATCATTGGTGATCCATTCCCCAATTACTTCTTCTTGTATATTGGCGGTGAGACAAAGCTTTTGCTTGGAAAGAATCGGAGGAGCATTCTCTTTGATCGCAAGTCCGGCTAGCCCATGAGCTCTAGTATCTTCTTCTTCGGAGGATGATTGGGAGGACGATGAGCTTGAGCTATCTTCCTTCTTGGTCTTTTGTCCGGCAAGAGCCTTCTTCTTCTCCTTCGATTTGTGATCGCTCTTGCGGTAGTGACGGTACTTCTTCTTGTCATCATTCTCATCTTCCTCTTGATTCCTTGCCTTGTGCTTGTTCTTTTTGCTTCTTAGACAATCCGCCGCCAAGTGACCCTTCTCTCCACATTCATAACAACGCATCTCGGAGATGGGTCTTCGCCTTGAAGAGGATGATCCGCCGCGGAAGCTCATCTTCATAATCAATTGTCTTGACCTCTTTACAAGGAGGGCCAATTCTTCAATCTCCGGAATTTCATCATCGGAGTCATCATCATCTTCTTCAATTTCAATCTTCTTCTTCCCACTTTTGGCTTTGGCGGGAAGTGCAATTGACTTCTTGTTGAGCGGGGATTCTTCACTTTCAAGAAGCCGCATTTCATATGAGTTGAGTTGCCCGAGGAGATTTGTTGGTGTCATCTTCTTGAGCTTTGACTTGGATGCTCGAATTAAGGTCACAAGTGGATTGAAACTAAATGGCACAACATCAAGCATCTTTCGACAAATGTCAATGTCTTCCAAGACCTTCTTCTCTGAACATCCGGCAATTTCATTGACGATGGGGTTCAACCTAAGAAACATTTCATTAACACTTTCATTAGGAAGCATCTTGAATTGATCAAATCTTTTTCTAGCACGAGATAGCTTCTCCTCAAGCATCTCGGCACTACCAACATGAATTTCTCTAAAATGCTTCCAAGTGTCATAAGCTTTAGAGAGATTGCCAATGCTATCAAAGACTTCGGAAGACACACTAGAGAGTAAAGCATTTCTAACAATGGCATTAAAGCGTTTTTACTTCGCATGAACTTCATCAAGAGTAATTGTTCCGGCCGGAGGGTCCGGATAGCCGGTCTCACAAGCGACCCACACATCATAGCTAAGTGCCTCTAAGTAACATTGCATCCTAATTCTCCAATAGTTGTAGTTTGTTCCATCGAAAATAGGAGTTTTTCCAATTTCTATCCTAGGCCCCTCTTGAGCCATCTCCTAGCGGTGAAGCTAATACGGGAGAACCTAGACGCTTTGATACCACTTGAAAGAGGATCCTAAGGCCTAGAGGGGGGGTGAATAGGCAATTTTAAATCTTTTCAAGTATTTGTTGATTAAGCATCATATTAAGAATTACCCAATCCTAGTTGCAATTATCAAACAAGCGGAAGCGATAAACTAAACACAAGGCAACAAAGACATGGCATTCAAATTAGCACAAGCAATGCAATAAGAGTAAGTGCGGGAATATAAATGAGAGGGAGACACGGTGTTTGTTTGACCGAAGTTCGGAGCCGCAACTCCTACTCTCCGTTGAGGCTACCCCTTGCGCACAAGGACCGGCTCGCTCTCGAGCCTCACGCCTCACTTACTCCCGGTAGTCGTTCCGCCACTCCGGCGAGGTGGACTCCGTCACCCGTACACCGACTTAAGAGTAGCCACACGCCAAGGCCTACTCCCAAGCCCAACGCCTCCATGAAGGATGTCGTCTTCAAAAGTAACAAGCCCGAAACACCCCGATCATGCCGGATCGAAGGACTTCCATGAAGCTCGGTATTGGGGTTTTATGAATTTGTGGCTTTGGATGATTTGTGGGTGGAGGAATGGCTCTAGAACACCTAATTGATGAGCTATGAATGTGGTAGGTGAAGTGGAGCAGCAAACCTCAAAATAGCCAGCCACTAGGTAGGTATTTATAGCCCCTAGAGCAAAACTAGCCGTTGCCCCTCGGAAGAGGACAAAAAGACTAGCCGTTAGCCTCTACCGGACGCCGTCCGACGGGCACCGGACGCCGTCCGACAGCGGCAACTGCTCACTGAAAAAGAGCTGATCGGACGCCGTCCGACAGTGGGAGTAGGCTGGAGGTTGGCTAACCGGACGGCCTCCCAGATGCCGTCCGACCAGAAAGGGCTTTGGTTTTTAACCTGACCGGACGCCGTCCGGTAACTACCGGACACCGTCCGACAGTGACGATGCAAAGGACCGGACGCCCCTCAGACGCCGTCCGACAGCGAGAACCACCTAAATTTGAACCTTATCGGACGCCGTCCGGTGACTACCGGACGCCGTCTGACAGAAAGGATTTTCGGCTAAAAGGTGATGGGGAAATTTAGGTGGGTTTCTCTCTCTCTCTAGATATCTCACAATGGGATATTTGGGTATTTTTAGAAGTGGTGGACTACGGAAACCGAGTTTTCAAGAATTCGCAAAGATCCGGCATAGTCCGAGATATTCAAACCCCTTTTTCCGATGAAAAAACAGAAAAAATAAAACATAACTACTCCTAAACTATACGTGATCTCTTCTCTCGCCCGGTCACGCATTTGAAACCTTGGAGAAGCTCAGAAAATTATCGAAGCTTCCAATTAGGGTTTTGCAATAACGCCGAGTCTTCGCTAGGATTCCGAGAAGTCCAAAAAACCTCCTAGCACTTTATATTAATTAATTTTGTCATCAATGCCACTAATAAAAATTAGGGCTCAACGATGCTCACAAGTCACGTGGTGTGCCACATGAGCGTCACATCAGCTAAAAAAAAGCCACGTGGTGTGCCACATGAGCATCACATCAGCTAAAAACGCCACATCAGCGCCATATCAACTAAAACCGCCCTCCAATCCGGGTTTGACCGGTCAAGGGACCAAATCGGCACTGTTTTGAAAGTTGGGGGACGTGCGAAAACTGGTATTTGACTTCAGGGACGAATTTGGCTCAAAGGTGAAAGTTGAGGGACCAAAATGGCACTTTTCCTTTTTCTGCTCCTCAAGTTTGACACCCACGCCCTTTAAAATATTGTCCATGCATGAGTTAAAAAACAATTAGTAGACATATAAGCTAATGTAATAAAAAAAAGGAGCACCAGTACTGTCAAATTATGCATATTGACCTTTATAGCATTATTGAATTTATCAGACAATTCCATCCGCATGTTCTGCCCCTATGTCGACACCCTTCGGCATTCATCCTTAGCCAAAAAAATTAGTAAAATATCATAGTTGAACAAAAGTGCAAAAGGAATTCTTATACATACTCATTTGACAATTCAAAACTCATTAAACATGCCTTTAGAATTTTGTTTTGACGCTGAAACTCCCTACAAAGAGATTCTAGTTTTTCTTTAACTGCAATGGCGTCAAGAGATCGAATACAAATGACACATGTTAGGTAGGACTCTAGAGTACAGTGCGTACAAGAAGAAATCCCAAAGTTACCAGATTTTCAATTGCAATGAATTTTATCTCTACAATGAACAAGTTTCATCAGTAGCTATTCATTATATGCAGATTATTGATCTACATATAATGAATAAAAATAACATATTTTGTCATGTATGCACTAATAGACATGAACAAACAATAATAAACATTTTTGCAATCAGAGTACATGGTATGGCTGATTTATTCAACAAGTGGGTTGGACATGCCGTAAACACCAATTGATAAGAACATGCCATTTAACACAACATGATTTCCCAAACAGGCAATTCAAAACAAATACAAACAGACAATTTTTTCTATTATTATGATTATTCACATAATCTGAGAACCATCACCTAAACACAATTTATGAAAATTATTTAAACAATTTTTCATACACAATTTATGAACCATCACCTAAACCATCACCTAAACACAATAAATGATTATTCGCATACACAATTTTTTCATAAAATTGTGTATGCGAAACCAATATATGGTATAGTAGAAATTATTCACATAATCTGAGAACCATCACCTAAACACGTATATTTGTTGTCGGTGGCGAACTTGTAGACGATGCTGATCCGGCTCTGCGCAGGGGTCTTGGTTAGCAGTTTCGTCGGCGTTGGCGGCCATCCCCTGTTCTTTGTTCATCCAGTGCTCAAGAAATCAGAGAGAAACCGCGCCGGTGAGGCAAAGAGGGAGAAAAAGAGGAGGGGGAGAGAGGAGGAAGAAGAGAGGGGGCAGCGGCCAGTAAGGATGAGGTGGAGACGGCGGGATCTCCGATGGCGATCCACACCCGTCTCGCTGGTGGAGTCACTGACCGCCGCCTCAACGCGCTCCACAACCGTGCCCACACAGAAGGCGGCAGGGCATAGAAGCGGTAGGCGGGAAGGGGAGGCGGCGGTGGGCCGGGAACGGATGTGAGGCCGAGGGTGCATGTAGGCGGTTGGCGGTGGCGGCTGGGTAGGGGAGGTGGCTGAGCGCTGGAATGGCGTGGCTGGGTGGTGGAGAGGGACGGGGAGGGGAGGGGAGCGGTGGTGGAGAGGGGAGGAGAGGGAAGCGGTGTCGGCGTTGGAGAGGGGGTGGCGGCGATGGCGACGACGAGAGGCGGAGTGAAGCAGAGGCGGGCGAGAGACGGCACCGGCGTTGGAGAGGGGGCAGCGGCCGGTGAGGATGAGGTAGAGGCGGCGGGGGAGAGAGAGAGACGTGAGACGGGGGCGGGGGCGGCCGGGCAGGGGCGGGAACGCACGAGGTAGAGACCGGGTGGGTTAGGGTTTTGGCGCGATCTGTGATTGTTGATGGAGATATGGATAGCTGAGATCAGAGCGGTGGTATTGGTGGGTAATTTTGGCAACTGTCCTGAGCGATCGTAGGGTCCAGATCGCAAGTTGGCAGTACCACCACCACGACCATTAGGTGTTTTAAGATAGTAAGTAGAGATAGAGACTAGTGAAGTGAACCCATCTCCAACCAATAATTCTTATCTTTAGACCATTATGAACCATTTACGAACATTACGGAAAATATGATCAATACATTTACGGCTCCCACATAAATAAGAAGTTGTGCGATAGCTACAAAGTAGGAATTCAATAAAATATAGAATAAGGATATACAAACAATAATTAATCCTAGCGAAAAGGCAGAATAAATTGGGTTGGTAAGTAATACTATTCCTATACCCCCTAGTAGAAGAACAAACTCTCCAAATAGCACAAGAATCTCATGTATTGGTTAAGTCTCGCGATAGCAATTAAATTAGCAAAGTTGCTGATTTTAATAAGCAGTGCATGAAAATGCAGCAGGTGTATAAGTAAGAAATTGGGGGAGAGAAACGATTTTGTTTCGACAGTTACTACGGGACTAACCTATCCGAATGTGATAGTGTGTCATGTGTGTGGTGCTGTGTGTCATGATTGTGTTATGGTGTTTGTTCTTGTGACGTGTTTTTAGGTGTGCCATGATGGTGTTTCATAAGACAAGGTCATAAAATTATAAAAAGTCTAAATACATATATATAAATAAATTGTGAATGAAAAATTAAAAAGACGTTTAATGAGATTCAGATCACATGTATGTTAGAAAAAAAGGAATTTGTCGTAGATGGTATAATAGTCTTTCCCTTTGTAACAAGGATGAAGGCCTGCGACCAAGGAAGGTATCATCGGAGGCGCCCCCTCGATTCTCTAATTCCAACGATCTCGTCAGAGTTAAAGAGGTGATAAGGACCCTCTTCTTGTCTTGAAGCTTTAGTATTTTGTTCGATCTAATTTTATAGGGTTAGGATTTGTTGACCGTCTTGTCCTTTTTTCAAAGTGTTGGTACCCAAGGTCCACAACCGTGAAAAACGCAAACTGACAATACATACAGAGTTTTTTTTTGTTGGGAACCAAAAATCATTTAAATTTGCCAAATAAGCATTCAGCGGACATAACTTAAAATCGCCCCAAACCTTATTGTGCATCTTTCATAACCAGTAAAATAACTTGGCATGATACGCAAGAATATTCACTATATTTTTTTATTATAGAAAAAAATCCAGCCCATATATACACATAGACGTACGTATACATGGAATATTCACTGCATAGACGATAGAAGAGAAAAGTCCAAACCCAAAGAAATGACACAGGACACCATGACACCACATTTGTACATACATGATGTTTTTATTATCCGTCACATTTTTATTCATCTACTTTTCAATCATTATTCTATTCCTATCTATACTTTTTCTTTATATTTTAGTCCCTACCCAACAGTTAACACCACCGGATAGGGACACCACGGTAATCAGGGGCGGACGCAACAAAAAATAATAGGAGGGGCTGAAGTTTAACTCAAGACCTAAGTTTGAAGTTTAACCCCTTCTTCCATTCTATTTTACACTAAAAATTATAGGTGGGTCTAAGGTGGGATTCCACTGTCATAGACAGTGTAGGTGGTGCTAGAGCCCCACCTGACCCGGTGCTAAGTCCGCCTTTGACGTTAATAACCTACACCCACCAGGGGCAGATTTACCGTAGGTCACGGGGGCTCTAGCCCCCCTACGCGGTCAATAACAGTAGAGCCCCTCTTAGCCCACCTATAATTTTTAGTGTAAAATATAAAGAAAGCAGGGGCTATACTGTAAATTTGGGCCTTGAGCCATTTAGATCAGCCCCTTCTATTATTTTTTTCTGGGTCCGCCCCTGACACCCACCTTCTGTCCCTAGGTGACAATGTGCAACGTAGTGCAAAGAGTAGGAAGGCAAGACTGATTTGCACAACAACACGTGCAGGTTGAGTGAGTTACCACGATCAACCACCAAATCGCCACAACCAATTTCAGCATTCGCGGCACAGACATTCTCCAAGACGGATAGTGTCCTGCCTGTAGAATCGGGGCAGCTCGTGTAGGCACGGACATAGCACATCGCCAGATGACCAGAGAGGAAGTAACCGGCAACATCAGCGATGTAGTTTAGGCTGCCCCTAAGAACAGGCAGCTCCAGTGCACTGCTCCTCAAGGCCTTGCACCAGAACTGGAGGTTCGGATGAGCTCTCAGCAATGGCCCGATCACCTTAGCCCCAAAGAAGGACCCGTTTAGCCTTCTTGCGATGGCTTGCCCAACCTTCACCAGCCTTGGGCAATTCTCCTCCAGATCTGGCGCCCCTGCAAATGCAATCGCCTTGAAGTAGAACCAGTACTCTGGATGTGGTAATTTCCTCAGTTTTATTGGCTGCACGGTCCCAATTCTTGCGATGCCGTTGCCGTCGCCGGTGACGATGATCTTGCTCCCTTGGTTACCGCATCCTAGAGCTGACAGAAGCACCTGCAGCATCAGCCTCTTATGCGGACCAACGTTTTCAAGCACCATTAGGAACCTTCTGCTGTGCAGCTTATGCTTGAGCTCATGCAGCGAGCCACTGAAATATCGCAGGTCACCACCAGTGGCATGTTTAGAGTGAAGCACAACCCTTGTCTCGCTGCTGCTGGCAACGGCAGACAGAGAGAAGGAATCGAACAGCGCGATCAGCGAGAAGTGGCTGCGAACCCTCTCGTCGTCGCAGACGTGCTGGACCAGTGTTGTCTTCCCAACTCCAGCGTCTCCGATCACTGGAAGGATGTCTAGTTCCCTTGTAGCTGTAGCTGCAGGGACGTCGTTCTTGTGCAGGAGGAAACGGATGATTCTCTCTCTTTCGACATGCCTGCCAAACATATGGCAATCTGCGTAAAGGTTAGTACTGAGTGGCTTACGCATCGGGGGACAGCTTTGCAGTAGCATGATGAACTCGCTGAGATCACTGCAAATCCTCTGTAAATCCTCCAAGACACTGTCGATCTCGCCGTGGCTGTAGCCTTGCAAGCTCTCTAACACCGCGTCGATCTCGCCATGGCGGCGCTGCAGGCTCTTGACGATGCACGAAGCGGCGAGTCTCACGCGCTTTGCAGGATTGAACAAGGACGTGGTGGCTAACCTGTCGCCATGGTCGTCTTCAACCTCGATCTCATGCTCCTGCTCGTCACACCTGATTGTGTCGAGCAGGTAGCGGCCTCGGTGCATGGCGTGGATGAACTCGGAGAGCCAGTCGAGAGTGCCGCGGTTCGTGATCTGCCTCCCCTGGGCCTCCTCCACCACGCTGTGGATCTTGATCACCATATGGCATATCTTCCGGAGCTTCGCCTCCATGCTCGGCTGCTTGCCGAAACGGCCGGTGACAAGGGAGATGGCTCTGCTCACCATCTCGCCGACGATGGCCGAGATGATGGCCTCCGCCATGGCGGGTTCTCTTTAGATGAAGGTCTTGGACCGACGAAAGATTCAGGAGAAGATCGAATTAAGTCCACACAATTGTTGACAGTTCTAAGCAGCATGCTGAATCAAGTCAGCAGTCAAGGTGAGCGCCGGTTGTTCGCCATCATAAGAAATAGAGCCACGAGAGCGACTCAAAAGACTTTGTGGAACGTATGAGAATTGAGAAGCAGAGAAGGCGATTGATGACACGCATTTGCCATGCTTTTGGGTGGATTGTCCAAGGGGGTTAAGATAGTAATCTATCTATCTATTTATCATCATTACAAATTTGCTAATTTCATACACATGATTTTTTTTTAACTATCAATCACTTTAAAGTTGTATTCTAAAAACACTAAAATTGCACGGTTTACATGGGTGCAATTTTAGTATAAATTTGCTATTTATCAAATATCTATTTTATTCGTTGATTTTCTTTATTTTATTATTATATAGATTTGCTAAATACTCGTGCGCACATACTTTTTTATCTTCCTATGTTTCAACTCATCTTATTTGTTTTAATCAATCTAAATAGCACACTGCTAATACTAAAATTGTACTCGTTAATATTGTGTACTTTTAGTATAGTTATAGCATAGTACTATTGAAATCGACTGACATTTTTTTCAGACGATCATGCGGTAAACGGTCCCTTTGTTATTTATTATATTAAAACAAAGTTAAACGGAGCGACGGCATTAATTCTAAAATAATAGAAAATCTCATAATAATTAGACAAAAAAATACACCGTCGATTATTGTGGGTTCAAATGATTAAAAATTACAATAACAAAATGAACCAATTTAAAATTAGTTGGTACTAAATAACTCGAGTCTCGGAGAGGTTGCCTCCAAGTTATCCGTTCAGCGCGTCTCGATGTATGTATCTACTGTCGCCTGATGAAATTGCAGCCTGCAGGTTCTCCGGTTTCCTTCTACGACGCAAGCCACACGTCTGGGCCAACAAACGCTCGCCCAAAATCAGCAGGGTGCCCGCATGGTGGATGTATCAATGGTTCTGAATGCGAGACATCAAAGCTTTGGTTCCCAAATTATAACAATGATATACTTCCTCTTCTTTTTTTTTGACGCCTTTGTCTTTTTGGCACGCCTTTAATCATTCATCTTATTCAAATTATTTGTATAAATATTATTTATTTTATTGTGATTTGTATACTTTAAATATGTCTTATGTTTTATACATATTTGCATAAAATTTTTGAATAAGACGAATGGTTAAAGACGTGTTAAAAAGTCAAAGGCGTCAAACAAAAAAAAAACAGAGGTAGTACTAAAAAAAGTCGAAGAGCAGAGTGATCCAAACCATTTTTTTCCATACGCAAAATTGCCGGCACGTCCATACAAGTATAGTCAATGCGCATCCCTAATCCCTTGTCACTTCATCATGTATTGCTCTGGCCTAGTGTTCGAACTTTGAATGGTATTGTCGGGGATTAGATTACGGCACATTGCCATGGCCCACTCCCTGACGGCCCAATCGGACAGCCTACTAGGGCCCAGCTCCCTGGAAGGTTCTATCTGGCCCATATGCATCTTACCGAACAGCTCCCTGGCTGGCGAGATGCGTAATGGCCAAGGCTTCCTGTTTGAGTCCGACTCGAGCGAGTTACTGACGACTACGTGAAGACCGGACGTGGTTTCCCGGATTGGATTAGGAGTCGTGATCCCCATGATTAGGAGATTACCTTATCTACCGTAGGTTATATTTGGCATGTACTAAGTTCGTTACGACCTCGTAGTTAGCCCGGCCCGATATTCCTCGGTAGGTCGGTTTGCTCCGTACTATATAAACCATGCCCCTACGGCGTTTAGGGGGCATCTGGCATTGAGTTTTACATCTTAGCATCTAGCTTAGACCCTTGGCAGATAGATTTTCGCATACTACTCGTCGAGACCTGCTGATCTCGCCGAGTTCCACCTTGTAATCCTCTTTGATATAAAGAAAGGCTGGATGTAGGGCTATTATCTCTCCCGAGAGGCCTGAACCAGGATAAAAACCCCTGTCTCCTGTTCGTTGTTGTTCGTGGTTGTTCGGCGTGTCTCATATCTCCTCCTTGAAGAACCTTGGTTGACTTGGGTCAATATCCCAACCGTCGACAGCTGGCGCCGACCGTGGGGACACGCAGATCGAGTATGTCGAACTCCGTCAGCGATACAGAGATACTTACTGAGGGCTACGACTCAGAGGGACAGGATGTCTCGTCCCCTGTCAGTTCAGATCGATCTGTTCGGTCTCGAACACTTTCCGCATCCGAGGCAGATGTCTCGCTTATATGGCGAGATAGCCTCGGATCGCACTTCCGTCATCGGCAGCGACTACTGAGGCGATGATCTTTCTGACGGTTTAGATTTGTCGATTCCAAGGCTATGTCGGTAGATTCCACTGTGGAACACAGCGATGACACCGTCTAGCATACCTTCGCATGGCCCCGCGGCATTAACATGGCGATGTAGGAACCTCGAGGATCCCGCACGGTACGTGGCGGCTGGCGGTCGGGCGATTAACTCGCTCGGCATCTAGACGAGGCTGCGATGGTCGCTCGCGAGCAAGATGTCATTCGCCGCAACCTCGATGATTCCATCAACGGTCAGTAGCGCGGTTCGCGATCGGTGCAAGCGACCGCGTCGCGACCCACCTCGCGTGCCCTCGCCAAGTCTCCGGCGAAGCTTCTCTGTCCGGATTGGTTCCCATGAAACCGGACTCGGTCGGGCAAAACGCGGATGCCTCGGGGTCCCGTAACCCCTAGGCGAGTCGGGAGCGACTTCGCGGCCATGGTTTCGTGATTAGATCTACCAACCAGGCCGACCTCGTCCGCGTAGGCGTCTTTGTTGCTTCTAACCTAGAACGATTGGTGAAGGCCTAAAGTCTCTAGGAGAAGTCAACAATTCCTCGAGCGGCATGACCAAACTGCCCGGAATGGTTCGGACAGCTCTGATCGATCGCGTGACCTTCGTCACCGTCGAAGGATCCTTGTCCATGAGCGAGCTACCGTGGTCGCCGTCGCTCGCCGAGTCCTCGTAGTCATCGCGACCACGAGGGCAAGCGCGCGCGATGATCCGCAGACGGTCCCCTCGTGAGGAGCGTCGTCGCAACCACGAGGAAGGGCGTGGTGGATTGTCCGGAAAGAGTTTCTCCAGGCCGAGTCATCCCGTTCAGCAGGAGTTCTTCCGCGCAACAGGACCAACGTCTTTTCAAGACTAGGTTCTGCCGGGGAAGGTGGCCGGTCATATGCTTTGGGCTGCAGGGCTTTCTCTGACGAGCTTCGAGCTGTCCGGTGGCCCTCAAAGTTCAAACCCGGTCACATGGAGAGGTACAATGGGACTCGAACTCGGAGGAATTCCTTTCCATCTACGCTCGGCCATCATGGCGGCGGGGTGACGAGCTCGTTATGGCTAATTACCTCCGATCCGTCCTTGAGGTCTTTGCTTTCGGACGTGGTGTTCAATCGGCGAAGGGTTCCATCAGCTCATGGAACCCGCTTTGTGGCCTCGATCGCTAATTTCGGAGGCATTACGTGCGTGCAGGTAAGGAGGATGATCTGCACGGATGATCCGGATGAGCAGGGAGACCCTCCGCAACCGTGAAGCGTTTCATTAAGATCCGCAACACGATCCCGAACATCTCGGATAAATCATTGTCCGCGCCTTCAAAAACGGAGTCCGCGACGAAGCGGCTCACCGGATCTCGAGATCAGCGAGACTGGACCGCCAACGACTTGTTCAAGGCGGTGACCGCTATGCTGTGGCGGGCAAGCACGTTGATACAAAAGGCGTTCGACAAGGCGAGCCGCCCGCCCGACTGGTGTGGATGAGAAGAAGAAGAGCAGCGACAATGTTCACGGTGACAAGAAGTCCTAGAAGAAGAAGAACAAAGGTGATCACGAACAATACCGTCGCGGTATGGATCGCGCACCTCCTCCGAGGATGGGCGGAAGAAGCCCAACAATAATTACAAGGGCAAAAAGCACGCTTTCGGGGAGGCGGACAAGGCAAGAAAGGTCCGAGCGACCGATTTTGCAAGTTCCACCAAAGCTCTACAGACACGATATCGCCATCAGTAGAACTTGGGCGCAAAGCTCGAAGATTTCTACAGCGGCAAGGGCCCAATGCCCACCCCGCCGAACAAGGTGATGCCGTAAAGGCCAGCGCCAAACCAATGATGGTGATCGGGAAGATGATGATGAATATCAAGAGCCGTGAACCATATCGCCGTCATTTTCGGCGGCTCCTCGGCTTATACCTCTCGGCGTAGCCTCAAGGAAGCTGCTCGGGAGGTCCTAGCGTCGAAAAGGCAAAACCTCGGCTGAATCGATGAAGTGGACTGTGATCCCCATCTCCTTCTCTCAGGAGGATTGCCCCACTGGGATGACCAAGCCTCAGCGGCTCCCACTAGTGGTCGCCCCGACCATCAGCAACGCGAGAGTTGGCCGTGTCTTAGTGGATGGCGGGGCGCTTTGGACTTGCTACGCTAAAGTCTTGGATGAGATGCAAATTCCTCGTTCCAAGTGAAGGAAGTCGCAATGCCCTTCTCGGAATTGTTCCGGAGAAGGCATCAAGCCGTTAGGGCGAGTTGTCCCGCCTGTCACCTTCGGCAACCCAAGCAACTTCGAGACGAGTTGATCACTTTTGATGTGGTCGACTTCCGTCGGCGTACAACGCAATCTTGGGTAGAGCCATCTCTCGGTAAGTTTATGGCGTGTCCCACGCTTACCATTGCGTGAAGATACGGGTCTAACGGTGTGATCACGGTCAAGGGCAACTACAAAGCTGCTTTGGGCTGCGGCGGCGATCCCTTGCCTGATCGACCAGCTTCCGCCGCGATCTGAGGTTCCGCAGACCAAATCTGCGCCCTAGGGTCTCCCTTTAGCGGGGGAGAAACCAAGGAAGTTCATTGTCGCTTGATGATACTTCCAAGCAGTTCACTTGGGGCCAATCTGGACCCCAAATAGAAAGCGAGCTCATTGCCTTCCTCCGAGCTAATGCGAGATGTATTTGCACAGGAGCCATCGACATGCCCGAGTCCCAAGGAGGTCATCGAGCACAAAGCGGGTGTCCGTGGGACAAAAAGCCTGTTCGCGGAAGCTTCGTCGCTTTTGAATTCAAGCGGGGATCATCAAAGATCGACAGCAAGCGCTTTCATTCTTTGGGTTCATCCGCGAGGTTGATCACACCGAGTGGTTAGCCAACCTGTCATTGTAAAGAAGAAAAGCGGCAAGTGGAGGATGTGTGTCGATCACCACAGATCTGAGCACGCCGCTTGTCCTAAGGACAATTTCCGTTGCCTCGTATTGACCGGTGGTCGATCGATGCATGACGCCAGCTCTGAGTTTTTAGATGCTTACTCGGTTACCACCAAGTAAGCATCTCCCGAGATGAAGAAGACGCCTTCATCACCCCTTTCGGCACTTTACGCTGCTCGACCATGTCTTTCGGTCTGCGCAATCTTTGGTGCCACGTTCAGGTAGCAATGGAAAGACCTTCCCGAGCAATGCGGAAAAACACGGAGGTCTATGTCGGCGACATAGTTGTAAAAACAAGTTGCCCCGGATCATGTAAAAGACCTAGCGAGACCTTTCGTAATCTCACGGGCATCGAATAAAATTAAATCGAGAGAAGTGTACCTTTGGTGTTCGATCCGGAATGTTGCTCGATTATGTTATTGGTTACTTAAGGTATTTACGCCAACCACGAAAAAATCGAGGCCATTGAAAATATCACGAGCTCAACTACCGTAAAGGAAGTACATAGCCTCATTTGGGCGGATGGCTTGCTCTAAGCGGGTTTATTTCCGTCAAAGCGAGCGCGGGTGCCCTTCTTTAAGGCCTGCGCAAGCACAATGGTTTCGAGTGGACAGAAGAAGCCGATAGATCCTTCCAAGATCTGAAGCGATACCTGTCCAATCCTCCCGTCTTGACTACCCCGCGGCATGGCGGCGGCTCTGCTTGTACCTAGGTTACCGCCACAAGCGGTGGCGCGGTCTTAGCGGTCGAAAGGGAAGGCATCTGGCGACCAATCTATTACGTGAGCGAGGTACTTCACGGATCAAAGGAGCGTTACCCTGAGGTCCAGAAGCTCCTCTATGCCTTGCTCATGTCCTCCAGGAAGCTTCGCCACTACTTCCAGGCGCATCAAATACTGGTCCCGACCACGTTCCCTCTGGGAGAAATCCTACGGAACAAGGAATCTAGCGGACGTATAGCTAAGTGGGCAATGGAACTAGCAGAGTTTGATCTGTTATTTGCTGCCCGAACTGCTATTAAGTCACAGGTCCTAGCTGACTTTGTCGCTAAGTGGACTTGCCGCCCAAATCTCGGGAGCTCGAGCAACTGATGAACCCTCTTGGACCATGTTTTTGATGGCTCGCGCCTTTGAAACTTCGGGGCTGGTTTTGTTCTCATCTCCCTCAAGGAGAGCAACTCGATATTCTATCCAACTACACTTTGCGGCGACTAACAACGCTGCGAATCTGAGCCCTCCTCGGGGACTAAGGCGTGCAAGTCGCTTGGTGTCCAACGGCTAACTGTGAAGGAGATTCACGGTGGTCATCAATCGAGTTAACAAGGAGTATCGCGATGACTCAATGGCGCGATACGGTTGAAGTGAGGAAGTTGGGCGGCATTTTGATTCTTGAAGTGCTCTTCGTGCCAAGGAAGGACAACTTCGGCCGACCAGCTATCAAGTTTGGATCCTCACGCGAACACTCTGCTCGCGGTGCTCGTCGAGCACCTTTACAAGCCCTCAATCACGTCTCCGGACGAGGCAGCGAGACAAGTGGTCTTGCCTCCGTTATCGGCGGTGCCAATTTGGACAACGCCATTTGTCCGGTACCTTGCGAGATGGGACCGCCGACGACGGCCGGCGTTCCGGCTCACAAGGCGTGCCGCTCCATACAAGCTTATGGATGGCACCCTTTACCGTCAAGGTGCTCGAGAGTTCTCTCAAGTGCATCTCGCAGCAGGAGGTGTGTTCCTTCTTAGGGACATACGAGGTGCTGTGGCAACCACGCCTCCTTGAACTACGGTGGACAAAGCGTTTAGCATGGGCTATTATTGGCCCACTGCGTTACAAGATGCTCGGGACATCGTGACTAAGTGCAAGGCTTGCCAATTTCACGCCCGGAAGGCACACAAGCCCGCCCAAGAGCTCCAAACAATCCCCCCATCTTGGCCTTTTTCCACATGGGGTCCGGATCTGCTCGGCCCATTCCTAAGGGGTACAAGGGCTATACACACACCTTTCGTCGCCATAGACACTTTTACAAAATGGATTGAGGCGAGCACGTGTCGTCTCTTCACGCCAAAACGGCTGTTCGCTTTTTCAAAAGCAACGTGGTCACGCGCTTTGGGATTCCCCATAAGCTGATCACGGATAACGGTACCAGTTCGGCGAGCTATTCGGGAATCTGCGAGCAGTTTGGGCACCAAGTCTGTTCGCCTCATGGCACATCCACGAGCAATGGAAGCGATCGGCGAGCTAGCAGACGAGATAGTCCGAGTATTAAGCGGCGGGTATTTGCTGCTCTCGGCGAAAGCACAGCAAAGGCTGGGTTGACGAAGTTCCTTCCGTCCTCTGGCGATTCGCTTTCTGACGGCGAGGCGGCCAAAACTCCTTTCCAATTGGTCTATGGTGCGAAGCCATCACCGTCGCGAAATCGTACTCGGTTCGACTCGCCGAGCTCGGTCAACTTACTTGACGATGAGCAAGCGCCTCCTCGATCTCGATCTCCTCGAAGGCACACGTGACCGGGCACAAGTCGAATGGCGCTACCGGCAAGATCTTGGCAACACGCCGCCAAGTCAGTTCGACCAAGGGCTTTAAAGGCGGGCGACCTCGTTCTGCGCCGTGTCCAGAACTTGTCCAATGCCAACAAGTTAACTCCTCGTTGGGAGGGCCCGTTCACGGTCGTTTCTTCTGCTCGTCCGGGGGCTGTTCGCCTGTCTATGGAGGGCGGAGAGAGCTGACCAGCACTTGGAACATCGACCCGACCGTAAGTTCTTTGTGTAGGTCTTTTCATTTTCTTAGCCTGCGCTTTTTGTAAACTTCGCGCCTTAGTTCGTCCAAGTCCCTCGGGCACCATGTAAAGTTCAATCCAATAATCGGTGAATCCTCGCGACCTCTGTGCCTTTTCACTTCTTGTCTTCTCGCACTACTTTCTTGTGGTAACACTTGATGGTTGCCCGCCTTGCGAACTCTTGGCTCCGCAATCTTAAGGATTGTTCCCTATCCGTATCTGGTTTCAATAAGTTCCTAAACTTCGGGGTTGCGTAACACGGCCTTTCCACCTTGCGGCTAAGTCTGCTCTCGTAAGCCCTCATGGCGGAGAGCACTTCTTGCTTAGCGCGACCACTTGGTAAAGCTCGCTCTCGTAAGCCCCATGGCGAGAGCACTTTCCTTGTTCGGTTACTCTCGGAATCGCCTAATTTACGTCAGCGAGCGGACTACGGAGCAGAATCGAGCAAAATGCGGGTGTCGCTCTTTCTCTCTCTGCGTGCTCGAGTTATAGCTTAGGTTCTCGAGCATCGTCCGTGCGGGGCTAGGGTGTCGCTCTTTCTCTTGTGCACTGTTCGGGTTATAAACTCAGGTTTCAGCGAGATGCTGGCAGAACGGGGCTGGGAGTTAGGAAGAGCGCTCTACCGGTTTTCTTAAACTTCCTAGCTTGTTAGCTTTTCTCTTAGTTTCTGTTCGTTCTTGTCTTTTCTTTGCTCTTTTTGCAGGAATAAAGGTAATACTTTATTACATTACTCAAAAGTTTGGTACAAGGTCCTTTAGGATTCTGACCGCGGTGCTACTTAGGAACAAGCTGCTCCTTGACTCCTCAACTTCTAACTTGGGCGCACGACTTCCTCTGAGCCTTGATTCCTTCCAGGCTTCAGCTCGGGCGTTCGATCTCCTCCTTGCTCCGCTTGGCTTGCGCCTCGGCCTCTGCCGGATGGCCTCGACCTCCTCGGTCTTGGCCTTGTTGATCGGTCGAGCCTCGCTCTGGTGACTCGCTTCTCGGCCGTCTTGAGCTGCTCGTCCGGCTCCTTGACCTTCTTCTGCGGTGATCGCCCTCACGTCATCCCACGCATCTCCTCGATCTCTTCTGTGAAGCCCACAGGTCGAGATTTTGCTTGAGACCAGCGAAGTCTGCTCTTCCTTGGCGGTGGGCCTTGAGTCTCTTGGCTTCCACCGCGAGGTGATCCGCCATTGGGAAGCGTCGTGGCTGCTCTTGAGCCACTTGAGCGGCCCGGCTTCTCTCCATGGTGCTTTCGCCTTAATGGCTTCTTGCAGCTCCTCGGCCTCTCCTAGGAGAGACTCGCGAAACGCCTCTCTTGACCAGTTGGACTTTGAGCCTCTTTACCTTCGCCTTGATCGGCCGACTTTGGGCGGTCAGAGGGGCCCGCTTCGGACTCCCTCGTCTGAGGTGCTCCGGAGCGGCCTTGATCTGGCGCTCCGCTCAATGGTGGCGCCGTCCTCGAGCTCCACCATGGTGTCCCCGAAGACCTGAGAGGGAAGAACAAGTTAACTACTTTGCGATGATGTAGCTAAGCTGAACAAGATTTGGTCTTGGTGCCTACCTTGCCAAGTCGGCGTTTCAATCCGTGGCGCAGGCGGTCCTCGAGCCATCGTCCACGAAGCCCCTTCGTCTTGGGATGAGACAGACGCGTTCTTGCCGTCGCTGCCTTGATCGCTCCTTCTTCTTGCGGGGCGCTTTGCTCGGGAGCGGGAGCGGCAGGCGGCGCTTTCGTCTCGCGCTCCTCTCCTCTTCCTTTTCCTCTTCCGCCCGAACTTCTTGGGCGAGGCGAAACTCTTGTCTTTGGGTGGCGCCGTTGCCTCCGGCGGGGCGACTTGCGCGACCGCTCGGGGCTTCTTCTTGCTCCTGGCGGCGGGGCTTCACCTCGCTCGCGGAGAATCCGTCGCTTCGGGGTGAGCTGCCCTGCGACGAAGTACTGGCGAACCGGCTGCTCGGTCCGACCTTGGCGACCTCCGGAGCCGTCGTCAGGGCCCGTTGCCCGTGGCGCGCGCGCCCGCTTCCTCCGTCTCCACCGCTCCACAGGCGCTTTTAAGCGCGTCGGTTTGCTCGCCGAACTGACGAGAGCAAGCTCCATGCCGCCGGCTTGTCTTTCGAGCACGCTAGCCTCATCGTCCGTGAAGCGCCGTCGGATGCTTTCGGCGGCGGCGACCGCTCGGCGCCTCCTCGACGTCATCGTGGCGATCTCTCCTTGGGCGGTGATGAAAAAGAGATCATCGTTAAGTCTAATGCGGTCGGTAGGTGGGAGATCTGAAGTTGGGTTTCTACATACCGCCGTGAGAGGCTTGATCCTGATCTTCTTGCTGGAACTTTCCGCCTCTTCCTCGAGGGCTCCTTGGCGGCTTCTCGCCTCGGCCCTTGGGTGTTCGTGGCGGCGAGCTCGGCTCCACTGGTGGTGGCGCTCCTCTCAGCAGCGTAGAAGTTTTTCCTTGCGTGTGACTTCTTCTTGAGCCTCCTCGCTCGGCGACTGTTGGAGCCGCGCCAAATGGCGGGGTGAGTCTGCGAGTAACGCCTAAGCCGAGGGTCATGTTCTTTACCTCTTCGTCGCTTTGCTCGGCGAGGAGGGAAGAACTTGGTCTCTTCCATTGGGCTGACCGCGCCCTCTTGAGTCCTTTCGATGCGCTCGTCGCCCTTGTTGGTCTCTTCGACGGTTGGCGGCCCCGTGTCATGGCGAGCTCGCGTCGGCTCGGCCGCCACCTTGGGCTTTGTGGCCGCCTTGGCCTTGCCCTTCTTCGCCTTCTCCTTCTCGGACCGAAGAGCTCCTCAACGATCCCTCAAGGATCACCGGTCCTCCTGCGTGTTTTGAGAAGCGGACGTTAGCATTTAAACAACATTGCATGTCTAGCAACATAAGTGAGGTAAGTAATTTACCTCGTGCATGCGGACAAGCACGTTGCGTGGGCAGTGTCGCCACCTCGCGGTGACCTCCCGTCCTTCTTCGCCGCCTTGACGATGGCGTCGACCCTTCGGTCACCCATGCGTCGGTTGGCTTCTCTGTCCGGACGGATGGAGTCGTTAATTCTGTTCGGAGGAAATGATCAACGAAAAGGTTGAGTCTTAAAGGCACTTACCGTGCTCTCCTTGTGATGTCTTCCCATCCCTCTATCTTGTAGAAGGATAAAACCTCCTCCGCACCAGACGACCTGTTATTTGTGAAGTCGAATGATCTCCCGCCCGTGAGCCCGAGGCTCACGAGGGAGGCGATCTTCCTTGTCAGGTACCAATCCTCGGCGGACATCTCCGGCCGAGGCATTGGGGTTCCCTTTGCCGGCGCCTTCCCGGTGAAGACGAGTTTGATGTCGCCGCTCCGCTTGCTGTAGAACCACCTCACCCACCACGCGCCCATCGAGTCGAGCAGTGGTGGGCGAGGATATGGCGCGTCGTCGGCGGTGGCCCGGAGCTTGAGGTAGTAGCACCCCAGCGCCGAAGCGGCGGAGCTGCTCCTCGTCACCGTGTAATAGTGGAGGAACAGCCCCACCGGTGGATCGATGCCCAGATAGCCCTCGCACAGGTGTGCAAAGACGGCCATCTGGAGGATGGAGTTCGGATTGAGGTTCGCCACCTCCAATCCGCTGATGTTCAAGAAGGCCTCAACGAAGTCGCTCTCGGGAGACCTCAACCCGAACAGTGCGAACTGTTCGAAGCTGACGAACTCTCCCTCGAGCGGCTCCGGAGTATCCTCCTCTCCGGGCAGCCTCCAGCTACCGGTGTCGATGTGGCCCTCCTCCTCCCAGATCCTAAGGTCCTCCTCGGTCAAGTGTGCACGTGAATTTGGCCATAGCGATTCCTGTGGTGACGGCGGGGTCGGTGATGGAGTTTGGGTGTTTGATCTTGGCGTGGTTGGAGCTAGGGCTTAGAGAGGAAAGGCGTGAGAGCGAAGTGGTGGCAGCGGGAAGCTTGGGTGCTTTATAGTCCGTATAAGCGGCTCTGCAGCGGTTTAGTCCCGAGCGGCTAGTTTTTCTTTGCAGCGGCTAGGTAAAGCGGTGCTTTGTTTTCAACTTGCGATAGGAAGTTACCGTTGGAATATGCCAGCGGCTATTTTTTCGATGTCGCCTTGAAAGGTGAGTCTTTCTGCTTTCGGACGAGATGTTGTTCCTGTTCGGCCTAGCGGAGTTGCTTTCGGCGCCGTCGGTTTATTCGGTCCCGAACAAGTCTTGTTCGGTTGAACCATAATACATTCGATGCGCTTTGTTGCATGTATTTACGGGCGGGAAAAATACCCTCTTCGTGACTTAGAGTCTCAAGAGGAAGACCCCACTCTAGTGAGTCCTTCCACTTGAGTCTCGGGGGCTAGCTGTCGGGATTAGATTACGGCCCATTGCCATGGCCCACTCCCTGACGGACCAATCGGACAGCCTACTAGGGCCCAGCTCCCTGGAAGGTTCTATCTGGCCCATATGCATCTTACCGAACAGCTCCCTGGCTGGCGAGATGCGTAATGGCCAAGGCTTCCTGTTTGAGTCCGACTCGAACAGAGTTACTGCGGCTACGTGAAGACCGGGCGTGGTTTCCGGATTGGATTAGGAGTCGTGATCCCCAAGATTAGGAGATTACCTTATCTACCGTAGGTTATATTTGGATTGTACTGAGTTCGTTACGACCTCGTAGTTAGCCCGGCCCGATATTCCTCGGTAGGTCGGTTTGCTCTGTACTATATAAACCATGCCCCTACGGCGTTTAGGGGGCATCTGGCATTGAGTTTTACATCTTAGCATCTAGCTTAGACCCTTGGCGGATAGATTTTAGCGTACTACTCGTCGAGACCTCTTGATCTCGCGAGTTCCACCTATAATCCTCTTTGATATAAAGAAAGGTTTGGGCGTGGGGCTATTATCTCTCCGAGAGGCTGAACCAAGATAAAAACCCACATCTCTGTTCATTCTTTGTTAAGTGGTTGTTCGGCGTGTCTCCTATCTCCTCCTTGAAGAACCTTGGTTGACTTGGGTCAATATCCCAACCGTCGACAGGTATGCTGGTGTGTGTTACAGAATTCGGGGCTGTTTGGTTGGTGCCTAGCTTTGCCACAAGTTGCCACAACTAAGGTTAGGCAAGTTTGACCATGTTTGGAAGATGTTTGGTTGCAAGCCACAAGTGTGGCATGATTCATCTTCCAACATGCAGGCCCCGCATGTCAATGGTGGTAAAAAGTGTGGCAAGATTCTCTTTTCTTGCCAAAGTGTGGCCAACAAAATGAAGAACTAAGCTTAGTCAATTTTCGCAAAGTAGGTGTGGCAATGTATGGCAATCTAAGTACTCAAACCAAACAGGCATGGACTACTTGCTGCCTTAAGGGCCGCCCCAATGCAGTTTTTTCTGTTGGGAAACCACTTGTAGAGGGGGAGCTCGGCCCGGCTAGGCCGGCGCGCGGCACAGCACGGCTAGGGCCGGCCGGTGGCTTCCCCCAGTGAGTCCCACATATGGACCTGGCCTAACCCTAAGCACTACTATAAAAGAAAAGGTGGAGCACCAATTGTAAGAGAGATCTGAGAAATAATAAAGAGAAGCTCTACCCATACATCTTTGTGTCCTCTGTGTTTGATCTTTCCCTGTGATTGATTGTCCACGTTTATACCTCGGGCTACACCCGGTAGCGAGGTTTCTCAACACGTTATCAGCACGCTCGCTCCATCGACGTGCCGATCAATCCGCGAGGAAGACCGATCTGCATCCACTACTACCACGAAGGTATATTTTGGGCACCAATTACCCCATAGTTCGTGATCTGTGCTTGATTTTGTTTGCAGATCGAGAAGAATTGTGGTGTTTCCCTAGTAGATTGGAAATTTTTACAAAGCATTCATAGTAGATTCGTTTTCCTTTTGGGGTTTTCATATTCATCAATCTGAAGATTGATCCCGCCGTCAACGCGCCTGCTGGCAAGGCCGCCCTACTTACGCAACCAGCGTCTCGCCGACGCCTTAGCCACGCCCGGCCGTGCAGACGCGGCGCTGCCTGCCAAGACGACGCGCCGCAGCGCCTATTTGGCGCCGCCGCTCCGCCTTCTGACATCTCCAGCGCCCCGCCCGCCTGCCCCGCCGACGCCCTCGCCGCGCCCCACATGCCTTTGCTCGTGCCCAGCGGTGCCACAGCGGCCCCAGCATGCGCCGCCGGCGAACCATGCATGGCGGCTGCTGGGGGAACCCTAACCGCCCGTCTCGCGGTCGCCGCCTCGTGGGCTGCCTCCCTCCCACCGGGCAAGATTTGCTGGGCCGCGCCCTCCCACAGAGGGCCGCGGCGGCCCGCCTCTTTGCAGAGCCGTGTCGCCCGGCTGAGGCCTCGCCCATTGAGCCGCCCCTTGCAGATCGCCCACTGGGCAGCAAGAACGCCCATGGCCAGCGCCCATTGGCCCGCCTCCCGCATCAGACCTCTGCCGTCTTTGCCAAATTGGTGTGCCTCCCTCGCTTTGCCGCCCGCCAGCCGCCTCGCTAAGCCGCCCTCTGTCTGAGTGCACCACAGGCGGCCACCCTGTCTTGTGCCGCCCATTGGGCCGCCCGTGCTAGGCCACCTCATGTGAGCATGTAAAATGGGGAAAAGAATAAAAGGAAAGAAAGAAAAGAAGGCCCTTAAGCCGGAAAAGAATTCGGAAATTCGGAAAATTGCAGAAAATACTTATAAGAATTCTAAAAATTGTTGAAAATTACCTGTTTTCAAACCCTTATAAAATTACGTGCAGCCTTGCTAACAGCAGGTTGTACGCTGGACCGAAAGGTCCGGATTAAGAGGAATTTTTAAAAGAAATTTGAAAACCCCCGATTCTTGCAGAATTATGTGAATTGCTTTTGAATTGTTTATTTACTGTTTAATATTTCTGTGCAATTATTCTGCAAATTATTGCTTGTTATATTATGAGTAATTAGTTTGCATCTGGTAATGGCACTATACTGAAACCGCGAGAATTATTTTTATGTCACGCACCACTCTAAGTTGATTACCTGAAGTAATCATATATTTGGTTATCTTGCAGATGACTGGCCTGGCAAGTCGTGATTTCAAGGTGCTTGCCCCCCAGGGGCAGAACTTTCTAACCTGAAAGTCCGATGTTGAAATTGTCCTGGGCAGCAAGCAGCTGCGTTCCACCATTGGCATTAGCCAGGGCTACCCCACTTCTGAACAAAATTATCAGGCCCTGCATTTCCTCAGGCATCACTTGTCACCCACTCTGAAAAGTCAGTATATGGCAGTGACATGTCCCCTAGAGCTGTGGAACGCGCTCTGCAAGCGCTTTGAGAGGTTGAGGTATTCGATCCTCCCACAAGCCCAGCAGGACTGTAATCGCCTGAGGGTGGCCGACTTTAAGTCTGTTGCTGATTATAACTCTGCGCTGCACCGCATTTGCACCAATCTAAGGCTCTGTGGCAAGCCTGTCTCTGAGCAAGAGAAGATTGAGAATACCCTCTCTCAGTGTTAGCCTAAACGGTAAACGCTAAACAGTCGGCCACTCTTCGTTTAGCGAATAGTCGGACTACACGGCCGATTAAACGGGCCAAAAAATGGATTAAACGGGATTATACGGATTAAACGGCCTACACGGCCTACATAGTTGACTACCGAGTAGTGTTTAAACGGTGTGTAAACGGTCTAAACGGTCGTGTAGGCGAACAGGGCCCTCTCTACTTTCCATCCCAATGAAATTCAGTTAGCCCGCAGCTACCGTCAGGACAATATTGAGGAGCATAGCACTCTCATCGACATGATGATGGTGTCTGAAACTCATTATAATGTCTTGATGAAGAATTTTAAGTTCCAAAAACTGAATAACCCGAATGGCACTGAAATTAATGCCAATAGTTACAAGGTAAAGAAGATCAATAAGAAGGACAAGAAAGGGAAAGGAAAGAAAGGGGCAGCAACTGACAAGTCTGGTAATCAGGGGCCGCACAAGCCGTATGGCTAGCAGAACCAAACGTGCTATCACTACGGCCTCAAGGGGTATTGGTCCAGGATCTGCCGTGAGCCCAAGGAAGTGGTCGCGGCACATCAGGCCAAGAAGAAGCGTCCCATTGAAGCGCATCTAGCAGAGCTTCAAGTTGAGAAGACCAAGCCCGAAGATGAATTTGAAGAGGATGATCTGCTCGGGGAGGAACTGGCATCTCTTCCCCTGCCCCCTCCTGGCCCTGTCCCTGAAGGCGCCATGAAGATTGATCACTTTGATGACTCTGACATCCGGGAGAGTGTGGACATAATGTTCACTGAGTCTATCTAGTTTTCTCTTGCAGCCTGTCGCTGCTATTATCTTGGAGGGGTTGCGTTAGAAGACATTTAAATGAACTTTATAATTTCCCCCTTGCACTGTAAGCTCTAGGAGAGCATATTTTAATTCTCGTGGTTGGTCTTGAAGAATCCTGAATTTCAGTATGATTGAATTTATAGTATTTTGAATTTTGCATGAATTAATATGCTTTGTATATGTGGTTGTGCCATTACCTGATTACAACTATATATATATTTTTGTAGCGTCCATGGATGAATTGTGCATTGTGGATAGTGGTACTACGAATAGTATCATGCGAGAATCGAAGTACTTCCAGTCTATCTCGAAGAATACTGGTTGTATCACCACTATCGCTGGCAGCGATACTTGCATCGTAGTATCAGGAAGAGCATATATAATTTTACCTATGAGAACTATTATTGAAATGAAAGAGGCATTATTATATCTTGAATCCACTCGAACATTATTGAGTTTTCGTGACATCCATGCCAATGGATTTTATGTAGAAACCATAGAAGAGAATGGCAATGAACTTTTTATGCATTGTGCAGCACAACGGATGCGAGAAGCGAATTCTTGAGAAGTTCGCCTCCTTAGAATCTGGGCTATACCACACTAGTATTAGAGCACCAGCAGTGTTCACCTCCCTTAAGACGACCTTTAGGAGCTCTGAACTCTTTTCCCTCTGGCATAGCAGACTTGGCCACCCTGGTCTTAGAATGATGAGAGAAATTATGAATAATTCACAAGGCCATGGTATCAGTGTTAGAAATTTTCCGAATCAGGAAGATTTTGTGTGCACCAGCTGTGCTACCGGGAAACTGGTTACTAGGCCATCGGTCCTGAAGGTTAGAGATGAAGTCCCCGCTTTCCTTGAATGGATTCAGGGAGACATTTGTGGCCCTATTCAGCCCCTGTCAGGGCCGTTTAGGTACTTTATGATGCTCATTGATGCTTCCTTGAATTGGTCGAACGTGAGTTTACTCTTGACGAGGGACCACACGTTAGCGAAGCTAATCTCGCAGATTATCCGTCTTAAGAATGTGTTCCCCGAGCATAACATCAAATCCATTCGCATGGACAACGCCGGAGAGTTTACCTCAAAGGCCTTTGATGATTTTTGCACGGCATCGGGGATTCACCTTGAGCACTCGGTACCGCATGTTCATACGCAGAACGGGCTAGCAGAGGCATTGATTAAGAGAATTAAATTTATTGCCCGGCCACTTCTCTTGCAATATAACTTACCGAACTCTTGCTGGGAACATGCAGTCCTTCATGCATCTAATCTCATCAATTATAGAACATCGGCCCACAACATCCATTCACCTATGCAACTAGCGCAGGGTATGATCCCCAAGATCTCGCATCTAAGAAAATTTGGCTGCAAGGTATATGTACCTATACCACCCCCACAGCATGCCACTATGGGTCCTCTCCAAAAGTCTGGGATCTATGTTGGATATGAGAGTATCTCAATAATCCGATATTTAGAACCCATGACTGGAGATTTGCATACGGGTCGGTTCGCTGATTGCATATTTGACGAGGATAATTTCCCGTCATTAGGGGAGAGAATAAGCCACCATAAGATGAATGCCAAGAAATCATCTGGCAAGCAGCCGGTGCGGCAGTATTAGACCCTCGCACTAGTGAAGCAAATGGTGAGGTCCAGAAGATCCTAGACTTGAATAAATTAGCAAATGCACTGCTTGATCACTTTTGTGACTCGCAGGGAGTGATTAAGTCGCATGTAATGCACGCGCAATGCACCGAGAGAGTGTTGCGATACCAAAGGTAAGGTACCCTCAACTTGCTCAAAGGCCTAAGAAAAAGCAGAAGTGCAGTTACTCAACCCCAAGTACCGGGGCCTTTGGAGAAAAGAGGAAAGGAGAGCTTATCACAACCAGTCACAAAAGCACCCCGCCGTGGGAAGGGGAGCCGGTTGAGACCCGGTACTGGTAAGGAGCCTGCTAGCGAGGCCCTCCCAGATTTGAATGTTCCCCTGTAGGAACCCGAGAATGTTCCACAGCAGGAACCAGTGCATAATGCCGAACAAATGTGAGCGCACACATCGGCTATAATAAACTAAAGGAACTTGCTCCTGCTAAGGGGATACGCGGTGAAGAGCAAGGTAAACAATTGCCCAAGCAACCCATGATGAAATGGCCATAAACTATGAATTATCCGGGGAAGTAATGAATAGAGTCACAGCCATAATCGATATTTACTATGCAAAGAAAATTGCCTCCATCATTGAAAATGATCCAGAGCCTACATCTCTAGCAGAATGTAAAGCAATGCCGGATTGGGAAGAATGGAAAAAGACAATCACAGCAGAACTGACTTCCCTGAACAATAGACAAGTGTTCGGGCCTGTAAGCCGTACACCGAACCACATACGCCCTGTAGGGTACAAGTGGGTCTTTGTCCGTAAGAGTAATGAAAGTAATGAAGTCGTGAGGTACAAAGCAAAGCTGGTAGCTCAAGTTTTCACTCAACGTCCTGAAATTGACTATGAGGAAACTTACTCCCCGGTCATGGGCAGCATTACCTTTAGATATCTCATCTCAATGGCAGTTAATATGAATTTAAGAACGAAATTGATGGATGTTGTGACCGCTTACGTTTATGGTAATTTAGATTCTAAAATATATATGAAGGTACCTGAAGGTATACCCGTCCCGAATGACGATAGAGCCAATAGAAATCTGTCGGGGATTAGATCACGGCCCATAGCCATGGCCCACTCTGACGGCCCAATCGAATGACCTACGGGGCCCGGCTCATGGAAGGTTCTATCAGCCCATGTGCATCTGCCGAACAGCCTCTTGGTGCGACGCGGTCGCATCTTGACCTAGGATTCGTGTTTGAGTCTTACTCGAACAAGAGTTACTGCCACTCTGTGAACCCGGACGTTGGTTTCCGGATTGGATTAGGAGTCGTGGTCCCCAAGACTAGGAGTATGCCTTATCTACCTCGGGATATATTTGGCATGTCTTTGAGTTCGTTATGATCTCATGAGTTAGCCCGGCCCGATATTCCCTCGGTAGGTCGGTTTGCTCTGCACTATATAAACAAGGCCCCTACTGCGTGTAGAGGGGCTGGATCTGGCTTTTTTGTATCTACTAGGCACCTGATCTTCCTTTGTACACCCATAATCTCGCCGAGACTTGTTCGTCTCGCCGAGCCATCTCTTGTATTCATCTCTGATATATAAGAAAGGCTGGACGTAGGGCTATTATCTCTCCCGAGAGGCCTGAACCAGGATAAAAACTCTGCCTTCCTGTTCGTTGCTGTTCGTGGTTGTTCGGCGTGTCTCCTATCTCAATCTTGAAGAACCTTAACGACTTGAGATCGATATCTCAACCGTCGATAAAATCTATATAGTGTAAGACTTGTGAAATCTCTATATGGACTAAAATAGTCTGGGAGGTTGTGGTATAGTGACTTTCTCTGTAAGAAAGGCCACGCAAATAATGAAGATTGTCCCCGTGTCTTTATACGGCGATCCCCGAATGGATTCTGCATAGTCTCCGTATATGTAGATGATCTGAATATCATCGGGACAAATGAAGAAGTTGAAGAAGCATGCTCTTACTTGAAGTCTGAGTTTGAAATGAAAGACTTAGGTAAAACTAAGTATTGCTTAGGCCTGCAGCTCGAGCATTTTTCTCATGAAATTTTAGTACACCAGGATACCTATACTCAGAAGGTATTGGGGATGTTTGGCTTTAACAAAGCATATTCCTCCAGAACTTCTATGATAGGGAGGTCTTTGCAGAAAGAAAAAGACCCCTTCCGACCCAGGGAAGAGGGGGGAGGAAATCCTCGGGCAGGAAGTCCCATACTTGAGTGAAATAGAAGCACTCATGTATCTTGCTAACAGTACACGGCCTGATATTGTATTTGCGGTGAACACGTTGGCTCGATACAGTGCAGCGTCCACAAAGAGGCATTGGAACGGAATAAAGGGTATCTTTCGATACCTCCGTGGAAGCATTGACCTTGGCCTGTTCTACAGGAAGAACCAAGATATGAATATTGTTGGTTATGCCGATGCTGGGTATCTTTCGGACCCACATTCTGGTAAATCACAAACTGGGTATATTTTCCTATGTGGTGGCACTGCAATGTCATGGAAGTCATCCAAGCAGACGCTTGTGGCTACGTCCACAAACCACTCGAAAATCATCGCATTATATGAAGCATCTCGTGAATGTGCATGGTTAAGAAGAATGATGAAACACATCCCGCAGTCATGTGGATTACCTATTGAGCAAACCTCTACAATTATCTATGAAGATAATGCCGCTTGTGTTGCACAAATGCAAATGGGTTATGTGAAAAGTAATCTCACTAAGCATATCGACCCCAAGTTCTTTTATGCGCATGAACTGCATAAATTGAACGAAATAAGTATCCAGCACACCAAATCCTGTGAGAATTTGGCTGACCTGTTCACTAAGTCATTACTGTCGACGATTGGGATATCTGACCCAAGTCAACTAAGGTTCTTGAGAAAAGGGAGATAGAAGACCTGCCGAGCAAGGCGAATAGCAATCAACGACGAACAAGGAGACACAGGTTTTTTATCCTGGTTCAGACCTCTCAGGGGAGATAATAGCCCTACGTCCAGCGCTTCTTTATATGAGAAAGGATTACAAGGTGGAACTCGGCGAGATGAACAGGTCTCGATGAGATTCTGGTGTACAGGAATTATTATGCGATCTCCTGATGATTCTTGGAGGGCGTTACAAAGGCGGTTTTCTCCTTGTCTTCTTTACACAACGCGATCTGATGGTAACCGGAATAAGCATCCAGGAAACTCATCAAAATTTGAATCTGCGTAACGTCAACTAGGCGATCTATGCGTGGAAGGAAAGTTATCCTTAGGGCGGCGAAATTAAGGTCGCGGTGGTCGACACACATCGCCATTTGCCCCTTTCTTTTGGACGACGACCGGGTTCGCAAGCCAATCAGTCTTGTACCTCGCGGATGAAGCCGCTCGAAGCGACTTGCCGAAATGGTCTTGGATGATTTTGGCCTTCGATCGAACGCAGCGCCTCGACCTTTGCCTTACGGTTTCTTGTCGGTAGGACAGCTAGCCTATGCTCGATCACCTCCTTGGGACACCGAGGCATATCGGACGGTTCCCATGCAAACGCGTCCTTGTTGGCGGAGGAAGGTAATGAGCTCGAGTTCCTATTGAGGCTCGAGGGTTGTCCCCACGTGGACCACCTTGGAGGGGTCTGACTCCGTGAGGACAACGGTCTTGGTGGGTGTCAGCATATTTTTCTGCCGCTAGACGAGAAGATTCAGAGATCCGACACGGGGGGTAGCACTGCTGCGCCTCGAACCGCCCTCGAGCTCCCAAGAACAGAATGAACACACGCGATGTACCCAGGTTCGGGCCCCCGAGGTGGGTAATAGCCCTACTCCTGCTTGAGCGCCAGCTCTATGTGTGTATTGCCGTGGAAATGAGGTGGGAGGAAGAAGAAAGCCTTGGAATCCCCTTTTCCCGTGGTGGCTTGGCCCCTTATATAGCATGGGAGAGCCCGAACCACGGGGGAGAGAAACAGGGGACGTCTAGCCTATTACATGATCACTGTACTGGCAGATATACAATAAATGCCGTGCTGTCGTAGCCGCCTACTACGCACGTCCTGCTGCCTTGTCGCGTCCTATCGGTGGCAGGTGGGGCCCAGAGTCCCGCCGACCCTGCCAGCTGCTCACATGGTCACCGATACGGTGCGGGGCCTGATCGCCCGCCATCCCGCCGATCTGCCACGTATCCTGGTCGCCGAACTGCTGCATGTCCTGGTCGCCAAGCTGCTTTCTCGCCCGACGCGCGCGTGTCTGGCGGCGGTGCTCGCCCGCGTCTTGGAGCACAGTCGCCCGCTTTGGCACGTGGAGGCTTCGCCCGCGTCTTTGGGTCCAGTCGCCCGCGACACGTGGAGGCTTCGCCCGCGTCTTTGGGATCTGATCGCCCGCGTCGTGGAGGGCTCGCCCGGTCTCCGGCGCGAGGCGGCTGCCCCTACTGCCGAGAGCGCCTCGGGGCCCGATTCAGTGATGGGGCCAGCGTGCCCGCCAGATCCACTCGAACCAGACCGGTCTTCACGGTCCTTCCGGATGGCGCGATCTTCTATCCCTTCGGAGGAGGTGGAAGGACACCGTACCTTATGTACCGGCGAAGCCTGGCCCGCCTACAGGGCGCAAATAGCTTCGGCGCATTGCGGCCTTCGGATGCACCACAGGTGGGGGCTAAATCCGCCGCGCGTCACGCGCTGGTCTTCTCCACTTCAGCCGGGTAACCCCCGGAGCCCCGCCGAGCGCCTTGCTCGGGGCGATTCACCTGTATTCAAACAGATCACCTCTCCCCGCACCAGCGGGGGGTTATATCACACTTTTCGCATAGAAAGAATAAACTGAAAGCAACTGGAGGAGCACTGCCGCTGCGGTGTTGCCAGTGGGTGTCACTATGTCGTTTTCCTTCACCTTTCGGGACTTACGCCCTTGCGGTCTCTTGGGCCGGACCAAAACATCGTGGGTTTAAGGCTGCAGGTTTTCGGGGGTGGTCATAGGCCAGCGGTGCTTGCGAGCGAGCCGCTGATACCTTTATCTTGGGACCACGGCCCCCGATCGCCCTTCCTTTCTCGACACGAATGTTTGGCGTCCCCTCTTACCGACAAGGGGCCGTCAGGCTAGAAACAGAGACGACAGTCGTGCAGGACCAACACTAGCAACACACGGGCTAGACAACTGATCGCTAAAAGTTTTAGACAGAACGTTCTGCTGAAAGTGAGCGCTTTTTCCTTAGGCATCTGGTTACTTCAACCCTTATGGCCTCTCGGCAAACCGACCTTGAACGTTGCGTGGCGAGAACTCAGCTTCGGAAGTGGTCTAGTCATTTGGTGCCGTCGTTGCTTGGCGCGCCCTGACCCGGCGAGACACACGAGCTAGAACCCGCCTTGCTTCGCCTCGCCTCGCCCGGCCGCAAGTTCAAGCGTTCGCCCTTGCAACTAAGGGGCCATCAGCCTTAAGTACTTTTTCGCTACCAGCTTTCAACAGAATGTTTTCTAACAGACTTTTTAAGGTGAAAAGCAAATGCTCACAGAGAAAGCAGAACTTATCTTTATCTGCGAGATGACTTGATCGTCATGAGCTGCCTCCTCCACGAATCGGAGGTCGAGGCGATCGCCGTCGTCCCCCCGGGACCGGGGCTGCGGCGACGGTCGCGAAGCCTTCTTCGATGGCCCGACGAAATGTAGTGAAGCGTCTTCGTCGTCCCACGAGCGTAGGGTCAGGGCGGATGGTAGCGGAAGCCTTCTTTCGAAAGCCCCGACCGAAGCGTAGGCGAAGCTGTTCCCTCCCTGAATCGGAGGCCGAAACAGCCGCATCGTCGTCCCCACCAGGGTCGGGGGCTGCGACGGACGGTCGCGGAAGCCTTCTTTCGAAAGCCCCGACAAAAGCATAAATGCTGCACCCTCGTCGTCCCCACCAGAACTGTGGGCTGCGACAGACGGGGTGGCCTTACAGCGCCCGGGCTGGTCGTCGGGATAGCCTGGCTTGCCCTCGGCACACCTAGCACCCCGCACCCGCTCGCAGGCATCCCGGAGGGCAGCAGGCTGGCCGAACGAGCCGGCTCCCAGCCGTGCCTCCTAGGATATCAGGGAGCGACTGCTCCCCTCTTCTCGAGCAATGCACTGCAGAGGAATCTCAGATGTAGAGCTTGGCCTTTCGCTCGTACCTCCCGGCTGACGCATCGTCGTCGAGGACCGCTTGGACCCGCAGGATGGCTTGGACCTGACATCCGCAGACCCTCCCGGCCAAGGGTGGCAAGGCCGCGGCGCTCGCCGATGTACTCCGCCTGGCCTAGCGTTTCCACCTTAACCGCCTCAGCAGTTGTTCCACCTTCCCTCCCTGAACTGGAGGCTGAGGTAGCAATGACGTCGTCCCCACCAAGCTCGGGGGCTGCGACGGACGGTCGTGGAAGCCCTCTCTCGAAGACCCCGACCGAAGCAAAACCGACGCTGCTCCCTCCCTGAACCGGAGGCTGAGGCAGCCGCATCGTCGTCCCCACCAGAGCCGGGGGCTGCGACGGACTTCATATCTGAACTTGATGCCGCCAAGAACTGAGCAAGAACGCTTCACATCTCAACTGGTGCACGGAGTCATGCCGACGAACATCTTGCACACTATCTACCACGGCGCCGCCGTCGCCATGGACAACGCCATGGAGCCATGGGCGCGGCTGTTGGATCTTGGCGCTGGACAAGGAGCAACGCCGCCGGACGCCGCTGGAGTGGGGAAGTGTCGCCGAGCGCCGCTGGACGTGGAGGGAGCAGCCCCCACGCCGCCGGCAAGGACCGCCTATCCGCCAGCCTGGGGAAGAGAGGAAGGCCCTACCTGCCGAGAGGCGCCTCGGGGCCCAGTTCCGAGTGATGGGGCCTGCGTGCCCTCCAGTCCACTCAGAACCAGACCCGGTCTTCACAGTCCTTCTGGATGACGCCGTCTTCTATCCCCTTCCAGAGGAGGTGGAGAGGACACCCGGTACCTTATGTACCGACAGTGGGCTCCTGCGGCTGCAGTGCCACCTTTGGACGCGCTGTAGGGCGCTCCTTGCTGCTGGGACCACGGGTAGGGAGTTGTCCTACCATGGCCAGCGCGGTCTCGTCGCAGTCGAGAGTCGTCTTGTGGTTGCCCCGAACGGTGATGACTCCCTTGAGCGCCGGCATCTTTAGGCAGTGGTAGGCGTGGTGGGAGACCGCCATAAACTTGGAGAGCGCCGGGCGCCCCAAGATGGCGTTGTAGGGGAGCTCTGTCTCCACCACCTCGAAGGTGATGCATTCCGTCCAGAAGTTGGCGGAGGAGCCGAACATGACGGGCAGCACGACCTGCCCTACGGGGCGAAGCGACGATCCCGGAACGATCCCGTGGAAGGGAATGGTGATGTCCTTGATCTTGGAGCGCAGGACCTGCATGAGGCCCAGAACGCGCACCGTAATGATGTCCAGCGAGCTCCCGCTGTCCACAAGGACACGGTCAACTCTGGTCTTGCCAATGGTGGGGCAAAGCACCAGCGGGAGGCGCTGGGGTTTAGAGAGCCCAGCCGGGCAGTCCGTCACCGAAAAGGTGATGGCCTGGCTGGACCAAGGCAGGGATTCCGCCGCAGGCTCGCCGCGGGAGATGTGGAGGACCTCGCGAGACGCGGCCTTGAGCTCGCGGCGAGAGGTGTAGTCTGACGTGCCGCCGAAGATGACGGCTACGTGGCTGCGGGCTTCAGGGAAACCCTAGTCCTGGCCGCCCTAGGGCGTGGGTGTCGACAGGTGACTAACTGGGGGGTCACCGCCGACAATGAATTTGTACGAGGGGACGCTAATCAAGAACTAAGCCAGATGGGTAACACAAGGCAGGTTATCTGAGTTCGAGGCCCTCAGCGGAGGAGGTAATACCCTACTTTACGTGTTGCAGGATTATATGGTGGATCAAGATGCAAGATGAAGCTATGCGTATCTATGTCTATGACCTCTACCCCCTCCCTTTATATAGTGTAGGGGGAGATAGAGATTCTGAGATATCTCGGATCACGATAACTAATTCCGTTATGCAGTTACATGGAATACATGTGTCGATCCGCTAATTACATGGAGATGGATTATATCCTCGAGAACTTCCTTGCGGCTCAAGCCGTACGTAGCCCGAGTGGTCTTTATCCTCAACCGGGTGACTCGGGTCGCCCCCTATCTGCTCCCTTATGGGCCTTCTAGAGGATACCCGGGGCCCATATAGTCCTGATAGCCCCGAGAGTGCTTTACGATCGAGTCAGATGTCTGGCCGACTGATTTCACCAATACCTCCTGTAATCTGAAAAGAGATTGTAAAGAACTCAAGAAATCTTAAGTTTTTATGTCGAAACGATGCCTAGGTTGGCAATACCGAACTCCAGCTTACTCGGCCCATTGGGCACATTGCCTCAACAAATGATTTCGGCTACTTGGCACCCACTCTTGCAATGCAAAAGTAGCAATTGGCCCATCAAGGAGCGTGCCTTAAGCCACGTTTCCACAACCCCTGTCTTGCAGCACGTTGTAGTTTAACGTTGCGAGGAATATCGACATCAAGCGCCCAGCCTTAACTTGTAAGAGCTAGCTCTTGGCCCAGCATGGGGCACACCGTTCAGCCGAGTGGTATCTGTCCCAACCGGAGGAGGGATCAGCATGGCCCCCCGAGGCATACCGACTGGATGCAATTTTGCCGAGAGGCACTTGTACCCGGGGAGCGGTGTACAACTGGCGACCTTATAGAAGGTATGCCTCAAGAAATTGAACCCAAGTCTCACCAACACCCAACCTCAAGCATGCGAAGTTGGCTAGTGACCCAACATGGGGTATGTCGTGAAACACCTTTTAACTTTGGCTCTGCCGGTCATATGCCCTCTAGGGTGTACCGAGGCCGAATTAGGCTCGATTTTAACACATTGCCACCGTTAGCGGCGTGTTAAGAAAGCCTGTTAAGGGGGTTGCCTTTTGCAGTTTTGGCCCAAGCCCAATTAAGGGGAAAGCGAAGCGTTTTCGCGCCCTTTTCTTACACAGCCGATGGGACGCGTGTTTTGGTCGGAGACCGTTTTCGCGTCCACTTCCGTTCCACCGCCATGATGGTTTTACTGTGTTTGAAACGAATTCCAAGGCGCGACCCTTGAATTTCTTCGCGTATAAAAGAAACCCCAGGGGCGGAATATCGCTTCACCACCAACCTTTAGTTTGCTGAGTTTTCTTTTTCCTCGGCGACTCCCAAGAATCTCCACCCCTTCGCTTGAGAGCAATGGCAAACATCATGGAGATGATCACAGGATGGATCGATGCGGCCCTTGCAAGGGAAGAAGAAGAAGCCGTCGCCAGAGCCGCCGCCCAAGCTCGCGAAGATGAGCTCTGGCGGCAGTTCGCTCAGATGAGGGCGGAAATCACCGCGGAAGAATCCCTCAGGGTTCTGATCGGCGGGTTTCCGTAACTCTTCAAGGTGCGCCTCCCTCTGAAGGACGCACTAGTTGCAGCCCTCCTCGCGCACGAGGGGTACAACTGAGGCCCTCCCGCGGGGGTTTTTTTTTTCTTTTGTTCCTCCGCGAGCCAGCGACGAGCCCTAGATCGATGTGCTGTGCCGCGGAAAATATGTAATCAGGCCTAAGAGCCCTTTCAATGAAGATCCTTCGTAATCTTTTGGTGTTTATGCTTCAATTTTGAATCTGCAATGCTACTTTTCCTCGACTTTGATCTCAAATCCGCAACATCGCCTCATCCTAGTAGTTAGGCTCGTCCGCTCCTAGGCAGGCAGTCGGTGCTTGCACAGACCTCTCTGAGGGAACCACTCGGCCGGCCGAGTGATTATTGGGCCCCTCACGGAACTTCACCCGTCGCGATAAGTTAGGAACAGGGGAACGAAATTAGTTCACCTCGCTCGCTTTTCGCGCCAGTCAGTTAGCTTCTCCCAGCAGACTCCGCCGCTAGGGTTATTCTTCGCCGTCGCCTCCGCCGCCACCCGTCTCCAATCGCGATGGCTCCACCATCCCCCACCACCATCGAGGCAGCTGAGAAGGCAAAGAAATGGATGAAGTCCATCACGACGGAGCGGAGGCTACAGAAGCTGGTCTCCTTCGGCATGCTCCCCTCGGAAGGGTTCGTATCTTGGCGTGCTGCCGCCGGCGAATCCTGCCCCACCCCTCGTCCGGACGAGGTAGTGATCTTTGAATCTTTCTTCCTCCGCGGCTTCGGCCTTCCTTGCTCTTCTTTCTTCCGGGGTTTGCTCTATTTCTATGAGATTGAGGTCTCGCACTTGAACCCCAACTCCATTTTCCATATCGCGATCTTTGTTCACGTCTGTGAGGCTTATTTGGGGATCGCTCCTCATTTCGACCTCTTCAGATTCCTTTTCTTTCTCAAACCCTACCCCAAAGAAGGACAATCCCAAAGCGCGGCGGCCTTGGGAATCGATTCGGGGAAGGGGTCAAAAGTTTTACTTGATCTTAACTTTAAAACTTCCAACAAGAGGCTGCACTCTGAGTGGTTCTATTGTGCCAACTCACCTCCCTCCTCCCTTCCTTTTTCGGCGAGTGCCCCACAGTCAGTCCCTCCCGACTTCCTCCGCGCCGACGAGTTGAGCAGTGAAGGAACTTCTTGTTATTCTCCATGAGCCAAGTCTGCTGGGTTGACCGGAGTTGGGGTAGCGTGGAACTATACCCAACGCCAGATCCAAATTTATCAAGGAGAGGGTCCATCTCGCCGAGTACTCGGGGACCCGAGACACCACTCGAAACCCACGAAAACCTCACTCGGAAGGAGATCATCACCGAGTGGTTGAACTTTTAAGCCCGACGGAGATAACTCCATGGATTGCCCGGCTCGCATAGTTTGGGATACGCCTCCAAATGTAAGGAGAAGACCCTTCTCAACTCAACCGCGATTTGTCGATTGTAGAGTCGAATTAATATGATACGATATGTCGCAGGGCGTGAGGCCTTCTTCTCCTCCCCGGTCCCGGAGGCTCCGCTCCCCAAGGGGCACCTCATAGCGCCCCGCTTTGAAGGCTCAACGAGCTCCTCCCGCCAAAAGGGCAAGGGATGCTCCAAGGACTCGGATGAAGAGGATGAGGCGAAGACACCGCCTCGCTTCTTTTCCGCCGCCGCCGCCCAGTGGCGAAGTCGCCACCGGCCAGCCAGCAGCAGCATGAGAGCCTCCGCCACATCACCTGCTGCCCGAAGGCCGCGTCTGGGCGAAGAAACCGCCTGCTCGGGTCCGAGTGGTTCGCATGAAATTCAAGATGAAATATGTCCCGTCACATGTACTCTTTCGTGACGCCATGATTTCATAATTTGTAGAGATGCATATCTTGAAAGAACTCCAAATGCTTGCGTAAAACTCGGTGGATGATGATGACGAATGACCTCGGCCTTAGGAGGCTCGGCTCGGCCCGCTTCTCCTCGTCCAGACTCAGGCCCGTCTGCCACAAGCCGTCAATCCTCGTCGGCGAAGGGGAAGATCCCAGCCCCGGCTCCTGAAAGCTCAGAGCCCGAAGTCGAGGAGATTCCTCGCCCCTCCGCCAAAGCTCCCACTCCACCCTTCCGACTGAAATGGCGGAAAGAGATGGAGGGCTACGAGGTTGATGACGGGCAGGAAGCCGAAGAATGGGAGGTGCTGGACCAAGTGACCGCCATCCAAGCCGAGATATACAAGGTAGACTTCTTCTCGCTACGAATCCTCGCTCTGCACGGGGGGAATCCCACCGATCACCCTCTTTCCTCCACGCAGCGCATGAAGGAGAGGTCGAGGCAGAAAACCCGTTGCATGGAGAAAACGGTGGGTGAGCTAAAGACGCGCGATGAGTTTGACAACGCGCTGTATGCCACCAAGCGACAATTCCGTGGCCGGATCGAAGAGCTCCACCGCGAAGTCACCGAGCTTCGATTCCGCCACGTGGAGGAGTCCAACACAAACCGAGATACAGACCCCAATCCATGCTGAATCTCTAAGAAGGATGTTTCGTACGTAATGATCTCCAATATTTGCTGTCAAGTGTAGCTCTGGAGGCGAGGCAGAAGGCTCTAGAACAGGAAGTCCGCCAAGCCAACGCTCGAGCCGAGGGGTCGGCTAAAGAGTTGGAAGGTAACCTTTCTCAACTGGCTCTCCCTGGCTCAACCTTATTGACAACCGACTGATATCTCATCCGACAGGTTGCGCAGAGCTTCGCCGCCGAACCTCGACGGGGATTGCCCCAATAATTGAATGCCTCTACCCGGATGAGGAGCCGCCGAGCGATCCCGACCTCCTGGTGGCTCATCTTGAAGCTATTCCCGAGCGAATCAAGGTCTTCACTCGGGAGGCCGCGATAACGTGCACCGGCCAAGGCCTCGCCATTGCGAAGTCAAATTTCCCTCTCGATCATGGAGCCGTCAAGGATGGGTTCGCTTGCTCGGAGGAGGAGGCCGTAGCTCTATTAGAAGAGGTTCGCCCGACAGCTGTCCAGATAGTCGATCAACTGGACTTGTAACTATGTGTGTAAAAAAACTTCTGGTTGATCCCCAGTACTGGTGATCAAACTTATATGTCGACAGGTGACTAACTGGGGGGTCACCGCCGGCAATGATTATATATGGGGCGATGCGCGCAAGATCCAAACTCGATGGTAGCACAAGACAAGGATTTATACAGGTTCAGGCCCTCATGGCGGATGTAAAACCCTACGTCCTGTGCTCTGGGATTATATGGGGGTATATATGTACAAGATGATCAACTTGGGAGATATGATCAAGATGTAGATGTGTGTTTCTCCAGATGGCACGGCCTAGATCTGGATGGCCTGCCGAACTATGGCCTCCTACCCCCTTTATATAGTGGAGGGGGTGGGGTTACAAGGAAGAGTCCTAGTCGGTTACGAGGTAGGATTTCTATTTCTATCCTCTAGTGGTTATCCGGGATTACAAGTATACCTTCCCTATTAATTTGGGATAGGTTTCTATCTTCATGTCTTTTCTTGCCGAACAAGTCTTCTAGAGTCCGAGTGGTCCCCGTCCTCATCCACCGACTTGGTCCATCCCCTGTCGGGTGGTCTTTTAGACCCGCCGTGTGGATACCCGGGGTCTATGTTATCCACATTATCCGAATAATATGTTTTATCCTTTTTCATGAGACGCATTCGCCGACTGGTCCAGCCCCCGAGTGCTAGGAAGCAGCACTTCGCTTTCTTCCTATGCAACCGCGAAGTAGCTAAACATTGTCGAAAGGGTATAAACACGCCATTACTCAAGAATTTTCATAGTACTCGAATGCGATCAGCACATGTAGAGAGAAAACAACTTTATTGGAAGGATAGGGTGCGGTTGACTCCGCACACTATTTAGTGTAGCCCCCGACTTACTGCTTGGTCGTTTACGGCCAGGTAGCAAGTCAAAAGAAAGGAAACTAATTACATGCTGCTTGAATATAGAATTCTAAGAATAGAAACGACGTAGCTGCTCGATGTTCCAGGTGTTAGGCACGTTAGATCCGTCTTCACGTTGCAGCCGGTAAGCCCCCGGGCGGGTCACCTCAGCGATCAAGTAGGGGCCTTCCCAGAGTGGGGAAAGTTTATGCTCGTGCTTCTGATTCCTCCGGAGGACCAGATCTCCCTTGGAGAACGCACGGCCCCGTATGTTGCGCTGATGGTAACGACGCAGGCCCTGCTGGTACTTGGCCGATTGGATCATTGTTGCTTCCCTGGCTTCCTCGAGCCGGTCGAGGTCTTCGTACCTTGCTTTATCCGTCTGATTATCGTTGTAGCCGGCAACCCGAGGGGACCGGAACTTCAATTCAGTCGGGAGAACCGCCTCTGAGCCATAAACTAGGAAAAAGGGGGTCTGCCCGGTTGCTTGACTTGGGGTCGTTCTGAGCCCCCAGAGCACCGAAGGCAACTCTTTCACCCAGCGCGTTGCGTATGGCTTTAGGCGATCAAAGATTTGGGTTGAGCCCTTGTAGCATCAATCCGTTGGCGCGTTCAACCTGTCCATTGCTCCTTGGGTGGGCCACCGAGGCGTAGCAAATCTTGATGCCTAGCTCCTCGCCCCAATCTTGGAATTCGCTGCTCTTGAATTGAACGCCATTGTCGGTGATGATGCGGTTGGGTACGCCAAAATGCACAACGATGTCCCGGAAGAACTCGCGTGCTTTGGCCGCCGTGACGACTGCAACCGGCTTGGCTTTAATCCACTTGGTAAACTTGTCGATGGCGACGAAGAGATGAGTGAATCCGCCTTGCGCTCGCTTGAGGGGGCCCACCATGTCCAGATTCCAGATGGCGAAGGGCCAGGAGATCGGAATCGTCTGTAGATCTTGCGTCGGCATGTGGATCTGCCTGGCGAAAAACTGACACCCGTCGCATCTGCGTACTATATTCTCCGCATCCGTGACCGCGGTTGGCCAGAAAAATCCCTGCCCATAGGCTTTGCCTACCAGGGTGCTTGCTGTTGCGTGATGCCCGCACTCCCCCGAGTGGATTTCGTTGAGTAGATCCCTGCCTTCTTGCTCAGATATGCAACGCCTTAGTACCCCAAAACTGCTTTTTCTGAAAAGCTCGTCCCCGACTACCTTGTAGCTTTTACTTCGGCGTGTGATGCACTCGGCCAGGCTTCGATCTTCAGGCAGCTCATCACGAAGGAGATAATCTAAGTAAGGCTGAGTCCACCCGGGAATGATTGATAGTACCTCTGCGTCGGGTTCTGGCTGCTTTTCTTGATCTTACCCCGGTGCAGATGGTAATTTGATTGATGGCGCGCGTAGCTATTGGACAAAAACACCACTCGGGACCTGGGCCCAAGTGGATCCCATCCGCGCTAGCTCGTCTGCTGCTTCGTTGTCGCGGCGGAGCACGTGAGCAAGCTCCAGTCCGTCGAACTTGTCTTCCAGTTTGTGTACCTCCTGACAGTAAGCCGCCATGTTGTCGCCGATACAAGACCACTCTTTCTGGACTTGGTTGACCACGAGTTGAGAGTCGCCGCGTACCATTAACCGCTTAACGCTGAGCGATATGGCAACGCGGAGCCTATGGATGAGTGCTTCGTACTCAGCGGCGTTGTTGCTGACGGGAAACAATATTTGGAGGACGTAGCGTAGCTTCTTTCCAGTCGGTGATATGAGCAAAATCCCAGCCCCCGCGCCGCTGAGCAAGAGGGAACCATCAAAGTACATTGTCCAAAGACGAGATTCTCCTTTCTTCTTTGGGTTTGGGCTTCGGTCCACTCGGCGACGAAGTCGGCCAACGCTTGGGATTTAATGGCTAGTCGAGGCCTGAACTTTATTTCAAAGGCTCCAAGTTCAACTGCCCACTTGGCAATCCTCCCCGTGGCCTCCCGATTGTGGAGTATGTCTCCAAGTGGGAAAGAAGTGACCACCGAAATTTCATGCTCTTGAAAGTAATGCTTGAGCTTCCGCGATGTGAGTAACACAGCATACAGAAGCTTTTGAATTTACGGGTACCTTGTTTTTGACTCGCCCAATACTTCGCTTACGAAGTAGACCGGACGTTGTACCTTTTGGAGGGAGCCCTCTTCGTCTCGCTCCACAACCAGGGCGCTGCTGATGACGTGAGTCGTTGCACCGATGTAGAGTAAGAGGGGCTCCTGGGGCATGGGAGGGACCAACACTGACGGAGTGGTGAGGAACCTCTTCAGATCTTCGAAGGCTTGCTGTGCTTCCGCTGTCCACTGAAAATCGTCTTGTCGGCGTAAGAGCTTAAAGAAAGGCATGCCTCTCTCCCCGAGTCGGGAGACGAATCGGCTGAGTGCCACGATGCATCCAGTGAGCTTCTGCACGTCCTTCTGGTTGGCCGGAGGCTTCATCTTAAGGATGGCACCGACCTTCTCTGGATTTGCCTCGATCCCCCGATTGGAGATGATGAATCCGAGTAGTTTGCCAGACGGAACCCCAAAAACGCACTTCTCGGGATTCAGCTTCATCCGGAACACTCTTAAGCTCTCGAATGTCTCGGTTAGATCTGTTATGAGATCCCATCTGGACTTGGTTTTTATGACGACGTCGTCGACATATGCCTCCACGTTGCGTCCGAGTTGAGTGAAAACACCGCTGTATCGTGCGCTGATAAGTCGCACCAGCGTTTTTCAACCCGAATGGCATTGTGATATAGAAAAAAGCACCAAAGGGCGTAATAAATGACGTTTTGATGCAATCCTCTTCCTTCAGACTGATCTGATGATAGCCTGAGTAGGCGTCCAGAAAACTCAGGAGCTCGCACCCGGCGGTGGAGTCCACCACTTGGTCGATGTGGGGGAGTCCAAAAGGATCCTTGGGACACGCCATGTTGAGGTCGGTGTAGTCGACACACATGCGCCATGTCTTGTTTTTCTTCTGGACCAGGACCGGATTAGCGAGCCAGTCAGGGTGATACACCTCTTTGATGAACCGAGCGGCCAACAATTTGCTGAACTCACTCCTTATGGCGTCCTTCCGATCAGGGGCGAATCTTCGTAGGCGTTGCTGGACGGGCTTCGCCTTTTCGTCGACGTGGAGAGAGTGCTCGATCACCACCCTCGGAACACCGGGCATGTCCGAAGGTTTCCAAGCGAACACATCCCGGTTGGCCCGGAGGAAAGTGACGAGCGCGTCTTCCTATTTGCTGTCGAGCCCGGTCCCAATCACGGCCGTTTTGGCCGGATCAGACGGGTCCAACAGGATCTTCTTTGTTTCTTCGGCTGCTTGGATGGAGGTTTTGGCCTGCTTCTTGGCGGGGACATCCCCTTCCTCTTGAAGGTTTGCGACCTCCAGTCGGATCTTCTCCATCTCGACGGATGAGTCCAATGCCTGCGCCATTTCGCAGCTCTCGCTGTCGCAGAGCAGGGACTGTTTAACGTCACCAGGGAGGGTGATTACTCCGTTGGGACCTGGCATTTTTAAGACGAGGTAAGTGTAGTTGGGAACCGCCATGAATTTGGCAATCCCCGACCTTCCCAAGATGGCATGATATGCCGTCTCGAAATCGGCCACTTCAAAACTCAGACTCTCGGTCCGATAGTTATCTTTGGTTCCGAAAGTGACCGGCAGAGAGATCTGTCCGAGTGGTACTGCGGACGTCCCGGGAATTACCCCGTGGAACGGAGATGATCCTCGCCGAGCTTCGAACGGGAATATTCATCCGTCCGTGGTCTTGACGAAAAGGACGTTGATCCCACTCCCGCCATCGACCAGGACTCTTTTCAGCTTGCTTCCTCGCACGACCGGATCCAGCACCAGTGGGTACCTCCCAAGGAAGGCGATACGGTCCGGGTGGTCCGATCGGTTGAAGGTGATGGGCACCTCGGACCAGCACAAGTACTTTGGTGTCGCGGGCATGACAGCGTTGATCTTCCGAGTGGTAAGCTTTTACTTCCGCTTGGACTCGTACGCATCAGAGCCCCCAAAGATGTAGTTGATCTCGCTCTCGGCGTCTTGGTAGTCACCATCAGGTTTCTTGCCTTGACCGCCCTTAGCCGACTGGTTCGCGCTGTCGGCGAACTTCTGCAGAATGAGGCAATCTTTGGCGGAATGTTTTCCTTCGGGATGGAAGGCAACCGATTGCGCTCCATGTTGGCGACCATCTCGTCCCCCTTCCTCTTCTTATCTTTGGGCTTGCCTTGCTCGTCATGAGGCTTCTTCTTGGGGCCTCCGTCGTTGCCACCACGATGATTTGCGATGGCTTCTTCAGCTTCGGCCTCCTGGTCCGCCATCGTGAACATGGCTTTGAGATTACGCTGGGGTCCGGGTCATCTCGCTGATCGCTCCTCGGATTGGCATCCGACGAAGAAGGCGTCGATGATTGTTTGCTCCGAAACGTCCCGGATCTCGTTCTTCTTCTTGGTGAAGCGCTTGATGAACTCGCGAAGAGTCTCATTCTTGCGCCGGTGTAGTTGTCCAATCTCCCATCTCCCCGCGGGCCTTTCATAGGTCCCTTGGAAATTGGCGATGAACTGCTCCTGGAGGTCGTCCCAAGACTCGATAGAGTTCTCCGGGAGTCCCGTTAGCCAGGTCTGGGCGGTTGGGGTCAAAGCGACCGGCAAGTAATTTGCCATGACGTTCTAATCTCTCTCCGCCGATCGCTAAGGCGTAAACTCGCAGCCAATTCTTTGATCTCTCGCCATCGAACTTGTCGATGCCTTTGAGGTTGAAACCATCCGCCAAACCACTCGGCGAAGGTCCGGTGAAGGCCCGAATCCTCCGATGGGCGTGGCGCCTCCGTCTTTGGGATCTATCGCGGCGTCCCCGGCGCTGGCCTTGACGCCGCTTCTTGGCGGTGGTCGTGCCGACTAGCGGTGCTTTCGGTTGGTCGTTGTCGCGGTGACTTTGACGGCCTCGAGAATTTCGCCGCCGTGGATCGCGCTCCGCCGCTTGGCTTCGATATCTTGGCGAAGATCATGGGCGGTGATCGTGGGAGTCGCCGCCGAGGCACGGAGCCCGGTTCCGACACGAGTAGATCGATCGCGTCTGAAGTGGTCGGGCGAGGCATTGCCTCGTTACGTTGTATGGCGACGCCATCTCGACCATGGCCGTCGCTCGAGCGAGGGTCTGGACGAGGGGGCTGCCTTCAGGAAGTTGTGGCGCGATAGTCTCAAGAAGAGTCTTTGACGCGATGACATTAGCCTAGGGAGTGTTGTAGACCTCCGATCCCTCAGCTTCACCGCTCGAAGCTCATTCTGGACATCGCGGCTGGGCGCCGGGTTGTCAGACGCGATCTCGTTTTTCCGCCGGACGAGGATCCGGAATCGCACCGGCGTCGGTTTCTTCGTACGCGACGATCGGGGAGACGGAGTGGTGATCATCCGCGCCTAGGACGAAAACCTCTCGGTAGTTTCGAATTTCAGCGCTCCCGTCGGACTCCGAGTCAGAGGCGGAGAGGCTGACTTGCTCGCTCTGTCCGATGGGTTGGCCACCATTGATGACACCCACGAACATAGATGGATCTGATCCGAGTGGATCTGACGCGCTCGCCGACTGGTTATCTCCTATCCGAATAACCGAGGAACCCAGTGCGAGAGTCGCGACGGAATTCTCGAGTCCGGAGGGAAATCCAGTCGAGGCAGAAGGGTTGTTGGGCGAAATAGAATTCACGCCCGAGCGGTCGAGCCCGCCGAGTTCTTTTTCGTCGGCCTCGGAGGCGCCAAGGCGCTAACAAATGAGGGGTCAATCCGAGAAGGCGCTTGCTAGATTCTCCAAGCCGTAAGGCAATGGGTCACATTGATCGCGCTACGCTTCTTGAAGGAATCTCTCCGGGGAGAGAGTGCAGATTGCCGATGCCGCCGGCGATGAAGTCCAGCCGCCGGCGAAGAGACTCTCCTAGCCTCATGGCGACGTACGGCGATCTTGGAAAAGCTATCTAACTTGAGAGATGATCTTGACGCTGCCTTACTCAGCGGCGCTGCTAACCGCCGACAGTGTGACTAATCTGGGGTCACCGCCGGCAATGAATTTGTACGAGGGACGCTAATCAAGAACTAAGCCAGATGGGTAACACAAGACAGGGTTATACAGGTTCAGGCCCTCAACGGAGGAGGTAATACCCTACTTCCTGTGTTCTGGGATTATATGGTGGATCAAGATGCAAGATGCAAGATGAAGCTATGCGTATCTATGTCTATGACCTCTACCCCCTCCCTTTATATAGTGTAGGGGGAGATAGAGTTACAGGATATCTCGGGATCCCTGATAACTAATTCCGTTATGCAGTTACATGGAATGCATGTGTCGATCCGCTAATTACATGGAGATGGATTATATCCTCGGGAACTTCCTTGCGGCTCAAGCCGTACGTAGCCCGAGTGTCTTTATCCTCAACCGGGTGACTCAGGTCGCCCCCTATCTGCTCCCTTATGGACCTTCTAGAGGATACCCGGGGCCCATATAGTCCACAGTGGGCACTGCGGCTGCGCCCTCAGGTAGCTCGGGCATCGGACCGCGGCCAGCGCAGAAGTCTTCCAATTGGCGGGCCCATGTGCGGCAATTGCGCAGGTCATGGCCAGGGCGCTGATGGAAGCAACGGAAAAGACTGGGGTCGTGGAACGGGTCCTCACCTCGGTTCTGCTGCTGCGGACGGGGAGGTCGGCCTCGAGAAGCCCTCGACCGCCGAGCGGCTCGCCTCACCGAGGAGGTCGCTGCTGCGCCGCTGCCGCGGGCGGCGGGCGCCGCGCGACGGGCGCTGGCATGGGGCGCCGTGTGGCGGGCACTGGGCTGGTCGGGCTCAACGGCGGCGATAAACTTAGCGGGCTGCTCCGGCCACTTCTTCTTCTTCTTTTCTGCCTCGGCCTTACCCGGGCCGTCACCGACCTTGGCCTTTTTCTTGGCGCGGCCTCTCTTGCGCTCGACCGCCTCGGCGAGACGTAGAGGGTCAGCGGTCGCGAAGAGCTCGCTTCGCGGTATTGACCGGTGGAGCTCGAGGTCCTCGGTGTAACGACGGTCCCTCACGCCGTCCTTGAAGGCCTCGATGATGGCCTCGTCTGAGATGCAAGGGATCGTGTTGCGGGCTCTGACGAACCGGCACACAAAGTCCTGGAGACTCTCGTCGTCTCGCTGTACCACGAGCTTGAGGTCCTGGGGGGCGTCCAGAGCGGGCGTAACACCCCTGGAAGCTTGTGCGGAGAGCGTCCTGCAGCTGAGACCAGCTACGGATAGAACCAGGCCTTGATTGAACAGCCAGGTCCGGGCCATACCCTCAAGCACTGTGGGGAAGTAGTTGACCATGACTGCCTCGTCTCCCCCCATAGCTCGGACGGTGGTGGTGTAGATGGAGAGGAACTCCTTGGGATTCTTGCTCCCATCGAACTTCTTGATTGACCCGGGCTTTAACCTCGGTGGCCACGGCGCTTCGCGGAGAGCGTGGGAGAAGGCGGGGCATCCCGGCGCGGCCTTCGGGGCTGAGGCATCCCGAAGCGGGCCTAGGCGGGAAAACACTCCGCCTGGGGCTCACGACGATCCTCCAGCAGAGGAGGCTGTCTGAGTCTGACGCGAGCGGCTGCGGTGGCGGCGAGAACGCTCCTGAATGCCGTCCTGGCCGGGGCGGTTTTGAGTGCCGCGACGATCGGACTCGTTCCCGCGCCAGATGTCCGGCGACATGACCATCCCACGCTCGGCCGGTCGATGCCGCAGGTGATGAAGCCGACGCCCTCAGCGATGGTAGGACACAGGTCTGCCATGCTGAAGCCTCGGGGGTCCTTCTCTAGGTCGCGGACGACCGTAGTGATGGCACGCGCCCTCTGCTGGCTGCGGAGGAGCGGGTTCATCATGGTTTCTATGAGAGGATCGACCGGTTGGCGACCCGGCGGGGTGCGCTGGCGACGGTCCTCCTCACAGATCCCTTCCATGACATGACAGACGGCATCGTTGAAGAACTTGGAGGCTGCAGTGCGGCGGCGCAGCTGCTCCTGGGCCTTCCCATTCTCGGCGTCGCCGTCGACCGCGGCTGCGAAGACACAGCGGGGCGTCTTGCGAAAACTGTGGGAACGCTCCGCTATTGCCGCGGAGGTGGCGAGTCACCAAGCAAATCGAACTCCATGGAGTCACCGACGGGTGACAGAGGGGTCTAGCTCAGGGAGCGACTCCTCGGGGTGAAAACCTACCCCTGGGGCGAGAGAGGTGTCAACCTCCATCTCATCAGCCCCGGTTTTGGCGAGGTACTCCTCCCGCCAGCCATCGTACGACGGGACCAAATCGTCCAGATCGTCGCACTCATCGAACTCGAGGTCTAGAGCCTCGTCGTTGCTCGGAATCTCTGGCATGTCCGAGGGAACGGAGTGCTGAGGGCTGCTCATGGGCCCCACGGTGGGCGCCAGCTGTCGGCGTCTGGGAAACGCGCTCCTACAGAGCCGCGAGACCACGGATCGGCAGACGAATTTGTAGTTGGTGTGAGGCCCAACGACCACCCTTCTCAAGCGGCAGGCGGCGGCCGAGCTCACAGGGGCTTAGGTCATGTTGTCTTCGGACAGTTCGGTGCGACTTGATGACCCGGGTACCGATCCTTTGTGCGGTGAAGGGAAGAAGATGATACGTACTGTGAAGACACAGGAGATCTACCCTGGTTCAAGCCCCCACTGCCGGGTAATAGCTCTACTCCAGTCTTGTTGCTTATATGTTGGAAAACGGTACAAGGGTGCCGAGACCGGGCTTAGAGGCACCGATCCCGAGCTTACAATGACGGTGGCTAAGGACTAAGTCTACTGGTGAGGAAGCTTCGGACGGAGGTAGCCTGTGCGCTTAGAACTGTGTGTGACCGCTCTCTCCCTTCGAATGCCCACGAATCTTCCTTTTATAGGCGCGGTGGGTCGCCCGAGGCTGATGCGGTGGGCCCCGCGCCGGTCTTTGCTTTAGTGGCGAGGCTCTTGTCTCGTTCTAGGGCTCTGCCTGGTCTCGAGCCTGCAGGGAGAAGCTGGTCGGGTTAGTACTAGACACGTGTTTGTCTTAACATGCCGATACAGGGGAGAGAACCTCTTTAGGGAGAAAGCGCTTTCCCTTTATCCCCAATATAGCATTGACTGGACCAAGCCAGCCTCGCGCCGCCCGTTGGGGGCGTCGCGTAGCGTAACAACCGTTCGCTGCCTGCCAAAGAGGGCAAACGACAAACCTGGCTGCCCGCGTGCCCTTTCTCAAACGCGATTCGGGGAGACATAGATTCGTTCGGCCAAGGCCGGAGAAAGTATAGTGGGATACGACAGTTGTCGCCACCTGCCTACAGGTGGGCGGATTACCCGAGGGACCCTTTCCCCGGCTAAGGGCAGCCCGGGAGATACATGGTGTTGCACGGTTTGACCTGGTCAAGCCCGGGCCAGCCGCTGGCCTGTTAGGCGCTTCCCTTAGTACGGCCGGGGACAGCCTTTCGGATCCTCTGTTTGTGCGGTGGGCTGGTACGGAATCGGTCCAAGGCCCGTTTCAAGATGGGCCACTTATCAATCACCAACATTGTCAGTCAAGAGTTATTTAACTCACAGTAGATTTTCCGTACTATTGGTCCAGATCTCTCCCCTTCTTCCTCCCTTGCCTCTCGATCCTATCCCCTCTCCCTGCATCGCCTCCTCTCCTCCCCCCGCCTCCGCTGCCAGCGATCGCCGCTGCTATGGTGCCTAGACGCCCTCCACCCCTACCTTGCCAACCTAACCCGAATGGCCAGCGTCGATACAATTCATCCGTCGCCTAGCCACCGCCCGAGCCCGTGACTTTGGAACCTCGCCGCCCCGCCACGATCCCCACCCTAACGCCATACCGTTTTTCCCGATTTTCCTCTAAGCCCAGAGGCACCATGAACCCACTCCAATTCGAACTCTAACCCTAACCCCAATGGCACGGCGGCGGCAGTGGCTAGAGAGGACGAAGACGACGGCAACGGCGACACATATAAGTAAAAAATCGGCTGAAAAATTTTGGAACTTTCAAACGGCTGAGGATTAACAAACTCGATCGTTAATAATATTGCCATCATGGTTGATGGACGGCAGCCCTGAACTCTCTACTCGACCTTTAGCCAGTACACAGCATGCCATGCGTGATTGATACATTCACGTCTGTTGTCCTCGACGCTGTCGACGTAGCAGACGAGATACTGGTCGAGGTTGCAGGGCCTGGCACGGGGATAACGGCACCAGTCTTCGTCGAGAAACATGGCGATGTCGGCCTGATGGTGCCGGCCCAGGTGCACGGTGTCGCCGGCAATGGAGGGGAACGTCTCGGTGGAGACGACCACGCAGTGCGTCAGCCCGGCGAACACGGCGCGGCGGCCGAGGCTCCCCACGGGGAGGAGCCTCCTCCCGGCGACGTCCACCTCCACCACCTCCATGCTGCCGGTGACGCCGCCCCCCGAGAACAGCGTCGTCGACCGCTTCCGCTTGTGCGCTGCCCTCCCGCCGAAGTGGTTGACGTTTGGCCATCGCCAGTACCGCACCATCAACATCCTCCCGCCGCCGCCCTGGCCGTCGTCGTCGTCGGCCAGGAAGGAGATGACGCCATTGAGTTCACGCGTGTGTGGCGCGCACACATGGCGCTGGCCGATTATTTCCACTAGCCGAGGCAGCGGCCGCAGCTCGAGAACGTAGACGGAGCCCTCCGGTGAGGTGAGGTAGCAGCGCCCTCCCCGGGACAGCAACGAGTAGAAGAGCGTCTTGCAGTTGCCGGCCGCCGAGACGTAGCCCGGGTGGAACGCCTGGCCTGGGGCTACCACCGTCCAGTTCGCGTCGCCGGGCTGGGCGACGACGATCATGGACATGTAGTCCCTCAGGCAGAGCACGAGGGTGGGCTGCGAGGTGGAGTTGTCGAAGCCGGCGCCGTTGATCATGCTGGGCTTCATGCCCCCGCGAAAATACGGGGTCGCCACCTTGCCCTTGCCGTTCTGGGAAACGATGTCGGAGATGGTGGGGAAATCGGTGACGGCGCCGGTGAGAGGGTTGAGAAGGCGGATGGTCTCCGTGTCCCTGTGGACGAGGACGAGGAGGCCGTCGGCGGCGCACACGTGGCAGTGGGTGGAGAGCGCCGGGAGGTCGACGCCGATGGAGGCGGCCGTGGCTAGGTTGAGCAGGCGGCGGCGGGGCCTGGCGTCGTGGGTGATGCTAAGCACCGCCCAGCTGCGGGGGCGGAAGCGGGGGTCCAGGGGCCCCGCCACCGCGCGCGGGTCGGCGGCGAGGTCGCGCCACGGCCGGCACACGGCGCGGAAGCGGAGGTACTCGGCGACGTCGAGGTTGAGCAGCCGGCCGGACACCTCGTCTACGAGGTCAGGACCAAGGTTGGCCCAGTCCCTCCAGTCCCGTGCTTCCGCCTCCCTCCGCAAGCGCTCCGACGATTCCGCGAGAAGGCGGCGCCGCCGCGCTGGCGTCATGATCACTCCTTCATCAGACGATCCCATAGCCATAGGGGACGGAGACATGGACGGCAGCGTGCTAGGTGCCTAGGTGTACGTAGCTCGCGATCGAGTGTTTCCGGGCTTTCTTCTTGAGTTCTTGTAGAAGACGAGGCGCTAACTCACATACACTACTCGATAGCTGTGCGTTGCGACGGCGATTCTGGAGTCCCTTCCCTGCCATATATTTCGCAGATCTGTTCCTCGTCGCATGTAGGAGCTGCCCTTAATTCCGTATCTCTATCTCCATCCTATCCGGCACGACCGTTAGTTTGAGGTTAGGATTAGGGTTAGGGTTAGGGTTAGAGTTACTAATTATTGTTCTGATTCCAAGTCTCGCGATAGCAGTTCAATTGGCAAAGTTGCTGATTTTAATAAGCAGTGCATGAAAATGCAGCAAGTGTATAAGTAAGAAATTGGGGAAGAGAACCGATTTTGTTTCGGCAGCTACTACGGGACGTCCCCTATCCGAACGGGATAGTGTGTCATGTGTGTGGTGCCGTGTGTTATAATTATGTTATGGTGTCTGTCCTTGTGACGTATTTTTAGGTGTGTCATGATGGTGTTTATAAGACAAGGTCATACCCTCCTGTGACCGCTATCTGGTCCGCTCAAACCCCCAACAAATGCAAATTCTTCGTCTAGACCCTCGGTCACCACTGTCTGCGGCGGACCTGCTCGCGAAGAAGGGTTGGCCGCATCACATAGCATGTGCCTTCTATAATGGGCCGTTAGAATCGGTTGACCACCTCTAGGGTTCCTGTTCCTTCGCTATATCCATCTGGCAAGAGATACCCTCCCCCCCCACTGGTCCTACCCTTCGGGACCCTCCACCTTTTGTAGCTAGGGCTGCTAATGGGTTTAAACTCAACCCATATCCACCCCACTCCAATTTAATAAAACTATTTTTTTCTACCCACCCACCCCATTTCTTATATAAACCCAAACCAATATAACCCACACCTCTCATATCGGTTCAACCTCATTTCTCAACCCATTTGAACCCATTTCTTAACCCAATTTTATATGAAGAATAGATTTTATAAAGAAAAACACCTTAGTTTTTCCTTAAACCTTGCGTTCACACTAAAAAAATCATTGAAATTGTTTGAATTTTTTTGTCATGACTCTATACATTTAGATGTAACTTTGTGTAGATTCGTATGGCAAACGTACAGAATAGATGGGCTCACATATAAAATTTGGTACTTTTCGATAAAGTTGATCTGTCCAAAGGCATGCCGGGTTTCAGGCCGGGCAATGAAAAGCCGGTTCCATAAGACTAGGCCGAGCCTAGTCCGATCAGACGTCTTTTCCCAGTCTCGGACTTGAGCCAAGCCCGAAGCCCAGCCCAACCCGAAGCCTAGCCCGACCCAGTGCTATTTCGTGTTTTATTCAGTCCCAGTCCCGGCCCGACGAGCGGGCTCTAGATCGATGCCCAAGCGGCTAAGTCGGCCTGGTTGTACTCCTTAGGTTGGCCCGGCTTAGGCTGCCCATGGGTAAGTCTATTATAAAATAGCTCAGTTTTTTAAAAAACTTTGCGTTCACACCATAGAAAATAATCAAAATTATCTGATTTTTTTTGCTATAACTCTACATATCCAAAAGCAACTTTGTGCAAATTGGCAGGTCAAACTAAATAGATGGAGCCCGCATGTAAAAATTTATGATATACTCTATTATATAACCCATATGAATTCTTTCAATACAAACCAGTGGGTTGAACCAATTTGAACTCAAAACTTTTCAAACCCACCCACCCACCCCAACCCATTAACAACATCAACACCATTTTCACCCATCCAAAGCAACCCATTCTAAAACCCAACCCATTAGCATCCCTATTTGTAGCTGGTGGCTCGCTCGCCTAGCAGGGTCCCTCGGGAAGCTTTCAAGACCCTCAACGGCCTGATCATCCATTCCGCTTGGAAGATCTGGAAGGAGCGCAACATAAGAGTATTCCAGGGCCAGTCCCTTCCTTTGGGCTACGTGGTTGATCTTATTAAAGAGGGGGTACGTAGCAGCCTGGGCCACGGCCACCTCGTCTGTTTCTCTCTCGCTTCCTTGTAATTTTGTACAGTGCTTCCCACCTTAATGAAATGGCAGGACCCTTGTCCTTTAGCTAAAAAAATAAAACAAGGTGATAAAATTATAAAAAAAATAAATACATATATAAATAAATAAATAAATTGTGAATGAAAAATAAAAAAGGCGTTTGATGAGATTCAAATCACACGTGTGGTAGATAAAAAGGAATTTGCCATAGATGGTATACCATCTAATAGTCTTTCCCTTTGTAACAAGGATGAAGGTCTGCAACCAAGGGAGGCATCATCGGAGGCGACTGTGGAAAACAAAAAAAAAAAAAGGAGGCCGAAGGCAATGTCCTGGCGGTCAAAGCTCATCGACCGCCTCGATTCCCTGATTGCAATGATCTCACCAAAGTTAGAGATTTGATAGGGACCCTCTTCTTGTCTTGAAGCTTTAGTATTTTGTTCGACCATATTTTATAGGCATAGGATTTGTTAACCGTCTTGTCCTTTTTTTTCAAAGTGTTGGTACCCATGGTCCACAACCGTGAAAAACGCAAACTGACAATATACACTGAGGAATTTTTTCTAGGAGCCAAAGATCATTTAAAGTTGCCAAATCAGCATTCAGCGGACATAACTTAAAATCGTCCCAAAGCTTATTGTGCATCTTTCAGTACCAGTAAAATAACTTGACATGATACGCGAGAATATTCACTATATTTTATATAATAGAAAAATCCAGCCCATACACAGTAGACGTATACATGGAATATTTACTACATAGAAGATAGAAAAGAGAAGTCAAAACCCAAAGAAATGATACAGGACATTTGTACATGATGTGATCCGGTGATAATCAATGTTGCTTATCCGTCACATCCCTATTCATCTATTTTTCAATCGTTAATCTATTCCTATCTATATTTTTCTCTTTTATATTTTAGTCCCTAACTTAACACCACCGGATAGGGACACCATGGTAATAACCCACACCCACCTTCTGTCCCTAGGTGACAATGTGCAACGTAGTGCACAGAGTAGGAAGGCAAGACTGATTTGCACAACAACACGCGCAGGTTGAGTGATTTACCACGATCATCCACCAAATCGCCACAACCAATCTCAGCATTCGCAACACAGACATTCTCCAAGATGGATAGTGTCCTGCCTGTAGAAGCGGGGCTGCTCGTGTAGGCATTGACATAGCACATCGTCAGATGACTAGAGAGGAAGTAACTGGCAACATCAGCGATGTAGTTCAGACTGCTCCCAAGAACAGGCAGCTCCAGTGCACTGCTCCTCAAGGCCTTGCACCAGAACTGGAGGTTCGGATGAGCTCTCAGCAATGGCCCGATCATCTTAGCCCCAAAGAAGGACCCGTTTAGCCTCCTTGCGATGGCTTGCCCAACCTTCACCAGCCTTGGGCAATTCTCCTCCAGATCTGGCGCCCCTGCAAATGCAATCGCCTTGAAGAAGAATCAGTACTCTGGATGTGGTAATTTCCTCAGTTTTATTGGCTGCACGGTCCCAATCCTTGCGATGCCGTTGCCGTCGCCGGTGACGATGATCTTGCTCCCCTGTTTACCACATCCTAGAGCTGACAGAAGCACCTGCAGCATCTGCCTCTTATGCGGATCAACGTTTTCAAGCACCATTAGGAACCTTCTGCTGTGCAGCTTATGCTTGAGCTCATGCAGCGAGCCACTGAAATATCCCAGGTCGCCACCCGTGGCATGTTTAGAGTGAAGCACAACCCATGTCTCGCTGCTGCTGGCAACGGCAGACAGAGAGAAGAAATCGAACAGCGCGATCAGCGAGAAGTGGCTGCGAACCCTCTCGTCGTCGCAGGCGTGCTGGACCAGTGTTGTCTTCCCAACTCCAGCGTCTCCGATCACTGGAAGGATGTCTAGTTCCCTTGTAGCTGTAGCTGCAGGGACGTCGTTCTTGTGCAGGAGGAAACGGATGATTCCCTCTCTTTCGACATGCCTGCCAAACATCTGGCAATCTGCGTAAAGGTTAGTACTGAGTGGCTTACGCATAGGGGGACAGCTTTGCAGTAGCATGATGAACTCGCTGAGATCACTGCAAATCCTCTGTAAATCCTCCAAGACACTGTTGATCTCGCCGTGGCTGTAGCCTTGCAAGCTCGCTAACACCGCGTCGGTCTCGCCATGGCGGCGCTGCAGGCTCTTGACGATGCACGAAGCGGTGAGTCTCACGCGCTTTGCAGGATTGAACAAGGACGTGGTGGCTAACCTGTCGCCATGGTCGTCTTCAACCTCGATTTCATGCTCATGCTCGTCACATCTGATTGTGTCGAGCAGGTAGCGGCCTCGGTGCTTGGCGTGGATGAGCTCGGAGAGCCAGTCGAGAGTGCCGCGGTTCGTGATCTGCCTCCCCTGGGCCTCCTCCACCACGCTGTGGATCTTGATCACCATATGGCATATCTTCCGGAGCTTCGCCTCCGTGCTCGGCTGCCTGCCGAAACGGCCGGTGAGAAGGGAGATGGCTCTGCTCACCATCTCGCCGACGATGGCCGATATGATGGCCTCCGCCATGGCAAGTTCTCTATAGATGAAGCTCTTGGACCGACGAAAGATTCAGGAGAAGATCGAATTAAGGTCACACAATTGTTGACAGTTCTAAGCAGCATGCTGAATCAAGTCAGCAGTCAAGGTGAGCGCCGATAGTTCGCCATCATAAGAAATAGAGCCATGAGAGTGACTCAAAAGACTTTGCTGCCAAGGATCCGTATGAGAATTGAGAAGCAGAGAAGGCGATTGATGGCACGCATTTGCCATGCTTTGGGTGGATTGTCCAAGGGGTATATATGCTGTGCAATCACACTAACCGTGCAATCGCCGTACAATCGAACTACCAAAAGTTGCAGAAAATTCTGAAAAAATTTGTACATGTACTCTTCAACTTACTCTATCTCTGGTTAAAATTTCAAGTTCAAATTCATCCTATATTGCACGTTACAAAAAAGAGAAAATTCTATCAATTTTGAACTTATCAAAACTGTCCGTTTTTTCTCTTTTTTATAACTCTTAATATAGGATGAATTTGAACTTGAAATTTTAACCAGAGATAGAGTAAGTTGAAGAGTACATGTACAAATTTTTTTAGAATTTTTTGCAACTTTTGATAGTTCGATTGCACGGTTAGTGTGATTGCACAGCATATGTACCCTTGTCCAAGGGGGTTAAGATAGTAATCTATCTCTCTATCTATTATCATTACAAATTTGCTAATTCTCATACACATGATTTTTTTTTAACTATCAGTCACTTTAAAGTTGTATTCTAATAACACTAAAATCGCACGGTTTACATGGGTGCAATTTTAGTATAAATTTGCTATTTATCAATTATCTATTTTATTCGTTGATTTCTTTATTTTATTATCATATAGATTTGCTAAATACACGTGCTCACATACTTTTTATCTTCCTACGTTTCAAGTCATCTTATTTGTTTTAATCAATCTAAAGTAGCACACTGGTAATACTAAAATTGCACTTGTTAATAATGTGTAATTTTAGTATAGTTATAGTGTAGTTCTATCGAAATCGACTGACATTTTTTTTCAGATGATCATGCGGTAAACGGTCCCTTATTATTTATTATATTAAAACAAAGTTAAACGGAGCGACCGCATTAATTCTAAAATAATAAAAAAATTCCATAATAATTAGACCAAAAAATACACCCGATTATCGTGGATTCAAATTTTTACGGTTTAGATTAAAAATTATAATAACAAAATAAACCAATTTAAAATGAGTTCGTACTAAATAACTCGAGTCTCGGAGAAGTTGCCTCCAAGTTATCCGTTCAGCGCGTCTCGATGTATGTATCACTGTCGCCTGATGAAATTGCAGCTTGCAGGTTCTCCGGTTTCCTTCTACGACGCAAGCCACACGTCTGGGCCAACAAACGCTCGCCCAAATTGCCGACACGTCCATACAAGTATAGTCAATGCGCATCCCTAGTCCCTTGTCACTTCATCATGTATTGCTCTGGCCTAGTGTTCGAACTTTGGATGGTACTAGTTGAGCTGGCGTGCCCATGGCACGCCGAGCACAATTGTGGCGTGCGATGATGCTGGCATTGGCGAGAACAAACCTGAATAGGCGTATTCTTAATTAGAACGTGGCACATGGTAATAACAGCAGCCAGCCATTGTTCGGCATGTTTCAAGGGCTGCGTGAATAGGTTACAGCGAGAGATCATACAACCAAAATAAGCAAGATCACTTGCTGAATGTCATGTTTTTTATGGCGTGCAGCGCCTAATGCTAGTGCATAGTGCAAACTACAACAGTACTAATTCAGCAAGAGAGACCTCTCTTGCGCCAAGGGACACAGCCAGGCCGCTCTCAACTTTCTTTAATCTAGGTAGCATGAATGATGTGAATCCTCAACTTAAAACAGCAAATGAAGGCTCCGTCAATCTGAAAAACAAAAAAATAAACTAGAACAGAGAAAAGAAGACCATCCATACAAACTCCAGGAAGAAAAGAACTTATCATATTTCTGGATAATAGAAGCAAGTAAAATTGCTAATTGTAACCTTGAAAAATATAGAGATAAGATTTATGGCATTTCCTTTAAGAAATACAAACTTTAATAACAGCTCTACATGTCATGCTGCACATTTTAACAAATAAAAACATATGGTACATATGACTGCCAAAGGAAGAACATTTCTAGCCTTTCTGTCAAACATGATGCATAAATAGTAAAGCTTCAGTAACGGTTGGCAGCGTAATGCGCGTGGAAATTAGGGAAGGCCTAGAATATCTCTCATCTCGTACACAATCTTCAGAACACTTGATCTTCTGCCATTATTGTGTGTGTGTATACTTATATACAAGCATAGATTTTTTAAAAATGTGGAAAAGAACTACAAGTGGTCTTAGCACAAAAATGAAAGCAAAGAGTTTTTTTGCCAAACAATACATAGCAAGTTAACATAAATTCATACAACTTTGATGTCTCCAAATGTTCGTACCAGGAAGGCATGTGTTAGCTGTCAGCATAGAAAAAAGGGGCAGGGCAGCCTAGCAAAGCAAAGCAAACAGGGAGAGGGGTGGCACCTAGAGACCAATTGATTTTAGGAATGGGCGATATTTCCTATCTGCAGAGTAAAAATCAGGAAAACATCAAGATACAATTTACACATTTTCCATAATGATGTAATGTAAAGAGAATCCCAGATATTGACTAAATTACCAAATCTTCCACATTCTTGAATTTTGAATGCGTCATATAAAGATTTAGCTACATGCCCCTTCATTCTTAGAGGGCAGAATCTATTTCTTGCAACGAACATCCATCAATTATGTGTACAGCTATTTTGGTGGTTCATGAAGCAAGCTCATCAAAACTCTTGGAGTTTTCCCATTGTAGAATAATGTAGAATAGAAGTGCGCATAAATAAAAAAAATGCAATGCAGCATATACATGAACACTCCATGTATTATCTATATGAATTGAAGGCAAAGAGCAAAGGTTATGGCAGAACCACATGCTAATGCAACATCATTGAAGTATAGGCAGTAGTAGTGGAAGGATTGAGCTATTTCTAGCATTGCAAAGTAGCCTATATATGTGTGTGGTTGGGCAGGGAAAAGGGGACTCAAATGATTTTTTCTAAAAAAATCAATTGTTTTCTTCATATTTAAGGGTGTTTCATGTTGACCTGACAACTAAAGCACATGGAAATTGAAACAAATAGATGATTTCATCATTGCACTTACCCATAGAGTCATGACATTACATATAGTTTTTATGTACATTGCGAATGATGGTTAATTAAAATCTTCTATGGGCCTATATAACAAATTTAAAACTGAGTAACACATATAGAGATGAATGAGTCAATTTAAATTATGGAAACAAACATCAAAGTCAAATTTACCAATTATCATTAAAATTTAGAAATATAGAAGACATGCCTTTGTAATCAGTAGAAAGAATAGGCATTCATGCAAACAACCTACTGCTGTGAAAAGAAGAGGACAATGCAACGATGCTAAGAGAAGCCATGCAAGCTGGGTTAGCACCAAGCAGGTAGCCGGCATGCTATTAGTTTGGCCTTTTATCTGCTGCTTTTGAGATTATATGTGTACAGGCTGCTTGGCTAATTAATTAGTGTGCTAAATTAGGAGGTACTTGGTATTAGTAAATCATAGTAAATTGTATTACCCTCTGCAAGAAATTTAAGACTAATAGTAGAGATCAGCCATGACCTCATAAGCCAAAAACGCACCAACACACATGTTCATTTACACTTTCGTTGAAGCTACCATTGTAACATATGCACAGTAAATGCAACGCCTATAAAAGCGGCAGTAACAGAACGAAGTGATTGAATAAATCTTGTTACCATACCACCCAAATTCACAGCTATTATGGCAGCTACCAGAAACTTTAAAAAAGCCTAATTTGTGCAAGTTACCCTATCATTCAAAATTCCAGGCATCGTGACCCCCACCAAAAACTTTAAAGAAAAGGCATAATTTGCATATGAAATTAGGTTTGTTAATACAATACCCTGCGTCTGAAGCGCTGGGGAGGCTCATGGTTCCTCCTGTTCTCCCGAGGCTTGATTGATATGCATAAATATCAGAAGAAATCAAGGAATGTTCAGAACCTAGCTACCTCCTCTTTACCATCTCCTTCCTCTCCTCTGGTTTCTCATTTTTGCTCTCAAGCCGTTTTGTCTTTACCTCATCTGATGTGTTTCTTTTCTTCTCAGACCTCCTCCTCTTCTCTGTTTTACTGCATCTGCATAACAGCCATGCATTGAAAAGAAGCATTTGGCAATAAACGAAGAGAGCATTAGAAGAAAACGTGGCTCATTTCTTTGATAAAAATGGATTGCATCCAAGATCCTTTGTGTGCCTGATGCGCTGAAGCTTTTGACTACAGAGATTGTTGCTAGGTATGGAATAAAATGCATGGGGTCCTAAAAATGACAGAAGCACTAATAATCTACACAGTAAATATGCCTATCAAAATCCATCTTTCATATGGAAGATTTTTGTGAAATACCTTTCCTGTATGAACTGTTTGGCCGTGTTGGGACAGCTGTGACCATACAACAGCATGTAAAAGAATATTTACATCAAACCAGAGGCTAATGAAAACATTCTTTTCTTTTAATTCTATAACTAATACACCACATAAATTCTTGTAAGAAATGTCACAAACATACATCCTAAATCAGAATGGTAACATCCCTCAGAAAAATCAGAATACTAACAAAAACTAAACCTAGCAAATATGTGAATTATGATATAAGCATTTTGCTAGATAGTTTCAGCGTGAATCTTAGGCTATAATACAACACAACTAATAGTAGACCATGGAAAAATACATGGATCTACAACAGCAAAAGGGCAATAATATAAGATAACATGAGCACATGAAGCATATAAACATGGTACCATCTAGCCAAAAAAAACGTGCAGAAGCCCATCTGCTATCACTAATTCATAAGCACACCAAAAATCTTGTAGCAAAATTTGACAAAGCCATGAAGGAAATAGTAGTAGTCTGAACCTTGTGTCTTTGCCAAATGGGATCAGCCATAAAACCATCGTCGCTGCATCTGGCCGTCATGTGGCTACACTATGCAAGGATCTCAAATGTTGCCTGCACATGGGATTAACAGAGGAGATTATAGAACCGTCGAATACTCAAATGTATGCTTAAACAACCACATCAATGGGAGTGTGCCGATGTACAAAGCAACCAAACCAGCAAGAGCTCAACACACTTAAACAGTGAACATCAACATCAAAGGATTTGGAAATGTAGGATCGGTTTTGGTAAATCTAATGACAAAAAACTAACCACATGTGATGATTTCTTCTAGTGCATCTTAGATCTGGAAAGGGGTTATGTCAGAATGGCTGAAGATGCAGAAAGGAATACTAACAAAAACTTACCTAGCAATTAGAACAGGTGGGGTGGACTGTACTTCCCATACGTGCATCTAGACTGCATTAAACATGGCAAATTAGTGCGCCCAAAATATAAATAACGTATCTTCACCTGCAATACGTGAAGATTGAAGCAGCCATACGATGAAATTAGTACCGGGGATTGCTTAATGGGAGAGGAAGTCCTTAAGACCCAAATCAGTGAGAATCCCCAAATCTCTCCCCAATCTCCAAACCCTAAATGTCTAAATGCGAACAAAATAAGGGGTATTTTTGGGCAAACCTCTCGATTGGGGCAAATGGCCGGTCTCGTGACCTCACTGGCGACCGAAGACCCACCCCAGGGCGCGCCGTCTCCAGATCCGGAGACCCCATGGTGGGAAAGATGAGAGGAGAGGGAGACGGCACAGATGGGGGAAGGGGTGGCTCCGTTGGTGGGCTAGCTTGGAGGAGGAGAACGACGGGAGAAGGGGAAGGCAGCTGCGGGCAAAGGCAGCGGCGGGCAGAGGCAGCGGCGGTGCCGGTGAGAGCAACGGTGGCGGCAACGAAGTAGAGGCGGCAGTCAAGGAAGAGGAGAGCGACGGCGAAGCGGGGAGCGGCGGCGGCAGCGCCGACGATCGGGGAAAGGGGGACAGGGCAGCTCTTGCCTGGGCTAGAGGCCTCGGCGCCATCAGCGAGGAGGCGGGCGGTGGACCGGAGGCTGCAGATGAGGAGCGGCATAGCCACCTCCGTCGCCGTCCTCATGTCCTGAGCTGAGGCGGCGAAGGCTAAGGGAGCGGCGAGAGGCGGTGGCCGCCGGAGTTTGGGAGCTAAGGACCTCTGCGGCAGGGAGCGGAAGGGAGAGGCGACGGCGGCGGCGGAAGAGGCGAGGCGGCCGCGGGGGAGAGGCAGAGGAGGCGAGGAAGACGATGGGGATGGGATTGCGGAGGAAGCGAGGCGGCCGCGGGGGGCATTAGGCATATAAGCGGGTGGACCGCAGGTTAATTTCTGAGACTACAGGGGCCTTTTAGCAAAAACGTCAGGACAGAGGCAGGTGCGGACCGCACGTAGCCGATCCGACGGGCCGAAGGAATCGAGGCGACGTGGGGGCTCGCGGGGGCTTTGCGCTGAGCTCCGAAGTGCGCTGCGCCCAGAGCGAGCCAGGTGGCGCGAGGAGGCAGCTCCCTGCGGAGCCACGTGGCGCGAGGGGGCACCTCCCCTACGAAAATGTACTATTTATGATGATGCTGGTGTGTGTTACAGATTTCGTCTTTGGACTACTTGCTGCCTTGGCCGTCCCAATGCAGTTTCTTCAAGTGTTTCGTCAGATGCCACTTAAGAAAAATTGACTATGTGGAAGGTATTAATTATAGAGAGAAATGAGCAGTGTTTCCAATTGTAGAACCGGTTGCCACCGCTAAACACGGAGCAAATGAAACACAATGGAAACCAGTCAAATTACATCGGGGTAACAGGGAACCTCCGTTTCTAGGCGCAATTTTCTATGGGATCGGCATTCGGCAACAGTAAAACCTTTTTTTTTTTTGTTAAGCAAAGGCAACAGCAAAATCTCACAGCAACGTCCTGATTTGAAACGGGGTAGGGCCCACAAGAACCAATGCATTGCAACGATGCTATCTTTTCCTGCTTCTCGTTGATATAGAAGCAGGGCTAGAACCCGAGCTCGCATTGCTCGGACTTGGCTCATTTAGAAACGAGCACGAGCAGAAAGCTATTTCGAGCTTGTGTGCATTACTGAGCCGAGCCGAGTTAGAGACTGGCTTGCTCGGGCTCGGCTCATGTAGATATCACTGTTGCACTCAATGGTGACCTAATGGGTGGCCCAATGTACTGAAGACCCCTCCTTTTTATCAGCCAGCCTCTGGCCTTCCTCAGGCCTCATCCCAATCCCAACCTTAACCCGAGCCCCCGACAACAAGCCTATGGCTTGATGCCTCCACCCTTGGTGCCCTAGCTGCAGGCCGTCACCGAGCGCCTTCTCATCCCCTGTCCGTGCCGCCGCAATCATCAGCATCGCCACTGCCAACCGATCCACCCCTTTTCATCAACATCAAGGCCAGCCTCCACCGCCGATCACCTTGGCGCCTTCTCATCCCCCTGTTCGCGCCTCCGCAATCATCGGCTGCTACCGACCGATCGACCCCTTCTCATCAACATCAAGGCCAACCTCCGTCACTGCCACCCGTCGGTGGTCAATCCGCCCTGTCGCCGAGCGTCGCTGCCAAGGGTTGTCGATCTTCCCCAACCTACCATCGAGGGCCGCCGCCGCAATTCTCTGTATGGCCTAGCTCGCGAGCTAGTAATGAGCTGAGCCAAGCCTTGATTCTGGCTCGGACACCTTGCAGAGCTCGGCTTGGCTCGTTTCCACCCCTATATAAAGAACATAAAGAAAGGGATAGAAATAATGGGAAGAGCATGTTCATTGGAAGTAAAATATGAGTGAAATGTAGAAATTGTATAGGGGAATAGAGTAATGATTGAGGATAGGGCTAGTATTGAAGATGAATTTTTCAGCCAACGTGAGGAGTAAAGATTGTTGTCGGTCGGTAATAGCATCACAAGCCTGAATGAAGGACATCCTGGAGAAATTGCAACTAAAATGACCATATATACTTCTGTCGTTGCTTACAAATTTTTACAGTGGTGTCGGATAAAACAGAGTCGGGCATCTTCACAATAGATTAGTATGAAACATGAACAATCTAGACCATGATGGAAAATCAAGAGGTCAATTTTCAGATTGTGCGCAAGAAGTTAATGCCAAACTTAGTTTCCATCACATAAAAAAAACAGAGGGAAGACGAAATAAAGTCAGTTTCAATCTTGTCTGTTCTGTAGCATTGGTTGCAAAAATGCAAAAAACTTCATCGCACAAATGTACACCAATTTGATGCACTATTTTCTAATGACACAATTCACAACAATAAAAGAGATATTTCCCCCAAAAAAATAACAACAATAAAAGAGATATAAACATTTTGCCCAATTGATTAGCACTAAAAAAGCAATGTAGTTTAAATACCAAGGATGGGTTCTAAAATAAAGACAGCAACATCAACCAGGCCCTTTTCAAAACTTATAGGCATGGTTGGCATACAACTTATTCTGTTCGTCTATTGAAAATACGAAACCAATGTAACAAAATTATGCATGTACGGTAATCTTGAAATCAGCTTTGTGATACAATGATACATACATTCATTGTCTCTACCAATTAACACAGTAAAGTGTTTAAAGAAAGAAATATACATAAAATCATAAGGTAATTTTTCTCTATAGGATATTTATCAATTGAAGAGGCCAGACATAAATAGCAAATCCTGACCATATTTCTCTCTTCAGAATTTTTATCAATTGGTCATTTTATTGCATTTTTTCGGCACTAAGATGGTAATAGTAAGTAAGAGTAATTGCAACTTACAACAAAAGGACTACACATTCATAGTTTACTAGATGCACCAAGATACTTGGAATAGCGAGCTTGAGCAATGATTTTGCCAGATTTCTTCTTCAGTTCCACAATTGCTACTCCCACGGCTTTTCCAGCACGCAGAACCTTTGCCTCAATATCAATCTCTTCCTGCAAATTGGCAACATATGCTGGTCAGCTCATCTGCATGACCATTTGAGAATATATCCCTAAAATTCAGCTCGTTCCTTTCTACTTGGCTTATGGCCATTTCAAAAAGTCAAAACACTTTGGTTTCTCAAGCCTATTTCTCAAAAATATCTAAGCTGCTATAGAAAGCTCTCAAAAACAAGACGAACAAAGGGAGCCAGCTTCACGAATTCACTTCTCTAAGCTCTGGGAATTCAGATTTTCAGTAATTTAGTTCAGCACATAAGAACATTCCTTCTCAATAAGTCAGCTTCCTAAAAAAAGATTGATAAATGGAACAGCATGCTCAGCCATGCATTTACAAAGGAAAATAACTTGAAAATCATAACTTGTTTTTATTACCAGGTGCTAATAGCAATGGTATTTCTTGGAAAAAAATATTGATACTGATGTATTCCAATGATTTGCTAAGAAAGCAGAGTCCATAAGAAGCACCTATGACTAAGGTGATTTGGAATGTGAAGCAGCACACCCCGCGGCCGTTCAATTTAAAAGGTCAGTGTAATGGTGTGAGTAGAAACTTGTAGTTATCACTGTGAATGTAGGCAACATCAGCTGATCAGCCTCACTAACACATAAGCATACATCTTTCACATATGGGGAATTAGAACATGTAAACATATGCAGCTCCTTCACTGCAGTAACCAACTGCAGTGATTTTTCACAAAAAGGAGTGTAAAGCCTCAGGTAATTAGCATAGCATTTTCCCAGAATCAACAAGTGATCATGATTGGACTAGCCAATTTAGCCATAAACATTTCAATTAAGAAATACAAGACAAAATCCCACGTGAACATCACACAGATAAGCAAAACGGACTCTGATGAATCAAGTAGCGGCAGGTAATCCCCTTACGAAGGTACTCACATCTGGGAATGCAGCATCCAGGTAAGAGATGTTCATCTCTAGTGGTGAGCCCCTCGTCTGCACACCAGAAGTGTAGAAGGCAGCAGAGCCCACCAAGTCAACCAGAGATGCAGTCGCCCCACCGTGCAGGAAATTTCCGGAGTTCTGTGATCGAGCACAACCATCAGCGAAAGGCAGCAGTGATCCGCTCCATGCATGATGGCCAATCTCATGAGCCATGACTACTTAATCGAAGTTCATGAGCAGCAAGATATGAACAATTGGATGATGGATTGAGCAAGCGTGACAGATAACAATACGAATCTGAAATTGCTGCGCTTAGTTGCTGCCACCACTAGTCCAGTGCCATAGTAGCTATCAATCATCAATCAGCGGCCGAAGAGGGGAGAGGTGAGGGGGGCACTCACGAGGAGTCGGGAGGGGACGGTGAAGTGGCAGAGGAGGCGGCCGGGCTCGACGACGTGGACGCGGATGCCCTTGAGCACGAAGGCGTCGTAGAACCCGGAGGGCAGCGCGTCCACCTGCTCCGTCGGCAGGGTCTCGGCCGCCGCCTCTTCCAGCAGCCGCCGCGCCGTCTCCAGCGCCGCCGCCGCCGGAGCCATCGTCTGCTGACTGGTCGGAGCTCCCACCGACCTGAGGAGGAGGAATCGGTGCGGTACGGATCTCCCCTTTCTGCAGTTTACGCTTTCAAAGTCAAGTTACGTAATTTTGGATGGTGAGGGGTTTGAGATCGTAGATAACTGTACCATGAGGAGCATAAAATTCTTCTTTCGTCTAACATAAAAGCTAAGGTTTTATTGATTTAAAAAACTAAGGTTTCATTTTTAATGCAAAATTTTTTAGAGGGCTTGAGATTGTAGATAATTGTACCATCAGTAGCATAAAATTCTTCTTTCGTCTAACATTAAAGCTAAGGTTTTGTTGGTTTCAAAAAACTAATGTTTCATTTTCAATATAAGATTTTTTTAGGTTATAGAAGGAATTAAATTATTTTTTGAATCTTAAGTAAAACTATTTATGTGTTTTAAAAAAGGGCTATGTTTAGGTAGGACCAACATACTTCAGACCACTCACAAAACTAAACATATCAACATCACGTTTAGCTAGGACCATAAACTAGCCAAGCTTGCGCAAAAGCATCGGCTAGGCCATCTTGAAAGTTTTTTATCTGCGTGCATCCAGCCCATCTTAGAAGGCTAGGCCTAAAGCATCGGCAAAGACAAAGATGGCAGATTTTGATCAAGATAGAAGAGAGTATTTTTTATAATTTTATTACATCAATGATACAAATTAAATCAAGCGACTATCGCTACAAGTAAATTGTGTTGCGTGCATACGAAGTTGTTTCAAGTTTTCAATTATGTCCGAACTTTGAAAACAATGTATTTGCATATATGCAATTATGCTATTATAATGATCGTGACTAAAATTAGTTCCAAAGTGATTTGCACAGGACACTTTGACAATGTCTTATTATTTTAATTTCTTATTTTCCACATGAATAATTGATGCCTCGTATTGTTAATCTATTTTGTTGCCTTTCATTTCGCTAACAATGGAAAATTGCTTATGTGTCACTTTCGTCTTTTCAGAATGAGATTCGCCGTATTGCCATCTTTGATTTGCGAAACATTAAAATGTAACTCCCTTCGTTTTTTTATGTTCGATGTCTTTGACTTTTAGACACGTCTTTGATCATTCGTCTTATTCATAATTTTACTGCAAGCATGCAAAAAAAAAAGAAGTAATGCTTGATGTACCTTCATTGACAAAACAAATCACAACAAAATAAATGATATTTAGATACCTTTTTGGAATAAGACAGATGGCCAAAGCGATGTCAAACACGTCAAACAAAAAAGAATGAAGGGAGTACTTTGTATGTTAGACACCTCGATTTGTTACCATTTCAACCTTTCTCATTAACTGAGGCATGAGAAATGACCACCGTGCCCTTCTTCTTTCCCAGCCTTCTCTATCTTCTTGCTTGCCATTCCCGACCAGCCATGGGTCGCCATGGCTAGGACAACTTGACATCGGTGGTGATGGGAGCTCGTCGCCGTGGGTAGTATGTGTTTCAACGGTCATGGGAGCTCATCGTTGTACTTCTTCTTCCTTCCTTGGTCAGAGCACCCCAGCTGTCCGCCACTATGTTGGAGGGATCCAAGCTACGTCTCCGGGTACGTGGGAAGGAATTGTCTCCCTTCACCCTAGTACCCTACTAGTGTATATAAGCATCAACGCTCTTGCACAAAGGGAGGCTCTCTCAGTACAGAGGAAATCTCTTCGTCTATATAATCTTACACACACATCACACCTTTGTAACACACAAAGTCAAGGTAGCCTTCGCCTGTAATTTTTTCCTCACAGAAATGAAAGGCTAGACATAGGGTTGTTATTCCGATAGTGAGAGGTCTGAACCAAGGTAAAAACCATTGTATTGTTTGTTTGAGATCATCGTAAGCTCCCTGTCTTACGAATGCTCTAGTAGGGCGTGGAAAAGGGCCCATTACTCCCCAATACAACAAGGAAGCTCAACTCTTGTGAAATTCAGTTTCCATCTGTCGACAGAAGTATTGGGAGGAAGAGAGAGAAGGTGGGGGAGATGGGAGGAGAAAGAAGAAGAATGGAGGATGGCATGCGGGCCCACCCATCTGGATGTATTTTAACATGTATTTTGAGCTTATATGTGTCGAAAATCCTTCGCAATGATCTGAATGGAATGAACCGCAAAAAGGAATGGAATGTATAATAATTTTTACTTTTTAATAGCATTCGTAAGATATAGCAACTTAATAATAGCATGCATGTAAAAAATCCTTGTATTTTAAAGCTAGAGATGGCAACGAGCCAACGATCAAATCATGAAGTCATATTTTAAATTTTGACAAATCGAGGATGCCATGAATTCCGCTCGAGAATGTCATATAAGCAATTAATTGTATTTACAATACCTGATCAATCTCATCGATGCCTTACAATCCTCCGATGCGGTTTTAGTGCATGCCTTCGTTTGATTCGTAGTTCCTGTTTGATTCTAGTATAGTTTAAAAAACTGTCCTTTCTCAAACAATTCAACGTAGTAACATTTTGTAACAAGTTTTTCAGGATCCCGCGGAGTTTTTCTAAAGACCTTAAAATTGCTTTACAGCAATCCATCCATGAACTGAAAGCGTGAAATAGAGAGGGCCAGGGCCTCGGGCATTTTTTAGATCCCTCTGCTTCACTGCGATTCCTCACGCATCTCATGGCAAGACAAAACACAAAAATGGCGTCGTCGCAGCCCAGCAAAGCCTCCAAGAACTCTCTCTCGAGCGCCCCCTCAGGCCACCGGCGCGTGGCGCGGTCGCAAACGGGTGGAGGAGGCGGAGGAGGAGCCGACGCGCGTGGGGAATCGGATAGATAGGGAGATGCAGGGAGATGGCCGGAGATTGGCCTCGGCGGGAGGCCAGGCGACAGACGAGGGGTGGCTAGGATCTCGATCCTCGACTTGAGAGCGAAATGCGGTGACTTTGTCACCGACAATGGGGCCGGCGCGTCCGAGGGTGGGTCCCGCATAAAAAACATGGTGCAAGGTCCCACCTGTCAGTGACAAAGTCACGGGGCGAAGTCACCAAACCCGAAGTCAGAGGATCTCAATCCGGGTGGCTACTGGCTAGGCGGCCTCTGGCCATTGGTTCCCCGGGATGCCTCCAAAGCCACCTCATCCGTTGCTCGCTTCCCCCCTCCTTTTCTCTTGTGCTTTTGCAGCTTCTCTGCCTCTGCCATGCCATTCCTGTGCTACCTGCCGATTTTGGCCCCATCGTTGGGAATGCGAGCATTTATTTTTTTTCTTTTTTTGATGAATATTTTCTTAGATAATGGAAGGAAGAAAGTTTCGGCTCCTAAGTGGATCTTTAAAAAATTAAAATTCCAATCACTGTGTTTTGAGCAAAGCTTTACAAACGGATATATGCGTCCTTTTGGTTTGCCATTTAGTTTGGTTTTGTTGGGTTGAGACAAAATTTGTTATCTTTTTAAAACTATTCATAACATTTTGTTATATTTTTTAAAAGTCTTATAAGTTTTTATTTAAATATTGTGAATAAATATTTTTTAGTCTTTTCGCATCTTTTTTCTAAAGACTCTCAATTTTTATATCAAACAAATTAAACCAAACCGTGAATCAAAGAGGCTAATATAACTTGTCATATTTTATGGCATGTGCTGATGTACATCGCAAAGTGTTCATGTAAGATTGCTTAGCAAGAGAGAGCATGCCACATCGCTGAGCACCTTCCAATTAAATAAATAAAATTATATTGGTGCTTACATGTTAGAACCTCCTGCAACAATCCTACAAAAACCTATTCATTCTAGACAAAAAGAAAAACGTTTTTCTTTCTTAAGCATCTCCTGAGCACTCTCCATCGTATCTATTGTATTTGTACGTGGGTAATTTCCCCTTGATTCCTAGTTTTTCATGACATTCTTGCCTTCAGGAAAAAAAGGGCCTAGAAGCACTTAAAGCAATGAGGTTCGACATGTTTTACACCATCTAAATATTATCTCCGTGTTTTTTTGCTAATCCCAAGTACTGTATTTTCTTTTGTTTTTGAAAATTGGAAACCTAAGCTGCTGCCTGCAAGAGAACACTTTACTTAATTTTGGCTCACATGTGCTCTCTCGGTTTGCATATGCAGCCACCTAGAATGTTAGTACATCGATCCAATCCATACAATGCCAAAACTGCAAACACGGCCAACATTTCTGTGGTGCACATTATTCGGAGTTTCAGGCATGCCGTTAATTGAAAATCAAGTACAAAGTCTCACCCGACTTCCAGAGACAAGCCAGCCGCCGTAATAGAGAGAGTGCAGGTGGATACCTGTGCGCCATCAAACTCTTCAGATATCACCTTACCTCAACAATTTTTTTTAAAAAAAACAACTATTTTCTGAACAGAAAGTAGAATCGAATTGACCTAATCTCCCATAATTGTCACTTGCTTGCATATAGACAGACATCAGCTTGCACTGGAGAATTATAGACATAAACTTGCAGTGACCAAACAAAGCACCTTCTCTGCCCTGTTCATACCCCCTCCAATTCCATTCGACAATTTCACTATTCACTATCCTGCACTCTTGTAGTCTTGTCCTCTTCCATTTCTTCTGCAGGAACCCTCTCATTTCAGGTTCAGAGGTTTGTAGTAGTCGTCAGTACTCAGTAGAAGCAGCTTAGCTGCACACTATATATCCTCCTAAGCCACCTTATCCTCTCTCGCTACCTCTCCACCTCTTCACTTGCTCTCTCTCGCTCCCTCCCTATCTGCTCTCATCCCTACCAGCTCCACTGCAATGCCAGGAGCAACACCGTAGAAGCTGCTGATTCTTCAGAGCCCCGTTTCGTCGCCGCGATAAAAGATTAATTTTTGCAAGGCTGATTGCAGCGCAGCATCGTCTGGTTTTGCTGGTGTGGGGATATGGCGCCCAAGGCAGGGAAGGCCAGGCCGCACAAGAGCAAGGGAGACAAGAAGAAGAAAGAAGAGAAAGGTGCAGTACTGCACTGCACATGTTGATGTTGCTAGCTAAGCTAGCTCCTGGTTACTTTTGCATGTGAAATTTGCAGAAAATTAATTACCTGCTTGGGATTAATTAATGGTTCTCCCAAGCAAGAAAAGGGATGAGATTGTTAACTTGTTTTATATAAGAGTTGCAAATTGTTGAATAAGAAATTAATTTCTGAGTGTGATTGGTGTTTCTTTGATTGGTTTTGTGTGGAATTAAACTACTGCAGTTCTGCCCACCGTGCTTGACGTTACCGTTGAGACGCCGGACTACACTCAGCTCACGCTCAAGGTGAGCGCCTTTTTTTTTCCCTTCTCTTTTTGTTTTCAAAATATTCTCATTTTATCGTTCGTGCGTGTGTGTGTTCGCGTGGTTTGAACATTTTTGGAACGAATTATAAACTACCAACTCTCCATACACAATTTTTTTTTTGTCTTCTACTTCTTGTTTGCAAGCAAATGTCATCTCATTTTTCTTCTTCTACGCACTCTAGTGAGTTAAGCTGACTATAAGCTGCAACATGAACAAACTAACAATCGTAACTACGTGAAATTTAGTTGCATAATAGCACACCCAATTAGCTGTATATAAAGAATCGATGCGCTGAATATGGCATGTGAAGGCATTTACCAAACAAAATACTTGGAGTTTGTAAACCACACTCACCATTTTCTTGGTTCAGTGGAAAACCAAACGGTGGTAAACTGGTAACTGAGCTAGACTGGGAGGTGCAAACACTTGCCAGATTCCTAGATGATGATGTTCACATGAGAGATGAGTGTTGCATGGAATGCTAAGTTAAAGAAGGAAAGGCTGAAGGGTTCTTTCAGTGCCTGTTTTTCATATTTGAGCGGTTGTCCTTGCTGCATAATTGGTACTTCAATTGTACAGCCTGTTTTTTTTTTATCAACTTCAATTTTTTTTTTGCCTGAAGAATATCAGCTTCAAATTCTAACACTCCGCACTGCTGCCAAGTGCTAAGTGCTAACCAATGCCTCTTACGGCCTTCAGGGCATTTCGACGGACAGGATCCTCGACGTCCGGAAGCTCCTGGCCGTCCACGTGGGCACCTGCCACCTCACCAGCTACTCCCTGTCCCACGAGGTAGACCAGGCCGACAGTCCGGGCCCACCCAAACAGATCCGCATCGAGATTCGCGCCCGCTGATGCCATGTAGTTCTGCTGCCTGCAGGTCCGTGGGGCCCAGCTGAAGGACACGGTGGAGATTGCCTCCCTCAAGCCATGCCACGTCACCGTCGTCGAAGGTACCAACTTCCCAATACCGCATTACTCGAGGACCCAGACGCAAAAATGGCAACCTCTCGCTCCGTGTCTCGCACTACCCTGAGGAGCTCCTCCCTCTCCCCCTCTCTCATGGCGCAGAGGACTACACGGAGGAGCTCGCGGTAGCGCACGTAAGGCGGCTCCTCGACATTGTCGCCTGCACCACCGCGTTCGGGGCGAGGAAGCCCGAGCAGAAGCCCGCGTCTCCCGATGCGGTCGCGCGCGAGGCCGACAAGCCCGGGCTGCCCGACGCCGCCGCCGGCGGCGGCAGCGGAGGCGGCGAGGAGCCCATGTACCCGCCGCCGAAGCTGGGGCAGTTCTACGACTTCTTCTCCTTCTCCCACCTGTCGCCGCCTCTCCATTGTGAGTGTTTGCCCTACTAGTGCGTGATGCTGGTTATTTTGGGGAGCACATTTGTCAATTGGCATTGTGTGCGCATGTGTTTTTTTTTTTTAAAAAAAAAAAAGAGAATGTGATTGCCTGCAGATGTCAGGAGGTCGGCGCGACCGTTCCTCGATGACAAGACTGATGACGACTTCTTCCAAATCGACGTGAGTTTGCCACAGAATTTTAGCAGAAATCTGCCTATTTAATTGATTGCATGGCATGAAGTGACCAAATTAACACGAGGATAGCTTTTTCAAACTCTGAACTAACCAAAAATATCATTCGATTTTAATTTACTACTTATGAAAAGTTGTCGTTAATGCACATCTCTGACCATCACAAAAGATGGTAACTTTTATTAGTATGGCCATAGATCACTAAATTTTGTAGAATTTGGGGTTTTGGGTGTTGGTATGCAGGTAAGGGTTTGCAATGGGAAGCCAGTGACAATTGTGGCATCCCGATCCGGATTCTATCCGGCAGGGAAGCGGACGCTCATCAGCCACTCCCTTGTTGGGCTGTTACAGCATACAAGCAGGGCATTTGATGGAGTAAGTGTGGCATTGAAGCTTGTGTGCTTTGAGTTTTAATGAGTATTGCTCATTATTTTACAAAGATGTTTGCAATTTGCAGGCTTACAAGGCTCTTGTGAAGGCTTTTGTTGAGCACAACAAGGTAAGATTTTAATGGTCTTCTGTTTCTTGCATTATTTTGTGTATATAATTGGATATGTGATCTTTGAAACAGATTTTTAGTCCACATCTAATTTTGTTTTAGGCAAGAGATTTTTTAATCAATGCACCTGGTTTGCATATTAAATCATGAATTCACAACTGCAATGTAGAGACTTGATTTTTTTAATTATCATGCCATTGCAGTTTGGAAATCTTCCTTATGGATTCCGGTCAAACACGTGGGTTGTTGCACCTGTTGCTGCTGATTCACCATCAATATTCCCACCTCTTCCAACAGAAGATGAAACTTGGAGTGGGAATGGTGGTGGTCAGGGAAGAGATGGAAAACAAGATCATAGACCATGGGTGAAAGACTTTTCCATCCTCGCTGCAATGCCCTGCAAAACAGCTGAGGAGAGGCAAGTCCGAGACAAAAAGGCATTCCTACTCCATAGTTTGTTTGTAGATGTTGCTGTCCTTAAAGCTGTTGCAGCTGTTCAACAAATCATCCCAGACTACAAGAGTTCACAGGAAACACCAAATGGCACAACAAGTACAGTTTTGCACACACAACAAATTGGGGATATGAAAATAACTGTCACAAAGGACAAACCAGATGCAAGTTCTAAGCTAGATGTGAAGTTGGATGGTAGTCAAACTCCGGATATGTCTTTTGATGAGCTCACCAAGAGAAACTTGTTGAAAGGCATCACTGCTGATGAGAGTGCAACAGTTCATGTAAGATCTTTCATTGATTCAGATTGTTACAATTTACTTTTATTCATTTCGAGTTAATTATTGTAGTAATTCTATTGGTTCACAGGATACTGCTACTCTTGGTGTGGTTATTGTGAGGCATTGTGGATACACAGCTGTTGTCCAAGTTCCAGTAGATGCTCAATTGGCAAATGTTACTTTAGAGAAGCAGGACATTGAAATTGAAGATCAGCCCGAGGGAGGCAGTAATGCTCTCAATGTGAACAGGTTAGTAATAAGGTTGTCCTGTGTGATATGCATATATTATGCTTAAGTGAATGCTCAACCACAAGTTCACCAAACAGATCCCAAGTAATTTAATCCAGCTCCATCCACATGAAAAATTATTGCTCTTGCTGCCATTATATTGGTTACATAAAATGAATATGATAACCGCATTCCTTTTTTCAGCTTAAGGATGCTGCTTCATAAATCATGTGGTCAATCATCTGGAGGAATTCAGCGGATAGAGAGTTCTGACCCTCAAGATAGTGAGACTACTACACATTTTGTCAGGAAGATAATAACAGATAGCCTGCAAAAGCTTGAAGGTGAGACTCCAAGAGAAACAAGATCTATCAGATGGGAGCTTGGTGCTTGCTGGGTACAAAATCTACAGAATCAGGCTTCTGAGAAGACTCACAATAAAAAAAGTGAGGAGACTAAGGATATTCCTACAGTGAAGGGCCTGGGGAAACAATTTGGTCAACTGAAGGAGATCAAGAAGAAGACAGATGACAAGAGTGGAAAGAGTGCATCTGCAAAAGAAAATACTTCGCCAAATACAAATGATGCACACATGGATAACACTGCTAGCACAAAGGAGGATAAAGAGGCTATTCTGCAGAGACTGCTTCCAGAAGCTGCTTTCCAAAGATTAAGAGAATCTGAAACCGGACTTCATGCTAAGGTTTTTCCTCATCATGTCTATTAGGGAAAACTAACTATTTTTTGCTGGACCACTCTTCTTCAAACAAAAATACATCGCATAGATGTGCAAATGAAAAACAATATTAGCTCACTAGTCCTGCCTGTCGCCCTCATGAATTATACTGCTATGAAAAGGCTCGCCCAATTAGTTTTATATATTCTTTATCATATTGGTCATATCACCTTGGTGAAGAACATTTGGTGTGGTACTTTAGGTCGGCGGGGTTTACATCTGTCGTCGTTATCCTCCCATCTTTACTGTTATGTTATACTTTATGATTCTATGCAGTCCCCCGATGAATTGATTGAGATGGCACACAAATATTATGATGACACTGCCTTGCCAAAATTGGTAAAATTTTTGTACTCAAGTTTCAGCAATCACAAATGTGAATTTGGAGTGTCATATTCATGTGCTGTCATCCTTGTGTGTTACTAGGTAGCGGACTTTGGTTCACTTGAGCTTTCCCCTGTTGATGGAAGGACATTGACAGATTTTATGCACACCAGGGGCCTCCAGATGCGCTCATTGGGACAAGTGGTACACCACGTAGTTCGATCAAGTTCAGAATTGTTTTGAGTCACTAAAAAGAATGTTCATTAATTTGAATAGAAGAACATACATTCTCTCATAGACATGAGGACAACTGAGGTACTCTTTTATTTTGCTGTGTTTCAGGTTGAACTTGCAGATAAACTCCCACATATACAGTCCCTGTGTATACATGAGATGGTAGTTCGAGCATTTAAACACATACTTCGGGCTGTTATTGCAGCTGTTGATGATTTAAATGACATGGCTGAATCAGTTGCATCATGTTTAAATATCTTGCTGGGACCTTTCCCCGAAGAAAATAATGATGGCAAGTGCAACAATGATCATAATCTCAGGCAAAGGTGGTTGGAGGCCTTTCTAGTAAAGAGATTTGGCTGGAAATGGAAAGGAGAATATTACCTTGATCTTAGAAAGTACTCCATTCTCCGTGGTATCTGCCATAAGGTAATAGTTTAGATGCCATCACCTTTGCTTTTTTTTAGGTTTAATATTTTAGATTATACATGTTCAATAAGAACTACTATAATTTAGGTAGGACTGGAGTTAGTTACCAAGGATTATGACATGGATATGACACAACCATTCCGAAAATCAGATATTATCAGTATTGTTCCTATCTACAAGGTAACCTTTTCCTTTTCAAAATCGCAAATGACCGTTAGGTGCATGAATTTCCTGTTCATAACCATAATTATTTTTGCAGCATGTTGCATGCTCTTCAGCTGATGGTCGCACCCTGTTGGAGTCATCAAAGACATTCCTGGACAAGGGAAAACTTGAGGATGCTGTTAACTATGGAACAAAGGTACACAGTCGTGGTCTTACACTCTTACTATTACATCCAAATGGGATAATTTCTTGAACTCTACACCCCCATTTCCTTCATACTTATATCTTTACATGGTTGTATATGATGGTGCAGGCTCTTGCAAAGCTTGTTGCTGTTTGTGGTCCTTATCACAGAATGACTGCAGGAGCATACAGCCTTTTGGCAGTAGTGCTTTATCATACTGGTGATTTCAACCAGGTATCTTTCTTCAGGACTTTGCCAGTAGTTATTTCAAATTGTTCTGCTGTATGGATTAATTTAAAATATTTAAGTGTTAGCTTCTTTAAAGAAAATGTTTGTTGTTCATGGAAATGCTTTGGGATTCTAGACATGTTTGTTTTTTATTGGAATCATGCAAATCAATTTTGGCCAACGCTCGAATGTGATGATCATGTGGACTATGTAGATTATAGGCTTCTTTAGTGTGTTCTTTTTTACCAAAGGGGCATGAGCACTGTCATTTCATTAAAGTGGGAGAGAATCAGAGAACTATTGTTGCGGGTGCTCCCTCTCGAAGGCCCTTGTCCCTGAACATAGGCCTGAGAAAGATGGTTGGGGCAGCCTGATGTCGGCCATGCCTAGGTAATTGGCGGTACAACGCCATTGTCCAGTTATCGGCGGTAGCGCCTGAGACCTAGATTTGGAGGCAGCAAAACATGCCCTTTCTGCTGCTCCTTTCTCTCTTTATAGGTGGTTCAAAACATAGCAAGGAAACAAACCATAGTGCGAAGGTAATAAACTAAGACATGATAAATTACCAAACTAGGGGGATTCTTTCTTAACGCTCAAGGCAACTGATGACGGCTAACCCTAGGGTGCCGCAACGCCCCCTCCTTGGGCTTTCTGGCCTGTCTTGAGATAGTAGATCCGATCCATAACCATACACTGTACAAGAGGGGGGTACATCAATAATGACGTCCGAGTGAACTGATGTTGACAATTGACCTGAACTTATCATGTGTAATTAATGCAATAATGTCACACACTCGAGTGAACTGACAACGACAATTGGCATGCACCTATCAGGTGTTTAATAGGTTTTTTATGCATATGAACTTTGTTAATTTACATGATTTCCTGTGTTTTGAGGGTGATTTCGGCCAGTGACACTCTTTAAAATTCACATTCCAGCCAGTGACACCTTGGCCCATTTTCATTGACTCGGATAGTCCCACATGTCATACAAAGAGCCAAAGAGGCACACGAATTTAGTGTCATGGGCTGAAATATCACATGTTTTGAAGGCTGGCTAATCTTGATGCTTCCTGCACCAGGCAACTATCTATCAACAGAAGGCTTTGGATATTAATGAGAGGGAACTTGGACTTGATCACCCAGATACAATGAAAAGCTATGGAGATCTTGCGGTTTTCTACTACCGCCTGCAACATACAGAACTGGCGCTAAAGTAAGTGCATGCTCTCATTTACTGAAGTTACATGGTTAGTGATGAAAATGTAGTTTGATCTTTATAGTTACCTATGAATTCAAATTTTATTTACTCCTTTTTAGATGCAAATATATTATGTTCTGATTTCCTCATTTCAGGTATGTGAATCGTGCCCTATATCTTTTACACCTGACGTGTGGACCCTCTCACCCTAATACTGCTGCAACATACATCAATGTGGCAATGATGGAAGAAGGATTGGGTAATGTTCATATTGCACTTCGTTACCTGCATGAGGCTTTAAAATGCAACCAGCGGTTGCTTGGTGCTGATCACATACAGGTGGGCAACTCAACCGCCCCAGTGATGACACATTCTCCTATCATGCCTACTCATATCAATTTTCTGTACACTCACTTCTTTCTGAGTACACTTCTTAATGTTTTATTGACAGACTGCTGCTAGTTATCATGCCATTGCTATTGCTTTGTCTTTAATGGAAGCATACTCTTTGAGTGTTCAACATGAAAAAACCACTCTTCGAATTCTTCAAGCAAAGCTTGGTTCCGAAGATCTTCGGACTCAGGTAAGCAGACAAAATTGCATCCTAACGCACTCTTCCACGTAGTCATCAGTTTCAGACTTTCAGTAAATGATTTACCTTTCTCATTGCAAAGGGGAATTCTGGTAACTATATTTTCCACAGGATGCTGCTGCTTGGCTGGAGTACTTCGAGTCCAAAGCACTAGAGCAGCAGGAAGCAGCACGTAATGGCACTCCCAAGCCCGATGCTTCAATAGCAAGCAGAGGCCATCTGAGGTAGATGACATAATTCATTTTGTTTGCTACATATTTCATTGAAGAGATTAAAAGTAATTGTACAATCAATCTTCTAAGGGTCAACATGGATGAATTGAAGTGATAGTCCTCTTTAAACTTGAAGCTCTTACCTTTATAATTTTGTTTGACTGAGGTAGTACCAAAGAAAAAAGAGTAACTTGGGGGAATATCTATTTATTCACAAAATGTTTTGCTTTGGAATATTGTTTGCACCTTAAGTAGCAATCTTATATTTTTGTTTTGTCAGTGTATCAGATCTTCTGGATTATATCAATCCAGATGATGAGCTGAAGGTTAAAGAAATGCAAAAGAAACAAGCCCGTGCTAAGGTATTTTCATTTTCAAGACCTTCCATTGATACTCATTAAAATTTTATTTCTCCAATGGTCATTCTTATGCATGCACATTATGAATCATAGATCAAAGGTCGTACCGGGCAAAACCCATCTGAAATAGTTGATGATGAAGATCAAAGAAGCCCTCAAGCTAACATTGATCATTCATCTACTGAGAAGGAAAACTATGAAGTCCAGGAGAATGGAACCTTTGTTCAGCATGTGAAATTGAAAGACAAAATACCAAGTAACACTGTGATCCACATACCTCAACATGATTTTACTGAAGAGTATACATCTGATGAGGGATGGAAAGAGGCTGTCCCAAAGGGACGATCCACAGGAAACCACAAAACTGGTACAAATGCAAGGAGGCCAAATCTGGCAAAGATCAATACCAATGCATTAAACAGTAGTGAGAATGGAAGATACAAAGGCAGAGCTCCATCTAATTTCACTTCCCCTCGAGTTTCACCTAACGAAACTGCCACTGGTATGTCTTCTAGTCCTCTTGCAAAGAAATTGGCGAAGAGTACAAGCTTCAATTCCAAAGGAGGCAGCCCTACTATATCATCAAAGAGTGGGGAGAATTATTCCAACCCCAATTCAATGCCAGCAAGTCCTGTCACCACCCCATCAACTGCCAAGGTGATACCATCCACAGCACCTGTTTCTAGTCAAACAGTAAGGAAGACGCTGTCATACAAGGAAGTGGCAATAGCTGCACCAGGTACTCTTGTCAAAGCATTGAATGATGTACACACAGAAGAAAACGACTCAAATGACCCAGATGCAAATCCTGAAAATGCTAAGTCTCCAAAAGGAAGCAATAGTAATCTTTCTGAAGAGAAAGATGGAGGTACGGAAGTATCACCAAAGGGAGATAGTTCAGAAGTATCAAAAGTAACAGGTGAACACAAATCTTCTGATCATGATAATGAGAAAACCAATGCCTCAATAGGGTCAAATCAATCAGGAAGTGAACTTGAGAAGGCCTCAGATCCAACACAGGTATCTATGGAAAATAAAAACGAAAATATTATGGGCTCAGACGTTTCATCTCAATCATTAGCAACAGCTGCTGAGGCTAATATCCCAAATGGAGAAGCGCCAATGGTGACTGAGGCAAATTATTCTTCCTCCAATGATGATGAAAGAGATGGAGAGGATATCCAAGAACAATTTTCTAGTGGAGGAGAAAATGAGAAATCTTCGCCATCTGAAAGTGAAAAGAATGATTCACCCAGTGCAAAAGAGACAACCAGTAAACTTTCCGCTGCCGCTGCTCCATTCAATCCATCTACAATACCAGCTTTTGGTTCAATGGCCGTACCAGGTTTTAGGGAACATGGAGGACTGTTGCCTTCTCCAGCCAATGTACCCCCAATGTTATCCATCCCTCTCCGTAAGCATCCTCACCAATCTGCAACTGCAAGGGTCCCTTATGGTCCACGACTAGCTGGAGGTTACAACAGATCAGCGCATCGGAGTGCTCGTATCAAGACTGTCTTGCCAAGTGGTGAAGTCCTCCCAGAAGCAAACACATATGCCCCAAGAGTGATGAACCCTAATGCGGCCGAGTTTGTGCCAGGTCAATCTCGGAGCCCTAATGGCCAACCAGCATCTCCAAACAGTAATGTAGATTCACCGAAAATTGCATCCCCACAAGTTTCTGAAAGTGACCAGACCAGTCCAGAAGGAAATGAAAATGATACGCCTAGCATAAGCAATGTTGAGGCTGGGAATGAAAAGCAGAAGACAGATGAAGAAACCCTTGTGGGAAGTGTTCAAAATGAGAAGCAGAAGACAGATGAAAAGCAGAAGACCAGTCCAGAAGAAAATGATACGTCTAGCATGAGCAATGTCGAGGCTGGGAATGAAAAGCAGAAGACAGAGGAAAAAACCCTTGTGGAAAGTGTTCAAAATGATGCAACAATTCGTAAGGTTGCTCAAGATGAGTCAACAGTCCCAAAGGATGCTCAAGATGAGTCAGATGTCACTGAAAAGCCAAAGTCCTGGGCTGACTACAGTGATGGAGAAGTTGAAGCCGTCGGGGTTGCAAGCTGAGAATTGTTAAGTCTTCTTGGGTAGTCACTGAAAATTTAATTTCTTATACAGATGAGCCTTTCTTCTGGGCAATAAAGGCATGCCAATACAAATTGAGATGCTGCTTTTTGGGTTAAGATTTACTGGTTCCTTCCCTGATCTGTTTCGTGGTATGTAGTATCTAATGTCTATTGGTATTCCAACAGTTTGCATTGCCTTGGAACTCTGAAGATCTTCCTGAGCATCCAATAGTCTTCATCGTGCCCTAGTTTCATCATCTTGCTTTGTTGCTGCGACGAAACATGGGGAAAGCACATGAGGTGTTAACATACCATCATAGCCCTCATTTTGCCCATCATTTTTATTCGTCAATGTACTGGACCAGCTGTCGATTAACATCTTTGTAGTTATTACTTTTGAATTTTGATAAATTAGACCAGTCCAACCGGTATAACCTGTAAAGAAGGCGGTGTTCTCAATTACGGTTGTGAACCTTGTTATCAGACACCCCTTGAGAACTTCTCATACTTGTGATGTGCCCTGTGATCAGACTGATGTTTTCGCCATCAGTGCTTCTACAAGAAAGAGATATTGATTCATTTTGTGATCATCCTCATCTTTAGCATGGGATTCCTCTGTTCGTTTTTCTAGAATAATAGGATCTGCATATTCAATTTTTGTGGTTACCAGCTGACTCTGGCTTCGTGGCTACCTCCGTAGCCGTGGAGATCGGGACAAAAACATGGTGAGGTTTTACAAGTTAGCAGCAATTAACATGGGTTCTATGATTAACATTTACCATCGCTAGCTACCGCATGCAGTGGAGCCGGTGTTCCTCGGTACACTACGGTGGAGTTAACCAATAGTTGTGCCTTGACGCATGCACGGAGCTTTATGTCATTTCGGGGTGGCTGAAGCTTTATGCATGCACGGAGCTTTATGTCGGGACAAAAATTGTTTTGTACTCTATTTTTTAGTCTATTTTTAATTATCAAAAAACCACATGTGAGTTAGATCGCTAGCCGAAGTTTGCGGAGAGGAGGGAGATGACCGCCGGTTGAAAAAAAAGGGGGAGCTCGACGTCGGCGTCATCCGTCCGCCGTCTTCGCTTCTGATGACCTTGGGGCTACCGGCGAGCAAGACGACAGCGGATTGACGCCAGTAAAAATTAGCTATAAGATTTAAGGTCAAGAGTCTAGCCAATAAAAGGCCTCTTCACAGCGTCACGAAGGAGGATGCAGAGCTTTGGCCTGGGGCTAGATCAGTGCAACGGTGCTGATGGCCGGCTTGGTGATTTGGGTTGGAAGCAGGCATCTCTTCCGGGTATCCAGTGAGGGCCAAGTAAAATTATCGAGTCGAGAAAGGGGAACTTGTTTTACCCTTCTTCGTTTGCTAGATCTGGATGTTTCCAATCTATTTCTTGCGTTGAAGATCTTGGTGAATCCAAGCAAGCCGGATAAGTTTTTCTATAGTTATTCCTTTTTTGAAGTGTTCCTCGAGTCAGAAATTCAAGCCTCCACGACTACCTGATGCTGATCTACCAAATCTCCTTCCCATGGTGAACGAGGATGAAAAAGTTGATGCCATGGTTTACTACGGTGGTTCTTAGAGTTCATGAAGACGATGGAGTCAGAGATAGATCCGGAGATGCTAGAATTTTAGCAATAAACTTTTGCCAGAAAAAAGTTGCAATTTTCTTATTGTGTGAGGGCCTCTCTGTAAAAGGGACACTGATTTAGGCCATGTTCTTTTGAGCTGATCTGAACGGTTGAAATAACTGAACTTAGAGAGCCCCTCGAGGTAGTCTCGATATTCGGATACATTTCGTTTGACTTGCTTTATAAAGTGTTAGGACCCACCTTCAAAACAGCAAAAAACCGGACTAAAAAACTCAAAACATATGTGTTTTCAAAACGTAGATAAGTCATTAAGTTGTTAAGCCGTTAAGCTGTTAAGTTGAAAAGAACTGGGCCTTAATCCTAAGTGTCTCCTTTTTCTCTAAAAAACCACATGTAAAAATCTTTTAAAAAATAACATAGGCGACGCATATGCTTTGAGAAATAGATTCAATAACTCCTTAAAGTTTAATAGTTCAGTCAATTTGAACATGCTCTCAGTGCAATGAACTACTCCCATGTATCAGTTTCAAACATGCAATAAGAAACATAGGGAATCTGTGTATAGCAACATCTACCGTGCAATCAAGTTTGAGGCGCAATCATAGTACAATCAAATCAACAAAAGTTGTAAAAAAAATTAAAACAATTTGTGGATGTACTTCATTGTGTACTCCAACTATATATATAATTATAAAATCAAATTCATACCGTGTTAATAGTTACATAAAAGAGAAAAGACTAACAAATTTGGAGGGTTCAAATTTATAAATAATTTCTCTTTTTTTATGACCCTTGGCATATAATGAATGGTGATAGAGTAGGTTCAAAAGTACTTTACAAATTTTTACAAAAGGTTTGTGGCTTGTAGTAGTTTGACTGAACGGTGATCGCACCCAAAACCTAATTGCACATACTACCCAACATTCCTGAAGGGATTACGACAAGAAAAGAAATCCAAAAAAAAATCCTTCTGAATTTTTTTTTTACTAACGCAGTACTGGTATACTAATTCTTGAAAAAGCAAATCATCAAATGTTTGGCTTACCTGCCAGTATTTTTTTTTTTTTGGACATGACCAGGCCTCTATTTAATCTGGCCAAGTCTTGTGCCCACTACGTATGTGCATTGTGCCCTACCACCTTCAGTAGTAAGTAGCAGTGGCTGGGGAGAAAAAAAAAACGTTTTGCGCGCACGAAGGATGACATAAACTAGTACATCAGCAACAATGGAGCAAATAAAAAATAGAGAGCATATAATTCCCAGATCGTTAATAGGGATGGAAGACATCAGGACGGAAGCCATTACGAGATGTCCGTTCGCTCCTAGGCGGCGGCTTAAACTGATGAACAAGTGTTGCCCATCTTTGTTGGTTCTAGGCTGTTTGTTGGCCTCACCTCTGTTGTTACATTTTATGATTTCGGCTTCCAAGTTCCAACCATCTTTTGAAGTTGTATGTGAAAATATCGGTCCATGATTTTCAGTTGGTTTCTGATTTCCTCCCTCATTTTGAGGTCATTTGGTGCCTGCACCAGTTCATGCTACCGAAGATTTGTGAGATGCATGAGATTGATTTTGAAGATCTATTTATATGATTCAGCTAGGAATGATAGGAATTGTAGGGAAAACTTTTGTAGTTGTGTACCCTTTTATACTTCGCAATATGAGAGAAATGTTGTAAGGATTTATATTCTAATTAGATTAGGATTTGTCTATTTTTTTCTCTCTCGGGACAGTGCACTTGTGCCAAATGCCTCAAAGCTCTGACGATATATCCAGGGATGCATAGGAGTATTGCTATAGTATAACAACCTTATGGGAGGGAATCACACAAGACCCTGCTAGCTGCTACTTACTACTGAAGGTGGTAGGGCGCGCAAAACATTAAGGAAGGTGCTAGCTGATTCAATAATGCTTTGCTGTATACAGAGACCGTATGTATTTATGTGTGTATGCGCGCGCGCGCCCGTGTGTGCATGTATGTAAAATCCTTCCTTGATAAAAGGGGCCGCAATAGTAGTTCCGTTCGTTTTTCCTTAGATACCATTCACAACACAACCAAACAAACATACGTGCAATGACAAACAATCATCGGTAGTTTGTACTACCCATTTGTACTTAGCAACAAAATCAAGTTTCTCGACGGTGGAAACCGTTGAGTCAGCTAAAATACCACAAGAGACAGACAACTGGTCATTGAGATTTGACCATCGTGAGTACCAAGCACAGAAAAACAAAGTTTTTCAACATCATAGTACCGTCAAGAGTAGTTTTTTTCTATGACATGTCCATAGACGATCGAAATTATCAAAAAAACCATCATCCTGAGAATGACAGCTAAGTGTCAATGGCATGTTACAAGCCGTCGAGAGAGGCTAACACCATTCGCGCGTGTCGTATCTCTCTCAACGACTAGACATGGACGGCTGAAAGAGTCTGCATTTGTCGACGGCTTATATGTAACTGGCGAGATAGGATAGACGCTCTTGATGGCTATTTGGTGGCCGTCAAGAGGTTGTCTAGCAGTAGAATTTCCGGTCGACCACTACAATGAGAATTATTTGTTCTTTCGCTTGAGGAAAGAAAGACCTAGCTAGCACCACTGCCGAGTGCCGACGCTTTATTGCCTAGTAAATTGACCCGCATTAATCAGCAGCAACATGGTCACCTGACACCTGTGCTCTTCTATAAACAGCGTCACCTCCCCTTGCCATTGCATGTGTACCATACCAGTGATCATACTACACAACGCACAGCCACCACCATGACAGTGGCCAACTATTGTTGCATATATATTTATTTTCTTAAAAGAACAACTTGGATGTGAATGAGAGGCCTCGGAAAACTCGCATCCACCGGTGCTCGTCCTGCCCTGTGCTTACGTTTGTTAGTGTTAGCCCGTGTAATCCGTCAGGTGCCGGCCGGCTCTTAGAGCCTATGCGCAACGCAAGCCGCCTGTCATGCTTAGGAAAGAACAGCTTGTTTCCGCCATGCATGATGGACCGGTGCTTAGCGCCATTGGCATGTGATGTGCCCGGCGGCAACATGCTGTTGCAGCTAGCTAGCACCCTAGCAGCCGATGGGCTTGAGGGTGGTATTGATCTTGTGTTGGGTGGTTGAGGCACGGCGACGGTTAGGTTGCCCGTACTCTCTCCTTGAACATATTGTACCGTAGATTTTGTGCTTAGGGCCAGATCAAGTTTCCCAGAAAATGGTGGATTTTGGCGGTACCCCCAAAAAGATGGATGGTTCTTGTTCAATGTTAGCTATGGAAAAGAGAAGACGTTTCTTTTTTTTATTAGTTGCAGCTAAAAATTGTCTGTACTAGGGAGTAAACCTTGTGTTTTGTTTCTGCTACTTTGGGAGTCAGGCTGGAGAAGGTCGATCGTCTCAAAGACTTTACTTTGTTTCCGTTGTCACCATAATAATGGAAATCTGGGGAATACCTCCTTTTGGGAAAAAAAAAAAAAAGAAAGAAAGAAGAAAAAAGATGCAAATGGACCGATCCTAGAATCATCTTTGATCATCTCTGGTTCATTTGTTTGTACTAAAAACTTAATTTCTAGTCTATTTAGTACAAATAAATAAGTTACGAAGGAGCAAAGGTGGTCCTAGAGTCAACCTATTTACATGCCTTTATGTACGATCCCTTATGTCAGCTAGTGTTCATATCATCATATGTATGCGGCAAACAGTTCAGTGCTTACAACCGGTGAGTGTGTGTGCGCGCGCACGCGCTCTGAATCAACTGTAACGCACACAAATTTTCTTTGAGAATTAAACCCTTAAATGATACGTACGCACATCAATTTACTATATATTGTAGAAAAAGATAATCATCTGTAGATGCCCAAATTAAAAGTAATATGCATGGTGCGTATATGCGCATGTTTGTTCTTTTTTTTTTTGTGAGATTATGGCAGTGTCATAAAGAAAGCATATTTTTTACTTGCTTTATTTGCTGAAAAGATGAACTTCAGAAATTTAGTCCACCCCGTTCGACTTGTTTTTGTATGATTAGAGAAAACGGTTTCAAAATTAAAAAAAAAGACTTAAAAAAAAAATCAGATTTTGTACCTTTCTGAAATGGGGATAAGGCATAAGCCAATAAACACATGCCCAATACATCGATGTGCCTCCATCATAAATTTTTTAGTAAAATACACGGGTGATCCCTAAATTATTAGTTGATTCTCATCCAGATTCCCAACCTATGAAACTGCAGTTTTGGATCCCTAATCTTTTAAAATGGGTTTGTTCTGATCCAAAATTGCCATGTGACAACCCTAGAGCTAACGTGGCGGTGACATGACCGTCCATGTCACATAAATTACTTAAAAAATCCAGAAAAAATCCTAAAACATTTTAGAAATCATAAAAAATACGAGAAATAGTAAAACAATTAGGAAAATTCATAAAAAATTATTAAAAAGTAGCACTTGAGGGCTCCAATACGACATGATGCTAGAGGTCTTGTGTTTACAACTATAGAGGGATTAAAGGCGACCACACTATCTTTATGTTTCTTTTTAATATGATTATGATTTTTTCTATGTTTATTCTTTTTTCCATGATTTTCCATGATTTTTTTTATTGATTTCTCATTTTTTTTAAGAGTAAATTTCACAAAGCAACAGGCTTTGGTGAAAAACTAACATAAAGCACCAGGTTTAAGGGTTTAGACTCACTTAACACCATGTAATGAACCTATTTAACACAAAACACCAGGTTTTAGTGGGAGGAGTGACACATGGGCACACCCAGGCCCACATGTCAGGTGAGAGAACCAGTATTTACAAAGCTGCGCGGGAGAAATCACTCCTGTCGCCTCCCTTCTCCCGCGCTCCCTGTCTTCCTCATCCCGCCAGGGCTCGCTGGCATCCACCGGTGCCCCTCACCGTCCTCCTCGCAGGGCGCATCGTCGTCCTCCTCCTTGCCGTCTCTTCGTCCTCCTCCCAGCCTCCTCCTCGTCTTCCTCCGCTCAGCTGACGAAGACCTCCCCGCCGGCCTCACGAAGCCCTCATGGCACCGGCAACTGGAGGTGCGGCTCGGCGTGCTGTTTCAGATGCGAGCGTGTCCGGCGCTTCCATTGTGCAGGTAGGTCAAATTTAGGGGCAATTTGTATTTCTAGGGTTTCGGTGATTTGGGGATTCTGTGATTTTGGTGAATGTGAGAACGAAATTAGCCTCATCTTTGTAATTTTTGTGAATTTGGTGAATGTGAAAACGAATTGATGGTGTTGTTTAGTCTTCATGGGGGTGTCTGCGGATGGGCATAACTGCATAGCCACTTTTTCTCCCAATTATCTATAAGCTTTATGCTTATGTTTATTTTGAGTAAAGCTTTATGCTTCATAATTACATGGAACTGAAAATAAAGGTTTGGTAGCGCAGTTGCTGTAGGTTGTAGAAACAGTCTGAGGCATAATACTTCTAATCAGAATTGCTGGACAATATATATCAGTTAGGGATAATGTAAAGCACAATAAAGTCTGATTACCTAAACTGAAATCACTATGATGTATGTGTTTTAGGAATTGGACAATGTGCTCGAAGCAATTCCACCAATGTATGTCGAGGATTCAGAGTACAATGGCGTGGAGATTGCACAACATTCGCTTGCTACCATGAATTACAGCCGGCGAGAAGGGTGGCCTAGGATGGTGTGCATGCTGGGAGACGGTTCTTTGGATGCCCATGTGAGGTATGCTGCAAAGTGAACTTCATCCCTAGTGGTTTGTGTTATTGTTATTTTTTACTTAGCAATTAAATATGGTTTGCAGGGCGAGGATGAATGCAACTTTGTCGCATGGGTTGATGGGCAATGGCCTCATCGAGTCTGTAGGACAATTGAGCTTCTATGGCAACTGTCGACCGCGCTACAGAGCGATCTCAAGCTCAAGTGAGTCGGTGGTATGAGCTGCACAAGGAGAAACTACTCGCCGAGGAAGAAAAGAACAAGGACATTTCCATGGTGCTGGCTTTGGAGAGGAAAAGAAAGACTCAAGTTGAAAGGATGGAGTTGTCACTTCGGAGAAAGCGGCGATTGCTGCTATTGTCAAATGTTATGATAGCTTTGCTTTTGATCATACTATCTTATGTCATTGCTGTGAAGGATTAGTGGAGTTGCTTTGGCTAGGTCAGATAGTCAGAAGGAATTGTTATATGTGATGAAACTTTAGCTATTTTGGCTAGGTCAGATGGTATGGTTATATGTGATGAAGCTTTTGTTATTTTGGTTAGGTCAGATGGAATAAACTAAAGTTATATGTAATGGCTAAGTCAGATGGTAAGATGTATGGTTATATGTAATGAAGTAATCTTATATATAATTACTAGCAGAGTGCCCGTGCGTTGCAACGGAAATCCAAAGAAGAGGGTAAATATGCCTATAAACCATGTGATAGATTTAATTTTGTTTCAAAAAAAATATTGGAGTAGATTATTGTTGGGGATGAAATCACGGCCCATTACCATGGCCCACTCCCTGACGGCCCACTCGAACAGCCTACCAGGGCCCAGCTCCCTGGAAGGTTCTATCTGGCCCATATGCATCTTGCCGAACAGCTTCCTGGCTGGCATGGTGCGTAACGGCCAAGAAATCGTGTTTGAGTCTGTCTCGAACAAGAGTTCTGCACGGCTACGTGAAGACCCGGACGTGGTTTCCCGGATTGGAATAGGAGTCATGATTCCCAAGACTAGGAGTATGCCTTATCTGCCTCGGGATATATTTGGCATGTATGAGTTCGTTGTGATCTCATAGTTAGCCCGGCCCGATATTTCCTCGGTAGGTCGATTTGCTCTGCACTATATAAACAAGGCCCCTGCAGCGTGTAGAGGGCACTGAATCTTCGCATCTTAGCACTTCGTAGACACCTGATCATTGCATTGTCGCACTTGTACACCATAATCTCGCCGAGACTCGTTCGTCTCGTCGAGCCATCTTTTGTATTCTTCTTTGATATATAAGAAAGGCTGGACGTAGGGCTATTATCTTCCTTGAGAGGCCCGAACCAGGATAAAAACCCTTGCCTCCTGTTCGTTGCTGTTCGTGGTTGTTCGATGTGTCTCCTATCTCACTTCTAAAGAACCTTAGCGACTTGAGATCGTTATCTCAACCGTCGACAATTATCCCTGAAAATCTTATAACTGAAAATCTTATAATTGGATGGTAGTATATTTTATGTCTAATTATTATTTTATAAGAGTATATCCCTCTTAATATAATATAATATTCTTGAAGTTACAACATCATGAAGTTTTTTTAAGAAGATGTTAGATCAAGGAAATCAATACAGACTCCATTTAACTATTTTCTCCATTGTGTATTTAACTTCAAACACTTGACACCGTTGAATAGTCAACGATCTTTTCCAGGCAGCACTGCAGCATGTGAGTTCCAACAAGAGAATGCCCAATTGATCAGCCTCGAGTCATGGGACCGATCTCTTCCTGTGTCGTTTGACTGCTGAGAGAGCACGTGGATCGCAGCTGCCAGAAACGATCAGGACGCCTAGATCGTGGGAAAGAGTATCCAGCGTTGGATCTTTTTCAACGAATAGGATTAATTTGATAAGCCATCACTCACCACCACTACATGCTTTTTAAGAGTAGAGATATATGGAATTAGTGACTCACATGGTCTGAAGTATGGCTGAAATATTTAGAAATGTTGTGACTGAAAATGTATGGTATGATTAATGAGTGACATGGTCTGTTGTATGGCATGAGCAAATGTAAGGTAGCATTGAGAGTATGTTAGCACAAAATGCACCGAGTAAACATGGGCAGGATCTTACCATGTTTGCATGCCCTGATGATATCAAATAGCAATGGCATTAATATTTACCATTCATGGATACATCCTGATAGTTAATTACAAAAGCATATATGTTGGCCTGATATTGTTTGATGCCTACATTTAATTACAAAAAAGCATATATTTGTTGGCCAAGATACTATCTGAAGCCTATAGTTAATTACTAAAGCATCCATATTGTCCTGGTGTTTCTAGCCATTATTCTCCATTTCTCCCAACCAAAAGCCTGCTCTTCCTGCTCCTCTTGCCCTTCCTCCTCGTCTTGCCCTTTCTCCTCTTCCTATTTCTCCAGCCCTTCCTCCACCTCTTGCCGTGCTTGGAACAAATGTTCGTTCTTCAAGCTGACTTGAATCAGTAGGTATATACCTGTTGCTCTACAATTAAAAACATAAAATTTTCAACCAGGCATGCTGACTTTACTATGAGTATGCAAGATAAGTGGTTATTTGACCATGCTGACTTCTTACTTAAAAAATACAAAACACCTGAAATAATTTACCTTGTGCTTCCTCTTTCGTATTTTAAGATCAGGCCTCAATGGTATAGGACAGCTTGTATACCCTTGTCGAGTTCCGTACTGCAGATAGGCTCGACAATCTCAGCTATGCTATCACGGTTTCTCTTCATAACATACAAATTGACAACCTTCACGCTTTGGTACTCCTCTATCATTGCATTCACTTCAACATCGCCCTCCACTGCAACTATGCTACCCAATCCTCTACCATCCTTCTTGGTGTAATATAGATAATCCGTTGTGGAATACCCAATGCTGCCCATCATATCAATCAAGTTGAAGTAGCACAATAAGTCTTGGTCTATCTTTCTTTGCACAAAACTTTGCCCGTCCACAGCACCATCATAGATCATGTTAATCGTCCATTCTTCCTCTGCCATCCTACATAATTTTGAGTAGCAAAATCCTTGAACTAAATCCATGACTAAATTTTGAGTGTTGCATTAATCACTGTGTTGCATTAAGTTTTGCATTAATCTACATTGTGCTAATACCACCCTATGCATTAAGGTACTAAATCCTACAAAGCATTAATCTGTAACTACAAACCTACGTAGAATCAAGCATTGATCTGTAACTACAAACCTATGCAGAATCAAACAAAATCTCCTGAAAATAAGGTATTTATGCACACATTTAACTAGTACGTTGTGTCAATCTGTAACCACCCTGCTCTAAACCCTACAAACCTTAAAATTGTCCAGATTTCATAACCAAGCTGCCTAATCACACTGAAGCTATAATGCGTGAGCAATATGGATACCAACCTGCGCGTGAGAGGAGTATGGTGAGCCACCTGGGAGGAGGATGATGATGATCTGCCGGAGGAGGTCTTCGTCAGCCGGGCGGAGGACGGCGAGGATGCTGCCAGGAGGCGGACGAAGAGGCGGAAAGGAGTGCTGCCGGCGAGGAGAACCGGAGAGCCTGGCGGGAGGTGGAGGGCGCGGGGGCGCGAGAGGCGGAGGGCGCGGGGGCGCGGGAGGATGACGCGCGCGCCCCTAATCGGCGGCGGCGACAGGAGCGATAAAGGCCAAGTTCTCTCGCGCACTGCCCTGTAAAATCCGTTTATGACATGTGGGCCTAGGTCTGCCCATGGGTCATCCAATCTCTAAACCTTGTGTTTTGTGTTAAATAGGTTCAATACATGGTGTTAAGTGAGTCTAAACCCTTAAACCTGGTGCTTTATGTTAGTTTGTCACCAAAGCCTGGTGCTTTGTGAAATTTACTCTTTTTTTTAATGATGTTCCCGTATTTTTATGATTCTTTTGATATTTTCTATATGTTTTTAATTATTTTCATTTCCTTTTTCCTTTTTATGATTTGATTTTCCCACATTTTAATGATTTTTCATTTTTTAATGGTTTTTAAAATGATTCTCACGTATTTTTATTTTTTTAATGATTTCTCTTTTTTAAAACTATTTTACATGACATGTCAGGGCCACGTCAGTTTTAGGGTTATTACGTGGCAAGTTTGGACCGGGACGGACCCAGTTAAAAAGATTAGGGACCCAAAACTGCAGTTTTATAGATTGGAGACCTAGATGAGAATCAATTAATAGTTTAGGGACCGTCCGTGTATTTTACTCTAAATTTTTTAACTAAGTCCGCCGGCTCAAGGCTTGGGCGGGCCGCCCTGGAGGAGCTCCCACTGCCGCCTCCTTCCCAAAACGGTTAGAGTTAGCAAGTTGGTGCGGACGGGTTGTGAGTAAGTAGTGTGCTGCCAAGTGCACCGCAACTTGCTAATCAACTTATATGATTTTTTCTGAATTATTATATTTTTCTGAATTATTATATTTTTCCAATTTTTTCTGAATTATATGATTTTTAAAAAAAATTATATTTTCCCAAATTTGTTTTGTTTTTTATGATTTTTTTCACCAACAGCTAGCCATGTCAGCCTTCAGCTGCCATGTATCAGCCACATCAGTGATTAACGGCCACGTAATTGCCACAACAACACTTAACGGTCGCCCTAACGGTTTTGGGGCAACCGTGCAAACAGAGACAAGTTTAGGAGCGCAAGAAAGTAAAACTCAGGTTCAGGGGGCTACGTGAGAATCGCTGCAAGTTCAAGTGGCAACGATGCAATTTTCTCTTCTATCTTAGTACCTGAAAGACTTTTCATCCCTGTGTGGCATCATAATGTAATAAAGCGTGATTACCCTATAATTATTGTTTTGCTGCAATACTCTGATGTGGGCACCACATATATATGACCAAGCATAGCTATTGGAAATGCTTGTCATGTGTATATGCCTAAACCCGCATAATTACTTGAAGCTCTTGGTATGATGAGATCATTAGCATATAGTAATTAGAAGGGTCAACTTAATATTTCTGCCTCAATATAGTGTGTCGATGCTTGTATTCCCTGGCCGCTCGCGCCATTATCACTCACAACACAACAGCCGTCTGGTCATGTCTGCATGTTCTTAGCCCTCTAAACATTGAAATTACTTTGTTGCCCCTAGAAGTTGGCACCGTTTGCACCGCAACCCCACATTCGTTAAGTCAACCGTAAAGTAATGAGGTGGTTGTTCGTTGCCTATTAAATTCATAGGTGGAAGCCACACATGTAGTTTTTAAATGAGATGGCATCTGTGTCACCTAAAAATTTAAAATATTAAAATATATCAAATTCAAAAACTTTATAAACAAATTTTATAAAACAAATTTGAAAGTTTTGAATTGCACGAAATCCCTAAACTTTGAAATTGTTTTCTCAGCTCCTGGAACTTGTCTTCAGTTGCACCGTTAGTCCTGGGCCGTTAAGATCCGTTAGAAATTCTGTTAAACGGTGACGTGGCGCCCACGTGGCCGTTAAGTGCTGACGTGGCCCTAAAAAATCTGAAAAAACAACAAAAAACCTTAAAAAAATCTATAAAAATTCGTAAAAACCAAAAATAATTCACAAAATTCATAAAAAATAATTTAAAAATATAGAAAATTTACAAAAACCTGACAAAATCAAGAAAATTCAAAAAACATAATTTCAAGATATAGAAAAAATTAGAAAACCTAAAAATAATCCACAAAAATCATAAAAATGTAGAAAATTCTTAAAAAACCAAACAAATAATTTAAAAATCTAGAAAAATTTAGAAAACACGAAAATAATTCATAAAAAAAATCCGAAAAATCATTAAAAATAAATCATAAAAAATCATTTCAAAATTCACAAAAAATTACAAAAACAAAAAAAAATTCACAAAAAAACCAGACCTTCACTTAACTTTTTTGTGAATTTCTTTCAGTTTTTTTGAATTTTTTGTGAATTTTTTCCAATTCTGTTGGGAACGACATCTGAGGCTTTCAACAATTTATGATTGTCCGATGTCTCACCTCCATCCTCGTCGAAGTGCTTGCTCAAGGTCCCAACAAAACGCATCGGCAAATAAAATTTATATTATGCCGATGTATACATCAAAAGAAGGGCAACATACTCGTCACATCGAAGAGGTAAACACCAACTTCATAAAAGCTAAACCACGATGGTGCCCAGCAGGATTGAGCAAGACACAAAAGCGTCGTCTACAACGTTTGAGAAATCAAGAGCAATGCGAAGCGCGTAAAAAAGACGATGAGCTAACTGAACAAGAGGGTTGCAAGGAAATATCAAGATCAGGATCGGAAAATATGCCGATTACTATGATGGATACTTGTTCAAGTAAGAATATCGATTGCTCTGGGGGCTCGAGCAAAAGCCGATCTCAAATTGAAGATCGAGCTAAAATTGAAGAAAAGCCATGCTTAAAAATTTTAGTTGGCCGGAAGCAAATAAAAGTCAACCATGATTCAAGCCCAAAGATTACAAATGCCGAAGGACATTCGAAAATCGGCAAATGGCGTATAGTAAAAGCTTCATCGGCTAATGATCGATCACTCAGATTAATAAATAAGAGTAAGCCGATGAAACCTAATCCTCGCTGGTGTCCTACGGGTCTAACAAAATCTCAGAAAAGAAGGTTGCAAAGATTAAAGGCTCGAGAAAAGCAGAAAGATGATACATCAGCTAAGTAAGTTTCAAAGACCGATGGCCGATAATTCAAGATTTTCGGGACATGAGTCTCATATCCCAAAAATCGAGGGCTTATGTTGACACCCAAATTTGGCACGAAATTACGGTTATTTTGGTGCCAAAAAGAGGATGAAAAATGGCATATTCGGCCAAAAATTGAGCTAGATCGGCATATACTCGGAGGTCATTATGAGTTGATCGGTTAATATTGGAAAAGATCTTGATCTGCTTTTATGCATGCGTATGTTTGGAAAATAGCCGATCAAGTGCAACTAGGAACATGGCCTATGACCTGATCGGTTTGTACGTACACACATATGGAAGCTACATGGCCGATCAAACTACATGAACATGGTCCATATTGGCTATATATATCAAGTCCATCACGTGATGACCAAAGAGCTATGATTATGATGGCTGGTTGATTGATCAGTTTATACAGCTCAGCTTGCTTGATCGGTTTTATACAAGGAAAGAATAATGTGATCTATCCGTATATAGCCAAACATGCATATATATGATCGGGTGTGCATACACGCAGGTTCACGTATGTACATGACCGTGTATAGCTGGACGTGCTATTATCGGATTCTAGCAAACGGCAAAGAAACAGATCACGTGGAGGACAAATATTGGAAGAGCAAGCTTGGAGGCCAAGGGATTATCACGTGAAGGCTAAAGAAGAAAAGAGATTATTCACGTCGGCTAAATAAATATTATTATTAGATATATATTCGAGTCGGTTTGTATCGAGTCCGTGCCTTGCACGATAAGTCTAGTCGGTTAGTTATTTTAGGTAACTAAGAGATAAGAGTCCATGTCAAGTTACCGGATAAGCCGGTGCGTCTTTAGTATAAATAAGGGCTGCCGTGCAGCATGTAAGGAGGCTATCTTTCAATCAATAATACATCTACTATTTCGTCTACCTTTCACCCTTGTGCTGCGAATCCGATCGATCTACTCGTATCGGTATTCAAAGTGCATGTCGGCGTTTACTGTCTCGACTTGATCGATCTTCTCGCCGTCAACTCCCTCGGTAGGGACTGCCTCGGTTCAGTCCGATCTCCTCGCCGTCGGCATTGGAATACTATCTCTCGGCGGCATCGCTGCGCATTGCCGTCCGCCGGAGGTGTTAGGTTCCATCCCGCTCCATCAGCTCGACGTCTCATCGCTAAGCCGGTCATCGGATTATCGTCCAAGCTATCGGTAAAGCGCTCATCGCTTCGCCGGCGGCTTGTTTGCTCCATCGGCTCGACGTTTCATCGTTAAGCCGATTATCAGATTATTTCCTAAGCTATCGGTAAATCGCTATTGCTTCGCCGGCAGCTTGCCTATCGGAAACCTTGCCGATTGCAAAAGGTCAAATCGGCTGGCACGTCCTCGGAAAGCCCGATCCCCTGCTGTTCGGCGGTAGTTGGTGCCGGGAAACCATTTTTCCGCGTCAACACCCTCGCTGCCGTGCTCCTCCTCTCAGGCCGCGCCGCCGCGGCTGCTACCGCCTTGAGCTCACGGCGTCCACCTCCTCCGTCGCCGCCGCAGCTACTGCCGCCATCGCCGTTGTCGCCGCGAGTCGCCGTCGCCGGAGAGTTGTCAGGAAGCCGACGGGGGAGGAGTCGCACATGGGGGAGCCGCGGGGAAGAACCGGTGTGTTCCCTTCTCTCTCCTTCCATTCCCCCCTCTCTCCCTCTCTAGATTTGGATCTGGACACATTTGTTCTTCAAAGAACATTTACAAACATGCGAAAACATGTCAAGTTTGTTTTCTTCCAATGTTTTGTTTTCTTTTTGGCCATGTTCCGGCATGTTCGTTCATGTTTTGATATGTTTCACCAAACAAATTATTTTTGTTTCAACACAACTCACATCTGTGTCATATTTGTTTTTCAAAAAAACTCACATAAAAAATAGCCCGGTTTTTTGCTACGGATCGGGCGCCCGATCCGTAGCACTGCCCTTTTAAGGACTGTTAAAAGGCAGTTATTTTTCCGCCTACCCTTTGCATCGCGTTAAATGATTAACCAAACCTATTATGCATCCACCGGCCACAATTTGAAGGCCATATATATGTGTTACCTCATTCCAAATTTTCTTAACATGACGCCAATTAAACATCTCGTAAGAACAATCTCTTTATAGCTGGCAACTGTAATTGCATATTTTCCATTAGGAGAATACTCCAATGGGTGCTTGATGGGAATGAGAAGCCTCGGAAAACTAGAATTCATCGGTTACCCAATGGATGCTTGATGATAGTCATCAATAGCTTTTGAACCATTCACATTGTGCAGTTTGAAAGCCTTATACGTGATATGCTGCATGTGTGGACCACAACCACTTGTGCTCCATGAACACGTGTAAGTCCAGTCAAGCCTCAGAAAACTAGAATTCATCGGTTATCCAATGGATGCTTGATGGTAGTCATTAATGTCTTTCGAGCCATTCACATTGCGTAGTTTGAAAGCCTTATACGTGATATGCTGCATGCGTGAACCACAACCACTTGTGTTTCATGGACATGTGTAAGTCCAGTCAAGCCTCGAAAAACTAGAATTCACAGGTTACCCAATGGATGCTTGATGGCAGTCATCAATGGCTTTCGAGCCATTCACATTGCGTAGTTTGAAAACCTTATACGTGGTACGCTGCATGCGTGAATTACAGCCACTTGTGTTTCATGGACACGCGTAAACCCAGTCTTGTAAACACTAGTGTATTTTGAATCAATCTTTTCCTCTGGTCGATGTCATTGCTCTAATTCTGTGGACAATTGAACATGTTTATGACACACATAGATACATGTATGTTTTGTACAGAGAAACAGCGGCAGTCAGTATGCACTTAAAAAACGTGTACATGCTCGTCACGGTAAAGATACGTAGTGAGAGGACCGAGAGGATGTGCGTTGGAGATGCAGATCAACCACCGCGGCCGGGTACGTAAGATGAATGGTGTGGATGCAGTTCACCACCACGAGAGCCTTTATTATGGGAGCAGGGTTCAAAGACCGTTTTTAGGATCAAACTCCGCTTACCAACAATTTTCTTTGAATTTTAAATCTCCTGAGCGAATCTAAAATGAGAAATCATTAGAACTTAGGAAGAAACCGAACGAAATCTATAGGAAACCATAAAAATACTGGTGCTAGAAACCAGGTGAAAAAACAAGCCATACGGTTGTGCATCGATTAGTTTTTAGTTTTAATCAAAGCATTGTGTAATTTTTCTTAGTGCACACGTGAAGCTACCAGAACTAGAATATCGTAACAATGCTGATACTTTCCTGTTTCGAAATTGCTATTGCTTCCTATATCTAACAAACACAGAATATCTGATGTCAAGCAATACTCACGGATACATATCAGATTATATGTCATTTTTGCGTTGTACGCACGAATACACAATACATAACAATAGACTTAGCGTATTTCTGCTGATTCAGCGCACAAAGCGTCCAGTGCAAGGTGCCGTGAATGATTTTCTCTGACATCCAAGATATCTGTGCGCCTCGTTGTTAACTAAAAACATCCTTCTTTCACTTTGCTGTTCTTTCTTTCACTGAAGTCAGAAACTGTTCAAATGGTTAACCCAACATACAATAATTTTTAAAAAAATCCACACTGCTAGATCACATAGTTGCTGGGCTGCGGGTAGAATTAGAACAGTGCGCGCTCATATCTTCCGCAAAATCACGCACCACACCACACTATTTATACCTCAGCCAGCTCACCAGGACTGCAATTCTATTGTCTAAACCCCTGAGTGGCAAGCAAGGCAGTCCAATTTGTATTTAATATTATTTCTGAGAGTTCAAGTCTTGATGCGCACAACAAAGGAACCTGCCAGCCATAATAATTCGACAGAATGTCAGACTTTTGGTTAGTATAAAATTTAGAATGGATGAAAATATTCCAACTCCAAATAAGATCAGGAGAAAAAAACTTGGTATGCTCCACAAAAAAACATACAAATATTTAGTTAACAATTAAGGACTAACTTAAATTAAAATGCGTGGAGTCAATAAGGAATTCTTAAGCTCTGTTACATAATATTCTTCCTATGAGGTTTGGAATATTTAATGATTTAATCAAGGAGCCTTACTTTCAAATTTCAATGAACTATTGAAAATTTGCTTTAACCAAGATTACTTATTTCTTGCACTTCTACAGTATCTAAACAGGGAACAAGGTCCTACACAAACATTTGAAATGAAAAAAATAAAAAACAGGAGCCCAACACCTGACACCTCAATTAACAAGCACAAAGGAAAATGGCCGGCAATAGTATGCACTATCAAAAACACTTCTACATAGATTGCTTATATTAGAGTGGTCTACTACATGGATGGTGAACAATATGGTATAATAGTATCATATGAAGAACCTATGGTTCAAAAAACCTGTTACTGAATTCCAGATTGTATCTGATAGCATACAACTTATCATGGATACTGATATGTCCGCTCCACACTGGGTTTACTATCGGAAGCGGCGGGACCAGGTTGAGGGCACCGACGCCGATCCTGCTGGTCGGGCGCAAGCTGAGGTGCCGGTTGGCAAGGATTAGGATAGGGGTGGTTGTTTTGGGTCTTTATCTCCATTTAGTAGTATCATTTCCCTTTTAGTAGCTAAAGTTTGTTAGGAGTTTGTTGCTGCACATGGAGCACTGAATAAAGGAGAACAGGCAAGACAGAAAACGGCACGTTTGTTGCCACCGAATCCAATCTCAAACACAACCGTCGATAACCGGCCGGTGGCTCCGTACAGCTGTTACCATAGGGCGTTGTCGCCTTCCAGCGGTGCCCTCCACCACCCGCTCTGGCCAACGGATGGGTACTAGGGTGTTCGACCGTGAACACCCATATCAGATACATTGTGTTATGAATCAAACTATTTGATGCATCCACAAGATCTGAAGGGAGGAGATACATTCTACAAATCATAAGTATAGTACATCTTAGGCCCTGTTCTTTTGAAATGATCTTAACGGCTGAACAGCTGAACAACTGAAACGACTGAATTTCAAGCACTTCTCGAGATTCGGATCCATTTCGTTTGACTTGTTTTTTAAAACGTTAGGACCCACCTTCAAAACAGTGAAAAAAGGGACTTAAAAAACTCAAAAGCATATGGCTTTTTAAAATGTAGATAAGTCGTTAAGCTGTTAAGCTGAAAAGAACTGGGTCTTAATATGTGTTCTATCTACTTCAAAGTATTTCACCATGCAACTTAATACTGTCATTAACCTGAAGATCTCAGCTCAATAATTTAGCCCCTTAGGGGAGATCGATATATATATATAGAATCCTCCTGGGCTATATGGGCCAATAATATATATGGGCCTTGATATGGCCTTGATATACTTGACACCCCCCTTCAAACTCAAGGTGGAAGCGGATGATCTGAAGCATTGAGTTTGAGTAAGTGAAGCCGATGCTGTTCTCGAGTTTGTGCTTTAGTGAAAAAATCTGCCACTTGCAGTTCCGAGGGCACATACCGGAGATCAATTGTTTTCTGATGACAATGTGACCGAGTAAAAGAGGCATCAACGCCGATATGTTTTGTAAGTTCATGCTTCACAGGATCATTGGCAATCTGTATGGCTCCAGTATTATTACAAAGAAGAGGTGTGGGAGTATCACAAGTAATACCAAAATCAGCTAACAACCAGCGAAGCCATATAATTTCTGAAGTGGTAGTGGCAAGTGCTCGAAGTTCTGCTTCTGTACTAGACCGAGACACAGCTGCCTGCTTCTTGGACTTCCATGCAAGAGGAGAAGAACCAAGAAGAATGCAATAACCTGTGATAGAACAACGATCTGTTGGATCACTCGCCCAAGTGGAGTCCGAGTAAGCATGAAGCTGAAGTGGACTATCACGAGCATAGAACAAGCACTGAGATGTTGTCCCCCTTAAGTATCTTAGCACACGAAGCAAATGTCTATAATGGACTGAAGTGGGAGTACTAACAAATTGACTCAAAATGTGAACTGCATAAGAAATATCAGGTCTGGTAACAGTGAGATATACAAGGCTGCCCACAATATGCCGATATCGAGAGGGATCCTCCAGAGGTGTACCATCAGTCGATCGAAGCTGTATGTGAAGATCCATAAGTGTTGCAGCCGTTCTGTTATCTGTAATACTAGATCGAGCAATAAGATCTTGTATGTATTTGGACTGGGAAAGATTATATCCCTTTGCAGAATGGAACACCTCAATTCCTAAGAAATAACTGAGAGGACCCAAATCAGACATCTGAAATCGCTCACCAAGTTGCTCCTTCACATGAGAAATGTGTTCAGCATCATCTCCCGTAATCAACATATCATCAACATATAAAAGAAGCAAAGTACATCCACGTGGAGAAAGATGAATAAATAAAGCAGGGTCATGCTCACTAGGTGAAAAACCAGCAGCCCGTATCACGGATACAAAACGCTCAAACCAAGCACGAGGAGCTTGTTTAAGACCATATAAAGCACGACGAAGACGACATACATATCCAGGAGGAGCATCAACACCTAGGGGTGATTGCATATAAACTTCTTCATGCAAATCACCATGAAGAAAAGCATTCTTAACATCCATCTGAGAAATGGTCCAAGAAGAAGTGGCAGCCACTGCAATCAGAGTGCGAACAGTAGTCATATGGGCAACTGGTGCAAATGTCTCATCATAATCTCGTCCCTAAGTCTGCTGAAAACCTCTGGCAACAAGACGAGCTTTATATCTCTCGATAGAACCATCAGACTTGGTCTTAATTTTGAAGACCCATTTAGACGTAATAGGCACTGCATGTGATGGTAATGGAACAAGATCCCAAGTGCCTGTACGTTCAAGGGCAGCAAGCTCTTCAGACATAGCAAGCTGCCATTCCAGGATAAGTGGATGGCTCATGAACAACAGTAGTCACACGTGGAAAACCATATCTGTCAGCAGGCCCAATAGTAGTACGATCTCATAGATTATATTTTGGATAAACCTGTAACTTTTATATTTTGGATAAACCTATAACTTATCAGAAGTAGTATGTGACTCATTAATGTTATCAGAAACATCATCAGCAGGAGCATCAGGGCTAGCCGAGGTGGTAGGACTAGATGGAAGCATTGCGGGATCTGTGGGACGTCGAGTGTAAACATGTATGATGGGTGGTTTAGAAGGTGCAGGTGGCGCAGGAGTAGGTGGAGACACATGTGGGGTAGGTGTTATGGAAACAAAAGAATCAGGAGCGAGTGTAATAGGAGTATCATCTCTGGATGGAATAGGAGGAAGATGCAGAAACGACGTGGACTCGGAGGGACAATATGAGGACTGAGTAGAGGGGTTATAAAATAAAGGACGACCCTCAACAAAGGTCACATCACGAGAAATACGTATGCAACGAGAAGACGGATCATAACACCGATATCCTTTATGCTCAGGACTATACCCCAGAAAAACACACTCAACAGATTGTGCAGTCAACTTAGTCCGCTCACGAGGTGCAAGCAAAACATAGCACGTACATCCAAAAACACGAAGATGATCATAGTTAGGAGTACCAAAAAGTACTTCACCAGGACATTTATCGGACAGTTTGGATAATGGTTGTCTATTGATGAGATAGACTGCAGTAGAAACAGCTTCGCCCCAAAAATGAGAAGGAACAAAAGAGGAAATCAACAGTGTTCGAGCAGTCTCTATGAGGTGACGATGATTGCGTTCAGCAACACCATTCTGGACATGAGCGCCAGGACAAGAGAGCTGAGCAAGAGTACCCTCAGAGGTCAAAAACTGGCGAAATATATCAGACAAATACTCACCACCAAAGTCAGAACGAAAAACTCTGACAGGAGTAGAAAACTGAGTGTGGACCATGCGAGCAAAAGACTGGTAATGGAACACAATTGAGAACGAAGTTTCATTAAATAAATCCAAGTATAACGAGAATGACCATCGATAAAAATTACATAATATTTATGACCACCCGTTGTAGCAAAAGGTGCAGGACCCCATACATCTGAATGAATAAGATCAAAAGGTCTAGCAGAATGAGAAACACTGGAGGAATAAGGAAGTTGTATCTGTTTTCCAAGCATACAACCCTTACAATGAATGCTAGACTCGATAGATGTATGACCTAAACAACCTGTTTTTACTAATGTGGACAAACGGGACCCACATAGATGACCAAGACGATGATGCCACTTGGCGAAGGAAGAACCGGAGAGTGAAGCAGCGGATGACACACGAGCGGTAGAAGCAGCAGAAGAAGGAAGACGTAAGGTGTCCAAAATGTAGAGGCTAGGAGCACCTTTACGGCGATGGCGATCCCAATCACGGCCCGCTTGACGATCTGAATAAAACAAGATGAGTCATCGAAGCCAACAAAACAATTTTGATCGGTAACTTGACCTACCGAGCGGAAGATTCATGGATAAGCGAGGTACAAAAGAAACATCGGGAATGAAAAATGAGAATTGCAAAGTGAACCACGATGAGTGATATGACAAAATGTACCATCACCGTGTCGAGCGAAGCACCACCAATGGTCGACTTGCGGGCAACCAAGCTGGGGCCGATCGGATGTGACATGAAAAGAAGCGCTGAATCAAGAACCCAAGACGACGAAGGAAGCGGTGGCAAAGAAGCGGCGACAGCGGACACCGAGCCTCTAGGAGTGGAACCGATACCACGACCACGAGCGGCACGGCGTGCACGATAATCGACCAATTTCTCGGATCTTTGAGAAAAACAATTCTCTGGACTATGACCAGTCTTGCCACAATGCTTACAAGGCTCTGAAGATGTACCTTTTAGTGCACTGGTCCGCTGAGAAGCTGCCAACACACTGTGAAACATAGACACAGAAGAAGCGGACATAGACTGGAGACGTGTTTCTTCGGCAAGTAAATCAGACAATGCCTGTGCCATGGTGAGAGTAGAGGAATTGTGATGCAACCATGTACGAATGGAATCAAATTCTGCCCTTACTCCCATGACAAATCTATAAGTAAGAAATTGTTCAATAAAAGTGAGTGTTGTACAGTCCTCTGCAGCTGTACACTGGGGTACCATGGAGATCAAAGAGCCCATCAAACGATCAAAAGAAGAGTAGTACTCGTCAATAGACATATCTTTCTGTTCAATGACATGAATTTGCTGCATGAAAGTTTGTAAAAGGGCACCACTATCCTGAACATAGCGTTGCTTCAAATAAGACCACATGGGTTTGGCTGTCTTGAACTTGCGAAGACTCATAATCATAGTTTGCTTAACACTATTGACTATGGCAGCCATCACTTTCCCATCATTAATTTGCCATGTTTTTATTGCATCAGCATTACTACCATCGATCTTACGGTAGGTGCATCATCGATCAAGTGAAATGCTAGACCATAACCCCTCAAAGCAGTTTCAACACAGAAAGCCCACTCTGGATAATTCTGACCATCTAGAGTGATGTTGATAACAATTGCATTGATCTGAGACATGTTGAAAACTGCTAAATCGGCACCAAAAGATGGTAGGACAAAAATCGACAATTACCAAGCAAAGCCCTCCCCTTGAACCTCTGCTGAGCAGAGCAGACGACTACAAGCAGACGATGGCGATCTGGAAGGCGGAGGCAACTAGGCGGCGATCTGGAAGGTGGGATCCGGGCGGCGGCCTGACGGGATCCGGCGACGGGGTGGGATCCGGGCGGCGGCCTGACGGGATCCGGCGACGGCGGCATTAAGAGAAGATGGCCGCGACGGCGTCTTGGACGGCGACCGCGACGGCTTGAGGATGGCGACCGCGACCGCGACGGCTTGAGGACGGCGACCGCAACCGTGACGGCCTAGACAGCGACCGCGACGGCGGCCTGGACGAGATGGACAGCGCCTTGGAGACCATGGTGATGGTGGGCGGTGTGGATCTGAGGCACGGGTTGGATCTGGATTAGGGTTAGAAGAACCCTAACCCTGAACCTAGCCCTGATACCATGTTGGATTAGGGTTAGAAGAACCCTAACCCTGAACCTGGCTCTGATACCATGTCACTAACCTGAAGATCTCAGCTCAGTAATTTAGCCCCTTAGGGGAGATCGATATATATATATAGAATCCTCCTGGGCTATATGGGCCAATAATATATATGGGCCTTGATATGGCCTTGATATACTTGACAAATACAAGATACACTTACCTCAAAAAAAAAATACAAGATACACTATACTACAAATAAATGTGACAAAAATGTTTGTAGAACTTCGTAAAGTCCATGCTCTCAACACTATTTAGCCATTATCAAAAATACTAACCAATAAGTGCTTGGCCATATACAAGTATAGTCCCATGCAGATCACTAAACATACCATTGAATTACATGTTGAACAAAATGTCATGACAAAGAATGGAATAACTCACATGCTGGAAGGTTTGACATGTCTGCGGAGACAGCACAAGGAATTCCCAAATTTGTCAAGGCCCCTCTTATAATCCCACATGGGAAATACAAAAGCATGCTTGTTGCATGGGATGCAGCACCACCTAATGTTGCAGGTTTGTTATCAGCTTCATCCATGCCCTCAGCAGATTCTCCTTGAGAAACATGAGTAAGCCATGGAAAACAGTTATCTTGAAGGACAAAGGTGCCCTGCGTAATTGAGAGTCGAAATGTTAAATGTTAGCTCTGACAAGAAAAAAAATTCAGGCTTGAATTTTCTGATCATTACCCTGTGATTTGTTTTAAGGTTGTCGATCTGTTTCTTGAATAGTTCTGACCAAAAGTCTTTACAGATAAATTTTATTGCCTCCAGATGATCACTAAACGGAGGACACTCCATGGTCCGTCTGAATAGAGAGAAAAAATCGGTTTAGTGATTTGATCTATGAGACAGCCAGGGCTGCACCCAGTAAAAAATAAGGAAAAATAATAACTGTTAGAAGCATTCAAATACTTTGTATAGCTTACGAAATTTTCCTTAAGATGATCAAAGTGGAAATTCAAACATGACATAAATTGAAAAAGGAAGAAGAGAACTGTCTTAAACTGGAAACTTCACTCTGTGTAGATGTTAAAAATGAATTAATTATGAAATATTTAATAAACATGATAGTGATTAAAAGATAACCCCTAAGATATTGAGAGAGGTTCGAAAATTCAGAACATCTAAAAACAAAAAAAAGAAATACAGCATGTACTGAAAAATACAACAATGACAATAGGACCACAAAACTTCTGCTTTTATCAATCTATCTTGGTTTGAAAACCTTTATCCAAATATTGAGGTAATAAAGAAAATAAAAGTTCAGTGCATCTTAATGTATTGTACATAAAAGTCTTTCATAGTGCTACTGATTATTGTACAATCACATGGATTTATTAACTATGGCTGCTGTATGAGGTGTTAAAGTGCTAATAAGAATAAGTGCAGGATGCTTACACTAAACATCACCACTGATTAACAAGCACGAAGAATGTCAAATTAAAGTATATTTCCCAGTTTCTTTACCAATTATATTGGTGTACAATGTGCATTCATATGCTATAGTTAAACATTTCAGGGACCCCAGAAACCAGCAAATATATGATCAACATCTAGAAGTCTATAAAGGAAGTCACTCACTCCAATTGTTAAGTTATACCAGCAAAAGTCCCCAAAATTTGGTCTTTTAATTTTTAAATCTGTCCATCTTGCATTGGAATATCCTATCATACAAAATGCTAATCATCCCTCAATTGAATTCAAATATCCACTAAAATTAAACGACAACATGTGTCACATAGAGGTGAATTAAAAGAAGCAAGCATGTTCATACTGTTTACTTATTAGAACTATCATTTACACACACACTGTTGAGACGTCAACATGCACATATTAGTGTTCAGTCTAGAGCAGTCTGAAATCATGGTTCCACAAACAAGTGATCAAGTGACTATGAGGCTGTATTCATTTTAAAACATTGAAAATTGACTTACACCCCAGTGGCTGCACATATTCTTTTATATGCACAAACAAAATGAAAGGTTGGCGTATAGTAGTATAATAGTCCATTTTTGTTATATGTAACATGTTGTTTTTAAAAAGTGTGTGCGGCTGTGCCCTATATTTTCAACCTTGAACACTAGTATAAACAAAAGTAATTATGATTTTTCCATGTGGAGCCGATATCATTAGATTTGTCATAATTCATAAACAGTGTTTTCATATCATTATATTTTTCATAGTTACTAACATATAATATGTAGTAAAAGTAATGATCACCAGTGTGTATTGGGGAGTATGTTGATGCCTTAAACGATAGATAAAAAGATATGGAAATGGTCCGAGATAATTTCACCGTTTACACGGTAGCTAAGGTTCTTTAGAGTGCAAATGGTCAAACTGCATACATGTGTATAACCAGCACACCAATAGTGGAATAAGAATATTTGTGCAACAGCTGCTCAGGTTGTTGGTTTTGTTTCTATGCATTAGATCTCCAAAGTTGGCATTGCTTCAACCTTTGAAAATAATTTGTCCAAAAGCTCTAGCATTCACATAAGAAAGAAGAAGATAGGCATCCGGGTCAGAGCTTTGGTAAGTCGGATGTGAGATGTTCAACGACACCCTCTGACAACAAAACAAAATTCAGTTCCCTAGAACCAAGATACCAAATTAAAAAATAGCCAATCTTGGCTCCAGAGTTCCAAAATATGAATTGAATTTTGCATGTCCCTCAAAGGCCCTAGATGTTGATAACTTTATTCTAAATCACATGCCAGTCCCAGGCAACCGAAGGTTGCAGATGGTAAATTTTACTAGTCAATACACATTGACATTTACACTCTGTGGGACAAGAGTTACATCTGCTTAACCCAACGGTTTACCGTTTACATAGCATTGAGCCCATGGCCTCATGCAGATAGCTTTATGCTGGTTCTCCAAACTCTATCTGAAACTACCCTGATTCTGACCAAAAGAAAATGGTTGAGGCTCTGCATGAGAGCTGTGAGATGTGCAGCGTGCCAGCAGCTCACCCAACCTGCTACCTCCAGTTGTGATGAAAACAGAAGCACACTATGACAATCTGAAAAATAAGTTGGGCTCCCAGAATAGGGAAGCACTTTGCTCAGCCAGCGATGAGGTGGACCGCTTAACACATGTCCATGCATAAACAAGAAATGCAGGCCCGGTTATCGAGATCGAAGATGGGATCCAGTTGCCAAATCCAAGCAGATCGGCAGCAAGCTATGACAACAATGGAACCACGAGAGAATTGGATCCAAGAGAAGAGGGGAACGAAATGCACCTCTCGGAGAGCCGGTGGCCGACCTCGAAGCCGACGGCCTCGATGCGGCGGGCGGCCAGCTCCGGCTTGGCGGCACTGAAGCGGCCGCAGTACGCGGCCACCGTCGCCATGAGCACCCCGTCCACGCAGGCGCAGCTCCCAGCCACCTCCCGGCTCATCCTCTGCTGGCTCCACCTGGTCCGCGCGCTCCGCCTCCTAGCGGGGAGAGAGCGCAGGAATCGCCGGCGGGAGCAGGAACGGCGGTGGCCTGCGGGGGAGAGCAGACGACGGTTAGCCGGAGGAGGAACCAGCCGCGGAGGGTGGAGGATGGACTGACGATTACGTACGGCCAAGATTGGAAGTGATTTGTCTTTCTACTTGGGAATGAGGGGTAAAAAGAGAAAAAAAAAATTACTGCTTTGACCCAGCATGATGGCCCAACACCAATTTTTGTCCCAAAAACTTCGAAGTTAAATTCCGTCCTCCAAATGTTAAGACCACGCATAAATGATCCTTGAACTGAATTAACGTAGGTTTCATTAGCCTAAACGAAGTTCTTGTATATATTTTTAGATAAAAACATTTCACAGTGATCAAATTAAACTATAAATCTGAGTTTATTGTGATTTCCTAACTTCGTAAAAAATCACGTAATCTTTTGAACTCTACGCAACTGTTTAAAATTGTACCTACTTTTAAGACTACTAGAAAATTCTGAAAAAGTTGTTACAGCGTGGTAAAATATGGGAATTTTATGAGTTTGATGAATAATTCGAAAGTCAAATGTATAATTCAGTTTTTTTATGAAATATTATATATATATATATATATACACACACACACACACACTTTGGACAAAGACAATTGACACGTCAAAACCATGTCACTTGAGAAAGGATTCATGGGAGAAACTGTTAAAAAGGCGCCACGCCATGGCGATTAGGGTTTCTAGCCACTGCCACGGCCATGGCTGCTCCTGTCACGGGCCTTCTCCCCACACTCTCTCCCTCCCAACCCCGGTTTCCCTCGTCCCCCGCCCGAGCCTCCTCCCCACTGCCGCCCCCGTGGCGGCGTCGGTGGTCTCCGGCCACACACCAGCCATGGCCGTGAGTTTTGGCGCGACCGCTAGTACCCTCCACCGGCGTGGAGCAGCAAGGCGGGCCCCGAGGTGGCGCTCCTCGGTTGGCGGCTCGGCGGCGCTCCTCGGCGTCGGCCGACGGCTTTGCCCACTCAGCTTCTCTCCGCGTTGCCTTGCAGCGGCGGTGTCTTCCAGTGGGCGGCGGCGACGGCGGCGGCTGGCGGCTCCTTGCACGCTCTCCTCCTCGTTGCCTCCCCCTTCCTGGCGTGCCGGCGTTGCTCCTCGGTGTAGCGGCGTGGGGGTGCCCTGTTGAGGTGCTCCACGGCGGGACTGCTTCCTAGCGGTCGTCTACGGTTCCGACTGCGGCGGCGGCTTGGATCTGGATCTACGGCGACCTTTTGCTGCAGTGCGGCTCTTGGTGGGGGGGTTCTTGGGCGAAAGCCCCGCCCATCCTTTTGGGCTGGTGATGGCGGCGCTGTCTGGCATCGTTTTCCTTCCTGGAGGCATCACCATGCTGCCCCCTCCCAATTGCCCTGAGGACTGAAGGCGTCATCTTACCGCGCGGCGGTGGCGGTTCCTTGCCAAGCATCCTGTGTGGCGATGGCATTGGTCCTTGCCGTGTCTCTAGCGTTTCTGCGAAGCTCCAGGCTTGGCGGTGGCGCTGGTCATGCATCCCAGGCCACGGTGGCGTCTTCGAGGCCTGAGCATCTCATGTTTTTGGTGGCGGCGCCGACAAATTTTCCTTTCTTTCCCTCTCTTTGAGTCTCGTGCGGTGGTGGCGGCTGGCAGCCGAACTTCAAGTTCGTGTTGTTGTAGGTGGGCCTGGGTCACTCTTTCAGGCTTGCATCCTGTGAGGTGGTGGCGTCTAGTTTGCGGGTTGTCTTAGACCTCTTGGTCGTGCTTCCCTTTTGGTGGTGACGGTTCATCGAGCATCCCGCATGGCGGTGGTCTGTGGTGGTGACGATGCTTCGTGCATCCCGTAAGGAAGGTGATGGCTCAGCTGGCTCTAGGCTTCTCGCTCTCTGGCCGTGCATCCCTTGTGGTGGTGGGGTCTAGAGGTTGTCTTGGGCCTACCTTCGGCGGTACGTCTTCCTTTGTTTCGTTCTTCGTGCATCCGGTGCGTGGATCCTGTTCGGCGTTGTGGTGGTGGTGGGTGGTCCTTTTGCATTGCCTAGGTGGTGGTGGTCCGTTTTTTCGGCCGTGCATCCCTTTCGGCTTTGCTAGGGGCTGCCATTCTCTCTTGGTGTTGTACTTTTGCTTTCTTCTTAATGAAATGGCAGAGCACCTGCCCCGTTCGATCAAAAAAAAGAAAGGATTCATGAATGGTTTTGATATATTAAGGAACATAGGCTACATTCCGATGGAGATACCAAGGGTCATTACCTAAACTTTATACATTGGATGGAGGAGAGAAAAGACGAATATAGGTCTCTATGCTTTCATCAACTCATATTAACTGTGGTTTTTAATGTTAATAGAGTCGGGGCTAAAATGGCTCGAGGGCCATTGTTTAGGAGCAAACAATATTTTTCTTAAAACAATTCTTCCATGATATAATTATTATGAAATCTCATTAAAAAACCTTGAAGTATCTATTTCCCAATAAGCACCGTTTGGTTGGTCGACTCGTAAAAATGCATGTAACTGTTAGAGCATCCCCATCACACCCCCCAAAATGGCCTCTATTTCAAAAATTTTCAATTGCATTAGGAGGGAATTTGGTCCATGTGAAAGTGATTTGACCTCAGAAGATTCTTCAGTGATGCGCAGAAAAATTTAAAGGCCTCATTGAATGCTCTTATCATGGAGCTCATGGTATTGATTGCTACAAAAGTGGTCTTGTAATTTGTGTATTGTTTCCCCTTAGCTGTTCAAAGAGGACAAACAATAGTTTGTTTTTTTTTTGAGGAAAGGACAAACAGTAGTTGAGCCGCCATTTCAATACATTGGCAGGGTAATTGATTAGAAAGATGAAATAGACAGGGAATAGAAATTCAGCATTTTCTTCCCAGCCACCTTTTATTCCCTTTTCCCTTCCCTTGTCATACCAACAAGGTTGAGGGTAAAATTCAAGTGTCAACCCCAAACTATGAGTTAATGGCAGGATAGAGAAAACGACGGTCAGTGAGATGGAGAGAAGAGAAGGTGGGTCGTTCTAATCCTAGCTTTGATAGGCCAAACTATATATATGGATTTGATCGGTGCATCTGGCTCCGTACCCATGTACTCCATCACGCAGAAATCTTTTATTTCATTAATTAATCACCCGATCAATTAGCGTTTAGCATCTAGCAATTCTTGGTACACACGCAGTACGTCATGGCGATGCAGTGCCCAGACAAGAAGCCTTCGGCGACGCACGGCTTGTTGCAGGTGCCCTGCTTCACGCACCACTTGTACTCCGGCCACGTTTTGCTGAACACCTCGCAGGTGTTGCCCTCCGATCTCTGCATCTCGTCTGCAATCACCAACACACCAAGATATACACCAAGATATAGATGTTAAATTGGATCTTGCACTATAGATATTATACATCTAGAAAAATGGAGAAGCCTCTGCAAGAAAGCCAACAAAATAAGGTGTAGATTTTCAGCCAATTGATCCCGGGGGTAACATGATATGATACTTACCAGATGACAGGGCGAGCAGCGTCAAGAGCCAGAAACATATCAACGCCTTGTTGGTTGATCCCATTGCGTAGTCTGGATCAATCAAATTCTAAGAAACTTCTTCACCTTCTTCAGTTCTTCCTCTCGACCTTGTTTGCTTTCTGAAGAAATTAAGGTGGAAGAAGAAGTGCATATCACAGCGCACAGCAACCTTGGTGCCAGGACGTGTATTATATAGCGCATTTGCCAGGATTACAATCCGATGAAATCGGCAGGGGATCAATTAAAAAAGGAAATTAATAATGGGTAGCAATTAAGAGAAAATATTCTAATACTTTAAAAGGCCTCTTTTATATGGTACCCTCTGGCCTCTGCATTAAGTATGGAGTAATTTATAGTATTTGACTAGGCCAACGCAAGAAAGAGTGAAGATGATATGGTGATCGACGAAGAAGGACGTCACATTTCCTGGCTTGGATGCTTTGTTGTGCACGTCTGGAAATGTAGAGACTACCCAAACATTTATTTCATTGTCAAAAGAAAATAGATAATGTGGAGACTACCCAAACTATCCCGATTTATATGTTGATTGGCATAACAAGATACTTTCTATTTATTTGATCGACTTTCTTATTATCGTGTGTTCAATTTTTGGAAGTTCTCATTTGAATTCAAATTCAAACACAGCCAGACGGTTTTTATCGAGAAAATGCGATTTTAACAGTTAACCGGTGATTTTTGCCAGTTTCTGCCCGAGAAATTGCCAAAGAATTTAGAAGATATGGGAAAATGAAAAATGTGCGTAAAAAATAGCTTTTGGGAAAAGCATAATTATTTAGAATATGCATCAAAATATACAAGATTGTGTGAAAAATATTGGCATGACCTTTGCTAATTTTAAGATATTTGAAGCATAGAGAACACATATAATCACCATTTGTACATATAAGTTCATAAATATGCATATTGCATCAAATGTCACATCAACATTTAAAATTATTGACATTCCTGACATAATATAATCTTCCCACCGGTCCCTATGGCCTCCTAATCTTGCCTACACCATATAAAGGTAGTCGGGCTTGTTCTTTCTAGCAAAAAAAAAAACTACCGTCACAACAAATATCATTTTCGTAGTAAATCTTGTTACCATTCTTTCATGACTTTTTGTATTGTTAATAAATATCCTTAAAATATTAATGTTAAGATTTGTTGGCCTTTATAAACCCTCTATCGAACGCTACAACTCTTTTCTGCTTAAAAACTGCGGCTACTAGGAATATGTTGTAAACGAGCATGGATAAAGTGTCAATTTTAAGTTTTGCTTCATACAAAACATTCTAAAAAACCATGCTATTTATAGGATTTTTTTTACAGAGTTTTGAAATTCAAATTCAATTTTTTTAATGATACAGGACAAAAAACACCAGTTTTCAAAACCGTGGGTCAATCCATCGGTTTTGTAATCCGTGGTGTACTGCACCTAGCCCTAGGAACTAGGCCACCTAGCCCTAGGAACTAGGCCGTGCCAGACCGTCGTGCCTCGGGCCGCTGTGTAACGAATCAACACGGCCCAATCAACACTTCGAGTCGTTCCAAGCCTGCACGGACTGTCAAAAGCCAAGCATGGCACGGCCCAAAAGCACGACGGGTCGTGATTGAGCCAAACCAGCCCGAGCACGGCATACATAACGAAAAGAAAGATCAATGTTTTTTTTACAAATGTATATGTTGCTCAAATTTAAAAGCTGTCTACATGAAAAAAATGCGTCCCAAAATTCTCTACAACTTTGTTGTATAACTTAAATTCATCCGGACAACGAAATACCTCGAAAAATGCAAATTACAAAAATGTGTAATGTGGGTCCTAAAACAGCCAGCACACTAGATAATTTTTATATATCCATGCATTGCTCAAATGAAAAAGTTGTCTACATGAAAAAGATGTGTTTCAAAATTTATACAACTTTTATGTAAAACTAAAATTCATCCGAGCGACGAAAAAACACGAAAAACACAAATTACTAACTCATGTCTCAATTTGGACAGTGCCGATCCAAACCCGTACAATCAGGCCATGCCGGGCAGCCCATCGGAATTCCTAACGGCTTCTCAGGCCCAGCGAATCCTTCTGTGCCAGACCGACACGGCCCAAATCCTTTCGTGACGTGTCGTGCTTTTAGCCTTCAAAATTAGACCGTGCTCGGACTGTCCTAGAAAAGCACGGCCCAATTCTCAGACTAACCGCACCTCATAATTCGAAATCTGAATTTTGAAGCCCTGTGCTGGTCACGAGTCTTGATAAGGATGTGACAGCTCCGTTAGCATATAGATTATGGCATCATTGCTCATGCATTTCGGTGCAGGATAGCTATGTATCTGCGACACCTTGTGAACTGTGAAGTAGGCCGGGGTTTCAAGGATCCGGCAGAAAACAAAGAACTGTACAAGCAACGGTACATCACTGTTGATTCTAAATCAAAGATAGTACCTACCGATCTTAGGCAACATCCCAGTTTGTTCTCAGTACCAGGAAAGCAAGACTCTACCTTATCCAGACTCTCCAACCTTGGATAAGGAGATTTGTTGTCCCACAGCTCTAGCTCAAGATCTGGTATCATGTTTGAGCAACTTTCCCTTCAACATCTGAAAAAACAATATTTACAGAATTTCCCGACACTGCATCATCCACTGCACTCATTCTAGTGGAAATATGGAGCCCCCATAAACTGAGCATTCTGCCAATTGCTGTTTTTGACTGCCACCATTCACAAAGGAAGTTGCCAGAAGATGCGTCTTAAGATGTTAGTCCCCCATCTCTGATATCTAACTTAGCCTGACTTCACAGAACCTTCATTGTCCAATTTCAACTTCTTACGCCCTTTTCCATTGACTTCATCAGCCCAATTTGCCATCTCAACACTTCTTTTCCGTGCACCACTGGAGATGTGTGAAATATTGCAAGGCCTCACCTCAGTAGCATTTACAGGGTCTACATTCATGTGGTGCTCTGAACTGTCAATGTTGATGGTTGTGCTCTCCCTACCTGATTCTTTGACAAAATAAATCGAACAAGTAGTTCTATAATAATTCAAGAGAGATAAAGAACAAAACCCTACTAAGATGGGAAAAAGATGAACTCACCTTCATGGATCGAGGAGACAGAGCAAGTATCTGGTTCTGTATTCACATTAAAACTTACTTCACCACCATTACCATTGGAAGAGTCCCATATTTTATCTTGGTGTTCTGGATAAGCAAGTTTCTGCATAGCCAAACGTAAATTAATTTTGTGTTAATAGTGGAAACTATATGAATAATTTGTAAAAGAAAATGCACAAAATGACAGGAGGCTGCATCCTAGGCATGTGCGTACATGCATTTACAGCACTCATCTCATACAATAGAACATTGCCAAGTGCCAACTATTATTGAACCAAATGCAACGAGTATACTGATTACACAGCTCTCTAAAATGTTTGGAAAAAATACAACATGGATTAAAAAAGCACTCTGTGTTTAAAGCAAAATGTGCTATAAACACTCACCTGAACCTTGGTAAATCCATTAATAGTACTGTTGTCATTTGTTGAAAAGCTTGCTATAATTGAATCATGACGCTGATCTTCTAAAGGCCTTCCATTAAAAGGCTGACTCAATTTGTTAACATCTGTGGAGAAAGCGTGATTATTACATTTTGAAAAGAGACAATGGGAATCTTCAGAAGATGACTTTAACAAAGTGAGGTCTGATTCATCACCATTATTCTGTTCTTTAGAACATGAACCACCAGATGAAAAAACAGTAGTTCTCAGATCTACATCTTGGAGATCCTCATTCAAATTAGAACAATTACTTATAAGTTCATCAGGTGGAAGGTTTGAGCGATCCTCTCTCCTAACTCTAAAAGCACCCCATAGATAATAGAACATGTTCCATCCTGAAGCAATACTAGGAATAAGATTAATCACAATAAAATGTGTAAAACTGGTATGTTATACGGTGTTACTTGAATTGATCAGCAAATTCTTACTTTGGAAGTTCTTTGGCAGCATATTTGAAGTGAATATGAGCACCTCAGTTGTTCCAACATTTCCTCGGAGTGCCAGGTCATCCTTCAGCATATTTTCTACTAATTTACTATAATGATTTTCATAGCTGCAGACACAAAAATTAAGCCATTAAAGTCAGATATTTTGCAATTCGACTACTGTGCTTTATGAACACCTGAAGTAAATATGAACAGGCAGAAATGCTGCAATGGACACACCTCTCAGTATCTTGCGCGAAGAAGAAAAGACCAATACTGTCATAGGCAGGACCTTTTTCCTGAAACTGCGGGATCCACAAGTTCTGACAAGGAAGTTCCTCAAGTTGAATCTGAGAAGGGAATTTCTTTGCTACTTCCACTGCTTGCGGTGAAGCAGAGCATGACAAGTGGGCTTGCAAACCCTCACAGAGTTCAGGCGATCTGCCAGTCCTCCACAACTCAAAACCGCCTCTGTTTAAAAATTAAAAAAAAATCAAAATGCATATGATGAAAACAAGTCTGTTAGAAACCAAAAAAAAAAGTTATGACCATGGATGGATGAACAATAATAAAGATATCACAATCCTGGCAGTATATGAGGTATGAAGCACAGATGAGATGATAGAAAACACATTATATGTGGTATGAACATGTGTGATCTGACAAAGAACACTCAATTTGTGAATTGATGGTAATTGCAGGTCTCTATATAGCACTAGATTAATCTAAAAGAAGAAAATAGTGCTGTATGAGATAGAAAGAGAAGAACATTCATACTTCCAAATGTAATTCAACTCTGGGAAAATTGAAGCTATCTGATCATCACTAGGTGAACAGCCTTGACTAGAAAATAATAAAGTTTTGCCCTCCAAATCACTTGACACAGCAGAACTGCAGCCCACAGATCCTCCTGTCATGGCAGATACATTATGATGCTCACTGAGTTTCAGCTTGAGACAATCTACAGAAGCTGTGCTGGTAGGAGTGGACAAACTGTTTCTTATGTCATGCTCATCAGTTCGCACATGACTGATGGAGGTATAAAAATTGCCTCTAGGTCTATGTTTTGTGTTGTAACAAGGACAACTGCTGCTAGAATCACCTGGTCTCAAGTTAGGTGGGTTCAATATTTTCTCATCTTGATGTGAAGGACCAGGCGCACCTGAGGTTCTTTCAGCGCTGGTTAATGTTATGCCAACATGCCCTTTTGCTTGAAGTGGTTCCTTTAACTCTCTATGGCCTGAGAAAACAAAGTAGAGATCAAGAAAGTAAAGCTATCCTGAGTGAAATGTATTTCATTCCATTAGTAAATAAATAACTTGCAATAAACATGTGAGATCTAAAAGAAGGTAAAAGAATATTACCAAGAGAACTTCTACTTTGTCCGTGAGCAATGGTCAAATTGTGTGGTTCAATCATGTTATTTCCTTTAGTGAAATGTTGAGTTGTTGATTCTGCTTTTAAAGGTACTGGGGCAACCGTTGGTGCAGTAACAGAGGAGCACCCAGATGTAGAAGTGCCTCTGTAAATTGCTACATTTCGGCTCATCAGTGAATTCATCACTCTTGGCTCTTCAGCATGTGGGAAGATGGAAGGCCTTGACTTATTTGCCGGTTCAGTAGAGTTTGATTTTTTGAATGATGTCGACTTAGCAAGTGTGTTCATCGTCCACTCTTGTTTCATATTACTACGAAATGATTCCTTCGAATTTTCGGGCTTCAGAGGAAATTCATCCACTAGCTGTTTCACCTTGGGGACCTTTGAGTTGTTGAAAGAAATGGACTTGGTAAGTTTACCTGCATAAAAACTTGCTGAGTACAGTTTTCTTCAATTGCAGACTTGCAGGGTGAGTCCCAGTGATAGCATCAGAATTTGAACATTCTACATTGTAGGCAAAGTGCCTCGATTGAAACTAATGAGCTAATGGTAGCAACTTTACCATGAAGAGGTGGTGCATGATTCTTTAGAGCATTAGATACTGATGTGGTTGGAATTTGGCCAATGGATTCCTTTCCTTTCTGTGCATCAGACTTGAATGGGATTTCAAGTGACAGTGAAACTCTTTTCCTAGAATCAACTTCTATGGATAAGCCTCCACGCTCAGGAAAATTTTGAGGAACTGGTGCATTGATCACTGCATCTTCTTCCACCGACTTAGTTGTCATACAATAGCCTCGGTTCCGTCTATTTGAATCTTTACTGCTTATGTTTTCATCTAACATATCATTGTCGGAAGAACTGCTTTTTGAAGCATTCACAGGTTTGCTTATTTGCCCCTTCAAGAACAGTCTTTTTTTGGTATCAACCTTTTCTTGTTTCTTTTTAATTTCTACCTCGGTTTGACAAGCTTCACACAGCCACTCAACCTCTGGAACTTCTTCTATCATCACTCGCATACAATAACTGAAGCAAAGAAAAGAGAAACTTTCAAGCAGCGAACATCTGAAAATACATTAGGAAAAGAAATGCTGAATAGAGTAGCTTGCGTGGGGATTTTTTTTAAACGCAGTAGGGATGTTATTTTGTCAGCATGCACAATTAAGTTGCTACATTTGCAGTTCACATGCCAAGGGACAAAGAGAGCAATAGCTCAACTTTAATCATGGTGATATGCCATCCACAAATAAAAAATGCATTATTCAGAGAAAACACAATAGAACAAAGAAATCTTACATATGCTCAGCACCATCATTGCATCTACTGCAAATGGCAAGCTTCTTCTCCTCACCAACATCTCCACATATGTCACAGACTTTCACCTGTTATTAATATTAAAAAATACAAAAACTCAGTGTTCAAAAAAATAAAAACATCATATCCCATTTATATACGACCTATTGGGTGGAGCAAGTTGTAGGCAATGCAACAGAGATGTGAAGTTTTGACTCACATCTTCAATCTCTTCAGAACTTTTGACCTCACTTTGTGTACTTAAATACTTATTCCTTATAGCCACATTAGATGCATCTTTAACCTCAGAAATACATGAAACATCGTTATTGCGCCATCCTGAGCCGTGTCTATCTCCATCTACGGACTTCAAATTAAAAACATTGCTTCTCACATTAGATGTCTCTTCACAATCATGACAAGCTTTGTTTTTGTTCACAGCCTCACTACCACCAATGCACGAGCCACTATCATCCTCCTTTACTATAAATGTAGATGTACAGCCACTAGGGGCACTGCCTACTTCTGATTCCATGTGAAATGAATGGTTCTTATGATGTGAACAAGATGAACAAGGAGCAGAGCATACATTGCATGTTCCAAGTTCACATCTTTCAATAATCCTTGCAGCTTCATCCTCATTCCTACTAGACATATCATTTCCATGACTTGCCTTACTTAACTCTTTATTGCCCACTTGTTCAGTCTCCACATCATTCTCTGAAGAAATTTCAGCAGGCTGTACTTGAAATTTTTCTTGTTTCTTCTTCTCCCTTTCAGTTTCTACCTTGGTTTGGCACTCTTCACATAACCACTCACCATCTGGAACCTCTTGTAGCATTACCCGCATACAGTAACTTGACAAAAGAATAAAGGAAAAGAACTTCAAGAAGATAAACAGGATTATCTTCATAAAATGCATTATAGAAACAACATGATAAATCAAGAGTTTTTGGTTCCTTCTATGGTTTAGATTGTAAGTATTATTATTGCTTAGGCTTGTTAGTGCAGAGTAGCAATTGCAAGGTTTTAAACTTTAAAGCCTAGCATTCTTCGTGAAGACAATAATAATGCCAGCCTATACATTATGATATGCAATCCGACAATCTTAACCGACAAGTTATACAGAAAAAGAAATAGAACAAGTAATCTCACATATGTTCAGCACCATCATTGCATCTACTGCATACAGAGAGCTTCTTCTCCTCACCGACATCTCCACATATGTCACATACCCTCACCTAATGTTATTTAAATAGATTACACAAAATCGTGTGATTCAAGACATATGGGTGTTACTGATCATAGCAAATAAAAAGTTCTAAGCTCACATCTTCAATCTCTTCAGAGCATTGATCTTCATAGGAGGCAACATTCTCTTGAGCATCAAACCCCATCTGGTTATTAAAACCATTTCCAAGAAATTTAATTTGAATTCAAAGTCATGCATATTATATGTAATAAATTTGAATTGACATACAGATACATAACTTTCCAAGATGATCAGTGAAATACCAAGCAAAGTAAAAAAGAAAAAAAAAATCAAGCATAAGTTTCTCGGGTGTTACCATAGATGAAGAGAATAAACTGGAACAAATGAAATCAACAAATAAGAAAGTCACATCATCCATCCAACATTACATGTCCCTAGTTCAGGTCTGTTGCAAAGGGCAAAGGTTTTCACTAACAGATGTGTTAGTGAGCATCAACGCCGATATGGTTGGTAAGTTCATACTTCACAGGGTCACGAGCAATGCTGATGGCGCCAGTGCTGTCACAGCAGACGGTCGTCGGAGTAGAAACAGACACACCCAGGTCGACAACAAGCCATCGAAGCCAAGTCACAGTACCGGCGCGAGAAACGGAAGTCTGGTGCTTGGTCCTCCAAGAGATCACAGAAGAGCCAAGGAAGACATGGTAGGCCAAGACAGACTTGCGATCGGAGGGATCACTAGCCCAAGGGACATCCAAGTAGGCATGAAGTTGTAGGGTACTGGAGCTAGAGAAGAACAGGTGACGGTCAGTCGTACAACAAAGGTAGCGAAGAACAGGAACAAGGTGATCGTATCGTAATGCACACTGGTGGGAGCTGCCATGAACTGGCTGAGTATGTGAACAGTGTGAGAAACATTCGGACGGGTTACTTTGGCACAATTGACTCAACAATACACACACATCAAGCAATTTTTATCAAGTAGTTGTAAAAAGAAATAACATAGAATAGTTCTAGGTATTATGAATGATGGCATTACTCTCAATAGTCTAATCTAAATAAAGGTATTTCAGTGAATAAAACTAAAAATGGAACAACGGAATATATTGCTAGTGTCACAAGTGAATGATGACATTACTCTCAATAGTCTAATCTAAATAAAGGTATTTCAGAGAATAAAACTAAAAATGGAACAACAGAATATATTGCTAGTGTCACAAGTAATTTATATAAAACTCATGGACGTTGCTGCATCAGGTTTGAGCTAAAAGCCCAGTAATCAAGGATGTGATGAGCAATGGGTTCCAACCTCTTTCTGCAAAACAAAACAAAGAGAATCAATTGGCGGAGAATAAAAAATGCTGATAGAATTATTACGTCACATCAATATGAAACATAAATAAATAAATTGCCACAGAATAGAATCATAAGCATGGATATGGAAATCAGATTGCATAAATGAAAGTCAATGACCTGCTAGATGATGAAAACCATCTTCTATCAACATACATCATCGATAACTGTTGTGGCTGTCACACCATGATTATGCATGGAGCTAGGGGGATGCTGGGTGTGAAGTAGTGGATCGCTGGGTATGATAATATGACAGCGCAGGGAGGGAGGGGAGGGAGGGAGGTCGGAAAGGGAGAGACAAGTGTTGAGGCAAAGATGTTGAGATGGGATAGCTAGGTTGGTAATAAAAACCTATAGCTCACCCTGCAGTGTAAGGCCTCCTTACCAATTCACAATTTTTGATCAAGACATTGATCCGGCTACAATCTGACTAGAGACCTAGACTACCATGTGGTGGCACAACGGCAATTTTGTATGGGAGGCGACGTAGCATCTTGGACCTTTGGCAAATGCATAGGCCCGTGTTGGACTTACAGTAGTCCAACAATGATTATATTTGAATTACAAGTTGAGAAATAGTCTAGATGATCAATTCTTACGTGTACTGGACTTACAAAAATAAATGTATTGTATAGAAGCTTTAGAATTACATGTGAAATGTGCGCACTTTGAAATTTTTCTAGTTCCACCACGAACCATGATGCTGAGCTGCAAAGTAACATGCTATTGAGCCCTATGCCATGAAATCTTGATTCCCAAAAAATATACATGAGATGAGGCTCATGGTTGGGCTTTAGTTACCAATCAAGCATAAAGCACATCTGCACATGACTATGCTTGAATTACCATGAACAATCAGGAATATCAAGATAATACAGATATGTCATAAGGGAACACAGTAAATTGCAAGTCCTGCAATAATCACTAAGTTAATCGCCTAGCTGCACGCAGGAGGTTGACCATACACAGGTGAGGCTTCTCCTTTCATATGGAAAATATACATATAGTACACATCAGTAAATGAATTAATAAATCAAACCCACATGCTTAGTACTGCAATTCTCAAATCATTTTTCTAGGTTCTAGTGGCCATAGATTTTTTTTTTTTCTCGCGGATCTCAAAGGAGATGAATTCTGCATTCAAATTGACGAGCCGTGCAAAAACACTACTACATTTGAACGCGATGAGGAGCGGAACATCGAACAAGGAATAGACCAATCAACGCAAATAGATCACAAATTGGCTAGAGCGTGTTTCCGAAGATGGATGGCAGTATTCTAAAGTTCATACGATTATCAGCGTTTATTTATTCAATTACCACCGGCGCGGTGCGCCGGGAGGGGGGCGCGCGCGCCCCGGCTCCGGCCGCCGCACCCCGTCCTGATGGCTGATGCCGCAGCGGCAGAGGGAGGAAGGAAGGAAGGAGCCGGGGCGCTCACCAGGGGAAGCGGAAGAGGAAGGAGCCGAGGTCGGGGAGAAGGCGGGGCTCCACCCTGGGCGCGCTCGCTCCCCCCGTGTAAAGAGCCCAGAGCCAGAGGAGATCTGGTCGGGGGCCGTCTGCAAATCACGGCTGCACCCTCCAAAAACTGTAAATATATATACTACTCCGTATAATATGGCTGATGTTCCCTCAAGTCTTCCCTCAAGCATTACAACCATGAACAAGTTTGTTCTCGGGCCAAGGCTGCGTTTTAAGATAGTTTTAAGAGTCTGATCCACTCCATTTATCCTGCCTGCGTGTTAAAGTTTTTAACTAAATCTTTGAGATAAAAAAACGGAGTCAAAAAATAATTTTCTACTTTAAACGAAGATAAGTAAATAGACAGATAAATCAAACACAACATATCTTATGGACACCGGTTCCCGTATAAACCGTATACACCAACTAGCAAAAGTCATAAAAAAATCTAGAAAAATTGTAGATATTCTTCATTGATTGCTTTGCCTATGTATAAAGTTCGAAAATCAAATTAATTTTATATTAAAAGTTATGAAAAAAATAATGATAAATTTGAATAGTTTAAAATTCATATAGTTTCTCCTTTTTAAAGCTCTTAATATACAATGAATTTGATATTCAAACTTTATGCATAGGTAGAGCAAGTTTATTAGAACATCTACAATTTTTTCAATTTTTTTCATGACTTTTACTAGTTGGTGTATACGGGGTTTACACGAGACCCCCTGTGGACATAGGATATGTTGCCTATACCGTTGAAACATTTGATTATGTTTGAAACACAACGTTGCGTTGATGGACATGCAACATGTTGTCATAATAAAGCAAAGGTGCTATGATGAAATGTGGAGGGTGTTTTACTAAAACATGAACAATACATTGTTGAAACATTGACTGTGTTGATGAAATATGGTGGAACATGATAAAAATATGGTATGCTAGTGTTGGAACATGTATAAAAAACTTATTTACATGTCAAAGAAGGTGATGAAAATTTCAGAATAACATGAGAAGTCAGCCAAACAACCTATTAGAGAATCCAGCTCACTTGAGTAAACTTGTTCGTTGTAGCCTTGCAGAAACTAGCTAAAATTAATATATAAATGTAAATGTTTTGACCCTTTATGACTTTAAAATTAATACAATAGGTCTAAAGAGTAAAAAAATATTTATGACTTTGAAAAGAGCCATTTAAAATCATATAAATGATTACAAAATACCATGGTTCACCTAAACGGTAAACGGTAATTAGTCGGTCACCTCCTGTTTAGTGTTTAGACCGTTTACACGGGATTAAACGGTGTTTAAACGGTCTAAACGGTTTTGTACTGTAGCGATAAAAATAGTAAAAATACATTATTAAAAATCTAAAAATATGACTTCACTGTAGATTTTTAGTTTCATACTCAATAACTCACATGAATAATAATTGATAATTCACATAATCACCGATAGATCATAAATGATAATATGGCATATGACCGCATGATTATAAGAAATGATCATATGCTTATATTGTTATACAGATTCATGATGGAGAGATTTAAGTGCTATTCACAGGGCAAAACAAATTGAATTAAGAACCTAACATCTACCTAGATAGTTTCTACTTCTACTTTTACAACATCTAATAATCTGTAGCACGTACAAAAGACTAAGACTAAGAAGCAAATTAGCAAACATAGCATAAACGGTCTCCTAGTCGGGATAAAACACCAATTAAACCCTTTAATAACCATTTTGTTTAGCCTAATTAAACCAATTTTGACCGACTAGACCGACTACCGTTTAATATTCCACCGACTACCCCTAAACTGTGCAGTAGGCCACTGACTACCGACTAATCGTCGTCTAAAGGCCGTTTAGGCAAATACTGCAAAATACCAGGAGTATACGTGCTACGTGCCTATAACACCGCCGCCGCCTCTGGTGGCTCACCGGCGACCTTGACGCCGGCGCGGCACATGGGGCACGTCGCGTGCGCTCGCAGCCAGCCGTCTATGCACGACGCGTGGAACGCGTGCCCGCACCCCGGCAGCCGCCGCACCGTCTCCCCGTCCCGCACGACGTTGATGCAGACCGCGCACTGCTCCGCTGCCGCGGCGGCGCCGCCGGCGCCCCTCCGGTACTCGAACGCCGGGATGGCCTCGATGTCCTCCTGGCAGAGTCCGCCGACGCCGCCGGCCTGCGGCCGCCCCACTGACACCGTCACGGCGGCGCGCAGCGCCGCCTTGAAATAGTAGTAGCACGTGAACCAGCACGCGACGGCGAGGATCACGGCGGTGGCAACGGAGGCCCAGACGTGGCCGGCGAACACGAACAGCGCCACGACGACGGCGATCGCCGCCATCCACAGCAGGAGGAGCAGCTTCGAGCAGCGGTCGGACCGCGCGGTGCCCGAGCCCGGCCCCACCAGCTCGATGTCCCACCCGCCGTTCCGGCGACCGGTGTCCATGGAACTCGATCGCTTGACCGGCCTCGTAGCTGCAGCCTGCAGCTGCTAGCTCTCTATGTTGCTAATTAGTATTAGTACTAGCTGATAAGTGATAATTGTGTGGCTAACTGTGGCTGGGTAGCTGGGTTAAGCACGTCTATAACTCTATATATATGTGTCCAATGTGAAAATGCCAAGAAGGTAGCTGCCTGCCTATGATGCTTAAAAGATTGCAGTCAATTTGCAGGAAAAAATTGGGAATTAATTATATATATATGTGCAGATGAGTTGGATTTGGAGCTGGAATGGAAGGAATTCCAGTGCTACTTGACGAGGAAGTAACGACCGAGATGATATATATCGTGTTGCTTGCCGTAGTTGAGCTGACCAACGTTTTTGTTTAGTGCATGTTGCTTCTTGTTTAGGTTATATCAAACGCCGGATTGGGCAGCGTTTCTTCTGGTGAAATGCGTGTATATATATATCCTAACTATACATAAGTCGTATCGGTCATTCGATCTGGGCATATCCACGCTGCTTCCGTCTTCCGCCGGTGGCCACGCCACCCAAAAAAGCGGCAGCCGTCCGATGCTCATCGGACGGTCTCAGGGAGGCGGCGGCTTCCGTGGCCGTCGTTTGGCCACGTCGCGCCCATCCTCACCATCGCCCGCTTCCCCCTCGGCTGGTCCGCCTCCAGCCGCCGCAGCTTCCACCTCCTAGCTCCCCCGCGGCAGCTCCTCTCCCCAGCCGCGGCCGCCTCCTTCCTCCCCCCTTCTGCCACTGCTCCCGGCGTCGTCTCCGGGCTGGCCGCAGGACCACGACGGCGCTCGACCCCTGGGAGGCGTATCCGAAGACGGCGGCCTTGCGGAGGACAGGCCTAGCGACGGCGGCCCCGGCCGGGCCCGGATCCCCTCGCATCCCGTCTAGCCGCCGCCGCCGTGCCCCGCAGGCGATCGTTCTCCCCCATGTTCCTGCCGCCGTCTCTTGGGGAAAAATGGATCCGGAGAGGCCAGGTCCACCGAGGCCGGGTTCGGAGCTGCCGCTCACTCAGCGCCTCATCACGTCCATGCCGGCGGCTTCGCCTCCTTCCACGCTGTCATCGGCGGCTTAAAACGCAGTCATGTAATGTAAATTCGCTCTTTCGAACTGTCTACTTTCGTCCATTCATTTTCATTGCAATGTGTGTAGTTCAGGTTCCAAGAAACCATTATGCATATTTATTGTCTCAGAAATCTAAATGTTTATCTGTACATTTACATGTTTCTCATTTTTTAAGCACTTAACAACGATTACCTTCTGTTACTGCTTCCTTTGATATTTGGGAACTGAAGATTGGCAAACTTGAAGATGCTTGAAATCATACTCTGCATGGTATTTTAAGGGTTTAAAGCTGTTTCAGAGGGACCAAGCCCAACTTCTTGCAAGGGAATGGATAAGAGAAATTTTGGATCTTCAATCGTGTATGTCCTTTAAGCTATGGTCCTTTTGTATTTTTACTTGCTGATATATCTTTCCTACTCGGCTTAATTTATGAAACGGCCTCACTATTCTTAATCTGCAGTTATTCGTTGGGAGAATGCAAGAGAAATGTATTTATCACTGTTGGGGAAACGCAGGGCAGCCACTATTTTGTAGAGAAATCTAAGATGTTGCCTTGCAAGAAGATACTTCATTAAGATAAGGAAGGCTTCAGTGGTCATACAATCTGGTATAAAGATTCTTGCCCTTCTTATTTTTGTAGAACATGAAATGGAAGTGATAATATCTGGTTCTTTATCTTTGCAAAAAATAAGGTGTTCGTGGTAGTTTTGTTCGAAGATGTGCTGGCAATGTTGATTTAATTTGAATAAAAAAAAGAAATAGTGCATTTCTATATTGTCTGTTACTTTTTTTCCCATTTATATGCATGGCCTGTTTCTTCCAAGTAAACCTTATGAGCAGAAAATGAAGACAACGGAAGAAATGTGGCAAAAGCAAATGCGTTCATTGCAATCAAGCTTATCTGTAGCTAAGAAGAGTCTTGCTCTGGACGACACGCCTAGGATTTTTTGAAGGGGACTGTCTGTCTGATATGGAGTAATCTTATGCCTTAGAGCTACTCTTTTATGTTAGGATATGACCCCTTGTGTATAAATATGTGTTCGTATACTTTTAATTTTAGAGCGTTAACACACTTTGACAATCAACATCGATTTCTGACCCAGCGCAAGCACGTCGTCATACGGGCCGCCCTTCTGGACAATGGCGAGGATCCAAACAGCATGGATGAAAACCCCAAGAAGAAGAATAGGATGGCCTCGACCTAAGGTTTCGATACCTCGAATTTTGCCGCCAGAGGCGCCACGGCCGGATGAAGCAGGTATCGATTACCTTCCAATCCAGTCCACAACAAACTTGGCCATTTCAAGCATTAAGTCACTAACTTACGTATTGTTAATTCCAAAAGTTTCTTCAGAATAAAAAAATCAGGTTTCCTATCTATATAATTCCCTTGATGTAGCAATGCTGGTTTAATGGAAAAAAAACTTAGTTTTAGTGCGGACTATGGCAGTATGGGCATAAACAGTTAGGTATATTATGTTTGATTTTTCATGTTTGTATAGTTGCTCACTTGCTTGTGTTCGATTTAAGTACTTAACATTAGTTTTAGTCATGCACAGAAATTTCCGCACACAATTTTCCGAAGTTTAGTTTTTTGGGCTCTTAAGTATTTCAAATAGAAATTTATTGTAAAAATTCACTATATTTTTGGGTCAGGATTCGAGGGAAATAAATGTCCTTATGCAGTACTTATATAAATTATATTGGGAAAATCAATCTGCCAACTCTGCCCTTCAGGCTGTGCATTATTTAAAGCTCTTATTCCACATGATTGTTGGCATGATAGTAGATGCTATAACTACAAGTTATAACTAAGTAGTTTTAGGGTCCGTATATACATTGTTCAAATACCTTATGTTTGCATCCTTTAAATCAATTGGTTGTCACTTGTGTGCAAAAATGCTTTAAATCAATTGGTTGTGACGTGTGCAAAAATGTCCCTTTACTTTCAGAAACTCTCTCAGTTGGTTAATGCCTACAAGGATGCACATCAGAGGAATGTCCAGGTCTGAATCCTATTGTTGTTAGGAAGAGAAATGTAAATTTTCTTTTAAAATAACATATTTGTGGACTAATGACCTGCAAGCAATGGAGAGGATGGCTGATCTAGCACAGAGCATTAATTCCTGAAGGTGTCGATTAGTTGAGTTCTGAAGGTCACAAGCTCATGCTCTTATTTACCGGTGGAAAATACAATTCACATGGTGTTTGTCTTCTAGCAAGGGAAAGCTTTTCCACACCTAATAATATGTTTTCTATATAATCACAGAGTGCCTCAGAAAAATACTCGGATGAGGTGAAGAAATGCAGGCAGGCCGTAGTATAGGCCTGGGATTGACAGTTGTTGTATTGGGTTGTATTCGTCGTGCTGGATGCAATGAAATAGGTAATGAGAATAGTCAGAAACAGGAATGTTATAGGAAAAAATAAATTGTTCACCATTCCATTTCTGGTGAAAGCTTACTTTTTAGTCATGCCTATACATGCACCCCCATTGAGGGTAAGGGATAAGACAAATTAGTCATTCCATTCAATTAGTCATGCCTATACATGGAGTGTTATTTCGAATCACCGCAGGTTAGAAAGCTCTTGGAGCCTTCCGAGTTGATCATGTGTTCTACTCAGAAACCTTATGTATATTTAGTGCTATGCATTGAAACATTCGTCATATTTGCAAAAGGTTGAAACTTTGGCATTCTTTTGCAAAAGGTTGAAACTTTGGCATTCTTAGTATGACTTTTATTTTCTGTGAATATGGAGTGCACACTATGATCTATGTGAACACCCTTCTTATTAATAAACACCGATCAGTCCTGGCGCGCGTAAGCGCGCTGTCACCTCTAGTATTGTAATACGCGGTGTTGTTGCGGGCCGAAGATCAAATGTAATTTGATTGAATTATACAATGCATACATCGGCTATCAAATCGTTTCCTTTTCTTTTTCTTTTGCAAAAAAACAGAGCAGACAAGTTCCAGAACTTCGATCTCCCCTCGCCTTCAGTGTTTTCTCACTTCTCTGCCTCCCAGTTTGTAGCGTAAAAATGCATCACATACAAGAGGCTGATTATGCTCAATAAAATATATGTCCAAATACCAAAAGTGTAGGGAGAAACGGCGTTTAAAAGAAGTCTACGAGGCTGCGGGGTGTATATAGTACTTTGCTTTATTAACACGGTGCTTAATTTGGATAATATGGCGATTTATTCCAGGGAGAAAGGGTAGATAAAACATCACCATCCACCACCGTAAAAGCTATTTTCATGCATGCTTTATGCCGATTTTCGTGCAATGAAGCGAGCTAATTAATTTTCAAGAAAATTTACCAAGGAGGTTGAAATTTCTTGATGCGTGAGAGTATGCATGTTATCGAAAGTGGAGCTGATTCCAAATCTCCTGCTTCGTGAGAAGACACACCTTATGCTTACGGAGTTGATTCCAACGATGAGTTTCTTCTCACAAAAAACAAGCCGGATGGGCACTTGCAATGCCGTTTCTCCACTCGTTTCTTACTATGTCTGGTTAGATAGCAATATGACATGGCATAAAACTAATGGAGAGAGAGAAGGAGATCGTTTATTCTTTAAGAAACTGAAAGTGATCTAGGCCCCTTTGTAAGTTTTGGTGATAGATGACAAGCGTCTTAAATATCTAATCGAGTTCATTCAGTGTTGGACAGTTTTGAATTAGAATATGGATAAGGAGGACTTGGGGAGATCATAAAGATTAAAGGAGAAGATGGCGTTTTATTTAAAAAATTGTAAATCTTTTCTTTTAAATTGAGTTTAAGGACACGCCGTACTATTAAGAGGGATGCGATGGAAAATCACTTTTAGAGGTTCTAAGTGCTCTTGGTCGAAGATTTTTGACACACTCTTTCTACCAAATAATTATGAGGGTGTTTTGCTTTGAAATCATATCGGACTATCCGATATAGTCCGGAACCTTTCGATTGACCCATCTCTATCTTCAATCCAGAAAAATATCGAAACATTCCGATAATTGTCTGAAACATTCCGATATGAACCGGAACCTTCCGATACACCTTCCGATTAACCCCTCTCTGTCGCAAGTCACAAAAATATCGGAACATTCCGATGATGGTCCGAAACATTCCGATATCTACCGGAACTATCCGATGCTTGTTCCGATCGACCCTTCTCTGTCTCCAGTTACAAAAATATCGGAACATTCCGATGTCAGTTCGGAACATTCCGATACCTATCAGATAAATCCGATCCTTGTTCCGATCGACCCCTCTCTATCTCATTTGCAAAAATATCGGAACATTCTGATGTTGGTCCGGAATATTCCGATATGGACCGAAACTTTTTGTTGCTTGTTCCGATTGACCCCTCTCTGTCTCGCTGCGAAAATATCGGAACATTCCGATGTTTATATCGGAACATCCGGTGTCTGTCAACGGTAACGGCTAGTTTTGACTGCGTGGGTATTTATTCCCTCCTCCACCCACCGGCCTGGGTTGCCTCTCACACTTACTCTCAGCTGAACACTTATTACAACCCTAGCTCTCCACCTTCCAACTTCACTCCACCATCAATTTCATTGATTGCATCTTTGAGTGGGTGAAGAAGCTAGATCTAGAGACTTCGTGTTGATCAAAGCTTCGATCTTGAGCACTTGATTCTTTCTTCAAGTCGGGTTTCCATCGGATTTGTTGCTCTTGGAGTTTGAGGGCTCCTAGACGGCTAGGAGTCGTCCTAGAGCCACCGGTGCTTTGTGTGGTGGACGGGGAGAGTTTGTGAAGGCCGGCTTCGCCTCCGAAAGGGAAGAATCCATTGAGTGAAACCGGGAGTGCTTGGTGCAACCCGAGAGGTTAAGGGTCAAGAGGGACCCCGACTCAAGTGTGACCGAGCCGCCTCAACGGAGACGTAGGATCCCCTCAAGGATCCGAACTTTGGGAACAACTACTTCGAGTCTCGTTGTGTTTGTGGATCTCCTTTTATCTATTCATTTTAGCTTGCTCTCTAACCGTATTTGGTGCAGGATTTACTGTTTTATCTCCTTAGTGCATTTCCTGTTCTTCCTGCAAGATCGGACGTTCAGATTCTAGGTCAGATAGTCTGATTCATATCGGACTATCCAATACAAGCATCGGAACATCCGATATTGTTAGTTCGGCTGCTTTGCTTTAGCTGTAAATTTTTGAAAGCCTATTCAACCCCCCTCTAGGCTACATCTCGATCCTTCAGAAATCATTTATACGCTGGTTTCAAAGCTTTATAATTAATGCGCAAAGAGAAGGTGACTTTCAAGAAAGAAGAAAGTATTAATGATGCAGACAATGTTAAGAGACATAGCATCTATATAAATAATGTTTAGAAAACTTGCATTAGAACTACCAAAGAGGGTTGAAACAAGGTAAAAGGTGGGGGAGTGGGAGGAAAAACGTTAAAATCACGAGGACTCTTAGGAACTTTTCAAGCTCCAAGAGGTGGGATTTTTTTTTTGTACGAGACTAAAATTAAGGACAAGTTTCGCCATTTACACCATAGTAATCTCTCAAAACAAATAAACTAAAGCAAAATAGAATGAAATATTTTCTTATTTTGAACGTCATTTCCATTCTTTTTGTTAGCTAAGGAAGAGTTTGATTGACTCGTCCTAGATCATTCCGTACAACACAATTCGATTTTTTGTTTGGATGGACCAAGTTGAAATCATCTCAATAGAGTAGATCCGTCCTAGACAAAAAGAAAAACCCTCTCATGTCTTCCCTCGAGCATTAAAAAAAAGCGTTAGGTCAGAGAAGGGTGATTCAATAAACGTGCCTTTTCCTCTAGTGATCAGTGATGCCGCCCACCACACCTGACATTCCTTGCCAATACAACTACGCTCCTCTTTGTTTGCCCCCCATCACCGTCTAGATGTCCCCTACTCCTTTCTCCTCTGGCAAAACCGCACACTATCTCTAGCGCAGCTGCCCCAAAACTACTCCATGTCATTCTCTCCAAGAGCCATCTCCGTCCTTCTTCTCTTGAGTCACTTGATCCCATATTCTCCTTCGACCCCTTCAAGAACACATTCTTCTCCCCCCAATAATTCGCGTCTCCTTCCTAGCACCAATGCCTTACAAGTGCCATGGCTGCTACAACCCCTCTCCTCCATTGGCATGCCAAGTGAAAAGCAACAAGAACATAGATCCATGAGAAAACTGGGATTAAGATCCAAACCGAGAAGATTGGGTTAGTATTTTATCTATACATTAGTTCATTTTACTATTGTCCAACTCGTTCGAAATGAGTAAACATGAAACACCAAACAATATAGTAAAGATGGATGCACGCATTACCATATCATCCCTCTCACCATGCCATTTTGGATAATCCTTTATTGCCTATCCAAATAATATCTAAATGCATTAGTCAAGCATATTGGTAGTGGCGCAGTAAGATGCCAAATACTTTAATCCATATAAAATTAGCATACACTACAAAGTTGATCAAGTCTATCACAATGGTTTGGTAGAAAATTATGTAGCATTTTTTTAGGATGTGGCATAAAGTTATATCATTTATTATCAAAGCTAGAATGTTTTATTACTTCCATATAATATTTTTACCTCGTTGACTTCAAGCTAAGTCTAAGGACATGGTGCCAGGTCCACCAAGCTAGCTCTCTTTATCGAAGCCTAGCTGCGGTGGTACAGGGAGGTTCGGTTGCCTACATGACTACATCACCTCAGGCCAACCTGCTGCTCCTTGCATTTGGCGACCAACTTGAGCTTGTCCTCCACTGGTTGGATCTGTCGGGGAGCTTGCCGACTACTTAACTACCGAATTTAGCGATGCCATGCACTCCATTGCCATGATCCAATGTTGTTATTCCTCGCAGTAGTTGAACCTGTCGCTATTATTCTCTCCATCAGTCAGATCCATCGTCGTCTTGCCATGCCCTTATTGGTTTCAGAGACACAAACCCTTCGCCTATGTTGAATTTGATGATGTCATGCCTCCTCTTATGTCTTCACGCCATCACCCTACTTCTCATGCACTAACCCATGGTGTGTTGTACTTCCCACAACGCTACGAACTATGCATGTTTGGTTCATGAGAATCAACGCATGCAGTTGTTTCCTATGAGCCATGTAGGCACAAATGAATTTGCGTGAGGGGTGCTTTGACATCAAAGGCACACACAAAGCAAGAGAATGCACGTCTATCATTGCATCCCCCACTATTTTTCGCTATTAGCCGTTCTCTCTATCATTCCATCTAAATTTTCTGTACACTTTACACAAAACTATAAAAATTTATTCTCTCAATCAACCACTCTATCAAAGATAAGTGTTTTGGAGTGACTGCTCCGGATGCTCAATAACATGCCTCGAGGACGGCACATGAGCCTAACTCAAGATGTGCCACGCAACCAAATATTTCGATCCATGTATTTTGAGCCTAGCCACCTCATCCTACGCACACCCTAAATAATCGATGCTCGGACTCTATCCATATTACATGCTAGTATTGGTATTTAGCATAAATTGTATTTGATTTCGAGCGTGTTTAATAAGTGATATAACATAGAATGGAAATATATCGAATATGTTGTAGAGCCGGTATATCGGGCTGGTTCGGTCGGCCCAAGCCGAGCATAGCTAGAAGCTGTGCCCTAGTCGGCAAACCATTCAAATACTTTTCGTATTGAAGCTACCTTAAAACTTAAGCAATGCAATAATATAAATAGAGGTGAAATTCAATATTGTATCATAGACTTAAATTAATAAAGCAGAATTTCATCGTTACGTCGTATGCCATGGTCTTTTCTGTCGTAGACCACCTTGGCAGTAGGTTTAGCAACAGAATACACGCATGTACGATACAAGACCAGAAGGCAAGAGCACGTGTATCGGGAGGGCAAATGGCACGTTAGGGTGTACAGGCCGACGTCCAAAATTAGGTGGAGCAAGCGTTGATACGAAGCAGAGGACGGCGACGATAAGCAGGTAACTTGGAAAGGCCGACGGCTATGCTTATAAAAGCGCTACGCGCTATATAGCATAGTGAAATGAAATGAAATGCCAATGGCATACTCACCCTTGGTAGCTGGTAGTGGTATGCGCAGCATCAGCATGGCAATGGTACGCAGTTACGCACTCCCGGTTCCGCTTCGACAACAGCGTTGTCCGAACCAACCACAGTCCACAGGCTCCCGCAGAACCTGTCCGGTCCGGTCGAGCGACATGCATCCGACGGTTCCGTCCAGACCCGGCCGGAGATGCTCCCTCGATCGCGTCGACATAAAAAAACCGCCCTCCTCCACCCCTCCTCTCTCCTCCCCACCTCCCTCCTCCTCAGATCCCGATCTCCCTCTCGATCCGTCCATGGCGTCGTCGTCGTCGTCGTCGCCGTCGCCTCCCACGTCGAGGCCGGCCCCGCCCTTCGCGCCGCAAAACCCTACCCCCGGCCCCGGCGCCGCCTCACTGCCGGCCTCCTTCTCCAACCTCCAGATCTCCCGCGGGCCGCCGCCCTTCGCCCCAGGCGGGGCGCCGCCCGGGAACGGGCCTGTGCCGTCGTCGATCCGCGCGCCGCCGCCCAGCGCGCGCCCGTTCCCCGGAAGCCCCCCGCCTCCGTCGCAGCCGCCGCCGCCCTTCGCACGGTCCGCCGCGCCGGTCCAGCAGTCTAGCCCTCCATTCGGCGGCCCGCCTGCCGCGCTTCTGTCGCAGCCGCAGCAGCGGCCATCTTTCAGTGGCCCGCCGTCTGGCCCGCCGGCGCAGGCGCAGAGGGAGCCGTATGGAGGGCGGCCCACGGCGCTGTCGCAGCCGCCGCCTCCCTTTGGTGGGGCGCCCGCGGTGGCGTCCCATCCTCCACCATTCGGCGGGCTGCCGTCGGCTATGTCGCAGCCTCCCCCGTTCAGCGGGCCTCCACCAGTAGCAGCAGCTCAATCGGCACCGTTCAATGGGCCCCTGTTCTCAGCTGCCCAGCCATCACCATTTGGGGGGCCGCCTGGGGCAGGGCCTCAGCTGGCTTCCTCTGGTGGATTGAGGATGCCGTTTGGGGGGCAACCAGCACCGTCGCAGCAGGTGCCATTTGGTGGCCCGCCACAGTTTGGGGGACCAAGACCAGGGGCGCAGCCTCCACCATTTGGTGCTCAAGCTGCACCTATGTCTCAGCCTCCACCATTCATGGCGGCACCAGGGGGTAATGCACCCACATTCGCTCCTCCGGGGTGGCAGGGGCAGGCACGACCAGTGAGTGTTCCATCCTACTTAGTTCCATGAAATGTTTAAGAAAGGAAGATATATTAGTGAGCAACTGTAACATGTTGACTGTTAGTTAAATTTGATGTTTTTCAAAGGATTGTTTTTGAGAAAATTCGGAATTAAACTTCCTTTAGGATCTATTTAGTGCAGAATTTTGGGTTCTAGAGGCTGGCATGAAACTTACTGTTCTTGTGGTGCATGTGTTTTCTCATTCGTAAGTGAAAGACTCTGTTAGGTTTAGAAAGAGCGCGAAACCAAAACTTTAAAGACTGTTCGACTAAGTTGACAAGCTTCAAGGAAAAAGGCAGCTACTTTGGGTTAAAATTGTCTTTTTAGCAAGTGGTATGTCAACCCTGTTTGAGAAAATTGAAACATTGATGTTGGATATATGTTCTGTTTATTTTTTATGAAGAATCAAAAGTCGCAATGTTTGAGAAAAGGAAGTGGTCTAGCTTTTGGATATTTCATTAGGTACCTAACATTAAGGTCCAGTTCTTTTCAGCTTAACAGCTGAACAACTTGTCTACGTTTTGAAAAGATATAGGGCTTGTTTGGTTCGTTGTTAAATTTGGCTAAGTTTGCCACGCCTAAGGTGCTAAACCCGCATAAGGTTAGTTCTCCAATTTGTCCATCACACTTTAGCACACCTAAGGGAATCTTGCCACACTATATCATGCCACTTACATGCGGGACCCACGCAGAAAAAGAGGAATCTTGCCACAAGTGTGGCAGTGAACCAAACGCACACCTGATTCGGTCAAACTTAACTAATGTTAGGCGTGGTAGGTTGTGCCAATGTTAGGTGCGAACCAAACAAGCCGATATGCTAGAGTTTTTTGAGTCCTTTTTTTCGCTCTTTTCAAGGTGGGCGCTAACGCTTTAAAAAGCAAGTCAAACGAAATGGATCCGAATCTCGAGACTAACTCGAGAAACTCTCGAAGTTCAGTCATTTCAGCCGTTCAACTGTTCAGCCGTTCAACTGTTCAGCCGTTCAGATCAGCTCAAAAGAACAGGGCCTAAATCAGTGATCTTTATCATTTTGTTAAAGTTAAATTAAATATATTTTACTTTGATTTCCTTTTTGGATGATGTACCCAAATAAGTTATTATGATGCGTGCCATGGAGCCTTATAATTTATGTGCTTTAGGTTTTTTTTGGTCAAGATTGATCATCTATATTGATAAATAGAAATAAACAGTCTTTCTGTTAGATTTGTTTTGTGGACGAGGTACCTTTACACTTCTGATTATTATGATGATTTTGAGCTTGGGATTTATGCCCTCAAGGTGATGTTCTACTTTTAGGGAGCTGTTCCTGGTGGTATGCAGCCATCCATGAGAATGCCTGGCATGCCTGGTGGCATGCCACCCAATGCACTAGGCCAAGGGATGCCGTCCACGCCCACCATGTCATACTCTCCCCATGCTGGAGCTCAGGTCTCTACGCCATCCAAAATTGATCCTAATCAAATTCCACGTCCAATTCCTGAGTCATCAGTTGTCATTTTTGAGACCCGGCAAGGTGGGCAAGCAGCTGTTCCACCGGTACGTATAGATCTGTATCTATACATTGAAAATGCTGGTTCCATATGCTTCTCATTAACTATTACTGGTTCCATATTTATCTATTACTGTTTCAATTTAATGTGAGATCATTGTTGTTGATTTTAGGCTGCATCTAGTGAGTTTATTGTGAAGGACACAGGCAACTGCAATCCCCGTTATATGAGGTGCACCATGAATCAGGTTTGATTTGTTCAATATTCTATGTTCTCCTTTTGTCATCATATTTTCTTTTCTAAGCTGGTGCTATTACATATGCCATCAGATACCATGCACAGGGGATATCTTGACAACATCAGGAATGCCATTGTCCTTGATGGTACAACCGTTCGCTCTTCTTCATCCCTCGGAGGAGCCAATACAGGTCCTTAATCTCACCTTTTTTCACATAAAGCAAATACTTCTTTGATATGACATGCCAAGGCATCAAGGAATGAATCTGCATAGCGGTCGGGGATGGTAAAAGTGATCTACCCTATTAGGAATAATTCCTGAGCATGGCTTTATGAATTATCATTTGAGTGAAACCTTCCGTGTGTTCGTCATATGTAACTATTTGCTTTATACTCACATAAATTTAATTGGTGTTGTAGATTAGTCCCAAATGTCACTCCCTTGCTCATTTTCTGAGGCGCTGGTCGTTTGGTTATACTACATATGGCACATTAACACAAAAAGCGAGCTGCCTGCTGCAATTAGCATTTAGCACTGTATTTCATGACCTCTCTCGATGTGATTGCCTATAGAATTCTACTATTAATTTCATGTCATTTGATTGTTAGACAACACCATAAGAGATGCTGCAATTACTTCTTGACTATTAATAAGTATCTGTCCTCAGCTATTTGTTATCCCTCACTATCCAATTCTTGCAGTACTCTAATTCTAATATAAGCTTCATTATTTACTAATATAATTATTTTTTCACTGCTAGAATCTGTTGCAGTGCATAATATTTTGTGTTTATTATTTGGACTTTGAAGTTGACTTTTCTTTCTTATTTTAGCTTGTGGACTTTGGAGAGATGGGCCCTATCAGGTGTTCTCGGTGCAAAGCATACATAAATCCATTCATGAAATTTGTTGATCAAGGGAAACACTTCATCTGTAACTTATGTGGTAAGGGATAAGGATTTAGGATCTTATTTTCTAGCTTTCTTTGCAATGTTAGTTTGCTGTACAGTTAAGCTTCTTTCACTATGTAATCATGCTCATTCAAGTTTTGAACAATTCAACATTTCAAAGCTATATTTCTCATTCCCTTAAGAAGATGGTACTATTTTGAAGCGAAGTGTCTTTGTAATGCTTGTCTAAAGTCTCAATCCTCTTACATCTTCTGGGCCAGGGTTTTCCGTTTTTCCCTTGATTCCATACCCGTTCAAATTCTTCTTAATGCTATAAAATGTCGTCGTCTTTTAGTGGGTGTTCACTGATGCTGAAATTGATTAAATGTTTATCTCTTGACTTCGAGATTTTGCGCAAATGGTTTCTAAGAGTCAAAGCGTTAAACAAGATAATCAAATAAATTGAGCAAAAAAATCTGACAATAACATGCTCTTAACACCCTATTTAGTTTACTGTGCTTCCCATTTAACAAAATCAACTGATTCTACAGGATTTAGCAATGATACACCAAGGGAGTACTTGTGCAACTTAGGTCCTGATGGCAGGCGACGTGATGCTGATGACAGGCCTGAGTTATGTAAAGGAACAGTGGAATTTATTGCCACTAAAGAATTTCTGGTATATCCTTACCTGGTTTTGACTTGTGTTTTTTCTTTCTGATCAAGATTCATCAAGACAGCAACATAAAACTTGTGGATTTATATTAATGATTTTGTCTTGCTTCATATATTAACATTTAAGCATGAGAAGCTTTACATTTGCACCAATGCAAAATTAAAATTCTATGTTGTAGCGGTTCATTTTCTTGTTTCACTTTTTGATAATATCTAAATAATGAAAAGGGCATCTTCATGTATTTCAGGTTCGGGAACCAATGCCTGCTGTTTATTTCTTCCTTATCGATGTTTCCATGAATGCTATACTTACTGGTGCAACTGCTGCTACTTGCAGTGCAATTGCCCAGACTCTTTCGGACCTTCCTGTAAGTTTTCATGCTATTCACCTTGCGTTGACAACTTGCTTAGCATGCCATTAACTGAGTTGTACTTACATTCCATATTATAAAGTTGATGCTGCATAGCACAACCATCTTGATTGCAGAGTTGCTTATTTCTTTCCCATGAACTTGAATATTCCTCTGGTGTTTTTCATCCTTGTCAAACTGGGCTGGGCATTGTTATAATTTTGTTTTTTATTTTGTTCTCTAGAAAGCTGATTTGGTGGTTAATCTTGGGAAATACTTGCCTTTATTGATATTATGGTTTAACTTATATCATTGACAAACTCAAGGGATGAACTGATGATTTGTCATGGCAAAGATTGTACTTGAGGATGTGCTACTTAATGTCAGTGAGCAGGGAAAATCCTCAAGCGTCCTCTTTGCAATGGCGAACCCTCAAATTCCCCCCCAAACTAAAAAATGAACAACACCTACTTCCTTGGCAAATTGGCTACTTGTTTGTACCTTGTGTGTCATGAAGAAACAAGATTAATATATATTTATCTGTTTAGTGTATATCTAATGTGTATGCCCTCCATATCACAAAATGGAGACGGTTTAAATATGTCCTAAGTCAAAGTTTCAAAACTTTATTTATGTAAATCTTTTGAACTATTTGGATTGGATACATTAAAATCACACATAAATTCGTCTTAAAAAGCACTTCCATATTATCATGTTTTTGTGGTTTTTATAAGTAAATTGCAATGGTAATTAGTGGCCAAAATTATATTTCGAAGACTGTGTCGGTGTCCAAATCATCAAGTTCTTGTGAGTTGTGACATGAAGTAATAGAGCGACCCAAATTCAACAATCCTATTTATTCATTTGTTAGTAAATATAAATTTCACAAGTAGTTCATCATAACATTCTTTGCTTAGCTCGTTCTTGTCTGTTTTCTCTTAAATTGTTCGATTATCTTTTTGGATGTCTTGACTTTTCTAACCCGTTTCTCGAAAATCTCGGCCACAAGATAAAAACCCTAAATTCGTAAAAAATGTATTGTTTGGAACACAAGGACAAGAAACTTTTTTTTTTTGAAAAAAGTTCACGTACGAGGGTGAGAGTGGAATAGATTGCTTTGGAACTATCAAAAGAGAATTTTTCCATGAGCACTTGCCTCATTTTTTCCCATGAGCTCTTGCCTCATTTTTTCCTTCCTCAAAACCACAGGAAGATTTAAGTTTCAAAACACTCATTTTATTCAATTTTTTTGTAATACATTTTCACCGCTTTCTCATTTCCTTTCCCTTCATTCCAAACATGGTTTTAATGTTTACTGAATAACTGTATTGATAGACTTGTGAATTGCTCTTGCTTAGTTTTCTTTGTTTCGCTGTACTATCTAGACAAACTGAAACATGATGGACCACTTTAGGAATCAGGCTGACATTTATTCTGTATCTTTTATAGGAAGGTCCTCGAACTATGGTTGGGATTGCCACATTTGATTCTGCTATTCACTTCTACAGTCTTAAACGTGCCCAACAACAGGTATGTTCTAAGCAAGTTTTGTACCATTATTATCCATTTTATGCATCAACACCATCGGTAAGTCAATATTTGTCAAATATTTTTTTAGGAAAAGACTGCAGGGGTTACCCATAGATAGGGGCGCAAACAAAGCGGGAAATTCCTGCCTGATCCGAGCCTGAATTCATTTAGGACCTGTTTCAATCCAGAAAAATGATATCCGGTTATATTCGGATTCGTATCCACCTATCCAAGAAAATGTATGGGATAAGATATGGGAAGAGCAATATTCGATCCATATACAATTTGTACCTGTATAAGTGTATATCCGAGATATCCAAAAGATATAAGTGTAAATTAGCAAAATAGATGTTCGATAACATATCCGATAAACATAACGATTATGTATGATATGATATATGTTTGATTGGAACTTGTAGGTTGTAACTAATGTTTGATTCAATATTAACAAATCATTAGTTTCTGTTTTTCTATAATAGTAAATTTTTATGCCATGTGCTATCTTTTATATATGTGAAATATCTGATTATTTATCTGAGGCCAACCCGTATTCATCCTGCTTTCGTTTCCTGAATAATCCGGATTTCAATCCGAATCCGGCTTATTCGTATTAAAAAAAATATGGGTTAGGATATGGGACAGGAAGTATCTGCCCGTATCTGACCCGTTTGCCCCCTACCCATAGACACATATTAAAGGATAAGCCAGATCAAAGGAAAAAAAGAAACAAGAAGGCAAAATATTGTTAGATTGTCCTAGCCACTGGTATTCTGACATGTTGAAGGAAGAAATCAATACTTTGTAATCTACATCTGATGTAAATATGTTCAGCTTGCATAAAAATGTTTTGTATATTATACCTTCTATGTTGTGATTAATTTTCTTTATCTAGATATTTGAAGTGTTATCCGGTTCAAATCAGTCATAATCATCATCGGAGATAAATCTACTGTCGGTCAATAGCTAGCTTCAATTGTGCAGTTTACTTAAGTTTGGGTGCCAAATTTATAAAGGTTTCGAGAAGAAATTCCTCTTGGTAGTCTTACTGTAACTACAAAAACATCAAGCTCAGGTTTCATCAGTGACAGGAGCAAAAGATAAATATTTAACATAACATAAAAAGAAATAGAGAAGGAAAAGTTTCCATTTAGTTCACACCCCCTCTTCTGAGACTGATCTACTCCAAACTTTAAAGTGTAATGGTAAGTAGGACACAGAATTGACTATCTTCTCAAATGTTCTATGAATTTTGTTTGTTGGCAAGGTGCTTGAACCGAACTAGTTAAATGGCAAGCTCTGTTTCTCAAGATACCATATGTAGCCGGACCGTTACATTTTATTGCTTCATTTTATCAATGAATGCAGCATTTTTTAACCCATTGAACCAACTTATGTATCTTAAATACAGTCGATGATTTATTGAGATAGTGTTGATATTGTGTAGATTTCCTTTTTTTTGTTATCATCAATGCTGCCTTTTGAACTTAATGGATAAACTTATTTTTTAAATATTGCTGACAGCTTTTGTTGGTGCTTGGCTATCCAGTTTTTAGTCTGTACATTTGACCCTTTCATTCTCTGCAGCCTTTGATGCTTATTGTTCCCGACGTCCAAGATGTGTACACCCCATTTCAGACAGACCTAATTCTCTCGCTTTCAGAGGTTTGTATAAACAAAAATGCAGATTGACTCTTGTTATTAGTTTGTCTCCAAATTTCTGTTTGTCAGTTCTCCAAATTTCTGATGGAAGCTTTGCAGAAAGCTGCGTAATACCTTTCTTTTTTTGAGCTTTAGTGCCGTGAGAATTTGGAACAACTACTGGAGAGCATCCCGAACATGTTTGAGAACAACAAGGTTGCTGATTCAGCATTTGGGGCAGCCATTAAGGTATTATTTTTCATAGTACTTCTGCCCAAGGTTTGTCAAGGTGTAAGGCAACGCGAGGCATGCCAAAACCTTTTTGCCCTTTTTACCTTTAAAGTATACATAAGTGTCGTGAACAATAGGACACATTATAAGTAAATACTATATTGCATAGTAAGCACCACAGCAGTACAGTAGGCAGCGGTAGGCCAGTAACCTTGACCAGCTGCAACAAGCTATGATGCACCAATATGGATATGTTGACACGGTGATATGGGGATTCACCATTTTTCCAAAAAACCAGATACTGAGATAATCTATATATGTTTTAAAATAATGGTAGCTCTATTCTACACACAAGTGTAGAATAATTATTCTGCCCCTAAAAATAACTATAAACTACATTGCAAATGACTATAATTCTTATATGGTTAGCTATTGTTTGGTACACTGGAAAAAAACTTTGCTCACTGTAGAGATCAATAGTTAATCATTGCAAAAATTAGTTATTCATAGTGTAGTTTATAGTTATTTTTTTTGGGCTCAGAATAATTATTCTGCACTTGAGTAGAGAATAGTAAATCTATCAAATAATAATATATGTTGTTTACCATTTTATATATACTATTTTCTATGAAGAACTTAACATAAGAAAGCAAAATGGACTGCAGTTGACAAGAAAAGCTAGTCTGCAATTGACAAGAAAGCTAGTTAGTAACCGAGAATAAGCAGCACTGCAGTAGACAAACTATCGGATCTTTATCCAATAATTCTTCATTCCTCAGAGTGTACACATAATGCCAGCCTCCTCAACCCTAACCCTATCGCAGTGCCGCCTTTGTTTCTTAGTGCTGCTGCCTAGCTTCCCAGCGCCGCTGCATCCTAGCCACCAACTTGCAGCAGGTACCTGCTCCAATGCGGTGAATGGACTTGGTGAGGAGAGATGAGGATTGGAGTGAGGAAGAGATGCCACATACATGAGAAGGGACTTGACGGCGCTGGATGGGCGTCAGTGGTGGCACCAGAACAGTGGTGGTATCTTGAATTTAGCATTGTTCACCTCGCTCCTTTTTTATTTTCCCCCTAAACTACCTTCTGAAATGTGCATGAATGAATCAGTGACCCACCACCTACTACTATTATCCCTCCTATGGCAGCCGCCTCACTATTAAACGTGTAACAATGCCATAGCCATCCTCCTCGATGTGGTGATGGCTGTGGCGTGCGGCAATCACACCACGACGATAAAGCTTCAAGCATCGCTTTGGCAATGACATGACAACCTGCTTCTTCCTTTTGTATCATTCGCTTTTGGTACAGTATGTGAATTAGCCCCTCGTCTAATAGCTGCATTACATCAATCATGACAGTTGCATTGCAAAATCCTTATCTATATTAACTGTTTGATTTGGATTGAATTATGCCCAAATGTATAAATAATTTTATACATTTTATACCAAATGTTTGTATGTATAAATGTATAAATAATTTTATATCTTCATTTACTTGCTTCTTAGGGCAAGTTGATTCTGATTATCCTGTTGTATGCAGGCAGGTTTTCTAGCTATGAAGTCCACTGGTGGAAAGTTGCTTGTGTTTCAGTCAGGTATTTTTTATACTAGAATGGCTCAAGTGTGTTCATACCTTCTGTACTATACTGTTACATGTAAAACTTGCATCCTTGTTTGTCATTTTCTATTGTATATCTGCTGGAAGTAGCTTTCCTTGATCTGTAAAAGTACCTGCATCTGATCATAGATGAAAACAACTGTAACTGTAACATGCCACAATTTTAGTGCTGTAGATCATGAATCATTAGTGTTGAAAAAGGTTACTAGCGTTGGATTCTTGGTGCTCGCAGTGCTACCATCAGTTGGGGTTGGCTCATTATCTGCAAGGGAAGCTGAAGGTAGATCAAATATTTCCACTGGAGATAAGGTATAATTTATTTACTAAGAACTATTTTACATATCTACACATAATACAAGTTTTGAATTGTCAGGTTATTCCCATTTTGTCATCAGTATTGCACATTTGCACCTTGTTCTCTTTATTGTATATTTTTTATTTGATGAATTGCAAATGCTTTCATGTGATTTCCAGGAAGCACATAAGCTCCTGCAGCCTGTTGATAAGACACTCAAGACAATGGCGCTGGAATTCGCTGAATATCAAGTGAGGAACATTAGGTTCTACTTTTTAGGGGATTTGCTATTTTTATTTTTCTATATAGATGAATTAATTTACATTTTCCTGTTGATTTTGTCAGGTTTGTGTAGATGTGTTCCTTACCACACAGTCATATGTAGACATTGCTTCGCTATCAGTTGTACCAAGTACCACCGGTGGCCGGGTACGCATCTCTTTGATATCTTCAGTGGCTGAAAGAATGTTCTGAATGTTTGATGTTGTAACTCTAGGATTTTAACTTGCTAGATGCCAAAAACTTTCTTGTTAGATTATTGATAGGGGGCAATAGTTAATGTGTGAAATCTTTCCTTTATCACGGCCACAAGTGTGTGTAACTAATCATTTATCAGTTCTTTTTGTTGTATTGTTCATGACTAATCTCTATCTATTATTAACCTTTAAAATTTGAATATTACATGCTTGGCTGATTACAACCATGGTGCAAAAGATCTCTCTTTATTTCAAGTCAGTGTCAGTTTCACTATTACACACGATTTTTTTTCATACAAATATTTTTTAGGGGGTTTCTTATACAAATATTGACTGTATCACACTGATTCAATGTAAATTCATTACCATTGGTCCACAAGAATTTCATCCACCATTACCGTATGACATACGCAATAATACATATGAATGTATGGGTTCTGAATCATGAGATAGATTGGGTGTTGTGCATTGTATGTGCTGATACACTAACTTCTTTTTTGATCATCAGATGCAGTCAGGTGAGCATATGTGTACAAAATGAATGTATGGGTTCTAAATTATGAGATAGATTGGGTGTTGTGCATTGTATTTGCTGATACACTAACTTCTTTTTTTGTATTATTGCTACTTGTGGCTTTAGGTGTTCCTAGATCTTCTCATCTTTGTATCAGACATAAAAACTTCATTTATCCTTTTCGAATGAACTGCTGTTTGATCTGAGTATGTTTCTTTAATTGTGCAGGTTTATTACTACTATCCATTTTCTGCCGTTTCTGATCCCGCCAAACTTTTTAACGATCTCAGATGGAATATCAGTAGACCCCAGGGATTTGAGGCTGTCATGCGTGTCAGATGCAGTCAGGTGAGCATATGTTCACATCTCTCCTTTCATGTATGATTGTATTGGTAGACTTAAATTTTGTTTTTTACTCAATGTGCATTAGGGTCTTCAAGTGCAAGACTATTCAGGCAACTTCTGCAAGCGTGTTCCTACAGATATCGACCTTCCTGCGGTCAGTAATTACTTATTGTCAACACATGGGATAGATGTTCATGGACAATAGATAACTTCTGTTATTTTGCTTTCTGTTAGTCGTAGAAAAGTCACCTTGGCCTTTACAAAAATTACTCGTGAAGTTATAGTGCAATGCTGAATCTTATCTGCGCTGGTGTTATACCATCTTTACACAAAAAAAATAAGAACTCTTGTGACTAGAGGATCACATCACAGCTTGGATTAGTTAAAACTTGTCCAGTCCGTTGTATTTCCTTTTTCTCGTGGGAAAGTGCTATCACTTAATTATGTATATCCTACACTTACAAAGGAATTACATTTCCAGGTGGTAGCTGGTTACTAAAAATCCTAGATCCCATTGATTTTTACATTATCAGGAATGCTAGGTGGTGGTATCCCTTTTGAACGGGATACCTTCCTTAGGCTCGACCCCGCTTGTCTACCTCCTCCCTTCGGGCTGTCGCCGGCATCGCCACCGCGCGAGGCTTGGATTAGGGATGGGGGTGTTTGGTGCATCGCGACGGGATCCCGTCTTCTAGTCCGACTCTTACATTAAAGGAGGTTTTGTGCTATTTAGAAGAATAGAAGATGTAGAAACCAACAAGGGAAACAACATAACTTGAAAAATGATGAAACATTGCTTACATGTTTGTGATTGCATCATTTCACTTTCTCACTGATTGTGTCAGATGTGGCGGAATCTGAGCTCAGATCAATTTTATTTTTGTGCTGCAGATTGACTCTGATAAAACCATAATGGTTACCTTTAAGCATGATGACAAATTGCAGGAAAATTCAGAATGTGCTTTCCAGGTAATGTAGTTTACTTCGTGGAAATAAGTTATTATCGTCCTCTCAGCATCATTCTGATTATTTGAGTACACTAGGTCTAGACACCATTTCAACAAGTTTTGAAACGAGTTTTGTGGTCTAGTTGTATTACTATTTAGATGGGCTGTAGCGAGATATACATGCTGAAACCCCTACATATATCATCGAGAATAAAGCTTCAATCCTGCTGGGGTTCAGAAAGCCAGCCCCATGCCTCACACGACTTATCAAGTGGGATCAGTTAAGGCTGGTCACTGGCTTAAAGACTTAAACTGCTCCCTGCACTGCTTGATTTGAACTGCAAAGAGATTAACAGCAGTTCTACTAGGAGCTTGTTTCATCCAAAAGTAGACCTATGGACTTTTATGTTTGCAGCCATTTTATTTCTGAAGATAAGGCGCAATATGATGTCCCTGATATTAGTCCTAAAGTATTATGATTCTGGCCCTGGTTTACAATTGTGTTATACATCTGGTTGCTTGCTGGTGCAGCAGCTCTCAATTTCCAACCATTTTTTTTTTTGGAGTGGTTCTCCCTTGCATGGTTATTAATACGTTGTGAATACGTCGTTATCACGACGTATTAACGGCAATACGGCCTGGAGAGGGAATATGTCCAGCCGTTTTTTGGGCTTCGAGTGCCATGTGGCGCCGTGGCCTGACAGTAACCCGTACTCATGCGCACGCAAACCTGCTGGTAGCGGCAGCGCTAGCCCGAGATCTCCTTTGGCCGCTGTCGGGATCTGCTTTGGTTGCCGCTGCCACCGCCAGCTCCTCCAAGTATATTGCTGCCCTCTCCAGTTCTCCTCCCCTTGCTCCTCTTGATCTGCTCTTGCTGATGCTCTTTCTCTGTCTCTACTCTCTACCCTCCCTGATCTGCTCTGCTTAGTGCTCATCATAGTGCTCTACAGCTTGCTCTTGCTCTGTCTCTACTCTCTACCCTCCCTGATCTGCTCTGCTTAGTGCTCATCATAGTGCTCTACTGCTCTGTTTAGTGTTGGACGTTGTGCTCAACTGCTCATTCGTTCTGCACTAATACTTAGTGCTACTGCTGTGCCTGTGTTATAGAGTTGTAGTTCTAGACCTTTTGGTACTTGCAGTCAAATCAAGAAACAGCATATCGCTGGTGGTTTGGAGATGCATACATATGGTTATATGGTGAAACAACATAGAGTTATAGAATGCATGGTATATGGTCTCAAATTGGAAGAAGACTAACATCAAGGTATATATGTCATATATATATTTGCTCCCATAGTTGTTTTAACATCTGCGTAAGACGTTATCAAGGTCGCTTTATCGTTATAAAGTCAACAAGGTGGTCGGTCGTATCATGTTCGTATTGCGTATTAATAACCATGCTCCAATGATTCTATAACTGGCATGAATGCCTTTTCTGCATATTATAGGGTATATTTACCTGTTTACATGATGTCTGCATCGTCAAACTAATTACTTCTCCCTCAGTCTTCAACTCTAGGAAGACTAATTTTATCTATCTGAGCCCATTCTAATGATCCATGCTATGAGCCATAGATTTGCATCGTCAGTCAATCTGTCATTGGTAATACTAAGTTATGGCAAACATTGTTGACATGTGATTTGTGTTGCACTTCAGTGTGCACTTCTCTACACGACGGTGTATGGGCAAAGAAGGATACGGGTCATAAACCTCTCGCTTTCATGCACAAATATGCTCAGCAACCTTTTCCGATATGCCGATCTGGAAACACAGTTTACATATGTTGTAAAGCAAGGTAAACCAGCGTTTATAGTTCATTTATATCTTTGTCAATAATTCAATCAGCTCCATAAACTACTCTATCAAGCAAACATATCTTTAGTGGAAATTGTTTTAAATTGTTTGTACTATACAAAATGCTTTGGTAGACTGAACTTTTCTTTGGCAATGTATAGCTGCAAACAGCATTCCATCAACTCCCCTATCCCAAGTCAGGGACCAAGTAACAAGTGCATGTATCAATATCCTTCAGTCTTACCGAAAGTATTGTGCATCTGTTAGTTCTTCTGGGCAGTTGATTCTTCCAGAGGCTCTGAAACTCCTGCCTTTGTATACTCTAGGTATGAATTTTTTTCATCGAGTATATGATATTCTTCTGTTTATGTAATGCACTGATGAGCATGTCTGTAACCTTAGTAATTGTTTTTTGTTTTATTTGACAGCATTAATTAAAAGCGTAGGACTGCGGAATGATGGGAGATTGGATGATCGGTCATATTGGGCCTCCATTGTCTCTTCAATTTCTGTGTTATTAGCTGTTCCATTGGTGTTCCCTAGGATGATTACCCTCCATGACCTTACTTCAAGGGTATAGCTGCATAAACTCTTTTATTTATGCTGTTTCATGTTATGTGATAGGAATTGCCACTGATCTTTGACCTATTTACAACTGATGTGCAGGATGATGATGATTCCCTTATACCGAATCCTCTTACGCTTAATAGTGAAAATATACATGATGATGGAATTTATTTATTGGAAAATGGTGAAGATGGTTTTATTTATGTTGGAAACACGGTAAACCCTGCCATCCTGGAGCAAATATTTGGTGTCTCCTCTTTGGCTGGAGTACCCAACCAGGTTAGTCTTGTACTTCTATCTGTACTAGATGTGTCTTAAAACTTATGTGGATCATAGCCCAGATGATTGTTTATGCACTTGAAAATTCTTGTACTTTTGAAGTAAAAAAGTAACCCCTCTGTTTTCCAAATTGGTTGGCATCTTTTAACTTATTTCAGTTGGTATTGGAGCAATTTGATAATGAACTCTCCAGAAAAGTAAACGAAGTGGTGAATGAAATAAGGCGCCAGCGATGCTCTTATTTGAGGTATACTATCTGTGATTTCTCAAATATGCTGATGGCATTCATAACATGCCTCCAATGCCTTATGTTTTGAAATTGTTTTGCAGACTGAGACTATGCAAGAGGGGCGATCCATCTGGTTAGTCAAGATTATTTTCCTTAGATTCTGTTATCCAGTATCTTAATATTACTCTTACGCCTATTTTGTGCATCTACAGGGGATTTCTTCCGTTCACTATTGGTTGAGGACAAGGCACCTGGTGGCCTTTCCTATGTAGAGTTCCTCGTACATGTGCACAGGCAAATCCAAAGCAAGATGACCTGAGGTGTCCAACCTCATTGTTGTAATATTTTGGTTAAATAGGAACCCAGAAGAAATTGATTTTTCCATCATGATATAGAAAAAAAGAATGAAGCAGTTGCTTTCCAAAGCGCAACCTAACTGGCATTTGGAGAGTTGCAGATTTGCCAGGATTGCGCAATCTTTTGCAGCATCAGTTTTGGCATAGGCGATATATGTTCGTGTACAGAGATGAGTCGGTGAGGGAATTCTTCGTGTCTTAGCTGTGAAACTCTATCTAATATTCTTTGTGAACAGCGGCTGTGTTGAAAAAGGATGCATAGAGAGTTGAACAATAATGTTGTAACTTGTATGGGCAGGAGGTCTTGTCGTGTGCTTGTATTAGATGCATAAGTTTTCACAATTGATAAAGGAATTGGGGATGAGTAAACAATCTCGTATGGGCATTTCTACTGTTTCGGTAATGTTGTTTATGTGCTAGCTTGAAGCTTAAAATTAATTGTCCTTATATTACCAGATAATAAACAAAACTGAACAGTTTAAACGGGGTAGGATGAGTGGTTGGAAGTGTTAAATCACGCCAGCTATAGACCCTTTGGGTTGCAGAATCCTGCAGGAACGAATTTCTATATTTTGAATTGCATGGGTTGCATACATCTATGGATTGAATGTGCTGTATGCATCTATGGATGTTGGCTGGAATATTTTCATTATCTAAAAAGAATCTGAATCACATGCATAAGGAATTACGTACGAACATGTTTGATGAACACAAGAAACTCTCGTGTTATAAGTGTTTCTCGATTCATTATGGAAAACTGGGAACACTCAATCTGAATGATTTTTTTTTTCTACGAAAATCGGAACCATGAGAAAATTAACGAAATTCTTTATTCTTTATGATCAGATTATAAAGAAGTTCATGGAGTATGGCGGCTAGGAGGGCGAATAACTCAAATCAGTCATCCAGTAATGAATAAATGAATGCCATTTGCTTGATTACATGGTACGGGCAGCTAAAACAATATCAATGGCATATACAACCTTCAAAGACAGACAAAAAAAACCACCAAGCACTGCTCAAGTTGACCTAAAAAACAATGCTCAAGTTACCTCTCAACTCCGCTTTCGGCTAGAAGACTTATTTGACCTTTTAGCTGACCCTGCAGTGGGGACAGTTCGCAAGTTTGCTCGCTCTTCTATCATCGCTGTGCAAATATATTACAAATCAACATGAGTGCTAAGGACAAATAGTAATAGTAATGTCTACATGGGGCAATTTTCAGACACATACAAGTTGCCTGCTGCCGAGCTATATTCCCCATTTGCCCGATTCCATCTTCCACTGCTTGAACAATCTTGGCCGACTTGTTCACACCATCTGCTATCTCTTGGCTGCATATGAATATTTCAGCACCAGCGACACGATGAGCTAATGAGTGAATAATCCATAGTTCCTTGCGAGCTAATGTAAATGTGCAGATGTGTTTCTTTACACTTCGGGACTTCATAATTGTACCAAAGTAAAAGAGGCAACTGCACATTAATGTCATAAAAGTATGCAGAAGAGTTGCATGCATAGATGTCAAATGGATCGCAGGTCTGTCAGCATTTAAGAATGCCTGAGATTACAACGATTTACGTTATAGCATGTGCATGTCAGCATATGTCTGATGAGTAAATCTTTTTCCCCTTTTAACTAAGCAAATAGATGAGCTGCCTTATAGAATTCAGACATTCAACTATTTTACGTGATTAATCGAAAATTCATTTGCTCTTACCTCAAGTCACTAAGTTCAAGGGTGAGATCACTGATTTCCATGCCAGACAGTCTTACAGCAGTTATCGTACTTGGTAACTCTTCAAGGGCTGCATCAGCCAGCATAGTAAATGAATTTGCGGCTCTCATCATAGCCTGTTAAATAAGTGATTCACAAAGTTCCATCAGACTAATATTTATACTGGCAATGATATTCTCCATCCATTCCTTAAAAAAAATGTCATCCGGCGATTAAAATTTTGTCCCCAAATACATACATGTCATCATACAATTTGAAGTTAATTTTTTTACCATGTTTCCTTTTGTATCCCCTCCCATTCATTATTCATGGCTATTTGCAAGGTCATTCACTGATAGAGGATGGGACTATATCATCCAAGATCAACAACTAACCTAAAGAATGGGGTTACATCGCCTATTTGACTATTTCATACACGCCTTAGTTGTTACGCACGCTCTAAGAACTTTTGGTCCTTCAAAATAAACAGTTAGCGTTACAAAAGGAAGCAAGAGTTGTGTTTTCACTGAAGTTGCTCCTTTTTTTAATTCTCATACCACTTCCACTTATTGAAATCTTCAGCAATTTTTTTCTGTTGACATTCTCGTTACTTGACATATATGCATTGCTTGCCACAAACTGTAGACATTTGTCCAAGCTAACAAAATAAGTCGTACAGATTATAAGCATTTATCTGCACAACAAAAATTAGTAGCTCCAAAAGGACGATACAGTGTGATACTAGTAATTTGGAAAGCCTTACCAAAAAATCATTCACTTCAGCAATCACTGAAAAGTTTGGGAAAGTATCTGAAAACATTACTTGAGGTTTATAGGCTTGAATAGTTGAATCGATATCAATTCCTGGCCTTGTGTTATGAAAGGTTTTGAATTTACCATTGTACTACTCTATATCATAAAGCTTGCTCAGTCTTAAGTTCACTTATCAATCTCAACATACAGTCTCACAGTACTACCGATACTAAACATAGAAAAAATCGAACATAATAGAACAGACATGGGTCCAATACCCAAGAACCCAATTTGATGAGGATTTGGAATGGGAGTATCACGCTCACACTCCAGGCCCAGTATAGAAACGTGACAAAAGAAGATAAGAAGCAAGACTAAAAATGCACTGTGAAAGTCCGAAAGAGTAAAGACCTACTAGCATCGTAGGAATAGCAACTGCAACCATGCTGGTGAACGCCACAGACGTCTGCGCGACAGAAGAACACAGGGCAGCAAGAAAGAGGGATTAACCTATCAAGAACTCGAATCGAAGCTGACGTTTGATGACAAAGGCACCAGCCGCCTCACCGTGACGGCGACGAAGGTTAGGAGGAGGAACACCGGGTCCCCCGGACCCGCGCGGGCCGCCCGGAGGTGGGACGGGACGCCGGCGCAGCCGGGATCCCCGGCGACAGCGGTCGCCACGTACACCTCCTCCTCCTCCCGCTCCTCACTTGCTTCGTTCTCGTCCTCCACATCCTCGCGCGGCGCCGCCACCGCCACCGCCACCGGCGCCTCGCGTTTGGGGAGAGGAAGTGCTGGCGCTGGGGCACGGACGGAGGCGATGGACGGGCGCGCACGGGAGTGAAGCAGTGGCGCGGAGATGGGGCAGTGGAGGCGGGGAGGCGGCGGAAGGCGTAGGCCGTGGTGCGGCTGGTGGTGGGTCGCCATGGGAGCTTCGGAGTTTGGAGGGAACGGCAGCCGCCACTCGCCAGCGGACTGGGATCCCGAGGAAATTGGATTTTTGCCAGTTAAAGTGACTTTGTATTTTTGCTCAAAGTCAGTGTGCCTTCATATTTCTAGCCTATATGAACCATTTAGAATTGTTTTGACCATAAGGTTTTTTTTTTACAAAATTGCGTCCCAAAGTTGATGTGCCTTGTTTTTTAGCGACGACAACATTTTCTAATATGTTTGATTAAAAAACCCGATGCTAGTGGGGAGAGCATCGTGGACCATGGCAGTGGCGGGGAGGGCGGCGCCACCCGCAACAGCGGCTAGGAGGGCGGCGGCGTTCGCATGGGAGGCCGTCGACGCGACAGCGGCGGGGAGGAGGGCGGCGCTTGCGGCAGCGGCGGGGAGGCCATGGCCGCGGCGACGCCTCTCGGTTCCTCCTCGCAGCCTCCTCGCCTCTGTGTATGAAATGGGGAGGAGGAGATGAAATGAACAGAGTTGCACAATAGAAGGAGAAATTGCATTTTTTAGAAAACCCATGTGGTCAAAGAAATGTCCAGATGGTCCACACATGGCAAAAATATAAAGGCACACCAACTTTAGGCAAAAATTCAAAGGCACATCAACTATGGGGCAAAATTCCAATTTCCTCGGGATCCCCTGATTCCGACGTCATCCTAAATTTGCCAGCATATTCGGCCCACCTGTTAGTGACAACGTGGGAGAAGTGTCGTTTTGGACTTCTGTTTGTAATTTTGTAACCAAAAGCAAAACTTGTATTGTTAAGCTGTTACCAATCCCTTCTCAAAAAAAAAAAATGTTATCAATCACAAAATTGGTGATTGTAGCTTTCATGACTCTGAAAAGTATTTTCATATTTTAAATAATAAAGGCCAACATATGCTAAAATTTTAAATGTATAAAAAATATTTCTTTTCTCTTAAAAGCATGCATACATGTACATATGCGTATCTATATGGTAAAAGTATTCAGTGCTTCATGGAGCCTGTGCTTTGTAACTTGTTTAGAAACAATTAAATATATATACAGGTATTTCATTCACACCTTTGTGTGGCAAAATTACAATATTGTTCTGCATGTATCTAGTTGATGTGCACAGATCTTAAGATGATGGCCAAACGATGTTTTAAAGATAGGGAGGCCATAGCACCGTCGCGCACCAAGGCTCCTACGCCCAAAGCTAAAGTTCTTTAGCCAACACTGGGCGCAAATTTTTTTCATACAAAATTTGTCACAAGATCGGGAGGCCATAACATTGCCGTGCTAGCCGAAATGGGTTCTAGATGCCACGCTTTAGATGACAAATACATGAGGATATCAAACTTTCCAATAAATGAGCGAGAGTCTATGATGATGGCTAAGTTGAAGGCCAAGCATTTTGATCATGAGGAACAATACTTTGGCATCAACTTCAGTGACCTATGGCACATGTACTGTCTGGAGGAGTTTGACCGGTCGCTCCTTCGATACTTTGCATTGTAAGTGTCTATGGTACTATCATATTTCTAACTTCTTGACTGGTTGTATTGACTTATATAAACCAATGTCACATATATTTCCATCCTCATTAAGCTAGAGGCAAAACGTTCGAGCGACTCGTCCACTTTTTTTTACCCCACTCCTTCTCACCCAAAAAACCATCGATGAAAACCGTCAGTTTGTCGGGAACTACATTGTAAAGGTACTGATGAAAGGATACCTTTCTGTTGACATTCAACAAAAACTTCATTGGATGCTCATGGTCATATTTCCTAAAGATAACATGGCTATGTGGCTCAACTCCATGAGAGATAACCTAACACACAACATAAGCTCTTTGAAGAGGGTGCTAGATCAAGCATTTCAATTTTACATTCAAAGAGAGGAGGCATGATAAAAAAGGCAATATTTAGTACGCCAAATGAAATACCTCGGGGCGTGTCTCTACATACTTATCATGTCAATAAAGATTTAGTTCTTTAATATCCATCGATCTAACTGTTGTGTATTGTTACTTGCACTTGTATAGTGCCGCCAACAGCCTAATGTGTGCGGGTACTACGTTGCTCGCCACATGCAGGAGATGGCGGGTGTAAGGAGGCCCATGCTAGCAGAAATCAGCATGGCAAACCTAGATTTCAAAATACTCGCCAATATTAGAGAGTCGATAGCCAGTTTCATAATGACGCATGTTGTTGATCCATATGTTCGACTCAACATTAAAAGTTATCCTAGCCAGACACCATGGACAATTATCTATGTAAATTATGCGATGTGCTCACCTCATTGTGAATACTCTATGATGTGTACATATATCTTTGTGATTTTGTAAGCATGGATGAGTAAAATATTTTTTTCATTTAATGTGGATCCAAACTTGTATATACGTGATTTTGTGGATGTGAGAACTTTATATTTGTGATGTTTGGATGTGAGAGTTCTGTATATGTGATTTTGTGATATATGTGAGTATGGACGATTAAAAATATATCTTTTTTATTTAATATTTGGTAGTCATTTTTGCGGAATTTTAAATGGTTTTTCTTATAGCTTCTAATTTTTTTTTGACTCTTCAAAGCATCTCTCGAGAGGTCACAATATTTTCATATTAAAATTTTCAGCGATTTTTAGTTGAAAAGAACAAACCCCATACCCAGCATATATTAGATGATATATTTGTCGTGAAGGACTAATTGGGACAAGGTCCCAGCATGCTGATCGATAATTATGCTAAAGCGAGGCGTGCACACAAGAACATGGGTCGTCCCAGTTCATGACATCGCAGAGCGTACTATAGCTTTCATTTGCCAATTAAATATAATAAATGTTCTTATTTGTTTGGCATTTTGCAGCATTGAACATTCTTTCTGCGCACGTATTCGCTTCAATGTTGAGGCAGAACCACAAAATGTCCGAACCTTAATCGATGCGTACGCATGTGGTCACAAAATTATAGAAAAATTATTTTAACAATATTAAGAAAACTACTTAAAATTCTTAAAAAGACTATAAAGTAGTACATCGTTTGGTTTGTAAAATGTAACAAATTTCTATTCAATAAAATCTAAGCGAAAAGAACAAGCCCAGCTGAGATGAGATAAACACCTTCACGTCTTTAATTCGTAAGTTGTAATTATCAGCCGAGATGAGATAAACAAGGGCGAGTCCCTATCAGTCATCACTTTCACTAGTTCAGCATTTGTTAGCCGCAACAAGCAATCATTACGACCCTGTTGCGTGAGGTGTCGGACACTCTTCCAATCCAGTACAAACAATTTCAACTGATACTTTGCAAAATCAGAAAACCTAAATATAAAAATTTTAAAAATCAGACGATTTTTTAAAACAACGGTGAATGATGACTCGGTTTTAAATGCTAATTGTTGTTTTAGGAATAAACACAATCTTCAAAACATATTTGACCATTAAATTTAATTTTCACTTGTTTCAATCTAAATAGTGAAGTCTGACATCAATGATCCGCGTTTATTGTAAGAGGCTTTTTTAACCAGCTAAAAACAAAAGTGAAAAAAAACTCATGTCTTGGTTTTTCAGCTTAAAAAATTACATTAAATCAAAATCTAGCAAATTATTTTTATACAAGTCAAACGATGCCGTTATGTGTAGTTATGTTTTACTTTTAATTTTTTTAAATATTTTATAATAATTTATTTACATATTTTAAACTCATCTTTTTTTGTGAGTCACGAGATTAAAATTTGTAGCTGCTTCCAGTCGAACAGCGTGGAAAATATATAATAGTGCCGTACTCATTTCCTCGCCTTCTTCTGGAGCTGTACTCTCTGCTTCCGCTGACTTCACCAACACCCATGGCCGCCTCGCCGCCGTCGCCGCATGGCGTCCCCTGCTCCGCCTCGCGTGGGACGTCTCGATGGTTTGGGGCTCTCCTTGTCGTGCCCCTCCTCGTCTGTTTCGCCGGCTCGGCGTCGGCGGCGCCGGGGCTGCTGAGGGAGGTGGTTGGGGAGGGGGGGAGGGACGGGCCCTTCTTCGAGCCGTTCAACGTGACCTACGACCACCGCGCGGTGCGCATCGGCGGGGTGCGGAGGATGCTCGTCTCCGCGGGGCTCCATTACCCCCGCGCCACCCCCGAGGTGAGGGTCGCGGCCTGAGACGGGGCTCTCTTTGCGCTTGGGCGGTGAGTCTTGGGGTGTGTCATTGTCGGCGGCGGTCGCCGGAGACCGGAGTCGTGTGGGTCCGGTGCTCGTGGCTCGGTTCGCATCGTAATCATCGTATGTATTTGAAGGCGTAACTAAGTGCTCGTTATCTTACCCTGTCACTGCGCGCAGCCACCTGAATTCCTGAAATATTTCGGTTTGTTAGGAACACATGTTTCTTAAAGACATTTAATTCCTTATGTGCCACTGGAAATTTCCAACATTTCCTTGTGGTGTTACCGGCAAGTTAAGGAATGATGCAGGCTTTCGGTGGCAAATAAGGAACCTGTTGTTTCGATAACTCTTTTGTACTGACGTGCAAATCGTGCCAGATGTGGCCTCGCCTAATTGCAAAGTGCAAGGAAGGTGGCGCGGATGTAATTGAGACGTATGTCTTCTGGAATGGTCATGAACCTGCAAAAGGCCAGGTAATGTAGTTGCTCATTTTTTCACTTCGATTGGCATGCACATTGTTCTTGAATCTTGATCGTAACCTATGCTGCTTGTCATAAATTCTGTCCCAGTATTACTTTGAAGAAAGATTTGATATTGTAAAGTTTGCGAAGCTGGTTGCTGCTGAAGGTCTATTTCTTTTCCTCCGTATCGGCCCATATGCTTGTGCGGAATGGAATTTCGGGTCTGTTTATATTTTAGCATTGAACTGTTGGAGTGTCTTAAGTTTGATCAATTCCACCTACCACATTGTCTGATTGTTTTCTCAATATTTGCTAGCACAAAGTGCATGCATCCATATTCACATCCTTGTATATCTATGATAATCCTTCTGAGCTTTTGCATATAGGCTCAAACTGTTTCTATCATGCAACAGTGTCCCAGAAGATAAGCTAATTCTAGGATGCTCGAATCTCGATAATAATGTACCGTTTATTTCCTTTTTACAAACAGTCAACTAGCACGGTAATCAAACTTATATAGTTTTACTCGTGAACAAAACTAATTTAAATTCTTTCATAGCCATGTATTCATGTATTGCCCACACTGTAATTATTAGATTATCTAGTTATTAGATTTATGCAAGCTTTCCTCACACAATTCAACTTCTGATGATGCATAATCTTATTTATTTCCATGTTCTTTTCTTCCTAATTAAACACTATCTTAACGATTTAAGATTATGGAGTTATGTTCTTTAACATTTCTCATATTGAGAAATACATGAATAAAATTATTTTAACAGTATATATTCTTTTGTTCTGCCATGCATTTCTCCAGTGGTTTCCCAGTTTGGTTACGTGACATCCCTGGGATAGAATTCCGAACAGACAATGAGCCATTCAAGGTAAAATGTATTCCATTGGATCCATGAACTTTTCTAGATCATGATTTTTCATCTAACAATAATTCTGTACTATGTAAAGTCAGTAAGATTCTTGCACCCTATGTGCAACATGATCATAGAATTTATTCATGCATATTTTTTTGTATGGATAATATACTGGAGCAAATAACCAATTTTTGGTAACCATTAATCCTTATAATTTTTTTACAGGTTGAAATGCAGACTTTTGTGACAAAAATTGTAGATATGATGAAACAGGAAAAGCTGTATTCTTGGCAAGGTGGTCCAATTATATTGCAGCAGGTCTGAAAACCATTTTTGAACCTCAGTTATTCAATCATGTTTTCAATAATATAAAAATTATTCAATTCAACTTCAAAAGAATCTATGCACTATATTACACAATTCATTCTCGTTATGCCTTTCCACAAACAAATCGGTTGCATGAAGCATCCTAATACCATATACCAACCCATTCTTCTTTTTTACTAGACTCATATGGCATCTAATTTATTTAAAATTAAAAGATATATGCAACAAAGTTACATGAAGCTGGTTATGATGGTTCGTGCCAGGTGTTGATTGTATTTTTATATATTAAGAAGTAAGAACTAACGTGAGTACATGAGTAATGTTCCTTTTGTACTTATCTGGAGAATGTTTGACAGATTGAAAATGAATATGGGAATATTCAAAGCAATTATGGTCAAGCAGGCAAGAGATATATGCAGTGGGCAGCTCAGATGGCAATTGGGCTAGATACTGGCACTCCTTGGGTGATGTGCAGGCAGACTGATGCTCCAGAACAAATTGTAGGTGGTCTCACTAATTTGGGAAGTTATGCTCTTTTGATTACTTTTTAGTTATTAATAGCGTACTATATAATATCTTCTATTTATATGAAGTAGTCAGGTACTCAGGTACTGATTCAACTCTCTTGGCAGCTTGATACTTGCAATGCATTTTACTGTGATGGATTTCATCCAAATTCTTACAATAAGCCAACAATATGGACTGAGGATTGGGATGGATGGTATGCGATTTCTTGCTGGATTTTCTCAATATCAGCTATGCTCCAACCACTCAGCTGAACTGGGATAATCAAATGTTCTATTGTGTGAATTGTTTTACTGCCTTGCATGATTGGGACCCAATTTGTTTATTGTAACAAATATGGATAGAACTTTAACCACAGGACTTTCTTCTTGCGTGCTAGATGAATACATCATCTACTCCCTCTGCTCACAAACAAATGCCATTTGGACACTGAAACACCCCCAAAATGCAACTTTGACAACTAATTACCATTGTAATTTATTTATAGAACCCAATAAATTGTAATATTATGGAAGTACTTGGATCTACACATAATTTTCATAAATACTATCTAATGCATGCATGTACAAATACTTTCTCAGGTTTATTCAATTCAATGATGTATTAACTACTGTTAGCTTATATTTTTTGAAAGAACTACTAATTCTACATCTATCTTCTTATTTCACCATATTATTAGTTAATATATTGGTGTTCTCTACAAAATACATCCTTACTTTTTTCTTTTTGACTTTTGAGTAATATTGTGTGCTGTACAGGTATGCTAACTGGGGTGGACGATTGCCTCACAGGCCTGCTGAAGACAATGCTTTTGCTGTTGCTCGTTTCTACCAACGTGGTGGAAGTTTGCAAAATTATTACATGGTAAGATTTTGCTCGGAGATTTCAGAAAAAAAAACATATCTTTTTTTTCTCTTTCTTAAATGATGGACCAAATTTTACAATCTGTAATTCCTTTCCCAACATTTTAGGGTGTTGTCGTTTGTCTCTTGCATGGCGGAATAGCATATATTTCCTATGTCTAGAGAGTAGAGCCAGAGAAACTTTAGTTTTGCCTACTCTTCATGTGGCAGGTTTATTGCAATGTGCACTGGCTGGGCACGTAAGAAAGGAGTGTGAAATTTAGTGCACAAAGGTATTTGCATCACCTATACCACTGACGTAGACGTTTGGTCCCCAAGATTCATGTGAACAGAATCCAAGTGCCTCTCCGTCAATGGTGTGGTTAAGGTATGAACAGAAATAAGACATGTGGAATCAGGTGTCATATGAAAAGAAGCACCTGAATCAAGAATTCATGGTGATGTACCTGGTGTCTCAGTAGAAGACTACGAAGCAAAAGCAGCAGAACCCGAAGGTGAAGAGACAGCCATGCGACGCAACAGCATAAGAATCTCGGTAGAGGCATCTGGACTGCGCTTGGAGTCTGAGTCTCCAGTGACTGGTGCTGCAGTACCTTTGGGCGAACGCCGACGAGCGATATCCTTCTTCCTGTAGCAAAACTGCTCCACATGACCATCCTGGTCACAATAAGTGCAGTGAAGACCATCCTTTGTCGTCATTCCGGAAGACGACGAGGACGAAGAGTAAGAACTGACGAAGAAGTCAGCAGACCAGCACCATGAAAACGAACCTCCTCAGTACGAAGAGCAGTGAGAGCCTCCAACATAGTGACACGAGGGTAACGGGCAAGAAGATGCGCACGAACTTGCTCAAATTCGAGCCGAAGACGTATAACAAAATCGTAAACTCGACGAAGCTCCAGACGAGATTGTTGGCGCTGACAACAAGCACAAGTTCGGGAATCATGATTTTTTTTCAGTATCAAGAGCAGCATCCAAAGAGTCCATCCAAAGAGTCCAACTGACGCCACACCGCGGAAAGCTGGACGTAAAACTCATCCATCTTAGAATCACCCTGCTGTAGTGGCTTCTCGTGACGAAGAGCAGCAAGATACTGATAGTCACCCGAAGGCTCATAACGATCCCGAAGATGTGACAACATCAGCTGCGTAGATGCCAAAGAGACCACTTCTGCAGTAAAATGCACCTCCATGCTAACAATCAAAATAGCAGAGGCACGAGCATCTTCATCAGACCAAAATCTGTATGCGGTGTACTGAGAGTTGTAAGAATCCATAGTTTCCTTACACTCATCGGAGGTCTTCTTATTAGCATCAGCAACACCTGTAGACGGCGAAGAAGGCAGCACCGGGGGATCAGGACGCGGCGGACAAGAAAGCTCGCCGGTAAGAAAATCCTAGAGGCATTGCCCACGCATGTGAATGCGCATGTGCTGGGCCCAATCCTGATAGTTGAGCCCATGAAAAAGCATGGAGCACAGAGGAACATAAACGGTGCCTGACGACATTTTTTTTACACGGCTCGGGCTCGAACTCCACCAATGTTTCCGCTGAAAAGCGGCTCGGGCGGCTCAAGACACCAACCGACCGACTGAGTCAAGCCCAACTAGGGTTTAACTGGGGCACAACGGCGGCGGCGGGAGAAGGTCTCGACGGCGACGGGCACAGAGGCGGCGGAGGATCCGGTCTCGGCGACCTCGGCTCCCATTTTCGCGGTCTTGGCGGCGGCGGGACGAACCGGAGATGGCAGCGACGGTGACGGGTCCCGGATCCGATCACCGAGCGAACATCACCAAGTGGCGTCGTGGCGAACGGCGCCGAGTGGCGGCGCGGACCAACAGTGCGGTGGCCGGTGAAGAGCAGCGCCTCAGCGAATAAGCGGCGCCGTGGCGGACGGCACCGAGCGGTGGTGCCGCGGGGTACCCCGATCTGGATCGGGAGAGTCCCGATCTGGATCGGGTGAGGACGCGGCCGCCGGCGGCGAGCGGCGGTGCGGTGGGGAACCCAGATCTTGATCGGGAGAGCCCTGATCTGGATCGGGTGGGGACGAAGGATGTCGGCGCCGGCCAAGAAGACGACAAGCGGACGACGACGTGGATGAGGTGGGCAACGACGCGAAGATGGGAGCCGAGGTCGCCGGGAACGAGACGACAACGGCGAGACGTAGAGACCGAGTTCGCCGGAGATAAGACGACAACGGCCGGAGAAGGAGAAAGAGATGGCGCAAGTGCAACGCCTTTGAGGAACCCTAACACGAGCCTTGCTCTGATACCATGTTAGGAATAGCACTTGTATTCATATGGGGGCCAAAGGGCCAGTATATATACAGAGTACAAGGGCAAAAAGGCAATAGGCTAGAAAACCCTAATACAGTAAAGGGACGGGCTAGGCTCATATACACAACCCAAATATATATCTCTAAGAGTCTCAAATGCATAATCTAGTACAGTTTGTGCTTTGTGATTTGATGAATGAGATAAAATGGTTGAGACCTACATGTTTTTCTTTGATGTAATGCTATGCACGTGCTGCCAGGGCGGTTAACCATGTAGTGTGGATTTGACCCACAGGCTTATATGACACAAGCACATAACTACATAAGTAGATAAGGTTTTATTGGTCAGACACTCAGACTCATGGACTTATCTTGCATGCATTTGCATAAAGATATTAGCCTTTATTGATCTGTGCAGTAATTCTGAAATTTCCCATTTTATGTTTTTTCTTTTGCCATCCAGCCTTCTAGGATAAACTTCAATCCTGCTACTTTTATTATACATTCTAGCCTGCAGTTAATCAAATTAATTTCATTTCCATCATGAAGGCATTTTTATCATGCCCAACTACAATTTTTTTTAATATTTAGAGTAAGAGAATATTTCCTTTGCAGTTTTTTGGTGGAACAAATTTTGCCCGAACTGCTGGTGGTCCACTTCAGATAACAAGTTATGATTATGATGCTCCAGTTGATGAGTATGGTATGTAAAGTTGTGGATAAGTGCTAGTTTTGATAAGTAATCTTGTTCTAGATGAAAGGTATATTCATGCCTTTTAGTTTGAATATATTATAGATAACATTCATGATCCATGACATGTTTTTGTCAGGTATCTTAAGGCAGCCTAAGTGGGGGCATCTGAAAGATCTACATGCAGCTATCAAACTTTGCGAACCAGCTCTTATTGCAGTAGATGGCTCACCTCAATATGTAAAGTTAGGGTCAATGCAAGAGGTTCGTTGCCATTTTTCCTTTTGGTTTCATAAACTTTGTTCAAGCCTTCTATTATCTCTTCAAGGAAAATGAGACAGATCAATATGTTGATTTTCTGCCCCCCCCCATTCAAATGGTACTCGCATGGTTACATTGTATCTATTGAACTAAGGTTAGGCCTTTTGTAGGCCCGACTATCACAGTATAGCGACCTAAATCTAAATGTGCAGTTCTCAAGTTAAAAGGACCAAGCGATACCCTGCAAAAATATAGGGACATGCGAGGCACTTTCCTTGAGAAGTAGGGGAGTAGGTATGCTATATGCATGTTACATAGTTTCCAATGAGCAAGTGGTGTGAACAGTTTGTTCCATAAATTGTTGAATTTTTTATTAGATGACAAGCTTATTGTTATTATCATCAAAATTTTACCTTCGGAAATAGATTGTTATTGGTTAGCATGGCAATCCTGCTGCTTAGATTTTTCTGGTTAGAGCAAGAGTTTGGTTTTTAATATGGTCTTTCTTGCACAATACATTTTACATTGTAAACACCAGTACTTTGCTTGGTGCTTACACTCTTTGATTCAGGCACATGTATATTCCAATGGCAAAGTTTATGCAAACAGAAGCATGACAGGAAACACACAGATTTGCTCAGCTTTTCTTGCCAATATCGATGAGCATAAATATGTATCAGTCTGGATCTTTGGCAAATCTTATAATCTACCTCCGTGGTCTGTGAGCATTCTACCAGACTGTGAAAACGTGGCTTTCAATACTGCACGGGTTAGTAATGTCAAGCTGTACATAGTATTTTTCTTCCTATTGAGCTTTGCACGTGGAACTGAGTGCTCTTGGAAACTTGGATATGGCCAAAGAAAGCGCCTTGAAAACTTAAATTCAAAATTCGGACAGAAACTGACCAAAAACCACCTTATTATTGGAACTGACTGGTGGTGGTTTTTGGTGCGCCACTTAAAAGTGTCATTGGAATTTTGGAGTACTTGTTATTCTTGTCTGTTGACAAATACACCGAGTTTGGAAACACGGTCTGTGAAATTTGCCTTGCATATGTATGGTTCTGGTGGTATATGAGTTCTAACTGAATTTTGAAACTCAATACTATAAATAGGTATGAAACATCTTGTAACCAAACTTCAAATTTTATCCAATCATACACACCTATCAGATAGTGCAAGGTTTGGGCGCCCAGTCATCAAGGTGTTCTAGTTTTTTTACTCTCTCTCTACACACACGCGGGCGCCAGATAAGGTAATCAAGTACAATACTAAGGAGGACCAAACTGTTGAACAGAAGAGCTTTCCACTGTAAGATACTCAATATAATCATTAATCACAGATTTGTAAGCTACAGGGATATTTACACCCCCCCCACCCACCCTCCCCACCCCCCCGGCCTGCCTTGCTTGTACAAGTTGTGGTCCTCATCAGCACGAACTGATGCCTAGAAGCACCCCTTCAATACATTACCCATGTGGATACACACGCATGCAGCTTGTGCAGTGAGGGTTGATGTTTTGATACCATCTGCAACACCTTGTAGCGCAAAACCAGCTCATAACCCAGCCCTCGTGTGGGGTGGGCCTACATACATACCACCTCTAGGTATTTGTCCTCACTTTTCCCAAAAGGATTAACCAGGAACTGCTATAATTTGAGCCAACAAGCACAAACTCAACGTAAACTAGAAATGTAGTTCTAAAGGGCAGGGTGTTCCATGAATATTTTTATTAAACTTATTCTGCCATTGGAGGCATGAACCTTGTGTGAAACTGCTGTTACTAGATTATTCATGCTTTTGTGAGTTTAACATGTTAGAAAAAAAATGACTCTTTTAAGTTTTTGAATGGCAGTACAAATATCCCAAATAAGCATATTAAACTTATCTTACTGAACAAATAGACAATGACATTCGGTCATTCTTTTCAGGTTGGTGCACAAACTTCGGTTTTTACTGTAGAATCTGGCTCCCCCAGTTATTCAAGTAGACATAATCCTCGTGTTCTCTCACTTAGAGGTGGAGGCCCCTATCTCTCCGGTACATGGTGGACTTCAAAAGAGACTATTGGTACATGGGGTGGCAAAAGCTTTGCTGCTCAGGGAATATTGGAGCACTTGAAAGTCACAAAGGACATGTCTGACTACTTGTGGTATAGTATCAGGTGAATGTTGACCTATACCCTGTTGTAGAATATATAATTTTTGTGAGTTCAGATTCTATTGAGGACCATCTGCTCATGTTTTTATAGTTAGTTGATGATAGATTGATTTGAAATTCTGAGCTTTGCCCCATTGTGCCATCATCATTAACCGTTTGGACTTGATCTAGGCATGCATTTTGATGTATGCCCTAGAGAGAGGTCCTAGATTGTGGAACAAGCATGAGGAATATAAACAAATTAACATTGTCATATAGTTCTGCGTCTAGATTAAGTACTTGGGGAACCAAGTTTCATGATAGATTTGATACTATATATTATTCTGTCATATGAAGCCGTGCACAATTGAACGTGGTTTTTCTTTTTATATAATTGTAATTTGTATATTCTGCCATGTGCTCTGAAATATATGCATGAATTGCTGTCATCATAACTGCAATTCTAAATTTAGCATGCTATCAAACGGTACATTTTGTGAGGATCAATAGCTATGTTCAATACATATCATTTTCATTTGTATTATCTTGTTTATTTATTGGCAGGAATATCTTTTTTTATTCGCCTAAGGTCGACTTGATCTGAAGTTCTATTTCGCTTGGTGGTAAACTAAATTTAGGAGTAACTTTGCATTACTTTTCGAGAATTTTTATGTTAGTTTGATCACCCAAACTGAAATATTTATTTGGCTGCTTGCACCTAGCATTTAACAATAGATAGATATTTATTCTCACTTCAAAATACTACAGTTTTATTAGTTCAATTTTTTATGGTTGACAAGTTTGCAGTTTGACTGTTATGTGCTTCACTTTCTGCTAATCAACTCATTACATTTGGCTATCTAATTAGCACATGCGTTTTTTTTAATTCAACAGTGTAAACGTCTCTGATGAGGATGCTGCATTTTGGAGTTCGAAGGGGGTTCTTCCTTCACTAACAATAGACCAAATTCGCGATGTAGCTCGTGTATTCGTAAATGGGCACCTTGCAGGTATTGATACTTGGCAGGAATTTTTATTCTTGGCAAGAAAAACTCTTTGTTCGGTCACATTTACTAACAATCGTGTCATTGTATTTATGTGAAAACAAATTACCCTGCCTTCTTTTATTTCCTAATTTTGATGGCAATGGTCTTGTTTTTGCAAGTAAACTTATTTGTAAACTTCATGTCATGTTTTTTGTATCGATTTTTCCAAACATATGAACCATTAATTAGTGTCGGTGGAGTTGAACATTTATTATCACATTATTTGAGTAATTGAACCACATGTTTCAAGATTCCTGCCTGCCTGGGCACTGCCCAGTAGTCAATTTGTGTAGTATAATGTAGATTATCGCTGGTAACTAATCGAGAAACTGTTCAATCACCAGTAAATAGCTGGGTCTGATCAATTTTGGAATGCAGTCATACATGTTCTGTTGTTAATGTTTCTTTATCAGTGCATACATGAAAATGATTAATTATTTTCGAAATAATTTTTCAATATGAAGGCAGTCAAGTTGGTCACTGGGTCTCACTAAATCAATCAGTTCAACTGGTTCGAGGTCCTAATGAGTTGACACTTTTGTCAGAGATCGTTGGCCTGCAGGTATTTCGTTTCTTCTGATATGCTTTTTGAAGTTAATTGTATCATTTATAGCATGCGAGAGGCCAAAAGCACATACTTACTACCTCAAAATTCATACATTCACTTATGTTAAAATAAATTATAAAAAATTAACAATTGTCGTACCATTGAGCCTAACGGTTTGTAAGTTAACTTTGGTAAATGCACTCGGTTGTATTTGTTGGGGGGCGAGGAAAGATGGCTGGACCAGTTTCGTAATCCCTTTTTTGTTTCATCTGGTTCACTGATGTCATTCCCTAAATCCCTCATTTCAATTCAGTTTCCATACCAGAAGCATATAATAGCATCTAGATTGTGCCCCAAGTTGCAAGCTACAATCAAAAAGTTAAAATATTGGGGAGAAAAAATGGCTGCTTTGACCTGTTTTTGCTGGAGAAACTGGAGCCGGCCATATCTGGAAGGTGTTTCAATTCAGACAATGTTGGAATTCACTCTGAGCAAGTTTGCAACGAAACTACCATTTAAAAAAATGCAATGAACCCAGGTTGAAACTCTGAGGTTCAACATATTATGGTGAAGGACTTTTTCAGTTAAATTTAAGCTTACTACATGTACAGTACCTGGGCATGTGATATATCATTTTCATTTGTTTATCACTCTGTTATATCTACTACATGTATGATCATCACACAAAAGACATAAAACTTTATTTCTTGTTCCATAACCTCTTGGACATTCGCAAAGAACTATGGTGCTTTCTTGGAGAAGGACGGAGCTGGATTTAGAGGTCAAGTAAAACTCACTGGCTTCACAAATGGGGATATTGACCTGACTAATTCCCTTTGGATATATCAGGTAGAAACGACCCACAGTTATTAATCTTTGTTTATGACAACATAGAGCACACTTGAATTTCGGTCATGTTTATATTCACTTGGTGTTATCCAGTTGGTGTTGTCGTATATTCCATCCATTCACATATGAATCATTAATATGTGGGTGTGGTTTGCATGGTTCAAACTGTGTGGAGCCATGGCGATTTTACATTAGAAGGGTAAAGGTAATAAAATATGTAATACTATACTTACAATGAGGATGGCAAACAATTGAACTGTATATGTCATTACTCTAGCCCAAATTCCTTGTTAGTACCCGCAGAAAATATAGTCAATAAAGTATGAAGTTCAAGCTCTTATTTGGACTACTATAGTTCTGTTTCATGCCTTTGCTGTACCACAACAAATGTTGCATACAGTATCTCTCACCATTTGTTCTCCACCTAGTTTTGCTTCCAGACAAGCACTTCTTTGCTATGTATTTGAACCATTCAATCCTGATTTGACTGCGTCACGCATGTGTAACATGTATATTTAAAATGTAGGTTGGATTAAAAGGCGAGTCTTCAATGATTTATGCTCCTGAGAAACAGGACTGTACTAAGTGGAGTAGCATGCAGTCAGACGATATTCAGTCGCCCTTCATATGGTACAAGGTAGGTTGGCTTTTCACTGTTAAGAGATATATTACGATATATTAGGGGTCCTTAATTAATTATGATGGATTAGATCCTTTGTCCTTATTTGGGCTTTCCCTGTCTTATCTAGGCTTCTCAATTTCTCATGTACCCTGTATATACAGGCCCTTGGCCTACAGATCAATACATCTCATATTTATAAATGCTACTGTATGTTGCTGACAGTATGGTGGTATTGATTTTTCACTACTTATCATTACTTCTAGCACTAGCATGATACATCCTTCATATAATTACTACCTTCTCAGCTCAGGCAAATCTTGTGGCATAACTGCTCTATCCATTAGAATCGGGTCATCCAACATCTTTATTGTGTCTTAGGTACTGTTTTCTGTATGCAGGCCATGTTTGATGCACCTGAAGGTACCGAACCTGTTGCCATTGATCTCGGTAGCATGGGAAAGGGGCAGGCTTGGGTTAATGGGCATCTAATTGGGCGCTACTGGTCACTAGTAGCACCAGAGTCTGGGTGTTCATCCCCGTGCAATTACCCAGGAGCCTACAATGAAAGGAAGTGTCAATCAAACTGTGGACTGCCTACACAAAGCTGGTATCAAGAATAATGCTTCCAACATATTTGTTTCTTGGTGATAGGAATTATATTTTTTGTTTTTCTATTTTTATATTTATTACATAGGTAAGCATTACGTGCAAATAAACCACACATTTGAATTTCCTTTTTTGCGTTAGAGAATATGCCCTGTAGCGTGTGGATAATAAGCTGACATTCATGTAGCCAACAATATTATTTCGCAATCCTCGTAGATACAGAAGACATGCACAATAAATACAGTGCCAAGTCATGAAAAAATGTAACACCCATTGTGTAGCCCATAGATTTTTTCCATTTAGAATTTTATGTACAACAATAATCAGTTTGCCGATTTTTCGTTGTTGCTGGTACTTGGTCTTTTATTTGTAATTTTCCAACCATAGTATTCATGCTTGTTCCAATCAGGTACCACATACCACGAGAGTGGCTGCAGGACAAAGCCAATCTACTGGTACTGTTTGAGGAAACTGGGGGAGACCCATCAAAGATATCACTGGAAGTTCATTACACGAAAACAATCTGCTCAAGAATATCAGAGGATTATTATCCTCCTCTTTCTGCCTGGTCGCGCCTTGCCAATGGTCGTGTCTTGGTAAATACTGTAGCACCAGAACTGCACTTGCGGTGCGATGATGGGCATGTAATCTCAAAGATTACATTTGCGAGTTATGGAACTCCTTCTGGTGGCTGCAAGAACTTTTCTGAAGGAAAGTGCCATGCATCCAGTACTCTGGACTTGGTGACAAAGGTAAGCTGGCAAACATTCAACATCTATGTCTAGTAAACATCCTCTATTTCTAATGGAGTAATGTCAAAATATCATTTTAGTTTCCAATGCTCAAGTCCCATCTTTTATAAGAAAAAAATATTTCCAAAATTCAGAACTAAGAAGGAAAGAGAATATTTGGAGGGATTTATTACTTCAGCTTCTACACAATGCGAAGATTAAATTTGATCGAGAAAGTGACCAAAAATCTTACAAACAAGAAAGATGGGGGAAAGATGCCACTATTACCTGTTTCTTAAGATTAACTTTGAACCTAATATATGTTCTCAGTGGCTGCAATATTTCTTTTTGAAATATATTCAAACTGTTAGATAAGGGACATGCATGCTACATGCCTGAACCCAGTTCAGTGAACTTGATTTCATTGCATATATCCACTAAAAAGTAGATGGCACAATCTTCTTTTGTTGAAAAGCGATGCCGTGATATTCTGTTTGCTGCATTTTTTTTTCAGGCGTGCGTTGGCAACGACAAATGTGCGATAAGTGTTTCGAACGATGTGTTCGGCGATCCATGCCGTGGAGTCCTCAAGGATCTAGCAGTTGAGGCCGAGTGCTCCCCGTCGGTAGCCACCCCAGAGCGTCGAGAGGAAATGTGACGTGGAATTCCTCGTGGCAGAATCGTGTGGATAGTGTGCAGGCTGCTCATCCATTGTTGTACTAGCAAGCACCTGGTTTATCCCCATAAGATTTAAGCAAATGAGAAGGAAAAATAATATATATTTCCCATCGCGTGCGAGATTTCGTGGGCTTTGATTTTTGCCTAGGACGTGCTTATAGGAAGTGAGATATGCTTAAGCTTACTCTTTTATTTTAGAAAGATATGCTTTTGCTTGCTTGCAACGCTTGGTATCTGCGCCTAGTTTGTCGTGCGTTGCGCTGCATTTGAAAATCGGTGTCGCGGCAGCAAGTGCACCTCGTCGACGATGCGGCCGGGGGAGGGGACGGTGAGCCTAGACCAGCTTCGGCACCTGCGTACACGCACGTCGCCGTCGGGCCGGAGCTCCTAGAGGTGGGCTCTACAGGTTGCAACTACTATTTTCTTCCCATATATATCAACGAGGTGTAGTATAAAAAATAGGAATATAGAAGAAAATAAAGTATCACATTGGTACCTCAACTATGGTCGGTGAATCAATTTGATCTTTAGTGTGAAATACCGAATAAGGGTGGTATTCGAACTAGTAACACTGGGACGATTTAATTCTTTGACTAGTCAACAATGCGGGTTTTAGGATTTTCTACAATCACGGCGGATAAAATCAGGCCACTTTGATCCTTTGACTAGTCAACAAGGTGGGTTTTAGGATTTTGCAAGCACGGCGTCCACGCAGGCGGATTTTACTGAGATGGCAGACATATGGCATCCTTCCTCTCTCTTGCTCTCTCTCTCTCACACACACACACTCCTTCCCCTACCCTTATACCTCCCTCCAGCGTCGATCAACTCCCTTCCTCTAGATGCCCCCTCCTCCACTAGTGCCAGCCAATTCTCTCCCTCCCTCCTAGCACCTCCCTTCTCCATCGGTGTCAGCCAACTCCTTCCTCATTGTGCTCCACCCGTCTTTTCCATTCTCTCCAACCCGAGTTAACCTTCCCCCTTGTAAGGTTCAAAGACTCCGTGTGATATTCTCGATGAATTCACATGGGCTTGGTGTTGATGAAGTCGAAGGGAGCTTCCAAGCATGGCATCAAGGTAGATAAGTCATCGATGAACCCCAGAGTGGAGTTGGGTTTATGTATAACTTTTTTTTTCTTAGATTTTAGGGGTTTGTGGATGAGACTGTCTCATTGTGGTCTTGTTATGGATGAGATTCTCGCTAATGTGAAGTGTCAGCTTGAGAGTGTGAGTGGTAGGTTCCATTGGTGCTTCATAGAGGTTTGACCTGACAAGAATAAGATCATCTACCACCTATTACTCAAGTTTCAAGTTTGGAGGATGAAGCTTGGTGACCTCTCAAGAAAGACATTGTGAGAGACCCAAATTGTTGCGAATGCCAGAGTCTTGTCTATCAGAGGAGTGAAGGGCTACCACCAAGTTAAGTGGAGCTATACCCCTCTTTTTGAAGGGTGTTCCAACAGGGACTTAGGGAAAGGGAAACCTTTCTCCGTACCTTGAGATAAAAATATGTTGTCTCCCTCTTTACATTCGTGTACTTATCATTTCCTTTGCTAGTCCCCTCTTTACATTCGTGTACTTATCATTTCCTTTGCTAGTCTGTTGTTCTTGCTTGCTTAATGAGTAGAAAATTTTGATGTCACACTAATTCCAAGAAAAAATCTAAAAAGATTGCTAGGACCCTATTCAACCAGCCCTTCTAGGGCTCCTTGATCCTTTCACCCTCTCCCTCTTTCCCTGCCACCACAGCGAGCTTGGAGCTCGAGCATTGTGCAAAGAGTCGCTCCTTGGGGTCTTGGAGCTGTCAGTGCCGTCAATTTAGGGGAAGTCACTTGCCCTCGTTGGAATTTATTTGCTGCTGCCACCCTTCCCCTCTCTCCTTGCACACAACAACAAGCTTAGAGCTCGAGCACCATGCTGAGAATAACGTCTTGGAGTCTCAGAGTTGTTGGCACCGTCAATTTAGGAGAAGCTACCCGCCCTCGCCAAAATTTCTTCACCGAGCCACCAACGTTCCTTTGGTCATCGTTCATTTGCTTCTCCCTTTCCTTCGTCGTCGAGCTCAATGAGCCCTCTCTGACCCCTCCCTAAGTTCTTGAACCTTTTCGCAAACTTCCACCGCTATCATTCATCGCTAGAGCATTGCATGCATTGTGTGCCGCCACCTTGCATCGTTGCCATAGCTGCGCCTTCGCCCTTGCTCTCCATTAGTCATCTGTAACATCCCAACCATCCTCCCTCCTGCGTTCCACCTTCCCTAGTCGTTGGCCACCGTCCGGCGCTGCCCTCTCACTAGTGAAGCCCGCCACTAAGCATGCTCTCTCTCTCTCTCTCTCTCTCTCTCTCTCTCTCTCTCTCTCCCATGCCGATGTGTCTACCATGTTTGTACCATGTGTTCTCCATGTTAGCTACAACACTCAAGTGGATGTCACATCAGCGGGAAATCCCAAAAAAACGCTCTGTTGACCGATCAAAGGACCAAAGTGGTCCGATTTTGATTTTTAAGGACCATTCTTACATGGTATTCCATATTAGGGACCAAATTGGTGCATGGAACATAGTTGGGAGATTAATTTAGTACCTTTTTCTAAAAAAGTCCTAAATAATCAAAACTATTAGATTATGAAGAATGAATGAGTCATATTAGGGCTTCACACCCAACACCCAAGCACCTTCCCATCTACCCTGCGATTTCTGGTGTTTAGTTGTGATGCATATTCATGGATCGCGTCATGCATACATACACGTGCAGTTGTGACACATATACGCAACATATGCTTTGTTAAGAATTAAGTGTTCTTTATTGATTGATCGAACAGAGATTTACAATGGGGATCGTATCCCCTTTTATACACTGAGAAACAATGCGTCCTTTCTCCTATCAACGCATCTTCTCGTTTGGGTCGCGTCCTTTGCCTTGCATGGCGTCGGTTGAGACGAGGCGCCTTCTCCTATTTTCCAGCGAGCGAACAACTCCCCCCTCTGCCTTTCCTGTGCGTAAACAGAGAGAGAAAAGTGGTTTTCCTTTTTAACCATTAACTTAATTATCTTAATCATTGATTAAGAAATAATTAATCGTAACACTCCCCCTTGGGTAAAAAGGATCATGTATTTATCAAATACAAATCTAGTTATATTTAGAGATTAGCTCCCCCTGAATTTTGCAAGTTTCGCAATCGTCTCATACCTATTCCATGAACATATTTTTGAAACAAAGAAGTAGGTAAAAACTTAGTGAATAAGTCAGCTAAATTTTCGCAAGACTTAGTTTGCAAAATATTAACCTCACCACTCTTCTGGAGTTCGTGAGGATAAAAGAATTTGGGAGCAATATGCTTAGTCATATTATTCTTTATATAACCTGATTGCATTTGAGTTATACAAGCTACATTATCCTCATAAATAATTGTGGGGGTGTCACATGGATTAATTCCACATGATTTCTCTATGTGGTTAATCATCCTGCGAAGCCACACACATTCACGTGAAGCTTCATATAATGCGATTATTTCAGAATGATTAGTAGAAGTGGCCACTAAAGTCCGTTTACAAGACTTCCATGAAAAAGTCGTTCCACCATAGAGAAATACAAATCCAGTATGAGATCTGGCATTATGGGGATCTGACATATAGCCAGCATTAGTGTATCCCACCATGGTCATTTCTTGATTTTTCCTATAGAATAAACCAAGATCTTGTGTACCTCGGAGGTATCTGAAGATATGTTTAACACCAGCCCAATGTCTTTTGGTTGGTGCTGAGCTAAACCTAGCTAATAAATTAACTGCAAATGCAATATCCAGTCGGGTGCAATTTGCAAGGTAAATTAGTGCTCCAATTGCACTAAGATATGGAACTTCAGGTCCCAAAATATCTTCATTATCACTCCTCGGTTTAAACGGATCTTTATCTCTATCGAGTGACCTTACGACCATAGGGGTTTTTAATGGATGAGCTTTAACCATATTAAATTTCTTCAATATCTTCTGGATATAGGCAGACTGGTAAATAAGGACTCCTTCAGGGAAGTGCTGAAGCTGCTGGCCTAAGCAAAATTTGGTTTGACCCAAATCTTTCATTTCAAACTCCGTCACAAGATGATTGCTAGCTTCCTTAATTTCCTCTGTGGTTCCAATCAGATTAAGATCATCTACATATACAGAGATGATACAAAATCCTTTCGATGATTTCTTAATGAAAACACAGGGACAATCATCACTATTAATGTATCCCTTCTTCAGGAGGAATTCACTTAGTCGGTTGTACCACATTCTACCCGACTGTTTTAAACCATATAATGATTTAATCAATTTGACGCAATACATGTTGCGATTAATTTTGGGATTCGGTAATTTGAGCCCTTCAGGGACTTTCATATATATGTCCGAATCCAGTGACCCATATAGATATGCTGTCACTACATCCATCAACTGCATTTTCAAATTCAAATTTACTGCCAGTGAAATTAAATATCGGAACGTTATTCCATTCATAACAGGAGAGTATGTCTCATCATAATCGATGCCGGGTCGCTGTGTAAACCCTTGTGCTACGAGCCTCGCTTTATATCTCACCACTTGGTTATTTTCATTCCTTTTACGGATGAAAACCCATTTGTTTCCTACAAGGAAAACATTAGGAGGTGTTGGTATCACATGACCAAAAATCTCTCTTTTGTTCAGCGAGCTCAATTCTGCTTCTATTGCCTCCTTCCATCTGACCCAATCGGCGCTTCGGCACTTTCGACCATGGACTTGGGTTCGTGGTCCACCAAAGGTTTTAGCAATTTTGGAAGCAAAATAAATGTCGACAATCGTAGCATTTCTTTTATATAATTCTCCTGAATTAACATAATGGATTGAGATCTCTTCATTTATATCTTCGAACTCCTTATTTCCCAAAATAGAGTTCAAATGTTCCGATGTCCCAACTATTGTATTTGTGCGCACATTTTTGTTGGGATCCTCAACTTCAGGTTGAGTTACAACTGCTAGTTGCATTACCTTTTTAGGTTGATTATCATTCTCGACTTTGGTGGTAAATCAGAGGGATTTTTGTTTCCTTGAGCGCTTTTTGAACTAAATCCTTACAACCGAGCTCTCCCCTCTTTCTAACATTAGGGGTAGGAGTGGTTTTTCTAGGTACCTCCACTCTCTCCGGTGCATTAGCTGCAGGTATATGCGACTTAGTTACACCCTTATGGTCAGTAAATGCATCTGGCAGATTATTTGCAATATATTGCAAATTTATAATCTTCTGAACTTCCAGTTCAGATTCATTAGTACGTGGATCCAAAGATTGAATGCCCACGGCATCCCAATTTATTTCCTGGCATTCTTTGTGGTACTTATTATCTCCCCCTAATGCCGGGAAATTATCTTCATCGAAGATACAATCAGCGTACCTAGCCGTAAATGATCCTCATTAGTGGCTCTAGGTATTTTATTATTGACGGAGATTTATACCCCACATAGATCCCCAACTTCCGGTGAGGACCCATTTGTGTACACTGAGGTGGTGAGATTGGTACATACATAGCACATCCGAATTTTCGGAGATGGGAAATGCTTGGTTCATTTCCACGTACCATTTATAATGGGGAAGCTGTATGATATGCAGTTGGTCTGATTTGGATTAATGCGGCAGCATGTAAAACCGCATGGCCCCAACAGCTGGTTGGTAGCTTACAGTTCTGTAAAAGAGGCCTAGCAATGAGCTTAATCCTTTTTATCAAAGATTCAGCTAAGCCATTTTGTGTGTGGACATATGGTACAGAATGCTCTACATTAATGCCCAGAGCCATGCAATAATTACTAAATGCTTTTGAACTAAATTCAGCAGCATTATCCAGACGAATGTTTTTTAATCTTTTCTTCAGGAAAATTGGCTCTTAATTTGATGATTTGGGCAATTAATTTAGCAAAGGCATGGTTTCTTGTAGACAAAGAATGCTACATGAGACCACCTAGTAGATGCATAGATGAGTACCATAAAATAACGAAATGGCCCTGATAAGGGTTGTATAGGTCCACATATATCACCCTGAATTCTTTCTAAGAAATTCAGTGGTTCATTTTTCACTTTAAGGTATGATGGCCTTAAAATTAATTTCCCTTTTACGCAAGCAATGCACACAAAATCTTTAGGTTTCGGGAAATCGAACCTTTGATATTATGGCCAATGAAACTTTTATGCGATTTTACGCATCATACCCAAACCTGGATGACCAAGACGGTCATGCCAAATCTTGAACTTGTCAAGATTTTTAAAGATGGTTTTAACGCAACATATGGTTCGGGTTTAATATGCGTGTAGTACAAACCGATGAAAATGAAGGAAGCTTTTCAACCACTTGTTTTATGCATCCATGAATTTTAGTTAAGAACGAAATTCTTTTCCGTTCTCACTACAAGTCTCCACATGGAAACCATTGGCGCGAATATCTTTAAAACTTAATAGGGTACGTTTAGATTCAGGATACAAAAGTGCATCCTCAATTATAATTTGAGAGTGGTTTTCCTTTTAACCATTAACTTAATTATCTTAATCATTGATTAAGAAATAATTAATCGTAACACTCCCTTGGGTAAAAGGATCATGTATTTATCAAATACAAATCTAGTTATATTTAGAGATTAGCTCCCCGAATTTTGCAAGTTTACAATCGTCTCATACCTATTCCATGAACATATTTTTGAAACAAAGAAGTAGGTAAAAACTTAGTGAATAAGTCACTAAATTTTCGCAAGACTTAGTTTGCAAAATATTAACCTCACCACTCTTCTGGAGTTCGTGAGGATAAAAGAATTTGGGAGCAATATGCTTAGTCATATTATTCTTTATATAACCTGATTGCATTTGAGTTATACAAGCTACATTATCCTCATAAATAATTGTGGGGGTGTCACATGGATTAATTCCACATGATTTCTCTATGTGGTTAATCATCCTGCGAAGCCACACACATTCACGTGAAGCTTCATATAATGCGATTATTTCAGAATGATTAGTAGAAGTGGCCACTAAAGTCCGTTTACAAGACTTCCATGAAAAAGTCGTTCCACCATAGAGAAATACAAATCCAGTATGAGATCTGGCATTATGGGGATCTGACATATAGCCAGCATCAGTGTATCCCACCATGGTCATTTCTTGATTTTTCCTATAGAATAAACCAAGATCTTGTGTACCTCGGAGGTATCTGAAGATATGTTTAACACCACCAATGTCTTTTGGTTGGTCTTGAGCTAAACCTAGCTAATAAATTAACGCAAATGCAATATCCAATCGGTGCAATTTGCAAGGTAAATTAGTGCTCAATTGCACTAAGATATGGAACTTGGTCCCAAAATATCTTCATTATCACTCCTCGGTTTAAGCGGATCTTTATCTCTATCGAGTGACCTTACGACCATAGGGGTTTTTAATGGATGAGCTTTAACCATATTAAATTTCTTCAATATCTTCTGGATATAGGCAGACTGGTAAATAAGGACTCCTTCAGGGAAGTGCTGAAGCTGCTGGCCTAAGCAAAATTTGGTTTGACCCAAATCTTTCATTTCAAACTCCGTCACAAGATGATTGCTAGCTTCCTTAATTTCCTCGTGGTTCCAATCAGATTAAGATCATCTACATATCTGAGAGATGATACAAAATCCTTTCGATGATTTCTTAATGAAAACAGGGACAATCATCACTATTAATGTATCCCTTCTTCAGAGGAATTCACTTAGTCGGTTGTACCACATTCTACCCGATTTTTAAACCATATAATGATTTAATCAATTTGACGCAATACATGTTGCGATTAATTTTGGGATTCGGTAATTTGAGCCCTTCAGGGACTTTCATATATATGTCCGAATCCAGTGACCCATATAGATATGCTGTCACTACATCCATCAACTGCATTTTCAAATTCAAATTTACTGCCAGTGAAATTAAATATCGGAACGTTATTCCATTCATAACAGGAGAGTATGTCTCATCATAATCGATGCCGGGTCGCTGTGTAAACCCTTGTGCTACGAGCCTCGCTTTATATCTCACCACTTGGTTATTTTCATTCCTTTTACGGATGAAAACCCATTTGTTTCCTACAAGGAAAACATTAGGAGGTGTTGGTATCACATGACCAAAAATCTCTCTTTTGTTCAGCGAGCTCAATTCTGCTTCTATTGCCTCCTTCCATCTGACCCAATCTGAGCGCTTCTGGCACTCAGCCATGGACTTGGGTTCAGGGTCCAGCTGAAAGGTTTTAGCAATTTTGGAAGCAAAATAAATGTCGACAACTGTAGCATTTCTTTTATATAATTCTCCTGAATTAACATAATGGATTGAGATCTCTTCATTTATATCTTCGAACTCCTTATTTCCCAAAATAGAGTTCAAATGTTCCGATGTCCCAACTATTGTATTTGTGCGCACATTTTTGTTGGGATCCTCAACTTCAGGTTGAGTTACAACTGCTAGTTGCATTACCTTTTTAGGTTGATTATCATTTACTGACTTTGGTGGTAAATCTGTAGGGGATTTTTGTTTCCTTGAGCGCTTTTTCGGAACTAAATCCCTTACAACCGGAGCTCTCCCCCTCTTTCTAACATTAGGGGTAGGAGTGGTTTTTCTAGGTACCTCCACTCTCTCCGGTGCATTAGCTGCAGGTATATGCGACTTAGTTACACCCTTATGGTCAGTAAATGCATCTGGCAGATTATTTGCAATATATTGCAAATTTATAATCTTCTGAACTTCCAGTTCAGATTCATTAGTACGTGGATCCAAAGATTGAATGCCCACGGCATCCCAATTTATTTCCTGGCATTCTTTGTGGTACTTATTATCTCCCCTAATGCCGGAAATTATCTTCATCGAAGATACAATCAGCGATACCTAGCCGTAAATGATCCCTGTTAGTGGCTCTAGGTATTTTATTATTGACGGAGATTTATACCCACATAGATCCCCAACTTCGGTGAGGACCCATTTGTGTACACCGAGGTGGTGAGATTGGTACATACATAGCACATCCGAATTTTGGAGATGGGAAATGCTTGGTTCATTTCACGCACCATTTATAATGGGAAGCGTATGATATGCGCTTGGTCTGATTTGGATTAATGCGGCAAGATAAAACCGCATGGCCCCAACAAATGGTTGGTAGCTTACAGTTCTGTAAAAGAGGCCTAGCAATGAGCTTAATCCTTTTTATCAAAGATTCAGCTAAGCCATTTTGTGTGTGGACATATGGTACAGAATGCTCTACATTAATGCCCAGAGCCATGCAATAATTACTAAATGCTTTTGAACTAAATTCAGCAGCATTATCCAGACGAATGTTTTTTAATCTTTTCTTCAGGAAAATTGGCTCTTAATTTGATGATTTGGGCAATTAATTTAGCAAAGGCATGGTTTCTTGTAGACAGCAATGCTACATGAGACCACCTAGTAGATGCATAGATGAGTACCATAAAATAACGAAATGGCCCTGATAAGGGTTGTATAGGTCCACATATATCACCCTGAATTCTTTCTAAGAAATTCAGTGGTTCATTTTTCACTTTAAGGTATGATGGCCTTAAAATTAATTTCCCTTTTGCGCAAGCAATGCACACAAAATCTTTAGGTTTCGGGAAATCAGAACCTTTGATATTATGGCCAACAGAACTTTGTACGATTTTACGCATCATACCCAAACCTGGATGACCAAGACGGTCATGCCAAATCTTGAACTTGTCAAGATTTTTAAAGATGGTTTTTAACGCAACATATGGTTCGGGTTTAATATGCGTGTAGTACAAACCAGATGAAAATGAAGGAAGCTTTTCAACCACTTGTTTTGCGCATCCATGAATTTTAGTTAAGAATGAAATTCTTTTCCGTTCTCACTACAAGTCTCCACATGGAAACCATTGGCGCGAATATCTTTAAAACTTAATAGGATGCGTTTAGATTCGGGATACAAAAGTGCATCCTCAATTATAATTTGAGTACCCATAGGAGAACAACTATGGCTCTTCCGAACCAATAATAAATGCATCGCTTCGGCGATGGTCATAATATTCCTTTTCTTTTAGTAAGAGTTTGGAAATATTTAGTTTCCTTAAAATAGTATTAGTGGTACAGCCTATCCACGAGACAAAGCTCTTTCTCCATCGATCTTCGTACAATGATCTATAATCAATGATAGACAAGATATTAATTCTCTGAAATTAATATAAAATTTATCTAGCACATAGACAATACATATATTGTTTTACATAAATGGTAGATGCTCTCTATGAGCAAAGTTCTCAGAACTTAAATTACTTATTACATAGTAGGTAGTTCTATATGAACTTAAGCTACTTATTACATTGTAGGTAGGTGATACATAAATTTGGTAATGACACACTAAATGGTGTCACCAAACAGATCTTGAGATTGGAATTCCACGATCATGTGTTTGGTATCCATAATACCATCGGTATTAATGATACCATTCTTCTCATCAAGATTTGGAAGAAGATCGGTATTCCAACACTTGTAGTCGCTTGAAAGTTGTAGCAAAGTGAGCTTCAGGCTTCTCTTTGCTTGCCGATCGTTTGCCTTTTCCAATGGATTTAAGATATAATTCAACCAAATACTTAGAGTACGACATTTGCGAGACCAATGTCCCTTAGTACCACACCTAAAGCAAATTTGATCTTTGTTGCCCTGATCCTTTTTAGAAAAAGAATTCCTTTTATCCATTCCATTATTTTGACGTCCCCTATTTTTCTTCCATTTCCCTTTATTTTTAAAATGGTCGTTGCCATTCCTCTGAGTATTTGCATGTGCTTCAGGCACAGGCATTGAACCGGTCGGACGATTGTTATGATTTTTCATAAGCAACTCGTCATGTTTTTCTGCTTGAAGCAGAGTATAAATTAACTCAGAGTATTTTTCATAATTATGCTGACGATACTGCTGCTGCAGTATCAGCATAGAGGGATGGAAAGTACATAGGGTTTTATCAATTTTCTCTGCATCGGTAATCTCTTTATTACAAAATTTTAATTTAGAGATTATTTTATGTAATGCAGAGTTATATGCAGCTACAGTTTTGAAATCTTGGAACCGTAAAAGGCTCCATTCCCTTTGTGCTTCGGGTAATATAACTGATCGTTGTTGATCATATCTCTCCTTCAGGGAGTTCCAAAGCACTAAGGAATCTTCTTCCATCATATATTCAGATTTTAAGTCGGGATGAATATGATGGCGTAAATCTTATAATCTTGCATATTTATAATGTGCCGGAATGACTGGTGCGTTCTCAACAGGAGCTTCTATAGTCGCACTAATATTACGGGCAAAGAAGATTGATCTTAACATCCATTGACCATGTTAGGTAATTACTACCATCGATGTTAAGTTCGGCAAATTCCTTTTGTTTAAATCACCATCTCTATATGTAGAACATGTATTGCCATTAATTTTCTTCAAGAAAATTAAATAATATGCCTTCAGGGCATTAAAAAAATACATAAAATGACTATGCATAAAGAAATGCATTTTTAGATATTATAATATTGTATATCAAAATCTTGGGATATTAATATAACAATCGTAATCATATATTGTCTTGGGACAATTTTAATGAACATAAACAATATTTTAATATCTTAGGGTTATTTTATATAACATATCTTCAGACATATTATATACTAAATTATATGATTTTAATATCTACCGGATATTAATATTTGGAACATATAATATATGTAAATGCATTTTTAAGTCCCTAAACGAATGTATGTTTTAATAATCGTGAAAATTATATGTGTCAAATATTGCAATCAAACCAATCTTCAAGGGTTTAAAAACAATACAAAATGTTGAATATAATGGAATCATACTTCAAGGATCCAATTATATATAACACAGCACTTTATTAATCACGATTACATTTTTCTTACACATACATGTATTTCACCGAACTACAGGGGTTAAATACATACTACATACACGTGTATACTGAGTACAAGGTAAACTGCACCTACTTCAGGGGTAAATTTGCCTATTTCTTGTATTCAGTCATGCACAATTAATACATTTAACGTAATTTCTACGATAGCAGCGACTAAAATGCATAAACATAAAGTAAAGGTAAAGATGGGCTTTTTCCCATCGTGACTTCCAGGGAGAGGTTTGGGGATTCCAGAGCCTTCGATAGAAAGAGGGAGCCGAGAGACATGGCTGCATCTCTGTTGCTCCGCCTTTTTCCTCTGGATTTTGAGCATTGCCGATGGGCTAGCCTGGTTCCAGGTTAGGCGCCACCTTGCCGAGATGGCTCCAGCGTGGGCGCCGCAATGGGCGCCGCCTTGTTCGGCCTTGCTCCAGCACGGTTGCGCCGTTGTCGCCGTGCAGTGGGAGCGCAGCGGCGTCGGCCTCCTAGGCGCGGCGTCGTTGGCCTCGCCCCAGTGCGGACGCCGCCGTCGCCAGGCCTCCAGGGCGTGCGTGCCTTTGCTGCTCCCCTCTTGCCCCTTCCCCCCTCCCCATCTTGTGGATTCAGAGCATTGATTCCCCTCCCCTCACCGGAGCCTGGTAAGGTGCGGGTCGCCGCCTCGGCAGGGAAGCCGGGAGAGGAGGGCTCTATTGGGTTGTACTATGGAGGGGCTAACTCCACTGGCCTGTATGCAGGGTTGGCGGCATTGGGACTGATGGAGTTGGCGTTGGAGACCACGGGCGAAAACGACGTTCCGCCGGAGGCAGCGGCGGCGGTGGGGTCCTGCGGGGCACCCACTGACGCATCACCATCACCGGCTGTGGGGGCCTTCGGGGCACCCATGGGCGTTGCCTCGACCTCCAGGGGCGATTTGCCATCACCGGCAAGTGGTTGGCCATCATCGACGGCCCCCATGGACAACGTGGGAAGAAATCTGATCGAAGGTTCCTTGGAAACCTCGCCGGACCGACGAAACGGCCGCCGTCCCCGTACATTCTGCGGTACCACGGGAAAGGGCGACCACCGAATCCTCCTCTCTGTCCCTGGTAAGCCATCGGTTTCTTCCTGCAAGAACAGAGAAGACACGGTGCCTACCTTTCTCAGAGGCAGAGTCTAGTTGCTCATAACGTGTTAAGAATGAAGTGTTCTTTATTGATTGATCGAACAGAGATTTACAATGGGGATCGTATCCCCTTTTATACACTGAGAAACAATGCGTCCTTTCTCCTATCAACGCATCTTCTCGTTTGGGTCGCGTCCTTTGCCTTGCATGGCGTCGATTGAGACGAGGCGCCTTCTCCTATTTTCCAGCGAGCGAACAACTCCCCCCTCTGCCTTTCCTGTGCGTAAACAGAGAGAGAAAAGTGGTTTTCCTTTTTAACCATTAACTTAATTATCTTAATCATTGATTAAGAAATAATTAATCGTAACATGCTTAACATGGCAATTCTTAACAGACGCACACGCAAGCAGCGTCGACAAGCGAGGGCGCTGCACTAATTTCAACCAGGAAAATGCGAACGTCGGCGGAGGCAGGACTCGAGCCCTGGCCGGCCAAGTGAAAGCTAGCTCAGCTAGCCAAGAGGGCAACCAACCCGCGTTGATGTGGATAGGCCGAAACATTTTGTTTTAAATGTTGATTCAGTATGGACGGTCGGATTCCATTTCGTAAGACGATCGGATGGCTGGCGTTTCTCAGGCGACGTAGCCTGCGTAAACAACCAGCGACGTGGCGCACTCTAGAGCTGGCGACGTGGCCTAACCAGAAGGCAGCGGATTAGGGGCTTTGTTATATAACATTGATATGGGACAAGCCAGCTCCATTACACGGTCCAACCGAGAATATCCCTCGCGGATGCATGGCGTCATCAACACTAGAAACGATATCCATCCATCTGCAAAGTTCAAAAACAAAGACAAGTAGACAGTGCTATTGTGCCAAGGATTACAAGTAGACCGTGGTTGCTTCACAAGATTTAAACCACGGTCTTGTGCTGCGACGGCCCTTCCCGAATGGAAACCTTTTACGGCAGAGAAGATTGGGAGGAGGAATGGCCATCGTGTTCTAACATCGAAGCCACGTGAGCACTTTAGTGCCCAATTGGAATTCCACACGCACACCGGCACACGCTAGTAGAGGTACAAACACTTCGGACAAAGAGCCAAACCAGAAAGCTATACCACAGGAATCGACTCGTCGTGCTTAGTATTGCATTGAATATACAATAGCCGTGGAGAAGAAAACTTGCATTCGACTTAATGTTGCATTCCACCAGTTTATGCCCCAAAGACAAACTTGAATAATACAAAGGTTAAATGGTGAAAACTATTATCGGGGCAGCAGCCAAAAAAGACCCAAAAAAAGGAAAAAAAATATTATGAACATCGAATAGATGCTGTCATTCAGCACCGCTGCTCTTCCATGCGCACCTATCGCAGTAACCAGTTTGCAATGTGAATCATCCCGGACAAACCTCATCGCAGCCCTTCTCAACAAATCTCAAAGCTGCGACTTGCCGGAAGGCCCGGAACCAATGCCGATGCTTCATGCTGGCAACCATTAGAAACTAGTAGATTATGGCATAGGTTACCACATGCCCTGCTCACCTATTGCAACTCTATCTGTACAAGTTCCCACAAAAGTGCAGAAATGACAGATTAACCGAATCCAAAACCTTCGTTTGCCTCGTGAATAGCCAAGAGCAACCTCTCCTGCAGCTGGTCTTTGGATGTGTACTCAGGCAAGTCTAGTTGGTTAAAGCTGCAGGGAGCAAATCAGAACAGATGTGAGTAACTGAAATAATCATGTTCAGTTTCCTTTTCATGCCAAAAGAACAAAAAAGAAGAAAAGAAGAAAAAACATAAAAGAAGATCGATTACCAGGTATGAGCTGAAGGAAGATGGTTGGTGCTACCATAGGCCTTGTGTATCTGGAACCGTTGTGGCCCAGAGATTCCTTGGAGTGCACTAAAACCCTCCAGAGGTACCTGCGATTTCAATTCAAAAGCATAAGCAAAAAACATATTACATTTTACGTATATAAAAAAGCATCACTTAAAAGACAATAGATGCGGCAGCAAAGGTTTCAAACATGATGTTCATGGTTTGCCAACTAGATCAGTAAGTTCAAGAGTGAATAAATAAGCCAGGCATGGAATGAAAATCATGCCAGCACATGGTATATTGGTATAGCTTCACAAAGAAAAAACATGGTTTTGCATTTACCTTTGAAGTGCCAGTAACAAACTGAAGGAACCGAGCTTTGTCCTCCTTGCTTAACCCTTGGACAATTTCCCAGAACCACTGAATGACAGGAGAAGCTATGCTGTAGCCAGAATATTCTGTATTTGCCTTTAGATCGTCCACTGAAAGACATACAGGATAAAAAAGTTACATGGAAGATCCAACCAATAATCAACAAATCTTAATTAAATTATTGAACTCACAGTCAATATCTGGGAGTCCGCTGATCAGCAGTTCAAGCTCTTTGTCATTAAAGATTGATATCAGCTCCCGAGGAATAAGCTCAATGAAACCTTCCATGAATGCATTAATCTGAGGCCTAATTGCAGTAGTTAAGCGATGTTCTGTCACCCGGTTCACATATTCATGCTTGTTATCCTCAGTAACCCTGATATTCCGACCTCCAGGAATCAACTCACAATCAGTTACCTGCATAGAAGAGTTGAAACTTAGTTTCAAGAAATGGGTGGTTACTCTGAACAGTTTTTGTGTAATGCAATACCTCTGCCTTTTCATATAGTATCAATTTCTCTTCATCCGCATCCATGCTGAAGGTGAGGTCCAAAACATCGCTTACGTCGTTCTGTACACAGAATAGAGGTCACATATAGACAGACCTTACTATTGGCAAAATTTACTTAAAGCAGCAAAAAAATATTAAATACTCAAAAGGCATACCTCAAGCATCCATTTCAGATTCCTGTAGTACGGAGGATCAATGGCCTCAATATCATGGTAAGTAACCTTCACACCAAGTATGTGCTTGTAGAAAGATCTAGTGAAATGGACATCCAAAAGTTGGCCATCGAAGAGAGCTTTACCAACCTGGGGATGGTGAGTGGCTCATAAATGTTAGAAATAACCAAATTACTTCCATATAAATAATAAACAATTAGGAGCATCATCACTCACCACTCGTCCAACAAATTTGAAATATGAGAGATGTTCAGTCTGATAGACAGAGTTAGGATTTGGTTGAAATGTCAAGTCATTTCCAACAGTTGTAAATAGAAGGGCTCCCTTGTCAAAAATTACTCGTGATAGCAACTGATACCACTCTCTGGTAAGTCCACCAGCATCAATACCTTCTTCTCCTTGGAAATGAACTGTGAGTCTACCCTTCAGATCCTGAGGCGAGCGCATCCTAAGCTGATTATAGGAATCCTCCAGAATGTATGCGCGGCGTACCGAAATTCTAACAGGACTATGATGGTGATCATGCTGATGCTTGATTTTAGACCGGAAATATGCACGCTTGTTGTCAAAATCAATAAGGCGAGGGATTTTAAGCATCAGAGAGAATGACTTTTCAAGCAACCCAGGGTTCTGGCGGATAAACGCATTCAACAATCTTCTGTGTTTCTCCGAGAATTTCACAAAAGCATTGTGCTTCTCATCAAGACTGGAATGGCTTCCAGATGATTTCTGCCCACCGCTAGATGTGGATGCATCTTCCATATCAGATGCTGAAGCCTCTTGGGCAGCATCAGGTTGTCCAGGACGTAGCTTCTCACACGTCACGAAAAATGATTCTATGTACGGTAATATGTTTTGGGTTCCAGCTGGCAGAGGAGGTGCTACACCTGTTGTTAATGTAGCTGCATTTGCAGATGCAGGATTTAGGTTTGATGCATATTCTGAAGAGCTCTCTATTTTGCTGATGCAGTTGCTCAGCTCCAACCACAGAGCATCCAATGCTGTGTTGATTTCAGAAATCTGGGATAACGCATCTGAATGGTCCTTCTCAGCAAGTGGACCTGGGTCCTTTTTGTCTTGCAAAGTGGTGACAAGAGAACTCAAAGCCTGCACAACTCTAAGAACTGCAGTCCCATTGGCCGATGATGTGCTAAGCAGGGCCTTTTCAGAATCCTCATACAGGTGGAGTTCCTTCATTGCACAATGCGTCAGATTTTGCATTGAACGTGCAAGCTCATTTATGAAATGGCAACAGAAGAAAGGAGCCAGAGCTACAATCTTCTTCAGAACTTCTGCTACAAGGAGATAAGCATTGTCTGACAACCTGAAAAGACAAAAAGATCATGCTAATGTTATGTATTCCAGGAAAAACAGGAAGTAAGAAGTGATGTAAGACAATCCAACATACTACAAAGTTAGAACAGGAGGCCAACAAAAGTGGTAAGACCACAAGTAAAAACAGGCCAAACAAATGACACTAAAAAAGGTCAAAGCTTGCACAATTATTAGCAAATGTTCTTATCATTTTGTCCCTAAACAGCATAATTGAAAAAAAAAAATAGAAGCCAATAGGAGAAGAACAAAATGTATGAAATATTGAAATAATTCACCAAAGTTCATACCCATCATGTGCAAGCAATGAACAAAGCAATCGAAGCTCTGCTTGTGGAAGACGATGTAAAACTGCTTGCAGGTTACTTTCATTATCAACAGCAGAGGTTTTACTAATATCCTCTGCATTAGGTTTTGGCCCAGATGATCCAGCAACATTAGCATCTTCTTGGATATCTTGCATTGCATTCTCAGGTCCAGATGGTTTCTCAGATGATGCTTCCAACTTTGCTTGATTAATTTCATTCTCGGCATTAAGCAAGACAACTTCGAGAAGGTTCAGCAACTACATATGTTAAACAGGTTATGAGAAGCAGCACCGAGAAAATTAGTTTACAATCCATAACAAAAAAATGGATCAAATAAAGTACCTGTTCAAGATGAGCTACACTTCTCATATAAAGTGGCTGATTTAATAGAGTTAGAAGTAGAACAAGAGCAAAAGCTTTCTGCTCCACACCACCTTCAGTAAGAACAGCCTTCCCACGCCCCTGATCAAGTGTTTCTGTATCGCAAGTTGGTGGGCAGGGGAACTCAAGAAAAAGCAAGAGTTTAGCCACATTTGGATGATTTCTTGCCAAGTATGTCAAAGTTTCAAGCACACGACGGGAAACCAATGGAGGCACACCTATATACAACAAAGAAATAACTAAATACACAATTCATATACAAAAAATGAAACTGGCATGTGGTAATCAAATCAATTACCATCTGAGGATTGAGGGCGTGAATATGTGATATTTGCATGGCACCCATATAACCTAAAAGGCGGCTCAGTTGCATCAATTGATTTCTTAGGAGAGTTCTGCAGATCAAGCATAAGCATATCCACTAAAATTTGAACCAAGGACTTTCTGCTTTCCCGATGAGCGCAAAGGTTCAAGAGAAGCCTCTGCAGCTGACCCTTGTATAGAGGCTGTAAATAACAGGGCTAAAGTTATTTACAAGAGGTACATGAGACACCACTAAAATACTAAACACAGCATAACCAACAGAAGCTGAAGTTACCTGTACAACCCGAAGTAATCGAATAAGAGCTTTAAGAGCATCCTTGTCAACAAGAGTTCCTTCAGTCTCAATTAGCTTGCTAGTTGGTTGACGGGAGGAATCACCGGCAATTCTATCGAGGCCTGAACCAATTATATCACCACGCCGGGATGATTCACCTCTCCTATTCCTGGAGTTTATGCCAAAAAGTGAGCCACTATGATACCGATGGGCAAATCTCTCCCGTAGCATGTTGGCTTCAGCAACTAATGCTGGTGTCAGTGTAGCAAGTAGTGTATCCGGTGACGTCAAAAGCACCTGGATTATAATTCATCAATACACAGAACCATGAGAACAAGTTCTGATGAAAAATGAAAGTGAATGAAATAATACAACAAATTATACCTCCTCCCGAATTTCTGAAGGGAATGTTGCAATAATTGAAACAGCATCCATTTCAACTGGCTGTCCTTCAAGTTCTTGCGACTGTTGCAGCCTTTGGGCACGTTGTTGAGCTAGAACCTCTTCACGGATATCAGCCGGAAGTGCAGCAAGGAACTCGGGATCAATGTCCCCATCGTTCTGAGGCTGCTCATTAGAAGTCTGAGTCACTTGATTTTGACGTGAAGAAAGAACTTCAGCCCGTAAATCCTCCGGAAGAGCCTCCAAAAATGTAGGGTCAATCGAGTCAGTGTCAGTAACTCTGTTAGGCTCCTGATCCCCCTCATTGACATTCTGATCAGATTCTTGGTTTGGATTTTGAGGAACCTCGCTAACACTCTCCAAAGATATATCTCTACTGCTAACTGGTACAGCACTTCCAGACAATCTACGTGATCGAGCAGATGGCTGCACATCACCCAAAGGAAGCCTGTCTGAAGCCCCATGTCGGTCACCATCATCATGTCCTTCAACACTTCCTATCTCCACCTCTAAACTTCTGAGGCTCTCCCCTAAAGTAGCACCACTACCACTGCTTGCTTGGCTGATTGCTTCCACATCACGTACAACAGCATCACTACGTTCGAATTGCATCTCCGTAACATGCTCACTTGCATTAGACACCTCTCTTTGAAGTGTGTCACTATGAGGTGGTGCAGGACCTGCACCTTCAACATCTACATCAGACCTTGTTGCAGGAGTGACTATGTTTTCATTATGTTCTGCTGGTGCTTCTTCCCTAGCCTCAGTCCCAGATCCATGCAAATCGTTGGGCTGATCATTTTCTTGAGCGCCCCCAGCAGATGTACCCAGATCATCAGGTTGTTGAGCAGCAGGCCGCCTCAACTGAGAGACCAACAGATCTTCAATACCTTCAGGTACCGCCGGGGCAGCAGATCCACTGCGTTGTGGACTGTCATCCAACCACATATTGAATCGGTGTCCATTACGCCCACTTCGCAAGCTTCTGAATATTGCATCCAAACGAGCAGAACTATTTTCATGATTCCGGTCAGAGTACGCCATATCAACTAAATTTTCTGAAAAGAAGCAATAACTTCAATGAGCCATGTGTGATATGCCAGATTTAACACCATATATATACCAGCAACAGGTTAGGAAGATTATGAGCATCAAAATCTAGCAGATTTTTTCCTGTTCTAATTTGGCAACCGATTCATGGAAAGGCTGGAAAATAACAAAAGAGATAAAAAATACCTGGCTGTCTTTGCTGTGGAAGGTGCAACAATGAAGAAGGCTCCTCCAAGAGTGGGTGGTCAAGAACACCATGATCGTTTGCTCTCCCAAGAAGGTTGTATATGGAGGTACTACGCCCTTGTCGTCTTGTGCCAAAAATGTCCAAAGGCATCACACGCAATGTATCCCCAGACAAATTGTTGCCCCCCCCAAAAACCTCAATATGGTCAAACACATTAATTCCATTAATCCCCTCCTCCAGGCGAAGGATGACTCCTTCCTCATCTTCATCTTCATCTTCATCTTCCTCTAGCAAATCATCATCGAATTCTTCTTCATCAATTTCACGGTCATCTTGATCTGTGTCAGGATGAGACATTTGATGTGCATCATCTTCCTCCAGGTTGTTATTCTCTTCATCTTCATCTTCATCGTCATCTTCATCAACCTCCTCACCATCATCTGCTGACATATCTTCATCACTGTCATCATCATCATCATCAGCCATATCCTCCTCTCTGTTACGTGGAATTTCAAATCTAATCTCCATTGTGGATTCGTTCCCAGCTCCATCTTCAGCAATCTCGTGCATAAAATCATCTTCACCATCACGGGCAAAGCCTCCATCTAGATCACGTTCATGATCCATCTCATCTGCCACTGAATCTGAACTCTGTGAAGTTTGAACAGCATTGAATGTTTCCCTGTGATCAGTAACCATTGCAGTAGGTTGAGAGGTTGTGTCAAGAACCTGAAACCTGTTAGAAGATTCAACATTGTTCTGTTCAGTAGCAATCTTTGAAGAGTTCTCCCCTTTGGCATTAGAATCTGCTGAATGAACATGTTCCTTAGTAACCACCTCAAGGGCCTTAACAATAGCAGTTACTATCTTTGCTGAATCAGGGTGATCCAAATCTAGAACTTGAAGGGTTCTCGATAGAGATTGAACAAGACCAACCTCAACAAAGGTAACTGCAGATTCTGCAGAAAGAGAGGAGCCAGTTGGCGAGCGGGCTGATAGAATGTCATTGAGTGTATCAACGTATGAATTCATCCTTAATATTGAAGGTTTGCAACCAGTAGAGGAGTCTGTAAAGTCAATAAATATACTGCAGATTTCAGAAAAAATCCTTTTTCGACCCTCTGTGGAACGAATAGATGAAGCCACCAAAAATTGATTTGCCCTTGTAGCCAACTTGTTCCTCCAATCTCCATCAGTTTTCCTCTCTTTCTTTTGCTTCGTAGCATGTGGAAGAAAATGTTGCAATATATGACTAAATATACCACCACTGCCTAGACCAGTAGTCTGGCTAGGACCACGCATGCTGCTCAATTCAGCATCATGGCGTAGAACGACCTGAATGGATGATGCATAAGTCAAAAGTACATCTGTCAACAGCTTGAGCACAAATGCACTTTTAGCAAGAGATGCGGTGGCCTCTTGGATTGAATGCTTGGACTCTTCAGGTGTGACAGCAACAGCCTTCCCTTTTCCCTTTGCTGAACTAGAGTCAATTTCCATGTCTGTCGATGAGGCAGCACTAGAGACACTATCAGGTTGATCATCAGCCCTGGGTGGTGGAATAAAGGACATAACAAGATCTAACAGATGCTCAATAACAGCGACAAAGCTTTGTGGTGGCTTGCGATGAGATTTCACATTCCTTGTATTCAAATCGGGTTGTTTCCCTTGAGCACTTCCAGGAGATCCTGAAGCCATATCCCCTGATGTTACCTTTGTGACAACACCTGTTGCTTTATCCTTATCAGCTGACTTATCCTTCTCTTTCTCCTTGCTCTTTTCTTTCTCCCGGTCCTTCAACAAAACAACATATGGCCTATCTCCAACCATCTCAATCTGGCACACAGCTTGTGCAGCTTTCATAAATATCACTGGGTCCCTATATACAACAAATGCCAAATTCTGGACAAAATTGCGTGGTGTAACCCTGTGATTTGCATGTCGGTTAGCAGCCATGACAAGACTGTGGCGTATTTCTAATTCCATCGCCTGCTGAAGGGTGTGAGGATCCTCCAAAATATGACGAATAATAGTAGAAGCCACACTATTGAATCCAGAAAACAAGCTACTTGTTGGCAAACTTAGCAACGCATGCAAGCCACCAGACTCAAGAAAACTAACAGCAGCTGCATGAACTTTTGTCAGTGTGGCACACAGCTGAAGAATGGCATGCATCGTACCAGAAGGCATCTGCTTCTCAATACATTTGCAGCAGATCTTCAGAAGTTGCTTCTGGTCCTCCAAATCCAATAACCCAACACTTGGCAAAGATTCTGAATCCTGCTTCTTGCTGTCATCAATCACGATCGATGTCTGTGTATTTGAGTTATCCTTTTTCAGGACATCCAGCTCAGTAACATCTGGCAACTTTGGATCCAACTGAAGCATCCTATCAACAGAAAGAAAACAGGAAGTGACCCAATTTGGAACCTCAATTATCTGACCTTCCCTTAGTTCCAACTCCCAGCTAGACAACAGGTTCAAAGCAACCTTGACAAGACCAGCACTTGAGGCAACTTCCCGGGCAGCAGTGTCCCCATGGAGAATAAGAGCAAGAACATGAAAAAGTGCAGATAATTCGGTGTTCTTTAAAGGATCGGATGTCAGCAGGCACTCTTTCAAATGATCAATCAAATAAGCAAGCACCTTTACTCTATTTTGGCCATCATTCTGCAAGCTGATAGTCACAAGCATATCCCGAACTGGGAAAGCTAGTGTCTCCTTTGCCTGTAGCAACCTAAGACATAAAGATAATACTTCATCTATGGGGGGCAGCTGAACAGCTTCTTCTTCAAGTTCAAGATCATTTGATTTCACATCTTCCTCTGGCACAGCTGTTTCAGAATTCCCTAAAGACATTGCAAGAGCTCGAGCAAGTTCATCATCTTCCTGTGGTTCCTCTGGATGTGAGAATAACCATTCAGTTGCAATTTCAACACTATTTGTTCCAACCTGCCTCAACGCCTCTTCAGCTCTGGCACGAGAAAATCCCATCTCTACAATCAGTGAAATTGCATTCTCATCAGGAGGTGGACCAGCGAAACGAGCAGCACTATTGCTAACAGTATTTTTCACTTCAACCCCAGAGTAAACATGTCTCATGATGGATGTAACTGAACTGATTAACTCAATATTGCATTCTGGAAACTGAGGATGGGCCCAGATGGGAAGAACAGTTTTTAACACCTTAGACTGAAGCAACTTCATGAACCTTTCTGCGTCTTGTGGAAACCTGATACTTCCACTAAAAATAGGCTGCTCAAGTAATTGTCTTGTTGATGAGGAGAGAATAAAAGATGATGTCACCAGATGATCCATAATAGCCCCGTAGCTGGCGAGGGGGCCATAAATCCATGAAGAATCTGTCTCCTTCTCTTCCTTCCCAGTTTTACTATCTGTCTCCATAGGTGATGATGGAGGCCTGTTCATTGCAAAAAGCAACTCGCTGGTAGCTTCAAATGTGGTTAATATAGCCTGAATGACACCACGGCAATAAAAAGAATTCACCATTATGGGATTACACGATTCTGGCCTGTCCAACAATATCCCATCGATGAACTCAACCACCTTACCAAGGTATCTGCACTTTGTAGTAATAGCAATCTCTCTCTCAGAACTGACTATGTGCCCCTGAAAATTGAGGTGCTCCAACACAACAGAAGCAATATTATTAGCAACAGATAATACAGATGGTGTCAAATTTTCAGGACTGTTCTCTCGACGAGATGTAAGCAGCATTGCTTTCCCAAGTTCCATAAGAATATTGTTAATATGGTACGACAGTGACCTCATCATCTCACAGCAGGATGAATGCTCGGACTTTTTCTTTCCCTCTTCTGATTTTGAGCTACCATTTGCTTCAGATGAACTTGAAGTCTGATCCGGGGAGTTTGAGGGCACCCCAGAGCTAGGATATCTATCAGTACCGCTTCTCTGAGAATCACTAGCTGCACGACCAATATCACGATAGATATTAATAAGATCAGACATTTGAGACTCTATGTTCCACCCAGAGCCCCTTCGCCTTATAATGGGATCAAGATATTGCCTAAAAGAAGTATATCTGTTCTCATCAGTGTCACCCGCAGTGGCATCATGTTGTTGAGCCTCATCTGCTGAAGAACTGGCTTCAGGCTCAACTTTCTTTTCTTCAAAGAGTGCTATCTGCCAAAGCACTTCACGGTGAACTCGCCCAATATCTTCTAGGACATCCCTGCTGCCATCTCCAAAATCTGATAGTAGAGCACTCATCCAGCGATTATCTTTTGCTGACGCAAGAAAGAGTAAGAATTCAACAACAAAAAGAGATGGAATTGCCCCTTTTGATAATTTGGTCACTTCACGTGAGTTAGAAATTGTCTCAAGTTCCTTCAAGGCATTCTTCAAATGCTCCCTTAAAGAGGAACAAAATGCACGTGCAAGCGGAGTAGAGTGATGCTGAGTAAAACCCTTGAAAACCATGGTACTATGTAAAGCAATAGGCATCCCTCCAGATGATTGGGTGATGCTAGGTCGCAGCAATAGTGTCAAAAGAGACTGGAGACCTCCTTTTTCAACAAATAACCGGCATGTTTCAGAGTTCTCCATCGTCCGATGTACCAATACCATTACATGGAAAATGCTCAAATGAGAAAACTGCTCGTCATTAGTGCCATCCATGCTGGAGTCCAAAACACTCACTAAATCACGTCCTTCAACATCTGTTTCCATATCTGTTCTTTCTTCAGATCTCGTTGGCTCACTGCTTTTATCTTCCCGACATGAAGAAAGTTTGTTGATTATTTCAATGATGATATCAACACCAGTACTTCTCAGGGACTGCACATGACGAAGAAGCTCCTCCACTGCATTAGCCAAAAGGACGACGCCTTCATTCATTGGTATTAAGTATTTCCTGCTAGTGAAGGTGTCTACAAGAAAACGCAGTGCTGAAGTTTCCCTGACAGCCTCAAGTCCTTGGTTATTAAGGCAGATTGCGCCTAGGCCATTAGGAACACATATTAGAGCTTTACAAGATTGTATCACCCCAGCGGTCACTGATGCCAGAAAAGCATCCGGAAGACCAAGTTCCTTCAAAGCAGGGAAGCATGTAGGATCCTTGTGGATTATCTCACTCATAACAGTAACTGCTGAAAAGTAAATGTCACCACCAAACTTGTCTACATTCTGAAATACAAGGGAAAGTGAGATGGGCAAAGAATTGTCATTGGAGCTTTGAGAACGAGCTGGATTTGCAGGGGAATATGTAGCAGACCCCAATGCCTTGAGCAAAGCCTTAATTAAACGCTTCTGGGAATAGAGATGATCATCTTCTGATTTCACTGCATCACTAGTTACCATTGAATTATGACTATCAGCAACACCAATAACACGCTGCACCTCCACATGTAACCTCTGAGACAAAAATTCTACGCCACCCAAATCTTTAAACAGAGAAACAGCAGGACTGCTATACTCCATCAGCTTCTGAAGAGTCTTCACCGCCAAACAAACCAGATGCATGTGGGAAGGATCATTATCTTGCAAGAGGGGCAAGAGAGGAGGAACCATCCCTGAACCTCTGACAGTAGTCCCAGTACTTGAAGAAGATAGCACATGGAGCAGAAAAAACTGCAGAAGGGCATCAACAATTAAAGGGGATGAGGTATCATTAGGGCTGCTGAGTGATGCTATTGCTTTCTGCAGAACACTGAGCAAGACCATACGATTACCACCAGTAGAGATGATACTGGAGCCACTAAGTATCCTAGCTCGATCATGAGATGATGCATATGCTGCTAATTGTGCTCCCAGTGCAAGCATAGCCAGTGCACGAATGGGTCCAGGAACAAAATCCTCTGACCGGACAAGCCTGATTAACTCATTTATGTACTCTGGCTCATTGGTAAAGAATGATGTGAGTTCATCATGGGCATCACTGGATTGCACGAGGACAATGAAGGCAAGAAGACTTATGCGGCTGTAAAGCCTACATGTCCGTGGGGAATTAAAGGCATGCGCATACCTTATCCTTGTAAACAAGGCAAACTTGTGCTCTGGAGGCACATTAAACTTGTCTATACATTGCTTCAATATGCTCAAGTCATCATCCTTCTGAAGGTGCAGGTCTGGCATATGTATCACACAAAGATTAGATGACTTGTTCCTGTCACTACTTTGGTCAAGTTCTTGGATGGGACCCAAATTATACTCAAAATGAAGTGTCGAACCAAGACGATGTTGTGTGCCATCATATTTGTTCTCCATGTCAGCTGGGAATAAGGATAAACCCTCCTGCTGGTTTCGCTCATTTGCCACAACACAAGAATATAAGCCTAGACCTTCCTCCTTGCTACCCCATCCTTGGGCCAAAGATAGAAGATGGCTATTTATTGCTCCACAGTTGGTAAGCTTTCCATTCATATGCAACTTTGAAGGATTTATTTTCACTGATGCAGCAAGAGTTTCTAAAGCCGCCACAACTATCTCAGGGTCTGATGATGCCAGCAGAAGCTTAAAATGCTGATAGAAAAGAACGGACAAACATAAGTTCAAGACAATAATGAATAGACACAAGTTGAACACATAGACATAAGGTCAATACATAAAATGGCTCTAAATTTGCAGTCCCTGGAAAATCAATGGAGTTGGAAGACACGAAAATAGAAAAACACCAGCTTACCTCAAGACAAACAAAAGAAGTTTTGTTTTGGCAATTTTCCAAAACAATCTGCATAACTCTCAAAATTTGCAAGATTGTATTTTTTGGCAAAGGGTTGTCCTCAACCATATCATCACATAAAAGAAGATCCTTCCTAGAAGAAACATATGTCTTGAAATATGTATCGAAATGCATGAATAGAGGCTTCCAATGGTGGAAATTTCCCTGCAACCAAGTTCTGAAAGTAAGCATCTATGTAAAATTAAGGGTGTAAACAAAATGTAAAATAAATTTCATGGAAACAAAAAAAAAATCACCTTACTGAACTCCCATCGGAATCCTGATAGTGGTATGGCTATGTCAGGCAGGGGAATATTGATCACACGATCAATAAATGCTTTTACTTTTGGTGGCTGCAAACACACAAAATAATTTATCACCAAAAGTGTCATCTTGACAATAGTGCTGGTGATGATAGGTATGAATTCATGTAAGTACAAATTCAAATATCCCTACACATCTCACTTTGTATACGTATATACAAAATTTCAGTATTATTTTTGTTATTTGAAGTTGTTATTGCTTAACAAAAATCTGGTTCAGCATAAACAGTCATTTGACTAAGGAAAAATGGACAGCTCATACAAATGATAACATCAAACAAGGTACAAACATATTTGCATGCTGCTTCCTCAACAATCACGACGGAATGAGTGACGTCAGGGATAGCACAGTGAGAATGAAAAAGTAGTAACGTCAAGAAACCCCTTAGCAATACAATATTACAGTGGTGGCAGCAACAATAACACCAAAATACCTAGACAGCAAACTAACACAGGAACTTGCAGCACTACAATAACAGCATCACAACCGTGCAAGCATAAAATCTAAATTTCGTAGTGCTGAAGTTTTCTAGCTTCTCCACAGAGCCTCAGACAACCAAATCCCAAACATGACATCGCCAGAAACAGTCAGAAGTAAGCAGTGACCAGCGCATCACCACTCCTCACGTTTAACACCGATCACATGCGAGACTCCCTCCATCCTAGTACCTAACCCCGGCAACAGGAAACAGCAACGCAAATACCAGATTAAAACCCTAGCATAAGACCTAGTCAGGACTCGACCAGACCAGCAAGTTCGCATCCACAGCAACAGCGATCAAAACCCTAGGACAAGTGTAAGCGACTGGAATCGGGGCTAGGGAGGACTCACCGGCTCGGACTCGACCTTGATCGCCGGCGACATGGCGCGGCTCCCGGCCAGGATCTGCTGCAGCCGGAGCGGGAAGCTGGCGGCCCTGTGCGCCGCCATGGCCGCGGCCGCCATCTCCGATCGGGGCCCTCACCTGTGCCTCACCTGCACCGGCAAGAGAATCAGCGACGCGAGGGGAGGAAATCCCCCAAAAGTCGCCCGAAAACCCTAGGCCGGTGGCGCCGATCGCGGCTAGGGGAGGAGGGGCGGGGATGGGGCGAGTACCTTCAGGGCTCTGGCGCCGCGAGGCGGGCACATCGGCCGTGGAGGAGGCGGCGGCGGGGCGCCGGAGGGGCGCGGCGTGGCGGGGGTGGGAGGCGGCGGCGAAGGAGGGAGGAGGAGGGGGAGGGGTCGCGGTGAGCGAAGCAGAAGAGAGGAGAAAACTTAGGGGAGGGGTTGCTTTTGTGACGGGGCGGAGGAGAAAAAAGGGGGGCGCAGTGGTGCACGGTGTTAGGTCACGGGCGCGGCGCGTGACGGGCTCGCGGGTTGGCCTCTCTGCCCTCTGGGCTCTGGCCGCGATGGATTGGGTCATTTTTTCCATTTGCTTCTGTATCTTTCTACAGCCAAAGGATTCTGCTTGGGCAACAGCTCATCTGCGAGCGAACCGCCGAGCTGCGCACGCGTGCAAACGGCGCCCCCGATGCCGTCCATTTGGGATCCGACGGAAATTTGCCTTCACACGTACGCCCCCACGAGCAGCACGACGGGTGGCTGGTGCAAAATTCCCCCCTCGTCCGTGCTGTTCGCCAACCACGTCCCATGTGTCATCTTCAGCGGTATATCTTTTCAAAGGAAATTTCCTCGTACATTATCCTTAAAGAAAGTTCTTTCTTCATTATTTCCATGAATTTTTCGGAGATGTTGTTTATGATGGTGAGGAATGGAGGGAAAAGATGTGAGAAAGAGAACGGAGAAAAGAATAGAATGAACATGAAATGGTTGGTGTCTCCGACGGCGATGCCCCTCCCTCTCGTCATTCCTATCTGTTGGAATAATTAGCACTTTCAGGTTTATTTTAATCAAGAGATATAGTATGCACAACGTCTAAGAGATAGATAAAACAGGTTAAATCCACAGAAGTACAACCTAGATACACATGCAGAAAACTACACGTATATCTCTCTGGTGTACTCGCGAAGGTGATGACTTCATCGGGCGTGGTCGTCGTCAGCCGCATCTGATGCGAGTTGCGGCAAGATTTGGTTCTGGTTCTCCGAATCGGACGCCGTCTTGGAGAAGGTGTTTCCGACGCAGATCGCGACGGCGTAGTAGAAGAAATCCTCACGAAGCGGAAGAAGGAAGCGCGACGATCACGCCGAAGCGCTTCCAAAACCTGATTCGCCCTACCCGGCAGAACTCAAGAGCGATCGGTTCCGGAGACCGCTTCTCCGAACGTCGGTGCATCTTGCCGCAAGACGGACGGGAAGAACCGAAGCGGCGGCGCAGCAGAGGGAGGTGGCAAAACCCTAGGTCGATCTGATCTGATGCCTCTGGACGGCGCGGCGACAGATTTATATAGCAAAACACGTGAGGCAAATGGATTGCGAAACGGGCCGCGATCGAGTCCAACACGATTTACATATTCTATATCTGACCCGCAAAATCCGGAGAGTAAAAGAAATAAAACTGCAAAAGAAGCCTGCGTCTGCGCAAGCACGAGGGTCCGGTTTCGGCGGACCATTCACGCAGGTGCCGTGCGCACGCGCCGCCCCACCCCGCCCCGAGCCCGAGCCAGGCGAGGCGAGCGAGCACGTGTGATTCTCTATTTCTCTCTCCCATCACATTCTCTTGTGGGAGGGAGCAAGCTCCACTATTTAAGCATGTTCTCCACTCCTCCCAATAGCAATATGGTACTAAAGAAATTTCACATGCCTCTTGCATACATGGGCCTTTGAGATTTTTCAAGAATTATTTAGATATTAAATGGGCCAGGCCTAACAATTCTAACAATCCCCCACCAGATCTCAAAGTCCCATCAAGTTTGCTTATTTCCAAAACTGTTTATATACCAGTGTTTCGGTGGCAATGGACTATGCCTTGAATTGCACCTAGACATTTAAGCTACACTCCTTCACAACTTAGACAATGGACTACGCCTTGAATTGCAAGTTTTGTATGAACAAGTTTCACTCAAAGCCAACTAATACTTGGCTGCCAATAGGCTACCCCACGGGTGGAGCATATAAGTCATACTCCATGATCTCTTCATGAGCTTACTAGAGATTACCCAAGTCTCATAGACTGCGACTTTCAACAGTCGGGCTCATATAGGTGTGTTCTTTCAAGATGCTCTGTAGGATAACATTTTCGTAATTAAAGCCAACAGAACAACATTAAGGCAAATACCAACCCGCCATATAGATTTCGAGAGTATTGCATCTCATATGGAATGGGTTAGGGTATACTCTCATCCAGTTAACCAATAGCTTGTTTTCCCCAGTACCTAATTCACGGGATCTCCAATCACATAGGCTGGGTTACGCTATGGTGTAACTCACGTGGGTCTCATACCCAGTTCCCTCGATGCATTGTCCATCACACACCGTGATAAACCCTTTGTAAAAGGATCTGCCAGGTTTTTAGCCGTTTGGATATAATCCAACGCTATCACTACGGAGTTTCTCAATTTTCTAACAGACTTCGGTCGTCTTTTCACATGTCTTGAGGACTTCATGTTGTCCTTAGAACTGTTTACATTGACAATCACTGTTTGATTATCACAGTTCATAAGGATAGCCGGAATCGGCTTTTCAACCACTGGAAGATCCATCAAGATTTCACGCAACCACTCTGCTTCAACGGTGGCCGTGTCCAAAGCAGTCAATTATACTTCCATTGTTGAGCGTGTCAAGATAGTCTGTTTGCAAGACCTCCACGAGACTGCTCCGCCACCATAAGTGAACACATATCCACTTGTGGCCTTTATCTCATCAGCGCCAGATATCCAATTGGAATCACTATACCCTTCCAGCGCTATTGGGTAACCCGTATAGTGCAAGCCAAAGTTTGTAGTACCTCTCAAGTAGCGCATTACTCTTTCGAGTGCTCGCCAATGATCATCTCCCGGATTAAAAGTAAACCGGCTCAACTTGCTAACAGCAAACGAGATGTCTGGCCTTGTAGCGCTAGCTAGGTACATGAGTGACCCGATGATTTGAGAATAAGTTAACTGATCTCTATCAATTCTCTTGTTCTTTTGAAGCACAATGCTAGGATCATAGGGTGTTGGAGAAGTTTTGCAATCAGCAAAACCAAAGCGATTCAAAACCTTTTCCACATAATGGGACTGTGACAAAGTGATCCCATCATCACCCTTCAGTAGCTTGATGTTCAAGATTATATCAACCTCTCCTAGATCTTTCATATCAAAATTTTGAGACAAGAAAGACTTGACCTCGTGAACCACATCAAGACTTGTCCCAAAAATTAATATGTCATCCACATAGAGCACAAAATAACGCCCTGCCCCCATCATACCGATAATATACACATTTATCGGCCTCATTCATGACAAAGCCCGCAGAAGTTAAAGTTTTGTCGAACTTCTCATGCCATTGCTTAGGAGTTTGTTTCAGGCCATACAGAGATTTTAATAACCTACACACCTTGCCTTCTTGACCTTCTACTACAAACCCATCAGGCTGATCCATATAGATCTCCTCGTCCAACTCTCCATTTAGAAAAGTTGTCGTAACGTCCATTTGATGAACAATAAGACCATGTGAGGTAGCCAAGGAAAGTAGTACACGAATTGTAGTCAATCTAGCCACAGGTGAATATGTATCAAAGAAATCTTCGCCTTTTTTTTTGGTATAACCCTTGGCCACAAGCCGAGCCTTATACTTTTCAATAGTACCATCAGACCTAAGCTTCTTCTTAAATATCCATTTACACTCTACAGGTTTGCACCCATAAGGTAGTTCTGTGAGTTTTCAAGTCTGATTCGTAAGAATGGAATCCATCTCACTACGAACCGCCTCTTTCCAGTAGTCTGCATCAGGGGATGCAAACGCTTCTGAAATCGACGTAGGAGTATCATCCACGAGATACACAGTGAAATCATCATCAAAGGATTTTACAATCCTCTGTCTCTTGCTCCTCCTCGGAGCCTCACCGTCATCCTCCTCAGGATTTTTCTCAGGTGTTGGTTCAGGATATTCAATTTGAGTAGTAGGTTCGGGAATTATCTCACTAGTTTTATCAGAACTGCTATGCTCATTTTTCATAGAAAAGATGTTCTCAAAGAAAGTAGCATCATTAGACTCCATGATCGTGTCAACAGACATGTCAGACACCTCTGATCTTATCACCAAAAATCTACTGCCAACGCTACGAGGAGCATAACCCAGATAGACACAATCTAATGTCTTAGGCCCAAGCTTGCGCTTCTTTGTGATTGGCACATTGACTTTCGCCAAACAACCCCAAGTGCGCAGATAAGAAAGTGATGGCTTTCTCCCCTTCCATATTTCATAAGGGGTTTTCTCCTTAGTCTTTGCAGGGACTTTATTCAGGACATGACATACAGTCAACACGGCCTCCCCCCACCATGGCTTAGATAAACCCGCAGTGTCTAACATGGCATTCACCAAATCAGTTAGAGTGCGGTTCTCTCTTTCAGCCACCCCATTTGATTGGGGCGAATATGGAGGCGTCCTCTCATGAATAATTCCATTTTCCACACAGAATAAGTCGAACTCACTAGAGAAATACTCTCCACCACGATCCGACCTAAATCTCTTGATTTTTCTGTCTAATTGGTTTTCAACCTCAGCCTTATAGATTTTAAAGAAGTCTAAAGCCTCGTCTTTAGTTTTCAACAGATACACATAGCAATATCTAGAAGCATCATCAATCAGAGTCATGAAATATCTCTTTCCACCCTTTGTCAACACACCATTCATCTCACAAATGTCAGAATGTATAAGCTCTAGAGGTGCCAAATTTCTCTCCTCGGCGGCCTTATGAGGCTTACGAGGTTGCTTTGATTGAACACAAGTTTGGCACTTAGAACCTTTGACAATGGGAAATTTAGGGACTAAACCCATACCCGCAAGCCGAGACATAGAACCAAAATTAACATGACATAAACGTGAGTGTCAAACATCAGCCTCACTCTCAATAGCATGATCACAAATATAGTTCACAACTTTATGACAGTAATCAGAAAGAGAGAAACGGAACAAGCCTCCGCACTCATAGCCTTTGCCAAAAAACAAACCATGTTTCGACAAGACTATCTTATTGGACTCAAACACCACTTTAAACCCATCTCTGCAGAGAAGGGACCCACCGACTGTGTTCTTATTGATTGAGGGACATGTCGCACCTTCTTCGATTGCACGATCTTTTCCAAAGTAAACTTCAGATCTACCGTACAACACCAAGAACGAAGCATCGGACCGTTCCCCATCAAAACGGCCGAACCGTAAGTGCTGATAAGAAGTGAACATTGAAACGTCGAACACACATGCACATTAGCCCCAAGATCAATCCACCAATCGGTAGATTGATTCACCGAAAGAACAATGAGGTAAAACATACCCATCGGTTCCCTCACGGTTGCTGGTGGTCACATTGATGACTTTGAAGTCCGCTTAGGATTACCCTTTTTATCTTTGCGGTTTGGACACTTCTTAGCCCAAAGGCCCAACCTCACCGCAAATCCAAAGAAGGCATCTCATCCTTGTTCAACTTCTTTTCTTGAATGCGTTGGTTTGCTTGATTTTATTCTTCCCTTTGTTCTTGCCATGTCACTTTGACAAGATTATTGGCGGATCGCCCTTGACTCCTTTCCTAGGTGCATCTTTAGTCCGAGCTTTCTCTTCAACATCTAGAGACGCGATCAACCCCTCAACGGAGATCTCTTGTCTCTTATGTTTTAGAGACGTGGCAAAGTTTCTCCACGAAGGAGGTAACTTGACAATAATGCCTCCAGCCACGAACTTATCGGGTAATTTGCACTTAAGGAGTTCGAGTTCCCTCACAATGACCAGTATCTCATGAGCCTGTTCGACAATGTAACGGTTATCAACCATCTTGAAGTCGTGGTATCGCTCCATGACATACGATTCATCGCCGGCGTCGCACCGCACCGATTTATTATTCAACAGCATCCTGATCTCCTTCAGATCTGTGATAGTCATATACACATCACACGACGGTCGAAAGCACACTAAGAACGCACCGGAAAAGTGTGGTGGCCTCTCGAACTCTTTCTCCTTTTCGTGAGTTAGGGTTTCTCCGGTTTGCCATCCTTTACCCAAGACATCGCTCATAGTCATACCACAATCGCACCTTTACTTGCCATCTCTTGTAATTAACTCCACCGAATTTCTCCGGTTTCAGAGCATCAGCAAAAAGAGCCATCGATAAACCAAAGTGCCTAAGAATCAGGTTTTTGGATTGTTGGAATAATTAGCACTTTCAGGTTTATTTTAATCAAGAGATATAGCATGCACAACGTCTGAGAGATAGATAAAACAGGTTGAATCAACAGAAGTACAACCTAGATACACATGCAGAAAACTACACGTATATCTCTCTGGTGTACTCGCGAAGGTGATGACTTACTGGACGTGGTCGTCGTCGCCGTATGGTACGAGTTGCGGCGAGATTTGGTTCTGATTCTCCGAATCGGACGCCGTCTTGGAGAAGGTGTTTCTGACGCAGATCGCGACGGCGTAGTGAAAGAAGTCCTCGCGAAGCGGAAGAAGAAAGCAGCGAGCAGTCGCGCCGAGCGCTTCCCAAAAACCTGATTCGCCCTACCCGGTGCAGGAGCTCAAGGGCGATCGGTTCCAGAGACCTGCTCTCCCGAACGTCGGTGCACGCCGCGACGGATGGGAAGAACAAGCGGCGGCGCAGCAGAGAGGAGGTGGCAAAACCCTAGGTCGATCGATCCGATGCCTCGGGCAGTAAGGGCGGCAGATTTATATGACCCGCAAAATCCGGAGAGCAAAAGAAATAAAAGCGCAAAAGGAGGTCAAGTCTCAAGAAGCACGAGGGTCCGTTTGGCGGACCATTCACGTAGAGTCTTGTCTTGCAGCGCCGCCCGCCGCCCGAGCCCGAGCCAAAGCGGCGAGCGAAGGTGTGATTCTCTATTTCTCTCTCCCATCACATTCTCTAGTGGGAGAGAGTAAGCTCCACTATTTAAGCATGTTCTCTACTCCTCCCACTAGCAATATGGTACTAAAGAAATTTCACATGCCTCTTGCATACATGGGCCTTTGAGATTTTTTAAGAATTATTTAGATATTAAATGGGCCAGGCCCAACAATTCTAACACTATCTCACCACCGTTTGCCTCGCCCCTCCTTCCGGTGCCCTAGCTATGGATCTCATCCAACACTCATGACACCGATGCCCTCTCTACTCCTCTTAATCCCTTATCTAAACTGCACCCATGGTCAGTTGGTACCTGCTATATGGTAGCAGTACTGCTCTTCCCCTGTGCAAGCTGTATGAGATAGAAGGGGTTTGTTCCGGTACATTGCTTTTCAAAAATTCAAGTTGTCAAAATGCCATGTGCTGTCATAGTTTTGTTTGGAGCTAATAGCATCTGCAGATCATTGTGGCTGAGAATTGGTTATGCGAATGAGGATGCGACTGGGAATTGGTTTTGTCAATTGTGAGCATGCTGTTTGTCTGAATTGTGAGAAGTGCATTTGTCTTGTCTCACTGAAATTGAACACCAAAATTGTAGGATACCATCATACACGTCTCTTCAATTTTGAATTATCACAATTCCACATGAATGCTGAATTGATTTATATCTACATTCTAAACTGATGGATAAATACAATTTAAAACCCCCTCTTAGTTGTGCACTTGCGCATTAACACATAGAAAAGAGCAGCTGATAATATGTTCTAAGGTCTGGCACAATTCTGACACCATGCATGCTCAACTTTGAATGTTGTATACAACATGCGAATTTTCATTTTAGACAATCTCTTTCCGGTACTCGATCCTACTGATGCAGGGAGTTGCTTTTAAGGCTTCAGGAGTGCTTTCTGCACCATGTCAAGGTACATCTCCTCTTCTAGTTTGAAGCGATGGATCATGTTCCTTAAAGCTCTATAGGCCACTTGGCTTAAGCTCGACGAGGTTGTCGTCGATGTCGAAGGCGGTTCGAGCACAGCAGCAAATCCATGCTTATTATGATGTGATTGGGTAGACTCATGTTTGGCTACGAACTAAAAATGAGCTTGGCGAGCTGCCTCGCCAGGGAGATGTGATGCTGAGATAGCAACTCTAAAGGAATCATATATAGTTGCAGCATGGTGGATGCCTCTTGTGTGGGTCAGTTCAACGGCATCTTCCATCAAAGCTGGTTAGGAGGCCAATATATATCTCTTGCGTAAACAGAGCAGGCATGTATGCTCTCATGAAGGTGAGGAGAACGTCCAAGGATCGGTGAGCCAGACGAATCATCACCTCATAGATGACCATCCTGACCTGAACCTCCTCATCGGCAGGAACTGGGAACGTTGTGTCGTACCAGAGAGCATTATTGATTATGTTAAGGACAAGGTGTAGTCGCAGCCGGCAAGCACCAGGTTGCAGGCGCACCGGCCAGCGTTGTTGATGTCCTTGCATGGCACGGTGAGCGCCCTATACTAGTGGCGAAGGATGGAATCGATGAGGGACGATTTGGCAGGGCTTAGCGGTGCCCAATTCTCAAGATTCCACCCAACCGAGCTCATCCTGCGCACCAACTGGCCCGGTCTGGCCTACTGCGCTGTAGGATTGGGCTACGGCCATACACCTCCGGACTAGGCGCGCTACTGCCACACACCTCCGGACTAGGCCGACAGGCCCTCACCTAGGAGATCACTTTTGGTCCATGTGCGCCCGCACCCTTTGCGCTTGGTCCGGCTGCCCTCGCTTTGGGTTGCTACCTATGCCTGGGTCGGCTGCCTCGTGCGTGCCCAGTCTTAGGCCGGTCCATGCCGCCTCCAACTCCGCAGTGCCGCCTGGGTTGCCGCCTCTACCTGGCTGGTGTGCCCCGTTGCCTTCCCTTGCACTAAGCCGCCCGCACACAGCTCCGTGGACAGTGCATGTTTGTCCTCCTCCAGTGAAACTGCACGCACCTCGTATGTTGTGTTACCCATGAAGGACATCCACTGCCGTTAGAAAATTTGTCGAAAAACCACCTCCATCTTTATATCCAATACAAGCTCCTCTGACGAACCTTCCACACACCACCGGTTTTGTGTTGGCCTAGACATCCTCATCATCAACACAAATTAGCTCCCAGTGTCATGATGGCATCCACTGTCACACATGGTCACATCTTCGCAATGCTTCCATTGCTCCAATTTTTTCGGCTTTCCGCCATGCCTGGCCCTCTTCGGTTTGATACGGAGTCTCTGCCGCCGTCACGTCAACTCCACGATTGTCAGTTTGATTGCATGCCTAGGTGATTCTCACCAACCGCAGCCCATCGAAAGGTTCATGCATCCTGTCTGGATTGCCCAACACAACCAATTTTACTGATAGCCTCCATGCTCCACCTTGAGCCCTAGAGCTTTCTCCGACGCAGTATAAAGACAAGAACCTCACGCCTCCATAGATGTTCCACATGACCAACCAGCTGCTGGGAAGGCTCCTCAAGTGCAACCCGGATCTGAGGATGAAGATGGCGAGCGCTGTTGGAATAGTCCCACATTGGAAGTGGGGAGGGCCTCAACATGGTTTATAAAGGTGCGGGTGCACCCCCTCATTGAGCTAACTTTTTGGGAGGAGATGTGGCCCAAGAGACCTAAATCTTGTTGCTATACGTTGGGCCTGCATATACGACAAGACAACGCCCTGGGGGTGCTCGGCGGGCATGCCATGTGGGCGGCCTGGCCAACAAGCACGCAGCAACACTGGTGGTTCCAGGAGGAGTGACGTCCATGCCCATGACTCGCAGCCGGCGTTTACTAATGGGATGGATCCGACTGACGTGTAGATGTTGTTTTAGTGGTGAACAATTGTGATGAGCTTTAGGGACTCTTTGATTCTATATTTTAGTTTAGTTATATTATAGTTAAAAAATGATGACCTTTAGAAATAGGTATGAAAAAGCTAAACAAATTGTTAAAAAATATTTTTAAGATCTTTGAAAAACTACTACAACGCTTTAAATTTTTTTAAAAAAATATTAGGTGCTGAATGGTCTGTATAAAATAATAAAATTTTCAAACAGAACTAGAACTAAACTAAAATGAGGAATATCAAAGAGGGCCTTGTAACCGGCACTACTGTTAAGTTAGGTCAGCTTATCGGTGTAACTTGTTTGTATATTGTTTGTATGTGTTTAATTAATGTTCCACTAAAATCATCATTGATAGATTTGTGGAATTTTTTTGCTGTTTATACTTAGTTTTGTAGTTTGAGAAGTTACGGCACCCAAGTCAATGCTTAGATTTTTTTTTCATTCTGAAAAGAAATAACACTCGCATCCGCACCCTACAAGTCAAACTGTCGTTAATTGGCAAGCTAGCACATTGATATATAGGAATCTTAAGGTCAAAATCAACAAATGAGGTGGAAATGGAAGGAAATTACCGTGGAGACGAGCATTCGGCTACTGACAAGTCTCTAGAAAGATAGATAGATAGATAGATAGATAGATAGATGTGATGGCAATTATAATAATAATTCAATGGAATTATTGTGGTGAATTAATCCAATGCAATTACAAGCATAATTTAGACCTATTGCAAGATGGTCACATTGAACATGTACGAACATGCAGCAAGCGATACTTGGCGTGCAAGCATTGCAAGCCCAGCGATTGCGTAAGGTCTGATCGTTGCCATGCATGCCACTCGTGCACGTCCCCTCCTAGTCCTATCTATCGATGCCGCAGGCTGGAAGTATTGGCGTCCTGGAACCAGGGCCCAGGGGTGCCGAGCTAGCGCGCGCCGCCGTCATCCTCTTGCCGGCCGGGGTTGCACGTGCACCGCAGCAGCTCGACAGCGCCGGTTCAGATGACGCAGATAAGTGCTTTGGATTCGGATGACGCAGCTAAGTGGTTGTTTGGTTGCCTGATTTATTGTTGAAGACTGTATCAACTCATGCAACGCTCTAGAGTGATGTGACCCTTATTAACACATTTTCATCTAGCTACTAGTCTTTTTGCTATATCTTTTGATCAATATCTCTTATTATTAAACCGATTACACCTATTCTAATATTTTTTGTTAAATAAAACGAGATCACAGTTGCCATATAGATTTTAAAAGATTATTTTTTTTAAAAAAAATTTCCTGTTGTTTGTTAACATGTTCGATAAAATATTACCGCATCAATTCAGCTCCTATGCATGTAACCAAACACACTTCTGCCACAAGCCCACAACGAAACTCAACAAGCAATACAACCAAGGGTCTGGTTTGTTTCAGATTAAATTAAATTAAATAAAAATTTGTTATTTTTGTATAAGCCAAATGATGTAATATTTTGTTGTCATTTTTTGGGGTTTTAAATAGTTTTTCTTAAATTTTGTAAAATAAATTTTTCATAATTTTTTGAACTCTTTAAAACATTTGTTTAGGGGTCACAAATTTGCTACAGTAAAACATAACTCAACTTCAATCTGAAACAAACAAAGCACAAATATACTCGACTTGCATAAGCTCAGCCAGATTCACACCAGCCTGGCTGGTTCATTCGAGCAAGGCCGAGTTGGGATTGCAACAAAACAGCCCCTAAGACGCCATCTTTTGTGCAACGCAGTAACAAAGATGCATCGCAATGATAGAACTACAATTATTAACACCACGCAGCAATATCACTGCATGAAGCAAACTGGTACGATCATCAATCCATGATCACCCATATACACTAGCAGTGACTTGAAGATAATTATTTATCCATCCTCCCTTATAGAAGAAATCTTACATTACAAACCAAGCCATACCCTGATTCAATATTGCTTCTGTGGGAAGCAATAAGATACCCCAGAAAATGGTTATCAGTCATCAATACTCTGCTGATTATCTTCCTCAAAGATAGTATGTATAGCTCCGTACAACCTAACACCCAGGGAAACAATTCAACGACGCATAATACGCAGCATGAAGTGGTCAATCTGCTTGGTCACATTTAAATAAGTGTCTCTTCTCTTTGGCTTGTTGATTCAAACTGGTTAGTGGCCTTCAAGTCTACATCTTCACTTGCTTCATTCTGCAACTGATCATATAGAATCGTATATACATCATCTTGGGGGCATTTGTCAGCTGGTTTTTTAGGGTTCAAATGGCAGAAGCACTCAGGCCATGAGTTTGTATAGAGCGACTCTGGATGAATCCGCCTGTGTGGGCTGCCAAAATGTGTGTTGAACATAACTTGCCTGACCCGATCCTTGAAGCCAGATACACGGCCTTCCTCCCTGTCCATGAATATTGGAGCGAGGGCCTTTCTATTTGGTGTAATTGTAGTACGGAAACCATAGTAGAGGCGATGGCCCATGAGGTTATTTGCAAAGTTGCTTGGACCGTCGTATGTGGGTACAAAAATGTCTGACAGGAGGCAGACCATATAATCCACTGCTGATCCAGCCAAGCCTCGAGCATTTTCTTCTAGCTTTTCAGGTCCAACCGAGCTGTGGTTATCTAAGCGTGGAAACATCATCCTAAATGGGTTCATGAAACGTTCCCCACCAAATATCTCACCAGATGCAAGATAGATGCGGGTTGAATTGTCGAACCCAAAAGCATGAAGGATAAGACCAACCTGCAGAGCAAACAGTATTAGATCAGATTGTTTCGATCATATGAAAAGAACGACCTTTTCATCTCCCAAGAACTGTCAAATAGAATGTGGATGCTGACTGTCTAATTCTTAATTCCTGCTATGCCCATTTTTTGTCCACATATTGTAATTGTAAGAACCAAAAAAGCATGCGCAACAGCATAAAGTAAACAAAAGAATGAAAACATGAATAAGACCAAAAAAGAACTTGCCCATGAACATCTTTCGGACCACCAGACTATAGAATACAACTACATTACTTTTGATGGTCCGAACTTTAGTTGTTTATCTGTATATTAGAGCATCCCCAGCTCAGCCTGTGTCACTGGCCGGCATCAACGCTGATGGCCCGCACAGTGCTCCGCAGCCCGGCCACGCAGTCTGCAAATTCAAATTTATTTCCCGCGCACGCAAGCACCTGATGCAGGCCAGCGCTGATGAGGGCTGTGCTGGGGATGCTCTTAGAGTTTTAAATCCATTAGTCTAACTCTATTTTGTGTTGCCATGTTCTATATTGAAATAAAATATAACAAAAAAGTATAGGAGCAATATCCTACCTCTTCTGGAGTTAAAGGGCACTTCCCTATAAGTCTTCTTTTCCTATAAACAAGCTTTTTCTCTGCAAAGTTTTCCTTGCGGTATTTCATTAGAATTTTCTGCTCTGCAGGCGTAAATATGTCAATGCATCTGCAATACCCATTTTTAGAGAAAAAAAACATTGAGTTGTGTTGATGAACTTATAGTGCTCTTAAAATGCAGTAAAGAATATAGGTATGGCCTAGCATCAAAAGGCACATATGTTAAGTCATGTGCGTAGGTACGAGAAATAGGGGAAAAAGATAACTGACTGGCTACTAAGCTTAAGCTCAGTTAAATATCAACTAAATTAGAAAAGGGTATAAGAACAACCACAACAAGATTAACTTGGTCTTCAAGAATATTGATAAATTTATGAGCATGCAAATCACGTAATTTCTAGGGAAGGTCCAAATCCAGCACAGAAAAAAAATATTTGTACCAGGTTGACATATTGACACACTAGGGATATAGGGAAACACATCTGAATTGGTGAGTGCAGTAGCATAAAACCTTTTGCTCAGTCTATTAGAATCTTTTTTATAATACGAATTAATTACAATACAATAACCATTTCATCCGGCTCATTATCAAAATGAAGGGTGTTTCCACAAGCATCTATACTTGCAAAGGCAATCCATAGAACCAGTGGTTCAAATGAGATTGACGTTAAATCCATAATGTATACATTGACTGCATCAATTTGTAAAGAAAAGAATTGTGATGTAAGCAATGCAAAAAACAAATCATGTAAACATTCCATACCCAGCAAACGCAAGCATGTCCATTTCGAATCGAAGGTGAATTGACATAAAATGTCCTTCAGACCGTAGCTTCTTCACTATCTCATTGCTGATTTTTATTATATGTGGCTTGAACCGTAGTGCATGGTAATTCACTCGGCATCGTAATCTCTGGAGCTCTGGATCATCAACCTCTTCCGCTAAGCGATGGGAAAAGGGAGTTAGATATATAGCCCCATGCTTCTTCATCTTTTCCAAAGCAAATGTTGTATACCAACTTAATGGAGCGTCCCTAGGTGGACAAATCTGAAATATAATGAAAAATAGAAAATATTGCAGTTTAATGAATCTATATAAAGTTGCTTCTAGTCAATTGAAATTAAGAGTAACTTTACATCTAAACCTGATGAGCTTTCAGCTTCTTGACCTTTCCTTTTATCGTAATTTTTGGAAGGCTTGTGACAATATGAACATCATACTTCAAAGTCTCAAGAAAATGGGGAACATCATAAATACCTGGAAAGCCACTGGATGCATACATAAATGCCAAAAGTGAAAAACAGCAGACTACAGACATGCCAAAATGTATTTAACATAAAGAATTTAACAATAACTGCTTTGGAGGCTTGGGGAACACAAGACAAAAGATTCTAAAATCATACAAGCACGGCATTGAGGAAGTAAAGTGCAAATCATTGCAAATTACTTTGTGGTCCCGACGAAATATTCACACTTCACTTCCAAATACATATATGAGTTTGATAAACATGTCACATTCAAACATATGGCACGAGTTAACAGAGCATGCTCTGTCTTTTATACTATTAAATTAAATATAGTTAATTGCAGAGCACACACAGATACAGATAAAATACATGCAGCACAGCATTGCTAGCATGTTACTATTGACAAAAGATTACATGATAATCATAACGCTCCTACATTTGGTGCATCCATAAGTTAAATAAAATAGCATTCACATATGGATGACTATTTCAGACCAAAGAATATACCTCTCATCACGCCAGAAAGAATTTGTGTCTAGCTCTGGTAGAACTAGCGTAGCATTCATTACTCGAGCGGCAACAACAGCGTTACATATCTACAAGAAAATAGAACAACAAAAGAAATTTAAAACCTGATAATGTATCATGATATCCATAGCATAGAACTGAAAAATGTCATCTGAGTCATACTGCACTTCGTTGTTGATTCAATCCACCATTGCACCGAACACGCAGGTATCCATTAGTCTCAGTTGGAGGGGCTATAAATAGAGATATTATTATACTTCAAATGATACACTTTACTAACTTTAGTATTATTAAATCAGTGTACACATAATAATATTCACAGAGGTTACAGAGAAGCATACGAGGCCAATAGGAACGTGGTGCAGAAGACGCTCTCCAACCATTTGATTCTGCAGTCCTCCACAGCTTATTTACATCAACATCCTTGAATTATATCACCAATTAGGCAATTACCAAAGTTAACAGATGAAACAGTTACATGTTACTCAATGAATGTTGTGTATATGCACTCATAATCACAAACTGTGCTAAAAAGGTTGGCATATACTCTTCAGTCTTGATAACCCAAGTTCAATTCATCATTCAGATCTAAACAAAAAAAGATTAAATTGCCTTGAAGCCCCCTAAATTTGTGGGTAAATGTACATACATTACTTAAAATACAGAATAAGACATATGAATATTAAGATATTCAAGCTGCTCACACTGTCACACACCATTCAAGAAAAAACTAAATAATTGGTTTGATTAAAAATAAAATTTATATTAATAATTCAATACCCAATTTCGGAGTAGATTTCGAAGCGATGTTTTTCTTACAAAATGGCACATTCGCCCTAAATTTTAATGTTGACAATGCTTCCAATACTTGCTATGTCGGTGGGAACTACGCATGTGCAAATAATCTAGCCATCTCGCGGCCAGCACTAGGAGATTCTCTGAAACGCCCGCATGGCTAAACTAGCGGAAATCTCACAATGCAGTTCCCCAGGTTGATTATGACACAACTTCCCAGCAGCCACACACCTGGACCCTGTAGCTGCTGAAGGGGGCTCCCAGGAGGCCGGCCGAGGAGGCGCAAAGCCAGACGGTACCGGCGACGAGCGCCGCCACCGCGACGCACATCCGCGGGGGCGCCTTCCCGCCTCCGGCGCCGCGCCGGAGCCAGGCCTCGCTTCCCCTGCACCCCAGGCCCCCCATCACAGGCTCTCCATCAGACAAGAGTCTCGACTCTCGAGAAGGGCACGCCGCGGGAACGGCTGCGCTTCCTTACCTCCGCATTGTGGTCGGCCACGGCGATCGATCGGGGGTGAGGCCGTGAGGTTTGGCCGTTTGGGAGGAGGGAGGGGGAGAGGACAACTAGAGATGCAAGCAGATTGATTCTCGGGGACCGACCTACGTTCGTAAGGACGACTCGGTGGGGGTTGAAATACATGGAAAAATTGCCCATCTGCCACCCAATTCGCTGCCACTTTTCCAAATACCATCTAATTCGTCTGCAATTCCTATATGCCACTGAGGCAACGAATTTCATTCCAAAATGCCATTTTACCATTTTTTACCTCTTTTTCTCACTTTTCTCCCCCTTTTTCTCTTTTTTCCCTTTTATTGGGCGGCGCCATTGTCGGATCGCGACCACCGGCGTGGTGGCTGCGGCACCGGCGGGAGGAGAGTGGCGGCGCCAAGGAACGACGGCGACCAAAGCAGCGGCAGCCATGGGAGCCGTGGCAATGGCGATGGCGACAATGATGGGCGGGATCGACGGCGACGATGCAAAGAAATGATGATGCGAGGGCGGCGGCGATGATGCGAAGCGGCGGCGACGAGGCGAGCGACGCCGAGGGCAGCGATGGTGACAGAGTGGCGGCGGCGCGACGGCACGTGCGGCGGCGTGTGGCTGCCGGAAGTGGAGAAGAAGGAGAAAAGGGGAAAAAAGAGGTAACAAATGGCAAAATGGCGTTTTGGAATAAAATTCATTGCCTCAGTGGCATATAGGAATTGCAAACGAATTGGGTGGCATTTGGGAAAGTGGCAGCGAATTGGGTGGCATATGGGCAATTTTCCCTGAAATAGATCTGACAGCGCCGTGTTTCTCCTTTGGCCGGCAATCGAATGGGTTTTATCATATACCTTCCTTTTATATAGTTAGCAACTTTTATAGTTTTACAAAAGAGTCGCATCGTTGTTCTTTTAAACTTGTAACAAATCTCATTTATTTAATATATTAAATTTGAATGTTATTTTCTCGGCCACTCGAACTTGTTTTTGTTTGCATGGTTGCTCCAAAACCGTTAGGTCTCTCGTAAGAATCCGGCATTGTCGCCATGTGGCGGTTATATGCTAGTTTGTTTATTAAATAGTGACATGGCTAACCACATAAACCTCCACATCATGTCCTTGTCATTGTCTTCTTCCTTCATCTCTTTCCGTTGAATCTTACCCCTCTCTCTCATGGTGTGGAAGATAGAGGCTGACGATGGCCGGAGCTCCTTTTCCCCACTTTCCTCCATGATGGCGAGATTTAAAAGATGGCCTCGAGCTCCTCCTCTTTCTATGACGGTGGAAGCTCAACCTCCTCATGCCTCCTACTCTCCTCGGCACTCTCTGGTACCAGGAGCTCGACCTCCCAAAGCGACTCCTCCCTAAGCTCCTTTCGTCGACACTACAAAGCGGCAACGCCCCCACCCAATATATCAAACAGAGCTCCGTGATGCATTGTCGTTGGTCGAGATGAGAAAACAGAGCATTAATCGTGAGTGTTTGACGTGAAAATTTCACCCTTTTTTTAATGCTGATAATTTATTTATCGTATTATTGAATAATTGATAGGAGGATAATTATCAACAAATGTGCAGCAGCTTTTTTTTATTATTTTTTAAACACGGGATTAAGAGATAAATACGGGACTTATCTTGTTAACCAAGATACAACAGCCGATCCATTTTCTCTCTACGCGTGACCAACAAACTCCATGCACCAGATCCTACTAATCCGGCCCTTTCCCCTGTCTATAAAACATATCTCACGTCACACACAAAAGGAAGGGGGAAGGACGAACTCTCTTCTATGGGTTTTTCTCTGCAGGTTCTTCACGGCAAGGAGGACTCTTCGGCAGGGGGTCTCTTCTCCACGACACAGTGTCTCTCTCTTCTGCAGGTTGAAGGCATGGAGACACTCTCTTCTGCAGGACACGCCTAGACTCCTTTCTTCTGCAGGTGGTGAACAGGGATGAACACGAGACCTGGTGAACAGGCAAGCGCCGTCGCCGCCGTTTCCTCTGTGCAGGCCGCCGTCTCTTTCTAAATATTGGCAGGTCGATGTCATGCGCCGCCCATCTATCTCCACGGAGCCGCCGGTCGCCGCCTCATCTACCGCCGTCGTGCGCCGCGCCTCATGCGCCCACGCACCGCCGGACGCCGCCTCCTGGCCGTTGCCCTCGCCGGCGGTCCCCCTGGCCGGCGCGTCCCAGCGCCGCCCGCTCCTAGACCTGCGCCGCCCCAAGCCGGCGCCGTGTCTGGCCGGCTCTCCTCTGTCGCCGCCCATGTGCCTCCTGGCCGGCGCGCCCCAGCGCCGCCTCTTGGCCGCTGCCCGGCGCCCGGCGCCCAGCGCCGCCCCTGACCGGCGCGCTCCATGGCCGCCGCCGCCGTATGACGCCCTGCGCTCGACGGCGCACCTCATGCGACCACGCACCGCCGTGTGCTGCCCGGCCGGCCTCCTCCCTTCCTCACTCTCTGCGTGTTTATGGCTAGGAGAAGCTCGATGTGGAATGGGTGCACAGGGAAGAAGATGGGGAATTTAGTGATTTCCCAATTTTTCATTTTAGTCCCTGGATTTTTTGCTAATTTGATAAGGGTGCTGAAACCTTATTTTTAGCCCCAAGTCCTAGTATCCCTTGACAAGATATTTACAGTTTAATCCTCTGAACATGCCATACTTATGCTAGGGTGCTTTAAGATCTGGTTTTAGCCCCTTTCGTGATAAATATACTTCTTAGTTTTGGACATCTTTTATATTCACAAGGGTGTTAGAATTATATAACCCCTATATCTCGTATCATCGTTATATGTTGTCCATCCAGCATAATCACATTTGCATTGGGGTGCTAATGTAGTCTGGCTCCTTATTTTGTTAATTTGTACCATCAGCATCTATAATTTAAAGGGAGCTTAACCTTAATTTAGCCCCATATTCATACGTGCTTTAAATATTTGAATAATCATGTACTTACTAGTAAGGTGCTTATAAATTATAGTTAAGCCCTGTTTTCATGTCGTTCCTATTTTGTAGTTTATCCAATGTTCTCATATTTGATATATAGGGTGTTAGACGATAAGTCAACCCCTAAATACTCCAATCATATATTGATCTGATATAGGGTGCTAGCTGGTCTTAATTTAGCCCCATGTTCATCTCTGCTTTAAATAAGTCTTTTAGACTTAAAATATTATACAAGATGCTTACGAAATATACTCAAGCCCTTTGATTTTCTATTCAATAATTACGACATGATGACCAGAACGGGAGCTATAAATCTTGAATGCCCCGTAGTTACATAAACATCATATAAGTGATGCGTCTTTACGCAATGCAATATTTATTGTGATCTACTGCAGGTCGCTATATTCCCATGATGTGCCAAACGGGAGCCATATTTTATGAATGCCCCGGAGTTATCAAATAAATCAATGCGTCTTTACTCGACGTAATATTTATTGTGATCTACTGCAGGTCGCTACATTCCCATGATGTGCCAAACGGGAGCTAAAAATCTTAAAATGCCCCGAAGTTACATAAAATATCAAAATACAATATTTGTTATGATCTATTGCAGGCCGCCGATGAATATATGTCAATGCATCTTGCAGATTTATTTTGCAGAGTTATCCAACCCGACGAAGCTGTGTTATCGCCCAGTTGGTCAAGCCTAGCATATCTATGCATGTTTTGATTTCAAGTCATATACATATCCCAGTTGTGCCGTTCGAGACTGATGAGGCCGGACGACATATATAGGCGGGCGAGGTCCATCATACAACGACTTCGCTATCTTCGGCGCATGGTCACATACGACCATGGTTGCTGCCGGCGCCATTTACTTTGTTTATTATCTATTTTCTCTGCATGCATAGTGACTGCAGGCGAAGACCGATGTCGACGATAACACAGCTTAATCGGAGGTGTTCTGTGAGATTTATCTTGCAGATGTAATTAACCGGGAGACCTTCCGAGGCCCCGGGAACAGCGACCTTGCAATCGCCCATGTTAGATGTTCCTATCTACAGGCTATGGAGCGCAAATGTATCGGGAGACTGTATTTTATTCCATTAATAAAATATCTGATTTCTCGTATTTATTATTTCTTTTGTGTATTTATATACACAGGCACGCCCGCATATTATTTAATTCTCACCGTGGCCGCCGAGTTTCGCGTTGCGCATAAGCCATTTAAAAAGGGAAAAACGCCCGAAACAGTGAGCTCCCCGATGGTGGTGAGATTTATCTCGGCATGCGGCCTCGTGAGCTCCCCGATGGTGGTGGCGAGCAACGCGGTGACATGGTTGGCGGGAAATGACGATTGCGAATGGCTGATCCGACGGAACTGGTCCCTGATCCTGCGGTGGTGCTCAAGCACGGAGACAACGTCGGTAAGCTTGCCAAACTCGCGCGGTAGTAGATGATGAGAAACAACACATAAACCATGAAGAAGACGACAATGTGATACACACGGGAGGCAACCTCGAGCGCACAGACGGTAGTGGACCACCATGCTGAGAGGAAGGGCGCGACAACTCATACCAGTAGATCTTGTAAGCGGCGTCGACGAGGAAACAGGGGAGGACAGCAAGCGATGAGGAGGAAGGAATGGGCAAGTTGCGCCTTGTACCCTATGCACACTTCCTTGGAGTCATGACGGAGGTGGTTGAGATAGAGCGGGCAGCAGCCTCCAGCTCTTGCTTGGCTTAGAGTAAGAACAAAGAGAGGATAGAGGAGTGAGGAACATAGTAGGGAAAGAGAAAGGGGAAGAAGAAGACATGGGAGGAGGATGTGGATGTCATCTCAATAATTAACGGACAAGTATTGGTTGCCAGATAAGCATTTAACCGCCACATAGCTAGCAGCTTCTAAAAGGAGCCCTAATGGTTTTTGAGCAACCATACAAACAGAGACAAGTTTGAGGAGCTCAGAAAGTAAAATTCAAATTAAGGGGCTAAATAAGATTTGCTGCAAGTTCATGAGATAACAATGCAATTCTCTCGAAACAAAATGCTAAAGCAACATACTCGGATCAAACCAGATAAGGGGCAACAAACAACAGGTGGTCCACCAAAATTACACAACAATAAACATCAACGATATATCCATACAACAATTAATGCCTTGGTGATGCTCTGAATTTGTGCATAATGCATTAGCATTAGCATTAGAGTTAAGACAACAGGGCACGTACTGCACAAACAACAGCCTACGATTAACGCAATGGATATATGCAACTAGAGACGCCATGGCTAGCCGTCACTCCTCCTGGAACCACCGATGCTGCAGCGCGCGCGTCGGCCACATCCTCAGATCTGGGTTGCACTTGAGGAGCCTTTCCAGCAACTCGAACCCAGCCTCCGACAGCGCTGGCCGGCCGCTCCTCGCGGCCTCCTCCGACGACGGAAACCGCTCGCGCAACGTGCTCCGCGGCCCGCAGCCCTCCGGCAAGAGCCCGTTGCCGACACAGCCTCGCCACGAGGTGATGTCGTCCGTGCCAAGAACGTCGAGCACGTGGCCAAGCTGCTCCTCCTCGTCGGAGCCCTTCTCAAAGAGGTGCTCGCCGTCAAGGAGCTCGGCCATGATGCAGCCGATCGCCCACGCGTCGACGCGGCCGTCGTAGTCTGTCGACCCCAAGAGGAGCTCCGGCGCGCGGTACCGCAGCGCCGCCACCTGGTACGAGTACGGCGGCGGCTCCGACGTGCTGCACGCCATGCCTAGGTCGCAGATCTTGAGGTTGCCTAGGTCATCGACGAGCACGTTGTTCGGCTTTAGGTCCCGGTGCATGAGGCCGACCCGGTGCATGCTCGCCGCGCCGGCGAGGAGCTGCCGCGCGAGCCGTCGCACCTCGGCCTCGCCGTGCGGCCTCCCGCCGCCGTGGTCCCAGAGCGTCGACGATGACCCCACGTACTCCATGACGATGAAGTACTCTTCGCCGCCGCCGGATGCGGCGTCGCGGTGGCAGCCGGAGCCGCGCAGCTGGACGACGAACGGGAGGCCGCGACACGCCTCGAGGGCGCCTACCTCGCGCTCGAACGCGTCGTGGAGGCCGAAGCCCGGCCGGAGGCACTTCATCGCGACGGTCTCGCCGGTGCGGACGTCCTCCGCGCGGTACACGGCGCCGTAGGCTCCCGAACCGACCTGCTTCACCTTCCTGTAGCGGCCACCGTCGACGGTAGGGCTGTGTGCTGCTGTCGCCGGCGGCGGCGGCATCTGCTGCATGGCTCTCCTCTTCTTGCGTTCCGCGGCGTGGGTGGCCGCGGCTTCGGTGGCGACCCTCCTCTTCTTGCGCGGTGCGACGCGTGCAGCACTGACAGTGACTTCGTCCCCGAGAGCGGCAACGCCCTTGGTGATCACCATCATCGCAGCAGGGATCAATCCGCAGGGAAAAACCCTAGGTAAGCTTCGTGAAGGCTAAGAGCGCATACGTGGTTTGATCTTTTAATATAGCAACAAAGGTATGTCTAGTTTGAGTAGGATTAGGTTTCCAGCACCCCGACGCCTAGACCATGGAAGAGCTCGTCGATGCCGGCAGGGTTTAAGGTCCTCCCTTCGTCCCTCCCCTTCCCTCCCCACGCCTCTCCATCCCCATCCTGTTCCTCTTCTCCACGCGGATCCACCCGGCGCAGCCTGAGCCGTCGACTCGTCGGTCCGTGGGCAAGAGATGGGCGGCGGCGGCGGCGAGCATGGCGCCGCCGCTGGAGGGAGCCCTGAAGCCCTTTCACGAGAGAGCTTCCGATGCTGAGGTTTGCACTTCCGCCTCCCGAGCCCCTGATCATCCTGTGCGTGAATCGATCCCCTTTCAACGGGTGGTATTCTGGTTTCTTCGGGGACTGGCTCGTGCTGACGCTCTCTTGCAGATCTGGAGTAACAGCTCGCCAAAAACCCGTCGCTGTTTAATAAACCAAAGTTCCAGGTGCGTTGCTCTTGCTCTGAATGTGTTGCAGTGCATTTTCTAACCTGTATTTCCAAGTACTGAATGAGTTACATGCCCCTGCTGTGTTAATTACAGCTTACTCCTGTTCAAGTGTTCGACAATTAAATTTGATATATCTCAGTATTACAGTATGCAAGCACATGCAGTTGCCCAGTGCTACTAGGAATTTTAAGAGTTCATTTAGCTGCACATTTTTGTGTGTGTCTACACACACACGTTAGCAGGTTTGATGGTCCCATATTCTTTTCTCAAAATTAACCCACCTCTCTTTAGTAACAGTAATAGATTTGTGCACATATATTGCTAACGCTGTAGCCCAAATAGTCAAATTTCATTGCATTATTCGTGGAACCATGTCGATATGACTATATCTTGTTTTGTTTGTGATGCATTTGCAGTACCTATATGACCTTGCCAATTGCAATGCTATGAATTGTGTGTCTGCCTGCTCGCATTCTTGAATTTCTTTAAGACTTTTTTTCAGGTGGGTGAAAATGACCAGAAGCTACCCGAAGAAATTAGCCTTTATTCTATTGCTTCAGATAACTATTCAAAACCTGTTGTCCTTGCACAATTGATTCAGGTACAATTAGAGTTCTTCTCTATATTATTTTTGAACCATAGTACTAATTAAATACTTTACTTCTGACATCTTCTTTTATTGCTGGAATCTGTTAATTTATTTGTTTATTCATTGTAGGAACATTTTTTTTTGCAAAAGGGGGAACCCCCGATTTCCATTTAGCTAAAAAGGGAAAAAATATCCTCATTCATTGTAGGAACATGCTAAAGGAGGTAAATGCATTGTCTTTGTACAAAGAAAAAAGGGACGCTGATCAATTGGCAAATACCATGAGTCAGAGTTTCCAGTGCCAGCCTACAAGGAACCAAGCTTGGAGCCAACGGATTTGAAACAATCAATGGTAGGCAAGATGAACTTTGTCTGTTTAATTTAGTGATCTTTCCCAGGGAGCTATTTGTCTATAGTATTCCATGAAATTGCGTATTATACTCTGGTGACTTAGTATTCAAGCCACCTTAATGTTTATATTTCATAAAACAAGATGTATTGCTTTCAACCAAATTTAGCTTGTTATTTTAAGCTAATCTGATCTTTTAGTCAAGGGAGGTTAATAACTGACTCATCGTGTAGAATCAAATATTATTAATCCATAATTTGTACAAAGAAAAATGCATTGTCTTTGTACAAAGAAAAAGGGACGCTGACCAATTGGCAAATACCATGAGTCAGAGTTTCTAGTGCCAACCGACAAGGAACCAAGTTCGGAGCCAATGGATTTGAAACAATCAATGGTAGAAAAGACGAACTTTGTCTGTTTAATTTAGTGATCTTTCCCAGGGAGCTATTTGTCTATAGTCTTCCATGAAATTGCGTATTATACTCTGGTGACTTAGGCTGTGTTTCTTTCGGCGGTTAGATTATAATCTGAAAAGGTTGTGGTGTTTTATAGAAGATTTAAAGGGCCAAAAAAATTATGAAAAAAATATTTTTGAGATCTTTGAGACAAATTATGCAAAGTTTCGAAAAAATAACTATAAAATATTTCAAAATATAACCATTACAAAAATGACAAATTTTAAGCTGCAGCTTATAATCTGATTATAAGCTGAAAGAAACAGAGCCTTAGTATTCAAGCCACCTTAATGTTTATATTTCATAGGAACGAGATGTATCGCTTTCAACCAAATTTAGCTTGTTATTTTAAGCTAATCTGATCTTTTAGTCAAGGGAGGTTAATAACTGACTCATCGTGTAGAATCAAATATTTATTAATTTTGTGCCATAATTTGTACAAAGAATAATGCATTGTCTTTGTACAAAGGAAAAGGGACGCTGATCAATTGGCAAATACCATGAGTCAGAGTTTCCAGTGCCAGCCGACAAGGAACCAAGTTTGGAGCCAACGGATTTGAAACAATCATGGTGGGTCAAGGATGAAGGGAGCATCTCGAGCGAAGACCTTGGACAGAATGGATCCACAGTTAGAAGGACATTGTGGGTAATCCAGGCTCTTATTTGTTGTTTGTGTGGGTGGTGCTAGTTGCTTTGGCCTTGCATGGTTTGTATGAGTGTATGTTTTGCCCAATATCTAATCATGGGAACATAGGAGACCGATGATTTAGTAGTCTCACATAAATTGTAATGCGATCCATGCGTTCCTAGTAGAAAAACTTTCCCATGTTCTAGTAGTGCCCATCCCGTCACCCTCGTCTCCTAAGCTAGGTCTACTCATTGCCAAACTAGCCTCATGTCTCCTAAACAAACTTGTTGGACCAGTCATCGAACCCCCTACCCCCTTGGGACATCTTCCTCCGACCACTAGAGCCCAAGTCCCATCGCTGATTGCTCCCTTCATCTTCTCTGTTGAGGTTCCCCCACCTCGAGTCTCTGATCCACCGGATTCACTCCATAGCCTAGGGCTGGAAAAATAGCTCGTGGCTCGCAGCTCGGCTCGGGCTCGAACAAATTTGGCTCGGCTCGGGCTCGGCTCGAACATCTAAATGGCTCGAGCCAAGCCTAGTTTTGGGGCTCGTTAAAATAGCGAGCCGGCTCGGGCTCGGCTCGTTCCTGACCTGGCTCGGGCTCGGCTCGTTTACACATTTTGAACACAAAACCTCCTGTGGCTCGTGGCTCGGCTCGACTCGGCTCGGACCTCTAAACGGCTCGAGCCAAGCCTACTTTTGAGGCTCGTTAAAGTAGCGAGCCAGCTCGGGCTCGGCTCGTTTTTGACCGAGCTCGGCTCGGCTCGGCCCGTTTCCACCCCTACCATAGCCTCCACTTCGTGTCAAATGAGTCGAGTTCTTGAGCAGAGTGAGATAAACCAACATAGTAGAAACATGAAGTAGGGAAAGTTAGGAGGCTACTTCTTGGCCGGAGCATAATCCAACAACCTTGTTAGTTTTTTTTTTTCTATAACTAGCCTAGACTGATTTTTAAAAATATGTCGCTTGAATGGGTTGTTCTAGTTCCAAACGACGGGCACTATTTAACAATTGGGTATGCAAAATTTACGCTAAGATGGCAGATTGGAGGCTTCGGGGTCCAAACACGTTTTCAAAGTCACATTTCAGCAGGAGGTATGCGCACGTGTATGTTTTGATGTTAATTTGTAGTATCTAGGTATGCGCACGTGTAAGTTTATCTGCGCCTTCATTGTACCTTTCCTGAAAAAACAAATTTACCATTTTTCCTTGAACATAATTTCTCAAGTTGTGTGATAAAACCATGTACTCCATCGAGGCATCGAATAATAAATCGACACATCCTCTTTCAGTTTCTTTAGTTAATTGGTCATGAAAAACTTAATTTAATGCATAACTGCCGCAAGATAAATGCACACAACTGCAAATTCGTAGGCAATTAAAAAATACTCCAACAAAACAGTTACTACTTTCTACAAGAACACGATCGCTAGCTAGCCTGCTCTGACCAATAGTGTTCTATACGACGATGGCATCAGGTGCAGCAGCGACGCAGCCGGTGGTGAAGCAAGCGATGCACCGGTGATCAGGTTTCGCTGCCGGCGACTGGGCGTCCGCGAACCACGGGCGGCGGAGCGCCTCCGCCGCGGCGAGCCTCCTGTCTGGCCTGCAAGCCAGCAGCCCGCTGAGGACGTCGAACCCCGCCGCCGACAACGCCGGGAACATCTCCCGCAGCCGGCTCGCCGGCCTGCTCCGCCGGCAGAGCGGCGACTCGGCCCGCGGCAGCCGCGCGAATCCCGGCCAGGCCTTCATGCCCTGCATGCCGACCGTGTCGAGCACCTTGTTCAGCTGGTCCATCTCCGACCTTCCGGGGAACAGCGGCTCGCCGCCGGCGAGGAGCTCCGCCATGATGCACCCGAGCGCCCAGGTGTCGACGCCGGCGTCGTACTCCCGCGAGCCCAGGATGAGCTCCGGCGCGCGGTACCAGAGCGTCACGACCGGCGACGTGTACGGCGCCGCCGTGGTCGTGGCGGCGGCGGGCGACGTCGGCATCGACGTCGACATGCCGAAGTCGCAGATTTTTATGTCGCCGTGGGCGCCGACGAGGACGTTGTCGGGCTTGAGGTCCCGGTGCACGACGCCGCGCTCGTGCATGGCGGCGGCGCCGGCTAGGAGCTGCCGCATGAGGCGGCGGACCTCGGCCTCCGGGAACGGCCGGCACCCGCCGCGCTCCGCTTCCATGACGTGCGCCAGGCTCGGGCCGACGTGCTCCATCACGAGGAACGCGTCGGCGGGGTCGCGGTACGCTGCGCGGAGCTCGACGACGGAGGGGTGGCCGCGGCACGCCTCGAGGCAGCGCACCTCGCGGAGGAAGGCGGCGCCGCCGTCGACGGCGCCCCCGCCGCGGAGGCGCTTGACGGCGACGGTCTCGCCGGTGCGGCGGTCGACCGCCTTGTACACGACGCCGGCCGCGCCCTCGCCGATCTTGCCGAGCCTTTCGTACCGCTCCATCGCGGTGGTGGGCAGTTCGCGGCTTGTTGTTGCGTGGCGGGATAGTCGCGTCGCGGAGTGGGGGGGGGCGCCTCCTCCCGCTGCTCTCTTGTAACTAGCGGTTTTGGGTTTGGTTTGTGGGTGGGTCCGCGTTGTCAGCCTCGGCTGTCACGCGTGGTTAGGTTCGTAAACGAGTTGACCGCTTCGGAGCCCGTACGGTTCGTTGGGTGGGTTGGGTTGGCGGTTTCACGGTTAGTTTGGCCGTGCGAGTTTGACGCTTGGGTTTGACAGGAACAGGAAGCTAGGTGAGGCGCCATTCGCGGCAGGCTGTGGAAAGTGCACCATGAGTTCATGCCATTGGACGACAGATCTCATCCATCAGATTCCCTAGTATTGCTCATATGGTTTGTTCAAACGAGATGGTGCATCGTTAATAGTGTTATTTTTTAAAAAAAGTGTCGATTTGGTCCCTCAACTATGTCCGTTGGACCACTTTGGCCCATAAACCTTGATACCAGACTTGTGAGACCCCTCATGTAGTAAAATTGGATCAAAATAGTCCACTAATCAGGTCAGTGTGTGGTTTTAGAGTTTTCTTGCTTGTATGGCAGTCATGTAGGGTTTTTGCTGACTTGGTAATAACGTGTCAGTCCAGGTGTTTTTTATGTGTGACGTGGCAATGACGTGGCAGTCTAGGTGTTCACCATGTGTAATGTGGCAATGACGTGACAGTCCACGTTGGCAAGAAAACCTAATACCGTTTTTTTGACCAGTTAAAAGATCGGTCAAGTCCGGTTTTGCTACATGAGGGATCTCACAAGTCCGGTATTGAGGTTTAGGGATCAAAATGGTTCAGCGGACATAGTTAAAGAATCAAATCGATACTTTTTCCTTATTTTTTATGTGTACTATTTAGTTTGTTTGACAAGTCACTGACATGTGAACCTAAAGCCCATACGTTAGTGATACGTGGAGTGATATATAGCAAAGCAATGAAATTTATTACAGTGGTACAATGTTGATTGTTTTTTCAAATAATAGAATACTAGAAAATGTTCAACTAAACCGATAATTTTATATGTGTCATTTTATTTTTCTTTTAAAAAGATAATATGTCTCATGAAAACAAAATGATGGAACTACCGTGAAATGTAAAATATTTAAAACTAGTAAAACATGATTTTATAACAATTTAAAAAGTTTAATAACAACTCCAATTGCGTTAAAAGCAAGAGATACAATGTCTTAAATGTTAAATCTGAAAAATGGGAAGGGTGCTTTGTTACGAAGGCTTCCTACGGGCTGATCATAACGGAATCCATCTGACGGCAATGATAGAAACGGGAACATCCTAGAAATTAGTAGGCTCGTAGAGAATAAATGGTTAGGTTGTTTAGCAATGGTTAGAGTTGTTAACAATAAGTTATTATATTAATTTAAATATAGAGGCTCTCTAGAATAATTTGTCTATAGCTACATGTTGACTTTTATAATGAGCACAAAAACTTGAGCCCTATATTTAGTTATAGGTATGCATTTAGGGCTTAATTAGGAGAAGAGTAGGTAAATATGGGTACTCTACTCAGGGTTTTATCATTTTTAGTCTCTTTTTTAAGATAGGACATCTTATTGGAATGTTTTTCTTAACAAAATCCCCAAATTAAAATCTACATAGCTATATAGGATCACTGTTGGAGATGCTCTTAGAAGTGATTAAGAACTTTTTGGTCACAAAATATTATCCTTTTAATCAACTAGCCAACTTTAGAAAACTGAAACTAACAAATTCATTTGCCCTGTTTTTTGTTGCATACAAAACTAGAGTGGTTTTTCTACACATGCATTCGGTTCTTTATGTATTCACATTCATCAAATCTTCCTCCAAGTTACACGCACTATCTCCACCGCCTCTCTAATGCAAATTTGAAAATCCCCTCCACCAAAAACATTAAGTTCTTCTGCGTGGTACTTCCTCCTCCTCGACACCCCCTCTCTCTCCTCTTCTTTTACTATGTATGGCCCAACCAGCTCCATCAAAGAGCACAATGGGTGTCAGATTACGAGACCACTGTAACACCTCTTTAGGCTAGCTACCGTGGCATCCTCTATTTTATCGTATGTCACTTGTATTTTAAAATCATTAAAAATAATTAAAAGAGAATTGTTATATACAAAACCCTTCACAAGTTGCTAGCATTGATCTCTGGGACTAGCAATTGATTGTGAGTGGATCCCGGTGAAGCCGGGGTTGCGACAGCTACCTCATCGGCCATCGGGCGCCACCGTGGTGGTGACTGAGGCGGAGTTGAAGAGGAGAAAGGAGGAAGAAAGACCGCATGCATTCCATGTTTTTTAGGATAGGGGAAGGCAGGGAAGATTGCAAAGTTGCATATGAGAGGTAGAGGATGAGGCAGAGTGCATGGATTGCAAGGTGAGATCTAATGGCCGCAATCATGCATAGAAGTGAAAACACTTATGATTGGAATTTGTACATATGCTGCAACGAAAACAACTTTGTATCTCTGCAGCACATAGATAGGTGTGGACATGGTACGTTTTGTAGATTCAGAGATACTTGGTTCTCACTCGAATGGATATCACTTATGCTTGGCAAAGCATATCATTGGTGAGCGACCTCCTAGTTAGGGTTTACAAAAAAAACAATTGGTTAACCATGGCTAAAAAGCCATAGTAGCAAAAAATGCAAAATGAACGTTCGATTTTCTTGGCTTTTCAAGCAGTTGAAGCTATAAAATCTACCTCGTGGTTTTTTTTTCAAACCGCCGACCCATGGACGTACCGTTGCTGCTGATCCTCCTCCCCACCAAGACACTGCCTGATGTTCCATGGTAACCACTAGACAGAGTAATATTTTTTTAATGGGAGATTAGCTTGGGAACTAACTTTTTTTTTTCCTATGAATTGCTTTTTGCATACCTGTTCATGGCACTACAATCCCGTAAAAAAAAATATGAGTACGGCTTTTTATATACAGTGGTCTCTTTTTTAGAGCATATAAGAAAGACGCATACAAACTTGCTCTACAGTGGTCTCATTTCATAGACATATTATTGGGTCTAAATTTATCAAGTATTCAACCCACGTCGATTTAATACACCAGAAATACTCTTCCTCATCATAAAATAAAAGAAATACGCTTCCTCGTCTCTCCTGCCTCCCATTCAACTGAAACTTAGACAGCACAAACTCAATTCAAAGGAATCATTAGCTTTCAACTCAAAACCAGGAGCTCTATACCCAAATTTTATGATTTTCAACTCAAATGTTTCATTTGGTCGAAAAGTAAATGAGCAAGGTGACAGGCCTTGCAGGCGGAGTCCATTATATAGTCCACGATAGGTCATGATTCATGAATAAGGTGACGAGCCTTTCATCCCGAAAATATACACCATGATACCACATATGTAAATTAAGTGGATCCAAGTAAGAGATTAACACTCCCAAGTTACACCATCCATCCATCCATCCTTGAATGCACCCTTGTGCAGAAACAAATTTTCATTTATACACGGACTCAAAACACATGCAAGCCGGCCACCACACCGCATCGATCATCACCTACGTAGCCATGTACGTAGCCGTCACAGTACTGGTGCATGCACTGCAACTGCAAGGCCCTGCATGGTAGCTCTACTTGAAGTAGTAGGGGAGGTCGAGCACGTAGAGGAGGAAGTAGGCCCAGAGCACGCCGGAGATGCCGCCGAAGAAGAAGCCGCCGGTGAACTGCGCCCAGCCGTCGGCGGTCTGCAGCTTGTCGGCCTCCTTCTTGCGGCCCGTGAGCGTGAGCGTGGGCGCCGTGGACGGCTCGCCGTCGCCGAAGGAGGCGACGCCGTACATGGTGAGGCAGACGCTGAGGATGGTGACCAGCCCGGCGGCGCCCAGCGCGCCGGCCTGCCCGTGCACCGGCGTGCTCCGCAGCGGGCCGGTGAGCGCGAAGGGACCCACCAGGAGGTACCCGTGGGCCAGCCCCACCTCGATCCCCCGCAGCAGCGGGCTCACCGCCGTCCTGTACGCCGGCAGGTTCGACAGGTACCACGCGATCACCGGGCTCGACGTCACCGGCGTCTCCAGGCTCCCGATGAACGGGTCGCCGTTGATCGGCTGGATCACCTGGTACGTCGGCTGCAATCCCAACGAAATCAATTGCTTCAGAGCTCAGAGCTCAGAGCTCAGAGCTCAGAGTTCAGAGTTCAGATTCAAACTAGGTCTACACGAATTGCGCCAAATTCCAACGCTTAGTTAGATATTCTGAACCTTGAAATGAAATCAAGAACGGCGCCTATATATATGTGTGCATGTGGTCAGTACTGACCTTCTCAGGCTGGATTGCCTTGACTGTGAAGCGGGGCCTCCTCGTCAGAGCGGCGCCAGGCAGGCCCCTCGGCCTGGAGTGCACCAGGGTGCTCTTCATCAGCTGGCTCGCCATGGGAGCATAGGCAGTGGCCATCGTCTCCCTCGCTCTCTGCACGTACGCTCGTGTGCCTCTGCTCCTGCAAATGGGGAAGCCTAGCTATAGCTTCTTTGAGATGTCCTGATTAAAAGTTTTTGATCTTTAGACGCTGCAGGGGAGCGTGGGGGAGGAGAAAATCTGGCGTGTGTATAGCTGGGCCCCTGCAGATGGGATATGGTTCGGAGCTGTGTGGCGTTCATTGGGTGCACGGTGTGAGGAACCCTATCCCTTATCTGAATGCTTGGGATCTCCTCCCCTCTCGTTGGGCGCCTACCTGGCGGCGCCCGCGTGCTGCCACGTGGAAACAGATTCTGCAAAGCAGCGCGGAATGAATCTGCATGAAACAAAATAATCCCACTGTTCTTTCATTCTTTGTCATCTCTGGTACGTGGAAATCACATAAAATAAATGAATAGTTTACGAATTTTTAGAATAGTCACGGTCGATTTTTTCACGTACGCAGATAATCCAGCTGGATCCTTTTGTATACCTTATGGAAGTGTTTGATTTACGGCCTAGAAAATAGACCGAGAATTAAATAACTGTCAGTTGCCTAATGTAAGTCGGTCCCTTTTAGTTTGACCTGTGAGTGCACCATGAATGTTGATTGTTGAGTGGTCTAATTAAGTGAGTTTAGCCTGTGTTGAGGGTAAGCTCTACGGTGGAATGAATTAGGCAGAATAAATTGGCCAGCTCTGATGACTATATTAGGCAGAATATTAGTCGGCTCTGATGACTACAAACAATATTAGGCAGAATAAATTGGCCAGCTCTGATGACTAGCATATTTCTATAGAAAGGAATAGAAGAAAATTACATATCTTAATCTTAAGCACGGCCATTTTTCTGATAGGGTAAAACCACGTTCTTGTTCTTCTTATTCTTATGCCATCTCCAAGATGTAGCATGCAAGATGATTTAAAATATCCCTCACCATGATAGATCGATTTCACCTTTTTTTCCCCGCTGAATGCAAGTATATTTCAAACCGTGGCACGATATTTACAATTTTTAGAACATATTTCTATGACCATGTACACCATGTTTTCAGGCAGTACGTAGCATACACCGGAATCCTTCTCGTGATTCACCATCATAGGTAGTAGTAAAATACAGAATACTTGTGATTGAGTAAAAGGCTAAGGATAAATAGGCAAAGCTACAGTATACAGACACCAAAAAGAGTAAACAAGGTAAAAGCACAAAACCTGTAATTTTAAAAAGGATCGAGGGATGATGCCTGGACAAAATTGAACGACTGCTGCTCAATGAATTCAAAATTCAATGGATTCAAATGATCATATCAAGGCATGAAGAAAACAAAAAAAATCAAATGATGCCTGGTAAATCAACTTCTATTACAACTCATTCAGCAGTTTCTGCTCCAATAGTCCAATGAAATTTGGGTCCACGAGGTCATTCCCACGGTAGCTATCTCTCGTTGTATAAGAGGCGTTTGCTTTTCTGAAGGCAACCGTGGTAGCGGTAGATGAGTCTGAGCATGCAGTCCCTCATGCAGGTGACGTCGAATGATTTGATGAACGTCAGATCTGATAACCGTGACTTGCCCGCAGCATAACGGTGGTACTCTTCAAAAACTGATGAAAGGCACCAATTCTGCAGCTTTCTGAAGCAACCCACAAGACATCCAGTACGGTGCTGAACACAGAACAAAAAAATTCAAGATCATGTAATGCGAAACAGAATCATTGAATGATTGGAATTAGCATGGAACTGTGATTATTGTTCGTACCTTTCCTCTTTTGCAGTGGATTAAAACTGGGTGATTCCTTACATCTGACCAACAAAGAAAAACAACATTACAAATTGTGCACAAAATGACTGCATGATGGTGTTGGACAGGCTAATTCAGTACCAAGTAGGACCCTAAGAGCCCCCATGATGGCATCCACAGGAATGGACACGTATGGGTCCTGCAGATGCAAACATTTAAGAGACTGAACCTCTTAATACAGGAATTTAAGAATGACTGAATGAGCACACTGAAAAAGCAATGATATCTAAATTAGAATGACTAATGAAATTCAAAGAATTCCGTTGATGCTACAGCAGTTCCAGATCACAACTGGGTAAATAGCAGCAAGCAATACCACACTGATGGCAGTGACTGTGAATCCACAAAAAAGTATGTCTGTTTCCAGTAGGCACCATCTCAAACATGAAAGGAAACAACATTCCACAAAAAAGCAGGGAATGTGAGGTGCTTGTGATTATAAAACAAGCAGAATGAAGAACATAATTTTTCTTGTGAAAATATGACTTGAACTCAAAATTATTTAACAGAAGATCTTTGCTAAATAATCTCAATGGAGAATCAATTTATTTTCAGAAAAATAAAAAAAAAATCATTTTTTGGCTAAAGTAGGTACCGGTAATGGAAATTAAATCTTGATGAAGCCTATAGCTATAGGCAGAATAGCCTTCATCTATTGATGCATGTTTACAAGCAAAGCGTCGGAAGAAAATTTATAATACTATATGGCGCCACAACAAGAAAATAAGAAATCTGTTGCTCCACTGATATGTCATCAATTAATCCATATTGAGTTGGAAAACATAGCAGAAATTAAATATGAGAAAGTGAAGCTAGCAACTCATCCTCCATTATTTTGCTGAAATGTCAAGCTGTCAGCAAAAGACAAAAGATATTTCATTCCAGAAAACTGAGCAAAGGAATGTTAAGTAAAAGCATTACCCAACTATATAGCACATTACGGTTCAAATCTTTAATGATTAAACCGACATTGGTCAACTTCAATCTAACAGTTTGTGCTTTTAACATCATTCATGGGTACCATAATTTGCGAACCATGATAAATCTAGCTCACTAAGAATAAAAATATAAAAATAACCTCAGTTTCCCTATGTGACAAACTCCACTTCACCGTGAGAAGCGTAATATTTCAATTGCTACCGCATATAGTCTCCAATTGCTGAAATTAACAAAAAATTACATGATAGTGTCCATACTCTTTGATAAGACAAATCCAAAGCTTACGATCACCCTCCATTTGTAGAAATCAACATCAAAGCACATCGCACATTTATGATTTAGCCTTAGGCTTAAAGCATTCAAATCAAGCTCACATTCCACATCAACTCACATGAGTTTGAGCTTTCAGTTTGTAATGTACATGTAAAGTTGTAAACTAACCTGAGAGTGCGGTTCCAGATGTTTTCTAGCGGACCAACCAATGTTGAAACTAGGCTGTACAGTTGTACTGAGAGCTTTTATATAGAAACCAAAACTCAATCGCTCGGTACATCACATTGAATCCACTCCCAAAGCACAATACAAGAAATAACAGCTATTAAATCAAAGGGGAAAAAAATCCCACCTTTAAATTAAACACAAACATTATCATACGAAAAGAAAACAACGAAAAAGAATCACATCCAAAGCCAAACAGGGGTGTGTGTGTGTGTGTTGGGTGGGGGGTGATAAATTTATGGTCACCTTGTTCCCTTCAATCCCGAACTGGAACAGGCGGATCCCCTCCGCCTTCAAGAACTCGGCATTCGCCTCCGGGTACGGCTCCGGGCACAGATACCTACACCCAAACGAAAACCCGGACGCTGCCGCAGAAATAAAAAAAAAAACTCACACGACACGAAGAACGCCGCCCGGAGCGAGGGCAGGCAAAAAACCAATCTAGAAATCCAAGGGCCGCTCACACGACGGATCGGAGGCCGAGGCCGCGCAGGAAGCCGAAGCTGGCGGCGTCAGGGAAGCCCGAGCGGTAGACCCCCTTGTCGACCATCCCGAAGTTGGCCGGCGGCGCCACGGTCGCCGCCGCCGCCCCCTCCTCGTCGACCTGCTCCAGGATCATCGCCTGAGTCTTGGCGGGGATTGAGATCGCGGGGGGATCGGAGACGGATGGCGCGCCAATGGAAGGGAAGGGAAGGGCGGCGCGCGGCGCAGGGGCGCGCGGCTAGGGCTCCGCGAAAATCGTAACGGTCGGCTCGTGACGTGACGGTGGGGGGCCGGGGGCCGGGGCGTCTTGTACCTGCCGCCGACCGCCGTCGACGGGTTAGCGGGCGGAGGAGGGGCGGCGGCGCAGGATCCGAAACGCCTCTCCGGTGGGCGGTTTCGGATCGAGCGTGAGAGCGGTTCGGGTTTGGTAGTGCGATGTCATTGCGTCGGCGTGGCGCTTGCGTCGGGTGGTTGGGTCTCGTGGGGAGGGAGGATAGATGGTACTTCATTTTTTTTTACATGGTACGAATGCATATAACTCACACCACACTAGAGCTGGAACTTTAGCTCCAAGCTCGCGAGCTGCTTCGAGTTCGGCTCGAAAAAGCTTCGGCTCGTTTGTAAATGAAAGACGATAAAACCTCATTTTCAACTTCGTGGCCGTTAGCGGCCGAGCCGAGCCAGGAGAAATTGGCTTCGCTTCGAGCTTTGGCTCGTTTAGCTCGTCTTAACTATTCTTGCTAATTATTTCTTCTCTTAACCATTAGAAAATGACATATCATATTGCCAAAAGGTTCATAAAATAGCACAAAACCCACATATGCATGAACAAGTTATTTTGATACTCAAATGTACAATACTAACTTATATTTTGCAATGGTTGATGCCTTAAAAGGTTGGAAGATTAATATTTTCCTTGGCTCATGAAGGCCATGAACGGCTCATGAAGCTTCAACGAGCCGAGCCGAGCTCGGCCATTTCGGACATCCTATTGAGCTCGGCTCGGTAACGAACGAGCCAGCCCTCGAACTCGGCTCGTTTCCACCCGTACACCACACACATCGCATTCACACGCACGTACACGTCTAGTGCATACAATTAGGCCTTGTACATTTTAGCTTAGTGTAGTGTAGTGTAGCGTAGCGTAGCGTTTCTGCAAAATTTATCTTTTTTATATAGCTTATTTGGCTTAGTAATTTGTAATGATTTTCTTGGGTTTTTAGTACTCTTTTTAAAGATTCTAAAAATATTTTTAAATTATTTTTTATAATATATAAACCTCTCTTTAAATACTTTTAAATTTTGCTGAAACGCTACACTACGTTAAGCTCAAATCAGATCAGAGACCAAAACCTCCTTACACGGGTATGCATAGCATTACTGAACGCACGCGTGCTTGTGTCCCGGCATTTTAATCCTGGGTGTACCTGTAACGAAAAAAATCCCAAAAAAACCCGCAAGAAATCAAGCGTGGAGAAAGCTCAAAAGTTGGCCAGCTGGTCATACAATAAAGAGCATGGCCATAGTGCCGAAGCGCAGTCCTCGGAAAGAAGGTACTTGGTGCAGTGTTTTATTTGTACTCTAGCTCAAATGCTGTCATGAATATGGCTATCATGGAATAGTGGGATATTTGATATGAGAGTGCGGCCACTAGCGGGCAAATTCGTGGGTCCCTTTGTTCATCTTATTTTAACACATTTTGTCGAAGTTAGTGAGGTTATGGGACTCTCTTTTCATATTAAAAACCCAAGTTTTTTGTGATCTATTTTTTTAAGGTTAGGTTTTGGTGTTCGTCTTGTCCTGTGTAGCAACAGTTTAATATTTCAAATAAACTCTCTTCAAAGATTACGGGGCATGATGTTTGCTTTTGGCGACCTCCACGGCGGTGTTTTTGGTAGGGTTGATACCCATGATCCTTGATTTATTGGTGAGTTATTGGGATTTGCGTTCTTCTACGGTGGGCATTTTGCCCAGTTCTTTGGTACCTATCTTGCACGAGATGTATTTACATAAGAGATAGAATACGGCGGTTTCTCAAGCTACTATTATGGCTCAAAAACCAACCCACATGAACAATACGCGAAACTCCACCGGGATGAATACTTCCTAATTCGGTATCATCTCCACCAAGAGGACATCTCCCTTATATAATCGGAGTGGAAGATGACTTACCTGGCGCCGAACAGTTCACGAAAACTACTCTACAAGCTCGACTCTTGCACCATCCAATTTTTAAACGCCCATGGCCCCAAGATGCTGCGATTCTTCTTGGTATGACTCCTTCTACAAGGTCTCCTTTGGACGATACACAGACTTGCGTAGGGCCGGGCTAGGCCGCAAACCCAGTGTGCGACCCATATTCGACGGATCAAGAAGCTCACCAACCAAGGTTAAGAAAGCCGATGTGCTCCCGCTAATTGAGAAGGTCAGGCGTAGGTTGAGGAATAGAAGGCCAATCTCCTTTCGAAAGCGGGCCGGATTGTGCTCATTAATTCCGTCCTCTCCTCTATGCTAGTATACCACCTCATGGTTTTTAAGTTGAAAAAATGGGCAGTTCGACGAATTGACAAGATCAGGCGTGCCTTCCTTTGGAAATGTGAGCAGGATTGTCATGAGGGGCATTGTTTGGTAAACTGGGCCAAAGTTTGCAGGCCAAAGGAAATGGGAGGCTTAGGAGTAATTGATATCGATCGCTTCGGAAAAGCTTTGCGACTCAGATGGCTATGGTATGAATGGAGTGTGCTGGTCAAGCCATGGCATGGTATGAAGCTGGATATGATGGCTGCAGATACCACCCTATTCAAGGCGGCCACTGAGCTTAAACTAGGTGACGGCTCTCGTGCTGACTTCTGGTCCTCTCCCTGGCTACACGGCCAAGCCCCCAAAGATCTTGCGCCGCTGTGCAGCACCTTAGCCAAGGGTGCAAAACTTACGGTGCGGGATGCCATGCTATCCGGCTCTTGGATGACAAAGCTCAAAAGGATTTCCATTACGCGACAAATCGAAGAGTTTGTCCATTTACGGATGGCAATACAGGATATGGTGTTAGTCCCAAATGAATTGGACAAGGTCCTTTGGAACCTTAGTGCTGACAGAGTTTACAATGCGAAGTCTGCATACAGAATATAGTTTGCAGGATCTTTTCAGGACCACAATTATAGGAGAATCTGGAGAGCGAAAGTGCAACCTAAATGCCGCTTCTTCTTCTGGGTTGCGATACAAAATAGGTTGATGACGACAGATAGATTGATGCGGCGAGGATGGCCTTGTAGCCAATTGTGTGTACTTTGTGATGCTATCCAGCAACCACATCGACACTTGCTATGGGAATGCCCTTTTGTTAGGCATATTTGGCATCTTATGCAGCCATGTATGTCGGCTACAACTGTTACGGCAGCGTCCATATTGTCGATGGGAGATTGGTGGGATTCTCTGCAAGGAAAAGTTTCAGCTAGAAGAAGGGAGGATGGCATTATAATCCTCACTTGTTGGATTGAGAGGAATAATCGAATTTTCTGGTATGTTTGTCGTTGGCCGGCTGATGTAGTTTCTACTATCCTTTTAGATGTAGCTTAGTGGGTAGCTTAAGCATACTGTTGTTTTTTTTATTGTTGTCAGGAACGTAGGCCTATTGCCTACAACTCTGTTATTCCTTCTTCTTTGATTCGAATGATTTAGGCTGCTCGCCTTTTCCTTCAAAAAAGAAGCCTCCCATCACCTCTTCTTGGAATGCCCTACAATCAACGACATATCTGGGCAACCTTACCAAACAGCGCGCGTGGTCTACGCTGCCATATATCCACCCTTCGTTGAGAGGAACAAACGATCTGATAGCCCTCCAGGAGAGGGCTTACAAAAGGATTGGTTTGGTTTGCTGGATGATCTGGAGCGAGACGAGCAAAAGGATTTTTGAGAACTTGAGTACATACACGGCATACCCCCAACGCCGATCCCTACCTTTGCAGATTCAAGATGTATCCAAAGCTCGCAGATTGGTCAGGACTCAGGGCAGCCTCCCTAGTCCCTCCGAAATCTATAGTAGCTGGCTTCCCTTTTCTCCCCTCACCTCTCCATTTTCTTATGGCTTCGAGGCGGCAAGGCCAACTGTGATTCTGTGAATGTCTATGTCATGTGTTTTATTTACCCTTCTCAGGGTTTTGATATTCGGAAGAAAAAAATACTGGACCGAATCATTTTTTTTTCAATTATCGTTTTTTAATCGGATTTATCGGCTGATTTTTTTTTAGGAAAAAACTAATTTGAGGTAAAATAGGAAAAACTGCAAAAGAAAACAGAATCGATTTAGTTTTATCGGATTTATCGACGGTTTTTTAGAAAAAGACTAATTTCGAGGCAAACTAAATTATCTGGCTTTTTATTAGCAAGAAGGCTAATTTTTAGTAAGTATGCATACCTACCTAACATTCAATTTTTTTTCCTAACATTCAAATTTGAACAAAATTTATTTAAACCCGAATATTTTGGCTCATTCCTAATCGAGGGTGGCCAAATCCCTGCCTTCTTACTTAATTGAATAAGCCAACTAGCTCATTTCATTTTTTGAAAAAAAGAGGGAGGCGCTAGCTAGCAGGCGCCAGTCGCTAGGCGCCCCACTCTCGCCCAACCATGGAGCCACACATTACAGCAACGAGCACGTCGAGCCAGCTAGGTAGCAAAGCATACACCCACAAACAGCTAGTTATATTATCAAGCATGCACATGTCGCAAACCAGCTAGCTAGCAGCTCACCGTACCGTAGCAAGCAAATTAATAAATCTATAATAAACAAAAAACAAAATAAATCTATAATAAACAGAAAACAAAAAATATCTATAGTAAACAGAAAAATAAATCTAAAAAACATAAAACAAAATAAATTTATAATAAATCAAACCTCGCACAAAAAATTCCACTATCATGAAACAATTTTTCCAGTAAATAGAAATGTGGAAAAACAGTAGAAATTTAGTGGTTTTTTTTTGCGTCTGCACGATTTCACAAATTTCATGCGGCTGCGAAATAGCAAACCTGTAAAAAAAAAAAAACCTCCGCTGGGACGATGAGCTCGTAAACTAGCACAAAACAACCTTACAGGAGAAAGAGCAAGGTGCATCAGCAACAGCAACAGCAACAGCAACAGAGCATATCCTCATCGTGTACACCACCTGCTATAGTGGTTGAGTGATGGCTATCACGTGCGTCCGCACATGCGAGCATGTAACAATGCAAGTATTTCCCGTATAATGAGTATAATATCTGCGTGCTTGCACCAGAGCTGATGCCAAAACTGAGATCATTTTCTTTCTCCATGCGTGTTTACACGGGCATGCACGAGCGGCAATGTCCCCATCACCCCTGTGACCCTGTCTGCTGCAAGCCTCACACGCTCACGAGCTTCTTGCCGAGGATCATGTCGTCCGTCGTGAAGTCGGCCGCCTTCCGGAACGTGCCGCGGCCGAAGTCGAGGTTGTACGAGTCGGCGAGGCCCTCCACGAGGTCGAACTCCGGCGCCCACCCGAGCTCCCTCGTCGCCTTCTCAATCGACGCGAAGAAATGCTGCCGTCGTAGACAAGAGTTTGAGTCACCAAAAGCTCTAAATGCACGCTTTATAACATTTATTCACGACACATTTTAATCGTCTCTTTAAAATTTCTTCACACTATATATTTCCTCCACCAAACATTTCTCTCTACGCATTTTATTTTATGTTTCATGCACAAGCAGACGAAGCAGTAGCATTTTTTTTTCCCAGAGGGGACGGGACAGAAAATGGCTATACCTGGTCCCTGAAGGGGAAGGCCTTCTTCTTGCCGAAGTCGAAGTCCTTGGGGTTGTAGTGAACGATCTCTGGCTCAGGGAACCCTCCGGCCTGCGTTGATTATCAGGCAAAACCGCAGAATAAAAAGGTTCAGTTATGACCATGAACAAAATGTTGCCTTGAGACTTCAGAGCTGAAACAACACTGACAGTCTTAAGTTAAATCAGATTGTTACCTTTGCACATGCCCGCGCCAGCCCGTCGAAGGTGACATACTTGGCGCCGGAGATGTTGAACACCTGCTTGCTCGCCTTGGGGTTGCCGAGGGCCAAGACGAAGTAGGTGGCCAGATCCTGTGCCGAAACAAGCCCAAGATTTAGATCAAGGCAACCTCTGAAGCATCAAACACGCTGCACAGTACGATCTCACCTTGACATGGCCGAGCTGGGTGATCTGGTTGCCGGCACCGGGCACCGGGATGGGGCGGCCGGCCTTGAGCCGGTGGAAGAACCACTCCTCCACAGGGTTGTAGTTGAGCGGCCCATAGATGTACACCGGCCTGATCGACGTCCAGTTCACGCCGCGTGACGCCAGCAGGCTCTCCGTCTCCAGCTTCCCCTTGTGCCGGCTTTTCGGGTCCACCGCGTCCGTCTACGCACATACACATACATACACACATACATATGCTTGACATGATGGTTAAGGAAGTCCATCAAGGTGTGGCCTTTCTGTGAGCTGAAATGGAGATGAAATGGCAAATGGGCAAACCTCGAAGTGTGGGAGCAGGTCTGACTTCAGGTATACTCCTGCTGATGAGCAATAGATGTACCTGAAAAAACACCACCACCAATGCAAATTCAGGACACGGGGGTTTTTGCAGGTGTCACGTTGCTGTGCATGGAAGCAGATGAGGTGTCTTGGGTTATTACTGTTCCAGGTTCGGCAGCGCATCAAGTATGGGGGCCACCTCCACGGCCTCGCGCCCTGAATGTGGCACGACATGTATTAGCTGCAAAGTTCTATATTTGTTGGGGTATGTTCACAAAAGATGACTGCTAAAGTACTAATTAGCAGGATGTTTTGGGCTTGGCTATACAGAACGTTGTGTTGGAATTGATATCATCATATGTTATGTTCTGGTAATTGTAGAAGCCATTTACCGTTAATATCATAAACGACATCGAATCCCTTAGCAGCAAGGCTCGTCTTGACGAAGTCGAAGTCTTGCCTGTCACCTTTCAAATGTAGCACCTAGATGAATATCGTCCTAATTATCACCAGTTGTATACTTGTATGCGACATAGTAATTGATAAGGACAAAGTGATTTAGTGAATTTTTTATACTGTCCAAACTCCAAAGACTAGAATTTAGAATAGCGTCTGTATGTTAGCGTGTTCTGCATACAGAAAACAGACAAACACAGGAGAGGAGGAAACACCAAGACATACCTTGGATGAGAACTCTGCATACTCTGCATCTGATTCACCTGGCAATTGCTGGGTAATGGGTGCCTTCCCTCTGGTGAACAATGTGACCTAACAAAATTCAATTTTTGTTTACAACATTGAATATAAAAAACAATCTTCTGAATCATGTTTTTGTGCTTACAAAATCATGTTTTTGTACTCATACAAAATTACAAGGCATGATCAATCGAATAATTACTCTTTGGAACAATATATCCGATCAGAAATGTATATACAAACTAACCTGGTGGCCCTCCTTGACAAGGAGCCTGGACAGGAAGACACCTATGAACCTGGTGCCCCCCATGACAAGAATGTTCTTGGAATCTGCAGATGCAGCTACTTGCATCCTCACCCCCCTTGGCTGCCATGACCTCCTCCTATTCTGCCGAAATGGAAATTCACAACCATCTATCAGTTTTCTGCCATTCCCAGTCTCCCAGAACCTCAAGAAATCAAAGGCTCTCTCTTTTATGTTCTTCTGATCACCTGGGTCGAGATGGAGAGTGCTGCACCACTGAAGTCAGAGATAGGGGAAGGTAGGAGGAGGCTGCTCTTCAGAGTTGCCGTTGCCGCCATCTCTCCCTCTCTTTCTTCCCTTCTTCTCTGCTTCCCTACTCTCCTTGTGTTATTATAAAACAAAGTACAGACAAGAGGAGGGGGCTTTATTTGTTCAGGATGGCAGCATATCTCTTGTCTGAAACTTGTGGTTCATTGTGTGCTTGTATTAGACCGAAGGAAGAGCTCAAAAAATGAGGTGTTGGGGCTTGTTTTGGCTTGTGTGGAGAGGGGAGCCAGCCCTATCCTGTGATGAATATGGACCTCTCATCCTTTCTTTGTGTCTACTTGGGCACCATTCCGATCAACTGATGGAGACATTTTTTTCTCCCTCTCTTAGTATGAAGTCTTAAGTATGAGGCCATGGTGTCCATAGCTAGGCATAAAAATTAAATTGCGAATTGGAAATTACATAATTCCGTTATACTTAGCTTAAGAAGTGTTGACGCTTCATCAAATAGGAAAAAAAGAGAGAGTGTATTTCTGAAGTTTAGTTAAAACATACCGAAACATTTCATGAAACGGCAAGACAAAAATTCCAAATCCGCCTCTGTAATCACCGGTTTCTATAGCTAGAGGGAACCGTCCTTGGAGAGTACTGAGAGGTAGTATCAGCCTATCAGATACCAGCTTCTTCTCCAAAGGGAAAAACACTTGCTTCTCTTCTTCTCTCCTCGAAGCTCTAGCCGTCGTCAGAGCAAACGCCGTCGTCGCCGCCATCACGGGCCGGCGCGTGGGGCGTGCCGAAAGCTGGCGCGGGGCGGGGCAGCCTCGCTGCGGCGTACCGTCGCGCCGACGGAGAGCGGCGCAGGGAGGGTGAGCACTGGGCGTGTAAGCGCGCTTCGTTCGGGGCCCTCACTGCCCACATGGGCCGAACCGGGCTGCCCGTTTTCGCTCACTGGGCAAGCTGGCTCGATTCGGTTGCACAATTTTTTTTTGAGCAAAGGGGCAGGAGAGCTGCCTTGAATTGATCAAAATAAGGAGAGGAAGTACAGAATGGGGGAGAACCTTGGTTCGAGCCGAGACTTGGTTCGAGCCGACGAACCTTGGACCTGACCTTCGGTCCGTCGAGCCAACACATCCGGTTCGCATACTAGCGGCCCGATTCAATTCGTTTGACCTAATTCACTTTATTAGCACGTAAATTTTTTCATCTTTTTGTAAATTTATTATTACTAGCAAGCGTGCACGTGCAAAGCACGTCGGAGTAATGCTGATATCAATAATTTGTAGAAAAAAGTAACATTTAGGACACGTGCAATTTTTTCTATTTGTCTACATATATATCTATATGAAACAAGTGTAGGAGCATTCCTTATTTCATTGGTTGTCTCATTCGTTTGATATTAACGTGGCTCATCTCACGAAACATCTGAACAAGCAAAATTAAATAACAGATAATCAAGATATAGATTAATTAACGGGTGCAATAACATGCAAATAATTATTTTTTATTAACAGATCAATTCTGTATATGGATGTACACATAAATACATGTGACACTTACTAATTTATTTAAAAGTAGCGATGCGTTCTCTCGATGGGCCAGTCAGGTTGTAAATTGTAATTATATATATGCACCATAATTGTTGTTTACCGCGCCGCAAGCTTAATTAACAGGTTGTATACGTCCGCACGCATTGACATGGAGGGGAGGATACTGGAGCGTATTCTTAAGAGAGCTATGTAATACTCCTACTTCTATACGTAGTCCTGAATTTAGGGTGTGTTTGGTTGGTTGAATGAGGTGGTACGGGATAGTATTATACATGATCCAGGTGTTTGGTTGGCTGCATGGAATGATCCGATTCTTCATACCTATGTTTGGTTGGTGGGATAGGGATGAATGGGATGGTACGTGGTGGTTCAAATTTAGAGAATATTCCCTGTTTATTCTGCATGGCGTGATTCGGTCATTTTGGTCGAACGATCCCATACAACCTTTTGTTTCGAACCGTTCCATCCTATTCAGTATCATCTCATTCCATTCATCCTCGTACAACCAACCAAACACACCCTTATTCCACCGCCTGGCCTGGACAGACGTTTCATATGTATGAGTGGGATGTACGTGCCTGCCCCGCCCCCTTTATAGTGTACTGTGCTAGTCTGTTAGTTCTAGTTAGGAAGAATTAGAAAAAAAAATATTAGAAAGATTTATCATGGAAAAATAAAAATTAATCCCGTTTATATATGGGCAAGAGTCCATACATGGTCTCTACGGGTGCTAGTCTGTTAGTTCTAGTCTAGGAAGAATTAGAAAAAATTAGGAAGTTTTATAATGACAGAATAAAAATTAATCTCATGTATATGTATATATGGGCAAGAGCCTGTGGTTTATACGTATCGAGTTAAGAGTCAATGGTCTATACGTATCGAGTAAAGAGTCCGTGGTCTCTACGTATATGCATATATGGGCAAGGGCAAGAGTCCTTGGTCTATACTTATCGAGTTGTGGGCAAGAGTCTGTGGTCTATACGTATCGAGTCAAGAGTATGTGGTTTCTATGTATATGTATATATGGGCAAGAGTCCGTAGTCTATACATATCGAGTTATACGTAAGAGTCTGTGGTCTATACGTATCGAGTCAAGAGTCTGTGGTATATACGTATCGAGTCAAGAGTTCGTGGTATATACGTATCGAGTTATGGGCAAGAGTCTATGGCCTATACGTATCAAGTTAAGAATCCGTGCTCTATACTTGATAGCAAACTTCTAGAAAATTATGGTTGTTGAATGATGGATTGAGAAAATAGACGGATGTGATTTGTAGTTGGATCTAGGCCAACTGCTCAATTATAGAATAGTTTAGATGTTTGATGGTAAAATTATTTGCATCTATTTAAAATCCATGGTAATAAACATATTTTTCTCATTTCAAATTTTGAAGGTATTATTATGTGTCTTGCAAGTATTTTTGTCATTTTCATATTATTTTTTCATTGCCATGTTTTGTTTTTCATTTTTAATAAAGATTTTAAAGACTTTTTTTTTTAAAAAATAGCCACAACAACCAAGTCAATTGAGGCCTTGCTCTTTTCAGCGTATCGTTGCGTTGGCGTATTATTGTAGCAAATTTGAGAACACTCAAAAAGAGGTCTAAAGATTTCAAAAAATAATTTAAAAATAGTTTTAGGATCTTTGGAAGAACTATTACAAACCACGAAAAAATCGTTACAAATTATCACAATATATAGGCTATATAAAAATAACAAAATTTCTTCTGATGTCTGTGATAGTGCGTTCTGTTGAAAAGAACGAGGCCTGAGCCAAATAATAATTGAGCCAGCTCGATTCGGTATGTCTGGTTTGGTTTGCCCGTTTCGTATGGTAACTAGACCCAAAACAAATCATGCCAAATCTGAGGAAAAAAATTAGGTGGAGACGGGATGCAAATGGGCTCCTGTGCGTACCCGAACTAGATGGACGACGCGTGGACGAGCTGCCGATCCAACGAACACGTCGCTTGGCTCCGGGCGCTCGGCTTCTTTTCCCGCTGCGCTCGGCTCCAGCTTAATCAGCCACGTATTACGGCGCTTGGCTGCAACGTTGATCTCTCTTCCCGCAACGCCCGGCTGAACCCTACCCAGCGACGTTGTTTCTTCGCCTGACGACGCAGCCGTGATGGCAGGAGGAGGTGGCCAGCAGGAAGACGACACAGCCGCCGGGTTCTTCGTCTGGCCTAGCAGATGACGTCGTGTCCGGTGGTCGTGAAGCCAATGGAGAGCAGACAACTCAGTTTTCATATATTGCAATTTGAAATAATGAATGACCTCAAGTATATATTTCATACATCGTAGAACTGAATGCTAAACCTAATCTAACAAATGGCCTGCAATACAACTGCATCCATGAATGTAAAATCTGATAATAAATGTATTATGTAGATTCACTCAAATGTATTCTGTGAACGGAGCATTGGTTGCTATTGGCATTTAACTGAAGCTTGCGATTGGAGTATTGGTTTTTGGAGCTGAAGAGAAGTATCAGTTCAGAACTAAGTTTCAGTTGGTTTTCTTTTTGGCACAACTACATAAGTTGAAATTCTGGATCAGAGGGTTATGCACTTCTGGTTTGACAATTTCATAAATAGGAGAGGCATTGTGTATCGAGAGCTGCAATTCACTTGTTTCATACATACAACTGCAATTCTCAAGCTGCATAAATAGGAGAGACATTGTGTATAGTGAGCTACAATTTACTTGTATACTTGTATTGGCTCATGCATTTCTACTTTTGAGTATAAATGGGTGGTCTGCCCAGAAAGTTTATATGTACAGTTAATGATATGCCTTGACTCTTGAATGTAAAACATGATTAGAGCTGGAAGATCTTCAAATGACTGAGCTGAAATGTAGCTGAATTTTTTCTAAACAATCTGGAAAGACCTTCATATCAACGTTTGCTAGGCTTGTGAGATTTCCAAATGATGCAGGAAGAGGCTCTTAAGCTGGTTTGCATGCAAGGTAAGGCCAATTGGGCTTTTAAGCTGGTTTCCAAATTAATTGATTTCATTCTGCGCAACAAGCTTCAGATTGTCAAATTCAAACAAGCAAACAGAAGTGCTAAAAGAACTAAACCCCCATCCGGATGCTTGTTTTACCCTGTCCAACTCTAAAGCAAATATAAACAAATTAAACAAACAGAAGTGGCTTGGTACACAGGTTTTACACACATTGTCAACTAGCAGCCTGGTACACAATACTCGATTAACACACTCATGATGCACTTTAATTCATTATCTTTGTCACATCAATTCAGAAATTTGCAATAATCTCTCTTTTAATCTTGAGCACACTTGAGTAGAAGCATTGCAGATGACCTGAAGCATTGCAGTTGTAGATGACCTGTTGCATTGCATTTGTAGATGACCGAACACAAGAGCAGAAATGTAAGAAAATTTGTAGATGACCTGAAGAATTGCATTGCATTTGACTTGAAGCATTTCATTGCATTCATGGCAAGCAAATAGCTCTTGCCAAACTGAAAATGTTATTGTATTGCATCATTTTCAGGTATGAACAAGTGGCTGAAGGTTCATGTATTCATCACAAAAATCCAAAAGAATGCAAGAAAATCATAGTTCACTACTACTTCTGTGTACATCAACGTAGCCAAAAAACATACAATCTGAGTGGACAATCTTACACACAGGAACAGTACACCAAATTTGTTAAAACAAAATTAAATCCCCGATGACTAGCGTGGCTCCAAAGTTGCTGTTGGCGGCAGCGGCGAAGGCCTCCAGGCATTTGAATGGCTTCGACGACGTTGGGGTTCTAGGAAGCAGGGAGGTGGCTCCCTCGACCTCAACCTACAGACGAGGAGGAACGGAGTAAAGAAAGATGTAGAATACTTGATTTGCCAAAAGCTCACTGATCCTCATAGGATCATCTCATATATATATAAGTGATTACAAGAGGAGGCTACATAATGATCCGAAAAAGATGGATCAACAATGTGATGTACGCAGCCACTACCCGCACAGCTGCGACAGACTCGGTCATCAGTAACTACACAGCGGAGATTAAGGCTAAGCTAACAGAAGACTAACAACATTTTCTATCAGACCCCCTCAATCACAACGTGAACTTCTCATGTTGAGATTGCTGCAGATTACGTTGAATGAGACTCTTGGCAGAGGCTTTGTAAATATATCCGCAAGCTGATCCTTGGACGAAATGAATTTAACCTCCATGGCCTTGCGAGCTACCTGTTCACGGACAAAGTGAAAATCTACTTCAATGTGCTTTGTTCGTGCATGAAAGATTGGATTAGCAGTGAGATATGTGGCTCCAAGATTGTCACACCACAGTAACGGCGCCTTATATTGAACAATGCCTAGCTCCTTTAAGAGTGATTGTATCCAAATAACCTCAGCAGTGACATTGGCTATAGCCTTGTACTCCGCCTCCGTACTTGAGCGAGAAACCGACTGTTGCTTTCTAGAGCTCCATGACACAAGGTTTGCACCAAGAAAGACTGCAAAGCCACTAGTCGATCGTCGATCGTCAGGGCATCCTGCCCAATCCGCATCAGAAAAGGCACTAATAGTAGTTGATGCAGATCTTTGAATGCTCAGGCCATGATCAACCGTGCCTTTGATATAACGAAGTATTCGCTTTACTGACCCCCAATGATCATCAGATGGATTTTGAAGGCATTGACATACTTTGTTGACTGCAAAGGCTATGTCCGGCCGAGTTATGGTTAAATATTGTAGTCCTCCAACAATACTTCTGTATCGAAACTGTTCTGCATCTGTCAAAGGAGTTCCTTGATTCCTTGATAACCTTTCACTTGAACCCATCGGTGTGGAGATAGGCTTGCACTTCTCCATGTTGGCCTTTTTTAAAAGATCCAGAGCATATCGCCTCTGAGACAGCAAGGCACCATCCTTCTGAGGTTTGATTTCAATGCCCAGAAAATACTCTAGCTGACCTAGATCCTTGACAGCAAAATTATCCATGAGCTTCCTTACAAGTTTCTTGGTGGCTGCAGATGATGAGCTCACAATAATTATGTCATCTACATATATTAGCACATACATGGTCACTCCTCCTTGCATAAATATAAACAAAGATGAATCTGCTCTCGAGGGAATGAAGCCAAGCTCTTGAAGCTTACAGGTCAATACGGAATGAAAGGCTCTTGGAGCTTGCTTGAGTCCATATATTGCCTTCTTGAGAAAACATATGTAATCCTTTGGAAATTTGGGATCTTCATATCCAGGCGGTTGCCTCATGTAAACTTCCTCCTGTAAAACTCCATGGAGAAAAGCATTTTGAATATCTATCTGTTGCGGTGTCCATCCTTTCGAGATTGCAAGTGATAGCACAATTCGTACAGTTGTTGGCTTGACTACAGGACAATATGTATCAAGATAGTCAACACCATACCGTTGTTTAAATCCTTTCGCCACAAGCCTCGCTTTGAATCTGTCTAGTGACCCATCTGCCTTTCTTTTCACTTTGTATACCCATCGGCTATCAATGAGATTAATTCCTTTCTTTGGTGGTATTAGACTCCATGTTTCATTCTTCATTAGTGCTGAATATTCTGAGTCCATAGCTTTCTTCCAATCTGGGTGTTGCAATGCTTGGACCAGACTGGTGGGTTCAGTTTCAGAGATGTTCTTCTTGATAGACATGGCTATTTTCGGATGTGTAACAGTTCCTGCACCAGCAAAGTTGCGAGCTTTCTCTGAATATTTGAGAGTACCATCGGTGAATTCTTTTGGCCGCCAAGTGTTGTCCTGCAGTCTGGTGCGCATGGGATGTCTTCTAACCATCTCAGGTTGCTGCAATTCACAAAGTTGATGCTGATCACCACCCTGCTCATGAGAGATGAACTCTGAACCTGAAACAATCTGATCATTGTCCTGAAAACATGCAACAGAGGGACTATCATCTGCATTAGTCACAGGAGTATTTGTGCTACTACTCACATGAGAATCAGGCATTGCTGGATTATTTATTGAAGGATTTTCTATTGAAATTAGAGAGGACTCGCTGTATTGAATTGCTTTGGACAGCATTGGTAGCAGAGTGGGATGATGAGCAGTGTTTGGATTTTTGGTTTCTCCGGTAACTTTTGCTGCAAAAGGAAAGACATTTTCATCGAAGACAACATCACGAGATATATAAATTCTTCCGGTAGATCGATCAAAACACTTGTAGCCTTTGTGTGATTCACTATAGCCTAAGAACACACATTGTTTAGTTCTGAAATTCAGTTTCCTAGAATTATATGCTCGAAGGTTCGGCCAACAAGCACAACCAAAAATTCGAAGAAGAGAATAGTCAGGATCTGAACCGAGGAGTCTGTGAATTGGAGTATCATGATTTATGGTTCGAGTAGGCATGAGATTGATCAAATAAGTAGCAGTATTGAACGCTTCATCCCAAAAGCGCAGTGGCATACAAGCCTGAGCTAGGAGAGTGAGACCTGTCTCTACGATATGACGGTGTTTTCTTTCAATCGCACCGTTTTGTTGGTGAGTGTGAGGGCAAGCAATTCGATGATTGATCCCAGACTGCATAAAATGAGTATGTAGGCGATGATATTCACCCCCCCGGTCGGATTGAACTGCACGAATTTTAGAATTGAGAAGGCATTCAACATGTTTTTGGAAATGAAGGAACACCTGCTCCACATCAGATTTACATCGCAAGAAATATATCCAAACAAACTTACTATAATCATCAAGAAAAGATACATAGTATTTTGCATTATTCACTGACGGGATAGCTGGCCCCCAAACGTCAGTGTGAATCAATTCTAATGGCTTACTGGAGAAATGCAAAGAAGGGTGAAAAGGAAGCTGATGAGACTTTCCCTGTTGACAAGCATCACAGATTAGCTGGGAATCTTTCTCATTGGCTACAGCTATTTTATTTTTCTTCAACACTTGATGTGTAATTGGAGCAGCAGGATGTCCGAGCCTTTGGTGCCACAATTCTGGACTTGTTTTTGTTGATAACATGGCTTGGCTTGGGGAATTATTAGGAAGAACATAAAGACCATTCCTACATGTGCCTTTGAGAAGAATGGTCTTCGTGGCTTGGTCCTTAACAAGAAAAGAATCCGGGTGAAATTCTAGAATGGCATTGTTGTCTGATGCAAGTTTACGAACAGAAATAAGATGTCTATTAATCTGAGGAGAGTGCAAGATATTATTTAGATATAGTGGCCGAGTTAAACCAGCAATGCATGAGTTCCCAATGTGGGTGATAGACAAACCTGCTCCATTTGCGACTTGGATTTGATCCCCACCATTGTAGCGCTCCCCTGTCGTCAGACGCGCAAGGTCATGTGTGATGTGATCAGTTGCACCAGTGTCCACATACCAATTTGGATCCACTGCATAACTGTGGTTTGAAGCTGCTGCTGCTGCTGCTATCTTCGTGTTGTCATCAGCTTGATAACTGTGGTCAAAGCGATGCCAGCAATTAAGTGCATTATGCCAACCTTGTGACAAACCTGACATGTCTCACGTTGGCCTCCTTGATTGGGCTGAGTGCCTTGTGTTCTACCTCCACGGCCACCAGGAAAACGACCACCTCCACGGCCACGTCCGCGGCCTTGGGTTCTGCCTCCTCCAGCACTTCCACGCCCTTGATTGTTCCTGCTCACATTATTAGCAGAGATCTGAACAATAGTATTGTTCTGCTCAAGCCTCATCTCGAAGCTCAACAAGTGGGAATAGACATCACTGATGGTGATGGCATCTGTGCGTGTAGTGATACTTGTCACCAACGCATCATACTCTGGGCCTAGACCTCTCAGCAGATAAGAAATCATCTCTTCCTCTTCAAGCGGCTTGCCGATGATGGATAGAGTATCTGCTAGGCCCTTAACTTTTCGAAAGTAGTTCTTGATGTCAAGATCCTTCTTCTGGACAGTGGCGAGCTGCATACGTATTTGCATAATACGAGCTCGTGAACTTGAGGTAAACATCTTCCCGAGAGCACGCCAAACTTCTCTTGCCGTTGGTAGAAGCACAACAAAGGCCATCACCTCTGGTGTGAGAGATGAGAGGATGGCACTCAACACAACCTGATCTTGTTGGAACCAGGTGGTGTATGCTGGGTTTGCGATGATGATTTGTGTACTACCTTCTCCGGTCTGGGTGATACTTGGATTAGGACGTGCGATGGTGCCATCAACATATCCAAGGAGACATTGGCTTCGTAGGTAGGGAAGGATCTGTGCCCTCCACAGTATGTAGTTATCTGGATCTTGTGAAAGTTTCACACTAATCATGTGATTGAACATGGGAGTGGGGAGAATGCCGGGTTGAGTGGAGATAGAAGAACTCTCATTGTTGGAGAGGGAAGCAGCAGATGAATTCGTGGAGGAATTCATGGAGGAGGTCATGGTGAGGAATCAGAGAGTATTGGATCGTGGCTCTGATACCATAAAGAAAGATGTAGAATACTTGATTTGCCAAAAGCTCACTGATCCTCATAGGATCATCTCATATATATATAAGTGATTACAAGAGGAGGCTACATAATGATCCGAAAAAGATGGATCAACAATGTGATGTACGCAGCCACTACCCGCACAGCTGCGACAGACTCGGTCATCAGTAACTACACAGCGGAGATTAAGGCTAAGCTAACAGAAGACTAACAACATTTTCTATCACGGAGGTGGCGACACATATTGAGTGGAGGGAGGAGGCGGCTAGACAAAGCTTGAGGGCGGTGCTAGGGGCGCGGCAGATTCCATGGCGCCGGCGGTGGTGGGGCGCGGTGGAGGAGGCAGAGTGGCGGCGGAGAGACGCGATGCGATGGGATCGCGTGACTGGGAGGGAGCCGATCTAGCCTGCGAGCCGAGGCTAGAGATGAGCGCTGCGAGGAAGAGCCGGGAGTGCGTGATACACCCGATCCAGAGCTTCCACACGTGGCATGAATCAGCGTCCGGTATGCACGAGAGCCCTTTTGGAGACCGGATCCACCAAATTTTTCCAGAACCGGGTTGGCCCATTCACCACCTCTAACAGAAGGCACACCCTAAATTTTTGGCTAGTGCTAACCGGCATTGACCATCGCAGGTCGCAAGAATCGGATACTCTAAGGAGGAAGCCTTCTTGCCATTGTTTTGGCATGACTAGTGATGGCCAGCATCCAAATAGCCCCTAAGCACCGATGGGTAGTGAAGTGAAAGAGAGGGAAGAGAAGAGTGAAGGCGAGGAAACCACTTTTTTTACCCTCTATAAGACTATAAGTCTGTAACAGTGATATACCATTGAAATATCATAAGTTTTGAATATACCACTCTATCCCACCGTAATAGGCGCATGGGTCCCACATGTCAATGAGACATGGCGGTATATTTCATAACTTTGTTTTTTTTGGTGGTGGTTTATCCCGGAATGCCTAAAAAGGGGTAATACAGAGATATCATAAGGTATTATTCACGATAGCCATTCGATCTGAAGTAATTGACGATCGTGATGAGAGGTACCAAAAGGTAAAGATGGCAAAGATGGTAAAATTCCTTTATAGATATCAGAATGCTGCACTATCTCGTCGACAGGATTCCAAAACCGTTGGTTAACCGCGGCTAACCGCGCCTTTGCGGGCCCGGTTTGGTAAACCGATGGTTTAGGGTTTAGGGGTTTGGTCAAAATTTGTTTAAATAAATTTTGAATGTAAAATATCCATAAAATTCCTAAAAATACTATTAATCATTATAAACATTTTGGATTAAACAAAATTTAATAATTCAAATTTTTAATGTATATTTTAAAGGGTTTTAGCAACTTTCAACGATTTGGACCATTTTTTTCTCACAAACCGTGGTTAACTGTAGAAAACCACCGGTTAACCGTCAAAAACCATGGCTAACCGTGAACAAAACCGATAAACCGTAGTTTTGCATTTTGGGCAAAAACCAGCTCAAAACCATGGCTAACGGCACTTAACCGTATCCGCCCAGTAAACGGCTCAGAGCTCTTGATCGGTTTTGTAAACCCTGCTCGTCGGTCGTCCGTTACAATTTTCATCCATAAATCTTCCCTATTTTGCACAATCTAAACACAACATCTAAAACCAATAAAAGAGAGAGTCCTCTTCGATATGAAAAACTAACACAAATCCAAACAAAATCAAACACAAGCAACCGCTAGCTACGACAATGACGCACTTTATATATATATGCTATCTGTTCTTGGTTGGTTGTGGCTTCATTCAACCCTCGTTCTTGATGACCTTCCGGAACCAGCGCGTGGAGTCCTTGGGTACCTAGTGAAGGTGTCTCGGTCAACAGTTATCAGGCCCAAAACAAATCAAACCTAAACTAATCGGACTCGAATTGGGCCGACCCGTTGGCCACCTCTACTAGAAGGCACGGCATAAAAAATTTGGCAAACTAGTGCTTTGAATACACACCCGACATTGATATCGCAGGTCGTGAGAATTGGGTGCTTTAAGAAGGCCTTCTTACCATCGTTTTGGCATGGCTAGTGATGGCCAGCATCCAAATAGCCACCGAGCATCCATGGGTAGTGAAGTGAGCAAGAGGGGAGAGAAGAGAGAAGGTGAGGAAATCATTTTTTTTGTCCTCTATAAGACTGTAACAGTGATATACCATTGAAATATCATACGTTTCGAATATAGCACCCTATCCCATTCAAGCATTACCTATATGCCAATGGAAAAGTTTTAAATTCCTTATCTGCTATTGTAAATTCTCTCTTCCCTTACATGCCACCGATTTAAATTTTTTCTTCCCTCAGTGCCACTCAAGCGGTAAAGAATATAATGGGGTTACAAAATGACCATTATGCCCCTGCCTTTTTTAATACGTTACAAAATAGAAAAAAATAAAAATAGTATAAAATTCATAAAAACATGTGAAAAATTTCTATAGATTAATACAATTATGTATAGCTAGATTTAAATATAAAATTTAAAACTTTCTGCTTGTAAATTTCATTTAAAAATTAATCAAACCTTCCATGCCTTATAAAAAAGGAGAACAAAAGTTGAAAATACCAAATGTTACAAATATTTGAATATCAAGTAGATCATGATTTTACATAAATTTTAGAATTTGAATTACTCAATTTGGAGTTTAAATGAAGGAGATATGATTTTTTTTAAGTTTTAAACCGAAGAGACATTTTAGACATTAATGATATTTTTAAACGGCTAAAACTAACGGACTTAATGGCAGTGGCACTGAGGGAAGAGAAAATTTGAACCAGTGACATGTAAAGGAAGAGAGAATTTCGAGTGGCGGATAGGGAATTGTAAACTTTTCCAATAGCAGATAGGGAATTCTCTCCTCTCAGAAACACGGGGTCCCATATGTCAAATGAGACATGAAGGTCTATTTCATAACTTTGATCTTTCGCAGTGGTTTATTCCGAAATGTCTAAAAAAAGATAAGAGAGAGGTACCATGAGGTTCACGATAGCCATATTGGAGATATCTGATACATTAATCGACGACTGTGATGAGCAAGGATGGTAAAATTCCTTCCTAGATATCAGAATGCTAGCTGCACTGTCTCCGTCGGTTGTCCGTTACAATTTTCATCCATAAATCTTCCTCGTTTTGCACAATCTAAGCACAACATCTACAAACCAATAAGAATAAGAAAGAGCCCTCTTCGATACGAGGAGGCTTTTATAGTTTTATCTCCTAGACTTGGTTATTGATCATACAACCAAAAACTAGCACAGATCCAAACAAAATCAAACACAAGCAACCGCTAGCTACGACAATGACCCTCTCTCTATATATATATGCTATCTGTTCTTGGCTGGTTGTGGCTTCATTCAGGCCTCGTTCTTTATGACCTTCCGGAACCAGCGCGTGGAGTCCTTGGGGTACCTGGTGAAGGTGTCCCGGTCGACGTAGACGATGCCGAACTTGGAGGTGAAGCCGAGCCGCCACTCGAAGTTGTCGAGCAGCGACCAGGCGAAGTAGCCGACGACCCTGGCGCCGTCGTCCACCGCCCGCTTCAGCTCCCGGAGGTACTGCTCGAAGTACTCGATCCTGAAGCCGTCGTACAGCGCCGCCGGCAGCGTCTCGTTGCCCGGCTGGTCCACGCCTGCAAATTAAGTGCATGCAGGGGCAGGGCGCCAGGGCAGTCAGATTTCGCGTCAAGATGCGTGCGGGCTTGATGGGGTTTCATTCACACACACATATATAGCTAGGGAGCGGCTCAAGTCCAGCCGCCTTGGTCGCGCGCGTCTCACTCGGGTCCAACCATCGACGAACGCGCGACGTGGCCTAGACGATTGGGTTTGAGGAAAACCTAATACTCCATATATGTGTGCTGGTAATTAATGTAGTTTTAAAGTGAGTGTTTTTACCGTTCTCGCCGATGATTATCACCGGGTCGTTGAACCTCTCCTTGACGTACATCACGGCCTTGTAGAACCCCCAGGGAACAACGTACAGCCAGTCGGAGTATGCCTGCATATATACATGTTTTGTACTATGTCAGAAGGTCATTAATTCTAGCCTAGTCTGTATATTCCTGATATGTTTTCAGTCAAATGCGCGTGATGATCTTGAGAATGCGCGTTACCTGTTGTCCGATCAGCACACCATCGCGCTCATCTGAACATACGGATGAATCTGTTAGCTAGGTCGACATATAATCATTGCACATTTTTCTATTTTATAAAAAACATGGATTTCATTTCTACATTCATGCGCCTTGCTACTTGTTTGCCCGACAGCCTCGCCCTACGTTGAGATGATCCTTTTTTAAAAAAAATGGATTTTCTTGAGCTAGTTGGGGTTCTGGTCGTCTTCACGACCACAAGAATCACAAGAATCGCATTGAGACATGTGCTTTAGCTCTATCCAATCCTAAAAGTATTTTTTGCAAAACACCCATATAATTTTTTTAAAAAAAACGATCGGGCCCTTCTTCTTCCTCTCTCTCCTCCTCTCATCCGAGCTGACCGCCACCCAGCCCATGTGGATGCGGTTCGGACACAGCCACGGCGCACGAGCCGACCGGGAGGGTGGTGGTTGCCAACGGCGGCATGGTCGATCGGGTGACGTCTGGCTCAGGAGGGAGGGGAAAGAAGAAGGATCCGATCTCCAAAAGTTGAGGAGTTCTGTATAAAAATTCCATGTAAGTTAAGCCTGACTTGGTTAAAGCACGGATCTTGATGTTGACCGGCCGGTGGTCGTGAACTAACTGAAACCCCAGTTATCTCACGACGCACAAGCCGAAGCACTCCACCATGTATGGTATCTATTAAAAGAAAGAAGAAGAAGAAGAAGAAGAAGAAGAAGAGAGAGGAAGGGTGCGCGAGTAAGTGGAGAGGGGGGAGAACCGTGTGTACGCACGCGAGAGCTTGACCTGCCAGTCGTTGGCGTAGCTGGTCTGCGTGTTGTTGAGGAAGTTGCTGGCGTAGTAGGTGGTGTAGTGGTTGATGCCGACGTAGTCGGCGGAGCCCCTGAGCAGCTGCGACTGCTCGGGGGTGAAGCGGGGCAGCCGCCGCTGCACCAGCCGCTGCATCGCCTCCGGGTACTGGCCGTAGGTGATGGGGTGCAGGAACCAGCCCAGGGTGAACTCCCGCGCCCTCTGCGCCGCCTCCATGTCCTCGCTCGAGTTGCTCAGCGCCTCGTACCACTGGAAGTCCAGCAGGATGCCGATCTTCCCCTGCTGCGACAGCTGCAGGCGCCAACCATGCAATGGTTACATGTATATATACCATGCATGGTTTCTGGTGATTCTTCTGCAGGCTCATGGTTTGAATGCATGGGTCGTCACTCGCCTGGTACTTGTCGCGGTATATCTTGACGGCGGCGGCGTGGGACAGGAGGAGGTGGTGGCCGGCGATGTAAGGCTCGGTGGCGGAGTTGCCGCCGAACTGGCAGCCGGTGCACCTGGCGGGGGCGAAGAAGCTGTCGCCGTAGCCGTGGGACGCCATCATCCTGGGCTCGTTGATGGTGAACCAGTTCTTCACCTTCTCCCCGTACGTCTTGAAGCAGAAGTTGGCAAAGGCCGCGAAATCGTTCCTGCGCGCGCGCGAAACCGAACCATATATGCATGCACAGATTATTAGATCATATAATAACATGTGTTGATTCAATTAGTGCATGCGCATCTATATATATTTTCAGAAGAAATCAGAGGTAACAGTAGACATGTACTCCGTAAAAGATTAGAGGATTTGCATGCATAGGGGGCACGTACACGATCCTGGGGCTTAGCCAGCCGTTGTACTGGTCATGGAGCACCTGCGGGAGGTCGAAGTGATGGAGACAAACGTAGGGAGTGATGTCTAGCGTGCAAGAACAAACACATTTTGAAAGTTCATCAGTTCCGGGGGGTCATTCAGTTCTCAGGTGTGCACGAAAGGTTTATTTCAATTAAGGATTAACTTGATTAAGGTTGAGATTGGCATGCATACTGTGAGCGAGCATGTAGTCGATGAGCCTGTGATAATAGTCCACTCCATCTGTGTTATACCTCCCAATTCCACCTGCATTGTGCACAAGTCAGCATAAACGCATGCATCGATCAACTGCGATGGAAACACCATGATCTATCTCATCGCTGGGCCTGCAGGCTAGCTAGCTAGGTGTGCGTTTTGAGTACATACTGGGGAAGATGCGCGACCAGGAGATGGAGAAGCGGTACCCGTCGAATCCCACCCTCACCATATTGTCCACATCATCCTGCAAGAAACCATCAGCAAGCCCAGAAATTATGATCAGAAACACATGCAAACCACTCCCAAGAATCACTTAAAAAAGCACCCAAAATAATTCTGAATTTTTGTTTTCACCAACCATGTAGCGATGGTACTCGTCGACCGTCACGTTCGCTGTCGCGTTATCGGGAGTAGTACCTGTGCACCCAAGCACAGTCGATCAGTGGTACGAGGTACACATCAGGGATCGACGGATAAAAGCATGGGACCGGATAGGCCAAGTCGATTTTATAGTTCATAGATCAAACATCTTTGTAGAATGTATAATAGATTCAACGAAAGTATCTACCTATGTGAGAAAATCGACGAAGACTTATTTAAAAAACAGCGTACTGATGATAGCAAAACCGTAGATTGCCATGGCCATTCTCATCATGTGTCTCATCACTCACCTGGATATCTCAGGAAGGTGTCCCAGATGCAGGGGCCGCGGCCGTACTTGAGCGCATTCCCCTCCACCTGGTACGCCGACGACGCGGTGCCGAAGACGAAGCCCTCCGGGAAGCTCTCCCGGGTGAGGTTGCCGTCCTCTCCCGCCTTGCCATGGGCGCGGAGTGCCAGGGAGAGGAAGACGAAGACATGGAGGAGGAGGAGGAGGAGCAATGGCGGCACGGCGGTGTTCATGTTGGTGGAGATCAGTGGGTGGGGAGTAGTGAGGGAGCTGGATCTGCCTGCCTATATATGGACAGGGAAGCGATCGAGGGAGGGAGCAGCATGCAAGAGCAGTGCTATTTTCTGGCAGAAATAGTTGCAGAACCCAGGGACTGTTTCTCTCTCGCTTACGCAGCTCCATGCGTCTTTCGCTCCCTGCGATCCTGGAGCGGTCGCTTGTACTGGTCCTGAGCCACTGGTTACCACTAGTTTTTAACCCTTTTTTGACTGATTTTTTAAATCGGTTTCGACAGCCTATATACCAGTAATCAATTTGTCAAAAAATTCAGCCAACTAAAAGTATATAGTATGCTGGTAGCTCGTTAGAGTTGTACCCAAATATAGCCACTAGAACTTTAAATTTACATTTTCACCGCTAAAAGTTATATATCTGTTTACGCTATAGTCCAAAACAATTACTCCTACATCATCTGTTAGTTGATAAAGACTCCTCAAGACTAGTTGTTTTGATTGTTATTCATTTTTTTTACTAAATCGTTTTAGGTCCTGTGAGAAGATTTTCGACTTGTCTGCTCTTATGAAATCGTAGAAAATTTTCATGAAAAACGTTGATCATTTGCTATGTGAGGATGCTCAGAATTATAGTCATCAAGATGTTTGGGTCGTCTATCATTATGACATAGATGCTTGTTTCTTTTTCTTTTTTCTTTTCTTCTTGTTGCTTGCCTTATCATGACAATTGTTGTTATTTCGCTTTGGTTTTAAACTTTTTAATAAGCGTTTGTAATGATCATATGCATCACAAGTTAGTGCAAAGCTGAAAGTTTCTTCCATTATCTAAAAAAATGCTAGTTGCTAAAATGACGACCATAAATGCACATTAGAATGGTGTGGCAACAACGCCGATGTTAACATGATCATCTTCCTCCCACTAGTCTCTCTTATCTATATTATCTCCATTCTCCTCCTCCTCCTCCTCCTTTTAATCCATCCTTGGCAGCCTCCTCACTAGCAACACTTCATCTCCTCATCTCCAATGGCCTGACTTCATTCTCCTCCTCAGCGAGAGAGGTGTCGTCTACCATTCTGTAGTTTCTCTAGCCTTGATGGCCTCATACCAATGTCGTTTATCATTCTACAGCTATCTATACAGTGTAGATAGAGTTGTGTTATATACTGTCATCAGTGATTGAGAACCTAGCCCCCTAGTCGAGCTTACTTTTGAATTGAGAGACTAGAGAGCCTCCTTTCTATCATGATCATAGCTTTCAAGATGTTGAAAAGATCTTGTTGTTTAGATGCAAAGAAGACAATTAACGAGAAAGATTTTCATCCTGGTTCATGAAGCTTTCATCCTGGTTCATGAAGCCTCTCGGGCAAGGTATAACAACCCTATGTCCAGTGCTTTGCTATCATGATTAGAGGCTACAACATGTGTTTGCCAAAAAGCAGATTAGATGGAGATTCCACTTCCTCACACAAAAAAAGAAAGATATTTATACTAAGGCTTAGAGATGTAAAACCGATAGGATAACTATTTATGGTAACTTATCCCTAAAATACCGTCTTGCTAAGGTGCAATGCATAACCCTAACACGTTCTACCATCTTAGGTTGGGCCGTCACAAAGACGATCGCCTTTGAAATCAAGTCTTTGGCAGTTTTGATCAACACGCCACTAGATAAGGCTTACCCGGAGCGCCTTAGCTACCCGCCTCTATGCAACGGGCATCTAGTACCCGAGGTACATTTAAACCAAAATAATTCCCCTGGATGGCAAAACTCAATCGACAAACCGCTAGCCTCGGTGATCGTATGTACCTATTCCTAGCATCTTGTATATATATACTAGCAATGTTCACGCGCCACGCTTTAGATTTTTTTAAGTTTTTTATTTGCCCCAGGGTGACGTGGCGCTATCTGAGGAAGTAATTCAACTATTAATTTGTGAATCCTAACTTTTAAAAATGGATATTTTTTAATGGACATCTACATGAAACTATGATTTTACATGCTTTTAAACTATACTTATATTCCAAAGTTTTTTATTTATATTATTTCTTAATTTATTTGTAGAAGTTAACATTTATAATGCTTAAATTCATTTATGGGCCCTTGTCATAATTTTCTTTTGTTGCATTCCGGGATTTTGTAAGATTTTTTTGTTTTTTTTATTTTTCCTAAGGGGTGACATGGCGCGACCAGAATGTACCACATGGCATAACCAAGAGGTAGACACTAGGGGATTGTAATATAGAATAGATAGATCTGTGTAAGCACGGGTGCTATCCAAAGTGATAAAAAAGAACTTTCTAAATGACCACTCATAGATTATCTGTCCCTAGAGCAAGCCCAGCAGTAATAGTGATTCAGAGGAAGATATAGAGGAGCTTTTGAGATGCTCGATCTTGTACCAATTTTTTTTCCCTACTTCTCTCGTAACGAAAGAGAACAATCAAGAAATTAATTGCAACCTAAATAATATCCGTAGCTTAACGGGAGAAAGATCTCGGGAACAAAATGATAGCTGCAAAAGCGCAACGCAGCCGACAGCGACCAGACCAGGTAAAAGAACTGATGTCCTCGGAGTCATGTGCCCTTGAGCAAAGGAGATGCGATACGGGACAAGAAAAGCCAGACGCATACCTGCGAGACAGAGGAGAGAAAGAAGAGCTTAATATCTGGCAACCAGCTCTTTGTTCCTCTCTTATCAATGTTTTTGGGCTAAAAGCTAACTCGAAGGTATAACCTAAAATCTATTATTTTTATTGAACATTAGTTATAATATTTTGTAATCATTTTTAAAAACTTTATGAGGTTTTCTTAAGAGATTCTAAAAAATTCTTTTAGTTTTTTAAAACTTTTTTCAAGGGTGCTTGACTTTTGCAACTAAAAGTCCACTGAATATTTAAGCAAAATCATAGAGGGGGATTGTGTGAAAGTAGCATGCATGCTGTCTTCTCGTGAGGTCAACTAGTGGGAGTGGGAGACACATACGCGCGGCAAGAAAAGCAGCATTTGATGGGTTCCTTTTGGTGGCAACACTAAGGAGTATGTATATATAGAGTACAATACAATGCTATGGTGTTGTTATCCGTTGTAAGTTTGATTGCCTTTCTTAGTGACTTTGAAAAGTTAAAAATGATAATCTAGGTCAGACTTAAAAAATTTAGGTTTTTGAAAACAACACCAAAAGGATAAACCATTCGAAAAGATACTAAAATAATTTAAGCAAAAGATTTGACAAGAATACTCTCTATGAAAAACCTCAATTTATTGAAGACAAATATATATAGACACATTTGTAAAGCTTATACTCTATCCAGCGACAAAGTTTTTTTTTTTATATAGTTTCTAACCAAAACCATGTTTTATGAGATTATCATGGTTTTCAATAAACATTAGGTGTTTGGATAAAAAAACGTATGTAAAACTTTAGTTTTGTACAAACCATGTTATTTTTGTTGTATTTGAAACTCCACTCCAAACTAAAATTTTTAAGTATTCTACTTCTCTTTCTCATATTTAATACTTTGGTCAAGTAAGACATACGTATCCAAGTCGGTGGTTCTTCAGTGAATACCAAATTTTAATGGAATATATTGAAATGATGATTTTAATACTATATGCACACAGCTATAAATTCTATATGTATTACAAAAACTGTGGTTTCTTAAAACCATATATCAAATAGTGCTTAGTGACACGTATGTGCAAGCTTTACTTAGCAACCATATATCAGGCCAATTAGCCAGATGTGTAAGGTTCACTTAGCAACCACGCGACGGACACACGTATGTTGCTTGCCGGAGCTAAAAAGCCTAGATGAGCTTTTTTGCTTGGCGAAGTAAGCCAAGCCATTCTTAAGATATGCTCGTCTGACGTCTCTTTTTTTTTATTCAACCTCAACGCCAAGATTGCGATAACGAGTAGTTCAATTCTAGCTAAAAAAAACAAGCCCAATTATTCATACCCCCAATATTAGAATCCGAAAAGAAAAACACAACAGCTTCTGAAATCTACAACAAAAAAAATTATCATTTTTTATTAGCCAGACACTTTGGTAAGAAAATATCAATGTTTCCTTTTGAAGATCTAAAATGCCATTTACAATTTTCAACTTCTCCAAACTGTCTAGCTGGCGAACACAGATATTTTTTTTTTGTAAATACATTGCAAGTTATCACATATTTTAGATTAAATCCAAAACTTATAAAATCAAATATTTGGGTGAATGAAGTTGTGTCACCATTTTGATTAGATCCAAGTGGTACGGAGACGATGGTTTTGATTTGCCTAGTCAGCACACAAAAATTATAGGACAGATTGGAAATTCTACATGCCCATAAGAAATATGAAATAAAACCTAAAATTCATTAAAAAACTACAAAGAAAATTTTAAAATCTTACGAAATCCATGTGTTCTGAGGTTTTTTAGGTTTATTGGGTTTTTCATGACTTATCTTTTATTAATTTAAGATTTTCTAAACTTTTATGTTTTTTGGGAATTTTAAAAGATTTTGTTTATGATTTAGGTTTTTCTAGTCTATACATTTTTTATTTTTTAATAACTTCGCTAGTTTTTAATGCATTTTTTTGTTTTTTTATAGATTTTATTTTTTTTACGAATTTTAAATTTGTTTATTGATTCTTGATGGCACATCATTGTTTATGGCCAGGTGTTATGGTAATTAGGTGACGGGCTCAAATTTGCTTACCTTTGAAACCCGTCCTGTGGAACAGCACTAGTCCCTGGATCAGTACACTAGTGCCACACATCACATAGCTAGATCATCACATACAATACTAAACGGAATATATTACAAGATTAACATGGTAACCAAGTGCTGGTACCAAATACAACGAGAAGTCTTGAAGGCATTTATATTACAACAAAAACTGTTTTCAGGCGGAAGCTACGCCATGATTACATTGTGATAATCCTAGCCTATGTATGTGACCTCCGGACTATAGGAGAGCCTATATCTGGCCGGGATCACCAAACACCAAATCATCTTCTTCGTGGCACGCGTAGTCTCCATCTTCAGGGTCTCCATAATCTAAAAGAGTGAGTGGGTGCGAGGGTAAGTTCGCAATCAAACCGCACTTGCAAGTTAACACCGTCCTTAATGCAATTTAGTGATAAAGGCTATATGGTGGCGGTTTGGATATTTTATTTGCAGAAATGCCAATTTTAGAATTAACATATATAAAAGCCTATACCTAGCCATTTTTGAAAGGACATCTCCAAAAAGATGTCGAGGAGAGATTATAGTAAAAGTTCAATAAATCCAACTCCCAAGCCACACAGGCAAACCCAAAGATCCATACCCCATCTCCAGTCACACAGACTTTCCCCCATAACTTCATACTCCAATTCCCAGTCACACAGACTGTCCCACATAGCTTCACCAATTTCCAGTCACACAGACTGTCCCACATAGCTTCACCAATTTTCAGTCACACAGACTGTCCCACATAGCTCCATACTCCAATTTCCATCTCTTCATATATATATATATAGTTACCACACAGTATATAGTTACCACACAGTAGTATAGATACCACACAGTATATAGTTACCACACAGTAGTATAGATACCACACAGTATATAGTTACCACACAGTATAGTTACCACACAGTATATAGTTACCACACAGTATATATATATTTATATATAAGTATCACACAGGATTATTCTCTTTTATCACATAGAATCTCTTCCGGGTCTACCCTGCCCATCATCCTTCTCTTCTATCACTCTTTTTCCCCAAATTCCCATTAACCACAAAGTAGCAACCCAGCATAAACCTCATTCCCAGAATCCCACAACTCAGTCCGAATCCCAATAACACATGCATTGCAAATATCCAACATGATCAAGGTATATATTGTCATTGTATTCACTGATGAGTTTTGGCTCATCAGTGCGGATTGGATACCCGATTAAATCAGTAAGACCTAAGCATGTCTAAGCGAATTTTTCCCAAGACTAGAAAGTCTAAATATTTTATTTAATAGGTGGACAACCAAGCAATCATGATATCAAGGGATCATGTACGACAAACAAGAGTAACAAAAACAGGGCATGATATTATCATGACTAACAAGGTAGGCACTTTCAAACATATCGAGCATGCACTTTTATATTTTAATCAAAATACTTTATCAAAACTGGGTAGAAGAATGAGCTAGGGTGTTAACTCGCCTTGAGGATCAGAAGGCTGAATGTGACTATCTTCTGGATATTCACCCTCTGAAACAGGGTCCTCTATTTAAGAGCAGTGATCACGAATTACGGAGTACTCTAAATGAGCTGCGAATGCAGATGCAGGGTTGGGGTTGGTCGTAATGGAAACGCTAAGTTAACGGTCTAGGGTCGACAAGGGTAAAATTACCAAAATACCCCTAAGTATAATTCTTATTTGGAAAAAGGTGAAATTAGTTGTATTTAAGTCTTCTTTAATATATTGAGAGCCTCTTCTATAATCCAATACCTAATTTCATAATTTTTCTAGGGTGTGGCGAGTTCCTAGTATTTTAAAAGACTATATTTTATGTTTTCTATATTGCCCTTTATTTATATTTTAAATTAATAAATAAGGCCTTTAAATACCTAATTTAATTTGTTTATAGAAAATCATATTAGTTAGTGGAAAGATTATATTTTTCCTGAGATGTAAACTAAATATAGTATTTTCTGTAATTATGTTGGGAATTTTGGAGTTTATTTGTTATTTTAACTGGTAAATACTAAAGTAATCATATTATTAATTTTATATAAAAATTTATTAGTGAAATATGCAAAGTTATATTTTTACTAGGTTCTAAATAGCATCTAGTATTTTATATAAATTTTTTTTCCTATTATTTTTGGAAGTATCCTTCTATTTTTAATAAATAGAAATCATAAATCAAAATCTGTAATTATCTGCATTTCTAGTCGCTGACGTCATGCTGACGTCACCTTCTTCAACCTCCGTCCAGTGCACAGCCGGCAGAGAAGAAATGGTGATTGCGGGAGCTACGGTCCTCCGTTTTGGACGTTCTTGGGCTCTACAGATTCGTATCGACGGTGCGCTTCTAATGGTTCCATATAAACGGCCGGCGGCGGCCGAAATCGGCGGCTCGGCGAGCTACAGCGGTGGCGCCCTCGGGATCAAACGGCAACGGCGGCACAATAGGGTTCCGTTCAATATGATGCATGGGAGAGCTTCAGGGATTCACAAGGATGCTCACCGTGGCCTTAACGAGGACGGAGCGTCTTTGGTTCGTCTTGGCGACGTACGGCCCCGGGACGGCTTCGAGCAGGGCAACGGCGGCGAGGCAACTCCGGCAATGCACTGGTCAAATTGACAGAGGGGAAATGGTCGTAAGGCAACGCACAAACTATGGCCGAAAGCAATCGGGAAATAACATACCGGGGCGGATGAAATCCGAAGATGCCCGAGAAGCTCAAGCAACTCCGGCGAGCAATTCCGGCCGGTACAGCGACTCCGGCGACGTGAGCGTCGAGCAGCAAGCTCAAAGAGGCTTTGCGAACACAATGAAAGGATTTAGAGGGCTCGGTTGTGGCTCGAGCGAAGGAAACCGAGAGGTGGGGGCTTGGCTACGGTTTTTATAGAGCTCGGGGGCGGTGGGGCGGGTCCCAGCGATGCCAGCGCAGGAAGGCTTAAGCGGCGGGGTATGTACGTGTAGGAGGCAGCTTGGCTCGGCTGCAGGGCCCCCTCGGTGAGGTGTAGCTCCGGGGTGAAGCGGCGCTGGCTCGGGCAGGGGATAGGGGCGAGCTACAGTGAGCAGAGAGACGGAGATGGTGAGCTAAGAGAGGTGGGCTGGGCTGGGATTCGGCCCAAGTGAAGCCCAAGTGCAGCCCAAGTGAATGCTTTGACGATTTTCACCAATTTCTATTAGAGTTTTTTTGAATTCCAGTGATTTTTGATGCTTTGATGTTTGAATTCAAACCCTAACTTGAATGGATTTTCAAACTGGGCCAATTTTGGGGTGTTACATTAGGCAAAAAATTTTATATTTTAACCCTTTTAAAAAAATAATTTTATTTTTAACCCCTCGGGTTTTTTTTTTCAAATCTAACCCTTTTGGCCGCGCCACAACCCCTGGCGCGTCATGCCAACTCTGACGCACGCTGGCGGCCCCGGTCAATGGCCGCCAGCGTGGAGAGGTGTGGGTCCCACCTTGACGCGCCACCCCACCCGGCGCGTCAAGGCCCTTTACAGAGACGCAGCGCACGCCTTCGCTTTTTCTTCGCCTCGACACCGCCTCGCTTCGCCAACAAGCTTGCCGCCGCCGCCGCCGCCCGCCTGCCGCCTGCCTCCGGCCTCCTCGGTGTGGGGAAATCGTTTTCCGTCCTCCTGTTAAGGTTATCCTCCAACTTGTTTCTCCCATTTTGGCTCTCGATTAACCGCATTTCGTAGGGTTTGGATAGTTAGGGTTCGAAGGAAAAAAGTTGGTTTTTGTTCCATATTGTCGTGTTTAGATCGATCTGAGCACCGTGGTCACCGTGTTGCATCTACTGTCCGTGTTATTAACGTGTAGAATCAATTGCATGCACGGGTATGTCATTTAAATTTGGTATAAATGATGTTTGTAATAGGTCTAAACGATTTGTATTTGTTATTTTAAATTTTGTAGATGGATCGTTTAGTCCGTTTTTTTTATGGTGGTACCGTCAGAGAAAACGGAGAGTTTGAGAATATGAAGGAAGATGTGGTATTTTTTGATAGGAGCCCGAATTTTAATGATTTAGTTTTCCGTTGCCGGTCTTTCATGAGCCGTGGGGTTGGTGAGGGTGAACTATTGTTACAAGGAAGATTTGATTTTGGGAAGGCTAGGACACACTACGTGATGTTGAAGATTTCATCGGAGTCGGATTGGAATAGCTACAAAGAGGTTGTGAAAAATTCTAACGTCAGTTGTTGGGAGGTGGTGGTTGAGATCGCTCGTGGGAGTGGCTCATTAGCAAGACCCGTACAAGCTGTGCAAACTGTTGATGACGAAGATGAGACTGTTGAGCACTTGACACAAGAGTTGGGCACAGTTGGAGGAAGGCAGGTCAGATCTGAAGCACGTGTTGGGGATGCGGTGGGAGAGCCGATTGATAACTTTGATAACGGCCTTTTCATGAATGATTTTGACGATGAACTTTTCGAGGAGGAAGAACGTGAAGTGGAAGACGACCAAATTTCTCTAGGATCCGAGGAGGAATCCTATGATGAGGAGATGGCTGAAGAAGAGGGGGTGCAAGGCGAACAAGAAGAGGTGGGGGAAGGAGATGAGGTGGAGAAAGAAGATGATGTCGAAGAAGATGACGAGGTTGTTTGTTTAGGTGTGGAAGATAGAGGACAAGCAACGTACGCATTGTCGGCTGCGGAGAGGAGACAGCTTACGACAGTTAGTGTTGATGTGCCCACGGTGACCACCTTTGAGGACCTAAGCCGAACTCATATGGCAATATGTGAGAGCGGTTTGTTGTCAACCGACGTTCTGCCGGATTCTGAGAATCTAGAGATCCGAAAGGGCATGTCATTCGAGTCTTTGCAGCAATTGCAGTACTTCTTGATGGACTATGCGGTGAGACACCATAGGCCATACAATGTCACTCATTCGGACGTCAAAGTCAGGTACACGGTGAACTGCAAACAAGGATGCCTTTGGGGTGTGTGGGCTCGGCTGGACAAATATACTGGTAGATGGAAGATTAGTCGTGTCGCAACCTCACACGTGTGGCCTGGTCGAACACAAAGAAGGTGCATGCTCAAAACACGACCAAGTATTTAGGGCGCCAGATCGCCGGCATTGTCGCTGACGGATAGCGACGTGTCGATTGCCTCTTTGATTGAATCCATATTTGGATTCACCGGCTACCGTGTGAAGTACTCAAAGGCTTGGCGGGCAAAGCAACACGCCATGGAGTTGTTATATGGGGACTGGAAGGAGGCATACAACATGGTGCCAAGAATGTTGAATGCAATTAAACATTTCAACCCCGGTGCGAAGTATTTCACCTACACGAGTTGCAGTGGCTTGGTCGATGAGAACGGCAAAACACGGTATGTTCTTGAGCGTGTGTTTTGGTGCTTCAAGCGGTCTTGAGTCGTTCGAAACCGCTTCGGCGGTCGTATTTCGCCGACGCAACCTTTCTTAACGGCAAATACAAGGGTGGTGTTTTGATGATGGCCGTTGCGGTCGATCCGGAGGATCAATTGATGCCTGTAGCATTTGCGTTAGCCGAGGGCGAGAACAACACGAGCTGGGCATGGTTCATGGCGCATCTAAGGCGGGAGGTTCTCGGCACTAGCCGGACAGTTTGCATGATCTCCGACCGTCACCATGGCCTTCTAAATGCGGCTAAGGAACACATGGAAGGTTACCCTCCTATTGAGCATCGGTGGTGCATGAGGCACTTCGCGGCCAATATATGGGGTCGACAGAAGAAAAAAGAAGTGGTGTCGAAACTAAAGGGGGTTTGTTGCGCCAGAGAAGAGAGAGATTTCCAGAAGAAGTTAGAAGAGCTAGATAAGATGCTAAACGATCAGGCTAGGGATTGGATTAAGGAGCATATGGTGAACAAGGACAAGTGGGCTCTTGCTTACGACGAGGGTGGCCGTCGTTACGGGATAATGACGACAAACGGCGCGAGTCGTTGAACAATGTGTTCAAAGGCATCCGTGCCCTGCCGGTATCTGGAATTGTACAATACTCTTTTCAAAAGTGCAACAAGTACTTCGTTGATCGTTGGGGTTTGGCGAAGAATGCTATTGATGCAGGGGCGGTGTGGGGAAGGGCCGGTGCGGCGCATTTGGAGAGGGAGGAGAAGCTCGCTCTAAACCACATCGCAGAAGCATATGGCCCGAATAGAGTTGTTTACAATGTAAAGTCCGTCGGGGGAACTAATCCGGGGGGTGAGCGTTTCGGCGGCAGGAACAAGGTGGACATTGTCAAAGCCGAGTGCACGTGTAAGGTTCCGTAGCTGCTTCATGTGCCTTGTTCACACATGATCACCGCTTGCTCCGTAAGAGGGGTAGACCACTTCCGCACTAGAAGGCCAACAAGACTTGGGACCATAAATGTACTCCTGAAAATCACACAAAGGCCAGCCATCCTACGGAAAAATCATTTTGTTATCGAATTTAGTACAAAATGACATTAATTTAAATAGAAAATGACATGCGTACACTTACTGAATCATTGTACGGGCAACGGAAGAATGGGATAAAGTCCACCTCTGGGTTAGGCCTTACTAAGATAGACCGTTCACTGCAATGACATAAAGGAGGGTGTCTTGCTTCTCCCGCGACTTATGCATCGCCTTCTCCTCATTTGTCATTTCTGGTGGGTTTGCACGAGGAGGAATCCAACGCCTAAAATCTTTTACTGGTTTAGTGTCCATGGAGCGCCAGGGAAAGAGCCGGATTCTCGGATCGAACATTTCTGGGCCATCAATCCACTCGAAAAAACAACACGGCCGAATAGAACACTGTATATTGTTATTGTGCTTTATACCACAAGTGTAGAAGGCTCTACCGGCAGTATCAGGGTCTCTAGACTGTTGAACCTCCGCAGGAAGGTCGTGCTCACAAAGTGGAACCGGAAACGGGGAGGAACGAACTGGAGCATCCTTACTCCTAGGGTGTAAGATCAAGCCTCCCTTGGGCTTAATGTTTTGGTAATTGATGCCAACTGGGCCTCGACGGATCGCATCAAGGCTAAGGATGTTATTTTCTAGTTCTTCTATTTTCCTTGTGTGCGTGTCTGCTTCTGGCCCATCCGGCCCATTGATGTCTGCAAGATCATCTCTCTGGTTGTAGGTCCCACTGAGCACAAGTTCCAGTCCATCTGAGTGAGTTCGAGCGGGTTCTAGAGATGCCAGGTGTCCAGGGTTCGAGAGAGTTCGGGGGAGTACAGCTGTCCAGGGTTTTCGTAGCCGCCAAGTTCAAAGCCAGATATTTTCCTCTAGGCGCGAAACCTCCCGCCGATTCCACAAGTCGACAAGATAGGCCAACAACCCTAGGTGTGACGTCGGACGAAGTCGGTATAGTCAAAACTCGAGTGGGAAAAATTTCAGCCCCACCGGACGGCGTCCGACGCAATCGGACGGCGTCCGTGAGCCCAAGCCAAATTCTACCTAAGTCCCAAATTCACACCATCGTCGGACGGCGTCAAGCGGTCTTGATAGCGTCCGACGGCGGCCGTTCTCAACGACCCAACTCAAAATACGGCTAAGTCCCATGTTCATACCCATCGCTTGGACGGCGTCCGACAAATGATCGGACGGCGTCCGATGAAGTTCATCGTTGATCACCCAGCGGCGTCCGACGGCACCGGACGGCTCGTCAACGGGTGTCGACGATATCATCGCTTGTCGGACGGCGTCGATTTCGACGGACGGCGTCCGACGGCGGCTAATCCGCGACCAAACACTGGTCGGATCGTTTCACGCAAGACGCTTAGCTTCACCGACGGACGCGTCTGATGAACCAACCGGACGGCGTCCGGTCAAGTTCAAATTTTGGCAAAACCCACTGTCGGACGGCGTCCGACGGGAACCGGATGGCGTCCGATAGAGTGATCCGAAACTCGCGATTTAATCTGAGCCGTCCATTTTTAGGGTTCCGCCTTGGGCCTATAAATAGGGGCTTGGTGTACGGGGTAAAATTGAGGGAGCCATCATTAGCAGCCATCTCTTGCCTTAGTCACCCATGAGAGCTCCTCCCATGGCACCCACCTCCATCTAGGGTTCCATGTGCTTGAGAGATTGAGAGGGAGAAGAAGAGAGGAAGGAGAAGAAGAAGGTGATCCCTACTTCCTCCCATCATCTCCAAGGTTTGCCCCATCTCCCATGGCGTTGTTGCCTTAGTTTTCATGGGGAGTGAGACGGGGTAGTGGTGAGAGACGATCTCGATCTTGTGCTCTTGGGACTTCGCCGCCGGAGAGATCGTCGTCACGCCACGGGCTTCATCAACCGTACGACAACATCCGCTCCATCCGTTGGAGGCACAAGTCCGCCGTGTGTCGGCGGCCATCTCCGTGTGTCGGGGGTGCCACGGTTTCCGTGTGTCGGAGCCAAATCCTCCATGTGTTGGGGGTGTCTCATGTGTTGAGACGAAACCCACCGTGTGTCGGTGGTCGGTGCCGTGTGTCGGTGCCGGTGGGTGTGAGTGCTCTCGCCAGAGAGAACTCGCCTCTGTGTGAAGGTTTGGAGCTCGCCTACCATGTGTTGGTGAAGAGCTACCGCGAGTGGATTGAGGGCTAGGGACGAGAGAGTCCCGACTTCTCTGTGTGAGAAGTTTCCTCAACGGAGACGTAGGTGCTCATGTGTTGAGCACCGAACTTCGGTAAACACCTCGGTTTGCATCTCCTCATCTCACTTGTTTAATTACGCATATTGTCTTGATCGCTTGCATGTGAGTGCCATCGAGCCTCCTAGTAGTCGCCAGCATTATTGTGATCACTTCCAAACTAGACTCTAGGTCAATCGATAGCTTGGGCTCTTAATTTGACTAAGTAAATCAAGCGAATCGAGAGAAGTAAAATTTGAAAAGTGCCGATTCACCCCCCTCTCGGCCTAGGATCCTTACAAGTGGTATCAGAGCACGGGTCTCTAGTTGCTTAACCGCATAGAGATGGCTGACGGGGGTAGTGTAGCCGCTAATAGGATTCCTCTGTTTAGTGGCACTAATTTTAGCTTTTGGAAGTTGCGAATGAAAGTATTCCTCCAGGCAATGGGAATGGATGTTTGGAGGGTTGTAGAGTCTCCTCATGATGTCACACTCACCAACAATATACCTGCCACACCCGCTCAAAACAAACTCCTAGAGACCGATGCTAAGGCCATAAACGCTTTGTTTTGTGGTTTAAGCATGGAGATCTTTGATAGGGTTAGCAATCTCACTAGTGCACACGACATATGGATCACACTTATTGAGATTCACGAGGGCACTTCACCGTTAAGGAGGCGGACTAGTGGTTGTCAAGGAGCGTTATGATCGATTCGAATGCTTCCAAATGAAAATGTCAATGCTATGTTTACTCGGCTTAACCCCATCCTTAACGAGCTTAAGGGCTCGGTCACACTGCTATTGCGAATGATGAAGTGTGCGGAAAATGTCGGATCCTCCCAAAGAAGGACTACCGGGACATCATCACTTATCTCACCAACAATGGTGATGTGGAGAAGCGGCACCTGACTTTGCTCAAAGAAGATCACCGCAAGACGAGATGATGCTCCTCAATGATCGTGAGGACTCTCCTGCTCCTCGCAAAGAATCAGCGATCGCCCTCAAGGCCGATGGATCCAATCGAGTGGCTCAAGTCAAGTCAAGCCGAGGATGGTGGAGAGATGACTTGGAATGAGCTTGAGGAGGGCTTCCAACACTTGCCTGTTCATGAAGCAAGCCGCGGTTCATGAGCGTAAATAGCTATGGAGGCAAGAAGAGGATGAGCCAAACACTCATGCGCCATATCGATGCTATGAGTGTCGGGAGAAGGGCACATCGCTTCAATGTGTCCCCGTAAAGGAAACACCAAGTACAAGGACAAAGGAAAGGAGAAGGGTGATGGCGAGAGGCCGAGGCACAATGACAACAAGAAGAAGAATCCCAGTCGGTCGGGTTCAAGGGTCGCTCTTCGCAAGGCAAGAGGCTAGCTTTTGTGGGAGAATGGGTGATGATGATGACTCCAGTGATACATCGACTTCGGAGATGAGGAATCGGTGATCGAGCCGGTCACCATGGCGATAAATTTGAGTCCGTGCCGCCTCATCCTGCTTTCTCTCAAGATGCCTCACGGTGGTTCTTGAGCCTCGAGAGTGGTATTCGATGATGATGGATCTTCTTCCACTACTTCCTCCACATCGGCAAAGGCTTCACCGATTCCTTCCGCACCTCCAAGTGCCCGATGGCTCGACCTAGTGGCAAGGTGGCGACTCGTTCGACTCGATGAGGATGTTGAAGGCATACGTGATTGTCTTAGGGAAGCTTGTGGCGCTATAAGCATGAGACACTAAAGAACCTAGAGCTTGGTAAAACTTTGATTGCTTTGCAAACTAAGTGTAAAAGTCTTGCCACTAGATGTGATAGCTTAGAATCGAGCATGACACTGCTAGGCTCTAACAAAAATCATCGTCCAAGTGCAATGTGCTAGAACAAGAGCGTGATGCTTTGAATGAATCCTAGATGATCTCATGACTACTTATCATGCACTTAGGAGAACCATGAGACACTTCTGGCTAAGAATGATGAGTTGGTTGCTTTGCCTCTTGCTCAATTAGTTGATACACCTGTTGATGCTTTGGATGCTGCTTGTGCCATGCCTGTTACTTCTGTTGCTATTGCACCTGTTATTGATTTGACTCTTGCTTGCCCTGAGGTTGTCCATGATTGCACTGTATTGGCTTCCACTTCTAGCGGTTCCTCTAGCAATGCACTAGTGTGTACACCTGATAATTGTAAATTTGCACTAGCTGCTAGGGAGCTTGCTATTGAAAATGCTGAGTTGAGTTCTAAACTTGAGAAATTTGATAAGGGGCTTGGGAAGTGCTATGAGGGTAGCCTAGCCTTGGATAAGATGCTCAAGGAACAAAGAAAACCTTCCCAAAAGGGTGGCTTGGGTTTTACCCCTGAGAAGCCAAAGGGGAGGAAGAAATCAAGTGTTCCTCGAGCATCTACCCATAGGCAAGGTTACTATCAGGCTCATCCCAAGAAGAGGCATGGTAACAACTTGCACACTAGCAACAATGTTTCTAGGATGAACAATGGGCACGGCACTTGGCAAGGACCTTCTAGGCACTATAACTCCACATGGCAAAGAAAGAAACAATAGTGCTTGGCAATATGGTCCTAGATCCTATAACAACCGGCAAGGCCCTAGGTATCACAACACTTGGCAATCACCTAGGCGAAATTTCGAATGGACCTCCTAGGCACAACATTGGTAGGACACATCCACCTAGGCACCAAAACCGCAACACTCCCATTCACACACAACCAAGATGCCCTAGAGCACATATCGAGTTGTATAATCAATACTTGCTCAAGAAAAATGATCAGGGTAGGATGACTGCTAGGTTTGTTGGGCTCAAGTCTGAGAATGAGCACAAGGCACATGTTTGGGTGCCTAAGTCATTGATTGATCGCTTTGCTCGTGTTGCTTCGGTTTGAAGGCTAACCCTCGGGGACCTCCCTGTGGGTCCTGAGTCACATAAGTGATCTTCTCTCATGACAGTGAACTACAGGAGTGGAGGTGCCATTGGATCATTGAGAGGGTGCACCCAACACATGACCAAGCACCCCTATTGTTCACCTCATTAGGGAGGAAGGCAAGATTCCCCAAGGTCACTTTTGGAGATGGAAGCAAGAGCAAGGTTCTTGGAGTGGGAAGGTAGCAATTTCTTGAGATCTTTCAATTGATAATGTGCTACTTGTGAAAACTTTGAGCTATAACCTCCTCTCTGTTGCCCAAATATGTGATTTGGGGTTCCATTGCAATTTCTCACCGAGGGTTTGTTGGTTTTGGACAAAATGAAAAACTTGTGTTCAAAGGCTTTCGTTTTGAAAACTTGTTTCTTGTGAACTTTAATGAGCCTGCCGCATCCGTCTCGACTTGTCTTGTCGTCAAAGTCTCTCTTGGTTGGCTTTGGCATAGACATCTTGGGCATGTCGGCATGGCAAATTTGAAGAAACTTTTCAAAAACGAGTTGATTCTTGGTGTGCAAAATGTGACATTCGAGAAAGACAAGCTATGCGAAGGCTCGTCGGTAAAGCAAGCAAGTGGCAAGCTCACATCCTGCCAAGAATGTCATGTCTACATCTCGACCTCTTGAGCTTTTACACATGGATCTTTTTGGGCCAACTACCTATGTGAGTATCGGGGGAAATCTCTATTGCTTGGTCATTGTTGATGACTTCTCCCGATACACCTGGGTCTTCTTTCTACCTGACAAAACTCCAACTGGAGATGTTTTCAAAAAGTTTATAAAGAAAGCCCAAAATGCGTTTGATTGTACCCTCAAGAAGGTGAGAAGTGACAATGGGACGGAGTTCACTAACACTTCTGTTGAGATCTTCTGTGATGAGTTAGGGATTGATCACCGCTTCTCACTACCTACACCCTCAAAAAATGGGGTGGTTGAGAGGAAGAACAGGGGCGCTCATCGAGATGGCGAGAACAATCTTTGGATGAGTACAAGACTTCACATCTGCTTACGGGTCAAGCGATCAACATAGCTCATCATCGCATCAACAGTCAGTACCTTCACAAGCTCTCAAGAAGACGTCCTATGAATCGCTAGTGGGAAGACGACCCAATGTCTCCTACTTCAGGGTTTTTGGCTGCAAGGTCTACATCAAGAAGAAGCGGGAGCACTTGGGCAAGTTCCAGAGCAGAGTGAACACGGGAGTCTTCTTGGGGTACTCAGCCAGAGGGTCTTCCTTCAGGGTGTACAACGAGAGCAGCGGTCAGATTGAGGAGACCTGCGATGTGAAGTTCGACGAATCCAATGGGAGCCAAGGAGAGCATGAGAACTTGGATGATGTGGACGGTGAGCAGCTGGCAAGAGCGGTGGAGGAGATGCCTGCTGGTGATGTGAGGCCAGTAGAGGTTCAGAGGGAGACCGAGACAGTTCCATCACCTCTCACCCCTGAACCAATGCCAGACTCAGGGGGAGCTTTGCCTCAAGACAGCTCGAGTGTGGAGCCAGTTCCAGAGGTAGATACAGCTTGTGAGCCAGATGCAGAGTCAGCCGAGCTACCACCTCAGTTGATCAAGACCCATCACACCATAGCTCGTGATCATCCAGCTGATCAAGTGATTGGGGAATTGACTCAAGGAGTGCAAACAAGGTCAAGGACAAATAAGCGTCGGTGAGGTCGGTGCTTTGGCAAGCTTCGTGAGCACACGGCGTTTGTGTCCGAAATGGAGCCAAAGAAAGTGGAAGAGGCTCTTAGTGACCTGACCGATCAATGCTATGCACGAGGAGCCGAACAACTTTGAGAGGAACAAAGTCTGGACCTTAGTGGAAAGACCAAGCGATTGCAACGTGATTGGCACCAAGTGGGTTTTCAAGAATAAGCAAGATGAACTTGGAGTGGTGGTGCGCAACAAGGCTAGATTGGTCGCTCAGGGTTTCACACAGATTGAGGGAGTTGACTGTGGTGACACCTATGCTCCTGTGGCTCGTCTGGAGGCTATCAGATTGCTTGTGGCATTCTCTACATGTCACAACATCATCCTCAAACAAATGGATGTGAAGAGTGCCTTCCTCAACGAGTACATTGGAGAGCTAGTGTATGTGGAGCAGCCTCCGGGGTTTGAAGATTCTCATTACCCTGACCATGTGTTCAAACTGTCAAGGCTTTATATGGTCTCAAGCAAGCTCCTGGGCATGGTACGAGAGGCTAAGGGACTTTCGATCGGCAAGGGATTCACGGTCGGAAGGGTCGACACGACTCTATTCACTAAGGTGGTGGATGGAGACTGTTCTTGTGCAGTCTCGTGGATGATATCATCTTGGCAAAGACAAATGAGTCCTTGGTCAACGAGTTCAAGAACATGATGAGAAAGGAGTTCGAGATGTCAATGATGGGAGAATTGAATTTCTTCTTGGGATTTCAAATCAAGCAACTCAAGACCGGACATTCATGTGTCAAGAGAAGTACATCCACGACCGCTCAAGCGCTTCAACATGGAGGATTGCAAGCCAATTCGAACACCAATGGGAATGAGCGCCACCTCGACCTCAATCAAGAAGGTAAACATGTCGACCAAAAGCTTTATCGTTTCATGATTGGTGCTTTGTTATACTTGACTGCATCTAGGCCGGACATCATGTTTAGTGTGTGTATGTGCGCTAGATTTCAAGCCTCCCCTAGAGAAATACATATGATCGCTTTGAAACGAATTCTTCGATATCTGAAACACACACCTAGCATAGGAATTTGGTTCCCGAAGGTCTTGCAGTTTGAGCTCCTAGGCTATTCGACTCAGATTATGCCGGTGCAAGATCGACGCAAAAGCACTTTCGGGCGTGTCACTTCTGGTAGGTGTCTTGTGTCATGGGCGTCAAGAAGCAGAACTCCGTGGCGCTATCTACGGCCGAGGTGAGTATATAGCGGCGGGGAGTTGTTGTGCACTGTTTTACTTGACACACCATCCTTTGTTTGACTTTGGGCTTAAACTTGACCATGTGCCTCTCCTATGCGACAACGAGAGTGCGGTGAAAATAGCGTGCAACCCGGTCCAACACTCACGGACCAAGCATATTGACGTCCGTCACCATTTCCTTCGGGATCATGTGGCGAAGGCGACATTGTGCTGAAGCACGTGCGGACGGAGGACCACTTGTCGACATATTCACCAAGCCACTCGATGAGGCACGATTCTGCAAAATGAGAAATGAGTTGAACATTTTAGATAAGTCAAACATTGCCTGAATTGGTCGTTTGGCTATGTCATTCATTACAAATCTTTTGAGGCTTGTGTGAACATTTAGGTGCTTTGCTTGTTATACTGGATGTTGTTCATTGCCTATATGTTCATCACATGAAATTGATAGTTATAGCATGTGTTTACCTTGTCACTAGCTCAACCTGTGCTTAACTCAATATATCATGCAATTGGAAGCCATGAGCTTGTGTTAGGAGGGCTATAGCTTCTAGTCTCATTTGATTGCTCTAAACTCTTTGGTTGATCATGTGCTTCTACGCCTAGATTGTGTTCTTCCATTTTGCACATGTCTATACTTATTTGAATTGAGCAATTTTGAGAAAATGTTGAGCCATATTTGCAAAATGTGCGAAAATATGATTAAGCATGTCTCACCAATGACTCCTCGATGAGATAGCTTGCCATTGCACTAGGCATGAACTTAGGGGAGCTTTGGATGACCGAGACGCTCATTTTCGGTGTCATCTTTGGGTGGCGTCGCCTATGGTTTGAGACATAGTAAATTTGAGAAAATTCAAGATGAAAATGTGAAACTTTTCAATAATGAGCTCAACCAAAATGTTTTAGTCTCAAATAGGCTTGGTGATAGACAGTGTAGCTTGGAGTGCATCTTCTAGTGCTATGGTGCATCATGTGTCTCCCTTTGAATTTTGGAGCAACTCTTGATACTTCTAGCTATTGTTCATCTTATATTTGCTCTAGGTCATAATAACTTGAATTACACATCTACCAATTTGGCTCTAATTGATCTTCTGACATTGTGACCTTGAGATGGCTAGATTTTGAGTGTGATGAACTTATCGACGTGTTTGCACTAGTACAACTTCCAAAGCGCTTAATTAGTTCTCACTCCTTTGTTTTGCTACTTTCTGGTCATTGATGACAAAGGGGGAGAAATAATAGCAAATCCATGTACATGTTTTCGATGATTGGGGAGAATTGAACTGATTTTGGTTACAAGAGGTAGGTTTAGGAGATGCTTTGCTCCTAGGATAGAGATTTGGATAGAGATGCTTTGCTCCATGAAATGTGATGAATTTTCAAGTGGTATGCATTAATTTAGGGGGAGCTCTAGTCTCACATACACTCTATTAATTGGCCTAGTATCTTGTATGTGTTGAATGGCGTGCAATGTTTCTGAACTAACCCATTGCACCAGAGATTGTATTTTGTTTGCCTGGTCATGTTGGATTTGCAGGTGTTGTCATCAATTACCAAAAAGGGGGAGATTGTAAGATCAAGCCTCCCTTGGGCTTAATGTTTTGGTAATTGATGCCAACTGGGCCTCGACGGATCGCATCAAGGTTAAGGATGTTATTTTCTAGTTCTTCTATTTTCCTTGTGTGCGTGTCTGCTTCTGGCCCATCCGACCCATTGATGTCTGCAAAATCATCTCTCTGGTTGTAGGTCCCACTGAGCACAAGTTCCAGTCCATTTGAGTGAGTTCGAGCGGGTTCTAGAGATGCCAGGTGTCCAGGGTTCGAGAGAGTTCGGGGGAGTACAGCTGTCCAGGGTTTTCGTAGCCGCCAAGTTCAAAGCCAGATATTTTCCTCTAGGCGCGAAACCTCCCGCCGATTCCACAAGTCGACAAGATAGGCCAACAACCCTAGGTGTGACGTCGGACGAAGTCGGTATAGTCAAAACTCGAGTGGGAAAAATTTCAGCCCCACCGGACGGCGTCCGATCGCAATCGGACGGCGTCCGGTGAGCCCAAGCCAAATTCTACCTAAGTCCCAAATTCACACCCATCGCCGGACGGCGTCAAGACGGTCTTCGATAGCGTCCGGCAGCGGCGGTTCTCAACGACCCAACTCAAAATACGGCTAAGTCCTGTTCATACCATCACTTGTCGGACGGCGTCCGACAAATGACGGACGGCGTCCGATGAAGTTCATCGTTGATCACCCAAAGCGGCGTCCGACGGCACCGGACGGCGTCGTCAACGGGGTGCGACAGAGTCACCGCTCGGACGGCGTCCGATTCGACGGACAACGTCCGACGACGGCTAATCCGCGACCAAACACTGGTCGGCCTTCGTTCACGCCAAGACGCTAGCTCAGCGACGGACGCGTCTGATGAACCAACCGGACGGCGTCCGGTCAAGTTCAAATTTTGGCAAAACCCACTGTCGGACGGCGTCCGACGGGAACCGGATGGCGTCCGATAGAGTGATCCGAAACTCGCGATTTAATCTGAGCCGTCCATTTCTAGGGTTCCGCCTTGGGCCTATAAATAGGGGCTTGGTGTACGGGGTAAAATTGAGGGAGCCATCATTAGCAGCCATCTCTTGCCTTAGCCACCCATGAGAGCTCCTCCCATGGCACCCACCTCCACCTAGGGTTCCATGTGCTTGAGAGATTGAGAGGGAGAAGAAGAGAGGAAGGAGAAGAAGAAGGTGATCCCTACTTCCTCCCATCATCTCCAAGGTTTGCCCCATCTCCCATGGCGTTGTTGCCTTAGTTTTCATGGGGAGTGAGAAGGGGTAGTGGTGAGAGACGATCTCGATCTTGTGCTCTTGGGACTTCGCCGCCGGAGAGATCGTCGTCACGCCACGGGCTTCATCAACCGTACGACAACATCCGCTCCATCCGTTGGAGGCACAAGTCCGCCGTGTGTCGGCGGCCATCTCCGTGTGTCGGGGGTGCCACGGTTTCCGTGTGTCGGAACCAAATCCTCCATGTGTTGGGGGTGTCTCATGTGTTGAGACGAAACCCACCGTGTGTCGGTGGTCGGTGCCGTGTGGTCGGTGCGGTGGGTGTGAGTGCTCTCGCCAGAGAGAACTTCGTCTCATGTGAAGGTTTGGAGCTCGCCTACCATGTGTTGGTGAAGAGCTACCGCGAGTGGATTGAGGGCTAGGGACGAGAGAGTCCCGACTTCTCTGTGAGAAGTTTCCTCAGCGGAGACGTGGGTGCTCATGTGTTGAGCACCGAACTTGATAAACACCTCGGTTTGCGTCTCCTCATCTCACTTGTTTAATTACGCATATTGTCTTGATCGCTTGCATGTGAGTGCCATCGAGCCTCCTAGTAGTCGCCAGCATTATTGTGATCACTTCCAAACTAGACTCTAGGTCAATCGATAGCTTGGGCTCTTAATTTGACTAAGTAAATCAAGCGAATCGAGAGAAGTAAAATTTGAAAAGTGCCGATTCACCCCCCCCTCTCGGCCTAGGATCCTTACATAGGGTAATCTATATATTTGAGTCTTGCCTTCCCTTTATCAACATTATTCCCTACATTAAATTAAAAATATAAAGTCTCCATAAAATTCAACATACTTTCTACCACCATTAAACTACACATATATACTACGGATTCATATTACAAGAATCAATACTACAATAATAACCGCAAAACACAATCTAACCCTAACCCTAACCCTAAAGCAATAAAAAATGTGTCAAACATGGATCAATAAAACATTAATCGAGAGGAGATCACCTGTCATGGTGGAGGAAAACTTTTCCTCACAACAAATCTCCCCGGATGGAGATCAAGTTCTTTTAGTGGACTAGGTGATTGCTTAGGGAAGAGGAGAGAAGGGAAAATGAGGAGGGAAGGGAGAGAGAAGGAAAGAGAGCCCCGCGCGCGCCTCTGTAAAGGGCCTTGACGCGCCAGGCGGGTTGGCGCGTCAAGGTGGGACCCACACCTCTCCACGCTGGCGGCCATTGACCGGGGCTGCCAGCGTGGCACCTCTGCCGCGCCATGTGAAATGGCGCGTCAGGGTGCATACGCCGCGCCAGCTGCAATGGCGCGTTCAAAAGGGTTAGATTTGAAAAAAAAATTTCCGAGGGGTTAAAAATAAAATTATTTTTTTAAAAGGGTTAAAATATAAATTTTTTTATACATTAGGCCACCCTATCTAACCACCGTTCGCCATACCACTTCAGAACTAATTGGAAAGGTACTACAAATTTATGTACAAAAATACCCGGCTTTAAAAGTCCCGAACCTAAACAAAAATACATGATAAATTCAGTGACTTGCAATGCAATTTATTGAACAAGACTATAATTCATAGGAACTTCTCCCATCCGGCCAAAACGTGAAGTGAATTCGGGTCCAGGTCTTCGACACCCCTGCCCGGAAAGAAGGTCACGTTGTTAGATCCCACAATATCTGCCCCCATTTTTACAGCTTCCTAGCGATACATGGCGAGTTGCTTGCGTGCGTGTGGCAAAACAACCCCTCTCGCATGAAGTAAGTACTACCACTTGAGCTTTGGGAAGAAAAACATCCAAGGTAGGCATTCGCTAATCCGAGCATGCACGCACTGATGCAGGGTCCCCCAACGCCTCCGACACACAAATGCACGAATATAGGTCCTCTTTGATTCACGGTTGTGGTTGGATTTTGGTTGTAGTTGAAAATACTTGAATAAGCTAAAAAATATATTTAAAAATATATTTAGTTTTTTTATAAAAACCCTACGAAACCAAAAAAAATAACAAAATGTTAAAGTGAATGGTTTGTACAAATATAACAAATTTTGCAAACCAAATTAAAACTGGACTAGAACCGCAAACCAAAAGGCCCATAAGGGCAGTTCCAATGCAATGTTTCTAAACATTATTTTTGTAGGTGTCATGTCACCTAGAAACTAATAAGAAACGGTGGCTTATTTGCATTGTATATTAACATTGTTTTTATCATTAATACTTTTTTCTTTCTTTGAAGCCACCTTCTTTCTGCGCATTAATTTTATAGCTATGGGATGAGCGTAGAAATGGTTTCTTAACCTTCTCTCTCATTATTAATTATGTTCCACATCAGCTTTTCATCCTACGTGGCATACAAAGAAACACCGATAGAAACCCTATTACAAGTGGCCTAATATTATTATGGCAATACTGATCAGGAAGGAAGCCTTATTTCTAGTCTTCTTTAACATGTTAGCTAGGCAGCAAAGCTTCCACATCATGGGAAAACGATAGATTCCCACACGCGCATGATTGTCTTCACATCATACGACGTTGATGGCCGCTTATCACATGGTGCTGCTGCTTTGTTAGTTGAAGTGTCCTTTTGATCTACGGTCGAGTGGAAATTCTTCCATATTTTCTGCGTGTAACGGTATCAATCCGGGCATCCGGCTACTTCAAAGATTTTCTTTTTGTCGACGGAATTAGACGTAATAAATTGTACAGGAAACAATACAATTCTTTCATAAAACTCACGTTCCAGACTAGCCCGCTCAAAATTTATAGTTAGAACGGTCTAACTGGAAACGCTCGAGTCTAGATTTGTCTAACTGGCAATAGGGTATGTACGACAAAAAAATATAGATGGTGATACGCTCAAATGTTAGAATACACTCCCTTCGTTCCAAATTGTAGTTCACTGTTGACTTTTGAAGATGCCTTTTGATCATTCGTCCTATTCAAAAAAATAGTGCAAACATAAAAAAATATAGGTCATACTTAAAATATGTTTAATGATAAAACGAATCACAACAAAATAAATAATATTTACATATATTTTTTGAATAAGACGAATAGTCAAATAGAATATCTAAAAGTCAACAGTGAACTATAATTTGGAACGAAGGGAGTATGAGTTTAAAAACCTATGTTTGCGGCAGGGTGAGTAATACATGTGTGAATGCTCAACTCTTGCACAAATGCAACTTTTTTTGTGAATTTTTTTTTTGCTCTCTAATTCCGGGGTCAAGCAACAAGTTATGTAAGGTGGCCTTTTTCTTTTCAGCGTATTCTACCGTTGCGTATTACTTTAGCAAATTTTGTTATTTTTATATAGCCTATATGTTGTGATAATTTGTAACGATTTTTTAATGGTATCTTCCGAAGATCTTAAAACTATTTTTTATTATTTTTTATAATCTTTAGACCTCTTTTCAAGGACTCTAAAATTTACTACAGTAATAGCCAACACAACGATACGCTGGAAGAACAAGGCCTTAGAGTCAAGTACAGGTTAGATATGTTTCTTATCTTGCATGTCTTGTCCAACTTGATGATATCCTACTTGTGGATGACACCTTTCACGTGCCTATAAATATTGTCTTGCATCCATTTTGGAGATGTAGGACAAAATAGATTTTGCCCTTTTCCATCATTGCGTTCCTGCATATAGCTCACTACATCAGTCCATCTCTCTGCTCTAGCATGCGCTATAGAGGGGGGAGAGCAGGTCTATGAAACCATCGTCGTTGAGATTCTGCATCAGGAGACGATGAATACAACTTTTGGGGTGCGCCATGCACGATTGCTCGCTACTGTCTGCTTCCACGAAATCCAATGCTGCCTCTACGTTTGTGAGTTGTGTCGGACACATCGTTGCAAAAATGCAGTCAATCATCATCTATTCTTGGTTTCAAGTCCGAGATAGATAGGTACATTCTTTTTCTACCCGTGCGAGGTCATTTCTCTACTGCGGCGGGTTGTCTCGTGGAATATTTAATTTGCTTGTTCCGTGGAATTTATACATAAGTATATATATGTGTGATATGTGTTACCAGTGACATACATGTCTATTTATACTTAGTTGGTTAATTAAACATATCATAATTTATTAAGCGATCAAATTAAATCTAAAAGTACACATATTTCAACATCAAGGCTTCAATGCTCCACCGGTCCACCACCACCAACATTGATCCATGAATAAGAGCCGACAAAAATCACTGCCGCTGCTAGAGGGGACACCGAGGGCGAACGGTTTAAGCGTGCTTCAGTGCTTGGCACCGCTAATTGGTGTCTCTCTAGAAACAAAGGTAATTTGTGTTGCCCCTAGCTTTTTTGGCTAAAGGGTAAAGGCATAAAGCTTGATTCCACTGACCACAGGACGAGCAGATTATTTGCGTGAATTTAAACGATTCATGTTTCATGCTTGCATTATACACTCTCTAGAATGGAAAGCGATGGGCAACTCGATCTAAACCAGCCTGCAAATCAAGTACTAGATGCGACTGTGCCTGTGCCATCACATTTTTTTTTAAAAAAAAAGCGAAGACACCTGCAACTAAACACAGTAACGAATGACATTACCGCAAATTAAACCTTATTTATGTTGCCCCGCACCGGCACAGGTTGATAGGCACCATATCATTGCATCGTTTGAACTCGGGCAAAAGCAAAAAACATGCGACTTGGTTATAGCTTGGACACATCACACATATGTGGTGCAACTGCAAAGTGCATGCAGACGTAAGTCAAAATTGCAGCTTAGTGGAGCCATGCACAATCATGATGTGCACCTATATATCTAAGTGCTCCACTCCATCCAACACTAGCAACAAAGGCAATTGTTCTGCACCAGCACATCAGCTTCCGTTGAAATTGTATTAATCTCACCGGTAAATCTACCGGTACATCGGACGCTGAAAAAGAAAGAAAAGAAAAACCTCCGTCGAGTCACCAAAATCTGCTTTAGGACAGTTTCTTAGAGCAGTCCTTCAATGGAACCTCTACTCGCCGATATGAAGGTAGACCAAACTTAGAATGTTTTGGAGTGGATGAGGTGACTGAATAAGAAAGCTAAGTTGAAATGAATAAGAAAGCTGAGTTGGAATAAACCGAATACTAAACTAAAATTGCAAAGGTTTTTGAATCTATTTTTTTAATAACTGATTGGCTTTGTTCATGTTGTCGGAGATAAAATCACGGCCCATTGCCATAGCCCACTCCCTGACGGCCCATTCGAACTGCCTACTAGGGCCCAGCTCCCTAGAAGGTTCTATCTGGCCCATGTGCATCTTGCCGAACAGCTTCCTGGCTGGCATGATGCGTGACAGCCAAGTATTCGTGTTTGAGTCCGTCTTGAACAAGAGTTCTGCACGGCTATGTGAAGACCCGGACGTGGTTTCTCGGATTGGAGCAGACGTCGTGATCCCCAAGACATGGAGTTTACCTTATCTACCTCGGGATGTATTTGGCACATTGAGTTCGTTACGATCTCGTAGTTAGCCCGGCCCGATTATCCTTCGGTGGGTCGGTTTGCTCAGCACTATATAAACGAGGTCTCTACGGCGTGTAGAGGGCACCTCATCTTAGGCATCGAGTTTATGCACTTGACTTTCGCATTGAAGTTTAGACCGCATATTACTTCCTGTTCACCCATAATCTCGCCGAGACCTGTTCGTCTCGTCGAGTTTTCTCTTGTAATCATCTCTGATATATAAGAAAAGCTGGACGTAAGGCTATTATCTCTCCCGAGAGGCCTGAACCAGGATAAAAACCTCCGTCTCCCTGTTGCTCGCTGGTTGCTGTTCGGCGTGTCTTCTATCTCTCCTTCTCAAGAACCTTAGTTGACTTGAGATCGATATCTCAACCGTCGACACATGTTATTTTCTAGAATTTTTAGACGTGGCTTCAACATACAGTAAATTTAGCCAATTCGATGACCAGAGCCCGAAACGTCGAAGTGGTTCGCAAATGATTAACTTTGCCATAAACAAGCTTAGGTGATGTTCGTTGATCTGAATGGATGAAATGATCGAATTTTGAGAGCTTCTCGAGACAGTCTCGAGATTCGAATCCATTTCGTTGGACTTGCTTTTTAAAGTGCTAAGACCCACATTCAAAACAGCAAAAAAACGGATTCAAAAAACTCAAAACATATGTCTTTTCAAAATGTAGATAAGGGCAACATATTCAGTGTAAAAGAGTATTCAATGCACAAATGCAAAAAACAATCCTCGGCCCTTGGGTCTCATCCCAACGACCCAGCCCCAACCACCTAATTGATGTTTGCATTTGTGCACTGAATACTCTTGTGCACTGAATACTCTTGTGCACTGAATATGTTGATGTAGATAAGTCGTTAACCTATTAAGCTCTAAAAAGAACGGGGCCTTAGTTTAAGTGCGACTAATCATGCATTTTCTGATCAAAATTGAGGGATTAAGATTAGACAATGTTTAGGAATAAACTAATTTACCATATTTTTCTCCAAGGATTATATGTTTTGACGTCTCAAACGCGTTTATGCAAATACTCTGATCGCTTATCAAAGCTTTAAAAAAATTGGTTTTGCTGCTTCTCAGGTGACTGATTTTTAAATAAGTCTTAGTCGATTTTCACATAGCTAGATTCTACCGTTAGATCTTTTATATGTCCTATAAAAACGTTTGATCAACGGTCTAAAAAATCGATTGAGAGATAAATAACTCTCAGGCGCCCGATGATAAGTCAGTCCCTAAAAAAAAAGAAAGTTAAACATATCAGCCAAAACCTTCTTGAGCTTTAGTTTTTCAACAATTTAAAACTTCAATTCAGCCAAAAAAAAAAACACAGGCTACGTGCGAAATAAAAAAAAGTGTGACAAGCTAATAGAGTAATGATGCGACCAAAATAAAATAGGAGAGCTTACATAATGATTCAGGTCAATTGTATTTAAACCATCTACAAGATTTTTTATATTGAACATATAATGATGTGTTATCTACAATGCAAGAGTCGAATCTACACGAGAAACAATAATTCTTGTACGTAGGGAACTTGTACAGAGAAACGTACAATCATCTAGACCACTTTATATTGTTTTATTGTTATTTATAACTGACATGGAATGTACTCCCTCTATATTTTATAAGGCGCGATTTAATTTGGCATGATCTCCTAAATTATATATTTTCACCCTTGATTTCTCTTATCCTATATTATTCATAATAACAAAATTATAATTATTAAAAAAATTCTTTGAAATACGAATTTAACGATAACATTTTTGTATCACAAAATCTATATATACAGATTATTGGTTAAAGATCACGAGGTTTGAATTTTATAATATGTGTGCGTCTTATACTAAGTGGTGGGAGTATTGTAGACAGAAGTCATCGCTACCATCTATATGTGTGAAAACGTCACACTTTATGTTAAAAAACTTGGGGGCAATTCAGCGGGCGTTGCAATTAGATGTTTTTTATTTAAAATATATGATTTTTTTTCATTGCCTGGTAATATGCAAAATGCATGTTAAATATGTGGATGTTGTTCCTAGACTAAGGTTATGTTTTTTGAGCTGATCTGAACAGCTAAACGGCTGAAATGACTGAATTTTGAAAGCTTCTCGAGACAGTCTCGAGATTCGGATCTATTTCGTTTTACTTGCTTTTTAAAGCGTTAGAACCACATTCTAAACAGCGAAAAAACAGACTAAAAAAATCAAAGCATATGTCTTTTCAAAACATACATAAGTCGTTAAGTTGTTAAGCTGAAAAGAACGGACCTAAGTCACTAAAATCACCTATAAGTTCGGTTAAGGAGGATCAGGCAAAATGCTCGTCTACTAGCTACGGCTGTGAGGCTGTGAGGTGTGTGCACGCGGGGGGTGCGCCCGGGATTTGCAGGCGCCGGGTGGTTTCGGTTGAGGGGCGCGCGCGGGTGAAAAAGCCGTGGCCCGTGGGGGCGGCGAGAACAAAACGACTGGCTGTCCGAGCCGGGGGATGGACGGGACGGGAACGGGACCCTCCTCCTCCTCCTCCCCTCGCGTCGCTTCTCCACCACTCCACTCCCCCCTCGCGCGCCTCTGATCTGATGCCGGGGCGGCCGTGATGGCGGCGGCGGCGGCGGCGGGCGGCGGCGCCGGGGAGGGCGGCTCCTCCTCCTCCCCGACGGGCGCCGCGATCGGGCCCCACCACGGGCCCGCCCAAGGTGAGAGCCTAGGGCTTTTCGCCCCTGCTCGCCTCTCCTGCCCGTGCCCGCGCGCTGTCGGCGCTGCAATGCCGCGGCGGCGCGGGGGGAAGGAGGGGGCCGCCTCCGTGGGGGTTCGGCGCGAGCCGGAGGCGAGGGTTCGCTAGGGCCCGCGGCTTGGCTGCCCGAAGCGCGCGATTTGGGGGGGGGGGACGGAATTGAGGGTGAGCTGCCTTACGGGATGCTCCGCGTTCGCGACGGCCCCTGTGGTGACGTGCGCGTGGTGGTGCGGCATTGCTGCCGGGGTTCGATTGGGCCGGTGCGGTGGTTCGCGATCGTCGGTGTTTGGTTTCGTTTTTGTCGGTGGCAGCAATGCAGGCGTGATTGCGCTTGGATAGGGACTGTCGGTTCTTATTTTTGTTGTTTGGTTTTCTCGGCCGTGCTTTTCGAGCCTGGTCGTCCACGTCCAGGCACACACCACTACACCAGTATGTGCTTGAATCCTAGGGGTGAGGTCTTCCAGGATGTAGCTAGAGTCAAGAGGTTTTTCACTGCGAGTTTCAGCTTGTTATAAGGGGATGATTAGCTGCGTTTCGTTAGAGATGCAATTTTGAGAATCAGGGGACACGTAGAGAGTTTCTTGACTTTTGTTATAAAGGTGAGAACTTTTGGGGATTTAATTTACATACCACTTGGATTTGCAGTACTTGTGTTTTCAGCTATCCTATCAGGTGGTAATAGTGATAATCTACCTCTTTGTTAGGCATTAGCAGGAAGGGACAAATGGCTGTTCTAATTACAATGCAAAAGCAAGTTTTATTTGATCAAAGTGATGTTTTTGTTCTTTTCTATCTGCAATAGCAATGGGACTGTTCTTGATTTGCTTGTGTATTTGTTTTGCCTCCATTGACATCCCAAGTCTTCGTCGGCAGTCCATTTTAATGTTGTTATGATATATTAGTATGAGCGCTCAATTATTATTGTGATCAGCATTGCTTTTTTGCCATGAGAAGTGATCCCTTCCAATTTGCTCCATCCCCAATCGGATAAACCATAAACAAAGTTATGTGGCATATGGGAAAGTTATAGGAAGTCTTGTTTTCTTGCTGTGAACTTGTGAAGGAGCAAATCTTTTTCATTTTTGGTCTACCAGTTGGAGAATTTGGTCACATCTTTCTCGTCTTTTGGGTGGAAAAGGCAAAAGATTTATAATGAGATTTATTATTTGTCTGTTTGTGCTGCTGCTGAGCTGCTCATTTGCTGGTGCCATGCTCTTTTCTTGTCACAGTAACCCTCTTTCTGTTTCAGCATAAATAGCGGGTACACAAACTAATAAATCTGAAGTACTTGTTTTGATGTGATAGTGGTACCACATCTTTTTCTGGGAGAATTTTAAACTGTTTTTTTTTGCATTGATATGTTCATAAAAGTTTTCAGACAAAATCTAACTTGATTGTTCGAAGGGAATTCTGTACAAAATGAAATGATGCAAAGTTGTATTATGTGTAGATAACCAAATTTTATCTACAGAAAGTAAAGGTGCTGAGCTGCTTTGTTTCGTTGTACTCTAGGACATACTGCTCTTTTCAGCATGTAGTTCTTCTAACCAACTTGTTTTCTATTTGATTTAATGGAGGATCAAATTCCAAGATGATATTAGATTTGGAATTGTAGAGAACAAATTGGACCCTTTTTTATGTGTTGGGTGTAATATTCTAGCATGGCTGTTGTCTTATCCTCCATATGATTATGTAATGTGACTGGTAACTGGTTATATTGTTTGTCAATGATATTGCAGAGGTAATGTGGCCAATGACTTTAGGTGGAGAGTCTCTGGAACCTGGACCCTACCCTGAGCGTATAGGAGAGCCTGACTGCAGTTATTATATGAGGACTGGACTTTGTAGGTTTGGGATGACCTGCAAATTCAATCACCCCCCTAATCGGAAGCTGGTAAATTGTGGCCATACTGTTCGTCGTTTGCAATGTGTTTTCATTGCATTGTCAAACTTGCTGATCTCATATATTGGTTTATTATTACTTTACATGTCCTTCTCTGGCCCATTTGGCATTTTAATTAGGAGAACTTTTGGGGTTACTTCCATTTTTTATCACTTTATTTTCTACCAAGTCTGGATGAAACTAAATAATTGAATTGAGGTTGTAGCAGTGACTCAGAATAGTTTACTAGTTATATTATTATCTATACAAGAAGCGGTTTTTAATGATGTTATGGAGTAGAAGTCAAATAGTACACAAACAGTACACGTGTTGCTCCTAAACCAATTGGCAAGCTTTCTTGGGCTAGAAGCCATGAAGGTAGCATACTGAAGAATCATAGAGTAGGAATCATCTCTGCATAGCATTTGTTGTGCAGTTGTAAATTATGATTGGTTTTCAGACATCTGATTAAGTGCCGTTGTCTTGACATGAAGCAATAGTTAATTTGTTCTTCCTCATAATTGCCTGTGACATGAACTTCGGCTGTAACGCTATAGTATGGTTATTTCAACATAAGTTTATTTGTTTCTTTCTTGATATACTAGAAACTATGTATATCCATCTCGATTTCAATAAATTAAAGCATATTCCTGGAAGTCCACTTGAATATTTTACCTTGTATGCATCTGAACAAATCTGTTTATTTTATTTCTTGATTTTGTGTCGATCTTTCAATTTTGATCAATAATTTATTAATACTGAAAAAGCTGCATGATTTTCTGTAATAATGCAAAATTGCGATATAGTGTTACTTGGCATGCAGTAGAAAGTCAAAAAAAAATGTAGCTTAACTGGTGTGCCAGTTGTTTGTGGCTTCCTTGTCAGTTCTTTCTCTTCAGGAATTCCGATTAATTTATAATTCATTTAACTTGTTCATCAGCTATTCGATAGTTACTTAAACTAGCTCAGTCTGTGCATTTGACTTGTTGCTCAAAAGAGCATTTCCTGTTATTAATAAAATGATATAGTTCTGATTTGATGCATAATGGAATTAAACTGCCATACTTCTATGCTCTGCACTTAATAATTTCTAGTATCTAATGTAGACTAGGTAGGGTTTTCTCCAGTTTTCCTGCAAATGAAAAAGCAGTATAAAATTATATGACAAATTTGTTATGGGTTTCATTCAAATGTTAAAGAGCATGGGGATTTATCTCCTTGTTCCTTTTCTGCTTGACACTCATTTTGGTACTGACTACAGCTTTTCTTCTTCTTTTTCTTTTTTTTTTTGAAAAAAAATGAATCATCAGGCTGTTGCAGCTGCAAGGATGAAAGGAGAGTATCCTTATAGAATTGGTCAACCTGAGTGTCAAGTGGGTATTCAATGTTTCGTTGACTCCCTAAATCATGTTTTCTTCATTTGACTTTATTTTGAGAAAAATCATTGTACCTTTTGTTGTGTGATACATGATTAACTGTTAACATTAGATGGTTTTCAAAGTCCAAATTCCATTAAGCAATCATTAGTCGTATGTTACGTATCATTCATTGGTTGAGAACTTGAGTGTTGACCTAGGTGTATGTTTGAAAGTTCAGCTGTTAGAAACATTGTTATCAGTCAGACAGAATTTTAACTGTGTTCTATTGCAATAGAGTTCAACAATTATCAGCAGTCAGGAACACATTTCACTTGTACTCTATTTTCAGTTAGTAGAAAATAGCTTTAAAAAGAATTAGCTGTATTAATAATAACTGAATAACACTTGATGTCCATTTTTCTCTTTAACAGAACCAAGCTACTATGTTCCATATCAAGAGTTATCCTTGCTCCTTTGACTGTAGATGCATCCAGAAGAATTGACCTCGATGTTTTGCTAAATGATGTAATAATTACATGCTTTATCCAAGGCAACATAATTGTTTTAGTTTTATTCAGGTTTTTTTTTTAACCAAGTCAGTGTCAGTGCTTGTAGATATAGTATGGATTTTTTTTAGTTTTTAGAATCGCGTGGACAAAAAAGATGACCATTTTCTCCCTGCTGTTGACTTACCTGTCCTGATCTAGCAGTTCATACAAATTTTGTTCACCGTACCTGTATGAAAGTTATTGCATCAAACTTCTGTATTTACGGTGCTTTAGCACCTGCAATTCCAATTAGTAATTTGAGTAATTTACTAATTCCTAGTGCTTAGATGCATAAGTAATCTAGCTGTCCACTCATTTTGCTGCAAGTACTTGTTAACTTAAAATTTGTCATATACCCCATCTGTTTCATGTACTTAGAATTTTAGAATCATACTTTGTACTAAATCAAGCTTGCTTTCTTTTGAGTTTAAGATGACCTTTTTATGTTTAATTTCTAATATCCTCCATTCTATTGCAGTACTACCTGAAGACCGGAACATGCAAGTTTGGAGCAACATGTAAGTTCCATCACCCCAGAGAGAAGGCTGCAATTGCAACCCGTGTACAGTTGAATGTTCTAGGCTACCCGATACGCCCGGTTTGTTCCTGAATTTATAATTTTAGTTGTCAAATGATTGCTTATTAACCGTAATTTGTGCTATATATCTTAGCTTTCTGCATGATCAGCTTTCATTTACTTGCAGTTTATTACTGCAGAATGAGAAGGAATGTGCATATTATTTAAGAACTGGGCAATGTAAATTTGCAAGCACATGTAAGTTTCATCATCCACAGCCCTCTAATACAATGGTTGCTGTACGTGGCTCTATTTATTCACCTGGGCAGTCTGCAACCTCACCTGGTCAACATACTTATCCTGGGGCTGTAACAAACTGGACCTTATCAAGGTCTACATCATTTATTGCAAGTCCTCGGTGGCCTGGTCATTCTGGCTATGCACAAGTAATTGTTCCTCAGGGCCTTGTTCAAGTTCCAGGGTGGAATCCATATGCTGTATGTTCCTTTACCCTCATTCTTCAATCTTCATACCTGTTACCATTTTGCTCACTACTACTTTGAGTCACATAGTGTTGACATTTGAGATATGTGCAAGTGGAAGTTTTAAATTTTAGCTATGAATATATTTTAAAATATTTATATTAGATATAAGAAAATCATGTGTAGATTTGATGAGTACTTCCATAGTATTTCAATTTTGTGGGTTTTATAAATAATTTGCAATGTAAATTTGTAACTAGTTGTCAAAGTTGCATTTAGGAGACTATGTCGATGTCAACATCAAATACATGTGACCAGGGGTAGTATCTTTATTAGGAGTTTCCCTCAATATATTGTGGAACTTATTCTCATAACAGCATGGAGATGCTAGATTTTACTGATTTATGCTAATCACACTAATATGTGCCCAGTATTCATCAGGGAGTGTACTTTCTTTATGTTCTAGTTGATCCCTTTCTGAATCGGAATAATGAACTTCCATGTTCTATTCTAACTAATGGCCTGTTAATAAGTTCGCTTGTATATTTTCTGCTTTCTTTCTTGCTGCCAACAGACCCTCTAATCCAATATGCCCTCCTCACTAGCTAATTTGTGCCCCATTGTCATCAATCCTTAACTGCTGAACTTCGACCATGTCTCCACCATTCAAGCTTTTTTTTTTTAAAAAAAAAAAAAAAACTATGCCAGCATGGTTGTTAACTACTAGCGCTACAGGTCAGCATCTATAATTGCCATTTATGTCAAGTAATTAAGTAATGTTCATTTCTCGAGACATTAACTGGCATTTAACTCTGTAGAAGAAATCTGCAATTCTGGATACACTGGATCTGATACCTTTTCTGTTATTGGAGAGAGTAATTATGTCAATAAGATTGGCCTGGAAGTGGGATCATGATTAGTCTGATCACAATCTTACAGAAACAACATCAGATCTATGACCTGATTACCAGATTATTAATTACATCATAGCAGAATTTAATTAAATTCCCCTCATTTCCTCACCTTTTTGTAATTGCACATGTTCACTTCTTTTTGTTAGATAAGCACTTCACCTGAAAATTTTGCTGCCTGTCCAGTAGTAGTTGATAGAAACTAATTTAGTTCCATCAGTTTTAGGAATTTGTTGAATTTTGTATTTCAATTCATTCTTATGTTGTGTCTATATAATATATATCTGTATGAAGATACGGTGATGTGATTAGCTATTGTTTGTAAGTAGTTCTGACTAAGGATTTGGTTTGTACAAGAAACCTGCTGCTGATGGCAGCAGATTTATCAAATTGTTTCCCGCAGAATCTTACCTCATTAAATATCTGTATGGCTGGAGTTCTTATTTTGATTCCTAGATACATATCTCCTGAATTGAGTCATTCACCCCTGACATTTGTAGTGAAAATTATGATTAAAAGAAAATCATTAAATCATGCTATGCGCACCACTGTTTTTGTTGTCTTTGTTTTAACTATGTTGTTACCAAGTTATTTTTTTGTATTTTGTTATTTGAAGTCAGTTATTTATTCCTCATGTGAACTGGTAGTAATTTGGTTTTTTTATGCTTTCCTAGGCACAAATGGGATCATCGTCTCCAGACGACCAGCAACGAACACCTGGAACCACCCAATATTATTCTGGTTCGCGTCAGAGTGAAACAACTGGTATGGGTGATCATGGAATGTTCCCATCATATCAAGCAGGCTCTGTTCCAGTCGGAGTTTATGCTGTGCAAGGAGAGAACATATTTCCTGAGAGACCTGACCAACCAGAGTGTCAATTCTATATGAAAACTGGAGACTGTAAGTTTGGTGCTGTTTGCAAGTTTCATCATCCTAAGGAGCGGATGGTTCCTGCTCCAAATTGCGCATTGAGCCAATTAGGTCTGCCACTTCGCCCGGTGAGTTTTTTTTCTTTAGAAGGTGATATGCATCTGTCAGAATTGATAAAAAATACTGAATTTATAGGATTTTTCATGCAAATTTTCCTGTGTCATGTGCTTCCTGTCCTTCTATGGTACTAACCTGGGTAAACTGAAATACTTTTGGGTGTTGCGAACTGATCTCAGATTACCATCTTAAACTCCTCCATGTGTTTTTGTAAAAAAAGGTTATGGGGGGGGGGGGGGATGTCAATTAGTGTTGTCTAGCCTCAGTATTGGTTGCTTTCGCGTGGTCTAAATTTTGTTCAAGGTGCAATAATGACTAATAAAAGTAGAGTTGCAAAAGAAATTTACTTCTATCTTATAATTTCCACATGTTCTAGTAGTGACAGGTCAATTAGATGGACCTTCAAAGCTTGACAATTGACATTAGTGATAAACCTATTGATAGCTAAGTAGCTAATCAAGGATCTAGCGGAGATAAAAACATTGCCTGAAGTCCTATGCAGGAAAAAAGTAAGCCCTCCATAAGTATTTTTAGTAGGGAAAAACATCTATATTCTTCAGAAGATTTACAATGAGATTTTTTTTGAGATTATCATACTGCAAATAGTTATAAGTCAGGTAGCTCTCTTAACTTACATTTGGCTCAATTTAAGTACTACCTTTTGTTGTTTGTATACAAATTTACAACTGTAGTGGTTTGAGATGAAAATTGGAAATCTAAATGAGTCTTAAGTTCATTGTTTATGGACAGCTTTGGTATATTTCCCTTGTAGTGTGTTATTACGTATTTGTCAAAAATTTCCTTGAATACTGATTTGCTAGTTCACTGGCTTCAATCCTGTCAATTTCTGTAGTTTAGGCATTCTGAATATATATGTTGTCACTGGAGGTTTGGCTCTTTCTTTATTTATCATAACTTTCTAGCATTTAAGGTATCTATTTGGTGGGTTCTATGCAAATATGTTGTCTTATGAAGGATGTTACTCAACTTCTTTTTTTTACTGATAACAGGGAGAGCCTGTGTGCACCTTTTATTCTCGTTATGGCATCTGCAAGTTTGGTCCTAACTGCAAATTTGACCATCCTATGGGAACCCTTATGTATGGAACTGCAACCTCACCGACAGGTGATATGCCAACTATGCACTATCAGTTGGCACCCTCACCAGGCCATTCGGAAAGATTGCTTGATGGAGGCTCTGGAAGGTCTCACCGGATTCCCCATTCTGATTCCCAGCAAATACCCTCTGGCGATGGAAGTACTGAGAGAGAGGCATCATAATTAAGCCCTCCTCAAAATTTCTTCATGCTGCCTCCCATTCTTGACTCAAGTAATTATCTCCAAAAGATTCAAAGAGCTGAAGTTGTACAGGTCTTCCTCCATCCTTTCTCCGCTGCTTTGAGCTTCCACACACCGGTGCTTCATCATGTATCACACCCAGGCAGGAAAAAATATTCTTGCTTGCGCCCTGACGCCAATTTGCCCCATGAAAATAAATGGGGTAACCATTCTTATCTATCACTACCATATATATACAAGACAAGATACACTCACTTCCTGACGCTGGGTTCTGCGAATGATGTGCCTTGATCCCTTTGTTGTAGTTATACAGATGACCTGCAGTGGACAGAGCTTACAAAACTGACTGTACCGGGGATGCAACACCTATTCAGTTTCCTTTTCCTTTCTAGGCATTGGGAGTAAGGGCAGGATTTGCTGCTTGTCCAAGTGTGCATGTTGAAAACAGCGGAAATAATACCCTGCCTTCTACATAATAGTAATAATTGTAATTTATGCAATACCCACTGCATTATTTGTTCAATAAGAGATTCAACCACGATTGCACAATCTGAGTAACTGATTTCACCATGAGTTTTATTAGTTTATATTAGTTATATTGTGACGAACTGATGAGATCTCGTCAGCTTTAACTGGATTGGTGTATTTTTGTTGCGCCAATTGATCACGCAGGTCCTGGTAAATGTCTTTAGGTAGTACTTCCACCTCAATCCCTTTGTCTTGCACGTGCAATATATTCTTCCGTTTTTATAATATGTCAGGAGCAATCCTTCAGCGTTGTTTCCAGTCAGTTCTTAGGAAGGTTTTGGGTGTTTGCACTCGTAACACGAGTACGGCATTGCGCCTTAGGCTGTGATGAATGAATACATATCTAGATGGGCTATATAAAAATAATGTTACAAATTAGTAGATTTACAATGGCAATGGAATTCGACCCGATAATTTTATGGCTTGTGGTTGATTCTCTGAGCCTAACGTTCAAGCTTGTGTTCCTTAAAATTCTGAACAAGATATTGGGTCCATGTGTCATCTTCCCCTCTACTTTCCTCTCCCTACATTATTCTCACTCTTCCCTCACCGAGAGGCTGGGAGCAATCAGCCCGTGGAAATTTGCTCAAATGACACCGAATTCGCTGCCACAAAATAAAATAATACTCAATTCGTTTCTGTTTTCTAAAATGACACTGAGGCAACGAATTTTATTCCCAATTGACATTTTCGCATTTCCCCACCCTTTTCCCCCTTTTGGTCTTCTTCCACACCTTCGGTAAGCGCGCCGCCACTCCTGTCGCCGTTCCCGCTGCCTCTTGTCGCCGCCGTGTCATGCCAATCCGACCGCTGCCTCCCAATGCCGCCGCCACTACCTAGCGGTCGCCGCCGCCGCTCCCATCGCCGTTGCCACCGCATCGCCGTCGCCTCGCCGCGCCACTTCCGCCGCCCGTCGTCACGATCCACGGCCGTCGCGCCGCGTCGTCTCGGCCGCCACCGCTGCGGCTTTTGTCGCCGTCACGGTCGCCACCGTGGCTCCCGTCACCACCGCCGCTCCCATTACTAGCCCGCCGCCGTCGCCGGAGATGAGGGCGGTGGCGGCGGATCGGGAAAAAGGGGAAAAGGGAGGAAAAAAGATGGAAAAGATGGGAAAAGGGATAGAAAATGTCATTTGAGAATAAAGTTCATTGCCCTAGTGTTATTTTAGAAAACGGTGACAAATTTTTTTATTCCATGAGGAGGAGAGGAGAGGGTTGTTTTGTGTCCTTCGCAACAAAGCAACAAAGGGGGAAGTGGTTATGCAAGGTAACTAAGAGAAAGTGCTCCTTTAGGGTCACTGTCAATAGACCACTAAGCACAGTAAATGAGTGATTATTGGTAATCTCCAACAACGATAATATAACTAAAGAATCGTTGAGGTATAGAGAGGCATATGGATATCAAAAAATTATTTGGGCTGCAATGGAAAATACAATGTGCACGCACACTATTACATATATGCTCAAATTACTTTTAGAAACATAGCTTGCATCATGGGAGAGGTTCTCTATTTGCTATTTAGAGCATCCACAGATGAAGCTGTAAAATAAAGTGTCTATTAATGGGATGAAATTTTTTAGAATGTATTGTAAATGTAAAAAAAATTTAAAATAAATAAAATAAACAACATATAGTATAACATACTCCCTCTGTCCCAAAATATGGCGTATAAAAATTTTCATCAAGACCAAGAAATGATGTTTAAGAGAGTAAATCATCATTAATTATCTCGTTACTCGAAGCATGCATCTCCTTCCCATGCACTTAATTAATAGCTTTAATATCTAAAGCTAGCGCCAAAAACATGCATTTTATAGTGTGAATATCTTAACTATTAATTAATTGCCTGTCTTTTTCAAGGAAATAATGAAAAGACGCTTTATATTGTGGGACAATTCAAGCAAACTTATGCGTCCTATATATTGGGACGGAGGGAGTATTGTTTATTCAGACCTTCCGATAAGAGGAATAAAGTATCTGTCGATGAAAATGAATATTTTAGAGTGTGGTATAAATGTGAAAGGAATTTAAAAATAAAACCGTAGATAGTATTACGGAGTGTTTATTTAGACCCTCCGACGAGAGATATTCGCACCGTTGGAGCGGCACGGCCGTCCTGCCGTGAGCGCCAGTTCCCCGCGGACGCTGGCTGCTTCAAGCCTTCGCTGGAATCGCTGCGAGCCGCCACGTCCGCCCGCGCGCACCCCCCGCCAAATCCGCACGTCGACCGTATCGTCCATTCCTCCTCTCACCAAAGATGCCACCGCCCACCGCCACTCCGGTCACTCCCACTCCCACCGCGCCGCCCCATTTCAGCTCCCACCTCCACTAGCCCCTGGCCCCAGCGAGCCCGGCCAGCTCTCCCCAGTCCCCACCACCGCGCCATGGCCTCCCACCTCCGCCTCCACCTCGCCGCCGCCCCACCGCCCCACCACCACCACCGTCCCCGCCGTCTCCCCCTCCCGCGGCCACCCGAACCGCTCCTCGTGGGCTCGGCCCCCGCGCCTCCGCTGCGCGCCCGCGTCCTCTCCTCCCACCTATCCCGGCCGCCCAGGGCGAGGGGGTCCTCCATCGGCGAAGCCGGGGAGGACTCGGAGGACGAGGGCGGGCTCGTGGGGGAGGACTCGGCGGCTTTCCGCCTGGGCGACCAGCGGGTGGCCTCCTGGGCCTACTTCGCCGGGATTCTCGCCGTGGTGCTCTGGGGGCTCAACGCGCTGTGGATCGACCCGGCCACCGGGGTCGGGACCAGGTTCCTGGACGCCATCGCCACCGTCTCCGACAGCCACGAGGTGCGCCTGCAAGATTTTATTTTATTTTTCTTCCTTCTTTCTGATGCTTAGTGCCGACCGCCGACCAAGTGATCCATTTTCTGCTCTGGTGCCTGCTGCCTAGTTGTAATGTTGGATGGATTGAGTTGGTTTGGGTATGTTGCTGTCTTAGTTACTAGAATTTATTTGGATACGTTGTTAATCCTTTTGTTTGTTCATGTACTCTGGGACGGGGAACTCTAGGCTGATGCACCTCCGATCCCTTTCTTTTCTTTCGTTCTGTCACCTGTGTGATGTGTTACCAGAGAGTGAAGCTGTGAGCTATGCTTCGAGTCTATTGCCTCGCGCTAATGTAGCTACCGAAGTAGGATGCAATAGGACATGGATGCTTTGGAAGACTGTTTACTGGCGAGCTAGTGTTGGAACTGCAAAGATTTTGTGTGTACCCAAACGTACTTCGTTGTTGCCTCCAGTCTCCAGACTTTGACGTGCAGTTGTTTTGGAGGTGGTTTACACTTGGATGGCAAACTTGGTGCACCAAGAGGCAAGGAAGCAGTATACTTTGGTACAAATTTTTCCAATGCTGTAAATTTTGACAACAAAATTTAGTTTTGGACCATATAAGAGTATCTAGTCTTCATGCACGTGAGGCTGAATGCATGCTGCCTTTCTTTAAAGAATCCTTAAAGTATGTTCTTGAAATTTCGATGGTTTTTGACATCCTAATTTTTTGCAGTCATGCGTACGAACCTTACCAAACTCAAATCCCCTTCTATAAAACGCGGAACATATGCCAAGCGATGCTATAGATGATTAATAAAATCATTTTTTATTCGAAAACTATCCTCAATGATGTTGGTTGGCTTACTTATGCGTATTGTTTCCTTGTAATGCCTTAAATTTAGTGAGCTGAGCTGAGTATGTATAGTAAATGTATGACTAATAATCTCTTTGTGTGATTTTTTATGTCATCTGTAATGACATACTTGCCTGCTTTATCCTGACTATGATGAGCATTCAGTGATATGGGAGCAATTATTATTTAGTTATTTAATCTGTGAGTTGTATTGCACCCAACTTCATGATCATATTCATTAGTCAGCTTCTACTATTTTTCATTAGCCTTATCTTTTACTTCTTTTTTGTGTGATGTTGTATTGACATCATATGGTACTATGGTAACTCTGCCTGGAACTTATTACCTTAGTTTATTGTATCACATTTATCAAAGAGATACATATGCTTACCATGTATCTTGTCATTGCAGGTTGTTATGTTGATCGTTACCATCATTTTTGCTATAGTCCATAGTGGCATGGCAAGCTTACGTGAAACTGGTGAGAAAATAATAGGGGAGCGGGCATACCGTGTGCTGTTTGCTGGAATCTCACTGCCTTTAGCAGTTAGTACTGTTGTGAGTGTTTGTCTTGCTTTTTTTCTTTGGACAGATCACAGATGGTATCTGCATGGCTGCATCTTTCTGTATCTTAGAGAATTGTCCTATCTTGTAGGTTTACTTTATAAATCATCGGTATGATGGTATTCAGCTATGGCAGGTTCAAGGCATTTCAGGCATTCATGAACTTGTTTGGTTCTCATCCTTCATTTCATTCTTCTTCTTGTATCCATCTACTTTCAATCTTTTAGAAGTGGCAGCTGTGGACAAGCCAAAATTCCACATGTGGGAAACAGGGATAATGCGCATCACCAGACATCCACAGGTACTTTCCAGAAGGCCATGTTTCAAAGATACATGGATCATGAAGAATTCTTTTGGGCTTCGAAATTTCAAGCCTTGTTTTCTATTCTCGCATCATGTTACGGTATGCTTTAGCTTGCAGCATTCTAATTAATATCGATCTTACAGATGGTTGGACAGGTAATCTGGTGCTTAGCTCACACGCTATGGATTGGCAACTCAGTCGCAGCTGCGGCCTCTGTTGGATTAATTGGTCACCATCTATTTGGTGTTTGGAACGGTGATAGGAGGCTCGCATCACGCTATGGTGAAGCCTTTGAAGGTTTGAAGCAGAGAACAAGTGTACTGCCATTTGCCGCGATTCTTGATGGGCGGCAGAAACTACCCAAAGATTATTACAAGGAGTTCATCCGGTTGCCATATCTTACAATTACAGCTTTAACACTGGGAGCATACTTTGCTCACCCCTTAATGCAAGCATCGAGCTACCAACTTCCCTGGTAACACTGCAGGTTGATGTAAATGTGCCACACTTTCATGCCCTCAGAAATACGTCCACGAACAAAACACAAGAAATAGCAAAATATACTTATGTATTGTAATGGCGGCCTTCTCACACATTTTCTTGGTTAAAGTGCCACGGCCTACGGGAAGAGCTTTCCGGCTGGAGAAGCTGTTTAATTGTTGTCCTTCGATACGGGGCTCGGAGAGGCAAATTTTTTTTTTAAAAAAAAATGGTTTTGAGATTGTTGAAAAGAAACAACAAAACCTGAAAATAGAATATCCCGCCCTCCCAAAAAAGAAGAAGAGAGAATAGCCCGGCTTTGAGCCTATAACGAAACGCAGCTGCAGTGTGAAATCAACACGGCCCATTTGAACGATCTATCCTTCCATCCGATAAAACAGAGACAGCTCGCATAAAACCCTAGGGAGGCGAAGATTCACTCGGCGGCGGCGGTTAAGAGAGGAGAAGGAAGATGATCTACGACGTGAACTCTTCCCTCTTCCGATCCTTCCTCAGCCAGAAGGGCGGCGCCTCCGACAAGAGGTAACCCCTTCCGCTCCATCCACCCGCCTCTGGCTAGTGTGTTCGTTTCGATTGATTCCTGCCTTCCAGGGTTTGTTAGTAGGCATTTTGGGGGTAGCTGGGTGTGTGAGGAACTATTTTACTTCAGGAATTATTTTCAGATCAGAGTAACTGGAAAGAACAATGTTCAAATTAGTGGAGAATAAAAGCTAACATTAAAAAGTTTTTTTTCCAAAAAAAAACTGTGCCTTTAGGATGTTTTGTTAACAATCATCACTGCCCAAGGAATGGGTTTCTCCTTGGTCAATTGTATGCCTCTGCCCAAACATGAAAATTATGGACTTTTTTGGTGCTTGCATCAGCATTTCATTGATCAAAGTACATATCCAAATTAATTTGCAATCCATTTATTTGCGACGCAATGCGGTTCCATATAATTTTTTTTTATTAAATAACCATATGATCCTAATGGCGTTTGTAAGATAAAAAAGGCTATTTGATTCTCAGACAACCCCATGACCCTATGATCCTACCGGTTCTAAGTTAAGATGAAAAGATTATTCAATATTATTAGATAGCCGTATGATCCTAATGGTGTTTTAAGCCAGGATTAAAAACAGTAGTACTTTTCCCATCTGTTGTCTTACTTCTGACAGGATTAATGTCATTTTTTGCAGTTTAGCAAGACATGATTTCACTCTGTCATAAGAGAACTGATGAGAGAGCACTGACGTGACAATGCATATCATAGGGTCATAGCTTTGCTTGTATTACTCTTTTAGTTACTAGTCCACCACATGATCCTTCCGTGATTGACAGTAGGAAGGCATGAACTGACAAAGCTTTTGGAATACACTTTTAGGAGTCAATTGATTATTTAAGTTTTTTTAATAAATTACACCTCAAGGGCCTAACCTGTGAAAAGCTGTTACATTACAAACAAATCATCTTCCTTGGATGCGGTTTATAACTAATTGGAACCGGAACTTCCTTGGATGCAATTTATAACTAACTGGAACCGGAGATTAGATAATTTGGTGAAAATGGGAAACAGCTGCTGCATGGTTGATGATACCACTGCATCAGCTACTCTATCCCCACACTCTATTTCACTATTAGCTACTCCCTCTATCCTTCCTTCACATTTTACACTACACTCTGAAAGATTCCTTTCCTCCATCAGACACTCTATCCAAAGATATAGTGTTTTGGAGTCACTTCCGTATGTTTTGGAGTCACTGCTACGGACAAAACTGGTTTAGATTTTCATCCGGATCCAGTTCTGTATCTCGATTGTTTATTGTTGTCATATGAAACCATTTTCTTATCCAGACACAGATATGGATCTGGATCAGGATAAGGATAAATATCCAGATAGTTAACCAGATACGGATAAGTACCCGATGAATACAGATAATCATTAGATAATTCTGGATTGTTGCTATTCGGATATCTGGCACCCAGCAAGCAGCTCAGAACGACTAACTCAACAACCCAACAAGATACTCCGTTGGCTGTCTGGCTTCGCCCTCTACTTGGGCTGCCGTATCGGCCCATCAAGACAGCTGTGTGCGTGTGTATTGCCCCAGTTTACGATTGTGTGTATACAAGATACATGTGTGCCATGTCATGGCACATAACCCCTAGGCTTTAAATGTACCATCATTTCATTTGACAAGGTAACGATCCTTCCATGTAGTGCATTTTAGCAGTTAATCATTCCCTGAATTTGCTGTTCTTGTGGTTGTTGTTCATGGTCCTGTTGCCTCCTTTGATGACAGAAAAATGGAAGAGCAAAAGCCAAAGGATCAAAAGCCCAAGGCCAGTGAGAACAAGCCTGTAATGAACGAATGAACTCCTTGTAAACTCTGAAGCACTTGGTGATTAGAAGGAATATCTGCCAATCATGTGATTCCTATGTTTTGTGCCGTTATGTTTACATATGTTGTTGGATGAACATTTGTTGGAACATTTTAGAATGCAATTTTAGGTGTTTGTAATTGAACCTAAGAATGTTGACTGTGTGAGGTGGAATGGAATTATCCTTGATCCTAAAGTTGGTAGGCGAGGCTTGTGTCTTATGATCAACCCTGCCGCCAGTGTTGACTCAACTTATGGGGCTATGCGTGGTATATGACTGTAGAATGAGCTGGCTGCTTGGCAGCTATCGTCATCAATGTGTTGTAGGTATAGGGCGTGTTTGGTTGATAGCCCACACTCGCCAACGCAGGCGACGACGCGTCGTGGGATTTGAAGGCTGTTTGGTGCACAGCCCGCACATGCCTCGTCCTCACCAACCGACGACGCGCCGATCAGTTTACACGCGCGCACGAGGGTTGGCGTGGGCATGGAAATCGCTCGCACAGGCGAGCCGTGGCCGAGGGCGCGCCAAGGGTCGGCAAGGCAAGCGTTGACAGCCAACCAAACACGCTCATACACGTGGGTAGAGGGTGCAGGTAATTATACATAATGTTTGTAGCTGCATGTTTAAAACTGTCGCTAGACACGATCTTCACAGGTTGCAACGAAAATAAGAAATCTTTACAATACTTCTTGGATGTGCAGCACTGAATGTCTGTGTATTATCCAAAATAGGAAAAAGTACCTAGTTGGTCATTTGACTTTTGCTCCAAACTCGATTTTAATCCTTAAACTTCGCAACCGGGCTTAATTGGTCGTTGATCTCTTAAAACTTGGTACAACCGTTTTTACCGGATTGTAGGTGGTTTCATGGATGTGGTAGGAAGCAAGACTAGTTTTGTTTATGAGATGCTAAGGCCTCGTTTGTTTGAACTTCTAGCCAGCTTTTAGGCGAAGCCAGAAGCTCAAACAAACAAAGAGCTTTTGGAACCCCTCTCTAAGAAGGCAAAAGCCCTCAAAAACCCAAATTGTACTGTGATATGAGAAGCAAGTTTTTTGTAGCCTTTTCCAGAACCAGTTTTTAGAGAAGCTGCAACTCAAACAAACAGGGCATAAGTTGGCCACCACAATGGATTGCCACATCATCATCATCATCATCCCTCATCTCGCTAATGTGCCGCCCCACCACACCCAGCCCACCGGAGAAGAGAGATGGAGAGAACTCCAAAAAAGTAGATTGGAGGAGAGTGAGGAGAGGTGAGAGACTCCGGTGTTATGGAGAGGTATGTGGCATGGAGCTCGACAAAGGCGATGTGTTGGGGTGGCCTGGCAATGAGTTGAGCTTGTTGTGCCCCTCTCCTTCGCCCCTCCTCCTCTTTAGTGTTTTCTCTCCCTCTCCTTATGTTTCATGAGCGAGAGAACAAAAACAATAATGGAGAGAGGAAGAGAGAGTAGAGAGATGATGTGGCTTTGCCACGTGGCGGTGATGTTACCACCATTCTTACATCATCTTCTATGTCGTGCCACATGTCAGTCCATGACAATACCGGCTACATGTGCGTCCATGTTAGCAAAAATTGTCCACAATCAGGTCAAATGTCGGTTGTATCTGATTTTAAGAGTTCGAGAACCACTTAAGTCTAGTTTTTAAGTTTAGGGACTAAGTTGGGTCGAAGCGAAAGTTGAGGAACGAAATCGGTATGTTTTCCTCCACGATACAATAGGCAACACTGTACAAATGGGTGGACCACTCATCAGTTGTCAATGCTGTGCTGACATGATTGGTTGTTGTGAATACTGTTCTCTGTTTGAGCACAACGCTGCGATGATTCGGTAGGATAAATGCCAGCTTCTGTTAGGTCAGCTGTCTGTCGTTGCACCCACATATCACATTCATTAGAGAACATTTCTGTTTTTTATTAAATTTACTATTATTTTTTACACGACGAAACAAAAATAATAAGTTTTAGGTACACGAGCATACTCGCTCGCTATGGCCAGACGGGCGTCGGACGGCCCCCGCCTCCCTGCCCTCCAGTACTTCACGGCAGAGCGGCAGGACCGCCGCAGAAGGCAATCGTGCTCCCCGCTCCTTCTCCATGCACGCCGCCGGCGATCCCACCGCCGACCCCACTTCCCCGTACTTCGTTGACATCGCTCACCCGTACGCCTCCGCCGCTGCGTCCGCGTTAACTTCCCACCGCTCCAGGTCCAAGTGGTCCCACCTCTCCTCCCTCCCTCTCCCCGACCCCCTTCCCGCCTCCGCCGCCGCCGCCGTTCTCCTCCTCCTCCGCAGCCGCCCCCACGTTGCCCTCAGCTTCCACCTCTTCGCGCTCCGCCGCCTCCTCCCCTCCCGCTCCCCTCCCCCGCTCATCCTCTCCGCCTGCGCCGCCCATGTTGCGGCCGCCTCGCGCCTCCGCCGCCCCGCCCTCTCCGTCCTCTCCTCCGCCTCCCGACACTACTCCTCCGCTCAGATCTTCAACGCCCTCGCCGCCACCTACCGCCGCTTCGCCTCCGCCCCCTTCGTCTTTGACCTCCTCCTCCTCGCTTACCTCCGGTACCGCCGTGACGCCCTCACCGCGGCCTCCATCGCGCGCGGCATCCTCGCTTCCGGTGCCCGCCCCCTCCCGTCCACCGCCGCCGCACTCCTCCGCTCCCTCCCCTCCGCCGATGCCGCCCTCGACATGTACCACCAAATGTACCCTCATCCAACTGCCAGCGCAAACCGCCTGCTCCTGCCGACTGTTCACACTTTCAACTCCCTCCTCCTCGCCTTCTATCGCGAAGGAAAGTGCAACGATTTCAAGATTGTTCTCCAGGAAATGGATAGGTATTCCTGCAAGCACAATGTGTGCACCTACAACATTCGGATGGCCGCACACTGTGATGTTGGGGAGATGGAGAGTGCGCAAGGATTGTGGGATGAGATGGTTGAGGGAGGTATCCAGCCTGATGTTACTGCCTACAACACGATGATCGGTGGGTATTGTGCTGATGGGGAGGTGGGGATGGCAGAGGAGATGTTTAAGGATATGGACATTTATGGGATTGGGCCGAGTGTTACAACATTTGAGTATTTGGTTCAAGGCCATTGTAGAGCAGGAGATGTCGATGCAGCAATGCTTGTTCGAGCAGACTTGAGAAGGAGGGGTTTTGGTCTGGCTGTGGAGGTTGTGGAGGAGTTGGTGGATGTTTTGTGTAAGAAGGGGAGGCTTGAGGAGGGGTTGGGTGTTTTGAGAGAAGAGATGAAAAGGGAAGAGTTTGTGCCGAGTCGGGGAAGCTATGAGGTGTTGATAAGGGAGTTTTGTGAGGAAGGGGAAGTGGAGGTGGCGATGAGACTCCAGGCCGAGATGGCTGGGAAGGGCTACAAGGCTGGTAGTGAGGTATACCATGCGTTTGTCCGTGCCTATGAGAAGGCTGAGGATTATGAAATGGTGGAGAGACTAAGGAAGGAAATGACATTGATAGGCATTAAGGATGGTTGATATTGGTCTAAATTTTTTGTGGTGGTTCATGGCAATTAAGTCCCACTCACTGCAATGCAGAATTCTGGTAATTCATATCGTTCAATCCTCAAGATATTCTCCCGTTATGCAATTCACTATTAACTCTCTAGCTCTTTGGTATCAATTATTCGTTCTTTTCTTGGAATTTATTTAATTTTTAAGATTGTTTCTTCTTCGTTCTATACAACATTGGCATATATGACCATTTGTCTCATATATATTAACTGTTGGCATTGAAATTAGCCTCATCAATGATGCTAATTTAGGCATTTTGTTCCTCTTATACAGTCCGCTAATTTCATTTCAAACTTGACTAGGTAGTATATGCAAAGGTCTCAACTTGCATAGAACAGTTCTTCCAAAAGTATGCATTTTTCTACCTAATCACATGCACACATGATTAGCATTGGGACAAAAGAAAATATATGGTGTAAATAAGCAAAGTGTTTGCTTTTGAAAGCAGCCTTTCCCTCTTTTTTTTTCAACAAAAGAAATCAACCTTTTTATTACTCATGTTGTTTCATTTAGAATATATCACATTGAACAAATGATCATATTTTAAAGCAGCCACTCTTCACAAAAACACTATTTATTCAGTTCCTGGTGCAAAAAGTGATTGATATCACTATATCAGTCTCAATGGCTGTTTGGTTATTTTTATCTGCTGGACCATTGTCCTAGTGACATATTAATTTGAGTTGACCAGATTTTGGTTCCTTCTTCAGGCCAGTGATATGTCGCTGACAAGCTGTACAGAGTGATACAAAAGAAGCATGGTGGAATGTCAAGTTGGATTGTAGTTATCACGTATGCCAAAAATCAGGTAAGGTCCATCATAAAAACTTTTTGTATTTTAATTGAAATATTGTTTTATAAATCATTACAAAAGTACATGTTTGCAGCGATGTAGCTCTGCAGTGCGAAGATTGGACATTTTTTTGGATTGCATCTCTACTGAATAATAAACTTGTTTGCTCTTTACACAATTCGGAGCCTTACAAACAGCTAAATGCATAAAAGCCTATAGCTGTACGATTGATTGATATTGCCTGAGCTAAATCCGCAAATTTGCTTGGAGATTGAAGATTCTCATTCCATATGCAATTCAAGAAAATACGCTGTGGTTTGCGGCATTTTTATTTGGTCCAAGTACCATACAAAAGCAAAGCAAGTTATGCTACAGAAAAAAGAAAAAAATGCTCTTTTTTGAAAAAATGAATAGCAAAATGCTGCATTGTTCTCAATCTTCCACGTATGCACCATGTCATCTGTGAACTTCTCTATCTCTGCCAACCACTCAAGTTATTACAATTTAAAGATACATCTTTGTGCACTCATGTTGATGCAAACTGCATATTATTGTTGATATAATAAACATATTTCGTATAATGGAGTGAAATTATTGGAAAGACAGTTTTCATTATTTGAGCAAAGAATCATCATATATGAAGCTCTTGACACGCACAATCCTATCTGCAGGAAAGGGATAAAGGACAGCAGCTATCCTTGTTACAGTGCTATGCATATATGACTATATATGCCATATTGTATAGGCTCTTTTTGTTACTGATGCATTCTGCTGAGAAGTATTGATCCCATGAGTAGGTTCTGCTCTGAACAATCATTTTTCTTTTCTTGTTTTTTCAACACTGTCACTGTGCACGTACTGTTCATTTATGCACAATACACATATAGCCAAAATGCTGCTATTCTGTTTGTTTCAACGTTGAATGCTCTTTTCTTCTGATCCGTAGCTTTGGTGCTCTTTGGATGACAGTAAAAAGGACGGCAGACCCAAAGAGAGCAAGCATATGCGATCATATGAACGATTCAACACCTTCTGAAGCATTTGATGGCTGCCATAGCGAAAACAATGCCTACATGCTGAATGGCGACGAACAAGGAATTAACAAGCGTAATCATCGGGTCAAATGGATCATTACTTGTGTTCTGAATTGTATCAGCCTAATGCCCTGTAGATGGAACTTTGACAATGGGATACCTATGATGCACACCAAATTCTCCCAATCGTAGCTACTCGTGCAGTTAAAATCAATATAGTCCCTGCACGTCTGCAATAGGTGATGCCACACAAAATTTTTTAGTCTTTTCGTCAACAATGTTTGTATTAGAACGGTGGATACCATTATCGAAATATCCTGCCAATACAACACCAAAAGGTCGTCCCCAGACTACAGTGATCTGTCATGCCCTTGATGATTATTCTTTGAACATAATTCGTCTCCAGTATGTTACAACAAATGTTGCAGTAGGTTAACCAAATGTAGCTGTGGTACTGCAACAGCGTTTTTTTTTTCATTGCAACGGACGTCCGATCCGTAGCATTATTAGTTGTTTTGGCAACAATTCCGACAAATGGAGCCACCGATTAGCACATCCAAACTAAATGCAAAGCGGTTAGTATACCACTCCAGCTACTACTCAAAACCCAACACAATACAGTACGAATTCACGCCACAGCGACCAGGTTTTAAGGGCGCCAAAACTCAGCATACATCAAAACTCAATATGCAGTGTGGCAACCTAATCCTTGTACATCATGTCAGGCACCCTGAAGCCAGGCATATCGAAGGATTTAGAGAATTTCTCCACCTCTGCCCTGAGGTCCTCAATGTCCTTGTTGTTCTCCAAGCCCTCGGTGAATGACTTGAGAGTCTTGCCGTGCTCCTTCTGGACGTCCAAGCAGATGGTAACAGCCCTGTGAAGGTACTCTGCGACCTGCACAAAGTCCTTCTCAACCAGACCCCTTGAGGTCATGGCAGGTGTACCTGGAGCCAGTTTTGAGAAATAAGGATGAACTAGGTAGTAGTCTATTGGAACAAGGCTAAATATTAGTTCAATAATATTGAAGTATATGTTATCTGAATATAGGACACCCAAGAATTCAGGTATATTTTATTGAAAGTAAGCTGACATCATGCTAAACAACTTAGCATGTCCCAAACTGATCAATCTTCTCAAGTTAAACATGCAACAGAAACCAACATGAAAGAAAATCATTATATACAGCAACATCACGGTCCTAAAAAACAGGATTAATCCCTGGAAAATCACTCATCAGCTAATCAGCAGGCTGTTCAGTCGTGATTACTGATTAGTTCGGACTAATTCTGAATCTGGTTTAATCCCATCTAGTAACTAGTCCCTAGCTCACCAACCGACTGTAAAAAGATTCGAGTGTATTTGTACTTACAAGCATATATATGTTTCTATTGAGTGTAGCAACACAATATAATTGATTGGATTAGTAATGGCTCATGATGCTGGACTTAACTGAGATGAACTGATATAAGTGGTGACTCAGGATTGAGTGAAATAGCACTTAGGAAATAAATAGTTTTGTTTGGACTAAATACAATAATGTAATTCAGTTTAGACTTAAGGAAGGCCCATACTTCAGTAAAATAGTTATTATTCATATGAGCGAGCAGAAGTGATTTTCCACAGAAACTTTTTCCATGAAAACTCTATGACAACACTAGTGCGTTGACCCATCTCACACCACGCATAGTCTCAGGGATATGAATTGAAAACAAGAGTCAACTTGGTTGTGTCATGACATCTTTTTGCCAGTAGCCATTGATGAACTATAAAGGCATGTTGGACATAAAACAGAACCCTAATTGTTTATGGCTTCATGCCCAGTTGTGCATCACAATAAAAAGAGTCAACTATCAAATTTTTGAGGCAGGGAGAAGATACTGACCAATGCGGACTCCACCAGGTGACATTGCACTCCTGTCACCAAAGACGGAGTTTTTGTTTAATGTAATGCTGCACAGATCACAGACCTTCTCAACTTTGTTACCTACAATTTCAGTACACCAACTATAAAAGATGTTCTTGACAGAATGCATCAAAATAACAGAAATGCTGATTAAACCTGCTTTGCATACCACTCAAGCCAAGAGGGCGGAGATCCCAAAGAACAAGGTGATTGTCTGTTCCATCAGTAACCAACTTGTACCCCTTACTCATCAGATGATTTGCAATAGCAACAGCGTTGGCTTTGACCTGCTTAATATAGGCCTTGAATCCAGGTGACATGGCTTGCTTCAGGGCAACTGCCAGTGCAGCAATCTGGTGATTGTGAGGGCCACCCTGGAGTGATGGAAACACGGCAAAATTGATCTTGTCCTCATAGTCATAAAGAGCACCCTCTGCCTGGCCTTTCTTGGGAGGCTTTGGCCCCTTCCTGTAGAAGATCATACCAGACCTTGGCCCTCGGAGACTCTTGTGGGTGGTGGTGGTAACCACATCAGAATACTCGAACGGATTAACAGCCTCCTACAATGGAGCAAATGATACGATATCACAAACAGGTCTAAAATTAAGGCTGTGTGTCAGCACACAGCAGTTCCATCTCTAGGTAACGGATATCACAAGAGATGAAATCCTGCAAAACTACAGTGAAACCAGTGTTCCAATAAAGAACAAAAGAGTTACAGCATAAAAAACATCTCTTGTTTTTGTGGGAATGCAGGGATTGGCCACTTTAAATATATGCCAGTATGCTAATGATTAATTGCTGTATTTCAATACTTGGAGAGATCACAGGTAATGCAGGCACATCAATTCATATTAGAATTAATAGGAAGCATTTCTTCATCGCAACAACGAGTGAAGAACTCAAGCTTGATCTCAATTACAACGATGAAATGTCACATAGAAAGAGTGCAGCTATCAGGTAAATGTTGTTAAAATAGCACATGTATAGGGGGTTTTCTATATTTTTTCCCTTCTCTTGTACATGTACTTATAGCCCATTTGGGACCCATTCAATACAAGCTGCATTATTCTCTCTCTATCTAACATGGTATCAAGAGGCTAGGTTTAGGGTTTCCCCATCACCTATTGCAGCCGCCGCCGCCGCCGGCTCGCCGCCGTCGCCGGAGCTCCCCTCCGGCGGCGCCTTCTCTTCCTCTCCCACCCCGACGCCAGAGCCGCCTCCCTTGATCCGTCGTCGCGTCGCGCTCGTGCTGTCAGGCCCACCTCGCCGCTTCGCTCCCTCGCATGGCCGCCGCCGCTGCGCCGCGGAGCTTCGCTTGATCCGTGGGCGTCGCCGCCGGCTCGTCCTCCTCTGCGCGCGCCGCTTCGATCCGCGCCGCCGAGGTCAACGCCTCCATCCGCCACGCATCCGGCGCCGCCGCTTCGCCCTCGCCACGCCCGATCCGCACCGCCGCCATCTCTCCAACGCCGCTCGCCGCCATCTTCCAACGACGGCGCCGGCAGATCCATCTGCTGTGAGCCGTCCTCCTCGCCGTGAGCCGTGCCGCCGCCGCGGGAGATCTTTTTCCGCCGATTCAAGACGCCGCCATGGCGATTCCTCTCGTGTGCTTGGCGGTGGCTCCCGCAGATCGATTCGACGGCACCAACTTCCGCGAGTGGTCACGTTGTTCGCGTCGCCTCGACAGCCGGCGTCTTTGGGGACACCTCACGGTACCTCCGTGTCCCCGGCTTCTCGCTGTCCGGTGCAGCCTCACCGGTGCCGATGGTCACCGGCACCCGCCGCTTCGGCGTTTCTTCTGAAAGCAGCGCTGAGGCGTACACCGCCGCTTCGGCGCTTGGAGGTGGCGCGCTTCGAGGCCGGCCGTTGCCGCCTCGTTAGCGAAGATGCGCGACGGACTGCCACGACGCCGCTCTCTCGCGTCGCTTCGCGATGTGGGACCACATCCAGCGCAGATACCACCGAAAGCGCCCAGCGCCACTTCGCTTTACGTCTGGCCGAGACTCTCCAAAGAAGAGACTTCTCATCGCCGACGACTTCCACCGACGCTTCGCCACGCCTACCGTCACCGAATTCTCTCGAGCCGCCCCGGATCCTCCCGTGAGACTCGTGGGCGTCTCCGGATCACCGGCTTATGCTGGGTCTTCCAGTTCCTCGATCGCCTTCGTCCGGAGTTTGAGTCGCCGGCTCAGCCTCGCCCGCGACACCGCCGTCCCTCATCGAGGCATTGACTCGAGCTCGTCTTGAGAGACTCGTCTCGAGGTGTTCTCTCCTCGCTGCGTCTGTCTTTGGCACCGTGCCGACTCAACACACTGTGCGGTGTCCCATTCTCTCCCACCCGGCAGTGGCTCTGTCGCTTCTCTCCGCGCCAAACAGGAGAGCTTGGTTCATGGGGTACTTCCGCCTCGCCAGAGTGGAGTCTCAGCGCCGCTTCCTTCGCAACTCTGCAAGAAGACAGTCACATCATCCAGCGGTCAGAGCGCCTCAAGAAGCAGAGCTGCACTTGCCGGCTCGGCCTCGGCTCTGCTCCTCCAGAGGCTCCGGTGTGGGCTCAGCTCTCTGATCGCCTTGCGCGTCTCGAGCCGCCCTCGACACTCGGACTCCCACCGCCTCCTCTCGCCACGACTTACTGTGCTCCTCACCGCTTGGTACCTTAGCTGATTCAGTACTTGGTACCTTGACTCTGGCGCCTCTTCCACATGACATATGACTCCACTCACCTTCACCCATTGCGGTCTCCACCACTCTGCTTTTGTCAAGATCGCTAATGGGTCTCCTCTCTCGATTCTTTGGCAGGCACTCTTCACACATCTTCCTTTATTATTCCGATGTTTCTTATGTGCCTCGCCTTACTATGCAATTGATCTCTGCTGGTCACCACCGATATGGGTCTTAGCATCACTCTTCACTGACTTTTGTTTTATCCAGCTCACAATCTGAGGACACTTGTTGGTCTTGGCCGCGGACCGTGACTCCCTGTGTTGTGGGCTCTCGATCGCTTCGTCTTCCTCCACTTCCGCTTCCACAACCACCTCCTCCACCAATCGATCAACAGCGTCGGATGCCAATCGTTTTCGCCACCACCACTTCCGCCAGCTTTTGCTCGATGGCATCGCCGGTTAGTCACATGTCCGAGTCCAGATTGTGTTCTCTTATGCGTCGTGGTGTTCTTGGGAAGGTCTCGTGATACCTCCCCCCTCTGTGGTCAGAAGCTTGGCAAGCAACTTCTGCTTGCCACTTTCCTACTAGTGACTCAGATCGGCTCGCCTTTGATTTGGTTCATTCGATGTATGGGGACCTCTCCTTTTGTTTGAAAGGGAAATAGATGGTATGTGATTTTTATTGATGATTTCTCTCGCTTCACCGGATTTACTTTCTCAAGTCTCGTGCTCGGTGTTGGTCGCCTATCGAGCCTTTGCGACCATGGTTCGCGCTCGCTTTGACTCTGCTTTGTGTGTTCCGTCTTGATTCACCGACGAGTATCTCTCACCGCTCTGCGCCAGCTTTCTTGTTGATCAAGGCACTCTTCCTCAAGATGTGTCTCGGTGCCCATGCTGAGAATGGTGTTGCCGAGCGCAAGCATCGCCACCGCTTGAGATCGCTAGAGCTATGATGCTCTCTCCTCCCCACCACACTTCAGGCGTATGGTGTCTCTATTGTTTACCTCATCAACATTCGTCCTCCATCGCTTCTTGGTGCCACTCTCTCGAAGTCTATATGGCCACTCAGCTGAGTACTCTAGCCTTCGTACCTTTGGTTGTGTGGTATATGTTCTCCTTCAGCCTCGTGAGCGAACCAAGTTGACTGCTCAGTCAGTGCAGTGCGCCTTCCTTGGCTACGACTCAGAGCGCAAGGGTGCCCGTTGTTGGGATCCACTCGGTCGTCGGATTCGGGTCTCTAAGGATGTCACCTTCGATGAGTCGCGTCCCTTCTTTGACGAGTCTCTCTCTATCTAACATATGTAACTCAAATTCATGAGAAGGCACGAGAATGTACATACAAGGAGAGCTTACATTAGTACAAGAAAAATCATTATGTAGTATTTTCTAGTTAAATTTGATAGATTATTCAAATGAAACCTTTTCCTTCCTTTCGATATCAGAACTAATACTCAGGCATGAAGCGCTAACAATCCCCTTCTTTAATATTCTCACACAAATATGTACCATGATTCTAGAACGAAATGCATGAACTATCTAGAATGGTCCACCAAAATCAAACCTTTGCACCAGTAACGCAACATTTTCAATCTACAACTAAATTAAAGGACCAACTAACCATTCATATGCCTGAAAGGCAACCAGCAGAGAGTGATGCATGCCATATTCCGAAACGATGCAAGTTTTTTATTGTATAAATTTCCCAGGTAATAAAAATAAAATAATTTCCTTTAATCGACGAAACATGGACAGCTGAAAGAAAATGCAACCTACAATCTCAACTCTCTAAAGGCGCAGGAACACAGACAACTCCATACCTGCGCAGCAACGAGACCGCTGATATGAGCCATGTCGCACATCAGCATGGCACCACACTTATCCGCGATGCTCCTGAACCTGGCGTAATCCCATTCTCGCGGGTACGCGCTCCCGCCGCAGATGATGAGCTTGGGGCGGTAATCCATGGCCTTCTCCTCCAGCTTGTCGTAGTCGACGTACCCGTTGTCGGAGCTGACCTTGTAGGGCAGGCTCTCGAAGTAGATGGACGTGGCCGATATCTTCTTGCCGTTGGCGTTGTAGTAGCCGTGCGTGAGGTGCCCTCCCGACGGCAAATCGAGCCCCATGATCCGCTCGTGTGGCTCAAGCAGCGCGGTGTAGGCGGCGAAGTTGGCCGGGGAGCCGGAGTAGGGCTGCACGTTGACGCCCCAGGCGGCGGGGTCAAGGCGGAAGGCGGCGAGGGCGCGCGCGCGGCAGAGCTTCTCTGCCTCGTCGATGACATCGTTGCCGCCGTAGTAGCGCGCCCCCGGCATGCCCTCGGAGTACTTGTTGGTGAGCGGGGAGCCCAGCGCCTCCATGACGGCGAGCGAGGTGAAGTTCTCCGAGGCGATGAGCTCGATGCCCGCCCGCTGCCGCCGCTTCTCGCGCTCGATGAGGTCGTGCACCTCCGGGTCGGTCTCGCTCAGCCGGGTGAGCCCCCACTCCTCCACGGAGCCCATCACCGCGACGGGGGCGGCGGCGTCGGTGGAGATGGCGGCGGCGGCGGCGCGGAGGAGCGGGAAGCGGGGAGGGGCAGAGTGGTGCTGCCTGGGGGGAGCCGCGGCGGCGGGGCGGGAGCACGAGGCAGCGCGCGTTGGCGGCTGGGAGAGGCGGTGCGGGGCCATGGCCATGGGCGCCAGGTGCTCGACGGAGTGTCCCGGAGGGAGTGCGGCGCGCTGGCGCTGCGGCCTGCGGCTGTGAGCTGCGGCGCCGGGGGGAGAGAAGAAGGCTGAGAGGTTTTACTGGGCTGGGCTGGGCTGGGCTATTACTTATGGGCCTATGCGGGTGACATGTGGGTTTCGTCACGGCGTGCCAGCCCATGCCGCGGACGCGCCGCGGTCAATCTCAGCCGTCGTTTCCGGGGCTGCATGAACGTATCGCTTGATCATTTTTCTTTTTCTTTTTTTCTTTTCTTTTCGTTCGTTTCGAGCTGGCTGTGGCTGTGGCTGGTATGCAAACCCTAGCGACTCTACCTTCTTCTTTTTTATTTCTACTATCTCCTTTTATAAGAATTTATATCTTCTTTTCTTCTTGGAGTTTTTCACGCTTTCTATAGGGGCCTTCAGATGAATCGGCAACGTGTCTAGCGTGCCTGCCTAGCGTGTCCAATGGCGCGTGCGGTCCCTCTCAGAAAGATACTTCTCTGTTATTCGAAATAAATCTTCTAGCGCATAATTGATTCCAGATATCAGATCGCTTGCATGCCTTGGGACGGCCCAATAATCACTTGTAAAATCTATGTAATTGCAATACAGAGACGACTCACCATCTCTCTGTTGATCGTGCTTTTGCTCGATCGCTTTGATCGTGAATTGTTACTGGATCGACACCCGCAAACATATATCCTGTGGGTTGAACACACATCATTGAAATCATGGTTTTATAGTTTTATTGATAGTCGATGCTAAGAGCATCCCCAATAGGTCGAATGGTATTTTAGAAGAGGGTATAGAGAGGGTATTGGGATGCTCAAGCCGTGAAAACCGTATAACTAGAGGTGGCAACGGGGGCATTCCCCGTCGGAGAGTGCTTCCCCATCCCCGTCCCCGCGATCTAAAATTTTCCCCGTCCCGTCTCCGTTCCCCGTCACGGGGATTAAAAATTCCCCATCCCCATCCCCGTCGGGTGGCGGGCCCCTGTCGGGACCCATCCCCACAAAAATTACACAAAAGGGAAATACTTTTCACCATTTTTACCCTAAAATCATGTCAAGAGAAGGAAAAATAAAAGGCAAAATATGTGGTGCAAACCACTGTTTTCGTGCAAACCCATGAAAACCATATATAAAAGTTTTGTAAATTTGTGAAAAAATTACTAGAAATAGGTATGTGCACGAACTACATCACCACCAAATCTCAAGTCTAAACTCAACCTCGTTTGGGAGAATAATGTCCTGTTACTATTTGCCCTGAAATTTGTCTTTTTTGTTTCTTCTAAACGATGTTGAGTTTAGACTTGAGATTTAGTGGTGATGTAGTTCGTGCACATACCTATCTCCAGTAATTTTTTCACGAATTTACAAAACTTTTATATATGGTTTTCACGGGTTTGCACGAAAACAGTGGTTTGCACCATATATTTCGCCAAAATAAAATAACTATGCTTTAGAGATTTGATTGATGCATATATGAAGATATGGATATAATGGGCTAGATGCATGTTTGCGATGTCCAAATGGTACAAATAGATTAAGCTAATTTCGGGTCCCAGGTTTCCGCGAGAAATTTTTTTTCCCGTCCCTGTCCTCACCATCCTCGATGGGGAATAGTTTTTTCCCATTTACATCCCTGCGGGGTTAACTCCTCCCCATACCCATCCCCTAATAAAGCAATTCCCCACCGAGGATCGGGAAATGGGTCCCGTTGCCCCCCCCCCTACGTATAACCTTGTTTTTGAGGCAAAAAAATAATACAAATTTCGAAAATTTATGTAGCAGGATAGAATTGGGCCTCCATAGCAAGCGCACCCAGACTGGCGGCTAGAGATGGCAACGGGCACGAACCCGCTGGGTACTGCATGCCCAAACCCTGATGAGCACGTGACAACGTTCAATAATGAAGATGATCAATCAAGCAAACATAAGAATCAAACCGATGATCAAGTTGGTCATTTTCAAGGACCAATTACTCGAGCCCGTGCTAAACAACTTCATGACCAGGTGAATGCTAACCTTAGTTCCATTCATGATCCTAAGAACTTAATGGTGTTTCCAATATCTTCTTGTTTGATGGAACTCAGGTGCACTGCACAAGACGACGAAGGATGGTCACGCATACAAGCGACACACATGGAAAGTATTGAACACTATTCGCACACCCCTCATCCGAGTGACTATCCAAGTGATCTTCCAAGTGATGGAGTGCTTGGCCGAGTGATTAAGTACTCGCCCGAGTGGTCGACTGGACACTCGACTGACCGCCAAGTCTAGCAACCACTCGGCGGCGACATAGCACGTACTTGGAAGAAATACTGGACATAACTTGAGCGTGCAACATGATCATGGCCACGTTTTTGGAAGGCTTATCACGCCTACTTTCATCTCCAACAAACGGATCACCATTTGGACTTTCGAGGAGCAAGTTAAGGCTATTTTATTGAAGACTGCGCGTGCTGTTAAATACTGCGCGAAAATCTGAAGAGTCTCTCTTGATGCAGCTCATGTTCACATGTAAACCTTTAAATAAACTCCTCTAGTTCTTGTTTAGTTTCACACCTAAACTAGGAGGGTTGCTCCTAGTATAAATACCCTAGTACTCCATCCATTTAGGATAACTTTGATGATATGATAAACTGAGATTTCAGATTGCAGCCGAGCTGCTTGAGTGTCTTACACCTTTGTTCTTGTGAGTTCTTTGGGCTTGCGAGAGATCCCTCTGGGGTCCCCTAGTTCGTGCTCTACGGTTCCGGCCGTTTTGTGTGGATTAGTCCTGGTTTGTGGTTCTGTGATCGTTCGGAGATCAGTCGGAGTCCAGCGGGCTACGGTGTCTCTCTCCCCGTCACTTGGTCGCATCCAACCTTAGCAGATATAAAGCTAGTTATCCCAGCTGTTCGCAACTAATTATCCTTGTGTTTGCCTTGTTTTATCGTTGATTGTTACCTACTGCCGTGAAGATCATTGGCACCCTATCCTTGTCCTTATCATTTGGTATCAGATGTTTTGGTTGTCACGGTAGGTACCACCATCATCTTTATTTTAGTTTGTACTCTACTAGTCTTCACTCTTGTGGTTTCCTCGGTTTCTGTTTTCTTATTCGGGATCTTGCTTTTCATGGTTCTCATCTCTGCAACTCGCGATGTTCATCCATTGTGTTTGTGTTCTTCGTATCATAATTTTGTCCTAGAGTCCAGATCTGAAAAACCACAAAAAAAAATACCAAACCTTTGTTTAGTACTATCAGTCTTGTGTTGTGTTGCTGCATCTAGTGTTGCCCTCATCTTTGTCTTGCACCGCGGTTGTACTACCACTATTGCACACTCGCTGTTCATTAGAACTTATAAGAACTTTGGTACGTAAGAGGTGAGATTCCAAACTTTTTTACTTTTCCACCATTCCTCTTGTTTGGTTTAAACTAACATGGCAGGATCTGAATCGAGTGTTCATGGTAGTCACCATGGGGAAGAAGAACACCCGGTTGCACGGGCTGAACTGCGACAATTGGAAAACACATTGTTACAGGCTATGGAGCGGATGTTCAATGACCGCCTACCAGCTCGAGATGGTGGGAATCATGGCCTTGTTAATGCTCATGAAGAACTTGGTGATGAAAATTCAGTGGGAGGCGCTGAAAATGTGTTCAACGACCACCATGGAGATGATCGTCGGGGTAGGGGTCGTGCCGCAAGACCGGATCGAGGCATGGCTGCCCGTAATGGACAGCATGGTGGAGGAGCACGCGGGCGTGGCCTTGGCCCCCGTGTGCACTTTGATGATGAAGAAATCATGGAAGACCATGATCACGGTGAATATCATGATGATAATGACAATCCTTTTGCAGACCGAGGTCGGTTTCGACAGCACCAAGCTCCACGACGAGGTGCTGCCCGTGTTGATGGTGGACTCGCTCGAGGCCATCACAATAGAGATGACCCGGATGGCATCGCTCAGATCAAGTTGAGTGTGCCAAAGTTCACGGAAGGAAACCCGGATGCATACCTTGAGTGGGAAGAACAATGCGATCAGATTTTCCGGTGCACAACCTTTCCGATCAACGACGAGTGAATCTTGCTTCCGTGGAATTTTCGGGTATGCTCTCACTTGGTGGAATCAAATACAAGAAAATCAGCTTGTATTAGGTCGTGATTATATCACCACATGGGCTGACATGAAGCAAGTAATGAGAAGACGTTTTGTACCATCGAGTTATCAGCGTGACCTTCGCAATAGGTTGCAAGCTTTAAAACAAGGTTCTAGAACGGTGGATGAGTATTATAAGGAGATGGAATTGTTGTTGGTACGGGCTGGAATTCGAGAAGATGCTGAGTCAAAAATGGCACGATTTTTGCATGGTCTCAATGATGATATTGCTGGGTTCGTTGAGATGTTTCCATACAACAATTTGCAAACACTTGTTGATCAAGCTATGCGCACAGAAAGGAAGATTCAGCAAGAGGGGCGCGGTTGCTCATATGGGAGTCGATCAATTTCAGCTCCTTGGAGGCGTCCGCATGCTAGTACAGCAGAGAGGAGTGCTGTCCCAAGACCCTCCCCATCTTTGCCAACCGGGAAATCGATTGATTCCTCAGCTTCGTCACCCATAGCCCGCCAAAATTATCAACGCAACACTGTAAGTACAGCAGCACCTTCTGTGGCATCAGATGCTGCGTCTTCATCACATAGTCGAGCAATTGTGTGCCATAAGTGCAAAGGGCGTGGCCATATAGCTGCTGAATGTCCTACTCGACGGACCATGATTTTGAATGAGCATGGTGATTGGGAATCTGAAAATGACCTGGAGGACGATGTCCCACAAGATGAGGCATTAAGTGGTGGTGAGAATGAAATCCAAGCTGATGTGGATGACACCAATTGTTTTATTTCTCGTCGCGTCCTTAGTGTGAATGTTGCACGGGAGGAGAATGGACAGCGGCACAACATCTTTCACACTCGAGGCATGATTAAAGACAAGTTATGCAGCATAATTGTTGATAATGGCAGCTGCAATAATATTGCTAGCCAACAATTGGTGGAAAGATTGGGGTTAAAACAACGGCGTCACCCACTCCATACAAGATGCAATGGCTTAATAATTGTAGAGGCGCAGCGTCACCAATATTGTGATCGTCCTTTCTCCGTTGGAAAGTACCATGATCAAGTGACTTGTGATGTGGTACCAATGCAAGCATGCCAGTTACTATTGGGAAGACCTTGGCTATATGATCGTGATGTTCAGATTTATGGCCAAGCCAATAAGGTTGTTCTCATATACAAAGGAGAGCGCATCACTTTGCTTCCTTTAACACCGGAGGAAATCATGAAGGATGAACTTAAAAGAAAACAGCGAGAGAGTGAGAAACAATTGAGTGAGAGCCACCAACATAGTGAGCAAGTGAATCCAAAGCCAAATAAAACTCCACAGCCACAAAGAACCAAGCCTAAGGGAAAAGAGGGATTAGTGATGATGGCTAGGAAGGGGGATTTAAAAGAATTGAGTGAACCCGATGCTAAGTTCTTTGTACTCGTGTGCAAGAACAATTTTCTTTCGACTAACGACTTACCTCCTACCTTGCCTAGTGTTCTTTTTGATGTTTTGCAGAATTATGAAGATGTCTTTCCCGATGAAGTGCCACCAGGGCTGCCACCAAAGAGAGGCATTGAGCATCAAATCGATCTTATTCCTGGTACTCCACTTCCAAACCGACCACCGTACCGCACCAACCCAGAAGAAACAAAGGAGATCCAGCGCCAAGTGCAAGATTTACTCAACAAAGGTTACGTAAGAGAAAGTCTTTCACCTTGTGCTGTTCCTATACTTTTAGTTCCAAAGAAGGATGGATCATGGAGAATGTGTGTTGATTGTCGTGCTATCAACAACATAACCGTTCGCTATAGGCACCCAATTCCTAGACTTGACGACATGCTTGATGAGCTTAGTGGTGCTACTGTTTTCACAAAAATTGATTTGCGAAGTGGCTATCACCAAATCCGAATGAAAGAAGGCGATGAATGGAAAACTGCTTTCAAAACAAAGCTTGGCTTATATGAATGGCTTGTTATGCCTTTTGGATTGACAAATGCACCTAGTACTTTCATGAGATTGATGAACCATGTGCTTAGATCCTTTATTGGCAAATTTGTTGTTGTTTACTTTGATGACATCTTGATTTACAGCAAGTCCTTAGAAGAGCATATCGAACATATAAAATGTGTGCTTGCTGTTTTGCGAAAAGAATGCTTATATGCTAACCTTGCCAAGTGCACTTTCTGCACCGATAAGGTAGTTTTTCTTGGCTTTGTTGTTTCAGGTCAAGGAGTGGAGGTGGATGACGACAAAATCAAAGCCATTCAAGAATGGTTGCCCCCACAAAACGTGCATCAAGTGCGAAGTTTCCTTAGACTTGCTAGTTTCTATCGACGATTCGTCCAAGCTTTCAGCACCATTGCTGCCCCAATCAATGAATTGACCAAGAATGGAGTGTCTTTCCATTGGGGCGAGGCACAACAAAGAGCTTTTGATGATCTCAAATCAAAGTTGACAACATCACCACTCCTCGCACTTCCTGATTTCAGCAAGACCTTTGAAATTGAGTGCGATGCAAGTGGTGTGGGGATTGGTGGAGTGCTCATGCAAGAAAGACGACCGATTGCATACTTCAGCGAGAAGCTAAGTGGTCCAACTCTCAACTATTCTGTTTATGATAAAGAATTATACGCTCTTGTGAGGAGTTTGGAAACTTGGCAACATTATCTATTGCCGAAAGAATTTGTGATACATTCAGATCATGAATCTTTAAAACATCTTAAGGGTCAATTGAAACTGAACAAACGGCATGCTAAATGGAGTGAATTCATTGAATCTTTTCCTTATATTGTCAAATACAAGAAAGGGAAAGATAATATTGTAGCTGATGCATTGTCTAGGCGCCATGCTTTACTTTCTCAACTTAATGCAAAAATTCTTGGGCTGGAAAGTATTAAGGACTTGTATGCTACTGATTCATATTTTGTTGAACCTTACTCCAAATGTCAAGATGGCAAGGGCTAGGACAAATTTCATTTGCATGATGGGTTTTTGTTTCGCGCTAACAAGCTTTGCATTTCAGATTGCTCTGTTTGTTTCATGCTTGTACAGGAAGCTCATGCAGGTGGTCTGATGGGACACTTCGGTGCCAAGAAGACTACGAACGTCCTCACTGATCATTTCTTTTGGCCAAAGCTGCGAAGGGATGTGGAACGCTACGTGCTACGGTGTGAGATATGTCGCAAAGCTAAGTCACGATCCAACCCTCATGGTTTATATTCGCCTTTACCTATTCCTAATGCACCATGTGAAGACATATCGATGCATTTTGTTCTTGGGTTGCCACGCACAAAGAGAGGGCGTGATTCTGTTTTTGTGGTGGTTGATCGATTTAGCAAGATGGCGCATTTCATTCCATGTGCGCATTTCATTCCATGTCACAAGTGTGATGATGCCTCACACATTGCTGATTTGTTCTTCAGAGAAGTAGTGAGATTACATGGTATACCACGTACAATTGTTTCCGACAGAGACACAAAATTCTTGAGTTATTTTTGGAAAACTTTGTGGGGCAAATTGGGAACAAAATTGCTGTTTTCGACAACTTGTCACCCCCAAACAGATGGTCAAACTGAAGTTGTCAATAGAACACTATCCATGATGCTGAGAACCATTCTAAAAAAGAACTTGAAAATGTGGGAGAATTGTTTGCCTCACATAGAATTTGCTTATAACAGGGCAACTCATTCAACTACAAATTATTGTCCATTTGAAATTGTCTATGGGTTCAAACCCATTGCCCCCATAGATCTTTTGGCTTTGCCTTTACAGGAGCAAATCAATCTTGATGCAAGCAACCGAGCTGAACATGTGAAGAAACTTCACTTAAAGACCAAGCAAAACATTGAGAAGATGACAAGGCAATATGAAAAACGAGCAAATAAAGGGAGGAAGAAGCTGCTATTTCAACCAGGAGACATGGTATGGGTACATCTTCGGAAGGAGCGATTTTCTGAACAACGCAAGAGCAAATTGCAGCCAAGAGCAGCGGGTCCTTTTAAGGTTCTCACAAAGATAAATGACAACGCATACCACATTGATCTTCCGGAGGAATATGGAGTAAGCCCTACATTCAACGTGTCGGACTTGTCTCCCTACCTTGGACCTTCAGAGTCGAGGTCGACTCCTTTTCAAGAGAGGGAGGATGATGAGGACATGACAACGTTCAATAATGAAGATGATCAATCAAGCAAACATGAGAATCAAACCGATGATCAAGTTGGTCGTTTCCAAGGACCAATTACTCGAGCCCGTGCTAAACAACTTCATGACCAGGTGAATGCTAACCTTAGTTCCATTCATGATCCTAAGAACTTAATGGTGTTTCCAATATCTTCTTGTTTGATGGAACTCAGGTGCACTGCACGAGACGACGAAGGATGGTCACGCATACAAGCGACACACATGGAAAGTATTGAACACTCTTCGCACACCCCTCATCCGAGTGACTATCCAAGTGATCTTCCAAGTGATGGAGTGCTTGGCGAGTGATTAAGTATCACCGAGTGGTCGATGGACACTCGACCGACCGCCAAGTCTAGCAACCACTCGGCGCGACATAGCACGACTTGGAAGAAATACTGGACATAACTTGAGCGTGCAACATGATCATGGCCACGTTTTTGGAAGGCTTATCACGCCTACTTTCATCTCCAACAAACGGATCACTATTTGGACTTTCGAGAAGCAAGTTAAGGCTATTTTATTGAAGATCAGCGTCTTTGTTAAATCTTCGCGAAAATCTAAAGAGTCTCTCTTGATGCAGCTCATGTTCACATGTAAACCTTTAAATAAACTCCTCTAGTTCTTGTTTAGTTTCACACCTAAACTAGGAGGGTTGCTCTAGTATAAATACCCTAGTACTCCATCCATCTAGGATAACTTTGATGATATGATAAACCGAGATTTCAGATTGCAAATGAGCCGCTTGAGTGTCTTACACCTTTGTTCTTGTGAGTTCTTTGGGCTTGCGAGAGATCCTCTGGGGTCCCCTAGTTCGTGCTCTACTGTTCCGCCGCTTTGTGTGGATTAGTCCTGGTTTGTGGTTACGTGATCGCTCGGAGATCGATCGAAGTCCAAATGGCTACGGTGTCTCTCCCCGTCACTTGGTCGCATCCAACCTTAGCGGTATAAAGCTAGTTATCCCTACTGTCATGCCTAGTTATCCTTGTGTTTGCCTTGTTTTATCGTTGATTGTTACCTACTGCCGTGAAGATCCTTGGCACCCTATCCTTGTCCTTATCAAACCCGTACCCGCGAAAATCAAATGTGCCCGCTAAGAAACCCATGCCCGCACCCGGGTATAGATTTTTGCCCAAACCCGTACCCGCAAGGGTATCGGGTGCCCGCGGGCTGCCCATGCCCGGCACGGAAGAGGTGTCAAGCTGTCTTGTACAGCCAGGTGTACTAAGAACAACACAGTCATCAGTAAAGGCAATACCGCAATAATAAAAGCATAGACATGACAACCAGATCACTGCTAATGTTGAAGTGTTTTACAAACCATAAACTCACAGTCACACAGCCAAGTGTACTTAGAACAACAGAGTCATCAGTCAAAGGCAATACCGCAATAATAAAAGCATAGACATCACAACTAGATGACTGCTAATCACAAACCATAAGCTCAAAGTCACATGAGTACATGACTCACACCACAAGTTCACAACTAGATCACTGTCCATCAATCCTAACACGACACTTGAGACAGTGGGGATTGACTGCCGCTTGCTGAAGACATTTGTTTTTAATCTATACAAGCACATCAGAACAATAAGTATGTCAAATAAAAGCAAAAATAACAGAGAAAGATCTGTATAAGATAAAAAAAAAAGAGGCATGGTCCATGCATTCACTTCGTCGGTAAAAAATAGAGGAAAGGTTGCTAGGCACTGACCATTCTAATTTCTAAGTGTAAAGTGACAGTATGCATGCATCTACTTTTGCAATGTATAAACTAACAAAAACTACTAACTTACTAAGCTAATGACTATCCTACGAACTAGCATGTAGCTACTACTCGCAGCCCACAAATCAGATCTGTGTTGTAGTGATAGCAGTTCAAAAACAATAGATTTAAGGCAATACTCGTGTATGCAAGTAGCTGCTAAAAATCATAGTATAAAGGACAAGAAGACAAGAACACAGAGATATATTTTCTTACCTCAGAGGTGCTTGCCTTGTCGGCCCTCGTTGAGACACAGGGCCAGCCGCCCAAGGTTCTTGGTCAGAGGCGCGTGCGTACCGATCTTGCCACGGTGGTGAGTCCCCTTTGCCGGCGTCCTTGTCCTTGACCTCCAGATCCACGCGGTGGTCAATCACGGTAGCGTCCCTTCGGGACGGCTGGATGGGTCAGTACCAGTAGCCTAGGGAGCTAGATGCACAGCTGCAAGAAAGGTTATGGACTAAGGAGGAGGAGGAGGAGGAGGAGGAGGAGGAGAAGCATCACCGGTCGTCGTCGGGGGCGCCGGAGCTCAACGCCATGATTGCAATGTGTGAGGAATGAGGAATTGAGGATGCGTGATGCTGGATGCGGCTACGCGCGGCGTGTCTACGCTGCGGGCTATGCGGTGGCCGCCGCAAACCAAGGAGGGTTGAGGGGAAGTATGGGGTGCGTGGGGCTCTAGGGTTTCACCGCACGTTTTGTACTTGTTCTTTGGGTTGGGCCGCCGTGCAAATTAATGGGCCATAAAATGAGTATATGAACTGCAATCATAATATTGCGCAGGGTTTAAAAAACCCATGGGTTCGCGGGTTCGGGTACCAATATCCCACACCAGTACTCCACGCATCTGATGGTCAACATATCACCCATTAAGAAACCCATGGGTTCAGATATTAACCCATACCCGTCCCCTAATAGGGTAAAAACCCGCCGGGTTTCGGGTTTCGGGTATAGATTGCCATCTCTACTGGCGGCCCACACTTGTCCCCGCATTTCGCTCTTGTCTTGGTCCCCGTCCGTCCATCTATTCCATTTGCTCCGCGCTTCCCTCCTCCTATAACGAGAGGAACCCTCCCCTCGTTCGCCGCTAGCTCCGCCCCTTCTTCCCGCGCGCGTCTCCCTCCCCTCCGGCCGCCGCCGACGCCATGGCGCTCTCCGTCGAGAAGACCTCCTCCGGGCGCGAGTACAAGGTGAAGGACCTCTCCCAGGCGGACTTCGGCCGCCTCGAGATCGACCTCGCCGAGGTCGAGATGCCGGGGCTGATGGCCTGCCGCGCCGAGTTCGCCGGCGCGCAGCCCTTCGCCGGCGCGCGCATCTCCGGGTCCCTCCACATGACCATCCAGACCGCCGTCCTCATCGAGACCCTCACCGCCCTCGGCGCCGAGGTGCGCTGGTGCTCCTGCAACATCTTCTCCACGCAGGACCACGCCGCCGCCGCCATCGCCCGCGACACCGCCGCCGTCTTCGCCTGGAAGGGCGAGACGCTGGAGGAGTACTGGTGGTGCACGGAGCGCTGCCTCGACTGGGGCGCCGCCGGCGGCGGGCCCGACCTCATCGTCGACGACGGCGGCGACGCCACGCTGCTCATCCACGAGGGCGTCAGGGCGGAGGAGGAGTTCGAGAAGGGCGGCACGGTCCCCGACCCGGTCTCCACCGACAACCCGGAGTTCAAGATCGTCCTCGGGATCATCCGCGACGGCCTCAAGGCCGACCCCACCAAGTACCGCAGGATGAGGGACCGGCTGGTCGGCGTGTCCGAGGAGACCACCACCGGCGTCAAGAGGCTCTACCAGATGCAGGACTCCGGGACGCTGCTCTTCCCCGCCATTAACGTCAACGACTCCGTTACCAAGAGCAAGGTGATCGATGAACTGATGATGGGTGATGAAACGGCATTTTCTTTTCTCTGCATCTGATGGTTAATGAGAGCTAGCTATAATTAAAGCATATCCAGTTTGTTACTTCGTCATAATACTCCCTCCGTTCTAAAATGTAAGGCGTGTGTGTATTTTAAAAAGTCAATGTTTACGTTTGTTTACTTCATCAAAAAATTATATGCCTTACATTTCAGAACGGATGGAGTATATGATTCGGGATTCAACAGCTGCTAAGTAGGAATTTGGGTGCCTTTTGCCTTTTCTATTCTTTTACTGCACCTAGTTTTGGTCTTTTTTTTAGAAAGAGAGCACGATTCACGAAATTTAGAAGTTTGAAGAAAAAATTCAAAATTTTGTTTGAATTATTTGAACATTAAACAAAGTTACTACCGGAAACCAGGAAGAATACATACATATAACTCTATATTTTCTATATAAATTTTTACTCTACACTTTTTTGTATTATTGTCACTCTATAGTAGAGTACATTGCTACACAATTTGTCCTTTATTTACTTGTGGAGCGTTTAAGTGCCCTCTTACTTTTGTTGGGATATACATAAGGAGTTTTCAGCTTTGTAGTGTTGCACTATTTAAACCCACCTATTTACCTCTTCCATTTCATATCATAACTTCTGAAGTCACTGTTACTTCCATGAAAAATTCCATCAGGTAGTAGTTAGAGTTGTTCAAATCTGCATTTTTTTCTACTTTAATAAAGATGTGTTTATACACCCCTGAATGTGCAATGGCCTTCGCCTTTGATCAAGATTTACTTCTGCCCATAAGAGAGAGCAATCATCTGGCCTTGCACTGGACTTTTTGTACGTCATGGATCTGTGCAGCACTCTATCTCAAATCTTAAAATGCCACATTACATCTACGGTACTCAAATTGCAGCGCCTAATGCGCAATAGATAATTCACAGCAGTTGTTCTTCCCGCGCAGTTTGACAACCTGTACGGCTGCCGCCACTCCCTCCCCGACGGCCTGATGAGGGCAACCGACGTCATGATCGCCGGCAAGGTCGCCGTCGTCTGCGGCTACGGCGACGTCGGCAAGGGCTGCGCGGCGGCGCTGAAGCAGGCCGGCGCCCGCGTGATCGTGACCGAGGTGGACCCCATCTGCGCGCTCCAGGCGCTGATGGAGGGCCTCCAGGTGCTCACCCTAGAGGACGTGCTCCCGGAGGCCGACATCTTCGTCACCACCACCGGCAACAAGGACGTCGTCATGGTCGGCCACATGAGGAAGATGAAGAACAACGCCATCGTCTGCAACATCGGGCACTTCGACAACGAGATCGACATGCTCGGCCTCGAGACCTACCCCGGCGTGAGGCGCATCGCCATCAAGCCCCAGACCGACCGCTGGGTCTTCCCGGAGACCAACACTGGCATCATCGTCCTCGCCGAGGGCCGGCTGATGAACCTCGGCTGCGCCACCGGCCACCCCAGCTTCGTCATGTCGTGCTCATTCACCAACCAGGTACATCTGACGATCCGTTTTGTCAAATACTTCATGTGTATTCTAAAAATACACTACGTTTTCAATATTGTCAAGGGCTTCGAAAAACCAAAAAAATTTTACTCAGAACAAATCTAAAACATCAATTTTTTTTGGAGCCGAAGTAAACATATAATCGATCGACATATGTTCATTGTGATCGATCGTGCATTTAGCGATAGCGGGCCTCTTTGATACCTTCTTTTAGTTTAGTTTTGGTTGGGATTGCAACTTTTGTTATTTTTATATACACCATTCACTTTATTTTTTGAAAATATTTTTTTATAACTTTGTAGGGTTTTTCTCAAAGATCTCAAAAATATTTTTTTAATAATTTATTTAGCCTTTTCATACCACTTTCAAAGGTGGTCAAATTTTACCAACTAAAACTAAACTAAAACTAAACAAGCATCAAAGAGGGCCAGCATTTCCATTTGATTGACCATGTCGTTTTATTGCAGGTTATTGCGCAGCTTGAGCTGTGGAAGGAGAAGAGCAGCGGCAAGTACGAGAAGAAGGTGTACGTTCTCCCCAAACACCTGGACGAGAAGGTTGCTGCGCTGCACTTGGGCAAGCTTGGGGCCAGGCTGACCAAGCTCAGCCAGGCCCAGTCTGACTACGTCAGCATCCCAGTGGAAGGTCCCTACAAGCCGGCACACTACCGGTACTAGCTAGTCTCCTCCCGGTAGAGAGCTTGATTGGTTAATTGGTCGACCCTCGAGTCCTGAGTCAGAGATATATGTTTTTTGTTTGGTAGAAATAACAGAAGAATTTTTCTTTCTGTGAGGTGAAATGTGCGAAAAGCTAGATACAATTTTGTCTTGTCAATCACATATTGCTTTGCGAGGAAATCTGTTTTTCCATATACGGTCCGTAGCGTACGGAAAGCTGGATACAATTTGCCTTGTAGATCACATATTATTAAGCGCATGTTCTCCCAAGATTGTCTTATTTGATTTATTTATTTATATATTTGATCTAATCTCTTAACTTTGAGAGTTTTCCGAGGTGGTGTCAAGAGTCGTGTTCCTTTTGTTTGACATTCTTAAAAAGCTTTCAGACACACTTGTAAAATAGAAAAAGACAGATTGTGTCATCCAAATTAAATTATTAAGTGTCCCAAGTTATTTAAAAATAAAAAATTAGGTAAAATCAATTTTATTATTTATCCATATTAAAAACCCATTATTACTATTATTTTATGTATTATAAAAGGCTCTATTAGTTATTTAGGTTAAGCCCTAGCTTTAGAAATAGTGTTTGGGTAGTCCTTATAGCACAAACCCCAAGTTCGCTAACCAGCGGAGTTGGATCCGTCCCTTTTCCTAATTTTCTGGGTCTCCGAAAATTCGGATTTGCCCAGTCAGCACATGAAATACCAAGTATTCCGCATGAAATAACATGGAAACCGATTAGGAAAATTCTCCAAAAATTCTGGAGTCATCTAGAACCTACCACCGACCTATATCTCGGATTTGAGGTGTATTAGCCTGAGGAAACTCCATTTATTTAAAAGGAAGGCTCCGGATTCTACTCCGAGTCGGTTTCGGACTTCTAAACCTTTCCTACTTTCTCCCAGCCGAATTCAGCCCTCCCCAGCACTATATAAACCCCCCCAGGCCCCCTGGTCGCAGCCACCACACCCCCACCCCCGAAACCCTAGCCGCTGCCTTGGTTCTCGTGCAATCCCGAGCACCTTTTGAGGTATCGCTCTCTGTCCTGAAACCAAAGCCTAGATTAGGTTCCACCATGGTGTAGAGCTCGTTGAGACGATCAATTTGCATATATGGATCGTCCAATTTGGTGGAGAATTGCATCCGGAAAGCCTCCCTACCCTCCGCCGCCGCCGACATTGCCGCCGGTGAACCTCATCCGCCGCCGCCCCAGAGTCCGCGCCGGCCAACCCCGTCGACACACGGCTGGCAGCAGCCCTCATGCGCCAGGCCCGCCACCATCGCCACGCTGCCGCCGAGATTCGCACAGCCGTCGCGCCGCACCGCCGCGTGTCGCCGCCGTTCGCCCCGCCGCCGCCAACCAGCCGCTTCGTGTCCCGCTCGCCCTCAGCGTCCGCGCCAGCGCGGTCCCGCCGCCACGCGCGCCGCCGATTACCGCTTACCACCGCTTAGCGCTTGCCGCGTGCCGCCACGCCGTCGCCGCGTCGGCTGCCGCTAATCCGACGCCGCGCAGGTCCCCATTGCTGCGCAATGCGCCAGGCCACCGTCCGAGCCGCCGGTTTCGTCGGTTTGTGCCGGTTTAAACCGGTTTATTCTTTTCTTGAGATTTCTGATTTTTCACAAACTTCCCGGAATTGTTTAGGGAGTTTCCGAACTCCGATTCAGGTGATTCCAGAACCATTATTTTCTAAATAATTTCTAGAATTTTAACATATTTTTATTATTATATTTTCATTGCTTGGATCTGCTGTTTGCTTTGGTTTTCTTGATCTACGTGTAGATAACGTATTTTTCGAGACTGGAGACTTTTGCCGGGAATTTCTGTAGAAGATCCGTAAAGCTCCGACTTCTTCGAAGGCAAGCACTAGTTTGCACATTCCTATCCCATGTTTACAATTTCACTTTATGTATTTATGTCATAACTGCTACTTGCATTCATTCTAGACTAGTGTGTGAGTACCCGATCGACCATGTTAGTCTTTCACTATCATGTTGTAGTCTTGATTGATGAACCCCCTCTATTGTTCCTTAGCCTATCCTTTGATTAGATGTTAGGTTTGCATTGGTTGATCACTTGTTAAAATGAGAAGGCGAAGCCGAGGCTTCGACGATTATTTTGATTAAACCCTAATCAACTAAAATCAATGTGTGGTTGGCTAGAGGAGACCCAGTTGAGATGGTTTCTGGGTTGTGGCTGTGGTATGGAGGTCTCCTCTGCTAAGGACTCAAACTTTGACATGCTAGACCAAACCAAACAGTACAGCCACTTGTGCCTTTGGCCCTGGCTTAGTACCCTACGAAACCTACTAACCACTTGCTCGTAGGCTGGCCGGTTATGGTTCGATACTTGTACCCTAGGGTGAGGCTAGCTACTTTAACTGAGGGGTAGGTTCGTTCTTGAGACCGAATGGCTTAAATGGGGAACGCCCCCGGGTGGTGTTCAGAAGTAGTAGGCGCCTATCATGGCGAACACCGCCGGGCCGGAAAACCAAAAGAAAGGACAGGCGAAGTGGTAGGCGTAGTAGGCTGGAAAGGCCTTGTACCGTATCTCCTTCGGGATGAGACGAGGCTTGTGGGGAACGTCTACACACTCTGCAGAGTTAAAACTATCATGATAGCCGTGTCCACGGTCATGGACGGGGCGAGAGCTTTTCACATGTAGTCCCACCTTTTTAATAATTAAACTTGACTAGTGTAGGCTGGGATTGGCCTGGTGCGAGGATGCACCTTCCTTTGATGATTGTTGGTAATATCTTAAGATCATGCATTCACTTAATTAAAACTTGACAACTAAAATTTGTTTAGTAATAGGTTTTGTGTAAAATAACCTTTCCTCCATCCTTTGCCTTTGCATACATTGTTAAGGATCGCTTGCTGGGTAGCCGCGTACTCATTATACCTATCGCGGATAATTTTATTATTCAGGTAGCAAGTCTAATCAGGACCAGGAGGGTCCGAACTCAGGTGTGCAGGACTAGCTACGGGTGTCCGGGTCAATTGCTTGGATATCGTTCCTGAAGGTTGTTGCTGCTCTGATGTTCTTTTTATTGTTCTTAATATTTTGTAATATCAGTCTTATTGTAATAGCATATGACGCTACCTTGAAATACTCCGTTATTTTGAATAATAATGGAATGCCAGCGATGATAGCCATTGAATTGTCCATCATGAGGTACTAGTCTGGGCCTAGTATCAGATCATGGTGTGGGATTCCCTGTGGAGACGCAGGGGGTCGTGACACAGATCAAACGTAATTCATATTAATATGCAAAATAAATACGGTGTATCCTCAATATTCCTAATAAATTTCCGCTTTAGCTTATTCCCTTATACATGTGTTAAATAGAGGACGCAAAGGTAATATAGTCATTTTCAATTGCTTGTTGGTTTATGTGCAATATAGAAAATAGATCTTATAAACTTAGAGAAAGGGAGTAAACGTGACCAATTTCTATATATTTTGATAACATACTTACAAACTGATGAGTAAAATCGTACTGGCATTTTACAAACAATAGGATATGTTCACCGCTAAGAATCATAGCTATAACACAACCGGAAAAATCCTCCATTTTCTAGTCAACACAAACATATTCAATTTAGAATCAACAACAAAAATACTCTGGAACTATCTTCACACAAGCATCTTCAAAGGAAGAACTGAACTTAAACCCATGTCTAAATCCATCTATACGTGTTGACATAAGAAAGAAAAACAAACCATAGTTCCCACAAGCCTGGTTTGTTGATATTATCTTATACGGAAAACAAAACAACACCGTAGGAAACACTTCAGAATTATGCATACATTCTAGTTCCGACCACTGGTTTCCTATGCCCGCATATCCCTAGTGGCCTAAGCTGCGAAGAAGCGCGAATGGTGCAACTCATAGGAAGGAAGGGTTGCGTCCCAATGGATGTGAACAGATTGCATCCATCACCACTAAGGAGGACATATGGGGTGCGCGGCTAAATATATCATTCATGCCAGTCAAGCATTTGCCACTGTCGAGGTGACCTGGCGATTTAGCAAAGGATCTCATCAAAACCCAACACCATAGCCAGTACGCTCGCTCATTGTGTTTGCTGATGTCTCCCACTCCCACAACACAACAAACATCAAGCTAATTTGTCTCGATGAATGTGGTGCCCATGTTAATTCAGATGTGTTGTTTCTTAACAGTGTCGCATTAGCCAATGAATTAGCCAAAGAGAAGAGAAGGCATCCGTAGGTAAATGGGAGTGGTGATCCCTATTTCTTAGCATTGCATAGGAAAGTTTAGTACAGACTAGTTGCCCCTGCCTTGGTGGAGGTATTTATAGTCCACAATGATTTGAGGTTGCTTTACGTGCGACCATGTGGAGAACATCCTTGTGTGATGAAACTTTGTCCGAACGGTGTCCGATGGAGCCGTTATAACTTGGGTCGAATGTTTTTTGTACGGCTTTCGATTCGGCCCAGTTCTTTTCGGCTTATCAGCTTAACGGCTTAACAGCTTAACGACTTATCTACGTTTTAAAAAGACATATGCTTTGAGTTTTTTTAGTCAGTTTTTCGCTGTTTTGAAGGTGGGTCCTAACGCTTTAAAAAGCAAGTTAAACGAAATGGATCCGAATCTCGAGACTACCTCGACAAGCTCTCGAAATTCAGTCATTTCAGCCATTCAACCGTTCAGATCAGCTCAAAAGAACATGACCTCAATCTCTTTGTGTTTTGTGCATAAGACTTGTTTTTGGATGATTATGAACTAACCATGTAGATGATGAATGTAAGTTATTTTGAATATATGGACTAATCTTTGTGACACACGTTTAGGTGGATTGTTGTCGACAACAGGTCATGAACACGAATTGGAGATTCGGGAAATCGGTGCTCAAAACCGCGGTATAAGTTTCAAGAATCGGTGCTCATAACCATGATAAAATATAAGTCACCATACATATTATTTTATCTTTGATTTTCTGATTTCCTGCGTGGGATCTCCATGGATCTTCAGGTTTTATGCTGCGAACCACCGATGAATATACCCTGCTGAAATAAGTGTGGTGCAAGAGCTCTCGCAGCTGATGGCCGGTGTGCCTCTATGAATGTAAGCAGACGGATGGCGTCTCCAAGGACAAGATGTTTGGGGCTTTCCCCATTGCACTTTAGCAGCAGTCCCGCGAACATCCAAGTAAGCATCACAACTCATCGTGGCCAAATGGCGAGGTAAGAGTGCCCGTACACTCTGTTTGCTGATGCATCCCACTCCCACGGCACAACGAAGAATCAGGCTAATTTTCTCCCGTTGAACGTAGGACTAATAGAACTAGAGCGAGAGATTCGACAGTGACTCCCTAGCAGGGCCTTCAAATTTCCCTCTATCGCTACGAAGAATCACATAAATCAGCAAATTCACACCTCATATGACCAAATTCTCCTATCAGTATTTAAAAATTTTTGAAATAGAGGCCATTTTAGGGGGTGTGATGGGGATGCTAAGGCTAGTTGGTGCAGGTATTTGTAGCCCACAGTGATTGTACTAAAAGATTTCGACAGTTGAGCTGGTTGGTGAGTTGTGTTAAGGCAAGTTATGAAACGTACAAAGCAAGTACAAATACACACTTAGGGTAGTCTTGTACTCCACCTGTGAAGATATGTGTTGCTGCACTATGATATTTAGCTTATGGTTTATAGTTGACTTCCAAGCCAAATATTTTGGTTTCCTTTAATCCGTTTCTTCAAAGTTAACCGCTTATTTACAAACAAGTAGAACAACGGAACAATGCAGACCGACTTATCAAGCTCTCGAGGTTGTTTTTCGGCAAATAAGCTCTAGAACAGTGTTAAATAGTCTAGTAGTACTACGTTATGATCTATGAAGAGCTTTTTGTCGGTTCAACTACTCATTTTCCAATTCATTTTCCCCAAGAAGGAGTTTCAAAAAATAATCTTGAACTGTGGAACATAAGAATTTTTACACGGATGTCCAAATTTCAAAGAATTTGAAGGAAGTACACTTTATGGTACGAACCTTATTGACTTATTGTTTGAGCGCTTGATGCCACCATAGGAAGAAAAGTGTGATTAACACTTGGACGTCTGATCTTAATTAGTGTCATACGCTCGCCTACTCCTGTCGTTTCTATTCCTATTCCCATGCTTTTTTAGCAGCAACCAGCTCCCCAAACCATGTTTAATGGTAATATCTATTTTATGTTCCATTTGATATCAACACTATTGGATCGTTGAACAGCCTTCCCTCATAAGGTCGAGCTAAGTCATGGTGGCTAGAAAAGAGAAGAGAGGGCGAGAGGTGGCTGTCTAAAATTTATAATCTATTTTGCAATATTGTCGTATAAATTTAAATATTTTTTAGAAAACACTTCATATCAAAGCAAAGGAGGGCTCAATGATGATATAAGACAAGAACAAACCAAGGGTAGCACCAGAAAGCATATGGAGATTAGATTGGTCGGATTTTCTTGCAACTTCGTCAAGTGGATGCTTCATCAACTACCGTGATCAAGCGGCCACCCCTTGATGCTGGATCCACATATATGAGTACACGGCTATAACAGTATGACGAACGGACTCCTTATGTTTCCTGGTGCATCCCATTCCTACCATCTCACTACTGAACATGCACTTCACTGTTCTCTCTTGTTGCATGCATTATATATGGCACCACAACAGATGGAGATGCTAATTAGCAGTAAAGTAGTGCGGAAAAAAAGAGAGCAGGAGAGAGTGACCGAGTGAAACGTGATGCATCTATATATGGTGCTTATCATCCCCCCGCCCTCCAGGCATTTGCAGTCCGTGACTCCACGTCGAGTTGAAGGTCGTTCTCAAAGTACACAAATTAATCTCTTCAATAAATCAATTTGTTAGGATATCCTAATTAAGGTGCTTGGTCAATGAGTGGTTGTAGTGCAGTGCACTGGTGTAGGCTATGAATGACGTGTGCATGTTGCGTGATTAAGGGAAAAAAAGACCGTCTAGTGCGTGCGCAGTCATTTTCCACCGTCTTCCTGTCTCCGCGAGCATCCACCTCTCCTTCTCGACTAGCCCTCCTCCATCACCGGAGCTGCCCCTTCTCTTCTTCCTCCCTTTGCACCTGCTCCACGTGAATTCATCGCCACCACCGTTGCTAGCACACCTACCGCAGCGGGCAGCACCTTCACCGACTCATCGCTCCTCCCCTCTCCCTCCCCCTTCCAGGTGCCTCCTTGGCCCCGTCCACCCTTAATTCGAGCGTCGTGTGCTAGATCTGCTCACCACCACCACCCGATCATCTTAGACCACCCTCTTGGCTCCGACGGTGCCACCGCCCCACCACAATCCCCTCCCAAGCAGAGCCGATGCCACAAGCCCACCTACCCACGGTTGGCGGCACCCTTGCCACCTCACCGCTCCGCTCCTCCCTCTTTGGTACGCTTCCTTGGCCCTGCCCACCTTCAATTCTGTCATCGTGTGCCAGATCCGTATACCACCATCGCCCCACTACCTTCGACCACCCCATAGATCCAGTGGTGCTGCTGCCCCCTCACACCCCATCACAATCCGCTCCCAACCACTGAGCTACCGTCGCCTGGCCTCTCTCTAAGCCTGGGGTGCACTGGGAACCCACCCGAACCCTAACTCGAACCTAGCTTTGTGGGTGGCGGCATCTAGAGATGAAGAAGACCGTGGTGGTGCTGGACAATGACAAATACGGCGGTAGTGGTGGATCCAGGTGAGGCAAAACCTCCAATGATTTTGCTCAAATACATGTGTCTGTGTTTTAGAAAAAAACAAAAGTAGAAACTTGCCCTAGAGAAAATAAAAAAAGTCTACTTCAATTCCCCCCAATTTTGATAGTTAGTGCACTTAACCCTTGATAATCTTCTGGCATGGCAAATATGTATTTGTCTCTCATCGGTATGTCAATTGGTACACTGTGCACATAACCCCCGGAAATGGTTTTGAGGACGGATTTGCCATTGGAACTGTTCATGTAGAAAGTACTGCCACATGGACTAACAACGTGACATCTTCTTTATAAAAAATATTCATTAAACACTAATCCCACATGTCAGCCCCTATTTCATTCTCCTCTTCCTCTCTCCTCTTCCAGTAAATCTACTCCCATGCCACTCTGTATGCCATTACTTTTGTCGACCTTCATTCGAATGACACCGGGCGTGTGAATTTGTTTCTTGTATGCCATTGTGGCATTTTTTATCCGCTTTAGTCCTTTTTTACTTCTTTTTATCCAATTTAGCCCTCCGCCACACACCTTCGCCGTCTCCATCTCTAGCACCATGGCGGGGTGCAGGGTGGAGCTCCGGCCGTGGCAGCTCTGGCGCGCGGGGTCACGGCGCGTGGAGCTCGGCGGCGGCGCCCCGGCAATGGCGTGCGCCGACGTGCGTGTTGTGGGACATCCAGCTCGCCCGGTTCGGCGCGGAGGGTACTACGTGGCGGTGGAGGCCGGCGGCGAGGTGGTGCTGGTGGTTGGTGACATGAGCAAGGAGGCGCATGGGCGGGGTGAGGCGGCTGTCGTCGGAACGGGCGGCGGCGGAGGTCTAAAATGGATAAAAAGGAAATAAAAAGACTAAAATAGATTTAAAAAGTAAAATAGACTAAAATAGATATTTTTTTTGTTAAAATCGCATATAGGAAATCAATTCGAACGCCTAGTGTCATTCGGGTGAAGATTAACGAAAGTAATGACATACAGAGCTAGACGCGCGAATTGAGTGGGACGGTAAATTTCCCCTCTCTTCCGATGTCTCTCCTCTTTTCCCCCATGGTCGCCTCCCTCGTCCTTCCTCCCGTCCTCCGCCACCTCGACGCGCCAGCCCCCTCTAGCCTCCTCCTCCTTGCGCCCCTCCCCTGGCCGCCTCGCCATGCACGCCGCGGCTGCGGATGCGGGTGGGGCGAGGAGCGCGCGCGTCCTCCACTGTCGCCGACGCCGTCGAGGAGCCACCGAGCCAGCAACCTCGATCCATCGTCGCCGCGTGCGGAGCACGGATGAAGGCGCTGCTAACGGCGGAGCGGTCGCAATTTTTGAGATGAAAATGAAAGCATGTCATTTGTTTGTTAGCGAGGCCTACGTCTCTTGCGCGTGGCTAGAACATTCCTCTCCCAAAACATAACACACTGGCCACTCCAGATATGGCCATAGTTTGGCCGCCGACCCCTGCATACGCGCTTGTGCTACAAGCATACAGGTCATTCGGGAAATAGGATGCACGACATTTAATCGATATGTTTAGAGCAAACTGATTAACATCTGATTTCTTTTTTCATAAGAATGTGGATCCTAATACGTGTTTACCAAATATTTGGAAAAAACATTCGGAGGAAAATATTATCCTAAGGTAGAAGCGACCAACATTAGGCATTATATTTATTGGGTATCAATTTTAACAAATACACTAAATAGCTATTAAACAAACCAGATGAGTGAATGGTGATTCTCTTAGGAGGTGATAGATTAATGGGTACTAGTACATTGCCCATGCTTTGCCACGGACTACAAAAGGATGAAAGCAAGCATAAATTATAACAAAAAAGTGAATTCAAAGGCAACTTGTGAAAAATTGCTAATAGCCTTACAATAACGATGACATATATGACTTCCATGTCATAACACTCATATGTTCAAACTCAATACATCATGATAATTAAGATCATTTTTTGCTGATACATGATACTCCCTTCGTTCCGAAAAACAAAGTCTCTGTAGCACGACGTGAAAATGTACGAGAAAAGAAGTCACACGAATTATTTGAGTCCATGCATATCTCTATTGCGATACGGTGTAAGCTGATCTTTCAAAACTAATCAATCGATGTCAGGCATCAATGAGGCAAACTAAATAGGCTCGAATGTTTTTTTAGCAAAGCTAGCAAGCTTGTGTTCTCGTCTCTCATGGAAATACCATAGATTTTTAAACAACTAAATTATTGCAAAATTCATAGTTTAGAGCACGGTTAAATTGCTCTAATTTGTTCATGGTCAGTTTGCACAATGTGATTTGAATTAAATCTCCACTCAAGTACAATATATGAAATCCTAATGTGCAAATGTGTATTTAAAAGGAACCTAGTTCACTCAGAGTGATTAGTAAAAATAAAAATAATAGTAAACTTCCAGGATACTATATCTGATGCCATACCTTCTCTCAACATTTACAAGCTGCTTATATGATTATATCGATGGATTTCTGTAAAAATATGGATTTCTGTAGCATGAACTACTCATTAGGATTTCAGCCGCAATACAGGTGAATCATACTGCATGCTGGGACACCTGTTTCAGAACTGTGCGAACATAGTGACGGAGCAACCTTCCTCGTTGACAACCTCCCATAGCTCATACAGCAGGTCCACATTGAAGGATTGCACGACGATGCCCTAAAATATGAATCAGAGTGTATAGTTCTAGGCACATACCAAGAACTAAAATATATTTAGCGAAATTGTAAATGCATTCACTGATTCACAGCAGATCAGTTCATACCATAAGAACCATCCATCTGAAACCATGAGAAGTTGGATCCAATCCTCATGTTCTCAATAGTAATGCCCATCTAGACCGGTTTGTTGTTTTCCACCACACTTGGTTTACCTCTGCCTACAGAAGGAGACACGAACATTTTTTTTCAAAAAAAAATCACAAACACATTAATCTACCAGACTGCCTTCATTTCTTGGACGTGATATAAGAAAGAGATTGTTTGCAAAAAAAAACATGGTTGATAGCATTCTCTTTGGCAATTTCTAATCCAAAAAAAAAAATCACAAACTGATAATTTGAGTTAAATCTAATCAACCAAACTGCCTTCAACAAACAGACTGTGTGTAAAAAATGGAAAATCAAATTGTCCCTGACACTATCTAATAAAAAATCACATAAAAAACCACAAATTGATAAATTGAGTTCAATCTAATCAACCAGACTGCCTTCATTTCTTGGATGACAAACAGATTGTGTGCCAAAAAAATTACATGGCTAATGACATTGTGTACAAAAAAATACATTACCATCAGGATTTAGAAGTCCCCTTTGCCACTCAGCAGATCAAGAGAGGTTGCTACATGGAGAGCCCATGATGTAAGAGCTGAACATTGTGATGACACCATATAAGGTATTTTAGCACTACCAAAAATAGAAATAGAGTTCCTGCAAGTCTCATAATGTGTATAATACCTACATATTCCTAGAGATGGGAAATGCAACAGGATCATCGCCAAGTCTGTCAAGATGTAGGCAAGAGTTGTCGCGGCAAAATCAAATAGAACAGGAACTGAACATCAAGCCTGCATTTGAATCAACCATTTACGAATAGATATGTACTGCTCAAGCAATCTTGTTTGCATAGCATACATAATACAATTGAAGTGGAGACTTACCCAAACATGGCAATAAAGAGCCATGATTTCCATCATCAACGATAGTGGCTCCAGGGGAGATTTCAGAGGGATTTCTTTACACGGTGGTGAAGGTACCTGAATGGGCACTGGGCAGTGCTGCTCGTGAAAAGTTGCTACCGGCGCTAGATTATGAGATGCGCCCCTGGCTGGTCTGGATGGCATCGAGGGCGAGGAGGGGACAACGGCAGCAGGATGACACTAGGAAACCAGAAACCTAGGAGGTTGTGGTCTTGGAGGATAGTGCCCACGGTGAGACCTAGGACACTGTGGATCTGAGGGAGCACGGGCGACCGGATCGTAACCACCAGTTGCCGCCGCTCCCTACACCTTGGAGCAGTGACACCATCACCGCTCCTTCTCCTTTCTCTTCTTCCCACACCCAAATCTATCGGCACTGGCCACTAAAGATCGTCGTCGTCGGTGCCCTCGGACGAAGGTGGGGGTGAGAGGCAGGAGCGACGGTGGTTGGAGCGCGCGTAGGAGCGACGGTGGCTGGAATCCCCAAATCAGAGAGACAGAGAGAGAGAGAGCACTTGAGAGAGAGAGAGAGAGAGAGAGAGAGACGAACATCTGTGTGGCCAAGACAGAGGCGGTGGTGGCGGTCATGGCAAAGACATCTGTGGAGGTAGGTGCAAAGTGGTGCGCAGGAGAAGTACAGGAGCCGGGAGGGGATCGTGGATGAGTGGGGTGGGGAGCTGTTGGGTTGCAGAGTGCGCGTGGGAAGAGCCGACGCACGGCCTACTCTCTCTTTAAAGGAGTACAGAAAAAGCATACATACCACTGTATAGTCTCATTTGGACAGAAATACCATCGTGTAGTCCTTTATATCCTAGACACCATTATAAACAGCAAAAGCGTGTATATATATGCCATTATTCGAGCTAGGACAGAATTTCGAATAAAATACTTGGAGAAATATGGTAGAAAATACGGTCTTACATGTGGGTTACTCTTCCCACATGTCAGCCTCTCTCATCTTCCTCTTCCACCTTCATCTCTCTCTTGTATCTCCCTCTCTCCCCCTCTCTCTCCCTGATCTGCATAGGCGGCGTTGGCGTGGGGCAGTGGCTCGATCCGGCGGCACCGGCGTCGTGGGGCGGCCTCACCCTCCTCGATCCGGCGCGGCCACGGCCTCCCCGCTGCCATCGCGGCCTACCCCCACGCCGTCGCCGCGACCGTCCTCCTCCTTGCTGCCGGCCACCTCCCAAGGAGCTCGTCGCGTCGCCGACAAGGAGCTCGCCAGACCGCCTCCCCTCCTCTTTCCAAGCGTGCGGCGGTAGACGGCGTCGACGACAAGCGCAGCGTGTGAGCCAGAGCAGAGGCAGCGCGGCTTCTCCGGCGACCGGAGGCGACATCAAGGCAGAGCTCGCCGGATATAGGAGCTTGGTGGAGAGTCGGGAGTAGAGCCTGCTGGGGGGGGAGAGAGAGAGAGAGAGAGAGAGAGAGAGAGAGAGATGGGGAGGGAGGAAGAAGAAAAGTAGAGAGTATGACATGTGAGCCCCACTCATCAAATTATATTTCATATCGTATTCTTGTTTCTATTTCTTATAAATCCCGCGGCCGGTCGAATAATGGCATATATGCACGTTTTTTCTGTTTATAATGGTGTCTAGGATATAAAAGACTGTACAATAACATTTCTGTCGAAAGGAGACTCTACAGTGGCATGTATTGTTTTTACCCCAGATTAATTTGACACCCGGCCATTTCTCTAACACCTAGTTGGAGCTATCCACATTGTGATCTAGTAGCTGCCTTTAGGGTGGTCAACACAAACTCCTAGCCAGGAGACGATGAGAAAGGATAACGGCTTCTTTTATTTCCCGATGCATCCCATTTCTATGGTCTTTCCACACAAACAAAAGTCGGGCTCTTCTCTGCTGTTGCGCGTGGCACATCTCAATTCGGATGAGATGGTATAGCAGTAGTATATAATCCACCGGTGTGTGCGTTGTGCTAGAGTGAAGTGATGTGGTGAAATACTGTTGTCCTCAGCTGGTGGGGCATATTTGTAGTCAAAATATCAATTCGATGGTCGTACTTAAATGACCATATCTCAATTTGACTGTACGGTGCGAAGTTACGAGTGTGTTTTAGGAAAAATACCCGAAATAATCAACAGTTAAATAGAAATTAATAAAATAATCCACTGTAAAAGGAAATTACAAAAATATTCTCGGGTCCCGCACTTCGGTGGTTACCGCCATCGAACGGCAGCACTGAAATATTGCCGCCACCGGGTGGTCATGCGTCCATTGTCCCGATCACGCTTTAATTACCCGGCATTGCATGCAAAAAGCGCGGAAAAATATTAAACTAATACGTCGTTTATTTATACGTTGTCAAAAAATATTAAAATAATATTCCACCGACAAAATAGTGTCCGAAAATAATAAAATAATCCTAACCGACAAAATAGTGTCCAAAAAAATAATAAAATAATCCTCACCGATAAAATAGTGCTGAGTTTATAATTAATCAAATAGTAATTGCATGATTTACGCTAATTAATACCGATTAGAGGTCACAGTGATCAGAAAATTGAGTCTATATATATCGCGTCCCGCCGTTCGCCTTCACACACGCAAAGACTCTCGCTTTCGATTAATTTCACACACGCCAGAGCTTCACACGCAGAGCGGCCTTCACACACGCACTCTTTCGCTTTCAGCTCTTTTCATTGCTCGATTCAGTATATTATTCACGATACCTCGCTTGAGGATTCACCAGAGTGTCACTTCACCGATATTTTTGCTTTCACCGAGGAATATTTTGGAATTTAAATTTGATCTACTTGCTAATAATTATTGTTATTGCGGTACGTATATGGAAGAGTTAATTTTGGCATAATAATATTCTATGCTCATATTATATGCAGTGTTGTATGCTAGTCTTGCCATATTAGTACTTAATATTGTATGTATGTATTGTATGTATATATTATATACACAATATGAGAATCTTGATATGTGAGGGCTATCTGACTATACTGATGTTGGCATAGTATGTTGTTAATGCTAATTAAACTAATCACCATCACGTAATTAATTAATCACCGCACCGTAGCACGCACCAATGCTATAGAGCAGCAACGCATGCACCAGATTTACGAAGGTAACAAGCACATACGGTGATAGTTTAATATGACCACTTAATTTCGTATATTCTGTCTAATTTACGGTTGTTTTAATTTTTTCAGGAACTTTATCATATATATTAAAATTATATGTGGCATGGGAGAAGCTATCCGGTCACATGTGTATATAAATATATCTATATTATACATATATTATAATGTATATATGCCATATGCTATCCGGTCATATGTGTATATAAATATACGCCACGTACATGCAACGTGCCATGGGAGAAGCTCCAGGTCGCTGTGGTCTTGGTCTCGGTCAGTCAACGGGAGCAAATTGAGCGGAAGGTGCAGCGAGAAGCGTGTGCGTGTGTGATCGTGGCTCATGTGATTGTCATCTGACGAGCTCACTGCACTAGGAAAATTGCGGGAGGCTTTTTTCGAATGAAACCTACCTCCCAACGTAAATTAGTTTAGACATGCCATTTTACTAATCAATAAAATTAGACGCCACCTACTATATATTTTTGGACAACTATAAATAATTTAGTATATATTTATCATATATTTATATTAAAATATAATATTAGTAAAATGGCATGCAGTATACATATTATACATATATAACACATGCACTATACATATTATACATATATAATATATACATACATACTAACTACACATGCAATATACTGAAAAGGGGCAGTGTGTCATGCACTTGGGGTGGCGGCAGTGAGTCATGGGTCGTCCCTCGTGGCGGCAATGGTGTCATGGGTCATTCCTTGGCGGCGACCACCGGGTGGTGGGACCCGGGGATATTTTTGTAATTTCCTTTTACAGTGGATTATTTTATTAATTTTCTATTTTACTGTTGATTATTTCGGGTATTTTTCCTGTGTTAATTTATTGGTTGAACGAGGCTGTGATGATATAATTACCACATGTGGTTCATGTGTATCTGGTAGTAGGATGTAATGATGATTCCTTGTATGTGTGTGTGGTTGGTGTGGGGTGATAGGAAATAATTCGGATTTATGAAATATTCCTTGTTTATGCTGCATGTTATGGTTCAAGCGTTTTGGCCGAACGATCAGGAGGCAATTTAGATTTAGGATTTTTTTTTTGTCTATGTTGCATGTCGAGGTTGAAGCGTTTTGGCCAAACAATTCTAAACAACTTTTATTCAATTCCGTTTTCGTTTAGTCCTATCAACCTCGTACGACTAACCAAACGTACCGTTCTATATTACTATAGTAAATTTTATTGTTTTTATATATGTGATAATTTATAACCATTTTTTCGTGGCTTTTAATAGTCCTTCCAAATATCCTAAACTATTTTTAATTATTTTTTATAATGTTTAGACCGCTTTTCGAGGGGTATCAAATTTGCTACAGTAATGCGTCAAAGCAACGATGCGATGAAAAGAACAAGGCCCTAGTTTCAACCTCAAGGACATAGAAGTTGTAAAAGTAACATAATAGTTCTATTCCCTAAATTTTAGTTATAGATGGAATGTTCCAATCTCATTTTACTATTATGTTTAAATCAATGCAATTATTATATAACTGTTTGTATTTATGTAATACTAATTTTTTATTGTACAACGGTATAATTATAGTATAATATTATAATTTAGGAATGTTAGTGTCGGAGTCTTAGATGTTCTTTTCTTAGCCCCCCTCATCCCCTCTTTAGAATTTTCTAGCTCTGCCACTGTTCAGGAGAGTATTTATGCATAATGGAATAGGTATCCGATTATTCTCTATAGCAAGTGTGTCACCACTAGACAACCTTATAGATTACTCATAGAATGATATAGACTACCCTTTTTTGTAGAGCTCATCACTACTGACAACAACCTTGGTTTCCATGCTATAGTCAACTCAAATATGTAGATATCTTCTTTACTCTTTCTCTTTCATCCACATCAACAAATAGATGACATGATAACTCTTATAGCCATCTGACATGGAGTATTGTACATGCTATAAGGTGCTTGCTTGGAGAGTTGTGTTTAGCAAGGTAAGCTTGATAGACAAATGGTAAAGACACCTCACATAATGGTTTAATTTTTTAGTGCATTTGTTGACAGTTTTTTCACACAGAAACATCTGGGCGTCCACTATTCACAGGTAAAGTCAAACCGATTTGAGCCAAAAATTTGAGCCCAATAGTAAAAGGGGCCGAGTTCGGGCTTTTCTTTGATAAAAAATTGCAGCGTAAAAATAAGGTTGCGCTTCAGGCTTTTGGTCAGCTCTTGAGCCGAACTCAGCTATTAGTTAACAGGGAAAAAAAAAAAAGAATCTGGCCGGGCTCGGCCTTAGCTGCAGAGCACCATGTTTTTTTTAAGGCTGGTCTAGTCCTGATCTTGATTAGCCGTAATTTTAGCTATGACACTCTGACCCATTTTCATTAACCGATGATTTTATATGCTATAGACAAATGAAAGGACATATAAATAAATTAAGTATTATGAGTCGAAATATTTCTTAGCGTGGCATTGTTTGAAAGTACAGTGCGTCTGCTTGCCTACCCACCCTGGCTTGGCGAGCCCTCGCACTAAGGAGGACTTGTACAGGGAACCACGGCCGAGGCCGAGATAGTCGAGAGCTAGCACCGATGAACCACCAGGCGTCGTGGATCCAAATACCAATGCAGCGCTGCTTCCCTGCCTCCCTAGGTCGCCGGCACCGCTCAGGCCAAATCTTCCCTGATCGACTTACCCGTGCCCGGCCAGCACGCTATATTCCCTTTCCCTTTCGGCCAAAGTTGCCGCCCCAATATCCCCTTTCAGATAAACTGCGGCACTTGATGGACGTAGAATCTCGCCAAGCCTCGGGCTAAAATTGTAGTCCATAGCCAGTAGGCCTCGAGCTGAACTGTTGTGCTTAGAGCATCTCCATCACACCCTCCAAAATGGCCTCTATTTCAAAATTTTTCAAATGCATTAGGAGGGAATTTGGTCTATGTGTGTAGCAGTTTGAACTGTAGCAGTTACTGTAGCGATTACTGTAGCGATGCAGGAAAATTTGAAGGCCCTGCTGGGGATGCTCTTATATATTAGGCTTAACATATGTATGTAGGGGTACTCTTCAGTAAAATGTCAAGCCTCAGGCTAAAATCGTCCATAGTCACCAGGCCTCGAGCTGGACTGCCACGCATATATATTACGCTTAACATATGTATATAGGGGTATTCCTTTGTACAATAACAAGCCTCGGGCTATAGCCCACCTAGCCATAAGCCCAAATCCGCCCCTGCCTCAATTGGATCTCGCATGCACTAACCTATTGATCAACCCTAGAACATATGTATGTTTGCATTGCTGGCAGGTAGCTGTTATTTGCGTTTTACGCTTTTTTTTACCGTGGGGCATGGTCGTTTAGCACAAAGCATATGAAATAATAGATCTTAACATTTTATTTGTTAGCTGTCGGATAATTTTCCATCAATAGCTACGCCATTATCTACTAATAATTTGTTCCTTTAATTTGATTGTGAAGGGACAGCCTGCTATTTCAGGTTATTTATGAAGGAACAAATATGACAAATAAAAGTAATGCAATTGTGGGGAGTTAACCGAAGCTTAAACTAAAAATGAACCTAAAGTGCTCATCGGAAGAGGAAGAAGAGTCATAGAAGGTTTCCGAACGGGGCGGGCGGGTCATATAACGGCCAATGATAAAGGGGCGGGGATGAGAGTTCCGTAGTAGTGATTACAAATGCATTTAGATTTTCATTAAAATTGTGATACGAAAAGAGAGTGGTAGAAAACAGGAATTACCCATGATCTACTCCTATTTCAGAAATGCTTGAAAAAAAAATCAATGGTAGCATAAGATAAGGCTAGTGCAGGAATCTTTTGGTTTTTTCATACTTTAATTTGTCACCATGTGTTGTGATTCGTAAAGAAAGTGCCCGATCATGTGTTGTGAACAAAATGAAATGATATTGCTGATCTGGCCGGTGGCAATTTCTATCCAACCATTAAGTTGTATGCACCAATCAGTTCACAAAAAATCTAACCTGATAGGAAAGAGTGGGCAACACACTTGTATTTACCCAAGACTTATTTAAGTGTGCTACCTAGGATTCGAACCAGAGGGCTCTAACTCTAATACCATATTAAGTTGCATGAATCAACCAGTTCATCCAACTAAATTAACAAAGAAATGTGAACAATACACTTATACTACTTTCCAGCACTAACATCTCCATGGTTGTTGGTGTACTTATATATCATTTTTTCCACTAATTGGGCATATGGCATAACCATTTTATAATCCGTTCATTGGAGAATGTATTGGCACATTGTACTCTCTGTACATATATGGAGCAATCTCGCTGGGAGCCTGGGACAACCATGAATGTAAAATTATACATACAGACAGACAGATGGACACACACACAATTTTGCAAGATATGATTGCAATAGCAATTGGTACAACAACAAAAAAAACAAAAACAGCAAGTCTGTTGTGAAAAATCTCTGACAAGAAGGAAAGTTCCCTAGCTAGGCAATCCTTGGCTTATTGTTTACAACTTACAAGTAGTTGAGAGTGTTGTCTCATATCGGCATTATACAATTATCTACGTATCAATTGTATGCTTTATAAAAATTCAGCTCTCACACAAATATACAGAGCATCACATCACGAATGATAAACCACAAATGGATCAGCCATATCACCAATGGTTCCAATACATGATTTTTAATTCTGATTTCTTCAATCAGGCCAGCAGCAAGTCAGCAACCAGACACATTTTATCGCCTAGCTAGGTGTGATCACAATTCCAGCACCAGTCTCATCCACCCATCCTTATATATATTATCGGGAGAGTAAAATTAGTGAGATCATGTAAGGGAGCTTTTATTCATATACTCAATCCATCACAAGCACCGTTTCTCATAGTTACAAAGAAATTCTAAAATTCAGTTCATTCAAGTTCTTGAAATTAACATACAAGTTCTCGTAGCTCTGAACGAGGAGTTTCCAGTTCCATCATCGTCACATACATCCTCCATTTAATACTATTGCAGAGGCATGGCCGAGCGCATGAACCATTTTTCAGGAGAAAGACGATGAGAGACCGAGTGGGAAATTGCTGCATTGACAAGAGTGGCGGCTTGCCTAGATGAAACGGCCACGTCGAAATAAGCTGAGGGAGCAGAACGCATCAGACAGGGCAGCAATTGCTCGACATGTATCCGTGCGGCACGCGTTGGACTCCCCTGCTCCGGCTGAGTTCATCCTTTTGCTTCCTGATGCATCCTATTCCCACTTCTACGGCATGCGCGCACACACATATGTAACACAAAACAAATGCATGCAGCAAGGCAATCAATCTAGATATAGACGCTACTAGTGATTCAAGTTAGAGAGGTACAACCAAAGCTAGCTAGGCTATGGAGCCAGTGCAAGGGTCAAAGCTAGGTGCACCTTATGGTATCGTGCATCGGTGTATGCTTCTCCGGTGACAGTTGTGTGGGCATAATAGTTTGTAGTACGTCCATATATATCATTGATCTTGAAGGTTAACGATCCTTCACTTAAATATATTTTGAGGAAAAAAAACATTTCCAAAGGATCTTCGAATCATTCAAGGTGCTTGGTTGGTGAGTATGTGTTTAATGCATGTTATATATAATATGTGTAGTGACGCTTTTAAAAGTTGCATGGGTTTGCTCCGCTAATTTATGCTATTTTTTAACCAAAGTGCAGAAGCTTTATCAATTTATTCAAATAGAAGAAAAATATAGAAAAAGAAAAAACACCATAGCACCAAACGCCGAACCACACTACAGCATAAATGTCGCCAACCGAGCTGCACCACAACATAGCTCTGTTGATGACCTCCAGCAACCATAACAACCTAGCTAGTCAAGGAGGGAAGTTCCCTAGCTAGTCAATCCTTGGCTTCCATACAAGTAGCTCAGAGTGCTATCTCACATCGGTATTGTACAATACATGCTTTAAAAAAATTCAGCTCTCAAACAAATACAGAGCATCACAAACATGAATGATAGACAAGTTGACAAGCTGATTTTGCCGTTGTTCCCTGACTACGTGAGAGTGGCAGCTTGTGCAGAAGAAATGGTCACGCGGAGACAAGTTGTTAGCGTGTAACGCATCCTAGACGTTACAACACGTGTTGAACGTGGATCGGTGCAGCACGCGTCAGTTGCCTCTTTAGCTTCCTCAGCAAGGTAACCATGTCCATGCCGCTGCGTAGCACACACGTCAACTATGATGTGTTTGTTGGATGGACAATCTAAATATCTATAAGAAGAATGTAGGAATATTGTTGCTTCTAGCATCCAGCAAATGCAAAATGTAGGCAAGGCACATTGTTCTACTTTGCTTCCTGACACATCCTATTTCCGCTTTTGCAACACACACATATAACACAAAGCAAATGCATGTAGCACGTCAATCAATTTACATACAGACGCTAGTGATTAGCAACATGGCAGTAGCGCAAGCTAGAGAGCTACAACCAAAGCTAGCTAGACGATTGAGCCAGTGCAAGGGTCAAAGTTGGGTGCATCTTATATGTGGTATGTTGTTTTTATGCCTCTCCAAAGACACAGTTGGTGGCTGCATTACTAATTTGTAGTACGTCCATATCGTCAATCTTGAAAGTTATCAATCCTTGACTTAAATACATCCCTTAAGAAAGAAACATTCTCGAAGGATCTCTAAATCATTTAAGCTACGTGGTGCTTAGTTGGTTAGTACTTCTTGGTGTAGAGAGTGTAAATAGTTACTAGTAGAAGGTCCAAGGTGAGAAGGTGCAGATGGGACATCGTTGCACATGCGCAAACATTAAATCTGGATCATTCAATTTCTATCCATGTACGCAAGACATGCTCCGTATTTTTTACAATTACGTCCTTACACCACTCCAAACAGGTCAAGCGCAAATCTGGATATGAGTTAGACGATTCAGATTTAATGTTTGCAGTTTTATCCATATGTACACCAGCGTCCCACGTGCACAGGATATGTTTCGAGATGAATAGAGCAAAATTTCCACAACTCAGCTCCTTTCATCTACTTCTACCCAAGCTCTCAGATCTCCCGATTACAAGATTTTCTTCCCAAAATAGCCAACATGGTATCAGAGCAGATCGATCCAGTGTGGTCCTGCTGTGATTAGAGAGGAAAAGCACCATCCCCTGTGATCAAGCGAGATCTCATCCTGGGTCTCTGCACTGTGACCGGCAGCGACTCCATCGACGAGAAGGAAAAATACCCGAAATAATCAACAGTAAAATAGAAAATTAATAGAACAATCCACTGTAAAAGGAAATTACGAAAATATCCTCGGGTCCGCCACCCGGTGGCGCCGCCATCGGCACGGGCCGGTGCAGCCGCCACCACTGGACGGCCGCATGATGAGCCGCCGCCACCCTGGTGGCATGCCCGCCGCCCCGCTTTCGGTATTGCATGTGCTATGTATATGTATATAATATATGTATGCATGTGTTATATATGTATAATATGTATACTGCCCCATTTTACTAATATTATATTTTAATATAAATATATGATAAATATATACTAAATTATTATAGTTGTCCAAAAATATGTAGTAGGTGGCGTGTAATTTTATTGATAATTGATTAGTAAAATGGCATGTCTAAAATAATTTACGTTGGGAGGTAGGTTTCGTTCGAAGAAAGCCTCCCACAATTTTTTCAGTGCAGTGAGCTCGTAAGATGACAATGACATGAACTACGATCACACACGCACACGCTTCTCGCTGCACCTTATTGATAATTTGATTGATAATATGTAGTAGGTGGCGTGTAATTTTATTGATAATTGATTAGTAAAATGGCATGTCTAAAATAATTTACGTTGGGAGGTAGTCAGTGCTGTCTCCATTTACGTCTGTAACATGCACGTGTTCATTCATATTAATATTAAATATAAGTTTGTTTTTATATTTAATTATTATTTCAAACATTACATAAAATGTTAGCTTACGTGTTTAATACATAATACGTGTAAATAAGGGCTGAACATACAATATAGCAACTCCACTAATACTCCAAAGACCCTAATTATTAAGTAAAATGTCACTAAAATACATACAATTGTATTACTATTTGCATGCAAAATATAGATTCATTTCCCTATTATGTTTAATTAAGCTAACAAGAAAATTACTACATGAAAAATATAGTCACTATTTTTAAGTACGCACACTAGCGTTAATTTGTCGCTAATTATATATAATTTTATACGTCGTGCAATTAAAATTTAAACATTCATATATTACATGTATAAAAATTCACTAATTTCCATTATATTTGTACATCATTTTCTCTCCTTACAGAACTAATTAATCACTAATCATATTTTAAGTTAACCTAACACAACAAGTTTATGTTAAATATAAAATGCGTACCTGACGGTTATAAGATCGATCGGTTCAAAGTTCCTGAAAAAATTAAAACAAGCGTGTAAATTACACAGAATATACGAAATTAAGTGGTCATATTAAACTATCACCGTATGTACTTGTTACCTTCGTAAATCTGGTGCATGCGTCTTGCTGCTGCTTCACTAATTGGTGCGTATACGGTGCTTATGTGCAAAATTAATAACAAAATAAAAGCAAGACCTAAGTGCTGGTGCTTAGTTTAATTAATTAATTACGTGATGGTGATTAGTTTAAGTACCATTAACAACATACTATGCCAACATCAGTATAGTCAGATAGCCCTCACATATCAATATATACATACAATATTAAGTACTAATATGGCAAGATTAGCATACAACACTGCAAATAATATTAGCATAGAATATTATTATGTCAAAATTAACTCTTGCATATACGTACCGCAATAACACTAATTTAGCAAGTACATCAAATTTAAATTCCAAAATATTCCTCACGCCGAAAGCATAAAATATTAGCGAAGTCACACTCGATGAATCCTCAACCGAGGTATCGTGAATAATATACCGAATCGAACGAATGAAAAGAACTGAAAGTGAGAGAGTGAGTGTGTGAAGGCCGCTCATGTGAAGCCTAGCGAGAGTGCGTGTGTGAAGGCCGCTCTGCGTGTGAAGCTGCGCGTGTGTGAAATTAATCGAAAGCGAGAGTCTTTGCGTGTGTGAAGACGAACGCACGACGCGATATATATATAGAATCAATTTTATGATCACTGTGACCTCTAATCAGTATTAATTAGCGTAAATCATGCAATTACTATTTGATTAATTAAAAACTCAACACTATTTTGTCGGTGAGAATTATTTTATTATTTTTTGGACACTATTTTGTCGGTGAGGATTTTTTTATTATTTTTTTCGACACTATTTTGTCGGTGGAACATTATTTTAATATTTTTTTACGCACTGTATTGTCGGCAGGTATTATTTTAATATTTTTTTTCCCGCTAAGTGCATGCAACGTCCGGTTAATTAGGGGACAGCGGGGCCGCGGCCACCCCGGGTGGCGGCAATGAGTCTGCGTCGTCCCGGTGGCGGCAATGAGCCTGCCACCCCGGGTGGCGGCTACTTCTGCGTGCCGTCCCGGTGGCGGCAACTCATTGTCGTCGTGCCGATGGCGGCCGCCGCCCGGGGTGGCGGGACCCGAGAATATTTTCATAATTTCCTTTTACAGTGGATTATTTTATTAATTTTTATTTAACTGTTGATTATTTCGGGTATTTTTCCGGACGAGAAAGGTGAGTAGCTACCTGGAGACGAGCCGTTCTAGAGCAGCGACCACCCCAAGATGCTTCCCATCTCACATTCCAGCATAGTCATCATTTGTTTTTGGCTCAACCGAGCTCATGAGTTGAAGCTGCGGATCTGAACTGTGCACTGCTCCTCCTATGTTGCTTTCTCAGAAGACTACAGGTGCGAGCTTGTGACCATGAAACCCCCAAAAAAGAGCAGGTTACTGGCATCTTTTCTTGTGAGTTGAGGAGATTTGAGTTGAGTTTTCTTTTGGCCTGTGTGCCATTCAAGACCACTGCTATTAGATTTTAGAAGGAATTAAGGGCACTGTGTGTGGGAGTTACTAATCATGGAAGATCCGAACAAAAATAAAACAGAGGCATCAAACGTTAGCAAGTTGTATGAAATACTTAGTAAAATGATGGAGTCATGGAACAACAATAGAGGAGAGGGTAATCCTGGGAATGTTAGATATGCTCTTGAGCCTAATCTGGTGAAATGGTGAGGTCCTGGAAATTACATTAGTTGGGCTTGACATGCTCGTTTGATCTTGAGCTCTCATGGGTATCAAAATTGGTTGATATTGTAATACTCCGGCCCAACTGTTTGAGACCCATATAGTCCATGTGGATGTGATGGTGAGATTAGTCCTATATTGCTAGCTGAGAAAGCGTTGTAATATCATATAATGCCTATTGGAGCCAAACATAGCACCCTGGGTTAACCCTTTTGGACGAAGCGAGGCCGAAAAGTCTAACTGGGTGCTATGCATGCGTGGGTCAGCCCTGTAGGTGGGCTAGGCTCTAAGATATTTTGGGCCAGGGTGTTACATATGATATTAAAGCATCAACCCTCGCTGTGCGACATATCGTGTGGGCTTAGTTGTGCGAGCATATTGCGCATGACTTGTATGGACCCAGAGTGGTCACACGGCATGGCATATAGATTGGCACTAAACGCACGGCCGTATACCGAGGGGGATTCTGGACATTTGCGGCTTAGGCGGTGTGCTGGCATGTGGCCCATGTGGATGTGATGGTAGGATTAGTCCCATGTGGATGTGATGGTAGCATTAGTCCCATATTGCTAGTTGTGAAAGAGTTGTAATAGCATATAATGTCTGTTGGAGCCAAACATAGCACCCTAGGTTAACCCTTTTGGACGAAGCGAGGCCGAAAAATCTAAGTGATGCTATGCATGCATGGGCCAGCCCTGTAGGTGGGCTAGGCTCTAAACGATTTTGGGCCAGGGTGTTACAGATACCTGATGAGAAGGATCTTGCCCAGGATAAGACTAGGAGTTCACAAATTAATGATCGAGTAATGGTATGGTTGTTGGGCGGCATAGATGTTACCATCCGGGAGCAAGTTGAGACCATAAACATAATTGCAGAAGTATGGTTCACTTTAGAAAAACAATTTACAGGGAAATCAAACAAGATGCACACTACCCGAGTCATGCATGATTTGTGCAAATATGAAACAAGGTATAAGACCTGTGAGTGAGTACGCTGGAGAGATGAAAAAGCTATATAGAGATTTATATTACTTTCATCCATTTGAGTCAGTTGACAAGAAGGATTTAGACATTCACCATAACTGGTTTGAATCATTTGTATGCAAGCTTTTCTTAGATGGTTTGGATTCAAAATTTGAGCTACGTCGTCAATTAAATTTTTCCAAGCCCGAGTGGCCTAAAGTCCTAGACGACGTTATCTCTAGTGTGATGGAGGAAGAGAAGACTTTCTCATAGGATAAGAGTAAGTTGTTTTGTGATCATTGTAAAATAAAAGACCGTGTTTTGTGATCATTGTAAAATAAAAGACCACACTAAAGACAAATATTTCAAGTTGCATGGTTATGACCGCCTAGATGACAAAAGGAAGGATCTAGATCAGGGAGAGCACACGTCAAAAATTGGAATCAGATTCACCACACGGTAGTACCAACAGGAGAGATAACAGTGATCAAGCTCTTAAAGAATTTAAATACAAGCTTAAACTATGTGATAACACTTCCGTATCCTCTTCCTCCCCCATCATTCTCACCTGCAAGGTTTCAGCCACTAAACCCCCATCATTTTCACCTGCAAGGTTTCAGCCACTAAACATCATATGTGACCTCGCTCGGCTAGCTCTACCTAGCTTAGCTAACTACCATTTTTTTTTTTTTTTTGAGAAAGGGTTCAATTTTCATTCCTTCCAGAACTTCGAACTTACAACAAGGTCCCTACCAAGAAGGAAAATTACATCAAAGTCCTCGCAGGGATTCATAACACAACAGTCGAAGTTCCATACCACTCTCCCTCCACCATCGTTGATGACGACCGCCATTGGTAACTTTAGCAACACCACCTCTACCTCCTCCAGCCCAAACCTCCGTGGGTAGCGGAAAATAGGATCATAATCAAGAGTAAACATCCAAGCTTTAACGTCCGCCAAGGGCAAACAAAAGGAAGAATACCATATTAATGCTCTTCTTTCCTGGTGCATCGCATTCCCTCCATACACCTCACAACAAATAATATAGTTCGTTCGCATGACACCACATAACTTAGCACACTACAACTAGAGTGTTGGAGCCAAGCTAGGGGAGCTTCTGCAAGAGAACATGACAAAATGAGAGGTGGTGCATGTATTTGTAGTCTATGTCGACCTAAAAGGTTGTCCTGACTCCTGAACCACGTCTCTTCACTCTTCAGCAAATCATTCTGGTAAGATCTCCGCATATTTAATGGACTTGGTCAGTGAGAATTGTTAAATCCTGGCGTGAGCTGGTCTCCTTCAACAGCAGCGGTAAGCGGGCAACTCATCCTCCTTGGCATGATCTCGTTGTCTCTGGCCTTGTTTGTTTTAGATTAATGTAGAGTTATGTTTTACTGTAGCAAATTTATGACCCCTTTAAAATACGTTTAACGAGTTCAAAAAATTATGAAAAAAATATTTTACAAACTTTAAGAAGTACTATTTAAAACCCCACAAAAATGACTACAAAACATTACATCATTTGGTATATACAAAAATAACAAATTTTCATTTAATTTAATTTAATTTAATCTGAAACAAACAAGACCAAAGACTCTTCCCAGTACTGGGAAAAGTCAGAATTTTGACGAACCCTAGACTAAAACTTAATGTACTAAAAACTTATAAAAAGATACTCCAAAAATTAACCACTCTTCCATTGTCCACACAAAGTAACATGATACAACATTACAGATATAACCCATTATAGCATTAGCATTAATCACGATCTCAGATTCTCGATGGGTTTTTTCATATATACCATTATAAAGTTCGCTTATTTCGGATATGCCAATAGTTTTGCAACTATCTATCACAGATGCCATTGTGAGCCTTTTTCGAGTATTTTCTGTTTTATACGCGAGCCAAATACGCAAGAAATACATTAAATACATGTGGGGCTCACATGTCATCCTCTCCCCTCCTTCCTCCTCCACTGCTCTCTCTCTCTCTCTCTCTATATATATATATGTATATGACAATCCCTAGACATATGGATGTTATTTATATTTATATGAATCGCAAGCGCCACGTAAACACTTAACGGTTGCCCTGACGGTTTTAGGACAACCGTGCAAACAAAGAGGCGAGAAAGTAAAACTCAGCTTCATGGGGTTATGTGAGAATCGTTGCAAGTTCAGAGGGCAACAATGCAATTTTCTCTTAATATATTATCCTAAAACTTGAGATGATACAACACCATCGACAATGCAGACAATATACATTTTGGTGTCCTGCAGCATGCGCAAAAAAATACATACAAGCTTAATTTCTGAATACATTCTAACATGATAGAGCATGCTAAAAAGTTTTAGCAGCTTCTTGATACATTGGAAGAAAATGAGGACCCTACGGATATTATCGTACTTTAGTAGCAAGATCACCGGTAAGAATTTCGTTGTTACTTTATAGCAATGTGACACAACAGTCAATGTATAAGCAAACCTGAATTAGACTTCTACAGTCTAAAGTGCTATGTAACTAACAAATGGTTGCCCATTGTTTCACTACCTTCTGCGGGGATGAAAAAACCATCCATTTGCGTAGATGCTAGATCAAAATATTACAAGCATTTTATGTGCCCCCACACTTATCGTACCGACATGGCAAAAAAAAAAATAGACGCCGGCCCGGTGTTTGACACATGTTTAGTAAGGAAACGAAATCAGTCATGCTCAAACAACTGAACTATTGATTGAGATAACATGTTAACATATCTAACGGCTGATGTAATAATTGGCTGTAAGAAATTTACTTTTGCTCGCCTGATCATCATGCAGTTTCACAACATCCTTTACCTTCTCAACTAATTCCTCCAGACTATCGACTCCAAAGCTCTCATAGTCAAGAGTCTTCTTGTACCGGTCCTCATACAGAGACACAAAACAACCAAGTGGAACAGGGCAGCTGTAACAAACAAGAAGCTCCTGAATCTCCTTTCTGAAACTGTCTAGTAGGGCATCAAATACAAATGTGCCATCTACATCTGGGTTAATGATCCGCTCATCCTCAGAGAAATCATCTGATGAGCTGCACAATCGCTGACATGTTCCAATAGTGTTTTCATCAAGAGTAGCACTTCCTTTCTTTTCCTTTTTCAAAATAACCGGTGTGCTTGGATATTTCTTCAGGTTCCTATCACCAGAATTGCGTAAGCAAATCATCTTTCTCTGACCCTTCCCTATGACAACAAAAGAATCAGCCAGCTTTTTGAAAAGATGAACGAGTTTAACGACTCCATACTCTGATACATAGAGGTGTCTTCCGAAGAGCTTTAGATATTCTGAAGGAACCCGGACAAGTGGAACACATCCACCAGATAACTCAAACAGCCGTATTAATTGACCCTTCAAGCCTTGAAGATCACCAGGACGGACCCACCATGACCGTTCATCTGTCAAAACTTGGCCTGTCTCTGAACGTTCATTCATACCACATGGTAAATTATGTGACCTTGATGACGTACCGCGATTCCCATCAGCAACAGTACAATAAGCTTTGTATGGTTCTCTCGTGATCTGGGAAGAGTTGTAGGAATACATCTGGTTGCTATTAGCTCTGCCACCACATCCATTCCTCAAAGTTCCTGTATAGACAATGGCCTCCTCCTCATACTGCATACTAGAGAATTGCCCCAAAACCCCACTATTGGCATAGCCTGGAGGATCAGCAGCACGGTGTGGTACTTCAATCTGCATGTCAGAGAACTGTCCCCAAGCCCCATTATTGACACAACCTGAAGGATCAACAGTGTGGCGCCCTAAGGGTCTAGGAACCACAATACCTTCACCACGGGCAAGACTAGGCCAGTCCCACACAAAACTCCCAGCACTGCTCAAAGCTGATGACACAATAACTGAGGATGGAATGGCAAGGACAATAGTGTATCCACGCTGGCCAAGTATATGCAATGCAGGAGCAAAGTCCACGTCACCAGATATAAGCATAATGGATGATGGTGGTCGATTGTCCAGTGCAAAGAGAAACATATCAACCAGTATAGCCTTATCAGCAGCATCTTTCCGTCCATTTGGAACATCAACAAGTTTCACTCCAGTTCTCTGACATCCCTCCCTGAGTTTTCTAGGGAAAGCATTAAAATCTCCATAAGCAGATAGCATTGTCACAGCACCTTTAACAATATGATGCAGCCGTAATGCCATCCGGACATTTCCAGCAACATCTTCTGGTCGAACATCACTTGGAACAGGGCAATTCTCAATGTCCCAAAAGATAGCTACTGGACCAAGGACTGCATTTGCCTGGCCATTTGCTTGAGAGTGCCCCACATTTGAAGTAACAGTTATCATCCTGCTTGCATCTGATTCTGACACCACAGCTTTTGGAGAAGGTGAAGCAACATGACTAGACATTGCTTTATCGTCAAAGGACATTATGCCTCCTGCATATTGAAAGAATGATAAAAGTTTCCGAAACTGCTAGGTTGGTAAATATAATAACCTCAATAGCATGTAAGTGAGAAGCTACAGTTGTGTACGTATGCAGTGCCATTGATTCATAATACCCAAACTATGAGCTGGTAAACTTTTCCCATATATTTAGAATGTATTCTGGTACATTACAAAGAAATAGCAACAAATAACCAATAACATATTTGAGTTGTTGTCATGGTTTATAACAAATCAAAAAAAATTGTTGCTGTGGTGACTATCTTAAAAGTTCCTGCACAACAGCCCAAACAGCTGTTTCACCTATCCACCAAACCAAGTACTACAAAGTATGTACACTACAGAAACGTGGGAATTCTTTTCGAAGACAAGATAGTAAGATATCAGCTGCCAACATTCAGATTGAAGAGGGACATCCTCAGCTGTTACAGCAGAGGAGTGCTGTTCCCTGCATGTGAGGGGAAGAAGAGAGAGGAGATAGGGGGAAAGGCTACCGCACATTGGGTGGGAAATGAACGGCTGGAGGAGCATACGGCAGGGGACCCCAATCCTCAAATTTAAAGGTAAAATCGGGTTGGGCATGGGCATATATTGCTCTCCCATGTTATAAACCATATTTTTTCACGGATCTGAACTTGGATATGAATACAGATATAGATTATTTTAAAGTAATAATCATTACTCCCTCCGTCCACTTTTATAGGGCGTATTTTTGTTTGAGAAAGACTTTAAAGGTAAACTTTGACCATTCAATTTCTCTATTATATATATTATCAAATGCCACAAAATAAAATTGTATCAAAAGAAATTTGAAATATGAACATACAGAAACAAATTTTGTAGACTAGCGATGCAAATAATTTGACTAATTATTGGTCTTACAAAGTTTAACTTCTTCAAACAAAATAGGTCTTATAAAAGTGGATGGAGGGAGTAAGATTTTTCACATAAACTTGGTGAGAGACTGAGAATGGAAATGTCATGATGTAATCTATAACAAACTGCAACCCTAACATTTGACATATGTACAACTACAGGTGATGCAAGCACACCCACACTGTTACTAACATTTGAAACTGCAAAAAATCCATTGCAATTTGAATGTTTTATCAAGTAAAAGAAGAAATCACATATTACATATGACGGTAGATATGGAGCACTTAAATCAGCAACAGCGGTAGATGGTGTGATTATAATCCTTATTCTCTAGTGTGATTGCACAGAGTTTGGAGAAGGACATAACACAGCTCTTGTTCGTAGTGACTTTTTCCCTTTAAGCTTGGCAAACTAGTTCATGAGTGACTTGATAGTGCAATGAGCTTACTAGCACTAGTTCTATCCTAAATAGACTTACCTGAGTACCTGGCACCAAGGACCGATGTAATTGCAGCATGTCTGGATATTGAAACTTTTCACACAAGTACTACAGCAACATCATCTACCAACTACCATTGCCATCCTATAGTTAAAACATGTAGAAACCCCACACATGATGTCTCCTCTATCAAAACTATACCCGATGGGAATTTTTTCTGCCTTTTCAAATACAAATGTCCAAAAGCCAGCAGTCAGTACATCTATGCACCTTGACAGAACAACATGATAATGAAGTAACAATATCACAAACACAAAAACAAAAACAAAACAATAATAAAATACTACATCTCCTATAATATATCTAAAATAGTAAGATTCAGAAGAAAACCTATTTCTTTGAATTGTTTAGTGAAAAAGTATTTCTATACTTTCAACAGTCCTTTGTGGGCTTGTGGCAACTTTGCTGGCAGTAGAAAAGATATTAATATTTATACCTATAAAGATTCAACAGTGATAGATAAACACCATAGAGGGTATAGTTAAAGAAATTGTCATGGCCAAAACAGAAAACACAGATGGCATAATAATAATTGCAAAGCGTTCTCTCATAGTACAATGAAAACAAATGGATGATTCCTCTTAATCTTAGGTTAGATTTCTTAAAGGGCATTAATCCCACGCATGTGCTCATTTGACGTGTTCTGATTGTCCAATCGATATAAGTAATGTGCAATAATAAGCAAGAATTGTATGTTGCTATATATTATTGCAGTAACTTCTAAAAGAATTAAACTTATGCTAACAAGAAATTAATTAGTAGTAAATCATTCATATTACAAAATAAATTCAGGTAATCTACACCATCGCAAACGTTAGTGATACATACAGGACGGCAACTGGCCTCATAGAAAATAAGTTGGCTAAGAAGAAAGCAAAGTAACCAAGTTTTACAGCGTCAGTCAATCAAGTTGTTCCGTGCAAGCACGCAACAGACAGCCAAAGGCACTAGCTTCGACAATAGCTCGTCTCACCAACGTCAAGGGCCTGTACCCCCCTGTTGCGTGCTTGCACGTAACACAAGCTCTACATAATAAATGCGCTAATAAGTTTATTACTTTATCGACTTATTTGTCTCCTACAAGAAATGGTAGGCACTTCTGCAACTAGTCAATACAATCAAGAATAAACTTGCCAGAAAGAACTTCAAAACGTTGTATATCTTATCCTGCAGAGGCCAACCGAACTGAAGGCACCTCAGGGGGTACCCACGGGTGTCCAACCAAAAACCTTTATCTTGCTTATCAACACATATCAGAACTATCATTATCATGGCAAAAGTAAAATTGTGATAGCTCATGACCCATAACTTTACAGTAACTATTCATACGAACAGCTCATTCATGAAACAGAACGGCGCCATGGCCAATTATCAGAGACATCAAACCATCGCACACGCCCAAGAATCATTTGCCATAATCTACACAGAAAATTACTTCTGACATCAAATTCTCGCCAGGAACAAGAATAGAGCCGCAGTTTCCTGAGCCCTAATCCAGCGAACATCACAGGTAGCCAACTCCACGGTACGCATTCCAGGGCCAAAGAGGCGGAAGCACCTTGTGCCCCGCTGCGCGGGCTAAAGAAATCATCAATGAAACCCAGGCCACAAGCAACCAGCCGGCACGCCACTAAAGCCGTGCAAATTCGAAACGTGTAATCCAGCACCGGAATTGCTACGGCACAATTGCACAAAACGAAAATTAGGGAAGAGCGAAGGCAACCGATCGAGGTAGCCAGGCGGCTCTTACCGAGAGAAGACTCTAGCCCGGGCAGACGGATCTATGGCGCAGTGTCCGCAGGGGGAGGCGGAGGAGGAAGCGCCGGAAGAGCTCCCGCGGCGGCGGTTCGCAGTGGAGAAACGAGGGATGGTCAGCTGTGGCGGCGGCGGCGGCAGCAGCCGCAGAAGGGTTTGGCTATCTGGGCTTCGGGATTCCGCGATCGATCGGGCTGCGACGACGAACTTCCGGTCGTGCGATTGCGGGATCGGCGGCGCTCGTCGGCGGGAGGTCGGTCTCTCGGATACGAGTGAGGGGAGAGAGAGGGAGTGGCCGCGTTAAGCTGAGGGAAGAATCAAGGAATGGCCTCGCTGACAGGCGGGCCCATGGGCGGGTTGCCGCGTTAGCGAAGAAGCACCGACTAGCCTACATATTCCGGCCTGTTCGTATAGAAAATAACTACTCCTACCGAGTAAATAAATAAAATAGCTATTTTGTCTATTGTGAGGCTACTCTCAACGGGGTGATTTTTACGTGTTAAATCATGGGGTTTTTTAATGATGTAGCAAAAAATAAAGAGCAGATAAAAAAAAGTGGCCTACCACCAACTCCTACTCTGTGAGTCCGTGGTGCTGCCATCATCCATATTGCGCCATCACGATGTCGTTATTCACTTGCGCCACTTCCCTCTCCCTTTTGCCCTCAGATGCCTAAAATACCAATACCGTCATGGAGCCAACGTTGACAACTGAGGAAGAGGCTCAGGGCCGGAACTCATGGTCTACAATGTTGAAATGAGGGAGAGAGAAGAGAGATGTTTTTTTGCCATCGAAGTTGGGGATAAGGGAGAGAGAATATAGGAGAAAGTTAGGGGGAGTGACATTTGAATAAGGAAAAGGGTTATGAAAATCTAAACAGATTGGAAAGGCTTTATAATGATATGTTTTAAATAACTGCACTTTAATGGCGTGACAATCATTTTCTATTTTGCAATGGTATTTTGTAACTTCATTGATTACTCCAACGTGTTTTAGATGCCTAGGTGATGTGATGTATTTATGTCGGAGCAAATACACCTGGTCAGGCGCAGTCAACAATTATCCATCAGGCCACAAGTTTATCGGAACTTCAAACTTCCAAGGTTAGAGCATCCCTATCTCACCCCCCAAATGCACCTCTATTTCAAAATTTTTCAAATGCAGCAGGAGGGAATTTGATGCATGTGAGAGGGAATTTGCACTGTAGTGATTACTGTAGCAGTTACTGTAGCGATAGAGGGAAATTTAAAGGTCCTGCTGGGGATGCTCTTAGCTTGAAGAGAAAAAAAAATTCCCAAGAGTTTCGATGAACAGTTTTAAGAAATTTTCAAGGACTAGCTTTGACATGAGCCACTTTCTTATTTAGTGTGTGTTGATATTTTAGAATGGAAAAGATAATAAATGGTATATTGTTCGGTATAGAAATCCACCGTTGCCTCTAATTTCTTGGCTGTTGTGGTGAACATGGTGACACAATCTATCCAGCAAGGACGATAGGGAAGGACGAGCTCATCTATGATGGCTCACAATGATGAGTGCTCTTCTACAACGATGGCTCAGAGCTCTTGTGCTAATGCATATAAATGTTATATTACAAAGCCTCTAACCCGCTGCCTCCCGGTTAGGCCACATCTGATCCCTGCCTTCACGAAGGGCCACGTCGCCCAGCAATCCGCGTGGTGCACGTCATCTGAGAGACGGCGGCCATTGGATCTTGTTGTAAGGATCCTAGGCCGAGAGGGGGGGTGAATCGGCCTTTTTCAAATTTTACTTCTCTCGATTCGCTTGATTTACTTAATCAAATTAAGAGCCCAAGCTATCGATTGACCTAGAGTCTAGTTGCGAAATGGTCACAATAATGCTGGCGACTACTAGGAGGCTCGATGGCACTCACATGCAAGCGATCAAGACAATATGCGTAATTAAACAAGTAAGATGAGAAGACGCAAACCGAGGTGTTTACCGAAGTTCGGTGCTCAACACATGAGCACCTACGTCTCCGTTGAGGAAACTTCTCACACAGAGAAGTCGGGACTCTCTCGTCCCTAGCCCTCAATCCACTCGCGGTAGCTCTTCACCAACACATGGTGGCGAGCTCCAAGCCTTCACACAGAGGCGAGTTCTCTCTGGCGAGAGCACTCACACCCACCGGCACCGACACACGGCACCGACCACCGACACACGGTGGGTTTCGTCTCAACACATGAGACACCCCCAACACATGGAGGATTTGGCTCCGACACACGGAAACCGTGGCACCCCCGACACACGGAGATGGCCGCCGACACACGGCGAACTTGTGCCTCCAACGGATGGAGCGGATGTAGTCGTACGGTTGATGAAGCCCGTGGCGTGGCGACGATCTCTCCGACGGCGAAGTCCCAAGAGCACAAGATCGAGATCGTCTCTCACCACTACCCCTTCTCACTCCCCATGAAAACTAGGGCAACAACGCCATGGGAGATGGGGCAAACCTTGAAGATGATGGGAGGAGGTAGGGATCACCTTCTTCTTCTCCTTCCTCTCTTCTTCTCCCTCTCAATCTCTCAAGCACATGGAACCCTAGGTGGAGGTGGGTGCCATGGGAGGAGCTCTCATGGGTGGCTAAGGCAAGGGGTGGTCGCTAATGATGGCTCTCTCAATTTTACCCGTACACTAAGCCCCTATTTATAGGCCCAAGGCGGAACCCTAGAAATGGGCGGCTCGATTAAATCGCGAGTTTGGATCACTCTATCGGACGCCGTCCGGTTCCGTCGAGACGCCGTCCGGCAGTGGAATTTACCAAAATTTGAACTTGACCGGGCCGTCCGGTTGGTTCATCGGACGCGTCCGTCGGTGAGCTAGCGTCTTGCGTGAAACAGTGCCCACCAGGTGTTTGGTCGCGGGATTAGCCGTGGTCGGACGCTGTCCGGTCACAATCGGACGCCGTCCGACAGTGACTCCTGTCGCACCCCCGTTGACCAGACGCCGTCCGGTGCCCGTCGGACGCTCCTGGAGATCTACAGTGAGCTTCATCGGACGCCGTCCGGTCGCTGTCGGACGCCGTCCGACAGTGACTGTGAACCTGGGACTTAGCCAATTTTTGAGTTGGGTCGTTGGAATCCGCTGCTGTCGGACGCTGTCCGAAGACCGTCGGACGCCGTCCGACAGTGGATGTGATTTTGGGACTTAGCCAGAATTTGGCTTGTGCTCACCGGACGCCGTCCGACGGCTATCGGACGCAGTCCGGTGGGGCTGAAATTTTTCCACTCGAGTTTTTGACTATACCGACTTCGTCCGACGTCACACCTAGGGTTGTTGGCCTATCTTGTCGACTTGTGGAATTGGCGGGAGGTTTCGCGCCTAAAAAATATCTGGCTTTGAACTTGGCGGCTCGAAAACCACAGACATTTGTACTCCCGAACTCTCTCGAACCACGGACACTGGCATCTCTAGAACCGCTCGAACTCACTCGGATGGATGGAACTTGTGCTCGATGGGACCTACAACCGGAGAGATGATCTTGCAGACATCAATGGGCGGATGGGCGAAGCGATTTCTGCACACAAGGAAAATAGAAGAACTAGAAAATAAGATCCTTAGCCTTGATGCGATCCGTCGAGGCCCAGTTGGCATCAATTACCAAAACATTAAGCCCAAGGGAGGCTTGATCTTACAATCTCCCCCTTTTTGGTAATTGATGACAACACCTAAAATCAACATGACCGGGCAAACAAAATACAATCTCTGGTGCAATGGGTTAGTTCAGAAACATTGCACGCCATTGAACACATACAAGATACTAGGCCAATTAATAGAGTGTAATGTATGTGAGACTAGAGCTCCCCCTAAATTAATGCATGCCACTTGAAAATTCATCACATTTCATGGAGCAAAGCATCTCCATCCAAATCTCTATCCTAGGAGCTCTAAACCTACCACTTGTAACCAAAATCAAATCAATTCTCCCCAAGCATTCAAAACATGTACATGGATTTGCTATTATTTCTCCCCCTTTGTCATCAATGACCAGAAAGTAGCAAAACAAGGGAGTGAGAACTAATTAAGCGCTTTGGAAGTTATACTAGTGCAAACACGCCGATAAGTTCATCACACTCAAAATCTAGCCATCTTAAGGTCACGATGTCACAAGATCAATTAGAGCCAAATTGGTAGATGTGTAATTCAAGTTATTATGACCTAGAGCAGATATAAGATGAACAATAGCTAGAAGTATCAAGAGTTGCTCCAAAATTCAAAGGGAGACACATGATGCATCATAACACTAGAAGATGCACTCCAAGCTACACTATCTATCACCAAGCCTATTTGAGACTAAAACATTTTGGTTGAGCTCATTATTGAAAAGTTTCACATTTTTCATCTTGAATTTTCTCAAATTTACTATGTCTCAAACCATAGGCGACTCCACCCAGCATGACACTGAAGATGAGCGTCTCGGTCATCCAAAGCTCCCCCTAAGTTCATGCCTAGTGCAATGGCAAGCTATCTCATCGAGGAGTCATTGGTGAGACATGCTTAATCATATTTTCGCACATTTTGCAAATATGGCTTAACATTTTCTCAAAATTGCTCAATTCAGCGAAGTATAGACATGTGCAAAATGGAAGAACACAATCTATACTTAGAAGCACATGATCAACCAAAGAGTTTAGAGCAATCAAATGAGACTAGAAGCTATAGCCCTCCTAACACACGCTCATGGCTTTCAATTGCATGATATATTGAGTTAAGCACAGTTGAGCTAGTAACAAGGTAAACACATGCTATAACTATCAATTTCATGTGATGAACATATAGGCAATGAACAACATCGATTATAACAAGCAAAGCACCTAAATGCTCAAAGCGGCTTAAAAGATTTGCAATGAATGACATAGCCACGCGATCAACTCGAGCAATGTTTGACTTATCTAAGATGTTTAACTCATTTCTCAATTTGCGAATCGTGCCTCATCGAGTGGCTTGGTGAATATGTCGGCAAGTTTGGTCCTCTGTCATGCGTGCTCAAGCACAATGTCGCCCTTTGTCACATGATCCGAAGGAAATGATGACGGACATCAATGTGCTTGGTCCGTGAGTGTTGGACCGGGTTGCACTATCTTCACCGCGCTCTCGTTATCGCATAGAAGAGGCACATGGTCAAGTTTAAGCCCAAAGTCAAGCGGTGGTGTGTCAAGTAAAACAATCATGCACAACAACTCCTGCCGCTATATACTCGGCCTCGGTAGATAGCGCCACGGAGTTCTGTTTCTTTAGCGCCCATGACACAAGACACCTACCCAGAAGTGACACGCCCGGAAGTGCTTTTGCGATCGATCTTGCACCGGCATAATCTGAGTCGAGAATAGCCTAGGAGCTCAAATCGCGCACCCTTCGGGAACCAAAGACCTATGCTAGGTGTGTGTTTGGATATCGAAGAATTCGTTTCCACAGCGATCATATGCATTTCTCTAGGGAGGCTTGAAATCTAGCACACATACACACACTAAACATGATGTCCGGCCTAGATGCGATCAAGTATAACAAAGCACCAATAATGGAGCGATAAAGCTTTTGGTCGACATGTTTACCTTCTTGATTGAGGTCGAGGTGGCGATTCGTCCCCATTGGTGTCCGGATTGGCTTGCAATCATCCATGTTGAAGCGCTTGAGCGGTCGTGGATGTACTTCTCTTGGCACATGAAAGTCCGGTCTTGAGTTGCTTGATTTGAAATCTCGGAAGAAGTTCAATTCTCCCATCATCGACATCTCGAACTCCTTACTCATCATGTCATTGAACTATTTGACCAAGGACTCATTTGAGCTACGAAGATGATATCATCCACGTAGACTGCACGAGAACAGATCTCCATCCACCACCTTAGTGAATAGAGTCGTGTCGACCCTTCCGACCGTGAATCCCTTGCCGTCGAGAAAGTCCCTTAGCCTCTCGTACCATGCCACAGGAGCTTGCTTGAGACCATATAAAGCCTTGACAGTTTGAACACATGGTCAGGGTAATGAGGATCTTCAAACCCGGAGGCTGCTCCACATACACTAGCTCTCCAATGTACCCGTTGAGAAAGGCACTCTTCACATCCATTTGTTTGAGGATGATGTTGTGACATGTAGAGAATGCCACAAGCAATCGATAGCCTCGAGACGAGCCACGGGAGCATAGGTGTCACCACAGTCAACTCCCTCAATCATGTGAAACCACAGGCGACCAATCTAGCCTTGTTGCGCACCACCATTCCAAGTTCATCTTGCTTATTCTTGAAAACCCACTTGGTGCCAATCACGTTGCAATCGCTTGGTCTTTCCACTAAGATCCGGACTTTGTTCCTCTCAAAGTTGTTCGGCTCCTCGTGCATAGCATTGATCGGTCGGGGTCACTAAGAGCCTCTTCCACTTTCTTTGGCTCAAGCTCGAGACACAAGCGCCGTGTGCTCACGAAGCTTGCCAAAGCACCGACCTCACCGCGCTTAGCTGTCCTTGACCTTGTTTGCACACCTTGAGTCAATTCCCCAATCACTTGATCAGCTGGATGATCACGAGCTATGGTGTGATGGGTCTTGATCAACTGAGGTGGTAGCTCGGCTGACTCTGCATCGGCTCTGGTATGTCTGCCTCTGGGCGGCTCCACACTTGAGCTGTTTTGAGGCAATGCTCCCCCTGAGTCTGGCATTGGTTCAGGGGTGAGAGGTGATGGAACCACCTCGGTATCCCTCTGAACCTCTACTGGCCTCACATCACCAGCAGGCATCTCCTCCACTGCTCTTGCCAACTGCTCACCGCCCACATCATCCAAGTTCTCATGCTCTCCTTGGCTCCCATTGGATTCGTCGAACTTCACATCGCAGGTCTCCTCAATCTGACCGCTGCTCTCGTTGTACACCCTGAAGGAAGACCCTCTGGCTGAGTACCCCAAGAAAACTCCCGTGTCCACTCTGCTCTGGAACTTGCCCAAGTGCTCCCGCTTCTTCTTGATGTAGACCTTGCAGCCAAAAACCACAAGTAGGAGACATTGGGTCGTCTTCCCACTAGCAGCTCGTAGGACGTCTTCTTCAGGAGCTTGTGAAGGTACAGCCTGTTGATGCAGTGACAGGCTGTGTTGACTGCTTCAGCCCAGAACAGATGTGAAGTCTTGTACTCATCCAACATTGTCCTCGCCATCTCGATGGCGTCTGTTCTTCCTCTCAACCACCCCATTTCTTTGAGGGGTGTAGGTAGTGAGCGGTGATCAATCCCTAACTCATCACGAAGATCTCAAGCTGAAGTGTTAGTGAACTCCGTCCCATTGTCACTTCTCACCTTCTTGAGGTACAATCAAAAGCATTTTGGGCTTTCTTTACAAACTTTTTGAAAACATCTCCAGTTGGAGTTTTATCAGGTAGAAAGAAGACCCAGGTGTATCGGGAGAAGTCATCAACAATGACCAAGCAATAGAGATTTCCCCCGATACTCACATAGGTAGTTGGCCCAAAAAGATCCATGTGTAAAAGCTCAAGAGGTCGAGATGTAGACATGACATTCTTGGCAGGATGTGAACTTGCCACTTGCTTGCCGGCCTGACAGGCACTGCATAGCTTGTCTTTCTCGAATGTCACATCTTGCACACCAAGAATCAACTCGTTTTTGAAAAGTTTCTTCAAATTTGCCATGCCGACATGCCCAAGACGTCTATGCCAAAGCCAACCAAGAGAGACTTTGGCGACAAGACAAGTCGAGACGGATGCGGCAGGCTCATTAAAGTTCACAAGAAACAAGTTTTCAAAACGAAAGCCTTTGAACACAAGTTTTCATTTTGTTCAAAACCAACAAACCCTCAGGTGAGAAATTGCAATGGAACCCCAAATCACATATTTGGGCAACAGAGAGGAGGTTATAGCTCAAAGTTTTCACAAGTAGCACATTATCAATTGAAAGATCTGAAGAAATTGCTACCTTCCCACTCAAGAACCTTGCTCTTGCTTCCATCTCCAAAAGTGACCTTGGGGGGAATCTTGCCTTCCTCCCCTAATGAGGTGAACAACCGGGGGTTGCCGGTCATGTGTTGGGTGCACCCACTGTCAATGATCCAATGGCACCCTCCACTCCGGTAGTTCACTGTCATGAAGAAGATCACTTATGTGACTCGGGGACCCACAGGGAGGTCCCCGAGGGTTAACCTTCAAACCGAAGCAACACGAGCAAAGCGATCAATCAATGACTTAGGCACCCAAACATGTGCCTTGTGCTCATTCTCAGACTTGAGCCCAACAAATCTAGCAGTCATCCTACCCTGATCATTTTTCTTGAGCAAGTATTGATCATACAACTCGATATGTGCTCTAGGGAATCTTGGTTGTGTGTGAATGGGAGTGTTGCGGTTTTGGTGCCTAGGTGGATGTGTCCTACCAATGTTGTGCCTAGGAGGTCCATTCGAAATTCGCCTAGGTGATTGCCAAGTGTTGTGATACCTAGGGCCTTGCCGTTGTTATAGGATCTAGGACCATATTGCCAAGCACTATTGTTTCTTTCTTTGCCATGTGGAGTTATAGTGCCTAGGAGGTCCTTGCCAAGTGCCGTGCCCATTGTTCATCCTAGAAACATTGTTGCTAGTGTGCAAGTTGTTACCATGCCTCTTCTTGGGATGAGCCTGATAGTAACCTTGCCTATGGGTAGATGCTCGAGGAACACTTGATTTCTTCCTCCCCTTTGGCTTCTCGGGGTAAAACCCAAGCCACCCTTTTGGGAAGGTTTTCTTTGTTCCTTGAGCATCTTATCCAAGGCTAGGCTACCCTCATAGCACTTCCCAAGCCCTTATCAAATTTCTCAAGTTTAGACTTCAACTCGGCATTTTCAATAGCGAGCTCCCTAGCGACTAGTGCAAATTTACAATTATCGAGTGTACACACTAGTGCATTGCTAGAGGAACGCTAGAGGTGGAAACTAATCCGGTGCAATTATGGGCAACCTCAGGGCAAGCAAGAGTCAAATCAACAACAGGTGCAATAGCAATAGAAGTAACAGGCATGGCACAAGCAACATCCAAAGCATCAACAGGTGTATCAACTAGTTGAGCAAGAGGCAAAGCAACCAATTCATCATTCTTAGCCAGAAGTGTCTCATGGTTCTCCCTAAGTGTATGATAAGTTGTCATGAGATCATCTAAGGATTCATTTAAAGCATCGCGTTCTTGTTCTAACACATTGCACTTAGATGATGATTTTTGTTAGAACCTAGCAAAGTAACATGCTCGATTCTAAGCTATCACATCTAGAGACAAGGTTTTTGCACTTAGTTTGCAAAGCAATCAAAGTTTTACCAAGCTCTAGGTTCTTTAGTGTCTCATGCTTATAGGCGCTCACAAGCTTCCCTAAGACAATCACGCATGCCTTCAACATCTTCCTCGAGTCAGAACCAGAGTCGCTCACCTCGCCACTAGGTCGAGCCATCAGGCACTTGGAAGTGCCGCAGAGTCGGTGAAGCCTTTGCGATGTAGAGAAGTAGTGGAAGAAGCCCCATCGTCATCGAATACCATTCTCGAGCCTCGATGGCGGCCGTGAGACATCTTAGAGCAGAGGCGGAGGAGGTGGCACGGACTCAGCTATCGCCATGGTGGCCAGCTCCTGATCAGCTGATTCCTCATCTCCTGAAGCTGAAGTGTCGCTGGAGCTGTCATCGGTCACCCATTCTCCCACAAAGGCTAGCCTCTTGCCTTGTGAGGAGCGACCCTTGAATCCAGACTTCTGGGGAGTCTTCTTCTTGTTGTCATTGTGCCTCTGCCTCTCGCCATCACCCTTGTCCTTTCCTTTGTCCTTGTACTTGGTGTTTCCCTTCTGGGGACACATTGAAGCGATGTGCCCCTTCTCCTGACACTCATAGCATCGATATGACGCATGAGTGTTTCGGCTCATCCTCTTCTTGCCTCCATAGCCATTTCTGCTCATGAACTGGCCAGCTTGCTTCATGAACAGGCCGAGGTGTTGGAAGCCCTCCTCGAGCTCATTCCACATCATCTCTCCACCATCCTCAGCTTGACTTGACTTGAGGCCACTCGATTGGATCCACTTGGCCTTGAGGCGATCGCTTGATTCTTTGCGGGGTAGGAGAGTCCTCATGATCATTGAGGAGCATCATCTCGTCTTGGTGATCTTGCTTAGCAAAGGCAGGGTGCCGCTTCTCCACATCACCATTGTTGGTGAGATAAGTGATGATGTCCCAGTAGTCCTTCTTGGGAGGATCCATGACATCTTCTGCACACTTCATCATTCGCATAGCAGTGTGACCGAGCCCTTAAGCTCGTTAAGGATGGGGTTAAGCCGAGTAAACATAGCATTGACATTCTCATTTGGAAGCATTACAGGCGATCATAACGCTCCTTGACAACTACTAGTCTACCCTCCTTAACAGCGAAGTGCCCTCGTGAATCTCAATGAGTGTGATCCATATGTCGTGTGCACTAGTGAGATTGCTAACTCTATCGAAGACCTCCATGCTCAAACCACAAAACAAAGCGTTCATAGCCTTAGCATCGGTCTCTAAGAGTTTGTTTTGTGCGGGTGTGGCGGTATGTTGTTAGTGAGTGTGACACCATGAGGAGACTCTACAACCCTCCAAACATCCATTCCCATAGCACGGAGGAATACTTTCATTCTCAACTTCCAAAAGCTAAAATTAGTGCCACTAAGCAGAGGAATCCTATTGGCGGCTACACTACCCCGTCGGCCATCTCTATGCGGTTAAGCAACTAGAGACCCGTGCTCGATACCACTTGTAAGGATCCTAGGCGAGAGGGGGTGAATCGGCCTTTTCAAATTTTACTTCTCTCGATTAAGCAGATTTACTTAATCAAATTAAGAGCCCAAGCTATCGATTGACCTAGAGTCTAGTTGCGAAATGATCACAATAATGCTGGCGACTACTAGGAGGCTCGATGGCACTCACATGCAAGCGATCAAGACAATATGCGTAATTAAACAAGTAAGATGAGGAGGCGCAAACCGAGGTGTTTACGAAGTTCGATGCTCAACACATGAGCACCTCGTCTCCGTTGAGAAACTTCTCACACAGAGAAGTCGGGACTCTCTCGTCCCTAGCCCTCAATCCACTCGCGGTAGCTCTTCACCAACACATGGTGGCGAGCTCCAAGCCTTCACACAGAGCGAGTTCTCTCTGGCGAGAGCACTCACACCCACCGCACCGACACACGGCACCGACCACCGACACACGGTGGGTTTCGTCTCAACACATGAGACACCCCCAACACATGGAGGATTTGGCTCCGACACACGGAAACCGTGGCACCCCGACACACGGAGATGGCCGCCGACACACGGCGGACTTGTGCCTCAGCGGATGGAGCGGATGTAGTCGTGCGGTTGATGAAGCCCGTGGCGTGGCGGCGATCTCTCCGTGGCGAAGTCCCAAGAGCACAAGATCGAGATCGTCTCTCACCACTACCCTTCTCACTCCCCATGAAAACTAGGGCAACAACGCCATGGGAGATGGGGCAAACCTTGAAGATGATGGGAGGAGGTAGGGATCACCTTCTTCTTCTCCTTCCTCTCTTCTTCTCCTCTCAATCTCTCAAGCACATGGAACCCTAGGTGGAGGTGGGTGCCATGGGAGGAGCTCTCATGGGTGGCTAAGGCAAGGGGTGGTGCTAATGATGGCTCTCTCAATTTTACCCGTACACTAAGCCCCTATTTATAGGCCCAAGGCGGAACCCTAGAAATGGACGGCTCAGATTAAATCGCGAGTTTCGGATCACTCTATCGGACGCCGTCCGGTTCCCGTCGGACGCCGTCCGACAGTGGGTTTTGCCAAAATTTGAACTTGACCGGACGCCGTCCGGTTGGTTCATCGGACGCGTCTGTCGGTGAGCTAAGCGTCTTGCGTGAAACAGTGCCCACCGTGTGTTGGTCGCGGGATTAGCCGTCGTCGTCGCGTCCGACGCGCCGTCCGGCGATGACTCTGTCGCACCCGTTGACGAGCGCCGTCCGGTGCCGTCGGACGCTCTGAAGATCTCTTGAACTTCATCGGACGCCGTCCGGTCGCTGTCGAGACGCCGTCGGCGATGGCTATGAACTGGGACTTAGCCAATTTTTGAGTTGGGTCGTTGGAATCCCTGCTTGTCGGACGCCGTCCAAGACCGTCGGACGCCGTCCGGCGATGGATGTGATTTTGGGACTTAGCGAATTTGGCTTGTGCTCACGGACGCCGTCCGACGGCTATCGGGCCTTGATCCGGTGGGGCTGAAATTTTTCCACTCGAGTTTTGACTATACCGACTTCGTCCGACGTCACACCTAGGGTTGTTGGCCTATCTTGTCGACTTGTGGAATCGGCGGGAGGTTTCGCGCCTAAAAAAAATCGGCTTTGAACTTGGCGGCTCGAAAACCACAGACAATTTGTACTCCCGAACTCTCTCGAACCACGGACACTGCATCTCTAGAACCGCTCGAACTCACTCGGATAGATGGAACTTGTGCTCGATGGGACCTACAACCAGAGAGATGATCTTGCAGACATCAATGGGCGGATGGGCGAAGCGATTTCTGCACACAAGGAAAATAGAAGAACTAGAAAATAAGATCCTTAGCCTTGATGCGATCCGTCGAGGCCCAGTTGGCATCAATTACCAAAACATTAAGCCCAAGGGAGGCTTGATCTTACAATCTCCCCCTTTTTGGTAATTGATGACAACACTACAAATCAACATGACCGAGCAAACAAAATACAATCTCTGGTGCAATGGGTTAGTTCAGAAACATTGCACGCCATTGAACACATACAAGATACTAGGCCAATTAATAGAGTGTAATGTATGTGAGACTAGAGCTCCCCCTAAATTAATGCATGCCACTTGAAAATTCATCACATTTCATGGAGCAAAGCATCTCCATCCAAATCTCTATCCTAGGAGCTCTAAACCTACCACTTGTAACCAAAATCAAATCAATTCTCCCCAAGCATTCAAAACATGTACATGGATTTGCTATTATTTCTCCCCCTTTGTCATCAATGACCAGAAAGTAGCAAAACAAGGGAGTGAGAACTAATTAAGCGCTTTGGAAGTTATACTAGTGCAAACACGCCGATAAGTTCATCACACTCAAAATCTAGCCATCTCAAGGTCACGATGTCACAAGATCAATTAGAGCCAAATTGGTAGATGTGTAATTCAAGTTATTATGACCTAGAGCAGATATAAGATGAACAATAGCTAGAAGTATCAAGAGTTGCTCCAAAATTCAAAGGGAGACACATGATGCACCATAGCACTAGAAGATGCACTCCAAGCTACACTATCTATCACCAAGCCTATTTGAGACTAAAACATTTTGGTTGAGCTCATTATTGAAAAGTTTCACATTTTTCATCTTGAATTTTCTCAAATTTACTATGTCTCAAACCATAGGCGACTCCACCCAGCATGACACTGAAGATGAGCGTCTCGGTCATCCAAAGCTCCCCCTAAGTTCATGCCTAGTGCAATGGCAAGCTATCTCATCGAGAGTCATTGGTGAGACATGCTTAATCATATTTTCGCACATTTTGCAAATATGGCTCAACATTTTCTCAAAATTGCTCAATTCAGCGAAGTATAGACATGTGCAAAATGGAAGAACACAATCTAGGCTTAGAAGCACATGATCAACCAAAGAGTTTAGAGCAATCAAATGAGACTAGAAGCTATAGCCCTCTAACACACGCTCATGGCTTTCAATTGCATGATATATTGAGTTAAGCACGAGTTGAGCTAGTAACAAGGTAAACACATGCTATAACTATCAATTTCATGTGATGAACATATAGGCAATGAACAACATCCAGTATAACAAGCAAAGCACCTAAATACTCAAACTGGCTTAAAAGATTTGCAATGAATGACATAGCCACGCGATCAACTCAGGCAATGTTTGACTTATCTAAGATGTTTAACTCATTTCTCAATTTGCAGAATCGTGCCTCATCGAGTGGCTTGGTGAATATGTCGGCAAAATTTGGTCCTCTGTCATGCGTGCTCAAGCACAATGTAAGCCCTTTGTCACATGATCCGAAGGAAATGATGACGGACATCAATGTGCTTGGTCCGTGAGTGTTGGACCGGGTTGCCGCTATCTTCACCGCGCTCGTTATCGCATAGAAGAGGCACATGGTCAAGTTTAAGCCCAAAGTCAAGCGGTGGTATGTCAAGTAAAGCAACTGTGCACAACAACTCCCTGCCGCTATATACTCAGCCTCAGCGGTAGATAGCGCCACGGAGTTCTGTTTCTTTGACGCCCATGACACAAGACACCTACCCAGAAAGTGACACGCCCCGGAAGTGCTTTTGCGATCGATCTTGCACCCGGCATAATCTGAGTCAGAATAGCCTAGGAGCTCAAATCGCGCACCCTTCGGGAACCAAAGACCTATGCTAGGTGTGTGTTTCAGATATCGAAGAATTCGTTTCACAGCAGTCATATGCATTTCTCTAGGGGAGGCTTGAAATCTAGCACACATACACACACTAAACATGATGTCCGGCCTAGATGCAGTCAAGTATAACAAAGCACCAATAATGGAACGATAAAGCTTTTGGTCGACATGTTTACCTTCTTGATTGAGGTCGAGGTGGCAGTTCGTCCCTATTGGTGTCCGGATTGGCTTGCAATCATCCATGTTGAAGCGCTTGAGCAGGTCGTGGATGTACTTCTCTTGGCACATGAAAGTCCCGGTCTTGAGTTGCTTGATTTGAAATCTCAGAAAGAAGTTCAATTCTCCCATCATCGACATCTCGAACTCCTTACTCATCATGTCGCTGAACTATTTGACCAAGGACTCATTTGAGCTACCGAAGATGATATCATCCACGTAGACCTGGCACAGGAACAGATCTCCATCCACCACCTTAGTGAATAGAGTCGTGTCGACCCTTCCGACCGTGAATCCCTTGCCGATCAGAAAGTCCCTTAGCCTCTCATACCATGCCCTGGGAGCTTGCTTGAGACCATATAAAGCCTTCGACAGTTTGAACACATGGTCAGGGTAATGAGGATCTTCAAACCCCAGAGGCTGCTCCACATACACTAGCTCTCCAATGTACCCGTTGAGAAAGGCACTCTTCACATCCATTTGTTTGAGGATGATGTTGTGACATGTAGAGAATGCCACAAGCAATCGATAGCCTCGAGACGAGCCACAGGAGCATAGGTGTCACCACAGTCAACTCCCTCAATCATGTGAAACCACAGGCGACCAATCTAGCCTTGTTGCGCACCACCATTCCAAGTTCATCTTGCTTATTCTTGAAAACCCACTTGGTGCCAATCACGTTGCAATCGCTTGGTCTTTCCACTAAGATCCGGACTTTGTTCCTCTCAAAGTTGTTCAGCTCCTCGTGCATAGCATTGATCGGTCGAGGTCACTAAGAGCCTCTTCCACTTTCTTTGGCTCAAGCTCGAGACACAAGCGCCGTGTGCTCACGAAGCTTGCCAAAGCACCGACCTCACCGCGCTTCAGCTGTCCTTGACCTTGTTTGCACACCTTGAGTCAATTCCCCAATCACTTGATCAATTTGGATGATCACGAGCTATGGTGTGATGGGTCTTGATCAAGCGAGGTGGTAGCTCGGTGACTCTGCATCGGCTCTGGTATGTCTGCCTCTGGGCGGCTCCACACTTGAGCTGTTTTGAGGCAATGCTCCCCAGTCGGCATTGGTTCGGGGTGAGAGGTGATGGAACCACCTCGGTATCCCTCTGAACCTCTCGGCCTCACATCACCGTGAGCATCTCCTCCACCGCTCTTGCCAACCTGCTCACCGCCCACATCATCCAAGTTCTCATGCTCTCCTTGGCTCCCATTGGATTAAATCGAACTTCACATCGCAGTCTCCTCAATCGACCATTGCTCTCGTTGTACACCACGAAGGAAGACCCTCTGGTGAGTACCCCAAGAAGACTCCGTGTCCACTCTGCTCTGGAACTTGCCCAAGTGCTCCCTTCTTCTTGATGTAGACCTTGCGACCAAAAACCACGAAGTAGGAGACATTGGGTCGTCTTCCTACTAGCGGCTCGTGGGGCGTCTTCTTGAGGAGCTTGTGAAGGTCTGACTGTTGATCGATGGACAGTTTGTGTTGGACTTGCTTGACCCGAGCAGATGTGAAGTCTTGTACTCATCCAACATTGTCCTCGCCATCTCGATGGCGTCTGTTCTTCCTCTCAACCACCCCATTTCTTTGAGGGTGTAGGTAGTGAGAGCGGTGATCAATCCCTAACTCATCACAGAAGATCTCAACTGAAGTGTTAGTGAACTCCGTCCCATTGTCACTTCTCACCTTCTTGAGGGTACAATCAAAAGCATTTTGGGCTTTCTTTACAAACTTTTGAAAACATCTCGGTTGGAGTTTTATCGGTAGAAAGAAGACCCAGGTGTATCGGGAGAAGTCATCAACAATGACCAAGCAATAGAGATTTCCCCCGATACTCACATAGGTAGTTGGCCCAAAAAGATCCATGTGTAAAAGCTCAAGAGGTCGAGATGTAGACATGACATTCTTGGCGGGATGTGAACTTGCCACTTGCTTGCTTGGCTGACGAGCCTTTGCATAGCTTGTCTTTCTCGAATGTCACATCTTGCACACCAAGAATCAACTCGTTTTTGAAAAGTTTCTTCAAATTTGCCATGCCGACATGCCCAAGGCGTCTATGCCAAAGCCAACCAAGAGAGACTTTGGCGACAAGACAAGTCGAGACGGATCTGGCGAGCTCATTAAAGTTCACAAGAAACAAGTTTTCAAAAGCGAAAGCCTTTGAACACAAGTTTTTCATTTTGTTCAAAACCAACAAACCCTCGGTGAGAAATTGCAATGGAACCCCAAATCACATATTTGGGCAGCAGAGAGGAGGTTATAGCTCAAAGTTTTCACAAGTAGCACATTATCAATTGAAAGATCTGAAGAAATTGCTACCTTCCCAGCTCAAGAACCTTGCTCTTGCTTCCATCTCCAAAAGTGACCTTGGGGAATCTTGCCTTCCTCCCTAATGAGGTGAACAACCGGGGTTGCGGTCATGTGTTGGGTGCACCCATTGTCAATGATCAATGGCACCCTCCACTCCGGTAGTTCACTGTCATGAAGAAGATCACTTATGTGACTCGGGGACCCACAGGGAGGTCCCAGGGTTAACCTTCAAACCGGAAGCAACACGAGCAAAGCGATCAATCAATGACTTAGGCACCCAAACATGTGCCTTGTGCTCATTCTCGGACTTGAGCCCAACAAATCTAGCGATCATCCTACCACGATCATTTTTCTTGAGCAAGTATTGATCATACAACTCGATATGTGCTCTAGGGAATCTTGGTTGTGTGTGAATGGGAGTGTTGCGGTTTTGGTGCCTAGGTGGATGTGTCCTACCAATGTTGTGCCTAGGAGGTCCATTCGAGAAATTACGCCTAGGTGATTGCCAAGTGTTGTGATACCTAGGGCCTTGCCGGTTGTTATAGGATCTAGGACCATATTGCCAAGCACTATTGTTTCTTTCTTTGCCATGTGGAGTTATAGTGCCTAGGAGGTCCTTGCCAAGTGCCGTGCCCATTGTTCATCCTAGAAACATTGTTGCTAGTGTGCAAGTTGCTACCATGCCTCTTCTTGGGATGAGCCTGATAGTAACCTTGCCTATGGATAGATGCTCGAGGAACACTTGATTTCTTCCTCCCCTTTGGCTTCTCAGGGGTAAAACCCAAGCCACCCTTTTGGGAAGGTTTTCTTTGTTCCTTGAGCATCTTATCCAAGGCTAGGCTACCCTCATAGCACTTCCCAAGCCCCTTATCAAATTTCTCAAGTTTAGACTTCAACTCAGCATTTTCAATAGCGAGCTCCCTAGCAGCTAGTGCAAATTTACAATTATCAGATGTACACACTAGTGCATTGCTAGAGGAACTGCTAGAGGTGGAAACTAATCCAGTGCAATTATGGGCAACCTCAGGGCAAGCAAGAGTCAAATCAACAACAGGTGCAATAGCAACAGAAGTAACAGGCATGGCACAAGCAACATCCAAAGCATCAACAGGTGTATCAACTAGTTGAGCAAGAGGCAAAGCAACCAATTCATCATTCTTAGCCAGAACTGTCTCATGGTTCTCCCTAAGTGTATGATAAGTTGTCATGAGATCATCTAAGGATTCATTTAAAGCATCGCGTTCTTGTTCTAGCACATTGCACTTAGATGACAGATTTTTGTTAGAACCTAGCAAAGTAACATGCTCGATTCTAAGCTATCACATCTAGAGACAAGGTTTTTGCACTTAGTTTGCAAAGCAATCAAAGTTTTACCAAGCTCTAGGTTCTTTAGTGTCTCATGCTTATAAGCGCTCACAAGCTTCCCTAAGACAATCACGCATGCCTTCAACATCTTCCTCGAGTCGGACCAGTCGCTCACCTCGCCACTAGGTCGAGCCATCGAGCACTTGGAAGTGCGGCGAGTCGGTGAAGCCTTTGCGATGTAGAGGAAGTAGTGGAAGAAGCCCCATCGTCATCGAATACCATTCTCGAGCCTCGATGGCGGCCGTGAGACATCTTGGAGCAAAGGCGGAGGAGGTGGCACGGACTCGGCTATCGCCATGGTGGCCAACTCTTGATCGGTGATTCCTCATCTCGAAGCGGGCGTGTCATTGGGTGTCATCGGTCACCCATTCTCCCACAAAGGCTAGCCTCTTGCCTTGTGAGGCGACCCTTGAATCCAGACTTACAGGAGTCTTCTTCTTGTTGTCATTGTGCCTCTGCCTCTCGCCATCACCCTTGTCCTTTCCTTTGTCCTTGTACTTGGTGTTTCCTTACGGGGACACATTGAGCGATGTGCCCTTCTCCGACACTCATAGCATCGATATGGCGCATGAGTGTTTCGGCTCATCCTCTTCTTGCCTCCATAGCCATTTCTGCTCATGAACTGGCCAGCTTGCTTCATGAACAGGCCGAGGTGTTGGAAGCCCTCCTCGAGCTCATTCCACATCATCTCTCCACCATCCTCAGCTTGACTTGACTTGAGGCCACTCTGATTGGATCCACTGGCCTTGAGGGCGATCGCTTGATTCTTTGCAGGAGTAGGAGAGTCCTCATGATCATTGAGGAGCATCATCTCGTGCGCGGTGATCTTGCTTAGCAAAGCTGTGGGTGCCAGCTTCTCCACATCACCGCTGTTGGTGAGATAAGTGATGATGTCCCGGTAGTCCTTCTTGGGGAGGATCCGCAGCATCTTCCTGCACACTTCATCATTCGCAACAGTGTGACCGAGCCCCTTAAGCTCGTTAAGGATGGGGTTAAGCCGAGTAAACATAGCATTGACATTCTCATTTGGAAGCATTACAGGCGATCATAACGCTCCTTGACAACTACTAGTCTACCCTCCTTAACAGCAGAAGTGCCCTCGTGAATCTCAATGAGTGTGATCCATATGTCGTGTGCACTAGTGAGATTGCTAACTCTATCGAAGACCTCCATGCTCAAACCACAAAACAAAGCGTTCATAGCCTTAGCATCGGTCTCTAAGAGTTTGTTTTGTGCGGGTGTGGCAGGTATGTTGTTAGTGAGTGTGACACCATGAGGAGACTCTACAACCCTCCAAACATCCATTCCCATAGCCTGGAGGAATACTTTCATTCTCAACTTCCAAAAGCTAAAATTAGTGCCACTAAACAGAGGAATCCTATTGGCGGCTACACTACCCCCGTCAGCCATCTCTATGCGGTTAAGCAACTAGAGACCCGTGCTCTGATACCACTTGTAAGGATCCTAGGCGAGAGGGGGTGAATCGGCCTTTTCAAATTTTACTTCTCTCGATTAAGCTTGATTTACTTAATCAAATTAAGAGCCCAAGCTATCGATTGACCTAGAGTCTAGTTGCGGAAATGATCACAATAATGCTGGCGACTACTAGGAGGCTCGATGGCACTCACATGCAAGCGATCAAGACAATATGCGTAATTAAACAAGTAAGATGAGAAGGCGCAAACCGAGGTGTTTACGAAGTTCGATGCTCAACACATGAGCACCTCGTCTCCGTTGAGGAAACTTCTCACACAGAAGTCGGGACTCTCTCGTCCCTAGCCCTCAATCCACTCATGGTAGCTCTTCACCAACACATGGTGGCGAGCTCCAAGCCTTCACACAGGCGAGTTCTCTCTGGCGAGAGCACTCACACCCACCGCACCGACACACGGCACCGACCACCGACACACGGTGGGTTTCGTCTCAACACATGAGACACCCCCAACACATGGAGGATTTGGCTCCGACACACGGAAACCGTGGCACCCCGACACGGAGATGGCCGCCGACACACGGCGGACTTGTGCCTCAACGGATGGAGCGGATGTAGTCGTCACGGTTGATGAAGCCCGTGGCGTGGCGACGATCTCTCCGACGGCGAAGTCCCAAGAGCACAAGATCGAGATCGTCTCTCACCACTACCCCTTCTCACTCCCCATGAAAACTAGGGCAACAACGCCATGGGAGATGGGGCAAACCTTGAAGATGATGGGAGGAGGTAGGGATCACCTTCTTCTTCTCCTTCCTCTCTTCTTCTCCCTCTCAATCTCTCAAGCACATGGAACCCTAGGTGGAGGTGGGTGCCATGGGATGAGCTCTCATGGGTGGCTAAGGCAAGGGGTGGCTGCTAATGATGGCTCTCTCAATTTTACCCCGTACACTAAGCCCCTATTTATAGGCCCAAGGCGGAACCCTAGAAATGGACGGCTCAGATTAAATCGCGAGTTTCGGATCACTCTATCGGACGCCGTCCGGTTCCCGTCGGACGCCGTCCGACAGTGGGTTTTGCCAAAATTTGAACTTGACCGGACGCCGTCCGGTTGGTTCATCGGACGCGTCCGTCAGTGAGCTAGCGTGCGCGTGAACAGTGCCCACCAGGTGTTTGGTCGCGGGATTAGCCGTGGTCGGACGCTGTCCGGTCACAATCGGACGCCGTCCGACAGTGACTCCTGTCGCACCCCCGTTGACCAGACGCCGTCCGGTGCCCGTCGGACGCTCCTGGAGATCTACAGTGAGCTTCATCGGACGCCGTCCGTCATTGTCGAGACGCCGTCCGAGCGAAGGCTATGTGGAACTGGACTTAGCCAATTTTTGAGTTGGGTCGTTGGAATCCGCTGCTGTCGGACGCTGTCCGAAGACCGTCGGACGCCGTCCGACAGTGGATGTGATTTTGGGACTTAGCCAGAATTTGGCTTGTGCTCACCGGACGCCGTCCGACGGCTATCGGACGCAGTCCGGTGGGGCTGAAATTTTTCCACTCGAGTTTTTGACTATACCGACTTCGTCCGACGTCACACCTAGGGTTGTTGGCCTATCTTGTCGACTTGTGGAATTGGCGGGAGGTTTCGCGCCTAAAAAATATCTGGCTTTGAACTTGGCGGCTACGAAAACCCTGGACAGCTGTACTCCCCCGAACTCTCTCGAACCCTGGACACCTGGCATCTCTAGAACCCGCTCGAACTCACTCAGATGGACTGGAACTTGTGCTCAGTGGGACCTACAACCAGAGAGATGATCTTGCAGACATCAATGGGCCGGATGGGCGAAGCGATTTCTGCACACAAGGAAAATAGAAGAACTAGAAAATAAGATCCTTAGCCTTGATGCGATCCGTCGAGGCCCAGTTGGCATCAATTACCAAAACATTAAGCCCAAGGGAGACTTGATCTTACACTTGTCACGTCATCAAATCCGATCGTCCGTACTAAATAAACATTTAAAACAAAATGATTCGCTCATTCGACAGCAGCGCGGACAGCTTGCCCTCTTGGCTAGCTATGCTTTGTTCCACCCCGTAGACGAGCGTTCGAGCCTCTGCCTCATCTATTAATTGGCTAGAATAAACGCTGGCACGCACGGCTGTGCATAGAGACTAGCTTCTTTTTTCTTAGCTCGCCTGTTTCTTTTTTCTTAGTTGCGCTGGCACTCATCTTTTTCCTCTCCTGCTTCTTTTTTCTTGCCTCACAAAAAAGAAAAAAATTGAAAGCTTTCGAAAATTAAATCATGTCTGCACAAAGAACATCCGAAAAAATTGATGTTATTTAAAATTTTCAATCCAAGTTTACAAATAGTTCGCTCTTTCTTATTAAGAGCATATTTCTTCTCGATTTTCTACTTTTCGATTTTACCTTCGGCACGTCACCCAAAAAAAAACATAAATTTAGAAGTTTCAGAGCCATGCCTGCAAAAGAACATCCAATTTTTTTCCCAAAAAATTCAAGGCATTCATAAATGCAAGATTCGGACTAATGATTTTATTTTGGTCAGGTCGCAAAGTATTAATAAATATTAAAAGTTTTCACAAATTAAACTATGCATGCACAAAGAACATCCATAAAAAGTTTGATGTTATTCGGAATTTTTTTAAATCCAACTTTATAGATGATTGTTTTTTTCTTATTGAGGGCATATTTCTTATCAATTTTTCACTTTTCAATTTTACTTATTATAGGTTAAAAAATACATAAATTTAAAATTTTCATAAAGAACATCTACAGAAAGTTTGATGTTATTTAGAAATTTTTGAAGTCCAGATTTATAGATAGTTTGCTCTTTCTTATTACGTGCATTTTTTTAGATTTTCCACTGTTCAATTTTACTCATGGTACATCACAAAAAATTATAAATTTTAAAGTTCCAGAAGCATGTCTTCAAAAGAATATCCAATTTTTTTTTTTACAAATATCAAACGTTTTCACAATGCTGGATTCAAACTAAGGAATTTTTTTTTGCATATCACAAAAAATCATGCGAAATTGAAAGTTTTCAATAAACCATGCCTTCACAAAGAACATCAGTAAAAAATTGATGTCATTTAAATTTTTTTAAATCCAAGTTTAGAAATAGTTTGCTCTTTCTTACAAAGAGCATATTTTTCTCGATTTTGCACTTCTCAACTTTATTTATTATAGGTCGAAAATATATATAAAAAATTTTCGAACCATAGCTGAATAAAGAACATCCAAAACTAGAAGATTTCAAAGATCAAAGGTTCTCATGATGCAATCTTCGAGCTAAAGGTTTCTTTGTTAGGTCACAAAGAATCATAAAATTGCAAGTATACAGAAATTAAACTGTAGCGGCACAGAAAGCATCCATAAAATAGTGTAATGTTGCTCAAAATTTTTTGAAATTCAAAATTAAAAATAGTTTGCTCTTTGTAATAAAAGGCATGTTTGCTATTAACTTTCCGTTCTTTAGTTTTATTTATTGTGGGTCACACAAAAATATATAAATTAAAAGTTTTTAAAAAATTAAATATGATAGCAGTTCATGAATGTAACAAAAAAACATGGTGAGGGCTCATAAAATTATTTGAGCTTTAGAGATGTTGATCAACTTCTATAAAATGAATTATTAAATAATAGAAAATTTCAAAAAATAATAAAAGAGTAAAAAATTCAAAAGAAATAAAAAGTACCAGAATGCACTTTTATCTTACAAATTAATGCCACGCGCCACGGGTGCGTCGTCATCTCTAGTTTTTACTATAAATCATAACTCCTTATCTATGTACGAGCTCGTAGTCACAAATGCATATTTTTACTATAAAACATAACTCCTTATCTCTGTAGCAACACATGCTCATTACTAGACCTGCTCACGGGAAACCCGACCGAGCCCGGCTGAAGAAGCCTACCCGACCGATGCATCGGCCGGGCTCGGCCTTCGATTCCGGGTCGGGTCGGGCGGGCTGGCCTGGGATTTCACCGATTTTAGCTGTGGCGGGCCGGGCCGATGGGCTTCGGCCGGGCTCGGGCCAGTTTTCGAGCCCAGACTGGCCGGGCGAACTCGCTTTGGTTTTTCGGGACCGGGCTTTTCCATCCGGCCCAAGCTCCCGCCCGGTTTGAACAGGTCTACTCATTACTGACTAGAACTCGTTCAGTACTGACATGAACTGCTTGCATGATGCTTGATGTATCATTTTTTTGGTACAATTTCAAATCCAAATGGTGAATAGCAAAGCAATTGTTCACTTGTACATTTTTTTTTTGTTTACTAGTACTCTTTTCAACAAGATATAAAAGCACGTGAGGCCAACAATGTCAATGAACCAAAGTTGACTCGAGCAAAACATACCAAAATTGATCTACTAGCTCAATTTTTTTTTACTAAATCACTTAACAATAAAGTGTAAATAATGGTGCACTGTTTATATTGATGGAATGATATAGCCCCTCATCGTTGACATCTCGACTAAAGACTCATATTTCTTGAAGAGATTGATACCTTCATGATACATATATAATGACTACTCCAAGACTCATATTTCTTGTAGAGATTGATACCTTCATGATACATAATGGTACCTGACGATAGTTGATGATACCTTATACTTGGTGATAATGCTTAACGCTGTCTATCTGATATCTATATGATACTTGTATGATACGCAGTTATACCTATGTGATAACTTTATGATACTATGGCGTTGCGCGTTTTGGCGTTTCCGACGTACATTGCGTTTAGGATTCAAATTTTTCAGCGTTTCGTCCTAGTACGTCTCCAGCTCGCCATGCGCTCGCAACGCTACGTTATGCTACGGAAGGTCGAAACGAACAACACCTTCATGTTACATATCTAATACCTACGCTCAATATTAACTACATGGCAACTTTTTATTTGGTGGAGTCTTAGGCCCAGTTCTTTTTAGCTTATCAGTTTAACGGCTTAACAGCTTAACGACTTATCTACGTTTGAAAACACATGTGCTTTGAGTTTTTTGGGTCTATTTTTTCGTTGTTTCGAAGATGGGTCCTAACTCTTTAAAAAGCAAGTCAAGCGAAAATGTAACTGAATCTCGAAACTACCTCGAGAAGCTCTCGAAGTTCAGTCATTTCAACCGTTCAGCCGTTCAGATCAGCTCAAAAGAACAGGGCCTAGAAATAGGGGTTTTCCAACGGTGAAGGAAACGGACATGCTCCCACACATGACTAGAAAATGAGCAACCCTCAAAATGATTTAGGACAATGAAGGACAACAGTACAATAGAAAGGTCTAGATTATATTTGACCATGATATGATACATGGATACTATGGGGACCACAGAAGATCCTAAAAATACAACTATCTAGGATTTTAGTTGCATTTCAAAATAGTACAAACAGTCAAACTTTATTTCATAACTAGAGTTATTTTACAATATTGCTTACAATTTTTAATATACCTCCAAAAATTACACTTCAAGACCACAGACATGGCTCGAGTGTAGGATATACAGCAAAATCTTCTAAGTCTTCAAAAGAAAGGACCTACCCAAAGGAAGAGTAGCCCAAAAAAGAACGAGTAAGCACTTACGTGCTAATAGGTTTCCATATGCAAGCCTATTAATTACATAAGGTTTTAACAGAAAAATAACAGAGAGATTTAAAAATAGACTTAATGTATATTTTTAAAATAGTTTTAAAAAAAAACGTATATTTTGCCAATTCTTTTGTAAAACATTTTCGAAAGAAAATTTTGATAAAAATCAGACATTCAAAGCTGACTCTAAGGTGTCTTCCGAAGAGCTGACATGTTCCTATAGTGTTTTCATCAAGAGTAGCACTTCCTTTCTTTTCCTTTTTCAAAATAACCGGTGTGCTTGGATATTTCTTCAGGTTCCTATCACCAGAATTGCGTAAGCAAATCATCTTTCTCTGACCCTTCCCTATGACAACAAAAGAATCAGCCAGCTTTTCGAAAAGATGAACGAGTTTAACAACTCCATACTCTGATACATAGAGGTGTCTTCCGAAGAGCTTTAGATATTCTGAAGGAACCCGGACAAGTGGAACACATCCACCAGATAACTCAAACAGCCGTATTAATTGACCCTTCAAGCCTTGAAGATCACCAGGACGGACCCACCATGACCGCTCATCTGTCAAAACTTGGCTTGTCTCTGAACGTTCATTCAAACCACATGGTAAATTATGTGACCTTGATGACGTACAGCGATTCCCATCAGCAACAGTACAATAAGCTTTGTATGGTTCTCTCGTGATCTGGAAAGAGTTGTAGGAATACATCTGGTTGCTATTAGCTCTGCCACCACATCCATTCCTCAAAGTTCCTGTATAGACAATGGCCTCCTCCTCATACTGCATACTAGAGAATTGCCCCAAAACCCCACTATTGGCATAGCCTGGAGGATCAGCAGCACGGTGTGGTACTTCAATCTGCATGTCAGCGAACTGTCCCCAAGCCCCATTATTGACATAACCTGAAGGATCAACAGTGTGGCGCCCTAAGGGTCTAGGAACCACAATACCTTCGCCATGGGCAAGACTAGGCCAGTCCCACACAAAACTCCCAGCACTGCTCAAAGCGGATGACACAATAACTGAGGATGGAATGGCAAGGACAATAGTGTATCCACGCTGGCCAAGTATATGCAATGCAGGAGCAAAGTCCACGTCACCAGATATAAGCATAATGGATGATGGTGGGCGATTGTCCAGGGCAAAGAGAAACATATCAACCAGTATAGCCTTATCAGCAGCATCTTTCCGTCCATTTGGAACATCAACAAGTTTCACTCCAGTTCTCTGACATCCCTCCCTGAGTTTTCTAGGGAAAGCATTAAAATCTCCATAAGCAGATAGCATTGTCACAGCACCTTTAACAATATGATGCAGCCGTAATGCCATCCGGACATTTCCAGCAACATCTTCTGGTCGAACATCACTTGGAACAGGGCAATTCTCAATGTCCCAAAAGATAGCTACTGGACCAAGGACTGCATTTGCCTGGCCATTTGCTTGAGAGTGCCCCATATTTGAAGTAACAGTTATCATCCTGCTTGCATCTGATTCTGACACAACAGCTTTCGGAGAAGGTGAAGCAACATGACTAGACATTGCTTTATCGTCAAAGGACATTATGCCTCCTGCATATTGAAAGAATGATAAAGTTTCAGAAACTGCAAGGTTGGTAAATATAATAACCTCAATAGCATGTAAGTGAGAAGCTACAGTTGTGTAAGTATGCAGTGCCATTGATTTTGAAGACAAGATAGTTAGATATCAGCTGCCAACATTCAGATTAAAGAGGGACATCCTCAGCTGTTACAGCAGAGGAGTGCCGTTCCCTGCATGTGAGGGGAAGAAGAGAGAGGAGATAGGGGAAAGGCTACCGCACATTGGGTGGGAAATGAACGGCTGGAGGAGCATACGGCAGGGGATCCCAATCCTCAAATTTAAAGGTAAAATCGGGTTGGGCATGGGCAATTGGGCATATATTTCTCTCCCATGTTATAAACCATATTTTTTCACGGATCTGAACTTGGATATGAATACAGATATAAATTATTTTGAATATAGATCGGAAACAAATAAAATAATAATCATTACTCCCTCCGTCCACTTTAATAGGGCGTGTATTTTCATTTGAGAAAGTCTTTAAAGGTAAACTTTGACCATTGTATCAAAAGCAATTTGAAGTATTAACATATTGTATACTAGCGATGCAAATAATTTGACTAATTATTGGTCAAGTTTTACAAAGTTTAACTTCTTCAAACAAAATAGATCTTATAAAAGTGGATGGAGGGAGTAAGATTTTTCACATAAACTTGGTGAGAAACTGAGGATGGAAATGCCATGATGTAATCTATAACAAACTGCAACCCTAACATTTGACATATGTACAACTACAGGTGATGCAAGCACACCCACACAGTTACTAACATTTGAAACTGCAAAAAATCCATTGCAATTTGAATGTTTTATCAAGTAAATGAAGAAATCACATATTACATATGACGGAAGATATGGAGCATTTAAATCAGCAACAGCAGTAGATGGTGTGATTGTAATCCTTATTCTCTAGCGTGATTGCACAGAGTTTGGAGAAGGATATAACATAACTCTTGTTCGTAGTGACTTTTGCAGAAATGCTAGGCACTTCTGCAACTAGTCAATACAATCAAGTATAAACTTGCCAGAAAGAACTTCAGAACGTTGTATATCTTATCCTGCAGAGGCCAACCGAACTGAAGGCACCTCAGGGGGTACCCACGGATGTCCAACCAAAAACCTTTATCTTGCTTATCAACACATATCAGAACTATCATTATCATGGCAAAAGTAAAATTGTGATAGCTCATGACCCATAACTTTACAGTAACTATTCATACGAACAGCTCATTCATGAAAGAGAAGGGCGCCATGGCCAATTATCAGAGACATCAAACCATCGCACACGCCCAAGATTCATTTGCCATAATCTACACAGAAAATAACTTCTGACATCAAATTCTCGCCAGGAACAAGAATAGAGCCGCAGTTTCCTGAGCCCTAATCCAGCGAACATCACAGGTAGCCAACTCCACGGTACGAATTCCAGGGCCAAAGAGGCGGAAGCACCTTGTGCCCCGCTGCGCGGGCTAAAGAAATCATCAAAGAAACCCAGGCCACAAGCAACCAGCCGGCACCCCACTAAAGCCGTGCAAATTCGCAACGTGTAATCCAGCCCCGGAATTGCTACGGCACAATTGCACAAAACGAAAATTAGGGAAGAGCGAAGGCAACCGATCGAGGTAGCCAGGCGGCTCTTACCGAGAGAAGACTCTAGCCCGGGCAGAAGGATCTATGGCGCGGTGTCCGCAGGGGGAGGCGGAGGAGGAAGCGCCGGAAGAGCTCCCGCGGCGGCGGTTCAGTGCAGAAACGACGGATCGTCAGCTGTGGCGGCGGCGGCGGCAGCAGAAGGGTTTGGCTATCTGGGCTTCGGGATTCGGGAGAGAGAGGGAGTGGCCGCGTTTTAAGCTGAGGGAAGAATCAAGGAATGGCCTCGCTGACAGGCGGGCCCATGGGCGGGTTATCCTTCCTAGCGAAGTACTCCAGCCTACATATTCCGGCCTGTTCATATCTCTGTGAACTGTGACGCCGCCAAAAAAGTTATGAAAGTCTAGACAGGTTGGGAAGACTTCGTAATGATATGTTTGAAATGATTGCACTTTATAATAGCGTGTCCATATTTTTTAACTTCACTGATTAAACCAACGTGTTTTAGGTGCCTAGGTGATGTGACGTATTTATGTCGGAGCAAATACAGCTGAGTAAAAAAAAAAAAAAACCCCACGGCGCGAGCAGGCCTTAGCGTTTGAGGGCAGCGGCGGCCTCGGAGAAAAAAGGGCGAGCTCTGCGCCGCCCAGATCCGGCGTCTCCTTGTGTCGGCAGCAGCCTTCTGGCAGTTGTCGGGTAGAAGGAACACGGATCTGGGCGGGGCACTTGGGATCTGAGATTTCTTCGTCAGCAGACGGAGCAATAAGGTGTGATTTTTCTTCGTTTTAGCCAATAAAAGTCCTCGTTGTGTCGACACGACGGAGGAAGATGCAGAGCTTCGGCTTGGGCCTAAGTCAACGCGGCATTCGTGGCCAGCTTGGTGATTTGGGTCGGAAGCAGGGCTTCTCTTCCGGGCATCCGGTGATGGCCAAAATAAAGTTGTCAATTGGAAAAAGGGGAATCTGTTTTGCCCTTCTTCGTTTGCTAGATCTGATTATTTCTGATTTGTTTCTTACGCCGGAGATCTTGGTGGAGTCGAGCCAGCCGAGTGCGTTTTTTCTATGGTTATTCCTTCTTCAGATTGTTCCTCGAGTCAGAGATTCAAGCTGCCACGACTACTTTTTGATTTTGATCTTTCAAATCTGCTTCCCATGGTGGACGAGGATGAAGAATTTGATGCTATGGTTGACTACGGCGGTTGTTAGAGTACACGAAGACGATGGAGTTAGAGAGAGATTCGGAGATGATGGATTGTTAGCATTAGACCCTTGTCAGGATCATATTGTAATTTTGTTTTTGTGTGAGGGCTTCAATGTAAGAGGGACACTGATATTTTAATGGTAAGTCTCTTTTCTCAAAAAAATACAGCTGAGCAGGCGCAGTCAACGATTATCCATCAGGCCGCAAGTTTATCGGAACTTCAACCTTCCAAGGTAAGAGAAAAAAAGTTCCCAAGAGTTTGGATGAGCAGTTTTAAGAAATTTTCAACGACTAGCTTTGACATGAGCCACTTTCTTATTTAGTGTATGTTGGTATTTTAGAACAGAAAAGATAATAAATGGTATGTTGTTCGGTATAGAAATTCACTATTGCCTCTAATTTCTCGGCTGTTGTGGTGAACATGGTGACGCAATCTATCCTGCAAGGACGATAGGGAAGAGCGAGCTCATCTATGATGGCTCGCAATGATAAGGGCTCTTCTACAACAGTGGCTCTGAACTCGTATGCTAATGCATATTTTTACTACAAAACATAACTCCTCCTTATCTCTGTAGCAGCACGTAGTCACAAATGCATATTTTTACTATAGGCGTTGCGCGCTCACAACACTACGCTACGCCACCGAACGCCCAGACGTGCGCGCCCATATATAAAAACTCCTTATCTCTGTAGCAACACATTCTCATTGTTGACTAGAACTCATTCAGCACTGACATAAACTGCTTGCATGATGCTTGATGTATCATTTTTTTGGTACAATTGCAAATCCAGATGGTGAATAGCAGAGCAATTGTTCACTTGTACATTTTTTTTGTTTACTAGTACTCTTTTCAACAAGATATAGAACGTGAGGCCAACAATGTCAATGAACCAAAGTTGACTCGAGCCAAACATACCAAAATTGATCTACTAGCTCAAATTTTTTTAGAGTAAAATACACGGGCAATCTCTAAACTATTAGTCGATTCGCATCTAAATCCTTATTATTTAAAACTGTAGTTTTGGTTCTCTAATCTTTTTAAGTGGGTCCGCCCCGGTCCAAACTTACCACGTGACAGCTCTAGCGCTGACGTGGCACTGACATGTCATGTAAATTAGTTTTAAAAAGAGAATATCATTAAAAAGCATAAAATACGGGGAAATCATTAAAAAATCATTAAAATGTGGGGTCATTATTTTAAAAAACATAAAAATGAAAAAAAATTATGGGAAAATCATTAAAACATATCAAAAATATCAAAAGAATCATAAAAATAAAGGAAAATCATTAAAAATGGGGAAATCAATAAAATAATGGTGGAAAATCATTTAAAAAAGCATAACACATGAAAAATCATAAAATTATTAAAAGAAACATAAGGCAGTGTGGTCGCCTTTAATCCCTCTATAGTTGTAAGCGCAAAACCTCTATCATCGTCGTGTGTGGGAGCCCTTAAGTGCTATTTTTCCTATTTTTATGAATTTTCCTAATTTTTTTATGATTTCCTGTGTTTTTTATGATTTCTAAAATTTTTCAAGATTTTTTCTGAATTTTTTAAGTAGTTTATGTGACATGGACGGCCATGTCAGCGCCACGTTAGCTCCAGAGCTGTCACATGGTAGGTTTGGACCGGGACAAACCCACTTAAAAAGATTAGGACCCAAAACTGTAATTTTAAAGAATAGGGATCTGGATGAGAATCGTCTAATAGTTTAGGGATCGCCGGTGCATTTTACTCTTTTTTTTACTATATTACTTAACAATAAAGTGTAAATAATGGTGCACTATTTCTATGGATGGAACGATATAGCTCCTCATCGTTGATTTCTCGATTACTTCAAGACTCGTATTTTTTGGAGAGATTGATACCTTCATGATACATAATGACTACTCCAAGACTCATATTTCTTGGAGAGAGTGATACCTTCATGATACATAATGGTACCTAACGACACTTGATGATACCATATACTTGGTGATACCTAGCTAATGCTTAACGCTGCCTATCTGATATCTATATGATACTTTATAATACTTGTATGATACTCAGTAATACCTATGTGATAACTTTATGATACTTCGTGATACATACCTAATACCTACACTCAATAGTAACTATATGACAACTTTTTATTTGGTGGAATCTTATTGGAATAGGGGTTTTCCAACGGCGGTGCAAACGAACATGCTCCCACACATGACTAGAAAAGGAGCAACCCTCAAGGTGATTCAGGACAATGAAGGACAACAATACAGTAGAAAGGTCTGGATTATATTTGACCATGATATTTGATATGATACATTGAGAATGGATGATACACCTGATACTCAACTATTTATTCGTAATACTTGATGATACATCTGCCTGATACCCCCGATACTCGATGATGCCCTTACTACTCAACACGATACTTGACAGTAATCATGATGTACTCAATGATACTCATAATACTCGACCCAATACCTCTAGACTTGACAATTTACCCAATATTCAACCAGATACCACTGACCCGATACACGATGATACGCTCCACCACATGACGATACATACACGATACTTAGCAATACTCAATTCTTAAGTATATATCTCATACTCAATGAGATGAGATGATATTTTACTTGAAGAATTTTTTATATATAAAAAAAAACTATGTTGAATAGAAGCCAAGCGTGCGGCGTGAAAGCGGCTTGTAAACTTGTGCGGGAAGAGGCAAATGGTGGTTTGAAGTGGGAAGAGGACGTGTGTGCTCCCTCGAGCTTAGCGTTCTACTCCTGCCTTACTAGACTACATGCAATACGTTGCATGTGACGGAATGAGCGAACAACACGGAACGAGTGAACAACATAGAGCGATGCAAATCCAACGACGAGGGCTTGTATCGTTCGAAAGCGTCGAAACGACGTAGGGTTGTGCAGGCACGTCCTTTTAGAAAGGGTTTGATCATGTTCGAGCTGCAGTGAATCACCATATCTATTTATTCATGCACTATATCAACTTTCCATAAATGAAAGAGGTAAACGAAACTAAAGAGTATAACGGCACACGATGTGGTAGAAAGTTACGGGTAGTAAAGTACAGTTAAGTAAAGATTTATTTCCCAACTAGAGGAACATTATGTGCCTCTTGTCCATCTCTAGGACATAATGAAAAATAAAAAACTTTTGGCATAGAAATGGAACTTTTAGTTTGAAAAGTTTAGCTCAATACTTTTTTTAAAAAAATCAACTATATTTTTCATAAAATAAATTTGAAGAAAATTTTTACTTGGGTTTAATGAAATTTGTTGCCTATGTTTTCATGTACAACCAACTCTTGCGATAAGAGACTACATGCAGGTTCTTTAAGGATTTGTTAATGATTTGGTTGTTCTTTGAGGATTCGTTGATGATTTAGCTATAGGCTATGGCCTCTCTGTAATAGAGTGTTTTCCGACATGAATGGAATCTTTGTCATTTCGTTTTTCAATAAAAAAAGAAGAAGAAAAACTGCATATAGGAATAAACAGAGAAATGTCCGGTGCATGGACTTTAGTGTTTCTAAAGTCTCGATTAGGATGTGTGATGGTGCATTGGTGCGATAGGAATAGAAAGGGAATTGTTCGATGCATCTACAGATCTAGAGATGGATCCTACCCAACCCAATAGCTAGATCAAGGTTAAATCGGTTCCTCGATTCCACACAGGTCGAGTCTGGGTCGACCCCTGCCTGGTCCCCATCCATTTCCTATAATCCTATCTTAGAATTTTAATCAAAAGACCATCAGTACATCGCCAACCTGTCCTAACCCTTACCAAGCCACCAACCTCGTCCACTCCCCTCACTCGTGTGGTCACCACCGCACTCGGCGTTTTGGCCACTCCCTCCCTCTCCTCCCAGCACTCTCCTCTCTCTCTCTATCTCTATCTCTCTCATGAGCCTAAGCACCTCGCTAGGGATGGCAAAAATACCCATGGGTCCGGATTTGGGTCCAGCTTTGGACCCATGGGTCTTTTGCTTCGGGTCCGGGTCCGGGTCTGGTTTTGGACCCATGGGTACCCAGACCCGGACCAGAATTACAGAGGCTGACAAGTGGGTCCAAAATATTCCTACACTCTCACAGTCTTGTCTCCTCTCATTCCCCAATCCCCCCGTGCCCCCCTCATTCCCCCGCCGCCCCTCTTCCCCCAAATCCCCCTAGGCCCCCAATCCCCATCCCAATCCACGGAGCCTCCACGGGCGGGATCTCCTCCTCCCTCCTCCACGGCGGGACCTCCACGGCGCCTCCCTCCTCCCACGGCCACGCGACCTCCTCCTCCCACGGCCGGGGGCCTCCTCCTCGACGGCGGCGGCGGGCGGGGCAGTCGCTTCCTCCCCACGGTGGCGCAATGCTGCCTCCTCCCTCCAGGCAGGCATGGCCTCCTCCCCGACGGTGCAAGGCCCTCCCCCACGGCGGCGGTTGGTTGAGGCGGCGGCGGCGGGCGGAGGCGGCTGCTGCTCAAGGCAAGGACGCTGCTCCCGAGAGAAACATGGAAGGCGGCGCGGCAGGAGGCGACAGCAGCGTACAGGTCCGGGAGGCGGCGTCTGGTCGCGGAGCACGGCACGGCCAAGATCTGGTTGGACCTGACGGTACCTGCTCGGTTCGGTACTACTGGTCCGGTCCGTATAGGTTTAGACCCAATAGTGATTTCGGGTCCGGGTCTGGGTACGCGGTTCAGGTCTCGGGTCCGGGTCCAAGACAGCCGAACCCGAAGGTACCCGACCCGATTGCCATCCCTACACCTCGCACAAAGCCAAAGCCATCGCTGTCGACCCACCTCCTCTTTGCACCACCGCATCTAGGTGCGCTTCCCCACTCCTCCATTGCCAAAGCTACCACATCTTCTTGTTTGTTGACGTTGAGCTCCTTCGGCTCCGGTTTTCATTCTCCCACAACGCTCGACCTCCTATAGTGGTCGAGGCTGACACGACAATAGTAGGCCATCTCCTTGGCGGCATTCCGCGAACTGCACTCCACCACCCATCTCTCTCTCCCTCTCTTGGGTTCGGGGCGAACCGATGCCCCGATGATTCGGATCGGGTCCTATCGAGGCTAGTTTTTGGCGGTCCTTGATGCAGGCAAAGGTGGGTCAAGTCGAGGCGATACCCGATCCGACCCATCTAGACCTCTAGGTGAATTAACTAATGTTTCTAAAGTTGAGCTGCCATGTTGTGGGTGGTTAATTAACTAAGAGAGAAAACAAGATTGTGCAACAATGGTTTGTGAGTTGCTCCAGGTGAGATTCGTTATTTGTGTAATAATCACTCGATTTTCTTTTGAGTTAATTGCATACATGTCGTTATCAAGTGTCCATTACACATATATCCCATTAATAAAGTTGGTATTCTCGTTGACGCCATTATAATTTCAAACCTATTTCATTGATGCCATTTTAGTCTAAAATGATCCAAATGCCCCTACGTTCCTCCATTTTCTCTCTCCGGCCATGTCCCTTCTATGAGCACCTCGGCAACGATGGCACGATCGCCTGGAGCTGGAGGGCGGAGGTGGAGCTAGCACAGCCAGCCAAATTACGAGGGAATGTGGCCGACCGGAGGCAGAGACACCACGGGCCGACCGAAGCAGGAGGCGGCGGTGGCGACTCGGTCAAGGCAACAACAGTAGTAGCTCGATCGAGGCATGACAACGGCAGCTAGACAACGTCGACAATGGTTCAAAGTTCAAACCACACTCAAAAGTAGGACATTTCCCATTGATATAAAAACTTTGGTACCTAAAACAATAGCATCTCCAATTATTGCCCCTCTGAATTGTAAAATACATTTCTGAAAGCAGCTGATCCCAGCGTCTCTTCTCACCATCCTAGAGCTTGGGGCAACGACGGCGGAAACTCGGCCGTAGCGACTAGCCAGAGCTCGCCTACGACGGCGCCGCGGCAGGATACTCAAGCTCAATCGTCACCCGCTCGCTCACCGGGAAAGGCCGTTGCCACCTGGATACAACAATATAATGCACCAAGCTTGTATCTGAATATAATCACCCCTCGACAAATCGAATATTGTATCTAAATTTACTCAGATCCAACCGGATCTGGAGCCTTCTAACCATCCAAGCTGGATAGGATTGCAATCATAATGATCCTAAAAAGAATAGGAACCTGTATGAGCGTACAATCCTTGCACACCGGTACATCAACCTGTAAGAGCGTACAATCCTTGCACACCGGTACGAGTGGATGTAGAGCACCAAAATAATGAAATTCCATTACTGCTCACATTACTAGCACTTAAAATACTTCCACCGGCTCATGCCATGTTGCCAGCATAAAAAAGTTAGTACAGAGCCAAGAAGTAAACTACAATGACCACACTTCCGAGTTACAACCATTACAGAACTCTGTTCATAAAAGGGGCACGTCTTATCTGATATCAAAAGCCAAGTGAATCTTAAGAAACTGAAACATAAACATCTTGCAGATAACTTCACTTCTGAATCCTATGTGAAAGCATCCTTAACGGTTGGCCTTGGCAACACGCTCAATCTCATCCTTCTTCTTGATAGCATAGCTTCATAATGACAATGCATATCAAATACCATATCAAAGATTCATTCAAGTCGTGAAGTCATACAACACAAACTAAATAACAGAGGGATCAAGACAGTTGAACCTCATGGAACATGTATAAAGAAATGAAGTGATAAAAGAATCCTAAATAATCACATTATGAAGCAATTTGTAACGTGGGTTGTGTTTTCCTAGTTTCAAGAATTCTGGGAGATATCAAAATTTTGGTGAACTTTAAAGAGCTCGCAGGAGACATTAACAATACAGAAATCCACTGTTCCAAAAGAAAGTAACACAATTATATGATTTGAATATGGAAAAATCAAAAATAAAGGGCCATCATATGAAAGATACTGACCTATTTAAGACAGCAACTAAGACTTGTCATAAACAAATCAGCACCAAGATCACATGACATATAGCTCAGTCAAGGGCCTGTCCAATCCAGCATTTGGTCCTTTTCCACCACTAGCGACAAGTTTACTTACGGCATCACCAACCCAGACCTTAATTAGGTCAACCCAGCACTGTCCAACCACTAATCATCTGCATTTCCATCTCTTCTATTTTATTTTCTACAGTACTGGGTCGACCTTAATTAGGCCCCCTATCAGTGATGCTCTTAAACAGACAGAGGTGGCACTGGGTGGCCAGACAGATCAAGGTGGGGCCATGATTTGGTGAGCCTAGTGTGTGATTTCTTTTAATTATTAGTTCTCTTATGTACAAGTAAACAGTGTTACAAAGGCAGAAAACCAGAGACTGTGGCTCCATTCTGTAATTGCTTCCTCAGAATAGTGAGGTCGTATTGCCAGCGCACCATATTTGGATAGAACAGAAATTAATTACCTGTTTGAAGAACCTTTGGCTGCATTGATAAGCTCATCTGCAAGGCATTCTGCAATGGTCTTGATGTTCCTGAATGCACTTTCCCTGGCTCCAGTGGTAAGAAGGTAAATTGCCTGGTTCACACGCCTCAGAGGTGAAATATCAACAGCCTGCCTTCTAACAGCACCAGCAGAACCAATACGAGTGGCATCTTCCCTTGGCCCACTGAAAGAAATTTTATTCAGCAAAAGAGATTGGCGTTTTGAGTTTGACAGTCTCACATGATTGGAATCAGAGTGGTCATATAGGACAAATATAAATCTAACAAGGTTTTAAGAGAAATAACAGTCACTATATACTGCAGTGAGTGAGAAGAAACATACAATTTACTATAAAGAATAAGGCACATTTGTTTATATGATGTTGCATCCAGGAGGTGAGACACCATATTTGTTAGTTTGTTACGATCTAATACCAGTAAACTATCCTAACATAAACAGCAATTCTTTCTAAGATGGAACAGAACATGTATTTTGTCCAACAAACAAAATAATTCAATAATGTACAATGTTTGCATTTTAGCAAGCAATATAAAGTGCATAGGAATTCAAGGAAACTCTATTGTTGTATCCAGGAAAGAACCTTATAAATATTCTCTGTATGTCCCATACATAAAAATATATAAACATATTTAGGCCATATAATTAAAAAATTCAATGCCACTTTTATATTGCAAAAAATTACATATAAAAATAACGTGGAAGACCTCAACATATTTAGTCCAATATCAAGAATTTAGAACAACTTTGGTAATACCTGTTTATGATAGCATCAACAATAATTTGGATAGGATTTGCATCAGTTAGCAGATGAATGATCTCCATTGCATGCTTCACAATACGAACAGCCATGAGCTTCTTTCCATTGTTACGCCCATGCATCATCAAAGAATTGGTAAGCCTCTCAACAATTGGGCATTGAGCCTTGCGAAACCTCTTTGCTGAGTACCTCCCAGCAGTGTGGGGAAGATATACAGCATGCTTTGTAGCAGTCACAGCAAGGTAATCATTCAGGGAGATGTCACTGATCTACAAAAGAAGTTTATCGAAAGAAATTTAGGTGACGCTGATGTAGTGGCAAAAAAAAGTCACGACAAATGACAATCATAGAACACTTTATAACATGAGAAAAATAAGTTGACTATCTCGTAATCTAACAAGAGACAACTTTTATGGAGCAGAAGAATACCTAAGGGAATTTCAGCACAGTTTTCAACATTTATCTACTCTCCTTTTCTTGGTACTACAATGATCGGTACTATTTCAACAATACATAAAAATAAACAGGACCAGCATATTAAAGAAGCAAGATAACCAGTAAAATCAGATAGCATTTTTGTCTTTTCCAAGTAGTTATATTGCAACATCACTAGATCACCACACAAAGTAATACCATATCCCAAAAAAAGAATATAATCAAAACTTTAGATAAGAATATAGGATAGCTCAACATATAATAGATATTAACATATTGCACAAAGTGTAGCATGATGAGATTTTGGAAGAACTAAAAGAAATGACAAAAGCCTCAGGTGTGCACATAAAGAATCTAAATAAACAAGTGGGCAGCTGATACAAAGAACTTAGTTCCAGAAAATTCTAAGCTTCTAGTGAAGCTCCTGTTCACCCGACTCATGTTGATCTTGGCAAAGCATGCACTTTAAACCTTTGTCCCATGACACGAATTTCTCCAAAAGCGCTAGACAGATGATGTCACTTTTAACTTCAGATTATTCACTACCATAAAAAATTAATTCTAGCAACAGCAACAATGGCATGAATGGCGACAAAAATGAATTAAAAATTTAAATTCAATGCCCTGCTTGGCTAATTATCATCTAATCTAGCTGAATAGATAAAAAATAGATTTCGCTAAATAGCAGTAGCATGCTTTTTAAGTTTTAGGCAGGCGGCTATTTTTCCAGTTAGTCTACATTGTTTTTCCACTTTGGTGACTGTTTTTCCAGCTTGTCTACACTATATTTCCACTTAGTATAATAGTGGCAATTTAGTTGTTCTGTATTGGAAAAAAAAACTTATATACATATGCTTCCAACTTTTTGTTAATTAATTGTTGTTTTTAGATAAAAACCTGATTTGTAAGATTTTTTGGTTAACTACGTCAAGAAAATTCGTATAGCTTCTAGATTTTTTGGTGTGTTTTTTGTTGCTTTCTATGATTGTTAGTTGATGTGGGTACCATAAATCTCAAAAGCAACCACCGGCCACTAAGTCAGTCCCATAAGAAATAGCATATACTAAAAGTAATAAAACCACAAACATAAATCAAAAAGAACTCAGGCCCCTGAACGCTGGGAGAATCCAGTCAACAGCGCATGAACGCAATGTGCCAGGCAAATCACTGATGCTAATAAATTCAACAAATTTGATCTCTTTATCATGCGAATATGCGATAATATCAAACAACCGTAGAAAACCCTTTACACTCAGCTAGCATGCCGACTACTCATCTAAAAAATGAATCTTGCGCCACAAACCCTCCAGATGACAAACTAGCGCAGCTTCACCGGAACACTAGAGGGAAACCAAAACGACGCCTGAAAAATGCAGTTCTTTATATCCAGCATACAGCTGTTCATACGAAAACCACGCAGCAGAGTTACGGGATAGCCAAACCCGGAAACGCGGGGCCGAAACCCACCACGACTATCGCGCAAACAAAACGTTCAGCGCTACCAAAATCTCACTACCACGCGATCGAAAAGATCTAGCTAGTGCGATACGACTAAGAGATGTGAGGCTGATATGGAGAGAGAGAGAGAGAGAGAGAGAGAGAGGAGGGGAGGAGAGATACCTGGACATCATCGAAGGTCCAGCGGTTGAAGAGCTTCACCTCCTGCTGCTGCGGCTCAACCACCGCCATCGTCGCCGGAGAAGGAGGCGAAAGCGGAGGCCTTCGGGCGAGGAGGCAGGGTTCGTTCTCGACTGGGGGCGGCGGCGGAGGAGGAAAACCCTATCGAGCGTGGAAGCGCTTATATAGGCTCGGTTAGGGCAGGTGCTTTGAGATTCGGGAAGAAGTGGTGACTCGATTAGCATTCTTAGGCTCCGTTTGTTGTGGACGTATTCAGTGCAAATACACATTGAGTGCTAGCATACTAACAACAGATCTGGGCCATCGGATCCATAAGGAGCGGCCCAGATCTGAAGATGTGTAAGTCACTTTTCTCACTTAAACACTTTCAAGAAAAAGCCTCTAACTTTTTAAATGGAAAGAGGCTTCCACCTTTTCAGATCTGGGCCACTTCCTGTGGATTTGATGGTCCAAATCTATTGTTAGCATATTAGCACTGAATAACCATTTACACTGGATATGTTGCCCTGTTTGTTTAAGCTGCATCTTCTCCAAAAGTTGTTTATAGGAAAAGTCACAAAAAAACTAACTTCTCATATCACAGTACAATTTTAGACTTTTCGGGGCTTTTAGCTTCTTGGAGGAGGGTTTCAAAAGCTGGCTATTTGTTTGAGCTTTTGACTTTTAAGGCTAGAAGCTGTCTAGAAGCTCAAACAAACAGGGCCTTATTTACAACTAATGTATAAACATTTTTTAATAGCCAACATATCGGGCGCAAAAGTTCATTGGTTGTAACATGCTAACAAGATATATGAATCATTATATTTATAAGGAGCAGCTCAGATCTGGAGCCCTTCGTGAGTATCTCTGGTCCTTTGCGTCGATAGTGTATGGGTCTTGGTATTGATGACAGGAAATTAAAATGATTGAGGTTCACAGGGGTGTTCTTGGTATTCTTGAAACCCTAGCAATGTTGGCGGCATCAAGGAGCGACAGACTTAGGGAGTCAAAGGCGTGACCAGGCGTGTGGCAAGGTCATGTAGTTAGTTTAGGGTTGCCGGTTTTTTATTTTTGCTGTTTTGTCAAGTGTGGGTCGAAATGCTTCGGAACTTGTCAAGTCTTGGATCATCGCGATGCACACTGATCTCTTCTCTATATGTCTACGAGCTGTAGAGTTAGTGTTGAGAATGTGCGAGAGGTTGTTGGGGCTAGGGTTAGTGAAACCCTTAGCCGCTACTATTGTCTGCTCCACAAAATTACACAAAACCTTTGAATTTATTTCATGATTAGATTTTTCTCATTTAAAAGAAATTTTAAATTTATTCACATATTTTTTTCTAAACTCTCTGTAATTTTCTAGATGTATTTCTTACTAGTCAAATCAGAGACAAAACGATCATTTAATGGTCAAAAAAAACGTTCAAAGGGCCAAAATTGACGGCAGTGTCAAAAACGAAATGAAACACTAAAAAATGATGGCAAATTTTTTTAAAAAAGCCCGATCATAATTTGGAAAAATGTGACATTGCACAACATTCCAGTGGCATAAAACAAAATTTCTCATTTTCTGATGGTTCTTCGTTTAAGCCACTAGTTCTTAAAAAAATTGAAAACGTGACGTTTGACTAGGTTCTAGTCGAAGATATAGATGGCCAGATGGGCCGGGCCAAGTGGGCCTACCAAGCACTGATGTTGTGGCTCGACGGCAAGCACGACCCAACACGAAAATAAGCGGGCCATGCTTACCAAAGACGACGAGGCGTGCAGCGTGCACAGGTCAAGGCAAGGCCAGTTCGTGGTGCAAGCAAGCAAGACGATTATATTTTTTGTTTTTGTTCCTTTTATCTATGTATATTATCAACTCTTGGTGTATTGAAACACAACCGCAGCTTGCTTCATCGCTAGCCGAGCGAAGCGCTATTGTTCCCACCTCCCACCGTGAGGTCGCGGATCGATTCCACCCCACGCCAAAAAATTTTGGCCGCTCTCTCGCTCTGCTTTCTTTCTCCGCCGCCACCATCATGTCGTCAGTAAAGCGGGCGGCAAGACGGCTAAGGTGCCTCGGCCTCGTCGCGTTCGGGCCTCGACCTCGGCCCATGGTAAAAGACGCAAGACGCAAGACGATTAGTTAACGGACGTCTTGTCTTGTTTAAACGGTCGCGGTCATTGTGTAAACGGTAGGCAAGATGGCTAAGGTGCCTCGTGTCGGGCCCGGCTTAAACGGTCGTGCCTTTTAACGGGCCTGCGTCTTGCACGGTCGGGCCGCCCGTTTGGCCATCTATAGTCGAAGACAGTGGAAAGCTCGATTTACAATTCTTTGTGTTAACCTTTCTTTTCTTTTCTTTTATGGAGTTCTCTGTGTTACTGTTCATATACTTGTTTATTGCGAATCCCAATCACAATTCAGATACAATAAATAAATGTGATGAAAGAAAGATCTCGAGTATGATCTTTTTAGGAGTTTTTTAGCACGCACCCCAATTATTTTTAACTGTTAATCTAATCTGATCCAACGGTGTTTATAAGGAGGGTTGAGACCTCATTTCCTTTGACTTCCCATTGACTTAATCGCATTACCGGTATATTCCCGAGAGTAAGTTCCTGTTGAATCGCCGCCGTAGTTGCGCAGCGCCCAGGCGGTTTGTTTCGTGCGCCATGCCTTGAGTAATATAAAGACTTAAAGGAAAAAACTCGCGCAGCCGAACAACTCCGAACGCTTAGTTGGGTTGGTCAAGGGAGTGCGCAGCCGAACAACTCCGAACCCTAAACTCAGGGTTGCGTAATACGGCTTTCTGCCTTGCGGCTAAGTCTGCTCTCGTAAACCCTCCGCGGCAGAGACACTTACCGCTCACGGAACAACCACTTGACGAAGCCTGCTCTCGTAAGCCCCCGCGGCAGAGACACTTTTCTTGTTCGGTTACCTTCAAGATTGTCTATCTTACGTCGACGAGCAGTTCATGGTACAAATCGATCAGGATACGGGTGTTGCCCTATCTCTCTACGCACGTGCTTGAATTCGCAAATTTAGGTTTTCAAGCATCGTCCGTACCGGGGGCTAGGGTGTCGCTCTTTCTCTTGTGCACCTGATCGAATTCGCAAACTCAGGTTTTCGAGCAGATGCACAACGGGGCTAGGAGTTAGGCTAGCGTTCTACCTTTTTTTCTAAAACTTTCTAGCGATGTTTCGCCTTGCTCTTAGTTTCATACTCGTTCTTGTATTTTTACTGCTCTGTTTTGCAGGGAAAAGATAAGTTTTTATTTACACTAACAAAAGTTTACAAGTACAAGGCCCTTTCAGGGTACTGTCCTACTGATACTTAGAAGCAAGCTGCTCTTTTAGCTCCTCAACCACTAACTTGAGGCACAGGACTTCCCCTTGGGCTTTGATCCCTTCTCTGGCCTCAGTTCGGAGACGTTCGGCTTCCTCCTTGCTGTGCCTGGCCTGTTCCTTGGCCTCTGCACGAAGGGCTTCGACCTCTTCGGTCTTTGCCCGCAAATCCGCCGTCAGACTCTCTCTGACTTAGGCGCTTCTCGGCGGTCTTAAGCTGCTCGGACAGCTTTTTGACCCTTCCTTCCGCGGCTTGCGCCCTTGCGGCCAGCTCGCGAAGCTCCTCGGCTCCTCCTAGATAGAGCCGCGGGGATGGATCCCTTTCCCCGGTCAGCTTGGCCTTAAGCTCCTTCACCTCGGCCGCGAACCGGTTTCGGCTTTCGGCCGCAGCCATGAGCTCTTTCTCGATCCACCTGATGTGCCGCTGGTTCCAGAAGGCTTCGGTAATGGCGTCGCGCTCAATGGCGACACCTTCTTGGAGGTCCCCCATGGTGCCTCGCAAGACCTGAGTGAGAGAAGAGCAAGCCCGTTAAATCAAACTGTTGGTGAACTTAAACGAACAAGCTTGGGTTTGAGATTACCTCTCGAAGCCTTTACTTCAAGTTCAGGTGTAGGCGTCTCCCAGGCCCGCGGGTTGCGAAGCCGTGGATACTCGGCACGATCGCGTGCCTACTGTTCCTCCGCCGCTTCTTCTTCTTGCGGAGTCGCGCGCTTTGGAGGCGATGTCAACTCGCCTTCCTTAAGTTCTTCTGCCCGTTCGCCTTCGGGCAAGATCGCCGCCGCTCTGCTCGGCGACGTCGGAGTGTCCGCGGACAGGGCGACTTGTGCGCCCTGCTCGTGGCCTTCCTCTTGCTCCCCAGCGACAGGTCCTTCGCCCTGCTCGCCGGTGATCTCCGTCGCGCACAGGGATGGGTTGCCCCTGCGATGAAGTGCCCGGCAGGACCGTCTGCTCGGTCCCGCCTTGGGCAGCCGGCAGAACCAAGACTTTGGCCCCGCTTTTCGTGGCTTCTTGTCCTGCCTCTTCGGCTTCCAGCCTTTCGATCGCGCCTGCAAAGACGTCCATCCGTTGGTGGAGCTCGCGAAGCGCGAACCACACCGCCAAATTTGTTTTTGAGAGCGAGCAGTCTCGTTGCTCGCGATGCACCATGTAGATGCTCGGGCAGCAGAGACTGCTCGATTGCCGCGTCCACGTCGTCCGTGGCGGTCTCCTCCTGGGCAGTTGATGAAAAAGAAATGAGTTAAATCCTGCGCGGTTCGGTAGAATGTAAAGGGAACAGTTTTGCTATTACGTACTTGTCGCAGAGAACTTAACATTCTTCTCTGCTCCTTGACGGAGCTTGCGTCTCTTGCTCGGGGGCTCCTTGGATTCTTCGCCTTGGCCTCCGGATGCTTGTGGCGACAGGCTCAGCTCCTCGCTGAGCTGAGCCCTCTTTTTGCGCAACACAAGAAGTTTTTTCTTGCGCGCAACTTCCTCTTCGAGCCTCCTCTGCTTGGCGATCTGTTGCAGCCGTTCCACATGGCCGGGGTAAGCTTGCGTGTATCGCTTCAGTCAGTGGGTCAAGTTCCGTACCTCTTCATCGCTCTGCTCGGTGAGGAGGGATGGGCTTGGACGTTTCATCCTTGGTTGACCGCGAGCGCGCTTGATCCGCTCGGCGCGCTTCGTTGCCGCAGGGGGCTTTAGAGGTTGTTGACGACCGCTGCGGCGGGGCAAGCTCCGCGTCGGCGCAGCGGCCACCTTGGGCTTCTCGGCTATCTTGGCCTTGCCCTTCCTCGCTCCCTCGGACTCGGAGAGCTCCTCGACGATCCCCTAGAATCAGCTGGTCCTCCTGCGTATTTGGGAAGCGAATGTTAGCATGCTCTAATCGTGTAAGTCTTGCAAACCGGATGGGGTTTTAGTAACTTATCTCGGGTGTGCGGACGAGCACGTTTTTGGACATGTGTAGGCCACCTCGCCGGTAACCTCGGAGTCCTTCCTGGCAGCCTTCAGCATGGAGTCGACCTGCTCGGTCACCCATGCGTCGGTTGGTTGCACTGTCCGAACAGAAGAAAGCATTAGTTCCTAGTTCCTGTTCGGACGAAACCACCAAGAAGAGTTGAGTGTTTAAAGAACTTACCCATACTCTCTCTGGTGATGTCCTCCCAGCCTTCTATCTTGTAGAAGGGGTAGGATCTCCTCCGCAGCGGACAAATCCTGTTCGCCACGAAGTCTCGGATGATCTCCCTACCCGTGAGCTCGAGGCCCACGAGGGAGGCGATCTTCCGGGTCAAATACCACTCCTCGTCGGACAGATCCGGCCGAGGCATTGGTGTTCCCTTCGCCGGAGCCTGTCCAGTGAAGATAAGCTTGCTGTCCTCGCTCCTCCTGGTATAGAACCACCTCATCCACCACGCGCCCATTGAATCGAGCAGCGGTGGACGGGGGTACGGAGCGTCGTCGGCGGTTGCCCGGAGCTTGAGGTAGTAGCACCCTAGTCCAGAAGCGGCGGAGCTGCTCCTCGTAACTGTGTAGTAGTGAAGGAATAGCCCCACCGGTGGATCGATTCCCAGATAGCCCTCACACAGGTGTGCGAAGACGGCCAACTGGAGGATGGAGTTGGGGTTCAAGTTGGCCACCTCCAGTCCGCTGATGTTCAAAAAGGCCTCCACGAAGTCGCTTTCGGGAGACCTCAACCCAAACACGGCGAAGTGCTCGAAGTTCACGAACTCATCTTCGCGTGGCTTCGGCATCTCCTCCTCCCCGGGCAGCCTTCAACTGCCGGTGTCGATGTGCCCCTCAGCTTCTAAGGCCTTCAAGTCCTCCTCAGTCATGCTAGTGCCGAAGAATTTGGCCATAGCAATCCCCAGGGTTGGACGAACAGATTTGGGAGTGAGTGTCGCTGTTTGATGCTTAGCGCGCTTGGAATAGGGCTTGGGAAGGAAAGGCATGAGAGCAGAAGTGGCAAGCCACGGGAGGCTTGGGTGCTTTTATAGTTCCATACGAGCAGCTTTGCAACAGATTTTTTCCACAAAACGGCTAGTTTTTTACTGCAACGGCTATGTAAAAACGGTCGCCTGTTTTCACTGCGCAGCGTAAGTTACCGTTAGAATCTGCCAACGACAACTTTTTCCAGTATCTGCACTGAGGGTTGGGTACTCTGCTCGGACATATGTGTTTTCCTGTTCGATGCAACAGAGTTGCTCGGCACTAGGCGAGTTTGTTTGATCCCGGACAAGTCCTGTTCGGAAGAACAATAACCTGCTCGGTAGTTTGTTGCACGTCTTTGTAGCAGCGAATTTCCCTCTTTGTGACATGGAGTCTGAAGAGGAAGACCCCACTCTAGTGAGATATTTCACTTGAGTCTCGGGGACTAGCTGTCGGGAATAAATTCATAGCCCATTGCCATGGCCCACTCCCTGACGGCCCAATCGAACAGCCTACTAGGGCCTAGCTCTCTGGAAGGTTCTATTAGGCCTATGTGCATCCTGCCGAACAGCTTTCTGGTTGGCACGGTGCGTAATGGCTTAGGATTCGTGTTTGAGTGTAACTCGAACAAGAGTTTTGCACGGCTACGTGAAGACCCGGACGTTGGTTTCCCGGATTGGAGCAGACGTCGTGATCCCCAAGAATTGGAGTATACCTTATCTACCTCAGGATGTATTTGGCATGTATCGAGTTCGTTACGGACTCGTGGTCAGCCTTGTCTGATTATCTCTCGGTAGGTCGGTTGTTCAACACTATATAAACAGGACCCCTACGGCGTGTAGAGGGGCCAATCCAAGACGATCTATCTGTCAGAAGATCGAGACTTAGCGCATCATCGCGTATTACTTCCTGTACACACATAATCTCGCCGAGACCTGTTCGTCTCGTCGAGTTTCCACCTTGTAATCCTCTTTGATATAAAGAAAGGCTGGACATAGAGCTATTATCTCCTCTGAGAGGCCTAAACCCGGATAAAAACCCTGTGTCTCCCTGTTGCTTGTTGATTGCTGTTTGTCTTGCTCGGCAGGTCTTCTATCTCCCTTTTCTCAAGAACCTTAGTTGACTTGGGTCTGATATCCCAATCGTCGACAGGAATCATTGTATGAATTTCTAGCCTCTTTAGATGTACCGGTTGTTGCACCTGCTTTTTCAGTTAACACTTTGCAGAAAGAAAAATATTATCGAGAAAAGAGGGATAAAGAGGAGCACCTGAAGAAAGAAGAGATTATTGTTCTGAGCAAAGAGCAAACCATTGAAGTTACACCTACATCAACTGATGAGGCCTTGCAAGGTAATGAAAAATGTTATGCACTTACTCAATGTAAGAATATTTGTGATGATATGGAATTGTCCACTACTCATGCTATTGTAGAGCAACCATTAATGGAACCCACTGTTGAATTTTCTTTGTCACAAGATGATTTGCTTGCTATTACTTGTGATAAAGAAGAGTTGTGTGATAATACTTCACTTATATCAATACCACAACTATTAAAAGAACATGTGTCTTCTGTTTTAAAAACCAATACTTGTGCTAATAATAGACATGTTCTTCATATTGCAACCGAGGAAAATGAGATAAAATTAATGTCTTCTCTAAATACCTTAGGTTACATTGAATTCGATGTTCTTTGTGATCTAAATAGTTTGGAGAAAAAACTTTGTCAACACTTAGATTTGCCATATTTATATAGAAATAGTTTATATGCTATTGATGAAAATAATGATAAAGAAGAGTATATGATGCATCGAGTTTACATTTGTTCCAATATGAATCCAACTTTTGTCGTACATGAATGTGCCCAATTAGAGGGTGACAATCTTTCTAGCCATGTCATGCTAAGTTTTTCTAGTTTTGACTCAAAAGGTTGTGCGTGTTCTTTTACCCCTTGTTTCTACTAACCTTTTGCAGGAACATGTAATGGAGTCGAGGTCAACTCCAATTCAAGAAGGGGGGAATGATGAGGACATCGTCCACATGGATGCGACCACAACTCCTTCCTCTACTTCTTGCACTACGATCGTGACACATTGGCGACAATTCATCGCATCCACTCCTTCGGCTACATTAACATGGCTTTATCGGCCCCCACCTTGGCCAGGTCGACCACACAGTTGGTCTTCTTCATATTCGGACATGATGCTACGGTATCCATCACTTCGGCCGCCACCTTGGCCGCCACCCATATTTGAAGGCACATTCAACAAAGGCGCATCACCACCTCCTCGACGACCTCAGGCCCAAACCCCCATGTTGCTCAAGACCCAACCAAAGATTAAACCCAATTCGTTGTCCACGAACCCAGTTCGGCCATCAGGAGCAGTCCAACTTAAAATGAACATAACTCGGTCATACGAAGTCCGTTTTTGACGTTCTTGGTATGCACGGACAAGCCCACGACGGGAGCTTTCCAATGGATCCAGTTTGAGGACCAAATTCTATCAGAATTAACAGGAATCATGAAATCAAGAGGACGTCAAAAGCTGCCGGGTGCTGCTCCACCTCCACTTTGGGCCCGTGGCCTATGTAACCCTAGGGTTGAGCGTCCCAAACCCTAGCTGTCGCTATATATTCAGTAGCCATCATTGTTTAGATTTAGGTTTTGTTGTGTTTTGGTTGACCCCGTGTGCGTCCCTCCTCGTGTTCGCGTGTGTCGATTAGACTACCCGTGACGAGAAACAGAACCTCACCCTTTCATAAGTTGATTTATCAGTTATCATCTTGTTCTTGCTTGTTCTCGATTGCTAGCAGGTTGAAGGATCAATCGTGCCTTGCTTGGTTGATCGACTCGTGTGGTGACATTGCGATTGTTCGGTTGCTGATCCCATGGATTAGTAGCGTCATCACTGCACCAAATCAACGTATCGTTCTCACCAGAAGATCGGGCCGACCTAAGTGCGCATCAGTTTATCAGATGCGTGATTATAGAACATGATCAACTATATGGATTACGCATGCGTGAATTATACTGAAGAAGTTTTTGTGGCTGCTAAGCCCAGTGCTAGCCTAGTACTTAAAAATCGTTGATTCACACATGAAATATCACGAAAAAGATTGAAAGGTTTCCAATATTTTCCGAGGAGCGTTCAGAGAAGAAAATGTGGTGTGTGCCATAAATCTGGCCATGACAGGAGGACATGTCAAACAATTGGGTATGAAAGCCTCTTTTAGATACATGTTGTCGGTGTCTGGGAAACGCACCTCAGAGGGCAGCGGTCCATAGACCGGCGGACGAATTTGTAGTTGGAGTGAGACCCAACGACAACCCTTCCCAGCAGCCCGGGGCGGCGGCCGAGCTTGCGGAGACTCTGGCCGCGCGATCTTCCCGAACTACGCCTGGTGCGACATGGCGATCCGGGTACAGATCCGTCGTCGACTTTCAAGAATCCCGCGGAGCTGTTGGCGAGCTTGCCTTCTATCTAGCAAAAAACGTCGTCGACTTTCAAGAAGAAGAGTTTAATATTCTTCTATGGTGGCAGCATCATGGTGGAACATATCCGGTGCTATCCATACTAGCACGGGATGTGTTAATTGTTTCGGTCTCCACGGTTTCTTCTGAGTCCGCTTTCAGCCTCGCTGGGAGAATACTGGAGGAGAGACGGACTTCCCTCCATAGTGATATGGTCGAAATACTACTGAGTACAAAGGATTGAGCATTATCCGAAAGACGACAGCAAAACATCGTCGCCGAGAGACACAATCAAGAATTGGCGGCTTCATTCGGGGACTTAGAACTTGATGATTAATAGAAGGGCCCAATTTTTTTATTCTTGTATTGTAGAGTTTTAGGCTGTACTCTTTTTTCTTTGACAAGGTTTTCTTAAATTGAGTTTTTACTTGGTAAAGTTTTTAACGAGGTAGCCATGTAAATACACGTTAATAAAAAAGCTCTGCAATGCATTTTTAATATTTCTCCATATATATTTGAAATTTTAAAATTATTTACATGAATTATGGTTCACATTTCTGAATTTTTTGAAATTTTACACGAAAAACGGGCCAACCGAGGCCAACCGGGTGTTGGCACGAAAAGTGAGAACTTCGCGAACACACGTGCGGAAACGTCAAGTCTGGGCTTGTGTCGCAACCCAAAACCAAGTGTGATAGTCAATTTGACCTGTAAATTGACAAGGAGTAAATTGTTAGCGACGTGGACCTAATCGGCTTTTAAAAACAGCCAGATCAGGATTTGTGAATCGGCTTTAATAAATCCGATCACAGTTCTATCGGCTTAATGCCTGATAGAGCAATTAAATGTAAATAGGCATTTAAACATGAATCTTTTCATATCTTTTTGCTGTTTTATATATATAATTAGCCATAAATCTTCAGGTCGATTTATTGGATTGTACCAAATAACAGATTGAATAGATTGGTCAGGCCAAGACACTATTTAAATCTAAATCTGGATATAAACTCATGAACCGATTTAAAGGTTTAGAACTAATATAGATAAATACAATGCTAATCGGTAAACAATCAAACGCGCTAAATCCTAGAACAAGTATATGCAAGATCGATCAAACGAGACAGTTGCATATATTAGATTTAGGAAAAGCACATAAGATAATTGACAATCGGCATTGCAGGATAAACACATATTACAGATCAATTGAACGAGACAGTGTAACATGCGAGAACACATTAAAGATCGGTAAAACCCGAGACAGTTTAACATACTTTGCATACATGAGATCAAGCCGATGCAACCATGCATACGGGTTACAAGAAGAGAATCGATTATCCCATCGAGATAGCTCTACTTACGAGTTGAAGCCTTTCGACGAAATCGATAGGATTCGAAAAGTGTATTTGTGTTTAAAGTATGTCGTGTGTCGTTTTCACAAGACCTAAGATTCTATTTATACTATTACAAAACCGATACCGATACTACCTAAAAAACCGCGTCCCGATTGATTCTTCATCATTCTTCCAGAGACTTGATATTATCGGAATTGCTTCTCCTTTTGTTAATGAAGCCCATCTTCTGATTCGGCCCAATAATCCCGATGAAATTATCTGCTTTACAATATCCGATTTTTCTGCCAAATTTGGGTGTCAACACCGGGACCAACCGAACCCGAGCCGGTCCGGTTCGTTCGGTTCTCCCAGCGAACCGAACCTGGACCGGACAGCCGGCCCGTTGGTTCGTTTGACCCGGTTCGCATAGTAACCAGGCCGAAAAACGAACCGGGCCGGCCCGGAACCGAACCAGGCCGAACCGGGCCAGCCCGTTGGTCAGGTCTGAATTGATTGCACTATCCAATTTGCACCGTTCGCCCTGAACTGATTACACCATTCATATTGCACTTAGTTACAGAGCACTGGCAAATTGAGATCTGAACACCAAGGAGACATTTCTGAGACCAATCTTTGCAATGTAACAAATATTTACACTCTGCATCAACTGCTAGTGGACAAATGAATATACACTTCTGCAATAGTGCAATGTTCTGTTCACGCCATTTTAGAGGGAAAAATTACAGTACATAGAAATCAACAATGCTACTGATTAATTACAAGTTGTTGCTGCTTTCAATTTCATATGAAAATTACAAAAGCAGAAATACATCTGCCTCCTCTTCTTGCATACAAATCAACCATACTTCTGATTTCACACAAAACATACAATAAATTGAACTGCTCTGCTTGTATTTTCTATATCAGAAATTCCTCACAATGGGATCCCGTCCCGGACGGGATTGCCTCCCTGGCGACTCGTGTCCATTGACCTGCGCCTAGCTCCCCTTCACCGCGCACGCTGGGCAGAGGAGGAGGAGGAGGCCTACCTCGCCGCTGTTGCCGTCGCCGCCGTCGAGCTCGCCGCCGCCGTTTCGGGTTAGGGTTAAGGAAAATATCTGACCGGCGGGGTTTAGAGGGAGGTCGGGGAGGCGGTGGACCGGCGGTGGACCGGCGGTGGGTGAGGCTCGTGGGGCTGCAAGGAGACAGCAGCGGCGCCGCGCCGAGCCGGGGGGGCGAAGGCGGTCGGCCGGCGGTGGAGGGAGGGCCCCTCACCCCTCGGGTTAGGGTGGGCGGCGACGGAGCGACGGCGGGAGGTTGGGGCGGGGGAGCGGCCGGCGGCGAGGGCGTCGTCGGCCGGGCAAGGAAGGAGGCGGCGGGGTATGCGGAGCAAGAGGCAGAGCGAGGGGGAGGGGGCGCGAGTGAGGCAGGCGTGCGGGGGAGAGGCGAGTGCGGGGTGGAGAGGCTATCCCGTCAGGTTGGGCCCCCGACGAGATGCCGTAGTATAGTCGCCCCCTTTCTATATTGAAATCACCTCTGCAAAGAATTCAAATTGCCGCAGCAAGTTAAGAAGGGAGAGGCCAGATTTGGCGACATAACTGGAGCAGCCCTAGATCAAGGAGGATGACGGCATGGTGGAGACCCCACCTCGAGTAGTCCAGTAGTTTATGGTGGCTCCATCGGAGAGCGACCAACCTGACCGCAGCGCAGCTCTGCAATTCAAGCCAGAAAAACAGCAGAACAGCACATAGGAAGACCTGCGCGATTGTGGAAGCTTCGAGGTGTTCTGGAGAGGGCGGAGTCGCCGCGCGGAGGAGGAGCTGGGTGGACCGGCGGCCAAGCCCACGCGGTCGGCCGCGTCGCCGTCGGCCGCCTGATGCCGCCTGCTGCCCGTGCCGTCGGCCGCCTGCTGCCGCCTTGCCGTCGGCCGCCTGCTGCCCGTGCCGCGGCGCCGTGGGTGGCCTGGCACGAGCGGCGGACGATTACCGCCGTAGTGCACGTGGCGGCGAAGATCGACGAGAGAGCGCGGGCGGCGGCTGTCGCAGAGGAGCGCCCGGCCGAATCGAAGATGCAGGCGCCGACCTGCCCTTATCCAATCAAACCGCCGCGCCATCGTCGTTGCGAGAAGCCGAGATATCTCCGCACCTCCCGCACAAATCGCTGCAGCTCTCGCAAGGGGATAAGGATTTCTAACAGAATGTTGAAAGGGGAGAAGGATTTCTAACCTTAGAAGCTATAAGCATTCCCAAACGAACCTAGGATTCTAATCCTAGTGTATTATTTTACTAAGATTCATATCAACCGTAGGATGAACAATGGATGGTCAGTAATACTCTCAGCCTCATGGTGGTTGAGAGAGCGTACACTAGAAACTTAGAAACCCCATCTTTTTATGGAGTATATATCTACAAGACTGCAATGCTGAGACAAAATTGAAGTGATCAAACCACACACAGAGCATCCCTCAAATAACACAAAAAGGATCATTTTGGTAACCGGTATAGCAAGTTTCAGATGAAATATTAGACAGATATGTGATTCTGTTTGGTGCTTCGATCCAACTTTTACATTTTACATTATACATTTTCCCAAAATACACAATCTCCTTTGAGGTTTACTTATTTTTCCCCTCAAGTTAATAACACCACAGCCGTAAAGTATAAAGTTGGATAAGACAAACATGAGGGAATCAAAAAAAAAAAAGAGTCGATTGTTAAGGCAACTATTTAGACCATTTACATTTCAGTCCCCTCACCTTTGGCCTGACCTCCTCTGCGATCTTGACAACGACGAAGAACACCGTCCTGTACATCACCGTCATCCCGAACAGGACGGCGAGGTTCACCCACTTGGAGTACTCCATCTCCACCTGCAGCTTCCCCTGCAGCACCTGGAGGCCACTGATGGTGGCGTTGCTCCGGACGAGCTGGTCGCTCGGGAAGGTGAGCCCCAGGAACTCGTTCTTGTAGAGCCCCTGCACCGCGTACTTGTGGAAGGAGATGTAGTAGAACGGGTACTTCCACACCGGCTTCGGCAGCTCGCTGGGGAGGCGGAAGAAGCCGCCGGTGAGCATCATCACGCCCTGCACGCCGGCGCCGACGATGATGCCCATCAGGAAGTCCGGCACGACGGCGGCGATGATCATCATCATGCTCTCCACCAGCAGCGTGCACATGCAGATGTTGAGGACGAAGTAGGCGAAGTGGTCCGCCCCTCTCGTCAGCCCCGTGAGATAGTAGAGCAGCGCGCCCGGGATGACGGCGATGACGGCCAGGTATGGGGTGGCCGAGAGGGTGTTCGAGACCACGAACTCGGCCACGCCGTAGTGCCCGCTCAGCCTCTCCCTTCTGAATACCTGAAATTGACACACAGAATCACAGATTGTAGCTGTCTTAATGATCAGGAGTTTGGTCACATCACACAAACACAGATTACAAGTACTTGATGATATAATTAATAATGTAGGTAATTCTGTCTTCAAGAGAGTGAAATATGGATTCATGAACGGATTACATGGCATTTTTTGTGCTTATTGCCATAAATTTTCTCACACTATTAGCCTAGAACAAAACAGTTTAGCCCAAAAAAAAAAACATGGGAGAGAAAGCAACCTTTATGTCCTCTACGAAAGAAGGGAAACCTCCAATTGCCATGAATGTTAGAAGTGCGGTCGTATACATTATTACCTCACATCTTGTCTGAAAAATTAGGAGAAATTATCAATAATGCTACCAATAGTTTAAATATCGTCTTATATATTTACCATAAAGAGCATATTGTTTCATATACCAGGATAGAATTGTAACTATAGCCAACTTGGTAGAAGATGGTGCCAATACAAATGCCAATGCCGACATAGATGGCCAAACGCATCCAGTAGTATCCTATATCCCTGTGCATATTTACGAAGGACCTTTTTGTCAGCACAAAGAGCTTTGTAGTGAAGCTGGCTTGTTCTCTCCTCCTAAATGGAGCTCCTCCCTACAATACGAAACATATTATAATCATAGGTGTCCACTATGTTGTACATATATATGTAATGCAAACATCGCTACATCAACCAACTACAATTATGTGATGATCTTCTAGTAAATTTAAGATTAAAAAATAACTTTGAAGGAATCCTGAAGACTTTGATATTTTACCTTATTCACTTTATAGATAAAATTTTGCTTAAGAGTTTCTAGGCAGGAAGGTAAACTTTAGGAAGGAAAGGACACCATACATCTCTTGAGATGTTTGATGTACGTTGATTGAAATAGAAAATCATATAATTATAAGATTGGACTTGGCACACATACTTTGTAAAACTGCTTCGGACTACATTTTCTTTGAACTTATTGGCAGTTGACGAATCAAAAGCTACTTACCTTCTCTTTCATCTCAGCTATTTGGTCAGCTGTTTTTGTTGAATAAGTGGATAATTGGTATGCACTTGTCAGGATGTCTATGGATTCAGCTGCTGTTTTTCTCTTAACTTTGGAACTCTCCACAATTTCCTGCATATAAGATCATTGGCTAAAGACAAAAGTGGAGTTCTATTCAGAACATAAATGTAAAAAAACGATAAGAACACAAACCTCATCAAAATCCTTGTTGATTGTTCGCAAAAAATGGTCCGACGGGTTCCTCAAGTGTGGACACGGGAAGCCGCATTGTGTAAAGAACTGTAGGAAGTAAATATATATATCACTCAACTCACAACGGCTTAATTGTAATTCAAACGCATGCAGTAAGTTCATTGGAAAAAACTCAAAACTGACAAAAGAAAAAAGGCAAGAACAAAAGGGGTAGAGAGAAATGGAAAAGAAAAGAAAAGGAAAAAAGCAAAGACATTTGGTCGAGTTCTTTACCAATTTTTTTTACTTATCTACTTAATTACTTATCTTTATTTAAAATATAAAAAATTAATTTTTCTTTAATCCATCTTTTTCCTATCTCGAAGTTGTGTCCAAAAACTCTCAAACAAACAATGGGATAAACTCGAAAAACTCGAGAAGTTAGGAGATAATAAATGAGATAAGTAAATAAGGCAAACCGTAGAAACTGGGACTCAAAACTAACAAAGAGAAGAGAATAAAAGGAGAAGAAGAAAATTCCTCAAAAAAAAAGGAGAAGAAGAAAGGAAAATTCACCTGGTTGGCGTCGTCGGGCGTGCCGAAGAAGACGGTCCTGCCGTAGGCGAGCAAGGCGAGGCGGTGGAAGAGGTCGAAGACGTCGCCGCCGGGCTGGTGGACGGCGGCGATGACGGTCATGCCCTCGGCGGCGGCGACCCTGGCGATGTGGCTCATGACGTGGTAGGAGGCGGCGCTGTCGAGGCCGCTGGTGGGCTCGTCGAGGAAGAGGAGGCGCGGACGCGTGATCATCTCGACGCAGATGCTCAGCCGCTTCCGCTGCCCGCCGCTGATGCCCTTGGCGACGCGGCCGCCGATGCGCGTGTCCACGGCGTCGCCCAGCCCCATCTCCCGGATCACCGCCTCCGCGTGCGCGCGCTTCTCCGCCGCCGGCATCGTGCCCGGTAGCTGCAGCTCCGCAGAGCAGTACACCGCCTCCCGCACCGACAGCGTCGACATCAGCACGTTGTCTTGGGTCACGTACGCCTTCCATTGATTCCCCACGCCCATCGATCACACAGTGACAGAGCCGCATGCAAATGCAAGGCATTGGCTCATTATTTCCCGCGCTTAAGACTCAAAGTAAGAACTTCAACAGAAACCATTAGTGCCAAGTGTTTGAAACAGCTGAGAATTTCGTCTTACTGAGGTTCCAAAGGCAAGCTTCTCTTGGCGGCCATTGATTAGAATCACCCCGGTTTCAGTCATGCCTGGCCCTAGCCTTCCTGCATTTTAATGGGAGTTTCAAATGATTAGACCACGAGAAGGCATGAATACAAGCATCATTTTTCGGCAGGGTTTTATCTTCAGCTAATTTGAGGAAAACTTAACGCAGAAGGCGGAGCAAAATATCTTCTTTCGTCAGTGTAACTGCTCTGAGACAGCTGAATTTAGCTAGCTGAATATTTCCGGCTAAACCAAAGTGTGGAGCGCCTTTTTCAAAAAAAAAAATGCAACTGACAAAAACTTCGAGCCAAATATACTATGTTCAAACAAATGAGTGATATGAGAGTGAGATTTAGCAGATAGAATATAACCGGGAAAAAAGAATTTTCTTTGAAATTGCAGGCATAAACACGTGTAAAAAAACCTCTCACAGTGTCGATTCTATAAAATGTTCTTTAAGCCCTGAAAATAGGAAAGAAAGTAACAATAGATAGTTCTGCAAACCAATTGACCATTGGGTTTACGTCAAAGATTACTAACAAAACCCTCACATGTTTTTTTTACTAAAAAGTACCTAAAAGTTTTTTAAAAAACAATCGAGTCCTTTTTCCTCTCTCTCACTCGAGTCGGGTAGCACCCAATAGCGCCGCCGGTGGCCACCATCGCAGGGCATGCCTGTGACCTACCGAAGCCGCCACAACGAGCTGCCACACAAAGCCACCGGCTCGTGGAGCAAGAGGAGAGGGGTAGAGGAGTAAGAAGAAATATTTGATCGTTTATTCTAAAAACTTTTAGGATGCCTTTTCAAAATAACTATACGAGAGCGTTGATGGTCTAATCACGAATTTTAGCGTAGATCTAATGGTTACGGACGTATATGGAGCTGCGTGGGGGAATACGGATCTATGTGGGCGCTCGCCGACACAAAGATGATGTGCTTCCTAATCTACATCCTCCCCTGATTGAATACGCCCATTGCCTGGCTGCCTTAGTCGGCTGATTCAGTCCTCGCCGGCTCGTTGCTGGTTGCTGCTTTGCCCTCGCCTCTCCTAATTCAATCATCACCGACTCTACGCCAGCATCTTAGCCATCTGCAATCTTAATTAACTTGGTAATGTATGCAGTCCATTTTTTCATTCAAACTTGTTCTTGACAATAGAAAGCTATGATCTAACCTGCCAAATGGAGCTGTTGGCTGCAAGCACATCGGACGCGAAGTCGCGGCTAAAAAAAGAAAGAAAAAAAAAGACAAGCTATATGGGCATATTTGGTCTGAGCATAAGCTTGCCTAAGCTAATCTTAGTCATGCCACATTTTTTTAAGATGGTGTTTGGTTCGTTCCACAATTGCGACTACTTACTACTACACAATCAATTTTTTTGCTTAACTTTGTCACAATTGTGGTGTCAAATTTTCTAGCCACACAATTAGGTACAACAAGTTATAGTTGCAATCCAAACAGTTCCTGTAGTCCGGTCGTTCCGGAGCAAAATCGCGTGGTGGCGACAGGTATTGATCGCACGAACTGTGACTGTAGTTATGCCGACACGGACCGGAAACTGAAAGTAGCCGGCCAATTTAATGAATCAAAACATCCTCTACACATGTAACGACGTTAATCCGCCACAGTACGTGCTCTTCCATCTTGTTTTGGCACCCATACAATTGTTTGATGATGGCGATCTCTTGCATATAATACTAACTCCTTTCATCTTAACTATAGGAAAACCTTTTGAATTCTGCGGAAATTAAGAGCACGATCCGTCCGCACATAAGTTGATTTCTGAGCCGTCTCAAGTATGTGTAATGCTTAATTCTGTCGAAAGCCTCTTTTTTTTAATCCTCTGGATTCCTGAATTTTTTTTTCAAGCCATTCGACTCCGATTTAGAGCGCATTTTTTAAGCGCAGATTGGTCTCGACACCATTAAATTGGCCGGCAATCGACGAGACACCGGACGCAGGCTTCTACGGCAGCGGGTATAGCGAAACGTCGACGTGACATAAACCTGAATTTATTGGAGGCTGGCATTGCCAGCCTGGCAACAGTATTTTCCATCTGATTCAGTAAGAGTGGATCGAGTCGTACTTCTTTAAAAAAAAAGTCGGCTTTGTCGCAACCATAACCGCATTTCCCACCCACCGAGAATTAAGGACGGAAACTACAATAGTCTGTGATCATTTTCATATCACCTGTAGGTAGCATTAGACACAATACATGGAATAGGTTGTGTATAAAGCTATCTACAGGGCTATTTAATATTTGTATGGAGTTAAAAACTTTGGTGATCAAGTATGCATGCCATGTGTTGCAGACCATATGATTATAATGTATTTTTCCAAATTAATTTTGAAACATGATAAATTTAAAAATAGTATGATTAATTTTCAAGCAACTTGTAGAAGCAATCCGACTACATTGATTCATGAAGAAATAGAACACAGAGAAAAACAACAGTACCCGTACTATCATACATAGCTAAACATTTGAAGTGTTCCTGTAGCGTAGCCAAATATTTTCAATTAAATCTCTCTGTAGTTGAACATACGTTGATCAAGAACAAACAGCCCTCTTCAACAAATCCGCGAAACAATCATTAGGTCCCACTGTTGACTTCCGATGGTAGAACAAAAAAAAAGTTTAAGTGGTCTCATTCAAATTAATCCAAAGGTGCATTGATTAGCGCTCGTTTATTTTCAATGATCATATTATAAAGAATAATGCTAACTTTCATGATTTGTCCCATAATATCTCGTTTCGAGAATCGTGATGGTTGACACACCATGTTAAAGCGAGATTGTCATACATCAAATGTTCGCTCAACGGCTTTTCTTGCCCTTGTTTGATGATCCGTGGGAATTAATGGATTCAAGATGGATGGAGGATGAAACCGATTTGGGCGTGTTTCATAATTTCGTACGTGTGGAGGTGGGAAGGAGATGTATTAAAAGAGGGAGGATCATGCGTATATTGAGACAGATCCCATGCAGGCGTTGCTGGAGTCGACTGCTGACTATAGGTCGTCTCTATGTTGTCTCCAAGCTGTCGGTTAATCTTGTTTTTGGTTCTAGAGTTGTTGCTTGCATGGAAGATGACTCTTGTCTCTCTCCTTCTCTCTCATCCACACGTGCTTGGATCCAATGTGGCTTGGCTTGTAGATGGCTTAAGATACGACTAAGCTGGAGCATTATACATGCTTTTATAAGAACCCTCTTAAGGCAACCAACTATTGCAATTGCCTGCTAAGAAGAAAGACTCTTCGTTCCTGCTTAGACTAGCTAGGGATGCCTTCAAGCATAGTTTTAAAAGAACCTCGTTCAACCAGAAAAAATGAAAACCAAAGGTCGGGTAGGTTCGGTTCGATTCAAATACCTTCTTAGCAACTTGCCTTGAAAGAACCATAAAAATCAAATAGTTTTGTGTCAAACAGTCGAATTGATTGGCTAGAATAGAATCGGGTGGACGTTGTTGACAATGTCGAAGAAGGGGAATGATGGCAACATTTGGAGACAGGGAGGACCAAGGATGACATTGCAACGTCAGGCATATAGGTGGAGGAGAGGGGCAGCAATATTGAGCCCTAGGTGGAGGAGGAGAGGAGTAGGGACGTTGGCATATAGGGAGAGGGTGAGAAGAGGGGTGACATTGGCTACCCAAAAAATTGAAAGCGCGTAAAAATGAAATCATGCATGCACCAAGAACATTTATATAAAGTTTAAATGTTTTCTAAAATTTCTAGAAGCTCAATTTTAAAATAGTTTGTTCTTTACTCTCCCGTTATAAATATAGAGCATATAAATTTTGACAAAGTCTCTAAAGTAGAACTTTGCCCATTGATTTCTTCCAGAAGATATTATCAAACAACAAAAAACTTAACATAATAGAAATTATTTTAAATATAAGATACTATCAACAACTATAAAATTAACGTAATATGAAAGTATTTTCAAATATGAATCCAACCATATCGCATGCATAGCACTAAACATATGCGTTTTAGTTTAATTATTAGTCAAAAGTTACAAACGTTGGATTTTCTAAATACATACACGCCTTATATTCCGTAATGGAAGGAGCAATATTTAGGTCATATTTCTTACATTTTCTATTTTGTCTTTCCTATGCCCCAAACAAACTGGGAAAAGAAAATATGAAAGAATAAAACCGTGGCTGGACTAACATAATCCATAAAAAAAGTTTGATAATTTCCAAAGTTCTAGAAAATAGCAGTACATATTTTTTTAGATAAACTTCTAATTGAGCATTTCATAAGCTAAATGAACTGCTAACAGTGTTCATGAAAGGAACATTTCATGAGCCAGTTGAGCATTGAGTGGGAAGCATATTGTGATGTCTGCCATGTTGAAATAAAAACATTTCGTCTTTCTTCGTCAGCTTAAACTTTAGGGTAAACTGGTTGGTGCAAAAAAAATTACATGGTATGAAAGCCAAAAGATCCTAAGTTCAAGACCCGGCTACATACAGGGATGAAAACAGAGCGGGTATGAACGGACAGTGGCTTTACCATATCCGTATCCACCTTTTCTAATCGGATGTGGATGCAGATACGGATAGCATTAAAACGGGTTGGATATTAAATCGGAAACATGTAGTAATAAAACGGATAGTACCCGAAATCGGACAATAACCGGAAACAAAACGAATATATACCGGATAGTACGTTGTCAACAAACATTTGATTGGTGTAGAATATTTGAATAACATAATATAATGCAATATTGATTGTACATATAGTTCACAAATTGACCATACATGATAACTAAATATTAATGACACATTACACATATAGCAACAATCCGCTTCATTTTCATCCTAATGTGAAGGTGACTATCGTGATGGACTAATTAAGGATGTGGCTTGTGGGCCTCGTATTAGCTGCTAACTTGCTAGATGGGTTGTTGTGTGAGTTTTGGTCACTATCCAAGTAGCTATTTTTTCCGAATATCCGTATCCGCTCCGTTTTCGTCGGATATTGTCGATACAATATCCGCTCCGCTATCCGCTTGATCTATTCGGATAATCATCTGTATCCATATTCGTCGGATACTAAAATTTCTTACCATTTAAAAAAAAACGGATGTCGGATACGGATAAGGTCCAGATATTATCCGCTCCGTTTTCATCCCTAGCTACATAATATTTTTAAAAAATTGCGTCTCATGTTTGAGTCCATGCCTGAGGCCTTGAGGAGTCTACATGTGAGGGAGAACGTTGAAATAAATATATTTCCCAAAAATATTTGTGCCTCACGTTTGAGTCCATGTCTAAGGTATGCAGGAGTCTAGAATATTGAGGAAGAACGTTGAAATAAATATATTGCCAAAAAATATGTGTGCCTCACCTTTTAGTCCACGTTTAAGGTATGAAGGAGTCTAGACGTGAGGGAAAATATTAAAATAAATATATTACATGGAATATATTTTAATATTTTTCATCAGAATAAATTTTTTGATGTGTCTAAAATTTTACATGCCAGCCTAACTTTGGGAACCGACCTATGGGCCTGTCAGGTGGTACGCGAGGTGATGATACAGGTGGGCATTGTGCGCGCAATTAATTAGTTGGGCCACTGTTTTCTATCTTCCATCGTTCCCATGCATGTTACTGTATACAGTGATGTTTACAGGCTTACAGCTACAGTCACTGCTACTATAGCTTGTAGTCTGGTGTTCTGTGCATATACAGTGCGTGGTACTCCGTACTATGTTAAGGTTCTCTCTATATCTTGTTTAGTTTTATATAGTTTTAGTTTAAAAAAATTAATTATTTTAAAAGTGGTATGAAAAGGATACATAATTTTTAAAAAAATTAAGATTTTTGATAAAAATCCTGCAAAGTCCCAAAAAATAATTTTAAAAAATTAAAGTGAATGATCTATAAAAAAATAAAAAATACAAACCCAACAAAAAACTAAAACTAAACAAGGCATCCAAGTGGGCCTAATCAAGGCGATCGATATCCTGTTGATCGATCAGTATATATACACGCATAGATGCATATCGAGCTTGACATTTATTAATTGGACATTTGGATGCAACGACATACTATATGATTGTGCACTCATAGCTGACATATACTCCCTCCAGTTTGATAATTCCTGTCACTGGAGCGTTTTGTGTTTAGTTGGAAAATTCCTGTCGTTCTAGGATGCATTGATTGCAAGCAGAACTTTACGTGGCCCTAGAACCATTTGTTGGGTGTACATGTAAATAAAGTGTAGCATCAAAATTCGAACCTAGATATGCAACTCAAGGGAAAGTGGGAGCAACCACTGAGCTACAAGCATTTATTTGACCATATTACTACTACGAGATATTTAATACTTCCTTGATATGTGAGATCATGTCTAAAACGACAAGAATTATCAAACTAGAGGGAGTATAAGCCTACACGCTACAGTTACCATATCCTATTAAAGTGTTTTTTTTTGGCAGCAGGAGAACGGTACGCGGTTTAAGAAAAACAAGAGAACTGTATGCAGATCAGAAGTCATAATATTGTCCAGAAGAAACAAGACGTGTATTTTTATTATTATTATTTTGCACCGACGTCGACGTATGTGCCTGTCAGGCGCGCGGTACGTAAGATGATAATACAGGTCGCCATTGTGCGCGCAATTAATTAGTTTGGCCACTGTTTTTCCATTGTCCCCATTCATGTTATAGTGATGTTAGGCTTACAGCTACAGACTCCGGTACTGTAGCTTGCAAATTTGCAATAGATAGTCTGGTCGCTACTGGAATTTCTTAAAATCTCGAGGGCCCAAAAATAAATACGAGGGTATAAATACAACCCTCGTGTTAAATGGAAACACACGGTGACGGCAGAAAGCCCTCGTAATAAAAATATACACTAACGAAGGCTATATTCTGGCCCTCGCAACAAATGGTGGCCGCCACCTACTCGCGAAGACCAACTATTAGCCCTCGCCACTAATGGCCCTAATAATTGCTCGGCCCCGCAAACTGTTCTATGCATATACAGTGTGTGGTATATACTGTATTAAGGTTCTCTTTTATATCTTGTTTAGTTTTATATAGTTTTAGTTGAAAAATATAACTATTTTTGAAAGTGGTATGAAAAGACTAAATAAATTATTTTCAAAAAAAAATGTGATCTTCGAGAAGAATCCTGCAAATCCCAAAAAATAATTTTAAAAAAATAAATTGATGGTTTATAGAAAATAACAAAAATTACAAACCCAACAAAAACTAAAACTAAACAGGCATCCAAGAGGGCCTAATAAAGGCAATCCATATCCTGTTGATCGATCAGTATATATATTTACACGCATAGGTGTATATCGAGCTAGACACATTTATTAATTGAACATTTGGATGCAACGACATACTATATGATTGTGCATTCATAGCTGATATATATAGCCTACAGGCTACAGTTACCATATCCTATTAAAGTGTTTTTTTTATATTTTGCAGCAGGAGAACGGTACGCGGTTTATTAATAAGAAAAAAGAGAACTGTAAGCCGATCAGAAAGTCATCAACATTCATAACATATGATCGGTCAAAGAAGCAACAAGACGTGTATTTTTATTATTATTATTTTGCACCGACGTCGACGTGTCATGTTCGTGTACGGAGCAAAGAAACAATTGCATGCATAAATGCGAGGATGGAAAATTGGTTAATTATCCATCACCCGTTGGGTAAGAACACCCAGTTAATTAAGAAAACAAAAATAGGATCAATTCCCACGGTCCATCCAAAGAGCGAGAGGCTAATTTTTCCGCGTACAATTATTATGGCCGTTTATATGGGCCCGATGGTTTTGTTTTTCTTGTTTTTCAAATGCTTTGATTTCTTGATGTTATTGTCGAACATAGTGGAGTATATATTAGTATACGTCATGCTTTTAGTCCAGAATTTCAGCTGTTCATGCACAGTCGCAAAGCACATGCATGTCCGTTCAATAGTGAGGCTAGACTTATTAATGTTTGGAAAAGTTAGAGCTAGGTTTACCAGACCCCTACTAATAATCTGCTATAGAAGGGGTGAAGGTCACGTGTCACCACCGACGGCCAACGTTAAGTACAGAGTATGGCTATGAATTGATAAAACAGCTGCACGAAACCACACAAATTTCGGATGGCTATGAATTGATATTTTTTTTATAACTTTGTGAACTTTTTCAACGACACTGTGGCGCCGCCAATTTTGATCATTTTCTTGGTGCAGTCCACGGAGGTCATGGCGGGATATGTCGGCGACACTGTGGCGCCGCCAATCAGCTAGCGGACAACTGTGGCTAGGTATGTATCTTTCAGGTGCATATAATTGATGTACGGAAACTAAGGTCTGTTTTTTTAACTAACGTAAATGGCTGAACAGCTGAGTGACTGAAATGACTGGATTTCGAGAGCTTTTAAGGTAGTCTCGAGATTCGGATCTATTTTGTGTGAATTGTTTTTTTAAGCGTTATGACACACCTTCAAAACAACGAAAAATGAATTAAAAAAACTCAAAGCTTATGTCTTTTCAAAACGTACATAAGTCGTTAAACTATTAATCCATTAAGCTATTAAGCTGAAAAAAAAACAGTGCCTAAATATTCTTCTTTAAATCTAGCTATTTGAAAATGTTTTAGCTTATTTAATTAAATCTACTTCAAACAAAAGATATGAGTATTAATATAGCGCGATCCTAGCTACCTAGGGAAGATTAAATGTCAACACGTGAGCTATAGCAGTATAGCTACATCCTACATACTGTTTTTTAGATAACGAGCTATATACTGCTACTATGCAGAATAGAACAGCTATTTAGGATAGTGTTCATGAAAGGAGCATTTCGTAAGCATTGCACAGGAAGCATATCGATCTTCTGATCGATCTACATGTCACTGACTTTGCGTACAGACACGTGGGCCTATCAGGCGCGGGACGTGAGAGGGTACAGGACTACAGGGTGGGCATTGCACGCAGATTAAATAGTTGCATGCACTGTTACAGGCACTTGCTCCACTAGCTTGCATTAATAGTCTGGTGGTGTTCTATAGACTGTACATAGGGGGAGGATAGCGCTAGCTAGGAGATGGAGAGGGAGGTGGCAAGCGACGACGACTAAAGGTTGAGAGGCAGGTGGCGGCGCCGATTGGAAGTGGCGCCGGACAGAGGCGGAGAATGAAGGAGCGACACCGGCTAGAGAGAAAGAAGGAAGGGGCAGCACGGGCTAATAGTGTAAAAAATAAAAAAAAGTGGCGTGGGTGATCATAAATGGAGATGAAGTGAGCAAGGACAGCCAAAGCCCGAGGTTGATTGAAGGCATGGCGGCATTGTCTGAAATTGGAGATCGATGGAGGGGGCGACGTCGGCTAGAGGTGAAAATGGAGGGGACGATTGCCGGATGCGAAGACGGTGACCGAGCGAACCAAGCTTGTGCTCGTTTTGAGCGATCTAAGAAATATGTTCAGCTCGTGCTCATTTTTAAAAGATATTTTTTATTGGTTGATGAGTATATATACGCATCTTTAAATATATATCGAGCTAAACATTTATTAATTGAACGCAATGATCGTTCATTCATGGCTGACATATAGCCTACGGAACCATATCCGATTAAAGCCGCGTTTTTTTTTTCTAGAGCAGGAGAAACGATCCGTAGTTGAAAAAAGGAGAGAACTGTTCGTAGATCAGGGATCATAATATTGGGGCCCTTCCAGCATTCATAACATGAGATCGATCGGTCAAGAAGAAACAACACGAGTATATTTTTTTTATATTTTGCGCCGACATGTCCTGTTGCTCGTGTACGGACCAAAGAATTAACACATACACAACGGCATGCATAAATGCGAGGATGGTCGTGTATTTCTAAAATTGGTTATCCATCACACGTTGGGTAGAAACACCTACTAATGACCAAGAAAAGAGTGCGCGGCTATTTTCCCGCTTACAATTTATGGCTACATAAACGGGTCAGACGGTTTTGTTTTTTTTTCACAAATGGTTATATTTTTTTGATTTTATTTCTCGAGTATAGCATATTAGTAGTATACATGAAGCTTTTAAAGTCTACAATTTCAGCTATTTCGGCTATTCATCAATTCATGCACAATCCAAAAGCATGTCCGTTTGATAGCGAAGCTGGACTTGATACTCTTGCAAGTTAAGAGATAAGTTTACCGGACCATGCACCACTACTATGCTCAAGTTAGAGATGAAAGCGTGGCACCGCCGACGATCGACATTAACTTCAGACCAGGTTCACTGCAGAAAGCATATATGAAGAAGAAAAGAAAAGGCAAAAAATGATCGACGGTCTGAAAATTTAATGTGCACCACTACGCACATTAAACTCAGGACTAAACGCCTATGTTTTTAGTCCCGCTTCTCCCAACTGGGGCTATAGCCTGTACGCGTCTGTAAAAGGAATCTTTACTGTTGCCTCCAACCGGTATTGAAAGTGTAGAATTGTTACTGTTGCTACGAACCGGTACTGATGCACTATCAGTACCGATTTCAATCTAACCGGTACTGATGTGCCGGTAAATTAGACCATTTCTCTAGTAGTGGTGTCATCACACGAAACCACACAAAATTCGACCGACGTCTCTCAATGGCCACTAACCAACTCCTTTCGACGATTTTGTGACCTTTCCCAACGGTTTTTGGCTATCAAGATTTTGTGCGTGGAAGTGATCAATTGGAAGCTGTCGGCCGTGCTGTGGCGGCAACAACCGACCGGCCGGTAGGCAGGTCAGGGGCTGAGTGATCACTTAGGGGGTGTTTAGTTTGAGGAGCCACCTCATCCTAAGTGGAATGGGATCATCCCATGAATTTGGTGGGATGATACCATTTCTCATTTTGAACTAATTGTTAGATGGGATGGTGATGGATGGAATCATTCCACTACTCAAACCAAACAAGTTGGGAGTCAATTCACCATCCCATTCCTCAAACCAAACATCCCCTTAGAGAAGGCACTCTAGCTCACACGCCCACCCGCACATGCACTGACACATGTAAGCCGAGCGTTGCTCGGTTGGTCAGTGGCGCGAGGTGCACGCTGACCTATTTTTAGGTCGCGAGCTCAAGGTTCGACCGTGGCAGTTGGGCGCGTGCATGTGCTGGGATGGATTTAATCCATGTCCATGCATCTCTAGTTCATCCTTGATGAAAAAAAAAAACACTGACACACCTTGCTAGGTTGATCGAAGGCTCCAATGGAATAGATCGAACTGCATGTGTGTGTGTGTATGCATGCATGCAAGTGTGCAACTACGCAAGCATGCATGTGATGTGATGAGAATTGAGACGACGAACCTGCGAGAGAGTCGAGAAGCGTGGTCTTGCCGCAGCCCGACGGCCCCATGATGGCGAGCACCTCCCCCGGGCGCGCGTGCCCGCTGATCCCGTTCAGGATCCGCGCCGGCGAGCCCCGGCCGCCGGCGCCGGCCACCGTGACGCACACGTCCTCCCACGTCAGGAACACCGCGGGGTCCTCCCGCGCCGGCGCCTCCGCCTCCACGCCGTCGAACCCGCTCGGACCACGACGACGGCCGGCGTCCTCAGGACCACCACCTCCGTCATCGCAGGGCTCCGGGCCACGGCGGCCGCGGCCGCTCGTCCATGGGAAAACGCTGCGAAGCGACCAGCCAGCATCGGCGGCAGCGGCGCCGCCGCCGCCCCAGCGCCAAAGTGGCCGCGACGGGCTCGGCGTCGGCGCCCACCGCGGCAGCGGCGACGAGGCCGCCATGGCACGCTGACGCTGACGAGCTAGCGAGCTCTGTGCTAGCTTGCTGCCTAGCACAGTGCGCCTAGCTAGCTAGCTAGCTAGACGAGTTCCATGGCGTGGTTATTCCAGAGACGCAATGAAGTGGAACTGCTGTTTACTTCCTGGCCGTTGCAGCGCTAGTGGTCGTGACTTATTTGTCCCGGGCGAATTAATAGCCATTGCCATGAACAGGCGACACGCAACAAGGAGTGACGAGATTGTTATTCTTTCGCATAAAATATCTATGCATGGAAAATGTGTGTACCCTTTTTTAAGGACATGTGTCTTTCTCAAATCCTTTCTTTCAAAATTTTAAAGCAAAAACAATCAGAGGCTCGTCCGTTTCTCTCTCATCCATCCGGGTTGAGCTAGCGCGACTTCGCAAAGCCCACCACCAAGCCAAGCTCTTTTTTTTTTTTAAGGGAGTGACCAAGCCAAGCTCTTGTGTGCACGTAGGGTGGCACAGTGGTCGCCAGCACGGTTAGCTAGGTGGAGAAGAGAGGAAGGGAGAAAGAAAGAAAAAAAAATCAGTCGCATTTGTTTTGAAATTTTCTGAAGAAGGCCGGTTGCAATTTAAGGCCTTGTTCTTTTCAGCGTATCGTTGCGTTCGCGTATTACTGTAGCAAATTTGAGAGCCCTCAAAATAAGGTCTAAACATTATAAAAAAATAATTAAAAAATAAAACGGCGGATATCTGTTTCCTCGGGCAAAGCACATGATTGAGATTGGAATTAATGTATTGTGAATAAAGGAATTGATTTCCAAAAGAAAAGCAGGCGCTAGCCCCGCCAGCTGCTAGAGTATAGCTACTTTCGCTACCTTGACTCTTATTGTTATTATCCAGAGCCATCAAGTCATTCAAAAGCAAAGAAAGAAAGATGAATAAGCAAAGCGATGGCCAAGCCTGATCTCCCTTTCCCTTGATATGGCGGACTCCAAAAATAGGCTTTCTTTGTTCGTATCATTTTTCATAATACTAGAATAAGCCACTCCAGAAAATGGGCTGGGTACTCGAATCATTTCCTATGTTTAATGGAGGGGAGAACGAGGGAATGGCTTGACAAGTGCGAGAAGTATTTGAAGAATAGTTTTAGAATATTTGAAAGGACTACTAAAAGTCATGAAAAATCGTTGCAAATTATCACAACATATAGGCTATATAAAAATAACAAAATTTGCTACAGTAATACGCAACGATACGATGCGCAGAATAGAACAAGGCCTAAAAGACCATGGCGTTGTTCGTTCCGGCGTTCGGTAGCGTAGCATAGCGTTGCGAGCACGTGGCGAGTTGGAGGCGTATGAGCGTGAAACGCCATGAAATTTGAATCCCGAATGCAACGCTACGCCAGGAAACGCCAAAACATGCAACACGCATATGAGAGAGGTGTGTGGAGCTATACACGGATTTTAATGCATGATCAATGTTGGAGATAAGATCGATGGGGAGCTCCTGAGCAAAGAAAAAAAAAGTCATACTCTATATACATATATAGAGAGAGCTGGACCGTAGTGCTTACCGAAGCATGGAGGTATCCGTGTTTCAAGTCATGTTTAGTAATTATAGATCAAACAAAGTGAACTGTTTAAACCATTCATTTGGTCTCTTCTTAATGTTATCACGCTGCAAACTAAAATTTTAATTCATTTCAAATTTGTTTACCAATTTTAAACGAAATTTTAAGAATTCATGATCTAGTTCATTAATTACAAATCCTCTAGGGCGGCTGGTTTTGGAAAACATATGCACACTGTGCTTGTTAGGCCGTATACAGTAGGAGCAACTGCAGCCAGCAATATCTGTATTTCCTTTGGCTTCTTAATTTTATTTTATTTTATTTAAAAGTGTTTTCTGGTTGGTCAAAACAATAATGGGGTCAAGGAAAGTTGTTGTCTGGTGTGTGGTGTGTGGTTTGCAAACCGGGTATTAAAATTGGTCAGTGTAGGGGGTGGATATATATAATACTCGATATCGAATGCATGGTCGCCGAAATTATAGCGTCAAATTAAGGGCTAACCAATGAGGGAATCTGGATCCACATCTATCCAGGTTTAACGTGAGCAGTGAATTGAATGTGGACGCGGCGTGACAATGCCACCCTGATGCGTGGCAACTGACAACGCACGCATATCATATCTGATGTGATTCGGACACTGTTAATTACGGAGTACTCCGTTTCATTTCTTGATCGCATTTTGCAGGAGCAGCTGTTCAGGAATATAGTGCGTGTTATATTTTTCAATGTGATTTTTTATCATTTGTTCTAATTTTTTTTATCATTTTTCAAGGAGTAGTTTTTACTACTTGCTGTTGCACCCTCCATGCAAAACTCTTTGGTTTCTACGCGCTGCATTATCTCTGCACCCTAGCTACATGCATGCAAGCTCAAATCAGCGAAACATTTCTATTCATAGTAGGTGAGATTTTCATTTGGAAGCATTACGCGTCAATTGAGAAATTTTTATTTGGATCAGTATAGTATGCGGCAGTAGCTAATAAATTTTCATCTTGACTAAGCATTGCATCCATGCATGAATCACAATTAATGGAGATGGAATATTCACTGGGTGATCAAGTGGTGGTGACTGGTGGCGCAGAGTTCAAAGAAGAAATTAATAGAGGTATAGAGGTAATGTCCCACCTGCTCTTAGTATATGAGCCACAGCAATATGTTCAGCTCTTTACAATTTTATACTTATTGATCTTACACTAGTTATTACTTTGATAATTGGTCATTCTCTGACTACCTGGTCATTCTCTGCAATAGCCACTGCGATTCTGTCATCTTATGGTCTATCAATGATCTGGCTCCCCCGAGATCAACACCTGGTCTCGAGCATAGGTCTACACATCTATTGATCCAATTGAAAGCACAACCCAAATCCTTTCCCAACTCAGCCCAAAAGATTAGGCTAGTGGAAGAGGGGTGCCTCTACCATTTAAGTTGTGTTCCCCCATCACCAATATCTGATGTGAGACTAAACCCAAAAATCTTCCCCATCACACATCAGATCATCTATCCTACACCATGCAATCTCCTGAAAACGTTCCGAGTTACCGACCATGGCTCTGTTACCACTTGTTTGGATTTATGCCAATGCAAGATCACGAACGACATCAGCTGACACAATGTTTGGTAACGCGCTAGGCTTACGCCTACCTCTGCGGGGCTCTGACTATGGGTGCTCCTCCCCAATTCATAATACCGTAGCACACCGGTTGCCCAGGTCCTGCTAACCAAGAAAAACTACTAAAGAAAAAAATTACTAAACAAAGACCAAAGATGCATATAACAGCAATAGGAAGGGAGAAATCAGCAAGGTAGCGGAAGAGATAAGTCGATCAAACTCCGGAGACTACGAAAAGCTACAAAAAGCTGTAGAGGTCAAAGATGCATGATCTGTTCGACAACCATGCATGATGAGATGCAACCATGAGGATTCCTTGGCGTCGAGCAGTAGCAATGACGAGAGACTGTGCCGTAGTGGACGAGAGGCGTTGGCAACGATCATATCTTGATCCGACGAGGTGGCTGCCCAGGGAACGAGTTGCAACCATGGAGGATCCCCACGGCAGCAAGCAACAGCCCAAAGAAGAGGGTAGTGACCAGTTAAGGGCAAAACCATGTAGAATCATGCAACCATATGCCAATACGCCATGTAGAAGAGGCGATGACTGATCGATCACAAGGCAGCACCTCAGCAATGCCTATGCAATGAAACACGATGGCCATTGAGAAGCCAACAACACGCACGCTGGGGAAGCATGACGAGGATAGCACGGACAAGAGAGCAGCAACGAGCAAATCCCTTTGCCAACGAGGTGGGCAAAGAACGAGCAACGGTTCCACGGCGAGATGAGTAACGTGATGCAGGGGACGAAAAACAACGTCGCGTCAAGCGGCAACGCAACGGGAGAAGCAGCGACGAGCCAGATCGGAGCAAAGCTGTAAATGAGAAGCAGCGATGTCACATATCTCAGGCGACGACAACGCATGACGGTCGAGACGAGACTGTCGGGGATAAAATCACGGCCCATTGCCATGGCCCACTGCCTGACGGCCTAATCGAACAGCCTCCTAGGGCCTGGCTCCCTAGAGGGCTCTTTCAGGCCCACGTGCATCCTGCCGAACAGCTTTCTGGTTGGCACGGTGCGTAATGGCCTAGGATTTCTGTTTGAGTCCGACTCGAGCAAGAGTTCTGCACGGCTACGTGAAAACCCGGACGTAGTTTTCCGGATTGGAGTAGACGTCGTGATCCCCAAGAATTGGAGTATACCTTATCTACATCGGAATGTATTTGGCATGTATACGAGTTCGTTACGTTCTCGTGGTCAGCCCGGCCCGATTATCCCTCGGTAGGTCGGTTGTTCAACACTATATAAGCAAGGCCCCTACGGCGTGTAGAGGGCACGACCGCACGACTTGAAGCCAAGATAGCATACTAATTCTTGTACACTCATAATCTCTTCGAGACTTGTTCATCTCGCCGAGTTCCTCGTTGTAATCCTCTTTCTCATGTAAAGAAGCGCTGGACGTAGGGTTGTTATCTCCCCGAAGAGGCCCGAACCAGGATAAAAACCCTGTGTCTGCTCTTTGATCGTTGATTGTTGTTTGCCTTGCTCGGCAATGTCTTCTATCTCCCCTTCTCAAGAACCTTAGTTGACTTGGGACCGATATCCCAACCGTCGACAGAGACCGTGACGGCGACGCGACGGCCAAGGTGAGTTCGAGTACCCCATGGCATAGCGGGACGTGGCCGAGGCGCGTGTCGGCGACGGCGCCGGACGAGGTTGAGTCGGCGATGGCATGGGACGAGGCCGGGGACGCAGCAAGCAACAACTTGGGGGTAGAGTCGACCTTGGATCGAGAGGAAAACCAACAGCAAGATGATATTGGTGGCTCTCAGATCCGGCGAGAGGATGGCGGGGTCAGAGATGATAACAGTGCGGTGGAAAGGGTGGCGTAGGTGCAACGATAGGGGATCCCATGAGCAGCAACGTTGTTGAGGTGGCCACCCCCGGGAATAGAAATAGCTCTTCCCGGGGAAGGCAGCAGTGGTAGAAGAGAGGCGAATGTCAACGACCAAGAGACGAAGGCCAACGACCCAAGTGCAACGCCGGGAAGGGTGACGGTCGTAGGTAAACCCTAACCAGGCTTTGATACCATGTTAAAAATAGCACTTGTGTATTGATATGAGGCCAAGGGCCGGTATATATAGTGTACATCAGAAGCCTAAATAAGGCAGGTCAGCCCAGATAAGAGCAAAAGATCTAATCTACTCTAATATAATAAAGGACTCCTAATATATCTCTAACAATTACAAGATCAAAAAACAAGTTTCATATGTACTAGGGTGATGTTTCAAACCAAATTCATATATTATTTCCTATCTAGCTCTTTCAAATGGAGTGCATGCATGGCCACCACCGTATTATCGCCTCTCGTGGCCTCCGACTGTAGTCGTCGTTGAGTTCGTGACTGTCCCTACACAAGCTTGTTGTCGTCATCGCCCCGATGTGGCATCGTTGTCGCCCTCACAAGCTGCCTCCATGAGCTCGCTTTCCTTTGGGAGGTGAAGGTAGATGATGATGGAGAGGCTCAATGAGCTTGTTGTCACTACTAAGAGAGAGTGGAGGAGGAGATGGATGAGGAGGAGAGGCGAGTGTGTTGTTTGGCGAGGGTCAGTGGAGGAGGACTTGTTATGGCTAGGTGTGGCACCTGCCATACCTTATTTTTTGCAAAACCCCTTTTACTTGGTCATCAACCACTTAATCAACCTGTAACACCCCGGTTCCTCGAGAACCCAGAATGTTACTAACTCTCCAAAAACTATAAAATTTCGACAGCATCTCCTTTGCTTATATGGACATCCACGACAGGCAATTTATATCAAGAGGACAAATAACCAATTCTATCAACCAGTTGCCAATTTAAAACCTACAATAACTACAGCTCTCAATTATACACATGACAACTAATTAAATAAAGAACAAATGAAACCAATGTACTAATTTAAGTGAGAGGTAGTGAGTGCTCAAGTCGAGGTTCTATTTTCCCATCCCCATGCATGAGTGACATCACTTGAACATAAAAACCAAATAAAGCAAGAGTGAGTATCGGAGAATACTCAGCAAAGTATATGTATAAACAACTAGAACAATAAAATAACAATGGGAAATCCATCCATTATCAAATCATACCACCACTACACACTTTCCTCTGTTCATTCAATGCAATGCACATGCATATGTCTTCTCCAGAGCACTCCGGACTAGTCACTTTTGACTTTCTCACCGACCGAAACGGATTAGTCAAAAGTGACTTTCTCACCGACCTGGCTCATATGCAGTATGATGCAATAATGCTCTTATGACATGCAACCGACACCATAACTCCGTCATATATAGCACAAACAATATAATCCAACCACAGGTCATGATCAGACACAAAGCATTAAATCAACAAGCCATATTTAACCAACCGGCTATATGTTTAATATATACTTGCCTTTCAACCAAGCATGATACGTAGTCGACGTCGATCCCAAACCTCCACCTATATAAAGAGCATAATAATAAATCTTAAAATAACGCTATTTATAAGAGCAACAAAGATAATCTACACCATGCCAATAATCACTCTCCCCCAAAATAGCCCATCTAGGAACAATAGACCTTTAAAGACAGAACTGACTTCCGGACAACAAACACTAAAATCAACATAACTCCCAATCCGCTTAACCGTTTTCAGCGTTCTTGCACTCGAAACGAAGCTAAGACATAGACACACGATTTCTTTCATAGGACTAACCCTTGAATCGAATCATAAATAGATGAAAATACCACCCGAACCTGCTGTTTATAAAACCGGGCTACGAAACTTCATCTCCTATAACTAAACTTCACTAATCTATGAAGTTAACTATCTACTTAGAGGAAATCCCCCAAGAACACTTCTAATTCCTTCACTACCACGCCAATTTGCAAGGAATTTAGGCAAAAGTGGAAACCCTAACCTTAATCTTTGTGTTATTCCTTTCATGACTTCCTCCTTCCCTCTCTTCCCTTATCAGCTCTACCTCCTTCTCTACCTAGCTCTACACAGCAGCAATCCTACCCTTCACATCCCCCCATCCATCTTCCTCCCATTGCCCTACTACCTCTCTAATCCTCCTCTTCCCCTCTAACTTTCCTCTCATGGCAACATAGCAAAAAGGGTACCTCGGGTAGCCGACGGCAAGGACACGGTGACGCAGGGGCTGCACGGCGAGGACACGGGGACGATGGTGCAGCCACGGGGATGGCGGCGGCCACGCTGACAGGCGGCGCTGGCTGGCAATGAGCAGGCACACCCACGGCGGCGCACCACGCAGCGCGCTGACTCTGGGCAGCGGCGGCTCGACGGCGACGCAATGGCGGCGGCTCGGCGGCTAAGGGGATGGGCGGCGGCTAGGTCTCTCCCTGGGGAAACCGCCTCCTCCTACTCACACTGCCTAAATACCCTTAAATGGGCTGGGCCAGGGCAGAGGCCCAACGGGCTATCACACAACCGCTAAATGAGTTGAAGATGTTGGTCTTCGTCTATAATTGTCATACCTAAATTTTATTTTGTCCTCCGCCACTGGCGAGGGTGGGGGTGGGGAAGCCGAGATAATTGGAGGAGGAAAGGATGAAGGTGTGAGGGGAAATTTTGGGAAGTCATGTGTGAACAGGGATTAGAGTGGAAGGTAGCGAGTGTGTGAAATAGTTATTGTATATGGTCATTCCGTATGTTTTTAAGGCTTGGATGACTGAACAACGTAGTTTTTGTCTCTAAATTTAGTGTCATTGATACATAATGAATTTGAGGGAGCATTAGCCAATATAATATAGTCCTATTCTTCTGTGTAGATGATGCCTTATATGGTTTTAGTTTTGTATCCTAGCGTACAATATATACACACAACTGCAGACAGCAATTAACACATGCTAAGCAAGAACTTCTCTCAGCTTGTGCTGCCTCGTATCTGCTTCCTGCAGAGCCCATGATTAATTTGTTATCTAACATTTCGCATGGCCTTTGGTTCTTGGGAATGGGATCACATCTCGAACATCCTTGAGACAGGTGACAAACAAGATGAGGCGTTCCAAGTCTATGCTGAAACCAGAGTGCTTGACAGTGCCATGTCTGCGGGTGTCCAGATACCATTCCAAGTGTTCACGTCGCAACCCTACCTCGTCAATCCTGCAGTAAAGATGGGCGTGAAATTTCTCTTTGTGCATCATAAGATCATAGGACACAGGAGCATCTTAATTATTTCCCTTTTGTACCAGCTGTTTGAAGGTTTTAACACCCAAAAACGATGGCTTATTTTTGGACTACTGCACCTGAAGTCGATGTATTTTTATCGGCTCTAGCCGTTTATCACAGAGCAATACTAGAAAATTTAATGTATTGAGAACTGCCTTTTGAGCAGGTTGTAGGGTGTTTGGTCGTGAAATCCATCATTCGGGCTTAAATTCTCACGGGGTTAATAAAAATTCAGATCTCACTATTGAGGGTGTGTTATAACTATGGCACTGAATCGACGGATACCCGTAGTTCTCGTAAAAAAAAACTAGAAAATTTATTTATAAAATAGGTAAATGTTTTTTCGGATGACATTTTGCCAATTAGTTTGTAGTTTCTGCAATAATTTATCAAAATTTAAAGTTTGTTGTTTCACACCTGACCCCATACTCTACTTTGTTGTCAGCTTGAGAATTGAGAGATGGAATTTTAGTAACTATGCTACCTTGCAGTTAAATTATCCATCCTTTCCTCCTTTTGAGCTCCGCATGTTACCATTCCAACCTGAATTAGTAACAGAACAATTAATTAACTAGTTCAGTGTGAAAACAGTGATTTTAGATTTGATCTGGAAAGTTCCCCTTATCTATTAGAAATGTAATGTTCACCTTTGGCACAACTATCTCAAATGCAGATACCGTCTTGCCATCTTCTTGCAGCCGTGCATAAAATGGCTTTAGCTGTTTGGGATATTCATATATAATCACTGGCTTCTTGTAGAAATCGTCAGTCAGATAGCTGCAATTGGTTTCCACCCAAAGAAAATCAATGGCATACTTTTAGAGGATGAAAATTTCCTTTGGAAAAGAACTTTTGAATACCTCAGATGTTCATCTGACAATGGCATGCCCCACTCAACTTTTGCTTCAAATTGTTTATCCGTGACCTGATGATAAGCAACTCCTCGTCATATTTACAGTTAACAGTGCAGAAACAACACTGCAGTAAATCCTGAGTACTGACAATTACCTGGAGAAGAGTTTTGACAGCCTCAGTGTAGCTAATCCTTTGCCATGGGCTGCACAAGGCAGATTCAACACGGCCATCAGCGATATCCTCTCCCCGAGCCCAAAGAAACTTCAGCTCATCTGAACAATGCTTTAAAGCCGCGCCACAGAGAGACTTCAGACAATCCTCAGCGCAGGAGATTGCATCCTGAAACATCAAAACAACCTTAATGTTCTGAATAGCTTCCCAACAATTTTTGAATTCCCTTTCCACCCATCTTTGAACGCTATAATTTGAATCGTCTGAATGTGATCCCCACACCTCAAGTTCAGAGAAGGCGAGCTCTGCATCGATGGTCCACCTCTCTGCCAGGCACTTCTCGTGCCCCGAGCTTTCTGCCCGGGAGAACACCGGGCTGAGCGTGTACACGCTGCTGAGAGCACAGGCGTAGGTCTCAAGATGCAGCTCATGGCAGGGCGAGAGATAGGCTGCACGGCGAAAGAAGCCACCGGGCGACTCTGAATCTCCTCCCTGTTCTTCCAGCTCCCTCGCAAGCTCGTTCGCATTCTGAAGGTCCTGCTCCGCGGCTTGCAGTGCCTCCTTGTTGCTTTCGCTTCGCTTCAGTGCCTCCACCTGCTTCGCCTTCGCCCTGATGGCAGCTCTGACAACTTCGGGCGTTATGGCGCCGCCACCGTCTTCTGAGGCCTTACTGACGAGACGCGTTGCTACACTGAACATTTTGCTGTGGTTTCCTGCACTGGTTGTTGTTATGATGGGGGTGTTGACATGGAAGAACCCATTGGTTTTGAAGAACGCGTGCGCGGCATGGATCAGCTCGCTCCGTACACGGGCGGCTGATGCAACCTGCAGCGTCAGTGTAAGCGATCCATCACTCATTTCAGGGAAGAAAAAAAGAAGCTCATTTACAGGTTACACAATTACAAGACCTCTGATGAATCGCTAAGATAAACTGTTAGAAATTCAGAATCATGGCAATTGGGCAGCAAGCATTAATCTGCTTGTTTTGCTCTTACCGCTGTTGTTCGAGCAGCAAGCTGGGGATGGTGCCTGACAATGTCTGAAGAAGACAAGTGCGTGCTCGACAGAGGATACTTGTTTGAATCGACGGCTCCGATGTGCAAGACCTTCTCCACTCTGAGCTCCACGGCATGCTGCTGCTGCTGCCGCCGCCCTCTGTCTTGATCCGCGTGCTCTATCTTGCCTTCCACCAGCACGCAGGCTCCAACCGCGGCCATTTGCTCAAGAGGGCATAGCGACGAGTCCACCACCATCTGAACAAGCATTGCATTTTGCAAGCAATCCAAGCATGCATGCACAGGGATAAGTACTCGCTGAAAATCACAAGATTGCAAGTGACAGATCGAATGCGAGAGATGTGATGAACCTGGAGATCGGGAAGGCAGGAGCCGTCGTTGATGCGCATGAGCGCGGTCGCCTCGGCGGCCATGGTGGAGCGGCGGCCGGAGGAGGAGGCCCGGTCGGCTGCGCCGACGCCGCCGGCGATCAGCCTGGCAATGCAGCGGATGAGAGGCACTCTCGACATGAGCGCCTCCGTGCACGTCAGCCCGGTGGTCTCCGCCGACGACGAGGAGGAGGGCTCGTCGTGGCCGGCGCGCGTCGCCTCGACGGCGACGATGTCGGAGGACTTCACCCAGCCGCCGACCACCGCGCGCTCGCCTGCCAGCGCGAGGCCGGCGTCGGGGCGGCCGACGACGGAGCGGATCGTGGCTCGCCTGGAGTACTTCGAGCGCTGGATGGGCGTGCCGTCGCTGCTCCTCGCGGCTTTCCGGGAGGAAGACGAAGATGAAGAGGAAGACGAAGAGGACTCCATTACCGCACTGTGCACGGTGGCGCTTGGTTTGATTGGGGTTGGGACTTGAGAGAGACAGATCGCGAGGTGCCGGGATAAGAAGGTGTAGGAGACATGGCGGGAGAGGCAAGGATGCTTTGCTTCTCGGAGGTTTGGAGGGAAAATGATCGAACGAAGGGAGAGGGAACTGTGGTAACTGGTAAGCTGCCAATCCGGGTTTTGTTTTGCTTGTACTAGGGGTTTCCACGTCAAGTCATAAATTAAGAAATGTTTAGAGTGACCGAGATGCATGAATAAGTAGGTTGAGTTGAATGTTAAATTGAATTTTTAAAATATGTTTCTTGAACATGGTACGTTTCGTTTCTGTTGTTTTTTTGATGTCATTAAAAAAATTAGACTAAAAAATCAAATCATTTCCTTCTCGGTTAAGTTTAAACCACTCTAAACAAACGTGCCACCCTAGGGCTTATGTCTCAAAAATACAAACACTTTATCATTTTTAGCCTATTTTATTTTTTTTAGTTTTGAAGATATTTTTAAAGCTTTAAAAACATAGATAGAAACAAGGTTCAAGAACTCGCTACTCGGTGAGGTAGCGAGTACTCGGATTACTCGGGAGTACTCGGAAATTACTCGGTACCAATTACTCGAAAAATTAATATAGAATTAGTAGACATTTATCGACGTAATGATGGCATATCTTCTTTCATATGACTTAATGATACTTGTAAATCTATATGTATGAACTATTAACACAAAGTAGAGTGCACGTTACGACTTACGAGCAGATCCACGTGGAAGGGAGGAAGACCCGCGTCGAAGAGGAAGAGAAGCGGAGGAGCTCACCCACGTCGAGGAGGAGCCAGTGGCGGCGCCGGTGGCGGAGGCGGCGAGCGATGGCGCCGGCGAGAGACGGCAGCCCAGTATGGCGGGCGGCCAGCGGTGGCGCGTGGTGGGGTGGGGTGGGGCGGTGGCAGCGCCGGCCCTAGCGCCGTAGTCGGTCTCTCCCTCCCATCGAAGAACTGTGCTCGAGCTGGGGGTCAAAGGCAGCAGGTCACGGGCAGGGCAAGGAGGACAAGGGTAGTAAAAAAACCCGTTACTCGGTTTTTACTCGATCAAACCCGAGTTTTGACCGATTTCTCGGCCCAAACGTGTAATGCTGCGATTTTAGCTTTCTCGAAAAGGTAGGGGGACGGGTAGCGAGTACTCGCCGAGTACTCTCCGAGTAATGCCGATTTTTAGAACATTGGATAGAAATGGGACGAAGAGGGAATTACTGAGGAGGTGGAACCGTGGAAGCCCTACAAACATGCATTGTAGCCAAAGGAAGGCAAGCTAGATGTGCCAACAGGGCCTAGAAGGAGGTGAGTAGGAGTGGGAGTGACTACTCATGGCGGAAAACACCAATTATAGTTTTTTTCAACAAAGGATAACGGTCTCATACAGAGACCAATCTATAGCAAGATCCATGACTACCGACTAGTAGTCGGATTAACGAAAAAGGCCTATAGAACCTAACTGAGAAACAACATGTGCATCTCTCTTCACTCTGTTGCCAACATCATCGAATTCAAAGATCGTCGCCATCCACATTGCTGCCAACTTCATCTCCACCAGCCACATCACACATGGAGATGGAAATCATGGAATTGAAGATCAATATCAATAATAGTTTTTAAAGCTTGTGTGCCTGTCATGGCAACAATTGAGAAAGATGAATACAAACATGTGCTACTGAATACCGTTGTCGTCGTCATCGAGATAACTAGCATGTGAGGCCGACAAAACGCAACTCAGATTTTTTCCCTTTTCTCTAACTTCTCCACCTTGAATAATCCTCTAGCAAAGAGATTAGAACCGCGCGTCGTCGGCGTCGTTCGGAGTAGATCCCACATTAAGACTATTCTCCTTGCTCATCCACTCCACCAATGACTCGGAGAGGTCTCTTATTGGCTATTACAACCCGATGATGAATACAAACATGCAACGAAGACTTAGCCTAACAAAACAAAAACCAACACAAATTCTCCTCCAGCCATGCATAGATCCGACGCTGTCTCCTCCCACCGATTGCCCGAAGGTCATGGGTGAAGAAAATCCCGCCAAGATCTACTGCGGTGCTTGGCTCTCATTTTTTGTCCTTGCTGACAGCTATTGAAAATCCTAACACGATTCGTGTCAATCAAGGTTCACCAATTATAGGTAAACCTGACCCTTGTGGTGGTGGAGAATACGTAAAATAGACTTTGACAAAGGGGTTCTATCACTGACAGGCAGTTCCTACTTGAATTTAGAATAAAAACATTGGTTAATGTCACATTGGCGCCAACATGTGGCCTAATCAAATGTCAGATTAGGTCGAGCCGGGCTTGAAAAGGTTCAGTGCTTTTTAGTTAGGCTCAAGCTGACCCAACCTAGTATGAATTTTTTACCATGGGCCCAAGTCCGGTCCAAAAAAACCCAAAACTTGGTCCATAAAGTTCTGAAGACTGGTACAAATTTTGCATTGCATTTTGATTTCGCTTCAAGCTTTAGCCTAATCAAGAATTTTCATCGGACCGAAATTATGAGCCCAAGCTTTGACCCAATAATCAAGCCCGACCTGACCCGACTAAAAAAGTCAGGTTATTGGACCAGGCTATCTATGATTAGGCCTACTTTTATAATACACAGATTGTCATCCTAGCTACAGCACCAATATTTTATTTGACTAGTTAACACATCCACCGAATAAGAGTAATTTGTGTTCGACTTTAAAACTGAGGACCCAAAAACAAGACAAGTGTCTTGGGTACATGAAAATTTTTTTCTATAAAAGTATTTTCATAAGTAATATAAAGTTTTTTTGATAAATCGGACATTCAATTTAAAGCAACTGCCTTTTAGGTTAAGGTCTTGTTTTTTTCAGCCTAAAATTGCAAAAGTTATGACCTCTCGAGAGAGGCCTTGAAGAGTTTAAAAAATTATGAAAAAAATACTTAGTAACTCTAAGAAAAACTATATAAAACCTCACAAAAAAATTTAAAATACTACACTATTTAGCTTATATAAAACGGAAAGGCTGTGCCTCGCAAGGCCGGCGCGGTCCGGACCAGCGCGGCGCACGGGAAAGGCGCAGGACCAACACACTGTGCGCATGCAGGGGTGGGGCCCACGGGGTTTTCTTTTCTTTCGACGACCATAATTTTTGACTGGGTACTCCAATCCACAAACCGTTTACGCCAACGTGTTCCTCGTATTTTTTTCGAACAAAACAAGATATATGTTGCCATATAACTCCTCAAATTTATCTGGTGAAGCTTGGGTTTCGTATACTGAAACTTGGGTTTCGCCTACTGAAACTTGATTTTCATATTCGTTAAACTTGCCGAACTGTTAAGTTTCATCAGTTTTAATACAAGTTTCATCAAGTTTCAACGGGTCTCGTACAAGTTTCTTCAAGTTTTATCAGGTCAATTCAAGTTTCAACAGGTTTCATCCAAGTTTCATCAGGTTACATCGAAGTTTCATCCAAGTTTCATCAGGTTTCATCGGAACACGATCAAATTTCATCAACACACGACCAAGTTTCGCTAGTATAGATATAAGTTTCATAAGTGCCTTCCCTCATTTTCACATCAAAAAAATTAAAAAGCGAAAAAATAAAAAATTTAAAAAGTATTTAAAATGGGTTGCTCTTGATTTTAGAAGAATTATGAAATTTATTCTACGCATTTTGAACACCGTTTGAATTTTATACAAAAATCAGAAGTTTAAATGAAAAACGTGGCTATCTGTGTATGGCTAACTAGTCGTTCTGCATGTACGCACGCGGGAGCGGGGCGGTGCGTTCGATTGGCGCTGCGCCGGGCGATCGAACGGCTCTGCCAGGTCCAGACGTTGGATGCCTGGCGCTCGTCTATATAAAAACAACAAATTTTCATTTAATTTATTTAAGATGAAAAGAACGAGGACTAAAGTGCGAAGAACAAAGGCCTTCCTCTGGCCCGCAAAACATTTCGGTCCAGTTCCCCTTTGACTCTTAGGCCCTGTTTGTTTGAAACATTTTTGAGTTGCGAACCTTCTAAAAGCTAACACAGGAAAGCCACAAAAACTAAACCGGAAAAACTCATATCACAAGACAAATTGGGTTTTGGTGGCTTTTGAACTTTTTAAAGAGGTTCAAAAGTGATTGTTTGTTTGAAACCCGACTTGCGCTAAAAGTTTGGAAGCTGAAACAAACAGGGCCTTAACCCATGTCCCGCTCCACGTTAGTACGTTACGAGACACGACCGAACCAGAGTTCAAATTCGGATGGTTACGCTCGCCATTCATCAGTTCGCCCTCTCGCCTCGTTTCCTCCTCCGCCGCCGCCTCGAACCTAAACCCCTCCTCTTTCCGAGAACCCTCGGCCTCCTCCCCGCGACCGCCATCATGGCCTCGCCTTCCCGCCCCCGCTCCCCGCCGGGCATCCTGCCTCCAGGCGCTCGGGAGAGCGGCGCGACGCAGCCGTGGTCGTGCGTGCGGTGCACCTTCATCAACGCCCGGAGACTCGGCGCCTGCAGCATGTGCCACGCCCCGCGCCCCGTGGAGATCGACCCCGACGACGCGCTGGACTTCTCCGCCGTCGCCGTCGCCGGCGCCTCGTTCCTGCCGCTCCAGCGGTGCTCGCGGAAGAGGGACCGCGCGGCGTCGCCGGAAGTCGTCGAGGTGCCCGCCGACGAGGGCGAAGCCGCGGAGAATGGGGATAAGGCCCCCGCCGAGAAAGGTTTATTCGGTGCTCCATACATTATCCATTTTTGCGGATCAGCATCTAGTCTCACCGGGGTGATGATGTTATTCCTTCCCCCCCTTTGGTGCGGCTATTGTACTTGTGCAGTTGTGCTACTAGAATCAATGTGTTTTTAATAAAATAACCCTGTGAATTCCCTTCAAATTTTTTTGCCAATACACTGAAACAAACTGTACAGTGCGGCAGAGTCAATCTGAGAGTAATCAGAAACAATCACTAACGTTATAGAGATGTTACTAATGTTACTGAAATGTGGAAACGAGCTGTAATTTCGCATGACATTCTGCCACATCACAGAACCAAATTACACGGTAAACCACCTATGATAATTGATGTACTATGAGGAACACACTTGGGTTTTGAGTTAATTACAGGTTGTGTGTTGTGTCCATTGTGTTGGGGTTTTACCATAATTGCTAATGACAATATAAAGCTTGCAGTTCCTGCCTAAACTAGTTTTTCTTGATATAAAAATACAAAATTCTATTCACGTTGACAATCATGTCTCATCTAATTTGTGTTGCAAAGCATCATTTAGCCATTTAGGTAAACTTTAATGACAGCGAGTGTGTCCAACAGTAAATCATAATGTTATTATCATTCTCATCTCCTTATATTAACATTGGAGTAAAATGTATACTTTTCTGATGTTCTTGATCACATGGCTTATTCACGGAGTTTTTTTGCGTATGCTCTTGTCAGCATTTGAAAAGATGTCTGTTGTATTATATCTGAGAATTTTGGCCATCAATTATACTGCATGATTATTCTATCTGTTTTCCAGTCCCTTTAATTTAGTCACCATTTGATTACCTACCAGTTGCATTTCTGTTATACTGCCGTTGATGTTGATAGATGGGCATATCATGCTCCTCAATTGATAATTTAATGAAAATTGGACATAGCTCTTTTCCTCTTATCCATGAATACAATAATTCAGCTTTATCACTCGTTTCTAACAGGATCATCCTAAATATGTTTTGAAACTATTGTGTTCTTTGCCTTTTTTGTTTAAACTGACATAGAGAGCAACTTAGTTAGTGTATCTATCTGGCTGTCTACTTTATGCAAGTTAGAAGCTGATCTCATCTTGTAAACTTTGGTTATTTTATGTTTTTGATTTGGTATAGTCACATTAAATTGAATATGTTTCCATAGGAGATTCTGAGAGTCATCTGGATAAGAAGGCCATCAAAATCATGACATACAATGTGTGGTTCAGGGAGGATTTGGAACTGTTAAGAAGGATGGATGCTCTTCAAGATCTTATTAAGCTCCACAGCCCAGATCTTATATGCTTCCAGGTCCAGCATTTGAACTATGCATTCTGCACATTATTTTCTTTTCCCATTCTTAGTAGGCCTCAAACGTGGAACAGGAGGTTACACCAAACATATATATGCTCATGGAAAAAACTGACTGGTGGCAAGAATATAAAAGTTCATTGTCACATGTGATGGCTATGCAGAGACCATATTACTGCATGCAGGTATAATCTTTCTCTCAAACTTCATAATTGACATAAGTCCAAGCACCTGGCAAGATTGTTTTAATTGATTCTCTTCTGAGATGATCTACATGCAACTACTAGTTTGTACTTTCCATTACAAATGAAGTGGACCTTTTTATTGCTTTGCCTTTTATGCTCTCTATTCCCTAAGAAACTAATATGCACCTTTGATAATCATTTATAGTTCTATTCAAAGTTTGAAAATATGAGAGTATGAAAGTACCATACATAGATAATATATTGATACATTTCTCATATCATCAAGGTTACCTGAGACGCTAGGCGCTAGATGGGTGGGGAGGGACCGCCTAGGCAGCCTAGGCGAGGTGCTAGGCACTGCCTAGGCGGCCGAACTGATTTGCACACTGACAACGGTTTCAACAATAAGGAATTATGCATAGATTTCTAGGACCACCTATGCGGACTAGCCGCCTAGGTCATTGTCTAGGCCCTAGGTGGGTTTAGGCGCCGCCTAAGGAATTATGCATATGGTCAATCAATATGCTTTTCAGTTATATTTTTGGCCATAATTTAAAGAGTTCCAATCCGTGTTTGGCATACTTCACTTAATAGGTAACAGAGGTATCTTGGGAGTATGTTGACTTTGTTCTGTTGTAGTAGTACTCATTTTGTGGGTTTCATATGGATGTAGTTAGCTCAATTTGTAGTTGCTATTCTCTATCTCAAGGGGGTTTCAAACTTTCAATGTGTGTGCTGAATCACTATATCATAGTTCATGCGATTGGGAACCATTACCTATCCTGTCACTGCTTGATGACCAGGAGGTACTATGTTGTGCCACCCATGTGTTTGCTTTCAATCATGGTGCCATTATTGATCTGTGCTTAATCTAGGTGTCTGAGCTTTGATCCTTGACATCTTACTGTTTTTTTATTCCTTTTGGTTTAAAGCAGTGATTTTTATTTTCTGTAGTTCATTTTTACTAATGTAATTCTGTTGTAAACACGTGCAGATGAGCAAATTGCCTGTGAAGTCTTATGATCGTATACCATTTGCCAACTCAATAATGGGAAGGGAGCTGTGCATAGCAGATGTCAACATTGGAGGTGTGCTCAAGTTGGTGTTGGCTACCAGCCACCTGGAGAGTCCATGCCCTGCACCTCCTCGGTGGGATCAGATGTACAGCAAGGAACGAGTAGCTCAGGCAAATGAATCTCTGAGAATCTTGGGAAGCTTCCGCAATGCTATATTTTGTGGGGACATGAACTGGGATGATAAAGGAGATGGGCCCTTCCCCCTGCCAGATGGCTGGGTTGATGCATGGGCGGAGTTGAAGCCAGGTGAAAATGGCTGGACTTATGATACAAAAGCCAACGGCATGCTGTTAGGCAACCGTAATCTGCAGAAGAGACTAGACCGGTTCATTTGCAAGCTGACAGATTTCAATATCGACAGCATCGAGATGATTGGGAAGGACGCTATACCTGGACTCTCATACTTCAAGGAGAAGAAAGTCCGCAAGGAGGTTCGCAAATTGGAATTGCCTGTATTACCTAGTGACCACTTTGGGCTTGTATTGAGTGTCACCCATCAGCCTGCCAAGGCCAGGGTCGTTCCTAGGCCGGCGCACTAGGTGCACCCAGAGCCGACGATGGTGAAGGCTCCAGCCCATGGATGTATATATTATATGTTGTAATGAAGTATTAAGACCATCTTCAACGCTAGCACTAAATTGAGAATCATATCCATTATCTAGCACTGTTCACAGACATCGTTGCTTCCCTCTTATATTGTATTCGCTGCAGTGCTTAGAACTTGCTATATATTAAGATAGAACTAGCATCAGAGATGCCCTAAGGCTTTCGTCAATGACTCAATTCGATGATTCTTTTCTGGGTTAGGTCAATGTTGAACATTGTTGCCACTATAATAGAATTAGCGAGTACCTACCTATGTATCTTACTCGCTAATTCTAATAGCAATGGCTATATAGCTTATTCGCTAATTCTATGAGGCTAACTGCACTTGCTAGTTGCTCATCCACTTGTTGGTTCCATTCTCGGTTTTCTTTTCTTATAACATCTTTGTAGTTGGTCACTTGTTTTTTTATTATATATGATGTACTAAACAAATTTGTAGTTGGTCACTTGTCCCGCGTCCTCGCTCTCTTCGCCTCCGTCGCGTCGCACTCGCACCTTCCCTCCTCCGATCCCGGCGCCGCCACGAAGAACGCGGGTGAGGAGAACAAGATGGCAGTTTGCGGTGCCGCGGCGGAGCAAGGAGCTGCCGGCGAGGGGAAGAGGAGTAGACGCAAGCTTGCGGGAGAGGAAGATAGAGAAGCGGAGTGATGCTACTGGTTATGATTTGGGAGGTGAGCGGAAGAGGGAACACAAGAGGACGAGAGGCGATGATCTGAGAGCTCGTCGAGCATACGAAGCAGCAGCACAGGGAGCAATCTGGGAAATTAGATTTAGGAGAGCCCATGATGGAAAATCGTGATGATTTTGTCGAATGTTGTTCTCATTTTACTAAGCGAACAACATTGTGAGAGTGAAAAACAAGTTCTTTGTTGGGTGGTGAGCGCACTTCTTTATTGGAATGTACAATGGCCCTAACCGTCAGATTGGCAATTTGGAATGGTAGAAGAACTAAAAGGAGACCCTATGCACGTCGTGCTGCAAATGGACTATGTTCTTAGCCGATGGTCATAATAGTTGTCGCTCGATCACTTCAGCCATCACCACTCGATCAACAAAATCATGCAGCAAGGAAAATATCGTGGGAATTCCAATCTCCGGTTTTCGATTATCAAGAACATGAGCAAGACAATGAATATATCATCTGCGAGCTGCAGCCTGATGACATTAATCACCTTACAAATATCAGTAAGAACAGGAAACGAATGTGCTTTCCATTCGCTAGTGTGATCACTTAGTATGTATCCCTGAAGCTGAAATACTAAAGCATGTTTGGTTCAAATGCCAAACATTGCCATAATTGTGACCAATTGCTTGGCAATGCCACAGTTTCTTCGCTCATGGGCCTATTGCAAATCAACGGCAACCCTGTATGAAATCGACCACAATTCACAAACAGTTCACGATCCATTCCATTCCCATTCAGGTTCAAGTTCAGGTCTAACAGGTCGCATCAATGTCCAGACCCCAAAAGACATTGGCATGCAGAAATTAACATTCAAGATCGATCAGAGCATCAAGCGGCTAGTACTACACCGATTGATCCTACTACCACGCCACTCCCAGTCCACTGTTAATGTTATTCTCGCCCAGCTCCGCCGTTAGAAATTTCAAGTCCCGGAGCTCGACGGCGGCGGCGGCCATGGCCACCCTAGGCGCTCTTCTTCGCGGAGGTGGCGGAGGCGAGGACCCAGGTGACGCCGTAGGGGTCCACGACGGTGGCGCCCAGCCCGGCATCGTCCTCGGTGATCTCTCCCTGCAGCGTCGCGCCGGCGCCGACGACCTGCGCCGCCGCCACCTTCACGTCGTCGGTCTCCAGCCGCAGCACGATCCCGCTGGCTCCACCGCCCCTGGAGGTTTACGAAAAATGAGTGAGCCGACACTTGGTTGTCAAATTTAGCAAATCTTTACTTCTGAGTATTTACAGAGATCACTGGTGCACACAGGAAAAAACCAAAATGATCAGGCTCAAACGAGAGATGTATTTTTTTCAACAAAATAAGTGCGCTTCAAACGGCTCACATGAAACCCTGCGGAAGTGACTACATTTTCGTGAGACCCTTATTCAAAATATCTATCATAAACACAAGTACGAACAAATTGATGACGGCACGGATGAAATAAAGTAGCACAGAGTACAGACTAAGAATGAAACAACAAGGCGTTTAAAGATACGAGAAAAAATAAGCAGCTTCGGGGAAATGTTTGGATGTTCTATGCATTAGCAGATCTGAGGGGGTGGTACATTTTGATAGTAATAAGTGAAGAAATCATGCAAATGAAATATAAATATAAAGAAACTACATTTAGCAGACCAGAAAAACGCTACTCAAAACACCTAGCAACAGACTGAAAATAATCTCACAACAAGAGGCAACAACTTGGAATAGCAGCTCGTCCTTTATTTGCTTTCACATAAAGATATGGACTATGGAGTATAATAATAATGCAAAAAATATTACTACTCTGCGGAGACCAAGATACGCACTTTCTTTCACAATAGCACCTATTCTAGGGTTTTTCATACATAAACCCCACATTTTCAGCGTGCACTTTCGCAGATCTAGCCAAGAACAGCTAGGCCCAAACATCTACAAATGTACAAGATAGAAAGGACCAAGAAAACTAGTAACAAGAACAGCATAAATATGGTAAAATGGGGGGTTAAGTAGCGTCGGGTGGTTACACTTACATGGCGGAGACGTCGTCGCCGGCCTGGTCGCGGACGAGCAGCGCGGCGGCGGCGACCCTAAGCTCGGCGGAGAGCAGGGCCGGCTGGTCGCCGGCCTCGCCCTTGCGCTTGGGGTGGGTGCTGCGCGCCACCTCCTCCGCCGCGAACGCCGCCTTGTAGAAGGCCACCGCCTGCTCGGCGAGCCCCGCGGCCACCGTCACCTGCACCTTCAGCCCGGTGAACGCCGCCGGCGCGGCGGGAGCCTCGGCCGCCGCAGGGGCCGCTGATCCGTTAGTCGCCGCCTCAGCCATTGCTCAGACAAAAACCCTGGAGGCTTGGCTTTTGCTCTCCCCTTTGCTTGGTGCTGTTGTTCTTTCCTGGAGTGGGGAGTGGGCACTGGGGGCGAGTGAAGGGACAGGTGGGGACTGGGGATACTTATAGGGCTATCTGTGTTTTATTTTATTTTTCTTGTGTTAGTTTCAGTAGGTGGATAAAGCATCCGCATTTAGGGTCTGTTTGTTTCCCCGCCGCAGGTTGCCGCGCCTCAGTTGCGGCCGCCATATCTGCTTGGGCTCGCGTTTGGTAGCTGCCGCCGTTTGGTATCACAGAGAGCAACGGTGGCTCGATTCATTTCTCCACTTGAAATTTGCCGCAAGTCTGGCGTTCAAATCGACCACCGCTTAATCGCGATCTACGGTGGTTCAAGCAAAAGCAAACAAATCTTAGACCATCTTCAAAGGAAAACCCTTCGGGGACCAAATTTCCTTCGTGAAGAAATTATAATGCTTCAATAGAATCTCGTCGTGATTCTCGTCACAAAAAATTTCTTCCTGCATTCTTTTTAGAACGAGATTCTCTCTCCGTTTTCTTCGTAAATTTCTTTGAAGGGATGCTGTTGGAGATGATAGAAAATGAAAGGAATGAATGTAGAGAAAAGAACGGGGAAGGGAATGAAATAAAGAGAATATGGTTGGAGATGGTCTTAGATAGAGTGTCAACGAATTAAATTTTTAACAAAGATATAGGATAAATCGTGAAAAAAATGGATAGAAAAATGAAGGGAATGGGCGATAAAGTGCAAGATATGGATGTTTTATAGCTTCTTGGCCTTGTTTGTTTTAGATTAAAGTTGAGTTGAGTTTTACTGTAGTAAATTTGTGACCCCTTTAAAATACATTTTAAAAAATTCAAAATTTATGAAAAAAACATTTTACAAACATTAATAAGAACTATTTGAAACCCCACAAAAATGATTACAAAATATTACATCATTTGACTTATATAAAAATGACAAATTTTCAATTAATTTACTTTAATTTAATCTGAAACAAACAAGGCCTAGTCTAAAACACCTTTTCGATTAACATTTGTCTACATCTTATACTACACTCTAAAAAATACTCTATCCCTCTAGCAGCTCCTCTATCAAGCATTTAAAGGAGCACTAGATGTGCTTTAAAAATAGCAAAGAAGTTACTCCAATAATACTCGCCAGATTGGCCAACGTGGTTTAAAAGAGTATGTGCATGAGCAAAATTGATGGTTGTGCTAATACTTTTTGCCTCGGCCCTGCGACTTGATTAAAAAATGATACAATAGAGTTAATATCAAAAGAAGCAATCTCTTTATTTCATCGCCAAAATGCCTAAAAACATAATAAGCAACCAGGTGCTACACTCCTACTATTTAGCTATCTCATGGCGTCATCATAATCGGATCGGACCAGGTTTGCCTCCGATCGTTGTCATCATGGTACAACCCAGATCTGGCTGTCGCCGCTGTGGTTGAGAGGGTCACCGGCTTCACGACCATCTTTGTCACCATCAGTATGTAGGGAACCCATTCGCCCGCTATCATCGCCTTGGAGGGAAGCTCGTCTATGCGAGGGGATCCAACAGTTGATAGGAGAGGAGACAGGGCCACAGGGATAGGAGAAGCCAGCGATGGCTAGGTTTTTCAGTGTCTATACTAAATTTTGGGAGGATTGTAGAGGAGTGGCGTCCTCGATCGGAGATGTTGGATTAAGATTCAACGGTGGGATGGATTGGGTCGAGACAGAGGTCTACCCGGACACGACCAGGTATCAACTACGGACTCGACTCGATCTTGACTGTCGGGTTGGGTTGGGACCCAACAAATCGAGTTTGCATCTATACCTTTGCTTTTGCAGGCTGATTCATCATGTAAGGTCAATCTCCATCACACCTATACCTCCGCCTTATCACATGAGGTCCTCTCTCTCCCTTTTACCTAGTCACTACCTCTCTAGCTAGGGGCTAGATATGGATTGAGCCGGTTATCACCTTGATCTGACTTAACCTGACCCGATCCCAATCATGGATACGAAATGCCCACCTCGTCTTGGTTTGTCTCGAACGAGAGAGAGAGAGAGAGATCTAGCCACCATTGCCGCCAAATCCGGCTGATCCACTAAATGTTCTTTTAAGCTCACATTTTGTATTGTCTTGTGAGCTTTTTCCATATGTCACTTTTGAGAATGTGAAATCTTTTACCATTAAGTGGTTGTAGAGCATCTACAGGGGAAATTGTAAGTTAAATTGTATAAGAATAAATTAAAGTGTTTGCCGAAGGAATGAATCTTTAGAGTATAGTGTATAGTACGAAGGAATTTTAGAAAGATGGACAGAATATGCAGTGAATAGTGTTATAGTATATGCAGAGCTCATAAGAGTATGTAGTAAATAGTGTTATAGGGTATACATCTAGAGCTTCGTGGAGATGCTATAAAATTTTTAGATGTCATGTTTGCCACACTCCTGTAATACGTAAGACCATCTTCAACCATATTCTCTTCGTTTCATTCCCTTCCCCATTTCTTTCCCACATTCGTTCTCTTCATTTCCTACCATCTCCAACAGCATTTCTTCGAAGAAATTTACGAAGAAAACGGAGAGAGAATCTCGTTCTAAAGGGAATACAGGAAGAAATTTCTTCTGACGAGAACCGTGACGAAATTTTGTTGGAGCATCATAATTTCTTCGCGAAGGAATTTTGACCCCTGAAGGGAATCCCTTGAAGATGGTCTTATGAAAATATTATAAACTTTTGTTTAAAAAAAATGAAAAACCATAAAATTTGTAGCGGTACCGTGCATGTCAGTGCGTGCGCCGTCCATTGTGACGCCTAGTGCAACGCACCGGGGGTATCACATACTGTCGACACCAAAAAAGAAATTCACAAAAAACGCCGCATTTTACCGTTTCATGACCGACCACCGTACTAGTATATAGTGCTTGACGGCCACCGAATACACGTAGGAGCAGGCGAGCACGTGTCCGCCCCTCGCCCTCCCTCCCGCACGCGCGGGGGCCCATTGGCCCACGCCCGTTGCGCGGCGCGGCGGGCGACGCCTCGGCTTCGGCTCCGCCTCCGGCCTTTTGGCTTGTCTCGTCTTGTCGCGATTGAATTTAAAAGGGGCAGGGGGGCGCCGCTTCCCACCTCCGTGTCCGCCATTAACGCCGGGGCCCACGCACGCTGCGGACCGCTCCGCTGGTGGGCCCCACCGGGGCGGTCTACGCGCGGGGAGCAGCGCTGGTGTGGTGGTCAGCGTGAGCGAGGGAGGGAGGGTGCGCTTGGGCGTGGGAGCGCGAGCCTGCGCCTCTTCCGCGGCGGTCTAGTCGGCACAGGACTACAGGAGGGGAGGTCCGCCTCCGCCCGCTTGACCGTCCGTTGGTTAAAACTTTCTATCGGAACGATGTCGTATGTTTATACTAGTAGGGGTGTTTATTTAGCTAAACTAAAAGGTTAATTTATCTTTTTGCAAGTTTGTCATAATATAATAATACCACCTCAAATACATTTCCACGGTAACACAAGCGAAATTGATTTAGTTTGGCAAGCGGATTCTAGCTAACATCTGGCTCAAATTAGCCAAGCCAATTTATACATCCAACTCGGTCACTTCGAATACGAATATGTCTATGAACATGGGAGATGCTCAACAACCCATGCTTGTACGAGCCAGTGGTGGTGGATGCCAGGCTAAGCGTCGAGTCCATTTATTTTATTGTTCCGTATAGTATGTGCTTAGTCCATTGCCGACAATGTTTAGCTATCTCTACCGTTGATGGAATTGGTGCTAAGTTATTTTCATCGTACACCTATTGTATGTTTTTCATAGTACGTTGAGATCCGACGATTCGGTCCCATAGGTACAACATATCCTCAGAGTAAGGCTCGGTTTAATGACATCATAGAGATTTGAACTTGAATAGTGGGCTTCACAACTAACCACCTTACCACCACCTTGTTGATTGCTATGTGTAGGCTCCTAACGTTGCCTGTGCCACAACAGCACGACCACACTGCCATTTGTTTTATACAACACCTTGGTAATGTTATCCACAACATGGACGTGCACTGAACACACCATAGCCGCATCGATATCCAGTGCGTTGTCAGTGATTCAGCCAAGTCGCCTCGACATCCAGCACATTGTCTTACTTCACAGGCTTCGGCAATGTCACCTCAAACCTCAAGCGTGTTGCCTCAACATCAACATGTTGTCGAGGTTGGGCCAAACAAGAAAGGAGGGCAATGGTGAAACAGAGAGATACATATGGCCTTTTATTTGACAAAACAAGATACATATAGTTCCCTGGCAAACAAACCGTGATGCATGAAGCGATGGTCTAAATGTCGTTTTAGACAACACATCGCATTTGTATGGCACCCATGTCGTCAACACTTTTGCTTGTGTCGCGCCACATCAAGTCATCATCTTCTCCCGGCAAAAAGGTTGACATGTTCAATTTGGCGTCTATAAATGGGTTGTAATCTAGCCTAAGTCAGCTAACAATGTACTACCTGATACCAGCTTAGCTATGCCTAGCAAGAGCCGCTGAGAAGAGCTTTGACACACATTTGCAACAACGTGCGCCATGGCAACAATCGGCAAGCGCAATCCTTTCTTTCGAAGACTCTTTCGTAACATTTTTTAGAGCATCCGTAATAATCACTCCAAAACACTATATCTTCAAATAGAGGAATAGTTGATAAAAAAAATCTTTAAATATAAAGAAATAGTATAAAAAAGAGTACTTAATAGTGAAATAAAGTAAATGCATAGAGCGGCGGATACGAATCTGATGTTGTAGAGCAACTCCAGCAGCTCCTCTATATTTCCCCTCTAAAACACTATTAGCGTCCCTCTATCAATCCTCTAAAATTCCTTCATAAATTACACTACCCTCTAAAAGATTCCTTCCTCCAAGTAGCCCCTCTATATCTGCTACAGTATTATCCAGGAGCTCCTGGAGTTGTAATCCGGCTAACCGCAATAATGAGCTACTCAACGCGGTCTGTCTTCTCACAAACAAGAAGTACGTCGTCCCACAAACAGCGGCGACAACGCCAATAGCCCTACGCGATAAACCTTGGACTATGGTCAACCACGCTTCCTCGAACTACGAAACACCAGACGTCCTTCTCCTCCCTCTTTTCTTTCGCAAAGGGCGAGGGAATATTGTTCCGCGCCCCAGTTAAATTTTCCTCATCATCTTCTTTCGGATCTTTCGGAAGCGAGTCACTATACTATTCCCTCACAAAAAAACACACACTCTCCTTTCTTACATATTATTTTCGAGAGGTTGGAGATGATGAAAAACAAAGATAATATATGAGTAGAAAATAGAAAAAATAAGGAGAATTTGGTGCCAACTAGCCAATTGGACAAAACTGTAAATATTTACATCCAGACTCGGGAGGTGAAGGAACCTAAGGCCGAGAGGGGGGGTGAATCGGACTATTTCAAATTTTACTTTTGTTGCACTTAGTCACTTAAGCAAGTTAAGGCACACAACTAGCGCGTGGATTCCTACACAAGTCTAGTTGGCGGAAGCAATCGATGCACAAGTGTAGGAGGCACGAAGGCACTCTGGCAGCAAAGGATACAATATGCGGTTAAGTAAATAAGACAGAGGCGCAAACCGAAGTTGTTTACCGAAGTTCGGTGCTCAACACATGAACACCTACGTCTCCGTTGAGGAAACTTCTCACACAGAGAAGTCGGGACTCTCTCGTCCCTAGCCCTCAATCCACTCGATGGTAGCTCTTCACCAACACATGGTAGGCGAGCTCCAAACCTTCACACGAATCGGCACCCTTCACACGCGAAGGACCCGAAACACCGACTTCACAAGCGAAGCCGACCTCGAGCACACCGAGGATTTAGCACATCTCCGACGCACGGAGAAGAGCACCTTCGGAAGCAAGGTGGCCGCCGACACGACGACGGGCTTTACACACCCCGACGGACGGAGAGAAAGCACCGTGGGAAGCACGGTGACCTTCACGAAGAAGGGTTTGCTTGTGGTACGGTTGATGGAGCTTGGCGATGACGACGTCTCCCGGTAGCAAGAATCCCAAGACCACAAGACCGGAGACTCCACACCTCACTCAACCCTCATCCCATCATGAAAGATGGCAAGGCAACCATGGGAGAGGGCACAAACCTTAGGGATGACGAGGAGGAGACTAGGGGATGCTCTCTTCTTCTTCCTCACTCCTTCTCCCTCACTCTCTCTCACTCAATCTCTCAAGAACATGGAACCCTAGGTGAGGGGGAACCATGGGAGGAGCTCTCTCACTTGGGAAGGTGGCTAGGATTGCAAATGAGCCTCTCTCAATCCTCTCCCACGACCAGGAATCCCCTTTTATACTCCCCCACTTCGAAACCCTAGAAAATAGATCTCAGATCCAAACTTATGCCCTAGGCCGGACAACCCCCGGACAACTCCCGGACAGTCCGGACGAAGGCAAGCGCCCTCAGAGAAAATGCAATTGAGACAGAGGGACACAACTAGGGCGGACAGTCCGGACACCAGTAGAGACGGTCCGGACGAAGGCATCGCTCATTGGAAAATGAAATTCATAAGTCAGGGAGGAAAGCACTTGGGCGGACGGTCCAAGCATCTGAGGGACAGTCCGACCAAAGGCAGAGGATTACGGATGCAACTTGGGAAAATTAACACTTGGGCCGGACAGTCCGGCCTCTGAGGCCAGACAGTCCGCCGAAGGCAAAGTTTTGATCGTCCCAGTTTTCAGTGCTGAGCACTTCCTGAATTTATATGATTTTTCTGTTGCTCAAATGAAAAGGTTGTCAACACAAAAAGATGAGCCTCGAAATTCTCTACAACTTTCATGTTTTGAAGTTTTAATCGGAGCACGGAAGGCTCTCAAAATGCAAAAACCACAGATCTGCCACGAAGGCCGAACCGGCACTTGGGCCGGATGTCAAGACAAAGTGTCCCAAATCATTGAAAGAGCCCACAAAATCCCCTGTTACTGTAGCATTGCCCGAACACAGGTATTTTTGAGGATTTTAGAAATATTTGGCGTCAAAACTTAAGCTCAAGCGGGCGGAAGGTTCGTAGGCTTAGGCGGAAGTTTCAGCGCCACAAAGGGTTTCGGTTTTGGATGGCTTAGTGGCTCTGAAACCTCGGCAAATTGTCGCTCCCGAACTCTCTCGAACCTAGACAGGTGGCCTAACTCCGGAACCCTCTCGACCACGCCCGAAGATTGGATAAGAATGAGAGACTCAACGAATTGTGCTCAGTGGGACCTTGCTGCCAGACAACTGATGAACTGCAGGCCTAAATAGCTATACTCACACAAAGACAATAGAAGAACTAAGAAACAAAGATCCTTAGCCTTGTGTGGTTTGCCTTGATCATAGAGCTTGATCATCAATTACCAAAACCAAAACACAGGCAGGGAGCCTGCACTTACAATCTCCCCCTTTTTGGTAATTGATGACAACACTTGCAAATCTATCTCAACAAGAGCATACAAATCTCTGGTGCATTGGGTTAGTTCCAATCAAGTCACAACATAGGTCAAAAAATAAAAAATTAGATGCATATGCCAAAGCTACACCTAGCTCCCCCTAGATCAATGCATTCTCTCCCCCTTTCACCTACAATCAAGCATCCATCACCGAGATAGATTTTCACGTTTCTCTCCCCCTTTGTCATCAAGAACCAACAAGACCTAGCAAAGTCATTCCTCTTTCTCATCACATGAGCAAACACAAGAAGGAGAGCATCACATGAGTTTTGAAAGATATACCTATTTATAATTGTCTAGTAATCCGCCATATAGCCCAATCAAGCTATCTCATGGTCAAAAAGTCACAATGATCAATATTAGCTCATTTTAGCATTGAGGTTCAAGTAAGATTAGCCCAAGAGCAAGATTTAGGTGAACTAACGCCTAAAGATTCTAATTTTTGCTCTAGCAACTATTTAAACTCACATAGTGCACACTAGAACTAGACCAAACTTATCACATTGCACAATTCTTTTACCAAGTCCAAATTTGAGACTAAAGCATTTTAGTTGAGCATTTTTCAAAGATTTTCAATTTAGCTCATTTGCTCAAATTTAATTACCATATCTCAGGCCTTTGTCGACACCACCCAGCATGACACTGAAAGTGAAGTGTCTTGGTCATCCAAAACTCCCCCTAAGTTCATGCCTGGTGCAATGACAAGCTATCTCATAGGGAAGGATTGGTGAGATATTGGATGGCCCTTTGTGGACTTATTTGATAATTTTGCATAATTTTCAAGATTAGCTTAACATTTCAAAAATGGTTGCTCATTTCTAAACAAGGCATAAGTCAAGTGACAAATAGATAGCAAGTTTAGAACTAGATGCACAAGTTTATTCAAAATACAGTAGAGCAACAAAGAGAGACTATGGGCATTAGCAACCTAGTACTTGCTCAAGGATACAATTTTCACAATGATTTCGAGTTAAAGCACATATTGAGCAATAGACATTCAACGCATGAGATTGCTATCAAGATCATATGATTTCATACTAAAACTCAATCTGAAACAAGTATAACAAACAAAACCCACAGTGCTCAGCTACAATGGCTTCAAAAGATTTGCAACGAATGATGAAGCCCACGACCAACTCAAGCGGTATTGCACCTATCTAGTATGTTGAGTTCATTTCTTAATTTACAAAATCGTATCTCATCCAGTGGCTTGGTGAAGATATCAGCAAGCTGATCCTCCGTCCGCACAGATCCAATCACGACGTCGCCCTTCATCACATGATCCCTAAGGAAGTGATGTCGGACGTCTATGTGTTTGGTGCGCGAATGTTGGACTGGATTGCTGGCTATCTTAACAGCACTCTCATTATCACACAGAAGAGGTACATGATCAAGTTTTACGCCAAAGTCATACAAGGATTGTGTCAAGAATAGGATTTGAGCACAGCTACTCCCTACCGCTATGTACTCAGCCTCAGCAGTAGATAGCGCCACGGAGTTCTGTTTCTTTGAAACCCACGACACAAGACATCTACCGAGAAGGTGACAGGCCCCAGAAGTGCTCTTGCGATCAATCTTGCATCCGGCATAATCTGAGTCAGAATAGCCAAGAAGCTCAAATCGCGCACCCTTAGGGAACCAGAGGCCTATACTAGGAGTGAATTTTAGATATCTGAAGATCCTTTTGACAGCTTTCAAATGCATTTCTCTAGGGGGAGCTTGATACCTAGCGCACATGCACACACTAAACATGATATCCGGCCTAGATGCTGTCAAGTAAAGCAATGCACCAATCATAGAACGATATAGCTTGAGATCAACAGGATTACCTTCTATGTCGAGGTCGAGGTGGCCGCTTGTACCCATTGGTGTCCGAAGTGGCTTGCATCCGACCATGTCGAAACGCTTGAGGAGGTCCAGGGTGTACTTCTCTTGCCTTATGAATGTTCCAGTCTTGAGTTGTTTGATTTGAAAACCCAAGAAGAAATTGAGCTCACCCATCATCGACATCTCGAACTCTGCAGCCATCAGCTCACTGAAGTCTTTTACCATCTTGTCACTTGAGCTTCCAAAGATGATATCGTCAACATAGACTTGGCACAGGAACAAATGTCCATCATCCACCTTGGTGAAGAGTGTAGAATCCACTCTCCCAATACTGAATCCCTTGGAGACGAGAAAATCTCTGAGTCTCTCATACCAAGCCCTTGGAGCTTGCTTTAGCCCATACAGTGCCTTGGACAACTTGTACACATGATCGGGGTGCTTTGAGTCTTCAAATCCTGGAGGTTGCTCAACATAGACCAGCTCCTCAATGTAGCCATTCAAGAAGGCGCTCTTGACATCCATTTGCTTCAAAGTGATGTTGTGACAGGTGGAGAATGCCATAAGCAACCTAATCGCATCATGTCTAGCCACGAGCATCAAGATCTCCACAATCCACACCCTCGACCGAGTGAAACCCTGAGCCACAAGTCTTGCCTTGTTTCTGACAACCAATCCAAATTCATCTGTCTTGTTCTTGAATACCCACTTGGTGCCAATCACATTGCAATCCTTGGGTCGCTCCACAAGCGTCCAGACTTTGTTTCTCTCAAAGTTATTTAGCTCCTCATGCATGGCATTGATCCAGTCAGGGTCAACCATTGCCTCTTCTATCTTCTTTGGCTCCAATTCAGACACAAAAGCATGATGCTCACAGAAGTTAGCCGTCCTTGACCTTGTTTGCACACCTTGAGTCAAGTCCCCAATCACTTGCTCAGCTGGATGATCTCGAGCAATGGAGTGATGGATCCTGATCAACTGAGAAGATTGTCCAACTGTCTGCTCAACTGACTCGCCACCTTGCTCACAAGTTATCTCTGTCTCTGACGCTAGCTCCAAGCTTGAGCTGTCTTGAGGCACAGCTCCCCCTGAGTCTGCCACTGGCTCAGGAGTGAGAGGTGGTGTAACTGTCTCAACCACTCTTGGAGCTTCAACTGGCCTTACATCCTCAGCTTCTATCTGCTCAGCTGCCCTTGCCAACTCCTCTCCACCAACGTCATCCAGATTCTCATGGTGCCCTTGACTGCCGTTTGACTCATCAAACTTTACATCACATGATTCTTCAATCTGACCACTTGCTTCATTGAACACCCTGAAAGATGACCCTCTGGCTGAGTACCCCAAGAAGATCCCACTGTCCACTCTGCTCTGGAACTTGCCCAAATGCTCCCTCTTCTTCTTGATGTAGACCTTACATCCAAAGACCCTGAAGTAGGAGGTATTGGGTCGTCTTCCCACAAGCAGCTCATAGGATGTCTTCTTCAGGAGCTTGTGAAGATCTGACCTCTTAATGCGATGGCGGTGTCAGTTGATTGCCTCAGCCCAGAAGACCTCAGAGGTTCCATACTCATTGAGCATTGTCCTTACCATCTCGATGAGTGTCCTATTCTTTCTCTCAACCACTCCATTTTGCTCAGGAGTGTAAGTGGTTGAGAACTGATGGTCAATACCTAGCTCATCACAGAACAGCTCAACGGAAGTATTAGTAAACTCGGTTCCATTGTCACTTCTCACCTTTTTGAGGGTACAGTCAAATTTGTTTTGAGCTTTCTTTACAAATTTCTTGAAAACATCCCCAGTTGGGGTTTTGTCTGAAAGAAAGAATACCCAAGTGTATCGAGACTAATCATCAATTATAACCAAGCAGTAGAGATTACCCCCAATACTCACATATTTTGTTGGCCCAAAAAGATCAATGTGCAAGAGCTCAAGTGGTTGGGATGTAGACATGACATTCTTGGCAGGATGAGCGCTTGCCACTTGTTTACCGGCTTGACATGCCGAGCAAAGCTTATCCTTCTCGAATGCCACATCTTTCACCCCAAGAACCAACTCGTTTTTGAAAAGTTTCTTTAAATTTCTCATGCCGACATGCCCAAGGCGCCTATGCCAAAGCCAACCAAGTGTGACTTTGGCGGAGAGGCAAACCGAGATGGATGCGGCAGGCTCATTGAAGTTCACAAGAAACAAGTTTTCAAAACGAAAGCCTTTAAACACTGTTTTTCCATTTTGATCCAGAACCAACAATCCCTCAGATGAGAAGTTACAATGGAAACCCAAATCACAAATCTGAGCAACGGAAAGTAAATTGTAATTCAGAGTGTTTACCAGTAGCACATTGTCAATTGAGAGGTCCAAAGAGATTGCTACCTTTCCGGCTCCAATTACCTTGCCCTTACTTCCATCTCCAAAAGTGACCTTGGGGGGATTTGATCCATCCTCCCCCATTGAGGTGAACAACCGGGGGTTGCCGGTCATGTGTTGGGTACACCCACTGTCAACGATCCAAAGGCACCCTTCACTCCGGTAGTTCACCTGCATTAAGAAGAGATCACTTATGTGACTCAGGGACCCACACAGGAGGTCCCCGAGGGTTAGCCTTCAAGCCAGAAGCAATAGGAGCAAATCGATCAATCAAAAATTTAGGCACCCAAACATGTGCCTTATGCTCATTCTCAGCCCTCAAACCAGCATATCTAGCAAACACCTTACCCTGGTCATTCATCCTAAGCAAGTAGTGATCATACAACTCAGCATGAGCTCTTGGAAGCTTGGGTTTGGTGTGCTTGAGAGTGTTCCTAGCTTGATTCCTAGGTGGAGCTTGCCTAACAAAGTTTTCCCTAGGAGGACCGTTCCAAAAGCTAGGTGGTGGTGGAGCTTGCCAATTGTTGTATGGCATGGGAGGAGTACCATTCCAATTGTTGTACCTAGAAGCATATTGCCAAGCATATTGGTTCCTAGGTTGCTATGTCGTGAAATCATAGTGCCTAGAAGGTCCTTGCCATGTGTTGTGCACATTGTGCTTACTAGGGTGATTGTTCCTAGTGTTCATGTTTTTATGCCCAGAGTTATTAGCATTGTTGGTGTTTCTCTTGGGCTTGTTATGAAGGGAGTTTTGCCCTTTGTTAGACACTTGAGGACCTTTCTTTTTCTCCCCCTTAAACTTCTCAGGGGTGAATCCCAAGCCGCCCTTCAGGGCCGGATTCCTCTGTTCCTCAAGTATCTGGTTAAGGACACGACTCCCCTCATAACACTTGCCAAGTCCCTTGTCAAATTTCTCAAGCTTGATCTTGAGACTAGCATTTTCAATGGCAAGTTCATCATGCTCAATGGCTAGTTCCCTAGCAGCTAGTGCAAATTTGTATGAATTAGGAGTGCACTCTACACTAGATGAGCCATTGGAAGTAGAAGCAATCATGGCACATTTAGAGCAAGAATCAACCAAATTAATGACAGTACTAGCACTAGAGCCAATCAATGCACATTCAGAAGAAATGTCTGTGCTAGCAGGTGTCATGGTGATAGTAGGTGTGACAGAAGCAATAAATGGTGCAATCACAGGGGGCACAATCAAAGCAGGTGAAGCAATCAAGTCATCAGTGGCATGAGCAATTGACAAAGCATCAATGGAAGCATTCTTTTCAGTAAGCAACTTGTTTTCTGCCCTAAGCTCAAGAATAGTAGCAAGCAAGCCATCTACAGATTCATTCATGCCTTTGTTTTCCACATCAAGCAACTCTACCTTCCTAGCTAAGCTAAGTTTCTCACCATTCAAAAGATCAACTTCAGTCTCAAGGGAATCATGCTTAGCAGTGAGGGTAATCAGAGACTCCTGAAGAGTAGTGGCTCTCAAATGCTCCTTTCGGAGAACATCAAGCAACTTAGCCACATTCTCTCTAGTAGTCTCTTCATCCCACTCGAGAAAGAGTTTGAGTCGAATCGGAAGATACCTCGGCAGATGGTCGAGCCATCAAGCACTTGGAAGTCAAACAGATGGTGATGAAGCTCTCGGTGTAGAGGAAATCGGAGATAAACTCTTCTCCATCGAATACCACACTTGCTCTTGTGGTTCGGGACGGCCACCAAGCACTTTGTGACGCAGGCTGGAGGTGGAGGAGTCATCTCAGCAATTGCCATAGTGGCAAGTCCTTCACCACTTGGCTCCTCATCCTCCTCAGAAGCGGCTGAGTCATTTGGGCTCATCATCGGAGACCCAAGTTCCAACGAACGCCAACTTCTTTCCATTCTTGGAGGTGGCCTTGAACTCGGTCTTCTTCCAGTTCTTGTACTTCCCTTCTTTGTGCTTGAGCTTGTCATCATCACTACCTTGCTTGTTCTTCTCCTTCCGCTTGATCTTGTCCTTGAGAGGGCACATGGAGGCAATGTGACCCTTCTCATGACACTCATAGCATCGATAGCTAGAGTGTGAGTTCTTGGTCCGTCTCTTGAGGTCGAAGCGCTTTCCGAACAGACCCATCATCTCCTCAAGCGCCTCAGGTGGGAAGAAACTTGATCCTTCTTGATCCTTGGAGGAGGCAGACTTGGACTTGCTTGGTTTGTGTCCAGTAGCCTTGAGAGCAATTGTCTTGGTCTTCTCAGCTGATGGGGTGGCTAGGGGCTCGATGATAAGCATCTCATGAGCACGAAGCTTACACAGGAAAGCACCGGGAGTCATCGTCTCAAGTTCATTGCTGTTTGAGAGAACAATGATGATGTCCCTGTACTCCTGTCTTGGAAGAATCCTCATCATCTTCCTGCACACATCAACATCAGGCATAGAAAGTCCGAGCCCCTTGAGCTCATTGATTATGGGGTTAAGGCGAGTATACATAGCATTTGCATTTTCACCAGGAAGCATATCAAATTTATCAAATTGCTCCTTAACCACCACTAATCTACCCTCCTTGACAGCAGAAGTGCCCTCATGGATCTCAACAAGAGAATCCCAAATAGCCTTAGCAGAAGTGAGGTTACTAACTCTCTCGAACACATCTCTACTCAACCCCGTGAGTATAGCATTCATGGCCTTAGCATCATTAGCCATAAGAGTTTTCTGAATTGGTGTGAGTGGTGCATTCTCAACACGAATAATAGTGATGCCATTCTCAACAGCATCCCAAATGTCAGCGCCGATGGAAATAAGATAGATTTTCATGCGCTTCTTCCAGAAGTCAAAGTGTAAACCATTGAAGATTGGGATCCTATTGGCAGCTACACTATCCCCTTCGGCCATCTCTAATGCGGTGAAGCAAAACTAGAGAGAACCTGGCTCTGATACCAATTGAAGGAACCTAAGGCCGAGAGGGGGGGTGAATCGGACTATTTCAAATTTTACTTTTGTTGCACTTAGTCACTTAAGCAAGTTAAGTCACACTCACTCTCTCTCACTCAATCTCTCAAGAACATAGAACCCTAGGTGAGGGGGAACCATGGGAGGATCTCTCTCACTTGGGAAGGTGGCTAGGATTGCAAATGAGCCTCTCTCAATCCTCTCCCACGACCAGGAATCCCCTTTTATACTCCCCCACTTCGAAACCCTAGAAAATAGATCTCAGATCCAAACTTATGCCCTAGGCCGGACAACCCCCGGACAACTCTCGGACAGTCCGGACGAAGGCAAGCGCTCCCTATAGAAAATGCAATTCGAGACAGAGGGGACACAACTAGGGCCGGACAGTCCGGACGAAGGCATGCGCTCGCTGGAAAATGAAATTCGCAAGCTGGGGAGGAAAGCACTTGGGCCGGACAGTCCGGCATACAGGGCCGCGGCCAAAGGCAGAGGATTACCGGATGCAACCTGGGAAAATTAACACTTGGGCTGGACAGTCCGGCCTGCAGGGCCGGACAGTCCGGCCGAAGGCAAAGTTTTGACTGCGTCCCAGTTTTCCAGGCTGCTGAGCACTTCTCGAATTTATATGATTTTTTCTGTTGCTCAAATGAAAAAGTTGTCAACACAAAAAAGATGCGCCTCAAAATTCTCTACAACTTTCATGTTTTGAAGTTTTTAATCGGAGCAAGGAAAGGCTCTCAAAAATACAAAAAACCACAGATCTGCCACGGAGGCCGAACCGGGCACTTGGGCCGGACTATCCGGGCCCAGCTGTCCCAGCTCGCCCAGCAGCCCACAAAATCCCCTGTTACTGTAGCATTGCCCGAACACAGGTATTTTTGAGGATTTTAGAAATATTTGGCGTCAAAACTTAAGCTCAAACGGGCGGGAAGGTTCGTAGGCTTAGGCGGGAAGTTTCGCGCCCACAAAGGGTTTCGGTTTTTGGATGGCTTAGTGGCTACGAAACCTCGACAGCTGTCGCTCCCCCGAACTCTCTCGAACCTAGACAGGTGGCCTAACTCCGGAACCCTCTCGACCACACCCGAAGATTGGATAAGAATGAGAGACTCAACGAATTGTGCTCAGTGGGACCTTCTTTGCCGGACAAGCGATGAACTGCGCAGCCTAAATAGCTATACTCACACAAAGACAATAGAAGAACTAAGAAACAAAGATCCTTAGCCTTGTGTGGTTTGCCTTGATCATAGAGCTTGGTCATCAATTACCAAAACCAAAACTAACCACCTTACCACCACCTTGTTGATTGCTATGTGTAGGCTCCTAACGTTGCATGTGCCACAACAGCACGACCACACTGCCATTTGTTTTATACAACACCTTGGTAATGTTATCCACAACATGGACGTGCACTGAACACACCATAGCCGCATCGATATCCAGTGCGTTGTCAGTGATTCAGCCAAGTCGCCTCGACATCCAGCACATTGTCTTACTTCACAGGCTTCGGCAATGTCACCTCAAACCTCAAGCGTGTTGCCTCAACATCAACATGTTGTCGAGGTTGGGCCAAACAAGAAAGGAGGGCAATGGTGAAACAGAGAGATACATATGGCCTTTTATTTGACAAAACAAGATACATATAGTTCCCTGGCAAACAAACCGTGATGCATGAAGCAGTGGTCTAAATGTCGTTTTAGACAACACATCGCATTTGTATGGCACCCATGTCGTCAACACTTTTGCTTGTGTCGCGCCACATCAAGTCATCATCTTCTCCCCCGGCAAAGGTTGACATGTTCAATTTGGCATCTATAAATGGGTTGTAATCTAGCCTAAGTCAGCTAACAATGTACTAGCTGATACCAGCTTAGCTATGCCTAGCAAGAGCCGCTGAGAAGAGCTTTGACACACATTTGCAACAACGTGCGCCATGGCAACAATCGGCAAGCGCAATCCTTTCTTTCGAAGACTCTTTCGTAACATTTTTTAGAGCATCCGTAATAATCACTCCAAAACACTATATCTTCAAATAGAGGAATAGTTGATAAAAAAAATCTTTAAATATAAAGAAATAGTATAAAAAAGAGTACTTAACAGTGAAATAAAGTAAATGCATAGAGCGGCGGATACGAATCTGATGTTGTAGAGCAACTCCAGCAGCTCCTCTATATTTCCCCTCTAAAACACTATTAGCGTCCCCTCTATCAATCCCTCTAAAATTCCTTCATAAATTACACTACCCTCTAAAAGATTCCTTTCCTCCAGTAGCCCCTCTATATCTGCTACAGTATTATCCAGGAGCTCCTGGAGTTGTAATCCGGCTAACCGCAATAATGAGCTACTCAACGCGGTCTGTCTTCTCACAAACAAGAAGTACGTCGTCCCACAAACAGCGGCGACAACGCCAATAGCCCTACGCGATAAACCTTGGACTATGGTCAACCACGCTTCCTCGAACTACGAAACACCAGACGTCCTTCTCCTCCCTCTTTTCTTTCGCAAAGGGCGAGGGAATATTGTTCCGCGCCCCAGTTAAATTTTCCTCATCATCTTCTTTCGGATCTTTCGGAAGCGAGTCACTATACTATTCCCTCACAAAAAAACACACACTCTCCTTTCTTACATATTATTTTCGAGAGGTTGGAGATGATGAAAAACAAAGATAATATATGAGTAGAAAATAGAAAAAATAAGGAGAATTTGGTGCCAACTAGCCAATTGGACAAAACTGTAAATATTTACATCCAGACTCGGGAGGTGAAGGAACCTAAGGCCGAGAGGGGGGGGGTGAATCGGACTATTTCAAATTTTACTTTTGTTGCACTTAGTCACTTAAGCAAGTTAAGGCACACAACTAGCGCGTGGATTCCTACACAAGTCTAGTTGGCGGAAGCAATCGATGCACAAGTGTAGGAGGCACGAAGGCACTCACAAGCAGTGGATACAATATGCGGTTAAGTAAATAAGACAGAGAGGCGCAAACCGAGTTGTTTACCGAAGTTCGGTTCTCAACACATGAACACCTACGTCTCCGTTGAGGAAACTTCTCACACAGAGAAGTCGGGACTCTCTCGTCCCTAGCCCTCAATCCACTCGATGGTAGCTCTTCACCAACACATGGTAGGCGAGCTCCAAACCTTCACACGAATCGGCACCCTTCACACGCGAAGGACCCGAAACACCGACTTCACAAGCGAAGCCGACCTCGAGCACACCGAGGATTTAGCACATCTCCGACGCACGGAGAAGAGCACCTTGGGAAGCAAGGTGGCCGCCGACACGACGACGGGCTTTACACACCCCGACGGACGGAGAGGAAGCACCGTGGGAAGCACGGTGACCTTCACGAAGAAGGGTTTGCTTGTGGTACGGTTGATGGAGCTTGGCGATGACGACGTCTCCCGGTAGCAAGAATCCCAAGACCACAAGACCGGAGACTCCACAACTCACTCAACCCTCATCCCATCATGAAAGATGGCAAGGCAACCATGGGAGAGGGCACAAACCTTAGGGATGACGAGGAGGAGACTAGGGGATGCTCTCTTCTTCTTCCTCACTCCTTCTCCCTCACTCTCTCTCACTCAATCTCTCAAGAACATGGAACCCTAGGTGAGGGGGAACCATGGGAGGAGCTCTCTCACTTGGGAAGGTGGCTAGGATTGCAAATGAGCCTCTCAATCCTCTCCCACGACCAGGAATCCCCTTTTATACTCCCCCACTTCGAAACCCTAGAAAATAGATCTCAGATCCAAACTTATGCCCTAGGCCGGACAACCCCCGGACAACTCCCGGACAGTCCGGACGAAGGCAAGCGCTTCCTGTAGAAAATGCAATTCGAGACAGAGGGGACACAACTAGGGCCGGACAGTCCGGACACCCAGGCCGGACAGTCCGGACGAAGGCATGCGCTCGCTGGAAAATGAAATTCGCAAGCTGGGGAGGAAAGCACTTGGGCCGGACAGTCCGGCATACAGGGCCGGACAGTCCGGCCAAAGGCAGAGGATTACCGGATGCAACTTGGGAAAATTAACACTTGGGCCGGACAGTCCGGCCTGCAGGGCCGGACAGTCCGGCCGAAGGCAAAGTTTTGACTGCGTCCCAGTTTTCCAGGCTGCTGAGCACTTCCCGAATTTATATGATTTTTTCTGTTGCTCAAATGAAAAGTTGTCAACACAAAAAAGATGAGCCTCGAAATTCTCTACAACTTTCATGTTTTGAAGTTTTTAATCGGAGCACGGGAAGGCTCTCAAAAATGCAAAAAAACCACAGACCTGCCACGGAGGCCGAACCGGGCACTTGGGCCGGACTGTCCGGGCCCAGCTGTCCCAGCTCGCCCAGCAGCCCACAAAATCCCCTGTTACTGTAGCATTGCCCGAACACAGGTATTTTTGAGGATTTTAGAAATATTTGGCGTCAAAACTTAAGCTCAAATGGGCGGGAAGGTTCGTAGGCTTAGGCGGGAAGTTTCGCGCCCACAAAGGGTTTCGGTTTTTGGATGGCTTAGTGGCTACGAAACCTCGACAGCTGTCGCTCCCCCGAACTCTCTCGAACCTAGACAGGTGGCCTAACTCCGGAACCCTCTCGACCACGCCCGAAGATTGGATAAGAATGAGAGACTCAACGAATTGTGCTCAGTGGGACCTTGCTGCCAGACAACTGATGAACTGCAGGCCTAAATAGCTATACTCACACAAAGACAATAGAAGAACTAAGAAACAAAGATCCTTAGCCTTGTGTGGTTTGCCTTGATCATAGAGCTTGGTCATCAATTACCAAAACCAAAACACAGGCAGGGAGCCTGCACTTACAGGAGGGCTCATTACAATTTTGAAGTGCCAACACTACTCAGATACGCTAGTTCCTAAATTAGGTCCCAACATTATTAAAAAATATGCTGATTCATTTGAACCAATTCAAGTGAACAGATATGCTTGGCCAGTTTATTTTGTTAGTTGATTATCCTCTCTCTCTCTCTGTCTCTCTCTGTTTTTTAAAGATGGTGACAACTCTCTCTCTCTCTCTCTCTCTCTGTTTTTTAAGGAAAAATTGGTTGAATAATATACATTTAATTTGAAATTGAAAAAGTATGTCACATTTTATGAAAATTGGTGAAATGAGCATGTTTCCGCCGTGCGACACGTCGGAACCGGCGTTTCCGCCAGCCCAGGTAGCTTCCGCCACCCCAGGCGGAGGAAACTGGGTTTCCACCACGCCCGGTGGCGGAAGCCGCCCTGGGTCGCCACTTGTCACGCGCCGCGCCGCGCCCGCTCCCGCGCGTCGGCTTGCCCGACCGTGGGATTCCCCCCTACGCATTGGAATGCGTGCCTACGCATTAGAATACGCGCCGGAATAAATGGCGGCAATGCACGCCGAAACGCATTTAATCTTTTGCAGGTGAGTGGTCATTTCATGTCTGCCACCGACGTTTTAAGCCTGCATGTAATTGCTAAGTAGTTAATTAGTGACTAATAAATTGCATGCTTATGATAATTTAATCCGCATTCGTTCGGCTATATAAGGACGAGTGGTGCTCAGTCCTCCGCAAACCATTTCTCTGCTGCTTTCTCTGCTGCCTGGTGCTCAGCTTGCTGCTCGTTGCTCAGCTTCCTGCTACTCGGTGCTAAGTCTTATGCTCGGTGCTCATCTTGCTGCTCGGGTGCTCAGCTTGCTGCGTAGTACTCACATACGTTTATGCTGGTAGCAGTTCGAAGGTAGTGTAATATAAGGTACTCACATACAAGGTGATCTTTTTTTTTTTTACTTTGTAACAGTTCGAAGGTAATGTAATATATAGATGAAGACATAGTTTGAAAACTTTCATTCATTATTTCATGTGTTTGAATGCGCAGGTGTTGGTACCTCGTGAGCAGACTGTTTATTCGACATATTATTACTAGGTATGCATTTTAATAAACTCGCGTTCGTGGACTTGTATCATGCAGTACAATCAAATATAGGTTAATGTAGATTTTATAAGCAATGAAATGTAGCATTATGTCGTAGATGTTATGACTATAGTATTGACTAATTTATAACGGTGGTAAGAAACCATTAACGTAGACCGTGCATGTAACATTTAAAGTAAGTTTAATTTAAAATAAATAAAATAATTGTGGTGCATAGAAAACGTTAATGCAGACTGTGAATGTAACATTTAAACTTAGTTGAATTTAAAATAAATATAATTATTGTACAACATTTATATGTTCGCAATTATTAATCTATAGAAAAGCTACTCGATGAAACGCATGTAATGAAGAGCAAAAACATAAACAGCACAGTACGTCGACAAGGATAGTGAGAACGCAAAATGAACTGAGGCCTTTGTGAGCACCGAAGGCAGGGAGAACCGTAGTGAGCACCAGAGGCAGCGAGAACCGTAGTGACCACCTGAGACAGTCAGAATGGAGTGCAGCGGATTGAGTGCGACCCTTCTTTTTAGAGCCGAAGTCATTGATTAATTTTTTTGTTAACATGTCATTTATGACACGAACTAAAGATGGTCCGAACACTTGTATCTTAACAAAGGCCTCCAATTCGTGTCCCCGTACTATACAATGCAAGCAATCCGCGACACATGGAGGCCGAAATTTCGCAACTTCGGTGATTGAAGTTATTGAGAATGGAGGCACCCTGTACATGGCTACCGTTTCCAACTACCAAGCGAGACACACCGGGAAGGCCACCCTCTGCACGATTAGTGGGTGACGTGGATGAATCACAATCCGGGGGAGGTTTAAGGCTTTGTGCTAGATGCAGGCAGTCTGGACATGACCGTCGCAGATGCCCAAACTAGACGGGCACTAGCTCATGTATTTCGCAACTGAAAGTTGTGTATCTGTACACCCTTGTACTAATGTATTCTAATATGGTCACCGTTAATATATTGCTGTTCTATTAAGTTCAATGTGATTACAAGTTGTATTTGTATTCCATTAAGTTCACACAGGTTATAAGATGGAACTTCTGGAGTTGTTCAAAGAGGCCATCGACAGTAAGCACAGGGCAAGAAAAATGATCGCCGGTGTACATGTGACATTACATTCTATTGCTTGGAATGAATGCATATTGTGAGCATCGTTGAGCCCTAATTTTTATTAGTGGCATTGATGACAAAATAAATAAATATTAAGTGCTAGGGGGTTTTTGGACTTCTCGGAACCCTAGCGAAGACTCGGCGTTTTTGCAAACCCTAATTCGAAGCGACGTCAAATTTGCGAGCTGCTCCAAGACTTCAAGTGCGTGACCGGGCAAGAGAAGAGGTCACGTATAGATTAGGAGTAGTTAGGTTTATTTCCTATTTTTCGTCGGATTTCAAAAGGGGTTCGAATATCTCGGACTATGCCGGATCTTTGCGAATTCTTGAAAACTCGGTTTCCGTAGTCCACCACTTCTAAAAATACCCAATTATCCCTTTGTGAGATTTCTAGAGAGAGAGAGAAACCCGCCTAAAATTCCCCCTCACCTTTTAGCCGAAAATCCATTCTGTCGGACGGCGTCCGGTAATCATCGGACGGCGTCCGGTAAGGTTCAAATCTGGGTCTTTCTACCGTCGGACGGCGTCGAGGGCGTCCGTTACTTTATGTCAATCACCGCTCGGACGGCGTCCGTGAGTTACCGGACGGCGTCCGTAAGGTTAAAATCGAAACCCTTTACGGTGGACGGCGTGCGAAGCGTCCGATCCTTTGCATCTGACTTTGTCGGATGGCGTCCGGTCCTTACCGGACGGCGTCCGATCAGTTATTTTTTGTGGCGATTGCCGTTGTCGGACGGCGTCCGTAAAACTAACGGCTAGTCTTTTGTCCTCTTCCGAGGGCAACGGCTAGTTTTGCTCTTGGGGCTATAAATACCTATCTAGTGGCAGGCTATTTTGAGGTTTGCTGCTCCACTTCACCTACCACATTCATAGCTCATCAATTAGGTGTTCTAGAGCCATTCCTCCACCCACTAAGCATTCAAAGCCACAAATCATTAAACCCCAACACCGAGCTTCATGGAAGTCCTTCGATCCGGCATGATCGGGGCGTTTCGGGCTTGTTATTTTTGAAGACATCCTTCGTGGAGGCGAGGGCTTAGGAGTAGGCCTTGGCGTGTGGCTACTCTCAAGTCGGTGTACGTGTGACGGAGTCCACCTCGCCGGAGTGGCGGAACGACTACCGGGAGTAAGTGAGGCGTGAGGCTCGAGAGCGAGCCGGTCCTTGTGCGCAAGGGGTAGCCTCAACGGAGAGTAGGAGTTGCGGCTCCGAACTTCGGTTAAACAAACACCGTGTCTCCCTCTCATTTATATTCCCGCACTTACTCTTATTGCATTGCTTGTGTGGATTGTGATGCCATGTCTTAGTTGCATAATTAACTTGTTTATCGCTTCCGCTTGCGTATCAATTAACACTAGGATTGTGTCACTATTAATTTGATGCTTAATCAATAATTAATCGAAAAAGATTTAAAGTTGCCTATTCACCCCCCCTCTAGGCCTTAGGATCCTCTTTCACATATATAATTTTTACGGTAATTTGCTATTTTCGTAGCAAGGACCCTTTCGTCTGAGGGGATCCAGGCTCCTTAAAAGGCTAGATGAGAGATTCCGTGTACCTCTGACGCACTGTGGATTGCTCCCCTTTGCATTGCTCATGGATGGGGCAAACTTGCCAGGTGGAGCGAGGACGCCTCTCCCGCATCTGCGATCTGAACTTTTAACTACATTTGCGGACAGATGGCGTCCTGAGACACATACTTTTCACTTTCCATGTGGGGAGATGACCATCACGTTGCGAGATGTTGCAATGATTACTGGTCTTCCCATGGAGGGTCGCCCATTTGTTGTCATCAAGCCAGAACGGCTTGAATGGGAACACTACGTAGAGAACAGGTACGAAACAATCTATTATTCGAATGTATTGCACAATTAACCATTTCTATTTGTACACTTACAACAAGGAAACAAAACTACAGGTTCGACGCTGAATACGGTGCGAAGAGTGACCAGGGGGTGTCATTCTCGTGGCTGAAAGCATTGGCCGAGTATGGGGATTGCCCAGAAGAGGCCGACTTTGAGACCGTGAACAGGCACTACGAAGTATAGCTACTTCTATTGCTTGGAAGTGTTATGTTCACGCACACAAATGGAGATTCCGTTGGTGCGCATCTTGTGTGGGTTGCTCGCCAGCTCGCGTCTGATGCTCTTCACGGGAACCAGCTAGATGCCTTCAGCTGGGGCTCCGCTATTCTTGCCGACACATACCGCACTTTGTGCGAGGCATGTCGGAGGACAGCGGATAGTTCGATTATGGCGGGTTGTCCCATGCTGCTACAGTTGTGGTCATGGTTCTACCTGCCCATGCTTTGACTGCGCGTTAAGCACGCGTACTATCCGGTGGACGTTTCCGATGATATGCACGAGTTGGAGCGCCCCACACTTGGATATAAATATATGCATGCCACGCTTCGTTGGGCGCAGGAGGTTGATCACAGGTCCTACATGCGGGTCATTGCTGACCTGGATTTTCTCACTGAAAATGATGTCTGTTGGGACCCATTCTCTCCATATGTTATGCATGAAATAGTACAAGGAGGACGCATCTCGGCAGCTTGCTTAAACAGTGAAGCGTACTGGTTGACGAAATGTCATCTGGTATGCATGAACGCTGTCGAGGTATACTCATCGGAGCGTGTTTTGCGTCAATTTGGATACCGTCAACTAGTCCCTGTTCCTCCACCGCGAGACGCCGGTCGCTCGCATGGGTATGTTTTCTATCAACCACGTTTATTTACACTCGTCACATTTTTTTTTTGTTCGTACTAACCAAGCTGACTATTTGTTATTTCAGGAGGACCGGCCAGGGACACAACCCTAATTGGACGGTGCAAAACGCGTCACACATCGCTCGCTGGATGGAGGCATCCACTGTGGATGTCGTCGTGCCTGTTGGACCTTACAATCCATATGACTACAATGCCTATTTGATTGGTACATGGCGAGGACAAGATGCCATCTTTTAAATCGACCAGCGCAGCAGCAGCAACAACCGTACGCAGCTACTGTAGCTGAACGAGTTCACCGCCTGGTACGACTGCTTAAATGTCTGATCATATGTTCGAAGTTGATATATTACGTACCTAACGGTTGTAATATGTTTCAATACATACACAGGAAAGCGCGTACGTGCAAGATGAGGCGGACTTCCTGATGACCCAAACGGAGCAGGCGGGGGGATCGCGCAGTGCGAATCCCCTTCGTAGTTTAATCCGAAGGACGGGCGACCGTGTGCGATCCGCACTACGGGCAGTCGGAGGCCACCGAACCAATATAAATAGAAGGAACAGAGACAGATCCGAGACTATCGATGCGCACGAGCCTCTCTCAGAACATTCCGCCCCACCAATGAGGACAATGTCCATGGAGAGGCAGTCTGGACATGTTCCGTTTCGGTCCCCTCCCGATCCGGCACGAGCTTCGACATCGGCCCATGATATAGGTACCCACCAACATTCAGTTTTTACACTGTTTGCATCCCCACCGGTGTACGGGTCATCCCATGGGCTGGATATGAATTGTCAACCAACTCAATCGGTCGGGAGAGAAGAAAACATGCACATCACGCAGCAATCTTTTAGGTATAGGGCGATGCACCCTCGCAAACCATGGCTGATTGGAAAAATGAGAACAACGCATGGCAACAAATGTTTGGGTCGGGCGTAGGATTCACTGATTTGTTGAATACGATTATTACACCCCACCCACCTGTCCCGCAACCAGATCAGCCAGGCGGGTCGAGTTGGCACATGCAGACACTGGCTCCACCACAGCATGAGGATGCGTTTGCTAATTGGAATGTATATAGTGGACAATCCTATCAATTTGGCACCACTTCTCAGGTGACAGATGATGGGCGCGGACGCGGGGTCTCGATCTTCTGGTGAGAGATGATAAAGATAACTCGGTAAGGTGTCACGGAGACCTAAACGATCCGGCTTCCAACCCCGCAAAGGAACTAGAAATCCCGGCGATCGCTAAACCACCAAAACGATTGTTATCGACCGAACCAGAAGCACGATCGACCTGTCCACGAAGGACGGTTCCTGCAAGCAACCGAAGAACGAGCAAGAACACAAGATAAGCAATCTGAATTGCGAATATATCTTAAGGATAACGGGGTTCAGAAACTTGGTCCTGTTGGTCTAGCCGACACAAGAAGAACAAGGCGAAATCTCACACGACAGTGACGAAATCAACTAAACAAAACCCAACTAAAACGTAGCACGGCGTGGGACTTATATAGGGCGGCAGCCAGAGGAGGGGTGCCCAAACAGGTGCCCACACGTACTTAACCCTAACTCTAGGGGTACACGGGCTTTGGGCCCAAAAATATGGCGACGCAGCGCCGGACAGTTTCTGTCTGTCAGATTGTTTTCGCGATTCCTGTTGACTTAGATAGAATTTGGAGGCGTGGTTGGATCCGTTGGAAAGCTTATCTCGATAGCTTTCCGTAGAGTCCTTATTTGCCCCATTTGGACGTCGTATGTGATCTGGGCGTCCGTTTGAAGGTGCGCTGGTCCTGGCAGTCCGAACCGGACCCGACAGAGAGTTCGACGTCCTCCCGTCTTGGGCAACCGCGTCATTGATGTCCTCATCATCCCCCCTTTCTTGAATTTGAGTCGTCCTCGACTCAAGCAAATTCTCCTGCAAAAGGTTAGGAACAACAGAGGGCAAAGCAATAGACAAATCTTTCAAATCATTGTTTGGTTCTTTAGCTAACTCAACATCTTCACAATTTTTAGTAGCTAAAAGAACATGTCCTTTCAATTTAATTTCAGAATTCGTCTCAACAGTTTTCTTTTGTTTTGCTACACTTGGTTTTTTATTGACACCACTTTTATTTTGTGATTTACAACTTGCCTTTGCTAACTCAGCTGGTGTCATAGGTTTTAACAAATATTTCTTTTCCTTAAACATAAACCTATATTCATTAGACCTACCATGATGAACAGCATCTACATCATAAATCCAAGGTCTACCCAACAAAATTGAACAAACATCCATGGGTGCAACATCACAATCTATGTAATCACGATAAGTACCAAGGGAGATGTGAATTCGAACAGTTTTAGTTACCTTGAGCTTACCGCAAGAATTGAACCATTCAATGCAATATAGATGTGGATGCGGGTGTGTGGTCAAGCCAAGCTTCTCGACCATGTCAACGCTCGCAAAGTTGTTGCAACTTCCTCCATCGATGATGACGGGCACCGCATATTCGTTGACGACCATCTTGGTTTGAAAAAGATTGTGCCGCTGAGTTTCTTGTGACCGTTCTGATTGTGCAGTCAATACACGAGTCACGACAAGTGTTGGATAAGCTTCCGTCGTCAAAGTACCAAACACCTCTTCTTCGGCAACTTCGGTACCTGCAGGGTTAGCGGCAACTAAAACAAGATCATCCTCATGCTCACTAGCAGAAGAATACTCACCATCCTCACGAATAATGAGAGCACGCTGACTAGGACAATCACGCTTTGTATGTCCAAATCCCTTGCAACGGAAACATTGAATGTCGCGAGTACGGCCTGTGGATGCGACAGAAGAAGCACTTTTGACGGGGGCTTGCGCCGCTGAATTCTTACTTACACTCGTAGCTCGTGTCGGAGGGGTAGAAGGAACAACGGGCGGTGATGCTTGATGAAGTGTTGACGTTGGAACCTTTGCAGCCTCAATGTTTGATTTTGATGAACCACTGAAGTTTCCTCGCGTCCTGATTTGTCGTCCCTGTACTTCCCTTTCTGCTTTGCAAGCAAGATGAAACAAACGAGTGATAGAATTGTATTCTTTATAATCAAGTATATCCTGAATCTCACGGTTTAACCCACCCAAGAATCTAGCCATTTTTGTATCCTCACTCTCTTGTAAACCACAACGCAACATACCAATTTGTAACTCCTGATAGTACTCCTCAACTGTTTTGCTATTTTGATTTAAACGTTACAACCTATTTAGCAAATCTCTCTCATAATAAGAAGGAACAAATCTAGATCGCATGACACGTTTTAAGGCTTGCCAGGTTGTGGGTTCATTTCCTCTCCTACATGTTTCATGCCACCAAATAGATGCAAAATCAATGAATTCACTAACAACAACCTTAACTTGATTTTCAGGTAAGACAGTAAAACATGAAAAAATTTTATCTACCAATAATTCCCAATCAAGATAAGCGTCAGGATCATATCTACCATTATATGGAGGTATTGTCAATTTAACCTTGGCCAATGAATCATTACGTACCTCACGATTATCTTGACGATTTCTAGCCATACCTTGGCGAATGTGACGTAGCCTTCGATGATCTCGATCATTGTTCGCATCAAATCCATCGTCGGCTTCAGAATCAGCAACGTAGTCATTCTCAGCTTGTTCAACCTCATCAGCCCAAGAGCGACGATCAACAGGGGCTGCAGGAGGTACACGGGCAGCAGGGGCAGGAACTCTTCTTTCAACGTCTTCCATTCTCGTGATCAAGTTGACAATCCTTCTTTCGAGCCGCTCCATCCCGTGGGCATTTGCATTTGTCAGTTGAGTGATGCTATTGACCATATCAGCCATAGCCTTTTGCTGGTCCTCTATGTACTTCGCGAAATCAGCGTTAAGCACGGACTCATTATTACTTCCTCCTCCTGACATGGTTAGTGGGAGCAAAAAGAAACACACAAGAATATATATACTATATGCTACTGTTGTGTGTGGGTGTCAACAGCTCTCTCTAACCTATCCTTTGTTCTTACCAGTTCTTACCGTGCAAGCAGTAGGCACAATCGGCAACTGGTCGGCGATAACTCCAACGCACAGGGTGGTAAAGCGATGGCTAGAATCAGTCCCTGCTGGGTTAGTAGATGGTGGAGCTTGGATAGGCTTTAATATGTAGCAAAGGAAGTACTATAACCACACTAGTTAATAACAAGTTGAATAAGTGTTCAACGGTCGTACTATGCTGGTCCTAGGTTAGACCGTGCTAGAGACGCGAGTCTAATCACAGACGTAGTCACAGAACAACTATTGAAACACAACAAAGAAGCTCCACAATTTTTTTTCTCCTCTCTTTTTTTTTCAACTTTTCTCTCTTTTTCTCACTTCTTTTCGAGCTCTCTCTCTCTTTTTTTCTTTCTTTTTGGTGCAGACCTTTTCCTTTATGTTAAAAAAATTGCACTTGCCTTTTTTATATTTTAGTGCGGCTCTTTTCTTTTTGCACCTGCCTTTTCTTTCACGTGAGCAGCAAAATAGCTATTTGAGGTATACACGCATTGAGAATCACAAGCAATCAGTACGTGCTGCGGTAAGAAGTTTTGATACGCCGTTGGAATTAGTAAAGAAAGGCAACAATCAATATGGGAGAGTAAAGTTTGGAATTACAACGTACTTTTTCTTCCCAAAAAAAAAAAGGATCAGTTCTCAACAAGGAAACCGATCTTTATATGCGTGTTTGACCAGAAAAATTAGGAGATGACAATCTGGTTTGTTATGGTCAGGGGGCGATCTGGCGCGCGATGGAGGATAAGGCAGGGTCGTATTAGATGAGCGGCTATTTTGGGGACGGAAACCGAGATTTCAGGGGTGGCGACCTGGCAGCAAGGCTCGATTTGTATGGGTATTAAGGAAACCGATCTCCTAAATTAGTGGAAGTGTGTGAAGGCGTTGACTTGTTTCTTGCTGGTTGGTGGTGGCGACTTGGCGACGATGGGTGAAGGACGCGGTGCGCTAGGACTGCGCAACAAGAAGACACGAAGAACAGGACCCTGTGATAAAAACGTGACTCGAACTCGAAACTCTAAAGATCAAACACTAAGACCAGCAACGACAAACGAAGCAACGCAAATTCAATAAGAATAAAACTATGTAGTAATAGCAAAGGCTAAACAGGGCTCGGATCAAGGGGAAGACACACGATAATTTTTTTTTTAGGCTATTTTTTTGGACTCTAGGACGAACAAGAACAGATCTAAAACAAGATAAGGGGTGTTCTCACCAGGCAACCGTCGCTCTGATACCATTTGATGGGCGCGGACGCGGGGTCCCGATCTTCTAGTGAGAGATGGTAAAGATAACTCGGTAAGGTGTCACGGAGACCTAAACGATCCGGCTTCCAACCCCGCAAAGGAACTGGAAATCCCGGCGATCGCTAAACCACCACAACGATTGTTATCGACCGAACCAGAAGCACGATCGACCTGTCCACGAAGGACGGTTCCTGCAAGCAACCGAAGAACGAGTAAGAACACAAGATAAGCAATCTGAATTGCGAATATATATTAAGGATAACGGGGTTCAGAAACTTGGTCCTGTTGGTCTAGCCGACATAAGAAGAACAAGGCGAAATCTCACACGACAGTGACGAAATCAACTAAACAAAACCCAACTAAAACATAGCACGGCGTGGGACTTATATAGGACGGCGGCCAGAGGAGGGGTGCCCAAACAGGTGCCCACACGTACTCAACCCTAACTCTAGGGGTACACGGGCTTTGGGCCTAAAAATATGGCGACGCAGCGCCGGACAGTTTCTGTCCGTCAGATTGTTTTCGCGATTCCTGTTGACTCGGATAGAATTTAGAGGCGTGGTTGGATCCGTTGGAAAGCTTATCTCGATAGCTTTCCGTAGAGTCCTTATTTGCCCCATTTGGACGTCGTATGTGATCTGGGCATCCGTTTGAAGGTGCGGTGGTCCTGGCAGTCCGAACCGGACCCGGCAGAGAGTCCGACGTCCTCCCGTCTTGGGCAACCGCGTCATTGATGTCCTCATCAGCAGACCAGCCCATGCCGCATCTGCTGGCACGGTTTGGACCGTCACAAGCTGCGAGGATGCGTCAAACACGACATCCTTTTCATTGGACACCCAAAGATTTCACAAGAAGAAGGGGGCCGCAATAAAAAGTTACAAGCTGCGTCTGTTAACATTTTGTTTTCTTCGGTTTTTGAAATTTTGCATTCTTTCTTAACTAATTGTATAGAAGCCAACATTTGTAATGGTCAAATATATTTATACACCCTTACCATATATTTTTGTTAAATTTATTGAGCGTCAATTGTTATGCTGTTTTTTCTGACCTACCTGAAATGAAAATAAAATTCGGCTATGACAATTATAGACATTGCATTATGTGACCATTGAAAATATAATTCTTGCGCAAGCAAATATAACATTGATTTATAACACATGTAAAATATTTGACCATTGAACACTCGCACCGCACAAACACCCGAAACAGATACTCCCTCCAGTTTGATAATTCCTGTCGTTTTAGACATGATCTCACATACCAAGGAAGTATTAAATATCTCATAGTAGTAATATGGTCAAATAAATGCTTGTAGCTTAGTGGTTGCTCCCACTTTCCTATGAGTTGCATGTCTAGGTTTGAATTTTGATGATATACTTTATTTACATGCACACCCAACAAACGGTTCTAGGGCCACGTAAAGTTCTGCTTGCAATCAATGCATCCTAGAACGACAGAAATTTTCCAACTAAACACAAAACGCTCCAGCAACAGGAATTATCAAACTGGAGGGAGTATCTCGTTTTCGAACACTGCCTTCTGAACGACCCCCATGCCTTAAATTCATGTAAATATCATTTTCCAGATCAGTTGCCTTAAATTCATGCGTACTTGTATTCCGATCGAAGTCACAAAAAACGCAGGGTAATTTTTTGTGTGACCTGCCTCAATTTTTTTTTTTTGGAACCGAGCAAGCACTTGTAAAAAATTTCACCGTAGAAGCATTTACCATTATGAGAATTACGGACACTAATTGCATTTACCATCGTAGTACGATGGCCGAACAACGTTCCAGCAATACATGAATTAGGCCAAGTTGGTGGGAATTGTCCGGTCCAGGAGGCCAGGCCCATTACCCTTCGGAGGACTTTCCCATCAAAATAAAACAGGACTACCGCATGCAGTCAACCATGTTGCGGCCCGGCCCTCACATCCATCGGGACTGGCCCAAGTGTGCATGTGGAATTGATGCAGTGGTGCAGACATTCGATAGGCCAGTATCTGGTTGGACCGGACGGAGATTCTACCGATGTCCTCTATACACAGTGAGTTTACTTACATTCATATATAACGAATTGATTTTCGTAGGTAACCTAACCTTATATCCTTTGCAAAACAGATAAACGATTGTCATATGACATCATGGATGGATAATCCTTTTCCAATGGCAGCAGATGCATACATCACGGTTCTCCACGCAAGGATCGTAGATCTCGAACAACGTCTCGAAATGACAAGCCGTACACTAGAGATGCAAGTCCGCATGGAACGGTTGTGCCCTGCATGTCGGAGGCGTCGTGTGTAAACCGCTGGCACCCATATGTTACGTACTTTTATATTCCGCTAAATCATGCACGCCACTGTTTATGTATGTCATGCTATTATCTGGTGTGTTTTTTCGTACTGGTAATGTAGACATGCAGAGCATCGGACTCTGTGTTTGTACCATGTGATATGTTGCCAGCAACATGTCTGCCAAAGTGCCATATCATCTGTGCGACTTCAACCCGCACTGCCAAAGTGTCTTACAGTCTGCGCGACGGGACTCATCGCTGGTAAAGTGTCGTACTCTGTGCACGACGTGACCGATCACTGCTAATCTCTGACTACGCTGTTGAAGTGATCTATCACTGAAAAGTTCTGCGGTGACACATCACATCATGCATAACTATGTGGTCCAACTGGCCCTGTTGAAGTGATCTATCACTGCAGAGGTCTGCAGTGACACATTAAATCATCTTGAACTGTGCGGTCCAGCGGTCCCTGTTGAAGTGACCTATCACTGCAAAGTGCTGCCGTGACACATTAAATCATCTCGAACTATGTGTTGCGTATGTCTTATTCAATTCGACCACGTTGCGCAATATCACCTATTTAAACCCATGCGGTCTCACTACGAACAGCACCACCAAAAGAGCATTCTAAGCACTTCACTTCGCAAATCTCTCAGGATCAAAACAGTCATATGGAGTTCCCATCGCCACCAAGAGAGTCTTTCCACGAATCCGTTCCACAAGGTATTCAGCCGTCCATGTGTCTATGCGACAGTCTTTGCGTTTTGAGGCTGTTCCAAGCCATGGGCTATACTTACGGGAGAAGGTATTGGAAGTGCGCAAACTATGCGTACGACCGAACTGCCGAGATGGAGAGGAGGGCAAAGTACCCTGTAAGTCACTTCTTACTTATTTTTTCCCTAACGAACATATACACGCACATGCTAACCTCAATCTTTTTAGTCTCCATTATGCGAGTTTGTGCAATATTTGGACGCGGAGCAGACTCCCGAAATGGAGCGGCAGATACAGCGGGAGGCGGCCGAGCGCAGGGCCTGGGCCGAGGAACGGTGGCAAGACGCCCTCAGGAAAGAAAGAAACAAGCGTGCGAGAGAAGAGTTTCAGGCACAGCGCGAGGCTGATCGACAGCGCAGTTCAATGAGCGTGAGGCAGACCATGCCAAAAAGCACGAGAGGGCTGCTAGAACCAGGGATGCAGGACCTAGCGCATTTGCGAAGGAAAAATACCGCCGCTGCACCCAATAGTATGGTTATCGTGTATGACAACTATGTTTTTAAATCTCCTAAGACATGTAGGTTTAGATATGATGCACTACTACGGTAAATTGTCTTATGCATCACGTGTGCCATTGCTTGTATGTTGTAATCTGAATTTTTATTATTTAATCTCCGGTTCTCTAGATTAACAAGTTAAATGAATCATGCTTCCGTCGTCTGAAATGGCTTAAGCCGTGCCGGTGGCTTCCGCCATACGACGTGGATAAAACCGTGCTAACTATATCGGATTCCCGCTCGCTGCCGCGTTGGACTGCGTGCCACTGGAGACTGTGCACCATTGAACCGTGTTCCTGATTGCCCCGATTCCGACTCGCTACAAATCATTCATGGGCTGGCGTGAGCTGCAAAAAGACGCAGCTGATGTCCGGTCATTCGTTGTCTATCACGTACCCGTCTTTTTCTGTCTGCCACGAGTATTCAGACCGTGTTTAAAGAGTGAGTAATAAATGACATGTTTACGAGCACTGGAGTGAAAAAATGCATAAGCGGAGCTTAGCACCTCGCAACTCAAATGTGGGCAGCTCAAATGTTGTGCGATGGATTCAGGACCACTCCTCCTTATATAGCCATTGCTTGTATGATGTAATCCGAATTTTTATTATTTAATCTTCGGTTCTCTAAAACCATAAACCGTTTACTTGCTCTGACACAACGAACTAATCATCGTTTCTAATTTTATCATTGTTTACTTATTTTTAGTTTTCGTACTTAATTCAACAGAGTGAACAAAATCAAAGAAAAACACGTATTGAACGCTAGTCATGTACAACTTGTTCAAATTTTACAAAAATTTTATCAATCATGTTTCATGTAGTTTCTCTAATTTTGTCCCAATATATTATTTTTCTGCTAATATATAATGCAAATATAATGTTTGTAACAATATTAGTGCAGGTATTGCTTTATAATTGACATAAAATGTTAAAATATCAGGTTGACTAACTGTAATACGTAGTTTAATTAAATAAGTTTTCGACGGGAAAATTTAAACCGTTGCCTCGAAGTCGTGAACCATTGCGTCGTAATCTGCAGAAAGCAACGCGCGGCCGGCCAGAGGACGAGCGGCACCGCCACGTGGCGCGACGACACGGCTTCCGCCACCCGGGGTGGCCGAAATAGGTGGCTTTAGCCACCTCGCACGGCGTAAGCCACCTGAGGTGGCGGAAGCGGCCTTTAGCCATCCCAGGTGGCGGAAGCCGCTTATATTTCCCGCAATACCGTCGAATGTCGCATACTTTCGCAATTTTCATTTAAATGTGTATTAATCAACCAATTTTTCCGTTTTTTAAAGATGGTGACAATTGGCTAATGTGATCATTTCAGACTTGCAACATACATACGGTAACGCCCCCATCGGACTGCTATGGTTGGTACCTAGGGTTCTTCCAGGCATGCGGTAAATTTATTCGCATACCACAGCTCATCAGCGAACCCTGTGACGCCACTATGGCTGTGGCCTGCTCTGCACTATAAAGATATCTTTACCAACCAGACAACCTTCCACATCCTGTGCACTCCCAAATCTTTGTTCCAGATATTGGCCAATTGCAGCCAGCCGCTGGCCGAGCTGCTTTCTAAAGTTCGCATCAACAGTCAACGGTTTCTGGCTATAATCAACAGTAAGACGAATCACTTCCCCATTAGCAGGGCCAGAGCTGAGGACCAACATCTCTTCACTGAAATTAGCAAAAGCCAGAGTGGTGACTTTGGCATTAAATTTGTCACAAGATAGTCTCCATGGGGTGCCACGGGTTCCTGAGGCAAGGGTTTCCCCCAACCCAGGGGCAAACTCGGCCTCGACCAACTTGGGGTCATGATCAGCTGGGTTAACAGTGTGAAGTACGAAGGAGAGATCTGGCTGCAGCATTTCTTGCACAAGAACTGCCATTTTTGCTTCTTTTTGAGGTACACCAACAGCTCGACGGCTAAGGATGGCTCTCCTAGTATATAAAGAAGCCCAAACCTGTCCAACCGCAGCTCCGAAGGCACTTGGGTTCAGGAGACTGACATTAGGGATTGATTCATAGAGACCAGCAGCTGACATACCAGCCAAATCCTCCACGTTAGCACTAGATCTGACGATTAGCCGAACATTCTGGGGGAAGATCCTTTTCAAAGATTCAATGGTATCTTCAGAGGGAGAAAGAAGTGAAACTGCTGCTTGTAGCTCTGAGGATAGGCTATCAAGTTCACCATTTTCAACATTTGCTGTTTCAATCCTCTCCAAAAGGTCTGTATAAGATTCCACTGATCCACTTTTCCTGAGTGCATCCTCCATTGATCCAAATGGAATCACAGCACCTGAAGGAACTCTGAACGCTGCTGGAATCCCTTGATCATTGTACACTACCCAACAATAATACAATATAAGATTAAAAGAATATTAGAACATAACAACCAGAATAAAGCATTCAGTTAAATGAGCTATGGTCTGGCAGGTAATTACAAATGTATCACTTTTGCCACTCGATAGACCATTAGCAACAATCCATCATATAAAATGGTAAATGCTATTATATATGCACAAACTATCTGTAAATTTTTGCTACCAATGAATCTTTACATCAGTTGCCATGGCTAGCATTACATTCTAAGCGTATGTGTAGACAAATAGATTTTTCTGAAATGTTGCTTAGTAGATGAACATGATTTAAATGATCTACCGTAGGTGTAACTAGCTTCAACAAAATTTACAGGCTAACATACTTTTTTTCTCGAATAGCATCGGCATTTTCAGCAAAATACGGTGCACATATTGATTGAATACGAAATAGATTTTTCTGAAATGTTGCCTAATAGATGTACATGATTTAAATGATCTACCGTAGGTGTAACTAGCTTCAACAAAATTTACAGGCTAACATACTTTTTTTCTCGAATAGCATCGGCATTTTCAGCAAAATACGGTGCACATATTGATTGAATACGAAATAGTGGAATTTAGTTTATATTACCATTTCCTATTTGATAGTTTGTCTTGCTGATTGAAAGTTGACTGAATCCTTACTTCACATTTAGTGCATTTACAGTTATCTCATTTCTAAACGAAATAAACTGCTTTTTAAAATAGCTCGAGTTTCCTTAACCTCCTAGCACAGTAGCATCAATACACGGACATTATGCAAACTTGTTTATTTCTATTCACAACAATTTTGCCAAACAAATACCTTTATTTGACAGTGAGGCAATGACAGAAAGAGTTCCACATGCAGCAGCTTTAGCACCAGATGATTCAACGGATGCCTCTGGAAGCTTGACAACACCAAAATTACCATTCACATCTGAAGTATAGTTTTTTGGCTGTAGTGATGCTCCATGGAGAAAAGGAGAAAAAAATAAGTAGGAGCAACTGAAAAAAGTATGCAGGCTTCTAAAACATCTAGTTTAACATGTATTCAGCAGCACACGTGCCTTCTTCTTGCTGTGTATCAATGATAAAGAATAAATGCTCACCTTAGACATGTCCAGCAACTTGTCTGTAACCAGTGGTGGAGAGAATTCATGAGTGAGTTTCCGCCCAAATAGATTCCCCTCACCAGATGGCTCTGAATATATGGCACTGGCATATTCCTCTGATGAAACTACTGATAGATCAACATTGTTGGATGATGCTCCCAACCTATAATATATCAAGGTGAATCTCGAATCACTAAGAGGAAACAAATTCTGGAATTATACTGGTACCGGCTCTCTGCCAATTCTCGTCCGTAACTAAAAGATAACATGCGTTTAAAATAAATATTTGAATTGCTGATGCTCCTGGCCTGTTATACAGGGAACTGGAAGTTCAAATTTGAATTAATATTTAATTCAAATCAAGTTAGAAACCAGAGCCCTTTTTAGAAAAGTGTATTTGGTCTTCATCCTCATCCAAATGGGTCCACAAGTGATTCTTGATCCTAGTCCCTGCACCGGGATTTTGACAAACTGCAGCTAGCTGACCAGTTCCCAATAAGGAAACCCTAATGGGCAGAAAATCTCGTGTGACTATTTGTTGAGATAAGAACTTCTGTGCAAGTGGGAAACACATCTCAGGTGAGAATGAAATGAAATGTTAGCACAACAGAATATCACCTGACACGTTTGCCCTCAAGCAGCCTCACATCTGCAATTGTGTCATCATCTTCACAAGTCACAAATACGACTTTCTCCTGGAAGTATCAGAAGTTGCAGTTTTTCAGAATTCACACCTCTATAAGCGAAAGAAATAAGTCAAGTTAAACTAACTTGGCGGGCTCTAACACCAAGATGTGATAGGTGTGGTAATTCTTGTAGAAGAATAACACCCACTATATTATCCCCAGCAGCTTTGACCTATCATATAGCACATTGCTATATCAGTGATTTGTGGAGACACGAACAAATCAAGCATTTAATATTCCAAGTGCACCTCTTCATCTCCATCAGCCTTATTTACAACAAGAACCACAGGTTCTTTGTTGGATGAAGGCAGTGATCCAGGAACAATTCTTTCAACCTGAATAAACAAACCAGTGAAATTATGAGTTTCAACTGTAACACAACCAAAAAAAATGGCTTCTACTAAACTGCCCCAAAAACTCCTGGTCAGGCCAAACTGTTGCTGACTTGTTAAGGGTAGAAGTGTACTAGTATGCTTGTGTCAACAGTATTTGTGGCATTGACGTTTTGTACTCGTAGTTTTGGGTTTGGGGATGCCCCATGTACTCTAATTGTATGGTCTTGACTTTTGGGCCCATATTCTGCACTGACATCATGCTGAAACATATGGAAGTGCATTGCAAGGAGATTTGCTGCATAGGTTCAGAAGGTACCTGTAACAGAGTCCCATGGGCTACTCCAGGAACAAGAACATCCCATCCAGACGATCCAAGTACCAATCGAACTGCTTTCAAAAGTACAGTGCAGAGTTTGGAGATCTGAAAAATAACACTAGAAAATATATAGGAGGTTAATTTCACTTTAATTAGATCTGTTATTAATCTAAAAAAGCCTCATCTTGCAAATTAGTAACACACTACTCTGGTTCATCAGAAAAAAAGGAGATTACCCAGAACGAATTTCAGCCTCGGTGTATGTTCTCACACTGTTCTCTGGTATTCCAAGGGCTTTCCCAAGAACCTACAGAAGTAGGTCACAATAAACACATAAAAATATAGCCAAACAAAAAGGAACTTGGAAATTGTAATGTTAAAACATCATCAACAATATATATTTTTCAATGAAGATATCCATGCAAATAAAAAGCCAAATTAGACATCATGGATTACATAATTTTGAGATGTATCAACAACAACAACAAAGCCTTCAGGTCCCAAACAAGTTGAAATGTATGGTAATGGAAAATTTGTTGCTTCAAATAGTTTATAGAAAAAACGCCATTTTTCAACCCATGAAATATTGCCTGAGTTTGAAAAACAGCCCACAGCCCACAACTCCAAACTGTCTGAAACAAACCCTCAACTAATAATAAAGAGGTCACGATACCATGTTAGAAGTTAGAACCATCCAGCATAGTTTTGGATCATCTCTCAGCAGCTTCAGTAGCAGCACTCACCTCGACTTTTTCAGGGAATGTAGAAAGAAGTACTTCAGAATACTCTTCAGTTAATCTCCTTGCTCTATCAAGTGTAGACTTAAGTCGCAGTGCCCAAATATACTTCCCATCTTCACTGCCTATACACATGACAAGAAATGTTAAAGAAGAACATATGCAGGGACGAACACTCATGACATATATTAAAGAAGAAATGGGCACCTTCACTTTCAGATAGACCTTTTTGTTTCCATGAAAGAAGCTCATTCCCAATTGCAATGCATTCCTCTGGTTTCCAACCTGAAAAGCTGACTTGATTGATGCCAATGATAAGGGCATCAAGGGCATCATCCCATATACTTGTATTTCTAGCTACTCCCTGTGCAAGTGAAGCTGATCCACCTGAAGCTTCAAGGGCATTGATGTACCTGTTATGATACCAGAGCAAACAAAATAAACTCACTGGTATCTCCAAGAGAAACCTAGCCATCTAGATTTTTCTAGCTAGATATATATAAATAAAAAAATGTATGAAGACACTGAAGGTAAATCATATTTGAGCATCTAGCCAATAAAATTTCAACACAGTAAACAAATTCATCAACTGCATCAGTGTATTGGCTGGATTTAAAACTGACATGCCACCACAGATTACTGATATTAGGTGCTTTGTCATAACTATGTAACATGCCGCGCTTGCAATTATGATTATCCTTAGTTCACATTTCACAAATCACAACTGTAAAAAACAAAACTTGTGTTCTGCAATGAAGATGTACTGTTTATCAGCGGACACTAGCATCATAGTGCTATTCATGCATTGTAGAGGCAACCCTTGCTAATTTTATTTAAGTATAGGAGTTATTACCTTAGTTTGCCAGGATAGAGCATTAAAATTGGTATCTTATCTATTAGTCAAGAAGGTTATTATTTCAGTGAGAGACCTGTATGTAACAAGAATTGTTGTAATATTTGCCATTAAACAATGACTAAACAGAATCTCTAGTCTCCATCGCTTCTCGATCACACATAAAAGCCTTGGTGGCGTCATGGGCTAGCTGATCAAAGACAAGCCGACAAGTGGCCTAACCTCAGTCAGACCTATATGCAACCAACCAGTACCACACCTGTACTGTGTGTCTATGCAACAAGTAACAAGTTTTTTTTTTCATACGTGAATAGGATGCAAGAATCACAAGGAGGTGATGGCATGACATCAATAATATTTCAGCATGTAAAAACCAGGACTGCTTGAAAACACATACTTCATAGGATTTTAAATCAAAATTCATAATCCCAAGGAACAAATGTAGTTTATAACTCTACATCACCTGCTTAAGAGAACAAATGAATAATCCTCAAGACCAATTTCACAAAGGCGCCACTGCAAAATAACTTTACCAAGTAAATATAGTTGCGAAGTATGCAGACAATTTCAACTCAAGACTTTTTTAGTTATGTTTTACAAAATAACCTTTTGTCGCATTGCTATAGCAGTATCAGGCGCGTCGTTTCTGAGGCCACTTTCAAGGCCCTTCATTAGAACTGATCTTAGAGAAGATACCGATTGCATGGTCTTCATCAAAACTTTAATGCTATCATTTTTATCCAAATCTTTTACATTCTCCAATTGGTCCAAACTCTGAAAGTACACAAAAAAAACTAACATAAGAAAGGTATCAATTGGATCTTATGAGTCCATCCTATTGATAAACTTGACAAATAAAGATTGTGGAAAGCAGTAATGACAGCCCATTGTTTGAACAAGATGTGGCATCCTACAATGGGTTTGAACCACAGGAGTTGAACAAATCTATTCCACACAGGGGTGGGCTTACATGGTTAGGGTGCACCGATACGGCACTTTTTTCTTGCTCCAAAACCACCATCTAGTCCTCATGTCAAATAAATGACAGCAGATCCAATTAAGGAAATGCAGTGCCTGTTCTGCCAGACATCAAAGTGGATGGGTTCGAAAGAAGAAAATTTAAGGAAATGAGAAAACTCTTTCTTGAACCCTGATTCTACTACAGCTAGCTATGTACGCTTTATAGAGAAGCAATGCATACTAGATACTGTTAGAATAGGTCTATAGGGACCTCTTTGTCTTCTCTGTATATTTTACCCTCTCTCCTTGTACATGTATAACATAACCCATTTGGGACCATATTCAATTTAGCTGTTTATCCCCATTGCCTTTATAGATAAAACAAATGAACTATACCATCTGACCCCACTTCACAGGTTTTGGGTGAAAATAATAAGCAAAAAGTCCACTAGAGTTAACACCTTCTATTTCAACGCCAAACAAATAAATAACAAAGGCACAACATAGGGCTTAGTAATATAAATTCACATTACTTTCTCTAATTCTCAATATTAGGTAATCAAAGCACAGAAGTGCCTGAATTATTGGAAATTCAAATGCACCTGGTGAAGTATTATTATGCTGTATGCATTGTTGAACTATGATCGCACATAACTCACTGGTTCGAGTAAAGTTCACCTTTTTCGTTTTCACAAATGATGAGAGAACTTTTAAACCTGACCCGTTCAAAGATTCTCGGATGGATTCCAGTTGCTCCAATAGACTGCAAAGTGCATGACGCCATGTTACGATACCATACATTCATATGAAATTGTATTTAACCATTAATCTAAACAAAGTTTGATGCTCAGCTGATGAGGCTACTTCTAATTTTTCCCATAAAATTTGTGTGTTTTGCTTTCAAGGTTTAAATGCAAAATGGCAGTACATAGAGTCACCTGTCAAAGTGTCAAGTGATTACTTTTAGTAGTCTGTATTCATGTACATCCAAGCTGATGTTGTCAAGATAGTTTGCATTGTTAGTTTATCACTTCTACTAAATCCGTCCTATGCTACTGTACCTTCATATTAAAACAATGTTTATAAGATGTTATCCTTTTTTAGAATGCTTATTCTGAGGAAACACAACTCTTCTTTCTCTCTCAATCCATTATCTAGAAATTTTTAGTGTGCAACCTTTTGTCGTTATGCATTGCACATCAGTATATGTGCATACTGATTAGGTTCTTTCAGATAATTGCAGGCTTAGAATTATGAAATATGGGGCAAATTAATAATTAGACAACCTGCCAGCATTGAAAAAATCTTTTAATTCACTATAGAATATCTTGAATTGTTCGACGAATGCTTCGCTGTATTCTCCAGGAGTCTTAGTAATCCTAGAAAGCATGGCTTCTGTAGCAATAAGATCCTCAGGGCCAGCATTTCGGTGAAGCTTGTTTTGTACAGTATGCTTGATTTCTTGCTGTTGACAGTAGGATATCAAGTTATCAACTGAGTAGCAAACAAGGCAGCAGGGAATTATTTCAAACTGTTGAAAGGGATTATCACCTTAAGATCATGTGGGATATCATTTCGATGAGCGATATCACGAATTCGTGTGAGAGGGACAGAGGCAGTAAACTCTGACTTAAATGAAGGTAAACAAGGATGAATCTTGCGAATCACGAGCACATCCTGCATGAACATTGGAAATGTGTCAGTGCATCAGTGGCCTACTAGACTACTACAGCAGAGCAATTGTTACATAAGTACTTTAAGAAAACCTAGTACATGTTCAGAGTGGCTGAGCTGAATGAATAAGGTGGCTGAGCTAAAGTGAGCCGAACGTTAATCTAGACTTTGAGAGGTTCTTAAATCTACTTCTTGAAGCTATTCCATTGCGTTTATGTTATTATTAAGAGTTTTTTGAGGTGGTTTTACCATAAGACAAAAATGGGATTAAAAAATTCAAATTAATTTTTTAGGCAAATAAGAATATATACAGTAAAGAAATGAAACCAAATTTTAAACACAATTGCATGGATACTAAAAAACTATCAAATGCACATATATTGATTAGTAAGAAATGAAGAGATTCTAACTTCTTCCCTTACATTTATAATCCTATTGTTTCGTTGGCATTATCTTTTCTAGCCCTTTAATTAAAAAAAGACAAAGCGCAGATTTGTCACAATTGCAATTTTGCGTGTTTATAAGATAATGAGTTCACTAGATCAAAGAAGTGGTTTTGAAATAGTTTTCAACCAGCAATTGAAATGTCTCAATATCAGTCACTAGCAGTGTTGTTGCCCCAACCCCCAAGCATAAAAATATTTTTCGTTTAAGAATCTTAAAGCCTGCACATGGTGTTTCAGACTACCCAGACACACAAAGAACATAGTATTTACTGAACTATTAGTGAGCATTGGAGCCATCCACTAGAATTGAGTCAGAACAAGGGCATTGGTCCATGTGGAATTCTTGTGCTTGAATTTGCACTCAACTTTCTACAAGAGATTAATATTTTTCAATGGTGACAATAGCAAAACTGGACTAGTTCATCTTGGCTAAAGCACTGTGGTGGAAATCAATAGATATTTTTTTCTGATTTAAAGGCTGATGATGATGTACTATTGCTGCAAGAAAAGGAGCAATTAACCTGAGGTGATGTATTTTTGCTGTAGTATATCCTTTCTAGTTCACAAAAAATTTCCCTCGAGATCTCAGCATGTTTGTTAGGTCGATGGTGACCACCATCTTCAAAGCATGGTATCTGACCTGTATAAATCCACTAAAATAGATAGAGCAAAATTTTGAGTGCTATGAACAAACTATTTACCAATATCCTTATCTGTGACTACAATCTAACTAAGAAAAATATATTTCTAGGAAAGGCATTGATAAAAAAAACATAGCAAGGTGCAGCTGTGGAAACCTTTAGATAAATAGCGGAGTATATAAGGGCATCCAAACGACTCTGATTATCAATAGATTCTGACAAGAGTTCACGAACAACCTCTAACTGCAAAAAGAAGTGCATATCATAACAAATCAAATTATCATATATACAGAGGTAGATCATGTGAGAAAATTAGAGATGTATTTTGCTATTCACAAATATGCATCTTATTCAATTAGCAAAAGAGATAATATTTATACCTTTTTGAGTTATGGGACAGCCTAAAGTTTGGAACAAGCCCAGATTACTGATATAAATACTACTACACTTAACAGATAAAAGCATTCTCTCTCTCTCTCTCTCTCTCTCTCTCTCTAAATTGAAAAACTAAAGCATGCAGCAGTATTTATAAACAAAATTAATTTAACATTAGATTGACATCAACTGGAACTCAGAAACTTTATGCCAACCACCATAAGTTGTGTTGGGGGCAGCACCACCACCAAATTGTTATCTTTCCATCGATTACAACTTGCAAACAAAAGGTTAATATGTGAAAAAAAACAGCAGTCACCAACACATCAACACATGTGTGCTTATGTTTTTAGTTACATTTTTTTCTTCATCCCTGCCAACATCCAGGGAGATTTTGTTGGTGGGTCCTAGTATATTTTGGAACAAGCCAAAAACAATTGGCTCAATTTGAATTTTCAATTTATGATACGAGAATAGAAGGCCTATATTACCCACTACCACTTTAATGTGTTGGACCCATGGATAGAGAGGAAAAAAATAGAAAAATGGTAGATGTGGGATTAAAAACAAAATCAGGAATGCTACCATGGTGTTCTTTGCAGTGTTTCTTATCTTCTTATTTGCTTATCTCCTAAAATTTGAGAGCTTCCCGAGGTGGCCTCGAGAGTCAGGTTCAGTTCATTTGACTTGTTACGAATATAAGAACACCTAGGTTAGCCATATTCATTTCTTGATAGTGAAATCACACAAAACAAACCATAAAGATAGTCCCAGCTATTGGCAATCACCTGAATTGCATTTCTAGTAGCAGATTCAAGAGAGATACTTTCAGGTATGACAACCACTACCAAAAGGAAAGTGGACAGCTAGCAATGAATGTACACAGGTGGAATCCTAAAATTAGTCCACACTTATATCCATGGCTATTTTTAAAATGTTGGTGTTGATTTCACATGTAAAGAAGAAAAGAATGGCACCACATGGAATACTACTACTGCTGACATGATAAAAACGGGAATGAAGTAGATTTACCTTCCGCCACCAGTTTCTAGACATTTTATCACCTTCGACCAACTTTAGTTGTATTCCATCAATCCCAATTGTGTTCCACACCCTATCAGTCTCCTTATTTCGATGCTCATTTGAACTCATGAAAACAGTTTGGTTACCTTGCCATTGCCCACCAAACTTGCTTGACTCCGCTTCTGATGCTAGATCACCATCCCCGGCCACTAAAATATCACCAGTCTCTTCCGGTGCAATATTTTCAGATACTGTACTAACTTCCTCATTCTCCTTTTCAGCTTCTTCAACCTTTGGTGTGCCTAAAAGATCTAAAGGCTCATTTGTCCTATTCCAGTGGCATATTACATCAAATGTACCATCTTTTGGCAGCTCAATAACACGGTTATTACCATCCTCCCATATTTTCTCCTTTTCTCCCTTCAAAAAAATCACAAACTTGAACTCCACAGGTGCTTTTCCAGGGAGCTCAAGTTGGCAGATCCAACCATCTGGTGTCCAATCCAGTTCAACTTGCTTCTTCCATGACCCAAGCTCCTTAGTCGAACCAATAATGCCAACATGCTCACCAAACTTGACCTGGTGCTCTAGACAAACCCGGAGTTGCACGAAATCCTGCTTTGAAGGATCTATTTTCCTTTTCTCCTTCGTTCTGTAGAATAAACAGCCAAAAGAATATATCAACTCTAACCAATAATAAATTGTCTAATTACAGTTGAACAGTCAGTTTGTCAACTTTACCATAATCTTAACAAGCCAAAAAAGACAAATAAGCATTGTGAAAAGAAATAAACATCAGAATAATAGATGAAGAGTGGCTTCATCGACATAATGGTTCAATATGGTGGATACAATACGAAAGATGAAACCATTCACTCAAAACATTAATGGAAAAATAGCAAATTGAAATAAGAAATGAATTTCAATAGAATAAACAATTCTTCACAACATGAAAATGATCTCAGATAAGTATTTTCATATAATAATCTTGATTTTTTAAGGTATAAATAGACATTTTCTATCCAGAAATACAATGGAAGGTGCATTATGCTTAGCATGATTATAATCTCGATTACAAAAACAAATATCCATCCAAAAAGATAATCCCTCGTTTCTTGCAAAAAAAAAAAATTAAAACAGGAAAACACAATTTTACCCCACTTAATTAACATGAATGTCCAATTAGCCCCATTATAAATAGTGTTATTTAATCCTCTAGCTTGCTCATACAAATCCCAACTCAGCCCCAAAGACTGGTTTTGAAAGTGGTTTGCGACTTTGCATTCACACGACCACCATGTCGTTCCTCGTCACCGTCTCTCTCTTCATGTTCTCTTCTTCTCCAACACACCATTCTAAAAAACTCACTCTCCCTCACCCTTTTCCCCTCCCATGTGGCGACATCTCCCTCATCACCTCCTCCTCCAGGGCAGCAGCAGCTGATGAGACAGAAGATTCCTCCCTTAGCACAGTGTCTCTGGTGGCACGATGACAAGTCAAATTTTTTTTCATACTTCAATTTGATAAAAAAAAAAAGTAAAATCTTAACATTTGCTTTGACTTAAAGCATTCCCAAATCCAATCCGCCATTTCTTCCACCATTCCTTAGAGGAGAGAGAATGCATTGATTGAAATTTTAGAAACAATCACCCCGTTGCATGGTAGCTTAGATTGTTACTATAATTAATTAGCAATGCATGTGGTGTACTATAGAAACAAAGAAAACTCCCAATGCTGTTTCTCACAATTTCTTCCTCACGGAATTTTGAGCGGAGTCCGACCCTAGAATACTGGGCGCTGGTGCCCTCTCTCCGCTTTAATTGCTGTCCACGTCAAGTATTTTTCCTATGCTGGAGGCGGTGCAAGGGACTGCATTGGGATCACTCTTACAAAATATAGACCCAAGAATAAGGCCCAGTTCTTTTCAGCTTAACGACTTATCTACATTCTGAAAAAACATACACTTTGAGTTTTTTGAGTTCATTTTTTTGATGTTTTGAAGGTGGGTCCTAACGCTTTAAAAAGCAAGTCAAACGAAATGTATCCAAATCTCGAGACTATCTCGAGAAGCTCTCGAAGTTCAGTCATTTCAGCCGTTCAGCCGTTCAGATCAGCGCAAAAGAACATGGCCTAAGTTGGGCTTATGATAAATCCAAGATTGAACTACCAATGACTAGGTCTACCAGATGCATATGCGTCTTCATCAGTAGTGAGCCACAAGAGAGCATTATAAGCTCCCGTGTGGTTTATTAAGGAGAACTGACAGAAAAAATAAAATATAGTTCATTCACTTCACAAATTAAGTTCTAGTAAGTCTAAAATGATTCCAAGAGACAAGTCGCATAAATAATACAATATGTAAAGGGAATACATTAGCTAATCTGTCTTCAGGTTTACATTTAACTTAAGTAACCAATCATCCAATAATCATGGAATCAAACTTGACAGTCAAATAATGTAATGACAACCATCAAGGATGAGAGTTACAAATCTTTGTGCTAATTCAAACTTATGCATTCTACAAAAAAAAAAAATTATCCATTCATATTTCTTATTTGCTTGCAACTGCTCAGTTGCATTGATCCTGAAAAACAAACTACACTAACTGAATCGCCCAAATAAGCACAAGCGCGAACAGAAGTGATCACTCCACATTCATGCATAACCACAAATGCAGCCCACGACTTGGTGTGTTACGCTTTTTTCTCAAGCTATTGCAGCCTAGGTCCTACATTTATGTTATCGTCTGTTGACCCAAAAGTGTCATTAAATCAGCAAGATGAGAACCCAATGTTGGGCTAGGATTAGATAGAACTTATGATCCTCTTAATTTATACTCGTACACCTGGGTTATAGTACCCGTGCAGCGATAATTTCCTACCGTGAGATACTGGTAGAACCGTGGAACTATATTTTCCATCACCGTTTTTCGACTCGCAAGACTTCCACACGATCAACTACGCTTCGACCACCACATATATCCCCCCAAAGCCTCGCATAATCGCATTTCAAGTTTCCGCACGCTGCCTCATGATAGTGCAACAGAAAAGCAGCAACCGGCAACACTACCTCTCCGCAGCCGAGGCGGCGGATCCCCCGCGGCACGAGAACCGGCGCCGGCCCGGGAGGGCCACCGCGGCGCGGCGCAGCAGCGCGCCGCCCGCGCCCCTCCGGTCGGCGGAGGTACGAGGCCGCGGCGCGCCCTGGCGACGACGTCGAGCGGGGGTCGAGCGGCCGCAGAGACGCCATCGGCCCGCCTCCGCGGTCCGTCCAACAGGCGGCGGTCGCTTTCGCGGGGGAGCTCCGGCTCCGCCGCGCCGCGCCGGCTCCGCCGCGCCGCGCCGGGGGTCGGACCTGTCCCTGCCGGAGTCCTCTCGAGGAGGTGCCGGAGATCGGGGAGGAGGAGGTGGCCTCGGGGCTCGGGCGGCGGCGCAGGGAGGGCGGAGCCGCGGAGTGGAGTGGAAGCAGGCAGCGGGAAGGGAGGGAGGCGATCGGGGTGGCAGCGGCAGGGGAAAGGAACGAGTGGACGTGGTTTCCGTAACCGTTTTACGGATCTCGGTGCTGGAAGCCTCGAGGCTCTCGCTCAGCTAGTCAGCTCGGCAGTTTGGTTCTCGGAGTAAATTGGGTTCGGCCCAATAGAAGGCCCAGCCAGTGTAAAGCCCATCCGCGTATTTGGAATTTTGAAATTAGGCCGGCGACATAGGGCAATAATAAGATTGAATTTGGCAGTAGGTAGCTTACTGGGTTACAGTGGCTATACACTCTGTATATCGCTTCAGCAAATTCCCTATTTTAATCTGTAGATCTAAATTTAGAGATTCTCCGAGTGTTTATATTTAGAGATCCTCTTTCTTGTCTTTGTATCTTTTTAAAATAGATACATTGTTGCAGAGGAGCAATATAGATTCTCTCTTGATACAATACGGTAGCCCGATCTTCCGACGGGTAAAGATAGGTCGATTTGTGGAGACTCTACATTGATGATCCAACTTCCGATCATAGCAATCCGAACTTAGCAATTGCTACACCACCCCTCCATTCATTATCGACTGGGCCAACGCAGGTTGACCTAGCCACAAAGGTCTATCCCAACATGCAAATCGAGAACACAGGTAAGAATGAAGAAGAAGCAATCTCAATTGCAGATAGTATTAAGCACATGAAGTTGATAATGCACAAACTGAGTATCAGTAAAACTGCTATGGCAGAATAATCTAAGCACAATCTGACCAAAACAATGACAGCTATGAGGCCTTGTACGTGAGAAAGATGATGGCTAGGTTTTTGGGGCGCAGACCTATGAGAGCTATATGGGTTGAGACCCAAAATTAAGGACGCAACACCGACACCTTGGCAAAATCTGGTTGCCCCTTGTTTCAACGATTGTAATTGACTTTAAAGAAATTTGAACGTGGGATCAGATTCCTCAGAAATATCTCGTCGGGGGCTTCTCTTTAGTGTACTTGAATGCCTTAATCGGAGTTCGTGAACATCTATTATACCTATCTGAAGACAGACTGCTCTGCCATGGTTGGCCCGACTCCAACTCACGGTTGACTTGGTCCCCTACGATCATCTTGGTTCAATGTGACATCCTCAATAGTCTAAACCATGATTCTGAGTACAAGCACAACATCATTATGTACTAACTCGTTCTCCACAATATTTGCACGTGAACTAAGGACCAAGGTGACCAGGTGAATTGGTTGACGTGAGCCCGCCCTTGTCATTAGTTTGTGCACAATGGGTGTAGAAAAAATAAACACAAAGTTTCGTTAGGAGTGATGTCCTCATCATCTCTCCTATCTAGATTTATGTGATGGTAGAGACTACTGAACATGATGGAATATAGAGGATAAATAGTGGTATATATAAGGGATATAGAGATCAAATTAATGGACTATGATGCTTTTACGATATGTCAATTATAGCCCCAAACCTCAACTGTAGCTGACCACAATATTGTAGTAGTAGGGTTGGAGATAAAATATAAGAGACGTAAATATAGAGATTATATAAGAAGAAATAGTGCCACGGATGAGTAATAGGGGAATCGTACTGAGATAGGGCTAGCATTGGACATAACCTTATGCCTACTTAGTTATTATTTAAAAAAAGGATAGGACAATGTATTGCACCCAGCGAACCAACTTCCATAATAGACATGCAAAAGGTTTTATTCATATAAATACTATCTAGTGCCATATAAAATTATATTTTTTTTAAACAAAGATATAACTCCCTCGGACAAAAAATATATATTTATCGTTTGAATTATATGCAAGAGTTTTAAACATTTAGTTCCAAATATATTCTGAGCTATTTTTAGCCTGAATACATGACAGTTTTATATGTAGATTCATCTCGAAGAGTACATTCATAATATTATAGTTGTAGTGGTTTTTATAAATTAGTTGTACTAATAATCAATGGTAAAAGGTGTATTTTGAAGACCGTGTCGAAGTCCAAAACAATAATTATTTGGGACTGTCGGGGATTAAATCACGGCCCATTGCCATGGCCCACTCCCTGACGGCCCACTCGAACAGCCTAGCACTGCCCAGTTCCCTGGAAGGTTCTATCTGGCCCATGTGCATCCTGCCGAATAGCTTCTTGGTCGGCACGGTGCGTAACAGCCTAGGATTCGTGTTTGAGTCCAACTCGAACAGAGTTCTGCACGGCTACGTGAAGACCCGGACGTTGATTTCCCGGATTGAAGCAGAAGTCGTGATCACCAAGACTTGGAGTTTGCCTTATCTACCTCGGGATGTATTTGGCATGTATATGAGTTCGTTACGACCTCGTAGTTAGCCCGGTCCGATTATACCTCGGTAGGTCGGTTGCTCAACACTATATAAACCGAGCCCTACGGCGTGTAGAGGGCAAGGGTGGCATCCAATGCAAGATCGCATACTCTTGTACACCCATAATCTCGTCGAGACCTGTTCGTCTCGTCGAGCTTCCACCTTGTAATCCTCTTTGATATATAAAAAAGGCTGGACGTAGGGCTATTATCTCTCCCGAGAGGCCTGAACCAGGATAAAAACCCCTGTCTCCCTGTTCGTTGCTGTTCGCTCTGTTCGGCGTGTCTCCTATCTTACTCTTGAAAAACCTTAGTTGACTTGGGTAGTTATCCCAACCTTCGACAGTTGGCGCCGTCCGTGGGGAGTTAGTAGATCGAGCATGTCGAACTCTATTAGCGACCAGGAGATTCTCCCTGAGGACTACGACTCAGAAGGGCAGGATGTCTCTTCCCCTGCCAGATCGGATCGATCCCTTCAATCTTGATCGCCTTCCAAATCTGGTTCCCAGCTACGTGCTCGGGGACTGGAACTCCTCGCGCCGGGCAGCTCTTCGCCCGCAGCGCGCGTCTGCTCCCCGCGACGAGCTCCGTGCTCAGGGACTGGATCAAAACTCCTTCCGGATCCTGGGGCTGTTCGCCTGGCAGTGGATAACGGGAGAGAGCTGACCAACACTTGGAACATCGACCATCTTCGTAAGTTCCTCGTGTAGGTCTTTCGTTTTCTAGCTTCGCGTTTTTTCTCAAATTTCGCGCCTTAGTTCGTCCAAGTCTCTCGGGCTGCCATATAAAGTTCAACCCATTGAACGATGAATGTTCGCGGCCCCCTGCGGCCCTTCTCACCACTCGTCTTCTCAGACTACCTTACTCTCTGGTAACACTTGATGGCTGCCCGGTCTTGCGAACTCTTGGCTCCGCAATCTTAAGGTTTTTCCTGCCCGTATCTAGCTTCAACAAGTTCCTAAACTAAGAGTTGCGTAACACGGCATCCAGCCTCGCGGCTAAGTCTGCTCTCTTAAGCCCTCCGCGGCAGAGGCACTTACCGCTCATGGCACAACCACTTGGCAAAGCCTGCTCTCGTAAGCCCTCCGCGGCAGAGACACTTTCCTTGTTCAGTTACCTTGAATCGCCTAACTTACGTTAACGGCGCCTCACGAACGAGTCGATCAGATACGGTGTCGCTCTAACTATCTACGCACGTGCTTGAAGTCGCAAGTTCAGGTCTTCATGCATCGTCTGCATCGGGCTAGGTGTCGCTCTTTCTCTTGTGCACTGCTCGAGTTCGCAAACTCGTGTTTTCGATCGATGCATAACTGGGTTGGGAGTTAGGCTAAGCGTTCTCCGGATTTCCTTAAAACTTTCTAGCTACTGTTCGCTTTGCTCTTAGTTTCTGTTCGTCCTTGTCTTTTCTTTGCTCTTTTTGCGGGGAAAATCTATTCGGTCGACTCTCGCTCGATTCAGACGCTTTTCGGCGGTCATGAGTTGCTCGGCCACTCCTCGATCCTTCCTTCCGTGATGCTAGTCCTCACGGACAATACATGTAAGCTCCTCGGCTTCTTTCAAGAACCTCGAGGATCGCCTCTCCTCGGTCGATTGGGACTTGAGCTGAATTTCGGCAACCCGACGCGTTTTCGCTTTTCCGTTCCTTTCCTTAGCGTTGGTTTTCCAAAACCTCGTTGGCCTTCGCTCCGTGGCGCTCCCGCGTCGAGCATGTCTTTTATCCGGCGACGACACATGCGGCTCCGATTAACAAAGCGGTGCACCACCGACGGAGTTCTCGCCCACCGTAGTCGATTCTCATCACAACGGACACTCTGGCGCTGGTTCCGCACTCGCGAGGCGACACTGTACGCCGCACGGTTCATGCCCGGATAAGATTTCGCTTTGCACGCTTTTGCTGCGGCTAAGGTCTCGATCGCCTTCCCTGGTTAGCGGTCTTAGCCACAGCGGGGCTGCACTTGCCCGCACACGTCCTTTTTATCCATGCTACGTCTTTCCTTGCATGGTAATCCGGAGCAATTCACCACCAACGGAGTCCTGCCCACCGTAATCAGACTCCGGTGATGGTCGTGGCGAGGTTCCAGGCTTCCCACCAAAACCGATGTCTGCATCCCTCTCTTCCCGGGTTTGCTCCGTGCATGTCCGGGGACTGATTCACTTCACCCGCTTATGATTTCTCGCCTTTGCCCGGCACTGACCTTCACAGTTCGGCTAAGTCAAGGTAGTGCGCCACCAATGGAGTTCTTCCCATCGTAAGCTGATTCTCATCGCAACGGGCATGCCCACCGTAAGCCGATTCTCATCGCAACGGGCACTCCAAACGTCGGTTCTGCACTTGCCAAGACAACGCTTACACTGTCGCAAGGAATACGTCATGGGTAAAGCGTTGATTTCATACGTTCTCTTGCGGCTCTGACTGCATTGGGTTGTGATTCACCTCGCACCGGGCAGCTCTTCGCCCGGGGCGCGCGTCTGGTCCCCACGACGAGCTCCGTGCTCGGGGATTGGGTCATGTCAGGACCCGGTCTAATTGACCGAATCCCAATTGTGCATATAGTACTAGTCCCAGAAGATCATGGCTAGCACACACAATTTAACAATAATGGTACATTGCCTTCGAGTTACAATATTACAACATAGGGGACTAAGCGTCCCACAGGAAGTCACAATTTAAAACATCAAGCACGACACGCAGACCAAGATACAGAGTTACACACACGGTAACGCAGGAGCCTAACATGGCACGACTTATTCTAGTAGCTAGACTATTCCACAAGCAAAGCGGCAGGCAGGACACAACTCTACTCTTCGTCCTCGAAGTCCTCCTCCTCCTCGAAGTCAGGGTCCTCCTCGGATGGCGAGTCGTAGGGAGCTTCGGCGACTGTTGAAATTTTCGGAAGAGGGGAAGGAGAAATAGGGGTGAGTACAAAGGTACTCAGCAAGTCGAGGATATATGCAGATGGGGTTTAGTACAAATGGATGGCTTGGGCAGTTTTGCGGAACTTGCAGTTATTAGCCTAGTTTTGACAAAGTGATTTAGAAACATTAAATTTCCATATTTTCTTTGGGGTTTTCGCAAACGGTTCTCGCTACTTGGCCTCAGTGCCATAGCAAGAACAAAATCCTTTCTTTTTTTTCTTTTCTCAAAACCGGCTAGGTCCATTCCGCGCGACACTTTCCGATAGGCCGTTACCCATTTCGGAATATCACCGGTGGCCCCTAGCTCAAACGAAATCCTTCTCAAACCTTACTCATCTCAAATCATTTGTTCAAAACCCTTTTTCTAAATTTGTTTTAAAATGAAGGAGCTACCATATAATCGGTCCCTTCAAGACGCTCATAACCATGAAACACGGCTATCATGACAGCTTTTAACTCTGCAGAGTGGGTACGCTTTACCCTCGAGAGGCTACGCACCCAGATGATGTTTCGCCACAAGACCATCAACCACGAGGGCCAACGATCTGGCCCGTCCCATACCGGGCTCGAGATCGTACTGTAATGGCTCAGTTCATAGGATTATAGGATGAGCAGTCCTTAGATTAGGGGAGAATTTATATTTTAGCCCAGTTTACAAAACCGGTGCCATACTGCACCAACTGACAAAATATCTTCCTAGTCGGAAAGATTTTGGGGTAAGAGGAAAATCATTTCCTACTAAGCATCACCCTTGATGCGCTATCTTTAAATCATCCTTTCCCAAACATTTCTCAACAATATTCTCATTTCACACAAAATGATTAAATCATTCCGCATAAATGATTTTAAGCATTTATCCTACCATAACAAGGAATTTAAATAAGAGCAATTCATATTTTAGCCTTAGGTTTAATCCTAACATATCTCTTACCTTTTCTATTTGGCATATTAACTAGTTCTAGCAAATACGGCATTTATCTTTTAAACTCGCATGCATATTTTCAAGTCTAATAAACATTTTCTAAATAACCGAAAATGGCTTCATGATATGATCAAAGGGGACTTGCCTTGGTCAGAAGACGGGTAGGAGCAACCGGCGGTGTTGGACGGGTCTAACCACGCGGACAACACATACAAGATAATACAAACATCCATCAAACAAGGAAACATTTATATATGATTTTTGTTTTAAAAATCATGCACGAAATAAATATGCATGGAAATGTGATGCATGCATAACTATTTTATATTTACATTTTTATTAAATCAAGTGTGTGCATCAAAATAATATTTTTGATCTTTTTCTAAGGTCTTTGAAAATCATTCGCTATTTGCTAGTTAATGCAAAATGATTAGTTTAATTTTTATTGTTATAGGTATTAATATAAATAGAGAGTTATTAAATTTTTAGATTATATTTATGTGTGCGCTTTGAACTCTGGAAAGCGTATTCTGCTCGAATACGTTTCCAATTATCAGAGCCACCCAAACACACATACTAGCACTAATCTCAAAGCACTTCTTCTTCTAGCTCTGGCTAGTCCCATGCAAGCACACAGCACGCACACGACAACTCCATTGGAGCTAACTGGAGCTCGGCTAGCCGGCTGTGGCGACCTCCGTTCGACAAACCGACTGCAAAACTGGATTCCTCTCGACTCAGCGCCTCCAAAGGACCCTATAGCTGCTGATCCGCCGACCGCGCCGGACGCACGTATTTTTGTACATAGCTACAGTACACGTTCTAAACTAGCTCGCATGGCTTTCATGGGAGCTCTAGCTCAACATGGCACACGCAGGGGAGACTACGGCCACCCCGGGATCATCTTCCCAAGCTCATGCGCACCTAGAGATGTGCAGAAGCTTACCGAGGCGACGACGAACTGAGCGTAGCTTCTTTTTAACATGGTGGTTCTTCGGGTTCCTTCGACACTGCGGTATGGAGGATGAGAGGAAGCGAGTGAGAAAGCGATGAAGAAATGGCCGAAGGCCAGGGAACAGAGCAGAGCTCACCGAGAAGAAGCACGGGCACGGCAGGGCACTGGCAAGGAGAAGTAGGAGCACAGAGCTCTACTTTATAGCTGAGAAGGGCACGGCAAGCGTCGGACTTTACTTGACGGGTGGCACATGCTGGAGGCAACGAAAGACAAAAGCTATTGCACAATAGTCATGGCGACATGATGGCGAGGTCGAGGCGCTTGGCGTGGCGTGGCGGCGAGAGGAGGTCGTGGCGTGGTCTAGATGCGCCGACGACACACGCGGGGTTGCAGGAGTAACTTCATAGCGGCAATGAGTTACGGTGATAAGCTCATGATGCAGAGACAACCGACGGGGTCGAGAACGAGAGAGAAAAGATGAGAGAGAGAAAGGTTTTCTAATTTTTCCAGTTTTGTTCTTCTCTTTTCTTCTTTCTAAATAATTATTCAAAGGGCAAAAATTAAATAGGTTTTGACAAAATCACAAGGGTTTGAAAGTTTCTAAATGCACCCATGAAAATATTTATACCTTTAAATAACCGACACTCATGACAATGATTTATACTTTAAAAATTAATGACCCAAACCATTTCAAAAAGGTTACATGCGATGATGATGCCATGATGTTTTTCAACACGTAAATAGTTTAATATTTTAATTATGCATTTTAATGAAATTATTAACGTGCCAAATTTGGTTTTAAAAATTTGGGATGTTACAGATCACCTCGCACCGGGCAGTTCTTCGCCCGGAGCGCGCATCTGGTCCCCGCGACGAGCTCCGTGCTCGAGGGCTGGATCACCTTGCACCGGGCAGCTCTTCGCTCGGAGTGCGGCTCTCCTCTGGCACGTCTTCGCCGCCACACTTTCGGTTCCTTTAACGAGCTCCGTGCTCGGGGACTAGATCTCCTTACTTGGTTCCTTTGGCGAGCTCTACGCTCAGGGACTGGGTCACCTTCCCCCTCGTATGCATTGTCTGCTCCTGACACACGATCTACGTCTGTGGGCACATCACCTTCGCTCCTGAGCGCGACATTCGCTCAAGAGCGCAATCTCTATTTTCTCGGGCAAGCTCTAGCCCGAGAGGTGGATCCCCTATCTTTTCCTAGGCATCTGAATGCCTGGATGCAGCAGCACGAGTCAGTCTCGCGACTTGCTACGTTCGTTCTTCCGGAAAGATCTGATCTTACCGGATGCGGTGGTACGCTCTAATTCAATCCATCATTGATGACGTTCAGCCTCAAGGAGATGATTCACCTCACTTCTTCCGATTTCTGTATCGAGGGCTAGGTACTCGCTTTCGGACGATGTTGTTCCTGCTCGACGCCTTAGAGTTGCTTTCGGCCGGCGTTTTGTTCGGTCCCGAACAAGTATTGTTCGTTGAACCATAACTGTTCGATCGCTGTTGCACGCCTTTGCGAGGGAAAAATACCCTCTTCGTGACTTAGAGTCTTAAGAGGAAGACCCCACTGTAGTGAGTCTTTCCACTTGAGTCTCGGGGGCTAGCTGTCGGGGATTAAATCACGGCCCATTGCCATGGCCCACTCCCTAACGGCCCACTCGAACAGCCTACCAGGGCCCAGTCCCCTGGAAGGTTCTATCTGGCCCATGTGCATCCTGTCGAACAGCTTTTTGGTCGGCACGGTGCGTAACGGCCTAGGATTCGTGTTTGAGTCCGACTCGAACAGAGTTCTGTACGGCTACGTGAAGACCCGGACATTGGTTTCCCGGATTGAAGCAGAAGTCGTGATCACCAAGACTTGGAGTTTGCCTTATCTATCTCGGGATGTATTTGGCATGCATATGAGTTTGTTACGATCTCGTAGTTAGCCCGGCCCGATTATCCCTCGGTAGGTCGGTTGCTCAACACTATATAAACCGAGCCCCTACGGCGTGTAGAGGGCAAGGGTGGCATCCAATGCAAGATCGCATACTCTTGTACACCCATAATCTCGCCGAGACCTGTTTGTCTCGTCGAGCTTCCACCTTGTAATCCTCTTTGATATATAAGAAAGGCTGGACGTAGGGCTATTATCTCTCCCGAGAGGCTGAACTGGATAAAACCCCTGCCTCCTGCTTCGTTCTTGTTAGCTCTGTTCGGCGTGTCTCCTATCTCACTCTTGAAGAACCTTAGTTGACTTGGGTCGTTATCCCAACCGTCGACAGGGACCAAAGGGAGTACAAAGTTTGCAAAACAAAAAAAAAACTCATACACCATCTTCTTCATCCGCAAGGTCTCTTCCTCTGCGTTAATGTGCAAAACAATAATTATATATTTGTGACCATCTGGATTCTTTTAACTCTATCATTTGACGAGGTCTCTTCCTTCATGAGCTCCCTCATTCCATCTCCCCCTCGGGCTTGGGTTTCCCCTTTCCTCTTAGAAGCTCTCTCTCTCCCTCCCTCCCTCCGAAGCCCTCTCCTCTTGGAAGCTCTCTCTCTCTCTCCCTCCCTCCCTCCCTCCCTCTGAAGCTCCTTATGGTGCGATATCCAAACAAGGTACTACTAGTACTAGCTAAGGCCTTGTACGTTTCAACTTAGTGTAGCGTAGCGTAGCGTTTTAGTACAATTTATCTTTCTGATATAGCTTATTTGGTGTAATAATTTATAATGATTTTTCTCATGTTTTTAGTAGTTCTATACATAAACTATTTTAAATTATTTTTTATAATATTTAAAATCTTTTTAAAGACTATTAAATTTTGCTGTAACACTAAGCTAAACTGAAATGTACAGCGTCTAAGTATTCATGCTTTGCTATTAAAAAATACAAATCCACTATTAATGCTATGAGTGAGCGTTCATATGCCTTCACAGTTCAGATGATTAGCACTACGCGCCATACAGCGTGGCACATCGGGAGCGACAACGCGTGTGGTATACACTTTCATCTTTGCCTTTGGCGACACGCCCTACTAGGTCTAGGACACATTGCGATTTGCGAGCAATAGTGTGGAATACAACGTTGGCCAACACACTCAGCACACTACTGAATTTATAAGATTACGTTCATGGCAATAAATACACGTAGTCTCAGCTAGATTATGACTGGCCAGGAGGAATTGCATTCACGTACGTAGCCTGTTTAATTACCGGCAGAACAGCAGGTATTTATACATCATCAGAATGGAGGCCAGTGTGTGCAATTCAATCTGAGGCTACGTGTTTTTTTTTTAAAGCCCGGCCAAATCAACATCGTCATTTCGATTAAATTGAGGACGTCTACGAGTACCGAGAGCTCTGACAAATCGAACGAAGGGGGTGAAAATTTAAACAAATCCCAGTACTGACGCTCGATCGAGTAGAAAGCTCAAAAGAATTCTGCCGTGTACATGTCGTGGCGTCCACCCTGTATCGAGTCAAGCATGTCACATAAACATTCAAGTGTGGCAGAAGCACCAATTGAAAACGACATGCATGAAACACGGATGGCCACGTTCCCGATGAACGAGAAATGGAAAGAAAAAAAATTCCCCCGTGTATTGAAGGTGCAGCAGATAGATGAATCTCAGCCGAATACAAAAATCGGTCATGAACTGATCATAATAAGCATGTAGATTAATGGTTAAGTAACTTGGAATTGATCAGTCTCAGAATGGCGAATGATATTACACGAATGCTCACCGCATATGAATGATCTGACGATTATAAAGCCCAACTTACAGTGTGGGTGGTAAATAAATTATAGTGAAGTACGTGCTACAATACTGCTACAAAATGTATGAACTTAGAAAGGCAGATAAAGCAACATATATCCGTGAAGAAACCTACTGCTATTACTTATTAATCAATTAAGCTTGGCGTCTTCAGGCGACGCAGTTGAGTCCGAGGCAACCCATCCACAGGCTCCTCTTCACGGCCTTCTTCTGCATGCAGGCAGAGACAACGTATAAAACGTAAATTAGAAATTATTAGCAGACGACCGATCAGTCAACGTAATTAATGATATGCATGTGCTAAAGACGTCCCTAATCGTAGTGTATCGATTACTAGCTGCAATGGAAAGCAAAGACATGGTGTATACGCACCCTCCGTCTCGGCTCGTCGCGGCCGAAGTCCGGCGGGGGCACCTGGTACAGGTCGGCGTCGACGGGCCGCACCACCCTAGCGGCGGCGGCGGCGGCCTTAGGCGCAGGCTTGTGAGGCGCCGATGCGGCCGCCTCGCCGTCGGACGACGACATCGCCGGCGTCCTAGCCGCCTGCACCCTCCGCTTGCCTGCGCCGCCGCGCGGCTTCTCCGGCCTCCTCACCTTCTTGGGCGGCGGCGGCGGCGGCTTGCGCGGGGACGGCGAGTACCTGAACCAGACGTCGCTGCAGGCCTCCGGGTCCGGCGCCGCGTAGCACGCCGGCGCGGCGGCGGCGGCGGCCACCGCCTGTGTGGACAGCTCGTAGCTGTAGTAGTAGGAGTAGTTCCACTCCCCGAACGCCGGCACGCGCCGCCGCCTCGCCTTCTGCCGCACATGTACACACACGCCCGTCGTAGTCCAGGCCAGAGAGCTAGTTAATTACGTACGCTAATTAAGTAATTAAACACTGCCCTGCATGCACGACGAGCTAGCTAATTAGACATCGCAAGTTCACATACCTCCATTTCTGATTCCCTCAGGGCGGCGACAGATTGTAGCGAAGAATCGATGCAGCTAGTGATCGAGAGGCGCCGCGCGTGGCCAGTGAGCTCGAGCACAGTGTCAGTAACTCAGTATGTATAGCCTAGTGTAGCTGGAGCCGTGTGTGTGTGGCAGTGGCCGTTGGCGTAGGCGATGGCGATAGATGGGCATTGGCCGGGTAGAGACGCGTGTATTTATTATATAGCCGGAAAGGCAAGGCGAGTTCAGTACAGAGCTAGCTAGCTAGGTAGTAGTACGTACGTAGAGAATGACAAGAATAACAAGTGTGTGGGCTTAGGCTGGGGTTAAGAGACACGTACATAGGTGATCTTGGATCGTTGGATCGAGTGCAAATGGAATGAAGGGGAGGGTACCTTTTGAGAGCTACCCTGCAGCTGCAGCTGCAGCGTGGCAGCATGCATGCAGCTGCTACTGCACTGTACGTGGCCGGCACCGGCATGCAGCAGCTGCCAGCAGCTACTCATCAGCTAGCTAGGTACGTAGCTAGCGAGGTGCTCCAGATTCCAGACAGTCTGCAGCGCTAGTGTGTGTGTGTGGCTGTGTGCAGCGCTAATTTGAGTTTGAAGTGCTGGCTAGCTTCTGCTGCCCCTGCAACCCTGCATGCACACTAGTCTTGTGTGGCCGTGTGGCACTCCATGGTCCATGCCCCTGGCTGGCCGGTCTCTGCATGTACCGAGCTAGCTTGCGATCGATCGATCGATCGAGCTAGCTTGTACCGTGTGTGTGTATTCGATCGTCATATGATTAGATAATAATGACGCAGGAGTTATCCTTCAGTTGATCAAACACTTAATGGCATTTGTGACAAGATCTCTCTATTTTGTTGTCTATATCACTTTTCCAAATTACTATTCATTCCTTATATATTTTCATCATTTTCAGTAGAGTTTATATCCTTGAAAAGATATACAGATTCTGGAGGAAATGTAGAGGACTCTAAAGAGACTTTTTAAATTTAGAGACCGAGATAGAGAATTTGCTGAATCGTTATATATAGAGACTAAAACTGTCCGTATTGGTGATGCTCTGAGCGCACATTTTGATTGGTTAACGAGTACTAATTATTATACTAAATATGACGTGAGTTTTAAGGTCTAGCTATCACTCAAGCTATACCCTCGGGCTAGATATGTAGGGTACGAAATCCACGGCAGCTCACATTCACAGCTAGCCAGATCAAAACTGGAACCTAGCTAGCTAGTAAGCTACTGTTGGAGTTCAATGAGACTCTAATGGTGAGCTTGACTTTCTCTTCGCAGGCCAGGATAGACTTTTGGAAGGCGCCTTCATGGCGCCACACCACGTGAGTACGCCCAGGCCCCCAACCTTAGCATGTGTGAACCGTACATATACACAGGGAAATTGATGCGCAACCGACGTCCGCCTTGTGTGTCACGATCGATCGATCGATCGATCTCCGTGCATGCTTGGAAACCAGGAAATATAATAAGTGTATGTGTGCATGCGGCGTACATAACTTCACTTAACTTCCTGGTGTTTAATTCATTAATTGGATGCATTCTTATAGTAACAAAGAGGGAAAAAATACTGATATAAGTGTACGTGGGTCTAGGTTTCACGTATCGTATATGCATAAATAACATTTTTCGAATAAGGAAATCGAGGAAAGGGGAAAAACAACTGAACTATTGATTGCATTAAATAATAAAAAAACAATGGCTTGGCTGAATTTTATATTTCCTTCCTTCTTCGGTAGATTGCTTGACGGGCGAAGAGTTCCAACTCATTTTTGTAAGTATAATAAAGCATTCATTTGATGACCTACGTACAACTGAACAAAAATGCAGATAGAAACAGAAAAAGGGTGGAACGCTAAATGATTCTCACTTCATCTCTTGATCGAACGACGTAATGTTTTGCACGTTGCACCAATTCATGCAGTAAGCATATGTATATTTGTGTTGCATACATTTTTTTATGTGTTTGTTGATGGAGGACATGCACTATTTTTTTGCAGAATTGCATGCCGGTTAATTACGTACTCCATTAAGCTAGCCCCGCCCAGGAAGACTCAAAAGTCTCAAAATCATGCATATACTCGCTATAGCAACATGCAAAGGAGGAAAACATCGCAGTGCAATGTAGTGCTGAAAGTTTGAGCCCGCCATCCGAACCGCCCCGAGCACGGTTCAGTACTAATGGCCCAAAGCACGATCCGACATGAATGTGAATGGGCTGTGTCGGCATGACTCAATTGCTAGGTTGGGTTGTGCCTCATTTTTTAGGCATGTCGGGTCACTAGACACGGTCTAGACATGTGTGCCCTGCTTGGGTTGGCACGACCCAAAAAACAGTATGATAATCTTCTTCCACTAAGGCCTAGTGATATTCACCATGGTCCATATATTTAGCCTAAATTCCCCATCATGTGGCATTCCTCGACAAGCCCTGATCCACCCCCAATCCATTCAATCCTCAACCACTCCCTATCCGCCTAGATCTGTTCGATCCCTAGTACATAACTCCCGACCCATAGCATCCTCTCCTCATCGACCTCCTCTCGCGCGACGGAGCAATGGCCTCCCTTAACGACGCCTCGACAACCTCCCCAAGCGACAGCGTGTTGGCCTCGTTGGGCGACAACGCAACATCCTTGTCCACGACAACGGCGTGATGGCACCGTTCCTAGCAACAACGTGGCGGCCTCCCCAACGACGGCATGGCATCCTCCTCCCTAGGGGGCAGCTGCTTTGTCCCTGATAACGGCACAACGTCCTCTTCCCTGACAACATTGCGGCATCCTGCGCGTCCCATCGACGTGCCATGTTTGGGCTACGATGGATTGAATGCGGCCTGCCGTACTTTTGGATTGTGTCATGCCATGCCAACAGTTAACTGTGCCGTCTTGGCCTAGCACGGTGATCACGATTCGGTACCGTGACGGCCAGAGATACGAAGGACCCGTGCCATGCCGGTCCGACACGGTCCAATTTTCGGCACCAATGCAATGCCCCTGATTCATATATATGACTAGCCGCCCAAGCGCGCCATTGGCGCTCACGAGCGCCACGCGCGCGGCAAAGGCGCTGCAACGCGCGAAGCGCGCCAGTGGGACATGTGCATGCGCGTACGCGCGAGCGGATGCAGCAGGGAAAAAGGGGAGAAAAAAAGGGGGAGGCGGGACTCGAACCCAGGGCGGGCAGCTCGCGAACGGATGCAGCAAACCAACCGGGCGAACCGCCCGCATGCCTGAGATTCGTGCGAAAAAAATTATTTTATACATAAAACAAAACGGACGGACGGATCTATCTGGCCCGCGCGATCGGACGGCTACGGCGGCGTCGGCCGGTGAGGCCAGCTACGTGGCGCGCATACGACGGCCGTACTCGGCTTTGTACTTCTGTTGATGCATAGTATCGAGTCTTGACAAGATATGTACTGTACCGCATGCACCCCACAACGAGTCAACGACGTGTCCTTCGAATTCCCGCATATATATATATAGCGCATGCGCAGCGCCCTACGTACGTTAGGATATGGCACGCGCGTCGCCCGTCGTATACACACACACGTACGTACGTACGCTTGCGGACGGACAGCGCGCGGCGGCGACGACCAAAGACCGCGCGCGTCAAAGGACGCGTGCATCACATCGATCACATGCATGCAGCTGCTCAGCTCCTCGAGCCTCGACCGAGAGATTTATGGCGAGCTCAGCTCAGCTGCACTGGCATCTGCACGGCACTGCCGCACGCAGGCAGTTACGCGCATGCCATGCCATGCAGCGCAACTGAACTGCGTCTTCATGCAAAGCTAGCTTTTTGTTTGCAGTTTGCAGCGTCCGATCTGCAGCGTCGCACTGTTGCTTGCATGAGGCCTCGGGCTTCGAGCCACTAGGTTCACAAGAACACGTCATTCTAGTTGTCCTTGATCAAAATTTTAAGCCCCACCACCTAAGAAAATTTTCACCCTACAACAATATGATAATTTAAAAGAATTATATAAAAAATATAGCTAGAGTGAAGAATGTATTTTGAATGTTGTGTCTAGGTCAATGTCAATACATAAAGCATGCATGCAGGATTCACATATATGATCATGCCTATATCCCGATCAATCTGGCCCGCCTGTGCCACTGCTTGTCCGTTGCATGCACCAGCAAAGCAAGCTGATGGATTCAAGATGGGCTCAGCTCGTACGTTAATGGTTACGTCTGACCAGCGATCAAAAGGAAGACGCAGAGCACAGTAACCCATATGGTACGTACGTCTAGCGCTACACTGTGCCTGGCAATAGATGCATCCCACGTTCCAAATAAAAGGCCTGGCCAGCTTCTTAAAAGACTCGTCCCAGCCTCCCAGGCCATAGAAGATGCATCCCACGTTCCAAATAAACCGCATTTGCTTTGCAAAACATTCTTGTGCGCTTCCGGCTGAAGTCTGAGAACATGTTTAGAGTGGCTTACACTTATTACAAAACTAACTAGATTTTATTTAGTTCAGTTTTTATCTATTAGTAAACTACCTCCAATATTTTTTAAAAATAAACTAAAATGGGACATTCTAGCTTCGAGTCAGCTTATTTATTCAGCTCAATTACTCTGAACATTCTCTAATAATGTTACATTATCATCTCTAGCAATCCCAGTAAATTTCTCCTCTAAAACATTGCTCCCTACTCCTATATATATCTATTCCTCTAAACTCTCCAAATTTACACTATATTCTACAAAAATTCCTTCACACAACATTCCATGCTCATGAAACACACATCCAAGATAAGTCATGAAATTATTAATTGCTACTACTGTATGCATAAGTTCAAATTTTAATTAGCACTCCCGCGACATGACATCAGAGCGTGCCGGCAGAGGGAGGGGAGGGGGGAGGGGGGATGGATTGGTTTTGTGCCATCCCTCATAACAGGACTCCTAGAATTGCCACCTTCAAAATGACACTTGTTAAAATACCACCCTCAGTATGAAGCCATTCCCAGGTTAGCCATTTTTGCCATTTTTAGTTTTCAAATTTTGTCTTGCATTTAAAATGACACTTACACCATATTCTCTTTCATCTCGCCTTCTTCTTCCTCTGGTTTCTTCCTCTTGCCAACGCTGAGCTCTATGGCGGCACCATTGACGGCCGGGCAGACCAGCACACATGCATTCTCCTTTTCGTCTTGATTCCACATAAGATAACGGGATGGAACACACTTCACAATTTAAATTGATAGTATCCAACATCCACTGACAATATGGTATTGAAAAATCCCACTCCTTTTCACATACATGGCCTTTTACAAATCATCTTAAATATATCGCCCGACACATGTGTATTCTAACATGTGCGATGGATGGCTCATGCATGTATGGGGCCTTTTAATTGAACTTAAAATTATATACAGAGACTCTACTAGAGTCTAGAGCGTCGAGGGGGAATGCCGTTCCTTTTCTTTTAGATCACAGTGAACTGCTGCTAGCTAATTAAGCAACGCTGCGAAATCTCCAAACATTTGATCCCAAACATTCTCAAGAATTGTACATGATCAGCTCTGCCAAAAGCGCAAGAAAATTGTACAATGCAGTTGAAAAAAAGAGTAATATAAAGCTAGCGCACGTCACAGCAAGAGCATTCAATTGTAGCAGAAGACCTGTTTAAATAACGACAATGCATGCATCAGGGTACGTACGTACTCGGACGGACATCGACGTTCCCGAGCAACTGTGTATGCATTTTCTCGAGCAATGCCGTTATATATTACTCCCATCATTTTATTTATTTGTTGTTGTAAACTTTTTATTATGCTTTATTTTATCATTAAAGATACTTTAACCATAACTTATATTTTACATATTTCCACTAAATTTTTGAATTAAACGAATGGTAAAGGGACATATACAAAGCCAACGATGACAAATAAAAAAACAGAGAGATTATTTCGTAAAAAGTAATGGTCAAAGGGCTTCTCCAAAGTCAACGTCAACAAATAAAAAAAACAAAAGGATTATTTCGCAAAAAGTTTGACGTCTTTTGCCTTAAACGATCGAAAAAGTTACGACGACCTAGTTTATTCAATCTAACAGAGGTTCATTAGCACATACATAAATTAGATTTAACTGCATACATGTTTTAAAATTAGCACATAATTTATATAACTTTATAATGACATACAATTCACTACCCCAAACAAGAATTAAGGTGCCATGCAACTACAAGTGTTTTTGGTAATTGGTATAGTAACGTAATGCGGTGCTACCAAAAATATATATATGTTACTGATTAATGGATCCAAACTGCTAACAATGTAGTTAAGCTTCAAGCATGCCGTCCATTCATCTAAAGAGGGAAATAAAGGAATAATAATAGACATAATAAAATTGAGCTGAATTAACTTTGGTTCAAGTGATGCAGTTGACACTACCATAGTAAACATCACTGGAGATGGTTCCCAACCATCAACAGGAACTTGTTTTTGTACGGTACGTGTTCGTACGTCTTCTGATCATAATAATTTTCTGATCATCAGATACTCATGAGCCCGAAGCATCAATCCTGAGTAGATTCTCGTCGGCACCCCCTACATAAAGCGAGGAGAGGAGCGAGCTAGCCATTTAAGCTAAGCATGTATGATGGATACATGAACCGGTCTGGATCATTAATCAAAGCATGTGAGTCCCTTGCTTCTCGCTAATAGAGATACATTTTTTTCAATTGTAATCAACGGTAAATCATAACCCGAAAAGATTGTGACCCTCGGCAGAGGAAGAGCCCATAAAATTGTTTAAAAAAAAAACTTTTGTAAGTCTCGAGAAAACCAATCAAAGCCTCATAAAAATGATGATTACAAAGTGTCGTAACATTCGCCTTGTAAAAATAAGCGGCCGCTTTTAATTTTAATGAGTTTTTAAAACAAGAGATGTGCATGGTAGGGAGAAGGTGCATGCAGATGCATTTAAAGTGGAGAAATTGAAGGCGACCGCATGCGAGAGCAACAGCGAGAGCGAGAGCTAGCGATAGCCGATAGGTAGATTGACGAACGAGGGGCGAGCTTGTGGTGGATGCAGAGAGGGTTTCGGGAACGAGTGGGAATGGGGAGGAGGGAGCTGGAAGAAACGGGAAATTAATAGCTATAGCTAAGCTAGGGCTCGTGTGGATGGAGGCCAATGCATGCATGGCCGACCCGGCCGGGGAGAGGAGAGGAGACTGTAGCACTGCGTGCAAGTTGCAGCTGCATGGTGCAGAGCGCAGAGGGGAGGCGAGCTTGGTTAATTTCCTACGCACTGTGGGGAATTCATGAGCGGCCAGCGCCAGGGCGCACCGCCGCGTTCGCAGTCGCCGGCGTGCGTGGGGCGGTGGGATGGCCCAGCTGCTGTGCTGTGGAAGGTCTCCGGCCAGGCACTAATGAACTAATAATGTCTCTGCACAAGGATCATTCCTTGGTTCCTGGAGAAACGTTCAATTGGGCGCTACCGTTCGGACGATTGGGCGCCCGCATGGCTAGTTATTGAACCTGGCAGTGATGTGCTGCAGTTGATCTCACGTGCTAACCACTCCCCCCCCCCCCCCCCACACCCCCATACTTGGGTTCTTTTCAACCAGAAGCATTAATTGAAGGGTTGTATGGGGAAAGGATAGTTGAAAATCAGCTTTGTGATCAAGAGCTTTGCATAAGAGCATCCGTAGCAGGCACTCTATAATACTGTAGCTCTGGATAGAGTGTCACTCTAATAGTGAAATAGAGGGTGGGGATAGAGTAGCAGATGTGGATGCTCTGATGAACATAAAAGTGTCCATCTTTGGCTAAAGAGTCTCTGGACTTATCTCCACCATTGGTCGTGAGTGGACTATTGCGTGATGACGTCCTCCTTCTTCGGTTCCTCCATGTCTTTTCCTCTTCCTCACACACACACCTTCTCCCTCGGGTCCAGCCCCTCCTCCCCACGCTAGCCTCTGGCACACACCACGGCCACCACACACATTTTATTGGACGTTCCCGCCAAGAGCCTAGATCCTATCAACGATAAAAAAAAAAAGCCCAACAGTGTGTTCTATGGCTGCGCTCGACGGTGGTCATACTCGTACCTAAGGCTGGTGTGTGAGGAGCGACGGGAAAGAAGAGAATGAGAAGGAGGAATAGAACGAGAGGGAATAAAAAGGGCACCACAGTACGTTGCAGGGGTTCGAGCTCCTTGCATGTGGGTGCTTTGGAGTGTTTGGGTTGAACAAAGAGCCAAAGTTTGTCTTGTGTTCCAACAATTCCTTGTGGTGTTGGGCTACTGACCTCAGCAAAGATGATTGCTGTTGAAAGAGGATCCTAAGGCCTAGAGGGAGGTGGATATGCAATTTTAAACTTTTTCGATTATTTGTTGATCAAGCATCATATTAATAGTGACCCAATCCTAGTTTTAATTTTCATGCAAACGGAAGCGATAAACAAGTGAATTGAAAAACTAAGACATGGCATCACAATTCATCACAAGCAATGCAATGGAAGTAAGTGCGGAAAATAAATGAGAGAGAATGACATGGTATTTGTTTGATCGAAGTTCGAAGCCGCAACTCCTACTCTCCGTTGAGGCTACCCCTTGCGCACAAGGATCGGCTTACTCTCGAGCCTAACGCCTCACTTACTCTCCCGTAGTCGTTCCGCCACTCCGGTGAGGTGGACTCCGTCACCCGTACACCGACTCGAGAGTAGCCACACGCCAAGATCTACTCCCAAGCCCACGCCTCCACAAAGGATGCCGTCTTCAAGTAACAAGCCCGAAACGCCCCGATCATGCCGGATCGAAGGACTTCAATAAAGCTCGGTGTTGGGGATGATTAATTTGTGGCTTTGATTGGTTTGTGGGTGGAGGAATGGCTCTAGATCACCTAATTGATGAGCAATAAGTGTGGTAGGTGTAGAGAGCAGCAAAACCTCAAAGAAGCCAGCCACTAGGCAAGTATTTATAGCCCCTAGAGTAAAACTAGCCGTTGCCCCCCGGAAGGGGACAAAAAGACTAGCCGTTAGCCTCTACCGGACGCCGTCCGACGGAGACTACTGCTCACTGATTTTGGTTTATCGGACGCCGTCCAGTAACTACCGGACGCTGTCCGACAGAGAGAAAAGCTTACTGGATTTTAGCTGATCGGACGCCGTCCTGTAACGACCGGACACCGTCCGACAACGTGTAATCGCGGCATCGGTTTGGTGGTCGGACGTCTGTCCGTTGTTCCCAGATTACCGCCCTCTGAGAGAGGATTTTCTGATGAAAATGCTCGAGTGTGTGAGAGTTTGGGGAAGGTTTACTCTCTCTCTAGAAATCTCACAAAGATAACTTTAGATATTTTTGGAAGAGGTGGACTAAGAAAACCGATTTTTCGAGATGTCGCAAAGATCCTGCATAATCCGAGAGATTCAAACCCCTTTTGAAATCCGACGAAAACAAAAATTAAAAACCTAACTACTCCTAATCTATACGTGACCTCAACTCTCGCCCGGTCACGCATCTAGAACCTTAGAGCAGCTCACAAATTTGTCGAGGCTTCAAATTAGGGTTTTACGAGAAGCCGAGTCTTCGCTAGGGTTCCGAGAAGTCCAACAACCCCCTAGCACTTAATTATTAAATATTTTGACATCAATGCCACTAATAAAAATTAGGGCTCAACGATGCTCACAGCTGTGATTAGCGATAGCTTCGTGGCTTCATTACTCATCAAGAGACAGGTTTGGATTTTTCCACAACTAGTTTTTATCATGATGTTTGATTCCGTTTTCCTATGGGATTGATCGTACAGGTGGCGAGGATGGAGGTGGTTCTCACGCGGTAGTTTTTGTCCACGAGACCATGATGGTGCCGACTAGAATGTAGCCTAGTTCACATATATTGTTGCAATAAGGTCTATCGAGGTCGTGGTGTTTATTTCGGTTTAGGAAAGGATCTATACGTAAAAGAGCATTTTAAATATGAATGAATCTTCTTCCTTTGCTCTAAGAAGAAGAATGACGTCATGATAATGTGAATTTTTCAAGGGGTTTTGCAAACTAGAGTTAGGTGAGCTTGATTTATGCATGGATCTTGGTGCGCTATAAGCCCGTGACTTAAATCCAGCAAAAAAAAAATGTTAAAAATAGCTCCCTTCCATATCACAAAACTTGATGGTTTAGACTTGTGACGACTTAAAGTTATAAACTTTTTACATAACTTTTAAAAAATATTTGAATTAGGTACGTTCAAAACATACATATAGGTTCGTCTTGAAAAGACCTCCATAATATTTATATTTGCTGTGAATTTTATAAATAAATTACTATCTCCGTTTCGCATTGTTTATCCGCTCCGCATACCTAGGAGACATGCATGCTAGTGTTTCTTTTACACAAGTATTTCGTTCTTCTTCTCATTAGATAGATCAATCTAACGGGAGCAGGAACGATCAAAGTCCATTAAAAAATGACTAACATGTATATCTCCTAGGTATGTGGAGCTAACAAACATTCTGAAACGGAGAGAGTAAATTGGTAATGGGTAGTCAAAGTTGTATTTTGAAGACCGTGTCGTGTCTAAAACGCAAAGTTTTTGTCATGGATCTTGGTGCACGATAAGCCCGTGACTTAAATCCAGCAAAAAAAATTAAAATCTTAAAAATATCTACACAACACCAAATCATGGGCTACATGTTTAGTCTATATACTCCTTGCATATCACAAAACTTGATGATTTAGACTTGTGACGAGTTAAAATTTTAAAATTTATAATTTTTTAAAATTATTTGAATTAGGTACATACAAAACATACATATGGATTCGTCTTGAAAACAATTTTCATAATATTTATATTTGTTGTGAATTTTATAAATAAATTACTATCTTTGTTTCATAATGTTTGTCCGCTCCGCATACCTAGGAGACATGCATGCTAGTCTTTCTTTGACACAGGTATTTTGTTCTTGTTCTTATTAGTAGGGATGGCAATCGGGCGGGTATCTCCGAGAACACCTCTTTCATACCCGAACCTGAAACCCAAAAATATCACCCAAACCCGAACCCGAAAACACTCGCGGGTACAAACGCACACCCATACCCAAACCCGACGGGTACCCGATACATGATGGGTAACCCGTACCCGAAAGGGGGGAGAGAGGGTTGGGTCACGGGAGAGGAAAAGAGGAGGGGACTCAGGGGAGGGAGGAGAGGGGGCGGCTTGGCAGTGGCCGGCGGCGGCGCAAAGAGACCAAGGGAGGGGAGAGGATGCGGCGGTGTCGGCCTTTTCCCAGAGATAGAGGAGGGGAGAGGGTGGAGAGAGAGAGAGAGAGAGAGGAGGGGGAAGAGGGAAGCTCACCTGGTGGCGTCGGCGGCGGCGTGGAGGCGAGGGGCGGCGCCGGTGTGGTGGAGATGGAGGGGCGGGTGGCGCTTGCGTGAGGGTGGCGAGGGGCGGGCACCGGTGCGGTGGAGACGGAGGGGCGGAGCAGCGCCGGCGTGAGGGAGGCGAGGGGCAGCACTGGAGCGAGGGAGGCGGAGGGGCGGGGCGGCGCCGGCGTGAGGGAGGTAGAGGACAGGGGGCGGCGGGTGAGGAGGGCCAGAGAGGCAGAGAGCAGCGGCTACGGGTTGTGGAGCAGTGGAGGCCAAGGGCTAGGGTTTTTTTTTCTAGCTGCACTATGTATAAAACGGATGGACCCTCCTGTCAGTGAATGATTTCGGGTAACCCATGGGTACCCATGGGTACGAAATGAAACCCGTGCTCGAACCCGAATTTTTCGGGTACCCAAACCCAAAAAACCCATGGGTATAGGTTGCAACCCATACCCATGCCCATCGGGTCGGATACCCATGGGTACCCATACCCATGGGTTTTTCTGTCATCCCTACTTATTAGATTGCTCAATCAAACGGGAGCAACAACGATGCAATTCCAATAAAAAATGACTAACATGTGTATCTTTTAGCTATGTGGAGTTGACAAACACTGCGAAACGGAGGGAGTATGTTGGTAATGTGTAGTCAAAGTTGTATTTTGAAGTCCTTGTCGTGTCTATAATGCAAAGTTTTTGTGATATGCGGAGAGTGTATTTCAGTAATATCATGCTAGGAAAATAAATCCGAAGCAAAAACCAAAGCAAAGTGCTAATGATGATGATGATGATAACGAAGTACATCAAAGAACCTAAAAAGGATCCAACAACTGAAAAGTACCATGACATAGCATCATTCCTTTTCGTAGAGTATGATAGCCGGCTTCTTGTACTCCTTAGGGGCATGCATGCTGTCTTGCAAAACTTGAATATATATATCAACGCCAGTAATAAAACCAGTTGCCGTTGATTTTTGAACATGTCTTTTACCCTTCGTCTTATTCAACAATTTAGTGTTTTGGTGGGTGAAGTAGAGGGGCTATTAGGGATGCTCTTAAAACACTTTTAATGATAAAACAAATCACAACAAAATAGATAATAACTTACGTAGTTTTTAGACGAATGATCAAAAGACGTATGTAAAAATTAACATTGACTTGTTGTTATGACCGGAGAAAGTATACAGCTGTATAACACGACGTTTCGTGTATCTCCGACAAAGTCAAATAGCAAGGCCAGCGCGACTGGCAGCGCAATGGTTCTACGTGAAAGAGCCGGCCTGTTACCGGAGGAAAGCGCGCAGCTTTGGCCTTTGGCCTTTGGGGCCATATGTTACCTACCATGTCTGAAGAATCTCCAACATTCTGCAGAGTAGGATCTACGTTTCTTTTGTGCATTTTTGGAATTAGCTTGCTGTTTCAAGATTTCCTTTTCTCCGCGCGTTTTTCTTAGCCCCTATCACAACACTGAAATGCCAAAAAAAAGGCCGAATTTTCTTCATTCAAAGAAGATAACGCAGAAGTTATATTGATGATTGACATATAAACTACGGGATCGGTTTGAGATCAGACAAACGAGAGTTTATTAACTCAGTCAAACCGTAGGTCAGACGTCCTCGTATAGCATATAAAAGATTTAACGAAAACGTCTTTGTATGGTATATGATAAAATCGATTAAAACTTAACTAAAAATCAGTCACTTGATTATAAAAAACAACAAACCGTAGTTAACTTACATAGAAGGAAAAACGCAGGGCCTGAGCTGCCAAACAAGACAAAAGATTGTTATAGGTTCAGCCTCATAAAGCACAATATATGGCTGTACATTGCCCGTCAAAGCTTTTAGAACCATCATCGATTTTAATTAAACCCACACACTTAGCGCTCTGGCTCTGCTGAGGCATGCCGTTGGACCCGCTGCCAGCTTCGCTACGAAAAAGTCAAAAAGCAGATCAAAGTTCTGCAACTCGATCAATGTCTATAGCTTCATCAATCTGAGCAGCATAGGGCCAGAGAAAAAGAATCCGAAATTGCAAGGGTGGCAGATACTGCTGCAATATCGCAGGCCGTTCATGAGGAGTCATGTCACCGTTGTGACGAGCAATGAACGCCGTTCAAAGGAGAGGAGTGCTGATCTAAAAGCCCGCCCATCACATAGCATTCAAGTACTGCGGCCACTGGCCATGGCCAGTACGTACTGCTAATTCTGAGCAGTCTGGCTCATCGATAACGACGAAACGTCCATGGCAACATTCTCTGGTAAGCTCCGTGAACTTTATCTTGACGCAAAAGCAAACTTCGATCACCAACAAGTCGCCCGTCAAAATCGATCAGAAGGGGGTCGGATGGATAGATGGGATCATGACTTGCTAATTAATAAATCATATTGGTACTGGTGCCACCACAAGATGTTCCATACTTCCATAATTCCATTCCTCATATCCCACACAGTACATTACAATACAAAAAGGCGTAGAAATGTTAGCACTGATCGTTCGTAAATTCCTAATTACTAACCAGCTACACGAACGTGAGAGAGAGACACACACACAAATACTACTAGAGATTCTATCTTGCTGGTATGAGACCTATTCATCATCAGGCGACGCAGTTGAGGCCGAAGCATCCCATCCACAGGCTCCTCACCGCCCTCTTCTGCATGAAAACATTATCAGATCAGCAAAGAAAGCTCACTTCATCGCCTCATCGAAACATGCATCGACACGTAAAAGAAATGTAGGTGTTCAGTTCAGTAGTTCAATATACGTAGGTACGTATAGTATACGTACCCGTCTGGGGCGGTGGGGGGCGAACTCCGGCGGCGGCACCTGGTACAGGTCCTCGTCGACGGGCCGCACCACCCTGCAGCCGCCCTTCGCCGGCGCGCGCAGGACGCCGGCGGCGGCGTGGGGGTACTGTGACGCCCCCGCGCGCCCCCTGCGCGGCGTGCCCAGCTTCCCGCCGTCGCCGCTGTCGTACAGTGCCTTCTCCGGAGCCGGCGGCCGCCTCGCCTTCTTGCGCGCCGGCCTGCGCGGCGGCGGCGAGTACTTGAACCAGACGTCACTGCGGGCCTCCGCCTCCGCGCCGGCGCCGGCGCCGCACCAGTCGGCCGCCGCCGGCTCGACGTCGTAGTGGTAGTAGTAGTTCCACTCCCCGAACGCCGGCACGTGCCGCCGCCTACCTTTCTGCAAAAAAAAAGATCAAACCATTACGTAGCTAGCAGCAGCAATGCAGCATCACCATTACGTAGCTAGCTCGTATATATGTCCACTCGCCCAGCTCAGGTTAATTACCTCCATTGCTAGCACGCGAGCACGGGAGGCAGCAGCAGCAGCTAGACAGAATGGGGGAAGAAGAGTAGATGGGCGCCAGTACTAGCTCGCAGGTCGCAGCTCGATCGGGCGTAGGAGAAGGCCCAATGGCCAGACCCATGTATTTATATACACATACATACATATCGAGCTAGCCCTGGACCAGAGAGCATGGAGGAAGCTGGCGTTGAAGCAGCAGCGTTGAACTTGTTGAAGCTGGGAGTGTGAGGTCTTGGTGTGAAGATGGAAGAGCAGCAGCTGGGGCATGCATGCATGGAAGGGCTCTTTTCAGAGGTGCAGTGGGCCACTGTAGGGGAGGTGAGGTGTGAAACTGTAGAGCGCAGCTAGCTGGTGAGGAGACAGGGGGCGCAGTGAGGGGCGTGGTCCGAGTTTGACGCGCGGGCTTTTACTAGGCGTGGCTTCGTTCACAATTCACACTGTTGCTGTGGCTGTGGCTGTGGCGGTGGGGCCTAGCTGGCTAGCCTGCGCGGCGCGGGTACGTACGACGGTACGAGCCTGCGTGCTGGTCGGTCCGCGTTGCCGGGTCTCATCAGCGGCTGATCCATTGATTAGGACCACCTAATAGCATCTCCAATGAGGACAAATCAACCGACTATAAACCTCCGATATCATCTTTTGTGCTAACCTGGAGAAGAGAGGGGGCATGCTGAACAAACGCCGGCGCTACACCAAGCACCGGGCGCTAGGCGAGCGCCTCGATGCCACCACGCCACGTGTCCTCCTCGTGCCGCCGCGCCATGGCCAGATCCGGGTGGGGCGGCAGTGAGGGGAGAGGCGCACTGGCGTGGGGACGGCAAGGGGAGGGGGTGCGACGGCTTTAGACGGTTAGGGGAGGGGAATGCCGGCGTGGGGCGGCAGTGGCCTGTGACGGTGAGGGGAGGGCCGGCGTGGGGGGGGCGGTGAGGGAGGAGGGGTGCGGCGACACTGAGACGGCGAGGGAGGGCAAGGGGAGGAAGCGCGGCGTGGGGGCGTGGGGCAGCAGGGAGGGGAGCTTGGTGGTGAGGGGATTTGAGGGAGAACGGGACTCGGGAGGAAGAAGACAGAGTACGAGCAATTTATATGATGAGTGGGTCTCACATTTTTTGGAGTTGGTGCTTTATTGCCAAGCTGTTGGATGGAGAAATGGTCTCTTAAGCTGACTAGGATATGCCACCTATATCTTATAGCCAACAAGTTGGCTCTACTATATTAGAGATGCTCTAAGTCCTAACAAGCGCACATTGATCCTGGGACACTGGTGCTTTGTATTTTTTTTATATAAAAAATAGTGTTTTTTTCATAAATCTTTGAAAACCATTTCAAGCATTTTTTGGATTTTTTAAGTCGCCTAACATGGATCCATTACATTTTTATATTATAATCCATGGTTGATTTCGAGTGATGCTTTAGGGAAAATATGTTTAGAATATATTCAAAGAAACACGACTCAATTCCAAGACCTCGTGACTGTAGCATTACCCTTTGATCCAACCTATGCGTAATTGAGAATTGGTACGGTTAAAATATCATTCCTTTCAACTTTTGTTTTCCACAAGGCATCACTAACGGTTTGTGGCTCAAACCATTAGTGATGTTTTATCACTACTGGTTCACAGACAATAGCGGAGGAGGAAATAAATTTATGATATAGTAAATGTATGAAATAAAATTTTAAAATTTTTTGCAATATTAAAATAATTAGACATGTGCGTGTGGCGATAGCTTAGTGTAATAAACATGCAAAGGTCGGTATGTAATCTGATGTGTTGCATGGCCGCTAATAATACGTTGTGTTTTGGCTTAGCACTTCGGCTAGTCAAGTGCTTGATGCGTGAGTTCCAAGTGCTAAAGGTTTACCGGGAGAGCTAGGCCACTGCGCAGTGTACGCGGGAAAGGGGGTTACATGGCAAGCATGGTATGGCAGTCGCCATAGGTTGCCATAACTGATCATCCACCATTGTTCGCAGATAATCGATCGAGATTCACCAGCAGTAAAGTTCACTTCGCTATTAGCTACTCCCTCCATTATGAAATAGTAGTCGTTTTGGACATTAACACGGTCTCCAAAATAGAACTTTGACCATAAAAAACTTTAAAAAATTTATCTATAATACATTAAAAATTATATTATTATGAAAGTTCTTTTCAAGACAAATTCATTTATATAATTTTTATGTTCTCAATCTAAATGGTTTAAAAGTTCTCTATGGATAAAGTTCTAAAACTTTGACTTAGAACAAGTCTAAACCGACTACTATTTCATAACGGAGGGAGTAGTATGGTGTCTGGTGATCTCATATGCAGATATACTAGTTATAGTTAGACCTGATCATGCCCCAGGCCGGGCCGAGTTTCGGGCTGGGCTTGAATAAGCCCGGTCCCAACGGGACCAAGCCTGAGCCCGGCCCGGCCCGGTGCACCGGGCCTCGGATTCGGCCCGAAGCCCGATAGCTCGGCCCGAATCCCTAAAGCCCGGTCCGGTCACGACTTTGTTCGTATTTTTCCCAGGCCCGAGCCCGGCCCGGTCCGGCGGCCGGGCTTCAGATCATGGCCCGAGCCCGACCCGGTGCACCAGTCGAGTCGGGCCGGGTCGGACTTTTTCGGGCCGGGCTCGCCGGGCTGGGCTGCCTATGAACAGGTCTAGTTATAGTATATCGGGAAGCAACCCTACATTCCTAATTTCAGAGTTATCCAATTTGATCAAGGTTTATAATCCACAAACTACGTACAAACTTCAAGAGGATTAAGAAATTTCAAAGAAATGCTCCCCACATTTGTTAGTTAAGATGATGTTTTAGCATAGTACTGTCGTTAGGTAATCTATTTTTTACTGCAAAAGTTGATCATTGTTATATTTCTAATTATTTAGATTGGAATTAAATACATGCAGAACTATTATCACTAAAAATTTCATCCATTAATTCGTGCAAATATTTGGAAATATTAATATTTGTTTCGTCGAAGTGTCTCAGACAGTACGAAGTGTCCCCCCCCCCCCCAGAATGGAGAGATCACTGAGAGTGACAGGGTTTTGGAACTGGAGACGTAAATGGCTGGTTAGGAATAGAAAAATGTTCTACCCACAATGAATGGGGTGCTCTTGTATTTATAGGGGTAATGGTGATTAGAGTTTACAGTGAAGATACGAGAGAACAACTTTGCCCCTAAATCTAGATCGTCGATCACTAAATCAACGGCCCTTTACAACACCTAATCCCTTTTTTGTCAATGTGGAAGACCCTAACTACCCCTGATACAATAAGGCCCATATTGAATTATTGGGCCAGGCTGCTGCGGGCCCATCTCCCAGTGGCCACGTTAATGGCCTATAATCGATACTTGGCCCATAAATCATTGGGTCCCTATCACGGTCCATTTGCCCTGGGGTATCTTCGGGCAGTTTTATCATTTCTCAGGCAGAATCTTCGGGAAACCCTTCCTCGCTATCCCTTTGCTTTTACACTTCTAAGGACTCCCGAAGATCTTCACAATCTTCGGATTCCCTGGACTTGGCGACCATCATCTTTGGGATTTTCGCCACGATCTTCGGGTAAAAGCGTAAGCCCCTCCTACAACAATTTGCTAGATCACTCGGAATAAGGAAAGTCTACTTATATAAACTCCAAGACAAACATATGATCACCTATGTGATAGATCAACTATAATGTACCTAGCGTACCTAGCAAACACATCACTGATCACGTTCTAATTCAGGAAGTTCCAGCCACTATCCACATTATCTTTTTATTATTCTTTTACATATCCCATTATACTATTTTATTTACTATAGTGGAGTAGTAGGTTATAATAATTTAAAAACTATAGGGCATGCCCTAATTAAAATCCTATTTCAACGGTGGACATGTGTCAAAAACCAGAGATCACAATGGGCCCGATTTCGTTCTCTTGGAAGACAGGAAAGGAATGTCCAAAAAGCGCCTTTCTCGCGGAAGCTAAGGACGGAAGCGGAGCTAACGTCCGGCCAATCCGGCGCAACCACGTCAATGGTCAAACACCCCCATGGTCCTACTGTCCCGGCGAGAGCCCAAACAAGCTGCACAGCTAGCTAGTGCATGCCCGACCCGACCGACCGGCGCAGCAGCTTGCTTCGCCCGCGCTCCCGCGCCGTGCATGCATGTGCAGAACAGCAGAAGCTAGCAGTGTCACACGTACCAACCGGCCATGCATGGCATGGACGAGACGAGCGACCACAGATCGTGCGCGTCGCCGTCCTATTCCTATGTGCAGCTCCAGCCTCTGGCCAGCGAGTGATCCAATCGTTCGTATCCATATGCATCCACCCATCGATCGATGATCGATCGGTCGATCGAAATTTATGGCCGGCTGCCTCCTGCCTGCCGTTCTGCCTCGCGTTTATCGCATGCATGCGGGCGCACTGACTGACGCAGGCTACCTAGCCGCTGCTGCTCGCAGCTCGATCCACCGCGAATGGAGTATTTACTTCCCCTCTGCAGCTAGCCCTAGCCCAAGCTCCTCCCAGTAGTACGTCGAGAAGCTGTGCAATTCGGTTCGGTTCAGTTCATGTTTTTTTCCTTTCCCTCTACCTCTTTCTCTAGAGTCTAGAGTATAGTACTGTACGTACGTTGCTGCATGTTGCATGCGATTGCACGTATTGATTGCGGCTGTACGTGTAGAGTGGACTGTGCGCACGTCGCGCGACGTAGGCCGGGCCGGGGCGCCCAAAGCCGGTCGACATGGGCATCATGGGCTCGTAATGGCGCCTGCCTGCGAGCTGCGACCCGCCTCGGCGTGCGAGCCATTTGCATGCGCTCACGATCCAGCAAAAAGAAGATGCAGCGCACAAGGGGCTCCCACCCACCCATACGAGAGACAGAGAGATATCGAGAGAAAGAGAGAGAGAGAGAGAGAGAGACGGGCGTACGAGTGTCGACTGTCGAGTACGATGGAACAGTTAATGGAGCTCTGTTTTGTTTCATGGACCACCGAGAGCTGTGTGTGCGTGTAGTGCAACAGGAGCATGGATATGGTATGCTGCATGGATGAGCCGTGGAATGAATGACCAACCCGTCCGGCCGTGGGCAATGTTCAGACATAAACCTGGCCGATCAGTTAATAGTAGTAGACCAGTAGTAGGAGTATGCTGTTGCTGCTGCTGCTGCTAGTGTAGGAGTAGTCCATCTCGAAGCAACCGGTACGTATTGCAGGTTTTTAATGGCTTGCCCAGCTTAATTATTGCAGCATGCACTTAATTGGGAGTCCAGGCCATTATCAAGGATTAATTGAAGCACGCGCTCGTCGCTCGGCCCCGGTCAAATATCCATGCCGCTATACTGAGGATTTAAAGTTTTCTGTACACTTTAAAATCATTTATATGAACGCATAAAAAAGTAGTAGTACTCTAGCTATATTGTTCAAGTAACACATACTCCTACATATCGTACGTGGATTTCACGCTCCACATTAAGGTCACCGTTTACCACTATAATAATAGTAAGCATCGATTTGTTTTAAGCTAGACGATACACAAATATTGAACGATATAAATAATGCCATGGTTTGTAGTGTTAGTCAAATGTCAGCCACAACACTAAACCGACCGATGTACTCCCTCCGTTCTAAAATGTAAGACACATAATTTTTTGATGCGGTCAACAAACGTAAACTTTGACCATTAATTTCTTTCATATTATATCATCAATAATTATAAAATTAACGTCATATCAAAGTACTTTCAAATACGAATCTAAGTATATCACATGCATAACATTGAACATATATGTTCCTAACATAATTATTAGTCAAACGTTCTAAACATTGACATTTTAAAATATATGCACGCCTTTCGTTTCGTTTTAGAATGGATGGAGTATATCATATCGAGCTGACCTGTACAATGCAATGCACACATGTACTACTCCTATGATACTGTATACACACGTTGCGTTGCGCTTTGGCCGTATTTCCAGCCCGCAGCATACGTGCCGTACGTACATTCCCACGTCACAAATGACACACCCGAATGTGGTGTGTGTATGTGTACCAATGCACTTTATTATTGGTAGTAGTAGCAATGCAGCATTGCTACGTACCTGCCATGCTGTTGCATGGCAAATCGTTGTCTCTGGGCTCTGGCAGAGTCTTATCTCGTGGAGTCGTGGAGAAGCTCGAGAGAAATGATCAAAAGTCAAACGTGCCTTTTTGGCTTCCGTTTGACCTCTCAGACTTATGTACGGCACGTAGCGACACCATCTGGCACTGTACGATGGAGAAAAGACTTCAAAGAAACGGGGGAAATAAACGCAAATACCATTTCGACAACCTATGATTCTTTTGGGGGTAAAAAGAAACTAATCCAAATATTGGGTCTAAAATTAAAGAAAACAAACAGAAGCCTTAATTATCGATATGAATTAAGTGGGATCTGTTGCTAGCGCACGGACTGACAGTCTGACACAGAAGACATGTCGCACTGTTGCAACACGCTGGTTTATTACTCAAGAAATAAAGGCGTGTTTACTTATCGTAACGTCGACTAATCTAAGTGGCAGAAAGTTAGATGATGTCCTTCTAAACAGGGTACAAACTGCGAAGTATATATATATATGGTTTGTACTATAACATCTACAAGAGGATTAATATCCACGGAGGTAACATTAAAGGTATGCATCTATTCTATATTACAAAGCCCCTAACAGGCCGCACGCTCGTGCGTCCACGTCGCCGAAGGATCGTCGGCCGTTCGATCGTCTCGTCAGCTAACATCCAACCATCCATACTGGTTTAACTTTTAAAAGAAAAAGGTTCGTTCGTTTGAGAACGAAGTGGGAGCATCGACGGGTTGGCTAGCTGATCTGCCTTTCAGTTCAGCGAGCGCGGTTCGAATCACAGGCTCAGCCCTTTTTTGCGCGTATTTTTCGCGTACGCGCGCTCACGTATCACTCGCGCCCGCGTTGTACGCCCGTTCGCGTACATAGGCCTGCCGCATCTCTCGCGTCCGGTATGCTGCGCTTTCGCTTCATGACGCCTCGCTGCTTTCGCTTTCAGAGTTTGCTCGCGCCATCACATCAGACGCTGTTGACGTCTGAACGATTTTTTTGAGTGCAAGTTCGGTGTCGACGGGCCACTGGCCCCTTTACTTTGCTAGTACACGTACACAGTGATATCTATGACATCTTTTTTCCTTCTCTAGACCTTGCTCCGCCTGCCCATGCCTCCAAACCAAGTGGCAGCTTCTTCAAATCGAAAAAATAGGGATAATGATTTCTTTCTATTAAAGAAAATGAATTTCGAGGGGAAAATTAGAGGAATTCAATACAAGGCATTGATTAGACGAGTCTAGTCTATTTGGCATATGTTGTTTTATGTCGTTCCATCAAACCCACTAGAAGTAAGACCACTATGAGAGCAACTTACACCAACACAACTCTTAGCATTAGACTTACCACGCTCCTAGCATGCCACTGGTGATGTGCTAAACGAATGCAGTCACTATTGGTGCTTACAATACATATGCCATGGGCTTCGATGACGGTCGAGCTACGTCAATGACATCAAACTATACCGTGTGCTTCTCAACATATGTTTAGGCCAAGTCTATTGTGAATTTTGTATCTGATACCTTTGAACATTAAAATCAATTCGGATTTTCCGAGCTACAGACGGGTGCATATATGTTTGTGACCGTTCAATCTACTTCAAGATTTGTGTTCAGCTCCACACAGCCCTCGGTGTTTTTTTTGGCAAAAACATTATTAGTACATAATTCTTCTTACTCTTTTCTCCCTCTTCCTCCTCACTAGCTCCCGAGTTGCCCGTCGCCGCCGCCGACAACCACCACCCACATTGGCATGCGACCATGCCACCTCGGCCTTTTAACATGAGCCGACATTGTTGCACGCCGCCCAGGTGGCGGTTGCTGGCGGTGGGGCTGACAGTAGTGACGAGGATCGAGATTGTAGGTAGGAAGAAAAACTCGATTGTTTGAAAATTAAAATTGGGGAGGGTGTAAAATGTGCATGCGAGGATGGAGTTGGTCTAGGCATATCAAATAGATGTAAATCGTATGTATATCCGCATGCACACGTGGAATGGTTTCCCTTCGAAATAGTTTTATTCAGCATACCAACCGAAGTAACTTCCAAGTCCTCATGGCCATGATACCTCCAACATTTGATTAACGTACTCATGGCGCTCCTAAGTTTGTAATCATGCCGGAATCATGGCGCCACGGCTCTCTCCCCCTCTGCCGCAAGAAGCCGTCCATCAGATGATCAGAATTCAGGCATTAATTCGGGCCTGCAGAAGACCTTCCACAGAGAGACGCTGCAGGCCTGCAGGATTCAGAGGCAGGCCATGAAGTGCCCACAGCAGGCGACCGCGCATGCCTGCGGCCCACACCCCTCCCTGTAGACACGTCTACTCCCTACTCCCTACTCCCTACCGAGCTATCCGCAGCAGTAGCCATTGCCCATTGGGCAAGCTCTCGAGGGCGACCTTTGCCTGACTGCTTCGCGCCTAGGATCCCTGCTTCTGCTCGTTTCCTTTTCGGTGCTGCTGGTTCCTCCTCCCCTCTTCCAACTGTCAAAACCTATGCTCTGTAATAATTTTTTTTATGAGAATAACTTCCAGACTTTAGATATGAAAGTCTATTGTGCAACTTCTCCCCTCTCTCTCTCTCTGTCTCTCTCTCTCTCATCCAATGCCCTACCAAAAAATAACACTTGTTTTGCTATGTGTAATATTCAAATTAATGATTATCTCTCTCTTTTTTTTACTGCAAAGCATAACCATTTCCGATTTGTCAAGGGGGGGTAATCTGTGTGGTTTTGGCAGCTGAGGACCATCAGTTATCCAGTTTTGGAGCTTATGGTTATTTTTCATACCTTTCTCAAAGTTCTGGGCCGTGGGCCTAGAAATGGACCTCCTCCTATAGGATATAAAAACATTGTTCACCATTCACCATCAGAGGCGGATCCAAAAAAACAAGTCACTGGAGTAATCGGGGTAATTTTAACTTTTAAGTCACTAGTTGTTAACTTCGAACTATAGATTTATATGTATATATACTAATAAGGTAGCCATAAACAAAAAGGAATTGTTCAAAAAAGCACCGGCGTCACATGACACCGGCTCTAACACTGTAGATCCGCCCTTGTTCACATTCATACATTAATTAAACTATTCGTTGCGAAGTTCCACATAAAAGAATCCTGTGTTCGAAAATGAAGAGCAAAATCCTGACAGCATATTTAACCCTAGGTATACGTGTGGTTTCAATGTTTCATAATAAGCAGGGTTGTCTTTCTGGCTTTCAGCCCTCGAGAGCGCCCACTATATATAGGCTACTATCCACGATACCATACCACCATCTTAGCACATGGTGGCCGTGCCATCACGCGTCCCACGGCCCGTGTTGTCAAAGAAGCCCAGCCCACAGCTTACCACGTGCGTTCTATTGTCTCCTTTGCGTGACATGCCGCAGACCGCAGCTGCTTGTTTACTTGTCTCTGATATGTACTAGCACTAATATGAAAATCTGCTTGACGTCGTTGACTTTCTTCACGCAAACCTAGGAAAACATTTAGTCAATTTGTGGAAAAGGGGTACGAGAGATGGACAACCTTATTCTTTTCAGGTTAAAATCATGTTATAGACAATAGCCTAAAGTTATTTTCATACCAACCAGCTTCGTATCTATTTTTCAAGATGATAGGTGTTTTCTTCTCAAAGCCATCAATACCAAACAATTTTTTTAGCATCTCCAAAGCACCCCATCAAGGAACAAGGAATAGATCTACAACTTTCCGAATTATAATTCATCGCGGCCTTTAGCTGTAGGCTCGTCTCAGAGTCGATAATGTAACATACATTGCACTAGCCTACTAGGAGTAATTTACATACGCAGATCGCAAATAAGCCCACTAATTTGTTCCGTTCTCCAGCGTAGCTTGCAGGGCTCGTAAAACTGAACTCGCAGCGCTAGAAGCCATCACTCATCACGCTTGCTCGTAGACAAAAAAAGTTTAGCCATGCACAAAGTGCACAGCAGCACGAACACAAAGGGCATTGACAGAAAAAGAAGTGGGGAAGCTTGGAGCTGGGAGAAGATCCTAACGATGAAACGGAACTGCCAATCTGCAGGCATGCATGCATGGGCTTTCAGATGATCTGGTCGTCTCGTCTTTCCACACGGAAAAGGAGGAAGAAATGCCAAGGCCGCACATCACACATGGCGCTGTGACTGATGAGTGCGAGGACTCGCAGTAGCTAGACGATCTCGCACTTTTCAGGCGACGCAGTTGAGCCCCACGCAGCCCAACCACAGGCTCCTCACATTCTTCCGCTGAAAGAAGGAACACTTCAATACTTCAGTATTGCAGCTTGCGATGGCAATGAGAATATTGAAGCCAAAAAACAGAAACAGAAAGCAAACTGTAGATTCCAGACTGTGGTTATTCGCTCTAGATTTGCATAAGTTTGAAACAACTTTGAATAGAACGTTAAACTCTTGACAATATTAATTAGGAAAGCGGTATGGCTATGGTGGTAGAGAGTAGAGTAAATAATCAGTGCAAATCTCCTTCCAGTAGCCGTGTTTCAGCTTACAATGGAAGTGAAGAATGCAGCACATGCGGAAGAAAAATAACTTGCATGTTTCGAAATGTGTACTTGCATTGACATTAATAACTAGGTAATGTAAGCAAGCGATCTTTCGCATCACTAAAATGTGATTAATAGAGCTGGAAGTACTAATAATACCCCTTTGGCCTTCTTGCGGAGTAGCTCAGGGGGCACCTTGTACAGGTCCTCGTCCACTGCCCTAACAACCCTAGGACGCCTGGGTGCGTGGTGGGCCACGCCGTCAGCCACACATGGCCCCTGCCTCCTCCTCCCCACCCCCACCTGCCTCTCCTCCATCCTGTTCTCCCTTGCGCTCCTCACCTGAAGGCCGTCACGATCAAAAGTGAGGGACAAACACAAGGGTCAGATTCTTCACAGCACGGCAGCGATGGCTGGAGTTTGGCAGTGCAGCGAGCAGTACTGAGATCTTGGAGCTTCTCTCACCTTCTTGGCCGGCTTGTGCGGAGGCGGCGAGGCGGAGGCGGCGCGGAAGAGCAGCACCTCGCCGGCGGCGGCGTGGTGGTAGTAGCGGCACTCTCCCTCGCCGGCGGCGGCGAGGCCGGCCTGCATCGCCGCCTCGAAGTACTGCGTGATGGGCAGCTCCTCGCACCGCTGGTTCCACTCCCCGAACGCCGGGATGTGCCGCCGCCTCCCCTTAATCTGGACGGCGGCCACAGAATATTAAACGAAACAGCGCCATGAGAACAGAGAGCTTAAGCAGGAAGATCGAGTACACGCGTGCATGCGTCCATCAAATCTGCTGGAACGGTGAACGATGATCTTTACCTCCATTTTAACCTGTCGAACTAGGAGACGGACGGGGATGTGAATGTGATGGTCAGCAAACGATAGGGAGGAGGAGGAGGTGTGCTTCTCTGACTTTCTGTGTGAAGAAGCTGGCAGGAGCATGAGCAAAGAAAGGCTCTTTTCGTAGCTTTTTAATGGGTGGTAGTGTAGTCAGTGGTGTAGTAGACTGGCGGTCTCGGAGGCCGTAGCTTTGTTTGCGGGCATCGCATCAGTACCAAGGTCAAGGGCAATGGCTTCTAGTACATTACTCCGTAGTAGTGCACAGTGGAGACAGTACGCCCCTGCTTGGCATTTTACTTCTTCCACGTTTTTTAAGTTCAAAAACTGTAAAACCATCCAGCAATGGATTTTCCGGCTTATCATAGACGTTGGTCGTGCGGACATTCATGGCGAAGTCTCGGGACACGGCGTGTATGCGGCGACCGGCGCGGCGGCTCGAGCCGTCGTGGCTGTGTCCGGCAGTTACAGTGCTCGACGGCGGCGACCGGTGGGAGAGGGAGGAGGAGAGAAGAAAAGAGAAGAACCCGATCGTTTGTTAATCGTTTCTAGAGACTTTGCAAAAGTGCATAGGGTTGACGATACTCCATCAGGTGAGAAAAAAGACACTTTTTTTGTCATCCGTTCTACAATCAGTTCTCTTTGCAAATCTTAAACTTGTGTGCAATGTTTAGAGACGGTTGGCTCTGTTCTTTTAGTTTGATCTGAACGATTGAACATCTGAACAACTAAAATGATTGAAATTCAATAGCTTCTCGAGATAGTCCTGAGATTCGGATCCATTTCGCTTGACTTGCTTTCCACAGTGTTTGGACCCACATTCGAAACAACGAAAGAACAGACTAAAAAACCTAAAACATATGTCTTTTCAAAATATAGATAAGTCGTTAATATGTTAACCCAAAAGAAAAACTAAAGTTTAAAAATTTATCTATGTATATCTTTTGAACTAATTGGAAATATGTCCTATTTGGATTGAACACACAAAAGTTATACATATTGTCTCTCTTGATAACGCTTCAGAACATCATAATTTTTTTGCATATATTATAAATAAAATTATGGACAATTATTGGTTAAAGTTGCATTTCAAATAATAAGTCAATGTTTAAAACGATGTGCGTGAAGGAGTATGTTTTAACGTAGTGCATGCAAATACCAGGCCCTAGTGCATGCAAATACGCCCGTGACGAAAAACAGAACCTCACCCATGTTTGAGTTATCGGATTAAAATTGCTATCATCTTGTTCTTACTTGTTCTCAGTTGCAGCAGGTTCAAGGATCGATCGGGTTTCGACTTGGTTGATCGGTTTAGCGAGGTGACGCTGCGATTGCTTGGTTGCTGATTTTGTGGTTAGTAGCCGATCCATCTACTTCGTTGTATACCAAACCGACGTATCGTCCCCACCAGAAGATCGGGCCGACCTAGCGCGCATCAAGTGGTATTAGGACAGGGGGTTCCGGAGGTGCAGTAGTAGTCAGTGTGCCGCTCCCGGCTCCAGCACACATCGAGTTCGACTTCCACCTCAAAATACGAGTTTGACCTTCGCCGGTGAGTATCAGATCGAGGCACACTTGTACTAAAAAATCATGAGTCATTTGTTTATTTCTTTCACAACTCACAAGTGTGTGCAAAGTATGCAATGTTCGTTTTTTTTGGAAGGGAGTATGCAATGTTCTTGACCCTTGAGGGTTAAAGCAACATTCCAAATACATTTTCCAGAAACACACAAAAAAAACGCTTTTACTTCTCTATAGGCGTCTGCGTTCGCTCGCTCGCTCGCGCAGACGACCCTTCGCACCCATGCTCCCGCCGCCGACGTCGGGCCACCCTGCTCTAGGGCGCCGCCGTCGCCTGCTCCGACGGCCCACCTTTCTCCCCGTCGATCTGCTGTTCTTTACCCCTCTGATTTGCTCGATCAGCAGCTTACAGATTTTTTTCAATTTTTTTATATAGCTTTTTCAGTACTTCCATATAGTTAAATTTATGTACAATCGTACTAAAAAAATCATCTGCACTAAATACAAAACACACGCGGCTGCGTTCTAGTCGGTCAAAAAAAAAACGGTTTTGCTTAAACCCAGGCGACTGGGCTCACCGCCGCGGCTGCCGACGGGTGGGCCCGGCGCGCGCGCGAGGGTAGTCGCCTGGGGTGGAGCCTGGAGGCGATCCCAAAAAAAAAAAAAAAAGCCACACAGACCCATGGCACTAGGCAGGTAAAGAAGGGTAGAAATGACAACCGCCACCCCATGGTATCGGTCGTTTGACCTTGGAATCTTCCCTGTTTTGTCCGTCTCCTGAGTTGGCAGTATCCACCAACCTACCCTTCGTTTCTTGCGTGGACTGTAGCTAGCTAGCCGTGGCTCATCCTGTGCTCGACGACCCATGTCCGGTGCGGCGAGCCGCGGTTGGACGGCCAAGTTTGATTTGAAGGCACAATCTATCGAACTGTATGTGAGACACATGGATATGATAGTATTTTAAAATTTAGACTTATATTTTAGTTTGTGCTCAAGTCAAGTTTGATGTTTAGAAATGTTACTAGTACAATGCCCGTGCTCTGCCACAGACCATTAAGGGATCAAAGGAAAACATAGTTCGTAGAAAAATATATAAGCATGAAGGGTGATTTATAGAAAATACATTATACATGAACTCATTTTAGATCGAGTGTATGACACGTGAGGTAATGTAGCTTGGATCGTTTAAATCGGATTAGTAAAATTAATTTTCTTAGTAACAGCTCGTGATGAAAACTAAATCTATGAAGCTGGTATTATCGAAGTACAAAGTTGAGTTAATAAAACACCTCATGAAGCTTCTCAACAGCTTTTAGCTTAGAGGATAACTGCATCTAAATTAATTTTCTGGGGGTTTCCCAAGCAGTAAAAGCATCAATGAGGTCCTAAAAGAGAGAAAGAAGCAAACATGTGTATTAGAAAAAAAAGGAATACATCACTCCAGCCCATATATCAAGTTAGATGGTTATAGACAATGAAGCAAACATGCCTTAGCCATTTGATCAGCGTGGGAATGAATACAGGAAATTTGTCTCCCTAGCATAGCGTGATCAAAGCAAATATCGCCATTGGTATGCTTAGAAAAACTATGGTAGGCAAGACAGATGGCAGGACAAAGGAACAATGAATTTTTAATGTTAGAACCGGTAGCAGTGTAATTAGCAGGATTATGTTATAACCGTGAAAGAGCAACATAAGAAATGCAAATTGATCTTTCTTTCAAGTGCATATGAAAAATGTAATAGAGGCATGAGCTTTTAAAGGAGTAGAGATGGTTACGTTAAATCCCAGTATACAATCTTGAACTAAACTTATGGCTCTGCTAGAACAAGTTACTTACAAAATTAATGAAACGACAGAAGTAAAATATGGTAACCCTCGTCTCAACGGTTCTTTATTAGAACAAGGAAAAGGAAGCACAATGAAGGAGCCATTTTCCAGGACAAGAATATTATTGTGTCCCTAATAAGAAACACAAGGCTTGGAGCAGATTACTGGAAAACAATTATTACCTTTGGATTATCCATGGGAAAAAATAGATTACTTGAAATGACATATCTATATAGAAAAATATGGAAATGCAATGATAATATTGCTGGAGAAGACATCATCAAACACAGCCACCCGCAAGGAAAGGCGAGGGGGTTGGTGAATCTTAGGTGGTGTCTCTCCTCTCAATTCGAATGTCATTGAGAATCAGTAATTAAGAAAAAAAAAATATAAAGAACATGCTTTGACAGTAGTGTAGCACATAAGTGTTGTCTTAAGCTTTAACTTCATGTAACTTAGGTCACCTTTCAGCAAAAAACCTGCCAAGCTTACACAAATATCAGTAGCAGGTGGTGGTGAAGGAGATGGAGGGCAGCGGCGCAGGGTGGGGGGGGGAGGCGGCGGGTGGCGTGGGTGAGGGAGACGGAGGAGGCCGCGGCAGGGGAGGAGGCTGCTGGGCTGGGGGAGGTGGCGTGGGGAGGCGCGGGCTGGGGAGGCGGCGGCCGGGTGGGGAGGCGGCGGTGGAGAGGATGCGGCTAGGGTTTGGGCGGTGTGGGAGAGGAGGAGGCGGCGGCGCAGCGCAGTGAGGGTGAGGAGGCGGCGCAGGTGAGGGAGACGGAGGAGGTCGCGGCAGTGGGGAGGAGGCTGCGGCGGTTGGGAGGGGTGAGCGTGGGGAGGGCGCCGCTAGGGTTTCAGGCGGGGGAGACTGGGAGAGTTTCACGCGCGAGCCATAGGAACCGTTGGATGAATTTGAATGATTTGGATTTGTTTGATGAGCCATCACTCATCACCATAAGGTGCTTTTTAGGAGTAGAGAAAAGAGCTCTGTAGCATCAATCCATAAGCCGAACGGTTTGGTCCAATATCCAGCGCACCGTCACTTTTTTTTAAAAGAAGACTGTACGAAGTTATCTCGGTGAACCAAACTATGGCTTGCGCACCATCAAAGTATACAAAGCATAGCGATCCAGCTTGGTTTGGACATGTTGCGGACTTGACGACCGATGAAGTGAGCGGACTTGACGACCGATGAAGTGAGGGACGATGGATTTGATGAACTTGCGGCATAAGGATAAATGATTTAGGTCATCGATCATCCTGGAGAGCAAGATGGATCAAAGTGGATAATCCAGGTGTCTTTTGAAAACCACTTTGATAAGTATGCAATGTGTGAGAGAAGTTTCAGATAAGTTCATATGTAATGAAAAATGAAACCCTATGGGACGACTAGTTCAACCTCTCAAATGTAAGGGTCTCATGTCTTAGAGATATGTTTGAGCAATTTGGAAGCTTTGGGGAGAGATTGAGTGATTAGTATATTCATTCAAGAGTTTGTTAGAGTTAGAGGGCTTTCTCACTGCTTATTTAATTACATCTAAACTTTAGAAAAATTTTGTATTTATCGATTAACACGAGAATTTCTACTATTTTATAATTAACGTGGTGGCTCCAAATAATGTTTTGTAGCGATTAAAACTCTGCAAAACAACTTTAAAAATAATTACATCATTCGACCTATGAGCTTGTGATTTTAAGTTAAACCAAGGAGGAGACCGGCGCCGGTCATAAAAGCTCCATGCCTCCATCCCTGCAAGTTTCTGTAGCTAGACATAGCTATTTAATCTACTTCGTCTCATCATGTACTACTAGCATTATACCTGTTGTTGAGTACTATCTCTGGTCATAAAAACAAGTCGTTTTTAAATTTTGAACACATCTTTGGCCATTCGTCTTATTAAAAAAACTATGTAAGTTATCATTTATTTTTTATGATTTGTTTTATTATTAGACATATTTTAATTATAATTTATAATTACGTATGTTTGCAGTAATCAATAAAATTACAAAGCCGATGTTGAGGCACCCCCCGCTGCCACCTGGCGCGCCCTCCCCCCAGCGCTCTCGACAGAGCTCGGCGACGCTCCTCCCGCTGAGCTACCTTCTCCGCACGCTACGCCTCACGGCCGTCTGATCGTGGGTGAGGATCAGATCTGACCGTCCGTTTGCTTTTTACATATAAAAGCATTTTTTTGCTCATAGCACTAGGCAACGCGGGTGCTTTGTCCGTTCGTTTGGCTTTTCCTCGCGCTGGACGCTGCCCCGAGGTAGCTAGCTTGCACTTTTTTCTTGGCTCGCGCTGGACGCCGCCGAGCTAGCCCGCGCGCCCGTGCCGGACTCGCGCTGCAGGGTGCGCGTACGCACCTAGTTTTTTAAATAAGCGGAATGATCGAAGACGTGTTACAAAATATTACGACGACTTATTTGACCGGAGGCAGTAGTAAAATATTGCATTCCACATGGTGCACGCACCGCGAAGCGTGATAGACCTACGGCGCAGGCGCGTTGGGGAGAGCGATCGCGCTCTCGCGCCCCCTGGACCCTGGTACACGGCGTCGTAGCGTTGAATCCCCGGCGTGGGTGGTGTGGTGCACGCTCCCCGGCGTCGTCGTCCCCTGCCCCGAGGCGAATCCGCGCGAGCCAAGTCGGCACTGCCCACGTGACCGGCGCGCGCGCTGCGCCAGCGTGGAGTGGACGCGAGCACGCGACGCACACACGCACGGGCGCACGGCACGAGCAGGCCGAGTGTACTGCCCTGGCGCCGGCAACTTCTATGGCGGTCGTTACGGGTTTTTTTAACTAAGACCTTGTCCTTTCGGTTTAACGGCTTAACAATTTATCTATTTATTTAAAAGACATATGTTTTATGTTTTTTATCCCGGTTTTTCACTGCTTGTAAAGTGGGTTATAATGCTTTTAAAAAAAAAGACAAACGAAATGGATTCGAATCTCGAGACTACCTCGATAAACTCTCAAGATTCAGTCATTTCATTGTTCAAATTGCTCGTACCGAAAAGAAAAGGCCAAAAACACTGTTTCGTCTAGGAAGGTCACTCAGTGTGTTCCATTTTATCTTCTTATATATTTTAGAGAAAATTGCACTATAGCTCCCGAAACTTGTACCAAATTGCACGAAATCCCTAAACTTTGAAATTGCTTTTTCAGCTCCTGGAACTTGTCTCTAGTTGCACCGTTAGTCCTGGGCTGTTAGGATCCGTTAGAAATTCCGTTGAACGGTGACGTGGCGCCTACGTGGTCGTTAAGTGTTGACGTGGCGCTGACGTGGTCCCAAAAAATCAACAAAAACCTTTAAAAATCTAGGAAAATTCATAAAAAATCAAAAATAATTCACAAAATTCATTAAAAATGCAGAAAATTCATAAAAATCCAACCAACATAAATTTTGTGTTTTTTTGGTTTTTACGAATTATTTTTTGTGAATTTTCATGAATTTTCATGAATTTTCATGAATTATTTTTTGGTTTTTACGCACACGCCACTCACGCGCGGCGCACAGACGCAAGCAGTCGAGTGTCTTGCCTGGCGCCGGCAGCTTCTATGGCGGTCGTTACGGGTTTTTTTAACTAAGACCTTGTCCTTTCGGTTTAACGGCTTAACAATTTATCTATTTATTTAAAAGACATATGTTTTATGTTTTTTATCCCGGTTTTTCACTGCTTGTAAAGTGGGTTATAATGCTTTTAAAAAAAAAGACAAACGAAATGGATCCGAATCTCGAGACTACCTCGATAAACTCTCAAGATTCAGTCATTTCAGTCGTTCAGCTGTTCGGCCGAAAAGAAAAGGCCAAAAACACTGTTTCGTCTAGGAAGGTCACTCAGTGTGTTCCATTTTATCTTCTTATATATTTTAGAGAAAATTGCACTATAGCTCCCGAAACTTGTACCAAATTGCACGAAATCCCTAAACTTTGAAATTGCTTTTTCAGCTCCTGGAACTTGTCTCTAGTTGCACCGTTAGTCCTGGGCTGTTAGGATCCGTTAGAAATTCCGTTGAACGGTGACGTGGCGCCTACGTGGTTGTTAAGTGTTGACGTGGCGCTGACGTGGTCCCAAAAAATCAACAAAAACCTTTAAAAATCTAGGAAAATTCATAAAAAACCAAAAATAATTCACAAAATTCATTAAAAATGCAGAAAATTCATAAAAATCCAACAAACATAAATTTTGTGTTTTTTTTGGTTTTTACGAATTATTTTTTGTGAATTTTCATGAATTTTGTGAATTATTTTTCTGAATTTTCCTAATTTTTTAAGGTTTTTGTTGATTTCTTTTATATTTTTGGGGGCCACGTCAGCACTTAACGGCCACGTGGGCGTCACGTCACCGTTTAATGGAATATCTAATGGATCCTAACAGTCAGGACTAACGGTGCAACTAGAGACAAGTTTCAGGAGTTGAGAAAGCAATTTCAAAGTTTAGGGGATTTCGTGCAATTTGGTACAAGTTTCGGGAGCTATAGTGCAATTTTCTCTATATTTTAATTTGAATAATTCCAATCTTGTCTTTAATATGTACTCATTTACATGAAAAATGCTATCTTTTCCTCTCTCTCTCTCTCTCACCCTTTCTCTCTTTCCTCTTCCCATCCCATTGTCGTCCGCACGCTAGCCGACCGCCGCGCGTGTTGGTCGATGATGTCGCCGCGCGTGCGCTTGCCGCATCGGAGCTGCTCGTGCTGGCTAGGTCGCCCAAGTTGGTCGAGCAAACCCATCCGCCGCCACGTGTGGGCGGGCTGGTGCTTGCTGGCATCGCCGCCACGTGCTGGCCACACCATCAACGCCATGGGAGATGGAGAAAAGGTGAGAGAAAAGAAGAAAAAAAGGAGAAAGGAGGAAGGAAGGAGAAGAAACCATGGGTAAAATGGTGGTTTGAAGTAAGTTGATTAAATATGGGACACATGTCACGAGCGGTGGCATATGTTGATGAAAAAGCGTTTCATAATGGAGCAAAGTACATTGTTAGAGTAGAAAAAGGTGACAAAATTTTCAATAAACGATTAAACAGTCGCACACAAATATCCTCGTTTCTTTTTGGTTGGCGGTCCAAACGGTTTAAAACCGAATTGAATTGAACAAAACGGGAAACAAAGGAGTCGGTGGCTCGTACCAGCACTGGAGTACTACTTAATTTGGTTGCCTCGGTGTATGCCATGGCCTGCTTGCTGCTTCGCATGTGGCGCATGTGCCAAGTCAAACGGTCTCGGGCTCTGCGATTCTCCGTGGCGGATGGCGATGAGCAGGGAGCCTTGACCCCGATGCCGTGGTAGCCAATGGTTGGTGCAACTGCAAGCGCCTCGTTGAGTAAGAGCACGCTGCCTTTTCACCACTCGCGAGAAGACCAAGGTAGTCGGAGTAGGAGAGAGAGAGAAAAAAAAAGGAGCGCATGCGTATTTTATTTGGAACTGATTTATCATCTGTCGTCTAAGAGTTATTTATCTCTCAGTCGATTTTCTAGACCGTTGATCAAACGTGTCTATAGGACATATAAAAGATCTAACGATATAATCTAGCTATGTGAAAATCGACTGAATCTTCTGAGAAGCCGCAAAACTGATTTATTTTGTGAAGGGGACATATACATACGTTATGTTTAGTAGCACATATAGTAGTAAAAAAAGATTAGTATTTTTATGCTTCTATTCTGTTTCCCACTTTACCAAGTGAAATTTATTGGTAAAACTACAAGTTTTATCTATTAATGAGATTTTTATTGTCTACATCATTGTGCGTGCTATTATTTGCATGCATGTCATAGTTAGTTCTAGGCTTCACACTTGACAATTTAGGAGCCTCAACAAAACAACAGACAAATTTACACCCAGTATCTTAAATCAATAAGTTTTGATATACTATAGATGTTAATATTTGTCATATTTGTAATTGGAAGAACTATGTGATATTGGTCTCCCACCTACGACCCTGATCCATTATTCATGATCCTAAAACTTAAAAAACATGCACGAATGACCTTAGTAACAACACCTATAATAATCATAAAAATGACGCACACAAAATGAAAGCGGATCCTGGCCAAAATCTACAAAGAAAAAAAAACCTAAGTTGCCTCACAAATGAAATTGGAGCACACGTTTCATGCGGTTACATGGCCGGATGTCAATAGTTGCCTACTTGGTCATCGCATAGAGCACAAGACTAAAGACTAAGGACATCACCAATTCTGATTTAATTTAGATCGATTCGGTACTATTTCACCACTATTCATCTGTATTTTTTTATCTCTTATTTTATTTAATACAGTATTAGGATAGCCTAAATTAGATTTTCATTGGTGACTCGTTCCCTAAAAGAGATAGCCAGTGGCTTGGTACTCTCTCTAGGGTGTTTTCTTTTCAGTGTATCGTACCATTGCGTATTAATGTAGCAAATTTTGTTATTTTTATATAGCCTATATGTTGTGATAATTTGTAACGATTTTTTTGTGACTTTTTAGTAGTGCTTCCAATTAAGATCGTAAAACTATTTTTTTTATAATCTTTAGACCTTATTTCGAGGGCTATCAAATTTGCTATAGTAATACGCCAACACAACGATACGCTAAAAAGAAGAAGGGCTGGGTAGGTCGCCGAAGAGTTTTGCTTGGATTCCTTACCATTGCAGTGAGTTTAAACATTACTTGGTGTTAGTTTAGCCCCCATGAAACAAATGCAAAGGGGAGTAATATTTATTTGGATGTAACTACTTCCACAACGGGCTGGACAACAAATAAGATGATTTTGCCAAAGATAACTAATAAACATTCTTAGAGAATATCATTTTTTTAATCCATTCTTATCTTAATGTAAAGGCAGCCATCTCCTCTTTTGACATCTTGCTATATTGAGGGTAGGCAGGATCCGAGGCTGGTTGCTGAATTTTTTTTTTTTTAAAAAAAGCACCGCAGTTCTTTAAAAGAAGCCACTCAAGAGTTTAGTGTGCTACAACATCTCCAATGATGTTGTTAATATAAAAAATGAAATATCATTTATAGATAACAAATAGACAACCTATTCAATATACACTAATTATATTATTGTCTCTGAAACTAACATGTGTCCATACGAAATAGTGCACATGCATATGAGAATTCACTATAGACCAACTTGTAAGAGCATCCCATATTCCCACCGAGAAAATTGGCCTTTTGCTACTCTCAAAGATTGGCATCTTACAATTTTGCCACTCCGTCTTAATAACATGTGAGTCCATCTCTGTGTATATTTGATAGTCCGGCAAAGTGTCAAAATGGTACAAAACCAATATGTAGAGTGTACAAAATGCAAATCCCTCAAGAAAACCTATAGAGTGACTCTTGATAAAAAGTTAGTCTATAAGAAGCATTTGCTCTCAATGAGACGAGGGACCCATGTTATCTTCGGGTTTTGCGTCAAAGATAGATTACCGTGGGAGTGACCTTATGCTATCTGTAGCTGAGGATGCCATTGTAGCTAGAAACTAGCCACAAATATTAGAGATGTTGTAAGTTATTCCCTCTATATAAAGAAATTAACATTCTGGAAACCAACATGGTCTTCAAAATACAATTTTGATCATTCATTGTCATTACAATTTATTTATAAATCCATAATGAATACAATATTATGGAAGTGCCTTTTGAGATGAATATTTAAGTTTAATTTTGTGATACACGATAGAGTAGTAGCTAGTCTTTATCTCTCTCATCTCAGTTTCTCTTTAACATAAGTAAAAGCTGAGTTAAAATCATTGAATCATCCCCAATGGGTTGACTCAGCTGGCTATAAGCCATCCACATTGTTTTTTTTGTTGAGGTGTAGATGGGGCGCTTCCAAGTGTAGCGCCGATGCTTCCCTCCTCTCTCTCGCTCCACCCCCTAGGAACACCACCCATCACCGGGCTCGCCGCAATTTCCGCGCCCCAATCGGATCCAACGCGCATGCTCGTGGGAGCCTGACGAAGCAATCCTGCATCACTAGAGTTGTGCTCCCGTGGCCCATGGGAGTCGCATTGGCGCCTACCGGAGACACCGCGTCTGCGCCTTGCCGAAGTCGCCCGTGGCTCGCCGTACTCATCGCGATGCCCAGAGTCGTCATGCTCGTTGGAGATGTCGTGCCGCGTTAGAGTCACTGTGCTCGCACTTGGACATAGAGCGCGAGGTGTGGCTTGGAAGCAAGGCATGGCGAATGGGGGCACGGAGCGGCAGAGGTGAGGCAGTTTGCGAGGACGAGGTGGAGCGGGGTGTAGCGGCAAGGTGGGACGGGGCCATCGACCATCGTGATATGGCGAGGGGGAGTAAGCCGGAGTGTGATTTATAAAGTTTTGTGAATGATGAATCCGACTAACGGCGCAATAAAAGTATCCCACAAAATAGATAATCTCATCAAAGCACGTCGTCTGCCGATGATTGCATTTGTCTCTGCATTCGGCTCCAAAATTATGGACCCCAACGTTTACCCTAGGCACCGAGCTTAAGAGAAGCCTAGGTTACTTGGCCCATGCGTAACCGAGCTATTTTTCACTGGCCTGAGTCATCCTTGGCACGAAGCGAGTCCCAAACAATGACCATTGTCCATAATGTGAACAATGACGATCTAAAAAATGATGTTTATATGCATAATGTTACCATGACAGCATCCGAATAAATAGCATACCTAAATTTAATGAAGTTTCTTCTAATAAAAAAATAAAACAAATTTATTTATCTAATAAGCATAATTGAAGCTGGAAAAATTCATTTTACAATTCCACTTAATTTCTGTTTTGTAAACAAAAAAAGACCAAAAGGGCTGAGGCTGTTGGTAAATGGACCGGCCTAGTCCGAACTGGGCCCTCTGAGTTTGAAATGGTCCGGCCTGTTAGAAAGCTTGGAAAGAAACCCTAAGCTGCTGCTCCGCCTAACTCCCGCGGGCACCGCACACCGCGCAGTAGGATACGCCGCCGCCGCTCGCCGGCTTTCCTCCCCAAGCCGGCGCTCCCCCTCTGCCTGCTCATCCCGCCGCCGCCGCCGCCGCCGCCGTTGCATCCACCCATGGCGGAGCCAACCCCCAAGGCGAAATCCGCTAAGAAAGCGAAGAAGGCAAACGCCGGCGGCGAGGGGGACGACATGGACGCGCTCAAGTCCGACGTCGCCTCGTTCGCCTCCTCCCTCTGCCTCATCCACGGCGCCGGCAATCCTTCCTCCGGCTTCGACGACTCCGACTTTCGCAAGTCCGGCCCCATGAAGCCGCCTAAGCCTAAGCCCGTCCAAACCCCCCAAATCGCCGCAAATCCGGACCCCAAGCCTTCCAAGAAGCCGCATCCTCTCGAGCTCCATTTCTCCCGTGTGGGCGCCGATGGTGGCGCCACCACCAGTTACCCGCTGATGAAGGCTTCGGCTCTCTCGGGGCAGTGGTACGCGGATGTAGATGAACTGGAGGCGAAGGTTCTAGGTGGTTGTAAGCGTGTCACACCAGCCGTTGGCCTTGAGCAAATGCAGCGGTTGGTGGAGCAGAAGCGGGAGCTGGCGGGGAAGCTCATGGCGCAGTACACAAGGGAGTACGATACGATGAAGCACGGGAGTGGTGACCGAAAGCTCCTGGAGATATCGGCAAAGTCGGGCACATCGGCTGATAAGGTGTCGGCTTTCACATGCCTCATCGAGGACAATCCTATAGCGAACATGAGGGCTCTTGACTCTCTGCTTGGTAAGTTACACTCTCAAAGTTCTGTTGGTTTAAACTTTAAGGTGATCTGGCAGAAACAGAGTGATATGCAGACGAATATACTAATGATAATGTTTGTGTTGATTGTGAATGGTCCATCTTTATTGTATGTTCCTCAAATTGTGGGTAAAAGGGCCTCCCAGACCCCAACTCCCCAAGGAAAGATAGAGCTAGGTTACTAAAACTTATGTTAACTGCATTTTAATGATCTTGAGTCACCTCTTGTACTTAGAATAAGGTAGAAAAAGTGAAGCGATATACTGACAACCTACTCCCTTAAGTTGCAAATATCTACCGTTTTGAAACTTGAGCCATATTATCTTTTTAGATATTTATATTCGGTACATATAAATTATGTGTAGTTTTTTTTTCTTGAGAAGTACTTTTATAATTTTTATTTATTTTATGCTTCTATAAATAAATTATAATAGTAATAGTAATTTACTAATTAATGGTCAAAGTTGTATTTTAGGGGCTGTGTCATGTCCAAAATGTGAGATCTTTGTGGTTGGAGGGTGCAAAAATCCGAATGTAGAGGCAATTTTTATCACATGACCCTGACATCACAAAGGTTGATCATTGGTTTTTTATGTTGTAAGTAGGCTTGCTTTGAGTGGCTCACGCTCTCCATTTCTTTGGTAATAATAATTACTAATTAGTGGTCAAAATTGTATTTTGGGGATTGTGTCATGTTCAAAATATGAGATATTCATGGTCGATGGGAGTATTATATAGAGGCAAAACCACTTGCATTGGGGAGGTTGTTCATTGGTTTTTTATGTTGTCAGTAGGTTTGCTTTGAGTGGCTCGCACCTCCATTTCTTTGGCATTATAATATTGTGTCATTTGGTAGTGTATGGTAAACAATGCAATGTAGTTGCTGCGACTGGTTACTGTACGCATTGGTAATTCTTTTCACAATGAGTGAGTTTCTTGGTACTTGAGAAGGAATAGCAGAGTCAAATCTCACCATACTAGATGACTCACCTTCAGGAGTTGATGTCATCTTCCACATCCGGTATCCTCTTGTAGAGTTCCTTCTTAAAACAGAGGCCATAAATTTCTGTTTAGCCTTCTATATACTAACTGATCCTCTTAGGACAGTTTGTTGGGCCTTTTCAGGCCCATTACACCTCATATTCAGGTATATCTAATGTCGACGAAACAGCACAATTTCAGATAAACATCATTGATGGCTATCATAGTTCGTAAACTTCAAAATGCACGAGGTCAAATAATATTTTGACATATAACTATTTAAGTAACTATCAAATAATACTTATACTTGTGACGCATGGTACATTCTGTAAGATAGGTAGTGCTCAGACTTAAATTTCATTATCTAAGCATACAGTTTTATTTTTTACAGCTGTCTTAAATTTGTTAAATAAGTTTCCCTCATTTGTAATCTTCAGTATGGCCAGGCCTTTCATGTTCTTATGTTTTGCAGATCTTCTTGTTTGCTTTTTTTCTTCTGCGAATATATTTTTTAAGATGTTCTTTCTCTTATGGGAAAAAAAACACGACAGGTATGGTTACATCAAAGGTTGGCAAACGGTATGCATTTGCAGGCTTTGACGCACTAAAGGAGTTGTTTCTTAGGAGGTCAGGATCTTCTGTAATCTTGTATAGTTTTTTGTACCTATCAGCTATCTCATAAATTGTGGTTTGTGAAATAGCTTTTGTTTTATGATTTCCCTTATGGCATACTAAAGCAATTCTTGTGCTGTTTATTGGTACTATTTTATACCCTCCTTTCCTAGTTGCTGTTTCGTGAATACTGTCCTTGCTTGGAATGCATGTTTTCGGGTGATGTTGCCATTAAACCTGTTGAAGATATCATTAAGGGTGGTATTAATTTTTGTTGATTTTTTTAAAGTTCGTTTGACTTTGGCATTTCAAATGCTTAATTGCAGAATGAAGCATTTATAACTCCAAATCCAAGTTTACTTGGCACCTCAGTTTTTGCAATGATTTTTTGTCTTTTTTGTTTTTTGGTTTTTTCAATATTTTAGTGAAAGGGCAAACAATCCTTTTTCCTGTACTCTCTTGCCTTGAACCATTGGAATTTTATTTTATGCACAACTGTTTTAGGGCAAAGCTCTACAATTTTAAGCCCTGTTCTCTTCATCACTTTTATCGTGCCCTAGCGCCAATTTCCCTTATTCGATTGACTGACTGGTCCATCTTATTGGGCTGCCTCCTAAAAACTCAATCTAGAAATAGTGGATTTAAGCTAACAGTATTATATTGAGAACTAACGAAGACTGCCTCCTAACAACTCAATCTAGAAAATAGTGGATTTAAACTAACAATATTATCTTGACAACTCACAAACTAAAGTAATCAGAGTGTAATCACCTGGTGCTATGTTAGTGCTACTGTACCATGGTACCAGGTACATTTCATGTGTGTGGACAGTACTTTCAGCACATGTGCACAATGTGCACAAAACATAAACTGTTTCCATTATAGCCTTTTTCTTCCCTCTTTTCTCTGGAGGTTTTATTCCTTTTATTCTGTTCTACTGTGTCTGCAGTTATAGCGTTGTATTATTGTATAATAATCCCTCTGGCCACAAATATATGACGTTTTTGACTTTGCACAGTCTCCAGGATACAACTTTGACCACTAATTACTACTGTAATTTGTTTTAGGACCCCACTAAATCTATAATATTATTGGAGTTCTCTTTGACACGAATCCATGCATATAATTTTTATGTGCACAATCTAAATCTTTAAAAAAGATATTTATGGCTGGATCTTTGCAACTTTGACCGCCACGTAACTTAAACATCAATTATTTGTGACCGGAGGGAATAGTAGTCTTAGGTATGAATGTATTACGTTTTCATATCAATAACTAGACTTTTTAATCATGCTAAAAAACTAGGCCATTTAATTGAGATCATCAATTTGTATATGTATTCTTAACCATGGAATTTGTTTTTTAACTAGACATATGGTTACTATTTTTATTTTTTTGTAGGTTATTACCTGACCGTAAATTAAAAAGTCTTATTCAGCGCCCGTTTGACGTTTTACCTGAAACAAAAGATGGCTACTCGCTTCTACTCTTCTGGCATTGGGAGGACTGCCTGAAAGATAGGTATTTCTTTTTGAGGAAAAGATAGGTATTTCTTACTAAACTAACTTTTTGGCTACTCAAATTTGGGCCATACAGGATTTTGGGTAAATGCTATATAGGTCTGAAATGTGGAATAAAAAAACTTTATTGTAAGGATCCTCGCTTGCTTTAAAAAGCAGTAGCTTCACAAAAATTGTTGGTTCCACACTGCTACACTGTCATGAAATGAAGATGCTGGACCATCATCCTCGTCTATACTCTATATGTTTTCCTTTCCTTTCCAATGTTATATATACCTCCTTTGTTGTTTTATCAGTCGGCATTTTAGATGTCAAGTTATTCTTTGATTATTTTACACAACAAATATCCATCTGAACTGATGTTGTCAGATGCTGAGACCTGTGGGGAAAATGATATGGATATGCCATGACTTGGGCACCGGAAATTCCCTACCCAGGACAGAGAGGATGAGAGGCGAGAGACAGTAGATTGCTAAGGCTAATTTCTGTTTGATCCATTAGATGAAAAGTTCTACCTTTATATAAGTTAAGCTGATTACAATATTTCTCCTAACAAACTGTCCCAATCGAGCAATGTCCATATCCAAACCGAATTGCTAACTAATTCAAATTGAAGATAAGGACTCTTCTAGAGACTTGCTGTGTCAGGCTGTATTCCTTATTTAGCACAGCTCCTGTACTGGATGGGTCTTGGCCAGAAGGCCCAGACCTGGTATGGCAAAGGCTATAGAATACTGACTAGACAATTATACTTGAATCAACACAAACTCTTTTGTGTTCTTTGTTTGTACATGATCATGATCTGTTTCAAAATTAATGCTGATTAATACTATTACAGGTATGAAAAGTTTGTTATCGCACTTGAAGATGCGTTAAAAGATATGCTGCCAAATCTTAAGGACAAATCAATGAAGGTTAGCACAGGTTATGCATTCATTTGGAACTGACTTTATGTAGGTCATGGTAAAGACTTGTAGCTGCACTGAATGGAAAATTTGTTTGAGTAACTTGTCCTTGAACATTTCTGTTCTATCCTTCTGCAAGCGAACAACTGATTCCAATAAATAAAACAAATGACTACACAAGGCTGCTGGCTTAGCCACCGCCGCCGCCATCCTACATGACAAAATTTCTGGATCCCAGTTTTGGGAATCAATCCAAGTTTCCTGGAACTGTGTTTGAACTTAAAAAAATATCTACTTGATGAGAGAAGACCAGGAGGTTCAAGTCTCGTCTGGAGCTAGAAGACTGGTTGGTTTTCTGTTCTGGACAAGGTGTAAGACTTTCATTAAATGTGGAAGCTTGAACGCACATCAGTTGCATCATTTCAGAATCTGACAAGCGGCAAGCCATTTTTTTTTCAGGATTTACTTCTCTAAATTAATTAAAAATAGCTCCATATACTGTTTATCCTAATACTTGCATTGAAATCATTCTTGTGTGTCCCTTTTAGGATATTTTAAATTTCTTGTTTTGTTATTTTTTCCTTCATGATTTATGTAATATTTAACGTGTTTAGATTTTGATCACTCTTTCAGATGGTTTTCTCCCTTTTAAAGGAAAAATCAGAACAGGAACGCCGATTACTTGCAGCTCTTGTTAACAAAGTGAGTTTTTCCTTTTCTAGACCTTGCAAGTAATGCAACTGTTCATTTTTAAAAATCTAACCCATTTTCGTGTGATGCCGATATAATGGCGATAAAATTCTTTTGATTATGTCTGAGTTGCAATACTTAAGACTCTTATGAAAATTAAATCTTCTGTCGTCATGATGCAACTTTATTTGCTGCAGCTTGGAGATCCTGAAAGGAGGGCAGCATCAAGTGCTGCATATCTCTTAACATGTCTACTCTCTTTTCATCCAAATATGAAGGTATATGATTTCCCTCATTACAAAGAGAGCCATAATTGTCAATTTTCATCAAGATAACTAATTATGAATGTTTTCTTACTAAGCACTTCCCAAAATACAGTTATGTTCCATCTCATTGAACTTTTTAAATTTCAGATGGTTGTGATAGATGAGGTGGACTCATTTCTCTTCAGGCCACATGTTGGACTTAGGGCCAAATACCAAGCTGTATGTTGTTGTTCATATTTCTTTTTTAATAACATTTTTGCCTTTTAGAATGTCATAAACATAATAATGTTAAAAGAACACGTTGCTTCTTTTTTTTATTTACTATTTGGTATAATCTTCTGGTACTTTTTGAATGTTGCAATATTCTTACTTATGTAGCTAAACCACTTATAGGTTTTTGAATTATGGTTAGCATTATCATAGCCTTTTAATTAACTTCATTCACTATTATACAGGTCAACTTTTTGAGCCAGATTTTTCTTACCAATAAGGGAGATGGACCTAAAATTGCAAAGCGGTTGGTCGATGTTTACATTGCACTTTTCAAGGTTTGGATTTGTTTCAATAGTGTATAATTACTGGTACTTCCTGTAGGACAATTATTTTGCATTTGGGCATTTAGCCCCATTCATGCAATATTTTGGTCTAACCATCACTTGCATCACGTCCTTTTCACTTTATGTTCCCACCTACAAAGTTGAAGAAAACAAAATGATAAGTTAAGGCGAAAAGAAGGTCCTTTTCGCCTTATCTTATATCCTTCTTTCACTTGGTAGGTGGGAAGATAAGATAATACAAAAAGAATGACACCCTAGCCATGATACCTATACTTCCTAGGGCATGTGCAATAGCATAATGTCAGCAGGTTGTTTGTCCTATCCACAATCTCTTTAGAGCATGTCCATTGCTAGCCCTACCCCAACACTGTAGCTGGCCCCAGTATTGCAGCAGTAGGGTTGGGAGTAGGCAAAGGGCTGAATAATATTGGGATAAAGGCCAGAATAGGGCTAGCATTGGACATGCCGTTAGAATTAATCTTCTCAAACTCATTGTGTTTCCTTTTTTTTTTGTCATTTATTGTTTCTTCCATTTTCTTATTTTTCTCATTTGTATAGTGTTAACACTTACTGTTTGTCTTAAAATATTTGATATTTATTTTTCTATGCCACTGTTATGTCAGGTTCTTATGTCTTGCTCAAGTGGTACTAAATGGGACAAACAAAATAAACATGGCAAGAAATCTGTTGAAAATGGAAAATCAAAAGGGCGACATGACAAGATCGCAGACTCAATTTCTCATGGAAACAATGAGGTGGATCTATCAGCAAGATCAGATATAGAGATGGACTCTCGGCTTCTTTCTTCACTTTTAACTGTATGTTGAACACTCTGCAGAATACTGTCTTTGTTTCATGTTATGCCTAAGTACTAACAGTATACTCTTATGCATGTCTTTTTCCCTGTGCACAATGTGTCCAGTTCTCTATTAATTTTTTCATCATATGCAGGGTGTAAACAGGGCATTACCATATGTTGCAAGCTCAGAAGTTAATGATATTGTGGAAGTTCAGACACCAATTCTATTTAAACTAGTGAGTTCATTCGCTAACGATAAGTACCATTCCCTCCCATCACAAATAACTGTCATTTTGGACATCGCCACGGTTTCCAAAATACACATTGTACCACAAATTACTATTTCAATTTATTTATAAATCCCACTTAAACCTATATTATTATGGAAAATGGAAGTATTCTTCAAGACAGGGCTGCACATGATTTTCACATGCTCAATCTAAATAATTCAAAAGATATTCGTAGCTAAAGTTTTAAAACTTTGACTTGCACGTGCTTCAAATGGCATTTTTTTTAATGGAGGGAGTATCTTGCTAAGTTGTTGTTTGAAGGACGCAAATATTAATCACTCATATTTCTTTCATGTAGGTGCACTCTGAGAATTTCAATGTTGGTGTTCAGTCGTTAATGCTTCTGTACCAAATCTCAGCTAAAAATCAGATTGCAAGTGATCGTTTTTATCGTGCATTGTATGCAAAACTTTTGAGTCCTGCAGCTGTTAGTTCATCCAAGGTTTTTGCTCCTGGCCTATGTCTTGCTTTACTATTATGCCTTTTAAATGGTTACCGATACTTGCAGGAACCTTGAAGGAAGTAGCTTTGAATTTGCACATTTATACATAGTTAGGCACCTTTATGTTATAGTTTACCTGACTTTTTATGTCTTACACATTTCAGCCAGAATTATTTCTAGGCCTGCTGGTGAAAGCAATGAAAAATGATTTAATGTTGAAGAGAGTAGCTGCATTTTCAAAGCGGCTGCTGCAGGTCTGTTGTTTGAACATGGCTCCTTAATTAACATGATGCTTTTAACAATGTAAATCCTATGTAAATATGTTATTTAACTTTGTAAGTACACATATACTTGAAAGTGCTAGTTGCTTGTGTGCTGTGCAAACATGAAATATTATTTATGGTACTGCAAACTAATATCTGCCATTGCTACAGCTATAAACATGACTTGTGCTTGTGTGCTGTGCAAACATGAAATATTATTTATGTTACTGCAAACTAATATATGCCATTGCAATCACTATAAACACTGAATCAGTTTATACACCTACAGTTTCCTGTTTTGCTGGGGTGTATAATTGTTGTCTTGTTTTACCAGTGGATCATCCTGTTGTGGACATGGCCAGACAGAACAGATGCACAGTAGCTGCAAATGCCATCACTGGCCATATGCGCTAATGAAAGAAGCATCACGAACATCTAGCAAGAAGATTTGGAAAAATGAGTTTCTGCTGATTAGGATTGTTAGTTTAGTTGGTTTCCAATTCCGTGACCAGGTTGATTTAATTTGGATAGATTTTTAGAGATTGAATAATCATTATAAAAGGATAGCCTTGTACTTGGTTAATCAGGAATGAATAAACAAGGTACTGCCTAATACCTGAAGGTATAGTGTGATCTTTCCTATAGCAAATGGCAATTGGTACCTTTCTTCACCTAGCATTCTGCTTGACGCCACCATTGTTTGGCCTCTCCTATGGGTGTTTTATCCCATTGTGACTTAACTTCTTTAATTAATTTTTGACTCTTACTGACTTACCATTCCTTTGTTCTAACTTCCCCTATTTTCATTATTTACTGTTTAAAATAGTGGCGTACTCTAGTCTTGTACTCTAGGACTGTCAAAGTTCTGCCGTCTAAAATTCAATCCATCAGGGCTATGACAAGCATACCATCTAGCAGAAATAGTGGCTGCTATGCCTCCTTTGATAATTTGGATGGGGCTGAAATTCTTGTTTTAGTTTTATAGAAAGTAGATGAGTACGGGATGATAATATCTTAGTACAAACGAATTGAATACTACAATTATCATTTGTTGAGATGGTTCATACCACACTTGTTCACAAAGCATTGCTAATCAAATTGTACTACTTGTACGTGCAATGCACATGACATTCACATTTTGATTTTACAGTGTTTATGCGACAATAAGATTGTAACGTCAACTCTGCTAGAAGCCCAGAACTCTATGTTTGCATTGCATGGACATGGAGAAAAATTCTATAATTGGTATTTTGAAATAAAACATATGATTTATGATGGTATATATGTTTATATTTTTTTTTGCAATTTGTATGCACTTTTTTCCGCCATCCACTACTCATCCTAGAAGTAGCATCTGGGAAGAAGAGGGAAAATATGGGTGAACAAAAATGGTCAAGACATTCTTGTGACATCCTCTATTTTATCGTATGCCACTTGTATTTTAAAATCTTTAAAATTAATTAAAAGGGAATTATTATATACAAAACCCTAATTTAAATTAGGTTTAAACCCAAAACCATAGGAAAACCTCTGGGAAAATTTAAGAAAATTCCAGTAAATCTTAGAAACCTTCATGTAGCCACTATCCAAATTTCAAGCCCAGATTACAAGGCCCATGAAATGATGAGTAAATGAGGGAAACCCAAGCCCAACTTTGGAGGAGTTTCTAAAAGCCTAAATTCGTGCTAGCAAAGAAGCCAATGTCAAAAATCACGGATTTGGTTATTTTGCTAATTTAAATGAGTTCGAATACCACCCAGGGTAGAATTTGGGCCCAAATCCAATTCCCCCAGCATAACACCTGACCTAGGTTGTCCACCACCACTATAAATACCCCCAAGATCCCTCTCTCAAGCCCCCAACTCGAGAATCCTCAGATCGCAAACCCTAGCCGCCGAAGCTCCTTTGACGTATCCCTCTCTATGCCTTGGCCAAACCCGAGAGTAGATGATGTCATCATGTAGAGCTCGTCGAGATGGTTCAGATGGATATATAGATCGCCGGATTTGGTGAAGAAACGCGCAAGAAATAGCTCGTCGGAGTTCGGGTTGCGCCGCTGTCGTCGCCGCTGCTTCGTCCTTGCAGCCGGCCCCCTCACCTACCGTGCCACTTAGCTTTCTGTGCCCGCCAGCCAACGCGCGCCACCTGTCTCTTACGCCGCCATCGTCCCCCGCACGCGTCACGCTGCGCCCCGTCCCGCCATGTGTCGTGGTTCGATCAAGCGGATGCTGTTAATTATGGTGGTTATGGTGGTAAAGCCATCAACTAAGGGCAAAACAATCAAGCCGCTCAAGATGCAGTTAATCCGGGAGGTTAAGTCAATGTTGCGGCTCAGGAGCCTCAGCCTTAACAACCACCGCCACCACCATCCCCACCGTCTATCGAACCAACGCATGCGTTGGTCCAACGGGCGATGGGGGTCGCGACAAGAGTTGGTATCAAAGCTTCATGTGCTGGTCCAACTAGCGGTGGTGGTGGCGGTGATTGTTGTTGCTCAGGCTGAGGCTGAGGCTGAGGCTTCTGAGGCGCAACATTGACTTGACCTCTCAGATTGACTGCATCTTGAGCGGTTTAATTGTTTTGCCCTTCATTGATGGCTTGATCAACTTGATTAACACCATTCTTTTGATCGAACCGCGTTGCGCGCCAGGACGGCGGCGGCGTGAGGGACAGGTGGCGGGAGCGAAAAGCGGCGCGGCGCGGTGGGCGAGGTGGCTAGCGGTGCAACCCAAACTCTGGCGAGCTATTTCTTGTGCGTTTCTTCTCCGAATCCGGCGATCCAAATATCCATCTGGACCGTCTCGACAAGCTCTACAGTCTACACGATGGCATCATCTATTCTCGGGTTTGGGCAAGGTACAAAGAGGGATACCTCAAAAGAGCTTCGGTGGGGATTCTCGAGTTTGGGACTTGAGAGAGGGGTCTTGGGGGTATTTATAGTGGTGGTGGACGACCAGGTCAGGCCTTATGTTGGGGGAAGATTTGGGCTCAAATTCTACTCCGGGTAGGATTAGGACTCATTTAAATTAGGAAATTACCCAAATTCGTGATTTTTAATCTAGGCTTCTATGCTAATAAGAATTTAGGCTTCTAGAACTCTCCTAAGTTGGGCTTGGGTTGTTTGCTCATCATTTCATGGGTTTTACACGCTTTTGAAAAAATGGCAACACTTCATGGAATCATGAGCTAACCTTGTAATTTGGGCTTGAAATTTGGACGGTGGCTACATGAAGGCTGTGTTTCTTTCAGCATAATAATCAGATTATAAGCTGCAGCTTAAAATTTGTCATTTTTGTACCGGTTATATTTTGAAATATTTTATAGTTATTTTTTCGAAACTTTGCACAATTTGTCTCAAAGATCTCAAAAATATTTTTTTCATAATTTTTTTAGCTCTTTAAATCTTCTATAAACACATCACAACCTTTTCAGATTATAATCTAACCGCCGAAAGAAACACAGCCGAAGTCTTCTAAGGTTTATTGAAATTTTACTAGAGTTTTCCCAAGGGTTTCCTAGGGTTTTGGGTTTAAACCTAATTTAAAATATTTTAAATTAGGTTTTATATATAACAATTCCCTTTTATTTAATTTTAAAGATTTTAAAATACAAGTGACATACAATAAAATAATTCTGTAACTAAAAGTTATTTATGCAATGGTGATTCCCAGCAATTGTTTATATATAGGGTTTTCTAGTTGATCGGTAGTGTTGGTAATTTTGTAGCCTTTTTTTAGAACAGCTGTAGCTATTTTATACTCTGTGATTAGGCTGTTATTTTATTCATGCTCCTCTAGGAGCTCACATACTTCATCCAAATCGATGGCCAAATTCTCTTACCTACTACAGAACAATCACATACTTCATCCAAATCGATGGCCAAATTCTCTTACCTACTACAGAATTCGTACTTTTTAAGGTGATATACCAGCCAAAGGATTTTAAAATGCAAGGTTGAGATGCACAAGCCTGTATCATAGAAGAATCCCTGTTTGTTGATTCTTATCCGATAAATTTAAACAACTTTTACGTAAAAACAATGAAAATTTCGTTTGTCTCTGGAACAGCACAATACAAACAAAGTAATATTGAACATTTTATTTTTACCAGTATTGTTATCATCACGGAATCAAATAAAACTAAACTATGGAAGATCAATAATTAAATTGTAATGTCTCTGAACAGGTGGCTCTTCAACGTCCTCCCCAATATGCTTGTGGATGCCTTTTCATATTGTCAGAGGTCCTTAAAGCAAAGCCACCATTATGGTAGGTGATTACTTGTCAACTCGTCATAATAAAAAAATGTCATATATTTTTTGTTGAAGATATAATGCATCCAAATTTTCAGGGCGACTGTGCTCCAGAATGAATCTGTTGATGATGGTGTTGAGCACTTTGAAGACATTGTAGAGAACAACGAGAACCCTATTATTGCGTCAACAATTTCAGAGGGTGGTTCTGATGATAAACAAGTAAATCTGGTCGCTGTTGATGAGATGGATGAAACCAGTGCATCAACTAAGGAGATGGCGCTACATCCATTATACAATCCACGGCACAGAGATCCTTCTTACTGGTATTGTCTATTTAATCTCACTTCCTGCATGGATATCTCAGATTACTTTGTATAACTGCAAGGCCTGAAATATTGGTATGTTAATGGCTGCTTGTTACGTGATGGCAATCGGTGAAAGCTGATGATGAGTTGAAACTCATCAGTTAATAGTAACCATTACAAATCTAAATACGTATGATTTAAAATGTTTAGATTGGATGCATGAAAATAATGTGTAGATTCATCCTGAAATGTATTCCCGTAATATTTAACATTATAGTATAATTTTTTGGGTTTACCGATATTTTGCAGTGATCAAAGTTGCATGGTGGGGATCATGTCAATGTCCAAAACGGCAGTTTTTTTGTGACCAGAGTAGTTCATTTCCCCAAAAAAAAATTTGCATGGCATATATTTGATAATAAGCTACTCAAACTTTGCACACTAGTAAACAATTGGCTGTAGCTGTACTCCTATACTGATAAGCATGAATGCACTTTTTTTGTTGTATGTCGTGTTGAGAAAAGTACCAAAGAGGATATTTAATTCTGGCACTAACTGAATGCAATTAAACAAAACAAGATGTAGACAGAAAAAAATGATCTCTAATGTTAAAAGATGAACCAAACCTGCTGGTTTTATTCTTGCATACAATTTTGCCAGCCCATTTATGAAAACAACGTAATTGGTTGCTCTTTTTTTTTTCTGGTATCAGCCCCCATGCTGTCACAATATGACGATGCTAGATAATTTGTTTGCTTCTGGCTTCCTGCAACTAGTATGGACTTTGGAAAAATATGCCTTTGGATTAGAAATTTGCAAATTTTTGTGAACACAATTTTTGTCAAAAGTGCTTGGTTGCTAGAACAGCGGTAAAAATCATGGTTATTATTGGCCTGTTTGGATTGCAGCCATACTTTGCCACAACTAATATTAGGAAAGTGTGGCAAGCCACACTTTTGTGGCAATAAAATTTAGCGCCACACTTCTGGCAAAGTTGAGCAAAAAAATTGACTCTATGACATGTGGGCCAGATGGCTAGGAAGTGTGGCAAGCCACAATTGTGGCACAAACCAAACACCATCTAAAAAACTGTGGCATACCTAAGCTTAGCTTAAGCTAGCTTAGTCACAAATCAAACAGGCCATAAGTTGTTGCCAAAGCATCGAGCTGGTTGCTGGAGGATGCCATGCCTTGCCTTGCACACTGGGGAATGGATAGGGAGCTCAAGGGTAGGCTAGCAGAGCTCAAGGTGGGCCAGATCCGAACCGTTGGATCCCTCCTCTGCTATTGTCGCCACCAGATCTGTCTTCTGCTGCCATCACCATCACTACACTGCTTGCTTCTGCTTCTGCTTCTGCTGCTGCTCTTCTCCCCTCCCTCCCTTCCTCCCCATCCCAAGCCCTGTCTTCTCCTGATCTATTCTTCCCCTCTGCTTTGCTATGCTGGCATTGGGGCGACTAACAGACAGGTGGTGTCTGGGTTGAATCGTGGGATGAAGAGATCTAGGGCTGGTTTGGATGTTAGGAAAATAGACTTAGATGACCCATAGTGAAATGATTGTGTTCAGGCATGAAATAGATCATGCCAACAAGTTACAAAGTTACTGACATAGGAAACACTCATATGGGAGCGTGGTGCTGCCTTGCTGCACACCTAGCCATAAAGGTGTGAAGGTGGTCGTGCGCCACACCTCGCTTTTTGCCGTGATAACCTTGGTGAAAATTATGGAAACAATGGAGAAATTCAAGGATTATGAAAACCAACTAATTTAGAAATATACGAAAACGTCTTAGAAGTATGAAAATATAATTATTTTGATCAATATAACATAGAGATAAGTTGTTTAATGCTGGAGTTAAGTCTGTTCGGGATTAGATCTATTCGTCTGTTTAAAAGGGATAGCTGTATGGCTGTCATAAACCTCTATATCACATCAGATATCAAGTTAGCCATGGCTAGATGAGGGCTGAGTGTCATACCCGCGATCTTTGCCACCATACCCTACCAAGTATTAACCGACAATACAACTTGTTACGGGTTTTTATGTGACAAGTGTAAGCTTCATTGTGCAACTTGTTATGCTGTGGTTAAAAATATAAAGATTGGTGCAAACATTTCATTCAAGCGTGTTGTTATATTTTACTTTTGTTACAAATGAAAAAAATGTTTTTAATCTACTGTGTTCTCAGCCATGCAGATCGTGTCTGTTGGTGGGAGCTAACACTGCTGGCCTCACATGTGCACCCATCAGTATCTACTATGGCCAGGACATTGCTATCTGGCAACTATATCGTATACAGCGGTGATCCATTAACAGACCTCTCCCTTCCTGCCTTCCTTGACAAGTTCATGGAGAAGAAACCGAAAAGAAACCGTATTGCTGAAGGAAGATGGCATGGTGGATCAAAAATTGCACCAGCTAAAAAGGTAGTATCGTTTTTTAACTTGTTATCGTTTTCTTTCGTTGGTTCTGAACTGTTCATGCTGTGTTGTTTCTTCTCTTCTAAATTTGTCTCTGGATTTTGTTGACTTTCTTTTTTATTTTTTGCCTGATCTTGCCAGAAACATTGGACAGATGTAGTAGTATGGATTTGACATCATTTTGAGGGCCTTATTTTCTTTGGCTGATCTCTGTGTGTATCTGCAGCTTGACCTTAATGATCATTTCATTGGAAAAGAGCTACTAAACCTGGCAGAAGATGAAGTGCCTCCTGAAGATGTTGTTTTCCATCGTTTCTACTTGCACAAGAGTGGCGCTGTTAAACATAAAACAAAAAAGAAAGCTTCAGTTCTTGATGATGATACTGGAGAGCTCTTAGCTGATAATGTTGAGGATGCTTCCGATGAAAGTGATGATGATATGCCGGAGATGGGTGATGAATTGACAGGAGATGGCGAATATGACTATGACAATCTTGACGAAGAAGCATTTGAGGAGGAAGGGGATCTGCTTACAGATGGCAGTGATGTTGAGATGGATGGCATTTCTGAGGATAGCGCTTCTAATAATGGAGGAATGAAAAATGACGATGAGGAAGATGCTGGCCTTAATGTTTCCGATATGAATGCTGAAGTCTTTGAGGGTGCCGACGATTCAGATGACAGCATAATTGATGGAGAGATAGCAGCCCATAGGCAAAAGCGGAAACATGGCACAAAGAAGAGTGGCGCGTCTCCATTTGCAAGCCTGGAAGACTATGCACATATCATGCATGGGGATGCCGAGAAGCCAACATCGGAGAAGCGGAAGCACGAAGTGGATGTGGATGGCATAGGCGTCGATAAGGAAAAACCAAACAAGCTAGAATCACAGAAGAAAAGGCTGAAGAAATCACTGGGATCACATAAGAGAAGGATGAAGAAATCAAAGTGAGAATGCTTCTCTTTTTTTCTTTAAATCATCTCGATGATGTTTATAAATTTTGCCACTTTGCAAGATGTTGAATGGGAACGCTCTTGAATTGAGCTGATTTGGTGGTGCAAGTTTTTCTTGTAGTGTGTGAGCGCCAGCCGATGCGTGTTCAAGCTGCGTGTTCAATTTTTTTTTTAATTTTGCGGTGTTCCCTTTTAATCAGTCCACCAATGTTGCGCCTCTCGCTCGCTTCTGACATCACGGTATACATCGTATACAAATGCTGACATACATCTAGTAAAAAATATATTTTAATGATTTATTATTTACTTGCAGCTATTTTAAAAGCAACGAAAATCAAAATATGAAATATTGGTAGCTGCACAGGAGTATGTATATTAATTAATATTAATATAGAGACGGACCCGTTAATGTGAAACAGCCGGTCTCGCCAAACGACAAGAGGGAGAACTTTATGAAAAGAAGAAAAAAGAATAAAGAGGAGAGAGCTTAATGATTTTTTTGGCATTTTGCTAAGTCCATGGTGTCGGAGATCGGATAACTTATTTACACAGACACTACATGTGCCAAGGATTTCCTTCATGCGTTGCCCAGAATCACATCCTTTGATCGTAGGATTAGTGTGTTGGGTCGTGGGATGGATATGAGGGACGTGACCACTCATGCACAAACATTTTATAGCATATACTTCGATGCATATCATCATCATTTCCACCGTCGGCGGGCACAAACCAAGATAAACCTAGGCGTATGTTATCCATTTTTCAATGATAAACACCTGTGCTCGGACGCACGATTGAACGTGGACATCTTAGCTGGGAATCATGCACCTAGACGTAGACGATGTACACTCCCGTCAACCTCAGCGCGCGTAGCCATACAGGCACACACTGATTCTTCTATGCTCATCTCTTCCGTCCACGTGGCAAGGCCTCGTGGCATTATTAAGCAAACAAAACCAGCCGTCCAAAAATTAAATAAATAAAACGAGCAATGTAACCCGTGCGTTTGCGCGGCTAAATTTGTGTGAAAATATAGATAATATCTCAGATTAGATTTAGAGTTTGTCTCTAATATATAGATCAGCTTCAGTAGTTTGTTATAAATGTTAATATTGACCACTAGATTTACATAATAATACTCATATTCATGATGTAGATTTTTTCTTTTTCTATGATTAACGTGAGAATTTCTACTATTTTTTTTATTAATGTGGGAATTTCTAGGAATTTAGGATTTATGTGATGGCTCTATTTAATTCTGTTTTATATTTCTATACTACTTTTTGATTAACATGAAAATTTCTAAGATTTTAAAATTAATATGGCGGCTCCGTTTAACTCTGTCTTATATAGATAGCAGATAGAACATAGATAGATAGATAGATAGATAGATAGAAGTGGCAGTCGGAAGTCGGAAGTCGGAACCAACCGGTTTAGCGCCGGGGCACGCCCGAATCCTGCAACCACGGGCTCCTCTCCTCCGTCCCCGAGCGCGTGCGCGTGCGCACCAAAATTTCTCCATCTCACCGTTGTTATCCCCTTGGCCTGGTCGCTGTCAGCCTCTCATCTGATCCCAAATCATCCCCCTCGTCGTCGGCGCAAACCCCCGATCCCCGAAGGTTTAAGGTTGCCCCGGCCATGGCCATGGCCGCCGAGCCCGCGCCGCCGCCGCCGCCTCCGCGGGCGCTCCCGCGGGAGGGCGGGTCGTCGGGGTTTTTCCTCCTGTGCGTGGTGCACGCGGCGGTGGCCGTGGGCAGCGGCGCGCTGATGATGTTCTCCCAGGCGGAGGCGTACGCGTGGGGCCACGGCCGGGACGCCGCCGCGCGGCTGCTCCGCGGCTCCACGCCCCGCGACGAGCTCCTCATCCGCACCGCCGACGCCTTCGCGGGGCTGCTCCTCTGCGCCGTCGGCGCGCTCATCTTCATGGCGGGCTTCGCGCGGGACCGCGACTTCCAGGCCTTCTTCGCCAAGGGGTGCGCGCTGCTGCACGCCGCCGCCGCGCTGTGGCGGGTCCACTTCGAGCGCCGCCTCGAGGAGCTCGCGCGCGACTGGCCGCGCCAGCTCGCCGGCGACCTCGTCCTCGCGTTCTCCTGGGTGCTCTTCCTCGCCTACTCCTGGCGCGAGAAGTACGACTGACCGGTGGCCATGGATGGGCGGCCTCCTCGTTCTTGCAGCCTTGCAGTTGCAGGTACACCCATGACCCACCCACCACCACCACCCGTGCCCGCCATCTTCTCCTTCCCTGCAATATACATAGATCACACCAGTATGTGCCCAGCCATCCAATTGTATGTGCTTTTTCTTGTAAATTTCGCTCGCTTCCGGCGGCGGCGGCGACGGCGCGTGTGTACTGTGTATGTTGTGCCGCTGCCTCACCGCTCCTGTAAAGTGTGTCATTTCCTCTACACAATTTGATATGCTCATGGTGATTAATTAGTGACTACTGAGCATCCTTCGGAATCTACTGTAAATATGGAATTGGATCTTTTTTTTTTTGAAGGAATATGGAATTGGATCTTCACCCGGAGGTTGTGTGTGTATTGCTTCCGATTCATCGGAGTTCGTTGGTTATTCTCCAGTGTAACTGCTTACTAGTGGCTCTTGACACTTCGCACCAGTGTACCCTTTTACAATTCCCGACCTCTGGGAGGATGAAGAGGAACAGCGGAATACCACTCTGGGATTGTCATTTTTTTAGTTCATGCAAAACATACAGCTTCCACGACCACGACACACCCAAAAAGACGCACATACCGCAGTGCTTTAGGTTTTTTTTTAATCAGCCCGTGTAAGAAATTTCGGCACCGACAACAGCGCACGTCTTGCGAAGCTGTCATACAAGTATACAACATTATAACCTGTGCCATATCAGCCTTTCGGTGACGTGGAAGAGGAAGGAAAGGGGAAGAGAAAAAGAGCAGGTTTCTATATTCTAGCCTCAACCTCAGTTCTATCCCAAGACTTGAATCTCAATGTTCATATAGCTAAATTCGCCATTTATTACAGCCTGAAAACTGGTTTAAATCATAATTTGTGGCTACCAGTGACATGCTCTAAGAGCATCCGCATCTAAGTCTCTATCCTCACCATCCATTTCACTATTAACTACTTTCTCTATTATTTCCTTCGCATTTTATACTATACTAGAAAAGATTTCTTCCCTACATCAGCTACTGTATCCAGAGCTACAATATTCTGAAGGGAAGCAGATCATATCAGTGACTACACCAGAGGACGGTAACTGCAGAGTATTTAGATCCATTTTGAAGCGACTGCTCTGGCCTGCCTATCCTCTGGTCGATTTCCTCAAACACCATATCCCAACGGTCTTCCTCCCACCGCCACAGCATTGGCATTCGGATTGGGCCACGCGGTCATATCAGGCGAGAGGGGAGGTGTCCCGTGGGCGGTGCAGGCGACCTACGCGGCTACGCGACGTGGGCGGGCGTCGTGGGCGTCGTCCGAGGGGGTGGGAGGCCGCCCCCTGGCCTGGGTTTACAGCGATGGGTAGTAGCATTGTCTTCTTAAGCTACAAAGATCAAAGAGATGACGCGGACTTATCTATGGGCCCGGCTCATGTGCAATCGGTTGCTAGCGTGCACGCACGTAGTCGGCTTCCGCTGTCCCTTCGATGCCAATCCCACGGTATACAAGAGGGAGGTGCTTATTTACGTTTACGTTTGCACTCGCGCGTACTGCTTCATTTTGCTTGGCCCCCCTTCATCATACCCAATTAACTCACCAACTCACCTCCAAATCACCTTCACCGTTCTTCGTGGTCTTTGTCCCAAAGGCTTCGTCGTCATCTCTCCCTCCATGAGCGTCCCATCCACTATCTCACTTTGTCGCCGTCGTCCACTATGACAAAAAAATAATAGAGGAGTTGGCGGGTGCAGCACGACAACAACGCCTTCCTTGCTATGTGAATAATGTCATGGTGATGGAGTGGTAGGGTATGACCTATGACGGCGTCAGCCTTGAGGGGATAGGAGCAGGTGCGAGAAGTGGCTAGGGTTAGGGACGACGGCGACTAGGGCTAGGGCTACGAGCGGTGGCGTTGATCTTTAGGACACTGGGAAGGTGGTCGAGTATTCGAGGCAAGGGACTGCGACATTGGCAAGGGCTAGAGCGATGGAAAGGTATAGTGGAGAGGGATGAAGCCATGAAGGAGAGGAGAGGAGGGCTTTCAGAAAAGTGATCGCTAATAGGTTTGTTGCGGGCGTTAAAATGGTAAAATGTCGCGTTGTATTCTGTTTTTCACTAGATGGAGATCGAATGGATACAAATGGTTTGTTTGCACGAGTGCAGCCTAGCCCTAATTGCACAACAAACAGACCCCTTGTCTATTGCGCCGTTTAAAAGTAACATGGCAAGATACTAAAAATAGATGTCATCTCAATCGATCATTATATATATCTAAACCGACTATAAACAATACCGAGTGGGATAAAGAATGACCGATGTCGCTCGACTAACGCCTCTATGACGTTTTAGCAACACTTCAGCAATGCGTTGATTTACCTCCGGCGTCCATCCCTTCGATGCCTTCTCCTCTTGCATTGGCGCCATGGCGCTCCTCCTGTCTCACATAAGTGTCATCTTCTTTCTTACCATCACTAGTTAGCGTGCGTGTGACATCAGGAAATTGCAGGACATCACCTAATTTATCTCGTGGCGTGGATGTAACATATATCAGATAATTGTAGGGGCATGAGCATCATTATGCATCAACTCGATGGAAGCAAACTTCTTGATGAAGAAGAAAAATGAGGGTAGAAGAGGAGGGCGGCAAAGAAGAAGAAGAACTCGAGGATGCCATGCTAAATTTCGAAAGGCTTACGAAAATTCTCTCATTTGTAAGCAGTTCACAAGGTGCTGAAATTTCCCTGCGCGACGCATTTTCATCCTAGCGAAAAAAAGAAAGATAAAAAAATGCGCCTGTGCTAGGGGAAGAGGAAGAAGAAAGCCTGTGGCTTGGCGGCCATGCATCTCCACCTCATCCCCAGAGGCCAGATGAGCCGTCTCGCCCGCGCGGGGACGCCTCTCGTCTCGTCTCGTCGCGGCGCGGCGCGTCGCTGTCCAGGAGAATCTCCATCTCCATCTCCCCATGGTGGTGGCGGCGCGCGAGCCCCGGGCATGCGCGCATGCCCGGCCGCCACGTACGCGCAAGCGTGGCGCCGGGAATTCCCGACGCCTCGCATCGGCACGTCGTCGCGGGGCCCGGCGCCATCTTGGATCTCTCCCTCCCCTCCCCCCGGAGATATTTGGGACTTGGGATTTGTTTATTCTGGTGCACCGAACGGGCTTGGTTTCGGTGGAGGATTCGGAGTTCGGCATCAGGCTGCGGCTGCGAACAATAGCAAGCATCTCATCTCATCTCATCGTCTCCACGGTACTGGAAGAAGCGGGCGCCAAGATGGCTGGGAAGAGCAGCTGCCAAAAGCTTTCTTTGGAGAAGTGAAGAACATTCCCTCCCGCTACGACCCCTAACTGCTGCTCGATCGGCGTCGCTTGTCGCAGCATCTCTAGAGGCCGGAGGCCGGAAACGAAGTGAAAAATGAGAAGCGCTCGTCGATGAGATGTGGCTACTGTGTTTTTTGAGACGTAATTGTAACCATAGTTTTTTTTTTGGCTTCAAATTATACGCTATATGCTTAGCTTGTTTTCACCTCCCTCGGTGGATGTGGATTGCCCCTCGTTGGTCTTTACCTTTATCGCTGGGTGTCGTGCCAGCGGTGGCTGGCTTAGGTTCGTGTGCGTTCATTGCTGTGCTTCGTTGTTACCCCCCCCCCCCCTCCCCATCCCTCTCTCCTTTCTCCTTTGCATATATGTATAGTTTTTTCTCGTTTTTAATGAAATGGTAGTGCTCCTGTCCGTTAGCTTAAAAAAAATTTACGCTATGACTATTTAATGGAGTGGTTGTTTTTCTTCACAGAGAAAAATGTTCTCAGATCTAGTTTATATTATCGGCTTTAATTTTTGAAACCGCTAGTTAAAATGGGTGAAAATTCGGTTCCAGCCTAATAGCCTGTAATTAAATGATTTTTTTCCATGCAGTATGCATTACGGGCCAATCAGTACTGGGATTTTAAAAAAAAATCTCGCATCAGCGTCTTGTAAAATGACATTTTTTTATTCTCGCATCACAGTATTTTATTTATTTATTTTTTTTTTGCCATACGGTATGGAACAAGGAGAGAGCCAACTTGTGGGAGTTGAATCGGAATAAAGCTAGAGAATGTGCCGTGACATCAAACTTGGAAAGAGCGCCATATGTATTTACAGCGATGTAGTATTTCAAAGGGCTTGTTTATGTGAGTATACACGTGATAATTACCTAGAGCTCAAATTTAACTCGACTTAATTTGCTAGTCAATTAATCTAGTAAATGTTATGAATTTTTTACCTACATGCTATTATTAAACGCTAATTTATTAGAAATGTCATTTAAAATCAGAAATATTATATATGTCGTTATTATGTGCTATTGGCTTCAAACATACCATTAAAAAGGATTTCTAGCGCACACAAGCATAAAACACGTCCTAAAATATGTTCTAACTGTAGTGCACACATGTTACTCTTCCTTCCTCCTTCCTCCTCCCTATCATCGCCCAACTCCCGTAGCCCATATGGAATCCCATCCCACCATCGCGTCGCACGCCCCTGCTAGTGCAGTCACACGCCACCGTCGAGCTCACGACGCCACTACCAGCTTCGTTAATATCGAGCTTGGGGTCAAGGATGAGAGGAGCTGGGCCGGCTCACCGTGAGACATTGTCACGGGAATAGTAGCAAGAGAAGGCGCAAGTGGAGGAGGGGGCGAGCACGTGGAGAGGAGGAGCCATCGCTCGGGGATGACGAATCGCCAAAGCAGCATAGTTGCCATTGTCAACGGTGATGAAGAGGATGGGGACGGTGGTAGGGCGTGCGCATTAGTGACGCACGAATGGTGGCGGCTCGGCAATGCGGCAAGCAGGTTCAGAGCGACGCTAACACGACGAGCTAGCGGTGGGGCAAACTCGGCAGCGACAAAGGCATGAGAAAGAAGGAAGAAGAAGAGGAGTATGATATGTGGGTCCCACCCGTCAAACCATGTTTTATTTTGATCTTGTATACGCGTAATGGCTTGTTTGAAGTCAAATGCACATAATAATGGTATATATAATATTCTCAACTTTTTTACAGTGTTCCAGACAAATAGTCACTTAATAATGTAATGTATGTACCAAATCCTAAAAAAAACTTGCAATTTAATATAACACATTTAGAAACTATGACTTATCATCCCAAAATATCAGAAGTTTAGAACATTGGGTCATCTTCAACGGGGGCCTAACTTAGACAAGCCCAGACACTATTAAACCATTTTTCATACTTTTTCCATATTCATCTACGTTCTCATCTCTTATATTTTATTTTGTTACGGTACTAGACTACCCTAAGCTAAGTATTATTATCCTACGAATTAACTGCGGCGCCCTATTACATGTTTAAACACTAATTTAAAAACCCTAAAATTGATAATGGAAGCTATATTTAAGAATTGAAGAACATGTACTTGTAACTTTAAAAACCTAAAATTGATCATCGAAACTAGATTTAAGAATATAAAAAACATATATCTTGCAACTTCCCTCAGTATTTATATGAGACACCATGAAAATGTTACCAATCAAACAGTTTACGCAAAGAGGGTGCTTTCCTCAAGAAATGGAGTAGTTGCGTCAAGCAATACCCTTCGTTTCCCAAAATATATGTATAAATAGACCGAACCTGGTGCTGGTGCAGCGCTTTGAGGCAGCTCCGGCCTCCGGCTCCGGGAAAATCTCCGACACCGCCGCTGCTGATCCAAACCTGCCCACAAATCTTCAGCCGCTCTCACCCACAGACGCAGGGCATGGCGGGCACCTCGCCGTCGTCTTCCTCCTCCTCCTCCTCCTTATCCTCCTTGTCCTGCGTGTCGCTGGACGACATCTGCGCCGTGAAGCCGCCGCCCCCCGCCGTCAAGTTCCTCTGCAGCTACGGCGGCAGGATCCTCCCGCGCCACCACGACGGCCGCCTGCGCTACGTCGGCGGCGACACCCGCGTCGTCCTCGTCCACCGCTCCTCGCTCCGCTTCGCCGGTACAGGCACATCTCGGGGATTTTTCGGACATGATGAATCTCCAATTCGCCATCTCGGCGTCGATCTGAGATTTTATCTGCTTGATTCGTACTGACGTATTCGTTGTCTCCGGGGCCGGGCGGCGTGCAGAGCTGCAGCGGAAGCTGCGGGAGCTGTGCGGGTGGGAGGCGGTGAGTGTGCGGTGCCAGCTGCCGACGGAGGACCTGGACGCGCTCGTCTCCATGACCAGTGACGACGACCTCGCCAACCTCCTCGAGGAATACGACGCCGCCGCCGCGGCGCCGGCTGCGAACCAGGACCACTCGCCGCAGCAGCTTAAGATCCGCGCTTTCCTGCTCCCCCCGCCGGTGGCCGCTGCCGCCGCCAGGACGCCGCGCGCGCCCTCGGCCAGCAGCCCACCGTCCACCCCGCCGCTCGCCGACCGCCACCGCTTCGGCCACCACCATGCCCACGCCTCCCGCGCCGGGCCGCCGCGGCCCATGCGCTGCGTCCACCAGGTCGCCGCGCCGGCCCGGGTCGCCGCCGGCCATGCCGGGAGCCTCGCCGCTGCGTCGCGAGGGCACGGCCACGGCCATGCTCACGGGCACCACCGTCCGCAGCAGCGCCTGGTCCACAGCGGCAGCCACTGGCAATAACTTCATGATCAGTGCGAAAGATTGGTCACGACGTCGGGCGATGCAAGGCTTCTGTTCGATCCATAGAGATTGTAATTAACCCACTAGCTAGCTAGCATACACGTATGTGCACGGTTTGTGTGTTCCTTCCTCTTTGTATTGTACCCTCAGTTTTACCAGAGCAATAGTACAATGAAGCGAGATACTGTCTCACCGAGGTCATTACCACTGTGCCGCTACCGCTAGGTTAGGATATGGACCAGGTCTAGATCTAATTTAGGACCTTCCAACATTATTCAACCTGTTTATCTATATCTTCATGTTTTTTTAAATTTTTTTTACTATAGTACTAAGGTTTCGGAAACTCAGATTGTGGTTTGGGTTTAGGATTCGGGCATGTGCCCCTCATGCTAATTAGAGAGAGGACGTGGAGGTGGTAGTCCGGCAATGGAGGGATTGTGATGGGGCGGCAAAGTGACTGGAGTCATGTAAATCCCTCGTGCTAATTGTTAGACACTGCATAGGCCCATTGGGCCCTTGGCCCCAAGACCTCCGCATCCCCGTTGTACTACTTATAATTATACCCCACATTGTGGAATACCACTAATCAACAATTTCTCAATTCCCTTCTTTCAACATAGGATCAGAGCAGGTTTTTCCTACCCCACCATTCCGCAAACCCTAATCGCTGTTAGGCTACCACCACCTTCTCTTCCCCTCACGGCATGGCTTCTTTCGGCGAGGCTCGGTCACCGATCCCCATCGACGTTATCACCGCGTCCATGGATCTGGCCGCCTCTACCTATGCTGGCGCTCTCTCACAAACGGCGATACATGTCGGTCTCTCCTCAACCGACCCAGTCGTCACCGTCACCCTCTCGTTCATGGGCGACCTCGTACGCGCCGCTGCTGCCCACGTTGCCGCCATCCAAACCGCCGCTGCCTAGACTGCCATCGAGCACGCCATCGTCTCTCTTCCTCCGGAGGCATGCAAGAGGGCCTCGAGATCTTCATATCCCCCCATACTACTTATACCCCCATTGTGGAATACAACCAATCAACAATTTTGCTATTCCCTTCTTCCAACACTAATTAAAGAGAGGACGCGAGGTGGTAGCCCGGTGATGGAGGGATTGTGCTGAGGCTCCAAAGTGACAATGTTGCTGGAGTCACGTAAATCCTCAGGCTTAGATGGAAGCCGCGGAAGTGGCACCCCCGGTGGTGGAGGGGGTCGTGATGGGGCGGCGAGGTGGTGATGCCGTTAGAGTGACAGGAATGAAGGAATATGGTGGAGCTATTGGTGGGGTGGACGTCAATAGGTCCACAATAAAATCTTGGAGCTCGCAAACTGCTCGAACTCACCTTGTTGGAGCCTCAATTCGGGCTCGAGCTTCTTCAAACCTTATTTTTCTTTATATAAAATTATGTTTTATCAAGTGCATTTGGGCATGAGCTTTGTTGGAGTCTACTCAAGCTTCATTGAGCTCATTTAAACTCTTTTTTCCTAAATAAACTAATATTTTATTGAATTTAATTCAGCACGAGCGCAAACTTTATTCGAGCCTACTCAAGTTTTTGCTTATTTTAGAAGAGTTTCGTGTTACCGATCTTGGACGACTTTAACTTTTTGGTAATTGGTTTTGTTATTCTTAGAGGCTAAGCACATACTCCCCCCGTTTTTTTGTTTGACGACTTTAACTTTTTGGTACATCTATTAATAAAACAAATCACAACAAAATAAATTTATATTTATAAAAATAATTTGAATAAGATGAACGATTAAAGTTGTGCTCAAAAGTCAAAGGCGTCGATAAAAAAACAGAGGTAGTACCTCGTTACTGACGCTCAACGCAAAATCGCAGTCTTGCGAATCCAGATCCTCGACTTTGAGAACCGTGACATGTGGTACGACCACACATGGGCCCACATGTCAGTGACTCAAAGTCAGGTGACTTAAAGTCAGAGGATTTGCTTCGGCGCGCGAGGGAGGCAAACGCGGCAGGCATGAGAATCCCGCAGGCGTGTGTTCCCCTGGGCCTTCCTGGGTGTTGCCGTGTGCGCTCGCGCTTGCTCCTGTTTCCGTTTGCATCATTTCGCGTGCCCCGCCCACTTGCGAACCGTTGCGCTCTCGCCCGTGCTGTGCCCGCGGCTTCACGTACGTGCTCCGGTGCTCGCCCCCGTCACCCTGCCCATCTTTGCATCATTTCCCTTCATGCCCGCAAGTGCCTCCCCTTTGTTTTGCAAGTCAATAAGATGCTTTCCTTCGGCCTTTTGTTTTTTTCCATTCTCTCTCTCTATACATACAATTCATTTCATTTCTTTTTGAGAGGGTATAAAGAAGGCGATAGTGAATTTCATTTGCGGGGCATTCTTTGGTGCTGAAGTTAACTGATTTTCTGTTGGAACACAAGTGTCCTCAAGATGCCGATATCGACGATCGAGGTGTTAAGAGTCAAAGCGTGAATAAAAGATGGTAAAATAATTTTAAAAATAATCTATCAAGAACAGGTTGCGCTATCTTTTACATGATCTTTTTGTTAGACTTTTTTTTTTAGAATAAGAACCCCGGTAATACATTACCAAATAGGAGTGACGGCTAAATCGCCAGGCACCCAAAGTAATACAAAGGTAGGGGTCTTACAACCAGAGATTTGAGCCCACGCAGGGATCACAGACACAGCTCCATCAACAGCACAAACAGAGTGCCGGAGCCAACACACTAAACCTCCAACTCTAAAGAACTAGTGAAGAAGAATCTTACCGAGGTTGTCGTCCGAGCCGCTTCCAACAGCCTTGCCCCGCCAACATGGCATAGGGTAGAAGAACGGTGGCCAAGCAAAAGAAACAAACCAATGTGGCACAAGGCCGGCCACCGCCGGCGAAAGAGAGACAGAACAAACCATCCCCAAAGAGGAAGACGAGGCCGCCAACGTCAAGCAGGAATTCATCCGCACCACTCCCAGATTTGGGGGAGACACAGACGACATAGCGGTGAGGGCACAGGAGCCCACCCCCCACACCACCACGACAAGGGAATCCGCAGCCGAGAAGCCCACGGGGCCAATCGGAGGGGAAGACCAACTCCGGCAACTACCTTCAAAGGCCAGCCTTGCCGCCAACCGAGAAGAACCTGCAGGAGACCAAAAGGCTACAAGGAACGGGCATCCTAACCAGATCCAAGCAGCAGGACACGACCCTACGACCCCTAATCCTAAATTACTAGAACACATCCTCAGACCACTGGCCACTGGCCACCCACCACCGCCAACACCCTTACAACCAGGAAACTGCAGCCCGCCGCCGCCAAAGACTAGGCGGATTCTAGATCTGGACGTGAGGGGAGGGGGGACGGCCGAGGGGGGAGAGAGGAGGAGTATCTGGAGGGAGGAGAGAGGGGAAGGGAGGAGGAGAGCAGAGCCGGGGTCCCCTCCCTCCCGTCTCCGGCGAGGACACCGGAGAGGAGGAGAGAGGGGCCCGACAGCGAGTCGCCCGCGAAGTCGCCTGTGAGTCGCCCGCTGTGCAAAAAGTGTTTTTTTTATCTTTTTGTTAGACTTGATCGATGTCACCAGCTTGATCGAATGACGATGCATAGTCTAATGAGTGAGAAACGGATGGCAGCAAACAAATCAATAAAACAAATTAAATTGAATTCTCGTTAGTCAATCTGTGTTGCCATAGCAACCAATGAAAATGGTATTTAATATTCTGGCTAGTGAGATGGATAAATTTGATTGGCTAGACTACGACCTTGACAACATGCCTACCAATCTAAACAAACTTGGATGCCAACAATCACTAAAGCACACTTACAGTCCATTATCAACCGTCCTAAGAACATAGCTAACCTAATCCTAAAGATGAATCTTTGTGATGTAATCAAGAACACCTATGAGCTACATAAAGCGAATCTAAAATTGCTAACAAGGATTAAGCACAATATAAACTTGAGATTCCGAAGCTCTACTCGGTTGGTTTAGTCAATACAAGCAAATTCATGTAATCATAACACATAGTGACTGTTAAACAAGTTAATATCTAAGATGGGAAAAAATGAATTGTGTGTCTCATATACATGGTAGAAGACTATAGGTGGAAACCGAGGGTGGTGGACACGCTGCATTGGTCATACAAGGCTCCTATGAAGGTGTTAAATTTGCAGTATCATTTCAAAAAAAATTCATGTAATTTTACTCCATGTTTTTTTAAAAAAAATCCAAATCCTATCCCTAACCTATTTTGTTTGTGTGTTCTTTTGAGAATTACAGTTCAATTTCAAACCACAATGAAAAACCCAGCAGATGATTCCAGAAAAAAAAAACATGACCATGTTTAAAAAAAGAGAAACATTTGACTAGGATATATTTAGGCCTGGTAACGGATTGGATGGAAATGGATTTGGTGGTCTGGATTTTGTTTTGGGTTGCTTCGGTTTGGGCTGAAATGGAGTAATGCCTACAACGGTTTGGATTGGGTTGGATCTTTGGTGAAAATGGTTTGGGGCGGTATGGTCTACGTCCTAATATTTTGGGTTCAATTTAGCTGCAATCCATGGTTTGTGCACTGGTTTCAATCCATTGGTTCCTCTGACCCATCCAGACACTAGACAGTCGCACGCGAGCTGTACCAGCGGAGCACTTCTCCTCCCTGGAACGCGGGCTCGCCGTGCGCTCCGACTCGCTCCGCCACAAGCGCCGCGCGGTGGAGGCGCGCACCCACCGCGCGATGGACTCGCTCCGCCGCCGCGAGCTCTCCATAGACGGCTCCGTCTCGCGCGCGCTCGACCACCGCGGGTCGCTGCCCGCCGGCGGGGACGCCGACGGCGTCGCCGTGAGCCTGAGGGCGCTCTGCGCCAGGATGGACTCCGCGGCGTTCTTCGGGTTCGTCGTCGCGCGGCGCAAGGAGGACAGGCGAGCGCGTCGGGGCGGAGCACGGCGAGCGCGTCGGGGCGGAGGTCAGGGAGCTTGCCGGGGCGGAGGACGGGGAGCGCGCCGGGGCGGAGCACGGCAAGCGCGTCGGGGCGGAGGTCGGCGAGCTCAAGGGGCGGAGGTCGGCAAGCTCGTCGGGGCGGAGGTCGGCGAGCTCGTCTGCCGCCCGCGCTCAAGTGCTGCGTGGATCCGGCCAAGTTCGTCATGGACGCTGTCGCCGACGTGTTCCCCGTGGATGGATTGAAAATGGGTTGAAATGGTTTCAGCAAAAGGGTTGAACCCATAGCAGAGCACTGGTTTGGTTTGCCATGGATTAAAATGTTAAATGGATCGGTTTGGTTTGGTTCCTAATAAGCGAATAATGGTTTGGGGTGGTTTGGTGGACGCACGTTGATTGCATGGCGCGTGGGTTGGATCTGGACTGGGTCCTAAACCATTAGCAGGCCTAGATATATTCCTAGGTCCCATTGCCTGACACAATTGATTAAACATGGTCGAACACCCCCCTTTTAAAAGCATATCCATCAGAATCTGAATCGAAATTGAGTCTTAACGTCTTAATGATGAGATCTGGGTCATCGGATCCATCGAGAATGGCCAGATCCGAAAAGTGCCCTTCTTTTCCATTTAGAAAGTCAGGGATTTTTCATGAAAGTGTAGAAAAGTGGCTTTGCACTTCTAGATCCTGGCCGCTCTCGATGGATCCGATGACCCAGATCTGTTGTTAGCATGTTAGCACTCAATGGACATTTGCACCGGATATGTTGCCCTTCTTAAATATCAGGGTCGGTGTCCCATAAATTGAACTGTATGTGGTGAAATGGACCGACCGAGACGAATGAAGTGGGCCCAAAACGCTACCAAAGGCCCAATTTGGGCCTTGTCTGGTCGTCGAAGTCGCGGAATAGCAAAGAACCAAAGGCAAGGGAAGGAGAGCATCAAGACTCGAGCATCGCATTGTCTCCTCTTCCCCTTCAGAGTTCAGATCACCACCCAAGCAAGGAACCAGTGGCGCATCCATGGCGGATCAGGAGGAGGCCGACCCGACCGCGTCGGCGTGGCCGCCCTGGACCTCGCTCCTGCTCCGGGCCATGAGCAAGCGGCGGACCTGGGTGGCGCTCTTCCTCGCCGTGTACGCCGTGCTGCTGTCGTCCTCGTGGAGCCTGCTCGCCTCCGTGCGCGCCTGGTACTACTCCGCGGCGGGCGGCGAGGCGCGGGCGTCGGCGGCGGCGTGGCCCGCGGCGCTGTACGCGTCGGTGATGTACGGCGCCGTGTTCGGGCTGCTGTCCATGGGGGCGGCGCTCGCCGTGGCGGCGCCGGCCATGCTGGTCACGTGGACCACCGTGCTCGTGCTGCTGGCGTTCGCGGGGAAGCCGAGGCGGTCGCTGGTAGCAGAGGGGCGGCGCGCCACGGCCGACATCGCCAGGCTCGCGCTCCGCGTGCTGCTGCGCGAGGGCAACGCCGTCGCCGCGCTCTGCGCCGCCGCCAGCTTCGCCGCCCTCCTCCTCGGCGGCCGCGAGGACGGCGCCGCCAGCTGATGCTGATCTCCACGCTTCCTTTACACCATTTCCCCGTCTAATTCTGCAGTGGAATTCTCGTTTTTCATCCTGTCTGGATGCATCGCAGCCGCTGTAAACCAGGATTTGGGGGATTGTTTTTTTTGTCTTCTTTTACCAAAATTTCCCGTGGTTTTAGGCGTGTGTTATAGCAAAGTAAATTATGAAATAGAAATTGTTTAATTAAGCGACTACTAACATGGCAGCCGCAGTGTGTTGCTTACTTGTGCCTTTTAATTTGGGCTTTGCTTTGTGAGTAGGGATGGCATCATTTTTCGTATCATTTCGACAGCTAGAAAGCAGAGCGTGTCCCTCAAAAAAAAAAAAAAAAGCAGAGCGTGGTACAGTGCCGCTGTGCTGGAGCCCGGAGAGGAAGCTACTAGTCTTCTGACCGTCTTGCGAAGTCCAGGCCTTGTTTTCAGATTAAATTAAATTTAAAAATTAATCATTTTTATAAATTAGGTAGCAATAGCTAGTCATTTTTGTAAGGTTTTTCGTAAAGTTTCTAAAACAATTTTTTATAATTTTTTAAACTCAGCAAAACGTCTCGAGGTCACAACTTTTTGGATTAAAATTTTCAACTTCGAGAACAAAGGCTATAATGACATAAACTGGCCACATAAATATGGGATGAGCGCCTGATTAAAAAATTAAAAGGTAGACGTTTTTGTAGTTTGATAAAAAAAATATTGCAATGCTTTGATCGAAATGTTGTACTACTTTTGAACTAAAATGTTGCGCCAAATCGAACAGTGCTGCAGTAAGATAGTTGAAGTGCACATAACAATATTGTAATAGGCAAATCCAAATGTTTTAAGTGGATACAACCGAATGTTGAAATAGACAAACTCAAATATTTCAGTAGACAGAATCAAATATTGTAACAAACAAATCCAAATATTTCAGTGGGTAAAACCGAATGTCGCATCAGATAAACCCAAATGCTTTCAGTGGATGAATTTGAATGTTACAACTGGCAAACCCAGATGTTTTAGTGAGGACAATCGAATGTTGTACCAGGCAAACCCAAATGTTTTTGCATGCCAAAACCAAATGTTGCAACAAACTAACTGGGTAGAATCAAACGTTGCAATAGGCAAACCCAAATGTTTCAGGGGTAGAACCGGATGTTACAACAGACAAACCTAAATTTCAATGGATAGAACTAAATGTTGCAACAGACAAACCCAAATATTTTAGTGTGTATAACTGCATGTTGCAACAGACAAACCCAAATGTTTCGGTTGGCCAGCTTCAAATGTTGCGACAAGGAACCTAAAAAATGTTGCAATATGTTAAAACCAAATGTTGCACGAGAATGAACTAGGTGTTACAACTTACAACACTCACATGATTATGTTTGAGACTAAAAATTTAAGGGATAAATAAGAATATTTTAATAAGACAAATAAGATATTGCAAAAGAACAAAGAGCAAACAAGATGTTGCAGTACTCATATAGCGATGATTTAGGCAAAAAAAAAAAAGAAGTTTTAGAAAAGCAAATGGAATGGTGCACAAGAATAACCAAGATGTTACGGTTTTCACATGACAATGTTTCACGAGAAATTGGGGATAATCTTTTTCCTCAAATCGGATCATCTTCTCCTAAATCCGGCCAACACCTTCTTCGAAATCCGATGAGATTTTGGTGTCGACGTGTGATCCGGCCGAAGAACTCGCAAAGCCGCTCACCATTCTTAAGAGGGTTAGAAGAAGGGATGAGGACGTGAGAGAGAAGGGGAACAAGAATGCACCGAGAGAGGAGGAAGCTGTGAACGGAGTGTTAGTGGGCGTCGGCCGAGCGGCGATGCGCATCAAACATGCAACTAGCAGGAGTAGATAGTGAGGCGTTCCTTCTACAACAGTTTTGCTAATGGTTTTGAGTTGAGAGACTCGCTACCACTGTTTTGTCTAGCACGACTGCAATGGTCGATGTCTTTGACAATGAATTGGACCTACGGGGTATGGACGTGCTAAGGTGAAGGCGTGTCGGCTGAAAGTGCATCTAGGCCCTATGTGGGTTTTGGTGATAGATGATAAGCATATTAAAGATCTAATTCATTTGTGAAGTCTTGGACAGTTTTTAATATTAGAAAAATGATTTGGAGAACACTTGGAGACCGTAAAGCTTAAAGGAGAAGACGGCGTTTATTTCTATTTTTTAGTGTAAATCTTTTCTTTTGAATTGAGTTTAAGAACACGCCGTACTATTAAGAGAGATGCGACGGAAAACCACTTTTAGATGTTCTAAGTGCTCTTGGTAGAAGAAACTTGACGCATTCTACCCACCAATTGATTTTGAGGGAGTTTTGTTCAAAATCATATCGGAACTATCCGATGCTTGGTCCGATCAACCCCTCTGTCTCCAGTTGCAAAAATATCGGAACTATCTGTTGCTTAGTCCGATTGACCCCTCTCTGTCTCGAATTGCGAAAATATCGGAACATTCCGATATTAACATCGGACTATCCGATATCTGTCAGCAGCAACGGCTAGTTTGTGAGCGTGGTTATTTATTCCCCTCCCTTTCCCACCGGCTACGGTTGCCTTTCACACATATTTTCAACTGAGCACTTATTGCAAACCCTAGCTCTCCACCTTCCAACTTCACTCCAACATAAATTCCATTGATTGCATCTTTGAGTGGGTGAAGAAGTTAGATCTAGAGACTTTGTGTTGATCAAGCTTCGATCTTGAGCACTAGATTCATTCTTCAAGTTGGTTTTCCGTCAGATTCGTTGCTCTTGGAGTTTGAGGGTTCCTAGATAGCTAAGAGTCTCCCTAGAGCCACCGGTGCTTTGTGTGGTGGCCGGGGAGAGTTTGTGAAGGCTGGATTCGTCTCTAAAAGGGAAGGATCCAAAGAGTGATACCGGGAGTGCTTGGTGCAACCCGAGAGGTTAAGGGTCAAAAGGGACCCCTGCTCAAGTGTGACCGAGCCGCCTCAATGGAGACGTAGGATCTCCTCAAAGATCCGAACTTCAGGAACAACTACTTCGAGTCTCCGTGTGTTTGTGGATTCCTCTTGTTCACCTTTCTTTTAGCTTGCTCTCTAACTCTATTTGGTGCAGGATTTCTTGTTGTACTTCTCTAATTCGTTAACCCTAACTCCAGCAATATCGGACATTCAGATTCCAGATCAAATAGCCCGATTCATATCGGACTATCCGATATTGACATCGGAACATCCGATATTGATTTTTTCGTTGTGTTGTTTTTGCTGTGAAATTTTGTAAAGCCTATTGACCCACCCCCCCCCCCCCCCACCCCCTCTCTAGGCTACATCTCGATCCTTCATCGGCGAAAACACGTGGAGGTCTGCGTGGAGGCGAAGGAGCAATAGGTTTCCATCACGGAGGTCGCATTCATATCTTTTACCCGTGGTATGGCAATGTGAGGGAGCAAAGAAGTTGGAATAGTCGAGATATGTAGATAGTAGGGTCAATCGGATCGCAAATATAATCGCTGCAATTTGGTGGTCGAAACGTAACTTTTGGAATTCGGCCGTGAATCATAGTCACTGGATGGTTAGGAGAAATGAAAAGAGATTATATGAGAGAGAAGATGTTGAGTAAGATTAGTTTTTTTTTTTTAGAAGCGAGTTAAGATTAGTTGAGTCTGTTGCAGAGGAGAAGATTTGTTGAGCCACAAATACGCTAAGCCAAAAGAACGATGGGCTGAGTTCACTTGAGAGCCTAAGCCACGGAAATGCTTAGTGGATGCTAGGGCGGGAAAATGCTAGAGTTTGTGCGCACTCATCTTGGTGACGTAGAAAATCGGAACCAAAATATAATTAGTATGCCACAGAAATTCAACCGACCGCATGGAGAAGAGGAAAAAGACAAATGACGAAAGGAAATCCGATAATAGGAGGAAACAATACGCTCATTTCAGTTTTTATTTATTCTAATACATCGACGATTGATCCAAAGATACTGATGCATGACTACCTTATTCCACATCCAAACGATTTTTTGTGTAATTGTTTCCTAGTCATCTCTTGCTTCTTAGGTCAGGCAAATAGTCTTAACGTGCTCAAACAGCAATCTGCATGGCACAAATTCCACGATAATTTTGTTGGAGACGTGTGGTTCCTTCAAAATCCTTAGAGCATCCCCAGCAGGGGCATCAAATTTTCCTCCATCGCTACAGTAATCGCTACAGTAACTGCTACAGTGCAAAAAACTGCTACTCACATGGATCAAGTTCCCTCCTAATGCATTTGAAAAATTTTTAAGTAGAGGCCTTTTTGAGGGGTGAGATGGGGATGCTCTTACGGAATCTTTGTCCAAACAAAACCTCAATTTCAGTTAGCTGTAAATAGTAGTAACTAGTCTTTGGTGCACCATGCGCGCACGGCGCGCGTCTTGGTGCCTCACGGCACACCTGGCCCTCTGTTGGCGAAGCGGCGTGTAAGCGCAAGCCAGCAGCGTGGTAAACGCGCAACAAAACGGGAAAAAGGCAAGCAGCGGATTCGATCCGCGAGCGGCTTAGTCGAGAGTCGCTCGGCTAGCTACCACCAAAGCCGCCGCGTTGCGAGGAAGCAAGAAAAAAATCATTTTATGCATAAACAAAAGAATGGACGGCTGGATCTCCTGGCACACGCGATCGGACGGCTATGGTGACAGGACGACGTGGCCTGTGCGTGGCAGGGAGGCGCCACGTGGCGAGGTGAAGCGGGGAACTCAGGATTGTATCTATTATTGATTTTAAGGTTACCAACAGTATGAAACGCAAAAAGATAATTATATTAATCGAAATTGTCACACGTACGTACTACAATTTTTCTACCATCCGATGTAGGACACTCGTGTAATTTGACATGTGTGTGCTCCTATATTTTATCGTTGGCCCCGTACAACTCGATTGCATCTATCAACCCCCTATATTCGGTGATGGTGGACATTCTTGCGTGCCCACGTGTGCGCCACGTAGTGGAATCAGGTTTGGTGGATGTTATCTATAAACCCCCTACATTGCGATGTAACCCCCAATTTGTCGTAAAATATAGCGATATCTTAGAACACCCGACCTATATAATGAAAGGACACTTTTCTAGGGAGGTCTCATTTTTTTCTTCCTCTCTCTCTAGGCAGACTCTTCACTTACATGCCTTTGTAATATGCATGCTTGTAATTTTTATTTTATGAAAATATAAGTTTGGATGTAGGGTTGTTATCTCGATAGTGAGTCACCAAGCAGGGTAAAAAATAGCAAGGGTTGTTATCATCCATGTCTGGAAACAATGGTTGTTTGTTTGAGGTCGTCGCGAGCTCTGTATCCCACGAATGCCCTAGTATCAAGTATGGTGCAAAAAGGGGCCGTTGATCTTATTTCAATATAGTAAGCTCAGCATTTAAGGACTCCAGTTCCAAACAGCCGACAACACGGTCGAGGATGAAGAGATCGAACACGATGGCCACAGAGGCCACCAATGCCCCACCGTGGCGGTGTGCAACATACACAAGTGTGAGGAGGCAAGAGAGCGAGGTGGCTACGTCATCTCTCCGCGACAAGGCCACGGCGATGTTGAGCACATACAACATGAGGTATTCCCACCTCACTATGCTCTCCCTAAACTCAGTGCACTCGGTGGCGCGACAGCAGTCCACCAGATAGAAAATAGCCTGAGGAGCTAAATGTCCATCGCTCTCAGGAAACTAAAAGTTCACCATCACCGAATGTATGGGGGTTGATAGATGTAAATTAGATTGTATGATGTCCATACGATAGAAGAGGGGGTTACAGATCCACCGTTGCAAGCGCCCAAATTGTAGTGGTTTTTCACATAACTTCCTCTCTTTTTTTGTAATGATGCATATATCTAATTCGAAAATGCTTGGAACCGAGCGTCCAATCCGTCGGACGCCCGGCCCAACAGCGCGCATAGCGATGAGGTAGCCCAGCATCCCCCGCGCGTCCACCCGATCCCGCGTCCAGCATCCCCGCACGCCCACACGACCAGCCAACCACGGCCCTCCAGCATTTGCATCCGCGCACCGACACGCACTACCTGAGACTACTAGCTAGCAAGAGAGTGTGCATTTGATTATGTTTTATTTTAATTTCTCATTTTTGTATCCATTTCATGTTAAGTCAAAAATGCATAGAATAAATTTCATAATTCATCTAAAATCACAATAAACCCATTTTAAATTTTTCGAATTTTTTATTCCCCATGGACCAAATTGGTCCAAATAGCAAAACTACTTGTTCCAATAGGCAAAATTAATTGTTTCGACAACCGAAAAATGCTTCGGCGCAGACGTCCAAACCAATCGGATGCTCACACCAAATTACACACGCTTAGCTTCCTCGACAGCAACTAGTGGCTTATGCTTTCATTTTATTTTCTTTTTCGATTTCTCATTTTTGTATCCTTTTCATTTGGAGTCCAATTTGCGTAGTACAAATTTTATAATTCATCTAAATTCCTAATGAACCCATTTTAAATACTTTTTTATTTTTATTGGTACAATTGTTCCATCAGGCAAGATAGATTGTTCCGAAAGGCTAGACTTATTGTTCTAGCAAGCAAGATAGATTGTTTCAGTAGGTATACAAGTTGTGATTCATCAAACCAGACATATTATTCCAATTGGATTAGCCTATTGTTCCAGCAGACCAAATACATTGTTTCAACAGGTATAAAAATTGTTCCAGCAGGCAAGATTGATTGTTTGGAGAGACTAGACTCATTGTTCCAGTAGGCAAGATAGATTGTTCCGAGAGGCTAGACTCATTGTTCCAACAGACAAACGTTATTGTTTCAGTAGGCAAACTTTATTGTTCCAGTAGACAAAACCTTATTTGCTTCAGAAGGCAAAAGTTATTGTTCCAGAAGGCAAAAGTTATTGTTCCAGTACGCAAAGCTCAACTATTCCAGTAGGACAAACCTTATTGTTCCAGTAGACAAACTTTATTTGTTTCAGTAGACAAACCTTGTTGTTCCAGCAGGCAAAAATTATTGTTTCAGTAGGCAAAACCTTGTTTGTTTCAGAAGACAAAAATTATTGTTCCAGAAGGCAAAAGTTATTGTTTAAGTAGGCAAAGTTCAACTGTTCTAGTAGGGGCAAACCTCATTATTTCAGTATGCAACTTTTATTATTCCAATAGGCAAACCTTATTGTTCCAGCAACAGAAATTATTGTTCCAGTAGACAAACCTTGTTGTTCCAGTAGTCATTTCATTTATTGTTCCAGTAGACCAAATACATTGTTTCAGTAGGTATACAAGTTGTTCCATCAGACAAATTCATTGTTTCAATTGGGTTTAGCCTATTGTTCCAGCAGAACGAAATACCAAGTTGTTCCATCGTATGACGTATTGTTCCAATAGTCCAAATTAATTGTTGTTATAGTAGGCATTTCTTTTTACTGTTCCAGCAGACCAAATACATTGTTTCAATAGGTATGCAAGTTGTTCCATCGGACCAAATGCATTGTTTCAATTGGGCTTAGCCTATTGTTCCAGCAGACCAAATACAAAGTTGTTCCATCGTATTAGACGCATTGTTCTAAATAGTCCAAATAAGTGTTCTATTAGTATAGACAAATTGTTCCAGTAAAAATTTATATAGCAACATGGGTCTTGTTGCTCGTAAAAATGCGAGGAACGCGATGGTACAAGCGGTAGGTTAATTAGAGCACCCAGTCAAACGTTATGGTCGTCAAAAGAAAAACATTAAGGAGAATCTTTGACGTCAGCTTGTGCCATCGAATAAAAAAGATGGAGACTTCTGGTAATAAGCAATTCCGTTTTTAGAATTCAAATTGCGTAGTACAAATTTTATAATTCATTTAAATTTGTAATGAACCCATTTTAAATACCTTTTCTTTTTTTTTTCAAATTTTATTTGGTAAATTTGTTTCAGTAGGCAAGATAGATTGTTCCGACAAGCTAGAATCATTGTTCTAGCAATAAAATACATTTGTTCCAATGATATAACTGTTCCACAAGGCGAATACAATTGTTTTCCAAAAAACAAATAGAATTGTTCCAGTAGGCAAAAATTCTTGTTCCAACATGTCACCCGACTGTTCCAGCAATCTAACATTTTTGTTCCAGTAGGGGCAAAAAATTCTTGTTTCAACATTGTCGGTGTCTGGGAATCGCGCTCCTGAAGAGCAGCGGGTCCACGGACCGGCAGACGAGTTTGTAGTTGGTGTGAGGCCCAACGACAACCCTTCTCAAGAAATTTGGTGGCGGCTAAGCTCATGGAAGGTTAGGGCAGCGGTCTTCCCGGACAAGGGCACAGTGCGATGTGAGCATCGTTGAGCCCTAATTTTATTAGTGGCATTGATGACAAAATTAATTAATATAAAGGGCTAGGGGTTTTGGACTTCTAACCCTAGCGAAGACTCGGCGATTTTATAAACCCTAATTTGAAGCGCCGACAATTTTCCGAGCTGCTCCAAGATTTCAAATGCGTGACCCAAGCGAGAGAAGAGGTCACGATAGATTAGAGTAGTTAGGTTTATTTCCTGTTTTTCGTCGGATTTCAAAAGGGTTCAATATCTCGGACTATGCGGATCTTTGCGAATTCTCGAAAAACTCGGTTTCCGTAGTCCACCACTTCTAAAAATACCCAAATATCCCTTTGTGAGATTTCTAGAGAGAGAGAAACCCACCTAAATTTCCCCACAATTTTAGCTCAAAAATTCCTTCTCTATCGGACGGCGTCGGAAAGCTGACGGCGTCCGACCAGCCCAAAATCCAAATTAATTTACATTCGCTTGACGGCGTCCGTGGTTACTGGACGGCGTCCGATAAAGTTCACTTTATTATTTCTCGCTGCCGGACGGCGTCTGGGGGGCGTCCGGTAGCTCCGGGGCTTGCTCGATCCTTGCTGTCGGACGGCGTCCGTTGGGGACCGGACGGCGTCCGATAAACCTATTTTTGCTGAGCAAGACACTCTGTCGGACGGCGTCCGAGTCTGCGTCGGACGGCGTCCGTAGAGTGTAACGGCTAGTCTTTTTGTCCTCTTCCGAGGGCAACGGCTAGTTTTGCTCTAGGGGCTATAAATACCTATCTAGTGGTGGCTATTTTGAGGTTTGTCGCCCACTTCACCTACCACATTCATAGCTCATCAATTAGGTGTTCTAGAGCCATTCCTCCACCCACAAGATCATCCAAAGCCACAATCCATCAAACCCCAATACCGAGCTTCATGGAAGTCCTTCGATCCGCATGATCGGAGCGTTTGGCTTGTTACTTTTGAAGACATCCTTCGTGGGGCGTGGGCTTGAGAGTAGGCCTCGGCGTGTGCCTACTCTTGAGTCGGTGTCACGGGTGACGGAGTCCACCTCACGGAGTGGCGAACGACTACCGGAGTAAGTGAGGCGTGAGGCTCGAGAGCGAGCCGGTCCTTGCGCAAGGGTAGCCTCAACGGAGAGTAGGAGTTGCGGCTCAACTTCGGTCAAACAAACACCGTGTCGCCTCTTATTTACTTTCCGCACTTACTACCGTTGCATTGAATGTGTTGATTGTGATGCCATGTCTTAGTTGCTTGTTGACTTGTTTATCGCTTCCGCTTGCGTATCAATTGACACTAGGATTAGGTCACTATTAATTTGATGATTAATCAACAATTAATCAAAGAAAAATTAAAATTGCCTATTCACCCCCCCTCTAGGCCTTAGGATCCTCTTTCATGCGACTAGGTGATTCGGGTACAGATCCTTCGTACTGTGGAAAGACAGAGAGGAACGATGCAAACCGTGGAGACACAAGTGATTTACCCTGGTTCGAGCCTCCACTGCCGGGTAATAGCTCTACTCCAGTCTTGTTGACTATATGGTGGAAAACAGTACAGAGGCGCCGGGATCGGACCTGGAGGCGCCGATCCCGAGCTTACAGTGGTGACGGCTAAAGGCTAAGGCTACTCGTGGAGGAAGCTTCGGATGCCAATGTTGCTTGTGCTCGGGCCAGGTGGAATCGGATCAGGGATTTCGGGTGTTGAGTTGGCCGCCTTGCAACGTCCAGGAATCCTCCTTTTATAGGCGCCGTGGACCGCCCGAGGCTGATACGGCGGGCCCCGCGCTGGTCTTTGCTTTAGTGGCGAGGTTCTTGTCTCGTTCTAGGGTCCTGTCGGGTATCGAGCCTGCAGGGAGAAACTGGTCGGGTTAGTACTGGACACGTGTTTGTCTTAACATGCCCGTTCAAGGGGGAGAACTTCTTTAAAGGGAAAGCACTTTCCCTTTACCCCCAATATAGCCTTGATCGATCGAACACTTCAAGCGCCACCCGTTGAGGGCGTCGCGTAGCGTAACAACCATCTGCTGCCTGCCAAAGAGGACAAACGACAAGACGGACTGTCCGCGCGTACTTTCCCGGGCTGGGGGTTCCTGGGAGATACGGTTTTCCTCCGGTCAAGGCCGGAGAAAGCACGGTGGGCCATGACAGTTGTCGCCACCTACCCTCGAGCGAGCGGATCACTCGAGGGACCTTCTCCCGGGCTACGGGATAGCCCGAGAGGGACATGGTGCCGCACGGTTTGACCTAGTCAAGCCCTGGGACGCCGCAAACGAGTTAGGCGGCTTCCTTAGTACGGTCAGGAACGGCCTGCCTGGTCCTCTGTTCGCGTGGTGGGCCGGTACGGGATCAGCCCAAGGCTTGCTACAAGGTGGGCCGTTTATCAATCACCAACAAACATGTTGACATATTTGTTCCAACAAGCCAACATTTCTGTTCCAATAGACAACTTTTCATTTTTCAACATTTCAACATATTTGTTCCAGCAAGCTAACATTTCTGTTCCAGTAGTAAAAAATTCTTGGTCTAACATGTCAACATATTGTTCCATCAAATCTAACATTTCTGTTCCAGCAACTAATTTTTATTGTTCTAGCACTCAAATTTTACCGTTCCACCAGACAAAACTTATTTGTTCCATCAGACTAAACATTTTTTGTTCCAGTTGAGAGGGTTTAGCCTATCATTCCAGCAGGCCAAATACATTGTTCCAATAGATATAGGCATATCAAGTCCCAATAGGCATACCAGACATATTGTTTCAATGGAGGTAGCTTATTGTTCCAGCATGCCAAATATCAAGTTGGTCCATCAGACCAGACGTATTGTTCCAACAGGCAAAAATAATTGTTCCATAGTATATGCAAATTGTTTCAAGAAATATTTATATTTATATAATAACGTGGGTCTTGTTTTGTTCGTAAAAATGTCAGGAACACGTTGGTGACAACGGTTTGTCAATTGGAGCTCTCAGTTAAAAGTTGTGCCCGTTGAAAGAAAATGAAAAGGGAATCTATATGACGTCGGCGTTGATGTTAGCGATGAATTTTTTACTTTATTTTCTCGGTTTCTAGCGCGTGAGGGACATGCATGCATACGATTTTCTGTTGGTTGCGGGACGCTACTTGCATGCACGCGCTTGTTTGGACCGCGTCGTCCGTTCGGTGGGCCGGCCGAACGGACGTCCGAACAGTAGTCGCCCCCTATCTAATTTTCTATTATTAGTATTTCTTGCCTTTTAGCAACAATTCAGAGCGGCAATCTTAGCTGTAGCACATTTATAATTAAACCCGGTAAAATATTATTAGATTGAATGTCAAGAGATCACGAAAAGTAACGATTGGAATTTTCCCCAGTAATATTACTACGGTGTAACCTTACAAGTTAATCTGTAATATTAATAGGTGACATCAGCGATGCAATGATGATTAACTGGCGACGTGACTCTGGTATGATTGAACAAAATTAGTGGGAGCCAACATTCTCAAACAGCCGCGAATCCCAAAAGAGCACTACATTGCAGAAAAATCATGGCAACCATGTCCATAGTTATGGTACATACAGAATCAACCGTTCTTGCCCTCTCAATTTCTCAAATACAAGAAATAACACAAATGTGTTAAAAGATTGGACATCCGACCAGTTAGTAGGGCTGATGCCGGTCTTTAGTTCTCCTTTGCAGCCGTGATACCAGCGAACTGGAGGTCCAAGACTTGTCGGTCTCTGTTATGTCGTCAGAACGCCAGCAACAAAGCCGACCATCTTCCCCTCCTGTCCATCCAAAGAGCCCCCTATTTTGCCCAAAACTCTGATGACTATTTGCAGCAGGGCATATGGTCCTGACAACTCCCGTATGGCCTCCATCAAGGATAGCTTCCGCTGAATCTATTGCTCCTGCAGGATCATTTTTTACAGGGAAGTACCCTAGTGTCCCTGCAGTAGTGCCGCCAATCACCCATAACCGGTCATCAGGTAGGGTGTAGTGACAGTCAACGAAGTAGTCTACCTGTCATAGGAAAAAAAAAAAAGTTTAGAACCTGGGGAAAATAACTATCTTCAGCCGTGCCTTGTGAAATGTTTTGACTATCAATTTAAAGAAAGGTGATTTGCCTTGTGAAATGTTTGTGTTGCCATGCTGTGGTTAAGCATTATTGGTAGGGATGAAAACGGTCCGGATTCAGATCGGATAAGGGCAAAACCAGATCCCGATCCGGATCCAGGTGTGGATATATAGTATCGGATACAGATACGGGTATGGATAGTATCGGATACGAATACGAATTGAAACAGGTATGGTTACGAACATTGATCAAAAACTAAAACTCTTAGGTTGTACATTTGAAAGTAATAAAGGCTCACAAATGATTGTTTTCATAATCAAATTTATGTAATTTGTACAAACTAAGTTTATAAGTACTAAAAAAAATTATTAAGAAATAACATGGGAATAAGGGATTGGAATATAATTTCTAAACACTCTTTTGTTTGCTATCCAAACACTAATCCTTGGTTGGCTTGGCTGGACTAATGCCTAGTGGGCTGGAATGGGTTGAAATTTAGAGAATTTGGATCCGTATTTGGATCTAAAACCTAAATATCCAGATCCGTATCCGCCGGATACCATACAATTTGGATCCGAAACCGGATCTGGTAGGAAATATCCGGTAGAAAATATCCGAAAAAATATCCAATCCGATTGGATCCGGATCCGACCGGTCCGGATTGGGAGCATCCGTATACGTTTTCATCCCCAAATATTGGATACTCACGTGGTCAAGGTTCCACCTATTAGTCGCCAAGGAACGGGCATCTCCAATGTTCAATTCTCTACTCCCATTGATCCAATCCCAGGTACTGCGATAATTCAACAATGAACAGTATAACATCCAAACTTTTGCACTTTGTTAATTTGAACTTTAAAACAAGTATGGAATCAATATGTTGTCAAAGCAAGACTAGAAGCTAAATCTATCTTTCGCACAAACTGAATAATATAGTAGAAACTTTTGCGATAATGTAAGCATAATGAAGTCACCTTAATGTTTCAATGTGGGTCAAACACCAAAGTTTCTGATATGCATTTCCATAAAAGCCCACTTTGGCAACAGAAGTCTCCACATTCATAACCTAGGGAAGATCAAATATCAGAGAGCCATTAACAATTTGATAGGCTTACTGCAAATGTCACACATAAATAAAACTAGTATTGTGCACCATTTTACTTGTCAACCAACAAAATAAAGAACACCAGCTATTGGTTATTTGATACAAGGCATTGTGCACATGGTGAATTGATTGGTAGAATTATGCGGCTAAAGAATTATAGAACTGTACAAGTTCACCAGCATGGCAAAATTGTGACAGTGAGAACAGAACTTGAGGCTATATTGGGTGCTTCACTGACGGGTAACAACATATGAAATCATAACCTATACCTATTTGAAATGATAACAATGACAAAGCAATTAAGGCACATGGTAGACAATTTCCACATACAGATAGTAAGTGGTTGTCCTCATCAACATCACCATCAGTGTCAAAGACACAAAGTAGTCCATCAACTGCTGCAGAAATGAGTCTGTTCTGTTGATTTGGTGCAAACTTCACCTGTCCAACAAAGAGTAATAAATGAGTATAAAACAAAGAGCAATAAATGAAAGACAACATGGATAAACATCCACCCAATAAAGATACTCAACAAGACCAAAGTGGACACTATCCTAAGGCTGAGATGCAATAAGTTAGTCCAGAAATGGATTCCAACAATGCCACGAGCACATTCAAATATATGGAATCGAAGTGGCAAAATTAGTCAGGGCATAAGGTGTAGTAGAAAAACATACAAAAGCGTACTGACATCCCAGTGCTAAAAAAACAATGGTGCTTAAGTCATAATGTAAAGTGTAAACGGAAATCCACATAGTCAGGAGGTTTTGAAAACTTCGGTTCTTATTTGATCAATTGTTTTCTCCTTTTTGTACCAAAGGTAAATAATAAAAAATCAATAAGCGCAAAGACAAACATAAGTCAAACTAAAACAAAAGTTTCAAGAAGTAATGCTGGCACCAATTTTATTTTGAACACTTTGTAACATAAACTTTTTCCCTGAACAGTTTGTTTTTAATTGAGAGATCATCGGTCAATTTTTAAACTTAATTCAAGCTTTAGTTGAATCTGATCAGGGGTTGTATAAAGAAAGGTATACTGATGGGCTTTCTATTAATGAGTGGTGCCTTATGCATATTGCAATCTGCACATTTATTTTCTACGATGAAGCAAAAGGCCTGGAAACTGCATTATTCCATACAAGTGAGCATTGACCATGTGTACTGTGGAGAGAGAGAGAGTAAGGTGGTCCAACCACCCAAGTTCTTAAGTCAAAAACAAACTACCAATCCTTTACAATTACAATAACAAAACATAAACAAATTAAGTTGAATTAGAACAATGATGCATACTTGTGTCACATCATCCATGTGGGATTCCTCTAAGCATGCTAATTGTTTTGAATTTCTCCAATCCCACAATAGAACCTGCAACCGAGTAGCAAGAATGAGATACAGCACAAAAGAAGTACATATCACACCAATCATCTCACCATATGGCTATATGAGTTAGTGGCTTAGTGCTACAAGCCAGAGTAAGTAAAGGGAGTGATAGTTATTGCTTCCTAGCATGACTATTATGTGACACGCTACAGACAGATGTTTCAAATTTGCTAAAGCTCATCCACCATGTGTATCCAATTAAGATTGGGCAGTGGCCAAACCATATTCACTTTATCATATCGCCAGACACACTTTGAAAGTTGGAACTATTACAAGCTACCTTTTACTATGTTATTTTGAAAATTAAAAGCAAGAGAACGAAGAAACAGAGAACTCTATAGAACTTGGATTCTTTGACATACAATATTTGTCTGTACAGAGAGGAAATCTTTTTTACGAAAGCAATAAAGAATTTGACCGCCACATATCGTGATGATAACATACACCACACAGTGTGCATACAGGTTGGACAGAAAATTGAAGCCAACCATTGCAGGTACATAGTGGACATAAGATCTATAATGGTGTGAATATCAATGTGACATGTGAAAGAACAATACTTGTTTTACCTGGGCATTAGAACCAGCAGCAAGTAGATTACCACTTGATCCACCAAAGGAGAAGCTAAACATCTCATGTGAGGTGCCACCACTTAGCAAAGAAATCTAGAGCAAACATACGGAGAACAGTGAATGGTTGAATTTTGAGAAATCACTAGACTAAAGGTACCATAGAGCTGGTACAAATAGCAAAAACAGTACACCAGCCATTAATGTCATATCAAATACACAGTGAAGAAAGAATCACAATTGGATATCAATGATAGCGCTAACATTTAGTGAAGAGATGTTTGGTCACATTCAGCAGCAGAGATACAAAAAAAAATCAAAATTATGGTATGCATGATATTCCACATTAAAAATATTTCCATGTTAACATAGACCAGATCCAGAATTTTTTTCTTAGGACTAAATTATGTCATCTGATTTGCATGAATCATTTAAATAATAGTAACAGTCATTACTCAATTATCATCAACAAGTTAGGTGCATGTAAGCATGTTCTACTTCACTTCTGCACTATTTCTTCCCCTTGCATGCAAAAATAATTTAGTGATAATCTAGTGTCCACAAAAAAGATATAAGCATAATTAGGAAACCACTTCATATCATTTCCATGAACTGTGATAGAGATCAATCAAAAACTACCATGGAGATAACCAGCTAAACTAGATAGAGCAGATTACTAGAATTAACTGTGATCAGCACAACACAAAACTACCATGGAGATAACCAACTAAACTAGATAGAGCAGATTGCTATAATTCAAAAAAAATGAAGATGGATTTGGAGATTTCACAGGTGTGTAAAACTTAACCTAGCATGGCACTAAAACTGATTTAAGATTCACCCCAACAATCTAATATTCCAATATTATGGTTTATGAATATATGATCAACAAATGTAAACTGCACTACTGCAGTAAATGCTGTAGTACAAAATCTAAAATATTTCACAATAACTGAACAAAATAAAAAATGCGGAATTTAGGAGAAAGGTTCAACAAACAATCTCATAACAGATTAACAGTGATTTCACAAGGATATATAAGATCGTCAGCGCAGAAATATATTACCAATTTGGAATATAAAAAATTACAAAGAAGCAAATGATCACCAAATTTGGCACTCAAGCAAACTGATAATAATTAATGTATAACTAACAAGAATATTGGACAACCAGCAAGTATTGTATAAACCTGCTTAAAGTTTCTCGTATCCCAAGCTCTGATAGTTCCATCAGAAGAACAAGAACAGATAATTTGTGGTGATGATGGAGCCGAAAAGGAAATCTCATGGATTGTTCCGCTATGTCCAGTGCATTCCCCCAGATACTGTCCAGTTTCTGGAGAGTAGAATTTTAGAGTATTTGTTGACAAAGAAACTGCGAGTGTTGAGATCTCCTGGCTTGTTACCAAAAGTGAAATAAGACACAAAAGACACAAGTCTTAGTAGCGTTCATAATATTTTTTTCCCAACAAAGTAGTATAATATAAAGTTACAACTTAAGAGACATTGCATAATATAAGAGGAAAAGGTGCAAACGGTATGGTTATCGACAAACCTTTCTATGAGTCATGACAGTGTTTTTTTTATAGACAACCATAGACCTCATAGCATGCTGCCTTCAACTATGAACATCAGAGAGTTGGAAGCCATTTAAAATCCTAAAACTAAAAGCAGAATAAGTACACACATTTGTTGAGATTATGCTATTCTACTTCTAATTGCAGTTTAAAATTTGGGCTACAGCCCACAAGAATTACATAAGAACATCACTATTTAATCCATTGAAACCGCAGTAAAGTATATAACGAATTTGGGGAGGGGGGTGGGGGGGGGGGGAGGGCAGCCGAGGGCACCTACCAAGAAATGATTTGGAAGACGTAGTCGTCACCGAAGTTGGTCTGGATGCTGTTCTTGAGGCCCAGCCGCCTTGAGGTGGTGAGGCTATCTGGAGACGAAGATGAGGGACCCGAGCAAGGGCTCGCCTCCGCCTGCGCTTCCACCTCCATTGTCATTGCCGCATCCTCTCCGCCTTCTTCCATCGCGTCACCAGTTACAGCCATTCCGCTTCCTGTCCAAATGAAAAGAGAAAAATTGTTATATACCCTGACGTCAAACGCAGCAGCTAGCCAGTTTCTACCGATGCCAAAATGACACAATAAGATAGCTTCGCTGCTCTCGGACAACATACAGCAGCTAGCTTGCTGCTCGCAGGCAACATACAACAGGTAACATTCCCTCTTTTCACCCCAAGAAAAAAACATAGTAGCTAGCTAGCCTCCTGGATTAAAAAAGACAGCAACTAGCTAGTTGATTTATCGAAAAAAAATTACAGCAGCTAGCACACGATCCTCTTAACAATATTTGACCTTGTAGATAATACATTATCCTCTTAGCAAAGGATGCCAGCTTCTTTCATATAAGACAGCAACTAGCACATGATCCTCTTAGCAATATTTGACAAACATCATATAAGAAAATCACAGTGCTTGTCTAATAGATATTACAGTAGGCAGAGATGCCTTACCGGACATGAGGTAGGCAGAGGCGCCTCACCGGACGGCAGCCGTGGCTGGTGGCGGCGGCCGCTGAGGCAGACAGGGGAGGCGGCGGCTGGGTCGGGGAGGTGCAGGCAGCGCGATAGGACAGATGGGAGGAGGACGACGAGGTGGAGGCGGCGGCAGGGTCGGGGAGGAGGCGGCGGCGGTGGCGGCGGCGGCGGCAGCGGTGGCTAGGGGCGGCGCCTAGCCGCCTAGGTTGGGGAAGGGGAGTGGGACTGTGGGAGGCGGCTGCTGGGTCAGAGAAAATTGGTTATATGCCATCCAGGACAATGCCATTCGTTAGAATGCCACCCTGCGTCGTTAATATGCCACTGATAAAATTGACTTCGTCGACTATATGCCATTTTGACCATTTTTCAGTGATTTCTTCTAATTTCCACCTTTTCCAGCATGTGAGATGATCATCTTGCCCCTTTCTTCTTCTTCTCACATCCTCTCTCCCACACCGACGAGCTCCTCGTCCGCCGCCGTCAAGCTCACCACCGCCGGCCACTGCCCACTGCGTTGCCACAATGGTGGCACGACGTGGTGCAGAGCAGGGCGGCGGCGCGGAGCACGACGACGGCGGCGAGTTTGGAGGCGGGGAGCTTGCCTGTGTTGAAGAGAGGATGTGAGAGGAAGAAGAAAGGGGCAAATTAGTCATTTCGCGTGTTTGAAAAGGAGAAAATTAAGAGAAATCACAAAAAATTGCCAAAATGGCATATAGTCGACGAAATCAATCTTATCAGCGACATATTAACGATGCCAAACTGCGGGGTGACATTTTAACGGGCGGCATCATGCGGGATAGCATATAGCCAATTTTCTCGCTGGGTTAGGGGCGGCGGCGATGGCGGCTGGGGCCTAGGGTAGACGTGGCGATGGCATGGCAACCGCTTTGATGATATTAGGAAAATAAATTTAGAAAAGAGAATGGGTGTATAAAATACTTAGACGAAACGATATAGATGCTTTGGACGCAGTTTTATGCCGTGTTTTATGAATATATTTCACATGTATCGTGTTTTCTAAGTGCTCCATGCGTGAATATTTTATTTGTCATCTATGTTGTTTTACCTGAAACACACGTACCCTCCTCTCACAACAACAAGATAACATAAATCCTCTGCATTTAGGGTATTATGCAGTTTATGTTACTGACATTTGGGCATTGCTAGTTGAGACCCATTTGTCGATGGCACAACTACAAAATTCTCACTTGCGAATAGGGTGGAAACGAGCCGAGTTCGAGCGAGCCAGCCTCCGGCTCGGCTCGGCTCGTTCGTTACCGAGCCGAGCCGAGCTCAACTGGGTGTCCGAGCTGAAAACTAGGCTCGGCTCGGCTCGTTGGAAACTCGCGAGCTAGAGAAAATATTAATTTCCAACTTTTTAAGGCATTAACCATTGCAAAATATAAGTTAGAATTATACATATGAGTATCAAAATAGCTTGTTCATGCATATGTGGGTTTTTGGCTATTTTATGTACCTTTTAGTAATAGGATATGTCATTTTCTAATGGTTAAGAGATAAAATAATCAGCAGTAGCATGTAAACGAGCCAAAACGAGCCGAGCCCGAGCGAGCCAGCCTCTGGCTCGGCTCGGCTCGCTAATGGTCACGAGCTGGAAATGAGGCTCGGCTCGTGCTCATTTACAAACGAGCCGAGCTTTTACCGAGCCGAGCCCGAGCAGCTCGCGAGCTTCGAGCTAAAGTTCCAGCCCTACTTGCGAATGATATCCTTTACATCAAGGGAGGACATAGGGGACATGTCCATGAATCAACTTTTTTTTTTTAAAAAAAAAACACTACATTGAATGGTCTGTACAAAAAATTTAAAAATTCAAATCAGATCAAAACTAAATTAAAACATGAAATCAAAGAGGACCTTAGATAAAAAATAGCCTTAATTTGTATGAAAAGAACCTGCTGTGGAGACAACTAAACAACACTTTGAGAGCTTGGTTCCACATGCCTGTGAGAAGAACTCAACGGTAGCCCGCAACATGGTCAATAAATAAAGAGTAAATTACACTGTTGCCCCCGAAAGTTGAACGAAAATCTCACTTAGCCCCTTAAACTTTATTTTTGTCCGCTGCGGTCCCTAAAAGTTGTTTCCGTATGCCACAAAACCTCAGAAAGTTGGATTTTGTTGCACCACAACCCCCGAAAGTTGGCTTTGGGTGTTGAAAAAATTAGCCTGTGTGACACCCGGAAACAATTTTTAAGGGCCGCAGCGAACAAAATAAAGTTTAAGGGGCTAAGTGAGATTTGCTACCAACTTTAAGGGGCAACAGTGTAATTTACTCATAAGGCTATCTCCAACAGGAACCCCTAAATTTGATCCCCTATAGCCTTATATAGAGGTACTCTTAAAAAAAATTTCTTCCTATATTTTTTCTATCTCCAACAGCGTTCCCTATATGGAGAATTGTATAGGGGGAGGAGAGAAAACCCCTATATATAAGGGAATGGAGAGAAAAACTCTATTTTAGGGAACGGAATAGGGGATGCTGTTGTAGCACATAGGGGAAGAATCCGTCCTCCCCTTCACCAACATCGAGATAGTCTAGACGTGCACTTCCAAAAACACACCCCGGTGGCCACCTAATCTCAAGATAAAAATGGAACCAACATTTTTCCTACTATTATTTTTTTAATAAATCATCTGACTTTCTAAAGAAATGTCTAAGGTTTAATAAAACGCCCGAATCGTTTTTCAATCCTGAATTCAATTATTTTGAAAGTGAGCGTGTCGGTTTTTACTGGTTTTATTGAGTGGTCGTCTTGGTTTTTTTAGAAAAGATTTTTTCATTACTGCTCGGTTCTTATGGAGTTTTAGTTTTTAAAACCCGCAAAAAACCAGTCAATGCGGACAAAACAAATCCAAAAATAAATAAAGTAATGCTAGCTGTATACCGTTGCAATGGTATAGATGATTCGTATAAAACACTGTAAAAAAATTAAGCAAACAAAACACTTATAAAACACCACACAAAACATTTAATACAACACAACACATTAAAAAATAGAGTAAATTGCACTGCATCGCCCGGAAGTTGGCACCTTGTTTCACTTAGCTCCCGAAACTTGTATTTTACTTTAGCGCCCTCTGAAAGTTGGCGCTGTTTGCACGGAGCACTCTGGAAGTTGGCACCGTTTGCACAGAACCCTCTGAGCTGTTATATCTACAGTTAGATGATGACGTGGCCATATAAAAAATTAGAAAAATTAAGAATAACCCTAAAAAATTCAGAAAAAACCATAAAAATTTATAATAATTCAAAAGGCAAAAAATCAAAAAAATCATATAAATTCAAAAAATATTTAAAAAATAAAAAAACCCATGAAAAAAAATCTACCTGACCTAATGCGCATGTCTACATCACCTTCACTAGCAGTGGTTGTCAACCTGAATTTTTCTGTTTGTTTGATTTTTTGATGTTTACTTTTTTATTTTAAATATTTTTTATAATATTTTAGATTTTGATATGATTTCCTAAATTGTTATATTTTATATGCTTTTTCTAAATTTCTATGAATTTTATGTTTTTTCATTTTTAAAATTTTTTTATGAACTTTTAGTTTTTGATTTTATGATTTTCTAGTTTTTATGAATTTTTAAATGGTTTTATGTTTTTATCATTTTCTCTTATTTTTATGATTTTTACGGTGGACATAAATTTTTTATATGGTTTTTTGAATTATTATAAATTTTTTATGATTTTTTTATGGTTATTCTTAATTTTTTCCCTGATTTTTTATATGGCCACGTCATCATCTAACGGTAGATATAACGGCTCAGCGGTTCCATGCAAACGGTGCTAACTTTCAGGGTGCTCCGTGTAAACGGTGTCAACTTTCAGGGGCGCTAAAGTAAAATACAAGTTCCGGAGGTTAAATAAAGTAAGGTGCCAACTTCCGAGGCTACAGTGCAATTTACTCTAAAAAAACCCTCAACATACATGGAACATACGAAATATGACCTGAAACACACTATGCGTTCCTGAAATAAATATTCCCTCGCCTCTTCGATTTCAATCCCGCCTTCTGCCTCCTCCCTCCCGCCCACCGCCACCGCCACCGCCGCCACCTCCCCTCGCTTTCTCTGCCGCGAAGCGTCCGCACGATGCCGCGGTGGCGGCGGCGCCGGGGATCCAGCGGCCGCGCCCCCCCGGAGCTCCGCCTGGCCTACGGCGCCCGCGCTCGCCCGCTCGGCGACGCGATCCTCTCCCTCCTGCCGCTGCCTCCGCAGGAGCGCGATTCCGTCTGCCCCAGCTGCCGTGGCCGAGGCTCCGGATGCCTCGCGTGCCGCAGATGGGCGCACCTGCTGCGCGACGGCGACCCCGTGGCGTATCGCCGCCTCGTGACCCGGGCCTTCTGCGCCGTCGCGCCCGCCGGGGCGGCGCCCCCACCTCCGCGATACACGCCTGGGAACGCCGGGCACTCTCAGGCCAAGGTTTTTCGCCAGCTGCTCTCCTCCTATCTTTCTTGGCGTTTCTTGTGCTGTGCTTCGGTCCTTAGATTTCTGGTTCTTGCTGGGTATCTGAGCCTGGCGTTTGTTTGCCTGCATGGTGCTCGATGCTTCAGCTCGTTCGGGAAACGGTCAAGTGGATCATGGCGGATCGTTCATGTACTACCAAGAACGTTCTTCTAAATGCTTGCCGCGAGGTATGCTGATGAATAACTTCTGACATGTCAAAAACTTAATTTTTTTTTCTGTTTAATCGTGTGACATTTCTTAATGTGCCGATCTTTTTGTTATTTTGTCCCGCATTTTCGTAAAAATACCTTTTGTATCGAACAACGTGACATTCTACAACATTTATGTGAGCATTTTGGGCAGGAAATATGCTTAGGTGTTGGTTTAGTGGTACTGGTAATCCGGATGGGGGAGGTTCAGGTGGTGGCATGGTGCAGTGAGGGGTAATATTGGCTTCTCACCAACTACGATCCAACATATATTGCCTAATTCCAAATTGATATAGAAAACTTAACATCTGGTCCATAGCCCTAGCATCAAATCTGAGATTTTAATTCCTAAGTTCCATTATTTATTATGAGCATGAACATTTCATCAAAGACGACATCAATTCCTGTACAAACAAGTAAGATTCTTCAGATGCAAAACTTAAATAGGTTCCATATCATCTTTTATACCAAAAAAGTCCTTTGCATATAACTTTTACTTTTATGTAAGTGGTGTCCTTAAATGAACACTATCAAAATATCTAAATCTTGGCCATCAATATCTTTATGAATACTTATATTTGATGCATGAAAATGTAATGACATTAACAATCCACAGCCTACCATAACAACAATGTGGTGTGAGTCATAAAGAACGTAACTTAGTTCACACGGGCCAGTGGACCGGCGCCCTGTCATGATGTAACTTACTTCCTTTAAAATTGTTTATTTGTGCATGGTAGTATTTCAGTTAAATATGAATCCAATTTTACTATTTTAGATCATTGTGATCTCATAACTTTCCTCTGATTAGTTGAGTGACATGCTATATACTTTGGTATCATACTTTTTCTGTGTTTCATATCTTTCCAATATTAATTTGAATTCCTTATGATCATTAGGGTGGCCAGACTACATGTGTCAGTGACCTTGTTTCTTCTTCATCTTGGGATAAACTCTTGCAAAGAGTACGTCTAAATGATATCTTCCTTTTTTTCTGATGGGTAAAGCTCTTAACGTTCTTTATTTGATAGAAAATTGTTATGCTTCAGATTGGGGATCTCTTCATGTGCTATATCCTGAGGCACTCATCAATCTTTTTGTCCATTAAAAAGAGAGATTATTATCAGGTCACTGGTGTTCCACTCAATTTGGTTCTGCAAAAGCCTATATTTGTGAGCACCTTCACAAGAAATAAAAAATCCCAATCTACAAAAGTAAAATGTTCTACGGTATGCATTCTTGTACTTTAGTGATTATTGAATTGTATCTATGTCCCTTTGAAGTAACTTAAATTATTGGTTCCAAACTGAAAGTTCTCGACATGCATTCAGTATCAACTTCATTACCAGGCACAAAAATATAGCCAGGATGAAATTTATTGTTTACTTTATGCATGTACATTTTTCCCCCAATACAGAAGTGAGATGTTTACCTCCTTCAGTACTCCATATCCTGTGAATTTATTTCAAATAATTGAACACATTTTTTTAATGAACGATATGAACTTATGTTTCTGGCTCAGGCAGTGATAAGACATAAAAAGTCATCTGGACATGTAATTTGTGCTTGATTTCGTACCTTGGAAATAAGGCTTCTGTTATGAGTTCAGAATCTAGGGGCCTATAAAACCTTATGTTTTTCTTTTGGGTTCAAAAGCAATTCTCTGGCCACATGCTATGCCTTATGTGTGAAACGGAAATGTGCTATTACTGCTAATAGTAATAGTATAACATTGTTGACATGGATGTGGCTGGGACAGCTGGAGATTGGTAGTTTACATTCATCAAGTCATAACTATTTTTTAAAAAGCAACTAATGAAGTATTTGAAGGCAAATAATTGAGGTTGGGACACCAAGTTTCCTCTAAGGCTCTAAGCTTCATTACCATGTTCAAAATCTTCTTGACTAACTTGGATTGTTGCTGCTATACTTAGGCTCTTAGCTAATTAAGTTTCTTTCAAAATATATATCCCACGTTCATTCCCAATTAAATGGTTCTTGTTTTACCCTGGGTAGCTAAAAAATAAACTATATGTTCATTATGTATCTGAATTTTGTATACACATTTAGTATAGATTTCTACTCCCTCCGGTCACAAAAAGAAGTCGCTGTTGACTTTTGGACACGCCTTTGACCATTCGTCTTATTCAAAAAAGTTATATAAATATTATTTACTTTGTTATGATTTGATTTATTATTAAATGTATTTTAAGTATAACTTACATTTTTACATATTTGAACTAAATTTTTGAATAAGAAGAAGGGTACATATGCTGTGCAATCAGCCAAACGGTGCAATCGTCATGCAATCGAACTACCAAAAGTTACAAAAAATTCTGAAAAAATTTGTACATGTACTCTTCAACTTACTCTATCTCTGGTTAAAATTTCAAGTTCAAATTCATCCTATATTCAGAGTTATAAAAAAGAGAAAAAACGGACAGTTTTGATAAGTTCAAAATTGATAGAATTTTCTCTTTTTTGTAACGTTCAATATAGGATGAATTTGAACTTAAAATTTTAACCAGAGATAGAGTAAGTTGAAGAGTACTTGTACAAATTTTTTTAGAATTTTTTGCAACTTTTGGTAGTTCGATTGCACGGCGATTGCACCGTTTGGCTGATTGCACAGCATATGTACCCTAAGAAGAATGGTCAAATGCGTGCCCAAAAGTCAACGGCGACTTCTTTTTGTGACCGGAGGTAGTACATTTTAGAGTACATTTATTTTTCTTTAAAAATGTTTTTCCAAGTTGAAACAAAGCCTCATTTTTTTAATGAGCCACATTCCAATTATATGATGAACATGCACTGAATGTCCTTTTGCACTATGAACACTAAGATGGATTTTGAATAAGCTGATTGGATGGTACATGTCTTGGTGCCCTCAGTGCTGTGTGTGGAACAATGCATGGACGATGCAAAACATTTCTGGAAGCAATTGTGGCAACAGCTCAAAATTTGGGTTTTATTCTTCAGAGAACAACAGTCAGAAAGTTGACTCTCTACAAATATCTAAAAGTTGTTCTGTAAGAAATACAGATCCCCAATGTTCTAGCGAAGGATGCAATTGTTCCAAATTTCCTTCTACTGACAAATCAATACAGTGTTCCAGATGCTACATCCAAGACCCTAGGAAAAGAAAAAGGTTGTACAGTTGGCAGCGCCGCAATAAGCAGAAGCAGATCTGTAATGAGGATAGATCTCCAACAGCGCGGAGTGAATTATACAAACATAAATTCAATCTGTGCAATATTCAACAAAAGGAATCAGCTGCTAACATGAATAAATATGCACACTCATTGGAGCCTACTGGAGATAACACTTATTTACCGATAAATAATGATATCAATTCTTCACAAAATAAAGAGCCATGCAATGAAGCTGTACTATCATATGGAAAATCACTTAGTTCTGTGCTTGATATTAGTCCTTTCCAGGATCTATCATGTGGTTACAGTATGCCAGGAGTCCAATCTACTTATGCCCAAGCTGGTTTCACCAGCTACTTACATCTGAATGTCAGTTCCTTCTGAATCTCCTGATCTTTGTTTTTTCTACCTTGTCCTTTTGTTCTTGCACAATTTTTTGAATATGCAAATTGCTATTTTATACATTCATTTGATCTTTGTGTACTGTTGTAGTATCGTTATTGTTTTCATTTAGGCATACAGTTCTAGAGTAGAAAGTGTCAGAGGCAATAATTTGGATCTAGGGAATTTAGGATTATCCACTACAAAAATTTTATACCTTCAATGTCTTGCTTACATGTGGCTCGTGAAGTGGAATTACGTGGAAAATTCTGAAGTGCACCTCTTTGAGTGGTAAAATGCATTTTGACCGGCATGTGGGGGATAAACAAGAGTGCCAGGAATACCGTGTGTTTAACATAGAAACAATTAGAAAATGTGTAGAAAAAACACAACAAATCTGGTATTATGTTATTCTGTATGGAGGGTACCATTTATGTTTCTAGTCAAATTCCATGTCTTCAGGAGTTCGCATGCATCACTTCAATTCTTGTTTCCTTGCTTGATTATGGTAATGCTTACTTTTCGATGATGATTGTGTCAATGTTTCTTGTAACTAGTACTTATTTGATTAAATGTTTCTAGACAAATACTTTCTTAGCATTAAGCTGCTACCTTATCCTTTTATCACAAAATTATTACAAATATTTATCAGACCATCTTTTAGTAAAAATGTTAAAAACAAGTTTGTAATTTTTGCACAACATTATTCGTTTTTCATAATGTTTTTTAGTGTCTACTTTCTCCCTTGAGTATTCTCAAAATTTGGAAGCACTTGTTGATTTAGTATCTTACTGCACAATATCATGACCTAATAAAGCTTTTTCTATATTGTGGCAGTCCCCTCATTTTTTTTGACTTGCAGATTGGCCCCATCTGTTTCAATTGTTTAATGCTGAATGCTTCTAAATGCATATCAGTAGATGCCTTGATACCAAGACATGCTATTTTTTATAACAGAAGGACATCCTACAATGTCTTCCACTGCAACCGTATCCTTTTGTAGTTTTTTTACCTCTAAAACTTGCGGTAAATGTAAATCACAACATTTTTTACAGAAGGGTTGAAACATGGGATTAAGAGGAATAATATAAGTGAAACCAACATCAAGTATTTTTTGTATTTTCTTGGGTTTGCAGGGGAGGATGTTAGCTGAGGGAGGCGGGAGAAGCAATATTAATCTAGGGAAGTAGGATTATTGAGGAGGTGGTCAGCTGATGTTATTCCAATGACATGGGTGTTTTTCTTTTGTCTGTACACTAGTTGAGGTACTTTTGATGGGAGCTGAATCAAGTCAATCAACGGATTTAGAAAAGGTTTTAGAAAACTGGTGCCTTTGTTACATACAGTTTGTTGCAAGATGTACTTCGGAGCAGGGTTCTTTTTATTGGACATCCCTTGGTAGATGCATACCAGCCAACAAAGAATTGGATTTGCACAATCCTCATCAAAGCACATGTATGCATGTGCCCTAGGGCATGGTAGCATCATGGGTTATGAAATGTCTTGGGTCAAATTTCAGAATTGATTCTTTTACATCAACAAAATTCATATTCAAATTTAAAATATTTCAAAAGAAAATTACTGATTTCCTGAAACTGTGATCTTAGAATATACCAATTACCACAAAGAACAACTCTGCTTGAAAGTCTTCAATCTCAAATATCGCATGCCATGTCAGTGTGTTACATATTAGATCAATTGGTGGTTTTTTTTGACACCGATCAATTGGCGATCTTGTGTTTGTTTAGTTATACATAAGGATTCATGTGATGCCTGTGTTTTTAGATAATAGAAAGTTTCCTTATGTTACTTCTACATTCATAGGATTGATACAAAGAAAATATATGAAACACTTGATTGTTGAATGTTGACATTTATTGGTTTGTAGATGGCTACTCCTATTATATTAATACAAGATATTTTATGTGCCGTAGTAGAAGCTTCTAATCATGTGCAATCACCAAGTCACGTCTCCCCTTGGAGCCATCACATTGTCTGTGGCATTGATGAAACTTTTCTCCTTTTGGTTTAAGATGTATAGATGTTCCAACAAATTCTAAAAACCATTGTGTCAATAACAAATATTTCCAACAAACAAAGATGTTATGAAAATGTATAAATTTCAATCAATATTTTTGCATCACAAAAAATATCAAACAAGGTGGATTGAAAGTACTGCATATTTGATATCGTTTTGAGTTTTTTTGGGAATGATTATACAGCTTAAACATCAAAGACAAATTTTTATCAATAGCAAAGATAGCAATAATGAGGTTAATGTGATCGCTAGAGAGGAGAGGTTGGTTGGTGATACATGAGTGATTAGGAGCTTCTACAGTGGCATACAAAATTTGTTTCTTAATCTGATAATATCTTTGCTGTTTTAACTTTGTGTGGTTATGTAGCATGGTATATATGATTTATGATACATTATGTTCCTGCATTTTCCTTAATACTGTTAAGACTTGTTAAATAAAAGGAAAGGAGCAGATGTGTTATCTCTTATAAAGCACATATTTGGAATCAAGGAGTGCTGTATGAAGTTTTTGCACTGCTACTACCTTGAATGTAGTACAACAAATTCTAACAGCCTGTGAGTGAAACATATTTAATCAGAATTATGTTGCTAGTATAGTTTATTAGTTGAAGTGGATAGTATAGCTCAGAAGCTTTATATCCTACGTGAGGAGCTCAAGTTCATTATTAATTAAAATTCCATTCAGAAAGAACAAAAGCATGTGATCAGCTAAAGTGGGAAAGCGGTCGTAGGTCAATAATGGATGGTCCCATTTCCAAGATTTTTGAGATCACTCGCTATCACCATATGCAGCTCTGTAGAGAAACACCAAATTATGAAATTACGGAAAACAGATAACAAGAAATGGCCTGGCTAATGCATATTTGATTTTTTTGTTTGTGTTTGACCCTTCTATCTCCATTTCACTGTATTATTACATCTTTTATCAAACTTACTGATCCAAATTTATTCATTACTTACTGCCTGGTGAATGGAAATTTTAAATTTTTCAAGGATTGTAATGCTATCGGATGGGAGGTGCATCATAAGTCATAACACAGTTTTTCTATATTTTGATCAATTGCGGGCCTTTTTTGAATGACGCATGTCTGATGTTTCCGTAACCCACAACAAATGGTTGAATGGTGGCCATGAAAGCAACATTCTGATAAAATTTACTTGTTTTTGTTTTTGCATTGATGCAAGATCATATATTGATTATTACACCCAACTTTCCTTTTAGGTTATTGGCTTTCATTGTTAATGCTATTTTTTTTCTGTGGCCAGGAGTCAATGGTTACTTAAATTAATGAAAAATCTCATTAGAAATTCTAAACGCTGCCAGTACATGAAATTATTTCTGAAGCATTGTTCTGCTAACCATAAGGTAAGTTTGAATAGCTCAACCTCTTTTACTGAGTACTGTCATGCAAGAATCACTCAATGGATCAGTTTGTCTACTTTGTCTTTACATTTCCATTTGGTTAACTATCTAAAAGTTAACCATTGAAAATTAAAAAATTGTGGCTTGTTTTGTTGCTTGCCACGATTTTGCACCAAAAGAATGGCAAGCCACAATTTTAGTTTCATAATTACTCCTACAATTTAGTTGGTTCGCTAAAAAAATGAATCTGTATGACAGGTGGGGACATAGAAATTATGAAATTGTGGCATCCCACATCTGACAGTGAACCAAAGTGTTATCCTCAGATAGTTAAAAAACTTCACGCCGACCCCCGCGCCGGGCGGCGCGCAGAGAGACGGTGGCCTGCTTGGCTGTTCAACGACGAGGCGGGCGGCGCGCGGAGATTGATGGGGCCGTGCGCTGGCGGCGGCGTAATTTTCTTCTTCCCCCTCCACGACGGCCGCCGCATCCTCCTTCTCCCTGCTCCGCACTGGCCGCCGTGTCCTCCTCTTCCTTCCCCGCCTCCAGTCGCCGCATCCTCATCCTTCCCCCACCGCGCCGGCTCATCCTACTCTTCCTTCCCTTCCTCCGACGTCACATCCACTTCCTCCCATCTCTGCGCCAGCCGCCGCTGATGCAGGTGGCAGTAGGACCGCGCAGCGCATTGATGGTGAGTGCCCCGAAGAGCGCGGAGGTGGTGGTGGACGCCTCAGGGGAGGAGGCGAGCCTGGAGAGCTGCTTCAGGATTGGGGGAAAGCACGTTGGAATCAGAACAGAGGAAGGCGGCGAGGTCGGAGGCAACTGCCGCGACGTCGTCGGTGAGAGACTCGAGTGATGACACGAATCAAGAAACTTTTTTGGTTATGGCGTAGCATACTGGTCCTCAACTGGTATATTGATCAAACAGCCAACAACAAATTGTTGAACCCCAGCCAGTTGGTACACATGCAACCTGGAGCAGGTGTAGATGTTGACATGCCCATAGAGAATTAGACATCTCATAAACGGAAAAAGAATGATTTATATTATTTGTTTCTATAAAGCAGGTGGAAAAAGGAGGCTTTCCTTCACTCGCTGTGGCCAAGAATGATGACAGCACACAACATTCAATTGGAGGAAAGTCAACATATCATGATAAATCTTTTGCTCAGTTGGAAGCTTATAGCACACACCAGCAAGTAGTATCCTTTGTCTGGGCGGTGTTGACACGAATCATACCAGAGCCATTGCTTGGAAATACTTATAGCAAGAGATCATTAAGAATAAACATTTGGAAGTTTATAAAATTACGTAGGTTTGAAACATTTCATTTAACTGATTGTATTGGTGGGTTGAAAGTTTCACATTTTCCTTGGTTATCAAAAATTGGATTTTCTGATTGCTTTTGTTCAGCACCGATGAGGGAAGAAATTGGTATGGAGGAGCAGAAACAGATCAATCTCTTGCATTGTTGGATTACCTGGTTGTTTTCTGATTTAGTGATACCATTGATACAGACATACTTCTATGTTACAGAAAGGGAATCAAAGCGATATGATGTTTTTTATTATCCAAAGTCAGTTTGGAAGAACTTAACTAGTAGTGCTATCGCTTCCTTAAATGGCCACAATTTCAAGATTTTGCGTGGTACATCTAAGAAAGCAATAAAACATTTGTCCTGTCCTTCAAGAGTGAGGTTTCTTCCAAAAGCAAAGGATATACGACCAATAGTAAATCTCAAAGCTCAATCAAAGGATGGCATTCTAAGCAAGTGTCATTTAATTATTAAAAAAGTGAGGGATGAGAATCCAGAGATGTTTGGTTCTTCTGTTTTTGATTACAATGGTGTTCACCAAAATCTTTCCAATTTCATTTCTTCAGCAAATATTCGGTTGAAGGAGAAATTTAAGATATATATTGTGGTCGCTGATGTCTTGAAGGCGTTTGATTGTATTTGTCATGATATGCTACTCAAAATTATGGATGACGCTCTAAAATGTGATGAATATATCCTGAAAAAATGTACAAAATTAGTTTGCAATAGGTCTAAGAGTGCCATTTACCGCTTTGATTCAAATGTCTCTGTCAGCAAAGTGAACGATATATATGATTTCTCAATTCAGCCATTATCAAGTGGTGGCATTTTTGTTGATAAGGTACTTTATCAGAACTCATTTTATTTATTCTGCAGGGGTTTACTAATCGTATAAGGTGATTACCATTAAAATACACGTACCATTTCAAATGCTTGTCATTAAAAACTACTCAGACCAAATATTTTTGTTCATCTCTTTAAGCTGAAAGGTGGTTTATATTCTTGTCTTTTTTAATTTGAAGTTGAAAACACTGAGAAAGCAATTCAGCCAGTTCAAAGAAGGGATGAGAAAGCGATCAATAACTTTTCGTTAATAAGCAGATCTCCCAACATGGAATATTAAGATATAACTAACTAGTAGATGAGAAAATAAACTGAGAAAGGGAACTAATCCTAGGACATTTCTTAGTAAAATTTGCCGCAAAAGGTATCTGTAACATCTTCCTTGTGATTTAGATCCATATTTCCTTGAAAATTTGTTGGTTGTCAAATTCTCGATGATTGTTTCTTGAAAGCAAGAATCATTCAGCAGTGTGTCTGAAAGCTTTCTCTGTGGATATTCAGGGAACTGTTAGTAGAATACAGAAGGCAGAGCTTCATCGTTTTCTTTCTGAAAAAGTCAGGTGCAATGTTTTGAAGATTGGGCAAAATTTGTACTCACAACAAGTAGGGATTGCCCAAGGAAGTAAAATATCCCCCAACCTTTGTTCCATGTACTATGGCCACCTTGAAAATTCTATGGTATTGAACTTTCTACATGATGGCAAGATTAACTCTGGGGAAGCTGTATCATCACCTGAATTTTTACTGATGAGGTTCATTGATGATTTCATATTTGTCACTTTCTCAAAGAAGCACGCTTTAAATTTCTTCAATAGGATGAGAAGGGGCTTTGTGTACTATAATTGCTATATGAATGATAGCAAATATGGTTTTAACTTCGATGTTGGAAACAGTGAGCATTGTTCTAATAGACTCTACAGAGGCGAAGATGGAATCTCTTTCATACCATGGAGTGGTTTGCTTATAAATTGTGAAACTTTGGAAGTCCAAGCTGATTATACAAGGTATGTCTATGTTATCTAATTTTAGTTGATGAACAGTTCATGAATAAAGATATGAACTTCGTTGGTCATTAATTGTTATATAAATAAAGTATTAAGGTGGACCAACCAGCTAGAGTTTGTAACACAGGCATAAATTGATCTCACCTGAAAACTATCTAGTATTGCGTATTATTGGAAGCTTATTTGAAACCTCGTTACCTGTGCAGTTCATCTAATACTATGCTATGGCAAATTTTCTCAACATTGCCCTCCACGAACCCATGACAACCAAAAACTTGACCCTTTGCTATTCGTCAAAGGCATATATGGCTGCAAGTGGTTATGTTCACAACTTAAATTTCTCTCTTAGTTGTGAGTAATTTAGTTGCGATCATAAGTATCAGAAACTAATAATCCAACTCACGAAGAGTTTGAAGAATTAATAATGAGAACATTTCATAAACAGGTACTTAGACATCACAATCGCCTCCACCATCACTGCGAAGATGCATTCTTCGATAAAGTATCTTCAAAGCAAGCTTTGCCAATATATGCGTCCAAAGTGTCATCCCATTTTCTATGACTCCAATATCAACTCACCAGGCACTGTAAGACTGAATATATATCAAGCCTTCCTGTTGAGCGCAATGAAGTTCCATTGCTATACTCGGAGCATGCCTGATGCTAGCATATGCAAACCAGAGCTATTGCATATCATTAAGAGAACCTTCAGGTATAAGATTTCTGCCACAATTTTCTTGGCAAAGTGTTGCATGGCGTGATCGTTGACCACAATCCATGGAAAATTTGTCCTCAAAATGAGAATAATGTATTGACTACATGGCTAAGTGTGGCGCATAGCAATTATTGTATCGAATGAAACACGGCCTTGTTTGCTTGCCACAATTGTGGCAATGTTTGGCACCAACCAAACATGCATCACACAGTAATGCATAAGCATATTGTGTCTACTATCTTAGACGTATTGCACCGAGCAAGGATCGTTGGTATGTGATTTTCTAGAAATCTCCTGTGGCTTTTGTGATGACTTCTTTTCTGCTACGCAGATACATGCATAGTCTCATTGTTAGGCGGACACAAGATGTTGAGCTGCAGTCCAATGTGCGACCAGTCCTGAAGCTTAGGCGAAAAGAAACCATCTGGCTTGCTCTATCTGCATACGTTCGTGTACTTCAAAAGAAGCAGTCACGTTACACGGATTTGTTGGCGTCGCTGAGAGTAGAGCTTGGGAACTATGGTCATATGGACCATGATTGTGATGGGTTGCGCTATGCGGTGGATGATTCTCACTCGTCAATGTTCTGGAAGTTTAAATTTTAGAAAGGAAACCCGTGGCTGAAATTTTGCAGAAGCCACTGATTTTGTCGACGTCGTTTTGGTGGGTGAAGCTTGTCCCATGCAAGGGTAGTCGTGACTGTCGTTTGGTCAGATGACAGTGGTTCTCACTTATTTTTTTTTATGCATATTTCTGATTCTGCTTAAATTCTACAGCAAATGTTGTCGCACTCGATTGCTAATTTGCTACATCATTTTGCTAATCTTGGGCATTGATTTGTTTTAAACGGTTGGATTTAAATCATTATGAGAGTTGGTTCAGTTGTGCGGTTTGGCATGTAGGCCAATGGGAAACCACGAGGAGGTAGGTGTGCTCGGCTCAGGAGGTTGGCGTCAGGAGAACAGGGAAAACAGAGGAGAGGGAGGGAGAGAGGAAGGAAAGAAAGAAAAAGAATGTACGAAAATTCCGAAAATTTTAGCCTCAAATTTTGTCTTTAAAGCTGGAAAACACACACACATTGGTTAAAAAGAACTAAAAATTTTCAGGAAGTCAATTTTTCTTTGAACCGTACATGCAAGCCCACATACCAATGCCAACGAGCAAAACTATAAAGCATGCGGAGTGAACTGAAGCCAATAGTAAGAAATGGATGTATCGGTTATAAAAAACAACATACTCTATCAGGGCAGAGGGAACATTATGTATCACCCAGCTCTCTGTTTTCCATTGGCATTATGCGATTCCGGAATACATGCATGAGTTACAATGAAGATGCTCATCATTGTTCATTGATCGAATCCTAAGTAGGGTTTCCTATCGCATTTGCAACTTAAGTTGCAGAAATTGCAGAAGCAGCTTCGCAGCCATCCCCGGAACATTCAGGAAAGAAGCACGACCTGGAGTTTGTAGATGAAATATATGAGAAGGTGCTGCCACAGGTAAGATATATCACAGTATAAAACTTGAATGTAACAATTACACCATCTTGTTAGCATTCCTTGATTGCAGAAAATAAGCTAGGCCTCTTCAATGATCTCTGGTAGTTCTGTCTGGAAAGTTGGCAACCATATCTCAATACGACTCCCTCCAGTGCCTATAACTGCATCTGGTCTACGAGGAGATATCACACGCAAAACACAGCCACAATTCTCAAGTATCTCGCGGGCAACCGTTAATCCTGCAATGAAGTTCCACGTCATGTTATCTCGAAGCATACCTTCTGCAAGGAGGTCTGACCCAAATGGTGCGAGGGAATGCATCTGTGTCTGCAAAAAAATAAAAAAGAGTCACATCTGTTGGAGTATGTGTGTGAGCCCATGTATCAGACCCATCTAGAGATCCATGTACTCTACTATATAACCACCCTTCTAGGGTTTGGAATAACAGAGCACTCTTTCTCTCATTCTAACATGGTATCAGACTTCCTCTCCTCTTCTCCTCCCTCCTAGCGCCGCCGCCGCCATGGCCGGCCCTTTCCCACCCTCCTCCTCTTCCTTCCCTCCCCTCCCCTTCCCTCCTCTTCCCGTCCTCGGCGCCGTCCGCCCCGCCGCGCCTTGTGCCTCCTCACAGCCGGCCTTGCTGCTCAGCGTGGCAGGCGCCGGCCGCCCTGGCCTCCTCTCGCCTCGGCCGCTGCCTCTCTCTCCGTCGGCGCCGCCGCTGGCGCCGCCGCCGCTCTCCCGCTGGCCGCCTCTGCTGGCGGCGCCCATGGCCACCTCTTGCCGCCGGCTGCGCCGAGGTCAGCAGCCACCGGGTTGCGCGCCGAGGTTGCGCCGCGCCGCCATGTTGCGCGTCGCCATGAGCACCGCCTTGCTGCCCCGCCGCCTCGATCCGGTGGTGGCGCGGCTGAAATCTTGCTGCCCGTGCCGCCGCCGCCGCCCGCTTTCTTTCCCCTGCGCTCGTGATCCTTCCTCGCCGCCGACATCACCGCTGGCAAGCAGCTCGCCGCGGCGGACTCCGCCCTCGCCGACGCCCTCCTCGCCACCGCATGTGAAGAAGAGGTAGGAAAAGAAAATCTAACATGACGGCCCAACTGGCACGCTTGACAAAGATGCTCTTCACGACCTTGGCTGGCCGGTGGAGGACCGGATCCTGGTCCTCAATGTCCTGCGGGGCCTCAACGACAGCTTCGGCCACCTGCGGACATGGATCACTCGGCAGCGCCCCTTCTCCTCCTTCCTGCAAGTTCGGGACGATCTTGTCCTGGAGGAGATCACCAAGGGCTACACTTCAGGGTCTTCCTCCTCTACGGCCCTCGTCGCCGCTCCACAGAGCACCACCGCCCTACCGCCTCTCATCGCTTGGTCCTCCCCCGGCCAAGCGGGGGTGGAGGGCCGTGGCGCGGGCGTCGTCGCCGGGGAGGCGGGGTGGTGCCGGTCGCGGAGCACGCCTACCTCTGCTACCGGCGCGCGCTTTAGCCATCCTTCGCCAACCCATGGTCCGGACGATCTCGATGTGGCCATTCCAGCCACCGGGACATCGACCTCGGAAGAAATGGCGGCCATGTTCATTGGGCTCCTATTCTATTCAAGCGCAGACCCCACACCGCCGTCCTGGCTCCACCGGTGCCGCGCCGCCTCCTCCCACTGCTCGCCAAGGGACCAGTCAAGGCGCTCGGTCCTTCAAAGACCATTGGTCGACACCACCATCAAGACTGATCGGGTGGTCGACTCAGTGCCTTCTACCACACCACGGACGCCGGTATACTTTCCTCCATCCGACCTCCCCATCCTTCTTGCCCTCTTCCATCATGGTCGGCAATGGTTCTTGTCTTCCTCACACTTCCATGTGGAGTGCGAGCACCCATGGTCCTTTTCGTCTTCCCAATGTTCTTGTTGCCCCAACATAGTTCATAACCTTCTTTCTATTCGCCAATTTACAACTGACAATTCATGTTCTGTCGAATTTGACTCCTCTGGTCTTACTGTGAAGGATTTGGCTTCCCGGCGTCCACTCCTCCGATGTGACAAAGACGGGGCCCTTTACACTCTTCGGCTTCCTTCTTCTTGGTGCATCACCTTCCACTTCTTCGTCCACGCTTTCGCGCCACCACTTCTTCCACTACCGGCACCGCCGCCAGCCACCCCCGCCGCGACGTTTTGGCTCGGCTTAGTCGTAGCACAGATGTTACTTGTACTAGGGCTACTGATGAGCATCTTTGTCATGCGTGCCAGTTGGGCCGTCATGTTAGACTTCCTTTTCCTACCTCTTCTTCACATGCGGCTCATATTTTTGCTCTTGTTCACTGTGACCTGTGGACTTCTCCTGTACTTAGCATTTCTGGCTATAAGTACTATCTGGTGATGGTTGATGATTTCTCTCATTATTCTTGGACTTTTCCTTTGCGCACTAAGTCCGAGGCTTTCACCACGATCTCCCACTTCTTCGCTTGGTGTCCACTCGCCTCGGCCTCACCATTAAGGCCGTCCAACAGTGACAACGGGCGTGAGTTCGACAACAACGCCTCCGCTTCTTCTTCCTCTCGCGGTGTCCAATGCGCATGTCCCGTCCCTATACCTCCTCGAAACGGCAAGGTGGCGGATGATTCGCACCACCAACGATGTCATGCGCGCCCTTCTCTCTGTGCTTCTCCCCGCTTCGCTTTTGGGCGAGAGTCTCCACATCGCTACCTACCGCTTAACCGCCTACCTCCATCGCTTCCCAAATTTCCACTCCACACCATGCTCTCTTGATTCTCCTCGCCACGATCACCTCCGTGTATTCGGTGTGCGTGTTACCTAACACCTCCATTCTGTTCCCCACAAGCCGGCACCCTCCGACTCGTTGTGTGTTCCTTGGTTACTCCCGACCACAAGGGTACCGCTGCTGACCTCACTTCGTCGGGTCCTCGTCTCCCAAGACGTTGTTTTCGACGAGTCGGATTTCTTCTCCACCACCTCCACCCCGCCCGACCTCGAAATGAGTCCTGCTTCCGATCGACCCGGTGGTTCAACCACCTTGTCTCGAGTCTTCTGCGAGTTCTCCACCGGCGTGTTTTCTGATCTTGCCGACACTGTTCCCATTGGGCCATGAGGTCCCGGCTACCACAAGGCTACGCCATCGCCTCTCGCTGGCACTGCTCCGACACCTCCCACGCCACGCCACGTCTTGCGTGCTGTTTACCACCGTCGTCGGCGCCACCACGCCATCGACATCGCCGGGCGCCTCCGCACGCCGCGCCCGGTGGTCCTCGCTTCGCCACGCGCTGCCTCGAGTTCCGTCGTCCTCGGTGCCTCCCGCGCTTCACGCCCGACCCGTCTTGCGTCTACCGCCGCCGCCGCCGGCGCCACCGCGCCGCCGACACGGCTGGCGGTGTCTCTCCGCCGAGCCGCTTTGCCGTGTTCTCGACAAGCTACTCGCGACGAGCGTCGGTGTACCACCCGCTTGTCTCCATCGGGACCTCGTCATGTTCACTTCCCATGGTGACGCGACGAGCGGTGGTGTTCTTCGTCCCAAGATCCTCTTTCTTTGCCGCCGCGAGCCGCGGATCTCTCTAGTACCTCTTCCGTCCGTGGACGCCTGGCGAATCCTCTTTGGCGTCGCGATGGAAGAGAGTACGCGCTCTTCTTGCCAACCGGACATGGGACACGTGCCATTCCGTCTGGTTGCAACGTGGTCACCGGCAAGTGGATTTGGACACATAAGCGGCGGCGGATGGTACCTCGATCGCTACAAGGCTCATTGGTTCTCCGGGGCTTCACAGCGCCCGGCGTGGATTATGATGAGACTTTCAGCCCAGTGGTGAAGCACCTTTCATGTCGCGCATAGCTTCTCTCATCTGGCGCTTCTCCCGCCCCGGCTTGTGCATCACCGGATGTGAAGAATGCGTTTACGCATGGCACTGACCGAGATACCATCTCTGCAGCCGGTAACGGGTTTGTGGATCCGGCTCGCCTTGAGATGGTCTCACGGCTCAACAAGTCGCTTCTACGGCTTGAAGCGAGCTCGCCGGGCTTGGTACTCTCGGTTTGCCACATTCACGGTGACTTTGGGTTTCACCGAGGCCAAGTCGACACTTCTCGCTCGTCTACATGCGGAGATGAGGCGCATATCTCTGCTGCTCTATGTGGATGATATTGTGCTCACAGCCTCCAACAAGACTTGCTTCAACAAGATCATCACCTCTTTGCGGCAGGAGTTTGCTATGAAGGACCTTGGTGTGCTCCACTTCTTGGGTGTCACTGCTGAGCCCGTCGCCCTTCCGGCTTCTCCTCCACCAAGGCAGATATGCTCTCGATATCTGGAGCGGGCGGATTCACCGACCGCAACCCTTGCTCCACCCCGCTTGACACCTGTGCCAAGTTGCCGAGGTCGAGGTCCCCGCTTCTTGACCCTATCGCTTACTGAGCCTTGCGGGTGCCTGCAATACCTCACCTTCACCCTACGGACATCACCTATGCGCTTCAAGAAGTCTGTCTTCATATGCATGATCCCGGAGCCGCGACCTCATCTGTTGAAGAGATCCTCCGCTACCTCCGTGGCACGGTTGACCACGGCCGCTTCTCTCCGGTCTTCCTCTCCATCGACCTCGCTGTCTACACCGACGCCGATCGGGTCGGTGTCCGGACACTCGCTGCTTCCACTCGGCCACGCCGTCTTCTTGGCCGCAACCTTGTCTCTGGTCGTCAAGCGGCGGCCGGTTGTCTCTCGCCTCCAGTCTTGGCGGCGAGTACCGTCTTTATCGCTAACGGCGTGGCGGAGGCTTCACAGCTTCGACAGCTCTGGCCGAGCTTCAAACCCGCCGCCGAGCACGCTGCTTCATCGCGACAACGTCGGCAGCGGTGTACCTCTCCACCAACCCGGTTCAAAGACCACCAGACCAAGCATGTGAGATCGACTTGCACTGTTCATGACAGAGTCGCCATCGGCGATGTTCGGTTCTCCACGTCCGACCACCTCCCGCTTGCCGACATCTTCACCAGGGACCGCCTCCTCGACCTTCTCCGAAGTTCGTTCCAGCCTCAACATCGTGAGTGGCTAGTCTTTGAGCTGGGGGTTTTTGGCCTGTGTGTGTTTTTTTTCTTCACTGGGCTCAAACTCATTGCGCGTAGTTCAGATCATGTGGTGTTGGAGTATGTGTGTGAGCCCATGTATCAGGCCCATCTAGAGGCCCATGCACTCTACTATATAACCACCCTTCTAGGGTTTGGAATAACACATCACTCTTTCTCTCATTCTAACAACATCGTTCCTACAAATCCTCAGTGATGAACCGACTTCTTTGCAGAAACATGACCTTATCTACTACAAAGCTTAATAAATTAGCATTAGTTGTCAAAGTGATTTCCAAACTAACACATGCTTCCCGTCATACTACCAACATTTCGAGCATGTTTGGAGCGGAATGAATAAGCTGGTGGAGTTTTAAGGGGGTTGAATGTTAAGCTGCACTTCGAGGGGTTCTTAAATATGCCTTTTGAAGTTGGTTTGCTTTATTTATGTTATTTTAAGAGTTTTTAGCGGTGGCTTTATGATAGGAAAAAAAATGGACAAATAAACCAAGTTAGTATTCTAGCCAAATAAGCCTAAGCTGCCCTGAACATGCTCTTAATTTCTGTTATGTGAGCGCATAAAAAGCTATATAACTTAAGCTCTAGATTTTTCTTAATTTCATGACCTTACAGTTCAGACTTTATGGAAAATATTAAAAAGATTACAAATTAACTGCAATCCCCATCACACAATTCAATGCTGTAGTATGAACGCAACAACCAACCACTGAATTTTGTCAGAAGGAACCAAGCAGAGGCTTACTAATAATAAACAACCAACTCTCTCTCTAAAAAAAATAACTGGGCTATGTTACTGATACTGAAATCTGAAAATTTTCTTACCATGTACTGCATGTCTGGCCCATCATCATCAATTACAATGAGAGTAACTCCTGCAGGTGCTTCACCTGCATAAATTTGAACTCTTCCACCAAGTTGAGTACGTAGAAGAGCTCCCTCTATTAGATTACTCAGGGCTTGTCGTAAAGCAGGCTCCTCAACAGCAACTTGTAGGGGATGTGAAATTCCTGTAACATCTAATGTGCGCTGCTGCTTATAAGCAAGTGGTATAGCTGCTCCAACTAAATCTTTTAGTACATCACAGAGATTGCATGGTCTGCCTGACGATAAATAAACCGACAAATCATACACCGTTTAACTTCTATGGAGCAGCATCTCACAAGTTATTATACCTCCTGATGATCTAGAAATGGTAATCTGGGTGCGAATAGCTAAAATTCAAAGTTTACTTTAGTAGTAAGTAGGTTAGAAACACACCAGCGTAATCATGAACCCATGTCAAATTAAAGCATAACATCAAAAGCAATCATAAAATACATATACCAGCAAAACTGGCAACATAACTGATTTATTTCCATTGTTCATTTCATTAGAAATAGTTTAACTGCCATGATTCAGGACTATATCAATGAGACAATGACCTAATTGTCTAAGATCAACATAGCGAAAAAAATTAAATCTTAGTTTATTTGAGCATAATAATTTGGAAGGAGTCTTATGGGCACTGTAGTGTTTCCTAAAAAATTCTTTATGAATACTCAAGCTTCAAATATGACCTTAATATTGTGAAGGGTATGTAATAGTGATTTCTCATTTCAGTTCAGTCAATATTTGTGTGGCCTTTGTGACTTGTGAATTGATCTAGTGATCCAGCGTCTCCAATTAGTGGCCTATCTTATAGATTGCTAACTTCAATCATCTTCACTATGAGAAACAAATGCAGCAAGAAATAGTTGATAAAAGAAAATAAGTCACTAGGTGATAATTTATTAGTTTTTATTTCTCCAAGTTTCAACTGAGTTTAAACATAAAAACTTCATCTGATCATAAAAACAGAAGAAACTCCACAATCAAAACTTCTGAAGTATCTTGGCAGGATGTATAAAAGCAAAGTATTACCTAGCATTTTCATGTTCAAGAGGGGCCAGCCAAAGAGGTGGCATGGGCATTACCATGTCTTCCTTGCTAGAATGTAGAGGCAACGTTGGATCAATATTTTGTGAATTATTCCCAGGTACTGATCCAAATTCTGATATGATTCTTGAGGAATGTGGTGACCCCTGAATTTTTTTAAGTGTTTCTTCATTGTGTCTAACTATGTTTGCCTGTCAGATGACAAAAGAAAATTAAGGTAAGGTTAAATAAGGCATATCAGGAGAAAATCAGCTAATTAATCTCATGCCTTGTAGCGATATCTCAGCAAAGGTATTGCTGTCCTGTGTGGTTGAGAATAGTGAAACAACAAAGAAAAACCTAGACAATGATTCAAGTTTGTTACATCATAAACAGCCTAGAGAAAATGACAGATTGTTTTGCTTGAGTGAGATGTATACTAGGAAAGAGAGAGAGAGAGACTATAGACTAGGAAAGTTGGTACTTTTTCTTTGCTTGCTTATGAAAAGGATAACAATGCGCTCCTTAATGTTGACTTTTTGAAGTGCCACTATTCAAAAGAGAGAAACAATTCAAAAGGAAATATAGAGGATAGCTAAAAAAGAAGAAACAACTAACACGGAACTAATCATCCTGATGTTATGTGCAAATTTAATGTGGTGAGGCTTGAACACCTAGCCAGCTGGCCGGTGAGCGGTGATGTGTCTAGCGGCGTGAGGAAGAAGAAAAGGCTTTCTTTTATTTTATTTTCTAAATCTCGAACTAACCAGCTAAGCACTATACATTGGGTAGTCGCCCAACAACGAACTCTAATATTTAACAAATAGTTAACTAACAATTTATACCTTTCCTAGCTAATGAAATCCCGGTAACCTCATAACCACTTGTGTCACAACGCCTGATTACTAAATTAATGCTATTTCTCTTGTGTTGCAACACCTGATCACTAAATTAATGCTATTGCACCTGGTCAGAGCCCACACCCATGGCTGACACCCTACACCAATGTATAGTCTAGTCTAATTCTGGAAAAGATGGTGAGGTTAGGTTTCATAACTAGCCTAAAAACTTTTTTTTTTTGGTATCAACTAAACCATTTCCCTCATTGGTTCCATAACAAATATGTGAATGGGGTATGGTGGACATTCAATTGGCAACAAATATTCAATTAAATAAACAGGGACATTCACTTTAAATAAATACATGAATGGGGATGCTCATTTTATATCCCTTGGTAACAGGGGATATTCAGTTAAATAAACGATTCCCACTATTCTGATCAATTCAACTAGGAAGCTTACATAATAATGGAACTTGAGATTATTTATTGAGGAAACCTTTGAAGAGAGAAATAAAATAAGAGTTTATGTTAAGGAAGTTCCGTACACATTCTTGGGAAATTAAAATTAGACTATCATACTTGATATTCATTTGCAGATTATTGCTTAGTACTTTCTAAATTTTCATGTTCCAAGCTAGAAACAAAAGATATTTTCCATCGTGTGAATTGAACAACACTTCTATTATTAGTCAAATTTTTTTCAAATGACTATAATGTCACCTTAGTCAGATATACAGCTTCTTGAATCTGTTGCAAGGCATCGTTCAAGTGATCACCTTGGATGAGAATATCTTCAACAATATCATAAGGGATCTGCAAAAAAGGAAAACATAAGAACTGCCAGGCAAATTGATGATCCCAGGACCTATACATCCTTTTGAGAAAGAACTAAAACCAATACAATAGCAGACCTCACTTTTCTTTGTATGACCCGATAGCATCTTCGCAAGAGCTCTTATATTAGAAAGGGGTCCTCGAATCTGCCAAAATATTTTCTAAGGATAAATGTATTTACATTTTTTTGCAAATTGCAACCAACAAACTGAAAAAAAAACTTGCCTGTTCTACTAAGCCACTCATTCTGACATTGTTTTGCCAGGACGTTTGTTGAAGCAAATTTGCTTTCTGCAAAGAATGGTTCACAGTATGGTTACCAATATGCTATTTTCTAAGCTTATCATATATTAGTACTGGAGGCTAATGAATTATATGGGAGTTGTCCTGTAATAATGATCAATTGATACAAATGCATGAAAATTGGGTGTAAAGGCTGTGGGATTTGTTAAAACCTAAAAGACTACCATAGGTAGGATTCACAATTTTTACACCTAATTTTCATTGAATTTTCAACTTCTGTTGCATTTTCACATGTTCTGCTAACATGAATTATGACCCATGTATACTGATAATAATAATTTTATGATATAATACTATCTGATTAAATGAAACACAGCAATCTACCTGATCCATGACATATGCCATTGCCAAAGTTTTAGAAATAATAAGAGCACTGTTCTTCCATTCATTAACAAGCTGCGAATAACCATTCGCCAGATCTCCAGAAGTTTGTAGATGCCAGGCTTTCCCTTTAGTATATGGAGGTATACCAGATGATCTGTCTATGAATGGGGTAGATAATAACTGAATATCATCAGCACAAGAGTTCATGGTATGTCTGACATCTAGTTCCGGAGTCTCCGCAACAAGGAAGCCAACTACAAAGGGATGTTTAACCATTGGAAGAACTATAGCTCCATATTCGGTAATAACTTCCATCTGCAGTATATATTATATAATTATGATCAAAATTAGGACGGATACTAGGTCTAAATAAAAGATATTGGTTAAGTTTATAAAAACTGGAGCGACAAACATATTTACTGGGAAGTTTACAGGTTGGAGTGGCAATTTACTAAAATCATGATAGAACAATGTTTTTCAAATTGTACAATATAGGTGCAACTCACATGAATGATGTTACTATCAAAGGCTAACTAAACCTATTACCGCTATAAACACAAGTGAATCATAGCTTAGTCGGTAGATGGTGGTGGACTGTTCGTGCATAGTGGGAAGAATGTGTGTGCACGCGCCTGTTCACATGCTTCTACTATAGGAAAAACAATCAATCTTACCTGGTGTTTCACTAGAAAAGCTTCTGCTGCTCGTAGGCCAGCAGATACAGAGAAGTTACCAACTAGCATCACAGTCTCTCCTTCAGGAACATTAATTTCAGGACATAAGGCAACTCGACGTAGTTCCAACTGATCCATAATATAACTGCCAGCAGGCCTCACATACACCTACAAGATAAGTAGCAACGTGCAATTTTCTTTTAAACATACAAGATCCACAATAAAAAGATATTTTATCCAGCTCAATAGCAAACCAAGTAGAAAATAAAATGAACCAAGCATGAAGGACCACGCCATCATTCGTTTCAAAACAGGAAAAGGAGATTTACTGAAAAGAACATATTTAGCGCGATTCCATAGGGCACAAAATTTATGCTGATCAATTAGTCTTCAACAAATCGGTTACAGTTGTAACTCCATGTCCGCATTTGGACTTGGAGTTTTTCTTATTGAAAGATCCAGCAATGTTGGCTTCCTGTATTAATAAGGGAACTGTACAGGGGGATAAAAATCCCAGAGAAAAAAAAAACCGATGTAGAGCACCGAGGTACAACTGCAGCGCAACGGTTGCCGCCACCGCAAAAGCCTGATCATGCGACCACCTTGCCCACACACAAGCTAGCCCCCCTGCGGCACCACAACACAACCAACTGAACAACTGCCAGCCGCCCCACCAACCCATGCCAGCACCCAAGCGAAGCTAAAACGGCTCCCAAAGAGAAGTTGGTCTAATTTGGACTCGGAGATATTGCCATCCTAGCATCATTTAGGCATCAACCTGGTCAGATCTTTTGTGTTCCATAACTCCAACTAGCAAAAACATAGTCCTGGACTCCTTGTCATGTACTATCAATGTACGTTTTTTTTTCTACGAATAAATAGCAGTAGGTAGTAGTAGTAGTCGTAGTTACTCTGCTGTAAATTGCACAAAAATTGATCGCCTGCAATTCATTTTGAGGACCAAAGAAAAAAATAGGCAACAGATAACAAGATTACAAGAACAACGTACAGAGAGGACGGCCTCCCGTGAGACGACCAGCCGGAACATCTCGAGCTGCTCGGCGCAGAGACGCTGGAAGTCGGCGCTAGGCTCCGCGGCGCGCCCCTCGCCGCGCGGCTCCTCCCCGCACCGCACGCGCCTGAACCGCACCGGCGAAGCGCTCGAGGCCCGGCGGATGGCGGCTGCCACGGCCGCCGCCGACGCGGGGCCCAGGTCCTCCTCCTGCTCACCGCCCTCCCCATCCCCCGCCCCGTCCACCGCCGGGGCTGCGACGTGCCGGAGAGGCGAGTGCACTGGGCGAGCCAGCCCCCCGCGGGGGAGGACGGCGAGGGGCAACTGGGTTGGGATGGAAGCGAGGATTTTGCGGCCGTGGGGAGCCGGGAAGCGGGTGAGGTGGAGGTGGAGGTGGCCGTGGATGAGTGCCATCTTGGGGAGGGAGCAGGAGGAAGACATGGATCACCGTGGCGCCGGCGGCGGTGTCCGTTTGGCCATCGGCGAGCACCGGCGTCCACCGCCGGCGGTTGTGTAGCGAGCGCCGCCTCTTCAGACTTGAGCTTGTGGTCAGTGGCCGAGCCTGACGACGTTATCTGACAAAATTTCAAAGCTAATACTTCACCGAAAGAGAACTTGTCCTGCGCCCAAGGCCCCAAGCTATTCCAGCATGGTTTTTTTTCCCTTCATCCGCAGAAAAATCATCAGAAAACACCGACAATATTGTCGTCCCATTTCTTCTCGCTGTTCATCGCACACATACCACTGTTTGTGTTTGAGTAGCTGATCAAAGCGGCACTGAAATTACTCATCAATATCACATTTTCTATTGTATACCTGGACATCTCAGATCGCCACCACATTTTAATGTTTTATTTTGTTTTCAAAACTGCCGTAAGTTTCATCTATTTCTATTTGACCGGTAAGTAACCTTTTTGCCCCCTGGTTCAACTAGAAAGAAATAATCTAGAAAATTATAAAGAGTTTAGAAAGTGGAAAGGCTACGGTCCGGGAGTCTGGCGTAGCGCGCGCATAACGGGGAGGAGGGGCACTGTGCACATGTAGGGGTGGGGCCCATGTGATTTTTTTTTCTTTCGGCGACCATAAATTTTGACTGGGTGCTCCAATCCAAAAGTCGTTTGCGCCAATGTGTTTCTCGTATTTTTACGAACAAAACAAGATATATGTTGCCATATAACTCTTCAAACTCACCTGGTGAAACTTAGGTTTCGTCTACTGAAACTTGGGTTTTCGCCTACTGAAACTTGGATTTCATATTCGTTAAACTTGCCGAACTGTCAAGTTTCGTCAGGTTTAATGCAAGTTTCATCAAGTTTCAACAGGTCTCATCCAAGTTTCTTCAAGGTTCATCAGGTCAATCAAGTTTCAACAGGTTTCATCCAAGTTACATCAGGTTACATTGAAGTTTCATACGTTTCATCAGGTTTCATCAGAACAAAGCCAAGTTTCGCTAGTATAGATGTAAGTTTCATAAGTGCTTTCTTCTAGTTCACATCAAAAAAATTGAAAAGTGAAAAATTCAAAAAAATTCAAAAAATATTTAAAATGGGTTGCTCTCGATTTTAGAATAATTATGAAATTTATTCCACGCATTTTGAACACTGTTTGAATTTTGTACAAAAATCAGAAGTTTAATCGAAAGTTTAATCAAACGCAGTGCTTTATCTAGTCGCTAGCTAGCTGCGTGGGAACGCACCGACGCGGACGCATGCAGCGCGTTGGATTGGCTTGGTGCCAGGGATCGGATGGCCCAGGTTGGTCCGGACCGAGCGCCAGGCGTCGGACGTCCGATGCCTGGCGCTCGCCAAAAGAAAGATATGATAAAAATTCTAAAAATTCTTTAAAATGAAAAGATTTTAAGTATGGAATAAATTCAAAAGTTTTCATGAATTTTTTTATTTAGTATAAATCCTTTAATAGGATTTTAAATTAAATAAATTATCCAAAACCTTGATTTTGTTTCGCATTCAAATTTTTCTTTTTTTTCTTCTAATTTTTAGAATATTTTCTCATATTTTATTGAGTTTCATATATTTTTCTTAATTTATTTCTTACTAGTCGAACTGGGGACAAAGAGTCATTTATTGATCAAACTAGCGGTCAAAGAGCTTAAACTGACAATGGTGGCAAAAACGAAATTAACTCTTGAAAAGTGATGGCAAATTTAAGAAGTCCAATTATATAGTGGCAAATGCAATATTGCACAATTTTTTAGTGCCACAAATAAAATTTTCCCTTCTTTTACCTCCCTTATCTTTCTTCCTATTCTTCTACCTTCCTCCTCCAGTGAACTTGGCGACACTGTGCGCCCATGTGCACCCCTTCAGTGCTTTAGTGACCAAACAACACGACGACGACACACTTGCACGTACGTGGAAGCGAGCTGAGGTGGTGGTGATGGAGCGAGGCAGCGCCGCCGTCGGAGGAACTTGGGTTGGTACTCATTGATGGTAAGCAAGGCAGGGGGTGGCAATGTGATGAGCCCTAGGGGCTGCCACAGATGGGGAGAAGGGAGGGAGGAGAGAGGAGAGGAGGAAGACCATATGGAAGTGGTATTTTCGCTGCAAATTTAAAGAGAAATGATGGGGACTCTAACTTGCCAACCCTCAAAATGACATGTTTGCAATGAACTGCAAACCAAAGTGGCATGATAATACTTTCATGTTTTGTAATGACATTTATACATAATAAGAATTTAATAATGGCTTGGATGCAAAACTTGCCGAAATGCTTTAAATCCATAATCTCAACTGAATTTAGAGGTTTCACCTTATGACTTTTTAGATGTTTTTTGATAAACGACTTTTTAAAAGCATCCGATAGAAGCGTCATTCCCATTGTGCCTTAAAAGACTAAGAGCATATCCAATGATAATCCTAAATACCGATCGAGTCTCTAGCATTAATTGTAGAAGCCCTAAGAAACGTGTCTACAATAGGTTCGCCAGGAGTGCTTCCCCAGGACCTAGAAGGCCACCCCATCCACCCCATGATCTCCTTACGGAGTGTTGTCATACTTCATGATAAACCCCGCACGACAAGGTTATTTATAGGGGTATTGTGGGCAAAACCAAACCATAATATATATGGAATTATCCCTACATGTTTCTTGATGGTTAAGAAACCTTCCGCTATAAATATGAGACACCTCTTTGTAATATGTGTCTAGCATATGTGATTATCAAGCTGTCGGGGATTAGATCACGGCCCATAGCCATGGCCCACTCTCTGACGGCCCAATAGAACAGCCTACCAGGGCCCAGCTCCCTGGAAGGTTCTATCAGGCCCATGTGCATCCTGCCGAACAGCCTCTTGGCTCAAGACGCGGTGCGTGAACGGCCTAGGATTCGTGTTTGAGTCCTACTCGAACAAGAGTTCTCACATGCGACTACGTGAAGACCCTGACGTTGGTTTCCGGATTGGAATAGGAGTCGTGATCCCCAAGACTAGGAGTATGCCTTATCTACCTCGGGATATATTTGGCATGTATGAGTTCGTTTTTATCTCGTAGTTAGCCCGCCCGATATTCCTTGGTAGAGGTCGGTTTGCTCGGACTATATAAACAAGGCCCTACAGGCGTGTAGAGGGGCTCTGTCACTTGATCTTCGCATTATTGCTTCCTCAGACACCATAATCTCGCCGGACTTGTTCGTCTCGCCGAGCCACCTCTTGTATTCATCTCGATATATAAGAAAGGCCGTGAGGGCTATTATCTCTCCGAGAGGCTGAACCAGATAAAAACTCGCCTCTCCTGCTCACGTTATTCGTGGTTGTTCGGCGTGTCTCCTATCTCAATCTTAAAGAACCTTAGCGACTTGAGATCGATATCTCAACCGTCGACAGCTGGCCCGTCCGTGGGGACACGCAGATCGAGCATGTCGAACTCCGTCAGCGATACAGAGATGCTTCATGAGGGCTACGACTCAGAAGGACAGGATGTCTCATCCCCTGTCAGTTCAGATCGATCTGTTCGGTCTCGAACACTTTCCGCATCCGAGGCAGATGTCTCCGCTTACATGGCAGAGATAGCCTCAGATCGCACTCCCGTCATCGACAACGACTACGGAACTGATGATCTTTACGACGATTTAGATTTGTCAGATTCCAAGGCTATGTCGGTAGATTCCACCTGTGGAGACACAATGATGACACCGCCTAGCATACCTTCGCATGGCCCCCGCAAAGATTAACATGGCCGATGTGGGAACCTCGAGGATCCCCGCGACGGCCGTGGCGGTCGGCGAGGTCGGGCAGATTAACTCTGCTCGGCATCAAGACGAGGCTGCGCAGGCTGCTCGCGAGCAAGACGTCATTTGCCGCAGCCTCGATGATTCCATCAATCAGACCTTAGCACGGTTTCGCGACCGGTGTAAGCGACAGCGTCGCGACCCACCTCGCGTGCCGGGGCTAAGTCTCCCGGCGGAAGCTTCCCCTGTTCGGGTCAATTCCTCGCGTGACCGGACTCCAGTCGGGCAGAACGCGGATGGTTCAGGGATCCCGGGACCCATAGATCGAAGTCGGAAACGGCTCGAAGCTATAGCAACGGTCCTTAAATCCACCAATCAAGCTGATCTCGCCCGCGTATGGCGTCTTTGTGCGACTAACCTAGAGCGACCGGTCAAGGCCTAAAGTCTCTAGGAGAAGTCAACAACTCCTCGAGCGGCAGCAACCAAGCTGCCGGAATGATTCGGACACTCGATCGATCGCGTGACCCCGCCACCATCGGCGACCATCGCCCATGAGCAGGCTACCCGTGGTCGCCGCCGCCGCCAAGTTCTCGTAGTCATCGCGACCACGGGGGCAAGCGCGCGCGCGATGATCACGGACGGTCCCTCGTGAGGAGCGTCGTCGCCGCCACCACGAGGAAGGAGCGTGGTGGATTGTCCCGACGAGTTTCTCCAGCCGAAGTCATCCTGCTCAGCAGAGTTCCTCCGCCAACAGACCAACGCCTTCTCAAGACTAGGTTCCGCGGGAAGGTGGTCGGTCATATGCTTTGGGCTGCAGGGCTTTCACTGACGAGCTTCGAGCCGTCCGATGGCCCTCAAAGTTCAAGCCAGGTCACATGGAGAGGTACAATGGGACTCGTAACCGGAGGAATTCCATTCCATCTACGCCACGGCCATCATGGCGGCGGGGTGACGAGCTTCGTCATGGCTAATTACCTCCGATCGTCCTTGAGGGTGCCGCTTGACGTGGTTGTTCAATCGGCAGGAGGGTTCCATTAGCTCATGGAACCAGCTTTGTGACGCCTCGATCGCTAATTTCCGAGTCTATTACGTGCGTCGGGCAAGGAGGATGATCTGCACCAGATGATCCGGATGAACGGGAGACCTCCGCAACTTCGTGAAGCGTTTCATTAAGATCCGCAACACGATCCCGAACATCTCGGATGAATCATTGTTCGCGCCTTCAAAACGGAGTCCGCGACGAAGCGGCTCACCCAGATCTCGAGATCAATGAGACTGGACCGCCAACGACTGTTCAAGGCGGCCGATCATATGCCAACGCTGCAGAGCGCGCTCAAGACAAAAAGGCGTTCGACAAGGGCGAGCCGCCCGACTGGTGTGGATGAGAAGAAGAAGAGCAAGAAGAATGTCCCCGTGACAAGAAGTCCTGAAGAAGAAGAACAAAGGTGATGCGAACAATACCGTCGCGGTATGGATCGCGCACCTCCTCCCAAGGATGGGTAGAAGAAGCCCAACAATAATTACAAGGGCAAAAGCTCGCTTTCGGGAGGCGGACAAGGCAAGAAAGGTCCGAGCGACCGATTTTGCAAGTTCCACCAAAGACTACGGGCATAATATACGCCATCAGAGAACTTGGGCTGCAAAGCTCAAGATTTCTACAACAGCAAGGACCCAATGCCCACCCCGCCCGAACAAGGTGATGCTTGTAAGGCTATGCGCCAAACCGACGATGGTGATCGGAAGATGATGATGAATATCAAGAGCCCGTGAACCATATCGTCGTCATTTTCGCGGCTCCTCGACTTACACTCTCTCGGCGCGACCTCAAGGAAGCCGCCGGGAGGTCCATTAACGTCGAAAAGGCAAAACCTCAATCAATCGATGAAGTGGACCGAGGTCCCCATCTCCTTCTCTCGGGAGGATTGCCCCATCGATGACCAAGCCTCGGCGGCCCCATCGGTGGTCGCCCACCATCGAACGCGAGAGTTGGCGGTGTCTTAGTGGACGGCGGGAGCGCTTTGGACTTGCTTTCTGCTAAAGTCTTGGACGAGATGCAAATTCCTCGTTCCAAGCTGAAGGAAGTCGCAATGCCCTTCTACGGAATTGTTCCGGAGAAGTCGTTGCCGTTAGGCGAGGTTGTCCTGCCTGTCACCTTCGGCAACCCAAGCAACTTCCGGACAGAGTTGATCACTTTCGACATGGTCGACTTCCCATCGGCGTACAACGGATCTTAGGTAGGCCATCTCTCGGTAAGTTTATGGCCGTGTCCCACCACGCTTACCATTGCGTGAAGATACCGGGTCCTAACGGTGTGATCACGGTCAAGAGCAACTACAAAGCGGCTCTGGATTGCGACGAGCAGTCCCTCGCCCTGGTCGACCAACTTCCGCCGCGCGGTCCTGAAGTTCCGCAGATCAAGTCTGCACGCCCTAGGGTCTCCCTTCACCGGGGAGAAACCAAGGAAGTTCCATTGCCGCTTGATGATACTTCCAAGATAGCTTCACTTGGGGCCAATCTGACCCCAAATAGGAAAGCGAGCTCATTGCCTTCCTCCGAGCTAATGCGAGATGTATTCGCCGGGAGCCATCTCGACATGCCCGAGTCCCAAGGAGGTGATCGAGCACAAACCGGTCGTCCGTGGACAAAAGCTCGTTCGCGCCAAGCTTCGCCGCTGAATTCAAACAGGGGATCATCAAAGATCGACAGGCAAACCGCTCATTCTTTGGTTCATCCGCGAGGTTGATCACACCGAGTGGTTAGCCAACCTGCTATTGTAAAGAAGAAAGGCGGCAAGTGGAGGATGTGTCGATCACACGATCTGAACGCCGCTTGTCCTAAGGACAATTTCCGCGCCTCAGATTGATGAGCCGGTCGATGCGATCATGACGCCTTGACTCGAGTTTTTAGATGCTTACTCCTGTTACCACCAAATAAGCATCTCCCGAGGATGAAGAGAAGATCGCCTTCATCACCCCTTTCGGCACTTTTCGCTATACGACCATGTCTTTGATCTGCAAATCTGTCGGTGCCACGCCCAAATAACAATGGAGAAGACCTTCCCGAACAATGTGAAAAACACGGAGGTCTATGTCGACGACATAGTTGTAAAGAGCAAGTATGCTCCAGATCATGTAAAAGACCCGGCAGAGACTTTTCGTAATCTCACCGTGCATCGAATAAAATTAAATCCAGAGAAGTGTACCTTTGGTGTTCGATCCGAATGTTGCTCGTTATGTCATTGGCTCGCAAGGTATTTACGCCAACCCCGAAAAAATCGAGGCCATTGAAAATATGCAGCTCCAACTATCATAAAGGAAGTACAAAGCCTCATCATGGCGGATGGTCGCTCTAAGCGTGTTTATTTCCGTCAAAGGCGAACGCGGGCGCCCTTCTTTAAGGCCTGCGCAAGCACAATGGTTTCGAGTGGACGGAAGAAGCCGATAGATCCTTCCAGATCCAAGCGATACTGTCCAATCCTCCTGCTTTGACTACCCAGCGGCATGGCGGCGGCTCCCATCAGTACCTAGGTTGCACGCCACAAGCGGTGAGCGCTTGATCTTGATTGGGTCGAAAGGGAAGGCATACAACGACCAATCTATTACGTGAGCGAGGTACTTCACGGATCAAAGGCGTTACCACGAGGTCCGAAGCTCCTCTATGCCTTGCTCATGTCCTCCGTGAGCTTCGCCACTATTTCCAGCGCATCAAACATCGGGTCCCGACCACGTTCCCTCCGGGAGAAATCCTACTAACAAGGAATCCAATGGACGATAGCTAAGTGGGCAATGGAACTAGCGAGTTTGATCTCATTATTTGTCGCCCGAACCGCTATTAAGTCACGTGTCCTAGCTGACTTTGTCGCCGAATGGACTTGCCCGCTCAAATCCCGTGAAGCTCCCGAGCAACCCGATGAACCCTCTTGGACCATGTTTTTCGATGGCTCGCAGACCGGAAACTTCGGGCTGGTTTTGTTCTCATCTCCTCAAGGAGAGCAACTCCAAAGATTCTATCCAACTACACTTTGCGGCGACTAACAACGCCGCAGAGTACGAGGCCTCCTCGCGGGACTAAGAGCGCAAGTCGCTTGGTGTCCAACGGCTAACGTGAAGGAGATTCACGGTGGTCATCAATCGAGTTAACAAGGAGTATCGATCTTTGCGATAACTCAATGGCGCGATACCGTTGAAGTGAGGAAGTTGGGCGGCATTTTCGATTTTGAAGTGCTCTTCGTGCCAAGGAAGGACAACTTCCGGCCGACCAGCTATCCAAGTTTGATCTCACGCGAACTCGCTTCCGGCAGGGTGCTCGTCGAGCACCTTTACAAGCCCTCAATCGCGCCCCGGACGAGGCGATCGAGACAGTGGTGCCGTCTCCGTTATCGAAAGGTGCGGATCGACAACGCCATTTGTCCCAGATCTTGCGATGGGACCTCGCCGACGACGGCCGAGCGGCGTTCCGCTTATAAGGCGTCTTGCTCCATACAAGCTTGTGGACGGCATCCTTTACCGCCAAGGTGCTCGGGAGTTCTTTCCAAGTGCATCTCGCAAGCGGAGGGTGTGTTCCTTCTTAGGGACATACACGGGTGCTCAGGCAACCACGCCTCCTCGAAACTCGGTCGGCAAAGCGTTTCGCATGGGCTATTATTGGTCCATCGTTACAAGATGCCCGGACATCGTGACTAAGTGCAAGGCTTGCCAATTTCACGCCGGAAGGCACACAAGCCCGCCAAGAGCTCCAAACAATCCCCATCTTGGCCTTTTTCCACATGGGGTCGGATCTGCTCGGCCCATTCCCTATGGGGTACAAGGGCTATACACACCGCTTGTCGCCATAGACACTTTTACAAAGTGGATTGAGGCGAGCTCGTGTCGTCTCTTCACGCCAAGACGGCTGTTCGCTTTTTCAAAAGCAACGTGGTCACGCGCTTCGGGATCCCCCACAAGTTGATCACTGATAACGGTACCCAGTTCAGAAGCGAGCTATTCCAGGAATACTGCGAACAGCTGGGCACCAAGGTCTGCTTCGCTTCTGTGGCACACCCACAGAGCAATGGAGCAGTCGAGCGAGCTAACGGACAGATAGTCCAGGGTATCAAACGGCGGGTATTTGCTGCTCTCAGCGAGCACAGCAAGGCCTGGGTCGACGAAGTTCCTTCCGTCCTCTGGGCAGTTCGCACTACGGCCAGCCGGGCGACCGGGGAAACTCCTTTCCAATTGGTCTATGGTGCAGAAGCCATCCTGCCCGCCGAAGTTGTACTCGGTTCGCCTCGCACGAGCTCAGTCAACCTAGTTGACGACGAGCAAGAGCGCCTCCTCGATCTCGATCTCCTCGAAGGCACACGCGACCGGGCACAAGTCAGAATGGCACGCTACCAGCAAGCTCTTCGCCGGCAAGCTGCCAAATCAGTTCGACCAAGGGTTTTGAAGGCGGGCGACCTCGCTCGCTACGCCGTGTCCGAACTTGTCCAATGCTAACAAGTTAACTCCTCGTTGGGAGGGCCCGCTCACGGCCGTTTCTTACGCCGCCCGGGGCCGCTCACGCTGGCTATGGAGGACGGAGAGAGTTGACCAACACTTGGAACATCGACCCGACCGTAAGTTCTTTGTGTAGGTCTTTTACGTGTTTGCTTAGCCTCGCTTTTGTAAAACTTGGCGCTTTAGTTCGCCCAAGTCCCTCGGGCACCATGTAAAGTTCAATCCAATTCTCGGTGAATCCTCGCGCCTCTGTGCCCTTTTCACTACTTGTCTTCTCGGACTACTTTCTTCTGGTAACACTTGATGGCTGCCCGGCCTTGCGAACTCTTGGCTCCGCAATCTTAAGGATTTTTTCCTACCCGTGTCTAGTCTCGATAGGTTCCTAAACTCGTGGTTGCGTAACACGGCCTTTCCACCTTGCGCTAAGTTCGCTCTCGTAAGCCCTCCGCGCAGAGGCACTTATCGCTTAGCGCGACCACTTGGCAAAGCTCGCTCGTAAGCCCCCGCGCAGGCACTTTCCTTGTTCGGTTACTTTGAATCGCTTAACTTACGCCAACGAAGCGGTCGTGGAACAAATCGAGCAAGGTTCGTGTCGCTTTTTCTCTCTACGCGTGCTCGAGTTCGCAAGCTTAGGTTCTCGAGCATCGTCCGCATCGGGAGCTAGGGTGTCGCTCTTTCTCTTGTGCACTGCTCGGGTTCGCAAACTCGAGTTTCCGCGCGATGCACAACGGGCCGGAGCTAGGCTAAGCGCTCTACCGGTTTTCTTAAACTTCCTAGCTATTTGTTAAGCAAGTTTCTGCTCGTTCTTGTCTTTTTCTTTGTTCTCTCTTTGCGAGGAAAAGGGTAAGTTCTTTATTAACAAAATTTGCGGTACAAAAAGTCCATCTCGCCTCTGACCCTACAACTACCTAGAAGCGAGTTGCTCCTTGAGCTCCTCGATCACTTCCTTAAGGCGCAGGACTTCCCTTGGGCTTTGAACCCCTCTCGGCCTCACCTCGACGATCGGCTTCCTCCTTGTCGCTCTGGCCCGCTCCGTCGCCGCAGACGGAGAGCCTCGACTTCTTCGGTCTTGGCCCGCAGCTGGTCGGTCAGAGCCTCGCTCTGGCTAACTCGCTGCTCGACGGTCTTGAGCTGCTCGTCCAGCTCCTTGACCCTCTTCTCCGCGGTGATCGCCCTCACCGCCATCCCGCGCATCTCCTCAATCTCCTCCTGTGAAGCCCACAGGTCGAGATCTTAGCCTGAGTCCCGGATGTCCGCTCCTCCTTGGCGAGCCGGGCTTTGAGCTTCTTGGCTTCCTCCATGGCTGGTTCCACCGATGGGACGCGTCAGCAAGCTGCTCTTCAAGCCACTCCGTGCGGCCCGGCTTCTCCTCCGCGGTGCTCGCCTTCACGGCTTGCGCGCGAAGCTCCTCGGCTTCCTTTAGAAGAGCCTCAGAGGAATGCCTCTCCTTGGTCGACTTGGCCTTGAGCTTTCGCTTTTCGCCTTGGTAGCTCGGCTTTGGGCGTATGAGCGCTCTGCCGGATCCCCGTCTCGAGATGCTCCTGAGGGACGCCAAGACGGCCGCTCGATGGTGACCCCATCCTCGAGTTCGCCATGGTATCCCTAAAGACACGAGGAGAAGATCTATTCGTAACACTTTGCGATAACACATTCAAACTGAGCAAGGTTTGGTCTTGGAGTTTACCTCGCCAAGCCGATGCTTCAATCCGCGGCGCAGGCGGTCCTCGAGGCCATGCGTCACGAAGCCCCGCTCATGCGGGATGAGGCGGGCGCGTTCCTCCCATCGACGCCTTGTCCGCTCCTTCTTCTTGCGGGCGCGTCTCGTCGGGGAGCGGCGCAGCTGGTAAACGCTTTCGTCTCGCGCTCCTTCTCCTCTTCCTCTTCCTCTGCCGCCCGGTCGGCTTGGGCGAGATCGAGCTACTCCTCCGGGTGGCACTGTCGTTCCTGGCGGGATGACTTGCTCGACCTGCTCGGGGCTTCTTCTGCTCCTGGCGGCGGGGATCTCACCGCCGCGGAGAATCCGTCGCCTCGGTGAGCTGCCCTATGACGAAGTGCCAGTGCAGACCGGCTACTCGGTCCCACTGGCGCTTCCGAGCCATTGCCTTGGCCGAAGTCCGTGGCGCCACCGCCGCTACTTTTGCCTCCACCGCTCCACCGCGTCTTTGAGCGTCGATGACCGCTTTCACGGAGCCGGCGGCGGCAAAGAGCTCCACGCCGCCACTTGTCCTTGAGGCTCGCCACCTCCATTGCCGTGACGCTGCTGCAGATGATTTCGGGCGGCGGATGACCGAGGCGCCTCCTCGGCGTCGTCGTGGCGGTCTCTTCTTGGGCACCGATGAGCGAGAGTTGATCGTTAAGTCTAATACTGGTCGAAGGTGGAAAGATCAAAAGATCGATTTCTACATACCGCCGTGGAGGGCTTGATCCTGGTCTTCCTCGCCGAACTTTCCGCCTTTTCCTCGGGGCTCCTTGGCGGCTTCTCGCTTTGGCCCTTAGGCGTTCAGCGGCGATGAGCTCGGCTCTCTGGTGGTGAGCACTCCTCAGCAAGCGCAAGGAGTTTCTCCTTCGCCGACCTCCTCCTCGAGTCTCCTTTGCTCGGCGACTGTTGAAGCCGCGCCATATGGCCGGTGAGCTTGCGTGTAACGCCTAAGCCAGAGGGCCATGGTCTTCTACTCTTCGTCGCTCGCTTTCGGCGAGGAGGAGGGCTTGGTCTCTTCTCATTGGGCTGACCGCGCCCGCTTGGTCCGCTTTGGTGCGCTCCGTCGCCATACCGTCTCTTCGACGGTGGCGGCCGCCATGGCGCGGCGAGCTCGCGTCGGCTCGGCCGCCACCTTGGGCTTTGTGGCCGCCTTGGCCTTGCCCTTCTTCGGCTTCTCCTTCTCAGACCCGGAGAGATCCTCGACGATCCCTCCGAGGATCAGCTGGTCCTCCTACGCGTTTTGAGAAGCAAACGTCAGCATTAAAACCAACAATGTAAATCTAGCAACACGGGCGGGTATAAGTGATTTACCTCGCTGCAGGCGGACGAAACACGTTCCTCGGACAAGTGTAGGCCACCTCGCCGGTGACCTCGCTGTCCTTCTTCGCCGCCAAGATGGCGTCGACCGCTTCGGTCACCCATGCGTCGGTTGGCTTCTGCGCGAGCAGATGGAATCGTTAAATTCTGTTCGAGAAAGCGATCAATGAAGAGGTTGAGTCTTAAAGGCACTTACCCGTGCTCTCCCTCGTGATGTCCTCCCATCCCTCTATCTTGTAGAAGGGATAGGACCTCTTCCGCAGCGGGCAAATCCTGTTCGCTGTGAAGTCCCGGATGATCTCCCTGCCCGTGAGCCCGAGGCTCACGAAGGAGGCGATCTTCCTTGTCAGGTACCAATCCTCGGCGGACATCTCCGGCCGAGGCATTGGGGTTCCCTTCGCAGGCGCCTTTCCGGTGAAGATGAGCTTGCTTGTCGCCACTCCGCTTGTCAGAGAACCACCTCGCCCACCACGCGCCCATCGAGTCGAAAGCAATGTGGACGAGGATCTGGCGTCGTCGGCGGTGGCCTTGAGCTTGAGGTAGTAGCACCTCAGTAGGCGGCGGCGGAGCTCCTCGTCACTATGTAATAGTGGAGGAACAAACCACCGGTGGATCGATTCTCAGATAGCCTTCGCAGGTGTGCGAAGCGGCCATCCGGAGGATGCTTTATCGGATTGAGGTTCGCCGCCTCAATCCGCTAATGTTTAAGAAGGCCTCGGCGAAGTCGCTTTGGAGATCGCAACCCAACAAAGTGCGAACTGCTCGGTTAATGAACTCTCCTCCCGCGGCTCCGGAGTATCCTCCTCTCCGGCGACCTCCACCTACCGGTGTCAATGTGGCCCTCCTCCTCCCGGACCTTGAGTCCTCCTCGGTCGAGCTAGTGCCGTGAACTTGGCCATAGCGGTTCCCGGGATCGACGAAAGGTGGTCGGTGATGGAATTTGGGTACTTGATGCCGGCGTGGTTGGAGCTAGGGCTTAGAGAGGAAAGGCGCGAGAGCAGTGGGCGGCATGAGCGCTTGTGTGCTTTATAGTCCGTATAAGCAGCTCTGCACGGTTTAGTCTCAAAGCGGCTAGTTGTTACTACAACGGCTAGGTAAAACGATCGCTGTTTTCACCGCAAGCAATGACGAGAAGTTACGTTGGAGTTCCGCTAACGGCTATTTTTTCGGTGTTTGCATTTGAAGGTGAGTGCTCTGCTTGGGCGGATGTCGTTTCCTGTCGACGCGAACGGAGTTGCTTCGATTGATCGGGTTTGTTCGGTCCCAACAAGTCTTATTCAGTTGAACCATAACCTGTTGGCCGCTTGTTACATGCCTTTGTAGCGAGGGAAAAATACCCTCTTCGTGACTTTGAGTCTCAAGGGATGACCCCACTCTAGTGAGTTCTTCCACTTGAGTCTCGGGCTAGTGTCGAGGATTAGATCACGCCCATAGCCATGGCCCACTCCCCGACGGCCCAATCGAGCGACCTACGGGGCCCACCTCACTGGAAGGTTCTATCGAGCCCATGTGCATCCCGCCGAACAGACCTCTTGGTGCGCAAGACGCGCATCTTGACCTAGGATTAGTGTTTGAGTCCTACTCGAACAAGAGTTCTGCGCGGCTACGTAAAGACCCGGACGTTGGTTTCCCGGATTGGAATAGGAGTCGTGATCCCTAAGACTAGGAGTATGCCTTATCTACCTAGGGATATATTTGGCATGTATGAGTACGTTACGATCTCGTAGTTAGCCCGACCCGATATTCCTTCGGTAGGTCGGTTTGCTCGGCACTATATAAACAAGGCCCCTACGGCGTGTAGAGGGGCTCCTGTCACTTGATCTTCGCATTATTGCTTCCTGTACACCATAATCTCGCCGAGACTTGTTCGTCTCGCCGAGCCACCTCTTGTATTCATCTCTGATATATAAGAAAGGCTGGACGTAGGGCTATTATCTCTCGAGAGGCTGAACCAGGATAAAACTCGCTCCTGTTACATTTGTTGTTCGTGGTTGTTCGGCGTGTCTCCTATCTCAATCTTAAAGAACCTTAGCGACTTGAGATCGATATCTCAACCGTCGACACAAACATTCTCACCTCGTGTGTTCTCTCTAAATCGCTGTCTATGTACTATGTGATTGAATCTTGTGATTGGTGCACAACGACGTCTTGAAATTCATTAATATTTCATATTATCGACATGAATTGCTCTTCTCTCGGCGAATCGGTATGTCGTTTTTGTTCAATCTACTATTCTATTGCTGGCAGGCAATCGGGGTTGGAGGTACAGAAGATACATGCATGCCGTAACGATTGCATCCTCTATCACAATGAGTGTGAGAATTTAGAAGCTTGTCCCGTGTGCAAAACATCGCGGTATAAGACCAAGCGTGATGACGCAGGTGAGGTAGAGGGGGCACGTAAGGTGAAGAGACCCCCCGCTAAGGTGGTATGGTACTTTCCTATAATTCCTCGGTTGAAGCGTCTGTTTGCGAACAAAGAGCATACGAAGATGATGCGTTGGCACAGCGATGCTCGTAACGTTGATGGAAAGCTAAAACACCCCACAGATGGGTCGCAGTGGCGAAAACTTGATAGGAAATACCCGGAGTTTTCAAGCGATGTGAGGAACATACGGTTTGCGTTGAGTACTGATGGGATGAACCCCTACGGCGAGTTGAGCACCAATCACAGTACCTGGCCAGTGACTCTATGTATCTACAATCTTTCGCCTTGGTTGTGTCAGAAGCGGAAGTATATTATGATGCCATTACTCATCCAAGACCCCAAGCAACTGGGGAACGACATCGATGTGTACCTAAAACCGTTGATCGAAGATCTGCTAACATTGTGGAACGATGGTGTACGTGTATGGAATGAGTACAAAAGAGAGTACTTCACCCTACATGCATTACTATTCGTAACCATCAATGACTGGCCAGCACTTGGTAATTTGTCGGGTCTATCTATCAAGGGATATAAAGCCTGCATCGAGTGCTTGGACGATACGGAAGACAAGTACCTGACAAACTCTCGGAAGGTTGTATACATGTGCTATCGTAGGTTCCTAAACCTGAAGCACCCGTTACGGAGTAACTTAGTTAATTTTGATGGGACGGAAGTGAACCGTAAGAACCCAAAGCATCACAGTGGGGCAGATTTATTTTCTATGGTGAAGGATCTGAAAATCGTATTTGGAAAGGGTCATGGTAGCAAACCTGTCTCACCACTCCCTCCTGAAGAAGCTAAGAAGAAGGCTAGTTGGAAGAAGCAATTAATTTTTTAGGATTTGCCTTACTGGAAAGACTTAGAGGTTCGTCACTCATTAGACTTTATGCATATAACGAAGAATGTCTGCGTGAACTTGCTAGGATTCCTAGATATGTACGGTAAATCAAAAGATACTATTTAAACACGGAAGGACCTACAACTATTAGGACTCAGGCAGGAATTACATCCGCAAAAAAGAGACAAAGAGCATTATCTCTATCCTGCGAGCTACACTCTAAGCAAAGAAGAGAAAAAGAACATGATTAAGTTGTTAAACAATGTTAAGGTCCCTTCCGGATACTCGTCGAACATAAGAAGACTTATAAACACAAAAGAGAATAAAATCGTAAACGTGAAATCGCATGATTGTTACGTGTTAATGACCCAGTTGTTGCCAGTGATGTTGAGAGGTGTTCTGCCTGACAAGGTACGAGGGACAATCGTGAAGGTGTGCTCGTTCTTCAACGCCATATAACAAAAGGTCATAGATCCAGATAAGTTATGTAATCTACAGGATGATATTGTTGCTGCTTTGGTCAACCTTAAGATGATCTTCCCTCCGTCCTTCTTTGATATGATGGTCCATCTCATAGTTCACATGGTGAAACAGTTAGAAATTCTCGGACCGGTCTTTTTACACAGCATGTTCCCTTTCGAGAGGTACATGGGTGTCCTAAAAAATATGTTAAGAATCGGTCTCGCCTGAAGGATGCATTGCCTGTGGTGTTGTACAGAAGAGGTGATTGAGTTTTGCATCGACTACATTAATGAATTGAATCCGATTGGCGTGCCTGTATCATGCTATGAGGGGAGGCTACAGGGAAAAGGCACTCTAGGGAGAAAAGAATCCACTTGCAAAGATATATTGTCATTTAGACAAGCACATTTCATAGTATTGAAGCAAGCAGCTTTAGTGGCTCCATATGTCGATGACCACGAGAAGATTCTACGAGACGAATACCTAGGGAGGTCAGAAAAGTGGATCGCAAACAAGCAAGTAGAGAGTTTTGGCGGTTGGCTACAAAAGCAGCTGTTGGGCAAGGAGGGTGTCCACGAACAATTGCAACTCTTAGCTCGGGGACCATCAATGACAATCTTATCATGGCAAAGGTATGAGATAAATGGATACACATTTTACACTGCATCCCAGGATAGCAAGAGCACGAACCAAAATAGCGGTGTTCGAATTGATGCATTGGACAAAAATGGAAACATGGACACCTATTATGGTTTTATAGAGGAAATCTGGGAGCTCGAGTACGGACCATTGAAAGTCCCTCTATTTCGATGCCAATGGGTCAAACCGACAATTTGTCAGATTGATTTAGCGGGATGACATCCGTGGACCTTAAGCAAGTGGCCTACAGGGACGAACCGTTCGTGCTCGCCAATGATGTCACACAGATTTTCTATGTGATTGACATGGATAGCAAACGGAAAATGCAAAAGGGAAGGAGTACCAAAAGGTAGAAGGATAATACTTGTAATTTTAATGGGCCAAGACACCATGTTGTTCTTCCTGGTAAAAGAAGGATTGTCGGAGTTGAGAGCGTAACGGATGAAGAAGAGTATAATCAGTTCAACGAGCTGCCGCCATTCTCGGTGGATGTAGACATTACTATCCTCAATGGTGATGACGATGCCTCTTACGTACGCCATGACCACAACGAAGGATCACTTGTAAAAACAAAGTAGTTGCATATATGTACTATTTATCATTATTTTTTGGATAATCACATATGACAAGTACTTGGATGCGCTCGGATGCCAATATTTAAAGGGCAATGTAGATCGGCTGATTGCATATTGATGACTATAAGTTTTCGTCCATTTATAAACAAAGCTAAATTATTTTTCAATAAAAATATAACATTTATTGCATTCTTGGAATTGTATACTATTTACTTGAAATGTTAAAATATTTCATAACTTTTAAATGCGTTATAGTGAATATGCACTATTTATGAACAACATTTATAATATTAGAAGACACAGCATTTTCGAAATTTGCTTAATAGAATTTTGATATCCATAAAAACAATGCGCCCCCTTATAGAACGATAAGCGTATTGCATCCAACTGGTTAGTAACGCGAGGCGAAAGCGCGGGCTCACTGCGCCACCGCGGTTCGAGCCCCGCTCACTTCCTACAAACACTCCAAATTTTTTACAAGGGACCATCACTCCCGTTTTAAACTTCCAACCGGGACTGAAGACCACCAAAAGCCCGGTTTAAACCTCCAACCGGGACTGAAGACCCCCAAAAGCTATTAGTTGGGCCCCTGTTAAGTCTGTTAAATTGGGCCGGCGCGTCAGTGAACATCACTCCCGGTTTAAACCTCCAACCGAAATTGATGTTGCGATCAGCATGGCCCCACAGGTCAGTTCCCACCATCAGTCTCGGTGGGAGTTTTAAACCGGGATTGAATGGCTTCGCTGCCCCACACGTCAGTTCTTTCCTCTTCCTCCGGAAGCGTCGCGCCTGTTCGCCTTCCCAATGCGCTTGAATCGGGGAGGCGAGCCGACGCGCGTGCAGCTACATTTTCCAATACACACGAGAGAAAATGGAATGCCAAAGATCAGACAGGCCCCCTATAAATTTGGACGAAATCCACATCACACACACAAAGCTAGCTAGGTATCCTAATTTTCCTCGCTTATACCTCGGGCCGCCATGTCTTCTAGCTCTGATTCATCGCCGCCTACGTCGCCACCACCGAAGCGGTGGAGGCTCTCCGAGTTTTGCCACTCCCCTGGGTGGCATCTCTCAGAGGGTACCAGCTCGGAAGAGGAGGAGGCGCCATGGTGGTCCAACGAAGACATATACGATCTCTCCGACGATCCGGAGGGCGCTGATGACTCCGACCCCGAACTCGACGGTGAAGACGAAGCCGACGGTAATGGCTCGTCGTCAGACCCTGACAGCGGGGACGAGGGTGACAGCGACGACGAGGAGGAGGAGGAGGATAGCGATGATTTATGAGGGGCCGATTAGACATTATGTAGTAGTTTTAGTTTTTCTTAATTTTATGCGAATTTTCTTTTTTTTAATTCCAAAAATGTATCCTGTGAGAATTTTAATGGAATTTACTGATATTTATTCTATTAAACGGAATTAACTGGAAGTTTATACCACTTAATGTAATTTCTAGTGACGACAGGAATTTAAACATTACAGTGAATATTTCAAATTATTTCGTATGTTATAGTGTTAATAAACTATTAAAGAACAATATTTACAATATTACAAGAAACCTCATTTTCTGAAAATTCTCATAATAGATATTTTCAATCCATTTAAACAATGCGCCCCCCAACAAATTGACAAGCATATAGCGTCCAACTGGTTAGTAGCGTGAGGCGAAAAGCGCGGGCTCACTGTGCCGCCGCGGTTCGAGCCCCGCTTCTGCCCCCTACGGCCACAATTTTTTTTGAAAAATCTGACCATTACACCCGGTTTAAACATCCAACCGGGACTGAAGGCCTGCAGACACAGTGCAGTTTTGTAAGGCCCACACGTCAGTAACCTGTTACTCCCGGTTGGGGGTTTCAACCGGGATTGATAGTATCAATAATTCCGGTTGTTAGAATCAACCGGGATTGATGCGCCTATATATCCGTTTTTCCCAATTCTTCAAAAACACTCACACTAAACCGCGCCAAATTAACCCTAGGTCGACACCGCCGCCACTGGATTCGCCGCCGCCTACAACCCTCCGACGCCACCGTCCCCTCGCCGCCGCCTACAAACCCTCGGACGACGCAGCGGTGACGTCGCCGCCGCCGTGTCGCCGCCACTCGACGACCCAGCGTCGCCGCCGCTCGTGCCGCCCCGCCGATGACCCCTCCGACCACGCCGCCGCCGTGTGTCGCCGCCTACCACCCCCTCCGACCACACCTCCGTCCGTGTCGCCGCCGCCTACATCCTCCTCCGACGCTCCCGTGAAGTCGCCACCGCCCACGACAGCCCCCTCCGGCGTCGCCGCCGTTACAACTCCCTCCGACGACGCCGCCGCCCGTGTCGCCTGTTAATTCCTGACCTATTTCACATACAACATTGCTCTAGCCTCTATTTGCCTACAGAATTGCTTATCTTTGTCTTTGTTACTATAATGTCACTAACTAAAGCATTGATCTAATTATTGAATTGTTTGTTCTGTGACCTAAAGCATTGCAGTGCTTATTTGATGATCTTTACAAATAAGATGATTTATTGAATTGTTTGTTCTGTGACCAAAAGCTTTGTAGTGCTTATTTGATGATCTTTACAAATAAGATGATTTATTGAATTGTTTGTTCTGTGACCAAAAGCTTTGCAGTGCTTATTTGATTTCCTCCAAATGATCATTAAGCATCTCTGTTTATATAATGTTTGTAGGGTTGTTAGCTTCACTATCCGATTTAGTTTCACAAGTTAGTTAAAACTTGCAAGCAATTTATTATATCCTTCAACACGATTCTGCTAGGCCTTACGTGAGGATGCACTTGTATTTTCAGTGCCTTTATTTGTTAAAATGGCGAGCGGAGGGATTGGTGATGAAGAATTTTTGATGGAAATGTTTGGGACTGGTTCGGATGACAGAGTTGAACCTGCGGCAGCCGGTGAGGCCGTAGAAGCCACCGAGGCCGATGAGGAAGCCGGTGAGGCCGTAGAAGTCACCGAGGCCGATGAAGTCACCCGGTCCGGTCAAATCAGTAGCCAGTCACGTCAGCGAGGTCAGAATAAGAGGCCGAAGTCAAGGCACATAATTACCGAAGTCAGCGAGGAAGGCGAGCCTCTGAAGCCAGCATCGGCGATTGGGCCGTTTAGATCGACTTTCGGAACGATTGTTAGGGACCACGTGCCTATTAGCTTTGTCAAATAGGACGACGTACCTGTAGACCTCAAGAACACCTTATGGACCGATATGAAACAAATTTTCACCTTCCCCGAAGGGACCGAACAGAAGGTGAAGAGTTACACATTGAAGAAGATGGCAATGGCATTCCAGACGTTCAAGAAGAAGTTGAACAACGAGTACGTTAAGAATAATGTACTCCCTGACTTCAATAAATACCCAAAGCTGCAAGATTATTGGGATGAATTTGTAGGGTATAAAACTTCTCAACAAGGTCAGAGTATGAGTGAAAAGAATAAGCAAAATGCGGCGAAGAAGCAATACCACTATCATCTCGGCCCTGGTGGTTACCGCAAGGCGATACCTAAATGAGAGAAGAGGGAACATGACCTGCTTGTGAAAGGTGTCGAGCCCGTAACAATGAGATGGTCCGACAGATCGAGAAATTGGTTCTTTGGTCATGACGGCGGCCTTGACGACGACGGTAGGCCAGTTTTTGGTGAAAGGATCAGAGATGTTGCAAGAAGGCTTCAAGAGGCGCACGAAGAGTCGGCCCAAGGCATCTTCGTGCCAAATAGGGAGAACGATGAGCTAACCAGGGCCCTACAGAACCCTGAGCACCCTGGACGTACACGAGGCGTTGGCGTCGTCCCGTGGAAGGTTGGTTTCCCGCAGGATGCAGAGACTTACAGGAGTCGGTCGAGGAGCAAGGGCCGACAGGCACAACACCTCCTCGACCTTGAAGAGCAATCACAAGCAACACAAAGTAGCATACAAGAAACAATCCAAGAGAGGTGCAATTAGCCTTGAGCCAGAGGCGGGAGGCGGTCGGCGAGAACCGCCCGAGAATCCCAACGTCATTAGCCCTCCATGCGGCGGGCAGCTGTGCTTCCGATGGGCTGCCCAAGAAGACTTGGCCCGCTATCCGTGGGCGACATCACGCAGCAGACACCTTGTGAGCTGCACTTCGAAGCGCGGAACCTCTCCATCAAGGCAGCTGTAGGCATGACTTTCCCAATAGAGGCAGGGCAGGTCATCCATGACCAACAGATACCTCCGTGGACGAGGTATGCCAGGGGTACGAGGACCTTGATCTCGACATTGAAGGTTGTGATGGAACCACGAAGCTAGGAGAAGCAGTACACAATTTCGTCATGTGGCGCAAACGGTTCATAATTTTTAAAGGTAACATGTTCGTGTCCTCTCCACGGTCTCCTGTATCAACTCCTGAACGAGTCCTCTCACACGAAACTCTAACTAACACACCGGCCAAGACAGACCACCCTAATCAGCAAATAGCTCCCAAGAAGGTGTCGGCTAGGTCAAGCCGGCGTGATGGGGGGCCTTCACCTCTCAAGAAGATAGGGCCTAGGTCATCCAGAAAAAAAACACCTCCGAAGCTGCCGTATGAAATGACCGAAGAGGAAACTGAGCGGATAGTAAGAGACGAGGTCACCGCATATTTTGCGAAGAAACCAACTCCACCGAGGGTCCAACCCGGTACGGACGAATGGCACAAAGGCAAGAGGTGTATCACATCGTTGAAGGATAAGATCGACATACAAGAAAGACCAGCCGTATCAGACTACGAGCGCATCTTGCGTAATCAGAGAAGGGAACATCAGAGGAGTAGATTCCAGATGAGGAAGCGCAAAGGAATTTCTACATTGAAGCTGGGCTTGATCCAGAAATGGTCTTGGGCCTTAAGAACATTCCCATTGCAAAGCTACAATGGAAATATGTGAAAGGTGGATCGCTCGTAAGGCGTGAGGAGTTTCCCCGCCTAACAACGAAGATGCGGCAACTCCATGATTGGTATTTATGCCACAATAGAAAATGGTATGGAAATGTTCGTCGTCTTCAAGCAACACCATTTCTACCATGGGGACTTTGAATTCTTGATTCAATTTGAGGTTCAGATTACCTATATCGGGGATTGGCGGTCGGCGTCGCCATGGTGGTTTGTTGGGAGCTGTAAGTATATTCTTTGTAAATTTTGATCGTGCCAGCCGGTATACTATACTAACTTCGAGGCCTAAATCAATTTTCCTTATGTAGAATGGAGATTAAAAGATGCGTAATGGAGGAATCCATGAATTTGGCTTTCTTGACCCATTGGTCAATAACGAGTACATAGCTAACATGAGCGCACAACCAACGAGACCACCATTTACTTAAGGGCTAATGGCACAACGACACAAAAGATATATACTTCTACCCTACGAATTTAGGTACGTGTTTTCGTACCGTCTTATTTTAATTCCTTTTGTTAACACTGTTGGAACTAATTAGTAAACCGCGTTGACATATATATGCGACTTTCATCGGATCATTTTTATTATAGAGCTAAATCATAGCAGGATCACGGTCATGGACTCAAAAAGGGTACCAGTTGAAAAGTACAAAAACTTCCTCGCCATGCTCAACCGATACATTCCTCTTCCATTCATATCTTACTATTTCTGTTTCTCCATATCAAACAAACTCAATTATATATAACTTGTAATCAAATGTGCAAGGTGCCTTACGCGTTCGCAAGAATACCGTGGGAACATTCAAGACACGTTTCGACTTGCACATCGCTAAATATGTATGTATATCATATTAAGAGTATTTTGTTAGTTAACGTAATTTCCATGATCTATTTCACGATTTCAACTCGTCGACCACAGGTCTTGTATCAACCACCTGCAAACAATTTATGCGGATACTATGTGTGCGAGATGATGCACAACTTCCTCGGGGGCACCGCTGAGTACACAAGAAAAAATGCAAGGTTTGGGGTGAGTAATATATAATTACTATCTTAATAACTCCTAGGTAGCTACTGCAAACATTTTCTATAGTTTGAAAGATTGATATGTTAATTCCCTATTTAATGATAGATTCCCCTAAAGTTGGCAAAAAAAAGGTTTGGAAAAAGGTCCGGAACTATCGCCGGTGCGTGTCAAAGCAATTCAAGAGCAAATTGCCCGGCTTCCTTTTAGATGAGGTCATAAATCCGATGGGCGAGCATCACCACCCTACACTTAATAAGATTCCGGAGCCTTCAAAAAATACTAGCCAACCGTCGAAGAGTGATGCTCGTAAAAGATCCCGATAAAAAGTGTATGTGCACTGTGTACATTGTATGATACTTATGTCTAGCTAGCTACCTAATACATATTTATTGTTTAACAAAGGAGCAGATTGAAGATTTCATGGCGTGGAGTCACAGAGTCTTTGGGTCCGGAAAGTTATCTTTGAGAACCGCCTTCCCTTCTTATGTTCTTGACGAAATCAAAGATAGAAGGTAAAGATCAAATTTATATATCTGCTACATTGTTGGTTACTTGGTTTGGTGGTGTTATTCATGTGGTACCGCAAATTTTAAATAATAGCATGTTGCCATTTCTCTGCTTTTGTTAGATAATATTGTTTAATTTGGGTTGTAGGAGGAGGTCGCTAGGGTCAACGATGGTGTAAAGGCATGATACAAGACAATGATCTCAGAAAGTGACAACGCTGAGTTCGACAACGCCTCAAAGTGGCTTGGTGTGACACAACCCAAGATTGTTTGATCGTTGATGCTGTCCAATGAAGGTGTTAGCGGCAATCTGAAATCAAAGTTAAAAATGGGTGCCACCGTCAATACTAGCTGATCTTGCCAAATTGGGAGAAAGTGTATTGTAATACATATTTGTAAACTCTGAATATTTGTAATTGCACAGTATGGCTAGATGATTGCACAGTGCCCAGAGCCGGTCTGACGTAATACATATTTGTAATATTTAATGCTATTTCGATTTTAGTTATCAACCAGCTGTGCATCTGCTAATTGTGTTAAATGTGATTTAGTTAGTGATTAAATAAGCATAACATTCAAAAAATACACCTCAGTCCTGGTTGGAACAACCAACCGGGACCAAAAGTGTCCCCAGCGGCACTACCTGGTCGCCACGTATGCACATATTAGTCCTGATTGGTAAGTGAAACCGGGACTAATACATATACCTCAGTCCCGGTTGGAGCAACCAACCGGGACCAATAGAGTTACCTGTATTCGGGCCGGCCTATCGAGGAGAGATTTAGTCCTGCTCAGAAACTTCGGATGATGCCAGCAGACATCGGTCTTCAAGGGCGTCCGGTTCAAAACCGAGATCAAGCTTCGTTCGAACCGGACCAACGCCTTTCCGTAGTAGTGGCTATTAGATTAAAGGAAATCTCTAAACTGGAGGTACCATCGGGCGAGTACGCAAATCCATAACACTTTGGGCCTTCCCGATGATGCCCTACTGCATGTGGTTGTACTTGTACGTCGGCAGGACAAGAACACACAGAGATGCGTCAAGATTTTAGAGAGAGAGAGAGAGATTGTAACATTATGGAGTATTCTAAAGAGTTAAAGGAAGTGACCGCAACGAATGCAAAGAGGGAAGAGTGGGAATTCCAAATTTAGCGAGGGGGCGGGAGAGTTAAATATTAATGTGTAGACACTTCTAAATTGTAATCATATGTGATAGTTTATTTTCGAACTGTTTGTGAATTGACCGTATGATAATCACACAACACCAGACAATTCTTCCTTTTCAAGGTTTTAGGAAATAACCGTTTGGGATAATTTGCTTGTGGTTTGTACATATGATTGATTTTCTTGGAACCATTGATGATAGGAATTTTAGTATGAGTTTTTCTTTAAGTAGTGAGAGGGAACGATCGTAAATTTGATGAAGGAAGACGAATAAAATTATTCCATAGTGTCATTTTAATTTTGGAGTTGATGGTACCTTAGGTGATTCAGGTGAGCCCCGTTGCCACCGCCTATAGGTCTGAGTAGGGAAAATATCTTTGTCAAAATTCATCAAAATACATACATACATATATGTATGTAGAGAAAATTGAGTTTTTACCACTCGAAACGTTGCCGCGCTCGCAAATTTGCCACTCTCGGCATGACGATAGCAAAAATGTCACTCTAAATAATTTTCACTTGCATATTTGCCATTTTCAAATATTTTCGCCTTATACACGAACCAAGTACGCAAGAAATACAAAAAATATACGTGAGCCCACATGTCATCCTCTCCCCCTCCTTCCTCCTCCTTCCTCCTTCCTCCCAACCTCCAACTCCCGTGAGCTCTTCATCTTAACGCAAACATGCTCTTAAAGTTTTTACGGGCCCGAGCACCCGCCTGCGCTCTTGGACGTTTTCTTTATATTTTGCAGCTTAGCAGTAAACAACACTCGTCTGGTTTCCAACTTTTTTTTAACTGATCTGTTTCCCTGAATATGACAAGTATGCAGTGACATAGAACTCCGATCGATGCATGAAATGCTTTCACTATTATACTTGAGTTGACACAGCAAGTTTGTTCCCTAATCTGTACAAAGCGTGTCCATCAGGCGCAAGAGCTCCACTTCTATAATGAAAGAATCAGGAGAAGCACATGGTGCATTTTTTTACCTACATGATACGATTCAGTGGTTGAGCGGTCAGGTTTGCCCAATGCCTCTGCCAAATCCACATTGGGCCATATTGGGATTGGGGTATCAATAAATAGTACAAGCCCGAGCAAGCGCGCCGTTCGCTCGCCACGTGGCTGGCCTCCCGCCCAGCGCCGTCACGGCCGTTCGATCGCGCGCAGCAGTCAGATCTGGCCGTCCATTTGGTTTTATGTATAAAATATTTTTTTCTACGCAAAAAACCACAACTCAGGTAGTTTGCCGGGCTGGCTAGCAGAGGCAGATCTCACAATTTTTTCGCTTTTTCCACCGCGCCTGTGCCGCGCGCCCCGGCCTTGGCGCGCCCACGCGTCTAGTAAATATGTATGGCGCCGGGCCGGCCGGGCCACCTTGCATGTTCAGAATGCCTCCTGAATCATACTAAGACCAAAACAATCGTTTTTTTTGTTAAGTTGTGCAAATGATCATATATGCACTATATATGTTAATATTTGGAAACAACAATTTCTAGGAACTGCTACTCGATAGTACGTAATGCCCTAAGGAAGACAATAATTCCTATGACAAATTGAGTTCCTAACAAGAATGCGATAAACTAAACAAATGAATCGATAAGACCGCAAGTTATTAGCCAATTCGCAATCACTCGCTATAATTGTCGAATATATCTTCGTTTTTTATATACATGACACCATTGTGGACCTAATCTTTTGGTACTTTGGTAGCATGTCTCTTTCTGTCGGGCCTTATGTAGGTAGCATGCTCGCTGCGCTCATCGCATGCAATGGAAGATCGACAAAGACCGTATCACTTCATAAAGAAAGAGTGATCATGAGACGTAGCCCTCTTTAATATTTTTTTTGTCTTAGTTAATTTAGTTTTGATTCTGTTTAAAATTATTGTTATTTTCTACAAGCCATGCATTAATTCAATGTAACATTTAAAATTTTTTTTCGATACTCTGTAGAGGATTTTAAAAATTAAAAAATATTTTATAGTAACTTGTTTTGTATTTATCATACTTATTTTAAAATCAAAATTTTCAACTAAAAAAAATAAACTAAAATAGAGAGGACCCAAGTTAGGTACACGTGCTACGTTGTTCACCAGTTGCATGACAGCAAAAATAAAATAAAATAAAAAATCACCCATACGGTCACACGCGTGGCGTGTCCTCGCGCTCGTGCATGCACCCCCCCCCCCCACCCGTATAAATAAGACCCTACATGAACTGCATGCTTCAGTCCTACTAGCAAGAGGCAGATACGAGATATATACACAAAAAAAAAAATGGATTTACTTGGGTCCCTGATCGCACTACTTCTGGTTAGTGCATGCATACCAATTCAATCTCGCTAGATATATAGCTACTCCATGCATCTATATATTGCTAAAAATCTATTTCTTCATCTGTATATATATATAGCTAACTATATATCCGGTGACAATATATAACTATATGTTATCTCGAATTCCAACCGGCATATATATATATGATGCTCCTGCGCAGGTCGCCGGAGGAGCAGTGGCTACGCCGCCAAACTCGCCGCCAAGATCGCAGACACCGGCGGCGTACTGGCAGGAAGTGCTTCCCGGGACTTCCATGCCCCCAGCCATAAGTGACCTGTTGGCACAATCGAACGGTCTCTCTTCTCAAACACACATATATACGTACCTCCGGTTGATCATATATTCATATCGATCGATCTGTGTGACCAAAACAAATTGCGCCAATGATTCTGTTCATAGTAAGATTGCCAACGGAAGACACCGTAGTTTTAGTGCGAAAACCTTGACTCAGGCCCTTTTTTCGGCTTAAATTAAATTAAATGAAAACTTGTTATTTTTACAAGCTAAACGATGTAGTACATATTTTATAGTCATTTTATGAGATTTTAAATAGTTCTTCTTATGGTTACCGAAATATTTTTTTATATAATTTTTTGAATACTCCAAAACCTCTCTTGAGCGGTCACAATCTTTTCAGATTAAAACTTTCATCAACTTTAAGCTGATACAAACAAGCCGCTAGTTTTTTTTTTTCTTACTTGCTTGTCTGTACTTAAATATTTTGCTGCAAATCGAATGTACGATTTTTCTCTATTCATCTAATGTTGTTGACTCTGTCGCAATACGTTAAAATAAATGTGGCAGCACGTTAATCTATACAGAACAGGGGTTCCTTTCGATAGAACCGATTATCATCGAGCTATCATGGCCAGGTGACAAGCTAGCATTGCCTGCATTGCTAGCTTCCTAGCTAGCTTTACACAACTTAGAACTTAGATCAACAATAATTTCTTATATATTGATAGAATTGTTCACAACATCCTTAATTGGAGGTTGATCTACACGTGAATTAGACATATTTATGCAATCCGTAAATTTTCTTTTTGGTTAAGAAGTGTAGATAATGATGGATCTTTCTTTGTATTTTAGCCATCAGATTCTCTAAAAAATAACTACTACAAATTACATGCCCACGTGTGTGTATCCTAACTACACACACCCAAACTGGCTGCAATTAATACATTACCACACTGTCCACACAATAGTGGCACTTCAAAATATAGTACCCTTTAATATGTATATATGTACGTGTAAGGTGAACGCGTACAAGTTTCCTCAAGCATGGGAAAACAAGTTAGTAGAAGGATAATTTTGAGGGCACGCTTGATTTAGAGGATGAATTAAGCAATATGACTGGGTTTGCTAGAACCCGGTGATCGGGCTTCGCCAGCCTTCATTGACAGTGATTTCGATGGCGTCTTGGCGCATGGGCAGTCGCCTAGATTCCAGGCGCTCCCATATATATGACTTATATTGGTCACAAAATTTATGTGTGAAACAACTTTTCTTGGCCTCTTTAATTAGCCTACTAGCTAGAATTAATTGAGCCCACACAGCCGCAAGCATATCATCAATAGAAGATTGGTAATGATGGGCTCCAAAATATTTGGATTAATTAATTGCATCGATATAATTGTTCCGAGTAGACTCTATATATAGTTTACTAAGTCTTTTTTATCGTATATCTGCTAAAATGGAATTGAAACTTAAGAACAATATCTGGCTATGGCCCTATGGAGCATATCTTTAATTTAAACATTTGTTATTGGCTTAATTTATTATAAAAGTGAGCGCATTCTTTATGTCATATCCATTGGATTGAAAATGAATGGCATAAAAAAATATTAGGTGATGTAGCATTATCATTTCATAGTTTGCACAAGTCTTCATTATAACCATCAAGAATAGCTATTGGCATCGGGCAAAATGTTTCTTTATTCAAATTATTTCAAATCATCTAGTAAAAAAGTTTTCTCACTTTGGTAACAAAAAGTAGTGGTTTTAGGATGTCAACATGCATGGTAGCGAAATAAAACGTTAGACACTTTTTTGATTGCTATATATTTAGAAAACAAAATAAAATTGTAATATCATGAAAATGTATTTAATTATCTCTACAATCCAAATAAGCAAAACCTGTTTGCAATGCTCAAATACATGTTTCCCGAGATGACTTCCTTACGTGAGTAGAACAAGTTTCCACTGTGTTTTTTTCCTATGTAGTCAACAAAAAATTGACATATATGGTCAACCTTTATGCACCATGTTTATGCATTTATGTATATGATACTATTTGTTTTATTTGATGCAGAGAACACACACGACAACAAAATTGACAACATAAAGAGTCCTAAAGATTCAATATTTATAAATGGACCATGGAAAAGTACAAAGGGATTTGACGGAGGAAGAAAACAATATTCCCTATATAACAATGACCAAAAGAAGATATCATTATCACATAAGACACCACACAGTGAGGAGGATCAGAAGAAAGTTTCATTTTCCTATAATGCACTATATGATGGAGAGGACAGGAAGAAAATCTCATCCCCTTATAAAGTAGAAGATGAAGAGTATAAAAACATTGTAACATCATTCTCTCACAAGCCACAAGATGTAGACGATCAAAAGAAAATATCCTCATACAAGACAACAAATGATGAGGAGGATCAAAAGAAAGTGACATTCTCATATAAGGCACCACATGATGAAGAGGATCAAAAGAAAGTGACTTTCTCATATAAGTCATCACGTGATGAAGAGGATCAAAAGAAAGTTACTTTCTCATATAAGGCATCACATGATGAAAAGGATCAAAAGAAAATCTCCTCGTACAAGACAGCAAATGATGAGGAGGATCAAAAGGAAGTGTCTTTCTCATATAAGGCAGCACATGATGAAGAGGATCAAAAGAAAGTTTCATTCTCATATAAGGCATCACATGATGTAGAGGATCAAAAGAAAGTATCTTTCTCATATAAGGTATTACATGATGAAGAGGATCAAAAGAAAGTGTCATTCTCATATAAGACATCACACGATGAAGAGGATCAAACAAAAGTCACATTCTCATATAAGGCACCATATGATGTAGAGAATGAAAAGAAAATATTATCGTACAAGACACCTGATGATGAAGAATATCAAAAGAAAGTCTTGTTTCCTTATAAGGCACCACATGAGGAGAAGGATCAAAAAAAAGTCTCGTTCTCTTATAAGACACCATATGAGAAGGAGGATCAAAAGAAATTATCGTTCGCATATCGAAGACTAAATGATGACAAAGATCAAAATAATGGCTCATTTTCGTACGAAACACCAGATGATGAAGATGATAAAAAAGAAGTAATAATCTTGTTCGAGACCAACCATGATGAAGAGGATCAAAAGAAAGTAACGTTCTCTTCCGACGGAAACACACACATGTACATGAAAGACAAGGATGCCAATCAAAAGAGTAATAAAGGTAACATTATAAAATGAGGATAATGTCTTGAGTGATATTTTTAGATACTCTAAACCTAGATATGATAAATAATTATACTAATGATGAACAAATCTAGAATATAACATAGGATGAATTGTCAATTTATTATCGACCGCTCTTTAAAGAATGTGCATTCACTTATTTTGTAACAAGCATATATACATATAGCCCTCATTGGTTCACGGTTCTGATTTGGTTGTTTTTAATTAAAAAATTTGAAGGTCTTTCAAAAGAGGCACCACAACTGTAAAAATATTAAGAATTTTTTTTAAGATCTTTGAAGTAAACACTACCAAGCTCAAAAAAAAAAAATCACAAAATGTTACACTGAATAGTTCTATAGAAAATGACAAATTTTCTAACTAAACCAAACAAGAACCGCGAATCAAATAGGGCTATAGTGCCATATTAAAAGTATTTGGCCCTCAATTGTTGAAAAATATGATAGGTATTTATTGGGAGTAGGGGGACTTAAACCCAGGACCTCTTACTTTCCACAACATGCTTCTAGTCAACCTACCCACCATCTTACTTCCCACGACATGCTTCTAGCCAACCCACCCACAATCACATATTGATATAGAAAGGATATGCATTCCTTTTGACCTTTCCAAAAATGAGACATCAGTATCGGTTCGTGGTTCCAACTGGTACTGATGCTCACTCATTAGTATCGGGTTGTATCATGAACCGATACTAATGTGAGGGCATCTATACCGGTTTGTGATACGAACCAGTACTGAAATCCTACAACGCAAATAAACCGGTACTAATGCCACTATTAGTACTGGTTCTAATCAAACCGGTAGTGATGAGCATGCATGTGCTGATACGCAGTTTTCTAGTAGTGTTTTTTATAGTTTGAGAAAGCTTTTAAACCGTCAAACTTTCAACATATTACACGAGTTCCACCATATTAGCTTTAGACTAAGATTCAAGCTGCAATTAAATGGTGGCATATATATCCAACAGCGATCGTCATCTCGAGGGATTATCAATAGTTAGCGAAGTCATGCAAATGACATCGTTTTGGATGTTAACACAAATGGTCATGAAAACCCTATAAAGACACATGCAGTTAAACAAGTAATGATGCATTGCTTATTAGGAGAAACAAAGCATATAATTATTTGTTTATTTTCATATTTTAGTAAATAACAACCTTTTTCCCCTTTTTTGCAATTTTTTGAGTGGGGTTAGTATTTTCTGTTTTGAATGAAAATTTGGAATGTTTTACCATGATAGAACAGTTTCGTGTCAGTGTTGTCATTTCTCGAATATTATCTAATTAACTCTAAGATGGTTAAAAATAGTCAATGCATGCATGGGTAATATGTCTGGTATACACAAATTTAAAAGCACGTGCAGGTACTGATGATTTAGCCCCATAAAATTTTGGAAGAACTGTTGTCTAGCCTTGCACTGCTCCTGCATGTATGGTGCTAAAGAACTCGCTGAATCAACGAATTAATATTTGATTTATATATAGACGTCCAAGTTAATTTGCACTCTAAGTTCAATTGTAGCAAAGCAATAAGGACTAGGTAATGATGCAGTAAAATCTCATCAAATTGTGACTGTTGATGCGCATGCAGAGGAACAGTATCACATCATGAACAAGCGGATAAACACAGCCATGACAACCACAGGGTGCATGTACTGGCGGATGTTTTCTTCCTGGAGAACGCGCTGAAACTAGGGTTCACGATGACGCCCACTATCCCGCGGACCACCTCCCTGCCAACCCTGCTGCGCCGCCGCGTCGCCAACTCCATCCCGTTCTCCACCGACCGCTTCGCCGACATCGTCGCCATGTTCGCGCCGGCCTCCCTGCCCATCGCCGGCGAGATACGGTGGGCGCTGGAGAAGTGCGAGAGCCCGCGGTCGCCCGCCGGCGAGAAGGCCGGCTGCGCCACCTCCATGGAGGACCTGGTCGAGCTCCCCATGGCCCTCCTCGGGACCCGCCACGTCCGGGCTTTCTCCGGCGACGTGCCGGTGGAAGCCCCCTCGAGGGAGCGCAGGGGGAGGTACAAGGTGTCAAGGTGGCGGCCCTGAGGGAGATCTCCGGCGGCTCGTCGGAGATGGTGACGTGCCACGACATGACGTACCCGTACGCGGTGTTCTACTGCCACACGGCCACCGCCGCCACGAGGGCCTACCTGGTGACGCTGGCGAGCACGGAGGAGGGGGCGGCGCCGTCGAGGATGGAGGTGGTGGCCGTGTGCCACCTTGATACGTCACGGTGGAGCCCCGACCACCCCTTCTTGCAGGTGTTGCACGCGAGTCCTGGGGACGTGGGGGCATGCCACTTCCTCCCCCGGAGCAGCGTCGTCTGGGTTCACGCCGGCGAGGAAGGAGAAGGCCGTGCTGAGCAGTAGTGCTCTGCTCGCGCGATGTTCTATGTATGGTGATCAAATGTTATCACGCGCTAGCCTTGTGATGCTTGTGTTGTGCATCTACTATACCAGATTACATATACCAGCACGTACATATATAATAGCACTGTGAGCTATTTATTACAGGCTGGCGGTGCTGTTTTGCCATGTACATACCATGTTGTGTCATGAATAAGAGCATCACCAACCGCCTCTTAATTATATCTTCTTTGTAAAACATCACTAGCGTCTCCTCTATCCATCATTTTAAAATTTATATGTAATTTACACTGCATTATAATATTATAGAAAGTATGCTCAAGATGTTCTAACGTTCAATAAAACTATGTATGTATATTTGTATGAATATAACTTGACAGTGGATTGCTCGGAATAAACATAACTTAATCTATTCCACCATGCATGCTGTGTGGTGTGTGGTGATTTTTGTTTAAGGGGGTACATACTACATAGTGCTGTGCGGTGATTTTTTTTGCTTATAGAAGAATGAGGATGGGGGAGACGAGAAAGATTTGGCAAATTTTGGTTGAGGCTGACCGGTGGGCTTAATGGATGTACGTGGAGATGGGAATACTACTAGGGAACGGGCCTTCTATCTCGACATATCAGTCTGGGTTAGTCACAAACCCAGACTGATAGTGGCATCAGTCCTGATTCATGGCTATTGGGCTAAAAGCATGATTTTTCGCCCATATTACTCCCGGTTTGTGTCACGAACCAAGACAGAAGAGCGCTTTGGGAGACGGATACATGCCAGTTGGCACGGGCACACATTAGTCTCGGTTCGTAACACGAATCGGGACTAAAGCCTCGTTACAGCATACATATCAAAAGTAATGCATATCCTAGGCTGGTATATGTGCGTGGCTGGGTGAGTGGGGAGTCTCATGGTGGCAGGAGGTTTTAGGTTTGAGTCTAGAGTTAGCCATATTTTTTTAGATATTTTCTATACCGTGGTAAGATTTGTGTCCCGGTTGGGGAAACCGTTCCGATAGTAAAGGTCGTTTCCCTGGTAGCGGAAGAACCGTTGATTGGCTTAGGAACGGCTGAGATATGGCGAATGAATTCCCTGACAAGGGATACGAATATATCGTGTTGGCGGCGGCGCGCGTGCACACACATTTTTAGATGGAGCATAGTACGACCGGTTGGGGAAACCGTTCCGGTAGTAAAGGTCGTTTCCCTGGTAGCGGAAGAACCGTTGATTGGCTTAGGAACGGCTGAGATATGGCGAATGAATTCCCTGACAGGGGATACGAATATATCGTGTTGGCACGCGATTACAGTTCGAATGCATACTCGGCGGCGGCGGCGCGCGTGCACACACATTTTTAGATGGAGCACAGTTAGGGATGGCAAAAATACCCATGGGTTTGGGTACCCGTGGGTACCCGACCCGATGGGCATAGGTATGGGTAGCCGTTCGTGCCCATGGGTTTTCGGGTTCGGGTACCCGATAATTTTGGGTTCGGGTTTGGGTTCCGTTTTGTACCCATGGGTATCTATGGGTTACCCGAATTTTCTCACTGACAGATGGGCCCATGTATCTGGACATATATAAGAGCTGAAAAGAAACCTAACCATCTAACCCAACCCACGCGGCCACGCCCCACGCTCACTCTCCGTCCCACCTCCCTCTGCCTCCCCCTCCCCTCACTTCTGTCCCCACCCTTGGCGCCGCCTCTCGCCTCCACCTCGCCGGGCAAGCCACGGCCCGCCCTCGCCTCCACCGCCTCGGTGCGGCGCCGCCCTCCGCCTCCACCGCGCCGGCAGCGGCAGCCCGCCCTCCGCCTCCACCGCATCTGCCTGCGCCGCCCTCCGCCTCCACCGCGGCGCCACCCCTCGCCTCCGTCTCGCCACGCCAAGCCCGCTCCTCCTCTCCACCCCATGGCGCCGCCTTGCCTCCACCCCGCCGGCGCCGCCTCCCTTTGCTCCTCTATCTCTAGATCTAGATCTGTATTTCGGGTTTCGGGTACCCGTCGGGTTTCGGGTACCCATCGGGTTCGGGTATGGGTGCTCGTTTGTGCCCGAGACAAATTTCGGGTTCGGGTTTTGGTCCGTTATTCGGGTTTCGGGTTCGGGTTGAACAGAGTTGTACCCGGAGATACCCACCCGATTGCCATCCCTAAGCACAGTACGACGTAGTATGAAGATAGTATATCGGAGAACTGACACAGCCCAAACTATCCAAGGAGACGATTAGACTGGGCATTTTTTTTGTAGTGGTTTAATCCATAAAATGCATGGGTCAACGAAAGAAAATACAAAACTAACGTATTTTTAGTAAGGCGAGCGCCACGCGTCGGACGGTCCGGACGAAGCTGCGCCGTTGGATCACCACTACCGAGCCAATCCTACGCGATGTCGTGCGCCCACATCCCAACTGGGCAGCGACTAGATAACCGGCAATGCATTAGATCAAATTTCTAATTTAACTTCTGATTTTTGTACAAAATTCAAACAGTGTTCAAAATTCATGGAATAAATTTCATAATTCTTATAAAATCGAGAACAACCCATTTTAAATACTCTTTGAATTTTTTGATTTTTTTTTCACTTTTTCGATTTTTGATGTGAACTAGGAGAAGGCACTTATGAAACTTACATCTATACTAGCGAAACTTGGCCGTGTTCTGATGAAACTTGACTATGTTCTGTTGAAACCTGATGAAACTTCGATGTAGCCTGATGAAACTTGGATGAAACCTGTTGAAACTTGATGAACTTGAATTGACCTGATGAAACTTGAAGAAACTTGAAAAAACTTGGATGAAACCTAATGAAACTTGACAGTTCGGCAAAGTTTTACGAGTATGAAATCCAAGTTTTACTAGGCGAAACCCAAGTTTCAGTAGGCGAACCCCAAATTTCACCAGATAAGTTTGAGGAGTTATATGCCAACTTATATCTTGTTTTGTTCGTAAAAATACGAGGAACACGTTGGCGCAAACGGTTTGTGGATTGAAGCACCCAGTCAAAAATTATGGACACCGAAAAAATAAAATACCTGTGGGCCCCACTTGCATGTGCATGCAGCTCTCCCATCTTTCCCTCACGCCACGTGGGCCGGGCCGCGGCGCGGGAGTCCTGATGCACTTCAGAACTTTCGGAAACTTATAAATTTTTGTTTTGCGTTACCTGCCTTTTGAGTTTTAGGCAGGCTATTATATATTCTTTCGGATTAGTTTACATTGTTTTTCTACTTTAGTAATTATTTTTATTGTTAGTCTATTCTACTTTATACTTAGTTTCATAGTGAAATTTTAGTTATTAATTTTGTATTGGAAAAAACTTATATACATATGTCGATCCCATTAATTCTCCCATAGTTTCATCGATTCAAGAGTATAGTTTTAAATAACAAAAAGGCTACCGTACGGGTGTCCGGCGCTCCGGACGCTTGCGCTCGCAGGCCGGCCTAAGTGAGGCGATGGGGCACACTGTCGACGATTGGGAATCGGGCTCCACGAGTCGAGCTTACTTGTTTATTGTGGATAATGGACCCTTCTCCTCAAGGGCTTTACGTTCGGGGATGGCAGATCATGCAAGACAAGGAGGGGGAGACGATGATTTTTATCTTGGTTCAGGCCCCTCGCGGTGGAGGTAATAGCCCTACATCCAGCCTTTCTTGACTATGAAGAACAAGAGTACATGGTGGTGCCAGATTAGATCTGGGTAGTTCCCGGCGTGTTCATAGGATGAACACCCGCTATACTACGACCCTCCCGCAGGAGGACGAGGTGTACAAATGTGATAGAGATCTATCGGGTAGACGATCCCCGTAAAGATGGGAGATCCCCTGGAGCCCTCACGCAGGAGGGGTATTTATACTCGGGACTACGGGTACAAACGGAAGGAGCTATACATGGTAACTACCCCTAACTTGTAGGCTAAGTCTTCCATGACTTGGAGATTACTTCAGGTACCGCCTTGGAGATGAAGCCGGGCGATGCCTTGGAGATGAAGTCGGTAGAGAGCCACGCCGCCAGGAAACCCAGGAGCACCGTTGCATCTTGGGCGGGCGGATTATGCAGCTCGTCTTGATCAGCAGACTCTGGGCGGAGGCCCGCCTGGCGAACGCTAATGACCGGTAGGACTCGGTCCTTGGCATCGAACACAGTTGCGGGGTGCGGCCATGGTACTGCTTGCTAGGCGGGGTTATCAATCCCGACACACGCTGCAGCCATGTGGGGTGGGCCCCACAAGCATATTTTTTTAGTGGCCATAAATTTTGACTGGGTGCCATAATCCACCAACCGTTTGCACCAACGCGTTCCTCGTATTTTTACAAACAAAACAAGACGTATGTTGCCATATAAATTTTGACCGAGCTTTCTCTAGTTTCATTAGTAGATCATCAAGTTTCATCAATAAATTCTCAAGTTTCATCAGCAGGTTCTCAAGTTATTGAAACTTCAAACTTACCTGGTGAAACTTGGGTTTTGCCTACTGAAACTTGGATTTCATACGTACTCGTTAAACTTACCGAACGGTCAAGTTTCATCAGGTCTAATCCAACTTTCATCAAGTTTCAACAGGTTTTATCCAAGTTTCTTCAAGTTTCATCAGGTTAATCCAAGTTTTATTAAGTTTCAACAGGTTTCATTCAAGTTTCATCAGGTTACATCCAAGTTTCACCCAAGTTTCATCAGGTTTCATCTACCGCTCGCCTTTATCAATACGTGGGCCAAGGTTCATCAACACAAGGCCAAATTTCACTAGTATACATGTCAAGTTTCGTAAGTAGGTTCTCCTAGGTTCACATCAAAAAATTTGAAAAAGTTAAAAAAATCAAAAAATAAAAAAATAAAAGTATTTAAAATGGATTGCCCTCGATTTTAGAAGAATTATGAAGTTCATTCCATGCATTTTGAACACTGTTTGAATTTTATACAAAAAATCAGAAATTTAATTAAAAAATGATCAACTGCACATCTAGCCAACATGCGCGCGAACGGGGTGGCTGATCGGACGGTCATCGCTGGTCCGGCGCGCGTTTCCGGACGGACGTCCATACCCTGACCGCCACCTTTAAATAAAACTGCTACTACCAAAAAAGAAAAATAGCATTTATCCAGTGATAAATGTTTTCAAAATTATAAAAAAAAAAACTGGCAAACCAATCTTTTAATAAAAAATGTGGGATATTACACGTACATTCATGGAAATGGTGATGCGTTTTGAAGGGACAAATTCGTTAAATAATCCACTTTAAATTTGAAATTAATAATAATAAAATAACACACAGTATATGAAAATACCCCGACTGGCACTCTGTCCACTTGCCAGTGGCGGCCGCCACGCCATGGCGGAGCTCTGCTCCCGCCACTGGGCACGATGGGGATAAGCGGCGGCGACGACGCTGGCGGCACGGCGGCGCGGCGGCCGGGCGACGTGGCCCCAGAGAAACTCCGCCACGCCACGCGGCGGAGCGCGAACCAGCGACTCAAGACGCCTGCTGCTTGCGAAATTCCGCGCCGTTTTCACCGTACCCGCGCCTTAAACATTTAAAATGAGCGGGAGAACTTCGTTTTATGCCAAGTAATTAACTTGTAGAATATATATGTTGTTGTATGTTGTACATTTTATGAAACTACAACATTTGAAGCACTTTAATTTACAAAAGCATATATTTTGTTGAATATTTGATGGGAATTTTTAATCAAAGAAAAATTTAAAATGAAAATATACTTTTAGCAATTTAAACAACATATATCGCCGTATTTTTTAGAATATATACGTGTTCTATGAAATGTGGTGTATTGTAACGTATTTTTTAGAATATATCAATGATGACTAAATGAGTCAAATTTCATTTAATTGAAAGCCCTAAATAATTTTAAAGTAAATGATTGAAACAGACCAAACAAATAAGAAATTTCTATTGCATTTATTACATTCATTACATATGAGAACATGACAGGAGAGCACTTATCCCCGGCGACCCCTTGTGCCGTATGTGCTTGGAGTGTAGTGGTCCGGTGGATTGATGGTACGGCGACCTGCGGCCTGAGAGGGTCCAAATCGAGCTTGCTGTTGTTCTTCCTCCCCAGTTGGTATGTACCCCGCTTGTGAACTGATGGCGTAGCTAGAACCCCAAAATATGGAAAACCGCCATCATGCTTTGTTGATATGGGGTTTCTTGACCTTGCACGACCACTTGGTGGACAAGATATATGGGGTTTGCTCCCCATGCACCGCTTGGGGTTGGACATTGTATGCGGTTTGCTCCCCATGCACAGGCTGCTGAGGGACACCATAGGGTGTCTGAGCTCCGAACCAGTTGGACCCTCCTGCCTGATCTGGATAGGGGATGTGGCTGGAAAAGATGGCTTGGCAGAGTATATCCTCGAATGTATGAGTCGACGGCAATGTAGCATCCAGCATCGATCCTCCCATGTTTTGCCAGGTGGTATCGTATGTACTTTCATGTGTGCCTAAATAGTCATCGTAGTCCTGTGGTGATGGCACTGGCATGGCGTTGATGTCGAAACCTATCTGAGTACCTTGCCCTATGAAGGGCGATGGAGGGTGGGCACTGGGTTCAAAGTGTGTTGACGTGGAAGCCCGAGGAGGTTCAGACTGCCGACGTGGATCTGAAGGAGCTGGGGAACGCCTATCCATCGATTGTGTTCTTGCGGGAGCAACGGATCTTTGGATGAGCCGGATGCTCGAGGCTATCTTCTCGCAGGCTTTTTGTCCATCATCCCGACGTGACTGTGCCCACCAACCCCTAATTGCGGCGAGACGGGCGATGTCCCGCCTTCTAATCGAGCCCTCAAAGACGAATTGGATGATTGGCACATCTGGCTGCGGTTGTGATATTAGTTGCACCGCATGGTCGTGCAATGATCCTGTCTCCTGTGTCTGCAATGACCAGTAAAAAGGCCATATGAAGTATGGAACATAGAAGAATCATAGTGAGATAATACATCGTATCAGAACATGAACGCGTTGGGCGTATCCCTCTGGTTGGCGTAGTGGTGGTGCTGCAGCCTGTGGTGCAGCAATCTGGCATCTCGTCCTTGCCCTGTACCACTCCATGTAGCCCCAGACGTCCGTTAGCTGCGCGGGTCCATCAGGGATCCAGACATCGTCGGTTGCCCTTTCCAGCCACCGCTCGATGTGGTTCCTATGGACATTCGCCGAATAAGGAGCTAATTTAACCTCACAATTAGTCCATACTCTCTATTATTTTGTTACTGCCTACAATTTTATTACCACTGCATGCATGCAACATAAGGAGCTAATTTAACCTCACAATTAGTCCATAATCTCTATTATTTTTCATTTTACTTCCTTCTACTAATAAAATATTTATTTACCTTACATGAACTAATGAAATATTACTGTTATGTAAATTTTTATACATAAATGCTAAGCACGGTCACCAATTTTTATACATGAAAGATTACCTCAACACAGAAGAAGTGCAGAACAAATGAAATCGACCTGGAGCAACTGAAGCTGGAGCAGCAGAACAAATGCCCGTGCACGCTTCTCAACTGGACCACCTGAAGCTGAACCGGGAATGAAAGCAACTGATGGAGTGAGATCGTCGTTCGCGCAGATGTCAGTTTATATAGGCTGAGAAATCTCATTACTGTGTTTGGTAATTGCGATTAATTAGTGCTAAATGGTAATTACTTTTTGCTAATGTGTTGGTGGCTGTCGGTGGCTGGTTTATCGCCGAACAAACGCATGTGAGAGCAGTGACATGAAATGACAGCACGTCCTCTGCCGCCGGATTCCCAGCTGCCCCCGGCCGAGCTCGCTCCGCCGTCTTGGCGTGGCGGGGCTCGTTGGGCAACACCACGCCGCCCGGCGAACGCGATTCCTCAGCTTGATTACGGGCGGGTTCTGCTCCCGCCGTCGGCGTGGCGGAGCTCTCTGGCCGCCACGCCGCCCGGCCGGCCAGCGCCACCAGCGCCACGTCGCCGCCGTGCTATCCCGCCGTGCCCGATGGCGGGAGCAGAGCTCCCGCCGTGCGGCGTGGCGGCCGCCACTCGGGGCGGCGGGACAGAGTGCCAGTCGGGGTATTTTTATATACTGTGTGTTATTTTATTAATTTCAAATTTAAAGTGGATTATTTAACGAATTTTTCTGTTTTGAAGTGCTTCCAATAATGTTTTTATGATTTTTATTCAATACATTCCACTTTTGACGTCATTTCAAACGAGTCAAAACAAGTGATCAGTAAACATCTTTGGTCAAACCACAAGTGAACTAACTATACACGATTGACTGAAAATTCTATCCCCCTTCATTTTTCTTTTTTAAATGAAGATATACACCCTTCTAAAAAAAAGTTATATACATTTTTCGGTATGTGGCTTAGCTATAGTTCATACCACTATAAATTAACCATATATTCTTAGAATCAAGAATTGACGGAGTAGTGTCGTTTTTGTCTCCTGTCACTAATTTCTGCCCTATAGTTATGATATCGATCCTCTGTGGTCTAGTTTGGTAACCCTATCCTGGGTAGGTGCACACAATATACAAGCATAATGCAGAGATCTTATAATAATGGCATTACAACATGTATAATCCGTACACGCTGGTTTAAATTAAATGAAGTAACTACTACTTGCTCATTTCGCTAATTAAACGCTGAGCCATGCATGCTCGGAAAAATACCCAAAATAATCAACAATTAAAAGAAAATTAATAAAATAATCCACATGAAAAAGAATTTACAAAAATATCACCGGGTCCCGCCACCGGGCAAGTCAGAATGCAGCCGCCGCCACCCGGTGTGGCAATGAAGTGTTGCCGCCACCAGTCTTGACATGACTCATTGCCGCCACTGGCGTGGTCATGCCCCTATCCCCGACCAGCCCCTAATTCCCCGGCGTCGCATGCAAAAAGCGAGGGAAAAAATATTAAAATAATGGCTGCCGACAATACAGTGTCCAAAAAAATAATAAAATAATCTTCCACCGACAAAACAGTGTCCAAAAAAATAATAAAATAATCCTCACCGACAAAATAGTGTCCAAAAAAATAATAAAATAATCCTCATCGACAAAATAGTGCTGAATTTTTAATTAATTAAATAGTAATTACATGATTTACGCTAATTAATACCGATTAGAGGTCACAGTGATCACAAAATTGAGTGTATATATATCGCGTTACTGCGTTCGCCTTCACACAAAGCACTCTCGCTTCGATTAATTTCACACACGCGCAGGCTTCACACGCAGAGCGGCCTTCACACACTCACTCTCTCGCTTTCAGTTCTTTTCAGTTCGTTCAGTTCAGGTATATTAATCGCTGATACCTCAGTTGAGGATTCACCAGGAGTGTCACTTCGCTGATTTTTTTTACTTTCAGCGTGAGGGAATATTTTGGAATTTAAATTTGATTTACTTGCTAACAATTAGTGTTATTGCGGTACGTATGTATATATTGTATGTATATATTATATACACAGTATGGTAATGTTGATATGTGAGGGCTATCTGACTATACTGAGGTTGGCATAGTATGTTGTTAACGCTAATTAAAATAATCACCATCACGTAATTAATTAATTAAACTAAGCACCAGCACGTAGGTGTTGCTTATTTTTTCTAAAATTTGCACCGCATCAGTAGCCTTACCAAAGATCAGAGAGTAGCAGCGCATGCACAAGATTTACGAAGGTAAGAAGCACATACGGTGATAGTTTAGTATGACCACTTAATTTGGTATATTCTGTCTAATTTACGTTTGTTTTAATTTTTTCAGGAACTTTGAACCGATCGATCTTATAACCGTCAGGTACGCATTTTATAGTTAACATAAACTTGTTGTGTTAGGTTAACTTTAATTATGATTAGTGATTAATTAGTTACGTAAGAAGAGAATTAGTTATAATTAATTGATTAATTAGTGAATTTTTATAGCATGTAATATATGAATGTTTAAATTATAATTGCACGTACCGCGCAAAATTATATATATTTAGCGACAAATTAACGCTAGTGTACGTAGTTAAAAAGGATGACTATATTTTTTCACATAGTAATTTTCTTGATAGCTTAATTAAACATAATAGGGAAATTAATCTATATTTAGCATGCAAAATAGTAATATAATTGTACGTATTTTAGTGACATTTTAGTTAATATTTATGTATTAAACACGTAAGCTAACATTTTATGTATGAAACACGTAAGCTAATAATTGTACGTATTTATGTATTAAACATGTAAGCTATATTTACACGTATTATGTATTAAACACGTAAGCTAACATTTTATGTAATGTTTGAAATAATAGTTAAATATAAACAAACGTATATTTAATACTAATATCAATGAACACGTGTATGTTACAGACGTAAATGGAGACACCAATGACTATTTTTTACGGAGATGCACCCGCGCCAATGCAAGGGAATTTTGTAAGTATGCACACATGCAGCCATTTGCAGACCACAGTAACATTGCCAATAGAGCTGCCAATGCTGGCGAGGGTTATAGCTCGAAATCTCCGTATAAACCGTCATGAATACAAACTTGTTCTATACGGTGTTAGGCCATGTCAGGTTCCAAATAGTACGATGTACATATACAACCTGTGGCCACTGAGAAATAAATCTGCTTGGACGTACTATGTTAATAAGGCAGTAGAAGAGGGGTACCACTTAGGTGTGTACGTGCTGCCTGAGGCAAGACAATCGGAGGCGGGGCCTAGCGACACCGTAGAAGAGAGTGCACATGAGGAAGTGCCGCAAGGGTATGCGGAGAATCCAATTGGTAGTATCATGACCGGTGTCGAGGCATTAGGCATGGGCACAGATCCGGATATCTCAATGGAGGAGGGAGAGATAGATGCACATGCCATAGGGGATGATTTCGATGAAGGGGGTGAGGACGATGTCGAAGAAGACGACGACCCGATGCCTGCCATAGCGTATTATCGCGCTCTGGATGCTTCGAATTGGGTGATCGGGGATCACTTGAATATTTCCAGATGGGGATATATGCACAATGACATAACAGTGGGTCAAGAGTTTAGCACAAAGGATGAGGTAATATACTTCATCAGCAATTTTGGTGTCACAACACGGCGCGAGCAATCTGTGGCACGGTCCGGGTCGGCCGTGTACGAGGTGAAGTGCGTAAAGAAACCGGAGTGCTCATTCCATGTTAGGGCGCATCGCTCAAAACATGAGCACCACTTCATAATCAGTAGGTACGAGCCGCACACTTGTACGGAGGAGTTGGTACGCAATATTAGCAGTAACGTGGGCTCGAAGTTCAAAGCGCAGATGTTGCTAACTGCTATTCAAGCCGATATCTCCATGAAACCACACTCCATAATGGCCGAGGTGCAGAACCGCACTGGCATGTCGATTACATATCACCAAACATGGCGAGCCAAGCAAAAGGCACTCAAAATGTTGTTCGGGGATTATAAGGAGTCATACAACTGGGCTCTCCGTCTCCTCCGCAAGATACAGGAGAGCAATCCTGGGACATACTATGTTTCTGCCCATGAGCCAGTATATCTCCTCGATGGAAGTGTCGCACCGAACCACTTCTACCTTCTGCGCTTGTTTTGGTCTTTTGGACAGTGCATAGAGGCCTTCCGGCACTATCGTCCTGTCATATGTGTGGATGGGACATTCCTCACCGGTAGGTACTATGGTGCTCTACTAACGGCACTTGGAGTTGACGGGAACAACCAGATATTGCCTCTCGCATTTGCTTTTGTGGAGAGCTAGAACAATGACAGCTGGTTGTGGTTTCTATCTCTTCTGAAGATTCACGTTGTCATGGATCGCCTACAGGTGTCGTCATTTCGACCGCCACCGGGGATCCTACATGGTGTAGCTGTATTGTCCACCGGTGATGCACCAATGTGGCCAGACGTTCGTTCTCGATGGTACATGCGTCACCTGGGGGCGAACCTATACACTGCATTCAAGAACAAGCCCCTAGTGAAGAAGTTCAAGTCAATGTGCATGCAAAACCAATAGCGCAAATTCAATGCGCTATTCAATGATATTAACGAACGTATCAGGAAGATGGTCGCCGAATAGCAAAGCACATCAGGGGTTCAAATAGTTGGGGGCGAGCAAGTCAGCTCTCGCCGTAAAATTACTTTTGCTCAGTGGATAGCGCAAAAATCGGCGGAGAAATGGGCTCTCGTCCATGACACTGATGGCGCCCGGTAAGCTGGTAGATTTATTTACAATGTTAGTTTCTATTTCGTTCGAACGTAAATTTAAGAAGTCTCGTATTGCAGATACACGGTGATGACGACGAACATAGCTGAGTCGTATAATAATGTGCTTCTGGCGTCTTGCGCCTCCCAATATGCACTATCATTGAGATGATCTTTTTTAGGACAAGAGATTATTTCCACGACCGAGAAATGGCGGCCATGCAAATCACAAGCACTTTCTCCCCTCGTGTCGAAGCCATCCTACAGAGGCGTCGACAGAAATCTCAGTTCCACCGCACGTCAATATATGATAGAATGAATAACATATTCAATGTGGACTGCAAGAGAAAGTGCATGACAGGATTTAGCGCGGCAGATAATCAACAAAAGTGCCAACTTGGCCAGTATGAGGCTGTATGCACTTGCAATAAACCCCGCCTCGAACACATCCCATGCTCGCACGTCATGGCGGCATGTCGAGATCTTACTGGTTTGTTAACATTATGATATTAACATATATTAACATTGTTTGCTAACATTATGATATTGTTATTTGTAGATGCAAACATTACGATTGAGGGCATCACGACAGATCAAACAATTGGATGCCTGGTTTTGGATGTTTCTTGCTCATGCCGGATTATTGTCGTGGGCCCTTACTGTTAATGGGGTACCACAAGAAAATGACCGCCTGACACCGCTCCCAAGACTTGACCCGGGTCTTATCACGCCTGGTCGATCACGGCATCCCGAGGCGCTACGTTCCACCTACACCGCCGGTGAGATGACGATTACATTGAAGGATGTAGCCATGCTCACAGGGTTGCCCATCTCTGGACGGGTCTTCGTTGTCAACAAACCAAGCCGGCAAACATGAAAAAATTATGTCGAAGAGAGGTGAGTGTCAAATTTTTCACTTGCATATTCCTAATTAACTCATAAATTGAGCCTATGAAATATTATTATAAATCTGTGTAGGTTTGAAGTTGAATATAATGGAAGCGACCAGGGTGTTTCGATCTCATGGCTCGAGCACCTTGACGAGGCTGGTCCGTGTCCCGTCAATGCTGAAGAGGCGATCGTACTGCAGCATTACGAGGTGTACCTGTACTACCTCCTTGCCGGTGTCATGTTCACAAATGGCAACGGTGATCAGATACCCTCACCTAGTCTTCGTGAGCTCGAGAGCTATGCAACGAAGCTTTATTTAATGAGGACTACGAGCCATACAGTTGGGGGTCTGCCGTATTGGCCGATACATACCGGGAGTTATGTGTCACATGCCATCGGACAGCCCCGAATGCAGTGTTTGGGGGTTGTCCTCTCCTCATCCAATTATGGTTGTGGAGTTATTTGCCACTAAATCGTCCAAACACGCCAGTACGATACTATCATGTTCATGTAGACGCCGATTTGACCACCCCGGCATGTAGACCAACAATGGGATATAGATGGTTGCATGCGAGGTTGCGATGGTTGAGAGAAGTAGACAGGGCGTCTTACACGCGGCTTGTGTCAGACCTAGACCTTCTAGTAGAAGACCAAGTTACGTGGGAACCATTCTGCCATCTGGCAACCTATGATATTGCCACGGGGGGCTTGCTGGCTAGCATGTGTACTGAGAGTGTAGACTATTGGATGACGACCTGTTATCTAGTCTGCATGAATGCCGTGGAAGGATACTCGCCGGAACGCGTTCAACGGTGATTTGGCTACCGGCAAACATTTCCACTCCCACCTTCTCGGCATCCGGGCAACTCCCATAGGTATGCATCATAAGTTTCATATTTCGAAGATATTTCTACCACTCATAATGTAACGTACAAGTGTTTTTTCAGGCTTAGTTCAACCGGGCGCAACCGTGATTGGGCCCATGTCCACAGCGCCCACATCGAGCGGTAGACTGAGTTGGCTACTGACGAAGTGTGGTATCCTGATGGAGCCGCGCACGAGACTGATATTTGGGGGTACATGGAATGGTACCGCTCAAGAACCAGATGTCAGCTTGCGATACCACAGGCAGCAGCAGCACCGCTCCGACAACCAGAGGGCTATGCCCAACGAGTGCATGTTCTGGTATGACGTGCGATCTCCGATAGTTTCATCTATATTGCATACTTCATAGCTCCTTCTGAATACCATATGACATGGTTGATGCAGACACAGGAGGCCGATTCGTTGCATGGCCATGCAACGGAGCTTCTATCGCAAACACAGCAGACCGGCCAATCTTCTTCAAATTCATTGAGGGCCCTCATTAGAAGGGCGGGATCTCGGCTTCTAAGCGATTAGGGGTCGGCGGGCATAGATCGCGCCTGAGATCGCGAAAGGATAGCCCGATCCGAGAAGAATCAGTGCACCGCGATAACCGAAGTCACCACCTCATCCAAAGATTCTGCTGCTCCGCGAGATCACAATCCATGGACAAAGCGAACCACGGGTTCGGTTCCAAGCCGACAATCTCAACCTCCCGAGCCTCTATATCGACACCCTTCCAATACAATACCACCATTCTTCAACTCCACCGGACCAGTCACGAGGAGGATTGATATTAACGTAGCGCCGTCTTCAGAAACCTACGATGACTATCGCAGCACACAAGATACCCAATTTGATGCAAATTGGGCAAACATAGGAGCATCTATGCTGGAAAGTACATTTGCATCCAACCTTAGCTTTCAAGATATCTTGGGCGGATGCAACATTCCTATACCAGAGCCGACACAGCCTGGAGGTTCTAACTGGCAAACTCCCCATGAGGTCCCTTCAAATTTGCAACACGGAGAGCAAACCCCCTATGCGGGCCCTTCACAGGTTGTGCACGGCCATGCGACCCCTTATGAACAAAGCATGATGGGGGGTTTTCCATACTTTGGTGGGTCTGCGTACGCCATAAGTTCACAGCCTGAGTATGTCCCAACCGCGGACCAAACTGAGGATCAAATTCGGTTTGGACCTTCTCAGGCTGTAGGACAGCGTACGACGCATCCACCTGACCTTTACACCCCAAGTGCATACACGACAAGGGGTCGTCGGCGCTAAGTGTAATAATGTAATTTATGAACTTATGTTATTATGTGCATTCGGCGGTTTGGCCAGAAAATTGTTCTCCATACAATTATTGACATTGCATTTACCATTATGGCGATTAGTGACGTTGCATTTATCGCTATCAAGACTTACCACTTGCCGTTAACACGTCTATGCACGACATGTGATACTGTCTGCCGTCATCGTAGTAGGATGGTCGAACAAAAGTCCACCAACGCATGGATTAGGCCAAATTGGTGGGAATCGTCCGGCCCAGAAGGCCACATCCATTACCCATCGGAGGACCTGCCCAACAAAATGAAACAGAACTACCGCACGGAATCAATCATGCTGCGGCCCGGCCCTCACTATCTTCGGGACTGGCCCAGGTGTGCTTGTGGAATGGATGCAGTGGTGCAGACCTACGATAGGCCTGTGTCTGGTTGGACCGGACGGAGATTGTACCGATGTCATGTATACGCCGTGAATTTACTTACCTTCATATAGATCGAATTTATTTTACGATGTAACCTAACTTCATATCGTGTGCAAAACAGATAAATGATTGTCGTATGGCATCGTGAATGGATGATCCTTTTTCAATGGCAGCAGATGCATACATGATGGTTCTCCACGCGGATCGCAGATCTCGAAAATCGTCTCGAAATAACAAGGCGTACCCTAGAGATGCACGTCCGCACGGAACGCTTATGCCCTGCATGCCGGAGGCGACGCGTCTAGCTAGCTGCCACCCAAATGTTACGTCGTACTTTTCAATTACCTAAGAAACGACTATAAGGTCTTCATGCTTATATTGTATGGTTTGAACTCTGCTACTTTCGTATTGATGTTTGTGTTGTATTGTATGGTTTGAACTCTGTTACATTCTCTAATTCACTTTACATGCCAAGATTCACTTTACGTGTATTTAATGTTTTTATTTATCTCATACTCCCTCCGTTCTAAATTATAGGTCGTTTGACTTTTTTGACACGTCATTTGACCACTCGTCTTATTCAAAAATTTTATAATTATAATTTATTTTTGTTATGATTTAGTCTATCATGAAAGGTACTTTAATAATGACTTGAGTTTTTGCATATTTTCACTAATTTTTTGAATAAGATGAGTGGTCAAAGTACATGTCAAAAAAGTCAAACGACCTATAATTTGGAACAGAGGGAGTAGCTTCTAACTTTACAAATTTTAGTTTGCTGTACAAACGACTATTAACACTTGCTAAAATTTTAAATTTGCAATTTTGTAAAATTAGATACAATTTTGAGTTTTAAAATGTATATTCACATGCTTATACATGTATCAAATTTTACAAAATAGCCCATATATTTATCGTATATATTAAAATATAATATTATACATGCATATATATTTTTAATTTATGATATATCTATATTATACATATATTATAATGTATATATGCCATATGCAATACCGGCCACATGTGTATATAAATATACACCACGTACGTGCAACGTGGCTTGGGAGAAGCTCTAGGTCGCTGTGGACTTGATCTCGGTCAGTCAACGGGAGCAAATTGAGCGAAAGGTGCAGCGAGAAGCGTGTGCGTGTGTGATCGCGGTTCATGTGATTGTGATCTGACGAGCTCACTGCACTGGGAAAATTGCGGGTGGCTTTCTTCGAACGAAACCTACCTGCCAACGTAAATTATTTTAGGCATGCCATTTTACTAATCAATTATCAATAAAATTAGACGCCACCTACTATATATTTTTGGACAACTACAAATAATTTAGTATATATTTATCATATATTTATATTAAAATATAATATTATACATAATATTAGTAAAATGGTGTCACATGCAGTATACACATTACACATGTGTACATATACACATATATACACATTTATACATATACATATACTTATAACATATACATATACATATCACATGCAATACCGGCCGGCTTGCAGAGCCATGCCACGCTGGGTGGCGGCAAAGAAGTCTGGCCACACCGGGTGGTGGCGATAATCGCCGCCACACCGGGTGGCGGCAACAATGGCCGCCACACCGGTGCAAGATGGCGGCTTGGTTGCAACCACACCGGTGTGCGGCAGCTTGGTTATGCCGCCCCGGTGGCGGCTACCACCTGGGTGGCGGACCCGGGATATTTTTGTAATTTTCTTTTTCAGTGGATTATTTTATTAATTTTCTATTTAACTGTTGATTATTTCAGGTATTTTTCCTGCATGCTCGTACAGTCGTAGTGGCTTACTTTTTTTATCCTCCAACCATTGTGAATTAGGAGTAGTATTTTCTAGATCTGGCTCCATCCAAAAAGTGCAATTAAATAAATCGAATTCATCGTTATCTTTTCTTCGTGCTGATCATGCGTCTGGCGCTTATATAGCATGAAATTAAGATGTTCTTTGAAAGGAATAGATCAATTAATTATAATGAGATATTTTTGTGCTCGCCGACAGCTACGTTGTCCTATAGTATATTGCAAATATGGTCCAGCAAACACTGGACATTTTGACAGTTGACATGTATTTCGGAGTATATATATGAATAAAATGCACATTTAGTGCACTCAGTTCCATTCTTGCACATACAATTCTGAACGTGTGTGTATATTTATTACCCTGGTACAAGATACTCCATATAGGAGAGGACAAGGTGCGCTCCATTATATATGATCGATGCAGCATATATGTGTACTTTTTTTTTGAAGGTCAGCTTACGCGGACTGATTCATTAAAGGAAGGAAAGAAATTTACAGAGACTTACAAAGATCCTGGAGGCTGACCAGGCCAGAACAGAAGACACAAACACACTCACACCCCAGGCCGACGCTAGCACCCTACACGGCTAGGTGGACTCTCTAAACTGACTACTCGCTAAAGAGGGCGGCCATCCCCGCAGCCGACCACAAGTGACGTTCCGCGATCCAGTCCGCTAGCAACTGATGATGCTGCCGAGCACGTCCTTCAAAGAGACGCCTGTTGCGCTCGCACCAAATTGTCCAAAGCATCAAGATGATGATGGTACCAACTCTTTTCACCATGTCTTTGGGAACGTGGGCTAGGCGACCATCCCACCAATGCTGAATTGAGACTGATGGCGACTGCGACCAAGCGGACGGTGATAAGACCTGATGTCCAGGCTGCGCCCCAACAGCGGCCCAAAAAGATCTGGAGAAATGACAGTGTAGGAACAGGTGTGTCGCAGTCTCGAGCGAGGTATGACAGAGAGGGCAGAACGGATTGTGCGGCCAACCCCGTCGCTGGAGGCAATCTGCAGTCCAAAGCCGATGTTGTACCAGTAACCAGTTGAACACCTTGCACTTCATCGGCGCCTTAGGTTTCCAAATCATCTTAGGGAAGAGAGATGGGATTGATCCCTAGAACTGGGCCCGGTACGCTGAACGTGCGGTGTACTCACCAGAGCATGTCCATCTCCATGTGATATGGTCCTCCTGATGTTCTATTAGGGTAGGTGCATGAGCTTGCAACGTCCGCCATAAGTCGAAAAATTCCCCTACCAAGTTAGTGTCAGTCAACGGCCCTAAGTCTCGGATCCAGGAGGTTCCGACGATAGCATCTGCCACCGATACACCCTTCCGTTGTGTCCGGCGAAAGAGACGCGGCGCAATCGAGGCTAGCGGCGTTGGGCCTACCCAAGGCATAGTCCAAAAACGCGCCTTAGTCCCATCACCCAGATGCACTTGGATGGATGCATTGAAGAGTGCTAAATCAGATGCATCACAAGGCGGCTGTATTCCTCCCCAGCCGCTGCCCTCTCGGTGCCATTGCAGCCAAAGCCAACGCAGACGTAAGGCTCGCCCAGCACGAGACAAGTCAGGCAGGCCTAAACCACCTACTTCCTTTGGCGAGCAAACTTTGGGCCAATTGACTTTGCACTTACCACCATTGAGGTTGTCATTCCTAGCCCATAAGAAGCGCCTACGCACTTTATCGAACTCGCGCAGGAAGGATACCGGAGCCTGCATGGCCGTCAACATGTAGATTGGCAACGCACTCAGCACCGAGTTTACTAAGACGTGGCGTCCGCCCACCGAAAGCATACTTGACTTCCAACCCGCAAGCCGAGAAGCTGCCCTATCAAGGATCGGCTGGATGTCCATACGCCGAACTTTGCGGACGTGGAGAGGGAGTCCTAGATAATGCATCGGAAAGGCCTGCACTACCCCTGGGAAATTAGATAGAATTTGGTCTAAGGCAACCGATGCGCATCTGATGGGCAGCATCGAGATTTTCACCATATTTACTCGTAACCCTGTAGCCGCACCAAAGTCTTGCAGAATGGAAAGAAGGCACTTGACATCCGGTGCATTCGGTTTGACGAAGATGACTGCGTCATCTGCGTAGAGCGAACAGCGTATGCCACCTCCTCGATTAGAGACCCTCTGCATCCTTCCCATTTCGGTGGCCTTGTTAAGGAGGTAGTGAAGTGTGTCTATGGCCAGGATGAACAAGTACGGTGAAAGCGGATCGCCTTGCCGCAAGCCCTTCCTGTGATTAAATCTTGGCCCCGGTTGACCGTTGAGAAGAACTGACGAAGTTGACATGGACAGGATCAGAGACAACCAATTTCTCCACTTTTTGCCGAAACCCCTCGCTCGTAGCAGGTCGAGCAGGTACTCCCAGGAAACCGAATCAAAAGCCCGTGCAATGTCTAGTTTGAACATGAGGCACGGTGTTTCGGTTCGGTGAAGGCGACGAACAAAAGATTGCACCTGAATGAAGTTTTCATGAATGGACCGGCCCTTTAGGAAGGCACTTTGCGACTCCGAGATGACCTGGCCTAAGATCTTCCCTAGACGAATAGCGTGTAACTTGGCAGGGATGAAAATGGTACGGATAATTTCCGACCGTCCGACCAACCGAGGCATAATAATATCCGAAAATATTGAGCCGGATAATTTTATGGATATCCGAATCCGACAAGACGGATACGGTACGGATACAAATAATATCCGATGGATATTATCCGTGCTTTTCTTGGATAATATCGTCCGATTAGCTAAATCCATCTATAAACTATCTCTATTATATTTCTATAGGATGAATGACTAACACATATAACAACTAGATGCATGTGATTTTACATTTTTTTGCTTTATCGGGTATGATACTTACACACCATCATTTTCATGACTATGGGCCATAAAGTTGAGTCACAAAGAGATAACTATATGTATTTGGATATACTTATTTCTTTAGTATATGTTTTCGTGTATTATCCGAGAGAGTATCCGCGTCCAATCCGTATTTGTATCCGATATTATTCATATCCGTATTTGTATCCGGTACCATCCGTATCCGAATCTGCGCGTATCCGATCAAACTAAATGGATCAAATACAATATGAGTGGTTTCCGATCCGTATCCGATCCGTTTCATCCCTAAACTTGGAGAATAACTTGGCAACTGAGTGTACCAGGCTGATGGGTCTATAGTTTGTGATGATAGTGGCGTCCCCCTCCTTGCTCTTGGGAATAAGAGCTATTTTCGCCCTATTCAGGTTGAATAAGTGCAATCCCCGCAGTGACCAGACACTCTGGACGACTTTAAGAACGTCATTTTTGATGATGTCCCAGGCTCCCAGCAAGCTCGATAGAAAGAACCGGTAAAGCCATCTGGCCCTGGTGCCCTATCTCCCGGGGACCGGTTAATCGCCTCCCAGATCTCATCAAGGTCGAAGTCCGCGTCAAGGGAGCTACAATCCACAAGAGGCATGTGCAGTATGTCCCAATTTACCTTTCGGCTTGGTGGGGCCTGCATCCCTAGGAGCTCGGAAAAATGAGATGCCAACGCCCTCTCCTTATCATCATGGGAAACTGCCATCCCCTCCGGCGTGCGCAGTTGTGAGATATAGTTCTTTCGCTTTCGACCATTTGCCCTGATGTGAAAATACTTGGTATTCGCATCCCCTTCCTTGAGCCAGAGAACTCTGGCCTTTTGCTTAGCCCTAGAGCGCTCAATCGCCGCCAACCCAAGAACTTTCATTTTAAGGTTTCGATGAAAGACCTTCTCGTGCGGAAGCAGCGTCCGCGATTCTTGGGCCTGGTCTAGTCTAAGGATTAGCTCATTCGAGACAGCCAAATGATCTTGGAACCGGCTTGAAATGCGTCTACTCCAATCTTTTAGCCGCCAAGCAGTTCTCGAGAGTTTCAGGTGCTAGGATAACAACGGGTCTTGATGATGGCGTTCCAACCAGGCCTGAGAGACCACCGGGTGGAAACCTTGAAATCGAGTCCAATGGCTTTCAAAACGAAAACGCTTTGGCACCGAGGCGAGAGTGACCGGTGCTAGGAGAAGCGGGCAGTGATCTGAAAAGGAAGAGGAGAGGGCCGACAACCGGTAGCTGGGGAAGAGAGATTCCCACTCAGCATTGCCATATATGTGTACTATATATATAGTAGCGCCACATATGTACTGCAAAGTTAATATCATCATTATATCACGGCCGAAGCTTTGCATTCAGAACTTCCTCACGCAACGATGCTAATTAACAGTAGGATACATCACATATGCCTGCTTTTACACACACGAAGAATTAAATTAAGATCCCAACCCAACAGAAAATGTCGGATAATGAACACCGAAAAGCCCCAAAATTATTGACTGAACTGGTTGAGTCGACGGATACTGCTAGCTGCTTGATGATCGAGCACCTGCGTGGCGTTGGTTCGCCGAACATGGTCAGCTTCCACATTGTCCATATCCTTTTCGATATCTGCCAAATGCATGTCCTCTGCTGATAACCTTGGCGCAAATTATTCTAATCAAGTCCTTGTCATGTTTCGTGGCGTACGTCCATGCTAGCTCGGGTACAGAACAAGTTGATCCCAAAACCTAATCCTGTAGCTGGGACATTTGTGGTCTAGTTCGGCGAATCTATCCCTTGAAACATTTGTGGTTTAGCACGTACCATCGTCGCTCTATTCCCTGAATCATGGACAAAATATTTTTTTTAAAAAATAAACAATTTCCTCGTCGTTCCAAATTAAATTTAAACCGATTAATCATCAGTTAAAGGATGTGTGCGTACAAGAGAGGTAGAGGTATGCATGCTTTGATTGTAACGGGCCGGGGTACGTACTAGGATTGATAGGTTTTATGAGCAATAAAAAAAAACTCTCTATACTCTTTTTTGATAGAGATATGTTGCTTTAATTGTAACGGACCGGGGTACGTGCTGGGACTGATAGGTTTTATGAACAATAAAAAAACTCTTAGTACTTTTTTTCAAAAAAAAAAAAACTTATGTGCTTTAAAAAAAAAACTTCTGTGCTTCTTCTAGGGGTGGAAATGGTACGGATATTATCCGACCGACCGAATTGATCGGATAGCGATTTGGATAGTTTTAAAGATATTCGACTATTTTTACGGATAAAGATATGGATATGGATAATTTGGCGTGGATATGGATACGAATACGGAGCACCGATTATTCGGTGAATAAGGAATATCCGAGTTTTTGTTCGGATAATATCCGAATATAAAATATGGATATTATCCGAATGTATTTCTAGAATTTTTTTAATGTATTTCTATAATTTTTTATTGATAGTTTCCCAACTTTTAAATTTATTTTTTGAATTTTTAAATCTAGACTAAATTAATAATATTCATGTATAGACTTTCTAATGTTTTGTCTTTTACTAATGTTATAAATTTCCACTTTTAAATTTAAATTTTGACCATATTTTGTTAAAATTTGGAATGGATTTTTGAAAATTAATTTTAACTATTCGACTAACAATATCCATATCCTTGTGTTATTTGATATGTATTCGATCCGTATTCGTAACCGATGTTATCCAATATTATTCGAATTTGTATCCATATTCGACACATTCGTAGTCGAATTTGTATCCAATAAAAAATACGGATAAGGATAAGGATAGGACGATATCCGACCTTATCCGATCCGATCACATCCCTAGCTTCTTCACACAGTTCATCAATGGCACATATTTCACGGAAAACAGTTAAATTCTCGTCGGAACTATAGGAAAATCCTACGCTTTTTACGCTCCGAACAAGGCCTGAACTCTCTCTCTCTCTCTCTCTCTCTCTCTCTCTCTCTCTCTCTCGGGAAACAAAGGTTATTCGCGTTCCATTTGCTTCTACATCGGCACATGCATGCATACATATCGGATCATCACCAATGTTTCATGCTATATCGGCATTGTCTATAAGGTGCATGATTTACAGCTAGTTATAGCGCACAGTGGGAAGCGAGAATGAGAGCATGAAATTTGTGTGACTTGCACTGTATATTGGATAATAGTTACACATATATATCCATGCATCAATTAACAGGGAGGCGCATATTCGACGGATTGTACGTACAGTACATATTACAATAATATGTGTATGTGTACTCGTGTTTGCCGGTGCTAGCATTAATTCATGCATGCTCCTCAGCCTACGTTGATAGTACATACATACATACACAATCATATTTATAGACCCAGAAATAAAACCGGAGAAGAAGGAAGAAGAAATTAAAAAGGGGAAGCTAGCCAAGCCGTCCCGATCGAGAATCGAACATCATATCGAAGTTGCCAAAAAACCGAATAGACACTTCATGATATACGTAATATATGGTCACCCAATGGAGCCAGTGAGCCGGTGCCTTGCTTAATTAGGCGCCGCCGGACTCCTGGCAACCCGGTGGCTTGTAGGCGATGAAGCTGATGAGCTGCACCTGTCTGACATTGTCGAAGCCGATGATGCGCACGAAGGCGTCTGGGTAGGCCTTCTTGGTCTCCTCCACCTCCTTGAGCACCTGGGCGGCGTCGGTGTAGCCGAACATGGGCAGCTTCCACATCGTCCAGTACCTGCCGTCGTAGTAGCCGGGGGAGCGGTTGTTCTCGCGGTAGACGAACCCCACCTTGCTGAACTCCAAACACGGGATCCACTTGGACCGGATTAGGTACTCGATCTGCGCAGATCCTCCACCGTCAGCGGTGGGAGGTATGATAGGGTCTCGAACTTCTTGATGCCCTCGATCGGCCACACCTGTATGAACAGAGGCATGCACACACACCATCAATTATACTCAGCTCAGCTAGCTAGCTAGTGAGTAGTGACAGTTTCACAGTCACTGTCACACTCACTGATGCATGTATAAAATGGAATACCACACATGCTTGATGCTTGTGCTGTTAATTACCTGCATGCACTTGATGCGGCCACCGTTGGTGACGCTAGTGAGGCCGGCGGTGGAGGAGCGGCGGGTGGCGGGCATGCCGGCGACGGATTTGAGGCCCTGGAAGGGGGCGACGGAGGTCGCCGACGAGGCCATCACGGTGGGCGCCATTGCTCGCGAGGACACTGGAGGTAGTGTTGCAAATATTGCGGTATAAGCAAAATGGAGAAATAATTCACACAAAATATACTAAGAAACATATTGCCATAATAAATAAACAAAACCATGAATTCCTCGAATAAAAGCTTAGAAGCAAATAAATTCATGATCAAGTTTATATCAATAAACATGGCAACTAACAAAAGAGATACAACCAGCATAAAGCTCAGGTTAAAGATGATAAAGGTGCTCTCAGATTGCAAAATACGGGTTGCTAAATCAATTAGCCATCCAACAAGTAATTTGGGCAATATATCACTGAATTTCTAATCTAAGTACAATGGAATTATTCCCTAGAACCACACTGCTCTGGTTCAAAAAACAGATTAATGCTCAATGTGTAAGACAGTATGCTACTAGTAAAGTCAATTAACCATTCAGATCTTAAACAATATCGGTTTGGCTGTAAAACAGTCACAAACAGAGCACAGAATGTGCACAATAAGTACACAAACCGATCTACCAGCAAATAGTGATTAGCTTGAATAAAGTAACACTATATCGCCACTTATCAATGTAAGAACAGAATGATTAAGCCATATCTACAGCAGCAGTAGCATACACGATGAGCCAACAAAGGTAATACCAGAGCAGTTCAGTACTAGGTCTACCAAAATCCCAAGTACACAGATTATAATCATCTCAATCAAGTGCAATCATCATCGAGCAACTCAAGCCCACAAGAACAGTGCATATACCCTAATCGAGATTAGCCCCTATTCAATCGAATAGGTCCCCAAATCACCGATTGGCCTGCTGCACAAAGGAAGAAACCAGATTACTTACGTAGTGCCAAATCCGAGTCGACAAAGAAGCAGGCAGTGGCAAAGCGTGCTCAAGGCACTGTCCCAGAAAACAGATCGCCGTGCTACGTAGCACCACCAGCGAAATGGATCGGAGATACGATGCCGTCACCCCACCTCCACGGTCAAGCCGAGGAGTAGGGCCCGAGGAGCACGAAAGAGCAGCACGGCAATACGACGATCACCCCGCGGCCTACGGGTACCAAGGACGAACGAGGAGGCAGCACCTCAGTGGACACCGGCGGCGAGAACGCCGAACCCCGGCGAACAGAGGCAAAGCCCCAGGAGCACGAGTGTGAGAGGACGGGGATAAACTCAGCCAAAACCAACCGAACCGAGACAGAGAGGAGAGGGACTTCCCCATATAGGCGACGTGGGCGCAACCACCTCCGAGAACGCCGGCTGCACGCGCACGCGCACGCAGCCCCGCGCTCGTCGGGAGTCACGAACGGCCGCCGCTGCCGCTGCTAGCTAGGGTTCGGGAAGAACCCGACCCAGCTCCTCCTCTGCCTCTAAACCGGCCTAAAGGGCCAAACGGGACAAGCCCAGCACGGGCAAAAGCCCAACAGGTAGAGCATGCTGAGGACGCTAAGCTGCCGTACCACTAGCTCGAGCTCTGGACTCCACAGTGTGGTAGGTGGTTGATAACTTGATATAAGCTAGCTATTAATTGGATGGTTGGAAAACGCATATCGTATGCAGCGCCTCGTCGGTGCAAGGATATGAAAGGAGTGGTTCTTGCTTGTCTAGCTATCCAAACAAGTGTCATGTGTGGTTGATTCTGCGATGGCTGCCCCGCGAGTGTGCGTGGCCAACGAGCCATGAGCGTCGCAAGTGACGTCCGGAGCCACATCCGAGTGAAAAGTTATTAATCAGCTTAACTAGTTCATTGAGTCAAAGACGGATTAAACCTGTAATCTTCAGCGATATTACAGATCCAAAGATCAAGCCAGTAAAATCAAAAGGATTATCAATGTACTACTAAACCAATATAATCAAATCTGCGGTAGATCGAGGGGGTAAATAGATACTTCTTTTTTTTTGGCAGTGCGGAAGCTGATGAGATATCGAGAAGCATAATATTTTCTAGTGCCCTCTTTCTTTGAATATTAGATCCAGGTTACTAGCTGCCCTTCTTGAGCGCCAACTGAATCTCAGCAATAGATGAGGAGTAGCAAGGTAGCGAAAATTTTTACTGTTTGCCCATAAAAAATTCCGCAAATAAAAAAATGCCCAAGCTTTATGCGCAATTTGAAAAATACCCCTAGACGCTCCAGGTGAGAGCGGCATAAGAGGTCTAGGCGCTCTGGCGGACAGCGCCAAGGGGTAAACGCCCCTGCCCAGGGCGCCAAGGGACACGGCGCTCCTGCCCAACCTATCGTGCTGCATGGCCGATTAGCACTAATTAGCCAGCCGTGATTAGCACTAATTAGAGCCACGTCAAAATATATATATATATATATATATATATATATATATATATATATATATATATATATATATATATATATATATATATATATATAATTGCATGATTCGGATATTTTACACGGTAGTAAAAAATTATGTTCTATGGTAGCATATTTTATATATTTTTTACAAACATAATTTATGTATTTTTTATATATTAGTAAATAATTATGTTATAGTTTACACTGTCTCAGTGCTCACTGCTTGTCCCAGATCTCTAGGGAGCGTGAACAACGTGTGGCGCCGTATATGATGGATTGATGCATGGGATGGGCAGCCATGTGATCGATGTGAAGCGCCCCGGCTCGGCGATTCCATCCAATCATGTCACCAATGATCACTCATGATGGATGGCACTATCCGAGGCGAAAGTGGTTGGGCTAGTACATGCGTGAGACCCAATGGTCATCTTCAATCAATTAATTAGCACCATCTAAAAGATTAATTAGCTAGCTTCTTGTTTCCCGCGCAGTATTAGGGCCTTCTTTGTTTCGGATCAAATTAAATTAAATTAAATGAAAATTTGTTATTTTTGTATAGCCTAAATGTTGTAATATTTTGTGGTTATTTTTATGGGGTTTTAAATAGTTCTTCTTAAAATTAGCAAATATTTTTTATAGATTTTTGAATTTTTTAAAACGTCTTTCGAGTGGATCACAAATTTGCTACAGTAAAACATGCTAATTCATGGTAATTACATGCTAATTCATGGTGCTAATTACGTGCTAATTTTACGTGCCAATTACATGTCAATTATATATGCTAATTACTTGCTAATTACATGCCAATGACGTGCTAATTATATGCTAATTACATGCTAATTACATGGGGCTAATTAGTGCTAATCACGGCTGGCTAATTAGTGCTAATCACGGCCATGCAGAATACAAAAATAATAGGAATGAAAATGGACGAGATACGTATTTTATATTATTTTTTTAAATTAGATGGGCATTCACATAAATATTTATATCCGTATTTTTCTTATCAGATAGGCTGCCGCAGTGGAAGAAATGATTTTAGTGCAGAGGTTATTATGTACTAACAGCATGTGATCAACTCCCATATAAGATTATAAGAGAAACAGCATGTGATCAACACGAACGAGCACAGAAGTACTATATACTGCCTCGTCGCCATGTGGACAGTTTCTGATTATGTCTTAGTGCTAATCATCGCCATGCAGCACGATAGGTTGGCGCCCCTGCCTGGGCAGGGGCGCCGTGCCCCTTGGCGCTGTCCGCCGGAGCGCCTAGACCTCTTATTATGCCGCCCTCGCCTGGAGCGCCTAAAGGTATTTCTTGGGCATTTTTTCATTTGCGGAATTTTTTATGAGCAAACAGTAAAAATTTTCCAAGGTAGCATGTGTGGGAGGATAGATCTGGTGCTAGGGGCTAGATCTAGGGAAAAAAATTTAACCTTTTTTAAATAAATAATATAAAATTAACCCTCGATCAAAACTATTTGTAGATCTGACCCCTTTGGCCGCGCCATCTTGCACGGCACGGCTAATAGCCTGTGCCGCGCCAAGTCATATGGCGCGGCAAGGCATGCCACGAGGCACCAAGGCCGACCACCACGACGTGAAAGTTGTTAGGGCCCACCTTGCCGCCACATGCTATGGCGCGTCAAGGCTGCCTCCGTGGAAACGCTGCGCGCGACCCAGGCCTGAAAGTGGGGCCACTATTGCCGCGTCACCCCGCTTGGCGCGGCAAGATCAGAACATATTAGCGCAGCAGCAACCCGAGCCCCTCTGCTCGGGTTTGTTTGATCGCTCCCCTCTCCGCCGCCGCCGCCCGCCGCCGCATCCCACCGCCTCTCCCATCCACGAAAGGGATCCTCACCCTCCTAGGAAGGTAATGCCCCCCCCCCCCTTGATCTCTCATTTTCTCACTCGATCCATCGCATTTGAGGTTTTTTTGAAAACTAGGGTTTTAGTAATAATGACGGTTTAGGCTTGATTTTTGGTTGTTTAGTTCGATCCGAGCGTCTTGGCATACGGTAAGAAGGTTCTGTCCGTATTATTAACGTGTAGAACTAGTTGCATGTATCGTTTTGTCCTCTAAATTTTGATTTAGATAAATGTTGGGCTATGTCACTTTGAACATGATATATAGTTTTGTGGGCTATTTGCGAAATATAAAATAAGCTAAGGATATCCAACATGTACAATACATATGGTTAGTTACAGGGTCTTAGGGACAAAATTCTTTTTTGTTCTAATAATTACATGGGTGCTTAAGTGCGGTCAAGTAGGTCTAGCTAAGCATGGGCAATTATGGAGATGCTTCGATAGGATTGTAACCTCTAAGCACTTATGAAATCTTTACATGGAATATATTAAAACGTATATAGATTGTTAGGGTAATCCCGAAGGAATAGATGAATTTGTATTATAGGGCTAATGAAATTACATTTGTTGTATCAAATTTTGTAGATGGATCATTTAGTGCGGCTGTTTCATGTGGAATCGTTAGAGAAAACGGGGAGTTTGAGAATATGAAGGAAGATGTTGTGTTGTTTGATAGGAGCCCAAGTTATGAAGAATTAGTTTCTCGATGCCGGTCTGTGATTAGGTATGGTTTTGGTGAAGGTGAATTGTTTTTGCAAGGCAGATTTGACTGTGGCAAGGCTAGACCTCACTATGTGATGTTAAAGATTGCATCGGAGTCGGATTGGAGTAACTATAAGGAGGTTGTGAAAAACTCCAATGTTACTTGTTGGGAGGTAGTGGTCAATATTTGTCGTGCGGGTACCTCGTTGGTAACTATCGTACAAGCCGTGCAGAGAGCTGGCGACGAAGAAGAGCCTGCAGAGCACTTGACTCAGGAGGTGGCAACAGGTGGAGTATTTGAGATGGAGCATTTTGATAGTGCCATTCTGATGGATGATTTCGATAAAGGACTATTTGAGGAGGAAGAACGTGAGGTCGATGTCGATCAAATCTCTTTAGGATCAGAGGATGAATCCGCAGATGAGGAGACCGCGGAAGAAGATGAGGTGGAGGAAGAAGATGAGGTGGAGATTCTAGGTGAACGTGACGAAGAAGGTCACCATGAGGACGAGATTCCTAGTCTAGACGCGGTGGATAGACAGCAAGCATTGCGCGCTCTGTCGGCAGAGGAGAGGAGGCAGCTCAAGTCAGTTTATGTGGATGTGCAGACCGTAGCCACCTTTGAGGATCTGAGCCGAACTCCAATGGCCATATGTGATAGCGGGTTGTTCTCGAGCGATGTTCTTCCTGATTCTAAGAACCTAGAGATCCAAAAGAGGAAGACATTCGACACGTTGCAGCAGTTGCAGTATTTTTTGATGGAATATGCGGTCAGGCACCATAGGCCCTTCACGGTGACTCATTCGGATGCGAAAGTCAGATACTCTGTGAATTGCAAGCAAGGATGTCTTTGGGACGTGTGGGCTCGGCCAGACAAGTTTACTGGGAGATGGAAGATTACTCGTGTGAGGCAACCGCACATGTGTGGCTCGTCGAAGGTAAAGAGGGTACATGCTCAAAACACGGCAAAGTACCTACGCCGTCGTATCGCTGGCATAGTCGCGGTGGATATCAATGTGTCAGTTGCCTCATTGGTAGAATCTATATATGCATTTACCGGGTACCGTGTCAAGTACTCGAAGGCATGGCGGGCAAAGCAACACGCCATGCAAATGCTGTATGGGGATTGGAAGGAGGCGTACAACATGGTGCCAAGGATCTTGAGTGCAATCAACCATTTCAACCCGGGTACAAAGTTCTATACTTACACGGGTGGTAGTTACAAGCTCGATGAGAATGGCAACATGCGGCATGTGCTAAGGCGCGTGTTTTGGTGCTTCAAACAGTGTGCGGAGTCTTTCGAACATTGTCGGCCGGTCATACTCGTCGACGCCACCTTCCTAACTAGTAAATATAAGGGTGTGTTGATGACGGCCGTTGCGGTTGATCCGGAGGATCAATTGGTGCCTCTTGCATTTGCCATTGCTGAGGGCGAGAACAACGCGAGTTGGGCATGATTCATGAAGATTGTCAGGCACGATGTTATCGGCAACAGCAGAAAGATTTGCATGATCTCGGACCGTCACCAAGGTCTTCTAAATGCCGCTATAGAAGAGATCGATGGTTTTCCACCTATTGAGCATAGGTGGTGCATACGGCACTTCGCGGCCAATATATGGGGAAGACAGAAAAAGAAGGAGGTGGTCGCGAAGCTGAAGGAGGTTTGTTGCGCTAGAGAAGAGAAAATTTTTTAGAAGAAGTTGAAAGAGCTAGATAAGATGTTGAACGATCGGACTAGGGCATGGATGGCGGAACAGATGGTGAACAAGAGCAAGTGGGCTCTTGCTTTCGACGAAGGTGGTTGTCGTTACGGCATCATGACGACAAACGGGGCAGAGTCTTGGAACAATGTCTTCAAAGGGATTCGTGCCTTGCCGGTTTCTGGAATAGTACAATACTCTTTCGAAAAGTGCAACAAGTATTTTGTCGATCGGTGGGGTTTGGCAAAGAATGCTATGGATAGAGGGGCGGTTTGGGGAAAGGCAGGTGCCGCTCATTTGGAGCAGGAGGAGAAGGTGGCTCTAAATCAAAGGGCAGAAGCACACGGCCCGAATAGAGTGGTGTATACGGTTAAGTCTGCCGGGGGGACCAATCCCGGGGGGGAGCGTTTCGGTGGCAGTAACTACAAAGTGGACATCGAGAAAGTGGAGTGCACGTGCAAAGTTCCGCAGCTTCTTCACGCCCCCTGTTCGCATTTCGTAAGCGCTTGCGCCGTGAGAGGCGTCGACCACAAAGGTGTGCAATACATGTCCTCTCTGTACTTAAAGGCACACATGCTCAAGATATTGGAACCTACATTCGAGCCTTACCTTGATCCCACACAGTGGCCAGACTATAGTGGTTTTGATTATTTGTCCGATCCTGCCCTCCTAAAGAATAAGAAGGGTGGGCGAAAGAAGAAGAGGCTTCGAGGCGAAATGGACCATAGCAATGGTTACGGGGACGATAGATATGGAACCGGGGATTTTGACGAGGTTTCTGGGGAGGTCCGATGCTCTAAGTGCCACATAATGGGGCACAATGCGAGTACACATAACAAAAAGCCTAACACTAGAAGCACGAGCAGAAAAAAGAGTAAGGGTCCTATAGGTGTTACAGAACAAGTTCAGGTAATAGGGTCGTCGTATAGTTTGTTTGAATATATTAACAGAAAACAACTTATATTTATGCTGTAAATTGACGTTGTCACTTGATTTCTGCAGGATGGCGGACCCTCGGTACACGCTTCTTGAGCGGAAGTACGAGTGGGAGCACCGGGCGCGGCGCATCGCGGACGAGCGGCAGGTTTGAACATTTACTGTTGTCGATGCATTTCAATGGGTCATACTATCGTACTGATCGACTATGGTAAATTTGTTTTTCAGGTTTTGACCTCGCTCTGTCCTCGTACGCACGCCCTCGTATTGCTGTGGGACGAGAGGTTCGCGCCTTACTTGGCGCGAGCCGTCTTCCTCGACCTTGCTCGCACCATCACCGCTGGCCTGCCGGACTTAGACGGGCCTCTTCTGACGTCCCTTCTGGACCGTTGGAGGCCCGAGATGCACACCTTCCACCTCCCGTGCGGGGAGATGACGGTGACCTTAGAGGATACGGCGATGATCCTTGGGTTACCGTTGGAGGGTGCTGCAGTGTGCAGGATCTTAAATCCCGGCACCTGGCGCCAGATGGTGCAGGACACCCTTGGTGTGCAGCCCCCAGAGGAGGACCACGAGCGGAGCAAGTAAGACCTAATCAAGACATACCCGTGTATTTCGATTTTTTGTTATGGTGACTAATTATGACCATGTACTATTGATTGCAGGAGGACGTCCGGCGTCAGCTCCGCGTGGCTGCGCACGACCTTCCCCTTTTGCCCAGCTCAGGCCCCGGAGGCAGAGGTCGAGCGGCACGCACGGGTCTGGTTGTGGCACCTGGTGGGCGGCTTTCTCTTCGCAGACGCGTCCGGGAACACGATCACCTGGAGCATACTAGCTCTCCTTGCCGAGCCGTGGGAGAACGTGGCTACGTACAGCTGGGGGTCGGCCACACTAGCCTGGCTGTACCGACAGCTGTGCGTGGGCTGCAGACGCCAGGCCGTGTCCGCCAGCCTGGGAGGATGTCTGTACCTCCTGCAGGTTTGGGCTTGGGAGCGGCTTCCAATTGGAAGGCCACACCGTTCTGCAGTGCCTGTACGTATTGCTATATATAAGCCCTTGCTTTTAATCTCTTCACAGTTTCTAACCTCTTTTGTATTGCAGGCGTGGAACTTTCACGCTAGCGGACCGACGCTGCTCTACCTTTGGCGTGGCATAAAGTCGGTGCAAGGAAACCCTGACAGAAGGTACCTCACCTACACGAACGAGTTGGACTGCGTCACGCAATGGCAGGTAAGTACTATAAATAATATGTCGTTGTAGTAATGTGAACTCCTTCGTGTGCCTAAAACGTACCTTTTTTGTGAACTCATAGGTGATGTGGACGCCGTACTCCCGTGACGAGGTGCAGGGCATGGGACTTAGCCCTCTGTGTTCTCGGGATAGTGACCTCGGTTCCAAGATGGCGCCACCGATCTTCTTCCACGCGGTCGAGTGGCACCTCCCGCGTAGGGTGATGCGGCAGTTTGGTCGGAAGCAGGCGACTCCACCTCCTGTTGTCTCCACGGATCAACGTCTACACCGGTGAGAGCTTGCTATTTTTCTACATCGGTGGAACTTTCAATGCATTTTTATTGCACTAAACAGTCAAACATATTTGCAGATTCGACAGGAGAAAGTGGTACAGTCAGTTGGACTGGCGTGTCACACACCAGGTCTGCCTTGAGCGGTGGGACAACAAGGATAGGCGACCAGTCTATGGAGCATTGCACACAGATGAGGCCTTCCGCACCTACCTGGCCTGGCTCCACCGGTCGACGAGACTCTTCCTCAGACCGGCACTGAGCAACGTGCCCATCGGTGACACCAACTCCGACGACGACATCACCGACGAGTACGATCGCCTCACTCGGGAGGGTTCGCAGCCAGAGAGAGCCCCACTGCAGCGGTACATGGTACGTGTTCCTGAGACTTGTGCGGAGAGGGGGCAGTTTGTGCGTCTCTCTAATATTAAATATCACTTCATGATTACAGGCTACGCAGCTTGCACGCCTCTCGAATGAGGCTGGGGTCGCACTAGCCAATGTTGGTGGACAGGAGAGTGGTGCCCTACGCACCCTTGCTGAGGTATGACCATGTTCATATCTCCAAGGATATATAACTTGCAGACTAATACCGTAAATTGTCCTCTTTTCGCAGACAGTGACTAGGGTTTGTCGTCGCTTGGCCCACAAGATGAGCTGTATGAACATTGAGGACATTGGTGGAGCGCAAGGCGGCATGGGTCCTCAGCAAACCCCTCCGATACATGAGGGGGGCTCAGTAGCTAGGACAGAAGAGGTTGCCGGCGCCAGTTCCTCAGCACGTGTCCGTGAGACTCCTGCGGAGAGGGCGCGTGGGAAGCGGACCCTTCCTACACCGCAGGACGACGACGCCGCCGCCGAGGACCAAGACTCAGACTCCTCCGCCGACGACCCCAGCTACCGTAGTACCATTCAGTTGAGCCAGATGTCGGATGCTCCTCCGTTGAGCCAGACACAGCCCACCCAAGGAGCGGTAATCACTCTATGCCCACTTTAGTAGTTCTTCGTAGTGTCGCTAAATAACTCTGATTTATGTCTTCAATATAGGGTCCTAGCGGATCCACCCCACCCGTCGTGTACAGGAGGCAAGGGCGTAGGCGTCCCCGAGACCGGAGTGACGTTGGAAGCCAGAACGTCCTGCGGACAAATCCTGGGAGGGCTCGTCGACCTAGGGCACCTTTCACGCCCGACGGCCCCTGAGCAGTGCTTATGAAGTAGTTGAGACTTGTGATGTAATAGACTCGACATGTATTTTGTAATGTATTTTGGAGGCTTGGAACACTCCACATGTATTTTGCCTCTGAAAAACAACTTAACTTGACATGTATTTTGTGATGTACTTGGGATATACGTACTATCCTTTAACTATTATTAGTGAAGTTGATATTTTCGTTCCATCGAAATCGCACAATCGACCAATTTTTTTGGCTTTCACAAGGTTGACATTTTCATTGCACAAATCGAACATCGCATCTCTCACTCAAGGCCTTTTCTATGGTAGTCAGAGGCTACGATACCTTCTGGATGGAATCCACCATTATGATTTTTAATGGTTGTTCATTACGATGGAATCCACCATTATGATCATATGGATCATTAGAGAAAGAAGTGTCTCGAGGTTGTTCATAAGTTTGAAGATAAAGCACCAAAATTGCTCCACACGGCCATTAAAATATTGGAAGAACCAACTCGAAACTAGGACTAATGTAATACTTAGCCTTGATTCATAGCTAACTGAGACTGATCGCTGGTATAGAAGACTCGTCAACTATTAGTGACATCGCTTCTCTCAGTAGAATCTGTAAAAACATTTCCTGAACTTGCCCAGAATTTTACACTGACGCGCCAGTTCTAATGGCGCGGCAATCCTGACGCGCCAGCGTTACCGGCGCGTCAGTGCTTGGATGCCGCGCCGGCTGGTCCGCGCAAAGGCCGTCTTGCGTATCTTTCTGGATTGAGGAAAGAGCAGGCGCGGCAGCCCATCTCTGACGCGCCGGTAGAATTGGCGCGGCAAAGGTGCGCTCCCGCGCCAGCCTCTCGACAGAAAGCCCGGATTGCGGACCTCTCTGGATTGGGACGAAAGATGGCGCGGCAGGCACATTTTGACGCGCCGGTGCAGTTGGCGCGGCAAACCTGGGCTCCCGCGCCGGGTTCTCCTAGGAAAGGCCCGATTGCGTACCTCTCTGGATTGCGACGAAAGAAGGCGCGGCAGCGAAATTTGGACGCGCCGATACAGTTGGCGCGGCAAACGTGGTCTCCCGCGCCGGCTTCGCCCTCAAAGGAACGGTTGCACACCTTTCTGGATTGCGATCGGAGCCGGCGCGGGAGCCCAGTTTTGCCGCACCAAACCAGATGGCGCGTGAAATCTTGTATTTAATTTATAAATACATATAGCAAATTTGATGGCAACTATATTATTCTGTTGCTTTCTATTTCACGGCTTTACAAATGACCGAACGGTAGGTAAGTTCCTAACAAGAACCCTCATGGTCTCCATCTCCACCGTCTTCTTTGCCTTATTGCGCCGCATCATTTGCAAATGAGCCGGCCACGAATTAGGACGGTAATTGGCATTCTGGTCAATAAGTGTATCTTGAGCCATCTTATTCCTGTACTCCTCGAGCTCGCGCTCCCTCTCCATCTCCCTCTGCACCTGTTTTTCGTGCCTCACCTCTCTGAAATCAACGCCAGGTGGGTACCTCTCCCTACGCCTCCTCCAATATTCCAGTGTTTCCGAGGATGTGAAGTACCCACGTTGCGGTACCCCACGCTCCCTCCTCAGGTCAATCATAACCTTTTTTTTGTCTTCATCAGACAGCATGAGTACACCATAGTCATGCCTTATCTTTTCTTTTCTCTTCTCCACTTTTCTATCTTGGTAAGGTTGCCATAGATTGTGAATCTCGGTTTCGAACTCTTCTTGTCCCTCATATCTCTCCCAATCGCACGTCCTTCCCTCCTACGTAAAGAAATATATCTCAAGCCCTATAGTTAACAATCTAAAGCTACAATATAGTGCAATACATGAAGAAATACTCTTATGTATTCTGCATATATGGCGTACCCAGAAATCACCGTAAGAGTTGCCGCAATACCATTCGTACCCAAGCTCCGATGGGACAACACCTCTACGGGCCGGTATCCCACACTTACAGGTAGTCGATGGATATTTCTGACATGGCCAATCCTTCTCTCCGGAGTTGAAGGCCTCCACTTCCTCGCTAGAAGGCCAACAAGCCTTGGGCCCATAAATGTACTCCTGAAAATCACAGAGAGCCCATCCATCCTACGAACAAAATACATTATTATCGAATTACTTCAAATAAGAGTAATTCACATATAGAGTACTCATGCATACACTTACTAGATCATTGCGGGAACAACGGAAGAAGGGGGTAAAGTCCGCCCCTGGGTTTGGCCGCACTAACATCGACTTAAAATTGCAATTACACATAGGAGGGTTCAACATCCGACTAGCACTTGCCGCCGCCTTTTCCTCTGCTGTCATTTCCGGGGGGTTTGGGGGCGGAGGAACCCAACGCCTAAAATGTTGAATTGGCTTGGTGTCCCCGAAGCGCCATGGAAACAATCGGATTCTCGGGTCGTACATTTCAGGCCCATCAATCCACTCGAAAAACCAACACGGCCGGCTTGAGTACGGCATACAGTAATTGACCTTTACAGCACAAGTGTAGAAGGCTCTACCGGCAGTATCAGGATCCCTCGATTGTTGAACCTCCGCAGGAATGCCGTGCTCACAAATTGGAACCGAAAACGGAGAGGACCGAACTGGAGCATCCTTACCCCTAGGGTAATCCCCATACTTGAGAAATGGCTTCGCCTCGAAGGGAACGTTTCCTGCAATATAGTGCAATACAAATGAAAAATTAATTATTCTATCAAATCGTACTCCACAAAAAATCAATATATCATTCGCCATACTTTCTAAATATAATACATAATACACGTACATCATACGGAATAACATTACCACAAATCATTCATCATTAATGGAGACAAATCCACTACGCAATCAACATAACTTCATACTACGTGTAACCTTAACCCTGACCCTAACCCCAATCTAAATCATTTAAATCGTACAAAAAATTACATCCAAAACACACAAATGGAGAGGGATTTACCTGCCATGATGAAGTGAAACCTTTCCCCTAAACAAATCCGGCCCGATCTAGACAATGGAGGAGGATAAGAGTGGTTTAGGGAAGTGAGGAAACGAAGGGGAAATGAGAAAATGAATAAGAGCTAAGGAGGGAGTCGAGGGCTCGGGTTATTCGACCTTGCAGCCCAAGCGGGTGGCGGCAAGAAGTGGCCCACTTTCAGTGTCTGGTCGCAAGCAATAAGTTTCCACGGAGGCACCTTTGACGCGCCCATAGCATGTGGCGCGGCAAGAGATGGGCCCATTCTTCACGTCGGTGGTGGTCACCATGGTGCCTACGTGGCATGCTTTGCGCGCCATATGACTTGGCGCAAGATAAAGCTATTAGCCGCCGTGCAAGATGGCGCGCGAAAATCGAATCTGCAAATAGTTTTGGCCGAGGGTTAATTTTATATTATTTATTTACAAAAGGTTTAAAAAAAAATTCGCGAGATCTAGAGCATGTCATCCAAGTCCGCAGTTGCAAGCGGCGTATCACTGGAATGGCCATAAGCCTATGTGTGGTGGTTAGCCATGTGAGCTTCGAAGGGAGAGTGGGAGACTACACTCCACCTAGCCAGCAGCTAGAGCCTGATACAGGCTATCGACATAGAGGGTAATGACGGATCTGGCTTAGTAAAGGATTGATATCAATGATGAGCACTACAACAATCTGTATGAATTTCGGCGAAAACCTCGAGAAGAGGAAAAACCCTCGGAAGCAGGTTTCTCGGAGGCGGCCTCGAGAAATGGCGCCGTGTTGACCACTGAGAAAACGAGCTTTCTCGAGAGCCCGGCCCCCGAGAAACCTGTTTCTCAAGGGTTTCCTAGACACCCTCGAGAATGCTCAGAAGATGACGGAGTTGGACCCAATTAACGGCATCTGCACAGTATCTAGCCCTCGAGAGATTTTTTTTCCCGCTAAAAAAAAAAGAATTCAGAGCACATGTTTGAGCCTATCCTCAATTTCTGTGCACAATTTCTCATCACCATTTCTCATCAAAAACAACAGATAATCAATTGCACAATGGAACATGAACATGAACATAAATCTCACTCACGATGATACAGTACAAATTTCAATAATGTCCATTACAAATTTCTCTTACTCACGATGACATTACAAATTTCCAGTAGTACAAAAATATCAAGAACAAACTTCCATAATGTCCAAAAATATCTCAAAAAAATGCCATCTGGGAACATGCCATGGAACATGCATCTCAAAAATATCACAAAAAATTCACAACATCGCCGTCGTCGCCCTGGATCCTTGTTGCCGCACAAGAGCCTCGTCGTTGTCGCCCTGCATCCTCGTGGGGGAAGGGAGGTCACCCTCCGTCAGATCCGCCTGGGAGGAGGACGGCGAGGAGGGGGTGGCGCCGGGAGGAGGCCGCTGCCGCACCACCGCCGCCGGTGGCCTGCCGTGGAGGGGAGAGAGAGGGAGGGAGGGAGGGAAGACGAGGAGGAGGAGAAGAAGAGAGCTCACCGGCGTGCCGCCTGTGGCCCCCGTCGCCGCTAGATCCGCGAGAAGGAAGAAAGCGGCCGGGCCGCCGCCGCCGCAAGCCGCCGCTGCCGCCGCTTGTTCGCCAGATCTGAGAGGGGGCGCTGGAGAGATAGAGGAGGAAGGGAGCTCGCCGCCGGTCGCCGCTCGCCGCCACACCGCGCCGCGCGACATGAGTGGCCGCCGCACCCCGCCGCGCCCCGCGCCGTCGGGGAGACAAGGGGCGGCGCCGGAGTAGATCGAGGGGGGAAGGAGGAGGTGCATGGCAGCGCAATGTGAAGAGGGAGAGAGGGAAGCGAGAGAGACGAGGGGAGACGAGGGACTCCGCGAGCCACGGATTTTTTAATGTCTTCGGAGTGAAATATTTGTATCCTGTGCGCGCCAATACCTATCTCGAGGGCTTATTTTTTAATGCCCTCGAGAAACAAGCTTCCACCGTTAGCTACCAGTCCGCCGTTTACATGTTTACCGAGAACTTTTTCGTGCGCCGATAATCGATACCTTTCTCGAGTATTTTAAGTTGGCCCTCGAGAAAGCTCTTAATTTCTAGAGGGCTTAGTTGGCGCCCTCGAGAATTCTTTTGACCCTCAAGATTCATGCCGATTCTAGTGGAGAGCAAGGTCTTAAGGTAGAGGCTTGCATCGAATGCAGATATGGTGTCCTGTCCGGCACCTCGGTTGTGCACCAAGTGTGGTGATAGTTGTGGTAGATGATGTCGCGGCCAAACATAGCGATGTGGTCGACACTGAACCACTGGTGGCAATTGACGTCTAGGTTGAGCTTCCCATGTGGCGGTAGACCTGATCAAACGTCGGGCTGGACTGGGCTTGGAAAAGCCCGGTCCTGTGGGACCAGGCCCGAGCCTGTCCCGACCCGGTGCGTCGGGCTTGAAAACCGGGCCCGAGCCCTGCCCCAAGCCCAAAAACCCTATCCGAAGCCCAACGGCCCGGCCACAGCTTAAATTGCCAAAAACTCGGGTTCGGGCCCAGCCCAGCCTGACGGCTGGGCTCCGGATTGGTGAGGGCCGAGCTCGGCCCGATGCACCAATCGGGCCGGGTTGCTGTGTCGGACTTCCCGTGATCAGATCTATGTGGCGGTGATAGCTAGGCTGAGCATCTCATGACCTGCAGCTAGACTTGCACCGGGCTTGTTGGCATCTCAATTGATCCATCATATGCAAGGATAGTGGTCAACACTTGGTTGAGTATCATATAATTCATCCCTTACTGAATGGTTCTTCAGTGAAATTGCTTCTGCATGCCTTCCTTTCATTACATATTGTTTGTCAACCGGAGTGGCGGAGCATGCATCCACATTTTGCTCAACCCACGGTAGCTGTACAATTGTAATTTTACAGATAATGTTGGATTGGATGTATAGACTATGGATTAGATAAGCAGACCAACGATGAATATAAAGAAGAGTTTTCAAAAAAAATCCTAGAAATTTCACAGTCACTCTGGTTGTCTTTTCAAGTTCAACTTGCGACTCTCTTGAAGATTGAACTGCGTTTAGGCGTCGCTGGACTCTTGGCAGCCCAACGGCTTGTAGATGATGAAGCTGATGAGCTACACTTGCATGACTTTGTCAAAGCGAATGATACACCTGAAGGTGTCTGGGTACACCAACGTACTTAGCTAGGTCAAAGCCGTGGAAGGTAGCGTCTCAGCCAAGCATCCCTTGTGACAGCGGTATGGTGGACTACCGGCTAGGTTGAGCATTGTGTGCCATGCGACATGGATACAATTAATCCTTTTGTAAATGTATGGCATCTGATTCATTTGATTGTAGGAGAAAGCTGGCAGGTACTTTGTTTAAATCTTGATATATTTAAAATTTTGCCAACAGATAGTTATATTAGAGCTCTGATTGTGGTGCCGCCAGACTCCTCGCAGCCTAGAGGCTTGTAGGCGATGAAGCTAATGAGTTGCACCTGCCTAACATTGTCGAAGCCGATAATACACATGAAGGCATCGGGGTACGCCTTCTTGGCCTCCTCTAGCTCCTTGAGAACTTGAGTGGCGTCGCCGCGTCGGTGCAACCGAACATGGGCAAATTCCACATCGTCCAGTACCTGCCGTCATTGTACCCAGGAGAGCGGTGATTCTCGCGGTAGACGAAGCCCACCTTGTTGAACTCCAGGCAAGGGATCCACTTGGACCGGATTAGGTACTCGATCTGCTTCAAGAGGTCCTCCACTGTGAGTGGCAGCAGGTAAGACAGGGTCTCAAACTTCTTGATGCCCTCAATCGGCCACACCTATATGAACAAACATAAACACCGTTATGTTGTGCTAGTGACACTATTACTTATGCATTATTGAATTGCATTCAACGATCAATTGAACCAAACGAACACATACCAATTTATATAATTATGCCTATAGATGAATTAATCCAAAAGCTTGACAAGAAAAAGAGAGGATCAATTTATTTTAGCATGTCTACTATCCACCGGGCCCTCTATATAGGCGTGGGCTCAAAGTAGGTTGCAAATTTTATTATAATAATGTGTCAGATAGGTACATGTTGAACTAAGAATTTCTTAGTCCCATACCATATGGACATAAAAAAGTTCACATGAAAGATTAAACAGATTGGAAAACGTGGACAGTGTGTTTAAACAGTATGGACACTGTCGGGGATTAGATTACGGCCCATAGCCATGGCCCACTCCCTGACGGCTCAATCAAACAGCCTACCAGGGTCCAGCTCCTTGGAAGGTTCTATCAGGCCCATGTGCATCCTGCCGAACAGCCTCTTGGTCGGCACGGTGCGTAACGGCTTAGGATTCGTGTTTGAGTCTTACTCGAACAAGAGTTCTGCACGGCTACGTGAAGATCCGGACGTTGGTTTCTCGGATTGGATTAGGAGTCGTGATCCCCAAAACTAGGAGTATGCCTTATCTACCTCGGGATATATTTGGCATGTACTGAGTTCGTTACGATCTCGTAGTTAGCCCGGCCCGATATTCCCTCGGTAGGTCGGTTTGCTCTGCACTATATAAACAAGGCCCTACACGGCGTGTAGAGGGACGAGTTTTGAATGATCCGCTTTTTGTATCTACTAGGCACCGATCTTCCTTTGTACACCCATAATCTCGCCGAGACTTGTTCGTCTCGCCGAGCCATCTCTTGTATTCATCTCTGATATATAAGAAAGGCTGGACGTAGGGCTATTATCTCTCCCGAGAGGCTGAACCGTGATAAAAACTCGCCTTCCTGCTTCGTTCTTTGTTAAGTGGTTGTTTGGTGTGTCTCTATCTCAATCTTAAAGAACCTTAGCGACTTGAGATCGATATCTCAACCGTCGACAATTGGGCGCCGTCCGTGGGACACGCAGATCGAGCATGTCGAACTCCGTCGGCGATCTGAGATACTTCCCGAGGGCTACGACTCGGCGACGGATGTCTCATCCTCGCCGATTCAGATCGATCTGTTCGGTCTCGAACGCTTTCGCATCCGAGCGATGTCTCCGCTTACATGGCGAAGATAGCCTCGATCGCACTCCGTCATTGACGCAGCGACTACGGAGTGATGATCTTTCGACGGTTTAGATTTGTCGATTCAAGGCTATGTCGGTAGATTCGCTGTGGGGACACAGCGATGACACCTTCTAGCATACCTTCGCATGGCCCCGCAAAGCATTAACATGGCGATGTGGGAACCTCGAGGATCCCGCGACGGCCGTGGCGGTTTGCCGAGGTCGGGCAGATTAACTCGCTTTCGGCATCAAGACGAGGTCGCAGTCGCCGCGAACAAGACGTCATTCGCCGCAGCCTCGACGATTCCATCAATCAGACCTTAGCACGGTTTCGCGACCGGTGTAAGCGACAGCGTCGTAACCCACCTCGCGTGCCGGCGCTAAGTCTCCCGGCGGAAGCTTCCCCTGTTCGGGTCAATTCCCCGCGTGACCGGACTCCAGTCGGGGAGAACGCGGATGGTTCAGGGATCCCAGGACCCATAGATCAAAGTCGGGAACGGCTCGAAGCTATAGCAACGGTCCTTAGATCCACCAATCAAGCTGATCTCGCCCGCGTAAGCGTCTTTGTGCGACTAACACGAGCGACCGGGTCAAGGCCTAAAGTCTCTAGGAGAAGTCAACAACTCCTCCAGGCAGCGCAGCCAAGCTGCCCGGAATGATTCGGACAGCTCTGATCGATCGCGTAACCCCCGTCACCATCGAAGGATCATCGCCCATGAGCGAGCTACCCGTGGTCGCCGCCGCCGCCAAGTCCTCGTAGTCATCGCGACCACGGGGCAAGCGCGCGCGATGATCACGGACGGTCCCCTCGTGAGGAGCGCTCGTCGTCGCCACCACGAGGAAGGAGCGTGTAGATTGTCCCGACGAGTTTCTCCAGCCGAGTCATCCTGCTCAGCAGAGTTCCCGCGCCACAAGACCAACGCCTTCTCGAGACTAGGTTTTGTCGGGAAGGTGGTCGGTCATATGCTCGGCTGCGGGCTTTCTCGACGAAGCTTCGAGTGTCCGTGGCCCTCTAAGTTCAAGCCCGGTCACATGGAAAGGTACAATGGGACTCGTAACCCGGAGGAATTCCTTTCCATTCACGCCACGACCATCATGGCGGCGGGGTGACGAGCTCGTGATGGCTAATTACCTCCGACCGTCCTTGAGGGTGCCGCTCGGACATGGTCGTTCAATCGCCAGGAGGGTTCCATCACCATGGAACCAGCTTTTGTGACGCTCGATCGCTAATTTCCGGAGTCATTACGTGCATCCGGGCAAGGAGGATGATCTGCACCAGATGATCCGGATGAACGGGAGACCCTCCGCAACTTCGTGAAGCGTTTCATTAAGATCCGCAACACGATCCCGAACATCTCGGATGAATCTGTTGTCCGCGCTTTCAAAAGCGGAGTCCGCGACGAAGCGGCTCACTCAGATCTCGAGATCAATGAGACTGGACCGCCAACGACTGTTCAAGGCGGTGATCATATGCTAACGCGGCAGCGCGCGCTCAAGATAAAAAGGCGTTCGACAAGGCGAGCCCGCCTGACTGGTGTGGATGAGAAGAAGAAGAGCAAGAAGAATGTTCCCGGTGACAAGAAATCCCGAAGAAGAAGAACAAAGGTGATGCGAACAATACCGTCGCGGTATGGATCGCGACCTCCTCCCAAGGATGGGCGTAAGAAGCCCAACAATAACTACAAGGGCAAAAAGCACGCTTTCGGGAGGCGGACAAGGCAAGAAAGGTCCGAGCGACCGATTTTGCAAGTTCCACCAAAGACTACGGCACGATATACGCCATCAGAGAACTTGGGCTGCAAAGCTCAAGATTTCTACAACGGCAAGGGCCCAATGCCCACCCCGCCCAACAAGGTGATGCTTAAGTAAGCTGCGTCAAACCGACGATGGTGATCGGAAGATGATGATGAATATCAAGAGCCCGTGAACCATATCGCCGTCATTTTCGGCGGCTCCTCGGCTTACACTCTCGGCGCAGCCTCAAGGAAGCTGCTCGGGAGGTTCACAACGTCGAAAAGGCAAAACCTCGGCTGAATCGATGAAGTGGATCGAGGTCCCCATCTCCTTCTCTCGGGAGGATTGCCCCATCGATGACCAAGCCTCGGCGGCTCCCACCGTGGTCGCCGCACCATCGAACGCGAGAGTTGGCGCGTCTTAGTGGACGGCGGAGCGCTTTGGACTTGCTTTACGCTAAAGTCTTGGGCGAGATGCAAATTCCTCGCTCCAAGTCAAGGAAGTCGCAATGCCCTTCTACGGAATTGTTCCGGAGAAGTCATCAAGCCTTTAGGGCGAGTTGTCCCGCTGTCACCTTCGGCAACCCAAGCAACTTCCGGACAGAGTTGATCACTTTCGACGTGGTCGACTTCCCATCGGCGTACAACGCGATCTTAGGCAGGCCATCTCTCGGTAAGTTTATGGCCGTGTCCCACCACGCTTACCATTGCGTGAAGATACCGGGTCCTAACGGTGTGATCACGGTCAAGGGCAACTACAAAGCGGCTCTGGATTGCGACGAGCAGTCCCTCGCCCTTGTCGACCAACTTCCGCCGCGCGGTCCTGAAGTTCCGCAGACCAAGTCTGCACGCCCTAGGGTCTCCCTTCAGCCAGGAGGAGAGACCAAGGAAGTTCCACTGTCTCTTGATGACGCTGCCAAGACAGTTCATCTGGGGGTCAATCTGGACCCCAAATAGGAAAGCGAGCTCATTGCCTTCCTCCGAGCTAATGCAGACGTGTTTGCCTGGGAGCCGTCTGATATGCCCGGAGTCCCAAGGGAGGTTATCGAGCACAAACTGGCTGTCCGGCCGGACAAAAAGCCTGTTCGCCAGAAGCTTCGCCGTTTTTCGGAATTCAAACAGGGGATCATCAAAGATCAGCTCGGCAAACTGCTCGCTGCTGGGTTCATCCGCGAGGTTGATCACACCGAGTGGTTAGCCAACCCTGTCATTGTAAAGAAGAAAGGCGGCAAGTGGAGGATGTGTGTCGATCACACAGATCTGAACGCTGCTTGTCCTAAGGACAATTTCCGCCGTCAGATTGATCACCGGTCGATGCGATCACGGCTGCGGGCCTTGACTCGAGTTTTTAGATGCTTACTCCGGTTACCACCAGATAAGCATCTCCCCCGAGGATGAAGAGAAGACTGCCTTCATCACCCCTTTCGGCACTTTCGCTATAATGACCATGTCTTCGGTCTGCGCAAATCTTTGTGCCACGTTCCAAATAACAATGGAGAAGACCTTCCCGAGCAATGCTGGAAAAAACACGGAGGTCTATGTCGATTTACATAGTTGTAAAGAGCAAGTATGCTCCGGATCATGTAAAAGACCTAGCAGAGACTTTTCGTAATCTCACCAGGCATCGAATAAAATTAAATCCAGAGAAGTGTACCATTGGTGTTCGATCTGGAATGTTGCTCGGTTATGTCATTGGCTCGCAAGGTATTTCTGCCAACCCTGAAAAAATCGAGGCCATCGAAAATATGCAGTGCTCCAACTACCGTAAAGGAAGTACAAAGCCTCATCGGGCGGATGGTCGCTCTAAGCGTGTTTATTTCCGTCAAAGCGAACGCGGGCTGCCCTTCTTTAAGGCCTGCGCAAGCACAATGGTTTCGAGTGGGCGGAAGAAGTTTATAGATCCTTCCAGATCTCGAGCGATACTCGTCCAATCCTCCCGCTTTGACTACCCGCGGCATGGCGGCGGCTCCCCATCGCACCTAGGTTGCACGCCACAAGCGCCGAGCGCAATCTTGGACGGTCGAAAGGGAAGGCATCAAGGACTAATCTATTACGTGAGCGAGGTACTTCACGGATCAAAGGAGCGTTACCACGAGGTCCGAAGCTTCTCTATGCCTTGCTCATGTCCTCCGTGAAGCTTCGCCACTACTTCCAAAGCATCAAATCTCGGTCCCGACCACGTTCCTCTCGGGAGAAATCCTACGGAACAAGGAATCTAGCGGACGATAGCTAAGTGGGCAATGGAACTAGCGAGTTTGATCATTATTCTTTGCGCCGAACCGCTATTAAGTCACTGTGTCCTAGCAGATTTTGTTGCTTTGAATGGACTCGCCTAAATCCTGTGAAGCTCCCGAGCAACCCGATGAACCCTCCCGGACCATGTTTTTCGATGGCTCGCGACCGAAAACTCGGGGCTGGTTTTGTTCTCATCTCCTCAAGGAGAGCAACTCGATATTCTATCCAACTACACTTTGCGGCGACTAACAACGCCGCAGTCTACGAGGCCCTCCTCACGGACTAAGCGTGCAAATCGCTTGGTGTCCAACGGCCGACCGTGAAGGAGATTCACAACTGGTCATCAATCGTAAACAAGGAGTATCGGTCTTTGCGATGACTCAATGGCGCGATACCGGTTGAAGTGAGGAAGTTGGAGCGGCATTTTCGGTTTTGGTGCTCTTCGTGCCTGGAAGGACAACTTCTGGCCGACCAGCTATCCAAATATGGATCCTCACGAGAATCTGCTTCCGCAGGGTGCTCACCGAGCACCTTCACAAGCCCTCAATCACGCTCTCCGGACGAGGCAACAGAGAGTGGTGCTTTGTCTCCGTTATCGGCAGTGCCAATCGACAACGCCATTTGTCCGGTACCTTGCGATGGGACCACCGACGACGGCCGAGCGCTCCCGGCTTACAAGGCGTCTTGCTCCATACAAACTTGTGGACGGCATCCTTTACCGTCAAGGTGCTCGGGAGTTCTCTCCAAGTGCATCTCGCAATGAGGGGTGTGTTCCTTCTTAGGGACATACACGGGGTGCTCAGGCAACCACGCCTCCTTCGTAACTCGGTCGACAAAGCGTTTCGCATGGGCTATTATTGGCCCATCAGCGCTACAAGATGTCCGGACATCGTGACTAAGTGCAAGGCTTGCCAATTTCACGCCGGAAGGCACACAAGCCCGCCCAAGAGCTCCAAACAATCCCCATCTTGGCCTTTTTTCCACATGGGGTCCGGATCTGCTTCGGCCCATTCCCTAAGGGGTACAAGGGCTACACACACCGCTTGTCGCCATAGACACTTTTACAAAGTGGATTGAGGCAGAGCGGTGTCGCCTCTTCACGCCAAAACGGTTGTTCGCTTTTTAAAAGCGGCGTGGTCACGCTTTGGGATCCCCATAAGTCGATCACGATAATCGGTACCAGCCTGAGTTTAGCTATTCCAGAATATCGCGAGCAATGGGCACCAAGGTCTGCTTCGCTTCTATGGCACACCCACAGAGTAATGGAGCAGTCGAGCGAGCTAACGGACAGATAGTCCAGGGTATTAAACGGCGGGTATTTGCTGCTCTTCGCGAGCACAGCAAGGCTCGGGTTGACGGTTCCTTCCGTCCTCAGGCGATTCGACTACTGCCACCAGGCGACCGGGAAACTCCTTTCCAATTGGTCTATGGTGCAGAAGCCATCCTGCCCGCCGAAATCGTACTCGGTTCGTCTCGCACGAGCTCGGTCGACTTAGTTGACGACGAGCAAGAGCGCCTCCTCGATCTCGATCTCCTCGAAGGCACACGCGACCGGGCACAAGTCAGAATGGCACGCTACCAAAGAAGCTCTTCGTCGACACACGCCAAGTCGGGCCGACCTAGGGCTTTGAAGGCGGGCGACCTGCGTTCTGCGCCGTGTCGAGAACTTGTCCAATGCCAACAAGTTAACTCCTCGTTGGGAGGGCCCGCTCACGGTCGTTTCTTCCGCTTTCGCCTGGGCTGTTCGCTGGCTATGGAGGACGGAGAGAGTTGACCAAAGACTTGGAACATCGACCAGCTTCGTAAGTTCTTTGTGTAGGTCTTTTCTGTGTTTGCTTAGCTTCGTGCTTTTTGTAAACTTCGCGCCTTAGTTTATCCAAGTCTCTCGGGCACCATGTAAAGTTCAATCCAATTCTCGGTGAACCTCGCGCCTCTGTGCCCTTTTCACCGCTTGTCTTCTCGCACTACTTTCTTCCGTAACACTTGATGGTCATCGGCCTTGCGAACTCTTGGCTCCGCAATCTTAAGGATTGTTCCCTACCCGTATTTGGTTTCGATAAGTTCCTAAACTCGTGGTTGCGTAACACGGCCTTTCCACCTTGCGGCTAAGTCTGCTCGTAAGCCCTCCGCGCGGAGAGCACTTATCGCTGGCGCGACCACTTGGCAAAGTCTCTGCTCGTAAGCCCTCCGCGCGAGGCACTTCTTGTTGGCGCGACCACTTGGCAAAGCTCGCTCTCGTAAGCCCCATGGCGAGGCACTTTCCTTGTTCGGTTACTCTCGAATCGCTTAACTTACGCTAACGAGCGCGACTACGGAACGAATCGAGCAAGGTACGGTGTCGCTCTTTCTCTCTCGACGTGCTCGAGTTCGCAAGCTTAGGTTCTCGAGCATCGTCTGCATCGGGGCTAGGGCGTCGCTCTTTCTCTTGTGCACTGCTCGGGTTCGCAAACTCGTTTCCGAGCGAGATGCTGCACAACGGGCCGGAGTTAGGCGAGCGCTCTACGGTTTTCTTAAACTTCCTAGCTTTGCTTAGCTTTTCTCTTAGTTTCGCTCGTTCTTATCTTTTTCTTTTCTTTTGCAGGAAAAAGGTAAGTACTTTATTACATTACTCAAAAGTTTGGTACAAGGCCCTTTAAGATTACAAACCATGATGCTACTTAGGAGCAAGTCGCTCCTTCAACTCCTCAACTTCTAACTTGAGGCGCACGACTTATACTCGAGCCTTGATTCCTTCCCTGCTTCACTCGAGGCGTTCGATCTCCTCCTTGTTCCGCTTGGCTTGCGCCAGCCTCTGCCCGGATGGCCTCGACCTCCTCGGTCTTGGCCTTGGTGATCGTTCGAGCCTCGCCTGGCCGACTCATTGCTTTCGGCTGTCTTGAGCTGCTCGTCCAGCTCCTTGACCCTTTTTCTCGGAGATCGCCTCACCGTCATCCCACAGATCTCCTCGATCTCTTCTGTGAAGCCCACAGGTTGAGATCTTAGCCTGAGTCCGCGGATGTCTGCTCCTCCTTGGCGGCTGGGCTTTTAGCTTCTTGGCTTCCTCCATGAGCTGGTTCCGCGATGGGATGCGTCGAGAAGTCGCTCTTCAAGCCACTTCAGGCGGCCGGCATCTCCCATGGTGCTCGCCTTCACGGCTTATGCATGAAGCTCCTCGGCTTCCTTTAGGAGAGCCTCGGAGAATGCCTCTCCTTGGTCACTTGGCCTTGAGTTTCTTCGCTTTCGCCTTGGTAGGCTCGGCTTTAGGCGGCCTGAGCGCTTCTGCCTGGATCCCCGCTGAAGATGCTCCGGAGGGACGCCAAGACGGCGCCTGCTCGATGGTAACCCCATCCTCGAGTTCGCCATGGTATCCCTAAAGACCGAGGAGAAGATCTACTCGTAACACTTTGCGACAACACATTCAAACCGAGCAAAATTTGGTCTTGGTGTTTACCTTGCCAAGTCGGCGCTTCATCCGCGACGCAGCGGTCCTCGAGGCCATCGTCCACGAAGCCCGCCAGACGGGATGAGGCGGCGCGTCCTTCCTGCGCCGCTTTGTTCGCTCCTTCTTCTTGCGGAGCGATTCGCCGGGAAGCGGAGCGACGGGCGGCACTTTCGCCTCCGCTCCTTCTCCTCTTCCTCTTCCGCCGAACGTCTTGGACGAGGCCGAGCCACTCCGCTTCGGTGGCGCCGTTGTTTCCACCGGCAGACGACCCTTTCCGACCGCCGGGCTTCTTCTTGCTCCTGGCGGCGGGATTTCACCGCCGCCGAGAATCCGTCGCCTCGGGGTGAGCTGCCCTGCGACGGTGCCGGCAGACCGGCCGCTTTCGGTCCATGCTGGCGACTTCGGCGCCATCGCTTTGGCCCCGAATTCCGTGGCGCCATCCGCCGCTATTTTTGCCTCCACCGCTCCACCGCGTCTTTGAGCACGCCGATCGCTTTGAGCTGGGCGGCGGCGGCGCAGGCTCCACGCCGCCATTTTGTCCTTGAGGCTCGCCACCATCGCCTGCCGTGACGCGCCGCGTGCAGATGCTTTCGAGCGGCGAATGACCGCCGAAGCGCCTCCTCGGCGTCGTCCGTGGCGGTCTCTTCTTGGGCGGTGATGAACGAGAGTTGATCGTTAAGTCTAGTGCGGTCGAAGGTGGAAAGATCAAAAGATCGACTTCTACATACCGCGTGGAGGGCTTAATCTCGATCTTCCTCGCGGAACTTTCCGCCTTTTCCTCGGGGGCTCCTTGGCGGCTTCTCCGCTTTGGCCCTTGGGCGTTCGCGGCGATGAGCTCAGCTCTCTGGTGAGCTGAGCACTCCTCTCGCGCAACGCAAGGAGTTTCTCCTTGCGCGCAACCTCCTCTTCGAGCCTCCTCTGCTCGGCGACCTGTTCGAGCCGCGCCAAATGGCCCGGGTGAGTCTGCGAGTAACGCCTAAGCCAGAGGGTCATGTTCTTTACCTCTTCGTCGCTCTGCTCGGCGAGGAGGAGGGCTTGGTCTCTTCCTCATTGGCCGATCACTTACCGCTTGATCCGCTTTCGACGCAGCTCCGTCGCCCTTGGTGGTCTCTTCGACGGTGGCGGCCGCCATGGCGCTGGCGAGCTCAGCGTCGGCTCGGCCGCCACCTTGGGCTTTGTGGCCGACTTGGCCTTGCCCTTCTTGGCTTCTCCTTCTCGGACCGGAGAGATCCTCGGCGATCCCTCCGAGGATCACCGGTCCTCCCACGCGTTTGAGAAGCGAACGTCGGCATTAAAACCAACGGTGTAAATCTAGCAACACGGTGGGTATAAGTGATTTACCTCGTCTGCGGCGGACGAGCACGTTCCTCGGACAAGTGTAGGCCACCTCGCCGGTGACCTCGCTGTCCTTCTTCGCCGCCTTCAGCATGGCGTCGACCCGCTCGGTCACCCATGCGTCGGTTGGCTTCTCTGCCCGAGCAGATGGAATCGTTAAATTCCTGTTCGGAGAAAACGATCAATGAAGAGATCGAGTCTTAAAGGCACTTACCCATGCTCTCCCTTGTGATGTCTTCCCATCCCTCTATCTTGTAGAAGGGATAGGACCTTCTCCGCAGCGGACAGATTCTGTTCGCTGTGAAGTCCCGGATGATCTCCCTGCCTGTGAGCCCGAGGCTCACGAGGGAGGCGATCTTCCTTGTCAGGTACCAATCCTCGGCGGACATCTCCGGCCGAGGCATTGAGGTTCCTTCGCAGAGCCTTCCGGTGAAGATGAGCTTCTTGTCGCCGCTCGCTTGTCGTAGAACCACCTCACCCACCACGCGCCCATCGAGTCGAAAGCGGTGGGCGAGGATACTGGCGTCGTCGGCGGTGGCCCGGAGCTTGAGGTAGTAGCACCCAGCGCGGCGGCGGGCTGCTCCTCGTCATCGTGTAATAGTGGAGGAACAATTTCACCGGTGGATCGATTCTCAGATAGCCTTCGCGCAGTGTGCGCGAAGACGCCATCTGGAGGATCTTTGACGATTGAGATTCGCCACCTCCAATCCGCTAATGTTTAAGAAGGCCTCAACGAAGTCGCTTTGGGATATCGCAACCCGAGCAGGCGAATCGCTCGGGTTAACGAACTCTCCTCCGCGGCTCCAGAGTATCCTCCTCTCGGCGACCTCCATTCAGGTGTCAATGTGGCCCTCCTCCTCCCGAGATCCTAAGGTCCTCCTCGGTCGAAGCTAGTGCCGTGAACTTGGCCATAGCGGTTCCCGTGATCGGACGAAAGGGGTTGGTGGTGGAGTTTGGGTGCTTGATCTTTGGCGTGGTTGGAACTAGGGCTTAGAGAGGAAAGGCGTGAATGTAGTGGCTGGTCGCGGGCGGCTTGGGTGCTTTATAGTCCCATATAAGCAGCTACTGCGGTTTAGTCCCAAAACGGCTAGTTTTTACTACAACGGCTAGGTAAAACGGTCTTTGTTTTCACTGCCAGCAATGACGAAGATTACTGTTGGAGTTCCGCCAACGGCTATTTTTTCCATGTCCGCTACCAAGGCCGAGTGCTCTGCTCGGACAGATGCCGCTCCTGCTCGACGAACGCGAGTTGTTGATCTTGGCGGTGTTTATTCGGACCAACATGTCTTGTTCGGTTGAAACTTAACCCGATCGGTCGATCGTTACATGTCTTTGCAAAGAGGAAAAATACCCTCTTCGTGACTTAGAGTCTCAAGAGGAAGACCCCACTCTAGTGAGTCCTTCCACTTGAGTCTCGGGGGCTAGCTGTCGGGGATTAGATTACGGCCCATAGCCATGGCCCACTCCCTGACGGCTCAATCAAACAGCCTACCAGGGCCCAGCTCCTTGGAAGGTTCTATCAGGCCCATGTGCATCCTGCCGAACAGCCTCTTGGTCGGCACGGTGCGTAACGGCCTAGGATTCGTGTTTGAGTCTTACTCGAACAAGAGTTCTGCACGGCTACGTGAAGACCCGGACGTTGGTTTCCCGGATTGGATTAGGAGTCGTGATCCTCAAGACTAGGAGTATGCCTTATCTACCTCGGGATATATTTGGCATGTCTTGAGTTCACACGATCTCGTAGTTAGCCCTACCGATATTCCCCGGTAGGTCGGTTTGCTCGCACTATATAAACAAGGCCCTACGGCGTGTAGAGGACGAGTTTTACGATCGAATCCGGCTTTTTGTATCTACTAGGCACCGATCTTCCTTTGTACACCCATAATCTCGCCGAGACTTGTTCGTCTCGTGAGCCATCTCTTGTATTCATCTCTCGATATATAAGAAAGGCCGGCGTGAGGGCTATTATCTCTCCCGAGAGGCCTGAACCAGGATAAAAACTCTGCCTTCCTGTTCGTTGCTGTTCGTGGTTGTTTGGCATGTCTCCTATCTCAATCTTAAAGAACCTTAGCGACTTGAGATCGATATCTCAACCGTCGACAGACACCTAGAGCCCAGAGGAGCCAATAAAATAGAAACAGCAAATTACCTGCATGCACTTCATCCGCCCACTGTTGCTGATGCTGCCAAGACCGGCATTGCTGGAGCGGCGGGTGGCGGGCATGCCGGCCACGGACTTGAGCCCCTGGAAGGGTGCCAAGGTCACCTCAAGCATCGCCGCCACCACGGTTAGACACCCCTCACCCCCAATTTCATATCGCCGACGAAGTTCCCCGTCGCTCCCCTCCATTTTCCCCCTCTCTCTCTGCCATACAAGCCCCCTGTCAGCGCCTAAGCACTGCCCGCACAGCCCCCTCTCCTAATGGGCCGGCCCTGCTCCAGCCCAATTAGCCCTTTTTGTTTTTCCTTTTATTTAAATTTCCAGATACAACATTCTCAATTTTATTTAAATAGCAAACCTTTTTAAAAAATTCTGAAAAAATTCTCAAAAATCTATAATTCAACCTAGTATTTTATAAAAATATAAAATACCCCCTTTTTAGTTTTAAATTTTGAAAATAAAATATTTTCCTTCTCTTTTCATAGGAAAATGCTTTTAAAATTTATTCCTGCTTTCCAAAAATCTCAACAATTCCAAATAAAAATATTTCATCCTAATATTTCCTTTAAAAATATATTTTCGAGATTTTCACCCTATATCTTCAACAAATTCCATCTCGAAACTTCGAGACCCCGATCTCTGAAAATTTGTTGATCCACACTTATCCCACGTACACACGTCCCATTCTTGCTAACCGGTGAACTACCAAAATAATGCAAAAATTAACCTTCCATATTATTCTATCTGAAATAATGTGAAAAATCCCCATCACCATTTCTTTTTATAAGAAAATATATCCGAAATTATCAAATCATACAAACCATCACCATCCTAGTCAACTCTTAACATTTTTCTAAAAATACCTTTTTAAAAATAATTTCATGCATTCATGCTCCATGCATTTTTCTTTTTCTTTTTATTAAATTCCCTCTCTTTTTTGCTTCTCCAACGTGTAGAAAACGAATTCATTGCCCCCGGATCAGCCGAGCAGGAATATCAAGGCAATAGTTCAGGACATCGAAGATCTAGTCGAACCAGACAGGTTTCCTGTTCTCTAATATTGTATTATGCATTTATTTTCTAGTTAATTAATTTTTGTCCAATTGATTTAAAAGTATTTATGATTGCACATAGTCATAATCCCATTTAGATTATAGCTTCCCTATTAGATCATAGGAAAACCCTAGGAATATAATTTAGCCATAATAATGACAATGTCTCATATAAGCATATAGGATCATGATTGTTGCATTTTAATCTAACTTTTGGTTGAGTTGGAAAGAGGTTGAGTTGTTAAGGTTTTGGTCATGTTAAAGTTGGTGTGTTGTTGGTGTTGTTGGAAGTTTAGCGTGAACAAACAATGGGAATGTGAGACGCATGGTGGGTCGCTCTAGTCGCGGACTAGGGGACACTTGTTTAGGGGCCGGTGGTTGGTTTGTTCATTGCTCATAACAGAATTATGTCATGATAGAAAAGATACAAATTTCTGCCCAAACCGTATTACTGATCATGTTATGGGTAAAGCTAGGCAGATTCTGTAGAGTCGTTAAAAAATCATCGATGGACCATACTTCTGGGATATAAGGTTGTCTCGCAGGGGTGATGCCTATTCTAAATATTGACATAAATCAGATTAGAGGTGTGGTTGTAAGGTTGTTGTTAGTCTAGTCTAGAGACAGCTTTGAAAGTCTGTTTATTATCAAAAATCTTATTCAAAAATGTTTTTAGAAAAGAATTGGCAAAATATAGGATTTTTCTAAAAACTATTTTAAAAATATGCATTAAGTCTATATTTAAATCTCCCTGTCATTTTTTGTTAAAACCTTGCAAATAGTTAATAGGCTTGCATATGGAAACCTGTTAGGACGTAAGTGCTTACCCGTTGTCTTGTGGGTTACACTTCTTTTGGGTAGGTCCTTTCTTTTCAGCAGAAGACTTTTCATTTAAAGACCTGGAAGAGTTTGGTGTAGATTTTTAGTTTATCCTACACTCGAGCCATGCCTATGGTTTTGAAGTGTAAATTTTAGAGGTGTACTAAAAATTGTAAGCAATATTTTAAAATAACTCTAGCTATGTAATAAAGTTTGGCTGTTTATACTATTTTCAAATGCAACTGAAATCCTAGACAGTTGTATTTTCAGGGATCTTCCGGGGTCCCCACATAGACAAAACATGAAAGTTATACACCGTTTATCACTATGAGCTCAATTATAATGGGTTGGGTTAAAAAAGTACATAATAAAATAGAATCATCTAAAGTTTAGAATAAAAATCCACACACTACCGTGAGACTAAAAGGAGTTTATACCAGCTATATAAAAAGCACGTGTAAGAAAGGATGCGGCGAAACAACCAAATTTGATTGTCAAACATGTGTTCGAAATTTGCTTGTGATGCCCTCTAGCTCGACCGCCCCCTTTATTTCTGGTTAATGTTCTGCTAGCGGATCATAAGACCCTTTATAGGGTCGATATTTGTTTGGTTTGGACTTAGGTAGCTCTTGATTGATCCTTGTTCCCTGGATGTGGTAGGAGTGGCTGCTGTTGGCTTGGCCGTTGGCGAGGTGCCAGGCATTCATCCAGCGTCCTGATCAGCTCGATCGATCTGACGACAATGGCGCCCGGCCTGGAAACCAGGCACAACGGGCCGCCCGGCCAGACCAGACTGCCCGGGCCGGGCTTGGGCCAGGTCGGCTTAATATGAGGCACAAGTTTGTAGTTTGCGTTTTTTAAGATCTTCTATTGTTTGGGTGAACTTCTCTTTTCAACATGAAAGTTGTAGTTAATTTTAAGACGCATTTTTTTTTATGTAGATAACCTTTTCATTTCCATCGGTTTCGTGCCTCCGTGTGTACGCGCTAGTGTGCAAGTCATTTCACGGTCCAGCGAGCAGGACCAGTGAAGGAGTGTTTTCACCGGTAGTCGAGCTCGACGTACGGGCAATGTCTATTATCAAAAAAGAAAATGTGCACAGTTCTCTATAGTTTATTTGATTAAAAGTCAGATTTTGGACATACGCCGTCAAACATTAAAGCACAGTTCTCTATAGTTTATTTAATTTTTACTTATCTACTTATCTACTTTATGTTTTAAATGTAAATAATTTAGTTTTTTTATCCTTGTTTTTCTATCTTAAAGACATGTCTAAAGACTCTTAAAAACAAGTTAAACAATGGTGACCTGGGTATTGAGTTCACCTCGAAAAACTCTCGAAGTTATAAGATAAGTTAGATAAATAAATAAGTCAAATAAGATAGATCACAGGGTGCCGGACCTAAAACTGATGCTTTTTTATACCAGTGTTCATAACCTACATATCCAAGATGTCAGTGGAGAAGGAATGTACACATCGTCAAATAAAAAAAAATGCTCACTCTTCGAGTGATTCATTTACATAATATGCACCAGCCTAGACTACACATAATGAGATGCCCTACTCCCAGCAGTTCTTTTACATTTACATCTATGTAAGAATCTTAAAGAATGGAATGTAAGATACATATCCTCTCGATAAATTCATTGCCGACAGCACCTGTGAATGATTTGTGAAAAGCTACATGGGAGAACAGACTGCATAGGCCACTGGCCCACTGCAGCATCAGTCACCATTGGTCCCTCGAGCTGTTGTCCTCGACAATGGATCGGAATCATTGGGACATGCGACAGAGACATTCGAGCACCTGTGAATGTTTCAGCCCAAGGCCCATGCGACAGAGAAGCGGATACCATGACCTGGTTCAGTTCAAGCTTCAGAGACATCAGAACAAGTGAGAAATCAAATTAATTTTAAAAACAAAATATAAAAAGTATGGACTATCACACATTTTTCTAACCTGGTAGATTAACCGTGCTAGTGCGCTAGAGCAATTCCCAAGCCAAAGTGACACTGAGCTTCAACATTAACTCGGTAGATTGTTTTCTGTGAAGCATGTCGACTTGCTGATCCTTCTGATGGGAGCGGCATATCAACCATTACAGATGATGAAAAATATAATTTCCACTTTGTCCATAGTGGCATTCATCATTGCATTAAGGCTCTGGGTGGAATGGTTCAAGAGAACCCCATGTTTTTCCGACCTTTATTTTAGTACGTAAAGGTACTGGAACATGAAACAAACAGTAATTGAACTTCAGCTTGAAATTGAAAATGGACAGATAAAACCCAGTTCAGATTAGAAGTGATACCCAGGAGGGAAGCTGCATTCTCCATGCTTATCTGTAGCAGCCTTCCAGCCTCTGCTACCATATACGGATCAACTTCAAGCACCAGCTCATCATGCACCTAAAAAACACATGTTTTGAATTGCCCAGATCTAACAAGTGTGGATAGAACAATCAAGGAAAATTGGCATGCAACGCCAGGTTCACAAAGTACCTGTAAAATAAGGTGACAATGCCCTCTGATTTTTGAAAAGTTCGGCATCAACCCATCCATGGAATCAAATTGTTTAGTCCCATTGGCAATTACAGAATGAATTTTCAGCATAGCCACCTTGATAATATCAGCGGCAGAACCCTGGAAAACATAGTGTCTCATATATAAACAACAAACTCTACTACCAAATTATTTGCACAAAAACAAAGCATCTAATCTAGATCCCTACATTACTACTTAACACCAATACCCTACCACATCCTTGGCCCTAGACATTATTACCAAGCACATTTGAAAAAATAAACAATAAAATAAAGGGTGTACACAATAAAGAGGAGAGTTCAATTATTAAATCAAGAAGAATGCTCTATTACCTGGCAAATAGAGTTAACTGCTTGTCTCTGTGCTTTAGCTTTCTCTTTGCTATTTCCAGCCGTAATTTTTGCAAGGAAACGTCTCCGGCCCATCAAGGTTTCCACGAATCTAATAATTGATAATATTTTAATGTTTCAATGAATAAGCATTAATGCACGGATATTTTTCTTTTACACATGAATGCTTTATCTTTGTACGTATTTTTGAGTGATTCATAATGATAGGAAACATTATTCCAAATATAAAAATTGTATTAAACTGAAAGATAGGAATTGATGCAATAAAAATATTGAATGTAAACTGGCGTGCATAAAAACATTTGTCTATGGGGATGCATGTGTCTGCGAATTCATGTCAAACAGTTGAAAAAACCTAAGAGTTTGCCTTTTTGAAAATGGAGAAAAGCAATTAGATAAGCAAATAAGTTGTAAAGAACACCCTAGAACATTTCCCAAAAAGAAAAAGAACACCCCAGAGCATGCTGTATCAGAGGACTTTATGTTAGTGTAGACAAGCACATGTCTGTGAATTCATCTATGGTGTTTTCACATGCATATGTTTGTCTGTCTCCGTCTTTATGTGTTATTTGCATGTCTGTAAATTTATGTCAATATTCTCTGTCATGGGCGCTAGCCCACAGGCCCAACTGCACGCACAGTAGGGTTCATGAACACGTGTGAACAGTAACCACGTTTCTGCAGCTCCGGCTTCGATTAGTAGATAAAATCAGTTAAAAGATTGGAATAAGATGGTGTTTACCTGGTAGGGTTAGACTTCTATATAAAAAGGACTACTGTATACATCACTAATCAACCAAGATAATCAATCAATCTTCAGTCTATGATCATATCGTTCATATGATCTCTTCCCAGTGTATGTTCTAATCCCCCCCCCCCCAACTAAATCAGCCAACGCCGTCCGGCTATCTTCCCAGTGGTGTTTGTCCCCTTTTTTGTGAAATCCATGGTTCATTACAATATTACATATGTTCACATGTACACGCGGTTATCATGAAAAGTGAATCTAAAGTGTTTGTTGGGTTAACAGAGAACAAAGTACTGCGCTATTCATCTAAAAGCCTTCTATATTTTGATAGACCAAATGTTAAATTATGAACTAGCATCAATGAAGAGACAGATAAAAAATTTGGTGACTGACAAAGCAAGCTAACCCTTTTTGACGACATGATGATACAGCTTCATTAAGCCATGAAGAAACCCCAGGAAAGAAAGTCTTGAAACTTTGAATTTTATGTGCAGCTTCCTCTGGGCTGCATTCTAGTTGTTCTGCAAGGGAATTGGCACCCATTCCATAGAGGATACCGTAAATAAATCTTTTTGTGCTCTCTCTGTCCTTAGAACAGATCAAGGACTCCTCTTTACCAGTCCATCTTGAAGCAATCATAGTAAACACATCACCATCTGGTTTTCTCAGAAGCTCGATCAATGCAGGATCTTTCGAAAAATGAGCCATTAAACGCAGCTCAATCTGTGAATAATCAGCTGTTACCAATAACCAGTTCTCCTGCAAAAAGGACAAAAAAAGAGGCCGTGAACCATAATACTGGTAACATAATAGGAAAAAATATATAAAGAAAAGCAAGCAGTTACTGAATGACCAATACTTGAGTTGGAACGAAAAAATCACGAGCATTGATTTCATGATGATCGACCATTGACAAGCTTGTGTGGTCTTTATCATTCTTCTGTGTTGTGAAATCCACCAAGTGCTCAACACACTACAAAGTATGTTCAAGCAATCATTGTTAGAAAATATAAACAAATAATGCAAGACATATGGATAGAATTAAGTAACCTGGAGATTTGGCTCTTCCATTGATAGACGACCAGTAGCAGTTGATGTTTGAAGCCAATTTCCGTGTATAATGTACCTTTGCGATTGACTGCACAACTGAGCACGTGAGCAAATGGAACCTAGCGTGCCATTCAACAATTTTGCCAATGTTCTATGTTCCTTAATTACTGAGATGATTGGATGTTGGTCCCTGAATAAAAAAGAACAAAAGAATGAAGAAGTTTTCTGAAATACTGATATAACTGAGAATTTAAGAAAGAACAATTTATTACACATATTCTTTTACAAGTGACGTTTTAAGGAGAAAATATGGCTCCACTATAAATGCTGCTCTAGGTTTCCAAGATGACACATAACCATATTTCCTAAACTAGCCACTGTCCTAAACAGTGTGCCTCTGACCAGTGGCTGTTGTTAAGGTAGCAGTTAGGTCTACTTTGACAATATATGCATAGAAGCCTTATAAATTCAAGGAAAAGAACATGGGATGAATTTATTGCAAAGAATAGTTAGTAAGAAACATTAAATTTCAAGGTTTAGAAAAACCAAGGCCAAAAAAAATAAATGCTAATTTTATCGCAGATGAAATAATTAGTAAAAATAAAATATTAAATCAAGGTTTCGCAGGTCCAAGGCAAAGAACATAGGGTGAGTTTATTGCGCAAATTAGTGAAAAGCCAATAAATATGTATTGTGTCACTAAATGTGGCTCCGATACAGAAAACAAGCAACTGTTACATATATCGCTTATTATGACTTTAGCTTTCAAGTATGTTCAGAAGACAATTAAATGCCCAGTGCCAACATTATTATGGCACACCAGAACATTCTATCTTTAGATCAAGACATTAAATATGCCAGCATGTTTACTTTAAATCCAAAAAATATTGTGATCATGCAACGGTCCTGCAAGACTGATTAATTTCACAGCATAACAGCACAAAAGAACTGAAATTATCACTTAGTTAAATAAATAATGAAAAAAAAATTGCAAAGCCCAGAAAAAAGCTTGCATCACAAATAAAAATGTATAAAAAATTAAATTCACCTTAGATGGTCTAGAGACTGCTTATCTGTGCTAGGATGCAACTTTCCTTTCTCACAGCCTTTTGGGATTGGCAGTTTTAAGTGTGTAAAAAGAATGTTAGCTATGTCAGCAGATGCATTTAGTGAGAAACTCTTGCCCGCAAATTTGTATGCCTCTATTTCTAGCTCCTTCAGCTTTTTTATTATAATATGTCTTGCACGGAGACATGCATCCATGTCAGCGCCAATTCCCCAAAGTTCCATATCAGCAAGAACATTTACCTATTCAAACGGATAAAATATGAATACTAAAACATTCTATGAGAAACAATCTTGCTATAAGGGTGCAGAACATACCAGTGGACCCTCTATTGTTTCAACCAAATCATTAAGATTTTGAGAAACAAGTAATTTCGTCAAAACAGAACTCAATGCTCTTGTTTGCGCAGCACGCCTACAGCAGCCATTGTGAGCTGCTTTGTGCATCTGATTTCTCCACCTGCCATCCCGATTAGCTGCTGCAGCAGCCTCACTATGTAGCCGTCTCTTGGCTAACTATTTATCAGAAAAAAAAATTGAAATTACAAATTATGTACACTTTCTGAAATAACTCAGCAAACAAATTAGGGAGATGTTGGTACTAAGAAGTTCAAAGCAGTAGGACTAAAGAAAAAAATTGAAAAATCATGCATTAGAAAGTGAAGTGTTCATTGCAGATCACAACATAAGATATTATACCTTCTCAAGATTTGGCACTGTTTTGCTTTCCGAATCAGGCCAAAGAACCCATGCCACCAAGCATATGTCTAAACAATTGTAGACAGAGATTGGTGGTAGCAATAAATATGTGTTGTCAAGAATCTCAACGTTGTTCAACATTTTGTAGTCAAGATGAAGCCTAGCAAGCCGTTGGCAAGAAAAACAGGAATATTTGAGTGCCTGAATCTGGATCTTCAAGTTCCATGTCATTTTCTTGACACTCTTTTTTTGCATAATGTCAACAATTCTATTCCATCTTCTATTAAACTCACCCCACATTCCAGTGGAATCATTGTTACTGGTTGTGATTAGGTCTTTCGGGAAGTTGCAGTAGTAGATGGGTGAATTTTCCCAACAGACAGCCAACCCAAGAACTTCAAAAAGGAACGATGACAATTTAATTGATCTCTTAACAAAATGAAGATCAAAAGAAAACTCGCTAATAGAAAACCATTGATCAAGAAAACTATCAAACCCTCCTGGGAAATTATATGCATTGATAGGACCTTTGTCCGTCACATTTCTGCTGCACAACTTATCAATACTTTTTGTGGACAAAGGTGATTCTTCTTTGACAGTGGCAATGTTGGCATCATTCGCTATTGCCGCATTATCTTTTATTTGTATGGAAGAAACAGGGTGCGAATCCTCCTGTAAACTCTCTGTAGAAGCTCTTTGAGCAACATAATCAGAGTGGATATTTCTATTATCACCAGCACATGTCCCTAAAACTGGATTACGGCGAGCAGCAGGATCTCCGTCAGGAGAAACCATTATATCTCGAGTTGGAGATTCCTCACCAGCAGGGAGTATAGGTGTAGTAAACTGAGGAACTTGTACGCCAAGTGACTTGAAAGCTGAGAATGCTGCTACTCTGGCTGCTTCTGCCTCCTCAAGAACAATTTTGCGAGCTCCATTTTTTATCTTCTTGGCAATACCAAATTGCATTTGTCGTAAACCAGAACCATCTAGTTAATTGAATAAAATTTCATTAGAGAAGGCAGAAAATGCACAATAATGATAAATGATAAATTCAATAGCTTTAGTTTTAAATTGACTGGGAAACATTTTTTAAAAAATCAAAGCAAAGAGAAACAACAATGGGTAAGGGAAAAGAATGCCATTAGGACACTCCTGACTCATGGTTTCTATAGCCACATCTAGAAGGGACATCATCAATAAACAATACAAGATGCTACCCCCTCAGACCCTCCAACCCTTTGTATCTTGGCACAAATATTTAGAGAACACCAAATAAATGTCATGCAAGAGCAAGACATAGCAATGTAGTAAGATGAAACCCCCCTCTCCCATTACATGTTTTTGTTGTATGTTCCTCGTTTGTTTATGTGCCCAAGCTGTTTCTCATACAAGAGTAGTTTCCCACTCTCCTTTAAGCTCTCATCAACATAAGCATTACACCTCGGTAGCATGTCAAAGAAACTGCTGTTATGGAGCATTGGGAATGCCCTTATGGACTACTTAACAGTACATTTGAATTCTGTGCAGCCTTCTCCAAATGGGGAAAAGCCACAAAGATCTTTTGCTTAAGCTGCCAGAGTAATTTGAGTTTTCAGTTCCACTAACACTGCCACTGCTGCTCTAATACTATGGCTACTGCTGCTGCTACTAATTACCAAGTACTAACACCACTACTGCACTACCAGTCAGCCCCACTGATGTATCACTAATACAGTACTCCTGCTTATTAGAATCAAGAGAAAACACAAAAAATAGGCCAAACATTTTAGAAGGCAAAATCTCTGGCATGGATGGAGAACAAACCTTGACCAGACCATGTAGAAGATTCAAAAAGAGCTTTTGCAATTTCAGGAATAGATGCTTCAGCAATGGCAACAGGAGTACGCAAACCAGAGTTGTAAAGAGCCCTTGCACGTGAACCCTATATTCCATGTTGCATAAAAAGAAGTAAGAATATCTGGGATGGCAACACTTGGATATGTCATAAGGCATAGTGATATAACACAAACCTTCACAAATGGAATTGATGTAAGTTCTGCGATCTCTGCCCGAACTCCGAAAGACAGGCGGTTTTGAAACTTCACAAGAAGGCCTTCTAAATCATGCCAACCAAGTCTTTGACAAAAGACGGAAACCATTGAAGCAAACCTGCCAGCATTTTCCTGCAAGGCTTGAATCATACCTCTAGCAACTTTAAATGCCTCACAAACATCAGTGACAGGAATCTCCTGAAAGATTCAAAATTTTGAATGCAATCATACTATATAAATAAATTCAAAAACATTAGAAACATATCACGTCCACTACGAAATTTCAGGAACATCATCCACTAGAGGTTGAATTATACCTGAGCAAGTCTTGATAGCATCAATGCTACATAAAAGCGTTTAGACACTCTAAGTGCCTGCTCATTAATAAGAGTATTTCCACCCGAAACACGTTCTAAGGACCTATTGCATGTGCCAGCGTTCCTCTGAGGCCTTCCACGAACAGGAATTGCTGCCCCGTGAGCCATGTGCATCAAGAATGGTTCTACTACTCCAACCCGGTTGCCAACTGACTGCATTCAAAGTTACCAACAAACATTAACATCATCATCATCATACTCCAATGCTTCCGAGGAAACTCTAGCAAAAGCAGGGTAAGGGGGGTCGGTGTACGCGACTTTACCCCTGAAATTAAAAATCATAAAGAGGTTGTTTCCATTTGACACTTGGTGATACTAGAGAACTCTCCATAACTTCATGACTAAAAAAGTACGGATAGTTTGATATGTCATTTTGCTTTAACCCATAATAATCTAAAGCCAAAGAATAAAAGATTAATTGGCTCCATTTGATTAAAAAATAGACATACCAACAAACATTAACAAACAAACAAATTTCAAAAGAAGCGCATTATAAAAACATAGCTTTATAAAATCAACAAAAGTTGGATTTGACATAGTTTGTGCTCAATATCATTGTTATGATGATATTAAAAGAAATTAATGCCACAACCACAATAATGTCATTCAATAAAATTAAAGTTATGCAATTAATTTGTAAAAATCATGTTAGTTTTCCCTTTCTTAACCGACAAAATATAGTTACAATAGGAATTCAGAAAACAGCATATCAGCCTAACAAAAAATCCATCTGAGTTTTCCTAACTGTTTGAAAACAATATTTAGAACTTTGCCATGGCATCTTGTAAGGTACAGCACTCTGCACTCTCAATGTCAACTAGACCTGATTTTGACCTTATTTGAGATAACCACAACCCAATATTTAGAGTCCTCGATAGCAAAATTGTGACAAAGGTGAGGTTAGATGGCTACTTAGATGGAGAGATGCAGCAAAATGAGAAGGTAAGGGAACAATGGTTGATGTTAGCTAGCTAGATATATGTCATCTAGCTTATGGTCCTAATTTACAATTAGTTTATCATAAAGAAGGTTTGTCCAGATTTATTCAATGTAATAGAAATTTTTTAAAAAAACCACACATGCACAAACTAAGGCCATGTTTGGAAGCAACTTTTTTTCCCACACTCCTGTGGAAATTTAGTAATTTGCTTTGAAAATCACCTAAAATTTAAGACCATGTTTGGAAGCAATCTTTTTCCCACCTCCTGTGGAAATTTAACTAATTCCTTTGAAATTCACCTAAAATTTGTGCATTCCAGATGTGCCATAAATGTCAGATAGGAGATTTTATAAAAGCAATAGAAAATATGTACCTGCTCAAGAGAAGAAAGTTGCATGAACCTTTCATAATACAATTCCCAATCAGGCTCAACATCTACACTTATGGGGGTTACCAGGTAAACTAAATGCAAATCAGAAGCCAGAACAAAACCTTCTCTTGCTCTTGAAAGATCATCAAGCACAACCTATAGTGAGAAGTAGAGAATGGTAATTTAAATGAAAGCAAACTATAATTAAAACAAGAAAAAGTGATCTACCAGTGATTCCTCAGGATTAAGTGAACTTCCAAACGCTGCTCGCCCAAGTGGAGTAGTGGAGTATATTTCAGTGTTGTTATTCCACTCAAGAAACCTTTTATGACACAACCATCGAAGGGAATCTTGAGCAGACTTGACAACATCGTCAAAAGGTTTGGTAGAATTAAGCAGCGTACACCTCACATATCGATGGATATCACTTGCAGTTTGCACAATCCCACCAGCAACAACCTCCATAATTGCATGAGTCATTCCATTTTTATCTTCTGAGAGACAAGACTCCAAAAGAGTACAGTTACTTCTTATAATACCTGTGATCCTCTTGACCTCTTCAGGCCTACATACAAGTATCTGTATATCAAACATCGAAGTATTAGATAAATCCTTTTACTCATTACCATAAGATCAAAAACAACATTTCCCAATACATAAATTAATAATTGAAAACAACACTGATGAAAGAAAAAACACCAAATGTCAATATAGGTTTGTATAGCTTACACTCTCTCCTTTTGTGTCTATTCCAGTTCGACCAGCACGACCAGCCATCTGTCTATAGCGAGTCCCATCAATAAAATCACGTCCTATCCTAGGCTGCCTGAATATAACTCGTCTAGCAGGCAAGTTTACTCCAGCAGCTAAAGTTGAAGTGGCAGTCAAAACTCGGACAACACCTTTACGGTAGCATGTTTCCACAATGTCTCTCTCCTCAACCTACCAAAATAACAAGCTGTGATAGTCATGAATCAAATAGAACAGGCCGTATATGATAGATTATGAGTAATGAGCTCAATGATCTGGCAGTGCATTCACATCAACAGCAAAGAAAGTAATTGTGAAGACAACTACCGAAACATATAGAATTTTATTGAATTGTGTCAACAACTGAAAGACAATAGTTGTCGTCAAGTCAAAGTGGCAGTTTTGCAATTATTAACATACTGAAACAGCATTCTATTCAAAAGCAGTAAAAAAAGGTTATTCAATGCTTGGGAAACAGCATATAAATATCTGGAGGACACGCACTCGATAAGAGGTTGACTACTATCCAGTAGATGCGAAAATCTGTAAACATTATATAGTTGTACGTGATGAAGATAAATTGTTGAGTAAAAATTACAGTACCGTGAGACCAGCATGATGATATGCAACTCCAAAGGGGAGGGTTTCTTCCAATACAGGATCTAACCCAGAAGGGCACCTCTTCAAGGCATCAACTGCAGATGCAGCATCTGAATCTGGACCACCTTTACTTGACCCAAAAGAAGTTACTTTCAAGAACTTGGCAACATGTCTTGCAGTTGATTCACAGCCTTTTCGGCTGGAGCAAAACAAAAGAACAGAATGGCCCTGAAGAATAACCTGTGGGATAGAACGTGAATTATGCAACTACCTTAAAACTACTATAAGAAATTGAGAATACCAGACCAGAGCACCATGCTGAATTTACCTCATTACACAACTCAATAATATGGTCTGGATCCTTACCACCAAGATCAGCTGCTTTTGGAAGAACACGAACAGCATTCATATCTTTATCAAATATTTGATTTCCGACTTTGATAAATTCCTCCAGTGGGACGGGTCGAAAGTCAGTTTGGTAAAGTGCGGCCTAATATTGCATCAGATAGACATCAAATATCAAAACTAAGTTTGCAATGAAATCCAAAAACACTTTGCAACAGGAAAGATGATATACATGAGCCAGCACATTCACTAAATAAGAAAATCAAATAAGATAACATAAATGCCATCTGTTGGTACATTGCCAGAAACAATGCCGAATCAAGTCAACAAACAAATATATGTGTACAAATTCTCACAAATTAGGTTGTACGTGTTAAAAAGGTAAATATCACGAATAACAAAATAAAAGTGTAAAAGTATTTTGTGTGTGTGCTGGGGGTGGAGACATGAAGGCAGCTTATGCTTCCAGAGCCAGAAGCTGATTTCTTACTTGAAGCCATTCAGCAACAGCTGCAACATTGGGCATAGTAGCACTCATACCAATAATCTGCAATCCATGAGTTGCGTCTGTCTTTCCACTGCTAGAACTTGAAAATTCTCCACTAGATGACTCTGAATTCCCTTCACCAGCTGCATATCGAAGCTTTGTCAGCATCAGCTCCAAAAGGTACCCTCTGTGTTGGTCACCAACCTATACCATAGTTGCATATTAGAGAAACTTCACTTTGTGTAAATTATTACATATTCATGAGCAGTAGTAGTCAAAAGGAAAGGAGGAACCAGCTACTTCAAATTGTCTAAATCATGTAAGTGGAAAGGTAAACAGAAAAGGGGTGGGACAAGAAATAGAATGGGTTTGGCGCTTTGGCGTTAAAATGGATTTTTAAAAGCCTTCCATTTTTTCTACTGTTGGAATGTTGGATATACAATTATTTGAAATCTCCATTTACAGACATGCAATAATGTTTTATTGAAATGTATAAAATATACATAAGTATATTCCAGAGCAGAGCACAGCAAATGCTATCATGTTCCGTAGTCCGTAATCAGCGGTTTTGACCAAAAAAAGAAGTCCAAATATTGTAAAATATGAAGAGAAATTCATTTTTCACAAGTTTCTCCAAGTCAAACTAAGAGATATCAATCAAACATTTGATGGCACATAGCCAGATGCCCAGATACACTGCTAGTAAGTCATCTAAATATCATGTTATGGACAGCAGAACTATTTTCAAAGTTAAAATCCTTTATTATGCTAGGATGTAGAACAATTACTAATTGTTGTTATTAATGTCAAATAGTTTTTAGATTGACAAGGCTATTTCTCCAAGAATATGACCTGTGGATGTTTGTCAATGGTCAGCACAAAAGTGTTACTGGTTGTGTTGATCAACTAGGAGATTTCCTTATAGTGCAATAATGTTTGATCGACACTACTACAACTTAAGAAAAACAAGAGAGCATGATATAGACCTCATAGCCTTTAATTTACTTAGATATAATAAGATTTGTATTCTTAATTGTTCTAGCATATAATAACTTAAGCATACTGGCCTACTTGTACATTATTTCAACTATATAGTTAATGCCCAGAAATGCTAAATGAGGTTTTCTCATCTTGGTAACATGAGCAAACTACTAAAAAGAGAAATAAAAAAGAGATTTTGAGAAGCACATTTGTTTTAGATGAACTTACCATATGAAGCTCATCTATTACAATTATACCAAGTTCAGAAAGGCGGCCTTCCTCCAACAACTTGTTTACCAAAGAATTTGCCTTCTCTATGGTACATACAGCAACTGATGTATCTTTAGGAAGTGATCCCCCGCCCTGATTTCCATAGAAGCTACGGACATGCCTACCCAGTGGCTCGAGAAGTTGCTCAAGATGTTCAGCCTGTAAAATAATCAATACTCCATAGTCACACACAGATCAATAACCAAGTAACGAAAAGTTTGAAACATTACTGATCTCATAACAAGTATGTACCTTTTCAGTGCATATTGAAACATAGGGAAGAACAAGAATTGCCATCTTTCCACTGAATAATATCCGTCTCAACATGAGGACTTCAGCAACAAAACTTTTACCAGCGCTGTGATACAAGAACAGCAGAACACAACAGTAGAATTAAACAATTGTTAGTTACATAAATAATTTTATAACAACAGAAAGAAACATAAAAAAAATAAAGAAAGATAGGGCTGAACCATTGCATGCAGAGATTATTAACCCAAAAAGTAAGGTTTAATTATTGCATATGAGATTATCAACAGAAAAAAAAAAAGAACATGTAAAACCTCCAAGTACCTTGTAGATGCACAATATACAAGATTGCGTTTCTCCAACACACCTTCCACAAGTAAACATTCCACCTGTGGTAGACATGGGGAAGCAAATGGGTAAACAATACAGCCAAGAAAGTACAAGGAAAAGAACTTGCAGCTGACAATCGTTGAGCAAGGATCATGTGGACGTGGGCCCAACTAGATGCAGCAAGATAAAATTAGTGCATATGGCAGAAGCATTACATAGGGATTAGGATTAACAGTTTGCATACTGCGTGTTTATTTTCAGATATATTGCTGCCTATTAAAGTTCCCTTCTAAACATTACCACTTTTAAGTTCTAGAGCTTTTATATGAGTTCATTGTCATCTTTTCCATCAAGGGAACATCCTTAATCTCTTATGAGTTATGATGGTGCACAGATGCAGTATACTTCACAAAAAAAAAAAGGAAAACAACAGTACTTCAAACAAATGGAAGATGGTACATTTTATTAAAAAACACATTTTCTGCCCATTGGTGAGCAAACTTGTTTCTGGCGTAAGCTAACACAGTAGAGTAATATGCAACTCACTGATAATGATACTAGTTAAGAGTGCCCAGACACACAAAAATACGAAAGAAAATAAAAGCATGCACATCACAACTATATGTCTATATGACAGATACATACCACACAACACAAGATAAAACAGAGTATCATATATCTCAGAGAGCTCTACGTAGTGAAAGATCAAGTCAGGTTTGTAGATTATAAACTAAAAAATATGTGGTGGTAGCAATAGGATAAGATAGACCTAGTTTTCCAATGTGAGACCCTTGACAGATTAGAGAAGTATCTTTTGGCATGCACAACACGCAATATACAGACTCTGCATAAAACATGTAGTTTGCATAAGACAGGAGAAGTACTTATGGCGTGAGTCCTTGAGATGAAGTACTACTTCATTCTGGTGAAAAGTACCAATTAACGTAGTTGGACTAACAGCATATATAGTCACACATTTTTACTGTTTAGGAGTAGAGTAGGTGATTGGTTAGGCTACCAATAACGCTTGACAAGGAAGCAATTTTTTGCCTTGTTTGTTTCAGATTAAATTAAATTAAATGAAAATTTGTTATTTTTGTATAGGCCAAATGTTGTAATATTTTGCAGTTATTTTTGTGGGGTTTTAAATAGTTCTTCTAAGAGTTCGCAAAATATTTTTTTTCATAATTTTTTGAATTTTGCTACAGTAAAACACAACTCAACATTAATCTGAAACAAGCAAGGCCACTGAACAGATGGCTTGAGAATATTGCGCATGACATTAGATTGGATAAAAAAGTATAAATAAACGAACCTGCCAAGGATACAGCTCCGAAATGCCTTTTTTCATGTAAACAGCACAAAGCTCAGGAACCAACCAACTTGAGAGTTTTGAGTAATCCTTCAGAGGACAGCTAGCAGTGCTACAATCCACTTCTTGAGAAGACAATTTACTCTTGGAATCATTTTTAGGCTTTCCACAATTTGAATATGCAACAACAGATTTATCCTTCCCCACTCTAGTTGAATGACCCATCCCTGCAGGTGTTGATTTGAACAACTCCTTACCAGGATTAATGGCTGAAGAATCTGTGTGTAGGTCTATAGTATTTTTCTTCATGTCATCTACAGAGTGCATGGGACTTTCCCTTCTATGGAAGTTACTATCCTTCAATTGAACCTGGTCCACATGCACAATCCCAGGAACAGTGCCACCCTTTTCTTTATGTATCAAGGCAGAAACTTGAATTTCATCCTCATGAAAGAAGTCCAAATGCTTCACAGGCAAAGGAGAGCTGTTTTTATGCTGACTATTTGTAGTCACTGATTCTAGTTTACTAGGAGATTTCTCTGTTTGCTTTGTATTGTTGCTCCCTACTGTATGTTCACAGTTTACTGTATGTTCACAATTAAAGTCATTGTTTCCTGATCTAGGAAGAGTCTTAGAGCACAGTGCAACTGCACAAGATGACTTGTCTTCTGTTGCATCACATTCTGGCCTTCGAGGGCCCTTATCAGCCCGAGCAGAGAAGCCATCAGCAAATTCAATTGCTGCATTCCAGAACTCCTCCCCTGGTGAAATCAGGGAGGGCACAGACTTTGGGGTCTCCCCAGATGCTACAAAAAAACCAGCCTTTTTATGTGTGGTATTTGGGGTGACGCTACATCTTTGCAAGGCTGCAAACCCCTCTGTGCTCGCCTTTGCCCCCTCACCTAGTTCCTGCTATAAGGAATACGTTGATATAACCAGATCAAATAAGAATTTGTAAAACAGAAATCGATAATTTTTATTGACAAACCTCCAGAGCCTCCGAGCCATGATGAGTGACGCATTGCTTCTTGAAGAGCATGTTATCACCTAATTCCTGCAATACATTCAACTGTGAGTTGCAGGCTTGCAGCTCCTGCATTACTTTCATATGAGATTGCAAGATTGCATCTTACAACAACCTTCAGATCTTCCAAGCCGCCAAAAGGAGCAACACGCTGTTTCTTGGCAGATTCATTGCCGCAAGGAATTAAGAACGACTTGCCCGCACTCCTCTTCTGCTTTTTGCCCAATTCTTCCTTGCTAGATTCTTCCTTGCCAGCACAATCCATCACAGATGGGATAGCACTACAGCAACAAAAAGAAGATTACAATATTGAATTCGCGCAAAACCGGTTCTTGAAGAAGATTACAATCTTAAATTTGCGCAAAACCGGTCCTCACCAAAATAAGAAGGAACCCGCCCGTCTAGCACATGAACCCCTCACCTGCAGTAATGGGACAAGAAATCCATCGTGAACTTCTTCAGCTCCTGGTCGCCCCTATCGCCCGCGGCCGCCGTCGCGGAATGGTCGACGTCGACATCCATCGCCGCCGAGAGGCACCTCCTGGCGCCCGCGTGCCCACCCATCGGCGAGCCCGCCGGGACCCCAGGCACCGCCGCCGTGGCAGAAGGGGACCGCACAAGGTACCCCTCCAAGGACCCCTTCGCGCCCCCAGGGCTGCCATTCTGCGCACCGGAGGCGGATGGCGGCTCGTCCTTGCGCGACGAGGGCCTCCGCTTCTTGGCCGGAAAGAACTGCGGAGAGGAGGATTAGGGTTTGGTGATGAGGAGGTCATAGTTAGGGTTAGGGTTTACCTGGTCGACGTGGGCTCGAGGGGAGCCCGACGCCATTGAGGTCTCGAGGGAGGGAGGGAGCGAGGCCGAGGAGGCGCTGTGGCCTGTGGGTTTTCGTTTGAAATTGCCGGAGAGGGGAAGACAGACCAGTCGCACAGCTCACAAGTCAGAAGAGTAGAGAACTGAGTCACTGACAGCGAGGGTTCAATTTATTTTGGACTTTTAGGCCCTGCGCGTTTCGGCGTTGCGTTGCGTCGCGTCGTGTTCGCCTGGCCGCGAGCGCGCGCCGCGTGTTCAAACGCGCCGAACGCTACGCAGAAAAACACGGTAGCGAACACGGCCTTAGGCCCTGTTCTATTCAGCGCATCGTTATGTTGGCGTAACATTGTAGCAAATTTGATAGCCTTCGAAAAGAGATCTAAATATTATAAAAATAATTAAAAAATAGTTTTAGAATCTTTGGAAGTACTACTAAAAGCCACGAAAAAATCGTTACGAATTATCACAACATATAGACTATATAAAAATAACAAAATTTGCTATAGTAATAGCAACGGTGCGATACGCTGAAAAGAACAAATCCTTAGGCCGTGTTTGATTCAGCCTTAAGTCCTGTTCTTTTAAGCTTATCTGAACGACTGAAATGATTGAATTTCGAGAGTTTCCTGAGGTAGTCTTGAGATTTCAATCCATTTCATTTTACTTTTTTTTAAAATAGTTAAGACCCACCTTCAGAACAGTGAAAAACAGACTCAAAAACTCAAGCTGAAAAGAACAGGGCCTTAAACTATAGATTAAAATCCATAGCGCAACTCTTTGTTGTTTTAAAACGAGTCCCATGTTGTAGCATTTTGATATCGTTTTTATGATTTTTTTAGTGGTTCTTGATAAAGAACTAAAAAGTATTTTAAATATATTTTGTTAATCCTTTACCTAGATTTTATCAAATATTTATATTCTAATTTATCCAACATGATCACTAAAGTTTAGTGTGCTTCACATAGAAGTCACGCTCCAACGAGGTTGATGCATATCTCTAATCCCTCAAAAACAAAGCACAAAAAATGCCCCATACTTACAAGTCCTGTTGATGTCTGAGGTCATTATAGATTGTCCTTAAGCTTGATTCTTCATGATTGTGCCATCTTTGAGTTTTTTGGGTTTCAAACACACCCTTTGATCTTCTATGTAATCATCTCTAAAACATACTGTCGGTGTCTGCGAATCACGCTCCTGAAGAGCAGTGGTCCACGGACCGGCAGACGAATTTGTAGTTAGAGTGAGGCCCAACGACGACCCTTCTCAGCAACCCGGGTGGCGGCCAAGCCTGCGGAAGGCTAGGGCCGCGCTGTCTTCCCGGACAAGGGCCTGGTGCGACTTGATGACCCGGTGCGAGTCCTCGATAAAGGTAAGAAAGAAAGAGAGGAAATACGAACCACGAAGACGAGGTCGATTTACCCTGGTTCGAGCCCCCACTACCAGGTAATAGCTCTACTCCAGCTCAGTTGATTATATGGTGGAAACAGTACAAGGGTGCTGAGACCGGGTTTGAAGGCACCGATCCCGAGCTTACAATGAAGGTGGCTGAGAACTAAGACTACTCGCTAAGGAACCTTCGGATGCGTGTGTTGCTTAGGTTCGAGTCAGATGGAATCGGATCGGGGAAGACGGGAGGAGAGAGCCCGCCCAGGTTGTCCAGGAATCCTCCTTTTATAGGCGCGGCGGGGTGCCCAGAGCTGATACCGTGGGTCCCACGCTGGTCTTTGCTTTAGTGGCGAAGTTCTTGTCTCGTTCGTGGTTCTATCTCGTCCGAGCTGCGAGGAGAAACGAGTTAATCTTGGACACGTATTTGTCTCGAGGCGCCTATTCAGGGAGGAAGCCTCTTTAGGGAGAAAGCACTTTCCCTTTATCCTTGAAATAGCCTTGACCGGACTGAGCCAGTCCCGCGCCACCCGTTGAGGGCGTCGCGTAGCGTAACAACCATCCGCTGCCTGCCAAAGAAAGCAAACAGCCGGATAAGTCGTCCACGTGTACTCCCATGGGTCACGGGCCCCTGGGAGACACAGTTCGTTCCGGTCAAGACCGGAGAAAGTATGGTGGGCCATGACAGTCGTCGCCACCTGCCCATGGGTAAGCGGATCACCCGAGGAACCTTCTCCCGGGATAAGGGATAGCCCGGGAGGGACATGGTGCCGCACGGTTTGACCTAGTCAAGCCCGGGGCAGCCACGAGCGAGTCAGGCGGCTTCTTTAGTACGGCCAGGAATAGCCTGCTTGGTCTTATGTTCGTGTGGTGGGCCGGTACAGAATCGGCCCAAGGCCTGCTTCAAGATAGGCCGTTTACTGATCACCAACAGCCAGCCCCCGAGCCTCGAGCGGGTCGCGCAGTGAGCCGGTCTGGGGTTTTTAGAGGAGATCCTCATCACGCGCCGAGCGGGAAGATTTGGCTCAGGGGCCAAAGTCTGAGCATTAAACTCGACTTGATGTAAAGGTGGAGCGGTTGCGCCCCCTTGGGCACGATTCCCACGATCTCCGTTTCAACTGTTGTTTTCTTAAAAGGGCAGCGCCGCGCGGGGGGAACTCGCACTGCGACACCATCCCCCTTGCCCCTGTCTTCATCCTCTCTCTTCGCTCCTTGTTCCCTGCCGCCATGGTTGTCATCGGAGAGAGCGCGCTGACGCAGGAGAGAATGGCGGAGCTAGAGAGGGATGGCTTTGCCAGGCCGGGCGCGTGGAGGCTTCCCGGCGCGGATCCGGAGCCAAGGCCCAATCCCGACGAGTTAGTCTGCTTCGAGGGTTCGGCTATCTGCGGATTTCGCATGCCGGAATCGCAGTTCATCACTGACTTCTTCGCCTTCACCGAGCTAAGGCCGGAGAACCTGTCTCCGCAATCTTATGTCCATTTGTCGATTTTTGCGTTTACGCGGCGGCGCGATCTGCGGCGTCTGGCCGACGGTGAGCCTTCTTCAGCACTTCTTCGAGTTCAAACCCGTCGGCCACCGAGTGGGCAACGGCGGGGTTTTCTACTTGACCACGCGCCGAGGCCGGGGCAGCCAATCGTACCCCGAGTACGAGGTGAGGACGAAGGTTGATGGTTGGGCCCGGCGGTGGTTCTACCTGAACGTCGGGGGCTCGACCCTGGAATACTCCGCGGCGCGCGGATCGCCAATCTTCCAATGGGCGAGCCTCACCCGAGCACCAAGCCACAGTGGCCGATATCAAAGAGCTTGTTAAGGACGGCTTGACGGGCTATGAGGTCGTCGTCGGCTTCATCCGGCACGGATCGGCCGTTAAGCGGCTGCGAAGCGAAGCGCGGTGACATGGATGGTTGGGAGGATCCGGGCCGGGATTTCCACGAAGGTACGCGCGAGCCGCACCCTTTCGCTTAACTTCAGGTTAAAGGCGCGTCGCGACCGCTAACGGCGTTGTGCAGGGCTCTCGAACCACGAGGTTGGGCGGATCGCAGGGATGCTGCTACCCCTGGACAAGACTCCTCGCCGCATACGGTTTGTGAAGGACAAACTGTCCGAGGTGAGTGCCCGGAAGGTGTTCGATTGAATTCCCAGCCGTGTGCGTCTCCGAGGTCTTGACGAGGCGCACCTTTTGTTCTGCAGCGGACGTGGAAGGTGGTTGGGAAGACCACTCAGGCCACGGGCTCGAATGAGGGGCCCTCGCCAGTGGGAACGCCGGCGGCATCCGGCGGGGCGCCGGTTCCGTTGCCAACGGCGGGCAAGGGGAAAAACAGCACCTCGAGCGGCCGCGGCGGGCTCGGCATGAGCGGTCGAGAGAGCATCTGAAAACGCGCAGCTACCGCAGTGAGCTCCCATTCTCCGACACGGGTTGGATGCTAGGCACCAGCGGCCCTTAAGTTTCGTGTCGTGTGTGTTCAGGGCGCGGTGACTACGAAGAAAAGGAGGACGTATCAGCCCGTCCCAGACAGTGACGAGGAGGAGGTCGTGCTGGTATCGGGTCCGCCATTAGCTACGGCACCGCAGCGAGGGCCCACGAGGAAGACTCTTGCGGGGCGAAAGAGGACGGCTTTGCCCACCACAAGCCACGTCGGCGGGCTGAAGACAGAGCTCTTTCTGCGTCCTACGTCAGGGGTGTACGAGGACACTGAGCTTGAACCGGCGTGTAAGTTTCTCGCGCCGAACGTCGCTACTCTGTTCTAATGTCTGATCGTCGCGCTCTTTGTTGCAGTGCGCAGCGCCAAAGTGGCAGGCTCCGTGCTGTTTCCATCCACAGAGGCCGTGGCTGCCGAAGATGAGCCGGTCACACCTAGGGGAGGAGTGCCTTTGCCGCGGCAGAATGGAGGTCACGGCCGACGAAGGACAAACAATGGGCCCAGAGGAGATGTGCACCAGGTGGCGCAGGTAGAGGCCGTCGGGTTGGAGAAGTTAAAGGGCAAGAACCAGCCGGTCCACGGAGGATCAGTATATTGCCTACCGGTGGCGGTACTGGATGCTTCCGAGGGAATCGCGGAAACGGTGCAGGTCGTAGTGGACCATGACCCTGTGTGGATCACGCCCTTGCGCGTTGAAGGGCGCACGGCGCATGGGTGGTGGCCGATCGACCGCAGGGGGATTGCCGACTACTTCAAGACCCCGGTTGGGAAGGTGCTTCCGGCGCCCGATCGGCGGATCTTCTTTGGTCAGCCCGTCTGGCGATTCGCGTGCTCACGCCGGACGGATGGACGAGCGTGGCGATGCCTAGCGTGGCCCCGTTGGCATCCGCGGGCTGGATCTCGGCCACTCCAGAGTGGGTTGAGGAACAAGACGCTGCCAGGTCGCAGGAGGCCGGCCAAACGGGCCTACCACGTCCTAAGTTCCATCCGATCCCCGGACTGGACGACCCGCACGAGCTTGTGGCGGCTAAGTGGACGGTGGACGAGCTGAAGGATGCGTTGGTAAGAGCCCTGGCTCAGCGCGGGGATGCCGTACGGGCTGCGGAGCGAGCCACCGTGGCGAAGGCTAAGCTGGCGGTCAAATTGGAGGATGCGGAGAAACGGGCGGCCGAACTGGCGGCCAAACTGGGGGACGCCGAGAGGCGGGCGGCCGAAGGAGGAGTAACGGCCTCGCTCTCGGTCGCACCATGGGAAGGATCGTGAGAATCGGTCGGTGGCCCGTGCACTGGCGCTACCGGAGGCTCCGTCCCGTGCTCGCAGAAATATCTGCAGGCCGTCGAAGCAAGGACGGAGAACATGCTTGCTCAAACCAGACAGGTAGCGCCCTTGAACCCGCGCGTTATGCTTAAGTATCGAACCTTTCGCGCTTCTGAGGCAGCTTTCTTTGTTTCAGCTTTACACGCTAATTGCCGGCTCGTCCTCGCTGATAGGAGCGATGGGCGGACAGTCAGACGATGACGCGGCGAAGATCGAGCGTCTTTCAGCCGGGCTAGCGCAAGCCCAGGCCCGGGCAACACGTGCGAAAGGGCTAACCGCCTTGGTCGAGGCTCGTGCCACGACACGTGTCGCCGAGTTAGAGGCCACGCTGAGGTCGTCGCAGGAGAAAGAGTAGGAGGCCAAGACGGGGCTCGAACAAGCCCGGAAGGCAGAGGAAGCCATAAAGATCCAAGCCCAGGCGGCTCGCGAAGAAGCGGACAGGGCTCGGATCCTTTTTGACGAGGAGTATAGACGTAGAGAGGCGGCCATTAAGAAGCTGGCGGCCACAAAATCTGAGCATAACTCCGTTGTTCGCGGGCTTGAGGAAACTTGCAGCAGGCTCATGGCGGAGAGCGTCGCTACAAGGCAAACCGGGCGAAGTCTGTGGCGTAGTCGAGACCCTAAAGAGGCGGGAGGCGAGCTTCAAGCCGGGTCAAAGCTGCGCCAAGAGCGAACGAAATGGCCGCCATGAGCTATAGAGTTGCTTCAGCGATCGCGGATCGAGAGTTAGAGAACGAGTTAGAGAAGCCCAAGCTGCAGCATGGACCGTAGTTTGACCCGGTCCATTCGTTCCCGGGCTCTGCGCCACGTACTTTTGTATATTTTCTTTTGAATGTTTGTTTAGTCGGATAATCATTGCGAAACGTGTGGTGGCCGAAGGGCTTAGCCATTTTTTACCTTAATTTATTGTGTCAAATCGCGCGCACTGTGGGCTCTGCGGCGCGGCACAGTGTTCCGCTGACGGCGAGGGCACGTTTGCCAGGCACGGATACGGAGGCGAAACCGCTCGCGCCGGTTCATGCATCCGGCCTGAGCCACGCGTCGAGCCGCGAACGCATCGCCGGGCTTTGCTTGCGTAGGTGGGCCAGGACCTACGGGGTAGGCCTTGACTCATGATGACTTCTCCCGCACCACTGACAGTGGGGCAGGGGACGCGTCGTGCGGTGATTGGTGCGATTGATATTCCGTGAGACGGCGTGTGCGCTTGCGTCTCTTCAGCTCGGGTAGTGGGTTTTAATTACCTGCCCCTTCACGCGCAGCGACGCTTCGGGTAGCCCGCAGCGCGATAGGACGTTGTACGGTCGCCGGCTTATAAAGCAAGGCGCGGCAATGTTGTGCTGCAACATTCCCACTTGGCTTAGCTCGGCCTCAAGCCAAAGAAAACTGAAGTTCCCAGGCGGCGAGAGGGAGATAAAGGAGAAGACATGGCCTCTGACGCCAACTCCGACGATCCGTTCGCCTGGCTACTAGCGGAAATCGATGATCTGCCGCCATTGTCTCCTCTGCCAGAGTCGATCCAGCCCGCGGCGGGGGAAGTGAACGCGCCGGCGCCGATCGTGGCCTACCAAGCGGCCGTCTTGGCGGCGCCGCGCCAAACTCGCGCCGACGAGGAGGTGGCCATGGCGCCGGCGGCCACGTTCTGCGCGAGGCGACATGGTGGCGCAAGAGTTCTTGTCGATCTGCGTATGCATTTGGTCTTGGGCAGAGGAGGAGGAGGTTCGACGCCGCTCGCGGCCGAGGCCGAGGGGCTCAGCTGCAGTCATGGCAGGACGAGAGATCGGGCGATTGTGGGGCCATCATAGCGGCGCCGCCTCCTTGCTCGTGGACTCCGCCGTCTATCGGCGGCGGCGGGTTCACCCGAAAGTCTTGCCGGGACCGTCGAGCCAGCAAGCTGCTGCTTCGCCGTCGTCATTGTCGTCATCGTCGGTAGTCTGCGACTCCATGGCTCGTCGTCGGCCTTGTTAGGCGTGGCGTGGCGGTTGTAGGATTTGGGCGCCATTGTAGGTGTAGTAGTGCGGCGCCCTCTTTTGCTTGTAGAATCCTTTGTTCTTGTAAGATCCTCCATGTGAAATACAGTTTCTTTTGGGAAATCCCGTCGTGTTGCTCCTGCTTGTTTGTTCGTTTCGTTTTCTTGTTCGAATCCTGAAATGCAAAAAAGCAGGGGAACTAGATGAACAGTAACGAAGTTCTAAGACGAACTTAGGAAACTAAACAGATCGCTAATTAGAGAGCTTGTTTTTGATGCGCCTAATCATCCAGCCCTCGGGCCGTGGCCAAGTCCAAGTGCGATCTTGGAGTTGGGTGCGGTCTAGAGACTAGAGTGATTTAGAAAAATTCGCGCGAACTCTCAACCCCCTAGTTTCGTTGGGCTGTGCAAAGGTGCAGGCCTTCCGAAATTAGGGACTTAGAAAAGATTCAAAAAAATCCCGACCCCAAGCTTTGGTGGGGCACATGGGCGATCTTGGGCCAAAGAAAGCTAAGGAAGCTTGGGCGCAAAAGAGCCTTCAGCCCCCGAGCGCTGTGGCCTAAGTTAGCCATCCAAACAATCCTGACGTGGGCTTACTGTACCTTTGGGCCGCGGGAATTCCACATCGCGCGGAGATTCACTAGGGAGCGAGAGATCGGCTTATCCCGTCGTGGAAATGCTCCGGAATGCTTTATCCTTAGCCTTCGGGCTTTTGGCCACGGGCTTGCTTGAAACGGTTAAGACTTAGACCGGCGTGACTCGTGATTGGGGGAGAGGTTTTTTTTTATTTGAATTGGAACTGAACTGAAATGAAGGAGACTTACGACCTGGTTAAGCGTAGAAGCGTCGCAGAGGGGAGATGTTCCATGAGCTAGGGAGCTCGTTCCGTCCTTGTCGTGGCGAGGTCTTGAGCCGTCGTCTTCTTGTTGACTACTTTGTCTGGTCCCTCCCACTTGGGGCTAAGCTTGTTGGAGCCAGCGAGGTTCGAATCGTCGTGAACCAGGTCTCCTACTTGCGAGGTCCTTGTGTATGCGTTTAGTGCCGCATAACGACGCAGGGCTGGCTGGTAGGCCTTGCACTCGGGTAGGGATTGCTCACGGCGAGCCTCAAGTAGATCGAGGTCAAGCCGCCGCTCCTCGTCGTTGACCACGGTCGGCGAAAACGCGATAGGATCCTAGTCTCATTTCGCCGGGAGGATCGCTTAGAGCCATAGGCGAGTCGGAAGGAGTTTCTCCTATAGCCCTGGCCGTTGTCCGGACCGCCTGAGGGGTGACGGTAGCTCGTCGACCCAACCTTCTTTGTTTTGCCTTGAGGCGTCCACGGACTCTCTTTTAATGCCTTGGACTAGTTGTCCGTTAGCTCGTTCAACCGGCCGCTGCTCGTGGGTGGGCCACGAAGCAAGGGCGAAGCTTCATGCCAATTTCCTCGCAGTAATCGTTGACTTCCCGGCTCGTGAATTGGGTGTCATTGTCAGCGATGATCCTGCTGGGTACACCAAATCTGGCAACGATGCTTCGGAAAAAGCGTACCGCGGCAATTGCAGTGATGTTGGATGTCGGCACCCGATTTACAATATCGGATTCCACCTGCGTAAACCCGTACTAGTCCCAAGGATCATGGCTAGTACACACAGATATACAGAAACGGAACAGTGCCAACGATATTATTATTACAAACGGAACATAGTCCAGTATAAACACATACAACGGCTCGCAGGCCGCACATCAGAGTACACGGAGATACAGGCCTAATACAATATCTAAATATTTATCCATCCCACAGGCACGGGGGCTGTAGGAACGCGCAACCCTAGTCTTCAAACTCTTCATCGGAAAACGCCTCCTCGACGTAGTCCGGGTCCTCCTCCTCGGAAGGCGGGCTATACTCAGATGGACCAGCTGTTGAAATTTTTAAAAAAAAGAGGGGGAGGAAAGGGGGTGAGTACAAATTGTACTCGCAAGTCCGGAATTATGCAAGTGTGGGTTCAGTACAAGGAGAGCTTAGGTTATTTTGCAAAAAAGCATTTATTCATCCTAGTTTTGACAAAGCAAGTTCGAAACTTTCAACCTCAACATTTTCTTTGGGCTCTTCTCAAACGGTTCTTGCCAATTGGCCTCAGTGCCATAGTGAGAACAAAATTCTTTCTTCTTTTCTTTTCTCAAACACTTGCTAGTTCCGGTTACCTCGCGACACTTTCCGATAGGCCGTTACCTATTTCGGAATATCGCCGGTGGCTGCTAGCTCAAAATTCTTTCTTCTTTTCTTTTCTCAAATTTGCTAGGTCCGGTTTTCACAGTGACACTTTCCGATAGGCGATACCCATTTGGAATATCACGGTGGCTCCAGCTCAAAAGAAATCCTTCTCAAAATCTTTCTCAAATCCTTTACTCATCTCAAATCCTTTGTTCAAAAATCCTTTTTCTCAATTGGTTTTAAATGAAGAATCTACCATATAATCACCCCATCGACGCTCATAACCATGAAAGCACGGCTATCATGACAGTTTAACTCTGCGAGTGGAGTACGCTTTACCCTCGAGAGGCTACGCACCCATTCGATGTTTCGCCACAAGACCATCAACCACGAGAGCCAACGATCGGGTCCGTCCCATACCGGAGCTCGAGGTCGTACTGTGATGGCTCCGTTCATAGGATTATAGGATGAGCAGTCCTTAGACTAGGGGAGAGTTTATATTTTAGCCCAGTAAAACCCGGTGCCATACTGCACCAATTGACAAAATATCTCCCTAGTCGGAAAGATTTTGGGGTAAGAGGAAAATCTTTTCTTATCAAGCATCACCCTTGATGCGCTATCCTTTAAATCATCCTTCCCCAAACATTTCTCAACAAAATCTTATTTCACACAAATGATTGTATCATTCCTCGTAAATGATTTTTAAGCAGTTATCCTACCTCGACAAGGAATTTAAATAAGAACAATTCATATTTTTAGCCTTAGGTTTCACCTACCATATTTCTTACCTTTCTACTTGGCATAATAACTAATTCTAGCAAATACGGCATTTATCTTTTAAACTAGCATGCATGTTTTCAAGTCTAATAAACATTTTCTAAATAACCGAAAATGGCTTCACAATATGATCAAAGGGGGACTTGCCTTGATCGGTTCCGGGGAAAGTGAAGGGGACGTCGACGATCGGGTCTTCGGGAGCTTGACCTTCTAAACGCGCACATACACATGCAAGGCAATACAACACACATAAGAAATATTTCATGATTTGTGGTTTAAAGATAATGTAGAAATCTTGATTTTCAATGCATTGATATTTGGGAAAAACATGGATATGATTTATGCACATGAAATGATGACATGCCCACTATATTTATTTATCCAAAATAAATGCTAAATGGATGACATGCATTTAAATGATTTTTCTTAGGTCCAACAATTCAGAAAGTATTTTATCTTTATTTAGAATAATTAATATGACCACTTCATATGCACATGAAATAATGCGCCTAGAGATGGTTCTTTAAATTAAAAATGAATTTTGTATCGTGACATGTTTATATTTTTTTAGGACCAGAAATCAATAAAGTATTTTCAGAAATTTTCCTAGAATTTTTACAATTCATTTATTATTTTAACAAATCCTTTTGAATATCAAAAGAGGTTTAATGAAATTGAAAAATCGAATTAAAAGGAAAAGGCCATCCGAGCCGGGCCGGCTCATTTGAACAACCCACCCGAGGCGCGCGGCACCGTGTGGTCATGCGACGGGTGTAGCGCTGCTGACCGGCGAGTCCCTTTGTCGGCGACCGAAGCGAGCCACAAGGCGGAGAATGGCGACAGCGCAGGCGCGACAGGCGGCTTCTCCGGCGAGAGCGGCTCAGAGGAAGCACGCGATAGAGAGGCGGTTTATGGCCTCGGCGACGGGATTACCGAGGAGATTGAACTCGCGGCGGCGGAGGCGGCTTGACCGAGACAACAACGATGGCAAAGCTGCCGCCGGCGGGATGGAACAATTGGTTGAGGAAGTCTTGAGAGAACTCCTCGATGCTCAAGGAGATCTTTGGAGTCTCGGAAAGGTTGAAAGCGGCGGCGGTGGCGTCTTCGCCAACTTCTGGCGAAGGAAGGAACGCCGCGGGCGGAGGGCTTTATAAGCGGCGCGCGAGGCGTCAAGGGAGTGGTTGGCGGATGGCACGGAGTTAAGAGGCGGCGGCAAGGTCTCGGGCGCAGAGCGGCGGCGACTTGGCGTCACGGCCCGGGGTCAAGTCCGGCGACGCGTGCTCGGAGTTGGCCGGTGACAAGATGGGAGAGCAGAGAGGGGTCCGGGAAGGAGTGATCGGGGCGACGCGTGGGACGAGCCATCAATGCTTCGGGACGAAGGATTTAACAATGGCGACGACTTCATGAACAGCCCGACGCAGAGGAAGCGGGGAGAAGAAGACAATGGAGGAGGGGTGACAGTCACGGACCCACTGGTCAGTGGCCTTGAGCTCATGAGGCGGCGAGGCGATGGTCTGTGGCGACATGTGCCACGACGACTGGGCTGGCAAGGCTTGCTTGCGCCCAACCAGAGAATCCGAGTATGAGGAAGAAAAAGAGAAGAGGAGGAAAGGAAATGGCCGGTGCAACCCCAAACCCAGGAGAGGAGGGGAGGAAAGAAGAGGGAAAGGAACAGTGACTGGCCGAGAATTTGAATATGAGGTTTTTTTATTTTTTTTAATTTTCATTTGAACTTTTATTTTCCAAAAACTTTTTAACATATTAATACTTTAGAAAATAAATTTTGTTTTCCCAACATTCCTATTAAATTCAAAATGGGATTTGGCCTAAGGAATATACTATGCACCTTTAAACAAAATATTTTATTTTATTTTATTATTTTTATTTTTATTTTCAAAAGAATTTCCCCTTGAGATTTGCTTCAAGAAAATATTATATACCAAATACCAAATTTTTCTATCAAGGTATAACTTTGAAAAGTTAAATCATTCCCCTTAAATAAATGCAATGCATGCGATGATGATGCCATGATGCAAATTTAAATAATTGATTTGCGATTTTAAAATTATGCAGTTTAAGGAATTATTAACGTGCCAAATTGGTTTTTTTAAAAAAAAATTTGGGATGTTACATTGGAGACCGGCTCGGCCTCGATCCACTTGGTGAAGGTGTCGATGGTTACGAACAAGTATGTTCTACCACCAAGGCCTTTGGGGAACGGTCCTAAGAGGTCCATGCCCCAAACCGCGAACGGCCACGCTAGTGGAATTGTTTGCGGCTTCGTCTGGCCGACGATCGTCATCCGCAAGATCTTGGCAAGCTTCGCGGCCGCTTAAGTAAAACCTCGTCGCTCATTGCAGTGGGCCGACGAGAGTTCTGTGTGAGACGTGCGCGCCACAGATGCCCTCGTGGATGTCGGCTAGAAGGTACTTACCTTCTTCTTAGGTAACGCACTTACAAAGCACGCCATTAGCACCCCTTCGAGACAAAGAAGCCCCGTGCGGTGATAAGCTCGGGCTCGCCTTTTTAGCCGAACGCTCAAAGAACGTCCTCGGGCAATGTCCCCTGTTCCAAGAACTAGATGAATAGCGTCATCCAGGAGATGCTTTGCTCGAGGAATGAGGCGATGCGGATGTCTCGGTTTGGGGTAACAGACGTCCCATTGGCCTCCTCTCCGGAGGGAATGGAGGGCTTTAAAGGTCTTGCACTAGCACACCGTGGGGCAGTTCTTGTGAGATCCGAGCTTGGCGAGCTTATCGGTCTCGCCATTCTCTTCCTCGAATGTAGCTGATTTGAAACTCGTGAAACGCTTCTCCGCTTCTCACTTCCGCCAGTACCGCGCCATCGAGTCGTCGATTGCAAAACTCCTCCACGACTGGCGGACGACGAGCCGCGAATCCCCTTTCGCAACAAGCCGTTTAATGTCGAGTGCAGCGCATGCTCGTAGACCCGCAATTAGGGCTTCATACTCTGCGGCGTTGTTCGTAGCCGCAAAGTGTATTTGTATGACGTGCTGGAGTCTCTCTCCGTTGGGGGAGATGAGAACGATACCGTATCCTGATCGCCCGGACTGGTGTGAACCGTCGAAGAACAGAGTCCACCGAGCTTCCTGCCCGTCTTGACCTGGAGAGCCTCTCTCTTGCTCGTCCGGCCTGGTCAATTCTGCGACGAAATCAGCCAGGGCCTGGGCCTTGATCGCGGTTCGGGATACATACTGGATGTCGAATTCACCACTCGACTCCAGCCGCGACCCGCCGATGGCCTCCGGGTTTGGAGAATGTCCTTGATCGGGTAAGTAGTCGGGACAATGACTTGGTGGGCTTGGAAATAGTGACGCAACTTGCGCGAGGCCATCAGCAAAGCATAGCACAATTTCTGAAGGTCGGGATAACGCTCCTTTGTCCCGGTGAGTACTTCGCTCACATAGTAGACGGGCTGTTGCTTCCCTTCTCGTTCTACTACCAGCACCGCGCTTGCGACGTTTGGTGTCACCAAGAGGTATAGCAGGAGGGCTTCCCGAGCTTGGGAGTAGTGAGGGCGGGTGGCGGCGAGATCTTGCTTGAGTTGCGTAAACGCCGCCTCGGCTTCCTCGATCCACTCGAAATTATCGTGCTTCGCGCAGAGCTTGCGTAAAGCGCGCTCGGTCTCAAAGCGGGAGATGAAACGGCTTAAGGCCGCTATTTTGCCGTGAGGGACCGGATGTCCTTTACGGTCGGCGACCTCATCTTTTCGACGGCCTCGATCTTTTGAGGTTCGCACCGATGCTCGCCCGCCGATTCGTAGCCTAGGAGCATGCGGACTTGATGCCAAAGACACACTTCTCGGGGTTTAACTTGACCGGTCTTTGTCTCGGTCATCAAAGGTCTCGGCTAGGTCGGACCGTGGTCACGGGCATCCTTGCTTTTGACTACGATATCGTCGGCGAGACTTCTACGTTATGCCTCTATTTGATCGAGGAGAGTTTTTGCATGAGGCGCTGGAACGTGGCGCCACATTTCGAGACCGGGACATGATCGTATAGCAAAATGTGCGAAAGGCGTTACAAAGGCGGTTTTTCTTCGTCCTCTTTACACAACGCGATCGATGGTAACGGAATAAGCATCCGAAACTCATCAACGCTGAATCGTCAGAAGGCGTCAACTAGCCGATCTATGCGTGGAAGGAAAAGTTATCCTTGGGACGAGCGGAATTAAGGTCGCGGTGATCGACACACATCGCCATTTGCCTCCTTTCTTACGGGCGACGATCGGGTTCGCAAGCCAATCGGAGTCTTGAACTCAGCGGATGAAGCCCTCGAAGCGACTTGCCGAGCCTGGTCTTGGATGATCTTGGCCTTCCAATCGGGACACGCGCCTCGACATCGCCTTACGGTTTCTTGTCGGGCGGACAGCTAGCTTTGTGCTCGATCACCTCCTTGGGACCCGGCCATATCGGATGGCTCCCATGCAAACAGCGTCCTTGTTAGCCCGGAGGAAGGTAATGAGCTCGAGTTCCTATTGAGGCTCGAGGTTGTCCCCACGGACCACCTTGGAAGGGTCTGTCTCCGTGAGGACGACGGTTTTAGTGGGCTTCTGCGCTGCGCAGTGCCACCCTTGGGCGCCATTGGGCGCGCCTTGCAGCCGGGACCACGGGTAGGGGCTGTCCTACCATGGCCGCCAGCGGTCTCGTCATGCAATCGAGGGCCGTCTTGCGGTTGCCCCGGACGGTGATGACTCCCTTGGGTGCCGGCATCTTCAGGCAATGGTAGGCGTGGCGGGAGACCGCCATGAACTTGGAGAGCGCGGGGCGTCCCAAGATGGCGTTGTAGGGGAGCTCTGTTTCCACCACCTCGAAGGTGACGTACTCCGTTCGGAAGTTGACGGAGGAGCCGAACGTGACTGGCAGCACGACCTGCCCAACGGGGCGAAGCGACGATCCTGGGACAATCCTGTGGAAAGGGACGGTGATGTCCTTGATCTTGGAGCGGGACCTGCATGAGGCCTAGGGCGCGCGCCCGTGATGATGTCGGCGAGCTCCGCCGTCCACGAGGACGCTGATCGACCTGGTATTGCCAATGGTGGGGCGAGTACCGATGGGGCGCTGGTTTTGATAGCCCGGCAGGCGATCTGTCACCGAAAAGGTGATGGCTGGCTGGACCAAGGCGAAGATTTCGCCGCGGGCTTGCCGCAGAGATGTGGAGGACCTCACGGGGCGCGCCTTGAGTTCGCGACGAGAGGTGTAGGTGACGTTCGCCAAGATGACGGCGGCGTGGCCATGGGCCTCGTGAAAGCCGATCTGGCATACAGGGGTGGGCGCTGTGGCGTGCCCTCGGTAGATTCGAGCATGGGACGCGACCAACGTAAAATCCTCGGTGGCGGGCCCATGTGCGACGATTCGCGCAGCTTCGTGGCGGGGCTTTGATGAAGGCGGCGAAGAGGCTAGGGTCGTGGGCGGTCTCGCACTGCTACTGCTTCTTTGTGGGCGAGGAGGACCACAGGGTGCCCGACGCCTGTGACCCGCCTCCGGCCTGAGGGAGGCAGCTACGGCCGCCAGAAGGGCGCTGCGTCGGACGCCGAGGCGGCGGCGTTAGTAGAAAGCGCTGTGGCGGCGGGCACTGGCCGGTCGGGCTCGACGGCGGCGATGAACTTAGCGGGCTCCACCGCTTCTTCTTCTTCTTGTCCGCCTCGGCTTTGCACGCCCGTCGCCGACCTTGGCCTTCTTCTTCAGACGGCCCTCTTGCGCTCCACCGCTTCGAGGCGTTGACGTAGAGGCGGCGGTCGGAAGAGCTTCGCTTCATGGTGTTGACCGGGTGGAGCTCGAGGTCCTCGGTGTAGCGCCGGCCCTCGCACCATCCTTGAAGGCCTCGATGATGGCCTCATCGAGATCTGGGGATCGTGTTGCGGGCTCGGACGAACCGCACACAAAATCCTGTAGACTTTCATCGTCTCATTTGCACCACGAGTTTGAGATCCTGGGGCGTCGAGAGCGGGCGTAGCACCCCGAAGCTAGTCGCGAGGGCATCCTGCGGTGGGACCACTCTGGATAGAGCCGGGCCGTTGGTTAAACAGCCAGTCGGGCCATGCCCTCGAGCACTGTGGGGAAGTAGTTGACCATGACGGCCTCATCTCCCCCCATGGCTCGGACGGCGGTGGTGTAGATGGAGAGGAACTCCTCGGGGTTCTTGCTCCCGTCGAACTTCTCGATTAGCCCGGGCTTGAACCTCGGCGACCACGGCGCTTCACGGAGAGCGTGGGAGAATGCGGGGCATCTCGGCGCAACCTTCGGGGCAGAGGCATCCCGAAGCGGGCCCAGGCGGGAGAACACCCCGCCCGGGGCACGTGACGATCCTCCGTAAGAGGAGGCCGCTCAGGTCCGGCGCGATCGATCGCGCGGCGGCGGGAATGCTCTGGCGCCATCGACCGAACGGCGAACACGCGGTGGTCGGACTCGTTCCCGCGCCAAACGTCCGGGCGATCGCCGTAGGTCTGCTGCTCGTGCTGGTCAATGCCGCAGATGATGACGCCTACACCTTCGACGATGGCCGGACACAGATCTGCCATAGTGAAGCCGCGGGGATCCTTCTCCAGGTCACGGATGACCGTGGTGATGGCGCGCGCCCTCTGCTGGCTGCGCAGGAGTGGGTTCATCATGGTCTCCACGAGGGAGTCGACCGATTGGCGACCCTGCGGGGTGCGCAGACGACGGTCCTCCTCGCAGATCCCGTCCATGATGCGACGGATAGCATCGTTGAAGAACACCCGGGCCGCAGTGCGACGACGCAGCTGCTCCTGGGCCTCCCCATCTCTTGCGTCCGCGTCGACCGCGGCCGCGAAGACGCATGCGGGGGCGTCTGTCGGGAAACGTCCGGTGTTGCCGGTGAGTGGCGGAGTCACCTAGCAGCTCGAACTCCATAGGAGTCTCGCTGACATGGGTGACGGAAGGGTTCAGCTCAGGGAGCGATTCTTCGGGGCGAAACTCTACCCCTAGGGCGAGAGAGGCATCGACCTCCATCTCATCGGCCCGGCTTGGCGAGGTACTCCTCCACCGGCCAGTCGTCTGGACCACGGATCGTCGGATCGTCGCACTCATCGAACTCGAGGTCCAGAGCCTCGTTGTTGCTTGGAATCTCAGACATGCCCGAGGGAACGAAGTGCTGAGGGCTAGTCATGGGCACCACGGTGGGCGCCATTTGTCGGTGTCACGGGAATCACGCTCTGAAGAGCAAGGGTCCTGAGCCGCAGATTTAATTTGTAGTTGAGTGAGGCCCAACGACGACCCTTCTCGGCAACCGGTGGCGGCCAAGCTGCGGAAGGCTAGGGCATGCTGTCTTCCGGACAAGGGCACAGTGCGACTTGATGACCCGTGCAGGTCCTCGATAAAGGTAAGAAAGAAAGAGAGGAAATCTGAACCACGAAGACGAGGTCGATTTACCACGGTTCGAGCCCCACCTGTAGGGTAATAGCTCTACTCTAGCTCGATTGATTATATGGTGGAAATAAGATACAAGGGTCTTTGAGGCCGGGCTTGAAGGCACCGATCCCGAGCTTACAATGAAGGTGGCTGAGAACTAAGACTACTCGCTAAGAAAGCTTCGGATGCGTGTGTTGCTTGGGTTTGAGTCAGATGGAATCGGATCGGGGAAGACGGGAGGAGAGAGCCCGCCCAGGTTATCCAGGAATCCTCCTTTTATAGGCGCGGCGGGGTGCCCAGAGCTGATACCGTGGGTCCCACGCTGGTCTTTGCTTTAGTGGCGAAGTTCTTGTCTCGTTCCGGGGTTCTATCTGGTCCGAACTGCGGAGAAACTGGTCGAGTTAATCTTGGACACGTGTTGTCTCGGCGCCTATTCAGGGAGGAAGCCTCTTTAGGGAGAAAGCACTTTCCCTTTATCCTTGAAATAGCCTTGACCGGACTGAGCCAGTCCCGCGCCACCCGTTGAGGGCGTCGCGTAGCGTAACAACCATCCGCTGCCTGCCAAAGAAGGCAAGCAATGGATGAGTCGTCCGTGTACTCCCGGGTCGCGGGCCCCGGGAGACACGATTCGTTCGGTCAAGGCGGAGAAAGTATGGTGAGCCATGACGATCGTCGCCACTGCCCATGGGTGAGCGGATCACCCGAGGGATCTTCTCCCGGGCTAAGGGATAGCCCGGGAGGGACATGGTGCCGCACGGTTTGACCTAGTCAAGCCCGGAGCAGCCACGAGCGAGTCAGGCGGCTTCTTTAGTACAGCCAGGAATAGCCTGTTTGGTCTTCTGTTCGTGTGGTGGGCCGGTACAGAATCGGCCCAAGGCCTGCTTCAAGATAGGCCATTTACTGATCACCAACACATACATCTATAAATAGTACAAAGCCCCTTTTTTTCGCGTGCTGCAGTTTGGGCGCCACGTGGCTCGCTGCTCGCGCGGCAGTCCCTCGCCTCGCCTGCGTCCTCGCGCAGCGCTTGCTCGAGACTCCTGCGTGCTCGCCGCGTGGCTTTCGCTTCGTTCGCTTCGCTTCGCCCGTGCTTTTTTCCTCGCTGCGTGGTCTTTCTGCGTCCGTGTCACATGCTTGCTGCGCCTTTGTTTCCACTGGCTTGGCTTTCTTTTCTGCGCCGTGGGCGGCGCATTCGATGTCCTCTCTTCGTGGCTTCACATGCAGCAATTCGCTCGGCGCGCTAGGTGCACATAGCCTCAGCTAGTAATATGCATATAGGGGCATTAAGCCTTACAAAAGGGAGACATGCTCCAACGATCACACAATATGTAAATAGACTTCTGGATTTTGTCGTTTGCTGAAGTCTAACCGAACCTAAACTATGATGAGAGGTGACAAAGACCTTTGACGAGAGGTGACAAAGGCGTGATGCAAGGTAGAGAGGAAGAAGGGGATCACGACATCAGAAAGAAGAAGGGTGCGTGGAGGAGAGATGAAGGTGGAAGAGGGGACTATCGCGCCACAATGCTATCAAGGTTATCCTAGCCGTTATGAAGGTAGGGAGGGTCCCTCTGGTGACATGGTCACCTAGACGGCTAAACAAATCTGAACGTAAATGTACGTGCTAGTTGTAACGTGTGACTATTTTAACCTATATATTATATTTTACAAATACCATATATTAAGCATTTCATAAAAAAGTCATACAATTATTAATCTCATACCATATATTTTATAATTTTTTTCATATAATCACATAAAAAATTATTAATCAAGGCCTAAAACCTTCTGATCGCTACGTAGCAAGCCATCTAGGTTCGCCTAGCCCAAGTCTATCTAGGCCAGCCTAATTGACCGCCTAGGCCACCAACCAGGAAAACGGCGGATAGTGGCCGCCGCATAGGGGCCCATCCGCCTAGGGCTGGAACTTTAGCTCGAAGCTCGCGAGCTGCTCGGGCTCGGCTCGGTAAAAGCTTGGCTCGTGCTAGGCTCGTTTGTAAATGAGCATGAGCCGATCCTCATTTCCAGCTCGTGTCCATTAGCAAGCCGAGCCGAGCCAGAGGCTGGCTCGCTCGGGCTCGGCTCGTTTTGGCTCGTTTACATGCTACTGCTGATTATTTTATCTTTTAACCATTAGAAAATGACATATCCTATTACCAAAAGGTCCATAAAATAGCCAAAAAACCACATATGTATGAACAAGTTATTTTGATACTCATATGTACAATTCTAAATTATATTTTGCAATGGTTAATGCCTTAAAAGATTAGAAAATTAATATCACGAGCTTCCAACGAGCCGAGCCGAGCCTAGTTTTCAGCTCGGGCACCCTGCTGAGCTCGGCCCGGTAACCGAGCCAGAGGCTGGCTCGCTCGAACTCGGCTTGTTTCCACCCATCCGCCCATGCAACCGGACGCAATGAACGACATCGATGTCCAACAGCATTCCTCCTCTCTTTTTCTTTCCCACGGGCCTAGCGCCGTAGCAGGGGAATTGCACGGAACGGGCCTCGCATCCAGACCATCAAACTCCTTATGGGTTGGGCCTGACTCAAGCCTAGTCCAGGCATGAAAAAATCTCTACTATTATAAAGCACCTTATGGTCGTGGTGGTCGTAGTTCGAACTTCTAATCTGGACCGTCCATCTCGCGTGTTGCAATCTGCTCCGTCCGATCTAAGGCTGGCTTCAAACACCGCGTCTCCACAAAAAAACGCGCCTCCTCGTTCCTCCTGTGATTGCGGATCGGCTTAACTCCCCTTCCCCAACCAACCCGGCTGCCCCCGCACCTCCCTCACCCGCCGCAACCCCTCTCTCAGCCGCCCCCTCCATCTCCCTCTCTCCCGCCGGACCCCGCCTCATCCACTCTCCCTCTGCCGCCCTCTCTAACCTCCCTCACCCGCTACCCCCGCCGCCCTCTCTAACCTCCCTCACCCGCTGCCCCCGCCCCCCCCCCCTCCGCCTCCCTTGCCCCCCCCCCGCCTCTCTCTCTCTCCTTGCCCCTCTCTCCGTCGCCGCCACCCCTCTCTCCGTCCGCCTCATTGCCTCATCCACACTCCTCCGCCACCCTCTCTCTCTCTCTCACTGCGCCGCTCGCGCCTCTCCTTGCCCATGATGGCGCTCCTCACACCGCCCGGCGTGCTCACTTGGCCTTGGCACGCTCCTCCGCCGCCCCCCTCTCGTCAGCACCACCGGGTAAGCACCTCTCTCTCTCTGTGTGTGTGTGTGTGCCGCTCCGCTACTCCCATGTGCCAACACTGTTTAAATTTTCCATGATCTGTTGGGGCATACCTCAATACTTGATAGAATTCCATTGTCAGATTATGAAATTTCTTCATTTTGGGTACTCCATCACTTAAGAAGGGGATGACTATGGTGCATACAGTAAATTTGTTCTCTGACTATTTTCCTGCTCCACACCGTACCACTTGTAGAATGATTAGTGGGTGGCTGGAACAAAGTATGTAAAGTCCATACTAAAGAGATTGTTTTATGGCATTAGTATTCCTCTATAACTGACAATTTGTCATTTTCTGTTCAGCCTGTTCATAAGTGGATCATTCGACATATATATTTTCCTTGCATAAGGAATTGGTTGTCAAAGGTAATTTCTTGAGTTTATCTACAAACGGTTGTGATCTTTTTCTTTCACCCATGTAGCTTTTTCTAGAAATATTAAATTAATTGTGCAATGCCATTATAGTTTTATTATCTTTTTGTTCTCCTGGAAAACAGTTCCGATGTAAGTATATATATACCTGATGTTTGACTTGCTACATGGATGCTTATAGAGTAGTCAAATTTGCAGATCTGGTGGCGGGGGAATGGTTAAACAAAGTATTGTTATTGTCATTCAATATTCTTCATCTTGTAATTTGGTCCTAATGAAAAAAACAGAAAAGCGGTTGACACTTCAATGAAAATAATTTTGCATACTAAAATAATATGCCCCAACGCTGTTTTTTTTTATGCTATGAATACGACATTGCAAATTATGCTGGCAAGAATCAAGCAGATCGTTTAGCTCGCCAAAAGCAAAATCTTCGGAGTCGGCTAGGTAGGTACCTTTTTAAAACTTTTAATAATCAAGCAAATCGTTTAGCTCGCCAAAAGCAAAATCTTCTGCGTCGGCTAGGTAGGTACCTTTTTAAAACTTTTAATAATTTATTTTCAAGATTTCTAACCTGTTTTGCCTTATAGTTTGTCAGAATCCCCAAACTATGTGAGTAATAAGATCATTTAGCTTAAAACATACAAGAAGGGTTTTCTTTGCAGTTTTTTTTCAATTGATTATGATATGAATTTTCTGATGTATGTTCTTGTATGCGTACGTTAGGATTTCTGCTGTCATATCTCGAATATTGCCAAAAGCCTAATAGCTTAGTGTCACGTTGGAATTAGATTTGTCATTTGAAAAAGATAAAGGATATAAAGGATACTAGATTGAATTAATGATTCTAGACTACTATAGCTGAATAACTGTTCTCTTATTGGGTGTTGATGTGCTGGTTCTATCATGTTCTTTTTTCTATATGCTTGTTTTGGTACCATGTAAAACATCTTTGCATTTCCATTGCTGTTTTGGGATACTTTTATTGGTTTTAAGCATTAAGCAATTTGACATATAGGGCTTTTGAATTGTATTATTATTGAGTTTTATTTTGACTGATGACAGATAAAACATTTCTTCTCGGTGTCATATAATGTCGCGAACTCCAAACAACAAATCCTCGAAAGGAAAAGAAGGTATTTATAATAGTCATATCCGATTTTATTTTTGATTATGGTTTCCTTAATTGTTCTTACATATTCTTATTGCATACTATATGAAAACAACGTTGCGGTGTTTGTCGATCATAGTGTCCCAAAGAGGCAATGCCGCATTACACAGTTCATTATACATTCGAGAAAACTTAAATGCCGGGCTAGAAAATGAATCGGACGATGAAAATATACCACCGCCACTATATTCACCTTTTGGCGTGAATAGCACGACGATTGTGCTACTGAACGCATAGCTGAATGTTCAAATGGTATGCCAATTGACGCTACATATATGGTTATATTAAGCATATATGCGCTATTTTGATGCATATATAACCCGATTGTCTCCATATATTTGATTTCTAGCAAGGAGACGACCCTCCAACCTTCACAAATCAGAATTTTATGTCCGCCAACCTCAATCCACAATAGATCATGAAGGCACACCATATTCAAGCACCGCAAAGACGTTAGGGAATTGGCAAGAGATCGTCGTAGGATTCTATTTCAAAGAATGACCGGACAGCAAAGAGAAGAGCACAACTCTCGTCGCAGACAAAACCAGACCTAACAGCAAAGAGAAGAGCACAACTCTCGTCGCAGAGCAGCTAGACAAAACCAGTCAGACAATGTTAGGTCAGATATCAATGCGACACGTAGATTAGGCAGGCAAAACCAACCGGTCGAGGTTAGGGAGAAGATCAATGCCTCTCGAAGATCATCATCGCAAAGTCTACAACCTGAAGAGAGACAGAGACTACTTGATCATCGGAATTCAAATTATGCGTCTAGACGTAACACCCTTGTGCTGAATCAATTGCAATTCAAAGTCCGAATTTGCTAGCCCTTCACCAATAGACAATCGGTCGCTTACGCTTACCGATGGTCAAGATAACACCCCATGTGCGCCAGCTTCTATCGGGTAAGACACGCTTATAATCTTGTGGTGGTTATTAATACCGATTAATCACCGACCACTAAGCAAGGTGGAAAATGTAGATGAAGATGTCGATGGTGTCCTCGACGAGGAGCAGTATATCGTTGATGATGGAGGTACTTTTCTTGTTTCGTATATTTCTTCCACTATAATTATATAAGCAGTACTAAGTTAGCTTACGGTAATATGATATGATTTGTTTCAGTTGATGATAATGGTATTTTAGACGACGTGCAAGAAACAGAAGGTTCTTGTTCAACAGAACCTATACTAAATGATCCTTGTGATCATGTGTATGGCAACTGCCCACAGAACACACATTTGCTTAGGCCCGAGCTAGACTGTGAGAAGTGCGGTGCGAAGAGATTTCAATACGAGACAAAGGGCTTCTGCTGCCGCGACGGAAAGGTCATCCTGGCGAACCCGGACGTAGATGATGAACTTGTGAGACTATGGTCAAGCTCAGAACCCGACACAATTTACTTTCGAGACAATGTTAGATTCTTTAATGGCCATTTCTCTTTCACTACCCTTGGCGTTAGCTTAGATGAGCAATACGCCAACATGAGGGGCGGTAATTACACATTCCGCGTCCATGGAGGGATTTATCATAATGTACATTCTTTTGGTCCGAGAGACTCTGGCCCGCACCATCTTGAGCTTTATTTTTATGACAACGATCCCACACTTGCTCATCGATTTCGGCATTCTCCTAACTTGGACCAACAGGTCATAAGAAATCTTGTCAGCATTATGCGTGGTAACCCGTATTCTCAAACCTTTAGGAATCTCGGGCAGGTCGGAGATCTCGATGAATTTCGTGTCACTCTAAACCTTGATCCTAGGTTGGACCAAAGGGTTTACAATACACCTATAACTTCAGAGGTTGCCGCGATATGGGTTGAGGGAAATGAGCTACGTCCGGGGTTCGATCGTAGCATCAACCTGTACGGAAACAACAACACGAGACATACCATCCAGCCACACTTTGGTTGTTACGACCCACTGTCGTACCCTCTATTTTTCCCAAAGGGTGAGCTTGGATGGCATCAGAACATCCCGAAGGTTGGTGTGTCTGCTGCACAGACGACTGCTAATCCATCGGACAACCATGACGAGGAAGGTTAGTGACTGTTTAAAAAGAACATAACATAATGCTCATACTTGCATTTTACATTATTTGACACGTTACCAAATTGCCTCTGTAGGGAGTGGTAACAGGTTCACCGTATCTGCTAGAGAGTATTACTGCAAGTTTCAGATACGTCGTGGTATATTCAACCCTGTTTTATATGGGTCGCGTCTCTTGCAACAATACGCGGTTGATATGTACATCAAGATAGAGACGGCGCGATTGAACTACATTAGATATAACCAGAAGAACATAAAGGCAGACCTGTATCAGGGATTGCTTGATAGCCTCGGAGTAGGTGAAATTCGTGCCGGCGCGGTTGGAAAAAGAATAGTCTTGCCTCCTTCGTTCATAGGGGGAGGTCGTGACATGAAGCGTCGATTTCTAGATGCTATGGCTTTGGTACAGCGATACGGCAAGCGGGCGTGTTCCTCACGATGACATGCAACCCTTATTGGCGGGAGATAGTGGATGAGCTTTTGCCCACCAAACTCAAGTGATCGCCTGACATCGTCAGACGCGTGTGTTCGTGGCGAAGTCGAGGAGCTTAAAAGCAACTCTTGAGAAACATATTCTCGGAATGTTGTTGCGTATGTTTATGTGGTCGAGTTTCGAAGAGGGTCTTCCGCGACGCATTTTCTCCTAATAATGAGCAGACGATATAAGTTGACATCTCCGAGCAAGACGATCAAGGCCATCTCGGCCGAGCTACCAAATAAGGCCAAGTATCCAGAGTTATACAAGATGGTCGTAAAGCATATGATGCACGGCCCCTGCGGGAGACTCAAACCGAACAATGTGTGCATGAATGAGAAAGGTGAGTGCAAGTGCCACTACCCTCGCCCTTTTAACTCCGAAACCATCCAGGCACGGAGTTCTTACCCCAGATAGAAGACGTGGCGATGGGAGTAAAGTTAAAGTTCGAGGTGCATGGCTAACAAGCAGATGGGTTGTACCGCACAATCCGTACCTCCTAAGAATGTTTAATTGCCACATAAATGTTGAGGCGTGTTCTAGCATAAAGGCCGTCAAGTACCTTTTCAAATACATATACAAGGGGCATGACCGGGCTTCTGTTTCTCTCGGTGAAGCCGGAAGCAACGAGGAAGTCGATGAGATTAAACTTTATAGGGATGCTAGGTGGGTCACACCGCCAGAAGCCCTTTGGAGGATATACGGGTTCGATCTAAGCAAGATATCGCCACCCGTGAAGCAGTTGCAATTCCACCTTCCCAACATGCACATGGTCTCGTTCCACGCAGGGCAGGATATCCATGACGTCGTCGACCGACAAGGTGCAGAGAAGACCATGTTGACCGCATACTTCGAGGCAAATAGGAAATACGAGTGGGCTCGTGGCATCCTCTATAGGGATTTTCCTGCAAGTTTTATTTGGCAGTCAAAGGGCAAGATCTGGAATCCGAGAAAGAGGGGAACACAAATTGGGAGGGTTGTGTCAGCAAGCCCAGCTGAGGGGGAGCGATACTTCTTGAGGATCCTCCTAAATCATGTTGGCGGCGCGACGTCGTTTGAGCACCTACGGACAGTGGACGGTGTGCTGTGTCCCTCATTTCGGGAGGCTGCGGAAATGAGGGGACTCATTGCGGCAGATAACACTATTCTGCTTTTCTGCTTTTCTTAGTCGTTAATTCCCGTGCGTAACAGATGGGAAGATGGCAGATTGAATTCTCCTTCCCCTACGCCAATTGTAAAATTGCAGATTGACAGATACGGCGCCGCCACCTCCTTCTTTGTTTGTTGTCATTAAATAATATATATGTGATTCCGCATCTCGACTTCTTCTTGTTTAATATTTAATATCTACATGTTTAATATTTAATATATCAAGAGTAATTTTTTTCATATCATCACAAGGTCAAGCCAAACTCTTTGAGCTGTTCTAACTCCATGGAAGAAGGATCTTCTTCGAATATCACAGACCTATTCTATGTTACAGGCATTTGTCGAGTCGGTATGTACAAATTATTTGCCGAGTTCTATATTTCCTCTAATTGCATATGCATGTTTTTTATAATGCCGTAATGTTGAATCTAGATTTGTCATCTGTAGCTGTAAGAAATTTTTATGAAGTCGCGATGTGTTCGACAACGGTGCATCTTCTAGGGGTGAACTATGGAAACGTAGATAATGTACTTCTCGTGAAGGCGGAAGGACTTGCGATATTCAATCCAGTCTTCAACTGCACGATGGTGGTGCACGCAAAGACTAACGCAAAAGGTGGCTTCAAATTTGCCGTCCACTATGACGGCGATTTATATGTGTCGGTTTCTACTCTAGATATCGCTGAAGAATTTCAGGACACAAGAGAAAGTTTTGGACATGTCAATGTGACTTTCCGTCGGGTACATCGAATAATTCTATTCAATGGTGTTGCTTCCGATCCATGCACCGCCACTCCTGTTGTGGAAAAGCCGTCCGTTGGAGAGATGAGAAATAGTACGGGCATGCGTAATGCTTCAACCGAGCATCTTAAATATATGGCCAGTAATTTCGGAATTACGCCGTATCCTCAAAATGGTATGTATATTATCATTTTATTCACTTGTGAATTTCTTGCATTGCGTTTAACATACATCTATTTCTACTTACATATCGATCGTGCGGTCACGAAGGATAGGAAAGACCATGGTCGACCTACTAGGAGTGCAGTATGGCACGGTTGATAACGTGCTTCTAATAAAAGTGCAAGGGGTTGCACAATACAATCATGTGTTTAATGCAACCCGAGTGATGGAAGCAAAAGTTCATAATAGAGGAGGATTTCGTTGTGCCGTTCATTTCAATGGAGACATCTTTGTATCCGTCCGGTCATCAGATGTTGCCGATGACCTTGAGGATACAAAAGAAAGCTTTGGCATGGTAGACGTGGTATTCAGGCGTATCCACCGTCTACTTTGTTTTGAACATGTAGGTTTGGATCCATGCACCTCAAGTCCAATTGTGTCACAGCCTTCAATTGGGATGTTGAGGAAGAAGAGGAAGCGTCGTTTTAGTATCTAAATTTATATTCTTTGATTTTGGATCATGTTTTATTTTAAAGCATAACTGATCTTTGATGCTTGATGAGACCTTTTAATGTGTGATTTATATTGACAGCCACATGCTTGTATTTTATGACTATTATGTCATAATGCTTATATGATTTAGTATTTTTATTTCTTTCGATGGTTCCTAAATTTTGTCATAGTGTTAGTTGATTTAGTATTTTTATTTCTTTAGTTGGTACCTAAATTTGATTACTATGGTGGTTGGTGACCGATAATTTTTATGTCAAATAATGTTTCAACCTAAACGATTCAAGCTACAACATGTCACGTGCTACACTCTCCATCGTTTCTGTAAATCATCCTTCATTCTAATATTTTTGTCTACGAATTATGTTTTTCTTTCATCCCTTTATGATTCGTGGCAGAGCACGGACATTTTACTGGTTAGAAAAAATTACGCCCTTCCCCTTCCGACCCACCTGCTAAATCGAGGGAGCAAATGAAACCCCCTGTCGTCCCTGGAGCAGCCTCCGAATCCACTCGAGCCGACCTGTGCCGATCCGATTCCGCTCGAGCTCGTAGTCGAAGGAGAAGATGTCGTCGTCGGGGGGAGGGGGCTACGAAGGAGGAAGAGGAGGGCAAGGGCAGATCGGGACCCTGGTCGAGAAGCTGAACGACCTGGAGCAGCTGCAGAAAGAGCAGGACTGCGTCACCGACAAGATCAACAAGATGCACAGGCAAATCCTCTCCTGTAAGCTCCCAACCCGTGAGCCCCCGCCCAAGTTCCCGTTTTTTGTTCTTCCGGCAGAGTAAAATGGATCGGAGAGTTGCTTGTTTGTTCTCGTTTGCTGTCCTGTCCTGTTGTCTGTGGAATTAGGGTCTGTGGGGGTCCATGGATGCAGGACATTTGTTTTAATGTGTTCTGGAGGCTGTTTGAAATTGCCCTTTTGAATGTCCGTGCAATCTTGATGGAATTGCCGGTGCTTGCCTGACAGCCCGAGCCTGTTGAGGTCGAAATTTTGTGATTTCTGAACCATGGGCGGAGATGAGTAGGTAGTTTGATAATGAGAGCTTTCTATTTCTCTGTGAATGTGAAACATTGTGCCCGTGAATGGTTAATCGAATCATGTTGATTGCATTAATAGTTGCGAGGTGAGCTTTCTAGGACCACTGTAATGTTGGTTGGATTAGTAGACACTAGACACAGAAAGAAATATATATTTTGTGTCACAACCTGGAAATGTCAGAACATATTGTAATATTTTCAGTACGTTTTGTCATCAGATATATCTTCAGTGTATACAAACAGAAAAGCAGGTCCAAGGAATCTATCACATTTGGTTGGAGTTTTGTATATGCCGTGCCCTGTGACTCTGTGAGGCTTGCCTGTTAGCCTCTATACCCTGATGAAAGTTCGAAACCATAATGGTGTCCACATGGATACGATTTTAGTCAAAGCAGAAAACCAGTACTAGTAGAATGAAGTTTCCAAACTGGTTGCCCATAGTAACCTTCATTCTTTAGGTACAAAAACAATAATATATTCTCAATATAAAGACCTGCTGATTATGGAAACTACAGTAAAGCCACTTGTCAGCATGAAACCGATTTTTTTTTGTTATGACATTTTTTTTGTCACTATTGTTTACAGCCTGTTATGCCATTGTGAGGATGGAATTCTTAATATTGTTTTACTTTGATTTCTTTTCTAGCTCCAGAGATGGTTGATAAATCAGTTGACAACATTTTGCATAAGCTTCGTACTTTGTATACACAAGCAAAAGAACTCGCTGAGAGTGAAGTCAGGTAACACCCTGAAATTTTAGATGGTGGAATGATTCCTTTTGGTCCCTGGATATATCTTTCGTCCAAAAGATAAATTAGTTAGTGCTGAAGGCACTGAATATGTTCTGATTACTTCAAATTGATGCATGCTGTTTCAGTTAACGAAATGTTTCAGTTAACTTTGGTTATCTGTTACTTGTCACTTAGTCTGGATCACCGTATTACTAGATCAATGTTGAGCCCAGAACCAATTCCCATTCCCATAAAATGGAGTGGATATATCAGTTTGTATTAAATATTGTGAGTTTGCAGCCATATGATCTCATTGAAATCACCTATGTCAGAATATACATTGGTCGGGTCAGATCCTGTTGGGGGTAAGGTTACTGAATCAGGGTGCTAGTTTGGTGGACTTTTGAACTAGTGGATATACTCTTTGTTCAAATGAAGTTCTGCATATAAAATCATTTTTTTTCTGTTGCTAGCGAGTGCCAATGCTTTGCTATGAACTAAAAGAATATGAGATGACCTATCACGTTGTGATTAATGTGTTTGGCGTATTGATTATTGAGCTGTGCTTACATGCTTGACTGCGTTGCGCATACATACCATTCAACTATTTTTCATGAGTGCCATTGAAACCATCCTATAATATAATAAAAATACAGTGAAATAGAAAGCAGACCAAATTGATAGGAAGCATTTTCACTAATGAAAAGCTTGCAACAAATACAACACACTAAAATAGAAAGCAGTATAAATAATGAAAGGTATTCTTATGATGTATAGACCATTAGATGAAGGAGTGATGGACATTGGAGATGATAAGCCACCACCACCATAAGGCTCGTTTTAATAGTAGGGATGTCATAACATCTATGTAGTCTCAGGTGGAATGAAGAAACGGCAAAGAATCAATTTTACTGTATTGGTATTAAAATCTTACACATTGATGCGCTGAATCAGGCTTAACTAAACTTTATGAATATGTATGCTGCATGCTATGTTCTGAATTGGTGCACTGATATACATAATATGAAAATTAGCAATACTCTAGGTTGCTGACCCTATACGAAGCCTTGAAAAGCTGAAAGGTTAAAATACAGAAAAAAAATGCTGCTATTGCTACCCAATCTATTGAGAGTACGTACTTATAACATAATGGTAGCTGTAAACTTTTTTCTGATAATGGCGATAGTTTTGATCCAGCTGTATCAAAAGTTAGCTACCAAATAAAAAGTTGTAGTTCCAAAAGTGTACCATGTTGGTTTTCATTCAGAGATACAGCATCCTATATTCATGTATGGAGAACTAGATAACTTATTGACTTTACATTAGAATAAAGCAATGAGAATCAGGCCCCCATTTAAGAGGCACAAACGCACCATCATGCGTTGAACTCTGAGATGATAAATTTATATACTTCTATATAACTAAATGGTCACTTTATATACTTTGAATGTGGTGTAAATCTTTTGCATGCTAACCCTTACCCCCATGTTACAAATAGGGATTGCAATGTTTAGGCATGATTTGTTAAAATATTGGATGTCGGTTTTATTCAAGATTTCTATTCATCGCAAACATCATGAATCACAAATAGTGCAAACACTATTACCGCTTGATCCAGTTTTGCTACAGTTGCTAAAATTTTGACAGCATTAACTGTACCAGTGCAACAAATTATTGTTTTACCAATTTTTCTTGGAATGTTTGGGTTTGTTATGGGTCCACAACCACAATTCGGATAATCACTTTCTTCGTATTTTTCTTATTTGTTCTTTGCTGTGTCATGTGTGCATATCTTTAATGCATGAGGAATGTGTCATGCAACATTGATCAATCCTTTTCCCTATAGTTCTTCTTCAGCTTTAGTTGGACTTTTAGATGGTTTGTTGCAATCTGGAGTTTCAGTTGCTCAAAGAAAAAAGATAGGTAAGCTTTAGAAGTAAGAGTTGCAAGTTCGTTTCTTAGCTTTCTAATTTAGAGTACAAAGTACTATAGATGCTTTTTACTTTGCAGAAGTTGGTGAACAGAAAAAGAAGAGAATGAAGTCTGATACAGACGCAACACGCTTTTCATCTGCATCTATGAGGAGCCAACTTGATCAAGCTGCAAACCTGAAAGGAGAGCAGGTTTCAACTTCAGCTGAATTTAGAAATATCAGTTAGTCTTTGTATTTCATCTATTTGTGGGTACATGCTACCTTGATGAAAAAGCTTCTACTTTCCATGTAAGAGTGGATAGGAACCTTTGTGTATTCTGACTTGGTTTCATAGCGTTTGCACTTTGTTGGTGGTACCAATTTTGCAGCTGTGCTCCTTAAACATCCAAAATGTCAAAACAGTCAGGTGTTTGAATTTGGATATATTATTTCTTTTGCATAATTTCTGCTTCATGGTATAATCGCTGCTATATGTATCTATTAGGAATTAGTAGGATGGTTTAAAATGGGATTTGTCATTGGCTATTAATGGGAGATCCACCTATTCTTAAATTTACTCACGCATAGATGTTTTGTCCCCTTTGAGTTTTCATGAATTATACTCCTTTCTATTTTTTTCACTCAGTTGATTGCATTCTTCTTAGCCTCTTGTATTTTTATTTGTTTCTTTGATTTAAATTTTGACCATCCAAACATTCTCAAATATCTTATGTTTATCTTTTAACAAATATTATTTAATTTTTAAAGATATTCTTCTTTAATCAAATGCCTTAGGAAATTTGGTAGTTTAATAATACATGTTGTTGGTTTTGTTTATGATGATGCGATTTCTCTTTTATTAGCTGCTGGGAGTAAATATCATAGTGTCGCCTGCTAGATGAATGGACTTCTTTTTTAGATTTTCCAATGTGGAACATCGTTGTTACAATTGTGGAATACCAGATGGACACAGAAGATATATACTTTCTTGGATATTTTTTAACATCATTTCAAAGCATATTTAGTAATACTATCACAACCTTTTAATTTACTTAATTCTTTTCTTTAAATTATATTTTTTTCTCGTATGGCTGTACATGATTAAAATTTCATAATAGATTCTCACCGGCAATCATATTACCATATAATTAAGGTGCGTTCAATTTGAATTTGTAGTTCAACACTTCAACCAATAAAATACATCAAAAGTAGTTGAAGTTTATGCTATGGATTGTCAGTTCGGCACTAACTGATAGGATTGACCGATTGACAACACATTGTGCATGTACCAGGAATTAGATAGCTACTGGTCAGGCGGTCACCAGTCATCCAAGGACTGGTGCACTGTAGCACATCTGGTTTGAGGTTTTCGATAGTTATTGATAGGGAAGTGCATCACTGAGTATAATGAAGGATTGAGTCAACATAAATTTCAAAATGTGGAAAAAGAGTGAGAAGATTATTTGAACCGGAAAACTACCATTTTTCTGGAACCCTGGATGGGTCACAACATTTTATTTCGTTTCTAGTTAAACATCATTTTTTACTGAATTGGAGTTTTTAAACTCTATGATTGTTAAATTTGGATCATTTTTAGAAACTTTGTTTGTTAGGGCCAGTGTACTGTGGGAAACTCTGCTGTACAGAAGCAATATGGTAAACCAGGTGTGATAAAGTGCTGTTTGATATGAGGTAGTTGGTAAAAATAAAATAACATCGTGAAATATAATCCATCTTTGCTAACAAATCTTTAGCAAAAAAAACCCTGAGTTTCAACTTTTCTAGAAGAACTTGTTATGTTAGTTCCAGTCGTTTAAGCATTTTTTAAATGGTACTTACATCATTCAGCGATCATCATTTGTTTTGGCTAACTAAAAGTTCATTAGTATTTATAGAAAAAGTTTGATGCATTATCAAATATAGCATTAATGTTCCTTGTTGTGGGAAAGGTTTTTAAGTTATTTGTAGATCTTGTGTGTAACGATAGGATCTAGGGGGCCCACGTGCACATAACATTGCGATCATTAGCGAGTCACAAATAGGAAATACTAAAATTATTTAATTCACCAGACATGCTTGCATACATACATGCATATACCAGGTTGATCTTTAAAAATTACAGAACTAGAAATGATAAATATAGCAGGGATATCAAGGTCCATGGCAAATAAGGTTGATATTGATATTATCCTTTTATAGTCACAATATGTCATATTTACATTCTATTTTGATCGTTCGCTGTCTAAAATCTTGATTATAGATATTAATTTGTTGTTATTTTGGTTACTTCTGCCCCGTTTGTACATGGGCATGTTTGTCCAAATATCTAATATTTAGGATCTGTGCTCTTCATTTCAGGTTGCAGCTAGGGTAAAATCGGATGATGACAAAGATGAGTGGTTTGTGGTGAAGGTCATACATTTTGATAAGGAAACAAAAGAGTATGTATCTGTTTTATTTCATTACAGCTATTTTATAGGTTATTGTTTGGTATATATAAGCTTGGAGTAGAGGAAATAATGTGTTCAATGGAGCGTGTTGATAAAATTAGGAAAAATTGCACTCATGCCACTATAAATTATATGTTGATTGATTACTGTTTCTTTCTTACTTAAAGAGGAGTCCTGATGTCATAGGCCTATTTAGAATATCCGAGATAAACAAAGCACTTGAAAATGTTAGGTATGAGGTTTTAAGTAACAGATTACAAGCATGATTAGCATATTACCCAAAATGACCTACCAAACATGAACATGAAAAAGCAAATGCAGATATGGGACTAGCATAGTTCAGTAGTCAGTGCTGACATAACATAATACCCATGTTGATCTGCCTGAAAATAAATATTGTTCTTTTAAGAGCATCCCCATCTCACCCCTCAAAAAGGCCTCTACTTCAAAATTTTTCAAATGCATTAGGAGGGAATTTGATCCCTGAGAGTTACAGTTTGCACTGTAGCGATACTGTGGGATTACTGTAGCGATTACTGTAGCGATGCAGGGAAATTTGATGCCCCTGCTGGGGATGCTCTAACCAGTATTAAATATTTCCTGCATCAAACCTTGTCCCTGTGTTAGTGCATCTGTGCATGTCTTATGTAGCATGTTGCGAATGAGACACTTGTACTCTGCAGGGGGTTGGGGGTTGTTAAGCCACGGGTTTGGTCTTGTGAGTTGTATACATTATGGGTAAGTTTTGGGAGCCATGTGTACCTTCTTTTATGCTTTGTTTATCTTGCAGTACATAAAATTTTTGCTTGGTAGCTCTTTGCTGCTGTGGAGTTGGACTTATACTTCTTGGTAACAGGGGATGCTCAGCGTAGTCTTTGTTACTGTGTGGTTAATGGTTGTATCTATATTTTACTTGGTAATTAGATAGGACTAAAAAAAGTCGGTAGGTATAATTTATATCTCTGCACAGTGACACAACAGTTAGTGTAACACCTGACCTGTTCATAGTGTACCCATGCGGCGATGTCGCAGTGGGATTAGTCCCATGGTGTTTGTCCAAATTTTTGAGTCTTCATGTGTGTTAACTTTTGATCGTTGTTAACCCTCGTCCCTAAAGTTTTGGTGTGGCTATTTTTAGTTGTTAAGACTTAAGATAGGAATTAGTTAGTTAGTATCTTTAGCTGTTGAGATAAGGATTTGTTAGTTGTTACCTTACCTGTTAGCTAACCCTTCTATATAAGGAGGTTTGATGTAATCCATTGAAGGAAAGAGTGAATAACGAAGAAGTATGTCGCCAATTCCTAGCTTTGTTCTATTCAAAATTGGTGCCTTCACCTATTGCCATTTTATCTCGAGTCGTTAGTGTCCAACCTGTCAGCTACTCAAGATCTCTTACACCCACAATTGGTGTCCTCTTTCACTTAGTGCCATTCTACCTCAAGTCTTCAACATTTGTAATACCATTGCCCAAATTCGGTTTGAGCCTAGTCCACGTATGGGGATTGCGGGCCTGTTTGGTTCGCATCTAAGTTTGCCATATCTAATGTTAGGCACGCCATAGTTTATTCAGCAGGTGTTTGGTTCGTGCCACAACTGTGGCTTGTCACACTTTCCTAGTCATTGGACCCACATGTCATAGGCTGAAATTTTTGCCATAGTTTGCCACAAGTGTGGCGCCGAATTTCTTCGCCACACTTTTGTGGCTTGCCACACTTTGCTAAGGTTAGGCTAGGCAATATTAGTTAGCAACCAAACAGGCCATGCATGCATAACACCTCAGTTGGGCTTTCAGTCTCGGTTTGCCCAAACGGGTTAACCCAGGTGGCCAGGTTGCTATGTATGGGTCCGTCTGACATTATATGCTAGTACAACTTTTGAGACTAGCAAGGTGATACTATTCTTACCACAACCAATCCACATTGGTCATACGGACCTCAACATCATGGACCGGGGTATTACAACATCCGATCTCTCTCTGACGGTGTTCATAATCCCACTGGCACCACACATGAAAAGTACTCCAGGTACTTTAGCACTGTGGTGCTGTTCATGTGCAACAGCCCTTTTGACCTTGATCTCGGTGGAATCCCCTTGGCTATCCTTTAAATTTAGGAGGTGTTATCTTTAGTTGTTATATTCAAATTTTGGAGCTGTCATCATTTAATAAGCACATGATTGTAACATCCACCTGGCCCATCCGTAGTAGACGAGCATGGCCCATATGTGTTATTTCTCTTGTATTGGGTTATTAAATTGTTGGTTGCTGCCCTATGTATTCACTTGTGTTACTGTTGTCTCCATTGTACCACCGTCTATTCTTGTGCACATGTCTGCTTTTATGGAGAAGTATTGTCCACTTTTGTAATTATTGATGGTTAAGCAATAAACTTTTAGATGTATGCTTTGCCATATTGGAATATTGGCATATCGTACTTAAATAGTTTGCTATATAAAATTGATGAGCTTCCATGTGAGCTCAATGTGATTATCACAATTAAAATTTTCCTACTAATTTGTACCTCGTCAGCTATTCTTGGAAGTAGCACTTGTTCACTCAATGAATTGCAGATTTGAAGTACTTGATGAGGAGCCAGGTGATGATGAAGAAAGCGTCCAAAAGTATGAGAGGTTGGAGTCTTGAACTGTCTTTCTTTTGTGGTTTCCTACTATTGATGGTTGAATTATAAATTTATTTTATTTTATATCTTCATTGCCTTTCAACTTGGAGACATCATTACTAATCGATCCCTGAAATATGAATTGCCTCAGTGAAATCTTTGGTGTCACTAGGGATTGGAATGGTTCAGTGACATCCAATAGGCCACTGAACCGAACCTAGAAACCTTGCTACATGGACCATTGGATCGGTCCAAAACCCCAATAGGCCACTGAACTGAACCTAGAAACCTTGCTATATGGACCACTGGATCGGCCCAATACCAACAGCAGCTTCATTATGTTTGGTCCTAATCAATAATGATTCTTTGGTTAGGGTGGATTGATCCACGTGCTTCCAAGTTCCACCGCGTCACCGCCTTGTTGCCCAGGCGGCCACTCCCATTGCTAGCATCTAACTCTTGCCAAATCTCAAGCCTCCTATCATGGATGCTTGCACACTATGGGCTCATTCGCCATTTTCTTAATGTTTACCCATATACTGATGTTACTTTTCCATGATGTGTTATAGGAAATACAAGTTGCCTATGTCATATATTATTCCATTTCCAAAGAAAACCGATCCTTCCGGTGCTCCAGATTTTGGGCAGGGTCGACAAGTCCTAGCTGTTTATCCTGGCACAACAGCATTATATAGAGCTACAGTGGCTTTTAATCGTAAGGTAATATTTTAACATGAGTTCTCTGTAAATCTGAAGTCTTTATACTGATGTGAGTTTTGCTTCTATGTTGGTAGAGTCTTGCCATCACATGTATGTATGCATTCCCTCCATACAGCCAGCATCAATAGTATCATTCAGATTATGGAGCTTTGTGACAATTTAACTTTCAAATCTGTGAAGCAGTCAAATTCCTTGATTGCTAAAATTCTTGAAACCAAGATTAACTTGGATTGGGGACACGATATAGGCTAAAGGTCGGGAGTATATGAACATCAAAACTACTGTTCTATCCTAGGATGTAGGATCTACTCCCAGGCTCCATCCCAGCAAAGCAATGGAACTGCACAATCTTGATTGATTGGAGCAGGGATGAAGCTTGGCATAGTGATTCTTCTGTTAATTTATAGAAGTGCATTTACCCTTCCATGATAATGTTCATTTTAATTGACACTTCTATAGCAAGATGTAGACCAGTTTTAACATATTTAACTAAGTCCAGTAGTTTTGACATGAAAACTTTGCTGAATTGAATGTCCACAGCCCATAAGTGCAGTGAATGTGACACACTAGACATATGTTGCCATGTCATGTTTTTTCCATTGGTGTGCAAAAAAAAAAAAGTTGTATCTCTAATCTGTTGTGATTTGTGAAATATTTGTTTACCTCGTCATTTGAACTAACACCATTAGTTTTTAGCAAAGTTAGAAAGAAACTTTGAATAAGCTAAAACCGAGCAGCATATATTGCCTTGGTTCACTATCAGCTTATCTGATTACTAATGCACAATAACATTATTTTGTAAATAGTTCGTACTAACAACTCCATTACATATTCACATGCATTACATGTTCTATTTATGTGCATCATTTAGTGTTATACCAATATGTTTCATGTAAATAATTACTCGATTAATTCCTTGACATGTATTAACCTTTTGGAGCCATATGTAGTCCTTCCACGACAACACCTTTTTGTTAATACTTTGTTCTACCTTCTCTTTTGTTCGCTAAGTCATTAATGTTCTTCTCTTTCTGTCATCACGTGGTGAAACCATGCTGCAAAAACCGTAGAAGAAGTCTGATGAGTAAGTACTTTGTGCTTTTACGACCTTTATATAATCTAATGTGTTCAGTCCTCCTACCATTTTTTTGTTTAATTTGTAGGATGGGTATGTGATAGTTTGGTTGTGTTTGTGCCTTAATGGCTTAATGTAACATTACATACAATACAACAGCAGAAACTACAACCCTTAGTGTGATATTAAGATCATGGCATCAGGTTTCCAGTTAGCTATAACATGTAGGATTAGCCAATGTTTAGGTGTGGAGCCCAGAAATTGCATATTGCTGCATTTGGTGAAATTTTGGTCAATTTAATGTATGTTAATTATGATTTTGCTATGAGATTTATTTATTTTTATCTGTTACAATATCTTTTACAACTTCTAGCCACCTCTACAACTTCCAATTGTACACCTTCCATTTCACCAATGAACCCATTAAGGTTGAAAATAGAATAGTCTAGAAAAAAAGGTGACATTTCAAACATAAGAATGCTCCAGCCTAACAAAATGATAGTACATAACCTAAAACACATCTATGAAATAACTGGAATGTAACAACCCAATATAATAACAGATGAATGCAAAACGCTCAACATAAAGATTCAACAATCAAAACAATGTTGCAAAAAAATGATGTATTATTTCTTGATCTTTTCATGTTTCTTGTATTTATGTCATATTGAACATTTACATTTTTGTGTATATTGTGTTGATCATGGAAGATTTTGTTACCATGTCAATGAATTATATGTTTTTGTCCAAGCTACCAAGAAGTTAGGTGAATTGACTGAATTCTGCATTGATGAAAATACATTAAAAAAAAACTACTTTTTCTGTTGTTTATGAAATCGTGCAATGGAGGAACTTTGACTAAACATGGCATAAGTGGGAAGACCTAAGAAATGGTAGAATCAGACAAACTATACATGTTTGTGCACAAGATTACGACATTATGATGTTATTCTTTTGGTTAATATTGATATATTGTGACTATTTCATGTACGTATCTTGTGACTATTTCCTTTCTTTTAACAGTTATACACTCTTGTTTGATGATGACGAGGAGGATGGGTCTTTGCCACAAAGAGGTGTGCCATTTTATAGAGTGGTTGCCCTCCCAGAGGGCCACCGGCAATGAAATTTGTCAGATTGCAATCTTTCGCGTAGGGTAGTGCAAGCAATAGTGAAACATCTCAGACCGCGATCACTCTGCCTGACAATGTAGTTATCTTGTAGCATTGGTTGTGTAGATTGTATTACCAATGCTAGAGCTGACAGGACTGTGTAATTGATATGGCTTGCATGGCATGTATCCCTTAAGAGTTAAAAGCCTTGAAATACGTTTAAATTGAACAGATTCTGTAAATAGAAGTTGGATTAGGCCTTTTTTTCAGCTTAAAGTGCTGAAAGTTTTACTCTGAAGAAGTTGTGACCCCTCGAGAGACCTCGAAGAGTTTTAAAAAATATTAAAAAATAATTTTAGTAAATCTAAGAAGAACTATTTCTAACCTTACAAAAAAACTACTAGGCACTTTATCGTCTAGCTTGTATAAAAATAACAAGTTTTCATTTAATTTTATTTAAGCCGAAAAGAGCACGTCTTTAGTGTTATCTAACAACAACAACAACAATACTAACAATAATAACAATAACAACAACAATAATAGTAATAGTAATAACAATATTAATATTAATATTGTTGTTGCTGCTGCTGCTTATTTCCTATCCGTATGGGAGTAACAAGCAGGGCAGTCACTCGTTGCTTGTACGCTACTTCCTTAAAAGGATTTTTTTTCACTCATACCATTATAAAATTCGGTTTATTCAGAATTGCCGTTACAAAACAAATATTTATATTGATACCATTCTTTTTGCAACAAACTATCAGAAATGTTATTATCAACGTTTTTTGAGATTTTTCAGCTTATACTTGAGACAAATACGAGCAAAATACAGGCAAATACACATGTGACGAGTGGACCTCACATGTCATCCACTCAGCTTCTCCTTCCTCCCTCCCACCCCCCAATCTCTCCCTTTGTCACGGTGGCGGCGGCGGCGATGGCGGCTACAATGACGGAGTCAGTCAAAAGAAGACGGCGACGCGGCTCGATGGAAGCGATGGCGGCGATTACAAGACGGCACACGACGGCAAGCGACGACGGAGGTCAAGTGCGGTGAAGCGACAACGGCGCACTGCGGCAACAACGGAGGCGGTAGCGAGCGGCGGTGGCGTTGACGAGCTTCTACGGCATGTGGAGGAGGAAGGAGGAGGAGAGTGGCATGTGGGTCCCACATGTATTTATTTATTTATTTCGTATTTGGCTCGCATATAATTCATAAATCTCCCGAAATACTCCACATTGACATTTCTGATAATTTGTTGTAAAAAGAATAACATCAATATAAATATTCGTTTTGTAATGTCAAAACTGAATAAATCGAACTTTATAATGGCATGTATGAAAAAATTCCTTTTTTTTACCTGTACAAACTTATCACCGGCGGTTAGGGCAACGAACCACTAGCGATAAAAGTTATCCGGATAATTAATTATCGCTAGTGACTTACTTGTCATCACTAACATATGTGTCATGAACCACTAGTGACGGTTATTGTCGAGGATGGTAGATCTATATAGTACTCGATTATAACTGTTGCTTAATCACCGAGACGGTTAAGAGCTTAATCACCGACGGTTAAGAAACCGCTACAGTGACAGCGGTTCCGAACTGTTGGTAACGAAGTTTTATGCAGCGTTTGCGCCCTACGGCGAGCGCCGGCGGCGCACGACGAGGACATGATCGACGTCGAGGCTCGGGGCCCCGCCGAGGTGGGAGGAGCGCACGACGCGGCCCCCCCTCTCATCTCCTCTCCTGGCTCCAATCTTTTTCGCTTGGCTCGATCGGCTTCGCTCCCGGCTTCACGCGCTCGTTACCTCCTCAGGCCGCCCCTCATTCCATGGTAAAAAAAGATTTGCGTGAGATCCCTGATAAGGCAAAACAAAAAATGAAGAAGTGCATCCTTGTTGAATGCTTTCATGTTGATCGCATTGGACAGATTCCCTTTCATACACTCCAGAATTCTGTACATTCTTTGATTTTTGTTTCTTATCTAAGCTACTCTACAATTGAGCAATTGGCCTAAATCCAATTATAAATCACAGCCGTCTATTTTCTTAATCCATCATCCAACAGCCATAATTTTCTAAAAGTTTGCTACCAAGTATGGAATGCGGACTCTTGACTCGATACGTATAGACCACAGATTTTTGTCCATAACTCGATATGTATAGAACACGGACTCTTGCCCATATATACATATACGAGACCACGGACTCTTGACTCGATACGTATATAACACAGACTCTTACGCATAACTCGATATGTAGATACCGTGGACTTTTGACTCGATACATATAACCCACGGACTCTTGACTTGATACGTATAGACCACGGACTCTTGCCCACAAATGAATACATATAGGCCACGTTCTCTTGCCCTTGCCCCCATATACATATACGTAGAGACCACGGACTCTTGACTCGATATGTATAGACCACTGACTCTTGACTAATACGTATAGATCACGAACTCTTGCCCACAACTCGATACGTATAGACCACAGACTCTTGCCCAATTTATACATATACATGGATTAATTTTTATTCTCCCATCACAAATCTTCCTAATAATAATAATTTTTTCTAATTCTTCCCAGACTAGAACTAACAGATTAACACAATATACTATAAAGCGAGGACAGGCACGTATGCCCCAATTATACATACTCATACATATGAAACGTCTGCCCGGGTAGGCCGGTGGAATAAATTCAGGATTGCATATAGAAGTAGGAGTATTACGTATCTCTGTTAAGAATACGCTCCAATATCCTTCCCTTCATATCAATGCGTGTGGACGTACACAACCTGTTAATTAAGCTTGCAGCGTGGTAAATAACAATTATGATGCACAAATATAATTACAATTTACAACCTGACCGGCCCATTGAGAGAACGCATCTCTACTTTTAATTAAATGAGTAAGTGTCACATGTATTTATGCGTACATCTATGTACAGAATTGATTTCTTGATAAAAAATTATTTGCATGTTATTGCACCCGTTAATTAATCTATATCTATACCTTGATTATTTTTTATTTAATTTTGCTTGTTCAGATGTTTCATAAGATGAACCACGTTAATATCATCCGAATGAGACAACCAATGCAATAAGAAATGCTTCTACACCGGCTCCATATAGGTATAGATATAGACAAATAGAAAAAATTACACGTGTCCTAAATGTTACTTTTTTCTACAAATTATTGATATCAGCATTGCTCCGACGTGCTTTGCACGAGCACGTGCACGCTTGCTATTAATAAAAAAACAAACATCCTATGCTCTCGTGTTCAGCCGCAGAAAATTGACAGGAGGACAAGCTGCACAGTTCGATCAATAATTGCATTTGCTGCATCAATTCCGAGAATTGCACAGACCGGCTGAATTTTCACAGCTGCATTTGCTGCATGCTCTGCGCGCGGCAACAACGTAATTTGAGTAAAGCTACTCCATTTTTACATCACCAATGGGGAAGGAACGAAGCCTAGCTAGCTAGAAGCACACGCTCGCTGTTCTCGACGAGTCGGTCATCATCAAAACAACAGAGCTCCAGCTCTCGCCAACGGCGGCGCAGTTGCTCTGCACGGCGTCGATCGACTCGTACACGCCGCCGCTGATGAAGATGAATTAATTGGTCGTCGAATGGAACAGGCTAAAAAGGCAGCGGCGTCGTAGGCGAGCGCGACGGCTTCGACGGTGGAGAAGGTGCCGAGCCAGACACGGACGTGGTTGACGCGGTCGCGGATGCTCAATTATTCTTTTCCCAAAGCTGGAGAAGGTGCTTGACGGTGTCGAGCGCCGCAGCTTCGACACTGTGTTTTGGTCAAAAAAAAAAATACAGGGACCGACCAGAACGCAGGCGTCTGTGTTTTGCGTTCGTCTGGCCTTCGTTTTCAATCGATTGTATAGAAATTTCACCGTCTGTAATCTTGAAAAAACAGTATAAAAAAAGTGAAAAAACTCTAGAACGGCGGCGGGCGGCGGACGGCGGCGGCGGACAGCAGATCAGCACGTTGGCGAATGGCGGGAGGTCGGGCCGGCCACAGGACAACACGCGAATCGCTAAAATTCTCGACAGCTAAAGACGTCGAGAAAGATACCAAAACCGTCGAGACAGACTAATCTCGACGGCTGGCCGTCGAGATTTAGCCGTCGAGAAAGCACGGTCGAGAGAGATCGTCTTTCTCGACGGCTCGGCCGTCATGATTAGTTTGTCTCGATGGCTTACGTATTGCCGTCGAGATACACGCACCGGGCAGGCACGACGTGATGGTGGAGCCTTTCTCAACGGCCTGTAGTCGTCGAAATTGTTCTTTCGCAGGCCGTAGGCGGCCCAGCCCACTAGTTATTCACGACGGCCTATGGCCGTCGAGATAGCCTCTCCGCCGGAAAGGACGGCGCTGGCAGATGGGCCATGGCAGTTATTCACGACGGCTTCAGGCCGTCAGATAGATTCTCCGCCTGTCCCGGCAGCGACGAAGCTGACAGGTGGGTCATAGTGTTTTTCTCGACGGCCATGTTCTAGCCGCCGAGAATAATTGAAAAACAGCAAAAAAAAATTAAAATTTATAAAAATCACAATAATTTTGTAGCCGCTACTGCACCCAGCAGTAGCAACAGCTGCAACCTGCAAACCCAAAATAGCCCCCGCATTCAAATTTTCCACAATTTTACAAATACACATATACCTCCGACAATTTCAATATAGCACAAACATCGTAGTATATATATCACAAACATCAAATCCACATTCACAAACATTAAATACATATTCACAAACATCGTAATGACAGTATCAACATCATGAACACAATAAAACAAACATCGATCATGGCTGTCGTGGTGGCGTCCCGAAGAGCTGCTCCGCGAGGTTGGCGGCCATATTCCCTGAGGCTTCGTCGCCCTGCTGCGCATTGTCTTGAGGAGGTGGCACGAAGGACGGAGGCGTAGACATCGAAGAACCCGAATCCTTCGAGATTTTTCAATTAGTAAGTTGACATATATGTACTATGCGATAGTGTATTGATTTGGCATAGAAGACTTACCGCTGGATCACGAAACCAGGAACGCTCGACGTTCGGGTAATTGGGCGTGGGGATGTAGGCCGGCTGGGTCCCGTAGGTGCCCGGTGGTGCCGTCTGTACAGGGTAGCCGCCCTGCCCAACATAGGTGCCTGGAGGGCCTGGGTGGCTGCCGTACACGGCGGGGCCACCTGTGTAGGGACCCGCAGTCCCCACTTGGCTCGAAGAGCTGCCCGCAAGCCCCGCGTGACCACTTGGACCGGCCTGCACATATATATGATACTGTTAGTACAAATGATAAGATATGCATCTATAAAATAGAATTGAAGTGCGAATGCGTTACCCCAGCGACGAAATGCCTCGGGCTGTTGAAGCCTTCTGTTATAGTCCTCCTGTGCGGCTCTCAGGCTCTCCTGCATGGCCCTTAGCATTTCTCTATCATGGGCCCGCTCCTCCTCGTGCCTCTTCTGCTGCTGCTCCCTCTGCAAGCGCTCCTCGAATTGGCGACGGGTCTCACCGCCGCTCTGGCTAGCCCGAACCTCAGGCATATACTCTGAAGACCTACAACATACATAATATAGCAGTTAGTTTTGCAATCATAATATACAAGTGTACGAAAGAGATCTCTTACCGTAGGTGATCGCCACCGATCGTCAGCCGCTCGTGAGCCTTGCCCCCATGTGCTTATGAATCACATGAGGATCGAGGAGAGCCTCCTTTGGATTGCTCTTCTCTCCGTGCTCCTCTCTATAAGCGTCCTTATAACGCTCCTACATGTCGTTGTGATAGTCAAAATCAAACAAATAAATAAAAATAAGATAGTTGTATTGACCAATCTTGTTGACACTTACCAAACAGAGATATGCATCTCGTTGACATCCACCGTAGACATGTTGTTGCACATTAAACAAAAAATATGATAGGTTTATATAATTAAAATCGAAAACGGTACAGAAGTAATTTGCTACAAAAATATGTACCTGTCACTGTCAATCTGGATCGCCGATCGTCCAGACTGCTGAGGCGGTGCGGCCCTCACCCTGTTTGGGCCTCTTTTCCTCCTACTTCCCTGAGAGAACGACCCTCCCTGGCTATCTCCTGCCCCGGATGCACTAGCTCCACTCTCCTGAGTCAGAGCGAGCTCCTGCCCGGGCTCGAAGGCCTCCTCCTCCTCCGCATGCCGTGGGGGGTTGACGAACCTGCGCGGCAGCATATCCTGCATTTAAAAATTAAAGAATAGTTAGTCAAATAAATATTGTAAATCTTAATAAATAATTAAATTAAGATATTTTAGTACGCACATGTAACCTCGGATATTTATAATATCTAGCAGTAATTATCGTCGACATCCATAATATCTTCGTTCAACGATCCCACGACATCCGGGTCTTCTTGAACCTCATGTTCTTCTTCTTCTTCTTCTTCTTCTTCTTCAACATCCGTGTCTTCAATTGCTTGTAATTCATCAAGTCCCGACCCAATATCGACTACCATTGTGGTGTTCAGTCGGTGATCCTGTGTTGGATCCTTGTAATCATCGGTTGTTGGGTCTAACAATCTGTCTGGCCGACGAACCTTAAACACAATCCACCACGACTTCAAATCTTCCTTAACACTGCTTTTTATAGGTTTTTGACATGGATAGAAAAGATAATACACCTGTTCTGTCTGGTTTGCGACAATGAATGGATCGTATCCTTTAAGTCTGGAAATGTGCTTTACCTCAACTAAGCCAATGTCATGTTTACGCCGGACGCCATCATATAGATCAAACCACAGACAACGAAATAGAACTACTGAGAGTTCTTTACTTCCTTCGAATACCAGTTCGATTATCTCTTCGATTATACCATAATAGTCAACCCCATCCTCCTCTTGGCATAAGACACAACTGTTTACCGATCGCAAATCAGGTTTTGACTGCTCATGTGTGGAGGAACGGAATTGAAAACCGTTTATATCGTAACGGTTATGAACTTTCACAGATCTCATGCATCCACGTGACATTTGACGAAAATCATTATGTAAACTAGCATCAATAGCAGGTTGTTTTCAAAACCATGCTAAGAAATTCAGCCACCCATGTCCAGCACCCGTTCGCAAGAGTTAGGTTCTATCACCAGCAGTTGGCTGTCGATTTCCTTTCCATTCGACTCGGACAAATTCGTCTCGTACAGCTGTCAACTCTTCGATTCAAATATATATAACAATGCGACAACTCGTTCATCCCCAGATAAGTCTCAGGTCAGATGCTTACCTACCGCCCGACCTTACACCTGAAACATTCTTAACTCAGACTGAACTCTTCGCTCGACTGGGCGGTACATCGGTATCTGAATATTCACATTTTTCTCTATTGCCAAGTATTTGTTGGTGAAATTAGTAATTTCATGTACATGGTATGCCTTGACTATTGAGCCTTCAACTCGTGCTTTGTTTTTCACACTTGCTCTAACATTTTTTAGTCGCCGTTCAATAGGATACATCCATCTATATTGTACTAGTCCCCCAATTAAGTTGAGGTTCATAAGATAAATGCACGAGGAGATGTTGCATTGGATTGAAAAACCTGAGAAATAAATCTTTTCTAACTTGCATGCGAGCACGGCGATATCATCCTCAAGCTTCATCATATCATCCTTATTGATCTCCTTAGCATATAACTTTCTGTAAAAGAAACTCAGTTCACTAAGCGCTCTCCAGACATCTTCAGATACGTAACCTCGTAACACGACAGGTACGAGATCGCGCATGAATATGTGAAAGTCGTGGCTTTTCATTCCATTTATCTTTTCTTGAGTGATGTTCACGCCACGCCCAAAGTTCGACGCATAAGCATCGGAAAACTTTAGACTATTCTGAAACCAAAGTAATACCTCCTTCTTCTGCTAGACTGTTAAGCAATACGCAACTTTTGGTTTCTTCTTTTCCCCCTCCGCCATATTCATTGTCGGTCGATCACATATCTCCTGGCAATCTCGCCGTGCTTTCGCATTATCTTTACTTTTTTCAGCTATATAAAAGTTTGTACCATAGATGGCCTCTGCTACATTTTTCTCTTAATGCATCACATCAATGTTGTGCGGCAAAAGAAGATCATTTGCATATAGCAGAGAGTATATGCAACACTTGTGTGTCCAATTATGTGAGATACCGTAATCTTCATAAGCTCCATTCTGACTATGATTCAATTTGGTATGTCATTTCTTTATGAACGCAATACCCACATGACCACGTTTTCTCCTTTTTACTGTTGTGTTCTTACGGAATGCATTTTTCTGCTTTCGAAATGGATGTCCCGGTTTTAAAAATGCTCGATGACAGTCGAACCAACTCCGTTTGCCACTAAATCGTAACTGGAATGCCTCTGTATCATCCAAACACACATGACAACTAAGCCGTCTATGTGTGCTCCATCCGGAGAACATACCGTAAGCGGAAAAATTATGTATTGAGTACATATAGGCAGCCATCATACAAAAAGATCTATTTGTTTTTCTATCGTATGTCGAGGCACCCTCTTCCCATAACTCCTTCAGCTCGTCAATCAATGGACTCATAAACAAATCTAGATTTTTTCAGGATTCTTTGGCCCAGGCACCATTAAAGAAACAAATATGAACTCTTCTTTCATCAGAATTGAAGGCAGGAGGTTCAGAGGAATGGTAAAAACTGGCCAACATTAGTATGATGCAGCCATCATATTGAAAGGCGTAAAGCCATCAGTGGCAAGTGCTAGCCGCACGTTTCTTGTATCCGCTGCGAACTCCGGATACACCCTATCAATGTGTTGCCATGCTTCTCCATCAGCCGGATGAACCATCATACCGGGTCTTGCACGTTTACCCTCCTTATGCCATCTCATCTGCTGCGCGGTCTCCTCCGTAATGAAACACCGTTGGAGTCGTTTCTTTAACGGAAAGTACCGCAATACTTTTCTCGCCACCTTCGGCTGTTTCTTTTCTCCAGAACCGTCGACTATTTCAATATATCTGGACTCCCCACAATGATCACACATATTTTTGACAGCCTCATTTTTGTAATACAACATGCAATGGTTCGGACAGTAATCTATTTTCTCGTAAGGCATTCCCAGACCAGTAAACAGTTTTCTACACTCATGCCAACTTGGGGGCATCTTGTGTCCTTCTGGAAGAGCATCGTTTAAACATTGTAACAACTCATCAAAACAAATTGATAGAGAAGTTATACTTGCATTTCAGAGCCATCATCCGTGTTACCATAGAGAGCAGGATCACGGAGGTTTGATCATGTAAAGGCTGTTTGGAAGATTCTAACAGGGTTAAGAATTCGGTCATAGTGGTAGTTGCCTGCTCATCATCAAAATCATAGCCAAAGTCATCCATCATATCTTGCATTCTGTCAACTTCATCAAATCCTTCGTCGGGAGGAGTAAGGACGGCATGAGCACAACCACTCTCACCGTGATAAACCAAACGATGATAACCGGCCTTAAACCCATTTTTGCATAAATGCATTCCCATGTCATACCGTGTTCTCTTTCTACAGTTTCCACACTCCGTACAAGGACAATGAACGTACGCCGTGTCATGGTTTGGGGTCGCCTTGAAAGCATTATCGACAAATGCATTGGCCTTCTCATACCATTCATATGAATGTTGTCCGTTCAATCTCCATCCATCGTACATCCACCTCCTCTCTTCATCCATCGGTCTTGACACGGGAAGCTACACGTTAGGGTTTCAGAATAGGCTTAGAAAGGCTTCTAAACCCACCCACGAATAGCCGCTTAGGCGTGTCCCGCTGTGACATCGATAGGGACAAGACAAAATTTCGGCAGCATAACCATATAGTTCTCCTAGTGCAATTACACAAAGCGTAATAGAAATGAACGAATCACGTCCAATTTCTTTACGCGTTGAGTTTTACCCGAACGGGTGACATACGGCTAGGTTACTAATTGGTTCGATGTAATATGAATTAAATACAATAAATTAGGCAAAGCAAAAATGCATCTAAAATTAAATAGCAAAGCATTACAATTGCATTATTTTTTTACTATTTTCTAAATTTTGTAATTTTTTTAACTATCACTACTTGTAAAACTAATTAATTCAATGTTATATTAAAATTTATATATTAATTGCACCTAAAATTAAATGGTAAAACATAACAATTGCATTACCTAGTTTTTTGTTATTTTCTAAGTTTTTAATATTTTTAAATTATTACTAATTACACCACTAATTAAATTTTCGACGGTTTAAAGCCGTCGAGACGAGACTACACAACAGTGATTCAAAAAAAAAAGGCGCGAAGAATCAAGATACCTCCGATGACAGGATGGCGGGACGGCAGGTAGGGCTAGATGGGACGCGGAGCGTGTGGAAGTCGACGCAAGGCGCGGCGGGCGCCGGCAGCAAGGCGCCAGGCGTTAGCGTGAGGGCGGCGGGCGGCGGGGGGCTCGGCGGAGGCGACCACAGCGGCGCGGAGGGCGGCGGCGGCGAGACGGCGGCGAGACATGGACATGGGCAGAGGCAAAAAATGGCTAAGTCCCAGCGCGGAAGGCAATATAAAGATTATTCTCGAAGGCCGACGGCTGTCGAGATAGAGTGCGATTAGTCTATCCCTCAACCACAGCGATCCACGTGTCACAGTTATTCGGCTGCCATTTATCTCGATGGCTATAGGCCGTCGAGAAAGGTTGTCTTCCTTGCTTGATCGTTGGGTGTCATCTAGGCCGTTGAGAAATTATTTCACGGTCAGCGCCCAGTCAACATGTAGACACGTGTCAGACCATGACCGGTTGCAGTCTATCTCGACGACACACAGCCGTCGAGAATGACGCACATCAACCGTCGCGATACACACCTAAGGCTGGGCCGCTAGTATCGACGGCTTTCGGCCATCGACATAACTCATCACGATGATGTGGCCTAGCGGTAATGTATTTCTCAACGGCCAAAGAGAAAACCCCCATCCGTCGGATGCTGGCTGGGCCAATCTCGACGGCTTGTTATCAACAGTCGTCGATAAATAGCTATCTCGACGGTTTGCGTTGACTGCCGTCGTCAAATGTCTCCTTTTTCGACGGCTTTTTCGTGGGCCGTCGAGAATGTTATCTATCTCGACGGCCAATGCAGCACCCCCTTCGGTGGTCAACATATCTTATCTAATTTTTAAAATATTTTTTAAAAATTCATTTGTGCTTCGTAATGGCTTATATTGTTTACGACATAAAGATTTACCATCGAGAAAATTCTTATGCTCAAATTATGTACGCAAACGGAGTTGCCCATGTAAGGGGTCATATCGGGCAAAGTATTAGATAGCGTTCTATATAGTTTTATGAAATTCGGGTAACAGGGATATTATAATTTTCACGATTTCACCATTTTATCGGAAAGCCATAGTACATAGATCATTGCATTGAAATGTAACATAATATTTCATGTTAGAAAAATTTATAAACAATTAATTAGTTTCAAATATATACATATATTATACGTAAAATTAATTATAAAATAAAAAATATTTTCAAAATTAATATGCAACATGATAACATCTTGTACCATTATATATTTTTCCAAAAAATTGAGACTGTTTCAAATTTTGTTTTTAAGTTACATACATTTTCAATTAAATTGGTAAATAAACATGCATCTATGCAAATTATGAAAAAAAATTAAAAAATGAAAAAAAAAACTCTATGGGCCAGCCCACCACTACAGCAGATGAGACAGTATCGACGGCCATAATATGGCCGTCGAGATTCATGCATGCTAATGGGCTGGCCCATGAAACTTTTCTCGACGACTTGGTCATAGCCGTCGAGATATAGATAATTCCTGTCATCTCGAAATCCAAAATGCAGCAAGCCCGCGGCTCTGGACAACCAAATCTCGACGGCTTTGTTTTGGCTGTCGAGAATAACAAAGTATAACGACGGCCCGACCGTGGCCGTCGAGATTACGTAACCTATATCGACGGTTTTATTGTGGCCGTCGAGAATAAATTTGGCCGTCGAGATTTTGCGTGATTCCTCACTACAAGAATCAGCATGAATCTCGGGGACCAAAAACCCTCGAGAAAAGGGGAGAAACCCTCGAGATTAGGCTTTCTCGAGGGCCGGCCCTCGAGAAACATCTCGAATAGCTAGTCACGAGGGCTGTTTCTCAAGGGCCACATATAGTAACATAGCAAAAAAAAAATCCCCACATGAATATAGCAAAATAAATTCTATATATATGATGCAAGAGCTACTGGAATTTTTGAAAATAAGATCACTGCTCGGTTTAATCCATATGCCAAATATATATTGCTTAATCAAAATGCTCCACATCAACATGAACCACAAATTCATCTGCACATGAACATGAATCAAAATGCTCGGTTTAATCCACAAATTCATTTGCACATAAACATGAACCACAGAACATGAACATCCGCACATGAACATGAACAGCCGAATCTCCACATGAGAAAGAGAGAGAGGGCTTGGCGGCGGGGCTCGACGACGATGGAGGAGGAAGGGCGACGACGGAGGAGGCCCACCACCCGCCGTTCGGAGAGAGAGAGGGAAGGAGGGAGGGAGGAACAAACGGAGGCGGCGGCGGATTAGCTCTGGAGAAGCCGGGCGGTGGATCCGCCGGAGAAGTCGACCGTGGGGCTCGGCGAAGACCTGCCTCCTCCACGGATCCGCCCGCCGCTCGACGCGGGCGACAGACGGCGCCGACGGTGAGATCCGACCTCCGCCCGCTGGATCCGGCGGCCGCTCTAACAGAGGTGACGGAGGCGCGTGGCGGGGCGTGGTGGCGCGGGTCGGGGATGACGTCGAGGCGCCGGATCCGGCCGCTGCTCGCGACGGAGGAGGCATCGATGGCGAGTTACCGAGGCGGCGGGGGCGGGGATGAGGTCGAGGCGCCGTGGTCGGGGATGAGGTCGAGGACCAGCCCAGGCCGCCGCTCCTCCGCCACTCGCCGTCGACACAGCAGCTCAGCTGGGGCTGCCGCTCCTCGCCCTCCACGACCCTCTGTCGGCCGCCGCGCCTCGCTCGCCGTCGGCAGCTGAGAGAGAGAACGAAAGAAAGAGGACTGAGAGAGAGGTCAAGGGCTGAGAGAGAGAATGAGTGAGATTTTTTATTTGGGAAATTTTGAGAAACCGAGGGCGGGAACAGCTCGCGAGGGCCAAGCCCTCGAAAACTGTCAGCTGGCCAAACGGCCGTCAGACGGTGGCGCCTCCGTCCAAACTATCTCGAGGGCCTCTGGTTAGCCCTCGAGAAAACGCGCCTGTCGACGGTTGAGATATCGATCTCAAGTCGCTAAGGTTCTTTAGAAGTGAGATGGGAGACACGCCGAACAAGACAAACAACGTGAACAGGGAGAGCGAGTTTTATCTGGTTCAGCCTCTCGGGAGATAATAGCCCTCGTCCGCCTTTCTTATATATCGAGATGAATACAAGAGGTGGCTCGGCAGAGGCGAACAAGTCTCGGCGAGATTATGTGTACAAGTCGCGATAGCGCAATGATCGATGTCTACGAGGTGCTAAGATGCAAAGCTCTTGGCGGGGTCCTCTAAACGCCATAGGGGCCTGTTTATATAGTCTTGAGCAAACCGACCTCTGAGGGAATATCGGGCAGGCTAACTACGAGATAAATAACGAACTCAAGACATGCCAAATATATCCCGAGGCGATAAGACATACTCCTAGTCTTGGGAACACGACTCCTAGTCCAATCCGGAAACCAACGTCCGGGTCTTCTCGTAGCCGTGCGAGAACTCGTTCGAGTCGGACTCAAGCAGAATCCTAAGCCATTACGCATCGTGCCAACCAAGAAGTTGTTCGACGGGGCGCATATGGGCATGATAGAACCTTCGAGGGCCCGGCCTGGTAGGTCGTTTGATCGGGCCGTCGAGGAGTGGGCCATGGCAATGGGCGTAGTTTTATCCCGACAGCTAGCCCCGAGACTCAAGTGGAAGGACTCACTAGAGTGGGTTCTTCCTCTTGAGACTCTAAGTCCTGAAGAGGTATTTTTCCTGCTACAAAGGCGTGCAACAGCGCACGAACAGGTTATGGTTCAACCGAACAATACTTGTTCGGGACCGAACAAACCACCGGTGCGAGCAACTCTGTTGCATCGAGCGAGGAACGACAAGCTGTCCGGCGAGTACCCGACCCTCGTCTGAAATCGGAAGAAGTGAGGTGAATCATCTCCTTGAGGCTGAACGTCATCAAGGAGGGATTGGATTCACGGTAGTGAAGAGCGTACCACCGCATCCGGTAAGATCAGATCTTCCGGGAGAATGAACATAGCAAGTCGCGAGACAGACTTGTCTTCTTGCATCCGAGCATTCGATGCCTAGGAAAGATAGGGAACCACCTCTCGGGCTAGTGCTTGCCCGAGAAAATAGAGATTGCGCTCTCGGCGAATGTTATGCTTCGGGAGCGAAAGTGATGTGCCCCAAACGTAGATCGTATGCTAAGAGCGGATAATGCATCGAGGGGAAGGTGACCTAGTCCCCGGCGTGAGCCTCGTCAAAGGAACCAAGTAAGGAGATCTAGTCCCGAGCACGGAGCTCGTTAAAGGAACGAAAGTGTGACCAGCGAAGACGTACTGGTAGGAGCTGCGCTCGGGCGAAGAGCCGCCGGTCGAGGTGATCCAGCCCGAGCACGGAGCTCGTCGCGGGGACCAAATCACGCGCTCGGGCGAAGAACCGCGGTGCGAGGTGAATCACAACCCGATCGGTCGAGCCGCAAGAAGGCGTGTGAAATCAACGCTTTACCCATGACGTATTCCTTGCGGCGGTGTTAGCGTTGTCTTGGCAAGTCTGAACCGGCGCTTGGAGTGCCCGCCGCGATGAGAATCGACTACGATGGGCTTGCCCGTTCGCGATGAGAATCGACTACGGTGGGCGGGGACTCGTTGGTGCCGCACTATCTTGACTTAGCCGAACTGTGAAGGTCGATCACGGGCAAAGCGAAAATCATATCGCGGTGAAGTGAATCGGTCCACAGGCATGCGCGAGCAAACCCGGAAGAGAGGATCTGAACATCGGCTTTGGTGGGAAGCACGGAACCTCGCCACGACCATCACGGTCGATGTTCCCGTTCTGTATTCCTGCGAGAAGACAAACAAGAAACGAGCGACAAGGGGAAAAGAGAGCAAGAAAAGGCTCCAAGAAGAGCAAAGCGAGTTTTAGAAAACACGCAAAAGGCGACATACCGCACAAGACATAATTTTTTCCGCACGTCCCTTGATAGCGTTAGTGTCACCGCGGCGAATCGCGGAACCGACGTCGAGTGCCCGTTGCGATGAGAATCGACTACGGTGGGCGAGGACTCCGTTGGTGGTGCATTGCTCCGGATACCGTGCCGGGAAGGGCGTAGCATGGATAAAAAGGCGTGTTGCGGGCAAGTCAGCCCCAGCGTGGCTAAGACCGCTAGCCGGGGAAGGCGATCGGGACCTTAGCCGCGAGCAAAACGTCTTGGCGAAATCTTATCCGGACATGGACCCGTATAAGCGTTGGTGTCGCCTCGGCGGATCGCGGAACCAGCGCCGGAGTGCCGTTGCGATGAGAATCGGCTTCTGCTGGGCATGCCCGTTGCGATGAGAATCGGCTTCGGTGGCGAAACTCACTCGGTGGTGCACCTTGGTTAACCGGAGCCATATAGGTCGTCACCGGATAAAAGACATGCTCAGACGCTGCGAGGCGCTCACGGAGCGAAGACCAACGAGGTTTTGGAAAACCAACGCTAAGGAAAGGCTGAAAACGAAAACGCATCAAGGGTTGCGAAATTCAGCTCAAGTCCCAATCCGACCAAGGAGAGGCGATCCTTGAGGAGCGGCGAGCGACTCAAGACCGCCGGCGGCGCTTGAATCGAGCGAGAGTCGACCGAGTAGCTTTTCGAGCGACTTTTCACGCAAAAAGAGCGACAAAAGACAAGGACGAACGAAACCAAGAGCAAGGCGACAGCGCTAGAAAGTTTTAAAAAACCGGTGAGAACGCTTAGCCTAACTCCGGCCCGTTGTGCGGTTGCTCGAGGACTGAGTTTGCGAACTCGAGCAGTGCACAAGAGAAAGAGCGGCGCCTAGCCCGATGCAGACGATGCATGAAGACCTGAACTTGCGACTTCAAGCACGTGCGTAGAGAGTTAAGCGACACCGTATCTGATCGACTCGTTCGAGGCGCTCGTTAACGTAAGTTAAGCGATTCGAAGGTAACCGAACAAGGAAAGTGCCTCTGCGCGGAGGGCTTACGAGCGAGCTTTGCCAAGTGGTTGTGCCGTGGCGGTAAGTGCCTCTGCCGCGGAGGGCTTACGAGCGAGCTTAGCCGCGAGGCGAGATGCCGTGTTACGCAACTCGAGTTTAGGAACTTGTTGAAACCAGATCTGGGCGGGAAAACCCTTAAGATTGCGGAGCCAAAAGTTCGCAAGACCGGCGACCATCAAGTGTTACGGAGAGAAAGAGTAGTCTAAGAAGACAAGTGGTGAGGAGGGCGGGGGGGCATGAGCATTCACCGCTCAATGGGTTGAACTTTACATGGCGGCCGAGAGACTTGGACGAACTAAGGCGCGAAATTTGAGAAAAAGCGAAGCTAGGAAGCGAAGGACCTACGAGGAACTTACGGGTGGTCGATGTTCCAAGCGCTGGTCGACTCTCTCCCGTCACCCACTGTTAGGCGAACAGCCCCGAGATCCGGAAGGAGTTTGATCCAGCCCCCGAGCACGGAGCTCGTTCGCGGGGACAGACGCGCCCGGCGAAGAGCTGCCCGCCTGAAGAGATTCGGCGCCGGGCAAAGAGCCGCCCGAAGAGATCGACCCGAGCAAGGAGCTCGTCGCGGGGACGAACAGCGCCGGCGAAGAGCTGCCCGCTGAAGAGATCCGACTCGAGCACGGAGCTGGGAACTAGATCTGGAAGGCGATCAAGATCGAAGGATCGATCCGATCGGCGGGGAAGAGACATCCGCCTTTCCGAGTCGTAGTCCTCGGGAGAATCTCTGATCGTTGATGGAGTTCGACATGTTCGATCTGCGTATCCCCACGGACGGCGCCGGTGTCGGCGGTTGAATATCGATCTCAAGTCGCTAAGATTCTTTAGAAGTGAGATGGGAGACCGCGCGAACAAGGCGAACAACGTGACAGGAGAGCGAGTTTTATCTGGTTCGGGCCTCTCGGGAGAGATAATAGCCCTCGTCCGGCCTTTCTTATATATCGAGATGAATACAAGAGGTGGCTCGGCGAGGCGAACAAGTCTCGGCGAGATTATGTGTGTACAAGTGCGATAGCGCAATGATCTGATGTCTACGAGGTGCTAAGATGCAAAAGCTCTTGGCCAGGGTCCCTCTAAACGCCATAGGGGCCCTGTTTATATAGTGCTGAGCAAACCGACCTACCGAGGGAATATCGGGCCGGGCTAACTACGAGATCGTAACGAACTCAGTACATGCCAAATATATCCCGAGGCAGATAAGACATACTCCTAGTCTTGGGGAACACGACTCCTAATCCAATCCGGGAAACCAACGTCCGAGTCTTCTCGTAGCCGTGCAGAACTCTGTTCAAGTCAGACTCAAACAGGAATCCTAAGCCATTACTCATCGTGCCAACCAAGAAGTTGTTCGACAGGACGCATATGGGCCTGATAGAACCTTCCAGGGAGCCGGGCCCTGGTAAGCTGTTTGATCGGGCCGTTAGGGAGTGGGCCATGGCAATGGGCCGTAGTTTTATCCCCGACAGCGCCTTTCACGAGAGTTTTTTTAGCGCCCTCGAGATTCTGCCTATAATTTCAAGGGCCGGGTTGGAGCCCTCGAGAAACGATTTAGCCCTCGAGATTCATGCTGATTCTTGTAGTGCCTGCAGTGAGAGGAGATGTCCGGGGTGGCGACAGGGTCGGCGCCGGCGAGACGCGGGGAGAAGAGCCCTACCGTGGTGGTGCGAACAGCGTCCTCATGGCGGCGGCAGCAGCAACAACGGCGTCGGCGGCGACTGCAGCGGCGTCGGCGGCGGCGCATGCAGCAGCCAGCCGAAGGCGTCATGATAGCGCTGCTGCGAGCTGTGAAATGCAGGCGCCCGTAACAAAGCAAAAGCGAAAATATATATATATATACTGAGCAACAACTTAACCATTTTATTCTGTCAACCTCTCATATCGTAGATTTGCTCGTCAATTATTGTCACATCTCGTTGATCTCGATGATCTCGTCAAAAAAATTTACACCTTCCACTGATTAGAGTAAGTGCAAAGCTCACTGACGATATCAAGCCATTCACTGGTCGTAGTTTGTCACCGTTCCTATGAGGTAAACTTTGGAGGCTTCACAATCACTCCTATGAAGTTCACCAAGCTACGTACCATGCACAACCGAAATCATACATCTAGGAGACATCAATGTCCAGATTGAGTAACAATCCCAAGATAATGACTTGATCAAACCGAATCGAAGAACGACATGATGCACTCAAGATCAAGGGCTACATCACTTAAGAAGCATACGCAAGATGAACTTAGACTCCAACCAATATAGGGGGCTCTCCTACTAGGTAACAATTAATTTTGGAGAGGCAAAACATGCCAAGATTCGTATATATGTGGTCTAGGGATTAATTTATATAGACTCAAAGCAAAAACTAGATGTTACACTCCTTCTCAGCCTAGACACTTTGGAGTCAGACGGTTTAACATATTAACAACCTACAGGTCGTTCTACCCACCACACCGTCCGACTAACACCACTAAAACTAGGGACTAGAGCAGAAAATATAGCTTGTGCCGACCCAACTCCCACATAAAATCTAACACTTTCTAAAGGTTCTAAAGGTTTCTATATACACTTTGGAATACTCGAATGTGCCATGACCACCCCTCAAAGACATGTCGATAAATTAACAAACCCGTCCGGCCTTTAATCATAGCATGATCAACTGAGAAACAAATTAAGGCCTACGTTTAAAATGGGTCAACTCAACTCCCAAGACATTTCTCAACAAATTCTCCATAACCTTTGATTCTGCAAGTGTAGATCACCGTACAAAAGTCATGGGATTATAAGAAGCCCATGAATTAATGTTCATATTCGAACCAAAAAATTAGGGGGGACAGGGGACGGGTCAGTGGCGCCGGCGCGGCGTCCAAGTAGTTAGCTTTTACATGGCTTGGTCCAAGAAATTAAGACCTTATTCTTTTCAGCGTATCGTACAGTGTGTATTACTGTAGCAAATTTTGTTGTTTTTATATAGCCTATGTGTTGTGATAATTTGTAACGATTTTTTCGTGACTTTTAGAAATCCTTCCAAAAAACCTTAAACTATTTTTAATTATTTTTTATAATCTTTAGACCTCATTTCGAGGGCTCTCAAATTTGCTATAATAATACGCTAGCGCAACGATACGCTGAAAGCCCTAAAGCTGGGAGGACATAACGCCCCGTTGCACTGGACCTACAGCCAAGGCTCAAGGGACAGATGTGCTTGCCGTACGTGCATGTGCTGCTAGCTGCATGATCTCCCTACCTGTAGAGTTATATAATTGAAGATTAGATTTGTTATCTTGTTCATTGTACATTTTGTCATTGGCTTGAGTATTAAAAACATAAGTTATGTATTGCTGAAAATATTAATCGATCAAACAACAACACACTATTAACTATAAGAATATATATGCTATATATTCTTGGCTGAAACAACCAAAATAAAATGCAAAAAAACTAGATATATGTTAAAATTAAGATCTCTTTGTAGTATACATATGTAGCTATATGTACTTAATTGGTTCAAATACATGTCTTGAAAATTAAAAAAATATATACATATTTTTCCTGCTAAGAAATTAATTTGTGATGACATAGCTCGGCGCTGTGCCATATGCATTGGACCATGTTTGTAGTAACAAGTTTATTGTGGTTAGCAATTTGTGCTAATTTTTTCAAATGGGAGGCGCTAGGGGAGTAAACCCCCTGCAAATGGTGCACGGGCCGGCCTCGAACCTGGATCACGCGCGGCGCTACAACTCTCAGCGCCCGACCAATTTGTGATGTGATGCATTGCACATTGGTCGGCTTGCGCGGACTCCCATAAATTCTTGCCCCAGCCATGGAAAGGTGTGGGGCACGTATCCATAGCATGCACTCTAAAACATTGTAACTTTGGATATATATATAGTACGTAACTGATGCAGCTAAGAAATATTTTAGCATAAATTGTGAAATAAATTTAGTGTAGCATAGAGTGAGTAGCTAATAGTGAAATGAAGTGTAGGGATGAATTAAGTAGTGTTTGATGTGGATGCTCTAATGCGACATCTTGTACTGCTTGCAGTACGTAGATGCATGCATATGTATTATGCTGCTAGAAAGTTTATATAAATTACCAAAATCGCACAAACGAAAATATCAGAAGTATACGTTCAGAATCAAAGGCGAGTATTTGTTAAAGTACAGTTACAATTTAAATGCTTTTAAACAATCAATGAAATGTAGCAACTAGATCAAGTGATCTAAGTATATAAATTTGCCCATTTTTTCTTTTGCAAAGCTATCAGTGATCTAGCGCTACGTATATATAGAGCATAGATCATGCGCTGCGCAAATTCAATATCACAGTAACCACAGAACTCTTATAGATTTTTGAAACCAGCATGAATATATGAAATAAATAAACATCAACACTTCAAGCAAGCTAGCTAGCTTATTCAATTAAGTATCAACTCCAGATAAATTACGAAAATCAGAGCGCTAGCCCATAACACAAAATATAACGAGTATCCCATAAATTAATAACGCTATCCAACAGCGTTTTTATTCTGGGCACCAAGTTTTTTATTCTAACGAGAGTTTTGAAGAACGATGACCACTTGGCTTTTGCAAACGTACTGCTTCTGCTCTCAGTCCCGAAATTTTGGAGATCGATTCAATTTTCAGGCGCTAACTTGACAAGCTAGCTAGGCATGGCCGTCAGCATCTACATTCTTCTGATCATCATCATCAGGTGCATCAGTCCTCACCAGGATAGCGCCAATATTGTTCATGTTCTGAGCGGAGAAGCTTGTAGTGGTACCGGTACTCCCGAACGGGTAATAACGACTTCCACCAAGAAGATCCATTGCTGCAGGATTCGGAGCACTGCGTCGTCTCACTGCGCGTGCACCCAGAAAGGCAGCATTATCTGGGGCACCAGGTGCACACAGCCACCAGCAACATGATTAAACAGCGAATTAATTATCGATCACAGGAGATTTTACTGGTATGTGACACGCAATATATGTAATTAAGAGTTAATTTGAAGGGGTTCATCAGAAAGAGAAGTAAGTGTATATATGCATCGAGGGAAATACCGGTCAAGCTTGACGATCCAAACAATAAAGGTTCTCCTGCGCGTTTCATCGGTAATGGATTTGAGGCACCCACACCTAAAACCATGTGCACCAACAAATTAAAGGAACGTCCATTAGTTCGATCTTAAAAGACCAAAACCCAAAAGCTCCTGCATCGTGCATATATAACATATGTGACAATTTAGAGACATAGCTAAGTAAGTTTGTGCATATATCACATTTAGATTGCTTGCAACATGTCGATCCTGACCGATTTAGCATGAAGAATATAAATTAGACCTCTACTCCTAGTGAGTAGTATTTTAGATATCTGTTTAGATACAAAGTTTTGAAAAACCATAATTTTGTAGTATGTAGAGTTTGCAATTGTGTACACAAAATCATAATTTCACCAAACTCCAAAAAACTGCTCCGATATTCATTGGAACTATCACTTATTTTAATACATAGTCGATCTGGATGGTAAACTTGATCAAACACAAGAGCTAATGAGAGCCAAACCATGAAAACTTTAGCTAAAAGTTGAGTTTCAAATACTCCAAAAATGACATGGTTTCTATTAACCATGTTTTTGGAATGGAACATTTTTTCAATAATGCTAGCTAACTATTTGCAACGGATGAGCTGAAATGCAGCGACAACGTCAGCATACGTGATGATGATGTCATCATGAAACTATATGAAACTTTTATGGAGCTATATGAAACATCATGAAACTTTTTGAAACTATACGAAGAAACTTCTATGAAACTATATAAAACTTCATGAAACTATTCAAAATTTTATGAAACTATATGAAATCACTTGATGAAACCACATAAAAAATCTGAAACGGCTAGCCAGTTGAATATGATTTCAATGGATCACCATTGCCTAGCAACACCCTTTGTTTGTTATCCAAACACCTCATTGTTTTAAAAAAACATAGTATTGTCTCAAAACTATGAAAATACATTGTTTTCAAAAGGCCCCTAAATGGCTTGCCACATAGGATATATTTTTGCTGATGTGGCAAAGAATTAAAGATGAGAGATGTGGAAGTAGTATCTTATAGTATAAGATATCACTTTGCACAACCTCTAAAACTTTGGATACCATGTTAGCTCTCTTGTTCTCTTATCTTGGAAATGGCAAGGGGCAACAATATTGAGATACTTTGCATTAGAAGGGGTTTTTCTTCTATCTAGTATTTTGTTGCTCTCTCTTGCTGACATAGCGACTTAGAAAATAACAATAAGATATTGTGCACCGAGGCCTTATCATGCAGTAAGAGTGATATAAGCTATATAGTTACCAGTGTAATTATTAGAAGAACTGTTCGCAGTTGCTGAGCCACTTCCTCCTGAGAACTGACCAATCTGAAAGTTGGGGGAGCTTAATTAGGTTAGAAGGTGGAGAGGGAAAAAATGGATTCTGTGAAGCTCAACAAGAAGCTAGCTCATGTGATGATGATACAAGGAAATTAAATCAACTTTCCCCATGCTTGTACATGAACTTACATATACATATATATATGTGAGCTAGCTAGTGATCATTTTGCATCCGCTTTGAGATGTGTGCGACATGAATCCCAAAGCGGATCCAACATATATAGCTCCCCACATATACACATGTAAATCCATCCTACATACGATGATGTACCTCGGGCGGCGGCAATTCGTTCAAGTCGAAAGCACGGTGCTGAGCCACCTCTTTCCCCCATATTCCATGCAGACCACTGCTCTCGCTAGGGGCGGCGGGAATGGCGGAAGCATCAGGCAGCGTCTGCACGGCTGCATCCTTCTTCTCGGCATCGACAGCCGAGCAGGCAATCTTGTGCATCTCAAGCTCCTCCTGAGTGTTGAACCCACGGCGAGGCCGGCCGTAGGGGCACCTCAGCTTGTTGCAGGTGAACGCCACCCTCGGTACAGCTGGGCGGCGGCGGCGGTGGCGACGTTGCCGGAACCCTAGGGCGGCAGCCGGCGGCGGCGCGGCGGCCGGGTGGAGGCGGTGGTAGCGGCGGGTCTCGTGGTGGATGACGTGCTTCCAGATGGCGCGCTCCATCGTCGTCATCTGGATGCTGCTCGGGGACGACGACGACGACGCCGGCGGCGCCGCCGCCGTGTGCTGCAGGATCTTGTCGAACGCCGGCGCGAGGTGCCGGACGACGCCGACGAGCACCCCGGCCTTGACGGCCTTCTCGAGGTTGTGCACCTTCGTGTACGCGACCTCCACCCTCTGGCCCCTCTCCGCCGCCACCCCGAGCGCGTGCCACACCTCCTCGTCGCCGGCCGGCCACCACGGCGGCCGGACGCGGGGGCTCGTCGGGTACATCTCCTCCGGCGGGTCGCAGTGCCGCGTCAGCTCGGACAGCAGCGCGCCGAGCAGGGCGTTCGGCAGGTGGAGCAGCTCGCGGACGTGGAGCCCGCCGGCCCAGTAACTCTCGGCGGCCTCCGCCGCGCGCTCCGCCACCTTTTCGCCGGAGAACCACGCGCGCGCCGACGCCGAGCAGCCGGCGGCGGCGTCGCCTCCCGGGAAGAAGGCCACGAAGGTGAACCCTTGCGCCCCGCAGGCCTCCTCCATCCTCTTCATCCTCCTCGTGATGCCAGACGCTAAGCGAGCGATCTCCTCCCGTGCTGGACGTGGCTGGTGCTCAAGCTGCAACTGAAGCTGCAATAGCACAGTACATGACACAATTTTTTGTAGATAATACCAAAAAATTTCAGCCTTTGCATCAACTAATGGTCATGGACACAATTACACATGGTCGAGTGTTCTGTGCATGTGAGCTGCACCTCATGCCCCTCGATGTTGTCCTCCTCCATTGACGAGTAGGATGAGTCTGAATCATCAGTAGTGAACTCCGATTCGGTTGCTGATTCGTCAGTGACATGGGAGGTATGGGTAGCCATGGTCTCCTGTGTATTGAGAAGTGCCTTGCTTTGTTTTTACCGTGATATATCTCAGGGTTTAATCAACAATTACATGCATTTCTAGAGGTCGTTCATGTTGCCCTGCGTGTATGAATGGATATATATATATGCCAGAGGTGTTACGTTCAAGATTTAAATGCCAGAAATATCATGCATTCATTTTCGTATACACCTATAAAGGAAATGATGTTTTAAGGAAGTAAATGTGAGGAAAATAGGTATGGAATATACGAAAATCTTGAATGGTAGTATAATACAGGACAACCGTGGAAAAAAAATCCCGAAAGGAATTCATTAGATAACTTTTTTAAGGATTTGCTTAGCTTTAGGAATGAAATTAATTAATTCTTAGATTTACAGCTCAATAGATAATGTCGATACAAGATGTCAAATTTTGTGTTATTTATTTATAGAAAAAAAACAGTATCGCTCATATTCTATGAGCCTATGATTCACATATATATGGGATCGGCTAATTAATGTACGTTTGGAGAATCTATATATATAACACACACGGTTTTCTACCACTTCCTGGCCAGTAATATTTTGCCTGGATATACAAAACATGCTCACTTGGAAAGAACGACAACCATATTTTACCAAATTTACGCTTACAACCTTGCAAACAGATTTGCGTAACTTGAAAAGCTGGCCATTGCTGGATACAAATCACATTTTACTGGATTCAGATCTTATTTTGAGAGAAACTGGATTAGATCTCACCTTACAATATCCAAATATTACTCAACCACGTTTAGATATTTTTTTTAGCCCAGGAATAAAATATTCGCATGTAAAACCAATGTATATTTGAAATATTATTCAAATAAATTGGACATATTTTTCTATTTCTCAGAATAACAGTACATTTTTTATCCAAAGAAAACCATGCATGCTTTCTTAGTTTCTTATACGATACAAACAAATTGTATTTTAATCTACATATGTAGGTAACTAAGTAAATTAGTTTAATTTATATCTACGTATATGTTGTCACAATTCTTTATCATGATATTAGGACCTTCATGTAAATTCATGAAAGAACAAAAAAGAATATTGAATATAGATAAAGTTCTTTCATAGATCTATATATCATGAAACTCATGAAAAAAATCATATAAATAATTAATATACATGACTTCTGCAAGAAGCTTTTCTTATGAAAAAAGAGATCCTAAATCCTAATACATCATGAGACTTCTGCAAGAAATTTGCTACCTCATGAAAAAAAAACTGACCTATGATGATGACCCCCAGAAGAAATAACTAGCTAAACTTCATTAAGGATCAACATTTCCAACTAAAAAAACATACATACCTTTTAGTTGCCCTGAGTAGGTCTAAGTCGCAGGCAGCTAGATGATATGTATTGAAGCAGCTCCTACGAGCATTTCTTTGATACCTATGAGACCACTTAAATAGTGTGTTGTACGGGGCCTTGTAAACATTGGCCTTTAAATGACTCCCATTTTCGGTTTCAAGACATACAAGGAAGTTTTTTGAAACTATTCAAGCATATAACGTACACTCAAATTTGCTCAGGCGTGCCACAGTATACAAACTTTCGAAGTTCAAATTATGCTATACGTACGATTTGTATTTTTTGTTGCAACCAATTTGGTATGGAAAGAACTCCTATATTAAAGATGTATTTCGTTTAAGGAAAACCTTAAGCGTCAAGCGTCTGAGCGCTCGGATGCGCACGTAAGTAGGCTGAGGCCACATGTTTTTTAGCGATTACTGGAAACGTATGCATGTAGGGACAAGTGTCCACGCCAGAGCAAACACGGGACAAGGCTTAAGGAGATAGTTGCCACTTTCCTCCTTCAAAGTTATAGTGAATTCCACTTAGCCCTTTTAAACTTGAAAATTACCTTTTTGACCTGGCGAACAAGTATCCGTTTGCATTGCACCCCCAAAACATTAGACGTGACGTAAAATGTTGAGGTAACCGTTAGATTTTCGTTAAATGCTTATGTGTTTGCCAAGTGTGATTTTTTTAAATGAAATAGCATCAATATCACCTTCTCTCATCCCTCTATCTTAGGGGGGAATCAACTTCAAAAAATTTCCAAAATTTCAACACATTTTTCAAATTAATACAATGTTTAAACTCAGATTTAAAATTTTAAGAAAATAAAATTTTAAAAATTTCATAATTTAAAACTTCAGTTTAAATTTTAGAACATAAATTCTCTATTTAAAAACTTTGGAATTTTCTATACAAAAGATTCAAAACAAAATTTAAAAGTGACGTGGATGATATTTCCTTTTCTTGAAAAAAAAAAGCACACGTGGCAACCACGGGAAACTAGTAGCCACCTTATCATTTAACGGCTAACCGTTTTTTGTTTGCACTGCAACCGGAAACAAGTTGAATAGGGCAAAAAAAATAAATTTCAATTTAAAGTGTTTAAGCGAGACTACATTACTAGGTTAACCTCACGCCCCACTACGAGCCACTCCTCTCTAGCTACAGACCTCTCTAGTCTCTACCTAGTGCGCTCAAACGCATACGGCGTGCGGCGCGATGAGCGCATCCATGAGCAGGAGCGAGAAGACTCCACGTGCAGGAGTGGTGGTGTAGTGAGCACATGCACAGCCTACCAAGGTGAATACGGTGCACGCGCCTTTCCCCCTTTTCCTATCCATTTTCCCATTTCTCTCTCCTACTGACACCAGAGGCCCACCTGTCAGCCTCTATCTCATCTTATTCTTCATCCTCCCTTTATTTGTCATCCTCCCTCCCTACTCCCCCATCTCTCTTTCTCTGTCGTTGTCACCTCACACCGCCGCACCAAGGATGCGCGTCAGATTCCAGTACTTCCTTGACTCCCTGCGCCAGCGGCACTCCTCCTAGCCCGCCTAGGTGCCTTCCTACTTCGGTGGTGCCCCTCCAACCCCAAATGAGGGTGTTCCCTGTCATCGCCAGTGCCTTTGCTCTAGGCAGTAGCCCTGGCTCCACCTCCCTGCTTCGGCGGTGCCTCTCTTGGCCTCATCTATCATGCCAGGCCATCACCTAGCCACCCTCAAGCCCTCCCTTCCGGAGCGCTTAACTTTCCCATCTTCATCGTGGGCGTAGCTTCCCTTGAGCTCTAGTGGCATGAGGTGGCGCTAGCATGACAGCCACCGAGAGATGGGGAAGAATGAGGAAGATCGGATAGAGGATAACAGGTAGGCCCCGGGTGGCAATACGAGAGAAAAATGGAAAAAGGGGGTGGGAGAATGAAGGAAAATGGAGAAAAGGTATTGAAAAAATGTTGAAAATGTTATTGGCGGGAGAAATTCGAGTGCCGTTGTATCACCTAACAAAAGATCATCTAAATTTTTGTTATTTTGTGTGAGGCGCGCGAATTGAGCGTCACTGATCGTATTTTTCTAAAAGATCGGACTAAGACGACAATTGTGAGACCATGTGGCATGCGGACTTTCACCACAATGGCCTCCCATCCTCTTCTACGTCCTGTCCATCAGCAGCTCATCGAAATGCCGCGCAGGACTCCCCTCCCTCGCAACGTCTGTTTGAATGCTTTCCTTGTGGCCTTGTGGGGTTTGCAGCCCCTTTGAGTTCCCTTTCCCAGATTGGGGATGGGGAGAAAATTTCCCCAACACTAGGAGCAAGAAAATTTCACTCAAGTTGCTGTGGGAAAGGAGGCACCGGTGATGCACTGGAAGGAGGCTCAAGGAGGAAAATGATTTTTTTTTTGTCATTTTTATTTATAGTGGCATTTTTCCCCTAAGGTTTGCGAGTTGCTACTAAGTGCTGACATTTTTACTGGTTACGACGTAGTAGCAGCATTTCTCTAAAGTTGGAACTTTGCATGGGCATAAATATAAATAACTCAGAATGTTAAAACCTAGATTATATTGGCACCCTATTATATTTTTCTCTGCGCACCATCAAAAAGATCATGGAAAAAAGGCAGAGAAGTTCATCCTTCCCGGCTAACGACCAAAATAATATCAGCACATTGAAATCGATGTTTCCATATCTATTTACCTCAAATGAAAGGACCAAACGTACGAATCGAATCATTCCGATGTGCGACATTATTTATACGATGATATTCTTGATACACCGTTTGGTTCACAGATAGTACAGAGGTTGCCCCAAAATGGCGTGCACCCCTACCGATAGCCAACTGGTTTAAGAGCTATGGCCGTCATCAGTAGTCATCACCTCTGGATATGACTTCTTTACAGGTTGGACGGAGTAAGATGGTGTGCTCAAATTGGGAGACATAGCTTCCCCTCACGTCACACAATGGAGGGTACGGCTGCGAAAACAGAGCAGGAAAGAAATGGTGAATAAGCATGATATGGCCGAGGCATGGAGTACGGTAGAGATTTTTACATACCTGAACAATACCAACATCACATAGATTTTTTAGTGCCATGAGATACTTGGTCTCACCAAGGCGGTCCAAATATCTCCGGCAAAAAGCAAGCGTTCCAAAGTTGTTGTTGATCGTCCCGAGTAATTGCTTAGCTTTTGCTACTCTCAATGGCACGTGCCCAACATCAAAGTTCTTCATATAATGGCTACATTCCAAGTCCTCCCTCACAAACCCCTTTCCTGTATAAAACAAGGTGCTTACGAAATGTAAAACTCCTCAATAACTTGATTAGAACCTTAGGAAAATGCAAATTTCTGTTTTGTTCAGGTAATAAGGGCCATGCGCTAAACTAATGCTCATGAATCATTCACCTGTGTTTTGGCTCAAGCCATCAAGTAGAAAATAACCAGTTTAGTTGCAATAGCTTTGCCTAACTCACAAGTGTTTGGTGGCTTGAACCCCTAAACCCACCCCTTAACCCTAAACAAAATTGCATACTTAACCCTAAACATTAGAAAAAAGACTACCAAGGATAATTGGACCTACGAGCTCCAGCTAGTCAACTATGTGTAGGGGCATACCTGTTGAACCAAAAGTTTCAATGGCATAAAATTCCCCCTCTTCCATTTTTGTTTGTTCTCCACCTTTCACAATCGGGACTGATTTTCCAGCATGAATTTGGTATGGTCCAATGCTGTGTCCATTGAGGTTCCGAACACTTTTTACTGCAATATAAGTATTCATATAACAAATTGTCACTTTATGATTTTGCTGCTACCTGAGCAGAATGAGAAAATATGTATATGCACACACCTTGGAAAACTTTCCCATTAATTTCAACCTCATATGACTCCATAACTTCTTGGATTGCAGCACCAACATCGCATAGCCGTGCGTCGATTCCAGCTTCCTGAAATCAAGGAATGACCGCATCACTATTGAAGTAAAATGAATGGGCGCTACATAGGAGAATAAATCCAAATAGCCAACTACACAATAGATACACTTGTCGGATTATTAGAAAGTGAAAAAAGCATGACTCAAATCATGCTCATATAAATAACTATACAGAAGCAGGTCCCAAGATGCTCAAAACTATGATCGAATTATTGAAAACAAATATCTCAACGTTTCCTATAAGAGAATAGAGCCTTGTTCATTCTGCCATGATTAGCAAGTGGAAAACAAAACTCAAAGCAGGCCCATACAAACAACTAGATGCAAGCAGCTACATAGATGCTACTATGCTAGCACAACTATAATCAGATAACAGAAAACAAATATTTCTACCAAGTATGAACAATAAATGTGCCCTGTTGGGGAAAAGGTCCTCATTCATTCTACCATAATTAGCAAGTGAAAAGTAGAACACAAGTCTCAAATCAGACCCATACAAACAACTAGATGGAAGCGACTGACAAAGATGCTGGAACAACTATAATCAAATAACTGAAAATATATAGTTCAACAAACACTATATCCAATGACTAATCCATTCATTCTATCACTGTTAGCAGAGCACCGCATCATCCAATGACTACTCAAAAGCACTTACTGACTTTGTATATGGGTATCTTTTGAGTCCATTTACTCACAACTGCGGATAATGCAAAAAAGTGTGCAGAAAGTTACCTTGATTCCAGTATTGGTGGCATCCCTTGATGCTTGTAGCAATGGGTCAAACATGGGATTGAATGCAACAGTAAATGCACAATCAACTATATACCCTGTAAAGAACCATGATATCATTAGTTTTTGCAAGGAACAATCCATACAACATTATTAATACAGCCAATAGAACAAAGTAAATATTTTACACACCATCTATATGTGTCCCAAAATCCAGCTTCATCACATCATCATATTGTAATACAGTTTTATCACCAGAATTTGGTGTCCAGTGAGCTGCAACCCTGTGACAATTCCATTTTTCAGTAATTGCAACAAGGGAAGGGCGAAAAACATTAACTGGAAGCAAACTAGAGGAATATCATACCAATTCAAAGAGCAACCCGTTGGAAAAGCAATACCAGCTTGCAGTCCATTCTCCTTGATAAGTTTACGAACTGTGTTTTCCAAGGTCTCACATAGGTCTATCATTAAAATTCCAGGCTTCAAGATGCTTCTCATATATTTTCGCACCTATCAAATCAGAACATAACGAGCTGTAACCAACAATAGACAAGATTCAGAAGAAGCTACAAAGAAACAAATGAAGGTAGTATATCCAAAACCTGTCTATGAACTTCAGCTGCACGACGAACAGCGTTGTACATTGGCCTTTGTAACCGCTCCAGTTCCCTTTTTTCCTCACTAGTTGTTCTCCATAAATTGCTGAAGAACAATAATTTAATTACTCATGGTTTATACAACTAATTATTACTCCCAAAATGTAAATTCATAAGAGTTTTATGTTACCAAAAAAAAAATCCTCTTGTACGTCATTTTTAGATGTTAAGATCATTGTTCACCTCATTTACCGACATGAAATCTGCACATATATGGATGTCCCTATACTATCACATTGCTCAAGAATGGAAAAAAAATACAAAAACCAAATCACCATCCATCTTCTTGCCTTTGGCACAAGTATTCAGGCACTTTGAGGGGCTAAGATAGTATATGGACATCCATATGCATGCGAATTTGCTTCGATCCTCAATTGTTCCAAAAATCAGCATGCAAAGTTTTTGAAGTATAAAAAATAGTTCTGCTACTACATAATTATACTTACTCATCCTTGTACTGCTGGATTTCACCTTCAGCAAATTCCCCCGAAGGGTAAAGCTCATCAACAGGGATTGATGGAGGATCTGTCTGCTGCTTCTTCTTTCTGCAGAATAAGGCACATTCATAAAGCATAACAAATAGAAAGGATATGAGGAGTGTCCTTCTTTTCGCCTTATCTTAACTTATCTTGTCTTCTTAGTTAATATAAGGCAAAAAAATGACACCTGATAACAATACTCACTTGGCTTTACTTTTCTTCTTTTTCTTCTTTGCAGCTTCTGCAGAATACCGTTTGAGGAAGAAACAAATATTAGAAAAAACTCATCCCAAATGCTAGATGGTTAACAGAAGCTTCCAGTATTGGTTAAACTGTTTGAAATGACAAGACGTAAGTTGTAAGGCAGAACAGTCACCTGGTGCTCCATCTTGAGACAGACCGTCCACTTGTGATTCCTCATCATCCTCTGTTGGTGAGCAATGAGCTACAGGAGCCCTATTAGAGCCATCTCCAGCTTTGCCTTCTTCTGATGAGGTTACATGGGATTGTGCAATAACCTCCTTATTCAAATTCTCCTGAAAATTTTATGAGATGTTTAGTCATAGTGAAAATCAATATACAGCAATGCAAGTCTAAATCAATGGAAGAATGTTTTGAGAGGTTCAGCTATCCTAGTAAGAAAAAAAATTGTCATTATATGTTTATGCAGTCAAAAACACTTTCTAACTAGTGTTATGGAAAGGCTACTAATGTTCTCTAGTTAAGTAACAATTAGCAACAATTATGAAAAATTATAAATTGTTTAGCTTAGTGAAAATAAATATACAGCAATGCAAGTGTCAATCAATGGAAGAATGTTGAGGTTCAGCTATCCTAATAAATAGAGAAATTGACTTTATATGTATGCAATCAAATATCACTTTCTAATTAGTGTTATGGAAAGGCTACTCATGTTCTCTACTTTAGTAACAACCAACAACTATCACGGCAATTCAAGCTACTGGTTCAAGTTGAAACAAAGTACAAGCATCAAGCACAACCACACCTAATATCACAAGAAACATATATGTGCATAATACATAGGCAACATATTCAGTGCAAAAGAGTATTCAGTGCAAAAGTGCAAACATCAATCCTCGTCCCTTGGATCTCATCCCAACGGCCCAGCCCCAACCACCTCTCCCTGATTGATCTCATCCCAAATGCAAGAGATATATGCAAGTTAGATAATCAGGCTCTTGTGGATTAGGGAGGTGGTTGGGGCTGGGCCGTTGGGATGAGATCCAAGGGCCGAGGATTGATGTTTGCACTTTTGCACTGAATACTCTTTTGCACTGAATATGTTAGCATTTATGCTGACTATCACAAGATGACCTCCACCTAACAATAAACATTGTATGATTATTCATCCAATAATCAAAGTAAAGATCTATGTATGAAAGCCAAACTGAACCAGCCCGACTTTTCTTAGAAATAGCAGTAAACCAAGTTAGTTCATGGCAACAAAGAAAATGGTGTGGCAAACACTTACGTTGGTTTCTTGATTTTGTCTAATGTGCAAAGCTTCCATCTCCTTAGCTGCTGCATCAGAAGAATTTCCAGCCATACTGTATAATTATCATACTTGAATGAGACAGCATAACAAAGGTATAAGAATTAATTTAACCAAGCATAAATTAACGTGTTACAGAAGTATGCAATTTCCGTGCCAACAATTGAAATATGATGCTGCGAACAATCTTGGAAATAATGTAAAAGCATACATATTATCAGTAAGTTTCCTGTTTAACAGCTTAGTTTCTAGCAAAAATCCAAAAGCATTTGCATGAAATGCTTACAGGAAACAGCTTAATTGGTATGAGAGAGAGAGAGAGAGAGAGAGAGATGATATTTTCAGCAAAAACAAATAAGATAAGGCTATTTCCAATTAACTTTATAGACAACTGATAATCAGTTTTTTTTCTTATTTGATCAAACAAGCATGTTACACATCAATTAGCAAACCAAGTATAACCCATACGGCTGTACCACCAACAAAATAAAAAAAATAGGTAAACTTCCTAGATAAAACGAACATGAAAAAAGTTGCGCAGATTGGAATTTTACTACTGCCTACAAATATGAATTTGCCAACACTGAATTTTATTACATAATTTGAATTTACATTTACGCACTTGATTTCCCATGAACTTCACATGAAACCTGAACTTTGCACCTAAAACAATGAGATGCATGGACTCAAGCATTCAGCCATGGCCCAATAGGTCGTGTGATGTATTTGGGCCACCAGGAGCCCACTCAACTCAACCATCCACGAGTTAGGCAATCTGGCTCCCTACATGACTTTCTCTCGGCTTCCCCCTCCTGAATTCCTAACTCCCAAATTCCAATCCCCACCACCACTGTCCGCCTCCAGAACTCCCTCTCCTTGCCACCTCCATGTGATGACGATGGCTCAGCACCACTTGCCAATCCCCACATCAGACCTCAGCAGCCAGCACCTCCTCACTTCATCCATGGTCGTGGCAACGGCAGTCGTCAAGCTGCAAGCAGGGCTCCAGGACCACTAGACTTCTCTTCAAAGAGACTACCGATGACTACCTGCAATGATGAGAGGTCGGCGTGCAGATTTCTAGCGTAGTCTCTGCTGCTGCTGCTTCTCCTTGGTGTGATCTTTTTAGTATTTTGGCTGCTTTGTTTCTACTTTCTGCTAGTTCTTTGTTTTTGGAACGGTTTGCATGAGTAGATCCATTGGGAATGCAATTTCTTCCGCTATTCATTTCTTTTTACTACTCTGAAATTTCAAAGTTGAATATGTTCAACAAGGTAATTTTGAACTCGGTTCAGTAATTAGTAAGTTATAACTGGTATTCTGAAGATAAGAGATGCAGGGACCCATATAATATTTTGCGTTTGACAAGGCAATCAACTTAGCTGGAAGGAACTTAAAGAGTTAAGACTGAAGACGACAAAATAGATGTGTAGTATCGTCTGTTCCATCAGGCTTGAAAAACTTATATTGCTAAAATCTAGATTTAGCTAAGGTGTTACGTTGGTTGACATACCTAACGATGATGACACATTAGTTTAGAAATGATCCTGAGCTGAGCTCAGGCAGCAGGGGTAGTACACTAGTATCCGTCTCGAGCGCGAGGTCCCAATCCTTTATACACGCTAAGCTAGCTTAGTCTCCACCTCAAATTCCGACCAGCGTTCAGCACGGGCAATCATTACAGCGGCGGGACTCTCCTCAGGTTCCCAAAAGTTCCTTAGCTCCACCATTCGCAAACACCCTACACGATCCCAAACCCTAAAACCACAACTTTATACTTGAAACCCGTATGTTCCCGCAGGGCTACAGTTGCGTAGAAACCATACAAGTCATTGGCGTATCCACAGTCCGGACAAGGGGGCAGCTTACCGTGCTCCCATGGACGTGCAAGGAGGAGATTCCCGTACCTGCAGCAGTCGCCGGACACCTTGAGGACGGGTTGCCCGAGCGAACGAAGATAGAGATCTAGATGGGGAGGAGGGACGGGGCCGGCGCCGGCGGGTACAGAGGTGGCGAGGACGAGGCGCGTCGAGGCAGGGATGGGGCGGCGCGGTGCGCGGCGGCGGCGGCGGCGGCGAGAGCCGAGGGAAACGTGGCGGGGCGGAGCGATGGAGAGGTTGAGGAGAAACCCTCCGGTGGACGACGAAACCAGTTGATTTGTTCAGCTTGAGCACTCGTCGTTTGGCCGGGAAGCAAAACCGCGGCAGGATCCGGTCTTAAGGCCATCTCCAACCATATGACCTTTATTTCATTTCCTTCCCTGTTTTTTTTTCTCACATTTATTCCCTTCATTTCCTATCATCTCCAACGGCATCCCTTCGAAAAAATTTACGAAGAAAACAGAGAGAGAATCTCATTCTAAAGGGAATACAGAAAAAAATTTCTTCGCGAAGAGATTTTGGCTCCTGAAGGGACTTGGTTGGAGATGGTTTAATCCCCGGTCACGTCAAATTTTTGGGCACGTTTCGTTTGCTCTTTGCTGCGGTGGTAATGTTCGTCGAGAAAGGTGAACTGGGTTTTTAAAATTTTATATCTAGTTATCAAGTTTTATATTTGTATTTAAAGTGCTTAAAAAAAGTGAAAACTAAATATTAATGTTTGGAACATAATTGAGATAATGACAATTCTACGTGATAAGAATATTTAAAACTAGACGAGTAGATAGGGTAGTCCTAGGATGACAAGCAAGCGATTTAATTTTGGGAACACAATTGCGAATAATTAAATTATCATAAATCTCGTCATAACATTGTTGGCCATACATAATTTTCTCGCATGTTCTCTTGCTCACAGCCAATTGAATCACCACCGGCAAGATCTTACCCATTTCTCCCCTACTTCCCCTACAACTTTGCACCTCTTTTTTTCCCATCTACTTAGGGGCAACGGGCTAGGATCAGGGATGGTAGCAACAACATAATTTGTTAGGGGCAGCGGTGCTGGAGGATTGCACTTGGGCTGCAGTGGCGGACTAGGGTGGGATGGGGGCAGGGATGCTCACATATGAAGGGCTTCGGGTAAGGGCGGAGAGCCGGAGACCATGCACAGCAATGAAGGCGATGTGGAGGTGAGCTGCTAACTCCAATTTAGGGATCGGGACTCGCAAGGGGGAGGAGGTTTTGCGAAAAAACACCACTCGATGAGGCTATTTGTGGGTGTAAAATGCAAATATGCACATCCCAATTTCCCGTCGTTGGTTTGGGATCGAAGGGCCGCAAAAAAACGATTGCATGAGTGCACAGCAATGCGTGATTGCACAATAATCGGACCCAAATAGTGAAAGTCTATCTGCATATCATTTCCATTGTACTTATTGAGCTACCTCGATCACTCGACCCTATCTTGAAGCCTTCCTTGAAGTGAGCCTCATATAACTTAGATAAATTATTGCCACACCCATATTAGTCTCTTTGTTAGCATGAATGAACAACGCTCATGACGACATCTTCCTCAACAAACAATGAGAGCATGGTGCGCCCACCACCTATACTGTCGGAGATCTTGATTGCCACGACGCGAGGCGCCGGTGCTTGGGGCGGTCGCGGCGAGGGCGGTGGCACTTAGGGCGGTGGTCAGGGGCGGATCCTCCACCTAGGCTGCCATGACGACGGCCCACGCTTGGATCTGGACCCTCACTTGTACCTTACTTTGGGTATAGGGCTCAATTATAATCACTTGGGCCATCTAACGCTGAGGAGCCAAGGAGGAGAGAGACGCGAGCGCGAGACGTAGAGCTGAGGAGGCGAGAGACGCACAACGCATCGGCTGATCCGATTGGGGCATTGCCGCGTTACTGGCATTAGGGCAGCAGCCACACGATCGGCTCCTGTCACCGCCACACCGGCCTCCTCCAGCTTCTGCTTGCGTCCATGGTAATCGCCGCCACTTGCTAGCCACCATCCCCTCTCTCTCCCCCTCCTAACTAACTGCTGCTTATTTGCTCTCTCTTCATTCTTAAAGCTGATGCAAGCTACTTAGGGAAAAGGAAAACAAATCCGACTGATAGTTTGCACAACATCATTGTTTAGTTCCATCCGCTTCCGACTTTTGTATATTAGTTTATACGTGAATAATCTTCATTTGCGCAAAGTCGTTGCCTCTAGTGAATTGTCAGCCTGGTCAAGTTTGTACGAGCCGGACTAGGATTGAACAACAACCAAACAACCCCTAAGGAACTATCTTTTCTGCTAACAAGCTGCTTGATGAGCATAATCATTTGACATCTTTTTTCAACTCAATCGATAGTGGATTATAATCTGGGAAAATATGAACCTTGTCATGGTTTTTAAAGGGCTCCAAAATATTATTAAAAAATAGTTTTGAAACCTTTGCTAAAAACCATTTGATGACTTAGAAAAATGGTTACAAAATGTTACAACGTTTGTCTCATAAAAGTACTCCATCCAGTCACAAATATTTGACGCTTTTGGCTTTGCATAGTTTTTAAAGCATAACTTTGGACACCAATTAACATGATAGTTTATTTATAACTCACTAAAATTTTAATATTATTAAAGTACATTTGATACAAATATATACAATTTTTTTTGTGTAGTCAATCTAAATATTTTACCATACCTTAAGTTTTTAAGGTTCGACAGGCACATATCTTAAACATTAAATATTTGTGAACGGAGAGAGTAACATGTTTCTAACGATATATTTTAATTTTAATTCAAACTGGAAAAGCAAGGCGAACGTTGCCTACGTCCTCCCTTGAAGATCATCGAACGTGTCCAACCAAACATACTTCCCTACAGTGGCCAAAAACATGAACCACCCGATTACAATTTCTGCTACATCACACCGGTGACACCACCTCCTCTACAAGACTGAAATTTTGCATATAAAATATAAAAACGTTTTTAGAAGAGTTCCCATTTTATCCACGAAACTTCCACATTACAATTTACAAATAGAGTCCTGCCAAAAACATGAAAATACATTAAAAAAAACTCCTTGAATATTGCACCACATCCACGGTAGTGAAATCAACTTCCTTAAAAAATCTCGTTGCATATTTTACTATTATATCTTGCACGCATTCCAATTCGATTCCGGGCCCATCCGCCTCTTCCCCTTGCAGTAAAACGCGCCCTCTCCTCTTCACGTCTCCGCAGTCCGCACCACGCCACCGCCATGGCCGCCGCCGCCGCCCTCGCCCTCGCCGCCGCCTCCTCCCTCGTGCCCCCCTCCTCGAAGGCCCACTACGCCCTCCTTCTCCACCCCTCCGGCGGCCACCCTCCTCCCCGCCCCCGCGGCTCCTCCCTCGCCGTCCGCTGCTCCCTGCCTCCCCCGCCGCCCTCGCCCCTCCCGCGCCCCGCCTCCGACGCCACCCCGCGCCTCCGCCTCCGCCGAATCGCTGATGAGTTCCGCGCGCTCCCGAACGGCGACGCCCGCGCGAGCCGCCTGCTCGCCTACGCCGCCGCGCTCCCGCGCCTGCCGGCGGCGGACCGCGCCCCGGCCAACCGCGTCATGGGGTGCGCCGCGCAGGTGTGGGTCGTGGGCGCGTGCGACGCCTCCGGCCGGATGCGCTTCGCCGCCGACTCGGACTCGGAGCTCTCGCGAGGGTACTGCGCCTGCCTCGTCGCCGCGCTCGACGGCGCGCCCCCCAAGGAGGTGCTCGGCGTGGACCCCGCCGAACTCGAGCCGCTCGGGGTGGCCGCGGGCGCGCGGTCGCGGACCAGCACGTGGCGCAACGTCCTCGTCGGCATGCAGAAGCGAGCCAGGGCGGCCATTGCCGCGCGCGAGGGCAGGCCCCCCGGCCAGCCGTTCCCGTCGCTCGTCATCGGCCGCGACCGCGCCGTTCGCGCGCAGGGCAGCTACGCCGAGGCGCAGGTGAGATCTCCACCCTCCTTGTCTCTTTCTTGTTCTTTTGCGTTGATGGTTAGCTACTCGGTTCTTCAGCTCTTAGTGACCTGATTGGAAAGAAACGTGGCTTTGTTGTCTCCACTAATCGGAAATGTGTATATGTTTGATTTGTCTACAAATGGCGAAAAAGGTTTGTGCTTTAACTTGTAAGAAATGGCTAAAAAGGTTTGCGCTTTAGCTTGGATTTGGATATATTCGACGTACAGAATCTGCTAAGGTTGGTTGCCAATTTTTCATTTTCCACTAAAGTTGCACCTGGAAAGAAAAGGTTGCTTTTCTATTGGTTCATGCATTTCCTTTGCATTTCTTTTTATTAATTGGGAGAAGAAGCTGACTCGTGGACTCGTGGTCCTATTTGTATGGTCAAGACTCTATATTGGAGACTAATGGCTTCCACCGGATAGCGTCAACGTCATGCTTACCTTTTCCACTTTGTATGGTCATTTTGGCGCTAGCTGATGGGAATTGAGTTAAATAGCTAACAATATCTATGCTGCTCGCATGGTGAAATTAAAGTTATATTTTTGGAAAGGGGGTTGTAGATGTCAGCATGTATGTCTAGTAAAGTCAAATATTATTTGAGGCGGTAAAAACTAGATGGCATATTCCATGATAGGGGAGTTAAGCATATTCATAGCCCAACAATGGAATAGCAGTTTGGGACAAATAATATAGTGAAAGCATTTGCCAACGGGGAATCCCGTTATAAATAAATGGGTGATCACAGCAAGCCATCAAAACTTCAAAATTCAAAACATGAAGAAGGTTCAGAGTTCAAATTCAAAATGTGAAGAAGGTTCTGAGTTGAGTGCGCGCCTTGCATCAGTTCCTTTGTCTTTGTCCAACTTCATGCACCGTGCCAATTTCTCTAAAAGAAATTGCTGTTTAAAGAAATTTTCTTTTTTACTTTGGACACAAGAGCTACAACAGTTATAAAGATCAACCACAACAATGCTTGTCGGTAATTGGTTGTAGATCTACCCTAGAGGGAAGTAACCCCCTCAAAACTTTGTTGCTAGGGAAGGAAGATGGTTACAGTACAGTATTCTTACTTTGGTAGGAAGGTGTTATATGTTCATGAGGCAAGAGACAACTAAAGTGTCACCTTTGGATATCCGCTGGTTAACTACGTTTGTAGCTTTCCTAGCTTGGTTTTAGCAATAGAAATGACACATAAGTTTTAAAATATTTGAACTGGAGGACGCTGTTACCCTCAAAGTTGTTTTGGATGTTTATTGAAAACATGGTAACCAATATAAAAGTTAAACGAAATTGGATGTTAAATCAGTTTACTGTTAAGTCTGCTGTTTTGTTTTTGCATGGTGTACAGAGACTGAGTGGGTTTAATTGTTAAAGTGCAGGCAATGTTTTTATCTCCTGATGAGTCCAAGATAGCAGAACTTGTGAATGCCCTCATGAAGAAAAAAATTGGGGTTGTGGCACACTTTTATATGGATCCTGAGGTGCAAGGCATACTAACTGCTGCAAAGAGGCAATGGCCCCACATTCACATATCTGATTCATTGGTAATGGCGGATAGTGCTGTTAAGATGGCTGAAGCAGGATGCAAATATATCACAGTGCTAGGTGTTGACTTTATGTCAGAAAATGTCCGTGCAATACTTGATCAAGCAGGATTCAACAAGGTATATTTTGTCAATTTGTATCATTGACCTGTGTTAAGTTTTGATGAGTTCTATGCCATTATGTCTGTTATTATCATGGCTGTATTATAAGAATCTAGCTAGGGGTAGTAGGATTGTATATATGCACATGGATCACACTAGGGATGATATCATTGTTTTGGGACCTTGATATGAAATTAGTTTCACATCCTATATTTACTTGATTCCTTTATACTATATTACAATGTTACTATTATGTACTGCATTTATGGTTTTATACACCAGTCCAGACTAGCAGTCTGGCTGGAAAATAAAATACTAGTACAGAAGAGCCTAGTGCCCCTAGTCTGATCCAATTCATCTATTCATTAACATGTATATCAATGGTGAACAAACCATTCTCTGAACAGGCTAAACTTTTGGAGAAGCAACATGTTTGGAATGAACAGAGACTTGTTAGACTGGATTGAACAAAGTGTGGACGTAATTGTTTAAAATACAGAGTGAATTTAGCAAGAAAATATTTCAAACAAAATATTTCATACCCACAAGTCAACCATACCATCACGGGGTATAACTCAGTAACTGACTGCTGCATTGTTGCCTTTGTTGGGGTGGAATTTAATGTCTCTTGGTAGTTGTGACATGTTATTAACTAAGTACATACTCAGATACGAGAACATATTTTGATTCAAAAATATGTTTAGAATTTTATGGTCAAACTATTGATCTATGAGTTACACAAAATATGGAGTAAATGTAGCACAGTAGCATAAGACTTCAATACACAGCTACATATTATTATGAGCATAATGCAGCAACTTACTGCTGCATCGTATGGCTGCAAGCATAAAAAACAGAAAAGTAATGTCTAGCAATGATTACCACAAGTTATAACAAAACATTTAGTTGCTAAAATTTTATCAAGGTATATTACTGTGATAAAAATGATGTTGTACTTGGAAAAGGAAATGGTGAACTAAGTATATTCCTTTATACAATTCCATATTTATATTTATTCCCTCCATATACAAATAAATTGCCTTTACTGTTCAAACTTTCAGCAATAATAATTAAAAAATATTTATTTATGGAAATTGAAGATTGAGTTGTTAGAGTTGTCATATCAATACAAATAGTATTTTATATTGCAAATATTTTTCTTGCTCTCTCTCTCGCTCTGCTATTTTGGACTGTCACACAGTCACAGATTAATTTTCCTACACAGGTTGATGTTTATAGAATGTCCAGTGAACAAATTGGTTGTTCCTTGGCAGACGCTGCTTCAAGTTCTGCATATACACATTTCTTGAAGGAAGCTTCAAGATCGCTTCCTTCTTTGCATGTTATTTACATCAATACTTCTCTTGAAACCAAAGCTCATTCTCATGAGCTTGTTCCTACGATAACCTGTACTTCGTCCAATGTTGTTGCGACTATATTACAGGTAAATGTTTGCTTTATCAAAATAATATTTATATTTATGAAACTTTTAGTGTCCTTCTAATTATTTTAAAATTTATTATGTACAGCAAGGATGACTTTTATTTATTTATTTGTAAAAATGCTTCCTTATATTTTGATCTTTAGGCATTTGCCCAAATACCGGATCTTAATGTCTGGTATGGTCCTGATTCATATATGGGAGCAAACATAGCGGATTTGTTTCAAAGAATGGCTATTATGTCAGATGAAGATATTGCACAGATACATCCAGATCACAACAGAAAATCTATAGGTTCATTATTACCACGTCTACATTACTATCAGGTTTGTGTGATTCTGCTTTATACTGTAATTTAGGCAGTTTATTCTCTATTTCTTTGGAGTATTTAACACAGATGAACCAAAACTTGGTTACATTATGGTAAATTGGTAATCGAAGAATGTACCTTCTCTGCACTGCCTTATGACTACATTAATCCAATTGTGATACATAGTTTGATCTTGTGAGCATTAAATTACCATGATTACCTCATTTCAGATATTACATTTCTCTTTTCTAGATTGATTAGAAGTTTAGAACAAACCAATCCTAAGACCTAGGTAGAGTCTGGATTTAGTAAAAACTTTATCCCTATTATGATTCTAGCAAAAAAAAATTGTATGATCATGATCAAAAAATTTATATTGCCCTAATTATAGTGATTAATCATAAACAATCTCTTCATGTCCATTATAATCTGTATAAACAATAATTTTTTTTTCATTTGGACAACATTTTGTAAATACAAAATTTTCTTTTAAGAATATACTGGAGTTCAAATATGAGGTATACTTTAAGAAATATTTCTTTAGTAAGTTCACACCAAAGAACCTTAGATCTAATTCAGGATTGTGATTTTGACAACCTTGGTTAATTTGAGTTTCTCAAATTATTTGCGCTTACCTTTTTCTTTTGGTTTTACTTAAGTTCTAGCCTCAGACAAACATGTTGCCTCCATCTCATCGATCTGTATAGTATTATGATGTTTTCCCTTCCATTGTTTGTTTTTATATCGTTCAGTTTTGTTCACTTTTCATCCTACAGCTTTTACCCTATACAAATTAGTTTTGCTAATATGCAGGATGGTAATTGTATTGTTCATGACATGTTTGGCCATGAAGTTGTGGAGAAAATAAAGGAGCAATATTGCGATGCATTTCTAACAGCACACTTTGAGGTCCCAGGAGAAATGTTCTCTTTGTCAATGGAAGCAAAGACGAGGGGAATGGGAGTTGTTGGATCCACTCAGAACATCTTAGATTTCATTAAAAATTGCTTGAAGGAAGCTTTGGATCGGAATATTGATGATCATCTTCAGTTTGTGTTAGGAACGGAATCAGGGATGATCACTTCAATTGTTGCTTCTGTTCGTGAATTATTTGATTCCTATGAATTTTCTCAAGAAAGTGCTGACATCAAAGTAGAAATTGTGTTCCCTGTTTCGTCAGACGCAGTTTCTAAGACATCAGTCATTAGTTCTCATCATCTTGGTTCTTCAACAGCTGATGATATAGACAAAATTACTATTATCCCTGGTGTGAGTTCTGGTGAAGGTTGCTCTATCCATGGGGGCTGTGCCTCATGCCCTTACATGAAGGTTGGTTCTCTCCTTTTTGTTTTGCTGTTCACTGACAATCTGATGTTTTTTATGAGTGTAAATGTTTAATATAATAGAGATCACTTGTCTGCTGTTTGTATAAAATATTTCTTTGGTGTCATCTACTACTTATTATTTTAACATAACAGTATAAGCTTATTGATTATCCACATAAATATTGGTTATATTTGAATTAAAAATGTTAAACTTCAAGATTGATTGTGTAAGCTTAAGAATCTATCCACCCACACAAACAAAATCTTTATGAAGATGTAGAGCCAAAAGTATCATCACTTCAGTAGGAACCTTCTAATATATTTTCTCCCTTAAAAACGAAGATTCATTTTGACATTCACAATTTAGGGTCAATGACCATGGTCCATGGTACAGTTCACAAAACCGCCGGTTAAGCGTGGCTAACTGCACCTCCGCGGGGGCCCGGTTAGGTAAACCGGCAGTTTAGGGTTTAGGGGTTTGACCAAAATTTGTTCAAATAAATTTTGAATGTAAAATATACATAAAATTTCTAAAAAATATTAATCATCCTAAGCATCTTGGCTTAAACAAAATTTTAAAAAACAAATTTCTAATGTATATTTTAAAGGATTTTGTCAATTTTCACTGATTTTTACCGATTTTGACATTTTTTTCTTAGAAACCGCGGTTAACCATAGAAAACCACCGGTTAACCGTCAAAAACCGTGGCTAACCACGAACAAAACTGGCAAGATGAAGTTTTGATTTTGGAGCAAAAACAGTACAGAACCGCCGGTTAACCGCGGCTAACCGGCTCCACGCAGCACGCGGCTCGGAGAAGACCCCCGGTTTTTCAATCCCTGGTCCATGGGTGCCCTATGGGTGTCAAGAGGGCAAGGTTCTGGACCTCATCACCCTGGGCATGGTTGCTGGATTAGAATAACACACTATCCTTATAAAAAAGATGGTGGCCATAACAACGAAATATAACTAATCCAACAGATAGAATAAACTAGTAGATAAAATATAATCAAAATGGAAATTGAAGCCAAGCTAATTCAAACAAATTCCCAACCACTTGTCTCCTATTTGGCTACATCTTCTTGGTTGGTGATGTCCATAGTACAATGCTGCCATTCATTATTTTGGGCATATATCATCATGTGGAACCCCTCAACTCTTTGTGCAAGGTGTGCTGATGCCTGTTGTTACCACTTACCATTTTATATAAACTAGTTCAACGCCCATGCATTACATTACTAGGATAAAAATATATTACCCTAGCATATTGAGTTGTCACTGTGATTGGCTTGTTCCACACTCAGCTTTGTCCCAACCCCTGGCCATTATTGTGTGTCTGATGTGGCCTATAATCTGTCCTCTGCTGCTCTGCTCTGGTGGCTTGTCCGCATCATACTTCATGCCCAACTACTACTAGTGACACATCCTTGGCCCCATTGCGACTCCTGGCCTGCATCACCAAGACCATGAGAGAAGAAGGATGTTAGGATATGGAAAAAAAATTTGAAGTAGATTTTTTACTGGGACCTAGTTCTTTTCTAGTTGTTTGCTATAGCATTGTTATGGGGTAGAAGAGAGGTGGGAGGGAAGAATGTATTACTGCAACTAGTTGTTTTAGCGAATGTCCTTGAGTGTTGCTCTGACCTTGTGAAATTCACTATTGTGTACCTTATGGTAGTTAAAGAAGCTACAAATTGTTTCCTGATGTCGACCTATTACTGAAATTGTTGCGTGCCCTATCTGCATATGTTCACAGATGAATTCTCTGGGGTCACTACTTAAAGTTTGCCATCAGCTCCCTGATGAAGACAGCAGATTGTCTGTCTATCAGGCTAACCGATTCAATGCTAAGACTCCTCTTGGAAAGTTGGTCGCAGAGGTTGGGTGTGAGCCTATTTTGCATATGAGGTGTTTCCAGGTCTGCCATCCTATTGCCCTTTATCTTGAATCCTTGTACAATTTCCTATCCAATTATTCACTGCACTGTAATGCCATTGTCTTCCATCTGTTGGAATTCTACCTTACAGTAGCTCCATACTAAGCCACCATTTTAGATATTTTATATATAACTAATAATTTTATGTGAACTCCGAGAGAACCTGAATTTTTATATTTGAAGAAATTGAACTATTGTGGTTGCAGTGCTAATCTTACATAACAGACACCATTACAAAATTAGGTGCCTTAGGTTAACATTGCTACTTCTTGTGTTAGAACGTAGTTTTGTAATTTTCGGTTTCTACGCAAACCATATGCTGCAACTGTAGCAGGCATCTGCTGTGAACTTTTTTAATTAAAGGGATATTCTGTTATTCATCACTGAAGTTTTATGTTCATTTTGTGATTAACCATTGGACTTTGGACCTTTCATGCATGCCACAGAAAACCTTATCTCTCAATCATAAATTGCTTTTTCAAATTTATGATGATAGATTGTGAATTTAGCGCCTGTCTTTGAAACGGATGCAGCAGCAACAGTAGGTGGTTTAAATGGAAAATGTTTATTGTTTGAACTATGTATGTCATTAGGACATGACCAATGAGGGACTAAGTTAGTCTGCCCTAGTACTGTAGCAAATAAAATGGAAAGGAAAAAATATAGATGAATAGTGAAAAGGTGAGCTGGGCGACCTAAGTTAGGTCTGGGTTGGTAACGCCCTTAGCCTTTGGTCCCCAAAAGCAAAACCAGGTAGACTATAAACAATCCTCCAGGCTCTAGCATGTCTAACGGTGGTACTGTAGCTTTACAGTAGATGAGCCTATTCCTATAGAAATGGGGTTGTGAATAGTGAAAAAGTGTTGGGAGTAAAATATAAGAGAGAGATAGGTGAGACTATAGCTTTAGTGTAGCTGAGCCTATTACTGTAGAAACAGGGTTGGGATAATGAAAAAGGGTTGGGAGTAAAATTAGAGAGAGATATGTAGGGATTGGAAAAATAGACAGCGTTATTTGGGCAGGAAAATGGTTCAACATGTAAATAGCAAAATTGTGCAACAAATAGGCGAGAAAAGGATTTAGCATTAGACGTTACAATTCCATCTAGAATTGGTTCCTCCAACCAGAAAATGAGACTTATAATCAAGTATTTTTCATCTTAAAAAGCATTTAATATTATATTTATTCTCATAAATCACTTTAAATCTTTACAATTAGAAAACAAAACCCAAAATTATGAAACTATAAATTAAGAACTTAACTTATTGTTTATATAAACATATAATATTTCTAGAAATCATTTTAGGACCTAGAAAACGGAAAACTCTTAACTCTAAAAGGCATGTTTTTAAATTCTGAATTTAATTTTTAAAATTACATGTGTCTATTTTATTTTTGAATTAGAACATCTCAGTAGTTCAACTCAACAATTAATAGCTTGGCAGGGAAAAAATAAGTAACAAAAGGTGATAGCTTTTTAATTGTTTATTTCCTTTTCATGCTGTGCAAATTAATTGCTAAAACATTATTCCTAGAGGGAATGATTCTACCTGGCCTTCCATATGCATAATAAAAGAAAATAAAAACCAAACTACGTACACATTTTAAAATGCTAATTTTAAATTTCTGATCAGTAGCTGAATGGCCATACTTTGCTGTGAATAATTTGGAATCATGTAAATTCCACGTTAAGTCTTTTCATATCTCATTTTTGTGAGCTCGTCATAGTCAAAAGCTTCCTAAAACGTAAAACTGATAATAAGAAAGCAGGTCAAATCAATAGATGGTCATTCGTGGATGGCGTACTGCCGTCGTCAACACTATGAATTACTCACTTTGGTATCTTGTGGTCCCTTTTTGGTGTATCAAAACCAAAACCGGGTAGAAGTGGTCCTACACCTTACAACACCATTTATAACTAGCCCTTTTGAGCAGCAGTATTGTAATTTTAAAATTTTATATTTTATTTAATCTCAGAAATCAAGTTTGATTTTTCAAATTCAGCAAACTAAGTTGTTTTGATCATTTTTAGTTTAAATAAACTATTTTTACAAACTTTCAAAGGTTTAGGTTGTTTTCAAGCAATCAATTTAAGCAGCTAGAAAATAAAAAAAATCATTTAAATTAAACAATTGTTGTGTCATTTTTAATTGCCTTGATCATATTTTTGTTCACGCGAGGTGTTTATTTGCATTTCCTTTTTGGCTCACTTTTTGGTGGTTGTGGTGGGCTCATTTTTTTAAGCTGCTATGTAAAGTTATGAGGTCTTAATTTGTTTTCCATTGACCTCACACATTTAATCTCATGTGTTTTGACATGCAATAATACGTTCATTTGCAACTTTGGTAATAAAAGCAGCTAGGCAAACACGTAAATCTGAAAATGGTTCGACCAGATGAGATCGTCTTAATCCACCTCAATGCCAAATGGGCATTTACCATTTTGCTCTTCTTTCAGGCAACAAAGATGCTACCAGACAAGCTTGTTCATCAGGTTATCCATGGTAATAGAGAGTAGCCTTCATGATTGTCGGTCTCCAAGATCTCTCTGTTCAGGTGGTTCTGGATCGTGTTGTCTGCTGTCCACAGCTGAATGCCATCTTCAACTTCAACTAGTAGCTCTGGAGAGTGCGGTATCCGATATTGTAGCCAATGTTCTTCCCGCGGCGGTGGGTGAGGCTCCCAGAGCATGCAAGGGTAGATAAAACTGAGCTGACCAGTTGCTATTGCTCCCGAATCAAATTGCTTTATACCCCGTGTTTTCAACACCTGGGATGTCAGATACGTGAATGAGCAATGTACACGATATACAAGGTTGCGCAATGATTTTGTGTGTTGCATGTCACAAGAGGAAAGAAGGCACATACATGTTTATGTTTGAAGTAGGTTTTTTTTATTAAAAAAAGGTGGCAAGAGAGTTGTCATTTAATTACTACACAAGAGATTTGGAACAAGGTTTTGAATCAAAATGATGATCCAAAAGTTCCCTGGTACATGCTTTGCCCCTCACCATGCCCTCTTCACCTATTTAATAATAGTAACGAACAGAGTGGTAGGACATGTTTGCTTTGGAAAATTATCGTATTTCTTTCTTTGCAAATTGTACGCGACACTAGTATGACTACTGTACCTATATGTTTATTCTGTGAAACCCTTTTGTAAATATCTTTATGTTTATTCAGGAACACAGAGATTCCATTAGGCCTAGAGCACGGTTAAATTGCCGAACATAGAAGGGAAAAATTATCAAAGGAGTGTACCACATTGTTACAAGCCCTTGGGCATACAGAACTCATTAAACAGTAAGATAACTTTTTATCTTTTAAGATCAAATAGGGATGGATGATGATACAACGCAAGTGCAGGTTTTATGGACCGCATACAGCCTACCAAAGAGAATAGAGAGGAAGAATAAAGGCAAACGAAATGAGAATTATGGTTTTTATATTTTTAAAAATTATTTTTATAGAAATGGTGGCTTACTTTTTAATTTTATCAAATCGAGCGATGATCGCCTGTACGACGGACGACAGTCCCGTCGTCGCACCATTTGGGATGATGCCAAATTGATCACCCGTCTCGTAAGCGATAGCCCAATAAATGAATGATAGGTGGTCGACCGTTGTGTAGAAACACTGTCTGGTTGCATGTTAGTACCTACAGAGGTGCAACAAGCATCTTCCTAAATACACATGGTTAAGCATTCCTCTCCTCATGCGAGCACTCACAGAAATGCTATCCTAAATGAAAAAAAAAAAGGAAAAACGACTTCTCTAATTTTAAATCTTTATATCCTCACATGCACATTGTTTAAACAACTATCCCTTTCCTATCTTTGTATTCTATGAGAATGAGATAGGGAGTTTCTTGATTTAGTGATATAAAAGAACATGGTCCTAAAGTTTAAATAAAAAGACCATTTGACAACTCTATTCACTAGGCACTTGCCTTATATACATATCATTACTAGGACATGATTGGTTAGTTATACGAGGTTGATTGGAACAAAATAAAACATAATGGGATGAAATATGAAGGAAAAAAAGTTTTATAGGGTTGTTCAACAAAAAAATTTCAAACAATGTTGTACATGATAACTATAGAATATTTCTTAAATCTAAATCATCTTGTACTATCTCATTTAATCTTATCTTACTAACCAAATATAAAGGCAAGGAACCATATCATCTCATCCTACCAACCATTCAACCAGTCATACACACCTCCATTCAACCAACCATACACAATGTTATTAATAATTATTACGAGTACATTACAGTGTCATTATAAAGTGAGAATTACTTAGAACCAACAGCTATCTCTCTCATAGTCGATCATGCTTACTACAATTTATTACACCCGAATATTTTTTAGGGAGTGCATATGTTTTCGCACCAGAGTCCAATATCAAAAAATTTCCCTTGCGTATTTTCCCCGCATTTGTGCATCGTCAAACTCGCCGGAAGCACCGTCTGCATTGTCCATCCAGACACTCGCTGTTTTTTCTCTAACATCAGACTCTCAAAACTCTTGACTCAAAAAAAAAAAAAGACTCTCAAAACTCCGGTGCAAATTCTCTGCCTTTGTGTGGCAAAGCAGCAGGAAAAACAGTCAAAAGACGCGAGATCAGAAGAAAAGATCTGTTAAATATCTGTTACAGAGATCAGAACAAAACACTGTTGAAAACATTGTTCATTTTTACTGTTTTGCACTGTTCACCAGTTACTGTTCGTCTCTGCCTTTGCCACGCAACGGCAGAGAATCTCAAATGTCAAAACTCAACCCCAGAGGCCAAACCCTCGGAAAAAACAGCAAAACCCTTCTCCTCCCGCACCACCGATGGCCACGCCGCCGGAGCCCGCGCCGGTGAGGCTTCGGCTGGTGTTCGAGAACCGCCGCCTCCTCCGGCGAGCGCAGAGGGAGGACGGCCTGCGTCGATGCTGGCTCCTCCTCCGCCCGGAGCTCGCCACCGTCGCCGACCTCTCCGCCCACGTGGCTTCCCGCTTCCGCCTCCTCCGTTCCTGCCCCCGCGGCGTCGTCCTCTCTGTGAGACTCATTCACTCCCTCACCTTCCGCACCGCTTCGTTTCTTCTCTTCCTTCCGTTTCCTTCTTCCCCCTTTGTGTGCTGGGTTTTGATCGGGAACGCCCGAAATGTGGTTGCTTGATTGGTCCGAAAGTGGTCTCAGATGGCTAGGTGGGTTTCTGGGCAGTCTTAGATGCTTGGTGGATTTTTTTATTGATATTATCTCCACGTATAAGCTGAGCTTAATGATGGATGGATGGTCTCTTTGCAGATGGATGGATTTTCCTTGCCACCATTTGAGTCGACTTGCATCTTCAGGGACAAGGATATTATAAGGTAACTGTTTGTACTGTAAATTAAATTTTTTTTATTTGGATTAAATGTGGTATATGGAAGAACGTGTTGTGCATGAATGTTCTCATTTGCTATTGTGGCGTCTTTATCTTTCGGTTCATTTGCTATGCTGATTGAGAGAAATGTTGGGTTCTAGCCTTGTGGTTATGCAGATTACCCCATATGAAATCCACAGGGCGATATGTTTCATTATAATGTATCCCTGCCGTATTTTGTTGAGCAATACAGACCAAACTGAATATGATATCTCTAGCCAATATCTGATGCCCACAAATCAGGGAATTGGGAATATGAGGAACGTCTGCATGGCAGTTAAATGATTTTTTTGGATGTTTATCGTGATATAACTAAATATCCTTTAAATTAATTAATGGTTTTATCCACGTTATAGGTAACTTCTTGTGGAAATGATGTTTTGTGTAAAATCCCCCTGTTTTTTTTTCAGGGTTAAACAGAAGGCTGTAAAGAAGATGGTGCAACATAGTGACGTACACTGTATTCAGGGCCCTGAAATAGTAGAGAAGAGATCGATTCCAATAGATGATAAAATCCTTGCAATCGAGTATCAAAAGGACAACAGTAAACACCAAGACGAAGAGGTACAATTTGATCATCAGTGCGAAGAAAATGCAGCGGCAAATCTCAATCTAGAAAATGAGGATACAAGTTCAAAGAGGAAATGGCAAGATGGAGATGCAGAAGTACCTGAGAGCTCAAAGTATCCTCCATTTTTATTCTTGCATTTTTTTTTTCTTTTGCCAACTAGGGATTATCATTTCATCATTGTTTCTTTTTGAACAGAAAGGTTATCAACTTTTTAAACCTCAAAGCTAGCTTTCCACACCTAAAAGCTTAGTTTAAGCTTCACTTAGATATAATCTAATTTTGATTTCCTGATAGACCAAAGTAGCTGTCTTTTCCATCATAGTTGATTGCAACTTCGGCCTTCTCCCATACTTTGTTCTGTTCTGTTCATTCCAGCCATCAATCTTTTGATGTAGGAGAAAGAAATTGAAGGTAAGAAGCCCTGAAAAGCACATTGGTTGCAGCAAGGAGGCTAGTGTTCACCAAAACAGGGATTGTTGTGGCTCCAAAATATTGATGTTGTCATCTAATGATGATATTGAAGCAGAAAATGGAGCAATACAAGCTGAAGCCACTGTCAACCTGGAGGAAGAGCAAAACACTGTGAGGTACTCTATAAGTTCCTACCCCTGATAATTTTCTTATCACTCCAAAGTGATAAACGTGCTTTGTTATTTCTTATAGCACAACAGACCATGGCCAACAAAGAACTAAACCATGCTAAAAATCTAGTGCTAATAAACTTTACTTTACATTTTACTGTATCAACAATACCAGCAATATAATTTGGGTATGACTCTTGCAGGCTGCCAGTTCTGTGGACTATAGTTGTTTGAGAGGACCTAGTGGTTGAGGGTAGTTCTTTAAATAAGGATAATCTTAATGACTTAATGTGATCACGTAAAACACATTTACATAATATGTCTTGTTGGCAGTGTTGTTTTCTTACATCTGATCTTGTGTGAGGTGGCAATGTTTGGCAAAGGGTGGCAAAGGGTGGCATGTGTTGGCTTCCAACCAAATGGGCCCTATGGCTGCAGACCGAGGAAGTGCTACTATAAAATGGCATGATTGCTTATGAAACATAAATAAGTCCACAGTTACGCTATATGTTTCTATATATGCAATTTAAATGAGTGTCAACACCAATGACCAAGTTTGTCCTATCTGCATGTTTTGTCGTATTATCACTCTCTGCTAGTAAACACAAAGAAACATTGTATGCGAATGTCAGCATTTTTTTATTCAAGTTTACATTTTTTTTTCTTAATTTATTACATCATGGCAGAAGATTCATGTCAGATTTTGTAGGAATAACCAAACCGAGTTGAACTGTGAGACAGAGGTGGCATCTATTCATGCTGAAAGTGACTGTAAAAAGGTTTGCTTAAAAAATTCTGCTGCTAGATATATCAAGTGTTTCCTCTCTACGCAGTTATTTGTTAAAATATATATCTCATACTTTGATGCTTCATATAGTTGGTCATTGGTCTTTGTGATTGTCACATGGGTTGCTATGACCTTATTTATGGGTGTTGGCTTGAGATACCAGCAGTGCCAGACCAGCTACACCGTTGATGCCACATATGGGTTGTTAGGGATAGGAAAAGGCTAAAAAACGGTATACTGTTTCTCCCCTTCCAACGGTACAGCTCCATCTTCTTCCTCCTCGACTCCTCGTTGTGCCGCAGCCGGCCGCCTTCACATTCGGGTTCAGGGTTCCCTGTGCCCAGCGGGCTTACAAGGATGCTGGGGAGGAGGAGGCCCATGTTGGTAGGGAATTGGGGCGCCTTCACATTTGGGTTCAGGGTTCCCTGTGCCCAGCGGGCTTACAAGGATGCTGGGGAGGAGGAGGCCCGCGGTTGGTAGGGAATTGGGGGGGGGGGGCAGTGAGGCGCCGGTGGTGGCGTCGGAGCTGTGGGCCTAGGTGCGAAGGCGGTTGGGTGGCAGCGGCGGGAAAATCTATACTTTCCCCGAGTATAGGGTGGGCATGGCCGGCGAGGCGGCGGGAGAGAGGTGGGTGGCGCAGCAAGGCGGTGAGGGCGCCGCCGGTCGCGAGTGGTGGCGGTGGCGGGTGAAGCACGCAGAGCAGTCCGAGGAGGGCGGAGGCGGAGGAAGACGCGACGGCGGAGGCAGAGGATGGTGTGAGGACAAGGTGGGAGGAGGGTGCGCTTTCACCTCTCTAGGGATATATCTCAATAAGTTAGGATAAGTGCTGTGGACTTTTCAATACCGTGTTAATTCAATATTCTGTTAGGTCTCAATGTATTATAGATTGTTTAGTACTTTAGTGTGAATCCTTTCCCTTTCCCCAGCTATAATGCTAAGCAAGCAAGCATTATTCGGTGTTTTGTACATTGTACCTTACTCAATAATGCTAAGCATTATTCAGGGTTTGTACCTTATTATCTGTATTGCTTGGGCGATTGTAGTGCGAGAGCCTCCTCTTATCTGTGTGGAATAGTACCAAGCCTTCAAGCCATGCCAGTGATGTAATTTATTATTTCTATTGTACATTGTGAAATCACACCAATATATTTTATCTAATGGCAAAATATACTACCATGACAAACAAGCGTCGTTCTTTTAGTTACTTGATGCATGGTTTTATTTCTCCATATTTTACTTCTGATTTTTTTTCCATGATACTCTATTATGTACATTATTTTGTCTGGTAGTACTTATTTATATGGTATAAATTTATAAAAGGCAAATGCATACAAAAAGGAATACTTTCTTTTTGTACTCCAAAGCAATAATGATTATTTCTCTAAAGTGATTAATTGCCAGTTTGTCATTGCTGTGCCGTATTGCTGATAGTTATAGTGGAATATCTGTTCTGGCTAAAAAAGACCTTTTCATTCATTTACTATGTTTTAAATAGTACAATAAACGTGCTTTTAAAAGCTGGTGCAATGCTGAACTCACCTTAACATTAAATATCTGTTGACTTTTTATCCCGAGCAAACTGTTGACTTTTCTTTAGATTTGGACTGTTTACAATGAGCTTTGTGAAATCTTCTTAGTTACTTGACTTTTAACAAATTTAGTGGATTCTATCAGTTACTTACCGAAAAGTAATTTGCTAAATCAGTCAATATATCCTAAAAAGTAGTGTGGCAAGGGCACTTTATAAAAAGCAACTGCAATGTACAAAATGGCACACAGCTCCTCTCATCTCAGTCAGTGTCCATTTGGATGGCTGCTTCTGTTGTTCCCCTGCAAATGGGTTGTACACTGAACTGCATCCTCTAGGACTTCAGTTCTCAAACCCTTCCATGTGGTGCGGTAATCCATTGGATTATACTTGATAAGCTAACAACTGTGTTCAGCTACCATATTTTTGAATGACAAAGGGCCCGGATATCCTCTGTTTGGTTTATCGTTCAGTCCTAAACCTTTGTTGATAGTTTTACACTGGACAGTGAGCCCTCTCGTGGCAGTGACAAATGGGCGACAAAATGTTACTGTTATAGAAACTTTTAACTTCTTCAAGTTTTGGATGGACGAGGAACTAAAGGAACATAATTAAGGCCAGGACTAAGGGAACTCTATCAGGTTGAGTGTTCTTCTGTCCTTAATTATGTTTCTTTAGTTCCTCTTTATTGTGAAATGTTAACCATCAAAATTAATTCCTTTTTTTTTTTGCTAACCGTCATAATAAAATTTTGAAACAGAAGTTATGATGTATGATTTTTCTGTCAGTACATTTTAATATAATTGTGACATGTATCTTTCTCTTTGTTTCATCTCTTGTCAGATAAGTAGTCGAAGTTCTCGTAGGAGGAAAATTAAGCGACAAATTAAGCAGAAAGCCAAAGAACAATTGAAAGAGGTATTGTGTTAATGCATACGTTTTATCTCCTTTCTGGCTTTTATAGGGTTATTGTTCTATTCAAGAGTTTGTCTGGTAGGAATTCTGTTCATGCTGTTGATTTGCGTGCTGCTGGCAAAAGATACCTTTGGTGCTAAAAGGGAGGTATAGGCTGTTTTCAAAAACAAACATGTCGGCATGTCATAACCCCATATGTTTTTTGAAGCAACCTTGGCATGTCTTAAATTGCACTTCTTTTCAAGCCTCCCATGAAAACTGCTGTTGAGTTAGAATTAGAGTCTAAAATAAAGCTGAGTTTGAAGTATTGTAGGAGATTCATTGTCTAGAAGTCTGTACTGCATTCTGCCTGTTACCTTAGCAAGCATTACACAGTTTTCCACAAAAACAGAGCCTCTCAGTTCGACATTTCTTCTATTCGACCTCGATACCATGTCCATGGCACTCCTTTTGTCACCACATTGTCAGTGTGTCTCACTGCGGCAGTAAAAATGTCCCATTGCTTGCTTCCTCCAAAAGCGCTTCCTCTTTGGCGTCCACCTACTTTGCTGCTTTTGTGAAGATGACAGTAGGTAGGGTATTTGCCAGCTGTTAAAAATTGGTTGTAGGTCTGTCAGATATCTGTCCTAAAATATCCATGAGGCCTGCATTAGATGGAAATGTTCCTGTCTCTCAGTTATCAGTCCCCACTCCATTGTTTCACATAGTTTGTCAGATATCTGTCCTAAAATATACATGAGGCCTGCTTTAGATGGAAATGTTCCTGTCTCAGTTATCAGTCCCCACTCCATTGTTCCACAGTCACATGAGTTGTGAGTTCTCACCCTTAGCAGACATCTATACTAGGCATAAATGGTTTTGATATAGTATATTTATCCACTCTGTGTATTCTGTGGAATGGTACTGCCAGGAATCACCAACTGCTGCTGACTTTCCATCAATAAGCAATCATGGTGACATATCTTGTCCATCAGGCAAACAGAACAATTCAAATTTGCCATTTTCAAGCCATAAACCAGACACGGAAGAATCTGACACGTCAGATGATACCGTTGCAGTTGTAGTTCGGCCTGGTCATATTCGCTTCGAACCAGCAGGTATCCCTCAGCGCATAAAAAAAAACTAATTGCAGTTAATATGATTTTCTGCATTTCAATTCTTGATTTTTCACAGATAACAAATCTTTTCATAATCCCTTTTGACAAAAAAATATTGGATGTACTGGAATGCCTCGCACACGTCATCATGCATGTCCAAGCACACTATATGTGCACATGCTTATGTTCTGTAAGAATCAACAGAAGAAAATATAACTGAAACTAAGGAACAATATTCTAATCTCATTTTCTATTTAGTGCCCTGTTTTTATAGTTAAGTTAAGACTTAAGATACAAATTTAGAGTATTTTGGATGAAAGTTGGTGGTTCTGCCAGTTTCTGTTTTGATCTCTGAGTTCACATACTGGAGAGGGCATTAAGACAGGTACATATTTGAGATTATCCATGTTCAGTTGTTTCTCTTCTTATTGTAAGATACTAAGATGAATGGAAAACGATAAGGGGATGAATGGAAAACGATAAGGGGAAGTCGCAAACTGACGATAAGGAAAAGAGTCCCAAATTGGTCACTTACCTGTCAAAAATTGTTGTATGTGCTGGATCTGTAACTTTCTTGTTTTTCAACAAGTATAACTATGGTTACAGTTTCCCTTGATACATGTATATTTGCTGATTTCTGGTTGTGTTTTTTATTGAAACAGCACTATTGTTCTATAAATTTCATTGCACAACCCGCAGTTACTACCTGACTGTTCATTTGATTGTTTTAAAATCAACTAATACAGAATAATATGTTTTTTTTAGGCGGAGAACCAGACAAGTCACCAGCGAAGGAAATGCAGGTTTGCTGCTGTTTCTCTCTTTTTTTTTCATTATCATTGTGGAATTGCATTTCATGATGTGTTTCTTATGCAACAACTGGAATTTTGCTACTTTTGTATTCAATTATTACACTTCCAGGAAATTTTGCAATGGAGTGGAACTACGAGCAAAAAGAAGGGTCAGAAGTGGGGAATGAACAACTCAAACAAGAAGAATATTGATATCAGTTATCATGGGAGAATAAATGCAAGCAATACTGAATCTAACCACCATGTGGCAGATAGTAAGACTGCCGAAAATGGTTTTTGTGGGATCACTAATCAAAAGACTGGTCAGAGCAGTCATGATGGATCCGCAACCGCTAGTGGAAAAGCTGTTGCTGATGAAGAGAAGTCTAGCAGCCAGCCTTTGGATTTTGAGAGCTTGTACCCTCTGACACGTCTTCCAAAGGTATTGTTCTTGTTAGAATAAGGATGCGTTTTGTTTCTTTGCTTTCAGTCTCCAAAACACAACTTTGACCATAATTCTCTATTGATGTTTATGAAGCTGGATGAATTATAAATATGAAAGAACTTTTTGAGGAGAATTTACGTACATCATCTTCATGTATCAGAGCCAAAATATCATAAAGATATTGAGAGACAGTTTCGAAAGTTTGACTGCGCATATCCCAAAAAGTTACTCTTTTGTAACTGAAGGGAGTGCTACTGAAACAATATGGCCTCTCTTTGATTCGCAGTTCTAGTTTGGTTTTGGTTGTAGTTGAAAAGCTTATGACTTCTAAAAAGAGGTATGGAAAGGCTAAAAAATTTTTTTTTGTGATCTTTGAAAAAAACCCACAAAGCCCCCCCCCCCAAAAAAAAAAATCAAAAAATCAAAATGTTAAACTGAATGGCCTGCACAAAAATAACAAAATTGCCTAACTCAACCAAAACCAAACCAAAACTGTTAGTGTTCCTTGTTGAATACGTACACTCAAATATCACATATTGTGCTATGTTTTAAAATATATACATATGTAATCAAAATCTGAACATGATAGATAAATGTACTAATTAAAAATTGTTATCTCCGCAATCTCAGTTTGCTTTGATATGTTAGCTTAAATCCATGTCTGTTTAAGTGAATATTTATACTTGATGAAGTGCCTATCCACACTTTTTACCATGACTGGATGTGGATATGTGTGATGGATCAGATCTAAAAGGGGGAGGGAGGAGAATGCCGGCGAGAGGATCTCGTCGGCAGTGAGGGGTGCCGCACATGGCACGGTTATTACTTGACCAATCCTATAATTCTTTGCTTGCCTCAAAACCGATACATGACACCCTTTTTATAGGGATGCTAACTTGGACGCTAAGAAAAGACTAAAAATAGCTAACCAAATGGAAAAGATATCAACCAAAAGATAACGATGCAGGCCCACGTGCTAAAGTACCTGTGGTACTGTTCACACGCGTGTGCAGTCTACCCTATGCCTTCAGGGGCCCACGGGCACATAACAACATGATATTATGATTTTACACGTTCCGCACCATAACCTATCTTTACATATTTTTAAGAAAGCGAGCCATGGGATCACATATTCAAATCATGTTACATCCTTGCATGTCTGCTGTCTGCATATGAAAATTTGCACTTCAGCAAACATTCAAAGCTTTTGTTACAATCTTTAAAAGAAGTTGCTCATACATATATTGTAGTTGCTTTTGTCTATTTAATTTGCTATGAGCTTACCATTTTTTGTCTTACAGGAGGGGGATCTTATTGTTTATCGATTACTTGAGCTGTCATCGTCATGGTGTCCAGAGCTTTCTTCATACCGTGTATGACATAATTTCCAATAACGATGCCTTATAATGCCTACCGTCATGACAAAACATTGCAGGAACAATGCATTGTTAATGTTTGACTAATTGGCAGCATTTCATTTGACCGAACTGGGATGTATTCGTCCTCCTGTTGTTTCAGGTTGGTGAAGTTCTTATATATGATCCCATATCGATGAGAATTATTCTCTTACCTGTTCCGGAGTATCCAATCATTGCTGAGGGAAAGGAAGGTGAGGACGTTTCAGACATGCACATAGACATGTCACATTACAAGGAGGATGGCTCCTTGGAGGTAATAATTGTTGTTTGTTGTGTTTCGTTTATAATCTTGGCAGCTTGTCAGATCCGGTACACATCTCTTCATATTTGTTGCAGATTGAGTACTCTTCGCTTCTCGATGTAAGACTTCTGAAGGGTAATGAGTCAATACCAGTGGCTGTTAGTACTCCGTTGAGCAAAACAGCTGAAAAAGATGGACCATTGTTCAAAAAATTAGTTACCTTAGAAAAAAATAAAGGTAACATTCATAACCAGACAGGACCTTTGTTGCCAACTAATACTAAAGACCCAGATGCTGCACCAGGTACCTAGCCAGTTATAAGCATTTTTTTTTCTGTACCTAATGTTGTTGGTTATGCATTAATCGAGAAACAACAATCTTGTGCAGGAAAAACGCAAAATAAGGTTTGGGAGCAAAAGGGTGAGGCATCAAATGACAAGGCTGAAGTTCAGGAAAATGGCTGGGAAACTTGGAGACCAAATGCTAGTACGTCAGCTTGGTCATATAGAGCTCTAAGAAGCAGTGCCCTTGGTCCAACAGTTGCGTTTCTGAGAGGGCAAAAGAGCAAGAGGGGTAAACCTTACAATCGCAAGTATGGAAAGTGAGATGAGTACGCCAAAGAGTCACAGTAACGATGGCTGTGTTTTCCAGTTGACCTCTTCTGTAGCTGCAAAATGATCCAAAACACTAGATCGTTTTATCCGAAGTTCGGCAGAGGAGGAGCCTATGTAACTGCCATTGATATAAACGATCGAACGCTGCTCATGTAAGGCCGAACTGGGGCTAGATGTTTATATTGCAAGGTATTTGTACTGTTAGGTTAAAGACTTGAGTTGGTGAAATGCACCTCTCTCTCTCCCCCTCTCGACCCCATATCGCGTCTTCCTCTTTTATCTCTGCAAAGCTCGTTTCCCTCTTGCAAACGGGGTGACTGCCACATTGCGCTCGTTTGGTTTATGTGGCAGAGCTTGCTGGCAATTGGCACTCACGCCTGTCATACCTGTGAGAGCTGTGCCGCAGAGCTAACGTACCGACAAGCTCTCCTCCCCTTCTACTCTCTCTCTTCCTCCTCCCTCCCTCGATGGTTAGCTTTGGAGACGGATCTAGCAAGCATAACATGGGTATGTCGGATTTAGAGAAGAAGATAGTTGGATTTTGGAGGAGATGACTGAATTTAGAGAAGAAAAAGATCCTCAAACTTGGTCTGAAACACTGTCACGTGAATCCCAGACATCGTATTTTCTTTTATGAAACATGCTGTCTGTATTGGTTGATTGATTCACACTACAAAAAAAAAAAAAACCCTCCCGCAAATAGGCGATACTTTATCTGTGACGGTTCATTTAAAACCAACACATATAAGTTTATATGCATGCCAAGCATGCAAAAAAAAAAGGCTATTTCTTTGTAGCATAATAATAGATCGGCTCACTCAACATTATACCAATTCCCATTAATTGGACGGGTCAGGCTCACTCTCTCTCGGCTCACAAGCTAGCAACTCTCTAGTGGGGTTATGGAGAAACATGCAACTCTCGCACATCCGTCAAGTAGGACCGGAATAAAGGCTCGAGCTCAATGAGCTATTCAAGATTGGCTTGAGTTTAGCTCGAGCTAAGTTGATTTTGAGTTGAGATGGAGTCTAGCCCAATACCTTCTTAGACTAGCCTGTCTCACCACTCCTAGCTCACCTAGCCACCTCTTCTCCACCTTGACCCATCTCTTCTACTAGTCCACCTCAACCATAACCCAATAGCCTGAATCCTATAGTCCAAATGCCTACCTCACCCTCGGCTAAGCTAACTCATCTCAACGGCTCGACCCGTCTCTTCTCCTAGCCCACCTCAACCACAAACCAATAGTTTGACTCCCCATAATCGAACAGCTCACCTCACCCTCGTCTAAGCTAACCCTAACGTTCCATCCCAACTGTTCTACAAATCACATATGCCACTCAATTGTCTCTGCAAAGAAACCCTCCCACACCAACTCATGCATAACGTCCTCTCCTCTTCTAGATCCGCTTCCCACATTGATGTTGTCCTCTCCTCCACCTCCCTCTGACAATGGAGAGTCGACACTCCCCCCTATTACCTACTTCTAGGAGTGGTGCAATCCCTTTCAACAATTGGCTTCATCCTTTCTACGCATCAATTCCCCATTATTCCAAGCATCATCATTGATCCTGAGCGTTGCCACCTCTTCTCCACCCTGACACATCTCTTCTCCTAGCCCACCTCAACCACAACCCAATAGCCTGACTCTCCCCATAGCCCAACAGCTCACCTCACCCTTGGTTAGGCTAACCCTAACGTTCCATCCCAACTGCCCTACAAGCCACATCTGCTACTCAATTATCACTCCAAAGAAACCCTCCCACACTAACCCATGCATGCCACCCTCTCGATCTGTTTCCCACATCAGCGTTCTCCTCTCCACCTTCCTCCGATGATGGATAATCAACACTTCCCTCCTCTACCACCTACTTCTAGCAGTGGCGTCATCCTCACCTTGCTCATCATCACCATTAGATCCATCCTCTCTGCGCATCAATTCTCCATCATTTCAAGCATCATCGTCCATCCTGAGCATTATCACCACTCCTCCTCACCGACAAAAGTGTTGCTAGTCCACCGTCTCGCTTCTGTTGCTGATCCGTCAATCACAGAGTCACCTTTATCAAGTACGGTCGTTATCTACACTCAACCAAGCTCGAACGAGACATAAAATTAGGCCCTCTTTGATAGCTTGTTTAGTTTTAGTTTAGTTTTTGTTGGTAAAATTTGACCACCTTTGAAAATGATATGAAAAGGCTAAATAAATTATTTTAAAAATATTTTTGAGATCTTTGAGAAAACCCTACAAAGTTATAAAAAAATATTTTCAAAAAAAAAGTGAATGGTGTATATAAAAAGAACAAAAGTTGCAATCCCAACGAAAACTAAATTAGAACAAAGTATCAAAGAGGCCCTAAGCAACACGAGTTGAGCTCAAACGGTCAAACCTAAACAGCGTGAGCTCGCTCCACCTCAGCTTGAATGAAGCTTCACCTCCAAGTCAATATGACCCAGTCCCTGCGGCCTGCTCACTTTGGCCTTGTTCTTTTCAGCGTATCGTTGCGTTGGCGTATTACTGTAGCAAATTTGGGAGCTCTCAAAATGTGGTCTAAAGATTTTAAAAAATAATTAAAAAATAGTTTTAGAATCTTTGGACGGACTACTAAAAGTCACGAAAAAATCGTTAAAAATTATCACAACATATAGGCTATATAAAAATAATAAAATTTACTACAGTAATACGCAACGGTACGATACGCTGAAAAGAACGAGGCCTTTGCTCACCACGCGCTTGACGCTAAAGCTAGTAGTCAACGAAGGGGAATAAAAGAAACAATTAATTCGATCTGGTGAGCTTTGCAACGCAAATCTTACACATGTAACCACTATCTATTGATCCAACAGCAAGAGACAAACAAAGTCGCTTAACAGCTAACCTTTAGCCTTTTTTAAGATAATGAAGAAAAGTCGCTTAATTGCTAACCTACTACTGACCTTTACTTTTATAAGACAATATTCTGACCTCTAAGTGTTGACCTTCACTTATCCGGTGACCTTACCAACCTCCCATCAAATCATTAGGCTATGATTTTATGCATTTTCATTTATAATCGGTTAAATCCTTGTGTGCCACTGTAGAGTCTTCTAATCTTATCCATGTCATCATAGTCATGTCATACGTACCCTTACGTGTCATCTTGTTCACAGTTTGATATCTTCTATGCCACTGTTGATTGGTTAAATCGTTATGGAGTTGGATAAAGACGATGCTTATGCCCCTGTCTTTCAATACATTAAAAAATAAGATAAATTTCTAAATAAGTATAGAAAATTTGTAAAATTATGAGAAAACTTACTGTGAGTTCAGAAAATTATGAGTAATTAAATGTATCAGTGCAATTAAATTTTTTTAGATATGTAATTTTATATTAAAATTAATTGCATCTAGTGCCACAAAACATTTTTTTATAATTTAAAAGTTTAACATCAATTAAAATATGATTTTACATAAATTTAGAAACTTGAACCAACCAATTTGAAGTTAAAATGCAAGAGATACATTTTTTCCAAAGCTTTAAAATGCAAAGGTATTTTAGGTATTGTGGTTAGTTTTTAACAGCTTACCCCTAACAGAGCTAACAACGATGGCATACAAGAAATGAAAGACGATGTGTAAGATAGAGTGTGAATATGATGACATAAATGGAACTATGAAACTGCAATGGCATACAAGGATTAGTCCTTTTATAACAACCATCTCGGTATTTAGTACTGTACTAGGCCAAAAAAAACACAATTGCCTTTAGCACTCAGGTGCCACCGGTAAAAAAATTTCGACAAATGACGCTCAATGGGATATCCCGATGAAGACACATTCGCCAAATGATATTGTGCTTTATCATTTCCCCCTTTTCCCATTTCCCTGCTTCTTTTTATTTTCCCTTCTTTTCCATCACAACTGGCCAATTTTTTGCCCTGGTTCCCAGTGGGCTAGCCGCAGTCGTACCCACCGTTCGCCATGAGAGGCAGACGCGGTGACCGCCGGCGATGACGATCTCGTCGACGAGCTGAAATTGGAGAAAGTTATTTTAAAAAATATATCCGAGATAATTACCTGAGACGGTAAAGGACATGTTCATGATACAAATTCTTAATGAATGCCGTAAAAAAACTATTCCTTGGCTTTACTTCACAAAGTGTGATTGAATTTTTTTTCAAAGGTTCTTTTTGAGAATTGATTGCCGAGTGTCGCTTCATTTATGGAGTCCGAAGACGACGATCTTTGATCGTGGATTCGTGGTAGTCCTTCACGCTTCAGGAGGCTAGAGAGATCTCCCACTTTTGGGAGTTCTCTTTAGTGTTAGCTAAATGGTCTGTAGTTAGGGGGTATTAATGAGTTTAAAGACGCTCTCTATAGTAAAACTTCGATATTTTTAAAAACATTGCGTTCGCACCATAATATTGTCAATGGATGCTAAAATTATTTGAACTTAAATTTTAAAAAACCGGCACATATTAAACTCAACCTATTTATAGTTGAAAGCCAATCCAATCCAACCTATTAGCTACGTCAACTCATTCCCACCTATCAAAACCAACCACGTTAAAATCCAACCCTTTTAGTTTTAACATCGGCACCCCTACCCAGAGTTGTGTTAAGGGAGCTTGTAATTTCGTTGTGTCCTTGGCTGAGAGATTGTCTAACATTCCTATGTAATTACCTAATTCTCTACTATACTATATGATTTGAAGAACCAAATGATGAAATACATGATACAATCTTAAAACCTAAACCTAAATCATTTTGTTGGTTTTGATGAATGAAATGATTTGGTTTTTATTATCATCTTATCTATAGCAAGCATAATAAAATTAAGGGATGATGGCATCCCCTCAAATTTGATGAGATCTAAGTATAAGATGACCTCTCAAACCAAACACACACAGTAAATACACATGATCCAACATGAGTGTCGCCTTCTGAGTAAAAAAAAAAAGTGTGACTAAATCTAATTTTAAAATTTCATACATAGTATGTTCCATAGGATGTATCTAATTTTTGATGCATTGGCATTTCCAATAGTAGCTTCAAACCCAATAGTCAGGGGCGGATTTAGGCGACACTCATGTTGAATAGTCATAGGCCGGTGCACTGGGCTTGGCCTGGTAACAAAGAGTACCCCCATATAGGAATTCGGCTCAACAAGTGGAAGCCCAGGGCACTTTTCCTGCCCGTGGCCTCGCCTCGGCCATTGACCTCTGACCCGCCTCTCGCTCTCGGCCAATGGGCCCGACGCTGGTTAACAAGCCAGCCTCGCCTCGGCCAAACCAGTGACAACCCGGTTGGGGCCAAGGCGCTTCGCGTCAGCGTCCTCTCTCCTCGCCTCAGCCTGCGCGTTGCCACCACCTCGCCGCCTCGGCCTCGGCCTCGGCCTCGCCATCGCCGCTGCCGCCTCGGCCTTGCCCTCGACCTCGCCTCTCGCCCAGCGCTGCCTCGCCTCTCCGCGCCTTGCCATGCCTCCTTCTCATGCTCGCCTTCGCCTCCGCCTCGCCTCGGCCTCGGCGCCTCGCCTGTTGCTCACGCCTCCTCCTGCTGCCCTCCGTCTTGTGTGCCTCCGGCCTCAGGACTCCGACCAGCCGGCGTCCATCGGCGGCTCGGCCAGTCGGCCCCCTCCGGGTTGGACGGTTGGACGGTTGGTGAATCTTTTTTTAGTAGAATTGTGCCTAGGGCTTGTTCAAATTCTAGATCCGCCACTGCCAATAGTGTAATACTAAAGTTGAGAGTAACATATAAAATTGAAACGTAGAAAAGAGGTAAATAATGTCATCATAGTACCGAGACAAACGTATAATTAAAACATGAGGAGCTAGTATTGCGTCGTTTAGCGCGTACATTTCCCCGCAATTTTCTGTGCAGCCGTACGAGGCAAGAACAACCACTCCTCTGCGAGCCTGGAGTACACGCAAGCACACGCTCGCAAGCAAGAGAAAAGTAGCTGCATCGGTAAGCAACAACCATCACTCACAAACGGGACTCGCAAAGTCCTCGTCCTCGTCCTCGTCCTCGATCTCTCCTCCTCTCCTCTCTCCGGCGAGTTCACCCCCGAGTCTCCGACAGCTGGGCCAAGCTTCAGGCGCCATTCGCTTTCACTCGGCGAGTCGGCGGCGCGCGCAGGTCTTACCACGCCGGCAGCCTCAGGTCGAGCTCGTCCTTCCTCCTCCTCCTCGGCATGAGCGGATTCTTGGTAATTAAGCACCGAATGCTTCACCTTCGCAAAGATGCAAGAAATGTTTTTTTTTTCTTGGAAGCTAAGCTCTGATTTCTGGACGTGTTCTCTCGAACTGAGCTATGGTTTTGGGTTTTCGTGTGTTCTTGATTCTTGCCATGGCGAATTGCTAGGCGGTTGCCGGCAAGATCGGCACTTTCCTGCTGTGGCTGCTCTTCCTGGTGCTGCAGACGGCCACCAAGGTCGTCGGCAGCCTCCTCGCCGGACCAGCCGCTGAGCCCCAAGAAGAGCAGCACCAGGAGGCGGCGGCGGCGCGCCGCAGGACGCCGCCGGCTTCGCCGCACCGCGGCGGGCTCACGGACCCCTACGAGCCGCCACAGCATCTGTGGGACCCGCCGCCGTCGCCGTATGCTGCTCCTACGAGGGACGAGTACTCCTCCTCGTCGAGCTACCGGCGGCGGGCGAGCGCTCCGCCGGCCGAGGATGTGGTGGTCTCCTCGAGCAGCTACTCGCGCCCGGCAGTGGCGGCGCCGCCGGCGTACCAGGCTCACTCCGTGTCGGCGCCTCCGCTGAGGGTAGTCGAGGCGCGGGTGGCGCCGGCCAAAAGGGCGGCGGGTAAGCGGCCGAAGCTGGAGAGGAAGTACTCCAAGATCGTGGACCAGTATCGCACCTTGGATGAGGTATGTATGCATAGGATCTGGTTATGCTCGATCGAACACTGTTACAGGCTTACAGGTAGCGTTCGTTCAAAAAATTGGTTCCATAACCATATGGTGCATACCATGAGCTACATGCCTAGGTTCATTGAATTTGGTAAGCATCTAGGCTAATTTGGTTCTGAAGTTTGTGATTGAAATGGTGGAACTTTCCTTTTTGTCAATGATGATAATAGAGCCATGTGTTCCGATGTTGCTGGCAAAATGCTGACACTTGTGCTCTGTTATCTGGTTAACTGATGATAATATATGATATGGACCCTATATGTTGGACAGAGCCACCCTGACCCTGATAAGGCCAGTTGTCACAAGCCTCACAGCCAACTGATGTAGCTGTTCTTTTGATTTTCTTGAACTACATCTGGATAGTTGATTGATGTTGTAATCCAGAAATGTGTGGACAGGAAGTTATGAAACTGCTGCCCGAACAAAGCATCTGTTTGAAGTTTCATGTTCTGTCGTTTTCTCCCTTTTTTTTGTGAGAGAAGAGGGTGGGGATAATTTGCTAGTGTAGTCATCTGACACCCACGCTCATAGGTTCAGACCCTGATAAATAACAGTACAGAATGTAACCCACAAGACCCAGAATGTTTGGTTCAGTCTGCGGTGAGCTTTTGCTATCACGAAACTACAGTAAGATAGCAATAAATAAATAAATTAAATTAAGTAATTTAGATTAGCACGTTTAAATTAAATTAAGACCCGTTTGATATACCAAAAAAAGTACTGTATGCAGTAGTTGTTGAAACTGGTAAACATAGTTTGCATATGCATATCCATACACTACTATTGTGTAAACTACTTATAAAAAGCCGTAAGAGTCATGTGTATACATAATCATCCAACAAATTCAAATGGAATACACTCTGCGTTTGTAGATGCCTATATTTTCATGTTTGCGTTGCCTTAATAATATGAACCTTGAATTACTGATGTATTTATTGCACATTAATCATTGCTGGAACTGTACATGTAGGTTCGAGAAGCATTAGCACAAGCTGGCCTTGAGTCTTCCAATTTAATCATTGGAATTGATTTTACAAAGAGTAATGAATGGACAGGTAATTTGATTTAGACATATTTGTGAGCAATGAAAGCATTCAATCTTGTTGCTTGAAAATGTCTGCATGCAGGAAAGAATTCCTTCAACGGTATGAGCCTTCATCATATTGGTGATGCCCCAAATCCTTATGAGCAAGCAATTTCCATCATTGGGCAGACCTTGTCAGCTTTTGATGAGGATAACTTAATCCCTTGCTATGGTTTTGGAGATGGTAACTCCTTATTGTTTCTTATTAGTATATCCATATATCAGAAAACGGTAGGAGACTAATAGTTCAGTTCTGTTCTCAATATTGCAGCATCTACACATGACCAGGATGTATTTGCCTTCTATCCTGATGAAAGACCATGCAATGGTTTTCAAGATGCTTTGGCTCGATATAGAGAGATTGTTCCCCATCTTCGTCTTTCTGGTATGGAAGTTCATTTTGTTTGTTATTGTTTAGAGCATACCGACATGGTCAATTTATATGTGGAATTCGTATATTTTCAAGGTCCTACATCATTCTCTCCAATAATTGAAATGGCCACAACCATTGTTGAACAAAGTGGTGGCCAATACCATGTTTTAGTAATAATCGCCGATGGACAGGTATGCCCTTGTCTATTTCTTCTTTCTATTTATACTTTTTATTCAAACTATCATTCCATTGCTTTATTGCGAATAAGGATGAATTTATTTATTACATCATTAGGCCTGTTTCTGAAGCTATCATCATATAGGTTACACGAAGTGTAGATACTGAATTTGGCCAGTTGAGTACCCAGGAGCAGATGACTGTTGATGCTATTGTACAAGCCAGGTAATGATTTATGGTGTTTGGCATGGAATATATATTGCTGGCAAATTGACTGCTTCTGAAAACAGTTCATATTTTAAATGGCTAATAACTTAATTAAGATGCAGTTGTTTTGCATGTTAATGTTTGCATCTCTTGGAGACTGAAGATGTAGTCATGCAGAAATAAAAGGGTGTTTTCCATTATTGCATCAACTTTCTCATGTGTACTATATTGCACCGTGCAGTCCGTGCATTTATGTATTTCAAATTTTTTCACTGATATACATATTGTTTCGAACTCTTTTTCCTGCAACATCTAACTGCACATCGCAATGAATTTTGTTTTTTTAACTAGTGACTACAGAGTAGTTGATAGAAATCTATTGGTGCTATAGTATTGAGTTTTGAAAATTTCTCAGGGTTAAGTTGCTCTGTGTTAGTCAATGTTTGTCAATTATAAGTGGCAGCCACAAATAAAACAATCTTTAAATATGTTTCGTTAATATTGAAATTATCATCATCATACCTCAATGTTTCCGAGAAAACTCCCGCAAAAGCGGGGTAAGGGGGGTCGGTGTACGCAACCTTACCCCTAATATTAAAAATCACAGAGAGATTGTTTCTTTTTGACCCTTGGTGATACTAAAGAACTCTATAGCTTTGTGACAAAAAAAAAGTATAGATAGTTTGATATGTCATTTTGCTTTAGCCCATAATAATCTAAAGCTAAAGAATAAAAGATCATTTGGTTCCATTTAATTAAAAATGGACACATATTAATATTGAAATAACTATTTGAAAAAGTTGTAACCAAGTCAAATCAGGTGTATACCAAATTGATTATACTGCTGATTACAAGGTATATAGATGTTAGCAGATTTTCAGGGAGGCTGGTGGTTTTACTGCGAAATTGACTTTCTCCATTGGTCAATTTAGCTGAGTTATTTTTCATTTACCGAGTTCAGAGAGTTGCAGACTCAATTATTTACATGGGAAGTAAATTGGTGCAATTGATATTTAATACATGAAGGAAACCTGCTGAGCTAAAAGCTCACCTTGCTTTTGCATTACGACTGCCAACTGCCAAAATAATAATTCATAAAATAACAATGCAGTAATAATTCATTGTTAATTTGTTTGTTGCAGTGAATTTCCGTTGTCTATAATTTTGGTTGGAGTCGGGGATGGTCCATGGGATATGATGAAGGAATTTGATGACAACATTCCTGCTAGATCTTTTGACAATTTCCAGGTTGGTGACAAAACTATTTGAATTACTTATATTTTCTTGCTAATAAAAATAAAATTGGCATTTGTCTTTCTAGTTTGTCAACTTCACTGACATCATGTCAAAAAAGATCAGTGAAAGCAAGAAGGAGACAGAATTTGCGCTTTCAGCGCTAATGGAAATTCCTTTACAGTACAAGGCAACACTAGAGCTTGGAATTTTAGGGTATGGAGAAGCAAGAGCAAGACCAGTTACACATACCATTTTTATTGATTGGTTCTAGTTGACGTGATTATCTCTTTTATCAATCACTATTCTTGTTTTTACTAACCAGGCGTCGATTTGCGAAGTCACCTGAGCGGGTTCCACTCCCTCCACCTTTTGCAAGTTATAGTATAAATTCAAGAGCAGCACCATCTCGGGCAAATAGCTTCCGAAGTGTGCCTTCTCATCCTAGAGAGGAGGCAACAGTAGATTCAACGATCACAGCATCAGTTACATCCCCGCCAGCTGCAAATACTAGAGCATCAGAACCCCAGGTATGAAAAATTCCATCTTGATACCTTGTAGGATTGGTTAATTGATCTAGATAAGGAAACAAAAGGCAGTGATCTGTCAGTGAAGCACTAGAAAAAAAATCTGTAGAATATGCAAATCTTGAGTGGTTTTGTAACACCTGTTCCGTCATGCCAAGCACAGTAGTATCAGTGGTTACTGCCGTGTTGGCAATCTAAAAAATAAGTAATTGTAACATATAATGTTTTAGAGTCCAAATGTAGCAACTTCAGATTACCCTTTTCTTAGCAAAGCAAAGCCTGCCTAGGCATGTTTTTACATGTTCGTAGGCCTGTCTCATGTGAGGTCTTGGCTTTTAGTGGATTTTTGACCTGGCATGTTACAAGTGTTGTCAATACTAAAATAGTAGAATGTTTCTACTATTTTGGGTAAACCAATCTTTGTTTGATTAGTAAAAGTTCAACCCTGGATTGTAGTGAGCCTACTCCGAGGCTAATTCTGTTGTGATTTCAGTTACATCTGATTTTTTTTAGTGCTCTACATGTACGTTACTAGATAAATGTATGTATTTGTATAGCATACGAGCCAGATAACTTGTTGCACTGATGTTGTGGGCTATTCTTTCTTTGAGCAGTAGATGATAGTAACAGTCAGGGACAAACTCTTTTGACAGGGAAACTGCTCATACATTCGTGAGACATTTCTAAAATATTAAACCATTATTTGTTCTACTAAAACCTAAGTTAATACTGTAGCGTGACCTCGCCATAGCATGCATAGTATATCTTACGAATTTGTTCAAATCTGCCTCACGTTATAGAAGGGATTTCTCTCTGTACCTGAACGGCTCAATTTGTCCTTTGTTTTTAGTACTTAAGAAATTCAAGAAACATAATCTGTTGTCATTTGTGAGAGTTTCTATATTCTAATTTTTTCTAGGAGAGCCTTTCGTGTTTACTGAAATTGAATAAACATCTAATTAGGCCGTTTTTTTTGCTTTATCTGCAGCTCTGCCCAGTTTGCCTCTCCAAACCCCGGGATATGGCGTTTGGTTGTGGTCATCAGGTGAGATTTGTATCACTGCTAAACCGTTGTTCTGGATTATCAGTCCTTCATTTTTTTTAACCCATTTTAACTGAACTATTTTTTGTGTGTGCAGACATGTTCTGAATGTGGACCGCAAGTCACAGATTGCCCCTTCTGCCGAAGGCCGATTGATACAAGAGTAAAACTGTACTAACGTTCTCAGCTGCCAACCTAACTAGTTTTTTTTTTTTTGAGGGAACCTAACTAGGTATTTGTTGAAGTACGGAGTACCTGTAAAGCTGTAAGTAGGATCTGTGGAAAATGAACTCTATTAGAGTGATTGAGTGTGTATTTATTTGATACAATAAGCTTAAAATTCGAGAATAAAATGTGCATGTGTTTAATATGTATGTGTGATGAGCTATATCGTTGCCAGGCTGCATCAGACTTGATCTTACCCATCGGTAGGGAGAACTAACAATCGCTAAGGTAGCGTAGCGTAGCCTAGCGTTTCCGCAAAATTTGAGAGTCATTAAAGAGAGGTTTAAATATTATTAAAAAAATAATTAAAAATAGTTTTATGATCTTCAAGAGAACTACTAAAAGCCCGATAAAAATCATTACAAATTATTACACCAAATAAGTTATATTAAAAAGATAAATTTTATTGAAACGCTACGCTACACTACACCAAGCTGAAATGTACAAAGCCTAAGTTGAAAAAAGGCATAGATCAAACGGGTAAGATAACGGATATATTCTAACATGGATCGCGCCCATGCTGCATCCATTTTTCTATCGTATATGAAAAATATTGCTGTTATTTTTATTTGTCGTCTTTAACTTTTGTACACGACTTGTCTGTAGGACTTTTTTTTATAATTATTTTGAATAAGATAATTGATCAAAGGTGTGTCCGACACAACTTCAACCATTCGTCTTTAGGATTTTTTTATAATTTTTTAAATAAGATGAATTGTCAAAGTCGTGTCCAAAAGTCAAAAGCGTAAAAAGAACCGGAGGGAGTATTTCATTAATCGATTTCGTTTTCATTTTTGTTCTTCCCTTGCGCACGGTGGTCAGCGCGGAGAGGTCTCTGGTTGTTTTTATTTAATCTTTATAAGAAATCCGGGAAAAAAACACAATACTATTAACTATGCAGTAACTTGATTCTGATTTTTGTACTTTTCATTATCAATGTTTTATTAGTAAACTTTGCAAGTGTAACTAAATTTAAAATATCGGTTTTGATTTGTTACGGCGCTTTGCATTTCGCGGCTTCGACAAGCGACGCCGCCATGTGTAGCGACGACGCCGCTTTTTGCCTTACTAGCGCCTTATGCCGATCTTCTTTGCGTTGCATCGACGCCGCTTGCCTTATGCGCCGACGCCGCCGCCAATGTTAGCCGCCGCAGCACGCCGACGCCGTTGTTGCCACATGCTGGCGCTGACGCAGATTATGCGCCACCGCCGCCATTAAGCAGCTCGCCGCCGACGCCATTGCCGCACGACGATCTACTCTTCTCTACCTCTCTAATTTGCTCGATTTGTAGCTTACTGAGTTTTTTCACTTTTTATATTGTTTTTCAAGATTTACGTGCGGTGAGATTTCTATACAATCGTAGTGAAATTTACGTATAATCGTCTTGAAAAAAGGCGCTACCGACAAACGCATAAAATGCTGACGCACAGCATGTAAGTCGGTCCCTTAAAATATCTCATAAGTAATAACATCATACATATATAGAAAGTAACACATTTTTTTAATAATGAAAATTTTTCTAGCATAAATACAAAACAAATAGGCCATTCATGATTGTCGGAGGAGTATGGAGCGAAAGACCCCCGCTTGGGCCTATGATAGTCCCGGAGGTCAGGCTCGTAAGGTAGAAATGGAGCCAAATCAGTTTTTTTTTCAAGCTTCGTTTAAAATTAGTGCAGATTGACTATACATCGTTTTAGTTGTAGTCTGTAAGTAATTTTACAATCGGGCCAAGAAGTGCCGAGCCAAAGTGAAAACAAAATAGATTCAATGTCGCTTATTTTACTATTAAATTAATTAATAAATATATTTAAAATGTTTTTTAATCGAGTTCACGAGCTCAGAAACGAAATTTTTTTGTTCCAGCCGTAGTCACAACCCGAGCGTGCGATGGGATGCACTGACAGGATTGATGTACCGCAGCTCTGAATAACTGTGATGGAAAATATATGATTTATTAATATATTACAATGACTCCTGACCCCTGAGAAGTGAGAAGAAGTTAATTTGCACCGCACACTAATTTTAAAATAAAGTTTTGAGAGCCGATTTGGGGCGTATATATAATAAATTTCAGGACGATATGGAGACAAATATATAGTAGTATCTATATACGGAGATACTAGAGATCCGTACATCACTTGCACACGGACATGCAGCTACCTTCAGGATCTAAGAAATCTCTGCATTACTTGCGCACGGGGGGTATGGAACAAGACTACAAGAGTGCGTATACGGTCATGCGTTTATTCAAACAGTCGATTGCATTTCGAAGATTAAAAGATGGCGACTACCTAGCTAGGAAGCCATACGCATCTTTTTCCATAAAATATAAAGATAAGAAATCCAATAAAGAATGCCTGTACACGTACCCTCGAGCTCGAGGTAATCATTTTTAGTGGATGGCACTATTTTAAAAAAAGTCCTTTTAAAAAATAATTGCATTTTGGATAAGATAGAATAACACAACCAATGGTAAAGGAACACTCTAAAAAAAATGGAATATAGGAATTCACTACCACAGAAGAGGGTGGGGGGAGAGGTTGAACCAGTTACACTGTGTTTTTAGCGAACTAAAATAGAATGCCAACAAGCTAAAAAAAAAAAAAGAGAGAGACTGTTTGGGATGACTTTAATCATTATCACCATTCACCATGCTTAGCATAGTTTGACATAATCCCTGGCATGCCCGTCTCCTTTGTACTATTCATTCATATTTATCTATGTTATATTTTATGTTGCAAAGAGAGCGGTGGAGCTAAACAATGGTGGTGGAGCTAAACAATAGTGATGGCTCCGGAATCCTCTGCTGTAACTGCCATCCATTTTCGGATAGGTTTAGGATCCACCTCCGACAGCGTATAACTATACATAAGAGTTACAACAACAGAGGATCATATATATGAACCGAAAACGGCGTGACCCCATCGTACATGTACCGCGACGACGTCGACGAGCAGAGGAGGGACACAGCCACACACTGGCTGACACGCACACACAGGCAGGAGAAGAGGCGCACGTCCGAAAGCTGCAGGGCAGAGCTGAGCTGACACTTGACAGAGACGGACGCGGATCCCCAAATCCTGCCTCTCTCCTCTCCCCTCCTTTCCTTTCCCGCGATTGGACGCGGCAAAGCAGCCAACACCCCGCCGCCGGCGCCTCCCCCTGATCCCCTCCGCGCTGTAAAGCCAAAGAGGCCATGGCCTCTCTACCGGCTGCTGCGCTGCCCGCGCTGGGCACGATCGGGAGCACACTACGTACACCAGCACAGCACGTACGGCGGCCGTGGCGTTGGCGATGGCGGCTAAAAGCTGCCGCGCCGCGTGCATGCGCGCTCGTAGCCCTAGCCTGCCGCCAAAAGCTCGATCAACTAGGCGCTGCCCACCTTGCTGCACCTTTGCTGCCATACCACCTTGGCGTTTGTAAGATCATCTTCGTTCTTCAGCGCACGCTCTCTGGTAGACATATACAAGGGTTGATAAAGAAAAGAAATAAGTATGTATTACGAAAAGTTTGAAAGGGATGAATAGATGGATAAAAATAACTTTTTTAGATAAAAGATATAGAGAGTCGTTGATGGTGGAGAAAGTTTTTTTTTACAATATAATATAGCATAAATTATGAAGAAAATTTAGAGAAAATGATATAAACTCCGTTTCGTTTTATTGGGCGCATAGTTTTTTCTTGGTATTTCGTTTTGTTGGGCGCATGCATTAGCTGGCATCGGCAGCGTGGAGTGGCGCGGGCGCTCCTCAAACATGGTGTTAATGCTGCATGGGTGAGCGCGTGACACGTCATCAGTTGCGTGCGTGCGTGAGCGCATGCATGTATAGGCTAATTCACAGCCGCATGTAACAAGCACATGCAGGCGTCGCATGTAGCACACATGTACACATACACAAGCGAAAGCACGTGCATGTATAGGCGAAGTGAACGAGGAGTCCTCATAAATACACAGTGTGTAAAATCCCATCGGTTAATGGCACACTTATACTCCTTGGTCTGCGAGAAAAATAATATGCGCCTTATAAAACAGAGCGGAGGGAGTATATAGAGGGGTTATGTAATACTAAAATGAAGTGAGAGAATGGAGTACCAATTGTTCATGTTGTTAGCAGAATGCACCTAGCTACGAGCCATGCCCAGTTCATGCATTTCCATTGTAACAACCAGACCTTAGGGTAAACGCCATAAATAGCAATTTCTCTCAGGACTGGCTCACTAGGTGCTCAAGCAGGTAGATGCTGTCGAGGATAAAATCACGGCCATCGCTGTGCGCAAGACGCCTCGATGGCCCATTAGAACAATTTCTACTGCGACCCAAATTCTCCTGGTTCTATCAGACTCATGTGCATCCTGCCGAACAGCTTTCTGGCTGGCACAGTGCGTAACGGCCAGGGTTCTAAAACTCGGCTCTAGTCGGCGAGTACTCGGCGATTAGCCGTTGCTCGGTGGGCTGCCGAGGCGAGTTCGCCAGAATCGGCGCGCTACTCGGGCTGGCCGAGTAGTCGGTCGTAGCCGGGCCTAGTCGGCGACTAGTGGCGCATAGCCGGTCATGGCGCCCGTGACCACCAGGCACCAGCCGGCCCGACCGAAACAGCAGTGGCGCTCGAGTAACCAGACCGCCTCCGCTGCTCCGCTATTATGGTTTGGTGGTGCCGCCGCCGCCATCGCCGGTCGGCGTGCTCCGCCATCCTCCACGCTGCCGTCGTTGGCCGAGCCGCCGAGATCTAGAGCAAGGCTCCTCACCCACCACCGCACCCCGCTCCGGCGCCGGGCACGCACGCACGCCGCCACCCGAGCACGCGCACACTCTCCTCTTCGCTTCGCAGCAAGGCCGCCAGCCTCACTCCTCCCTGATCTAGACCACAGTCGTCGCTTTGCCTCCGCCAAGCTCCACCTGACAACCGGCATCGGCGACAGGTACCTCATCTGGCTCATCGTTGCTTCACTCCGACGTCGTTGCTCCACCCTGCTCTGCTCTTCGCCTGTGGACCCCAATCCCTGGACTGCCCCTACCCTCTCCTTTCCTTGCTGTTGGTGGTTCGCCCCATCCCCTCGCCTCTGCTCTGATTCCCTTTTCTGCTCTCGACCCATCAGTGTATGTGTATGACTTACACTGTGTGATGCTAGTGTGAGACTCCCTATCTTTCTCCTCTTCAATGTTTAGTGTTGTGTGAGACTAGTAAATAGTGAGCACTGTGCATTTGTATTTATTAATTTATTCTTGACAGGCTCTAATTATTTGGGATGTTGTTAACCAAGCACCGGTGGTATCTTGCTATTATACATGTAAATTTACCGAGTAATTGCTACCGAGTAATTCCGAGCACTCCCGAGTAATCCGAGTACTTGCTACTCCCTACCTCGCTGACCGCATAGCGCATAGCGAGTTCTTGAACCTTGCCTAAGATTCGTGTTTGAGTCCGACTCGAACAAGAGTTCTGCACGGCTACGTGAAGACCCGGACGTGGTTTCCCGGATTGGAGCAGACGTTGTGATCCCCAAGAATTAGAGTTTGCCTTATCTACCTCGGGATATATTTGGCATGTACTGAGTTCGTTACGATCTCGTGGTCAGCCCGGCCCGATTATCCCTCGGTAGGTCGGTTTGCTCAACACTATATAAACAGGGCCCCTACGGCGTGTAGAGGGGCCAATCCAAGACGATCTATCGACTAGAAGATCACATAATACTTCTTGTACACCCATAATCTCGCCGAGACCTGTTCGTCTCATCGAGTTCCCTCTTTGTAATTCTCTTTGATATAAAGAAAGGCTGAACGTAGGGCTATTATCTCCTCTGAGGGGCCTGAACCAGGATAAAAACCCTGTGTCTCCCTATTGCTCGTTGATCGCTGTTTGTCTTGCTCGGCAGGTCTTCTGTCTCCCTTCTCGAGAACCTTAGTTGACTTGGGTCCGATATCCCAATCGTCGATAGATGCCAAGCTTGGTGAAAGCGGCAGGGTGATGTGGAAGAGAATAATAGTGTCCTGGAGAGGTTGGTGGCACTCATAAGGGCATGGGGAGACGCTATAGTCGCTTTGGGTGTGTCGCGTGCCATGGTTGGCCAAGGTGCCGTTGTTCGAACAAGCCGCTCCCTGCAAGGCAACACGAAGGGTGCTCCTCCTTGCTGCCAAAGACCAGCTTGCATGCACTCCTCCCTACTGGCAGAGCTATTAGATCTTCAGTGCTCGAGTTTACCGGGGATTACTTACATTTGCTACTCAATCATCGTCCAAAAGCTCTATAGTCACTAGCTGCTTGTCGCTATAAACAACTAGAGATTTGCACTATCGTCATCGTGAAGCATGTGCACACGGTCGTGTTCGCTGTGTCTTGGCTCTGTCGCTGCTCCTCCTTGTCACCGTCATCGACGATGAAACATCGGTGACGGGACTCCATGCTAGCCCCTCTTTCCCCTCTCTTTCTTTTTCCCTTCCCCTTGCTCCTTTGTCATGTTGACGTTGAGCAATGGCGTGGTGGTGGGTGAGCGGCTCAATCTTCTACACCCAACGGCGTTGCCCCTCCATGGATGTGGCTCGACTAGAGCGTTCAGTCAAATCTCCCTAGCGGCTGGTGGATCCGGTGTTGGGGCCAATCAAATCTGGCGGTGGGGTAGCAAGATTTGGCGAGGTGGAGGATGGGATCAATGAGGTTCTCGTCAAATTCCACCTTGAGATATTTCCCTCGGTGGCACTGAATTTTACATTCTTAGGCGTTCTCAACGAGGTTCGTCTCTTTGCTGCCTTGCTCCTTGCCCTCCCTCGCACGAGGGTCGACGGTGTTGGGAGGTACCCCTCGTTTGGAGGTAATCTAGCAGTGTGGGTTGATGATTACAATCTTCACAACTATCCCCTAGCTTGTAGTCTATACGTATGGGCAATGATAGTGTATCTGGTGCCACTACCTTGTTGAATGTGGCGTCTCTTGGGCCGTCGGTTGACCGCCGGCTGGAGTGTTTGTCGCGGGTCTACTAAGGCTATAGTCTTGGTTGGATCAGTTGCATCGCCCTGTCAGGTCAACCACCGATGTTGGGTTGTTAGTGGTGGCTGACTATTGTGTCGTTGTTTTCTTGCTGGGTGGTGGTGTGGTCGGCTTTAAGTCGAGTTGGCAGCGTTGAGTTATGGTGTGGTTCGATGGTATGCATTGTGTTGTTTTTACTTTTTGCTATATTTTTTCTGCTACTAAGGTCTCGCCCTGGAGTGGCCTTTGGGACACGTGGCACTCTAAGAAGGACCCCACGCAAGGCTTTGGCCCGAGGGTGGTATCTAGGATGTGTGCTGCTCCGGAAAGAACCTGCGCGAAGTTTCACCTAGAGCAGACTCCAGGACACATGGTGCGAACATCTAAGATATTTTAAATACAAAGTTTAGTTTCCTGAGGTAGAGGCCACCCCTACAATAGCTCCCCACGTTATTTTAAATGTGTTACAACAGGTGCCCGGACAAATTGTTTGGTTTTGAGCCATAACCAAAATGTGCCTCGTTTCTTAGTTCTTAGTCTTTTACCTTTCTTAGCCTTTTATTATGTATATATAATAGTCTCGTAGATTTATTTTGGTAGACATTTTTTCTTGGCACACTACTACGGAACGGGCGTTGGTCCGGTTGAAACGAGCTTCACCCCGGTTTTGAACCGGACAGCCTTGAGATCGATACTGCTGGGCATCGATTGAGTTACTGAACAGGACTAAATCTCTCCTCGATAGGGCGCGAAATGTCCGAAGCGATATTAGGTCCCGGTTGGTTGCTCCAACCGAGACTAAGTTGTATGTATTAGTCCCGGTTTTACCTACCAACCGGGACTGAGGTGTCGGCGGTGACCAGCGGGGACACTATTGGTCCCGGTTGGTTGTTCCAACCGGGACTGAGCGGTGTATTTTGAATGTTATGCTTATTTAGTCACTAATTAAACCATATTTAACACAATTAGCAGATGCACAGCTGGTTGATAACTAAAATCGAAATAGCATTAAATATTTCAAATATGTATTACATCAGACCGACTCTGAGCATGGTAAGGAAATCAGCCATACTGTGCAATTACAAATATTCAGAGTTTACAAACATGTTTTAGAAATATTACACTTTCTCCCAATTTGACAAGATCAGCTAGTGCTTCCTTCCGAAATGGCTAGAAGCAAACAGTCCCGAACGTGACCATGGCAACAAAAGCGTAGGCCGACAAAATAAGAAGATGATATGAGCATAGCAGAGATGTATACATTCTTCTTGAGCAGTTCATCTCCTCTTTCTGAGCTCCTTGATCTTCGACAAGAAGACCATTTCCCACCCTTGAAGCTTGAGAACACGCATGTTTTGTAAGACCTCTGACATGGCCCTCATTCTAGCATCCTTGGCACCCATCGTCTTCTCTTGGTACTTAAGCTCAATCCTCACCGTCAAGATAGTGGCGTAAGGACAGCAAATGTTTGCGAGACCAAGAGTAGAATACAAGATGAGCATCGCCAGAGCAATCTGCATAGGGAATGCCAGAGCTCATGCTAGGTTCTCGGCGTCGAGGCCCGCCACATTGATCGTCTCCCCAGTTGAACGTTGACCCTAGCAGCCTCCTCCTACAATTCAAATTAAACACTATTATTTATCAAAAACAGTAGAAATAGCAACATGCTAGTATTTAAAATTTGCGGCCACATGAATAACACCACCAAGCCCACAATGTAATCGGATATATAAATTTGATCTTTACATTCTATCTTACTGATTTCGTCAAGAACATAAGCGGGGAAGGCGCTTCTCAAAGATAACCTTCGGTGCCCAAAGACTCTGTGACTCCACGCCATGAAATCTTCAATCTGCTCCTTTGTTAAACAACAAATATGTATTAGGTAGCTAGCTAGACATAAGTATCATACAATGTACACAAAGGCACATACACTTTTATCGGGATCTTTTACGTGCATCGCTCCTCGACGGTTGGCTAGTATTTTTGAAGGCTCAGGAATCTTATTAAGTATAGGTTGGTGATGCTCGCCGTCGGATTTATGACCTCATCTAAAAGGAAGCCGTGATTTGCTCTTGAATTGCTTTGACACGCACCGGCGATAGTTCCCGACCTTTTTCCAAACCTTTTTTTGCCAACTTTAGGGGAATCTATCATTAAATAGGGGATTAACTTATCAATCTATCAAACTATACAAAATGTTTGCAGAAGCTACCTAGGCGTTATTAAGGTAGTAATTATATATTACTCACCCCAAACCCTGCATTTTTTCTTGTGTACTCAGCGGTGCCCCCGATGAAGTTGTGCATCATCTCGCACACATAGTATCCGCATAAATTGTTTGCAGATGGTTGATGCAAGACCTGTGGTCGAAAAGTTGAAATAATGAAATAGATCATGGAAATTACGTTAACTAACAAAATACTCGTAATATGATATACATACATATTTAGCGATGTGCAAGTCGAAACGTGTCTTGAATGTTCCCACGGTATTCTTGCGGAACGCTATGCGGCACCTTTGCACATTTGATTACAAGTTATATATAATTGAGTTTGTTTGATATAGAAAGCGAAATAGTAAGATATGAATGGAAGAGCAATGTACCGTTGAGCATGGCGAGGAAGTCTTTGTAATTTTCAACCGGTCCCTTCTCGAGTCCATGATCGTGATCTTGCTATGATTTACCTCTATAATAAAAGGATCCATGAAATCGCACATATATATGTCAACGCGGTTTACTAATTAGTTCCAACAAGTGTTAACAAAAGGAATTAAAATAAGGCGATGCGAAAACACGACTTAAATTCGTAGGGTAGAAATATATATCTTTTGTGTCGTTGTGCCATTAGCCCTTCAGAAATGTGCGTCTCTCGTTGGTTGTGGGCTTAGGTTAGCCATGTACTCGTTAATGACCAATGGGTCAAGAAAGCCAAATTCATGGATTCCTCCATTGCGCATCTTTTAATCTCCATTCTACATAAGAAAAATTGATTTAGGCCTCGAAGTTAGTATAATATACTGGCTGGCACGATCGAAATTTACAAAGAATACACTTACAGCTGCCAACAAACCACCATGGTGACGTCGACCGCCAATCCCTGATATAGGTAATCTGAACCTCAAATTCAATCAAGAATTCAAAGTCCCCGGTAGAAATGGTGTTGCTTGAAGACGACGCCGATCATTTCCATACCATTTTCTGCTGCGCAAAATACCAATCATGGAGTTGCCGCAGCCGTTGTTAGGTGGGAAGCTCCTCACGCCTTACGAGCGATCCACCTTTCACATATTTCCATTGTACCTCACAACGGGATGTCCTTAAGGCCTAAGACCATATCTGGATCAAGCCCGACTTCAATGTAGAATTTCCTTTGCGCTTCCTCTTCTGAAATCGCTCCTCTAATGTTCCTTCTCGATTCCTTACGCAAGATGCGCCGTGATCCGACACTGGTGGTCTTTTCGGTTTGTCGATCTTATCCTTCAACGATAAGATACACCTCTTGCCTTTGTGCCATTCGTCCGTACCGGGCTGGACCCTCGGTGGAGATGGTTTGTTCGCAAAATGTGCGGTGACCTCGCCTCTTACTATCCGCTTCGGTTTAGTCTTCGGTCATATCATACTGGCACTTGGAGGTGTTTTTTTTCTGGATGACCTAGGCCCTGTCTTCTTGAGAGGTGAAGGCCCCCCATCACGCCGGCTTGACCTAGCCGGCACCTTCTTGGGAGCTATTTGCTTAGTAGGGTGGTCTGTCTTGGCCGGTGTGTTAGTTGGAGTTTCGTGTGAGAGGACTCGTTCAGGAGTTGATACAGGAGACCGTGGAGAGGACATGGGCATGTTACCTTTGAAAATTATGAACCGTTTGCACCACACGACGATGCTGTGTACTGCTTCTCCTAGCTTAGTGGTCCCATCACCTCCTTCAATGTCGAGGTCTAGGTCCTCGTACCCCTGGCATACCTCTTCCACGGAGACCTTGGCGTAGCTCGGGGGTATCTGTTGGCCATGGATGACCTGCCCTGCCTCCATTGGGAAAGCCATGCCTCAAATGCCTTGATGGAGAGGTTCCGCTCAAGTGCAGCTCACAAGGTGTCGGCACGTGATGTCGCCCACGGATAGCGGGCCAAGTCTTCTTCGGTAGCCCACCGAAGCACTGCCTACTCCGCCGCATGGAGGGGCTAATGACGTTGGGATTACCGGGAGGTTCTGGCGACCGGCCTCCCGCGCTGGCTCAAGGCTAGCCGCACCTCTCTTCGAATCTGCTTCTTGTATGCTCGCTTTGTGTTGCTTGTGATTGCTCTTCAAGATCGAGGAGGTGTTGTGCTGTCGGCCCTTGCTCCTCGACCGACTCTCTGAAGTCTCGCCTCCTGCGGAAACCAACCTTCCACGGACGACGCCAACGCCTCGTGTACGCCCGGTGGTGCTCGTGGTTCAGTAGGGCCTTGTTAGCTCATCGTTCTCCCTATCCGCACGAAGATGCCTTGGGCCGACTCTTCGTGCGCCTCTTGAAGCCTTCTTGCAACATCTCCGATCCTTTCACCAAAATCGGTCACTGTCGTCGTCAAGGCCGCCATGACCAAAGAACCAATTCCTCGATCCGTCGGACCATCTCATTGTTACGGGCTCCACACCTTTTACAAGCGTGTCATGTTCCTCTTCTCCCATTTGGGTATCGCCTTGCGGTAACCACCGTACGAGAGACGATGGTGGTATTGCTTCTTTGCCGATTTTGCTTATTCTTTTCACTCATACTCGACCTTGTTGAGAAGTTTTGTACCCTACAAATTCATCCCAATGATCTTGCGGCTTAGGGTATTTATTGAAGTCAGGGAGTACATTATTCTTAACGTACTCGTTGTTTAACTTCTTCTTGAACGTCTGGAATGCCATTGCCATCTTCTTCAATGTGTAACTCTTCACCTTCTGTTCGGTCCCATCGGGGAAGGTGAAAACTTGTTTCATATCGGTCCATAAGGTGTTCTTGAGGTCTGCAGGTACGTCGTCCCATTTGACAATGCTAATGGGCACATGGTCCCTAACAATCGTTCCGAAGTCGATCTAAACTACCAATCGCCGATGTTTGCTTCAAAGGCTCGCCTTCCTCGCTGACTTCGGTGATTCTGTGCCTTGACTTCGGCCTCTTACTTTGACCTCGCTGACGTGACTGGGTACTGGTTTGACCAGACCGGGTGGCTTCTACGGCCTCGGTGGCTTGTACGGCCTCACCGGCTTCCTCATCGGCCTCGGTGGCTTCTACGGCCTCACCGCCGCCGCAGTTCAACTCACATCCGGATCACCCCAAACATCTCCATCAAAAATTCTTCATCACCAATCCCTCCGCTCGCCATTGTAACAAATAAAGGCACTGAAAATACAAGTGCATCCTCACATAAGGCACTGATAAATTGCTTGCAAGTTTTAACTAACTTGTGAAGCTAAATCGGATAGTGAAGCTAACGACCCTACAAACATTATATAAGCAGAGATGCTTAATGATCATTTTGAGGAAATCAAATAAGCACTGCAATGCTTTAGGTCACAGAACAAACAATTCAACAATGTCAGCAGCGAATAGAGGCTAGAGCAATGTCAGATGTGAAATAGGTCGAGAATTAACAGCAACACGGATGACCTCTCGTCGGAGGGAGTTGTAACGGCGGCGACGCCGAGAGGGTTGTCGTGGCGGCGGCGACTTCACGGGGCGTCGTCGGACGATGTAAGCGGCGGCGACACGGACTGTGGTGTCGGAGAGGTTGTAGGCGGCGGCGATGGCGGCGGCGTTGTCGGAGGGGTTGTCGGCGTGGCGACAAGAGCGGCGGCGACGTCGGAGGGGTTGTCGGCGAAGCGACACGAGCGGGCGATGTCGGTGGGTCGTAGTGGGTGGCGACACGGCGCCGGCGGCGTCCGCCACGCGTCGTCCGAGGGTTTGTAGGCGGCGGCGAGGGGACGGTGGCGCCGGATGGTTTCTAGGCGGGCGAATCCGGTGGCGGCGGTGTCGACCTAGGGTTAATTTGGCGCGGATTAGGGTGAGTGTTTTGAAGAATTGGGGAAACGGACATATAGGGCATCAATCCTGTTGATTCTAAAACCGTATTAACTCCACTATCAATCTGGTTGGAATGTTAAACCGGAGCAATGTAGGCCTTCATCCGGTTGGATTACTAAACCGGATTAATGATCCTTTTTCCCAAAAAAATTTGTGTTGCGGGGCGTAGTGGGCTCGAACTGCTGGCGACAATGAGCCTGCTGCTTCGCCTGGCTGCTAACCGGTTGGACGCTATACGCTGCGTTTTGCAAAGTGGAGCGATTGTTTAAATGGATTGAAAATATGTATTATGAGAATTTCCAGCAAATGAGGTTTCTTTTAATATTGTAAGTATTGTTCAGAATAGTTTATTATCACTCTGTCATACGAAATATTATGAAATATTCATTGTAATGTTTAAATTCTGTCATTACTAGAAATTACATTAAAGAGTATAAAATTCCAGTTAATTCCGTTTAGTAGAATAAATATCAGTAAATTCCATTAAAAACTAAAACTACTACATAATGTCTAATCGGCGCCCTCGCCATCATCGCTATCCTCCTCTCGTCGCCGTCGCCGTCCGCATTTGTCACCCTCGTCCCATTGTCGTGGTCTCGACGACGAGCCATTGCCGTCGGCTTCGCTTGCCACCGCCGAGTTCGGGTCGAGTCGCCGCCCCTCCGGATCGTCGGAGAGATCGTCGTACTGTCGTCGTCGCACCACCATGGCGCCTCATCCTCTTCCGAACTGGTACCCTCTGAGAGATGCCACCCAGGGGAGTGGCAAAACTCAGAGAGCCTCCACCGCTTTGTACATATATGCAACTACTTTGTTTTTACAAGTGATCCTTCGTTGTGGTCATGGCGTACGTAAGGGGCATCGTCATCACCATTGAGGATAGTAATGTCTACATCCACCGAGAAAGGCGGCAGCTCGTTGAACTGATTATACTCTTCTTCATCCGCACGCCTCAACTCCGACAATCCTTCTTTACCGGAAGAACAATATGGTGTCTTGGCTTATCAAGATTACAAGTATTATCCTTCGCCTTTTGGTACTCCGTCCCTTTTGCATTTTCGGTTTGCTATCCATGTCAATCACATAGAAAATCAGGTGACATCATTGGCGAGCACAAACGGTTCGTCCTCAGAGGCCACTTGCTTAAGGTACACGGTTGTCATCCGTGCATCATTAATCTGGACAAATTGTCGGTTTGACCCATTGGCATCGAAATAGAGGGACTTTCAAAGGTCCGTACTCGAGCTCCCGTTTCCTCTATAAAACCATAATAGGTGTCCATGTTTCCATTTTTGTCCAATGCATCAATTCAACACCGCTATTTTGGTTCGTGCTCTTGCTATCCCGAGATGCGATGTAAAATGTGTATCCATTTATCTCATACCCTTGCCATGATACGATTGTCATTGATGGTCCCCGAGTTAAGAGTTGCAATTGTTCGTGGACACCCTCCTTGCCCAACAATTTGCTTTTGTAGCCAACCGCCAAAACTCTCTACTTGCTTGTTTGCGATCCACTTTTCTCGACCTCCCTAGGTATTCGCCTCAGAGAATCTTCTCGTGGTCATCGACATATGGAGCCACTAAAGTCGCTTGCTTCAATCTTGTGAAATGTGCTTGTCTAAATGATGATATCTTTGCAAAAGGATTCTTTTCTCCTAGAGTGCCTTTTCCTTGTAGCCTCCCCTCATAGCGTGATACTGAGCACGCCAATCGGATTCAATTCATTAATGTAGTCGATGCAAAACTCAATCACCTCTTCTCGTACCAACACCACGGCAATGCATCCTTCCGGGCGAGACCGTTACTAACATATTTTTTAGCATACCCATGTACCTCTCGAAAGGAACATGTTTGTGTAAGAAGACGGGTCCGAGAATTTCTAATCTGCTTTCACCATGTAAACCATAAGATGGACCATCATATCAAAGAAGGACGGAGGGAAGATCATCTCAAGGTTGACCAAAGCAATGACAATATCATCCTCAGATTACATAACTTATCCGGATCTATGACATTTTGTGATATGGCGTTGAAGAACGAGCACACCTTCACGATTGTCCTCGTACCTTGCCCGCGTAACACCTCTCAACATCACTGGCAACAACTGGTCATCAACACGTAACAATCATGCGATTTCACGCTTACGATTTTATTCTCTTTGTGTTTATAAGTCTTCTTATGTTCGACGAGTATCCGGAAGGACCTTAACATTGTTTAACAACTTAATCATGTTCTTTTCTCTTCTTTGCTTGGAGTGTAGCTCGCAGGATGGAGGTAATGCCCTTTGTCTCTTTCTTGCGGATGTAATTCTGCTCGAGTCCTAATAGTTGTAAGTCCTTCCGTGATTGAATAGTATCTTTTGATTTGCCGCACATATCTAGGAATCCTAGCAAGTTCACGCAGACATTCTTCGTTATATGCATAAAGTCTAATGAGTGGCGAACCTCTAAATCTTTCCAGTAAGGCAAATCCCAAAAAATTGATTGCTTCTTCCAACTAGCCTTCTTCTTAGTTTCTTCAGGAGGGAGTGATGGGACAGGTTTGCTACCATGACCCTTTTCAAATACGATTTTCAGATCCTTCACCATGGAAAATAAATCGCCTAATCGTGATGCTTAGGCTTCTTGCGGTTCTCTTCCGTCCCATCAAAATTAATCTGTTACTCCGTGAACGGGTGCTTCAGTTTAGGAACCTCGATGACCCATGTATACAACCTTCCGAGAGTTTGTCGTACTTGTCTTCCATATCGCCCAAGCACTCGATGCGTGCTTTATATCCCTTGATAGATAGGCCCGACAGTTACCAAGTCTTGGCTACCATTGATGGTCACGAATAGTAATGCACGTGGGTGAAGTACTCTTTTGTATTCATCCCATACACGCACACCATCGCTCCATTAATGTTAGCAGATCTTCGATCAACGGTTTTAGGTACACATCGATGTCGCTCCTCGTTGCTTGGGGCCTTGGATGAGTAATGGCATCATAATATACTTCCGCTTCGACACAACCAAGGAGGAAGATTGTAGATACATAGAGTCACCGCCGTGCATCGTGATTGGTGCTCAACTCGCCGTAGGGTTCATCCCATCTCGACTCAACGCGAAACCGTATGTTCCTCGCACGCTTGAAAACTCCGGTATTTCCTATCAAGTTTTCGCCATCGCGACCCATCTGCTGGATGTTTTAGCTTTCCATCAACGCTACGAGCATCGCTGTGCTAACGCATCATCTTCGCATGCTCTTTGTTCGCAAATGACGCTTCAACCGAGGAATTATAGGAAAGTACCACACCACCTTAGCGGGGTTCTCTTCACCTTACGTGCCCCTCTACCTCACCTGCATCATCACGCTTGGTCTTATACCGCGATGTTTTACACACCGGACAAAGCTTCCAAATTCTCACACTCATTGCGATAGAGGATGCAATCGTTACGGCATGCATGTATCTTCTCAGACTTCCAAGCCCAAAGGATGAGAGCTTGCTTGGCTTCGACGTAGTTTCGTGCAATGTGTTACCCTCTCGAAGCAACTTCTTCATGAGGCCTAACAACTCGTTGAATCCCTTATCGACAATCCATTTGCCGCCTTCCATTGCATTAGTTCTAGTATGGTACGCAACTTTCGTGTCCTCGTCTCAGCTTGGATACAACAAAGTGTTTCATAGTCCTCCCAAAGGCGCTGAAACTTTTCATAATGCCTTTTATCAACGATTCTCCTCTCCATCAAGCAAAGATCTCGGTCTATATCATCGCCGCCAAACTCCCCTACATATGTTCGAAATAACGTGTTGGCCAGCGTTCGAGATATTATCGCCCACCGTTCTTCTTCACCTGTAATCTCTACTTGCGTGCTTGGTCCAACAGTATAATTTTCCATAAAACCTCTTGAGATCAAATGAAAATGAATTTGCTCACGCTTGCCCACTCCTTTTGATTCTTGCAATCAATACATTGCAACATATATAGTCTAAGGTAATATTGGTTTCAACATGACGAATAAAAGTTTCTAAACCTCCACGAATCTGCGAGGAACATCGGTCCATGTACATCCATCGCCGATCCATCTGCATTATACATATTCATAGCATTGAGTGTAACGATACCTTATGATTAAATACACATATTGATACCATACAAACAAACATCTTGCAAGACTAAATACTCCGGGTGAATCAAAGAAAGATCATCCATCATTGATAATATTAGGAATTTGGTGTAGATATGTGGAATTAAAATAATAATATTTTTAACATCCATCATTCATGAAATACCCTTCCCAATCCTTGTCCCTCCATTAATCAATGCTAGTACACATGCAAACATGATTTAACAATACACATACAAACATAATCCGATACTTCACATACAAGCATCCAATGATAGTACACATTAAAATGCATCAATAAACATATAAAGTCTCAAGACGCATAATTATAATAATTGTTCGACAACAACAATTCTTAAATGCATAAAATTAAATTAAAATAAACATAGAATGTGATCTCGATGTCTCAATCACACTCTATGGGAACGTGACTTCCCTTGCCTCGCCTCGCCTGCCTCGCCTCGCCTCGCCTCGCCTCTTGCCGCCTTGCCCTTGCCCTTGCCCTTGCCCTCATTACCACCATTTCCGCCGCCATCGCCTCGCCTCGCCGCCTCGCCCTCGCCTCGCCTCCTCATCACCACCGCCACCGCCATCGCCGCGACGTGGCACTTCATTGGTCGCCACGTATTTTTTGTCTTTTGCTTTTTCGTGGTTTTCCTTCCCCACAACAAGCAATGGTGGAGGGCAAAACACTTTAGAAAACAAAGACATTTTGGACCTAGTTGGAGGGCGTGGTTTCGATGTTAGTGGCGTTGTCACCGTCCAACAAGACATCCTAAATCTGGACGAAAATTTAATGGAAAAACACAGCAAAAGGTCGGTATTTGTAGTTCTTGCCGGTAGCGATGGCGGCGGTGGTCTGCGGCGGCGGCGGTGGCGATGGTGGCGGTGGGATCGAAACGAGGACGCGATGCGGTGGATAAATGTACCTCAGGCGTGGTACGGAGAGGCGCCGACGAATGGGCGAAGCGCTAGCTGCGACGACGAGAATGGCGAGGTCGGGGCGTGGTGACGACGCGGCAAAGGGGCGACACGAAGCGTTGTTCGATGATGATCCGATCCCTTTCACCGCTTCCCCAAGCGGCGAAGAGAGGCTCCCCACTCCTCCTTGCTCTCGCCTCGCCAGCCTCCTTGCTCCTCGGCTCCGGTCTCCGCCTTCCTCACAAGCGCTGCGAAGCTCTCAAAAGCGCGGCGATAAGAAGACGACGCAGTGACTTTTTGTTACCGGAGGAGAAATGGCTCTAATTATCGGAGCCAGATAGTCCCGGTTTGTCACACCAACCGACTAATAGTTAAATATCGCCCCGGGTTGTAACACCAACCGGGCCTTTTGTGACGAGAGAAATGGCGCCAATTATCGGAGTTTGTTATTAGTCCCGTTGATATACCAACCGACTAAGATTCCACCTACCAACCCACGCTAATCGACGATTGGTCCCGGTTGGTGGAACCAACCGCCTCGAAACCGCCCTTTTGCCTCGTTACTATTGAACCGGATCGAAAGTTAACCTCAATCCCGTTTGATGAGAACTCTGACCGATGTGCCGGGATGGAAGGCCCGTTCCGTAGTAGTGGCAATTTTGATTAGTTTAGATTGCGCTCTTATAATTTATGTTTCTGTAAACCAAACTTTCATGTTTTTCGAAGCCGTCTTTCAGATATCCCATGACTATTGTGTTGACGTTATTAGTTCGTTCGATCATTCAATCATGGCCCCACGCGCCGTATTCCATTTTTTTCTTTGTTTTAAATCATAACAGGGCACCCTGATGTAACTAGTATAATAATTAACATTTCCTCTAGCAATTCCACTTTGATCACTTCGGTAACTTTCTAACACAATCATTGATACGTCTCAATCAAAAAAGATTCTGTGGCATCGAAGCTCTTTTCAGTCCTAAATTTTATGCATACGGATATGTCAGATGTTTGGATAGGATATGTATACACACATACATCACAACCCCGGCTTTTACGGCCATCGAAAATGACATCGATAAAAAATAGTACTGAAAATTGTCTCCTTTCATTATCATCAGGGATCCAGCACTTTTGTTAAAATATTTACCTCCGGAAACATGGGATGAAATCATGCAATTTTCTGTTTTATCTGAGACGTTCGGAGCAGCCTTTTTTTTTTCCTAAAGAAAAAGTGTTCGGAGGAGCTTTGGTTCTCTTCTTGTTTCATGCACTATGCTGCAAACGAGACGTCCGATGTTTTTTAAAAATATTGAACGCCGTTGCAGTAGGTTAAAAAATGTTGCATTTATATAAATAAAAAATGTTGCATATTTAAAACTAAAAGTTGTATCAACGTGATTAAAAATGTTGCAGTAGTTGACGGCGTGTTCTCCGCTCAACCACCGCGGATCATACCCCTGGTCAGATTTTTAGACTGCTAGCCAACTCGATCAAGCTCGGTTCGATTTGAGCGTCGGGCACAACGAGGTGCGACTTCACCGATTTACCTGTGTTCGACTTCGCGGGTAATAGTCCTACTCCCCGCCGAGCCTTAACTCTTTTTCGATTGTGGTTGAATGGGGATGTGTTTACAGAGCGTTTGAATGCACGAATGCTAGTGCACGCATTCCCTTCCCTCTCTCCTCCCTTTTATACAAGCTTTGGGGTGGCGGAGAGAGCCGAGGGGTAAGCGATCTGATTTCAAGATAATCGACACGACTCGGCTGAAGAGACGAAAACGTGTCGCCGCCCATGTTTGCAAGCGCCGCCCTCGCGTGTTCGCAGTGGCCTCGACCCGCATCCTGCCGGTGAGTCTGCGGGTGGGCCCCGCCGCTCCTCCCGACGCAGGCGGCCTCCTCAAACAAAACTTCTCTCGCCGATCAATTCTTACGTACCACAAAGGATGCCGCCGCCAGACCGCAAAGGTCATCAGAGTGGTAATCATGTCTTCAAATGCCTATCCGCGCGATGTCTTATTAATGCGCTTCGCTCTTCGCAGCAGGAGAGCCTTCATTCAAGACTCCTTCGCAATGCTCCTCGCCGCTGGCCCACTGGCGCGTGGGACCTCGCCTCCTTCAGAGGGGCTCGCCCACGACCGCCTTCGAGAACTCTTCCTACCTCGATATTTATTACACCGACAGAGCCCCGGACCACCGTGATACGCGAACCGTCGCGCCGATGTCTGGTTATCTTTTGCGTGGCGGAGATTTAATCGTGGGGCCCAACTCGCAACGGCCGTACGCCTGATTCTCCACCTGCGCACGATCTTCCTTGGGGAACCGTCGCTTTTCGCGGGAAACCGAAACGCGCGAGGCAATGATGGCGCCACGCGCGCTCGTGGGGGCGGAATCCAAACCGTCGCGCTCGCGCCCCACGCCTATAAATACTTCTCTTGGCGCTGCGGCTAATCCTTCCGCGCTAAGTCCTCAAACTGCTACTTGCCTCCATCACTACCACCACGAGCCTTCTTTCTCTTCGCCACCAAGTCTTTCGCCAGCGCCACCGCCAAATTTTCCATGGCTCCCAAGCGCAGCAAGGGCCGCCGCGGGGATGCCGCACCACCTTCTGGAGCTGTTCTGCCTGCTTCCACTGTCGATGAGGATTAGGTGGCGCGGCTTCGAGTCTTCGTGCCGCCGACCGCCGCCCGGTTCCGCGCCGGCACCATCATGCCGAGTCATCGCGCCGGGGAGATCGTGACCTTCTCCTGGACGATGCTGGCGGGCCTTGTCCCGCCGTACTCGAATTCCTCTTGGGGTGCTCGCTTATGGGATCCAGCGGCGACCTTCCCCCCGCTCGATCATGGCCTCACCATCTTCGCCCACCTCTGCGAGATGTTCGTGGGGACAATGCCAAGCCTTCCGCTCTGGCGCCGACTCTTCATCCTCAAGACACGGCTCGCGCTCGCGCGGTTGGGAGTCATATTTCGCGCTCGCGAGGCCTCCGCCTTCATACCGCCATGTCAAGTCCAACTGGAAGGATCGACACCGGCGGTGGTCAGATGGAAGACTCCGGTAGCCGCGGCGATCTTGTCCTTCCCGACAGCTTCCGCAGAGCCCATCGCCGACCGGGGGCCCAAATAGACGATCCAATGGTGCGGATGCGATGATGGCGCGCGATTGCCGAGCTCCGCCGCCGGGGGCTTACCGGAACCCACGTGGTGGCGGACTTTTTGCGGCGCCGCTTTTGCCCGCTTCGCTTGAGGGCGCGTCCGCTGGGCGTACTTTACGGCGACAACGACGGACCCGCCTTTGCTCTTGGAGGTGAATACTCGCGTTCTTTTGATTTCACGACCTTGCGGTACGCTCTTTCCTTCGCCAATCTTATGGTTTCCTTTTCGCTCATCCACCGCAAGGAACGTGCCGGACGACGTGCTCGGATCGGGTGGCGGGCTATCGCCCCACCGGTCGGTGACACTTCGCGCTGCAGAATCCTCCCCTCTCGCGATCGATCCACGGAGCGCAACCAATACTTGAGTGCGCCGCCCCTATTGAGGTCTTCGTCTCGGTCCAAGTGGCACGGGGCCACTACAGATCCGCGATTCGCCTCGGCGACCGCCCAAGCTTCGCGGCCGCCGCTACCTCTGCCAAGGCGGCGACTCGACAAGGCCCGGAAGCGCCGCCATCCTCGCCAGGATGATGACGACGAGGAGGAGAGACGAGTCCAAAGAGGGCTCGCCCTCCAACCCCGAAGCTTCGCCACATCGCTGCCCTCTAGCGGGCCTCGCTGCTACGCCGCCGCTCCGCCATCGGGCGAGAGCGGGCGACTCTTCCGAATAGCGCGCCGCTGCGCGGTCTTCTTCCGCTCCGTCCCACGCTGGCGCTCCTGCCGGCGGCGCCGCCGTCGTCGGCCTCTCTTTGCTTGGTGCTTCTGCCGCCGGCGCCACTCATACGGCGCCGACCGCCGCCGGCACGGCGGCGATCAAGCGATCAGCACGCCGCCGCCAAGAACAAGCGACTTGAGCTCCCCTTCGGCTTCGCCGCCAGGCGACCGCTTCAGTTGGCTTTCCTGCGCTTACGATATTTCACATTAGGGTTAGCATGCTACACGCTTTGCATACCAACCTGCTTTGTCCTTCTTGAACAGGCGGCGCTGGGCGTCGAGCTCTGCTCCGCGACTCGCCAAATTTCACCGCTTTCGCCGCTCCTTCGACGGAGGTCGCTCTGCGGCGGCGGAGTTCGCCAATGACGCGCCGGAGAACCCTCGCCATCAAGGTCATTGGCGCCCGCTTATCTCGGCCCGGATCACGACGTAAAGCGCGCCGAGGCGCTGACCTCTCCCGCACTGGCGACGCGGAGGAAGCCTCGCTTTAGCGGAGCGATCTGCCGGCGAAGCTGCGGCGAACCCTTGGCCGAGAGACCGCCCTGGCGAAGGCGATGACCAGCGAGGTCATGCAGCGGTAAGCCACCGCCGCCTCCGCCGCCAAGCGGATCGAGACCTCCGCTGAACGCTTGAAGCGCCCAACCTCGCCGACATGTTCAGACCGCTTATCATGCGCTTCCGGACGCCTCGCATCCACTGGTGTTACCTTGCATCCTCATTGAGGAGACGGTTGCGCAAGACGCCGGCACCGTGGGGCGAGCCGCCGGCCTCGCGCGGTCTCCCGGTGGCGTTGCGGACGCGGGCGATCAAGATCGCCGCCAAGGCGCTCGGCGGCGCGGTTCATCTTGAGCAACCGTTTTGCTCGAGACGCGCGTTTGATCTCGATGCGCCACCGGGCGACCTTTCGCGCCCGCTTGGACCGGTTTGAGCGGTAGCGGTCGACACCGCCGCCACGTGTCCATGATGGGCGGCGCCGCTCCAATGCGAAGATTTAAGACGAGGAGGAGAAGCGAGACTTCGTCTTTTTACCTTGTAAATGTTGCCTATCAATGCAAACAAACTTTTGCACTTTTGCCATGAGTCTCACTTGAACTTCGCACAATTTAAACTTGCGAAATCGAACAAGGGCACTGGCGGCGAAGGCTTTAGATCGAACGCTCGCCGCAAGTGAGCGCTGTTTCTTTAGGCATCCGTTACTTCAACCCTTATGGCCTTCGCAACCCGACTTAAACATTACGTGGCGAAGCGCTTAGCTTCCGGAAGTGGTCTAGTCGCCGGTGCATTGTTGGCGCATTGCCTAGACCGAGCCAACACACCGGCTAGAACCCGCCTTCCGTCGCTTTGCCTCGCACCAACAGTAAGTTATAAGCGTTTGTCTTTGCGATTAAGGGCCATCACCATAAGTACTTTCGCTACCGACTTTTCGGTATCGTTTTCTAACAGACCTTTTCCAGCTAAACCAGCGATCGCTAAAAGCTTTAGACGAGCTTTACTGCTGAAAGTGAGCGCTTTTTCCTCGTGCATCCGGTTACTTCAACCCTTATGGCCTCTTTGCGAACCGACCACGACATCGCGTGGCGAGAACTTAGCTTCCTGAAGTGGTCTAGCCGCCGGTGCCATTGTTGGCGCATTGCCTAGACCGAGCCGACGCGACCAGTTAGAACCCGCTTCCGTCGCTTCGCCGCCTAACCATGAAGTCGCAGTATTCGTCCTTGCAACTAAGGGCTATCCGCTTTGAGTACTTTTTTTCGCTACCAACTTTCAATGTATGCTTTCTAATGACTTGAGGCGAAAAAAAACAGTGCCCACAAGGAGACAGACTTATCTCTTATTGAAGATGGCTTTGTACAATGCAGCCCCGAGACGAAGCGGTGAAGGAAGAAGACCTCGCCGCTCGGCTCCAAAGGAAGGCCAAAAAGCTCTTGACCGCTTCCTACGGTAGAACTTCCTCACCGCCGACGCTCCAAGTGTTCGCCAATTCGCGACCATCCTCGAATCTGAGCTCGACCGAGCTCAAGCGGAGATCGAGACCACCTTGAAGGGCCCTCCACGGGGAGATAGCTAGGCACCCGCTGCGCTTGACTTTTGCGCAGAACGTGGTCGCCATCGCCAAGATTCTCACACACACCCGCTTTGCTTGATAACGACGCAGCGCCCGGCTTTGGTACTTGGCGGCCGGATCGCCGCCGCCTCGGATCTCCTCCAAGATTCACTTCATCCCGACGGTCGTGGTCTCGTCTTCGCTGAACGCCGCCACCTTGGGGACCCAAAGGCGAGCTCGATGGGAGCACCGCCTCGAGCCGCACACGAGGAAGAAGGGGTCTCGCCGGTGGCCTGTTAGAGTTGTCCGCAGCCCTGTCTGACGCGGGGACTTCTTCCGCCAGCGCTTGCAGCGCTTCTCCAGCGATCGAAAGCACTTGTCTTGAGTCCTTTGAGTACTTCCGCATTTGACCGCTTCCACTTGCCCATTGCTCTTCGGTGCGAACGGAGGCGGCACGCCTTGGTACCCAACTCTTCGCACCGATCTTGGAAATCGCGCTTTTAAACCGAAAGCGCCGTTGTCGATGATGATTCATTGGCGACATCGAACCGACGAAGATGCTCTTCATAAACTTGATAGCCGCATTTGCGATGTGATCGCCGGGACCGGCGAGGCTTCAACCCACTTAGTGAACTTGTCGATGGCGGCGAACGATGAGTATAACCTCCGGTCGCCCATGGAACGGGCCTGTAATGTTCAAATTTAGACCGCGAACGCCAAGAGAGTGGAATGGTCTGCGGCGCTGGGCCGGTCGGTGGATCTCGCTTAGCATGAAATTAGCACGCTTCACATCTCTTCAGCAGCTCGAAGGCATCCTCGAGGGCGAGAGGCCAATAAAGCCGTGGCGAAAGCTTTCCCAACCAACGCCCGGCCTCAATGGCTCCCGCACATGTCTCCATGGATCTCGAGAGAATTTCACTCCCGCTTCCCGAAAGGACGACTTCAAGAGAACTCCGCTTGCGCCGGGCGTCAGGTCCCCACCTACTGTATGGCGCTTGGCCTTGCGCGCTATCTTCTCACCGACGCCACATCGCTGGGATCACTCCATCCCGCAGTAGGCTAGGATCGGATCCATCCACCGCCTTCCCGGACGAGTGTGACGACGTTTCAGACATTGCCGCCGACGACTCGCCTCCTCGACAAGCTTTCGCCTCACCGCCTCGGCGGCTTCTTCCGCCTCCTCCTCCAACCGGGAGCTGCGGCAGGTTGGTGACGTCTCCTCGAAGTGGGGCTGCGTCGAAAGCGCTGTCCCGCCAGAGTTGGGGCTGCGCGACGGACGGCCACAGAAGTCTTTCTTCAAAGACCCCACCGAACAGTGCCCTTGATGAGGCAATCTGGGACAGTTCATCCGCCATGAAGTTGTCGCGGCGAGGATGTGCACGGCCCAAGCCCTCGGTGCCGCTCCAACCGCGCGACTCTCCGCCAAGTAGGCCGCCATGACGGATCCGAGCAGAGAAATCCTTCCTCGCTGGTTGATGACCGGAGAGAGTCGCTTTTACTTGTAGCCGCGGATGCCAAGGGTCGGTTACCGAGCCCGGCGAGCGATCCTTCATATTCCGCGACATTGTTGGTGGCGCTGAAGTCCAACACCACCAGTGCCGGATGACATCATCGGGGAGACACCAGACGACGCCACTTGAAATTTCTCCACCGGAATGAGCCGTCAAGAAGAGAGTCCACGGCGAGGGTGCCGGGTGTCTTCACTCTGTCCGCCGGAGTCCACTCGCCGATGAATTCCGCCAGAGCTTGCCCTTTGATGGCCGCTCGGGAGCGAATTTGAGATCGAATTCTGCCACTCATGGCCCATTTGGCGACGCGACCGTCCGTCCTCGCGGTTGAAGAGGATCTCCGCAGGGATACTTGGTCAACACTGAACTTCGCCCTCAAAGTAGTGGCGCAGCTTTTCGGACGCCGTCGGCACGGCGTAGAGCATCTTCTGTGCTGTGAATATCTTGTTTTGCGTCGTGGAGGACCTTGCCGACGTAGTAAATGGGCGCTGAACGCTTTCTTTTCCGCCACCAAAGACCACCCGACCGCTGGGGGTTTGCCGCGACGAGAGGATCGGCGGCTCGCCTGGTCCGGGCGACCAGACGGGCGGGAGGTGAGATACTTCTTCATACCGTCGAACGCCTCCTGCGCCTCCGCCGCCCACTCGAACTGGTTGGTCTTCTTTAGGAGCTTGAGCAAGGAGACTTTTATCCCCAGGCGAGCTATAAAGCTGCCCGTGGAGGTCAAGCAACCCACCAAGCAATCAGATCTGTCGAAGTCGCGTCGGGGCTTCATGTTCTCGATCGCGCGATCTTGTCGGTTCGCCTCAATCCCTCCGGAGACGAGGAATCCCAGCAGTTTGCCCGACGGAACGGCGAACACACATTTATCTGGGTTAAGCTTGATGCAGTACTTTCTCAGATTGGTGAAGGTTTCTTGCAGGTCGCCGATCAACTCCTCCTCCTTCTTGGACTTCACCACCAGATCATCAACATACACATCCAGGTTTCGCCCTATTTGGGGGCGGTGAGCGATGTGCATGGCCTTCTGATAGGTTGGGCCCGCATTCTTCAGTCCGAACGCCATCCTTGTGTAGCAGTAGACGCCCATGGGCGTCACGAAGGCGGTCTTGTCTTCATCTTCTCGGTCATGCAAATCTGGTGGTACCCGAGTACGATCCGTAAAGACACCGCCGCGACCTCGCAATGAGTCGACGATGAGATCGATCGCGGGCAGCTGGTACGGATCCTTCGCACGCCTTTGTTGAGGTCGGTGAAGTCCACGCACATCCTCCATTGTTGGATTTCTTGACGAGGACGGGTTCGCAAGCCACCGATGGGCGACATCGCGACGATCCCCGCCTAAGAGCTTGTCCACCTCTGGCGGATAACTTCGGCGCTTCACCGATCGCTTCCGGACCTTCGCGATGACCGGTCGCGCCGGGAAAGTCGCCAATTTGTGCTCAATCACCTCCACGGGACCCCAAACCATGTCGGACGGTTGCTACGCAAACACGTCTGCGTTAGATCGGAGGAAGGAGACGAGCGCCTTTCTATTTGGCGCTAAGAGAGGCGCCACCCGAACGGTTCGCCGGTCGACTTCGCTTCAGGAGACCGCTTTAACCTCGGCGGACGAACCGGAAGGCACGGTCTTCGCGGAGGAGCTCCAGAGTCGAAGCTTGACCTTCGGCACCGACGCCCCGCCAAGGCGAGAGCGTCCTTGTCGCGAACGGCACCTCCGGCGGTCCACTTTCAAGACGATGGGGCGGTGGCCCCGGATCTTCACCACCATATACGCATAGTGGCAACAGCCATGAACTTGGTCACCGCCGACCCAAAGATAGCGCCAGGGGAGGTCGAAGTCCGCCACCTCGAACTCGAGCATCTCGGTGCGGAAGTTGCCGGAGTTTCAAAAGTCACCGGAGATCGACGCGCTTCGGCCGACGGACTCAATTTCGCGCGATGTCAAGAATGGGAGCGTTGGACGAAGCTCCGTTCTGTCGATCTCGAGAGCGCGGCAACCCGGCGGACAGAGGTTGAGGAACTCCTCCGTCTACCAAAGACCCGCCTCTAACTTTACATTCGGACCGTGGGCGCGACCACGATCGGGAGATGACCAGGCCGGCGGTATCGGTGGGTGATCGGCTCGATCAACGCGATCGGTACTCCGACCACGCCACCGCCTTTGCGACCAAAGCCGCACGGCGGCGACACTTTCTCATCGCACGCTAAAAGCTAGCGTGGGGCGGATATGTGGTCGAACCGCCGTGGATGACGGCAACCGGCGCTCCGCCGCCGAAAACCAAGCGGAGCCGCCTCTCCTTGCCCTTGCCGCCGGACGCCTGCTCTTGCTGCTTTCGTGGACTCGCCTGTCCACCATCTTGCTAACGACATGGCAATCCGCCAAGTCGTGGAGTTGTTGCGGTGAATGGGGCGAAGGCCTTCCGTCCCACTCACGGGTGATGGTCTCGCCCTTCGTCGCGGCCATGGCGATCGCCATAGCCGCCGCCTCGGCCGCCCTACGGGGCCGTATCGCCGGCGCCGCGACCTCCTCCTTTTTTTCGCCCGCCGCGCCCATTGCGCGGCTGGTCTGGCGCGTCGTCGTCGTCGTCGCCGCTGGCGGCCATGACCTGCCTGGTCTCGCCGCTTTGCGCTTTTCTTGTCCTTGCCGCCGGGGTTCCTTGAGGTCCGGCCTGCGCCACTCATGGTGTCCCGGCCAGCGGCAATGGGCGGATGCGACCTCACTCAAGGGCGACTTTGCGCGCCAGGTGAAGAGCTCCTCCGCTTTTGATCTTATGGTGGCCATCTTCTCTTTGACTTTGGGGTATCGGGCGATCTCACGAATGCCGTGACCACGCGCCGATGGAGATGTCGTGGGATGGTGTTGCGGACCGACCGGCATCAATATAGTCGCAAGCAATGACTCTCCTTTCTTCTGCTTCCACGCCAGGAGGTCGTCTTCTACCCCGGCTGCTCAAGGTGCCCCGAAGTTGGTGACGAAGAGCTCCGAGAGCTCCTTCCATGACCCCACGGACTCGGGGCAGTTCATGAGCCACGAGCGGGCTCGCACGGTGAGGACCGCGGGAAGTAGTTCGCCAACCTTCCCGACCCTCCATCGGCCGCATCACCGTCGATAGATCTCAAAAACTCATCGGGGTTGGTGGAGCCGTCATACTTTTCGATGGGGCCGGACGAAACCGTTCCGCCATCGGACGCGCGCAGCTCCTTAGAAAAGCGCGCGCACCGGACGCCGGAGCCTCCTGCTCTGGACGCGGTCCTCGCCCGCCGCCCGCCGCTTAGGCGGCGCCAAGAAGCGCCACCTCACTGGCGGGGCAGCTCTGCGAGAGCCCTCTTGTCGGTCCCACAGGCAGCGGCAGCCAACATGCCATCATCGCCTTCGGTCGCGCCCTGCGGAGCTTGTCATGCGTGTCTTCTCCATGTAGCAAGTGGCGGTCCTCCAGATGAGACCGAGATCGCGCCACCTACACGCCGCCGGCCGAGCCCCGTAGGGTCGCCGCTCTTGTCGTCTTGGCCCCGCCTCATCGAGATTCTGCGAGAGAGGCGAGGGCAACAAAGAACGGAGGACGCGAAACACCGGTTCCCCGCCTCAAACTTGCACCACAGCTGCGGCGGCGCTCGACGAGCGGGGCTGTTGCCAACCACGGCGCCACGGAGTCCGAGTCACCGGAACCGTGGGTTCTCAACAAGGCCACGCCGCATGGAGGTTCTGTGGCTGGGTGCACTCCTCCGCCAGCCGCCGCTTAGCTTGGCCGAGGCGGCCGCTTCCGCCAGGTTCCAACCCCAGGCGGGCGGCCACCGCCGGGTGATCCACCGCCATCGCTGCTTTGCCGACTCGTGGCAGCGGCTCTAGCGGCCGCTTCTGCTCCATCGCGGATCGCTTTGCTCGCCATCGCCGCTCAAGAAGGGTCAAGAGGTTGAACCGATGCTAGCGCTCCATACCTGGCGCGCCACTGACGGCGTGTTCTCCGCTCAACCACTACGGATCACACCTGGTCGATTTTTAGATCTAGCCAACTCGATCAAGCTCGGTTCGATTTGGCGTCGGGCACAACGAGGAGCGATCGCCCGATTTACCTGTGTTCGGACCCCTCGCGGGTAATAGTCCTACTCTCGCTGAGCCTTAGCTCTTTTCCGATTGTGGTTGAATGGGGATGTGTTTACAGAGCGTTTCGAATGCACGAATGATAGTGCATGTACCCCCTTCCCTCTCTCTCCTCCCCTTTTATACAAGCTTTGGGTCAAGGAGAGAGCCGAGGGGGTAGGCAAGATGAGACTTCGAAGACATCGACACGACTCGACAGAAGAGACGAAACGCAGCACGCTTTGCCATGCGGGCGCCGCTCTCGCGCTTCGCAAGTGGCCTCGACCAAGACAAATCCACCGGTGAGTCTCGGGTGGGGCCTACTCGCTTCCTCCCGACGCTGGCGGCCTCCTCAAGCAAACCTTCTCTCTGCCGGCCAATTCTTCAGTACCTAAAGGATGTACTGCCAGACTGCAAAGGTCATCAGAAGCGTAATCATGTCTTCAAATTGCCTATCCGCGCGATGTCTCATTAAATGCGCTTCGTTCTTCAGAAGAGGGAGCCTTCGTTCAAGACTCCTTCTGCAATGCTCCCTGCCGCGCGGGCCCCACCTGGCGCGTGGGACCCTCGCCTCTCCTTCAGAGGGGGCTCGCCCACGCACTTCTGAGAACTCTTCCTACCCTGGTATTTATTACACCGACAGTAGTCTACCGTAACAAAAATTAAATCATGTGTGGAAAAAAAAATATGCTACTGACACACTTTTCGACAACACGTGAAACAAATGTTTCAATAGAGAAAAATATTACTTAATGTTTCCGTAGGGTGAAAGGATGTTCCAATAAGTAGAATTAATTATTTCAACGGACATAACCAAATGTTTCAATGGAATGGGAGAATGTTATGTAGAAACAAGTCACACAATGTTATGTATATCAAAAAAATGTTTCAGCGGTTAGAATCAAATATTTCAACAAATATAACAAAATGATTTAGTAGGGCGAAGCAAAATATTTTAGTAGAACAAAACATAAATGTTTCAACAGTTATCAAAAAATGTTTGACAAGTAGAAACAAAAAGTTTCAGTCAATAGATCGAAACAAATGTTCTAGTAGACATAACGAAATGCTTCAGTAGATATAACAAAATGTTTTAATAGGACAAAGCAAATTTTTCAATGACATAAACGTAACGTTTCACTAGGGCAAATCAAATGTTTTGGTAGACACCAAATTGTAACCCGTGAGCGGTATATTGTTAACCGTCAAGTTTACGAGAGCTACAGAAAACATAAAAGCGTAGGTAAAGAAAACCTTCAATCGTAAGGAGAATCCAGTACTATTATATCTACTAAACAGGCTGATGACTCTTATGTGCCAGCCATGCATGATCCTTTCAAGGCGAATAACTTTTGTAGGTTAGACGGAGCTGAAACTCATTCTTCCAAGGTTTTGAAAACTATTTTTGCTAGGCTAGTTGTACTGTATGCAATTTAACTTGATGTTTTAATGTCAAGTGAGTAAGGCATGGTACTTAGGGAAGGACTTCAATTTGAGTGTGAGAGAGGAATCTTGTTGGTAGTACACTATCAGTTAGATATGACATTTAAATGAAAAATTAATTTGATCGGGTACGCAAGTACGCTAGTGCTGTATATAATCACCAAAACGATAGTACTGAAATGATTTAATTAATTTCAGAGAGGGAGAGAGGGGAGGAGGGAATTGTCAAATTTTATAGCTAATATTAAAGATTTCCAGCTCGCAACTAAGTTCTCTGTGGCCATCGATCTAATTTAATATACTAATGGGTTTTATTATCTCTTAACCTAATACGTCAACCGGTTTCCTGGCTGGTCACCGAAGAAGTACTAATGACGTCCGCAATTAATTAAGAGCCACGCTTGCATACATGCCTAATTAACTTTGCCGGTCAGCCCAATGCATGCATGCGGTAATTAAGTTGCATGTAATTAACGATTTGGCCAATTCATGCACGCGGTAATTATATTAAGCGCATGTAAGAGCATGTACGACGGTCCTTGTTCGTCTTAACAGTTTTTAAACCATCTTTAAGATATATCATGTATGATGTATGATGATGTGGAGTAGAGATAGCATTTATAGATATTTGAGCTAGTCTCCAAAGCAAGAATTGACTCTACACGAGAATTAAGAAACTTTGTATGTCAGCAAATTACTTATAAAAACGTTATATATAGTGTTGTTTCTAGGTAACATGGCAATAATTAAAAGACAAATGCTATCTCAACCATTGTACATGCTTTGGAGCTAGTCTCCAAATGCATGCATGCGTAGTTAACTCTGCATGGATGGAATAAAAGGATAAAAAATAAATTCAAAATGTAAGATTATTAGAAAATTTTATTTAGCTTGTCTAAAAACTATTATATATAAATTATTTGGATTTTTAAATATAGCATGACTAGGAAAAATAGTGCATGAATGGACTAAAAGGAGTAAAAAATGTATTCCTCTTTCGAAACCGCTAAGGCACGTAAGTTATGTTGTACTGTTGCATAAGTAAAGTTTGAAAAACCATGTAGAATTGGAAAATTGGGCAACCCTATTTAAACATTAAAGAATTCAAAATTTTATATAATTTAAGGAGTAAATTGCACAGTAGGTATATGAAGTTGGCTCATCATCTCGTTTAGGTATATGGTATTTGTAACCATGTATTTATATACATAAAGTGACAAAGTGGTATGCATAGGACAGTTTTAAAGGAAAATATTCGATGCAAAAGATTTCTCAGTGCACAAGTGCAAAAACTCATCGTGGTTCCTTATATTTAACCTGGTCAGTTCAGATGCATTGAGATATAACTCTTCTCTCTCATTTATGCACATCTATGCAAAACCATAATGATTGTTTTACATGTTTACATGCTTTAACCAGACCACTGATATGAGATTGAAGGGCCAAGATAAGTTTTTTGCAATTGTGCACTAAGAAATTTTTTGCGCCAAATATTTTCCCTAGTTTTAAAGACAAAACTGCCACGTCGACACCTATCTACGTGGCATTCATACTTCTATTTTAGCAATTTTTAGATTTCTCAACCTCCTCCCCTGTGGACTTCCTCCCGCCGTCGGCGCTAAGACTGGCATCGCCGCCAAATTTCAAAGTTATGTCATGGACGCTGTCCCTAAGGACGGCGGGGAAGCAAGCGTGGCCTTTATAGCGCGTCGTGCACCTTCAGCATTGATCATCGTTGTCATCTCGTTCGTCAACGGCGAGCTCTCCACCCACACCAGCGCCAACATCTTTCGAATCGTGATGCTGAAGGTCACATCACACCACCATGTCGTCGAGCACACCTCACTGTGCGCCACCCACCGCAGCTCCACGGCCTTCACGCGCGCTGCGGAAAATGCTTGTTTCTCATTCTTGTTTCCTTGTTTTCGCCTTCATTTTCATGTTTCACTTCAATGTTTGTGAGCTCTTCCACATAGGACTCATTTTTTTTTATTTCGCAAAATCCACCTTTTTCTCTTAGGGACGAAAAAATGAACTTTCAAAATATAAAGCAAATCCCTGTGTCCCACGGACGCGGGGGTCGTCTGATGCCCGTCGGATGGCCCCGCGCCCGTGTCCCACACCCCATCCTCCCACGGTGCTCAGCCACTCCGTCGACTCGATGGCACCGCCGCAAGTTGGATTCGTGAGCGCGCCGCGCTGCCGCCACAGCATATCCACGAACACATCACTGACCTCTCCACCACTCCTTCTACGAGTAAGGGGGTGTGGCGCTTTGGAGTTGGGAGGGCGTGGCGCCGGCTTGCTGTGCCAGTCGGGGTCGTCGGGCGCAGCCGGACGGGCGAGGTGCCATAGTGCCGCACATCCAGGCACCGCCGACGAGCACACAAGGAAAGGGGGTGGGCGCCATTGAAAAGCATGCGAGGAAAGGGGGTGGCGGTGCGAACGTTTGGTGGTCAGGGAGGGCAGTGATGCGCGCTCGAAGTCGAAGGAGGCCCTCGCTGGAGATCGAATCGGACCATGCTCCACCAGGGGAGGCGGCGGTGGTGGCACCGCAGCGAGATGATAGAGCCAGTTGCACCGCCGGCCATGCCCACCTCTTATCTGCGAGAATTTGCCCACAAACCACCCAATCCACGACATTAATTTAGTACTCCATAATATTGCACACATAAAATTCTACCCTTCATAACATGTTAGTCATTTCTCCTCATTTTCAAATTAATTAGCCCATTTTTCACATAACATGACTATTTTGCCCCTACCTCGTGCCCAAAGCATCAACTAGAGGCGGAGCTAGCGGTGTCCATGGCGCTGCTCTGAGCTCGAGCATTTCCATGGCGCAGCGAGATCTTCCCTGTTCATGGCCATCCGGCATTAGGGCCTCCCCGACCCGAGCAATAGAGCCAGTTGCTTGGTGCTAGGCCAGATGTGGTGTGGTGGCGACGACGGCTAGCAGTGTCCATGCAGCTTCGAGCTCAAGCATTTCCATGGCACGACAACATCTTCTGCGTCCATGGCCATCCTGCATTAGGGCCTCCCCGACCTGAGTAGTAGCGCCAGTCGCTCGATGCTAGGCCAGATGCAGTGTGGTGGCGACGACAGCTAGCGGTGTCCATGGCGTTGCTTCGTTCGCGAGCATTTCTGCGCTGCGACATTTTCCCGTCCATGGGCATCTTGCATTAGGACCTCCCCGACCTGAGCAGTAGCGCTAGCCGCTTAGTGCTAGGCCAGATGCGGTGTGGTGGCGACGCCTCCCCCGAGCGTGAGCGGCAGCGGCACCGAGCTAGTTGCAGGGTGGAGGTGGCGTCTCCCAAACGGCAGCAACACTAGGGTAGGATACTACAGGGCAAGAGGTGCACAGGTGACTTTGATGGCGGTGACCTCTTCCACATCGATTTTGGCCCTGTCTTCGAGCTCTTCTCGGTTGCCATCGTCCGCGTCATCTCACCATAATCCGGTGCTAGGCCAAATGCGGTGTGGTGGCGGCGTTGCGATAGAGCACAGCGCGAGAGTCAATTTTTATGGGTTTTTAAATGATTCTTTCTATAGTTTTAAAATATTTTTTTAAGACTCTTGTAAACATTTTTGGAGGGGTCACAACCTTTCAAAATTAAATTTTTTAGCTATTTTAAAAAGAACAAAGCCTATATACTCGGTCCGAATAGTTTTATGGATGAAGTATCAAAAGATTAGCCTACAATATATTTAAAACTACTGTTACTTTAGGATCCAGGTAGTTTAAAGACTTCTTTAAAAAAAAGTTCCGGATTTCGTACATAAAAAAAACTCCGGCGCTAGTCTCTGGACCCACACGTAAACGGAACACGAATACAGCTGGGAAGCAGCAACCGAGGGCAGGGCCGAGCGATGGAGCCTGGAACGGCTCGCTTGGCTTGACTCGAGGCGGCATCCGTCCCCTGCCCCCACGCCCCGTCCATCTCCATCTCCATCTCCTTCCTCCGATCCTCCCTCCTCAGAGCCAGCTCCACGGCAACCCCAACCACACCTCTAGCTCGCGAAAAATATTAAAGAGGCGCAGCAAAAGAAACTAAGCATATATACCACTCTAGAGTGTCCTTTGAACAGAAATACCACTGCAGAGATCGAAATACCTGAGACGCCATTATAAACATAAAAAATATGCACAGATGCCATTTTGGACGATTTACGAGAATTTCTAGAGAAATACCGGAACAAATACGAAGCAAAATACGTACTAACGTGTGGGGCCCACATGTCAGCCACTTCACTCCTTCCTCCTCCTAGCTCTCTCACTCTCTCTCTCCTCTCTGCCTCGTCTCTCCTCTCTTTCCCGTCTCTCTCCCCGAGCTTCCCAATGGCGGCGGCGTGTTGGCAGTAGCGGCACAATGACGGCGAGCCTGATGGCAAAGACGCATGCATCTCTCTCGAGTCTGGCTGGCATGGCGCCAGAAATACAAGACGACGGCATACTACCTCGCTTCACCTCAGCCTGCAGCCTGCCGGCTGCCTCTCTCCTCGAGTTCTACGCCGGCGGAGCCCACGCGAGCCCATCTCCACTCTAGCCGACTGCGGCATGCGAGGTACCACTCTAGCCCATCTCCACTCTGCCGCGAGCGGCCTCCTCTCGCCGGAGATGGACGGGCACGACGGTGGCGGCGGCCAGCGCCATCTCCGGCGTCGTGGCCTCGGGATGCCACCGTAGAGGAGCCCGAGGAGAGAGATGAGCAGTGGAGAGAGAGAGAGGAGAGAGAAGAGGGGAATGGCTAGAGGTGGAAGAAGAAGGCTAGAGGGGATGGCATGTGGGCCCTGCTCGTCAGATGTATTTTGGAATGTATTTTCAGCTCATATATCCCCAATACTCTACATAATAGCATCTGTGCACAATTTTGATGTTTATAATGGCGTCTCAGATATTTCAATCTCTGCGATGATATTTCTATTCAAAAAAACACTCTAGAGTGGCACGTATGCTTTTTACCCTTAGGAAATCGACCCGACCCGAGAACGAGGAAAAAGGAGCCTCCTTTCATCCTTTGCTTTGCTAGCTACCACCACTGCGCAGTCGCTCCCAATTTGACTCCCTCAGAGACCCCTCCCAAGAGAGCGAAGAGGGAACAGAGATCGGCGAGGAGGAGTAGGAGGGGATGGGAGGGGTGACGTCGAGCGTGGCGGCGAAGATGGCCTTCTTCCCGCCGACGCCGCCGTCGTACGCGCTGGTGGAGGACGCGGCGGCGGGGGTGACCACGCTCAGCGGGCACCCGCACCGGGAGAACGTCGAGGTGCTGCGCCTGCCCACGCGCCGGGGCACCACCGTCGCCGCCGTCTACGTCCGCCACCCGGACGCCGCCTCCACCGTGCTCTACTCCCACGGCAACGCCGCCGACCTCGGCCACCTCTACCAGCTCTTCCTGCACCTCTCCTTCAACCTCCGCGTCAACGTCCTCGGGTGAGCGAGCGCCGGAGCAGGACGCCTCCCCTCCCCTCCCCTCTCCTCGCTTACTTTCCTCTCTCTCTCTGGCGTGATCTGTGCTGCTTCAGTGCCGCGGCTTCTTGATTCGTTGCGCTCGTTTGGGAAATTTCACGTTTTCATGCCAAACTGTTTCCTTTTCCGTTGCTGAAGTCTGGATTGTGCAGACTTTCCATTTCTAACCGGCAATATTTTAGTGTTTTGGTATGTTACAAATGTCCTTTTTTTGCACTTGGAAAATGAGTTCTATTGATTTCTCATGGATTAGAGTGTTCCTATTTGGGGATTATGACGCTTCCCCGTGGGAATATTCATTTCCTTCTTCATAGGTTTCCCTGTGCCAGCATCGGGCGAATTCGGCATATACATGATGTGATACGATGGCTCCATGCCTCGAATTTTGGGTTTGCATTGTGAATAAAGTTGATGCAACTGTGTGCTTTCATTTTGGGTTTCCTTTTCCTTTCCTTTTTTTTGGGGGATTCTTGATTCTGCCTAGTGCCTGTCGTTAGAAAAATAATCGATTTTTACATGATTTTTTTTTTGTTACCTTCGTGCTCTTCTCTCTCTTTCTTCTTGGGTTTGGTGTGCGCACGGTCTTAAGCTTGTATGTTCCTTTTCTGATCTGTTCTTGCCACACGTCAATTTTGAGCTCCTGATCCAAAACCCCTGCGCCGCCAATTTCTGACTAGTGTTTGTTTTGTGTCAGCCAATAGGTGATGCTTGTGCATTGCTGGAATTTTTTTACAATAGTACATTGCTGGATTTAAAGAATTTTTATGTTCTGTCCGCTGCTGTAATCTGATATTTCTGCTCAGCTATACTATTCTTTTAGAAAGGGTTGTTCTGGCACCTGTGCAAAAGGCCATACTTTTTTGGGAGTTGGCCTATTATTTGTTGACGTTAAAACACAAAGTATCATTCGCAGGAACGAAGCGAGAGAATTTCCATGCGAAATCTCAAATGCCTGATCAAATTTTGATCTGATTATCTAGTTTTGGAAACTATTTTGTTGTGTAGATTCCACTCGATCTTGCATAGTTGGCCTCTTCAATATCCCTAGCTCCTGCGGATTAATGGTTCATCTTACACATGATCTAAGATTATAGGTGTACTGACCGATGTAAGTAAGATCATAAATGAGGCCATAATTTCTGTAATAGAACAAAGAATTATTTTACTGCGTTTCTTGATCCACTAGGTCCTCTGCTGCATAGAAAGACATATAATGTTGTTGTGGAGTTAAAGGCGCTGTAGCACCAGACGTTTTTCTTTGTGGACATCCTTCCTGCATTAAAGATCGAATATTGCCGATAACTTCACTTTTAGAGTAACCCTTTGCCATTTAACTTCGATTTGAGATGCAAATAGTGATGCCTTTCTCACTCCCTATATAAATATAGTAATGGACATTTCCTCAATATTGGCTGCACTGTTTCTTGTGTGGAAATCTTTGTATTAATTTCTGCTATAGGTTGTTGTTGGTAAATTGTGGTTGTATAGCGTTCATAGAAAATCTCTATCTGCGCATGTTTCCATTATTGCATCTGCTTGATGGGGCTCGATGCTAGCTTTCATTTATGCTGCATCTAGCACTGCCGTCCTTAGTCATTATGATATGGGACACAGACTGTGATGTTTGATGGTGTTTGATGTGGCCTATGGTGTCTTGCGAGTGCTTGATGTCCATGGCATACTATACTTCCCTAGTGCTTCATCATTTCCTTTCTGGTGTGGCCATCAATGATTGGGCTGTAAAGCTTGATAGTTTCTCTAACTTAGGTTCATGTGTCTATCTCAAAACGAAGTCTATTTGAAGCAACTTGAGCTCAATCATGTTGTCATAACTCATAACTAAACACTTCCAAAATTAATTGAGAGAGATAGTGAGGGATTGCTTGCGTTATATACGGTCTTTGCTTGTTTCATACGATGATTTTTTTTTTGGAAAATCTTCAAATATTTTACTACACATGGTTAGAGCTTTACCTTAAATTTTTGTTAGTCTGCTCAGTTTATGGATTTCAGTTCTACTGTACATGAGTGACACAAGTAAAATTCTTCAATCTTGATTTAAAATAAATAATGCATATCTCAATCAAGGATTTCCTGTGGAAGAAAATGCAGCAGATATTATTTATTTTATTTTCTTGTCATCATAGCCTAATGATGCCTTTGTAATCGAACAATGCAGATATGACTATTCAGGATATGGACAATCATCAGGAAAGGTGGTAGAGTTTGTTGCGAGCAATGCTCACTGCATAACATTAATAAGTTGGATCTAGTTTACCGACTATTTCCTTTATCTGTTTTCAGCCAAGCGAACAAAACACTTATGCTGATATAGAGGCTGCTTACAAGTGCCTCATAGAGAACTTTGGTGCTAAGGAAGAAGATATAATTCTTTATGGACAATCTGTTGGAAGTGGGCCTACTGTAGATTTGGCTAGAAGTTTGACACGACTGCGAGCTGTTGTTCTGCACAGCCCTATATTGTCAGGATTGAGAGTTATGTATCCTGTGAAGCGTACATATTGGTTTGACATATATAAGGTCTGTTATTCTTTATCCTTCACTTTTGAGCTACCTTTTCTATTTCTTATTGTGTGTTCTGCTTCCTTTATATTAACTCGCCTTTCTTTTCTTTTTCATTTTCATCCAGAATATAGATAAAATCCCTCAGGTCACCTGCCCTGTTCTCATTATACATGTAAGTGCATCTCCATCTTGCATCGTTATTCTCTTTTCTCAATTTGAGATTTAACTAGCAAATGCCAAACCTGAAGCTAGTTTGTGTTATATTGTGTATCTAAGCACTTGGCAGTACGTGTATGCATCCCATGTTAATTGATAAGATGCATGTTGAATGGTTAGATTTCATCTTGTTATAGAAGTATTGTGACTATTTATATGGTGAATTTTGTATTGTTCAAGCTTAGGGAAATAAACGAATTTCTCTAGTCTCCTGCCTAGAGTCTCTACCATGGCAGGCAAGAATCATTTCGATGCCCAAATGTATGCGGGCACCATACCCTCGGTCCACACAAGTTTCTTTTATTGTGTTATTTGTCACGTTTGCCATCAAGTAGAAGCAATAGCCTTAATGTGGAGCTATAAAGGTCTTGTCATCCATCAATAACGAACAGAGGGCGCTCAAGCTCCCTAGTTGTAATTATTTTTAGCATCTTTTATCATGTATCCAAAAGATCAAATGCATGTTTGTGGGCCTTCCAATCATCTGCATTATGCCTATAGTTTATGTATTTGATACATGAATATATGATCTTTTAAGTGCCTATTGTTAGAGATATATTAGGATATATTAAAAGTCCGTGTCTACTAGAGTTTGCATCCATGTAGGAATAGAGTTCTTGCCTTATATGGTTCTCCTTTGTACCCTATTTATACAGGCCCTTGGCCATCTACGTCTTGTTTTTTGTGTATATATGTAGTTGTGAATTCATTATCTAAAAAAAAAATGTAGTTGTGAATTGTTATGTTATTATCACTTAGAGCTACTACAATAGCCAATAGGAAAATATTATGTTATGGTTACAGCATATTTGTCAAGTGTCTAGTAAAAAGATAGTTTACTTGTGTGGTTCGCTGTGTCTGCTTCTTCACTTTGCCCTTGTCGACCATGGCCACCACATGATAGCTTCCCTCTGCAATGGGTGTAATGCTATAGCATATGGCCCTCAAGGAAGGATCACGGCCATGAGAGGCGCAGTGTACAAAATGAGATAGCTGGGCCGTTGTTTGGACTTTAGAAGCTCTTTTCCTTAAGATTTGGTACTGGTTGCATGCATATCTTATTAATTGATTAGATCCATATTGTAGGGTTAATTTGTATTAGTCTCAGGCTTGTTTATATGGTTGTCATCTTTATATGCTTCAAACGAGGAAAAAACAAGCCTCTATATCCCCCCCCCTCCCCTCTTCCAATAGACATACAAGTTTTTCTACCATAGCACAGGAGGTCCTATTGGCAGGTAGATAAGGTCAAATGCTCTAGCCTCAATCCTTGATGGTTGAATAGTTACTCAAACAAACCCATAAGATACAGACATACTGTTATAAACATGGTTGTTATGGCGCAGTGTTGCTTAATTAGTTTGGTGGATGGAGGGGGCCGTCCATGGTAAGACATTGTCGGACCGATGCCAATTAGGCATCATGTGGTGCCTGAATGGGTAAGATGGCTCCATTACTCCATACTTCCATAGGCAGTATGCTTTGGAGGAGGCATCACGGATTGGGGACTGCTGTCACAGGATCTGTTGAATTTGAGCCCACTATGGGCTGGGTGATGACCAGGGCAATTGGATCTGGTGGAGGTAACATATTACGGTGGAGGTGGCATAGCTCAGGTGCACCTCCCCCTCCTCCTCTGCCACCACTGCCTACGCTTGGACGACAGTGGTAATTATATGTGGTGGGGCTTGGGGGCAGGGCACAACAGAGTTGGCAGAACTTGAGTGCGCTTCTCCTCCATTGCTCTTTGCTACTTGCTAGGGAGTAGGGAGACTTCAACCCAATTCTAGAAGGGAAAAGTGAGATCTTTCCTTAATATGGGATACCCAAACTTCTAGTGGCCAATGAATTCTGTGCTGAGCTGAGTCGATGGGTACTACATGGCCTCAAGTACCAGCAAAACCAATGTTATTGTGTGTTTCTGGTGTTGCCTCATCACGCTCTTTAAGTTGGTGAGTCACCTTGCCTCGGCTTATTGCTGTAACAACCTTGATCCTAAGATTTTAGGAATAGATTGGCTGTAGTTTTGTACTTCTAGCTCAGGCGGTGTGCTTTTGCTAGTTATAAGCATCTTCTTATGTGTTTTGTCACTCTTGTTTACGTCAAATATGATATATTAAATCTGTTATTTCCTATATTTGATCTATTTTCTTGATATTGCATTTGTGAGATAAGTATTGAGGGTAGAGCAAGAGCTAAAAACTCGCAGAAACTTGGGGCATGTTTGCTTTTTTTTTTTGTTTGGGCTAGACTTGCTAGTGGGTGAGGATCTTTTCTAATTAGCTCTCCCTTAAAAGCAAGGAAATTTGTGCTCACACCTTTCCCAAAAGTAAGGTAAGGGAACAATAAACCAAGCATGCCTAGGGTGATCTGGTCCTGATCTCCTCTCAAGATCCCCTTTCAATCTCTCACTTCTCGCTCTCCTGTTCCACATTCCAGGTCAGACGCTTAGGTCCTGTTCTCCTCAGCTTATCTTATATGACTTATCTACTTATTTAGCTTATCTTCTAACTTTCTAGGGCTTTTCGAGATAGCCTTGAGAGTCGGATCCACTTCATTCGATTTGTGTTTTAGTGCTTTTAGACTAGTCTTTGGAACAGAAAAAATTTGGATTTAAAAAAAAATCACTTTTTTTAATTTAAACAAAGATAAGTAAATAGATAGATAAGTCAAATAAGTCGGATAAGCCGGAAAGAAGTCAAGTGCCCAGGCTTGCTTCATCAACTACTAGTAGAGCCTTATGCATAATCAGTCATTCTAGTAGTGGCTCTTGAGTTGATGGCTGTTGCTGATAGTGACATCTGGCTTGACAACTAGTTGCCGGCCAATTAATACTTTTATAGCAATGGTTATTTTCTTGGTACTTGAAACTCATTTAATGCAACTATGTTTGCTTGAGATTTCCTTGCTGTGCATGCTAATTATATGTATTATTAATTGGTGTATTTTTTTGTAGCACAAAATTGCACCTCTTAGACAAAACCATGTGCATACAGAAGGTGCTCACTAGGATGACCAGGGATGTTAAGGGCGAGTTGTTGGGCTCATTGAGGAGGGTATTTCTGCCATGTGTGACAATAGAAAAGAGACAGGAGTATCATAGAGTAATAAATCCTGACCTTTCTTTTTAGAAATGGTTAGTCTTAGTTAGTGACAATTGACAAGGGAGATATTTATTTATTTTCTTTATCTAAAGAATAGCAAAACCCCTTCTTATTGGAGTAGCTAATAAATATAGAATACAATAGTATACTAACAGAATTATTAGGTAAAACTAGAAAACCGAACCGAATAGATCTGATTGGTTGTTGCTGATACCATACAATTATATAGAATACAATAGCTCTGATACCATGATAGAAAGAGTTTCTCACGAGATTGATTCATTGCCTGAGAAAGGATCGGTACAAATAGCTGAGAGGCTTTTACAGAAGCAATCAGCCTAGGATTGCATGCGTGCATAAAAAGGAAAATACTAATCCTAGGCACTTGCTAAAGATAGACTCGATCCTATACATTGCACCTGGACAACAGCGTGTATAACCTCCTGGGCGACATCCTGGGCAAGAATCCCGGCTGATCACCATCGTCTAACACCTCCTTTTGCGCATCTCACCCATGGGCCCATAATGGGCACCATGATATTTCTCTCGTGCCAGAACCTTAATTAGCTACTCATTGAGCTATATCACAAACCAAAGTGGGCTTCAGTCTTATCCATCAAGAGTTATTCTTGACAGTGCCACACCATTATTAGCAGGGAAGAGTTCCTCTTGACCAGTGTCACGCTATCATTAGCAGGAAAATTGGGTGGTCCGCAATAGGCCTCCAGGAATGTTTACATAGGCTCTGACTAGAGTATGGTCATTTGTATATCCACTGGTTTTACATCTCCATGTTAGTACGAACTGGGTCTGGGTCCATCAACCTGGCCATAAAATTTTGCATCTGTTGCTGTGGGGACAAAATTGTTGGCACAGTAGGTTCTGGTACTGTCCATGGTAGTATTGGTACTCTTTCACAGTTGCAGTCAGGCTGAGTTTTATCATGGGTGGAAGGTTCAAAGTGAAGGTGAATCCTTGAAGTGTCCCTGGTACTCTTCATGTTCTAGCCAGTAGTAGCACATCTGGGCAAACCCTAGCGGATGGTATGATGCAAACAGAACTTGTGGTGGTGGTGATGCCACAAAAAACTTGTTCATTGTGACAATACAGACAATCCTCATTACAGATGGAAAATTCAACTTGTGGTGGTGAAGTGCTCGGATGCATAGTCAGACATGTGATCGAACCAGACATTACCAGTGCGGCTATTCATTTGTTGAATTGGTGATTTACTGGTTAAACTGCTTGTTTTCCAGTATTCTAGATACTAATATGATTGTTAGAACATGAAGTTGTAGCAATTCATTAAATAAGAAAGAACAAGCAGTTAAACACCTATGAAACATGCCATGCTTGCTGAGCCCTCAATTCAAAGTTGTTGTTTCGAAACACTAGCCACAGCCTGGGAAAATCAATTTGATGTGGGGAAAAAGTTTGTTGGCCTCTCAGTGCTCTCATGTTATCCAAGAGATTGAGCTGTCGCATCCTTCTCGCATAAACTTTGATTGTGTTGACTTGTGCTATAGCTGCTGCTGCTGGCAACCTGGTCAGCAGAGATGACTAAACAAAGTGTTTGAAATGGGCTGACTGACTGGGCTAGGCCTTTCCACTTTTGTTATCTATGCTTTGTTGAATATTATATAACGCCTTGTTTTACTCACAAGTAAACAACCCCATTTTTCTAGTTCTACAGATAACTTTCTTATCAGCCTTTTCTTCTTGGTCCAATTTCGTGAATAGTGTTTGTAGTGACTGAGCTGTGGGTCTAGTCTGGCCTGGAACCATCTGCAGGAATACAGTTGTGTTGAACCTGCCTATTGTTGTGTTATTGGTTGTTGTGCTCTTGAAGGCCATATTGGTTTGCAGTTGGACAAAGTTGGCTAGAGGAGTTTATTGAGTTTGTCACGGCGTTTGTCCATGAGTCATGGGCCATCTCAAAAAGAAGAAAGCGATATAGGCACACCATAGTGTGGAATTCAGATATCTCTGCTGTCAGAAGACTTGGTAACATGCAAAGCTTTCTCTGACAGGAGTCCCTGCCTAACAGGATCCTATATTATTTTAACTAATTGATAAGGTAACAACGTGAAGAACATATGGTCTAACAACCTAGGTGGATATATTTTTTCATGTTTGTGTGCATGTGTGGACCATTATTGATGCCATGGCAGCGGGAAGACAGGAGTTACAGGATAAGACGGATTGGATTACTAAATTTTCTGTTTTGCAATGTGCAGCATCCTAGAATCCTCCAAATGGTTTGATACAATATTGCCCTAAGATGTGATTACTACAGCCACATGTACTATTCCAATTCCAAATGTTGCTCAAATTTATTTGCTTGAAATTTAGTTAACTCTAATAGGTTTTCTTAGTGATTTTTTAATGTAATTTTTCTTTCGAAATACAAATCATTTTGTAATTTACATTTAATTTTAAGAACATAGCATTGACTTTTAAAAAATATGAGTTAAACATGGTATTTGTCCTAATAGAAGGGTTACATCTGCTTCACAATCCAATTATTGTAAAACAATTATCTTCACAGGACTAGTTAACTGGCTGATTATTTGAGTGACTATACGGTTGCACTATACAAAATACATCTGTTGTGTTGGTGCTATGAATCCTATAAAAGTTGGGCCTTTAATGCGCCATCTATTAGTCCTCAGGCTCAGCCCATACATATCACGCAGGGCTTTATTACTTGAGATATTTGGCAGCTACGATCGACAATCTTTTGTTTTCAAGTCTTTTGTTTTCAGGCATATAATACATAATACATAGAATATAAATATGGGGTTTCCAGAATGTTATGAAAAAAAATATTTAAGTGGTCTGAACAATGTTTGTTGTTGCTTACAAATAGTGCGAACTTCTGTTACGGTGCATAACTACACATTATATGGAAAATTTTAAGGGATTGGTAATTTAGTATTCAATTTCCATAGATGAAACAATATCAATTTGATTGAAAGAATGTCGTGCATAAACCTTTGTTGGTTGAGTTGCTCCTAATAACACTGTATTATATGTTCCAATTGTTATCTTCCTTGCCTTGACAATTCCTCCCCCAACTGTAGGGAACTGCCGATGAAGTAGTTGACTGGTCTCATGGTAAACAACTGTGGGAACTTTGCAAAGAGAAATACGAGCCTTTGTGGCTCAGGGGTGGGAAGCACTGTGACTTGGAGCTCTTCCCAGAATACCTTCGTCACCTCAAGAAGTTCTTTCACACAGTAGAAAAGTCACCATCCCATAGGCATGCCTGGAGGGAAAGTGTGGATCGGATCGAACCCTCACGGAAGAGCGTCGATTGCTTTGAACCCTCCCGAAAGAGCACCGACCGAAGGGAAAAGTCAAAGCCGACCCGAGATAGGATGAGAACCGCCGAGCATAGATACAGCAATGTTGACAAGGTGGACAAGCTAAAAATCTCATTTGACCATTTTGAGAAGTCCAGGAGAAGCGTTGACATCTTCGAGAGGCCAAAGAGGAACATTGAACATCTGGACTGTGGGAGGAAGAGCGTGGACAGGCTGGACCGGGTTTGGGCCAGTTAAAAAAAACCTCTTTTAACATCTTATACAAGGTATACATGCATGGGGGGGGGGGTGTGGCTGTTTTTTTGGGGGGGAATTTTACATGTGTATTTATGTGTGTTCACCCATGTGCTGGAAGGTGTGGCATAAGAGTCAGTTCGCTGAACCAAAAGAAAAGGGAGAAGAAGAGCAGAGCTAATCGCTGACAATGGTGTTTCTCTGTGTACAACTTGTAATGCTGTATGCTGGTCTGATCTTCAACGGATTATTGGTCATCAACTTGTAATGGTTGTATTAGGGATGTTGAATTAAACGTCATTTGGGACTGGTTCACAGCCGCATTGTGTAAATTCCATACCTGTTGCTATCGAGATTTCTTTTATCCGTAGATATTTTTTAATAAAAAGATGGGCTTAGCTAGACCTCTGTGTTTCGGTGATGAGCTTGACAAGTAAACACTACTGATTATGGAGTAGGAAGGCTCTACAGAAAGGCAACGTATTCTATATACACAACTTCCTTGATGCGTTTGTCTGAGCTAGCCAGTTTCGTGGAGTCTAAATACAATATCCATATTGAATGCCTGTGCTTCGTGTATGCTCGCGCTTCTTGTTTTTTAGCAGAAAAAAATTACATATTTAGTGTGTGAACTATCGCTGATTTGATCCCTAAACTCTAAAGCCAAACTTAATTGATCCTTGAACTCTTGAAACCGAATAGGAGGCTTGTTTGTTTTAGCTTAAAGTTGAGTTGTGTTTTACTATAGCAAATTTGTAATCCCTTTGAAAGACGTTTCAAAGAATTCAAAAAATTATGAATTTTTTTTTCACAAACTCTACAAACAATTATTTAAAACCACACAAAAATGACTAAAATATTACATCGTTTGGCTTATACAAAAATAATAAATTTTAATTTAATTTAATTTAATCTGAAACACACAAGATCAGGATCAGCCCTATAACCAGCTTGCGGTATGTGGCAACAAATGTGGTTGGTTTTGCTTACATGAACGATGAGCTGATGACACATTAAATTTTCTCTCCCTCATTCTCCTTTCCCAGCCGGCGCCTTCCTCCTCTCCTCCTCCCTCGACGTTGTCCTCCTTTCCTCACGCTCTCCGTCATTGGTGCCGCCCTTCTCCCCTATGTCCACTAATCTTACCAGGTGCCGCCTCTCTCTATGTCCACTACCCTTGCCAGCGAAGAGGAGCGTAAGATTCCTTTTACCTATCCAAACTAGAGAAATTTACTCGAAATTTTAAAATGAGGCATATTTGCTAGGAGTAACTACAGATCGTATTGCATTTATATACGTGTCCTCTGGTTAAAATGGTCTAGCATATTTGTTTTATTTGTGAGCGGCGTAGCATATATAGTTATAATTTCGTCTTGTATAAACACTAGCGATGGCTACGCGTCCGTGGCGCGTGACATTAATTTTATAAGGCATAGGTGTATTCTCATATTTTCTTGTTCTTTATTTTTTTATTATTTGAAAACTTATCTAATATTTTCTTAATTCATTATGTAAAAGCCAATATTTGTAAAGTTTAAATATATTTATGGACTCTCGCCATGTTTTTGTTGCATTTTTGGGCCGTTACCATATTTATTTTTTGAAAATTTGCAATTTATTTTTCTTCGTACGGCGTACCATAAATAAAACTGAGAAATGAAAAATCGATAAGAAATCTTTCATTAAAAAGATTTAAAAAATCTGAACATCATCAAGCTTTTTTATGGATGTTCTTTGTGCAGCCATGTTTTAATTTCTTTGTACTTTCATTTCTTATGATCGACGGACCATAAAAAAACTGAAAAGTGAAAAAACAAGGAAAAATATGCACTTCATAGGAAAGAGCAAACTATTTGTAAATTTAAATTTTAAAAAATTGGAATAACATGAAATTTTTTATGCATGTTCTTTATACTGCGATAGTTTAATTGTTGGAAACTTTCAATTTTTACAAGTGTTTTGAGACCTACAAAAAAAAATCTTAATTTCAAGTCTGTACTATAACAAACTTTAATTTATGAAAAAAATAATTTTGGATGTTCTTTTACATACATGGTTCGGGAACTGTCGACGGCTGGGATATTGACCCAAGTCAACTAAGGTTCTTCAAGAGGGAGATAGGAGACACGTCGAACAGAACGAACAACAATGAACAGGGAGGCGGGGTTTTATCTGGTTCGGGCCTCTCGAGAGATAATGACCCTCGTCCAGCCTTTCTTATATATCAGAGATGATTACAAGAGGTGGCTCGGCGAGATTATGATGTACAAGTGCGACAACGCAATGATCAGGTGTCTATGAGATGCTAAGATGTAAACTTGATGCCAGATCCCCCCTAAACGTCGTAGGGGCTTGGTTTATATAGTGCGGTGCAAACCGACCTACCGAGGGAATATCGGGCCGGGCTAACTACGAGATCGTAACGAACTCGACGTGCCAAATACATCCCGAGGCAGATAAGGCATACTCCTAGTCTTGGGGATCACGACTTCTGCTTCAATCCGGGAAACCAACGTCCGGGTCTTCACGTAGCCGTGCAGTACTCTTGTTCGAGACGGACTCAAACACGATTCCTTGGCCATTACGCACCATGCCGGCCGGGATCTTTGTTGGTGAGGATGCATATGGGCGGATAGAACCTTCGGGGATCGGGCCTGGTAGGTCATTCGATTAGGCCGTCGAGTGGTGGGCCATGGCAATGGGCCGTGATTTTATCTCCGACAGGAACCTTCAATTTATATGATTTTTTTGAACTACCATAAATAAAACTGGAAAGTGAAAAATCAAGAAGAAATATGCCCTTAATAAGAAAGAGCAATGCAACCGCGACCGTGGTGCGTCGGTCGATTGGTCTCAGCAATAATGAATTTGTATTGCACTTTTTATTTGTTTTGGATTTTCCCTAAATGTTCTTTGTGCAGGCATGGTTCCATTTTTTTTTTCCTTTTTTTGGATTTTTTTGCCACACACAAAAAAGAAATTGAAATGGGGAAGGGTAACTTTAAATCTAAGATAAACAAACAACTTTGTACGCATGTTCTTTTTTGCATGATTACATTCTTCAAGTTTTTTTATTTCTATTATTTCTAAATTTATTTCATAGAATGTAACATTTGCAGTACTTAAATTTTTTTATGGACCCTTGTCTTGATTTTTTTTCTGTTTTTATTTGTTTTGGATTTTTCCCTTTTTTATGGTTCCATTTTTTTTATGACCTACCAAAAAGAAATGGAAAATGTAGGGAAAGAAAATTCCAAATCTAAGATAAAAAATAACTTCGTATGTATTTGTTTTTTCATGGTTCTATTTTTGAAGTCTTTGATTTTCTTTTCTTTTTCTTGTGTCGTGCTGAAAGGAACATAGAAAAGGGGAAAAAAAGAAAGCTAGCTGGAAATAGAAAAGGGGAAAAAGAGAGGGGTAGAAGATAGAGCTACGCTTACCGGTGGAAAAAATCGAAGAAACTGCGGGTGAGGCGGGATTCAAACCGTGAACCACAGGGACAACAGCCAACGTAGCTAACCAACCAGCCAAAGCATCCGCCTCGTCGCCTGGCTCTCACAGCACTTTTTGTATACATTATTTTAACTTGTACGATCGGATCTCGCGTGACATGGCTCACCCAGAAAAAAGAGCGACGTCGCTCACAGAGAAAACGGGCGACATGGTCTAACGGGGGGCGGCTGGTTAGGGGCTTTGAAAGATAGAATTTATTTTAACATGTACGGTCGGATCTTGCGCGACGTGGCTCACCCAGAAAAAAGGACAACGTGGCTCACCGATAAAAAGGGCGATGTGGCCTAACTAGAGATGGCAACGGGCACGAACCCGCTGGGTACTGCATGCCCAAACCCGTACCCGCGAAAATCAAATGTGCCCGCTAAGAAACCCATGCCCGCACCCGGGTATAGATTTTTGCCCAAACCCGTACCCGCACGGGTATCGGGTGCCTGCGGGCTGCCCATGCCCGGCACGAAAAAGGCATGGTCCATGCATTCACTTCGTCGGTAAAAAAAATAGAGGAAAGGTTGCTAGGCACTGACCATTCAAATTTCTAAGTGTAAAGTGACAGTATGCATGCATCTACTTTTGCAATGTATAAACTAACAAAACTACTAACTTACTAAGCTAATGACTATCCTACGAACTAGCATGTAGCTACTACTCATGACCCACAAATCGGATCGTGTTGTAGTGATAGCGGTTCAAAAACAATAGATTTAAGGCAATACTGTGTATACAAAAATGAGTATATGAACTGCAATCATAATATTGCGAAGGGTTTAAAAAACCCATGGGTTGACGGGTTCGGGTACCAATATCCCACACCAGTCTTCGCATCTTGCGATGGTCAACATATCACCCATTAAGAAACCCATGGGTTCAGATATTAGCCCATACCCGTCCCCTAATAGGATAAAAACCCGTCGGGTTTGGGGTTTTGGGTACAGATTGCCATCTCTAGGCCTAACCGGGGTGGCTGGTTAGGGGCTTTGCTAAAGGGAACGCCCTGAGCGGGCTTCATGGGCGCAGGCGCGCAGCAGCCTCCCTTCATGGGCTCCTCCTCCATCCATCCACCGACGCCAGCCGCCGCCACCATCCCTTTCTTCCACGTGCCTCTCCACATCCCCCACCGTCCGACGTGGCGCGCCACGGAGGCGGCCACACCGCCCGCTCGGCACATCCACACCGCGCGGTTCATGCTGCCCTCCCACTGACCTACGGGTCCCTGCGCTGGCGCGGGCCCGCCGCGCAGTGGGACGCGCGCACAAGGCAGAGAGCACCCGCGCTGGGCCCACCTGCTGCTGCCGCTGTCTGTCTGCGCTGCTCATCAGCGACGTTAATGGATCTCATCTCCCCAGAGAAGAAAAAAAGGGGGCTCCGAAACAAAAACAAGCACCCGTCGCTGACATGCGGGGCCCGCGTCCTCTGCCCTACGCGCCAGCGCTCCAACGGTCTGCATCTCTCGCCCCACACCGTCACCATTGCCGCCGCGAACCCATGCGCGTCTCCGCACTGACACAGCGCTCTGGGCCCCGTGATTTATCTACCCCACGTGCCAGTGACTGTTAGGCCGGAAGCATGCGTCGCTCTCCCTCCGCAGCAAAATTATTCCCACACCACGACCCATCCCCCTACTAGGCTACTAGTCTCTTTCCCCTCCCCTGCGCTGCCTCCCGTAGCTTTCTGGCTTCTGCTGCTGCTGCTGCCGCCGTCGCTATTATTAATCGCCATCAAGACTCCACTTCACGCCATTACTGCGCTCCACTACCTCCACCACGCCACGGCCTAGTACCGCCGCCGCCGCGGCTGCGGCTGCGATCTCCATGGCCTCGCGAACCCTAGCCGCCGCCGGCCGCAGGGCATTCTGTTGAGCGCCCGGCCGATCCACCGCTCTGCGGCGGCGGCGGCCTCCCGATGAACCCGCTGTGCTGCATCGCGCCCGTCTCGCTCGACCACGCGGCCGACCACCGCCCGCGCATCCTCGCCCCCTCGCCACCGTCGCCCCCGCCCGCGGCTGCGGCTGCGGCTACGCCGCAGCAGGCCGTGGCAGCGGCCGTCGCGGGGGTGCTGCACAAATGGGTGAACTACGGGAAGGGGTGGCGGTCGAGGTGGTTCGTGCTCGAGGACGGGGTCCTCTCCTACTACAAGCTCCGCGGCGGGGAGGGCAGCGGGGACTCGGCGTCGCTGGCTGCGGCGAGGGTGATCGGGGAGGGTAGCGCGCTGCGGCGGGCGCGGGAGGAGGCCGCGGCGGCGGGGAAGCAGTGGAAGCCCTTCGGGGAGATACACCTCAAGGTAGTACGGTGCTCTTCGCTCTCGCAGTGCCACATTGGGCTGGGCTTGTTCATACGTGGAGGGTTACGGCTTGGCCGCTTGGGGAAGTGGGATTTTTGAAGCTGCGTTGCTCCGGTAATGATTGGCCGAGGGAGTATTGTATTCACAGTGGGGTAGATGTGTTGATGATTAAAAAATTGGGGATAGGAATTTCCTTTAGATTTTGTTTTGCCTTTTGCAATTGATGAGATGTGATAGGAGGGATGCCTGGTTGTACATATGCTTGCATCGTTGCGGAGAATTTAGTTTAACGCAAAATTTGACTGCTATTATGGAATTATATATCCGGATGTTTTGGCAGAATGCTAGAAGGAACAAGACCAGCATTGCTTTGTTGTAAAGGAAATTTTCCTGCTGTGCTGTTCTGTTCAGGTGTCGTCAATCCGTGCAAGCAAGTCAGATGATAAGAGGTTGTATATATTCAGTGGGACAAAGACGTTGCACTTGAGGTGTGAAACTGAGGAGGACAGGAATGCATGGATAGAGGAACTGATGGCCGCAAAGGATCGCTTCCCACGGGCACTGACGAGCAACGATTTTGGTCCTGTCATGGATATTATATTGTCTACCGAGAAGCTGAGGGTGCGACTACTCCAGGAGGGACTGAATGAAACAGTGGTTAAAGAGTGTGAGTCTATTATGATGACTGAGCTGCTGGAGCTGCACAACCAGATGAAGTCTCAGCAACAGCAACATTCTGTTTTGATAGACCGGCTCCGGCAACTGGAGGTAGCTTTCCATTTCTAGATTTATTTGCATGATGCTGTTTTGTGTTTCTGATACTGCCTGTAATAGCAAATGTATTTATTGTTTTGGTGCAGAGTTTAGTCTAACACCTGGATTTTTATGTTGCATGTTAATTTTCTGTCCAATGGAATACTGTAACTATTTGTTTTAAGGGCAATATGCAACCATGCCATTATTTGTTGTAAACCATCTCAATTACTTGTTTAATTCTGTGTTTTATATGGTTGTAGTCTCGCAAACAAGCAATTCTATAGTCGAGAGAATGCTGACATTATTTTTTAGCATGGCATGTTTTATGTGCGAGTCAGGAACATGCTGTAAACAAACGTCAGGGTTGTGAGATCCATTTACATCCTTTTGCGTTCATTGGAGAAACTGTTTGTTGTGGTAAATATTTTATAATTATATTGGCATTGGTTCATATAAAATCATTATGGCCTTTAACAAAAAAGTGGATAGTGGCAAAGCAATACATAGTTTCCTATCATTAGTTCTTTAGAATATAAAATATTTTTTACGAGTAACGCAAAATTTGACCATAATCTTAAGGACCAAAATGGTCCATTTCTTGGTGCAGACAGAGAAAGTTGAGCTGGAGAGGACGGTTGTCCATGAAACTAAAGAGAGAGAAGCTCATGGTTATGCCAATGGAAGATATAGTGGTTAGTAATTTCACGTTCATCCTATTATTACTTGCAATAAACATGGCTGTTTGTCTCTTTTACGTGTTTTAACGTTATTCTTAACCTACATGCTGAAAATTGACTAGCACTATGATTGTCCAATAGGCCTATGCTATACAATTGCATTTTTGTACATTTGCTATTTGCAAATACGTCTGTAAGGAAGGATATAGGGCTTTCTGATTATTTATTTATTGACGTGCGAATATATACAACCACCCTAACACATGGGATTGTGTTTTTCTGTGTCACTTACACAACTTGAGGTGATTGACAGTTAATTGATGCCATTTCTCTAAATGGACATGTTGGTGAGCCTATTATTAGTCGTTTGATCGAAATTCTTTTTGTGCCTATTGGTTGAAATACTCAAATGTGATAATAAACTATTGTTGATCAAAACTGTGAAATTCAGGATTTTATATGCACGCGTATTATTCCATCTGTATGCTTCCCTTGGAAGGGTGCATATATAGAGAGAGCTTATTTCCAGTCAGCAGAGAAATTTGCACGGGTCACCTGCACTGTGTGAGCTTTAGAGATAAGTCTGTTTTCACCGCTAGCAGTTAGTCTATAATCAGCATGTTCACAATAGAGTGGAAACAGGATATTTTGTGTCAACAGATAAGCAGTATACTAAATACTAGCGTGGAAACAGGATATTTTGTGTCAACAGATAAGCAGTATAATAAATACTAAGTGTAATAAATTTATTTATGATTGCTTCCTTCACTTCCATCTGATCTTTTTATTGCTTTGCTGAATGTGCAGATTTCTATTCAGTTTTATCTGGAGGAAGTGCAAGCGAATCTGATCTTGACACTGCAAGTCAAGTGGCAGATGTTGAAACTGATGAAGATGAAGTGATGTACTTTGATACAAGAGACTTTTTGTCTGTTGAATCTCTACGAAGCGCTTCATGTCGACGGAGGGAGCTTATGACAAATGGCTGCAATGGAATAGAATATATTGGAGACACGATTGCAAATACTGTCAAACCTATTCAGTATCCCTATGTTAAACGTCGAGATAAGTTACCTGAGCCAAAGGAGAAAGAGAAGCCTGTAGGACTATGGTCAATAATTAAAGAAAATATAGGGAAAGATCTCTCGGGTGTTTGCCTACCTGTTTATTTCAATGAGCCTCTGTCTTCTTTGCAAAAATGTTTTGAGGATCTGGAGTACTCTTACTTGGTTGACCATGCACTACAGTGGGGAAAGCAGGTAAAATCTATAACCTGTCTATGCTCTTCCTATCATCGGTTAGAGATAATTGTATTGTTTTTATTTCACCAAAAAATCTCTCTCCCTCTCCCCCCCTCCCCCACCCTCCCTCCTCTCTCTGGGACATGCACTTCTGTGCTTGAATGCTGTGTACCAGTTCTTGGTAGAATGTACTATCCTCCCCACTATGGAATTTATCTGCTTTAAACATGATTATAGCTCCCCCCCCCCAACTTTAGCTTATGAGAAAGCTCAATGTCCCTCAACTTTTTGTGGTATGTGGAATTTAATTTGTGTCCTAAACTCCAATATGTTTGCCTTACGTCCTTCAACTGTCAATATCGGGGCAAACTATATGATGCCTACATGGACGAGTATCACTAAGTTTGGTAATTTAAAAAGGAGGAAACAAAAAAAAACTTTTCTTTCTCTCCCTCTCTAGAGTTGCTCCTTTGCCTCATACTCCTTACTCCAGAGGCAGCCGATGTTCTGAAACCTGAGCTCTGGTGCTCCACTTCCCACCACATCACTGGGGAACGAATCTTGCTCAAGCTCGCTCTATCTCTTTTTCTCTCATCTGCTTTATCTTGTTCGAATTAGACATAACTCAATACCCAATCTTTTTGGTTTGCTTGGCTGCTCCATCTCCTTCTTTCATTGCCATTGCTCAATTGGGATACATTGGGGAACTTTTTATTTTCTTCCCATTGATATCTTGGGCGATTTTCTGGTGGGAGGGGGGCATGCAAGCGAAGGGTCTTAGTCAGCAGCTACATAGGATAAAACCAGGGTCAATTTTGTTAATAGGTTTCAATGCACTGTATTTTGTTTTGAGTGATGTATTTTAAACGGTTTTGAAGTTGTGGATGTAATAGACTGGATGAAAAGTGGGCTTCTACTTTAGTTTACCCTTAATTCTGAAGTATTTGCAAATGTTGGTGCTTTCCATGTTGCTTGTGTAATTGTGTTCGATTAGTGTCTACGTAGTACCACTCAGAAATTTTCCCATGGAAAACATCCATGATGTTTGCCATGTTCTAAAATTCATGTGCAAAATAAAATATTAATTTTGTCCTTTTCGTTTCTGATTTTGTCAGGCTATCCAATATGGCAGATACTATTCCATTTTTAAGTATAATTTTGACCTTTCTTTGATTTGGATTTGGATACTTAATCCTTGTGTCAATTCTATGTGTTTTGTAATTAACTTGGTCATATATAATGCAGGGTGACAGTTTGATGAGAATACTTCATGTTGCTGCTTTTGCAGTGTCAGGGTATGCTTCAACTGAAGGTCGGCAATGTAAACCCTTCAACCCTCTACTGGGAGAAACATATGAAGCTGATTTTCCTGATAAAGGACTTCGTTTTTTCTCTGAAAAGGTTGTATGGTGGTTTCAGAACATTACAAATCATTTTTCGATGAAATAATTCCTAACTGCTGATATGCATATTCTAATAATGTTGTGTGAATCATTTGTTTGGTCAAATAAAAAACAGTTTTTTACTAAATTGCTTTTTATTTCAGGTCAGTCATCACCCAATGGTTGTTGCTTGTCACTGTGAAGGCAGAGGATGGAAATTTTGGGGTGATTCAAATCTGAAGGGAAAGTTCTGGGGTCGATCCATTCAGCTTGATCCTATAGGTGTTCTTACCCTCCAATTTGATGACGGGGAGATATTTCAGTGGAGCAAGGTGACTACCTCGATATACAATATCATAATAGGAAAAATTTACTGTGATCACTATGGAACAATGCGCATAAAGGGAAGTGGCCACTATTCTTGCAAGCTTAAATTCAAAGAACAGTCGATAATTGACCGGAATTCACACCAGGTACTTCTGTAATTTCTATAAAATGAATTTACATCAAGCAAAATACATGCAGCCGTGTAATAAGATGGTTGCTTTTAAAATGTCTATTTTTCCACATTTTTTGAAAGAGGGGGGTTAAAAGCTGTGTGTGCAGTTAACATGCATGCCAGATAACATGATCCATCTATTGCAACTTTCTGTTTTGAATAGCAGAGCAGCACTTGATTTTCTCTTTTTGGCTTTGCGCAAGCTTCAAAATTCATCTCAGAAGTGTTCGTTTATTCCTAAGCCTTGTTAGCCGTTTCTGCAAGTGTGCCTACGCATGCCTGTTATTACATAAAGAACTGACTCGAGTCTTGACAGGAATGTAGTATTATATAAAGGAAGTCAATAGGTATTACATTGTTCTTTGACTTCTGCCATGAAAGGAAGTCAATATTCTTCTTTGACTTCTGCCATGACCATGTGTTGCAAACTATCAATCCCCTTGCCACCAATTTCTGGTTCTGCCTTTGGCTAAAAATAGGCCGCTAGGAATTCATTTAAATTGATGGGTCTATGCCATTTCCCATTGGGGGTGGACCAGGAACTAATAGGTTTTCCTTTCACTTCTTGATATTTGTAGACAACTGTCTAATGTATGCTAATTTTTTTAAGAGCAACACAATGAACATGAACAAAATTGCATACGAACCATGTATTTGTTGCTGCTTACCCAGGCATGAACTTCAGGGGTAGGCGGCCAGTCATCAGTATTTTATTCCAGTTGTATAAATATATTTTTGGATGCACTTGTGTTCCCCTTAAATAGTTTGAATAAATCGTGCAGGTGCATGGATTTGTGCAAGATAATAGAACGGGACAGAAAGTAGCTATGTTAATTGGAAAATGGGATGAAGCTATGTATTATGTGCTAGGGGATCCAAGTGCAAAGCCCACGGGGTATGACCCAATGTCAGAAGCAGTTCTTTTGTGGGAGAGAGACAAGTCTCTGAACCAAACACGATACAACCTTTCTCCTTTTGCAATTTCTTTAAATGAATCGACACCTCAATTGTTGAAGAAGTTGCCCCCTAGTGATTCTCGTCTAAGGCCTGATCAAAGGCATCTGGAAAATGGTGAATATGAGATGGCAAATGCAGAGAAACTTAGACTTGAACAACTGCAGCGACAGGTATCCCAGTATTACATGATTTGATTTGTTCTTTTGTCTCTTTATGACCTTTGCTTCAGTTTGTGTCACAACCCCGGTTTCACCGGGATCTGCCCATGATCTATTGCTAGTACTAGCGATCAATACTAGTAACTCATGAGCGATTTTGGTCGAGTATCACAACACAATCATCATAACTAAGAAAATATTATAACGTTGCAAAAGTAATTGTACCACAACTACTTATTACAATAGTTTGCTTAGATCCATATGATAATAATATTCAAAATAGCGGAAATCCAAATGATATGCATACTATTAAATATGACGATGCTCTCTAATTCGACCCTTGAGACGATAGTTAGTCTTCTGGCAAAGTCCGGCACATAATTCTCCTGATCCTGTGGACAGACCGGAACCGAGTCTTCTCCTGAACAAATATATCCGTGGTTTATATAGTGAGTACATGGCTACCCAGCAAGAATCCTTATATATGAATGCACGGGTATGATAAGAACAGGGTGGTTAATTTGCATAAACACCTATTCTAGTCAAAATTAATTAAAGTGTTGTAAAATCATTTGTTGAGCAATTAATGAAGATGAACAAATTTCCTAAGGTAACAAACAGAGCTCGGCTTCGGAAGCCCCTTTGCAAAACTGCACAAGCTTCGAATACTCAAAACCAAAACCAACCCATCAGGTTATTAGATACACATGAGACTACCATGTACGACCTTCCTCCCCTCCCATAACCGTGGGAACGACAACTCTGCAGAGTGTAGCACACTTTACCCATAAGACGAGCGGTACTTTTGCGTCTTAACTCTTCCTTGGGAGCCTAGATCAAGTAACAATACAAGACGATTCATTAGATCCTTCTGTTAACACCGATACCCCTTCTAAGGTTTAGACACTCGGGTCCCCCTCTTGAGCCAACGGACCGTAGCTCGATCTTTTCAAAGTAAAGTGTGTTAACGGTTGTCCCTAACTACTAAGCCAGGACTAGCACATGGTGCACACATGCTTAAGGTAGCACTTATGGTTGCACTTGTATGGTTTGGCCGGATAAGCACACGTCAAGAGTTCTTAGACCAAGGTGACTACCTCCACAATAATCCTCATTCCACAAAACCACCCGACTTGCCACCTTAGCCAACACACGCCACGTAGGTTTTAGTTGATTAGGTTATTAAGTAACTCAGCACCTCCAAATATTCCAAGTCACAAGATTAATAATGATGAATAACCTAACAACTAATAACCCACGAGCACTAGCATTTATACAAAAGGATAGGCTAGGAATAACAAATAAGGCAGCAATAAATGGCTAATTCATAGGGTCAATGACGCAGTGTGAATATAATAGGTTTCTACCCTTCCCATCATTTTATGCATGAGAAAAATAAATAAAAACAATAAACGGGTGAGTTTTGCAAACTAGGGAGCAAGATGTAACTATCTTGCCTTGGTAGTACTCAGCGTCTTGCGGGCCTCCTTTTGAAAGCTCCGGGAACAGCGCCGAGCAACGGGAACACGGACGGTGTACACGAATAATACAAATGCATAAGAACAGCAACATTCATCACAGATCATATATCCCAATTAAATATATAAAATTCTAGGGGATTTATGAAAAATAATGGCTATGGAATCATCTAATTTGGAGTTCGGATGCTCCCTAAACAAATCTTGGAAGTTTTAGAAAAATTAGAAAAGGCTGAAATAATAAAACCGGTTAAAATCTGAAAACCGTGAACAAACCAAACCGGTCATTTCGGCGGCAGCTGCACGGAGCAATGCCAGGGGTGACACGCAACCTGTTGGGGCCCAGCGGTAGGCGACGGTCGACGCGGGCGATGATCGTGGTGACGTCTTGTGAGGAGATGACGAGTGGCGACACGCGGCGATAGCGGAGTGGCGACAGCGGCGGCGGTCATGAGTCGTCGGAGGCGATCGTGGCGGCCGACGCGCAGCGGCGCACGGCGGCGCGTGGGGTCGAGGCGGCGGTATTTGGGGCAGTGGCGCTATGCGGTTGGTGGCGGCGAATCCGGTGGCGAAGCGCGATCGCCGAGGTTGTCGGCGGCGCGGGCGGCGGCGCAAGCCGAAACTCCGGCGAGCCCGTTCTTCCTCGTTTTTGCGATTTCTACGTTCCAGGTACCCATCTGAACCGTCTCGACGAGATCTACACAATGGTGGCTTCTACAAGTTGGTTTGCGGCAAGCACATAGAGATCTACCCCAAAACTCACCTCGGGCTAGGGTTGCTCTGGGGTGGTTCTCGAGTTGTGGTTCTGAGGGGAGGGTCTTGGGGTGCTTATATACTGCTCTGGTCGACCAAGGGCAGGCCTCCAATAGGTAGAAGTTGAATTGGGCTCTAATTCTACTCCTAATAGGTTTAGAACTTCCCAAATTTGGTATTTTTGCAAATAATCGAATTTGCAAAAATAATCGAATTTGGACTTGAGCTTCTGGATCTAGGCAGGTTTAGGCCTCAAATATGTCTCCACCAACTTTGGGCTTGGGTTTAGCATGTTTGCTCATTATTTCATTGGTAAGCGAGCTCTGGCGGGGCCGTCATCTTCTTGAAACACAGGCTAGCCTTGGGCTTTGGACTTGAAATTTGGAGGGTGGCTAATTCATGGCATTTAGGATTTTTGGAAATTTTTCGGAATTTTTCAAAAATGTCTTCTAGGGTTTTGGCTTAAACCTAGTTTAAATTAATTTAAATTAGGGTTTCGTATGTAACAATTCCCTTTTAATTTACTTTTGGGTTTTCGAAAGGGCGCTACTTCCCAACGGGATCCCGTCGGGAGGGCAACCCGACGGGATCACTAGCTGCACGCCGCGTGTCTCTCGTATGCGCGCCTCCACGTTCGTCTCCTCGTGCAGCTATAGACTTGTCTTTTTCTTCCGAGTGCGCTTCTTCTCTTTCCTCTGCGCGTGTTCCCACTTCTGCACTTATCGATCCCTTGCCGCGTGCACCCCGCAGCACGGGACCAAGCTTACATTGCGCAGATTGAAAAAGGCCAGCTAGTTCTCCATGAATTTCTTTATTATTCAGTTGATTTTCATCTTTAAAATTTTGTATCTATTTTATTCGGTGTCTAAATCGCATAAAATAAATTTTATAATTCATTTAAAATCTTAACCAACCCATTTTTAATAGTTTTAATTTTTTTAACAGTTACATCATGCAAACTTCCTAATTGCTCATACAGACGAGTATCGGATCAGAAGTATCATGGAGTATCGGGTCCAAAAAATCAAGTTTCGGATTAGGAAAATATCATCGAGTATCGGGTTAAAAAATCAAGTATCGGGACATCCGGTCGACAAAAAAATCAAGTATCAGATGATTAGTATCATCGATTATCAGGTCAAAAATTAGGTTTCGGATCAGAAGTATAATCGAGTATCACAATAAAAAATCAAGTATCGGATCAGAAGTATCACCGATTATCAGGTCAAAAAATCAGGTATCGGATCAGAAATATCATATGAACAAAAGTATCGAATCTGAGGGTGTTTGAGTATTGGTGGTATCGTCGATTATTGGGTAAACAAACTAAGTATCGTATTGAAGGTATTATCGAGTATCATGTATGCATTATCAAAGTTGCCGTATCAGGTATTTAGTATCATATATCAAAATTGTAGTATCAAAAGTTGGAGTGTCATGTGTGCAGTATCAAAGTTGTAGTATCAGATATGTAGTATCATGTATCAAAGTTGGAGTATCATATATGCGGCACCAAAGTTGGAGTATCAAATATGTAGTATCATGTATCAAAGTTGTAGTATCAAAACATGTCCTATTCTCCTACAAAAACAGTTGGAGTATCATGTATGCAGTATCAAAGTTGTAGTATCATTGAGTATCAGGTCAAAAAAACAAGTATCGAATCAGAAAAATCATCAAGTATCGTGTCAAAAAAATCAAGTATCCGATCAGAAGTATCATCGAGTATCGGTCAAAAAATCAAGCATCGGGTTAAAAAATCAAGTATCGGATCAGAAGTATCATTAACTACCAGGTCTGGGTGTCGAGCATGAGTGGTATCGGGTTGGTGCTATCGTCTAGTTTCGGTATCGAAAAAAAGATATCATAAGGGTATCATATATCACGAACAAAAAAAGTATAAGTATTAATGGTATCAGGTTGGTGGTGTCGTCAAGTTTCATGATATCAGGTTGGTGGTATCGAGTTGGCGGTATCGTCGAGTTTTGGTATCGGAAAAATGGTATCATAATGATATCATATATCACAAACAAAAAAGTATCGGATTGATGGTATCAGGTTGATGGTATCGGATTGGTGGTAACGTCGAGTTTTATGGTATCATTGAGGTATCGGGTCTGTGTGTTGAGGATCGATGGTATCAGGTTGGTGGTATCGTCAAGTTTCGGTACCGAAAAAAGGTATCATATATCACAAAGTGTCGGTATCGGTAGTATCAGGTTGTTGGTATTGTCGAGTTTCGGTATTGAAAAAAGGTAACATAAGGGTATGATATATCGCAGACTCAAAAAGAATCGGTATCAATGGTATCAGGTTGGTGGTATCGTCGAGTTTCGGTACCAGAAAAAGGTATGATGTATCACAAACAAAAAAAGTATTGGTATCGATGGTATCGTCGAATTTCAGTGAAAAAGTACACTACTAGCAGTACACATGACCGCATGCACGTACAAAAAGGTGTAAATGGACTGCAGTAACCAAATTCATGATGTATGCATGCGTGAGCAAAAAGGTGAACTGCATGCATGAGTTAAACAATGAACTTCGTGTGTAAGTCGAATATGCAGACAGTGTAGCAAGGCACCGAGTCGCTGCGTGAATATGCGGAGGAAAGCAACGTGCGTCAGACTCCACTGCATGCGCGAGGGACAGGCTACGCTTCGCATCGGACGGTTGAGACGTATCCTGTCCGACGGAGGCCGCGACGGGATACCGCCCTATAGAATTCCTGTTTCGAAAATATAAGTGACATATGATAAAATAGAGGATGTCACAGTTTGTCATAGCATCGGCATAGGAAAAATGAAATGGTGTTTGACATACGACAAAATAGAGGATGTCACAGTTTGTCATAGCATCGGCATAGGAAAAATGAAATGGTGTTCGAGTTGACATCATTGCTTGACTCGTTATTGCAGCAAAAGTTTTGGAAGGCATAAATCATGAGAATTTCATCTGTTATGTAAAAATGAAGATACCTTTATAGTATTTACTTGATTTTCCTATAAATATAGAAACAGATCACAAATACCATGTGGATCTGATGCTGGCACAGTGTTAGTAAATCTTTGATAATCTGGATAATGGTAAACATGAGTGTTCTCCATGGTTAGTTTCAAGGTGGAGTACTGTTTCAAAAAAAAGAAAAAGAAAGTGAAGTACTGCATTTGCTAGCACCATTAATCCATTGTTCTATGTGCACAACGCAGGGGAATAGGCAACCAGCAATTCAGAATTAGTTTGTTAAATTCCGAATTTGAATCTGGCTTGACTTTCCCATGAGGCAGAGTGTATTAATTGTATTTGTCATCGAGTTCATGCCTCTGGGGTTCTTTGCGCCGCTGTTGATGCTCAACCTTTGTAACTCTTACAATCTGCAGGCACGAAAGTTACAGGAGAAAGGGTGGCAACCGAGGTGGTTCAGTAAGGATGACGACGACAGCTACCGATACATGGGTGGATACTGGGAAGCGAGGGAGAAGGGGAGCTGGGAGGGGATCCCGGACATCTTCGGTCAGAGCATTGCATCAACTGGCTGGCCGTAGCTGCCCCCACCTTCCTTGTGTAGTTAGTAGCATCTACATTTCTTTACAGAAAAATATGATACCGGCTATATATACATAGTGAAACAATGCCAGTATATGCCGACTTGCTGGTTTCAGACAGCCCCAATGTAACGCCACACGTATGATGAGATTAGTCTAGTTATTAGGAATGCGGGTCAGGTAGGTTAACTCTATTCGATGCAAAATTTGAGTAATTTTGTTGGGCTTATTGGGGCCAAGCAAGTTCCTTTTTTTTTCTTTCTTTTGAACGTACATGTGGGGCCTAGTAGTTTTGTTACGAGTGGGTCGGGGATGTGGAAAGACCTATGCTAGTCACGGCTGTGAATCGATCGCCGGTGAGGCCGTCACCGTAGGCAGGAGGGTGAGGTGGCGGTGTCGAAATTGGAGGGAGCCATCGGGAGGATCAATCAGATGGTAAGAACAGTGCACGACCTTCGAAGCTATCGAGCAAATTGAAACATACAAGCTGATTGACGGCTACAAACTATGGGGAGAACTGCTATTTTTTATTGCAGAATTGTGATACATTTTAAGTTTCTGAACCCTTTGAAACCGGATTAACTTAATCCTAAAAATATAAAATATTAAACGTTGGTCTGACTAAGGCCTTGTTCTTTTCAGCTTAACAGCTTAACGATTTATCTACGTTTAGAAAAGATATATGCTTTGAGTTTTTTAAGTCTGTTTTTTCGTTGTTTTGAAGGTGGGTCCTAACACTTTAAAAAACAAGTTAAACGAAATGGATCTAAATCTCGAGACTATCTCGAGAAGCTCTTGAAATTCAGTCATTTCAGTCGTTAAGATCAGCTCAAAAGAACAGGCACTAAAGTGCTGCATGTATTATATAAACGTATTTAATGAAATTTAAACTAAATGGTATATTTAAATTTCTAATTATTTTACAAGTACAATTTTTCCTTGTATTTTCCGTGTTGTGTCATTTTTTTCCAAAATAATACTATTGAAATAGAGAAAATTGCTAAATAATTTATAAAGGTTGCAAACTTATGTGAAAAACATATGAGATCAACTGATAATAAGAAACACAGATTTAATTTTGATTTTATGAAATGATTTTATGCAAAAATAAATATAGTATTTTAATCTAGGCATGCACATCATTGCTTCTTCATGTTGCTCTACGTCTCCTTAAAGGCTGTTGACAGAGCTATGCTTCTTTAATGGTGTAGCAGAATAATGAATTATTTGATTGCTGAAACCATATTGTAGCTTATTTATTGCTAACTTCTGTATTTTAATATTTATAATCCTGTCTAATCCATTTTGAATAAGATTTCAACATTTGCGACCATGGAAGCATGTTGCATTCATATGATTTGAACTTGTGTGAAGTTGGAATTGTATCAACTTATATTGCTTAGATTTGTGAGGTTGTTGTTGAACTTATATGTATTGACTTGTGTGTTTGTGAAGTTGAACATACATCGGATGCGACGATTATGGGGAATTTTGTTTGTGGGATGTGAATTTATGGACATTCATGGTGTTATGTGATATGAAGTGTGGATTAGTAATGCATTGTGATATGAAATCTGAATTGGTAATGTGATGTGATATGATTGTAACACCCCGGTTCCACGAGAACTCAGAATGCTACCAACTCTCCAGAATCTATAAAATTTCGACAACATCTCCTTTATTTATATGGACATCCACGACAGACAATTTATATCCAAAAAACAAATAAGCATTTCTATCAACCAATAGCCAATTTAAAACCTACAATAACCGCAACTCTCGATTATACACATGACAACTATTTAAATAAAATTCATATGAAATCAATGTACTAATTTAACTTGAGAGATAGTGAATGCTTAAGTCCAGATTCTAATTTCCCATCCCATGCATGATCGACATCACCTGTACCTAAAAACCAAATAAAGCAAGAGTGAGTATCGGGAAATACTCAGCAAAGTATACGTATTAACATAAAGGGCATCAAGATCTCATTGACAATTACATTAAAAGAAAAACAATCGTTATAATGACCACTCCATCAAACTCACTCTTACAATAAAACTGCAACCATGAATCCACACTAAAAAACATCTTTCCATTCAATACTCCAAACTGTTCACTTCTCATCCATTCGATGCGATGCAATGCACATGCGTCTGTATTGTGACTCTGTGAGCTCATACCGGTATAGCTAGGTGCGCACCCGTCGATGCCGCACCTTGCCCGTTCTGTTTCAAGCGGGGACCAATTACTCCACTTCCGTGGAGTGCCTACCAAGTAGGACTTCAGAGCACTCCGGACTAGTCACTTTTGACTTTCTCACCGACCTCACCGGACTAGTCAAAAGTGACTTTCTCACCGACCTTGCTCATATGCACATGATGCAAAAATGCCACTATGCCACACTGTCTTCTTTGTCGTCTAGGTATTACATATTTCTTTCTTTTAGAAGCAGAGAAATATTTAAATCAAATCAACATAAACTCCTCATTCAACCATACAATAAGAACAATCACACGGCAATTAAACTCCTTAAGATAACATATATACCATCAAACAAACATTAGTTTAACATATACTTGCCTTCACTAGCCTCGGGCTAGGACGAACCACCGATAACATCGAGTCCGCAGATCCTACAGAAAAATTAACAAATCTCAACACCAAGCTTCTACAGATAGCACAATAGATAAACCACGTCACACCTACACCATCCCTTCCCCCTCGCCATCTAAACCACCTCTCTAAAGCCACTAAAGCACCGAAATCAATAATTCCAATTCCTGGACAGCAGTACTAAAATAGCCATAATTCCTACATCTCTCGCCCGATTTACGCGTTCTTATATCCAAAACGAAGATAAAGTCGCTACGCTCCTCTTTTACAATAGGATCGGGTGCAGATTCCCAACGTAAACATGCCAAAACTGCTAAATAAGCTGCTGCATTGGTAATCATCAAGCCCACTATCATCCTCCCCCACTAGCCATCGCTTATACCCGCAATTAAACATCTAATGGCAGTAGTTCTACTGGAAAATTACTAAGCACATCATGAGCAGCACTTAAACAAGAATAGCGGTAGAGAGGACAAACCCTAAAGCCAATCTTTACCTTCCTCACTATCACCTCTTTCCCTTTGTCTCTCTCCCGTTGGTCTCCAACCAAGAGAGCAGATCGACGTCCACTGGACGGCGTCGGCGGCACGGCAATGGGCTGCGGCGCTGCCACGGCGAGCGCCAATGGCACAAAAAGCGTCGGCGGCGCTGCCTTAGACGATAGCGGCGCCGGGATGGCGGCGGGGGGACGGTGGCGGCGCTCGGCGATGGGGGCGAGGAAGGCAGGGCAGCGGCTGGCTGCGAGAGAGAGAGGACAGGGGGTGACGGCGGCGGTTTTGCCCTGGGAACCCGTCGGTTCCCACTCCCCCTCCCTGCCTTTAACCCTAAACGTGGGCTGACCAGGGCCAAAGGCCCATGGGCTATCACAATGATGATTTGTGAAATGTATTTGTTTTGCAATAATACAACAATTTCTGTTGTACTTGTTCAGTATTTACGTCGGTCACATGCGACTTAAATAGCAGCGTATCTGCGGGGCCGTAGCCACTGCCATTTATTTATGTCGGCCACGACCGACGTAAATAAGGATGGCACATAAATCCCTGATGTGACACTTTTTTTACGTCAGCTCTAACTGACATAATATATATCTTATGTGGCTTAGGGTATACACCTTCAAGCCGACGTGGCGCCAATGTAAATAAGTGCCACATCAGCCTATGTAAAGTAGCAAACCATGAAGACTATTTACATCAGGCTCGAAGCTGACATAAATAACTGTTATTTATGCTTGTGAAGTTACGTCGACTTATTTACGTTGGCATGCTTACGTAAATAAATATTTACGTCGTGTCTTATTTACGTCGACTTAGATCGAATTTTTGTATTTGATATCAACTCATCATTTTGTTTATGTGGGGAAGAGAAAAGAAGGAAAAAAATATTAACTAGCTACTAATTTACAACCAATCTATATGTCGGGGATTAGATTACGGCCCATAGCCATGGCCCACTCCCTGACGGCTCAATCAAACAGCCTACCAGGGCCCAGCTCCTTGGAAGGTTCTATCAGGCCCATGTGCATCCTGCCGAACAGCCTCTTGGTCGGCACGGTGCGTAACGGCCTAGGATTCGTGTTTGAGTCTTACTCGAACAAGAGTTACTGCGGCTACGTGAAGACCCTGGACGTTGGTTTCCGGATTGGATTAGAGTCGTGATCCCCAAAACTAGGAGTATGCCTTATCTACCTCGGGATATATTTGGCATGTCTTGAGTTAGTTTTATCTCGTAGTTAGCCCGGCCGATATTCCCTCGGTAGGTCGGTTTGCTCGCACTATATAAACAAGGCCCTACGGCGTGTAGAGGGACGAGTTTTACGACTTGATCGGCTTTTTGTATCTACTAGGCACCGATCTTCCTTTGTACACCCATAATCTCGCCGAGACTTGTTCGTCTCGCCGAGCCATCTCTTGTATTCATCTCGATATATAAGAAAGGTTTGGGCGTGGGGCTATTATCTCTCCCGAGAGGCTGAACCAGGATAAAACTACGCCTTCTGTTCGTTCTTTGTTCGTGGTTGTTTGGCGTGTCTCCTATCTCAATCTTAAAGAACCTTAGCGACTTGAGATCGATATCTCAACCGTCGGCAATTTGGCGCCGTCCGTGGGGACACGCAGATCGAGCATGTCGAACTCCGTCGGCGATCTGAAGATACTTCACGAGGGCTACGACTCGGAAGACGAGATGTCTCATCCTGTCGATTCAGATCGATCTGTTCGGTCTCGAGCGCTTTCGCATCCGGCGGATGTCTCCGCTTACATGGCGAGATAGCCTCGAGATCGCACTCCGTCATCGGCGAGCGACTACGGAATCGATGATCTTTCTGACGGTTTAGATTTGTCGATTCCAAGGCTATGTCGGTGAGATTCCACTGTGGAACAAATGATGACACCGTCTAGCATACCTTCGCATGGCCCCGCAGCATTAACATGGCGATGTGGGAACCTCGAGGATCTGCGCACGGCCGTGGCGGTTTGTCGGTCGGGCGGATTAACTCGCTCGGCATCAAGACGAGGTGCGCGGTCGCCGCGAACAAGGCGTCATTCGCCGCGACCTCGGCGATTCCATCAATCGGACCTTAGCACGGTTTCGCGACCGGTAAGCGGCAATGTCGTAACCCACCTCGCGTGCGGCGCTAAGTCTCCGGCGGAAGCTTCCTGTTCGGTCAATTCCGCGTAACGGACTCGATCGGGAGAACGCGGATGGTTCGAGATCCCGGGACCCATAGATCAAAGTCGGAATGGCTCGAAGCTATAGCAACGGTCCTTAGATCCACCAATCAAGTGATCTCGCCCGCGGGCGTCTTTGTGCGACTAACACGAGCGCGGGGTGAAGGCCTAAAGACTCTAGGAGAAGTCAACAACTCCTCCAGCGGACAACCAAGCCGCCGGAATGATTCGGACAGCTCGATCGATCGCGTGACCTCCGTCACCATCGAAGGATCCTTCGTCCATGAGCGAGGCTACCCGTGGTCGCCGTCGCTCGCCAAGTCCTCGTAGTCATCGCGACCACGGGGGCAAGCGCGCGCGCGCTGATGATCACGGACGGTCCCCTCGTGAGGCGCGTCGTCGCCACCACGAGGAAGGAGCGTGGTGGATTGTCCCGAGAGAGTTTCTCGGGCCGAGTCATCCGTTCGGCAGAGTTCCCCGCGCAACAAGACCAATGTCTTCTCGAGACTAGGTTACGCGGGGAAGGTGGTCGGTCATATGCTCTGGCTGCGGGGCTTTCTCGACGAGCTTCGAGCCGTCCGGCGGCCCTCTAAGTTCAAGCCGGTCACATGGAAAGGTACAATGGGACTCGTAACCGGAGAATTCCTTTCCATCTCGCTTCTGACCATCATGGCGGCGGGGTGACGAGCTCGTGATGGCTAATTACCTCCGACCGTCCTTGAGGGTCTTTGCTCGGAAGTGGTCATTCAATCGGCGGGAGGGTTCCATCACTCATGGAACCAACTTTGTGACGCTCGATCGCTAATTTCGGAGCTATTACGTGCGTCTGGGCAAGGAGGATGATCTGCACCGGATGATCCGGATGAGCGGGAGACCCTCCGCAACCGTGAAGCGTTTCATTAAGATCCGCGACACGATCCCGAACATCTCGGATGAATCTGTTGTCCGCGCCTTCAAAAGCGGAGTCATGACGAGCTGCTCACTCAGATCTCGAGATCAATGAGACTGGACCGCCAACGACTGTTCAAGGCGGTGACCGCTATGCTAACGCGGCAGAGCGCGTTCAATACAAAAGGCGTTCGACAAGGGCGAAGCCGCCCTTGACTGGTGTGGATGAGAAGAAGAAGAGCGGCGACAATGTTCTGGTGACAAGAAGTCCCGGAAGAAGAAGAACAAAGGTGATCTGAACAATACCGTCGCGGTATGGATCGCGCACCTCCTCCCAAGGATGGGCGTAAGAAGCCCAACAATAACTACAAGGGCAAAAAGCACGCTCGGGGAGGCGGACAAGGTAAGAAAGGTCCGAGCGACCGATTTTGCAAGTTCCACCAAAGACTACGGGCACGATATCGCCATCAGTAGAACTTGGGCGCAAAGCTCAAGATTTCTACAACAAAGAAGGGCCCAATGCCCACCCCGCCGAACAAGGTGATGCTGGTAAGGCTGTTAGCGTCAAACCGACGATGGTGATCGGAAGATGATGATGAATATCAAGAGCCGTGAACCATATCGCCGTCATTTTCGGGCTCCTCGGCTTACACCTCTCGGCGCAGCCTCAAGGAAGCCGCTCGGGAGGTCCTAGCGTCGAAAAGGCAAAACCTCGGCTGAATCGATGAAGTGGACCGAGGTCCCCATCTCCTTCTCTCGGGAGGATTGCCCCACCGGATGACCAAGCCTCGGGCTCCCAGCGTGGTCGCCCACCATCGACAACGCGAGAGTTGGCGCGTCTTAGTGGACGGCGGGGCGCTTTGGACTTGCTTTCGCTAAAGTCTTGGGCGAGATGCAAATTCCTCGTTCCAAGTGAAGGAAATCGCAATGCCCTTCTACGGAATTGTTAGGGAGAAGTCGCTGCCTTTAGGGGCGAGTTGTCTGCTGTCACCTTCGCAACCCAAGCAACTTCCGGACGAGTTGATCACTTTCGGCGTGGTCGACTTCCCATCGGCGTATAACGCGATCTTAGGCGAGCCATCTCTCGATAAGTTTATGGCCGTGTCCCACCACGCTTACCATTGCGTGAAGATACCGGTCCTAACGGTGTGATCCGGTCAAGGGCAACTTCTAAGCGGCTCGGATTGCGACGAGCGATCCCTCGCCCTTGTCGACCAACTTCCGCCATGATCTGAAGTTCCGCACCAAGTCTGCACGCCCTAGGGTCTCCTTCACCAGAGGAGAGACCAAGGAAATTCCATCGTCTCTTGATGACGCCGCCAAGACAGTTCATCCGGGGTCAATCTGGACCCCAAATAGGAAAGCGAGCTCATTGCCTTCCTCCGAGCTAATCGACGTGTTTGCACAGGGAGCCGTCGATATGCCCGAGTCCCAAGGAGGTTATCGAGCACAAAGCGGGTGTCCGGCGGACAAAAACTGTTTCGCGAAGCTTCGCCGTTTTGAATTCAAGCAGGGGATCATCAAAGATCGGCTCGACAAGCCGCCATTCTTTGGGTTCATCCGCGAGGTTGATCACACCGAGTGGTTAGCCAACCTGTCATTGTAAAGAAGAAAGGCGGCAAGTGGAGGATGTGTCGATCACACAGATCTGAGCGCCGCTTGTCCTAAGGACAATTTCCCCCTCGTATTGATCACCGGTCGATCGATGCGGACGCCAACTTTCGAGTTTTTAGATGCTTACTCCGGTTACCACCGGATAAGCATCTCCCGAGGATGAAGAGAAGATCGCCTTCATCACCCCTTTCGCACTTTCGCTATCGACCATGTCTTTCGGTCTGCGCAATCTTTGGTGCCACGTTCGGTAACAATGGAAAGACCTTCCCGAACAATATGGAAAAACACGGAGGTCTATGTCGGCGACATAGTTGTAAAAAGCAAGTATGCTCCAGATCATGTAAAAGACACGCGAGACTTTTCGTAATCTCACGGGCATCGAATAAAATTAAATCCAGAGAAGTGTACCTTTGGTGTTCGATCCGGAATGTTGCTCGGTTATGTCATTGGCTCGCAAGGTATTTACGCCAACCACGAAAAAATCGAGGCCATTGAAAATATGCGAGCTCCAACTACCGTAAAGGAAGTACAAAGCCTCATTGGGCGGATGGCTGCTCTAAGCGTGTTTATTTCCGTCAAAGCGAACGCGGGCTGCCCTTCTTTAAGGCCTGCGCAAAGCACAATGGTTTCGAGTGGACGGAAGAAGCGATAGATCCTTCCGGATCTGAGCGATACTGTCCAATCCTCCGTTTTGACTACCCCACGGCATGGCGGCGGCTCCTCAGTACCTAGGTTGCACGCCACAAGCGGTGGCCGATCTTGATTTGGTCGAAAGGAAGGCATCTGGCGACCAATCTATTACGTGGCGAGGTACTTCACGGATCAAAGGAGCGTCACCACGAGGTCGAAGCTCCTCATGCCTTGCTCATGTCCTCCGGAAGCTTCGCCACTACTTCCAAAGCATCAAATCTGGGTCCCGACCACGTTCCTCTGGGAGAAATCCTACGGAACAAGGAATCTAGCGGACGTATAGCTAAGTGGGCAATGGAACTAGCGAGTTTGATCTGTTATTTGTCGCCCGAACCGCTATTAAGTCACAGTGTCCTAGCAGACTTTGTTCTTTGAATGGACTGCCGCCCAAATCGAGTGAAGCTCCGAGCAACCCGATGAACCCTCTGGACCATGTTTTTCGATGGCTCGCGACTTTGAAACTTCGGGGCTGGTTTTGTTCTCATCTCCTCAAAGAGAGCAACTCCATATTCTATCCAACTACACTTTGCGGCGACTAACAACGCCGCAGAGTACGAGGCCCTCTCGCCGGACTAAGAGCGTGCAAGTCGCTTGGTGTCCAACGGTATTGTGAAGGAGATTCACGGTGGTCATCAATCGAGTAAACAAGGAGTATCGGTCTTGCGATGACTCAATGGCGCGATACCGGTTGAAGTGAGGAAGTTGGGCGGCATTTTCGGTTTTGAAGTGCTCTTCGTGCCGTGAAGGACAACTTCTGGCCGACCAACTATCAAGTATGGATCCTCACGCGAACTCGCTTTCGGCGGTGCTCGTCGAGCACCTTCACAAGCCCTCAATCACGTCTCCGGACGAGGCAACAGAGGCGGTGGTGCTGTCTTCGTTCTCGGCGGTGCGCGGATCGACAACGCCATTTGTCCGGTACCTTGCGATGGGACCACGCCGACGACGGCAAGCGGCGTTCCGCTTCTGAGCGTCTTGCTCCATACAAACTTGTGGGCGGCATCCTTACCGTCAAGGTGCTCTGGCGATTCTCTCCAAGTGCATCTCGCAGCAGAGGTGTGTTCCTTCTTAGGGACATACGAGGGTGCTCAGGCAACCACGCCTCCTTCGAACTCGGGTCGACAAAGCGTTTACGCATGGGCTATTATTGGCCCATCACGCTACAAGATGCCCGGACATCGCGACTAAGTGCAAGGCTTGCCAATTTCACGCCGGAAAGCACACAAGCCCGCCCAAGAGCTCCAAACAATCCCCATCTTGGCCTTTTTTCACATGGGGTGCGGATCGCTCGGCCCATTCCCTAAGGGGTATAAGGGCTACACACACCGCTGTCGCCATAGACACTTTTACAAAGTGGATTGAGGCGAGCTCGTGTCGCCTCTTCACGCCAAAACGGTTGTTCGCTTTTTAAAAGCGGCGTGGTCACGCGCTTTGGGATCCCCATAAGTCGATCACGGATAACGGTACCCGTTGAGCGAGCTATTCCGTGAATCTGCGAGCAGTTTGGGCACCAAGTCTGCTTCGCTTCGTGGCACACCCACGAGCAATGGAAGCGATCGGCGAGCTAACAGACGAGATAGTCCGAGGTATTAAGCGGCGGGTATTTGCTGCTCTCCGCGAGCACAAGAAGGCTCGGGTTGACGGTTCCTTCCGTCCTCAGGCGATTCGCTACGGCCACCGGGCGAGGCGGCAGAAACTCCTTTTCAAGCGGTCTATGGTGCGAAGCCATCACGCCGCCGAATCGTACTCGATTAGCCTCGCCGAGCTCGGTCAACTTAGTTGACGACGAGCAAGCGCCTCCTCGATCTCGATCTCCTCGAAGGCACACGCGACCGGGCACAAGTCAGAATGGCGCGCTACCAGCAAGATCTTCGCCGGCACGCTGCCAAGTCAGTTCGACCTAGGGCTTTGAAGGCGGGCGACCTCGTTCTGCGCCGTGTCCAGAACTTGTCCAATGCCAACAAGTTAACTCCTCGTTGGGAGGGCCCGTTCACGGTCGTTTCTTACGCTTTCGCCGCCTGGGCCGTTTCGCACAGCTATGGAGGACGGGAGAGAGTTGACCAGCACTTGGAACATCGACCAGCCTTCGTAAGTTCTTTGTGTAGGTCTTTTTGGTGTTTGCTTAGCTTTGCGCTTTTTGTAAACTTCGCGCCTTAGTTCGTCCAAGTCTCTCGGGCACCATGTAAAGTTCAATCCAATTCTCAGTGAATCCTCGCGGCCTCTGTGCCCCTTTTCACTACTTGTCTTCTCAGACTACACTTTCTTCCGGTAACACTTGATGGTCGCCTTACCTTGCGAACTCTTGGCTCCGCAATCTTAAGGATTGTTCCCTACCCGTATTTGGGTTCGATAAGTTCCTAAACTCAGGGTTGCGTAACACGGCCTTTCCACCTTGCGGCTAAGTCTGCTCTCGTAAGCCCTCCGCGGCAGAGGCACTTCTCGCTTACGCGACCACTTGGCAAAGCTCGCTCTCGTAAGCCCCCCGGGCAGAGGCACTTTCCTTGTTCGGTTACTCTCGGAACTGCCTAACTTACGTCAACGAGCAGACTACGGAACGAATCGAGCAAGGTGCGGGTGTCGCTCTTTCTCTCTACGCACGTGCTCGAGTTATAAGCTTAGGTTCTCGAGCATCGTCTGCATCGGGGCTAGGCGTCGCTCTTTCTCTTGTGCACTGTTCGGGTTCGCAAACTCGGGTTTCGGCGCATGATGCACAACGGCTGGGAGTTAGGCGAGCGCTCCGGTTTCTTAAACTTCCTAGCTACTGTTCGCTTTTCTCTTAGTTTCATTCGTTCTTGTCTTTTTGTTTGCTCTTTTTGCGGGAAAAAAGGTAAGTACTTTATTACATTACTCAAAAATTTCAGGTACAAGGTCCTTTCGAGATTCTGACCAAGATGCTACTTAGGAGCAAGTCGCTCCTTCAACTCCTCAACTTCTAACTTGAGGCGCACGACTTCGCCTCGAGCCTTGATTCCTTCCCAAGCTTCACTCGGGCGTTCGATCTCCTCCTTGCTCAGCTTGGCTTGCGCCAGCCTTCTGCCGGATGGCCTCGACCTCCTCGGTCTTGGCGCTGCAATGATCGTTGAGCCTCGCTCTGGCCGACTCATTGCTTTCGGCCGTCTTGAGCTGCTCGTCCAGCTCCTTGACCCTTTTTCGGAGATCGCCCTCACCGTCATCCCACAGATCTACTCGATCTCTTCTGTGAAGCCCACAGGTTGAGATCTTAGCACAGAGTCCCGCGGATGTCCGCTCCTCCTTGGCGAGCTGGGCTTTTAGCTTCTTGGCTTCCTCCATGAAATGGTTCCGCCGATGGGATCGTCGACAAAGTCGCTCTTCAAGCCACTTGTGCGGCGGCATCTCCCATGGTGCTCGCCTTCACGGCTTGCGCTGAAGCTCCTCGGCTTCCTTTAGGAGAGCCTCGGAGAATGCCTCTCCTTGGTCGACTTGGTCTTGAGCTTCTTCGCTTCGCCTTGGCCGGCTCGGCTTTGGGCGGCAGAAGCGCTCTGCCGGGATCCCCGCTGAAGATGCTCCGGAGGATGCCAAGACAATGTCCCGTTCGATGGTGACCACATCCTCGAGTTCCGCCATGGTGTCTCAAAGACACGAGAGGAAGAACAAGTTAACTACGTTTTGATGATGTGGCTAAAATTGAACAAAATTTGGTCTTGGTGTTTACCTTGCCAAGTCGGCGCTTGATCCGCGACGCAGCGGTCCTCGAGCCATGCGTCCACGATGCCCTTTCGTCAGGGGGATGAAGCGGCGCGTCCTTCCGTCGCCGCCTTGTTCGCTCCTTCTTCTTGCGGGGCGTATCGCTTAGGAGCGGGAGCGACGGCGGCGCTTCGTCTCCGCGCTCCTTCTCCTCTTCCTCTTCCGCCCGACGTCTTGGCGGGCCGAGCTACTCGCTCGGTGGCGCCGTTGTTTCCACCGGCAGACGACACGCCGACCGCCGGGGCTTTTTCTTGCTCCTGGCGGCGGGATTTCACCTTTCGCCGGAGAATCCGTCGCCTCGGGGTGAGCTGCCCTGCGACGAAGTGCGGTGCAGACCGGCCGCTCGATCCATGCTGGCGCTTCCGGCGCCATCGCCTTGGCCTCAAGTCCGTGGCGCCACCGCCGCTATTTTTGCCTCCACCGCTCCACGCGTCTTTGGCGCGTCGATCGCTTCGGCGGAGCCGGCGGCGGCAAAGAGCTCCACGCCTCGGTTGTCCTTGAGGCACGCCACCTCACCGCCCACGATCGCGCCGTCAGATGCTCGGGCGGCGACCGCCGAGCGCCTCGACGGCGTCGTCCGTGGCGGTCTCTTCTTGGGCGGTGATGAGCGAGTTGATCGTTAAGTCTAGTGCGGTCGGAAGGTGAAAAGATCAAAAGATCGACTTCTACATACCGCCGTGGAGGCTTAATCCTGATCTTCCTCGCCGAACTTTCCGCCTTTTCCTCGGGGCTCCTTGGCGGCTTCTCGCTTTGGCCCTTAGGCGTTATATGATGAGCTCGGCTCCTGGTGAGTGAGCACTCCTCTCAGCAAGAAGAAGAAGTTTTTCCTTGCGCGACTTCCTCTTCGAGCCTCCTCCTTTCGGCGACTGCTCGAGCCGCGCCAAATGGCTCCCAGTGAGTCTGCGAGTAACGCCTAAGCCGAGGTCATGTTCTTTACCTCTTCGTCGCTCTGCTTTCGGCGAGGAGGAGGGCTTGGTCTCTTCCATTGGCCGACCAGCGCCGCTTGCTTGAGTCTGCTTTCGATGCGCTCCGTCGCCCTTGGTGGTCTCTTCGACGGCGGGCGGCCGCCATGGCGCGGCGAGCTCCTCGTCGGCTCAGCCGCCACCTTGGGCTTTGTGGCCGATTTGGCCTTGCCCTTCTTCGGCTTCTCCTTCTCAGACCCGGAGAGATCCTCGACGATCCCTCCGAGGATCAGCTGTTTTCACTGAGCAGGTTTATTCGGACCCGAACATGTCTTGTTCGGTTGAAACTTAACCTGTTCGGTCGATCGTTACATGTCTTTGTAGCAGGAAAAATACCCTCTTCGTGACTTAGAGTCTCAAGAGGAAGACCCCACTCTAGTGAGTCCTTCCACTTGAGTCTCGGGGGCTAGCTGTCGGGGATTAGATTACGGCCCATAGCCATGGCCCACTCCCTGACGGCTCAATCAAACGACTTACCAGGGGCCCAAATTCTCCTTGGAAGGTTCTATCGTGCCCATGTGCATCCCGCCGAACAGCCTCTTGGTCGACGCGGTGAACTTGACCTAGGATTCGTGTTTGAGTCTTACTCGAACAAGAGTTCTGCACTACGTGAAGATCTTGACGTTGGTTTCTGGATTGGATTAGGAGTCGTGATCCCCAAGACTAGAGTATGCCTTATCTACCTCGGGATATATTTGGCATGTCTTGAGTTAGTTATGATCTCGTAGTTAGCCGGCCGATATTCCCCGGTAGAGTCGGTTTCTTCTGACTATATAAACAAGGCCCTACGGCGTGTAGAGAGCGAGTTTTACGACTTGATCCGGCTTTTTGTATCTACTAGGCACCGATCTTCCTTTGTACATTCCATAATCTCGCCGAGACTTGTTAGTCTCGCCGAGCCATCTCTTAGATTCATCTCTCGATATATAAGAAAGATTTGGGCGTAGGGCTATTATCTCTAGGAAGGCCGAACAGCGATAAAAACTCGCCTTCGCGCTCGTTCTTTGTTAAGTGGTTGTTTGGCGTGTCTCCTATCTCAATCTTAAAGAACCTTAGCGACTTGAGATCGATATCTCAACCGTCGACACTATACTTGTCTAATTGATTTCAAAGTATATGTATACTGCTTCACATAGGTCAGCGGGGAGCACTCGGCCGTCGGAAATGAGACATCACCGACAGCTGTCCGTCCGAGCGACGGACATGGACGGCGGCGGTTGCGGCATCACGTTCCACTTGCACTCCCTCGCGGCATCCCGCGCGACACTTCACCGGCTCACCCCCCACCGCGACCAGCGAGGCTCCATCGAGGCGGACGCGCGCGGGGGCTTGTGTCGGCGGAGCAGCGACTGCAAGGAATGGCGGTGGGTGGCGCCGCCGCGCTGCTCGCCGCGGTGCTGCTCTTCTCCGCGGCGGCCACCACGGGTTCTCTCTCTCTCTCTCTCTCTCTCTCTCTCTCTCTCTCGTCCGGCTTGCTTTTGCGCGCCGTTGCCGCTGCGGCGGGGCTAGCTGGATCCGCGCGGCCCCGATCGCGATGGGGCGGGGAGGCACCGGCGATATCCCGCTGCGCGCGGCTCAATGCCGCTCGCGTTTTCTCCGAGTCAGCGCTGTTGTTCGGTGTCGGCGGTGGCGTCTGATTCTGCTCTACTGCTTTAGTCCGCTTCGCTCCGCCCGAATTTGAATTTGAATTTGGGGGCCAAATTCGGCAGCTTTCCATGTAGAGCTGGCGCAAAGAAGAGCGCGATTGGAGCTTCCGCCTTCCGTCTCGCACTAGGCAGTGCCACTGTCTATCAGCTCCCCGGCGATAGATCTGTGAAGGAATATGACCCTTTGTTTGCTCTTTCAGAAGCTTATGATTCCCTGGATCCGAACGGAAACATCACGATAAAATGGGATATTATGCAGTGGACTCCGGATGGCTATGTTGTAAGTAGCACCTTCCTCATCGATGGTTGCCCTCGGTCTCAACCAATTAGTCCATGATTTTTTTTTTACTGAATAGATGATGACTTGTTTATATGCTATCATGATATTGTTTATATGCTATCATATAAGCAATCTAAGTTCTATATCAGGATATTGTTTATATCATGATTTTCCCCTCAAATGTCTCATCTTCAGGCTGTTGTCACAATGTACAACTATCAACAATTCCGACACATCCAGGCTCCTGGGTGGCAGCTGGGATGGACGTGGGCAAAGAAGGAAGTCATTTGGTCCATGGTTGGGGCACAAACCACTGAGCAGGGTGATTGCTCAAAGTTCAAGGGCAACACGCCCCACTGCTGCAAGAAAGATCCCACTATTGTCGATCTACTGCCGGGCACCCCATACAACATGCAGATTGCCAATTGCTGCAAGGCAGGAGTTATAAATACATTTAATCAGGATCCAGCAAATTCTGCTGCCTCCTTCCAGATTAGTGTAGGTCTTGCTGGGACTACAAATAAGACGGTTAAGGTACCCAAAAACTTCACTCTTAAGGCCCCAGGTCCAGGTTATACATGTGGGCGTGCAATTGTTGGCAGGCCTACGAAGTTTTGGACCCAGGATGGGCGCAGGGCAACCCAAGCTCTTAGTAAGTTGCCCATCTATTTCACTTCGCTGCTTGCTATCAATTGCTTGTATACTTTCTGGAAATGCATTAGCAAGCTAACTTCGTTATAATCCTTTAGCTTGTTTCTGCCCTTATGACTGAATGTTAGGTTACACCATCCGTTGGATTAGTGAAAAAAAGTGAAGATCAATGAAATGGAGGGATTCATTCATTCTTGAAAGGAAATGACTTTGTCACATAAAATTTATGTTAATGGATATTTGTCGAAAACAAGTTACCGTTGGATCTATAAAATTTATAGATTTAGCCCATTTCAGTTAATGTTGTTCTGTAGAAAAGAATGTGCGTTAAATGCGGAGAATGTTGAAACTTAACAAATATGTTCTACATTTGCAGTGACATGGAATGTGACATGCACATACTCCCAATTTCTTTCTCAGAAGACTCCAACCTGTTGTGTATCCCTGTCATCATTTTATAATGACACAATCGTGAACTGCCCAACATGCTCCTGTGGCTGCCAAAACAATCGAATTGGTTCAGGAAGCTGTGTAAAGTGAGTCATCGAAATTGTTACCCTTACACACTTACTATTTTTCCTTCTGAAGTTCTAGTTTCCTGCAAGAATTCTAACAAATTTTGTGCATTTTACAGTGAGGACGCACCTCATTTACAATCTGCCATTGATGGCCCTGGAAAATGGACCGGCCAGCCTCTTGTTCAATGCACTTCCCACATGTGCCCAATAAGAATTCATTGGCATGTGAAGCTCAACTACAAGGAATACTGGAGAGTGAAAATTACTATCACAAACTTCAACTACCGCATGAATTATACTCAGTGGAACTTAGCTGTCCAGCATCCTAATTTTGATAACATCACCCAGCTGTTTAGCTTCAATTACAAGCCACTCACCCCATATGGAGGGGGCATAAGTAAGTCAAAATCTGAAATGCTTTTAGTTTGTTTAATCAAAGTCAAAACGCACATGTACCCTTTCTCTCTCTCTCTCTCTGATGGAGTTTATTCCTTCCATTTTAGATGATACGGCAATGTTCTGGGGAGTAAAGTTCTACAACGATTTGCTCATGCAAGCTGGCCCACTAGGAAATGCGCAATCGGAACTACTTCTGCGGAAGGACTCCATGACTTTTACCTTTGATAAAGGATGGGCCTTCCCACGCCGTGTCTACTTCAATGGTGATAACTGTGTCATGCCACGCCCCGATGATTATCCATGGTTGCCTAACGCAAGCCCGCTGACAAAACAACCATTGGCGCTCCCACTTTTGGTATTTTCGATTGTGTTGTTTACTTTGCTGGCTTATGCGTGATGGATGGGATCCAGAGAATCATCGAGCTTCAAGTTGTGGTCTGGTTCCATGAGGTGTGCTGCAAGACTGCCAACAGGTTATTTATTCATTCAATTCAAAGGTTGCATAGAAGAGATGGATGACATGCTAAGAAAAATTGATACATGTGTTTTTGTGTAAGTTAAAAGTGCCAAAATGTATTCCTCTTTGGTATATATTGGCCAAAGCACTTTGGTCAACTTAGTTACTGCAAATTAGGTCATTATATTGCACCTGTTGTATCTTATAGCAAACCCAGAATTTTCTGTTTGACTATATGACTTCCTTTCTTGTAGAATGGATTTCATAATTTTTTTCAAAAAAAATAAAGAATATGTGAACAGCAAGGATGTTGCTGATTTAGATCATTTAGTTATGTTTTCTTGCTCCCTCTGCGATTTGAACCTAAGTTATTTGGCTGATTGATGTTACTATTCAGTTCGTAACATAACAAGAAACAAAAGAAGTTCAAAAGAAAACATTAGTGAACTGCTGAAAGGAGACGTAACTCAAAAGATCAAACACAACATCTTGTCTAACTACAAATTTTAGCAACATGGAATTGCAAACGCCATGCTTTTCCCATTCCTAGTACCAGATTCCTATTAGCGAGTACCTTCTGAATTCAAAGAGCTAAAGCTACTCACATATTGCTGCACGCTGCCAGCTCCTACAAAGCAACACATATCACAGAGCAGCTTTTTCCATGCTACGGAGGAAGGAGGAAAGTGATTAAAAAATGCCCGGAATGTCACTGGTGGGAGAAATTTGTGTGCACAAGGTCATACACGTCGAGACCATCCAACTTAATGTCAAATGGCTACTGGCAGCCGAATTGAGTGTCATCCAACGTATTTTCCCCATCTCTACTGCTATTTTAAGAATGGACCGAAGGATCATATATAATTTGTTCTGCTGGGACTTGGAGTAAAGCAACATGTATTGTGAGAGGGAAAGATCCTTTCTAAGTGATCTTCAATAAGAACTATCACAGATTGCTACATTATATGCGAAAACTATAATCTTCAGACAACTGATGAAAGATTCAACGATTCTTAATCTAACAAGAATCAATGACACTATTCGTATTCGAAATCGAGAGCCAAACCGCTATAAGAAGCACAGCAACATCAGTGCAAATGGACTTCACCTTGAAACACTTCACCTTCAGATCTTAATGCTGGATCCAGTTCCTTCGATGCAACCTCCGCAGCCACGACGATGTACAGACATCTTCATGGTTTGTGCGGATATGTTCATGGTGCATCTGCTGCTCTCAAGCCTCAGAGAGCATATGCTGTCCATGACCTGGTATAAATAATCCAAGAGGAGAGAGATGCAGTGCAATGGAAGGGTGGACTGGATGGTTCGCCAGTAGCTTTTGGTTTGGTGGCTGGTTGCAGCTCCAAGCAAACCCCAGGTTTAAGTTCCACATCCACATGCTGGTTTTTTACTCTGCCTTTTAAGACATGCCATCCAATTTGAGTTGACTTGAGACAATCTAAACGCACGGAAATCCCCAATTAGTACCATGTGATGGTGAACTAAAGCACTTCCAGCGGAGATCAAAATAGGGACTGACAAAAGTTACATGGCACCTTTATGAATTCTACTGCCCTGCAATCTGAACCTTATTCAAGAGTTTTTTTTTAAAAAAAAAAAATTATTTCATGTCTTGAACCATTGTACTCCATGGCTCCATTTACGTAACCCCTAAATAGAAAACCAGTGTAAATAGAAGATACGTGAGTTCGTAAAACATTTTTTTTGAGGAAAAAAGCGGGAGTTCCGCCACTCCATTAAAAGAAAGGAAGGAACATAGTTATAATTACAAGAAACCCCACCGCCACAACCAACAAGGGATGGGGGGGGGGGGGTAGCACTAACGTCTAGCTAGAACGGAACTACCGGCGCAGAGCGCCAAAGCTGGAAATCGGCGACCGCATCTGAAGCAGTGGACGTTGGCGGCTGAGAAGTCTGGCTGAAGATTCAACGATTACGTTCTTTCCAGATGTTTCAGAGGGTGTAGATCATCCTTCCATTTAACTCCTTCCTAGACGCAGTAGTGAGCCCAGCCTGCAAGCTTTCCCACCAATCCCAAAGATTGGTCGAGGGCACCAAAAGCGGCGCGAAGGTGATAGTCCAGACCTCATTAGCATAGGTGCAGCTCTTGAAAAGATGGCCTTGAGTTTCCGGCATGACGTTGCACAAACAGCAAAATTGTTGGGTCAACCAACCTTTCCTTGCGAGGACATCGGCTATGTTTAGCCCACCCTGTGTGAGAGACCAAGCAAAGAATTTGCATTTGGGTTCTGCATGAGCCTTCCAAACGAGTCCCGCCCTAGCTGACCTCCTAGCGCCGGCAAACTGAATCCGATAAGCCGAGCTGGTTGTGAAGGATCCATTTGGCATGAGCTTCCAAAGTAGCTCGTCCGGGCTATCATTGAGGGGGCTTGCCTGATTTATTTTATCCCAGAGCGTGATATATTGGAGGAGCTGCTCCTCCGTGGTCATTGGCGCTAGCGACCAGATCCAATTATGATTCTGAAGGCCGTCTCGAAGCGATCGAGATCTGTGCGTTGCAATGGCAAAGAGAAGAGGGGCGAACACCTTAGGTGAAAGGCCATCAAGCCAAGCATCCTCCCAGAAATGGATGTGCTCTCCATTACCTACCACTACCTGAGTGGATGCTTTGAAAAGTGCAACGTCTGCCGCCTTGTAGCCAACGGTGTCGGTGATTCTCTGAATGTCCGCGGATCTCCAATTTTTCCATAGCCAGCGGAGACGCAACGCCCGGCCAAAGCGGTGAAGGTCAGGAATACCCGCACCCCCGAGGCTTTTAGGTCTACAGACTACCTCCCAATTCACCAAGCACTGGTCACCGTTAACCTGCTGACTGCTCATCCACAGGAAAGCCCGTCTGAGCTAGTCAATCCTTTTGATGACCCAAGAGGGGAGGGGGATGGAGGCCATGAGATAAGTCGGTATTGCCGAAAGGACCGCTTGGACAAGGACCAAACGTCCTGCCTTCGAAAAAAAATTTCCACGCCAAGGAGCAAGACGGCCTGCGATCTTGTCGAGAAGGGGCAAGAAATGGATTTTGCGAAGCTTGCGGAGATGTAGAGGCAACCCAAGGTAGGTGCACGGGAAAGAGCCCCTCGTGCCATCGAAGGAGCTGAGCGTGTCTTCCAAATCAATGCCAGCAGTACAGATCGGAAAGACCGAACACTTGGACTTGTTCAGGGTGATGCCGGAGGTGACCCCGAAGGTGTCCAACAAACCGATAGTGGAATCAAGATCCTGTTTGCTAGGATGGATGAAGATGGCTGCATCATCCGCAAAAAGAGAGATGCGCTCACGTATTGGTGGGTTCCCAACAGGAGCAAGAAGGTTATTCTCATCCCCAAGAACGAAGAGCTTGTGAAGCGGATCCATGGCCATGATGAAAAGCATGGGCGATAGGGGGTCGCCCTGTCAAAAATTTAATAACCCCTAAGATGGTTTTGAAGGAGGTTTCTCGAGCATGGTGAGAAGTAGCAGTCCAGTTGCCAGATAGAGCAAACATATATTACTCTTCTTTATCTTCTTCTACCTCTTCTCATTCTCTAACACTTCTCCTCTGCGTGTTTTATCTTTCTCACGAGGGGGCATGGCGGCCTTTATTTCATCTTCCACACGAGGGGGCCAGGGGAGGAGTGAGGAACACAAGGAGAAGAAGGCCGGCTATTACGCCTCCAACCATTGTTGCAGGTGGAGATAAAGGCCTTCTTTGTTTCAGCTTAAATTAAATTAAATTTATTATTTTTATATAAGGTAAGTGATGTAATATTTTATAGTTATTTTTTAGGAATTTAAATAGTTATTCTTAGAATTCGTAAAATAATTTTTCATAATTTTTTAAAGGGAAACTCTTTAAAATGTCTTTCGAGAGGTTGCAAATTTGCTACAGTAAAACCCAACTCAACTTTAAGCCAAAACAAAAGGTCAAAGGCAAGGCAAGGTGCTAGCGCACCACACCACTCCGCATTCCCCAACCGTTGACCGCCCGTCAATGTCACCGATGGCAACGCCGCTCCCCTCCCTCGGCTTCACTAGTGTCGCTGCAGCGCATACAGTGCCCCCGACCTGTCTCACCGCAACACCAATTAGGGATACAAGTGGGTTGCTTCGCGGGTACCCGCAAACCCGTTTACATCATTAAAATACACTAAGCATTACAATGCTTAGTGTATTTTTAGTGAAATAAGCAGATTTGTGAAAATCCACGAAGCAACTTGCATCCCTAGCAACACGGAGGGCAAAATGCGGCCGCAAGCACGTGACCGGAAGAGGAGAGGTCTGAATGAGAGGTGCCATGCCCCGAAACGCTTCGCCACCAAAGCTTCTTATTCAACACCCAAAACTTGCATCTTTTGGAGGCCATCCGCGGCGATCCAAAGCTAGCGCCGGATCCGCGGCGACGCTCGGTGATTCTGTTTGCCCTAACTACCACCTCGCCGCCTGGCGGCCGTCAGAGGCGGATGATTCGGTGGGATCTAGAGGCGCTAGCTCCGCCCTGGAAGTCACCTCTTAGTATTTTCTCTCTCCTTCTATTATCCAAAGCAATTGAGCCAGGTAGGGAATAATGAAATCAAAACTGCATGCATAATGCAGTTTCATCTTTTTAGGGGTATCCAACCTACTCTTGTCAATACCATTTCTACACAGCTCGCTCAAGAAAAAGGAATCAAAAGTACAAGGTCAAGCACTAATTTCTCTCTATGAAATGAGGTCTACATATTTAACTACCAACAAAAATGCAGCAGGCTATCCTCTCATCCTTCCGAAATCAGTTGTCACACCATATTGGGCCTTTGGGGTAGGAGGAGGTTATAGAACTTGTCCTTCAAGAAAAAGCTCCGGCCTTTGCTGTCAACAGACTTCTTCCACCCGCACCATCCGCCATTCCCAATCTTCTTGAGGTCGTCAGAACCAGTGTAGTGTGGATCAAGGATGAGAAAAGCACAATCGCCAGTGGATTCATTGTAATCAACTCCCAAAAGGGTGTAAGCCAAGACTCCACCACCTGCATTAGTTTACCAATATAACACCATCGATACAACAGATTGCATTCATGGAATCACATGTAAAAGCTCCAAGAATTACCCCAAGCCATTTAATGTGATACAATCCTCACACAGTTGATTAATCTGATGGTCGTGCACCGTCTTTAACAGGAAAATATGGACGGACATAACTCTACTTAAAAGGATGTTTTATTTACATGTAGGTCAAGAGAAAGTGCTAGGGTAAAAAACTGAGAAAACAACCAAACACTGTTGCCAACTTGCCATCATGATGAACATATGAACTGTTATAAATAAATGGTTGTTGTAAACACCAACCAAGTAGCTCTAAAGAAGTGAATAAAATTTGAACATGCTTACCCTGCTAGATGATGTATTTCAAACATTCAACTTCTTTTATATCATTATTCACTAACAGGAAGGGTCTGAGGTGTGAAAAGGGCAACATCCACACTTGATTCCCTCAAGTACTATGAAAAATGGAAACTCCCAATAAACTGGGCAAATATTGCAAAATCGAGTATAACAAAAGCAAAAACAAAGCACAGAACTGTAAATGCAAGACAGAAAAACGTCTAAGTGATACACCTGAGTTATGTTAATGGACCTAAGGTCTTTTGAAGATAACACATTAATAATAAAACCAGGGTTGTGCTTGGAGAATCTGCGTTCCTATGCTTACTATTCTATTACAGGGTTGTGCAGGGAGAATCTCAATTCTTATGCTTACTATCTGACTACAGACGCAAATGATAGCCAACAAGTAAATATATTAAAGCTCTAAAACACATACCAATCATCACCGGAGTTCCCTGGGTTTCAAAATGCATGGCAAGTTCTCTGCATTTCTCAGGAAGCTCATCACCAGATCTCACATTAATAATCTTGCAACTCACCTGTGTGATGCACTTTTTGTTAAGTCTAACACAAAACACATAGTACAATATCAACATATAAAAACATGTGAATTAATTATCTCAGACTAGCACGCAAAATGACAATGGCAAGCACATAAACTAACATAATCGATTTAATTGGGACTGCCTGAGAACGCTCTGGTTTCAGATGAATTGCACCATGGGGTGTGGTATTGTTGATGGAACATCAGGGAAGCAGGGCCCCGCAACAAGGTTTAGGAACGCTTTGTACTAGGAGTCAATCTGACTATTAGGTTATTACCTATTTTATCAGTTATTAAGACTCTGCTACCCTATGCCCTAGCTCATTTGACCCCATCGACGCTCTTAAGGACCATTGAATCCACAATGGTTCAGAAATTATTCAAGCTATAGCCCTGCATGGATGCCCCGGAAGAATTTATGAAAAAGTATGCAGAACATCACCAAGAAGGGAAAGAGAATGGCAACACTCATAAAACAAATGATAGAATTAAAACAGCTGCCTTGAACATTGAGAACAGCAAGAGGCTAACGAGTGAGTAGTACAATAAATGTGCGATATGTGTTGTTTGACTTAGAGGTCAGGATTGCAAACTACATATTGGCTTACCAGGTGTTTTACTTGTCAATTATTTACAAATCTCAGGTACTCCCTCCGTTTCGCTATATTTGTTCATGGCCTCGAGAGTATCTGTTCCAAATTGTTTATCCATTGTGGTAATTAAGATTTAAGAATGCTTTATGATCCATTTTAATGTTATACCCCTAATAAAGCTGGTTAAACTATTGTTTCTAAGGAAGCTTAAATACATACATCCAATCAAATTCATGCATGTAGCCAACCAAATCCGTTAGTTATGTTAGGAATATCACTTGTATTCATATGGGGGCCAAAGGGCCAGTATATATACAGAGTACAAGGGCATAAAGGGAAAATGCTAGAAAACCCTAATACAGTAAAGGGACGGGCCAGGCCCATATACACAGCCCAATACACAAGCCCAATACACATCTAACACCCCCCCTCAAACTCATGGTGGACCAACAACACTGAGTTTGGAGAGACAAGAATAATGATGTTGTCGAGTCTGTGCCTTTGTGAAGAAATCTGCCAACTGATCTGCCGAAAGCACATACTGAAGAGCCACAACCTGCTCCTGAACCTGTGATCTTATATAAGAAGCATCAACACCAATATGTTTGGTGAGCTCATGCTTCACCGGATCCCTGGCAATACCAATAGCTCTGTCTTTGTCGGATAAAAGAGGGTCATGAAAGCAATGTAAACACCAAAATCCTCAAGTAACCAACGCAGCCAGATAACATCTGTCGTCAATAGAGCCATAGCCCGCAACTCAGCCTCTGCACTAGAACGAGAAACTGCCTTCTGCTTTTTAGTCTTCCAAGCAATGAGAGAATCACCAAGGAAAACACAATAAGCGGAAAGAGAGCGGCGATCAGAAGGATCCCCTGCCCAGGTAGCATCGGAATAAGCACGAAGGTGTAAAGAGTTGGAGCGAGGAAAGAAAAGACGACGAGAGATAGTGCCACGCAAGTAGCGCAAGACACGGGCGAGATGACTATAGTGGAGCTGAGTGGGAGCAGAGACAAACTGACTCAGAATGTGAATAGCATAAGAGATATCGGGACGTGTGACACCAAGATAGACAAGACTACCAACGAGGTGATGATACCGAGTAGGATCCGAGAGAGGCTCGCCATCGGTGGATCGGTCAAGATTGAGCTCCATAGGAGTCTCGACCACACGATCATCTCGTGAGAGAAGCCCGATCAAGAAGATCCCCAATATACTTCTCTTGAGATAGAAAGATACCTGCGACGTAGAGGTAACCTCAATCCCAAGGAAATAACGAATAGGACCCAAATCGGACATGCGAAATCGCTCATTGAGACGAGCCTTGACAAAATCAATAAACCGAGAATCATCACCAAGAATGATCATGTCATCGACATAGAGCGAAGAAGAGAGCGCCACGAGAAGAAAGTGGACAAAAGCGCAGGATCATGATCAGCGATGAAAAGCCGACAGAACAAGAATTATCAGAAAAGCGCCAAACCAAGCCCCGAGAGCTTGTTTAAGCCCATATAAAGCACACGGCAAGGCGAAGAACCTTGTCATCGAAACAAAATACCCAAAGTGGAGGCCGCGATAAAAACCTCTTCATGCGGTTCTCCATCGAGAAAGGCATTTTGAACATCAAGTCGATAGATAGGCCACGTCGACCGAGGCCACAAAGAAACAACGTCTTGATAGTGGTCATGTGTGCCACAGAGCATAGGTCTCATCATAATCAACACCAGGCTCTGCTGAAAACCACGAGCTACAAGACGAGCCTTATAACGCTCAAGAGAACCATCAGAGCGAGTCTTGATCTTGTAAACCCACTTGCAAGTAATGGGACGAACATGGGAAGGAAGAGAGACAATTTCCCAAGTTCCATTACGTTCAAGTGCAGAAATCTCCTCAGCCATCGCATGTTGCCACTCAGAATGAATGACATCATCACGATAAGAAACTGACTCAGTGAGGCAAAGACCGCAAAACCAAACGCGCTCGGGAGGTCGAATAGGCGGCGATCACGAAGAAGAATATGGATGGGAGGTAGAAGCTGACTCCTCAGAGGATGAGGCAACAGGAGAAACCTCAACCGGACGCTGACGGCGAGTGTAGAAGAAAGGATGAGGAGGAACAAAATCAGGAGAAACTGATGGAGAAGAGATAATTGGCTCGGTAAGAGAAGGAACACTAGACTCGGGAGGAAGAGAATCAGTGGACTCAGAAGGCTGTGAAGACGTGTGAGACTCTGGAGGAAGTGGAATAGGAAGAGAAGAAATGGGAGTGCCTGGAAAAGTTAGAAAAGAGAGAGATTCGACAGTAGAGGATGGAAAAGAAGGACGCGGATAGAAAGAACGAGATTCGTCAAGGATGACGTCCCGAGAAATCCGCATCCGACGACCAGTATGATCCCAACAACGATAACCCTTGTGCTCATCACTATATCCCAGAAAAACACACTCAACTGACTGGGCGGTCAGTTTAGTGCGTTCACGATCAGCAAGAAGAACATAGCAGACACACCCGAAAGATCGAAGATCAGAGTAGTCTGCTAGTTGGCCAGAAAAACGCTCTATAGGAAAACCACCTTGAAGAGCAGAAGAGGGCTGAAGATTGATGAGATGACAAACAGAAGAGACAGCCTCAGCCCAAAAGTGAGATGGGACAGAAGAAGCAATCATGAGTGCACGAGCGGTTTCAAGAAGATGACGATGCTTACGCCACCACACCATTTTGAGCATGGGCACGGGACAAGAAAATCGAGACAGAGTGCCTCGCCAATGAGAAAACTACGAAGATGCCCAAAGATACTCCTGCGAGTCACTCGAAAAACACGAATAAGCGAGTCAAACCGAGTACGAATCATGGTGGCAAAATTTTTATAGATAGACAAAACCTCACTCGAGAAGACATAAAATATATCCAAGTGTGACGAGAAAATCATCTATAAAATGATGTAATATTTATGACCACCTTTTGACACAAAAGAAATTTGAACCCCGCACATCGAATGAACAAGATCAAATGGACGAGTGACACAGACTCGCTAGAAGGATAAGGGAGTTGCACTTGTTTGCCAAGGTTGCAACCCGCACAATCAAGATGTACACGACCACATACGCACTAAAAGACCACGACGAACCAAAGGCGATAAACGAGAACCACAAAGATGACCTAAACGATGATGCCATTGAGCAAAAGACGCCGCGGAGGAAGCAAATACGACGGAGAGATCGGCAGGCGGCGGAAGGACGGCCGACCAAGCTCCCAGAGACGCCGAGAATCACGGCGGCAGGGGCGATACCAACCAGAGACCGTGTGGCGATCCCGAACACGCATGAGTCGATGTCGAAAATCACACGACAACCGAGATCGATGGTGGCCGCGAAATAAGTTGCATGTTTAGGTTAGGAACATGAAAATGATGGTACATGGAAAGAAGAGGACAAAAGAGTGCCTCGTCCCGTGACGGAAGAGAGGTACCATCTGCCGTCTGAACAGTCAATGGTGTGGTTAAGGGATGAAGAGAAGTAAGACAGATGGAATCAGGTGTCATGTGAAAAGAAGCACCTGAGTCAAGAATCCATGGTGATGTACCTGGTGTCTCGATGAGAAGATCATGAAGCGTATAATGAGAACCGAGGGTGAAGAGGCGGCCATGCGACGCAATAGCATAAGAATCTCAGTAGAGGCATCTGGACTGCGCTGGGAATCTAAGTCTCCTGTGACTGGTGCTGCAGAACCTTTAGACGAACGACGACGAGCAATATCCTTCTTCCTATAGCAGAACTGCTTCACATGACCGTCCTTGTCACAATAGGTGCAGTGAAGACCAGCCTTCGTCGTCTACCGTAAGACGACAGAGAGGCGGAGGAGAAGACGACCGAGAACCCGTAGAAGTCGAAGTGGTGGCGAACAAGAAGCGACGGAGAAGACAAGAGACCAAAGACCACGAAGACGAACCTCCTCGACGAAGAGCGAGAGAGTCTCCAAGATAGTGACACGAGGGTGACGGGCAAGAAGTCGGGCACGAACTTGCTCAAACTCCATCCGGCGGACGACGAAGTCGTGAGACACAACGAAGCTCGGACGAGATCGCCGACACGGACAACAAACACAAGTCCGAGAATCATGATCGACTCTAGTATCAAGGGCGCGTCCGAGAGTCCAACCGACGCTAAGCGTGGAAAGTCGAGCATAAAACTCATCCATGTAGAATCACCTGTTGTAGAGACTTCGTGACGAAGAAGCGACCAGTCTCGAGAATCACCCGAGGGCTCGTGCGATCCGAAGATGGGACCACATCACCGAAAGAAGTCAAAGAGACCACTTCTCCAATAAGATGCACCTCCATGCTAGCAATCAAAATAGCAGAGGTACGAGCATCCTCATCAGACCAGAATTTGTAGGCGGTGTACCGAGACTTGTAAGACTCCATAGCCTCCTTATACTCATCGGAGGCCTTCATATCAGTATCACCTGTAGACGTCGAAGAAGCCAGCGCCGGGGGATCAGGACGCGGCGGGCAAGAAAGCTCTCCGGTAAGAAAATCCCACAAACGCTGGCCACGCATGTGAATGTGCATGTGCTGGGCCCAGTCTTGATAGTTGAGCCCATCAAAAAGCACGGGGCACCGAGGAACAGAAACGGTGCCTGACGACATCTCTTTTTTTTTTTTACTCTCTTCTGTTTTTTTTTTTCAACCCACGCAACTTACCCACACTAACTCACCCGACCGAGCCAACTCACACACCCCACACCCGATCGAAGCCACACCTGACCCGGACCGACCGATCGATAGAGCGACGCCGGGTCGACGGCGGCGCTGGTCGATGGCGGCGCTGGTCGGCAACAGCAACGGCGACGAGAGACACAACAAGGTGATCGGCGGCGAGAGAAGCGGCGACGGCGGCGGCGATGCCGATCTGGCGCGAGATGGCGACGAGCGACGAGGAGCGGCGGTGGTGGCGGGCTTGGCGGCGGCCCGACCAGATCGAGGCAACGTCGGCGAACAAGGCCAAATGCCGACCAGATCTGGCGGGCACGGCGGAGAGGACGAGATCGAGACGACGTCGGCGTAACAAAGCCAACGGCGACCAGATCAGAAGGCGGCGGCGGTTATGACCAGGACGAGGCCGACAATGACAACCCGAGCGGTGCACGAGACGGCGAGTCGGCGTCCTCGAAGCGAGGCGACAGCGATGACGAGCCGACGACGAACCGCTAAGACGAAGAAGCGGCGGGGTGGTGGTGGTGGTGCGTGCAAGTGCAACACGCAGAAGTAGGATCGGCGACAGCTAGGGAGACAAGAGGTAACCCTAGAAACCGCACTCTGATACCATGTTAGGAATAGCACTTGTATTCATATGGGGGCCAAAGGGCCAGTATATATACAGAGTACAAGGGCATAAAGGGAAAAGGCTAGAAAACCCTAATACAGTAAAGGGACGGGCCAGGCCCATATACACAGCCCAATACACATCTAACAAGTTAAATGTAGCATGGCCATCTCAATGTACCTTTTCAATTTTGTTTTTCTTGGTTTGTGTGCAATGGTGGGTGTGGACAAATATAGTGAAACGGAGGGAGTATTAAATATTGTGACCTTGTTTTTTGCCTGTCTCAAGAAGTCAAGTTACCTCTTACATGTCCTAACTGCTAACCAGATCTTCATATTCTCAAGAAAAACACTATCACAAAACATAAACAACAGTGCTTTGAATAAAAAATGAAAAGGATTAAAGAAACTCACTCCAAGTAGTTTGTCAAGGACAAAGCTTAGTTCAATCGCTCCAATCCATTCCCGAGATCCAATAAATGATGGATCCTTGTCACCAATTTCAACAAGAACTTGCTGAATCTCCCTGATTAGGAAAGTTGGGGAAAATAGATTAATCAGTTTGGCATCATAATTTTTCAATAATAATTTATGGTTCTTTAAATCAAAAGCCCATGTTTAAACCATGTCTCCTGTAACTATATCAGTATCAACAAACGAATCGCAATTTGGTTATTTCCTAGGCCTATTGTTCACACAGTATATGCACTGGCATGAAAACATTGCCCTTGCAGAACTAAGATACGTTAACACATATAGTAGTTAAATTTAAAGAGAATATCACATCTATGTTGCAGTTTTCAAGGCACATATGAAATTATGGTACTAGAATTCACGTCAAACAAACTTACTCATGTGTACTCTCTACTAACTTTGTAAAAAAGGGGGGTAATAGTTGAATAACATGAACTAGCTATTTTAGTCAGTGGCGGAAGTAAGAATGAAAACATCAATAGTCTCTCAAACCTGTGTGAAGGAACATTAATAGATGAATATTGTTGCAATCTGTACCAAGACACTATTGTTTGTAGGGAACGGTAAGCACATCCCCATCCCTGAAATAGGAAGTAACTAAGACATGTTACTACAACAGCAGCTCAGCGAGTAATATCATCATCAACCATTTGAAGAGGTTGTTTTATACCAGAAGCCAATATTCTGATGTCACATCAAATTATTGATCAATACGCAACAGCAATTACAAGAAATTCCACATCATTCACACCAAGGGGTACAGTTATAATCACCGACAAGTGACAACCAGTTTGGAAATTGGTTCAACCCTATAATACCAACATTTGACTCAGTGGTACAGCAAGCAACGTCACCTTTTTAAAAAAAATCTAAGAAAGTAGCGAGGATTGAAGCAAATACTAGGTAATATTTTTCTTGCAGAGGTTATTTGGGGCACATTTAGTTCCAACTAATGAACAAGTGTCACTGTCTATCAACAACCTAGAATATGATCTCCCAAACTGGTATTCACAAAACAAATGCAGCAAACAATATCAAGATATGAAGTTGGGTTTTATAATCTGTCATAAAGGTCAAAGGTCAGAATTTGAAGTACAGCCTGAACAAAATATTCAAACATCCCCAGCCTTCTTTAACATGCTATGAATGTGAGAATTGAGAACCATATATAATATGTGCAAGAATTTTTATAAATGACCTATATAAATGAAGTAAAAAGTAAAATTAAGTATTGCTTGTTGTGAGACATTACATTGTCATCAACATTATCATGAAGGTAATGGTAGTACTCATAAGATCCATCGATCAATGACATAATTCCTCCAGGTACTGCAATAAAACATGAAATATAAAATCATTAACTCAAAAGAAAACCTTTCACCTGATTTATTATTTTTCTCAAAGTAAAAAAACGGAGGACTAACCACCACTAGATGGGATTTCTCTGTGGACATCTTGAAGCAACGAGGAACCTGAAATCAGTGACACATCACAGTGGATGTGAAGGTTTTTTTTTTCAAATTTAAATATAACAGAAAGAACGGTATACTACAAAAATAGCAGAATGTTATGAAGTATACAATCATAAAATATGCATACGGATAGTACCATTTCTTGATGAGCTTTTATCTCTCCCTCCCATGCCACCAAAAGTTAGTGCATTAGAAATTCGCAATAAAGGACGATCTAAGGGCAGTCCAAGCCTGATGTGCAGATTTCTTCTCAGTTCACCTGGAAATAGATAGGCAATTGCTCAGATAGAAGATGAAAACAGTAATAAGCCCCCCAGTGTATACTTCCATGCTTAGTTGAAGCAAGTATAAACTTTAAAAAATACAGGCATCCCAGCATATACCATACTTTGCTTTTCCTCAATCTCCCCATATCTTGTGTCATATATAGCTGTTAATGGAATAACCAATCCAGGAAGCAAAAAATGGTATGGACAAAGCTACAATAAAACACATAAATGCTTGATAAGTAATTCTGGTGAAAAAACTAAAACTCCACAACGAAGTTAATATCCGCACAAATCATGGTTAAAAATGCAAACAAATTATGTGAGTATACATGAATCAGAAAACGCAAGTAACATAACACCAAACTCATTATATTATAAAATCATAAATGAACTAAAAATGGTCGACTGCAATCAATTTTTTTAGGTGCAGTCAAGAGACATAAATACCGCCGCACCATTCTAATAGCTCGAACACTTGAAATGTGTGCTACATGCCCCCACAAACCCACAGTTCAGCTTATTCAAGCATCACTGCTTAACTACGACTCAGCACATGCCACTTTGGACTTGGAAAATTGGAGATAACACTTGGTTTCATATTTATTGCATCTTAATTTTAACAAGTTCCACCATCCGGTTTTGAGATAGCTCCCAAAATGTCATAAATAACCTTTGCAAGTACATAATATGCGGCCTTCTGTTCTATCTTTGACTTCTATGCTATCGTAAGGTCTTGGATTAGAGTGTGTCTAAGAGACTTCCGAGTAATCTATTGGTGTCAGTGCCTTTATGAAGTTCTATAAATATATCTAGGCAGCCCGTTGAAGTGGCTCCTTCAACATTTTATGCTGCTCATTTGTAGCATCAAGGTAGGTATGGCACTGTCCCTTCATCCATATGTACTGGTTCAGTAGTAGCAATAACTGGACTGATGAATCATATACCTGGGGCTGTTGAGTTAGAAGCTCTGACACAATAGCCTTCATCATAATGCCCAACTGATCAGATAATCCTGGAATAACAAGCTCAGATACAGCATCTGCTACAGGAAAATCTACTGAAGTGTAGCATAGTACATCTAGCTTCAAGTTGATCACTCTGAGGCTAGCTGGTGCAGGTGCTGAGAAAGTAAAAACACACATATTTTTAGTAAGGAAGAAACAAAACCTAAATTGAAGTAAATCGAAAAAAAAAAGTACTTCTGCCAACAGATTTAATTACAAAACCAAAAATGAATATGTTTGCTGAAAACAACTAGGGTGAAAGGGGCAAAGAAAAAATTGAAACAGAATACAAGAAACAACCTACCTGGAAAGTAGGTTACCACAGGGGAGCCAGACTTTGAGCAATTGATAGATTGATTGGACATGACAGTTATTTGAATTGCATCTGCATTCTAGCAAATAAATTACTCAGAAACATGAGTCGTAGGATACAGATGCAAGAAAAAGAGACAGTCTACTATCCTAGATTCCTAGTATACAAATTATGACAAGAAACACATTGCCATCTAACAGATGACTTCAAACTTTCAAAATTAGTCATTCAACCTACACATAGGCATATACTTCAGATTTCCAAACTAGTTGTTCATAAAATTCAAAACAGGTTTTCGAGAAACATATAATTCTAAAAAAAATATGCATACTTTAAGTTTTATGCTTTTATACAGAAGCAAGAGAGAAAAGTGAGTCATGTTGACAATGCCAACACTACTGATTAGTCATTAGAACCTTAGAAACAAACATAACAAGTTGAATCTCAGCTTACCTCTCTTGTCAAGGATAGTTTGTGTCTATTTGTTGGCAAGAATTCTGAACAAGATAAGTTTTTTGCACTGCACTCTTTTGTTATTGGGTTGTGAGGTAGATTGGTAACATAATTTATATCACTGCCATGCAATATAATAGACTGATTTGATTCACCATGTGTTACAATTGGGCCTTCAATTAGGTAACAAGTGTGAGGATCTCTGAGCTTAGCTACTGTAGATTCAATGAGTGAAGAAAAATTTGCTTCAATGCCTGCAAAACATAATACATATTACATACTTATGTGTTCCCTTGTGTAGTGGATGGCTTATATTTCAAGTCATACAATTATCTTTTTCCTTTGAAACAAACTAAAAATGTCATACAATATTAAAATAAACATAGTGCTAGCAAACATAATTATGTCTTAAAAAATCTCTCTGAATATTCTTGTAGTAATTTTTCTGACTACACATTTGCTAGGCTCAATAGATCGCATGAGTGAAGAAAGCAGAATGGACCATCAACCTTTTCAACCCATGTAGAATTCTGGTGCTTTATCTAACAAACAATTTTGTTTTGCCAGCTGGATGGTGCCAAAGGGCAACTGCAGCCGGTGCTAACAAACAGGAACAGGTCACCACATCTTAGAGCTGGCATTCTTAAGTTTGCTGGTTAAGATATTAAGTCTAGAGAGTCTCCTAGGGAAATTGAATCCAGGACTCCAGGTACATTACAAGTCTGAGACTATGCTAGTTATTGATGTTGCGATGTCATCCAAATAAGAGGATTGTGTGATTGAATTTGAGGATGCCATTGTTGGCTTTAGCCCAGGATCTAAAGCATGAAACAGAATGTAGCAAGCACACTGCATTTCTGCATTGCTAACCCAGCCCATATATACATTGGGTTTACAAGTTCACTTGTAAGTCCTATTTATAGGCTTGCTAACCCAGCCCATATATATCTAGAACATTCTACAGCTAGCTAATATTTGAGTCCTCCTAACAACTAGGTGCTTCTAGTATGTACTATCTAGTACATCCATGAATCCAAGTAGCAGAACTGGAATGTTCTAGATGCTGCCAGCTTCTCCATGCAGCAGCTATCTACTCCTTCTACTATCTTCTAGATACTAATGTCAAGATTATATCTAACAGTCCTCCATGCAAGTGTAGAGAAACTGATCAAAAGTGATCATTAATCCCTATCTTCCCAATTTTCTTCATCTCTTCCCCATTTTTTGCACATCCTCAAGCGCCTGCATTCCCAATTGCACCCAACACTCCTGGGCAGAAACCAGGGCCAAAGCAAACTAATTCCAACAGCTACCCAATCAGAACGTTAGGGCATGACAGGGGGTTAAGAATCGCCAGGAAAAATATTTATTACTAATTAAACATTAAGGTTCAAACATTATCAAAAAAAAAAGCTACCTGAAAAGCAAAATAACTTGTGTTGATGAGTAATTAAAGTCATATTCTGATATACACTAAAAATTATCCATATCAGTGTCAGGATAGCAAAGGAATTATATATGCTGGGATTGATTCAACCACATGGATCAAGATCGATCTAACAAATGTATATCTACTGAAATAATACAACCTTAACGATTTACAACCCCACATACCCTACTCCATTAAAAAACCCAATCTGCAGCTAGAATGCTTAATGTGTCATTTTGCGATGTCAAAAAACAGTATAGTAAGCAAATTGTGCATAACTACATCAGGGTACTTACAAAATGATTACGTTACATACTTCAAAAATAATTTCATAAGCAACACAGCGCAAAGTTAAGCTACCCATTTGGACCAGAAATTTTCAAAAATGATGGAGGTTTCAGCTTGTAGTGCTCAACAACAGAAGTGATTCAAGCGAACATATTACCAGATGTCTGATCCGAAGGAATGTAGAGTGGCAGCTTCAGCGGCAGCTCACAGCGCAGGAGACAGCCTTTCTCCCACAGCAACCTCCCTGGTTCATCCTCCCACACAACCTCCGGCGCTTCCAGCCCTTCGCACTCAGTGACAACAAACCGAATCTCCCCGGTGGCCGCGTCCAGCGAGCCTCCGATCATGGCATGGCTCGGTCCCTCGCCGAACAACAGCTTCCTCAGCGCCCGAGCCAGCTCCAGCGCCCTGCGGCCGTCCGCATGGGAACTCGCGCACCCGACGAGCAGTGCCCCCACGATGTCGAACCCTCTCAAGAGCAATCCTCGGATTTCGTCTGCGCGCAGCTCCGGAGACCGCCCGATGAGACCATGAGGGGCCTAGGTAGAGAGTGAGGGTATGAGTAGTGGGTCGGTGGGTGGAACTCGCCTGCTTCCTGGGGGAGATCGGCGGAGGAGGGGTCGTCGCGGAGGCAGCGGAGGGCGGCGGCGACGGTGAGCGGCGGGAGGAAGCGCGGAGAGCCGACGAGCCAGCGGAGGGGCGAGGAGGCTGGCGAGAGGAGGGACTTCTTTTGGCAGAGGAGGCGGACCGTCGGGCTCCGGCGCGAGCCGCCGGCGGGCTCCATCGGCGGCGTCGAGGTAGGAGGAAATTGTGACTTCTTCGTGTGTGTGTGTGTGTTTGTTCCTTTTTATTTTTGGGTAAAATTGTCAAAATACCAGTATGAAATTTTCGCTTTGCCAAAATACCACTGATGTGTGTATGACATGTGGGATCCAATGCATGTATGACATATGAGGACAGTGGTATTTTGGCAAAGTGAATTCTTCTGTGATGGTACCAGGGCAATTCCTTTTTTCTAGGGAGTGACTTCCTCGTTTTGGCTGGGCTGCAGCAGCCCAGCAGCCTCGTTACTTCCCTTTGGGCAATTAGGCCATGCCAAACGCATTAAACTAGCACTTTTGTTGAGACTTATTAAACTTTCGATCGATTTGCTTACGTACGACTTATTTTTGCTAAAAACTTATTTCCATTGTATCTTTTATGTACGACTTATTTTTGCTAAAAACTTATTTCCGTTGTATCTTTTATGTGGCATATGGAGGTGTACGTTATACGACTCAGAAAATTAACTTTAAATCTTAGTCACCTCACCTGATGTCAAATCAATCCCTTAAACTAATGGAACAAGTGAAATATACTACTGAAACAAAATATCTTCATCAGCAGTGATGGATTGGGCTAAAACACATGTACAGTAGTGGACCGTGCCAAAGACTAGACGTTTGATCCCAGCAATTTAGTTTAAATTAATATTAGAATGCTCAAAAAAATTAAATTTGAATTCTACTTTCATAAATTTGCTCGTTTTTACCAGCCATGCGCTTTAATATTTTAGCCATTTCTAAAGTCTACCATCCGTTCGACGGTGTTTAATATTTCTTCGCAAAGATGTTAAAGATCAAATTTCTAATAATCTTTGACCTCACGCAGCAACATAAGCTAATGACCATAACTTTTCATATTAAAATCTACCGTCACCGCAGAAAACAAACAAATTATTACTTGCACACAATACAGGCCTGGTTTCATTCAGGTAAAATTGAAACTATAATCTTTGTTAAAAAATTTAAATTATTATCTACAACAGGTAATTCAGCCCTGATGCTTTGTAGTGTTTCTTCTCTAGCTCTTGAAGCCAATTTTTCATATATTCTTATCACGCTAAATGCGCGAATGAAAGCTCGTAGATAACAAATTGTCCACAACAACTTTTTCAACCAAATTAGCCAAGGGCCTGAACACAATGATGAATGGTGAAACCTTATATTCTCTGGATGAATGCAAAACAAGGTCTCAACACTATGATGAGACCATACTCCTTACATCCTCGAGATGAATGCAAAAAATCTCTGGATGAATGTGTTACAATAGCACATGTATAGGGGGTTTTCTGTATATTTTTTCTTCTCTTGTACATGTACTTCTAACCCATTTGGGGCCCAATTCAATACAGACTGCACATTCTCTCTCTTTCTAAAACATGGTACCAAGAGCTCAGGTTTAGGGTTTCCCCACCACTCATCGCACCGTCGCGGACCTCCCTCCGTGGCGCCTCCTCTTCCTCTCCCACCTCAGGACCAGCAGCGCTCGTGTCGCCCGTCGCCAAATCCGACGCGTCGCCCGACACGCATCACCCCATTGCCACCCCGACCCACGTCGCCGCGTCGCCGCCTCTCCCACCCTCGGACCCCGTCTAACGGCCCCTGCTCGGGATGGGAGAGGCCGTCTCTGGGTCGTCCCCTGCTCCGCGAGAGAGGCCGCCGTCGTCCCTACTCGTGAGAGGACGCCGCTGGGTGGCCCCCTGCTCGTCGCCGTCGAACTCTACACCGGCAAGCTCGCCGGCGACCACACCCTCCGCTGTCCAGCACACTACCATGGCAGCTCCCTCTCGTGTGCTTGACCCCGTTGCCCTGCTGCCGATCCAATTCGATGGCTCCAACTTTCGCGAGTGGTCCACGCTGCTCCGTGTGTACCTTGACAGCCAGCGCCTCTGGGGCCATCTCACCGGTGCGTCCCTGCCCCCGGTGCTTCCTGCTGTCCTAGTGCCGCCTCAGCCAGGTGTCGATGGTCAGCCGGTACCCGTTGCTCAGCAGGACCTCTACGAGCAAGCCCTTGAGGCGTACATACCGCCGCCACCGCTTGGAGGATCGGCGTGCCGAGGCTCGCGTTGTTCTTGCTCGTTGGCGACATCGCGCACGGACTTTGCCCTGGATGTGGTCTCTCTGGCATCCGCTCGTCTGATGTGGGACTACGTTCGAGCCCAAGATTAGCCGAAAGCGACCAGCGCTACACATCACTCTTGCGTCTGGCTGAGACTCTTCAGCAGCAGGACTCTATTGTCGATGACTTCCACAGACGGTTCTGTGATGTCTACCGTCAGCTGGATTCTCTAGAGCCGTCCCCCGGATCCCTCCTGCGCCACGTGCGTTCGTCTACGGGATCACCGGCTCGGTGCACGAGTCTTCCAGTTCCTCAGTCGCCTTTGTCCGGAGTTTGAGTCGCCGGGCTCAGCTCCTTGCCCGCACACCGCCGTAAATCGCCATCGAGGCTCGACTCGAGCTCGTCTTGAGAGACTCGTCTTCGAGGTGTCCTCTCCTCGCCTGGGACCGTGCTGGGCACCTCGGCGACACCGACAGCTGTTCCGGTGACCTAGCTGCTGCTCCCAAAGACCAAAGGCAGTGGCCTATTGCTACTCTCCCGCACCAAAGAAGCGGCTTGGTCGCAGGGGGGCACTTCTGTTCCTACACAGGCTGGAGGCTCCGGCGCTCGCTCCTTCTGCAACTACTGTAAGAAGACAGGTCACACCATTCAGCAGTGTAGGAAGCGCCTCAAGAAGCAGAGTGGCACCTTTAGCAGCTCCACCTCTGAGAGCACTCCTGGCTCTGCTCCTCCTGAGGCTCCGGTGTGGGCTCAGGCTCTCACTGATTGCCTTGCGCGTCTTGAGTTTCGTCTTGACACTCGGCCTCTCACTGCGTCCTCTGCCACGACTTACCAGGCTCCCTCAGCTGCTTTAGGCATCTCAACTGATTCAGGTACTTGGTACCTTGACTCCGGGGCTTCTTTCCACATGACATATGATTCCACTCACCTTCACCCATTGCGGTCTCCAGTCACTCCTGTCTTTGTCAAGACTGCTAATGGGTCACTTCTATCAGTTGCTGGAAAGGGCACTCTTCACACCTCTTCCTTTCTTGTTCCAGATGTTTTCCATGTGCCTTGCCTTACTATGCAATTGATTTCTGCTGGTCAGCTCACTAATATGGGTTTTAGCATCACTCTTGAGCCTGATTTCTGTTTTATCCAGGCTCGCAGTACAGGGGCCCTTGTTGGTCTTGGCCGGCGGACCCATGACTCCCCAGGTTGTGGGCTCTCGACTGGCTTCGTCTTCCTTCCACTTCCGCTTCCACCACCACCTTCCCCAGCCAGTCGATCAGCGCTTCTGATGTCACTGTCTTCGCCGCCACCACTTCCGCCAGTTTTGCTCAGTGGCATCGCCGGTTAGGTCACATGTCTGAGTCAAGATTGTGTTCTCTTTTGCGTCGTGGTGTTCTTGGGAAGGTTTCTCGTGATACCTCTCTCCCCTGTCAGGGCTGTAAGCTTGGCAAACAGTTACAACTGCCTTTCCCTACTAGTGACTCTGTATCGGCTCGTCCCTTTAATTTGGTTCATTCTGATGTATGGGGACCTACTCCCTTCGTTTCGAAAGGGGCTAATCGATGTTATGTGATTTTTATTGATGATTTCTGTCGTTTCACCTAGATCTACTTCCTCAAGTCTCGTGATTAGGTGTTGGCTGCCTATCAGGCTTTCGCGGCCATGGTTCGCACTCAGTTTGCTTCACCCATTCGTGTGTTTTGTGCTGATTATGCTGGCGAGTATCTCTCCACTGCTCTGCGTCAGTTCCTTGTTGATCAGGGCACTCTTCCTCGATATCGTGTCTTTGGTGCCCATCTGTGAGAATGGTGTTCTTGGCGCAAGCATCGTCACCTGCTTGAGACTGCTCGAGCTATGATGCTCTCTGCCTCAGTCCCATCACGATTCTGGGCTAAAGCAGTGTCGACAGCTGTTTACCTCATCAATATTCATCCATCCACTGCTCTTCAGGGTGCCACTCCTCTCGAGCGCCTCTATGGCCAATCAGCTGAGTACACTCACCTTCGTACTTTTGGTTGTGTGGCGTATGTACTTCTTCAGCCTCGTGAGCGAACCAAGTTGACTGCTCAGTCAGTGCAGTGCGCCTTCCTTGGCTACGACTCAGAGCGCAAGGGTGTCCGTTGTTGGGATCCGCTCGGTCGTCGGATTCGGATATCTAAGGATGTCACTTTCGACGAGTCGCGTCCCTTCTTTGACGAGTCTCGCTCTTTTGACTCCCCTGGTATGGCCTCACCCGAGTCTCTCTCCTTTCTCAGCCTTCCTGATCGCTTTGCCTTTCCTTCCTCACCTTCCCAGGTTGTCTCTCTTCCACCACCTTCCCAGATCATCACTTCACCATCTTCTCAGGTCTTCTCTCCACCACCTCCAGTTGTTCCTCCACCACCTCCCGTTCTTCCTACACCACCTTCCTCAGTCGCCTCTCCACCGCCACCTTCCCTAGTTCCCTCTCCACCACCACCTTCCTAGGTCGTGTCTCCACCTCCACCTTCCTAGGTTGTATCTCCACCACCACCCATACCACTTTGACCACCCTTTCCGTTTCACTACTCTCGTTCTCGAGTTCCCACTTTCTCTGCTCCTCCTCAGGATACTGCCACTTCATCTCGGTATGCTCTTCGTGATCGGAGCAAGATCCTACCTCCTGACCGTTATGGTTTTTCTGCTCCTCACCACTTCCTCTGAGCCTACCTCTTATCGTGATGCTGTTGCTTATCCTGAGTGGCAGTTCACGATGGCCGAGGAGCTTGCTGCTCTCGAGCGCACTGGCACTTGGGATCTCGTCCCGTGTCCTTCCACCATCCGTCCGATCACTTGTAAGTGGGTCTATAAGATTAAGACTCGCTCTGACGGTTCTCTCGAGCACTTCAAGCAGACACCTGGTCTTGACTACGGCGAGACCTTCTCCCCAGTTGCTCACAGGACCACTGTGCTCACTCTAATAGCTGTTGCTTTTGTTCGTCAGTGGACCATCTCCCAGCTCGATGTGAAGAATGCCTTTCTTCATGGTGAGCTACGTGAGGAGGTCTACATGCACCCTCCTCCTGGCTACAGTGTTCCTAATGGTCACGTGTGTCACATTCGACGCTCTCTCTATGGCCTAAAGCAGGCCCCTCGTGCTTGGTTTGAGCGTTTTGCCTCGGTTGTCACTGCTGCTGGCTTTGTACCTAATCCACATGATCCTGCTCTCTTTGTTCACACCTCTTCTCGGGGTCGCACTCTTCTCCTGTACGTTGATGACATGCTCATCACTGGAGATGACCCTGACTACATTGCCTTCATCAAGGTCCGTCTAAGTGAGCAGTTTCAGATGTCTGATTTGGGGCATTGAGGTTGACTCCACACCTGAGGGCTTTTACCTTTCTCAGCGCAAGTACATTCAGGAGCTTCTTGCTCGTGCTTGCCTCAGTGACGACCGCACCGCTGACACCCCGATGGAGCTTCATCTACAGCTTCGACCCACTGATGGGGTTCCCCTTCAGGACCCCACTCACTACCGCCACCTTGTTGGGAGTCTTGTCTATCTTGGCATCACTCGCCCGGATGTCTTCCACGCTGTGCACATCCTTAACCAGTTCATGGCTTCTCCCACCAGTGTGCACTACGGTCACCTCCTTCGAGTTCTTCGCTACCTTCGAGGTACTGCCGACCGTGGTTTGTTCTTCTCCAGCTCCTGTCCGCTTCAGCTTCAGACGTACTCGGACGCTACTTGGGCTAGTGATCCTGTGGAGCGCAAGTCAGTCTCAGCATATTGTGTCTTCCTTGGTTTTTCCCTGATCTCGTGGAAGACCAAGCGCCAGTCTGCTGTTTCCTGTTCTAGTACTGAGGCTGAGCTTCGTGCTTTGGCCTCCGTGACAGCTGAGGTCACGTGGCTTCGGTGGCTTCTTGCCGACCTTGGTGTGCCTGTCTCTACTCCGACTACTGTTTTCTCCGACAGCACTGGTGCTATCAGCATTGCTCATGATCCAGTGAAACACGAGCTCACCAAACATATTGGAGTTGATGCCAACTATGTTCAATCCCAGATGCAGACACAGATGGTTGCTCTCAATTATGTGCCTTCAAACCTTCAGCTCGCCGACTTTTTCACGAAGACACAGACGAGAGTGCAACATGATGTACATCTCTCCAAACTCAGTGTTGTAGATCCACCATAAGTTTGAGGGGGTGTTAAAATAGCACATGTATAGGGGGTTTTCTGTATATTTTTTCTTTTCTTGTACATGTACTTCTAGTCCATTTGGGGCCCAATTCAATACAGGCTGCACATTCTCTCTCTTTCTAACAGAATGCACCAACGGACAAATACAGACTGTAGCAGACCTTACATTGAAGCATTTGAAACTACAGCCTGTAGCAGATCTTAGAGGTGATGCATGAATTTCCTTTGGGTTGTTGGCGCAGCAACAACCTAAGATCAAATCTGAAAATGTAACTGCATGGGCTGAATCCTTAACAAGCGCACACGGCGTGTCTGAATTTGTCTACCAACGTGTTTACACACCTAACATTTTCATAAGAACGATTCAAAGCATGGAGCAAAGGCACAGATGAAACTTCCAAAGTAAAGATAAATTAGCACATGCGTCAAATTATTAATCACAATTCACAAGACAACCTGCTTATGTTTGAATGAACTGTCAATGAAACCTGCTTGTTATATTTACATGGCAATTATGTACACAAGTTTTCTAAGGAGAACCAATCATATGAACAACAGACTGTTTGCTTCCTGGTAACTATTTTCACAAGGATCAGCTGTGGTGAGACTGATCAGGGCACAAACTACATGTTTGCAATGCAAAGAATTAGAAAGAAGGTTAGAAAGGTGCATTTTTGTAGAGTGAAAATGAGGCACTGGTGTTGCAATTGGACCTAATCACCTAACTGAGATTAATTTCGACCCTCTCTGGGTTCCCCCTCTCACTTTGCTGCGCAACAAGTTCAGTACCTAACTGCCCTTTGTCACCTGCACCAAATGCATACAGTTTCCCTGAATCTGTTAGTGCAAATGTATGAGCATTCCAATATATGGAATTTGTAAGACTGATCTGCACAACTCTTTCATTGATTCTCTTCAAAGAAGTCACCAACTCTGGGCTTAGCACGTTAGAGTGCCTGTTGTTACCCTGGAAAAAAAATTGCATTCAGATATTCAGAAGCACATGGTAAAGAAAAAAAAAGCTTACTGAATCTAACTTACACGGGGGAAATAAGTTAAAATGTAGTGAAAAAAATGGGAGCAATTGTGTTTTCCTTCTTACACTTGTATGGCAGAAAAAAATATATTCCTAGTTGTAAAACTAATATCTATGTGCTGAAGAATATCTGTGTTAGATGTTGAGCGAACAGGTGAGCAGCAAAATAAGATGAAATCGCATAGCTAATCATTCATAAATCTCTTTCTAACAAATCTTGGTTACTTGCGTGACATGGGACACAGGAATTACACAGTGCTGTGTTCAAAAAATTCGAGGGGTATTCCTGGTCAATACTCCGAGGAAATCACAACACTAGAAAAAGTTAACATCATCATATTCCAATTTACAATAGAAAAAGTTAACATCATTATATTCCAATTTACAATATTGCTGTTGATATCACTCAACAGAAGGATGTGTCACCAACAATTTAACATCCAACAAATATCTAGATAATTCTTGTTGAATGAGGCATATTTGTGGTAATTACTGGTGTTGAATTGGCAAATCATAAAAACCAAACTATGAAACTATTAAAAGGATCACGTGACCTTGACAATCATGCTAATATACAAGCACGGTCAAAATAAAATAACATGTGTGCGTTAAATAACTTCAGGTAGTAAAACCAAAATAGTGCGGCGCCTGACCTCAGTTATAGTGTGTGCCCAAAGCATAATCAAAATAAAATAGCATATTTTTGTTAAATAGCTTCAAGTGGTAAAACCAAAATAGTGTCTGACTTCAGTTAAAATGATGTGCCCAAAACACAATCAAAATAAAACAGCATGTTTTTGTTTAATAACTTCAAGTAGTAAAACCAAAATATTGCCTGACCTCAGTTATAGTGTTGTGGCCAAGACTTGATGATTCACCGCAGCCAAAGGAGTAAACATCACCTTTATCTGATACGACAAATGTAGTGTAATCTCCAGTTGCTACATGGACAGCCTTCACACTGCCCAGGGCCTGCACTACCTTGGGAACAGATTCACACTCCTCATTACCATGACCCAAGCAGCCATAACGCCCCCATCCCCAAGTGCAAACACGTCCATCCCTGCCTACAACAGCAGCATGCCAAGCACCAGCAGCAACCACCACTGGCTGTATATTTAAAGCTTTGAACTGCTCGATCATTCTAGGGTATTTCTCATCTGTTCGTGCACCATGGCCGAGCTTGCCTCCTAAACCACAACCAACAGAATAAACAGACCTGCAAAATAGTGTAATACAAAATATTACAGAAGTATCGAGTTAGTGGTATCTAGCAAAACTTGCCTACTATTTCACATGTCCTATCAACACACAAGAAGCATTTCATGGATAATGTTAAAAAAGACAATAAACATCAGTTACGTTCAAATAAGAGGATTTACTAATTTCAGCTGACCTCCCAGACTCATTTTGTTCAAGAAGTTATTAATAGTAATTTAATGTTACATTACAAAAGAGAGTATTTGAATAGAATGAATCACCCTTTTCTTGGTACAATTCAATAATTATGCTACTTCTAAAATGAAAAGTGAAGACAGCTGCATTGTCTAATTTTGTTATGCCCAGTAGTTTGCAACCTTGCATTCCACAGAAATTACTTAACCTTAATATGCATATTAGTTTCACCTTCGTAAGTTAAAAAAGATAACGGTTTTGCTAATACCCAGTCGCTTTGGGTTGCGCCAAGCCTTCATGGCGGTTGGGCCCGAGCGACAGCAGCGCGTGCCAGGCGACTGGGCTGGAGACACGCCCGAAAGATAAAGTGCGAAGCTAAATGTGGATAAAGAAGTTCTCTTTGTAAAAAAATAGCAGGTCACTATGTCGGACATCACAGAATTGATCACAAGTAGAATGTTTGGATGAAAAATCTTACATGCCACTTGGTTGGCATGCCAGAGCAAGGAGATAGCAGTAGCCTGCAGCTATCTGTACAACTGGAATGTTTTCAAGAGGACCTGTGAGGAGATGAGGCAGAACATCGTTCGGCTCTGTTTGATGACCAAGCTTCATGTCTTTCCCCCACGAAAATGTATATACACGACCCTCCCGAGATAACACTGCAGTAAAGAAGTTCCCAATTGCTGCCTGGACAACGTATATGCCCTTCAAAGACTCTACCAGCTGTGGTGCAGTGACAACCCTAGAACCTTGAACCCCATATTCCGCTTCACCAAAGGAATCCTTTCCAAATGCATACACTCTACCAGCATCACTGACAAGCATTGTTCGTCCTGCTCCTGCTGCTGCTTGAATAATTCTAATCCCCTGCAATGATCTACAGGCATACCGACAAATGTTTAGCAATCTGTTCAGCGACAACTGTACCATGATTAAAGTTATAATAACTGTAGATTCTACAAGCACCTGATGATCCGTGGTTTCCACTCCTCTTCTAAACAGCCATGACCAAGTTGACCAGAGTTATTGGATCCAAAAGTATACACAGAACCGCTTGTTGTCACAGCAATGCTGTGACCAGGTCCAGCAATTGCATGACATTTTTCTCTACGGCAACATGCTTCACCTGCCATTATAAACCTAAGAACTAGCTTCCAACTCCCACCGCAGCGCTGCTTAAAAAGCTGTTTTTCTTGTGCAGTCATAGGCTTAAATATTGCCCGTTTCTGGCACATATCCAATGCTGCAAGCTCTGACATTGACAATTGGAAGTCTGGAGGGAAATTGGCAGGCTTTCTGAAAAATGTGCATGTTGCCTATCGCAAACACAAACATCATCAGTGGCAATATCAATTCTACATTGGAGAAAAACAGTAAAAGGCTACTTGCCTCCAAGTGAGCGAGGTCCTCGGGTTCTAGATTGCATGATGTGAGGACATGGAGAACAATTGACGGGTTTGCAGACAAGGGGAAGTCCCCAGGAGCAGAGTCGCCAAAGCAATGACGCTGTGACCGTTGAAATGATTGTTGCAATGGAGAAACAAGGGCAAGTGTGTCGTCTACGATGAGATGGAGGGGAAGAGAAGAGGAAGCTCCGCTGCTGGTTGTAGCGTCCATCTGCCACGTATGGAGCTTAAGCTTTTAACTCGAAACTTATGGCGTCCTTGGCTTGAGGCCTCTACACCAGAGCGCATTAAAATACAGTACCATTCTGCAATGTGAAACGCATTAATATAACCATGACATGTAACTACAATCATTGATTGTGGGTTACTTCCCTAACAAACCTTAGCTTTGTTTATCACAAGTAAAAGAGTTGATCATATTATTCACCCAAATGAGAAAGAATCCTTCTAATACAGGTAAACAAACAACTAAAGAAATTGTATTATTGAAAGCACTCCAAAAGCCAATCAATCTAATCAAACAGATAGAGATACCATATTCTTCTGGCACAAAAACAGGCACTGAATCAGATGCAAAACTAGCTAGACAAATCAAGTAAAAGAAGGAAGACAACAACTGAAATCTCAAACAGTACCCAGACCCAACTATGAGCACTAGAGCCGGTTGCGAGGCTTGCACCAAGAAGGGATTGCAGGAAGCTTGATGCAGAAGAGGACCGTGGAAATGGCCAAGGACAAGGTGCCACTGCGAGTCTGCGACCTCTCGTCTCTCACAGAGAAAGCATATTCCCCCCCCCAACTCGACCCCCAAAAGTGTATCTTTCTAAGCCAATCGAACAATTATGAACAATATCCGCAGTTCACCAGCACTGCACACAAGCAAGATTCCAACACCATCTTTGCTAAAAAAAAAAAAGATTCCAACACCATCATCGGTGTCAAAAAAAATATGTATATCGCACCCACTAATAGTTCAACAGCAAATAACAGCCTCGATCGGACCAAAGAACAAAGGATCCATGCTATCTCCTTGGATCCTCGTAAAGACAAGAAACCAGAACTGAGACCACCCCCCACCCGCGCCAAAAAAAAAAATCATCTTTCAGCGCAATTCACCAATCAGAACCACAAAACAGCGCCGGGATCATCATCCCCGCGACGATCACGATCGGCAGGGATCATCTCCAACCAAGCACCCAAGAACCACCGCGGAATTCCCCAACCTCCAAGGAATTCAAGAAAATCCTTACCCCCGCAAGGCTCAGGGCAAGAATTGCGCTTTCACGGCGAGGGCCAAGGCATCCACGGACACCATTGGCCGGGGAATCCAGGGCCGGTGGAAGCGCGGAACGAATCCGACCTAGAAGCAGGGAGAGGGGGAGATAGGCCACGGACTGATGAGAGAGACGACTCCAATAATGATGCGATGGAGGTTGCTGTTCCGATGGGCTAACTGCGCGTATTTGCGTATTGCTTTCGCCTTTCCGGCGCTCCTGCTCTCTCCCTCCCTCTCTCTCTCTCTCTCTCCTCTCTCTTACGAGAGGCTTTCGGCTCTCGCCTCGTCTCGTCGGTTGGTTCTTGGTGCCTCTGGGATGATGTGTCGGGGCCTCGGGGGTGTGGGGGCGGAGGCCATTGACGGACGAGGGCGGCGACGTACGTCGCGCGGAGAGGCAGAGGCTTTGCTGCGGCGGGTACTGACTGGTGGGTCCGACGGGATGGATGGCTCTCCGGGGCCCACGTGTCTGGCGCGCCCGGTGGCCTGGCTGGCTGGTGGGTCAATTTTTTTATTGCGACGGATTTGTGGCGTCAAGCAACGTCTGCATGCGGCATCAGAGATGAGAGTTGCGCGCGCGCTCTCTCTTCTGGGAGAAAAAAACGAGCATGTCCTGCGCTGACACGACAATTGCACGAGATTATTTATCATATATCGGTTGGGCGGTGTGAGACTATCCTGGTGTCTTCGACCATCTTCTGTTCATTTTATTCCCTTTATCGTTTTCTTCTCCAGCCTTTTCCTTCGTTTTGTATTTTTCTTTAGAAGAGTGCTATCGCTTCGATCCACCATAGTAGTAGCCCTTCACTACTCTAGTAAATGGAATCTGGTCTTCACAACCACTTAGACCTTCCACATGCTTCTCCTTCAAAGATCACGAAGCCATCATCATCCAAGCTTGAGACTTGAGTTATAGATTGGGAAAGAATCACTTCCATCGGATCACACAAACCCGAGTGTAACAGCAGCCCAAAACGGGCATCCACCAGCTTTTAAATAGTGCCCTCAAAACTAGCCGTTTGGGGGCAAGTGTAGCATGCGCCGAACGGTGCGGCACAACAGCTGACCAACGCGTTGGACAGTCCAGAACACTATTCAGTCGCAACACTCCGGCCCTGAAACACTCTGTACCAGTTGGCCTACACGTCAAATGGTCTGGGAGACCATCTGACTGCTATGCACTAGCCTCGGAACTATTTAGATGCGCCGACCTGCTGGTCGGATGGTCCGGGACACCGTCCATCCGCAACGCGCTCGACATAACACTGACTAGACGCGTCAAACTGCACGTCAAATGGTCCGGCACACCATCCGACCGCAACGGCAAAACACCCTAGCACCTAGAGACACTCTCAACCTCACTCAACATAGTGTTTCATAAAAAACCGAGATTCGACGACACCGACTCAACTATAACACCCTCAAACTCAAGCCAATAAAGAAAAAAAAGACCTAAAACAGTCTACATGGACCCATCTCGAAGCTCATGTCCAAACTACATTATCCTTAGTCTTGATGCCATCCAAAGAACATGACTTAGCGAGGTTGGATGTCATCTCCACCAAAGCTAATCATTAGCAACGAAAACCAGGAATAGGGTCATGAACCTTACAATCTCCCCTTTTTGGTGCAAGATGGCAACAAAATCGCATATCTCCAAGTTAGATAGATTTGATATGACACATTTGGTTTCAAGGAAAAATGGTTAGAGCACAAGATAGGATAAACTTGAACAATAAAACACAAGGACAAATAGAGAGATAGAGAGAGTATTACAATCCAAGCACAAAAGCCTATAAATGTGCATTGAGCTAAGCATAAAGCTAGATAATGACTCGCTATGTTCTGCCTTTGGCATCAAGCATAAAAGGGAAACTCTATTCTAGTCGTCAAAGGGGTCATGGAAATTATCGGATTTCTGAAAGTCTAACTAAGGATTCCACCACTCAGATTCAAGTACCGACGACAAAGGAGGCACGTCTGGTGGAAGGTCCATCATCTTCCTTGGCTTGAACAGCTTCTTTAAGACATTGACTAAGTGTTTCTTGCGAGGAGCAGGGGTCTCATAGAAGGAGGGATAGGGCAGATTGCCCCAACTTGAGGCATCCACTTGTTCACCTTGTGCTGATCCAAAGATAGCGTCACCAAGCCTATCAATGGACTATGAGATATGCTGAATTTGATCCTGTATATTTAGGTACCTTAATTCTCTTCTTCTTCTTGTGCCATCAAGACCTCCTGAACATCATGCTGCAAAATGCTAGCATCATGATTTCAATCAACTTGGCCAATAGAAAAGCAGTGGAAATCATTTTTCAACTTAAAAAAAGGTCACCACCCATTTTTGTGATGACCTGTTGTTGCTCCACTAGGACAGCATTCTGATCCTTGAGAAGAGCATTATGGCTTTCAAGAGATTTGCGTGTCTTCTAAAGTTCAGTAGCATACGTACCTTCTCTAGTGTACACATGTCCAAAGTGAGTGTTAATGGATTGTCAAATGCCCCCATACATGACCAACGGTTCTTCATGATGTTTGGCCTAAGTCTCTACAAAAGTATTAAACTAAGTAAACACCTGTTAATGCTACCTCAAATACTCATTCCATTTAGGGTAGCCAGATATACCAAATCAATTTGTTTATATCGAAGAGTGAATGTTAATAATTCTCAAGAAATTCAAATTGTTCCACTAATTAGATAATAACACCTTGTTTGACATAACTAATTTTTTGTGACATGTTATATTCCTATCTCCAAAAAGTAGTGGTTGTTTCCAATAATGCCTTCAATCGACCTAAAGCCACCATATAATTTCATAAACTAACCAATAAACAAGACTATCGGTCTATCTATGTAATACTCCGTTAACGAAAATATAAAATTGAGTCAACCAAGGCCTTCTGCCACAACCCAATTCCACAGCTCATTCAAACAACACGGCTTGCTCATTGGCTAGGGTTGGATTCGAGCCATCTCAAACGAGCTTAGGTTCCCGACTCAGGCTCAGCTTGAATCGACAATAAGCTTAGAGTCAGGTCTAAGATCAAACTTTATGGAAGCCAAACCTCTCGTCAGATCTCAGTTATGTCTTGCACCTCCCTCAGAGAAAAAGGGGTGAGCAAGCACAAAAAACGCATTGGAAAGTGGCACAAGTTTTAAGGTTGTGAGCTCTATAAGATAGGATGTGCTCATGTACATGAGCATTGTAAGCTAAGTCAAGCTCAATACAAATTTACCCTATACAATTCCGACAAAACCTCTGTCGGGGATAAAACCACGGCCCATTGCCATGGTCCACTCCCTGACGGCCCAATCGAACAGCCTACCAGGGCCCAGCTCCCTGGAAGGTTCTATCTGGCCCATATGCATCCTGCCGAACAGCCTCTTGGTAGGGGTGATGCGTAACGGCCAAGGAATCGTGTTTGAGTCCGTCTCGAACAGGAGTTCTGCACGGCTACGTGAAGACCCGGACGTGGTTTCCCGGATTGGAATAGGAGTCATGATCCCCAAGACTAGGAGTATGCCTTATCTGCCTTGGGATATATTTGGCACGTTGAGTTCGTTACGTACTCGTAGTTAGCCCGGCCCGATAATTCCTCGGTAGGTCGGTTTGCTCCGCACTATATAAACAGAGCCCCTACGGCGTTTAGGGAGCATCCAATATCGGTCAATCCTACAGGAGTTTACGCATCTGGCGTCTCATAGGCACCTGATCTTCGCATTATCGCACTTGTACACCCATAATCTCGCCGAGACTTGTTCGTCTCGTCGAGCCACCTCTTGTATTCATCTTTGATATATAAGAAAGGCTGGACGTAGGGCTATTATCTCTCCCGAGAGGCTGAATCAGGATAAAACCCCATCTCCTCGCTCGTTGTTGTTCGTGGTTGTTCGGCGTGTCTCCTATCTCACTTCTAAAGAACCTTAGCGACTTGAGATCGTTATCTCAACCGTCGACAGTTGGCGCCGTCTGTGGCGACCTCGCAGATCGAACATGTCGAACTCTATCAGCGACCAGGAGACTCTTCCTAAGGACTACGACTCAGAAGGGCAGGATGTCTCTTCCCCTGTCAAATTGGATCGATCCCTTCGATCTTGATCGCCTTCCAGATCTGGTTCCGAGCTCCGTGCTCGGGGGATCAACTTCGCGCCGGGCAGCTCTTCACCCGGGCCGCGCGTCTGGTCCCCGGGACGAGCTCCGTGCTCGGGGGCTGGATCAACTTTGCGCCGGGCAGCTCTTCGCCCGGGGCCCGCGTCTGGTCCCCGCGACGAGCTCCGTGCTCGGGGACTAGATCAACTTCGCGCCGGGCAGCTCTTCGCCCGGAGCGCGCGTCTGGTCCTCGCGACGAGCTCCGTGCTCGGGGACTAGATCAAAACTCCTTCCGGATCCCGGGCTGTTCACTTTGGCGGTGGATGACGGGAGAGGCGACCAAAGACTTGGAATGTCGACCCGGCTTTATGCATTCCTCGTAGGTCTTTCGTTTCCTAGCTTCACGCTTTTTCTCAAATTTCGCGCCTTAGTTCGTCTAAGTCTCTCGGGTTGCCATGTAAAGTTCAACCCATTGAACGGTGAATGTTCGCGGCCCCCTGCGGCCCTCCTCACCACTTGTCTTCTCAGACTACTCTTTCTCTCTGGTAACACTTGATGGCTGCCCGGTCTTGCGAACTCTTGACTCCGCAATCTTAAGGTTTTCCCTGCCCGTATCTAGCTTCAACAAGTTCCTAAACTCAGAGTTGCGTAACACGGCATCCAGCCTTGCGGCTAAGCCTGCTCTCGTAAGCCCTCCGCTGCAGAGACACTTACCGCTCACGGCACAACCACTTGGCAAAGCCTGCTCTCGTAAGTCCTCCGCTGCAGAGGCACTTTCCTTGTTCGGTTACCTTCGGAATCGCCTAACTTACGTTAACGAGCAGTTTCTGAAACGAGTCGATCAGGATACGGGTGTCGCTCTAACTCTCTACGCACGTGCTTGAAGTCGCAAGTTCAGGTCTTCATGCATCGTCTGTCAGGGGCTAGGCGTCGCTCTTTCTCTTGTGCACTGCTCGAGTTCGCAAACTCAGTCCTCGGCGGTACTGCACAACGGGCCGGAGTTAGGCTAAGCGTTCTACCGGTTTTCTTAAAACTTTCTAGCGCTGTTCGCCTTGCTCTTGGTTTCTGTTCGTCCTTGTCTTTTGTTGCTCTTTTTGCGAGAAAAATCGCTTTAAAGCTGCTCGGTCGACTCTCTCTCGATTCAAGCGCTGCTCGGCGGTCTTGAGTCGCTCGGCCAGCTCCACGCGAGGACCGCTCTCCTCGGTCGATTGGGACTTGAGCTGAATTTCGCAACCCCATGCGTTTTCGTTTTCCGGTTCCTTTCCTTAGCGTTGGTTTTCCAAAACCTCGTTGGTCTTCGCTCAGTGGCGCTCCACGCAGCATTGAGCATGTCTTTTATCCGCAACGACCAGACGGCTCCGGTTAACGGCGGTGCACCACCGATGGAGTTCGCCATCAGTAATCGATTCTCATCGCGGGCATGCCCACCGTAAGCCGATTCTCATCGCAACGGCACTCTGGCGCCGGGTTCCGCGTCCGCCGAGGTGACATCAACGCCGCGGGTCCATGCCCGGATGAGATTTCATCTGCCGTTTTGCTGCGGCTAAGGTCCCGATCGCCTTCCCGGTTAGCGGTCTTAGCCACGCGGGCTGCACTTGCCGCGCACGCCTTTTTTTATCCATGCTACGTCCTTCCCAGCACGGTAATCCGGAGCAATGTACCACCAACGAGTCTTGCCCATCGTAAGTCGATTCTCATCGCAACGGCACTCTAGCGTCGGTTCCAGATTCGCCGAGGTGACACTAACGCTATCGGGACGTGCGGAAAAAATTATGTCTTGTGCGGGTAGGTCGCTTTTGCGTGTTTTCCAAAACTCGCTTTGCTCTTCTTAGAGCCTTTTCTTGCTCTCTTTTCTCCTTGCGGCTTGTTTCTTGTTTGTCTTTTGCAGAAATACAGAGCGGGAACATCGACCTCCGGTGATGGTCGTGGCGAGGTTCCGACTTTCCACAAAACCGATGTTTGCATCCTCTCTTCTCGGGTTTGCTCGCGTATGCCTGTGGACTAATTCACTTCACCACAGATGATTTCTTGCCTTTGCCCTTCGACCTTCACATTCGGCTAAGTCAAGGTAGTGCGCCACCAACGGAGTCCTGCCCACCGTAAGCCGATTCTCATCGCAACGGGCACTCTAAGCGTCGGTTCTGCACTTGCCAAGACAACGCTAACACTGTCGTAAGGAATACGTCATGGGTAAAGCGTTGATTTCACACGTTATCTTGCGGCTCTGACTGCATCGGGTTGTAATTCATCTCGCACCGGGCAGTTCTTCGCCCGGAGCGCGCATCTAGTCCCCGCGACGAGCTCCGTACTCGGGGGCTGGATCACCTCGCACCGGGCAGCTCTTCGCTCGGAGCGCGGGCTCCTACCGGGTATGTCTTCGCCTGGTCGCACTTTCTGGTTCCTTTAACGAGCTCCGTGCTCGGGGACTAGATCTCTTTACCTGGTTCCTTCGATGAGCTCCACGCTCTGGGACTGGGTCACCTTTCCCATTCGTATGCATTGTCTGCTTCTAGCACACGATCTACGTCTGGAGGCACATCACCTTCGCTCCTGAGCACGACGTTCGCTCGAGAGCGCAATCTCTATTTCTTCGGGCAAGCTTTAGCCCGAGAGATAATTCCCCTATTTTCGTTTATTTTTTCCTAGGCATCTGAATGCCTGGATGCAGCAGCACGAGTCCGTCTCACGACTTGCTATGTTCATTCTCCCGGAAGATCTGATCTTACCGGACGCGGTGGTACGCTTTTCACTACCAAGAATCCAATCCCTCCTTGATGACGTTCAGCCTCAAGGAGATGATTCTGTTAACAGTGGGTGAGATGCAGCATGCCTATTTTCACGGGTCCAATGGGTTGTATATACACGTGGGTCCAATGGGTTGTATATACACGTAGAAAGAAGAAGGTAAAAATGCAAATAAACCCCTATACAAGAGTATATTGTAACTCAAAGAATAATTAACAAATGTACCACAAGTTAATTGTAGACTAAAAGCAGGAAATACAAGGCGTCGAATAAATATAAAGTATTTTGAGAAATATTGACAAGTTGCAGAGACCAATTTAATAGATTAGTACAAGCAATTGGAGGCAGATAAGCAAAGGCACAACTCAAAGTCCATTAAATTTTCCTTATATTTTTTTATAAAACAATTAACAGAATGGCTACTATACAAACGTTTACAAACACATCCCAGGCTGTTTTGGATGTTTGAGTGAGTATGGAGGATTTAGATACAAAAGGGAGTAGTGTGTCACTTGGTCCACCTTTCCGTTTTGTATCTTTATAAACTGTATATTCCAGTACCACCAAATTGCTCTGTGCTGCTAGGAAGATCGCCAATGTTCTCTATCTTGGTGTGTCGCACTTTCGTTGCAGGGCGAGGGCCCAAAATAGATAAATCAATAAGGGAACCATAAGCTTGGCATGCTTCCATCACACTGTCGTATGATTTCGCAGGAAGCTGAAGCCCTTGGTTGCAGGCCCTCATGTACATCTCATAGGCAAGTCTCGGTTTACCATCTTGCACAAGAGATTCAATCAGCACCTGATAAGTGATTTCGTTTGGCTCAATATCCCTCATTTTCATCCTGTGGAACCACTCAAAAGCAGCTCCGCACTTGTTGTTCCTGACACAGGCACTGATAATTGCATTGAAGGTTACGACAGTTGGCTCTATCTTTGCTGACAACAACATATCACGAAGAACAGCGTCTACCATATCATGGTTGCCCTTGCCAATGTAGATCGACACCAAGATTGTGTACGCATGAAGGTTGGGCTTAACACCAACTCTGCACATGTGCGTCCAGACCCTCAGTGCCTCATCGTACAGCTTCCCTTTCTCAAGTGCACTGAGCAATGCCCCATAGGAGATCACATCAGGTTTTAGCCCCTGATCTATCATCCTCTTGAACACATCCACCGCGGCAGAAGTCTCAGCTGCTCTAGAGCACGCAAGAAGCACGGCGTTCCACTCTCTGCTCCCGGGCTTCAGGCCCTTCTCCTGCATCTTGTCGAGCAGCCTGACACCCCACCTCCAGATGCCCCTTCTCCTCGCGGCGCTGAGCAGAACATTGAAGTGCGAGACGATCAGCTCGTGCGATAGATTGTTCGGCTTGGGGCCCTTGTCCAGCAGATCCTCGTAGATCTCAAGAGCTGCCCACCATTTCTTGGCCCTGCCCATCAGCCAGATCAGATGGTTGCACACTGACAGGCTGACATCTTCATCGCACTCTCGGATCCTCTGGTACAGCTCCTTGGCGACAGTGTAGTGCTCCGGTTCCGTGCACGCCCACACGAGGCGCTCGTAGCCCCTCCTGTCTGGCCTCAGCGCAGCTTCGTCCATGGCAAGAAGAAGCTTCAGCACCTCGCCGGTTGAGTTCTCGCTGTCCTCCACAAGTGACCGGCGCATGGCCATGTGGCACACACGAATGGCCAGATTCTCAAACTTATCGAACTCTCGGTCCCAATCTTGATGGCTCCCTATGATCAGCTCGCCATTCTTGTACCTCTCCCTGAGCTTGACGAAGAAGTTGAGCGCGGCTGACGCATCGCCTAGCTTCTTGTAGGCCGACATGACCGTGGAGTATGTCGCGGCCGTCGGAACAAGACCACGGCCCTCGATGTCGGCGTACAGCCTGAAAACCTCGTCGATCTTGCCTTGCTCGACATTGATGGACATCAGAGTGTTGAAGGTGACGACATTTGGGGGAACCCCCTGCGCGTTCATATCTGCAAGAACAGCCTGAATCCTTCCGGATTCCCCACAGTTCTTGATCGCCCCGAGCAGGCAGTTGTACACGAACTGGTTGACGCCGCCTCCCCTGCCCTTGAGATGCTCCACGACGGCGAAGGTGGCGTCGAGGCGCCTCTCCCTGCCGAGCCCCCGGATCACCGAGGTGTACACCTGGAGGGGCAGGTGCTCCTCGTCGCCCGCGAGGAAACGCTTCACCGAGAGCTCCACGTCCTCCACCGTCCGGGCGTCCCGCAGCGCCGAGGCGACCGCCGCGACGTCGACAGTCCCTCCCCTCTCCCTGCCGCCGCCGCGAGCTGCGGTGCCCTAGAACGGAACGCGTCATACTCTGGGGTTCTTTGACGGCGAGGAGGACAGAGTTCGGGTGTACCTCGGCGGCGAGCCTGCGGGGGCGGTGGAGCGACGCGGCCGCCGCCGGCGGGAGGAGGTGGTGGAGGGCAGAACGCGGCTGGGCGGGGCTCTGTGGGCGGCGAGCGGCGGGGAGGTGGCTGGTGGGGTGGAAGACGGCGAGGGAGGAGGCCATTCGGGAGGCTGCCTGGTGGCCGCTGAAAGAGAAGGGCTATCTGTTAGCGTAGCGGGAGACTGGAGTGCTGTACTGCTGTGCTGTGGCGTCCCCCCTGTTACTATATACCATTTTTTAGAGCATTGCATGCCGAGCTCTAAATTTAGTAACTTTTTATATTTGAAGATTCTTTCTAATATTTATATTTTTTGAGCATGAATATTTTGTTAGAGAGGATGAAATAACAAGGAATAAGTAGCAGTTTGAAGATGAGATAATATGGGAGAGACTCCCTGGCAGCCACCTGTGTTTGTATAGTACTAGGAAGGTTTACACGCCCGTGGCGCGTGGTTTTTCTACTCTTGTTTGGCTTTTGATACGTTGATTATCAGTTTCTTGATGATGATATTTCTATTGGATATATTTTCATTGGATCTGATACCAAAGGTTCCAGTTTAGAATCCATGGATGCCCATGGAGAAGATTAAGTACATTCGATATGGGAAGGAATGAAAAATAAAAAACGACGGAGATTTGAAGGAAGAGATTTCAGCGCACACACATTTCTGACAGGCTGGAATAACATCTCTAAGCTTTGTAGCCAAACACAACTCACAAAAGAGCAATCTCTGAGCATGCACACCAAGTCATTAATTAGGCCTAGCATGGATTAGAGGCCAAACTATCTGGATTTTAAGAAGACCATATAGAATTACACAGGTGCATGATAACACAGATATATGTTCATAAAGTCTCAAAATTTTGGCCGGTGCATGATAACACAATGATATGTTCATAAAATCTCAAAATATAGGTCCTCCAATACATTCTTTCACTCTACCAAAAAACAACATGATATACTCTAACATAACTATTACTTTCAGGTTATAAGAAATATTATTCTGCGCCTTCACAACAAACAGGATGACCAACTTGTAGAAACACTACAGGAAACGAAAATAGATTCGACTGCCAAATACTGATTCGACGGCCAAACATTAGCAGTCGATACATGTAACGTAGTCTCGACGGCCATAAATAAGCCGTCGATACAACTCAAACCAGGGGTCAGTATCGACGGCCCACAAAACAGCCGTCGAGTTTGCTTGGGGAAGGCCCACGGAAAGGTTGCGTGGCGTGACGGCGTCTAACAGTCTTGACGGTTCACCGTTAGGCCGTCGACACTATCTCACGATGTCGACGGTCTTAAAAAGCCGTCGAGACTGCTTATTTTATAAACTTTTTATTCCTTTTGTTTAATTTTTATTTCAATCTTTGTTGAAAATTGCTGTGATTTTGAAATAAAAATTAGAAATGTTGCATTTTGTTAATTTTTAGGTAGGTATTTTTGTAATGTTTGAATTGAGGAATATTGAACATATATAGCTTTTTAATTAATGTACTAAATACTGTTTAAATTTCAGAATTTCAATTTTAGTAGTCAAAAATTCAAAAAATATTTGGGTGTGGGCGTGCGGGTATCGATTATTAAACAGTAGGAAAACATAAATTTAAATTTACAAATGAACATAATTTAAATTCAAATGGGATGTTTGACGTTGCTTTCATCACATGAAATATGAAACTCGTGTGAACTTCTCCTAAAGCTTACGGTTTCAAAGGGGTCACCTCATAGGAAGTTCTAAATTCTTTGATTTTTTTTTCAAGTGTGTAATTCCCAGTAGAAAGCAACATGGAATAGTTTGAACATTTGAAATTAGGTTTTTCAAATTTATAAAATTTAAACAGAGAGGTTTGACCATTGATGCCCTTAAGGGGGGTTACCCTCGAGACAAGCACTAGTATCGACGGCTTGGCATGATGCCGTCGATACAACGACCCCTACTCGACGGCAGTCAACAGAAACCCTCGGGAGAGGTTGTTTCGACGGTTTTATTCCGTGCCGTCGACACTAGCTTCCCCGACCACTGTGTCGACCGCTAGAATCTATCTTTGTCGACATCGAGCGATCACCACCGACTTAGTGTCGACGGCCGATATAAGCCGTCGAGATCAGAATTAGTCTGAGGTAGTGTCGGCGGCCTAGGGTTTGGCCGTCGACACGCCTTTAGTTATAGAGGATCATGGGCTCGGGACTTAGCAAAATCGCTAAGCCTCCACGCCTCGCCGATCCGCCGCCGCGCCGCCGCCTCCACGCCCACGCCACCGCTCCGCGTCCCCACCGCCTCGTCGGGCGCGTCCACGCCGCGCGCGCCGCCCTCCCGCCGCCATCTCGCCGCCGCCGCCGCCGCCTCCGCCATCTCGGAATTGAAGCGTCCCCTGCCGCCCGGCCGCCATCTCTCTCTCTCTCTCTCTCTGTGATATATGTTATATTGTTGTCTTGGTGATGATATATTTATAATTGTATGATTATTAATCTGTTAACTTGGAAATATAAAATCATCAGTGCCATTCTTTTGCATATTTTGCTTTATTACATGCGCACCAAATTCCGTATGGACTCTTATATGGCTATCTGCACTTTTAGTAATTACCAAAGCACTCGAACTTCTCTTTTTGATGGCATTGAAGAGGGTGGAATATTCCAAGCTTCATCCTATTCTTCACATGAGATAGATGAACATGAGAATGATCGAGCTATTGATGGATTGCAAGATCGAGTGAGCATTCTCAAGCGGGTAAGTGCTACTTAATGATCAAATTGCTTAATGTAATGTGTTTGTTTATTTGGTTAGATAGTGTTCACGTATACGATTCCACTTAATTTATCTTTAACCTGTGTCACATTGACAAGATCGTGCGATGATATTTTGTATGTCGAGAGTTGTTTTCCGCTAAAAGAGCACCTATGTATACTAGAACTTTGTTCACGTATAAGTATAGAAATTGGTGGGATCCATGTCAACCATGTGCTTTCTGGACCATTCATTATTGGTTCGGTTTTAGCCATGAGTTTCCTCTTAAATGTGGTGATAAAAGATCAGACTAATCAAATGGTCATTATGAATTGTGATGGCATGTTTGTGGCAGCACTGATGCCTTTTGATATGGATTGGATCGACTTGGTTTTAGTATGAGGTAATAATGAATTAATGAGCTATTGAAGCATCCTTCGGTATTTCGGCATGCATGAAAGCACTGGAACTAATCAGCAAAATAGAAGGTGTAAGGATTGTTATTTGGACCCAAAACATTAGATGGCCCTGAAAATATGTGGCCCTCTCTTTTTTTTTTGTTATTATGGTTTCAGCCTCAAGGATAAATGATATGAGTAGTAGTCAGTCCTATAAGGCTATGGTGTTGTGCTCAAATTTATCATCTGTTTGGATCTTTGTTGTGCCGCGCCTTCCAGATAACCATTTGTGCTGTTATAAATAACTGCTTTGTGAAAGGAATCTTTCACCTGTTTATCAATTTGGTGAATTTGCAAACAGTTACATATTGATGATTAATGAAGTTCTTTTGTTTGCTTGTAGTTGTCTGGTGATATCCATGAAGAGGTAGAGACTCATAACCGGATGCTAGACCGCATGGTATTTTTATTTTCGGAGTACTCCTATATTTATCTTGTTAACCTTATCTGTACTCAATAACTTGAATCTACCATTCTGCTATCTGACCATCATGCCTGATTCAGGACAATGGAATGGATACATCAAGGGTTTTCTCTGCGAACGTGGACAAATTCAAGATGGTGGTGACGAGAGCGACAATATGCTATTTATCTGCTTCGTTTTACTCACCAAGACCAACCCTCTATCCACCATGTAGGTATTTGAAACAAAATCAAGCGAAGGATGGGGACTCGTAGCATCATTCGTGGCGCTTTTCTCATTGGTATACTACCTAACCGGTAGGATTCTTGTGATTTTTTTTTATAATATACAAATTTTTTTTCTGCTCTTAATCTGTCTCGACGGACAGATTTTCAATTTTGGTGATTTTACTCAAGCTAAGTGCTTCAAGATTAGTAACATCATTCTTACTTCATGTGCGCTTAGATATATAGTTGCATCCTTACTTCAATATAACTCCCATATATTGAAGGTGTGGATCAAACGCAAATTTTTGTTTTCTCCATGGTCAATGAAGGTTTTTGAATGAGTTTATAGCTCGATCAATTATTTTGAATCTAATAGGTAGCCAATTTTTGAAGTAGATTGCAATAAAATGTTGTGTATATATGCTTAGATATTTTCTTAGATTAAGAAGTAGCTTCATATATGGTGAATAATCTAGAAGAAGTTAGAGTTTCAGTTGAGAATGAACAATTATGCATGTGATTGTGAAAACCTAGGAAAGTTATGATTTGCCTGTCTCACAAATTTATATCCAGAAGAATTCAATTTTTTTTTCTGGTATTAGTCTGTCTCGACGGCCAGAAAAGAGCCGTCGAGACTGCCTTGCAAGGGAGGCTGTCTCGACGGCCACACCATAGCCGTCGAGACTGCCCAGCCTGGAAGTTACCGACGGCCTGAAAAAACTGTCGAGATTGTGGCCTTCGTTCACGTCACCTGGGCCTCGCCATGGTGGGGCCCATTAGCACTAGTATCTACGGCCCTATAATGGCCGTCGAGACAGATCCAACGATGCGGGTAACGGCGTCCTAGGGGTCTATCTCGACGGGCTATACTTTAGCCGTCGATACTACTAGTGTCGACGGCCAGACCGTCAACACTACGGCCCTCTCTCGACGACCTTCACTCGACGGCCTTCTCTCGACGGCTAGCCGTCGAGACTGACTATACCCGACGGTTGTACGATTTGTATCGACGGCTTTTGCCGTCGACACTGTTGCCGCCTCCTGTAGTGAAAGTAACTATTCAACCCTGGAAATCCATTTTTTAACATATGAGTATAATGAAATAAAGCAAAGAAAAACCTGGACTATAATCGAAGGAATTTTTTAACACATTGAACATTGATTATAACATATATGCAGCTCTAATAAGTGATAATCTAAATAAGCAACAAGTAAACCAACATCAACATGAAAAGAACCTATCCAGTTTCGAAAGGTAACAACAACCAATTATAAACGATAAAATAACTAAGCGTATGTGTTGTTGAATGAGAGCCTAAGGGTGGGAGCCGCTGCTCTCCGGGACATCCACAAAGTGGAGGTGTCGACGGTTGGGATATCGACCCAAGTCAACCAAGGTTCTTCAAAGAGGAGATAGGAGACACGCCGAACAACCACGAACAGCAACGAACAGGAGACATGGGTTTTTATCCTGGTTTAGGCCTCTCGGGAGAGATAATAGCCCTACGTCCAGCCTTTCTTTATATCAAAGAGGATTACAAGGTGGAACTCGGCGAGATCAGCAGGTCTCGGCGAGTAGTATGCGAAAATCTATCTGCTAAGGGGCCCTCTAAACGCCATAGGGGCCTGTTTATATAGTCTGAAACAAACCGACCTCCGAGGAATATCGGGCGGGCTAACTACGAGATCGTAATGAACTCAAGACATGCCAAATATAACCTACGGTAGATAAGGTAAGCTCTAATCTTGGGGATCACGACTCCTAATCCAATCCGGAAACCACGTCCGGGTCTTCTCGTGGCCGTCGTAACTCTTGTTCGAGACGGACTCAAACATTTAATCATAGGCCATTACGCATCGTGCGGCCAAGGGTCGTTCGGCAGATGCACATGGGCTGATAGAACCTTCCAGGAGCCGGGCCTGGTAGGTCGCTCGATTGGGCCGTCCGGAAGTGGGCCATGTCAATGGGCGTAATTTTATCCCCGACAGCTAGCCCGAGACTCAAGTGGAAGGACTCACTAGAGTGGGTCTTCCCTTGAGACTCAAGTCACGAAGAGGGTATTTTTCCTGCTACAAAGGCGTGCAACAAAGCGACGAACAGGTTATGGTTCAACCGAACAAACTTGTTCGGACCGAACAAACCGACCGGCGCCGAAAGCAACTCTGTTCGTCGAGCGAGGAACGACATCCGTCCGAGCAGAGTACCCACCCTCGACATGTAAATCGGAGGAAGTGAGGTGAATCATCTCCTTGAGGCTGAACGTCATCAAGGAGGGATTGGATTCTTAGTAGTGAAGAGCGTACCACCGCATCCGGTAAGATCAGATCATCCGGGAGAATGAACATAGCAAGTCGCGAGACGGACTCGTGCTGCTGCATCCAGGCATTCAGATGCCTAGGAAAGTATGAACGGACATAGAGAAACCACCTCTCGGGCTAGAGCTTGTCCGAGGAAAAAGAGATTGCGCTCTCGAGCAAACGTTATGCTCAGGAGCGAAGGTGATGCGCCCCTAGACGTAGATCGTGTGCTAGGAGCAGACAATGCATTCGTGGGGGAAGGTGACCCAGTCCCTAAGCGTAGAGCTCGCCAAAGGAACCAAGTAAGGAGATCTAGTCCCCGAGCACGGAGCTCATTAAAGGAACCAGAAAGTGCGACCAGGTGAAGACGTACCCGATCAAAGACGATCCAGTCCCCGAGCACGGAGCTCGTCGCGGGAACCAGACGTGCGCCCCGGGCGAAGAGTCGCCGGCGAGGTGATCCAAATTTCGAAAGCACGGAGCTCGTCGCGAGGACAGACGTGCGCCCGGCGAAGAGCCGCGGTGCGAGGTGAATCACAACCCGATGCGGTCGAGCCGCAAGAGGCGTGTGAGATCAACGCTTTACCCATGACGTATTCCTTGCGGCGGTGTTAGCGTTGTCTTGGCAAGTGCGAACCGACGCTTGAGTGCCGTTGCGATGAGAATCGACTTACGATGGGCGAGACTCCGTTGGTGGCGCACTACCTTAACTTAGCCGAACTGTGAAGGTCGGTCTTGGGACAAAGCGAAATCATCGCGGTGAAGTGAATCGGTCCCTGGGCATGCGCGGAGCAAACCCGAGAAGAGAGGGATGCAGACATCGGTTTTGGTGGGAAACCTGGAACCTCGCCACGACCATCACCGGAGTTTGATGTTCCCCGTTCCTGTATTTCCTGCAGAAGACAAACAAGAAACGAGCGACAAGGGAAAAAGAGAGCAAAACGGGCTCTAAGAAGAGCAAAGCGAGTTTTAGAAAACACTCTAAAGGCGACCTACTACGCACAAGACATAATTTTTTCCGTATACGGCCCGATAGCGTTAGTGTCACCTCGGCGAATCTGCGAAAGCCGACGCCAGAGTGCCGTTCGATGAGAATCGACTACGGTGGGCGGGACTCCGTTGGTGGTGCATTGCTCCGGATTACCGTGCGGGAAGGGCGTAGCATGGATAAAAAGAGGCGTGTGCGGGCAAGTGCAGCCCATTGTGGCTAAGACCGCTAACTGTGGAAAGCGAACGGGACCTTAGCCGCAGTAAGGCGTCGAGGCGAAATCTTATCAGGCATGGACCCGTGCGGCATTGGTGTCGCCTCGGCGCGTGCGGAACCGGCGCCAGAGTGTCCGTTGCGATGAGAATCGGCTACGGTGGGCATGCCGTTCGCGATGAGAATCGGCTTACGGTGGGCGTAACTCCATCGGTGGTGCACCGTTTGATTAACCGAGCCGTCTGGTCGTCGTTAGATAAAAGACATGCTCAGACGCTGGAGCGCCACGGAGCGAAGACCAACGAGGTTTGGAAAACCAACGCTAAGGAAAGGCGAAAAAGCGAAAACGCATCGGGTTGCGAAATTCAGCTCGAGTCCCAATCGACCGAGGAGAGGATCCTCAGGAGCTGGCCGAGCGACTCAAGACCGCCGAAAGCGCTTGAATCGAGCGAGAGTCGACCGAGCGGCTTTTCACGCAAAAAAGAGCAGCGAAGACAAGGCGAACATGAAACCAAGAGCAAGGCGAACAGCGCTAAAAGTTTTAGGAAAACCGGTAGAACGCTTAGCCTAACTTCAGCTTCTCCCAGTTGTGCATCGCCGAGAACACGAGTTTGCGAACTTCGAGCAGTGCACAAGAGAAAGAGCGACGCCTAGCCCTCGATGCAGACGATGCATGAAAACCTGAACTTGCGACTTCAAGCACGTGCGTAGAGAGTTAGAGCGACACCGTATCTGATCGACTCGTTCGAGGCGCTCGTTAACGTAAGTTAGGCGATTCGAAAGTAACCGAACAAGGAAAGTGCCTCTGCGGCGGAGGGCTTACGAGCGAGCTTTGCCAAGTGGTCGTGCCGTGGCGGTAAGTGCCTCTGCCATGGAGGGCTTACGAGCGAGCTTAGCCGCGAGGTGGATGCCGTGTTACGCAACTCGATTTTAGGAACTCGTTGAAGCTAGATACTGGCGGGAAAACCATAAAGATCGCGGAGCCAAGAGTTCGCAAGTCCGGCAGACCATCAAGTGTTACGGAGAGAAAGAGTAGTCCGAGAAGGCGAGTGGTGAGAAGGCGCGAGGGGCGCGAACATTCACCGCTCAATGGGTTGAACTTTACATGGCGGCCGAGAGATTTAGACGAACTAAAGCGCGAAATTTGAGAAAAAGCGAAGCTAGGAAGCGAAAGACCTACACGAGGAACTTACGGTCGGTCGATGTTCCAAGTCTTGGTCGACTCTCCCGACATCCACCGCCAGGTGAATGACCTCGGGATCCGGAAGGAGTTTGATCCGATCCCGGCGAAGGAACCAGATCTGGAGGCGATCAAGATCGAAGGATCGATCCGATCTGGCAGGGAAGAGACATCCTGCCCTTCTGAGTCGTCGTCCTCAGGGAGAATCTCCTGGTCGCTGATGGAGTTCGACATGCTCGATCTGCGTATCCCCACGGACGGCGCCAGCTGTCGACGGTTGGAATATCGACCCAAGTCAACCAAGATTCTTCAAAGAGGAGATAGGAGACACGCCGAACAACCACGAACAGCAACGAACAGGAGACATGGGTTTTATCCGGTTCAGCCTCTCGGGAGATAATAGCCCTACGTCCGACCTTTCTTTATATCAAAGAGGATTACAAGGTGGAACTTCGGCGAGATCGGCAGGTCTCGGCGAGTAGTATCTGAAAATCTATCGCTAAGGGGCCCTCTAGCGTCATAGGGCCCTGTTTATATAGTCTGTAACAAACCGACCTATCGAGAAATATCGGGCCGCTAACTACGAGATCGTAATGAACTCGAGACATGCCAAATATAACCTACGGTAGATAAGGTAAGCTCTAATCTTGGGGATCACGACTCCTAATCCAATCCGGAAACCACGTCAAGATCTTCTCGTGGCCGTCAGAAACTCTTGTTGAGACGGACTCAAACACGAATCATAGGCCATTCGCATCGTGCGGCCAAGGGCTGTTCGGCGGATGCACATGGGCTGATAGAACCTTCCAGGGGCTGGGCCCAGTAGGTTGCTTCGATTAGGCGTCCGTCCGGAGTGGGCCATGTCGATAGTAGTAATTTTATCCCCGACAGGAGGATTGAGAGGCCGAAACATCTCCCCTATTCGTGTCCAGAAGGCTGATTGGAGGCAGGCTCAACATGGAGAAAATATCACATCTGGTTAGTTGGCCACCAGCTCAATTTGTACAGATTTGATGGAATAGAAGAAAGGGGATATGGGGAAGGATACCCAGGATGATAACTGCAACAGAGAAGACGACCAGAGTAGGTGAAGAGAAAGAGAAGCGCCTCGGTACCGACTTTCTTCGTCCTAGATCCGGTCGCCGTTGAGCCCATCCTGCTCACGTGGCATCTCTTTTAGTAGTAGGAGCATATTTGCACTATGAATCGTCTGCAAGAAACAAAAACAGGACAATCATTTCATAGCGTATCAAATGAGTACCTATGGCACATGGCAAAGTAAAAGTTGCAAACCCATGTAGTGTGTCCACTTCATATTATAATATCAATCCACAAATACGTTGGCTACAATATAAAATATAAACAATTTAATAAGTAAACAGATCAAAATTGTAAACAACTTAAAAAGTCAACACCTTCAGTAATGAACATTCAAATCTCTTATTATTTATGGCACGACCCTATAGTGTCATGCAAACTCCAGCTTAACATGTAAAACATTGAACCCAAGGACGAGGAACATGGTTTCTCGCAGCGCAACATAATATTGTGAGGCTACACCAAGATATAAGTTAAATGAACACGGATCCTTAGGGGAAAAAGGCAGATCCAGACAAAGAAGACAAAAAAAAAAAGATGAATTGATTGCTCTACTATTGTTCTTAATAGTAATGCATCACATTTTCCAAAGAGTAACAGCTAGTCTTGCATTGTCTAAATGCCCCCTGTAAAGGCAAGATAGTTGAAACATATGCAGAAGAACGGAACTAATGACGCGACAAGATAATTTACAAAAAAACACAAAGCAATCATACATACAATAGTAATCATACATACAACAAGATCATAGTGTTATCGGTCTATCTGTATCAATGCAAACAATAGTTAAAATACTATGATTTCCTTCTATCCAGACAGAAAGCTAGCCGAATAACAGAAATCGGGACTTCCTAAGAGAAGCACAACATAAGGGCAAACACATTATTCTTAAATTTCAGCTATAAGTGTATCAGTCTCAGTTCCAGGCTCAGATATAAGAATACCAATTGCAATTACGGTCTTTGGTAGAGAACAATCATAACACTTTGAGAGCTTCAGCTGTAAGACAACTATATAATTTTAGTTTCAGCCATAGGACATCTATAAGAGTTTCAGTTTCAGTTCTAATTCCAGATTTGGCTAGTGTATCAATTTTAGTTTCAGCCATAAAGTATAAGGGCCTGTTTGCTTGAGCAGCGCCCACAGCATCATGCTGCTGCTGCTTGACAGCGCGCAAGCAAGTCTTGATGCTGAAATCAACCGCCGTAACCAAGGCTGCCTCACGTCTGAAAATGAATCAGGGCGGCCTGGGCGAGGCGAGGCGCAGATGCGGCGCGAGCCAAGCGGGCGCCCGGCGCGTGGTGGCGACGCAAGTGCGGCGTGGCGCGCAGCGGCATCGATCCAAACACGCCCTAAGATAATTATAGGAGCAACAGTTTTTGTTCATTTTTACAATGGAATGTCCTACTTGGCCACGTTCATTAAAGTGGTGTTTAACACTTAGTCAGAGCATGCCTAGGGCAGATCAAAGCATAGCAGTATAACAAAAGCCACCTCATCATTCCATAAACAAATAGGTCCAGTTAGATTAATTGGAGTTGCGCATACATATCAATCAATCAATCAATCATCAATGTTATTATACAAGGCGCGGACAGGCCGTTCCCTGTCTTGACCCCACGTCGATGCTTCTCCTCACAAGACGTTCGGCTTTGTCCACGTCGTCGGCAGGCCCTTGCCCGTCCGATCGCGTCTCCCAGCTAAATCCGGCCGTTCATATCGGACGACCCTTTAAAACAAAAAAAAAAACCGCGCACCATGCCAACGCGCTTATTTGGGCGAGTTGGCTAGCTCAGCCAGCCGTCGCCCCGCAACCCGCAGTTCGATTCCTCGCCCGCTCGCAGCTGTGCTATTTTTTTTAGTTCCCCGCGCGCTTGCGCGTCGGCCCGCTTCCTCACCATGCTCGCGGCCGCCAGCTTCCCTCGGCCTACGCACATGCCCGTGCCTGCCTTCTTCTCCAGCTCGCTCCGTTCATGCCTCCGCCGTCGTTGCCTTTGCTTTTTTGCTTTTGCGCTCTCCGCCTCCCTTGTGTCTGCTCGCTGGTCGGTTCTTCGTTCCCATGTTCTTACGGTGGTGCCTCTCTTTCTGCTCCTGCAGCCTTGCCGTTGGTTTTGTCGTTGGTCCGACGCGGTCTCTCATGTGCGATTCTTAGATTAGATGCAGGCCCTTCAATCAGATCTGGGCCTACCAAATACCTTCGAATTTGGTTCAATTTGTGTCAACGAACAGTCATTGCGCTACCGAAGTCGTCGGGAGGATCTACCCGTACATAGCCAATCGCTTAGCAATTGTATCGCCAACGGCCACTTCCTCCCCAGCCGTTTGTGCTTTGTAACGTGCATTAGAAAGTTTGTTAATGATCCGAGTTTAGCGCTCCGACGCTCCTGTATCTTGCCTATTTATAGGCTACTTGTTAATAGAAATCAGAGTGACTTCTCCCAAATTGCTGTTAGTCCATTCGCATGGTATCAGAGCCTCTTGTTCCTGAACCCTCTTCTTCCTCTCACCATGAGTGACGAAACCAACACTGGCGATGCTAACTCCGGCGTGACCCCAACTATCACTCCACCTCCTTCCACTACTTCACTTACTGCTCCGGCCACAGCCATCTCTGCTCCGGCCACAGCCACCTCTGCTCCAGCAAATGCCATATACGCCATCAACATCAAGGCACATGTGCCATACACTCTTGACATCCAGACCAGCAATTATACGAAGTGGCGGCGCCTTATGTGTGTCGTTCTTGGACGCTTCAATCTGAAGAGCCACATCGAGCCTGACACTCCGGCGCGTAACGACGACGCCGACTGGGTACGCGACGACCTCACTGTCCTCGGGTGGATCTTTGCGACCATCTCGGAGGAACTGTTGGACATCGTCGGCATGGACGACATGACAGCCTTTGCTGCATGGAGTCAGCTGGAAGGCCTGTTTCGTGACAACAAACTGTCGCGGGCAGTCCATCTCTCGTCTCAATTTCGAGGCCTCACCCAGGGCGATCTCAGCGCTTCCGCCTATTGCCATCGGCTCAAGACATTGGCGGATGCTCTCGGCGACTGCGACCAGCCCGTCGCCGACAAGGATCTGGTGCTCCAGCTGGTTCAAGGTCTCAGTTCCAAGTTCAACACCCTGAAGACGATTCTTCCGATGCAGCGCCCCTTCCCATCTTTCCTTGAGGCTCGTGGCTTCCTTCTCCTCGAGGAAAATGCACAGGCTGCAGCGGCTCGCGATGCTGCTGCAACTGCTCTTGTTGCAGCAGGCGTCAACTCCTCCAACAATGGTGACAGCTCCGGCACCCGCTCCGACAACGTCTCCAACAACCAACGCAGCATCAACTCCAACTCTCATGGAAGCGGCGGCGGCGGTGGTCGTCGCGGTCGCGGCCGCGGCAACCGCGGCGGTGGCGGACGCTTCAACGGCAATCGTGGTGGCGGTTCCTTCAGCTACCACTACAATGGACGACCTCCTGCACCATCTTCACCGCATATGTACTGGCGTCCACCGTACACGGGCGCCACTGGTCCTGGTGTACTTGGAGCACGCCCACCGTCCGGAGGTTTCAACGGTGGTGGACTCGGTTCCTATGCTATTCATGGCCAGGCTTATCCTGCATACACCCCTGCTCCTCCTGCAGTGACAGCGCCAGCAGGCACACCATGGGACACTAGCGGTCTTCTCCAAGCACTTCACAGCACCTCCTACGGGCAGCCACCGAGTGCATCCGACTGGGTCTTGGACACCGGCGCAACTTCCACATGACAAATGATCATGGTAATCTATCTTCTTATCTCACTCCTTCCTCATCTTCCAATATTATTGTTGGAAATGGATCTCTTCTTCCAGTTCATGGCACTGGTAATACTCACCTTCACACTCCCTCTTCTTCATTTCATTTATCAAATGTGCTGCATTCTCCATCTATCATCAAGAATCTGATATCAGTTAGGAAATTCACTAATGACAATAATTGCTCAATTGAATTTGATCCCCTTGGTTTTTCGGTGAAGGATCTTCGTTCTCGGAACGTCCTCCTGAGATCCAGTAAAGCCGGCGACCTCTACACACTCCCCCTGCGCCATCATGCTCTCACGGCATCCTCCATTCCTACAGACATTTGGCACCAACGCATCGGCCATCCAGGACGGCAATCTTTGTTTCGTTTAGTTTCCAATTCTGCTATTACTTGTAATAATTCATCCACCTCTGCAGTTTGTGAGGCTTGTCAGTTAGGGCGACACACTCGCCAACCCTTTCATCGTTCAGATTCAATAACATATTTTCCCTTCCAATTAATTCATTGTGATCTTTGGACTTCGCCCATTGTTAGTTTATCTGGTTTTAAATATTATCTCATTATTGTGGATGACTTCTCTCATTATATGTGGACATATCCTATTCGCCATAAATCTGAAACCTTTTCAATCTTGCGCAATTTTCATGCCATGGCTCAAACCCAATTATTTCTTCCTATTCAAAGCATTCAATGTGATAACGGTGGAGAATTTGACAATTCTGCTCTTAAATCCTACTTTGGTTCTCATGGCACTTCTCTACGTTTCTCTTGTCCACATACTTCACCACAAAATGGGAAGGCTGAGCGAGCAATTCGCACTACAAACGATGTTGTTCGTACTCTTCTTTCTCATGCTCATATGCCTCCTTCTTTTTGGGTTGAGGCACTTCATACTGCTACTTACCTTCTTAACAGACGACCATCCCAACCTATCAACTTTCACACACCCTATCGTATGCTATTTGGCACATCGCCTCTTTACGATCATCTTCGTGTCTTTGGGTGTCTCTGCTATCCCAATCTTCTCGCCACTACTGATCACAAGCTTGCACCTCGTTCTGCTCAGTGTGTTTTCTTAGGATACCCCTCTGAACATAAAGGTTATAGATGCTACAATCTCTCCACCCGCAAGATTATTACTTCTCGCCATGTAGTTTTTGATGAAACTACATTCCCTTTTGCCATTTCTCCTGTTCATTTCAGATGCTCATCAAATTCTGCAGACCATCCTAGTCAATCCTTTTCGGATCCAGTATCCATGCCACCTACCTTGTCGACATCAGCAAACACTTCCATCATGCCACATTCTGCACCAACCACTCCACTCGTTAGCCCTTCGTCTATTCCTGCGCATTCTCCTGCTCGGCTCATCAATGTGTCATCACCTGTGCACTCACCGAGTGTTTCTGCTGTTCCAGTGCCATCATCGCCCTCTGCAGCTGCCTCTCCTCAGCCCATGTGTTCTGAACATCCAATGCAAACAAGATCAAAATCTGGTCTCTCCTTTCCCAAGCGCATCTTCAATCTTTCTACCAGCACAATCTCTCCTATTCCCTCTAACTATCGTTCTGCCCTTAAGGATCCCAATTGGCACCATGCTATGAACGCTGAGTACCAAGCCCTTATGCGGAACAATACATGGACTCTCGTTCCTCCGCCATCCGGTGTCAATATCGTCACCGGTAAGTGGATTTTTCGCCACAAATATAACTCTGATGGATCTCTTTCTCGCTACAAAGCTCGATGGGTAGTTCGCGGATTTACTCAACAGCCTGGGGTTGATTTCGACGAAACTTTTAGTCCCGTTGTAAAATCACCTACTATTCGCGTTGTCCTTGCTATTGCTACTACTCAGTCTTGGCCCATTCACCAACTAGATGTCCAAAATGCCTTTCTTCATGGCTCTCTTTACGAAGCTGTTTATTGTCAACAACCCTCTGGTTTTGTTGATTCTTCCAAACCAAATCACATCGTCGTCTTAATAAATCTCTATGGTCTTAAACAAGCTCCAAGACTGGTTTCTTCTTCCTGACCTTTCTTCATCAGATTGGTTTCACCTCTTCCCGGGCTGACTCTTCTCTCTTTATTTCTCGTCATGGAAGCAATATGGCTTACCTCCTTTTATATGTCGATGATATCATACTTACTGCCAATTCCACATCTTTTCTTTCTCACATCATCACTCTTCTCCGTGCTGAATTTGCCATGACTGACTTAGGACCTCTCCACCATTTTCTTGGTATTTCCGTCACTCGGAACAGCTCTGGTCTCTTTCTTTCTCAACATCAATATGCTCTTGATCTTCTTGATCGTGCCAACATGTCCACCAGTAATCCGTGTGTCACTCCTGTTGACACCAAATCCAAACTGTCCGCCTCTACTGGTACTCTTCTCACCGATCCTACTCACTATCGTAGCATTGTTGGTGCCCTTCAATATCTTACACTTACTCGTCCTGACATAGTCTATGCCGTGAATCAAGCATGTATGTTTATGCATGCTCCTCGTGATTCTCATCTTAATTTTGTCAAACGAATTTTGCGTTACATACGTGGTACCTCTCATCTTGGTCTCCAGATTTTCCGTTCTTCTAACCATGACCTTGTTGCTTATTCCGATGCGGATTGGGCTGGCTGCCCCGATACTCGACGCTCTACGTCTGGATATTGTGTGTTTCTTGGAGATAACCTGCTGTCTTGGTCTTCCAAAAGACAAACTACAGTGTCTCGTTCAAGTGCCGAAGCTGAATATAGGGGTGTTGCAAATGCAGTTGCCGAGTCTACCTGGCTACGCCAACTACTGGTTGAACTTCATTATACTCCAACCAAAGCCACTGTGGTTCATTGCGACAATGTGAGTGCTACCTATCTTGCAAGCAATCCAGTTCAGCATCAAAGGACTAAGCATGTTGAAATCGATCTTCATTTTGTGCGGGATAAAGTCTCACTCGGCGAGGTCAAGGTTCTTCACGTTCCTTCCTCCCATCAGTTTGCCGATATCTTTACAAAGGGATTACCAGCATCCTTCTTTCTTGATTTTCGTCGCAGTCTTCACGTTCTATCTGATCCCGCTCAGACTGAGGGGGGCTGTCAACGAACAGCTCGCTGCGCTACCGAGTCGTCAGGAGGATCTACCCGTACATAGCCAATCAGTTAGCAATTGTATCTGGCCAACGGCCACTTCCTCCCCAGCCGTTTGTGCTTTGTAACGTGCATTAGAAAGTTTGTTAATGATCCGAGTTTAGCGCTCCGACGCTCCTGTATCTTGCCTATTTATAGGCTACTTGTTAATAGAAATCAGAGTGACTTCTCCCAAATTGCTGTTAGTCCATTCGCAATTTGTTCCGGCTGTCCGTTCTTGCTCAGTTGTTTGTTCTTTGTTCGTGCCGTTCCCCTCTTTGGAATGCAGGCTTGCTTTTTTGGGTGGGCATTCGCGGGGGCGGGGCCAGGCAGCCTGCGTACGCGCTGCGGCTCCTGCGTCGTTCGTTTGCTTCGCCGCGGCAACCTACGTACAGGCCTGGTGCTCAGATCCCCGACGCTGAGAGTTCATCCGGGGTGTGCACGGGCAGGCAGGTGAACCTAGCCACAGCGAAGAGCAGGCAGGTGCCTTCTGGTTTCGGCCCGCCATTTACTTCCTGTTTTCGTGCATGTTTCTGAGTCAGCTATCGCTTCCTGTTCGATTAGCCACGTGTGTGCCTCCTTGTTAGCTCCGCCTCTTGCGTCATGCTTCTTGCTTACGTGGTCAGGCTTTCGTTGGTTTTCGTGTTTCCTTTGGTTGTTTTGGTGGCTGCTCTTACTTATTATATTTAATTCTAAGTTACTGCTAATACATCCCGTTATGTTACTACTAATACATCCCGTTATGTCTTCTGCTGATATGGATTTAGCCTTCCTCGTGGTTCTCCGCCGTTGTGTGTGGCCCTGCGTTGTATTTTGGTATGCCTCTTGCTTATGCTTTCTCAGCTATTTCCCCTTTTCTTGATCTTTCCTTTCCTTCTCATTCCACGCTGTTTATTTTTATTTTGCATCTTTCCTGGTTGTTTTTCTTTCTCCGCTCCCTGCCAATCTTATCTATACCTTTTAGTTTAATGCCGCCTTTTTATGTTTTGTGCTTCTCCATGTGTTGCGCCCTGATGTTTTCTCCCCATTTCTTATGTGCTCTGTTTTATGTTCTATACAGCTTGCATTCTTCCTATCGTCTCTTTACTTGTTCTGCTCCATTTTTGGTTGTTCTCTTGCTTAATGCTCGGTTTTGGTTGTTTCGTGTTTGCAGATGCATGCCCGGCCTTGCTATGGACGATCCACCTGTTGTGGTGCACCAGCGTTGCTTACCCCCGTCATCTTCCATTGCTGCGCAGCATGGTATGGATCACCTCTTTGTTTCGTCTTCGTTCTTAATTCCTCGCATTCTATTTTTTTCAGCGTCTCGCTGTGTGATTGTCTTGTCTCTCTTACACCTGCTCTTTTCCCAGGTCTTGCCAGCGCTCCACGCGTTTCGCAGGCTTGCGCCCGTCAGAACCGAGCGAAGAGACGCATTGCCATGGCTCGTGCTGCTGAGAGGAAGAGAGGTGCGTGTCGTTCGCCTTTGTTGGTATCGCTATGCCTGCTTTTTACTGAGCTATCATACAAAACTAGCTTATGAATGTATGTCCATTTCTTTCCTTTTTGTGCAGCCCGCCTTTCGGCACTTCCCCACTTGTCGTCTCCTCAGGCTCCGGTATTGGTGCCGGCTATTGCACCGCTTTTGCCGTCTACCTTTCCGCCTGTTTCTCAACTTTCTGCTCAACAATCTCAGTCTACAGAGCATTCTACCTCTGTTCTTCCTGTTCTTACCGAAAGAGGTGCGTTGTGCGTCCCCTTCTTTTCTTGCTATCGTACAGTTCTTTCGTATGCATGTAATGCTGTCCTTTTTATCTTAGCTCACAATGCGGCCGTGTGGTCTCTTCCATTTAGCCTCTGCTTGTTCTATGCATGCCACCGTCGGTTGTTTTCGGATATTGTATGGCCGTTGAATGGATGTGAAGAAGTCCTCCTTTTTTTTTAAAAAAAAAAGGGTTAAAAGCATACATGCCACTACAGAGTTGTCTTTGAGCAGAAATGCCACCGCAGAGATCGAAATATTTGAGACGCCATTATAGACAGCAACAATGGTCTCATATGTCATTTTTGGGGCTGAGAGGGAATTTCGGGAGAAATACGGATCGAAATACGGTTTAAAATACACACTGACATGTGGGGCCCACATGTCAGTCTCTCCACTCCCTCTTCTTCCTCCTCCCCTCTCTCTACCTCTCTCCGATCTCTCTCTCCAGTCTTCTCTCTCCTTCCCCAATCTCTCTCCCCGGCGAGGCGCCGCCGCCGCCTCCCAAAGCGTCGCCGCCGGCAGATTTGGCACGGTCTGGCGTCTTCCTTTGTTTCCACCAATGTTGACGAGCCCACATTGGAGTCTTTTGGTACTTGGCGTCATCCGTGGAAAGCAAAGGTGCAAAGAAAGTGTCGTTTCTTCTTCTGGGTGCTCATCCGTGGAAAGCTCTACACCGCGGATCGCCTTGTCGCTAGAGGGTGGCCTTGTAATCCCTCTTGTGTTCTCTCAGAGTCTGGCAATTAAACCCTAAACACTGTTTTGGGAGTGTACCTTCGTCCGGCAGATTTGGCACGGTCTGGCGTCTTCCTTTGTTTCCACCAATGTTGACGAGCCCACATTGGAGTCTTTTGGTACTTGGTGGGATGGCCTACGGGGAAGCAAGCTGGTCAGACGCATCGATGATGGTATCATCATTTCCATATGTTGGCATATATGGAAAGAACGGAATGCCAGGATTTTCCGTCACAAGGATTGTTGGCCCGATGATCTTCTGGCGAAAATTAGGAGAGATTGGGTCATAGGCTAGAGGGGGTTTCTCTGGCCGGGGCCGGTGTTGGAGTGCGGGAGGTTGCCCGCGTTGTACTCTTTGTTCCTGTATTCCTGTATTCGCCTCCTCTTTTAATGAATTTAGGCTCCTCGCCTTTCTTCGAAAAAAAAAACAACTTCCGCTCAGGTATGCCCAACGGACCTATAAATATGAACATCACACCCCGTTTCACGCACTGGGTTACATCTCTTCCTTAAAGGTTCTCCACAATTAACACCAGGTGTTCCTTTACAGCAGTATACAGAATCAACGCCGTCTACGTCCTTGGAAAAAGATAATCCATCTATGGCCAGCAAAAATGATGAGTATGTGCTTCATCCCTTCGCTCCTTGTAAATAATAGCTTCACGCTACTGCATAACCAATGTAACACTTTGCTCTCCCTGAAGGATTAATCCATCCAGCGTGCAAGGCCGCGTTGTAAGGAGGAAGCTATTTGATGACAAATCAACCAAGACTTCCTAGATCACGTACGCTTCCATAAAATAAACTCATTCTACCTACACTTTGTTTGTAGTTGTATCATCATATACACTTATAAAGCAAACATTTCTTCAGGCGCCCACCATGCTGTGCAATGAAGATCCCGTCCATTGAAACTGACAAGACTATGTAGCGAACCAGCGAAACTCCGGCAAGCAGCTAATGCCGTGTGCGCCACCGCACAGGCACACCACATCTGTGTACATTAAACCAACTTAACGAACCCTAGACTCATCGTCTGTACGACGTCTTGTTGCTGACTTAAACAGCAACCCCCACCTTCACTCTTTTATGTTGTTCTATGTTGTTGTCGTGCGTCTGCCATCTTTTGTTCTATATGTATTATATAGCCTTTTAAGTGCACTAGCATTCCCCTATCACTACCGATGAGATGGCTAAATTAGTGGTCTTCTTGCTCATTCATTACTTACTCGTTCATCATAATTGACGTTATCGATTCAGGCTACGGTTCTTCTTTACTATTAGAAACTAATTAGATATTTTTGCCATGAATTTTTTTTAACAGAATAAGAACGCACCGTAGGTGCGTTAACTTCGCTAGTAAATAGTACAATCCCGGGTTGCCCCCTCCACCTCGCCACGTGGCGGCTTTTTTGCCCCGTGGTGGCCACGTCGCCCAAAAATCGCCACCCGTCCGATGTCCATCCAATGGTCTTAGCGAGGAGGCGGCTCCCGTGGCTTTTGTTTGCCCACGTCGCTCTTCCCCAATCCCCCGTCTTCTCAGTTTGCCCGCCTCCCCTCCCGCGGCTCCTCCCGCCCCTCTCGCCGCCGGCCGCCGCCGCTCCTCCCCCCCACCCCCCCCCCCCACCCCCCCGCGGCTCCTTCCGCCTCTCCCACCGCCGCCCGCCCCCTCTCCCCCAATCCCCCTTCTTCTCAGTTTGCCCGCCTCCCCTCCCGCGGCTCTCGCCGCCGGCCGTCGCCGCTCCTCCCACCGCCGCCCGCCACCTCTCCTCCTGGGGCAAGCCACCGCCCCTCCTCCTAAGGCTCCTCCCGCCCTCCTCGATTCTGGCCACCGCCACCCCCCCCATGGCTCCTTCCACCTGCCTCGTGGCCGGCAGCCACCGCTTCTCCCAGGGCATGCAGCCGCCGCTACCCCCTGCTCCTCTCGCCCCTCTCGCGAAAGCTCCCAGGACAGGCCACTGCCCCTCCCCCCGCGGCTTCTCTCGCCCCTCTCGCGAAAGGACATGCCGTGCACGAGGATGCCGGCTCGCGGCTCACCATGGTTTCCACTGAGGAGATCGTCCTTGAGTGCCCACACGCACCAGGTTGGCGATGTTCTGTATATCTCCCAAGTAGATCTACATCGTATAATCTGTTTTATTGCTAGAATTAGTGTTTCTGATGCAGATTGGTGATCTTGCTGTGTTGGAGTTGGTTTCCATGCTCTTAGAATCTAAGATACAACATAACGAGCGCAGTGTTAAGTAGCATTTCTAATTGGGATATGTGGGGGCAATAAATTGGTAGACAGTCAATAATAGCAATGTGACATAGATGGGTAGCGAAAATGCTGTAGAATCAGAACCACGTCTCTATCATTGAAAGTTATTAGTTCGTAAAATTCTGAAGCAATGTTAGGGTTAGATAAGGAGCAAAATTATTATTTTTATATATCCGACCACAAAGTTTTCTTTTTAGATGTTAAGAGGAGCTGCAGTTAATTTTGATTTGATTGGGGATTTCTGTTTAGATGTTAAGAGGAGCTTATTTTAATTGGATTGGGATCACAGTGACTAGATAAATTTAGTGGACAACTCTTATTCTGCCTTGTGAAAATGTTGAGACTGGGGCAATGATTGGTGTGATCATAAGAGACAAGTTTTGCAGATGACTGTCCCGTTAGAGTTAAGTAGGTTTTAGTGGCGCACTGTGTGTAGGCCATGTAGAATTTGTGATTATGAGATTTCCAGTTGCAGTGGTAACGTATTGTTAGTTATGGTTTTACAAGAGTTATGTTTTGGATGTGGGGTATCATGGGAGCGAGCTCATATTCTCCAAATTCTTATTACCTCTGACACAATCATTATGTTGCAGAATACCCATAATTATTTATGGTACAATTCCTGGTTGCCTCCTCCACCTCTCGCGAAACGAGAGGAAGAGGACGCACCTGCCCGGCAGTCGCCTCCCCCCCGATCTTTGGCTGTGATAATCTACATCTCCCCTCTGCCAGGTAAAATGGTGTTGTCATGCTTCCGTTCTGTGATGGTCGTATGGAATTATAGAATTTAGAACTTTAAATACAGTATGCTTACATGAAATTTACAGTTGTGTGATGAGCCTTCCGATTAATTGCTTCTCAGCATATTGCGTATTTATATATTAGTGCATGGACATGGAATTTATAAATGTCCATGATGCTGATCGCCGTCTCCCCGCAGTATTTGCTCGTCGTCTGTAGGTTTGTCCTCCGTAAGGTAAACCAAGGCCCTCATGCCCCGGTTCTTTGATGCTTGGGCATGTTTTGCCATCAAGATCAACAGGATGTCCCCCATCACCACTGCGTAGTTCCCGTTTCTTAAGACCTTATCATGGTATTTTTATTTTTTGATTCATTAGTGCTTTTCGCCTGTGTGTTGTGCTTCCTGTTTATTCTTTCTGTTGATCTAGAGTTAAGTATTAAGTATTTGACATTTGAATTTGCAATTTCGTATTGATCCTTTGGATTTATTACTTAAGATAAAGCATGTTTATATCGTATTATAGAATTAGGTGTTCTAGATAACATATGGTTATATGGAATTCACAGCTATGTGGTAAGCGTTTCAGCTAATTAACTCTGAAACATATTGTGCATCCATATATCGGTGTAAAGGTTTTTGTTTTTTAAAGGATAAACGCAGCCTAATTTACAACTGCAGCCACGTCCATGACCCCCTGCTTCCACATACGGCCTATGTTTTGTTTCCTATCTCCGTGACTCATTCATTGCGTTTCTTTATGGTCAGGCCTGCATAGAATATGTTTGTATGGAAGTATGGTATTTAGGATTTTAGACAGAATACGACTGTATGACATGTATAGTTCTCTGTTTGCCTTTCGATTTATTGCTTTATAACGATTGTGTTCATACCGAACCATCAAATTTAGAACTACTTTTGTTCTATTCAATCTTTATTGTCTTTATGGTTGTCCTCCTCTTTTTTTTACCCCTTTTTCCAAGGACCGTTTGCCTGTTATGGTGCCATCACATGGAGCATTTTTTTAATGCTGTGTGGTATTCCTGAAAGCATCGTGTATACCTGATTTTCTTAGCGGTTCTCATTTATAAAAGGTTTAGTTGTTCGTCATTGAAGCCCCTGGTCATCAGGTTAGCAAGCATGTTATTGCACATAGACCAAACATAGAAGACATTTATAAGACTTGCCTTCTTTTCTTCAATTTGCAAGAAAAGCGCTTATGCTAAGATGTTAAGTTCCTTTGTTTATTTCAAGAAATTCCTCATTAGAATACTGAATGGATGTAACCTCAACTCTTTTTTTCAGGCTTCTGTCTCCCCCCCCCCCCCCTCGGTCTAGATTTAAAGTATCTTATATTTCGCTTAAATGACTGTGCCATCGTTGTGTTTGAGCTGATGAAAGAGTAGTTATACTGATTTAGACATTTTGATATTGCCTTTCTCAGGTCCACATGCCGTATGTTGCTCTTCATTGTATTTAGAAATATGCTCCCAACTATTAGCTCTATGTTGTTATACACGGCTTTAAGATGTACTGGCCTATGAATTAGTACCAATTGATTATGTTGTTGGTTGTATTTGTCATTATTTACATATGATGTTACTTCCTATTCTTATGGATGTAGAAACTATAGATTGTTACTTTTGTTTTTTTAGGACTGCGATTACTCATTGAACTAAATATTTACATGCATTTGTTCTTTCTGTTTCGTGAGACTTGAAAACCAGTTAACCATGTAACTATATTTGTTTTATCAACTCGAGCTTAATTTTTGTGTGCTTATGTACCTGCGAGTTTTTCAGCCTATTGTGGATCCTCGGCGCGCAATGGGCGCGCAAACTCAACTAGTATAACTTACAAATGCATACGAGCCTCAGGTGCACTGTTGTCCATCTTAAAAATCTTAGATCCCATGAAGAGCTGCATTGCAACCTCTGGCATCAGAATGGGGGTGATCCCAAGCGTCATGAAAGTACCTGCGTTTGATGCCAAAACCAAGCGTTCCCAGTGTAATGAATCAGCCCCGGAAGCTGGTTGGATTGGATCCCATACAACGGAACCTGGCTGCCAACCAAAAAGACAAAAAGCGAAATGGCAGTGTATATCAATTTTTTTGAAAAGGAATTTGCTGGTTGGCGCGCGGCACATCTGGCAAGAATAGCAGGAATTTGCTGATGAGATTAAGCAACTTGGAGTCAGTTGCCGTTTCCGATAGCTAACCCAAATTAGTCCTGGAAAAACAAATCAAGAAAACTGAATTACATGTATGCAAATGCAAATTACATGGATACGATATTCTCTTTAAATGAACCATTAATCCATTGTCCAACAAAAATGTGATGACCCATGCTTCACCAAACTAAGGGCCTCTTTGATATCTTGTTCTAGTTTAGTTTTTGTTGGAATTGCAACTTTTGTTATTTTTATATGCACCATTTATTTTATTTTTTGAAAATATTTTTTTTATAACTTTATAGGGTTTTTCTCATAGATCTCAAAAATATTTTTTTAATAATTTATTTAGCATTTTCATACCACTTTCAAAGGTAGTCAAATTTTACCAACTAAAACTAAACTAAAACTAAATAAGCTATCAAAGAGGGCCTAAGTGCTAGGTGCTGGCCAGGCACTAAGGCCTATTGTCTAAGGCTCTATTTGTTTGAGCTTGTAGCCAGCTTGTAGCCCTCAGAAGCCAAAAGTTTAAACAAACAGTCAGCTTTTGAAACCCCCCTTTCAAAAAAGCTAGGAGCCCCTAAAAGCCTGATTTGTACTATGATCTGAGAAGCAAGTTTTTTGTGGCTTTTATAGCTTTTGCGGGATGAAAAAAAGCTCATTGGTTAAACACTCATGGGTTAAGTAGGATTAATTTAACCTGATAATGACTTTTAGTATGCGCTGCTTTGGTGCTAGATTAACTGAGTTAGCTCCGAAACACAGCTAGGTTAACTTGTTTATTGTGTTTGGTACCTAACCTAGTTAATCTAATACTAGGCTGGATATAGAAGGTTAGTAGAGAGGGACAACTTGTGCCACTTTTTAGATAGGTTCTTAATTTTGGGTTAGCAGTATTAAATGCAGTTGACAGGATTACCCTATTCGTCTATTCCCTATTAATCCACATGTGCTTGGTATGTTAATCCCCAAACCCTTACCCTTGATGAAGATAACCCATCCGAAAGGTGGAACAAGATAGGCAAGCTTGTTAAAACGTAAAACGAGACCAAAATGATCCACTACCTTTTTAACTTTTAAACGAATGTGAAACGTCTTTTTAGAATTTAGGCATAGAGTAAAACAAGTATAGAAAGAAAATACTGTTAGCGATAGGCTTAGCAGATAAGCGTTGCTGTGCTTATCTGAATATGAATGTAGAAGTAGCATCTATTGTTAAGCGTTTGTTGTAACAAACCACATGTATTGCTGCTGTAATTCAGTGATTATAAATACACGACGCCCAGCCTCCGTTGAGGTGTGTGGTGCTCAACCAACCCAGATTAGTTCTACATTTTACATGGTATCAGAGCCTCCGGGTGAAAGAGCACATCTTTCCACTTCTTGTCGTCTTCATCGTCCCACCTTCGTCTCCAATTCATCATGGCTGCTCAGACTGCCGGCGCCGCTGCACCTGCCTTCAATCAACTAGTCAACGTGAAGCTTACCCGCGACAATTACCTTCTCTGGAAAGCGCAGCTGATGCCCTACCTCAGAGGGCAGCAGCTACTCGGGTATGTCGACGGCACCAACGTAGCACCCGCAATGACGGTAAAGCAGCAAGGCCAAGGCCAGAACGCGGAAAAAGATGTTTCCAATCCGGCCTATCAGCAGTGGCTACTGCAAGATCAGATGGTGCTCGGCACCATTCTCTCCACGCTGTCGCCGGAGGTACTTTCTCAAGTACTCTTCCTGGCAACGGCGGCTGATGTGTGGCGTGCGCTTGAGCGCATGTTCTCATCGCAGTCGCGGGCACGGGTGATCCAAATCCGTCGTCAGCTCGCAACGGCACGCAAGGGTTCGCTCTCTATGGCAGACTACTTCAACAAGGTTAAGGGCTATCTTGATGCCGGCGTTCTTTGGTCATGCTCGCGTAAGAAGAGATCGGAATATACATGCTTGCCGGTCTAGATGATCAATATGATGCTTTGGTGACATCATCCACGATTGGATCGATCGATCGCTCTTGGTGATCTCAGATGCACATGCTCAGCTATGAGGTTCGTCAGCAGCAGAACAACCTCTCCATCGACACTCCCCTTTCCTCGGCAAACAATGTCTCCTGGGGCAACTATCGCGGCGGAGGCCGCGACAACTTTAGGGGAGGTCGCGGCCGCGGTCGTGGCGGCAACAGCAATGGTGGTCGTGGCGGCGGCCATGGCAATGGCAGCACCAACAACACCACCACTCCAGATGGCAACCGATCGGTGTGTCAGGTTTGCAACAAAATGGGGCACATTGCCCTACGCTGCTACAATCGGTTCAACCATGCGTTCCAAGAGGAGGATCCACGCATGGCGGCTCTTGCACAGGCTGGATACACCAACGATCCTGCTTGGTACACTGACTCCGGTGCTACTGATCATATCACCGGAGAGCTGGACAAGCTGACAATGCACGAGCGCTACACCGGCAAGGACCAAGTTCACGCTGCCAACGGCTCAGGTATGCCTATAATGCATATAGGTTATTCCCAGATTAAGACTCTATCAAAACCACTTCTGTTGAACAATGTGCTGCATGTGCCAAATACTCATCGCAATCTACTCTCTGTCCATAAGCTCACCAATGATAACAACATCTTTTTTGAGTTCCACCCTGATCATTTCTTGATAAAGGATTGCGCCACAAAGAAGGTTCTTCTTCGAGGCTCCAGTAAAGGTGGCCTCTATCCCTTGGGAGCTGTCGATGCCGTTCCACGGAGAGAAGCACACACTGTCAGCACTTTACCAGATGCGACGCTTTGGCACTCAAGACTTGGTCATCCGGCGTCTCCTGTAGTCCGTCAGGTCATTCATAGAAATAAGCTGCCATGCCGTAGTAATAAAGGCACTGATCATGTTTGTGACCCTTGGCAGCGAGCAAAGAGTCATCAGTTGCCATTTTCCAATTCAAATATTGTCACTGTTCGTCCTCTTGAATTAGTGTTCTCCGATGTATGGGGTCCGGCCGTCACGTCATTTGGCGGATATCAATATTATGTGAGTTTTCTTGATCATCATACCAGGTTCACTTGGCTTTATCCGATCAAAACCAAAGCGGATGCTTACAAAGTGTTCCCGCTTTTTAAATCTCATGTTGAACGTTTGCTTAATAACAAAATCGTCTCTCTTCAGTCTGATTGGGGAGGCGAATACCAGAAACTCCATAGTTTTCTTGAGTCATTCGGTATCTCACATCGTGTCTCGTGTCCACATACCCATCAACAGAACGGTGCAATCGAACGAAAACATCGACATGTAGTCGAAATTGGGCTCACTCTCTTAGCACAATCTGGTCTTCCCATGACATTTTGGGATATGGCTTTCACTACGGCCTGTTTCTTAATCAATAGACTCCCTACACCCACCATCGGCAATGTTACCCCACTGGAGAAACTTCTGAACAAATCCCCTGATTATACCTTTCTCAAGGCTTTCGGCTGCGCGTGTTGGCCTCATCTACGCCCATACAATTCCAAAAAGCTTTAGTTTCGGTCTGTCAAATGCATCTTCTTGGGTTACAGTAGTCTTCATAAGGGATACAAGTGTTATCATCAATCTTCAGGCCGTATTTATATCTCTCGTGATGTCATTTTCGATGAGACATGTTTTCCTTACCTAGCACAGCAGCAACCCTCATGTCCACCCACCGAACAGGCCATTCTTCTTCCTACTTGGGCTTTTCCAACCGATCATGCCACTAGTCTTTCTCCTGGGAATCTCTCTATGCATCATGGGCATTCTGATTTTTCGTCGGCAGCTGTTGCTCCTCATGGTTCTACTCAGATGTCTAATGCAGATCATTCACAAGAAGGCCAGCCATTTGATGCTTCCGATCCAAATTTCACCTTATTCTCGCAAAGATCTTCTCATGCTCTTCCCGTAGCGATCCGCATCCGCCACTGCTGCAGATTCGTGTCACGGGGAACAAGGTCGAGCTCATGCCATGCGCACTCGACTACGTGATAATATTCGTCGCCCCAAGATCCGGACCGATGGTACCATTCCATTTCCACGCACCGCTGGTATCATCACTCGCGAACCGACGTCCTATGCTGAAGCTGTGCTTGACAGTCGATGGAAGGAGGCTATGGACCAAGAGTTTGCAGCCCTGCTCAAAAACAAAACCTGGCATCTTGTGCCATACAGATCAGGGGTGAATCTGATAGACTCCAAGTGGGTTTACAAGTTGAAACGTAAGGCGGATGGTACGGTTGATCGCTACAAGGCCCGTTTGGTGGCAAAGGGGTTCAAACAGAGATACGGCATTGACTACGGCGACACTTACAGTCCTGCGGTCAAGCCTGTTACAATTCGATTAATTCTGTCTATGGCCGTGTCAAAGGGATGGCAAATGAAACAACTAGATGTCCAAAATGCCTTCCTACACGGTATCTTAGAAGAAGATGTCTACATGAGACAGCCAGAAGGTTATGAGGATCCAGTGAATCCTAGAGCTATTAGCAAACTGGATAAATCTTTATATGGACTCAAGCAATCACCGAGAGCATGGTATTCGTGCCTGAGTTTTAAGCTTCTAGAGCTCGGCTTCTTGACCTCCAAGGCTGACACATCGTTGTTCATATACAACAAGGGAGGAGTAACAATGTACCTACTTATCTATGTTGATGATATAATAGTTACTGGCTCCTCTGTTACTGCAATTTCAGCCTTAGTGCAAGATCTGAAAAAGGAGTTTGCAGTGAAAGACTTAGGGGATCTACATTATTTTCTTGGCATACAAGTTCAAAAACAAAAGGATGGCGATGGTTTAGTGCTAAGCCAGTCCAGATACATTCTTGATATTGTTCATCGTGCTGGTATGCACGAATGCAAACCTGTGAACACACCGATGTCAACTTCCGAAAAGCTTTCACTTCAGGAAGGCAAGCCGTTAGCAGCTGAGGAGGCCACCAAGTACAGGAGCGTCGTTGGAGCCCTTCAATATGTGACTCTTACAAGACCGGATATATCATTTGCAGTAAATAGAGTGTGTCAATTCCTTCATTCACCCACAGATGTACATATGGCAGCTGCTAAGCGGATGCTCAGATATTTGAAGCACACGGTAACCATTGGTTTGCACATTGCCAAATCTGAATCAGTTTTGGTCAGTGCATTTTGTGATGCGGACTGGGCTGGGTGCCCAGATGACCGACGTTCCACCAGAGGATTCGCTGTGTTCTATGGAAGAAATCTGATATCATGGAGCTCTAGGAAGCAGCTGACCGTGTCAAGATCGAGTACTGAAGCCGAGTATAAGGCTCTGGCAAACACTACTGCTGAAGTTCTTTGGGTCCAGTCTCTCTTGGGTGAATTGGGTGTTTACCAAGCTAAAGCTCCCATCTTGTGGTGTGATAATCTCGGTGCCACATACTTGTCAGCAAATCCTGTATTTCACGCCCGAACAAAACATGTTGAGGTTGATTTCCATTTCGTCAGGGAAAGAGTTGCAAACAAGGCATTGGAGATAAGGTTTGTTCCATCCAGAGATCAATTAGCAGATGGTTTGACGAAGGCCATATCAGCTTCTGATCTTGTGAGACTGAGAGACAATCTCAATCTCTCCGTAGCTGAGATTGACGGGGAGTGTTAGCGATAGGCTTAGCAGATAAGCGTTGCTGTGCTTATCTGAATATGAACGTAGAAGCAGCATCTATTGTTAAGCGTTTGTTGTAACAAACCACATGTATTGCTGCTGTAATTCAGTGATTATAAATACACGACGCCCAGCCTCCGTTGAGGTGTGTGGTGCTCAACCAACCCAGATTAGTTCCACATTTTACAAATACTATGCACTATCTCAGCCCACGTGGGCCAAATCCAGCCATGCCTAGCCTTAGCCCAGATATGGCCATCTCAAAGTCAGGACAGCTCAAGCCCACACGAGCCATAAGCCCTTTCTTCTCGGAAGCAGGGATCGTCCAACGGGTGTTGGACAAGCTCCCGTTCAACACCAATCCCTGGCCAACATATATTATTTTCATATTTTATTATAAATGTTTGGGTCCATTTTACACTTAAGAACACGTTTTCTGAATAAAATATTAAGAATAAAAATATTAATATGATATATGTTGAACCTGGTGCAAACTGTTTTAAGTTAGATCTAACAGGAGCCGTTAGATGAGGATCATCTGACGGCCAGGGATGGGACAGGCTCCTCCCCTACTCCAGCGCCACTTCTTCCCCTTCTCTCCTACTCCAGCGCCCTGCTCTAGCGCAGCCTCCAACACTCCTCCCCTGCTCCAGCACCGCCACCCCCCTCCTCACCTGCTCCAGCGCCGCCTCCAACCCTCCTCCCCCTTCTCCAGCGCCACCTTCCTCTCCTTGGGGTAAAACGCTCTGGACGTTCTCCATCTTCAGAGTGTTTTTCTCGTTTTCACGCCGTTTTAACGACACTCTAATAAGCATGAAGATAGGCATAATATGTATACCCTTATCAAAAAAAAGAGATAGGTGTATATCAATCTGTTCTCTCTTCCCTTGAAGGATTAAGCTAACCAACGAAAATCTGGAATAGTTTTTGAAGCCCGATTGTATATCAATCTCTTCTCTCTTCCCTAAATTGTAGTTGGGCTGGACTTGGCCCTGTTTTTAAAGCCCGATTGGTTGGGCCAAGATGAGCTTGGGCCCGGTCCGGTGGGAGCGGGCTTTTCAAGCCCGACATAGTCGGTGCATAGGTTCTAGTTTGAGCAACCGCTATGGTGCAGAAGTTTTTTTAAAGAAACCAGCACACATCACATAGATCGACTAGTTAACATCACCCGCAACCAAAATATAACTATGGTCTAAAAAATTCTCGAGCCACACATTGCACATATACATGTCCATCCTCATGTTGGCTAATTCCCATAATGGAAATTTCATAACTGCTAAATCAGGGGCGGGCCCAGTAAGGCCCAAAGGTGTACAGATGTACACCCAAATATTTTTGCAAAACAATTTTAGTTAGTACCCCTTAGGCCTTAGGCCCATTATTTAACCGCCTGGGCCACACTTGAGCACTGCCGAGCCAGTGACGAGAGCAGCCAGCGGCCATTCACGCGGTCTACCCTCTGGCCCTCTCGGCCTCTCCTGACTCACGCGCAGCCACGCTGACGCCTTTGCCAAGAAGCACACTGCTGCCGCCGCCGCCGCCACCGCCTGGCCACAACCCGCCTCGCCCCCTCCTCAACGCAGCCTTGAATGCAGGCAGGCGGCCAGCCACCTTCAGCCAAGGCCGCTAGTCCCCAATGGCTGGCAGCGGCCGCCCAGCCGGCCCCGGCCGGCCCCGAGCCCCGACGACCGGCTCCTCCTCCTCGGTTCCTCCAGTCCTTCTGTTCTCAAATCTCAAGGTAATTTGTCTAACCCTAACCCTAATCCTCGGTTTAGGTACTTAGCAAATAAAAATCTTAATGGAGATTTGGGCATTGAGATTTCAGTGCTATTATGGAGGACTCAAAAATCAAAATACGAAAGATCGTAGAATTGCGTTGTAATTTTGAACTTTACTCTGTAATTTTTTATTCTACTTGAGAATTGTCGTTATCATGAACAATTTATTTTTTAATGTCGCCGTTGCAAAAATTGTACTGTGACGTTGTCGTTGTGATTTTTCAAATCTCGCACACCCAACTTCAAAAACCTGTGCCCGCCACATTACAAGACTTGAAAAATAAGTAACAAAACTAATATTGAAATTATAAGAAAGTAATCATATGATCGACCGGATAATCATTGTATTCGCATATCGAGTTGTTTGGTTGGAGGTTAGCTTTGCCTAATTTTGCCACACCTTATGTTTGGAGTTCTTAATGAGGCGGGACGGGACAAGGTCAAGCCACGACTCGACCCGACTGGTCCCACCCATTCTCAACATCCACCCTACCCCGACCCGACCTGGTCCTTGGATGTACAAAACCTTGACCCACCCCGGCCCACCGGTGCACCGGCGGTGCACTGACTAGAACCAAGGCAGAGAAAATTCACATAACGTCATCCCAACCAAAGGCAATTAGGCATATAAAAATCCCATCAAATACACAAATCCAGTCACTTAGGTACATGAACATCCAACCATGTACACAAATATATTAATGGCGTGATAGTAATACATGCATCAATACGATTAATGGGTTGGGCTAGGCTCATGAGTAACTAATATATAGAACCGAGTCAGGTCAGGGTAAGCCTTAATCCGGACCCACCCCGAGATGAACCGATGCAAGACGTCACCACATCAATATTGTATGATTTAATCCATATAAAACAATGACATAATGAGATGTAGTTAAAAAATTAGGTGTAATATGTATTGAAAGTCGATATTCATACTTAAGTTAGAATATTCTAAAAATATAATTTTATAAGTTATATTACATAGAAATGCATTATATAAAATAGGAAAATTATACACATGCCATTATAAAGTTGTTGATTCGCAAAAAATGTCATCCCATGCAACAATGAAATGTGTGCTCTGTACCCACATGTCATAGACAGAAGAGAGATTTTTTTGCAAAGTGGGAATTTTATAATAGTATTGTTGCAATTTACCCTATGAAATATATAAATATATAGAACTAAATATTTACTGCGTAGTATTATCTTTGATCAATAAGTAAAAATAGAATAGAATAAGATAAGATATTGCTGGATATTTTTGCAAACATAAAAATATTGATTTTTCATAGATGATTCTAGATTTAGTTTCATATAGTTTAGATTGTGCCACATGGGGACAACACAATGATATAATAAGAATATAAATACATGCTTATTGTATCGTCAAATCCCCTCCATCACACTAAATTGTATTATCAAAACTCCTCCATCACCATTATGTCGAATTAGAATTTATTATTAAACATATAATAAATAAATTAGAGATTCCTATAATAAGTTATTATAAAATAGAAAAAACATTAATAAGTTAAATATTTTGTTTTTTTAAGTTATATTTATTAGTTTTCTTAGGCTTAAAAAAAATCATATATCCACCACTGCATCGATAAGTGATAAAAAATTAACGCAACACAGCAATTTCTAAAAAACCCTGATATTTGGATGTATATACACACGTGCATAGTTACATACATATATAAATATATATAAATTAAACATACCAAAAAAATAATGAATTATTACTTGTTACTATTTGAAAAATAGAGTATACTCAATGTTATCACGATGGTAAGGCGAGGGGCACCTAGATTAAGCGGAATAGCGAAGGGGCACCCATAAACTGAACAATTAGGCTGAACAATGTGCTCGGGCCAAACATGCTCCTCTGCCGAATCTAAGATAAATACAGGCAACAAAGACGGTTCACTTCTCCAGCTTCAAATAAAACACATTTAGACCCTTTTTGATTTGCGGTTGGGTTCGGTTTTCTTCGGTTAAGCCATTTTTATACTGTTCAGTGTAACATTTTGTAATAATTTTTTTAGAACTTTGTCATGTTTTACTCAAAGATCTCAAAAGTATTATTTTCTATTTTTTTTATCTTTTCATATCATTTTTGAAAGACTTTAATTTTTTGCTCAACCAAGTTAAACCAAATCAAACTGCAAATCAAATAGGGCCTTAATCAATGAACAGATCAAAGTCTTTCTTACCGACAACAAGAGATAGAATAGCCATCGCTATCAGCATCACCACGAGCAGGCTCAGTCTCGCCATGAGTCAACGACCTACAACACATCAAAAATAAGATTAATACTGCATGCGACGATGAAGTTCCCCTGACGCAAGAACAGAAAGAAACTTTGTTCTTGCATCGCCACAATGATGAAGCTCCCCTGACGCAAGAATAAAGAACTTTTCGACAAGTTTTGTTCCCTTGCTTTTGGTCCTCTTGTTGTAATTTGAGTTTCTTTGCCTTCCTTCCTTCTACATGCTAATGTCATATATATCATCTTGCGACCCATTAATAGCATCAAGATTAAGATATTCACTTCTTTCTCTCTTTCGCATACTTATTTTTATATGCAAGATGACTCGTTATTTTAATATATCTTTTGCCCCAACGTGTTTTTAATTGATTTTGGTTGGGTTGGCTTTGTAACCTCGCCTACCTCTCGTAGAAATATTATGGGTACAATTGTTACCCTATTGTTTGAGATTCTTGATTAGACGAGTTTTTTTCATAAAGCTTTGAGCTATGTTTGAGACACGTGAATGTTTTATGGAGCCAATGTTGTGTGGTTCGAGTTTCCTAGACAATAGAGGTCATACATCCTTGCTCGGTGATGCTGTTGAGATGATTCATGTTTTGTTGGCTTTCTAACTTTCAAATATGGTTTCAGTAAGTCTCATGACTAAGATGAACTATGGCTTATGATTTATGAGTATTAGAGCATTCTCGGTGGATAGCCTCTTCAGTTCGTCTCAAAGTAATCCACATAGGAAAGAAATATCAGTTAATATTGAAACGCACAATGCATCGTCTCTTTACTCGGTACCATCCACTACCTTTTAAATGGTGTACTGCTTGCTCACATCTTTTCTCTCATGCTCAAGAAACGATCAATACCTCCAATACTGAGTTCAATTGTCCCTTGCGCTATGAAAGAGGATCCTAAGGCCTAGAGGGGGGGTGAATAGGCAATTTTAATTTCTTTTTCGATTATTCTCAATTAAGCATCAAATTAAGAATGACCCAATCCTATTTGCAATTATCAAGTAAGCGGAAGCGATAAACAATTACAAGGCAACTAAGACATGGCATTCAATTTAGCACAAGCGTGTAAGATCAAGCCTCCCATGCGCTGAATGATTTTGGTAATTGATGGCAACTAGGCCGTACAGCTGGAACGCCAAGGATAATGACCTTTTGTTTGATAGTTCTTCTGATTTCCTTGTGTGCGTTTTTGCTCGACTACATCTCTCTGGTTGCAGGGTCCCACTGAGCATGTGTCCGTAAACATCACCTGGGTCCCATGGGGTTTCGAGAGTGCTAGGTGTTAGTAATGAGCGAACCATCTAGAGCGAGTACACCTATCCTGTGGTTGAGAAGGTTCGGTCCACCGTCCGTGGTTTCAGAGTCCGCTAAGTCACCAAATACCGAGAACGGAAGTTCGCCGGGTCCACAAGTCGATAAGGTAGGCCCAAAACCCTAGGTGTGTTGTCGGCAAGTCGGTGACCCAAAATCCAAGTGAGGGCAAAATTTCAGCCCGATCGGACGGCGTCCGATCGCCATCGGACGCCGTCTGCGAGCCAAGCCAAAATTTGCTAAGTCCCGAAAACACGCCATCGTCGGACGGCGTCCGACGCTTTGGACGGGTCCAACAAATAAGGATTCGTGGATTCCTGAGGATGAGCTCGAAATGGCTAAGTCCTAAACCAAGATTGTTCTTGTTTGACGGAGTCCGATCAAGACGGACGGCGTCCGATGAAGGAAGAAATCGAAGGCACGGAGCTTGGACGGCGTCGGCGAAGGCCCGACGGCGTTATTTCGATCGCTTGACGGCGTCGACCAAAGACCGATCAAGGTCCGATGACGGCTAGGCAAGCGATCGAACACTCGCGGGCGCCCGCTCACTCGCTGCTAAGACTTCGCTTGACGCGTCTGATAAGCCACGGACGGCGTCCGAAAGCACAAAAATGGCCTTGACCTTCTGTTGGACGGCGTCCGACGGGAACCGGACGATGTCCGATGGATCGATCTGACACTCGGGATTAAATCTGAGCCGTCCATCTTTAGAGTTTCGCTTAGTGCCTATAAATAGGGGCTAGGAGTACGGGAGAAATTTGAGAGAGCCTCATTAGCAGCCACCTCTTGCCCTTTCCACCCAAGAGAGCTCCTCCCATGGCACCCACCTCCATCTAGGGTTCCATGTGCTTGAGAGATTGAGAGGGAGGAGAAGAGAGGAAGAGGAAGAAGAAGAAGGTGCCCCCTACCTCCTCTCATACATCCCCAAGGTTTGCCCCTTCTCCCATGGTGTTCTTGCCCTAGTTTCCATGGTGAGAGAGAAGGGGTAGTGGTGAGAGACGATCTCTGATTTTGTGCTCTTGGGACTTCGACGCCGGAGAGATCGTCATCACGCCACGGACTTCATCAACAGTTCGACTACATCAACCTAAATCCTCAGGTGTGTCGGGGTCACCTGCACGGAGGCGGGTCTTCATCCGCTGAAGGTTGTATGCAAAATCCTCCGTAGGTAATGGGGTCGATGCAGTGTGTCGGCACTGCTGGTGCAAGGAGCTTCAGCGTGGCAGGAAGAACTCGCCTTGTGTGAAGGTTTGGGGCTCGCCTACCATGTGTTGGTGAAGAGCCACCACGAGTGGATCGAGGGTCAGACGAGAGTCCCGACTTCTCTGTGAGAAGTTTCTCAACTGAGACGAGGTGTTCATATGTTGAGCAATCAACTTCGAAACAACTCGGTTTTGCTTTCTTGTCTATCTCATTTACTTCCTCATATTGATTTGATCGTTTGGATGTGAGCGCCATCGAGCCTCCTAGTAGTCGCTTGTGTCTCATTGTGATCGCTTCTACAACTAGACTCTAGATCAATCGATAGCTTGTGTTCCCAATTTGATTAACTAATCAAACGAATTGAGAGAAGGAAAAACTTGAAAAGAGCCGATTCACCCCCCTCTCAGCCTAGAATCCTTTCAAAGCGATGCAAGGAAAGTAAGTGCGGAAATTAAATGAGAGTGACACGGTATTTGTTTGATCAAGTTCGAGTCGCAACTCCTACTCTCGCTGAGGCTACCTCTTGCGACAAGGACCGGCTCGCTCTCGAGCCTAGCGCCTCACTTACTCCCGGTAGTCGCTCACGCCGCTCCGGCGAGGTGGACTTCACACCCAGACACCGACTCAAGAGTAGCCACACGCCAAGGCCAACTCCTAAGCCCTCGCCCACGAAGGATATCTTCAAAAGTAACAAGTCTCAAACGCCTGATCATACCTGGATCAAGGACTTCCATGAAGCTTCGGTGTTGGGGTTTAATGATTTGTGGCTTTGGATGCTTTGTTTGTGGATGAATGGCTCTAGAACACCTAATTGATGAGCTATGAATGTGGTAGGTGAAGGAGCAAAGAAACCTCAAAGTAGCCACCATTAGATAGGTATTTATAGCCCCTAGAGCAAAACTAGCTGCTGCCTCTGAAGAGGACAAAACGACTAGTCAGTTAGTCTCTACGGACGCCCGTCCGACACAGAAGGGAAAGTTCATGCGCCAAGCCATCTGGACGCCGCCACCACGCCTGACGCCGTCCGACAAAGGAAAAGACACAATTTCAACCCGACGGACGCCGTCCGACAAAGGAGCATTGCAATGGTTTTGGTGGTTTGACGCCCCCCATTGCATACCAGACGCCGTCCGATGAGGGTGTTTTCATGAGAAAAGGCTTGAGGTGTGTGGGAGAGTTTAGGTATTTTTTTCTCTCTAGAAATCTCACAAAGGGATATTTGGGTATTTTTAGAAGTAGTGGACTACTGAAACCGATTTTTGAGAGGTCGCAAAGATCCCAGATAGTCCGAGTGATTCAAACCCTTTTGACATCCGACGAAAAAATGTAAAATAAATCCTAACTACTCCTAATCTATACGTGACCTTCTCTCGCCTGGCCACGCGACTTGAAACCCTGAGGCAACTCACAAATTTGTCGCCGCTCAAATTAGGGTTTTGCAAAACGCAGAGTCTTCGCTAGGGTTCCGAGAAATCCAAAAACCCCATAGCACTTAATATTAATTAATTCAGACATCAATGCTACTAATAAAAATTAGGGCTCAACGATGCTCACACGCTAGCCATTGAATGAAGGAACCATCTCTTATTTGAGGGACGCTGTGTCGGTGTCTGGGAATCACGCTTATGAAGAGCAATGGTCCACGGACCGCAGATTTAATTTAGTAGTTGAGCGAGGCCCAACGACGACCCTTCTCGAACTCGTGGCGGTAGAGCTGCGGAAGGCTAGGATCATACCGCCTTCCCTTACAAGGGCTCAGTGCGACTTGATGACTGGTACAGGTCCTCAAGATCTGATCTTGAGAGAAAAAAAAGACGCGAACCACGAAGACATGGTCGATTTACTCGGTTCGAGCCCCTACTCACGTCGAATGTGACTCTACTCTAGCTTAGATGATTATTTGGTGGAAAATAGTACAAGGGTGCCGAGACCGGGGCTTGAAGGCACCGATCCCGAAGCATAAACGAAGGTGGCTAAGGACTAAGGCTACTCGCTAAGGAAGCTTCGACGCGGTGTTGCTTGAGCTTGAATCGATGGAATCGGATCGTGGTCCTCTTGAACGCCAGAATCCTCCTTTATAGGCGCTGATGGGCGCCGAGGTCGATCTGGCGGGCCCCGCTACCGTCTTTGCTTTAGTGGCGAGGCTCTTGTCTTGTTATAAGGTCCTCGCTGCATCGAGCCTTTATCCCTAATATGGCCTTTTGATCGACCGAAGCGCTGCGCCACCCATCGGAGGCGCCGCGTGAAGAACAACCATCTCGCTCGCCAAAGAGGGTAAACGACAAGACGGACCGTCTGCGTGTACTTCCCGGGTCATGGGTCCTCGGAGATATAGATTCGTTCGGCCAAGGTCGGGAAAGCGCGGGGCTATGACATTGTCGCCACCGCCTACCGGTGAGCGGATCACCCGGACCTTCTCCCGACTAAGGGATAGCCCGAGGACATGGTGCAAAGATGGTTTGACCTAGTCAAGCCCGAGACACCACGAGCGAGTTAGGTGGCTTTTTAGTACGGCCAGGATAGCCCGCTTGGTCTTCGCTCGTGCGGGGTTTGTGACGGAATCGCCCAAGGCCCGCTTCAAGATAAGCCGCCATTAATCATCAACAACAAATTTCGAGCCTCGAGCGGTCGCAGAACGAAATGGGTCCGAGGTTTAAAGAAAAAATCCTTACCACGCGCCACGCGGGAAGATCTGGTTCGGGAGCCGAAGTCCTAGGCATTGAATTTGATTTGACAGGAAAGCGGAGCGGTTACTCCCCCCTTTGGGCGCGATTCCCACGGCTTCCGTCCCGACTGCTGTCTTCTCTTATAAGGCAGCGCTCCAGGGGGAACTCCTTATCGCAGAATCATCCCCTGCTTTTCTCTTCGCCTCCCCAACTCGCCTCGCATTCTTACTTCTCGCTCTTCCGCCATGGTTCTCATTGGAGACAAAGACGTTGACGAGGAGAGGATGAAGGAACTGGAGAGGGCGGCTTTGTGGCCGGCTCGTGGAGTCTCCCGGCGCGAGTAAGAGCCAAGGCCGGAACCGACGAATTGGTATGCTTCGAGAGCTCGCCATCTGTGGGTTTCGCGTGCGAATCTCGATTCATCACCGACTTCTTTGCCTTCATTTGAGCCGAGGCCGAGAACTCCGTCCCCCACAATCCTATGTTCATCTGTCAATCTTCGCATTCTCAGTGTGAGGCGATCATGGGTTCGGCCGACGGTGAGCCTCCTCCAAGACTTTTTCAAATTGAAGCCCGTCGGCGCCGAGCGGGCAACGACGGGTTTTCTGACCACCCGAGCCCGGGGAGCGGTCGTACTCGAGTACGAGGTGAGGACGAAGGTCGATGGTTGGGCCCGCGGTGGTTCTACCTGGGCTCGACCACGAATACTCATGTCGCCGCCGGATACGCCAATCTTCCAGCGGAGCGAGCCTCAGCCGGAGAACCAAGCCACAGAGGTCGACATCAAAGAGCTTGTTAAGGATGGCTTGACGGGTTATGAGGTCATCGTCGGCTTCATCCGGCACCGGATCAGCCCGTTGGGGCGCCGCGAGCGGTGCGTCAGCGACATGGATGGTTGGGAGGATCCCGACCGGGACTTCCGTGAAGGTAAGCGTGAGTTGCTTCCCTTGCGTCTGATCTTGAGTTGGGATACGTCGTAACCGTCAGCGATGCCACGCAGGTCTCTCAAACCACGAGGTCGCGCGGGTCGCAGGGATGTTGCTACCCCTGGACAAGACTCCTCGTCGCATACGGTTTGTGAAGGACAAACTGTCCGAGGTAAGTGCTCGGAAGGTGTTCGATTGAATTCTCAGCCGTGCGCGCCCTTGAGGTTTTGATGAGGCGCACTTTTTGTTCTACAGCGGACGTGGAAGATGGTTGGGCAGACCACACAGGCCACGGGCTCGAACGAAGGGCCCTTGCCGGCGGGAACGCCGGTGGCATCCGCGGGCGCGGTCCGTCGCCGACGGCGGCAAGGGGAGAACGGCACCTCGAAAGCAGCGGCGGGCTCAAAGACGGGTGTACAGAGATGCACACGGAAAACGCGCAACGCCGCCAGAAGTGCGAGCTCCCATTCTCCGACACGGGTTGGGTGCTAGGCACCGCCCTCGAAGAAGAGGAGGACGTATCACCAACTCCGGAAAGTGATGACGAGGAGGTTGTGGTAGTGTCGATCCGCCGCCAAGAACAATTCCGTGGCGAGGACCTCGAGGAAGGCTTCCGCAGGCGTAGGGAGCGGCTTTGCTTCACCTCGAGCCGTCTTGCCGGGCCGAGATGAGCTTTTTCTTCGCCCTACGCCAGGTGTGAAAACACCGAAGCTCGAGCCGCGGCGAAGTTTCCGCCACATGCTATCACCCCGCTTTCGTGTCTGACCGCCGTGCCTTTTGTTGCAGTGCGTAGCGCTAAAGTGGTCACCGAGGTGTTGCTTCCCTCTGCTGAGGCCGTGGCGGCTGAAGACGAGTTGGTCGATCCTACAAGAGGAGTGCCTTTGCTGCAGCAGCTGGAGGCCGCCGGGCTAGCGAAGGATGAGACGACTGAGCCCAAAGGAGATGCGCTCAAGATAGCACAGCTAGAGGTCGCCGGTCTAGCGGAGTTGAAGGGCAAGAATCAACCTACTCGCGGAGGATCAAGATACTGCCTACCGGCGGCGGCGTTGGATGCTTCCGCGGAGATTGCGGAGACGGTGCAAGTCGTCGTTAGCGATGATCCCGTGTGGATTACGCCCTTGCGCGTGGAAGGGCGCACGGCGCACAGATGGTGGCCGATCGACCGCAGGGGGATTGCCGACTATTTCAAGACCCCAGTTGGAAAAGCCCTTCCGACACCGACCGCGGATCTTCCGTTAATTGATCTGCCGGTCCGTGTGCTCACGCCGGACGGATGGACGAGCGTGGTGTTGCCTAGCGTGGCTCCGCTATCATCTGCGGGCTGGATTTCTGCCACTCCAGAATGGGTGGAAGAATAGGACGTCGCCAGGTCGCAGGAGGTCGGCCAGACAGGACTGCCACGTCAGAAACCTCACCCCATCCCCGGGCTAGAGGATCCACACGAGCTCGTGGCGGCTAAGTGGACGGTGGGCGAGCTAAGGGACGCGCTGATAAGGGCCCGGCTTGGCGGCTTATGCCGCCGAGAGGCGAGGCCATCGCAATCAAGGCCGAGCTAGCGCTGCCGAGAACGCTGAGAGAAGGGCGGCCGCGGCTGGGACGACAACCTTTTGCTTCCAACAAGGCCGCCCGCTACTCGCGTGCCCGAACCACCGGAGGAAGGTGGTGAAGAATCGGTCGGTTGCCGCCCGCCGCCGCGCAGGGCTCACGCAAGCGGGCCTAGCGGGAGCACGCGCAGCATTATCGCGGCGAGGACATGGGATATGCTCGCTCACACCAAAAAGGTGACACCCTTGACCCTGCGTGTTACTCTTACGTACCGAATTTCTTGCGCCTTGACTTAGTTTTTCCTATTTCAGCTTTACGCGCTTATCGCCGGCTCGTCGTCGCTAACGGAGGCAATGGGCGGGCAGGCAGATGATGACGCGGCGAGGATTGAGCATCTCTTTGAAATGGGCGCAAGCTCGCCCGAACAAAGCGAAGGGATCGGCTCATCACGAGATCGATGCCCATGCCACGGCGCGCATCATCGAAGCTAGCATCTGCGCTAAAGACAAAGACAAGCAGAGAAGGAACAAGAGGTTATGACGAGGCTTGCTCGAGCGGGAGGTGGAGGAAGCCGTGAAGATTCAAGCCCAGCGGCTCGCGAAGAAGCGGACGGGCTCGGATCCTTTTTGACGAGGAGTACAAACGCAGAGTGGCGTCAGCGAGTGGCGGCTACCAAGTCCGACCATAACTCCATCGTTCAAGGGCTCGAGGAAACTTGTAGTAAGCTCAGTATGAAACTACCACGCTCTGCCAAACCGGGCGAAGTCCGTGGCGTAGTCGGAAGCCTTGAAGAAACAGAGAGGCGACTTGTCAAACCGGGTCAAATCTGCGCCAAGAGCAGAATCGACATGGCGCGAGCCATAGAGTTGCTTCAGCGCAGACGCGAATCCGGACATAGAAATCGAGCTAGAGGCTCAGTGCAAAGATGCATCGTAGTTTGACCCGCCCACTACTCCGGGCCCGCGCCACATACTTTTGTGTATTTTCTTTTCGCGACGTCTGCTTAATTGATAAACATGGCGAATGTGCGGTGGCGAAGGACTAAGCCATTTCTCCTTAATTTGTTACGCCAAGTCGTGCGATCAGTGAGCTCTGTCAGCAAGACAATGTCCCGTGACGAAAAGTACGGGTTCGCCGGGCGCGATACGGAGGCGAAACCGTCTGCCGCCGTTCACGACTGGCTTAAGCCACGCAGGCCAGCTGCGAGGCGTCGCCGAGCCTTGCCAGCCAGGGCGGGCCACGCCTATGCGCTGGCTCGACCGTAATGATTTCTCACCGCCATCGACGGCCGGGCCGAGGTAACGTGTCGCGCGCGACAAAAGGACAGGTGTCCGTGAGGCGGCGCGGCGCCACGCCTCTTTAGCTCGGGTAGTGGGTTTTAATTGCTTGCCTCTTGGCAGCCGACGCCGTAGCCCGCAGAGTGACAGGACGTCGTACGGTCGCCGGCCTATAAAGCAAGGCACTGCGATGCTGTGCTGCCACATCTCCCACTTAGCTCTTCTCGACAAATTGAAGTCTTTAGCTAGCCGGAGAGAAGAGAGAAAGAAAAGCGAGAGAGAGAGGCAACAAAAAGGGAGCGAAAATGTCTTCATCGAGCTGGTCGTCGGACGTGAGCTCGGATTACCTCCACGCTGGTCGGTGGCGGCGACGGAGGATCTATCACGGTGCGACTTGTCGCCGATCCAGCCCGGGAGGCAGAGCGCTCTGGCGGCCTCGCGTTCTGGGCGCTAGCGGTCGAGCTGGCAACAGACGCCACCTCAAGCCGACGCGGAGGCGGCGATATGCGATTGCCAAGGCGGCGGAGGAGGAGGAGGCGAACGGTGGCGTACAGATTGCCACGACGCCGCATACGCCGCCCAGATCAAGCGGCGGAGGATGAGGGCTTCCGCCGCACATTACGGCGGAGCATGAAGTCGAGGAGGCCGGAGGCTATCGCAGCGAGCCTCCGCCGGCGCTCTCGACTCCGCCAACACCAGCGGCGGCCGAGGCGCCACCCGAAAGCCGGGACCATCTGAGCCCGTGATGGGCTCGCTGTCGTCGCCGCTGCCGTCGTCGTCGTCATCGGCGGAGTTCGCGGGTTCCGGCTCGCTGCCAGCCACCGGTAGTCGTGGGCGAGAGTTGTAGGATTTGGGCGCCGTTGTAGGCTGTAGTAGCGCGGCGCCCTCTTTTGCGATAGTTTAGGAGCGCGGTCTCCTTTTGTTTTTGTAAGATCTTCCAATTGTAGAAATGCAGTTTCTTTTGGGGAATCCCATCGCGTTGCTCCTGCTTGTTTGTTTGTTTCCTTTTCTTGTTCAACTCAAATAATCTGGCGGGGAACTAGATGAACATTAACGAAGTTCTAAGAAGAACTTAGGAAATTTGAGCAAATAGACCGCTACTTAGAGAGCTTGTTTTTGGTGCGCCTAATCATCCAGCCCCCGGACCGTGGCCAAGTCCAAGTGCGATCTTGGAGTTGGGCGCGGTCTAGAGACTAGAGTGATTTAGAAAAATGTGCGCGAACTCTCAACCCCCTAGTTTCGTTGGGCTGTGCAAAGGTGCAGGCCTTCCGAAATTAAGGGCTTGGAAAAACTCATGAAATCCTCAAATTTCAAATTTTGTGGGCACATGCATGATCTGGTCCAAATGAAGCTAAGGAAGCTCGGCGCTAAAAGAGTTTTCACCCCGAAAGTGTTGCGGCTCAAGTTAGCCATCCAAACAATCATGACGTGGGCTTACTGTACCTTTGGGCCGCGGGAATTCCACATTGCGCGGAGATTCACTAGGGTGAGAGAGATCGGCTTATCCCTTCGTGGAAATGCTCCGGAATGCTTTATCCTTAGCCTTCGGTCTTTTGGCCACGGGCTTGCTTGGAACGGTCAAGACTTAGACCGGCGTGACTCGTGATCGGGGGAGAGGTTTTTTTTTTTTTGAATTGGAGCTGAACTGAAATGAAAGAAACTTACGACCTGGTTAAGCGTAGAAACGTCGTAGCAGGGAGATGTTCCATGAGCTAGGGAGCTCGTTCCCGTCCTTGTCGGCGAGGCGATCGAGCCCGTGCGTCTTCTACCGACTACTTTGTACGGTCCCTCCCACTTGGGGCTAAGCTTGTTGGAGCCCGCGAGGTTCTGAATGCATCGTAGAACCAGTCTCCTACTTGGTGGTCCTTATGTGTACATTTCGTGCGCAGAACGACGCAGGATCGGCCGTAAGCCGCACCGGAGTAGGGATTGCTCATGGCGAGCCTCAAGTAGATCGAGGTCAAGTCGCCGCCTCCTCGCCGCTGACCACGGTGGGCGGTCGATGCGATCGGATCCTAGTCTCATTTCGCCGGGAGGATCGCTTCAGAGCCATAGACGAGTCTGAAGGAGTTTCTCCTGAGTCTTACCGGCCGTTGTCCGGACGCCTGAGGATCGACGGTAGCTCGTCGACCCACCCTTGCCGCTTTGCCTTGAGGGCGTCGTAGACTCTCTTTTGATGCCTTGACTAGTTATCCGTTAGCTCGTTCGTTCAAGGCCGCGCCGCTGTTCGTGGATGGGCCACGTAAAGCGGCGAAGCGAGCTTCATGCCAATTTTCTCGCAGAATCGCTGAATTCCCGGCTCGTGAATTGGGTGTCATTGTCAGCGATGATTCTATTAGGCACGCCAAATCTTGCAACGATGCTCCGGAAAAAACGTACTGCGGCGATCGCGGTGATGTTGGAGACCGGCTCGGCCTCGATCCACTTGGTGAAGGTGTCGATGGCTACGAACAAGTATGTTTTGCCTCCAATACCTTTGGGAAACGGTCCTAAGAGGTCCATGCCCCAAACCACGAACGGCCACGCCAGTGGAATTGTTTGCAACAGACGCAGGTCAAAAGCGTCATCCACAAGATGATAATCGGGCAAGCTTCGCAGCGCTTAACTAAGGCTTTTGCGTCGCTCATCGTAGTGGGCCAGTAGTAGCCCATACGGAATGCTTTGCCGACGAAGGTTCTGTGTGAGGCTTGCGCGCCGCAGATGCTCTCGTGGATGTCGGCTAGAAGGTACTTACCTTCTTCTTGGGTAACGCACTTACAAAGCACGCCATTAGCACCCCTTCGGACACCAAGCCCCCGCGGTGATGTAAGCTCTCGCTCGCTTTTTTAGCCGAACGCCAAAGAACGCCCCGCAATGTCCTCGCTTCAAGAACTGGATGAATGGCGCTATCCAGAGGTGCTTTGCTCGAGAAATGAGATAGTACCGGATGTGTCGGTTAGGGGGGTAACAGACGTCCCCTTGGCCTCCTCTCCGAAGGGAATGGAGGGCTTTAAAAGGTGTTGCACTAGCACCCCCGGCGGGGCCGGTTCTTGTGAGGATCAGAGTCTGGCGAGCTTATCGGCTTCGCCATTCTCTTCCCTGGGAATGTAGCTAATTTCGAAGCTCGTGAAACGCTTCTCCAGTTTCCTCACTTCCGCCAGTATCGCGCCATTGAGTCGTCGATTGCACAAACTCCTCCACGACCAGGCAGACGACGAGCCGCGAATCCCCTTCGCAACAAGCCGTTTAATGTCGAGCGCAGGCATGCTCTTAGGCCCGCATTAGGGCTTCATACTCGCGGCGTTGTTCGTAGCGCGCCAAGTATATTTGTATGACGTCTTTGAGTCGCTCTCCGTTGGGGAGATGAGAACGATACCGATCCCGATCGTCCGGACTGGTGTGAACCGGCAAAGAACAGAGTCCACCGAGCTTCTGCCTGTCTTGACCAGAGCCTCTCTCTTGCTCGTCCGCCCGGTCAATTTCGGTGATTTAAATCAGCGGGGCACGGGCCTTGATCGCGTTCGATACAAACCGGATGTCGAATTCACCAACTCGACTCCACTTCGCGACCGGCCGATTGGCCTCCGGGTTTCGGAGAATGTCCTTGATCGGGTAAGTAGTCGGGACAATGACTTGGTGGGCTTGGAAATAGTGACGCAACTTGCGCGAGGCCATCGACAAAGCGTAGTACGCTTCAAGGTCGGGATAACGCCTTTGGCCCGGTGAGTACTTCGCTCACATAGTAGATTTGTTGCTTCCTTCTCGTTCTCTTCGCCAAAGACTGCGCTTCGGCGCTTAGTGTCACCGAGAGGTATAGCAGAGGGCTTCCCGAGCTTGGGAGTAGTGAGGACGGGTGGCGGCGAGATATCGCTTGAGTTGCGAAAACGCGGCCTCGCTTTCCTCACCCGCTCGAAACTATCGTGCTTGCGCAGAGCTTGCGAAAAGCGCTCGATCTCCGGCGGGAGATGAAGCGGCTTAAGGCGCCATTTTGCCCGTGAGGATGGATGTCCTTTACACAGTCGGCGACCTCATCTTTTCGACCGCTCGATCTTTTTCGGTTCGCACCGATCTTTCGCCCGCCGACACGTAGCCTCGGAGCATGCCGGACTTGACGCCAAAGACGACTTCTCGGGTTTAACTTGACCTGTCTTTGCCTCGGTCAAAAGGTCTCAACAGTCGGACACGTGGTCACGGCGTCCTTACTTTTGACTACGATATCGTCGGCGAGACTTCTACGCTATGCCTCTATTTGATCGTGGAGAGTTTTTGCATGAGACGCCGAACGTGGCGCCAAATTTCGAGACCGAAGGACATGGTCGATAGCAAAATGTGCCGAAAGGCGTTACAAAGGCGGTTTTTTCTTCGTTCTCTTTACACAACGCAATCGATGGTAACCGGAATAAGCATCCGAAACTCATCAAACCGAATCTGCCAGAAGCGCCAACTAGCCGATCTATCGTGGAAGGAAAGTTATCCTTGGGCAAAGCGGAATTAAGGTCGCGGGTCGACACACGTCGCGCCATTTGCCTCCTTTCTTCCGGACGACGACCGGGTTCGCAAGCCAATCGGAGTCTTGAACTCGCGGATAAAGCCCGCCGGGCGGCTTGCCGAAATGGTCTTGATGATCTTAGCCTTCGATCGGGACACGCCTCGACATTGCCTTACGGTTTCTTGTCGGTAGGACAGCTAGCTTGTGCTCGATCACCTCCTTTGGGACCTGTGCATATCGGACGGTTCCCATGCAAACGCGTCCTTGTTAGCCCGGAGAAAGGTAATGAGCTCGAGTTCCTATTGAGGCTCGAGGGTTGTCCCCACGTGGACCACCTTGGAGGTCGACTCGTGTGAGGACGACGGTTTTGGTGGGCTCCGGCTGCAGCAGTTACCCCTTGACGCTTGTGGAGCGCTCCTTGCAGCCGGACCACGGGTAGAAGTCGTCCTACCATGGCGGTAGCGATCTCGTCATGTCGAGGGCCGCCTTGTGGTTGCCCTTGACGGTGATGACTCCTTGGTGCCGCATCTTCGAGCAATGGTAGGCGTGGTGAGATCGCCATGAACTTGGAGAGCGCTGGGCGCCCCAAGATGGCGTTAGTAGAGCTCGGTTTCCACCACCTCGAAGGTGATGTACTCCGTCCGGAAGTTGGCGGAGGAGCGAACGTGACGGGCAAGACGACCGCCTAACGGGCGGCGGCGATCCGTGGAAGGGGCGGTGATGTCCTTGATCTTGGAGCGGACCTGCATGAGGCCTAGGGCGCTGCGCCGTGATGATGTCAATGAGCTCCCGCTGTCCACGAGGACGCAGATCGACCCTAGTATTGCCAATGGTGGGGCGAGTACCAGGTGGAGGCGCTGAGTTTGAGAGTCTTGCCGTAGTCCGTCACCGAAAAGGTGATGGCTCGGCTGACCAAGCGCAGATTTCGCCGCTGGCTTGCCGCAGAGATGTGGAGGACCTCACGGACGCGGCTTTGAGCTCGCGTCGAGAGGTGTAAGTGACGTCTGCTAAAGATGACGGCGACGTAGCCACGGGCCGAAACCACGGTCTGGCCGCCAGGGTGTAGGTGTCGCGGCCGTGCCTTGGCGGCTTCGGGCATGGGACCGCGACCAACAGAAAATCCTCGGTGGCGGGCCCATGTCGCGACGATTCTTGCGCAGCTCGTGGTCGGCGCTGATGAAAGGCGGCGAAGAGGCTAGGGTCATGGAACCGGTCTCACCTCGTTACGCTCTTGTCGTGGACGGGAGGTCGACTGGGGTGCCTCGCCGCCGCACCCGCCTCGGCTAGGGGAGGTCGCTGCGGCCAGCTAGATGGGCGCCGTGGCGGATGCTTGGGCGGCGGGGCATCGGCAGAGGGCGCCGAGGCGGGGCACTGGTGGTCGAGCTCGACGGCGGGCGATGAACTTAGCGGGCCGCTCCCGGCGCTTCTTCTTCTTCTTGTCCGCTCGGTTTTGCGGGCCGTGGCGACCTTGCCTTCTTCTTCAGACGGCCCTCTTGCGCTCTACCGCCTCGGAGGAGTTGACGTAGAGGGCAGCGGTGCGGAAGAGCTCGCTCGCCGTGTTGACCGGGTGGAGCTCGAGATCCTCAGTGTAACGCCGGTCCCTCACACCATCCTTGAAGGCCTCGATGATGGCCTCATCTCGAGATCTGAGGGATCGTGTTGCGGGCTCGACGAACCGCACACAAAACTCGAGACTCTCATCATCTCGCCGTACCACAAGCTTGAGGTCTGGGGCGTCCAGAGCGGGCGTAACACCCTCGAAATCGCGCGGAGGGCATCCTGCACTGGGACCACCGTGGATAGAACCGGTCACGATTGAACGGCCTGTCCGAGCCATGCCCTCGAGCACCGTGGGAAGTAGTTGACCATGACACCTCGTCTCCCCATGGCTCGGACGGCGGTGGTGTGACGGATAGGAACTCTTCGGGATTCTTGCTCCCGTCGAACTTCTCGATTGGCCCGGGTTTGAACCTCGGCGGCCACGACGCCTCGCGGAGAGCACGGGAGAAGGCGGGCGACTGGAGCGACCTTTCGGGCGAGGCGTCCTGAAGCGGGCCAAAGCGGAGAATACCCGCCGGGACGCGTGGCGATCCTCCGTCAGAGGAGGCCGTCTGGGTCTAGCGCGATCGACTGCGGCGACAGCGGGATTGCTCCTGAGCGCCATCCTGACCAGAACGGTTTCGAACGCCGTGGCGGTCGGACTCGTTCCCGCGCCAAACGTCCGGGCGATCGCCGTAGGTCTGCTGCTTGTGCTGGTCGATGCCGTAGGTGATGACGCCTACACCTTCGGTGATGGCCGGACACAGATCTGCCATAGTGAAGCCACGGGGATCCTTCTCTCCAGGTAACGGATGACCGTGGTGATGGCGCGCGCCCTCTGCTGGCTGCGCAGGAGTGGGTTCACCATGGTCTCCACGAGGGAGTCGACCGGCTAGCGACCCTGCGGGGTGCGCAGACGACGGTCCCCCTCGCAGATCCCGTCCATGATGCGACGGACAGCATCGTTGAAGAACACCGGCGCAGCCGCCACGACGCGCAATGCTCCCGGCCTCCCCATCTCTGCGTCCGCGTCGACGCGAGCGAAGACGCAGCTGACATACGCGAGGTCGGGAAGCGTCCGGTGTTGCCGTGAAGTGGCGGAGTCGCCTAGCACTCGAACTCCATGGGAGTCTCGCTGACATGGGTGACGGAGGGGTCCTGCTCAGGGAGCGATTCCTCGGGGCGAAACTCTACCCCTAGGACGAGAGAGGCATCCACCTCCATCTCATCGGCCCCGGCTTCGGCGAGGTACTCCTCTCGCCAGCCATCGTACGACGGGACCAAATCGTCCAGATCGTCGCACTCATCGAACTCGAGGTCCAGAGCCTCGTCGTTGCTCGGAATGTCAGGCGTGCCCGAGGGAGCGGAGTGCTGAGGGCTAGCCATGGGCCCTACGGTGGGCGCCAAATTGTCGGTGTCTGGGAATCACGCTTCGAAGAGCGATGGTCCACGGACCGGCAGATTTAATTTGTAGTTGAGCGAGGCCCAACGACGACCCTTCTCAAGAACTCGGTGGCGGCCGAGCTCGGAAGGCTAGGACCCCATGCCTTCCGGACAAGGGCTCAGTGCGACTTGATGACCTGGTGCACAGTCCTCGAGATCTTGAGAGAAAAAAAAAAGAAGACGCGAACCACGAAGACACTGGCCGATTTACCTGGTTCGAGCCCCCACCGCCGTAATGATCTACTCCAACTTAGATGATTATTTGGTGGAAAATAGTACAAGGGTGCCGAGACCGGGCTTGAAGGCACCGATCCCGAAGCCATAACGGCGGTGGCTAAGGACTAAGGCTACTCGCTAAGGAAGCTTCGGATCGCGGGTGTTGCTTGAGCTTGAATCGATGGAATCGGATCCGGGGTTCTCTTGAACGCCAGAATCCTCCTTTATAGGCGCGATGGGCCGCCGAGGTCGATCTGGCGGGTCCTGCTACCGGTCTTTGCTTTAGTGGCGAGGCTCTTGTCTTGTTATAAGGTCCTGTCGGGTATCGAGCCCTTTATCCCTAATATGGCCTTGACTGGACCGAGCCAGCTCTGCGCCACCCGTTGGGGGGCGTCGCGTAGCGCAACAACCACCTGCTGCATGCCAAAGAGGGCAAACGACAAGACGGACTGTCCGCGTGTACTTCCCGGGCTGCGGGTCCCTGGGAGATAAGTTCGTTCCGGTCAAGGCCGGAGAAAGCGTGGTGGGCCATGACAGTTGTCGCCACCTGCCCACGGGTGAGCGGATCACCCGAGGGACCTTCTCCCGGGCTAAGGGATAGCCCGGGAGGGACATGGTGTAGCACGGTTTGACCTAGTCAAGCCCGGGACAGCCACGAGCGAGTTAGGTGGCTTCTTTAGTACGGCCAGGGATAGCCTGCTTGGTCTTCTGTTCGTGTGGTGGGCTGGTACGGAATCGGCCCAAGGCCTGTTTCAAGATAAGCCGCTTACTAATCATCAACACGCTGCTTCTCTTTCTCTGCTTTAATTATGGTCCACATCATTTCTCCCTCCTATGTGGCATATTTAGGGATGATGCAAGAGATTGCACTAGGAATGCTCTATCCACCCTATATCCTGGTGCCTAGATTTTCATTCTGTTGCTTATCTTGGATGGCCTTGGTTTTGGGTGCCTTAGTTTTTGGTGGCTTTAATAGCTATTTGAGATGGTAAGTCCATCAGTTATGCTTTTTTTTGTTAGCATTGATTGCACAAATAACTATTTGAGATACGGTTTGTCTTTTGTTTTGGATTTTGGTTGGCTTTTGTTCTAGGTAGCTCTAGTAGATATTTAAGACAAGGTTCATCTTTTGGTTTATTTTTTAGTATGCACAAGTGATATCATCATTGTGATATCATTCATAATAGTTCGCCAAAGTGATAGTAACTTAAATAAATACTTACTAATAAAAGTGATAGTAACATATTATACCTTAGGATAAGTTTAGAAGGGAGCGAGTAGCGACATAGGGAGAGATCTAGTTGATGAAAGAACAACAAAAACGGCTTTTGCGGTCACTTCCGTGCAAGAGGCGAATTTTATGAGGAAGGCCGGTGCAAAATATTAGTACAGTGATGGAAGAGACTCCCCTGAGGTTCCGACTCAGTCTTAGAAAGGCAATCGGTTTAAAGTCCATGGAGGTTGAGCTTGAGGTCACTTGATGGTGAAGGATATTGGCAGTTTTCTTGGAGCACAAATAAGTGACTGAAAGGGTAGAAAGAATATCTTACTGGTTATACAAGTAAACAAGTTTTGCATGCTATGATAAAGTAAAACATGAGGGTAGGCAGAGGCTGAACATATGGAATATAGCAATATTCAACACAAATTTCAAGTTCTTAGATACCTTTTTATGTCGCAATGACAAGTTCACACAGTGGATGACCCTCCTGCATTCTAAGCAAGCCCCTAGTGTCAGATTGATGAGTGTAATCTATGATGCTTAAATTAAAACCTGCTCTCTTCTAATAGTGGGTCAAAATTTAAATATAATAATCTAGAACATATTTTAGAATGTTTATATTCCAACTTCAAAATTATCAATAAATAACACAGGAAGTCAAAGTGTTAAAAAGATAATCAAATAATTTAGAACAAGCCTACCTCTTGAAAATTTAGCATGCTAGATTAGATTCTAAACACTATGTTTAGATCAAAGCTTAGGCTTGCATCATTTGTATGCTATGTGTCATTTGTTAATCAAGACATGCTATTATAAATTGGTATACCTATTCCTTGCCATCCTTTTTTGCCAATTCTTTGAAATATACCAATGCAAATTTGTTTTTGGCCAAAATGCCCCTAAGTCTTTTTTCTTCCTTCTCCCACTTCCCTTCTTACTCCCGTCACCGGCCACCTTTCCCATCTCTGATTCAAACTTCATGTTGAATGATAGCTCATATATTTTCTAGTGATGACCGTAACGGTGTAATAAGTACCCTAGGTTTCACTTTCTAAGTTTTCACCAAGAAACTTGCAACTTCAAGACAACCCGAAGGAACAAAATATTGGGGAGTCTCCCCTCGCTTGAATAAAACCCCTATACACAGCAAGCGGGCCATTATATAGTTGAATGATAAGATGGCCCCAAACAAATCCCTCCCCAACAATGCTCATGCCAAACATGCTAAGGCAACAAAGCAGTTGTCATACAGTTCATCAACACATGGCACACATGCAGGGAATATGAAGTTACGTAAGACACCTTGCTCACGAAAGCTCTCATTATAGACACCCCTCTAGAACAATAAATAATGATGGGAGGATACCCAATCCTAACATCTTTTTAGGCCAAAATGACGAGACATACATCCATGAAAGAAGGATGCATATCTTGTTCAACACACTTTGAAAACACCATAAAAGCTCAAAGAAGCAGCTAAAAGAAGGAAGATACAACAAGAGGAGACTCTGATCCCCTCAAAGCACGCTCTTTGAGATCCACATAGGGTCTTGTCATTTTGTATCATATACATATATCAATGCACTGGATGCAGCGATACTATCCCAAGATCAACAGGAAGTCTGAACCAGGATAATCTAATTCGTGTCTCAGGGGCTCATCAAGGTTTGGTGCCTTGTCTCTCAAGGAAAAAGGTTTCTTTCGGACTCACAACCACGAGAATTTTGTTGTGAGTGAAGGATAAAAAATCTGACACACCGACACTTTAGTATTTGGACATCCCTCTTACTCCCTCTCTCGCCTCCTCCATCACCAATGTCCAACCACCCAACCTCCATCACTCTCACTTCCCTGCCTCCGTCTTCCTCTCAAATGTCTAACTGCAACAGCTGTTTCTACCCAATGGTAGGAAAGACGAACACTGATAGGCTCTAGTTGACGCTGAGCTACGATATCCCAACATGTCATACTGTTGAGCCCACCTCTCTGCCTCGAGTCATGTGCGCCGCCACAAGCCCCTCATTCATATCTAACGACATCTAGATCTCACGCAACACAAGCGTGCTCGGAGAAGGCGATGTTAGATCACGACTTCACAGGTAAGCGAGGAATAAGAGGTGAGCTTGAAGAATGCCATCATGGCGGCAACATATGAGAAAAGAAGAGCGAGGAGGAAGAATATAGGAGTGGGAAATATAATATTTTTTCAAGGGTTGATGCGTAAAATCGTCCACAATGACATATTTTTTAAAAAGGTAAAGAGAAATTACATGGAGCAGATTTAACATTTTCTTTGAAAAAAATTCATTACATCATTTACCAATAGGTTGCAACCATAGAAAAAAACTTTCACAACACATGATCACCTATACAACACTCCTTTTATCTGAATCAAGCATTTTATAGCATGCATGGTACAATGCTTATACCAATAATGTCATAGTAGTAATTTTATGCATGTTCTAGAAGAGCAATTTTCTCATTGCCAGAGATGATGCACAAATATTCCAATCTAGCTCTTCGCAATTCTTCTCTCATATGCCTCATTTGATTGCAACTATACAACAATCGACATCGTTGTGGAGAAAAACTCTATGTAACAACTCGGTATCACTGGGTAGATAAATCAAAATAAACTACGAATAGATCAGGACCATGGGTACTAAACGTATCAAAGATGTCATTAAGGAAAAAAAATCACACCGAGAAATATTAAAAGGAAGTTTGTATTTTTATCTACGTCAATTAAAAAGACTAAAAATGATGGAAGTATTCCAAATTCCTAATTTGGAAATGGGGGAGAGCAGTCCTATCCATGACTTCATTAATAATATTTAAAAATAAAAGCTAACATAATTTTTTTAAGATAATTGCTGATACTAGTATAATATCTATTTGTATCCGATTAACCTTCACACTATTTACGAATTCACACAATCACACGTTGGGAGTCTTGGAGAAAGAAAAGCCCGGCCGAACACGCCTCGGCGGCTTTGCGGCATCAAGGAATTGATAAAAAGAAGACCCAAATCAGCAGCAGATAACCTCTCCTCCTCTTTCGATAAAGCCCCGACGGCACGGCGCTCAGGGGCGTCGGCGGCCACCAACCCTCCCTCCCTCCCTCCCCCATGGCGTCCCTCGCCGCCTTCCACCCTACCCTCCCCCTCCCCCACTCCCCCCGCTACCGCCACCCCTCCTTCCCCAACCCCACCACCGGCCTCCTCCGCCTCCTCCCCTCGCGCCGCTCCCGCCGCCGGGCGGCCCGCCTCGCCGTCTCCGTCTCCGCCTCCGCCGCGTCCCCCTCCGCGGCCGGGCGCGACCGGTCCGATGCCGCCTCGTCGCTCGAGCGCTGCCTCGAGGCGTCCGCCTCGGCGGCGGGGGCGGCGGCGCCGGCCTCCGCCCCGCCGGCGATGAAGGGCGGGAAGCAGTACGGCGCGTTCGGCGCGGTGACGATCGAGAAGGCCAAGCTCGACCTCTCCCAGCGCCGGAAGAAGATCATGCCCGAGGTAGCTGATACTCTCCTTGGTAGTCGTAAATCGGATGCCTGGACAAGTGGATAAGGCATGATGGCGCAATGAACCATGTGGTTTGATGGGTCTATGTGGAGTTTTGGGGGACTATTGGTGATGATAGGATAAATTCTGTGCCATAGGACGAGTAGGCACTAGACAAGGCATGATTGAATTATGTACCAATGATCCTTGGACTGTTTGTTGCCCGCCCACAAATAATTTTTAGTTACTACTACTACTGGCTATGGATTTTGTGCATTCCTAAGTATGTTCCAAATTTAAACAAAATATATCCTTGTGCATTTGGTTATCCATGGCTGCATAAATTGATACATTAAATTAAGGAAACAGTCATCGTGGTGTGTCTGATTGATGTTGTTGCTATGGTGTAAGCAGGGATTCTAAAAAAAATACCATTTTTCAAATCTCACTGCCAGTCTAGTTTGACTTTTTTTAAAATGTTCTGTAATTAATGAACATTACAGGCTTGTTATGCCCTTAAATTGTAACATAATTACATAATGGAGATGCATGATGTTGTTTTCATATGGAATTAGTTCAACAGTAGTTGTTAGGGGACCAGTCACCCAAAACTTTGAACTGATACTTGTTTGATCTCCCTTTGTTATTATTGTTACTACAAATAATAACCATGTGCTGTCGTTTATTTAAATATGTACTATATTTCCATACAAAGTCATTACTCATTATACTTTACAAAGTTTCATGGTCATATACATCCATTACATGTTCCTTTTGAAATGTCACAGTTGGCGACAGGTGGTGGCGGTGGAGATATTGGCAAAAGGATTGGTCATGGTGGGGGTGATGGTGGTGATGATGATGGTGATGATGATGATTACTTTGATGATTTTGATGATGGAGAGGAGGAAGAAGGTGGGCTTTTTAGGAGACGAATTGTTATACAGGAGGTGAAATTTCTAATACTTTGTATTCAGATAAAGTGGTACCTGAATCCTGACAAAGATTGAGACCTATGAGCTGACTATTGTTTTTTTTTCAAGCAGCTTTTCAACAGAGAGTTTGTAGATGCTGTGTTGCAAGAATGGTGCAAAGCTATGAGTGATTTACCTGCTGGTCTGCGCCAAGCTTGTGAGATGGTAGAAGTTTTTTCTTTTTCTTTCCCCATGTCATACTTTGTTCAGATAGTTGAATGATATGGACTGAACATGATGTGTCAATCTAGGGTTTGGTAAGTTCTGCTCAGATGGTGCGGTACTTGTCAATATTTGCAAGGCCTACTCATACTAGATCCTTTTCACGAGCTCTTCCTGGATGGCTTTCCAGAGGTCTCGTTGGAAGGTAATATCCAAATCTTGTGCACCCTAAGTTTATTCTTCTACACGTTAGCTATTGCAGTCTGAAGTGCAATGATAGGCTTCTATGATACTCATTAGACAGAACTTCTGTTGTAATAGATCAGCATTAGCTTGTTTGAATAATATGAACAAGTTCCTAGAGCTGGTTTTGCATTCTATTCTGCAAGGAATACATGAAAGAAAAATGGAGGCAACTTTCATTATTTTGGTTTTGGAATATTCTTTCCTCTTGATTTTTTATGACAATTTAACTGCCTATATTTTTTTAGAAAATAATATCTTCAGTTTTGTATTGACATTTTCAACATTCATTCTGTAGTATGTTCCTAAGTATCCTGATGCAGCTTTATGTTACGTTTTTCCATGATTATTTTACACTAGGACAAATAAAAATAATGTTAAGAAAAAACCATTAATAACAACAGTCAGCGCAGTTGCAGTGAAGGGGTTGCCAGCCAATTTTTCTTTAGAAAGATGTCATTCCATCAAATAATCACCACATTGCTGAATTGAACACTTGAACCAGTGTCGTAATCAGGCACTGTCTGAATCCTGGTAACACACTTTGTAGGGGTGGCGGGTTTTAGATTTAACGAGCAGCCAAATAGCGATATTGAGATCTTCTTCCCTCCTTCATTAAATGATGCCATGGCCACGAATGCTGCTTCTTGGAAGTTGGAACACTATTCCTTATCATTTGGGCTTATGATTGAAATGGCTGAAGTTCATAACAACTAACTGTACTTCATTAGTAAACTGGTCATTTTACTGAATGAAAAACCAAATTGTTACTGATAAGATCTTTTCTAGAATGACTTTCTAGTTTTTGGCACCTTAAAGAATCATGATATTTTAGTTTTTAGTGAACTCTACTGAACTATCTTTAGATTTGTTTATCCACATTTACTTTTTATCATTGTATGCTTGTAGGAAGATGATTTAGTTTCCAGTCTTGCATATTGCTTACTGCACTGATTTCAGCTGTCATGTGTCATATGTAATGCAGAACACTGGCAGATCCATCGTTCCCGCATAAGATGGCTTTTGATTTCATGGCTACATTTTTCTCATCAGTTTGGTGGGAGATGAATATTCGTAAGGAGAGGTATGTCGTACAATATACATCATCTGGTAACTGGTGTTCAACAGCTTAATATTTGCTACTTCATCTAAGACATGTTACTTTTTGAGTAATCAGGTTTGAGCACGAATGGGATTTGGCTGTTGTAAATGCATTGACTGCATCGTGTTGCAACTTGATGGTTCTTGGGCTTTTGGCACCATGCCGTTCATATGGGAGCACATCCCGATTTGACTTCCAGAATGCAATTGAGAAACTTCCCAACAACATATTTGAGAAGAGTTATCCATTGAGAGAGTTTGATCTGCAGAAACGAATCGGTGCATTCTGTTACAAGGCTGCTGAGCTTAGCCTGGTGGGGGTAATTGCTGGCTCAATTCAAGGTGGTTTGTCAAAAGCCCTGTCCACAAGGAAAGAAAGGAGGTGAGTTTTTTCGGAGTTCATGTACTCAGTTATAAAAATCATTCTCCTAATATATATTTGATCCATTTATTTTTTCCTCCGCCCCCCACCCCCTTCTAATCTCATCTATAGGCTATCACTGTCCATTCCTTCAATTAGCACCAATGCCCTTGGCTATGGAGCTTTCCTAGGACTATATGCCAACTTGCGGTATCAATTGTTGTGTGGGCTAGATCAATATATGGTCAACCGCTTTGATGTACTTGGTGTGGCAATCTTCTTCAGCACAGCACTAAGGTAAATCTCTACTGACCTTTTACTTGTAAGGCATTAGTTTATATCTCACAGAGTAATGATTTGTTGTGAATTATTTGTAATTAAGAAAGTAAGATAACTAGGTAACTAACAATTTGCCATGATGGCAAACTAATTGGTTGTGCAGTATTCGTAACATGGGTTTCTCAGAAATTTGAAGCTTTAAGTTTAATCTTGCAATAACATAATATGGTAGCTGCAAAACTAGTGGTTGCCTCATGCTGTTTAAGGTGGCTAACTAAAAATACTGGCTTGTTTGGTTATTTGAATTTAAATTGCTCTGTTACAGTTGCGAACCAGGTGGTTTTTGACCATTTTCTAACCAATAACTGTTGGTTACCACATTGAGGAAAAAATAATTTAGTTTGTAAAATCAAATGCAGCATATCCTAAACTGACTGTTTGATAAGCAGTAATCGTGAAATGTTAAACCTTGATGTCTGATAAGCATTGTTAAGCCGTCCTTAGGATTTATGGCATACAATCTTCATTTTTGTTGTGTGGAAGTTTTATTAAATTGCATTATATAGGAAGACTTAAGCTGGATAAATTTTGAGTTTGTTGGGTTTCCAACTGAGAAGATATGTCTTATTACGTTTTCCTTTGTTTTCTCATCATTCACTTGTTGGCTGTCGGTTAGAATTCACATGATGCTTTCCAGTAAACATGGTATTGGTTATTTATGGAGATGAACCAGTGATTGACTGTCTAGAATACCTAAGAAGTTATTTCAGCAGTCCTGTACTAATCATTTATGGACAAAAAGTTGGATAATTGAAAATGATGCTGCACTTTGATACTGTAGCTTAGGTGCCTTGGTTGTATTTTGCACTTAATTCTTGTGAACTATCGTATCTCATATCTGTGTAAAAAATAGAATTGCTTCCCTTAGCAACCTCTTCAAGTCAATATATAGCTGTTGTGTCATTAAACATGGTGTCATACTGACATATGTATCGCAGGCTGATGAATGTTCAGATTGGTGAGTCATCTAGACGCACATGGCTTGGAGAGGAAGCTGATCTACAATACTCTGATCGACTGCTTAGAGCCTACAGTAGGCCTGTTGAGGTTGCTGAGGACCAACAAGATTCAAGGTGGTTTATATCAAAAGATGCAGTTGTGTCCGGCCTTGGTCTTCTAGGCATCAAGCAGGGTGGGCCTGAAGCAGCTCTGTCCAAGCCCCGCCGAAAGAGAGTCGTCCGGAAAAAAGTAACTTCAAGTTGAAAGTAGTGGATTTGCTTGAAATGCTGGGACAATTTTGGTTCAGTTCCACTATGCGGCACCTATTATGTGTGGTGAACGAGGAAAAACACCATTGGAATTCAATCTGCAGTCAATCGGCAAAGGTAATATAGCAGTATGGCTGTCACCTGAAGGGGGGTGATGCAAAGGAGTAGGCCCATCGCCATTTTGTATCTTGTTTTCTGGTTTCCAGATAAGAAGGAATCGGTATCTCAATTTCTTGGTACTGTTGTGAGCCACACTGACACGTATAGTGGTAGTATCAGAGATTGTTGAAGATACAGTTGGTAATATGAGAAAGGATACTGCATTTTTGGTTTAGGTAAAATAGCCTGTCTGGTGTTTGCGTAGTGCTACTATCTGAGGTGTAATATTACTAGTTGGGACTTGGGATGCCCAATTATGTTCAGATCTGAATGTGTATCGCCACTCGCCAGGCGTCCATATACTATTGTAGCACCTTGTAGCACCAGCAATTCTTGATCTGATTTTCTTTTTTGCACTGCATTGCCTCCAACTATTGTCCTTGGCATTAACGTACAGTTCTGCAGCTCAACTTTGTACCTTCCTCGTACCTGTATCAGTAGCTCAACGGCTTTACGGCTCTGGAGCTTTGCACGTCTCAGTCAGACCAAACAATTCTTCGAATGTTTAACCACTGAACTTCCTCAGAAAATAAAAAATAAAAAATCAGACGTATCGTTGGAAGCAAACTTCAATTCCGTTCTAAATTGTAGTTCACTGTTGACTTTTGTATATTCTATTTGATCATTCGTTTTATTCAAAAAATATATGTAAATATTATTTATTTTGTTGTGATTTGTTTTATCATTAAACATATTTTAAGCATGATTTATATTTTTGCATACTTGCACTATTTTTTTGAATAAGACGAATGGTTAAAACGCGTTTTTAAAATTCAACAGTGAACTACAATTTGGAGCGAAGGAAGTAATTTCTAACGTACTCAAACCGAAAACTTTGGAATGTACTCAAGCCAAACACTTTGGACGCTTTGGCTTCCTGCAAGTCTGCAACCAGTCCAGCTATTCAGCCGTGGTCGTTGCAAACCGGTGCAAATCCTCTACCGTTGTGTGGCAAAGGCAGGGAAAAACAGGTCAAAAGGCACGGCATCTTAGTAGAAAAACACATGTTAGAAAATATTGTTCATTGTCTTTGTAGCAAAACACTTGGAAACACTGCTCATTCTGCTACTGCTTTTGCAATCGTTCATCGCTTATAAAGACATGGTTACTGTTCACCTCTGCCTTTACCACGCAACGGCAGAGAATCTCAAATGGTTGCCAACAGGGTTGCTGGGTTGGGGTCCATAGGCTTGTGCACAAATCTCCACGCAAACATGAACGGCCTAGAATAAGGTAAGGTAGACGTATTCACTTCGCATTCTAAGGGTCTGTTTGGTTTGTATCTAATTGTGCCACGTTTAAGCTTAGCCAAGTGTGGCAGGACACGTTTTTTGTGGCGGTCAAATTGAAAGTGTGGCAAAAAAAAAAAAAGAGTCTATGACACGTGGACCAGCTAACTAAGAAAGTGTGGCAAGTCACAGGCAGCACGTGTCCCTCCGCCCACGGCAACCCGGTTTTTACGCCTCCGCTGGCACGGTTGCGCTGATCTTGGATTCCGCTTTCGGCGTCCTCATAGAAAAGCGCCTCAGCCGTAGCCGCAGCCCGCGGGCCAGGCGATGAAGCGCTTCTTCCAGCCCGTGGCCAAGGACGGCTCCCCGGCCAAGAAGCGGCCCGCCGCCTCCGGCGACGCTCCCGACGCCGGCGGGGACGGGGGCAGGGGCCCCGGCGAGGAGCCGCGGAAGTTCCTGACGTGGAACGCCAACAGCCTGCTCCTCCGGATGAAGAGCGACTGGCCGGCCTTCACCCAGTTCGCCTCCCGCCTCGACCCCGACGTCATCTGCGTCCAGGTGAGCAGGCAGGGTTTGATCGGGGCGCTCTTTCCTGGCCAGGGTTTGCTGCCTTGTTAGGGGTTTAGTCGTTTAGTCTGCAATGCGGCGCCGCTGGACTGTGCGGTTTTGAGGTGGGTACGCTGCAATGTGCGTGGCGTGCAAGAACCGTGATGGCTCACAGGCATTTCGTCGAGCGGCCTGGGGGCGTATGTTTTGGTTATCTATTTTTAGGCGGAGATTAATCTAGGGTGGCTGCAATGTTTTGAGTTCTTGCCCTTTTTTCTTCTTAATATAATGATACGCAGCTCTCCTGCGTGTCCGAGAAAAAAATGTCTTTTGAGGAGTCCTGCTAAATTTTTTAGATAATGGAACAAAGTTCCGGCCTCTACATGCGTGATGAGCATGATGTATACGGCCTGATGAGTCCTGCTAAATAAGTTGCAGGTTTTGGTGTGATGTGTTATGTTAGAACATCATGCTGGATTGCTGGTGAATGGTGATTGATAATGTCCATTGAGGAGTCCTGCTAAATAATTTGCATGTTTTGGTGTGAGTGTGTGACACAACATCAGAACATCGTGCTGGTGCCGGCAGGTCCTAACCCATGTATGTACTGCTGAGAGCAGCGGTGGTATGGTCTGCCGTGATTGTCAATGTTAAGGGTTCTAGATGCTAGGGTGGTGTTATACAGAGGATGTGGTGAACATTTTATCACATAGACTGAATGCATTCTTTTGCCCCTTCCTCTTTACCATGAATTAATGTTGGCAATAGGCAACATTGCTGCTACAAACAACTTGACAGAAGTGGATCTATTGTTTATAAGTCCTAGTGTTCATATCCTAGTTATTTCTTTACTCAGTGAGCCTAGTGATTCTAGTACAGTTACTGGCAGCCTGGCACACATACCACGGGCTGCCATAGCACAATCACATTTTTTTATTTTGAAACTTGGCAAGGGAGTTGCCTGTATTAGTAAAGAGGAAGAGAGTTTCACATAAGAGCAGAAGGAAAACTAGAAAGAACAGCCCCCAAAACAACTATTCTCCACGGAGAAGGTTCCCTCTCCTCGCAACACCCTCCCCCCCCCCTCTCTAGTGGTTTCTCCAGACAAGTGACAGAGCAGGCTTTGTTTCAAAAAATTCCTAGCATTCCGTTTCCTCCGAATTATCCATGGCACAAGAATCCCTAGGGAGCGTGTCACTTTCCTTTGGATGCCAACAATTTTATTATTTATTTTATCCAATCATTGGTTCATGGAGAGGATGCTGCCCCATGAGTTGAGGCGCATGTCATTTCCTCCCGTCCAGCACTGAATTTCTGCCCATGCACTTTTTGCTTACCGGCAGAGTGCAAACAAATGGATTGCAGTCTCTGGCACTGATTTGCTCGGTGGGTATATGTGCTGATTATTCTACAGCTGTAGCGCAATCACAATAAGGTTTAGACCATATTGTGAAGTATTTTTTTCTCAAGCTAAATCACTATATGAGAATATTTATGCTATATTGGCACATTAAGTGCTGTTTGTATCATTCTGCTGACTAAATGTGGACATATGGTGTTGGGTTTTGTTGAATAGTTTGATCAAGCCTAATAACTTTGTAAAACCAATAATTAAAGTCCGAATCTGCCTTAGCCTTTTGTTTCAAAATATTAAAATAAGAGGATTCTTAATCACTTCTTTTGGAGAAGCTAGGAAAAAGGACATGTGGAGTTTTTTTTCTTTTCAAATCTCTAGATTTGTTATGGCATATCAAGCAGCCATAATTCTAATGTCATCATCAATCCTCTTCTTTTATTGCTTAGTTGACATAGCCACAAATATATATTTTTGAGAATGGCACTGCTATTTTTTTCTGTTCTCTAGGTACCATATCTGCTATTATTTTTCTTCACTAGTATTACTTCAGATATACAATTGCAGTGTATTATTTATAAATGTCCGAAGGGGTTGTTAACTGGAGTTCTTTGCCAGGAAGTGCGGATGCCAGCAGCTGGTTCTAAAGGGGCACCCAAAAATCCTAGTGAATTAAAAGATGACACAAGTTCATCACGCGAGGAGAAGAAGGTATACAAGCATTTGCTGAAATGCCAAGATTATTATTATTTTTTTTTTTTGCTGTGATCATGTCTAACAAAAAAGGCTGTGCTTTTCTCAACATTAGTTGATTGTTGTATAGGCTAGATTATTAGGATACTGAAGCCTCCAAATTGGATTTTTATCTTAGTTTGCTTGATCATGAGAGGATGCTGCATTATTTGATATTGATTCCTATGATTCACATCAGTTGTGTCCGAGAATATACAATATGTTGTGATGATTGCATACTTGGAACATGTTTATTTTTTAAAAAGATTCAAAACATTTGTCGTGCAATGTCCAAATGCCAGGCAATAAATTATTCTGAAGTCCACGCTAATATCAACTTATTTGTTTTCAATACTAAAAAATTTCTAGACTTTGTTTTTTCTTCAACTTCCCTTCTACAATTGTGTTTGTTATGCTCAATAAAGTTGTTACTGAGTGAACTTTTGATGTTATGCAGATAGTTTTGCGTGCTTTGTCGAGTACACCTTTCAAGGATTACCGTGTCTATAATTGTGTTTGTTGTGCTCAATAAAGTTATTACTCAATGACATTTTGATGTTATGCAGGTAGTTTCACGTGCTTTGTCGAGTCCACCTTTCAAAGACTACCGTGTCTGGTGGTCTCTTTCAGATTCAAAGTACGCAGGCACAGCTGTTTTTATAAAGAAGAAGTTTGAGCCAAAGAAGGTGTCATTCAGTCTGGATAGATCATGTAAGTTTGCTTTGGAGATGCTTAATTTTAGTCCTTCCTTGCATGGGCAATTGTTTTGCCTGTTACCTGGATATTTATGAGGCAATGCCACATTTTTTTCTCCATTGGGACATTTTTTGTATGATTCAGTAGTGTTTGCTCCACTCTATGGATTTTGACTGTAAATCCAAAACTTAAGAAAATACTCCTAATTCCATTAGTGATACAAGGATAAAGCATATATTCCAAACAGCCACAGCTACCACTCATATCTTAATGGTATGCATATTTATTCTGTAGAATAACTTAATTCAAAGAATGACAAGGTACAGCGCAAAAACTTGTTAACAAGCTGGCAATTTTGAACAGCCAACTTTCTACTTTCCATGATTAAATTTTGCATGAACTATATACTTTCTGATGCTTCAGTTTCCCATCCTTTCAGCTTCTAAGCATGAAGCAGATGGACGTGTCATCATTGTGGAATTCGAATCGTTCCTGTTACTAAACACATATGCTCCAAATAATGGGTGGAAGGAGGAGGAAAATTCATTTCAAAGAAGAAGAAAGTGGGATAAAAGAATGTTGGAATTTGTTCAAAAGGTAGACAAACCCTTAATCTGGTGTGGAGACCTAAATGTTAGGTAATTGAGAACCTATTACTGATTCTTTCTATTGTTTGCCTTCTTCTAGCATGCATTTACATCCACATGTACTGTTTTTTTAGTATTTAGATTCAACCCTGGTGTAAGAATTATCTTGATGTACTAGACTTCCCAAAGGTTCGAAATGGAGCAAAATTTAAAATCTTAAGTGGATATCCGGAAAAAAATCACGTCTACTAGGCAAAAGATGGTAGTAATGGCCTTTGTGAAGTTTTTTATCTATACCAACCCCTAGCTCATTCACTTGACTTGTTTTGAAATCTTTCAGTCATGAAGATATCGACGTCAGCCATCCTGAGTTTTTTAGCAGTGCAAAACTCAATGGATATGTCCCTCCAAGTAAAGAGGTACTATGTCCTGTACAAGTGCAACTGTGCAAGTATTGGTTACTGCTATACAGCATTCAGTTTAGCTGGGCGATTGCTATTTTTTTCATGCCATTGGCATCTTCCCGGGCAATAAGAGTTGTGATTTTTACAACTGAAACTTATTCTGGCTATTTTCAACTAAGAATTAATTTGACAGCATAATGCAGCACAAAACAACATCCGCTAGCAGGCTAGCAGCCTATTCAATAACTGAACTCTTATACGGCAACCTGTTCTCCAAGTCCACTATATCTAAATTCACATCTTTGTGTGCATCATTCAGTTTTACTGGACCAGCTGTATCCTTTTAGGGATGTGTGTTTTCAGTGAAATCATCTTTATTTACTCCGCAGGACTTTGGACAACCTGGATTCACACTGGCAGAGAGGCATCGCTTTGGAAACATATTATCTCAGTAGGTGAAATAGTGAACATCGTATTTACAAAAAAGTTTTGTTCTGATTTAACCTTGGTATTTTTTTTCATTTGATAAATCAGGCGTCCTCCATTATGAAATAGATTTTATCCTAGATCGAGTGCACCATACATTTTAATACACACTAGTTGAATGCCTGTGTAACACCCTAGCTCAGCAAAGAGCTTAGATTGCAAACACCATCCAACAAATTCTCCAAACTTAAAACCAATAATAAGAAGCTTCAGTTGCACTAAACTAAATGATCCGCCATCTAAAGATTACCAATGGCAAACAACATATTGTAGTTCATATGCTTCTAACAACTAAGGAGTAATAATTAATCAACAAGACAACAACTTTCAGCAGAAAATAATAACAATGTAAACACAGTAGTAATATTAACCAATTCACCGTCGATCATAAGTAGATATAACCATCCAATCTCCACACATAAACACCAATATTTTAATGAACAGCCATAAGCAAGTTCCAAGCTAAACTATTAATGAACTAAATAACTGGCCCAGGTGTGATTTGTTAATAAGTAATTATTATTTGTTGGATGTGATGTGAGTGTGCTACTCCTGGTCTCCTGCCCAGATGCATGCTACTTTCACAATCACTGAAAACATAAGAAAGTATGGGTGCAATCATGTCTCAACAAGTAAAATTTGTAAACAGTGGTAATAAACAAGTCATACACATTTATCACAGAACTGACCTTTCTTTTTATCCAAACAGTAAAAATGGTTGTGTGCATCTCTTGGTACCTTCATACCCTATACTGGTATAAAAAAGTGAACACCTGTTTCTGTGCAGTGTTCACTGTTGAAAGTTTGCCCTTTTTTCATATGGCGACCTCAATCCTCCACTCCTGTGGAGTGTCTACCAAAGTAGGTCGTTCTATTCTACTCTTGGGACGCCCACACAAAGCAGGCCACCTCTTTCCATGTCTAGAATGCCCATGATGCAACAATTCTTTGAAGCATTGTCCATGCATTCATCTAAACATCAGCGATCAGCACATAATCTTCAGCAAACCAGGGTTCTTAAAATAATGTAGTATGACAGTAATCATTGCACAGAAATCAATTAATAAGATCAATCATCCCTCCTTTTGGCTCGCCCAAAGAACAAAGAACACAAATAGCAAATTCCACGAGGCAATGCTTCTTTCTTGTCACATATCTCATGTTGAGTTTGCCATGTTATAAACTTATAATCCAGAGGAATCCCTGTGTTTAAGCATGCTTTCTTCCATACCCATGTGTGTAAAATGGGAAATTCTCCTTAGAACCAATTAACAATTTGTAGTGCTGATGAGAAATTAGATGAATTCCAAATTTCCAATATACACCAAGCTGTGCTTTTAGAAACTTGAATTAAAGACTTGTGGGCAGCAATAATTATTTATTTTCTTGAATACCTTATGGACTCACAGATTGAATATACAGGGGAAAACTTGTTGATGCTTACCGATACTTACACAAAGAAAAAGACATGGAATGTGGCTTCTCTTGGTCTGGTCATCCAATTGGCAAGTAAGAATGACTTCCATGATTTACTGTCAAACATAGCTTTCATTTGTTTTTCAGATTCTATTGTTAGATATGTGTATATGGGCCTATCATGGGCTTTCCTGTTTTGCCCTTTGTACATGTGTATATATACTGGCCTATTCGCCCTACATGAATACAAGTGCTATTCACAACATGGTATCAGAGCGTACCTAGGGTTAGGGTTCATTGGCGTTGCACTTGTGCCTATCACCACTTTGGTTTCGTTCATGCCTTTTCTTGCATGCATTGGCTGCGTGCCTACCTCCTTGTTGCAGTTTGGATGTCCCTCGGCGGGATTTGCCGCTCCTCTTCCCAGCGTTGTCCCAGTCACTGGAGCACATCATTGTTCCATCTGTTGCCACTCTGCTCGGGGGCTCCATGGCATACTCCCAGGTCCCGGCTAGCACCGCACTTTGGCTGTCGCCAGCTCCTGCATGGCCGGCTGGATCTGCTGCTCTTCGCAGGCTGCCATTCAGAAACATACTCTTATTTCAGTTAAAATATTGTTTATGTGCAGCCAAGTACTATTTTTATAATATAGCTTCTTTTCTTTTCTTATTGCTAAACTTGATTCTCAAAGCAAGAGTGCTAATGCCAGAGTTTATGTGTTTCATCTTTTTCCATAGACTGAATTTTTTGTTTAAATATTCCTGCAGGTACCGAGGAAAGAGAATGCGGATCGACTATTTTGTTGTGTCAGAACAGTTGAAAGATAGAATAGTTTCATGTGAAATGCATGGTCATGGAATAGAACTAGAAGGTATGAAATATAAATATTGAACAATTTCTTTTGGGTGGTGACATATTATACAACTGTCTTAAGTCATGTTATTTCTGTCTGCATAAGTTTATTTTCACATCATCAGCTGCTAATTTGCTGGGCCATGCAAGAAAAGTGATAGCAAATACTTAATTGGCTCATGCTGCAAAAATTGGGCTAACCAGATGTTTTAGTGTCTTGTGTAGTTTTGTGAAGTGGAGACTTTTTACACTATAAATTAGGGACCCGCCGTCCAGCTCCCAATGTGTTTGGAGTATGGTGGAGCACCTGTAATTATTATTTTTTATTTACACATGCATAATTGAAGTTCATTTGAAAGCTGAAAACCCCACATGTTTACTGTATGAAATCTTGTTAATTAAAACTACTGAACTCTCTGTCTGGTGTAGTGACTATTTCCATCATTTACAAATTTGAGCAACTGTCTTTCATCTGTAGTAACCTACCTAAATTTTATGATTTATTGCTTGGTTCAATTAGTTCTCCAGAAAAATATGTGCATAATAATCTTGCATATAATTTGATTGCGGTTTTTTCATCATATGTATATTCTTATAGCGAAGATTAAAGGAATAACATGCTGCTACTCCATTTATTTTTTAATGAAGGAACATATTGCTAAAATTAATAGCGAAGATTAAGGGTCTGGAAGTTTTTTTTTTTTCGGATATCCATATCTGCTCCATTGAAATGGAAATCGCTGATATCATGTCTACTTCGTTGTCTGCATCATCTATTCCGATGATTATCTGTATTTGTATCTGTATCCGTCATACACAAAATTTTGTTACCATTTTTAAAAATATGGATGTTGATAAGAATATGGTATGGGTATTATCCACTAAGGTTTCATCCCTAAGCGCTGATCATAGGGTCTGACCACAGCACACGTCAGCTAACTGTATTTAAGTAGCCCCGCTTTCCCTAGTCCATCTAAATAATGTGATGGGTTTGTGTTATTTGCTAATATTTGATTGACATGTGGTACCATATAGTTTGTGGCATTGGTATGTTCAGTTATTTTCGTGTGAATTCAACTGTAATTTTTTAATGCGTGCTTTTTGAAGGATAATATGAATCAAGCTATTGACAATATGTTTTTCATATTACTGATATGTTTTTTGAACAGTTATAAGGTGTACATGCCTTTTTTTTTTATTGCAGGATTTTATGGAAGTGATCACTGCCCTGTTTCGCTTGAGCTCTCCAGAGAAGCAGCAGTAGCACCAGAACCCAATATCTCAAGCTAACTGCTGCGTTTCTCTCTTAACTTGTCACGGTGAATAGATTTTAGGGAAGGTGAAGAGCATTCAGGCTGGCGATTAGCCTCTTATTGTAGACATTTTTATAAGACCTGGAGTAGTTCTGGATGTGTCATGCGTCCCCTAGGCAGGATTGATTGTAATTATAATCTAGCAGGTTACTATGATTAGCTATGCTATCTTATGTGTTGGAACTTCCATGATCTGTGACATCCTCGATTTTTGCAAAATGCAAACGGTACCTAGAATTAATTATAATATGTTAGGAAGAGGATTGATCTAAAGGTTGCTAATCTAGGTTTTGCTTATCGAAAGAATGGCTTCTAGGAATATATGTCTCACTCTTAAGAAAATCCAATGTACAGTGTGTCTTATGGCATTTAATCTCTTTTATCATTTTTCTATTTTTTTTCATCTGAAAAGACCGGAATGCCCTTCTAACCAAAGGACCATGCCTCTCTGCCCAAATGGAAACTGCGGAGGGCAGAGCACGGCGTCGACCCAAAGCAAGAATCAGCGGTGGGGTGGCCAAAGCGGCGCCTCTTCAGTCATTAATGAGTGGGCTAGTTCCTAGTGGGCAACACAACAGATTACTCTCTCCGTTATTTTATTTGAAGCCTTTGATTTCTAAACACATCTTTGATCATTCGTATTTTTTTCAAAATTTTAGTGTAAACATGAAAAAATATAAGTCATGCTTAAAGCGCCTATAATAATAAAACAAATCACCATAAAACAAATAATTTTTTTATAGTTTATTTTTTTTGAACAAAACGAATGATCAAATACGAATCTAAAAGTTAAAACATAAAAAAAAAACAGGAGTGTTCGATTAATTTCAAAGCAAGGCTTATGTGGATATTAAAAGGAATCGACGTGGTTTTGACCCTGGATGAAGTTTTATTAGATGTAAACATTGATGCTTTCTCTGCCTTGTGCTGAGCGAACGATGGGATAGACCAAGAATACAAGCGAGGAATGACTATGAGGAGACGAGTGATGATCTATAGTCTTGTACGAGGTGAGCTGAGCAAACGTGATTAGACTGTTAAAACGTTTGCTCGAGTATCGGCACTTTAGCGGCACGGAACGAGCATGATGCGTGCCATATGTAAATTACATCATCTGGTCTGCTCGTAGCAGTTGGAACAGCGAGCGATGATTGAGTCAGATGAATAAGCTGTCCAGACCGAAGTTACTAAATATTAAACTGGATTTTAAGATATCATTAAGTAAATTGTCTAAAGAACTATTATTTTTCTATCAAATTAAATCTTAATCCAACCTCAGAAAATGCTCGACCTCTGATGCTTCCCAACATTGATTGGGTACGTCCTGGAGTGCTCCTGCAGATAATCAATTCGGAGAGAGCCAGCCGTCGCCATCCAAAGATTCCCCCACACACAGCACCCCATCCCGGTGGGCCCTCACCTGTCAGAGACCCAAACCACCAGGCCCATATTTGTGCATCGGCAGGGGCAAAATCGTCTCGCGGCCCATAAAAAGTGGCCTTTCTGTAACTTTCAGGCGTCCTTTTCTCGCAGCCGAGAAGGCTAACGGCCCGCGCCTGTCAGCCGAGGAAACAGCGGATTCACTAATCAAAGGGTCAACGAGGGTGGATAGAGAGGGGTCTAAAAAAACTCCCGCGGGTCAGCTGGCGAAATTAAACCTAGAATTAAGCCCTGTTTTGCGCAACTTATTTTATTTATCTGTTTATTTGACTTGTTTTTATTTAAGATATAAATAATTTAGTTTTATAGATTTATCTTTTTATATCTCGAAGACGTGTTTAAATGCTCCCTAAAAACAAGTCGAACAAAGGGTATCCAACTCTCGAGACCATCTCGAGACACACACAAAATTAGAAGATAAGTCAAATAATATAAGCTAGGGAGAAGAAGCCCTAAATCATGCATGTTAAAATAGACGTTATTTTAGTTTTTTTAGGGAGGATACCTCGAAACGTCTCACCAGGATAGCGTAGAGAGAGAGAGAGAGAGAGAGGGGGGTGGGCGTTCTAATGGTGGACCGTAATGACACCGACAACGTCTACATAAAAAAGAACGACTTAAAAATGTGAAAACTTGGATGAAAGAGGTTGCTTGGTGAGAGCATGTTTAATGGTGGCTCTTTTGTAGCACCAAATGTTGGTACAGACTTAAATTTTGAAAATATAACTGGTGAATTTAGTCATGTGAATAGTAAAAGTGGAGGTCACGAGTCAAGTGTTGGGGCTAGGATGGAGCCATCATGGGACTTGTTCGATGTTAGGATGGCAATGAGGAATTAAGATCTTCTATGGTTAAAAAAACATTTCTACTAGAGAGGAAGATTCAAGGGTAGCATGTCGAAATTGGCATTTCGGGTAGCTAGGTGTGATGGATATTGGTAAAGCCTTGTTTGTTCGAGCTTCTAGCCAACTTTTAGCCTTAGAAGCTAAAAGATTAAACAAAGAGCCAGTTTTTTTTTAGAACCCCTTCAAAAAAACCAAAAGTCACCAAAACGCCAATTTGTATTGTGATATGAGAATCTAGTTTTTTGTGACTTTTTTCAGAATCAGCTTTTAGAAAAGCTGCAGCTTAAACAAACAGGGCCTAACACTAGCAAGCCATGAAACAATGTGAGGAGGTCAAGCGTCAATTTTTTTTAAAAAAAATGAGTTAAATTTATTTTTCTAGTTTTAACTTACAATATTTTTAAACTGCGAGATGATCGGAGTGGGTCATGTAAATTTTGCAGGTCATGTTCTACAGGATACAATGGAAATTGGATTATTGGAGTGGGCCCGATCATTAGTTAAATCAGTTCCGACAAGGATTGTGCTTTCCAAATAGCTGCTTAAATAATGGGTCTTGTAGGTAAAATTATAAACTTAAATTTATCATAAAAGTTTTTAAAAAAATTACAATAGCAGTTAGCAGTAACAATTACATTTTGAAAATTGCGTAAAGTCAAAAGGTCAAAAATTTCTGAACAGAGGAAGTATATTTTTATTGATGTCATGATGGGGTAATTTAAGTTGGGTTTTTTTTTATTCCACCGTAAAAAGTATCGAATCTCGTAACTATCATACTTAAGCATCAATCTCTATACGCCATCTTATTTTATGGGTTGTTCCATACTTTGTCATTGCTGAAAACTTATCATTTTTGTTTAGGCTATATAAAATTTTTCAAAAATACTGATAAAAACAGTCTGCCATGTAATACTTCCAATCTAGTCTCTCTAATTATTTTATGAACAAATATATTACCAAGACAATATGTAAAAATCAATAAATATTTTTAAGACCAAAATCTAATCATGAAAATACCCAGGATAACCATCCTAGAAGTATTAAATAGTTGAAAGCATTACGATTTATTCAAAAAAAATGAAAATGTTTAGATAGCTTAAATAAAAACATAACTTTTTTAATCAATAACAACGAAGGGAACAACTCGACATCTCGTTAATGCAATGACACATATTGGTGTGGTCCTTTGGTGATGACAATTTTGGGTGTGGGAGGATTTTCTCTTTTTAAGTTGAATGATCCAAGTGAGTCAAATGATCATACTAAAACCCTCTCCTTTTTAATCTATTTATACCGACTACGTTTTAATGAAAGGGTGCTACTAGACCCTACTTCTAGCTAGTTGTGTTCTACAATTAAGATTTAAGTGTTTATCCTAGACTGCTCTTGAGGCTTTGTTTTCTAAACTTAAATTCATATTACAATCCATGGGAGGGGGTGTTTTGCTCTTTTTATACAAACCAAACACTTTGATTCTTTGAAGACATATTTTCCAAAGCTCAATGTTTATTGAATTTAGTCACCATTCTTTGGTGGTTTGATTTATGTAGTGATGCTCAATCTTCCATCCTTCAATTGTTAGAGTAATTTTTAAAATCTCTCCTCCACCCCTTTTTCCCTTTTAACTTCTCTCTCTACCACTCATTCTCCCTAACTCCCTACACTCCATGCTGTTGTCAGAATGCCGCTGTTACCAAAGTTTTTCCGAGCTCAAATGCCCTCTCCTTCTCCCCCTCGACCATCCCCTCCTCCTCCTCCTCACCTTCGCCCAATGTAAAAGGATGGCCATAGTACGTTCTCTCCTCACGAATTGCACTCTAGGTTTATGGACAACTTCAAGGAGGTCCCGTTGGAGAAATGTGAGTGTGTGGAGTGTGTACCACTAAGTCGTGGGCTGTGGGAGCATGTGGTGTAGATCATATCAAGGTTGGTGTATGATTTGTTGTCCAACGGGCTTGGCAATGGCTGGATGCATCGAGACGGATCTTTCGATGTTGTTGGAGCATTGTACTCGAAGGTGCATAGCATTGGTTTTGTGTGCCTTTTCCCTTTTTTTTTTTTTCAAATTTTCTCATCTCACATGCCATTTTGGGTTCATGCGGCCTCATCTATTTTTTTTAAACAATGCTTAGAGCATCCCCAACAACCCCATCCATCCCACCCCTAAAACACTATTCATGTCCCCTCTATCCCACCCTCTAAAACACTATTTGGGGTGGGGATAGAGGGGCTGTTGAGGATGCTCTTAAAAAACAATACCAATTTTTTGCTAGATTTTGGATCATCGTGCAAGCAAGGGTCAAATTCACAAAGTTGGTTTCAGAAGGAGGTGTACTAGAGCTTGTTGGCACGAAAAAAGCCATAATACAACATCTAGTGGTGCAAGAGTACACTTGGGCATGACAAAGTAGCGCGATGGGGATTGCTTACAGGTGGGGCTAGAGATAAGACGAGTGAAGTACTGTCTTGGCTGTGGCAAGAGGCAATATAGAGGGAGAGATAAGTTTGGAGAGAGAGAGAGAGAGATGTGGACTTACGGAGTGGGTCCACATGACAATAGAACAAAGGGGCGATGGCATAAAAGGGATTACAGACACAGACACAACATGATCACTTTCTAGCATCGTCATGGTTTGACCGTTGAAAAAGGGTCAACCATGGCATACATGATGATATATTGGAGTAATTGAGATGGCGTGTAAATGAGAGACGATTAAGCAATGACGTGTAAGAAACTATCCAGCTATGCGACCGCTTAAAACATCACCTATCTTTAACTAATGCGTACTATCCACTGCCGCCCTAAGACATCATTTTCAAACTAAGAAGAGGACACTGGTACTCTATTTTTATAATAAAACATTAAATGACATATATATAGACTAAAATTAGAATCAAAATGTATTGATCATTTGATCATATAAACGTGGTAAAATGAAGTTCCTCGATTTATTGCACTGCAATTTATCATTCGCTTCTATCTAGATTGTATGATTTTTATGTAATGGTCCATACATGAATACGTCAGCTCTATCTTAAAAGTAGAAAATGATATCACTTGCTTTTTGATTATCTCATGGTATTTAGTTTAAAATGACTTCTCACGATATTTCATTTTCTAGCTACGCATCGAAAAATCCAAAGCATTCACTACCAAGTGGACGGTTATAAGTTAGTGAATAAATGGAAGTAATATAGAAAATTTCTTATCATGTCACACCTATATTTAAGCTCAAATCTACTCCTAGCCTTCAAACCCTAGCTATCACCGCCGCCGCCGTCCCCGCTGCCGCCGCCGCTACCTTCTCCAAGTCTTTATCTCCGATGCCTACTCCATCTTAATATCTTCTGCATCGGATCCATATAAAAACTCAAGCGTCATCGCCCGAGAAGGTAGCCCGCTGTCCAACCCCATCTCGAAAAAGGTTTAATTCTTGCTCCCTGGACGCTCAGTCCGTTTCACCGATGGATGTTTGCTACCCATGGCAGGCAGTTCATTTTTAGCTGCTGTTCTTTAGTTTTAGGACGATTTTCAGGCAATTTCATTTTTTTGGGATCAGAAATCCGAAAACAGACCACATTTTCCATTTCTACCCCTCCAAGTCTCCAACGAAATCCCCATCTCTCGTCTTCTTCTCTCTCCTCTCTCTCACTACCTCGAACTCGAAGCAGCATCAGCAGCAGCAGCAGCAAGCACCAAGCGGCAAGCGGCAAGCAAGCAGCGAAGCTAATTCCCCAAATCGCCTCCTCCCAAATGCGACTCCTCGCCTGAAGAAACCCTCCCCCTGCTCGCCGCCGTCGCCATGTCGCTGCCGCAGCCGCAGCCGCCGGTGGACCCCCCGGAGTGGCTGCGCACGCTGCCCGTGGCGCCGGAGTACAGCCCCACCCTCGCCGAGTTCGCCGACCCCGTCGCCTACATCCTCAAGATCGAGCCCGAGGCCTCCCGCTACGGCATCTGCAAGATCGTGCCCCCCCTCTCGCCGCCGCCCCGCGAGGCCACCATCCAGCGCCTCAAGGCCTCCTTCGCCTCCAATGCCGCCGCCGCCGCCGGCGGCGGCGGTGGCGAGGCCCCCGCCCCCACCTTCCCCACGCGGCTCCAGCAGGTGGGCCTCTCCACGAAGAACCGCCGCGCCGCCAACCGCCGCGTCTGGGAGAGCGGTGAGCGCTACACCCTGGAGACCTTCCGCTCCAAGGCGCGCGACTTCGAGCCCCCGAGGCACGCCGCGCCGCCCAAGGGCGCGACGCCCCTCCAGCTCGAGGCGCTCTTCTGGGGCGCCTGCGCCGCCCGGCCGTTCAACGTCGAGTACGGCAACGACATGCCGGGCTCCGGCTTCGCTGCGCCGGGAGAGCCGGACCTGGAGGCCGGCAATGCGGCGGCGCCGAGGGACGTCGGCGAGACGGGGTGGAACATGCGGGTGGCGCCGCGCGCGCGGGGCTCGCTGCTGCAGGCCATGGGCCGGGACGTGGCGGGCGTCACGACGCCGATGCTGTACGTGGCGATGCTCTACAGCTGGTTCGCGTGGCACGTGGAGGACCACGAGCTGCACAGCCTCAACTACCTTCACTTCGGCAAGCCCAAGACCTGGTATGGCGTGCCCCGCGACGCCATGCTCGCCTTCGAGGACGCCGTCCGTGTGCACGGCTACGCCGACGACCTAAACGCCATCAGTGAGTGTGCTCTCTACTGTTTCCGCTCTGCTTAACTATTGTGCGTTGGTTTCTTGCTTTTAGTTTCGCAGAAGTTCTACTTGACTCACTTGGAAAGTCGTCTTGGCTTTATCTTTGACTAGAAGAGTCAAAAACCTTCCTTGAGGTTCATCTTTATATATGGCATCGTGAAATTTTGCTCGTATGGGATTTTTTTTAAAGAAAGGGTAAAATTGTGCTTATTGTAGTATAATAGGCTAATGGCTGCTCCAAATGAGGCATTGTGAAATTACCATAGCTTCCAAATTTAAATTAATGCCTTTTTAGTATGTAATATTGCTTGAGAGAATTAGGAGCTGATTAGGCATAGGTAATATCCAAATAAGCCTTTTTTTGTTAGTGCAGCTTTTGATTTGTACACTCATTGGGCATAGGTAACCTTAAGATCTAAACTGATCTGTTTTTAGCTTGATGACTATATAAGTGCTGCACTGCCAACCTGCATGCGCCAGGACGTGGCAGTAAAAAAAATGGAAATCCTCAATGAACTTCATTCTGATTTCCATGATTTGTTTCAAATCATTCAGGGGTGTGTGTGCATCATAAGTTGGGACACATCTGTAAAACATGTAGGAATTAGGGCTTGCTTACATGTCATGAGCAAGACCTCAAGCTACTGGTTGATGGATGACATTGTGGTAGGGTAACAATTAGCAAACATTGTGTTGTGTGGGTAGAGCTATGATGTTGTATTGCAGCTCAAGCACTTATTATATGAATCAAAGTCCTGCTAGGTTTCCTGCTGTTCCCTACGTAGGAATTGAAGGGGTAGCTAGTGTTGCAATTTGACAAATGCAGTTGCTAACCAGTATTGTTTTATGGGACAACTACCTGGTTGATTTGTCTAACTACAAATACGACTAACTGTAACCGATCCATCCAATGATGAAACTGTTGCAAGAATTGGGTATGTGCATTTCCGAACAACTGCGTGGGCAATCCAGTTGACCAATTATCTGTGTGGTAACCCTTAGAAATGCTTATACTACAAGGATTCCTCAAAAAGAGGAACTTGTGCATGTGTTTGTGGCTTAGCAATCTTTGATAGATTACAATCAGTTAATCTTACTAGGACTCGTACTCAGAAGGGGACTTAAGGTTATCAGCATTAGCTTCCTAATATTTAAGTGGCTAATTTTTTATCATCAAAGCGTCATGGGAGAAATACTCTTGTTTTAGATGTTGATACATTTGTTGTTTGGAGTAAATTCAACTAAAATATTGTTCTTTTGAGCTGATCTGAACGGCTGAACAGCTGAAATGACTGAACTTCGAGAGCTTCTTGAGGTAGTCTCGAGATTCGGATCCATTTTGTTTGACTTGCTTTTTAAAGCGTTAGGACCCACCTTCAAAACAGCGAAAAAATGGACTAAAAAAACTAAGCATATGTCTTTTCAAAACGTAGATAAGCCATTGAGCTGTTAGGCTCAATAGAACAGGGCCTAATGTCATTGGACTTATCCAGTCCTATCATTGGTTTGTACATCAATTTAGTGATTGAAAAATGACATGGCACACCATGGTAAGGTTCCTTTGTTCCTGAACTTGTGGTCCTGTGTCGTGAATGTGGGTCTGCTCTTGGCCCACAAGCTGAAAAGTGTTAAGAGATATAATATACATCTCATATTCATAACAAAAAGATCAATACAAGAGGCAAGCAACCCTCACAGAGGGAGGCATCGATCAAGAACAGAAAATCTTCTGCTTTCTCCTCTCTTGAATGTTTTTCTCCCAACTTCCCTTTTCTTTGATCTCCTGTCTAAATTGTGGTTTCCCCAAGCTCTACTTCTCAGTTCTCTCAATTGCATCCTCAAACACTTGTATCTTTGTTGGATTTGGTTATTGAACCCTTGTGCCTTTTATTCATTTGGTGTTCATGGATTTGGATCATGACATTCCGCCATGTCATTTTTTCTTGTCCTTACCTGACAAAAAAACCGCGGGGGTTGCTTATACAAGTTTAGCGACCTACCATACTAAAAGCCTAAAACTTTTTGAGTTATAGAAGGCCAGGTCCATCTGTGTGATTACTAACATTAGGACCTCTTCATCAAGACTACCATTAAGTCTATATGTGATCATACATTTTTTTTATCACTAGTCTCTTTGATAGCCATAATTTCTTAACTATGTTTTGTAAGGATTCGGTGAAGTAGAATTTAAGGACAAAGGAAAAAGGTGGTTGTTGTGACTGTTTGTCTATGATAATTCTTCAACTAGCTTGCCTTGTTTAAGTTATTTGAAATCAATATCAACATTAGGCACATAGTTGTGCATGTGTGTCAAGATCTTTTTGTAACAATTAAGATAGTTGAATATTGAAGGAATAATGCTTCTATTTTGTTGACTTTAAAGATTAAAGCTTGTTAATGGAGTGCTTTTGTTGTCCCATGCCATGCAGTGGCCTTTCAAACACTGAATGAGAAGACAACTATCTTGTCTCCTGAAGTGCTTCTGTCTGCTGGAATTCCTTGCTGCAGGTATTGGCACATGGTTTAACATTCTGGTTTCCAATTTTCACTGTTGGCCATTATTTTGAGTATTGGGTATAATGATTGATAGATACTTCTCCAAAGCAGATTGGTTCAAAACCCTGGAGAATTTGTTATCACATTCCCTGGAGCTTATCATTCTGGTTTTAGCCACGGTAGGCCATCTATCATGACCATATTCATAGGGGCAATGTACTTATTGCAAATAATCTTCCTTTAGTAAGTTGTCTGTTTGTACAGTATGGACCACTTCCATTTATTACTGTGAAGGAAATGTTGCAGTTTTCTGTTATTTTAGCTAGAAATGCTACCCTTGCAATTTATTTGTAACTAAAGCCTATTTGGAACGTCATAATTTTCCTGATTCCTGAGTGAGGTGAACAGTTCCCATGAAATTCCTACACTCCAAACAGGGTCTAAGGTGGCTGAGTAATAGAAACATTGGTCGATCAAAAATAATTTATGATAAAAACTACATGTGCGATGTGTTAATGCATACTTCATAGCTTTTTAGGGAAACCAACAATGGAATTGCAGCCATCTGAAATAACTTTATTAACGCAACTGAGTATACCTGTGTTCATAGTTCATCGTTCATATTTTCATCTAATTAAATCATTCACATCCTCACATATGTACAATATGATCCTTCTGTCTCCTACTCTCCATGTTTACACCCAAGTCCCAACCTTGCTCTTGGGCCATGTGATAACAACCTGATCTCATATTTCCAGTTGTTGACTTGATCGGTATCCTTGATACCATTTCATATGCCTTAAATGGACAATATTTCTGAGCTGTCTGGATCTAAGCTTCCGCTAGAGAGACTCAAAATTGGAATCTTGTAAATTATGTCATAAAAATATATCACAACCATGTCTACTTGCAAAATCAGATAACAGTGAATGTAAATTATGGTTAAGCTTGGATACATGCAAGCAAGAGAGTCCAGCTGTTCAGGATCTCCAAGCTACGGCCTTTGACTTTGAAACTTTACTGTTGCCCTATGTAAAAAGTATAAACTTATTAATGGATGTGCACCTTCCCTAGTATGTGTTCCCCATTAAAAAATAATCTTGTTAATTTAGGTTTGGATTTGATTGATTGAACTTGTGTTATAAATTACTGACTATATTGTGAGTTGACTGATCTAACTAAAGTTCATGTGATTAAAGTATGGATCTTCTACTCCATTCAAACAAAATTTCTACTAGCTAGCTATAAAGTCAAACCCTGATTAATTGTGATTTTCAGTATATAAAAGGATTTTAAAAAGAATAACTGCTGGAACACCAAAATTCATAACAGAACACAGTTCCATTTTTTTAAAAAAATAATGTGACTACATTTTATTGGTAGAGCGTTGCATTTGCATGTTGATTTCATGTATTGTAGCCACCAAATCACTATTATGTTTTAAAGTTGCCATTCGATTTCTTTCCCTGAACAGTTAGGAATACCAGTTCTTGCAAAGGATCTCCACTGCTATTAAGAAAACAATTATTCTATTTAACTATTTCATTTGTGCAGGATATAATTGTGGTGAAGCAACAAACATTGCAACACCCCACTGGTTGCAAGTGGCTAAAGAAGCTGCAATCCGGAGGGCTTCAACTAATTGTGGTCCAATGGTGTCTCATTATCAGCTGCTTTACAAGCTAGCATTATCAATACGTCCAAGGTGTGCTGCAATAAATATGATGACACTCTTTTGTTGTTATAGAGCTGGGTTGTGTAACAATACTGGAGAAGATGCCATCCTCTCTCTTTAAAGTTAATTGACATGACCAGCTATATTACTGGAATTTAAACTATTTGTGACACGGATTGTAGGTTCCTATGATTAAACTAGTCTTTTTAGTTATAGCGTAACTTCTAGGTCTTGAACAAAATGGATTACGGCTAGCAACTCTGTTTTGTGTTTGCAGTTTGTTGTGGTGATTTTTCTAGTGTCAGATTTGTGGAGCTGTATTTATTCTGAAAGATAATTTTCCTTTATAGCGAGCTCAAGGATTTTCATGCTGTGCCAAGAAGCTCTCGATTAAGGAACAAGAAGAAGAAGAATGAAGGTGATATGATGATCAAAGAAAACTTTGTTGGAAGTGTGACTGAAAACAACAATTTACTTAGTATTCTTCTGGATAAGGGCTCTTGTATAATTGTTCCAGAGATTGCATTTCCTCTTCCATCCTTTCCTGTGATGGTGGAGCCTAAAGTCACTTCCAAACAATGTTTGACAGCTGGTCCCTATAGCTTTTGTCAGCAAGCAACGGAAAATATGCCTGTTGATGTGTTAGTAGACAAAGGCAAAGGGATCGAGGACATGACTGGGTCACAATCAGCTAGTGAAACATATTTCTCTGCATGCAACAGAAGAAAACTTTATCAAACAAAATGTGGCAAACTTGATACTGCTGCTTTCTGCCTATCAGCATCAGAAATACAGAGTGGCATACCTGATAAAGATCAATCACATCTAGGAGGTGGGCTCTTAGATCAAGGGCGGTTGCCATGCGTTCAATGTGGAATATTAAGCTTTGCTTGTGTAGCCATCATTCAACCTAAAGAAGCTGCAGTCCAGTATATTATGTCTAGAGAGTGCATCTCATCAAGTGCAAAACATGGAGAAATTGGTAAATCAGACGATATCTCAAATTGGATAACTGCAAATCATGAGATAGTTCCTCAACAAGGTTAGCAAAATTTGGATATTTTATTCTTAATGTTAATCTCCTATGCAGAAACTAATCACTTTTACCTGATCATTTGTTTTATCTCTCATTTTGGTAATGTTAATCTCCTATGCAGAAACTAATCACTTTTACCCGATCATTTGTTTTCTCTCTCATTTTGGTGTTCAATTAGTCCTGAATTGTTATTTTATGCAGTATATATAATCCTAATCCTACTAACACTATGTCGGGTGTACTGTAGTGCGTGCGAACAGTAATGCATGGAACAACAATTTAGTTAGGAATAGATGGGATTAGTTATATTTGATTAGGTCCCAATCTCTTATAGATGGAATTAGTTATTTGTTTCCAATATGCTAAACATGAAATCAACTAAGTTAGTCCAGTGGCGCTGCACCTATGTCAGCATTGCTCCTCACCGGCATCCTCTCGCCTTCTTCCACTCATCTCTCATGCAGTAGATATGCATATAACACCATTTGATTCTCCAATTTATTCTGTATACTAGTTTTGGAGTAATTGTTTGCTGAATTAATGAGTTTCCTCCCTAATTATCTCTTTTCCAGTTAGTTATTGTTTGGTTGTCATATTTCTTTCTTCTATGGTGCGCAAGACCCTATTATCTAATTCTATTATGTTTTTGTAATGTTTTTTATATCATCATGTCTGCTTTGAGCAAATAGCATCGTTACAACTCCCACCAGGGATACACTAGGTCCTGAAAATAAATAAAACAGATAATTTTATTATAATAAAGTTAGTTTTCTTTATTTATAAATATCATGTCTCTTTCCAGCAGGGCAAGCTTCTGGAGCAGATGATAATGTAATGCGTAGCATAAGTTTAGCTCAAGTGTCTGATCGGTGTAGACAACTATACAGAAGCGACAGCAATGGATGTACTTCTGCTCTTGGGCTTCTAGCTTCTGCTTACGATACATCGGATTCTGAAGAGGAAACGGCTGACAATGTATCAAGTAACAGTGAGAAAAATGATGCAGCAAATCAAGGCACAAATACTCATTTTTTGGGAGCAAGTACAGTTCGTGATCAAGTGACAAATTTGCAATTGTATAAAGAGGAGCGTGAAGACAGAAACACAGTATCTTCGATGAGACCCATAGAGTGTGCCAAGTGGTCAATAACTCATCCTAGTAGGCAGAGAGATATCAGCCATTTTACAGGGCTGGGAGACCCAGGAACTTCCTATGAGAAGTTTCCTGCTTATCTTGATTCAGTTGATGGTCTAACTAAATCAGGTGTTAAAGTCTCTGCAGATACTTGTATAAGCACAAGTAAAGCCCCAAAGGAACCAGATGTGCTGACCCTGCTAAAGTACAGCCATGATTATTGCAGAATGCATGTATTTTGTCTAGAACATGCTCTGGAGACATGGACACAACTTCAACAAATTGGTGGTGCTAATATTATGCTTTTGTGCCATCCGGGTATTTACATTGTTCCCTAGTTTCTACGGTGTTCCTAGGGCATTTCCTGAGTTATTTGTCTTTCACTATGTTCTCTTAATATCTTAAACTTGACAAGTAGGAGTTTACACACTGAATATTAACTTATTTGAGATTAGTTGTGTATTTTATTGATTATGAGTCTTGGGGCTGTATATTAAATTGTGCTAAATATTAGTTTTAGTCGTAAGATGTGGAGCAGTAAAAACCTAAAAAAATAGATTTTGTTATATAGAATGGTATCCTTTTGAGCTTGCTATCTAGTACAAGTTTGTTGTTTGGTTCTGTTTGAACTTTTCTGAAAAAAAAACTATATATGTATTTACAAGAAACACAAATGAAATCAACTGCTCTCTGAAATTTTGAAAATGAGCTTTAGATCATTTTGTTCTATAGTTCATGAAGGTGCAAGAAGGGAATGCATCAGAACTTTTTCTGCTTTCAGATTCTGTGAAATATGGGTTACATTTATCATGATACATGAGTCAGAGTTATTTCATTCTTCTTTTGAGTAATCTTCATTAAATTATTGCTAGAATCAACAGAGTAGTTGTTTTTAGTTATGGGACTGCTTAATCCTGCATTTTTTTGGGTTGGTAAGATGAAGTTCATCATTGGTAATTTACATTGAATTTGCAGAATACCCTAGAGCAGAGTCAGCAGCCAAAGTCATATCAAAAGAACTTGGTATGAAGCATGATTGGAAAGAGATCACTTTTGAAGAAGCGACAGAAGAAGACATCAGAACAATTCAGTTGGCTCTGCAGGACGAAGATGCTGAACCCACAAGCAGTGACTGGGCAGTAAAAATGGGTATCAACATATATTATAGTGCCAAACAGAGCAAATCTCCACTTTACAGCAAGCAGATACCATACAATTCCATCATTTACAAGGCATTTGGCCAAGAAAACCTGGACAATTTGACAGCTTATGAAGGACAAAGATCAGGCACAATAAAGAAAAAAGTGGCTGGATGTTGGTGTGGGAAAGTTTGGATGTCAAACCAAGTTCATCCATTATTAGCCCGTGAGCATGATCAAAATTTTGATGTAGTTAACAGCAAACCGATATTCAGTGCTAAATCACATGACAAAATTCAAGAGGAACCATCAACTAGATGTACTACACTGGTCAGCAGAAGCCCATCAAAAAGAATATCTGGAAGGAAAAAGGGGGATTCTGTTGAGAAATCTAAAAACAAAAGGAAGAGATGCAGTGCTTCTGATGAAGCTAATTTGCACTGCAGTGACCTTGAGATGAATTCTGAAGCTACTTACGACCACCGTGGAAACTCTGATGATCATGACAAATATGACGATGGGAATGAAATCGAGGAAGCACCAAAAACTCAGAGCTATCAGCAGCGTAAATTGCAAAACATGAAGAAGAAAACAAGTTCTAAGAAGCAACAGGATGATAAAAGAAACAGCAAGTTTCATGAATCATGCAATGAAGACAATGATGTGGACAGCTGGCTTAACCTAGATTTTGATGACACCACAACAGGCAACTGGGATAGCAGTCCACAGCAAGGATTTGATGCTGCTAAATTGAAATCTGGAGGTAAATTGCTGGGTGCTAAGAGAAAATCTAATAAGGACAAGCCAGGTGATGACCTGTCAAATGGAGTCAGCAAATTGCAAAAGATGAACAAGAAATTAAATTCTAATAACAAGCATAGAAATGATAAGGTAAATAGACAGTTTGGAGAAGATCACATTGAAGATAGCACTGCTGGCTATTTGCTTAATGTAGAGGGAGGAGACAAAGCCACACTGGATAGTTGGGATGATAAAATTCCAGTAGAAAAAACCAACGATGTTAAAGTGAAATCTAAAGGCAAAATGCAAAACTGCAAGAGAAAAACCAGCAAACGTCAAGCAAGTGATAAAGAGCCAAAGTTTTCTTGTGATATAGAAGGGTGCGACATGAGCTTCAGCACACAGCAGGACCTGCAGTTGCATAAGCGTGATATTTGTCCTGTAAAAGGATGCAAGAAGAAGTTTTTCTGCCACAAGTACTTGCTTCAGCACCGCAAAGTACACATGGATGAAAGGCCACTTAAGTGTGCATGGAAGGGCTGCAAGAAGACGTTCAAGTGGCCATGGGCAAGGACGGAGCACATGAGGGTACATACCGGGGTGCGACCGTATGCATGCAAGGAACCTGGCTGCACTCAGACATTCCGGTTTGTGTCAGATTTCAGCCGTCATAAGAGAAAGACTGGCCATTCCTGTGACAAGAAAAAGAAGAGCAGTACATAACTTCTAACCCCTGTGCGCAAGTACAGGTTTCTTCTCTGACAATGATTTGAAGGGGGTGCTAATTGAATAATTGCATTAGATTCCATTCCCTCATTAGGAGTCTAATTTATTCCATTATTTACCACCTCTGCATGACAGCCAATTTTCCATTAATTTAGGTCTAACTGACCTGCTGTTGACTGGGATTATTCCAAGTCAATTGTATTGTTCTTTTGTTCATCCCAATTTTTTTGGGGAAATTTCTAATGTCAGCCTGGTTAAACTAACATAATTCCCTTGTTTGTGGAAGGCGTGTTAATCTATGCTTAGGTGTTCCTTTTTCTGAGCATAGCCTGGAGTATAAATTATGCTCAGGCTTTGCACTAGTTTTTTGGTTTGGCCAAAATTATATCCTGGAAAAGTGTTTCAGTCAAGGTGAAAGGTTCGTTGTTGATTTTTTTTTCATTTTATCTCAACTTAAGGCTTGCTGATTTCCAGTTGTTTAATTTGTAGCTTTGATGATTTCTTGCCTGAACTAAATAATTGAGCTTCGTTCTCACTTCTGCCAGTTTGTATGATAAAAGCACATGTACTTTGATTTATGCGATCACAGAGGATTTCTGCACAGTAGCGATTCGAGTCCAGTAATAATGATATAGCCTTTGCTATGTATGTTATCTTTTGGGAGTGCCTACATAATCAAAATGCAGTCAAACCGTCAAATGGCTTGGTGCCCAGGCCCCTATCTGGTACAGTCTATTCAGTTGCTTTTGGTTTTCTCACAATAAAAGAATGCTTCTCTAAAGCCAAATGTTTCGGTTTTTTTTTACAGACGCTTCACAGAGCTCTGAAAGTTGACGGCTGAGTCAGCTTCAAACAATTTGGCTTTACTGCTTTTTTCCCCCGCACAAAGATAAAAAAAGCAGCTGCAATCCGAGAGTTTACTTACTGGCACATGATGCTGCATGAGCCGATCTGTATCCTGTAAATCGTGTACACCGTGTGTAGCCATATTCGTTTCCTTCGCTGTTGTTTTTTCACGGCTATTTCGCAGGCATCTGCACATATGAGCAGTTTCTGCAGACGATTTTCGTAACATTTTTTTACTCGGTTTCAACTAGGGGTGAAAACGGTAGGGTATGGGCCGGGTAGGAGTCTTTCCATACCCTACCCTATTTATTTTTCTTCAGGTACGGATATGGATATGGGTGGTGACCGGGTAGGGTGCGGGTACAGATACGGGTATTTACGGACGGGTAGAAAACGGTTTTTAGGTATAATACGGACGGATACAATACGGACATTGGATACGTAGCGGGTAGTATATGAATTACCTATAATAAAAAAATATGATAAAAATTTTCATCTTACACACATAGTTACACAAAATAACTGTACACATAGGAACCAATTAACATACGAAACATAGTTCAATTTCATGCAACACGTAGTCTAATTTAATGCAAGACATAATGCAATTAACATACAAGACATAGTCCAATTTCACGTAACACATAGTCCAATTAGTATACATAGTCCAATTAACATAAAAGACATTGTTTAATTTCATACAACACATAGTCCAGTTACTATACAAGACATAATACAATTTTGATACACACATAAAGTTCAAATCACACAAAATAATTCATATAATCATGCATGCTCGAATATATAAGTCTCAACATCTTCCTCCATCCCTGTAGCATTCATCACATCAACCATGATTTCAATATCCTCTAGATCTGAAATTAGCACACAATATATTAGTAGGTAACAATAAAGACATATTTAATGCATAAATGAATAAAAAAGATAGATTAAAACAAACCTTTTTCCGAAACAATCATCTAATCCTTAGTATAGACCAAGGCTTTAACAATTTCTGGAGCAAGTCGACTACGAAATGCATGAATAACGCGTCCATCGGCGTTAAATGCTGACTCCGAAGCAACCGTAGATATTCGCGTAGATAACACATCACGAGCAAGACAAGAAATAATAAGAAAATTTGTCATTTTGCCTTTTTCACCATGATAGAATATCAAATGCCGCATCACCTTCACTGATCTTCAATGGCGCCTCATTCATATACACATCCAACTCTTAATAGATTACTTAGATCACATTCTTTTGCACGCTTTTTAAATATCTCTAACTGTTGAGATGATCTTTTGACAATTGTTATGAACCCCTTATGTTTTGAAGGGCATCTCCAATTAATTCTAACCCATATCTAGCAACAAGGTTTAATATGTGATTTGCACATCTAACATGAAATTTTTTCCATCATATACAAGCAAGCCTTGTGCATTTTCAACAATCACATCAACAGCTACTTTGGTTGAAAAACATTGCCCAAAGATATGACAAACAATTTCTTGTTAAGGTTTCAATTCAACACATTTGAAAAAAATGTTTCACCCAATTTTATTCCTGAATTACCGCCTTCTACATGGATAAAATTGATAATCCTTTTTTTGCATGTTTCAATTATCATCAATCCAATGAGCTGTCACACATGTATGCATTAATTTCACATTAAAGAAAATAGCTTGTTTCATGATAAAAACTTAGCAGCTTCTACCAAGAATATATGATTACTAGATGATTCAATTTAAAAGCTAGCAATGTTACATGTAGTAGAAGGCTATATAGGATATTTTGCATAAGAAATACGTGTATGTCCAAAGTATAAGTATTACAGAAACTACATGCATTCAGGCATACATGACAAAAACACTAGGAGAAAAATAAAGAGGATTCCCATGATGCAATTGAGACTGTAACTACTAATTGGTGACGCGGGGAGGCGCAGATGGCGGCGACCTCGGCGCAGGGGTGGCGGTGGACGACGACGTGTGGAGGAGCAGATGGTGGCGGCGGGGAGGCGTGGATGGCGGGCTGGCGGCGGCGGGACGTGACTTGGAGAATGGAGAGGGAGGAACTGAGGAGAGGGTAAACGCTAAGCTATTTTGAAGTGGGCTAATAGGCTGCTGGGCTGAACCGGTTGAATTGCTAAAGAGGGCTTCTGAAAGGTCGAGTATCCGCTTTCGTGTACTGCATTCGCACCGATAGATCGGTATTTGTCCGGTATCGCCTGAATCAGTATCCGATCAGTATCCGAACCTCTCTCGTCCGGTACTACCCATACCAAGATTTCGACAAGAGATTACCCCTACCCGTACCCGATTTTGCTGGCCAAAAATTACGCCGAACTGGATACGGGTGGAGTATTACCCGACCCGTTTTCACCCCTAGTTTCAACCTTTTTTTGTCTTTTCTCATCTGTAAAAAATTGTATCACTAGAGTGGAAAAAAATGTACTGTTAAATTTAGAAGCTTCCAGCAAAGCGGATGGCTGTGCTCAGGGTGGCGATGACTCGTCATTGTATGGACGATTTTCATACTTTTTCTAGTCCACTGTAATGTTTTTTTGACCTATTCTCAGCTTAAAGTCTTTTAATAATAATATTTATGCTAAACCAATGCCACATACAATAACTCTAGTTTTTGAAAACGAGGATGTCACATGGGGCCGGCAAACGTCACGGTGCAATGTGTGAGAGGGGGCGGATGTCATGATACGCGGCGTAGTTAGAGGGTCTACGCGATGCGAGCCTATAGTATGTGTATGTAGCCGTCGTGATGTCTTGAGAGAGGCGATTAGGAGAAAAGAATTAGACAAAATTAGACCATCGAATTAATGTCTAAAATAAAGTATATAAAAAGTGATACGCGGCGTAGTTAGAGGGTCTACGTGATGCGAGCCTATAGGGCGTATGTACGAGTCAGCGTGATGTCTTGAGAGAGGCGATTAGGAGAAAAGAATTAGACAAAATTAGACCATCGAATTAATGTCTAAAATAAAGTATATAAAAAGTACTTGTTATTTTATAGCAGTAGAGATAGAGATATAAAAATAGAGATCAATCCTAAAGGCCACGTTCTTTTTTCAGAACAAAAGAAAGGGATTTTTTTTCCCCACGTGCACAGGCCACAAGCGACACGCCGGGCTGCCTACCGAGACGCGAGGCGGACGCATCCCCGGCTTCTCCGAAGCTTCAGGCCCGACCGCCCTAGCCAAAAGCCCAGCCCAGCCCAGCCCAGGCCCAGCCCTCCTCCGGGTCCACGCCCCCCACCGTCGCCGGTCTCCCCGCGTCTGACCGCCGCGTGGGCCCCCACCGCCCCGCGGTCGCACGCTAGTCAGACGACACACTGCGCGTCACATGCGCACAACAGCCTCCCCTACCCTGGCTCCGTTCCAACACCCCACAAATTCTATTATTAAAAAGTCGCGCTCAGCCTGGGCAACCAGATTCCCGCGAAGCCCTCCCGTTCCGCGGGTAGAGAAATAAGAGAGGAGCTTAGGGGGCTACGTGGAAAGGTGGCGCTTCGTAAAAAGAGGCGCTCCTTTTTTTTTTACGCTTTTACCCCTCCTCCTCCGCCCCGACGAGACGACACCTCTCTCTTTCTCTCTCTAGGGTTTTTCCCCACTTCGCTGCTTCGCTTCCCCACCTGCTCTCTCTCTCTCTCCTCCCCGTCGCCGTCTCGCCCTCTCCGAGGAGTCCAATGGCGGACGCCGACGCGAATCCCCCGCCCAAGTCGGACCCGGACGCGTCCCCGATCGCCTCGATCTCCCTCTCCTCCGACGGCGGGGACGCGGCGGCGATCGAGGACCAGCTCGCCGGCCTTGCCGTCGCTGACGAGCTCCCCGCCCCCTCGGGGTGGGAGGACGGCCCCGTGCCCGGCGGCGCCGATGAGGCCCCCGCCGACCAGCTGCAGGTCGCCGCGGCGGCGGGCGCGGATTCCAAGCTGCGGTTCCCGCGGCGGCCTGGGGAGCCGGATTGCACCTACTACGTCAAGTTCGGGAGCTGCCGCTTCGGGATGAAGTGCAAGTTCAACCACCCGGCCCGGAAGAAGCGGAACAGAGTAGGTGTCCTGGTGCTGGAGCTAGCAGTAGTAAAACTCTGTGCTGAACTTTATTTCTTTCGATGTTTTTTGGGGATTATTTATTTAAGGGTGCTTTGATCTGCTTGTGGTGATGGCGATTTGGGGTTTGGTGGTTTGTGGTTGTGGATGGGGTAAAAAGAAGCAGCTTTTTTTTTCATGTGGTTGTGCGCGCTTGTGTGTGCAGGTGAAAGGTAGCGGGAGCAGCGGCAGCGGGAGCAACAGCAGCAGCAATAAAGCTTCGTCGCCCGATGGTGAACAGGTGATTCTTCATTTTCACGCTTTGCCTCAGCATGTGTTTCTGGGTTTTTTTTTTTTTTGTGCGTGCGTGCATGCCCGTCTAAATTTGGCACCTTGCGGAGACTGCGGAAGAAGTTGGCTGGAGCAATGGAGCCTTGTCTTTTCTGATGTGTTGCATCGCAGTTGCACCAATATTGGTGGTGGTGTTGTTTTCTTTCGAGCGGGTAAATGCATCCCTGTTAGGAAGTTTGGAGTATGCATTTATTTATTTTTATGTTGTCGAGGTCCAGTAAGATGTGGAGTTGTGTGTATTGGCGAATGCATATAAGTTTCCATACATGGTGTTTGCATGTGGTTGATGCTGGGGGGATACGCATGCTTATACGATATCCTTGCAGTTATAAGCTAGAGGTGTGTTACTTGTATCAAATTTCATCTTATGACGTGAGCAATTAATTCGCAAACTAGATAAGTGTGTGTTGCTTCATTAGGTTATGAAGCAGCTAAAGTGCTAAACATGGTAATTTTTTGGAAGTATTTACACCCAACTACCCAAATGCACCTAGACCCCAATTGATTTTTAAAAGTCGATTAATTAAGAGTCATTGCATTTTTCTTTCATCTTTATATCAGGATGAAGAAATGTGTGTGCTCTAGAGTTCAATATGTGCCCTTTCCCATTCTGGTGCTCATATAGTGTTGTGTGTGGATACAATTTGTCTGAAAAATCAGAACTATCATGCTCTGTTGTGATGAGCGTCTGTCATGTTAAAGTTGCAAATGCACGCGCAACTTTTCGAATTCCTTAGTCTTTGCCTCCGATGGAGTTTCCAAATTCCTTTGTTTCGCTGCCTCCGATGATTTTATGAGATCTATTAGCACATACAATGGTGCAAGATATTGTGATACTATCAAGACAATATCTTCCATGTGAGTTCTCTTTTAATGTGACAGCAAAGCTCCTGCCCTTTTTACTCAATTTTTTATACGAGTTTTAATCTGCACTACACCTTGATTTTTGCTCTTTATCACTTTGTAGGGATCACAACTGTTATATTGTTGCTTTTCCTAAATTAGTATATAATAATAATCTGGGTTGGTCAGAGTCTTCATATTGTAGAAATTGAGGCAATTGAGATTTGTAATCTTAGAATGTAATGACCACTAACCAACCATTTGGCATTGCATGAACCTACCACTGAAGTCATCAACCAACCAAAATTGTAATAAACCAATCTAGAAAAACTTGAGCTAACCAGAAGTTGGGGGATTTGCAAAAGCTAGATCACCATCACAATAGCTAAAACACAATTGTGTTTTAACTGGCGGCACGATTGGATGGTTTGTTGTTTGTTATAACCTTCCTCTGCTTATTCTGTTATTCAATACCAAGGTTATCCTTGGTGATAGGCGGTAGGTGGGCGGCAAGCAGGACCCTAGCGCCTAGGGGGCCTAGCCGCGCAAACTAAATAAAGAAATTTGAGCTATTATACTTGTAAATTTGTAAGACAAAGTACAGATGTCACCCTGCCAAGCATATTCAAGGCATATACGCTAATTAGTAAATGCTAACTAACTCAGTAACTCATTTTAGGCACTAATACACTACACGGTGCACTGCATTACTTCAGTACTGCACAAGTGCACAGTTCGGCAGCAAGGCAGTACTGCAGTAGTGGAGGTCTGGAGGAGGGGGCCCTAGGAGGTGTATTTGAAGGCCAGCAAGGCAGCTGCAGCTACAGCCTGCAGGGGACTACGGTAGAAAGTGAGAGAAGGGGGAGGGGATCAAGCTGTAGAGGAGGACCACCATGGCACCACCGGGCACTGGTCGGCTGGAAAAACTGAAGAGGGGAAGCATCTAGCAAGGCGGTGGCCTAGGGATGGGGTTATTACCTCGGTGGAGGAGAGGAAGGGGAACCTTGACAGTTGAAGGAGACAACAGCCGCGGTGATGTTGAAGAAGATGGCGGCGGCGGCAGCGATTTGGGCGGGCGGCAGCTGCAATTTCAGCAGGGAGGCCACGCCACGGGTAACCCTAATCATGACCCCACCCCCATGGTCCCGATTTGTGCTGGCTCGGGCAGTTGGGCCCCTTACCCCACCTTTTTTCCCCACTGGTCGCCACCCCAGCCAGCACTGCCCAGCGTTGACCCAGCCGTCTAGGCGCTGCCCAGCGCTGCCTAGCACCATGTTGGCAGGCTGCTCGCCCAGGTGACCAGTTAGGCCAAAATCGTGGCGGCTAAGATGTGCCTAGTGCCTACGTGGGACCTAGGTGGCACCTAGGGAAACACTGTTCAATACATGCACTATTTTGGTGTTTCCACATCCATCAATGATGATATAAGGAGATAATTGATTTAATTATTCTTAGTCGTATGGTCAAGGTATACTTTTAAGATTAAACGGTTTCATTTAATTGTTTGTGGGTATTTTTCAAATAACTGTTGCTGAAGCATATTAATATGTCCAACTGCCTATTTTTATATTGACACTCCTTTGCTCTGTGGTAAATTAGCAAAAATATGTATTTACAATTCTAAACTGGTACGTGTCATTGGATTCACTTTGGCTGATGTTTGTAATTTTCATTTTAACTTTGTATCAGACTCCTAAAGAAGAATATGAAGGTCTTGTTCCAGATATTTCAACTGAAATAGATCCATTGGTAAGCCTTCTTTACTTTGTTTTTAGAAATGAACATCTATTTGACATGATCACAAAAGATGTAGTGTACTACCTTTGCCCATTGTTTGTTTATTTTTCTGGTGAAACTGCCTCTTCCACAATGAGTTTGACTAGTTTTTAAGCAACTGCAAAGGTGTGTCTCCAGAGCTGATCGCGGCAAAAAAATGTGGCATGCCATCCTAAGACCATTTTGACTATGAATAATATGGCTTGGGCAGTCAAGCTAGCGATTAGTTCTTTGGTGTACATTATATTAAACTTCGTTAGCTTAACTGTGAAATGCTGAGGCCTACTTTTCTGTAGGGCTTTGCTGATAAGGGGAGCACATCTAACTCAGAAAACCTCAAGAAGTCATCTTATGAGGTCAGCAGTCAGCATTACTTTTCAGTTAGTGAAACACCAATTTTATATCTGCAGAACTTGAGTCAGATGTATGTGAAAGAATTGCTTTTATGGTGTGCAATGAGTACTGTGGCGCACTATTCAAGTAATGCCTGGCACTGTAACACGTGATAAGTGCCACAGGTATGGACCGTATGGTAGCAGCGAGTAAATATATGCATGGGCATGGTTGTTACAGCTGTAAGGCGAGGCGAGCTGGTTGTACTTCTACCTTTTTAACTTTGCAATGCTTAATGCTCGAGCTGAGGCAACGCCATAGACACTTTTAAAAGTAAGTTTGCACACAAGAATAGGATATGACTGTACTGTTCAGTCTTACTGATGGGCCAAACAAGAAGCTTTTGGCCCAACAACGCTCATCCCATTAGGCTTATGGTATCCCATGCCTCTCCTTCCCCTTCGACCCACTCAATCCAAACTGGACAGCGGCTGATGGGAGCAAATGGAGAGGGATTAGCAGGAGGAGCACATGCGACTAGTGTGTCAGGTGTGTTTTTTTTTTTTTTGGGGGGGCAGCGTCCTCTGTGCTCCACACTGGCCTTCACCCCCTGCTCCATGCTGCCCCTCTGGCCTCCACCTGGTTCTACCTCAAATTCAGCAGCAATGACCTTGGATCCCGCTGTTTTGGCCCCTTGCTTGTGTCGGTCTCCACCTTTGACCACCTTACCGTGTTGGCATTCTTGAACCGATGCTTCAATGACTTTTTGACAACCATGTGCATTGCAACATAGACCTTACGACTAAGTATAGCATAAGAGTCCTAGTTAAATTAGGGGTAGGTTTGTCCAAATTAAAGATAAGAGTTCTAGTTAAATTATTAGGTATTGTTTTTGGAATAAAAGACATTTTTTAGGGATAAGAATAAGAATGTGATTCTTATACTCATATGAAAGACTGACCAGATTATATTGGAGAATAAATTAAAAAAATTGGATGAATAAACAGACAAACCTATAGTCTTTCTCTTCTAAAATTAAGCCTTAGATCCTCTCCAACATATCATGGAGGAAGAGCCCTAGCAGTGGCTAGATGAGGGTGTGCACCAGACTCTCACTTCCTTGGTCCTTGGATCCATACCCAACTAACCCATGCAGCAACAATTCTGCTTTTACTACTTACCTTTGTGTTTTTCTCTATTGCAGGTGATTGATGTGAAGAAGGGAAGAACGGAGCCAAAGGAACTTAAGGTTAACTATTATAATGAAGTTATAAATGCTATCGTGTTTGTTAATGCTCGAGTCTGTTCAATAAATGTATCTGAAATTTCAGATTTCTGAGGAGGCTGAGAGAAGAAATTATTTCAAGCAGTTAGATGGGGCAGATCAAAAGGTTCACAAGTCTATAACCTTTACATTTAATCCCTTGGGAAATCTCTTGATAGTCCACACAGAGGCCATATGTTTTTTTTGTTTTTTTATGCTACTGTTAAGAATTTTCACTAAGAATATAATGTCCATATCTGAGATCTTTGTTTTTCCATGAATGCTAATGCCATCTCTGCTGGATATGGGAGCAAACTTCATCCTTTACATGTCCTTACTTGAAGCTTCCTCCAACTGAACCAACCTAGTTATTTATATATTTGCCACATTAACATGATAAAAATAAATTCATGCTCACACAAATTTTTTTCATTGTGTACAATGGTATAGACTGATGATCTTTTGAATGATCTGTATCTTGTATGAAGCCCTCAAATCATTATTACCTGATTATACTGTCTGCCGTTTCTGAATTTTGGAGATTCCAAAGGCTGCCAGAGAGAAAAGAAAGGAAGTCATTTCGGAAGGTAGCACTCAGGAGGAATGCAAGGTTTGTTTGATATCTTTCGCTCTGTTGAATGTTGGTATGTTTGTTGATTTTATTCTCTCTTAGATTTGCTCTGAGCTTTGCGAGGAAACCTTTACTTTGATTTTTTTTTTTTTGTTGTGTTATTTCTATATTTGACTGAATTGTTTGGTGTACTGTGTCTTATGGTTAAAATGAATGAATATCCACTTCAAATAGTGAAGTCTATTCCAATCATAAATCCATTATACGGTAATGGCCAATCCAAACAAGTTACTTCCTATAGTCCAGGTTGTAACTGACCATCCATTTGCCTTCATTGTGGAAAGAACATGGCCATTGGAGTTATTGAATTAAAGCCAGGTGGAATCAATTGAGGTGCCATTCTACTTTGTGTTATTAAACAGATCAGCTGGTATCACATTTTTTTCCTACCTTGAAAATACAGGTCCAAAATGAGCCCCTAGTCCATGTAGGGAGTAACCACGTACCCATTACCATGAAGTTTGCATTGGCTCTGCTTGGAATGCATGGTTTTCATAGGAAATTTGTAGGAATTGCTGTCAGAAACAACAGGCTGGTGGGAGCATGGGGCCCTTGGCCCATTAAGTCTTAGTCGAAAGCCCAACAATAGCTAGTAATTACAGGAAATAGTTTGATTCTCAGTAATCAGTAAGAGTTATGCATGCAAAACAAGGCCTTAATCTGCACTAGATGATCATATTGATAAGACTAGGAAATCAGTACTACAAAATGCTTACGGGCTCAATAAATATATTGAATTGATGTGGGTTGGCCAGTTGGGCAGGCTTGCCTGATTAGCCTGCATGGCCCACCTGGAAATGTTGAGTTTATGGGGTTAAGGGCAGGATCTCTGGAGTTACAAGCCAAGTGGGGTTTTTCTGTCTCTTGAGATTTCACCCTTGGTTTAACTACAATAAACTCGGTTAGAGTATGATGTTCTGAACTGAGCGCATGTCTCCACCATCACAACTTTCTCCTATTGTCTCAAGTTCACCTAGTCTGTCCCACAATAATACCCACAATAGCTTTTCAGTGGCTTCCCTGTTTTGTACATAAATTATAGTTGCATGCCATAGATGACCAACAGATTATGCATACTGTAATGTAATGCTATCGTACTTACATGCCATAGATACTCAACAAATTGTGCTTCTTGTAATGCTTCTTCTAACTCGAGTAAAGTTTCCCTATGGTGTAGCTCTGTTTTTGTAAGTTAAAAAAGCTGATGGTAACGTGTAACCATAGTTTTGTACTGCACACAAACACACTTGCTCAATAACACAAACATTTGATGAAAAATCTAACTGGGTGGTAGGGATTAGTTCTCTGATGACATCTGATGGAAAATATAACTAGGTGGTAGTGATTAGTTCTCTGATGACAAATCTATCATTGTTCTTTACCCTTTTCCTAAAACATCATCTTCCAGTACTTTTTAACACCGGGAGGATGCAAATTTGGAAAATCTTGCAAGTATCTCCACCGCGAAGGAAAAGATGGGAAAACAGAAGCTGAGAAGGTTGACCTGAATTTTCTAGGTCTTCCACTTCGTCCAGTAAGTCCTCCATTGGTTTATTCAACTTGTATCCTATCCATTTGAGTTGCATTAGGTTACATTCACAGTTAAGGAGATATATTGTGAAAATCAATAACTTGAACAATCATGCAATACATGTAAGGCACTGTTCTTTTCAGCTTAAACTAAAATTAACAGCTACACCTAGAAATTTCTCATTTTTGTACAAGCCAAACGATGTAGCATTTTGTAGCCAGTTTTGTAAGGCTTTTAGTGGTTCTCCTCAAAGCTCTGAAAACCATTTTACTTTTGCAATTTTTTTGGTCTCTGCAAGTCTCCTATTGAGGGCCCACAACTTTTCCAGATTATAATTTACAGCTAAAAAGAATAATGATTTAAATTTTGTAACAGATTAACATGAAAATTCATATTTTTTGCTTTAATCTCAAAGTACACCCCATATCAAAATTTAATTCAATATATGTTGGAAGTTATAAAATAATAAAGCTCTTATAAATGGTATATTAATTATTAAATGGAAAGGGACCAAAGCTATTCCATTTGTTTCTTCTGACTCACTTTGATTCTGGGGGTGAAAATTTGAAAGATGTTACAACGTAATTTTTTTCAGGATTTTTAGTGTTGAGTGTTGACTTCAATGACAAAATGACAGTGGTTTGCATGATTGCACCTAACTATTGATGTGCACTAGATACCCCCCCCCCCCCCCGGCGGCCGACGTTAATCATGGCATTTCTTTTAGAGAAAATTACACTGTTACCCCCTGAACTTCAGGTTTACTTTTTCGGCCCCCTGAACTTGTCTCCGTTTGCACGCTAGCCCCAAAACCGTTAGGGCATAATAAAAAAATTCAGAAAATTCATGAAAATTCCAGAAAAACATATAAAAATAAAAAATCATTAAAGAAATTCATAAAATTCATAAATTTGCAAAAAACATAAAAAATTAGAATAATTATAAAAAGGGAAAAAAAGAAAAATTCATGAAAATTTAGAAAATCATAAAAAACATTAGGAAAATTCAGAAAATCATTAGAAATTTTTATGGTTTTTTAGATTTTTATGATTTTTATGATTTTTCTGAGTTTTATTATTTTATGTTTTTATGATTGTTTGAATTTCTTAATGAATTTTTATGATTTTCTGAATTTTATTATTATTATCTTAATTTTCATGATTTGTTCTGATTTTTTACTTTTTCTATTTTTTCATGATTTTTCCATTTTTTTGAATTTTATAATTTTTTTAATGATCTTTATAAATTTTTCTGGAATTTTCATGATTTTTTTATGTTTTGATGATTTTTCTAAATTGATTTACGTGACGTGGATGCCACGTCGGCTGCCACATCATAACTTAACTAGACATGCAAGCGTTTAACGGCCACATCTGCGCCACGTCATCACTTAACGGATACCCTAACGGTTTTGGGGCTAGCGTGCAAACGGAGACAAGTTCAGGGGGCCGAAAAAGTAAAACTGAAGTTCAGGGGGCTAAGTGAGATCGGCTGCAAGTTCAGGGGGTAACAGTGTAATTTTCTCTTTCTTTTATTGAGAATTTGGTGATTTTTCATCTTGCAGGGGGAAAAGGAGTGCACATACTATATGCGCACCGGGAGCTGCAAATTCGCCACTAATTGCAAATTTCACCATCCTGATCCTACTAATGCGGGTTCAAAAGATCCTTTGTTGGAGCATGAGAATGGGGATACTCCACAGCAAAATGTGCAAGGATCCTCTCAGCCTAATGTTTCGATATGGCCTGACCAGAGGGCATTGAATGAACAGCATGTTCCCTTTCTAGCTCCGGCACCATCATATACTGCTGGAATGATTCCACCTCAAGGAATGTATCCATCTCCGGAATGGAGTGGGTATCATCAGGTAAATGTTTTGAGAATGTTAAATTCAATCCAACAGTTGACATGAAAATTTCATTGGATGGTCCTTAATAATTTTCATATACTGCTTTTTTGGCGAGTACTGAAAACAGAACTTTTGGCATATCTTGCAGACTTGTGCGTTGGCAAGTGTTTATGGTACTTATATGAGAGCTTTCATCATGTGTCAACTTATTCATTTTACTGTTTTTGAGAACTATCACAGTTATGTAACGAAATGTTTTTGCGTACTAATTGAAGTTGTTTAAAGAAAGCATGTATAAGTTAGGGCTTATCATTTATCAAGCATTATGCACAAAAATAAGTCTTGTTTTCGAGTTCATGTAGTTAATATTTTTTAACGAAGATAATCAATATATGTACGAATATTTAGATTGGAAAAGTTTTTTGTCGAAGCTGTAGGCAGGACGGGGGTGCAGCACACTGCAACAACAGTGGCAGTCTTGTAACCTGTCAGGAATGTGGCTTGGTGTGCACAGGAAACAAAATTCGTGATTATAAGGGATAAGTTTTGAGCTGTCTAAAGATTTGATGTTATGCCTTTATGAAAATAATCAATCAAGTATTTCTTATTTGCTTCAAAGAGCATCGTTTCACTTGCCAGGAAAAGCCTTGGTATGTGATCAAGGGCGAACTCAAGTACCACCCATGCCCTGTCCACTCACAACCCGACTCCCGTTTCCATCTTCCTCCGCCCACAACTCATCAGAGACCTAACTTCACAACTCAGACATAAAAATTGGTGTGCGTGTGGATTTATTTTAGAATATTTTATAGTTTTACTAGGTTTGAAAAATTTAGATATATAATGATAGAAATTGCTGGCCAAAGTTGTCTTGGGACCATGTCATTGTAAATGCAACTTATTTGTGATTTGGGGGGGTAAAATTTGCTTTTTTGAGTCCTAAGAGGTAAGAACGGAAAATCTAGGACAACTTTTTTTTTTTCTTTCTTTTTGCCTTGAGAATTATCAGAAACCTAAGAAGAGAAAATCCAGGATATCTTGTTTCTTGCCTTGAGAAGTATCCAATTTGCTAAAATGCAGGCAGCTGCTGGGCCAGTTATCAGTCTGTATTGTAAGTGGGGTCGATCTTGTTTCTTGCCTTGAGAAGTATCCGATTTGCTAAATCGCAGGCAGCTGCTGGGCCAGCTATCACTCTGTATTGTTTTGCTAAGCGTTTATCATATAGCTTTCTTTCCAACATGTGAATCCATTGTCTGTTCCTGCCATTTGTTGATCACAACTGTCCAAAAAATATATGATGGTGCCATCTCTGACTCTCATATTCAGCAACGAGCATCTGTATGCCTCCCTTTTCCTTATTTTCCATTTCCTTTCTCAATCGCTCTCTTTCATTTTTTTCCTTATTTTTTCCATTTCCTTTCTTAATCTTTCTCTCATTCATCTCCTCTATTATGGGTCGACCCCACTTTCCACTCATCAGTTTGCATGCCCCTGGATTCACAGTGATGGGTGACTCCGCTCTACTTGAATAGACCGACATGTGTGATTTCGAGTACCCCACAATGGGTCACTAAAACAAAGTTCGGTGAGACTTCTAGCGACAGACGTTACTTTGTCTAATTGTATGCACCTCACAAGTTCTATGAGAGGGCAGGCAGGGTGTATTAATAATTTTTCCCTACCCCTTTGAATATCCTCTTTCCGCTTGACTACGTAATAAGGTTGAAGTAGTTGTAAGAAGACAGTTGTTTTAGTTATCTTTGGCTGCAGGCTGTAATCCTTAGTATCTACATTCTATTTACTATCTTTTTTAATTTGTGGCCAAAGCTACTAGTAAATAGAAATATTATGCTTGAGACTGCTGAAAAATAGCCTATTGTTATTTCAATTCTCCGGTTTAATAAATTTTTACCTATTTATTTATAATACCAGTATTTATCATAGAAATTATTTCATATGCAAATCTTGCTTTCAGGTTCCATTAAATCCATATTACCCTTCTGGGGTCCCTTTTCAACATTTTCCTGCTCCTATTAATCATCCAATGTACAAGGCAGCTGATATACCTGTACATCAGCAAATGACTTCTGATGAATATCCAGAAAGACCTGGCCAACCTGAATGTCAACATTTTGTCAAAAGTGGGTTCTGCAAATTCAGGATGAAGTGCAAATATCACCATCCAAGATCACGTGTACCTCTGCAAACAGGAGCTCTTAGCCCTATCGGCTTGCCTATTAAACCTGTATGTACTTTCTGATCATTTTATTTTCTCATTAAGGCAATATGTGTTAGATTTTTCTATATAGTTAATATAAACCTATGATATTTCCTTGTAATTCAAAACTCAATGAAAGGGAAAGGGTAGAGGGTCAGAATATTTGTCAAGAGATATATAATATACATGAACTGATGATTTGAACTTTGTGATACCAACCGGCAACTCCATGCTAGTAGTATAGTTTATGTGGCGTTTGTTGTTTATTTCTGTTCAAGTCTCTGGCTTTGCAAACTGGGCCGCTAAGCTTTGTTTCTTGTCATTTCTATGTTTATTGCAGGATCAGCCTGTGTGCACATACTATGGCCGCTTTGGTGTCTGCAAGTTTGGGCCAGCCTGCATGTACAATCACCCTTTCAATTTTGGACCTCCTGTACCAGCAGCTGGGCCACCCCTCTCTGGCCAATACCCCACACCAGGAAACTACACCGTTTAGCTGGCAGGAGGCAGGAGCGATTTTTTGGCAGTCGCCCGGATGGTTGTAATAACTCAACTTGTAAAATAGGGTAGCTCAAAGCTGTACTTGGGTTCGCTTGGTGGTGGTAGAGATCTGGCTCGCAAATCGCAACGAAGTTGCATGAAGCCAGGTTCATTGCTGCTGGGATTCGTGATACCAAACAAACATGTGACACTGCCCTTTTACATTGTACAGCACGTTACGGTTGGTATATAACTGTTTTCGGAGTTGGGACTGAGAACCACTATTGCAGCTTGTTTCTTTTTTTCTGTGCACGATTTGCCACATGAGTATGATGGTCGTTCCTGGCTGCCGCACGCGAACGTGAACAGTTGTTGCCTGTGGTCCGAGGCAATTGGGGTGGACTTTTTGGGCCATGATATGGCAGACCTGGGAGGATAAATTTGCATGGAAAAAATTTATTTCACCGCCCTCAGCTGTTGGCAAAGTTCGATTTTACTTCCTCAATTTTAAAATCAGGTATCAATTTTCTCACAACTATAGGCAAAATATCCCTACATCGAATCCATCCTGATTTTGGATGACGTGCCATCTGAGCATATAGATTCTAAAAAATTATAGAAAGTTATAGGGAGCTTAGAAAGAAAGGTAAATATACCTACAAATTTTTTCAAAAATGGGTAGAAGCCAAACATGCAATAAAAAATAGGATAAGTACCAATTTGGTTCCTCAACTATAGCCGCTGGACCACTTTGGCTTCTGAAGTTCAATACTGGATTTGGAAGGTCCCTCAACTAATAAAACCAGACTTAAATAGTCCTTTGACCCAGTATTGAGCTTCAAAACCGGACTTGGAAGGTCCCTCAACTAACAAAACCGGACTTGGGACCCAAAGTGGTTTTTCCTAAAAAAATAATGTTAGTGTATGAGCTTATATGATTTTTTTTTTTTTTTTTTGCCTTGGAACATCTTTTACTGGTTAAGTCAATCAAGTATTTAGGATTTTTTTTGGGCTTATAGAAAAATGGGAAAATTGCTTTATCTTATGGAATGTTGGAGAAATTGATAAAAAATGTAAAGATGTTAGTTCAATCTTTGAATTTCAAAGTTTTAAATTGCAATTAAAAGGTCAAACTTACTTTAAATTTGAATTTATAAATTCAAATTGGAAGTTAAAATAACATCATCCTATGTTTCAGCGTTCTCTCGAAATGTCCACAATGCAAGCTAATTTTGTCTAAATACTTGATCTATTTAATCAATAAAAGATTTTATAATACAAATTTATTTTTTGCGTATAAGTTTCTATAGAAGTATAATTTTTTATTGCACATTTAAATTCTGCAGATTTTTTATTTAGTTTTTTTCTAAGCTTTCAATGTTTTTTTTATATTTTTGATTTTTTTTTATGAAAACTATCATGATTAGGACACCACGTCATCCAAAATCGAGGTGGGTTCGGTTGAAGGGGGTATTTTGTTCGTTATTAATAGCAGATAAAGGTTGGTTGCCCGGTTTTATAGTTGTGAGGGGCAAAATCGCACTTTGACGATAGTTGCTAGGGATAATTTTTTTTTCTTTCCAATTTGCATCCATGCTGAGAAGCGGAAGCTTTTGGCCCATCAACTGTTGTACCTGAAATTTTAGAGGTTTGGCTTTGAGAAGCTAGAAGTGACAATCGATTCTAGATTTAAAAGTTTATCTTTTAAATTTTAGTAAGATTTAAGAAACATTTTAAAAAAGTTAAATGATCGAAAATACAATCAGAGAATTTAAAGGAAAAACATAAAGAAAATGCTTGCACCGTTTTGTTAACCAGTTATACGGTTAGCAATTTCAAAAGTTGTTACTTGTGACAATTTTACATCTAGATGGCAGCGAAAAGCGCAGTCCAGTTTGGCTTCACCGTGTTGGCAAGTGGATTCCAACCTCACAAACACTTGAAGTCTCCCACGAGCTTCTCTTCTCTTTGGGATATCACTGAGCAACTCCTCCAAAACTAAGAAACTTGAGCAACAAACTTGAGATGATATGGCAGACAACACGTAGTGTTGTGCTGGACATTTCACTATTCATAGATTAGGGCAAAACAAAATTTGACTTGATTCATGATTGGAACATCTGATCGAGCTTAAATTTGAAACATAGCTTATTCTTTAGGATGTCTAACATCTATTTCCCACAAGAATCAAGGCCATAGTTTCGAAAAATTGAACCTTTCTACGTTTTACAAAATCTAGGTCATGAACCAAGCAAAAATGAACTTCTCAATCTATGGCTAAATCTAAATGATTATTTGGATGAGACGTTTCTTGATATGTTGCTGCATGCATTATGTGATCTACAATCACTCAACTACAATCACCAAAATGAAATGACCAAGTTTTTCCAAGATTTAAGCCAAGAAAATTTAAAAGCCCAAAACAAAGGCAAAAAACAAGAAAATCAAATGAGAAATCGAAGTTTTTTTTGGTGATTAAAAATAAGTGATTGATTAGGGAAGATCAACACAAACCCATCTCCGATAAACCTCGAGCGATTTATCTAACCTATCTCCACAAGCCTCTAAAATCATAATTTTATATCTAGGATCATGACAACCTTATATAGTGGAGGCATAACTAGCCACCACACTTAGCTTTCACCTAATTAGAGCATGTCCATCTGTCCTTGGGTCAAGCCCCTGTATCACTGTTCGACCGTTAGCCTGCATGCCCGAACGCAGTCTGTCCGTTTTGAAATTCCTGCACGCGTTTTATTGTAGCTACAGTAAAATACATACTCTGCTGGGGATGCTCTTACAACTTTGGCTCACCCTAAACCCGCTAAAGAATCGTGTTTTCTCTCTCATGCAGCATCTCTGTCAAAGCAAGACTCACATGACACTTGATAACCCATTTTCATAAACCATCTTTTCATGTGTCGTAATTTCTCCAAAACCGTTGTCCTTTGGCCTCTTCGCTTCATTGTCCATCAAATCCGCCACATGTCCAATTCCCCTTGTACCGCTCCGGCTTGAGCACCTCGAAGTCTTCCATCTAATGTCTTTCATCCACGCACCTAGACCGCGTCTGATCAACTTGATTGAATCCTTGATCATCTGGGCCATGGATGACCCATCCACATCCTCAATCATTTGCCAACGTACGGTGACCCACTCCAATCACCTGTGCACATGAAACCAAGCAAACCAATTTTCTAGAAAAGTATCTCTCAACCTGACCCACATTAGTTTAAGAACACCTACACTATACTAAACCATCATAATCATATCATAAAAAGCATGCCAATCCAAAGCACTTAGAAAATTCTACGTAAAAGGCCATGAACACATAGGTCCCGCACAACAGTACACTTGTACTTTTTATATATTTTTGTTTCTTAAATAAAAATTATAAAAATAACAAATGTCATAGATTCTCTGCAACTTTTATATATAACACTTAATTTTTAAACGTGAAAAGATGATAAAAAATGTGTAGCATATGAGTTGAATGACCCGACCTGCCACCACACCGTCCTAGACATCGCCGGTCCATCCATCCCTTCCATGCGTGTGCTCATCGTATGCACACAGATGCGGGATCCTTCATCTAGACGGTCAAAGGCGACGGCTCAGGCTTGGATTTGTACCCCCATTTATATCTTTCTTGGGGTACAATGCTATCCTCCACCTGAGCCATCTGATGGGGAGCAAGACGAGAAACGGGAGAGAGAGAGACGCGAGAAGACAGAGACGCGAGGCGAGAGAAGCTGATCTGACCTCTCGTTCGCGTTCGCGTCCTTGCCGGAACGTTACTGCGAGTCCGCGGCCCTGGCTCCGGCGGGCGGCTGCTGCACCTGCACCGGCCTCATGCACCCATCCAGGCGTCAGGCGTTCCAGTCGCAGGGCGTCAACCGTCAAGCCGTCAGCGTCAACTCGTCAAGGTTCTCCTCTCCTCTGGCTGTGACCGAAGCGGTAGTGCAGTACTCAGCCTCCCACTGGCACTAGCACTACCACTCAATTCTCCTCGAGCTTTTTTATATATAATCAGTAGTGATTCAAACCTCAAGAACCAGGATTGTTTCGACTAATAAAAAGGGAGAGAACCATTCTGATTGGAGAGAGAAAGTAACATGGAGTATCTCAGTTCCACACCAAGAGCACAGCAGACAGCCAACGTCCTTGGCACCCTTATAGGGTTCATCGGTTTCTGCTTCTTGGACAATTTTAACTTGTGTGTTTTCCCTCTTCCGTGGAAGGTACAAATACAATATTCCCAATTTCTATCGGGCGATTGTAAATAAAGTAAATCCTAACTAAAAACAGAGCTACATGCGTTCCTTGAATTAAACGTCTAATTTCTTCCTTATAAGTGTGAAGTATTGCCCAGCCATGTTTTCTTTTTCTGTATCTACCACTGTATGCGCGTGTGTTTATCCTATCATATACTCGTAGTCAGTGGCGGATCCAGGATTTTTGGACAGCCTAGGCGAGATGGTGGAGCGATATAACCATGAACAATTTTATATAAAAATGACATGCGCAAATTTAATTGTTGCGATCAATTTCTTTACTAAATGCATGGTATATTACAAATGGCACAGCATTTAGAACGAAACAAAGAAACATAATAACAAAAAGTTACTAGAGTAGTAGAGTGTACCATAATAAGATAATACCAACTTGTATTCCAATTTCCAAAAGGACAACTACAAAAGGCATAGGAGAAAATCCTGCAATATAGAAATTTAATCACGTCAAATATCTTAAGAAGGTATAATGGTATATTTATATATATTTAATGAAATGAATCACCATCACATACCACTAGTTTCTACCGCGAGGCAAATTTATTTTTTCTAGTCTTGATGTTTTGGAACCTTCGCACGATTGTAACATCATTAAGACCCTTGAATATTTCACGCTCGGTATAGCACACCATTAAATGATTGAACCATTCATCTCCAATCTTATTGCGTAATTTGGACTTAATAATTTTCATTGCCGAGAAAGCTCTTTCAACAGATGCCGTTGAGACAGGCAATAACAAAGCCAACTCAATTAATTTGTAGACCATCGGAAAAACCAAATGCTTCTCTGTTTCAACCATCTTTGTATCCAAACTTGCTACATCTTTACAAGAGGCAAAAGCAGCATGCCTTCTAACTTGTAGAATATAAGTCTCAAGTTGACCTCTTATTAATGCACGATCATCATTGGAGAAATCTGCATCATATATTTCAGCTAGCCGAGAGATTTTATTGGTGTCAAACTTGGAGAAATTATTTTTTGGATCAAGACATGAAAAACATGTTAAGATCTCCGTAGTTGCTTCACTAAACCGATGATTCATATCAGCAATGATTTGATCAATTATAACATAATAAAGCTCAACACGGTAGTGATGAAGGTTTGTGATCATGCACCTTTCACGCCTCGAGCGACTTCTGCAAGGTATCTCATCATCCATATTTGGTACAGGAATACATTTTGCTTCACAAAATTGCTTGACCTCATCAAAGAAGTCTTCCCAACCATAATCTCTCATGGGTTTCTTCATCATGGTCTGTGGATGGGGGGATGAGCCAATGAGGGTTACCTAGAGCTAGATGCGAGGAGGATGGCTGGCTGGACGCCTGGACAGGGCCGGGGGCCGGGGCGTCAACGCGTCGGCGGCGTCGCCATCGCCGGGAGCACTGGAGAAGCCGAGCAGGGAGTGCGCCGTGCGCGTCGCCAGGAGCGGGGCGGGGAATGCGGAGCAACAACCGAGGCACCGAGCGGGCAGCGGGAAGCTGAGCGGGCGATCTGCCTGGGGTTCCACTTTCCTAGCCATCGTACTGGGCTTGCTACTGGCGTACTGGGCCGTCGTTCGGTGGAGTAGCAGCCCAGGCGGGTGCCTGGGCTGCCTGGGCATTGAATCCGCCACTGCTCGTAGTCATATAGACGTGGTGATCCAACTCCTATGTACACAGCATTTAAAACGTACAGTTAGACAGAGAAAATAATTAGACTAATAATACCCAACTCAATTAGCATATGCTTCATTAATCATTAGCAACATCGATTATCCCCTTCCCCTATATAACAACGCATGCAGGCTACATATGCAGCAACGTTTATAATTGACTGTACGCACGGTTGGCTTGAGAATCACATGCACTCAACTCACTGGTGTATATTGCACTCGCATTTCACCCACGAACTCTTTGGGTAACGATCGAACTCAAGATGAAGAACACGCAGAGTTGTGGCACTAACACACAACCGGCTTCGTTTCCTTCTATTAATTAGATGCTTCTTATACAAAGCATACGCACGTGCTAATGATCGACTACTAATTGCACCCACTAACGTACGTGCAAGTGTGGCCACTAAGAAACATGACCTATTCTACAGCCACTTCTCCACACACATATATATATGCAGACGTCCGACTCACTGCCAAAGACAAAGTCCCAGAAACTACTTGATCAGAAATATCCTGAAATTGATCGCTATTGATCAGTTAAGCCTGTACGTGCAACTACATTCTGCTTTAATTTTGTGTGTGCTTCATCAGCGACACGATTCTTATTCGACTAATGAACTCGATCACAAACACGCTAGACATACTTGTACGTCGATGTGTGCTCACATCTTGCGCATGTACAAATTACTGAAACAACCTAAACACAACTCGACCAGTTAAGTTGCAAGATAAAAATAAACTAACATATATATGAATAAGTGCATCAACAAGCTAGAACTTATATATGGATCAACAGTAAGAGGAGTACATGCGATCTGATCGAGACACAAAAAACTGTCCAATTGCAAATTTTCAATTGAAATGGGTCTCGGATATGGTAGCAATACTACAAGCCATCTAAATTAAGGTCAAGGCAGAGCCGAGTACCAGCTGCTTATTATAATCATCCAATTAAACTGAATGTTATTTAACGAAATTAAAACATTCATAAAACGAAGGATATGCATGCATGCATATGTTTGTTTCTAGTTCATGCATTATTAATTGATGTCAAAGGTAGCATTTCAACTGAAGATATGCCGGTGCACAACACAGCATATGTAATCTTTTGATGCCTCGATCCTTCGTAGGATAAACGAAGCATCCACATATATATCCTAAGGCTCCATTTTGTCCACCGTTGCTGCTGCTTGCCATCAGAAGTCGGAATCCAAAAACAAAACATAAAAGCCATGTGTGAGAAGACAAATAAGAAAAAAAAAATCTGAAATAAAATATTACGAATAGTAAGATATATATAGTCACACTCACACTGCAACTAAAACCATCTGAATACTATGTACGTGCGCTATAAACCATAAACATTAACAAGAAGGCATATGTTAAGACTATTCAACAACTGATCGAAGAAGGCATTATTCAGCTAGTTGATCAAAGCTCACATTAACCCAATATGCATAGCAGAAATATATGCGAATGCACAACTAAATAACATGAATATGGATTTAATTACTTAGCTACTTGTTAACGACAAATAATTTTACATTGCATGTATATATATATGATGAGTATGAAACGAACAGAACCAAGAAAACACGTCCATGCATGATGATCCAGATGAAGAGAAAAAATCACCGAAACAATCTAGTTTATATTATTATATACTAACAAATGAACAAATTAATGATGCATGGTCATCGTATTGTTGGACAATGTGTGATCCCTACGATATTGACTGGCTTGATCAGCTCCTTTTAGAGGAGGCTCAAAGCCCTGTGCTATTGCCCATTGATATTCACAATTTGGCACAAGTGATACAGAACCCTTTCGCCCTGGTTCAGCATTTTTCTTGCACATAAGTATAACTACATAGAGTCTTTTTTACATAGTACAACACTTGACTACATTACAACCCTCTTTGATTCTTTATTTTAGTTTAGTTCGGATTCTATTTAAAAATTTTATTATTTTTTGTATGAACCATTTAATGTAATATTTTATTTTTTAAAAATAATTGTAGGTTTTTTCTTAAAAATCTCGAAAGTATTTTCCAGTAATTTGTTCAACTTTAAGGTCATCAATTTTTTCAACTACAACAAAAACTAAACTAAAAGAGATAATAAAAGAGGGCCTACATCACACATTATATTCCAACAGCGAGACGGGACATGATGCAGTTTAATAACAACAACACATCTGCTTGATCAGATATATAATTAATATAGTTGAATGGAACGCCCATAATAACAATAACAACACAGGACATAAACTAGACGAGACTAATGAAATAACCCGTACCATTGTTGCACCACTACATAATACATATTAAGCTATCAAAACTCATTATATATATGGCAAATGTGACAATCTATTTGCCCAAAAATACAAATGAATTATTAAACAAATCCACTCATGCGATAGGAACATATGGATGCATATATAATTAAGCATGCATGCATTACCTTGAAGGAAGAAACTCCTGTAGGGATATATATTGTCCTGCATGTTGTGGTCTATCACCTTGTTGAACTGCATGGTCTCCAGCTCCAGCGCAAACGTCCCAGCCTCTGTCCTGAGGAAAACCACCCGGCCATCCTCATCCTGACCCAGCATCCTCACGGGCATCTCCCCTACCAGCGACGGAGGCACGAGCGGCAGCTGCTCGCCCAGCTCCACCACCCTCCGAAGCTCCCACTGTTCGCCGTCGCCGTCGCCGGCGAGGTGCGCCCAGAGGTGTAGGCTGAACTTCATGAAGGTCGCGAGGCCGAGCACGCCGTCCTCCAGGACGAGCAGGTTCGCCTCGCAGGCGGTGAGAGCTTCCGGCGGCATGGCGAGCTCAGTCATGGCGCCCGTGCCCATCCCGAACGCGAGGATGCCTTCGTTGATCAGCGTCCAGTGGAGGACGTCCCCGACGAGCACGCCCGGCGGCGACTCGATCAGCGACGAGACCTCGCCGGCGGCGGCCAGGCTCCAGTCCTCCTCCTGGGAGCAGTACACCGACACGGTGGCGGACACCTCGTCGTCCTCGACGGCCACGAAGACGATTTGGAACGGGCAGTCTCCGGCGGCCGCGCCGCCGGGGCAGTCGCGCCGGCCGGGGCAGACCACCGCGGCGTTGCAGCACTCGTAGTCGACGTTGACGTCGAGCGGCGCTGGGATCTCCTGCCGGCGGCGGGTCATGGGGTCCCAGACGAGGAAGGAGAGGCCGCCGGGGCTCTGCAGGAGGACCAGGCCGTGCCTACTGTCGACGACGGCCCAGTCGTCGGCGTCGGCGTCGGCGGGCGGGTCGAAGGCCGCGGGACAGACGCCGGCGGCGGCGGGGAGGAAGCGGCCGCCGACGTCGAGGCCGCCGGCCTCGTTGTGGAAGAAGCCGAGCAAGGGGGCCCTCTCGCGGTGGCGGGAGCGGAAGCTGCAGAGGAAGGCGCGGCTGTTGACGATGGCGTGGAAGCGCTTGGCGACGAGGGAGGCGCGGAGGAGCTCGGCGGGGTGGGCCGGGAGGCGGAGGAGGATCTGCGCGACGACGTCGTCCGGCACGTGCGCCGGCGCATGCGGCGAGAGGCTACTCATGGACGAACCCATGCTTCGTCGGCGGCGAGAGAAGCGGCGAGAGTCGACGACGGCGGCGGGGGAGGGGAGATGAGCCGACGCTGTGCTCTCTCTCCTGGGTCCTGCTGCACTCCTGGCTTGCAAGGGAGATGAGCAGATGACCCAAATGTCAGGTTGGCGGCAGCATTACCAACTTATTCTTTTAATAGAAAAATTAGAAGATAGCCAAGCAATTAACCATCCCTTATCTTTCCTTTTTGTTTAGATTTGACATTAATATTACATTACATACCTTAAAGATCCTTAGTGGACATCTATTTTAAAATTACCAAATGTTACATATATGCGTGACAGTGGAAGGTTTTCCCACTATTATTTGAGTTTCTATGGACCTCCTTGATTGGTTGCCTGTGGGCATTGGCCTTGTTTGTTTTAGATTAAATTAAATTAAATTAAATGCAAATTTGTTATTTTTGTATAAACCAAATGATGTAATTTTGTCTTTCATTTTTGTGAGGTTTCAAACAGTTCTTCTTAGAGTTCGTAAAATTTTTTTCATAATTTTTAAAATTTTTAAAAATGTCTTTCGAGGGGTTCACAAATTTGTTACAGTAAAACTCAACTCAACTTTAATCTGAAACAAACAAGGCCCGTATGCATGAAGGGAACCTTTGCACAGATAGAATCAGGTTGGGTAGAGCTTGCACGCTATGAGCCTGCATGAGGACATACATCCTTTTTTGTGTATGAGCTGGTACAGGCTATAACAGTGCTTTTACATCTAATAAATCAGGTTCAAACAACCACACAGACAACCAAACAAGCTATGACTGGATGAGCTGAGCCTGGTTGAGCCACTTGATGGCAACCAAACAAGCTAGCTGCAGGCTGCATGAGGTGAGCCTGGCTGGCCCACGATCCAACCAAAAGCCCATATGCATCTCTGAGACCGTTGGATTATGCTTTGAATGTGTGCACTTATACCTTCCCTCTCTCATATCATTTCACCAAAAAAAACTCACTTTTTTTTTGATTCTAGTCGGCAAGTCCCCTATCTCTTCCTCTCTCTCCTCTGTGCATCCTTCTGGCCATGGTACCTCGCTCCGCCGATCGTGCCTCACCCACAACATACTCCCTTTCCTCAGACCACCAAGCGCAACCATCGATGTGTTAGAATGAACTCTCCACTCATACCAAGTTTCTCATGTTTTCGAGATCAAGAAAATATCCTTCCATGGACCGTTGGACACTCGCGTAGTTTAGTACTAGTTGTGACAAACCACATGACACAATCCAAATTTATTATAGTTCAAACCTCTCGTTGATCTTGGGATAACAACTCTACTTTCAATGCATTAATGTATATGAAAAGATATGATGTAAAAACTATATGATATACCCGTTCTATAATATCTCTTCTTATAATATCTCTTCTGGTTATCAACGGTGTATTCTAAGGGTGTTTATGGTCTACTCTTCCTGTTGCCTTTACTTGTGGTCGTTATAGTGTTCTAAGGGCATTAGTGTGAGGCTTGATCATTCTATGCTCAAATAAGGTTTTAGGATCATGCTCCTGTCCCATCTATTGTCATGACAGGGTATCCATGATAAGAGTTCTACGTTTATGAGTCGAAAAGTATCTCCTGTCATTTATGCCATATTTGGATGACATGTATACTACCACTCTGCTATTTGGGCACATTACTATGAGTCTTGTTAGGAGGGGAGAACATTTGACGTCTTATTATATTCCCAGTCACAGGATAACTCGCTTGTTGGGGTTCCTTATTCTAGAGGTTTGTGTTTTTAGGCGATCTTGGTGGCAGGGTGTTCTATGGAAGACCTTTTTAGGATGGTTGACATCTGTATCTGTAAGAACCAATTCTCGGTAAATGATTACCAGATATTAATCCACTAAAATAATTACACCATTCTAGTACCGGTACAGATCCATGCCTTGCTACATGATTATTATCAAGTGTAAAATAAAATACTAATTTATGGAAATATTCAAATTGCTCCAAACTCTAAGCTTGTGATATAGAAAAAAACTAGATTTTTGAGCCGAAATGATCCGTATCTTCCAAAGAAAAGACGAGTTCAAAATGTGCAGCAAAATAGGGTTAGGGCATGTCCAATGCAATCTCTATTTTTCCCCTATTTCATCCCTATTCATCCACTTTTCTATTATTACCCTATCTCTCCCTATATTTCCCTCTCTTATATTTTATTACCCACCTACTGCTACAGTGATTTTGGTGCAAAATGGGGGTGGTTTGAAGGTAACAATGGACATGCCCTTAAATATGTTCATTTAAAATGAACAGTTCCCAAATGACGGGTAAGTACTCAAACCATACTTGCAGGTTTCTATAGGAACATGAATATTATCTAAATGCAACAATTATCAATGGAAGGTAAAGGTTGTATTTTTAAGTGGTATTAATGCAACATTTTAAACAAAGACTTATTATTTGTTCAAACTATGATTCAAAGGATTTAAATATATTTTAACAAATTATATATCCTTTCACCGAAACTTAACCCATCTCCTTTTGTAAAAAGCTTGAATTATTATTTAATAAAATAGGCATCACTAGTCGACACAACTTCATATACTTGAAGTAGGGTCCATCAATGATTTTATTATTAGTTTAACTTTCCTAGCTTTACCTATAAAATAACCAGTAATACGGATGGGCGGAAATTTTATGTTATTTCTATTCTGAATAACTCAAGGTTTTGCAATATCCAACATAATGCCAAGTTCCACACAATTACCATGATAACCTTGCTAGTGACTCACTTGCTCAAGCATAACGGAAACCACAGAAGCATAGAGAAAACCTAAGGCAATGCCCTACCCACAAAATCATTACGGTAAACTTCCTAATTACTTCTGCCTAAACCTTTTTATTTTCTTCCATGCTCATTTCCATATCAATAAGTTTAATTAGACTTCTTATGTTAGGGTGGTGTATAGTTTAATTATTATGGGAGGGCTTTTGGTAGTGGAGTTTGGACTAACTATTCTATGTAAAATAATAAATTATATAATTAAAATAAAGACACTTTCACAAGTAAATAGCTAAAAAGTAACGTAATAACTTAATACATATTAAGAATTAGAAAATTCAAAGTGCATCAAAGGATTTTAAAAACCTGTCATTTTAGTAGTTTTCTTGAATCCTATGGCTTTTCGAATATCCTTGATTAATTGATCCGGGGCGTTCAAATTGTCATATATTCGCCATAAGGAAAGAATAGAAAATCTAATAAATATTCAATTGAAGATCCAAATACAAATTCTTGCAACACAAATGCCGAAAAATTCAATAAAGATGAGACCTTTTGGAAAAGGGACTACTGTTGAGTTGGATGGTGATGAACTGTATGATTTGTCAATATTTGAGAACCTTTTCTTTTATGAGGGAGAAAGCAAAAGATGATTTTGGCATCTTTACGGTAGTTCTCCAATTAGCATGATATTTTATCTAGTGTACGTGTGATTTTACATGTGGATCGACAAATTTCCATAGATCAGGGTCAAAGAAAATTAAATTGCCGGAGTTTTGAGATAAAAATTGGTGAATATATAGGGTGAAAATCTCATTAGATTTTTTTAATATTTAAAGCAATTTTCCTATATAAAAAGAGGAGTAAATGATCTATTTAAGCTAAAAAATATATTTTAAATGGGATTTAAGACTTTTATAAAATACTACATCAAATTCTAATTTTGTTAAATTTTTTGCAGAATTCTTAGTTGTGTTTTGCTATTTAAAATAAAATGGATTGTTATTTCTGAAAATAGAAAATGGAAAAGGAATTTAAAATGCATTTGGGTCAACAGTACTGGACTTTTGGCCCGTGTATGTGCGGTTGACAAAGGGGGGCCGAAGAGCAATGGGAAAAGGAGAGTGAGCATGCAGGCCAAGTGACGATGGCTCGGTTGGCAGTGAGACAAAGGATTGAGGAAGGGGATCTGGTGGGGAGGACGACGTTGCTAACGGCTAGAGCCGGGGTGCTGTGGCTGAGGAATGAAATTGAGAGCAGGGCGGACCTAAGGGAGATCTTAGTGCGACTCAAGGCAAACGGTGGCGGCCGGACGGTGAGGTCGTAGTGGCGGTGAGCTTGGCCAACACAGATGGCAGAGAAGCAATGGATGAGGTCGGCGACGCGACAAGAAGCATCTAGGTGGTGAATTCAGCGACGGAGGGCGTCTGTAGCGGTGGCGTGGGCAGCGTGTGGCAGCCCGGCGGCGCAACAGGTTAGGTGGAGGCGGCGCGGTCGAGAGGAGGAAGAAACAGGGGCAACTGTTGGATCAGGGGCAAAAACAAGTGGCCCCATTGGATCCAACTAAGCGAATCGATACATGGTAAGGTTACGTGGTAGAATCTCAGGCGTCGGATCTGAGGGAGACGATTTGGGCCATATGTGGTCACTTAAGGGAGCCAGTGGGCTAAGCAGGGCCGAATGGACCGAAGGTCTTAGACCAAAGCTGGGCAACGGATGCCGGCGAGGAAGGAAGGAAGATGACGTCGAAGGTCATATTTTAGGAAATATGTGAGCCTATCCTTTAATACTGCCATGGCCATTTGGAGCCAAGTCACACTTGCCACCAATTGGGCATCAACAGGGAGGTGCCTCGAACAATGGTTAGGTGCGATGGCCAAAAAGGAGTCATAGATGCACTCGGGCTATTGAGCCATTCCACTGTAGCTTTGGAGGTCGATAGGTGCGGCGACACCATTGGGGTGCAAAGGAAGTTTGCGTGGAGGTTCTTGATTGACGAGGAGGTGTCATGACTACGGTAGATGAGGAAGGGAAGAGAAGAAATGGAATTTTATTTGATAATTAATAAAATTAAGGGTTTTTTTTGGCAAAATAGCGTGAGAGGGGGAAGGGTGTGCATGTGCATGGATCAAGGAACACAATCCAATGGCTCTCAATGTGCTCAAAACACATGTAGTAGTAGTGGTAAATCCACTTTCCATATAGCATTACCCACACTCAAGCCTAATGTTAGGCTAAGTTATGTTTTTTTCTACTTTGAACAGAGGTGATTCATATGCCAATGTTGTGACCAACCCATTCTTACCAAAGGAAAATATGTGTGTTTTTAAATTGCTAATATATAATGTTACCCAAAACCAACCTAATGTGAGGCTAAGTTCTACCCTTTTCTGCTTTGAATGGAAATATGATTCATATGTTAGGTTGGTGGTAACATAGGTGGACTGCTTTTATGAAAGGCAGATATTCTAGCAACCAACTTTAGCTTTATTTCCTTTTGGGCGTGTTTTGGAAGTTTGTGAGGAAGAGCAAGGGAGGTGAAAAGTATGTGGTAAGGATCATATATACACACCATGGGTTTAACTTGGTATCAAGGAAGAAACTTTCATTTTAAGTGATAATTTCCCCTTTAAAGAAGTGGTGATTCCACTTTCTTCCTCTTTCCTTCAACCAGATAAAGGAGTTAATTTTGCCAAGTCTAAATTTTCCATTCCTTAATCCTTCTTCTCTCCAACCAAATGCACTTTTTTTTTGTTGGATCCAACCCTTCATTATTTTACAGACGTTTACTTTTAGATTGCAAGGCTAGTTAAGTTGTATTATCTTTTACCTTGAATGCCGATGACTTACATGTCGTTGATGGTAACATGGACCAACACGTCTTTTATGAAAGGAAGTTATTCAAACAATTAAACTTCTTTTTAACTTTCCTTCTATTCTATTTCAACTAACATCCAAACCTTTAAGATTCTCATCAGAAATCTATCTCTAAATGTGAAATTTACAATCCATCAAGAGGTATGAGAATCTAGAATGGAGATTTTTTTTGGAATTTTAGGAATTACCTTTTTTCCCCCTTTCTACAGCCCTCACTGGCTACCGCGCTGAAGTGCCGCCACAACACCGGCCACCAAACCGCTGCGAGACCACCTCTAGGCCACCGTTACACAAGAGCGCCGCCGCGGGCTCGTGCGCCGGTGTAGATGTGGCTGGACGATGTGCGCGGTGGTGGCGCAGGCCGTCGGTGGCTAGGCGGAAGAGGGCAATCGATGAGCTGTTGTGGAGGAGATGGTGAGAGAGGATGAAGAGATAAGGTACACAGGATGCGAAAATACCTAAATGCCCTTTGTGCCTAAGTATACCCATAAATGAGGTGTTATGGTACCTCCTCTTGTGAGCCATTAGATATAGCCAAATGGATGGTTTAGATTCAAGGTATCTATAGGAAATTGTGGAAGATATTCAAACTAATTTTTTTTCTAACTTTCCCTTTTGTTTATATTCAACATTAATATTTCTGACTTTTAAATTTTTTCTTAGATATCTATTTCTGAATTGTGAAACTTCAACTTTGGTCGAAGTACATGGTACACCCCGAGGTTCTACATCAATATATTATCAATGAAAAGAGGCCTAAAGAAGCCACCACATGTTTTTTTCAAAATAATTCCTCTTATTCCTTTGTGTAAATTACACTATACCTACATATATTATGTGGCCGGTACACTTATGTCACTGCCACATTTGCGGTTGAGTAGAGCATCTCCTATTGAGCTTATTTGTTGGTTCGATTGTGCGAGGAATGATCACCCTCATATTTCAAGAAGTGGTCTTACCGTTAGTGTATATAAAATAACACATGGAGTGCGTCACGATTTTTTGTTGAGCTAGATTTCTAGGTGAGATAATGACCAAAGAGTACAAAATCAAGCTGGCGCAAGAGACTGACGAGAGCTGGATAAATCTAAGAATGTAGCCTAGCTTAGAAGGTGAAATCAAGACTTCGGCAATTCCTTAAGATCCTGGCTATCTAGAATTTTGGATTGTGTTGAGCTGCGGATCAGCATGCGCCTCTCTAGGCGATTGTTTATAGTATTGATGTCCCCGTGGAAATATCGTAGTTCCCAGAGTGAAACAATATGCCCCAACCTATATATGTCTTTCCTCAAATGATATCCTAATCTTTGACACATGGACAGGGATATATTGAAACTGCAAGATATAACATAATTTCCTTGTTGAGGATCTTGCTAGCGGCCTGGGTTACCTAAAGAGGACCACCAACAGACACACACACACACACACCCCAGCTCACATTTTTGTGCGCACATTCACGTTCTGTGGAATTATCAAGGAGACCTGGGGCTGTGTTGGTTGCCTGTATTTGGTATAGTCTGGTTCAAGTGATGCAGGTAAGTGGTTGCTTGGTTGTCTGATTTACTGCTCGAGCCTACATGAACTCATGCAAAAACATTGTATTAGTCTGGCTGCCCGCAAACGCACGATCCAACCGTTTCTCCGCATGCAGGCGCAGCTATGCGCAAGAGAGAGGTGCATGGAAGAGCTGACGCAGAGTGATTTGACCCTTGTTAACACATTTTTAATCTTGTTTTTTCGTTATATCTTTTGATTAGTATCATGATCAATAAACTGATTTCACTTATATGTTTCTGACATTTTTTCGAACAAAACTAGACCACACTTGCCATATAAAATTCAAAAGATTATTTTTTTTGATTTTTTAAATTCCTATTGTTTTTATTTTTTGAAATTACTGTTTTAAATTTATAGATTTATAGAATTTAATTTTTATTTTGTTTGTCCTCGTCTTGAATTTGTGTATCCCACTCTAACTTGTGTGCTCGACCAAACAACATCTTTACACAGTCTGTCCAATTTTGTACAACCAACCAAACAACATCCCTTTGCATCCACTCAGTCTGATTCCTACCAACCTGTCTGAGCTCATACAGAGCTCACACAGGCAACAAACATATCCCTCGAGGTCTTTCGTGTGTGTGCACCACACATGCATCATACATGTGTGAGTGGTGTGTGTCCTACGTGTGGTGGAGTATGCACATAGTGAGAGGAAACAAGAAGCTGACACCCTTTTTTCCAAAAAAAAAAACCAATAAATCCACGGAGCCAACGCTGCCATCGATCGATACAAGGAACACGGGAAAATCAACTAAACACCAAACTTTCATCAGAAAAAAATGGATTGAAGAGAGATGGAAAAATGGATTAATGGAAGAGGGAAAAATTGGAACATGTTCAGATTTATAATTTAGGTTCAAAATAGAGATAAATATTTTAGGTTTATTTGTTTGTTGACACAAACTTTCAAATATTATGAAAAAGCAAGGTACCGACTTGGACTAATTTTTTTGTTGTAATTGTAGCAGTAGTTTCAAATTGATTGAGATAAACTTGAATCTTGGAATAGTGTGACGCCTACACGGTAGTCATAATTTGTCCAGCAAATTGCCATACTGCAAATAATTCATGGTATATCGTCAGATTGAATTTTGGATGAATAATATCAGGCTTACGCTCCGTTGTACATGGTCTACACTCCGGTGTGCATGGTTTGTGAATTACAATCTGAAGGAAATAACACACACAACACTGCAACATATTTTGCACACAAATTATATCAATTCAAATTCCACCCTCAAACGTCCCATATTGTCAAAAGGCAAAAATATATACAATCCATTTAACTTTCGCCCTTTGCATTTGGTGCAAAACACACACACCCCCATGGTATCAGCTCATCTGTCGTTCCAGTTATATCTACACATGTGTAGTTACATCCACCGTAATATGGGCCCAGGACCTACATGGCATTATATGAGCAACGGCAGAGGATTTCATCCCACCACCCCCCACCCAACAACACACACATTTTTCTTTCATTTTTTGTTGTGCAACCAGGTTGCTGGTTGCATGCGTGTGTTTGAGTGCTGCCCGATCGAACGACACACACAAAAAACGTCTGTCTTGCATTGCTTGAGGTTGATGCTATTGAACAGAAGATCAATGATGGCAGCTTCAATTCCAACTTCCGAGCCGTTCTCCATGACGACATGGCCGGCGAGCGGCATCCACGGGATCCTTCCGGCCGAGCTCAGTCGACGGCCGCCGCCGCCGACGGTGTGGCTACTGATCCATTGATCAGAGACACGATGAGCCACAGCTTCTCGCTCGACCTGCTGCCCTGCTGGCACCACTAACAATCTAACATCGTCGCCGTTGCAAGTGGCGGTGCCATTGGCGGCGGCGCATAACGTCGTCGCCCTCGGTGCCGACGTCTATGTACGTAGATGCAAGGCACTGCCGCCCATGCTTCTGCACAGTACACGTTCAGAAGCTGCACGCATGGCTTTCTGAAGATGCACCGACGACCGAGCGGCGGGGCGGCGCCGGCGCAGCAGAAGATGCACTCGGTGCCGAGCTGTAAAGGACTCGCACAACTCCGGCATGATATCAGTTGTGCCCGGCCTGCCGCGACAAGCTGCTGTCTCTGTCGAGGGGGGCAGAGAGGAGGGGTATGGAAGAGAGGAGAGGGGGGAGGGATGGGCGAGAGAGAGGATGGAACTCGAGGGTTAAAAGGGTAGTGGCTTGCGGTTCCTAGTGTGTGTTGAGAAGTGAGTTTGTGTACATCTTATTTGTATCCTTACAAGAAAATAAGATATGATATGTATGATACCACATTCAATAGATTTAGACAAAATGGCATGTGGTGTTATTAGTGTTGTCCGATGTGCCAATACCGCTCTTAAAACAACTTGCTTTTAATATAACTTGCGGGTGGTTAAATGCATACCTTCAAAAATATATGCATACCTATATCACGTATTGAATCTCGATTACAATTTACAAATGCATACAACATTTAGGCCTTGCTTGTTTGGACTGAACTTTAGTTTGAAAAAATTATATATGACCCCTTTAAAAACGTCTTAAAGAGTTTAAAAATTATGAAAAAAATATTTTAAAAACTTTAAAAAGAACTATTTAAAATCCCACAAAATGACCGCAAAGTATTACATCGTTTGGTTTATACAGAAATAACAAATTTTCATTTATTTAACTTAATTTAAATTAAGTGAAACAAACGAAACCATACTCTCAAATGTTCCTCATCTGCGCTCCGGTCCTAAATATATCTCCAATGCTCCTCCAAAGTTTAATCGAATATCATTTTCTTAAGCACGCAGATTAGGAAAAACGTTTAATGATTGTGAAGCTAAGGTACTTCCAAAGCTGCTTTTTTAGAGCAACCAAAGCTGAATTGAATATCATTTTCTTAGGCACACAAATTAGGAAACACGTTAATAGTTACAGAGCTGCAATACATCTAGTAAACACATTTCTAAAGCACACGAATTAGGAAACACGGTGGCAAAAGGGGGGTGTATCGTAGTAGGAACGAAGGGGTCCGGCAGAGGTGTGTTGCTCACCTTTTTTATCATTAGCTTAATTACATTTTTGGTGAACTGGTCTAGTCGATGCATGCAACTTAATATTGTATGAGGGGCAGTAGACGCAATTATCGTCTATAAACATCTAGGTCCCCTAATTATAAGATTATTTACGCTTATTATTCTTTATGGAGTTTTGGTGTTTATAAAGGATTAAAATTTCACACAGCCTTTTTGAGCATTTAAGGCTCATTTTTTGGTATCCTCTTCAGTGTGACATCTAAGTTTTCAAGACAAGATTAAGGACTTTATTTGCTAGTTTTTTCTGGCTTGAGAGTTGATTCAAGCCACTAGCAAGGTTCATTCTCTTTATAGTTAGCCGTACTATCAGGGGATTTCTACCTGTTCCCTATTTTGGATTAGGATCTCTCTCTTACTGAATAGCCATGGAACAAAACTTCTTTCCTGCCAAGTCTTCTCAACCAAACAGTTTTCAGTTCGCACTGGACACATTCTTAACCTCCTCATTTTTTGTTCGGTTTGGCCCAGTGGCTTCAAGTTCACACCGGCCAAGTCCGTCGTGGTTCTGCCTTTGCACCGGACCAGTCCGTCGTTGTGTGCCTAGATTTCCTTATTCACGCCGGACCAGTCCAGCGTGAGCGTCCTTGGTTACTCGGTTTTCCACATGGCTGCGTCGGACAATTATAGTGCATGCAGTCTAGTTAGCCAAGTCTGTTCCTTTTGACGCCTGACTACGCAGACAAAATCTCGCTCACATCGTACCAGTTCGCGCGAAAGTTCTTCTCACTCCAGACCAGTCCGGTGCAAACATGATAAATTCTAGTCAACTCGTGTGGTCAATAGTGATAATATGGGATTATAGTACGTACTAACAATATCAACTGATGGAAAGGCACAGAAGACAATAAAAAACGAATTGCGGTGATATATATTGTATCGGTGATTTTGCGATGACACTACAATTCAAACCATTGGCATGCAAGATATTTTCTCTTTGGGTTACATGAATGGGACAACAAAGAACAAATCAAATGACTAAAAACATCATCGAACAGATAAGGGAGAGGGGCAACTATAGCTCTAGCGATAGAAAGGATGGAGAAAGAGAGGTGGTCGTACTTGGTCTGACCTAGCTGACCCCCCTGCCTTCGGTGGCCTTCGGGTTGACGTTGATGCGAGGGGAGGCCAAGATCAAGGCTCGGGGGTGTATAGCTATAAAGTTAGGGATAGGTTTAGGGGCAAACATAAGGGGTCAAGGACAACGAAGGGCACCTCGACGATGGTGGTTCAACGTCAATAAAACAATCCTCGAGCTTTGTCGCCTCTTCTTGCAAGGAGCTTTTGTGGATTCAGACCTTGATGTCTTCGTTCTTCCTTGGAGATTTTTGGATCCAAGGAGAGGGTTGAAGAAGCTAGTAGGATGAAGAAAGCATGGTGGGCTGGGTTTGGGTGAGAATCTAGCGCTAGTGTGGGGGAAGTCTGCAACGGTGGGTTCATCTTCTCGTTCCCCTAGAGCTCTATGTTGATCTTCGCCATCACCCAGGAATCGTCCAAAGGAGAGTGCCAGGGTATCGAGATATTGTTGGTTCCACAATCTATCATCTTCGTCACCTTGAGTAGAGAGTTGATAGTAGTACTAAGAGTTTGGGCCGGGTTATCCGGGTCGAGCCGAGCATGGCCCTAAAAAGGCTCAGATGGCACCGTACTTGGTAATTTGCCATTTTTGAGGTTTTTTGTCGCTCAGATGAATTTCAGTTGAACACAAAAATTGCATATAATTTTGAGACTCATCTTTTTCATATAGACAACTATTTTATTTGTACAACATACAAATTTGTAAAAAATAATCTTGCCTGCTGTTTTGTCACTCATGCTGTGCTCGGGCTGTCTCAGCCTGAAGCAGGCCCGATGTGCTTTTGGGATGTGCCGGGCCTAGACTTTGTCACTCCGTGCCGGCCTGGCACGGCTCAAAGTGTTGATCGGGCCATGCCAGCCCGTTTTGCACCGGCCTAAGGCACGGCGGGCCCGGCCGAGCTGGCACAACACGACCTAATTCCTAGCACTAGTTGATAGAAATTGGTTGTTCTAGGCAATCCTACATGTAATTTTCTATTTTGTGGGGCTTATGGCATTGTTTGTTTCAGATTAATGTTGAGTTACGTTTTACTGTAGCGAATTTGTGATCCACTTAAAGACGTTTTAAAAATTCAAAAAATTATGAAAAAAATATTTTGCGAATTTAAGAAGAACTATTTAAAACCCCACAAAAATAACCACAAAATATTACAACATTTGGGCTATACAAAAATAACAAATTTTCATTTAGTTTAATTTAATTTAATCCGAAACAAACAAGGCCTATGTTGTAAAATGGGAATTTTTAATGCATCCCTTTTTTTAAAAAAGCAAATGACTTGAGATATATATGGTCAATTGGTCATCACTGATATTGTACGTCTATGTTCATAAATGAATGATAAAAGGGTGGATTCATCCTAATAATTCCAAAGCCGTATGACGCAACAGATAAAGACGATCACTACAGGAGACAGCAACTCCATCGACGGTTTTAGCCGTCGAGAACAATAGCAAAACCGTTGACATTAATTAGTCTCGACGGCCGGCCGTCGAGAAACAGCCGTCGAGTAAACGTCGTCGAGAGAGCGAAGTAGTCTCGACGGCCAGATCGTCGACACGATTAGTTTCGACGGCTGACGCCATAGCAGTCGACACAGACGGCCAAGACGCCATTTGCCGTCATGGCGCCGTAGTCTCGACGGCCGAAATAAGCCGTCGATAAAGAGAACGGTGGGTCCCACCACAGGCCAGGCTCTGGTGACGTGTCACTGTCCTAACAGTGTCGACGGCCACTTCCTGGCCGTCGATACCATAGCTGTAGTCTCGATGGCCCGTACCCGACCATCGGTACTGTATTCGCTGAGACTGTATCGACGACCAAATATAGGCCGTCGACACTGCACCAGAACAGAAAAAAAGAATTTTTAAAACCACAAAAAACACAAATTTTCGCGGCTGCTCCCAGCAGCAGCCGCAGCCGCACCTGCAAACCCAAACACCCCGTCATTTCAATATACCCCTCGTTGCATAAAAGCGACCACAATTCATCAAAAGCACATATAACACATCGAAATTAATCAACACACATATATAACACATCCAAATTCATCGAGCACATATAACACATCCAAATTCATCACATGACACATCCAAGTTTCAGTTTCAAAATAAATGCAATGAACCTAGCGATCTATTGTTCCGGATCGCTCGGCCGGGGCTCGCTCGACGGGGGTGGATTGGACGGCTAGGTAAACATCGGCGGGGCGCTCGCGGAGAGGTCGGTAACCCAGGTGGGACCCTCCTGGCTCGCAGATGTGTCTCCTCCCTCCGTGCCGTGAAGTTCACCGATAGCCGCTGAACCGGAACCCTGCATATGTAGCACATATAAACGGTTTACTAGATTTATAAACGGTTCGCAACATGAATTAATGTGAGTTAATAACTTACCGTCGATGTCACGTACGGCAAGTCACCCTGTGGGCGAGGTGGGCCCATGTAGTCAACTGGTGGAGCAGTGTGCACGCCGTATGTCATATAGGGAGCCGGTGTCCCGTATCCACCTCGATACGGTGGCGGACCCCATAGAAGACCGGAGCACCAGCGGTACTACTCGGACCAGCCTAAAATTTTATTTACGACTTACTTATGCATTTAATGCAATAAACGACATGTGAATGGATAGTAGAGGTTTAAGGACATTATCCCGCCCAGTCGAGAGAGAGACTCCAGATAGGCGAACCTCTGCTATAACTCCGCTCGCTGCCTCGCCATCTCCGCCTCCTGCCTCTGCCTTACTTCCTCTTGGCTCCTCATGCTGTCCCTCATCGCCTGCGGCAACTGCCTATGCTCCTCCCTCTCCCGGTCCCTCTCCTCCCTCTCCCACTGCCTCTCCCTCTCCATCCGGGCCTCGAAGGCGCGTCGGCTCTCCGTCTGCGAGTGCGAAGCTCGCACCTCTGGCATGTAATCCTCCGACCTGCAAAAAGCGGTGTCACTAGTTACAAAATATCACCTGAACTAACTCGTACATAAAGAAAACAATATGGTAGCTGAGGTGGTCCTGTCCGAGCGCTAACCTCCTATGGGCCTTCCCACCCATAGCCTGGTGTATGACTACTGGGTCAAGTGGCTCCTCCTCTGGGTCCTTATCTTGCCCATGCTTCTCAGCGTAAGCCTCTTTGTAGCGAGCCTGCATTGAAGTGAAGATGTATTAGATTGTATTAATGTGTAAGAATCTGAAATTGATGAACAAGTACGTACCTCTCGCTGCGCAGCTACCTGGTCCACGGGCCCAAATGAGCCATCTTTGTTCTGGGAGGTGTGGCCTCTCCGAAAAACTGACAGCCAAGACGGAAGCTGGCCGGTCGTGGCGCCCTGCATCATACAAAGAATGTTGACATATTTATGATCACGAAAAGTTAAATTCAAAATAGTAAAAGGGACATTACCATCCTTTTTCCTCAGCTGTGCAAACGACGACTTCCCTGTCGTAGTCTTGCTCGTCATAGCTGCTCGATTCTTCTTGGTCTTCATGGACTTTTCCATGAACGCCTCGCTGGCCCAGTGCTGCGACAGGGCCTCCCAGGCATCCGGGGCGTTCGACACCCAGTCCGGTCAAACTGCGCGTACTCTTGAGCATGCGAGTACAATTATGCGCGATCGGACATAGTAATCTTCTCGCCGGACAATCCGCACTGCACAAAACAAAAAATCAAATGTTAGTACTAATTTGCATCGAAAACCTCGATGGAATTAGTGTATACCTATGAAAATCTTGCACAGCGGTGACACATAATCGGACATCGATCCTGCACCTTTTGCTTTATGTTCTGCCCATGACGAGATCGATGTCGACCTCCTCCAAGCCCGGACGAGGGCTGACGGAGGCAGATGGGACAATAGCGCGCGTCTCAGGCGGGCGTGCGGCATGGCGAAACGGGCGACCGGAGGCACTGGCGGTGGGGAGGCGACGGGCGGCGCGGTCGTCGGCGAAGTCGTCGGCCCTTCAGACGGCGGCGTGGTTCTTCGACGGCGGTGCGTCGGGCCAGCGCGGCGGTGGCGGCGGCAACGTCGGGCGGTGGGGGGGCGCGAAGCGGCGTGTCGAGTGGCGGCGTCGAAGCGGCGGGCGGCGGCGTCGTCGGGACGCCCGCCGTCGGGCAGCGATCTGTGCGGCGGCGTCGGGGACAAAGCGCGCCGGCGCGGAAGCGGCGCACGGGCGCCTCGAGGCGGCAGGCGGGCGGCGGCGTCGAAGCGGCGGCGGCGGCGCGACAGAAGGAAGCGGGCTCGGGACTTGGCAAAATGCCAAGTCCGAGCCCTAACGCGTTACTAATACGGCGCGATCTCGACGGCCACGTCATAGCCGTTGACACTGCTCTTGTCCCGTGGCTGTATCGACGGCTTAAAAAGTGCCGTCGACACTACTCTTGTCCCGTGGCTTTATCGACGGCTTAAAAAGTGTCGTCGACACTACCCATAACCACCAATGTCGATGGCATTCCATCAGCCCGTCGATACAGTCGTTGGGGAAGCTAGTTTCGACGGCCCCATCAAATGCCGTCGATACTAGTTGTACCGACGACATCTATTGACTACCGTCGATGTAACACCTCCGTATCGACGGTTTTGCTTGCGGCCGTCGAGAGAGCTGTTAGTCTCGAGGGCAGCACCCCCCAAGGGCTTAATCAATCAAACCACTCTATTTCAATTTTAAAAATTTTAAATAAAATATTTTCAAATATAAGACAACTCCATGTTGTTTCCTACATAAATTTACACATATACAAAAAAAAAATCAAAATTTTTAAAGGTCACCGTGGAGTACCTCCTTTGTAAATGGAAGCTTTCCGAAACATTTGAGGTAAACATTTATTATTTCATGTGTTTAAATGATCAGTAAAGATTCGTTCTAATTTAACTTATTTTTATTAATAAGTTTAAATTTATATACGGCTTAGTACACTAATCGATAACCTCATCCGATAAAAAATTAAATATTTGGCTTTTCAAAATTAAATTTTAATTTTTAAACATTATTTAAAAGCTAGGTCGATCGACGTATATTATTCGATGGTAACATAACAAAAAACATAGCTAGCAACATACATTTAATCAACACGACATTCGTATCATTTAACTAGATATCATAAAAACCTAAAAGAATTTGAAATAAACTTTACAAAACAATAAACTTAAGAAAAATAGGAATAAAAGTATTTACAACAAATATAGTGTCGACGGCCACTGGATAGCCGTCGATACTACGCGGATTGTATCGACGGCCTAACGGTAAGCCGTCGATACTACAACGACGCCGTTACTTCCGACATCCTCCGGCATCTCTATCGACGGCTGCTTTTGGGCCGTCGATATTAGTGAGTGTGTATCGACGGTTTATAAATGGTCGTCGACACTAAGGAGTGCGTATCGACGGCTGACTGGTGACCGTCGACACTGTAACTGGTAGTAGACTGTGCAACCGATTCCTGTAGTGGATGGTGGATGCGTGTAATAGGAGAAACCGGTGGAATTAATAGCTGGACAGGAACCCATGCTTTCTTCATGGTATATCTCTACTATTATAAAGCAGCTTATGGTGGTGGTGGTGGTGATTTCACCAACTAACGATCTAGACCTTCCGATCCACGATCAACGACTCACAACGTACCTTCCAACACCCACCTGCTTGCCCACTTTCTCCTCACCCACCGCCCTCCGCGACACACCCAGCCGCTGCCCTCCACCTGCTTGCCCCCTCCCAACACAGCCGCCGCCTCCCAACCCTATCTGCTTGCCCGCCTCCTCCTCCGCCGCCTCCCTCCCTCCGCCTCCGCCCCGCCCGCCCCGCCCAGACCTCCCGTCCCCGCCACCTCTGCTCCCTCCCAGACGTCGCCCAGCCACTGTCTCCGTCACCAACCACGGACGTCAAGCTAAGGCGACTCCCTCTTTCCCTCGGACCTGCATGGCAACTCCGGCGAACTCCCCTGCCTCCTCTCTTCTTGTTCAGGTCAAGACTGCCCCTAACCTCCTCCACCTCTCTTCTTGTTCTAGGGTTTCCCCTACCCTTGCCGTCTTGGCGTGGTTGAGCTAGGGTTATGGTTAGGGTTTGCTTCTGGTACTGATTGAATCCCCCCTTTAATTTTCAAAGTGAATGCTGATTGAATTTGCCGCCATGAGTTTATTGTGAGAATAGGCATTGCATTTTGTGAGAATACACAGTAGATAATCAACTCTGTGAGAAACAATTTGTTCAGAAGAGCTGTAATTCAGCTTCATGCGAAATCGGTATCGTGAGAAACTCCCTGTTAATTGCTTTCGTTGGTTCGATTGTTTTATGTGCTCTGCACCACACAGGAGAGGCAAGTGTCGCGGATGATCAAGAAAACAAGGGAGGCCGACGAGACTGTGTGCCAGCCTGACAACCAGAGGTGGGTATACCTTCTTCCGTGTTGCTATAGATTATTATTGAATTGATTTTGTTCATGAGAAAGATGGGCATTCCAACATGGTGGCATGGTTAAGACTTGCATCGTGGCATTTTGGACTCAGTGGCAACCCTGAATCTTCCTGCTTTGGGCAATGGCCTATGTTACAAATATGACATGTTTAAATTGTTCATCTCCAAGAAAGGCCAAGAAGAAATTGCCAAGGATTGAGCTTGTGGTACCATTCATTTCTAAATTTCATAAGATTCTGCTACAATCTTTTTGTCCATATCTCTTATTATTAGCATTCTTATGAACTCCTCACCAAGGTTTCCTCTGCATTTTTGATATTGCTTAGACAGATATTTACATAGTGTAGCGGCAAGCATTTCGCTTCACTTGTGCAGTAATCTCTAAGCAATATCAACCGAATATTCTAATTTTTTCCCTAATATTCCATTTCTGAATATCAAATTTTCATAATGGATGTACCATGCTCGAATGAAATAGAGGTCTAGAACTTCACAAATGATTTAACAATAGGAAAAGCCACATGCCGTTGTTGCAGGTACCTACCAGATAATGGACCCAATGAAGGTATGGCATAGTGCAGACAGAATGTGATCAAGGAACTGAAATGCACAAGTGACAAAGATGCTGCGGTCTTTTAGGTGATTCACTTATGCTCCCAATGCAAATATGCCTTTTGTTGAGCTGTCTTTTAGTTTTGGTTATATTTCATTCTGCCATGACATTGTAAGTCCTTTTGCTCAATTAGTTGGCCTTTTGCAATCATGGCTTTCATTGATGGAGTAAAACATCATGCTTGCATACTGTTTTAGGTCAGCATATGCTTTCACTAACTGAAGTTGTATTGTTAAACATGGTCGCAAACAATGGTTGGCTAATTTTGTACATATATATACAAAGAATGTTTCACTATATTTGTGAGATGCTCTCTTGTCTACTCAAACACCAATGTGTCTTGCAATTTTGTATAAGATTCTGAGATTTTAAATAGCTCAATGTATGTGTGCCTTTGCCTTGCAAATTTTACCTCAAATAATTCATTTTATTGTTTTCTCAAAAAATCATTTTATTGCCATGCAACAATAAAGTTATTTTCCACAATTGTTGCAACGGTTATGCTTGATAAGTCCTGCTAATGATCATCCTATATGTTTCATATTGTGATTGCTAATGACTATAAACAAAGTCGATATAATTTTCAAATATTTTTGTATGCCATGGTAATTAATAGAGTTTAGATATCAAAATGTATTTTTAGTATGGCTTCATATATAGTATATGGCATGACCACTTTTCTTTGTACTTAGTTTGTTTTCGGTAACAATATGCGTACTAATTTTGCCCCCTGCATTTTCTTTTCTTGCTACAATTTCTTTGCATACAATGTCAATGATCGCCTTTGTTTCATTCATAGTTAAACTCCGATCGCTATTAATTAAAAGAAGCTTGTTGACGTCGCTTTTCCTAGATATGTTTTGGAAGGGTGTGAGAAAGCATTTAAATCAATCCATTGCATTGGATGTAGCCTTTCAAATCTTAAAAAGAATTTTGATCAACCTTTGGAATGTTCAAAGAACCTTTGAGTTATCTATGGTGGCAATTTTGGAACAATCAGGATCGACCTTTATTAGTGTTGAAATCCATCCCATATAACATGTGCCAAGTCTTTGGGACCCTACTAGAATAGAAACCAGGTTAATTTAAATAAAACCCAAGGGTTGCATATTTGTTCAGAATTATGCATTCCATTGATTGTCTTGCTATGCATAAGATTTATTGAAAAATGCAACTATATAAGCTCTTTTGATCACATAAATCCATACAAGCTTCACTATATATTAACAGGGCAAACTTACGCTCCGGAGGATTACTTTTCCCCAGGGTGACACTTGCATGATTATTTGTGCAATTTGATATTTAGGTTATGCCGGGAATGAAGGGTTGCCAGCATCGTTATATATTCTTTGATTCATATTCTCTCCCTTGGACTGAAAAATAATTTGTATGTTTTTGTTGCACTAGAAATATTGATTCATACATATTGCATAGAATCTTTATTGATCCTGTCAGTTAGAGCTTCATTGGAAGCACAAGCATTTTTTTCCTTGGCGCTGACCAACCATGATTTACTGCAAAGGTATTTTATGTGACTCGTGTCTGCTTTTTTTCAATTGACATTTGTAGATCAAGGTCATGCATTGAAAGATAAGCTGATGTGTAGTTGCAGCAGAGCGGCTTTAGATTTCATGACTGCTTCATTTGTAGACCATAGTGATCAAACTAAAAATATGTATTGATGTGGTTCTTCTGTTCATCATTGTAAGTAGCATCTGAGTGCCAATATGGTAAAAGAAAAAAAAATCTGGTGGCATTGTATTTTTATTTGTTTTGGTTCCTTGCACTGTTTTTAGCAATTGGTCCCCACAATGCACTTGTACCAGCTATAGATTGTCCTGTATGCATACATATTTTAGTTTGATCTGCGCTGATATCTCTGTCTTATAGTTCCATAGATATTTATTACCGAATTTTCTAGGATGTGATATGGCTCAAAGTGCAGCAATAGCTAGGGGAAATTGATCCCAAAAATGCAAGTCACTTCCTCAATGAGGTTGGGCCTTCTTGGCTTACTTGGTAGCTTTGGCCTGAGTTTAGTGCTTTAGCTGAAACTTATTCACCTTAGAAAAAGTACTGAAGCTCGGCAAGTCATTCCAAGGCTTACAACTTATGTTTATGTTTAATGTAATTAAAAGTTGAATTCTCATTGCTGTTGAGCTGCGCCAGCGCTGCCGTCTGGGCCGATATGCACGCCACCCGTGTGAGGGCTTCCGCGCCGCCGCTTTCAAGGACCTCCACGTTGGCGCCTGGGAGCGCCTCCCGTCTGCCCTAGGGAGGACATGCATGGGTGCTTCCTCTGCTTTCGGAAGACCGGGAGGGCGTCCTAAGACCTCCTCAAGCAAGAAGATGTCACATTGCCAGGGATATGTGGCTTGGAGTTTTGCTCAAATTATTCACTCGATTGTAATTAAAATTGTCTCTGTAATTTATAATTTTTTACAATACTCTGTATGCTGTACGAAAATTTAGTATATATATTGAAAGATGACCAATTCTAATCTGAATTTTGTATTGACAAATTGCTATTTTTCCCTATTTATGTGGGTATGCAGCAAAGCATAAGAGTCAAGAACTTTGGTATTCAAAGATTTGGTAGTGTTCAATGAATTCAGCAAAACTTCTTGTATGGATTGTATTAAATTGAGATTTATCCAAGAACTTTGGTATTCAAAGACTTGGTAGTGTTCAATGAATTCAGCAAAACTTCTTGTATGGATTGTATTAAATTGAGATTTATCTTTGAAAATCAGACTAAGCTTACATAATGAAATCTGGAGGTCATTGTTGATTCATCAGGCTTTTTGTTACTGTTAATTTACATAAGCATTGCTCATGAATTGCCATGAGTTCTATGTGCAAACACTTCATGCTGAAATATGGTCTTCGACATCTTTTGCAATTAAATTATACATTTACTGAATTAGTATGTCACAAAAATTAAAAATACTTCTATAACAAGCCTAAAACTATCATGAACGGTAGCTCATCAAGAACTAAAGGAACCATTCAAGTCATTTCAACCATTCTACAAAAATGAAAAAAAACGACCAAACTGTCAGGCGGCCCGGTGCCCTACATTGTTAACTACATGTGAGAAGTCGGAAAAATATCCAAGTATCTGTTTTTATTTGAAAAGTAACTACCTATTAGATTGTTACTATATTACCAATGAAATGGTATGGAAGTTATATGATTTTGTTTTATTAGATAATTTTTATAATTAAATATATGATTTGAGTATTTGTAAAACATTCATATTTGTACATTAGTTAGTGTATGTCATTTTTATTTTAACCTCTATATTGTAATAGACATGCGCACGCTTGTTTTCTAAACTGTCTTTTATAATTTTTATGTTGCTACAATTTATGTTTTCTTTTCCTCCCTTTTGTTCCGTGGCAGAGCACGGGCGTTGTACTGGTACTGTATAAAGAGAGCTTCAAGAGAGACGTCATGGTTCATGGAGAGGCGCCAGACATGCAGAAGTATCCTACTCGTGGGCTGTAGCTTCCATCTACATCCCGTTCTGTTGGTGCAATCTAGTTTGCTTGCATGGTTCTCTGAAGTGTGCATGCGGCCGGGATCTTGTCCAGATACCTTGAGCATCCACAGCTACCTGATTTCGCGGTGGTAGCTAGCCAAGGCAGCACGTAGCTAGGGGCATGGCAAATTTAGGTATTCTTTGCTTCGCTGTTCTGCTTTGGTTCTGATTTAGTTCGTAATTTTTTTGCAAAGAGCAATTAATGTAATAATTTTATAATAATTTTTTAAACTTTATGAGATATTGCTTAAAGATCTTAAAATAAATTTATTATATTTTTAAGCCTTTTATGTTGCTTTTAAAAGATTTATAATTTTTTCAACTACAACTATAACTAAATAAAAAACATGAATCAAAGAGAACCTTATTTAGACATTCCCCCCGTGAAGCAAGGAGCCTACGTACTCCATCTCGTTGGTCATCACTCAATTTTCTCTTAACAGAAGCAAGCTACTTAATGCACCAATTCAACATATGTGTCAAATATAAACAACTTACATGTACTACTTGTGGATTGCATATCGTTATACGTATGTGAGATCATGATCCGGCGCATTTTTGCCCATCCAGCAAGGAGGCTCGCTGGCAGGCACAACCTGATAAGGTATGAGTGTTGTCCCGTTTTTTGTTTTTTGTTTTTTTTTGGCAAACTATACTCCATATTGGTAATGATGCTCAGATGCTCCAAACTTGCTTGTCAATGGTCAGCATTAACCTTTGCATTGTTCACTTGGAAGCTTCCTCTTTTTCACTGCATAATGCAATAGTTTTACCTGCGTCGATCATTTGATAGAGACCGGTATAGTGTTGGAACAACTATTAATATATCAAATTAATTATGCACGGTATTTTATACTTTACGATAAATGATATATGAGGAATATTTTGTGACGTTATTTTGCTCGAGTTAGCTAGGGTGCGCATAGTGTACCTCAAATAAAACAAAAATAAATATGTTTCAGAATTAGATATATTTTACATTATTAACACACAATTAATCGCTCTTTGACTGAACAAGTATGGTCCCATCCAAAATATATTTTTCTTTTATTTTCTGGAGACAGTCCAATTGCCCTGGCTTGTTTTTTCATGTTATACGAGTTGAACCAGTGCTCCTATATGCCTCCTATTGGATTAATTAATGTTAGATAAAGATTCTATTTTTATTGGGCTATAATACTTCACTTCTTGAGTAAAGGACATGAGACACTACAGGAGAACGCCACACTCTCGACGGTTAACGCCGTCGATACAACAAATAGAACCGTCGATATACGTCAGTATCGACGGCCAGCCGTCGATAAACGGCCGTCGAGGATGCTTCGTCGAGAGAAAAAACCTGTCTCGACGGCTCAGTCGTCGATACCACTTATGTCGACGGCTTTAGCCCAAGCCGTCAACACAGTACTAGAAAACGCCGTTTGCCGTTAGCGAAGCATAGTATCGACGGCCAAAATAGTGCCGTCGACAGTGTAGTAGGTGGGCCCCACAGCCAAGGCGGGTTCTGGTGACGTGGCGCGTTCTGATTGTATCGACGGTACGAATAGCGGCCGTCGACATTGCACGTGGTGGGCCCCACGAGGACCTGTTTTATAGTGTCGACGGCTACGCTAGGGCCGTCGACACTGAACCAGAACAGGAAAAAAAATTAATTTTAAAACCTAAAAAACCACAAATTTTAGCGGTCATGCGCACTTCAATTCTGCACCGCACTCGCAAACCCAAACAGCCCCAACATTCAAATATACCCCTCATCGCATATACGCGACCACAATTCATCAAAAATTGATCAAATGCACATAAATCTATAGAAATGCACAAACTAAACATAATTCCATCACAGCACATTTACGAAACATTCAAATTCATCACATAAGACATCGCATTTCAAGTTTCCAACTAAATGCAATAAACAGAACAAGTTATTGATCTGGATCGCTCGGAGGGGGTTGGCTTGACGGGGGTGGATTGGACGGATGGCTAAACATCGGTGGGGCACTCGCGAAGAGGTCGGTAACCCAGGTTGGGCCCTCCTGGCTCGCTGATGTGTCTCCTCCCTCCGTGCCGTGAAGTTCACCGATAGCTGCAGATCCGGAACCCTGCATATATACCACATAAACGGCATAAACGGTTTGCAACATTTACAAACGATATGCAACATGAATTAACATGAGTTAATGACTTGCCGCCTCCGTAACATATGGCAAGCCACCATGTGGGCGAGCTAGACCCGCGTATTAAATGCGGTGGAGGAGTGGCTGCCGTAAGTAAAGTGTAGGGAGCCGGTGCCCATCCATCATAAACGGTGGCGGACCCTCGTAGAAGGTCGGACCGCCAGCAGTACCACTGGGACCAGCCTACAATTTCATGGACATCTAACTTGTGAATGAAATTGTAATAAACGATATGTGCATGGATATTAAAGGTTTAAGGACATTACCCCGCCCAGTCGAGAGAGCGACTCCAGATAGGCGAACTTCTGGTCGAACTCATATCGTTGCCTCGCCATCTCCACCTCCTACCTCTGTCTGGCTTCTTCTTGGGTCCTCAAGCTCTCCCTCATCGCCAGCATCATCTTCTTGGGCCTGCGGTGCAGATGGCAATGGACAGGACCGCCGACTGAGGCGAGGTGGCGCGGGGTCGGCGGCAGAGCGGCGCAACCGGCGGTTGGGAGGCGGCGCGGCGGGGGCTGCTGCAGCGGGTGAGACGGCGGGAGGTGGGCAGTAGGCTGGGCGAGATGGCGGGGAGGCGGCGGGGCGGCGCGGGCTGGCGCAAGCAGGGGGAGGCGGCATGGGCGCCAGCGGGAGGCGGCAACGAGCAGGCGGGGGGAGACGGCGGGGCGACGGCGGCAAGGCGAGCAGCAGCGCGCGAGCGCCGGCGGGAGGCGGCGACGCCAGCAGAGGCGGGAGACGGCAACGGACGGCGGCGGCGAGGCGGGCGGCAGCAAAGTAGGGCGGTCGGGCGGCGGCGGCGGCGAGAAGACGAGGTCGGGACTTGCGAAATCGCTAAGTCCCCTGAGCCGTGCAAAGTTGTATACCTAGAGCTCTATCGACGGCCCAAAAAAAACCGTCGACACACCTAGTAATAGAGTATTTCGACGGCAAAATAATACCGTCGACACTGACTGTCCGTTAAAAGCTATGTATCGACGGCTAGATCTGAGCCGTCGTTAATGTCCTCACAGTATCGACGGTACTATTTTCAGCCGTCGAAACAGTGGTCGTGGATGCCTGTATCGACAGCCACCTGTACTACCGTCGATATAGTCTATCCCGAGGGTTTATGTTGACCACCGTCGAGGACGATCCCTAGTGTCGACGGCTTCATTATAAGCAGTCGATACTGATGCTTGTCTCGAGGGCAGCCCCCTTAATGTGCATGTTTGGTCAAACCTCTCTATTTCAAATTTAAAAAATTGAAAAACTATATTTCAAATGTTCATACTGTTTCATGTTGTCTCCTACTGTGAATTACACACCTCAAAAAAAATTCAAAAATTTATAGCTCCCGTTTGTGCTGACTCCTTTGTAACCAAATGCTTTCCGGAGAAGGTCAGGTGGAAGTTTCATATTTCATGTGATTAAAACAACGTCAAACGTTTTATTCAAATTTCAAATATGTTCATTTGTAAGTTTAAATTTTTTTATTCTCCACCATTCAATAATCGACACCTGCAGCTAAATTTTTTAAACTTTTCACTAATAAAAAATATATTCTTACATTTAAACATTAATTAGTTAGTACATTAATCAAGCTATATATTCATATTCTTCAATTCAAACTATTAAAAATACCTAGGCAAAAAATTAACAAAAAGCAACACTTCTAATGTTAATTTCAAAATCACAGCAATTTTGAAAAAAGATTGAAATCAAATTTAAATAAAAGGAAATAGAGCAAAACTGTTTTTAACACAAACAGTATCGACGGCAGACTAATGGCTGTCGATATGGAGATGGACTGTGTCGACGGCCAAACTACTAGCCGTCGATATAGTTGACGCCGTCAAGCCGTTAAACGTCGCCGGTAAAATTCCCCCGTAAAAATCGACGGCCCTATTTTTGGCCGTCGACACTAATACCGAGATGCATCAGTAACGACGGCTTCTTTGCGGCCGTCGATAGTACGTGCTCTGTATCGACTGCTATTTTTTGGCTGTCGAGTTAGTTCTTGGCAGTCGAAACTATTTTCGTTTCCTGTAGTGAGAATCTTATTCTATTCAAAAGCAAGGTAGAAGTACAAGGTAAGCCCTGAGACAAAGTGACACAGGGTGCAAAATTACAAAACAAAAGGACTTATGCTATGCTATCAAAAGTGGCTCCCGCTCGCTCCCAAGGGCAAAGGATGTCCAGAACGTCGTTGAGGAAGGTCTGCACGGGATGCTCGTTGTTGTTGAAGGTTTTAAAATAGTGCTCGAGCCAAAGGTTTCAAAGGATTCCTTGAACTGTCGAGCTGGCTCCATGATAGGCCCGACCTGAGAGAGGACACCGAATGTTTAGGGTCCACTAGCTGTGGAAATCTGACTCATGGGACCAGTTGGCAGGATTAACGGTAACGTGCATGAAAGCAATTGGCAGCCCCTAGCCAAATTCTCATGCTGAAGCCACATTCCACTTCTCTTCCATACATTACATGGAACCATAGGTTTTATATGTGAAGTTAAACTACGGAGTATCCGGGAAACATTGGTATTTTTATATAAGTAGTGAAAATTCCTTGAAGTCGCAAAGGTTTTTGTTCTCGTTTATAGAAACCAGATGCATGGTTTTATTGCTTGTGGATAACGCAAGAACCTCCTTTGTTCACTTCTCTCCGGAAAATGTGGCCCTGGATTCCCAGGAGATGATACCAATAACTTGGCTTCATCATTATTGCTTAATCTTTGGCAAGGACATCATCGGCATAGCTATAATAAAAGTCAAGGTGACAAGAAAAAAGGCGATGCATGCCTACTCCACTATAATTTTGTCGATCAAAATGCACGATATTGAAAAATGAAAACGAGATGCACTTCTTCAGTGTGAAGCCCGGGAGCGTCACGATCGATCAGTCTCGAGTGATTTTGTACAGTGTAATTAATTAGGTAGTACTAAGTTGATAATACCCTTTCGAAAATTTAACAGATTTAAGCTTTTTTTTTCATTAGGCAATGTAAAGGTAATTTTTTAGAGCCATGTAGCGTTAACTTGACACATGTACCCCAGTGTTCCTAAACCGGGACCACTCGACTATTACGTAAAGCAACCATCAACAATTGTATTATTTTCTATTTTTATTCCTAAAATGACCATTGTTCATAACGGCACATGACGAAAATGGTATAATGCTTTTTATAATTGTGATTGATTGAGAGCGATATGGGTCTATTGCTGTTCAAAGAAATCATAGCATGCACTCATCTCGCACGTCCATGATATGCCACCTATAAATATCTATATATGTTTTTTAGACCAAACTCCCTGTCTAACGCTTGTTCCACTGGCTCCTCGCATATCCACATCGGTAAAATAACGACGGATCGTCCTTTTCGAATCTACATATAAAAGATATCCGTACACCATCTACTTAATGAAGTGGCAAGAACGGCCGGTTGGTTACCGATGTGCGGGTCTCGGGCACCCCCACCCCCACCACCCTCGCTCGGGTTTGATCCCTAGCTCCTCATCTTTCCCTCCACGCACGCCTCGATGCTAGGGATCGAGCCTGGGTTAGACAAGTCACAAGTGGAAGTCTAGACCACAAAGGCCCAATGTATAGAATAATATTTTAGCAAATATAAAGATGCCCCGTGCATACCCTCAGGGGATAATAAAGGCCCGTCCCCCTTTGGAAGGTTGTGGGCAAGGAGGGATTCGAACCCCCGACACTGTGGTTTGTAGCCATGCGCTCTAATCCTTTTAGCTATAGGCCCACCTCGTTTCCACCGGATCTCTTTCTAGGATACTCACAAAAGGAACTTTCTTCTCCTCAGCCATTTCATTTCTAGTTAAGAATATGCTAAAGTGCCTTCTCTTTATAAGAACAGCGTGTTCCGATGTGTGAAGTGGAAGAGATGGAATATGGTGATTGAGATTTGTAATAAGACAAACTTTGCGTTTTGGATTTGATCTTTTTCATATTATTTGCACAGGGAAGTCATTTAGCTTTCTTTTACTTTTCTATTTTTCATGATATTGGCATATGTGACTTTAATATAATTAAAACAAACAATGCTTAGGGTGTGTTCAACGGTGCCAAATCAATGAGACATATGGTTGCCATCTTTTTCTTTTTTCTTTTTGCTTATATGGAGGAGAGAATGAGAGAAGAGAGATACAGACTACCTCTTAGATTAAAGTCAGCCTAAACAATGCTATAAGTAACCCAATAACAAGGTCAGTATGGTATTTATAGATATAATGGAGCTTGTTTCTAACTAGTGATTGATTCTACCATTAAAGATGGTCTTATGTTTCTCGAAGCATGGAAAGCACAGCATGGAGTAGTGTCAGTGTGGTATGGTATGGTATGGTTATGTTATGGCATGACATCCCCTCTTCCTGTTCGGTCAGCGATAACTGGCAACCGCCTAGCACAACCATTCAGAACCAGAGTTCAGAACACCGCACCCGCCCGTTTTCCCACCCGTCCGGGATCCCGTCTGGATTCGCTCGGCAACTGGCAAGCGGCTCAACCCGTCGGGCATTTCTAGGGGCTCAACCGTAAATTAACCGCGACCTCAGTGGCAGCCTCGAGCACCATCCGTTCTCTCCCACCGGACGGGGAGACAGCGACGATTTTTTTTTTTTCTTTTTGAGAAAGACAGCGACGAATTGGGTTGGGCAGGAGGGTCTCCCCGCTGTGACGGTGGCTCCCGCGGATTCGACGGCGACGGGGGGCAGGGGCACGAGAGGAGATGCTAGCTATTGAATGATGGCTTCGCTTTCGCTTTCTCTTACACTATAAAATCCGGGGAGCTGGGAGAGAGAATAAACCCCGCCAATCCGCTATTTCCAAGAAGTCGGAAGCCGGAAGGTGGAAGAAGCAAGGAGGGAAACTGGGGTGGTGGATTTTGGGGGGCGCCGGCGATGTCGTCGTCGTGGAACTCGGTGGGGCTGGAGGTGCTGTACCAGGTGCTCGGGTGGATCGCCTTCTTCGCCTGGTCCTTCAGCTTCTACCCGCAGGTCCTCCTCAACTACAAGCGCAAGAGGTGATTCCTTTTTTCCTCTCTCCCCTGTTATTTCTTTCTTTTTTTCCTGTGTTGTTTATGCTTGCTCTCCCCATTTCTTGAAAGATGAGCTGAGATTTATGGGTTCTTGGTCTGGGCATCTAGGAGTTTCACTTAATCTTTATGTCCCTAGTTAGTATTGATCTTTGATTGTGAGTAAATTAGTGTCTTTTGCTTCCTTTCTAGTGTATATGCCTTCGATTTGGGGATATGACACCTCTTCATTTACTGACCTTAGTTCATCCGTTTCTCATATATTTATCCTGTAACTTTGCAAGATGGTAGTAAACCTTATTGAGCACACGCTGTTCTGTCTGAGGTAGACGTGTTTACTATGAAATGCGAAGGATTAAAGGAAAAACTTTCATTCTGTTGATGCTGAGTTCTATCTTGTCCTGTGGGAATTCTCAGAATTGTCTCCATTGCTTTACTTCTGCCATCAAATGTTCGTACAATCAGAAGATGGCATGTGTGCAAATTATTGGGAGGGCAACAAAACAAAAGTTAGAAAATAGAATGAATCTTTTGTGGTGTGCATATAGTAGTACATATGGTATGATGGTGTATGATGGCAGATGCCCTTGACATTTAAAAACCGTTTCCACTTATCCATTCATCATGAATCTTGATTGTGGAAGGAGACAGGTGCTTCGATAACATTCGAAACAAATTGTGCACAGGCTATTCGAAACAAACTGTGCACAATTCTTTTGATTACGGCTAGATCAAAATTATGACCGACTAAAACTAGCGTGGCCTAAAATTCTCATCTTGGAGCTTCTTTAAATTCATTCCTTTTTGTGTTTATAGTTACATAGAAGCACAACATTTGGTGTAATCCTCTGGGTTTTTATATTCAGAAACTTATGTGTGTCCAAATATATCAGTGGGTTGGGAAATCAATAATGCTACAAATCCATAATAGACCCTTTAACAAGGACATCTCCAAATACGTTATAGTTGTTATAAGAGACGGGCGCACATCCAAACTTATAATACTTCCTAAATTGTTCCTTTTTTTATTGGTAGAATGCTTTTCTGTCAGGCTCACAGTGAGGGATTTCACACTTATTGAGTGCCTTGTAAGGGGAAATTTCTTTAAGTGTTTGTCTGCATCTCTAGATGCAAAAAGACATCCCTTCTAAATTGTAACAGATTTGTTAGGAAAATGTAATCTTCAGGTTGCATACCTCCTTTTCATGTCCTGCCTACCTGCTAGGCTCTACATTCTTGATGAACAGGAAGATTTTTAGCTTATTAGAGACCTATTACATTTTCGTTATATAAATATATTTCCTAAATTATGGTGCTAAGTCGCATCTGTTTACACTATATGGTGCTCCTTTGAAGAAATAACAATCAAATTAGTTGTACCAATTACATAAAGGTATTATACTATTTCAATTTGAAATATGTTCGTTATATTATTATATCCTAATTTCTACATATTAAATTTACTTTATTTATAGTTAGACATGTTTTTTTGTTACTTTACATGTTGTTAATTGTTTTAAAAGCAATGTTCCTAGTTTGCTTGAAAATGAGGTACAAAAGATGTGCTGGGTATCATCTGCCGTGTAGCAGATCTTCTACGCCCTTTCAATTTGTTTGACATTTTCTAACGAAAATATTAGTTTGAAGTATATTCTCCAACTTAATTAGGCTTAAGTGTAAATTTTAAAAGCCTTTGATCAGTGTTTTTCCATGATTAAATTGACTTTTAGAATTTTTCTGCACTTTGTTTTGACTTGATGTACTCAACATTTTAAAGTGTTTGAATAAATCCATGTCTTTCCATAGTTGCAGCCAGAATAATTTTTTATTTTTAACCCTTTTGAAATAGATATTTTATTTTTAACCCCGGGTCAAAAGTTTTTTCAAATCTAACCCTTTTGGCAGCGCCTTTGCCGGCGCGCAAAAATTCATCTTCCAGCATAAGCGGATGGCGCGGCAAGACCGCCCACTTGTCATTCTATCGGTGGCCACCGAGGCCGCCAACAGTGGCAACCATCCCGCTGGCGCGGCAAGATGAATTTGCAGCGCAGCAGGGCGCGCCAAAAGGTTAGATTTGCAAATTCTTCAGCCCGGGGATTAAAATTAAAATAATTTTTTAAAAAAGGTTAAAAAATAAATTTTTTTCTTGCAGCCATAACACTCGTTCAGTATTTTGCTTGGATTTTTGAAATTCAGGACTTTTTATTATTTTTTGTTGCATTTAAAAAATTAGGTCATTTGTTTGCTTTCAAACGGTTCAGACTGATGGTGATCCAAACATGTATATATATTTATATTTATATATATATTTTTCATCGGTCAAGTTCCATGTTCTGTGGTTTAACTGGATTCATCAATTGCAGTGTCGTGGGCCTGAACTTCGATTACCTGGTGTTAAACTTAACAAAGCACTCGTCCTACCTCATATACAATGCAGCTCTATTCTTCAGCCCCTTCATCCAGAAACAGTACCATGACAAATATGGTGATAAAGAGGTCAGACATTACTGCCTTTTTTCCCCCTGCAGTGCTGTTGATTAAATGTAAATAGCGCTGCATAAATTCTGCTAGTTAATGGTGAGAATTGGGAATGATTCTACAAGCAAAACTACTTGATTAATTAATTATTTTGCTCTGTTTAGTGTCAATCCAATCTGAAACATGCTATTCTGGCAATATTATTTAAGAACGTCCATCTTAACAATGGTTAAAGCAACATTATCTCAATCTATTGTAACAAAAGGTTGCCATTCTAGTTGTTTTTATTCCTAAGAAAATTGGAAAGCTGAATAGGTCTGGTGGGTGGTATTGGTAAGTAGCACATTTCGTCCTAGTGATTAGAATTTAGAAGACAAATTGTTGCCTTCATTTATACTTCTATATAATATAACAAACTGCATGATTCAATTTGGATGCTATAACATGTGCATGGTTCTACACATGGTTAGTTAAACTCATGCGCTCAGCTTATGAGAGAGGGACATAGGAGATCATTTTATCATATTTATGGTAGTTGTGCCACTGTGCTAAATTTATATCCTTAGCTGAGGGTAATGACTTTCTTATACTCATTTATGTTTCTGTACAATACTGAGGTGAAAAATCATTTTGGTATATTTACATTAATTCTGCTATGGTACTAGATCCTTATCTGGCTGCAAACCATCAGCATTAAACTTCAATGTCTTTTACCATCTTGACATAATAACATACAAGCAAGACATGGACTTGGCACACTTTTGCATTTCATTGGCATTTAAAATCATCGATATGAACAGTATGCGTAAAGATATTTTTGCATTTGACAAGTATGCTCTGCTTTTTTATCAATGCGCATGTGCTTGATGATTTTGGGCCTCTTTGATTCGTGGTTGTGGTTTGGTTTTGGTTGTAGTTGGAAAAGTTGAGGGCTTTTAAAAAGAGAATTGAAAAGGCAAAAAAATCATTTAAATTTTTTTTTGAGATCTTTGAGAACACACCCCCCCCCCCCCACAAAGCCCTAAAAATTATTACAAAATGTTATAGTGAATGATCTGTACAAATATGATAAATTTTGCAACCCGAACCAGAACCATTCCAAAACCGCGAACCAAAGAGGGCTTTCACCATGATTGTTTGACTGGCTACTTGCACAATTGTGCAATTCTATTCTAGCTGATGTACCAATAGTGCATGATCACCACTCACCTCCAAAAACTACCAAAATATTGGCATCATACATTCTAAAGTATTTGTAGCTATTTTCTGAAATTTCTTGGCTCCCTCGCCAAATATTTTTGGTAATGCCGTATGCTGCACTGATTCCTGTTGGAGGCCATATTAGACACTGATGCAGTCTAGAAAATGTGTGCTTATTTATATTTTGTAGTTGCCATTTCCCGCCATGTGTTTAACACGGAAGGTATTTACATATTTACATGTAAATTCTTATAGCCAGTACACTAACCTCATAACCTTTGTTGGATCGTTGCTCGAACCCTTGAACTGAGTAAGCTTCTAACACATATAAAGGAAGTGCCAACTTTGTTTGTATAAACATCATATTTCTTATGTCAAAGAAAGTCGAAACACATTTGCACACATGGCTTGAATTATTTAGTTGGTTCAGTTGTATTTAACACCTATACTTAAGAAAAAGAAGCCACACATTTATGTTCTCTGTCATATTTTACTTGACACTAGAGCATCTTTTGTGTTATTTGTCCTCTTATGAATTACTTCGGTACTTCCGCAATTCTCATGTAGACGTCGTTTAAAATATGTACAATATATGTTTACGCATTTTTTTGATTAAAAGTACTTATATTTATTACATTGAAATAATATTTATGTATTTTTTATTTCAAAATTTTATTTTTTATCATTATGTGTATTAATAAATTTCTGCTAATATATAATAAATTATCGGTCAACATTATGTGTTGGAGGTTGTGTCGAAGTCCAAAAACAATGAACAACAAGTAAAAAATATAAGTGTTGAAATTGTAGTGCCTAAGTGTTAGATTAACGAGTAACTTAATTTATAATTTTATGCAGATGATACCTGTTGCTGCAAATGATGTTGCTTTTTCTCTACATGCGGTTTCATTGACAGCTTTTACCCTTTTTCAAGTATTCATCTATGAGGTTAGTTATTCTGTCCTATGGGGATTGGTCAGTTACTTGGTGTCTTACACTTCAGTGCCCTGAATTTTTGAACTTGAAACATGCAGCGAGGAAACCAGAAAGTCTCGAAAATGTGCATATCTATCAGTGGTATTGTCTGGACAGCTGCTTTAATATGCCTAATCATAGCTTGGCCAAAAAGCAACTGGCTTTGGCTTATTGGTGTGTTTAAGTAAGTTCTCTTCATCTTTGCTCTTTGTAAATCCTTTTAGTTTTGACATTTGAAGGAGGCAGTCCTGGTTAGTTATGCTAGCTAAATGATTATGATTAATATGTTCTGCTCCTCTTGGTAAAACTGGGACTGAAATTTTCACCTGATCTTTGTGAATTTCAGTTCAATACAGGTTGGAATGACAGCAATCAAGTACATCCCTCAGGTAGTGCTGCTTTATTGTCGTTACTTTAGCTAAAGGTTATATCATCACTCGGTAGTCTCTTAATGTGAGTGAGTACTCGTGGTGCCCCCTTATGTAGGAAAAGAATATGGGGCAAATTAAAACAGAAGTTTAATATGATTTGTACAGATCCGATAATCAGCAGCCAAGAGAACTCATGAGCCCCCTGTATCAACAGATATAAATTTTCTAATGTTTATGTTTTCTATTTACCTTAGGCCATCATGAACTTCAAGCGTAAGAGTACAATAGGTTGGAGTATTGGCAATATCATTCTTGATCTTACAGGAGCGGTGCTGAACTTTGGTCAGATGGGTGTGCAATCCATAGATCAACGTAAGCTGCATTTTTCATTTGATTGAAGTGCATGAAGTACACTACATTCGTTGGGTCTTTTTTCTGACTGAACAAATTATGTTGCAGACACATTGGTCAATTTCTATGGAAATATTGGGAAAACCCTTCTTTCATTGGTGAGCATGACTTATAACTTTCAAGCAAAAGGTCCTCACAATAAAAGTTTTCTTGCATGCTTATTGGAATGTCATGCCTTTGGTTTTGTAGGAAGTCGTTTTCTTTGATGTTCTATTCATAATTCAACACTACGTGCTGTACCCTGTAAAACGAGACGACAATGGTAAGACTATTATTTCTGAAAGAGTAGCTCCACTTATCAGGCCGTCAGACAAGCCTGAAGAAGATAATGTATGATATGTCAATGTTGCATTATTACACTACACGCTGTGTGGCTTCGATTATTTGCTTGAGGGGGTCCTAGTGTCATGTATTCAAACGAAAGACAACACATACGGTCTCATGTCTTTCAAACTAAATACTGTACATATTTTGTCACAGAGCACTACAAAAACATTGATAAAAACAGCCATTCCATTCAGTACTCCAAAAATTATATTGATGTGTATTTGCAAATATATTTGTCACTGATTTGGCTATAGATATATGTATCTTTTCAGTTTGTTTTGTTGCTTTAATTTTATTTTCTTCTTAATCGATAGAAGCATCTATTTCTGATCATCAAATCCGTCTCTGGCATGTTTTAGACTAGGCCCTAGCATTAGTATGAAACTGGTGTTGACTTTATTTTGATTGTGCTCCCTTAGTTTAAAAGTCTATTATGATATTTGATCACTAAATGTCGTGTTGCCTTTGCCATGTCTTAAACGAACCTAAAAGCGTGTACAGCAGATAGTCAAGTACTTGAATTTTGAAGTCCCAGCTTCACTTTTTATAGTACACAAAAGATAAATCATTAACTTGGTTCGTAGTATACTGCAAGTCTGCAACCAAGACAAAAAAAATGTTGAAGCAGCACAATTTAACTTTCACGCGATACAATTACACGCCAAGAAAGTTTTAATTTAAGTCATAGGTCCTTTTCAATGTTGTTTTCTTTTTATATGTATGTATGTGTGTGTGTATAAATCTCATATATATATATATATATATATATATATATATATAGAGAGAGAGAGAGAGAGAGAGAGAGAGAGATTTGCTAGTGTACACTCGAGTGTCACGGAGCCTCAAAATTGATGGGTTTTGAAATTCAAGAACTTTAGTGATCGATCCAAACCGTTGATCTTGTTCGCCATGTCAAAAGGTAGCCAACAACCAAGTTTCGTAATTTTTTGAATTTTTTTGCTATTTGTTTTATAATTTTAAAAATCAGCCTTCTAAATAGTCGTGGAGCGTCCAAAAAGCTGATTTTTAAAATTAGAAAATAAATAGCAAAAAATTTTAAAAATACTAAACTTGGTTGGTATTACGCTTTGACATGATTTAACAAAATGAACGGTTTGGATCGATCACTAAAGTTCTCGAATTTTAAAAACCCATCAAGTTCACTTGAGATCCGTACACTCAAGTTCACGCTATCAAATCTCTCTCTATAGTTGAAATTTGGGGTCGGTCAGGCGTTCGTCGATCGCTGTGAGTCGATCGGACGTTTTCTATAAAATCTATGGTGAAATTTTTGATCCAACCATACATTTTGTTCATCTCATAAACTCTCTAGCGTACCAAATTTTACATTTTTGAATTTTTTATTTGTTTTCCATTTTCAAAATCAGCCTAGCATTCTAAAGTATTCGGAGCGTCCATTTAGGCTGATTTGAAAATACAAAACAAATAGCAAAAAATCAAAAATTGTAAAATTTAGTACGCTAGGAGAGTTTATAGAGATGAACAAAATGTACGGTTCGGATCAAGAATTTCACCACAGATTTTAGAAAACGCCTGATCGACGGCTGCTGATCGACGGATCGCCGACCCGACCCCAAATTTCAACTCTCTCTCTCTCTCTATATATATATATATATATATATATATATGATGGATCACGGCAAGTGCTCCCAGCGTGATGAAATCCGAGATGTCTAACAATGATCCGAACCTTGATCTTGTTAATCGTCTCAATTGAAATGTGGCATCATGACCAAGTTTAGTAGTTTTTTAATTTATTTACTATTTGTTTCCTATTTTTAAAATCAGCTTTTTGGACGCACTGCGACTAATTGGAAGGCTGATTTTTGAAAATAGAAACAAATAGTAAATAAATTCAAAAAATACTAAACTTGGTCACCTGGCTACATTTCAATGAGATTTAACAAGATCAACTGCTCGGATCATTGTTAGGCATCTCAATTTCAAAACGAGTTGAGAGCACGGATCTCTCCGCGTTTGGGCACGCTAAGATTCTCTCTCTCTCTATATATATAGAGAGAGAGAGAGATTACTAGTTTTGAACTCGAGTCTTGCGGATCCTCAAGTGAACTTGACGGGTTTTGAAATCCGAGAACTTTAGTGATCGATCAAACCGTTGATCTTGTTCGTCATGTCAAAAGGTAGCCACCAACCAAGTTTCGTATTTTTTGATTTTTTTTTGCTATTTGTTTTCTAATTTTGAAAATCAGCTTTTTTGGACGCTCCACGACTATTTAGAAGGCTGATTTTCAAAATTAGAAAACAAATAGCAAAAAATTTGAAAAATACGAAACTTGGTTGGTGGCTACCTTTGACATGACGAACAAGATCAACGGTTTGATCGATCACTAAAGTCATTGATTTCAAAACCCGTCAAGTTCACGGAGGCTCATGAACTGAGTTCACGCTAACTCTCTCTCTCTCTCTCTCTCTCTCTCTCTCTATATATATATATATATATATATATATATATATATATATATATATTGCGTTCGAATCACTGCTTGTGGTGGTGGTGTGTGTGTGTGTTTGGGGGTGGTGGTGGGTTAGTGTGGTCAAACTAGGGCCGTACTAGGGCAGGAGCCTGACTGCGATGAGGCTAGCTAGGCTCGGTTCCGCTTCTACCAAACACACCCTAAATATACGACATTGTGATTAGTAGAGATGGGAGTCTCTTCCTCTTCCTCTGTTTTCTTGGTTTAGGTTGTTTTCTTCTATAATCCTTGCTTCCCATCATTATCAAATTCAGTCACTTTTCGTGTGCATGCATTTCATAACTACTACGTTTAGAAAATATTTGTCCAAAAGTGAAAAAGGAAATATGCATATGGATTTATAGAAACACAATTATGAGTGGTTGATAAGTTATTTTAAAAGTAAGTTTTGACTCTTTCTACAAATTCCGGGAACTTAACTATGCTTTTAAAGAATAACCCAGCCAAAGATTAGATGATAACAGAAAATGTGATGTATTTATCCCACCCTGTGTTCCCAAAATACTAGGAACAGTCGTGGTCAAACCTCCCAGAGTATTTTCCAACCCAAGTCGTTTTTGTTACGTAGTTAAAGAACATTCCATTCTCTATATCATGAAATGGATATAGCCATAAACAATTACAATATATTGTCTCAGCTTAAAGCCTTAAAGTTGATTGACAAATATAACAAGTCACGTGACACTCAAGGCTCTCCTTGATACGTGCCTTGAAAAAGTGCGATCGATACCGTTTAAAGACTGTGCTTTCATCTAAAAGGGAATTAAACGATCGCGTTTTTTTTTTTTTGGTTTATTTGTATTTTCCAGAAACCGATTATCCTGACGTAAAACATGTGGCGGAAGCATAAACTGTAAACTGGAGGAGAAGATGGGCCTTATATGGGTCGGAAGAGAACACGACGGTGGGCTGAGCCTGTTAATAGCATCAGTCAAGTGTGAGCCACGAAATTGCAAAATTCTCCTTGTGAAAAATCTTGGCACTCATCCGCTGTACGATATATGATGATGCACTGGATCTTGGACGTACCGCAATGCAAATATGCAATCTACTTGTGTATTCTTTTTAGCAGAAGCATATGAAAATGTACCGTTGATGAATATGGCATAAGTTGTGTGAGAGGATTCTTTAACAAAATATTGTTTAGGGCTTGTCTGGGCGAGTAAAAATATTGGGCACTCTTCTCAACCAGATCATAAAGGCCTCGTTCTTTTCGGTCGAAAGTTGCCGAAAATTTTAATACAAAAAAGCTGCGACTTCTCAAAGATGTCTCGGAGAATCTTTTTTTTTTAAAAAAAAGTAACTCTAAAAAGAACTGTTTAAAACCCCACAGAAATATCTACAGAGTACTTCATCATTTGGTCGGTACAAAAATAATAATTTTTTTTATTTAATTTAATTTAAGCTGAATAGAACGAGACAAAGATAACCACTTTCATTGCTGCTCACGTGGAGAAAATACGTGCACCTACAACTCACCGTCGTCTAGTAAATTATGATATGATAAAATTCATGGTATGGATTAAATATTGTTCAAATCAAAGAAACCATGCATGCACCGATAACTATTTGGTGCATGCCACTTATAGATGGGTGATTTAAAGGTATAATTGTAAGTTTGGAATGTCACGTACTCATGAGTAAATACCACATGAAAAGCTAGACCTATATGTCATTGATACTTAAAGAATTCGGAATGAACGCTCATAAGCTAGCCGGTGTGTTGCGGTATTATGGATTGGAGAGGAGCGCTCATAATTAGAGCCCGATAGATGTAGGTGAAAGCTAAACTGCGTTACCAAATATTGTGTCTTCTGGTGTCGTTCGTGATCTTGCATCGGTGCATATCCTAACAACTTGCATTTGTGGGAAGACATCACCGTCCTTTGTATGGTTTGCAGAACAGGCACCGTATGACATGCAAGCACATATATAGGTTGACCGAAGGCATGCACCACGGCAAATTATGCCACTTATTATTTTCAATCAATCACATTCTCATCCGCATATATAGCTGGATAGTGGATATACATGTTTGGGCTAGCTGGTGTTCGATCATGATCACTAGCCCACGGTCCAGCGCGGCGTGTCGCCGGCGACGGGCGGCGGCAGCGCGCGCGGGAGAGCACGGCTCGTGCTGGTCGCCGGCGACGGAGAGCGACGCGGCGGCGACGGCGACGGCGCCGGCCGCGGGCATTTGGGCGCGCAAGGCGGGCACCACCTCTGGCACTCCTGCCGCGTAGCCCAGCACGGCATCCCAGGCGTCTGACAGCAGTAGCAGCTCAAGCCGTTCGTGCAGGTCGCAGGCAGGCAGAATACCAGGTACACTTTGCTCCCATCAGCACCTTCAGCTTCACTCCCTTCTGTCAGCTCAATGCTCGCGATCGCGAGCTCACGGCCACCTACCTGATCGATCTCGCAGGGAGCTAATTAGCTAGCTAGCTGTAGAGAAAATTAATCTCACGGAGACGAACAGACGTACATCTCACAGAGATCGATCCGATCGATGATCTTCATAGTGGATTGGATATATACTTACAGTGAGCAGGGCCTGATCAGCGAGGCACCCGAGTAGCACGACGAGCAAGACCATACTTCTTGCTGCACAACGCGCATGCTGCAGAGGGCTCCCGTCTCTCATGCTGGACGTCGGTCGGTCTGGATCGTATTGTTTTTTTTTCTTGGTTTGGTTCGCTGTGTTGCCTGATTTGTAGTTCTATATTTAGGAACAATTATAAGTTTCTAACTATCTAGCTATAGATGACCACGAAGGAGAGATCATGCATGGGTATGCCTATCTATAGGCCAGCAATTACCATACAATGATACAAGTTGGAGCTATCGCTTATTCGCCTATCCAGCGGTCATCGCAAGCAAAAATTGAGACAGAAATTAAAGCCTAGTAACGGCATTCATTATTATCTGCCAATTTAACTTGAGATTATATGGTAGTGATTATTTCTTCAGGATTTTGTAACGTTACATTCATGATCTGGATGTGTGGAACATATTTAATTTTTCTGCTACGATTATCATCGCTTTAATTTATCACTAAAAAAGAAAGATATGGTGCCTCCTTGCGGTAGTCTTGACACATTAGCGGAGGCGGACAAAACTAATACATATGCCGCCACTAGAGATCTAAGAGTTAAATCCAGATCAGATTTTAGTCGTCCTATTCCCTAACCTGACCCGACTGCTTATCGGGTTATTCCACCCAGTGTCTCTCCCACTCTTGGCCCACTCGGCCCAATACTAGTCTCAACGATCAACATCTCTATCCTCTCCCTTCCCCTCCGTCAAGTGACAACCCTAGCAGCCCCTCATCTCTAGCCCTCCCCGCGACTCCCCCTCTCCTCATCAATACAACGACACAACCCCACCATCCAGCCCCCCATGGCCACCCTCCCTTGCGACAGATTGCAATCTTGTGATGACAACCCCCTATGTGTGTGGACGATGATGCAATAACTTGTGATGGATGGCAATGAGTGACTGCGGCAAACCCTGATGTGACGACTTGCAGGCTCGCGACGGCGGTAGTGGCCTTGATAGGCAATGTGTCAGCAACCGCCAATGTGGCGAATGCGAATGGAGATGTGATGACCCACGGTGGTGGTGGCTTTCAACGATGATGAACAATGATGGTGCGGCTGCACCGACACCTCCCTCCTCTTTTCTCGAAGCCTAATCACCTAGCCCCCATCTAGACCCATCTAGATTTCTAGCTTATCGCTCCCGCTTGCTCGATCCCGTTTGTGCATGCTTCAACACCATTACTTCTGCTCGACGAGGTAGGACATAGGAGGAACATGTATGCTTGTCCTTGGTATTTATAGTTATTTTTTTAGATGATATTTTTGTATGCCACTATATAAAAATCTCCAAACACCCCCAAAACTATCATCATCGAAGGATCGATTGGTGACATTGCATGTTGCCTTGGTCCTTCTTTAACATTGATGAAACTTATCTTTTTTATTTAAACTATATAATTAAGCATTCCCAAAAAATCTGGAAAAAAACATATATAGTGTTGCCAGATAAGTAACACTTTCAATCTAGATTTTTTTTTTGGGTATTTTTGCAAGCAAATATGTTACTAGAACAATATATAAACTGTCAATAAATATTTTTAACAAAAAAATTAATCATGGAAATATGCAAAAAAAAAAAAGATTATAAGTATACTACATACTTGGTAGCACTATGGTTTTTTCTAGGATTTTTTGGAATGTTTATATGACTTGAACAGAAGAAGACAAATTTTCATTGATGGAAAAGAAGGAAACAACCGGTAAATGTGATGGCACGGATGAGTGAGATCATTAAGCGATGACTTTTTTTAGATTGAGAATTACTCAAGTGGCATTTGAGAAATTTCCTCTTATTTTTGTGGAACTTTAGTGTTTCTTCTGAAAGATCTGGAAAAAAAACCTTTCCCAACCACTTTTCAAGGGCCTCAACTTTTCAAATTTTAATATTGCCCAACTTTTCAGCTCTGTCAAACAGGATTGTAGTAGTCATGTGAATTTGGTCTAGTAGATGTGGGAAGGGTTTGAAACAATGATGGGCCATAAATCTTGGGTTGGTCCAAAAGAAGAAGGTTGGGTTATACCCAAAATTTTAGGCCTAGAAGATTTACTTGTCATTGTGTCACGCATGATGCATGACACTTCCCCTATACCTCTGCATGGTGCATGACATTGACACACTTTTGAGCCAACTCAGCCCTCTCCCCCCTCTCCTCTTCATATCAAGTGGTGCCTAATTAGGGCTGTTTAATTTGGCTCGAAGCTCGAGAGCTGCTCGTAGCTCGCTCGGTTTTGGCTCGGCTCGTAGACCAACGAGCCCCAGTTCGAGCTTTTTTTGCAGCTTGGTCAAAAAAGAGCCGAGCCGAGGGCTGGCTCGCTCATGGCTTGCTCGTAGCTCGTGGATTCGTAGATTTCTAAGTATATGTTCAGCCCATATCACTAATAATTGCCCTACTTGCTTGTATACAATTAGATACACCGCCAACCTAACCCAACAAAGGCAATCAAAGGCTCAAATTAAAGGCTTTCCTTGACATAGCCCCCTAAACCCCCCATTTTTCAAACCCCAAAAATTGGTTATCAACAAATTAATCAGGCTCGCGAGCCCTCACGAGCCGGACTAAGCCTCAAACGAGCCCGAGCCGAGCTTTTCTCCAGCTCGTGTGGTGAACGAGCTGAGCCTGAGCCGAGCCTGGAAGTGAGCGAGCCGAGCCCAGCCAGCCCTTGGCTCGCTCAAGCTCGACTTGTTGCCACCCCTATGCCTAATCCTCTTTACGTGACAATACTTGATGGTACCTGATACGTGATGACAAGTCGATACCAAATACTCTAATGCTCGATATATTATACTATCAATACTTCACAATATTTTATACTCGCCGATACTTATCCTTGATAAATACCTAAAAATCAATGATAAATGTTGGAACTTGCCAAATCGTATTAAAAGGAAAGAGATTTTATTTGAAGTCCTCCCACGTAGTGCATCCTATGCCCTCCGCAACCTCGTCGATCCGGCCCCCTTGGTTAGGGTTCACAATCAGGGGTGGGTTCATTGTGCCCCGAGCTTAATGGGTAGCTAGGGAGGTGAAAACGTGTGGATTGACGGCGGCCGGACTTAGGCCTCGTTCTTTTCAGCGTATCGTTGCGTTGGCGTATTACTGTAGCAAATTTGAGAGCCCTCAAGATGAGGTCTAAAGATTATAAAAAAAAATAAAAAATAGTTTTAGGATCTTTAGAAGGAGTACTAAAAGTCACGAAAAAATCGTTATAAATTATCACAACACATAGGCTATATAAAAATAAAAAAATTTGCTACAGTAATACGCAACGGCACGATACACTGAAAAGAACAAGGCCTTAGGGTTGGAGCGGGAGCGGGAGGTTCGTTCGGATATTTATCTTTTACATGTCCGAAGCAGCGTAACACCGCCATTAATGCCTGCTGTTTCACACCACATGGTCGCTGGCCACCATCTTCTTCCTCTTTGCAATTTTCCATTGTCCTTGTCAGGCAAACAAATCAAGCTAGCGCAGCTGGCAGGGCCACTTGTGGTTCGGCTACCCAAATTAATCATCGATTAGCAGCTGGTGAACCCCTTGAGATGTTTGCATTGGGTTAACGTTCCTCGGCCTAATTCTTTATCGTTTGATCTGAAGTCTGAAGATAAGTTCATGGAATATATTCAGAAAGTACGGGCATCGGGGCATGCATATCTTATTTGGCTGATCTCGCTCAAGGAGGCTGGGTGTATGGTAGAAACTAAAAAAACTTGCTCCACTGATCAGCAAACGAGCTTGTCTTCGCAAGGTAAACATTGGGGCTAGAGGAGGCAAGTTTCCTCGCTTTTTCATTTTCACGCGTGGGAGGGACCGCGTGTGCATGTGTGTTGGGGATTTAAAATTTTCAGTTAAAACTTTTGTCTCAAATCTGCCAAATAAATTTGTAGATTCTATTTATTTGCTTTTCTTCAAAAACTTAATTCAAATTTGTTGATTTCTGAAAACGAATCTGAATTTTTTAAAAAAAAAGTTTAGATTTTAGCAAAGTTTGTTGCAAAAGCACCTTTGTTTCCAAATATTCAATTTATTGCAAAAAATTCATGAAAATCATAATTCAAATTTTGCCGAAATTTTCTATATCTAGTAAAAAAATTAATTTTTTATAAAGAATCTCTATTAGTTCAGAATTATGGCTATATTTTTGCCACAAAACCAAAATCCACTATTCAAAATGTGATGTTTGATAAAATTTAGATTTCGTGAAAAAGACAAAAGTTTATGTAACAGTAGCAAGCATACGTTAAAATTTTAATGTAACTTTCCAAACCATAAAAATGAAAGTGAAGGCTAGGAGAGGCACAAAAATATATGTGTTTCCGTAGTTTTTTGTGTTCCTTCCGGCAAAACCATCAAAGTGAGGCAAGGCAAGCTGAGCAAAGAAACCAATTAACCATGATGCCTGATTTTGCATGTTCAACATACAAGTTTAACAATTAGTGAATTTTTATTCGAACTCCACGAAATGCGCTCATACCACCCGAGTATGGCATGAGAAACCACTCGGTAAAACATGCCTAAATTAAAAATCAGGATGCACATTTTTTAAATGCACTGCATTTTTTTTTTGTAGAAGAAAAACTTCATACTAAAAGTTAGAAAAGTGCCTACTATATTCGATCAGTTTAGGTGCTAAGACTCCTATCGATGAAGAGCTAGATGCTAGACTGGCATGAACCGGCGTCGAATGTCCCGTCGGAACATTTGTGAGTTTGGACGTCACTTCATATGAACTGTTAAGATAGTTTCATGAGGTATGTTTTCATGAGGTAGTTTCATGCTAGAATGTCATTCCACGGGGCTGTATTGTCCTGCGTTGCACATTCGGCACATGTTTTCTTCAAACCTATACTTTTGTGTTAGCTTTGTGCCACGGACGTCAAGGTTTTGAAGGAATCTGTACCGAAAGTGCTACGTAGGTCAATATAGCCTCGTGGAACGACTTGTTATGTCTTGTGCATGCCCTATAACCTTATATTGCACACAGGATAGTGTCAATCAAACCGCAAGTGGACCGGAAAGGATCGAGGGGGCCTTGGGGGTCTGTATGGGTGGTATCGGTTTATGCTGCCCACACAGACAGCTTTATGTCGGCAGTCTACTCTTAAGCCGCCCACAAAAACTGCTCTATGTGGGCAGCCTTAGTTTATGCCACCCACAAAGAATGATGCAGGTGGGCCGAAAAGATTCAGGTCTTGTGTTTTGTCGGCGGCAGAACGTCCACCGCCAACATTGTTTTTGTGGACGGCATAAATGGTGCCGACGACATTTATTTGTTTTTGTGGGCGGCATAACCTATGCCGACGACACTAATACTTTCTGGCTCCTCTAGTGGAACTCCCAAGTAGGCTCATCATGGCAGAGACATCCTCTGTCTGCCATGCGAGCCCGCCTTGAGGTGGTTTCATTAGCCGTTAAGATGTCGTGAGGTGAGTGCCTCTGTGTTGACGGCATAGACTTTGCCGTCAATAGAGTTTAGTTGAGCGGGCTCAAAATTTCAAATTTGCTGTTAGCTGGGTGAGGTGGTGTGATCATTGTGGGCGGCTTATTTGTGGCCGCCCACATTGTGTTTTAATGTCGGCGGTCTTTGTTAAGGCCGCCGATATAGAATTCAAAACAGTGTCAATGGTGTTTTTGCCGCCGACAAAAGTTTTTCGGCCGCCCACACAATTCTCGTTTTCTGTAGTGAATTTTCAGCAATCCATGAATTTGAAAATGATTGATCAATAACCCCTCTCAACGATAAGTTATTATGGTAATTAAACTCCCTCTTAAGATAAAAAACTCTACACAATTTAGAGAGAAGTGTTTAATTAGCAAAAAGGTCTCGAAGTAGTTTGAAATGTTGCTTTTGTAGTAAGAATGAGGCAGATCAACACTTTGACCGTAAGTTCACTATATCTATGTAGCATATTGTTTATATAGCTATGTTTAGCTGCACCTCGAAGTATAAAACTTACGAGGGGAATTGACTTTCTAGAATAGGTGGTTATGCGAAAAAGCATATTTTGATGGGTATGATTCTTTTTTGGTCCATTTGACTTCGTTAAAATGATCTGCCTTTTAACAAAAGTAAATATGCTTCTTTCATTTAGGGTATTTTTATTGGGGCGCATTGCATGCGACCGGTGTATATCGCTTTGAAAGGATGAGGAAAGCACAAATGTCATTAGGACATGTCAGTCTTTAGTAGTGTCCATGAGTTTCTTTGGTAATCATTATGATTTATGATTAGAGAACAAATAATAGGCTTTGTGTTGTTCTATGTTCATTTCCTTTTGAACCTTGTTTTGCAGTTATTTTGTATCAGATCGCAAGACCTTTGGGTTGTGCACATTTTATAATGTTGAATCCGGATGCAATTCCATTACCCAAAAAAATGTTGTTGCGTTGAAGTAAAAAATAAAATAAAATAATAATTATAATCTAACCAATTTATTTATGCCAAGATTGGTTGTATTAATCAGGTCCAACGGTATATATTCTCCAAAGCATTTGACACTGAAATATATACAGTATATTATACGTCGTTTGAATTGAATATTTAGAACAACAATTAAGTGAGACACAGGGAGGGGGGGGGGAATAAATGAAAAATCACGGCTCATTTTTATCATTAATTAACAAATTTACTAATTGCCATCTGAAACCTGCACGAAGCCCTTCTCTCGGAGTAAACTAGTACCAAAATATTGTGTCTAAGGACTGCAATGACACGCCATTTTAACATTCAACTCGGCGAATTCTTCCCATATATGTATCTTGTGAAAATTCAGCCCTGGCCACCTGCTTGCTATCCACTTCCACCGTATGTGGTCGGCCGCAAGCGCCACATACCGAGTGTGAAGTCCAGGCTGGAGTCAACGCTTGACCTTGCCCGGGAGTCAAGACTCAAGAGCTAGCAGCCTCTGCTCGTCATCAAACTCGCGTACCTAGGCCCTGTTCTTTTCAGCTTAGGTGTTGTGTATTACTGTAGCAAATTTTGTTATTTTTATATAGCCTATATGTTGTGATAATTCGTAACGGTTTTTTCGTGGCTTTTAGCAATCCTTCCAAAGATCCTAAAACTATTTTTAAATTATTTTTTTATAATCTTTAGACCTTTTTTAGAATTTCTCAAATTTGATCTGATGATACGTAACGCAACGATCTGTTGAAAAAACAATGCCTAGTTTATTTCCCTGAGAGCTCATTTTATTTTATTCGTTTTTGCTAGTCACCAGACGACTGTTTTTTTCATGTATCTTAAATCGATTTTTTCCACCGTTGATTTTTGTTGTAAGTTTTTTTTCCCCTTTCGTTGTTGGGTCCGTACGAGCTATTGGATTTACCAGGTTGGTTCCCCACGTATTTTGTTGAATGTTTTGTTTCTCTAAATTTTAAAGAATTTTTTTATAAGTTAAAGAAGGAGAGCATAGTTTTAAGTTTTCTCTCTTAGAATGCTGTATTTTAAGACGCACCTGCAACTTTGCTATTTCGCACCGGGCCTCCAAATCGTAGTATCGGCCCTGAACAAAATAATATATCTGGCATCTCATTTTTTAGCAGACGCGCTGCTTCCCAGTTGACCAGTCTGTTTACAGCTCAATTTCTGCCGATCCGTCTCTTTGAAGTATCACTATCACCTGCCTCAAGACAAAAAAAATGCGTCTGGTTGGTGAAAAGATGAATAGTGATTCGTGAGTTCATAATTTCATATATAGCATGGCTGTGTATGGTTGGATGCCATGCCCAGTTCAACGTCCCGCTCATCTACCACTGCAACGACCGTACGCGCTGCGACCTGCGGGCTGCGGAGCAACTCCAGCAGCTCCTCTGTATTTTTTCCTCTAAAACACTATTGGCGTCCCCTCTATCCATCCCTCTATAATTTCTTCATAAATTACACTACCCTCTAAAAGATTCCTTCCCTCCAGCAGCCCCTCTATACCTGCTACAGTATTTTATAGGCTGTTTGGTTGCCTTCTCTCACGAGCCTAGCCCATTCGATTCAGCCAGGCTGGTGAGATACGGGATATGCAGATGCAGAGACAGTGTTTGGTTGAGTGTTTAGTAGGCGAATATTTTGAAATTTAATTATTTTGAAATTTATATTGCGAGTGTGGTCTAGTTTTGCTCGAAAAAATGTCAGAAATCCATTTTTATAATCGGTTCGGTTATCAGATATGCTAATAAAAAGATACAAACAAAAAAAAGAAGAAAAAACTTACCTGCTACGTGGCAGCCCATGCATAACTTGATATGGTGACTGACTGTGACCCCATGCGTAGAACACGAGGCTGGCATGAGTTGCATCTAGAGAAACGCTCATTTTCTGTGTTTCTCCATAGCCAGGCTGCATGAAGAATCTTGCATCCACAGAGTCAGGCTCAAAACCAGATGCAGGCAACCAAACACAAGAAAAAAAACAAGATTCTGCATCTATAGATGCAAATCTCTGTAAATGCAGCCAACCAAACAGCCTATTATAGGAGCTGTTGGAGTTGCTCCGCTTCCAGTATGGCAGAGCCATGGCCCGTGGGCGAGAGGTGTAGGCCAAAGACGGCTGATTCTCTCTCTTTCACATCACTAAAATGTTGTCTTAACATATTTATAAATGATTTAATTAGAGACAATCGAGTCATCCCATTGTACATGCTTCGATGAGTTTTTTTGTATACCGATTCTTTAGCCTCGAAACTCTTGAAAGCTCAGTCGAATCACGTAGATGAAGTTGAAGCTATATCTATGCAACAAATTTTTTTTTTAAACTGTTCTAAACAAAACTGTCGATAGTTTTATTAAAATTATCGTCCCTTCCTTAGTGGCGGTGGTGTATGTTCTTCGTCGTGGCGTAGTCACCCTCCTCTCGCTGCTGCTCTCGTGGTGGCTGGATCAAGCGTGGTGGAGGATGGTTCCAATGAGCTTCTCATCAGTTCCACACTGAGGTCCATTCCCTTGGCGGTTGTGAACTTTGATGCTTTATCTTGGGTCTCCTTTGGTGCTACTTTGGAGGTTGGTGTGCACTTGGCGAAAGCCCTGCCCGACTTCCCCACCTAGGGCAACGATGGGGATGTCTCTTGGTGCCTCCTCCCTCTTTAGAGACATCGTCGTGTTTTCCATCTCCTCTCTGAAAGTCCTTGTCGGCGTATTTCAGCTGACAGGTTTTTCCGAGACCTAATCCGGTTGTTCGGCAGTGGGGGTGTGCGTAGCTAGCTCGCTCCTTTCCTCTCTCTTCGGCCCCCTGATATACACTAAGTTTTACCCAGGTTCAGGCCCCCTGATTGGGTAATAACCCTGGTCTTGTCTTGCTCAAGTCTCTTGCAACATGTGAATTGGCTGATCTCTGTAGGGTTCGATCTCAGGATACCTGGGCTGGGTGGGTTACAACATGCCATATCGTGTTCATTAAATGATTCAACCATTGTAGCCATCATTCCCCGGTCATTCTTGTTCCTCGCCGCCACCTTTCTTGCCTCTTCTTTGACAACGAGACGGGTTGGACAGGACAGAGCGGCTCACCTGCTCCGTGGGTTACTGTGTAGCTGATATCACTAGCTGGGCGGGGGCAATCATGCCGTCAGACCCCCGCCTACTCCATCACGGCTCCGTTGCATTAAATAACCTGGATTCGGTGTATCCCGGAGAAATCCTTAGCAAGGAAGTTTCCTTACATTTTCGTCCTGTATCCCTAACAGTGGGGCACGTGCACCCCCTACTGCTACTGCGCGCACGCCCATCCGCCTACTCGCCGGGCGCCACGTGTCCTAGTCGCCTAGCGCCTAGGGCCTGATCACTTAGTGTCTGGGGCTTGGTCACCTGGTTCTTGGGGCCTGGTTGCAGGCCCGCCTGCGCTCCGGGTGCCACGTGTCCTGAACAAATAGCTTTCAATTTTTATCTTATTTAGGCCCGATATTATTAAGTATGGGGCACTCTCTGATTGGACTCCGGTCTCACACGGCAGTGGAGCGGGAGCACACCCCGGTGCATAATACACCTACAGTCCCCTAGATGAAAGAGTACATATCAGGTGCAATCAGGCTTCCGGTGCAATCACCGTGCAACCCAACTAACAAAAGTCATGAAAAAATCTAAAAAAAATTGTAGATATACTCTTGAACTTACTCTACCTATGTATGAAATTTCAAGGTCAAATTCATCCTATAGTAAGATTTACAAAAAAGATAAAATTCTATCAATTTTAAACCCTTCAAATTTGTCAAAATTTTCTCTTTTTTATAACTCATAATATAAAATGAATTTGGTCTTGAAATTTCATATATAGGTAGAGTAAGTTCAAGAGTACATCTACAAAATTTTTTAGATTTTTTTTATGACTTTTGTTAGTTGGGTTGCACGGTGATTGCACCGGAAGCCTGATTGCGCTTGATATGTACTCTAGATGAAAACCCTATCTATTCGGCTAGCTACAGCAACTCGTCCAATGTCGTTCCCTTGCTGACAAAGTCACTTTTTAGGCTTTTCAGTTGGCCTTCAGTTAGTGTGTCTCGTTTAGCCGCCTTGTTGTTGTTACTAGGATGGTGGTCTCGGGTTGGTTGAGAGTGTTTCTTTGTCAATCGCCTGTGTAGCATGGTTCTTGGGTGTGTTATCAGTTCTAGGTTGAGGCCCTGTTTGGAAGTGCAGTTATTTTGTAGTTTCTATGCAAAACCATGGTTTTCTTAAAAACCATGATTTTTGAGACCATGAGGTGTTTGGAACCAACCCCAAAAACTCTGTTTTGAAAACCATGGTTTTAGCAAAACCATGGTTTTTTTGGAGTTTTGTAGACTCCACTCCACACCAAAGTTTTCTAACTTGTGCTAGCAAACAATGGTTTTCAAAACCATGGTTTTTCATGGTCATAGCAAAACACAAACTATGGTTTTACAAAACCATGGTTTTAAAAAACTAAACTTCCAAACAGGGCCTGAGTTGGCAACGTTTATGCTATGGCTATACCTCTGCACTTTGCATTTTTTTTTTCTAGATTTTACTCATACTTAATGGAAAATGGTTGACAATTATCTTACTTTATAAAAAACAAATCATAATTGTAACATATAATAATAAAGCTAGTAAACATTCTGACTCTGATCTTCGTTCCGAAAGCATTTTGATTTTGATATATACTAGTTGCATCACGCGCTACCAAATACCAGTATGAAGCCCAAATTAAAAAAAGCAGCAATGACGCGTCTTTGCGAGCGAGCGGAAAAAAAAAGACGGCCGAAGCGGCGAAGCGCAGAGAAAAGCGAGCGACCGAGCACGCATCGCGGGGACGTCTTAAAAAAGCACTACCGAGGGCGAAGCGCGGGAAAAAAAAGCAAGGACGCGCGGCGTGCACGATAGGCGGCCCGAGCGCGGATGAAAAAAGCGCAAAAACATGCCGGACGCGGGATTCGAACCGCGCTCGACGGAGTGGGAGTTGGCTGAGCTAGCCAGGCGGGCAAACAACCCGCGTGCCTGCCGTTCGTGGCAAAAAAATTCTTTTATACATAAAGTGAAAATGAACGGCCAGATCTGGATGGCGCGAGCGATCGGACGGTCCTGGCGGCGCCGGTCGGGGAGGCGGGCCACGTGGCGCTCGGGACGCATCAACTCGGCTATGTACTATTATAGATACTCCTATCAGTTATACGTGTCTCAACTTAGCTTCTCTCAGCTCCTTGTTTTAGTTTAGTATAGTTTGATTTTCAATTTAATTTTTTTTACGGATCATTCCACATAATATTTTGAATTATTTTTCAAAACCTTGTAGAGTTTCTTAAAACCTTTAAAGTATATATATATATATATATATATATATATATATATATATATTTAATTAGTAGTTATTTAGTTTTTTCACAGTTTTTTTTATCAACCTCTCCGACTCCAATCAAAACTAAAATGAATACAGATAATTAAAGAGGGCCTCAATCACGAGCTAATCATTCATGCCTTCCCCCAGCCAGCCGTGCGACTGCGCGAGCGTTTGCGTCCGCATCCGTCCCTTCCCTTCGCCTCTCGCAGGGCGGAAGGGGAGCCGTTGGATCCTACGTGGGCGGCGGATGAGAGGGAGGGCGGCGCGGGCGCGCACCGCCGCCAGCGCGCGAGGCGGGTGGGGCCCGGGCCCTGGCCCGGCAGGGCTACCCACTCGCGGCCGCGGCTACCAGACTAGCAGCAGTCGCGCGCCGCGGGGCATCCCCTCCGACCGTTCCCCTCTCGCCGCCCCTCCTCTGGCCAGATCCCTCTCCCGCCGCGCTCGCGGGCCTCGCTCCCGCGCGGATCTGCCGCCTCCTCCCCGCCGCCGCCATGGCCGGGTAGGGTGGTGCGACTGTGCGAGGTGCCCCCTCCCAGGCCGTCGTCGCGTCAGCTGCGGTGGCCCGCCGGCGGTTCTCTCCGGCGAGCGAGCGCCGCGGGCGTCTCTGGCGGCCCTCCGAGGTATGCGCCTGGTTACTTCGGTGTTGGGAAGACGCTTCCTTGCTCGCCCGCCCACCCACCCCCGGCGCTAAGTCGGCTTGGCTGTGCTCTGCTCTCTTCAGGTGTTCCCCGTCGCCGCCGCTCTCTACTCTGGAATTGAGGGAGAAGCCTTCGCTCTTGCTCGATCTGTGGCGGAACTGAGGGCCGATTTAGCTTAAGGCAGTGTTCGTTGGTGCCTGGGGTAAGAGATTGGTAGCCTTTGATTGCTTAGGAGTTTAGTGCGTTTGATTGTTGAGCCCAGGGTACTTTCCGTAGTCCATACACATCTACAAAAGAAATATGCACACAAAAGTTTATGCTCATTTTTAAGCTACTTTTGTCTATCACTGGTGGTCATTTGTTCCTTTCATCCCCTGAAGATAAGGAATTGAAAAGCTCATAACTTTCATTGCCGCACTTACATATCAGCCCATCGCTATGGTATTATGCTAATTTGTTTTCTGATAAAATCTGTAAATGTTTGAGGTTTTTTCTCTATCACGATACTGTTGACTTCAATGAATGCTCCTTGGATTGAGGATAAAGATCTAAATTTCATTACTTGACTTGTCATAAATCCTTGCAACTGTTGCTTGTATTGCATTCCTTGCTTGTCTCTTATGAACCTGTCACACTGTATTATTTCTGCATAGCTCAGCAGCCCTACACTCTTCTGCAGATTCGTGGTTAAGTGATGGCAGAAGTTCAGGATTGCCATTATGATTCCTCCACTGACAGTATACGTGTTGAACCTATATATGAATCATTCCTCTGTCCACTCTCAAAGCAAGTTATGCGGGATCCTGTCAATATAGAGAGTGGCGCTACATTTGAACGTGAAGCCATTTTGAAGTGGTTCAAAGAATGTAATAGCAGTGGAAAGAGACTAGTCTGCCCTGTTACTAAGAAGGAGCTTAGCAGTACTGAATTGAATCCTAGCATTGCTCTAAGAAGCACTATTGATGAATGGATGCATCGAAATGAATCAGCCAAACTTGATGTAGCCCGTAAATCCTTAAGTTTGGAGAGCTCAGAAAGTGATATTTTGCAAGCACTTGAAAATATAGCGGAGATATGCCAAAGAAGTAGATCAAACAGGCGTCTAGTGAGGAAGCTTGGCTTCATAAGCTTGATTGCAGACTTGTTGAAGAATAGCAGTACAAACGTACGGCAGAAAGCATTGGAATGTCTTCGCTTTGTAGCAAAAGATGACATTGAAAACAAGGTACTCTCTTTTTAATCTAGTTTCTTTTTTTTTTATATGATACTACAGTATTGCATTTCTAATATCTCAGAACATTTTTCACAGAATGAAATTGCTGCTGGGGACAACATTCGGACAATTGTGAAATTCCTATCACATGGGTACAGCCAGGAGAAAGAACAAGCCGTGTCTCTGTTATATGAACTTGCAGAATATAAACCTCTTTCAGAAAAAATTGGCAGTGTTCCTGGAGCAATTCTTATACTTGTTGGCTTATCAAGTAGCAAAGTAGAAAATTTCTTGACAATTGATAGAGCTGAGAAAACACTGGTGAATTTAGAAAGCTGTGAAAAGAATGTTAGACAGATGGCTGAAAATGGTAGACTGCAACCCCTTCTTAGGCTTCTCCTTGAAGGTATGATTTATACTTTTTCCTTTTGTCAAAAAAGGTGATTGTGTCAACAGAAATGCAGTACTACTCACCAATCACCACCCGATATTCTAATTACTCTATAATGTGACAAAAAATACAAAGGTTGTATCTGTAATAGACTTCGGCTGGCTGGTCGATGGGTCGATGTTTAACCACCATGCAAACTAGGGGGATGGCACACAGCAACAATGGCTACTGGCGCCAGGGAGCGGATAAGGGGAAAATATTCTTTATTGCGTAATGCTAGATTTCCCACCAAGTTACCGTAAATAGCTCTGGAGCTCGCAATCAATTGATAAAATAAAATATTAACAGCTACAAAACCAAATTTTAAACAATCTAGGATCCAATGTGATCCTTTATTCAACCTAATGCTGTAATGCATCATGCGCTGTAGTGCGCGCGCCTTGTTGTGCGCTGTTGTCAGTCCAGCTGCTAGCACCTTCTACTGCCTTTGCTGTCTTCTTTTGTGGTGAAGCCCAACCCATACCGTTTCTCTTGTAGTGAAGCCCAACCAGAATACTCTGCTTCTTGGTTCCACTTCTATCTTCTAGCTTTTCTCCATGTTAAACAGTCCATATTTAATAGTCCTTGCTAAGCATTATTTGGTTTCGTACACATGAAAAGTATTTATCCACTCAAATATTTAAAGCGGAAAATATCGTGCATCCAGAGTTTATGAACGTTGTGATATCATACATTAACTGGCTAACTACCTTTGAATCTATGGTGATAGATTTATTTTGAAGATAGCGGTAATCAGTGATGGTGTTCATGTGTGTCAAGTTTTACATATCTACTCATATATACCTTTGTTATTGTCGTGTGTCTCAGTGTTTTGATAAGAAATTATCTCATATTGGTTTCTGTATGTTCTACAGCAAGTGTTATCAATAATTTAGGTCCAATTCATATTTGATCTAGTTAACTGTTTTGGATCAAATAAGCAGACTGGGTGTGTGCACTGGTCCATGCGCTGCATATTGTTTCCAAATGATACTATTGGAATAATGGATTATTACAAATGCTGTTTCAGATAATTTTTATTATACAACATTATGTCTTGTTTGCCCTTGTATTGTGTTCATTGCTTCTTGTGTGCCATTTGCAGGTTCACCTGATACCCAATTATCCATGGCTGCATATCTTGGGGAGCTTGTTTTAAGCAACGACATTAAGGTCTTTGTGGCACAAACAGCTGGCTCTGCACTGGTAAATATCATGAAAAGTGGGAACAGGGAGGCCAGAGAAGCTGCTCTGAAGGCATTAAACCAAATTTCATCTTACGATACCAGTGCAAAGATACTAATCGAAGCAGGTATTCTACCACCACTTATCACAGACCTCTTCACTGTTGGCAGTAACCAGCTTCCTATGAGATTGAAGGAGGTATCAGCAACTATTCTTGCGAATGTGGTGGCATCAGGTGCAAGTTTTGAGTCCATTCCACTTGATCACAACCGCCAGACCTTGGTGTCAGAGGACATTGTGCACAACCTTCTTCATCTCATCAGCAACACAGGACCTGCAATTGAGTGCAAGTTACTCCAGGTCCTTGTTGGTCTAACAAGTTCTTCTACCACTGTGCAAAACATAGTTGATGCCATCAAAAGCTCAGGTGCTACTGTCAGCTTGATTCAGTTTGTTGAAGCACCTCAAAGAGATGTTCGCATGGCTTCCATCAAGCTCTTGAGTAAAATATCACCTTATATGGGTCAAGAACTGGCTGATGCTTTTCGTGGAAATTTTAGTCAACTCAGTAGTTTGGTCAGGGTCATTGCTGAGAACAACAGTATCACTGAAGAGCAAGCAGCTGCTGCTGGCCTCATAGCTGATCTTCCTCTGCAGGATTCAGTGCTCACCAGACGTCTTCTTCAAGATGAGGCATTTTCCATAATCATATTGAAAGTGACAATGATCAGACAAGGGGAGATTCGTGGGGGGCGGTTTGTCAACCCTTTTCTTGAAGGTTTAGTTAGGGTAATATCCCGGATCACATTCATCTTGGAAGATGATCCTGATATCATTGCTGTTGCTCGTGAATACAATCTCACATCACTCTTCACTGATCTGCTTCAGATGAATGGTCTAGACACTGTACAGATTGTCTCTGCTACTGCACTAAAGAATCTCTCCAGCCAGTCAAAGCATCTAACTAGGATATTGCCAGCTCCCAACCCAGGATTGTGTTTTTCAATATTCCCATGCCTTGGTGGGAAGACTGTAGCAACCGGGGTTTGCAGAGTTCATCGTGGAATATGTTCTGCAAGGGAGAGCTTCTGTCTCTTGGAAGGGAAGGCAGTGGAGAAGTTGGTTGCTTGCTTGGAATACAACAATGATAAATTGGTCGAAGCTGCTCTAGCAGCATTATCCACTTTATTGGAGGATGGAGTGGACATTGATCAAGGTGTCATGGTTTTGTGTGACGCAGAAGGGGTTAAACCCATTCTTGATATATTATGTGATAATCGAACTGAGGCGCTGAGGCAGCTGGCAGTGTCGGCTGTGGAGAGAATCCTGAGGATGGACGAAATAGCTTATGAGATCTCAGGAAACCAAAATGTTGGTACAGCCTTAGTTGAAGCTTTCAGGCATGGTGACTACAGGACAAGACAAATTGCAGAGCGAGCGCTAAAGCACGTAGATAAGCTGCCCAATTTCTCTGGGATATTTTCCAAGATGGGGGCACAATGACCATGTCACACAAAAGTAGGCTAGTTCTATTTCACACGTCAATTGTGGATCCTTTTGAGTTTCTCAAGAACATATAGCTCAAATGTTCGTGCATGCAAATCCCAGGTAAATTGGACCTCCTTCCCAGCTTAACCTTGCTGGTTTTGCTGATTGGTGTTCTGTAGATGGTTCCCGAACCAATCAGATTGATTGAATGGGGAACTAAAGGTATTGCTCGTGGTGTATAGTGTGGTGTATATTTTCTACCTGTAATCTTGTTTTGTCTGTATTATTCTGATTGGCCAGGTGACCAGGTCCATAGCATGCTATTTTTCCTGTGTTCATACAATAATTACTCGTAAGCCCCAACTTGGGTTGAAAAGAAAAGAAAAGAAGGCAAGTCTCGCATAAAGAAAATATGCTGTTTTATTCATTTTGTTTGTTGCTTATTGTGCACCCAGTGTTTGCCTGGTACATTCCCACAACATTGTCATTTTGTTTAGTGTCTGTTTGCTGATTATCTTCCCAAGTGCTGGTTTAAAATTATCCTCTCGTTGCAATTTTTGTACAGATGCAGGTTTTTTCGTGCTATGTATCCGTAATGTTACTATATGCCATGTATCCTGATTTGTTCCTCTGCACCCTCTTGTATGTGATACCTGGGTATTGCAAAAGATTGTCTTAAATATTCGTGGGAGAAAAAGTACCCTATTAACTGGAAGAGACAGAATTGTATTCCCAATCGTTACCTAGGGTCTTATCAAGGATATGAAAGCACCCTAAAACATAAGGTTCAAACCATTCAGAGTAAAATCCATATGCAAAGAATATTTAGAAACTGTTCGACTTGTCAGTAACAGTGATCACACGACCTCCGAACGGTCCAGAGGTTGGAATCTGACTTGTAACTTGCTGTTCTTACTTCAATCCGTCTGTGATAAGCAGCATTCTAATATTTTTTTTAGTAGAAAAGTACGTCTATTCCACTACGATACATGGTGTGCATTCTGTGTTGCAAACAATTCTGAGGTCCGAATCACCTGGGGCGATATCTCGACATCCTTGCTTTCACTGAAATTTTAGTTTTCCCTGTCGTCTCGCTTTGAACTGGTGTAATCACTTGAGATAGATTAGAATAGAAGACAGTGACTCTTCTGGCTTTATTTCTCCTTTATCTTCTCGTCCACTCCTCTACTCTCCCTATGCTAGCGATCCCACAATTAGGAGCACTCCACCATTCACATTTCAGGGTTTTCTTTGGCAAATTTACGCCCGAAATCCTTGGGGAAAACTTCAATTCGGCTTGCATATGTGACATCCAAGCATGTTTTAGCAAATGATAGTAAGTTTTGGTGGGTGGCCACCTTATGGATTTTTAGCAAATGACAATATCCGTGTGATTACCTGCTCCCCTCCTCGTGCAGGAGTACGTAGCATGGAAGATTGGCATAGAGCAAGATAGCAATTTTTTGCATACAAACCATGTCCGTCAAAATCAACTATCATTTACCTCGGGAGATCTCATAAGAACCAAAGAAACCAAAAAACGCGGAGGCATGCAGATCAGCATTGGTTGGAGCACCAACTTTCTTGACCATCACTAGGTACGTACAGGTACTTGAGTTGGAACATCTCCCTTCTTCATTCTCCTTCTTCCCCACGGCCCACTTGGCCCAACTGATCCAACAATCCTCCTTCCACGACTCCACTAACCACTCTCAGCCACAACTCCACAAACCCTAGCCACCCTCTCATCCCCCTATCATCCCTCTCTCACCGCAACCCACTGCCTGCAGCCAAGCCGACCAACCCGCCATAACATTACCATTTGTCTCCAATCTTCCCATGATTTTTGTCAGCCCAACATCAACATCTCCACCATGGCGCCCTAATCTCATAGGTTCGCACCTTCCCTCGAGTAGGGAAATGACAGCGACGATCCTTGATCTGTGGTAACCCTTGAGGCGGTGGTGGGGACGACTAACCCCTCGTCCTTCTTCCAAAGTGATGGACAACTCTTCCTCCTTCCCATAGCCAACAATACAAGTCCATTCTCTCCTCTTTTCGGGTTTTAAAGGGTGGGCATTGACGGAGCAGGGTACGTCTAGGTTAGGGCGCCGCTGTGACATTCCCATTGAGGGTTTGTGTCGGGTTGGATCAAGACATGATCTGACTCATCTATATTTCTAAGCGCATGTCTATAATCTCAACCCCATGAGGTCCAGTGGTGGTCTGGCCCGGCCCAACTCCTAGCTTGTGCCCACCAAAGAGATATCATTGTCTAACATCTTCACAAACCATTTATTTTTATATTTAACATATATATCCAAGTTTTATAGCAAATATTTATAACAGGATTGGATGAATTAATCTACTTCTATTTATATCATTGTTCAATCCACCCTCTCGACCATCAACCATCAACAGTAATAAATAAATAAATAGATCAACATCATCTGACAACCAACGCATGCAAAATCTGCACGATCTACACCCTTATTAATGAACAGAACGATCGCGGAAGGCATTTACCCCCACCGGGCATGCAGATTTGGTTATTTGTCACTCTCAACAAGTAGCTTCGTTAAAATGCCACTCGTCTCTTGATAACATGTGGGACCATCTGTGTGTATGACAGTGAAACATAGTGTTATTTTAACGAAGCTACTTGTTGAGAGTGGCAAATAACCAAATCACCTCTGCCCACGTTAAAACTTCCGGACGATGCGTTTCGACGACTGCTTACAGTTATAAATTCGCGGCCGCGATCGATCCATCGACGCGGAGATCGTGCGAGAGATGGACGTGACGTTCGAGACGACGGATGGGCGGCGGTTCGCCGTCGAGATCTGGTACCTGTCGACGGTGAGGAGGATGAAGGAGTGCGTGCAGCGGCAGGAGGGCATCCCCGTCGACTCACAGCGCCTATTCTTCGCCGGCCGGGAGCTCCACGACGACCGCGACACCGAGCACTACTCCATCCTCCACGGCTCCCACGTCCTCCTCGTCCTCCCCGACGGCGCTGCCCCGGCGCCGGCAGAGGGGATGGAGGCGGCGGCGGCCGGCGGCCGGAAGCAGCAGAGGGTGTCCGTGGAGGTGAGGTGGGGCGCCAAGACGGCGGTGGTGGAGATGGGCGACCTGGACACCGTCCGGGAGCTCCGCGCGAGGCTCGCCGGCATTGGCGGGGCGGCGGCGCATGGCCTCCTCCTGCCCAAGGACGGCGGCTACTTCTTTATCTTCAAGCAGAGCGTCATGGAGGAGGACCGCACGCTGCGGTGGCACGGCGTGAAGAGCGGCGACACCGTCGAGGTCTTCAACGGCAGTGTCACCCGGGGCGGCGCTTGACGCCGATGAGAGATTGATTTCGCCTTCGGTTTGATAGTAATTAATGATGTGTAGGCCGATCATGAACTGATCACGCATGCATCTGGCATTGAGGCGTAATTAATGCTGCATGGCGCCCTCTTTCTTTTGTTCCCTTTGCATGGTACTGTAGCCCCTAGCTATATTATTCATTATTTTTTTGAGTTTGATATTGTTAATTAGTTATTCTTGTGTTCATCCAATCGATGCATAAGACCCATGGTAGCAATAGAAGGGAAAGTATGCAGGGATTACCAATGTAGCTAGCATATAATGCTATTTATTATTATAAAAAAAAAGAATGCTACTGTTCTTGCGTCTATCCGGTTCGAATGGTTGCACCTAGTAACCCAACGTAGGGGACACGCAGCACCCTCGAGGGGAGTTGTTGCGGAACCTCTAGTGGGCCTATGTAGGTTGTATTATTATTGACTTTCGTATTGGATCTAACATAAAACTCTAATCAATATACAAGTTTAAATTGAGGTGGAGAACTATGTATTGTGCATCTAAGAAATTAATAAAACAGAACTCTACCCCTACATTGCGTGTTTTTGTCTCCTTTTTGATTGCATGATTGTTCTTCTATATCTTAAACTACACCTACTCAGTAGAAAGGTTTTGCAACACATTACAAGCATGATCGCTCTCGAAGAACGATCTACGAGGAGAAGGCGACGAATGATCTACCATTGACTCGCCCTCACGCCAGCTATCACTCAGTTTATCAAAAACAGTCCTACATGATAGTATACAGAATTTAAAAATAAATCGTCGGATCAAAGGTATTGAATTGAATGGCTTGAATCGCAATTGAATTGCATTAGAATCTTCGCAGATTGTAACTGTTTTAGGGATTTTCCAGCGAATCGATTAGTAGATGTTTTCCTTTTCCTCGGACTGAACCGCATGACACGGCCATCGCACGCCGCGCGCTGCCGCTGCCACCCGTCGCCGGCACAGCCGTGGTAACTCATCATCGGCCACTACTATAGAAGAGACATTTAATGTCATTGCCATTGGCCACTACTATAGAAGAGATATTTATTACATGTTCGTAAAGGCAACAGTGCCGATTTTTAAACCAACTCATCCATGCACGCGCTTTAATATAACTAGCACATATATACCTTTTAACCTTTTCAGAAACGAGGCATAATGCGAACCGGTACTGATGAACATGCCAGTTGGCATGTACCCATCTGCGAAAGGAATCTTTATTGTTGCCTTGAACCGGTACCGACTGGTCGTAGGTTCGAATCCTACTTGAGGAGATTCGATTCATTCTTTAATGAAAGAATAAAGAATTAAAGTCCGAATCGCTACTTTTGCTACAAACCGGTATTGATGCCACTATCGGTACGGGTTACAATCCAACCAGTACCAATAATAAGTTGTTGAACTTCCTCGGTTGGCTTACTCCCAGCGCCCGAGTGCTGGATCGCCTCCCCACCTTTATGAAATCTCCTAAAAATTCGATTTCAAATTTAAATTCGAGATGGAATAGAATTCCAAATTTTTGGGTTCTTTTTCTTTCTTTTTCCTTCTTTTTCTTCCTCTGCCGCGTGGGCCGTGGCCACTGGCCCCTCTCTCCCTCTGTGTGCTTCTTATTGCTTTGGAAAACGCCTCCGTCTCAGGTCCGAGTATACATCCAAGTCCGAATGCGAATCCGAATTCGAATTCGAAACCGAAACGAAACCTAGCTTCTCCATATATATACACGTTATATATGATCGGTGCAGAGAAGTACCGCTCCTGGGTTCCACCGCTCGCCGCCGCCATGGTGCTGTACGTGGGTCCTCCGGAGAACGGCCACGAGATGATGATGAGGAAGAGGCGTCTGCCCAGGGAGTGCGTGGACGACATCCTCGCCCGCATGGCGCCGCCGCCGCCGCCCCCGGCTTCGCTCGGCGCCCGGGGGCAGGACGAGGCGGCGCGCCGCCGGCGGGTGGAGGAGGACGTGCTGGCCTTCAAGGAGGACGTGCGCCGCCAGCTCGAGACCAAGGGCTACGTTGAGGCCTACTGCGGCGGGGCCGATTGGGGTGACGACGGCGAGGGCTCCGGCTCCGGCGCCGACTCCGACTCCGGCTCCGGCTCCGACGGTGAGATGGAGGAGTGTAACTGCGAGAGCGAGGAGGAGGAGGAGGAGGAGGACGACGACGACGACGACGACGAAGTGGTCATGCCGCTTGCTTCTTTTCTGGTGTCGGCGGCGTTCACGGCCATTCTAGTATACATGTCGTATACTATACAGTGTTGAGTATTTCTTGGCTGATGATTAGTTGAGCTGGGCCGTATTGCTAATGGCTAATGCACATCAGCAGATGCATGTACTGACTGAGGAGTGAGGAGTTGTAAAGGAACTAATCACATATTAGTTGAGCCGGTGGACTATATATTCTTGCGCGCTGTTCTCCTTTATCGCTCGCGGTCTCGCGGATTGTCATCGCGCTTTCGATCAGGGATTTTTCTTTGGACGAAATTTCGCCGAAACGAAATTACGTAATTTCGATCCAGAATGATACGATAAATCATCTCCCGAATTTTATTTTAGTTCAATTCAATGAGATTTGAGACTAGCATATTAAAAAGAAGCCATAACTTCTTTCGAGAACTTGTGGTAGCCTGGTAAATAGTAGATCAAACATGAGGGGTATGATTTAACTCCTTGATTTGCTATATTTTATTTTTTAAATTCAAAAGCTCTATTTTTCCCGCAAAATTTTGCGAAATTCGATAATTTCAATCCAGAATATTTTGTTTGCCTTACCAAAATTTAAATCCCTGCTTCCGATCTCCTTCTTGTGTTCGTTGTTTTTTTTTTTTTGAGAAGGGTCAATTCATTAACGGGGTACAATACCCAACAAAGTGAGAGGTCCTCCATGAATGTTCTGATGAAGCCTGAAGAAGCCCAACCTGCCAAACTAATCCTCTGTCCCCCGTCGTGACGACCACCAACGCCGGAGAGATAGACGAAGACATATCGGCAGACATGCCGGAAACGTCTCCACCCCCTGGAGCCTGGATGAAGTAGTGAGACCTCGGTGACCTCAGACAGCGCGATCGCTGCCTTTATCGACGGACTGTAGCTCGGGTAGGTCTCAACAAAGGCTGAAAGAAGCTGGCTACACAAACCGCTAGTCCCGGGGGAGACGAAGGCCTAATCTAGGCCCCGATGATGTCCCCACTCCCGGTATCGGCACCATCGCAGAGATAGACAGCGGATGGTTGGGACCCCATCCCATCTCCGCAAGACAATCCACCACGCCGGCTCGGAGGGAAGCTGCCGTGGGGAAAGAAGAGCTCCGGCCACCCCTTTGGGAATCGGCGCCATCGCCGTCCACCGAGTGTCGCCAAGCCACTTTATTGCCTTGGCGATGAGAGAGTGGAAGCACTCCTCCGCCGTCCAACCACAGGGATCCACCGCCGTTGAGCCCAAGAGGCCGCTCGAGGGGGAAGGCCCCCTCCCACAGCTACCTTCAGCCGGCGGCCACACCGCCTCGTGAAAGGAACCTACAAGAGACCAAAAAGCTCCCGAGATCCAGCTCCAGATCCAGACCTTGGTAGCAGACACAGACCCTACGAACCCTAACCCTAATCTACTAGGGTACTTCCTCCCTCCACTAACCACCGGCCACCCACCACCATCCAAGCCCAGACGGCCAGATTTGAAGGCCACCGCCGGCAAAGCAAGGCAAGACCCCAGATCTGACCGCACCAGGAAGGAAGGAATGAGAGGAAAAGGGGAGAGGGGAGAGAGGGAAAGTACCTGGAGGAGGAGGAGAGGAGAGGAGGGAGGAGGGAGAAGGGCTAGGGTAGACCTGTTCAAATCTGGGTCGGGCCCGGGCCGGCCTGGAAAAGCCCGTCCCAAAAACCAGCCCGAGCCTGCCCGTACCTGGCGTCGGGCTCGGCCGAGCCGGGCCGAGCCCGGCTCCGTCAGGCAGCCAGCCACGACATAATCGAGAAAACCGGGCCGGGCCACCATCCCGCCAGGGCTGAACGAGGCCGAGACCGCCGATGATCTGCCGGCCGGGCTGGGCCGGGCCGGGCTTTTTCGGGCCGAGCTCGGGCCGGGTTTGCGGGCCGGGCTTCCCGTGATCAGGTCTAGGCTAGGGTCCCCTCTCTCTCATCTCCGGCGAGGCCGCCAGAGAGGAGGAGAGAGGGGCCCAGCAGCTGGTTCGCCGGTCGCCTCCCGAGTTGCAGGAGCGGAGTCTCTCGGCGCTGCAATAGTTTATTTTCTTGTGTTCGTTGCTTGTGGATCGTCTTCACGCTTCCATCATAGGTTGAAATAGGATCAAGAACTGTTACAATGTGTCCTTCTCTCCTTTTATAGTGCCTGCTTAGGGTCTTGAGTTTGATTAGAGTGTCTACGTAGGCCCCTCGTGGACATGGTTTCCTAAACAAACTACCAATAAATCCATACTTTCTTTGATGAGGAAAACTGTGTGGTAGCGAAGGAAAATTAGTCTAGAAACAATAAGGTGAAATGAATGGTAAATTTGTAGGTGCCAAAGTAACAATTATAGGTTGCACATATAGTTTGTGGACTACCTTACGTACCGTTTTTAGGGAGATATATTATAATCCACCACCAGTAAGCACTAGTGGCAGAGACAGGGGCTGGCAGGGGCCTGTAATTGCTAATCACAGCCCAATCTCTACGGCCATACGTGAACAGCCCAAAGCCCAAAAATCATCGGGCAACATCCAAATCCTAAGAAAGCACCATGTCTTCTTGATTTCTTGGTGCCGAACTGCCGCTCGTCTCGTCACTTCGTCAGGTCGGCCGTCGGCGCGTGCGGCGAGCACCAGCTGGTTGTAGACAACGGCGCTAGCACCGTGCATCGCCGATCGCCCCATAGAAAGCAACAACCGTTCGTTCGTTCCTATAGCCTGCATCACGTTCGTATGTTCCTACATCTTGCAAACTTGAAGGTAATATACTAATCTCTAATATCTTAATTAATTCTCCGTTAGGCTATTACTAATTAGCTATTGTCTGATTGTGTTTTGTGAATTTGTGATATTGCTATACATTAATTCATATGTGTATGTATCACAGTATGAAATTAGGGGATCTAGTTGTATATAATTATGTATATAATTAGTATAATACTATAATAGAACACATCAAATGGACAATTTATTAATTTCTCAATTTTATTGTGTCTTAGTTTGTCTATTAGCCGGTAATCCATTACAAAGAGGCAAAGAACAATGGGTTCTCTATAAGAAGGATAAATCAAGCTTGTAGCCTCCATATGAAATTCTTTTGGTGTCCAATTGCCCCGCCCCCCACCTCAAGGCACGGGCCACCCCTACTCAAATCCTGGCTCCGCCCCTGATAAGCACACTGCATGCATGTGCAAAGCACATCATCACAAACAAGCCAGCACAAACATAAGGTCACTGCGTTGCATGACGACCAACTCGGGTGAGAGAAGGAAAAAGAAAATAGGAGGGAGAAGGGCTCCATAGCTATTGCATGCAACTTTCAAAGGACTTTAAAATTCCTCAACTTTGTTTGAACAATCAGCTCTTTATGACACACAAGTCCAGAGTTCAATTATTCAAAGAACAAACTCCATAAGGCCCAACCACAGGCATTATTCATTGATGATGATGCCATATATGCTTTGCTTGAAACAAGATAATCTTCATTATATTTTCACGGTGTCGATAACTCTTCTTCCTTCGTTAAAAAGCTCGTACAACCCTTCGACGTAGTCCTTGATCTTCACCTTCTTGTACAGCGCCGGCCGCTTGTCGTCTACCAGCTCATCTGCTGGCTCGATCTCCATCTCAAAATCCAACCCATAGAACATCACCACTGATATTCTCTCTTTCTCGGCGTTGGTTACCACCCTATGCACCGAGCTCTTGAAAATGCCGTTGCTCATTATCTTTGCCGAGAAAAAAAAAACAATTCATCATTAATTGAATCAAGAACATGGAAATGTGTCGTAATCATTGTTTTTCTAATCAGCCTCCAGCTGCCAGTAATCTGTCCCATATATTGCCCCCCTTGGTAGAAAATCAGGCCGGTTCCAAATCCCTTATTTGAATGAATTTTTCAACTAATTTTTGTAAAGCAAAAATGACAAAAAAAATTATTTGATAATTTTTATCTAACTACCCCCCTCCCCTAATTTCTTCTAATCCAATTTTTAGTTCGCACCGTAAAATATGATTTTCGGTCCAACCAGCTCTGTACATCCTATGTAAAAAGAAAACCCTGACTACAGCACCCTATACTACATAACTCATCAGTATCAATGTTAGTTATTAAACCAGCACAAAACAACAGGCACTAATATGTGATTAGTCATCTGCACTAATGGACAGACGAACAGACGCAACCGTATATATTAGAGTTCCCTGTCATGATCATGCATGGATATGTACATATAGATCTACCTCAGTTGAGTCTCCCAAGTTGATGAGTAGGGCATGACGCATCGTTGGGACGTCGTACCAGATGCCATCCCTGAGAGCTTGCAGCCCACCGACGTCGTTGTCGGCCATGAGGATCGTGACAACGGTTGCCTCGGAGTGAGGCCTGATGCCGAAGACAAGATCAGGTCTCGGGCACGGAGGGTAGTATATGAGCCTCGTGTGGATGTCTCCCTTGTGGCCCATCTGCCTGATGAAGTAATCCTCCTGGAGCCCCAAGAGTTTGGCCATTGCTGGGAGGAGTCTGTCCTTCACTCGGTTGCACTGCTTGGTGTACTCGTGGAGGGTATCCCTGCAGGAAAAAGAAGTCCAGGTGGTTTCCTTTGATGCACGATGACACATGTACATATACATGTATGTAGTTTCATGTATGCATACAATTAATTATCGGATTGCTTTTGAATTTGTGCTCAATCTCAACTTTGCATGCTCTTTAATTCGCACAAAGAAAAGGGCGTTGAGTTTTCTTTAAAAAGTAACCGGGTTCTTCTTCCTTCCTACCTTTCTCACTCTCCTCTCCACTCCAACTGGGCAGGACCGGCCGGCACACCTCCAAGGGTGGCACCACCGGCGACCATGTTGGCGGCACACCTCCATATATTCATGCACGCTGCATTGCAATCGAGCATCTCACGCATGAGCCGTGGGGTGTGGGGCGCCTATGCAAGCACCATGCATGCCTTCATCTAGGGAGGATTGGAGAACGGTTTTGGTTGGTGGCGTTGTCTCGGGGAGCCGGTTTGGCTAGACTGGAGTCTGGAGGGGAGAGGCGGGATGGGAAAAGAAAACATGATTATTTTTAGTAAATTCAGGTCTTTTTTGTCTAAAAACTAGGGGGGGATTGGGTCTATGGGGAGAGCACAAATTCTATATGTGAAAGGGTTTTTCCCTTCCATGATAAGATGATACATGCTTCGCAATATTTGCTATATATATAAAGCAAAATAAAAAGAAGACACCATGTTAATCCTAAATACCAGAAATTCTCACGTTAATCAAACAATGCTAGAAACTCCCATGTTGATCAGAGAAAGAAAAAAATCTACACTATAACATTGATTATTGTGGACTAGATTATAATGGTTTAGGTCGAAAGAAAGAGTCCTTATCCAATACCAAAAAAAAAAAACAAATTTCAAATATTATAAAAATCAGTGCATGTCAACTACGAAAATAGAAAAGAGCTCATGTTAAGTACAACACAAACACAATCTTGAAACTTTTTTTTAAAAAAAGAGTCCATACGAATTACAGAAGTATGAACGCAATTACACCGGTCATATATATACTCGTTCTTTTAAAAAGAACAAAAAGGAAAAAAATTCGCCATCTTCACCGCTATTAAAAACAAACCGGATCTGCAGAATCATGAGAGCAACGCTAATGGCTGCAAAGGGTTTGATCGGATACCTGAAATGCCTGGGGTTCTGGGGCCAGAAAGAGAGGTTCCTCTCCTCTTCCGGCGCCAGTTTGAGGTACAGCCTGTCGGACCAGTCGTGGACCTGGTCCTCGGAGCTCACCTCGTCATGGCCGTACCCTTCGAGCTGGAGGTGCTTGCCGTCGACCAGGTTACTGTACCTCTGCTTCTCTTCCAGCGGCAGCCGGAAAAACTCTCTCGACGCGTCCATCAGAGATGGCTCCATCCCATGGTTGGTAGCCTGAAACCCATCATCGATCGAGTCGAGAGTCGAGACACAGATATCTGCATGCGTGCTTAGGCCATTTTTAATAGCATCATAAACCAGAAATCTAGTATTTATACGCTATTCACATCTTATTCTCACTATTTATCTATGTTTCTTTTTTTATGTTTTGTTCTCTACGGTGCCTGCATTTATCTTTGATATCTACTGACTATAAATCCTTGCCATTGACTACAAAAAAGGTTGCTACAAAACGATACACATCAAATATGATCTATTTAAAAATGATAAATTTTAGCTAGCTCGTCCGAACAAAACCAAGCTAAACGGCGAACGAAGGAGGGTCGATATTAGTTACCAGGAAGAGGCACTACTGCGGATCGGGACTTCCCAAGCGGCTCGTAAGGCCTGTGCAAGCGGTTTTAGAACCGCTTGCGAACAATCATGACGATGCCGAGGGCATCTGGCGGCTCCTAGAGCGCTAGTGATGCCCTCTGCAAGCGGTTCGCGATCGCGATGGCGCGGCGAAATGGCGAGCCACGTGGGAGCTACGTGCAAGCGGTTGGAGAGTGCGAACCGCTTGTAGAGTGGCATCTCATAGCGGTTCAAAAACGCTTACAGACGTGTAATCGTTTACCGCTGGTTTTCATTTCTGTATGGCGCAAATAGATATTTAAATATATATTTCAGCAGGAGTTTTTTTTATTTGTCGTTTAAATTTAAATACATATAGGATAAGCATATAATTAGCGATCAAACAAGCTTAAATATATTAGATATTTAAATATATATTTCAGCAGGAGTTTTTTTTATTTGTCGTTTAAATTTAAATACATATAGGATGAGCACATAATTAGCGATCAAACAAGCTTAAATATATTAGATAATATATGTAATAATGTACACTTTATATGCACCGACCAAATTTACAAAGTTTATGATTAATATACATTGTGCAAAATGGACAAAAGCAGTTCAATGTTTTCTTGCGATACTCTTCTTGGCGCTCTTTGGCGATGTAGAAGTCGTCCCTAGTTCGTCCGTGTTGGAATATGGATCTCGATAATGGAACTGCATACGGGGTTAATAACCTCATCGAGAATGAAGCGAATAGTTGTTCTCGTAATGCGAGCACCCGATGATGTGGTAACACTTGGTGTGTTTATCCATGTCGGGCCGCCAATTAAATTAAAGTGAAAAATAAATAAATCGTGCACCCATAATGTAAATTAATGGAGCACATAAGAACGTTATTAAATTGTTGTTAGATGCATGGTTGCGTGCATATATATCTGAACCTCTTGAGTTTGAGGCTCAAGCTCGCCGTGACACATCATTTGGATATAGTGGAACACATAGTAGCCACATAGGTTGTTTCCATGATTGTTGTTTTACCTATGGTCGATCTTGGGCAATTACGGATCGATAATAACAAGAAATATTAATTGACAAAGGGCAATTACGTCGTTTTAGCGTACCCGATCGCTTAGCTTGACATCAATTCCTTCTTAAAACGTCCTTTACGAATATCTTGAAAGCTCGAGAACGCCTTGTTAAGGAGGTTAATTATCCACCGTATTCCTTTTGCGGTTTTCTCCGTGAATCTTGGGCGATGATCATGCTTTGGTCAAGCTTTATGATTATAAGGATCCATGGAACCTATTTATATATTACAACAGATTATGACATGTAATTAAACAATATATAGTGTGCCATCAGTGCCTTAAGCAATGTAAAACGAGATGTTAGTGAGGACATCAGCACGTACTTAAAGTTGAATGGCAGAAGTATGTATGGCTTGTAGTGTTGTTGTACTAGTGCATGTACAACGTAGTCGTGGATTTTCTTTGGTTTTCCAGGGTATTGGCCGACTTCCTCGTTGACCAACCAAGGGTCAAGGAAGCCAATCGAGTTCGGCTTCTGCTTTCTAAGTCTTTGTATCTCCATTCTACAGAAAATGGGTTAATTGAGTTAATTAATTATTGTTCTCGACAAGCAGCATGTATAGATATATATATATATACATCTTGTGGAGTCGACACTCACAGGCACCAGCAGGTCATGAAGGACACGTTGACGGCGTCTGCATGGTACACATTGTACCAGTCTTCAAATTCAAGATTTATCAATTGATCATTCCCTCGATGTAAATGTTCTTCTTGAAACGAGACGCAGCAATGAGCATATCCCCTGGCGGACCTATGTTCGTACCATTCATCTTGTGCGTCGCATCTTGACCGTAGTTTCCTTATGTCCTTAGGGTCTAGCAATGGTGACCCGGCTTAAATAGCCACGACTTGTGCCGTTGGAAGATCATCGATTAATCCACGGGCGGCTTCTATGTTATCAAGGCCGACTTCCCTCATGAAGTCATACTCCATCTGTATCGTTTTGCCTCCTCTGTTCTTTCTTGCTCATGTATGTGCCACGAGGTTGTTTACTCTTGAAGATGTGCTTTCGATAGTTCTTTGGTAGTCGATGCAGAGAGGTCGGTCTTTGAGCGGTTGTCGCGAAGAAGTCCGCGATCTTTGGATCAATTCGTTCCTTTGGCGGTGGATTTGTTTTAGCTTTATACCCTGTATCCATCGTCCACGACTTTCTGCGACTCGCTCTTGACTCCTCGAGCGTCATCTCATAAGGTGTTTTTCAGGTTCCTTCATTCTCTGTCTGAATGGGAAGCGGCGCCTAACTTGCTTGATGTCGTTCTAGCTGCAAATGCTCTTTGCTAGCAAGCTTCTTCTTGGGGAGATCTGGCTCGTTGTTTCCCTCGGAGGTCTGCTTGCTTCCTTTTGCTTTGAGGGGGCGGCGGTGTTGAGCTTCTGCGCATAGCGCTAGCAGTGGTGGAGTGCTTTCTCTCACCGGGCGTTGCGTGGTGGCGTGCTTTGTCTTGGTGGAGGAGGTGAGGTCCGTCTTGGTGGAGTGTTCTCCTCGGTATAGAAGTCACCTCCGCACCATCGAAAACACGATGTACTTCTTCCGCCAGAGGATGATGTTATGGGCGGCCTTTCCAAGCTTGGTCACATCGTCTCCTCCAGCAATATCGAGCTCCATATCCTCAAATCCAGCCACCACCTCGTCAACCGTGACCTTGGAGTATCCCGCGGGTATAGGGTTACAGTGGAATGGCTGGCCCGACTCCACTGGGAAGGCCAAAGCGTAAGCCACCTTGAGGGTGAGGTTGTGCAGTTGGACGCGTAGCTCACATTGGCGGGGCACGGTGATGTCGTCCACGGGATACCGGGCCTGCAATTCATCGGTCGGCACGTTGTTTGACGCGTAGCGCTTCCGCCGACCGGGCAGGGAACTAACCACGTTGTCCGGAGGCATAACGATAACCCCACCTGGTCTTTGAAGGCGGCGATTGCGGCTTGCACTTCCGCTTTAGCATTTCGCCATGTTTTCCTTATGCTCCTTGAGCTCTGTTCGATTTCTTGACTCTGTTGTGTTCTCTTACTTTCCTTCTTTCCGGCTCCGGTATGTGGCTTGATCATTTGAGAAGCCACCATCCACGGCACACCGCTTGCCAAGTCCTCGTGTCCTTCTGGATGTTCTGCGTTCCCGAGTGCGTCGTAAGCTCGTCATTCTCCTGTCGCCCACCAAGGATCCTGCGTTGCTTCTCGATGGCTTCCACAATCCTTTCTTTCACGGGTTGCACTTGTGGTGCCATCTCCGGCTGCCATCATCCTTGACCTCCCCGTGGCCCAAGGTCCGATTCGTGGGCGGAGCTCCCGATCTTCTGTTTGGTACTATACCCTTTTTCTAAGCTCTTCTTCTGGTTCTCCCATTTTGGCATAGCCTTGATGTAACCACCGGACCGAGATGGTGGTGGTATTTTTTCTTCGTGCATTGGCCTTGTTACGCTCACTCGCGGCCTTGCCTTGGTAAGCGGCTTGTACTCCTCAAATGTTTGCCGGTGATCTGCTAGCCGGATACTTATTGAAATCTGGGTTGTTCGGTCTCCACATACTTTTCTTGAGCTCGCTCTTCCACGATTGAAAGCATAACGCCATCTTGCTCGAGTAAATTTCTTACACTTGTTTTCGTAAGGCCGTCGAATCGTGAAGTTTTCCTTTATATCCTTCGAGCGCGACTCTTTCGTAGCCGTAGGAACCTTGGGCCATGTCTTGATGCTAATAGGGCGTGATCCTCACAATGACTCATGAGCGTTGTTGAAGGGGCAAGTGCCGACATAGGGCTTCTGGCTTCCCAGTGGCTGAAACTTGAGTAATGACGTACTTTGTCGACGGCTTTTTGTTAGGCCCTCGTATTTGCTTGGATTGGCTGTTGGACGTTTCCGGCTTAAAAAAAACAGGAACACGTGTCAGAGGCTTATTTCTATGAGGCGATATAAAAAGCGGTTATTTTAGTGTCGGGCTATATATACCTCACGGCCGTCGACATTAGTTTCATCGGCGAGAGCACTGGATGGATGATCACGGTTTCGGCTGGCGGTTGGATCACCGGCTTGAGCATGGATTGCGTGATCACCGGCTTGAGCCGGGGCGGCCTGATCACCCATTGGATCTACCGGGTTGGCCTCATCGTAGCTTATGAGAGTGCCCATCGCGATTTCGTTAAGTAGAAAATCATTTCCCGCATCGAAATCAAGATCATCGTTCCAGTCGCCATCTATCCTTTGCATGCATGCAAAATAATAGAACATTTAATACAACATATATATCTCTTTTATTTGAATACAACATTTGAATACTATATTTTAATACAACATATATATCTCTTTTATTTGAATACAACATTTGAATACAATATTTTAATACAACATATACATCTCTTAGATGTCATCCATCTCGACACCCATCAAAACATACAATATTTGAATACAATATTTGAATGTACGGTTTTAAATGCACCCATTTCGACACCCATCAAAATGTACAATATTTGAATACAATATTTGAATGTACAGTCCACAGAAATTGGCAAATAAATCTGAACTTGAATATCGAAGCTGAACATACTTAAGCCATCTATCTCCTCCATTTCAATTTTTTCAAGTTTCAAATGTAGCATGTGCATGTCATCTTTAACAACACCTTTTTAGCCACCAAGTTCACATACACATGCAAATTTCTTTAGCTGCATAAACCCAACTAGGAACCCTAGCTAAGCTTAGATAGGGTGGTTGGCGGTTGCCGTCGGGAGCTCCTAGAAAACCTACTCTAGCTCCCTGGCGCCATTTCGATTTCTAGAGTTGCAACCGAGGCCATCCAGCCCTTACACCCTAGCTAAAACCCCCATATCCCAAGCACATTGCAAATCAAGCCAAGCAACCAAGGACAACTGAACATAGATAAAAACAGTGGCCATAATTAAACAAATTTTGCTCTCAGATTTATATATTGATGGGTTGCAGATAAAACTACCATCCAACATCAATATCTACAATTTATCATAGGCTTTTAAAGATCAGTGACTAGAGAGACCTAAGAGAATCAGTGCTGCCCAAAGTTATTATACAATTTCCTACAAAACAAGCATCTGATCTTCTTTGTCGAAACATAGAGATCAATTTTAGCCCTAATGTCAATCATATATCAGGGATTTCACTTAAAAATAATTGATCAGACTAGATGCCAATTACAGTATTAACCAGAATGAGCATTCCCATTGAAACAGATGCTAATCAGATCAATGAAAAGATCCCAAAGGGAAGAACACAAGACCTGATGCATAAGTGTATCTCGGGATAATAATTTAGGCAACAACACAAATACTCCTAAGGCATCACTAGTTAACAGATCATCATAGCCTCAAAATTAATAAACATCACCGAGCAAAATATTAAAGGGACAAGTGCGGTGGTCTGGATCAAGATAATAGCCCCTAGCACGAAGGCTAGGTCCCCAAAGTATTCTCAATCACCCAAACAAAAGCCCAACGGTGTTCATATGCACATTCCCAAACCCTAAATCCTAAATCACATCACGAGCGACATCCAACAGCATCCCCAAACCCTAAATCACATCACGAGCAACATCACGAGTCCATTAGTGATCCACCAAAGAAGCATCACGAGCAACATCCGGGGAGGGAGGGAGGCGGGCGGTGGCAATCCGTCGAACAACATGTGTGCATCACAGAGCGGGAGGGTGAGGAGAAAGAGGGGCTCGATACCTCGACCCTTCGTCTTCAAATCGGCGGGAGAATGTCAGCGGAGAAGCGGGACCGAGGGGCTCGCCGTGAAGGGGCTCGGCCGGAGGGTGGCGAGCCGACTGCTTGTGCTCGACGGCAGCGAGTCGCCGAAAGGCGTCGAGGAAGCGGCGCGGAGGTGTAAGCGACAGCGTCGAGGACGACAATAGCAGTGGCGAGGACGGCGAGTGGCGAGGGCGGCACGCGGTGGGGCGGCGAGTGGCGAGGACGGCGGCGATGGCTTGGGACTTAGAAAAATTTGGGTGGAAAGGAGAGGCGACGAACCGCTTGTTATATAGTAAAGCTCTCTACAAGCGGTTTGTATTACAAACCGCTTGTGAAAATAACCTCTACAAGCGGTTCGTAGTAATAACCGCTTTTAGAGATATCTTTTACAAGCGGTTTGTAGAAAGAACCGCTTGTAGAACACGGTAGCGAAATTAAATTTTGGAATTTCGCCTTGACAACAATAAATTACTCGCAAGCGGTTGGTGATATAAACCGCTTGTAGAAGTCATTCTACAAGCGGTTGGTAGAACGAACCGCTTGTAGAAGTGGGACACACGTGGCGGGCGCGGGTCTCTTTCTAGAACGTTTAAGATGGTTTGCGCCCTTCCTTTGTTGAATTGAATTTACTCTCACTTGGCTAGCTCGTGGCGTTTAAGTGCGGGCTCCCCGTGCTGGTCGCGGGTTCGAGCCCCGCTTGCGCCCCGTTGCTTTTTTTTATATAAATATGTACTGAGCCCATTATTCTTTACAAAAATACTAAAAAATTTGTTTTTGCATTACTTTCATTTCTAAATATGTCTTGAGCCCATTATTCTTTACAAAATACTAAAAATTTGTTTTTGCATTACTTTCATTTCTAAATATGTACTTAATTAGCCCATTATTTTTTTCCCAAAAACTAAAAATCTTTTTTTACATTACTTTCATTTCTAATATGTACTTAGGCCATTATTCTTTTCAAAAATACTAAAAAAAATTTGTTTTGGCATTACTTTCATTTCTAAGTATGTACTTAGCCCATTATTTTTTTCCAAAAAACAAAAAAATATATTTTTTACATTACTTTCATTTCTAATATGTAATTAGCCCATTATTCTTTCCAAAAATATTGCTTCCATCTTATAAATTCTTAAAAATGCTATTACATGATAACATAGTTCATACAACCACATAGTTCATCCTAATCATTTACATTTTTTGTCTTTACAATTCTTCCTTCATCGTGATCGCGCCGTATGTGCGGAGCATCCATGCCTATGTCATCCAGGATGCTTAAGTCAACATCTACTGCAAATGGAGGGATCTCATCGAACTGATCGTACTCTTCCTCGTCAATAACGTCCTCTACTCCGACAATCCTTCGTTTGCCATGAAGAACCACGTGTCGCTTTGGCTGTTCCTTCTTCTTGTCTTTGATTTGATTCTTCTTTGGTCTGCTTGACATGTCCAATACGTAGAAGACCTGTCTCACCTCCTTCGCAAGAACAAATGGTTCTCTCAAGTAGCCGACTTCTTGGAGGTCGACGGTAGTCATGCCGTGTTGTCGACATTCACGCCACTGCGTTTAGTTTTACCCATTGGCACTTAAACAATGGGACCTTCAAAGGCCCATAGTCGATCTCCCATATCTCTTCTATGAATCCATAATATGTGTCCACCACCTGTATTGTCGGTGGCTTCTATACGGACACCACTGTTACGGTTTGTGCTATTGTTATCTTGTGATCTCGTGTAGAATGTGTAACCATTTATCTCGTACCCCTGCCATCTCACTATTTCAACGGATGGTCCCCGAGCCAGGCGTTGCAACTGTTCATTGTTGGACTTGCTCTTGAGGATATGGTTTTGTAACCATGCTACCAAAGAATCCATGTGTCTCGGTGTTATCCACGTATCAGTCTTCTCTGGGAACTGGAGACGTAGAGCATTCTTGTGTTGGAGGACATACGGGGCGGCCACTGCCGATTGCTTCAACACAGTGAAATGTGCTTGCTTAAATGTTTGAAGATCGTTGCATGCAACTACTTTTCTTCAAGTGTCCCTTTACCTCGTAGCTTTGCCCTCATGGCGTGATATAGGGACGCCGATGGGGTCTAGATCATCAATGTAGTCCACACGAACTCGACCACCTCCTCTGTCACATAACCCTCGGCAATGCATGCTTCTGGCCGAGAACGGTTACGTACATACTTCTTTAAATACGCTCATGTACCTCTCGAAAGGGAACATCTTTGTGGAGATAAACGGGCCCAAGAATACCTATCTCTTTGCTTAGATGAGCGATGAGATGAACCATGATATCAAAAAAGGCGGGAGGAAAGATCATCTCGAGGCTAACCACACTTTGTACCACGTCGACTGCAACTCACCTAGTTTTTTGGATCGATGACCTTCGGAAACAGCGTTGAAAAACGAACACGACTTTGTGATTGTCCCCTTACCCACTCGGGCGTTACACCTCTTAAAACCACCGAGCAAGCTGTGTCATCAAGACAAGACAGGTCATGGGATTTTAGATGTACAATTTTGTTCTCTTTCATATTAACGAATCTCTTTACGTTCGACGAGTATCCGGAAGGACCTTCACACCGCTAAGACACTCTATCATGCTTTTTTCTCTTCTTTGCTTGGAGTATAACTTCGTGGCGTGAGGTACAGTTGTTCCATACCTCTTTTTCGGGTGTAGGTCCTTCACGATACCCAGACTTCAAGGTCGTTCGAGCACTCACTTTGTATCTTCGATTTCCGTCAGATCTATATATCCTAGGAAGCTCACAGAGGCGTTCTTGGTGATGTGCATGAAGTCCGATGAGTGGCGAACATCCAAATCTTCCCATGAAGGCAAGTCCCAAAATATTGACTTCTTCTTCCATATGGGTGCATGGCCATCCTCATCATTCGACATGATTTGCTTCCCGGACCCTTTCCAAAACTACCTTGGATCCTTCACCATAGCAAACACACGCTTGCCACTTCGATGCCTCGGTACTGGAACGATGTTCTTCCTCCCGTTAAATTCTCTGCGTTTCTTCCGCAGCGCTGGCTCGAACAAGAAACCTGCGATGCCCCATGTACACCATCTTTCGAGAGCCTTTCATATACGTGCCATCGGTTTGATCCAAACACCGCACACGCATTAAAGCCTTTGCCGTTAGGCGAACAGGTTACCAAGGCGGCGATCGTTGATTGTTACAAATAACATTGCACGCGAGTTGAAATACTCTCTTTTGTATTCGTCCCGGACCTTTACACCGTTCCATAACGTTTCAAGATCTTCTATCAAAGGTTTCGGTGAACATCGATATCATTTCCGGGTTGCTTGGGCCCTTGGATCAACAACGGCATCATTATGTACTTTCTCTTCATGCATAACCATGGAGGAATATTATACACACATAGTGTGGTGGCGAGTGCTATGATTGCTGCTCATGTCTTGAAAGGATTCATCCCATCGGTACTCAAACCGAACCTTATGTTTCTCACCTCGTTTGCGAAGTCTTTGTACTTCCGATCGACCATCCTCCATCTGCGAGCCATCTGCCGGATGCCTAAGCATTCCGTCGACCTTCGCTCTTCTTTGTGCCAACGCATCATCTTCGCATGCGCTTTGTTTGCAAATATCGCTCCAGCCTTGGAATCGAGGAAAATACCACAACGCTTTTGCCGGTGCTCTCTTCTTCACACGCACCCCATCTACTTCACCTGGATCGTCACGCTTCGTCTTATACCGGGGTTCCTTGCACACTGGACAGGCATCCAAGTCGGCATATTCACCGCGATATAGGACACAGTCGTTGCGACATGCATGTATCTTCCGTACTTTCAATCCTAAGGGACACAGGACCGGTTTGGCTTGATCGTGGATTACGGCGGTGTTATCTTTCGAGCAACTTCTTTATGAGCGACGACAACTCATCGAAACCCTTATCGACACACCATTCACGACCTTCCATTGCATGAGCTCCGATGTAGTCGTAGCTTCTTGTGCCCCTGACCACAATTTGGGTACAAAAGAGTTCTCTGGTCCTCCAACAATCCCTGGTACTTTCTATATTGTTTCTCCTCTGTGATATCTCCCTCTGCGTCACGCAGCATCTGTCCAGTCATCATCCACACCAAACTGATCACCTTGTGTATCTTCTACGTCCTCGTATGTCGTCTCGCGTCCGGCATACCATCATATGTCACTTCCTCTTCATCGGCTTCTTCTTCGTCTTCTATGCTGGTATGCTCTACTTCGTCGTGGTGAGTCCAACATGTATAGTTCGGCATGAAACCTCTCATCAACAAGTGGCCCTGTATCCGTCCTCGCATTGAGTGCTCTTTCTCGTTCCTGCAATCTACGCACGGACACCGTACGAAAGCTTCCTAGAGGCAAGTCTCGAAATACGACTTCAAGAAAAGCATTCACGCCATCGATGAACTCCCTTGTCCGACGATCCGCATACATCCATTGCGGTTCATCTGCACCAATTAAATTAATAAGAACACTTATTATATTTTTCAAATTGAAATATTTAACTCGAAATAACTAATTGCTATATTTTTAATTACCTCTAAATTTTCTTGATTTTTATAGCTAAACCAACTAAATCTCACAAATTAAAAACTTTTTTCAAAAATATTTTAATTACATTTCATACCTCCCATAAAGTATTACCTACCTAGCAAAAACCTACATCTATTTAGCTCTATAGCAATTGAAATAATCACCCTACCTACTATTTTAAACTAATGTGAAGCTAAAACCATCCAATAGATCACCACATTGCCTCAAAAGATCTAGAAGGAGAGCTAGCTAAGGCACCAAGCTAGATCTTGCTCTCTAAAACAAATAATCCCCCTACCAACTAATTTCAACATCTTATACATCATCAAAAAGGATACAAAACTAATATAAGACTTAAAACCCCAATAGAACTACATCTTGCCTCAAATTATGAAGAGAGAGAGAGAGCTATAGCAAAACAAACACCCTTCAATTCAAACAAGATTATTTAATATTTCTCCACATCAATGCAAAAAGATAAGCAATGTCTACATGAAAATGATGTTGAGACCATGTTTACTTACCTTGAAACCTTAATTTGGAGCTATTAGCCAATTAAAAATTTTGGCAAGACACCTCCCACAAGAACATTTCGGCCCGTCGATTACTCTGCTGCGAGCTCTGCTCGAGGAGGAAGAAAGGGTTAAATCTTATTTGGGCGGGAAGGAAAAAGCATATGCAAGCGGTTCGTGATACAAACCGCTTGCACAGATCTTTATTATAAGCGGTTCGTATTACTAACCGCTTACGAGAGATTGCAGCGGTTGGTGATACGAACCGCTTGTATTGTGATATATCTCGCAAGCGGTTTCTATCACGAACCGCTTGCATATGCCCTTTCCGCCACCTCCCACCGTTGGCCACGAACCGCTTGTGGCGATCGGGTCGCAGCGGGTTAAAGCGAGCCGCTTGTGATGGGCCGCTTGAAGCCCGATCCGCATAGTGAGGCCCAGGATCGAGCGCCGACCGAGCTTAGCCGCCTCTGGCGGGCGCGCCGTCGTGCGGGACAGAAGCGGCCGAGGTCGACGGCGAGGATCGGCGCCAAAGCGGCCGGGCGGTCGTCGTCTTTGGTGGCGCCGCGCGACGTCACGGGACGGACGACTTGGCTTCGCCCGTCTGGCGTGGCGCCGGCGAGCTCCTGGACGAGGCGCAGCGTGGGCGCCGCTTCTCCTCCTCCGCGGATCCCTTCCATGGTGCACGTCGATCGCGATTTGCTTTTTCCCTTTCTTTTTTTTTTGAGCCTCGTCGCCTCGCTGATGTCTCATAGGCTGTTTAGTTGCTTTCTCTCATGAACCTGGCCCGTTCGACTCAGCCAGGCTGATGAGATACGGGATGTGCAGATGTAGAGACAATGTTTCGTTGAGTGTTTAGTAGGCGAATATTTTAAAATTTATATTGCGAGTGTGGTCTAGTTTTGTTCGAAAAAATGTCAGAAATCTATTTTTATAATTGGTTCGGTAATCAGATATGCTAATAAAAAGATACAAACAAAAAAGGAAAAAAAAAACTTACCTGCTACGTGGCAGCCTATGCATGGCTTGATATGGTGGCTGATTGTGACCCCATGCGCAGAACACGAGGCCAGCATACGTTGCATTTAGAGAAATGCCTATTTTTTGTGTTTCTCCAGAGCCAGGCTGCATGAAGAATCTTGCATCCACAGAGCCAGTCTCAAAACCAGATGCAGGCAGCCAAACACAAGAAAAAAAAAGATTATGTATCTATAGATGCAAATCTCTGTAAATGCAGCTAACCAAACAGGATATCGCTCGGTAGCTAAGTCCGATATATACATGCGATGGCGTGATGTGAAGCCGGAGACAGTCGCACTCCGAACATCCCTAGTAGGATCCATGTTTCATCGTCGATTTCTCTCTCTAAATCACTATTTATTTCCTATACTTCCATCCTCTTCAACTGAGTCTATATTTAAAAAGATACAAAATTCGTATAGAAATATATAGACTCTAGAGAAAGTCCCTAAATTTAGAGACTAAGATAAAAACTCTGCTCGATCGATATAAAGACCGAAGACTATCCGAAACAATATTTTAGGAAACTTCCTGGTGATGCTCTTAGCATTTTACAAAATAACTGAATGTAAGTAGTTCAAGAACTTACAAAACAATTTTAGCCTTGTTTAGGTGACGGCTAATTAATAATTCATTATGGTCTTATTTATTTTAGTCGAAACCAGCTAAAAAACTATAATATGAAAAGGTCGTGGCGCTCGAAGGAGGTTTTAAAGAGTTTTAAAAATTATTTAATAATATTTTAAAATTCTTAAAAGGAACCCTCGAAATCTTAGATAAATAACCCAGGAGCTAACGTCTCAGTCTTCAATCTTCGGTTCCAATCTTTAGCCTCCCTGGCATTTGCTTCTTATAGTTGTGCCAGGAGCTCCGCGCTATTACGGTGTCGGAATCAGGTCTGCAAACTCGAAGTGGTCTCCCTAATTCTCTTGGCCATTGCTTACATTAACAGATTATTAATACCAAGCTGAATGGTAAGCTTTCAAAGCCGAGCTTTCAAAGCTGAACTTTATATGCCCCTCGATTATTTTGGTCAAACCATTTTCAATCAATCAATGGACAATTTGTCCAGTTTTAGCATTCCAAGGAACCAAGATAACCTATTTTTAAAAATTGACGACGGGGTGTTTCAACTAACCCACATGAAAGCATCTTCAGTAATAGAGACAGTTGTTGTCTATAAGAGTGTCTACATCAGCATTAGAGATAATGTGTCCAATGAACGGCCTATAAGGTTGGCTATAGAGGTGATTAATGCTTGCATAGAGAAAATATAATATCAATGATCAACGGTGAAAATGATCTTTGTGGTTGATTTATGGTTGTTGTGCAACATGCGCAAGGCTGTCACTTCATATACACCACGGATTAAACTCATCAGAATTCATAACCGGAAGCAAGTTCTTCGCATCTCCAACAAAAATCAACAACCCCGGATCCAGTTTAGAAGAAAGTCAGCAATCGGCTAAGTGATTGAAATTCTAAAATCAAGACTTCTAGCATGCTGCACCTGTCATAGCGCCCCTTAAATCAAGACTAAAATCAACAACCCCATATCCAAAGAAAATTAACCATGGATGCAGAGTGCAATTTTCAGCCGACACCAATCCAAGAATCTAATCAGAGGGAACCATGCATGGACGTAGGACTCCATGTGCGGCTAGGCGAGGTCGGCATGAAGGGTGTCGCTGATGTCCCTCTCCCTCTCATCGATCATCCTCACCATTTATCTAAATTTTTCTACAATTTTTGGGAGTCTCTAGCTATTTTTAATAATTCGAAAACTAAATCGGTGTTTATTTAAATGGCAAAATCGCTGAAAAAAGGATAAAAATCCTACGGGCCGAGCCAACTGACGAAATGGCCCAGTGATGAAATACGGCCCACGGCCCACGCACTCGCGCGCGCTCACGAGCCCGCGCCGGCCGAGATTGCAATGTCGAAAGCGGCTTTCCCGGGGGCGTCTTCGCGTGGAGCTGGCGTTCTCCTCCGTGGCGCCTCCACTTAACCGAACAGGTGGGTCCGGGGCCCACATGGCAGGGACACTGGACACGGTTTTTTAACCGGCGCGCGCGGAATTCAATTGCCAAGTGGGGCCCGCATGTAGGAGACTCAAAGGCTCGGTCTCAGGCTCTCAGCACGAATCTTGGCGTGAGATGGACGGCTCACCGTCATCGTCTTCCTCCAGCCGTCGACTTGGCCTGGCGACGACGGCAAGTGACACGGCAGCGCTACGGGCTTTCTCCGGCCAAGTGCGTTAGCGCACCGACATCTATGGCCCCTAAGGGTCCCCACAACGCTCGTGCCGAGGCCAGAGGTGGCTGGACGCGGCGGCGCGATGGCGGCAGCGGAGCGGAAAGCTTGCCGGTGACAAACTCGCACGATACGGATCTACAGGCTAAAGGGTTGGACGGAGAGCGTGAGGAGGGGTTGTGGGTGCTTACCACGCTCAACGACGGGCACTCGGCGGGACGGAGACGCCTGGCGGCGGATGACCCGACGGTGACTGGAATAGGGGCATCACGGACACGTCACCACTGGCCAAAATTCTTGAAATTGACCGAGGGGAAACCTTAGCTACGCTCTGAGGGTGCTTTGGGCGTGAGGAATCGCTCGGGGACTTACTGGATCAACAGGATTGCTCCGACGCCGATCCGGGAAGATTTGGGGAGAGTGGGGAAAACCTACGCCAGCGGGGTGGTCCATGGTTTTATAGGCACGGGGGGTGCGCTTCTGGCCCGAGGGCATGCTAGGCGAGGATGGGGAGCATGCGGCGCTGCGCGGTGACGAGACGTCCGCAACACGGTGATGATGATGGGGGCGGCCCGGCTGAAGGGATGTGCGGCGCGTGGCGCAACTCAGAGCGCCTGAGCGGGCAGAGACGGAGCAGAGCGGCGGCAAAGCAGGGACAGGCCCATCGGGCAGAGAAGGAAAGAGAAAGGAGCGAGAGAGAGAGAGAAAGAGAGCTTGGCTGACCGCTCGATTTTTAAGCAAAATTTGAATTCATTTGAGTTTTTGAATTTGCCCCAAAATGGGCTGTTACAGAGGAGGCGCAACTGATCCCACGTGTGGACTGTGTTGTCGATAGGTACTCGTATTTTGAATGAGACCGGCGCTGCATATACGTAGCGCCGGCGCTTCTCTCTTTCCTATATCTCTCTCCTCCACCTAGGAAGTTTGCTAATGTTAGCATCTTTATAGTTTGCTGACATGGTCACATTGGAGATGCTCTGATTGATCAGTTCGGACCAAACAACAGTAGCAACTCGAAGCATTCAACAAGAATCTTGCCGGTGTGCACTGAAAATGAATATGATCCATGGTTTCAACAACCCTAAAGCTAAGGGCATTTTTTTTGAGAAAATCAAGGCAGCGTTGCGCGTAAAGAAAGCAAAGCACATGCTCCATGTCGGGCACATGACTTGGATCTGGATGTTTAGTGCCCTCTGTGAGGGATATTTACACCGCTAGCATTATAAAGTATATGGTTTACAGAAATAAAACCCATATAATGATGAAACGTGAGCCATGTTCCCACATATATAACATTGTCACACAAATTAAATTATAAACTAAAAACTTTGTAATAGCATGCAAATGATAAGCGATAGTATGCAGTACGTAAAGACTATTGACTACATCTGAGATCACTATATTTGTTTAAAAAAATGGCAGTGGGATCTAGTCAAAAGAATACGATCAACTGTTTCAACTAGTCCATGATACCGACTGGACGGGTTACTTGCCAATTAGAATAAAAAAGGAATATGATCCAAATTTTGTTGAGCATTATTCTTATAGCAATTTTTGTTGAGCTATATGGGGAGAAAGCCTCTTGTATGTTAATTTCTAGGCTGGCCTTATTTAGCTAAATCCATTCATGTAAGTAGCCGATCAAATCATTGCAATTGTATTGTATATCAAGAGCAGGGCCGTTCCTGAGTTTTTGGGGGCCCGGGGCGAAATCATAGGCGGAGGCCCCATAACATTAGTATTAGCTTTTTTATAATACTATATATCAACTAAAAAGACAAACATTAAATGTATTGTAGAAATTATAACGATAAACAAAAGTACAAGTATAAGTAAGATTTTTTTACCTAAAATATTTGTAGAGATCATCTTAGAAATGTCTTCTAACATTTCTAGATGCAAAATCATCAATTATGACCTCAATATTAATATCATCCAATAATTTCTTCTCAATACATAAAGTTGCTAAATCGTTTAACCTTTCTTGAGACATTACAGACCTCAAATAGTTTTTCAATAATTTTAATTTTGAAAAGCTTCTTTTAGCTGATGTCACAGTTACCGACACAGTAAATAAGATATGATAAGCAACAGAAATATTAGGATAACAGTTCACTTCCCTGATAAACTCAAAAACCTCCATAGCAGACATGTGTACCTAGGGTTGACAAGAGATCAATAGACAATAAAAATATAGAATTAATTGATTTGGGTATGTTATTTTAATCTAGTCTAGTTTAAAGAGACGAGATCAACTCGTCAACTACGTACCTACGTTCTTGATCAAAAATCACTTGGCGAATTGCCCCAATTGGCAATGTGCCAGTGCCGATGCCACGAGCCCGCACGCGATGGGATTCGCAAGATTGATCAGATTTTGAATCGAGCACTGGCAGCCTGGCACTTGATCAATCGATATAGGCACACAACAGGAGCTCGCTGGCCTCAGCATCGAATCGCTGATGCGCAGCACCGCAACGCGCCGGGGTGGGGCCCCTGTCCACGGGGGGCCAGGGGCGGCGGCCCCGCTCGCCCCCCCCTCAGGCACGGCCCTGATCAAGAGAACGGATATACATAGATGGTGTTCAGGGACAAGAAAATCAATAAAAACAAGAATATCCCAGAAAATAAATAAAAACAAGAATATCCCGTTTTTCATTCGCTCTTGTATGTGAACCCTCTGGTTGTGCGAGCCTAACTATAGATGTGCTCTTGCATGTGAACTCTCTGGTTTTGTTCTGCTATTTAGATTTTGGAAGGACCCCTGGCACAGCGCACGCGAACACACAAAAAAAAATCATCCTCACTTTCTTTTCAAAAATAAGCATCCTTTCTTTCTTTTCTTGAAGAAGGTATGTTTTGTCAACGACGTGAAGCAAGGTCTACAAGAGTTACAGATCTTTTATGCACTTTTTGATCACCTGATCTTTGAGCGGCATGGAGACTCTTGAAGCTATATATGAAACATTACCAATTACTCTTCTAGACTGTTCTATAGGAATGTCACATCTAATAACTTGTCTTTTATGCTTACAACATTGTTTGGAAGAGCAACAGTAAACTGAAACACAAACTATTTTGTGGTTAATTTCACTCAATTGGTTGAACACTCGGAGCCTTCTCCATTGAAAGGACATTTGCAATCGGTGTGTAGTATGTTTTCTTTGTCATTTCAATGCTAAATAGATTTTCTTGCATCTTTTCATTCGATGCCTGACTACAAAAGATATCTGTAATCTTTTGAAGCTTTTGATTTCGATAATATCAGAAGACTAGATTGTCAGATTAAAGCTCTCCACATAGCCAACCCTGGAGCCCCGTCATTCTTCAAAGAGCCCTTTACCTTATTTGTTGGTATATTTGGCTACAGCGAAATGATAAGATTTTTTACTCAGCTTTGCAACTAACGTCACTCATAAGCTCAAAAATTTGCTCGTCAATGCAACTGCTTGGTTCTACGTTAGAGCATGATTAATTTGTTGTTGTAAGTGCAAGTGACCTTGTGTGATTTTAGTGATTAATGACAAACACATTTAATGACAATGTTTGGTTTAATGCTTATTTAATGTCACACCTCAAATATGTTTTTTGCTATGAGACTAATATGTTTTATTGTCAAGATTGCTTTAGTCCCATCCTATTTAGAGGAAAATCATATATGCCAAGTGGACAAGCTATTCATTCTAAAAGACACGTCTTATGCTAATCATTGCAATGAGACTAACAAATTTGATTATTTATCTTTCGTAGTCTTATTTATGCAAATAAGATGAATCGTTAATTGAGGTATGCAACTACTTTGTGTAAGCACATATTATTGGTTTATTAGATTTATGCTCTTTATATCTTGACGTATTTATTTGAGAATAAATATATTATGAACATGTTGCTTACTTGATAAGATCTTTTGTATTATTTGCCATGTATTAGTGATCATCTTAATCAGTGCACTAGATAAATTTAACCGTGTTTAAATGGCTTTGTGCATGTAAGCTTTTCATGAATATTTTCATATGCACTTAATTTAGTGAAGTTTAATCTAGATTGGTTCACAACTTCTCTCTTGATTCGAATATGAATTTGCACATATACAAGTCATGAATATATTCCTATATGCATCATTAAGTGAAGTTGTGATTATTAAACCATCTCTCTAGTGCGTATAGATCAAACACATATTTATCATGATGCACTTAGTACAGACCTTTCTTGTGCCAAGTGTTTCAACTTATGTTATGCTTCTTTACGTGAAACACTTGGACACTTAATCGCTCACGAATATCAAATTGATCCTTATTTATTGAGCTTTTGAACTATTATATTTCACGAGTGATTTGAAAAGAATTTGGTCCTATGAGTTTGTGTGATGACCAATGTACATTGAAGGGTGACGGTTAAGTCAAGGTCAACAAGACGTCGATGTCACCAAGAGTTGAGTACTAAGTAAAGATCGATTTGGCGGGATGATCGTCGAGGAGGATGATCAAAGGAAAGTCGAATGGGACGACAGTCTCATGAGGTGAATCAAGTCAAGGTTGAAAAGACGAAGACGTTATCAATATTTAGTAAAGGTTATCATGCACAATATATCAAGGGTGCTCAAGACTACCAACGTCGTTGAATCTCAAAAATAAAGAAAGAAGACGGCAAGTGATTTATCCTAAAGGTTATATGATTTTATTCATAAGTTGAGTCTAAGGATTGCCGTACTATTACGAGTGATGCAACGTTGAATGTCTTAGATATGTCTCAGATGTTCAAGAGATCAATTTTTGAGAGAGATCGAGGAGAGGAGTGTTGGTGGTGTCAGAAAGTGAGAGTATTAGGTCTTTCGTGGCTTTCTTTTTTATTGCTGCTCCTATCCTTTAGGATTTAGGCAGTGAGACCTTGTGGGTTGTGTTTCCCTTGTTCTTAGCTTTTCGTAGAGTCTAAGATCACCAAAATCAGAGTTTGGAGTCAAAAGTTATGTCCGTTTCCGTAAGTGGTTGTGTGCTGTGTATCGGACTATCTGATATTTATATCGGACTATCCGATATATCAGAGTATGCGATGTTAGGTCCGATTGACCCCTCTTTGTCTCACAGATCTCAAAAATATCGAATTATCCGATATTTATATCGGACTATCAGATATGAATTTGACCTTTTGGTGTTGTATCTAGTTTGAACCTCTCTAGAATCATTTTAGGACCTCAAAAATAGCCATTGCTTTAAGTTTCTCTCATTTTCATATCGGACTATCCGATATCTGCCTGAGTCTAACGGCTAGTTGTTGCGTGAGGCTACTTATTGCCTCCCTCTTCCCCACGGGCAAGGGGTTGCCTTTCACAACATTTTTTAGCAGAACTTCCAAGCGACCTAGGGTTTCTTGCCCTCTTCACTCTAGATTTAAGTGATCCTCTTTGTGAAAAGAGTTGGGAGAGGGTGTGAGTGCTAAGTGAGAAGAAGTCGATCTTTGAACACTTGAGTTCATCTCCGAGTTCGTTCTTTATGAGAATTTGTTACTCTTGGAGGTTGAGTACGCCTACATCGCTAGGAGTCAACCACGAGCCACCGGTGCTTTGTGTGGTGAGCTGTGTAAGTTTGTGAAGGCTGATTCTGCCTCCGGAAGGGAAGGATCAAGGAGTAAAACCGGGGGTCTTGCTGTGACCACGGTGAGGAAATGGGTTGAAAGAGACCCGAGCTCAAGTGCGGCCGATCCTACCTTAACAGAGACGTAGGATCCGAATTTTGGGAACAAATCTTCGAGTCTCCACTTCACTCTTGGTTTCCTCCTTACCCTCTAGCTTGGTTTATTTTGATTTGTGTTTATACTTGTTGATGGCTAGCACCGTTATGTGCTATTACTCTCTCTTGTTTCGTGGATTTGATTTTGGTGCAGGTTGTATCCTTGATTTGGATGGGATTCTAAAAACCTTAAATCTGTAGACATCAGAGTCTGATATAATATCAGATAGTCCGGCTTTCTCAAAAAAAAAAAATCATATAGTCCGATGCATATCGGACTATCCGATATCAACATCGGAACATCCAATATCCTTTTCTGTTGTGCTTTAAAAGGTTAAAAAATTTGTAACGCCTATTCACCCCTCTCTAGGTGGCATCCCGATCCTTCAGTTGTTGCCTTTTTTTGTTTTCCCTATCTTTCATTTTTCTTTTGATTTCAGTCATGCCAGTTTGTGCACGTCCTTTTGGGTAATATGTGTTTGTGGTTAACCCTCGCAATTCTTTTCTAAAAAAAAAACTATAGATGTGCTCCACCTTGCACATTGCCACTTCTCTCCTTAGGGCCTGTTCTTTTCGGCTGATCTGAACGGTTGAACGACTAAAATGACTGAATTTCGAGAGCTTCTCGAGATAGTCTTGATATTCGGATCCATTTTGTTTAACTTGTTTTTTTAAACGTTAGAACCCACCTTCCAAACAGCTAAAAAAACAAAATAAACAAAACAAAACATATGTCTTTTCAATATATAGATAAGTCGATAACCCGTTAAGCTAAAAAGAACTGGGCCTTAATGTCCTTTCCAAGGGTCAAGAGAGTGTGTACGCTTGGTAGCATATGAATTAAGTACACTTGTAACACAGTACACGCGGCAAACTCCAAATTTGAACCAAGCACACCGATGTTTGGTCCTTGTCGATCCAAAGGCGTCTACCTGTACAGGCATCATTGTGTCCATGCTATACATTTTGTCAGAGCCCACTGTCATCCATCCTATCTCATGACCCACAACGATCCGGCTTCCCCCGAGACCAACACCTGGTCTCGGCCTAGGTCCCCACATCTATTGGCCCAACTGGAAGCACAACTTAGATTCTGTCCCAACTCAGCCCAAAAGACTAACCTGGTGGGAGAGGGGTGCCTGCACCTTTTAAGTTGTGCTCCCCCATCACTAATAACCGATGTGGGACTAAACCCAACAATCTTCCCCATCATATATAGGACTATCTGTCCTACACCGTGCGATCTCTTGGAGATTATCCGGGTTACCGACCATGGCTCTGATACCACTTGTTATATCCCGCTGTCATCCGGCCCATCTTATGGCCCACAGCGATCCGGCTCCCCCGAGACCAACACCTGGTCTCGGGTCCAGGTCCTCACATCTATTGGCCCAACTGTTCGGGTATAAGGGTTCGCGCAGGACGCTGGAACGACTTCAAGGTGGAGAAGGTCATATTCTTCAAGATGGAGTTTGTTAGGTTTTGTGTTGAATATGTGTACAGGTAGGTTATATGGACTCTGTGTTGTAATAGATAAGATTGGTTTAGAGTTAGAGTCGGACTCTAGCTAGGCTTCCACTATATAAAGGGAGGCGACCCTGTTGTAACCAGGTGAACGACTTCATAATAGTAGCATAGGTCTGATGAGGTCAGCGGCCGGCATGTGGTTGTGACCGGGTCAGCCAGTGTGCTGCGGTATTATGGATTGGGAGGAGCGCCCATAGTCAGAGCCCTGCGGATATAGACGAAAGTTGAACCGCGTTACCAAACATCATGACTTCTGGTGTCGTTCGTGATCTTGAATCGGCGCAAATCCTAACACATTTTGCCATCGTCTATCAGCCGTTGAAGTCTATGTATGTCAACCGGCATCACTAAACATAATGAATAATCTAAACAAAATCTAAACAAAACCAACAAGGTGTGTGATAATCGAATTATCAAGGACGATAAATTCCATTTGTTTCTTCTTATACATTGTTAACTCTAAGAATCTAAGAACACTGCTAGGGAAACGGTCTTTAGTTTCGATTGCCAACTAGCTTTAATCCCGGTTGCCAAACTGGGACAGCCTCCCAGTTTTATTGTTTTATATGTGTGTTGTAGCAATCTATAGTTAATGTTGTCATAGTCATAGTTATTTGTCATGTATTTTATAGTTATTTTAGTGGCTTAAAATAGTTAATCTACGTTACGGAGGACTGCCGTATGCGTAGACATATTAATGAAAAAATTAAGGGATGATTCTGTGCATTATTGGCACAACATACAACAGAGAAGATCCAAAAATAAGTTTGCCCCCAGTAATCAAGAATAGGCCACAGAAACCACAAAGAACAATCCCTGCGGTGGTTACGGCTTAACATAGTTGGGTTAGGGTTTAGACCTCAAGGCCTAACCTTGTTTTTTCATACTAGGTCTTGTTTTGTTGTAGTTAGGTCCATCAAGACCTTGTTGCTTATTTCAGTGTTAGCTGAGGACCTCGCTGTAAAAAGGCTGCTCAAATGGGAATGAACATTCTTCCCGTGCTCTCAAAAGAAAACCAACTTATCTGCTTTATTTTCCAAGCCAGAAAATGCTAGGCACGATTACAATCAGGAAATCAGACTCGAGCATTACATGGAGGGCGAATGTCATCCTCTAAGGGGATACACAAAAACTGACTAGAGATTAGAATCCTAAGTACGTAGCACAACACAGCACAACAGATACGAATGAAAAGAATAAGCTATTATTTACTTGAAGCCCCCTAAAATGAGCTAGGGAAGAAAAAATGCTGACATATCTAGCACAGCCTTCTAAGTGGGAAGCAACATATTTGTTTCTCCTTGGATGCTCCTTTGCTCATTGGGTGTGCACAGCTAACATCATTTAGTAGATGATGGATGTTGGGAAAGCTCGTGATATCTTGTGCAATCTGCATGGAGATCCTTATTGTCAGAAACAGATTAAGAACTCAAGTAAATAAATAGAGAAGCAACTGGGCATCACGAAATCCCCGAAAAGCTTTCATATATCAACTCTCATTTGTTTATTCGAGATATATAAGCTCCAAAAATGGCAGTAGTATCTGGCATCTAGAATTCATATAGTCCAGTGTACTGCTAATTCGCTAAGTAGTAATGGAGAACATGGGCAAACAGAGTAATGTTTGTGATAATGAAATTGATTGGCAGCGCAACCCCAATGTCGTTTCCTAATCCTACATGCTTTTATTCCTATTATTCAGAATTACATTAGATATCGAGTTTGCTAGTGTCCAATACCAAGTGGGATATACAACTAAGCTTCTGGAACAGTGTTCAGAAAAAAATGAGGTTCCTTCTGAAAAATTAAAAGGATGACATTTCCAGACATGCTGGACATTTCAGAACCTTTTGAACACGCTGCACAAATATAATTCTACTTTGTCATCCAGTGTAATGATCAACAGAACTAAAAATGAATAAATATGTCTGGAACAGTGTTCAGAAAAAAATGAGGTTCCTTCTGAAAAATTAAAAGGATGACATTTCCAGACATGCTGGACATTTCAGAACCTTTTGAACACGCTGCACAAATATAATTCTACTTTGTCATCCAGTGTAATGATCAACAGAACTAAAAATGAATAAATATTTCTCAAGTTCTAAGGGTTGCTACATTAGAATTTCCCTGATGGTTCTATCAAATTTTACATAAAAGAACCATATGAAATCGATAAAGCACAACAATTAGCTGTTGTGTAATGAATAGATTAATGCCCGTAACAAAGCCCCACATCCTTTCATATAAAGAAATGTGCCACACTGCCACATGGCTACTCCATGATCTCAAATAGAAGTTACCATGGCATTCCACGGTATGAAAAGCCTGTTATCTACTGTGTTGGTTTATCTCATGTTCTTCCTTTCTATACAAAGGATTTTACTGAGGTTTATCTACCATTTCATTTTAAAGGCAGAGGAAAATTTGGGCAGAAAGAATGAAATAACAGCGGCATGACTTTTCCAACATCAGTATCATACATTCAGGCACAAACCACTATTTACTTCTGCCCCATATCTTAGGTCTCATTTGTTTATGATCCTTCTTGTACCTTTTTAGTATCATAGATATATAAGAGAAACATTTCTAGTACCATATTGTTTCTGTGTTCGGCATCTGGAAGAACAGAAAGATGAACTCCATAAAAACTAACGTGTAATGACTAATGACTAATGCTAAACCCACTAAGCGTAAAAATAGTTATATGCAAAATGATCTCATTTTAAAGAAAACATGAAGTAAAGTAAGCAGTGGTAATTGGCATAAGACTAACCAGATATGATTGTAAATTCGTAATACATGTTTTTTTTTATGGAAGAACAACCAGACTAGCATTCCCAATATTGCTTTGAATACCAGTCAGAAAGTGCTGTCAGGTACTTGGACTGGCATGCTAACTACCAAAAAGTATGTTATACCATGCACTCAATTAGCTTATGTACCTGCTGCCTTGAATCCTTTACTTGTTTATTTTTCCGACAGAAGTTTGGCAGTGCCCTTGTCTTGAAACAAAAGCTCTGGTGCGATTCTTTGCATTCAGGTACATTGTTGGCTTTTCCCTGCATGGTACTTGCTCATGAGATTTTATACTGTAATATAATTTATTTCCAGTCCTAAAATTTTCTTCGGGTGGCAGTTAGCTCTGTAAATCATTATTAACTAGGGAATGATTGAAGAACAGTTTATTTATCATCATGTCCCTTCATAGTATTTGACTGATAAAAGTGATGCAAGGTGTTCTGATTCTAATGAAAGAATTTTGACCATTATTAGCCAGACATAGAAATATCCAAAAATTTTGAATTCACTCCATGCATTAGAAACATTTGTGACCTTTCTTGGTGGCCTGAGTTGGTTCACTTCAGGCTGAGCTTCTCTCTAAAATGCTTTCTTAATTTTCTTCAACATATTACTATAAATTTTATGGGAAATTTGGTAGTAGGCTACTACAAATTTCATGTCTGGCGCATTGCGTCATTAACATGTGGGCCCGTGACTTATGGAGTGGCTCTTTCAAATCCACGGATTTTGAATTGGCACAGGGCCAATTGTCCAAGTTTATTACTGCCAAGTTGCTACAAGAAATTTAGTATACAGCAGAAAGGAACTCAACATAGCATAGAAAAATAAGACAGTAGCAGTTTTTCACATATCATGTTGAGGAATCTAAGTACTTACCCTTGCTGCATTGTCTTTAGTTATATTGCTTCTCTGATGTACTGATGGTGAAGTTGAACCAAATAGCTTTTCTTTGACCCTCATTACATGTGAAGTCCTGAATGATGCAAGAGGATACATTAAAGCATGGTTTAAATTATGGTATTTCATAGCATGAGAAGTAACCATGTCAGCCTCTCAGTACAATAATTTTAGATTTGTCACAGCCTCGTTATCCTTTTTCTGAGTAAAGTCTTACCTGTTTTCCTTTCCAATCATGACTGTTAACATCATTTCACATTTTTTGAATGTTCAATTAAGTTTTAATAGAGACGAATCGTTTCTAAGGATATAATGTTCGGATCAATTCCTACAGATATGACGTCATTTGGCTTTTGAATGCTACCTTTGTTCTTCCGATTGAGATGTTCTCGGAGCATTTTCTGGCGTGCCTTTGAAAAATGCCTGTAACATACAGCAAACCAAATTAATAGTGAGACAGAACTTTAAGATCAAAAAAATTAAATTCACTCCATGCTTTAACAAGCATTGAACCTTTTTTGATGGCCTGAACTGGCTCACTTCAGGCAGAGGAGGCCTGCTTACAGATTCCAACTGGCTGATCCTTTCAGCAATCGTGGAGCCAAGGTTTCGTGAGCTCGTGGCAGCATTGCCCGCTTCGCACCTCGTGATGTCCATGGACATGTGCAACGCTGCCATTGTCGATCTCTTCTGATGGACCGAAGCTCCTGCTTGCTCGCTGCTGTTACTGCAAGGCGGAGGTGAGCTGTTCTCCTTCGCTGAATACAGCGGCGACCGCCTTTTCGAGGACGAAGACGCCCCTTTCTTTCCAGAGGGGGGAGAGCTGAATTTGGTGGGCTTCTGGAGCAGAGATGGCATCGGTATCCTCCTCTTCTTGGCAGAATCGACCACCCCCTGATTGACAACAGAACTCTCCTGCAAAGAATCCAGAAGTTACAAGTATTGCTTCAGCTCGTCAGTGTCCAAACATCCTGTTCATTTGCAGATTATCCCTCTTGAAAATCAATCGATCCGTCACCTTTAACGGTTGCTTCTCCACTGCATCAAGAGCCACCAAACTGTCATCGCACATGTCTTGTCTAGCATCCTCCGGTTTCTCCTGCAATGGCGAGGAGTCTCTTTGCTCACCGACTTGCGCATCATCCTCTCCGTGGTTCCGTGCTTCGGCCGCAGGCACCCTGCAAGGCGATCCACCCCTGTCCGCCGCAACAGGCCCCAGCTCCTCCGGCGCCTCCACCTGTCCAGCGCCGCCGTAACCCGCAGCATCCGAATCGACGCAGCGCGCCTCCTCCCCGGCGGGCTCCTCCGTCATGCAAGAGGAGTCCGGCGACGAGGCCGCAGTAAGGACGTGGCCAGACCCCGCTCCCTCGTCGTCGTCGTCGGCGGCGTCGGCGTCGGCGTCGCTCTTGCGCTTCCTCCTGGCGTAGTGCGCCTCGAAGAAGGCCTTCTTCTGGGCAACGGAGCCCGGGAGCGACTGCCGCGCCGCCTCGTCGAGGTAGCGGTTGTGCGCAAACGCCGACCACCTGCCCCACTCGAGCGGTTCGTGGAGGAACCGCCCGAACGACACCGACTCCCCCAGCGCCGACATCATGTCCGCCTTCCAGCCCTACGCCCCCAAAACCCCACACGCCGAATTCAATCCACCGACCCCACAAGCAAGCAACGGCGGCGCTCGCGTCGAAGAGCGGCGCCTACTTACCCGGTGGTCGCGGCCGCGCTCCTCATCCGGCGGCGGCGGCGGCGGGGAGAGCTCCGCGTCGGCTCCCATCCTCGATCGGATCTGGGGCTGACGGGGGTGGAGGAGGCAGCGACCCAGCGAGTGGTAATTGGTGGTGCTTGGGGGTGGGGGTGGAGGTGGAGGTGGGTTGGATTTGAATCTGGTGGGAGAGGAAAGTGTACGTTGAGGTGGGGTGTGGGGGGAGCTGGTCTGGGCCTGGGGCACAGGGGTCGGCAAAAGTGACCGTTACACAGTGTGGGAGAGCCAGGCCCAGGACCAGGAGGCTTGCAGAGGGGCATGTGTGCTCGTGTCCTGCTCACGTGTGTACTTTGTGAGAGAGAATTGGTTGCTTGTTGCCACTCTAAGAGCCAGTGTTAAAAAAAACAGTGTTAGAGCAAAACTAGCAGAGGCTCTACTCGGAGAGAGAGAGATGGCGTTTAGAGCGCCTACGCACCTCCTAGGGGAAGCGCTATGCCCTCCTGACGAAATAGAGCGAGACTCCGCAGGCTGACCTCAGTCTGTACCGCTCTATCTCCTCGTCAATTGCAACTACTTTGCGCTCTCGCGGCGGAGAAGAGATAGGCGGAGCTCGTTTGCTGGCAAGGTGCTGCAGGAGGTGAGAAGGGCAGAGGCGACGAGGTGCACGGCAGATCTGGCGTCGTCGCCGGAGAAGGATAAGTCCAAAGCCTCCCTTTGTTCGGCGGAGTCGTCAACTACGTCAAGCCCTAGCCGGATTCGAAAAAGGTGAGTCATCTCTACCTCTAAGAAACCTGATTTATATGCAGGATGCGCGGACATTCGGTCTAGGGTTTGGGAAAGATGGGGATTTTACATCTGTAGGTCAACTGGAATGTAGATTCGGTTGGGTGGCGTTCGATTTGGGCGCAGTTGTGAGGGATTGGTGGTATGTGTTGTCGATTTCTTGTATATGAACTTGGATAGTGGATTGCCTTGTGATGTTGTTATAACTGGGGAAGGGGATCTGAATCTATGCTTGTAGATGTGTTGTACGGTTTGTGGAATTTCATCGGAGTTCATCATTGGAGTACACACTCCCAAGTGATGATATACACCTACTGTACAACCAAAATGTTGAAATATGTAAAGTATACACCCCAGAATGGTCAAATACGAGCAATATACAATGAAAAATGAAAACATACGTCAAATATACTCTTGTCCGATAGTTTTTTTTAGAACTCTAGTCCGATAGTTATACGGGCAGTTCTTGTGTGCAATATAATAATAGGAGAGAGAATTTACAACAACCCATATGGAGGGTCTATTTTGGAGTCAATGCTACAAATGAAGAGAGAATTTCAAGGGGGGAGAAAAGGCGGGTGCAGCAGGCACAGTTTCAAGCGCCTGCTACGATATCCAATAGTGATACGAGGGAATGGAGTCGTCGATGTTATGATTTGGTCCGCCTCCTCGTTGTAGATTGGTTCCGGCCTTCCGGGTCGTTGGTGGTGATAGTCGGGTTTCGCATTGGCGTGAATCGATAGTCTTCATAGTGTAAATTAGAGTTTAAGGTTTGTTTGTCGATGGATTTCTATGACCCAATAGAGATTTGGCTCCTTGCGGGCGAATTAGGGGTCTGTGCCAAGCTCGGCCTAGACAACAGACTTGCAGCTAGAGGTTCATGTTCTTCATCATGGTCTTAGGCTCCGGTTGTTATTCACAACTGGTTCTCTTTGATGGTATAGCCTTTTCAAAAGGAGGGACAAATATTGCTCGCACTTGGATATTTAATATTTCATTTGTAAACTAAGTAACTAACTTTAACATGCTTAGGAGACAAGAGAGTTTGACAACAATGGTTGCATGAACTATTTATAAAGTCAACAGATGCATTTAGCGCTATTGGGTGTATGCTTAGTTGCTCAAAGCCTACAAGCCTGCTTGACAACAAAGTATTTTTATAGTTTTGAGATAAAATTATGGTTTCTGAAAAGAAAAAAATGATTCTATAACATGGAAAGATCTCTGATTATCACTTTCTAGCCAACCATGGCCAATAGGCGCCACCGTGGCCTCTAACTCCATTGCAATCTTTAGGAGTCATGTTGCTCCGGTCACACTCTCAACTAGTCACAGCCACCCCGGCCAGGCTAGCAACTCCTCGCTTGCCTCCGTCGGCCCCCTCTCCTAGCCTCCTCTAGATTCGGCGAGTGGAGAATGGCCATGAGTAGAGGACAACAACCTCAAAAGAGGAGTAGGGGTGGTTGTGAGCAAGGGCGGACACAAGAAACACTCATAGAATAGAGGGGAGATTGTGGAGCGACGACAACTGTTGAGCAAGAGGTGCCCGGGAATGGGGAGCAGTAGGAGAGAAGGGAGGGATGAGAGAGAAGGGGTGACAACTTGCAACTGGAGGAGAAGGGGGGCAACAGTAGGGGTGGAAACTAGCCGAGCCGAGCCTGGCTCGGCTGAGCTCGGTCAAAAAAAGCCGAGCCAGGCTTGGCTCGCCATTTTCGCTAGCCCCAAAAGTGGGCTCGGCTCGAGCCCAGTAACACCTCCGAGACGAGTCGAGTCTGTCCGAGCCGAGCCAAGTCACAAGCCAAAGGCGTTTCACGTTCAAAAGACACCAACGAGCCGAGTCGAGCCAGACCAGGCTCGGTTAGAAACGAGCCGAGCCTGGCTCGGCTCGCTATTTTACCGAGCCCCAAAAGTGGGCTCGGCTCAAGCTCGGTAGCACCCCGAGCTGAGCCGAGCCACGAGCCGTGAGCTATTTTTCCAACCCTAGGCTACGGAGTGCTACTGGACGAGAGAAGGATCAAATGAGTATTCCAACTCGAGGTAATGAAAGTGAGGTGGAATGATAAATATTGGAATGACCAATCTTTTGATGGTATTTAAGTGCATTAAAATCTTTTCAATGGTATAAACAAAAGATAGAGATCTTTCGTTGGTATAGAACCATGTTTTCTTTCTAAAAAGTACGATGGTTTTTAGAACCATGAGGTGTTTGGATGGTCAAAAATACTTCATTTGAAAACCATGTTTTAGTAGATACCATGGTATTTTGCGAGTATTTGAAACTCTATTCTTAACTATAGTTTTTCATAGCTTGGCTCTCGTTAGCTCATGTGTGTACATGTTGATCGAAATCATTACCACAAAAAATGGCTGCTCTTAACACACACTACTCGTTGCTAAGCATGCAAACATAGCCTCTATGCCGCCTTCGCCTTCCTCCTAGACCCCACCCTCAACCTCTGTTCCGCGCCTCTAACCTCCGTGCTCCTCATCTCAATGTTTGCTCGTGTGTCTCCCACCGATGCTCTTGTCGCCTTCAGCCACCACCTATGCCCCACGGTGCCCTCATCGCCTCGTCATCCACTCCTTCCTCCGCCGCCACATTGGCTCCCGTCACTGGCATCAAACGTGGCCATCCCACCCACTACCCTTACCCGTTCTTATGGCTATAGAGTCCGCCTTGCCGTCCACCACAATCCCCTTCCATCGCCTATACACCTCCATTCTCCTTGTAAGTACAAGGGGCACAAATGTATCATTGGACCATAATCCAAACCCGAGCTCCACGGAAGGTGGTGGGGGCGCGGTGGAGAGATGAAAATGGGGGGCGCGGCATAAGGAAAAAGAAAGGGACACCGGGAAAGAAGGAAAAGGAGAAAAGAGCGTTGTCCGTTTGAAATGCTTGCTATCTTGTTGCGTAGCATTTCTCACATAAAATTTGTCGCACCTTTAGCCAGAAAATGAAGAAAAGTGCACTTCTTTTTGCTATTATTGTAGTAGACTTAAATTTGACGAACATACAACTCCTTTTTCTTCACATTTTAATTATCCTATCTACCAACTGCGAGCTTTTTAAGATAGTTTGCAGGATCATGTTCATATTGCTTAGATCATGTCCAGTAGGTTTTCTAAAAAAACAATTGTGGTCAATCTCTCTCTATGCACCATCCAATACTCTTTGTGTCAATCTCTAAATTTAGAAACTCTCTCTTAAAGTTGTATTTTTTTAATAATAGAAACTCTAGTGTGGAGGGTGACAAGATAGAAAATAAATAATAATTTAGAGAAGAAATAAATAATGAATGAAATACAGAGACTTGCTGTGACGCTATCGAGGAGAAAAAGGGTCTCAGAATGGAAGTTTGCGCTTTCTCCGAGGTCACCATACGTGCTCTGTTTGACTTGCGAGGCGTGACTGCGAGTCCTTTTACGTGGCGAAATCTACGGCCGTGGGTGCCCTATCCCATGGGCGCCGATAAGGCGCCGGCGGCCATACAAAGAAGCCGTGGCCGCGAAGCCGCCGCGCGCCCGGGTTCCGCGCCCCCGCCCGCCTCTCGTTGCTCGCACGATACGAAGCGCCCCGCGCGCACGCTGTCGCCGCCGCCGCCGCGCGTCGCACCCAGACAAAGGACATGGCGTCGTCCCTCGCCCCCTCCCGCCTCGCCCGCCGCGCCACGGCCGCCGCCCCGCCGCCCTCGGCCTCGGCCTCGGCCTCGCCCTCGCCGCAGCAGCTCCGGCCCGGGCGTTCCTGCCGCCGCGCCCACCGCGCCGTCACCCTGGCAGCGTCCGGCAAGGCGCGCCGGCGAGGCTGGTCCGCCGCGCAGGCCGGGGCGAGGCGGCGCGGGCAAGGTGTTTGCTTCGTGGTCTCGCCGAGCCAGCCAGGTTACTGGCACTTCTTGACTTGCTGCTAGCCGCGTCGCGGTGAGGCTCAAGCTGGTGTGCGTGTTTGTGCAGGTCTTGCTGCCATTGATGTGCCGGCTGCGACGATTGCCAATGCGATGACGGCGAGCCTGCCCGAGCGCACGTCTGTTTCTTCGCTCTTGGAGGTTGTGTCGGACGACCTACTGAAGCTCAACAACAACCTGAAATCGGTGAGCTTCAGCCATTTATGCTAAAGGTCGCATCTTTTTATTCCGTATATAATTATTGCTCTGGGTGCGTTCCTGCAAGATATGTATGTAATGTATTAATGTATGACAGATTGGAAGTAGTTAGCATGATATAGTTTTATTTTCTTTTAAAGCCTGCATCCACAGATCTTCACTGTTTGTAACCTTGTATAAGCAAGAGCAAAAACTTTAGGGCATTACATATGAAATACCAATATATGCATTATATGAAAAGTGGAAAAATTAGTTAATTGGTTCTTGTTATTCAGCCCCTACTTGTCAACATAACTGAATGACATTACTTCAATAGCTTGTTGGTACAGAAAATCCAGTTTTAGTTTCTGCGGCGGAACAAATATTTGGTGCTGGTGGAAAGAGATTAAGACCAGCATTAGTATTTCTGGTGTCTAGAGCAACTGCTGAATTAGCTGGTTTGTTGTAAGTTCCTTTTGTTATTACAACCTTACCATTTCTAAGAGGATGTTTTGAAATTAGTCACTCAGACCTTGTTTTTTGGAATCCAGGGAGTTAACTACAGAACATCAACGCTTAGCAGAGATCATAGAGCTGATTCACACTGCAAGTTTAATACATGATGATGTCATAGATGACAGTGGAATGCGAAGAGGTAGACATTTTCAGACTTCGCTGACAATAAAAAATATTATTTCTTTCATTTGTTCCTTTTTTGTTTATAGATGCATATACTACAATCTTATGTTCTTAGAAACACTTTGTGCATATGTTTCGCAGAATATAATCTGGATATCTTTGACTAATTTTAAAATGTGTGGAATACTTTAGAAATGTATTTTTTTTCAGAGTTCTCATTTTGCTACCTTGTCCTTTCTCACATACTTTTCGGTTTGTATAATATAACCGTAGCTGTATAAAAAAAAACAATTATATCTCATATTGCATTTAGCTAGTTAGGGAGCTTTCTTTTCTTCTTTTGATGTCGAAGCTTAATTCTGCCTTCATTTTATACTCATTTTATTCATCTTCATGGAGTGGGATATCTCAGAAGGGGATAAAAAGTTCACCAATTTAGTATAAAGTTAATTGCACTATTTTCAGGCAAGGAAACTATTCATCAGTTGTATGGAACAAGGGTGGCAGTACTTGCTGGTGATTTTATGTTTGCACAATCTTCTTGGTTTCTTGCAAACCTAGAAAACATTGAAGTTATAAAGCTCATCAGTCAGGTAATCAAAACTTGAGCAAGCTTTCATCCCTTGTTTTAAACCAAAACTGTCTGCAATTACAGAAGATGGTGCTTTCACAGGTAATCAAGGATTTTGCTAGTGGTGAGATAAAACAAGCATCTACCCTTTTTGATTGTGACATCACCCTTAACGATTACCTGCTCAAGAGCTACTACAAAACTGCCTCTCTTATTGCAGCAAGCACTAGGTCAGCTGCAATATTTAGTGGGGTCAACACCGCCATATGTGAACAAATGTATGAATATGGGAGGAATCTTGGACTCTCCTTCCAGGTAGTAGATGACATTCTTGACTTCACCCAATCAGCTGAACAACTTGGCAAACCCACGGGAAGTGACTTGGCAAAGGGAAATTTGACAGCTCCAGTCATTTTTGCTTTGCAAGGTGAACCACAGTTAAGGGAGATCATTGATACTGAGTTCAGCGAAACGGATTCCTTAGCTGCTGCGATAGATCTAGTTCATAGCAGTGGTGGAATAAGGAGGGCTCATGAGCTAGCAAGAGAAAAGGGTGACTTGGCCGTAAAAAATCTGCAGTGTCTTCCAAGAGGCGAGTTCAGAAGCACGCTTGAGAAAATGGTGAAATATAATCTTGAAAGGATTGACTAGATGGATTCTCTATCGGATTCATGCCTCCTTTGTGGGTTCAGAGTACCTCCCAGAGAAACACATATTTCATGCCTCAGTTTGGCGAAGAGGATTTCAAAAGGAAAATTGGAGAAATTGCACATATCTTATAATATACCCATGGACATACTGTGAAACAGATCATTATATCATGTTCTGTCTGAGATAATTTATGCAGGGTCATCACAAAGCAAACAGTTTGTCTGGTTCCTGCCACCTGGTCTGGTGCCTACATGTATCTTAGGCTCTTAGCATTTCATTTTGCAGCTCTTGTACATAAAAGAAGCATAATGCATCTTAGCATTCTTTTATTTTTGCAATTTGCACATCAGCACATGCTTATAGACATGCTATGTGCTATACTGATTGCATGTGTGCATCTAAGAGGCCATCAATAGTATTGCCAGTTGTTCAATCTGGACTGATGAGGACATGAGATTTGTATGTTTCTGTAAAAACATGTATACATCTTTCAATTTTATTACCCCCATGGTGAATTATGGAGGCATACTAAATTTAATGTGGCATATTCAACAAAACAGAAATGAATTCTGGCGGATTATTTCATCAGCGTATACCCGCTCTTTTTCTTTCCGAAAGATCAAAACAACAGGAGAGCTACTATCTGGCCTTCCTTTTTATATATACAGTTTTGCTGAAAAGACTAGGAGAGTCGCCATCTTTCTATTGAAGAGGATTGAAGTCAAAATACACAGATCATAACTTTCAAATTTATACATCTCTGAAGTGTTATTGGGCAAATTTCTCCAATCTTTGGTTCTAAAAGTAAGAAACTGTATACCACCTAGTTATCCTTCCCGCTTGTATCAATCTTAATATTCTGTAATGCATGCCAACACACATAGAAATGTTAAGTAAACAAAGTAGGCACCAGGCAGTAAACAAAGTAGTACATAACACATGCAAAATTCTTCAGACCTTCAGAAGAAGCGTCGTTGGAGAGCTCCCCCAGCATAAAGTTCAGATTTAGATGGAAGATCAAGGAACCCACAAAACACACTTTCGTCCCTATCATTGGCTCCACTTTATCAAAATCGTCCATTTTGCTGTCAATTTTGTCACTGCCACATATATATACATCCTGGTTCCTTGTGAATTGAACTCTAGAACGGGTACTGTTTGGGTGTCCATGGCATCGGGATGTGTCATTATAGCGTCAATTTCATGCACAACATCAGTTTCTTCGGGAACCAAGGATTCAGTACCCACATTTCTGCTCGAAACCTGTAACCTGATTTTTTTCCCCCGGCTCGGTTTCTTCATTTTTGCACTCGTCCAATAGTCATTCTGGTTTGAGTGTGACAAACGCAGAATTTTCTCACCTCCATAATCTTTCATAATTCTAGGTTCAAGGGTGACAATAAGCAACAGAAACAACTAGGGAAATTTGCATGTAACAATCAATGGGAAGCACCCATGGGTGTGTCCAAATAGAAGCTGGTATCAAGAAATTATGAAAAAATCTGTACATTGTGGCATGTTATTTAAGGAATCAAAGATACCGCTTCAATAAAAAAAAACTAAAGGGGTGTTCTCTCGATCTTATCTTCTTACATTATCTACTTATTGTAATACTAAAGGGAAAAAGAAGAAGAAGAAGAAGAGAGTGGTGAAATTGGGCAGCCATTTCCACCATTCAAATTTAACCTTGCCTCCCTAAAGGGGGAACATGGCAGGGGTCAAGGGGATTGATCCCCAGATGCCTCTCGTGCTCCTGCCTCCCTCTCGATGCCTTCCCCAAGCACTGTCTCCTGCTGCTCACCGACGCCACCGGCCGCCGTTGCCTCTCCTCTCACACAACTCTCTCACTCCCTGCAGCTCTCTCTTTCTCTCTCTCTCTCTCCCCCTCCCTCCTTCCCTCTACTCATCCTCGGCGGTAGGGAGAGGATGGGATGGGGGTAGGTTGGGGTGAGGAAGAAGAGGAAGGGGGGCCGGCAGAGGGAAGATTAGAGGGCGAGGCCGGCGGTGGGTTAAGGAGAAAGGAGAGGGGGAAGGGGTGGCCGAGCTATCAAGGAAGATGGAGTTAGGGTTCTTGTGCCAAGAATTTGGGGTAATCGTTCCTTAAGCTTTATTGTTATGATTTTGTTGTTCCTAGTGTCGATTAGGCCCCGATCTATAAGAGCAAGCTATGGATTTGTTGGTGTGTTATAGGTGTGTACTTGGGAGGGCCTATGCAGCGAGCTTCAGGGAGGTTTTGTGTCAAATCTGTCGGGATTTGGAGCTCGGTCCTATAACCAAGATTGTGGGCGATGTCCTTAGCTTTCCATAGAGTCCAAGAACACGAAATTTGGCTAAACGGATTGGGAGTTGTGGCCAAAACAGTGCTGCTGTCCAGACTTGGATTATGGTGGAATATTGGTTGGTTTTGGATAGCCAGACCGATGGTGGACTAATTAGATGGCTAGACACCTTGGCTTTGAGAATAGTAAGCATAGCTTTGAGAATGGTAAGCATAGATAAAAGAGGGTTAGTGCTGTTAGATTAATTCAGTGTGCACAACCTTGTATCCATTCTGGTTTCTGCATGTTTGAGTCAGTCTTTGCACGTCAGTTTGTTTTTTCAGTTAGTGCATGTGTTAGTTGCAGTCGGTTAGGTCCAAGCTGGAGCTGATTTGTAGGAGTTGTGGAGTAGTGGTGTGAGTGGCACACTAACCACGTCGTGTGGGATGGCACACGGCAGAAGTGGCCTTAGTGGGCAGTTTGTTTGTTTGTTTGTTGGTTCATATATATAGATCAAAGACAGAAAAGCTGCGGTTGGTTGGCAGCACCAAAATTGCGTTTTCCTCTTGTGTTCGTGTGTGTTCAAGCAGGTGCTTGGTCTCAGCGTTCTAGCTGAGTATCAGCACTACACAGAGAGGGAGAGCTGAGTGCTAACCTGGGTGTGATCCTGACAATTGGTATCAGAGCCTTGTCAGTGGTCTACTCCGGTGATGGCTACTGATCCGGTGACGGCGTCGGTTCCGGTGGAGGCGGCGCAATCGAGTCGACGGGGCGAGAGGTCGGTGACGCCACCGACGCGCGGGAGGCGCGGGCGGTCACCATCTCCACGGCGGCGGAACCGCCACGACGGCGGTCAGTTGGTGGTGCAGCGAGTCATCAAGGAGGCGTCGAGTTCTTTGGTTTACCCCACGCTCACGCGCGCCAATTACACTGATTGGGCGTTGGTGATGCGCGTGAACCTTCAAGCTCAAGGACTGTGGGACACGGTCAACACCGGCGGAGGCGACGATCGCGATGACCGACTGGCGCTCGCCGCAATCTTGCGGGCGGTGCCGGCGGAGATGCTGTCATCACTGGCGGTGAAGGACAGCGCCAAGGAGGCTTGGGACGCGATCAAGGTGGCGCGCGTCGGCATTGAGCGCGTGCGTGAGGCGAACGCGCAGCAGCTGCGGCGTGAGCTGGGGGAGATCGAGTTCAAGGATGGCGAGAGCGTCGACGAGTTCTCTGAGCGCATCACTGCCCTCGCGGGTCAATTGCGCGTCCTCGGCGACAAGATTGAAGATAAGGAGGTGGTAAAGAGGATGCTGCAGGCCGTCCCCGATCGCCTCTCGCAGGTGGCAATCTCGATCGAGACTCTGCTCGATTTGGATTCCCTGGCGATTGAGGAGGTCACGGGGCGGCTTCGCGCGGCGGAGCAGAGGTATCGGCGCAAGGATGGCGGAGGGCGTGTAGATTCCGGCGGCCGCTTGCTCCTCACGGAGGAGGAGTGGCAGGCGCGGATGAAGCAGCGTGATGGAGATGGGAGTTCAAGCCATGGCGGGCGCCGAGGCGGCCGAGGCAGAGGCAGAGGAGGTCGCAACGGTGGCGGCCGCTGCGGAAACAGAGACATCTCCAAGGACCAATGCCGTAACTGTGGCAAGCTCGGGCACTGGGCCAGAGATTGCAGAGCACCGCCGAAGAAGAAGGAGCAAGCGCACGTGGCTCAGGAGGAGGAGAACACGCTGCTGCTAGCAAAGGCGATCGCTGAACCTCCGTCGCCTGTGTTGCCGGAACAGGGGAAGCCGGACGAAGCTGAAGCAGAGTTGTACGCACAAATTGGAGCCAAGGAGAAGTTTGAGAAGATCAGATGGGTCGTCGACACCGGTGCGACGAACCACATGTCTGGTGTAAGTTCTATCTTCTCTGATCTGGACCTGGGTTCTCGAGGATCGGTTAGGTTCGGGGATGGCTCTGTGGCAGCAATTGAGGGAACAGGCACGGTGCTGTTTGCCTGCAAGAATGGCGAGCATAGGGCTCTGGAGAAGGTATATTTCATTCCCAAACTCACTGCAAATATAGTTAGTGTTGGACAATTGGCTGAGGATGGATATCGAGTGGCTGTGGAGAGGGAGGAGATGAGGATCCTTGACCCAGATCAGCAGCTGCTAGCCAAGATCAAGAGATCACCCAACAGGCTATATATGCTTGACACCAACATTGCACAGCCTGTGTGTTTGGCAGCACGGGGCGAGGAGGATGCTTGGAGATGGCACGCACGTTTCGGGCACCTCAACTTCCAGGCGCTGCGCAAATTGGCGCTCGATGGAATGGTGCACGGAATGGCTGAAATTGAGCAGGTGGAGCAGCTATGCAGTGGCTGTTTGGCAGGGAAACAGAAGAGGAGTTCAGCGCCACAGCAAGCAGAGTACAGAGCAAAGGAGCTCTTGGAGTTGGTCCATGGTGATCTCTGTGGGCCTGTGTCACCAGTGACTCCAGGTGGCAATAAGTATTTCCTCCTCTTGGTGGATGATCTGAGCAGATACATGTGGTTGAGGCTGTTGAAGACCAAGGATATGGCATCAACAAGTATCAAGCAATGCAAAGCTCTAGCTGAGAAGTAGTCGGGCAGACAGCTGAGGGTGTTTAGAACTGACAGAGGAGGAGAATTCACATCTGCTGAGTTTGCAGAGTATTGGGCAAATCAGGGTGTGGAGAGGCATCTCACTGCTCCTTATTCCCCATTTCAAAATGGAGTAGTGGAGAGAAGAAATCAAAGTGTGATGGCCACAGCTAGATGCATGCTCAAAGCCAAAGGAATGCCTGCAATGTTTTGGGGTGAAGCTGTGACAACTGCAGTGTATGTCCTTAACAGATCACCTACCAAGAGTGTTGAAGGCAAGACACCTTATGAGGCTTGGTTTGGGAAGAAGCCAGCAGTGCACCACATGAGGACATTTGGCTGCATTGTCCATGTGAAGGACACCACACCAAACTTGAAGAAGTTGGATGATAGGAGCAAGCCTATGGTGTTCATAGGGTATGTCCCAGGGTCAAAGGCTTATAAAGTGTATGATCCTGTCTCTGGAAGAGTGCATGTGAGTGAATCAGTGGTGTTTGATGAATTGACTCAGTGGGACTGGAGCAGGGCAGCAGATGGGAGCAACCAAGAAGTGAGCAGTGAGTTCACAGTGAGGTATACAAGTGTGAGCCAGGCATCTCCAGTGGCTGGGAGCACTGTCGAGACACCTGGTGGAGCAAGCCCAAGTGTGGAGTCTGGAGGAGGTGGTTCAAATGTTCAAGTGTTGAACAGTCCAGTGCCTGGAAACCAGCCAGGAGTGGAAGTGGTGTCTCCACCTAGTCATTTCAGTGACAATGTTGATGCAAATTATGGTGGTGAGTCACTGAAATTCAGAACAGTGAAGAACATCATTGGGTCTTTGTCACCAGTTGGAGAAGTGCCTAGGTCTTTAGCTCGGGTGGAGTCTGAAGAAGAGGCATTGGTGGTCAGTGCTGATGAGCCTGCATCGTTTGCAGAGGCTGAGAAACAGTCCAGCTGGAGAAAGGCAATGCTCGAGGAGATAAAGGCCATTGAGGATAACAAGACATGGTCTTTGTGTGATCTCCCTCAAGGCAGGAAGGCAATAGGACTCAAATGGGTGTTCAAAGTAAAAAGAGATGAGAAGGGAGCTGTGGTGAGACATAAGGCAAGGCTAGTAGTGAAAGGCTATGCCCAATGTCAAGGAGTGGATTACATTGAGGTATATGCACCAGTGGCACATATGGATGCAATCAGATTGCTCCTAGCTCTTGCAGCATCTGAAGGATGGGAAGTTCACCACATGGATGTGAAGTCGGCTTTCTTGAATGGAGACCTAAAGGAGGAGGTGTATGTTCAGCAACCTGAAGGTTTTGTGTGTGAGGACAGTGAGCACAAGGTGTTGAAGCTACACAAGGCACTTTATGGCTTGCATCAAGCTCCTAGGGCATGGAATGCCAAACTGGACTGCACATTGCAGTCCTTTGGTTTCAAGAAGAGCATTTCAGATTATGCCATCTACACCAGGGAGAGGGGAGGTAACCAGCTCATACTTGGAGTATATGTGGATGATCTGATTATTACTGGAGAAAGTCACAGTGACATCCAGAGGTTTAAGAAGGAGATGGCAGACACTTTCAAGATGAGTGACTTGGGACTTCTACACTATTATCTTGGACTGGAAGTGAAGCAGGATGCTCGGGGGATATCACTTAGTCAAGGTAATTATGCTACTAAGGTTTTGGAGAGAAGTGGGATGGCTGGATGCAACCCATGTCAGGTTCCCATGGAGCCAAGGCTGAAACTAAGCAAGGACAGCAGTGAACCAATGGTGAATGTGACAAATTACAGAAGTATTGTGGGAAGTTTAAGATATTTGGTTAACACCAGGCCTGACATTGCCTTTGCAGTGGGGTATGTTAGCAGATTTCTTGAAGATCCCCATGAAGATCACCTGATGGCAGTGAAGCATATACTGAGATATGTGGCAGGAACACATGATCTAGGTCTCAGTTTTGGGAGAAAAGAAGAGGCACATGACAAACTGTTGGGATACAGTGATAGTGATTTGGCTGGGGATGTGGACAGCCGAAAGAGCACTAGTGGTGTGATTTTCTTTCTAGGAAACAGTCCTGTTACATGGCAGTCTTCAAAGCAAAAGGTGGTGGCTCTATCAAGCTGTGAAGCAGAGTATATTGCTGCTGCTACTGGAGCTTGTCAAGGGACTTGGTTGGCAAGGCTACTGTCTGAGCTGAAGGATGAAGAAGTGAGCACTCCATTGCTCAGGGTGGACAACAAGTCCACTATTTCACTGATCAAAAATCCTGTTCATCATAACAGGAGCAAGCACATTGACATAAAGTACCATCATGTCGTGGATTGTCTTTGAAAAGGGCCACTTGAGGTTGAGTTTATCAGAACTGAAGACCAGCTAGGTGATGTGCTGACAAAGCCTTTGGCTAGGGTCAGATTTGAAGAACTTTGCAACAAGATTGGGCTCAAGAATTGTTCTGGTTAGTGCACCAAGAATTAGGAGGAGAATTGTTAGATTAATTCAGTGTGCACAACCTTGTATCCATTCTGGTTTCTGCATGTTTGAGTCAGTCTTTGCACGTCAGTTTGTTTTTTCAGTTAGTGCATGTGTTAGTTGCAGTCGGTTAGGTCCAAGCTGGAGCTGATTTGTAGGAGTTGTGGAGTAGTGGTGTGAGTGGCACACTAACCACGTCATGTGGGATGGCACACGGCAGAAGTGGCCTTAGTGGGCAGTTTGTTTGTTTGTTTGTTGGTTCATATATATAGATCAAAGACAGAAAAGCTGCGGTTGGTTGGCAGCACCAAAACTGCGTTTTCCTCTTGTGTTCGTGTGTGTTCAAGCAGGTGCTTGGTCTCAGCGTTCTAGCTGAGTATCAGCACTACACAGAGAGGGAGAGCTGAGTGCTAACCTGGGTGTGATCCTGACAAGTGCTAACTTTTGCTTAGTAGTGGTTTATATATGATAATGAATGTGATGTTTGCCCCGTAGGTGGAGTCGTTTCAGGGGTCAGTGTCATCATCGTCTCACCTCTGCTTCATGTGGTAACTAAGGCAAGTATATGATGTGACAACTGTGATAATATGTGCTTTACTGATGGTAAGCGATATTTATGCTTGATTTAAATATTGATAGTAATGTGACAATGAATGATTGCAAGGATGGTGATGATAGCTTGATGCTATTTGTGCTTTGCTTTTTATTAATAATGAAATTATAGTGCTGAATGAATGGATAGCAAGGATAGATTAATGATTAAATGGATGGATGAGATAGGAGTGATTGAATGTGATGAGAAATGATGGTTACCCCCATTTATGTTGCATACATTCATGAAAAGCATGCATTCGAGTCAGGGCGGTGAGAAAGTCTTATAACTAGCTAGTTCGGTGAACCCTGGGCCCGGTCGATGAAAAAGTTATAAGACTAATCCGGTGTGCTCTTGATAAGACCTACAAAGGTAGGCACCCGCCACGGGATGGCGGGAAAGACTCACTTCAGTGAGCACCTCCACGGGATGGAGTGTAGAGTGTGACATTGACGGATGTGCACTCAGCTGTACCGGTACACGCTTATGAGATATGAGCATATTGCATTGCATTGTTGAACGCTGCATTGCATTGATGAGTATATGGATAGTGAGATGAATGGATGATTGGTTAACGAGAAGGACGGCTAATGACGTTATATGCTTTATTTATGTTATGTCCTTGCTATTATGTACTCGCTGAGTTTCGACTCACGCTTGTGTCTTTATGTTTTAGGTGATCGCCGGAGCATGATGCATGGGAAGGGAATAGTTCACTTCTCTACTCACACCTCAGAAGTTGTGAATAAATGTTAGTGGTCTGATAACCTAATCAACTAATTGTAACACGAACATAACCTATTGATCTAGTTGTATGTGTTATATCTTAGCTGGGTACCTATATCTGGTATGTGGACGCGAGGAGCCCAGGCTGAGAATTCATGTTTTATCTGGTTCCATGGAGCTTTTGAGTGCCAAGTGGTGGCATTTGTCCTATATATAATGTGATATAAGAGAATAGCTAGCGTACTCTCGAGAGCACAGATCTCTCCGTACTCCCAAGTGGTTTTCGAAATTCGAAATGCCTAACAACCGATCCGAACGGTTGATCTTGTTCGTCTCACTGAAACGTTGTCGGTGACCAAGTTTCATATTTTTTGAATTTTTTACTATTTGTTTCATATTTTGAAAATCAGCCATCCAATTAGTGGTAGTGCGTTCAAAAAGTGATTTTCAACATAAGAAACAAATAGTAAAAAATTCAAAAATATGAAACTTGGTCACCGACAACGCTTCAAATGAGACTAACAAGATCAATGGTTCGGATCGGTTGTTAGGCATTTCGAATTTCGAAAACCACTCGGGAGTACGGAGAGATCTGTACTCTCGAGAGTACGCTAGCTATTCTCGTGATATAATGTGTATATCATGTAATTAGTGTGCTTGGATGTCTAATCTCTAGATGTTATATTGCCGAAATTTCTAGCGAATGTTAGACTTAGTAGCATCTTGGGCTCTGGTTGGGTCGGGGTGTTACACTTATCTCCAGATCGAAGAGCACGTTCAAAGTTGCTGGGCTGAATGAACAAATTGGCTAAACTAAATGAATAAACAGGCTGAACTGAATGTTATGTTTTTTTATTCTGTTTCTTGAAATTGGTCCACTTTGTTTATTGTATTATTTAGATTTTTTTTTTTGGGGGGGGGGGGGGTTCATGATAGGAAAAAATTTAACTAGAAAAGTCAAAATAGTTATTTTAACCAAACAAGCATAAACCACGTTGAACATATTGAAAAGTTAGTTGCTTTCATACTAGACATTTGCTTTCCAAAGAAATGGTGTCGACTGCTTTTGGTTGTGCATTTCGCAAGGCAGTGGCAGCTGGGATGGTGGTGGGCGATTGACGTATCGGTCATGCATCCTAAAGGTGGTGTGGGTTGTTGCTTTGATGGCGGCATACCACATGGCATAGTCAGCTTGGGTGTTGGCTAGCGTGATCTTAGTTAGTGTTGGTGGCTGGCATCTTAGCAATCTTACCTACGAGGTGGTAGTTTCGGTTCTCGGCGGCCTTTGACATCTTGATCATGCATCCCTAGCAATGGTGGCGACTACCTCACAATCGTGCATCCTGAGAGGCGATAGCGGTTAAATCGATAGGGGGTGGCTGGCTCATTGACAAAGCATCCCTTTCGTTGTTGTAAGCTGATGTCCTAGTGTAGGTCCGAATAGAGTAGTATATTAGAGATAGATGTGTTGGTGTAATTCACTTTCTTAATGAAATGATCTTGATGAAATGAAATGACAAAGCACTTGTCCCATTCATTAAAAAAAAAATCCAAAAAAGGTAACAGTCCAACAGAGCATAGTATCCGGATCTTCATTTCAAATTTAAAATTTGAACCCTAGAACTTATAGCTGATAGATGCAAATAATACGGAACATGTATGACACTTCTACATTACATCATTTGGAAGCAAATCAAAACTAATTAAAATTGTGGTTATTTTGTGTTATATGACAGAAAACCTTTGGCATCAATGAAAGCACATAATTTCAGAAGTACAAAGTACTCATCCAAAAGCTCAGAACGAGTAGATGAAAGGAACATGTAAAACATACACATAGAACACGATTAAATTATGTCAGCAATATACTGCCAGCACCAGCAACTACAAATATATTATACAAATTACAGCATCCAACCATGTATCGAGCTTGGAACCACATCTTGTAGGCGAAAACCACAGGAAGATTATACAGATTTTTCCCCAGGAAGGTCCGATGGCGAGCCGTCGCCTGCATGGCCCTTCTTCTTATGAAACATACTAGCGATGTTTGGCAGCATAAAGCTCTTTTTCAATAGTGTTCTGCTGCTCCTTTGATGCCCATCATTTTTCTCAGTAACTTTTCCAGCAGAAGTCTTCTGCACAAGCAGAGATGTGTTTGCAGATGCTTGTGTTTCTGCAGAAGGCTGGGCTTCTGCAGTTTTCTTCTGTTCCTTCTCACGCCATCTCTTAAGCTCACCTTCTACAGCTTTCTTTGCTGCTTCAGCCATCTCTGCTCTCTTTAGCGCCTCTTCTGTTGCCAATTCCATGTCCTCCATCTCTTTCCGTGCAGTTTCCAGTTTCTTAATTGCTTCATTCTCACTGGCTCTGACAGCCTCCACTTGTGCCATAGCAGCAGCAACTTTCATCTCACTCAACTTCTCTGATTCGTCCACCTTTCGGCTAAGAGATTCAAACTCCTCTTTTGAGATTGTAATCTTTGCTCCAGTTTCAGAAGTTGAGGCCCGAGCAGCACTTGCTCTGTCTGACAGTTGCTTGATCTGATCAAGGGCCCTTGCTTCAGCTGCTTTTGCTTCTTCAGCTTCCTTCAAAGCCAACTGCAACTTTTGCTCTGCTTCTGCTAATGCAATCTGCGCTGCTTCAGCTTCATCTCTTAACTCTACTGCACTCTTCTGCATCACTTCGGCTTCCTGCAGGGCATTTTTTGACTCCGAAGACAGCTGTTGAAGGGCCAACATCAAGTCATCAGAAGCTGACGTAGCTTTTGATTCAGCAGCTACAGCTGCCTCAAGCTCAGACTTGCATTTCTGAAGCTTGACATGTAGGTCTCCAACAATGGACTCAGTTTCTGTATCCTTCTCTTTGAGCTGATTATGCTCCTGCCTTACAGCTTCTAGCTCCTGCTTCAGAGATTCCACTAAATTCCGAAGAGAACTTTCCTCTTCTGCTACTTTCTGCAACATTTCCTTGGCATCGTCCAACTCCATGCTGACAGCAGCAACAGACTCTAAATCTAGAGCACGGGCATCTTCTATCTTTTTCTGCATAGCTGCAATCTCAGAATTGGTCTCATTTAGCTTTTCTTTGAGACTTTCATGCGCAGCAGGATCAAAATCATTTCTCAAAGATGACAATTTCTTCTCAGTTTCTTCCAAAGCTTGTTTATATGTTTTCCTGGCAACATCCTTCTCAGAAAGGATTTGTGATTCTTCTTCATGCGCTTGCTCCGTAGCTGCCTTGACATGCATAAGAGACTCTTGAATTGCTGCAATCTCATTGCGGAGTTGGGCAGCCTTTTCATTGTTGGCTTCTGTTGAGTGCAATGATTCCTCTTCCTGCTGAGCAGCAGACAGCCTCATATCCAATGAGGTTTCAAAATCCTTCTTGAGCTTTCTAAGCTCCTGCTTTGCGGCATCAAGGTCTGCCAGAGCAACAACATACTGTTCCCTTGCACTGTCCAATTCCTGCTTCAAAGGACCATCTTTTCCAACAGCCTCATTTGAGTTTCCACCTTCAAGCTGCTTGGTTCGAGCCTTTGCATCCTCTGTTGCCTGAATAGCTAGCTCTTTGGACTTGTTGATTGCATCCAGCTTATTGGTTAGCTCCTCGACAGTTTTTTTAGCTTTTCCCAGCTCAGAAAGTGCCTGTACTCTTGTTGTTTCAGCATTACTCAGCTGCTCCTTGAATTTATTCAACTCTTTCTGGGCCAAATGCAATTCTGTCTCCTTAGCTAATACCCTCTGCCACATATATGATTTTAAAATTACAAGCATCAGAGAATATTTGGGCAAGCAATGCATTTCATGCTGATATATCAGTAATTATGTAAACTCTAGGAGGAAGATACAAAGGAGTACTCAAGCAATACACACTGTTGCTAAATGAGAAATGTAGATGCAATAAGAGAGCATGATATCTATAAGATTAAAATGCATCCTCAAAACAAAAGTAGAATCAAACATAATGAAACATGGAAACTGGGGGATTAGCTCAGAAAGAGTCAAAGACCCATGGATTTTAGGTCAGGTACCAATGGATAGTGTCGGTAGTTGAAAGATTTCCATCTTATATTACAGGATGCACCCCATAATAAGCCTATACAGCAGGTGCAGATGCCAGAGTTAGGCACACTCACTCAGTAGCAACTAAGTAGTTATCCTCAGATGTGTTTAGTTAGCTTTTCTATGTAGACCGAAGTCAGGACAGCTTGTTACTGTATCTTTAGCTGAATTGTTTGTTTTTGTTTTGTTTTGTTAGAGGTGGCTCATTAGAGTCTGCTGATCACATAATTTGGAATTAAGCAAGTATCAGGATAATTTTTTTCAATCTACCACAAGATTTGTGTTCGAGTGTCGCCAAAACCATTAAACCATCGCACATACCAAGTGCATGCACCCGGTTGCTCTTCCACTAACCTTGGATAACTAAAATAGATTGAGAAAAGGCCTGAAATTTTTCAATGAAACTATCTTTGTCCCAATCAGCAAAAGAAAGAAAAAAAAACTGCAAACCACAATATTGAGCAGCCACCAAAACTTTATTGGTGCTATTCATTGAATTATCCTGGAAAATAAATGGATTACTAAGATAACAAATTGAACAAAAAAAAAGAGTAAAGGAAATATCAAATGCTGCATGGGAACTAATTATACATTTCAGGGGGATAAACAAGGATGGTTGTAGCTTTCAGGTCAGCAAATTTTATGCTTTGAATCTAGAAGTTTTTTTGCATTAAACGGGGCTTAAGAATAATAGGTCTACATTTTTTCAATATTATACCTGCAATCATGGGAAACATATTATTAAATACACCGGCATACATGTGAACCTTAAATCTTCTAATATGAAAAACTTATTTCAAAAGTACACACCTCTGCTTGAGGAACCTTTGGCTTTCTCGCAGCTGATCTGTCTGATGAAAACCGAACTTCCCCAAATAAGCTAACTGCAGCTTTGACAGATTCAAAAGGAGCCCTTGTGTCTATTTCTCCGACCTCCATTTTTTCTGCATCAGTAGGTGGACGAACTTTGGCAGCCATATTTTCCTTTTCCTAATATATTATTGCAAGCTGAAACAGAAAAATCAATGTGAGTTATACAAAGATGGTGGAAGAAAAATTAAAAATAAAAATATTATCTTAATCAATTAAATGAAGGAAACTCTTTGGATGTGTTAATGGGCCATGAAAACAACCTTATAAAAAATATTTTGATAATTCCTAGTGTCATAATGGTAGAAATTACTATTTGACAATACTCCAGGTGAGTGTGAGAAAAATTTGGAATGGACAAACTCTGCATGAGGCCCATGTATCCAATAATTTGGCACTGAGCCACCGACCAATTAATTTTATCATTTATATGCAGAAAATTCTTCTCTTTTATCTCTGTAACCACCTGCATCTCCATTGCACATGCATCCATGGTGAATCTCATTACAATTCTGACCCTGTAAGAAAAATGTTCTATGTACCAGTAAGAACTGTACCATCATTTGGTGTTGATTATATTAGCTAACAACCGAATCGTAATGGCAACATGTAGTAATGTGCATCGAGACTCTGCTCCAGAGTGAAAATTTACATGGGCAGCCTCATCCTCTAAAACATTATCGTCCATCCATACATGCCATGATGATAGTTCATATTTCATTGTTCATTCTAAGAATGAGCTACTATTTCACTTACTTATCAAGGATATCGCAGCAACCATGCACAACTCTTCCAAATTTCAATTTATACATAGTAACAATCGACATGCATTCCGCATGTCTCATCTAAAATCTGACGCATTTGGCATCATGAACCAAGCTCCTCCAAATCCCCCACACCCACACACACACACACACATTTTTCTCCAGCGACGAGGAGGAATGAGAAATGCTGCGGACCATCTAACACTCAAACCTCAACCTCCTCATACTCTTAGCAAGAACCACCCCCGCACCAGGCCACCACAAACCCAAAGAAGGAAGAAAAAAAAGCTCAAAAATTTACCCCCGAAATCCCCTCGCGCACCGCCCGAAACGCCTCGAAACGAACGCCGCTCAGAGGACGGGAAGCATTTCCCACCCACGCTCGAAATCCGAACGGAAACAAAGAGCGCAAAAAAAAAAAAAAAAACCGATCCATACAGCAAAGCTAGGGCTTACCGGGATCCAAGAAAACGTCCGGCCGTGCCGATTCGGCGGGCGGGGGGGAAGGAAGGAAGGGGGCCACACCGGGCGGGCGGTGCCTGGCGGCCGCGGAGATGGCCGGAGAGGAGGCGAGGAAGGGGGCGGTGGCCGGGGGTTGCCGGCGGCGGAGGGGGCCTGGGCTGGGCTTAAGGGGCTCGGGCCGATCGGCCGGAAAGGAACGTGCGTGCGTGCGGCTGAGTTGGTGGGGCACACGTATTTCCCGGCCATCCAGTAGCCGGTTCAATGGCAGCGAGCGCCTGGGCCCACGCTGATCTCTCTCTGCGCGGGGACCCCACGTATTGCTTGCACAGCTATTTGGATAGACCCGGATTCTTTTGTTGAACTGCTGTACATGTATTCTGTAGACTAAATACATGTGCAGCTATTTCGTCTAAAAACAATACGTGGCTATTTTTCTTTTGCAATGCAGGATTTTTTTTTCATATATATAATCAGTCGAATATAATCTCTGTTATTGAAAATTGTTTGCGATAGCGATGGTCGTTATTCATTTTTACTATCAATCCTATAGTAAAATGGTTCAGAGATTGTCGACGGTTGAGATATCGATCTCAAGTCGCTAAGGTTCTTTAGAAGTGAGATAGGAGACACGCCAAACAACCACGAACAAAGAACGAACAGAGAGAAGAGTTTTATCACTGTTCGAGCCTCTCGGGAGAGATAATAGCCTACGTCCCAAATTTTCTTATATATCGAGATGAATACAAGAGGTGGCTCGACGAGACGAACAGTCTCGGCGAGATTATGGTGTACTAGCGAAGAGTATCGACAAAGTAATCTTAGATGCGGATCGTTTAAGTCGTCCCTCTATCTACTGTAGTAGGGCTTGGTTTATATAGTCTTTGGACAACCGACCTACCAAGGGAATATCGGTAGGGCTAACCACGAGTCGTAACGAACTCATACATGCCAAATATATCCCGAGGTAGATAAAGCATACTCCTAATCTTGGGGATCACGACTTCTACTCCAATCCGGGAAACCACGTCCGGGTCTTCACGTAGCCGTGCAGAACTCTTGTTCGAGTAGGACTCAAACACGATTTCTTGACCGTTACGCACCATGCCGACCATGATCTTTGTTGGCGAGATGCATATGGGCGGATAGAACCTTCGGTATTTGGGCCTGGTAGGTTATTCGACCGGGCCGTCGAGGTAGGCCATGGCAATGGGCGTAATTTAATCCCCGACAGCTAGCCCCCGAGACTCAAGTGGAAGGACTCACTAGAGTGGGGTCATCCTCTTGAGACTCCAAGTCACGAAGAGGGTATATTTCCTGCTACAAAGACGTGCAACAGGCGACCGAATAGGTTACGGTTCAACCGAACAAGTCGTGTTCGGGACCGAACAAACCCGTCCGGCGCCGAGCAACTCTGTTGAGTCGAACAGGGAACGACATCTGTTCGAGCAGAGTACCCAGCCCTCGATACAGAAATCGGAAGAAGTGAGGTGAATCATCTCCTTGAGGATGAACGTCACCAAGGAGGGATTGACTTCTTCGTAGTGAAGAGCGTACCACCGCATCCGGTAAGATCAGATCTTCCGGGAGAATGAACATAGCAAGTCGCGAGACGGACTCGTCTTCTTGCATCCGAGCATTCGGATGCCAAGGAAAGATAAGGAACCATCTCTCGGGCTAGAGCTTGCAGAAATAGAAATGCGCTCGGCGAATGTCGCGCCAGAGCGAGGTGATGTGCCTCGGGGCGTAGATCGCGTGCTAGGAGCGCACAATGCATCTGAATGGGAAAGGTGACCCGATCCCCGGCGTAGAGCTCGTCGAAGGAACGAGTAAGGAGGTCTAGTCCCGAGCACGGAGCTCGTTAAAGGAACGAAAGTATGACCAGCGAAGACGTGCGGTAGGAGCACATGCTCGGCGAAGAGCCGCCGTCGAGGTGATCCACCCGAGCACGGAGCTCGCCATGGGACGAGATCTGGCCCGGCGAAGAGCCGCCGATCGAGGTGAATCACAACCCGATCGCATCGAGCCGCAAGAGAACGTGTGAAATCTACGCTTTACCCATGACGTATTCCTTGCGGCGATTAAAGCGTTATCGTGGCAAGTCTGAAACCGGCGCTTGGAGTGCCCGTTGCGATGAGAATCGACTACGATGGGCATGCCGTTATGATGAGAATCGACTTACGATGGACGAGACTCCGTTGGTGGCGCACTACCTTAACTTAGCCGAATGTGAAGGTCGGTCTGCGGCAAAGGCGAAAAATCATCTGTGGTGAAGTGAATCAATCCGGGCATGCGCGAACAAACCGGGAAGAGAGGATCTGCGACATCGGTTTTGGTGGGAAGCACGGAACCGCGCAACCATCACGGTCGATGTTCCCGTTCTGTATTTCCTGCAAAAGATAAACAAGAAACAAGCCAGCAAGGGGAAAAATAGAGCAGGAAAAGGCTCTAAGAAGAGCAAAGCGAGTTTTAGAAAACACGCAAAAGACGACCTACCCGCACAAGACACAATTTTTTCCGGGTACGTCCCTTGATAGCGTTAGTGTCACCTCAGCGAATGCGGAACCGACGCAAGGAGTGCCCGTTGCGATGAGAATCAGCTTACGGTGGGCAGGACTCCGTTGGTGGTGCATTGCTCCGGATTACCGTGCAAGGAAGGGCGTAGCATGGATAAAAAAGACGTGTGCGGACAAGTGCAGTCCCGCTGTGGCAAAGACCGCTAACCAGGGAAGGCGATTAGGACCTTAGCCGCAGACAAAACGTGCGAGGCGAAATCTTATCCGAGCATAGACCCGTGCAGCGTTGGTGTCGCCTCGTGAGTCTTGAACCGGCGCCGGAGTGCCGTTGCGATGAGAATCGACTACGGTGGCGTGACTCCATCGGTGGTGCACCGCTTCGGTTAACCGGAGCCGTACAGGTCGTCGCCAGATAAAAAGACATGCTCGTACGCGGGAAGCGCTACGGGAGTGAAAGACCAACAAGGTTTTGGAAAACAACGCTAAGAAAAGGCTGAAAACGAAAACGTCACGGGGTTGCGAAATTCAGCTCAAGTCCCAATCGCCGAGGAGAGGCGATCCTCAGGAGCTGGCCGAGCGACTCAAGACCGCCGAAAGCGGCGCTTGAATCGAGCGAGAGTCGTAAGCGACTTTTTCCGCAAAAAGAGCAAAGAAAAGACAAGGACGAACAGACACCAAGAGCAAGGCGACACAGCGCTAGAAAGTTTTAAGAAAAACCGGTAGAACGCTTAGCCTAACTCCCACCCGTTGTGCCGCTCGAGGACTGAGTTTGCGAACCCGAGCAGTGCACAAGAGAAAGAGCGACGCCTAACCCCTTGTGCAGACGATGCATGAAGACTGAACTTGCGACTTCAAGCACGTGCGTAGAGAGTTAAGCGACACCGTATCTGATCGACTCGTTCGAGGACTTTCGTTAACGTAAGTTAAGCGATTCAAAGGTAACCGAACAAGGAAAGTGCCTCTGCGCGAGGGCTTACGAGCGAGCTTTGCCAAGTGGTTGTACCGTGAGCGGTAAGTGCCTCTGCCGCGGAGGGCTTACGAGCGAGCTTAGCCGCAAAATTTGGATGCCGTGTTACGCAACTCGAGTTTAGGAACTTGTTGAAACCAGATCTGGCGGGGAAAACCCTTAAGATTGCAGAGCCAAGAGTTCGCAAGACCGCCCGACCATCAAGTGTTACCGAGAGAAAGATAGTCCGAGAAGGCGAGTGGTGAGAAGGGCCGCGGGCGCGAACATTCACCGTTCTTGGGTTGAACTTTACATGGCGGCCGAGAGACTTGGACGAACTAAAGCGCGAAGTTTGAGAAAAGCGAAGTTAGGAAGCGAAAGACCTACGAGGAACTTACGGTCGGGTCGATGTTCCAAGTCTTTGGTCGACTCTCTCACGTCACCCACCGCCGGCGAAACGGCCGAGATCCGGAAGGAATTTTGATCCAGTCCCCGAGCACTGGGAACCAGATCTGGAAGGCGATCAAGATCGAAGGGATCGACCCGATCTGGCAGGGGAAGAGACATCTGCCCTTCTGAGTCGTAGTCCTCGGGGATAATCTCTGATCGTTGATAGAGTTCGACATGCTCGATCTGCGTATCCCCACGGACGGCGCCACTGTCGACGGTTGAATATCGATCTCAAGTCGCTAAGGTTCTTTAGAAGTGAGATAGAGACACGCCGAACAACCACGAACGAAGAACGAGGAGACAAGGGTTTTATCTGGTTCGGTCTCTCGGGAGATAATAGCCCTACGCCCGACCTTTCTTATATATCGAGATGAATACAAGAGGTGGCTCGACGAGACGAACAGTCTCGGCGAGATTATGGTGTACTGGCGAAGAGTATGCGACAAAGTAATCTTAGATGCGGATCGTCTAAGTCGTCCCTCTATACTGTGCGTAGGGCTTGGTTTATATAGTCTTTGGACAACCGACCTACCAAGGGAATATCGGTAGGGCTAACCACGAGTACGTAACGAACTCATACATGCCAAATATATCCCGAGGTAGATAAGGCATACTCTAGTCTTGGGGATCACGACTTACTCCAATCCGGAAACCACGTCCGGGTCTTCACGTGGCCGTCAGCAAACTCTTGTTCGAGTAGGACTCAAACACGATTTCTTGACCGATTCGCACCATGCCGACCATGATCTTTGTTTCGGCGAGATGCATATGGGCGAGATAGAACCTTCGGGTGAGCCGGGCCTGGTAGGTCGCTTCGACTGGGCCGTCAGGGAGTAGGCCATGGCAATGGGCCGTAATTTAATCCCCGACAGAGATATATACCACAATTATTCTCATCATTGAGAAGTATATACCACTTGCATCGCGTTAATACACAAGCATTAAAAAAAGATACATCTGTAACTAAGCAAACTATCGTCTTTGCCGGGTGGAAGATTGTTTCAAAATGAGAACGACACTCTACTTGACGTGTCGTTAGGGCCGCTCCTCTAATTTTGAGACCCAACTGTGATAATATAATAAAATTTATAAGTAGAAATTTTAAGACTCGATACAAAAGTATAAAAAAATGTAAAAGTATACTACTTCAAGTAGAAAAAACAATGACATCTTCGTTATATACAAATTGTTAATGATACTCTTTGAAGTATAAAACTTGGGGGATAAAAGCAAAAGAGGACCATTTTAGTGCATGTTCTTTGTGGCCCGGGCCCCTCTTTGAACCATAAAGCTTAGAGATAACAAAAAAAGATTAGATGCCTATGCATGAATAAAAAAAATTTGATGGACATATATGTAATTAAAACAACAGTCTACTCATAATAGCATATGGTTCGCAAATTTAGCGACGACGGAGAAGAATATTATAGAACGATATAAATTGGATGATTTTAGTGAAGCATGAGCATGACATCAATCATCATCACTCACCACAAGTGGTTCTTTTTGATCACATGAATTTCTCAGGTTAGCTATTTTTTTTACATCTATGCTATTATAATGACTCCGATGATGGTGGCGACGACGACAATTTGTCATCTCGTTGAAATCACCCACTAATGTAATCTGTTAAAAATAAATTTTATCTTATTTACAACAATTACTCATCCTATGCTGCGCGTAACAAATATACTTTATCTACTAAATTTAGTTAACATATCATCGATCGTAGTAAACATAAACTAAAAAGACACTCGCGTGTTCATTTAGGAGTTCATGAAAAAGCTGAAGACGTGCTCGCTCTTACAGTGTCGAAAGGTGGCCCTCGTTTGGGCCACAGCCCAGCCCAGCCCAGCCCAGCCCAGCCAATCCAACCCAGCCCAACCCAACATGGGCTATAACCAGCTGCCGTCCGTTTAGTCTTGCTTGTGCCGTTGCAAAACCAGTAGCCAGTAGGTGTCGATTTCGCTCCACCGCTTCACTCCGCGAGACAGCCCCGTGATGCTAAGATCAGCCTTGCCGTTCGCCTTCCATCTCCCACACAGGAAACCACCCCCAATCCGAGCGCGCTCACCACCTGCTCGTCGATATGCCTCAGCGGCCACCCCCTCGCCGCCGCCGCCGCCGCCGCCGCTCCCTCCGGCGTCCGCCTACGTCCACCTCCCCTTCTGCCGGAAGCGCTGCCACTACTGCGACTTCCCCATCGTCGCGCTCGGCTCCTCCTCCTCCCCCTCGCCCCGCGGCGAGGGCGAGGACCCGAGGATCGCCGACTACGTCCGCCTCCTGCTCCGGGAAGTCACCGCCACGCGGCCCGTGTCCGACCACGGCGTCCCGCTCGAGACCGTCTTCTTCGGGGCGGCACGCCATCGCTCGTCCCGCCGAGGCTCGTCGCCGCGGTGCTCGACGCGCTGCGCGCCAGGTTCGGCCTCTCGGCCTCCCCAGAGGTGTCCATCGAGATGGACCCCGGCACGTTCGACGCCGCCAAGCTGAGGGAGCTCGTCGGCGCGGGCGTCAACCGCGTGTCGCTCGGCGTGCAGGCGTTCCAGGAGGACCTGCTGCGCGCGTGCGGCCGCGCGCACGGCCTGCGGGAGGTGCACGAGGCGGTCGGGATCGTCACCGCCTGCGAGGGGCTGCAGAACTGGAGCGTGGACCTCATCTCCAGCCTGCCCAACCAGACCGAGGAGATGTGGGAGGAGAGCTTGAGGCGCACCGTCGATGCCCGGCCCACTCACGTCTCCGTCTATGACCTGCAGATTGAGAAGGGCACCAAGTTTGGCCAAATGTGAGTGCGTGTTCCTCAACCCTGAACTCCAAATGCATGTATTGTAGCTTCATGTTCTGATTCGTCTCTGTGCTTTGGTGCTGCGTATGGCAAGGGTAACGAGTACACTAGAATCATAAGCTATCCGGTTAGAACAATTAATTTCGTTTTGAACTTGTTTGTATTGCCAAAGTTTAGTCCTTTGCCCAAACTCAACATGAATAAGCTTTACTTGGAAGGTTTATGGCTCTGATATGTTACAATATATAGACAGAAAGCATTAGGAATTCATCTTCATGAACAAATTGGATCGAGTGTTAAGTTGGTGACAATCCCTTTGTCTTATTAAACGTTCACAGATATACTCCTGGTGTACATCCTCTTCCTAGTGAGACAGAGTCTGCAAACTTCTACAAGATAGCTTCGAAACAGCTTTCTGAAGCAGGGTATAACCACTATGAAATCAGTAGCTACTGCAAGACTGGCTATGAATGCAAGCACAATCTAACATATTGGAAAAACCGGTCATTCTATGCGTTTGGTCTTGGATCTGCAAGCTACATCAACGGTGTCAGGTTCTCCAGGCCCAGAAGAATGAAGGAATATGCAGAGTGGGTCCAGAAGCTTGAGGATGGAACGTGGAACCATGAGTCTAGCAGCTCTGAGATAAAGGACATGGCAATGGATGTCGTGATGCTATCGCTGAGAACAGCTTGGGGTTTGGATTTGCGAATTTTCAGTAAATCGTTTGGAAAGAGTCTGACATTGTCATTGTGTAGCATGTTTAGGCCTTTTGTGGAGAGTGGGCTTGTGATCGCCATGGATACGGAAGGACAAGCATTGAAGCCTACTGATTTGGAGTCAGATTTGCAACATGAGGATGACATTGGAAATAGAGTTGCCTTCATCCGTCTGAGTGACCCAGATGGATTTTTGTTGTCAAATGAGCTGATTTCACTTGCATTTGGCATTATTTCACCATAACAGGTGCACTCTTTGCACATGAATACAGATTGTTTTTTCTTTGTATCGCTTTCTCTGAACACACTGACATAGTGACTATACTGATATATCTAGTCTGAGCTCAGTTTAGGTTGGCATTAGCTGATCATTGATAGCATTTTATTTTCAGTTTAGTGTAAATTGCAACCTCACATTGATTCTGGTCCAGCATGCATATTAGTGAACTCATATTAGTGAACTCTACCCTTTGAGCTTTACTCCCCACAAAGCACCCTTACATAGTAGTATCTTTGTGCCAATTTACGGTACTTTATGGATAAATTGTCGAATCTATCTGTAGAGTTGTGTGAGCTGATTTATATTTGAGTAAAATGCACCGGAGGTCCATTAACTTATAGCGTGGTGTCACTTAGGTCCATCAACTTTCAAACTGCAGTTTTGAGTCCATTAACTCTTTAAGTTGTTCACTGCAGGTCCATACCCCTTCGTTTTATGTTTAGATCCGACGTGGTATGAACAATTTAAAGAGTTAATGGACTTGCAGTAAACAACTTAAAAGAGTTAATGGATCTACAGTGAACAACTTAAAGCGTGGGGTCCATGCCACGTCAGATCTAAACATAAAACGAAAGGGTACGGGCCTGCAGTGAACAACTTAAAGACTTAATGGACCTAAAACTGCAGTTTGAAAGTTGATGGACCTAAGTGACACCACGCTACAAGTTAATGGACCTCCGGTGCATTTTACTCTTTATATTTTATCCAGGTTTTATTGCTCATCCCACAGTTTAAGGCATGATATTTGAGGTAACCTGGAATCAACTAAAATCAATCATTTGAACAAAAAGCAAGTGATAAACTGATATTGACTAACTTGATAGTGAAACTTCTAATATAAGTGATATCTTATGTTAGAATTGTGGCTGGTTCTGGCTGGCCACTTCTCCTCACCGACTTTCGCATGGAGGCCATCTTCTTGGTGACGTCAGCCCTCGTTCCTCAGCTCGCCGGTTAAATTGCCTATTTGCCACCCCCTACAATGCCCCACTTTTATTTGCCATCTCCAAGCTTGCCACCCCCAATTTGCCATCTCCAACAGTGCCACCCTAATTTATTTGCCATTTTTACCACTTTTCCCCATTTCTATCATTTTTCTCTATTTAACAAAATAGAAAAAAGGTTCTCGGCGGCACCGGCCGTCGCCATCTCCCCCAACCTTGGCCCAAGATCCTCCATATTCTTTGCCACATCCTCCGCCATCATGCCGTTCTGCTTGCTGCCGTCGTCTCCTCGGCTCGGCGCCTCGAGCTCGAGCTTCATGTCATTGCCTCTCTAACGCCAAGACCGCCGCGATCCTCCAGCGCCGCCGCTGCCGACGGTTGAGATATCGATCTCAAGTCGCTAAAGGTTCTTGAGAAGGGAGATAGGAGACACGCCAACAACACGAACAAAGAATCAACGACGAGCAGGGGAGACAAGGGTTTTATCCCGGTTCGGGCCTCTCGGGAGAGATAATAGTCCTACGTCCAGCCTTTCTTATATATCAGAGATGATTACAAGAGGTGGCTCGGCGAGACGAACAAGTCTCGGCGAGATTATGGCGTGCTATCAGATGATGACTTGACCCCCAAACACGCCGTAGGGGCCTTGTTTATATAGTGTTGGGCAAACCGACTTATCAAGAGAATATCGGGCCGGGCTGATCACGAGTACGTAGCGAACTCGACGTGCCAAATATATCCCGAGGCAGATAAGACATACTCCAAGTCTTGGGGATCATGACTTCTATTCCAATCCGGAAAACCACGTTCGGGTCTTCATGTAGCCGTGTAGAATTCTTATTCGAGTCGGACTCAAACAGGAATCCTAGGCCGTTACGCACCGTGCCGACCAAGAAGTTGTTCGGCGGGGCGATATGGGCTCGATAGAACCTTCCAGGAGCCGGGCCCCGTAGGTCGTTCGAATGGGCCGTCGGGGTGGGCCATGGCAATAGGCGTGATTTTATCCCGACGGCTAGCCCCCGAGACTCAAGTGGAAGGACTCACTAGAGTGGGGTCTTCCTCTTGAGACTCTAAATCCTGAAGAGGTATTTTTTCGCTACAAAGGCGTGCAACAGGCGACCAAGCAGTTATGGTTCAACCAAACAATATTTGTTCGGACCGAACAAACCCGCTGACCAGAAACAACTCATTGCGTCGAGCGAAACGACATCTGTCCGAGCGAGTACCCGACCCTCGTCTGAAATCGGAAGAAGTGAGGTGAATCATCTCCTTGAGGTGAGCGTCATCAAGGAGGATTGGATTTTAGTAGTGAAGAGCGTACCGCGCGTCCGGTAAGATCGGATCTTAGGAGAATAAACATAGCAAGTCGCGAGATGGACTCGTCTTCTTGCATCGAACATTCGGATGCCTAGGAAAGATAGGATCCACTCTCGGGCTAGATCTTGCCCGAAAATAGAGATTGCGCTCTCGGCGAATGTCGCGCTTCGAGGCGAAGGTGATTTGCCCCGGGCGTAGATCGTGTGCGAGCGGACAATGCATACGAGGGAAGATGACCCGATCCCGGCGTAGAGCTCGCCAAAGAAACCAAGTAAGGAGATCTAGTCCCGAGCATGGAGCTCGTTAAAGGAACGAAAGTGCGACCAGCGAAGACGTGCGGTAGGAGCCAGCGCTCTGGCGAATAAATTGCCGGTCGAGTGATCCGGCCGAAACACGGAGCTCGTCGCGAGGACGAATCTGTATTTCGGGGAAGGATCGTCCGGTCGAGGTGAATCACAACCCGATCGATCGAGCCGCAAGAAGCGTGTGAAATCAACGCTTTACCCATGCGTTGTCTTGACAAGTGCAGAACCGACGCTTGGAGTGCCCATTGCGATGAGAATCGGCTTACGGTGGATATGCCCGTTATGATGAGAATCGACTACGGTGGGCGGGACTTCGTTGGTGGCGCAATACCTTGACTTAGCCGAATGTGAAGGTCGATCTGCGGCAAAGGCGAAATCATCTGTGGTGAAGTGAATCGGTCCGCACGCGCAGAGCGTATCAGGGAAGAGAGGATCACGACATCGGTTTTGGTGGGGAAGCCTGGTTCCTCGCTGCGACCATCACCGCAGTCTGACGCTCCCCGCTCCTGTACTTCCTGTAGAAGGCAAACAAGAAACGAGCCAACAAAGAAAAAAGAGAGCAAGAATAGGCTCTAAGAAGAGCAAAGCGAGTTTTAAAAAACACGCAAAAGACGACCTACCCGCACAAAACATAATTTTTTAAAGCACGTCCCCGACAATTTTAGTGTCACCTCGGCGAATCTGAACCGACGCTAGAGTGCCCGTTCGCGATGAGAATCGGTTCTGATGGGCGGGACTCTGTTGGTGGTGTATTGCTCGGATTACCGTGCAAGGAAGGGCGTGGCATGGATAAAAAAGGCGTGTCTTGAGCAAGTCTGACCCATTGTGGCTAAGACCGCTAACGGGGAAGGTGATCGGGACCTTAGCCGCAGGCAAAACGTGCGAGGTGAAATCTTATCCGGGCATGCCCACCGTAAGCCGATTCTCATCGCAACGCCAACTGTCGACGGTTGAGGTATCGATCTCAAGTCGCTTAAAAGTTCTTGAGAAGGGGAGATAGGAGACACGCCGAACAACACGAACAACAATCAACGACGAACAGGGAAACAAGGGTTTTTATCCTAGTTCAGGTCTCTTGGGAGAGATAATAGCCCTACGTCCAGCATTTCTTATATATCAGAGATGATTACAAGAGGTGGCTCGGCGAGACGAACAAGTCTCGGCGAGATTATGGCGTGCTATCAGATGATGACTTGACCCCCAAACACATCGTATGGGCCTTGTTTATATAGTGTTGAGCAAACCGACCTATCAAGGGAATATCGGGCCGGGCTGACCATGAGTACGTAACGAACTCGACGTGCCAAATATATTCCGAGGCAGATAAGGCATACTCCAAGTCTTGGGGATCACGACTTCTATTCCAATCCGGGAAACCACGTCCGGGTCTTCACGTAGCCGTCGAACTCTTATTCGAGTCGGACTCAAGCAGAATCCTAGACCGTTATGCCGTCTTGACCAAGAAGTTGTTCGGCAGGACACATATGGGCCTGATAGAACCTTCTAGGGAGCTGGGCCCTGGTAGGCTGTTCGAATGGGCCGTCAGGGAGTGAGTCATGACAATGGGCCGTGATTTTATCCCCGACACTGCCGCATCCCCTTCGTGCCGCCGCCGTCATTCCACACCGCTGCCGCGTGTCTCCCCTCAGCGCCGGCGCCGGCGTCTCGAGCTCGCTGTCGCCGTCTCCCCAACGCCGCCTCCGCCGTCTCCTAGTCTGGTCTGCGCACCTCAAGTTCACCGCCGCCGCCGCCTCACACGCCGCCTCGAGCTCGAGCTCGCGCCGCTTCGAGTTAAATCGCCACCCCGCTTCGTCGCCGCCGCGCGTCGCCTCGAGCTTCATTGCCGTCGCGCTCGTCGCTGTCGCCATCACGTCTCCATGCTCGCCGGCGTGCCCACGGCCGCCGGATTTGAAGGAGGAGGAGAGAGGAATTTGTAAATGGGTGAAAATGGGAAAAAAGGGTGAAAATGGCATATAAGGAGTGGGGGCACTGTTTAAGATGGCAAATAAAGGGTGGCAATCTGGGAGAAGGCAAATAAAGGGTGGTCATTGTTGGGGGTGGCAAATAGGCGATAAGCCCCAGCTCACCTGGGTTCCATCATCCATTTGTGGTCTGTCTTTTATGTGTTTCGCTCATCCCAACCCAATGTGGGAGATAGGCAGCATCAGGGTGGATAGGAGTGCGGTGGTCAGGTGACGACCCATCGGAGGTGCTGTAGACTATAGTGGCGTCGGTCAATGGCTATGATCTTCAAATTGGTGCCCTCACTACGACCTCCTTTCAGTGCAGCATCGAGGGGAGCGTGCGTTGGGCGAAAGCGTTGCCTGGTACCCAGTTTGGATCGATGGTGGCAACATCGTTCCCTTGCACTACTATGGGTGCCCTTCCCTGTTTTTGAGTGAAAACCAATGTGACCGTTGCTTCCTTGTTGCTGGCTTCATCGTGGTTTGTTCCGCTCTATCGAGAGGTCGTCAGTCAGTTTACCTGTGCTTTTGGAGCCATTTTGACATTGTTTGAGTGGTAACTTCTTGTTGTGTAGTCGGCGGTAGCCGGTGGTCATAGGTTGTGCGCTCATCGAGTAGACGAGGTGGTAAGCCTTTAGGCCGTGGTGGCAATATTTGCATTGCGGTTGTGCCTTAATACCTTAGATCGGGTTGTTTTTTAATTTTTTCCCCTGTGTTATTCTTTTATTTTAATGACTAGCAAAAATACCCGTGCGTTGCAACGGGGGAAATAAAAATCCACGCACGCCACTAACCCCTAAGCATGGCCCAAGACCCTAACCCTATAAGTATGGTTTCAATTTAATCAAAGAATCGAGTTGTAGAGGAGTTCGGACACAATAGAGACATGACGCCATGGGCGTAGTAGCAAATAAACTTATTAGTTAAAGGCTTAGGCATTCTCCCACACACAAGCAGGATTCCAGTTGGAAAGTAAAAAATGAGACATGAGGATAGCAATAGCAATATAACGAAACAAAGGGTAAGTAAAGACCCGACAATAAAGGACACACAAAAATGGTCCTTGTACAAGCATCATAACTACCCGACGGTTAAGCGGCAGTGATCGCAATCATTGGGATCCTTAGCTAGTGCTCATCCTCAGGCTTGCTTGCATCCCTCATTTCATCACCACCATGCATCATCCTGTACACAAATTGTCAGCATTATTGGCAATAAAATGACCAATGCTGCGTTCATACATGTCAAGGCTATAAGGACATGTTTGGATCCATTAGCACTAACAATTAGCTGCTAAAATTAGCAGGGAGGGATCCAAACAGGCCCTGCTAATTTGCTGCTAACTGTTAGCAGGTTGGGGTGCTAACAATTAGTCCATTAGCAGGTTTTGGGCTGCTAACAATTGCTAACAACTGCTAATAGATGGTGAAAAGATCGCTTTGCCCTCACTTTATTCCTTCTCCCCACTAGGAATAAATGCACCAAGGGTAGTATGGAATTTTGCACTCACGATAATTGTCCAACCAGCTAACTGCTAATGGATCCAAACAGGGGGCCTGCTAATTGTTAGCCAGCTATTAGCTATTAGCTGCTAACTATTAGCTGCTAAGGGATCCAAACAGGCCCTAAATTACTACCGGTGAGTAGTACACTGATGTACCTGCATATCAGAAGTCCACAAGGTGAGGTTGTCCCGAAGAAGTTGCATAATAAGAGTGCTATCTTTATAGGAATCTTCCCCAAGGGAATCCAATTCAGCAATAGCTTCGTCGAAGGCCTAAAAACATAAAAGGAGTATGATCACATACCAAACCATATCAACGGTTAGCTATTATGGACTTATTATTTGCAGCAAAGCTTTTACAATACTGTAGGATCCAGATCAGGTAGCTTTCTGAAGGACAAATAACAACTAGGGTTAGAAGATAAATACAGTTGGAACTATGTACCCTAGAATTTCACACTGAAAGAACACTCCAGATTCATAAAAGCACTGCCACAGACAAATACAGGCTACAAATTTATTGGCATTCCAGAGCCAACAACTTGTCAGCCCATCCAGATGAGCAGCATGTTGTCTTGATCAAACAGTCCATGTCATGACCATGCTTGCACATAGCAAGCAGGCATGTGGGGCTACACTCTGCAAGATAACAGTCACATCTCGGAAGCATGCGACAATTTGAGCCGGCATGGGTGTACAGTATACCAAGAAAGCAGTGACCAAATATCGAAAACAAGCAGCTGAACCCTGGCGGATTTTTAAGTGTACTGAAGAATATTTACACTCCCTAAGCTACTGCACCCGTAGTGACTAATGAGGTCTGACAATAAGGGTCTGTTCTCGTCTGTTTATTATCTTTGCTTATTTAAAAATAATTTGAATTTTTTAATGCGTTTTTCTCTATATCAAAGATTTTTCTAAGAGTTTTAAAACGCAGGTTAGGTGAAGTGCATTAGGCTCTTGATTTTATCTCAGAAGAGTCTCAAAGTTAAGAAATAAATTAAATAAGATAAACCGACGAGAACAAGCCTAAATCGGAGCTAATCATATCCCAAGTTTCCAACCTCTTCTGCTACTCTGATCTTTACCAAATTATAGATCTGCACCAGTTTCCTCAGCTAATGATCTCTGAAGCTAAGGGAGGAGAAAAAATCACCTGCTTGGCCAGCGAGCACACGCGGTCGGGCGAATTGAGGATCTCGTAGTAGAACACGGAGAAGTTGAGCACGAGGCCCCGCCGGATGGGCTGCGTGGGTGGCAGCTCCTTCATGGCTATGTCCTAGAGTGACAGAGAGCCCAAGATCCGTCCTTTTTTTGAGTCAAATCGCTGGGCATAGGAGAAAAGATGGGAATGTTCGTGAGAGTGGTGAGACCTGGGCAGCCTGGTAGGCGGCAAGGGTGGAGTCGGCGGCGTCCTTGCGCTCGGCGCCAGTCTTGAACTCGGCGAGGTAACGGTGGTAGTCGCCCTTCATTTTGAGGTAGAAGACCTTGGCGTCAACGGCGGCGGCCGGGGGGACGAGGCGGTCGTCGAGGAGGCGGAGGATCCTAGCGCAGATGCCGGTGAGCTCGGCCTCTGCTGCTGAGTGTAGGCCCAAGCGCCCATGGCGTGCCCGCCGAGCCGCGCCCTTCTCTTTTTTGCTCGATTGACGACACGATCGCCACGACGCCAAGGCCAAGGCGCGTGGGAACTGGGAAGTGGGAGGGCGGAGGTGGAGGAGGAGGAGAGGCGGCGTGAGGAGGAGGTGAGGCAAAGAGGGTGGAGACGCGGGGGCAGGGCGGACGGCTAGGTTTTGGGGGGAGGGGGGCGGCGTAGGCAGCTGAGGCTGTTGGATCCAGCGGCGGAGCGATCGGACGGCTGGGAAGCCTTTGACGGACGAAGAAAACCGACGAAGGAAGTGGAAACTGTATTATCTTTATTATTAGGTAAAGATTTGACAGTGCTCTAGCTATTTGGTTCAAAAGAAATTAGTTATAGACTGATTTTTTAACAAAGAACTAGCTCTCCTTTCTCCATACAAGTAAAGAGTGATCTGAGATATCATTGTCATAGATAAGCGAGGTGGTCTCGTTAGAGATGCGCTAATTGAGAAGACTATACAGTGTTACGAGCACACGCTGTATCAAATGCAACACGTCACACAACGACGAACCAGGTAAAGACGAGGGCGACGGTGGTTGGTCTTGACACTTGCTCTGATGACGCTAACCAATGTACGTGTATGGAAACCTGAAAGGAGACACTTTTAAAAAAAAACGCTAATTCTCGAACTAGGCGTACGACGCTTGTAGGTCTCGTGCTCTCTCTTAACAAATTGAAATTTTTTAGTTATTGGCATGGTCTTCGAATACAATTTTGACCATCATTTGTCATTACAATTTATTTTGTAAAATATGTAAAAATTGATGTTATGGATGTGTTTTTGAGACAAATCTATATGTACCATTTTGTTGGGTCTAGTCCAAATAGTTTAAAAGTTTTTTAAAAAAATAAATGGCCTTATTCTTTACTGCTTAAATTAAATAAGACTAATGCTGAAAATTTTTTATATTGGCCTTGTTATTTTCATTTTAAATTAAAATTAAAGTAAAAATTAGGTTGACATTTTGTACAAGCCAAACGATATAATATTTTGCAGTCATTTTTTTGCGGTTTTAAATGTTTCTTCTTAGATTTTATAAAATATATATTTTTTTTTGGTTTTTCAAGACCTCTCTCAAGAGGTCATAATTTTTCCGATTAAAATTTTTAGCAGCTTTTAGCTGAAAAGAGTCGAACGATTTAGTACTTTATAGTCTGGTCATTTTTGTGGGATATTAAATAGTTTTTCTTAAAGTTTGTAAAATATATTATAAAAAATTTATATTCTCTAAGACCTCTTTCGAGGAGTTATGACCTTTTCAAATTATAACTTGACGCTAGTTTCAGCCGAAAAGAACAAGACCAAAAATTTAAAACCTTGACTTAAAACATATAAAAAAACGTTACGTTATTTGGGTTTTTATACACGCACACTCTGTGCAACCACTCAAGATGGGCCGGGGGTAGGTAAGGGCCGGTGAGCGCTGAGCAGCAGCAAACACACCGAGGTATCAACCTGTAAAAAATCACACACACACACACACAATATATATAGCCCAGCAAGCATGCATAATTGGTCAAGCGTTTCCCTCGCCGTTCGACGCCCTGGGGAGGCCGGCGATATATTCTTGTGCCGTTCAACGGCGACGCGCGACCGGTCAAGGTTCCGAAGGTTCCTCGAGGTGGTGATGCATACGTACGCTTCTGATCGGGACGTATACCTCCTTTTACAAATTAGAACAGGTAAAAACGAGCCTCAAGAGCTCGATCTTCCGTACACGTCTCACATATATGCGCGTACGTGCGTACGTAACACTGACGCCGACGTCGAGCAGCGTGGCGACAAGCGAAACACATAGGAGTATGTCGGGGATAAAAATACGGTCCATTCTGGCTACCACTTCCGACGCCCTAATCGAACAATACTGCTGGCGCTTCCCCCTGAAGGTTCTCTCGACCCACGTGTGTCTTGTCGAGCGAACTACGACCCGAGATGCGTAATGGTCAAGACTTCTGTTGAGTCCGACTTCGAGCGAGTTCTGCACGATTCACGAGAAGATCTTGACGTGGTTTAGGATTGGATTAGAGTCGTGATCCCCAAGATTAGGAGATTACCTTATCTACCGTAGGTTATATTTGGCATGCTGTTGAGTTACATTCACGATCTCGTAGTTAGCGGCCGATATTCCTCGGTAGGTCGGTTTCTTCAAAGACTATATAAACCATGCCCTACGACATGTAGAGGGGGGAAGATCAAGACTTAGTATATCATCGCATATTGCTTCCTTGTACACCCAAAATCTCGCCGAGACTTGTTCGTCTCGTCGAGCCACCTCTTATATTCATCTTTAATATATAAGAAAGGCTGGACGTAGGACTATTATCTCTCCCGAGAGATCGATAAAACCCCCCTCTCGCTCGTTGTTGTTCGTGGTTGTTCGGCGTGTCTCTATCTCAATCTTCAAGAACCTTAGCGACTTGAGATCGTTATCTCAACCGCCGCCATTAGCGCCGTCCGTGGGAGCCGCAGATCGAACATGTCGAACTCTATCGGCACAGGAGATTCTTCCCGAGGACTACGACTTCGGAAGGCGGGATGTCTCTTCCCTGCCAGATCGGATCGATCCTTCGATCTTGATCGTCTTCGAGATCTGGTTCCCAGCTCGTGCTCGGGATCGGATCTCCTCGCGCCGGCGCTCTTCGCCCGGCGCGTCCGGCCCCAGCGACGAGCTCCGTGCTCGGGCCGATCTCCTCGCCGGGCAGCTCTTCGCCGGGCCGCGTCTGATCCCGCGACGAGCTCCACGCTCGGGCCGGGTCTCTTCGCCGGGCAGCTCTTCGCCGGGCGTCTGTCCCCGCGACGAGCTCCGTGCTCGGGATGGATCAAAATTCCTTCCGGATCCCGGCCGTTTACGCTGGCAGTGGATGACGGGAGAGAGCTGACCAGCGCTTGGAACATTGACCAGCTTCGTAAGTTCCTCGTGTAGGTCTTTCGTTTCCTAACTTCGCGCTTTTTCTCAAACTTCGCGCCTTAGTTCGTCCAAGTCTTTCGGGCTGCCATGTAAAGTTCAACCCATTGAACAGTGAATGTTCGCGGCCCCTTGCGGCCCTCCTCACCACTTGTCTTCTCAGACTACTCTTTCTCTCTGGTAACACTTGATGGCTACCCGGTTTTGCGAACTCTTGGCTCCGCAATCTTAAGGGTTTTCCCTGCCCGTATCTAGTTTCAACAAGTTCCTAAACTCAGAGTTGCGTAACACGGCATCCAGCCTTGCGGCTAAACCTGCTCTCGTAAGCCCTCCGTGGCAGAGACACTTACCGCTCACGGCACAACCGCTTGGCAAAGCCTGCTCTCGTAAGCCCTCCGCGGCAGAGGCACTTTCCTTGTTCGGTTACCTTCGGAATCGCTTAACTTACGTTAACGAGCAGTTCATGGAACGAGTCGATCAGGATACGGGTGTCGCTCTAACTCTCTACGCACATGCTTGAAGTCGCAAGTTCAGGTCTTCATGCATCGTCCGTACCGAGGGCTAGGGCGTCGCTCTTTCTCTTGTGCACCTGTTCGAGTTCGCAAACTCAGATCCTCGGCAGTACCGCAAGCGAACGGGGGAGTTAGGCTAAGCGTTCTACGGTTTTCTTAAAACTTTCTAGCGCTGTCGCCTTGCTCTTGGTTTCTGTTCGTCCTTGTCTTTTCTTTGCTCTTTTTGCGGAAAAAGCCGCTCGTCGAACTCTCACTCGATTCAAGCGCAGCTTCGGCGGTCTTAGGCTGCTCGGTCGGCTCCTCGAAGGACCGCCTCTCCTCGGTCGATTGGGACTTGAGCTGAATTTCGCAACCCCGATCGTTTCGCTTTCTGTTCCTTTCCTTAGCGTTGGTTTTCCAAAACCTCGTTGGTCTTCGCTCCGTGGCGCTCCCGCGTCGAGCATGTCTTTTATCCGGCAACGACCTATACGGCTCCGGTTAACCGAAGCGGTGCACCACCGATGGAGTTCTACCCACCGTAGGCCGATTCTCATCGCAACGGACATGCCCACCGTAGTCGATTCTCATCGCAACGGCACTCTGGCGTTGGTTCCGCTCCGTCGGCGACACTGCGCCGCACGGGTCCATACCCGGATAAGATTTCGCCTCGCACGTCTTGCCTGCTGCTAAGGTCCCGATCGTCTTCCCTGGTTAGCGGTCTTAGCCACAGCGGGGCTGCACTTGCCCGCACACGTCTTTTTTATCCATGCTACGTTCTTCCTGGCACGGTAATCCGGAGCAATGCACCACCTACGGAGTCCTGCCCACCGTAAGCCGATTCTCATCGCAACGGGCACTCCTAGCGTCGGTTCCGCATTCGCCGAGGTGACACTAACGCTATCAGGGACGTACCCGAAAAAAATTATGTCTTGTGCGGGTAGGTCGTTTTTGCGTATTTTCCAAAACTCGCTTTGCTCTTCTTAGAGCCTTTTCTTGTTCTCTTTTTCCCCTTGCTGGCTTGTTTCTTGTTTATCTTTTGCAGGAAATACAGGAACGGGGAACGTCAGACTCTGGTGATGGTCGCGGCGAGGTTCCAAGCTTCCCCATCAAAACCGATGTCTGCGTCCCTCTCTTCCCGGGTTTGCTCCGCGCATGCCCGGGGACCGATTCACTTTACCCACGTATGATTTCTCATCTTTGCCCGGCACTGACCTTCACAGTTCGGCTAAGTCAAGGTAGTGCGCCACCAACGGAGTCCTGCCCACCGTAAGCCGATTTTCATCGCAACGGGCACTCCAAGCGTCGGTTCTGCACTTGCCAAGACAGCGCTAACACTGTCGCAAGGAATACGTCATGGGTAGAGCGTTGATTTCACACGTTCTCTTGCGGCTCTGACTGCATCGGGTTGTGATTCACCTCGCCCGCGTTCTTCGTCCGAGCGCGATCCCGGTCCCGTGGCGAGCTCCGTGCTCGGGGGCTGGATCACCTCGCACCGGGCAGCTCTTCGCCTGGAGCGTGGGCTCCTACCGGGTACGTCTTCGCCTGGTCGTACTTTCTGGTTCCTTTAATGAGCTCCGTGCTCTGGGACTGGATCTCTTTACCTGGTTCCTTCGACGAGCTCTACGCTCTAGGACCGGGTCACCTTTCCCATTCGTATGCATTATCTGCTCCTAGCACACGATCTACGTCTGAAGGCACATCACCTTCGCTCCTGAGCACGACGTTCGCTCGAGAGCGCAATCTCTATTTCCTCGGACAAGTTTTAGCCCGAGAGATGATTCCCCTGTTTTCGTTCATACTTTCCTAGGTATCTTCATACCTGGATGCAGCAGCACGAGTCCGTCTCGCGACTTGCTATGTTCATTCTCCCGGAAGATCTGATCTTACCGGATGCGGTGGTAAACTCTTTACTACCAAGAATCCAATCCCTTCTTGATGATGTTCAGCCTCAAGGAGATGATTCGCCTCGCACCGGGTAGCTCTTCGTCCGAAGTGCGCGTCTGGTCCCTACGACGAGCTCTGCGCTTGGGGACTGGATTTCCGATTTCTGTATCGAAGGCTGAGTGCTCTGCTCGGACAGATGTCATTCCCTGTTCAACACAACAGAGTTGCTCGGTACTGGTTGGGTCTGTTCGGTCTCGAACAAGTCTTGTTCGGTTGAACCATGACCTGTTCGGTCTCTTGTTACACGTCTTCGTAGCAGCAAAATACCCTCTTCGTGACTTGGAGTCTTAAGGGGATGACCCCACTCTAGTGAGTCCTTCCACTTGAGTCTCGGGGGCTAGCTGTCGGGGATAAAAATACGGCCCATTGCCATGGCCCACTCCCTGACGGCCCAATCGAACAGCCTGCCAGGGCCCAGCTCCCTGGAAGGTTCTATCTGGCCCATGTGTGTCTTGCCGAACAGCTTCCTGGCTGGCGAGATGCGTAATGGCCAAGACTTTCTGTTTGAGTCCGACTCGAACAGAGTTCTGCACGGCTACGAGAAGACCCGGACGTGGTTTCCCGGATTGGATTAGGAGTCGTGATCCCCAAGATTAGAAATTACCTTATCTACCGTGGGTTATATTTGGCATGCACTTGAGTTCGTTTTATCTCGTAGTTAGCCCGCCCGATATTCCCCAGAGGTCGGTTTGCTTCAAGACTATATAAACCATGCCCCTCGACATGTAGAGGGAGAAGATCAAGACTTAGTATATCATCGCATATTGCTTCCTTGTACACCCAAAATCTCGCCGAGACTTGTTCGCCTCGTCGAGCCACCTCAGATTCATCTTTGATATATAAGAAAGCATGGACATAGGCTATTATCTCTCCCGGAGGTCGAACAAGGATAAAACCCCCGCTCTCTGCTTCACATCGTTAGTGGTTGTTCGGCGTGTCTCCTATCTCAATCTTCAAGAACCTTAGCGACTTGAGATCGTTATCTCAACCGTCGATAGAGTATGTACTAGCTGTAGGTCTGTAGCTGGAGACCGGCACGGCGCCCTGAGCTGGGCTGGTGCGTGCATGGCCGTAGGTGTTCGTGTGACCCGACCCGACGGTCTTGGCCGCGATTTTGTTTTGCTGTCGGAACCTGGCCAGACGTCCGTATGTCCTCCTGCCTTTGCTAGCTAGCTGTGCTGCCCACCGTTTTGATCAGGCTTGTCACTGCTATGTGCATTCCGATTCCCCGGTGAACTGTACGAGCACCGTTTCGGCCGGCCAGCTCGTTTTTTAGCTTGGTTTCACGTTACGTTAGGGGATGTGTGTGTTTAGAGATGAACAGAGCACGGAGCTCGTCCTAAGCTGCTCCGTGTGGACACAATCTCTGACATGGGGGTAGGCGCTTCAGGATATTTCTCTATATCTTTCTATCTTATCTTTCTCTATATTTTTCTCTCTTATATTTTATTCTCTCCCTGCTACAATGATTGTTAGTGATGAAAAAGAGACAGGATTGGGAATGGCCTTAAATACTAGTGCTGGGAGTTTGGGCACGGCATGGCATGGGGCAAAGATGGGCCGACTCAGGCCTGGCCCGGCTCGAATGGCGTGCTAGACTAGGCCTGGAAACCAGGCACGGCGTGCCGCTCGGCCCGGCCAGAAGGCACGAGTCAATATATTGCGTTTTTCAAGATCTTCTGTTGCTCGGATGATTTTTTGTTCAACATGAAAGTTGTACATAATTTTGAGACGCATCTTTTTCATGTAGACAACATTTTTATTCGAGCAACTGATGAATTTATAAAAAATTATTTTCTTCGCTGCCTGCTTTAGGGCCGACGGCACTGTCCTCGGTAATTTATAATTTTCGAGGTCTTATGTTGCTCAGATGAATTTTATTTGAACACGAAAGTTGTAGATAATTTTGAGACACGTCTTTGTTATGTAGACAACTTTTTTTATTTGAGCAACATATGAATTTCTAAAAAAAATCCTATTGTTTCGTCACCCGTGCCGTGCTCGGGCCGGCATGGCCCGAAGTGCTAACCGTGCCGTGCCCACCCGTTTTGCACAGGCCCGATTCCCACCACTATGAAATACCCATGCGGAGGATCGAGAAAACATGGAAAACGGGTACTTCTAAAGTTTGTTGGTGGGCCAGGTATTATCTTTGTCAACGATAAATGGTCGTGTGAATTGTAGAGATGATTCTTATAATTATTACAGGTTTTAGTGTGATGGTTTGTTAGACTAAAAGAACAAGAGTTAAAACATTTAAAATCCTCCCCCTCTCCCTTCTGAATATTTAACTGTGTTGGTAATAAGCATAAAAATTCAAAGCAAGATACTGGTAAGCATTTGCATGCATTTACCATTTTCTGGTCTTTTTTGAGCTAAAGAAGACATTTTCACGGTAACAGTACTACCGAGGCAGATTCGTACTTCATACTTTTTTTTATGAAAAAAAATGATACGACCTTGTTTGTTTTAGCTGAAAGTGACTGAAACTTTTAATCAAAAAAACTTTGATTCTTCGGAAGACATTTTAAAAAGTTATGAAGAGAATATTTTATGAACTATAAAAAACTATTTAAAACTCCAAAAAATAACCATAAAATATTACATCATCTGGTTTATAAAGGAATAATAAATTTTTATTTAATTTAAGCTAAAACAGACGAGGCCATGCCCATGCGTGCTACCTCCTCACACCGAAACACCAGCAGTACTGGCCATACGAAATGTCCGTGGCTCCGTGCTACGTACCATCACGCATCCGCACGTCGTACGTACCGCCGCTAAATACACTGAACAGTAGGCACGGCCATAATTAATCGGTAAAGCACGTACGGCTTATTATTTCTAGCCGTTTCTAACTTCTGCGCAGCAAAAGAAATACTAGTGCCGAAGCCCAAAGTCCCGGCCTATGTACGTACGTTACGTACGTCTGTCCCGAATGAGACTAGGGCCTATCAAATAACTCCTAGGCAGACTATGAGGACTTATAGTCTGTTTTTGTACGAAAATATATTATTTTAATTTAAATCTTAAATTAAAATTTAAAGTTAACGTCGAAAATATATTATTTTGTACGAACCAAAAAAGATATAGTATTTTGTAGTTATTTTATAGATTTTAAATAATTCATTTCAGAGTAGCTAAAATAATTTTTTTATAATTTTTAAATCTTTCTAAGACCTCTCTTGAGGTCGTGAATTTTTCGGATTAAAATTTTCAGCTGAAAATAACAATGCCTTAAACTTTTTTTTTTTAGTAAAAGGCAGAAGAGTTGCCATCTATTCAAAAAAGGAAGAAAGGAATGTAGAGAGGGACGGGGAAGGAAAATAACTAGCGGCTAATTTACATTCCCGAGTTTGGCCTCGGCCGACTCCCATAAGCGGAAGTCGTCTTTAATAAAGTCTAGTAAGATCGGCGAGGAGCGCTCAGACTAGCGGAAGATCCTGGAGTTCCTCTCGATTCAGAGATTCTAGATGACGCCAAGAATGGCGGAATTGGCCTGACCAGAGAGGTTTGAGGGCAGAGGATGTAGGATGTCCTCCAACCACCAATGAGTGAAGCACGAGTGATTTGTCCATGTGGATGGGTCGAAGGTGGTGAGATTCAGCTAATTATAAGAAGGCAACACCCATCCAGATATAGCTGCTACAGTGGCATTTGAGAAGCAGATGCGAGTTGTGGTGGCACATGGGACAGAAACAGTTGTTAGGAAGAAGGCAGCGAAGTAACGCGTTTGTCGTGAGATCGAACTCTTTCATACATGATTTGCCCGGTGAAGAATTTGTAGCTAGAGGGAGCCCAAGCTTTTCAAACGATGAAGTTGAGCGGGTGTTTAAGCTGTCGATCGACGACAATGCCTAAAACTTGAAAAGAGAACACTACCCGTAGCTGCTTTGCCTTTGCCATCAGTACGTAAGCAAAGTCATCACGAGGTGCTCCCCTTCCTTGCATCGCATGGCCGGTGGGAAACGGGAGAAAATGAAAGCGACCGCGGCATTTTTCAATCAAGATAGCTTGTGTTATGTCTCGGTCTTTCCTTCCTTATCTACTTTATACCCCCAGAGGGCGGCCATGGTCATGCATATGGCGAATTGGCCATCGATCAGCGGAGCCAAATTGACCAACACATGCCAATTCATGGCCGTGCACGGCAACCATATTGCATATGCATCCACACCTAATATCCCTACCAACCACGACCACCAACCTAAGAGATGCCCCGAGACGTGAGCTGCTGCATGCATGCGGCGCCAAGAACACGCACGTACGTACGCGAGCAAGAAACGCCTGGTCAGAGCAGGCGGCAGCAGCGGCGGGATCGAGAGCTTGGCCCGGTCAATCGGCAACGGCAGGTCCGTGGCTGATCGGCAGGCAGGCAGGCAGCTCGCCGGCCTGACTCCGGCGCCGCCGCAAATCTGACTCCGGCTGGCCGGAGGGGAGGAGGAAGTCGTGAAGAAACCACGGGCGCTTCGTCTCTACCTACCCTGTGTTTTGTCGTCGATCGGTCGTCTCCTTTTTTTTTTATCTGATATTCGTGGGACCCAGAATAAATTCAACCATCGTGAATTTGTGATCGGTGTAGGAGGAAGAGTCATCCGGTTGTTAGTTACAGTGAATCAGTGATGCTAGCTTGAGTAGGCGTGATATCGATCGATCGTGGGAGAGGAAAACAAGGGTTCTTTGGTCTGTCGTGAGCAACCAGAAAATAAGGTAGGCCGGGTTGTTAATATGAAGACAAAGGACGTCTATATATTCTAGTTTAACATTATGGTAATATGCGCACAGAATAAATAATATTACGGATCTGCTATTTAATAGACGTCTGCGTACAAGTCTATCTTGTAGGCAAATTCTGTATTGTCCGATTGCTATGGAGATACCTGTACAATTTGCTGGGCCCATCACTATTTTTATTTTTAATACTTTGGTCGGTTAATACTCCCATCCTCTGCTGCGAGGCTGCGTACATCGCCACACATTCTCTCTCTCTCTTCTCTGTCTTTCTTCTCTCTTCTTCTTTGCTTTTCTTCTCTTTTCTTTTCATGTGTGGATGCAGAGTTTGATGACATCGTCTTTCTTCCATTTTTTTTAGTATTTTTCCAGTTTAGAAATATGCGGAAAAGGTATATTTATCTACTGGAATTTGTATTTTTTTTCTCTAAAATGTTGCAATTTTAGTTCTTGAAGGGGAATGTATCCAAGCAGCAACGCGTTGTATATTCTCAAATAACCATGGTATTTTTTTCACTTAATTTATATAAAAGTTCCACATTTTGTGATTATGGAAGTTTGGTTCTATTATACTGAAAACTTAATTTTAGTTCGTATGTTTTCGAATAGCGCGTTGGGCCCTTGGCGTGAATAAAAAATTAGTTGTTCGTGGGCTTTTTACGCAGTCAAAATTGATACAAAATCAAAAAAACACGAAATCGCCTGCACAGGAGGTTTTCATGCAGGCGCCTGCATGTATAGTATTGTTGCAGGTGACTGTTACATAGACGGTCCCATAATATTAACAGAAAACTTGAACTTATGTTGGTAGTATACGTACGTACACGCGTGCTTCCACTAAACTCATGGACACACACACAAAAAATGTACCATGCAAATGACTTACGGTGAGGTTTTTTTAGACAAGATTTGCTGTGAGGTTCAGTGGCGAATCAAGGATTTTATATCTGGCGATGCTTATTGATACGTGTAAGATGATGGTGCGCTTGACTCAAGCAATGCTTGATCGCTCCTAGGTCTCATCGTCAAACGAAGTCATCGTTGCCGCCGGGCCAACATTGGCAACTACTTTGTTAGTCTGATCACCATATATGCACGATGCCTTCTAACATTAGCTCCTCTGATCAAACCATCGATTGATCATTGCTATGCTCCACCCTATGTTAAATTGAGTGTTTTCGTCGATGCTACATGCATGCATGATTCTTGTGCCTCCACCAACATCCTCCATGATACCTCCTCCAAGATTCACCACATTGACAACCATGGCTCTGATAACACTTGTTAGGAAAGATGACGTCAATGTAAGATCTAAATGATACAAGAGACACAATGTTTAGTAACGCAGTTCGGTCTAATTGCCTACGTCTACGAAACATGCCTATGAGCGCTCCTCCCCATCAACAATCCCATAATATATTAGCCATTGGGGTCTCAGCCACAGAACGATAGACCCTTTGCGAGTCTATGTTACATTTGGTTTGATCATTCATGTTACATCAGGGTTGTCCCTCATTTTATGCAGATGTCGATACGATTTCGACTTTAACTCTAACTTACTCTATTCATTGCAAGTTAGAGTTCTACTCATATATATTTTCGACCAAAATCATAACAGGAGGGAAGGAGAGACAAACCCAATGGTGGAAGAAGGAGGAGATCTAGCGATGAGCGGTGGCAAACACCGGCAAGGAGGTGAACGGTGAGCAGCTCATGCCGAGGGCCTCGCGAAAGAGAGAGCAAAGGGGGGGTCACATGTGCTCAAAGCTCATGGCGCATGTGATTGTCAGGAAATCGCTTTATAAAAGTCCAACCTAAAGGATTTCAGGAAATCTAAATTTTCGGACACTCTTGGTTCAAACCCGAGAAATTCTTTTTGTTGTAAACGCCCGAGTGATATATCGCTGGATCCATAGATTGGATTCGATAGGGACAGGTGTCAAATCCGCCATGCAGAAGTTTTAGAACTTCCAACAGCTCGAATGGCAAGACAAACTTGTTTGAACTTTTTAACATGGTTTTTCTCCGGTAGATGAGCATGTCGAATTACTCCTCCCCCATGACAATTACATTAACTGTTGAGATTTAGGTAAAAAGACAATTAATGAGTTGTTTTCAGTACGCCCCATGGGCTGCAAGCCTGCAAGCAAGTACCGAAGCATCAACACGTAGAGGGGAGGTGGATTGGGAAGGATCAGAGTCAAAAAAGTTAAGCATGCTCTTCGTATTGGAAAGGAGTTTTTTTTTAAAAAAAAGAATAGATATTTTACACATATTCTAAATCAAAGTTTTAAAATTTATCTATAAGATTTTTTAAAAAATATTAATACGGATTAAATAAATGAAAATATATATACATGTAGATCGATTCGTCTCGAAATTACATTGGTAACAAGTGGTCAAAGTTGCATTTTAAACACTGTGACAATGCCAAAAACATTACTCACTTCGTTTTAAATTGTAGTTCACTGTTGACTTTTGCATATTCTATTTAACCATTCGTCTTATTCAAAAAATATATGTAAATATTGTTTATTTTGTTGTGATTTGTTTTATCATTAAACATATTTTAAGCATGACTTATATTTTTATGTGTTTGTTCTATTTTTTTTCAATAAGACGGATGGTCAAAAGGCGTCTCCAAAAGTCGATTGTGAACTATAATTTGGAACCGAGGGAGTACTTTTTTTTAGTGTTCGGTGGTACTTTCATGTTTCATCTTAATATGTTTCGTGTTAGTTGGGATCTGGTCAATCTTGCTGTGATCATCAGCGAGAGTTGACTAGATCTCCAACAGTACTAGCTGCTGCACATTAATCGGGTGCTTAAATAATTCTGTACTGTATACTCATTGTGAAGAATGAACCTGTACTTAATATACTCCTGTATAGTTTTACTAAAATATACCTCGTGACGTGATTACCAATGTGGGCTTACTGTCAGACGTGCAGTTGCATTAATTGGGCACATCACCCACATCTATCTATTATTATATATATAAAGGAGGGGAAAAAGAAGCCATCACGTTCATCCACATCATCCAAATTATTTCAGTCGTTCGATCAACGATGGGACTAAATTATAACGGCCAAGATCAATCAAAGAAATTCTCACATAAATAAAAAAAAAAAAGATCTATGCCGTTGATTTTGTGGGGCCGGATTATAACGGCTTAGATTAAAAGAAGAATATTAGAAATTCGGATTAAATACTAAAGATGATATAATATGATTATTTTATCCGTTCAATCAAACGTGGGACCAAATTATAACGGGATAGATTAATCAAAGAAAAAAATAAAAGATCTATGCAGCTTAGATTAAAAGAAAATATTAGAAATTCATATTAAATACTAAAGTTGATATAATATATTAGAGATAAACTCTAAATCGATCTAGTATATTAGAGATAGATCATGAGTTAGAGATAAATACTATATACCAAAACAAATCTAACCGCACAAATGCGCCAGCCACCTCGCTCGTTGTGGTTAATTTGCAGGACGCGGAGCATCCCAATAGCCTCCTCGTCAAACCCTCTAAAACAGTATTTACATATGTGTGCATAGTGTTTTAAATGATGGGATAGAGGGTCTGTTAGGATGCTCAGTTCCCGCAGCTCCAGCCCGTGGTTTGCATGGCCCCGAGTTCAAGGTTTGCATGGCCCCGAGTTCAACCAGTAGAGTGATCAGCGATTATCTCTGGTTAATTAAACTAGAAATTCAAATCTTATTATTTCTTTCAAGTTACAACTGAATATCATGACGTCTCATGAGTCATGAGTTCTTCTCTTGTGAACAGACACAGTTTAGTGAACCCTATGCCTCCAACCTTTTGACTTTTCTACGGAGATTGGATCTGACAGGGGAGATCGAGTCAGACCTGCACATTATTTATCCTCTCAGCACGTGCGTGAATACTCGCTCAGCTCCGTAGTCTTCTCGCAGTCTCAAATTATTGCCTTCCATACAATCAATTAAGTGAGGCACTGTGCAGTGTGCACGCCAGTAACAGTGTTTCGTGATGATCAAGCTTCACAACCCGAATTAAATACTCTACCACGTGACGTGCCCACATGCACAAACAACAAATTAACTACAAATTGGTACTAATAGAGGTTCGAATAAGTATATATTTGATCAATGATCTCTCAACTCCAAAAACCGAATTAAAGTAGTAGCTGGCCTTAACCAAACATGCGGCCAAGCATTCAAGGGAGTGACCTTACAGGATATAACATTGGACTTAAATGTTGGATTGTATTCAAATTAGTGGTGTCTCGTTGTTTTATAGATGCTCGTCTTACCTATTTTATATGTATGTGTACCATATCATACGGTCTGTGAAGGACTAAAATACCTTTCAATAGGCACAATCCTAGGTCTTGATGGTTTTTGAAGGGGTACTTTTTTCATCTTTACTAGGGCAACTAGAATCATTTACCTTACCAACATGTGAGGGGAGGACCATAGTGTCCTTCCATATCATGCTAAAGTAGGAATACGAGAGAAAGTTACATAGATCGGGCGAGGCGATTACAACCTACTTTTATAGGGAAGATCTAATGATACTTATCTTGATGCCGTACGGGCTGCACTATTGATCCCTCAAGCTTGCGTGATCACAAGTTGATCATTTCATTTCTCCAAGCCTGTACGATGGCCAAAGGACCAACTCCTCTTAGTCCTTATTGCACCTATCATGATTTATGCCTCCTTAATTTACTTTGCCTTCCTCGTCTAGTCTCGGTGAGGCCACAACCTTGGCCTGTCTTTGCCTCATCCCCAACTTGCATGACAATTGCCTTTGCTCCGCCTTGCATACTTTTGACCCCAATAAGGCAATAGTGTTGGGTCTATCCTTGCCTCGCTCCAATGTTTCTTCGTCCATTCAAGCCCCTAGTCACTACGCTGTAGGCGGTGAGTGTACTCCCCTATAACTCAAATTGTTCAAACCAAACCAAATAGATCCCTTTGACGGTGGTTTAAGTGCTTTTTTACTGGCTGGATGACAACATGGTTGGTTTTGCTTATATGGACGCTGAGCTATCCATGATATCGACACTAACGTCGAATCTTCCTTTCTTTGTGTTCTCTCTCTCTCTTTTTTTCTCTGCTCTTTGTCTCTCCCCCTAATTAGCCTACTCTCTATCTCTCCCTCGTCTTCCAAAACAGCACAACAGAGGAGGTGGTCCCTGACATAGTTCTTGAGCGCACCGACACGGAGAGGGGAGGAGGATGTGGCAGTAGGTGCCAAAGGAGGATGTAACAACCAGTTCGGTGCGGGGAAAGGGAAATTGATGGAGAGGGATATATAGATAGATAGATAGATAGATCGATCATTTCTTTTGGCATGTTTCAACATTATTTTTGGCATGTTCAAATGGTTCTTTTAATATGTTGCAACACTGATCGAGTATGTTTCAACATGTTTCTTCAAATCTTTTGTCATGTTCCATAAATTTTTGTCATGTTTCAATAGCATTATTGGCTTGTTCCAATGGTCGTTTTGCTTTTAAGGTGACTTCATATTGCATGTTCCATTAGTAGAACGTCATGTTCCATCAGACTCAACAAAAAAAATGTGTCGGTAGTATATTGTAAATGTTTCAGCAACACATTGTATATGTTTGGAACAAAATTGCTTAGCTTGGGAACAAGCATCCAATGTTTTTACCAAGACCGATCACCCGACCTTTAGTGGCTCCTAAAAATTAGTTAACCGCTACACGCTGCTTGAAACCTTGGGTTGGAGTGAAAGTTTATTGACTAAACAGGTACTTTTTTCTATAAGTGGCACAAGGTCAATAAGGGTGTTTCCAACACTATGCTATCTCACCTCGTATAGTTGCACTGTACAGGGTCCCCTTAAAAAAGGAAAAGGTCCATTTTAGGTACCTCAACTATTGAGAAAGTCCAAAAAAACCCCTAAACTATGATTTGATCTGTTTTACATACCTGAACTTTTAATACCAGCTCAAAACCCATCACAAGCTAGTTTTTTATGTGTTTTGCTGACGTGGCGCGACGTAGTGGCGCCACGTGTCAGGCAAGTCAGCAAAAACCACTATCACATGGCGCCACGTCAGCAAAACCACCGAACAAAACAGGGTTGTGATGGTTTTTCAACCGGTATTGAAAGTTCAGGTATGTAAAACATACCAAATCATAGTTTATGGGATTTTTCGGACTTTCATGACAATTGAGGTACCTAAAATGGACTTATTCCCTTAAAAAATTTGTTCCCTATATCCATCCCATCTCCAACAACATCCCCTATTCTTCCCTCCACCTCACTCATTCCCCCACCTTCTATCTCCCCTTCCCCTTGGCTCCTCCGCCCCACTCCCTCTCTGCTCTCTCCTGCTGTCGCCGAAGCTCCTTGGTCTCTCTTCCACCGTCGCCGCCTCGCCGCTAGATGCTGCCGCACCTCCGCTCTCCTCTTTTCGGGAAGGATGCGAGGTGGCGAGAGGTTCCACACATATGCATGTTCTCTCTCCTCCCCCATGGATAGTGGACGGCATACAGAGCGGTGTTGGAGACGAAAAAATATTTTCGGGGTTCGGGGTTGTATAGCGGCGAGTGTTGGAGAGCCTAAGAGGCCAGACTATTTCATGAAATAGGTATGATTTATGTATTATGTTAAACCACTGATATTAAGGAAGCGGTCACTGAAATGCGCATTTTTGTGTTCCCTCTTATAACATATACAATGGTTGAGACAGCAGTTGTCTCTAACTATTGCTATGTCATCTATAAACAACATTAGAGATAACATATACAACGGTAGATATGGTTGTACATTTTTGTAGGTAATTTTGTTTCACGCAAAGTTTCTTAATTCTCGTGTAGAGTCGACTCTTACATAGGAGATGATTCAAATATCTATACACACTCTCTATCCTCCACAGCATCAATTAGCTGTCATGGCACTGCTTAGTGAAGGTTTAGAGACTGCTAAGATGCACCGTTGTACATGCTCTTATGAACACAAGTCATATTAAGGGAGCTAATATGTCCAATGAGGCTGATCGATCATTATTTTAAGATGAGTTATAATACTCCTATTTAAGGACACGATTACTTGAGCGAGTTCATTAAATATGATCTATCCGGTAATCTGGCGATCATTATTTTTGAGCTGAGCAATTTATCTTTTTCCATCCCTCTACTTTTGTTTTTTTCCATAGTTTTTGTCACTTGTGAATTGTCAATGGCAGTATTCCATTCCATGTTGATCTCTTCAACATGTGAAAACCCAATGGGATCAGAGGCTTCTTGGGCAGAGTGAAGAGTCGTCCTCACCAGCGTGGTTTACTCTCTCCCAGGCTCTCACCAACCACACACTCCTGGTTTGATTTAGATGACATAGATGCCGCGCTATATAAGCACCACCATGCTTAACCAGGGTTAGTCCCATGATCCATAGAGAGAAGAGAGCTTCTTACATTTGGTTTGCAGAGGCCATGGAGATGGAGCTGAGCCTCGTGTCGTGGGTGTCGGTGGCCGTCGTCGTGCTCTCCGTCGTGTACGTGTACTACGCGACGCGGAGCCCGTCGCCGCCGCAGCGGGCGCCGCCGTCGCCGCCGGGGTGGCCGGTGATTGGGCACCTCCACCTGCTGTCAGACATGCCGCACCACGCGCTGGCGGAGCTGGCGGCGCGCATGCGCGCGCCGCTGCTGGGGCTCCGCCTCGGGAGCATCCCGGCGGTGGTGATCTCCAAGCCCGACCTGGCCCGCGCCGCCCTCACCACCAACGACCCCGCGCTGGCGTCGCGGCCGCACCTCCTCTCCGGCGAGTTCCTCTCCTTCGGCTGCTCCGACGTGACCTTCGCGCCGGCGGGGCCGTACCACCGCATGGCGCGGCGGGTCGTCGTCTCCGAGCTGCTCTCCGCCCGGCGGGTCGCCACCTACGGCCGCGTCCGGGGGAAGGAGCTCCGCCGCCTCCTCGCGCACCTCACCAAGAACACCTCGCCGGCGGCGGCCGTGGACCTTAGCGAGTGTTTCCTCAACCTCGCCAACGATGTGCTCTGCCGCGTCGCCTTCGGTCGCCGGTTCCCACACGGCAAGGGCGACAAGCTCGGCGCGGTGCTCGCCGAGGCGCAGGACCTCTTCGCAGGCTTCACCATCGGCGACTTCTTCCCGCGGCTCGAGCCCGTGGCTAGCACCGTCACGGGGCTCCGCCGCCGCCTCAAGCGCTGCCTCGCCGACCTCCGCGAGGTCTGCGACGAGATCGTCGACGAGCACGTCTCCGGCAAGCGCGCCCACATCCCCGGCGACCGCGACGAGGACTTCGTCGACGTCCTCCTCCGTGTCCAGAAGTCCCCCGACCTCGAGGTCCCCCTCACCGACGACAACCTCAAGGCCCTCGTCCTGGTAATACCTACTTCCATCAACCTCACCTCACTCTCTCCTCCATGATTGGGTGCTCTGTTTCTGCTTCTGCTTCTACTCACCAATGGTGGCGGCCATGGCGTTGCAGGACATGTTCGTCGCCGGCACGGACACGACGTTCGCGACGCTGGAGTGGGTGATGACGGAGCTGGTGCGCCACCCACGCATCCTTCGGAAGGCGCAGGAGGAAGTCCGGCGAGTCGTCGGCAGCAAGGGCGCGGTGGAGGAGTCAGACCTCGGCGAGCTCCACTACATGCGCGCCATCATCAAGGAGACCTTCCGGCTACACCCGGCGGTGCCGCTGCTGGTGCCGCGGGAGGCGGTGGCGGCGTGCACGCTCGCCGGCTTCGACATCCAGGTCGGGACCCGCGTCTTCATCAACACCTTCGCCATGGGCCGCGATCCGGAGATCTGGGAGAGCCCGCTGGAGTACTCGCCGGAGCGATTCGAGGTCGCCGGCGGCGGCGAGATCGACCTCAAGGACCCCGACTACAAGCTGCTGCCGTTCGGCGGCGGCCGGCGGGGGTGCCCCGGCTACACTTTCGCGCTCGCCACCGTGCAGGTCTCGCTGGCCAGCCTCCTCTACCACTTCGACTGGGCGCTCCCCGCCGGCGTGCGCGCCGAGGACGTCAACCTCGAGGAGAGCTTCGGCCTCGCCACCAGGAAGAAGGAGCCGCTCTTCGTCGCCGTCACCGCGAGCCAAGGCTACGAGTTCAAGGGCGAGGAGCTCAACGAGGTCTAGTTTAATTGAGATTTAATTTTCAAAAGCGAAGGTTCCAAATTTGTATTTTAAAATGCGGATAAGGGTTGATTTTTTTTATATATAAATTTGTAAGATGGACGAAACGAACGCACTCCAATAGTCCAATGTTCATGCGCATGCGGCCGATAATTTGTTATACTAATTAAGAGTCATCCAAGTCTTAGATGGAGCACGAGCACTGTTTTGCACTGGATGGGCAGGTGTGATTGTGCTCCTAAATAAGGATTGAGTTTTGGGACTACTTAATCAGTGGCTTAGATGAGTAGATGTGCTGTGAGAGGAGAGAGAAGCACGCGCGCACGTGAATAAGATGTTGTGAAAATGAAGTTGGTGTATAATAAAAGTCCATTAAATGCTATGATGTTAATAAGAGGTGTTTATCTTTGATGGAAAATATATTACGATTTTGCTATTCATAGTAGCTTGCGAAGCGCAAAAGGCCGCAGGTGACTGCGAAATGAAGACCAAAGAGGGCATGGGTGATTTGTGATATTCGGTATCCGTTGCCGTTTTTCTGACTTCCACGCCGATGCGTTCGCCACTATTATATGTCTTTGGCGTTGTTGGCACACGAGGTAAGGGTCTGAGATTCGGGATACCCCTTTGTTCCCTAGGCTTAGAGAGAGGCGGGGCCTGACGGCGGACTAGTGGGGGGAGGGGGGTGGAGTTCGTAATGGAGACGGCGAGGCGCCAACGCTAGCGCCAGAGCCATAAGAACGATCGAAGCCAGCCGAACGATGGCAACAGGGGGATCGACACACATGTTGGTTTGATTAGAATGGATGGGTGGGTAGGAGGCAGAGTGACGAGGCAGCGGGGGTGCCGTCGGCCATGGGCGGTAGCTGGGGTAGGTGACGGCGGCGTGGAAGGCGCGTGGAGCAGCCCTGGCGGTAGGATTGGATTGGGCATCGGTGACAAAGGGGATCGCAAGGAAAGGGAAGGGGATAGTGAGATTGGGATAGATAGTTAATATGGGGGTGGATCTCATTCTCAGCGCTTGAGATTTTATTGCACAAATACACAAAATGCAAGCGTATGTGAAAAAGTCCATCCCAATATATTACTCATATCTCACAGGGATCTCTCCATGTTGGACATTAGTACCCTGCAGGCTGCATGGAACAGTGAAGAGGCATCAATTACGTCGGCATGAGGTACTCCCTTGTCATAACCGTTGGATTTATCTTGTGAACGGTCGTGACTTAATCCTATTTGTGCCAGCTGCACTGTAGGTACGATCGGTTAAAATCCATTCTCGTTTTGCCTTCAATTTCTTTTGACGATTCTAAGCGGTAGGCAAAAAGAAATTGTAAGTATTTGAATACGACACTTCATATATATTTTTTTCTTCCGCAATTCGGTGTGTGGCACAGCTGCACTGGGAGGCCAGGTCGCATGCATCGCACGCGGCAGAGTAGAAAAATGCTGGCTGGCCTTGCCGCAGTGAGAAGCGCGGTAAGTCAACGTTCATTCTCGCTTCGAATTTAAATTACTTCTTGGCAAATGTTCATTCTCATTTCGAATTTATAAACTACTTTTGGCAATCCTAGTTGGTACGAAAATTAGTTTAGGCATTTGTCATTTATATCGGTAACACTTGTAATCGTGTATGTATCCGGCAATGATGGGGCGCGAACGCGACCTTGTTCTCTACTGCACTTCGTTGCTTTCACGTTCGCTCAGCGTTGCTCTCACCTCGCTCGCGCTTCTATATTTCTAGCTCGCCGGCTCGCGCTTCCTGTTGGCTAGCTCATCTGCCGGTTGCCACCACTCTCTCCCTCTCCCCACTTAATCCGCCCCCTCGGCTCCTATCCGACGAGCTAGGTGGTCAGTTCCGGCAAGCTTAATGGAGGATCATCGAATCTAAAGAACGATAAAAGGGCGTGCCATGATTGTTGACTTTGTAATATCATATTTATATGTGTAAAACATTTAAGTTTATTTGTCGAAATATCACTTTTATTTTTACGGAGCATCTAGCTTCATATGGGGTGAATGATTCATAGTGGAACATGGTGTTTTTTTATCCTTTTTGACATGCTGTAGCTTTATTTTGGCATGTTCCAACAATTCTTTTAACTTTTTTCAACTTTGATTAACTATGTTTCAACATGCTCTATCAATTCTTTTGTTATGTTCCATCAGCTTTATTGGCATGTTCCATCAGTTTTATTGGCATATTCCAACAGTTCTTTCTTTTTTGTATGATGTCGTGTTGCACGTTTCATTAGCAGAACATAATGTTCGAACATGCACAAAGCAAATATTCTAGTAATACATTTTGTATGTTTCAACGGTACATTGTATATGTTTGGAACAAGCGTCCGATTTATAGTGGGACCCAATTTATATATATAATCCTCTAAGAAGATGATGTCATCAAAGAGACTTTTGAAATGAATTGATACATATGGTTTTCAAGTGCGCAATCTAATTTGTGGAAAAAATCATCGATGGAGTTTTAAAAAATTGATTTGCACATATCTAACATCATTAAGTTTTTTTTAATACAATGAGAATTTTTTTTAAGAAAAGAAGAACATGTTGGAAGTTCTCGGCCAAGCCCATCTAATATTATGAGGATCCAAATAAATCTGAAAAGCTTGTGCGCAAAAGACAATGGTGAAAAGTTTAGTACCACATAAAAAGGAATATATCTAGAACTAATGTTCATTGGGTGCTAACATACTAACAACAAATCTGAGCCATCAGATGCATGAGGAACGACTTAGATCTAAAGAGTTGAAAGTCCCTTTCTCACTTAAAAAGTCAGAAGATTTTTTCATGAAAGTGTTTAAGTGAGATAAGGGGCTTCCACCTCTCCAGATCTGGTCCGCTCCTTACAGATCCGATGACACAGATCCGTTGTTAGCATGTTAGCACCTAACGGGTATTTTCATAGACACCCCGATATAAGGGCGTTGTCCTTCTAGATCGACGCACATCTACAAACCCAGTGAGGTCCGGCAACGGCGGCAAGGGGCTTCTCCATTGATGCTAATGAGATTTGTTGAGGGGCTTCTCCATCTTTGGTGCCACACATTTTCAAGCTTCTTCATCCCATGCACCGACATGTCACTGACGCATGGAAGGTAGTGTCTTCGAAGCCACACCCTACTGAACAACTTGCATGGGTGAAGAAGCATGATCAAGTTTTTGGGTGCTCGGCGCGACCGCTCGTTGCGTACGATCTATTACTAACTACTCCCTCTGCTTTTTTTTGTTTAACGCCTTTGACTTTTTGGCATGTTTTTGACCATTCGTCTTATTCAAAAATTTAGTGTAGACATGTAAAAAAATAAGACATATTTAAAATATCTCTATTGATAAAACAAATCAAAACAAAAATAAATGATGTTTACAAAAATAATTTGAATAAGACGAATGGTCAAAGACATATCGAAAAGTCAAATGCGTCAAACAAAAAAAACCGGAGGTAGTATGATGCAGCCGGGCACAATGTTAGCTGGAGCAATACGCTGCAAGTGGGGATTCTACAGATCTATAATGCGTATTTAAGAGATAGGTATGATCTATGCATGAACATGATGTTGTTAGTAATCTATGATTTATCTATTACGTGCATTGCGTTGTTTATAGCTAATTTAGGGATCAATTATACTACTGAAGTGTGATAACATACAAGCCATTCCACGCACAATCGCCCGGCGGCGTCACACTATCGCCTCTCTGGGGGCCGTTATTTCTAGGCTTTGTCTCGTGGGAAACGTTTGGTGTTCAGCAGGTGAGCACGAGCTTGTTTTGCTTACGCTTGCGGCTTGCCTGAGACAACGATGCCAGGCCCAAGCCCAGGCCCAGGCTCAGGCCCACGTCAAGCTGCTCTGCTCTGGAAGCAAAGGATGGCTGGCGTTTTTGCCGGATACTTGCTTCTCAGTCTCATCCTAAGCCATTTTCCATTCATTCCATTTTCTTTTTCATTTCCTTCTCCACGTTCTTTTGTTTCATTTTCTACCATCTCCAACAGCATACCTTCAAAAAAATTTACGAATAAACGAAGAGAGGATTTCATTTTAAAGGGAATGCATAGAAAAATTTCTTTTGAGGAAAACTGCGAAGAAATTCTATTAGAACATTAGAGGGATCAGAATTTTTTCGTGAAGAGAAAATAGCCTCGAAGGGGCGGTCTTATCTCTAGAGTGAGTTATTTTTTGTTTTTTTAACTTCTTACGCGTGTTCTGCGATCTGGAAATCTTCTCACATGACGGTTCCCCTATCATTGTCAGCTTTTTTTTTTTTAGACAAAAGTCATTGTCAGCTTTAGCTCTGCTAATTGCTAAACAATATTGCTTCTGTGGAATTCTCCTCCTGGATCGATGACCGTTCAACTTCACAACACTATCCCGGATCGTCTCCTCCACGCCAGCTCGGCCTCGCAAAATTTCTTCCGGGAGATGAGGTGAGGCGCATCGGTGAAACGAATGGGGCGAACTGTTCTTGGATGCAAGGAATCCGTTGCTGATTTTGCTGTGCTCACCTCAGCCCTGGTCCCTGTGAACACACCGCTTGACTTCTTAACAAATTAGGGTTGTTCGAGATCCAAGTAAATGGGCGGCTAAGTCAACACAAAAGATAGCCGTAATATTTTGACCACCATTGCAGGATTCGGGCCCTATGATGACATAAGTTCTGATAAAACAAATTAGGGACCGCCGGGCCGATCGAGAGTTATTTAATAAAAGATCCAACGAAAGTATTGAGACTTCTCCGAAAATCAGTCACCTGATGATTAGCACAAGCAATCAAATTAACTAGGTTTAGGTACATGCCACTTTAAAGTATGTAGTTCCGGGAAATGCCACTACAAAGTTGAAAATTGTTTATACCTGATTCCTGTTTTATGAATTGCATATTATCTAATTTCTTAATTTTTAACGGCATATATCTGATTTCAGAAAAGAGAAAAGACATATATATATCATTCCTGACTTTATTGAAGCATTTATAGGATTTACATACTTTTTGCATGGGATATATCATTCATGACATATATATATCATTCCTGACTTTTTACATAAACCCAATCTCAACTAATAGGTTGCAAGTTATTCTAACGGAGAGAGCATACAGGACTGATTTTGCCCAAAATTTAGGGTTCATATCCAGAATCCAGCAGCAAAATCTGAGATGCAAATTTCATGTAATCATGCTCATTAATAAGAATTGTCTGAAGCAGACCATTCAACTCATGCTTAAAGCAGTGATGGTTCAAAGCAGCAAGTAAATATTATTCAACGAAATAATGCTACTTCAGTTAAGATTAGGACTATTGTTACAGAAGTGAATCTTAAGAGTGCCAATGAATTATGGCCACCTAATACAGGACATAATCTTCACAATGTGACAATTATACAGTAATCACCACAACACGTTTGCTACAGTTTTCCACAAGAAGACTCAAAGATACCGAAAACAAGCAGTCAAAACTAAACAGGCCAGCCACGAGCGCGAAGGCGAATGGCCCGGGAGGCCATAGCTCTCAGATTTTCTCGGGCAGTGGACACCGTGTTCCGTGGCGGCTGCCTCTCAGCCTCGCTCTCGAAAGCCGTCATGAACTCCTCCTGCTGCAGCCTGTAAGCCAGTGCAGCATCAGATTGGTCTGACTCCACTGAACCACGCCTGGTAGTGACCAACTGTGAAGCCCGGACAAAGCCTCTGCTGCCATCCGTGGTTCTTGTGCCACTGGTCTGTGTGATGAACCCGGAGTCCATGTTCATACTTCTTCGGGTGCCTCTTGTGATGATATTCCTGCTGCTGCTGCTGCTGCTGCTGCTTGTGTTGTCCTGTGTGTTGTAGCTGCCTCTGGTGCTCCTACTTCTCCTACTGCTTTGTCTAAAGCTAGTACTTATTGGTGGGCTTTGCTTCACATCGTCGTTGCTTGCTGAAGATGCTGCGATTGATGTCCTCCTTGCCTCAACCTCGCTGGGAAATAAGAGCTGAATGGTGTTCCAGAGTACTGTATTGACAGTGCAAGTTCTCGAATTGCTGCAGTAAAACAAAAATTTAGTGGAAAGACTAAATTGCAGGAATGCAGAAGTGGAAAGACTTGTAGGTTGATATTTACCTTATCAATTGACGGCATTTAGGACACCGTTTTCCACACTTGGAGGCGGCATGTTTTAAGCATTTCATGCAGAAGCTGTTCAGTAAATGAGCAACGAGCTTACAATGTTTCCGAAATTTGCAGCGTTGATAAAATTCAGAATTAAAATGCAAATGTGGGCATAGCAATCACTACAGCTAGGTGAATATAATTGATTAAAATGACAAATTCATCTATCTTCCAGGTAAAATGGACACAAGTTTTATTCTTTAGCTCACAAGCAAAATCATCACAAATAGAGAAAATGACATCTAGATTGAAAAATAAGCTTTGCAAAGAGTTGCCCCAGTAATCAACAAACTGAATCCCCTTTTGATACTAACAGCAAAAAGATTCCTAATTCAATTTTTTTTTAGGAAAAAGAGATTCCTAATTCATGCCAAAATTGGTGAATGGGCTCTTCCAATAGAGGCATTGTGCCAATTCGTAATCCAAATGAAATGACAAAAAAAAAAAATACACGCCTTGTTTTTTGCTGCAAAATTTCTGGATTGAAATATATTCCTTCAAAGAAGTGCAGTGCGAAATTACCTGTGACCACAAGGCGTGGTGCTCGGCTCGAAGCAGATCTCTAAACAAATCTGTGCAGAACCAAACATGTAAATCATCCTCCAAGATCATCGCATGTGCAACGGCGATTTCAGGAAACCAAGGAAACCAATCGACGAAGCCCCTCACCGCGCAAGATAGCTCCTCCCGTAGCCTCTCCATACACGGCAGCTCGCCGGTTACCTCAGCAGCTTTCTCGATCGATCCAGACGCCTCCTTCTTCTCCTCAACGAAAACATTCTCCTCCTCCTCCTCCTCCTCCTTCTTCACCTCCCTGCTGCCAACTGCAGATCCCCCCAATTGGCCAATTAACGCCATATCAACAAGTGCGGCAACGAATGCTGAATGAACCGAGCAAAGGGAGGAAGCAAGGAACCAATTACCAACCTGCAGTGCCGTCCGGCTTCTCCTCGTCGTCGAGCGCAAGAACCACCGGCGGGATCGCCCCCGGCGACTGCCTCCGCGACCGCCGCTTTCTGCAGGAGCGCGGCGTTCGGGCGGCTCAAGAAACGCGCCAAGAGGACCAAGAAATGCGACGAAGGGAGCGGCGGCATCAGGCGGCGCGTACCTGGCGTTGGAGCCGGCGCTGCAGCTTCCGCCGGCGGAGGAGGGCCGCCTCTTGCGGCGCGACTCGCGGACCGGGGTGTCCTCGACGACGAGCGACGCGAGGAGGATGGACTCCTCGTCCCACCCGGCCAGCGCGGCCGCCGACCGGAAGCGGGGGCTGAGCAGGTCGGCGCCTCCGTCCTTGGCCGCCGCCGGCCTCCGAGGTGCAGTCCTCGGGCTCTCCACCGCCTCCCTCGCCGCCATCTCTCTCCCTCCCCTGTGGATACGGTAGCCGTTGGGTGGAGCGGAGAGAGAAGCAACGGTCGTAAGTTTTGAAATGGATCCGAAGGTGCGACGCACGCCAGTGGGCCGTTGGGCCTACGCAGGGTATGTACGTACATGGCCCAGCGGGCGGCCCGGCTCATTGTGGCCCATGACGACCTCATTAGAGCATTAAGATTTAAGAACCGCTTCTCTCTCCCCCTCTAAAACAAACAGACAGACAGAATTGACGTCCTCTTTATCTATATTTCTAAAATTCCTTCACAATTTACGCTATGCTACAATAGTGTAGAGGACCTCCAGCAACCTGTCTGCTACAGTATTATAGAGGTACTGATGGTTTATGGTTGAGATGGTAACAGAGAAGACGTAGCTGGAATAGATTTTAGGGCTTTTCTTTCGTGTCTCAAAAGCTCTAAGAGCATCCCCAACAGGGCCCATATAGTATTGTAGCTACAGTACTCACGGGCAAAAAATTCAAAAACTGCAGAGACACAGCACGCAGGCAACGCAGACTTCAAAAATTCAAATCGCTGATGGGGGGCTTGATAGGGGCCCTGCTGTACATGCTCAGCAAATCGGACTCTGTCACCGGCATGGTACAGGCAAGCCGGAATAAACGTTGATTTTTTTTCCTCAGCAACGGCACATTAATCGCCCTGCTTTGCACATTTGTACCTATCTAGTATCTGACATTACAATTTGCAATCAAGAACAACAGAACCGGCAAGTTGCCAATTAACCTGAACAGTGCTTTACACCAACACAATTATTCAAAATTAGAAAAAACGTATGTTATTTTCATACATGAAAGTCTGTAATGGTATCTCAACATTTTCTTGCTACCTAGACAGTATGGATCATAAACTATACCGATTACAAGCTTAGCAATACTAGGTACATACTTTCTGGACTTATTTTTGTTACATACACTGCTATGGTTTAGGAGACAGTTGAATAGTAATCTTGCATTACAACTCGAACGGCTATTGGGATACGGACCCAGTGGCTACCTTCATCGTGCCATGCCAGACTACCAAATACATAGTCACCTTGGATTTTTCTTTTCGCCTTAAAAGTCACCTTGAAAGATTGAGACCTTGTATCCTCACCAAACACTAACATGTTAGGTTCGACCAGCATATCTACGCCATTAGGTGGCTCGAAAAATGCTTTATAAACTACATCAGGTTGGCCGACGTTGGTGACTGTCCTTGATACTGTCAACGATGTCTTGAGATTGGGGATGGCAATTGATGGGATATTGAAGTCATACAAAGACCTTTCAATTGCTGTGCAACTACTATTCCCGTTTGATATAACCACGCAGTTGAATAGCTTCTGGTAATCTAAAGGGTCGATGTCATATACGAGTCCAGGATTGCTTGCCTTGGCCGGATTGACAAACCCGGCTCCATAATCAAAAGGATCAGCAATATTGTTTGGGGTTGCATCAGCTAGCAATGGGAGGCCATTATTGACCACAATGAATGCTGTACGGAAATTTAATGTCACTAACAAATTGACGAATGCATGAAGAAGTGGTTTTCTTATTCAATTCAAACAAAGAATCTGTTATCCTAAAATGTACATTACATTAGTGCTACACATACCAGTCGTCATGAGTGCCGATTTGAGAGCAGCAGGTGACCAATCTGGATGGAGTGCCTTGAGCAAGGCCACAATGCCAGATACATGTGGGCAAGCGAAGGATGTCCCTGAATCGAACCAGTAGGGCAGGTCCAATTCTTTAAAAATACCAACCTGTGGTGCTGCTGCTAAAATGTTCGTCCCAGGTGCAGCAATATCAGGCTGTTCCAAGTGCAATGAGTGAATATAACATTTCATATAGGAAAAAGTCTAAATCACAATATGGTAGTTCATTTACTTAACCCACTGAACTATAAAAATAGGTATTCTACCTGCGAAACCAGAAAAAAGGTGCAAATAACACCCGGCAATGGTTTAGAGTGTGGTTTTGCCCACGTGGCGGGTGAGGTGGCAATTCAGTTAGAAAAAATTAATGTGAAAGTTTTATGCTCTCAATGTTTATCAAAACTGTCATTTGAACATACCAGAAGCACATCTGTCAGGGCACAAATATGAAAGTGATAGATATCTTCTGTTTTTTGTGATTCTTTTTTAAAAAATGTGAGGGTAATCTCAGGCTCTAAGAGCAAAGCTAGCAGCAGCTTTAAAAGCTGCTGCAAATTCCAATGCTGCAAATTTACAGCTTCGCTGCAAACGTCCCTTCAGACTTTACACTACACTCTAAAAAGATTCCCTCACCTACCAGACACTCTATACGTGCTGCAAATTTACAACACCATATAGAGCTTCTCCTAGCTATGCTCTAAGCTTACATACCTTCAGGACCGCAGGGTAGATGGAGCTTGGGCCCCTAGATGAGAAAGCTATTATCTTTGGAGCAGGAAATCCATTTCCAATTGCTGTTTGACTGAGAGAAACCTTTGCTATTGGACTCTGACTGGCACTGTTGAGAAAACAGGGAACTACTGATGGCCAGGTAGCAGGCACACGCACACGTGTATTTTTTAAAATAAAAATGTAGCAGAAAGAACAGAACAGTAAAATAACCGAAGAAAGTAACTTTCCATAACTAGGACTACCCAACATACATAGTTACTAGCATTCAGACTGTAACTTCATATAGAGTGGACTAGGGCTTAGGAAACTGTTTAAAGTGAACAAAAAAAAAAAACTGCCATGATAGGGTGTTTTGATTAGGGGTATTTCATTGGAAAATTCTATGATCCCTTTCAAATTTCAATTCTAAACTGAATCCGAAACCTCCTAATCTGGACAAGATCCTAAAGCTTCCTATAAAATACCTTATACCTCTTGTCTAGACAGGACATAAAAGTTTTTACTTGTTTTCTGAACACTCCAAAAACTGTTTTGCAATAGTATCAAATTTTTGTTTAGTAAAAGCTGTTTGGATTTATTTATTTCTGGATACCCAGAAGTTACATAAAAATGAAAAGAGTCAAACACAACATCCACTCTATCCACAAATGTGTAATCTATTCTAGAAAGGGTTAGCATTTTGCAGGGATTTGCTCCAAAAGGGCTTGAGTAAATTGAACCAGGCATGACATATGGATCTTTTTTCCCTTTGGAATGTTTCATGTCAATAATAGTGTGCCAAGCGTGTACAATGTGTTGATCTAAAGTTGTAGTACCTTCTCATACTAGATCGATCCTACTTTCCATCTGCATACACATACCATTTTTTCATATTGAATACGCACATATTGTTCGTTTGCATTGACCAGTTACATCAGTCCTTTTTTTTGTTGGATGGAGATAATGGTATCAAGTTATCAACATCAATATCTTAATCCAAGGGCAGCACTGGTAACATTGACTTATGAGTTGAATACAAGTTTTCCTATGCTCATCATATTTCTTCTCTTCACTTTGTTGAGGAAAAAGAATGGTATATATCATGCCCTCTGCTAGTTTTTTTAGCAAAAAACAGCATTGCATACATGAAAACCTTAACCTTATACGCACCTGAAATATCGTATTATCTGGTAAGCAACCTCCAAATCAATAGCAACACATGGGAAGGACAGGGCATCAAACTGCCAAGCATCAAGAAGGTCAGTGCTTTGCTGTGTAAAGACTTCCCTTCCCCTCCACTCTTCATCACTGCTCGCGCTAACTGAATAAGCTGTACTATGCTAAGAAAGGTGCCCGAACTAATGCAAAGGATAATATTCCCCTTTACTTCCGTACTATTGGCAAGAGTCTGCAGGTTACACCTGCAAATGTACACAGAAACTTTAAGCTAAAAAACATGTTAACAAAACTTCGCCATATATATATGACCTGATGAACAACTAATAACCACAATTAGTGAAGCAAGCAACTTGAGAATGTGATGAGGCTATGCAAAATGTAAGTGTATAGTGTAATCATACATGTCTGTCAGGTAGAGCTTGAGGTTCTGTCGCAAACAAGGATTGCCCCTGTAACAGGAAAAAGACGACTGACATGCAGTAGGCATGGAAAGTGAATTGGCCATCTAGACATAAGAAGCTAGATGAGAACTGCATGCAAACGTACATAGTACATACACTGTCCATGGTATTGATTTGAATCATAAGAAGCTAGATGAGAACTGCATGCAAACGTACATAGTACATACACTGTCCATGGTATTGATTTGAATCATGTATAATGGAATATAATTTAATAAAGTAAACCCTCATATATAGATGGGTATCATGGCCATCCTTTTTATATAAAATGTTTTGATTATTGTGAGGTATACCATACATGAAAACTCTGTCATCCCCAAAATCACTGGATAATTAAGAAAAAAATGTTGACCAAATTGCAGAAACCTTTAAACCTCATTTCATCAACTTCATGCCTCAAGTTGCTTCAACTTTTCCCTGTTTTGGCAAATGTGTTACAACTATCCTAAAACGATTGGATCACTTCTTCAAATGAAAATTTGTTGTTTAGTCCATCAAGCACGAATCTGAGATATTTATAACCTTTTGTGGATACTCTCTCCATCCCAAAATATAAGGCGTATTTGACTTCGAGAAAGTCTTTCAAGATTAATTTTGACCGTCAAATTTCTCTATTATATATTATGAATTTCTACAAAGAGGATATTGTATCAAAAGCACTTTGAAATATGAACATATTGGTACAACTTTTGTATACCAACGATGCATATAATTTGATTAATTTATAGTCAAAGTTTACTAAGTTTGAATTTTTTGAAGTCAAACCGCGCCTTATATTTTGGGATGGAGGGAGTACTACACAAAAAAAATGTTATAGTGCAGGACTCAGAATCAACAGGACCAAAAGAATTGAAGGCCACCATCTAAACCTACAAAGGATATAAAATCGAAAGTTGTCATCCAAATAGTGTGCCTTAAGCATTATTCTTGTAAGCTGAAACCAGCGGTAGATTATAATTTGAAAAGGTTGTGGACCAGTGTTAGGGGGCTTGAAGAAACAAAAAAGAAATGTTCAATAATGGTTTTGGAGGCTTTAAGAAAAGCCACTCAAAGCCTTACAAAAATGGCTACAAAATGCTACAATGTTTGGCTTGTACAAAAATAATAGATTTCCAACAGTAGCTTTTAATTTAAATTTAAGATGAAAAGATAACAGAAGGACAAACTAAGGCCAAGGTAGTGTTTTGGGATCACTGAATCAGTAACCAGATGCTAGCTTGAGACAGGAAGCAAACTAGAGCAAAGGGCTGAGAGCCCGCAACCAACCGATTGAGTGTAACCTGTAAAGGCACCTGATTTGCTCTAGTGGTGTGGTGACCACACCACGAATTTAACAGCTCATGTTTCAAGGGCTGTTGCGGACCATTTTTTAAATAGAGGCTCTAGAATATGAATATGTAGCCTCCGAGGAGATGATGTTTTGATGTTATGAAGTTCCTACTTTGTTTCAAAATAAAAAAAAAACATACGTTTTTCTAAATTTGTTTCAAAATATAATCCATCAATTTGAATTTATTGATGTTTTTTTGTCTCCCCTATTTATCACACATTTGTCGCTCCTGCATTTGTAATCAACACTCGCAAAATATTCTTCCACATTTTCAATGCATTTATTGCTTGGGGTGGTATAACCATGTTCATAATTTTTTCTTGTCTTTGCGTCTTTGCGATCTTATTAGGCCGTGTGCTCAGCCAAAAAATCCGCACAATGCACTATTGACCAACTGCGTGTGTTCTTTAGGTAAAAACTTGTACAAGGTAGAAATGTACCATGAGCGTCTGTCCATCTCCAAGAGTGATAGCGGTTGGGAAGAGCCGGTCCACGGTTGAAGCTGCGAGCCTGCGACTATTAGCAGCCATGGAGCCACGTTGCTCACCGTCTGGGCGTACGGCCCGAAGTTCCCACCGGCGTACACCACCGGAATGCCCTTCGCCACCGCATGGAACGTGGGAAGGTGGCCGATCCCACCTAGTATGGAGACCGACAGGATGTCGACTCCATCATGGATGGCATCATCCATCGCCTTCACGACCGCCGCCTCGCTGCACGCACCCTCAGCCGGTGGGGCGGCGCGGACGCTCCAGCAGGCCTTGTACACGGCGATGTGAGCCCTCGGGGCACCGCCGCGCGCTACGCCTGGTGCCAGCCCATGGAAGCTGACGTTGTGGACAATGCTGCCTGCTGCTATCGAGGCCACATGGGTGCCATGGCCGTTCAGGTCTCTGGGAGACAAGAACTCGCCGGCGAGGTGGGACTTGTTGACGACATCAGCGTACCACCTCGCACCGATGATCTTTTTGTTGCAGCTCTTGGAGGTGAAGGACCTGCCTGCTTGGCAGATCCCCTTCCATTTTGCAGGTGGGGGGCCATAGCCTTCGTCATCAAAGCTCGGTGATTCTGGCCAGATACCTAGAGAGGCAAGAAAAAAAAATTATTGCCAATTTATACAATGCACAACGTACGTAGCTAATGGCTAATGCCATTCCTACTAGTTCTTCCCTGAAGAAGTTTTTTTTCCCCTTTCTGAGTTGGCACTTTATTGATTTATTTTGCAGAGATCATCTGATCAGAAAGGCACAAACACGCCGAACTGTGTTATGGCACCCAAAAAAAAAAAAAATCAAACTTTCCTTGACTAACGTTTCCCTCTTGCTGTTCTCACTATTTCCTAGAGCTAGCAAGCCGCCGGTAAGCTCGGTGAGTGGTGCAAGAAAAGTCTTATTGTTCTAAATGTACAAACAGAAAACACCCATCTACCCCTTTTAATCACAAAAAAACATTAATACATGCTAATCTAGTCAAAATTAAGGTGGCATCGCTGACCCGGATCAAGAAACGTAAGAACAGGGGAACGCGCCTATCTCAGTTTTATTGCCGGTAACAGGTGAGCAGAGCCGAAGGTAGGCCGAGGGAGATTACCCTTGGCTGGCGTCCGACGAGGTGAGAAGAAGGCGGCCCCGGGCCCTGGCTCCTCGGACCACCAGGGAAAGGTCGGGAGCGGCCGGCGGCGGAGATGACTGGTTCACTGGTTGCACCGTACGCGAGCGAAGCGGGTGTGGGAAAGAAAGGGGAAGTAGATGTAGATCAGTAGGTCCTCCCAAATTCCCAATGCAACAGATTCCATGGTAGATAACGAGTGAAGTACAGCTTGCAACCTAGAATTTAAAACCATTTTTTATTTGCTTTTTTCATTACGTCTGTTTGCTAGCAAACATCGAAACCATCGAATTTTCATTAATGGTCGAGATGATTCCACGTGTGTGTATGCCTGTTCTTTAGCTATCCATGTAGGCCACGTCGCCACCTCATCATTTTCATCTAAAACTCAATATCTCTTTTTTGACCCTGTTCTTTTCCGCTTAACAGTTTAACGGCTTAACAACTTAACAACTTATCTACATTTTGAAAATACATATTCTTTGAGTTTTTTAGTTTGTTTTCTCGCTGTTTTGAAGGTGTGTCCTTACGTTTTAAAAAACAAGTATGGATTTGAATCTCGAGACTATCTCGAGAAGCTCTTAAAGTTTAGTTATTTCAACCATTCATCTGTTCGGCTATTCAGATCAGCTTAAAAGAACAGGATAATCTCTCTAAAAAATGGTGATCGTCCTCCATAAGTTTCCCTCTGTCAAATCCGATATCCTCCGCTACATGAATCTTATCTATCCAATTTACAAATTAAAAACTCAAATCACATGAACACTAACATATACCTATGAGCTAGGTTGTAGTTTTACGCTTGAATTTTGGGTTCCTCGATGATCAACGACAGAGGTTGCGGGAAATGTGCGAGAGCGATTGGGTGATGGCCTTGCCTTTAACTGTGGCAACACTGGTGTTTGCCTGCTCATTGGACTTTGGGATATATGGTGTAGCTTCGTCGATACCTGTACAAATGTTTGGGGTTTAGTTTGCAGACCCGACAGCGGAGGTGGGCCAATCGGATTTCCAATGCATCTTCAGAGACACCTTCATTGTTGAGCTTCACGGTGAGAGGAAGGTTGGTAGCTATGTCTTGTTGCTTGCTCTGGTGGCTGCCTCGGTCGGCTTTGGAAGTAATAAAAGTAAGTTCTTTAGACCTCGGCAGTGGGTTTCTAAACTCGTCGTTGGTAGGAGAAGGGTGGTTTATGTATGGCAAGAATTTGTTGGTTGTGTTCGTGTCTTTGCTAGCGAATGCCGATGGATCCGCTAATGGATTGTTTTCTTTGAAGGCTATGATGGAGTCCAAAGCTATCATGCTTATGGTCATTTCTAGTTGCTTACTTGGTTGAGACTATTGTCTCTTTCACCCAGAGAGGATTAGCCTAGAAGAGATGAACTTTTTTTTTTTTTGTGGATAGAACGGGACAGATGTTCTGCCATTTTATTAAGAAGAAAGCAATAGTACAACACCAAGAGAGAATGGCAGCCACTAGCAAAGCCGAAAGGGATGCACGGCCAAAAAACGGACCACCACCACCTAGGCAATGCAAGGGACCGCCCACCACCACCACAACGCCGAACACGACCCACGCACAGGATGCACGAATAACGAAACAAAGGAAGACGCACCGCCGAAGGCAGGCCCAAGACAAACCTCAAGACCCCACCACCACAAGGGATGCACGGCCAGAGAGCGAGATGCCTAGAGCCAGCTGAGCCAACACCTTCCTCACGGGATGCACGAAACATCGTCACCACCACAGACCACCGCCATGCGGGATGCTCGATGAACCGTCACCACCACAAGGGAAGCACGACCAAGAGACCTAAGACAACACGCAAACTAGACACCACCACCTTACGGGATGCAAGCCTGAAAGAAAGACACAGGCCCACCTACAAAAACACGAACTTGAAACTCAGCAGCCAGCCGCCACCACCGCACAGGACGCAAAGAGAGGAAAAGAAAGGAAAACTTGTCGGCGCCGCCACCAGAAACATGAGATGCTTAGGCCTCGAAGACGCCACCGCGGCATGGGATGCATGACCAGCGCCACCGCCACGCCTGGAGCTACGCAGAAACGCTGGAGGCACGGCAAGGACCAATGCCATCGCCACGCAGGATGCTTGGCAAGGAGCCGCCACCGCCGCGCGGTAAGATGACGCCTTCAGTCCTAATGGCAATTGGGAGGGGACAGCATGGTGATGCTTCCAGGAAGGAAAACGACGCCAGATGGCGACGCCATCACCAGCCCAAAAGGATGGGCGGGGCTTTCGCCCAAGAACCCCCACCCAGAGCTGCACTGCAGCAAAATTGTCACCGTAGATCCAGATCCAAGCCGCCGCCACAGAGATGAGAGACATCTCCCGCCACCGCAGTCGGAGCCGGAGACGACCGCTAGGAAGCAGTCCCGCCGTGGAGCACCTCAACAGGGAACCCCCATGCCGCCACACCTAGGGGCAACGCCGGCACGCCAAGGAGGGGGGAGGCAACGAGGAGGAGAGCGTGCAAGGAGCCGCCAGCCGCCGCCGCCGCCCACGTGGACGGGTAGCACGTCACCGCCGCTGCGAAGACGCCGTGGAGAGAGGCCGAGTGGGCAAAGCCGCCGGCCGACGCCGAGCGCCGCCAGCAGCCAAGCCGCCCACCGAGGTGCGCCACCTCGGGCCCGCCTTGTTGCTCCAAGCCGGTGGGGGCGCCAGTGGAGTGCAAAACTGCCGGCGGGCGGCGGAGCCCAGCCACGGAGGGCGGCAGGACGGGGAGGAGGCTCGGGGCAGGGAGGACGAGGAAGACCCGGGGGTTGGAAGGAGAGAGGAGCGTGGGGGAGAAGACCCGGCGGAGAGGAGCAGCCGCCGGCGGTGGCGGCGGCGGCGGCTAGGGAAACCCTAGTCGCCGCCCAAGTCGCCCGCGCACGCGCCCTTGTTTTCTAAAGCGTATCAGCGTACCAGAAGAGATGAACTCAAATGAGCCATCTAGTTAGGGAGCTGGGTATTTTGTGGTTGGCAATGAGATGTGGGGATGAAGCTCTTGGAGTAATTTAGATAGGTCCTCAAAAGGATTTGCTTGTATTTTGGTTTATTATCCTGAAATAGATGTGATCCTTCTAAAAAATGTTGCCATCTGGTAGCTTAATAATCGTATCCCTGATATCATTTGGCATATGGGAATTACTTCGCGTAGCATATTGCAACCATTTCTAACCTTAAGCCTTAAGCAACATTAAAAAAAAGTACACAAAAAGAAAAACAAAAAAGGGTAGCATTCATTATCTTGATTTCCTAAGAGGGACAAGCTTGTAAAAAAATAGTTCATTAACCTGAGTCAATAACACCGATGATAATTCCTTCTCCCATATTGGCACTTGCCAAGATTCCGTTTGGCTGGTTGTAGGGCAGCCCCATGAAGTCCCAGCTACGCGTGGTATGTGTTGCGTGTAATTCGTTCATCTTCACGCTCAGAACACCAGGTAGCCCTGTATGTGAGGAGATTTTTCTTCATTATTTTGTTCTCGCTTTTGAACCTGTGATGTAAAAATTAGTACATGTAGTTACCCCTTAGTTTTGTCGCCTGCGATTGTGTGAGCATTGCAGAAAACCCGGAGAATCCATGCTTGTAGCTATACACCATTGACTCAGAAGCCCTTTCCTTGCTTTGAAACAGAAACAAAACATAAATACTAGCTTCATTTAATTATTAAATAATAAGTGAAATGCTGTTATGAAAATATTTTTTGCAATAATCTATCTCTTCTTCTTCTCTTTTTTTGAGAAATTGCAATCATCTATCTTTAAATAACTCAAAACCCAAGAAAGAAAGAAAGAAAAAATGCGAGAGAGAGAAGATGAGTCCTCGAACTGTAATTACCTTCCAAGAATCGAGGACAGCATGCCGTGGTGTGAGGCGGTGACAAGATCGGCGTCCTCGTGCTGCCTCTCCCCCAGGTAAACGATGTACAGCTGCAAGTGATCATCCATGCATTCGTGGCGATAAACCACATTGAGTCTTTCAGTCACTTGAATCACAGGCCTTAAATTGTTGCTCATGGCGATCGATAGATTAAAACAGCTGCGAGGATTAATTTTCTCACCTCCTTCGCCTCCTGATCTGTCTCTTCAGGCGAAGCGAGACCGAGGCCATGCAGCAGAGCCAACAGCGCGATGAAGACGAAGATCGGAGCACACCTGAAGAAACCCATGCTTCAGTAGCTAGTACTGCTCTGGTGAGGATTGATTGCACTGTGGGCAGGTCAGATTAAGACGCCTTTTATGCCTTATCATCGTACCATATATCTTACAATAACACAAGTACACATCAGTGACATCACCTACATATCAATAGTGTCAGGTGTACATTGTTGAACATGTTCTGAAGAAATAGAATCATGGAGATGGAGACGTATATGCATGGCTACCACCTATTGGCTGAACAAAAGAAGCACAAACTTCATGTCAGTTTCTGCTGTATTTCCGGGTCAACCTGCGGAACGTTCCTCGTGATCTTATAAGACTCACGTGATCGAGAAAGACTATATATGCAGGTGTGTGGCAGATTGGTCGGCAAAGGTTTGGACTTTGGATGTGCTTGCACATGGACATGGTGGCGATCGTTTGCTTGAATATCTGATGAGTGCTTTGTGTTCTCTGGTGGGTATTGCAGCCTGGTTGCGTACGTTCTACTACCTGTCAGGCTGTCACTGGTGGTATACTTGTCAATATGGAAAGAGTTTATTTACTGTGGAAACGGTAGTAGCGACAGAGGGATGCTAGCTAGATGCCTTATCATAGACTAGCAAAATTAGCACAAACAATTTTGATGGTGATACACTGATACCTTCATTAGAGCTTGGGGACATGGTGGCTAGATCTAGGAATGTCACGTCTAGGAGCTAGTGGTGCCACCATCGAAGATTGGTACCTAGCATGGCAAAAACAGATGATCGGGTCATGCCGGTCTGTTTTGCATCAGCTCGAGGCATGGTGGGCTTAGGTCAGCCCAGAATGGCCCAATTACGAGCTGTAGCCTCGATGATTGTTGGTGCGTCACTCCTCTCAAGACCTGATCATCAGCACTAGACCTGATCGGCCTACAAATCCAACAAGTCGGTGAGGTCGATGGCTTGCCTTGACGAGAAAGAAGGGGCAGGACCATGTACATCATACATGCCAAGACTAAAGGAGGAGGAGAGCGTCCAAGGGGCACTACACCGTGCAAAATAGGACAGCGGTGGCAAACCTTTTCAAGGGAGGGGGCGAGCGGCACGATATGGGAGGAGAAGCTAATGTCCATTTCCATCAAAGGAGGGAAAGGGCATATGAGAGCATCTCTAGCGCAAGTGATAGTGTTGTCCCTAAAACACAATCACCCCGCTGGCTCGCCCTCCTTCTCTCTTTTCTCTTCTCGGTAATGCCACTGTCCTTCTCTCCCACCTTCTTCTCCGGCGACGGTCTTCCTCTGCCTTCCCAGACTACTTTGCGTGCCTCCACTGCCATAGCCGCCCATCATACTCCAACTGTCGCGTTGCTCCCATCCACTCTAATTCGGTCGCCGTGTGCAAGATCCTCCCACCACTACCGGCCCGCGGCCATCAACCACTCTCGTGACTCCGGCGACGCCACCGTCGCCTCATCGCCCCCACCACAATCCCCTCCCCATCGTCAGGTCGTCGCCGATCTGGCATCCCTCTAAGCCCAAAGGACATGTGCCATGTTGAATAGATCTAGCTCGCCGCCACCTTGGGTTAGTTCTTCATGTAGGAGGTCACTTGGTTGCAGTACATGGCCATAGAGGGGTTGTTTGTGGCCGGCCCTCCACCTCCCCAAGCGATACTATGTCTCCACCCTCAAGAAACAACTGAGATCGATGCGGCTGAATAGGGATTGCTCCTCTACTGGTAGGTTTCCTATGATTTCCGAATGATGTTCATGCTCCCTTTGTGAATTTGGATGCCCTTCATTTTGGAATGATGTTCGTTATTCCGTTTCATTTTGTTGCAGCATGTTCCCACAGGCGGGCCTCCATGGTGGCCAGGTCAGCTAGCTACATTTCATGCTGCCCTCTGTCATGCCCGTCCAAGAGTAGATTGTAGTTGCAACCATGGGCAAAGCATCACCATAACTTAGCGGCCTGCTACATGAGCTCCTTGGATTTAGATTTGAGGAGTGCTAGCCTCCCATTTCAATTTTTCCAAGAGCACCTGTTTTAGTTTTTCCTGCAGGGGATATTTTTCGTAGGTGTCCATCAGATGGGTAATAGCTGAGCTGATCAAACTGCTAAAGATTGAGAATTGGATACCACTATGGAAATGTCGAACATCAGCGTTGGAAAAAAGAAAAAAATGTATTTTAGAGCCTAAATCATCACACTTCGTCTACGTACTCCTAAACTATAAAACTAGTTATATATCCACAGAAACCATGAAATTGATGCAAATAACCCCTGGGCTGTTTTGGTGGGTGATTTTTCCTATGTACCAGATGTCTTGGTGTGTGGCCTATGACATGGCATAACGGCCCACATGTAAGTCACATCCTCTCCGTTTTATTTTTCCTTTTTATCGCTTACCCCTCCCTTTCCCGTTCCTACATGATGCATCGCCGCTGCCCACCGGTGTGCCACCGCCGTTCCAGTACACGTCGCCCTCGCCTACGGCCTACCTCGTTGTGCCGGCTTGGAGGATGCCCTGCCTCCTACACAGCCTCTCGCGGTACCCCGGCCTCCTGCGCCGAGCTGCTCTGGCTTGCATGTGTTTGTTTATCTAATAGTGTTGTAGCTACGGAATTGGTTCTTTAATATAATCCTGATGTCAATTAGCATTTACTTCCTCCATCCAAAAAAAAATGTCGTTATAACTTTGTCCTAAGTCAAAACATTTCTATCTTAGACCATCAATTACTAGAAATTCGTATAGTTTAACAACATAAAAATGTTTGATTTAGGACAAAGCTAAAACGGCATTATTTTTGGGACGGAGGGAGTATATTTTTTATGTCCTGCATGCAACATGTATGAATAAATGGATCGATGTAGTTTTACTTTGCTGATGTATACAAGCTGCAGTGTATACCTATAATTTTTTTTTTTTGGGGTGGGGGTGGGGTTTGGTGCCGGGCTACAGGTTAAAATGTGTCATCCTGAAAAGAGGTGCAATTACAATTGAAGCCTAACACTATCAAAATTGAAATACGTAATCAGGCAGGCTTTTTTTCACATATACAGTTTTGGCATTGTTCCCGATTCATTTAGGCAACACCTATGTTGATATGTGGGTTCATTTTTCTCTACGATAGAGTTCGTCTTTCATATTCAATGCAAGCAACTTGTAATTTGAAGATATCTATAGTTCATTTCATGAAACTCATTCCATTCATGATTAGATTTCTCCTGAAACCTAACAACCCACAATCATGTTTAGATTAGTCGTTGTTGACCTCTTCTATTCACGTTTGCCAATCTCCTGCACATCCCATACAGATACAGAATTATATGTCTCATCTTACTTTAATTTGTCCAGTTTTTTGGGCTTGCAGACAATCCATTGAACAGGGCCAACGCGCGAATTAAAGCGCACCATCATTTCTAGGACAACATATCTAGTGCAAATGTTTATTGAGTGCTAATATGCTAACGGCAGATGTGAACCATCAGATCCACGAGGAGTGGATCAGATCTGAAAAGGTGGAAGCCCTTTCCATTTAGAAAGTCAGGGGGTTTTCGTGAAAGTGTTTAAGTGAGAAAAGTGGTCTCCACCTCTCTAGATCTGGATCACTTCTAATGGATCTGATGGCTCAGATTTGTTATTAGCATGTTAGCGCTCAATGGGTATTTGCACTAGATACGTTGCCCGTTTCTAGTTACATACATGTATAAAGTGAAAATGAAAATTTTACATGTCCCTTTTACGCAATGTACACCAAGCTTGCCTTTTTAATGAATAAGAAGAAAACATGTATTAACAATTCACCATTTACAAGTATCCTGGAACGATGCTGTACACCGATCAGTCCCTACACAGCAGCTATCCACATGCATTCAACAATCCCTGCAATCGAGAAGGCAGGTATATGGATATTAATTGCATTATGTCGGCTTAGAACTACGGAGTAAAAAGGTTGTTCACCTTCACATGCAAGCGATTAAATTAAAAGAGCATTCAGTTTGACCTCTTTTACAGTATATAACCATAGTACTATAATTTCGAGCGAAGTTGTAATCAACACACATAGCTTTGGGACGTCTAAATTACTTTGTTCGATCCCTTAAAGCAATTTCTGTTTGCACCCCTATCCCTAGAATTGTTAAGACTTTTACTAAACATTGCAGTGGATGTCACTTGTTCGTTAAATGATGATGATGTGGACGCCATGTCGCCATTAATTACCAACGTGTCTAGCCACGAATCTCTCTCTTCTCTCTGTCTCTCTCTTAATCCCTCTCCCTCATCTATGTTATCATTAAGGCCCATGTGGGTGCTCATCAACGATGTTGGCCCATCTACCATCCGATTATCTTTGCTCCTTTCTCTCCACCATAAATTGGCCCTTCTTCTCTCCTTAGCCGCATTGCAGATTCTTCCAGCAGCCCATGTGCGACCTTCGTCTTGCAGGGTTCTCGATGGCCCTGTTGATCCAATAGGCTCCCTCGGCTTTCATCTCTCTCTCCTCTAGTAATCGATCCTTTCCCTCCCTATCGCTTAATGGCTCTATTGACTCTCCTTTGCTACCTATGCATGAGTGATGCCCTGCATGAGCGCTCATCAGCTAGTCGTTCTCCTCTACTCTTTGTCATCCACTGATTGGTCTAGTAATGTCGCTGTCCGCATTACTCCACTCTCTAGGCTGCCTCTCTCCTAGGCAAAGGAGGGAGGAGCTTGAGGCCCGAGGGGCTAGATCTAGCGCCTAGAGAGGGAGGAGGTGTCCATCGACAGCCGACTTCCTGCCATGGATGGAGAGGGAGGAGTAGGAGGAGAAGGGGGGCTTCGACAGTTGGGAGGGGCCTAGAGGGGGATTCAAGTGGCCAACCTATCTGTTATGCCGCCGGTCTCCCTGCCATGGACACAAAGGGAGAGCGATTGAGAAAGGGAGGAACAAGAAGACTTGGCCAAATAGAGAGAGAGAGAGAGAGAGAGAGAGAGAGAGAGAGATGGCTAGCCACATCATCAATTAACGACAATATGCCATCCATACCAACGTTTAATGGACATACACTATATATCCACAACATTTAATGGAAGGTTTAATTGTTTTGGGGCTAGGGTAAGTGGACAAAAAAAAACATTCCGATGTTGTAATACTACACCAGGTATACCCTTCGCTGGCTCGCCCCTTGTCTCACGGTTGAGTTACTAACCATTGAATTAGTGAATCGAAGGGTAAAATGCAGCATGTTATGGAGCTCGAAGTTCGACTAACAGCCTTCACATCTAATGAGTGGAGGACACAACGTCTCAGTCACATGCGAGAAGTATTTGGATAGTGCTAGCACTTGATTGAACCCTTTTGCTTGATAGCCAAAGTTGTAGATTGTGCGAAGGTCAAAGATGGAGTCCAAGGAGATGTGGCATTCCTATTGAAGTTGCGGAGACCAATCACTTCCCAAGGCTTTGAAAGAAATGGGCTTCGCATGAAGCTTTAGCTAGAGTAGGAAGGAAGCAAGGGACATCGTTCCCTGACGTAAGATCTTGGTTCTCACAACAAAAGCAAGGGCATTCTGTAATAACTCATGTAATTTTGTCCAGTAGTGTGTCTAGATTATACAAATTCAATTACATGAGGCTATCCCCTATATTTGGAGTGGTGATATTATTGCTCTAAGAGTTGTCTCTGTCCCACTAAAAATATACTCTCTATCAACGACACCCGGAACCAAGTGATATTTAGCTCCAACTTTAAAAGAGGAGGAGGGAGGTGACAGGGCAGGGCTATTATCTATATTTAACAGTTTGTTTAGATGACATCCTTTACAAAAAAGAACTATCATTGTTGTATAATATACTATACTACACTATTAAATGGCATCGATCCATTAAAAAATCAACCATTATGGAATAAATAAATATGCTATGCTAGTAATATAAATAAATGAAATCAATCTAAGCCATTAGGTACAAGTGATTGATGACTCATGTATATTTTAGTATGCCATGAAATATTTTTTTCCCAACCTCGAGAAGGTGCTGGATGCTTTGAAGATACTCCCTCCAGTTTCATAATACTTGTTGTTTTAGATTTGTCATAAGTCAAAGTTTTGAAACTTTATCTATAAAAATCTTTCAAACTATTTGGATTGTGTACATAAAAACCATACATATAAACTTGTCTTGAAAAATACTTTCACAATATCATATTTTCGTGAATTTTGTAAAAAAACATTAGTAATTGATGCTCAAAGTTGTATTTTGAAGATCGTGTCAATATTTAAAACAACAAGTATTATGAAACTGTAGGGAGTAGCATGCATGTATACAGTTTTGATCTTGGGTATTTCTTAGTTTATTTTACGTTGCTGTATGATTAATACGATAACAGGTGAATCTCTTACAATTGGCACCTGCCCTACATATGCTTAATTATATGTATTTTTTATGCCCTGTATATCACATAATTCATTTCTCAACTAATGCTCACCAGTGTGCCATTGCATCAAAATAAAAATTAAAAAATGGGAGAAGATTCCACGCTATCGTCGGTTGAATACTTGAATTCAAAGCTGGTGACCACAAAATTTTCGGTGACATGCATATAATTGACGCCAAGCTCATGTGAAGACTTTGTAGCACCGGTTGTTAAACAAGTGGCCACACGTACGTTCCAACTAATATTAGAGATTTCAAATTATATATGTGAATGCAACAGCATCCATTCGGTTTAATATATAGGAATCCTGCGGCGTTTTTTGATTTAATTTTACTAGAATAACAGAAATTGGAAGCGATATATAGGGCCAAAAGATTGGAAGGTGGTTAATTTAATTCCTTTCGCCAACTTTTGCTTAATTGTTGATCGGTCCACGTCCATTAAAAAAAAAGGATGTTACTGTTGGGATGTTTAATTTGTCCGCACAAATATGCTGAATTTGATGGAAAAAACCGAAATACCCATATCAAGAAAGGTCACTTTGGCAGGCTTACCAAATTAACTTTCAAAGAATCTTAAAAAAGAAGTTTCCACGTCAGGTATTCTAAACACAGATATTATATTGTCACATGTATAACACGTAATAAGTACTTTTGAAACTCAAATACAACCGCGATGACATACATGATACATGCATAAAAAAGAATATGAAAGGCATGTGCTAAGTATATATGATGGAGTGGCACGTATGTATTCATTGTGTTACGAACAAAGTTTCTCGCTAAGAAATGTGTCGCTAACAAAGTACGTGAGTGTAGGGCCTTCTTGTCATACTATATACGAATATGGTCTTCCACAAACTTGCAGATATATATTACACAATCTCAAATTGTTTAGGTAAACCTCAGAAAAAAAAAATCGAGATTAATGGCGTGGCCTGGTGACGTAGAGAAGGATTCCGTAGAAGTTTGGTTATTGAAATTTAAACTTCTAGGATTTCTTTTTACAAAATCTGCTGAAATTTATTGGAGATGTTTTTGCGTGCAGAGAAGCTAATTAATTTGTAGATGAACACATTTATTTTGTTAATTAATCCTAGAAAGCCAACTGGAGTGCTAATTTTTCTAGCTCTACCCATTCAGCGCGACTACGAAACTACGAGTAGATTCTTCTGAGCTCTGATCAAAGAATACAATCCGCCATTATAACCAGCAAACTCGACCATGTTTAGACACATAAGAACATAAGTACTAATTGAAACGCACAACTATTATCAAATTAAATAACGTATAAACAAACACAGGCACGAAAAAAAAATGGTCCATGGAGGAAAAGAAAGAACAATCAACTAGTGCACCCTCTACTTCAGTTACCTTGAATAGCTAGACGCCTAGACCATGCATGATCAGTCGGTGGCCGACCGGAGGATGCGCGCGACCTCGTCGGCGGCGAGGACGCAGGTGGCGATCCAGCCATCGAGCAGCACCCACACGTTGCCGGCGATGCACACCGCCATCTCCCACGGCATCGCCATTGCCGCCGCCACCACAAACCTAGCTCTCAGCTCCAGATATATATATATACACCTCACAAATCACAACTAATTAACTACACACATACGCATATACATATGCACATTACCCTAAGCTCTCTCCCTCCTCTCTCTCTGGATTATTGGCAACGGAGGAGAAGGAAGAAGAAGATGAGGCGTTGGACAGATGAATAAACGAATGGATGAACGATCGATCGATCTGGCAGCATGATCCACGCAATGAAGAGGTACCAGCTGCTAGCTGCTCGGTGGAGGCGACGACCCATGGCTGGCTGAATGATTGGCTGCATGCGCCGTTTGGTGGACAGCAGAGGATTAAAGTATCTTTCCCATCGATTTGGTCGTGTTTCACATCGGCACCGGCAGGCAGGCCGGGACACGTCGGCGGAGGATGGATCGACCCTGATCATCGCGGCAATGCGACGGCAACTAAGCGCTCACATGCCAGTCCAAATGAATTAGCTAGCTTCGTGGGCAATCATTTGGGATCGAATCTACGGGAGATAGGATTAAAAGTTTGCTATCCGTTGACATTCTGGGTTAGTTACCAACCTGTTCATTTTTACTAGTGGCGGTCAGCTAGGATCCGTCGACGGTATTTAAAGTAAAAAAAAAAAAACAGAGAGCGAAGTGGCCTGTGCACCCGTGCGTTTGCGTGGCTAGATTTGTTTTGGCGTATAGAGTTTATCTCTAACTTATAATCTATCTCTAATTTATTAGATCGGATATAGAGTATATCTTTAATATATTATATCAGTTTTAGTATTTAATCTGAATTTCTATTTTCTTTGTTTATTCTAAGCTACATAGAATTTTTTTTATTATTTATGTAAGAATTTCTTTCATTAATCTAGGCCGTTATAATTTGGTCCCACTGTTGATCGAACGGCTAAAATAATCATATTATATCATCTTTAATATTTAATCCAAATTTCTAATATTTTCTTTTAATCTAAGCCGTTATAATCCGGTCTCACAAAAATCAGCGACGTAGATCTTTTATTTTTTTTCCTGATTTATGTAGGAATTCCTAGCTTTGATTGATCTAAGCCGTTACAATTTGGTCCCATCGTTGATCGAATAGCTGAAATAATCTGAGTGATGTGAACTAATTACTACAAGGAATTCAACCTATTGCAACGGCAATTTTTGTTGCATTAAACCCAAAAATGTGGCAATATGTGCATATTGCAACAAAACTAAAATCATTGCAATAATCTCCGTGGTAATAAGAAGTTACAACGATATCAAATCATGGCAATAAGTTCTTTATTATAACAATATGGTTGTTGCAATAGGTTATCGCCACGTTTGTGAAATGGTTGCTATAACTTATTGCAGCATATATTATTTCATAGCAATATCATAATGCAACAAAATAGAATTCGTGGTAAAAACTTATTACAACAACCAATAAATCACACAGAAAAACAAATACGTAGATTTTAGGATTCGAACCCACAACCTCTTGACTTAGAGTAACCTCACCTAATCAGCTCACCTCGCATGACTACTTGTCTAAAATATATCATGTTTTGTTTTGACCTTTTTTCATGAACATATTGCAACGAAATAAATATTGCAATATACCCAATATTGTTGCAATATGTATATATTGCAACGAAATCAAAATCGTTGCTACCATAGTAATAATCAACCACCTATAATCGTTGCAATAGGTGAATTTTTTTGCAACAATATAATTTTGTTGTGATTGAAGTTAGTTATTGCAACAATTTATTTTTTGTTGCAATAGTAGCTAGTTAATGCAACAATTTTATTTTCATTGCAATACATTCAATTTATTGCAACAAAAATAATAAATAATGCAACAATTAACGATTGTTGCGATATAGGAAACTTATTACCATAAAAAAAATATTATGTGGCAATAGCATTGGCTATAGTAACGAAATTTATTTTGTTGCAATCACTGTGTGGCAATAGGTAGAATCTCTTGTAGTACACGTGCTACAAAAAAATAGATAGATAGATATACACGTGCTCACGTAAAAAAGTACAAACTCAAGATAGCATAACTAGAGTACAAATCGTGAAAATTATGATTTCATTTACTTCACGCCATGAAAACGCTTGATGATATCATTATCCTTAGTTGCCTTTCCCCATTAGGATTTCAAATCAATCATCTTCTTTCCACGCCAATAGAGCCTAACTTAGGATAGCCGAGTACTATAGTGAATTAAATATAAAAGAAAAATAGACGATAGTGAAAATGAGATGCGGATAATGGATGAATAGTATTTCATTGCAGATGGCCTAAAATATACATTGCATAAATATACGCATTGTCACATATTATTCACCAATTGTCTATTGACAAGAGGACAATAGATCTACGGATTGGAGATTTAAGGAATGGGAAAATTCTCTATAATTTGTGAATAATTAACTATATTTTGTACGGCTCTATCATGGTCTGACTGGTCAATAATAGCATAGAAAAGAAGTAACTGAAAGTAAGATACTAACATACAGTTAGATTGGCAATGCAATGATAAAAAAGGAATTGGTGAAATAATGTCAGTGGTGCACAATACATGTGATTTTCTTCCTTTTTATTGTCTAAAGCTAACATGAACATGGTGTTGGAGACAAACATGCATCGACCTATATAGACAAATAACTCACGTTCTCACAAATACATATGTCGAACATTGCAAGCTCTGGATGGGCTGGATTATTGGCAATGGAGGGATATTATGGGAAAGGACAGGACGATGGCGCTCACGGATGCTCACATGAACAATCTGGCAGCATAACACTATCCACACAAGGCGCACACACGTCACCACCTCAAGGCGACGACCCCGGCACCGGCAGGTCGGGACACGTCAGTGTTGGATCAACAACCTGATCAGTGATCACGACAACAGGGAGGATTAGTAATTAATTCACTTAATTTGTTTCCTGTCGGGATAGATATTGCTAGTGAAGTGCTAATTGGGATAATAAGAGAGATCAAAACACACCCCCAAATGCCAGCTGCCCAATTGGCTTCGTTGGCAATCATCTGGGAACTCATTGTATGTACTCATCTGCGGAAGATATTAGTACTACTCTATATGTGATTGTTTGTTGACCGTTGATATTCTGAGATAGTTACCGGTCCGTTCCTTTTTACCAGTGACACTCCTAGAGTTAGTGTAAACTACTCATATGGTCACTAAAATAACTCCATTTCGGACATCAAAACAGTTTTCCAAGCACACCTTTACCGACAATTACTAATACAGGTTAGAAAAAATTGACCTGATACCACGGAGAATTTGCACTGTACCAAAATAAATTGACCTGCAGTTTCTCATATTTGTGATTTTTTTTTTGAACGAAAAAGGGGCAGGCGCACTGACATTTCATTAAGAAGGAGAAATATTTACAAAGTGCAACTCCGAAAGAAAACTACTCCATATTTACAAGGCTGGCCGAAAAGCCCCAGCAACGGATGTCATCCCTAATAATGGAGACCACCGAAGGGATGGTGAGGAACTTCCCTTAAAAAATACGACGGTTGCGCTCCTTTCAAATATTTCAAACAGTTGCAATCACCAAACCACCAAAGGCTTTACGCTCCGAAGCGCGGAGCCGCTGGTGATTCTGGAGCCACCAACTAGAAAGGCTTCCAACCGGACGCTGAATGGAAGTGAATTGATTTGGTAGCACAAGAGTCCAAATGCTACTAGAGAAGGGACACGACGATGTGAGGTGGTCGATTATCTCCGGGTTTGCCTGACAAAGGCAACAGATGGGATCGTGCGGCCAACCCTTTTTGGCGAGCACCTCAGCCGTGTTGATCTTACCGTGAACAAGGGTCCAGGCAAAGAAACGGCATTTTTTTTCCACGTCAGCTTTCCAAACGAGCTTGTGGAATTCCCAACTAGTGCTTCCAGTGAACTGCAGCCTGTACGCAGAACGGGTCGTGTAAGACTGGTGAACGGAAGGCAACCAGAAGATTTCGTGTAAGACTCGTGTAATATTTGTGAAATTTAGAAACTGCTGAGCTAACATATAAATTGCAGAAAAAGGACGAGAGATTACCGTTGTTCCCTTATATTAGTAGAGATGCCACTTTGCTACTATTGGGAATTTTTTACGAGTTGTTGCCGATGATTGAGAAACGGATTCTCTGTCGAGTTTGTTTTAATCGAAGGAAATCAAAGGTTTCCTTTTGTCGTGGATTAAGCTCCTGAAACATTGGGAATTGCATAAGTAAAATACTAAAAATAAAATAAAGAGAGACATGGGGGCTCAGCTTGAGATAACAATCTTACTTCAGCAGACTGATTTCGGCGAGTATGATTACAATGTGGCTATGGCTAGTGCTATTGCCTCAATGCTTCGTAGACGGTACTAAATGATTCCCCTCGGGGGTATTTACATTGTGATAATTATATCTCCTACACGTAACATCCTTTATACATCGAGGTTGTTATGAATCAATACAAATAAAATCATACCTTTATACAGACACAAGATATATTTGGACATCATAAGGTCGGCGGGGTAGGCTTCAAGGGCGTGTTTGGTTTGCCACCTGCGCTCGCCAACGCAGGTGAGGGCTCGCCGTGAGATTTGGCGTCCGTTTGGATAGCCGCCAACGCCTACCGCCGCCAACCGACGCAGACGCCGACGAAGACAAGAACGCCAAGACGCGAAAGCATTGGCGCGGGCGAAGAATCGCCGCTAACGCCGCTAACGCAGCATGCGCGAAGCTGTCGCCGAGGCGCCGCCGTGGGTTGGCACGGCAGCGGGCGGCGGTGAACCAAACACGCCCCAAGTCTTCTCAAAATCTTCCCAAATCTTTCTTCAAGAGCCTGGCCCACAAACGACAGCAGTCTCCGTTAGCCAAATTAAGCCTAGCCCAATTTGGTGATCCGTGGGCTGGTCATTGTCGTTGGTTATGCTTGCTCCAGGCCTCTATCATCTCGTAGCTCGTTCCTTTGCACCTTGAGCTAAGGGGTAGCACACATAGCCTTTTTTCTAAAATATCATGATCGATAGATAGTATAAAATATGAAATAATATTTTCCTCTATAATTGCCATTTACTTGTGTCACTAAAATTATTATTTTTTGCCAAAATGTTATCCGTAAAATTTTATTTTTAAAAAGGATCATCTCTGCGGCAGTCGTTTGTGTTGCTGTGACCCAAGCATCCCTATTTTCCTTCTCATGCCACCATGAAAGTGGAGCTCGAACTAATTTTTTATTTTTTTAAAAAAAAAATCTAAAATGCGTACAATGCATACGAATCTGCAGATGAGCAGAGTAGGCAGCACAGCACCAATTAATTAATCATCATTGGCAAATGCAGCGCATATATAATCAGTAGCAGAATGTGCATACATAGCTAGTTGCTGAAATCCTTGAGCCTTCTCTTGAGCACGTCCATGGACTTCTTGCGCGCGGCGTGCCTGTTGTTGCGGTTGGCGAGGCTCCCGAAGAGGCCGTCGGCGGAGTCCCTGAACTTGTCGCAGACGATGGCGAGCTTCTTGTAGTCCAGCGAGCCGTAGTTCCTCTCCCTGATCACCGGGTTCATGAAGTTCTCCGGCTGGCTGCTCAGCAGCAGGTTCACCAGCTGCCTCGTCTCCACCAGGCAGTCCCTGAACGTCGTCTCCTTCCCCGTCGCCGCCAGCCCCGTGCTCTCGAACTTGTCGTCGGCGAACTCCTCCAGCACCCTCAGGTCCAGGTCGATGCCCAGCACCGCGTCGAAGGTGAAGCGCCTCACGCCGTCGCTGAGCAGCGTCGCCATGATGGAGTCGGCGACGTGCCCCACCGCGCCGGACACCACCTTGTGCAGCGCCTCCAGCGGCAGGATCTCCTGGGCGGTGGACACCAGCGTCTCCAGGTAGATCACCACCTCGTTCGCGTAGTCGTTCGGGGTGTCCGGCGCCGCCTCCGACGTCCAGTTCACGTTGTCCAGCAGCGCCATGAACTCGTCCACCTTGGCGTTCGCGAGGTTGATCAGCGCGTTGTACGACGCGTTCTGCGACGCCGCCATCACCGCGCGCGCCGTCAGGCCGCCGCCGCAGCCGACGAGCGCCCACCGCCCGGCCACGCGCCGCGGGACGCCGCAGAGCTCGCCGGCGTGGAGGAGGTGCATCACGCAGGCGTGCTCCAGCACCGCGATGTTCCCCGACAGCTGCATCAGCTGCGAGATGGAGAGCGACCGGGCGTACACCATGTTCAGGAGGCTGTCGTTCACCGCCTCGATCAGCAGCCGGTCCAGGTACCCTTTCACCAGCTCGAACAGGCTCCTCTGGCTCTGCCCGCCGCCGGAGAGGTAGCCGACGGAGTCTTCCACGAAGGCCCTCACCACGCGGCACACGTCGGGGACGGACGAGGAGAAGGGCGCCACGTATGGCAGCTCCGGCGGCGGCGCGCCGGCGGCGTGCTCCTCCGGGTGCAGCAGCGCCGCCACGTCCGCGGTGTACTCGCTCTCCTTCCTGATCACCATCTGCTCGTACGAGTCGTTGGCGAGGATGTCGTCGATCCGCCTCCGGCACTCGGCGAGGAGCAGCTGGTGGTACTTGTCGCTGCTCCGGTCGAGGACCTCCATGAGCGCCGTCGTCGTGTAGCCCATCCTCCTCACGACCACGCCGAGGAGCGTCACGTAGTCCTTCACGACGAGGAGGTGCGCCGCCGTGGCCATGCGAGGGAACTGGTCGTCGAGGATGGAGACGATCTTCGCCATGGCCGTCTCCCACGTCGCCTCCACCTGGGCCTCGGTGAGCAGCGCGTCGGCGGTGCGGAGGACGCGCTCCTCCACGACGAAGAACCCGGCGACCTGCGCGAGGAACGGCCGGTGCGACTCCAGGAAGGGTTGGGACGTGGAGATCTGCATGTCCAGGTTGAGCTGCATCAGCCTGTTCTTGTAGTAGTAGTCCCTGAACTTGTCCCCGATGCCGAGGCACACATGGATGTAGTGCGCCCGGTACACCGGGGTGAGGTCGAACTCCGCCGCCGCCGCCGCCGCCTCCTCCTCCGCGTTGATCCCATCTCGGTACACGTGGCCCTGCCTGGCGCACATCTCGGCGTGCCTCTGCCGGGCCAGGGACGCGTGCTCCACCGTGGCCTGGCCGATCTGCTTCGCCGCTCGCCGGATGTGGACGAGCCAGTCGTTGAACTCGCCGCATGCCTTCTTCTCGATGTACATCTTGAGCAGCGGGATCTGCTTCGCGACCACCTTCTTGAGGAGCTTCACGGGGATGTGCTGCAGGTAGCGTCTCTGGATGAGCTCCAGGGTCTTGAGGGCCGGGTGGAACTTGCCGCCGGTGATGTAGCCGTTGCACTCCGTGCAGAGGCCGGTGACCTCCACGCACAGCTTCAGCGTCGTGATGGCCTCCCCGACGTTCCTCTTCACGGAGCAGAGCTCGAGGAGGTCGTCGAGCCTGAGCAGCAGCGCGTCGGCGGCGTCCTGGAGGCGCAGGTTCTCGCCGGAGAGGAGGACCTTGAGCTCGTCGGCGTCCACCAGCACGCCGCGGAGCTCGTCGACGGCGAGGATGAACTCCTCGTAGTGGAGCCGGCAGAGCTCCTCGATCTCCACCTCCTTCTTCTTCACCAGGCCCCGGAGGTTCTGCATCAGGGCCTCGGGCTTCCCGGACTCGAAGGCGTGCCGGATGATGGGGCCCAGATCCTCGCCGTTCGCGATGAACGCGGCGAGGCCCAGGCCGAGGCCTCCATCGCCGCTCTCCACCACACTCTTCTTCTTTGGCTGAGCAGCCATGATTCAGCTGTAAAAAAGAAGAAAAAAAAGATACATATACACAGTTTAGCACACGCTAGCTGGCACGCATGTACTGGCGCACTGCTGCTTAACGGTCTCATCCTAAACTTGCTGCTGGCCACTAAACCAGCAACTAAATGCATGCATGAGCATGACCACATGACCGATGTGACCCGGTTAATTAACCAGGTAGATGCGCATGCATTCGCCGTTTAATTTCACACGGCATGACTTCTCGCCATGCATGCATATATGCGTCCCCGTTCAACACTGTTTTTCCACGTGGGGATGAAACCCCGATTTCCATTACCAAAACAGTCAACGAAACTAAGAGTGCAAAACTATTTGTATTTTTTACCTGGGGAGAAGTAAATTTGCTGCAACGTACGTATAGGTATTGTTCTTTTCAGCTTTGAATTGTGGAAAATTTTAATTTACAAAATACTACATCATTTATTCTATATAAAAATAAATTTAATTTAATTAAGCTGAAAAGAACAAAGCCATAGTAAAATTGGAATTAAAAATAAATTCATTTTCTAAATAAACAAATCCAGACATATAAATTAGACTTTATATTATGATGAATAGCAATATTATATATATATAGGACGCCGGAATGGGACTCCATGGAGTCAGTGCTCCATTCCTTATTGTCGTCGGATTTCATCAAGATTCGTGCACACAAAGTAAATACATGCACAACAACATTATCATTTGCCATACAAAGGTGTGAATACAATAACTGCGCGATTAATTGTTTTCAAATAAGGCACGAGCATGTGCTCCATGGAGTCCCAGATACTTTTACTATATATATATATATATATATATATATATATATATATATATATATATATATATGAGATACCAATATTAATTTCCAGGATTAATTTCTCGGATTAAAATTCAAAATGAGAGTGGTTAAGAAAAAAGTTTTTGTTTACTATTTAGCCCACTGCTACAGTACTCGTCCACTGCTACAGTATTGCTACTATTTGATATAGTGCATGCTCACTATCAGCAGTACTAAAGATTTAATTCAGATTTAATTCTAATTTTAAACAGGATCTTTGCATGTTGGCGAAACCAACAAGACAGCCGGGTTTCAAACAAGGTTGTAAAATTCTACTCAGTACTCACCATATTTGTCACTAGTTTGTTTGTAGTTAAGTCTTTCTTTGGCTATCAACAGTTCAAATTGTATGAGATAAATTTTTATCGTCTCCCCAGGCAGTTCCACCCGAAGGGAATACTTCTCTATGGCGACAGAGTTCTCCCTACCCGCTCAGGGGATTTCTAAGAACAGTTCGCAGAGGTTTCTCCTATAGGGTCCTTAGCATAAAAACTTAAACCATAAAAACCAAACTGACAGGACATAGAGATTTTCAAAGCTAGAACTACTTCGTTCCACAAGCTAATTTACATATAATTTTCCCTTTCGGGAACCTCCAAAGGGTATTACAACAGAAAGAAAATTACCTTCACAGGGCAGGCATACACAGTTTAGCCTTCTTACAATATGCTATTTTACAAGAGGCTAGATTACACACTACTAATAATATTAGGGTGAAGCCTCTCTTCTGACGCTCAGGGTCTTCTGAGAGAGATGGATGTGCTGGTTTTTCTTCGATGTCTTCTGCGTTGCCCATGGAGTCCCATTTATAGGGAAGTGGGAGCGCACTCCTTCTCCTTCTGTTTATAGCGATGATTATTGGTGTCTCTGTCAAGACATATATTCGTTACGAAGGCATATCTTCAAGATCATGACGAATCTTGACGGTGGGTGAAAATCTTCAAAATCATAACGAATCTTGACGGTGAGTGAAAAATGACCATAAATGATACCTTCTGGATGAAGTCTTCTGTTGCAAGAATATTTTATAACTTTTTATGTAGCTACTTTCATAATGATTACTATGGTACTCTTACGAGTACTTTAACTAAAATACTCCTACGTTCCTAACCATTAGATCCGTTTCCCACCTCCCCGTCTCAGCTCGATTTTCTACCCGCAGCCCTCCCGCCGCCTGGAGCTTCTTGCGCGCTTGCGCCAGCGCCACCTCAAGGCCAACCTCAAGTCGGCGCACCGCCTCCATTGCCCCCACCCGCCGCTCGCTGCACGGGCCGTCACGCTCGCCTACCTCGACACCGCTCGGCGCCGTCGCAGCGACCTCGTGATGGGCCCTCGGCGCACTACTACGGAACGGGCGTTCAGTCCCGGTTCGCAACAGCCTTCAGTCCCGGTTTCTAAACCGAATAACCTTGAGATCGATGCTGCGGCCATCATCCGATTACTGAACCGGACTAAATCTCTTCTCAACAGTAGGCTCGAAGACACGTTGAGCGATTCTTACCGTTAGTTCCGGTTTTACCTACCAACCGGACTAAAATGTGCACACGTGGCGTCAGATTAACTCGCCGGGACACTCATCGTCCCGTTGGTTTTTCCAACCGGAGTGAGTAGTATTAGTCCCGGTTTTAAGTACCAACCGGATGATCTACTCACACGTGGTGGAACGGGTGCCTCGATGACACTATTGGTCCCGTTGGTTGTTCCAACCGGACCGAAGCGGTATTTTTGAATGTTATGCTTATTTAGTCACTAATTAAACCACATTTAACACAATTAGCAGAAATAGCATTAAATATTACAAATATGTATTACGTCAGACCGGCTCTAGGCATGGTAAGGAAATCATCCAGCCATACTGTGCGATTACAAATATTCAGAGTTTACAAACATGTTTTACAAATATTACACTTTCTCCCAACAGGTCCCAAACGTGACCATGGCAACAAAAGCAGGGCCAGCAAATTAAGAAGACAGATATGAGCATAGCAGAGGATATATTGAGCATGGCCCTCATTCTAGCATCCTTGGCAGTTGGCACCCATCGTCTTCTCTTGGTACTTAAGCTCAATCCTCACCAAATGTCAAGACAGTGGCAGCAAGGGCAGCAAATGTCTGCGAGCCCAAGAGTAGAATACAAGATGAGCATCGCCAGAGCAATCAGACAGGAACAGCTAGAGCTCATGCTACGTTCTCGGCGCCGAGGCCCGCCACATTGATCGTCTCCCGGTTGAGCGTTGACCCTAGCACCTCCTCCTACAATCCAAATTAAACACTATTATTTATCAAAAACAGAGAAATAGCAACATGCTAGTATTTAAAATTTGCGGAACGGAATAACACCACGAAGCCCACAACATAACGGATATATAAATTTGATCTTTACCTTCTATCTTGTCGATGTCGTCAAGAACATAAGCGAGGAAGGGCGCTTCTCAAAAGATAACCTTCCGTGCCCAAAGACTCCGTGACTCCACGCCATGAAATCTTCATTCGCTCCTTTGTTAAACAACAAATATGTATTAGGTAGCTAGCTAGACATAAGTATCATACAATGTACACAAAGCACATACACTTTTTATCGGGATCTTTTACGTGCATCGCTCCTCGACGGTTGGCTAGTATTTTTGAAGGCTCGAATCTTATTAAGTATAGGGTGGTGATGCTCGCCCATCGGATTTATGACCTCATCTAAAAGGAAGCCGCGATTTGCTCTTGAATTGCTTTGACACGCACCGCGATAGTTCCGACCTTTTTCCAAACCTTTTTTGCCAACTTTAGGGAATCTATCATTAAATAGGAATTAACATATCAATCTTTCAAACTATAGAAAATGTTTGCAGTAGCTACCTAGGCGTTATTAAGGTAGTAATTATATATTACTCACCCCAAACCCTCGTGCATTTTTTCTTGTGTACTCAAGCGGTGCCCCGATGAAGTTGTGCATCATCTCGCACACATAGTATCCGCATAAATTGTTTGCGGTGGTTGATACAAGACCGTGGTCGACGAGTTGAAATCGTGAAATAGATCATGGAAATTACGTTAACTAACAAAATACTTATAATATGATATACATACATGTTTAGCGATGTGCAAGTCGAAACGTGTCTTGAATGTTCCCACGGTATTCTTGCGAACGCTGCGAAGGCACCGCACATTTGATTACAAGTTATATATAATTGAGTTTGTTTGATATGGAGAAACAGAAATAGTAAGATATGAATGGAAGTGGAATGTACCGGTTGAGCATGGCGAGGAAGTCTTTGTACTTTTCAACTGGTCCCCTTTTCGAGTCCATGACCGTGATCCCGCTATGATTTAGCTCTATAATAAAAGGATCCATGAAAGTCGCACAAATATATGTCAACGCGGTTTACTAATTAGTTCCAACAAGCAGTTAACAAAAGGAATTAAAATAAGGCGGTACGAAAACACGTACCTAAATTCGTAGGGTAGAAGTATATATCTTTTGTGTCGTTGTGCCATTAGCCCTTCGTAAATGGTGGTCTCTGTTTGTTGTGCCCTCATGTTAGCAATGTACTCGTTAATGACCAATGGGTCAAGAAAGCCAAATTCATGGATTCCTCCATTGCGCATCTTTTAATCTCCATTCTACATAAGGAAAATTGATTTAGGCCTCGAAGTTAGTATAGTATACCGGCCAGCACGATCGAAATTTACAAAGAATACACTTACAGCTCCCAACAAACCACCATGGCGACGTCGACCGCCAATCCTCGATATAGGTAATGCGAACCTCAAATTCAATCAAGAATTCAAAGTCCCCATGGTAGAAATGGTGTTGCTTGAAGACGACGCCGAACATTTCCATACCATTTTCGGCTGCGCACAAATACCAATCATGGAGTTGCCGCATCTTCGTTGTTAGGCGGGGAAGCTCCTCACGCCTTACGAGCGATCCACCTTTCACATATTTCCATTGTACCTCTGAACGGGATGTCCTTAAGGCCCAAGACCATTTCGGATCAAGCCCGGCTTCAATGTAGAAATTCCTTTGCGCTTCCTCTTCGGAATCTGCTCTTCGATGTTCCTTCTCGATTCCTTACGCAAGATGCGCCGTAGTCCGACACGGCCGGTCTTTTCGGTTTGTCGATCTTATCCTTCAACGATAAGATACACCTCTTGCCTTTGTGCCATTCGTCCGCACTGGCCGGACCCTCGGTGGAGTTGGTTTGTTCGCAAAATGTGCGGTGACCTCGCCTCTTACTATCCGCTCGCTTTCCTCTTGGTCATATCATACGGCAGACTTGGAGGTGTTTTTTTCGGATGACCTAGGCCCTGTCTTCTTGAGAGGTGAAGGCCCCCCATCACGCCGGCTTGACCTAGCCGGCACCTTCTTGGGAGCTATTTGCTTAGTAGGGTGGTCTGTCTTGGCCGGTGTGTTAGTTGGAGTTTCGTGTGAGAGGACTCGTTCAGGAGTTGATACAGGAGACCGTGGAGCGGACACGGGCATGTTACCTTTGAAAATTATGAACCGCTTATGCCACACGACGATCTTCGTAATCGCTTCTCCTAGCTTCGTGGTCCCATCACCCCTTCAATGTCGAGGTCAAGGTCCTCGTACTCTGCATACCTCTTCCACGGAGACCTTGGCGTAGCTCGGGGTATCTGTTGGCCATGGATGACCCGCCTCGCCTCCATTGGGAAAGCCATGCCTACAGCTGCCTTGATGGAGAGGTTCCGCGCTCCGAAGTGCAGCTCACAAGGTGTCGGCTGCGTGATGTCGTCCACGGGATAGCGGGCCAAGTCTTCTTCGGGCAGCCCACCGGAAGCACAATTGCTCCGCCGCATGGAGGGCTAATGACGTTGGGATTACCGGGCGGTTCTGGTGATCGGCCTCCGCGCCGCTCAAGGCTAGCCGCACCTCTCTTGGATTGCTTCTTGTATGCTCGCTTTGTTATGCTGCAGATTGCTCTTCAAGGTCGAGGAGGTGTTGTGCTGTCGGCCCTTGCTCCTCGACCGACTCTGATATGTCTCGCATCTGCGGAAACCAACCTTCCACGGGGCGACGCCAACGCCTCGTGTACGTCCGTGGTGCTCGTGGTTCAGAGGGCCTGGTTAGCTCATCGTTTCTCCTATTTGGCACGAAGATGCCTTGGGCCGACTCTTCGTGCGCCTCTTGAAGCCTTCTTGTAACATCTCTGATTCTTTCACCAAAAACTGGCCTACCGTCGTCGTCAAGGCCGCCGTCATGACCAAAGAACCAATTCCTCGATCTGTCGGACCATCTCATTGTTACGGGCTCGACACCTTTTACAAGCGTGTCATGTTCCTCTTCTCCCATTTGGGTATCGCCTTGCGGTAACCACCGTGGGCGAGACGATGGTGGTATTGCTTCTTTCCCGTATTTTGCTTATTATTTTCACTCATACTCTGACCTTGTTGAGAAGTTTTGTACCCTACAAATTCATCCCAATGATCTTGCAGCTTTGGATATTTATTGAAGTCAGGGAGTACATTATTCTTAACGTACTCGTTGTTCAACTTCTTCTTGAACGTCTGGAATGCCATTGCCATCTTCTTCAATGTGTAACTCTTCACCTTCTGTTCTGTCCCTTCGGGGAAGGTGAAAACTTGTTTCATATCGGTCCATAAGGTGTTCTTGAGGTCTGCAGGTACGTCGTCCCATTTGACAATGCTAATGGGCACGTGGTCCCTAACAATCGTTCCGAAAGTCGATCTAAACGGCCCAATCGCCGATGCTGGCTTCAGAGGCTCGCCTTCCTCGCTGACTTCGGTGATTATGTGCCTTGACTTCGGCCTCTTACTTTGACCTCGCTGACGTGACTGGGTACTGGTTTGATCGGACCGGATGGCTTCTACGGCCTCGGTGGCTTCGACGGCCTCACGGGCTTCCTCATCGGCCTCGGTGGCTTCTACGGCCTCACCGGCTGCCGCAGGTTCAACTCTGTCATCCGGATGAATCCCAAACATCTCCATCAAAAATTCATCATCACCAATCCCTCTGCCGCCATTGTAACAAATAAAGGCAATCGAAAATACAAGTGCATCCTCACATAAGGCGTTGATAAATTGCTTGCAAGTTTTAACTAACTTGTGAAGCTAAATCAAATAAGCATTTGCAATGCTTTAGGTCACGTAACAAACAATTCAACAATGTCGCAGCGAATAGAGGCTAGAGCAATGTTTGTATGTGAAATAGGTCGAGAATTAACAGCGACACGGATGACCTCTCGTCGGAGGGAGTTGTAACGGCGGCGACGCCGGAGAGGGTTGTCGTGGGCGGCGGCGACTTCACGGGCGTCGTCGGACGATGTAAGCGGCGGCGACACGGACGGTGGTGTCGGAGAGGTTGTAGGGCGGCGATCGTGGTGGCGGCGTCGTCGGAGGGGTGTCGGCGTGGGCGACGAGCGGCGGCGACGTCGGAGGGTTGTCGGCGGGGCGACACGAGCGGCGGCGACGCTGGTGGTCGAGTGGCGGCGACATCGGCGCCGGCGACGCCACGGCGCGTCGTCCGAGGGTTTGTAGGCGGCGGCGAGGGGACGGTGGCGTCGGAGGTTTCTAGGCGGCGAATCCGGTGGCGGCGGTGTCGACCTAGGGTTAATTTGGCACGGTTTAGGGTGAGTGTTTTGAAGAATTGGGGGAAACGGACATATAGGGGCATCAATCCCGGTTGATTCCAAAAACCGGTATTACATCTAACTATCAATCCCGGTTGAAACCACAAACCGGGAGTAAAAGGTAACTGACTTGCGGGCCATGCAAAACTGCATTGTGTCTACAGGCCTTCAGTCCCGGTTGCAGTTTTAAACCGGGAGTAATGTTGGCCTTCAGTCCCGGTTGACTAATGCAACCGGGAGTAATGGTCCTATTTTTCAAAAATTGTGGGATGCAGGGGGCAGAAGCGGGGCTCGAACCGCGGCGGCACAGTGAGCCCGCACTTTCGCCTCGCGCTGCTAACCAGTTGGACGCCATAAGCTTGTCAATGGAAAGGGGGGCGCATTGTTTAAATGGATTGAAAATATCTATTATGAGAATTTCCAGAAAATGTGGTTTCTTTTAATATTGGAAGTATTATTCGTAAATAGTTTATTACCACTCTGTCATACCAAATATTATGATATATTCATTGTAATGTTTAAATTCCTGTCGTCACTAGAAATTACATTAAAGAGTATAAAATTCCAGTTAATTCCGTTTAGTAGAATAAATATCAGTAAATTCCATTAAAATTCTAACAGGATACATTTTTGGACTTAAAAAAAGAAGATTCGCATGAAATTAAGAAAAACTAAAACTACTACATAATGTCTAATCGGCGCCGCCTCGCGCATCCTTCGCTATCCTCCTCCTCCTCGTCGTCGTCATTGTCACCCTCGTCCCATTGTCGTGGTCTCGACGACGAGCCATTGCCGTCGGCTTCGCCACCGCCGAGTTCGGGTCTGAGTCGTCGGCCCCTCCGGATCGTCGGAGAGATCGTCGTACATGTCGTCGTCGGACCACCATGGCGCCTCATCCTCTTCGAACGGTGCCCTCGAGATGCCACCAGGAGTGGCAAAACTCAGAGAGCCTCCACCGCTTTGGTGGTGGCGACGCAGCGGCGATGAATCGAGCTAGAAGACATGGCGGCGGAGGTATAAGCTCGTGATGTTGATTCCGCCCAAATTTATAAGGGCTCGATCGATCTTTCCATTTTCCTCGTGTGTTGGAAAATGTAGGCGCCTGCTGCTCGCGCCCCGATTAATTACATCGGGAGGCGAACAGAGCGACGCTTAGCGAACCGAGGAAGGGATAGAAGCGACGCGTGGGCGCGAAGCCTTCGATCCGGTTTAAAACACCCACCGAGACCGATAGAGACAATCGACCAGGGCCTGCATAACCGATGGTCACAAAATTCTACGCCTATCGGTCCGGTTGGTGGTTTAAACCGGGCGTGAGAGCGATCAATCCCGTTAAAAATAAAAGCCGGATTAACGCTTTCTTGACGCGTGGGCCCAAGTTTTCTGGCGTGCGTTGGTGTGCCTTGATCCGGTTTGTGGTTTAAACCGGAGTAATGGTCCCATTTTTCAAAAAATGTGTTTGTAGGGGCGAAAGCGGGCTCGAACATGGCGGAACAATGAGCCCGCTTTTGCCTCGCGCTACTAACGGTTGGACGCTATACGCTTGTCGGTATAAGTGGGCGCATTGTTTAAATGGATTGAAAATATCTAGAAAATGAGGTTTCTTGTAATATTGTAAAGATTGTTCAGTAAATAGTTTATTATCATTATAACATACGAAATATTATGAAATATTCATTTGTAATATCTAAATTCGTCGTCACTAGAAATTACATTAACTAGTATAAAATTCCAGTTAATTCCGTTTAATAGAATAAATATCAAGAATACGCTTTATTTGCGCTACTAACCAATGGACGCAAAACGCTTGTCGAAAATGAGGTGTCTTCGAAAAAATAATTTAGTACATATATGATTATCAGAAAAATAATGATAAATAGTACATATATGCAACTACTTTGTTTTTACAAGTGATCCTTCGTTGTGGTCATGGCGTACGTAAGGGGCATCGTCATCACCATTGAGGATAGTAATGTCTACATCCACCGAGAAAGGCGGCACTGTTGAACTGATTATACTCTTGTTCATCCGTTACGCCTCAACTCCGACAATCCTTCTTTTACCAGAAGAACAACATGGTGTCTTGGCTTATCAAGATACAAGTATTATCCTTCGCCTTTTGGTACTCCGTCCCTTTGCATTTTCGGTTTGCTATCCATGTCAATCACATAGAAAATCAGTGACATCATTGGCGAAACACGAACGGTTCGTCCTCAGAGGCCACTTGCTTAAGGTCCACGGTTGTCATCCGTGCATCAATCAATCTGAATAATTTGTCGGTTTGACCCATTGGCATCGAAATAGAGGGACTTTCAAAGGTCCGTACTCGAGCTCCCAGATTTCCTCTATAAAACCATAATAGGTGTCCATGTTTCCATTTTTGTCCAATGCATCAATTCGAACACCGCTATTTTGGTTCGTGCTCTTGCTATCATGAGATGCAGTGTAAAATGTGTATCCATTTATCTCATACCCTTGCCATGATACGATTGTCATTGATGGTCCCCGAGCTAAGAGTTGCAATTGTTCGTGGACACCCTCCTTGCCCAACAGCTGCTTTTGTAGCCAACCGCCAAAACTCTCTACTTGCTTGTTTGCGATCCACTTTTCTGACCTCCTAGGTATTCGTCTCGTAGAATCTTCTCGTGGTCATCGACATATGGAGCCACTAAAGTCGCTTGCTTCAATCTTGTGAAATGTGCTTGTCTAAATGATAGTATATCTTTGCAAAAGGATTCTTTTCTCCCTAGAGTGCCTTTTCCTTGTAGCCTCCCCTCATAGCGTGATACAGGCACGCCAATCGGATTCAATTCATTAATGTAGTCGATGCAAAACTCAATCACCTCTTCTGTGCCAACACCCTGGGCAATGCATCCTTCAGGCGAGACCGTTACTGAACATATTTTTTAGCACACCCATGTACCTCTCGAAGGGAACATGCCGTAAGAAGACGGGTCCGAGAATTTCTAACTGTTTCACCATGTGAACCATGAGATGGACCATCATATCAAAGAAGGACGGAGGAAGATCATCTCAAGGTTGACCAAAGCGGCGACAATATCATCCTCAGATTACATAACTTATCCGGATCTATGACCTTTTGTGATATGGCGTTGAAGAACGAGCACACCTTCACGATTGTCCTCGTACCTTGTCCGCGTAACACCTCTCAACATCACCGGCAACAAGCTGGTCATCAACACGTAACAATCATGCGATTTCACGTTTACGATTTTATTCTCTTTTGTGTTTATAAGTCTTCTTATGTTCGACGAGTATCCGGAAGGACCTTAACATTGTTTAACAACTTAATCATGTTCTTTTCTCTTCTTTGCTTGGAGTGTAGCTCGCAGGATGGAGGTAATGCCCTTTGTCTCTTTCTTGCGGGTGTAATTCTACTGAGTCCTAATAGTTGTAAGTCCTTCCGTGGTGAATAGTATCTTTTGATTTGCCGTACATATCTAGGAATCCTAGCAAGTTCACACAAACATTCTTCGTTATATGCATGAAGTCTAATGAGTGGCGAACCTCTAAGTCTTTCGAAGAAGGCAAATCCCAAAAATTGATTGCTTCTTCCAACTAGCCTTCTTCTTAGCTTCTTCAGAGGGAGTGATGGGACAGGTTTGCTACCATGACCCTTTCCAAATACGATTTTCAGATCCTTCACCATGGAAAATAAATCGCCTCCAATGTGATGCTTAGGCTTCTTGCGGTCCTCTTCCGTCCCATCAAAATTAACTAAGTTACTCCGTAACGGTGCTTCAGTTTAGGAACCTCGATGACCCATGTATACAACCTTCCGAGAGTTTGTCGGTACTTGTCTTCCATATCGTCCAAGCACTCGATGCGGGCTTTATATCCCTTGATAGATAGGCCCGACAGTTACCAAGTCTTGGCGGTCATTGATGGTCACGAATAGTAATGCACGTGGGGTGAAGTACTCTCTTTGTATTCATCCCATACACGTACACCATCGTTCCACAATGTTAGCGGATCTTCGATCAACGGTTTTAGGTACACATCGATGTCGTTCCTGGTTGCTTGGGGCCTTGGATGAGTAATGGCATCATAATATACTTCCGCTCGACACAACCAAGGAGGAAGATTGTAGATACATAGAGTCACCGCCGTGTCTTGTGATTGGTGCTCAACTCGCCGTGAGGGTTCATCCCATCTGTACTCAACGAAACCGTATGTTCCTCGCATCGCTTGAAAACTCCGGGTATTTCCTATCAAGTTTTCGCCACTGCGACCCATCTGCGGGATGTTTTAGCTTTCCATCAACGTTACGAGCATCGCTGTGCCAACGCATCATCTTCGCATGCTCTTTGTTCGCAAACAGACGCTTCAACCGAGGAATTATAGGAAAGTACCACACCACCTTAGCGGGGGTTCTCTTCACCTTACGTGCCCCCTCTACCTCACTGCGTCATCACGCTTGGTCTTATACCGCGATGTTTTGCACACGGACAAAGCTTCCAAATTCTCACACTCATTGCGATAGAGGATGCAATCGTTCGGCATGCATGTATCTTCAGACCTTCAAGCCCAAAGGACAGAGCTTGCTTGGCCGTATGTAGTTTCGTGCAATGTGTTACCCTCTGGAAGCAACTTCTTCATGAGGCCTAACAACTCGTTGAATCCCTTATCAGACAATCCATTTGCCGCCTTCCATTGCATTAGTTCTAGTGTGGTACGCAACTTTCTGTGCCCCTGTCCGCAGTTTGGATACAACAGTGTTTCATAGTCCTCCCAAAGGCGAAACTTTTCATAATGCCTTTTATCAACGTATTCTCCTCTCCATCAAGCAGCATCTGGTCTATATCATCGCCGCCAAACTCCCTGCATATGTTCAAATAACTGTGTTGGCCAATGTTAGAGATATTATCGCCCACTGTTCTTCTTCACCCGTGTAATCTCTACTTAGCGTGCTTGGTCCAACAGTATAATTTTCCATAAAACCTCTTGAGATCAAATGAAAATGAATTTGCTCACAGCTTACCCACTCCTTTTGATTCTTGCAATCAATACATGTGCAACATATATAGTCTAAGGTAATATTGGTTTCAACATGACGAATAAAAGTTTCTAAACCCTCCACGAATCGCGAGGAACATCGGTCCATGTACATCCATCGCCGATCCATCGCATTATACATATTCATAGCATTGAGTGTAACGATACCTTGTGATCAAATACACATATTGATACCATACAAACAAACATCTTGCAAGGCTAAATACTCCCGGGTGAATCAAGAAAGATCATCCATCGTTGATACTATTAGGAATTTGGTGTAGATATGTGGAATTAAAATAATAATATTTTTAACATCCATCATTCATGAAATACCCTTCCCAATCCTTGTCCCCTCCATTAATCAATGCTAGTACACATGCAAACATGATTTAACAATACACATACAAACATAATCCGATACTTCACATACAAGCATCCAATGATAGTACACATTAAAATGCATCAATAAACATACAAAGTCTGCAGCACGTACAATTATAATAATTGTTCAGACAACAACAATTCTTAAATGCATAAAAATTAAATTAAAAAGTACAACATAGAATGTGATCTCGATGTCTCAATCACACTCTATGGGAACGTGACTTCCCCTTGCCCTTGCCCTCGCCCTCGCCATCGCCATCGCCATCGCCCTCGCCCTCGCCCTCGCCCTCGCCCTTGCCGCCTTGCCCTTGCCCTTGCCCTTGCCCTTGCCCTCATTACCACCATTCCCGTCGCCATCGCTCTCGCCATCGCTCTCGCCCTCGCCCTCGCCCTCGCCCTCGCCCTCCTCATCACCACCGCCACCGCCATCGTCGCGACGTGGCACATCATTGGTCGCCACGTATTTTTTGTCTTTTGCGCTTTTTCTGTGGGTATTCCTTCCCCCACAACAAGCAATGGTGGAGGGCAAAACACTTTAGAAAACAAACATTTTGGACCTAGTTGGAGGGAGCGTGGTTTCGATGTTAGTGGCGTTGTCACCGGTCCAACAAGACATCCTAAATCTGGGCGGAAATTTAATGGAAAAACACGCACAAAGGTCGGCATTTGTAGTTCTTGCCGTAGCGATGGCGGCGGTGGCTCGCGGCGGCGATGGCGATGGTGGCGATGGGATCGAAGCGAGGACGCGATGCGGTGGATAAATGTACCTCGGGCGTGGCGGAGAGGCGCCGACGAATGGCGCGGCGGCTGCGACGACGAGAGCGGGCGAGGCGTGGTGGCAGGACGACGCGGCGGCGCGGCGACACGAGCGCTGTTCGATGATGATCCGATGATTCCGATCCCTTTCACCGCTTCCCAGTAGCGGCGAAGAGAGGCTCCCCACTCCTCCTTGCTCTCGCCTCGGCGGCTCCTTGCTCCTCGGCTCGGTCTCCGCTCCTTCCTCCTGGCGCGTGCGGCGACCTCGGCAAAGTGCGGCGATAAGAAGACGACGCAGGACTTTTTGTTACCGAGGAGAAATGGCTCCAATTATCGGAGACCAGATTAGTCCCGGTTTGTCACACCAACCGACTAATAGTTAAATATCGATCCGGGTTGTAACACCAACCGGCCTTTTGTGACAGGAGAAATGGCGCCAATTATCGGAGCCGGTGTTAGTCTCGGTTGATATTACCAACCGACTAGGACTCCCACCGCAAACCAACGCGCTAATCGATCTATTGGTCCCGTTGGTGGAACCAACCGCGCAAACCGTCTTTTGTCTCGTTACCATTGAACCGGATCGAAGGTAACCTCAGTCCCGGTTTGATGGTAATCTGGACTGATGTGCCGGGATGGAAGGCCCGTTCCGTAGTAGTGGCGCCGTCTCCCCCCGCCGTGTCGGTGGCAGGCTTGCGAGGCCCCTCGCTGACAAACGGCGCATGCCACGCGGTAGGGCCTCCCCCGAAGCCGACGACGCACCCCTGCCATCCAGCTCTGCCTCGACTCCCCTTCCAAGGGTCAGGCCACGCCATCACCGCCGGCATGTCTCCATGACCAAGGACTCGCATCTTTGCTTCCGTGCTCGGGGTCTACCTGAGAGCTGCTTGACGATATGCCTCACCGAGTGACGTTGAACAAGTTAGGCTTCTCAAGAGATTTTTTGAAAATTTCTAACGTAACATTACTATGTTTTTCTTCCTTTTCCTCTTGGCGACGAAGATGGCAGAACCTTGATTACTATCTGTATGGTTAAGGACTGAGGACGGGCTCCAGCGGATCAAGATGTTTTGGCAATTAATTCATATGGAGGGTGACGTGCTATTTCACCGAACCGTCAACTGTGGAGAATTTCTTTTTAGTGAATTTCAATTCCGGTGCTTCGATGGTCAGTTCTTAACATCAAGTAACGAGCTATTTGCAGCTTCAGCTAATACTGAGAAAACATTGGACTTGGCCTCCAAAATCCTACACATACCTAGAAGCTTTGCTATACGTGAGTACATCACAAACTTCAAACTTGTAGTTTAATTTACTTGCTAGCATGTTACAAACTTGTAGTTTATTTCACTTGCTTATTTATAAATGAATTTGAATTGTAGTAGTAATTAAAACCTATATTTTTTATTTGTTGTAAATACATATTCATATAGAAAACATGTGTTCTTGTCTTTTAAGACACCTATCACGTGATGATATTTTTATAGTAAACAAAGGCTATGACTCCTGTAAATCCATGTGCCCATTACAGTAAATATTCTTTTCAACTTCTGTAGTATATAAACCCTTACATGCTACCCCTTTTTTTCACAGTGCCAAATGAGGATGTTCAAGATAAAGTCGAGGGCAGTGATGATGGCACAACGACTGCAATGGACAAAGCTGATGACATTGCCCAAACAATAGAGGTCCTACGCAATTAAATTTTGTAGTAGATACATGTGTGTTCATGTCTTTTAAGACACATGTCACGTGACAATAATTTTATAGTAAATAAAGTCTCTGCCTACTGTAAATCCATCTACACATTATAGTAAATATCGTTTAATTGTAAAGATTAAATTATTGTAAACTAATTATTGTAAAGGTCATTAGAGTCTTATTGTAAAGATTCTAGTAAAGTTCATTAGAGTATTATTGTAAAGGTCCCTATCACATTATTTTAAATTTTATTAGAATATTATTGTAAAGTTCATTAGTATCCTATTTGTAAATTCACTCACATGAGTGTGTTTTGTTGAATAGATGAGTAAGGCCTATGCCAGGAAAAGGAAAGGGGTTGTTGAAAAAGGATGGTCTAGCCGTCGCTCGATTGTCTCCACCGCGGCGCCATCCACCGCCATCGATCGGAATCCTCCATGGAGACATTCTGCATCGCGGCTCTATTAGTAAAGTTCATTAGCATCTTATGTAAAAGTTTTTATCGCATTATTGTAAATGTTTTTATCACAATATTCACTATTGTAAGTTTTATTAGCATATAATTGTAAAGTTACTTAGTATCCAATTGTAAATTTACTGTAGCTATGATTCTAGTAAAGTTCATTAGTACCTTTTTGTAAAAGTTCTTATCACATTATTCTTTTTTATTTGTGGTAAACACATATTCTTATAATAAACATGTGTTCTTGTCTTTTAAGACACCTGTCACGTTGATGATAATTTTATAGTAAACAAAGGCCTCGACTTCTGTAAATCCATGTGCTCATTATAGTAAATATTCTTTTCAAGTTCTATAGTACATAAATCCTTACATGCTACCTCTTTTTTTTTTCATAGTGCCAAATGAGGATGTCCAAGATGATGCCGGGGGCAGTGATGATGGCACAACGACTGCAATGGGCAAAGCTAATAACATTGCCCAAGAATAGAGGTCCTAGGCAATTAATTCTTGTAGTAGAGACATGTGTATTTATGTTTTTCAAGACACGGTCACGTGATGTTAATTTATAGTAAACAAAGTCTATGACTACTGTAAATCCATATGTGCATTATAGTAAATATTGTTTAATTGTGCATGAGAGATCCTTACATGCTATCAACATTTGTTTTATAGTAAAGACTTGTGTGTTTATGTTGTTAAGTCATCTCTCTAAATTACTCTCATGTTTAGAGCTTGTCATGTGCTTCCCGACCCTTCCTCTATCGCCCAGATAATATTTTTTACTTCAACAAATCTGATTTTTATTTTAACAAAATAGGTTTTACTATTTTTTGTATTATAGTAAAGTAGAGTAACAATTATAGTAAACCAAAATTTATTTGGCAAAACCGGTCTAGTTTTGTTGTAAAAAAATGTTAAAAATATGTTATCAGACATGTATTATTGTAAATAGTTTGAGGTGGTTGGTTGTATACATGTAGTACTGGTAGTCAGATGTCTGACTTTTGCATCAAAGTTATCAGACATGGTTATGCAATTTTGTTATATGTGTATAGTAAACTGGAATTAAATGGTTTGATTCTCATCTTAATGTTGATACCTTCATCTTTCTTCTCCATTTTAATGGATTTTTGCATCCATCAGTCATGTATACACTGCTTACGATTTTTATAGGTTTTTGTATATCAGCCACATGTACATACTACTTATATATATATATATATATATATATATATATATATATATATATATATATATATATATATATATATATATATATATATGAGATTTGCTAGTGTACACTTGAGTGTACGGAGCCTCCGTGAACTTCGATGGGTTTTTAAAATTAGAGAACTTTAGTGATCGATCCAAACCGTTGATCTTGTTCGTCATGTCAAAAGGTAGCCACCAACCAAGTTTCGTATTTTTTTGCTATTTGTTTTCTAATTTTGAAAATCAGCCTTCTAAATAGTCGTGGAGCGTCCAAAAAAGCTGATTTTCAAAATTAGAAAACAAATAGCAAAAAAATTTGGAAAAATACGAAACTTGGTTGGTGGCTACGTTTTGACATGACGAACAAGATCAACGGTTTGGATCGATCACTAAAGTTCTCAAATTGCAAAAACCAATAAGTTCACTGAGGATCCGTACACTCAAGTCCACGCTAGCAAATCTCTCTCTCTCTCTCTCTCTCTCTCTCTATATATATATATATATATATATATATATATATATATATATATATATATATATATATATATATATATATATCTCTCCATACTCAGTGGTTTTCGAAATTCGAGATGCCTAACAACCGATCCGAACCGTTGATCTTGTTAGTCTCATCAAACGTTGTCGTGACCAAGTTTCATATTTTTTGAATTTTTTACTATTTGTTTCATATTTTTGAAAATCAGCCATCCAATTAGTCGTAGTGCGTTCAAAAAGCTGATTTTCGAACATAAGAAATAAATAGTAAACAAATTGAAAAAATATGAAACTTGGTCAACGACAACGCTTTCAAAGAGACTAACAAGATCAACGGTTCGGATCAGCTTGTTAGGCATCTCGAATTTCAAAACCACTCGAGTACGAGAGATCTCACTCGAGAGTACGCTAGCTATTCTCTCTCTCTCTCTCTCTCTCTATATATATATATATATATATATATATATATATATATATATATATATATATATATATAGAGAGAGAAATGCTAGCGCACCCCAGAGCACGGAGAGATCCGTGCTCCCAACAACTTTCAAATCCAAGATGCCTAACAACTGATCCGAACCATTGATCTTGTTCGTCTCACTGAAATGTAGCAAGTGACCAAGTTTCGTATTTTTTTGAATTTATTTACTATTTGTTTCCTATTTTTAAAAATCAGCCTTCCAATTAGTCGTAGTGCGCCCAAAAAGCTGATTTTGAAAATAGGAAACAAATAGTAAATAAATTAAAAAAATACGAAACTTGGTCATCGGCTACATTTTAGTGAGACTAACAAGATCAACGGTTTGATCGGTCGATAATAATCTCGATTTCAAAACGCTAGTGTACTGAGAGATCCGTGCACCCCTGCAGCACTCTAGCCATTCTCTCTCTCTCTCTCTCTCTCTATATATATATATATATATATATATATATATATATATATATATATATATATATAGATAAAGACTAGAATACTCCTAGGAGTATTATAACTATAATGCTCCTACATCTAAAATATGACACGTGTCTCCTTCCCTCTCTCTTTCCACGCGCCATCCCTTCTCCTTTGCATGTACGCCTCCCTCCTTGCACGTGTCACTTTTTTTCGTTTTTTGACGTAATTTTTTACTGGAAGCTCCGATCAACAAATCGTTTGCGTCATCGTGTTCCTAACATTTTTTCAAACAAAACTAGACCGGTCTCAATTTTTAAAATTTTCTTTACTATAACAATGAACAAAGATTTACTACTTTGTGTTCAATACTTTACCACTTCTTTTTGTACAGTACGTGTGCAATACTTTGCTGTACAATACTCTTTTTACTTTACATATACAGATGTTGTGTTTCATAAGTAGTAGTAAATTGTTTCTTACGATATAGTAAAGCAAAATTTTACCACTAGCTAGTGTTCTCTGTGTTCAATACTTTGAACAATGCTTTACTACAATTGTGAACAAAGCTTTACTACTATATGTTCATTACTTTACCACTAGCCGCTTTACAAGATTCGTCAAGACGACATGCACAATACTCCGCTCATACAAGATACTTTTACTACTTTATCTCAGACAAAGTATTTGTAGCAAAGTGTTTCATTGTACAATACTTTACTACTCCCTCCGGTGTCAAAATACTAGTCGTTTTAGATACAATTTAGAATACCAATGCCCCTATAAAAGGCTAGTTGATTCATTAATTGGTAGCAATGAATTTATGAAAACTTTTCCCATGGACCAATAGATGCACCTGCATGCCTCTCTTTTTCGCTTCCCAAAGATCTCATCTAATTACTACTCTAGATGAAATACTTAAACGACAAGTTTTTTTGCACTTTGGATAAAAGGCTAAAACAACTAATTTTTTGACACCGGAGGGAGTACATCACATATCAACACTAGTAAAAATATTTTTATGAGCTATATTCTCTGTCGTAGTAAAGTATAGCATGAAAATAGTAAAGTACAACTCGTTGGTGTAGTAAAATATTGTTAACAATTTTACTATGGCAAGTGGGGTCTTGTTTTGTTTGAAAAAAATATCTGTAACACATTGGTGCAAATCATTCGATCATCGAAGCAACCAGTGAAAAAAATATAACCAAAAAACAAAAAAATCATTCGTAATCACACAGCATGCGTCCTCACTGCAACGAATATTAATTACGTATTATCTTTACTGTTGTGCAGTAGTCACTTTTCTACATCGCATACGATGTTTTACTGATTTGTGACAGTATGACACAAAATTGAAGCTGATAAGTAAAAAAGGTGGTCGGTGGCAAATTTGGGAGTATCGCAGCTATGATACTCCTAGGGGTACAATTTTAAATTTTTAGTTTACTACAATCACTAATAAAACTTTACTACTCAGTGTTCAATATTTTACCAATAGTACGTGTATAGTACTTTGTTTGTACAGTACGTGTACAAAATTTTGCTGTACAGTACTTTACCTGTCTTGTTTATGTAACATGTTGTAGTAATGTCTACCACAAAAAATAGTAAAGTAAATAGTAAAGTTTTATAGATATTTGTCGGTGTAATAAATACCAGGGTGCGAAGCGTCCTGAGAAGATCAAGCGGGCCCCACGCGTCAGGCGGGCGACAAGGCCCCAGCGCGTGGGCGAGGCCTTAGAAGACTAGGCGAGGGCCCCACACGCCAAAGCGGGCGACCGTGCCCGGCGTGGGGGCGAGCCCATCAACAGTCCGGGCGAGGGCCCCACGCACTGGGGCGCTGGCGAGCCTCTCGGCAGACGCGTAGAGGCCCCCCGTCAGCGTTGCCGGGCTGCGTGGCGAGGCGCTCGGAAGGAGTCTTCTTGGCGAAGGCTTTCCCTGCTGCGAAGGACGAGCGCATTTAATGAGACATCACGCGCGGATAGACAGCTGAAGAAATGATTACCGCTACAGTGATCCCTGCAGGTCTGAGTGGTTGTCACTGTGGCGCAGTAGAATTGACCGGCAGAGAGAAGGTTTGCTTGACATAGCCGCCCGCGTCAGGAGGAGCAGACTGGGCCCCACCTGCAGCCTCACCGGTGTGACTTTGCGGGTCAGAGGCCGCTTGGCACGCTGCGAAGCGGCGCCGCTTCGGCGTGGCGCAGCACGTTGCGTCTCTTCTGTCGTGTCTCGTCAGTGTACTAAGAATATTGTACTGCCTACCCCCATGGCTCTCTCCGTCAGTCCAAGGCTTGTATAAAAGGGGCGGAGAGAGAGAGTGGAGGGGGAGGTTCGGGGTACGTGCGCTTTGAACACACAGTTCACAAGCATTCTGTAACCACATTCCATTCAACCACAACAAGAAAAGAGTTAAGACTCAGCAGGAGTAGGACCATTACCCGCGAGGGGGTCCGAACCTGGGTAATCCTCGTGTGTTGCTCTTTGCTGCGCCCCACGCTCAATCGAACTGAGCTCGGCTGATAGGCTAGAAGGATAGAAATCTGACTAGGGGTGTGATCCGCGGTGGTTGAAGTGGGGAACACGCCGTCAGTGGCGCGCCAGGTAGGGGAGCGCTAGCATCAGTTCCTGCTCTTCGACTTCATCGATGGCGGATCAACAGTCCGCGATGGACCAGGAGGCGGCTGCTAGAGCCGCGGCCACGGCGTCGGCCGCGGCAATGGCGATAGACCAGCCAGGCGGCAGCCATCCGCCGAGGGTTGGAACCCTAGCTGAAAGCGGCCGCCCCGTTCAAGCTAGGCGACGCCTGGCCCTGGAGGAGTGCACCCCAGCACAAAACCTCCATGCGGCCAGGGCCCTGCTGGACAACCCACCGGTGCCGGTGACTCCGGACTCCCCGGCGGCTCCGTGGCGGCGATCTGGCCTTCGTCGATGCCGCCCTTGCGGTGGTGCAAGTTTCGGAGGTGCGGAACCGGCGTTTCGCTTCTTCCGTTCTTTCTCGCCTCGCAGCCTCTCGCGATCTCTTGGCGGGGGCGGGTCGCGACGACGTAAGCCAGCGACTCCACGGGGGATCAACCGGCAAAAGTGGCGGTGAACTGCACCTCCGGCCCCATCTCGGAGGACCGCCACCTCATCGCATGGAGAGGATCTGCGCGACAAGCTCCGCCCGGCGGCGCGACCGAAAGCGCGATCAGCGCCCGACGCCGCCGTCCGTGGGGACCAGCGTGACTCCGTGAGGTTGCCCGGCCAGCGAAGGGGGCTCTTGGCGCCGCCCGAGCATCGAAGCGACGGACGAGGGCGAGGCCCAGAGCAGGAGGTTTCGGCGTCGGTGCCGCGCGCTTTCGAGGGAGCTGCGCGCGTCCATGGCGGAGAGGTTCCGCCCACCCCATCGAGAAGTACGACGGCTCCACCAACCCTGACGAGTTCTTGCAGATCTACACTACGGTGATGCAGTCGGCTGGAGGGTCGGGGAAGGTTCTGGCGAACTACTTCCACGCAGTCCTCACCGGCGGAGCCCGCTCCTGGCTCATGAACCTGCCCCCGGAGTCCGTGGGGTCATGGAAGGAGCTCTCGGAGCTCTTCATCACCAACTTCCAGGGCACCTTCGAGCAGCCCGGAGTTGAGAACGACCTCCACAACGTGGAGCAGAAGAAGGGAGAGTCGCTGCGCGACTACATCCGGGGCTTCAGTCAGGTCCGCAACACCATCCCTGACATCTCCATCGACGCCGTGGTCACAGCATTCAGGAGAGGCGTCCGAAACCCTAGGGTCAATGAGAAGATGGCCACCCGCAAGATCAAGTCGACGGAAGAGCTTTCACCACCGGGCGCACAAGTCGCCTTCAAAGTGAGGCTCGCTCACTGCCGCTGCATGCGGGAACAACAAGGAGGGCGAGGCCGGGACTTCGAAGAATCCCGGCGGCAAGGACAAGAAGAAGCGTAAGGCGGCCGAGACCGGACAGGTCCTGGCCGCCGAGCGTGACGACGACGACAACGACAACGAAAACGGGCGGCGGCACAAGGCGAAGCGCAGCGGGCGTAAGAAAGGAGGAGGTCGTGGCGCCGGCGGAGCGGTCCCGCAGGGTGGCAGCGGCGCGCTATGGCGATCGCTGTGGCGCGACGGCTCCAGCTGCCGCGACGAGGGAGACTGCCGCCCGCGAGTGGAGCGGGGCTTACTGTCCCATCCACCGCAATAGTTCCCACGACTTGGCCGATTGCCATGTCGTCAACAAGTTGGTGGACAAGCGCGTCCACGAGCAGCAAGCAGCGTCCGGCAATGGCAAGGGCAAGGAAGCGGCTTCGCTTGGTTTCCAACAAAGCGAGCGCCGGTTGCCGCTATCCACGGCGGATCGGCCACCTATCCGCCCCACGCTAGCTTCAAGCGCATGCGATGAGGAGGTGTCGCCGCCGCGTTCGGCGATGGGGTCACGAGGCACCGGGCGTGGTCGAGCAATCGATTGCGTTGATCAAAGCCGATCACCCCGCCAGCACCGCCGGCCCGTGGTCCAGAATGTCAAGCTAGGGCGGGTGCTGGTAGACGGAGGGAGTTCCCTCAACCTCCTATCCGCCCGGGTCGCCAAGGCGCTCCAGATTCAGCAGCAGGAGCTTCGTCCGACGCTCCCGTTCTCGCATCGCGCGGGCCGAGTCCGCCCCGGCTGGGCGCCGACCTCCGGTGACGTTTGAGGTTCGGCAATTCCGCACCGAGATGCTCGAGTTCGAGGTGGCGGACTTCGACCTCCCGTACAACGCCATACTGGATCGGCCGGCGCTGACCAAGTTCATGGCGGCTTGCCACTATGCGTACATGATGCTGAAGATTTCGGGGCCAGCTGGCCCCATCGTCTTGAAAGTGGACCACCCCGAGGCGCTCCGCTGCGACAAAGACGCTCTCGCTCTGGCGGGGGCAATCGGCGCCCAGAAGGCCGAGGCATCGACTCTGGGAGCTCCTCCGGCGAAGACCCGTGCCTCCCCCGGTTCGTCCGCGGAGGTTAAGGCGGTCTCCCTGAGTGAGTCAGACCCGGCGAAGACCGCTCGGTAGGCGCCTCTCGGCGCCAAATAGGAAGGCGCGCCGCCTCCTTCCTCCAGTCTAACGCAGACGTGTTTGCGTGGCAACCGTCCGACATGGCTGGGGTCCCCAGCGAGGTGATTGAGCACAAGCTGGCGACGTTCCCCGGCGCGCGACCGGTCATGCAGAAGGTCCGGAAGCAGTCGGTGGAGCGCCAGGAAGTTATCCGCCAGGAGGTGGACAAGATTTTAAGGGCGGGGGTCGTCCGTAGTGTCGCCCATCCCAGGTGGCTCGCGAACCCCGTCCTCGTCAAGAAATCCAACGGACGGTGGAGGATGTGCGTGGACTTCACCGACCTCAACCGGGCATGCCCGAAGGACCCGTACCCGCTGCCCCGCATTGATCTCATCGTCGATTTCACAGCGGGGTACGAGCAGCTGTGCTTTTTGGATGCGTACTCCGGGTACCACCAGATTAGCATGGCCGAAGAAGATGAAGACAAGACCCCTTCGTGACGCCCATGGGCGTCTACTGCTACACAAGGATGGCGTTCGGACTAAAGAATGCAGGCCCAACCTATCAGAGGGCCATGCACATCGCTCATCGTCCTCAAATAGGGCGGAACTTGGAGGTGTATGTCGACGATCTGATGGTAAAGTTCAAAAAGGCGGAGGAGTTGATCGGTGACCTAGAAGAAACCTTCGTCAACCTAAGGAAGTACTACATCAAGCTCAATCCTGAGAAGTGTGTATTCGCCGTTCCGTCGGGCAAGCTGCTAGGTTTCCTCGTCTCCCAGAGGGGGATTGAGGCGAAACCTGACAAGATCGCGGCGATCGAGAACATGAAGCCCCCGACGCGGCTTCGGCAGATGCAGTGCTTGGTGGGCTGCTTGACCTCCCTGGGCCGCTTTATAGCTCGCCTGGGAGATAAAAGTCTCCCACTACTCAAGCTCCCAAAGAAGACCAACCAATTCGAATGGACGGCGGAGGCGCAGGAGGAGTTCGACGGGCTGAAGAAGTATCTCACTTCCCCGCCCGTGCTGGTCGCCCCGGACCCGGGCGAGCCGCTGATCCTTTATGTCGCGGCGAACCCTCAGGTGGTCAGCGCGGTGCTGGTGGCGGAAAGTGAATGTGTTCAGCGCCCTATCTACTACGTCAGCAAGGTCCTCCACGACGCCGAGACAAGGAACTCACAGCACCAGAAGATGTTCTACGCCGTGCTGACGGCGTCCCGGAAGCTGCGTCACTACTTTCAAGGGCGAGAGATCACTGTCTTGACCAAATACCCCTTGCGGGAGATCCTCTTCAACCGCGAGGCGACGGGTCGACGCTAAGGGGCCATGGAGCCGGCGAATTCGACCACGTTCGCTCCCGAACGCCATCAAAGTGCAAGCTCGGCGAGTTCGTTAGCGAGTGGACTCCGCGGACACGGAAGTCAAGACGTCCCAGCATTCGCGCCAGGACTCTCTTCTTGACGGATCGCTCCGGCTTGAGGGGCTAGGGCGGTGTCGTTCTCGTGTCTCCCACCGGCGACATTGTCCCGCACTGGTGGTCTTGGAGTTCAGCGCTACCAACAACGCCGCGAATACGGCGGGCTGCTCGCCGGGCTCGTGGTGGCTTGATCCTCGGCATCCGCGGCCGCAAGTAAAGGGCGACTCTCTCTCCCGGTCATCAACCAGCGAGGAAGGATTTCACCGCCGATCCCGCTATGGCGGCCTACAGCGGAGGTGCGCCGGTTGGAGCGGCACTTTGAGGGTTTGGGCTTCGCGCATGTCCCTCGTCGCGACAACTACATGGCGGATGAATTGTCCCAGATTGCCTCGTCAAAGGCACCTGTTCCGGCTGGGGTTTTTGAAGAAAGACTCACGCTGCCGTCTGTCGCAGCCCCAATCTCGGCGGGGCGACACTTTCCTCGACGCAGCCCCACATCTCGAGGAGACTTCACCAATCTCGCCATCTGACTCCCGGTTGGAGGGAGGAGGCGGAAGAATCACGAGGCCGTTGAGACGGAAACACCGGGACAGTGCGAGTACGCCGGCGACAATGTACGGAACGCCGCCACACTCGTCCGGGAAGGTCGCGGATGGATCAGATCCTAGCCTACTGCGGGACGGAGTGATCCCACGATAACGCTGCGTCCGAGAAGATAGCGCCAGGCGCTAAGCGCCACGCTATGGTAGGTGGGGACCAGACGCCCGGCGCAAACGGAGTTCTACCGGCGCGCCACTCGGGAGCGGGAGTGCAATTCTCTCGAAATCCATGGAGGCATGTGCGGGAGCCATTCAGGAGCCGGGCGTTGGTTGGGAAAGCTTTCCGCCATCGCTTTATTGGCCCATCGCCTCCGTGATGCCTTCGAGCCGGTGAGGAGATGCGGCGTGCCAATTTCAGGTTAAGCAGATCCACCGACCGCCCAGCGCCAGAAACCATTCCGCTTCTCCCGCCGTTCGCGGTCTGGGCCGACATCTGAGCCCGTTCGCTGGCTACCGGAGGTTACACGATCGTTAAATCGCCGTCGACAAGTTCACCAAGTGGGTTGAAGCCACGCCAGTCCCGGCAATCACATTCGCTGCAGCCATAAAGTTTATGAAGAGCATCTTCGTCCGGTTCGGCGTCGCCAACAGGATCATCACCGATAACGGCGCACAATTCAAGAGCGCCGATTTTCAAGACTGGTGCGAAGAGCTGGTACTACCAGGCGTGCCGCCTCCGTTGCACATCCGAAGAGCAATGGGCAAGTGGAGCGGGCAAACGCGGAAGTACTCAAAGGGCTCAAGACAAGGGCTTTCGACCGTCTGGAGAAGCGCGGCAAGCGCTGGGCGGAAGAAGTCCCCACCAGACAGGGCGCCGCGACAACTCCCAATGTAACCACCGCGAGACCCCTTTCTTCCTGGTGTATGGCTCAGAAGCGGTGCTCCCATCAGAGCTCGCCTTTGGGTCCCCAAGGGTGGCGGCGTTCAGCGAAGACAGAGACCCTGACCGGCGTCAAGATAAAGTAAATCTCCTGGAGGAGATCGAGATGTAAGCGGCGATCCGGCCGCTGTATATCAGCAGAACCTGCGGTATCAAGCAAGACGGGTATGTGAGAGGACACTGGCAGCGGGCGACCTCGTTCTGCGCAAAATCCAGGAGCAGGCTGGGCGCAACAAGCTGTCTCCCCTGTGGGAGGGCCCTTCAAGGTGGTCTCAGTCTCCCGCCCAGGCTCAGTCTGGCTCGCCTTAGAGGATGGTCGCGAATTGGCGAACACTTGGAACGTCGAGCAGCTGAGGAAGTTCTACTCGTAGGTAGCTGTTCCAAGAGCTTTTTTTGGCCTTCCTTTAGAGCCGAGCGGCGAGGTCTTCTTCCTTCCCCGCTCGTCTCGGGGCTGCATTGTACAAAGCCATCTGCAATATAAAGATAAGTTCCGTCTCTCTGTGGGCATCTGTTCTTTTTCGCCTTAAAAGTCTGTTAGAAAGCATTCTGTTGAAAGCTGGTAGCGAAAAAGTACTTAAGGTTGATGGCCCTTTAGTTGCAAGGGCGAACGCTAAGCTTATACCGGGCGAGGCGAGGCGATGTAAGGCGGTTCTAGCCTCGGTGTCTGCCGGTTCAGGCAACGCGCCAACGACGCACCAAATGATCAGACCACTTCCTAAGCTAAGCTCTCCACGCATAACGCTTAAGGTCGGTTTGCCAAGAAGCCATAAGGGTTGAAGTAACCAGATGCCTAAGGAAAAAGCGCCACTTGCAGCAGAACGCTCGCCTAAAACTTTTTAGCGTCGCTTGTTTAGCCGCAAAAAGTCTATTAGAAAGCATTCTGTTGAAAGCTGGTAGCGAAAAAGTACTTAAGGCTGATGGCCCCTTAGTTGCAAGGGCGAACGCTTGAGCTTGCGGCTGGGCGAGACGAGGCGGACGTAAGGCGGGTTCTAGCCTGGTGTGTCCGCTCGGTCTAGGCAACGCGCCAACGACGGCACCAGCGACTAGACCACTCCCGGAAGCTAAGCTCTCGCCACGCAACGCTTAAGGTCGATTCGCCAAGAGGCCATAAGGGTTGAAGTAACCAGATGCGTAAGGAAAAAGCGCTCACTTTCAATAGAACGCTCTATCTAAAACTTTTTGCGTTCGGGTGCCCCAGTTCTTTTCGCAATTAAGAGTTTGCGCGAAGTTTGATCGAGACTCATGGCAAAAGAGCAAAAGATTGCATTAACAAGATTTGTACAAGACAAAAACAGATGGGGGAGTTCGTCTACTCCTCGTCTCCATCTCCGTCGCCCTCTGCTGGCGCAGTGCCGCCCATCATAGAGACACGGTTGGCGGCGCCGTCAACCCGTGACTGCTCGAACCGGTCCAGCTGGCGCGAAGGTTCTCCGGTGGCGGCGTCGAGGTCAAACGCGGTGTTTTGGGCGAGGCAGTTGCCCAAGACGAACCGCGCTGCTTCGAGAGCGTCGTGGCGACCATCTTCGATCGCCCGCGCCCGCAGCACCACCGGGAGATCGCGCAAGGCCTCGGCGGCGCGCCCCACCAGCGTAGACAGGGGCGGTCTCTCCAATGGAGAATACAAGGTAACGCCAGCCGGTACAGGGCGCCCCGAAGTTGTGATAAGCGGCGGCAAAGATGTCGGCGAGACCAAGACGCTCGAAATGTTCGCGGAGGTTCGGCGGCTTTGGTGGCCGAGGCGGCGGCGGCTTGCGCCACCCAGCCTCGCGCCCGCCGTCTCCAGGGGCTCCTCCCGCTCCAGCGCTGCCGCTGCAGCTTCGCCGACGGTCCGCGACGCAGAGGTTAAGCGCTTTCCGTGCCGCCAGTGTGGGCGAGGCACGAGCGCCTCGAGCGCCAACGTCGGCGGCGATGGCGCCACGGCGTTAGCGTCGGCCGCGTAACGGCGAAGGTTCTTCTGCCTCGTCTCGGCGCGATCTCCGCGGCGAGAGGCCTCGCCTCTGTCGGCGATCCGCGGCGGTGAAATTTGGCGAAGTCGTGCGGGATGGAGCTTGAGGCCCGGCGTCCCGCTCTATCCAACGAAGATAAGCGTAAACAGGTTCGATATGCGAAAACATGCAGATGCTAACCCTAACATAAAGTGTGCATAAGTGCAGAGAAGCTACCGGCGCGGCGCCAAAAGCGAAGTTGAAGGGCAGCGTCAAGCCGCTTAGGCTGCGGAGGTTGCGACGGCGTAGTCGCGTCGCCGCCGTCGGGCAAAGCGGCGCGCCAGTGGTGCCGGCGGAAGCGCCGCGCGACGTCAAGGCCGGTCGGCGGCGAAGCGCGCCGCAGAAGCGTTGGCGCTGAAGGAGCAGAGAAATCGGCGCAGCGGCGCTAGTTCCGCAAGAGTCGCCACGCCTCGCCCGGTGGCGAGCGGCGGCGGCAGAGAAGCAGGTTCCCCACCGGAGGGGCCGAGGAGGCGGCGAGAGCTCGAGGCCGGAGGGGCGAGCTCTCTTTGCCTCCTGCCCCTCCTCGCTGCCGCCGGTGAGGATGAGGCGGCGCTTCCGAGAGCGCGGCCGAGTCGGCAACACGCCAGGCGGCAGCAGCTATGAAGCTTTGGCGGCACCGGAGGCGGTTCGCGGATCTGCAGTGGTCCCCGCCACTTGGACCGCGGACCAGAGACCTCCATGGGGCGATCCCACGCAGCATCGCTATGCGCCCGTGATCCTGGGCCGCAGAGGGGCGGATGGTCTCCGGCAAAGAGATATCGCCGACGGGCGCGGTCAGGAGCCCCGCCAGCCATCGCCGAGCACGCTTCTCGGCACATTCTCGCGTTGGGTGCGAAAGAAGAAGAAGAAGCCATAAGTCACAAGGAGTCAAAGGAAAAGACATTCCAAAGAAACAAGAAACCTGAAAGATCGAAGGAGCATTTACCTCCGGGGACAAGGCGGGCTCCATCGTCATCGCCAGTAGTCTCGCCAGCGGGCGAACCTCATGCGAAGTGGGCGGGGCGGCGCCAAAAAAATCCGCCGCAACGGGTTCCGTGAGCCCGTTCTTGGCGGAGCTCAGCGTTGCGCCCCAGCATCTCCTCCAGCTCCGCTGAGTCGTCAGGCAGAGAACCCCAGCTGGCAAGGGATTCCGCCGGACCCTCGGGAAGGTCAAGGTCATCGCAGCCGCTGGAATCCTCCACGTACAGCCATTGGCGGTGCCAGTCCTTCCAGTTGGACTTAACCGTGACCGGGAGGAAGGCGGCGGCGTCGCGGAGCGTGAAGTAGCAGCTTCCAATGGCCCCGCTCGGGCGCGACCTCGCACGCAGCGTGAAGAGCCGGCGCCAGAGCGGGAGGTTTGGCATCGTCCCCACGAACATCTCGCAGAGGTGGACGAAGATGGTCGAGAACACGACAGCGAGTTGGGGGAAGGTCGCGCCGCCGATCTCGTAGAAGGCGAGCACCGCCAAGAAAAACTCCGAGTATGGCGGGACGAGCCCCGCCAGCATCGCCCAAGTGAAGGTAATAATCTCCCCGTCGCGGGGCTTGGCACGATGGTGCCGACGCGGAACCGGACGGAGGTGAGCGGCACAAACCCTTGGAGCCGCGTCGCCACTTCCTCGTCGACAGCAGAGGAGGGCAGAGCTGGCCCAGACGATGGCGCGTCCCCGCGGTGACCCTTGCTGCGTTTGGGCGCCATGGAAAACGGCGGAGGAGTTGGCGAGAAAAGAAGGTGGCAGCGGCGGAGAAGGCTTTGTGGCAGCGGCGAAGAAGGTGAAGGGCAGATTGTGGACTTAGCGTGCGGAAGGATTGGTCGCGGCACCAAGAGAAGTATTTATAAGCAAGGCGCGCGGGTGCGACGGTTTGGATTCCGCCCCCACGCACGCGCGCTATCATTGCCCAGCGTTTGATTTTTCGCGGCGCGCGGTTACCAAGGAAGATCGTGCGCAGTGGAGAATCAGCGTCTGACCGCCGCAGACGCGGGGGCCCCAACGATTCGCTCCGCCGCAAGAGAAACGGAAAAAAGTGTCTGCTGACGGTTCGCGTATCATGGTGGACCCGGCTACTGTCGGTGTAATAAATATCGAGTGCGGCGTCCCGAGAAGATCAAGCTGGCCCCACGCGTCGGCGGGCGACAAGGCCCCAAAGCGTGGCGAGCCCCTCAGCGCTCGGGGCCCCATGCGTTAGGCGGCGACAAGGCCCCAAACGGGCGAGCCCCTCGCGCCCAGCGGCCCCACGCGTCGGTGGGGGCGAGCCCCCCGCGCGCTGGCGAGGCCTTAGAAGACTAGGCGAGGCCCCACACGCCAAAGAGCGACTGACCCCAAACGTGTGGCGAGCCCATCGGCGCAGCGGGCGAGGCCCCACGCACCAGTGGCGCGCGGGCGAGCCCCGGCGGCGTAGGGCCCCCGCGCTGCGGGCCCGCGTGGTAAGGAGCGTTCGGAAGAGTCTTCTTGGCGAAGGCTTCCCCGCTGCGAAGACGAGCGCATTGTCGCGACATCACGCGGATAGACGGTGAAGAAATGATTACCGCCATAGATGATCCTCGCAGTCCGGCGGTACATCCATTGTGGCGCAGCAGAATTGACCGGCAAAGAGAAGGTTTGTTTGAGATAGCCGCCCGCGTCGGAGGAGCGATCGGGCCCCACCGTAGCCTCACCGTGTATTTGTCGGGTCGAGGCCGCTTGGCATCGCGAGGCGGCGCCGCTTCGGCGTGAGCAGCGCACGTTGCGTCTCTTCATGCGTGTCTCGCCGGTGTACTAAGAATATCAGATTGCCTACCCCTCGGCTCTCTCCGCCACCCAAGGCTTGTATAAAAGGGGCGGAGAGAGAGAGTGGAGGGGGAGGTTCGGGGTACGTGCGCTTTGAACACACAGTTCACAAGCATTCTGTAACCACATTCCATTCAACCACAACAAGAAAAGAGCTAAGGCTCAGCAGGAGTAGGACCATTACCCGCGAGGGGGTCCAAACCTGGGTAATCCCCGTGTGTTGCTCTTTGCTGCGCCCCACGCTCAATCGAACTGAGCTCGGCTGATAGGCTAGCAGGATAGAAATCTGACTAGGGGTGTGATCCGCGGTGGTTGAAGCGGGGAACACGCCGTCAATATTTGTATTGAAGCAAACTTTTAAAGCAATATTTTACTGGTCTGTGTGCAATAATTTACTACTAGCCAGTGTGGAGTATTCCGCCTATACTGTAAATGTAATGTACTCTGTCTATATAGTATTTTACCTGAAAAGTCCATGCAACACGTTGTAGCAAAGTGTCTCATAAAAAGTAGTAAAGTTTTATCGATAACCGTAGTAAAGTAAAATTTAAAAAATCGAGACTGGTCTAGTTTTATTCAAAAAAATGTCAGGAATATAATGGTGAAAATGGTTTGTCAATTCGAGATTTCAAAATAAAAATATGACACAAAAAGAGAAAAAAATAGGCTCATTCATGTACACACCACGGATGGCATTGAACCGCAGGCTGAAGACACGCGCATGGCTGGAAAGATAATTGCATGGGGACGACACGTGTCAATATATAAAACTAGGAGTACCCTAGTTAAAATACTCCTAGGAGCAACGTATCCTTACTCTCTCCTCTCTCTCTCTCTCTCTCTCTCTCTATATATATATATATATATATATATATATATATATATATATCTTGAGAAATCTATTGTCGACGGTTGAGATATCGATCTCAAGTCGCTAAGGTTCTTTAAGATTGAGATAGGAGACACGCCTAACAACCACGAACAACAAATAACAGGGAGACGAGTTTTTATCCTGTTCAGCCTCTCGGAGAGATAATAGCCCTCGTCCAAATTTCTTATATATCGTGGATGAATACAAGAGGTGGCTCGACGAGACGAACAAGTCTCGGCGAGATTATCTGATACAAGTCTTGCGATAAGCTATAAGATGATGGCGGGCCCCTTAACACGCCGTAGGGCTCATTTATATAGTCTTGAGCAAACCGACCTATCAAGGGATAATCGGGCCGGGCTAACTACGAGTTTGTAACGAACTCATACATGCCAAATACATTCCAAGGTAGATAAGGTATACTCCAATTCTTGGGGATCACGACTTCTATTCCAATCCGGAAAACCAACGTCCGGGTCTTCACGTAGCCGTGCAGAACTCTTGTTCGAGTGGGACTCAAACACGAATCCTAGGCCGTTATGCACCGTGCCAGCCAAGAAGCTGTTCGGCAGGATGCACATGGGCCTGATAGAACCTTCCAGGGAGCCAGGCCCTGATAGGCTGTTCGATTGGGCCGTCAGAGAGTGGGCCATGGCAATGGGCCGTAATTTAATCCCCGACAGCTAGCCCCCGAGACTCAAGTGGAAGGACTCACTAGAGTGGGGTCGTCCTCTTGAGACTCAAAGTCACGAAGAGGGTATTTTTCCTGCTACAAAGACGTGCAACAGATAACCAAACAGGTTATGGTTCAACCGAACAAGCCTTGTTCGGGACCGAACAAACCGCCCAATGATCGAAAGCAACTCATTGCGTCGAATGTAAAGCAACGTCTGTCCGAAAGCGAGCACTCACCTTCGATGTAGAAATCGAAATCCAGTCCCCAAGCGCAGAGCTCGTCGCGGGACGAGACGCTTCCCGGACGAAGAGCTGCCGGTCTGGCGAATCATCTCCTTGAGACCTAACGTCGCCAAGGAGGGATTGGATTCTTAGTAGAGAAGAGCGTACCACGCATCCGTAAGATCGATCTTCCGGAGAATGAACATAGCAAGTCGCGAGACGGACTCGTCTTCTTGCATCCGGCATTCAGATGCCTAGGAAAAGATAGGGGAAATAGAGAAACCACCTATCGGGCTAGAGCTTGCCCGAGAAAATAGAGATTGCGCTCTCGAGCGAATGTCGCGCTCAGGGGCGAAGGCGATGTGCCCCTAGACGTAGATCGTGTGCTAGGAGCAGACAATACATACGAGAGGAAGGTGACCCGAGACCGGCGTAGAGCTCGCCAAAGGAACTAGGTAAGGAGGTTCAGTCCCGAGCACGGAGCTCGTTAAAGGAACCGTAGTATGACCAGCGAAGACGTGCATTCAGGAGCTGCGCTCCCGGCGAAGAGCCGCCGGTCGAGGTGATCCACCTCGAGCACGGAGCTCGTCGCGGGAGGACGAGATCGCGCTCGGGCGAAGAACTGCCTGTCGCGAGGTGAATCACAACCCGATGCGATCGAGCCATAAGAGAACGTGTGAAATCAACGCTTTACCCATGACGTATTCCTTGCGGCGGTGTTAGCGTTGTCTTGGCAAGTCGTAACCGACGCTTGAGTGCCCGTTATGATGAGAATCGACTACGGTGGGCGAGGACTCCGTTGGTGGCGCATACCTTGACTTAGCCGAACTGTGAAGGTCGCGTCGCAAAGACGAAATCATATGCGGGTAAGTGAATCGGTCCACGGCATGCGCGAGCAAACCCGGAAGAGAGGGATGCGACATCGGTTTTGGTGGGGAAGCCTGGAACCTCGCCGCAACCATCACCGGAATCTGACGTTCCCCGTTCCTGTATTCCCTGTAGAAGACAAACAAGAAACGAGCCAGCAAGGGAAAAAAGAGAGCAAGAACAGGCTCTAAGAAGAGCAAAGAGAGTTTTGGAAAACACGCAAAAGCGACCTACCCGCACAAGACATAATTTTTCCGCACGTCCCCCGATAGCGTTAGTGTCACCTCGGCGAATCGCGAACCGACGCCAGGAGTGCCCGTAGCGATGAAAATCGGCTTACGGTGGGCAGGACTCCGTTGGTGGTGCATTGTTCGGATTACCGTGCCGGAAGGACGAGCATGGATAAAGAAGACGTGTGCGGGCAAGTGCAGCCTCGCTGTGGCTAAGACCGCTAACCGCAGAAGGCGACGGGACCTTAGCCGCAGTAAAACGTCGAGGCGAAATCTTATCCGGGCATGGACCCGTGCAGCGTTAGTGTCGCCTCGGCGAAAAGCGGAACCAGCGCCCAGAGTGCCGCTGCGATGAGAATCGCCTACGGTGGGCGGGACTCCATCGGTGGTGCACCGCCGTTAACCGAGCCGCATGTGGTCGTTGCGGATAAAAGACATGCTCAGACGCGGGCGCTCACAGAGCGAAGACCAACGAGGTTTTGAAAAACAACGCTAAGGAAAGGAACTGAAAACGAAAACGCATCGGTTGCGAAATTCAGCTCGAGTCCCAATCGACCGAGGAGAGGCGATCCTCCGAGGAGCCGGCCGAAAGCGCTTCAAGACCGCCGAGCGGCGCTTGAATCGAGCGAGAGTTCGACGAGCGACTTTTCACTGCAAAAAGAGCAAAAAAAGACAAGGACGAACAGAAACCAAGAGCAAGGCGAACAGCGCTAGAAAGTTTTAAGAAAACCGTAGAACGCTTAGCCTAACTCCCACCCGTTGTCTGCAGTACCGCCGAGGACTGAGTTTGCGAACTCGAGCAGTGCACAAGAGAAAGAGCGACGCTCTAGCCCCGTGCACGGACGATGCATGAAGACTGAGCTTGCGACTTCAAGCACGTCGTAGAGAGTTAGAGCGACACCCGTATCTGATCGACTCGTTCGAACCGCCGTTAACGTAAGTTAGGCGATTCGAAGGTAACCGAACAAGAAAAGTGCCTCTGCCGCGGAGGGCTTACGAGAGCAGGCTTTGCCAAGTGGTTGTGCCGTGAGCGGTAAGTACCTCTGCCGCGGAGGGCTTACGAGAGCAGGCTTAGCCGCGAGGCTGGATGCCGTGTTACGCAACTCTGAGTTTAGGAACTTGTTGAAACCAGATACGGGCAGGGAAAACCCTTAAGATCGCGGAGCCAAGAGTTCGCAAGACCGGGCAGCCATCAAGTGTTACCAGAGAGAAAGGGTAATCTGAGAAGACATATGGTGAGAAGGACCGCAGGGGGCCGCGAGCATTCACCGCCTAATGGGTTGAACTTTACATGGCAGCCCGAGAGACTTGGACGAACTAAGGCGCGAAATTTGAGAAAAAGCGCCAAGCTAGGAAACGAAAAGACCTACACGAGGAACTTACGGTCGGTCGATGTTCCAAGTCTTTGGTCGACTCTCTCCGCCATCCACCGCCAAAGTAATGCCCCGGATCCGAAGGAGTTTGATCTAGTCCCGAGCACGGAGCTCGTCACGGGACGGAACCGCCCGGGCGAAGAACCGCCGGCGCGAAGAGATCCAACCCGAGCACGGAGCTCGTCGCGGGATCAGACGCGCGCCGGGCGAAGAGCTGTCCGGCTGAAGTTGATCTAGTCCCGAGCACGGAGCTCGTCGCGGGACGAGACGTCGCCGGACGAAGAGCTACCCGGCTGGTGATCCATCCCGAGCACGAGCGGGAACCAGATTTGGAAGGCGATCAAGGTCGAAGGGATCGATCCGATCTGATAGGGGAAGAGACATCCTGCCCTTCTGAGTCGTAGTCCTCAGGGAGAATCTCCTGGTCGCTGATAGAGTTCGACATGTTCGATCTGCGAGCTCCCCACGGACGGCGCCAGCTATCGACGGTTGAGATATCGATCTCAAGTTGCTAAGGTTCTTTAAGATTGAGATAGGAGACACGCCGAACAACCACGAACAACAGCGAACAGGGAGACATAGTTTTTATCCTGGTTCAGGCCTCTCAGGAGAGATAATAGCCCTACGTCCAGCCTTTCTTATATATCAGGGATGAATACAAGAGGTGGCTCGACGAGACGAACAAGTCTCGGCGAGATTATGCGAGTACAAGTGCGCGATAAGCTATAAGATGATGGCCAGGCCCCCTTAACACGCCGTAGGGGCTCTGTTTATATTGCTGAGCAAACCGACCTATCAAGGGATAATCGGGCCGGGCTAACTACGAGTTTGTAACGAACTCATACATGCCAAATACATTCCAAGATAGATAAGGTATACTCCAATTCTTGGGAATCACGACTTCTATTCCAATCCGGGAAACCAACGTCCGGGTCTTTACGTAGCCGTGCAGAACTCTTGTTCGAGTGGGACTCAAACACGAATCCTAGGCCGTTACCCACCGTGCTAGCCAAGAAGCTGTTCGGCAGGATGCACATGGGCCTGATAGAACCTTCCAGGGAGCCAGGCCCTGATAGGCTGTTCGATTGGGCCGTCAGAGAGTGGGCCATGGCAATGGGCCGTAATTTAATCCCCGACATCTATATTTCTATCCAAATTGTATATGCAGCCCAAATGATGTTAGGTAAGGCTTAACATGCCATTAGATTATCCAATAATACTGTTCATGGCATAACCTAACTAATCAATTTTAACACACTACAAACTGAAGCATTTTTATAATATGTGTGTGTGTGTATCACATAAAACAACAATTACAGATCAACATATCTATGTACTACATATCTAAGATATATGATCCTAAATGTATAAAATCAATCAGATTCAACTAGTTGACTAAATTGCTGAATCTCTACACAAGCTAATCAAATAGAGGATGTAATAATGAGCACACGCACCTTTTATATCCTTGATGAACATAAATTAGGAGCTATACGAGATGATTAAAAGATGAATGTGACATAGATGTCTTCTCTTTTTCCTAACCAGCCAGCAACCATACACAGGACAAAGATTTGTTTCTTCTTGCGCTAATCGTAATTAATTCCACGATCCTCTTCTTACGGCTCTTGCATGCAAATTTACCCACTACTATTTCGGGAATGCCTTGGAGTCTCCTGACGGGGAGACACGTGCCTGCGAAGAGAAAAAAAGCAACCCACATCTTTCAAATTCCTTCCTTTTTCTTCTTTGTGTGTGTTAATCAATGTGGATTAATTTTACGTACCTAAATACTATAAATCACCCTATTACATTTTTCTAATTCGACTTAATTGAATAGAATCTCAATGTATTCTTAAAACCGTTGAATAGAAATTAATACATTCTTAAAACCATGAGGCGAGTACAATTGCATTTATATTCGGCTTGTATTAGCCTAGATTGATTATTTTTTTATTACAACAGTAGCTATCAATATATTTTGTGCGACCCTCTTTAAATGGATGGTTAATCTAAGTTATACTCGCGAAGGGATATGAGAGTGATAAGCCGCCTCTGCCCTCATGTAGCTCCATCGATATGCGCAACGCGAAACGTCTCGGCGGCCACGGTGAGAATTATATAATATGTCGGCGTGCCAATTTATATAAATACACAAAATAAATAACAAATATGGGAAATCGAATATTTTATTAATGAAATAAAATACAGTCTCCCGATACATTTGCGTTCCATAGCCTGTAGATAGGAACATCTAACATGGGCGATTGCAAGTTCGCGGTTCCTAGGGCCTCGGAAGGACTCCCGGTTGGACTGTCGTTTATTACATCTACAAGATAAATCTCGTAGACCACATCCGATTAAGCTGTGTTATCGTCGTCACCAGTCTCCGCCTGCAGTCACTATGCATGTAGAGAAAATAGATAATAAACAAAGTAAATGGTGTCGGCAGCAACCATGGTCGTATGTGACCATGCGTCGAAGATAGCGAAGCCATTATATGATGGACCTCGCTCATCTGTGTCGTCCAGCCTGATCAGTCTCGAACGGCACAACTGGGATATGTATATAACCTGAAATCAAAACATGCATAGATATGATAGGCTTGACCAACTGGACGATAACACAGCTTCGTCGGGTCGGATAATCCTGCAAAGATAGATCTGCAAGATATATTGATATGTATTTATCAACGACCTGCAATAGATCATAATAAATATTATTTCTTGATATTTTATGTAACTACATGGCATTTCAAGATTCGTAGCTCCCATTTAAACATCATGTCGTAATCATTCAAGAACAAAGGGGGCTCAACTGATATGATTCATGATATTCAAAGTTTAAATGACATGTTTAAAACACAGATGAATATAGGGCTAAGTTAAGGTTTAGCTCTCTTTAGAATTGAGACTAGCATCACTTGCCTTTTAATTATAGATGCAGATGTCATGAAATTATAAAACATAGGGAAAGGACTACGTTAATCTAGCACCCTATTGCATACTCAGAGGATCAAAATCTAATCTAAATGTCTTGTAAAACAAAACTAGAATTTGGGGCTAAAATGAAATTATCAACACCCCTGTCACATTTGTATCATAATGCACGGGCTGAATCATCAAATAATTTAATAAGGCATGACCTAAATCATCAAATAGGTGCTTGACTGAACTCTCCAGTACCCTGTTTAAATTAAATTAAAGCATGGGGACTAAATCGCAAAAGAGAAAATCCCTAAAATTCCCATCTTCATCATCTTCCCTATGCACCTATTCCACATCGTGTCCCCTACACACACACAGTGAGTGAGAAGGGAGGAGGAGGGCGGGCGGGTCAGCGGGTGGCACACGGCGGCGCCGACCATGGGGTCGCGTGGGCGCTGTGGAGGCGGGCGGACAGAGGCTGGACGGCGCACGAGCGAGGCGGGGCGGCGCACGGGCGGCGCTAGTGAGGTGGTGCCGCGGCTGTGGTCTGTGGAGTCGGCTCACGGGGACACGCCGGCCAGAGACGCGCCAGCCAGGTGTAGGTGCCTGCCAGAGCAGGGCAGGGCGTTGGCCGGCGGCGCCTCGTCCAGAAGCGGAGCTAGCCACGGCGGCGCGCGAGCCTGGCGGTTCGACGGCGGCATGGGGGCGGCGGCGGCCTGCCATCTGAAGCGGCGGCGTACGGCGACCCGACGGCAGCATGGGGCAGCGCACGGCGGCGGTAGGGGTATAGCGAAGCGCCAGCGCGTGGGGCACGCGGCGACGGGTTCCTGTTCTTCCCTACATTGAAGATAGTTAGATAGGAGTATGGCAAAGCTATCCACCTGCAATCCCGTTCTCCATCTCGGTTTCTCTGATTCGATCTTCCTTCTACAGTTGATCCTCAAAACCTGCGAAGGAAATGGCTTCTCTGTGTGTGTGGCTTCCTCTGTGTTCAACCTGCAGGAGAAGTATTTGGAGACCCTGCGATACTCCTCCCGGCCAACCTGCAGAAGAAGTCCGTATGTGTCCTCTCGAAGAGTGCTCCGATGCCTTCAACCAGCCCCACACTTAGGGGCTGTTTGGATCGAGCCCTGCCAGGCAGCGATCTCAGCCCCAGACGACCGAAATCGGACGCCTGGGAGCGCTGCCTGGGCCAGGCAGCGCCGGCCGGCTCCCATCCAAACAAGCCCTTAGAGCATGTACAATGGTTGAGACAGCTGTTGTCTCTAAGCTGTCTCTAACCATTGCCATGTCATCTAGAGATAATACAAGAGACTACCCATACAATGGACTGTCTATAAGCTGTCTACATAGATATTTAATGTTTGCATGGAGATTAAAACAATGTGATGATCAAGTGTGCATTCTAACTTTGTATCCTACTGTTTATAGTGTTGTAGAGTTGAAAAATAGTAAACCAAGAAATTTATAATTGAAACATAATTTGAATACATTAATTCATAAGAGAAAAATATTATAACAATAATACTATAATTAACACATAAATTTGAATACATTAATTCATAAGGGAAGTGTAACAAGGAGATAAAAATAATAAGTTAACACATACATAACTGAACATTTGCATTGTTTCCGTAGAGCTGCCAAATATGTCCAACTAAATCCTTTTTGAGTTGAACATGTGCTGGTCGAGCACGAATAGAGGAATTCCTTTTTAGTACATCATCCATAACAGCATTATCCCCTTTCTTGACTTCTGGCGGTAGAACAAAAAAGGATTCTGCACTTTGGTTTAAATCTATAGGTGTGTTGATTAATTCTCGTTCATCTTCAACAATCATATTATGAAGAATGATACAAGCCTTCATGATTTTGCCAATAGAAGATCGTTTCCAAAGTCGTGCTGGGCGGGACACGATGTTAAAGCGAGATTGCAACACACCAAAAGCCCGCTCAACATCTTTTCTTACCCCCTCCTGATGACATGCAAATAATTTATCCTCATCCGTTTGAGGAAGAGGTATTGTCTTCACGAACACAGCCCATTTCGGATATATACCATCTGCAAGATAGTAAGCCCTATCATATTGTGTCCCATTAACTGTGAAATGGGCTCGTGGAGCTTCGCCTTTCAAAGACTCAATGAATAGTGGTGACTGATTAAGCACATTGATGTTATTGTTAGACCCCGCCACGCCAAAAAAAGCATGCCATATACGAAGATCCTGCGAAGCAATCGCTTCAAGTATCATTGTAGGCACACCTTGATCACCACGAGTAAACTAGCCCCTCCATGCTACCGGACAATTTTTCCATGGCCAGTGCATACAATCGATGCTCCCTATCATACCGGGGAACCCACGAGATTCGCCAACTTTAAGCAAATTCTCCACTTCATCACATCTTGGGGGCCGCAGATACTCCGTACCAAATTTGGCAATCACCCCTTCAGCGAACTTTTCCAAGCATTTCAATGCAGTGCTTGCCCCGATCATTAGCATCTCATCTAGTTGATCAGCAGAGGTACCATATGCTAACATGCGTATTGCGGCCGTACACTTCTGAAGCGGTGAGAGACCCGCTCGATTAGTAGCATCAAAGCTATCTCTAAATTCAGAATTCCATTCACCAAGAGCACTTACAATACGTAGGAAGAGTGGTCTTCTCATTCGAAACCTTCTACGAAACATCTCGTCGGTGTACATAGGCTGGTCGGAGAAGTAATATGACACAAGTCGAGAATGTGCACCTTCACTATCCCTTGCTATGTATCTCCTCGGACCAGTTCTACGCCTCCGTCGTCGATTAGATGGCTCCACTCCTTCCTCAATCTTCTCTTTCAACTTGAGACCAATCCGGTTGGCAATCGAGTCCAACACATCTTGCTCGGCTACGAAATCTTCTACTGTGTAGAACTCAGAAGGATCTATGTTATCGATATCATCTGAGGATGAATTAGAAGACATCTCCATATGTAGTTGGTCAGACATTAAACCTAAAACAAATTATAGCCTTCAAGCCATTAGATAAGTACATGATTAAATAACTGTTTTTATGTATCAAATATCCCAATTACATATAAAGCAATTTGCCAAGTGCAGATTACAGCAGCAAACAGTTCAGTTTCATATTCAGATGCATGTGTTCTTATAAAATGTGTGTATAAAACAGTTCAGTTTCAGTTTCAGTTTCAGCTAAATAAAATGTGTGTCAGAGTACATGCATTTCCGAAGAACGAAGTTAATTCTTTTGCACATGCATTTCTGAATAACTAAGTTAAAATTTCAGCCAATATTATACTGACACACGATTTAAGGTATCCATTTAGTGATATTATCTAGCCATACGTTAGCGATTGCACATGCGGAGACATGAGCTTACTAGGAAGCATTGCACATGCATTTCTGAAGAACTAAGTTGGATTTCAGTACCACACGTTAGCGAGCCGATGAAGACCCAACGGCGGGCAGTGCGATGGAGCCCTGCGGCGGCGCAGTCCAATGGGCTCCACGGCGACCCAACCGTAGGTGCAGAGGAGGGATTTTGGGGGGGGGCATGGCGCGATCCGATGGGCTCCACGGCGACCTGAGCGTAGACGCAGAGGAGGGATTAGGGGGGAAATCTGGGAGATGGAGGGAGGCGCAGTGGATCCAGATTTTTGGGGCTGGAGACGACGGGAGCTACAACGAGCGTCGATACATCGTCTGTAGGCCGTCGCTACTTCTTGGTTTTGATGCAAGCGTCGTCGCCCCGTGTAGAGACGGCTCCCTCTTCTCTCTCCTCTCTCTCTCCTCCAACTCATTAAAAAGCTGACATGGCACTGGTTATAGACAGCTTAGAGACTGCTGAGTTGTACCATTGTACATGCTCTTAGCCGTAGCATTGAAAAAGATAAGCTGTTGCATGTCGGTTAGTGAAGATAAGCATCGATAATCAATATCAATATCAATCAATAAATACAAGCCTGAGTCCCTCGTCCACCTCGCCACGTGGCGCCTCCCCGTCTCACGAAGCCCATGTCGCCCCGTCACTGCAGCCGTTCGATCGCATACGCCAAGAGATCCAGCCGTCCGTTTGTTTGTTTATCTATAAAACGATTTTTTTCCTTACTTCTCTCGGCAGCGTGGGCGGCTTGGCCGGCTGGCTAGCTGAGCCACTCTCACCACCGCCATGATTCGAATCCCGCCGCCTGCTTTTGCAAGATTTTTCCCGGGTCAAGCGCCAGGCCAGCGTTCGCTAGTTATCTTTTCATTACGTGTTTTACAAATAAAAAGCTATTACACATTTGTTGATAATTATCTCTTGATTAAATATTCAATAATGCGATAAACAAAATATCAGCATTAAGAAAATCATTTTCTTTTTTTTATATGCGAAAAATTTCATACCCAACAAATGCCTCTCGCTAGAATCGGTTTAAATATGAAGTAAATTTGAATCAATTTTAGGGAAAAAAGCTTAGCCATCATAACTTCGCGTTTGGCTAGTTATCTTTTCATTATGTGTTTTAAAAATAAAAAGCTGTTACACATTTGTTGATAATTATCTCTTGATTAAATATTCAATAATGCGATAAACAAAATATCAGCATTAAGAAAATCATTTTCTTTTTTTTATATGCGAAAAATTTCATACCCAACAAATGCCTCTCGCTAGAATCGGTTTAAATATGAATTAAATTTGAATCAATTTTAGGGAAAAAAGCTTAGCCAACATAACTTCCCGTTACAGCTTTTCCTTCATCTGATTGAATCCATCAACAACAGCCATATCAACCATATCAGTAATCTCTATAAAGCACACCTCTCTCTCTCTTTTTAACACGTACCCTTTCCTTTCTATAAAGCACACCTCTCTCTTTTTTACACGTGAGGTTAGGAAATCTCATCCGCTTCTTATTTCACAATGGCAAGGACACACTCTAGATGGGATCGTCATAAAGCTCAAAGTCAACAATCAGATGGTCAACCAACGGCGCAACGTGCTCATCGCTCAACGTCACCTGATTGACAGCCTGCAGATTCAAACATCCATGTACTCGAATCTGAATCGGCAAAATCAGCTGGGCTTGTTGCGAGTAGACACCGGAATTATAAGAGAACTGCTGGCAGGGGTCCCCGCCACCCATGCTCATCTTCACCTGATCATGATCATGATTCACGATTAGCGGATCAAGCTGCTGCCACACAGGCGCATAACGAAATCACGATCGATGAGTATGGTACCAATAACAACGATTATTTCCTCGTGCCAAGAGTAAGAACATGCCGCTGTCAATGTCGTTTGTGTTGTGGGTAAACATGTAGAATAGAAGTTGGGTGGACTTTGGGTTAAGGCCCAATTCGGGTTAGGCTCCATTTCGACCATGCGTGCTCAACCCAATCTCCTAGTCCATTCATTCCCATCCTCCAGGGCCCAGCTTCCACTTATAACTCCTTTGTAGTCTCCAAGGCCCAACATTTCATCCACTTCCCATGCAACCTACATGGCCCAATCTGTTGAAGGCCCACAAAAACGACTAATTTACTCCTAATTCCTTACTCTAACTGGCTAGCACCGTATTCCTCTCATGTCAAACCACACCACCACCCATCATCCTCTTGTGTCCTATTCTCTCCCACAACCCTCTCTTTCTCGGTTCTTCCATCTATCCTCTCTTCCTCAGTCCTCAAGTGTTTCCCTCCAAATAACGGTGATGGCGAATTGCAGGTTGCCTCCTCTTCCTCTTCCTCGTTACGGCGACGGCAGACGGACAACCCATGATATGGTAGCAGTGGCGACCCATGAAGCAATGACGACAAACCAACCTCTCTTCTTTTATGTGATGGTAATGGACAAATGACCCACAATGTGGCAGTAGTACCCCACAGAGGTGCAACGAAGGCTCCCTTCTCCCCAACAACCACAATCAACATCTCGATTCTTCCCTCTCCTCAGGTCTAGGGCGGGTCGAGGCACTGGCAGGGAAAGTCAGATTTGGGTCAAGGCGAGCTCACGAGATACCAGATGAGTGTCGGGTCAAGTCATGCCCCGGCCCTGCAGCCCAACCTATCTAGATCTCTAGTTGCGAGGCATACAATGGCTAACTCAATGTCAGTGACACCACTGCACAATCGCTCAGCTGAGATGTACAAAAGGATGTCAGCTTCCATCATTATGAATTGAGCCACGTAACATTAATTTACCTACTACTAATCGGAAATGCCTGGCGACGCAAAAGCCGAGGGGGAAGGGCGGCGGCGGCGGGGAGAAGGGGGTGGCGGGGTGAACCCGATGGAGGAGAGAGGGAAGAAGAATGATTATAAAGGAAGAAGAAGGATCAGAGGGAGAAGGATTAGGGTAAGATTAGGCCTTAACAACATTATAATTATTGCATAATTTAAATAAACACCACTTTGTAATGACATGCAGCGGATATCCGATTATGTAATGGCATATCTTAGTTTCGGTAACTATACGATGGCATATGTCACATTTTTCCAACAATTACGCCAACTTAGAATTTGGCATCTAAATGTGAGCTTTATTTCTCGCGAAGAAAATGCTTGGAGGAATGCGAGTTTTGAATCATGGGTGTGACAATTCATATCCACAAGGCGGAAAAAAAAACGAGATAATATATAATCCAACAGGCAAGCCTGATCGATCTCCAGAAAACCAAATTAACACATGTTTCCAATTCCACGGAGGAAATTTATATAAGAAGACGGATCACTTCCGTCGAATAGGCAATTGCTGTTCCATATATACAAACTGCATGTGCATTGTGCAACCCATCCCAGGGAAACTACTACACATACATATGAGCCAGAGGGCAAACTGACGCAGGCTATATTGCTAGCTACCGAGATGAGAGGATCACTGGTGAACGCCGCTGGAACGCGGCGGCGCCCCTGCGGCGGGGGAGCACGCCGGCGATGTCGTCGGCCAGCGCGACGCACGCCGCGATCCAGGCTGCGAGCGCCACCCAGGTGACGGCCATGATGTACTCGGCCAGCTCCCACGGCATCGCCATCGATCCTTGCTCTCTGCTCGTCGACGTCGAGCCGATCCAACGCCAGGTTTTCTTGATTAGCCGCAGCAGTAGCACGTGGCCGTCGATTCCACGTGGGGTCCATGCAGATGCTTGCTGAAGCCAACGTGTCGTGAGATGTGAATAGTCAGGCACGGCAGCCACTTGCCAAGTTTGTAATTCTCGACAATGTAATTTTTTTATATTGCTGTCGTCAGATCAAGTCATCAAGCCAAATCATAAAATATATAGATTTTTGCTTTGCTCAAGTTTTGAGTAATTCGATTGGATAACATTCAACTTGCTGTTTTTGTCATTCATGTTTGGTATCATGGTATGCAATCGCATTGTGTTGATACATGAGTAGTAAGGGACAACACTAAACCAATCACCAAAATCAAAACCGAGTAAAAGATCTTGGTACATACAAGCTATAATTGCGCAGTATAATTTACACCTACTGCCTCAGGAATTCTGGATGGCCTAGCAAACCATCATTATTGGTTTGTAACAGCTAATCACTGAAAAACAAAGCTTTTACAAACCAATCCTCTAAGCTTAAGCCGCACATGCTTGGTCCTTATACTGAGATTTTGTAGCAAGATCACATCACTGATGTTTCAACCTTATTCAGAGCATTATATACTGACTAGAAAACTGAACTGAACTTGTAGATCTGAAAACTGAACAGTGGACAATAGAGAATTGTTTTCAGTGGACAACAAACATCTACAAACTGAACAGGAGATTGTTTTCAGAACCTACAAAACTGAACATGTAGCAATAGCATGAACTTGAACATTTCAGAACGGATGCTATTTTCGATTGACAAACAATCTCATTGTTTTTGCCAATCATGTATGAACATATTGCAGTTTTCAGTCTGTTTTGACATGGATTCAGATGCTCACATACACACGCTGGCCTTGTTTGTTTCAGATTAAATTAAATTAAATGAAAATTTGTTATTTTTGTATAGACCAAATGTTGTATTATTTTGTAGTTAATTTTGTAGGGTTTTAAATAGTTCTTCTTAAAGTTTACAAAATATTTTTTTCATAATTTTTTGAATTTGTTAAAACGTCTTTCGAGTGGGTCACAAATTTGCTACAGTAAAACACAACTCAACATTAATCTAAAACAAACAAGGCCTCTAAACTCTCTCCCGAATCCTACGTCTTTCTTTTGTCAACAGTTGTGGTCTGCCTGATATGACATGACAGCACAAATTGTAGGGTGACAACCGCCAATTCAACAGCGAACACATGCACCCAGCTGATCGTTGGAGGTACGTACAATATTGAAATGAAAAAGGTTTGGAATATTGTTTTTTTCATCCATATCATCATTAAGTTGCATATATTCAGGTTTGCCATTATAAAATGCCTATTGTTTAAAATGCCATTTCTTTTGCAACTATCTATCAAGCATGCCATTCTCAAGCCATTCTTTATATTTTTTACGCATACACCGACCGAATACGAACCAAAATATGGAGAAATACGTATCTGACAACCTGGCCCCACCTGTCATCCTCTCCCCACCTTCTTCTTCCTCCCACCTTCTTCCTTCCTCTGTCTCTTCTCTTCCCTCTCTCCCCGATCTGCCAATGCTCCATTGGTGAGGAGCCGCCGCCGTCGGAGCACTGCGCCGCCTCGCCGTGGACATGTCGCCACCAAGACGCCGCCGCCACCACCGGCTTGCGCTTGCGCTGCGCCGCCCGCCACCTCATGGTCGTGCTTGTCTTGTCGCCGCTGCCAAGACGCCGCCCTCGCGACCGTCACGCGGGCTCGCCGCCACTATTCGACTCGGCGACGAATTGGGACGCAGCAGCTCTTCGTCGATTCGCGACCTTCGAGAGCCTGGCGGTGCGCGAGCTCGAGCAAAGAAAGGGCGGCGGCGAAGCCAGCATGGCAACGGCGTGGCTGCGACCTCGGGGCGGAGGCGGAGGAGCTTCGAGACGGCAGCCGAGCTGGGTTGATACTGGCGGCGGCGAGCTCCGAGCGGCGGCGGAGAAGCTCGGGGTGGAGGCGGTGAAGGAGCTCGAGGGCCGCGGCCGCGACATCGGGGGCGGATGCGGTGGCAAAGAAGCTCGTGGCGGCAAGTATAAGCTCAAGCCCAATGACATGGCCTCTCTCCGGCGGCCGGTGGCGATGAGAGAGAGAGCAGTGGAAAGGAAGAAGAGGAGGAAGAAGATGATGTTGAGGGTATGACATGCGGGCCCCACATGTCAAGATGTATTTTGTTTGGTATTTTGATTTAGTATAAGTTGTAAATCCCCAAAACACCTGAAAATGGCATGCTTGATAGATAGTTGCAAAAGAAATGACATTTTAAACAATAGGAACTTTATAATGACAAACCTGAATGGCATGGATAAAAAAATCCTTTTTAAAAAAGAAACAAACCGTTCTCTGCAAAAAAAAAAAAAAAAAAAAGGTTTGTACATTTTTTTTTACTCGCAAAAGAAATATACAACCTCGTTTCTTGCCACGCGAGAGGAAGCGTGGGTGTTTCTTTTTTGTTTCGAAACCAACTAACAATTAATAACGAACCAATTTCTTCTAGGATCTCTTTAAATAAAAAAAGAAGAAATTATATTATAGGTACATAAAGCTGCTCTGCATTTTCAATTAGATCCAAAAATTTTAATAGTGTATTTTTGATACGTGAAACGAGCGAGGTGGTCCGCGTGTTTGCGCAGTTAGATTTGTTTTGGCATACAGAGTTTATCTTAACTCATAATCTTTCTCTAATATATCAGATCAGATTTAGAGTTTATCTCTAATATATTATATCAGTTTTAGTATTTAATCTGAATTTTTAATATTTTCTTTTAACCTATGCCGCATAGATCTTTTTTTATTTATATGGGAATTTCTTTCGTAGTTGCCACTGCTAGCACATCAGCAAGCCTGATCTCATCGCCAAGGCTCTGACGTTTGGCGATAAGGAAAGAGAAAGGCAGGATGTATGAGAGAGATGGAAGAGAGAGAATGAGTGGAATGGAGAGAGGAAGAAGGTAGATAGACCCACATAAAAAATACATAAAAAAGAAAATGAAGTACACTCTATGTATCATTCTATAATCTATTTGAAACAACGATCCATTTCATATATGAAAATACATAGTTTTAAAATTTTGAATCTAAGCAAGGACACGAGGCAACTTAATGTAATAGAGTGCAATTTAGAAAAGCCAGATAGAAAGGACTGCACGTACATGCATATTATCCTTGGACGTACTTAAAACAACGATCCAGCTTCATGTATAGAAATATATAGTTTTATTAAACAAAAATACGAGACAACTTAATGTAACATAGTGTAATTTACTCTAATGAAAATCCAGCTAAAAAGGACTGCACATTGCTTGCGTAGCGGAAACGCTCCATTGTTTTTTTAGTCAAAATCTGAAAGAATCCCTTTTGTCCAGATGCATCTTAAAAAATGATCAACGTCTTGTCTGGGCTGCAATCAATATATTATATATTAATCTTCGGTACATTGGGTGATGACCTGGTAGTTAAGGCTAGAGGAGTAATATGTACGACCATGGCAGCGATCTAGCTCGTTCATCGGTTTAGATCAACCGTATGCGGACTTTACATTTTATTATCGCAATATTTTAAATGACTATTTTCTACACCGATGATTGGCTTACAATTAGCTGGAGGCATTTAGAATCCGACAATTTGACACAACTTTTTTCAGACAGTAGAAATTTAGAATCTGCTTGCACAGCATCTTCAGGTCAAAGGCAAAATGCTAATATAAATCGTAGAGAATGCACCTCTTTACTGTTACTGCACACAAATTTGTACTGTGCGTAGTAGTTTTTTAATCCATGGAACATTAAAAAAACCTATCTTGTCACAGCACTTAATACACTTTACACGAAATATATATGATCTTTGGATAACGATGGGTGCTTAAAAAATTGCTAGTGTGTATTTGGTGGATTCCACAATCTTTTCTTTAAAAAATTGAAAGATTGGCCACATGGAATGCTAAAAATGGTGGCTATGCTCTGTCGCACTACAAATTCATGATTAGCTATATGACACTATAAATTTGGGACAAACAACTATACCAACACTTTCCTATGTTGTTACTAGTAAAAAAATCGAATAAATCACAAAATAAATCCCAAAAATGAAGCGCCTTATACAAGCGTATTCATCTCCTCAAACCGTGGGTGGTGATCTCGCCAAAGTTAAGAAGGTAATAGGGATCATTTTTCGTCTTGAAGTTTCAGATTTGGCGAGCGCCAAGAGTCGGATGTTCGTCTCGACGCTGCCGACGGACAATGCCGGATGTTCGTCTCGACGCTACACAGCCGAGCAGCGCTGTCCGTTCGATCAGCTATCCACGCGCGCTCGGCGTTGGCTAGATGTGCATGCAGTTGATCATTTTTCAATTAAAACTTTTGATTTTTGTATAAAATTCAAACAGTGTTCAAAATGCGTGAAATAAATTTTATAATTCTTCTAAAATCGAGAGCAACCCATTTTAAGTACTTTTTATTTTTTTTGACTTTTTAAATTTTTTGGATGTGAACCTAGAAGAAGACACTTATGAAACTTACACGTATACTAGCGAAACGTGGCTGTGTGCTAATGAACCTTGACCCACGTATTGATGAAGGCGAGCGCCAGATGAAATCTGATGAAACTTTGATGTAACCTAATGAAACTTGGATGAAACATGTGGAAACTTCATGAAACTTGGATTAACCTGATGAAACTTGGATGAAAACTGATGAAACCTGAAAAAACTTGGATGAAACCTGATGAAACTTGACAGTTCGGCAAAGTTTAACGAGTATGAAACCCAAGTTTCAGTAGGCGAAACCCAAAGTTTCATGAGGCAAGATTGAAGTTTGAGGAAACCCGGTCAAAATTTATATAGCAACAAATGTCTTGTTTTGTTCGTAAAAATACGAGGAACGCGTTGGTGCAAACGGTTGGTGGATTAGAGCACCCAGTCAAAATTTATGGCCACCAAAAGAAAAAAAAGGCTGTGGGATCCACCCCTGCATGCTGGCACAGTACAGTTCCTAGCGCATTTGCGCGCGCCGCGCGTTGAGTTCGCTCGCGCCGGACGTCCGTGTCCAAGCGTTTTCCTTTAGATTTTTGTCACATCTAACTTTCTCTAGATAGAGTTAGGTTGTGTCACCAATTTAGTATTGTAACAAATTTTCTTTGAAGATACGTGGTGTGATGTTGCCTTTGGTGACCTTCCCGTTAATGTCTTTGATAGGGTACCAAGTACCTGTGGTTCTCGATCCATCTGTGTTCTATCTATAACCTCCTCGTTAATGTCTTTGGAGCAGTATATGAAAAATTCCTAGTATGATACTAGTGCAAGCATCGTACCACACATGTTATAAATGCATGATCAAGGCAAGAGGAGTGCAAGTTGATTTTACTACATAAGTAGTGTTATAGATAGAACACAGATGGATCGAGAAACCTCAATTGTTCTCAAACCGTTAAACCTCAATTGTTCCAAATTAAATAAGATGATAGACATAATACTCTGCAACATTGTACATGCTCTCATAAAATAACAACAAACTATGGTCTCTTTGACAATCGATCTTAATATTACCTATATAACAAATAGATAAACAAAATACTTAAATGAAATAAGTAGGCCATATATAGTGTAGCACTGTCGACGTGTTTCAGCTGACAGGTTTTTCCGGACCTAATCCGGTTGTTCGGAAGTGGGGGTGTGCATAGCCGGCTCACTCCTCTCCTCTCTCTTCAGCGTAGGAACGCAAGAACAGACAGTAAGTTTTACCTAGGTTCAGTCCCCCTGATCGGGTAACAGTCCTAATCCTGCTCAAGCTTCTTGCAGCGTATGAACTAGCTAGTCTTTGAAGGGTCCGATTTCAGGATCGATCCGGGAACCCCTTTACAGACACACCCCCAACCCTTATATACCCGGGCTGGCATGGGTTGCAATGTGCTACACAGCACGCATTAAATGATCCTACTACTATAGCCATCATTCCTCCTGTGCTAGTCCTCGCCGCCATCGCTGCTGCCTTTGCTTCTGACAACGGGATAACTTGGATGGGACAGAGCGGTTCGCCTACCCCGAGCGCTCTTCTGTCACGCCATAGAAGAAGTGAACGGGACGGCTACGGATACGGCCACAGCGTAGCTGACCTCACTAGCGGTGCAGGGGCAATCACATTGTCAGAGCTCCGCCTACTCCATTAGAATGGTTCCGTCGCATTAAATGCTCTGGATTTGGCGTATCCCAAAGAAATCCTTAGTAAGGAAGCTTTCTTACACCTTCATCCTGTATCCCTGACAGTGGGGCCCGCGTACCCCTTGCTGCCCTAGCGCCTGCTCACCAAGCACCATGTAACTTGGTCGCCCGGCGCTTGGGGCCTGATCGCCCACCTGCGAGCCGGACGCCACGTGTCCTGATCGCCCGGCGCCTGGGGCCTGATCGCCTGGCCCCTAGGGCCTGATCGCCCGCCTGCTCGCCGGACGCCATGTGTCCTGGTTGCCCAGCGCCTAGGGCCTGTTCGCCCGCCTGCACGCCGGACGCCACGTGCCTTGCTCACACGGCTTGAACTTCACTTTGTCTGAAACCAAACATTGATCTGTTTGGACCTGGTGTTTCCAAGTACGGTACGCTTCCTAATTGGACTTTGGTCCCATCTGGCGGCGGAGCGGGGACACACCCCGGTGTAGAATACACTAACAAACTTAAAGTTGGGAAAATTACCCGAAATAATCAACAGTTAATAGAAAATTAATAAAATAATCCACAGGAAAAGAAATTTACAAAAATAGCATTGGGTCCCGCCACCTACCGCCACTCGGTGTGGCCGCAGCAGAGCTGCCACCACCCGGTGTGGCCGTGGCCGAATGCCGCCACCGGTGTGGCCGCACTCTGCCACCACCACGCTGGGTCAAGCGCCCCAGCGCCCGACCGTGCGCTAATTTCCGGCGTCGCGTGCGAAAAGAAGTATTAAAATATTTCGCGCCGACAAAATAGTGCGGGAAAAAACAATAAAATATTTGCTGCCGACAAAATAGTGCGGGAAATATATTAAAATAATCCCCCACCGACAAAACAGTTTTAACTTTTTAATTAATCAAACAGTAATTACATGATTTACGCTAATTAATACTGATTAGAAGTCACAGTGCTCACAAAATTGAGTGTATATATATCGCGTCCTGCCGTTCGCCTTCACACACACAGCGCTCTCGCTTTCAGTTTTTTTCACACACTCGCAGGCTTCACACGCAGAGCAGCCTTCACACACTCACTCTCTCGCTTTCAGTTCTTTTCAGTTCGTTCAGTTCAGGTATATTATTCGCTGATACTTCAGTTCATGATTCACCAGGAGTGTCACTTCGCTGATATTTTTCGCTTTCAGCTTGAGGGAATATTTTGGATTTTAAATTTGATCTACTTGCTAATAATTAGTGTTATTACGGTACGTATATGCAAGAGTTAATTTTGGCATAATAATATTACTAGTAGTATTGTATGCTAATCTTGGCATATTAGCAGTTAAAATTGTACGTATATATTACATACACAGTATGGTAATCTTGATATGTGAGGGCTATCTGACTATACTGATGTTGGCATAGTATGTTGTTAATGCTAATTAAACTAAGCACCATCACATAATTAATTAATTAAACTAAGCACCAGCACCTAGGTGTTGCTTCTCTTTTTTTCTTAATTTTGCACCGCACCCTACCACGCACCAGCACTGTAGAAAAGCAGCGCATGCACCAGGTTTACGAAGGTAAGAAGCACATACAGTGCAAGTTTAGTATGACCACTTAATTTCGTATATTCTGTCTAATTTATGCATGTTTTAATTCTTTCAGGAAGTTTGAACCGATCGATCTTGTAACCGTCAGGTACGCATTTTCTAGTTAACATAAACTTGTTGTGTTAGGTCAACTTAAATTATGATTAGTGATTAATTAGTTATGTAAGGAGAGAAAATGGTCTACAAATATAATAGAAATTAGTGAATTTTTATAGCATGTAATATATGAATGTTTAAATTTTAATTGCACGTACTGCGCAAAATTATATATAATTAGGGACAAATTAACGCTAGTGTGCGTAGTTAAAGAGTGACTATATATTTTCATATAGTAATTATCTTGTTAGCTTAATTAAACATAATAGGGAAATTAATCTATATTTAGCATGCAAAATTCTAATATAATTGTAATGTATTTTAGTGACATTTTAGTTAATAATTAGGGTGTTTTGAGTATTAGTCGAGTTGCTATATTCTATGTTCAAATTTTTATTTACACGTATTATGTATTAAACACATAAGCTAACATTTTATGTAATGTTTGAAATAATAGTTAAATGTAAACAAACGTATATTTAATATTAATATGAATGAACACGTGCATGTTACAGACGTAAATGGAGACACTACAGGAAACGAAAATAGATTCGACTGCCAAAAATTGATTCGACGGCCAAATATTAACAAATAAACAGTAATGTAGTATCGGCACCATAATTATGCGAATGATATAATTCAAATCAGTGAATCGATGTCGACGGCCCACAAGTTGCCGTCGAGTTTACTTGGGAAAGGCCCACGGAAAGGCTAGATGGCGTGACGGCGTCTAACAGTGTCGACGGTCAACCGTTAAGCCGTCCGACATCGTTATCGATATCAAGAGATCTGATGTCGACCTACCTAAAGCCGTCGAGACATATTATTTTTAAAATTTTTCCTATCCCCTTTTGTTTAATTTATATTTTAATCTTTGTTGAAAATTATTGTTAATTTGAAATGAAAATTAGAAATGTTACATTTTATTATTTTTTAGGTAGTTATTGTTATAATTAATGAATTGATGAATATTGAACATATATAGCTTTTTAATTAATGTATTAAATACTGTTTAAATCTTATAATTTCAGTTTTAGTAGTAAAAAATTAAAAAAATAGTTGGGTGCGGGCGTGCGTGTACCAAATATTGTATAGTAGGAGAACATAAATTTAAAATTACAAATGAACATAATTTAAATTCAAATAGGATGTATGATGTTGCTTTGATCACATGAAATGTGAAATTCGAGGTGAAATTCTCCGGAAAGCTTCAGGTTTAAAAGGGGTCACCTCATAGGAAGTTCTAAATTATTTGATTTTTTTTCCAGGTGTGTAATTCCCAGTAGAAAGCAACATGGGACAGTTTGAACATTTCAAATTTGTTTTTTCAAATTTATAAAATTTAAACAGAGAGGTTTGACCAGTGAATCCCTTTAAGGGGGGAAGCCCTCGAGACAAGCACTAGTATCGACCGCTTGGACCAAAACCGTCGACACTAATGCCACTACTCGACGGTAGTCAATGCTAACCCTCGGCAGAAGTTATCTCGACGGTTTTACTTCTAGCCGTCGATACTAGCTTCCCCGACGACAGTTTCGACCGTTGGTACTTATGCCGTCGATATTGTGCCTTCTGTCATTAGCTTAGTCTCGACGGCCTCTTAATAGCCGTCGATACTAGTGTATATATTTCGACGGTCTGATATTACCGTCGAGACTACCGTGTCGGTTACCATGGTTGTGTCGACGGCCTAGAATTGGTCGTCGAGAACGCTCTAGTTATACAGGTTCCTAGGGCTCGGGGACTTAAAAAAATCGCTAAGTCCCCAGCCTCTCCTCCACGCCGCCTCGCCTCCACGCCGCCCGCGCCGCCTCACCTCCACGCCGCGCTCCACGCCCCGCCTCGCTGCGGGCGCGTGCCGACGCGCGCCCGCCTCCCGCCGCTGCCGTCGTCCGCCTCCACCGCGCTTCACGCCAAGCGCTGCCGCCCCGCCACCGCCATCTCGCCGCCGCGCCATTTGCCGCCATCTCGCCGCGCGAAGCGGCTCGCTTCGCCACCATCTCGCCGGGCAGCGTCCCCACCGCTGCCGGCTGCGCCATCTCTCGCCGTCGCCGCCATTGGCCGCCTCCTCATCGCCCCTGTCTCGGTGCCGCCGCCGCCAGTTACCTCCAGCCGCCCGACGCCGCGGACGCCCGCCGCCTCCATCACGGCCGCCTCTCGCTGCCACCTCCACCGGTCTCGTGCCGACGCCCCATCCCGCCGCCACCCGTGTGGATCGCCGCAATGATATTCAGTACTTTCCCAGTTTTTTTTTCAAATGTTGGTAGTTTAGTGTCGACGGCCAGTAATGTTTAGTCGAGACTGATTATAATATAATCATGATTAATACTAATTAAATTATTTAAAATAATAAAAAATTTTAAAAATAGTATAGAATATAATTAAAAATTTAGGACAATAATATAAAATGTATTTTAATAATTATATTAAACTGTTTGCCGTGTGATTAGCTAGCGTCCGTGGATTAGTTTAGGGCATGTCACCTAGCCGTAGTCACCCGTTCGGAAACGGCACATCTCGTATGGAGCACGGACGGTGATTCGTTGTGCTCTAATACGAGATGTGACGCGTGTTTCCGAATTGTCTAGTGGAGCCCCATATGGGCGTCCCAGTGGACAGCCTACGAATGACCGTTCGAGCATACGTCGCGTTGTGGTACCGGAGGGTTCGAGATGAGATTTTCGACGGCATAACCTAAGAGGTTCTCCTGTGCATAAAATAAGTGCTTCGGAGTTTTTATCGACTCCCTAGCCATCGTTGCACTAGGAGAACCCCTAGGGTTATGCTGCCAAATCTCGCCTCGAACCTCTGTATCACGCAGCATAACGTGTGCTCGATCGGTCATTCGTAGGTGGGTTTAGAAGCCTTCCAAAGCCTAATAAAACCCTCACGTGCGACGATGGCTGGCAACTCAGATGGAAGAAGACAGGAGTTGGATGTATGAAGGATGGCAACGGAACGGACATCACTCGGACGAATGGTACGACAAGACCGAGACATTCCTGAATCGTGCTTTTCAGGATGCTCCAAACGATCACACCCAGGTAACTTGTCCGTGTGTTGATTGCGGCAACTGTACGAAAAGGACCCGCACTCAGATGGAGATAGACCTGTATACGCATGGCTACAAGGCCGAGTACCGTTGATGGGTATATCATGGGGAGAGTCGGTTGGCGGCGCCACGACCACCGCCACCACCAACAGACGAAGGTTTCGATGAGATTGATCGGGTGAATGATATGATGGATGACTTCGGTTATAATTTCTCGGACGCTGAGCCACCCACAACGTTGTCTAACTTCATGGAGCTTCTCGAGTCTGCAAAACAACCTCTGCATGATAGCACAACGGTGGCCCTTTTGTCTGTTGTGGCTCGTATGTTAGCACTTAAGTGCAAATACAATTTCTCTATCAACTGTTTCGACGAGCTCATATCGTTGTGGTCTGATGTCCTTCTGGAAGGCCACAAGATGCCTTCCAGTTGGTACGAGTGTAAGAAACTGATAGGTGGTTTCGGAATGCCATATGAGAAGATACACTATTGCCCGAACCATTGTATGTTGTACTACAAAAATGATGCGGGTAAACAGTCTTGTGATAAATGTGGTGAGTCAAGATATGTCGAGGTAGAGGACGCTGAAGGAAACAAGAGGCAGACTAGTGTGGCAAGGAAAGTGCTTCGTTACTTCCCGCTAACGAAACGTTTGGAACGGTGTTTCATGACCGAAGAGACGGCGCAACAGATGAGGTGGCATAAGGAGGGTAAAAGGCCGAAGAGCGACTTGATGATACATCCGTCAGACGGGGACGCGTGGAAGAACTTTGATCAGAAACATCCTGACTTTGCAGCTGATCCGAGAAATGTACGTCTGGCAATTGCCGCCGATGGATTCACCCCTTTCAATATGATCGCTGCGTCGTATTCCTGTTGGCCAGTGTTCACTATACCTCTGAACCTTCCGCCGTCACATTTAATGAAAGAGGAATTCATGTTTCTAACTCTCATCGTGTCTGGTCCAAAGAATCCTGAAAAGAATCTGGATTTTTTCCTGAGACTTTTGGTCGAAGAGCTGAAAGAGTTATGGGAGAATGGACCAATCACGTACGATAGGAAGACAAATACCAATTTTCGCATGAGGGCTGCTTTCCTGTGGTCTATTCATGAATTTTCAGCATACGGAATGTTCTCAGGATGGAGCACGCACGGCAAGCTAGCGTGTCCCGCTTGCATGGATGATATGAACGCGTTCCAGTTAACACATGGGGGTAAGGCATGTTGGTTTGATTGCCACCGTGCTTTCTTGAAACCAGATCATCCCTTCAGAAAACAGAGGAATGCGTTTCGAAAAAACACCGTTGTGAAAGGACAAAAACGTCCGCGATTGACCATAGCTGACATCAAAACTTTGCAATCAAAGTTGGTGGAAGGGAGAAATGGAATCTATGAGGGTTACGGTGTGTCCCACCATTAGACGCACAAGTGTAGCTTATACTCGCTACCTTATGCAGAGGATTTGTTATTGCCCCACAACTTCGATGTCATGCACCAAGAGATGAATGTAGGACAAGCAATCTTTGGGACCAGTCTGGACATTCCTGACAAGAGCAAGGATAATGTGAAAGCACGTCTCGATTGCGCTGAAATATGCAGTCGACCATCAATGAACCTCATAGAAGGACTGTCTAAAAAGCCTAAGGCTTTGTACTGCCTAACAGTCACCCAAAGGAAAAAAGTTCTCGAGTGGATCGAAGGACAGTTGAAGTTTCCCGATGGGTACGCATCAAATATTGGTCGTGGTGTGAACGTTGCTCAAGGGAAGATACACGGCATGAAAAGTCATGACTTTCATATATTTGTCTGTGATCTCATTCCTGTCGTGTTTCATGTTACGCACTCAAGACGTATGGACAGCTTTTTATGAATTGAGTTTTTTCTATAGAAAACTATGTGCTAAAGAGATAAAGCGGTCGAGATGGTTAAGCTCAAGAGGAGATTGTTGTGCTCGTGTGTAAACTTGAGAAAATATTTGTTCCTGGATTTTTTAACCCAATGGAGCATCTACTGATTCATTTGCCCGCCGGGCCGGATGGGAGGTCCTGTCAAGATAGGTGGATGTATCCTCGTGGGCGTCGCCTTAAAGGGGTTAGGGCAAACGTGAAAAATAAGGCTCGCGTCGAAGGTTCGATAGCAGAATCATACTATATGCAGGAGATAACCCACTTTTGCAATAAATATTTGGCGAGAGAGCACAATGTCAATATTCAGGTACCAAGATACAACACAGTTTGTAGCAAGCCTCAATCTGATCTAAAATTGTTTCTTGGGAAAGGCAATCCTGTGGGAAAAAGTAAACAACGAGAGTTATCACAGGAAGAAAGGTTAATTGCACTATTGTACGTGTTCGATAATATGGAAGAAATGGAGGACATGCAAAATCAGTTCATACAAAGAGAATGGACGGGGATGAATGAACCCAGTCCGGAGGAAAGAACAAAGTTGATGAAGGACGGTGCCGGACCTGGACGTCCTAACTTCATAGTTTGGTTCTAGAAACATGTAAGTATATATGATTTCATAACCTTTTTAATAATTGAAGATTTTGTCGACATAATTTGTTAAATTTCTTATTTTCTATGAAACAGTGCACGACTTATGCAAGCGTACACAACGATCTACGTATTCTGTCACGTGGACCTCGAACTAGCGTCAAAGTGCACGGAACTTATGATGTCAACGGGTTTCGCTTCAGATCGGCAATTCACGAAAGGGCAAAACCTAATTTAAAATCAATTAACAGCTGTGTACTATGCTACGGGGAAGATGGCACGGAGTACTACGGTATAATAGAGGAGATAATTGAATTAGTATTCGAGGGAAGTAAGGAATTATCGGTTGTTCTCTTTTGTTGCATTTGGTTCGATCCTATTAAAGGGGTTAGACGTCGAACAGAGCTAGGTTTGGTGGAGGTTAACCACACGTCAAGGTTAAAAGGGTACGATCCGTTCATCCTTCCCAACCAGGCTGAGCAAGTGTATTATCTGCCTTATCCATGTAAAAAAGCAATGAAAGGTAGTACTAAACGCGGTGAGGAAGACCTTCGATCATGGTGGGTTGTGTACAAAATTCGAAGGCCTGGAAGATTGGCTACCCCCGCGACCGATGATTATGACCAACCAGTACAAGAGCAACGTATGAATGGCAATCTGGTGATTGATATTGGGAATGGATTAAATAACTTCGTAGCCACAATAGATGACGATGTAAATGAAGAAGTATATCCACCTAACTAGCAAGCTCAGCAAACACAACAAGCAGAACAAGAAGGGGAGGATGTCGAGCCAACCGATGATCTTCTCGATGTAGACGATACATACTTCTAAGTTGATGGTATTCATAATGGTTAAATTATGTTATACTTTGTTGTTTTAATTTTAATAATATGTGCACTGACATTTCTTTAAAATGCAAGATGCCACGCCGACAGTTCAGGAGGAGCGCCTCGCAGGACGAGGACGACGACCTTGACCAGGAGGTCCAGGAGGGCACTCCTGAGTCTGGCCACGAGGGCACGCTGCACCGTGATGACTCGCACCGACACAGAGTCTGGGCAGCTGGGGCTCTAGCCGGAGGGGGCTCCTGTGGCGATAGAGGGGCATAACAAGTTGCCCAAGGCGGCGAGATATCCTCGCGGGCGGATCGTGATCGAGCCGGATGGTGACAGGTAATATCCTAATTCTCTAATTTGTTGTCAATTAAATCTACTAACTTACTTTTATTCCCTGTAGCAACCTATCCTGTGTCAACCCCAACAAAGCTGATACCCAGCCAGCGAACGCACTTGGCATCCTCGTGCGGCAGTACTATCCTAGCATGGTCGGAGAGGAGGGGGCACAACATCCCGCTTACTCTTGGGATGACTACAATGTGGCACCTCACGGGGACAGCACCGCCGCCGATGAGATAAGGCGGGAGTTCTGGGTGAGTTCTCACATTTTTGTTTTTTGCGTATCACAAATGATTGGCAACTATTGTTCATTCGGATTTATTTCTTTTCAGCTTAGGTATCGTCCGCGTCCGGGCTTGGAGGAGGACGACATCAATTCTGTCATGGATAGGAACGCGAAGTAGAAGGTGCAGGATCTGATGTCGAGTGCACGGGTCACTGCGGTTCAGGATTTCCACAGGTATTCACTTATTTCTTCTGTCGTTTTTGGCGCGTATGGTTCCTATACGAATTATTTACTTTTGTCTTGTCTTGTCAGGATTATGAAGGGCGAGAGGATCACCCAGGCCGACGCGCGCAAGCTGTACCTCGAAGCTCAAGAGTACGCGCAGGTTCGACCGGACTGGGTGTCGAACGCCCCGGATGCTTGGGAGGCCCGGTCACAGCACTGGGCCAGCGAGGCGTTCAAAGAAAAGTCTTTGAAGGCGAAGAAGAACCGAGCAGCTATGACGAGCAAAACGACGACTTTCCGGTCAACTACGGAAAAGGATGGTAATACTTTTCTCTTACCATTTCGATCTTGTTTTCTTGTAAAGACGAATGTATTGACACCACTTGTACAATGCAGGGCGCCACGACTGGCCAGCTTCCGTCTTGGCTGTCGGTGTTCCGGAGGGGCCATACCTCCCAGAAAAAGGATGGCTCATTCGGTCATGTGGACCCTGTAGCTGCGCAGCAAGAGGTACGTCCTAATATCTCAATTAGTTTGTGCACAATTATACATTCTAACTCGATTATCTCCACTTCAATGCAGGCACGCTACAGAGAGGCTTTCGCTGATAAGCATGGCCAAGAGAAGGACCTAGAAGAGAAGCCCCTTGACCCTCTGGTCATACATGAGGCTATGGGCGGGAAGGCTCATGGGAGGCTAGCGATCGGAGGGGACCACCTGAGGTATGATACTATCTACTTTATGTACGTGTCAGCTCATGTCATATTTTGTAACCACTAAAATCGTTTTTTTTACAGGTCTGAGGATTACATGCCTCAGGTGAGGGCTGCCCACTCTCAAACGAAGAGCCGACGCGCCTTCGAGGCCCGCATTGAGAGGGAGAGGCAGCGGGAGAGGGAGGAGAGGGAGCAGGAGAAGGAGGAGAGCAGACAGATGATGCAGGTGATGAGGGAGAGCTTGAGGACCCAAGAAGAAGCCAAACAGAGGCAGAAGGCGGAGATGGCGAGGCAACGATATGAGTTCGAGCAGAGGTTCGCCTATCTGGAGTCTATCTCTCGACTGGGCGGGGTATTGTTCTAAACCTATAATATCCATACACATGTAGTTTATTCTAATTTCATTTACAAGTTAGATGCCCATAAAATTTTAGGCTGGTCCCAGTGGTACCGCTGGCGCTCCGGCCTTCTACGGGGGTCCTCCACCGTTTCACGGTGGATGGACACCGGCTCCCTACATCCCGTACGGCAGCCACACTACTCCACCAAGCGAATATGTGGGTCCAGCTCGCCCACATGGTGGCTTGCCATATGTTACGGAGGCGGTAAGATGTTAATTCATGTTAAATCATGTTTCGGACCGTTCAAATGTGACGAACTAATAACCAATTGTTTGGTACACATGCAGGGTTCTGGTTCAGCGGCTCAAGGTGAAATTCATGGCCAGGAGGGAGGAGAGACATCGGTGAGCCAGGAAAATCCCAACTGGGTCACCGACCTCTTCGCGAGCGCCCCGCCGATGTTCACCCAGCCGCGTAATCCTCCAGAAAACCCACCGGAGAACGATCCTCCGCCAACCAACCCTGATCAGTAGCTTTACTTTTCACTTTGTTACTATTAGTTGGAAACTTCGTGTTGCATTTCTGGTTTGATAGCTTTTGGTGATGAACTTGGACTTCGATGTGATTGTCTCGATGAATTATGTTTCTATGTGCTATATGTGTTTATCGTGATATGGTTATGTTTAGTTTTCTGGAGATGTGTTATATATGTGATTTGGTTGAATTGTGGTCGCATATATGCGACGATGGGTATATATATGAATTGCGGGGTATTTTGGGTTTGCAGGTGCGGCTAAGCGCTTCTTCTTTGGAGTCTGCCATGCATTGCGCTGAAATTTGTGAATTTTTATACAATACAGGAATTTTTTTTTTTTTGCTCTGGGACTGTCTCGACGGCCAACATAAGGCCGTCGACACAGCTCGGCAAGGCGGCCCAGGCCGTCGATACTACACTTCGTGTCCATGTCACCAGCTGCTAGCTCCGCTGTGGGTCCCATTGCAGTCAGTACCGACGGCTGAGTGCGGCTGTCGACACAGGCTTTTCGTCCACGTGGCCCCTCATCTACTGTGTCGACGGCTAGTTGTGAGTCGTCGATACTGATCCGATCATGCCGGAAACGGCGTTTGGTGGATCAGTACCGACGGCGTTGGTAATGGCCGTCGACACTAACTCTATCGACGGCTGAGCCGTCGAGACTACGTCCTTCTCTCGACGACGTTCACTCAACGGCCTTGTATCGACGGCTAGCCGTCGAGACAAGGTAAACCCGACGGTTGACTTGTTTGTACCGACGGCTTTAGCCATCTAGACTGTTGCCGCCTCCTGTAGTGAGACACCACTGAATATTTTTTACGGAGATGCACCCGCGCCAATGCAAGAAAATTTTGTAAGCATGCACACATGCAGCCATTTGCAGACCACAGTAACATTGCCAATAGAGCTACCAATGCTGGCGAGGGTTATAGCTCGAAATCTCCGTATAAACCGTCAGGAATACAAACTTGTTCTACACGGTGTTAGGCCATGTCAGATTCCAAATAGTTCGATGTACGTATACAACCTATGGCCACTGAGAAATAAGGCTGCTTGGATGTACTATGTTAATAAGGCAGTAGAAGAGGGGTACCACTTAGGCGTGTACGTGCTGCCTGAGTCAAGACAATCGGAGCTAAGTGTAATCATGTAATTTCATGGACTTATGTTATTAAGTGCATTCCGGGGTTTGGCGAGAAATTTGTTCTCCATACAATTATTGACATTGCAGTTACCATTATGAGAATTAGTGACATTGCATTTACTATTGCTTCGCACTTACCACTTGCCATTAACACGTCTATGCACGACATGCACATATGATACTGTCAAGTGTCATCGTAGTAGGATGGCCGAACAAAGGTCCACCAACACATGGATTAGGCCAAGTTGGTAGGAATCGTTCGGCCCAGAAGGCCACACCCATTACCCATCGGAGGACCTGTCCAACAAAATGAAACAGAACTACCGCACGGAGTCAATCAAGTTGCGGCCCAGCCCTCACTATCTTCGGGACTGGCACAGGTGTGCTTATGGAATGGATGCAATGATGCAGACCTTCGATAGGCCTGTCTCTGGTTGGACCGAACGGAGATTCTACCGATGTCCTATATACGCCGTGAGTTTACTTACCTTCATATAGATCAAATTTATTTTACGATGTAACCTAACTTTATATCCTGTGCAAACAGATAAATGATTATCGTATGGCATCGTGGATGAATGATCCTTTTCCAATGGCAGCAGATGCATACATGATGGTTCTCCACGCAAGGATCGCAGATATCGAAAATCGTCTCGAAATGACAAGGCGTACCCTAGAGTTGCACGTCCGCACGGAACGCTTGTGCTCTGCATGCCGGAGGCGACGCGTCTAGCTAGCTGCAACCCAAATGTTACGACGTACATTTCAATTCCCCTAAGAAACGACTATAAGGTCTTCATGCTTGTATTTTATGGTTTGAACTCTGCTACTTTCGTTTGATGTTTGTGTTGTTTGAGGGATGAAAACATCTTTATTTTTGGGATTATTTATAGCTATGACCCTCTGAAGACGACATCGAGATTTCTTCTCCTTTCCTAAATATGAGCGACTGACATGGCATGGCTCTACAAACAACTATTAAAACTTACTAAAATTTTAAATTTTAAATTTTGTAAAATTTGATACAATTTTGAATTTTAAAATGTATATATTCACATGCATATATATTATACATGCATCAAAATTAGGAAATAGCGCATATATTTATCATATATATTATATATATTATACATGCAAATATTACACAGGCATATATATTAAATATAATATTATACATGCATATATATTATAATTTTATAATATATCTATATTATACATATATTAAAATGTATATATGCCACATGCAATACCGGCCACATGTGTATATATACGCCACATACATGCAACGTGGCTTGGGAGAAGCTCTAGATCGTCGTGGTCTTGGTCTTGGTCAGTCAACGTGAGCAAATTGAGCGGAAGGTGCAGCGAGAAGTGTGTGCGTGTGTGATCGTGGTTGATGTGATTGTGATCTGACGAGCTCACTGCACTGGGGAAATTGCGGGTGGCTTTCTTGGAAAGAAACCTACCTGCCAACGTAAAGAATTTTAGTTCTTAAAAAATATAAAAATTAGACATCAATAATCAATATACCGTAAACATGCAATAATAGGCCATATATATATATATATGTGTGTGTGTGTGTGTGTGTATCACCACATGCAATAATAGGCCTGGGATTCGCGGGTGGAGGCAGTCTGCCGTGGCCACGCGGGGTGGTGGCAGCAGAGCTGTGGCCGCACCGGGTGGCGGGACCCGGTGCTATTTTTGTAATTTTTTTCTGTGGATTATTTTATTAATTTTCTATTTAACTGTTGATTATTTCGGATATTTTTCCTTAAAGTTGTAGCATTTTTTTTACTTAGCTTTCCCAAGATGATTTTTTTGGCAAACCTTAAAGTTGCCTCCATTGGCATTAGGTGAGGGGACCTAGCTTGATGAACCGAACAATGATTTTATATAAAAAATAAAATTTATGCGAGTTTGCATAAATTCGAGGATCACAGATATATTCTCTAAATTCGGATGGGGGCATTATTATGCAGAGAAAAAAAACAAGTTACACTTCATGCAACTACGCCCTGTATTTCTGCATAAAAATGTTCCATAAAATCCAAAATTAGATTTCATATTTAGGATCCTTATGGTTTCATAAGATCGCATAAATCTTGTTTGCATTTGTATTAATTCATTGCTACTATTCGGTGTTTATTTTCCTTCTCGGCTCTAGTAAATTTCTTTCTCAATTAATTAAGGTCCATGACATCACTTACACCTTTAATCACGACCGACACCGTAGAAGGATCCACACAACTTTCAAAGACGTAAAAGAAAATTTTACGTCTCGGCTTTGACTTTAAATAGCATGCATCCAGATTGCAATTTACTCGAATAAAATCAATCCATAGTACACTCCATTCTTTTCTATTTGCCGTCGTTGATTTTAAGTATGCCTTTTGAACATTGTCTTATTAAAAAATATTTAAATATTAATTATTATTTTTTTAATGTTTTTATTGTTAAACATACTTTAAATATGATTTTTTTAATATATTTTTACATTAAATTTTTTAAATAATACAAATGGTTAAAGGATATTTTAAAAAACTAACTGCGACAAATAAAAATAAAAACGAGAGTGTACGTGTTACGCTCTGCCAATTGGGAGTTTTGGACTACAACAAGGGTAGTATCGGTGCCGGTGGCGATTATTCAAGAAGCTCCACGTCCACGACGACTTCGCTGCTCGTCACTCCAAATCTACCCTTCTTTAGCTCAAGGAGGCGTCGTCTTCTTGCTCTTGCTGACTTGCTCGCCATGGAGGAGGAGAAGAAGAGCAGGGTGCTCGTCGTCGGCGGCACGGGCCTCCTCGGGAAGAGGATCGCGAGGGCGAGCCTCGCCCACGGCCACCCGACCTACGTCCTGCTGCGGCCGGAGGTCGGCTTCGACGTCGGCAAGGTCCAGCTGCTGCTGTCCCTCAAGGCGGAGGGCGCGCGCCTCCTGGAGGCGTCGCTCGACGACCGCCGGAGCCTCGCCGCCGCCGTCCGGCAGGTGGACGTGGTGGTGTCCGCCGTCGCCGTCCACGCCCACAGCCTCCGCTCCCATCTCAACCTCGTGGAGGCCATCAAAGAAGCTGGAAACGTCAAGGTATGTTTCGTTTCGTTCGTTCTGGATTCTCGGAATTTCGGAGGAGTTTTAAAGAAAACTCAGTTCTACAAGAGATTTTTTTTGAAAGACAATTTTTTAAAAAACTGAAGGGGACGTGTCAGCGCCGTTCGATCTCCACCACCGCGCTGATCCAATGAGTTGCATGCGCCCACGCCCGCGAGCGCACCTTCCAAGCAGCCAGAGCTAGCTGGTCGTCGGCCGATTAAAATCCCGATTAAACTTCTGATTTTTATACAAAATTCAAACAGTGTTCAAAATGCGTGAAATAAATTTTATAATTCTTCTAAAATCGAGGACAACCCATTTTAAATACTTTTTAAATATTTGAATTTTTTCACTTTTTTTATTTTTTTGATGTGAACTAGAAGAAGGTACTTAGGAAACTTACATCTATACTACCGAAACTTGATCGTGTGCCGATAAAACTTAGCAATGTGCTGATGAAATGTGATGAAACTTGGATGAAACTTCGATGTAACCTGATGAAACTTGGGTGAAACCTATTGAAACTTGATGAAACTTGAATTGACTTGATGAAACTTGAAAAAACTTGGATGAAACCTGATGATACTTGACAGTTCGGCAAAGTTTTACGAGTATGAAACCCAAGTTTTGTTAGGCGAAACCCAAGTTTGAGTAGGCGAACCCCAAGTTTTACCAGATAAGTTTGAAGAGTTATATGTCAAAATATATCTTGTTTTGTTCGTAAAAATACGAGGAACATGTTGGTGCAAACGGTTTTTGAATTGGAACACCCAGTCAAAATTTATGGTCGCCAAAAGAAAAAAAAGAAAGTGAACCCCACCCCTGCATATGCACAGTGCCCCTCCCCCCGTTTCCCACTCCCGGCCTGTAGCCTTTCCCAAAACTGAATAGATAAGTGTTAGTGCCTCTGCCTTTTCATTAATTAAGAGGCGAAGCAATATGAAACGGTCAGATAGAGCTAAGATTACAGGATTAAAAATATTAACACTAGGCACCGGTTGGAGAGAAGGCAGCAGCAGCTAGCGACTCCAAAAAAAAAAATACTACTCCCTCCGGTTTGATAATTCCTGTCGTTTTAGACATGATCTCACATACCAAGGAAGTATTAAATATCTCGTAGTAGTAATATGGTCAAATAAATGCTTCTAGTTTAGTGGTTGCTCCCACTTTCCTATGAGTTGCATGTCTAGGTTCGAATTTTGATGCTACACTTTATTTACATGCACACCCAACAAATGGTTCTAGGGCCACGTAAAGTTCTGCTTGCAATCAATGCATCCTAGAACGACAGGAATTTTCCAACTAAACACAAAACACTCCAACGACAGGAATTATCAAACTGGAGAGAGTAGTACGTTCTAGTTCTCGGGTGATGTTAACAAACACTGAAACTGATGTTTGATAGCGACCGAAGATTCTGTTGTTCCATCGTATCCAAATTCAGTTTAATAAGTTCTTTTAGACAGGACCCATAGGAGAAACGCTGCACCTTCAATAGCAGACATTTGACCAAACAAACATCGAAATAAACACTTGTAAGCAACTCCAACTCCCCCTCTATATTTTTCCTTTAAAACACTATTAGCGTCCCCTCTATCCATCTCTTTAAAATTCTTTCACAAATTACACTATCCTCTAAAAGATTTCTTCCCTCCAGCAGCCCCTCTATATCTGCTACAGTATTTTAAAGGACCACCTAAATTTAACATCAACCATACGACCAACGAACTCATGCTGAAACACACAAACACAAGCATCCTAACTAGGGATATAACGATATTAATTGAAATAGTTACCCAAAACCCTTCCTCCAGCCTTTACCCATATGGCTTGGAAAACAATGAAATGGTCGAAGAGTTATGTAACCCGGCTGATGAGCTTGGAGACCCGATTACATCGGGCTAGAAAGACACTAGCCAACTTGGTAAAGAAGCGGTCAATGAACCATGCCATCCCCGAGGGAGAGGAGAGCAACCGCTCCGAGCACAACTTCACCATCTCCGTCATTGTCGGTCGAAAAGACTACAATAGAATAAAGGAAACACCTCTCCCCCACCCTCCATACCACCAACCACCGCCCTAAACCCCCGTTAGAGCCGACGACGAGGAAATTAAGCACGCCTCCAGTGGCTCCTATAACATCAGCGTCATTGCCGACCTCTCCATAGAGCACAAAAACCACAGGATCAGCTCCTCACGGTGAGCCCTAACAACTACCTTTAAGACCCTATATCTAGATCTACTCCCCTCCATACCTGAGTCCACGAACCATCACCAATGGATCTCGTCGGTCAGGCCTTTCTTTTGCTCATTGCTAGCAGCCGCCAATGAGGTGGATGGAGAAACTTGACCAGGGTCGTGGGGGAAGGAGGGAGGGAGGCCAAGAGAGAAGAGGGAGGGAGGGAGCTAGGTTGGAAGAGAGGGGAGTGGAGCACGGGTCTCTCCCTCTCGCCTTTGGCCAGCTAGGCCGGGGAGGAGGGGTTGGGTCGTGAAAGTCAGAAGAAAGAGAGTTGGGAACACACTATAATAAGATTATCTTCTTACCAAGCCCTTTGGATCGAATGTGACTCGGAGAATTCCTATGAAATTTGTACTAAATGATTTCTTCCAATACATATAGAACTTTTGAGGAATCCTAGCGTGAAGTGAGCCATCATTTGTGACTTACCTGCATACACTCTTTCTTCTCAAATTCCTACATAAACCCTATTAGAGATAAAACATCACTTTTGAACCATCTCTGTTTTGAACCATCATCGTATTCTTAATACCATGTGTAGGTAGCTTGGCCGGGAGGCAGGGGCGGTGGAGGAGTGAAGAGCAACTAGAGAGGGAGAGGGAGGGGGAGGGGGAGGGGAGGGCTCTAGGCGTAAACACAGGCGATAGGGTCTGTTTGGTTGGTGCCTAACTGTGCCACGCCTAAGCTTAGCCAAGTGTGGCAAGCCACACTTTTTGTGGCGGTCAAATTGGTCGTCACACTTATGGCAAAGTGTGGGAAAAAAAATGAGTCTATGACGCGTGGGCCAGGTAGCTAAGAAAGTGTGGCAAGCCACAAATATGGTAAATTGGTAATGAACCAAACGCGAGCCTAACTCAGTCAAACCTGCCTAGCTTAGGCGTGGCTGGGTGTGGCAGCGAACCAAACAACCCATAAGTTCCTGCCGCTCCCATAGTATATGTCTTGCTCATTTTACTTCCTTAATTATTTGATAGAGAGGATCACTTGCATTTCTTCTCATTTTGTCTCCAACACATGGAAACAACAATGAACTATTTGTGGAGTGCACGATAAAAAAATACATAATTGCGCATGCAGCGTTTCCTTCCATCTGAATTCGGCATGGACCCAGCGAGGATGAGCGATGCTCTTGAACCAGGAAGGGTTACATTTGATTTGAAGATGGAGATAAGAAGGGCAATAGAAGAAGCTAATATTCCACACACCTATATTTCTGCAAACTGCTTGGCTAGTTACTTTTCTGCCAACCTCTGCCAAATGGGTACCCTTCTACCGCCCAAAGGAAAAGTTCAGATATATGGGGATGGCACCGTCAAAGGTATGAATTAGCCTTTTTTTGGGTAAAAATTTACATAGCACCATCATCTGGTTGGAATTTACAAAAGCCATGTTGATTCGAGTACTAAATCAGCATTGAAATTCCCCCATACAATTTTGGTGGTACATCTTAGTATGGCAAACATTCTCTTAAAAATTCACGTTGAAATTCAATTCATGTATGGCAAAACAAAGACAGAGAGAGACAGAAGATGATTCATACGAATTTTCGTATCTCCTACCTTGTTTTGAGTTTAAACTTCAATTTTAAACGGGGATGCAGTACTCCTAAAACTATCTCCCAAACTTTTTAATGTAAGGTTTGCATGCCAACTTAGTGCTAAAAAAATAAAATTTAGAAAAAAAATAGTTGTGGATATATATATGACCCCTATCATATGTACACTTGTTGGGGCATCTTGAAGAATCATTTTTTTTTCAAAGGTAATGAAATTTTTTTATTCTTCTCCACAACTCATGACTTCATTGTTTCCATCTTTGCCATTTGACTTTCATTTCCCACATTTATATATGCACAGTAAAAGAAAGTTATATGCATACTTATTCCAAAACAACATGTCAAAAATAGCACTTTTTCTAGAACAATTTACAAAGGTATACCCTTCATTACACATGTACATAATAAGAAATTATCCTTTGTTTTGTTTGAACAAACATTGATGAAATTAGTATAAAAGAAACTAAGAAGATCTGTTAAATATGTCTCCTTTCTCTTGGTTTATTTATTTCTCTGCCATGTGCTATTCTCAGACAAAAAAAAAACACACACAATTATCCCAAGAAAGAATCTACACGGTATTATTCCATCAGCGGACGCAATTAATTTAGAGATAATTTATAACATTTTTATAAATCTCCAGTTCTAGCTAATAGTTGTATTGCACTTTGCAGCAATATTCATGGACGAAGATGATGTGGCGACTTACACAATCAAGTCCATTGATGATCCCCGGGTTCTGAACAAGACGATATACCTAAGACCGCCAGAAAATATCCTTTCTCAGAACGAGCTGATTGCTAAATATGAAAAGCTCACAGGAAAGGTTCTTCAGAAAAATCCTATCGGTGGTGATGAATTCCTGGCTTCAATGGAAGGTAAGAGAAATGTTTGCTCTATTTAGTGCACAGAGATGTTTAAGCCTTAAAGATTTCACCTTCATAACATGGTACATGGGCCACAAAGCTATAAATTTTGGATAGAATTTGGTACTAATTTAAAAGCCAAAGTTTCATAGAGAAATGAAAAATTATGAACATAGATTTCTTCATATAAAATTTATGCACAATAGGTTAAATTCATATAGATTGTAGCTATATTATAGTGTAGACTTGGAGGTAAATGCATGATTTTTTATGTAGTATATATGGTCAGATGTTTTTCAATATGAAATGTTTTGCTCGCAATTTACCTCCTATAAACTGTAGTCTGGAGTCCTGGCCTATCGTTGTGTTCTGAAGTACCACAAAACATCACCGGATACAATTAAGCAAATAGTGAAAAGGAAAAAGTTTAGCTTCAGCTAATACAAGGAGGAATTTCTCCATATTGACTTATATGTTGTCATTGTTTATTTTACATTTTTATATGATAGAAACATTTTATTTCTGACTTCTACACAAAAAGATATACACATCCCAATTGTTTTTTACTTACATAGGTTTAATAGATAATGGATACCAGAGAAAAATTTGGCAAATATAACCTACAGCACACAAGAAATATAGTCCATAACAAAATAAGCAGAATTGCAGTTGATACGTATGATTGGATGCAGGTGCGGACTATTATCATCAGATTGGAGTGGGTCATTTCTACCACATTTTCTTCGAGGGTTGCTTGACAAACTTTGACATTGACGATGAAGAAGAAGCTTCCCTGCTCTACCCAGAGGTCCAGTGCACCAGCATGGACGAATACCTGAAACGCTATCTGTAATTGCAAAATTTATGAACTTACATCGCTAAGTTATGTCTGTTGGGACACAACAACACAAATAAACAACGTATCTTTGAAATAAATTGCATTGTTAATATATCTCGCCCACTGCACATTTCTTCAAGTTGTGATCAAGCTCATCCCTACACACTCATGACACACCATGGCTCCATGGCGCACAACACACACCACTACACATCTATCTTGTTTTAGGCTCTGTTCTTTTCAGCTGATCTTAACTGCTGAACAGCTGATCGGTTGAAATGACTGAATTTCAAACGCTTCTTGAGCTAGTCTTGAGATTCGGATTCATTTCATTTGTCTTGCTTTTAAAAGCATTAAGACCCACCTTCAAAACAGCGAAAAACAGACTTAAAAAACTCAAAGCCGTTAAAACGTAGATAAGTCGTTAAACTGTTAAGCCGTTAAGCTGAATCTGAACGGTTAAAATGACTGAACTTCGAGAGCTTCTCTGAGCTAGTCTCGAGATTCGGATACATTTCATTTGACTTGCTTTTTAAAGCGTTAGAACCCACCTTCAACACAACGAAAAAATGGACTCAAAAAACTCAAAGCATATGTGTTTTCAAAACGTAGATAAGCCGTTAAGCTGTTAAGCCATTAAGCTGTTAAGCTAAAAAGGATTGGCTAGGAAATGTTTCTTATTATTCCCCTCCTAAGCCATTTAGAACCATAACCCACCTGGCCATTTAGACTCGTAACCCACTCTCAAATGTAAATTTTAACAATAATTTAATTATTTGAGTCATGTATATGTATATATTGTAATTGATTTTGGGTTATACAATTTATGAGTTTTAAATGTTTCGAGTATTGAATCCGTAATTGTATTCGATAGTATTTGCGTCCATATTCAAAAAAAACATGATACTTTTTTCGCCCCCTACAAACCTAGTACAATTAACTAGATTAGTTGTTAAACACAGAGGCCCTGTTTGAATACTTTAGCTCTAAAGTTTAGCCGTGGCTAAACTTTAGCTGGCTAAACTTTAGCCCATTAGCTATTAGCTAGGTAGTGTTTGGATTCTAGTGGCTAAAGTCTAGTTGGTTTGTTGATTTGTCAAGAGTACCCTTGCTTTGTTAATTTGGCGGCAACAAGTACCTGCTTGGTCTGTTATTTTATTTGGCGGGAACAAGCTGCAGCAGGACGTATATTCGGATGGGGAGAAGATAGGCGCCATGGGTGCTGCCTGGGAGAAGAAATCGAAAGACGCAGGCGACGAATCGATGTGGCCGTCGTCCCCAAACTGGTGAGATGGATCCATGGCGCCTAGTACCAACTAGTACCCCTGGAAAAGACAAAGCTCGCATAAACAAGAGCACCGAGCGCTGATCTTTTAGCGGCCAGAAATCAACGAAACAAGTTAAATACGAGAACAGTACTGCTTGTGATCACCACTTATTCAAAGGAGTCCGCTAATACATTCCAACGTGGTACAATAGCGACTAGTTTATAAAGAGCACGTACCAGGGAGGATGGGTGTTAGGGAGGACAGATTGAGACGCGCGCTAGGCCCCGCTTCATCGGGCGCTATAACAAGCCAGTGCGGCGGCGGGACCAGCAAAGACGGAACACCAGATCGGTCGGCGGGTGTCAGGGAGGACGGGAGGAGCCGATCCGTGGCTACTACTGCATGCTTGAGAGCTGCTAGAGCAGCAAGGTCGATGTTCTGCACTGGATGCGGCGGCGGATGCCATGGCCATGGGTCTGGAGGCGATTAAATTGGACTATTCAGCGCCATAAAGCAGGGGCACAAATGTCTTTTCGCGAATCTGGTGAAAAATTAGCTCACTTTAGCACAGATTTGTGGACTAATGGACTAGTTGTTAGCCCATGGGTGGGCTAAAAATTAGCCTCTCAATTAGCTAGGCTGTTTGGATGTCTAGGGGCTAAAGTTTAGTGGCTAACAATTAGCCCTAGCAATTCAAACAGGGCCAGAATCTAGATTAGCTAACGCGGTCTTGGATTCGAACAGGCTCAGCAGAGAAGTCAAACGCACCCCTGTCCATCCCATCCAAAGCGCCAACCATCCGACGGCCCGGAGAGCGTCCACGCGTCCCACCACCCCCCATATCCAAAATTCAAACCAAGGAATCCCAGGAAGGCGCAAAAGAGGCACGCGAGGGAACAGCGCAGAGACGTTGGATGGAGCCGACCGTTGCGGCGGGCGGCGTCGCGGCCCCACATGTCAGAGAGAGAGAGAGAGACAGCACACAGCGCCGGCCTCCCTCCCTCTCCCTGCCCTTCCCCACACGCTCGTCACGAGACGAAGCGCCCGCCGCTTTGAGTAAGAAGAGCCATCACCATCAGACTCTGCTCGTGGATCTCATTCTCTACTTCGGCGATGGCGTGCGGCAGAGAGAGCACGTCGGCGTCGGCGGCGGCGGCGGCGGCGTGGCCCCGGTGGCGGCGGCGGCACGGCTGGCAGCTCCCCCTCCACCCGCTCCAGGTCGGCCCCGCCCCGCGTGCTTCTCCCGTCCTTTCATGAGCTCTGCGATCTGAGCTTCGTTTCTTGGCTTTGGGCGCAGCTCGTGGGGATGGCCGTCTTCGCGGTCCTCGTCGCCGCGTTCTACGTCGTCCTCGGGCCCTACCTCGGCAGCAACGCCGCCGGCGACGCCCTCCTCGGGCTCTTCTCCTTCTCGGTACGTACCGTGCGCTGCTCGCTTCGCCGCTCTCCGCCCCGGATGGGATCTTCCTTGGGCTTCTCGATTGCGTCGCGTTGCGCTGACGATGTGGGGGGCGCTGATCTGATCGATCGCCAGGCCGCCGCCGCCGCGGCGCTCTACGTGCGCTGCACCGCCGTGGACCCCTCCGATCGGACGCACGCGAAGAAGGCCAGGCGGCGGCGGCAGCTCGCGCGGGGAGGCGGCGCCGGCGGCGGGCGGCTGCCGAGGCTGCGGTACGGGTACATCCTGTGGCGGTACGCGGTGCGGCTGCTCCGGCGGACGGAGGCCCGGGTGACGAACCGCTGGGTGCGGCGGAGCTACCTGGAGCAGTGGAACTCCAGCGTCCAGCTCGACCCCATGCTCCCCTTCGCCTTCACCAGCCTCGACAGCGTCGTCTCGCCGCACCCCGCCGCCGGCCACGACATCTCCTTCTGCCCCGTCTGCGACTGCGAGGTATCCGGCACCGGCTCCATCCCTGCAATGACACTGCTCCACCTGCTTGTTTCTTCACTGAAATCAATAGATTTCCTAAAGAAATCGTGAAATGCAGCTCCATTCGATGTTCTTCTATTGTTATTCCTAAAATTAATAATTTACTAATTTATGGACTTTGGGCACGCTAAATAAACCTAATTCCTATGTTATTTGTGATATTCAGCGGCGTAGAACTGACTGAACGTAAATTACAGGTGAAACTGCGCAGTAAGCACTGCAAGACCTGTGAGCGCTGTGTTGATGGGTTTGATCACCACTGCAGGGTAACCAAATAAACTGTTCATGGCTCACTCCCAAATCTTTGAATCTCTTTTGGAAGGCAAGTGACTGAACTTTCTTCAACACAGTGGCTGAACAATTGCATTGGGAGAAGGAATTATGCAACATTTATTCTGCTAATGTTCTTCCTCCTATTGATGGTGAGTGCCAACCGTGATCATTTCCGTAGTTCGGTTCGCTTCACATTTCTGTGGATCATTGCCATGTCCAATCTTTCTTTAGTTTGGCCAGTACTAATGTGGTTATGCTGATCTACTTCATCAGCTTGTTATTGAAGGAGGAACGGCCATTGCGATCTTCGTTCGATGCTTTGTCGATAGCAAAGGTGTAAAAATGGAAATGGATCACAGGCTGCACGTAAGGCTCCCTAAAGGAGCTCATGCAACATTATCCGTAAGTAACAACACTAAGAAATCAAACATGCCTTGTGTTAATGGTAAGTTTTAGTACTTACAAAGCTCACACTTTTGCTCTGTAAATTTTTGCAACAGATGGCATTTGTCATCTTCACGTTATACAGCACCGCAGCACTGGGTCAGCTTTTCTTCTTCCACGTTGTGCTTATTAGAAAGGTTTGCACTTTGCTGAGCCAACACTTGTGTTAGTTCAGGAATAGGTTTCCCCTTCATGTCAATCTTCTCACTGCAGGGGATGAGGACATATGATTACATCCTTGCCATGCGAGAAGCGGCGAAAGCATTCGACCCGTCTGATGACTCGGATTCGTGGTCCGACGAGAGCGTCGACTTCGACTCGCCAGAAAGCAGGCCATCTTTCCTTTCAAGGATCTTTTACAGAAAAGAAGAAGTTAACGAAGTAAGAAGGCATTGGTCACTGCACCTAGTACTAGCATCAGTCAAAACTTACCTTGTGATAACAAAGCCATTTCACTCATCGACAGAGTGCCCGGAAGTTGTCGATCAGGATCGAGAACGAGCCCACTGATGCAACACGAAGGAACGATGACATCCAGATCAACCCATGGACGTTGATCAAGATGAGCAGGGAGAAGGCAATGGCGGCCGCTGAGCGTGCGCGTGAGCGAATCAGGCAGAAGCTGCCATCGACCACAACCTCGCCGATGAAGCCATTGCCGGTGGAGACCAAGCGGGGCCCTCTGAACACGGAGAGACGGCACGTCATGACAGGGAAGGAGATCGTCCCCGTCTTCACAAAGAGCTGGCTGTCAGGGTCACCCACGGCGAGGTTCTCGAGCCCGAGGAGGAGGTTTTCGGGGTCGCCGTCGCCAAAGCCGCAAAGGCACCGGGGCAACTTCGATCTGAGGCTAGAAGAGGTGTCAAGAGAGATTGAGACCCACGTCTCGAAGCAGGTTCTGTGCTCTGTTGTCATGAAGGGAGTTGAAGATGAAGGCTCTTCGTCGTAATTTTAGGGTGTTATTTTAGTTCACAAGATTCATTGGATTTTTTGTTTCTCAATCTCTGAGAATTGTGTGCTGTGCGCCTGTGCTTGCTTAGCCACGCACTCCTCTCAGATATGTTGTTGATTCTTCCTGCTCTGTAGTCCACCGGAACATTTGAGTACAGCAATATTAAAGGGATTTTTATTATGTATGTCATTATAAAGTAATGAGAAATCACAACAGCCATTACAAAACAAATAATATTATTGATATCATTATAAAGTGCAATCTAATTTCACCCATATCATTTTTGGGGTTTTCTGGTCTTTTAGGTAAATAAATACGGTAGAATTATGCACCCGACAGTTAGGTCCCATATGTCATCCTCTAGTAGCTGCCCTTCACCGCCGCCGCCTGCCGCCGCCCATGAGCTCGTCGTCGCCGCCGCTGCTCTTCGTGGCCCGGCGTGCTCCCCATCTCCCCCAACTCCGCCGCTGGTGAGCTCCCCATCTCCATCTCCCCTACCGCCGTCGCCCTTCGCCACCGGCCCTGCCACACACGAGCTCGCCGCTGCTGCTGGGCCTGCTACCCACGAGCTCGTTGCCGCCCATGCCCGTCGACACCGCCGCCACCCGCGAGCTCACCGCCCTTTGTCGCCGCTTGCTCTTTGCGTCTCGGCGAGCTCCCCATCTCTCCCAACTTTGGCGCTGGTGAGCTCCCCATCTCCCCGCCACTGCCACCCTTCGCTGTTGCCGCCCACCACAAACTCGCCGGCCGTCGAACGTAGTAAATGAGAGAGAAGAGAGAGGAGGGAAGGAAGAAGAAGAAGGTAGAGCAGCTGACATGTGGGCCCCACTGTATTTTGATACTTTTCAGTATATTTAATTCCGGTGTGTCCTCTAAAGTGCCCATAATGGTATGGGTGAAATTAGATTACACTTTATAATAGCAGCAATAATATTATGTGTTTTGTAATGGCTGTTGTGATTTCTCATCACCTTGTATGGCATGCATGATAAAAATCCATATTAAAGTTATCTAGATGGGTTGGCCAAATACTCGGTCTTTTCCTTGTGCCGTCTTCTCCGTCTCAGTCACGGTGATGCTTTAGTTCAGACAATCCCGTAGAAAGTGTAGGAAGTAACATTAACTAGAGTATGGATAACGATTGCTCCTCTGTTTTGCTATATTTTTTCATTACATATCATACGCACTAATCAAAGAAGTAATAGTTTCAAAAGAAAAACAAAGTGTAAAGATCATCATACCCCTATTTGTAGTATGTTATAACTATTTTTTTCTTACTAAACATTTAATTGAAGGTTAAATAGTGAAAACATAAATAACTACACTCTTAATATTCTCAATGGAGACATTATGAAACGTATTTTTCCGATGTCATGGACAAAAATAGTGAAATGGAGGGAGTATAAACTCCAACACCGGGCCCTTTTTGATTCATGGTATGGCTTGGTTCGGTTTGATTGAGTCAAAAGTTGAAGGTTTTAAAAAAGCGAGATGGTAAGGCTAAATTATTTTAAAAAAATGACTATTGTATCAAAGTTTATTTGGGTCTTGGGCTGCCTAGTGTTGGCTAGATTGGATCTCCCTTATCCTGTCCTCCTCTGATGTGTTTCTAAATGGCTTTCTCAGTGACCCCATTCATCACCACTGTGGACTTAGGCAATGGGACCCCTCTCCCCCTTCCTTTTCATCCTAACCATTGAGCCCCTCCACAAACTCCTCGAGCTTGCCACTTTTGCTGAGATCTCATCCCCCACCCGTGGGGTAAATCGTGACCTTCATATTTCCAGATATGTTGAATTGCTAATGACACTGCCATTTTCATAGCCCCTGTCGAGAGGAAATCAATGCTTTGGTACATTCTCCAATTCTTCGACGATGTCTTTGATCTTCACACCGATTTGATTAGAGCCAAGTCATCCCAATTAGATGCGACGACATTGATTTAGACTATATTCTTTCAAACTTCCGAGTAAAGTGTGCTAACTTCCCCCATTCAGTATCTAGCCCTTCCCCTTTCAATTAAGAAACTTCACCGTGTTCACTTCCAACCACTCATCGATAAGATCTCTGCCCGATTGGTGGGATGAAAATGTCCTATGATGTCTAAAGGAGGCCGCAATGCTCGATGCTATCCTATCAACCACACCAACCTGCATGCTCTCAACTGTCATTGCTCCTCGTTCCGTCCTTAGGAAAATTGATTGGATCCGAAGAGCCTGGATTTGGAGTTTGTCCGACTTGGTAGCCAGCGGGCACTGTAGACTCGGCTGGAGATTGGTTTGTTTCCTGACAGATCAGGGTGTTTGGGCATGCTCAACCTCGCCTTCTTCGTTCATGGCTTTGGCTGCATAAGACCGTCAACGCTAGACCTTGGTTCGACACCAGCCTCACCGCCAATCCAAGTGACATTAACCTTTTGTAGATGCTATTCATCGTGCCTGCCAAGAAGAATAGATTTTTCAACAATGCTCTGAACAATATCAAATGGCTCTATCTTCGTCTACGTACATTTATCTCAACTATGATATCAGAAGTTCAGAACTCGTTAAACTTCGAAGCTTGGTTTCACAGGTCCACTTGACCATGAATTCCCTGGGCCATACTTCCTGGCGTTTTGACCGGCTCGTGGTTTTCTCAGTCAACTCTGTTTATTGTCGGGACCCGTCTGAACGAGTCGAGTCCCTTCTGTGTCTTACTATACTAATCCCTGGATCAGTAGCTAGTACACACAGATTTCTAGAACTTGGATCATTACCATTCTTATTAAAGCATTTAATATTACATCAGAGTGCAGCCATTAAGGCTCTTAATACAAAAGTCTGGCACACAGGCCATACAACTGCGGAAGCATGGGTACATAGTAAAATCCAAAAGAGAATTGCAACACAATCCCACAGGCAAGGCTGTAGTAGCGATCCTAGGCATCAGGGAAATCCACGTCTTGAACACCATCGGCGAAGTCACCGTCTTTAGGCTCAACGTCGTCCGGGTAGTAACTCTAAGGCTCCGAACCTGCTCGTTGGATTGAGCAGCCCGGCGAGTGAACGCGAGGGTAAGTATATGTGAAAATACTCGTAAGCCAAATTGACATATGCAAATGAGGACTTAGCAAAGAAGGGATTAGGGTTTCTTTTGCGGAAAGCCAACTTTATAAATATTCCTATATCTTTCAAAATGTGGAAAAGAGTTAAGAAAAGTTAAAACAAATATCTTTCTTTTGAAACTCCGGCTACCCATAGGTTTTAACCCAGCACGGGCAACTCATGGCTACCTGTCATGTCCATCCAATGATCATATGGCTATCTGCTATAGAAATCCAATATCAGGGCTACCCGCCAAATCAAAATCTCAGGGCTATCCGCTATGCCAAAATCATAATCTCAGGGCTAGCCGCCATGCAAATCTCATGACTACCTGTCATGCTAACTCAATCACTTCACAGCGTCCTGCTGCGAAGGCCCAAAACAAGACTCACGACGTTCTGTCGTGGTTTTCTTTTAAAGCGCCATTTCGAAAACAAAACGAGAAAATACTACCATGAGGCGCATCCGTCGCCGCCTTGACCGTAAGCACACTTGTCTAGACAATTCTACACTCCGCAGAGGTTGCACGCTTTACCCACGAGAGGTAATTTACTTAGTAAACCACCACAAGGTCTTTTACTAACTCACTCCTAGCTCAGGCATCACCGCTAAGGATTCTACCTCTGGGCTGGTACTCAGTTGCCAGTGGCCCCCTCTTGCGCCAATAGGTTCAAATCTGTGCGACACCGTTATCCACAGATTCTACACTCAATTCTGTGGCACCGTGTTCTACGGGCACTGTCAAATTCTACTCGACTCTGAGTGGTTTTCCGTTATCCACGGATCAATTCCGTTAACCACGGATTATGTGCGACACGGTGTGCTACGGCTTTTGCGCTGCCTATTCGGCTATTCCACCAAGTGAGATGTCCGAACTAAGAGTTTGAAGGGTACTCAACCAGGGCCTGCCCATACAAGCACTTGTGGTCGCACTGTTGAACTTAGTTTGACTACCTCAAGGATTCGGTCCTAAGGGATTTGGGTGGGCTAGAGTCTTGTGCGTATTGCACCAGTCCATACAACCATCCACCCAAACCAGGGTTTTGCGAAAATAATTCCCCTTTTACAATACCAACTATTGTACCCCAATAGTCCCATTTTATCAAACATGACAGCGTCAACTGTCTTTAAATCACGCATTTCAAACATTGCATTTCACATGAAATAACAGTGACGACGACAAGCAATAAACAGCAGGGCTAAGCATTTAACGATCAACTAATCAATGAAATGGAAATAAACAAGTTATATATTCCTAGGGTTGACAAAGATCAGGTTTATACGATAATAATAAATTTAATGAGCATTTAACTAATCAGCCTAAGTAATTAGCATTTTTAAATTTCAACTATCATGCATATTCACAATTCTAGAAAAAAGCATTTATAAATCTAGGTGGCAATATGATCAACAATAATTTGGGGAAAGTTCAACAATGACTTGCCGTGAATCCAATGTTCCGGGTGTACGGGTAGGTCCTTGGCTCCAACGACGCCGGTATCCGGATCTAGCGCAAACAAATAATCACAAATAAATGCACATACCAAAAATATGAATGCACATGATGAAAATGATATTTTGAAATTAAATCCTGCATTTTTATGAATTTTTAGAAACTTGTTTCATTGGATTTGGAGCTAATTTGCAAAAGATATGAAAATAACAAATTTTTTTCCGCAAATAAAATAAGAGAAATGGCCATGGGCCGGTTAAACAGGCGCGGCCCAGAAACGGGGCGCTCGCAAGGAGCCTGCGGCCTGGCTCGGCGCTGGTCCGGCTCGGTGCAGACGGCCTACCGCGCGGCCTGGCTGGCTGGCTGGACTGGGCTGGCTCGCGGCTGGGCCGGCGGAGCTGGCTGGCTGGGCCCGGCTCGGCTCGGCCGAAGGGGAGGAGGGGCTGACGGGCGGGACCCGTATGGCGGCGAGACAGAGGGCGGGCGGAGGCTGCCAGGTGGGGCCCGCTCGGCAGTGACAGAGAGCAGGGGAGATGGCGGGAGTGGCTCGGCGGCGAGAAATCCGGCGACGGCGGCGGCGCTCCGGCGAGGGGATGTGAGGGGAAAGTGAGAGGGAGTCGTGGGGGTTTCGGGGGAGGTCTCGGCGGTGCTGTAGGAACTCCGGTGATGGCTGGCGGCGGCTCGGGGCGGAGGAGGTCGGCGGCGCACGGCGGGATTGGTCGCCGGCAAGGAGGGAGAGGTTGTAGGTGTTTCGGTGGGCTACGGTGAGGTCAGTGAAGGATGATGGCGGCACGGACTATATATATATGTGGAATTATAATGGTTTCATGTAGTCCTTTTAGAGAATTATGACGGTTTCATGTAGTCCTTTTAGAATGGTTGGTTTGCTTTTCTTTGACATAGTGATCAACGGATGAATGCATAGTGCACCACTATTGTTATGTAAAAATGATTATTGTTGCTTCTATAATTTTTTTTATCTTGCCTTCCGAAAGATTCTTTTATTGCCCTTCGTTTTCTGCATCTGTTTATGTGCTGATAGGTTTGAGCAATGTGCACCACAGGTAGAGCTATTAACAGGCTTCACACATTTTGCAGGGTCGCTGTCCTATATGTCCTGGATAATGTTTGCTTCGGTTGCAGCTGTGTTCTCTGCTCGAATCATATCGCAAGAAATATATTGATTTCCTAAAAGGTATATGCTCTAGCAATTATTTCCATCTATCTTTTGCATACCTTGTTTACTTACCCGATTTTTTTGCCTGCTACTCACAAGCCTTATTGCTTGCACGCTGTGTTTGTTCTTGGGTTTGCAGCTACTTTACTGTCACCAATCCTATTATGGGCTTCCTCAGTGTGTGTGCCGCCACCCCGGAGCCAATTCCTGCTTTCAGGACAAGGTGGCGAATAGAATGATATGCATGTATGCTGATAGGATCTATAACTTTTGCTGTGAAGGATGGGCAGTTTACATCCCTCCATGGAGACCGTTCCCTCCCCCGCTCAAGCAGCTGCTTAGTTTTGCTACTATTCACAAAGCACCTGTACGCACACTCCCTTCTTGCCCCTGGTACTGTTCATGTAATCATCCATACACAAAAAAAAAAAAAAAATTGCATTACAGCTGCAGGGCGGTAGTTCACTTCAGTTCATAGCTCCCAGCTCTTAAGTCTTAATTAACCTCTTCTCTGCTACTGCTATTACTGCTATATATAGCTCTCGCTTCCTCCTCCAGCAGTGTTGACTGTGGAACTCCCCCCATCAAGAAGCTCTAGTCTGACCCACCGAGCCACCATGGCCGCCTCCTGCTACGCCGGCGCCCACGCCCTCGCCGCCTCGCGCGGCGCGGGCAAGAGCGGCGCCACCAGCGCCGTCGTCGTCCTGCTCCCGCGCGCCGCTAGGGCGGCGTCGGCGTCTGCGTTGCCTCCCGCGAGGTGCGCCGTCGTCGGGGCTGTGGCGACGGCGCCGCCGTTGGGCCGCGTGCGGCGGTCGGAGCAGCTGGCGGTGCACACGGGGATGGTGGATGAGCTCGTGGAGGAGGCGCTCGTGTGGTGCTCGCAGCACGGCCTCGTCGTCGGCGACAAGAACCACCCGGTGAAGTGATCCGATGATATATATCCTCCGTGCACACAGACACACACAAACACACACACACACACACACATGCATATATACGTGTAAATGGTGCAATTGCTTATTTGCTTACTCTTTTAATTTGTTACCTTTTCTTCACAAAACGACTTGTCCAGTGATAGATCACAAAAGGGCAGTTCTGGAATCGATCCTTTGCACGACTTCTCCCCACGTCGCACTGTGTTGGAACTAGGGAGGAAAAACACTTTTTTTTTTTGTTTCTTTTCGCATTGGTGCCATTGTTAAGATACGATTTTAGTCATTATTTCTATCGATCAATCGCATCATGCCATTACGGAGGTTTTTCGGCATATAGCAGTCCGGATATGTATATTGGCATGTGGGTCCAACCTGTCATACACAACAACTTCTTCTTCCTTCTTCCTCCTCCCAACTCGATCCCCTTCGCTCCTTCTCAACTCTAGTGAGCTTGAAACTCAAGGTGGCTGCGGCGTGTGTCATTGACAGAGGAAGAGGTTGAGGTGGCGGCGGCATGGTGCATGACGGCGTTGGCTCAAGGTGTCAGCACACGACGTCAAAGGAGCTCGATCACGACACACGACGACTGAGCTCATGAGTGGCGGCGGCGTTGGTCCAGACGGACGATGGGCTCGAGGCGGTGGCGTGGCGGCGTTGCATCTAGCCAGGCTCAAGGAGGCGGCGCGCGCCAGTAACTGGGGAGCTCGAGGTGGCAGGGCATGATGGTTGTAGAAGGAGGACCTAGAGAAGGCGGTGGGGCACACTTGGCGACAGAAAGAGGCGGCGGGGCTTGCCGATGGCGGAAGGAGGAAATCGAGAGCGGCGGCGTGCATCGACAACGGAAGAGAAGGTCGAGGCGGCCGGTAGCTAGGCCTATCCCTAGGAAGAAGAAGAAAGAGAAGAGGGTATGCCAGATGGGTCCCGCTCATCTGAACATATATTGACCGTATCTTGAACCGCAATATGTGGCGAGAGGTAGAGTAATGGCATGGATGCAAAAAAAACAAAAAAGAAATGGCATGACAATTAATTCCCATTTGGTAATGGCAAATGTGCAAAATCACAGCTTAATAATAGCATGGATAGAAAAAATCGTCTTGCCATATGGTGTAGCTTTTTTCTTGAATTATTTGATAATTTTGTTGAATGTTTTTACTTTCTAATGTCATTTCTCGCTAATTTTGTAGTCGTATAATAACCATTCACAAATTCAGCTTCAATGGTTAGTTTTAGAATTTTGAAGACACTAGTGAGAATCGTAGAAATTAGTTTCAGAAAAAAAAATCAATAATCAGGTAATATCAGTAACGTGAAGCACTAAACCTTGACTCATCAACTCAGCATTTAGGCCCAAACAGCCAGTTTTTGAAACCCCTTCAAAGAAGTCAAAAGCCACCAAAATCTCAGTTTGTACTGTGATATGAGCTTTTGGCAGAAGCTATTTTTTTTTTTATGATTTTTTCTCAGAAGCAGCTTTTAGAAAAGCTGCAGCTCAAACAAACAGGGCCTCAATACCCTATAAACCTATCTTAACTTCTCATAAAACCAATGCCCAAAAGGCCCAAACCAACTCTCACCTCCTCATCGGTAAGCTACCGCCGTGGTAGCCTCTGCCACCACGGTGATGTTAGAGCATCTCCAATGGTGCTAACTATAAGAAAATTACATGGCATTAAGAGATAGCATATAGACAATATCTCCAATGGTGCTAGTTATAGTGTTGTCTTTAAAATTAATTTGGGTCCACATGTAATAGTGTGTGTCCACATTGTAATCCGCTAGAGACTATCTCTCTATCTCTCTCCTCTCCTTCTCTCCTCCACATAAACAAAAAACTGATGTGGAGCCCTTATAGCCAGCTGACGTGGTCTTATTGGAGATGCTCTTGTACCATCGGATCTCACCCCGTTAGTATATCCTGTCCTACGATCCTTTTCCCACTCGTCGGCTCCCATCACGGCCACCGACGTGACGTTGGAACCACCTCCTGTTGCCTTCACATGGTCCTTCCTTGTCTTCAGTTCCCACTTGGGCAATCATGCATTCATGCATCTCCATCCGAAATAAGAAAAGCACACGTGGTGCACGAGGCGCAACTTGCCTTAAGAAAAAAGAGCACTGGGACGCACCCGTGGCTGGGATGGCCGAGCTACGTATCGATACAGAGAATAGAGAAGAGAAACAAAACGGTGGCTCTCCCAAACTGTGGTCATAAGACAGGGACGTGCGGTCTCCCAAAAGATGCAAGATACGATGCTAATTTATATTTATATTTTATTATATATTTATTAGAATGATAAGAAAAGCTAATACAATGCAATGCCTCAATAGAATCAAGTCCATCAACGCATATAAGAAGTAGCGTTAAATATTAGTTACTATATCTCTATTTTCTAACAAAATAGAAAACACCATAGGACAAGTATATGGTTGAGCGTACATTGTCGGCTTCCCCGGACACCCATGGTTGGCTATTTGTGAGTGTCCGACAATATCGTTAATTATTTTAATGAGGGTTTTCATAACCCACAACCTCTTAATCATAACTCTCACCTAACCAACCAATCTCGCATATCTTCTAGTTTGACCCATGTCACTATGTCAAAACCACAAATTAATGATTAATTACAACAACCAATAGTGACTGGTAAAGCTAACCGTCACCCTGGACGGGTCACTGATGAGTTATCTTTAGTGGTGGGTTAAAACCTGTCATAAATCAATATAATACGTGACGGATCGATATACTATCCATTTTTTATTTTTGCCTTACATAGGCCCCTGTAGGTTACCCATGAAACATATAAGTGGGGGGTAAAAGTTCCACGTGTCACCCTTGATAATAAGATAATTAAGTGACGGACACTATTTCTATCCGTCGCCCATGATAATAACATAAGACATAAGTGACGGACAATGTTCTACCCGTCACCCATGATAATAACATAAGTGATGGATAATGTTATCACCCGTCACCCGCGGTAATCTCATCCGCCTCACATGCACCAACCCTTGCAATCCTAGCTTCTTTCCTTCCACCTTCAGGCGTCGAGCACCATGGTTTTGGTCTAAGGGGTCAAGTGCACCGCTACCACCTGTTCGCGCTGCGGATGTCATCGCTCCAGTCATACTTTCTATCATAGAGCATCCCAACAATCTCTCTATATCTCTTCTCTAAAACACTCTTGACATCCTCTCTGTCCATTTCTCTAGAATTCTTTCACAATTTACACTACACTCTAAAAGATTTTTTTTTCTCCAGCAGCTCCTCTATATTTGCTACAGTAATATATAGGACTATTGGCGATGCTTTTAAAAAAATGCGTAATACTGGTGTTAACACTCATACCTCTAGGTATCTGTAACTTTTGATGGACTGCAAGATTGCTAGTTAAGGACTTAAGGTAGACTAATGCATGCAAACAACCAATCACCCTAAAAAAAGATGATCTAATATATTAATCTCTATAACATACTGTTAAAACTGATTTCTCTAAATCTAATAGTGTCTATATCAAATCAAGGTTGACTCTATTAGAGTCTAGGATGATCAAAATGTAAATTTTTATATGCATACAATTTTTCCTTAAAAGTTTAACACAACTCTAGCCACGTAACTGCGCTGAACACCCTGCTCGTTCACCAGTAAAATTGGGTTGTTTGGTATGAAACCAATATGTTACCAAAATTTGGTAGTGTGTGAGAGGATTACAAGTTTTCTTTGGCGCGGAGGAAACACAAGTTCTGAAGTGCCTCTGAATGCTTAAAGCTTTCCGTTTTGACTTTTGACGTGATCTTGTTATCCTAGGTTCCAAATCAACAACGAAAAAAATTGACTTGTGATGCATGATGAACTGCAGAAATCAGGAAAATCTCCAGGTGTTGGGCTGCTCCATGCTCCCTTTTCCCTGCTGCCCATGTCGTTCCCAAAAGTTTACTGGGATCAGGCGCTCGAGTTGGCTCCTCTGTTCAACGAGCTCGTCGACCGTGTGAGCATGGATGGAGAGTTCTTGCAGGAGACGTTGGCGAGGTTATTTTCTTAACTATGGAATCGGCAAAATTAAAGAAAATTAACATGAGTATACTTGCCTTTTATTCCAAGAATGCGAAGGCAATCCCACATAGAAAGGAACTACCCACATGTTGAAGGGATTATTAGACTGTTTAATTAAGAAATGCTGCTTAATTTGCTCTCGTGAAGAATTCCTGACACTCGCAATTAACGTTCCTCTGCCAGAACGAAAGAGGTGGATCCATTCACGAGGAGACTTTTGGATATCCACTCAGAGATGATGGAGCTAAATAAGAAAGAGGTAACCATAATGCAGCTTATTTTAACTTCCAAAAACACCGGTAAAAAAATTGTAGATTCCTGCTAATTCCGTATGAAATGCGCTGTGTACAAACACGATGCAGAGACCAGGTCATATTCCATTATCTAAGAAAATGCATGTAGGCTCCAATAAGTGACATCATATAATTTTTTCAGGAAATTCAGTTGGGTCTGACCAGGTCAGATTACATGGTAGATGGGGCAACTGACATGCTTCTTCAAGTGGAGCTCAACACCATTTCTACGTCATCCAATGGTCTTGCTTGCGGTGTATGCGAGCTTCACAGGTCATATAGCATATCAATTACACTGAGTCTTGTTTCTCTTGTTATATTCTCCCTGTTATATTAGAGTTTCTCTTTTACTCTGTACATATACTACTCCTTTGGCCCCCAAATGAATACAAGCGCTTTTATTCATATAGTATTAAAGCACGGTTAGGGTTAGCATTCCTCGTACCTTCCTGGCCACCGTTGATCCTCACCTTGGGTGCCCCACCCACCACTTTTGGCTATTGCCGTCTTGTTCCCGTCGATTTCGGCCTCTATCTCTCTCTAATCATTGTTGTCTTGTCGCCAACGAAGTCGGCCTCTCTCTAGTCGTTGTCATGTAGTCTCGGCGACGTCAACCTCTACACCCACCATCATTGGATCTAGATCGGGCCGTTGCTTCTACACCATTGCATGATCCTGATTCTTCTACACCATTGCTGGTCGCCGCTTGTCCCGTCGTTGTCGTCACTCGTCCTGCCATTGGCATCCATGGCTTCATCCTCTTTGTGTCTCTGATCCACCATTGTGGCCAGATCGGGCCATCCTTTTGTCGCGGTTGTGCCTACCAAATCTTCTCCAACCTGCTGCCGTCTTGGTCACCGGCTCACCATTGCCATCGGCCTTGTCAATGTTGTTGGCGCCGCTCACTTGGGCCATCTGTGACTTGGGCTCCCGCTGTTGGCAACCATCGTGACGAAGGCCGCATAAAGACCTCTTCATGCAACTCACAATTTAAAAAGGCAATTTAAACATTAGGCTAATAGATAGGCCACTAAAGAATAGAAAAGCCACAACAAAAAGGGTCTGAACAGTGGTCATGTGAGCAACAGGAGCATAGGTCTTATAAAATATATCGAAGTGTGACGTGAAAAATTATCTATAAAAATGACATAATATTTATGGCCACCCTGTGAGACAAAAGGGGCCTCAGATATTAGAATGAACAAAATCAAATAGACGAGAGCTGATATTGACTTACTAAAAGGGTAGGGAAGTTGCACCTGCTTGTTAAGGTTGCACCTGCACAATCTAAAGAAGCATCACCGGACACAAACCCTAATAGACCACGACAAACTAGCGATGAATGACGCGAACCACGAAGATGTCTCAAATGATGATAGTAGTCGTGGAGGAGGCAACAGAGACGGAGAGACTGACAGGATTAGCTGAAGGGAGACGAAGCCCGTCAAGCTCCCAGAGATGCTGCAAATCTTGGCGCAGGGGACCAATAATAACAAGTAGACCCATGCGACAATCGATACCGAGAATCACATGACAACCATGATCAGTAAGTTGTCCAGCGGAGATAAGCTACACAGTCAACTTGAGAACATAAGAAATTGTGAGAACATAAAAGGAAAAAAATAGAAGAGTGACTCGTCCTATAACAGGAAGAGAGGTACGATCTACCGTCTGAACAGTTAAAAGAGTGGTCAATAGACTGATGGAAGTAAGAAATGTAAAATTAGATGTCATATGGAAAGACGCATCCGAGTCATGAATCCATGGTGATGTATCTAGAGCAAAAGAAGGTGTTCTCTCAATAGAAGATTGCAAAACAGAATTAGCATACCCGTCGGTGTAGAGGCAGCCAAGCGACACAAATAGTAGAAGAATCTCAACAAAAGCATCACAACTGCACTATAAAGAGATGTCTTAATCCCCTTGAAAAAAGTAGAAGCAAAGGGCAGTTTCTCGTTCAAGTATAGATGCTAACTTACATGCTATGGCTCTTTTGACGACAGAGGTTACTTGGCTTCGTTGGTTACTTGAGAATTCTAGTGTTTGTTACTATGTCGACTTTCCTTTTGTCTGACAGCACATGAGCTATAGGTATTGTACATGATCCAGTAAATTATGAGCTTACCAAGCATATTGGTGCCGATGCTTCCTAGGTGAAGTCACAGTTTCAGAAGAATGTTGTGGTTCTTCAGCATATGTCTTCAAATATTTAATTTGCAGTTTTTTTTTTCACGAAGGCACAAACTCAACAAGACTATAATTTTTGTCTCTCCAAACTCAGTGTTCTTAATCCACCATGGGTTTGAGTGGTTGTTAGACACGTATATGGCTTGTATATATAGGCCTAGTCCTATCTTCCTATTGTATTAGAGTTTCTCGTGTACTTGTATATATGTCGACCCTGTGACCCCTATATAAATACAAGTGCTCTTGTTGACATCTTTCGTCACTCCAAATACATGGAGAAAACAATATATTTCAGATGAACCCTGATTACCGAAACGCAAATTTGTCACCTGGAAACAAATTAATGTGTTGCTTTATCAAACACTTTGCCCACTCTGAACAGACTTGCAGCTTTGATCACATACATTTCTCCTGTTATTTTTCTGGATTCCACATAGAGGAAGTGGCTTCTAAAGCTAAAATATTCAGTTATTTTCACAAGCATTTGGTAACATTATGTATTCAGGATACAATATGCCCCTTTTTATCCTCTGTTTGTTCGATCACTATATTTCCCTGTTGGCCCCATAGATGACATGAACAACCTGGAATACTACGTGCAGAAACCTGGTCAGGCAGCATGAGAGGAAACTTGGTTTGGACCCAGCGAGTGTTGTTGGAAACACCGCTATCACTCAACATGCTGCAGCCTTAGCCAGTGCGTGGGCTGAGTACAACAACCAAAGGTTGTTAATATTTATAAGGTACAGCTGCTTGTTCAAGACATACTTCTCTGCTAACTAAAGTTCTTGTCATCCAGGGCAATAATTCTGGTAGTTGTTCAAGCCGAAGAGAGGTACATGTATGACCAGTATTGGATCACTGTTGCATTGAAAGAAATATATCCTTAAATGCAGCAAATTCAAGGTCCATGTCATTCTGATTCAATATTTGGAAATTTTCATATTGATCGACCATTTATATTTTTCTTACAAAAGCAATCATTTACATCTTAGTATTATTTATTATTAAGTTGCATGCGCCGACCAATCCACTAAAAGCTTAACCTTACAACACTTCCCTTCACGTGCAGACTCATGCAGGCCTCAGACATGGAATAGAAGTAGACAACTTATTTAATTGCGCCAGATAGGATTCGAACTTGTGAGCTTAGGTTCCGATATCATATTAAGTTGCATGTAGCGATCAATTTACAAAAAAAAAAAAAAACTGATAAAGGATGAGCAGTCCGCTTATTCCAACACTCATGTACATTCTCGTTATATATACGCTAAGCAGTCCAGTCAAATTGTTTCCCCTTAACTTTCTCTCACGTATGGGGTGATGACTATTCGCAAAACTATGGCAGCAATAGAGGCAGAAGGGGTGCTTCAGCCTGATGGCACACTCGTAGTGTAAGGATCCTCTTCATAAAATTTTTTATCTGCAATTAACGCCATATTGAATGATTGGAGAACATATCACCTTATTACTCCGTACTTTTCACACGCAGAAATGGATGGCCTGTTGCTGTTGCGTACTTCAGGGCAGGCTACTCACCCAACGATTACCCTTCAGAAGCCGTATGTTGTTGATCATTTCCACCAGTAAACTTCATTTGCTTGTTAGTTTGACTCAATTCTTATGTAAGCTCTTCCTGATATAAACATGCATGTCAAAAGTTGAAAAAAAAAATTTAGGGATCTCCTTGAGTCCTGGGATAATTATGCATAGTTCAACTAAAGTAGTATTCAGGCAGTTCCCTCTTTTTTTTTCTTAAAGGAATGGAGAGCAAGACTCTTGATTGAGCGTTCTTCTGCTATAAAGTGCCCCTCCATAGCATACCATCTTGTTGGAACAAAAAAAATCCAACAAGAACTAGCAAAGAAAAATGTTCTTGCAAGGTAATTTACATTTGGCGAGCAGTTCCCCTTTTTTTCATGAGATACTATTTCTTCAATATGCCATAATCAAATTAAATACCTGTAAAATATATATTGAGTAATGATATTTTGATCGTGCATTAACTAACTAGTCCTCCTCCCAGGTTTCTTGACAACAAATCCGACATCGAAAAGGTACAAAAATGCTTTGCAGGGCTGTGGAGCTTGGATAATGATAGAATTGTCATGTCTGCTATTGAATCACCAGAGCTGTTTGTTCTGAAACCACAAAGGGAGGGCGGAGGTAATTAAGCCCTCCATCTCACTGTCAGCTCAAATTTCGTGCAGTAATAATGAGTGATAAGTAATTCGTATATTTCAATTAGGCAACAACATTTATGGGGATAATCTGCGTGAAACTCTGGTTCGACTATGGAAGGATGGAAGCAAAGAACTTGCAGCTTACATTCTAATGCAAAGGATCTTTCCACCAGAGACACTCAGCTATCTTGTTCGCGAGGGCACCTGTGTTATGGAGAACGCGGTTTCGGAATTTGGGGTTTTTGGAGCCTACCTCCGGTAATACGCTGTGAAACTACGCACTGAAATTTCTTTTGATTTCGTTGTACTCCTATGTCTCTAAACTCGATCAGTGCGCGAATTCAGGAACAAGAACAAGGTCATTATCAATGATCAGTGTGGTTATTTGATGAGAACGAAAGCCGCTTCACTGAACGAAGGTGGGGTGGTTGCTGGATATGCATTTTTGAATAGCATATACCTGATTTGACAAGGTAAATATATACTTGCCAAACATATTTACTTGTTTGGTTATAGTGACTTCTTCGGTACAATAGATTGCCAAATTTGTGTACAACTCATGTTTGGGAAATAGACATGCCAATACAAAAGGGTAGTGTATAAAAAAAATCATACGCTTTTTCGACAATGGATTTTTCAACAATAAGCATGGCATTGATGTCAGCAGTGTGGAAACAAGATGTGTTCAAAGAAATATGAAGAAATATGGACAAAAATTTTGAAACATGTGGCAAAAAATTGTAAAACATGACGAAAAAAATGATAAAACATGCTATGTTCCAACATGTTTCGTGATGTTTCGGAAGAAAATTCACCACACAACGTGAAAACACGCACAAGCAAATATGCTTTAGAGCTACCCACATGAAAATCCCCACCGTCTTCTCCAGATCCACCGCCTTATTCCCCCAATCCGGCGAGCTCCCGCGTTGTCCTCGTCGGATGCAACCACCACGATTGTCTCCCTTCTCGCCAGATGAAGCCCGGGAGGGGATTAGAGATAAGAATGGAGAGAGAGAGAGAGAGAGAGAGAGAGAGGGGCAGTGGCAGGAGATCGCAGATTCACAGGTACCCGACGGTGCCATCGCCGCCGAGCTGTGCCCTCGTCGCCATCGCTGAGATGTGCTACGCGTGTATCTGGTTGCTGCTCTGACGGACGCGGGGAGAGAGACCCTCGTGGCTCATTTATGGGGGTTTTACTTGATTTATGTAGATATTTTTAATTAAAATAAACCGACCCATATAAAATTGGGCCGGCCCGGTTCAGTTCGGTTACTATGCGAACCGAACTTGGGCAAACCAACCGGGCCCGAACCGGGCCGGCTCGTTGGCCAGGTCTGTAGTCGTCGCCCCCGCCACGCCTCCCTCTCCGCCTCTTCGGATGCTTCGGCGGCGGCGGCGGCGACGGCTACGCCGTTGTCGAGCTATTGCCAGAGCTACGTGAGAGAGAGAGAGAGAGACTTGGAAGGGAGTGGAGGGGAAGGGCGGGTGGGGAATTTTTTGGCCTCGTGGAGAAACGAGGGATGAGAAGGGGATTCAGAATGACAATAAAAACCCAGTGGAGGCAAATTTTTCATCGGGAATTTTACCCCTTCCTTCCAAACAAGCCCGTAGAGAGTGACGTGTCCGCCTGCGCTGTGAAAAAAGAAAAAGGGAGCCGAGCGCATAAGCAGTGGACCCATCGCAGGTAGCCACGCGGCGGGCGCGCGGCCGATCCGTTCCGAGCCGCCCGGACAGTAGTATTCTCGCAATATTAATGCCTCGATCATCTGCATGAGTTGTTTTGGACTAGCATAGTTTGAACTGTGGGCATTAATTGTTAAACAACCGCGCTACTACGCGCGTATAGCCCGAACCCGAGGCTGTTTATCCGAGCGCAGAGTGCTCAGGGCATATACAAAGGCATTTAATAGGGTGTCTCTTAGCAACACTATTTAATAGTTTCGCTGATGTGGCATGGGGTAAAATGTAAAAATTACTAGAGTCGACTCTTGGTGAAGTGAAGAGACTGACTCTTCATAAGCTCCTGGGCAGAATTAGAGAGGAGCAACATTAAATAGCATAGAGGCTTTTGTGCATGTCCTTTGTATATGACTTATTTCTTTGCTTGGATGAATGTGTCAAGAGATATCTTTGGACTCTCCATTGTACATGCCCTTAAGGTAGCGGAGCCGTGCCGCTCCTGCCTATCGACCGCGCCAGGCCACGGGACGCCGGAACGCGCGCTGTGGCCTAGCCATTGGCCACGCTCGGGCGTCACTGCGCCAAGCCGCTGGCCCCGCGCATCGTATGCTGATGAGGCGCCCGTGCCAGTGCCATTGCGCCGAGCGCCACACCGCGTGCGTGCGCGCCACATCGATCGATCACGGCGCCTGTGCACGCGTGGTTGCACGGGGGTGGCCGTGGCCGCGCGCGCGCATCCCACGCCCATCACCAATAGTCCAATAGGCCTGCATGCAATGCGTGAATTATCCTAAGCCGAGGGGCCGGCACTCACGAGGCAATCCTTCGAAATGGACGCGCGCTGCCTCACCGTGGTGGGGGAAGGGTCACTCCCAACCCAGCCGATGTTCAAAGTGCTATTAACACCCTAAAAGCTTAGAAAATTGTGCACCGCCTCCCTACAAATTCTATACATCCACAATGCATACGCATTACAAATAAACATAATTCCACCGCATAAGCAATCTCAATCACAATTAAATCTAAACAAGCTAGGTATTCCCCCTCCTCTCTCCCATTGTAGATCTTGATCCCATTGTACATTATTTTCGTACACAAAAAGAATTTTAAGCTACTTAAGGCATGCGTGCACTGCTCAGCTTCTTTACGACTGTAATTAACACAATTGCCCGTGATTGCGCGGGTACAATATACTAGATATTTGCACAAGGAAAACACGTATGTGTACGTCATATGTTATACGTACCAAGTATATAAAAAGAAAAAAAATGCACCGTGGTACACTGGCAACCAGAACGACCGCGATATTTCAGCAAATGGTTTTTGTTGGTCGACCTCGAAAATTCAATCACACAAATCCTAATTTGTGTTTATTGTGTCCCAGTCCCATTGCCAGTACTAGGAAAGAAATATTATATATCGTCTCATTACACTATGGAAACTAAAAGCCCCGTTGAAACTTAAGATTTTTTTGTGGTACCTTCATAAAGGAGTTGTTCTTACCAAAGACAATCTAACCAAACGAAATTGGAAAGGGAGTAAAGCCTGTTGTTTTTGTCAAGATGATGAGACAATCAGACATTTATTCTTTGATTGTCGCTTTGCTCGCATGGTCTGGACCTTAATTCATTTGTCTTTGGGGATCTCTAAACCGTCTAGCGTTTCTAACATGTTTGGGAACTGGCTAGCGTGCTTTGACAAGGAATATAAAAGTTTAGCCCTACTAGGAGCAGCAACCACCTGTTGGTCTCTCTGGTTAAGTAGGAATGTTCTAGTTTTTCAAAGGAAACTTAATGTATCTCCCTTGCAGGTTATTTTTACTATTATCCACTGGCTCTGGTCTTAAGTTGTTCTACAGAAGCAGGAGCTGCAATATATAGTTATGGAGGCTACGTAACGTTTGGGGCAGGTGGCCAAGGTCGTCTTTTCCCAGGCACATGGGTGGCGTTCTAGTCGAAGGATTGGGTGCCACTAAGAGTGTGTTTGTTCAAGTGTTTGACTATCTTTTAGGCTGTGTGTATCTTGTATGCAGAGACCGAGAGATATTTTCAAGACTCTGTATCAACTAGATGTTTGGTTCTTGAAAGTTATACATTCTTTCATTATAAAAAAACATAATATTAAGGGAAATACATATCTTTGTAAGACGCAGAACATATTGCTAATTCCTTCCATACCATCACAAACATTAAATATTATTTCGAAATTAGTGATACCATGTCAGATGATATTGAGAGAAAAATATAGAAAATTACAAAACACAAAATTTTAACATAAAGTAGAACACAATTTTGCATAAATTTAGCTATTTGAATAAAAATGAAGGAGATACAATTCAAAAATGATGAGGCAGACAATAGAAACGAGCAGCCCATTATGAAATGAACATGCGCAATCAGCGGCAACAGTTATGATGGGGTGGACACGTTCAGTTTTTATGTGCCGTCATCTTCTGCGCGCTCACCGTTCACGGTCACAAAAAAAGAAAAAGAAAAAGAAAAGCCGAGGTGACCTCCTTGTTCTCCAGAAAATAAACCCATTCCAAAAGCAGCACTCTTTCTAGCGTATAGAAACCAAATCAGAATTTGAACACATTCAAAGTCACGAACCATCACAATTCACAGCCGTGATAAGAAAAATAGGCAAACATCGGTAAAAAAGAGTAGGCCATTGTTGGGCCGACATTGTCTGACGGGCTTTCGGATAGTACTGGGCTTAGCAAATTAGAGTTTGGATCACCCCGGCCTGGCCCGGCGATATGGACGGCCACTGTGTCACCAAGCACGATGGGCTCAGGGCGTGCTGGCCTGGCATGGCCCAATTTACAGGTCTACTTGTATGTAACTTGGGGAGTTGTGTGACTATTGTCGCCGACTCGCCGTTTGCATGTAATCTGGTAGCAATAGCATGTTGTAGTTATAAGATCCAACAAATAAAAGTATAAAAAGCTTTCCTAGCAAAAAAAAAAATTTTCGTGGTGTTGTTGTTTACGTTAATTAATTGCTTGAAGTGCAAGTTTCTGTTGTGTTCACGTGCGCAAGTCCATGTAGAGAGTTAAAGTTTTGAGCAATTTTTCAATGTGTCATTGCAAAATCGCAGGATCCTTACATATCATTGCAATCACGGTTTATTGTACGTTAATCAAACCGTTTTCCACGTATAAAAATGACCCTTTCTCCCCGGGTTGTTTAATCCCCTAAATAAGAATTTTGACAAATTTTAAAGTTTAAAAATCTTACCACATTCAAAAAATATAAAATCTGACCAAATCCAAAAAATTGAAATCTTAGGAATTTGATATTTTGAGATCTCATTGAAATAAAAAATAAAAATCTAGCTAAAATTTAAAATTTGCTCGAATTTGAATTTTTTTAAAAAACGTCTGAATTTTAAACATTGAAATTTGACCAAATGGCCGCTGATGAGGTTTCTAATGATTTAACCATTCTATGGATCCTACTATACTAGCTGCTGTGGAGATAAATTGATCGTCAATTTGATCACCTGAGACTCAATGAAGCATAGCGAGGGTCACCCCGAAGGCTTGACAAAACTTTCTTAATTAATGAAGCTTAGCGAGGGCCACCCCGAAGGCTTGACAAAACTTTCTTAATTAATGAAGCTTAGCGAGGGCCACCCTACTAACCGATGCTAGCTTCATGGAGCTCTTTCTTTCCCAGTTCTCAATGAACATATGTCACATGAGGTGGCTGTATCATGCATCTCGAAAATAGGAACTCAAACATGCATTACAGTAATCTATAGAGAATGACCCAGTATATATAATACACCCTCCGTCCCATAATAAGTGAACATCTAGGTTGTTTTGAAAAAACTAAGAAGGGGTGTATAGTAGGGAATAAAGGGGAATATAGTAGGGAATCTAGGCTACTTTATAGTGTGGGAGAGGAATAAAGGGGTATTTTATAGTGGTGGGAGAGAAATCTAGGGGTATTTATTGTGGTGGAAGAGGAATCTAGAGCTAGAAGGTCATTTATTATGGGACAAGCTCAAAGGCTTAAAAGGACACTTATATTGGGACGGAGGGAGTAGGTACTACTAATAGTACTCCCTCCGTTCCAAATTATTGGTTGTTTGACTTTTTTGACACGTACTTTGACCACTCGTCTTATTCAAATAATTAGTGAAAATATGAAAAAACTCAAGTCATTATTAAAGTACCTTTCATTATAGACTAAATCATAACAAAAAAAATTATAATTATAAAAAAAATTTAATAAGACGAGTGGTCAAAGTATGTGTCAAAAAAGTCAAACGACCTATAATTTGGAACGGAGGGAGTATTATTTATTGATAACGTAGATAACGATTTATTTATATCATTACATATACCCTTGCTATTTATTACTCGCCAAAGTTTTCCCTGAGCATTATACAAATTGCTATGTATAACTACTTAAGTAAATATGGACAGACATGAGACATCGAGGAATACAGATAGATGCAATGAAATGTGCACTAACAAATAGTCAAAGACACCTGTATATAATATAATACTATATAGTAGCACAAAAGTCATGACCAAATCAAAGTTTTATTGATGCTTCCATCAAAAGAATAGATATATGACAATTATTGACAATCCTCCCCAAACTCAGTGCACAATTTGTCAAACAATTCACCCAAGCTAACATACACTAACAAGTGACTAAGTCAACAAACAAATCTAGCTGAATATCGTGCGACTTCAGGAAAGCTAGTATTGCTTCACTAGTCGACGTAACATTTATTTCTCTTTGCACCGAATCCGAACGACCCTAGTTGACAATGCACCGGGGAAGGTCGGCCGGCGGTGGCGGCACGGACGTTTCCAGCGTCGGCCCGTTTTGAACCTCGAACACCATGGCCAGCCCGAAGTCAAGATGAGCGTCGAAGTGGCAGTGCATGAACCACATCCCTGCAGTTGATTTGATCAATCACACGATTTGCTTATGAGTTGGTCATGTGTGCATCTGATTTGCTAAGAAGATCGAGCCATGGTGGTAGCTGTTGTGTACCGGGGTTGTCGGCGATGAAGCGGATGACGGCCCAGCCGCCGGTGGGCACGGCGACGGTGTTGCGCTCCTGCGGGTTGACGAGGTTGAAGAGCGGCTCCGCCGCCGCCGCGTCGTAGTTGCCGAAGCCCTGCGCGACGACAAAGAAGTTGAAGCCGTGGAGGTGCATGGGGTGGCTCTCCTTGGACACGAACCGCGTGTTCTGCAGCACCATCTGCACCGTCTCGTTGTACCGCAGCGTCTTCACCTTGGTCGACTTGTCCGTGTGCTTCAGCGTCTTGTTGTCCTCGATCTCCTCGGCGGTGTAGTCGAAGACCACCGGCGGCGTGTCCGGGAAGTCGCGGGTGTACACGTCGGCCGTCCTGTTTCTGTAGTGCGCCTGCAGCATGGAGGTGTTCGTCGGCTGCAGGAAGGAGGCGTTGTTCATGCTCGACGCGAAGATCGGCGGCGTGTCGCCGGTGATGTTGCACCGCTTCTGCTCCGGCCGGCAGAAGGTGTCGCCCATCCCGACGGTGACGAACATGTGGGTGTCGACGGCGAGCGGCACCGTCGGCCTCCCCGGGAGCACCAGCGCCGTGAGGTTGGAGAGGAACCCGTGCGCGGTGGCCGTGTCGTTGTACCCCGGCCGTTCCGGCATCGCCGGCCTCTCGCCCGTGTCCGGCGCGCCGGCGTACTCCACGACGGCGGTGCCGTTGTTCAGGCTATACAGAATGCCCGGATTGTCGTTCACACTGACGGCGCTGTTGTACAGGGTCACCGCCATGTAGTAGCGCCCGGCCGGCGCGTCGGCGACCATGAGTGCGTCCACGGTCTGCCCGGGCGAGACCATGATCACGTCGGTCTTGTACGGCGTCGTGTAGGCCGCGTCGGCGGCGACGACGGTGAAGCTGTGGTTGGCCACCTTGAAGAAGAGCGGCGTGTTGAGAGCGGCGTTGATGATCCGGAGCAGGTACGTCTCGTTGCGCCGCACCTGAAACCTGGCCGTCTCTGCACCCAAAACCATGCAAATTAATTCACCCGTGATCACCATGAATCTCTGCAATATTAATCAACGCAGCTCAATCTGCAAGAAGGGGCGCGTGCGTACGGTTAGCGGCGGAGCAGTTGTAGAAGTCGCCGGGCTTGCCGTTGATGGTGTAGCCGTCGCCGTGGCCCGCCGCCTGGCCGGTGAGGGAGACGTTCAGGGCGAGCTCGGCGAGGTCGGTGTCCCACCACTCGCCGAGGACGACGACCTCCTCCCGGTCGGGCTTGGGGGAGAAGGGGTAGGCCTTGGCGCCGCCGCGGGGGTAGATGACGAGCGCGCCGTAGACGGTGGCGCGGAGGAAGGGGACGTGGGCGTGCCACCACAGCGTGCCCTCCTGCCCGGTCACGTTGAACCGGTACGTGTATCTGCCGCCGCCGCCGATGGGGCACTGCGTGATCATCGCCGGCCCGTCCGCCCACTGCGACCCGCGCTGGAACACGCCGTGCCTGCACCCACCGCCACCGTCATCGTCTCCGTGCTCATCTCCGGCGAGTACGTACGTACACTAGCTAGATGAATGGCAATTTGATGCGGGCGATCGAGATTCGAGAGAGATTGATTACCAGTGGATTGTCATGGGGTGAGGCGTCTCGTTGATGAGGTGGACGACCACAGTGTCACCCTCGGTGGCCTCGATGGTCGGGCCGGGAAGCTGGCCGTTCACCGCCGTGATAATCCTGGCCTCCCGGCAGATCTGGCTAATGGAGAGGTTGCCCACCTATGTCATCACACGTGGCACAATTTTGGTTAGACTCAGGAGTGCAAAAGGGCCGGTCCTAGGGTACCTTTCGACCCATTCTAGTTTACTATTTGTTTAGTTGACATGGAGAAAAATCTAGTGCAAAACTAGTACAAATAGAATGAGCCTAAATTAATTGGCTGTAATGACATGCACGACTTGCTGAGATTTAATTTTTCTACTGGTTAAAATTTTTGGAAGAATTGCTCTCATGCCACTATTTAAGAATTACACTTTATGAAAATACCATTATGTTATCTCAGTAACATGTGGGGCGAGGCTTGGTTTCAAATGTCAATCTTAATAATAATATTTTGACAAACTATAATTTTTATTGGTATGATCGCAAAAACCTCGGAAATTTTATAGGAAGGGACCGGTAAAGGCTGAAATCATGGGAATCCAAAATTTTCATAGAATTTCTTTCAAAAAATTTCAATCCAAATTTTGAATCATGGCGGATAAATGATTCAAAACTAGAACAAATATAATGAGCCTAAATTTGTATGCAGTATGACACGAGAAAACATAGACATAATGATATATATGCATGGATACGTATGGCTGGTTACTACTCACCACTAGTCCACTACTCACAAAGTCACAATCCCGTAAAAGAAAATTGATATTTTGGTCATCCTACGGCCTCCAATTAATAGTTTTGATCACTAATTGCATTTCTAATTTATTCAAAAAAGACTTTGCTATGCGAAATCTATGTACAAAGATTTCATCTATAAAATCCTTATATTTATAACGATATAGACGATCAGAGTTTCGAGACGACGCCTATTTTTCTGACGAGCAACTAATTACGGAGCAACTAAAAGACATGCATGAATTCTTTTCAATCGAAATATTCGATCGTATGATGATTAATAAAAAGCATATATAGAAAATGACATATGCGCTTGGAAAACATGCAAGTGGGCTAAGGGCATAATCGCAAGCGCATATGAAATGAAAGCTCATCTCAAAAGCTCAAGATTACTTTGAAGGTGTGCTCCACGACAGCAGCGTGGGCAGCCGAAGCAACCATGGCAAGGGCAAGCAGAGGCAGAAGAAGCCACTGTCTCGCCATGTCTTGCTCCCCGTACGTACGTACGTAGCTTAATCTTCAGTCAATTAGTGGCTAACTAACTAACGAGACGGGGCAGAACGGTTTGATCGAAATGAAGGCCCGAGCATGCCGCTATATATAGGGATCAAGCGGAGATCGATGTTTGGGACGTGCTGACGAGGCGACGAATTCAATCATTTGAAAACCACATATGGGCATGTGCTTGCATGCATGCCTCTGAATGCTGAACACGACGAGACGTGTTCCGTTAATATTAATTAGTTTTTCTCGAAAACTGGCTTCAAAAGTCTTTGCTCTGCGATGGCTATTGGCTAGCCATGGACAACCAGGACAAGTAACGTGCATTACTGTATGCCACACAAATTAAAGAGGAGTCGACCAATTTGATCTAGATATATACTATCCAGCATGCTGTCTCTAAAGCTGGTTAGATCAATGTGCACGCTGATTCCAAGTTCCGCGTACGTACGGTGGGAGAGAGAGGAGTTGACGAATCAGACGCTCCCTAGCTAGCAAAAGGCAATCCCTTCACTCTATCGATCGACCGAAGAAAATGTGAGACGGTGACGGTGAGGCGTAGTACGCCTGTACGCGCGTGTGCGATGCTTTGACGGTTTCAGTTAGTTAAGCTAGCTAGCTAGGCCCCGCATGCATGCCATGCTTAATTTCTCCTAGTCGATCAGGGAAGCCGGCCAATTAAGGGCCTATAATGATATCATACGTACGACGGTCAGATGATCATATCGACATGCAGATGACATCATATATATATATACATATATATATTTATTTATTTTCACTACTACAGCTGTAGATCGAAAACTAGAAGGCTTGGACCGAAACTAACTAATTTTCCATCCACAGACCACAGATTTGTTAGTTCTGGCCTTCTGGGTTTTGGACTTCATGAATTCATATGACCTGTCATGTATGAATGCGTAACTTATTAGCCTAGCTGCATAGACGTAGTAATCCACACTAGATGGCCCCTCCCGACGTTGTACGACCGTCCTAGTCGAGGGGGCTAGGCTGAATTGATTTCGAAGCATCGGCTCTCCCAGCCACATCGCCCACTCTGAAACTGATCAACCAGGGGAAGGGAAAGCGATCGTTCCTATTCTCTTCTTTGAAATGGCAAAGCTCCTGCTCCTTGCTTCAAATGATCTAGAATGTCGACGCTCAACAAAATTTGGATAAAAAACAATGGTGGTGCATCATATTAAGTTGCATGCCTCAACCAGTTAATCCAAAAGTCTAATTTGATGGGGGTAGGATGGATAATTCACTTATTCAAGCAGCTCTCCTCACGTGGAGTCTCCCTTAAGCCTAGGACGTGGAATAAGAGTGGACGACTTATTTAATTACGCCAGCCAAGAATCAAACTCGTGATCTTTGGCTTTGATACCCTAATAAGTTGCATGCCTCGACCAGTTCATGCAAAAGTCTAAACTGATAGGAAAGGGTGGACAATTTACTTACTCCAACACATCGTGCATTAACAACATATTGTGGAGAAACCGAGTGACTTGAATATTATGGATTAAAACTTAACCAAGAGAACACACAAATTTCAAAAGAATTATACGGCAATCATTTAAATTCCTTTATGGATGGGGAAAAACCTTGTGTTCTAAGCATGTCCTTATAAAGTGAATGGGATTGTCTCGGTATAAGGGGACTCCACACTTAGACGTTGCCTTACTACATCGCTTCATCACTGCAGCCTCACCATTCACCCCTCTCTACCACTGCTCTTGGCCTTCCCCTTCTCCTTCGATGCAACGAGTGTTAGGGTTTTAATTGCCACACAAGATTTAGATGACACCGATGACATGATATTGGGTAACGCAATTCGGCATGACTGGCTATATATTTCTGCAGGGCTTTAACTATGGGTACTCATCCCCAATCAATACAAGCACACTAGACTATCCAGGTCGTAGCCACAGGCTGGTTGCTAACCGTGCGCATCTTGCCTTACTTGCTAGCGCGTGCGAGGACGCTTCTGCGCCCAGCGCAGCCACCGGCATGCCCATGGAGCTTCGGCGGGGATGAGTGGCGGCGGCGGCGCTTCGGCGGGGGTGAGTAGCGGCAGATAAAGAGGGGAGGACAGAGGACTCAAGAGAGGTTGTGGTGGTGCAGACCAGCGTTGGCAACAGCGGCAATGACAAGCTAGGCGGCGGCCGCGGCGACGCTTGGAGCTCTGGCCGGATCGTGGCAAGGTGGAGGGGGAGGGTCTTTTCAGAATCGTGGGGAGACAAGGAATCTTCTTTGTCCTCCAATTTGGAGGGAATAGGACCGAGACAGCGGTAGCATGGGCGCCGGCCATGGGAAAGACAAGGCGTGCAACGGCGACCTCCTCCTATAGTGTGTCGGTCAAATTGCTCGATGGGGAATGATTTACTAACCATGGCAACGCACTAGGAGGGAAGAAGGAGGATTAATACCATGTGGTAACCATGAATTTAGGGGCAAGCTCTTGGCGGTGGTGAAGTGCAACAACAACTCCAACAACAAATCACTGATGACTCAACGATGACCTCTAGAAACCGAGGGGCAAAATGGATCATCGAGGTACCATAGAAGGATGCCCGGAAAGGAATTTTGGTGTAGGGGCTTACTTGAGCGAGATTGAGAGTGATACCAAAGGGAAAGTGGTGTAGCTCGGGTGGAGAAGATTATTTCAAAGTAACATACTCATTTTTATATTTTGAATTTTTTAAATAATGTAAATGCATCGCATGTTTTTTTTTGTAAAAATGAGGATGTTAACGTGGTAGCTCCCCCGAAACTTGTTATATATATATATGACAGATAAGGAACAAAGCGAAACAACTTTTCAAATTCGCTTCTACAGGTTCTTAAAAATGTCTCATCTCGCAAGATATGTAGATGATTAGATATGGTACGACTTATAAACAACCTCTTTATTTTCACTTTTTCCCTTGCTTTTCTTCCTCACTTTTAAATTTCCCTTGCACCTGGTTTGGGACCTTTGTGAGGAAAAAAACGACATATATACGTAGCATCTATCGTGTGTGCGGTGTGCCCTGTTTACCCTTCACCGACTTCCTCCGTTATCTTCACACGTCAAGGGAAATAGCTGGCTGCGTCATTTGTTTCTTCATAAATTCAACGCAAATGGCAAACGCGATTTCAATTAATGGTGGAGATTAACGAAGAAAATGCACTAGGTTATGCATATTGTTAAGACCGGAACTTTACTTATGACCTTTTCAACGGGGGTGTAGCTTTTGTCAAAACTAACTTCTTTTTTTTTGCAAAGAAGCACATGCTTGTAGATTGTTTGGTTTTTCATTAGGAGGAGCGTTTCCTAGCTACCTGAAATTAGCTAATTTTAATTCTTAATTACGTTACTAGACTATTTGTAGAGAAAATGACGGTTCGGTAAAATAAAATAAATGAGTGTTTCATCATCCCCACTCGATCCAGCTCGAATTGATTTTAGTTTTTTTTCATATTAATTAACAAGTAAAATTCATATACTACAAATGATGCACGTACTTTTTTTAAAAAAGATGCCTTCTAAAACTTACATAATATTAATGCACTGTTAGTGTTATATTTATCATTGTATAATGCCATGAAATGGCTCTATCTACAATATTCTGACTAGAAATGTCACCACCGGCGATGCATGGTGAGGTCTTAAGTGGTGGGAGTGACATTGAGCATAGCAGTAGACGATCGGCGCAAGGAGGTAGGTAGCGACGTAGCGTGACGTCGAGGAGGCGAGGAGGTCGGAGACTCCAAGGGGGCAAGTGTTATATATATATATATCGTAAATTAACGCCACAATTCACAAGCCAGACGAAGCGTCGACTTATAATTTCTCCATTGCCAAATGCCAGTCGATCGATCAGTGTCATCACGTCGGTTTCGAATTTGGTCAGATGTCGTTATTGTGTGCGACACGTGTGCAGCGTTTCGCAACGATTTTGGTCCTAGCTACTAGGTAGTACTCCCTTATACTCTCTCTTTTTTTTTATTATTTGATGCCTTTGACTTTTTGGCACGTCTTGGCCATTTGTCTTATTAAAAATTTTAGTGCAAAGATGTAAAAAAATAAGACATATTTAAAGTACCTCTATTGATAAAATAAATCACAACAAAATAAGTGATATTTACAAAAATAATTTGAATAAGACGAATGGTCAACGGCGTATCGAAAAGTCAAAGGCACAAAAAAACGGAGGTTGTAGTTTACTGTTGACTTTTGGATATTCTATTTGACCATTCGTCTTATTCAAAAAATATATTATTTATTTTGTTGTGATTTGTTTTATCATTAAACATACTTTATGCATGACTTATATTTTTGCATGTTTGCACTAATTTTTTAATAAGACGAATAGTCAAAAGACGTGTTCAAAAGTTAACAGTGAACCACAATTTAAAACGGAGGGAGTAATAATTAAGGCGCGTGAACCATTTCATTTTTTCAATATTAGTTATTATGTAATTCTAGCGGGTTTTTTTTAGCAAAAGGCAGAAGAGCTGCCGTATATTGATAAAAAATGAGGAGAAGCACAGGGCGGGGGAGAAAATCGGCCCCTCCCCCCGTGGGCCACCAAAATTCTAATTAATTACAAATGGAGCCTCTGAAGCTTCTCAAAGCCGCAGGTCATCGGTAAGCATGGCCAAAAACGCGCTGGGAGGTTTTTTCACCTAGCAGATTTTCGATCCCTCGCCCCAGCTGGGCCTGGCGTGTGAGTTAAATCTTCGTGGTTTTTCTCCGTACGTAGGAGAAGCACATGTTCGGTTGAAACTTGAAAATCTACTGCTAATTTGGTGTTATGTTATAGACAAGAAAATAAGAGCGAGTTCAACGCGTGCAAGCTTATACGTACGTATACCAATTCGCCTTAACAGTACGTCGTATCCGTTCAACGCGTGCGAGCTTATACGTACGTACCAATTTGCTTGTCATTGACGTCTGTGATGCCACTGATGACGACTTCTTAGTCATAATCTAAATGAACCTTCCCTTCATCCACAGTACGTGTGGCCTTGAATTTCATATGTTTCTCCACATGACTAATGACGGCTTAGCGTGTATCTATAAAGAACTGGCATTTGACTAGTTTAACCGTATTTCGTCCTGTAACTCGTATATACACACCGTGTAGAAAATGGATGTTTGGTTAGATACAAACGGAGGAGAACCTACTGTCAGAAAGTCTACGTGCTTATGTTATTTTTATTTCGCTGATCAATAGCAAGTCAAGCATGCCCTTGACCATTCAAGGTGTGATTTTCTTAAGGAACTTCTCATGCTTGCCTGTTGCAATTTCCGTTTATATTTTTAGTTTCAAGTTTGAACAAAATATTGACGGTGCAAAAAAAACAAAAAAAACCCAAGATTTTGGTTCTCCTAGAAACTATGTACCTCTAGCTGTGGGGCTTGCCGTAGTGAGAAATCATTAACCACAACTGTACACTAATGTAAACAGCACAACTTTTTTCCCCGAGAGAATAGCATTATGATCTGCATGTTTCCTGTGTTTGTGATGGTCCCGATTTGGACTTTTCAAGTTACTTGCATGGATTTGCATGCTATGCGTTGTTAGCTAGCATCACTCTTCATCGAGTCGATCATGGTAAGGACAATTACAATAGCTAGATAGTTGCTGCATGCTCATCTGGTAATCCGGACCTACATGCCCATTCCTACGACATTCCATATCTCCTCGTCATATATACACGAGAGATTTGGTTTTTTTTAGTCATCTTCTAGGTTAAGGGTTATTTGGTTCGAAGCCAATTTTACCATATTTTGTCTAACTTTACCCCTAAAAAATTAAATAATAGAATGCGACAAAATGTTGTATTAATTTGTTGGTAAGCTTAGTTAGTATGACATTCTCATAGCTTCCGAATGTATGTAGATCGGTCGCAGCTAACCTAATTAAGCTTGGTGAAGCTAGACAAAATTTGGCATAAGCTGATTATGTTTAATTATGCTTGTCATAATCTAGATAACCTAATGATGCTTGGCAAAGCATAAGCTGATTTTGCATTTCTTGATTCTCTGGCTACTTCCCTTTTGGGGATGCTTTTACAATTTGCATGGAAAGGAATTTTCGCTGATCCAACTCTAATCATTTCTCTTCAATCGGTAGTAACGGCGCCTAATGGGTCTTCCTCCTGTCGGGGATTGGGCAAAACCTAGCTATAAGCTGAGTTTACCCCTAGCATCTTCCAAAATACTCCCTCCGTTATTTTTTTGTTTAACGCTTTTGACTTTTGGACACGTCTTAAACCACTTGCCTTATTCAAAAAAAACATTTAAATATCATTTATTTTGTTGTAATTTGTTTTATCATTGACGTATAGGAGGTGTATCGTGTCCCTTGCGTGTTTGAGATGTTTGACTTATGCGGCCCATATGCTTGTTTGTGGTGGAATTACCATCTCTTTAGTCTAAAGAAACATGTAGCAACATATAATACCAATTGAATCTAAACATAGCATCTAGAGAGTTAATTTTTTGGGCAAAACTAAAAAATAAAAAAAATGATGTTATGTATGCATGGACCAGCCTCGTAGATGGACCGGGCCACATCCCGTGCATGTACCACATCCAAACTAACACCGATCAACACTGCGGCAGATCAGCCGACGGCGGCGGCACCGACGTGTCCGCCGTCGGCCCGTCCTCAACTTCGAACACCATGGCCAGCCCCAGATCAAGATGAGCATCGTAGTGGCAGTGCATGTACCACATCCCTGCATTTGATCAATCACACGATTAGCTAATTAACTGGCCATATGTTCATTCGATTTGCTAGCTAATTAAGAAAATCGAATGATGATTTGTGATCAAGGTGTGTACGTACCGGGGTTATCAGCGACGAAGCGGATGACGGCCCAGCCGCCGGTGGGGACGGAGATGGTGTTGCGCTCCTGCGGGTTGACGAGGTTGAACTGCGCCGCCGCCGCCGCCGCGTCGTAGTTGCCGAAGCCCTGCGCGACGACGAAGAAGTTGTAGCCGTGGAGGTGCATGGGGTGGCCCTCCTTGGCGATCAACCGCGTGTCCTGCAGCACCATCTCCACCGTCGCGTTGTACGGCAGCGTCTTCACCTTGGTCGACTTGGCCGTGTACTGCATCGTCGCGTTGTCGCTCGCGTCGCCGGTGTAGTCGAAGACGACCGGCGGCGTGTCGGGGAAGTCGCGGGTGTACACCCCCGCCGACGCGTTCCGGTAGTGCGCCTCCAGCATTGAGGTCGCCACCGGCGGCACGAAGGAGGCGTTGTTCATGCTCGAGGAGAAGACGCGGGTGCTCCGGTTGCAGAGCAGCTGCGCCGGCTGGCAGTCGGAGACGCCGGGCCCGATGGTGACGAACATGCGGGTGTCGACGGCGAGCGGCACCGTCGGCCGGCCTGGAAGCACCAGCGCCGTGAGGTTGGAGAAGAAGCGGTGCGCGGTGGCCGTGTCGGTGTAGTTGGGAAGCGACGGCAGCACCGGCGGCGCGGCCACGTCGGGCGGCGCGTCGCCGACGTACTCCACCACCGCCGTCCCGGTGGTCCGGCTGAACGCCTGGCCCTGGGGGATCGCGCTGTCGTAGGGGGAGACGGCCATGTAGTACCGGCCGCCGGGCGCCGCTGCGACGCTGGCGTCGGCGACCATGAGCGCGTCCACGGTCTGCCCTGGCGCGAGCACCACCACGTCGGTGCTGTACGGCGTGGTGTAGGACGCGTCCGCCGCCACCACGGTGAAGCTGTGGTTCGCCACCTTGAAGAAGAGCGGCGTGTTCATCGCCGCGTTGATGATCCGGAGCAGGTGCGTCTCGTTGCTCCTCACCTGGAACATGGTCGTCTCTGCACTCAAACGCACACACGTCATGTCAAAACTCACAACTCACAACTCACAATGGCACCATATGTCGATCAGGTCATGCATGTCTCCACTCCATTGAAGCGTAGCACTGACGTACGGTTAGAGCTGGAGCAGTTGTAGAGGTCGCCGGGCTTGCCGTTGATGGTGTAGGCGTCGGCGTTCCTCGCCGGGATGCCGGTGAGGAAGGCCATGCGCTCGAGGTCGAAGACGCTGGCGTTCCACCACTCGGCAAGGATGACGACATCCTCCTGGTCGGGGTTGGGGGAGAAGGGGTAGCCGGCGCGGGGGCGGACGACGAGCGCGCCGTACACGGTGGCGCGGTGGAAGGAGATGTGGGCGTGCCACCACAGCGTGCCCTCCTGCCCGCTCACGTTGAACCGGTACGTGTATCTGCCGCCCGGCTGGACCGGGCACTGCGTGATCATCGCCGGCCCGTCCGCCCACGGCGTGCCGCGTTGGAGCATCCCGTGCCTGCACCCACCCATACTCCAACGTCAACACACATCGATCAATCACCAGCCCCAAATAATCCCACTATGAAACTCCTTGATGCATAAGTGTAAGGTTGTAATTCCGAACGAAGTGACCACTGGCTAGTCCGATGTCAATGTCAAAAACGACAATTTTTTACTAAGAACATCCCAACATGCACTGCATCACCAGCCTGTAAGTTACTGTAGCTACAACATGACAATTTTTATTGAGAGCATCCCAGCAGGCACTGCAGTGTGTGATGCTGTAGCTGCTGCCCATGCTCTAAAGAGATCGGTGAGCTGTGTTCTTTTAGAGATTACCAGTGGATTGTCATGTTGTAAGGCGACTCGTTCACGAGGTGAACGACCACCGTGTCGCCCTCGCGGACCTCGATTGTCGGGCCCGGTAGACTCCTGTTCACCGCCGTGATGATCCTCGCTGGCTGGCACAGCTGGCTTATAGATAGGTTCCCAACCTGACAGACATATATACAATTGAAAGTGAGAAAACATATAAGCGACTCCTCTTATTAATTAACTTCATATGCACTTGATCATGGAGATTATACATTTATAACTTAATTTCATGCCAAGTTGTGCTACCTATACTACGACATATATATATATCAGGTAAAAACAGACGCTAGCATCAACAATATATATATATATATATATATATATATATATATATATATATATATATATATATATATATATATATATATATATATATAACGGATTAACTAATTACGATGCGATGCAGGCACGCACGCACATATATAATCACGTGCGAACTTAACCAATTTATGCACTTAACATAAATGATATATCCATATATAGACGAAATGATAGCATGCATGCACGCACGTATGAATATTGATGTCATACACACGAGATCGATATATGCGATAGAACTATGCACATATACATTCTCGATCGCATCTGTAAATACGCGCTCAATTACAGTGAAAGTGTGCTCGACGACAGCAGCATGGCCAACCGAGGCCATGATCAGGGCAGCGAGAGCGAGACACAGAAGCAGCAGCGACCAAGAGCGAGCCATGTCCTCGGCCTCGATCGATCGACCGTGCAAGTGCAGCACACGAAGATACGAGGAGATCAAGGTTCGATCGAGTAATTACTGAGACTAAGATGATTGAGTTACGAGAAGGTTAGGGATCGACGAGGGTTCATTATGTAGGAGTATTTATAGATATGGAGAGAGAGAGAGAGCGAGAGATGTGTGTCGAAGCTGAGCAGTCGCTAACCAATTCATCAATCTAGCCGGAGTTAACTAGCTAGCACGCATGTGGTGTAGTAGTTGCCTTTGAACGCTTGCGAGCCCGAGCAACCAGCCGGAGCTACGTCTGATACGAGGAAGAGGTACGTGCTCTGTGTCACGTGTATGCATTTAGTGTAGTGCTTTTATAAAAAAAAATGTCGCCTGTCTTCAGCATATATATCGTATCATCCATGCAAAAAAGCAAATGTGATCAGTTTTTGCCCCTCTTATGTCCTTTCTTTTTTAGAAAAAAAGGTATGAGAAAAAGATAGAATATAAAAGACCACCAAAAGAAACAAAGCCAATCCGACATAGGGCACCGAGGCACATAGACTACGACAACGCTATCAACACGGACAAAAAAAACAGCCACCTCACTAAATCAACGTGCCCACAAACTACAACATACAGCATACAACCTACAACCACCGCCTCACATTGACACCCCCGGTCAGACAATATCATCTACAACCACTGACACCTCCGCACGGAACACCAACGCTCAACAACATCGAAGCGGCTTTCAAAGAGAAGGTAATCTAAATGGCAACCCTCCGTCAACGTGGAATAGATCACGACGACTCCAATAAGGTATAACGACGGTGAAACACCGTTGTCATCGCCTTGATTGTCCAACTTAGATTTTCACCCAACAATAAGGAAAACAATCCACAGTGATGCCTCAAGAAGGGAACGCCGCCGCCACCACCAGCCCAAGAAAAGGCGGGCATGGCTTCCACCTGATGCATCTTCCCCTCGACACCGAGCTGAAGGAAGGCTGCAGAAGAGTGACAGCATGAAGACCTGAGCTGCAACCTGATGCCACCGCAACAACACCAACGGGACACCTCAAACACTATACACCTAGGCGGCCCTATGCCGCCTAGCTCCATGAGGAGGGGAGGAATCAGACGCTTATGAGACGGACCACAGATGAATAACAACACAAATGGCACACCCCAGGTGAGCCAAGAAGCGAGGTTGATCCGCTGATGCACCGAGAGCTACCAATGCATAATCGACCGCCATAAATCGACATACGGCCACAAAAGGGGCTAGGAGGCCAGCCATGTCCGCTTCAACCCGCAGCCACACCAACGGAACTGATTAATCGCGCTGCCCAACCGCTTTTGAGACCTACCAACCTCCTCACACCGGCCCATCACTGCAAAGCCAACGAATCCGCTGCGTTGCCCGTCCTCTAACGCCCTATAACCAGATATCCAGGTCTGGGAGGAGGTTAGGGAGGAAACGCCCACACCACACCGGTTGGACACGGGGGATGTCGTCGGTCCCGCTCGCGCTTGCAGCCTACGCCGCCACTGTCATTTCGCTGCCACTCAAGCAGCCCGTGGTGCCGCTGCCGGGCTGGTGGCCGAAACCGTAATTGTTGTCGCTGCCCGACACCATATCAACTGTCGCGTCGTCCTCCACCACCAAACCCTAGTGGATCTATGCCACCACTGACCAACACCCTTGGCTTGTGTGCCGACCAGTAGCTCAACCAAACCAAGCCACCAACGCTAGATCTGAGCACTCTGCGTCGGATCGGGCCGCTCCGCCGCTGGCTTTGGCCGACCCGGGCCAAACCGCAGCCGCCACCATAGACATGTCACTAAAGGAGAGAGGAGGGAAGGAATGGAGAAAGAAAGAAAGAGAGGAAGGAGCCCCACCACCGCTATGCCTCCCGGCAACGGCGGTGGTGAGGGAGGGGCGACGCCGGGAGAGAGCTCAAAGGCATGCCTGGTTCACCCCGAGTCGTCTGAGAGAAACTCGAGGTACTCGCACCTCTATGTATAAAGTTGATAAAGTATTATGAACTGATTGAAATATCTTTATTTGTGTAGTCCATGATCAATGCCATATTGCCATGGTACTGGTTGTGCATAGTAGGTGAATATACATATAGGAATTTCACAACTTCATGCTATTGCACTTCCCGGGCATGGGCAAGGAGTTAAAGAGTTCCCTAAGATGCTCATACGATGACCACATGATATAAATTAATTAGGGAGTGGTTTTTCCATATGTGGTTGTGTTTCAATTCACATAACAAACTCGCCTGAGATATGCATGCACTATAGGGTTTCGGTTCAACGACCCCGGCTCTAGCTACACATAGGGACGACAAGGCGACGGGGAGCTAGAAACACGACTTTGTCATCGAGTTCTTCGATGGCACGCTGCCAACCTTCAAGATGCCGCTAGCAAGGTGATGGGCTTGTGAACTTGATGTGGTTGAACGACGATTTTGGACTTTTATATACGTGACTTGTGGGCTTGTGAACGATCTATTGATGTTAATATGCTTGTGTTATCTATGTGTTGGGAATACATGGTTGCACGAGATATATATGTGCTTATGTGATCGATGTTGTTAGAAGATGTGTGTGTATGCTAGAGTTGTTAGAATATGTTTCGGCACATACGCGCTAATCTAGACAATGAATGAGAGGGAGAGTAATTAGATGATTGACAAATATACACAATTAAGCCTAAAAGATGCGCGTATATGCTGGAGCATATTCTAACAGATGTGCTTGTGAATATAGTCGGTGTGCCAAATTGAAACACACGCGTGCGCATGTGTGTGCGCACGTGTGGGGGTATTTCGGTTTTGTAGGTTGAAGCTGTGTGGCTGCACCAGCAGCTATAGCTGCAAAATTGTGGTATTTTTGCATTTTCTTGTAATTTCTTCTAAACAACCATTACTCTCGACGGTTTAAGCTTGACCATCGAGAGAGATAGCTTGTGGACTCAGCCGCCAGGGTTCCAACTAGGGTGGATGCTAGGGACATTCTTGATGGATTCAATGCCATTGAAAATGCATGACTAGGCCCACCTGGAAGTAAAGCTAGCTACCGCCCATGGTCAGGAACAGTCTCAACAGCCTTGAGGCCATCGGGATAACTACTCACCGGACGATCTTGAAATGGGTCGTCCCACTTCTCGCAGTCTCTCAACGGCTTGGTCGTTGTTGACATTGAGTTGTCATGTCCCTGGATGATGGCTCAGCAAATAGTCTTGACCACTACTACAAAAGTCATTATTCAATGTGGCCAATCGAGAAACGCGACTTCTTTCTATACCCTGTAGTTACAATGACTTATTCTCGACGGCTGGCTGTCGAGAGAAGTTTGGCTCGACAGTTTCAGCAGTGTACTCGATGGTTCTAGCCGTTGATAAACCTGTCGTCTCTGGCAGTGTGAGGCAAGCACATGCACATATATCTCAAAGTAATAAGATTGGACAGCTCTCAAATTATATTTCTAGAAACGCATATACATCTGGCAGACCCTTTTTTTCCCTAAAACAAAACCATCCTCTTAGACAATTTGACTTGCATATATAGCCGCCATACACGATCTTTCGAACACTAGCTAGATACATACTTCTCTGCGTACATATATATGTATATACCATCTATGCACATATACTTCTTCCTTTGTACAAATGTATAGTGATGCTTTTCCTTAAACATGCTGGTCAGTTACAAGAAACAGATAGCTCTGTTTATTATCTCGAAGAGGAGCGAATTCTATACTTTTGCTTAAAACAACATGCTAAACTCAAATATGGACAAAACTACGTACGTACATTTATCATAAAGGCAGTCAGTATCAAGAATGAACAACGTACCTCGGTTTTTGTCAGGTCGGCAATCCTCGTTGTTAATTTGGTGACATAAATTAAATGCAAGGATTTTCATAGCAATATATCGAGAGCATCAAATTAAAAAGAGGGCCAAAAAGAGCTAAATTGTTGGCCGAACCATTTGCTTAAATTATTTTCGTTATCTTTTTAACGTTTTAACTTCTTGACACCGCTTCTAAAAACTCTGGAGGTCTTAATTGATCAAACATTTTCATCCGAATTCAATTATAAATTTTGGCTTTTCAAGAGCAACTATTCAATGTGGCCAAAAAGTTCAATTTCAACGTATAATCAGATAACTTCACCATCGGAGAACACCCACGTTATGTATTCGCTATGTTGGGTTTAGTCCCACATCGCTAATAGATGATGGGGGAGCACGACTTAAAAGGTGGAGACGACCCTCTTCTACCAGGCTAGTCTTTTGGGTTGAGTGGACCCATGGCCTTAGTCGTTGCTCCAGTTGGGCCTTTAGCTCCGTTAAGACCTGGGGAGCCCTTTCTCTGCGTTTTGGCCCATACGTGGGCTGTTTGCAACGGGCTCTAAATCCTAACAAGTGGTATCAGAGCTAGGCATTGACCCATAGGCATTGACCCACATCTCCGTTAATTTCACACATTCGTCGGACGAAGTTGTCCGTTGTGACGAAGTGGTCCGATGTGTGATGGGGGAGATTGTTGGGTTTAGTCCCACATCGCTAATAGATGATGGGGGAGCACGACTTAAAAGGTGGAGACGACCCTCTCCTACCAGGTTAGTCTTTTGGGTTGAGTGGACCCATAGACTTAATCGATGCTCTAGTTGGGCCTTTAGGTCCGTTATGACCTGGGGAGCCCTTTCTCTGTGTTTTGGCCCATACGTGGGCTGTTTGCAGCGGGCTCTAATCCTAAGTCCTAACACGCTAAATCATATTTACCTAAAAATACCTATGACTTGTTGCTGTTTTTTTAGCTAACGGACAGGTGCACTGCCATTTCATTTAAGCGTAGACTAAAGTTGTACATATCATATATATACATGAGAGGAAAAAGGGATGGAGAGGGATGTTCAAAGGCGGCAAGAACATGCATCCCTATTGAGAGCTACAACTTGGAGGGAGGGGAGAGTCTAGTTTTGGAAGATGCATCTATCCCGTTCCTTTCAAATTTTCCAAATCACTTGTCGTAGTATTAGAACTAAGTTTTAGTGTTATACGTGTAACAACATATTTTGCTTAAAATTAAGTGTAAATATCGTATTTGTATGAACAATGGAAGTCCGCAACGCAATAATTTTAAGAGTAAAGTGCATGGCCGTTCCTTAAACTATTGCGGGTGTGTCATCTGAGTCCATGAACTAAAAAAATACAGAAGCGCATCCCTAAACTTTTTAAGTGTGTCGTTTGGGTCCAAATTACACTCGGATGACTAATCCTGCCACCGTGGAATGTCCACGTGGCATTTTTAATTTTAAAAAGTTCAAAAAAAAAATTAAATATCAGAAAAATTCATTAAAAAATCATAAAAATGATAAAAAAATATTTAGAAAATAATAAAATTCATTAAAAATTGATTTAAAAATCTTTAAAATTCATTTAAAATTCAAACAAATCGTAAAAACTCGTTTTAAAAAAAAGGAAAAATAAAAAAAAAACTTCATAAAAAATAAAAAAAACATTTAAAAAATAAGAACATTTCAAAAATCATTTAGAAATAGAAATAGAAAAATGCAACAACAATGGCACCTGGATGACAAGATGACCCCATCCAGGTGCCATTGGCTGGGGTCATGCAGATGATAGAGCTCTGCAAGACCTCAGTCAACAAGATGAATTTTTATTAATTTTTTGGATTTTCAATGTTTTTTCTGTTTTTAATTTTTTTTATAATTTTTTATAATTTTTATGTTTTTATGATTTTCTGAATTTTTAAATTTTTTTCCTGATTTTTTATAATTTTCTGAATTTTTAATGAATTTTATGATTTTTCTTTTTTTAAAATCATTTTTATGATTTTTTATGAATTTTTCTGATATTTAATGATTTCTTTGAATTTTTTAAAATTAAAAATGCCACGTGGATAGTCCACGGTGGCAGGATTAGTCATCCGAGTGTAATTTGGATCCAAACGACACACTTAAAAAGTTTAGGGATGTACTTCTGCATTTTTTTAGTTCGTGGACCCAGATAACACACCCGCAATAGTTTAAGGACCGGCCATGCACTTTACTCTAATTTTAATGCATGCTCTAACCAGTTCATCGCTAAGCTGATGAGAAAGGGACGACAGTTCATTTATGCTTCAACAAATATGCTAGCCAGAATATCGGTGAAGAGGTCAAGCGTTTCTAGGCCACACGGTGACACCGGCCGATAAATGACTTGAAGCTTACGGGACTCCTACTATTGAGAAAAATTTTACTATTTGCCCATAAAAAATCACGCAAACGAAAAAATGCCCAAGGTTTGAGCCCAATTGCAAAAATACCCCTAGGCGCTCTCGGCCAGGGCGGCATCGGGGGCATGGCGCTCTGGCGGAGCGCGCCAAGGGCTCGGCGCCTCGCCAGGTGCCAGGCGCAGCGCGCCGCCAGGCGCTTAGGTGCTGCGATACGCCTGGGCGCAACGCGCGCGGCGCGGGCGCAGGGCGCTGGCGCGAGAAGCTGCGAATCATGGGCGAGGCGCAACGAGGCGGCGGGCGCGGCGAGGCGCGAGGCGGCGGTGGCGGGAGGCGAGGCGGCGATTGCCGACGGCGGATGGCGGCGGGCGCGGCGAGGCGCGCGCGGCGCGCGCGAGTCCGCCGTCGCGATCGAGCGGGCGAGAAGCTCGCGAGGGCGCGCTACCGCCGCCTGCCGCCGACGAGGTCGCCGCTGCTTCGCCGCGCCGCGCGCCATAACCCGCCGCGCACCGTCGCCATCGCGCTCGTCAGATCCTCCTCGCCTTCGCCTCGCGCCTCGCCGCCCGCCATCGACGAGGTCGCCTCGCCGCGCCGCCTCGCCACCGCCACTGCCAGCTGCCACGCTGCCGCCACCCCTAAGCACCTAGGCGCCTGGCGAGGCGCCTGCCTTGGCGCCACAGGCGAGGGCGCTGAGCCTTGCGCGCTCCGCCAGAGCGCCATGTCCCCGATGCCGCCCTGGCCGAGAGCGCCTAGGGGTATTTTTGCAATTGGGCGCAAACCTTGGGCATTTTTTCGTTTGCGTGATTTTTTATGGGTAAATAGTAAAATTTTTCTACTATTGACTAGGTGCCGACCATTATCTGGCTACTTATTTTGTCAAGGATCGAACAACTCACAAAAAAAGTTTTCACAAGATGGTGTCCTCTTGTTGCTTACATCTGATGCTTGACGCCCTGAACTTATTGCAAAGACGTTGGACTAATCAATGCCAACAACACCATTCTTCTAGAATAAAACTCACGAAGAGAACAGCAGCATCCAGGTACAGCGATCTTAATTTTGTCTGGTGCAAAAATTGGCATTTTCTTTGCAACGTACGCTCCCTAATCAAGGTAAGTCGCAAGCTAGGTTAAGCAACATCCAATTAGCATCAGTCTTCAGTGAAAGCACCGTTCCCAACTACTGTACCTAATTACGAAATGACAGTACCTGCTTATGCAAGATTGCAGGTCAAATTAGCCTTCAATTCGTCCCAACCGGGAAGTTACCACCGGCAGTGCAAAGCTCCCGGAAAAGGGTAAGCAGAAACGTAGCAATCCATCGAAGAACTGATGCAAGTTCTTTCCGTCGTTTACTGCGCGGTAAACGTGTCCAGTTTCGCACATGCACAGCCGTGCAAGTCTAGAGTAACTTTTTTTAAGTTGCTTTTTTGTTCAGGGTGGATTAGCGTTAATCCGCGAAACGCCTCTGGGTTAAAAGATGATTGAATTATTCGTCTCTAACCCCACTATTTCAGCCAAAACAGTACTAACTTAGACCAAGTAGTCTAGCAATTAACCTAATAAATACGTTAATATCAAACCAGTCAGGCTTTTTTTTTTTAACGAGGAGTAGAAGAGCCGTCTTCCATTCAATTGAAAGGAGAACGATGCGACGCACCACAGTTACAACGCAGCACGAGTGCTGCCGACCTGGCCAGAAGGTCGGACAGCCGCTCGTAAGGTCAAGCAACCTTGCCGCGTCACATACCAGGAAAAGGAAAAAGAGTGAAAAACACAAGACCGGACACCGCCGGTCACATTACCAACATTCACACAACGACGAGCAACTCTCAAAATAGCAGACCTAGCGGAGAACCCACAGCGCAAGAGCGACGATCACGACGCCTCCAACGAGTTAGCGACGGAAAGGAAGCCACCATCGTCGATAAACAGCTAGGGTTTTGCACCCAAAACAGCCGGCGTCAGGCTACTTTTGGTTTGGTGCTAAATTAATAGGATTAGCTAAGAGCATGCGTGGAGAATTGGAGTGTCCGAATTAAGGCCCTCTTAGGTAGCTCGTTTATCGTGGTTCCGTTTAGTTTTCGTTGACAAAACGCGTTGGCTCTGCCTGCCGTCTTCTATGCACAAACACGTTGGCTTGGTGGGGAGAGGAGTCACATCGTGATGCTGTGGGAGCTATTGCTGGTGTGTGCAATGGTCAACAAAAACGCAACAAACCGATTGAAAACAAGCTACCGAAGAGGACCTAAATGAATAAGCTGAGCTGAGTTTTAAGCGTTGAATTTTAAGAGTTTTTTTAATCTAATCTCAAAGTTGATCCGTTTCATTTTCTCAAGAGTTTCTAGGAGTGGTTTGATTGATTAAACAAAAGCGTATGTTTCAACTTTACAATTCAGCTAGAAAAAAAACTTTAAAACTAAGCCTAACCACTCCGAACTAATTCCCAATGGTGTTTGCAAGGTTAATTAAACCCCTTTAGTTCCACCTTAACTAAACGCTACCGCCTTACTCCTACCTGATAACTCGTGCGATCTCTAATCACGAAACCGCACGCACGGGAAGAAAGCGAGCAGGTTGGTTACGTGCGTGCGTACCGTGGCGCCGCATGTGTCGTAGTCGGAGACAAATGTACGTAGTATATACACGTGTCACCGGCCGGCGGCAGACACGGCCGATGGGCTCGCAGATGGATCGTCCCTTAATTGCGGAGACGGAGGCTTAGCTGGATGATCACAACTGATGGAGTAATTAAACCTAGATAGAAATCTAGCCTTTACAAGTTTGGATATCTGTGCGGGGGCCAGGAACACTGATCTTGTTAATTAATTATTAACTGCTTGCCCACCTGCGTTGCTTGTGGTTAACTCCCGCCCACAGAGAGGAGGAATGGTTGGGTGTGTGTACCGCCTTCGATGAAGATAGGACATATAAATGTTTTAATGTGGACGGTTAGAACTAATTAAGCTGTCGACGCTAGTGACTGTTGATGCATGGTCCAATATATAGAAACATTTTTCTGTAGTGAAGGTTAATTCGATATCTACGGACTAGTTTAGTTGAAAGCCAACTTTGTCACATTTCGCCTAGATTTGCCATCTTTTCTTTTCAAACTTAATAGCTAGAAAAATGTGGCATTTAAATTAGCAAGTTTAAGTATCACAACCAAATGAGCCCTACATTCGATCAGTAAATGCCCCTCCAAAAAAATATGGCAAAGTATGTATACTAGGCGGTGCACCCTGTGGAATATTGTTGTCATCTTTGATTACAACAATCACATAATTTTTTTTAATTGTCATAAGATTATAGTCCAAATAAAATTCTATCATACTCCCGTCGTTTCAAAATATAAGGTGTATAATTTTTTGACATGGTATTCAACATTGAGCTTTGATCATTAATTTTTTTTACAAGATATCATCAACAGTTACAAAATTAACATAATATGCAAGTATTTTTAAATATGAATACAACTATATCGCATGCATAACATTAATATATGTTTCTAGCTTAATTTTTAGTCAAAAGTTATAAACATTGATTTTCTAAAACATATGCAAGCCTTATATTCTAAAACGGGAGTAGTAAATATCTATGACAACTTAGAATCCTCTTAATGTATTCGGTACTTGCATAAGTGTACCTGCAAAACTGGGAAAAAAATTCCAAATTTTCATTGTCCATATATACCTTAAAAAACTTTTGTTAGAACCGTACAAGTAAACTGGCTAGCTAGGGTTTAATTTGTACTTACTTGGCTAGCTGGTCAGCTAGTGATGTGTTAGCGAAGAAGGAAATGGACCACGGTAATGTTAGTTCTAGTGGTTATTGCGTATGGCTAACTAGCTTTCTGAGGCTCAGCAAAGCTCGTTAGATTTTTGGAATCACCTCTTAATTAATACGTACGCACTCGGATCCATCTTGAAAGAATTATATGCACATGCCGCGTTTTCATGCTTAAAAAAATATGGATGCACATGCACTTCAGCGGTCAGCATGCATGGTTTTAATCAAAATTTGAGGGATATTTGTTTTTACCTTACGGAAATGTGAGGATTTCATCGGTATCGATTACCCTATCGGGACGACCAAAATATGACCGAATTGAATTAAAAAATAGTCCGAATCCGTGCGGATTAATCGTTCGTTCCATCAATGTTTGAATCTGAGGGATCAGCGTGAAATTCATCGTGGACACATAAGGAGGCGATCCCAACGCGAATTAATATGTATTCAGTAATTATTTGCTACTCCATTTGTTCCAAATTGTAGTTGATCACTGTTGACTTTTGAATATTCTATTTGACCATTCGTCTTATTAAAAGAATATATGTAAATATTATTTATTTTGTTCTAATTTGCTTTATCATTAAACATATTTTAAGCATGACTTATATTTTTACGTGTTTGCACTAATTTTTTTAAATAAGACAAATGGTCAAAAGGCGTCTCCAAAAGACAACAGTGAACTACAATTTGAAACGGAAAGAGTATTATATATTGCCAAAGCTAATTAATAAACTAAGCTATTTTTACGAGAAATTAAAATATCACAAGTACTGGCACGTTTGTAAAAACTTTCTTTCTGTCAAGTGCACTCAGACCTAGCTAGCTGGCATATCAAGATTCCTACGCAATATTCTTTCTTCCTTTTTACTCAAAAAAAATTTCTTTCTTCCTACATCGACAGAAACAGAAACAGAAACAGATGCAAACATCTACAGTTTAATATCGACACGACAGTATCAGACCATCTTTATCCGGTCCCCTTTATTTGCATCCCCACGCATGCACGGTGCGAATGCATCTAGTTGCATTTGTTTCGATCTGTTTGTATGGAGTTCGAGTACAGGATATATTCCTTAAAACTTACTGCTTTGAGCAGGACTCCTATGATCGATACCATGCATGCAAGGATCGATGGACGAAATTAGGCTCCGGCTAATTTGGATTAACTTTTTCATGCGAAAGTAAAGTAGAACACTTCTCGATCGCAGGATCACTGTCCAGTTCGTCTCTGTATCAAATGCTTCCCGTAGCAGAGCTATGTACGTGCCTCTTTCCTACTGCACTGGCACACGTAACAGCTTAATTACAGCTACGTATATCTAATATCTTGGAAGCATGCTCGACATACGCTTCTCTTTCAGTTGGGCGCACGTGTCCACTAGCTAGCCATAACAGAAACAAAAACTGCAATGCGAGAGAATTTGCACACTGCACATATATTGTTTGGGGGTAGCCTTGGTTTAGGTTTAAAGTTTAAACCTAGATAAGCTGAGGAGTTGATCTTAATTGTCTTGTTGACTCTGAAGTGGTAACTACGCGAGGAACATATGCGGGATCAATTCTAAATTTTTAATGGGAGATAAAATCATTTTTTCCACCGAATTATCGTCCAATTCCGTCCATATCATTTGTTTTCCGATCTAACTTTATGCATTGCAATGGCACACCAGATGCCAAACCTGCTTACACTTTGTACAGTGTACAGTTCTCTTCTTCTTAATGAAATGGCAGAAATACCGCCCTGCTTGTTCCCAAAAAAAAAACTGCTATCAAATTACAAAGGCAAATGAAGATGACACATTGTTTCATTAATCTATCCACACAAGGCACAAATTGGCATGTGAAACCCCTCCTTAGAGGGAGGGAGAAAGGTGAAACACCGCCAACACTTAAACAACGACGAACGACTTCTGCAACAGCAAACCCAGCGGAAACCCAAAACACAAGGCGACCACGACGCCTCCAACAAGATAGCGGTGAGTGGGTAGAACCCACTGCTATCGCAAAATCATTAGGATTTTCACCCAGATTAGGGGAAGGTCAAAAAGGTGATGTCTACAACGAGGAAATGGCATCAAAGGTGACACCAACACTAGTCCAAAAGGGTAGGGTTTTTGTCCAAGACCTGCCCTACTAGCGCACAAAGCAGAAGCCGCCGAAGGTCGAAAGCACCAGAAGAACCGAGCCGCCGACCGAAGACACAAAGCCGGAGAACATGCATGAACGCCAGCTCCTGATGCGGAAGACGCCGCCCACGCCACCCGATACCTCTCTTGTATCTCTTATCTTGTTCGGCCTTTGGCCTCGGTGGCAGCAGTGAGGCTGCATTCCTTCTTTCTCTTCTATAGATGGTGTTCCCGGCGGTGGTCGGATGTGTTTGGCTTTGGCTAAGGTTGCAGCGTAGCGTTGTGGTTGTGCCCCGTGCTTGTATAGGTTTTTATTTTATTTCCTTCTTCTGATCAAGAAAATAGGACGGCAGTCTCTTACCCCTTTTTCAAAAACCCCTCCCTACTAAATGAACAGCTATTAATAATCGTTCCTGAATTGCAACCCAAGTGAAGAATTTGCACCTATGCTGGCTTTCCATCCGAAAAAAAGCCCCATGAAACTGAGCTCTGTAGGCTGATTTGGAGGAATAAACATCATTTGCATACAACTTCTAAATAGTGAAGTCACGGTCAGAATCGATCAGCAACATTTGCTGCACGACCTACCAAATCTTGACAAACTCTGTCAATTCTTCTTTACCGTCGATCTGTCTAAAGGGACGGTGCCAAGAACCAGTTGATGTGGCGTCGTAGACGGTTAAACCTTTTCCCTAATTAGAAGCTAATAAACTCAGGCTTCCCTTGAAACAATGGGAGATCCAGAAGACGGAGTCATGAGTCATGACCATTGCCTAAAATCACCGTGGATCCAAACAGGCCCAAAACCCAGGAGCGACAGATTCGGCCTAGTCGTTCCTCCAAATAATGCAAATGTTCTTACGAGGCCTCGTTCATTCGACACATTGTTTTTCCCCCCCAAAGGTTATATACAGCTACTCTCACCTGAAAAAAAACTAAGTAATTCATTTCAAATTCCACTTACTACTCCGGTTTCCAATTGCAACTAATATATAAGCAGAACACTCACAGCTAAACATGTTTTCGCAAGTGTTTAATGCCAATCCCTGATCAGAGTGCCCAAGCCCTAGCTCCGGAGTCCGACTGCGACTACTCAATAATTTGACCGCCAGCTCTAACATGGCAGCAACATTGAAATTCAGCAGGAACAAATGGTAAGATGTTAATTGAGTTGCACAAGGCTGTGTTTTAAAGTTTTGGTCATTGCAAATAATTCAAAGCCATTGATCTCTCTCAGCATTTGCAATACAGAAATAATAGAGATCTGTTTTACAAAATTTTGAGTGTTAGTTCTTACATTACAACAGTTTTAATCATTTCATAACACTAAGGATGGCTGTATCAATACCACTAGTGACGAAAGTGCAATAAAAAATAATAATGTAGTAGGCACACGATACAAATTACAGGTAAGAAAAAAAACACAGATTTGTCTCTTGCAAGGTTGTTTTGCAGGTTACATTTGCATCACATGTCAATGACAGGGAACCGCAAAAAATCTTAGTAACAATTCTTCGTATGCATTATGAAAATTATGGAAAACACAATATTAGGTGTCCTTTTCACATTATCTTAGCGTAGCTTAGCTTATCTTCCCATCTAAAAGTCAAAGACGAGAAGATAAGATAAGGTGCAAAGAATGACACACAAGTCCTAAAACTAAAAGAACAGTTTTTTGTCAGTATACTGTAGGAATTGGCTGGTTTCAGACTTTCAGTTAAGAAATGCATATCAAACACATCTAAGACTGTCACTCCATGTTCTTGATTATTATCACTATGCCAGAAAAAGCAAAGACAAATGTATTGTAGACATTACTTCAAGTGCTCACAACTCTTTCAATATATACCAGTAACGTACATTTAGTTTACCCCTAATGCTGTTCCATGGCAAATCCAAATAATTACTACTTACTAGTTTACGGTTAAGTTCACACTTCAGGTAATAAGGTATAAAGGTACATGCTCTCATATCTGCACAATTAAACACTTACTTCTGCACACAAGAACAGTGATGCAAACACATCATACAGGGTGTGGTCAAAACTGTTCCTGCAATGTACAAACTCACCATTAGCCAATCATGGCCACATTGTTACCACCGACACCACATGGCGATCCTTGCCCTCATCGAATGGAAGGAAGACATAAGAGCCCGCAAATTCATTGTAGATCTCTCCGGCGAGTTCCCCGTGTAGTGCTCGGCAGTGCATATACAGAACCACGTTGGTCACCATTCCATACAGCATCAGCGTCGCCAGCACCGCCGTGCCGGCCACCGCCTTCACCACCACGGGCGCCATCCCCGCCCACCCAGCGCCGGCATCGTACGTCTGCGCGGCCACCCCGCCGAAACCCCAGAGCGTGACCCCGATGCCGGCAGCGAACACAAGGAACACGGAGAGCGCGGCGAGGCGAGCGCCGGAGAGCAGCCGGCAGCTCTGGCGGAGCGGGGGGAGCCCAGTGGTGGACTCGACGACGGCGGCGGCGCCAGCGAGGGACCAGAAGGGGACTAAGAGAAGAACACCGAGAAGGGCGAGAGCTGCGTTGAGCCTGGACGGAAGCGGCAGGAGGGGGATTAGGAGAAGTGGAAAGGCCGGTAGGGCCGTGAGGAGGAGACGGGGGAGGGAGGCCGGCACGGAGAGAAGAGAGGGGAGGAGCCTGACGGGGCGGCCGAAGAAGCCGGCGTGCGCACTGGAGGCGGCGGCGGCGAAGGCGGCGAGGTAGAGAAGAGCGGCGGCGAGGGCGGCGAGCGGGAGGGGCATGGACAGGGCGCCGCGCCGCGGATCCCGAGGGAATCGGAAGGAGAGGGAAGGGGTGGCGGTGGAGGAGGAGGTGGTGAGGAAGGGCGCGGGGAGGAAGAGGAGGAGGAGGGAGAGCGGGACGAGGAGGAGGGACGAGAGGGCGAGGAAGTGGCGAGAGTGGGCGGCAACGAGGCGTCGGGTGGCGGCGACGGCGCCGGCGAGGAGGTCCGGCCAGGGGAGGGTGGCCGGCGAGAGCAAGGGAGGCGGCGAGTCCATGGAAATGGAATGGGGACAGTCACAGAGGCGTGTACGTCACTGAGAAAGTGAGAAGTGAGCACGCGATAGATAAGATGGGCCTGGGAGCATGGGAATGGGCCGGGCCAATCGGCCTGTACCTCTGTGCCTCCCCGAAGGCCTGCCTGCTGGACGAGAAGAAAAGCCTACGTGAATTCTGAATTTGCACACAACTGCTGGACTAGGGCCTTGTTTGTTTCAGATTAATGTTGAGTTGAGTTTTACTGTAGCAAATTTGTAACCCCATCGAAAGACATTTTAAAAAATTCAAAAAATTATGAAAAATTATTTTACAAACTCTAAGAAGAACTATTTGAAACCCCACAAAAATGATTACAAAATATTACACCATTTGGCTTATACAAAAATAACAAATTTTTATTTAATTTAATTTAATTTAATCTGAAACAAACAAGGCCTAGGGCGGGTAATAAGAGCATCTCCAAAGAAGCCTTTTAGGGTTGCTATCCCTATATTTTAGAAAAAAAATAAAAAACAACTCCAATTATGGATCCTATCTTAACAAAAAAACCTAAAAAAAATTAGGGCTCTAAGAGAAGTTGCTAAACACAGCAACTCAATTGTCAAGCCATATATTTGGTTTTACTATGTTATAGGAGCAGTAAACAGTGGCGGAGGCAGGGGGCCAGCAGGGTCCGTGGCCCCTCCAACAAAACAGCAAAAAAAAATTATGTTTAATTCTGTATTAGCGATGCTGCCATGCTGGGCTTGTGATTAGGCAATAAAAATAGTTTTTTATTCACATAATCAAGTCACTTGGACCTGGCCTCCTCCTGGGCGTCGCTGGGCGCTAGCCAAGGCCGCGGTGGCCTGCTTTTCTTTGCGTACGTGACTCTTGAGCACGTCGGCACGTCGCTGGATGCCTGGATACGAAACATCGCGTCTCGTTCTCTTCGTTGTTAGACGTCGCGTCGCCGCCTTATGCCTCCCAAATCCCAATCCCAAAATTCAGAAATCCCTAACCCTACTGTTGTACTGCACGACGCGAGCCCATCATCTGTCGGGCCACAGGCCACTCAGGCGACCGTGAGTCCGTGACGCGCCGACGCCTCACGCCTCGGGCCCTCGGCGAACGACGGCGCGACGCCTCGACGCACACGGCACGGCGCACCGATTAAGTTCGTTCTATTCCCATATTTTTAAATTGCAATTCCAGTTTTTTTAGCACAACTAAAGAAATTTTAGAGTTCCACTTACCACTAGGTTCATTAGCCACTGCATGTTGCAGCCTGTAGGATAATCAAGCTAATTAAATGTTTATTATTCCCATATTTTTAAATTGCAATTCCAGTTTTTTTAGCACAACTAAAGAAATTTTAGAGTTCCACTTACCACTAGGTTCATTAGCCATTGCATGTTGCAGCCTGTAGGATAATCAAGCTAATTAAATGTTTATTATTTGTAGGATAATCATGAAATTGAAAAGGACTACAATTGATTATTGGTACGAGAAGGAAGAAACCGTGGCTGATGTACCAGATGATCCTAGACAAAATGAACCATTGGATCCTTGCACTGAAATAGATGAAGTTGTTGATTGGCTTGCTGCACAACAAGAGGAAGAAGAAGAAGAAGAAGAAGAAGAAGAAGAAGAAGAAGAAGAAATTCCAAGGCAGCCACCACCTAAAATTCGGAGAGTCGATCATGAAAGTACTAGTGTTCTAGAAGTCGAACGAGATCCAGGCCTACATTGCCAAATTTGGGAATATCCTCCTAAAGAACAAGATCAAGTTGTGAAAGCATATATGAAGCATGGTTCATATCAATGTGTCAAGGAGGTATACCCTCCTTCTAGTTCAAAGAAACACCCACGCAGGTTTCAAGCTCATTGGTTTAAGGCTTTTCCTTGGTTAGAATATTACAAAAGATGATGCATTCTGCTTTCCATGCTTTCTGTTTTCCAAGAAACCAGTTGGGAGAGTAGGATCTACTGCATTCACGGTTAAAGGGTTCAGGGATTGGAAAAAGGTTAATAACGGAACTGAGTGTGCCTTTTTGACTCACATGGGAAGTGATTGTGGTTCAGCTCACAGATACTCAATTCAGTGTTATGATAATTTGAAGAATCAACAATGTCATATAGAACATGCAGTGGAGAAGCAATCAGATAAAGATATTATAAAGAATAGGCTGCGTCTCAGAACATCAATCGATGCAATTCGCTGGTTAGCATTCCGAGCTTGCTCCTTCCGAGGACATGATGAATCTATTGATTCAAAGAACCAAGGTAACTTTCTTGAAATGGTAAAACTTCTAGCTTCATATGATGAAGAGGTTAAGGCAGTTGTATTAGGTAATGCTCCACAGAATGCTAAATACACCTCATCACAAATTCAAAAAGAAATATTGGATCTCATGGCTTGTAACATACAAACAGCGATTCGCAATGGAATTGGTGATGCTAAGTTTGGTCTAATTGTTGATGAATCAAGAGATGAGTCAAGAAAAGAACAAATGGCACTTGTTGTGTCGGGGATAAAATCACGGCCTATTGCCATGGCCCACTTCCTAACGGCCCAATCGAACAGCCTATTAGGGCCTAGCTCCCTAGAAGGTTCTATCAGGGCCATATGCATCCTGCCGAACAGCTTCTTGGTCGGCACGGTGCATAACGGCCTATGATTCGTGTTTGAGTTCGACTCAAACGAGTTCTCTGACTACGTGAAGACCGGACGTGGTTTCCTGACCGAATAGAAGTCGTGATCCCCAAGACTAGGAGTATGCCTTATCTGCCTCGGGATATATTTGGCATGTCGAGTTCGTTGTGATCTCGTAGTCAGCCCGGCCCGATATTCCCTCGGTAGATCGGTTTGCTCGACACTATATAAACCAGCCCCTACGGCGTGTAGAGGGCACGAGTTACTTCAAGCCATCACCTGATCTTGGCATCATAGCACATTGCTTCCTGTATACCATAATCTCGTCGAGACTTGTTCGTCTCGCCGAGCCACCTCTTGTAATCATCTTTGGTATATAAGAAAGGCTGGACGTAGGGCTATTATCTCCCGAGAGGCCCGAACCGTGATAAAAACCCTTGTCTCCTGCTCGTTGTTGTTCGCTTGCTTGATGTGTCTCTATCTCACTCTTGAAGAACCTTAGTTGGCTTGGGTCAATATCCCAACCGTCGACAGTTGGCGCCGTCTGTGGGAACTAGCAGATCGAGCATGTCGAACTCTATCAGCGACCAGGAGATTCTTCCTGAGGACTACGGCTCAGAAGGGCAGGATGTCTCTTCCCCTGCCAGATCGGATCGATCCCTTCGATCTTGATCGCCTTCCAGATCTGGTTCCCAGCTCCGTGCTCGGGATCGATCTCCTCGCGCCGACAGCTCTTCGCCGAGCGCTTCGTCCCCCGCGACGAGCTCCATGCTCGGGGGCTGGATCACTTCGCGCCGGGCAGCTCTTCGCCCGGAGCCCGCGTCTGGTCCCCGCGACGAGCTCCGTGCTCGGGGACTAGATCAAAACTCCTTCCGGATCCCGGGGGCTGTTCGCCAGACAGTGGATGACCGGAGAGAGCTGACCAGCACTTGGAACATCGACCAGCTTCGTAAGTTCCTCGTGTAGGTCTTTCGTTTCCTAGCTTCGTGTTTTTTCTCAAATTTCGCGCCTTAGTTCATCCAAGTCTCTCGGGCTGCCAAATAAAGTTCAACCCATTGAACGGTGAATGTTCGCGGCCCCCTGCGGTCCTTCTCACCACTCGTCTTCTCTCTGGTAACACTTGATGGCTGTCCGGACTTGCGAACTCTTGGCTCCGCGATCTTAAGGTTTTTCCTGTCCGTATCTAGCTTCAACGAGTTCCTAAACTCAGAGTTGCGTAACACGGCTTCCAGCCTTGCGGCTAAGTCTGCTCTCGTAAGCCCTCCGCGGCAGAGGCACTTACCGCTCACGGCACAACTACTTGGCAAAGCCTGTTCTCGTAAGCCCTCCGCGGCAGAGGCACTTTTCTTGTTCGGTTACCTTCGGAATCGCCTAACTTACGTTAACGAGCAGTTCCTGGAACGAGTTGATCAGGATACGGGTGTCGCTCTATCTCTCTACGCATGTGCTTGAATTCGCAAACTCAGGTCTTCATGCATCATCCGTGCAGGGAGCTAGGGCGTCGCTCTTTCTCTTGTGCACCTGTTCGAGTTCGCAAGCTCAGATTCTCGAGCAGATACACAACAGGGGCTAGGAGTTAGGCTGGCGTTCTACCGGTTTTTCTTAAAACTTTCCAGCGCAGTTCGTCTTGCTCTTAGTTACCTGTTCGTCCTTACCTTTTGCTGCTCTTTTTTGCAGGAAAAGCTGCTCGGTCAGACTCTCGCTCTGATTCAAGCGCTGCTCGGTGGTCTTGAGCTGCTCGGCCAGCTCCTCGAGGATCGCTCTCCTCGGTCAGTTGGGACTTGAGCTGAATTTCGGCAACCCCGGTACGTTTTCAGTTTTCCAGTTCCTTTCCTTAGCGTTGGTTTTCTAAAACCTTATTGGTCTTTCGCTCCCGTAGCGCTTCCCGCGTGCGAGCATGTCTTTTTATCTGGCAACAATCTGTACAGCTCCGGTTATCCGAAGCGGTGCACCACCCACGGAGTCCTGCCCACCATAAACCGATTCTCATCGCAACGGGCACTCCTAGCGCTGGTTCCGCACCCGCCAAGGCGACACCAACGCTGCACGGGTCCATGCCCGGATAAGATTTCGCCTCGCACGTTTTGCCTGCAGCTAAGGTCCCGATCGCCTTCCCTGGTTAGCGGTCTTAGCCACAACGGGGCTGCACTTGCCCGCACACATCTTTTTTATCCATGCTACGTCCTTCCTGACACGGTAATCCGGAGCAATGCACCGCCAACGGAGTCCTGTCCACTGTAAGCCGATTCTCATCGCAACGGGCACTCCTAGCGTCGGTTCCGCATTCGCCGAGGTGACACTAACGCTATCGGGGACGTACCAAGAAAAAATTATGTTTTGTGCGGGTAGGTCGTCTTTTGCGTGTTTTTCTAAAACTCGCTTTGCTCTTCTTAGACCCTGTTCTTGCTCTCTTTTTTTCCCTTTGCTGGCTGGTTTCTTGTTTGTCTTCTGCAGGAAATACAGGAACGGGGAACGTCAGACACCGGTGATGGTCGCGGCGAGGTTCCAGGCTTCCCCACCAAAATCGATGTCTGCATCCCTCTCTTCCCGAGTTTGTTCGCGCATGCCTGTGGATCGATTCATTTCGCCACAGATGATTTCTTGCCTTTGCCCGCTTCGACTTTCACAGCCGGCTAAGTCAAGGTAGTCGCCACCAACGGAGTCCTGCCCACCGTAAGCCGATTCTCATCGCAACGGGCAAGCCCACCGTAAGCCGATCCTCATCGCAACGGGCACTCCAAGTTTCGGTTCTGCACTTGTCAAGACAACGCTAACACTGTCGCAAGGAATACGTCATGGGTAAAGCGTTGATTTCACACGTTCTCTTGCGGCTCGATCGCATCGGGTTGTGATTCACCTCGACCGGCAGCTCTTCGCCGAGCGCGATCCGTCCCCGCGACGAGCTCCATGCTCGGGGCTAGATCACCTCGCCCGGCAGCTCTTCGCCCGGGCGCGCTGCTCCTACCGGTGCGTCTTCGCTGGTCGCACTTTCGGTTCCTTTAACGAGCTCGTGCTCGGGACTAGATCTCCTTACTTGATTCCTTTGGCGACCTCTACGCTCGGGGACTGGGTCATCTTCCCCCTCGTATGCATTGTCTGCTCCTGGCACACGATCTACGTCTGGGGGCACATCACCTTCGCTCCTGAGCACGACGTTTGCTCGAGAGCGCAATCTCTATTTTCTCGGGCATGCTCTAGCCCGAGAGGTGGTTCCCCTATCTTTTCCTAGGCATCCGAATGCCTGGATGCAGCAGCACGGGTCCGTCTCGCGACTTGCTATGTTCATTCTCCTAGAAGATCTGATCCCACCGGATGCGATGGTACGCTCTTCACTACTAAGAATCCAATCCCTCCTTGATAACGTTCAGCCTCAAGGAGATGATTCATCTCGCACCGGGCAGCTCTTCGCCCGAAGCGCGCGTCTGGTCCCCGCGACGAGCTCTGCGTTTGGGGACTGGATTTCCGATTTCTACATCGAAGACTGAGTGCTCTGCTCGGACAGACGTTGCTTCTGCTCGACGCAATGAGTTGTTTCGGCCTCGGGCGGGTTTGTTGATGCATCAACAAGTCTTGTTCGGTTGAACCATAACCTGTTCGGTTGTCTGTTGCACGTCTTTGTAGCAGCAAAATTACCCTCTTCGTGACTTGGAGTCTTAAGAGGATGACCCCACTCTAGTGAGTCCTTCCACTTGAGTCTCGGGGGCTAGCTGTCGGGGATAAAATCACGGCCCATTGCCATGGCCCACTCCCTAACGGCCTAATCGAACAGCCTACTAGGGCCTAGCTCCCTAGAAGGTTCTATCAGGCCCATATGCATCCTGCCGAACAGCTTCTTGGTCGGCACGGTGCGTAACGGCCTAGGATTCGTGTTTGAGTCCGACTCAAACAAAGTTCTGCACGGCTACGTGAAGACCCGGACGTGGTTTCCCGGATTGGAATAGAAGTCGTGATCCCCAAGACTAGGAGTATGCTTTATCTGCCTCGGGATATATTTGGCATGTCGAGTTCGTTGTGATCTCGTAGTCAGCCCGGCCCGATATTCCCTCGGTAGGTCGGTTTGCTCGACACTATATAAATCAGCCCCTACGGCGTGTAGAGGACATGAGTTACTTCAAGCCATCACCTGATCTTGGCATCATAGCACATTGCTTCCTGTATACTATAATCTCGTCGAGACTTGTTCGTCTCGCCGAGCCACCTCTTGTAATCATCTTTGGTATATAAGAAAGGCTGAACGTAGGGCTATTATCTCTCCCGAGAGGCCTGAACCAGAATAAAAACCCTTGTCTCCCTGTTCGTTGTTGTACATTCTGTTCGGCATGTCTCCTATCTCACTCTTGAAGAACCTTAGTTGACTTGGGTCAATATCCCAACCGTCGACATGTTGTTTGTTTTGTTGATAAAGATGGTTTTGTTAGAGAGCGTTTTCTTGATCTTATTCATGTCAATGATACATACTCTGCAACTCTTAAACATGAATTATGCTCTGTCCTATCTTTCCATAAATTGGATGTTCAAAGTATACGTGGACAAGGATATGATGGTGCTAGTAGCATGCGTGGGGAGTGGAATGGGCTGCAAGCAAAGTTTATGGAAGAGTGTCCTTATGCATATTATGTTCACTGCTTCGCCCATCAGTTACAGTTAGCTCTTATTGCTGCATCCAAAGAAGTAACTGAGGTCCATAATTTTTTTGAACATCTAGCTACTGTTGTCAATACCGTTGTCTTCTAGTAAGAGAAATGATGATTTACATGCCAATCAAGTTGCTGAAATGGAGCATCTAATTGAGCTTAATGAACTTGAAACCGGAAGTGGTGCTAACCAAATTAGAACCTTGCAGCATCCTGGTGATACTAGGTGGAGCTCGCACTATGATTCAGTTTGCAGCCTTTTAAAGCTTTACAATCCAACATAACTTGTATTGAAAGATATTGCTACTGCCAGAGGTTCAGGAACTTCACCTTCTGCACGAGCAAAGGCCGCTGGTGCTGTTCAGTCGATGATGTCTTTTGAGTTTGTCTTTATTATGCATGTTATGAAAGTACTCATGGATTTTACTGATCTTTGCAAAAAGTTACAGCAAAAGTCCCAAGATATTGTGAATGCTATGAATGATGTAGCCACTACCAAAAAGCTAATTCAGAATTTTAGAGATCATGGTTAGAGTAGCCTTATTAGTGATGTGACATCATTTTGCAGTAAACATGGAATTGGAATTCCAGATATGAATGCCTTTTATGCGGACTTTATTCGATTTCGTGTAAAGAATCAGTTAACTGTTGAGCATCACTATAGATTTGACATTTTCACAGCTGCTGTTGACCAGCAAATACATGAGTTGAATTGCAGATTCAGTGAACAAGCAACAGAGCTTCTCATTTTGTGCACCTCTTTGGACCCTAAGGATTCATTCAAATCATTGAAAATTAATGATGTTTGTTTGCTGGCTTCGAAGTTCTGTCCTGGTGATTTTTCATATCAAGAAAGAATTAACTTGAGAAATCAATTACAACATTATGAGCTTGATGTACCTACAAATCCGAAGTTTAAAGATTTATCAACTGTTCATGATCTTTATCATCGGCTAGTGGAAACTAGGAAATCTGAAGAGTATTATTTAATCGACAGGTTTTATACCATCCTTACTTTAGTTGTTTCGTTCATTATTTCAATTTGCATATACTGATAATTTTTCCTTTGCAGGTTGATTCGCCTTGTTCTAACTCTACCAGTTTCAATCAGAACAACCGAAAGCAGTATTCTCGCAATGAAGCTTGTTAAGACAATGCTTCGAAATAAAATAGGAGATGGTTTTCTAAGAGATTGCTTGGTAATCTACATTGAGAAGGAGATCGCTATAGAGTTCACAACAGATGCGCTGATTGATGGCTTCTATGATATAAGGACACGCAGGGTACGTAAAAAGGTTAGTTTGTGATGGAATTATAATTTGTTGTGTTAGAAATACTTAGTGCATACATTAGTTATGACTAGTGAATATTGAAGGATCGGGATGTCGCCTAGAGGGGGGTGAATAGGCGTTACAAATTTTCAACCTTTTAAATCACAGCGGAAAATAATATCGGATGTTTCGATGTCGATATCAGATAGTCCGATATGGGTACCTACACCAAAATCAAATCCACAACACAAGAGAGAGTAATAGCACACGATGGTGCTAGCCAACAACAAGTATAGGCACAAATCAAAGTAAATCAAGTTAGGGGCAAGAGGGAAACCAAGAGTGAAGTGGAGACTCGAAGATTTGTTTCCGAAGTTTGGATCCTTGAGGGGATCCTACGTCTCCGTTGAGGTAGGCTCGGTCACACTTGAGCCCGGTCTCTTTCAACCCTTTCCTCACCGAGGTCGCACCAAGACCCCCCGGTTTACTCCTTGATTCCTTCCCTTCCGGAGGCGGAATCGGCCTTCACAAACTTGCACGGCTCACCACACAAAGCACCGGTGGCTCGTGGTCGACTCCTAGCCGTCTAGGAGTCCTCAACCTCCAAGAGTAATAAATGCGCACAAAGAACGAACTCGGAAATGAATTCAAGTGCTCAAAGATCGACTTCTTCTCACTTAGCACTCACACCCTCTCCCAACTCTTCTCACAAAGAGGATCACTTAGATCTAGAGTGGAGGGGGCAAGAAGCCCTAGGTTGCTTGGAAGTTCTGCTTAAAAATGGTGTGGAAGGCAACCTTTGCTCGTGGGGAAGAGGGATGCCCTATATAGCCTCACACAGAAACTAGCCGTTGGAAGCTGACAGATATCGGATAGTCCGATGTTAACATCGGATGTTCCGATATGAAAGTGAGAGAAACTTGGAGTAATGGCTATTTTTGAGGTTCTGAAATGATTCTGGAGAGGTTCCAACTAGATACAACACTAAAAGGTCAAATTCATATCGGATAGTCCGATATAAATATCGGATAGTTCTGATATTTTTGGAGCTCGAGACAGAGAGGGGTCAATCGGAACATTTCGATCCAACATCGGATAGTCCGATATTTTTGGAGCTGGAGACAGAGAGGGGTCAATCGGAACATTCCGATCCAACATCGGATAGTCCGATACAGCACACAGCTATTGACGGAAACGGGCGTAACTTTTGACTCCGAACTCCGATTTCAGTGATCTTGGGCTCTACGGAAAGCTAAGAACAAGGGCTACACAACCCACAAGGTCTTACTACCAAAATCCCAAAGTATAGGAGCAGCAACCACAAAAGAAGCCACGAAAGACCTAAATCTCTCACTTTCCAACACCACCAACACTCCTCTCCCTCGATCTCTCTCAAAGATTGATCACTTGAGCACCTGAGACATATCTAAGTCATTCAACGTTGCATCCCTCTTAATAGTACGGCAATCCTTAGACTCAACTTATAAATAAAGCCATACAACCTTTAGGAGAAACCACTTGCCGTCTTCTTTCTTTATTTTGAGGTTCAACGATGTTGTTAGTCTTGAGCACTCTTGATGCATTGCGCATGATGACCTTTACTAAATATTGATAACGTCTTCGTCTTGTCAACCTTGACTTGATTCACCTCATGAGATTCTCGTCCTATTCGACTTTGCCTCGATCATCCTCCTCGACGATCATCCCGCCAAATCGACCTTGACTTAGTACTCAGCTTTTGGTGACATCGTCGTCTTGTTGACCTTGACTTAACCGTCATCCTTCAATGTTCCTTGGTCATCACACAAACTCATAGAACCTAATTCTTTCCAAATCATTCGTGAAATACATTAGTCCAAAAGCTCAATAAATATGGATCAATTTGATATTCGTGAGCGATTGAGTGTCCAAGTGTTTCACGTAAATAAGCACAACACAAGTGGAAACACTTGGCACAAGAAAAGGTCTTTACTAAGCGCATCATAATAAATATGTATTTGATATATATGCGCTAGAGAGATGATTTAATAATCACAACTTCACTTAATGATGCACATGAAAATATATTCATGACTTAACCATGTGCAAACTCATATTTGAAGCAAGAGAGAGCTTGTGAACTAATATAGATTAAACTTCACTAAATTAAGTGCATGTGAGAATATTCATTGAAAGCCTACATGCACAAAGCCATTTAAACACAGTGAAGTTTATCTAATGCACCAACTAGATGATCACTAATACATGGCACATAATATAAAAGATCTTGTAGAGCAAGCAACATGTTCATAATATATTTATGCTCAAATAAATACAACAAGATATAACGAGCATAAATCCAATCAACCAATAACATGTGCTTACACAAAAGAGTTGCATACCTTAATTAGCAATCCATCTTATTTAGATAAATGAGACTACCGAAGATAAACAATCAAGTGTGTTAGTCTCATTGAAGTGATTAGCATAAGACGTACCATTTATAATGAATAGTTTGTCCACTTGACATATATGATTTTCCTCTAAATATGATGAGACAAATATAATCTTGGCAATAAACATATTAGTCTCATAGCAATAAATATATTTGAGTATGTCATTAAATAAGCATTAAACCAAATATTGTCATTAAACGTGTTTGTCATTAATCACCAAAATCACACAAGGTCACTTGCACTTACAAATATTATGTGGAATATATATACACTGAATTTCTATTTGTTGGCCATCCCATTATAGCGATATGTCGGGCTGGCCCCCCCAAGCAAAATTCCTGGCTCCGCCCCTGGCAGTAAATGGACATGTTAGTTTATTTAAATGGATATATGTGTGTTAGGGCTGATTGTTGGAGTTGATAGATTTTTTGAGCTCCTAAACCATTTTAGGGAGTACCTATAATACAATATACGACTCCATTTTTATATCACTTTTGGAGATGCTCCTAGTTAGAGCATCTCCAGTGGTAGAGATAGCAGTTGGCTATAAGCCAGTACTAGAGACAACTTGTTTAATGGTGATAGTTTTAGTGCTGGCTTTAAAATTGATTTGGGCCCATATGTAATAGTCTCAATGCACCTTGTAATCCGTTAAGAGACTGACTCTTAGCTAAGAGCTAGTCTCTATCTCTCTCTCCTCCACATAAGTAAAAAGCTGAGGTGGCCATCTTAAGAGCCAGCTGACTAGGACCCATTGGAGATGCTCTTAGGGATGAAGACTTCACGGAGCCAAGCAATGGTGGACAAATCTGATCAGCTGCACGGGTGCGCGAGCCGGCGAGGGTGTGCGTTGGATCCGGTTTGAAAGGTCAGGATGAAGGGAATGTCACGCCCTCTTCGACATGGCAACGCAACCTGAGAGGATACTTATCCCATGTTCTTTGGAAATAGATTCTACTGCCTTTGAACGTATAATTGTCCTGCACGGGCTACCCCTTGTCTATATATACGAACGTGGAGATTTAAGAAGCAGATTGAATTGTTGAAAACATTATCCATGTGCTTTTATGAAGGCATGCTGGATTGCCGGTTCATGTTCTTGGAAGGTACTCCCTTCATTTTTTTTTTGTTTGACGTTTTTCACTGTTGGATATGTATTTAACCATTCGTCTAATTTTAAAATTTAGTGCAAATATGAAAAAAGGTTATGCTTAATGTATATTTATTGATAAAACAAATCACAACAAAATAAACGATATTTACATAGTTTTTTTTTAATAAGATCAAAGGTGCGTACAAAAGCCAAAGACATATAAAAAAAAGAATGGAAGGAGTAGTACCACTGTATATACAAATATAAAAAGGCAATGGAATATTCATCATTCATGCAATCAGGCTACCGAATGTCCGAACGGACGAAGAGAATAAAGGCTACGGCTACGTCTGAACTAAAATAAAATTTCTCGTTATCAGCCCATCACGGTGAATGCCGCAAAACATTAGATTTTGCATGCCCAGTGGCAGCTGGCCTAACCCGGCCCACTAGCTAGGTCGATCGGACACACTAGGACCACCAAACGTCCAATCCAACCCAGACCCAGCCGCCCGGCCCCTCTTTGATAGCTTATTTAGTTTTAGTATAGTTTTTGTTAGAAAAATTTAACCACCTTTGAAAATGGTATGAAAAAGCTAAATAAATTATTAAAAAAAATTTGAGATCTTTGAGAAAAATCCTACGAAGTTATAAAAAAATTATTTCCAAAAAATAAAGTGAATGGTGTATATAAAAATAACAAAAGTTGCAATTCCAACAAAAACTAAACTAAAACAAGCTATCAAAGAGGGGGTCAAAAATAGATATGAGCTCTAAAAAAAACAGACATTAGTTTACCGGATTTGCTCGCTACCTCTCCTGCCTCCAGCCCAGGCAATTTAGAGAGGAGGGGCAGCAAGAGGGGGAGAGCACCTGCGACCGCCGCCATCTTCCTCCTCGCCACCGACCGCTGCACCACCTTCTTCTTTGTCCCCGACGACCGCCATGGGAGGGGGTGAGAGCGGTTGGGGCAGCGGTGGTGGAGGGTGAAGGCGACGGCTGGGTTAGGGTGGGCGGGGCGACACGGCGACGGGAGGGAGTTGGGGGCGGAGCGGCCGCTGGCAGCGGCGGTAGGGGTGGAGGAGGGGGAGTGCGGAGCGGCACGAGGGAGAGGGCGAGAAGTGTCGCGGGGGAAGAATGTGAAGGAGGTAAAGGGGAGGTGGGAGAAGATCTCAACCATTGGATCTTAACCAACGGCTGAAAAATCGCCTAGGAAGTCCGATGCTGGGGCAATCAACTGTTAGGGAGTCAATCCCTTAGTTTACATTATCACTACACAGTAAGTAGGCGTCTAGACATGTCCTAACTCATTTTTGTCAATGTTTTAAAAACTTTATCAGAGCAAATTTTTTGAATTGTTTACATTGGATGTATGAAAATCATACATTGATTTATCTCGAAAACACTTTTATAATATTATATTTCTATGAAAATTTATAAATGAATTGCAACGACATTCTGAAGACCGTGTCGACATCTAAAACGTCAAGGTTCTATGATATGGAGAGAGTATATATTAAAATAAAATTATTGTGGCATGGCTATTGAGCGTCCTTACTCCTTTGTCACACTAAAGCACGAAGCCGTCTCCTTAGCTTATGTACTTATCTTATCTACTTATTAAAAGTCAAATACTTTAGATTTTTATTCCGTTCTTTTTCTTTATCTCAAAGGCACATTCCAAAATTATGAAAAAAAAAAAGTTAAACAAGTAGACTGGACTTTCCGAGCAAAAAGCTCTTGAAGTTTAACTTACAAGGAAATAGAATAACCTAGAGAGAACAACCACCACTCGCGCTTTGCTCCATCTCTCTCCACTTGCATCGAAGAGCATCAACCCTCGTTGTACAGATGTGTGTGGTCTTAGTGGCCTGGGCATATGGCGCATGGCGCGTATGGGCCTAGAGTGCATGGTCGCATGCCATGGCATATGAGCCGCATTGGACAAACGGTCGCATACCGAGGAAAGATAAGGGAGGGTGAGTGTAATATCCTGCATATAATGCTAGTTGGGCCCATCACTACAGGAACGAAATTTGTGTGGGTGGCCGGAAAATCAGTGTCGGCGGCTAAAATACCAAAAATCAGTGTGGTCGGCTATGGTCATGAACGCCGTCGTGCCGCCCGACTCGTACAAGCCCGAGGTTAGGGCACGTCGACAGTCCGCCTCGGCTTCCGCTCGTGCAAGCTGAACGCCCAGAACAAACTTATCGCGGAGTTGAAACAACAAAGGGAGGCGGACGAGCAGCGGTGGAAGGCGGAGCAAGAGAACAACCGGCGGATGCAGGCCATACAAGAACAGAACTTGTACACGATGCAGTACATGCAAAAGGTAATTAAGATTGTATAGCCTGCTAGCTAGGTTGTCATTTCTGGTTTTACAAGCTAAGATATTATATCCGCAGGTGTTCTCGGGAGTGGAGTCCTCCAGTCGGGCACAGATGCCTTCTACGCCGCCGCTTGTCTTCGCGCCGACGTCGGGGCCCCGACGACACAGGCCGGCACACTTCCCCCGTTCGCGCCGTCGCATTGGTTTCCCATGGTACAGTTACCACATGCTTCCGCAGCTTCTCCAGGGGTAATGCATTTAAATCATTTTACAACATATTCATAACAATACAGAAACGCATAAAGTTTTTGAAAATTCACCGTTTTCTCAACTATTGCAGATGTCCGGTTCGGCTACGCCTGCGCCTGCGATGATTGCACCGCAGGGAGGTGATGACAGTGCCACAAGGTCGACTCCGCTAGAGCAATTCGTGATGGATTTGCTTAACCCAGATCCCGACCTAGGTGGCGGTTCACAAAACCCATAGAAGTGCTTTTGTGATTTTGTATTAAATTCTACTTTACCGTTCTTGACTTGTGACATTTCTGTAAACGTTGGGACGAGCTTTATCGGCATTGGTCGATAATTTGTGAACGTTGCGACGAGCTTTATCGGCATTTGTTCTGTCTGGTGGATGTGCTTGTGGTTGAAAATGTGATATCGTGCACTTATTTATGTTTATATGTCATCGGGTGAATCGGGGGAATGAATCTGTGGGGTATATTGGGTTATTTTGCAGGTTGAAGATGAAATTTATTAATAATTACTAGAAATTTTTATTTCTAGAAAACTATCTATGTCGTCGGCCATGACCATAGACGACCACACTGCTCTATCCAGGAGCGCCCTAGCTGTCCACATACAGAAGTAATGCCGACGGTATAAATCAGGCCACCGACATAGCCTTCTATTATTATCGGCGGCTCCTCTCAAGGTCGCCGACATAGCCTTCTATTATTATCGGCGGCTCGTCGCAAAGCCGCCGACATAAATGGAACCAGCAAGGCCGCCTTCATGGCCCTGTGTCGGCGACATCTTTATAAACCGACCACATTTACGTGCCACGTGCCGGCCCATCGTTCGAATGTGGGGTCCACTTGCCAGAGCGCCGTCACCCGGTGCGTTCCGTCAGGGGGATCTTGTGTGGTCGGCTAGTTGAGCCGCCGACATAGATATAACCCAGGTGACTTGCCATGCGTGCTTCTGTGTCGGCGGGGCCGCCGACAAATTTGGCTTATGTCGTCGACGCGAACGTCACGGAGTCAGTGTTTGTGACTATTCAGATTCTGTGTCGACGACTTTGGTCATCAAACTAGTTACGATTCCTGTAGTGCATACATAGCATCTTGGGTTAACTTGTTTTAGGTGAAGCGAAACCGAAAGTCTAAGAGTTGTTTTATACATGTGGGGCCGGAGGACCACCCCGGAAACCACGTTAGTGATATATGAGTTGCAAATATTCAAGTGCACATATTTGAAGCGGTATATTATTCATTATTTGTTGGAATTTTGCACTACATATATTTTTAAAAATATTAAAATTAACTGCTCTATGAACTATGATCGCATATTTTTGTCTTATTTTGCCACACGGGATAGAATTGATAAATATGCATAAGCTTAGCCACGAACCCACGAGATAGAATTGATAAATATGCATGCGCTTCGCCGAGTGGATAATAAATCAGTGTCAAGCCACCGGCGTGCGTCCCTGTCCCCATCCGTCGTCGTCATACCTGCAGACTTGCAGTGCCTTGGAGGCTTGGACGCCAATTCTGTCGAGGACCGGAGGTTCCAAGTTCCAACCTCTAGGCTCTAGCCATCCAGCGCTGGGCGAGCGGCAATGGCCTGCTTCCGCCGCCCCGCCCCCGCCGCGGCCGTCCTCCTCGCCGTCACCGTCCTCCTCGCCGGCGGCTCGCCGCGCTGCCGCGCGGCGCCGCAGGGCGCGCTGGTGACGGGCGTCCCCGGCTTCGACGGCGCCCTCCCATCCAAGCACTACGCCGGGTACGTACCCTCTTCAGCCTCAGCTAGCTTAGCTCATCGTGAGTCGTCGTCCATGGCTATAGCTAAGGGCCGGCTTGCCGCTCACGGCGGCGGCGGTGCAGGTACGTGGCGGTGGAGGAGCCGGGGCAGCAGAGGCGGCGGCTGTTCTACTACCTGGTGGAGTCGGAGGGCGACCCGGGGCGGGACCCCATCGTGCTGTGGCTGAACGGCGGGCCCGGCTGCTCCAGCTTCGACGGCTTCGTCTACGAGCACGGTGCGCCCGCGTCACTTCACTCCCTCCTCCTCGTCGCCAAAAGCCAAAGCCATGAGCTTTGCCGGCCCAAGAAACTGGCAGCTTTGAGCTTTCCATTCCGTCACTGAGACACTGTGGTCGACGCGAATTTCACTGCTGTTTTTGCTGCCCTGTCGCACATGTCAGTGAGAGAGGTTGGGCCCACCGACCCACCGTGGACCCCACGGTGTGGCGGAGCTGTTGAGGCGGGTGGAGAAGGCTGGGCCCGGGGTGGGGGGTGCCTGTTGCTGCTGCTGCTGCTCTGCCATTTCCGCCCCCTTTGCTTTCTGAAAGCTGCCAGGGTGGACGAGCCGCAACACCCCACACTATCGATGGGGGCGGCCGTGTCGGGTTGGTACTCATGCCAGTGGCTCGTGACTTATTTACGTGCAGGGGAATTTTCCATTTTCCGTCGCTGTTTTTGTCGTCTCATCTGTAGTGATTTAGATGGCAGAGGTGATAAAAATCGAAACACGAATTTTAAAGAGTGATAAAAACTGAAAACTCTACATGAGGCGGTAACAGGCAATCGACCGAAACACAAAGGCAAGGGTCCGGAACTCTGTGTATTCAGATTTCTCTCATATACAGAGCAGATCCAATACAACGGCTCTCAAGGCAAGGCACCCACATGAATGTAACTAAGTGCACGTGGAGTTGATTTTCCGCGACGTTATTTTAGAGTCATTGAGTCGATAATTAGTTAATCAAATCAACCGGAATAACCGATAGAGCAGGAGCTTGATTTTCTTCTTTATGTTGCACTATCTCAATAATTTCGAGTTCATGCATGCATAAACTTGTTTAACTTGATATTCATGGAAACTGCCAAGTTCATGCTGACCAAACACTTCTTTCCTACTATATTTCCATCTTTCTTTTTCTTTGACATTCATTCAACTTTATTGCCACATTATTTCTAGGTATATCGCCATAACTTGATATTTGGAGGCTGATATAATTGGAGAAACTAATTTACTAATAATTTGGAATCTTTTATCAAATCACTAAAATTTTTATCTTCAGTATCATTCAAATATTTGAAATTATCTCTGAGTTTGAGTGTGTTCTACAAATCAATTGTGTGAAAATAGTGCACACGATTTGTTATTCGGGTGTTAAATCATAAATGTGAGTTCTACATAAATCATAAATGTGAGTTTAGGAATTAATGCCTCTGTAATTTGTTGTCCCTTCCATTCGTCCTAACTCTTTGTATTTGTGAGCAAAGTCCTAACCGTTTGTTGTGCTGATGGTTTGCTTTTTTCAGTTCAATCCTTCTTACCAATTCATTTGTATTTTCCTTTCAGGACCATTCAATTTTGAGTCAGGCGGGTCAGCACAAAGCCTGCCAAAGCTTCATCTCAATCCTTATAGCTGGTCCAAGGTTAAATGTTTCCATTGACCCTATCGCTGTGCAATTAGCACAAAATTATTTGGTGCTCAGTCTGAATGAGAGTGGATCATTTTTCGCATGATTAGGTATCTAGTGTGATATACTTGGACTCTCCTGCTGGTGTGGGGTTGTCATATGCAGAGAATGTTTCAGATTATCGAACTGGTGATCTTAAGACTGCTGCAGATTCGCATACATTTCTTCTGAAGGTATATGATTCCATATAAATTAGTATGGCAAATTAAACATCTGGTCGTGCAAGAGCTAAGGTCGGTTACTTGTAAGCAGTGGTTTCAGTTGTACCCTGAGTTCCTGAGCAATCCATTCTATATAGCTGGAGAATCGTACGCTGGGGTTTATGTTCCTACTCTTTCAGATGAAGTTGTCAAAGGTGTTGGCTTTGGGGCCCTACTCAGCTTACAATTTAATTACCAATCACTTTATATTCTTGTTACTGACGAAATTTTCCACAGGAATACAAGGGGGAGTTAAGCCAACTATAAACTTCAAGGTTACATACTGATGAGATGAACTTTCTTGATTCGCTGCTTCCATGAGAACTCTGAACTTGGTTTTCAAGGAAATCTAAGGTTTAATATTTTATTCGTATACTCATGTTAGGGCTACATGGTCGGGAATGGTGTTTGTGACACTGTTTTTGATGGTAATGCTCTTGTACCATTTGCACATGGAATGGGTCTAATATCAGATGATATATACCAGGTAGGTCTGTTATTCAAGCTGAGATCTCTATTTGGGTAGCTACTTCTCCTCAACATTTTAAACAACAGAATCTAACCACTTTCCGTACCATACATATATATGATTCCAGATATTTCTTTATATTCTGGTGGTCGTTGGAAGAATACTTCCCTTTATCTATTTCTGGTCATATTTTCAAAATATATGTTACTCCTAGCTATAGCAATGGGATCTTTTAAGTGCTAACCTGAATTAAAACCACCATGTTTTTTCTCAATGCAGGAAGCTAGCACCGCATGCCAAGGAAAATACTGGAATTCTAGCAATGATAAATGTGAAAAGGCCCTATCCATTGTTGATACGGTGAACAATTGTATTGCCACTTATTTCAATGAAATATCAATGCCGTTTTCTCTTATGATATATTTTATTCTTCTGCAGGAAATTACTGGCCTAAATATTTATGACATTCTTGAGCCCTGCTACCACAGCACAAATAACAAAGAAGTAAATCAGCATAAGAACAGATTGCCTCAAAGTTTCAAAGATCTTGGTCTAACTGATAAGCCCCTTCGAGTAAGAACGAGAATGCTTGGGCGTGCTTGGCCTTTGAGAGCTCCAGTAAGAGAAGGACGTGTTCCATCCTGGCAGGAATTTGCCAGTGGAGTTCCATGTATGGTAAGCACAAGCAATGCTCCTTACCCTTTAGGCAAAGTTCAAAACATTTGACAGAACATTATCTAAAATGATTTAAATTTGGACACAGAGGTAATCCATGGATTAAAAGGAAATATCATGCTGAGTAAAAATGCCGAGCCCCTTTACTGAACATACTGGTTTTATGTTTCTCAATTAAGATAACACACAGAATTACACTGCACTAGATCTGTCAAAAGCAATGCAAGCAAATGACATATATATAGTATGATTTTCATTCAACTGCACAGTCTATGGTAGTAAACCAGTTGCTTTACTAGGGTTACAAACTTATAATTATAATTTCTACATGGGAAACGTTATTCATAGGTACAAAGTATTTCTGAAATGTAGAAACCTAATGTGTAATCAAACTACGACCAAATAATAAGTTCCCACATCTTTTTCCTGCAGATCTGAATTAACACATATTTTGTCAGGAAAAAAAGAGAGTTCCTTTGCTCTAAAAGAGATGCATAACCCATTTTTGCAGTATCTGACAAAGTATGTTTAATCTGCAGAGTGATGAAGTTGCAACGGCATGGCTGAACAACGATGGCGTCAGATCTGCTATTCATGCGGAACCAGTACAATATTCATTTAATAACCTAGATGGAATTTAAATCTGCGTCCATTTTGAAACTGATTTATCATGCTCATTTTAGGTAAGTTTAATTGGCCCATGGCTTCTATGTACAAATAAATTGAATTTTCATCATGATGCTGGGAGCATGATCAATTATCACAAGAACCTTACCGGCCAAGGTTACCGTGCTATCATATACAGGTACGCCATGAAGTAAAAAAATGATAATCTTAACTTATTTGTGTTGTTCTTATGTATTATTTTTAAAGAGGATTAATCTTGTCGCTAGACATTTGACTTGTTTGATTTTAGCAAATTTTTTTTGTGAATATTAAAAATATAATTATCGTACAAAGAAGGAACCAAATTTGATGTCAGATTTTATTTCTTGATATCACATATTTGCTCTTACAAACAAAAATTATGCTTTTGTTGATATTGCTTTAGCAAATTGTTGATAACTTGTCTTGCATTTCTTTCAGTGGTGACCATGATATGTGTGTACCTTTTACTGGGACTGAAGCATGGACTAAATCGTTGGGCTATGGAGTAATTGACTCATGGCGACCATGGTTTCTAAACAAACAAGTTTCTGGGTATTGAATAAATATGTTCCCATATTTAGTGTCGTACAAATTTAAGTATCACTAGATGTGAATTGACTGCTCAATGGAAGCTACTATTACTTTCATGATGGAAAACTTTGAACTTAAATGAATAAGCCTTGTTATGTTAGCTTTTACTTTCCATGATTTAATCTAAGAATGTATTTATGTTATCCAGGAAAAGAAGCTTGTGAGGTATAATTCACTATTTTTCTTTTTGAACTCCTCAGGTACACCCAAGGATATGAGCATGGTCTAACTTTTGCTACTATTAAGGCGAGCATACATTTTCTGACTTATTTACTAAATTACCAATAAAAACACTAATGTGCTAGTATGCAAGATCCCTACCTACTCAATAATAATAAAAATAAATCACATCGGATGATATGAACACACGGATTATTGAAACATGAAATATCTTCAAGGTTAAACTGCCTCTTACTACACATTCTGTTTTGTTGTTTCCTTTTGTACAGGGTGCTGGGCACACAGTTCCTGAATACAAACCTCAAGAGGCATTTGCTTTTTACAGCCGTTGGCTTGCTGGTTCTAAACTCTGAAGCTTTCATATCCAACTTCTAGCATGTTGTCTGCGTACAGTCATGAATGAACAAAGCTTCGACGTAGAAAAATAATAATCTACACGCCGCATTAGACAGTCACATACTCAAATTTTCAGGATTGCTAAACGAAGCGCATATGGTATTCTTTTGTGCAAATAATAGATCAATGCCGCTTGATTCCTACAGATACTTTGTTCACTGTAGCGAATGGACCAAAATTTATAGGTGGTATTTGATATTATGAAATTCTGACATGTAAAAGTCACCATGTTCTGTTCTCACCAAAGAACACCATATTTTGAAACCCTTGAATCTATAAAAAATGGTCAATACATCGAAATCCAGACTGTTCTTGCGAGGTATCAAAATTCAGACTTTGCCACATTATCGTTTCAAAATTCAAAATTTCGTGCTGATATTAGAGAATTTGAAGTTCCGCGGGTTTCAACTTTCAGCGAGCGAATGATGTTCATTTTTCCAATGTCAAAGTCCATAAACAGAGTATTTTTGTGCTAAAAGCAGTAAGGTTGACAAGTTTGAGGGGCTTTCAGATTTTTTAATAATAAAAATAAAAAGGTAGATTGCAAGTGCGCATATTCGATAACATTGTGAGTTATATTTTTTAAAATGTTTACACAATCTAAAACAAAAAATAAAACCTTATCAGTGGCATAGAAAAAATAAAACTTTATCAGTGGTATAGATGATAATAAATAGGTAATTATGAGGTTCAAAAGAAAAAGGTCGCTAGAGCATTCCTAGTAGGTTCTCTAAATTTTGATCCCTATATCCCATATCTAAAACACTATTCAATACCTATATTTTCGTACTTTTCAGCAATCTATCTCTAAAAAAATAGAGATCAGAGAGGGAAAGTCTCTAGATTTAGAAAATGATATAAAGGCTCCGCCATAAGGTTTAATAGAGACTACAAATATCACGCTAGTGTTATAGAGCACGTGCTGCACATGCTCTCGGTGATAGCATCACAACATCTGCGATAGTATAAAAAAAATTCAACAATAAGACGAGGTGTGGTTTTGCAAATTGTCTTTATATTTTATCTTTTAAAAAAGAAGTTGCCATGAAAACTCCATATCTAGCAGGCCCAAAGTCCAACGGCCATGTTTCTCCGTATCTGCAACCAATTTGATGCAGGAGCAGCAGCGGCGGCGCGTTCCCGCCAACCTCTCGACGGCCGCGTCCCTCCACGCGCATGTCCTCCACCTCCACCAATGCGGCGGCGGCGGCCTCCTCCTCCTCCGCCGCGCCCACGCCGCCGCCCTCGTCTCCGGCGCGCTCGCCGCGTCCCTGCCCCTCGCCGGCGCGTTGCTCCTCTCCTACGCCGCGATCCCCGACCTCCGCTCCTCCCGCCTCCTCCTCCTGCACCACCCCCTACGCCTCCGCTCCGCCTTCCTCTGGAACTCCCTCTCCCGCGCGCTCTCCTCCGCCTCCCTCCCCTCCGAGGCACTGCGCGTGTACAACCTCATGCTCCGCTCCGCGGTGCGCCCCGACGACCGCACCTTCCCCTTCGCCCTCCACGCCGCCGCGGTCGCCGTCGGGGAGCACCCCGCCAAGGGCCTCGAGCTCCATGCCGCCGCGCTCCGGAGCGGCCTCCTCGCGGACGTCTTCGCCGGCAACACGCTCGTCGCATTCTATGCTGCATGTGGCCGCGCCCGCGATGCGCGCAGGGTGTTTGATGGAATGCCAGCACGGGATGTCGTCTCGTGGAACTCTCTCATCTCCGCATTCTTGGCCAACGGGATGTTTGACGATGCAAGGCGTGCATTGGTAGCTACTGTGAGGAGCGGGGTGCCAGTGAATGTGGCAAGCTTGGTATCAGTCGTGCCTGCCTGTGGTGTGGAGCAGGAGGTGGTGTTTGGGTTGGTTTTGCATGGGTTGGCCGTGAAAACTGGGCTGGGCTCCCTGGTAAACCTTGGAAATGCCTTGGTTGATATGTACGGCAAATTTGGAGATGTGGAGGCATCCATGCGAATGTTTGATGGAATGCCAGAGAGGAACGAGGTTTCTTGGAATTCTGCAATTGGTTGCTTCCTTAACGCAGAGTTTTATGGACACGTACTTCAAATGTTTAGAGAAATGTCAGAACGTGGAGTCATGCCGGGGTCTATCACGATATCAAGTTTGCTACCTGCTTTGGTTGAGCTTGGTTATTCTAATTTAGGGAGGGAAGTACATGGGTATAGTATAAAGAGAGCAATGGACTTGGATATTTTTGTTGCCAACTCACTCGTGGATATGTATGCCAAATTTGGTTCTTTGGATAAAGCATGTACTGTCTTTGAAAAAATTGAGGCACGCAATGTGGTTTCATGGAATGCAATGATAGCAAATCTTGTGCAAAATGGAGCTGAGACTGAGGCGTTAAGGCTTGTAATCGAGATGCAAAATGATGGGGAATGTCCCAATTCAATCACCGTTGTGAATGTGCTTCCAGCTTGCGCAAGGATGGCCTCTCTAAAGATGGGGAAGCAGATCCATGCATGGTCAATCCGTAAAGGACTAATATTTGATCTGTTCGTATCGAATGCTTTAATTGATGTTTATTCAAAATGTGGGCGGTTGAGTTTGGCACAAAATATTTTTTACTTGTCCGAGAAGGACAATGTGTCATACAACTCCTTGATTTTGGGTTACTCACAAAGTCCATGCTGCATGGAATCTCTTCATCTTTTTGAGCAGATGAGGTCTGTAGGAATTGACTATGATGCTGTTTCTTTCATGGGTGCTCTCTCTGCATGTGCTAATTTATCTGCATTTAAACAAGGCAAAGAAATCCATGGTGTTTTAGTAAGGAGACTGTTAGGTAGTCATCTTTTCCTGACTAATTCCCTGTTGGGCTTGTATACAAAAGGTGGATTCCTTGATACAGCATCAAAGATTTTCGATAGAATTACAGAGAAGGATGTTGCTGCATGGAATACTATGATCATGGGGTATGCGATGCATGGTCAAATTGACGTTGCCTTTGATTTGTTTGATTTGATGAAGGATGATGGTGTCGTCTATGATCATGTATCTTACATTACAGTGCTGTCAGCATGTAGCCATGGCGGGCTTGTTGACATAGGAAAGAAATACTTCAACCAAATGTGTGCTCAAGATATAGAACCACAACAAATGCACTATGCTTGCATGGTTGATCTTCTTGGACGTGCTGGACAACTTACTGAATCTGCTGAGTTAATCAGAGACATGCCTTTTCTGGCTAATTCCGATGTGTGGGGTGCACTACTTGGGGCTTGCCGTATACATGGAAACATTGAATTAGCAGAATGGGCAGTAGAACACTTATTTGAGTTGAAGCCAGAGCATTCAGGCTACTATACTCTCATGATAAACATGTATGCGGATGCTGGTAGGTGGAACGAAGCAAACAAGATCAGGAAATTAATGAAATCCAGGAAGGTGCAGAAAAGTCCAGCATATAGTTGGGTACAGAGTGGAAATGAGCTACAAGCCTTTCTTGTTGGGGATGGGTAGCCAATTAGCCTGTCTAGCCATGCTGGGATAAATCTGAATTGATTGGTAACGTAACTGATGGTGCAAATATATGGTGATAAGAAATCTTTAGCCAGGTTTATATCAATAGTGGAATATGAAAAGTGCAACCATCCTGATGTTTGTTTGTCTTTGTAAGAGTGAAACCTAACAATATTGTAGATAAGGGTTGCCATGATTGCAGAATGTATGTCAATTGCTGCAACTAAGAAATTTACACCCTGATCTGACATGAATCATGTTGAGATGTGTACACATTGATTGATGATATCAGCCAATTACATTTCTTTGCTTATAGCCTAGAAATAAATGACAATATAAGCATCTACTTTTGTGTTGGTATATTTTGTAACAATATATTGATTCTATCAAGATACTACCTTTAGACAACTTGTCTCTCAATATGAATAACTTTGGGCAGAGTTGTGAAGCCTGCTCAATTTTTGTACCATGCAGACGTTATCATATTTCTTGTATGGGAAAGTTTACTTTACACGTTATTCCTCAATTTTGCAGTCAAGATTACCTATAAGATAATTACCAAAATTATCTTAAATCTACCATTTATTAACCCGTAGGAAAAAATGCGTCGTTCTTCACTTTCAATAGCATACCCAAGCCACAAAACTATATGGGCAAAGAAGAGAGAATGCCCTGCACAAGCAATCCAATTATGGAGAGAATACCTGTATTTTAGGTACTCCCTTGGAGGTGGTCAATAAAGGCAATTGAGGCCTTGTTATTTTTAGGGTTACGTACCGTTGCGTATTACTATAGTAAATTTTGTTATTTTTATTTAGCCTATATGTTGTAATTATTCGTAACGATTTTTTTGTGGCTTTTAGTAGTCCTTCCAAAAATACTAAAACAATTTTTAATTTTTTTTATAATCTTTAGACTTTTTCGAGGACTCCAATTTGCTATACGCTGAAAAAAATAAGGCCAACGCAACGATACGCTTAAAAAGAATAAGGCCTAAAGCAAGAGGGAGAGCAATGATTGGAGTCTATGAGGGAGGAGAAAAAATCAAATGGAGTAACGAAGTTTTGTCTCACTTCATTTTCCCTCGTCACTGGAGCCTACAGGTAGAGGAGTTCCGGTAGAGGTATGCAGCAGGACGATCGTGCCACATTACAATTTTCATCTCCCTTGCAGACAAGTTATCAATGGTAATTTTGGGATCGCCACTTCCTAGCAGTTATTTTGGGATCGCCACTTCCTAGCAGTTATTTTGTCTTCCTTGCTGGGTTTTCTGTGAACGCATGCCAACGACCCCTGGGAAATTAAAATTTAAAAATGCGACGAAGCTCATCTCAAAAGGTACAAATACACAAATGGTAACAGCATTTTTAGAACATTCAGAATAATTTGATGACGTCTCAAACCTACACATAGCAAAACACCAATATACAAAATTTATGCCGCCCGCCTAAGTCCTGGTATTGTCAAGTGTTTTTGCCGCTTTGACTTGTCATGCCACACGATCCAAAGGTACGCGCCAGCAGCCACATGATCCAAACACTGTTAATATTTTACATCACACTTTATGGATTATGCATGAATCCTGGATATCAACAAGCATCAACAGATCTGACATTGCACACGCGCTTGTGCGCAGTATAGGAGAATCCAACAGGCAATCTGAAGTTCTGAACAAAACTGAAGATGCCCATCAAAGAACAGCTGGATCTCCGTAAGCACAGTTCAAACTTCAACTGATTACATTCCTTAGTTCTTCCTTCTCTTCCTTCCCCTCTTCTCACTCTCATCAGAACTGGATTCTGACTCGGAACCAGACTCTGAGCCTGAGCTTTCCAAAGAACCACCTGATTCTGACTCAGAGCTAGGAGGCTTCTGTTGCTGCATTATGAGGCGCGGCATATTTTTCAAGTGCTCTCTCAGGCTCTCTGTTATGCCTCCAAGACCAATGGAGGTGAAGAAATTTATAGAGAACCTTGTATTCTTGGGATGGTCTCGTGGGAAAATTGAATCAAAAGAATCTTGCATGTTAGGATCGTTCAACTTCTCATTAAGAAGACGTATCCCAAGATGCTCTGATAGCTCCTGAATAAGAAACAAGAAAATCAGTTGTCTGATGTGACAGGATAATTTTAATATACAGGGAAGTGGCATATGCACAGCATACCTGAAAAAGGATTTTTATAAATATTCGAGAAGAAGATGTGGTGTCTTCCTCCGTCAACCGGATATAAGCTAAAACATGCCAAGGGAGTGCATCAGTCCCCAACAAATGTGCAAAAAACTTCGCAACATTCCTCAACTTGTTTGTCTCGAGACGGTGAATCATAGAATACTGTTGCACGAAGCACTTCTCAAAATTTTCTTGATGAACTTTGTTGATCATGCAAAATCGTTGACCTAGCAAGCCATAATATCGAAGGTACGTTCTCTCTTGACTGCAGCATTCAAGAAGCATGATGCACAGCTCCATCTGTCAAATGATACAAGGGATTTAGCTTAGGGCAGATTACCATATTTTGCAGATTTAATATCAAGCCATCAAAATAGGAGAAATAAATCAACTACAGAAAGGAAAATTACAAAAGCCAAAGACAATTTTAAAGGCCATAATATTTGGACCAAACAAATCAATCAGATTATATGTATATTAAGAAAAATGATAAACAATGCGTAACACAAATGCTAGGCAAACAAATGGAAGTTTCTTAATCACAAATCACGATAGTGGTTTCTCATTAAAAACAATATAGTAGGGGTTTTGCTTCAGTGATTTCCAGAAATTTATAGTAAACAGTATGGAAAATTTCAGTAATTCTAGACATGTTAGAGAAGTAACAATCCAAATACCGAGTACAGATATATTACAGTGTGTACGTAAGCTCTGAATGCTTTGCATAGCATTGCTCAATATTTTTTTTAAAAAAAGAAACAAACTAGAGCACTCACCTCTTGACCAGGCTCAAGTTTAATTTTAAGAAGTTTGTGACCAGCTTCTTCAAAATCAACACTGGACATGATTGTCAGATAGATGGTTCTTCGAAGGTTGACAAGATTGGTCTCAGTTTGATCGCTTATCTCCATCTGTTCTTCATCCTCTTCGTCATCAGATTCTTCATCGTCCTCATCACCAGAAGAATCATCAGATCCTTCTTCATCTTCAGAAGATTCTGCTCCCAGGATACTTCTCTTTAGGTTCTCATAAGCCTTTTCATCCTCAACAAAATTTGGGTTTGCCCTGAAAACATCTGCAAATTGTAAAAAGGTCAGTGTTATACCACACAAGCACAAGTCTCTCTTCACTCATCTTATGGAAGTAACAGAGACAAGTGCCCATGGAGGAAGAAAAACCTTACTTAGATTAGTCTCAGCGTCTAGCTCATCTTCAAGGGATATTTCATGAACAAATTGGTCCTCCTGCTCCACAAGATCCAACTCTGGACGGATGGCTGGGAAGCCCTTTATACATATCACAAAGTAATCACATTATCAAAATTTGTTGTGAGCATGCAACACAAAAGGCACCAATTAGGACAACTATGATCATACCTGAAATTTAGCTTTTCTAATTGCAAAAAGGCCTTCAATTAGAAACTGCACACGCTTATCTATTTCACCTTCATGAAGAATCCCTCGGAATCTTTCAAAAATAGCTGTATACATCAAAAGATAGGTAAGTCTACTGATTGTGATAGGAAGTGTCATGTGCACGTGGGCCCCAACGGGCATAGGGTAGGCTGCAAGTGGGCAAGCAGTACAGCACGGCACTGTAGCGGCGAACAGTACCCCGTGCGGTAGTGTAGCTCGTGGGTCGCTTCTGTTTGGTAAATATTAGATTGAGTTAGTTTCCTTAAGATAAGACCAATGTTCTAAAAATCCCGATTAATCCCCGATTAGTCCCCGATTAATCTCTAGTCGATTGTCCTCCGATTAGGACCGATTACCGATTAATACCAATTAATTCCGACTAGTACCGATTTATGTGTCCGATTAATCCCGTTTAACCCTAGTCCCCACCTCGCCGCCCGACTAGCGACTTTAAGAACCTTGGATAAGACCAATAAATATTAGATAAGCTTGAGTTGTTAGGAGGCCGTCCTATATAAAGGACTAGCCGGCCATCTTATTAAAACAAGCAAATAAAGAATAAAAGTTCTTATTTGCTCCTTCCGTCCAACGCACAGCGCTGCCGCCGGCGAGATCACCTCACCGGTGTTCCCTCTCCCATCCCCAAGATCTGATCACATTTGGTATCAGAGCACAATCGCCGCCAGTATGTCCAGCGTCGATGGTTCCAATCACACCCCTAGCCAAATCAATTTGTCTCTTTATGTTATGTATTAAAATTTTATATATGATGTATAATTCGTTTCTTTATATTATGTATTAAAATTTTATGCTCCATAAATTAAATGAGTACTAAATATATGGTACACAAACACAAAAGAAGTGGTGTAAGTTAACAGGTTCAGAAAGATACTTATCCAAAATAAGCCCTTGCAACAAAAGTTCATTCCTACAACTCACCATGAAGTCCTTTTGGAGACAGGTCCTGCAGCATTGCCCCACATTCTTTAACAAACCCCACTGCAACCTGCCATATGAGAAACGTAAGCACAGCAAAAATTATATCAATAAGCTCTTCACAATGTAAAAGGAACATTAAGAACAAAGCTTTGCACCTCAACACTATCATCTGTTGGATTCTCAAGAAGAACTGAAAGAAGCTCCAGCGCCAGAACCTCATGTGCAACCACCTGGTTAACCAAGTGTGCTATGAACTTGGTTGCCGCAAGCAATTGGGGCTGCAAGCAACAATACTTTCAGTTAATATTTTATGGGGAAACATGAGATTAAGCGCACATAAAATTCATCTGTACACAAATGTCATCATTATGATAAGCTTAAACAAAGAATGAGGTAGCTCACCTTGTCATTTCGCTTATAAGCCCTCTTGAGCTGGAGCACAACACGAATAAGAAGCAAGCGGCCAATTTCAGGGAACTTGGTATTCACAACAGAAACAAGCGCAGAAAACACATCTGTGAACCCAGGTGAAGCCATCTGCGACTTCATGCATGACTGACAGAAGAGTCCCCGCCCACGGACAAGGTTCTCGGCAAACAGCTCTGGCACAATATTCTTGATATTGGTGGCATTCACCTTATTAACAAGCCCATTGATACTTTTCTTAAGAGCATCCCAGGTGAGCCGCTGGTACTCGGGGCTCGCCTTGTCCTCCACATCCCGCATCATCTGTGCCATACGGAAAGGAGGGATGTAAATCCCTCCCGTGCGGCCAGGAATCATCTCCGGTAGCAACGGCGGTGGTGGGGGTAACGGTGGTGTCGGCTCCTTAGTCTTGGGGCTCCTCCGGTGCTCCTCACGGTCGCTATCCTCATCACGGCGCCTCCTGTCATGCCTTCGCCTTGAGCTCTCATCCCGTCGATAGTGGCGGCTGCGGTGGTCGTCAGGGGAGCTTCCTGACTCCGATCTGGGGCTCCGGCGGCGGTGGCGACGGCTGTCCCGGTCCCGATCCCGGTCGCGCTTGCTGCGGCGGTCGTACCTCTCGTCGTCGGAAGCCCTAGAGCGCTTCCGCCGGAGGCTGTCCTCCTTTTCATCGTCAGACGCCCTAGTGGCACGATCCCGGATGCGCTCGCTGCGGTTATCGTCCCTCTCGTCATCGGAAGCCCTAGAGTGCCTCCGCCGCCGTCCGCCCTCCTTCTCATCGTCAGAAGCCTTCAAAGGCACCCGACGGCGGCCGTCCTCCTTCTCGTCGCCCGAAACCCTAGAACGAGGGCCGCGATTCGCATCCCGGTCGGAGGAGGGCGAAGGGGACGGGAACGCGCGGGACTTACGGTGGTCGCGGCGGCGCGGGGAGTCGGCGCGGTGGCGGCGACGGCGGGACGGGGAGGCGGCGGGCGAGACGGATGTGGCGGCGGCCATGGGGATTGGGGCGGTTCTGGAAAGAACGGTGATTGGCAATTAACCTAGCTGTGCCTCTCTCCGTTTCTCGCGCGCCGAGACGCCGACCGTTGATCGAACCTAAAACTACGCGATCTAACAAAATAAATATAGTTGAAGACTTCATGTATTATCAGTAAAAAACAGTATAACACGGTACAACCACATCCTACAATAATATCCTCTGTCTTCTTTGTAATTATGTAATTGTTTTTCTACGACTTATGAGTAAATTGCATCCGGTAGAAAGGTTTTTCCACATTGACTACTAGGGGTGCCCAACTAATATGGTCGGATCGAATATTTTTCGGATTCGGATATAGATACGGATACGTATATTTTTCTAGGATATGAATCCAAATAGGGTAGAGCAGCATCCAACATATACAGATATTTTTAAATAGTAGTGATTCGGATATTCGGATACCAGGCTTCTAACATTAGGCCCTACCCATTTAGCATACAAACATTAGCCCATCCAATACACAAAGACCTACCTAATCCGCAGCTAAACACATATGCTACTTCCTCCATCATAAAATAGTAGTCATTTTACACTTATTCTAAGTTAAAGTTTTAATACTTTGTCCATAAAGAACTTTTAAACTATTTAGACTGAGAACATAAAAATTATATAGGTAGATTGGTCTTGAAAAGAACTTTCATAATATTAAAATTTTAAAGCATTATAAATAATATTTTAAAAGTTTGATGGAAAATTCTATATTGAATACCATGTCAATGTAACGGAGGAAGTATTTTTATTCCCATTCGATGCAGGTATAGTCATATGTAGACATGTCAAAACACATTTTTATTTCACTTTTAATATTCTTTGACTCATTTTATCAATACAGTTTATAAATAATTTTATCAATTAAATTTATTATATATTTATATTAATTATGGAAATAAAGATAGCGGGGGCTTTATATTTCAAAAAAACTTCCACGACAATATTCGATTTGATTCGTGTTTACTCCGTATCCATATTCATATATGGGCTATCCGTATCCGTGTCCAAGCAAAAAAAATGAAAACAAATATGAGGACATTGTTCTCCAATCCGTTTTCACCTTACAGACTGCCGTGTGTTGGCCAAAAATAAAAAATGTTAATACGAAGGAGGGTAAAGAAACTGCCCATGTGTTGGTACAATTAGCCTACAGACTCGGCTCGTTTGTCCGTTCGGACCAAAAAGTTCATGTTTATTTTTCTCGTCTTACATAATTTAACTTATCTACCTTTAGGCCTAAAAAGGTGCTCTTAACTCACGAGGAATGATATGTAGAACTTCTAAAATAAGCTCTAAACGAAACTCCATAAAATGCAGGATACAAATATCTCAAAAATACTTGTTAAAATTTAAAATTTTACATATAATTATAAAATGACAGATGTATAATGAATATATTTACTATTAGTAAAGAAATGGAGATGTAAGATATGATTGTAATCTCTTTGAACCACGTAACACAATAAAACCAAGATATGATTGTAATCTCTCTGAACCACATATAACACAATAAAACCAAGATATGATTGTAATCTCTTTGAACCACATAACACAATAAAACCAAGATATGATTGTAATCTCTTTGAACCACATAACACAGTAAAATAACATTTTCCAAGGTTATTGTGGAAATATTATCTCAAACTGAAATCATCGAATATATTGTTGAGCTGCATCTGCAAGTTTGAACACAGTAATTTTTGTTCCCGTCAGTCAAGTTTGAACACCATTCTATCTGGCTAGGGTGGCTGCTATAAACATTGTTTTAATTTATATAATAAAGGATTAATCATTGGGTTTCTTTTTTTTGTTGTTGTTTTGTGCAATGCCTGTTTAATTAGACTTCTTGAATTAGGCAGCATATCCAGTGCAAATGGTTATTTAGTGCTAATATGCTAAAAGTATATCTGGACCATCAGATCCACAAGAAGTGACCCAGATATGAAAAGGTGGAAGCTCCTTTCCATTTAGAAAGTCGGGAGGTTTTCGTGAAAGTGTTTAAGTGAGAAAAGTGGCTTACACCTCTCTAGATCTAGGCCGCTCCTGATGGACTCGATGGCTCAGATCTGTTGTTAGCATGTTAGCACTCAATGGGCATTTACACTGGATACGTTGCCCTTGAATTGTTGCTGCTGTTGTTGAGCCTGCATTTGGCGGCGGCGGCGGCGGCACAGTACGATGCACCAAAGCGCTCTCAGCTGAGTCAGCTCTCAGGAAATGGATGGGTCCTCCTCTCAGCCCAAGCAGATCAATGAACACGGGAAGTCAGCACAGCTGTTCAAATAGCATCATTGGAACGTGGAAATGTACAACACCAGACTTGCCCTGAAGTGACACTCAGACCCTTTCAGTTTCACCCCCAGGCAGCTTAAGCGGCCTTACCAAAACCGAATTTACCTAGCATCACAGGCGCAGAAGTCCCTGTCTCGACTGAAATTTCATCCAATCGCACCAAAGCGGTCAATACGAAAATTCATGGCCACGCAGTGATATGTGCTTCTTGACCCAGATGGCTATATCTTCGGCGCAAGCCTGAGCCTGCGGCGTCTTCAGAAAAACGTCCAGCGTGGCAAACTCATGAACTGCATCCTTGTACTCAAGAAGAGGGGCATCCACGTTTACCTTGCGGAGCTCCTCTGAGTAAGCAATCGCGCGATCCTTCATCCAGTCTAGCTCCGCAACTACTGTCAAGGTCGGGGGCATGAGCTTCAAATGGGGGACCCTTCCAGGTACGAGAGGGTTCGCAGCCGGATGGTCCAGACTGAATACGTCCTCAGGCAACAAGAGTTTCCAGGCCAGTAAACACATCGACTTGTCATAGAAGTAGGAGTTTGCCAGCTTCAGTTCTGATTGGGTGGGGATGCTTCCCATGAAGAATGGATACATCAAAACCTGAGCGACAACCTTCACAGGGTCTAGGAGTTTGCCAGCCTCAACAGCTTTTCGGGCCACATAGTCAGCAATGTTTGCTCCACAGCTGACGCCAAGGAGAACACACCTGTCATGAAAAAAGAGGAAATTCATGTCAACTACTAGCACCAGCTGTTTATTAGTCTTTAGGAAAAAAAAATACAACACATGGACGCTTGCAAATCGCATCTGCAATTGTTGATTTTCTGTACCGACTACAACTTGGATATATAAAGAAATGGAGCCAACATTGAATTCACAAGATAACAGATGTTACAGATGGGCAACAGATATATTAATATAAATTGGTTTAATAGCAAACATTCCTTCTGTACAGTAAGCAACAAAATTAAATATAAGAAGCTTATGCCCCCATTAGCTAATTGTATAGAGCACTGCAAACCAGATAAAAAATTTGGTAACTAGTATTTGCAACGCTGAATTAAGCTAATTATTCGACATGACAAGATTTTACGATTCATGACTTGAAATGATCCAAAAATGCTACTGTGGTAATTCTGTGTCCATTAGTTGTAGCTCATCAAACTGGCTTAAATAAAAAAGTTTAGCAAACTTAACTATGCTATCCTGCAGTAATAAAGTGGTAAAACTCTAATTTAAAAAAAATTTATACATAAGTGCGTAAATACAAAAATGCCCTTAAAAAAGAAAGCCGAAAATTTACGCCCTCCGCTGTTATCCCTGTAACCTTAACATAGTCAACAACTCAACATTCTGCCTTCATCCCTAAAAACCTTAAACCAACTCCACAATTTGGTTCTCCTGCACCTATTAATTAGATGAAAATTTCCATCATTTTTACTCATTAAGAGTGCAATAACAACTAGTAATTAATAGAAAGATCCATGGTTTATCGAAAGTCAAAACTTCATTAATTTGATAGCAAAATGATCACCATCAGACAAGGGGTTTTCTAAATACAGCATGGGTATTTTAGGTTTCAGAAGTTTACACTACAGATAAGTTAACTAAAAATATATAACAGAAAAAATTCAGGCAAGCATATGACCCAGAATGACATTGTTTAGGCATAAAAGAGATACTGTACGTAGCAACAGAGTTCTTATGAAGTCCAATAAATTATCTCACCATGCCGCCATTAAAAAAACACCATGCACACAACGCACCTCCTCCCATGCTTCTCAATGTTGTTGCTTCTTTCTAACATCCGCATTTTCTTTTTCTCCCCATATTAAGCTCTTTTTCCTTTATACTATCTCACCAATGCTACTCCTACATTCCCTTCCACCAATGCTACTCCTACATTCCCTTCCTCTCTTAGCTACTGCTCTGGTATCATTGCTCGAATACCAATCTATCAGAATTGAAGTCTTCTCCTCTAGAATGTGTTAGCACTGAATGCTAATCCTGATTCAGAAGGACATTGATGTGGGGAAAACATGTACATCAGAGTGACTGTCACGCAGCTTGTGCTAAATCAAAGTTAGTCAAGCAACAAATATTTGGTACAGCAAAAATAAACTCTGAGAACCATACATTTTAACACGTGAACTAAATAATTTATTTATGTGCAAAGTCTTGATGTGGAACTACCTGGTATCGACCTATGTGAACAGTTCAAATCAATAATATACTTAAATATGTAAAATTCATAATCCTGCTATAGTTATTGCAAACTAACCACCACTTGCGTTGGCCATGTGTTTGTGACAATTGGCTACACCCTGTAAACCGTGCATGCTACATACTATGAAACTGCGTTTGAATTCCAGTAAATCAGATGCAGGTTGGTTGTGAGATGCTGTATTAACCACAGCACAGAAGTAAATACAGAATCAATCAAAATATATGCACTCCTTGGCCCTTGCTCCACTAGATCAATTTTAGATGATGGAAAAATCATTTCAGACTATATCGCACAAATACGATGTACGCAGCCTCCAACACAGAGACATTAATGCTGGCATCAAAGCAAGTAAACCACAAAGAGTTTGACATTAAATTAAGCTTGGGAAATCCTATTGCTAAATCTCCCGCCATGATTAGCGAAGAAAGCCATGGCTATTGGCTACCACCTCCGCATGCACTCTTTGCTCCACTAGATCTAGTAAACTAAACAGACATCTCGTGAAGTTCATCACAAACATTACAAGCTCGGATACACAACTCTGGGCATACTGAAATCTGAAACCAAATACTATAGGCATACCAATTCATCGGTCGAACACAACCACCATCAACTACCAGGCGACCAGAAAACAAAAATGCTACGACAAATCTAGAAAACAAAACATCGTGTCTCGTGATGCCAAATGCAAATGCTAGGCTCCAAACCTCCAACTACCAGGGCCAATGTATCTACAAGCTGCACCAAAATACCCAGAAAAATTAACCGAGAAAGCACCGCAAGAAACCACACCTGGATGGATCGGCGTGCGCCGCGAGCCACGGCTCGACCATCGCCGCGCCGAACGAATCGGCCCCCTTCGCCATCGCCCGCCCGCACGCGGCGAGGTTGGCCTGCTTGGCGATCCATCGCAGCACCGTGACCCCGTCCTCGAACGCTGCAGGGTACCTGCTCTCCGGCGCGAGCCGGTACCCGACCGCCACGACGATGGCGTCGCAGAGCCGCGCGACGCGGCGGCAGAAGGCGTCGTTGGCGGCGCTGTCCGCGGCGCCCGTCGCGAACGCGCCCCCGTGGAACTGCACGATCACCGGCAGCTTCCTCGCAGACCGCGCGGTCGGGAGGTACCCGCCGTAGTGCGACTGGACCGCCGCGGCGGAGGACGCGACGCCGTGGAAGCTGGCGCTGGCACGGCGGGAGAGCTCCTGTCCCGCGCCGGGGCCGTCGTGCGGCTGGGGGAAGGAGTTACGGCGGAGGGGAGTAGGGTTGCTGGCGGTGGCGTGGTGGGGGTTAGGGAGGAAGAGCCGGAGATGGAGGGAGGAGAGCGGGTCCGGGTGGAGGTCCTTGGTGGCGACGGCGTCGGGGGCCGCGGATGAGAAGGAGGGGTTGGACGGAGGCGATGGGTGGTGGTCGGCCGGCCGGGAGGAGACGCCGAACGAGGACGCGGGGGCGGAGGCGGCGAGGGAGGAGAGGCGGCGGCGGAGGAGGAGCTTGAAGAGGAGGCTGTAGAGCTGGATGGCGACGGGGGGCATGGCCGGCGGCGGCGGTGGCGGTGGCGGTGGCGGTTGGTCACATGACGGAGTGTCCCGGTGCTGATGCCATGCCCAGGGGGGAAGATGACTGATGAGATAGCTGGCATTTGGATGGCGGCTTCCTTTTCTCCCTTTTTTTCCCCTTTCTTTTGTATTTGCTGTCTGGTGTCTGCTGAGGTGTATTGATAGGGGTGGGCCTTGCTTGGGCCTTGGGGTACTGGGGAGTGTACCAAAGAAGTAGCAACATGTATTTTTAATCAGCTAATTTAATGCTCATTCCGTTCTTTTTTTGTTTGATGTCTTTAATTTTTAGACACCTTATCATTAAAGGTACTTTAAACATAGTTTTTTTTGAATGTTTGCACTAAATTTTTAAATAAAATGAATAGTCAAAGACATGTCGAAGAGTCAAAGGCGTCAAACAAAAAACAGAGTGAGTATTTAAGATCAATTGAAAACAATTACTGAATGGATTGGATGTGAATGTCGTTTTTTCTATTTAAACAAATTGTGGTTTTGAGGTATCCATCTAGGGAAAATACAATACATGCCGCTAGTTCGAATTGTAATGCCAATTGTGGCATTGCAAAATCACTTGTTTTATATGCCGTTACAATTCGTTTTTGTTGGTCTTCTATATCATTCCATTCGTCGACGCCATTATAATCTACTATAATATCCATGTTATGTCTACTGACCACAAGCATTCCGAGGCCAAGTGTGAATGGTGCAAATTTAGGGGAGCACAATACAATTTTCTATTTTTTTTAGTTCTTCAATACATTGTGCAAGTTTCAACCGTACATTTCCTAAGTTTTAGTTTCACCAATAGTCATGTAAGTTTCACTACCAATTTCAAGATTTATTAGCACTTTCCAAAGTTTCGTCGGTCTCTTTTCAAGTTCTATGATTTTCAATAGTTATTTTACAAGGTTAATCAGATTTTGTTTATTTGTCAAGTTTAATCATAGTAATTTTTATAAAGTTTCGTGTAGACACCGTATTCATGCGTCCAATGGATCACAGGTCCGATATGAGGCGCCCGCAGAGGCTATATAACAAGGAATCTTTTCCGCAATGCAACAGGCCTAGAATTTTAATACGACAGTTTTTCACACGAGCATACAACAGAAAACTGTCATTTGCAACAAAAGGATGCGAGGTTACGAGTCAAAGATGGCTGGCAAAAAGATCACAGCTAATGAACAAAAACAATAAGATTTTTTTTTTACTTTACTTACAAACAATAACAGCAGACGTTTCACGTGACAAATTTTCACCAAGAAATAAAATGCTACAGAAGCCCAAATTTTCACCAAGAAATAAAACACTACAGAGTCCGTGATTGTCTTGAGACGTGGATCCCATTCTCTACCTCTACAGCCTTCATCAGCAACTAGACTCGTCAGTCCGAATCTGATCCCAACACGACGGTATCAACAGGAGCTAACTGCAAAAAAGTGGATCAAGAACATTATCAGCAATCCATAAAAACGCACACATTGTTTGAAAGTCAGGGCAATCTAAAATATCGTAAATAAGATTAGATAATGTACATTTGTTTAAAACAGGAAAAAGCACCAAAACGTTGCGTTTAAATCACACAAGATTTTGTTGTCAAATAGTATGGATGATCTTAGGAACTGACCTTACAAACTACAAATGTTCAGGCTTGGATGATGTAGAGATCTTGCCTTGATATGTAGTGGCATCCCATGGAGCCCCCAGGCTCAATCATAAACTGCTCTCTGAACTGACCTACCCGTTTGCTTGGGATGTCGTCAATTGAAAGTTCCTCCAAGCTGGGCATTCCTTCAGCTTGCAACCCTTCACCAAATATTAAAAATTGGTTGCCCACAATGAATGAGCCAGATGCACGAATAGCTATTCCTGTTTCCCCCTGTGCTCGACAATGCAGTTTCTCAACAACATGAACGATTTTCTCTCGAGGCCTATCACCTTTTAACTTTTTCCTTATATTTGATAAAGTATCAAATATGTCATTGGGGCCAACAAACACATTCCCTGAGAAGCTGCCAAAACAGTATAGGTAACACAACATATCATGTACATGCTCAGAAACAGCTGGTTATCTACCATAGTAGAACAAGTAAAGCAAACAATGCCTAGAGGATAAAGTCAGAAAACCTGGAAGTAACCAGCCAGTCACATCTGCTTCCAGTCCAGAGTATGAGGTAACATGGATCACATAAATTGTAATTTAGAATTCACATGATGCTGACTTATTTTCAGGAACTCGCGCCATCATTTTAGCAAGTTTTCACATTATCCATTTGAGAAAACAACACATTTTTCTATATGCTATACGTAGAACTGGAAGAAGAATTATAGCTAGCCAGGTTCGTCAGTCTTTGTTTTCCACATTAACTGTGTCAAAAGCAGTTGCATTCAAATCATTTGATATGACAGTTGATTATGGTAGCCATCTGGCGTCCCTACCAATAGCCCACTAGATTCTTAGTAACAAGCTGCTTTTGAGAACTCTGCAACTGATAATTGGAATCACAATCTGCATACAGACACCCTAAACAGCAACAAGATGCTATGTCAAGTGGTAGAACTATGTTTTGTAATCATGATTACAGGTGTAGTAGCTAAGCCTAAGGTACCTTAAAGCTGATTCTTCCATGTAGAACGTCTTCATATGATGCCAAACCCCATCAGAGCCATTAAACAGGAGGTAGTAATGTACAGCAAGCATCTGGGATTGAGGGGGCAAAATCTGCTTAGTAGATATAGCGGCCACTTCCCCATCTTCAAATACAGGGTTGTTAATGTTTTCATATATATTTACTGTACAGCACACATCTACATAAATCTGTGCCATTTACTAAACTTAAAAAAGGACAGGTTTATTGATGTTATGGAATATTTACTGTGCCAGTTGGTTATTTAAGAATTTAACCATAGAAAACTTGGATATTTGGCACTAATATCAAACTTTGGATAGCTGGTTCTTTATCAAGACTTGATTCATGCTTTAGTTTATCATTTTGTTATTATTTTGAGTTTTCAGATGACAATGGGAATCAGGAAGTAATCTGATCAAATCGTGTAGCAAGAAATGGATTTTCCACGTGGTGGTCGGAGATTTACACTCTTTTAGGTCGTTCTTGATAGTTTTGTGCTTAATCATTTGGTTATCTTTTTGAACGCTTCAACTTTTCAAAGTCGGTTCTTCAAATAACAAAGCCAGAAGATAAACATTCTCAAATTCGACTTCGATAAGTTCAGTTTCAGAAAATAATCAATAATTTCAGGACTATAGTGCGTTAGGCTAAATAGAACACATTTGTGCCCTGCTATATTATCTTATTTATGTTTTCTGTTAATCAAATTCAGGAAATATATTGTTTGTACCGGTGAGTCTTACAATCTATTCCTAAAAGAATTTAACTATACTACTTGAACCCTTGAAACTTGCTACAAGCTTCTACAATAGCATGGCCAGCTAAATCCATACCAATTCAGTATTTATTTGTCAACACAAACCTAAGCCAATTGTTCCAGCAATTGTACATCCCATTGTTACCAGGTGAAAAATATCCAAGGGCATACAGAGAAAAAATCGGAGTAAATCAAACCAACCCACTTGGCCTGGAATGGCATCAAGACCTGGGCTGGGCTACTAGAGGACAACAAATCCTGAACTCCTGATTACTCTTTTCCACAAATAATACTGAGCCTGGTAAACCAGCAAGAGTATGAAAGAAAATTAAGTATGTAGGTGGCTCAACTCAGGCTATCCTGATCCAAGATGTGATCAGCCTAACAGTATTTTTCTTTAGAGACTGGAGGGGCATACATAGTTTTTTTCCAGGGTAAAGCTGAAATAAGACATTTGCTAGAATAAAATAAATCATATAATGACATAGCCGTGATAGTATCCACAACAGTGGTTTCTAAACTGTAGAAACTTAAGCAGTTAATTGAGGTGGTTTTATTGGGGGTTTTTTTTGGTACGTTACAGCTAGCTATGGATAAATTCATACATCGAACTGTAAGGGCTAGCCCTTTCAGTTCTTATTTTGGTGGGCATTATTAACCTCAGCTGCAAATCTTGATTCACGATATAAAACTATAATACAAAAGAACACGATGGAACTGTTCCACGAATCTCACCTCTGCTATTTGCTTTAGTCTTTCTTTGGGATCAACAACACTTTTGACATATGCTGCCAAATCCACACCCGTTTTTTCATACCTCTTGATGAATGGATGTGACAGAAGCTGCAGAATATTGAACATGCTAATGAACAATAAGAAAACAAACAAACGTAACTACAAAGCACAGCTGCATAGCCCATTTGACTTCATTGACATGCAAAAACGTATTGACGTGCAAGTAATTAATATTTTCTGATAAGATCAAGCGCCATCATCACTGCTTAAAACAACATATACAAAGGACCACAAGACATTACCGTAAAACGATTTCTCTTAACTTCCTAATCTACAGGATTCCAATTACTGGAAAATCATCACATACAAAATCTCATTACCTGCTCACATGTAGGCCTTGCATCGGCATCTTTCTGCAAGCAACTATTGACAAAGGAACAGAACTCTGATGAATAAGCATCTCCTGGTGGTGTTGGTGATGGATCATCCAATATCTGAAATACAGGAGGAAAACAAGATAACATAATATATTTGAGAAGGGAAAAAAAAGGACGATTGCAACATTAATAATACCAATAGTATTGACAGTACATGTTTACAATATAAATAAATTAACATCAATAATTAATGGAACATGTTCACTAATTTACAGATTGAAGATTCAACAAAAAAGAAAAGGCACAATGGAAACTGACATAACAAAATGGCAAATGAAACATCAGTTATCAAACAGGAGGGGTTCATGACCAAGCCTTGCTCAGGTGCTGCCCAAGTGCCCAGTGACCACCTAGGTTCGACCCCAGAGAAAAACACCCGAGTATCTCACCACTTGGATTATTCTGGGGCTAGCCTAGGGGTACACACGTGTTCAGTGAGACAGTGTGTGCCTGCACTTAAGGCTTTTGAGCCTCTAATCTCCTTCACATGTGGTCAGGATGAGCACATGTGTTTGTGTGGTGTGGGGTGTGTGCATCCAAGTTGTACCCTCCAAAAAAGGCAGTTCAAACAATAGCCAAGTTTACATCAGCCCATAGGGATGATATTGCATCCTGATGTAGATTAAAAACGCCAATGGACATCTAACAGACTAAGCAGCCGGGCAATAACCACATTACCTGAAGCATCAGATTTGCTGGGCCTTCATTTACATTATATGGAAATTTACCGGTAGCACACTCCAATACAGTTAGTCCAATGCTCCAAATATCAGCAGCATAAGAGTAGTTTTCATTACGAATTCTCTCAGGTGACATATATGTCACGGTGCCTACAAATGTAGCACACTGGAACATTTTTATTTCGCAGAAAATGTATAGCTGATTCAATCAAAATGATTTAACATTATTGTATGCTAAAATAATTTGGTGGTGTTCAAGTAACACAAAAGAACATTGCAATGATTGTCACCAAGAAGTTGCATACCATAGCCATTGTATTGTCCAAACCAGCACTTACACCAAAGTCTGTAATCTTTGCATCGCCCCTGAGGTTTACAAGCATATTTGCTGGCTTTATATCTCTATGCACTAGATGCCTTACTTCGTGCAAGTAGCGCAGACCCTACAGAATGGTACAAAGAACAATTAATAACTCGGGAACTTCTGATTAACACCAACATGGAAAGAAAATGTACATGTGAAAGATCCGTACAAGTAATACTTTCTGTAGCATATGTGCAAGGACTGGTTCTGGTATAGATTTCTTGACCTTTATAACATCCGCTAAGGATCCGCCATCCATGTATTCAAGAGCAATGCTAATTTGTCCAGAATCTGGCATATAAAATGCACCCTGGAATTCAACTAAACCAGGATAGCAGCATGCCTCACATAATGTTCTCATCTCATTCAGAATTTGTTGCCTTTTCTCCTGTAAAGGTATTAAGAAATATGAAAAACATGGAAGTAGAACTCAGTGACTCAATTTACCTACTGAAACAAAATGAATGAATTCTATGTATCAAACAACATAATGTACCGAAATTACTTCATGCAAGACCAGACTGTCCCGCAGTATGAACATACCAATTGAAGACTAGAAGAAAAGAAAATGCATTTCTACAACTTGGTATATGACATCTGCGTCCATGATGCATATAAAAGAAGACTTTACTACTCTACTATCAATGCAACTAAATCAGAAGAATCCTTTGTGCTCCCTTCTGTGCAAGATAAGTACAAGGTTTTGTTCACTGTACTCAGCTCCAAATTGCCTCACTACAGTTTGCCTAAATTGCTTTACTCCCGTTTGCCTCAATTTCTGTGTCTCAAGGACATTTAGACGCATTGAGGATGGAGGAAGGAATCTAAATTTGGTTTATGGAAAGGATAGGATGCTGAATTATGAAAATAAACAGGGCATGCATGATTATATGGGTTGTGTTGTTCCATTTAATACTACTTTCTTTCAAAACATGAATGTGTTCGTTCAAAAAAAAACATGAATGTGTGATATTGCTTAGAAAGGATTGCATTAAACTTTAATTGTCGTTTTGGCTTTTAAAGTAGGGCCACAAAATGAATCTAGAAATGCAATTATGGCCTTGTGAAAGCATGTATCTTTGTTCCACCATTAGTTCCATTCAATGATAGACACAAAATTTCATAAAAACCAGTTCTCACAATCTTCTAATACAGATTCAATCCAATGGAAGTAGTTTGAACAAGTTTAATGGGATTGAGAAAAGTTAAAAGCCTTTTGCTTTTTGTAGAAATTAGAAATAAACTGTACAACAACGTGGCTGTGATCTGCCTTCTAAACCACAAAGGAATAAAGAAATGAACCTTCTCAAATATGTTTATCTTCTTCAAGGCCAAAATTCGATGAACTGGTATAAGAATAGCTCTCTGCACAACACTACTTGCACCAGTACCAATGGGACCAAATATATGCATATCATGCGAGGCACATCTGTATGCCTTTTCACCAGAATCTGCATCATCTGGTCCAGTACCCCGTTTATGAAAGCCATGCTCATTGATGTTGTACTCACCAAATGATCTACTCAGTAAATTTACTGTTCCACCATCAGAAACCTTCGGGAAAAAAATATCAAAAATAAACACGGTAAACATATAAACATGTTAAGCTCATAAATACAAAATAACAAATAAAAAACAACACATACGCATTTTTATATTTTCCTGTTTCCATATTCTATTTTGAATTTGTGTCTTTGCTATAGTTTAGGCCCATGTAGCAACCAAAGGGACAACAAATTCACATTGTGCCTCCCAAAACAGTAGATAGAGGATATCTCTTTTCTTTGTTAACAAATGAGGACGGTAGTCCAGAAACACTTTCTCTCATTATCACATGATAAGTTTTCTATATTCGCGTCTCCAAGGAAGTTGATGCAATATACAGCTCACTCAGAAGTTGCTTATTGTATATAGCAACTAAAAGGACACCAGACAATAGCAGACACAATCACACAATGTGCTGCAACACCATGATTATTCATCCCTAGATCCAATGCAACTAGATGCTATAAGTACGCTTAGAGATACAAAAGCCTCAAATGCCTGGCTGCAACTAAAAAAAGCAAAACAGAACAATAAAAAAGAAAAAACTAACAGTAAATTGTGTGCACTTGATTATCAATAATTCCAAAATTATGCTACAAGCTGTGGTGTTGTTTTGAATGTTCCTGCATTAAATAGAATTCATGAACAAAGATATGTAGAAATACTGAAAGAGTCACACAAAACCTTAAAGACTTCCACTTGTAATATAAAATCACAAAATTAATGAAAAAAATAAAGGAAGATGTTGTCTACAATTCGAGTGTCAACTCAAAACATGTAGTGACTAAGGCCCTCTCTAATTCGACTTTTTTGTTCAGTTGGTTTTTAGTTGGAAAAGTTGAGGGACTTGAAAAGAGGCTTAGAAAGGCTAAAAAATAATTTGAGATCTTTGAGAAAACCCCCCACAAAGCTCTGAAGAAATTACTACAAAATGGTACACCGAATGGTCTATACAAAAATGACAAATTTCTTCTATTGGCTTTTAGTTGGCTTATAAGTTGAAAAAAAAGAGGGCCTAAATTGATGGATACCACAGCTAAACCGTTTATGTCATTATGTAAACACTACAGCTAAAATCACACTCACCACTACGTACCCATTAACAACAAATAACAGCTACAAATCTTTGATGGTTTTGCGGGTGTCACTGACATTAGGTCCAAACTAAATCATAGTCAAAATATATGCTTCGGAATATCACACTCGTACATAGATACATCGAATGATACACTCTAACAAGTAATAACATATATTAATTGTTTTACTTGTTTCAGTGCAATCTTATATGATTAAGATCAAATAGAAGTCCTAAAAATCTTATTTAAACTAAGAAATTTGTTCAGTGCCTAACATCCCAAACTGTCCAATTATTTTATGCTTGCATCCATTTTAGTAATAAAAATAATGAGGACTTGTTCTGCACCTCACCTTGCCTTAGCACCTTTGCAAGTGCATTTTATGCCTAAGAGAACACTGCATACTCATAATGTCACTCCATTCTTATTTGTCAAATTCAAGATCTCAATAATGAATAAACTACATGAAATCAACAAAAGCAAAAGGTCTTCAAAGTTGGTTACCTAGTTTGCAAGATTTTGAGCTTTGTGCCTTGATCAACCCTCCGAATTAGCTCCCCATTACACTTATCCATTTACCATGACCAAATTGATATGAAAAGTGAGGAAAGACGATAGGCCATATTGTGTGCTGAACTCAGTGCTAGCATCTCAATCATTTTTGTGTGTGCGCACTTTCTCGCTAGTTTAGTTACTCAATTGTGCTTGACTACTTTGGCACAATATAAGGCAAAAGTAAATGCAACCTTAACAGCAAATGAAGCTACTAGCATAAACTTGATTAAACAAAAAAAAAACTACTAAAGATATTCGAAAAAACTCATAGAATAGTTCGGAACTCAAAAAATAGGTTTGCTTTCACCTGAGAAGTGTGATAGAAATGTCAGGCTGAAATACTTCACTAAACAAAAAGCTGAAACAAACAAAGCTCAAGGGTTCCAACTACATGGCTGCATAGTAAGGCAAACAATTACAGAACTTCCGAATCGATCCTTGTCGAGCTGCATTAATTCAAATTTTAATTGGTGCAATGGAGCCACCTTTGTCGGGGATTCACCTACCATGTAGGAGTCACAGGCATCATCTGGTAAGGGAGCCCTAGAGCTGACGCCACCTTTGTCCGGATCGTCGAACAGCAAGGGTTGCAGCTTCTTCTTCAGCTCCTCCAGCCCCGACATCAGGGTGCGCGCCCACGGCGAGGCGCAAGCGCAGTTGCCCTGCAGCTTCACAGGGAACGGCAGGCTTCACGTGAATCAACGGCAGATTCACAGTAGACTTAAGGTGTCACCATGACCTTCAGCCTGACCAATTCACAAGGGAAGGGAAGAATTAAGGATTAACAAGCGTAGGGTTTAGCTTTTTCCGTTGTAGCGAACGAAGAACCCAACTTTTTTCTTTTCAGAAAAAATCTCTACCGCCTGAAATGCCCGGCACGTCACTCATCCCCACCGTCTGATCAAGCATCCAAGCTCCACGATTCCTCCCCCACCCACATCTCTGGACCACACAGCTCCCCTCTGCCTCACACGCCCCGCCGCCCGCCGGCGCACGCCACCAATCCCACCAACTCTCCCCGCCCTAGCGCTACAGCTGGAGGCTTCGCTGCCATGCGCCCTTACGCCGCTGCTCCTCCTCTACCCACGTGTGCTTCGCCTTCTAGGTTCGGCTCCCTCCGATCCGGAGGTGTCGCTGCGCCGGCCGGACCCGGTCCAGGTCCGCCATCAGCTCGGGAAGGGACCGGCTCTCGGGAAGCGAGAAACCTGGCGGCGACGCAGCGCGTAGAGGGAGGAGAAGGAGGGCGCCGAGATAGAGGGAGAGGAGGAGGTCTGAGGAAGAGCTTCCCACCACCCGGTGCCGGTGCTACCGCCGCCGCCGCGCCGCACGAGCCTAGGCGTTGCCCTCTCAAGCACGCCACCTCGCGGCTGGTTCAAGGGAGGGAGTGGTGAGGACGACGAGCCGAGGTGGCCTGGGATTGCTGCCGTCGACGGCGGTGGCTCGGGAGGGCCGAAGAGGTCGTGAGCTTGGGGAATGGTTTGATGAATGGAACTGGACAGGGGTGGGACTGACACCAAGATAGCAATGATCTCTCCAATTTTTTTAGCAAAGCAACGATCCTTCTAGAACAAAAATTTAGCAGGTTCCGTTTGTTTTTTTTATTGCATTCCTGTTATTTTTGTCCACCATCATTTGAATTTTACAACTTTATAATAACATGAATACAATTAAACTTTTACCGAGCTACTCTTTTACCTAAAGAAATCTCTGGAAGCTCTTAAAAATAAAATTAATTAATTAAACTAGCATCGAGAAGCAAATTCAGAAATATCCAAAAGTACAGCTTAATTTAGTTTTAGCACTTCGAACCATATGGACCACGTGTCAATGATAAATAAATGACAAATATAGAATTGTTAGTGTTTGGAGTGGCATATGTGGGTATCTTTCGCATGTTGTATGATATGCCTTGTATGTTGAACCACGATAATCAATATTTAAAATTGTGAATTCGAGGTGGCGCCGTTGGGGCTTGCAAAGAAGCAAATCATGGTTATCTCGATGTTTAAGGCATTCACTGTTGCCACCACTGTTGGGATTAGTGGCGTAGAAAGGAGGGCTCCCTTTCTTTCTCGACACACCATCTATCAAAGCAAGCCACGATCCCTGCTCATGGGAATGAACATCATATTCCAACTAATGGATTCGTATGACGTGTTATCATCGCCGGTTGTTGTGGATCCTATGTTTAGCCTCGAAGAAACACAAACAATAATTTATTGTAAAAGAGAATATCAAACCTCTTATAGATATTGTAGTAGGCTTAAAGACCGCTAATGGATTATACGTGGATATGTGCTTTTGGCTTTGGTGACATGACAAACTCACCAAGTGTGGTCAAGATGTCAATCTTATTTGATGAACCCAAGTGTCGAGGAGGGTTCGCGTAGTCCAGTTTTAGTTTTGGCTTTGTATTTTAGGGGGTCATGAGTGTGCCTTAACATGTTGGCCCTGGTTTGTCCATGGAGCACTTAGGCTTGTGTACATTGATGGAGAGTTGGATTGAGTATACGCCCAGCTAATTCGGTATGCGCCGGAGCATTTTGCTTAAAACGGATTCTGAAGCTCAAGGGTGTTGGAACATCTGCTGGATGATCTAGCGTGTGCCGAAGCAAATAGGATCAATATTTATGATCAGTAGAGGATTATTAGAAGCTAATTTTAGAAATATTAAAATTGAAAAATAGCAAAAGCTAAACAAAGGATTGGAAATCATAGGGGTTGAACAAATGACCCTCACGCTTTAGGGAGGGTGGAGTTCTTCCATTAAGGTATAGCATAGTTATTTACTTGCATGGATATGGATCAATACTTATGTAAAATTTGTCAAATAGATATTCATATAAAATTTATATAAAAATCATCAAGTTAATATTTTTTCTCTAATTCAAAACACGATTGGGGCCGATAAAGTTTAATTACTGCCTCTGTTTAAGAATATAAGGCATATAAGTTTTTAACACGTTTATAGTGTAGAATTTTTTATAGCAAAAGGCATGGGTGACGTTGTTCTGTTAAGGAGTAAGGTAAAAACAATATTTACAACTGTACAGAGGGGAGAGGGGTAGGTTCTAGCGACTACTCACTAGGTAGATCGGCTGACCGGACCCACAAAAGAACATCCTCTCGAATATTGGCTACTAAAAGATGAACATGTATCGCAGCCTATTGGAAGAAGTGTCTATTACTCTTGTTCTAAATATTCCACACGATGATCTGCACGTTGAGCTCACGCCAAGTTCCGTTTGGCGAGAGAGCAGCCAACTAGAGCCACCAAGACCTGAAATCGAGCTGGCCAGAGGCACGATGAAGTTAAGCGCAAGGGTTTGGAGGATTATGGTCCAAACGACTTGAGCACATGGACATTAGCCACATAATTGGGTGAGGGTCTCCAGGGCGCCATTGCAAAGGACACAAAGTGGTTGATGGGGCCAACCTTCGAGTGCCAAGGCGACGGTCGTGTGGATTTTTCTGAGAGAGTTCAGGCAAAGAACATGCACTTGTTTTCGTTATGGGCCTTTCAATTGCGAGGCTGTAGAAGGGACGCTCTCGTACAACTGTAGTAGATAGGTCGACTTAGCTGAGTATGTGCGAGTGGGCTAGGTTCCATACGATCTTGTCAAGTGTGCCTGTAGTGAGGATAAGGTAACGAAGACGCCTCCAAAGATGGATGCACCACTAGAGATGGGTTAGGGTATTTAGATGACAAATCGAGAGGATATAGGTGGAATTGTTCATCATGAATGCCACCGAGTGATGCTTGTGAGTAATGATCTAGAAAAGGCAAGGCACAATTTGTGTTGGGGACATCCCTTGAAGTAGACTTGATCAAATGTTTGGCCGGGCCAGTCCGAAAACTGTGCTTGAGCTCGGCCGGGCGTCGGGCTCGAAACCAGTTCCCGAGCCCGCCAAGTCTGAAGTTCTACCCCGTCTGGGTGGCCCTACCACCACGCTTAAATCAGAAAATCCAGGCCCGCCCGATCACGGCTTTGAATGAGGTCTGAGTCTACCCGGCTTCCCATGAACAGGTCTACCTTGAAGCCATCTATTTTGACAAAAAGTTTTCCAAAATACCATCATGGACCACAACAGTGGTCGCAACCTTGAACAATTGAAGATTTGTGTCAGTGTAGGGAGGCCGATCCAACCTAAGGCCTGGAGTGTGATTGATAGGAATGCAAAAGCCATCGTAATCGGAGAGCTCTTCCGAAGAATTGAAGATTGGGGGCACCTAGTCCCCTGAGTTGCTTGGGTCGACCGACTATATCCCAGTTGATGAGGGAATGGCAAAGCATCTTCCTCTCCACGCTAGATGAAGGAGTGTCGAATCGTGACAATCTGCTTGCTTACCGACTTCGGATGGGGGAAGATGGTGATGAAGTGGGTTGGTAGCAAAGACAGGACCGCGTTGACCAGGGCTAGGTTGCCAGCTTTGGAGAATAGCTTTCCTTTCTAGCTAAGCAGACGGCTCACGGCTTCTATATAAGGGGCAAGAAGTGAGTCTTTCTTAGCTTGGATATATGCACGACGACCCCCACATATCTTAACATCATATGAAAGAAATTTTAAATACAAATCTAGATATATCACATGCATAACACTAAACATAATGTTTTAGCTTAATTTTAGTCAAAATTTACAAACATTGAATTTTTCGAATACATGCACGACTTATATTTTGGGATGGAGTGAGTATAATTTATAATGCTGGTTTAATAAATATTTGTGGCAGGATTTAATTGTAGAGCTAACAAAGGCTAGATCCTATTTTCAAATTTGAACCAAGTGAAGGCAAATGAGTTAATGTGTCATTGCAAGGATCCAATTGGAAATTGGACTGTCCGATGAAACAGGATGAACGGCTCAAATACATTGTATCAATCAAACCGCTCCATTTTACAGAAGTATAGATATAGATAATTAGGTCCAATAAAATCTTATTTAGTTTTAATTGGTCGTCCGGTGAAATAGGATGAACAGCTCAGATACATTGTATCAACCAAACAGCTCTATTTTACAATAGTACAGATATAGATCGGGCATAATGGCATTAAATTATAATATATGTTATGTGAATTTTTTTGTTAGTATATTGCTATAATATTTCTTAGTTGTCTGCTTGCCTCCCTATATTTAAATCCCGACTTTGCCTCATATACTCATGGCTCTAGTCGGCCCTTTATATCTACTACAGTATTGACGGCGTGTTCTCCGCTCAACCACTGCGGATCACACCCCTGGTCAGATTTTTAGACTGCTAGCCAACTCGATCAAGCTCGGTTCGATTTGAGCGTCGGGCACAACGAGGAGCGACTCGCAGATTTACCCAGATTCGGACCCCCTCGCGGGTAATAGTCCTACTCCTGCTGAGCCTTAGCTCTTTTCCGATTGTGGTTGAATGGGAATGTGTTTACAGAGCGTTTCGAGTGCACGAATGCTAGTGCACGCATTCCCTTCCTCTCTCTCCTCCCCTTTATACAAGCTTTGGGTCATGGAGAGAGCCGAGGGTAGGCAATCTAAGATTTCAAGATAATCGACACGACTCAACAGAAGAGACGAAACGTGCAGCCGCTTCACGCTGCGCTGCAGCATCGCTCGCGATTTCGCAGTGGCCTCGACCCGCACATCCACCCGGTGAGTCTGCGGGTGGGGCCTCGCCGCTTCCTCCCGACGCGGCGGCCTCCTCAAGCAAACCTTCTCTCGGGTCAATTCTTACGTACCCGCAGTGATGTACCGCCGACCGCAAAGGTCATCAGAATGATAATCATTTCTTCACCGTCTATCCGCGCGTGATGTCTCATTAAATGCGCTTCGTCGCTTCGCGAGGGGAGCCTTCGTCCAAGACTCCTTCGCAACACTCCCCACATGGCCGGACCTCGCCTCTCTTCCGAGGGGGCTCGCCCGCGCACCCGCTTTGGGCGTGGGGCCTCGCCTCTCCTTGAGGGGGCTCGCCACGCCACGGGGGCCTTGCTCGCCCGCCGACGCGTGGGGCCCTCTTGGCCTCTGAGGGGCTCGCCACGCATGCTGGGCCTTGCTTTCGCCCGCCGCCGACGCGGGGGCCTCTTGGCCTTCGAGGACTCTTCCTACCTCGATATTTATTACACCGACAAGAGCCCCGACCACCGTGATACGCGAACCGTCGCGCCGATGTCTGGTTATCTTTTGCGTGGCGGAGATTTAATCGTGGGGCCCAACCCCGCGAACGGCCGTCGCTGATTCTCCACCGCGCACGATCTTCCTTGGGGAACGCGCCGCTTTTCGCGGAAACCAAACGCGAGGCAATGATGGCGCCGCAGCGCGCGCGTGAATCTCAAACCGTCGCGCCGCGCCCACGCCTATAAATATTTCTCTTGGCGCCGCGGCTAATCCTTCCGCTAAGTCCTCAAACCGCTACTTGCCTCCATCACTACCACCACGAGCCTTCTTTCTCTTCGCCACCAAGTCTTTCGCCGGCCACCGCCAAATTTTCCATGGCTCCCAAGCGCAGCAAGGGCCGCCATGGGATGCCGCACCACCTTCGAGCTGTTTCGCCGCTTCCACTGCCGATGAGGATCGGTGGCGCGCCGAGTCTTCGTGCCGCCGACCGCCGCCTCGGTTCATGCGGCACCATCATGTCGAGTCCTCGCGCGGGGAGATCGTGACCTTCTCTGGCGTCTTTGGCGGGCCTTGTCCCGCCGTACTCAATTCCTCTTGGGGTGCTCGCTTATGGGATCCAGCGGCGCCTTCCCTAACTCGATCATGGCCTCGCCATCTTCGCCCTCCTCTGCGAGATGTTCGTGGGGCGATGCCAAGCCTTCCGCTCTGGCGCCGACTCTTCATCTCGCACACGGCTCGCGCTCGGCGCGCGGTTGGGGCTGCTATTTCAGCGCTCGCGAGGCCTCCGCCATACATGCGCGGTCAAGTCCAACTGGAAGGATCGCACCGGCGAGTGGTCAGATGTGGAAGACTCCGGTGGCTGCGGCGATCTTGTCCTTCCCGACAGATCCGCAGAGCCCATCGCCGATCGGGGCCCGGCTAGACGATCCAATGGTGCGGATGCGATGATGGCGCGCGATTGCCGAGCTCCGCCGGGGCTCACCGGAACCCACGTGGTGGCGGACTTTTTGGCGCCGCCTTTGCCCGCTTGCTTGAGGCGCGTCCTCCGGGCGTACTTCACGGCGACAACGACGGACCCGCGACCGCTCTTGGAGGTGAATACTCTCGCGTTCTTTTGATTTCGCGACCTTGCGCTCGTCTTTCCTTCGCCAATCTTATGGTTTCCTTTTCGCTCATCCACCGCGCGAGGAACGTCTTGACGACGTGCTCGGGGCGGTGGCGAGGGCTCTCGCCCCACCATTAGCGACACTTCACCGCTGCAGCATCCTCCCTCTGCGATCGGGATCCACGGAGCGCACCCAATACTTGAGTGCGCCGCTTCATGGAGGTCTCGGTCTTGCGGTCCAAGTGGCACGGGGCACTACAGATCCGCGATACGCCTCCGGCGACCGCCCAAGCTTCCGCGGCGGCCGACTCGACCAAGCCCCGGAAGCGCCGCCATCCTCGCCGTGGATGATGACGAGGAGGGGAGAGACGAGTCCAAAGAGGGCTCGCCCTCCAACCTCGAAGCTTCGCCGCCGCGCCCCCCCCAGTGGGGCCTCGCTGCTATCAGCGCCGCTTCCGCCATCGGGCGAAGCGCGGCGACTCTTCGAATTGGCGCCGCTGCGCTAGTCTCTTCCGCTCCGTCCCACGCTGGCGCCTCCTGCGCGGCTACGGCCGACCGTCGTCGGCCTCTCTGCTGCTGTTGATGCTTCTGCATCGGCGCCATCACTCGCCGGCCGGCGCCCGGCCGCTTCGACGACGGCGATCGCGATCGTCTTGGCAGACCGCCGCCGCAAACAAGCGACTTGAGCTCCCGCCCGACTTCGCTGCGCTTACGCATATTTCACATTAGGGTTAGCATGCTACGCTTTTGTATACCGAACCTGTTTGTCCTTCTTGAACAGGCGGGCGCTTAGGCGTCGAGCTCGCTCCGCGACTTGCCGACCCCCCGCCGCCGCTTCCTTCGACGGAGGTCGCTCTGCGGCGGCGGAGAGTTCGCCGGCGACGCTGCCGAGAACCTTCGCCATCAAGCGTCCATGGCGCCGCCGCTTATCTCGGCCGTGATCGCCGACGTAGGGCGCTTCGAGGCGCCGCACCTCTTCCGCACTGGCGACGCGGAGAAGCCTCGCCTTGGCGGAGCGATCTGCCGGCAGCCGCGGCGGACCTTGCCAAGAGACCGTCGCGAAGGGCGAAGACCAGCGAGGCAGCGCATAAGCCGCCGCCGCCTCCGCCGCCAAGCGGATCGAAGACCTCCGCCGAACGCTGAAGCCCCAACCCTCGCCGACATGCTCCGTGACCGCCTCTCATGGCTTCCGGATGCCTCAGATCCACTGGTGTTACTTTGCATCCCATTGGAGAGGCAATTTGCAAGATCTGTTGGCGCGTGGGGCGAGCCGCCAAGCCTGCGCGGTCTCCGGTGGTGTTGCGGACGCGGCGATCGAAGACGGCCGCCAAGGCGCTCGGCAACATGGTTCATCTTGGGCAACCGTCTTGCTCGAGACGCCGTTTAATCTCGATGCCGCCATCGGGAGCCTTCGCGCCACCGGACCGGTTTGAGCGGTAGCGAATCGACACCGCCGCCGCCACATGTCCATGATGGTGGCGCCTCTCCAGCGGAAGACGAAGACGAGGAGGAGAAGCGAGACTCCCCATCCTTTTGCCTTGTAAATGTTGCCTATCAATGCAAACAAACTTTTGCTCTTTTGCCGTGAGTCTCACTTGAACTTCGCACAATTTTAATTTGTGGAATCAACCGGCACTGGCGCCGAAGGCTTTAGATGAACGTTCGCCGCAAGTGAAGCGCTGTTTCCTTAAGCATCTGTTACTTCAACCCTTATGGCCTCTCGCAACCCGACGTAAACATTACGTGGCGGCGCTTAGCTTCCTAAGTGGTGCGGTCACGGTGCATTGTTGGCGCATTGCTGAGACCGAGCCGACACACGGGCTAGAACCCGCCTTCCATCCGCTTTGCACCAACGTAAGTTATAAGCGTTTGCCTTTGCGATTAAGGGCCATCACCATAAGTACTTTCGCTACCGACTTTCGGCGAATGTTTTCTAACAGACCTTTTCGGGCTAAACTCGATCGCCAAAAGCTTTAGATGAGCTTTACGCTGAAAGTGGCGCTTTTTCCTCGAGCATCTGGTTACTTCAACCCTTATGGCCTCTTTGCGAACCGACTCACGGGCGTCGGCGTGGCGAGAACTTAGCTTCCTGGTGATCTAGTCGCCGGTGCATTGTTGGCGCATTGCCTGAACCGAGCCGACACACCGGGCTAGAACCCGCTTCCGCCCGCCTCGCCGCCTAACCGCGAGTCGCAGCGTTAAATCCTGTAACTAAGGGCCATCCGCCTTGAGTACTTTTTTGCTACCACTTTCAGCGAATGCTTTCTAACAGACTTGAGGCGAAAAAAACGGGTGCCCACAAAGAGACGTAACCTATCTCTTATTGAAGATGGCTTTGTACAATGCAGCCCCGAGGCGAAGGTGAAGGAAGAAGACCTCGCCGCTTTCGGCTCCAAAGAAAGGCCAAAAAGCTCTTGGATCGCATCCTCGGTAGAACTTCCTCACCGCGGCGTTCCAAGTGTTCGCCAATTCGCGACCATCCTCGAATGCGAGCCTGACTGAGTCTGGGCGGGAGACTGAGACCACCTTGAAGGGGCCCTCCCACAGGGGAGACAATTTGTGGCGCCCGCTTTGCGCTTGATTTTCTTGCAGAACAGGTCGCCATCGCCGGTGTTCTCACACACACCCGCCTTGCTTGATAACGACGCAGCGCCTGCTGGTACTTGGCGGCCCGGATCGCCGCCCTGTCTCGGATCTCCTCCAGGAGATTCACTTCGTCCTGACGCCGGTCAGGGTCTTGTTCTTCGCTGAACGCCGCCACCCTTGGGAGCCGAAGGCGAGCTCGGATGGGAGCACCGCCTCAGAGCCATACACCGGAAGAAGGGGTCTCACCGGTGGCCTGTTAGGAGTTGTCCGCAGCGCCAACACCGTGGGGACTTCTTGACCAGTAACACACGCGCTTCTCCAGACGGTCGAAAGCCCTTGTCTTGAGTCCTTTGAGTACTTCGCGTTCGTCTGCTCCACTTGCCCATTGCTCTTCGGATGCGAAGCGGAGGCGAAGCATAGCTTGGTGCCCAGCTCTTCGCACCAGTCTTGGAAATCAGCGCTTTTAAACTGAGCGCCGTTGTCAGTGATGATTTTGTTGGCGACACCGAACCGGACGAAGATGCTCTTCATAAACTTGATAGCCGCTGCGGATGTGATCTCCGGGACCGGCGAGGCTTCAACCCACTTAGTGAACTTGTCGATGGCGACGAACAGATGAGTATAACCTCCGGTCACCATGCGAAAACGGCCTGAATATTCGGCCCCTGCATCGCGAACGGCCAAGAGAGTGGAATGGTCTGCGGCGCTGGGCGGTCGGTGGATCTGCTTAGCATGAAATTGGCACGCCGCATCTCCTCACCACTCAAGGCATCACGGAGGTAGTAGGCCAATAAAGCCGTGGCGAAAGCTTTCCCAACCAACGCCCGGCTCTGAATGGCTCCGCGCATGCCTCCATGGATCTCGAGAGAATTTCACTCCCGCTTCCCGAGTGACGACTTCAAGAACTCCGTTTGCGCCTGGCGTCTGTGTCCCCACCTACCGGTATGGCGCGCTTGGCCTTGCGCTATCTTCTCGGCCGACGCGTCATCGTCGGGATCACTTCATCCGCGGTAGGCTAGGATCGGATCCATCCACCGCCTTCCGGGACGAGTGTGACGACGTTACAGACATTGCCGCCGGCGTACTCACTTTGGCACAAGTTTCGCCTCAACCGCCTCGGCGGTTCTTCGCCTCCTCCCTCCAACCGAGGAGCTGCGGCGAGGTTGGTGACGTCTCCTCCGAAGTGGGGCTGCGTCGAAAGCGTCGTCCCCGCCAGAGTTGGGGGCGCGATGGGCGGCCACAGAAGTCTTTCTTCAAAGACCCGGCCGAACAGGTGCCCTTGATGAGGCAATCTGGGGCCAGTTCATCCGCCATGTAGTTGTCGCGGCGAGGATGTGCACGGCCCAAGCCCTCGGTGCCGCTCAACCGGCGCACCTCTGCTGTAGGCCGCCATGACGGGATCCGGCAGAGAAATCCTTCCTCGCTTGGTTGATGACCGGAGAGAGTCGCCTTTACTTGTAGCCATGGATGCCAAGGGTCGGCCGCCCGAGCCCGGCGAAAGCGATCCTTCACATTCCGCGACGTTGTTGGTGGCGCGAAGTCCAAGACTACCAGTGCCGGACGACATCACCGTGGGAGACACCAGACGACGCCATTTCCCGACCCTCCAAATGGAATGAGCCGTCGAAGAAGAGAATCCACGGCTAGGGTCTTTGAGAGTCTTCAACTTCGTGTCCGCCAGAGTCCACTCGTGATGAATTCCGCGAGCTTGCCCTTTGATGGCCGTTCGGGAGCGAATTTGAGATCGAATTCGCCACTCCATGGCCCATTTGACGACGCGACCGTCGCCTCGCGATTGAAGAGGATCTCCGCAAGGGATACTTGGTCAACACCGTAACTTCGCCCACGAAGTAGTGGCGCGACTTTTCGGAACGACGCCACAAGACGGCGTAGAGCATCTTCTGGTCTGCGAATACCTTGTTTGGCGTCGTGGAGGACCTTGCCGACGTAGTAAATGGGCGCTGAACGCCTTCTCTTTCCGCCACCAAAGACTGCCTGGCCGACCGCTGGGGTTTGCCGCGACGTAGAGGATCAGTGGCTCGCCGGGTCCGGCGACCGGAGACGGGCGGGAGGTGAGATACTTCTTGAGACCGTCGAGCGCCTCCTGCGCCTCCGCCGTCCACTCGAATGGTTGGTCTTCTTTAGGAGCTTGAGCGGTGGGAGACTTTTATCCCCAAAGAGCTATAAAGCGGCCCAGGGAGGTCAAGCAACCCACCAAGCACCGTGCATCTGCCAAGTCGCGTCGGGGCTTCATGTTCTCGATCGGCGCGATCTTGTCGAGTTCGCCTCAATCCCCTCGAGACGAGGAATCCCAGCGGTTTGCCTGACGGAACGGCGAACACACATTCTCTGGGTTAAGCTTGATGCGATGATTCCTCGGGTTGGTGAAGGTTTCTTCCAGTTGCCGATCAACTCCTCCGCCTTCTTGGACTTCACCACCGATCATCAACATATACCTCCGTGTTTCGCCCTATTTGGGGCGGTGGCGATGTGCATGGCCCTCGATAGGTTGGGCCGCATTCTTCAATCCGAACGCCATCCTTGTGTAGCGATAGATGCCCATGGCGTCCACGAAAGCGGTCTTGTTTTCATCTTCTTGGCCATGCTAATCTGGTGGTACCCGAGTGCGCATCCGAGCTTACCGCCGCGCCCCCGCAATCGAGTCGACGATGAGATCGATCGCGGGCAGCGTGGTACGGATCCTTCGCACGCCTTGTTGAGGTCGGTGAAGTCCACGCGACATCCTCCAAATACCCGCCGGATTTCTTAACGAGGACGGGTTCGCGAGCCACAGGATGGGCGACATCGCGGACGACCCCACCCTTAAGAGCTTGTCCACCTCTGGCGGATAACTTCTGGCGCTCTACCGATTGCTTCCGACCTTCGCATGACCGGTCGCCTGCGGGAACGTCGCCAATTTGTGCTCAATCACCTCGCAGGGACCCGACCATGTCGGACGGTTGCCACGCAAACACGTCTGTGTTAGGCGGAGGAAGAGACGAGCGCGCCTTCCTATTTGGCGCTAAGAGAGGCGCCCACCAACGGTCTTCGCCGGTCGACTTCGCTTCGGGAGACCGCCTTAACCTCCGCGGACGAACCGTGAGGCACGGGTCTTCGCCGGAGGAGCTCCCGAGTCAAGCTTGACCTTCGGCACCGACGCTTCGCCAAGCGAGAGTCCTTGTCGCAGCGGGCGCCTCGGCGATCCACTTTCAAGACGATGGGGCGGTGGCCGGGATCTTCACCACCATGTACGCATAGTGGCAAACCGCCATGAACTTGGTCGGCGGCCGATCCAAATAGCGTTGTAGGGAGGTCGAAGTCCGCCACCTCGAACTCGAGCATCTCGGTCGCGGAAGTTGTCGAACCTCAAACGTCACCGGAGATCGACGCGCCCGGCCGGACGGACTTAGCCCGTAGCGATGTCAAGAATGGGGCGTTGGACGAAGCTCCCGCCGCTTTGATCTGGAGCGCCACGCAACCCGGCGACAGAGGTTGAGGAACTCCTCCGTCTACCAAAGACCGCCCTAGCTTTACATTCCGGACCGTGGGCGCGACCACGATCGGGAGATGACCAGGCCGGCAGATCGGGGTGGGTGATCGGCTTTGGCCGAACGCGATCGATCGCTCCGACCACGCCACCGCCTTGCGACCCAAAACCGCACGCGGCGGCGACACTTCTCATCGCACGCTTAAAGCTAGCGTGGGGCGGATATGTGGCGAACCGCCGTGGATGTCGGCAACCGTGCTCACTTCTGCTGAAAACCAAGCGAGCCGTCTCCTTGCCCTTGCCGCCGCCGGGGCGCTGCTGCTGCTGCTTTCTCGTGGACTCACTTGTCCACCATCTTGCTAACGACATGGCAATCCGTCAAGTCGTGGGAGTTATTGCGTGAATGGGACGAGAAGGCCTTCCGTCCCACTCACGGGCGATGGTCTCGCCGCCGTCGCGGCGCGAGGACCGTCGCGGCTACGGCGATTGCCATAACGCCGCCTCGGCGCCCTTTACGGGCCGTACCGCCGGCGCCGCGACCTCCTCCTTTTTTCGCCGCGCGCCCATTCTTGCGGGCCGGTCGTGTCGTCGTCGTCGTCGTCGCGCTTCGGCGGCCATGACCTGCCGGTCTCGGCCGCCTTGCGCTTCTTCTTGTCCTTGCCGCGGGGGTTCTTGAGGTCCGGCCTCGCCACCAGCTGTCCCGCCCGCCAGCCCGGTGGATCGAGCCTCCTTTGAAGAAGCGCAAGTCGTCGGGGTGAAAACTCCTCCGTCGTTTGATCTTGCGGGTGGCCATCTTCTCTTTGACTTTGGGGTCTCGGCGCCTCTCTCGAATGCCGTGACCACGGCGTCGATGGAGATGTCGGGGATGGTGTTGCGGACTGGTGAGCGCCAATATAGTCGCACAATGACTCTCCTTTCTTCCGCTTCCACGTTGTGGAGGTCGTCTTCTACCGGGCCGCTCGAAGGTGCCACGGAAGTTGGTGACGAAGAGCTCCTAGAGCTCCTTCCATGACCCCACGGACTCGGAGGCGGGTTCATGAGCCACGAGCGGGCTCACGGTGAGGACCGCGGGAAGTAGTTCGCGAACCTTCCCGACCCTCCAATGCGGTGCATCACCGTCGTATAGATCTGCAAAAACTCATCGGGGTTGGTGGAGCCGTCATACTTTTCGATGGGGCGGACGAAACCGTTCCCCCATCGACGCGCGCAGCTCCTTAGAAAAGGCGCGGCACCGGCGTCGAAGCCTCCTGCTCTGGGCCAGTCCTCGCCCGCCCATGCCCGTCGCTTAGGCGGCGCCAAGAAGCGCCACCTCATCGGCCGGGCAGCTCTGCGGAGCCCTCTTGTTGGTCCCAGCGTCTGCGGCGGCAGCAATGTGATCGCCTTCGGTCGCGGCCCTGCGGAGCTTGTCACGAGTCTTCTCCATCAAGACAAGTGGCGGTCCTCCAGATGAGACCGGAGATCGCGGCCACTGCCGCCTGCTTTCGGCCGAGCCCCGTAGGGTCGCCAGCTCTTGTCGTCTTGGCCCCGCCTCATCGGAGATCTGCGAGAGAGTGCGAGGGCAACAAAACGGAGGACGCGAAACACCGTTCCCCGCCCGAAACTTGCACCACCGCCAAGGCGGCGTCGACGAACGGGCCAAGGCGGCCAACCACGGCGCCAGCCGGAGTCCGGAGTCACCGGAACGGTGGGTTCTCAACAAGGCCTCGCCGCATGGAGGTTCTGTCTTTGGGTGCACTCTCCAAGGCTAAGCGCCGCTTAGCTTGGCCGAGGCGTACGCTTTCGCCAGGTTCCAACCACAGGCGGGCGGCCACCGTCCGGTGATTCATCGCCATCGCCATGGCCGACTCCGTGGCCAGCGGCTCTAGCGCCGCTTCTGCTCCATCGCGGACCGCTTTGCTCATCCATCACCGCCTCAAGAAGGGTCAAGAGTTTGAACCGATGCTAGCGCTTCCCCACTGGCGCGCCATCGACGGCGTGTTCTCCGCTCAACCATCGCGATCACACCTGGTCGATTTTTAGGCGCTAGCCAACTCGATCAAGCTCGGTTCGATTTGGCGTCGGGCACAATGAGGAGCGACTCGCAGATTTACCTGTGTTCGGACCCTCGCGGGTAATAGTCCTACTCCCATCGAGTCTTAGCTCTTTTCCGATTGTGGTTGAATGGGAATGTGTTTACTGAGCGTTTGAGTGCATCGAATGCTAGTGCACGTACCCTTCCCTTTCTCTCCTCCCTTTATACAAGCTTTGGGGTTTGGCGGAGAGCCGGGGGGTAGGCAAGCGATCTGATACTCTCGATCTCGACACGACTCGGCGAAGAGACGCAACGTGTTGCGCTTCGCTGCGGCTGGCGCCGCCTCTCGCGTGCCATCGCAGTGGCCTCGACCGCGCGATCCTGCCGGTGAGTCTGCGGGTGGGGCCTCGCCTGCCTCCTCGACGCGCGGCGGCCTCGTCAACAAACCTTCTCTCTGCGGTCAATTCTTACGTGCCGCGATGTGGCCCTTTCGCCACCGCAAAGGTCATCAGATGCAGTAATCATTTCTTCATTTGTCTATCCGCGCGTGATGTCTCATTAATCGCGCGTCGTCCTTGCGGAGGGAGCCTTCGTCCGAAGACTCTTCGAACGCCTCGCCATGGGCCCCACTTTGGTGCGTGGGACCCTCGCCTCTCCTTCCAGTGGCTCGCCCACGCACCTGTCTGGCGTGGGGCCCTCGCCTCCTCGCCGAGGGGCTCGCCACGCCTTGCTGCCTTTCTTTCGCCGCTTGACGCGGGCCCTCTTGGCCTCTGAGGGGCTCGCCACGCCACGAGGCGCTTGCTCGCCCGCTTCGACGCGCGTGAGGCCTCTTGGCCTCGAGGGCGACTCTTCCTACTGCAGTATTTATTCTGCACAAGTATGATGGATGGTCTACTGAACATACTGTAGGAATGGATGGAGGGAACACCTACAGTGTTTTAGAGAGAAAATTTAGAGAAACAGTCAGTGATGCTCTATTAACCCCAGTACTCTTGATCTGCCATGGTAGAGTTGAACAACGCGCAAGCCAAGATTGACTTTGGTGAAGCCGTTTGCATGATGTCCCAAGGCACAGTACGTGACGAATTATCCAAGAGAAATGAAGAGGAGCATCGGTACACGGCACTGGGTGTTTGGTGCTACTGCTAGTGGGTGGCAACTGCATCCACATGCAGCCGGGCCAACTGCTGAGCGTATGGTTGGCCCTTCAGATACGTCAAGAGAATACCGTGCTGAAGCCGTGCTGCTAGATCTAGAGCCAAACAAAAGGCTTGATTGGCAATACCACAATGACGAGGAGCGACCAAAAGCAGAGAGAAATGAAATGACGTAGCGTACGAATATTCGGTTTGAGCCATCCACTAAAGACCACACTAACGACGAGGAGCAGAACCGTACAAAATTTGGGCGGAAAGCGACCAAAAGGAGAGTGAAATGACGTAGTGTACCAATGTTCAGCTCGTGCTGTCCGGTATCCACTAGGACCATTTTGTCGAACGTGCCTGAATCATGTGTCGAGGACATGTTTCAAAGGCACTGATTTCCATTAGGAAATGTAATTAGGAAAGAGCCAAGCAATTGAGAATACCGTGAAAGGATAAGATAATGGATCAAGTAAAATATTATCGAGATTCAAGAGTACACACTGCAATGGACCAATGTGTTTTTTTTTCCCCGTCAGTCATGTAATTCTTGCATTTGCTGCACTAAGCATTCCCAGTTTCCCACCCTTTAATAAAATAAACTCTTAACAGATAAACTTTCCAAGACTTAATAGGGTCACATTTGTAACAGATCTGCTTCTCTACCCGCTTTTACTCTTACATCACAGTTCCCAAGGTATGCCCTGCTGCTTTGCAAATCCAAAAATGAGACTATCCAGGTTGAGGAATTAAGCAACGGTTCTCAGCATAACGCAATTGACATTGTGCAGAACGAACTCATGTGACCAAAAAAAGGGCACTTGAATAAGAGAATAAAATTATTACAACACAAATACATATGATGTATACTAAATACACAAAATTACGCATTTACTGTGCAAGCTAAAGGTGTACATCACAGACGTCTATATCACCTCTAAAGCACCCTTCTCTCTCCACACACCAAATAGCCCAACTTTTCCCCCAAATAGAATAGCCCAGCTTCCCCCAATAGAAGCATCCCTATCACAGGCTGGTGGCAACTGGCAAGCAACTTAACCAGCAACAAATTCACCCCGAATGTGCCAGCAACCGGACAAACATAGTTTACATAAGCCATACGAACCCCCCGGGCTGCAGTCAAGCACTGAAGCTTCAGGCAGTGGTCAAAATATTACATATTGTACATGTGAAGCCTAATGTTCCATTAAAGCTGCATCAGTTTCTGATAATGGTGCTGCAAAACAGATAACATATAGGTTAGTGTGAAGCCTTGCGCTGTGAACCAGTGACAAACTAGAAAAGATTGCAGAAAAGCCTAACTCCCCCTTTTGTAAATCAAAGTATCAGATAGTTACCGAGGACTATAAATTAAGACAACACAACAGCTTACAAAGTTGCACCCGCATATTAGTTCCCTAGACATGATCAGTTGAGTTTGAGAAAACATACCAAGCAAGTCCTCGTATGTATCCTGGAACAAAGAAGACTCCAACAACAGTGGTGGGGAGAATACTTGATCAAGAGGATCATCAGTGATAAACGTCTGATGTGACATACCACCGACTGGATCAAGAAAGTTTGTCACACTGTTAGGATTGTCATGTCCATTAATTTTACTTGACAGGTCTGGACTTGCATGTATTGTGCTGTCAGTATTATTGAAATAAGCATTGCCTGTGCTCTCAGGGAACTTCATCTGTGGCGATGATAAACCAAACTTCTGCTTTCTTCGATTTGCCATAACATCTATATCCTTTCTTGAAGCACCTGTTGATAGCGGAATGAAAAAGTGCTCTGAACCATCATCAGTACTCTTGTCCAGTGGCATCTCTGTGTTGCTCAATGGCTTTGCTAGAGCAGCTTCACGAACAGAACGTCTAATGTCATGCGCAAAATATCCATCATTTTCTGCAACGATAATATGGAGCAGAAAATAATCAAGAAAAATGCCAATCATCTAAAGTACTTGAGCTTTTGCAATCAGCAAAAAAACATCGAACATAAAAAAGAAACAGATGCTTAGCCACATTATTAAGACAGAAATACCATGTGCAGAACCATTTGTTTGATCTTTGGTTGAGGGGATAGTTAGCGTTCTCTCTTGAGACATTATTTCTTGGCTAGGTTGACGTGCTAGCACACTCCGTTTTTGTGTCTGTGTCCCTTTTCCAGAAGAACTTGGTGTCAAGCTAAATAAAGGAGGTAGCTTTAGAGCAGGGCTGCTCCCAGCCTTGTCAAGGTGTGCCGAAGAGAGCTTAGAAGTCATCTCTGAAACTTCACTAGTGCTTTCCTGTTTAAAGGTAAATAGTTAGAAAAGAATAAATAAAGATCCCATATAGAAAATGTTTTGCATGATGAAACTAAATATATAAGAGATTTAATAAGGTTAATTTCATACAAAAAGGTTCTGTATGGTGGCTACCTAAGAGAAAAACAAGGTTCATTTGGTTTGACAAATGCCCATATGACTTCATTCTGAAAAGAATTGGGGCTACCCAACAAAATTTGTCAAAGGGACAACAGTCAGCACTAATTTTTGCCCGGTGCTATCATCAGATCATCCCATTGCATCGTCTATGCAAGCCTCCAGGGTCTGAGGATTTGATGCAACCAACCGCATACATTCCTCAAGAATCAGACTATACTAAGATCGAGGCATTGCACAGAACAGCCCCACACATTTTTTTACCTTATAAAGAAATTGTTTTGGTTTAAATATGAGGAATATATATTCCATACAATGAAAAGGTGCAACCAGAATAGGAAATACAGATTTTCTTTCCCATATTAAACAAGTTAGGCAGAACATGGGTAAATCATCATTACACAGCATAGTCAAGCTAATAAATTTTCATTCTTACTTCTGGCCTTCCGAGCCCTGCATTTTGTACGGACAGCGACAGCCTGGAGTTCATTTGATCCATTGGATTAGTAGATACACTATTTACTTCCTCTGAAAGTTCTGCTATTGACTGCTGCATTGTTGGTATAGCTTCCTTGAGTTGATTAATTAGGCCCTAGGTAAAGGAGATAAAGGAAGCAGATCAAATAATCAGTCTAATGCCAGATAATGCCAGCACATGTAAAATCTGAACATCATGCACTTCCTGCTAAACCAAGGGCTTTGTGAGTTACAACTTACAACCTATTAACAGATAAACCGGTTTAGCTTCTTGAAGCTGTCATTACCTGTATACTGACTAAATGCTGGCGATGTTCAGCCAATGTGGCAGTTAACGAGTCAGCATGAGTACTAGTTTCACCATCAGATGCACTCCGGAGTAATTCTGGTCCCTCCCCATCGTTTGCTTTGGCCTATTAAATTAGTAGACAGCTGCAAGTCAGATAATGGAAGTGTACATTGGTTCAGAACCTATGATGCGTCAATAATTCAGAAAGTCATCGTACCAGTATGCACCAATATTTCAGAAGGTTATGTACCAGTATCTATCATATATCAGATACCAACAAGGTACCAATAGTGCCACTTATGTACAGGTGGTGTAACAAGTTGTTACAATATTTTAAAAGGAAAAAATGCTAATACTTCTGATAAGCAGTGATAACTTTGAAATGTGGCCCAGCTCAAAGAAGAGATAAGAGTTACATCTTTTATCCTTTTTTTTTACACTGTGCACAATCCTCGAGCCATGTAAAATTTATTTCAGTATTTATATCTTATGTTCCATTGAACATTTTAGTCATATACTTATTTTTGTATCAGCTGTGCTTAACTATAAACATCAACTACAAATGATTTTGGCAAAATGTTGCATGGTTGTTTGGTATCACAACTAGCTAGTACTATTAAAGAATTGATGATTTAAGTATGCAAGGAAAAGTGAGATTAGATTTCACCAATCAACATAAATAAATCAGAAGGGGCAGAAAGGAAAATAAAAACAAAAGAAATACAGTTGCATACTGTTTTGCAAAAGTAATTAATGGTGCAAAAACTAGTGACACATGAAAATTATAGACCTTCAAGCACCCAAAAACTGTGACACGTGAGTTATTGATGTTGCGCTTTGGATGTTTGAGAATGTTAAAATATATTTGGGTATAATATGCCAGCATGTAATATAGACTTAAGAGAGGCCAGCAGAAGCTAGCTTAAAGGCTTAACAGCTTAACGACTTATCTACGTTTTAAAAATGCATATGTTTTGAGTTTTTTGAATATGTTTTTTTGCTGTTTTGAAGGTGGGTCCTAACGCTTTAAAAAACAAGTCAAATGAAATGGATCCGAATCTCGAGACTATCTCCAGAAGCGCTTGAAATTTAGTCATTTCAGCCGTTCAGCTGTTCAACCGTTAACATCAGCTCAAAAGAACAAGGCCTTAGTGAACAAAGTGATTCCTTCTGCCAGCATTAAAATTATTTACTCATTTGGTCAGGAAACTCATGGCCTTTAATAAATTCCAGCTAGCGCCGTCTTTTCGTAGATGATATTGTTGTTTGCTACGTTACACCGACACTTTGGGAAACTGCCGCACCAGTGTCCAGACACATATTCCACACCAAAACGTATCGGACACTCCCCGATACATGTTGAATAATTTCTAGTTTTCCAAATAAATAAATTTATTCCCAATACTAAATCAAAATAAACAAGCTTTATCATGTTTTGAGATCAAATCAAAATAATAAATAAATAAACAAATAAAACAACAGCTTACCAAGTGAAGAGATTGCTTATGAATACGCTGTAGAGCATGAGTCCAACGGCGAAGAATCTCAGCAACATCAACAGTTTGTTGCACACGCCCGTTCCTATCATCAAACCTTGAAAGGGCTTCTTCCTTACCCTGGAAAAGAGATATCTGCTCCTGTTTGTCCAAATTTGGAGAAGTTTCGCCAGCTCGAGATGATAGTAACTCGGAATGTGGAACACTTGAACTCAAATCCATCGCTGCTATCAACTGTGATCCAGATATACGGTACCTAAAAGGATGGAATTTGTGCCAAAAAAAGAGAGTGAAATAATGACAACATTGGATGTTCAGATTAACCGTAAAGTTCAACAGAAAATGAAACTCACCTATGCTCACGATGTGCTATAAGATCTTCAATTGGTCCTGAAGCTAAAACCTCATGTTGTCCTGTAAGAATAGAACATATGATTATCCAGGACCGGAACTAAAAATATCACCATAACCCCTAACAGTATATTTTGAGAAATATTGTGAAGGTGACATAAAAATGAAGATTTACAATATATATATCTGTGTGTGAGTGTGTGTGCACACGTGCGTGCAAGCAACAATTATTAAGGCGTCACTTTGGTGTCATGCCGTTCCCTTCCTGACACCACAGCCGTCGCCTCGCCTTAACTCAGGCGCTGCTTACAGCTTCCTACGCGTGGGCAGAACTCAGGCACCGCTGGCTTGACACTCGTACGGATGGGTAGAGTTCAGGCAGCGCTTGCTTCTGCCTGTGGTGCAGGTTGCTGCCATCCTCTCCTCTCGCTCCTTCTTAGACACTACCCTTGCTGCCATAGAACTAGGACGTGGAAGAGACCTAGGGTTGGGGGTGAGGGCCGTGATGAGAGACATGGGCTGGGTGGGCTAGGTGCATTGTCGGTCTAATAGCCCAAGATGAGAGAATGGTTTGATAGGAAATAACTAGGCTACCAAGGTATAAACTGGTTGCCCTAAGATACTGTGATGTGCGTATGGAGCCGGTTCACAACACGCCTTAGACACTTCAAAAATGTGAAGGTGGTTGGGCACCGGTCTTGCTGCCATGGTAATCATGAAGCAAGCTGCGGATTAAAGGCACCAAAATAAAACCAATTTGTTTCAATAACAAAGAATATTGTCTAAGTGGAAATTGTTACTAGATCTCTCAGGATTACATTTCTATTAGCAGTTTTGCTAATCTTAAGCTCAGGCTTATCCCTATTTAATAGGGTCGTTGATCAGGCTTAGATGATACAATCCCAATAACCCAGCCTACAAGATTGTTGTAATCTACTAAAGATAGGCCACTATTTTATGAACGTGCACGATAAGAAAATTTATGGCATATTGGGCATACATATCGATATGATATATCATAATTATATTATCCTGCTGTGTCAATTACCACAGACCCATCTTAAGCTTGTGATTCATATAGTGAATGCGATTGAGAGGTATATTCTGGTAATTGTACTCCAATATGTGTACCTTTGCGAGCCAATATTGATTCCCACAAACGAGTTGCCTTGGAAACCAGATGAGAGTTCTGTCCAGATGAACTCGAGATTCGTTCATCCCACAGTTCCCCTTCAAGTTTGGCTTTGTTTCTCATATCTTGCAGCTTCTCCAACTCTTGCTGTAAATAGGCCTGAAAATTACATAAAGGAGGATAAGAAATGGAAACCGGATGCAACACATGTCTCTCGGAATGGACGTCATAGAAGTTACCATGTACCTCTTCAGCGCACAGACTTCTGAATTCAGCTGTCATTTCATGAGCCAAATTCGACCAGGTTGTTTGCCTTTGAACAGCAATGTTTGCATTTTTTAGAAACTTGCGCCTCTCAAGAGCTATCCTTGCCTGTTAAGAATAGCACATTAATGCACAAGAAAAAGCATCTAGTTCATTAGTTCCATAGTTAGATATGGAATAGTAGTATTATATAAACTCAAGAGGAGAAATAGGCACTTGGACCATTGGACATTTTTCCACAACAAGAAACTACAAAAGACAACCTAAGTAACATGTGCCACATAACACCCCACATAACAGCAATCGTGGTCCTCATGTTTGAATAAATTATGCTACAAAAACTCAATCTAAAATAGGTTTACATACCCCCATCGGTATACTAAAGTTACTATATAAGCCTTCTGGCTTTTTATGTTTCATCAGGGTTGTATCTTGTTCAAGATCCAAATTAGTCTTCAGTGTTTATGGTTTATCTATGCATGCTTTGCTCAGCAATCAGCATACAAAATTTGGCACTCCCAAAAAAGAGCAAAGTTTAGCATAGATAAATTTTCTTACAGATAAGCAAGCAAATCATCAGGATAAACAAAGAATTGAATAGCTGGATCGAAATAGATAAGGGGTCTATTAGGTTGCCATTCTCAAGAAAGGAAGAATAAATACTACTTTAATTATTGGTATTGCCTGTATAACAATAAAATGATATACATATATTAATTGTTTTGTCCTCAGTTATTGGCCCTGAATCAAATTTTGTCGAAATATACATCAAGTGAGGTGCTAACAGGGCAAGAATGCTTTATACTGATAAAACATAAAAAGTTAAACAATAGCTCAGAAAATATAGGGGTCAGTCAGCCTTGCCTTGGTGACAGGAAGTAATGCAGCTGCATGAAGATAAGAAACATCTGTGAGTGCTGCCGGTAACGGATTTGACGCTACATCAGCGGCAAATGTTCTCCTGTGGACTTCCCTCAAGGCATGGACAGAGAGTTGCCACAAAAGCTCAACAAATCTGCAGAGACAACAGAATGTAAATTATTATAAGGGCAATTCTGTAAACGTGAAATAGTTATTTGCAGATATACCAATTGGGCTGCCTTTTTTTAACATAAAAACTATAGTTCGTTATGAATTGTGGTCACTTTTTTTGTATCTTACAGATAAGCATGGAAATCTGGACTTTGATGTGACACTACACAACAGTATTCAGTGAAGAGACTGAGAAAATGCTATCTTGTGTTGTTAGGTACTAAAATTTTTTGGGGGTCACAACTAATTTTTGAAGCTTGAATTGAGGAATGAAAGTTATGACCCAGTCATATGTTGATTTGAAAATGAAAAGGTCTACTTTGCACACTTAAGTATTGAGCATCGTGTACTGTACCTAAAAACACGGTACTCCCCCGGTCTTGCGCAGGGAACTCTTGTTCTTCCTGTATCTCCTCTCTGTCTCCCTTGTCACCTGACCTGTGAGCGATGCCCACTCCTCCACCCTGATTCATCCATGGCTACCATCCACGAAGATAAGCGTCTGTCCGAACAACCGAGGTCGTACGACTACGGTCGAAGGTTCCGTGAAGAATGACGACCATTTGAGGCGTTGCGGTATCAAAACTGCCATCCCATGAAGATTGGTGTCCCTTTGAACCGCTCCGATCATACAACTACTATCTACTGCGTCGCGAGGAAAGTTGTACCTTCGACGACCACCGGCATTCGTGCAACAATCGATCAGATGTGATTGAGTCTCCCAGCAAGATGAACTTAAAATTGTCAATCCATCATCGACAAGCTGGAGCACAAGTAGAAGATAATAGATGGTGTGACGACACACTCCACAACACCAATGACACACCAACCACGTCGACGCGGTCCACCAATGCGAAAAAAACACAAGAGACACCATGCGTGGCAAGGTGGAAGTTGCTACCAAGATTGAGGAGCCGCTACAAATCATGAAGACCTACAAGGCGAAAGAGTCGCTACTAAATCATGAAGGTTGTCAAGGCAAAGGAGCCACTACATAGTGCGAAGATCAACATGAACAACATCAATGGATCGTGTGCCTTCCGTTTGAGGGCTCCCAAGGCGACGAGGGCCCTAGCGGAACAACGTCATGGCATCCAGCCTAGTTCGCTCCACGTCTTCATCCATGCCAAGCGCAAACTCGGCGACATCAACATCTCCATCCTCATGGGCAGATGCGCTGCAATCATGCAAGGTCATTGCGGCTACGTCGTGCTCATGTAGACGCGCTTTATCTTCAATATCAGCGTCAAAATCTTGGGCGTTGTGCGTCAATCTACACCATCGAGATCTCTTGACCTTCAACCTGAGGACAAGGTTGATTTGATGAGGGGAGTAATGTTATGGGCAGACCCAACAGGTCCATGAACAGTACCACGGGTACTGTAGTGCATGAGCAATATCGCAGTACTGTAACACGCAGCCCATGTTGTGGTTAGGAAGTTAGGATATTTATGATTAGTGTCTATCTATTAAAGATTAGTTGCTATCAGTTAGGGATTAGTTTTGTGGAGTCCAAGTTAGGAATTACTTTTCTCAAGGTCCAAGTAAGAATTACTTTTCTTAGGGTCCAAGTTGATCATCCTTATAAAACGCATACCATGTATCCTTCTATTGATCATCCAAGCAATGAAGTAATTTGAGATTCTCATAGGCAGTGGCTCCGACCAACAGCCAAAGGCGTTAGTTCGACAACAGCTCGTCTCACCCACGTTAAAGGCCGTATCCCCCCTCGTTGCGTGCTTGCATGCAACAGCAGAGCACAGAAATGCTAAACAGATATTAATAGTCAGAAGTTATCCAAGTTTTCCCTTTTTTTCTATTTTGAGGAATGCATTGAAGCTCCACAAGAAATTATTCGGTAATTACAACTATTTCAGACAAGCAGGGCCCTAGTAAACAGGAAACACTTTAGCTCCCTATCCCTCAAAATTTTGCCTTTTCTGTCCAGGAATAAACTGTTCACTAATCTGGGTTATAAAATTTTAAAACTCCACCATTGGCAAAATAAAAGCAACACCTGGTATGTACCACAATGCAAAGCAACATAGCAATTTAGTTGATTGGAAATGTGCTGACATACAGGTAACGAAATAATTCCATTTTTCTCTTTTGCTTGCACGTGGACATGAAGGTGGGCCAGACATGCCTTGTTTGCTACGACTTAAAGCTGGATTATAATCTACAGCCACATATTAATCCTTTTTGTACAATCCAAACGCTTTCGCGCTTTGTAGCCATATTTTGAAGATATTAGTGTTTCTTCTGGAAGTTCTTAAACTAATTTTTTTGGTCTCTTGAAGTTTCCTAATGAAATCCGACAATTTTTCAGATTATAATCTACAGCTGGATTAAAGCTGCGGAAAGCAAGACCATATGCACAAATCTATGATCTAACAGAAACACGGTGAGATTACTATCAGCATTACAATGATTGTGCACACAATTCAGAAGTCCTCATGTATCATTTGCACTTCAAAAATATTTGCAAAATTGACCAACTGTCTATAAAACTCATGAACCCTTGCTCCATACTTATGAAGAAAACAAAATGGCATCTTCTACAGGCACAGAAAAGTTTGTCGCATGAGCGCAGTCAAATGATCATGGCTAGGTGCTCAAGTGATGCAATACACAGAAAAATGCCTCAAGGAGTGTCCCTATTTAGCTAATTCGCAAAGGATTCAAGGTGTGTATCGCAACTCTCAAGTAATGCGTAGTGCTTAGGCTGGGAAAGGTGAGTTGGAAATAAAGGTAGAAGATATATGGGCCAAAACAAGGCTGACTAAGGCACTGAAGGGTGCAAACTCTAGATCGATATTTTCTTCCACTGATCAGCCACAATAGCAGCAGCAAAGAACTAGCTATGGTTTTCAGCAGATCCATAGCTGATTTGGATAAAGATAATCTATGTCACAGCTAGTTTCAGTAGACTCTTTTCAGCTCTGTAGCAATGGAGAAACGCTTCCTATGTTTCCATGAGCGCACTGAAGCTGCATTGCACTCTACTGCAAGCAGCACGATAGCAGTATCACATTCCTTGCAAGCACAAGTAAATGCAGCCCTGTCTACTGACCTCGGCCCACAGCAAGTGGCAAGTGAGGAAACCCTGGAGTTACTCCGTGGCAGCGCCCCCTGCTGCTCCAGCTCGCTGATAATCCCTTGCACAATCTAACCAAATACCAGAGAATCCCAAGTCAAAGGCTGTTGCTTCCGCACGCATCCAATTGCGGAAAACGAGTAGGCAAATCTGCATAATCTCACCTTGCGGAACTCCCTGGACTGCGCGGAATCGAAGATCGGCCACACCTTGTCGAAGTCCTGCGCAGCAGCGATCCAAAGACAAATCCAACTCAGGAATCCCCTACAGGAAGGGGCAGGGAAGGAAGAAGAAGGGGCCGCGGGAGCAGGGAGGGAGGGTTTGAGCGTGCCTTGGCGGACTGCGCGGGGCCGCGGAGGGAGGAGAGGAGGAAGTAGAGGAGCTGCTCGCCGAGGCGGGGGTTGGAGTGGCGGAAGAGGCCGACGCGCGGGGCGGCGCCGGCGCCGGCGGGGGAGCCGAGGACGGCGGGATCGAGGCCGAGGAGGAGGCAGTTGGTGTACATGGCGCTCTCCAGCTCCGCCTCCCTCTCCTTCTCCCGATCCGTCGCCATGGCCTCGACTGTCGCCCAGCTCTACCGCGCGGTTGGGCTGAGCGGGTTAGGTTTACGCGGAGGGGGCGGAGGCCGTCGCCATTGGAGTCGGGAGATCTCGCGAGGCGGAGGCGGAGGTGGGAGGGAGACGAACCAAAAAAACAAAAACACGCGACGCGAGCCGCCCCTGCTCGGTCGAGTCGAGTCGGCCAGTTTTTTTTTTTCTCTCGGTTTGCCTCTCTTCGGTTCAGGGGTGTACTGAGCTGCAGACTCGGCTGAGCCGGAAGCGAGTTTTTTTTTTCCCCTTCTTTTTGAATTTTTTCCTGGACGGTTGCGCTGGGCCGGCACGTAGAGGGGTTTGGTGCGGGTTGGGCTGGAGCTGGAGTAGTCCTGCTGTCTTTGTGTAATTTTGAAGCGTCGATTTGGTTTCTTTGCGTCATATTGTGTGTTGGTTTGAAAGCGACGTGCTGTTCGCACACGGGATATGAATTTGAACGGAGATGGATCCAAGCTGCATTTTTTTTAAAAAAAGAGATGGACATATATTTTAATGAAATAAATAAAAAATTCAAAAATCCACGAGATCTACGAGCTTGAAATTCCCCCAGTCATGCATTCTATCTGTTTCTGAGCTTGCTATTAGAAGAAGAAAATATTTTAGAGATGGTATGGAAAACCAAAACAGAGGAGCTATGGGCGACTATGCTAGGTCGTCTCTAGGTTCGACCTTAAAAGCAAAACGGCTTCATTCTAGGAATCCATGAGAGCAATGCACTAGTTTTAAAGGGTACGGCGATTTTTTATGTAACATCGACGGTTCTCTCGATGGCCCACAGTCACTCCATAGATTTGTACACTAGCTAAGATACCTACCGCAAATGCCACGGAGGCGCTCCATAGATTTATTGTCAATATTGGCACAAGGCTAGACAACATAGTTGCCAAGATCAATGACAATGCCGAAGAAGAACATGATGCTTAAGAAGAAACAAATGCCAATGAACCCTCGAACAAAGATCCTCCCAATGTCGATAACAATTGCTGGTAATTATTTCCTTCAGGCTATGCACGTTTAATTTCTTTAATTGTAATTTATTTCAGGTTTCAAATTGTTTCTTTGATATTGCTTAATTTAATTTTTTTCATGAATTTCTTTCACCGTGCCTCTAAATGACTAACACTCTTTCTTGTTGTTTTTATACATAAGATATGACATCATGATGATTCATTCATTCTGGTGGGTGGAGGAGACTAAGGGATTTGGACAGGAAGGATCTAGACAAGTTTGCAAAAGATAGTGCTCACATAGGAGGCTGAGGCTGGGCAGAAGGAGATGTAGGGACTAGCGGCAAGCTGGATCGTCATAGGCTCCTATGAAGAAAAGGGGCTCGAACAAGGTAAATCCGTTGAGAGAACGGGCAATGGGTCCACTTGGCAGGCCACACTTATTGAGCATAATGATGCGAATCGGGCTTTAATGGGTTATAATATGCAGCACCAAGCAATTCCGCTTGGGAGTAGGCACCCGGAGTCGCCCTCGACGGCTAGGTCAAGGTCATCGAGACAGCTTTCCACGGACCTACCTGGCAGGCAACGACCAAGCTCTGGCACCCTATAGTGTCTCTGGACGGCCTTGGAACAACCGCCAAGAGAAGAACCTTGGCCACCTGGTAGGTCGCGCCAGGTGGCTGCTGGGCCAACCCAATATTTACATGCTCTCTCGACGACCGCCATGCAGTGGATGGCGGCTCCACCCGTACATTTGATCATTCCTTTTTAGTCATCGAGAGAAGCACCGTTGAGAGAGCACATTTCTCTCGACCCATCACCACGACGACCATTTCTCAATGGCCAACCGTCAAGAGAGACTTTTCTCGATGGTTTCGTGACATCTCTTGATAGTATCGGCTGTCTAACATTTTGTATACTCTTTGTAGTGAATGGGTTGATTATGATTATTAGCCATATAGGTGCGACACAGTTCCCAAGCCAACCAATTTAGGGTTTTTTAGTAAATATGGGTTGGGTACCGTCATTCCATTAAGGTAAGCTGTACAAATTTACAAGCAGATAAGAAGATGTGGGAAGGAGAAATAGGAACAAAGCACATGAAGAAGACTATACTCAGTGCCAGGGGTGGAGGGCGACATTCCTCCTGCACCGTATATCTTCTCTAATGCTCATCACCACCTGTCTTGGTTGTTGGCTTTTGCAGCAGGAAGATGCGTTTGTTCATCTCTTTTTAGGCGTTCTACACTGATTTAGGCTTCGGACACATAGCAAAAATTCAAAATTCAATTTTTGGTCGATATTGGTGTATTAATTCATATTGAAACGAGTTTGCATTGTTTCATAATTTGTTAGAAACAAATAAGTTTCAACACGTTATCGATTTTTTTCATGATTTTCGAGCTGTTTTTAGAAAATGATATTGTGAAGGTACCAAAATATCTCCCCTTTGGTCTATTGTATTGCAAGAGCGGTGTTATATATTATTCCTAGGTCCAAAGATTTATCCTAAGTACAAAAGGTTATTTTATGTCTACAGACGTTTCCTTGAGTTTTTAATAATCCACACACGATCTTAAATAACGGGGCTCTCGACTACTACTAGCATAATCGGTATTATTTAACCCTTCTAGAGTTTCGAACATTTGTTTTGGGTTTATAAGTGTATATTATATTTTATATAATTCTCCCACATTTTTCCCAACTTAGTTTCTAAATTTTATTTCAACAAAAATTCATTTTAGTCCGCTTCCTAAATAGGAAGGTACCACATAAGTTAATTTAATTACTTATTCAGAGAAAACCTATGGACAATGCTTAGGCTAATAATATTATAAAGTTTGTTATAGGATCTAGTGTTTATCAGAAAATTTCTAAGAATTTAGGAGGCGTCTACAGGTTTTAATAAATTATGAAATCCTATTGTAAAATAAGAAAAATGGTGTCATTCGGCTTAATACGATTTTATTATTCCAATGCTCCGCTATACTATATATTATGATATTTTTACCAGGTACTAAACCCTCTGTAGTATTTGTGTCCAAAATTTTAGAATTTTTGGGGGTCTTTTGCTAATTTAAATAAATCATACAAACGTGCTATCACACAAGAAATAACAGATTTCAGGAGTTAATTACAAATATAGCTTTGGGCTGGTCTTGGGCCGATTTAGGCCGAACGTGGCTGAGGTGAGGACACAATCGCTTAACAGAAGGCGTGTTTTAGAGTTTACGTCTCCACTTATTGACAGGTGGGACCAAAGGCCCACAAGTCAGCCACGTGAGTCACACTCTAACCCGTCCCTACCTGTCAGCGTTTCATCCCTCCACTTCGTCTTCCTCCCGGTGCTGCTCGTGAGCCAGCACGGTGGCTGCCATTGGAGCTCCGACGAGCTCGGCTAGGCGGCGGCTTGGGACATGGCGGCGTGGGAAAAAGACTAAAATGGAATCCCCACCCCGATCCGCATCTATTGGTGCCAACGGCGAGGTGAACCAAGCAGCAACGCGGCGGCACCCAAACTAGCCACGGGGCTATGCTCGGGGTGGCACGACATCTACGATTCAAGCATGCGAATGCAAGTATGGAGGGGGAAGAAGCATCCCTAGGGGTAGTGGATGCTCACCGAGGGACCTCCCTGTTGGAATAATTATCACTTTCAGGTTTATTTTAATTAAGAGATATAGCAAACACAACGTCTGAGAGATAGATAAAATAGGTTGAAACCACAGAGTTACATCCTAAATACACATGTAGAAAACTATACGTATATCTCTCTGGTGTACTCGCGGAGGTGATGACTTACTGGACGTGGTCGTCGTCACCGTACGGTACGAGTTACGGCGGGGTTTGATTCTGGTTCTCCGAATCGGACGCCGTCTTGGAAAAGGTGTTTCCGACGCAGATCGCGACGGTGTAGTGGAAGAAGTCCTCGCGAAGCGGAAGAAGGAAGCAGCGAGTAGTCGCGCCGAGCGCTTCCCAAAAACCTGATTCGTCCTACCTGGTGCATGAGCTCGAGGACGATCGGTTCCGGAGGCCTGCTGTCCCAAACGTCGGTGCACGCCGGCTCACGGGATGGGGAAGAACCGAAGCAGCGGCGCAGTAGAGGGAGGTGGCAAAACCCTAGGTCGATTGATCTGATCCCTCTGTACGGCGCGGCGGTAGATTTATATAGTAAAACACGTGAGGCAAACGGATCGCGAAACGGATCGCGACCGAGTCCAACACGATTTGCATTTCGCGACCGAGTCCAACACGATTTGCATATTCCATATCTGACCCGCAAAATCTGGAGAGCAAAAGAAATAAAAGCGCAAAGGAGGTCGTATTCTGCAAAGCACGAGGGTCCGGTTTCGGCGGACCATTCACGCAGTGCCGTCTTGCGCTGCCGCCTCGGCTCGAGCCCGGACGCCTGCGAGCCAAAGCCAAAGCCGGTAGGCGAAAGGCGGCGTATGATTTTCTATTTCTCTCTCCCATCACATTCTCTAGTGGGAGGGAGCAAGCTCCACTATTTAAGCATGTCCTCCACTCCTCCTACTAGCAATATAGTACTAAAGAAATTTCACATGCCTCATGCATACATGGGCCTTTGAGATTTTTTAAAAATTATTTACATATTAAATGGGCCAGGCCCAACAATTCTAACAATTCTCCACCAGATCTCAAAGTCCCATCAAGTTTGCCTGTTCCCAAAACTGTTTACATACCAGTGTTTCGGTGACAATGGACTATGCCTTGAATTGCACCTAGACATTTAAGCTACACTCCTTCACAACTTAGATAATGGACTACGTCTTGAATTGCAAGTTTTGTGTGAACAAGTTTTACTCAAAGCCAACTGATACTTGGCTGCCAATAGATTACCCCGCGGGTGGAGCATATAAGTCGTACTCCATGGTCTCTTCATGAACTTACTAGAGATTACCCAAGTCTCATAGACCGCGACTTCCAACAGTCGGGCTCATATAGGTGTGTTCTTTCAAGATGCTATGTAGGATGACATCTTCGCTAATTAAAGCCAACAGAACAACATTAAGGCAAATGCCAACCCGCCATACAGATTTCGAGAGTATTGCATCTCACATGGAATGGGTTAGGGTATACTCTCATCCAGCTAACCAATAGCTTGTTTTCCCCAGGACCTAATTCACGGGATCTCCGATCACATAGGTTGGGTTACCGCTATGGGGTAATTCACGTGGGTCTCATACCCAGTTCTCTCGATGCATTGTCTATCACACACCGTGATAAACCCTTTGTAAAAAGATCTGTCAGGTTTTTAGCCGTTTGGATATAATCCAACGCTATCACTCCGGAGTTTCTCAATTTCCTAACAGACTTCAGTCGTCTTTTCACATGTCTCGAGGACTTCATGTTGTCCTTAGAACTGTTTACCTTGACAATCACTGTTTGATTATCACAGTTCATAAGGATAGCCGGAATCGGCTTTTCAACCACCGGAAGATCCATCAAGAGTTCACGCAACCACTCTGCTTCAACAGTGGCCGTGTCCAAAGCAGTCAATTCTGCTTCCATTGTTGAGCGTGTCAAGATAGTCTGTTTGCAAGATCTCCACGAGACTGCTCCGCTACCATGAGTGAACACATATCCACTTGTGGCCTTTATCTCGTCAGCGTCAGATATCCAATTGGAATCACTATACCCTTCCAGCGCTGTTGGGTAACCCGTATAGTGCAAGTCAAAGTTTGTAGTACCTCTCAAGTAGCGCATTACCCTTTCGAGTGTTCGCCAATGATCATCTCCCAGATTAGAAGTAAACCGGCTCAACTTGCTAACAGCAAACGAGATGTCTGGCCTTGTAGCGCTAGCTAGGAACATGAGTGACTCGATGATTTGAGAGTAAGTCAACTGGTCTCTACCAATTCTCTTATTATTTCGAAGCACAATGCTAGGATCATAGGGTGTTGGAGAAGTTTTGCAATCAGTAAAGTCAAAGCGATTCAAAACCTTTTCCACATAATGGGACTGTGACAAAATGATCCCATCTTCACCCTTCAGTAGCTTGATGTTCAAGATTACATCAGCCTCTCCTAGATCTTTTATATCAAAATTTTGAGACAAGAAAGACTTGACCTCGTGAACCACATCAAGACTTGTCCGAAAAATTAATATGTCATCCACATAGAGACACAAAATAACGCCCTGGCCCCCATCATACCGATAATATACACATTTATCGGCCTCATTTATGACAAAGCCCGCAGAAGTTAAAGTTCTGTCGAACTTCTCATGCCATTGCTTAGGAGCTTGTTTCAGGCTATACAGAGATTTCAATAACCTACACACCTTACCTTCTTGACCTTCTACTACAAACCCATCAGACTGATCCATATAGATCTCCTCGTCCAACTCTCCATTTAGGAAAGCTGTCTTAACGTCCATTTGATGAACAATAAGACTATGTGAGGTAGCCAAGAAAAGTAGTACACGAATTGTAGTCAATCTAGCCACAGGTAAATATGTATCAAATAAATCTTCGCCTTCTTTTTGGGTATAACCCTTGGCCACAAGCCGAGCCTTATACTTTTCAATAGTACCATCAGGCCTAAGCTTCTTCTTAAATATCCATTTACACCCTACAGGTTTGCAATCATAAGGTAGTTCTGTGAGTTCTCAAGTCTGATTCGCAAGAATGGAATCCATCTCACTACGAACCGTCTCTTTCCAGTAGTCTGCATCAGGGGATGCAAACACTTCTGAAATCGACGTGCGAGTATCATCCACGTGGTACACAGTGAAATCATCACCAAAGGATTTTGCAATCCTCTGTCTCTTGCTCCTCTTCGGAGCCTCACCGTCATCCTCCTCAAGATTTTCTTCAGGTGTTGGTTCAGGATATTCAATTTGAGTAGTAGGTTCGGAAATTATCTCACTAGTTTTACCAGAACTGCTATGCTCAAATTTCATAGGAAAGATGATGTTCTCAAAAAAAGTAGTATCATTAGACTCCATGATCGTGCCAACAGACATGTCAGACACTTCTGATCTTATCACCAAAAATCTACTGCCAACGCTACGAGGAGCATAACCCAGATGGACACAATCTACTGTCTTAGGCCCAAGCTTGAGCTTTTTTGTGATTAGCACATTGACTTTCGCCAAACAACCCCAAGTGCGCAGATAAAAAAGTGATGGCTTTCTACCCTTCAATATTTCATATGGGGTTTTCTCCTTATTCTTTGCAAGGACTTTATTCAGAACATGACATGCAGTCAACACGGCCTCCCCCCACCATGCCTTAGATAAACCCGCAGTGTTTAACATGGCATTCACCAAATCAGTTAGAGTGCGGTTCTTTCTTTCAGCCACCCCGTTTGATTGGGGCGAATAGGGAAGCGTGCTCTCATGAATAATTTTATTTTCCGCACAGAATAAGTCGAACTCACTAGAGAAATACTCTCCACCACGATCCGACCTAAGTCTCTTGATTTTTCTGTCTAATTGGTTTTCAACCTCAGCCTTATAGATTTTAAAGAAGTCTAGAGCCTCGTCTTTAGTTTTCAACAAATGCACATAGCAATATCTAGAAGCATCATCAATCAGAGTCATGAAATATCTCTTTCCACCCTTTGTCAACACACCATTCATCTCACAAATGTCAGAGTGTATGAGCTCTAGAGGTGTCAAATTTCTCTCCTCGACGGCCTGATGAAGCTTACGAAGTTGCTTTGATTGCACACAAGTCTGGCACTTAGAACCTTTGACAGTGGAAAATTTAGGAATTAAATCCATACTCGCAAGCCGAGACATAGAACCAAAATTGATATGGCATAAACATGAGTGCCAAATATCAGCCTCACTCTCAACATCATTATCACAAATATGGTTCACAACTTTATGACAGTAATCAGAAAGGGAGAAACGGAATAAGCCTATGCACTCATAGCCTTTGCCAATAAACAAACCATGTTTCGACAAGACTACCTTATTGGACTCAAACACCACTTTAAACCCATCTCTGCAGAGATGGGACCCGCTGACCAGGTTCTTATTGATTGAGGGGACATGCTGCACGTTCTTTAGTTGCACGATCTTTTCCGAAGTAAACTTCAGATCAACCATGCCAACACCAAGAACAGAAGCATTGGATCCGTTCCCCATCAAAACGGCTGGACCGTGGGCTGCCTGATACGAAGTGAACATTGAAACGTCATAACACACATGCACATTAGCCCCAGTATCAATCCACCAATCGGTAGACTGATTCACTGAAAGAACAATAGGTAAAACATACCCATCGGTTCCCTCACCAGTGTTGCCAATGGTCACATTGACAGACTTTGAAGTCTGCTCAGGATTACCCTTTTTATTTTTGCGGTTTGGACACTTCTTAGCCCAGTGCCCAACCTCACCGCAAATCCAGAGAGGCATCTCATCCTTGTTCAACTTTTTTTCTTGAATGCAGTGGTTTGCTTGATTTTATTCTTTCCTTTGTTCTTACCATGCTGCTGGACAGTATTGGCGCTGGACTGTCCCTCGACTCCTTTCCTAGGTGCATCTTTAGCCCGAGCTTTCTCTTCAACATCTAGAGACGCGATCAACCCCTCAACGGAGATCTCTTGTCTCTTATGTTTTAGAGACGTGGCAAAGTTTCTCCACAAAAGAGGTAACTTGGCAGTAATGCCCCCAGCCACAAACTTATCGGGTAATTTGCACTTAAGGAGTTCGAGTTCCCTCACAAGTCACAATGACCAGTATCTCATGAGCCTGTTCGACAACAGAACGGTTATCAACCATCTTGAAGTCGTGGTACTGCTCCATGACATATAGTTCACTGCCAGCGTTAGATGCACCGAATTTATTATTCAGCGCATCTCAGATCTCCTTCGCATCTGTGATGGTCATATACACATCACACAAACGGTCAGAAAGCACACTAAGAACTGCACCCCGGAAAAATGTGGTGGCCTCCTGGAACTCTTTCTCCTTTTCAAGAGTTAGGGTTCCCTCTGGTTTGCCATCCTTTACCCAGTACACGTTCATAGCTGTCAGCCACAGCTGCACCTTTACTTGCCATCTCTTGTAATTTACTCCACCGAATTTCTCCGGTTTCAGAGCATCAGCAAAACGAGCCATCGATAAACCAAAGTGCCTAAATTATCAGGTTTTTGGATTGTTGGAATAATTAGCACTTTCAGGTTTATTTTAATCAAGAGATATAGCAAGCACAACGTCTGAGAGATAGATAAAATAGGTTGAAACCACAGAGGTACAACCTAGATACACATGCAGAAAACTATACGTATATCTCTCTTGTGTACTCGCGGAGGTGATGACTTACTGGACGTGATCGTCGTCATCGTACGGTATGAGTTGCGGCGGGGTTTGGTTCTGGTTCTCCGAATAGGACGCCGTCTTGGAGAAGGTGTTTCCGACGCAGATCGCGACAGTGTAGTGGAAGAAGTCCTCATGAAGCGAAGAAGAAGCGGCCGAAAGCGATCGCGTCGAGTGCTTCCCAAAAACCTGATTCGCCCTACCCGATGCAGGAGCTCGAGAGCGATCGGTTCCGGAGACCTGCTCTCCCGAACGTCGGTGCACGCCGCAGACGGATGGGGAAGAAGCTGGCGGCGGCGCAGAGAGGAGGTGGCAAAACCCTAGGTCGATCTGATCGATCCTCTCGGATGGCGGCGGCGGCAGATTTATATAGCAAAACACGTGAGGCAAACGGATCGCGAAGCGAGCCGCGACCGAGTCCAACACGATTTGCATATTCCATATCGGACCCGCAAAATCCGGAGAGCAAAAGAAATAAAACTGCAAAAGGAGGTTGCGTCTGCGCAAGCACGAGGGTCCGGTTTCGGCGGACCATTCACGCAGGTGCCGTGCGCATGCGCCGCCCCGGCCCGAGCCCGAGCCAGGCCAGGCCAGGCGAGGCGAGCGAGCACGTGCGTGTGATTCTCTATTTCTCTCTCCCATCACATTCTCTAGTGGGAGGGAGCAAGCTCCACTATTTAAGCATGTTCTCCACTCCTCCCACTAGCAATATGATACTAAAGAAATTTCACATGCCTCATGCATACATGGACCTTTGAGATTTTTCAAGAATTATTTAGATATTAAATGGGCCAGGCCCAACAATTCTAACACTCCCAAGGCCGGGGAAGTCCGGAGCGGCCGGTCGCCGAAGGGGGTGGCGGCGGGCGAAACAGAGCTCCCGTGCCAAGTTTCTTCGATGACGGTCTGGCCAAATTGACAGTGGGGATTGGTTAGAGGGTTCGTAGAGGAGCTATAGGCGAAAGGGATCAACAGATAGCTTACCAATCGACGAGGTCCGCACGGTGTTGAGTTTGGGGGGAAAATGGGGAACCGAGCGGTGGATGGGATTAGGGTTCTCAGGGGCCTAGGAGTGATGCCGAGAGGGTATAAGGGAGTCACGGGGCAGCTCAGAGCGGCAAGGTGCGGCATAATGGTGATGTGACGGGAGCAGCTTGCGCCGATGCGGCTATGCGGTCATGGCGCGGCGAGGCGTATAGTGCGGTGAGACAGGGCTAGGGGCATAAGCCATTGACTTGCAAGCCATACGAGGATGGGGCGGGATGGCTGGCGAACACGTGTGCAGTACGGTGGTCACTGTTGAGGAACCACGCACGAGCACGGGCCGGCCTTGGGCCCGGCACGGCTAAGGGGTGGGACCCACTTGTATGGACCAAGCCGAAACCCTAGCAACAAGCATAAATAGGAGAGGTTTCAATCTATTATGTACACAACAGAAAGCAATAAAGAAAATTTCCTCTCCTACATCTCTATGTTCATCTGTGATTGTTCTTCATCGTCTACGATCTACGCACTGCTAGGCAACCTCGGACTACACCCAATAGCGTGGTTGTCTAACACGTTATCGCACGGCTCGATTTAACGACGCCGAGATCGGTCGCCGATTTAATCGCATCGAATCTTCGTCCCCTTCGTCGGCCTAGTTGGGACCCGTTGATCTATCCTACGCGATAGTTCACGCATCCCATCTTTGCCGCAAGTATCGAAGGTACTGATCGGTTTTTCCGCGGGATCCCGTTTGAATCTGTTGAAGAATTTGTTTGGATCTCGTAGATCCAGTTGAATCTAACCGCCAGTCCTCTGGATCGGCGATTTAACGCAAGCAAAGAATCGAAAAATTGAAGCGTCGTCGCGCGCTGCGCCGTTCGCCTCGCCGGCCATGCCGCTGCCGCGTGCTGTTGGATCGCGCCAGGCGCCACGCCACGCCAGCGCCGCTGTCAAGACGCGTTTCGCCGGCGGCAGCTAGGGAAACCCTAGCCGCCCAGAGAGCCGCCTCGCTTGTGGGCCGTGCCAAACAACCGCAGGCGCCACCATTTGCAGCCTCCGCCGGATCGCCGCCCAACCTTGCTATGGGCCACGCCCTCCCATAAGCAAAGCCGCCACGTGTTTTGACCAGTCAGTGCCGCCCCATCCCATTCTTTGGGCGCGCCTGTCGTGCCTCCCCGCCGAGGCCGTCTAGGCCGCCCCAGCAGCAGCCCATCAGAGGCAGCTGGCAAGGTTCTGCCGTCCGCCGCCCGTCCCTCTTAGGCGGCGCCATTGCGAGCCGCCGCCTAGGCCGGTGCGCCCCGCGTGGGCTGCCCCTATTTTAGCAGGCCGGATTGAATGGGCAGAAAAAGAAAAAAAAGGGAAAAGGGGCTGGCCCACCAGAAATAAAGAAAAAGAAGGTCTTTGGACCGAAAAATGAATTTTGCAATATGAAAAGAAAAGAAAAGGAGGGTTGGGCAATGGCTTTTAAGAAAGGAAGGCCTCTGGCGGAATGAAATTCGAGAATAAAAGAAAAGTAAAGTAATGGGCTTGAATTTTGAATTGCATGTGTATATTTTCGCATTGCGAAATTACATTTTGCCTCCTGGAATTTATGAAAAAGGGCGCAGGCTAGGCATGAAATAAATATAAAAAATAAGGGGCTATTGGACCGGTTTTGAACGGGCCAGACCGAAAAAAGGAGAAAAGAATGGGCCGGGCAGACTGGAAAAATGGGGAAGAAAACCTGTTTGCCCTGTAATGTTATGAATAAGTCCTTGGTTTTCCTAGAAATTATAAGAAATTTTTTAGGCTATTGTTTTATAGAAAAATCCTTGGCGTTTGAAAAATTACATGAAGTATTTTTCTGAATTTGAAGAATATTGCATAAAGCCCCCTGAGAATTATGAAAATTGCACTTAGCTTTTCCTAAGCATTGAAAATTCCATAAAGCCCCTTGGAATTAGCAGAAATTGAAGAAAGCATATATTCAGGCATGAAAACATTCTGGGAGTTCTTTATGACCCCGGTTTTGAATTTGCAAGCTTATTTAGCTACTGTTAATTACTTTTATGCAATTATCTCTTGAATTTGCTTTTATAATTATCAGTTTTGGCCTGTTTATTATATGAATTGGTAATGGCACACAAGTAGGAATATGGGATATACATGAGAATTTTGAATTGAAGTCTATCTAGCACCACTCTCTCCACTAGATTACACATAGTGATCTTGTAAATGAATTTTGAAATATGAGATTGTCGGGTATCATAATTTATGAATTTGAGAAACTGGCCTCTTGTGGCCTGAATTATCTCACCTGGACATAGGACATAATGATTGTATTCGGTCCCTAGAAACCCAACACTGTCAATCGGTTTAGGTCCCTGCAAGGGAAAGAAACCTATCGATACACAGAACGAAAGCACCACATTTCTTAGACACCACCTCCTTACCAAATTTTGCATGCATGGTTGAGGGGGAGCACATTGATGCTATATGCTGCACTTTAGAAGTGGTTTATGAAGCTCAAGCATGCTATCCTGCCATAAGTATAACATGATTTGGTGCACATAAGGTTTGCAGACTATAGAATTATAACCGAGTACAACTCAATATGCATAGAATTTATACAATCCCTCTCTATGTGACAAGATCACAAACGAGGGGATGTACCTCCCACTTTTCACCTCAGTGCAATTAGAGCAGCTACTAGGGGTGAAAAGCCCATTCGTTGGAAGAATGGAAAGAACGAAAATTATAGAAATTGACCTAGAAAAGAAAGTCCATTGTCCAAGTGATATAGAATACAAGAATAAAGTCACATAATGCAAGCCATATGACCACTAGGTCAAGATGTGCTATAAATGTGACATTTAGGGGCATTGGTCGAAAATTCGCCGCAAACCTGTTAATGAAATTGCGGCTTATTAGACCGAAAGATTTCAAAGCAGTAGAGGCGTCTCACTATGGCTAACAAAGAAACCTCTTGGTAGCATACACTTATGAAGAGACACATTTGTATCGCCCATTAATCGTATTGAAGCCACAAGAAGTGAATAAAGAAGAGAAGATCTCGACAAATAGAATTGACGCTAAGAGAAAGTGCATAATTGTAGCATTTAATTATGCATGAGTTGCACTATTAGTTTTCTCCCTGCAGATTGTGGTCGCTAATAGACATTTATGAATTTTAGTATGAAGAATTTAAAACTCTCGAAGAACACACTATTTGAATGAAAGAATTGAAGCTCTCGAAGAGCAAATCTTAATTCTCATGTTCATTATGAATTTATCATATATTCCAATATATACTTTGAAATTGCAATCAATATTTGAACCATATGAACTATGAATATTGCCATTGCCTGATTGCAACTATGAATAGAACTAGTGTAGTGCCCTATGGAGATATGAATTGTTGGTTGTTTAACAACACCAATAGAATTTTAAGAGACGACATAAAATCTGTGGGTCTTACATCAGCACTTTAAAGAAGCATTGTTTTTCCCGGAATTCATTTGAACTCTCTTAAATTTGAAAGACATCCATGCCGACGGTTTCCGCGTTGAGAGCAATGAAGAATGGCAAAAGAATTGTTATGCATTGTGAAGCATGATGGATGTGAGTAATAAATATTAGAATTTTTCCCTCTCCATTTGAATTTGGGCTATACTACATTAGAATGTATTTAGAAGCTCTAATCTCTTCCATCTGGCATCGTAGAATTGCCATCTCAATTATAGAAAAGATGAGGTGCAATCAACTCGAAAGGACATAGCATTAGTATAAGAATTTTCTGAATCATAAACTGTGCACTCTCCTATTAAACGTTAAGTCGAGTTTTCTCCTTGCCTAGAATGCATCTAGGAGAGGTTCGCGGCTGTATGCAGCCCTTGCCAAGGGCACTTAACGACATTCCAGTGCTCATAATTGCTTCCTTGTGGTAAGGCATGAGTTTATTCTCTACACAAACCACATGTTCGTGAAGCTGATCTCGTAGATCATAATAATTAAAGAATATATTATCTGATCATCACTATGAAGTCCGAAATAAAAAGGGCATGCTAGCTGATCGATGATCATTGAACTATACTGAATACCAATGAAGAGCACTATATATCTCATGTCCGAGCGTCATGGAATAGAGATGTCTGGCCGCACTTGCTGAGTTATCATATATTGAATAAAGAAATAGAAGCCCGACAAGCAGCCCTCATCAATTAATGCAAGGGACACGTGGTCCCACAACATCCGACTAGTGCAAAGAAAAGAAGTTTTCCAATTTTGAATGCAAGTTTTATGTACCTATACCACACTTGCAATGAATTTAACAATGACTGAGCATCATTTCCCGTCATTAGGGGGAGAAATAGAACCCTGAAAAAGAAGAATGCCGGAAAATTATGTGGCTAGCCTCAGACACCACTAATGCATTCCCGCGCATTAACCGTACTAGTATGATTTTTAAAGCATTTAAGAAATTAATGAACTGCCTAATCATTTTTGTGATTTGAAGGATGTGATCAAGTCGCATTACTGACAATAATGCACCAGAGAGGGTCGAAATACCATAGTAGGTATTCCTCATTCTGTTCCGAGGCCTCAAAGAAAAGGACAAAAAATCTGGTTACTCGAATCCCAAGTATCCGGGGACTCCTGGAGAAAAACGGATAAGAGAGCTTGCCACAACCGATCACGAAAATGCCCCAAAGAAAATAGAAGGGGAGCCAGTTGAGACCTGGCGCTGGTGAGCCTGCTAGCGAGGCACTCCCAGTTTTGAATTTATCGGTACAAGAATAAAGAATTAAAGAAGAAGCTGAAAGACATGCAAACGAGCGTGCCGAAGGGCGTGCAGACGAGCATGTGAATGCGTACATCGGCAACCATCTAAAGGTCCTTGCTCCCGCGATTGGGAAATAGCGGTGCAGAGCAAGTGATGGTGCAAGCAGTACAAGTGCACGAAGCACCCCATGAAGAAATGGCCATAAATTCTGTGCACTCTGGGGATATATTGAATAGAACCACAGCCAATGTCGACATATACTTTGCAAAGAATATTGCCAAAGCAATTAAACTCGATCCTAAGCCTGCATCTCTTTTGAGTGTAAGACACGGCTGGACCGAAAAGAATGTAAGAAGGCAATCACCGCGGAACTATTTTCTCTGAACAAAGAAGAAGTGCTTAGGCGTCTGCGCCGCACATTCCCTCGTGTATGTCCCGTGGGCCTTTGTTCGTAAGGAGAAGTGAAAAAAAATGAAGTGGTATGGTACAAAACAAGGCTGGTAGTAAAGTGTTTCACTCAGCGCTTTTGCGTTGATTACGACGAAACTTATTCCCCGGTCATGGGTGGTATAACCTTTAGATACCCTTATCTCAATGGCAGTCCTCAACTGAAAGTTGAGAAAGAAAATGAATTGGATGGATGTTGTAACTGGAAAGAGACTTGAATGGACTTTTATATAAAGATACATGAGTATTATTGTTCTGAACTGAGATAAAGCGAATAGAAATCTGTATTGTGTAATCCTTTACATTACCATACAGACTGAATAAAAGAATAAAGCACATACTTGAAGTATAAGAAAGAGATGAATGTGTTGGCCATTGCAGCTTGGGTTAACACCTTGAGCATATGCCAAATGCATCTCGCTACACCAGTCAACCTACATGTTGATCGTGTTGTAAAGGTTTGATTTTGAGAAGGTGTATCCATGAAAACCCAATGGTTGGTCGGTCAATTTTAGCAGACCTAGACCTGTACAGGCCTAGGGATGAGGAGGAGGATGTCTACAAACATGAAGTTCTGTATTAGAATTTGAATGGCTCAAATACCTCGTGAATAGCATACGGCAGTACAATGCATTTGCCGGCTGTACGATGCAGTTGCCGTTAATTTTATCAACTTGGTATAATGCAGAGCACAAGAAGGGTATTTGAAAGAGTCAATGACATCTCTCGATACCTCCAAAGAAAGAGAAATCTTGGAATGAAAGAACCGAGATATGAATATGTTTCCTCTGTGGTAAGAATTGGAATTAAGTAGAAGTCGTCAATGCAGCCTTTTATGTCAATGTCGACAAACCATTCAAAAATCATAGCATTGAATGAAGCCTATTATAAATATGCATGGCTTTGAAGAAGTTCATTCCACATTTTCAGTCATGTGGATTGTACGCTGAATGAACCCCTAGTATTATTTATGAAAATAATGCAGCATGTGTCGCACAATTGTAGACTGGATATGTGAAGAGAAATCTATTGTAGACTGGATATGGGACCCACTTGTATGGACCAAGCCGAAACCCTAGCACCAAGCATAAATAGGAGAGGTTTCAATCTATTATGTACACAACAGAAAGCAATAAAGAAACTTTCCTCTCCTACATCTCTGTGTTCATCTGTGATTATTCTTCGTCTTCTACGATCTACGCACTGCTAGGCAACCTCGGACTACACCCGGTAGCGTGGTTGTCTAACAGTCACAAACCACTGGGCAACTGTGGCGGACCGAAGGTCCATGGCCACGGACCGGGTGTGGAGCTCACACACGCATGGGCGTGCGCCGCGACTTGGCACAGCAAAGCGATGTGCGCAGCCGCGAGCGGCGGAGCCAGCGGCAAGCAAAACCTAGGCAGGACAGAGCATCCGAGGTGTTAGAATATGCCGTAGAATATGCCACGCGTAATCCCCCTGATTATGCTTGCATTAATGCCATTAATGGCCTGTCTAATCTACGCCTAGCCTGTCCCCTCTATCAGGCTATATATTGTACCCTGTACTCCTCATTCTAATTATCGAAAGATCAATCCTTAACCTATCTTTCTACATGGTATCAGAGCCTTTGATCCGATCCCTCCTCTTCCGCAAACCCTAACTCCCATGGCCTCCACCGACGAAACTCTCGTCACGGCCTCCTCCGGCGAACCCCTTGTCTCCGGAACCTCTACCAACTCCGGCGAGGTACTGGACAGAGTTCCCCTTCCCCCTACGTCGACCCCTTCGACATACCTGGCCGGCCATGCCGACGGTATGGTTGTCCCATCCGCGGTTCACCTCGCCGAAGCCGTAGCCGCACAGGTCGTCGCCGCCCAAGCCGCTGCCTCCCGTGCAGCCGCCGCCCTTGCCGCCCTCCCCGCCGACGCACAGGCACTCCTAGCCGCCGCGGGTTTTGGCGGCGGCATCCCCAGAGGCGTCTCCCCCTCTCTTGGCTCTAGCGGTGTCGGCGCTATCTGCGCCCTCCTCCCTCGGCACTAGCGGTGGCCGCCTCGGCCCCATCTCCGCTGGCTCCAGCGGTGTAGGATGTGGCGTCGTGCCACCTCGCGGGACTTCGGCGGCGGCGGCGAGTCTTCTACTCGGCGCCGACCTCGGCCCGTCCCTACCGGTGCCGTGGGCCTCGGCGGCCACTCCAACATCGGCGGCGCTGGCGGCGCTGCCCGAGCTCCTCTCGGCGGCGGCACAGCTTCTGGCGGTGCCGGGCGGCGTACAGGGGGACTGGAGGCGCCACTATCCCAACGGCGGCAGTGGGGGAAACCCTAATCTCCACTTTGGCAATGGCTTGACCGGTGGCAACGTCTTGGCCGGCTTGGGCCACCACATGGGCCTTTCTCCTAGCCGTGTGGGCCTGGCCGAATGGAGTCACTCTGGTCAATTGGGAAATCACGAAAACCTGTGTTTTGCTCCTGGACATTCCAACATCCATGGTGGTGGGACCGGGCCTGGTGGACCCCACTTGACTCTGCCTTACGGCGCCAACTCTGCTACTGCCCTGGCCGCCGCCTATGCTCCTCCCGGTGATCCGGACACAATAGCCACACTTCATACGCAAGCTGTCGGTATCATGAACATCGGCTCCCTGGTGCCGGTCATCCTTGATCTTTCCAGCTCCAACTACCATAAATGGAGAGGTCTCTTTCTGGTCGCTCTTGGCCGGTTCGCGCTTACGGACCATGTGCTTTCTTTGACTGGGCGTCCACATGATCCTGATTGGACCCGTATGGATTATGTGGTCCTGTCCTGGATCTATGGGCGTATCTCCAGCGACCTACTTGAGGGTGTCATGAACACCATCACCACCGCTCGCTCCGTGTGGGTGGCTCTTGAGCACCGCCTCGTGTCGAGACGCGCGCTCTATGTTGAGGCCAGCCACTCCTTCGTCCAGGCGACCTCTCCATTACCGAGCATCAGAACCACATGAAGGGCCCGACAGACAAACTTGGGGACCTTGGCGAGCCGCCACGACCGCACTCTAGTTCTGCAGTGCTCCATGATCTGTCTGACCGCTTTGGAACCGTCGCGAGCTATTATCCGCAATACTCGCCCTTCCCGACCTATATGGAGACTCGGGACAAGCTCTTGGTTGAGGAACTCACTCGATCCCCTACTTGAGTGGTTCCTCCACCGCCCTCGCCGCCACCACCTCTTCTAGTGGCGCCGCCCACCGTCTGGTGGTTCCACTGCCGATCCTCCTCCGTGCGCCTCGGACCAACAATGGCGGTCGCGGCAACAATAACCGCAATCGTCGTCGTGGTGGAGGTAACGGCGGAGGCGGTGGTGGAGGTCGCCCTCCCACTTCCGGTGGTGGGGGTGGCCCTCTCTCTACCCCCATAGGCGGTGGGGTTGCTTCTGTCGTCGTGCCGTACAATCTCGACCCAAGACAGTCCAACTAATGGCCTCATCAGGGTCCGGGGATTTTAGGTCGGCCTCAGGTGCCGCCTCGCCAGGCTCCTCATGCCCTGGCCGCTGCGGCTGCACCCGGTGCAGTCAACCTCCTCCCTCAGACTACCGGGGGCTTGACTCGATGGCGGGAGGCAGTGGGACCAGCGATCGGCCCAACGCCTTCAACACCATGACCTTGACTCGCCCCCATCGATCTTTGAGTGGCACATGGACTCAGTGCGACCTCGCACATGACCTCCGACGCCGGTACTCTCTCCTCTGCCCACCCACCTCCTCGCTCTTGCCCTACCAACATTGTTGTTGGCAACGGGTCTCTTCTACCTGTCACACACACTGGTTATCTATCTTTATCTTCCACTAACGGTTCTCTAGTTCTTCGTAATGTTCTCGTTACACCCAATATTATCAAGAACCTCATATCCGTTAGAAAATTCACTATTGATAACCAGTGTTCTGTCGAGTTTGACCCTGCCGGTTTCTCTGTGAAGGATCTTCGTTCGGGGGACATGATCGCCAGGTGCAATAACTCTGGAGATCTCTACTCCTTCACCCCGGGTCCTGCCTCAGCCCAAGCCTTCGCCGCCAAAGATCCCTCCTCGACACTTTGGCATCGACGCCTTGGTCATCCCGGTCATGAGTCGCTTAGATTAGCCAAGTCGTCCGCTATCTATTGTACTAAAGCCGACCATGAACCGATTTGTCATGCTTGTCAACTCGGTCGTCATGTTCGCCTTCCTTTTTCGCCTTCTAATTCTCGAGCTACCCAGATATTCGGTTTGTTGCACTGTGATTTATGGACTTCTCCTGTTCTTAGTGTTTCTGGCTTCAAATACTATCTCGTTATTCTTGATGACTGTTCTCAGCTTTTATGGACTTTTCCCTCGCTACCAAATCGAGACTTTCCCCACTATCACCAACTTTCTCGCCTATGCTCGCACACAGTTCAACGCCACCGTCAAATAGATCCAGTGTGACAACGGAAAAGAGTTCGACAACTCAGCGTCTAGGGCCTTCTTTCTTCAACATGGCATTGCACTTCGCATGTCATGTCCATACACATCCCAAAGAATGGCAAGGCCGAACGCACCATTCGTACCACTAACAATGTCGTGCGTGCTCCTTCTCTTCCGTGCCGCCTACCCCTTCCTCTTGGGTTGAGGCCTCCATGCCGCCACTCACCTTCCGAATCTTCGCCCCACCTCCACCCTTTCTCATTCCACCCCTTACTTTGCCCTTCACGGCACTCCACCCCACCCACGATTTATCTCCGTGTGTTTGGTTGTGCATGCTATCCTAACCTCTCTAGCACCGCCAAGCACAAACTCGCCTCGCTCTACTCTTTGTGTCTTCCTCGGTATCCTCCGACCACGAGGGTGGCGATGTCTCGATCTCATGACCAACCGCATCATCATCTCGCGGCATGTCGCCTTCGATGAGTCCAGCTTTCCCTTTGCTTCCTCCACATCCCACACCACCTCTGACCTCGATTTTCTTTTAGACCCCGAGGATTCTCCCGGGACTCGTGTTCCTGTTTTTCTCTCCAGGTACCTCATCACCACCGCCTTGCCACTACCGCCCCCACCGGCGCCACGCGGCCGCCCTGCCCGACATCCTCTGCCCCACCAAAGGTCACGTCGGCCTCTCCTCTCCGGGCGGTCATGTCGGCCACACCGCCCTCTCTCAGATGCCGGTTTCCCCATCGACCGCAAGATTCACGCCGATCGTGCACCCCGCCGCCTCGTTGGATCTCCTCCTCGTTGTTGCTAGTGGGGTGCCAATGCACCTCCGCCGCCTCGGGATCACCTCCTCGCCGCCGCCGATGGGGTGCCCCTAGCTGCATCGCCTCCTATGCATGTCACTTTGCGCCTGCTGGAGTCTCTCCACGTTTGTTGCCGATGATGTGCCCTCCCGCAGCGACCAATGCTCATCATATGGTCACCCGTCGGGGCCGGACTCTCTGCTCGCCCCGGAGCGCTCAACCTTCACACCACTGTGTTGTCTCCTCTCCCGAAGACATACCGTGGTGCGTTGTCAGATCCCAATTGGCGCCACGCTATGAGCCAGGAGTTTGAGGCTCTCTAGGCCAACCACATGTGGGACCTTGTTCCACGTCCTCATGGCGCCAATATTGTTACTGGCAAGTGGATCTTTAAGCACAAGCTGCATGCAGATGGTTCTCTTGATCGGTACAAGGCTCGTTGGGTCCTTCGTGGGTTCACCCAATGCCAGTGTTGACTTCGACGAGACCTTCAAATTTCAGCTTGTCAAGCCACCACCATTAGGACCGTTTCACCTCGCTCTCTCGCGGATGGTCTATCCGCCAATTGACGCCAACAATGCCTTCCTGCATGGCACCCTGACAGAGACAGTGTATTGTGCTCAGCCTTCCGGGTTTGTTGATCCCTCCTGTCCAGATCATGTATGTCGGCTTAACAAGTCTTTATATGGTGCAAGCAGCACCCCGAGCATGGTACAAATGGATTGCCTCTCATCTCGCTCTCCTTGGGCTTTGTTGAAGCAAAGGCGACACGCCATCGCTTATCTTTCACCGTGGCGCCGACATCGCCTATCTTCTTCTACGTGGATGACATTGTCCCGACCGCCTCCTCCATCGCTTCTCCGGATAAGACCGTTCTCGCCCTTCAACGTGAGTTCTCCCTCAAGGATCTGGGCCCTCTGCATCACTTCTTGGGAGTTTCAGTTTAGTCACAGTCTGGTGGTATGCATCTCTCGCAGCGACAATATATTTTAGATATTCTGGACCGAGCTGGCATGTCAGACTGCAAACCCTGCAACACTCCGGTGGACACTCAGTCGAAGCTCTCTGTTGTTGGAGCTCCTGTCTCTGACGCGACTCTCTACCGTAGTTTAGCAGGTGCTCTTCAGTATCTCACATTCACCCGGCCAGATATCACGATGTCGCCCAACAGTGCCGCTTCTTCATGCATGATCCACGGAGCCTCACTTTGTCGCTCAAGCGCATCCTCCGCTATCTTCGTGGCACACTTGAGCTTGGTGCAGACCGCATCGCACCGCGCTCATCGATCTCATCGCCTACTCGGATGCCGATTGGGTGATTGTCCCGACACTCGTAAGTCCACCTCGGCTATGGCGTGTTCCTCGGTGACAACTTGGTCTCTGTCCTCTAAACGACAAAGACACCGCTCCCGCCCCCAATACGAGGCATTACCGCGCCCGCTGCTAACGGCGTGGTCGAGGCATGCCAAGCTACGACGGCTTCTCCAGAACTTCAGAGTCCCTTCGCCGAGCCACCGCTGCCTATTGCGACAACGCCGCCAGGGTCTACCTCTCCAAAGAACTCCAAAGGCAAAGACCAAATAAGACCAAGCACGCCGAGATCGACCTACACTTCGTCCGAGAGCGGGTGGCTCTCGACTGTGTTCGCGTTCTCCATGTCCCGACGACTTCGCAAAGACGCGGACATCTTCACCAAGGATCGCTTACTTCGGTCTTCACCGAAGTTCGGTCCACTGAACGTCCGTATCTTGCGCTGCTTCGATCATGGGGAGTGCTAGTACTTGTTTCTTGTTTCTTTCTTGTACCAGTCCAAACGACGGCTTCCGTTGTTCGGACTGTGGGGGAGTGTTAGAATATGCCGTAGAATATGCCACGCGTAATCCCCCTGATTACGCGTGCATTAATGCCATTAATGGTCTGTCTAATCTACGCCTAGCCTGTCCCCTCTGTCAGGCTATATATTGTACCCTGTACTCCTCATTCTAATTATCGAAAGATCAATCCTTAACCTATCTTTCTACACGAGGGGAGAGGTGAGAGAGAGAAAGGGGAATGCATAAGAGGTGTTTGTCAGAATGCCCACAAGAGGAGCAAGAAGATATGGTTTTCATTTGAATTTGAATTTTTATTTTTGGCTTTAATTTGGTCATGATTTGTGCAAGTTTTATTTATCTGCTCCTAGCCTTAAAATGGGCTGTTACATAAAATCATGTATGTATGTATGTATGTATGTATGTGGCGTATTACATATGAAACCAGCACATATGCTCTTTCCGGTTATATTTAAGTACTGACAGTGATGCGCCTGTGCCACTTCTATATTATCTCTACATTGGATTTCACATCCCATTTTCGAGGGATTCAGATCGTCTGACTTCACTGCCTTGTGAAGTCACGGTGCAGTCAAGCAAATCCACCGTTCATCCAATCCTATGGCCCCTGTTGAAGCAGCAACCAGCAAACGAGCCAGCCCATTAAGCCACTTCGGCCCAGCAGCAGCTAAGCCAGAAGTGGAGGGAAAAACCATTTGGTTTAATATAAAATTTGCTAAAAATTAACTCAAAAACTACTGACATCAAACTAAAATTTGCTGTTTGTAAAATAACCGAAGGTTTTACCATTTGCTTTAATTTTACAGGGATCAAATACCAGTGAACTATGCTCTGAAGAATTATTTTAGCTATGCGTGTATTATGGGGGGCCATACTTTTGTTTTTGTCAATCCTATGCACTAACTGCAGTTTCTAATGCTTCATATCGTCACCAGAGATGCAGCTATATTTTGTACTAAATCATATTACCTGAAAGTCAAGATTTACCATGAATATTGGGTCAGCTAGCTGTACTTTGCTGTATTCTGGTTCAATTTGTCATGCTACTTGCTCTGTATACTGCTTAGTAAGGTGTTAGTGACAAGTTTTTAATGCCATTAGTTCTTGGAATCAATTTGAATCGCCTGTCAATGATATAGTACTTGGCTGTGTGCTGCTCAAAATTTCATTCTACTTGCTCTGTATGCCGCTCAGTAAACAAATTTTTTGCCATGAAGGACATCACCTGTGCTAAGAGATGCTTAGAGGAGTGCTTCACTTAGAATCAATGTTAACAAGGTAGTTGCGCATTTAAGAATCTTAGAATCTATATAAACTTTTCTCGCATTGGAGGGGAGAATTTATACACAGGTGGCTATCTGCACTAGCTAGAAAATCTGGTTTTTGATCACTGGTATTTGATCCCTGTAAAATGAAAGCAAATGGTAAAACCTTCGGTTATATTACAAACAGCAAATTTTAGTTTGATGTCAGTAGTTTTTGAGTTAATTTTTAGCAAATTTTATATTAAACCAAATGGTTTTTCCCTCCACTTCTTGCTAGCTGCTACTGGGCCGAAGTGGCTTAATGGGCTGGGTCGTTTGCTGACTGCTGCTTCAACAGGGGCCATAGGATTGGATGAACGGTGGATTTGCTTGACTGCACCGGGCTGTGAAGTCAGACGATCTGAATCCTCATTGGATTTGTCGAGGCATCTATACAACCATACTTGAATACATCAGCTGGTAATTCAGTAGAACCATATCTACAAGCAGACAATGTGAAACAACAGATGGAATTAATAGCCCCGTTCATATTTTCCATCACTGCCTTAATTAACAAGGTGAATACAGATCATAATTTAACACCATGCTGTGTATACTGATCATGTGGTTCTAACAAGACGACGAAACCAAATCTCTCTACTGACGGATCGATCCAGACGAGAAGTACGTAGAAGGGGATGGTCGATGAACAAACGGCGATCGATTTCGACCACCTACAACACAAACACAGTATAAATTACCTGGTCACAGCACGAGAGGCTGCAAATTGATTACCCTAGCGATCGATCCCCAGGGTTATTAGCTACGTACGTTACGTACGGTCACCGAGCACGCGACTAATCAATGGATTGGGCGATGAGGTTCAGACGGACGAGGGGGCGCAGACGACGCAGGCGAGGAGCAGCATGGCGGACGATGCGGCGTCCTCCTCCTCGCTGAAGCAGCTGCGCTTGAACCGGCACGCCTTCCCCTTGTTGCACGGCAGCCGCCGCAGCGCCGCCTCCTGCTGCTGGCTCCGCCTTCCGCCGCCGCCCCTCGCCGCGGCCGCCGGCGGCGACTGGTCCTTTGCGTGGCCCCGCCGCGCGCTCTGGTCGGCCGGCCGGTGAACCATCGGAGGAGGGAGGGAGAGAGAGAGAGAGCGTGGCAAGAGTATTCAAATGTCTAGGCACTTTACGCAGAGAGCAGCGGTGCGGAGACATGGCCATGTGGCGAGGCCTATTTATAGAGGCCGTTCGGCATTCTTGGCCCTCGTGGTGCCCTGATATTTACATCACTGCCATGTGGCACCATGAGAGAGCGCTTTTGATTCGAACGTCATTGGGTGTTACCACTAGTCCACTGCGTACCAGGGTGTAGGCAGCTTGCGAAGGATGCGACGCGAGGTTTGAGAGATGGGAAGTGAGGATTTGAAACCACAAGGAGGCAGAACCGCATGCAGGGTGAACTGTCGAACTGATCGTCTATTTCTTGGAGGTTTTAGCTAGGTTAATATCTTTTCTCGATAACCGGGTGTGTTTATATGATTTAGGACTATTCATTTTTCTTTCAGGTATAGAAATGCTGCACCCATGCATGTTTAAAGGCATAGGAATAAAGAAAACGATTATTGTTTTACCATCGCCAGGACATATATAGTGTTTGATCAAGAGGTCTGATCATGTGGGAGGTACTCTCATGATTGTACTTGTTCTTGATTAATTGACCTCTTAATTTCTTTGAAAAAATTGACAGCTAAATTCAGCACACCAATACGATTATTCGATTTGTCGTTGCGGCAATTTTTCCAAAGGAAATTTATGTTGCTACATTAATTTCACATATATGATACATTACTTGGTGGCATTTTCTTTAGAGCTGACTGGAATTGGAATTCATTGCAACTAGTAAAATGTTCAAACCATGACGCGCGAACTGGATTCAAGCAATACAGCCGTACCCAACTACCCTACATTGTTGAACAACAAGGATGCCAAACGAATTTTTTACTTGATTAATATGATTGAATTTAGATTGTATCAAAATGACATATGTCCAAGCTGCACTAGATACCTTGTATGATCAGGGCGAGGGGCAAACACAACGCTCGCGCTCACGTTAAGAACATTCTAATGACGCGTGGCAATAAACCACGCTACAAGGGTGGACCAGCCTGTTTGACAACTAAAAGGATGGAGAAAGGAAAAAGAAAGATTGTGAGATTTTATTTACCAGGGGTCCTTCAAGAAATTAAACTCCCATATATAAAAATTATAAATTCCCTATCCCTTTCTAATTCTCTCCAAACAAACAGAAAAGCGTATTTTCTCCACCTCTCAATTTCCTTTCTCTCTCAATAATTCCCTCCGACCAAACAGACTCCATATCAGCCAAAGTCGAGTGGTCCTAGCAATTTTTAGCCTAGCCCATGTAAGTGACATAACTCACTCTATGCTTCCATCATCCAAATTAATAACAAGTTCAGGTTTTGCGCATGGACAAAAAAAGCATTGAAAATGACTCCACTAGCCCTAGTAATTATCTCTAACCACTCTATTAAATACATGCACATAGGAAATACAAATTAAAACAACATATTTATCAGGGGTGTTGAGGGAAGAGCGCATCTTATTTTGCATTGTAATATGAAATATGCCTATGTTGATGGATAAGTACATTAAAAAGTACTCTCATCACAAGCACATAGGAGTTATATATGTCTTATATTCTTGGATGGATGAAGTATAACAAGCATGTAAATCCTATCACAAGCTTCATAGCAATCTTAACGAGTGTTATTTCAAAATTGTATTATCTGTCTTTGTTAACTATGAGGTTGTTCCTTGCAACATATCTGATTATTTATTAAAATATTGTAATAAGTTGTTACGCTTAGTTTCTAGTTTATTTTAAAGTTTTCATCAGCTGTTTCAAGATTCTTTAAATCCATGATAAACAAAACGAAGAATTTAAATTTTGAAACGTGCTATGTTTCTAACATATGTAGTCAAGAACAGCTCATATAGGCCTTGTTTGTTTCAGATTAAATTAAATTAAATGAAATTTTGTTATTTTTGTATAAGCCAAATGATGTAATGTTTTGTAGTCATTCTTGTGGGGTTTTAAATAGTACTTCTTAAAGTTTGTAAAATATTTTTTTCATAATTTTTTGAACTCGTTAAAACGTATTTTGAGGGGGTCACAAATTTGCTACAGCGAAACGCAACGCTACGTTAATCTGAAACAAACGAGGCCATAGTTAAATTCCTGTGTTACAATATAAAAGTATCAGTCAAACCCATGACTAGAGTCATCTGGACGCTCGAATTCAGTGCAAGATCATGTGGCAATATCTGACAAAAACCAAATGATGGGAGGCACATGACCGGCGTGTTACATGGCCAGGACAAGCCATGTGGCTCCGATGATTAGGACTAATAACGACGAGAAACTCAGTACTACTTTTCGTACCTACAAATTAATAATGATCGTATATCAAATTAATTCCTTTTGGTGGGCTAACTCTAGTGATGCCCTCCCTGTCATAGCAAACTAATTTAAGTCTTATGACCCAGTAGAGGAAATTATTGCACATAATTAATACGTTAGTTCTAGATTGAAGATCAAGATTAATGTAAATGAAGAATGCAACATTAGCAAATTGTTTAACTAGATTGATGACACAACAGCTTAAACTTCGATAAGATGAGTTGAACAACAGCTTCTTATCTTCACTGCTGCAAATATAATCCTATTGAATTTTTGGAGCTGTAATTTAGGGCGCAGAACCGAGAAACAAACATTTAGAACATGCAATGAACAAGAGAATATTTCCCCTTTTGTTTGCGATAAAGAATCTTGTTAAGTTGTTGTTCTTAGCTCTGATGATAAAGAATCATGCATTGACTTGTAACTACGATGTTCTACAGCTAATTTACACATAATGATGATTACTGAGTGGGGGTATAAGCTTCAATCCTTCGGTCCAAAAAATGCTCCAATATTATGCTACGCCCAACAAAATTCCAACAAACTAAAGAACCCAGACGAAATCATTCAGGCCAATTTATTCGATTCGACTGTTAATGCTAGCTCGGTCTATGCTGAGTCGCTAGCTCATGCCAGAAAATTCTCAATATAGCGGAGCTAACTAAGCAATTAAAAGCACACTAGCAAGCGTGCACGTGCAAAGCATGTCGGAGCAATGCTGATATCAACAATTTGTAGAAAAAAGTAACATTTAGGACACGTGCAATTTTTTCTATTTGTCTACATCTATATCTATATGAAGCAGGTGTAGGAGCATTCCTTATTTCATTGGTTATCTCATTCGTTTGATATTAACGTGGCTCATCTCATGAAACATCTGAACAAGCAAAATTAAATAACAGATAATCAAGATATAGATTAATTAACGGGTGCAATAACATGCAAATAATTATTTTTTATTAACAGATCAATTCTGTATATGGATGTACACATAAATACATGTGACACTTACTAATTTATTTAAAAGTAGCGATGCGTTCTCTCGATGGGCCGGTCAGGTTGTAAATTGTAATTATATATATGCACCATAATTGTTGTTTACCGCGCTGCAAGCTTAATTAACAGGTTGTATACGTCCGCACGCATTGACATGGAGGGGAGGATACTGGAGCGTATTCTTAAGAGAGCTATGTAATACTTCTACTCCTATATGTAGTCCTGAATTTATACCACCGCCTGGCCTGGACAGACGTTTCATATCTATGAGTGGGGCGTACGTGCCTTCCCCCGCCCTCTTTATAGTGTACTGTGCTAGTCCGTTAGTTCTAGTTAGGAAGAATTAGAAAAAAAATATTAGAAAGATTTATCATGGGAGAATAAAAATTAATCCCGTGTATATATGGGCAAGAGTCCATACATGGTCTCTACGGGTGCTAGTCTGTTAGTTCTAGTCTAGGAAGAATTAGAAAAAATTAGAAAGTTTTATAATGAGAGAATAAAAATTAATCTCATGTATATGTATATATGGGCAAGAGCCTGTGGTTTATACGTATCGAGTTGTGGGCAAGAGTCTATGGTCTATACGTATCGAGTTAAGAGTCAATGGTCTTTACGTATCGAGTAAAGAGTCCGTGGTCTCTACGTATATGCATATATGGGCAAGGGCAAGAGTCCTTGGTCTATACTTATCGAGTTGTGGGCAAGAGTCTGTGGTCTATACGTATCGAGTCAAGAGTATGTGGTTTCTATGTAAATGTATATATGGGCAAGAGTCCGTAGTCTATACGTATCGAGTTATACGTAAGAGTCTGTGGTCTATACGTATCGAGTCAAGAGTCTGTGGTATATACATATCGAGTCAAGAGTCCGTGGTATATACGTATCGAGTTATGGGCAAGAGTCTATGGTCTATACGTATCGAGTCAAGAATCCGTGCTCTATACTTGATAGCAAACTTTTAAAAAATTATGGCTGTTGGATGATGGATTGAGGAAATAGACGGATATAATTTATGGTTGGATCTAGGCGAACTGCTCAATTATAGAATAGTTTAGATTTAGATATATATATATGCATGCTCGAGCCGCATTGATTCGTAGTAGGCTCGACCAATCACTGCAAGAACAGATAAAATGTGGCTGTTTATGGGTGGCCCACAGCGCAGCGACCGAGCAGCCATGCACATGGCTGGTTGCCCAACGGCAATACCCGTGGCGACCGACCAATAGGACGTGGGCACTGGGCACTTGGGCCGTGTACGTAGTGTACTTGTCTTATTAATTTTATTGCTCCATTTTGCAGTGTACGCAGGGTTCTGGTGTACTTGTGATTTGTTAAATTAGCCTTTACTATGCATGGACAAAGAGATTCATAAATGCTGGAATTGTTACTTTGCTTGTTACGTCATGCCTGCTTAAACATTCTCGATCTTTTGGCGTCTTTTTTTTGTCTATCAGTGGGAGTTCTCTCCCTCTATAAGCCCTGTTCTTTTAAGCTGATCTGAACGGCTGAACGGATGAATGGCTGAAACGACTGAACTTTTCGAGAGCTTCTTGAGGTAATCTCGAGATTCGGATTCATTTTGTTTGACTTGCTTTTTAAAGCGTTAGAACCCACCTTCAAAACAGTGAAACAACGGACTAAAAAAACTCAAATCATATGTGTTTCTTAAACGTAGATAAGTCGTTAGCCGTCAAGCCGTCAAGCTGAAAAGAACTGAGCCTTAAAAAATTTGAAATACATAGATGAACACACGGATGATTTCTGTTGCTTCTTGGCCCATTTTTTATTAGGAATAGCATCTTCTTAACTCCATTGTTAAGACAAATCATAGCTGAATATCCCATGATAAAACTGAAATTTTTTGAAGAATGATAAAACTGAATTAATCTACAATCGTATACAACGAAATACTACCTCCGGTCACAAAAAGAAGTCACCATTGACTTTTGAGACATCTTTGACCATTCGTCTTATTCAAAAAAGTTATGTAAATATCATTTATTTTTTGGTGATTTAGTTTATTATTAAATAGTTTTAAGTATGACTTATATTTTTATATATTTATAATTTTTTTGAATAAGACGAATGGTTAAAGACGTGTGCAAAAGTCAGCGAGGACTTCTTTTTGTGACCGAAGGGAGTAATTTGATAGATGGATACCCCTTAAACAACAATGACATGCCCGTCCAAATGTCGCACTAGGTCTTAAATGAGTAATAAAACATAAAGGAGAGAGGTTCAATGCGAAATTAAGGAATGAAGTATGCCGAGGCTAGTGTTTGGTCCAATGCCATATACATATATTAGGCGTGCAATGAAATGATCAACACATATCATACTCCTTTTTTATGTAAGTTTTGCCATAAATATATATCACGGCATCATCAGAAGTGCCTTATTTTCACCCCCAGCCTGTTATTGCAAGAGAGGGGTGATCACCGTAGGTTTGCTTTTGATATGGATAGGTGAACAGTGATGGGTGGCCAGATAGGGTGGAGTAGAAAATATGTGGTAGAGATTGTGGTTGGCAGGTTGGGCACGGTTAAAAAACAGGGACGTGTAGTGATAGAGAGAGATTTTTAATACTCCTTCCGTTCCAAATTATAGTTCACTGTTGACTTTTGTTGATCATTCGTCTTATTCAAAAAATATATATAAATATTATTTATTTTGTTGTGATTTGTCTTATCATTAAACATACTTTAAGCATTACTTATATTTTTGCATGTTTGCACTAATTTTTTTAAATAAGACGAATGGTCAAAAGACGTGTTCAAAAGTCAACAGTGAACTACAATTTGGAACGAAGGGAGTATGTACGTAGTAATAGGATTTGAGAAATATATATGGTGGAGCAAAATAGAGTGACGTTGTAAATGCTGATTAACTTTTTTTTTTTTGAGAAGGATGCTCGTATCCCATCCAGCTTTCTAGCCAGAAGCATCTTCGAACTACTAGTATTTGTTAGGTACATTTTGTGTGGCATGGCATGCTGTTGGGGCAGGGAAAAAAAATGCATGTCTATGCAAATGCAATCGAAGTGCTGCACATTGACGCTGTTGCTTGTGTGTGCCCACAGCGCCACAGCGGCAGATGGATGCTCACATGGCTGACGAGGCGAAAATGCTCCTGCTCACTGCTCACTGCTCAGCACGACGGGGCGATGCGTTCTCTCCTGCAGCGCCGGCAGGCCGCCGCAATGCCGCATGCAAATCGGCGCTCTACTGTTCTACAATTATAGTCCATAATTGTACTGGCTGCCATTAATTGGTGGCACGAGTACTGCCAATTTTTTTGTACTGCACGATCTATGATCTAACTGTTAAAATATGCGAGGTTTTAAACCCATGCATTATTAATTTTTATAGCACACTCGGAGACCTATGTGCAGAAGGGTAAGCAATACATGCATCGATGCATGAATACTCGATTCTTTCATAAGTGCAGCTTTCTTTTGCAGTTATTTACGCTTTGATTTCGGGGTCAAGCGCAAAGTTAGACAGAGAGGGGTCAAGTATCAAATTAGGCATGCCTTTTGTCTTTCATGTATTGTTTAATTTGTGTGTCTAGTATAACTTGCGTGGCAAGCCTAACTTGTCAACTTGATGATATCCTGCTTTTGGATGACCCCTTCCTGTGTGCCTGTAATAAGTACCGATTTGCATCCTTGGAAGAAGAGTAGAGTTGAGAGAAGAGATTGCACACACGAGAAAAGGGATTTTGCCTCTTAATTCCTATTCTTGTGCCGTTGTATATAGCTCAATCCATCCCTCTGCACTAGCATGCATCGGAGAGGGGGGGAAAGCAGGTCTCTGAAACCCTTCGATATCGAGATCTTGCACTGGGAGACGACGAATATGGTTTTAAGGAAGTGTTAAACGCTACTAGTTGATCATTGTTGTTTGCTTCAGACGTCGACTACTTCCTCGATCTACGTTGTGACTGGTGTCGACTACATCTCGCAACAACGGGTCATCATCGATTTCGATCGAGTGCAAGGTAGATAGATACGTGTTTTCTACCCATGCAAGGTCATTTTCCTGCTGTGCGGATTGTTCCATGTAATATATTAATGCTTGTTCCATTGATTTTGTGTACGTTTAAGTATCTATATATGTGAGTGATATCTATGCATGGTGCAGCTAGCTACATGCACTAGTTATATTTATCCTTACTGTTAGCTAGTTAAATAAGTGATTGAGTTAAACCCGAAAATGCGTTTATCTCGAACGCTATCCGCACTCCATATATAAGCCGACGTACGGTCACAGAGCTATATATCTAGGCAGCTAGCAACGCTACCAAACGTTGCACAATAATCAGCAAATGGTTCACAAGAGTGCGACAATTAACATGAATTATTCAGCTACCAGCAGAACTATCGACAACATTAAGAACGAAGAGAGCTCGATCGCTAAATCATCAATCGGTTACCAATTAATAATACGTACGTACGTCAATCATTCAGGGCCGAGCACACGCTGGTCGAGCTAGCTACTCGATCTGGAGCGAGCAAGTTCATGCACCTGATGAATTAGGCCGCGGCAATGCATGCAGTTCCTTTAGCATACACATGCATAATGCACGCGCGTAGCCCCGGACAGCGACCAGACACATTCTCCATCTCGCATTCAGCACTCGTTATAACTAGCTAGCTGCATTGCACATTTGCATGCATGCGTAGGTGCATGCACGTACGTCCCTGACCGATCAGTGGGTGACCTGACGAGTGTCGAGAGCGAGCTGAATGGGACGCATATGCTACGATACAAATTAATTTCGTGATCACGATGAGTGTACCTACATGCACTGATGCACATATATATGGTCCCATTCCTTGAGAAAATGGGGTGTTGGGCGTCGGGAAGGCAGAGCCACAAGGGGGAGTAATTAGGGCAACGCTGACCCCTTTGACCGATATGTGGACGCAGCCATGCATGCAGCCGCCTCGATCGCCATGCATGCAGCCGCTCGATCGTGTGAGTTCTGCCCATGAGTGTCGACACAGCGAGGGAGATGCATGGTTACATGTGGGGTTTTCTCTTGATGCATATATACTCCATTCATTTGGCTCGATACAACGGCGAGGAGAACGGGGCGAAAGTAAAATCCCACGATAGCTGGGGTTCCTGTCGACGACACTTGTATTATCACACGATCCGTGTCAAGATTCACGTTAAGTTGAATATTTATAACCCTCTCTTAAATTTCAAATCGTAAGTAATCAGGGTTTTTTTTCCTTCTTCCTCTTCTCTTTCGAGTCGAATTGAACCAGCCAATGGGCCGCACGCGGCGCCCACGCTCGGGCCGGCAATGTGGTTGGGTGGTGGCCAGCTCGGGATAGAGGAGGAGGGAGAGATGAGGAAGAAGAAGCATAGTTGTTTTTTTAGAAAGTTTAATGGGTGTTTATATAGAAAAACCGTTTGGGCTAGAGAAAGGATCTTGCCGCGGATCAGATAGTCAAAAAGTTGCCGGAAACCCCAAGTATTATGAAAAAAACACTTTCAGAGCGAAGTATATCTAAACATATGATTAAACCAATAGCTAGGTAAATTTTGCCCCTTCTGTATATTGTACACAAGTGCTCTAATTTGATAAGTCATTTTCAGGATAAATTTGGTTTTGGCCAAAAGGACGTGTTTAGTCATTTTCAGTAAGTTTGGTTTTTAATTTGCAAAGGAAGTGTGTAAGTGCGACCCGTAGAATAGTCAAATTTATAAAGTTAAAGCAAAATGCCGGAACGGCAATAACATTTCTTGATGCTCAGGCTCGATCAGGTAGTTTATGAGGTCTGACCAAGCCCAAGATCGTCAGAGCATGATCAACAGGCTGATTGACTAATATAGGTAGTACCGTTACAACCAAGATAAGTTAATCTATTACACACTATATATCTTTTGAGAGGATCAAATAATTCACGCATGCATATCTTTATTTAAATAGGATTCGTGGCCGGACAACGTCCGTTTCATTGCATGCATGTTAGGTTAGGACCAGCTATCTACCAATAAATCATTAAAAACATGGTCAATGTTAGCTATAGCTAGCTAATAAACAGCGTGCATTATATTTTCGGAATTCGGATTATTCAATTATCAATATATCTTGGTTAGTAGTTAACCTATGGCTAGCTATATCAGCGTACGGCGTACGTACGTACATTTGACTGTGAAGCAAATAGGTTGCACTTGTTTGTCACACACCGAAATATTCTCGTTATTTTACTGGTTATATAGTTAATTAGCAGTAGTGGAGAAAAAAATATACTGTAATAGTTAATGCTGCCTAGCTCGATCGTGTACGCATAATTAGTGTAGCTCCCCGAGCTGTCTTATTTAATTTGTAGGACGTTTTTAATTCGACGGGTGACGATGGTTTATGACAGTCACATGCTAATACGTCGCTAAGCTAATCAATAAAAAATACCTCCATCCCAAAATATAAGGCGCGGTTTGATTTCAAAAAAGTTAAACTTAGTAAACTTTGACTATAAATTAATCAAATTATATGCAGCGTTAGTATACAAAAGTTGTACCAATATGTTTATATTTCAAAGTGTTTTTGATACAATATCCTCTTTGTAGAAATTCATAATATATAATAGAGAAATTTAACGGTCAAAATTAATCTTGGAAGACTTTCCTGAAATCAAAATACCCCTTATATTTTGGGATGGAGAGAGTACCGATCTAGAAAAAATCATTCAAATATCTACATATATTTTTTCGGTAATTAATTAACAAACCATGAGCTAGAAGCTGTACGCACTGATTAATTAGAGCCGCCGGCAACGCCGATCGAATCTAATGATCTGGAAGCCATGCATGCAAATTCGATCGGCTCGCGTTGTTCGCGTGGTTAATGATGAAGGCACGCTACAAACTTACGTCGGCCTTGGCCAAGAAGTGATATCGGCAAATATACGTTGCTCCTATAGTGTATCACATATGCACATATCTGAGAGCAAAATAACGGGGATGTGTACTCGTAATTATTAGCATACCGTAAGTTACGTGGTAGTAGTAAACAGGGTTGTGACGTGTAATTAACATTTGCTTAGACAATGAGAAAATGTTCGTCCAACACACACAACTTAAAGCTACAAAAGAGACTATAGAAAAACATATAGAGCCGGAATTAAATGCAGAATATATAAAATTAATCTTCACGTATTGCTAAATCTTCGTTCGATCATGATTGGCGAAGAGAGCCAATGCAACCACCTTAGGTGCTTAACATTTTCTTCCCCTTCGTGTGATTAGCGTACAGCGATTAAAATTAGTGGTAAATCTTATAATCCACATGGATTTATACTCCACAGCTTATAATCCATATATCCGTTTATCAACATCGATGATCTTATATGATCTGTATCCCGTATTCGACATTGGTCATGTCCGTGTCCGACATTAATTAATTAAATATCTGTTTTTATATTTGTATCTGACATTGTTCATACTTGTATCCATATCTGACAAAAACTATTGATCCCAACTATATCCGATCCATTTACACCCCTGGTTTTTTTATAAGCAACAACAAAATATATTATCATGTACAACCGTACCCAACATGATTACACAAGAATCCATGAACAAGACTAGGACTAGAGGACACATTAGATCCCTAAATTACAGAAGCATGAACTGATAAAACTTCTAAAGGATTAGGCAGCAGCCGAGCACCCAAGATGTCTAAATTAGTATCATCCTCTAGGCACACTCGGTGGACCATCTTCTCCTTCCACACCCCATCAAGCAATAGCTCGGACCAAAGTAGTGGGAACTCATGATCCCCCAACCCTAGCACAACAATCCAACCTTGAAAACTTCACCTAGATCTAACAATCCTAGGCTGAAAACCTTCCACCAGACTGGAGCTCGAAGTGGAACAACATCACCGCCATACCGCCCGGCCCAATCTGAGGTCGTACGTGCTTGAGGTGGGGTGAGGGCACCCAAGCCCAGGGGCCCCACCCCTTGAGCTACGATGCCTCCTATGGATTTTTTAGTTAAGAATACTGCAAATGATCTTGTCAGATAGAGATAGACCCATGTCTGATATGGAGATTTTTGAGTTTGTCAGGGAAGTGGATTGTTATCCTAATAATTATGTGGCCTACCGGATCTTATTTATTGTGCCGGTAACTATAGCATTGACTGAAAGAAGTTTTTCAAAATTAAAATTATTAAAGTACTATTTAAGGTCTACAATGTCTTAAGAAAGATTAAACGGTCTAGCAACTTTATGTATTGAGAAGAAATTATTGTATGATATTAATGTTGAGGCCATCATTGATGATTTTGCATATAGAAATGTTAGAAGACATTTCTAATATTATCGTTACAAATGTTTGAGGTAAAAATCTTACTTTTGTGCTTTTATCTTTTTATTGGTAACAATTTCTATAATGCATCGAATAGTGTCTTTTAAGTTGATATATAGTAGTATAAAAATATTTTGATACTTATGTTAGGTACCTCCATTTATAATTTTGCTCTAGACCCCAAAAACTCGTAAACGGCCCTGTGTGAAGCACAACTTGCATCAACTCTACCTAAGACTCTAGGGCCAACCACCACAAGGAAGAAACTTAGAAGATAATTTATTAATAAATCTTGTGTTAGGTTTTGTGTCAAATATATGTACAAATAGGTTATATGGACTCTGTGTTGTAATAGGCAGGGTTGATTTAGACACTACAGGAGGCAGCTACAGTATCGACGGCCCAAGCCGTCGATAAAAATCTAAGAACCGTCGGGAAAACTTAGTGTCGACGGCTGACCGTCGAGAAACGGTCGTCGAGAGAGGCCGGTAGTGTCGACGGAACTGTTTCGACGGCAAAGACAAAGACCGTCGATACAGGCACTGAACACGCTGTCACCGGCACGTTTGCCTCTGTTTCGACGGCCGATTAATGCCGTCGACACTACTTACGGTGGGACCCACAGAGGCGATGGCAGATGATGTGGACCGAGCAGACAGTATCGACGGTATCTACAGCCGTCGGTAAATTCCGTTGGAAGTAGTCTCGACGGCTGATTTTGGGCCGTCGATACAGGCTCCACTGCTATGCAGTATCGACGGCTGTACATTAGCCGTCGAGATAGGCTCAATGCAGAAAAAAATATTTTTTATATTTTGTAAAAACGCAGATTCTGTACGCCGCCGCTTACCTGGAAGAAGTGACAAAGAAGACCAAAACCCAAAATACCCCACAATGCATATATATACCCCTCGTCGCATATTTGCGACCACAATTCATCCAAACCATAAAATACACAAAATAAACATTACCACATATTCACAAGCACATATATAGCACATCGAAGTCCACAAGCTATCATATAACAAATATAAGATGAAGTTTGCAACTAAAAGTATGAAAGTCAAAAGTAAAGCTAGCTAGCTACTGATCAGGACGAGGATCGTTCTCCGGTGGGTTCTCTGGGCGATTAGGCGGCTGGGTGAATAGCGACGGGGCACTCGCAAAGAGGTCGGTGACCCAGTTGGGATTTTCGTAGGTCACCGATGTGTCTCCTCCCTCCTGGCCACGGATTTCACCATGAGCCGTTGAACCGGAACCCTGCATGTGTACAAAACAGTTAGTTATTAGTTTGTCACGTTTAAACGGTTCGAAACATGAGTTAACGACTTACCGCGTCGTAACATACTGGAAGCCACCATGTGGGCGAAGCCGGGCCCACGATTCGCTGGTGGAGCAGCGTGGTGCCGTGAGGGTGTAGGGCGGTGCCCATCCACCGCAAAGCGGTGGCGGACCCCCGTAGAAGGTCGGACCGCCAGTAGTACCACTGGGACCAGCCTACAATTTCATGGATATCTAACTTGTGAATGGAATTGTAATAAACGACATGTGGATGGATATTAAAGGTTTAAAGACATTACCCGCCCAATCGAAAGCGACTCGGATAAGCGAACCTCTGCTCGAACTCATATCGTTGCCTCGCCATCTCCGCCTCCGCCTCTGTCTGCTTCTTCTTGGGTCCTCGACTCTCCTCGGCGCTGCATCATCATCTCGCTGCTCTCCTCCTTCTCCCGCTCCCTCTCCTCCCTCTCCTGCTGCCTCTCCCTCTCAATGCGGGCCTCGAAGGCGCGTCGGCTCTCTGTTTGAGAGTGGGCAGCCCTCACCTGAGGCATGTAATCCTCCGACCTGTAACAAAGCGATGTTAGTGGTTACAAAATATCACCTGAGCTGACACGTACAGAAATTAGACGGTATGATACCTCAGGTGGTCCCCTCCGATCGCTAGCTTCCCATGAGCCTCCCGTCCATAGCCTCATGTATGACCAGAGGGTCAAGGGGCTCCTCTTCTGGGTCTAACTCTTGGCCATGCTTATCAGCGAAAGCCTCTCTGTAGCATGCCTGCATTTAAGTGAAGATAATCGAGTTAGAATATATACACTACAAGGAGAATACCCCTTTCCCAACGCATGGATCCGTTGTTAAAAGGCCAAATAGGCGTTGCTAGGCTCTATACCAACGCATGATAAATGCGTTGGCACTGGAGGCGTTGCAAAGGTCTATTAATACACATATAGAAGCGTTGGTAACGAGCCAAAAAAGCGATGCGAGGTAACGACGCATATCTCGCAATGCATCTCGATGCGTTGTTAATTAGAACCAACAAAATCATTTTCATATGCAAATACACATTGCAACTGACATATTATTTTTTCTAATCATCACATTTCACATTGTGCTCTGATTGCTCATATATATATAAATAATGCATAAAGTTATCATCAATCTAGAAAATCACAAGAGATATGTATTGCATCACAGAATATTCTGTTACATTATAATGGAAATATCATCAAAATATTCCAATTCATTACAGTGGTAATATAACCCCTAAAGAAAAAATCTATATAAATCAGTATATCATCTGAATCATTATGAAATGCCAATCTCTGGCAATGCAGTAGCCAACATCTATCTTGAATGATGCTTTGAGACTGAAGTGCTCCAACAATGTAGGATTATTGCAGATGTATCCTCCTCTAGGACTAGCCCATTTGTTCATCTTTTGGTTTCTTGCACATGCGGACGTGTGCCACTAGCTCATCTTCTTGAATGTATATACTGTACACAATCATCCATCCAAATTGTACTTCAATAGTATAGCATGAATCACTGTGAAAAAGCAACCAGAAAGAATTAAATCAATTAATCAAACATTGACCAAAATTTGGCGGTAATGTCAGTCTCAGTATAATAATATGGACAGATATATGCATTTTTGGTGCTAAACTTAAAGAAACTTACATTGTTTCAGAAAATAGAAACTTGAGATTTATAAAGTGCAAGAAGACACTAGTAACAGTATACCATTCATCCAGCATTTTGCTAAGCTCACTTTGTTTACTTCTGCAGCTCCCAAATTGTCTCTCTGTACATTAAGATATTTAGGAGCATTAATCTTGGAGATATCATTATTTATATTCAACGCAACCAACAGGAGATATCATTAGTGTCGAATATCCTAATAATCAGAGCTCCTATCGTACATGTAGAAAGTGCTATCCCAATTTGATTACTCGAATCTTGAATATTGTTCGTTGAACAAAAACAACCTAACTAAATAATGGAATTAAGGGAAGTAACATATTTCTTAGTGCTGATGGGTTAACAAAAACCTGCCACTCCTTAGGGTCTATCCGGCCATCTCCGATTGAGTCTGCTTGACTGAATGTTTGCAGTCCAGAAGGAGCATCAGAAGGCATGTTATTAAGCAATGTTGTGACTAAAGGAAGCAAGCCATTGTTGTTACATGCATAAGCTTGTTTGAGTAAACCTTTCCATGTCTTTCAATATAAACAAGCCCCCCTTATTTGTCAACACCGTGAAAGCCATAAGGATAGTATTGTAGAAGGGAGTATAAGGTCATTACAGTAAAAATCCTACAGAACAAAAGAACTTCCAAGTCAATTATTATTAGCAACCAAAAAAAATCTGAATAGCATCAGCAAATAACCTTAGGTATGAACCACAACAATTTCCTGAGTATCATGGTACTTCTTGTACTGATTAAAGACACGTGCGCTTACAAATTCCATCCAGCAACTCAGCCTGCCATAATACAATTATCCTTGAAGAACCTATACATATTAGATTAACAGACAACTCAGAAATTTTAGCAAGATTGCAGGTAACAAGACATGTATTGCTTACTAGTTTTACCTCCTAAAACATAAAAGAACCATGATAAAGTACGCAAAAAATACATTCTACTGAAACATGCCCAATCTGCTTCAATCTGCATACAAACCAGGTAAAAGCGAACCATCAAATCGTTAAGAATTTTTATGGGTGTACTCACCGATCCAGATTTAGCCTACAAATTAAATTATTGTATAAGAGAACATGCAGACAGAAAAAGGGAGAGAGAGGAAGGAGGAGCGCCTCACCAGCAAGGGGCAGCTCCATTGGTCAGGGGCGCAGTGGTGACAATCGGGCAAGCCATCCACAGCGGCGGTGATTGGTAAAGACCGGCGGCGCCGACCAGCTCCTGGTAGGGGCTGCGCGACCGCTGGAGGCAGTCCCCGTCGATCCGCCATGGGAAGGAAGAGGGCGTCGCCATGGGGGGAGGAGGCATCACCGTCAAATCTTCCATCGAGGCAGGGGGCGCCGCCGTGGGGGAAGGATGCATCTCCATTAGATCCGTCATGGAGGAAGGTGGTGTCGCCGTGAAAGAGCTCGTCGCTGTTTGAGGAGCTGCACGCCGCCTGGGGTCTGGGGAGGGATGGATCAAGAACGAGGAGAGAGGAGGAGGGATTTGGTTGCGGTGTATGGATAGGGCCTGGTGGGGGGAGAACGGTTAAAGGGATAAGGTGGGCTGGGCCAGGAGGTGGAGAGTTCGCTAGGTCGCACGGTGGATGCTTCGCCACGTTTTGACATTCTGTTGCCAAACATGCGTTGCCAAAGAGCGGTTTCTCTTGTAGTGATAATTGTGTACAAACTAATTGATATATTATTGCGTACCTCTCGTTGCGCAGCTACAGGGTCTACAGGACCGAAGGAGCCATCCTTTTTCTAGGAGGTGTGGCCCCTCCGGAACACCGACAGCCAAGACGAAAGCTGGCCAGTCGTGGCGCCCTGCATCGTACAAGTGTAGTGTCGATATATTCCTAATAACTTGAAACGTAACAAAATCGAAATAGTGAAGGAATAGCATTACCATTCTTTTCCTCAGTTGAGCGAACGACGACTTGCCGGTCGTCGTTTTGCTCGTCATCGCTGCTCGGTTCTTCTTGGCATTCAAGAACTTTTCCTTGAACGTCTCGCTGGCCCAGTGCTGCGACAGAGCCTCCCAAGCATCTGGGGCGTTCGACATCCAGTCTGGTCGAACCTGCGCGTACTCTTGAGCCTCGAGGTACAGCTTGCGCGCGTCGGCCTGCGTGATCTTCTCGCCCTTCACAATCCTGAGAAGACAAGTGTCGGGGATAAAATCACGGCCCATTGCCATGGCCCACTCCCTGACGGTCCAATCGAACAGCCTACTAGGGCCCAGTTCCCTGGAAGGTTCTATCAGGCCCATATGCATCCTCGCCGAATGCCTTCTTGGTGGAGACGGCATGTATCGACTTAGGATTCATGTTTGAATCCGACTCGAACAAGAGTTCTGCGCGGCTACGTGAAGACCCGGACGTTGGTTTTCCGGATTGGAATAGGAGTTGTGATCCCCAAGACTAGGAGTATGCCTTATCTGCCTCGGGATATATTTGGCATGTCAAGTTCGTTACAATCTCGTAGTCGGCCCGATATTCCCTCGGTAGGTCGGTTTGCTCTGCAATATATAAACAAAGCCCCTACGGCGTGTAGAGGGACGAGTTTTACGACTTGAATCTACATCTTAGCATCTGGCTTAGAGCTTTACACCATAATCTCGCCGAGACTTGTTCGCCTCGCCGAGCCACCTCTTGTATTCATCTCGATATATAAGAAAGGCCGGCGTGGGGCTATTATCTCTCGAGAGGCTGAACCAGGATAAAACCCCCGCCTCCCGCTCGTTGATGTTCGTGGTTGTTCTGCGGTCTCCTATCTCAATCTTCAAGAACCTTAACGACTTGAGATCGTTATCTCAACCGTCGGCGCTTGGCGCCGTCCGGGGAGACGCAGACGAGCATGTCGAACTCTATCGGCGATCAGAGATTCTCCCGAGGACTACGACTCGGCGGCGGGATGTCTCTTCCTCGCCAGATCGGATCGATCCTTCGATCTTGATCGCCTTCCAGATCTGGTTCCCAGCTCGTGCTCGGGATCGATCTCCTCGCCCAGTGCGACTCTTCGCCGGCGCGGTTCGTCCGCGACGAGCTCCGTGCTCGAGGATCGATCTTCGCCGGGCGGCTCTTCGTCCGGGCCTGGCTCTCCTCCCGACGAGCTCCGTGCTCGTGGATCGATCACTTCGGCCGGGCGCTCTTCGCCCGGCGCTGTCTGTCCTCGCGATGAGCTCCGTGCTCGGGAGTGGATCAAAACTCCTTCCGGATCCCGGGCATTCACTGGCGCATGGATGACGGAGAGAGTGACCAACAGACTTGGAACATCGACCCGGCTTCAGAAATTCCTCGTGTAGGTCTTTTCGCTTCCTAGCCACATTTGTTTCAAATTTTGCGCCTTAGTTCGTCCAAGTCTCTGGCCGCCATGTAAAGTTCAACCATTTGAGCGGTGAATGCTCGCGCCCTCTGCGGTCCTCCTCACCACTTGTCTTCTCGGACTACTCTTTCTCTCTGGTAACACTTGATGGTCGCCTTGGTCTTACGAACTCTTGGCTCCGCAATCTTAAGGGTTTTCCCTGCCCGTATCTGGTTTCAACAAGTTCCTAAACTCGGAGTTGCGTAACACGGCATCTAGCCTCGCGGCTAAGCCTGTTCTCGTAAGCCCTCCGCGGCAGAGGCACTTACCGCTCACGGCACAACCACTTGGCAAAGCCTGCTCTCGTAAGCCCTCCGCGCCAGAGACACTTTCTTTGTTCGGTTACCTTTGGAATCGCTTAACTTACGTTAACGGCGGCCTCGAACGAGTCGATCAGATACGGTGTCGCTCTAACTCTCTACGCACGTGCTTGAAGTCGCAAGTTCAGGTCTTCATGCATCGTCTGCACGGTGGCTAGGCGCCGCTCTTTCTCTTGTGCACTGCTCGAGTTCGCAAACTCAGTCCTCGAGTACCGCACAACGGGGGAGTTAGGCTAAGCGTTTTACACCGTTTTCCATAAAACTTTCTAGCTACTGCGCTTGCTCTTGGTTTTGGTTTCGTTCTTTGTCTTTTCTTTGCTCCTTTTGCGAGGTCGCAATTGCTCGGTTAGACTCTCGCCTGATTCAAGCGGCGCTTTCGCGGTCTTGAGTCGCTCGGCCGCCTCCTGAGGATCGCCTCTCCTCGGTCGATTGGGACTTGAACTGAATTTCGCAACCCGATGCGCTTTCGCTTCCCGCCTTTCCTTAGCATTGGTTTTCCAAAACCTCGTTGGTCTTCGCTCCGTGGCGCCTCGCAGACGAAAGCATGTCTTTTATCTGGCGGCGACCAGACAGCCCGGTTAACCGAGGCGGTGCACCACCGATGGAGTTCTCATCCACCGTAGTCGATTCTCATCGCAACGGGCACTCTGGCGCTGGTTCCGCACTCCGCCGGCGACACTCAACGCCGCATGTGTCCATGCCCGGATAAGATTTCGCCTCGCGCTTTTGCTCGCGGCTAAGGTCCCGATCGCCTTCCTCGGTTAGCGGTCTTAGCCACGCTGGTTGCACTTGCCCGCACATCGCCTTTTTTTATCCATGCTACGCCCTTCCGGCACGGTAATCCGGAGTAATGCACCACCTACGAGTCCTCGCCCACCGTAAGTCGATTCTCATCGCAACGGGCACTCCTAGCGTCGGTTCCGCATTCGCCGAGGTGACACTAACGCTATCGGGGGACGTACCCGGAAAAAATTATGTTTTGTGCGGGTAGGTCGTCTTTGCGTGTTTTCCAAAACTCGCTTTGCTCTTCTTAGAGCCTGTTCTTGCTCTCTTTTTCCCTTGCTGGCTCGTTTCTTGTTTGTCTTCTGCAGGAAGTACAGGAACGGGGAACATCAGACTCCGGTGATGGTCGTGGCGAGGTTCCAGGCTTCCCCACCAAAACCGATGTCTGCATCCCTCTCTTCCGGGTTTGCTCCGCGCATGCCCGTAGACTCGATTCACTTCACCACGTATGATTTCTTGCCTTTGCCGTCTCGACCTTCACGCTTGGCTAAGTCAAAGTAGTGCGCCACCAACGAGTCCTTGCCACCGTAAGTCGATTCTCATCGCGAACGGGCAAGCCCATCGTAGTCGATTCTCATCGCACGGCACTCCAAGCGCCGGTTACGCACTTGTCAAGACAACGCTAACACCGCCGCAAGGAATACGCCATGGGTAAAGCTTTGATTTCACACGTTCTCTTGCGGCTCGATTGCATCGGGTTGTGATTCACCTCGCCCGCGGTTCTTCGCCGGAGCGCGATCCGTCCCGCGACGAGCTCCGTGCTCGGGCCGGATCACTCGCGACCGGCGCTTCTTCGCGGGCCAGATTCTGTCCCATGACGAGCTCCGTGCTCGGGTGGATCACCTCGCACCGGCGCTCTTCGCCGAGCGCTGGCTCTACTATGCACGTCTTCGCTGGTCGCACTTTCTAGTTCCTTTAACAAGCTCCGTGCTCGGGGACTAGATCTCCTTACTTGGTTCCTTTGACGAGCTCTACGCCCGGGGACTGGGTCACCTTACCCCTCGTATGCATTGTCTGCTCCTGGCACACGATCTACGTCTAGGGGCACATCACCTTTGCTTCTGAGCGTGACATTCGCTCGAGAGCGCAATCTCTATTTTCTCGCAAGCTCTGGCCCGAGAGGTGGTTCCTATCTTTTCTAGGCATCCGAATGTTCGGATGCAGCAAAGACGAGTCCGCCTCGTGACTTGCTATGTTCATTCTCCCTAAGATCGATCGACCGGATGCGGTGGTACGCTCTTCACAACTAAGAATCCAATCCTCCTTGATGACGCTCACCTCAAGGAGATGATTCACCTCACTTCTTCCGATTTACGATCGAAGGTGAGTGCTCGCTTTCGGACGGATGTTGCTTCTCGCTCGACGCAACGGAGTTGCTCGGTCTCGATCGGGTTTGTTCGGTCCCGAACAAGTCTTGTTCGATTGAACCATAGCTCGTTCGATGCTTTGTTGCGCGTCTTTATAGCAGAAAAATACCCTCTTCAGGATTTAGAGTCTCAAGAGGAAGACCCCACTCTAGTGAGTCCTTCCACTTGAGTCTCGGGGCTAGCCGTCGGGATAAAATCACGCCCATTGCCATGGCCCACTCCCCGACGGCCCAATCGAATGTACCTATTAGGGCCCGGGCCTCGAAGGTTCTATCAGCCCATATGCATCCCCGCCGAAACGCCTTCTTGGTCAAGACGGCGTAATCTTGACCTAGGATTCATGTTTGAATCCGACTCGAACAAGAGTTCTGCGCGACTACGTGAAGACCCGGACGTTGGTTTCCCGGATTGGAATAGGAGTCGTGATCCCCAAGACTAGGAGTATGCCTTATCTGCCTCGGGATATATTTGGCATGTCAAGTTCGTTACAATCTCGTAGTCGGCCCGATATTCCCTCGGTAGGTCGGTTTGCTCTGCACTATATAAACAAAGCCCCTACATCTTAGCATCTGGCTTAGAGCTTTACACCATAATCTCGCCGAGACTTGTTCGTCTCGCCGAGCCACCTCTTGTATTCATCTCTGATATATAAGAAAGGCCGGGCGAGGGCTATTATCTCTCCGAGAGGCTGAACCAGATAAAACCCACGCCTCCGCTCGTTGATGTTCGTGGTTGTTCGGCGTGTCTCCTATCTCAATCTTCAAGAATCTTAGCGACTTGAGATCGTTATCTCAACCGTCGACAACAAGACAAAAGTAAATTATTCATATTGAAACCATATGCGGCAAAAAGACAAAAAAATAAGTGAATACCTGTGGAAATCTCGAACGGCAAAGGACCTGCACTCGACATCGATCCTCGCACCTTCTGCTTCGCGTTCCTATCCATGACAGAATTGATGTCGTCCTCCTCCAAACCCGGACGCGGACGATACCTAAGCTGAAAAGAGATAAATCCGAATGAACAATAGTTGTCAATCGTCTGTGATATGTAAAAAACAAAATTGATCGAACTCACTCAGAACTCCCGCCTTATCTCCTCGGCGGTGGTGCTGTCCCCATGAGGTGCCACATTGTAGTCATCCCAAGAGTAAGCGGGATGTTGTGCCCCCTCCTCTCCCACCATGCCAGGATAGTACTGGCGCACGAGGATGCCAAGTGCGTTAGCTGGCTGGGTATCCGCTTTGTTGGGTTGAACACAGGATAAGTTGCTACAGAGAATAAAAGTAAGTTAGTATATTTAATTGACAACAAATTAAAGAATTAGAATATTACCTGTCGCCATCCGGCTCGATCACGATCCGCCTGTGAGGATATCTCGCCGCCTTGGGCAACTTGTTATGCCCTCTTACATACTCGGCAGCCCTCCGGCTAGAGCCCAGCTGCCCTGCACTCTATGTCAGTGCTAGGTCATCCTGGTCTGGCGTGCCCTCGTGGCCAGACTCAGGAGTGCCCCCTGGACCTCCTGGTCAAGGTCGTCGTCCTCGTCCTGCGAGGCGCTCCTCCTGAACTGTCGGTGAGGCATCCTGCATTTTGAAGTAATGTTAGTGCACATATTAGTAATATTAATACAACAAATTTAACATAATTTAACCATTATGAATACCATCCAGATTCTTTCCAGGATTCTTTGGATCAGGCACGATGACAAATAGAAACATAAATTCCTCTTTCATTAAATGTGACACCGGAAGATTCAGAGGCATAGTGAACACTGGCCAACAGGAATACGACGCAGCGATCATATTGAAAGGGGTGAACCCATCGGTGGCAATCGCCAGACGCACATTTCTCGGATCAGCTGCAAAGTCCGGATATTTCTGATCGAAGTTCTTCCACGCGTCCCCATCTGACGGATGTATCATTAAGTCGCCCTTCGCCTTTTACCTCCTTATGCCACCTCATCATTCTCCGCCTCTTAGGTCATGAAACACCGTTTAACTGCTTTCATCGATTGGAAAGTAGCGGAGCACTTTCCTCGCCACACTAGTCTGCCTCTTATTTCCTTCAACGTCGTCTACCTCGACATATCTTGACTCCCCACATTATTGGCCGGAAAATTATGACCGAACTCATCCATCATATCATTCACCCGATCAATCTCATCGAAACCTTCGTCGGTTGGGGGTGGCGGTGGTGGTGCCTCCGCCCAACGACTCTCCCCATGATAGACCCATCGACGGTACTCGCCTTATAGCCATGCGATATAGGTCTATCTCCATCCGAGCGCGGGTTCTTTTCTTACAATTCCCGCAATCAACACATGGACAAGTTACCCGGATGTTTTCGTTCTGATCCTCTGAAAAGCACGATTCAGAATATCTCGGTCTTGTCGCACTATTCGTCCGAGTGATGTCCGCTCCGTTGCCATCCTTCGTACATGCAACTCTGCCTTCTTCCATCCGAGTTGCCGACCATCGCCGCATATGAGGGGTTTACATTAGGCTTTGAAGGCTTCTAAACCCACCTCGACGACATCTCGAGCACCGCTGCGTTGCGAAGACGGGGTTCGAGACGAGATTTCGGCGGATAACCTAGGGGTTCTCCTAGTGCAACGATGGCCGGGAGCCATAAAAGCTCCCAAGCACTTATTTTATGCACAGGAGAACCTCTTAGGGTCATGCCGCCGAAAACCTCATCTCAAGCCCCTGTACCACAACGCGATGTGTACTCGAACGATCGTTCAGAGGTCGTCCCACCGACGCCCATAAGGGCTCCATCGACAATTCGAAACGCGTGTCACATCTCGTATTAGAACACAACGAATCACCGCCCGTGTTCCATACGAGATGTGCCGTTTCCGAACGGGAGACGTACGACTATAGGTAACATCCACTAAACTTATCCACAAACGCTAGCTAATCACACGGCAAACAGATTAATATATTTTTTAAATACATTTTCTACTATTTTTAAATTATTAAATATATTTCATACTATTTTTCTAAATTTTTAAATATATTAATACTATTTATTTAAACTATTTTAAAATTTTAATTAATGTTACTAATGACTAAGTTGTAATTAGTCTCGACTAACCATTATTGGCCGTCGACACTACACTGCCATCGTTTAAAAAAAAAGCCCGCGAAAGTACCTCGATGTCGTTGTAGAAGACGACGGGTGGTGGCGCTGGCGAGGCGGTTACTGAGCAACCCGTAGCGGTGGAGGTGAAGCGTGAGGCGGCGCGTGGCCGAGGTGAAGCGATCTTGGGGGGGCAGCGTCGAGATGGGACGGTCGGCGCCGGGGGGAATCGGGCGGCGCTGGTAAAGCAATGGTGGAGATGGGATGGGTCGGCGCCAAGGGGTAGAAGCGCGGTGCGGGGGAAGGGCGGCGCGGGCAGCGGTAGGCGGCGGGGCGGCGGAGGCGGGCGGCGGGCGGCGGGCGGGCGTCGGTGTCGAAGCGCGCGACGGGCGACGGAGGCGGCGACGTCGGTGACGGAGGCGTGGCGCGGGCGCGATTGAGAGTGAGGGCTCGGACTTGGCAAAAATGCCAAGTCCCGAGCCCTAGGGCATATTGTAAAAAGGCTCAGACTCGATGGCTGATGTAAAACCGTCGGTACTGCGAGCAACGACCAACGAGTGTCGACGGCCGGGGGATCAGCCGTCGATACTATTTGTAAACAGGCTAGACTCGACGGCCCCTTCAAACCGTCGGTACTGTGCGCAACGGCTAGCTTGTCTCGACGGCCATGTCTCAGCCGTCGAGAATATATAGAATGTTGCGACGGCTTTAGACCCAACCGTCGGTACTCTCGTCGTGCTTGACTGTATCGACGGCCTACTAAAATGCCGTCGATAGTATCTGTCCCGAGGGCAAGTGTTGACTACCGTCGAGGTACATTCCTTGTGTCGATGGCTTAATATAAAACCGTCGAGAGAGAGTTAAGTCTCGAGGGCAGCTCCCCCCAAGGGTTTAATCGGTCAAACGACTCTATTTGAATTTTAAAAAATTTGAAAAAAACATTTCAAATCATCACACCACACCTTGATGTTTTCTACATCAAATTACAAGTATAGAAAAAAAAATCAAAAAAATTAAAGCTAACATGGCGATGGCTCATTTGTAAATTGAAGATCTTCGGAGAATTTACAGTAAACGTTTACTATTTCATCCGTTTCCATGATTAGTAAACATTTGTTTGAATTTTATAGTATAGAAAAAACATATCATCACACACGACATTCATAGTATTTAAGTAATTATCATTACAAAACTTAAAGAAATTTGAAACGAAATTTAAATCACAATAAAACTAAAAAAACAGCACAAATTAAATTGTTTTCATACTACATATTTTCGACGGCCGGAAAGTAGCCGTCAAAACAACCTGAACTAATGTCGATGGTTTAACGGACAGCCGTCGAGAAAGGTAGACGCCGTTATGACTCGGTCGGTTCCGCGTGACATCTCCAAGCTGTATCGACGGCTCAGATATAGATCGTCGAGAGAGACCCAGGTGCATGCTCAGTATCGACCGTTATTTATTGGCCGTCGATACTAGGCAACATGTCTCGACGGTTATGTTTTGGCCGTCGATACAGAAATTGGCAGTCGACTCCGCATACGATTCCTGTAGTGAGAGTTGTAGTCAAACTCTAACCAAGCCTCCACTATATAAAGGGAGACGGGAGACAACCCTGGTGTAACCAGGTCAACGACTTCATAATAGTAGCATTGGCAAGAGGAGGTCAGCGGCCGGCATGTGATCGTGGCCAGGTCAGGCGGTGTGTTGCGGTATTTGGTTTGGGGAGGAGCGCCCATAATCAGAGCCCGCAGATGTAAGTGAAAGCTAAACTGCGTTACCAAACATCGTGTCTGCTTTTGTCGTTCGTGATCTTTCATCGGCGCATATCCTTATGACTTGTTTAACTATCGTCGAAGATAAACAAATAATAAATTCTAATTTACAAAATTAGATCTAAGCTCAAAACTTTGAGGACACAAAGAGAAAAGGGTCTTCTCCTTCTTTTCCTCCGACTAGATCAGTGAAGTTGAGATAGGCGAGGAGGCCGGCCGGGCCGGAGGAAGGACGACGTACGTGACTTGCGGCGGCGTTGTGAGTCCATGCGAAAACCGAGTATATTTACACCCCTGGCTTAATTACAGTGCGTAGTTATCATACGGTTGGTCAAGAAACGAATTTTTTTTTTAGACAAGTCAAGAAACGAATTAAGGGAACGCAATGATGCAGGCACTGTATCCGGTACTGTCCAGTGTGTCCATCCAAGCTAACTAACGGCATCGCACTCGTAGCTATATATATACGTGCATCGTGCATGCGTCCATGCATGTGCAGGCGCGGCGCCATACCGAATTATGGGATGCATGTGCGACGCGACATGTGTGGCATTTTATCTTTAGTGCCAATTATTGGCACCGCACGGTCGTACGCTCGATCGATCGGGCACAAGCTAGCGAAACCTATCGACTTATAATCATGGCTTAGCCCTCCTTAATTATTAATCGTGGGCGTTTGGGTGTCTCTATACGTCACTGATCCTAGTCTCTGCTTCGATGGAAATTTTGTCGGATTATTGTAGTTTGATTCATGATCACCTCCAACTTTCTAGATAGCCATATGTGCCGAGAGATATCCTTATTCAAGAGTAAACAATGATTTATGTCCACTTTTACTTTAGCTTTTGAGTCTTTTTTTTAATCTCGAATGCGAGTGTGAAAACTTTAAAGACAAGCAGAACAAATTGGATCTTGTTCTTGAAGGTATCACTACTATAATTCTAACTTTTACCGAGTGTGCAAATACTATCGGCCATTAGAAAATACCGTAGGACATGTATATGGCCGAGCGTATACTGTTGGTAACTTCCCCTCGGCCACCCATGGTGGGTAATTTGTGCAATTACCGACGAAACCCTCGGGAATGAATTTAGCGACAATTTTTGAAGCATTCGGAAAATGCATGGGTGAGTGACTTTAACTTATCGCCGGAAATAGAGAACACTCGAGAAAAGTATGAGTGAGCAGCTTTAACACACTGACGAAAACGGTAAACACTAGGGAAATATGGTGGAATAAATATAACCAAATTTAATGGATGAAATAGGAAAGGGGGCTACTAGGCGACGGATCCCTCGGCCCGCCCGACGGATCACTCCCACACCACGTGTCCCCGAGCCCCCACTCGGTCTCCATTCCTCCGCCCGCCCGAGTCCGCCTCGCCCTCACCCCTCGCTCTCCTCAGTAGCGTCCGCCTCCGCCCCTCCCTCCCCCCGCCGCCTCCTTCCTTCCCGCGCCGGCGCCGCCGCCTTCGCCCGCCCGCCGCCCGCCGCCTCCTTCCTCCTCCTCGCATTGCCTCTTGCTCCGCACACCCCGCCGCCCACTGCCACCGCCAGGCAGCAGCCTCGCCGCCTGGCCGCTCACCGCCGCCGCCTCCCGCCGCCGCCCGCCCACCCTAACCCGAGGGGTGAGGGCGTTCCCCTCCACCGCTGCCCACCCGCCGCCTCCCTCGGCTCGGGCGCCACCGCCGCCCCTAACGAGCCCCACCCACCGCCGGGTCCGCCGCCTCCCCGACCTCCTCTACACTCCACGGCCAAATATATTCCCTAACCCTAACCCGAACGGCGACGGCGCCCGAGGGCGACGGCGAGGTCGACGGCGGCAACGCTGAGGTCAGCCTCCTCCTTCCTCCTCCTTCCTTCTCCTCCTCCTTCAGACAAAGACGCTTGCGGGCGAAAGGGAGCTGGCAGCATGGCGAAGTGCGGGAGGGATCCCGTCCGGGACGGGACCCCGTTGCTAGGAATTTTCCAATAGGAAAAATATTTTCCTATCAGGATGAACCTCTCTATACACCCATGGTGGGTAATTTGTGCAATTACCGACGAAACCCTCGGAAATGAATTTAGCGACAGTTTTTGAAGCACTCGGAAAATGCATGGGTGAGTGACTTTAACTTATCGTCGGAAATAGAGAACACTCGAGAAAAGTATGAGTGAGCAGCTTTAACACACTGACGAAAACGGTAAACACTAGGAAAATATGGTGGAATAAATATGACCAAATTTAATGGATGAAATAGGAAAAATATTTTCCTATCAGGATGAACCTCTCTATGCATACTTGAACTTTGACATCATTTTTTTTTCCATTAAATCAAGTTAATTATAAATGTGTGTTGCATAGGACTCGAACCCATGACCTATTGAATAAAACTCTTCCACGTAGCCAACTCACCCCACACGCTGTTGTTTAAAATTGTACATGCATTCTTTTTTAACTCCTATCATTTTGTATACAATGGTCGAGTGTTTTGCTTTAAACCTTCGGTCATTCCTTGAATGGCCGAGGGTTCTCTCAAATGGCCGAGGGTTTTATTTTAACTGTCAGCCATCACCATGAATGGCTGAGAGTTTTATTTCAACCGTCGGTCATTCCCTTGAATGACCAAGTGTTTTCTTTTAACCGTCGGTTATTCTTTTAGATGGCCGAGAGTTTTAGTTCTACCGTTGGCCATTCGCCAAGGGTTTCCTAAAAACCATTGGTTATTGTTGCACCCTCTCGGTTAAGCATTTAATAGCCGACCGTTTTTTTTTCTAACACTAGGGAAAATATGCACCGTCGGTCACCTTAACTTTTATCGAAGGTTTGTAGGTAATTGTTCTTCACACTTGGCAAAAGTTAGATTTCTAGTAGTGTATCTTGAGAAGTTTTAAAATTTAGAACATAAGTGAATAAATAGATAAGACAAAAAAAGGGGAAAAACAATGAATCATGTGTCCGATGTGCTCAGACATGCTGGCCACACAACTTTGCCTCATCAATTCATGATAACATGCACTTTGGGTTCTACCATCATCTCAGGGCTCTCTGCTTCTTTCTCTCTTCTCTCTCTCTCCTTTTCTTTCTGAGACCAGAATATGTAGAAGTCCTTTTCTCATCTAACCTCTTAAATCTTCATGTGAGTTGAAAATTAAAAAAAGTAAAGGTAGCACTAGGACAAGCTAGCTGCAAGCCGTTTTTCGCCTGCGGTGGCCTTGTCACGCAGCCATAGATCGCCCTTTCCTTCTTCCTCTCCCTCTATCTCTTTCTGTCTCTTAACCTCTCTATGTCCTTGTGGAGCTCTCTCTCATGGCACATCATCTCTACTTATCTCTATTCTTTATCTCTATCTTGACAACCTCATCCGTCGACAAGCTTGGCGACCGGATCCGACGAGCACAACATCGGATCTGGAGAAGAAGACTGCTAGGGGAAGGTCCATCCCAGTTTTCATCATGAAACCTCACCCATGTACTTACGAAACTTGTGTTTTGCTTGTTGAAACTTGATTTTATTCTTGTGAAACTTCTTGTTTGCATGGGGGTCTGTTTTTCAACAATAGTGAAATATGAAGTTCCATTGGTACGTTAGCTAAGTTTTATTAGTGCTTCTTTAAGTCTTGTTGGTCCTTCTTCACAGTTTAATCAATTGATTTGGCCAAGTTTCATTTCTCCTTCTTCAAGTTTCATTAGTACTTTAGCCAAATTTCATAGGTCATTCTCAAACTTCATGAGTTGTTTGACCAAATTTTATTAGTAGTTAGTCAAGTTTTATAAGTAGTTTAACCAAGTTTCATTAATCATTCTTCAAGTTTCATCAATAGCCCCCAAGTTTCATGAAAAATTATTCAAGTTTTATCAGTTTTGACCATGTTTTATCGGTATATTGTCAAGTTTTATTAATAGTTTTTCTAAATTTTAATATTTTTTTTTCAAAATCTTAAGATGAAGTTGGCATGACGTCTTGCGTCGGACACCCGAGTCGTGGCGCTTGCTAATAAATAAGCTGTCAAATCAGTGCGTAGTAGTAACATGGCACAAAGCATAATCTAGAAGTGGCCAAACAGAGCCCGTGCCAGTCTCGATTAAGAAATTTGTTCATTTGTTCCAAAATATTTTACCAATTACTCATATACCTAAAATACGTGGACTTTACTCACATGCTAAAAAGTATTTGGGCCAATTATTATTTTATATTTTTTTAAAAAATTATGACCATATTTTGACAATCCAAAAAGACGAGGATATGAAAAGACAATACTCCACCCTCCCTCTATGTCCGATGTGCTCGGATATGTTGGCCACACAACTTTGCCTCATCAATTCATGATAACATGCACTTTGGTTTCTACCATCATCTCAAGGCTCTCTGCTTCTCTCTCTCTCTCTCTTTTTTTCTTTTTGAGACCAGCATATGTAGAAGTCTTTTTCTCACACTACACCACGGTACAAAATTTAGCGTCAGACGCCTGTCGGAAATAATATACTATACCGACCCACTGACTGTCAGCAAAGCACGGCGTCAAACCATCTGTCAGCAAAAGTGTTTGCTATGTCAGACGGTCGGTCGGTATAAATATAAATATTTATGGACGAGTAGTTGGTCGGTAAAAATATGTTTCAACATTGTTTGGTCGGTCGGCAAAAGATTTGCCGCCCCTAGTAAAAAACTAAGTCCCCGCACGCTGGCTCGATCGGCTTAAGGAAAAAAAAATGTAAACCTTAATCGGTTGTTGTGCACAGGCCACAGCCCACAGGGGCCCAACCCAATTAGTGACCGGCTAAACCTAATACCAAACCCCACCCCGTTCTATCTCTCTCCCGTCTCCCACCACGCGCCCGTCGCCGCCCGTGGTGCCCGCCGCCGCCTGCTGTGTGCCTCCACCTCGCCTGCTGTGGGCCACCACCTCAAATAAACTGCTTATAGTGGTTTATGTTTTCAATATTCCTAATGCACCTTGGAGGTCATGGTTGGCTACTTTATTTGTAATTAGTTTTATAGTACTTGTTTAAAATTGATTTCAGTGATAGTATCAAGTTTTTTATTCAGTGTAATAAAATATGTGCCTACTTACAATGCACTATGCGAGGCTTAACTTATGGTTCTTGTTGCAGGTATATCCGTGAGGGGGTGTAGCTTGAGTTCTACATGAAGATGTTCCAATGAAGTAGGGCAAAGATGATGCAGCTTACAGAGCAAACATATCTTAGTTATTTCTACTATATATAACACTACTTATTTTTGTTCTTGAATGTTGTTAGGTGGATGTTAAATTGTCATTTGGGTCCAAATTTCCTAACAGATGGATGCTATCTTCTTTTGTTAACATTACCTATTTTGAATGAATGAGCAACTATACATTGAGCTGCACGTATGTGCTTTTGGAGTATTACTGTATGTGTGCTTTGTGATGCATCTTGATAGTGGCTAAATGAATAATGATTATAATATAAATATAATTTGTTGGCAGAATGCATTTTTAATAGATTGTCAGCACGATCACGACGCTGGATAGATTAGTGTTGGTTATAGTTTGCCGACAGATAGAGTGTTGGCAAAAACGCGAATAAACTTCACTGGCCGGTTATAAAGCCGATAGAAAGTCTGCCTGTAAAACGGTCGTTACCAACAGCAAATCTGTCGGTAAAAACTGGTTTCAGTCGGGAAGTGGATGTCTGTCGGGAAAAAACAAGTCTGACGGGAAAAGAAAGTCTGTCGGTAATAGTACGAATAATAGTGTTGGACGGTATGTCGGCAATACCTTGTCTGTCGGTAAAAGTATTTGCCGACAGGGCTTTAACCTACAGATGATTGTCTATCGAGAAATCCTTTACCGACAGACTTGGTGACCCCATATGGGTCTTTTGCCAACAGACCATCCGTTGCTACTAAAGTGTCATGGTGTAGTGTCATCTAACCTCTTAAATCTTCATGTGAGTTGAAAATAAAAAAAGTAAAGGTAGCACTAGGACAAGCTAGCAGCAAGCCATTGTTCGCCTGTAGTGGCCTGGTCACTCAGCCATAGATCGCCCTTTCCTTCTTCCTCTCCCTCTATCTCTTTATCTCTCTTAACCTCTATCTCCTTTTGGAGCTCTCTCTCATGGCACATCATCTCTACTTATCTCTATTCTTTATCTCTATCTTCACAACCACATCCGTCAAGCTTGGCGACCGGATCCGACGAGCACAACATCGAATCTGGAGAAGAAGACTGCTAGGAGAAGGTACATCCCAGTTTTCATCACGAAAGCTCACCCAAGTACTTACGAAACTTGTGTTTTGCCTGTTGAAACTTGATTTTATTCTTGTGAAACTTCTTGTTTGCATGGGGGTGTATTTTTCAACAATAGTGAAATATGAAGTTCCATTGGTACGTTAGCTAAGTTTTATTAGTGTTTCTTTAAGTCTTGTTGGTCCTTCTTCACAGTATAATCAATTGATTTGGCCAAGTTTCATTTCTCCTTCTTCAAGTTTCATTAGTACTTTAGCCAAATTTCATAGGTCATTCTCAAACATCATGAGTTGTTTGACCAAATTTTATTAGTAGTTAGTCAAGTTATATCAGTATTTTAACCAAGTTTTATTAATCATTCTTCAAGTTTCATCAATAGCCCCCAAGTTTCATGAAAAAATATTCAAGTTTTTTCAGTTTTGACCATGTTTTTATCTATATATTGTCAAGTTTCATTAATATTTTTCCTAAATTTTAATATATATTTTTTTCAAAATCTTAAGATGAAGTTGGCATAACGTCTTGCGTTGGACACCCAAGTCGTGGCGCTTGCTAATAAATAAGCTGTCAAATCAGTGCGTAGTAGTAACATGGCACAAAGCATAATCTAGAAGTGGCCAAACAGAGCCCGTGCCAATCTCGATTAAGAAATTTGCTCATTTGTTCCAAAATATTTTACCAATTACTCATATACCTAAAATACGTGAACTTTACTCACATGCCTAAAAGTATTTAAGCCAATTGTTATTTTGTATTTTTTTTAAAATTATGACCATATTTTGACAATCTAAAAAGACAAGGATATGAAAAGACAATACTCCATAGGAGAAAGATACCTGCGTTGTTGGTCAAGCTAGACGTACAGAAAGCTTTTGACTCGATTAGCTGGGAGTTCCTTCTAGAAGTCCTCCAGCAGTTTGGTTTTGGGCAAAGATGGAGAGATTGGGTATCTATCATTCTAGGGTCCTCTTCTTCACAGATTATCCTCAATGGCTGCCCTGGTAGAGCTTTTGGACATAGACGCGGGTTGCGGCAGGGAGATCCGCTATCGCCCCTTCTCTTCATCATTGCTATGGAGCCGCTTTCCAGGTTAATGCAGCTGGCTGAGCAGCGTGGTTTGTTCCAAATAGCCCACACAATGTGTCCAGACACGATCTCCCTTTATGCGGACGACGCCATCGCTCTTCTAAGACCACTTAGGGAGAGGTGCAGTGCTTCGACCATCCTAAACATCTTTCATGGCGCCTCAGAATGGCAAACAATTGGTCCAAGAGTGAGATTTATCCTATTAGGTGCACGGACCAGATGCAGATGTGGATCCCGCAAGAAATCCCTGCGCAAGTGAGGAGCTTCCCCTGTACTTATCTAGGTTTACCTCTGAGGCCTACCAAACTTAAGAAGGCTGATGTCCTTCCGCTCATCGAAAAGGTCAGGAACAAGCTAGGAAAGTGGAAGGCCTCGCATCTTTCGAAAGCAGGTCGTCTAGTGCTCATCAATTCAGTCCTCTCCTTCACGTTGGTTTACCATCTCATGGTTTTCAAACTTGACAATTGGGCAACGAAGCGAATTGACAGGATCAGGCGTGCTTTTCTATGGAAAGGGGTGCAAGATTGTCATGGGGGACACTGCCTGGTGAACTGGGGAAAAGTCTGCAGGCCTAAAGAAATGGGAGGGTTAGGAGTAATTGATCTTGACCGCTTTGGAAGAGCGTTAAGACTTAGGTGGCTATGGCACGAGTGGAACACGGAAGACAAACCATGGAGTGGACTAAATTTAAAGATGTTGCCAGCGGATTATGCGCTTTTTCAGGCGTGTACCAAATTTGTTCTAGGTGATGGCACAAAAGCAGATTTTTGGTCATCTCACTGGATAAATGGCCAAACACCGAAGGATCTAGCGCCACTTTGCAACATTTTAGCGAAGGGAGCAAAGCTTACTGTGCGTGAGGCCATCTTCAATGGCTCTTGGATGGCACCTCTCAGAAGGATATCCACTACACCTCAAATCCGAGAGTTTGTTTGCCTATGGACGCTAGTTCAGGGCGTGATTCTGGATCCAAATGAGCAAGACAGGATCCTCTGGAAGCTGACAAGTGACAGGATCTACAATGCAAAGTCGGCCTACAAAATTCAATTCACAGGATCTTTCGGGGACCATGACTATAGACGGATATGGAGGGCAAAGGTGCAACCAAAGTGTCGCTTCTTCTTCTGGGTTGCAATCCAAAATAGACTGATGACGGCAGACCGTCTGATACAGCGAGGATTACCGTGTAGCCAACTTTGTGTTCTTTGCGAGGCATTTCCGGAGTCACATCGGCACTTGCTCCTTGAATGCCCTTTTGCAAGACAAATTTGGCATCTTATGCAGCCCTACTTATCCACCACAGATATGTTGGCCGCGTCGTTCCCCTCTATAGGCGATTGGTGGGATTCTTTGGGTGGAAGTCTGTCCGCTAGGCGGAACGATGACGGCGTCCTAATCCTTGTCTGTTGGCATATTTGGATCGAGAGGAACAACCGAATCTTCAGGGGGATTGGCCTTTGGCCCGCCGATGTTGTAACCATCGTTTTGATTTTCTTTCCTAGTGTGCACCATCGCTGTTGTAGTTTCTAGATGGGTAAACGACATGACCTTGATCCCGCTGCTTTGTCGTCCGCAATTTTGGTGTTCTTCAGAACTTTATAACCCTTTTCCTCTACTATTGAATGAATATGGCATCTCGCCTTTTCTTCAAAAAAAAAAAAGACAATACTCCTCCCTCCCTCTATGGTTCAAGCACATACAAGTCTCAGGCCATGCATTCCTAGGACCGGGGCCACAGCTCCTATGTTTTTTTTTCATGTTTGTATACATGATTTATCCATTGTTGTTATGCTCTTTCAAGACTTGTGATTTCAGCACCTTTCCCTAAACCCGTCACTGTCTGTTCCATTTTTCTTGTTGTTCATTGATGCGAAGGGAATACCATGTTATATCATGATGTGGATCCAAGGGGGATGATCAAGTATTTTGGTGCACATGTGTAAATCAAAATACTTTCAGACAAACGAGCAACTGATAATAATATTCTGGGGGCAAATGAGCAAATTTCTCGCTCCGATTTTGTCTGACCTATTTAAAAACGGTTACTTTGAGTGCTAGGCCTAAACATCCGACGTGATGGGGCTAGACCCATACATGGCACATACGGAAGGTTTAAGCTGGGCCAGCTTAGTTTCAACGGCCTTCGGGTCTTTAGCCCATTTCAACTCAAACGAAAAAATAGAATACAAAAATATATATATATATATATATATATATATATATATATATATATATATATATATATATATATATATATTTTTTAAGGGAAGGCAGTGCTCTTTGATTCAATTAAGCGGAGGGAGAAAAACAAACTTTGATACAGAATGAGATTGCAGAAAACGCACACACAAGAAAATACTACACTATACAAAAAGACAACCAGACACCAAGGTTCACTAGGCGGCAGAGCTAACTGGCCATGGTCATTAGAGCCGAACGTCGCCTCCCTGTTTAGGATATTAATCTTAACGAGCTGAATAATTTGGTCTGCGCTGGCATAAGCAAGCTAGAAAATTCGCCTATTGCACTCCTTTCAGGTGTTCCAACACACGTACAAGACAAGACTATCAAATCGGCGCCTAGAACACTTGGGAAACACCTTTCTTGCCGAGAGCCACCAATCACCCACACTCAAACTCCTGCGCCTGCTGGACGTAAAGCTGAGAGCAATTACCTTCATACAAGATAGTCCTCTAGATAAAGCATGTCAACGGGCAAGAGAAGAGGAGGTGATGAGTTGTCTCCGTATCAGTGGCATAGAGGGGACAAAAGCAAGAGTTGGGCCACCCCCTCCGCATGAGGTTATCAACTGTCAAGATCTTGTTTTGAAGAGCACTCCATAGGAAAAATTAGCATTTCGGTTCAGCTGGAGCCATCCAATTTGCAGCGAAGTGGGCATATGGGGCTGCACCTATGAACTGGGCGTTGTAAGCTAAGCGGGCACTATATCTCCCATTGTGTGACCAACGCCAGGTACAAGAGTCAGCACTACCAGGAACAAGTGAGAAAGAGTGGACCTGCTGCCATAAGACACAATATTGCATCAGCTCTTCAAAATTGTCGAGTCGTTTGAGAGACCTGATCCAACGTCCGTTATGCAGTCCCTCTTTGACAGTGTAACCCTTTCTTACTGCTTTGGAGAAGCAAAGAGGAGCTATCTCACATGGCTCTTTATTGTTTAGCCATCGATCGTACCAGAAGAGACAACACTCTCCATAACCCATCGAGATAACGACTGAGGTGTTGAACTGGTTGTGATCGATATAGTCGCAAGGCAGTTCAGTGCCAAACCAAGGCTTGGATGGATCATCCTAGGCCATCCAAAGCCATCTAAGCCTGAGGGATCTGCCAGACAATTCCAAACTTTTTATTCCAAGTCCTCCCAACCTCCTTGGTCTACAAGCCTTCTTCCAACAGGCCAACGATTCAACATGACCACCATTCAGGTCACCTTTCCTAAGGAAGGCACGAGGGAGCTTATCAATTCTTTGGACAACCCATTTACTAAGCTCATCTTCATCAAAAGAAACATATAAGCTTGTGAGATCAAGGCTAGGCACACTGAGGCCCTGCCATTCCAGAGACAAACCACGCCGTATCTTTGTTCCTAAGAGTCTGTGGTAGAAGTCAAGGGAAATATGGTGTTTCTCCTCATCTGTGGTAAGAACCTTGTCCCCATCTAGAATGTTGCTGACACTATTTTTTTCTCTTCCTTGAGTTGACTTTCATGTGGAAGAACCTAGTATTGGCGTCTCCTTCCTTAATGAAGCTTAGCTGGGATTTTTGCTTTTAACCGGATCCTGTTAATTGCTGAAAGATCTTGCAATCTGACTTTGAGTAGCCTCTTGAAATTAACCTCACCCTCTATAAGTATTCTTGTCTCATGTGCTTCCTCGAACCTTAGAATTAGTTCATTGACAATGACCATAAGATGCTAAATATCACCAACATGTTGTCTACTCCATCGTTTTAGCCTTTTAGCTGTTATGGACAGCTTGATATGTAGCACACACAGCGTACATGAGGACTGCACCTACTCATGCCATGTGTTGTAGTAAGGGACACCCATCCCCTGCGATGTAGCGGGAGCAGCAAACCAGTCTGTGAGGACGAAGGAGAAAATTACCCAAAGGGGTGCCCCGCGTCTTCTAGGCGAAGCAATGGCGGATCGGGGGAGGTTGTGCCGCCCGAAGGGAGCCTCGTCTCCTTCGGGCGGGGCAACCGCGAAGCAAGGGGTGCAGAATCTCCTGGAGGTAATGTGAAGCCAGGTCGCCGTTTAGGATGAGAATAGCATAAGTCCGGAGTCGCGAGGCAATGGCAGTCGCGGAGATCCAGGGGACAACAAGTACGGTTTGTTACAGGGGCCAAGGATCGATTCGTGTCGTGAGATACGACGGTGGTCAGTAATAAACCGCCCAGTGGCGAGAATCTTAGTTTGTTGTAACAGCCGAACCTTCTCCGATTTTCCACTATCCTCGGTTCGGTTCATCCAGTGCTCATCATTCAGCTGGTGCACATCAACATGCAGTTTTTGTAGAAAGGATTCATGTACAAAGGATCTTTGTTGCATGACTTGCATCTAGCTGATATCGGTCCAGTCGGCAGCTTCGAATTCCAAGTTGGTCATAGGGCGATCCCAGTCCCGGTCGGGAGCGTCAAACCAAGAGGGGTGCGTCTTCTGCCTCTTACGACTGATAGGGAGCTCCTCCTCGATCCAACCAAGCTCATATGATCCGCAGCCTTGCTCCTTGATTGAACCAAGCTCATACGATCCACGCTTGGAGCCGAAAGAGTTCACCGGCGACCAAGTCCACGCCGCGTCCGGGAGGTGGTCCGCGGCCGCCGCCGCAGGCGGCGTTTCTGCTCCTCCACTGCACATCTCATCGTCCGCTTCATCTGCGCAGTGATGGCCGTCGTCGGAGTTGGGTGACGCGCTGCTTTCTTCCTCGCTGGATGAGTTTGAGCCAGAGTCAAATGATACGGATATAGCATTTTTTTATTAACCTTTTTTAAATAATTAATATAAAATTAACCCTCGGCAAAAACTATTTCAGATCGACCCCTTTGACGCCGCTTAATGCGACGGCGCGGCTAATAGCTCTCCGCTGCGTTTACGCATGTGGCGCGCAAAAGGTGTGACGACGCCGCCAACAAGCCGGCAATTACCGGCATGGAAGTTGCGGGCCCCACCGGCACTGTGGACGCCACAGCGGGCGAGCATCGACATGGGCCACCCTTGCCGCGCCACCCAGCATGGCGCGGCAAGAGTAGAATATAGGTGCCCTAGGACTCCTTCCACAGCTCTTCTTCATTTTATCATTTCCCCTTCCTTTTCTCTCTTCCCTAACCACTCTTATCCTCCTCCATTGCCAAGATCGGGCCGGATTTGTTTGGGGGAAGGCGCCACTTCATCATGGCAGGTAAACCCCTCTCCATTTGTGCGTTTTAGATGCAATTTTTTGTACGATTCAAGTTATTTAGGTTAGGGTTAGGGTTACACGTAGCATGAAGATGTGTGGATTGCGTAGTGGATTTGTCTCCATTAATGATGAATGATATATGGTAATGTTAATCCGTATGATGTTTGTGTAGGTGTATAGTTAGAAAGCATGGCGAATGATTTATTGGTTTTTTGTGGAGTACGCTTTGCTAGAATAATTTATTTTTTATTTGTATTGCACTATATTGCTGGAAACGTTTTCTTCGAGGCGAAGCCATTTATCAAGCATGGGGATTACCCTAGGGGTAAGGATGCTCCAGTTCGGTCCTCTCTGTTTCTGGTTCCAATTTGCGAGCACAAAGATTCTCATGGAGGTTCAACAATGAGAGACCTCGATCTCGCCGGTAGAGCCTTCTACACTTGTGGTGTGAAGTTCAATTACTGTATGCTGTATTCTAACCCGCCGTGTTGGTTCTTCGAGTGGATCGATGGGTCAGAAATGTACGACCCGAGGATCCGATTGTTTCCATGGCGCTCTAGGGACACCAAGCCAATTCAACATTTTTGGCGTTGGGTTCCTCCTCCGGCCAACCCCCCGGAAATGACAGCGGAGGAGAAGGCGGTGGCAAGTGCTAGTCAGGTAGTGAACCCTCCTATGTGTAATTGCAATGTTGAGTCGATATTAGTGTGGCCAAACCTAGGGTGGACTTTACCCCCTTCTTCCGTTGTTCCCGCAATGATCGAGTAAGTGTATGCATGCCTACTCTGTATATAAATTACTCTTATTTTGAAGTAATTCGATAACAATGTCTTTTGTTTCTAGGATGGATGGGCTCTCGGTGATTTCCAGGAGTACATTTATGGGCCCAAGTCTTGTTGGCCTTCTAGCGAGGAAGTGGAGGCCTTCAACTCCGAGGAGAAGGATTGGCCATGTGAGAAATATCCATCCACTACCTGTAAGTGTGGGATACTGGCTCATAGAGGTGTTGTCCCATCGGAGCTTGGGTACGGATGGTATTACGGCAAATCTTATGGTGATTTCTGGGTACGTCATATCTGCACGACACATAGAAATATTTTTTTATGTATTGCACTATATTGCAGCTTGAGATTGATAACTCTTACGCTTAATCTTGTAGGAGGGAAGGACGTGCGATTGGGAGAGATATGAGAAACAACAAGAGTTCAAAGCCGAGATTCATAATCTATGGCAACCTTACCAAGACAGGAAAGTGGAGAAGAGCAAAGAAATGATAAGGCATGACTATGGTGTGTTCATGCCGTCTGATGAAGATAAAAAAAGGTTTTGAATGACATGAGGAGGGAGCGTGGGGTACCGCAACGTGGGCACTTCACCTCCTCAGAAACACTGGAATATTGGAGGAGGCGTAGGGGGAGGTACCCACCTGGTGTTGATATCAGAGAGGTGAGGTACCAAAAACAGCTGCAGAGAAAGATGGAGAGGGAGCGCGAGCTCGAGGAGCACAGGAACAAGATGGCTGAGGGTACACTCATTGACCACGATGCCAATTACCGTCCTAATTCGTGGAAGGCTCATTTGCAAACGATGCGGCCCAACAAGACGAGGAGGACGGTGGAGATGAAGGCCATGAGGGATATTGTTAGAAACTTGCCTACCGTTGTGCTGGATGATGACGAGGAGAACGGTGGAGATGGAGACCATGAGTGAGATCGTGTTTGTTGGAGAAAATTATGTAATGTGTTGTTGAAAGTACCTTATGTCAATGTACCATGTGGTATGTAGCTAAATTTTCTTGGATTGTAATATGCGCACTTCCGTATGTTATTTGACCAATTTATCTATAATATGTTTGTGAGTTAGGATAAGAAGTGTTAGTAGATGTTTTACTTTTATTTGGTACGATGCACTAGAATGCTATTTTCACAAACTAAATGCTATTTTGCTTTTATGCATTTCCCTCGACGATTAGTGATGACTTGTAAAAACGTGAGGTACAAAGCAACACAAGACTAATACGGAAATAAGCAAATGGAAACTAAAAGGGAAAATGGAAAAGTGGAAAGTAAAAATTAACAAATCCATTAGGAATATAGTTGGTATAAGAAGTGTTGGAATCAAATTTTTTACAAGAACTAATAAGTAAAGTAATAATGAAAGAAGCAAAATAAAATGAAAAACAAGATGCAAAGTAAAGGAAAATAAAAATAACTATATGCAAACAGTAGGCCTTGCCGCGCCAAAAGGAATGACGCGTCAGGACTGGGCTGCCGCGCCACAGCCCATCGCAATCCAAAAGGGTCCGCATGGCGTGTTGCTTTGCCCGCCATGCTTTCGAGTACTTTACACGGTACCCGGTAAATGCATATATAGATTCTCCCAATAAGACAACTGACACATTGCTATCCACCGTGACTATGCCAGCGATACGATGACCTAGGTACTTTGCAGTGTTTTAAGCATGCACCCTCTTTACCTTCGACGAGCCACACGTGTGCGGTTGCCTAACACGAGTAATCTTCCATCTCCCACTGAACTTGTCCAGCCAAGCCCACACGCCCCAAAGGCATTCTTGCTTGCAATTCACAGTGTATCTGACTTTGTCATCCGAATAAGTCATCATGAAGGGCCTATGGTGCCTTACCGCATATTCCATCAAGACGTACTGCAACTGCTGCAACGTGTCGAATGCCTTACCCTTTTGGATCTCTAGGTTCTCAGAATTGGGAAGGAACTCGCTTGAGAACAACCCGCTCTCACATATTGGCATGTGAGTTCGGCTCAGGTCCTCAAAGGTGGCTACGGTCGGCACATCCACATAAACTGACTTCAGCTGCCTCCTCTCCTCTGCCGACATAGCGTGCAATGCTTGCCCTCTATCCACCGCGTCTAGACTAGAAACCTCGTCCTCATGATGACCATCTTCCTCACGTTCACCTAGAACCTCCACCGTATCTTCTTCCTCCACCTCATCATCTTTCGCGGCCTCCTCATCCGTGGATTCATTCTCTGATCCTAAAGAGATTTGATCGACATCGACCTCATGTTCTTCCTCCTCAAATAGTCCATCATCGAAATCATCTATGAGAACAACACTATCGAAATGCTCGGCATGAAATGCTTCAGGTGTTAGATGTGTTTCTCGAACTGTTGCCGCCTCCTGAGTCAAATGCTTGTACAAGAGTTACCAACGAGGTACCCGTACGACAAATATCGACCACCACCTCCCAACAAGTAACATTGGAATTTTTCACAACCTCCTTATAGTTACTCCAATCCGACTCCGATGCAATCTTCAACATCACGTAGTGAGCCTTAGCCTTACCACAATCAAATCTGCCTTACAAAAACAATTCACCTTCACCAAGACCACACCTCATCACAGATCGGCATCGGAAAACTAAATCTTCATAACTTGGGATCCTATCAAACAACACAATATGTTCCTTCATATTCTTAAGCTCTCCGTTTTCTCTAACGGTTCCACCATGAAACAGCCGCACTAAACGATCCATCTACAAAATTTGATACAACACATGCAGTTTCATTAGCCCTATGATACAAAATCATATATTCCTTCGGGATTGCCCTAACAATCTATTTACATTTTAATATTTTGCAAGTGGTTTAGATTTTCACGCTTAACATTAACTACATATATTACTACATCTATTAATCTTAGCTATTAACGATGACCAACAAAAAAACCTAACTACAAACATGTATATATCTACACAAGGGCGAAGTTAACACATAAACGACCGGGTTCACAAGAGGTCAAAAACTTGTAATATCTAATAATTCTCAAAGGCTTCTTTATATTTGGCACATAGCCCACAAAACTATATACCATGTTCAAAGTGGCATAGCCCAATATTTATCTAAATCTAAATTTGAAGGCCAAAACGATACATGCAACTAGTTCTACATGTTAATAATACGGACAGAAGCTCCATAGCGTATGCCACGACGCTCCGATCGAACTAAACAACCTAAAATCAAGCCTAAATCAGCATTATTACTAAACCCTAGTTTTCAAAAAAGTACCAAATACGATGGATCGAGTGAGAAAATAGGGGGTGGAGGGGGCATTACCTTGCTAGGAGGGTGAGGATGTCTTTCCCCTTCTTGGATCCGAGAGGGGCGGCGGGCGGCGGGGGTGGAGCGCCTGATTGGGGAGGAAGAAGAAGAAACCTGAGCGCAAGGACTCGGGTTGCTCCATCACTCCTACTTTATTCTGCCTCTGCCAGACTTGGCCGATCATGGCGCCAGACGCGGGCATCTTGTGCCACGCCACGTCTGTTGGCCGCGGCAGAGGCTATTAGTCATGTATCCGTATTGGCGCGGTGCCAAAGCCGATATGGAAATAGTTTTTGTCGAGGGTTAATTTCATATTAATTATTGTAAAAAGGTTAATTTTTTTTTTTCAGATATAGCAGTGTCCGGCGCGCTCCCATCGGCAGGCTGCACTTGGTGGCTCTGCACCTTCATCTGCTGCTGCTGCTGCTTGAACGGCGCCTCAGCAACTTGCATATGCTCTTGATGGCTGCTACTCATCCGCACGGCTCCATCTTTCATTTTCTTGTGGAGATTCACCAACTGATGTAGCCTGAATTCGATGCCGCTCAACTTGTCCTTCCAGCCCACGGTGATGCTGACTTTATTGAGCCCTAGCAAGTTGAGAGCGGCTCTGATCGCAGCCTTGAGCGATTTTGTTTTCTTGTATCGGCCATCTTGCTCTTCAGGTAGCGATTTCAACTCTTCCTCCCCAATTTACTCAAAGACCACCGTTTGATCCAGATCCTGAAGCTCAGAAATGTGAGCGTCCTGATCTCCTCATACAATACCTCCTTCCAATCCTCATCCACACAACTTGCTGGCGTCCCTGAAATTGCAAGGCTTTGCTGGCCAGCAGTGATGTGATGATTCCTGAGCGTCCCCCGCTTGTTCTCGCGCCATCGAAGGCACCTTCTGAAGGTTGGATGCGACATTAGCCTCATTTGGCTGCTCTTGATGGCTGCTATTCGTTTGGCCCCTCTGCATGTTCATCTGTTGCTGCTTGACCGGCGCCTGAGAACTTTGGTGATTCACCCCCGACGTCAACTGCGGCTGCCGGTGCTGGGCATTGCCGTCCTGCCTGATTGGTGTCTGCATTTGGTGCCCTCCCATCTGCTGTTGCTGCTGAAGCAACATGCTTCGTAGCCGCTCTTCTACATCAATCATCTTCATGGAGATTCCCCTGAGATAGCCATCCACACCGTCGGCGCTGCTGTACGACGCGGCCTCAATTCTGCGAGCAATGCCCTCCAGATCGCAGAGCCGCGTCGGTCTCTTCGCGCGGGTGCAATGCGCATGGAGTTTGTTCGCGCTGATGCAATGCACAAGATGAGAGGGAGAGAAATTCAGATGCGATATTTTCAAGAAACGCGACGAAAGAAAACGAAAACGAAAACATTGGACCGTCTGAAGCACCGAGTCCATACTACACGATCCTTGTAGCCTTCATGCCACAAAAAAAAAAAAAAAAAAAAAAATCCCACTTGGCAAGGTACCTTGTCATCTCCACCAAAGCCAATCAACACCAAAAATAACCTCACGGGGACCTTAAACCTCTTACACTATCTATTATATTGTTAAATAGGATGTAACGGAGTCACCATGCATTGAGGTAAATTAAATAGAACTTGGGTGTTTGAGGCACCTCTGCACAATGAGTCATACTAACACCAATAAATATGATATGGAGATCAATAAAAAGATAGATATCAACATAATTATAGTGATTGTCGAATATAATGATGTATATTTAAGGAGATATATATAGTTATTAAAATATCATCTAAATTAGACTTAGATAACTAGATTATATTAGAGATTACATCCACAAAAAGTATTTCAATTTTTGTAAATTAAAACAATTCTAGCCGTACAGATGTGCATGCACCATGCTTGTTAATTTAAACATTATAGTCTTAACTAGTATGCAATCATACAGTAGAATCATATTACAATGTTTAATAGTATGTTTTATATTTATGGCGTTCATATACGTTAGGAAAAATCTAAAATTTTTCAGGGTTCACTAAACTCAATATTGTATTTATCTTGGTTAAAAAAATCGTATGTGTCTTTGTTTATATAGGGCAATGCTAACAAAAAATTGGACGCTTTCCGACATGCAAGTTTTGGAGGAAAAAAAAACGACACTAGCGTTGGTAGCATTGAAACAAGAAGGGTTTGTTCGGTGAAACACGATGAAACACTGACAAACATGGCCCTAAAAAACTACGAAAATGGCATGTTCTAGCGTGTTTCCACAAGTTTCTAACTGTTTTTCGAAGAACAAAATGCTGCCTAAATCCAGATATTGGGGATTATTGGAGGAAAGTGGGGGAGGAGGAAGGAGACAGAGAGGGTAAGTAGGGAACCACACCTCCTCGCCGGGGGCTCCTCCGTGCGACTTCCCGACGGCAGCTGCTGCGACCCACGACGACGATGAAGGTGGCGGCCGCCGCAGCCCACGGCAGGAGAGCCTGCAGCGGCGACGCGCGCGGTGACGAGCCCACGGTGCTGGTGGCGGCGCCTTGCATAGATGAGCAAGCACACAGCGCGCGGCGCACGTCCAAGGCGGAGCGTCAGATCCGCTCGAACGTCCGACAGGAAGTAATTTCGTTGTTTAATTAGTTAGTCTAAACATAAACAAAAACACTCAAAACACAAGAACCAGATGATGGGGACGGCTACAAGTGTGCCTCATTCCCCCGAAAAATAGACTAAGCCTCTCCTTGAAATTGATAGGATTTTATAAAATTTAAACCAACAAGACGCCTGTTCATGGGGAAAAAAACCCTAGATCATCGGGTGAGGCCCGTAAAAAAAATTTACCGGTCAAAAAAATTAATCAGAACTTTGTAAAAGCATTGGCTAAAATTTTGCTGATAAACCAGTTTCGACCTTTCTAAAAATTTTAGCTGAAAAAAACTCCAGAATCTTGAATCTGTATTTTTTAAAGTCTCCTTCGATGAACCCACAAAGTATTACTTGCAGCTGCTACACAAATGTTACTCCTGTAACGAAAAGAGATCCGTTGACCGTCCTGATAAGAGCGTAGGAGCGCCAGATACGCTGGGTGTAAACGCAATACTTTAATTTCGCTGATTTTTTTTTTTGAGAAATTTCGCTGATTTGTTTTGGCAACCTTTAATTACGCTGATCCGGTGTGCGTTGATTTTCCGTGCATGCGTACGTGCATGGTTGGTGAGTATATACATATATATTCCGTCCTTTTCATTCCATAAGACATAATTTGACTTAAAAAAGTTAAATGTTACTTGACCAAGTAATTAGTTAAATTATATGCACATTTAGTGAATGAAAGTAATATCAACAAGTTAGCATTTCAAATTGTTTTTAATATAATGTAATATTATAACAATCAACAATATTTAATAAAAAAATTAGCGATCAAAGTCTGTCTTCGAAAACTTTTTTTTAAGTCAAAACACGTCTTATATATAGGATGGAAATGAGGGAGTATGTCTATGCAACAATACGGATCGATGGATATATACGATTTATACATATAGGCAAGAAATGAATGATGGCCCGTGGTGACACCTGGAATATACGTATCTACAGCTGCAGAATCTGAATCGAACGGGGGGATTTGATGGTTTTAATTGCGATCGCCATTTGGAGCTAAAGATAGAGACGATACCAACGGCCGTGGGAGCGGGACGTGGGATCCGGAGATTCCAGCGGTTGGGCGCGCGCGCGGCGCCTCCGCGGATATAAACGAAGCCGCCGCCGCCACCATCGCGAATTCGCCATCGATCGAGACCCACCCTCTTCTCTTCTCCTTCTCCTTCTCCTTCTTCTTCCTCCGATCCTTCCCTAGCCGCGGCGCGCGCGCGATCGAGGCAGCATCTCGGATCGTCGGCGGCCATGGCGGACGCGGCGGCGGCGGCGGCCAAGGAGCAGCGCAAGAAGGAGATCGACGACTGGCTGCCCATCACCTCCTCCCGGAACGCCAAGTGGTGGTACTCCGCCTTCCACAACGTCACCGCCATGGTCGGCGCCGGCGTCCTCAGCCTCCCCTACGCCATGTCCGAGCTCGGCTGGTACGTACGCCCTTCGCCATGCATGCATGCATGCACGCAATGCATGCGTCCCGATCTCCCTCTCCTTCTTCCTCCCGATCTTCTTCTTCGCCGTCGTATCCTCCTTCGTCTCCGGCCACCGCATTTTCTTGATCAGATGGTGCAAGTGGTGGAATAGATCTATTATTATTTCATCTCCTTCGTCTCAGATTGATCGGGTCATGCAAATGATAGTATGATACGATAGATCATCTGTACATATGCATGTTTGTTCATGAGATGATCGAAATGCATGCATGATAAAATATATATCGATTCTTGCTGGTTTGTCAATTAGGGGCCCGGGCGTGGCGGCGATGGTGCTGTCGTGGGTGATCACGCTGTACACGCTGTGGCAGATGGTGGAGATGCACGAGTGCGTGCCGGGGAAGCGGTTCGACCGGTACCACGAGCTGGGGCAGCACGCGTTCGGGGACAAGCTGGGGCTCTGGATCGTCGTCCCGCAGCAGCTGCTCGTCGAGGTCGGCGTCTGCATCGTCTACATGGTCACCGGCGGCAAGTCGCTCAAGAAGTTCCACGACGTCATCTGCGAGGACAGCTGCAAGCCCATCCGCACCTCCTACTTCATCGTCATCTTCGCCTCCGTCCACCTCTTCCTCTCCCAGCTCCCCAACTTCAACTCCATCACCGGCGTCTCCCTGGCCGCCGCCGTCATGTCCCTCAGGTACCCACATTAACTTAATTCAATTACCTAGATCTAGAATTAACTAGGTGATTCTAGATCCATCTCTTCGTACTTGTTCGATAAATGCAGAGCCTGGCTCTATGTATCCCTAGTCGGTGCAGAGATCGGAGGAAGTTTTACCTATATATTGCTAAGGAAATGGTATGTATATGTGGTGGCGGTGCAGCTACTCGACGATCGCATGGGTGGCGTCGCTGGAGAAGGGGAGGCACGCGGAGGTGGACTACAGCATGAAGGCGACGACGTCGACGGGGAGGACGTTCAACTTCCTGAGCGCGCTGGGGGACGTGGCGTTCGCGTACGCGGGGCACAACGTGGTGCTGGAGATCCAGGCCACCATCCCGTCGACGCCGGAGAAGCCGTCGAAGAAGCCCATGTGGCTCGGCGTCATCCTCGCCTACTTCGTCGTCGCCATCTGCTACCTCCCCGTCGCCTTCGTCGGCTACTACATCTTCGGCAACGCCGTCGACGACAACGTCCTCATCACCCTCAAGAAGCCGCGCTGGCTCATCGCCGCCGCCAACATGTTCGTCGTCATCCACGTCATCGGCAGCTACCAGGTCGACACCGAATATATACATGCATCATCCTCATCTCAATGCATGTATATGCACACATGCGTATATACATGGTAGTCTTAATACATATGTATGGTCTCGATCATGTTTGATGTAATTAATTAATTTGCAGATCTACGCGATGCCGGTGTTCGACATGCTCGAGACCTTCCTGGTGAAGAAGCTCCGGTTCACTCCTGGCATGCCTCTTCGCCTAATCACACGCTCACTCTATGTTGGTGAGTAGCACGTTTAGTTATTTAATTATTTATCACATCGATCTAATTGCTTTTTTTTTCGAAACAATACATCGATCTTGCTTATGATATGGAGTATATCACTCGCTCTCTACTTAGGTCCTGTTTGTTTGAGCTACAGTTTCTCTAAAATTTGCTTCTGGGAAAAGGCACAAAAAACTAGCTTCTGGAAAAAGCTCATATCACAGTAGAAATTGGGCTTTTGGTGGCTTTTGACTTCTTTGAAAGGGGTTCCAAAAGCTGGCTGTTTGTTTGAGCTTCTGGCTTCTAAGGCTAAAAGCTGGCTAGAAGCTAAAACAAACAGGGCCTTAATATGACGTCACTTAGCTCTTCTCTAGTGAAGGAAAGTTGTTGCTTTCGGTAATTTCCAGCCAACTTCCATGCATGCATGGTTTGGAACTTTACCCTTATCTATTATCTTTTTTTAATGTTTGGATTAGATACATAGAGAAACATCATTTGCAATTGTCATGTTTTGCCACTTACCCTTATCTACATCTTTTTTAATGTGTAGGTTGCATATATAGAGAGAGAGAATCATGTATACAAAAATGTTTTTGTATTAATTATTATAATCGTGTCTAGTTTATAAATAAATTGCATTAGTACGTAGTGGGTAAAAACCACAACTTTGGGTTGGGCGTGCATTGACTGTTGAAAATGTCTGATGGAGTATATTCAACCTAATAACTTTCTAGTACGATGTATCTTTGTAATATTATATTCATATATGAATTTATAAATAAATTGTAATAGTGTAATGATAAAAACCAACTTTCGGAGTGCGTTGTTCAAAAAAACATCTTTTTCGTGATTTGATGGATAGAGCATACATAACCTAATAAATTTTTACAATGTACGTTCATATATAGTATTGTGATCATATATGATTTAACACATAACTTATAATACTATGTATTGGTCGAAGCGTGACACCTTTGTGAATGTGCTGATTGGCCAAAACATTTTTTTCCTGATCATACAACCAGATAATTTTTTTACAAATGTCTGTTTGAATATTAGTCTTTATTGTTGTTATGCACAAGTGTCATGTCCATGCAGGTACGAAAACAACATTTTTTGGTACAACCTGATAATCTTTGGCAATGTCTGTTTGAATATTAGTATATCTTGTTATGTATAAGTGCAATGTGTCGGTTAGCTATAGAAACGGCAGGAGATTAGAACAGAGAAAAAAGATCTTATTTTAAATCTTTATTATTTGGACAGTGTTCACCATGTTTGTTGGCATCGCCATCCCGTTCTTCGGTGGATTGCTAGGGTTCTTTGGCGGCTTTGCGTTTGCCCCAACAACCTACTACGTAAGATTCTACATTTTCTTTCTTTACTATATATATCATAACATACTGGCTAGTAACATTACGTTTCTATATGTGTTATAATATTAACTAAACTTCACTTGTCCGTTCTACAGCTTCCATGCATTATGTGGTTGGCCATCAAGAAGCCAAAGAGGTTTGGCCTGTCCTGGTGCATCAATTGGGTAAGCCATTGTAGCTATGATTTCCATGCTAATTACCTAGCTACTGTGTTTTATCAGATGCTCATATACATACATCAAATCTTGATTTACTTGCGACAATTTATTCTGAACTCATATTAAACTTTTGGCTCTGGCCGGCAGTTCTGCATAATCGTTGGCGTCCTTCTGACGGTGTTGGCGCCCATCGGTGGACTCCGGACGATCATCATCAACGCCAGCACCTATGAGTTTTTCTCGTGATCTGCTAGCTGGAGCAAGCTACTTAATTAGATGAGGGCATTAATTAGTTAATTGGGAGGTGATAATTAATCATTTAATATTAAGAAGACCCCCCGGCCGCGAAGCTTATCCAGGGGATGTTTTTTATTTGCATTCACGCCTTTTGGAAAGAGCCGCTAAATTAAATTCTCTTTTAGGCGAAGGAAGTATGACCGCTTTACCAATAGTTGAGACTCAATCTGGAGACGTTTCTGCCTATATTCCCACTAATGTAATTTCCATTACAGATGGACAAATATTCTTATCCTCGATCTGGTCGAAAGAAACAATAGTATTCGTATGCTGTTTTATTCGTTTGGATTGTATTGGTCTGTATGATTTTAAGTCTTTGAGATGGTGGCTACCGGAATTTGTTTTTTCTTTGAGAAAAATGCAGGAGAACTGCCTTATTAATTTAGTAGAAAAGTTACATGGTTAAAATATAGGGGGGGTTTAGGCGCATTCCCCCATACGCGTGCTACAAGAGAGCTAATTTATTATAAAACGGATATCTGACACCCTTCAAAGAAGCAGGACCTGTAGAAGCAAACCGAAGGTGGTCATCGGTGGCAGCTCCTTCGAGTTGAAAATGCGATTGTTCCTTTCAAGCTAGAGATGCCATAAGGTTGCTAGCCCGACAGGTCCTAGAAGTTCATCGGTGGCAGCTCCTTCGAATTGAAAATACGATTGTTCCTTTCAAACAAGAGATGAGGTTGCTAGCACGACGGATCCTAAACCCGGGGCAATGTTGGTTTGCATGATGTCCTCGACCCACCAGGCCCAGAGATCCTCATTATGGGTCCACATGGAACGGAGAAGGCATGGGGTGTTGAGCGTCCACGGACCTACCAGGCGTTAAGATCCTCAGTATGGGTCCACGTGGAACGGAGAAGGCGTGGGGTATTGAGCGTCCACGTGGAACGGAGGAGGCGTCCAGTGGAACGGAGAAGGTGTGGGGCATTGAGTCAGGAGGTCCAAAATGTGGGAGGAAAAGGTGCACTCGAGGTCCCAAATGTGGGAGGAGAAGGTGCACTCGAGGAATAAGTGTCCTGGAGTCTATAGAGGGCGCGGAAGTAATTATTAATGTGGGAGGAGAAGGGGCACTCGAGAAAGAGGTGTTCCGAGGTCTCACTCGAGAAAGAGGTGTTCCGTGGTCTCTAGGTATCTGAGGCAGAGAGCGCAGAAGTAATTATTCGACAATCCTCTACGTAGCAGCCTCTACGTAGCAGGGCATCAGCAGTCATCACCCTCTGGCACAGAAGTAATTATTCGGCAATCCCCTATGTAGCAGGGCATCAGCAGTCATCACCCCCTTTAGGAACAACGTCCAAGCAAAGAATTTGTGATCTTGGCTCGTGCTTAGCAGTTACTACACGTTTAATAGCGCTAGCCGCTAGGCATACATGGTGCATATCAGCTTATGCTTGCATGGCCACGTCATGGCGTTTAGATGTGGGCCGAGAGCCTGACCCTAGCGGGCCGACGGCTGAGGGCCCGACCCGAGCGGGCCGTTTCAGCGTAAGCAGAGAAGGTACAGATCCTGAAGCCCTAGGGCGAAAGCTCTGCATCGGTGGCACTTTTATGTCATTCCCTTGTTGAAGGCGACGTCTCTGCAGTTCGTTGGTCTTCGCCTCGGTCTTCCTTTTGTTTGCCGTGTTGTCGTCGCGGGTGGCCTCAGGCCATTGTTGTTCTCCTCCCCCTCCCCCCTTCTCTTTTGTAAATCTAGTTTCTCTCATTCTTTAATGAAATCGCAGAGCTCCTGCCCGTTAGCTCAAAAAAAAAAAAACAGATCCGGACACGTGGGTTGGCCTGGGCCGCTAGATTAGATCGCTTCATTCAGAGGCATGTACGTGGAATGAGGCATGGCATGTCTCGTTTTATAATCTGCGATAAAATATTTATTGATTTTACAAGATAAACACTTTGCATTTCCAGACCTATTTATACTTGTCGAGCTTCATACATACAAATAAATCGTTGAATACTAAGTTCGATTTATCGCAATAAATTTGCATTTGCTGCTGAGGTGATCGAGCAGGCAACTGCTCACAACATGTTTTTTTTTTCAAGGAAACAAGGGCATCTTAATTAGCTACAAATTTCTTGAACTTTTATTTTTGGGAGCACCTCCAACCCGTTCGTCGGACCCACTCGTAAGCAAGCATGCAGCGATGCCCAGCCGGCTGGGTTCTAGCAAAGCCGTTTATTTTTTCCTCTTTCATCTGTGTAAGGATTTTCATCTGTGTAAGGATGGAAGAGTGTCTACAATCCTTGATCCATGTCAATTTACATTTCCTTGTCGGGTTTAGTGAAAATCATACACAGGAACTTTCATGTGAGTGTACTTGATAGGATCATAGGAGTATAATCCATGATAAGGTCAGTTGACATTTCACTGTCTAACTAGTGAAAATTATACACATGAATTCATCGTTGAAGAAACAAGTGATTTCACATCGATGAAGAAACAAGTGATTTCGACAAGGCAATTTTATTTTCAGGGAACAAGTTCTTAATTAGCAACAAATTTTATCATAACCTTTTTGCCTCCTTTCATCTGTGGAGACTACTTGCTGTAATCCTTGATATAACAGGACAACCTGCAAATGCTGACAAAAAAAACTACCGCTACGGAATTCCGAACTAAATAACCTACAGTGACATGGATCCAGAATGCGAAGGAACCATCTGTTCACCCCCAAATGTTAACCCAAAACATCACTCAAAAGTCATGCACGGGCCATCCATCTATGCTCAATTGCTATCTGTGAAGTCTGCGTCAATAACGTCTCCATCATTGGGTCCCTTTCCACCTGAGTTCGTTGGTTCTTCACCAGGAGTAGGGCCAGCATTAGGAGTAGGGCCAGCATTCGGTTGGTTGTACATGGCTTGACCAATCTGCATGACCTCCTGGTTCAAAGCTGCCATGGCATCCTTCATGCTCTGTGTTGATCCACCAGCAATGGCATCTTTGAGTTCCTGGAGCTTCGCATCCACCTTTTCTTTAACGGGAGCAGGTACCTTATCGCCAAGCTCCTTCAGTTGCTTCTCAGTCTGGTAAACCACAGAATCCGCCTGGTTTTTTGTGTCAATGACGTCTCTTTTCTCTTTGTCCTCCTGCGCAAACTTGTCGGCTTCTTGTACCATTCTCTCAACCTGCAAAGATTAATGTTTAAATCGGATTTATTATTTAACGGCATAGACTTTAATTCTTATCTAGTAGATAGGTTGTCTGAACTACAGCAACAAATACACATTGGAATGGAATCAGATATTTGCTTGCCAATCATAACACCAGGTTGTGAAGGAACAAATACCAAGATTCTACAAAATGACCAGTTAGAAATCCTAGGAATGGGAAGATAAATGCGCTACTCATCTAAAGACCGAAGGATTATGTGCAACATATACATGCCATGTGGTTAGAACATGCATCAAAAACATACATCATAATACAACATTGATGCATAAAGGTGAAGAAAATAGCAAAAACATAAGATTAAGATTATTGGAAACTAGGAACAGTATGAACAACAAAGGAACAATGAAACGAATATGTAAAAACTCTATATACCAATGACAAAACTAGCGCATTCATTGTTGACGCAAAGAAAGTAGCAGCAAAGTTCATGCATAATCAACAACGAAAACACCACATTAGTGAAATTGCTGCACAAGGATGCTTAAGAAGTAGGACGATAACATACCAAACAAGCACATTTATTGTTAACACAAAAAAGGAACTAGCAAAGTTCATGCATAACCACCACAACCACCATAATCACTTTAGTAAAATTGTCACAGAAGGATGCTTAAGCACTAGGATCATAACATACCTCGTCCTTTGGTAGTGTACTAGCGCCAGTGATGGTGATATCCTGCTTCTTTCCAGTACCCTTATCAATGGCAGCAACAGAGAGAATGCCATTGGCATCAATATCAAACTTCACTTCAATTTGTGGGACGCCACGTGGCGCAGGAGGTATCCCATCCAACCGGAAGCTTCCAAGAGATTTGTTGTCTCTGACAAACTCTCTTTCACCCTGGAGAACATTAATTTCAACACTTGTTTGTCCATCTGCAGCTGTTGAGAATACCTCTGATTTTGAGGTGGGCAGTGTTGTGTTCCTTGGGATAATCTTTGTCATCACTCCACCCAACGTCTCCAAACCAAGAGACAACGGAGTCACATCCAGAAGAACAACATCTTTCACATCTCCAGCCAAAACCCCACCCTGGCGTTACAATGAAAGCAGAGAAATAATGAATGAGGTGTTGCACTTTTACAGATGTTAAGTCAGTATGCTACCTTGCATTGTCACAACACAATTGGGAAGCTCATTTTACATACAACTAAATACTCCTAGAGTCCTAGTAGCTAATAATTTAGGAAATATTTACTAAGGGCAACCACTTTAAAAACTTAGAAGATCCAGAAATCTCTGCAAGGAGCTACAAATTCAACATATTTGGGGATAAAGAAAATGACCTGTACGGCTGCCCCAAGCGAAACAACCTCATCAGGGTTAACTGTAACATTGGGATCCTTGCCGGTAATCTTCCTCACAAGTTCTTGCACTGCAGGGATTCTGGTAGATCCACCCACAAGAATCACTTCATCTAGGTTACTGATAGACAACTTGGCATCTTTCAAGGCATTATTAACAGGAGTTTTAAGCCTGTCAACACGAGAAGGATGTTAGTTAAGCCTTTAGAAAATATGAATATATCCCAAAGAACCATACAAAAAAATGATTTTTTGTAGTAACAGGCTTATAGATTGATAAAATGTCCATAATTACCTATCGATGAGGTCTGAACACAGTTCCTCAAATTTGGCTCTAGAGAGGGTTGCCTCAATGTGTTTAGGCCCATCAGCAGTAGCAGTGATGAATGGCAAGCTGCAGTTAACACATTCAACAATTTTAAAAAAGACTATCAACAATTGAGCAGTAGGGGGCCATCTAACATCATTTTGAAAAGCTCACCTAATGTTTGCCTGAGTCAATGTTGACAGTTCCATCTTAGCTTTCTCTGCTGCCTCAGTAAGACGCTGAAGGGCTTGTTTATCCTTCAGAAGATCGATGCCTTCATCTTTCTTGAAGTTACTAGCAAGCCAGTCTACAACTTTCTGCATAATCGATAGAATATTTATTAATCCGGTGGAAAATAAGGATGAACCATACTTTCCAAAATTGTGTTGATTGACTTCTCTGGTTCATATGAATTGCCAGTACACTACAATGCCAATAGACATTTCATCTTTTAAAGGCTCTTTGAGAAGTTCAAACCAAATACTTGTCATGTGATAATGCGAATACATAGTTTCACAACAAATATGTAAAGAACCCACTAGTAAAAGCAAACAGCGATTTCAAAGTCAATTCCAAAGTTGTGGTTAATGATTTAAAAATGCATTAATTGGGACTAATCAAATTTCTCATGGACCTGTTTGCTAAAATAATGAGTGATTTTAGTGTCTCTATGGGCACACCACCACCATTTACCAAAATTACATAAAGCGATACTCCATAAGTTGGTTCAACTCATTGCCATAATAGACAACCAAGAAAGACAAGCAGCACATGTGGAAGTGGATGACATGGTAATCTTTCTGGATACAGTGCAGTACAGAAGAGTTTGGCTATGAAATTCAGCATGGGTGCATTACATGATATTTACTACATCTATTGATGTTTTATAAATTTTCAGAATCATGCACCATGCAACGAGTACTTTCCAACATGATAATTGAATTGAATAAAAAGATAATTACACACCTTATCAAAGTCATCGCCACCCAGGTGTGTGTCACCAGATGTGGAAAGAACCTCAAATACACCATCTCCGACCTCCAATACTGCAGGTTTATGTTGCCTTAGCACATGTCACTGTTTTCAGAATATTATATTTATCAAAGGGAAGGATGCCATACCAGAGACATCAAAGGTACCACCTCCCAAGTCAAACACTAGAATTGTTTCGTTATTTTTCTTCTCAAAACCATAAGCTAGAGATGCAGCAGTTGGCTCATTTATTATGCGAAGAACTTCCAATCCCGCAATACGGCCAGCATCTTTTGTTGCTGTTCTTTGCGAGTCATTGAAGTACGCTGGAACAGTAACCACTGCTTTTGTAATTTTGTCATTCAGAAACTTAGATGCATCATCCACTAGCTTCCTCAAAACCTGTCCAGGTAATTATTTTTTAAATGTACTGCTCACTTTTAAATAAGAAAAAGAGTTGTGTGCACTGTGGGTCCATAAACTTGCACAGCTGTGTCTTTCGGGTAGATGGGTAGCCCCAAATGTGAGACCCAAATGGCACAACTACAGAGTTTAGGATGTGCACTTTAGTATACGGAAAACAATAGCTAGCCAAGTTTCTAATGAATTCCCATAACCCAATGTAACTTCTATAAATTCCATATGAGAACAGGACTATCTTAAGCATATTAAGCATGAAACCATGTAGACATATAAGTTCACTAAACAAAACAATATGGCAAGTAATATATATATTGGTGTACTCAAAAACATAAAAGTAATTATAGAAATGAAATCTCATCTCGTTATGTAGATTGAAAACAACTTTTGAAGAACATAGTACAAGTCAATGAACAGCTGCATCTAGTTACAAACAAAGTAGCAACTATCAATTGAAATCAAGAGCATAAAACTTCATTCTTCTAATACAACAACCAAAAAACTATTTCTCCCATATGGCTATTCCTATAAACCAATGACAACATCAAATTGCAGGCAATGCCTTCAAATCCAACTTACAGTACATGATTAAACATCATAACTATTTAAATATTCCAATTCAATTTTTCTCTGTCATTCTACTTCCTTATATCCCAATTTACAGTATATATCAACAGACCAATTGCTAAGTGCGAGCGAAATTACCTGCGCAGAAATCTCCTCTGCAGCGAACTGCTTCCCAATGGCGGGGCAGTCGAGCTTGACGTTCCCGTTCTCGTCGCGCACGACGTGGTAGGATACCTGCTTGGCCTCGTCGTCGACCTCGGCCATCTTGCGGCCGATGAAGCGCTTGACGGAGAAGAAGGTGTTCTCCGGGTTGACGACGGCCTGCCGCTTGGCGATCTGGCCGACGAGGCGCTCCCCTCCCTTGGTGTACGCGACCACGGACGGCGTCGTCCGCTGGCCCTCGGCGTTCGTGATGACCGTGGGCTTGCCGCCCTCCATCGCCGCCACGGCGGAGTTGGTGGTGCCGAGGTCGATCCCCACCACCTTCTCGCACGCCACCCGCAGCGCCAGCCCGCGGGGCCGCCTCGCGGCGGCCTGCCTGCCGACGAAGAACTGCCCGCGGCCGGGCCGCGCCTGCCGCCCCACGAAGGGCGAGCCCGACGGGGTCCCGCCCGCCATAGCGCTGACCTGGGAGGTGTAGGCGGCCATGGCGCCGGGCTCTTCGCGGCGGCGGCGGAGGAGGAGCACGGGGAGAAGGGAGGAGGAGGCGAGGGGATAAGAGGAGGAGGGAGGAAGGAGGAAGGTGGGGGCAGTTTATATTGCGGAGGTGGGCGTCGGTGGCTGACGAGTTGGGCCCAGTGTCAGGGCTGCTCCTGCTCGTCGCGTGCGGCGGCTACACGGGCGCGTGCTGGGTTCCTGGGGTTTTCGTGTGAGTGGGGGTGTGGCCGTGTGGGCCGCGAGGGAGGTTTCTCGCACGGAAGCGCGCGCGTGTGGGTGGGAAAGCCGCTTTTCGCATGGTTTTCGTGGGGGAGTTTGGTGGGCTGGGCTGGCCGGTCCTGGGCTCGTTTTGGACGCACACTCCAAAGGAAAGGATACACTGCTTGAACAGAGGAATTGCTACATTTTTAGCTTGCTTTCACCTGTAAGCATAGGGTTAGAAAACTTGTGGACTATTTGCTGTATTATTCCTATGCGAATGTTGATGCAAAAGCTAGTCCCCTTTAAGAGCTGGTCCATAATTTGTGTGAAGGCATAGCTGAACCATGTCTTGTCACCTCCATCTACTATTGGGCAAGTATGTAGGACACGCCTCATCTCTAACAATGATGATCACATCATAGATGTACATAGCCAAAAGGTTTTATAAAACATAAAAGTATACATAGCTAAACAAACAATAGCAGAACCGAAGACACGCAAAAAAAACTCAAGTCAGACAGATTCTATTATTCGTTCTTCAGCCAAAATTGTTGAAAATTTTAATGACCACCGCCTTCTAACCGATTGTATGCTTGAATTGTAGTATTACTCTCTAATCGGATGTTCATCTCCTGCAATGTCACAATAGCAAATCAATCTAAGGACCCTTTGTCTACACCGCTCAAGAGAAGAGGCCCCAAATCATAGCAAATCATATTTCTACTTGTTTTGCTTTCATTCCAAACGCCTCAACCTCTCAACTAATGCATCAGATCGTTAGAACTGTGTCATTATTCCCTTGCATCTTTGGTCATCTTTATCGTCTCCTGGGTTTGTCGAGCGTCCGAGAGGTAATCCTAAATTTCGCTTGTACCCGAGCTGGCTCGATTTGGTCAACTAAAAGTTCAAATAAAAACAATTTCAAAAACCACAGAAAAATCCTATAAAAACTATGCCGTGGCCCAGACGTTGAGCCCATATTATAGCCCGGCCTGCCTCCCTAGTTGGGCCATGTCAGGGACATCAGGCTCTGGTGCCGCCGGCCCGCCGCCGCGCGCGCTAGGGTTTGCTTGCTCCTACCCACGAAACCATTCCCGCCAAATTGAGTCCCTTGTTCCCGCCATTTCTCCCCAGCTTCCTCTCCCCAGATTCTTCTCTTCGCTCTCCCGCTCCTCCCCAAATCAAGTCGCCACCGCGCCGAATCGCCGACTCGGCCCCGCTCCCCGACGACCCACTCCCGCCGAGCGACCGCGGCGGCGATGGAGGAGGAGATCCGAGCGGAGTTCGAGCGCAGCGGCTTCTCCATCGGCGACGCCGCCGGGATCCTCTCTACGCGTACGATTGCGCTCCTACCCTCCCATTTTCCGTCCCATGCTCGTGACATTGGAATATTGATGTGGTCGCGTGCGCGTTCTTGTGTGATTGGCAGTGCTGACCTGTTGCATCAACTACAAGATGAGCCCCGCTGATCTCGTTTCCAACTGGGAGGTATACTACCTCAACAGGTGAGCCCGCATCAACTTCTCACAGAAGCATTAAACCGTTCCACCCGGAGAATCTCTCGTTTAGCTGAGAGGCCCTTACCTTTTGAAGGAAAGAAAATAGCGGGGGATGAAAACTGCGTGAGATACGGATTCACGAAAAGAAAATGCACTGATTGTCTTGTGTGTTTTTTTTTAACGGGACATTGTCTTGGTTTACAGATAAGATTTTCCAGTACCTATGGATGTTTCTGATGAGCTTCCCAGAACAACGAACTTTTTACTGATTTGGAAACAAGCTAGTACTTTCTAAAACTAGCGAAATTTTCCGTGCGATTCCATGGCTACATATTGCAGGATAATGTATTTGTTAAACATCTCTTGTAACTTTGAGAAAGCGTAGTTGTATTTTTGTTATACAATTGTAGTTATGATTATAATAGTTGCAATATCTAATCTATCTATATGATTAATCTGAACTTTTCCTTCCATTATCTAAAAAATGATTAATCTGAACCATTGTAATCTGTCAAAATAAGTGGTGTAGATCTTCTCTTTCTCCTGATTAATGACATAATTATTACGAAGTTTTTCCTGAATTAAGGATTACTGTGGGATTTTCTGAACGCCTAAAACGACGTAGGTACCTTGAATATCACCAGTGATTTGTAGAGATACAGATAATATGTGTAAGGAGCATGCTGTCAACCACCCTCCCCAACACGCCCATGCCCATCCACAGAGTTGGTGATTTTGAAGCAGCAGCAGATGGAGCCTTGGTTGCTCTTCTTTTTCATTTAATGCTGCGTAATTAATATTTTTTCCTTGGAGGAGATCAACGGGAGATAGAAGCAAGTGACAGCTAGTAGGAACTCCTAGACCTAAGTGATTCATCTTTTGCAGCTAAACTTAAGCCAATTTTGCAAGTAATGGCACCATTCATTTAGTATGGTCCCTGATGCACTAAGAGCCAATTATTATGACTCCATGTCCTCTACTCTTATATTTTCTTAACCCAATACAATACCTGGTTAGCCAATCTGCCATACATTTAATTTTGTTAAACTTCGTCATTGTAAGCAAACTTCTGTTTGTGTTCTTTAATACATGACACAGCCTAAGGGAACTGAAGCAGCTGATTTATGCAGGCAATTGGATGGGTTAAAGCTTGAAAGCTCATATCTGGATGGTTTTCTGTCACACCTGCAAAATGAAGTAAAAGACAAACTTATAAAAGAAGAAACAAGCCTCCACATTTACTCCAGTAATGATGTTGATATGTTAGTTCCACATCCCAGTTCCACCAATGTTCATTTCTTTTACTTGTCACAGGTGTTCTGTTATTTTGTTGTTAAGGAAAAATAATGTAGAAGTAATTACTGCAGGCTCTTGAGCAATACACACGCAGATGAAGAGGGGTTCCTTGATACACCAGGCTCTAAACAGGAAAAGCCACATGGAGAGTCATCTAATGCTGAGCTAACTCCTCTGACAACCGAGAGGCCATCATCTAGCAGAGTGGCCAAAACAAATGGTGACCGTATTACCCCTTTTGCGCAACGAGTAAATAAATTTTCTCAGCAGTATGTTCTGAATGCTCATAGTGAGGTCGGCATGCCAAATAAGCATGAGGTTGAAACCACAGAAGATGAAGTAATTAAAAGAATTCAACCAAGTCAAAGATGTACCTTGCAAGTTCAATGCTCACGGCCTGAACCAGGATGCAGATTCATGTATGACAGACTTGAAGATCGAGTAAGGGAAATGCCTGTTTATTTGTTTTATTTTCATCAAGAGGTGCTTGTTATATTATATTCCCTTTCCAGTTTAACTACCTGGAAGATCGGATAAGAAGGTCGGCACGCTTGTTTTCTGCAGCTGAAATTTGCCGAGAACCTGCAGATGCAACTCTTGCTTCAGAGGTTACCTCATGTCACCAGAACTTTGTTAACTCATCTTGTTGTCCTGTGGACATACCTGATTATTTTTCCTTTTTAGGAGAACATGTTTGCAGTTGGCATGGTAATCTGCGATGGGGAAGGTCATTTGAATGAAAAATCTATCTTGTTACAGGGCAGGTAAGTGTGCTTATTGGGCTCATTCATGCGGTAAGCTTTGTTAAGTTACTATTTGGTTATTTATTTATTTTAGGCTAACTAGAGGATCATTTTTTTTAGTGTTGAGCACTCCAGGGGACAGCGTGTACGCCTTGATTTGAAGGATCTAAATCAGTTTTCTTTGTTCCCCGGACAGGTATGAGTTATCTGCAGTTTGTTTCTTGCCACTAGCGGTTATCTACTGCATGAAATTAACTCAAAGCTTAATAACAGGTTGTGGGCATTGAAGGCCACAATCCTAGCGGACATTGTTTTGTTGCATCAAAGTTGATTGATTCCATACCTAACCCTGTGGATGCTGAACTACCTTGTGCAAAGAAACAAGCAGTTGACAATGAAGGCCGCCAAAGTTCTGATGCTCTATCAAGAGAGTTGTTGTCGGTTAGTTTCTCGATTATTGTAGAAAAGAAGAACTGCACGCACCTGTTAAACTAATAATTGATGTTTAAAATCCTAGCTTAAAATAATATGTACTCAGTGTTCTTCCAGCTTAATTCAAATATTAAAAACAAAGGAGGATTCAATATTGACAGATGTTATTTGTTCTTAATTAAAAACGATTATTCAATTTTTTTCCTTCTGTTACTTGCCTTGCTCATAGAGTTATTTTTGTCTCAATATCCTTTTTTATGTATCTCTGTGAAATTGTTGGCTAGTAGAATTTTCGTAAGCTTCTCTTGAGCTTATTAGCTTAAGCATATCTCTGAGAGTATAGACATGCTAAATGAATACGCAAAGCAGTATTTCTGCCAACATTTCATTTATTATTTAATATTTGGGGAATTTTGTTGTAGGACAGTATAAAATCCATGCCATCTGCTGTAGCCTGTAGGACACTAGTGAGTCACTGACATGTGGTCCTAGGGAAACATGTCATTGACCACCAGTATCCTATAGCAAAACATGAAATTTAGAGTGTCTCACAACCATTTTTGTCTTAATATTTACATTGCCTTTGTCAAACAGGAAAATGTGCTCACTTTTTTATAGATAATGGAAAAACTTCTGGCAAATGCTTATTAAAAAGCTTAAAATCAAAGTAAAATGATTAACAATTGTCACGCTAAGGCAAATAACAAAACAAAAAAAGAAACAAGTTTCTACGTCAAAATGACCAGATGACCCAAATATCATGCCGGTTGTAATTCTGAGCATCCTCCTCGCATAGAAGATGATCATTGAACTTCATGAGATTTTTCTACGATTTTGTAAGAGCGCCAAAGTCCAAAATCTTCTCACAGTACTCAAAATGATCTAGTGAAAAAGAGGGCAATGGTTAAAACAATTAGTCTTGATTAGCAGTACTGAACTGTCAAAACCAAGTGTAATAACTCAAATTTCATCGCACAACCACCCATTAAATGAACGAACCAAAATGCAATCCAGTAGAAAGATTCCTGCCCCTCAATGGCGCCGATAGCAAGGTAACGACGCTCATGGGCATCGCCGTCGATGAATCTAGCTAAAAAAGCCTAAAAGTGAGATTTCTCTCGGGATTGGCACTTCACTTTTTTGCCGCTCACTTTTTTGAAAATGTGCTCACTAGCATGAAACTAAGAAAAATCATAACCTTTTGTAACGATAATCTGCACTTTGTAAAATGCAACATGAATTCATGAAATTCCATGTTTCTTATTGTCATATTTGAATGCCTCATGTTATTGTAGGTCATTGCGACAGGCCCCTACACAACAACTGATAATCTGTTGTTTGAGCCACTGCAAGAGCTGCTTTCATATGCCTGTCGTAAGCAACCTCAACTGCTCATACTGGTGAGGTCTTTGAATCCCGTCGTTCTGTCAATGGAGCATAGCATTTTGCATTTAGTATGTTCCACTACTTTGCACACTGATTACTTCTTTTTCAGATGGGCCCCTTTATTGATTCTGACCATCCTGACATAAAAAAGGGAACTGTTGACCAGAGCTTTCATGATATTTTCCATTTTGAAATTCTGAGAAAGGTAGGTGCTGCAGAAGATTTTCTCCTTCAAGGTTGGAAATTCATATCTGAGTAAAATGTGTGTTTGATGCCTTTTGATCAGCTTCAAGACTTCGCTCAGTATTTGGGGAACAGTGTTCGTGTAATTCTTATTCCATCTGTGCGTGATGCTCACCATGATTTTGTTTTCCCACAGGTTTGCAGTTTTCCTCATTCAGTGTACCAACCTTATCTGATTGTAAAATTACAAACAAGTTGCTACATGTTAACTACTGTCTGTTTAGCCATTATGTATAAAATTTTGCATGAGGATTACATTCATATTTACTACATTTTGTGCTAGTAGTGTCTTATATTTAGCCATTGTCAAACCAAGCTCTTGTAGTATTCGTGTAGGTGCATTATTTATCTTCTAGTTATGACTTCTAATAAAATAATGCTGTCACCACATGCATCGCTAGTGATATATTTGTACTGCTGTTGTCTGCAGCCTGCATTTGACTTGAATTTGCCTGAAGATATTACATACCAGGTAATACATTATCCTGTATGATTATCTGTCTATTATTTCCTTTATAACCGTGTGATAATTTATTTCTTTATTCTCAAAAGGTTTGCATACATTGTGCAGATTGCTTCTTTGGCGAATCCAAGTCTATTCAGTTGTAATGAGGTACGGCTATCTAAATTGACGAAGGGAGTTATGTGATAAACTTATATGCAGTTTGATGGTTACGCGATGTAAACCATGTTCACATGATATGTGTATCAGTTATACTTGTGTTTCTATGCAATTGTCTCTTCTATTCTGCTACAAAATAATATTTTGTAATGTGGCATTTAGCTTAAGTAAAAATAATCTCCTTGCTCTGGTCATCGATATTACATTTTTAGCAATAATAGTGCATCAGTGGCCAGTGCTAGGTGATTCGTAAGCCTTTATGCTGCCACAGTATCCCTTGTTTTTTGCCCATTAGATATTCTGTGCAAAGCTGGTACCTGACTGATTGGCATTCCTTTTTTTTTGCCCACTCGATACTCCATACAAAGCTGGTATCGCACTGATTAGGTTTTTTTTTTTTTGCCCACTGGATATATTCTGTACAAAGCTACTATTTCTTGTACATATTATGGAAAAAGTAATTCTTGCCATGTCATTATTATTATTATTGTTGTTTGTTCAGCGTAAAACTGTTTTGTTTTACATTTTCCAGATACATTTTGGCTGTTGTACAGTGGACATCCTGAAACAGCTGAGTGGTGAGGAAATTTCTCGCAAGCCACCTGGCGGAAAGCCTGGAGACAGAATTGGGAGACTTGCAACACACATATTGAAGCAACAAAGGCAATTCTGTAGATCCTAAGCAGAACTTAATTTCTCAAGACAATTATGTTTGCTTCATAGCCAATCATGCCCCATTGAACCTTGCCAATTGTTGATTTGACCATTGAAAGGTTGAGGATTTCTTGGCCAATGAGTTGGTCAATTTTTGGCAAAGAAATGAACTAGATTTGGCAAACATGTCAATGGGAGAGGGAATCTTGCAAATTCAATGGTAGTAATCCAAACACATGCCAAATTTGGTCAGTCCTAAAAATTGGCAAGGCATGCAATGGCACACATTGGTCATGAACCAAACACATGTTTGAAATTCTGAGAGCTGACAATATGCATCTTTTTACAGCTACTATCCTCTTTATCCACCTGCTGGTGTGCCCTTGGACTTCTCACTTGCCAAGGAAGCATTCGAGATCTCATCAGCTCCTGATGTTCTCCTGCTTCCTTCCGATCTTGCTCCATTTGTCAAGGTAATGGTGGCAGGCAGTGAATCAGAGTTGTCGTGTCTCTCAGAGATTGTTACGGGGCTTAATTGTGCCACCTTCATATTTATGTTATAGTTATTACCTAGTTCTTGTTACTCTAGAATGAAATGATATTTTTTTTGAGGCAGGTACTTTCCCTCGGCGAAGATAGAGAAAATAAGAAACAGTTTGTTTGTGTGAACCCTGGTAGGCTAGCAAAAGGTATTGGTGGAGGCACATTTGTAGAGCTTTACTACAATGAGGACATGACCAATACGAATGCCTCTATTATTCGCATCTAGTTTTACAGCAGTGGCAGATCATTTAAGCAGTACAGGAGGTGTTATCAGCTGATGAAAACCAAGGTCTTCTCTTGTGTAAACTACTTGCCACCCAAGACAAAAGATTGAAATGCTTCACATTGCTTGTGGTAACTGGCAAGACCTCTTTTATGGCCTGTTTGAGCAATGAAAATCAATTCATTTCTGATGTATCATGTTGTAATTATGCTAAATTCAATGTAGTGTATGTACTTTTTTCATGCTGACCAAGTACTGGGCTTGAGCTTCTTGACAAAAAAAAAAATGGAAGGACTCGGCTTGAAAGTTTAGATTACTGTGATTCTGTGAACTTCCAACTGACCTGATTGTCAGAATCAGGAAGCCAGTCTATATGTTATGTAAGTTAATTAATCAACTTACCAGTGTTGATACTGAGGAATAGCAAAAATATTTTCCATCTTTATAATATATGCATTTTTCTGAGTTCACTCTTTTTTACATAATTGCTATTCAGATTGTTCATAAAATGAATCCTGACATTCAGAACTCCAATTCGTAGTATGGTCCTATATTACCAAGACAGGTTTCACAATTCAAATCCACCGCCAAAATCGATAGGGGCGATCCATTTTCAGACATGCCTGAAGGTTTAAGGAAGTTAGTGTACGTGAGGGATGAGGTGGCCTAATCCATTCTTCAAACAAAATAAAAACATAAGCTGAGTTGGTCTTAGGCCGAACCCACTCAAACTAAGCACCATAAAACAGCTCCCTGAGGTCTAAATATGGCTGTTTAGACCTATTATGAAATCGGCGGATCTCAAGTGAGTATCATAAAGTGTTGGCCCATGGAAGGTAGAGAGCTTTGCTCCAAGGCAACCTACTATAGTACCATACTACCATCTCATGCATAGTTCTTGATGTTTCTGTATCAAGAGAGGCTCTTTTGAATTGTGATGGCCGTTTCTTTTCCCTGGAAAGAAGTGTTCTTGGGCTCTTCTTTTGTGGGGATGTGCAACACCCTTTATGTGATGCTTCTTTGTTTGGTTCGTGGCCTTGTGGGTAACCTCCCCACAAAAATTATTGTTCCGTGTGACTGAAATATGTGTCCATTCAACGTCATATACAGAAAATGTGAGATGTTTTTCTAAGAAAATGAAAATAGGTAGAACTACATAATCTTTTATTTAAATAAGATTTTTTTAAAAAACTAACAGTGGTTTGTCATTCCATTAAGATAGACGAAAAAGGTTATTTACAAGAACAGGCACAAAGCGAACACAAACTGATCCTCTGAAAGACCTCGTCAACGTTCATGTAAACAGAGTTGAAGATACTAGTGTTTGCGGACGCAATTAAAAATAATAGGAGGGGTTGACATCAAAGAAATAATTTTTTCGCACTAAAGCCTTTACTTTCCTTCTATTTTACACTAAAAATTATATGTGGATATTAGTTGAGACTCCACTGTCACCTGATTCATCGCTAGATCCGCCTACCCCCTTCTAAACGTTCCAGGCAAGGAAATGAACAACGCCATCAGATGCTTCTCATTGAGAGAGAAAAATGTAGGGAGAGATAGGATAATAATAAAAAGGTGGATGAATAAGGATGAGATAGGAGGAAAATAAAGGTTGCATTGGGCATGCCCTTAGGCACCTCTTTTCTTAGTTTTTACAGCTATCCACCAATCTGCGAAGTACTCCTATCGGGCAGGGAGCCACAGGCTATTTGGATTTCCAAGAAAGTTGCTGATTCGGTGCTAAATTGCCTAAGCAAAAAAGGGTAGTGCCCAGGTAAGTGCATGGTGGCGCCGCGGCAGGTGGGGAGGAGTAGAGCGCGAGGTGGTGCGTGACGAAGAGCGCCTCGCCGGGGAGGAAGACAAGGTAGTGGAGAAGGTCCACGCCGAAGTACCCAAATATATTAGAAATAGAAATAAAAAATGATACAATACCCCAACCTAGATCAAACTGGGCCTTTTAGTCCATGCCCTCTCTTCCCCCACTTCTTTCTCCTTCCCCTTCTTCCATCGTGGGCCATCGGCGTCGACTTGACCCAACTCCTCGTGGTCGCGCCTCCTCCGCCTCACTGGCCAGTGGGCCCTGCTTGCCGGCTGCACGCCATGCGCCCTCAATGGTCAGTCTCCCCATGTTTTCTTCCTCTCCGTGCTCCCCTGGCCGCCTCTTTTCCACTTGTGCTCTCTCTGTTTCCCCTCCCTCACACATTACTTAAATTCAAAAATGTATTTCAAAAATAAGAAAATTCTAAAAAAAGATTGATTAAGTTGCTCATCGTTCTCTTTTGCTTACTAAACGTTCTTACTGAATCTTTTTGAATTATCACATTGGAATTACTAAACGTTCTTAAATGCATTGCTTACATCCGGGCACTTTGGAGTTTCTTAGCACATACCAGTAAACCCTTTGAGGGGATTAGACCATTTGGTTAAGCTGAATTATTGATCTCTATAAATAGGAACCTATATATAGGCGTTGGGTCTGGACCTGATCTTCAAAACTGTTCAGGAGGCAAGTGGGTTCTGCAGCTCGAAGGAGGATATGTAAATGAGTGTTTCTGGTGTCAAAAAAAAAATTGTGGGGGTGTGATGTTTTGCTTGGTGGGTGTGGTTTTTGTCGTGTCTAGGAAAGCTTGTGGGGTTCTCTTTCCTTGCTCCTTTTTCTGGTTTTTATATAGAACTGTTTTGCTGGGTGGTGTGGCATGTGGCTGTTGTATTTTGCTTTGGTTGGTGTCTCGTACTTTTGTATCTGGATGTTTTTTGTTTCTCTGGTAATGAAAGTGAGGTTCGTGACGTTTGTCCTTTTTCCAAAAAAAAGTAACCTATTTAAAAAGAGTGGGAATCATAGATGTCTTGTACCGGAGACCAGGATTTTTTTAAATCTGAACTTGAAATTTTAGTTTTTAAATTTGTTTTTAAGTCTTTGAATTTAAATTTTGGATCGAACCATTCAAAATTTGAGTCTGTCGATCTCCCGTACCGGAGATTTGGATTCTTCAAATTTTCAATATGAAAATTTTGTTTCCAAAATTGATGTTCGATGCAACGGTTATTTCATTAAAGAAAAGGAGAAAAAATAACAAGATCCACTGCAACACGAACGCCATCGTTTTGCATGCCACCGCATGCCACGCCCTAAGCCGACCATGTTGCCAAAGGGCAACGACAATAAAAAAAAGAAACAAGAAGAGAACTCGGAATACCACGAACAAACCACGTCTAGCAAGCACAACGACCAAACAAACTCCAAACCCCAAGAAGCTTAGCTCAAGCATCCAAGCAAAGTAGACGGCGACCACCAGTAAAGTTTCTAGCCACGCAACGCACAAAGCATACACAATCCATCGTATGGCGCACACCCGGCTGGGCGGCTGGCGGTGGCTTGTGGCTTAATTGGAAGGCCAAGTTTGTAAATGCTTAATTGGAAGGAGGTGGAAAGGTGTGATTTTTAGGTCTTGGAATTGCCTTGCTAAAGATTCTGTGATCATCAGAAGGCGTAAACCGACTGCAAGGCTTATAATGATAACGAGCGAGGTGGCCCGCGCGTTTGCGCAGAGAGATTTGTTTTGGTATATAGTGTTTATTTCTAACTCATAATCTATCTCTAACATATCAGATCGGATTTAGAGTTTATCTCTAATATATTATATCAACTTTAGTATTAATATGAATTTTCAATACTTTCTTTTAATCTAAGACGCATAGATCTTTATTTTTTTTTCTTTGATTAATCTATCCCGTTATAATTTGGTCCCACAATTGATTGAACGGATAAAATAACCATATTATATCATCTTTAGTATTTAATCCGAATTTCTAATATTTTTCTTTTAATCTAAGCCGTTATAATCCGGCCCCACAAAATCAACGACATAGATCTTTTTATTTTTTTTCTTGATTTATGTGAGAATTTCTTTGATTGATCTTGGCCGTTATAATTTAGATTTGTTTTGGCATATAGTGTTTATCTCTAACTCATAATCTATCTCTAACATATCAGATTGGATTTAGAGTTTATCTCTAATATATTATATCAACTTTAATATCTAATATGAATTTTTAATATTTTCTTTTAATCTAAGACGCATAGATCTTTTATTTTTCTTTAATTAATCTATCCCGTTATAATTTGGTCCCACAGCTGATTGAACGGATAAAATAACCATATTATATCGTCTTTAGTATTTAATCCGAATTTCTTATATTCTTCTTTTAATCTAAGCCGTTAGAATCCGGCCCCACAAAATCAACGACATAGATCTTTAATTTTTTCTTGATTTATGTGAGAATTTCTTTGATTGATCTTGGCCGTTATAATTTGGTCTCACCGTTGATCAAACGGCTGAAATAATTTGGATGATGTGGACGAATGTGGTGGCTTCTTTTTCCCCTCCTTTATATATATAACGTGCGAGGTGACCCGCGCGTTTGCGCGGCTAGATTTGTGTTAAGATATAGATAATATATTAGATTAGATTTAGAGTTTATCTCTAATATACCGGCTAGATTTGTTTTGGTATATAGTGTTTATCTCTAACTCATAATCTATCTCTAACATATCAGATCTTTTAATATAAGCCGTTATAATCTGGCCCCACAAAATCAACGGCATAGATCTTTTTTTTTCCTTGATTTATGTGAGAATTTCTATGATTTATCTTGGCCGTAATAATTTGGTCCCACCGTTGATCGAACGGCTGAAATAATTTAGATGATGTGGACGAATGTGGTGGCTTCTTTTTCCCTCCTTTATATATATAACGAGCGAGGTGGCCCGCGCGTTTGCGCGGTTAGATTTGTTTTGGTATATAGTATTTATCTCTAACTCATAATCTATCTCTAACATATCAGATCGGATTTAGAATTTATCTCTAATATATTATATCAACTTTAGTATTTAATATGAATTTCTAATATTTTCTTTTAATCTAAGCCGCATAGATCTTTTATTTTTTTCTTTGATTAATCTATCCCGTTATAATTTGATCCCACAGTTGATTGAACAGATAAAATAACCATATTATATCATCTTTAGTATTTAATCCGAATTTCTAATATTCTTCTTTTAATCTAAGCTGTTATAATCCGGCCCCACAAAATTAACGGCATAGATCTTTTATTTTTTTCTTGATTTATATGAGAATTTCTTTGATTGATCTAATCCGTATTGATCGAGCTGTGAAATTTGCTCAATTTTTTTTCCCTGGATTAATTTGTACATGCATGTATGTATATCTTTCTTGTTCGATATATAAATTAATTATTTGAATACGGATGTATGTAGCTCACGGGGATAGGCTACCTTTCCTTGTCCCTTTGTTCAGCGATCTCCTTTTCTAACAGGTGGGACACATATTTTGTGGCCCGCGTGTTTGCGCGGCTAGATTTGTTTTGGTATATAGTGTTTATCTCTAATTCATAATGTATCTCTAATATATCAGATCAGATTTAGAGTTTATCTCTAATATTTTTTGTTTTAATCTAAGCCGTTATATATAATCCAACCCCACAAAATCAATGGCATAGATCTTTTATTTTTTCTGATTTATGTGAGAATTTCTTTGATTGATCTTGATCGTTATAATTTGGTCCCACCGTTGATCGAACGGCTGAAATAATTTTGATGATGTGGACGAACGTGGTGGCTCCGTTTTCCCCTCCTTTAATTTTCGATATATAAATTAATTATTTGAATAGGGATGTATGTAGCTCACGGGGATAGGCGACCTTTCCTTGTCCCTTTGTTCAGCGATCTCCTTTTCTAACAGGTGGGACACATATTTTGTGGCCCGCGTGTTTGCACGGCTAGATTTGTTTTGGTATATAGTGTTTATCTCTAATTCATAATCTATCTCTAATATATCAGATCAGATTTAGAGTTTATCTCTAATATTTTTTTGTTTTAAGCTAAGCCGTTATATATAATCCAACCCCACAAAATCAACGGCATAGATCTTTTATTTTTTCTGATTTATGTGAGAATTTCTTTGATTGATCTTGACCGTTATAATTTGGTCCCACCGTTGATCGAACGGCTGAAATAATTTTGATGATGTGGACGAACGTGGTCGCTCCGTTTTCCCCTCCTTTAATTTTTGATATTGAATACGGATGTATGTAGCTCACGGGGATAGGCTACCTTTCCTTGTCCCTTTGTTCAGCGATCTCCTTTTCTAACAGGTGGGACACATATTTTGTGGCCCGCGTGTTTGCGCGGCTAGATTTGTTTTGATATATAGTGTTTATCTCTAATTCATAATGTATCTCTAATATATCAGATCAGATTTAGAGTTTATCTCTAATATTTTTTGTTTTAATCTAAGCCGTTATATATAATCCAACCCCACAAAATCAACGGCATAGATCTTTTATTTTTTCTGATTTATGTGAGAATTTCTTTGATTGATCTTGACCGTTATAATTTGGTCCCACCGTTGATCGAACGGCTGAAATAATTTTGATGATGTGGACGAACGCGGTGGCTCCGTTTTCCCCTCCTTTAATTATATAATAGATAGATAGTAATAGATAGATTTATGATAGATAGATAGATAGATAGATAGATAGATAGATAGATTGCACTGGAATGCAACATGAGCTTTAAATGGGAAATGGCATGATTTCTTCGAATGTGAGATCATGCATTACTTTGGTTGAACGTTTGCACTTGGAGACTACAACTTGAACAGATTGAGAGAGAGAGAGAGAGTAGCTAGCTATTTCGCATTTCTGAAGCCTGAAGCAAAGGCCCAGAGCGCTGTAATTTCCTTTTGTCGGACCTTTGTTTCTCCTTAGATTCTGTTTATGTTTCCTACGCCTTGCTGCAATTCTGTTCCTGTTAATTATACTCCTTAAATCGATAGGCCACCATCAACCGGGAGCACCTGCACCAGCAGAATCAAGAAGCTGAAGCCTCCAATGCACAACTCATCAAGAACTATTCCGAATTCCTCCGTAAGTGGGGAATGAATGCATGATCACATATCTGAAACACAGAAAGCCATTTCTACTTGCCTGCCCGGTGATGTAGCTCGCAGCTGGATGAACGGCCAAGAACTCTACCAAACCAGCGATCTCCTCTGGCTTGCCAAACCGTCCTGAAATTTGCATCAGAAATAGCTAGAGGCAGTAAAACCGAATCAATATTCAGAAGTAATTTGCTCACAAAGTCTGCAGCTAACCTAATGGTATCGTCTCCAGCGCCTTCCGTTCGATGTCGTCGCCAAGTTTCGCAGTCATGTCGGACGCAACCCAGCCCGGAGCAACAGCGTTCACCTGCAAACAAGGTTCGGGGGCTTGTCAAGGATCAAGTTCCAGAACTTGTTTTCATAGAGAGGCTTTCAAATGTGCTCATGTTTCAGAATTCAGGAAATATGGCTGCTACTTGCATTGATGTTTCTGCTCCCGTATTCCCTCGCCATGGCCTTGGTCAGTCCGATCACCCCGGCCTTTGCAGCGCAGTAGTTGGCCTGCCCGATGTTGCCGATGATCCCGGAAACCGATGCGATGTTGATGATCCTTCCCTGGGGGCGAATCAACCAGTCAAAAAACCTCGTGAAGAACAGAAACGGCACAAATTTGACAGCATAGAAATGGCACAAATAGGTCACGCATACCTTCTTCCTCTTCATCATCACTGTCGCTGCGGCCTGAACCAAACCAACAACAGAAACTGAAACTCCACAGAAAGAGCTCACTTTGTGCCAGTTATGAAGGCAGAGAGAAGATTTTACCTGGGCGCAGAGGTAAACGCCGGTGAGGTTTACGTCGACCACCTCCTGCCATTGCGTCCTTTTCATCCGCATCAACAGCGCATCCCGAGTGATCCCTGCTCATAAAAAAAAAAAACCTTACCGTGACATCTGAAATATAATTAAGGTGGCATGCATATGCAGAGCCATTTGCAGTTCTGCAGGCTGCAGAGATGAGAACTAGCAGACCTGCATTGTTTACCAGCACGTCCAGGCTCCCCCAGGTATCGATTGCCTGTGGCAAACATGCGACATCGTATGTATTATATGCATGCTCAAAGGACAGCACAAAAATTAGCAATGCATAATTTAAAACAAAACACATGGAAGTACACAACTCTTTTTGTGTCACTTTCACCAATACCACTGATCAGTTTTATGTGTTTCCTGGTCCTGCGCGTCAAATTTCCCTGTACTGGTGGAGATGAAAGTGCCGCAAAAATAGTTGTAGGTGACAAAACTAAACTCTGAAATTACTTCCTTCCAGGTGTTTTTTGGGTTAATTGTGTACATGCTACCGTGCAGACCCCCTTTTTGATATTTACCATTACAAACACTCTTTTATTATGAATGCCATTATTAATTAGACAAATGTTATTATGAACATCCATTACCTAATGCCACCTCGCCTTGTAGTTCGAGGGCCGCCGGAGTTAGAGGAGTTAGAGGAAAGAAAAGAAAAAGGGAAGAAAGTTGAAGGTCGAAGAACGGCTAGGGTTAGGTTTGTCAAAAAATTTATAATGGCATTTATCTAATCAAAATCGTTTTATAATGGTATTCATAATAAAAGAGGTTTTATAACGATAAATATATATATAAAAACTCTGCACAGCGACATGTACATAATTAGGCCATGTTCTTTTGAGCTGATCTGAACAGCTGAACGGCTGAAATGACTAAACTCAAAGCACATGTGTTTTTAAAACGTAGATAAGTCGTTAAGCTGTTAAGCCGTTAAGCTATTAAGCTGAAAAGAACTGGGCCTTAATCTTATATTTTTCGGGCCATTGAGAAGTAGGTTCCACCAAATTGTAAATGTAAAGTAGCAGAGAAATGCCAACTGACTGCTCTCATCATCGATTCGACCTCGGCTTCGGTGGAAACGTCAGCGGGGAAGGTGATTGCAGTGCCACCAGAGTCCTCAATCTGGGGATATATGTGTTTGGCAGAAGCACAGAGAAGCATGACAATAAAAAAAGGATATTTTAGCATACGTTGGAGTTGTACTGTTGGTTCAACTAGAAATAGATTTGTCTAAAAAAAAACTAGAAATAGATTATTTTTTTTTTTGAAAAACTAGAAATAAAGAGGGTTCTAGCTCACCTCTCTGCACACTTCTTCCGCTTCCATGCTTGACTTGGCATAATTCACAACTACCTGACACAGACAAAAGCCATGTTCAGCTAACCGATGGGGCCACAGCTCAACCAATGGCATACTAGTTACATGTGACACTTAAGTGACTAGCAGAGCACCATATATTTCTATGCATCTCTTCAAGGAATTAATAACAGTCTAGGTTAATTTGTCAGCTGCCAATGACAGCATATGAGCATACAAGTACCTTGCACCCTGCTTGGCCCAAAGCCACAGCTATGGCTCTGCCAATCCCTCTCGATGCACCGGTGACCACTGCAACCGGGGCTGCAGCCTGCGCCCATCCATCCATGGTCATTCCATTGGTAACTCCAATCTGATGGCCGCTCTTTCTCACTGCAGCAAATCCGATCTCTGTTTCGTCAGAAAGATCATGTCATGGAGGCAGCTAATGATCAGAATGCGCATCAGGGCGTGCATGAGCATATATAGCTCAAGAAGGGATCTTTTTTTATCAATTGCCTAAGGGGATGAGTTTGTCCGGGCGGTGACCACGCCGGAGCCCGGCGCGGCGCTGAGGTGGAGGAGGCGCGCCAGCGACGAGGCCGGCAGAGCATGCGGCGGCGGCGGCGGCCATGGTCGCAGCGGATTAACACGCCTTCTTAGCGTTGTAGCCTGTAGGATGCGGTCTTAATTAAAGAAGCCGTATTATACTGGTGAGGGGAGCATTGATGCAATGGCAACGAAAAGAAGGCGGCTTCCATGTTTGACGGAGGCTTCCTTTGCATGTGGTGTGTCTCAATCACACATCGTTTGCAGCAGCACAGTTCAAGCTAGAGTAGCTAAATTAGCAACTAACATGTGATCTTGTTCGTTAGTCGGCAACTAACATGTGATCTTGTTCGTTAGTAATCTCTGCGATTACTGGTCAATTGTTAAGAGCTCCCTCTATTCTTTTTTATTTAACGCCTTTGACTTTTGAACACGGCCTCGACCATTCGTCTTATTTTAAAAAATTATGTAAATATCATATATCTCATTGTAATTTTTTTAATCAATAAAAGTACTATAAGCATGACTTATTTTTTTTTGCATGTTTGCACTAAATTTTTGAATAAAACAAATGATCAAAGGCATACCCAAAAGTCAAATGCGTTAAACAAAAAAACGGAGGGAGTACATGTAAGAAGTCTCGCTGCATGCATATGGATGAAAGAACTTTGTAAAGGTTTATATCCGTGTTCTGTTTGTCCACAGTATACGAATTTGTTGTCAAAAGGCAAGGCTGATTTGGGCTATCTTTGTATTGTTTCCATTTTTCAAGATGAATCCTGAAAAAGGTCATTTGAGCTTGACATGTCTGAAGGTTGGGTTGGCCTGGAACAAACAAGTCCAAGCACAAACCGCTCCAACATTGGCAAAGCCCGAAACCTAAAAAACCCATTTATGAAGAATAATAACATCAATTTTGATGAGAGAATAATATGACCTATGGTGTTAAGTTTTCGGAGCAAAATTGTTGGTGAAGCTCCCATTGACGGCGGTGGCGGCCATTCGAGCTCTCGCGGGTGACGGCGACGGCGACGGCGACGCAAGATCCCACGGATGTCGATGACATTGGTCGATTGGTGACATTTCCAATGCTATCCTCGTTTTGACCCTAATTTTACCCTCAAAACACTGTATCAGCAGGTAGCGAATAAGATATAAGAGAGAAAAATGTAGAGAATAATAAAAAAGTGAATGAATTAAGATGAGATAGGAAAAATATAAAGGTAACATGGGCATACCCTAAGCGCTCCCGCGGACGACGAGCAGCCACGGGCGAGGGCAACATGCAGTGGCCTGAGCACCACCCGTCCACCCGATGGGCCTGAGCAACCGTCGGCCCGGTTGGCCTGGCCTAGAAATGGATTTAGAAGCCCTCGCCTCGTCGTCTTCGATTCGACTTCGAGTCCGACTCCGACGGGACCGACGCGCTGCCTCGATCCACGCGTATATATCCAACCCCTCCTCCCCCTCTCACAATCTTGACCTGCTTTGCTTCCCGACCGGCCGACCAGCACCCGGCGACTCGGCTCGGCTCTCCTCTCCTCTCCTCTCGTCTCTGCTTCCAATCAATCGATGGGGCACGCCGGAGCCGACCACTGGACGGCAAAGGCGGCGCCCGGCTTTCGCGAGCGCGCGATCCGCTTGATGTAAGTGCACTTTCCCGTTTCTTCATATCAGTAAAAAGTAGTACTGGATCTCTACTTTTTGCAGCTGTTTCTTGGATGCATCTGAATTTTTTCCCTGCTCTTTTGTGCATTGCGTCAGTGTGGATAAAATAGCCGAACTCTACGATCTGAAGGACCTTGCTCGTCGGTTGGAGGTGGCGTCATATAACAACGCCAACAGCATGGACGAGTACTTTAGGAGAATCTCCATGGAGATACTTGTCGTAGAAGAATGGCGGCAACGTCATTTGCAGCTGCTGCTGATGGAACAGCCGATGCAGCTACCAGTTGGTGAAGCCCAATGGCCGGTCAGTCCACTGCAGCCCGCAAACTACATCAGCGCCCAGCAGCAGCAGGAGGAGCAGTGGATGATGGTGAATCTGCCACAAGCTCAATGGCGGCCTAGTCAGCTGCAACCCGCAAACTACATCGTCAGTACGCAGCAGCAGCAGCAGGAGGAGGTGAGGATAACGAACCAGGAAGATCCGAGGAGCAACCAGCTGCAACCGATGAGCACGCAGTTGCACGGAGCACAGCAGGCTAATGCCGCCGAGGTGCAGCTGCAGCATATGGCTCAAGAGTTCACCAGCGAGCAGTTTGCCTTGTCAGGGCCCTCAACCTCTGGCGTCTTCAGCATCGACCGTGCCTTCGGGTTGGAAGGACGGGGTGTTGGAGAGGATCACCTCGCTGAGGAACGCCCACCTCGCGGAGCTCATGGAACTCGACCAAGCGCAAGCAGTCGTCTTTCCGGGGAAGATGACGGAGGAGGAACTGCAGTCGCTGCCTCAAGAGGAAGCTCGGCGGCGCAGGTGCAAAGAAAGGCTCAAGGCCAGCATACAAAGCGCTCTGACCTTGCTGCTCCTCCAGAGAAGCAGCATCCCTGACAACCTCAAGGAGACCTTCTGCGACTCTGAGCGGAGCCTACTTAAGCTGGCGCGTCGTCTCAGGGAGCTAAGGGATCGAAGCACGGAGGTGAATGCCAAGCGAGACCTGTCCGACGTCGACCGCCAGATTGCCGGGAACCCGGGACTTCATCACCACCGTCCATCAGCGGGGGAAACATCTGCAAGAGGCGCAAGGTCGAAGAAGAAAACGATAGCTGAATGTAAATGCAGCAACGCGGCATTGCCACTGCATAAAGTCCCGACACTATGCATCGCAAAAAAAAAAAAAAAAAAAAACCGACACTATCGCCGCCGAAAAACTACACGTATTTGTGCCTTTGCATCCGTGGGTTGTTCAATTGCCAGTAAACAAACTTTGTCGATGCAAGCTATATAAACATTATATCCTAAAAAATTCTTGAAATTTCATAGCGTCGTTATGTAATAGTATTTTAAAGTTAGATGTTTTTGAATTTTGATAGTTTCACGACAAATTTTTGGTGTTAAAAATGTTGATTGACCTTTTTTGTTTTTTTAACATATTTGTTCATAAAAATACCCCCAAAAAATTAAGTACTTTTTTTTTTGCAACACTATGGTTTGTTGGAAATATTAGGAATTTTCTCAGTATTTTAATCCACAAAATTAGGTAAATCATAATTAAACAATTGCCAGTTTCCAGTTCAAGACCAAAGGTACTAGATATAAAAATATCTATCTCATACGCAAGGGCTAATGAACAGGAAAACAAAAAGGCAAAACGCACAGGTATAAACAAATATACCCTTGAGCGAGAGCGCACCACTACAAACAGAGCACAAAGCACCAGCGGAGGAATGACTTGCACATTCTCAGCCGCCATGACGGTTGATGTAGTCGATCACAAGTTGGTGCAGAGATGCCTTTGATGCAGTGGAGAGGTCGGTGCAGTCGAACGTTGGTGCAGTGCAGATGTACAGGTGCCTCCTCGCAATGACCCAGGCTTGAGCAGTCGCGTGAGAACGCTCCCCAAAAACCTTATCGGCCTTCTATCCCGAGCAGGATCTCGAGAAGGACGAGGTTCCGGAGGCCTGCTCCCTCCGCTCCTTGTGCGCGCAAGGAAACAGAGGCGGGAAAACAAAACGGCAGCGCTACAGATGGAAGTATGGAATGTGCGGGAGAGAGAGATCTCTTGAGGGCGAGAACATTCTCACAGGGCGAGGTGCTCATGCTTTTATAGGCGCCAGGAAGAGAAAGTTCGTCGAATCTGGACGCCATCAAGCACTAGTAACGGACGTCATTACATCTGGCCATTAAGTCGTCCGTTACGTAACGGATGTCATTACACCAGCCATTAAGTCGTCGGTTACGGGGAGAGGTCGCCCGTGCTCAGGGTGAGGTCGCCCGTGCTCGAGGAGAGCTCGCCCGGCTAGGGGAGAGCTCGCCCATGCTCAGGGTGAGGTCGCCCGTCTCGGGGAGAGCTCGCCCATGCTCAGGGTGAGGTCGCCCGGCTCGGGGAGAACTCGCCCATGCTCAGGGTCAGGGTGAGGTCGCCCGGCTCGGGGAGAGCTCGCCCATGCTCAGGGTCAGGGTGAGGTCGCCCGGCTCGGGGAGAGCTCGCCCATGCCTTTCTCTTTTCTCTCTTTTCTTAATTGGGAGAACCACAATCCAACTATTTAAGTTGAGATATTCTCCTCCCAATTTCCCGAACGGTTTAGTATTAAATGGGCCTCTTGGAATTTCTATTAAAATAATTAAATGGGCCAACTCTATAATTATTCTAACATGGTTTTCCATAGTTTTTAGGAATGATTACAATGTTAAAAGGAAAATGATAAGTTTTTATCAATGAAAAAAATAACAACCCGCAAAATACAATGGCATATATATAGAGATTGATGTTTATGGATAAGTTTGGTTGGGGCTAAAGGTTTAATCCACCAAACACCTTTGGTTTGAGTGGGATTTAGTTAATTGGATCAACATTATTCACTATAGGAAAAAACTAGTTACTGCTATGTAGTCTCTCAACGGCCACGCCAGGGCCATTGAAACAGCCATAACGCTCTCAATGGCTTAGTGGCAACTGTCGTAAGAGGGAGTCGTTATTGTTGACCTCCGGTAGGTTGTTGACTATTGTGTGCAGGCCCAAGAAGGCTCAAACGGTCCGTTGGGGGTACTGTGGCAGCACGAACAGTACCCATAGTATTGTAGCACATGGCCCCATCAATTACTTTAGGATATCATGTTATTAGTTTCCATCTATTTCTTTTTTGGAGTTCAAGTCTATCTTTTCTTAGAGTCTAAATCAGTTTTCCTTATAGAAGAGAGGGTCATGTATCTTTCATTACCATCCAAACAATAAATTAAAATCGAGGGTAGATCTTTTAGGCGGCGGCTCCAATAACAGCCTCGACGGTAGCTTCGACAACAAGTCGTCTCGCTCGCGTCAAAGGCTATATCCCCTTGTTGCGTGCTTGCACGTAACATCGACACAATGGTTGACACCTCACACGCTCCAAATAATGTCATGACAGTGTAATACTAATTCAATAGTCGTATGGCAAGCCGCCAAATCAACTCTCAACCGTCCCATGGGCTAGTTGGGCTAGGCTGCACGGGGATCGACTCCCCTGCTCTCTTGACGACCCCAACAAAAACCGTCATGAGAGCTATGTAAAGTTTAATAAGATATTGCACCATACTTTGTTGATAATGAAATCTCAGTTTACTAGCCACTAGGGTTTAGTTAGGCAGGTGCGTTCTCCGCAATCACGGATTCAAGCAGGGGAGGACCCTACATGAGGGCTGGTGGCTCTTTGGCCCCACCTAAAATTTTAGAGCCTATTTATATTTAGTTAAAGTACATAGCAAATTTTTGATATTTTGACCTGTAAGTAGGGCCGATGAACAACCCATTGTTGCTAATTTAAATATCCGATGGATGTGATCATTAACTAGTGTGTTTATTGTTATTGTGTTCCTATAGTTTAACTAGTTTGCAGTGTATTTGGCCAACTGTAGACAAATAATATTTTAGGTTTGCCCCACCTATATTTTCACCCCGCATCCGTCACTGGATTCAAGCCCTATCTAACTCCCCTTTTTTCATATTCAATCTCTCTCGTCCAGCCAACCATTGACCATCGTGATAGAATCGCCCTCCTCTACACACTCCAAGTGTGCTGGGGTGTGCGTGTATAATCTATGGTTAGAGCAGAAAAATTGCTTATGAAATATGGCAAAAAAAAATTAACATATGTGTGGGTGGGTGTGGCATACTATGGAATCATTGAAATATGTGACCCGTCATTGTGCTATATCTAGTACTGCTAGAAAATATTTGTTTTCTCGCGTTAGGAAAATGTAAAATGTAAATAATGAATTAATACTGAGATATCTTTTCACGGAAGTATATTTGTATAGACATTATCATGGTTAGTTGAAAGTTTGTGAATATTCAATTCGTTACTAAAAGCATGCAATGTATATATGACATAAACATTATGAGACGTTTTGTCTTCTTTGGACAGTTACAATCCACCCAAATTAAGGTAGGTCAACCATGTTTTGTAAGCAACTAGGCAGGCACGGCGCACCCACGAAAGCACCGGGACGCGCGTGGCCGGGAAAAAAGTGGTGGAAAAAATAGGCGCATGCGGGATTCAAACCACAGCCTCCCAGCTGAGAAACGAACCAGCTAGCCAACCCACCAAAGCTTGCACCTTGCTGAGAGTTGCGCGCAAAAAATTCTTTTATACGTAAAAAATTAATGGACGGCCCGATCTGGCTGACGCGCGCTATCGGACGATGCAAATGAATGGGGCGACGTGGCACAATAACTCGCGACATGTGGCATTGACAGGGAACTGAAACTCCCTTTTGCATATTTAAGATAAATTCAGAACATGCACTGGCTCAAGCTGAATTAAGTTATTCATGCTATCCAATCATTTATATACAGTTAGCTAATGGTTCCATCAAAGATGCAACTAACTTAAGCACTATTTAATATGCTGGTGAAAAAAATAGAACCAAGAAAATATAATAATCGAGTAACTCTAACAAAAATCTCTTACATACACATTTATCATCTGTGAAAACATGAAAGAAATCCGATGAGCAAATTTCTCGGCACATGCACAAGGAGGAATGGCTCTGTAGTGTATAAAGGACTAATTCTCCTAATTCAAATAGATTTAGACCTCAACTAATCTTATCAAACAACCAAAGGCGACAAAGTTAACATCAAATTTAATTTATCTAGCACCTAAACTAAACAACATTGCTGACAAAAAAACACCGCGTGCATGTTATCCTACCACATGGCCGTATCCTGTTCAGTGGCGAAGCCAGGATTTTGATAAACCCCGGGCTAAAATTTAATGTACTAAAAACCCATGAAAAATATCCAAAAATTAATCACTCGTTCATTATCTACTCAAGTAACAAAAAAAAATGTAATAGAAAAATAATTCATACAAAGATTTAACCATATAACCCATTATATCATTAGCATTAAAAACGTAAAATGACATAAAAAAAAATATAGCATGTAGAGTGTGTGAGAACAAATCTTGGGTACCTAGATAACGAAGAATAGGCAAACAACCTTACACTAACATATATTTTATTGAGCTTTAATTGAACATTTGCATATTAGCTTGAACCTGAAAATTGATCATATAAAGTCAATCAAATCTCTCTATATATATAATACTAGAGGTGAATGCGCGCTTGCGCGCGCAACGTCTGCTCCATAATCTAGTTTTTTATATAGACTTTGTTATTGATTTTTCTTGGATCCTTGCCCCCATTAGGTTTTCACGAAGTGCACATGGAGAGGATCAAAATGATTAAAACTGTTTTTTATTGATGCATTTATGTTTACATTTTTAAGAATTATCTCTAGCGGCACGATAAAAGGAATAAATGGAACGTCAAATTAGAAAACCACGTATTTTCACACTATCTGCATGAAACCAACATGAAGACAGGAGTTTTTTTTTTAACATGCTTTGTAAAATTTCCCATGCTCATGATTCATAATTCAAAACCTGGTGGAATTTTTTTCCCTGCAATTTTCCAATGATTTCATTTTTAATAAGCATGTTGCTAACACTGAACTAAAAATTTTAGTAAAACATTAAACAATCCGAGTACGTATGGAAATGATTTTTCAGGTGAAAATGTTCTTATCTTTCTATCTGAGAAGGTACAAAAATGATTTTTAAGTGGAAATGGTCTTTCTATTTTTCTATTGTTCGTTGTGATGGTTCCAACTCTAAAATTGAATGAAATCATTAAAACTTGTAAATACATAGAATTGAAGGACTTTTTTATCTTTTACATAATTATATTTTTTGAATAATTACTGCAATGATACTATTTTTAATTTATCATCCCAACATTTTGATGTTTAAAATTCCATGAAGTTGCTTTTTTGCAGGGAAAGAAAACCTTCTGATATTTATTTATTATTAAATCTTGGAAATATGTAAATTATTTAATAGAATTTTTAGATGTTTTCAATTTTAGAATAAGTGCCCTTGATAATTTTGAACTCGAAATTTCGGAAGACCTCTGAATGATCTGAGCATTTACCTAGAGGATTTTGGAATTGAATTGTTCTTTATTTTTCCGCCCCGATGTATTGAAGCTCAAGATTCGATGGAACTATTAAATTTTTAAAATACCTAAATCATTTAATATCAGTTGTGCACAAATTTGAAATAATTTCGTTTTTTGTCATAAGTATGCAAACAATCTTTGAATTATTTTTTTGTCCTGATTTTTTGGCATCTAAAATTTTAGGAAGCTAAAAAATATTGAAGAAACAAAATCTTTTTAATAAGATTTTCTTACAATTTTTGAATGATTTTAGTTTTTCAATTATTACACCCAAATCCTTTAAAATCAAAATTTCTAAACACCTTCACATGATTCATTTTTGAATGAGCATGCAATCAGTGTATGAATTCAGAATTTGTTGTAAGTTTCAAATAATTTTCATTTTTCAATAAGCATATGGCGAAATGCTTAAATCAAAATATGAAGGAATCTTGAAACAATTCATTTCTAATGATTATCTAATCGGGCTTTCAATTTAAAACTATATGAATTTTTTACATAACTCATTTTTGAATTATTAAATGAGTATCTACTCGGTCATTTAATTTAAATTCAATGGGATTTTTGAATTTTGAGGCTACCTAATATTCATCCAAAAGTTTTAAATACTTCGTTTTGTAACTTAGTTTCTTGCTTTTATGTCCGGATTTGTCCTTAAATTCCTTTTGTATTCTCTGAAATTTTAAGTTCTGTCCACCTATAATAAATAAACAAAAAGAGAAGACACAGGGAAAAAATTGGGAAGGGGCGCTCGTTTAATCAGCTAGAGGCAGGAATCGAACCTGCGCCTCCTGATTCAACGCGCGAGCTGATAGCCAACCGGCCGTTGCGGCCGATTTGTTTATTATTGCGTATAAAAAATCTCTTACAGGTTATGTTTGCATGTATGGCCAGATTTGATCAAAACCAAGATCGGACGGTCCTAGACGGGCCGCGTTCTGGCCAGTGGACGGGCCACGTAGAGGGGCTCAGATGCCTAGGCTGCTACGCGCTATGAAGTATAAGTATATATGCATATAACAAATCACATGAATGTAAATTTACTCAAATACAACTTACCCTGAACACGCGATAGGATAAACTTGCGTGACCTCATCCCTTGAAAATGTTGTAAAATCTTTTCATCGTCAATATTTTGAAAAATCTCTCGCTCAATATAACAGATCATCCTATGATTCATCCATTCATCATTCATCTTATTCCGCAATTCGGTTTTAATAATATTCATTGCCGAGAAGGCTCTTTCTACTGTTGCTGTTGCCACTGGCAAAATTAATGCTAACTCAATGAGACGGTAGACTAGTGGAAAAGTCTTGTGTCTATCTGTCTCAACCATCTTCACAGCTAAATTTCCAAGGTCATCACAACTTAAAAATTGTGGATCATTTCTCACATCTACAATAAATGTGCCAAGTTGGTCCTTGAGGACTATGCATTCATATTGAGAGAAGTCATTAGCATAAATCTTAGCAAGGTCAACCAGTTTGTCTTCATCAAAGTTTGCAAAGGAATTTCTTGGATCAAGACAAGCAATGCACCTCAATAGTTGAGTAGATCTTTCAGTAAAACGATTGTTCAATTCAACAATAACTTGGTCATGCACTACAATAAATATTTCATTATGAAAATGATGATAGTAAGTTACCATTTGGCCACCACGACCCCTTGAACGACCCCTCACTGTTATTGCATCTGACATATTTGGAACAATGATAGCATGTTGGAGACAAAAAGCCTTCGCCTCTTCGAACAACTCGTCCCAACCATTGTCTCTTATATGCTGAATTTTTGACATTGTAGTCCCAACCAATCCTACAGCACGAACAATGTTTTGATCTTTCCTTTGTAAACATTGAGATAGATCATTAGTCTTGCCCAATAGTCTGATCATAAGATGCAATACAAGCACAAATTCAAAACTCTCCATTTTTTCTAACAAACCGGAGGCTGTGGTTTTCTGTGTTGCATTGGTAGCATCATCACTAATGTTCTCTAGTACCTCTAGAACCGAGTCCCACATATGACGAAGACGACACAAGGTTTTATGATGTGAACCCCAACGAGTATCACCGGTCTTGCGAGACTAGTTTCTTGATTTTTTCCTCTTCCCGTGAAAATATCACCGGCCTCCAATTTACTCAAAAGATTATCATGGTGATCTTGTGCCAATTGATCTCTTCTTTTACAAGAAGCGTTAACAGTGTTGACAATTAAAGAAGTGTAATTGAAAAAATCCAAGACAGAAGAGCAACACTTAGAAACTGAAACAACCACTAATTGCAATTGATGGGCAAAACAATGTATGTAAAAAGCATATGGATTCTCATCTACAATTTTTCTTTGCAACCCATGGAATTCTCCTCTCATGTTTGAAGCCCCATCATATCCTTGGCCCTGCAGCCTAGAGATAGATAAACCATAAGTAGCAAATATACCATCCAAAGCTTGTTTTAGTGAGGATGATGTTGTGTCGACAACATGTTGAACAACAAGAAATCTCTCCATAACTTCACCTTTGTTATTTACATACCTATAGAGTGATGAAGACATTAAATATATGTGTCAATGTGAAAGATAAATATAAATATAAATATAGCAATTTTGTAGCTAACCTTAAAATTACAGCCATTTGCTCCTTGATTGATGCATCTCTAGCCTCATCAACAAGTACAGAGAAATTTCTATCCCCTATATCACTCATAATGATATCCTACCACATGGCCTTATCCTGTATTCCTGTTATCTTTACAAGACTAATATTGACATTGATTTTGCTAACATATTTTTGATATAGTGAAGCAACAATAACACTATAATTACTGGATGATCATGTACTGTTTAAAATGGTCCATACGTGTAAGTAAACATCCCACTTTGAGATCTATTAAAAAAGGATTTCTCCCCTGTAGTCAATAGTTCTTGCTTTATAAGAACAAGCTTCGCCATGTTCACCAGTAGCTCCATGATCTGCGATGAGGAAGACAAACTAATGATGCATACCACAATGGTTTTGAAGAGTAATATATACGCACTCAATCGCAACGACACCTAATAACATAATAGCTGGTATTGAATCTGGAAAGTGCAAATGAGATCAGCGAACAAAAAACTACTCCATAAACTCCTCCGAAAGATTTACTCCATGACCGCTGGAAAAGATCATTTGAGCTCGCAGAAATAGAGTCTTGCAACTGAAGAAATACATATACATATAGTCTTGCATCAGTAAAACTAAAAGGTTAAATCCGAAACTTGTAAACAATGACCTCGCCGGGTGCTGCAACAAACATGACCATGAATTATCTAAAATCGTCCATGGACTTGGTCACGGACGAATTTCTCACTGAGCCCTTGACCGAGGGGTGACGCGATGGATGGTGATGGCTGCCGGTGGCAAGCGATTTCAAGAAGAAATTGACCATTCGCCATAGTGCGTTATATAAAACAGCAGCTACCTTTTCAACATCCCAGCTTATCTCAAACACAAAGACAGCAGATAATCTCTTATTCTTGAAGAACAAATCCTGAAAATTGCAGCACACTTGACTAGGTTACACAAGAAAAGGACAACATTCCTGACTGGTAGGAAGAAATGTGTAAGGTTCAAGACTCTCTTCATGGTTTTCTATGTGCATGATTGGTTATGGTGGAGATGACGCGTCACCTAGCCAAGTTCTGCTTTTTGGTCAGCATCAAAACTAAGGATGAAAGTATGAACCCTAGTGTCGTGATGGGTTCATCTAATTCTTCTAGATCTTGTTGTTTTTGTTGGCTTAAGCTTGGTGGTGGAGATGATTAAATGTCGCCGGATCTCGTTTTTTCGTGAAACACTAGGCTGAATGTGTCTAAGTACTAGGGAGGAGGATTTGATTGTTGTTTTTCATGTTTAAATTAGGTGTTGTTGCGGCCTGACGGTCTACCGGACCATCTGACGCGCAATGCGGCTAATCTAGCAAGTTTGGCTTGCTGGGACTGAGCTGCCGGACCATCCAGCACGGCGTACACCACGTCCAGGAAGTTTGACGTGTTGGGACGTTGCTGCCGGACTGTCCGACGCGGTGTTCGGCGTGTCCAGCTTGTTTTGGTGTACCTAGGCATTGCTGGTGGATGCACTATCAAACAGTCCGACGCAACGTCCGATTCGTCTAGTAAGTTTTGTGCTTTTGGGTCGTTGCAACCGGACAAGTCGACAGACTGTTTAGCGCGTAGGCTGGCGCGATGTTACGTTGGTGTGCCGGACAAGCTGTTGGATCACCCGATACTCCGTCCGGTAGGTCCAACAAGTGTTGAGTGCGTGTGTCTAGGCTAGTTCAGCCAGTCGCCGGTTTAGCAGTTGAACCGAACCATTGTGCGCCTACATCCAAACGACTTGTTTTTAGGGGCTCCTATTTAAAGGCTTGAAGGTGTTTGTTTTAGCATGGAGCTTTCCTCCTTGAGGATCCACTAAGCCATTTTAACAAGAGCCATAAAAACTAGGGTTTAGTGTGAATTTGAATGCTAGCATCTCCTCTTGTCACCCTAGCTACCTCCGTAGTTTTGACCACCATCACCAGCTCTACTGACATTGTGTTGAGTCGAAGGCGAGGGGAGAGGGTGATGCCACATAGAGATAAAGGGGGTGGTGGTTGTACCACCACTCAAGATCCTCCACCGAGGAAGTGAAATGTATAGGGAAAGGGAATGTGAAAGCAATTACGTAGAAGGTTATGGAAAAAAGGGAATACGAAAGCGATTACCAAAAAGGTGGTGGCCAAAGAGGGCCATGCCGGTGGTGGAGACCTGTGATACTGCGGATCTAAGGGAGTAGGGGCACGGCTAGGCAGCACCAACACCCATGGCAACGGTGAGTGCGGCACAGTCCATAGCGGCATCCGACGGGAACTACGCATAGCAGCCAAGATGGGCTAGCGGCATAGCAGAGGTGCCACACAACGACCTACAGTGACGGCGCGATGACTGCCTATGGCAGGGCAAGGAAGGAAGGAGGAATTGACACCAATAGAGGAAAGGAGGCGGCGATGCGCTGAGGGGTAGGGGAGAGAGGTGGTGGCGTCACAGTAATGGGCAAGAGGAGGACGTGGGCCTAAGTTAGGGTTTCATGCGTGGGTACGCGTGGTTTAAATCAAACAGCTGTGTGGTGCTATAGAGTATATTAGCTAGCCAAAATCTAGGGCTTTTTTGTTTGAGCTGAAAATTCCTAAAAATTTTAAATCTAAAAAAGAGAACTCTCAAAAGAGATCTTAAAGATTTCAAAAATATAAATAAATTATTTTACAAACTTTCAGAAGAAGTATTTAAAATCCCATAAAAAAATATAGAGTATTACATTATTTAGACTATACAAAAATAATAAATTTAATTTAGTTTAATTTAAACCGAGCCACGAAAATAAAACATCACTAGTATTGTCGTCGCCAGAAAGCTCTTTACATAATAGAAATTGAGTAGTATACAATAGAGATGGCTCTTTATATAAGACATATGTTCTTTTTTCTGAAAAAGGGACAGGAGGACTGCCGACCTATTTCATTGAATCAAGAGAAAATAAAGAAAATACCCGTAAGCACGAGGTACAACCGCAGAAGAAAATAAAAAACCCGCAAACACAGGATACCACAGTGCAACGCTGCAACTCTAGACAAAATCGGATCTAAACACATGCCTACAGAGAAGAACGCAGTGTTGTTGCCGACCAATTACCTAGGAATTTATTTCTTGTTTGCCCATAAAAATCACGCAAATAAAAAATACCCAAAGTTTACGCAAAATGCAAAATACCCCTCGGCGCCCTCCGGTCGGTCGGCATCAGTGTTGGCGCTCTGGACAGCGCCAACGGATGAAGCGCCCAAATAAGAACGCCAAGGGTTTGGCGCCCAGCCTAAGGCGCCAGGGCCTAAGCGCCAACGCCAGGCGCCAAGGCCTAGGCGCCACCGCCAGCGCGCTTAGGGCATGGCCGGCGCGCGGCGCGCGGGCGGGCGCGGCGCGGCGTGGCGTGGCGCGGTTGTCGCGCGCGCCCGGCGCGGCGCGATCGCGGCGCGGCGGCGGCGGCGCGTGGCGCCCACCATCTCCTCCGGCGCGTCAACGAGCCGCACGTCGTCGCCGTTTCACGCCGCCGCCGGCGACGATGACGACGCCACCGCGACCGCCACGCCACACGCCGCCAGCACCGCCGCCGCCCATGCACGCCACGCACCGCACGCTCCGCCAGCGCCATGACACATGACATGCGCGCCGCCATGACAACGCCACATCGCCCAGCGCGCCTCGCCTCGCCAGCGCCTCGCCGCCCGCCAGCGCCCTCGCCCAGCGCCCATGCCCCTAGGCGCCTGGCGGTGGCGCTTAGGCCTGGCGCCTGGCGTTGGCGCCTAGGCCCTTGGCGCCTAGTCGGGCGCCGACCTTGGCGCTCACTGCTGGGCGCTTTCATCCGTTAGCGCTGTCGCCAGCGCCAACACTGATGCCGCCTCGACTGTGAGCGCCGAGGGTATTTTTGCATTTATACGTAACTTTGGGCATTTTTTTATTTGCGTGATTTTTTATGGGCAAATAGTAAATAAATTCCCACCTAGGAGGCCAAAGATCTAACAGAAGATGGAGAAAACAGAAGATGGAGAAGGCGATGAAAGAAAGAGATACAGGGGACGAAGAAAAGGATACGCCAGCCGCAGCCAGCAATAGACGTATGTTCGACGCCCAGCAATTTAAACGTTTAAGATGCTACGACCCCAGGTCGCTAGAAGCATCTGGATGCTTTGCTTCTCTCACCAACACTAATTAATAAATCCAGTTGTTATTAAGCACTAATGAACAAGATAATTTTTTACATACATTTGGGATTTAAGCAGATTATAAAAGGAAATAAAAAAGAAACGCATGCTTTTGCATCATGGGAGGCCGGACCGCTGGAGCTTACACATCCAGAAGGTTCACTGGCTTAATCTTCTCTTCACACTTTGCAACTCGCATTAGCTAATCTAATCCATCACTTGATTGTGCCTAATCTGCCCGGCCATGACCAGCTTAATTAACGATTGGCCAGGCTCGAAGTAGCACACCAAACATGTCGTAGAAGTAGGCAATTAAGTAGCGCATGATTTGTTTCGATAATACGTCTCCGTACGAGGGACACGTATTGATCACGGGAGAGCGGCGAGGCTGAGGCTGAGCGCGGCCTGGAGGTCGAGGCGCCAGAGGTAGCCGCCGGCGTCGAGCCGCCACACGTCGCAAGGCGCGACGAGAGCGCCGCGGCGAGCGCAGCCGGGCCGCACGCGCAGGCGGCAGGTGAAGCCGGCGCAGGTGCCCCACGCCGGCACGGTGGCGGCACCGCCCTTCGCCGCCAGCCCCACCCGCACCTCGGGGCGGCGGCGGCGGCGTCGCCGTCGTCCCCAGGGGCGGAGACCGCGCGGTTGAACGCGGCGTTCGTCCACGTGACGCGGCCCCACTGGTCCGAGACGAACGCCGGGGCCTCGCCCGCGCCGCCGCACGCCGCGGCGGACGGAGCCTCGCCGTCGCGCCAGGTGGATGTCACCTCCTCCACCGTCACCCACGACGCCGGTGGCACCACCGCCTGTACCGCCGCGTGCCCGAGCAGCGCGGAAGCTGCCTGTTCCTTGTCATCCTCCACCGGCCCAGCGGGCATGAGCGGAAGCGTAGCCGGCGGCGACGAATCCACCGACGTCATCCCCGACGAAGACGACGACGGCGAGCACAGAGACATCTCCTTCTCCTTCATCTTCTTATCGTCGTCGCTCCGCCTGGTTGCGCCGGCCGTGGCTATCGCCGCCACCCCGACCGTCGCCGCTCTCTTGGGCTTCCGCCCCCTCCTGCCACCAGCCCCGCCCGCCGCCTTCCGCTTCCCCTTCCCAGCACCCCCGGCGACGGCCGCCGGCGTGGGCTCCGGAGCCATCACCGCCGGCTTGGGGGCAATCGGCCGAAACTTCAGCATGATCTTCCCCATCTCCCACGCCATGCTCGCCTGGCCGCCGGAGCCGGCGGCCACGCTGTACCTCGGCGCCAGGCAGCACCCGCCCTTCCTCTCCATCGCCCACCACACCTCTCCTCGTCTCCAAACTCCCGACCTAGCAACAGCGAGAACGCCGGCGAGAACCCCTTTCTCGGCGCGGTGGTCGCGGCCGTCCGTGGATGGGTGAATGGGGCACTGCGCGGGGGAGGGTTTTAATACCGGCGGGGACGACGGACACGCGTCGCGACGCCGGCGTGTCGCACGTCGGGGGCGCGCTCCGATTGGTCTAGCGGCCACGCGTGGCGCGCCCTCGCAGCGGCAGGCACGTGAAAACGCCACGACCCTATCGCCCAGCGCCCTCGCCCGCCATGGCGACCGTGGCACGCAAAGAGGGGAAAATATCTCCCTCACTGACCCGCGGGACCCACACTGACCTACCCCACCATCCAGAGACGTGTCCTCTCCCCCGGTCGTGATGCGCGCGTCGCTTCGGCGACACGGCGAAGCAACACGAATCTCACCGACACGTGGGGCCACAACTGCCTAAAGGGCCACGTGTAAGTGGGCGCGGGTCGCGTCGGGCGCATGGTCGGAGTGTGGGGGAGTAAAGGTCGCAGCGGTCGGGGAAGGGCGAGTGGCTCTGGCCAATGGGAGCGCGCGGTGTGTAAAACCTCTTTTACGGTGGGGAGGGAACACGTAGCCGTAGAGCGGCCAGTGGGACCGACTGGAGGATGCGCTGGGCCCACCACCCCCGCTTTATCGCGGGAGAAAACGACACGGCCACCACCTATCCACTAACCCCACCCGGCAACGCCACACACAACCGGCATCAAACCCACTGCGCCGTGAGCCCGCAATAGAATGTGGGCGTTTTGCACCGTGCGTGGGTAGGCTCTGCGTGTGCGCGGTGGGGATGCGGGGCGAGCGTGGAAATGGGCCCTTGACTGGACGGGAATGGGGGGCGCGTGGGCGAATGGGGTTGCGCGCGGGCGCCATAATTGGGCCGGATCGGAGGGGACGCGGGACGCGTGGCCGCGGTGGTGGGACTTGGGAGCCGGGCGGAGCAGCCCGCCGGATCGCGCCTGAGAGCATGGTCAGGAGAAGCTCCAAACCATGTTTTATATTTGCAGCACGTATAAAGTGTCTGATAGATGAGAGAATCTTTTTAGAGTGTAGTGTAAAATCTGAAGGGGCGTTTGCAAAGAAATCAGAATTTGCGGCGTGGGCGATTGCAAAGAACTTTTAAAGCTCGCCGCTAGCCATTGACGCCACCGCATCAACAAACATGAGGACGACGGGCCGGGTCGCGGGGTCAGAGAGGTGGGCCCGTGGCGTGGCGTGGCGCTACTGGCCGGCCGGTGGGCGGATTGGTCGCCACGCGCGCGGCGCGGTAGGGAAGGGTCGGAGGGGCCCGGCCAGAGCCGGATCGCTGCAACGGATGGGACGTTGGATCGCTGCAGCGGATTAGCACTGACCAGCAGTGGTGGCGACTGTGGTAAACCTGCACTGTAGAAGTCTTTAATATCTAAAATAATAAATTAAACAGTTAAATTTTAATATTTTTTAATTTTCAAATGTGACTAGTAATAATTCTAGGACATACAATATTCAATGTAACTTATATTTTTCTATGTTATCACTCTCTTCATGTTTAGTTTTTTGCGATGGGCACTCAATTAGCCTTTTTTTAAGAAAAAATTGCATCATTGGTCTTCAAAATTGTTCCACCTATGCACATAAATCTGTAAGTATCGAAACCGCTTATTTACGTACCCAAACTTACAAAACCATTGCAATCAGATTCATATGCATGTTTTTTATTTTGTTTTGATGATGTGAAATGACATGTCAGCATCTACGTGACATTGTTATTTTTCTTTCTTACTTTAAATGTGAGGCCTACTTTTAATGGAGGAGAGAGAGAGGCAAAAAGTTGAGAGTGGGAGGGATAACAATTAGGTCCCATATTAAAAGTAAGGAAAAATAAAAATGTCATATAGGTGTAGACATGGCAGTTGGCAGTCCACATCACCAAAATAGTTTAACAACCAGCATATGAATCTGATTGTGATAGTTTCGCAAGTTTGAATATCTAAATAAGCGGTTTTGATATTTACGGATTTATGTGTACAGACGGGACAAGTTCAGAGACTAATGGTGCAATTTTCTTTTTTTAAATTACTATAATTGTACAAGTTCGGATGTATGTTCAAATTCATTCAACGTTAATATTTTGATGATAACTGGCACACAAATGCACAAATGGTTGGTTAGGCGTTTAAGTAGCCTTTTAAAAATTAATTAAGGGACAAATCATGGCCCACATTGCTTTGACCTTGCCTAGCCAAGCAAGGTGAGGCGACGCAAGGGACTGAAGCTATTTGGTTTACCTCAATCTTCATCTTCTCTTCCCTAGAGAGCAGCAAGAAACATATTCCCCGTAAAGCTTTTCCATGCTGCTCACCATGATGCCCTAGACCTATCCATGTCTGCCTCTTGTGCAACCTTTTCCTGCCGACCGCTAGCCTCATAAGTCGTCTTCCTAGCGAGCCTGTCTCGTATGGTGGCCTCAGCAAGCCACGACTTGGAGAGCGTACTTCATCGGTGATGATCGTGATTAACTTCTCCCCGCAACTCACTTCTCTCCATTGACCATCTCCCCATGTCATCCAATCAAGATCATTTTTTCGCTCGACGAGTCTCTCCCACCTATCGTCTGTCCTTGCCACTCGCACATTCCCTCTCTTTGGTTTCGGTTACGACCTATGGTTATATGGTTGTTGTTTTTGTTTTTCGAATAGTTCAAACCTTTCAAAGCTTTGCAAAGGCAACTTAGAGAAGCCATTTCTTAGAGTACTATTCCCTCCATACTGTAAAACTAGTCGTTTTAGAAGTTTGCTTAAAGGGTGAGAATAGTAGACGTTTAGCAGGGTGAGAATAGTAGACGTTTAGCATGCAAGAAAAAGAGAAAAAGCATGCAAGAAAAAGAGAAAAAATGTGCTGCACGCAGGGATCGAACCATGGACCTCTTGAATGCAGAGAGAGCACTCTAACCAATTCAGACCAAGACTTTGGACCATGTACTAAATGAAGTTATCACTCATTAATAAGGCTAATAAACGCCGTCTTGGTATTCCAAATGGTGTCTAAAACGTCTACTTTTTCAGTATGGAGGGAGTATTTGGGATTAGTCATTCTATACATGGCTTTGCGTGCATGATCGGTGGCAGAGTTTTCGTTTAGACTAAACGAGGCTTAGACCCGGTCATCGATCAATGCAACCATTAGTTGCATATGCACAGCTAGCAAATTAGCTATATTCTGGGCACCAAACACGAGGCTCTTGCAACCACCGTTAGAAAAAGGTAGCTATTAACCAGTTTTTTTACTAACCAGTTTTTATTTAGGCAAGCGCGCCTGGTCCGTTGGATCGTCGCCACCGCGCGGATCCGACGCGCTTCCGTGCTCCCCGCATGCATCGACTAGTTAGCTGTGCGCAGTTTATTAAATTTCCAATTAAACTTTTAATTTTTATGTAAAATTCAAACAGTGTTCAAAATGCGTGGAATAAATTTTATAATTCTTCTAAAATCGAGAGCAACCCATTTTAAATACTTTTTAATTTTTTTTTCACTTTTTCAATTTTTTTATGTGAAACAAGGAGAAGGCCCTTATAAAATTTATACCTATACTGGCGAAACTTTCTCCGTCTTTCAAACCCACTTCACCGGGCTTAACGCCCCGTGGATTTTTTTACGAAGGCCTCTCTCGAACAAACTAGCCCGCGTCTTTCTATCGGACTAGACCGAACGAAGTTGCTTTTTCCGTGATCAAAACCATACGCTGCTGGGAGTCAGTGGGTAGCCGTGTGCTGATGAAACTTCTTCGTGTGCTGAGGAAATCTGATAAAACTTGGACGAAACTTCGATGTAACCTGATGAAATTTGGATGAAACCTGATGAAACCTAAAGAAACTTGTATGAGACCTATTGAAACTTGATGAAACTTGCATTAATCCTAATGAAACTTAACAGTTCGGCAAGTTTAACGAATATGAAATCCAAGTTTCAAGTAGGCGAAACCCAAGTTTCAAGAGGTGAAATCCAAGTTTTACCAGGTAAGTTTGAAGAGTTATATGGCAACATATATCTTGTTTTGTTCGTAATACGAGGAACACGTTGGTGCAAACGGTTTGTGAATTAGAGCACCCAGTCAAAAATTATGGTCACCGAAAGAAAGAAAGAAAATACCGTGGAACCCACTGTATGCTCAAGACAAGCAGCTTCCTCACTTGGCCTACAAGACATCGTCCCGACGCTACGGACATGCGGGCTGTAGTGTTTCCGTTTTATTTATCACATACATTTTGTTATTGATTGAAGGTTCAAATCTCAATTTGCTATTAAATTTAAATCGGCATACCTACACAGATATTAGTATCCACATATTATCACTCAATGATGTGGTCCAACTATAAGGCTATCTCCAATGGGATCCCCTAGAGGGATCCCTACCCTATATTTAGAGGATGAAGCACCCCCTACATGCTCCAACCGAGTCCCCTAAAGCATCCTCTAAAATAAGGGAGAGGAGAGAGGATCCTTATATATAGAGAACCTCTCTCCTCCCTCTATCACTCATTTGTCCTCTTAAACAATTAATTAAGTAATTTTCAAATATGCATAATACATTTAAGGTTACCACAAATATGGATATAAAAATCCGTTTCAAAATTATGCGTCTAATACGGTTTTTGACCTATAGGGGATGAGATTTAGAAAATGTGGTTGGAGATGAATGTATTATAGGGGAGGAATCTTTTTAGAGGATGGCTGTATATAAGGATATAGGGGATGAAATTTAGAGAACATGGTTGGAGATAGCCTAAGATAACAATACAACGGAGCGAAAAGACTGTCTTCGCTATTCTAGTGTGGTTTGGCTACCAAATGTCTCACGCAAATCGGTTTTAAAACAAAATATGTTTTGTGCCCCCATATTCTACATTGATCGGCCTTTTTAAAAGTTTTCAGCCCTCACGAATAATCAAAAGTGTCTGCAGACAGATATATATCTCTGAAAAAAGCTAGCGCAACAAGCGGCAGCATGCGCAGCTGACTGCCCGTGATTGCGTGGCTGCGAATCCAGCGCTCAGGCGTGCATGCAGACCTAAATTCCGGCGCCGGCACGGCCGCCCACGCGCGCCACGTCCACCCCCGCCGCTGCGCCACGCCGAGCCATCGATCCACGCGCTCCCATCATCCCATGGCGACCAATCACGCCCTCGCTACCTGGGGCTTTGAGATCACCCGAGATCTCGCTACGGCTCGCGGGCGCCGGCGCCGGCGATCCCATTGGGCCAGATCGACAGCCCAGGCTGAACGGGACAGGCAGGCGTATCGTCTTTTCAGATCTTTCGAGACGGCCGAGGGGACGCTGCCTTCTGGCTTCTGGCGTCTGATGCTTTACCGGAAGCATCTCGTCGCGACCCGTCGAGCTGGACGACCAGGGAGAGGAAAACGAGCATTTTTTATTGTACTCGGAGAAAGTACTGCTACTTCGTACTGATCTATTGAAAGGAGGTGCGAGCTGGGCATTGCTGAGTGGCTGGCTTAAAGGCCATTGGTGTGTGTGGGGCTGAGGTCTTGTTCTTTTCATTCTATTCCCTCCGCTGTGGCGCGGCAGCGGCGTCATGGTGCTCATCTGCGAACAAGGGGCAGACCAACACGGCTTGGGCCTCCTTCGGCCCGACCCGTTGGTGCTGTGTACCAAGTGGGCATGTGGGCCGGGTGCACGGTCAAGCATGGCAAGTGACGTCCAATTGTTGGAATTTGTCCAATTGGCCTGGGCCCGATGGACCACTTTTGACCTATTACCTTTATTAGATCAAAAGATAATTTTCAAATTGGAAAAAGGTCAGTTTGTAGTTTGAACCCAAAAACTAATTCTAATACTCCTTGGGTTGGCTTCGAATAGACCCGATTATGGGCGGTCCGACCTAGTGACCCGGTTCGAAAAATCCAGGTCGGGGCTGACAATCTGGTCGGGCTTAGTTTTGAATTTGGTTGGAAATTTGGGTCATGCTTGGGCTTGGTTTTTTGCATATTTTCACCGGCATGTGGCCGACAAATCTATTGAGAAAAAAATACATAAAAAATGTTGGTTGTCGATAAATGTAATTTCATCGGCCACAAGCCGACGACTATAATTTTCGATTTCCTGCATGACAGCTAGTGTGCTGACGTAGCCTTATTTTCGTCAGCCAAATCATGCAAGCTTAGATCGTCATTGACGCAATCGCATAATATGTAAATCGCTCTGTGGTTAGAAGTGCCGCTAGATAAGGTCTAACATAGTAAATCTCCAATTCTATGCAGTCATATTAACCATGGTAAAATTCTCATTCATTCAACTAGTTTATCCATTTAACCCCACACACAACAAACTTCAGCTCAACCAACTTATTCATTCAGCTCAGCCACTATGGACATGCAAAAAGTTTCAATTTTATTAGATCTATATTGTTATAATTTGGTCCCACTTTAATCGACGGGTGTGGATATTTTCCTTTTCTCCGATAATAGATAGATTCGATCTAAGCCTTTATAATCTGACCTTCCTTTTTCTTCTCTAATTTACATGTGAATTTTTGTACAATAGATTCAACCTAAATTGTTATAGTCTGGCCCACCGTAATCCATGGTGAGTTCTTTTCTTTATCTCTAATTTACGTGGGAATTTCTTCCGTTAATTTGGTGGTTCGATTTGTCCCTACTTTATGTATATAATAATAGTATATCTAAAATGGCTTGCCCCTCGTGATTAACCACCATGAAAAAACACACCCACCAATGGCTACAAAACAAAGGCGATTCTGTCCATGAGACTTGCGTTTATAACTATACGCGGCGCGGGAAATCCAACTAGCTAGACCAAGCAGAACTCATACGTACTACACACTTGCGCAGGCTAGCTAGTTATTCTCGTCCCCATCCACATATCGTCATGGTCTCGCGAGGCAAGCAGGCAGGCAGGCAGGCAACACTTAGGGCGACGGGGGCAGTAGATCACTAGATCGCGTGGTTGGCATGGTGGACAAACACGTCGTCGCGATATGCGTCGCGGTGGCAGCCCTGGCTCTCGCGGCGGCCGTGCTCGGAGTCCTCGGCGAGGCCACCAGGTCCAAGGCACGCACGCTCGCTCGCTCTGCCGTCTTAATTTCTACTCATCACGTCACGGCGGCGACAAGATGTATGCATGACGCTCGCGTGATCATCGGAGTTGGTGTGGTGCAGTCGTTTGTCAGGTACGACGGTGTGAAGTGTGCCTACCGGAGGACGCCGGCGTTCGGCTGCGGGCTCGCGGCGGCCGCGTCGCTGCTGACCGGCCAGGCCGTCCTCACCGCCGCCACCGGATGCTGGGGCCGCTGCAGGACGCGCTCCGACCACCGCCGCGTCGCCGTTGTCTTCTCCGCTATCCTTTCATGGTACCTATATAGCTGAGCTAATTGGTGTCCAGTGTCCTCATGCATCCATGATCTTGTTCTACGAATTAATGTCGCTGCTCGCCGGCGGCAGGTTTCTGGCGGCCTTGTCGATGTGCGCGTTCGTCGTCGGCGCCTTCCGGAGAGAGAGAGGGGAGCGGCGGCCGAGGGAGGACGTCGCTACTTACTACAGCTGCACCGTCCTCATCGCCGGAGTGTTCGCCGGTGGCTCCCTTTTCGCTCTCGCCGCGGCGGCCATCGGGATCGCATCCTACGTCGCCCTGGAGGCGGCGGCGAGCTCGGCTGCGCCGCCGCCGCCGCGGTGGTGCGAGGAGCTCCGGCATAGCGTCGCGGTGGCGTAGCCACAGCCCAGCTGGCCAGCCTCGACGAGGTTGTCCGGCGCGCGGCTTGTCGCTTGTCGCTTGTCGGAACTCGGACGTGTGATCGGGTTGCTCGTGTGGAAGGTTCATATAGTTAACCTTAGGGTCTAGTGCCATGTATAGTGATGTGATAAATTGTTTGTCGTCACGGCAATTTTTCGCACTCATTTTCAGCCGGTTTCAACTTTTTTCTCACTTTTTCCTTTACGGAAGAAATGTATCGCTGAATCGAAAAAAAATGGGTTGCTAAGTTTAGACGGTTACGGCGAGTGGATGGCTGTGCTCCAAGATGACGGCGGCGGTTTATGGTTGTTCATACAATTTCTGTACTTTTTGTGATGTGGATGGCCGTGCTCCGAGATAGTGGCCGCGGCGGCTCGTGATTGCTCATACAATTTCTGTATTTTTTCTATTCTGTTTGTAATTTTTTTTTCACTTTTCTCTATATAAAAATAGTATTGCTACAATGAATAAAATGTTAGATAGCCAGCATGTTGCAGACCTTTGCGCGACGACGACAGTGGCTAGTTGCCGCTGTGGTTCATTTTTCTATGGTTCGTAAACATTGATTTTGTGTAAATCTCCCTTTAATCCGTATTAGTAAGACGATAGGAGGATATATTAGCCAATAATTTCACATTGTAACATGTCAATTGCTTGCCCCCGCTAAAGTAAGGGGGCGAGCACACAGCATCCCGTTCCTTCCGCGCGGGACGGGAATGCTAGCCGACAAAAAAATAAGCGCAGCCCCTCGCGCCGCTCCCCCACTACTCGCACGTAGGATCTGCACGAGCACGACTGCACAACTGGCTGCATGTTGCATGCACTCAACACTGCTGCAAGATTAAAATACAGACTACCATGTAGACAAAAATCTCACCCCGTGTTTTCGCCTGCGAGTTTTCTTCCACGAGATTTTCCCCATACGTCTCCGCACTAAAAAAAAGAAGTACATCTCCGCACTCAAAAAAAAAAAAAGCATAGCACGTACCCTATGTCCAACAAAATAAATCTACATGCATGTGTTGCTAATCTACACCGTTGTCCAACAACAAAAAGCAAACCGTCATTATTTACTGGTTTTTTTCTTTGCCTAATCTGTATGCATGCTTCCGTCGTTTGCTTCTATGTGGATTTAGCATCGTTTTTTTTATTTTCTTAGGTGAATCCAATTTTAAGTTTTTTTTAGTACCATTGATTTATCGAAAAAAAGGTAGTATGGGAAGGGTATCATATATCACAAATTAAGTATCGGATCAAAAGTATCATCGATCATTAGGTAAAAAAATCAGGTATCGGATCAGAAGGATCATCGAGTATCGGGTCAAAAAATCAGGTATCGGATCATAGGTATCATCGAGTATCGGGTAAAAAAAATAGGTATCGGATCAGAAGTATCATTGATTATCGGGTCAAAAAACCAGGTATCAGATCATAAGTATCATCGAGTATCGGGTCAAAAAAAATCAAGTATCGGATCAGAAATATCATCGATTATCAGGTCGAAAAAACAGGTATCAAATCACTAGTATCAAAGTTGTACTATCAGGTATTTAGTATCATGTATCAAAGCTGTAGAATCAAAGTTGGAGTGTCATGTATGTGGTATCAAAGTTGTAGTATCAGGTATGTATCATGTATCAAAGTTGGAGTGTAATGTATGCAGTATCAAAGTTGGTGTATTAGGTATATAGTATCATGTATCAAATTTGTAATATCAACGCATGTCCTATTCTCTACAAAAAAAATCAAGTATCGGATTAAAAAAACAAGTATTATATCATAAGTATCATTGATTATCAGATCAAATAATCAGGTATCGGATCAGAAGTATCAGCTAGTATCGAGTCAAAAAAACAAGTATCGGATTCAAAAAATCAAGTATCGGATCATAAGCATCATTGATTATCTGGTCAAAAGATCGGGTATCGGATCAGAAGTTTCATCGATTATCGAGTAAAAAAAATCAAGTATCAGATCAGAAGTATCATCAAGTATCATAGCATCCCCAGCAGGGGATGCAAATGACTCGTGATCACCGAGATGTTGCCCATGCTTTGCACGCCGCGACTTGTGCCGGTATTGTCGGATAAAATCACGCCCATTGCCATGGCCCACTCCGACGGCCCAATCGAATCGCTGCATCAGGCCCACCACTGGAAGGTTCTATCAGACCCATGTGCATCCTGCCGAACAACCCTCGGCTGGCGTGGTGCGTAATGGCCTAGGATTCGTGTTTGAGTCCTCGAACAGAGTTCTGCACGGCTACGTGAAGATCCGGACGTTGGTTTCCCGGATTGGAGCAGACGTCGTGATCCCCAAGACTAGGAGTATGCCTTATCTACCTCGGGATATATTTGGCATGTCGAGTTCGTTACGATCTCGTAGTTAGCCCGGCCCGATGTTCCCTCGGTAGGTCGGTTTCCTCAACACTATATAAACCAGCCCCTACGGCGTGTAGAGGGCAGCATAATACTTTCTGTACACCCATATTCTCGCCGAGACTTGTTCATCTCGTCGAGTTCCGTTTTGTAATACCCTTTGATATAAAGAAAGGCTGGACGTAGGTGTCGGGGGTAAAATTACGGTCCATTGTCATGGCCCACTCCCTGACGGCCCAATCGAATGCACCTACCAGGCCCACTCACTGGAAGGTTCTATCAGCCCATATGCATCCCGCCAACGGCTTCTGACCGCACGTGCGTAATGGCCTAGGATTCTGCTTGAGTCCGACTCGAACAAGAGTTCTGCAGACGGCGTGAAGACCCGACGTTGGTTTCCGGATTGGATTAGGAGTCGTGATCCTCAAGACTAGGAGTATGCCTTATCCGCCTCGGGGTATATTTGGCATGTCGGGTTCGTTACGATCTCGTAGTTAGCCTTACCGATATTCCCTCGGAGGTCGGTTTGCTCGACTATATAAACCCCGCCTCACGGCGCTTAGGGGCATCGACTTCGAGTTTACGATTAGCATCTCGTAGACACCGATCTTCGCTTATACACACATAATCTCGCGGGACTTGTTCGCCTCGCCGAGCCACCTCTTGTAATCTCCTCGATATATAAGAAAGGCCGGCGAGGGCTATTATCTCTCCGAGAGGCTGAACCAGATAAAACCCCCATCTCCTGCTCGTGGTTGTTCGGGCGGTCTCCTATCTCAATCTTCAAGAACCTTAGCGACTTGAGATCGTTATCTCAACAAATGACAAGAGGGCTATTATCTCCCGAGAGGCCCGAACCGTGATAAAACCCCGCCTCCTATTTGTTGTCGTCGTGGTTGTTCGGCGTGTCTCCCATCTCACTTCTAAAGAACCTTAGCGACTTGAGATCGTTATCTCAACCGTGACGCTTGGCGCCGTCCGTGGGACACGCAGACGAGCATGTCGAACTCCATCGGCATTCTGTAGATTCTCCCTGAGAACTACGACTCAGAAGGGCAGGATGTTTCTTCCCCTGCCAGCTCGGATCGATCTTATCGCCCCAGATCGATGTCTATATCTGAGACAGAGGTCTCTAGATACGCCTCGGAGATGATCTCTGATCGAGCTCCCGTCATTGACGATGAATACGGAACCGACGACCTTTACGATGGTTTATATCTATCGGATTCCAGGGCTATGTCGGTCGATTCTTCCTATGGTGACATAGTGATGACGCCGTCTAGCGCACAGAAGCACGGCCACCGCGTCATCAACATGGCTGGTACAGGGACCTCAGGGGGATCCTGCACGGGTCACGGTGGCCGAAGAGATCGAGCGAGTCAATTCTGCTCGGCACCAAGATAGAGCCGCACAATCTGCTCGCGAGCAAGATATTGTTCGCCGCACTTTGACTTAATCCATCGACCAAATCTTGGCGCAGATCCGCGATCGGTAAGCGTCGGCCGACGCGATCCGCCTCGCAGCGCCACGCCAAGACCCCGTAGAAGTTCACTGCCGGTGGAATCGCGCGCCTGCACTCTAATCGGGCAAGACGCGGATGCTTCGAGGATCCCAGACCAATTGAGCAGAGCCGGAATGGCTCCGAGCCCCGCAATCAGAATCGATTCGCCAACAGACAATCTCGCCCTCGTGAGCGGTGAAGTGGCTACTCACCTTGAGAAATTGGCCGAGGGCCTTAAGTCTATATGTGAGACATCATCCGGGCAGCGCGGTGAGCCTGTCCGAGTGAATTCAGACAGTGAGCGATCTAATCGATCGCGTGACCGCCGTCACCGTCGAAGGACCACTGTCCACGAGCAAGCTGCCCGTGGTCACCGCCGCTCGCCAAGTCCCCGTAGTCATCGCAACCACAGGGGCAAGCGTGCACACGACGATCACGGACGATCCCCTCGCGAGGAGCGCGTTGTCGCAACCACGAGGAAGGAGCGCGGGGGCTTATCACGGAGAGAATTCCTCCAAGCAGAGACCTCCCGCTCAGCAAGAGTTCCCCCGACCAACAGGACCAATGTCTTCTCGAGGCTAGGTTCTGCCGGGGAAGGTGGCCGGTCTTACGCATTGGGCTGCAGGGTTTTCTCCAACGAGCTTCGCTCTGTTCGGTGGCCCTCAAAGTTCAAGCCCGGGCACATAGAGAGGTACAGCGGGACCCAGAACACAGAAGAGTTTTTTTTCCATCTACGCTACGGCCATCATGGCCGCCGGGGGTGATGAGCTTGTCATGGCCAATTACCTTCCGACTGTCCTTGAGGGCGCTGCTCGGACGTGGCTGTTTAATCAGCAAGAGGGTTTTATTAGCTCTTGGAACCAGCTTTGTGACGCCTCGACATTAATTTTCGAGTCATTACGCGCGTCTCGGGCAAGGAGGATGATCTGCACCAGATGATCCAGATGAACGGGGAGACCCTCCGCAACTTCGTGAAGCGTTTCATCAAGATTCGCAACACGATCCCGAACATCTCGAATGAATCTGTTGTCCACGCCTTTAAAAACGGAGTCCGTGACGAGCGGCTCACCCAGGATCTCGAGATCGCGAGACCTGAACCGCCAACGACTGCTCAAGGCAAATGATCGCTATGCCAATCGCGCGCGAGCAACGCTTCAATATAAGAACGCGCTCGACAAGGGTGAGCCGCCCGGCTGGTGTAGAGGAAAAGAAGAAGAGCAAGAATAATCCCGTGACAAGAAGTCCTCAAGAAAAAGAAGGGTGATGCGAACAACACTGCCGCCGTATAGATCGCACACCTCCTCCCAAGGATGGGCGTAAAAGCCCAACAATAACTATAAGGGCAAGAAGCCCGCCAGGAGGCAACCAAGGCAAGAAAGGTCCCAAAGGACCGATATTGCAAGTTCCACCAAATTACGGGCATGACACGCGCCATCAGGGACCTAGGCCGCAAAGCTCGAGGATTTCTACAACGGCAAGGGCCCAATGCCCACCCCGCCTCAAAAGGTGAAGCCGGTAAGGCCAGCGCCAAACCGATGATGGTGATCGAGAAGACGATGAGTATTAAGAGTCAGGAACCATATCGCCGTCATCTTGGCGGCTCTCGCTTATCCTCTCGGCGCAGCCTCAAGGAAGCTGCCCGGGAGGTCCACAACATTGAAAAGGGCAAGCCTCAGCCCAAATCGATGAAGTGGATCGAGGTTTCCATCTTCTTCTCTCAGGAGGATTGCCCCACTGGGATGACCAAGCCTCAGAGGCTCCCACTATTGGTAGCTCCGACCATCAGCAACGGGAGAGTTGGCCGTGTTCTTATAGACGGTTGGAGCGCTTTGGACTTGCTCTCTGCTAAGGTCTTGGACGAGATGCAAATTCCTCGCTCCAAACTTAAAGAGGTCGTGATGCCCTTCTACGGCATTGTTCCCGGAGAAACTGTTCGGCCGTTGGGGCAGATCGTTCTGCCTGTTATCTTCGGCAGTTCAAGCAACTTTCGGACAGAGTTGATCACATTCGATGTGGTTGACTTCCCATCCGTGTACAATGCTATCCTGGGCCGACCATCTCTTGAAAAGTTCATGGCCGTGTTCCATCATGGATATCATTGCGTGAAGATACCGGGTCCCAACGGTGTGATCACGGTCAAGGGCAACTATAAGGCCGCTCTCGATTGCGACGAGCAGTCCCTCGCCCTAGTCGACCAGCTTCCACCTCGAGGTCCCGAAGCTCCGCAGACCAAGTCTGCACGCCCTAGAGTCTCCCTTCAGCCAGGAGGAGAGACCAAGGAAGTTCCGCTGTTTTTGGATGATTCCTCCAAGACAGTTCATCTAGGGGCCAATCTGGACCCCAAATAGGAAAGCGAGCTCATTGCCTTCCTCCGAGCTAATGCAGATGTGTTTGCCTGGGAGCCATCTGACATGCCCGGAGTCCCAAGGGAGGTTATCGAGTACAAACTGGCCGTCCGGCCGGACAAAAAGCTTCGTCGCTTTTCGGACTTCAAGTAGGGGATCATCAAGGATCAACTTGGTAAACTGCTCGCTGCTGGTTTCATCCGCGAGGTTGATCACACCGAGTGGCTGGCCAACCCTGTCATTGTAAAGAATAAAGACAGCAAGTGGAGGATGTGTGTCGATCATACAGATCTGAACGCTGCTTGTCCTAAGGACAATTTTCCGCTGCCTCGCATAGACCAGTTGGTCGACGCGACTACGGATGCCCAGCTCTTGAGTTTTTTGGATGCTTACTCCGGTTATCACCAAATAAGCATCTCCCCCGAGGATGAAGAGAAGGCGCCTTCATCACCCCTTCGCACTTTCTCGCTATAATGACCATGTCTTTCGGTCTGCACAAGAATGTCGGTGCCACGCTCCAGCTTTTAATGGAGAAGACTTTTCCGTAACAACGCGAAGAAACTCGAGGTCTATGTCGATGACATAGTTGTAAAGAGCAAGTATGCTCCAGATCATGTAAAAGACCTGATCGAGACTTTTCGAAATCTCAACAGGCATCGAATAAAGTTAAATCCAGAGAAGTGTACGTTTGGTATTCGATCTGGAATGTTGCTCGGTTATGTAATTGGTTCGCAAGGCATATCTGCCAACCCCGAAAAAATCGAGGCCATTGAAAACATGCAGGCTCCAACTACCGCCAAGGAAGTTCAGAGCCTCACCGGACGGATGGCTGCTTTGAGCAGGTTTATATCCCGTCAGGGCGAACGCGGGCTGCCCTTCTTTAAGGCCCTGCGTAAGCACAATGGTTTCGAGTCGACAGAGGAAGCTGATCGATCTTTCCAAGATCTAAAGCAATACCTGTCCAACCCACCTGTCTTGACTACTCCGCGTCACGGCGAGCAGCTCTTATTGTACCTCGGCTGCATGCCGCAAGCGGTGAGCGCGGTCTTGACGGTAGAAAGGGAAGGCATACAGCGGCCAATCTATTACGTGAGCGAGGTGCTTCACGGGTCAAAGGAGCTACCACGAGGTCCGAAGTCGCTTCACGCTTTGCTCATGTCCTCCGTGAAGCTTCGCACTACTTCCAGACGATCAACATCGGGTCCCACCAAGTTCCCCTTGAGAAATCCTAAGGAACAAGGAAGCCATGGACGATAGCTAAATAGACAATGGAACCGCGAATTTGATATTCATTTCTTGTCGCCTGCATCGCTATTAAGTCCTGTGTCTTGGCTGACTTTGTCGCCGAATGGACCTCGCCGCCCAAATCCTGTGAAGCTCCCGAGCAACCCGATGACCCCCTTCGACCATGTTTTTGATGGCTCGCGATCGAAACTCGGGGCTGGTTTTGTTCTCATCTCCTCAAGGAGAGCAACTCCATATTCTATCCAACTACACTTTGCGGCGACTAACAACGCCATGGAGTACGAGGCCCTCCTCGCAGACTAAGAGCGCAAGTCGCCGGTGTCCAACGACTAACCGTGAAGGAGATTCACACCGGTCATCAACCGTAAACAAGGAGTATCGGTCTGCGATGACTCAATGGCGCGATACCGGTTGAAGTGAGGAAGTTAGAGCGGCATTTTCGATTTTTCGAGGTGCTCTCCGTGCCTGTGAAGGACAACTTCTTGGCGAACCGTCCAAGTTTGATCTCACGCTAACTCGCTTCCGGCAGAGTGCTCGCCGAGCACCTTTGCAAGCCTTCTATCATGTCTCCGGACGAGGCAACAGAGACAAAGCGGTCTTGTCTCCGCTATCGAAAGCGATCGCGGATCGGATAACGCCATTTGTCCGGTACCTTCTGATGGGACATCGCTCAAGACGGCCGAGCGTTCCCGGCCACAAGGCGTCTGGTCCATACAAGCTTGTGGACGGCATCCTTACCGCCAAGGTGCTCTAGGAGTCCTCTCCAAGTGCATCTCTCGGCAGAGGGTGTGTTCCTTCTTAGGGACATACACGAGGATGCTGCGGCAACCACGCCTCCTTCGTAACTCGGTCGGCAAAGCGCTTCGCATGGGCTATTATTGGCCTCTGGCAATACATAAGATGTCCGGACATCGTGACAAAGTGCAAAGCTTGCCAATTTCACGCCGGAAGGCACATAAGCCCGCCCAAGAGCTCCAAACAATCCCCATCTTGGCCTTTCTCCACATGGGATCTGGATCCGCTCGCCCGTTCCTAAGGGGTACAAGGGTACACACACTTGCTCGTCGCCATCGACACTTTTACAAAGTGGATTGAGGCGAGTCGTGGTCGTCTCTTCACGCCAAAACGGCCAGGCGCTTTTTCAAAAGCAACGTGGTGGACGCTTTGGGATCCCCATAAGCGATCATCGATAACGGTACCCGCCCGGCGAGCTATTCCGTGAATATCGCGAATACCGGGAACCTAGGTTCGCTTCGCCTCGGGCACATCCACAGAGCAATGGAGCAGTCGAAGCGAGCTAACGGACAGATCGTCCAGGGTATCAAACGGCGCGTGTTCGCGGCACTCCGCGAGCACAACAAGGCCTGGGTTGACGAGGTTCCTTCGTCCTCCGGCGCTTCAGACTACGGCCACCGCAACCGGGAAACTCCTTTCCAATTGGTTTATTGTGCAGAAGCCATCCTGCCCGCCGAAATAGTACTCGGTTCGCCTCGCACGAGCTCGGTCAACTTGGTTGACGACGAGCAAGAGCGCTTACTCGATCTCGACCTCCTCGAAGGCACACGCGACCGGGCACAAGTCAGAATGGCGCGCTACCAGCAAGCTCTTCGCGCAAGACGCCAAATCGGTTCGACCAAGGGCTTTGCAAAGTAGGCGACCTCGCTCGCGCCGTGTTCAAACTCATCCCAATGCCAACAAGCTAACTCCCGTTGGGAGGGTCCGCTCACGATGGCCGCTTGTACTACTCGCCCGGGCCGTTACACTGCAATGGAGGATTTGAAGAGAGTCGACCAAAGACTTGGAACATCGACCAGCTTCGTAAGTTCTTTGTGTAGGTCTTTCTGTGTTTGCTTAGCTTCGTGCTTTTTGTCAAACTTCGCGCCTTTATTCGTCCAAGTCTGTCGGGTTCCATGTAAAGTTCAATCCATTTACAAAGGAAATTTTCACGATCCTCCGAGGCCTTTTTACATCTCTGCCTTGTCAAGACTACCCTCTCTCGGTAACACTTGATGGTCGCCCGGCCTTGCGAACACTTGGCTCCGCAATCTTAAGGATTTTTTTCTACTCGATCCGGTTTCAACAAGTTTCTCAACTCAAGGTTGCGTAAAAGGCTTTCTCGCCGCAGCCTAAGTTCGCTCTCGTAAGCCCTCCGCGGCAGAGGCACTTACCGCTCACGGCACGACCACCTGGCAAAGTCTGCTCTTGTAAGCCCTCCGCGGCAGAGACACTTTCCTTGTTCGGTTACCTTCGGAATCGCCTAACTTACGTTGCCGAGCAGTTTTTGGGATAAGTCGATCAGGATACGGGTGTCGCTCTAACTCTCTACGCACGAGCTCGTCTTCGCAAACTCAAGTTTTCGAGCACCGTCCGTACCGGGGGCTAGGGTGTCGCTCTTTCTCTTATGCACCTGTTCGAGTTCGCAAATTCAGGTTTTCGAGCAGTTGCACAACGGGGACTGGGAGTTAGGCTAAGCGTTCTACCGGTTTTCTTAAAACTTTCTAGCGCTTTCGTGCCTTGCTCTCGGTTTTCTGTTCGTTCTTGTCTGTTGCTGCTCTTTTTGCAGGTAAAAAGGTAAGCTCTTTATTGTATTAACAAGAGTTGCAGTACAAAAGTCCTTTCGGGTTACTGACCCTCTGACTACTTAGAAGCGAGTTGCTCCTTGAGCTCCTCGACCACTTCCTTCAGTGACTTCCCTTGGGCTTTAAAACCCTCTCGGCCTCACTGGAGACGGTCGGCTTCCTCCTTGTCGCTCTTGGCTCGCTCCGTTGCCTTCAGACGGAGAGCCTCGACCTCTTCGGTCTTGGCTCGCACTGCTCGGTCGATCTTCGCTCTGACCGCTCATTGCTTTCAGCGGTCTTGAGCTGCTCGTCCAGTGCTCGACCCTCCTCTCCAGCAGTGCTCGCCCTTGCGGCCAGCCAGCACAAGATCTCCTCGGCCTCCTCCGTGACGCCCACAGGGTGGAGATTTTCTCCGGAGTGCCGCTGAGTCGACTTCTCTTGGCGAAATAAGGCCGAGCTACTTCACTGCTTTCACGGCGGCTTCCGCCATTCGGACACGCCGTTGAGTTGTTCCTCCACCACTTCAGGCGGCTCGCTCACCTTCCGCGACGTTAGCCCTCGCGGCTGCAAGGCTGAGCTCCTCGGTCTCTTCTCGAAGAGCCCCGAGGATTGCCTCTCCTCGGTCAATCGAGCCTTGAGTTTTTTATCTTCGCCGCCAACTTGCACTGCTCTTGGTCGGGCGCGAGGGCCCCTTCGAGCCCCTCATTCGAGTCGCTCGAAAACCCACGAGTATCAGTAGCTGCGTTCGACGGTGACTCCATCCTCGAGCTCCTTCATGGTATCTTTAAAGACCTGAGAGAGAAGACCAGTTAACCGCTTTGCAATGATGTTGCCCGACTGGACCAGGTTTGGTTTTGGAACTTACCTTACCAAGTCGGCGCTTCAGTCCCCGGCGTAGGCGATCTTCGAGACCATGCGTCACGAAGCCTCGCTCGTGCGGGATGAGACCGGCGCGTCGCCCTCGCCGCCGTCTTTTTGTCCTTCTTCTGCGGAGCGCATTTGCCAGAGCGCGAGCGGCGGGCGAAGAACTTTCATCCCAGCGCTCTCGCCTTCTTCCTCTTCTGCCCGATCACCTTCGGGCAAGGTCGGTGCCGCTCCACCGGGCGGCATAGGAAATTCCACTGGCGGGGCAACTTGTGCGTCCCGCCAGGGGTTTTTCTGCACCTTGGCGGCGGGGCTTTCGCAATGCTCGCGGTTGTCTCCGTCGCCTCGTGGACGGGCTGCCCTACGACGAAATCGCCCGTAGGACCACCTCGCCGGTCCCACTCGGCGCTTATGGAACCAACGCTTTGGCCCGTTATCCGTGACGCCGCCCATCGCTTCTTCCGCCTCCGGCCGCTTCCACCGCGCCCTTCAACAAGACGAGTGGTCGCTGAACTCGGCGGAGCAGTTCCACGCCGCCGGCTTGTCCTTGAGGTCGGCTAACTCATCGCCGCGACTCACCGTGCAGGTGCCGGCATAGAGATCGCCGATTGCCTCGCCGACGCCGTCTGTGACAATCTCCTCTTGGGCGGTGATGAAAAAGGGAATAGTTGAGCCCGTGCGGTTAGGAAAATTATAAAGACGAAAGTTTCACATTACATACCGCCATGAGGACTTGATCTTCCTCTTTGTTGCTAAAACTTTCCGCCTCTTCCTCGGGGCTCCTTGGCGCCTTTGTTCGCCTCGGCCCCGGACGCTCGTGGAGGACGAGCTCACCTCCTCGAAGCCGAGCACTTTTCTCAAGCAGACATGGAGCTTTTCCTTGCGCGACTTCCTCCTCGAGCCTTCTCGCCAATGACTGATGCAACCGTGCCAAATGGCGGGTGAGCCTGCAGCGTGTCGGTTAAGCCGAGGGTCGGTTCTTTACCTCTTCGTCGCTTTGCTCGGCGAGGAGGGAGGGCTTGGTCGCTTCCGCTATTGGTCACAAGACGCGCTTGGTTTGCTCGACGCTCCGTTGCACAAAGAGCTTCTTCGAGGGTAGGCGGCCGTGGCGCGGCGAGCTCATGTTGGCTCGCCACCGCTTTGGGCTTTGTGGCCACCTTGGCCTTGCCCTTCTTCACTCTCTCTTTCTCCGACCCAGAGTTCCTCCACGATCTCTCGAGGATCACCGTCCTCCCGCGTGTTCGAAAGTGAAGTGTTAGTATTTACAACAAGGCGAATCCAGCAACACGCACGAAGGTTCGAGCAACTTACCTCGGTACCAGACGGACGAGCACGCTCATGACAGTGTAGGCCACCTCGCCGGTGACCTCGCCGTCCTTCTTGGTCGCCTTCAAGATGGCGTCGACCCGCCGGTCACCCATACGTCGATTGGCTTTTACGCCCGAAAGCAGAGATCCTCTCGATTGCTCTAAGAGGCATCAAAGAAAGGTTGAGTCTTAAAGTCACTTACCCGTGCTCTCCCAGAGATGTCTTCCCATCCCTCTATCTTATAGAAGGATAGGGTCTCTCCGCAGCGACAGATCCTCGTCATTGATAATCTCGGATGATCTCCCTGCCCGTGAGCCCAAGGCTCACGAGGGAGGCGATCTTCCTCGTCAAGTACCAATCCTCGGCGGACATCTTCGGCCGAGGCATCGTGTTCCTTCACGGTGCCTTCCGGTGAAGATGAGCTTGTCGTCGTTGTTCACGGGTGTAGAACCACCTCGTCCACCACGCGCCCATTGAGTCAAGCAACGGCGGACGGGGGTATGGCGCGTCGTCGACGGTGGCCCGGAGCTTGAGGTAGTAGCACTCAAGCCGCGCCGGCGGCGGAGCCGCCTCGTTACCGTATAGTAATGGAGGAACAGCCCCACCGGCGGATCAATGCCCAGATAGCCCTCGCACAGGTGTGCGAAGACGGCCATCTGGAGGATGCTCCACCTCCAATCCGCTAATGTTCAAGAAAGCCTCTAAGAAGTCGCTCTCGGGAGACCTCAACCCAACAAGGCGAATCGCTCGGTTGACGAACTCTCCTCAAGCGGCTCGGAGTTTCTCCTCCCGGGCACTTCCAGGCGCCGGCGATGTGGTTCTCTTCATCCCAAACTCTCAAGTCCTCCTCGGATGCGCTAGAGCTTACGAACTTGGCCATAGCGGTCCCCAGAGTTGGACGAGCAGGTTTGGTGGTGGAGTTTGGGTGTTTGGTGCTGAGTGCGGTTGGAATTAGGGCTTGGGAAGGAAAGGCGTGAGAGCAGAAGTGGCTAGCCGCGAGCGGCTTGGGAGCTTTTATAGTCCTATGTGCGCAGCTCTGCAACGGTTTGTCACAAAACGGCTAGTTTTTACCGTAACGGCTAGGTAAAACGGTCGCCTGTTTTCACTGCGCAGCGACGGAAAGTTACCGTTGGACTCTGCCAACAGATACCTTTTTTCCAGCGTCCGCGCTGAAGGCTGAGTGCTCTGCTCGAGCGGATGAGATTCCCTGTTCGGTGCAACGGAGTTGCTCGGTACTGATCGGGTTTGCTCGGTCCCGAACAAGTTCTGTTCGGTTGAACCCTAACCTGTTCGGTCGATTGTTGCAAGTCTTCATAGCAGCATACTTTCTCTCTTAGTGACTTTGAGTCTCAAGAGGACGACCCCACTCTAGTGAGTCCTTCCACTTGAGTCTCGGGGGCTAGCTGTCGGGGATAAAATCACAGCCCATTATCATGGCCCACTCCCTGACGGCCCAATCGAACTGCCTACCAGGGCCCAGCTCCCTGGAAGGTTCTATCAGGCCCATGTGCATCCTGCCGAACAGCCCTCGGCTGGCGCAGTGTGTAATGGCCTTGGATTCGTGTTTGAATCCGACTCGAACAGAGTTCCGCACGGCTACGTGAAGACCCGGACGTTGGTTTTCCGGATTGGAGCATACGTCGTGATCCCCAAGACTAGGAGTATGCCTTATCTACCTCGGGATATATTTGGCATGTCGAGTTCGTTACGATCTCGTAGTTAGCCCGGCCCAAAGTTCCCTCGGTAGGTCGGTTTCCTCAACACTATATAAACCAGCCACTACGGCGTGTAGAGGGCACGAGGTTTTCGCATAATACTTTCTGTACACCCATATTCTCGCCGAGACTTGTTCATCTCGTCGAGTTCCGTTTTGTAATACTCTTTGATATAAAGAAAGGCTGGACGTAGGGCTATTATCTCTCCCGAGAGACCCGAACCAGATAAAACCCCGCATCTCTGCTCGTTCTTTGTTCGGGTTGTTCGGCGTGTCTCCCATCTCACTTCTAAAGAACCTTAGCGACTTGAGATCGTTATCTCAACCGTCGACACCAGCAGTAATTCAAATTTTTTCTCCCGCCCAGGATGATGCCGGCTCATTTGCATCCCCTGCTGGGGATGCTCTCAGGTCAAAAATCAAATATCGGATTAGAAGTATCATAGGTTATCTGGTCAAAAAATAGGTATCGGATCAAAAGTATCATCGGGTATTGGGTCAATAAAAACAAGTATCGTATTCAAAATAACCAAGTATCGGATCACAATTATCATCAATTATCAGGTCAAAAAAATCATGTATCGGATCAAAGGTATCATCAAGTATCGAGTCAAAAAATCAAGTATCGGATAAGAAGTATCATCGAGTATCGGGTCAAAAAATTAGGTATCAAATCATAAGTATCATCGAGTATCAGATAAAAAACAAGTATCGGATTTAAAAAAAGTATCGGATCACAAAATATCATCGATTATCGTCAAAAATCGTATCGGATCGAAAGTATCGCTATCGCCGAAGTTTCAAAGATCGAAAAAAGGTATCATGAGGGTATCACATATCACAAACAAAAAAGTATTGGGTATTGGATGGTATCAGGTTGGTGATATTATCGAGTTTCATGGTATTATTGAGGTATCAAAGAAAAGGTATCATACATCACAAACAAGTATAAAAATCTAGTTAAATACTAGATATACTTCTAAAATAAAAGCTAGGACAAGGAAATATGTGAACCTTATTTTAGATGAATTATGAAATTTGTTCTATGCAATTTGGACTTCATACAAAAAATATATAAAAATAAAAAATTTAAATACAAATAAAACGAACTGCACATACAGAGTAGTAAGGAAACTCTTCCGTGTCCCCGTGCGCTGGCAAGATCGGCATCCGACGGCTAGGATAGACCAGCCCTGTGATCGCGGGACACAAGACGCTCACGCGAGATGAAAAGTGTGTCGTTTTGTCGTTTTCCTGTCCTGTCCTCGGGCGGGATCCTGTTGCTGAGAATTTGACTATCACAAAGTATCGGGGATGGTGTCGAGTATTGGTGGTATTGGGTTGGTGGTATCGTCGAGTATGGGTGGCATCATTGAGTATCAGGTAAAAAAAAAAGGTATCGGATCAAAAGTATCGGGTCAAAAAATAATGAAAATAAGAAAAAAAATCATAAAATTGTAGAATTTTAAAAACTTTGACCTAAGTTCTCATCTAGAAATAACACTAATGAAAGTTAATTAGACACACAAAAAAAAATCCGTGGAGTATCAAAAATATTCTAAAAGGAAAAGCTAACCAATTTTTTTTAAAATGAAAATCAGAAAAATTATGGAAAAGGTATATATCGGTTTTGGATGGAATATGAATTTTATTTTGTGCAAAATGGAGATCACAAGAAATAGAAATAAATTTATAAAATTAATATGAAAAAAAAACGTACTGCATTATGCTAGTATTCGCTAGTATGCAGTGCTCACGTAGTCACCTAGGAGTGCGAACACACACAGCGCATGCAGGCTTCGGCCTCGTATTAGACGGCGGGGAGGTATGCCGTTCGACGGAGGCCGGGACGGGATACCGTCCTGAAGAAATTCTGTAAAGTAAATAAAACAAGGTAGAGAAGTCATCGAGGCACCAAGTGACCTTAGGACTCTTAGCTTTACCCTTTTTAGAGGGCACCATTGTCCTAGTGTGACGGTGAAGAACACTTTTGTTATAACAGGAGTAGTAAACACTTGCACACCGGAGTTCATTCTCAGAGAAAATACAATCCAAGAAATGCAATTTCTCATATTGTGTGTCTTTCACAATCTTAACCGGTCTTAGCTCGTCCAAGCTTCGGGTGGTGACATAGGGATGCCGAGAAATTGGTTAATTTGTTCAACTCTAACTAACGATAAACATTTTATCTTCTCTTATATCCCCTAAATAGGGGATAAAGCGATAAGCCTATATATCCAAACTCACTACATGTTTGATTGAACGGTGTTCAATACTCTTATCCACGGTGTAGTCATTTTTGTGTGGTTTTAAATAGTTCTTCTTAAAGTTCATAAAATAAGTTTTTTCATATTTTTTGAACTCTTTAAGACGTCTTTCGACGGGTCACGACAGATTAAAATTTTCAACAACTTTTTAGCTCAAATAAACAAAGACCAGATCGAACACCCACCCTATACGGTATGATCAGTAATTCGAAGGGATATATGTATAAGTGCTGCAATTTCCAGCACGTATATATGTGCATCAGCGCTGAAAATTTCAGCATGTATATGTTGGGCTTTTGCCCTTTTATCCGAAATGGGCCTTCGCCCATTTGTGTGCAGAGGAAAATGAGGAGGGGCTGCTGCCCGAGCTCCCATTCGATTCGGCCTCCCGAGGCAAAATTGATTATTTGCCCTCAAAGTTGGTGTGCCTCTGTTTATTTATTCAAAGTTGGTATGCCCCTAATTATTTATCCCACTTATACCTACATGTGACTATCTTGTTTTCAGGAGGTTCTTTACAAAATTTACACACCTTTCCATCTCCACAGCCGCCGGCGCCCTGGTCCCCACCACCGCGACCTGGTCCCCGCCGGGCCGGTGCCGCCATGGCCTGCCGGCCCGCGCCGCCTGCTCGTCGGAGGCCCCAACGGCGTCCGCGCCGGCCTCCCTGCCGGCCCCCAAGCCCTCCCCGCCGGCGCCGCCATCTCCGGCATTCCCGTCTTCATATTGGAGACTTATGTTGTATAATTATAATTTGAGGGCAATGGTTGGGAGTATATGCCTTGGCCGTGAGATTTGAACTGATTTTTGTGAGTGTTATATTTCAACTGAATTCTAAATGTGTGACAAAGCCTATGACAACATGTAATTGGAATTTGAGAGTTTCTGAAACAAATAACTGATTGTTCTGTATGTAACTTTCTTCTGTTGAAACCATGTTCCATTATATGTTTCTTGCCTTTGCGATTTGCTTGCAGTGTTTGAAGTAGCTGATATGATGTGCTTCAGTTCTCTGGTTGGGTTTTGGTATTGGGATGCTACTTGTCAAGAGGCAATCTACCATGGTGGTTTCTATGTGTTGGCTTGGTGAAGTGAATTCTGCCACCTTTGAAAAAAGGCGCCATCCTCCTCTGTCTCCACCGCCTCCTCCGTCGCCGGCGCGAGCGCCGCCTCGCCGCCCCACCATCATCGCTCGGCCTCCACTCCGCGTCTCGCCCGCCCGCGTCCGCCTCGCCGCCTCGCTCCTCAACGCGTCCGTCTCCGCGCCTCCACCACCTCCCCGCTGCCTCCACCACCACCCCGGTCGGCGGCGCCGCCGCCGCCGCCTCGCCGCCGTCCTGCCCGGCCGCCGTGCCAACCCGCCCACCCTAACGGACGGGACGGCGTGGTCCCCACCGACGCTGCCCACCCGCCTTCACCCCCTCCCGGCTCGGCGGCGCCACCGCCGCCTCCGCCGCCGCCCCCGACGAACCCCCACCCACCGCCGAACCACCGCCTCCCCGACCTCCCTCTAGACCCGGAGGGAACCCAAATGTTCCCTAACCCTAACCCGAAACGGCGGCGGCGAGCTCGACGGCGGCGACGGCGTCGAGGTAGGCTCTCCTTCCTCCTCCTCCTTCCTCCTCCTCCTAACCAAGACGACGGCGGCCGGAGTTGGAGATGACGCGGCGCGGGGCGACGGAAGCGGCGGCGCCTGCGTTTTTCCCCAAACGCAGGCGCCTATAAAGGAGCAAAACCGTTGAAAAAAACTATATTTTGCCGTAATTGTGTGTGCATAATTAATGGATAAATGTATCATCTGTTTAACACCATTTTCATTTTTGTAGCACACTGCAGGGATTCCCTAGTGTATGCTTCGGGGTCTGGGAGCAGCGTTTCCATGGAATTTGCATCAGCACGCCACCACACTAGCATCCACGGTATGGAAATGATGCTGGTAAAATCTGAAGCCTCGTCTTCAAAGGCAGCTGGAATGTAAAATTTCAGGCAGACATGTTATCTTCTTCAGAGAGCAGGAACCCAAGAACAACACATTGCTCTCTCCAACAATAGCCTGCTCATCCTGTTCTATTCTTGAACATGTCTAGCTTGCTCGACCAGTCATTTGATCCTTCCCGGCGCGGGGGATGCCGGAGACGGCGGCGCCGGCGGGGAGGCCGGCGCGGACGCCGTTAGGGCTGCCAACGAGAGCAGGGCGGCGGAGGCCCGCCAGCCATGGTAGTGCCGGACTGCCGGCGGCGAGGACCAGGGCGGCGGCGGGGACTAGGGCGCCGGCAGCTGTGGAGATGGAGAGGTGTGTAAATTTTGTAAAGAACCTCTTGGAAACAAGGTAATCACAGCTAGGTGTAAGTGGGGCGAATAATCAGGGGCAAATAAATAGGGGCACACCAACTTTCGGGCAATTAATCAATTTTGCCGCTTCGCGAACCCTGGGGTGCAAGCGGCGACTCCTTGGCAGCGGCGCGTGAGCGTCTCGACGTGCGTGCACGTCGTGCGCGTGGAGGCTGGGTCCTTCGGGATGTTGTTGCTTGTCTCTATATGAATACGCCGCCTCTCTTCTCCTCTGGGTGTGGTGAATCGGGTTTTTTGTCCGCTTCTCTCTCTCACTCCCGAGACCTTGTGCGCTTTAGGTTTTCGCCTAAGCTCCGGTCGGCTTGCCAACTGGTGGTGGTCTTGGTGGTGGAGGTGTTGCCTTTTTCTTTCTTTGGATACCCGGTGGCCACGGGGTGGACGTCGTGGTCTTGTGCTGCTTCCTCTTGGCATCTCGGGCCTCTTTCTCGGTTCCATCCGTAGTGGAGGTGAGTAGGTGACAGCATCGTATCTCCGAATCACTCTCGTCGGTGGCTGCACATGTAGCACGGCGATATGATTTCTGGGACAACGACCTAGTCGTGCTTTGCCTTTGCTATGTTGACTCAAATCCGAGCTACGTAAGAAATTCTTTGTCTTCTCTGTTTATTTGGTGCAGTGGGTTGGTTGAGATTGTTCAGGGGACCTAGCCTTCGTGCTAGGGGCTATCATCTTAATCTGGGAACACTACACTTGTCCCTTTTAATGTTGCTCGATGATGTTTGTTATTTTTTGAGGCTATATGATGATCTGCTGACAAGTGATGCTTTAGGTGTAATTTGTGTTGTTGCCTAAATTATTATCGTGATTGCAATTTGAGATATACTTGCATATTGTGCTGTTGTGTTATGCTCCTTTGGATCACTTCGATGATCCGGTTGATACCTGATTTAATTTGTATTGTCATTATGGTTAATACTGTAATTGATATCTAGTTAAATCAGAGTGGATCCCTGCTATATATGATTGGCATTAGAGCTGAAATTGATCTAAGTGTATCTTGACAGCAACACTGTATGCTTGCTTTATAGGAAATTGTATAATAACTTTGGGCAGCACTGATTCACTTAGGTCTCTCTAGTCACTGATCTTAAAATCCTATGATAAATTGTAGATATTGATATTGAATGACAGTTTTAACTGTAACCCATCAATATATAAATTTGAGAGCAAATTTGTTTAATCAAATCCAAGCACTATGCTGGTTTAATTTTATTTCCTTTATGAATACCGTGTTTTATTGAGTTTAATCATGAATTCATATGTTTTAAATTAAGGAATCATAATTATTACTATTCTAATGGAATCAGTGGTATGTTGATTTAATCTGATTTACATCTGTGGTCAGTTGTCCTATATTGCACCTATTTATTGTTTATCATATTCCAACAGTATATGTACATCAGCGCTGAAATTTTCAAATCTTGACACTAGCTAGTTAGGCATATGATTTGTTATCCAGCCTTCCAGCCCCAGCTGCGCACCGTCGTGGGTGATAAGATTCTCATGAACTGCTAAATTTAAAATTTGGATCCACGTATACATGTACCCTATCCAGCACCCGTAGAACCATAAATCATAAATAAATATACATATATTTGAGCCAAAATTATCGGCCGGCTCAGGGCGGAAATCGACAAATGTAGTAAACTTGATGCACAAATTAAGATATATGATAAGAATGGAATCATTTGTAGTAAGTACTACTTGACGTACAAAGATATCATATATGATATATGTCATTGGCTTTATTATGCCTCGAGAAATTAATTCGAATTGTTTGGTCAACGTTATGGAAAAACATGACAACTTATAGACTAAGACGGTGGTGCAGAGAGTCAGAACCGGCGATATGCATCGCTATCGTTGTTCGTTGGCTCGATACACCTCTACGAGTAGACTCTCCTGCTTGCGCCAATTTAACGTCGACTATACAAAGTTTGAGCGAATAATAGATAGCTGCCGACTGTATACATATACCCATTGAAACCAATAAACCGGTGTGAAAGTCCTACATAGTCCACAAGAACAGCTTACCGAACTAGTCCACTTGCATGCCCACAATACATGACTAGCTAATTTACAGAGACGTTGCGGACTTCCGCAGCTATAAATATGCATGCAGTATTGCACTCTACCATTCAATACACAGCTCAATCTTTCCAAGAGCAACGATGGCCAGGAAGATAGCAGCTCTTGCCATTGTTGTGCTCTTGAGCATTGGTTTATCCAATGCTGCAAGAGTACGTAGCTAGATTTGCTACCGAGGGAGGGGGTGGCGGCGGCGGAGGAGGAGGAGGCGGAGGTAGCGGCGGCGGTTCAGGGTATGGTTCTGGTTATGGTCAAGGAGGCGGAGATTCTGGTGGAGGCTATGGGCAAGGCGGTGGCGGTGGTGGTGGTGGAGGCCAAGGTGGTGGGGGTGGGTCTGGGTACGGATCAGGGAGTGGATCTGGCTATGGTCAGGGTGGTGGAGCTTCGGGAGGAGGATATGGCCAAGGAGGTGGTGGTGGTGGTGGTGGAGGAGGAGAAGGTGGTGGAAGTGGATCTGGCTATGGTTCTGGGTATGGATCTGGCTTTGGTCAAGGTAGTGGAGCTTCTGGCGGAGGCTATGGACAAGGTGGTGGTGGAGGTGGTGGTGGTGGACAAGGTGGTGGTAACGGATCTGGATATGGGTCTGGCTATGGATCTGGATATGGTCAAGGAGGCGGTGCTTCAGGCGGAGGTTATGGGCAAGGTGGAGGAGGAGGGGGAGGTGGTGGCCAAGGGGGTGGGTCTGGCAATGGCTCCAGTTATGGATCTGGTTATGGAGGCGGCGCTGGAGGAAGGCCATGAATACCAGTACTGTTTAGCATGAGAGCAATATGACTAAGCTAGCCCAATTTAGAATATATGCGTCCTGTTCTATCTTGTTTTTACTATATGAATACACACACTTGTAAAATGTGATATGTGAAATAAAGGGCATTTTTATGTTGTGTTTATTATCTTGCTAGTACAATACCCATATGCTACAACGGAACTACAAAGCGACCTCACGCTCATCCGTAATGGTACACGTTAGTTTTAGTTCTAAGTAGCCCAATTTAGAAAGGTACCAGAACAAAAGTCTAAAGTTGTTGTAATTTCAAAATATAGTACAAACCAAAAATTGACCATACTATCCGGCAATTAGCATCCCTAAAATAAAATTAACAATGGTTGAGAACCGGGTGGTTCTCACATGTCAAGCTTATTTAGTTAAACTAGGATCAACTGAGTCCCTTCTCGCGCTCTGCGAGGTCGTTGAGGGATATCATATCAGAGGGAAGAAGATAGGAGGCAACGGGTGCAAGGAGACGAGAACCTTTTACCCTAATTCTCCGTGGCAGGGAAAACAACCTCAGCCCAACTGAATTGACTAAAACCGAGGAATGAGTACAAGAGGCGTTGGGACGTAGGACTACCTCGGTGACGCTGCTTCTCCTAGGTGTGTGAATACAAGGGTGTGACACAAGTCGAGACATGCCAGGTTATGAAGGTTGATGCCTTGAGTGTTGTTGCGTTCTGTTGTTCTTCTTTGTCCCCTTGTGCCCTATTTATACGGTAAGAGGTCAAGACAAACCATTCCGAACGCCTACGGGTAAAAAAAAATCCTAGCGCGAGGGTGAGGTGTCCTTTTATCTGGCATATATATCCTATTACCTATCGAGGAGACCTATTTTCCAACGTGTCCTTTAGCCAATCATTACAGAGGTTGCTTCTAGGCTTGATAAGCCGGTGCCACCGTAGCAGATGAGTGTGACGATGCCAGTCAGGGGCACTTAATGCGCGCCACGCAGTCTTACGCCATCGCCAGACCCGTGATACCTCCTTGAAAACCTATAATATCATGTTTCCACGTGTATAACTTCTCTACATGAAAGTTATATAGAATTTTGAGACGCATCTTTTGTATTAAGACAACTTTTAAAAATATATTTAGTGCGTGACTTATTTTTGGGCCGACATAATGTCTCCTGGTAATTTGAATTTTTTGAGATAATTTCATACTCGTATGATTTTTCAGTCTACATGAACGTTGTAGAGAATCTTGAGACATATCTTTTCCATGTATACAACCTTTTCATTTGAGCAACATACGAATTTATATATAAAAAAAGCTCACTGCTTTCTCCCACGTGCCGGGCTCAGGCCGACCCGGCCCAACAGTGGACCGGCGTGCCTTTGGCCTATTCCAGGCCTTGATTTTAGCTGTCTGAGCTATCTCGGCACAACCCAAAGAGATGACCGAGCCTTCAAAGTCGCCGAGTTGGCCCGACACGACCCATTTTACAGCTCTAGTCAAAATGTTGTTTTCAAGTAAGTTTGAAATGCATGTAGTCAACCAAATTCATGCATGCTGCCAACCAAACTCGTTGATTAGAGGTAACATGGTGATTCCAATACACTTTTTCACTTGAGTTTGTGTCTTCTTGGTCTGTGCGCAATTATGAGCGTACACAAATATAGTGAAACGAAAGCCGAAAGGAGTAAAATTTATTTTTTTCCTCTCCCTTGCTCTCAGCCTCTTTTTCCTCCCTCTTAGGCCAGGTGAGGCGCACCCATATGCATTGTGCACCCTACCACCTGGTTAGGTGTCAATCTACGTTGTGCACTTATCCCCATTGATTCACGGTTCAGTTCGGTTTGGTTGAGTCAAAAGTTGAGTGCCTTTTAAAAAAGACATAGAAAAAATAAAAATAAAATTAAGATCTTCAAGAAAACCTCGGAAAATCTTGATTAATTATTACAAAATGTTACGGTAGATAAATCTCGATTAAAATGATAAATATTGGCTCAATCAAATAAAACCAAGCCAAACCACGAATCAAAGAGTAGATATCCTAGGGAGTATTTCAGCTTTGTACATACTATATAATCCCATCAACCGTCTTACAACATTTGGCCTATACAAAAATAACAAATTTTCATTTAATTTAATTTAATTTGAAACAAACAAAGCCTAAATCCATGCTAATAACTAGCAGGGCTTAGCTTGTTCTTGACAGATTGTTTGCTTAGTTTATCTGATTATATTATTTAACACTTTGATTTTCGATGCTATTTTTCCAAAATCTCGGAGCACACGGTCGGAGTCTTTTCAACCCGGATTCGGCGTTCTCAGTTTCGGCTTTCAGTCACTCTTCAGAGCAGTCTGCAGATATCAGCACGAGAGATCGAACACCTTAAGATACAGCGCGAGGAGGTGGCGCCTGGAGTAGCACAGGCTGGCTAGCACGCGAGACTTTTTAGCATGCATACATGACAAATCCAGTGGACGATGGATGGATGGATGTTTTTTGACTGATGTGTTGTCAGCTTACATGGCAAAGATGCGGTCGCCTACACAGGCGATAGGCACAAGCCACGTGGCCTACCTCTCATCTGTCTCGACGACCAAAGGCCGTCGAGATAGCATGTTGGCCCCGCGTCGTGTCGACAAGGCTCCTTCTCTCGACCGCTGGTCTGAAGCCGTCGAGAAAGACAATCTCGACGGCCAGGCCGTCGAGAAAGGTCATCTCTCTAGACCACGCTGTCTCGACGGCCAAATCTTGACGGCCAGCCGTCGAGATTGACCTTTCTCGACGGTTTTCAGGACTTTCTCGACGGCTTTGGCCATCGAGATTTACCGCGATCCGCGTGGTAAGCCGAGAGGACTGAAGACCTGCATGCATGCATAGCCAATTTAACACTTTAAATAATAGTCATTTGGGATACTAATACGGTCTTTAAAATACAATTTTAATTTTAATTTTTTATTTATAATACATTAAAAGTTATGGTATTATGAAAGTTCTTCTCAAGACATATCTATATATACGATTTTTATATTTTCAATCTAAATAGTTTAAAGTTATCTATAAATAAGATATTAAAACTTTAACTTTAAAAAAATTTAGAACAGCTACTATTTTATAACGGAGGGAGTGATATACATTGGTTTCCCTTTTTAAAAAAATAATACGATGGTTTCGAGATGATCACATTGATCATCGAAGCTTAGTGTGCATGACTGTCGGCGTTAATTAATTAGGATTACATACTCGTCCCTACCGACGACCATGCATAATTTCCAAACAAGTTAGGCAAGGTTGGATCAAAGATATACGCGGCCTGCCGTCGTAATCAATCCACAGAAAAAGACTTTCAGCTGTCGGAGAGTGAGTGAGATAGTGATGCTGATCAGCCCCGGCCCATGCATGAAGAAAAAGAAAAGCTAAAAACATGTTATACAATTTGTGTTGTTTAAGACAGGTTAATTCGTTTTGGAGATTTTTTCGAAATTCTAAGGTGTTTGCGGATGACATGAGTTGTCCATTCCCTCAGATCGAATGAGCCAAGATGGAAGGTACAACGTCAAAGGTACTTAGAGGTACTTAAGTATAGGGGTAGCCAGGTAATTTCGCATCTAATTAACTAGGGGTAGCCACCGTCTCCTCCTCCCGCCGCCTCCTCCCCCTACCCCGGCCAACGCCTTGTCCAGTTGTCTTCCCCTCACCCCGGCCAGCGCCTCCTCCTCTCCCCACGGTCCCTCGCCCGCTCTGCCCATAGCGCCGGCGCCGGCGCCACCACTCGCAGCGCTCCGCCCTTGCATCTCGTCATCCGCCCCGCGGCCGCCCGTCGTGACCGCTTCGCCGTCGCCTTCTCGCTCCAGACCAACGTGCGCCTCCTCAAACCCAACCGTCGCTCCCGGTTCATTTATACTTGATGTGCAGGTTCATCTATACTTTTCTTGCACTGGGAATCTTTCTGTGCTTGCTGACTTGCTCTGGTCATGTTGCTGCTGAGACTGCAAATGGCCACTGCCTCTCTTCTGTATCCTTGAAAGCTTGATGTATGAAGTTGCATGTGATGTTCATAGCTTAGTTTGTTTCTTGTCCATGGCTAGTTTATTATTCTTCCCAACAACAACAGCACAAGTTCTCCACTTGCTGACTACCTGTAGCATATCATTGAATTAAACCATACGACATGGCATCATCTGCTGGTTTATCAAAGTTGCTCAAAATTCACCACCAAACATAGGAAGAAGCAATATACTTCTAGATATCTCATGGAGTGTGCGAATTTTAGACAAGGTGAAATGCTATCTAATCTGTGCGTTTTTGTTTACATTGCTTCATTCTCAACATGTTCACCTTCAGTAAACCCTTCCTATTATTTCCTTTCAGGCTAACAAATAGGACTTCTCTGACCCTACATTACAAGCCCTTTGGAAGGAGCACCAACATGTTTTGCTCCAAGGGTTACGACCAACATGAGGAAATGATATGATTTTGTTTTCTTGTTTAGCAGAGAGTATCCATATGATGGTGTAGTACTGAATGGCTACTTTTAATTGCCTTTCAACATGCAGAAATATTTGGGCAGCATGTAACTAACCCTTACAACCCCTTGATGTGTGGGAATAATGTTTACAATGTTTTACATCGAAGATGGCGTGAAGCCTTCGCTGGGAAAAAAAATCTGCCTGTTCCATTGTCATGTATTTTCTTTGTTGTTTCTGTTGCTAATGAATTCAACGTGCTAATGCCAAAGGATGAGGCACAGAAATGTGAGATGAACTCTTCATGGTACTGCTTGTAGCATTCTGTAATGTGGATCTGATTATATTTATACTAACGTATGGTGTGACTGATTGCCCACTGATTGATCTCGCCGGCCTAGTTATGCACCAATAGAGACTAGAATAAGCTAGCATATATCAATTCACTAGCAATCACTAAGAACTGAAATGCCAATATATTCTTTCGGAAGAAGCCACGTGAGCATAAAAATAGAGCTCTGTACACATTGGCAATATAAAAAAATCAAGTTCAATCTAAGCCATTAGATCGAAAGCAATGAACGGTTCATATTCATTAATGTGTACATAAAATTCGCCTAAAAATAATTACATGAATAATGCATGTAAGTGTTTCTCATCAGATTTCCATATAATGCTCCCTCCCCTGAACTTTAGCATTGAACTTAAATCCTGTACAAGCATTTACACCACCTGAGCACACGCTACACCTCAAGTCAGAGCTAAGGTCTCTTGTCAAAGTTCAGAAGCTGCTCCATGGTCAGCCACATCCTAGGACAAGGAACATCCTCTGCATGGATCAATAAGCCATGCATCACTCTGAAAAGAACTGTGAGCAAGCAATTATCTGTAGCTCAAGTTATTTTACATGAGAATCATAGCCATAGAAGATGTTATTCGGCGACACGAGAGGCACCAATGCAATAACCTTTATTCAGTAAGCTTCATTTCATTTTTGAGGAAAAAGCTTCATTTCATTAATAAATTATTCTCCTTTCAAGCGCCACATGATTGAACAATTACAAGCCCCATAACATGCACGGAGCTAGCTCATTGCGTCTTTGCATATGCATAATCTGTGAAACAAATGCTACAACTAAAGTGAACGCTCACTGAACATAATAATCAAATCAAGGGGGAAATGTGTCAGTCATCAACATGAGTGAACTAAACCAGAGAAAGATTTACGAATCTTTTACGAACAATTTATGAAGCTCTTTATAGCAGATATTTTAGCATATCTCTACAGATAAACTACAGTGAGCTTGTAAAAAAAAACACTCACCCCAATGAAAAATCCAATATAAAGCATATCCGGTTAGGCAGCACACCAGGTAATTGATTATTATTAAGGTATCTATAGAACATGCATATCTAGCTTATCAATCTGAACATGAGTTCTAGGAACACAAGCATATGTATCTGAACCTAATCAGCAGTGTGCTACGTTACCAGTTCTACTTAAAAGACAATATTTGCAAGAGAAATGAGATTGTGCGAGGATAGATTTGAACCTGGAGGTTGTCGAGTTGTGCTGACGGATGATTCGATGATTCCACAGCGCATACGATTCAAAATCTAGGGACAGTACATATCATGAGAAGGAGAATGGTCTGAATTTGTAAAGGGGAATACGTTCAATAACCCTAAAAAATCCAGCAACTCTATGTTCTACTTAACCAATCACCCGTTCAAAATCATTCCATTGGGATGATGGGATCAGCTCTTACCGGACAAATCCCGTGCCTTTGTGAGGCACGCCGGCGGTTGGGGAGGGTGGAGATTGCGCCTTCGATGACAGCGACCACGCAACGAGGCCGGCGATCTCCGCCGCGTCGATCTCACCGCATGGGACCGGAGGTAGGCCGCACAACGTCCTCTTCAACCTTCAACCATCCGCGATCAATTTGGGAGAGATAGCTATGGGGAGAGAGATACGGGGGAGAGAAAGATAATCAGATCGGATTACCCACTAATCCTCAAGTAATTACCCAACTGCCACTCGTTATAAAATTTCCACTTCCCTAGATGCCTTCATGATCAATCGGTCGCGTCGAGTGTCTTCTGCAGTCTCGCAAACACCGTAGCAAACCTCTTGAAAAAAAGCACCCTTTAACTGAGGTCGTTAATTTCCTGTGAAATATAATTTCGGAAATAAAGAGCTGGTTGTTTCTCGTTATTCTGACTGTTTCAAGCTTTGGATTACACTGGTTCATGGCGAAACTATGCTCACTCTTGTGGGAATAAAAAGGACAAGAGTGTATGTTTGTGCTAGAGGGGGGAAAGAAAGAGAAACAATCATTTTTACTTTGATCGAAATTTAATCCGGCCTGAATGCAAAACTAACGTCCGAATTAACTATGAATATCGGATAAACTACCAACCTCCAGCCAATTTCATAGTGGTTTTGCTACGTGACATAGAACAAATCGAATACAGAATAATACAGTAGTAGTTGACTGGATGCACAAAGATATATGTCATCATCATCGATCGTTTTGTGCTTCGAGAAATTGATTTGAAAATTTTTAGTCAATGGTATGGAAAAAAAAATAGCATGACTCGTAGATTGGCGGTACAGCCGGCACCCGCTGGAGCGATATGGATCGTTATTGCACGGTATTTTGTCAGTTCTAATTAACCAAAGACCTCAGTTAACTAGCTAGCTACTTGCAAGCACAACCAAGTCTTTCTCCTACACATGCATGAATCATAGCAAATGTCACCACAGCAGCCACTAGCTAGGGGAGGAGCCATATATCTCTAGAAGAAAAATGAGCACGGACAACTTAGCTCGAAGCCTTTCTTTTATAAAAAAAACTCAGTTTGAGCTTGGCTCATAGCTCGGTCTAAAAATAAGCTACCCAAGCCATAACTCTGAATGTCGTGGATCACTCGTATATAGGTAGTGCTGGGAGAATGGACGTCGGCCTGACTCTCTAGTTTACTCATAACCCAAGCCACTCTCTAGTTCATGATCCCTCACAAGCTAGCCCGAGTCGAAATTTTTCCTAGCCCGTTCACTCAGTGAGTCGAATTTGGTTCGATATAGGTAGTGATCAATCACCGAGCTGACCTCGGCTTGCTCACATTCGACTCATTGCCGTCTTTGTAGGATGACTCTTTAACTTTATAATTAGAGGTTGTTTTTGATACATAACACATCTCATTATTCGTTAAAATGCTGAAATGGGTGAATTTAGTATTTGTAGAAGCAAATCTAAGAGGTTGTGCCGTATAGTTTCTACTTTTTTTAAAAAAGTTTTTATTAATTGCTTCAACATCTTTTAAAAATCAGGATTAACAAGTAGAAAATTTTAGTTTTTCAAGAGCCTTATCTTGCCTACGTATGATAATCAGTCGAGCACGACCTCTTAAATTAAGGGTCCTCGGACCAAATATAAATGAAAACAAGCGATCTTTATTTTAACTAAAGCTTCATCGAAGATGTTGAAAAAAAAACCCGATGCAATTAGACTTGCGCAGACATTTGTCTTTCCTTCACTGGTCATCGTTTCCTTTTTACATGTACAAGTAGACTTTTCTAGCTAGCTAGTTGCACCGATATCGACGACGTCGGCTATATATATGATTGAAACGATCGAATAAATCGGTCGTGTGAAATCCCTGCATATAAGTCCACCAGGCGACAACAGCTTTGCCGAACTAGCTAGTCCACTTGCATGCCCACAATACGTGACTGGCTTTACAGAGCCTTACGGCCGCAGCGAGCTTCCGGCTATAAATACGCATGCACCCTACCATTCAGAACGCATCGCATCTTTCCAAGAGCAACGATGGCTAGGAAGATAGCAGCTCTTGCCTTTGTTGTGATCTTGAGCATTGGTTTATCCAATGCTGCAAGAGTAGCTAGATTTGCTACCGAGGGAGGTAGCGGCGGTGGCGAGGGCGGTGGTGGCGGAGGAGGCGAAGGTGGTGGTGGTGGATCTGGGTATGGATCTGGATATGGTTCTGGCTATGGTCAAGGGGGTGGAGCTTCTGGTGGAGGCTATGGACAAGGTGGCGGCGGCGGCGGCGGTGGAGGCCAAGGTGGTGGCAGTGGATCTGGTTATGGGTCTGGGTATGGATCTGGCAATGGTCAGGGTGGCGGAGCTTCTGGAGGAGGCTATGGTCAAGGAGGAGGAGGAGGTGGTGGTGGTGGGCAAGGTGGTGGGAGCGGATCTGGTTATGGTTCCGGATATGGATCTGGCTATGGCCAGGGTGGTGGAGCTTCCGGAGGAGGCTATGGCCAAGGAGGAGGAGGTGGTGGTGGTGGAGGTCAAGGTGCTGGGAGCGGGTCTGGCTATGGTTCTGGCTATGGTCAGGGTAGCGGAGCCTCTGGTGGAGGCTATGGACAAGGTGGGGGAGGCGGTGGCGGTGGAGGACAAGGTGGAGGTAATGGATCTGGCTATGGATCCGGTTATGGATCTGGCTATGGTCAAGGAGGTGGTGCTTCAGGCGGAGGTTATGGACAAGGCGGAGGAGGAGGCGGAGGTGGTGGGCAGGGTGGTGGATCTGGTAGTGGCTCAGGTTACGGATCCGGATATGGAGGTGGTGCAGGAGGGAAGCCATAAGTACTAATCATCTGTAATCTATGAAAGAATAATATGGCTATGCCCCACGTACGTTTGCATCAAATGCACGTGCATTGTAGCACCTTCGTGTTTCTCTATGTATGCCTTCACACACTTGTAATCGTGATATGAAATACAGTGCAAATTTGTTTCCATATGACTTTTACCACCTCTGTTTTTTAAAGAAAATTGTTGTTTTGTATATGGGCAAGGTGGTTAAATTAAACATAATTTTGATCAGTAATTTCTATAGTGCAAAACTTAGTAATGATATAGCATTACAAGAATACTTCTCAAGATAATGTGTACATATATTGTTTTAAAGTATCTATTTTAAACAATATAACTAAACTGATATTTGTATCTAAACTTTAAAAGTCAGGCTTTTCGTTTCCATGAATCAGTGGTGCAAACGGACAATATTCGATTTTTTTCCCAACTATGTCATATCCTAATTGATGGGGGAATGAATAACATATATATCAACCTCCTTACTAAGTATAAGAATATAAATTCAAATAGAAATATTTATTAACTATTTGTGTTCTATCGACTAAGAATGGTGAAAAAAAAATATATTCAAATTCAACCTAAAGTATAACTCTATATTTACATCTTCAAAGCAAAAAAACGGTTGTCTATGCTTCCATTTGGAAATGATACTGTATGCCCTATATATGTTATAAATAATAAAATGAAACTATCCATAAACTTATCTAGGAATCTGTGGGGTGCATGAGTACATCACAATTTCGAGGGGATGAATTGGCCAGGTAGCTGTTGTATGTTTCGGTAGGCAAAATAAAGTTTCAATGTCCAAACAGTTGGTTTTACATGTTGCACCCATGAGGTGCTGGGGAGAATAGTTCATGGCGTGGACTTGGGAACGGACGTCCGACGCGCGCGAGTCGGACGCTGCCCAGGCCCAGCCCACCGCAACGCGCACACAGCGAACTCGCGAAAAAGACTCCTGTTTGCATGCATGCAGTGATGTCAGCGCTGACGTCAGCGAAAAGATTTTTTTCAGTTTTCTCTTTCGACGGCCATAGATTTTGACTGGTTGCTCCAATGTATGAACCGTTTGCACCGTTGCGTTCTTCGTATTTTTACGAATAAAACAAGACCAAAGTTGCTATAAAAAAGTTACTGAAACAATTTGTTATTCTAATAAAACAATTAGTTTAGCCTGTTGAAACAATATGGCTAGTCTGCTAAAGCAATTACTGTTGCCTAGTGGACGTATAACCAAGTGAAACAGTTGGTTTAGCCTATTAGAATAAAACAATTGGTTTAGTCTATTGAAACAATATATATAGCCTGCTGAAACAATTAGTTTAGCCTATTGAAACAATTTGTCTAGGCTGATGAAGCAATTTGTACAGCCTATTGGAACAATATGTCTGCATGTTGAAACAATTAGTTTAGCCTGTTGGAACAATCTATCTAGTCTGTTGAAACAATTGGTTTAGCCTACTAGAACAATATTTTTAGCCTGTTGGAACAATTAGTTTAGCATACTGAAACGATATGTCTATCCAAGTGTAACAATTAGTTTTTTTTTTCTATTGGAACAATATGTCTAGCCCGCTGAAACAACTAGTTTAATCTATTGGAAACAATTTGTATAGACTGTTGAAACAATTTGGTTAATAAAAAATAATTAAAATTTTTTTAAAAAGTATTCAAAATGAGTTAATTGGGATTTTAGATGAATTATGAAATTTGTTCTATGCATTTCGGACTCTAGATGAAATAGAGACAAAAATGAAAAATTTAAATGGGTAAAAATGAAACACACTTTTTTTTTTTTTGCTAGTCGCTGTGTTGACCGCACTGCACTGCGTAGCTAGGCCGCACGGGTCGGACGCCCGTATCGAAGCATTACCGATAGTTCATTGTTCCTTTCGATGTTATGAGATCTAACGGACAGCGGGCTGAACGCCTGGGCCTTGGGAAGGCCCATGGAAGGACCGGGATAGGGGCCTTTCCGAACTAGCCTTCGAGGCATTTTGGGCCCTTATCCCATTTCGACTCAAGATGGTAAAAAAAAATGTATCGAATTCATTACTCCATATATTAAAAGGAAGGAAAATAGGCACACATAATACTTTTTTTTTTTTTGCAATGGCTGTATATCGGCCAAGTCGGGCTGGGCTTCATGCTAGCCCGAAGAAGCCCGGCCCAACCGCCTGGCCTCCTCAATTGTCAATTCGCCCAGAGAGACTAGAGAGGAGAGAGAGAGGGAGAGAGGGAGGGAGAGACGCTGCCGCCGCCGATGCTCTCCGCCGTGCGATCCCGAGCCCTGGGCGGCTGGCGTCCGCCGCCGCGTCTGCACCCTCGCCTCCTCTCCTCCGCCGGCGCCCTTCCCGCTCGTCAGGCCGAGCTGCTGGAGCTCTCGGAGGTGGAGAAGGTGCTGCGCGACGTCCGGGCGGGGGATGTGCGCGTGTTCCCCGTCGGCGAGGGAGGCCTTCAAGGCGGTGCCTGCGCAGATTTCATGGTGGTTGCCACCGGCCGCTCCGATTGGCACGTCCGCAACATCGCCCAGGCCCTACTCTACAAGGCACGCCCCCACGGTGCTCCCTTACCTCATTGTGTGGCACTGTGATTATCTGGTGATTCACTTGTGTGATACTGTGATTATTGGTGACTCACCTTGCCTAGTGCTTTGAACTGTTTAGTTTGGACTAGGTTCTTGGTTTGCCTTTGCTTGTGGTGTCCATAACTTTTTTACGTTGATAACTTTGCCTTTGTGGTTGATGCAGGTAAGGATTAGTGTAATAATTGGACTGGACAATTTTAAGTTTGATGTTCTAATCAACTTGCATTGATGAGGATCGTAGAATCACTATTTTAGCCAAACAATTGGGTGATAACTTCAGGAACCACTTAGGGCCTGTTTGGTGTCATGAGTTTACCATAGTTCCAAGACAACTGTTTTGTGAAAATATCATGGTTTAGAAAACTTGGGGTGTTTGGATACAAAACTTTGGCACGGTTTGATAACTCTGTTTAGGTTAAAACCATGATATTTTTGTAGTTTTTGTAACTCCTCTCCACACCTTTTTTCTTTTTGTAACTTTGGCTAATGGCTAGTGTTGTGGTCATACTTCTGCGCAAAATCATGCAAACAAACAGCTTGTATCTACAGCCTACAAGGACTTGGTTTTGTTGATTCAAGAATTTTTTTCCTATTGTGGACGATCAAATTTCTGGACTTGAGGACTAGAGCCTGGTCAATTTGGTTGCGCTTGTGAATAGCTAAGTCTTATTTAGGGCCAGTTGGAACGGATTTAATTTAATTTAATTTAATAATTGTTGGAATACATACCTGGTGTTATCAAAAAGGTTCTTCTCATTACCTAAACTCCTAGTTTTTACTAACTGGGATGTAAATGAGTGGATATGGTTATTAAGATGTTGCCTGATAAAATTTTAACAGTCACTTTTCTTTGTGATGATAATTCTGTTGTGATGGGAGACAAATCGATAAAAATTCCAAATCAATATATAGTACTAATTCAGACCAATTGTAATATGCACATGTAAATATTGAATATAGTACCGATCAATATATGTGGATATATATCTTAGCTTTTAGGGATGAATATTATTAGAAAATAAGATAATTTAGATAGTTATTTTCACAAAGGAAAAAAGATCAATGGACAAGGAGGGATCAAGCAGGATGGAAATTCAGCTTTGAGACCTGTAAGACGAGTAATTAGAAAATAAGATAAAATTAGATAGTTATTTTCACAAAAGGGGAGAAAAGGACAATAAGAGAGGATGGAGAGATCGTGCAGGACAGAAATCCAACTTTTAAACCTGTTAGACAAGAGTAGTTGGAAAATAAGATAGAATTGGATAGATATTATCTCAAAAAGAGAGAAAAGGACAATGGAGAAGAGGATGGAGGGATCATGCAGGATGGCAAGTCAACATTAAAACCTGTAAGACTAGAGGAGTTGCACATAGGTAGTAGAAAGACTCTGTTTTTTTATACAGATTGAAATATCATATCATTCCACTTTATTCGACCGGTATGAAATATGGAACAGTAATCTGATCTCCATAAATTTCACTTATTAGTTGACCATAATCAATGCCATCCTAACTTAGGAGGTCCCAGCCACTATCCACACCTCCTTTTCACTATTCATCTACATTTCTCTCTCTACTATTTTATTTGCTATAGTACAGTGACATCCTAAGCTAGGACCCATTGCATGCCCTTAATAGGTATAAGAATAGATTTTGATCCCTACCACCAGATTACAACGGGATAATTTTTCAATAGGTTATAAAACAAGGTGTTCTAACCATTCTAACCAACAATCTTCTAGTAGCTTACTACCAAAGCACCAGTGCAATCCAATAATGACTGAGACTGGAAAGAGTCAAGTCACCGTTTAAATTTGTTGAAATGGCTGCAAGACAATTTCATGAATCATAGTAGTGCACTACTTTTTTTTTACTGAATATTAATATGATATTTGATTATGTGGATAATTGTTTAAACTCCATGTGTACTAAGGAATCGATGTTGTTTGTTGTTCTCTCTTTCTATATTCGTAATGTCAGTGATGAGCTTGATGACTTTATTAAAACATATTGGGTAATATCTTAGGTGCCATTGGTATTTAGTACTTTAGGTTTTTTATGTCTAACAGCCTAATATAAAGCCGTCTTCTTCACCTCCACCTCGAACTCTGTCTTCATTCTTCACTTTTTATCAATTCAGTGGTAATTAGCTTTGAATGCCCACGTAGTGTAATTAATTTTGATGTCCCACTTTATTTGACATGTACTGTGTTCTCAAATTCCATTTCATTGGTCATACCAAACCATACCAATAAGTCAGTGAATTATTCTATTTTTATATAGATAAAGCAGAAGCAGAAGGGATCTAATAGAATTATCATGCCAAATGTGGAAGGCCAGCAAGCTGGAAAGTGGGTTGTCATTGATTCTGGTAATCCACATCGCAAATTCGTCCTGCATCTCTTCTTTTAAAATTTGAATTAATCGATTCACAAATGTGACATCAGAAATAATATATTTGCACAATCGGGATTGCTGATTTCTCATGCTTATACACCTGATGACTAACTGGAGTACACTTTTATTAAAACACCTTAACCTTACTATGCTCGTGTCATCATTGAAACCATAGTCATGTTTAACAATGTAACTTAGCATTACAGACATAAGTCTGAAATTTTTATAATTTGAACAGGTGAATATAAGGCCTTAATGTTTTATAATTTTTATCACCGCTACAGCAAGTACCTTCAATTTTAAAGGCTAGTCTTTTAAGTTATTGTTTTACTTCTGTTATGTGATATTTTAAATGTTCTGAATGGTCGATTTATGCTGGAGGCTTATGTTTTCCTATATGATTTGTCTTGTAATTATGTCAGGGAGTATTATAATCCATGCACTTGAAGAAAGAGCAAGAGAGTATTATGATTTAGAAAGCATTTGGACGAAGGAGGCATCTCCCAACATTTCCATTCAGGTCTGCCATGATAGATTTAGCATTACTGGCCTTAATGTTAAAGAAAAGTTGTATCAGGAGCAATAGGGATCCTGCTGATCACTTTTCCAACATTTAGGCATGCTAGTTTTAGGTAGCATGGATGTCTTCCTTTTTAGCATATCTGCAAGCCACTTTGTAAGCACTTTAGTGTGGATTATTTAGTTTGTGTCCAGATCTTTTGAAGTGGTTGTGATTAAGCCAACTGTGGGGTCCAAATTTTTTACCAGAATCAGTAAAGTGAAGCCTGACTAGTTACAAAAATTGATGTCATAATCATCATGTAACACTTAGGATATTAGCTAGGATTTCTTTATTGAAAATAACATCCTAGAGTTAACTGTAGAGTACTTTGCTATATCCTGGCAAAACTTGTTGTTTGATATATGATGACCTATGAGTTTACATTTACAGCAGTTGGGTTCACCAATGCACTGCAGCTATGGCGTGGTAGAAACGTGTTAAATAACATCATAGCACTGAAGGAGGATACAAATGTAAACATGTCATGGCGCGGTAGAAACTTGTTAAATACACCATAGCACCGAAGGAGGATACATAGGTAAATATGTTAAAATGATCATGTCATTCTTAGGATTTTGTTTGGTTAATATGACCATCAGCTATACCTCCCTATACAAAACATTACCATCAAATCAGCTACCTTATTCATTGAATAAACAGCAATAACAGCTCAGTCGAAGATATTTTAATTTTAAATGATTGAGGGGGCCTGTTACAGTGCAGCTGGGCATGCATGGAAAGCATACTTCGTTGGAAGCATTGACATTGCATGTGGGCTTTCCCTTTTTTGCACCTTATAATAATATTTATAGATGCATTTCTTAGCCCTGTCATTAGTTCATCAAATATCTTCCGCTGTTATTGACACAAATTGTTGGGCTTTGTTTTTTTAAAGTATATCGTACATATGGACCAATCAGTTAGTAATCAAAATTTACCGAGATTGTGGTATTGAGGTATGGATCTATGGTGTACTATTGTAGGAAATAATGTGCACTTTCTGTATGTCTTCATCGGGAGGTGTTTTTTAGGGAAATTATCTGAGAACCCCCCATATTTGAGGCCCTTTATCCCTGGACCCCTACAACTCATTTTGCATCTAAAAACCTCCTACATTCGGTGTTGGTGGACTTTTAGCCCCCCGAGTCTGGTTTCATGCCCACGTGTGTGCCATGTCAATGCCACGCCATCCGGTGGAACCAATTTAGGGAGAGTAGGGGCAACAAGGTGGTGACGACTTCAACGATTGGCAGCGCAGTGGCTTCGGTGAAATGAAGGTGAAGTGAGAGGGGATGGAGGTGAACCTGCTTGTGAGGTTGACGCGATGAAAGGTGGGCGACGACCGCGGTCCAAGCGGTAGCTCATGGCGGTGCGTGACAGAATGGCATGCCGGCCGCACAATTTGGCTGATGTGGTGTTTGGGGAGGACTGGCATGGCGAGAGGGAGGCGGTGGTGGCACTGATGGCAGACGGGAGGTCTGAGGCGTTGGGGTTGGAGAAGATGGGAGATGGCGGCGGTGAACTCGCCGCTTCTTCGCCGTCGGAGTCGCCATGGATGACCTCATCACTTCTCCACCATCGGATCCCGACACCCCCGTTGTGAACGTCCTCGTCGTAGCGGGATCCGTGGAAGGCGACGACTCCGGTGGCTGGGAGGAAGGGAGGAGGCAGCGGTTCCGGTGGCTGGTGGAGGAAGGAGAAGGTGGCTGCGAAGGAGGTAGGAGACGACGACTCCGATGGGTGGTTGAGGAAGAGAGCAAGCAGCGGCTTTGGTGGCTGGGAAGGAGGGAGGAGGTGGTGACTCCGATGGCTAGGAGGTAGAGATAGAGCGAGAGAGAGAGAGAGAGAGAGAGAGAGAGAGGGAGGAGTTAGCCTAGGAGAGAGAGGGAGGGAGATGACATGCATTGCTCTCCCTAGACTCAATTCACCAGGTGACGCTGACATAGCGCACACGTAGGCACGAAACCAGACTTAGGGGGGGCTAAAAGTCCACCCAATGTAGGGGGGTCGTAGATGCAAATCGAGTTGTAAGGGGTACAACGACAAAGGTCCTAAAATTAGGGGATTCTCACATATTTCCCTTTTAAAATTTGATGAACTGAAAGGCTTGGTATATTATGTACTGCTCAAATTTATTATGCATGGCTGCACAAAACTGTTAATTATGAATATGTGACGCAAGCAACCACTAATAGGATTTTATTCCTGGTGTAGTCTTAGTCTTTTTTTTTTTAAAAGGTCAGTCTCAGTCATCTCTTATCTGTTGCATGACACAATACTCCGCAGGAGTTGGAGACCTCACTTGTGAAGACACGCCGTAGGAACCACTCACAGAAATCCATGAAGAGCATTTGAGGTAAACATGCTGATGCTATGATCCATGATCGGTGATCTCCCCAAGATTTGTGCAGGTTTATGTACCAGATGTCTAATCTGATCTAGGTCTGGTGGACTAGACTTGCACTCTACACTCAAGGTTTACAACGCGTGTGTGAAGCACGAGTTTGCATCCTCGCTTCTATCAAGTATGCTTGTGCGCTAGAATTTTGAATGACGGGTTTGAGTGCCTATGGTTTTCGAATGAGATCAAGTTTCAGAAGTTCCTGATAGCCGTGTTCCCGCGCGTTTATTTTGCGTAATTTTGTCAGTTCATTATTTGCAGGTGAGTGGTCTCTTTCTAGTATTGTTGTTATGTCGTTCTCATATGTAATAACGTCCTATGTCCAAACTTCGGTTTATATATCTTTCATGAATACTCCTACATGTTTTGAACATTAGCAAGCTCATATATGCATTTCCTTTTGGAAAAGCACCTCGAGACCCCAAAAAATTGGCACTGCGTGATTGTAGAGCATGTTTAACAGGTTCTATATATTTAGTTCTCTAAGCCACAATTTGTTCCCAATATTTATGTCTTCCTCAGCTGAGTTTCTGTCCTCAAAAATATATAGAATAACAGTCTCTGTTCTTAAAAAGTATAGAGATAGGAGAGAATCTCTGAATATCGAGACTAAACAAAGAATCTTTAAACATAAAAACTGATATGGATACTCCATTGAAGTAATATAGGGATAGAGATTTTTTAAATATAGGGGAGGAGGTTTTGCTAAAGTGAGATAGGGACGGAGTGTCTTTAAATATAGGAAAGATTCTCTTTTAGATACCCTGCTGACAATGCTTTTTAGACTCCAAAAATCAGGGGTGCTTGAGGTCCTATTTGGGGCGTCCAAACCAGACTCTTTGTTCCTAATGATACCATTCTCATCTTAAGATTCCTATTTCTCTTATGGAATATAGAGTGCTACCTCCGGTCATAAAATCAAGTCGTCGTTGACTTTGTACACGTCTTTGATCATTCGTCTTATTAAAAAATTTAGTTCAAATGTGTAAATAGAAATCATGCTTAAAGTACCTTTAAGGATAAAATAAATCACAACAAAATAAATGATAGCTTACGTAGTTTTTTGAATGAGACAATGGTTAAAGACATGCATAAAAATCAACAACGATTTGTTTTTATAACCGGAGGGGGTACTTTTTTACCGGAATCCATTCGTAAGTGGATGGTTTAATATACCCAATTAGCAACTTTAGGATTAACCGACACTACAAAAACAAGAAACAAGCGAGTGCCATCAAATGGAATTTTAACTGCCATCAAACTCTCTTGAATGATTGAATCCCTAGTCAAGAGGCTTCCGGCGATGGCCGCCCGCTACGAGTGAAGACACATGCCAGCAATCACCTGTGAAGAGCATGCGAAAGGATCTAGATGGGGTGAACAGGCCCTAACTGATTTTTTTTTTTTTTAGTTGAAGTAGAAACTAGTCAATGCAATAGATCATAGATGACTCTAAATTTCTACCAGGAATGGCACAAGATAGAAATAAATGCAGCAAGTAAGCGTGAGAATTAGATGTGAAAGGTAAATGAAACAAGGGCGTTTTTTTTTTCCCGAGGTTCAAAGCCGAACTCCTAAATAAAGAGAATTCTTAAATATACAAAAGGGAGTTTCAGCCCCCCCTCGGTGCCACGTGTCACGCGCCATTGTGGCACGTCGCCCGTTTGTCCACGGCCGTCTGATCGCCCACACCCGTCAAATCCGACCGTCCATTAATTTTTTACATATAAAACAATTTTTTACGCGTAAATATCATCAACACGGGTGGTTTGCTGGATTGGCTAGCTGAGCCATCTCTCAGCTGGGAGGCCGGGTTGGCTAGTTGAGCTAGTTCTCATCTGGGAAGCCACGGCTAGTTGAGCTAGTTCTCATCTGGGAAGCCACGGTTCGAATCCCGCAGGCGCCTCTTTTTCCACTGCCTTTTTCCCGATGCAGGTGCGCCGCCGAGTTTTCCCAACCGACCCTTTCCCCCGCACGTGCGTTTCCCAGCCTCGCTTGGCCAGAGTTTTTCCGCCCAGGCGCGTGTTTCCCAGCCTCGGCGTGCCACAGGCGCGCCTGTGCGTCCAGTAGAATAGAAGCGCGCGTGGTCTTGTCGATTTGCAACGTGCCATGCAGCATCTGCATGCCTCTGGCTCTTGGTGTTTGCGCTAGGTGCTCCTTTGAGTCCTTGGCCGGCATGGCAGCGGTCAGCGATCATGCATATATAGGAATAGGAGGAGCCGGTGGTCATCTCGGGCTCTCAGCATGGATCACTGGCATAATCGGTCTCATTGCATGATCAACCGCCTGTATTAGTCTTCTTGGATTATTATATATTCGAGCTTCATACAAATTAATCAGTGTATGCCGATAGATCATGTATAGAGCTGGAAATTGAGCCGTGCCACCGGCCTAACTTGGGCCTGTCGCGCCTCAGGTCGATGCAAATGGCTCAAACATCTCTTTGGGCCATTCTAGTCCAATTTGGCCTAAGCCTGTCGTGCTAGTTTGGACTAATAACAGGGGCAACATATCTAGTGCTAAAGGTGGTTTTAGTGCTAATGTGCTAAACTCTAATCTAGGCTATTGGATCAAGTTTTAAAGGTTAAGATCTAGTGAGATGAAGGCCAACTCACTCACTTAAATGCTTACACATTTGAGATGAGAGACAACTCATTGTCATAAATGTTTTCACACCTAGCTGGTTAGTTAGATCTCAATCTTCAAAACTTGATCCAATGGCCTAGATTAGAGTTTAGCACATTAGTACTGAAACTACCTTTAGCACTAGATATGTTGCCAATAACAGGTCCATTATGTCTCGTTGGTACAAAACGGGTCGGTTCGATCTAGTCATCTCTTGGGGGTGCTAGCTTAAACCAAACCCGTCGTGGTTTGGACAGGTGGAGGCCTAGCCCAGTCATCTCTTTGAGCCGTGTTAGATCAGCATGGATAGCCAAAAGCAAGGTCTGGCATTGCCCGAAGTAGTAATGGAAGTTGGGCCATGCCGTGTCAGCCCGGCCGGGGCCCGTCGTGCCTCGGGCTGGTGCAAAACGGGCCGGCATGGCCTGGTCAGCACTTCGGGCCATGCTGGGCCAGCACGGAGTGCCAAAATCTAGGCCCGGCATGGCCCAAAAGCACGGCGGGCCGGCCCAAGCACGGCACGAGTAAGAAAACAGCAGGCAAAATAATTTTTTAGAAATTCATACGTTGCTCAAATGAAAAGGTTGTTTATACAATAAAGATGTGTCTCGAAATTATCTACAACTTTCATGTTCAACCCAAATTCATCCGAGCATCATAAGACCTCCAAAATTGCGAATTACCGAGGACGGTGCCGTCGGCCCGAAAGCAGGCAGCGACAAAAATATTTTTTATAAATTCATACATTGCTCAAATGAAAAACTTGTCTACATGAAAAAGATGCTTCTCGACATTATCTACAACTTTCGTATTGAACAGAAATTGATCTGAGCAATGAAAGATCACGCAAAATATAAAATACTGACCCGTGCCTCTATTCGGGCCGGGCCGGCCCAAACACGGCACGTACAGTCGTGCTGGGCCGGGCGGCACGCCGTGCCTAGTTTTTAGGCCCGGCCCGGCACACCATTTTGGGCCGTGCTGGCCCGGCCCATTAAATGTCCGTGTCGGACGTGTTGCTGCTGCCGATTTTTCGGTAGTGCGTCGCCGCCGTTTATCACGCCCGCTTTTCCCAAAGACTAGTCCGAAGGCGATGATCGAAGTCGTGAGCACGGCACATGTGAAACAGTGCGGCAAGCTAAATATTATAAATTCACGTGTAACTAAAATGAAAAGGTTGTCTACATGAAAAAGATGTTGATGAAAATTCTCTACGGCTTTCATGCACAACAAAAATTTATATGAGCAAGATAAGATCTCAAAATATGCTAATTACCAAGAAGGGTAGCATGAGCGCACTAAATAATTTTAATAAATTAAAGTTGTTTATAAGAAAATGATGTTTCTAAAAATTTTATGTAGAATATATCAAAAATATTCGAGCACACTAATAAAACATCTAAAAATGTAAATTACAAATTTGCGCTTCAATTTGGATCTTGTTGGCCCAGGAATGCACAGTGACAAGTTTTTAGGCCTAGCCTGCCACGCCATTCGAACCGGGCAAGCTTGGTATATTTCTTTTCGTGACAGGTCGTGTTTCGGGCCGTTAAAATGGTATCATGCTTTGCTCGAGTCGGGAAAAAACCCGGCTCGGCCAATTTCTGGCTTTAGTCATGACATTTCCACGGGTCCTTACGAGTGAACCGGGCCATGCATGTACGAACCTTGTACTCCCTCTATTCCAAATTGTAGTTCACTGTTGACTTTTGTATATTCTATTTGACCATTCGTCTTATTAAAAATATATATGTAAATATTAATTATTTTATTGTGATTTGTTTTACCATTAAATATACTTTAAGCATGACTTATATTTTTTTATGTTTGCACTAACTTTTTGAATAAGACGAATGGTCAAAAGGCATCTTCAAAAGTCAACAATGAACTACAATTTGGAACGGAGGGAGTAAATGGGATATGTTTTAGTTTTAGTTGAAAAAATTGATCACTTTTAAAAGTGGTATGAAAAAGTTTAAAAATTATTAAAAAAATTTTAAAAAAATTGATAAAAACTTTATAAAGTTCTAAAAAAAATATTTACAGGAATTACAGAGAATGATCGGTAAACAATAACAAATAATACAAATAAAAAAAAGAAGCAAAGAGGGCAATCATCAATATGGACCTGAAGACAGAGCGAGCAGCGGTGGAGTCTCGTGTGGCGGCGCGCTGGCGAGAGTTGGAGAATGCAGATGGAAAGAGAAGCAGCCATCGTTGCATTGCGATGGGGGGGGGGGAGAGAAATAGGAGTATATAGTAGATGGCAAAGGAAGCAAAAGAACCTAGTGCTGTGCATAGTGCATACTGCATAACGAGTATACTCCTACATGCTCACACGTTGAGAAAGAAAAGCAAAGGAGCAGAGAGATTCTAAGAGAGAAGAGATTAGAGATTTGAGGGGCCGGAATTAATGCTCGCTGTGCTAGTGTGCTGGGCTCGAGCACCTGGCGGAATAATTCAAACATTATCGTAATAATTTTGTACATTGCAGAAGGACAAAAATACGGCCTGGATTTACATTGAGCTAACGCTTTCGCTTGGCACATTCACTTCCGTGCTTCGATCCCTTCGTCGAGTTCGTTCCCTGTGGAAACGCACCAGCTCAAGTAGGCTCCGCTCAGAGTCCCAGAAGTTCTCCTTGAGGTTGTCAGGGATGCTGCTTCTCTGGAGGCGCAGCAAGGCCAGAGCGCTTTGTATGCTGGCCTTGAGCCTTCCTTTGCACCTGCGCCGCCGAGCTTCCTCTCGAGGCAGCGACTGCAGTTCCTCCTCCGTCATCTTCCCCGGAACTACGACTGCTTGGTCGAGTTCCATGAGCTCCGCGAGGTGGGCGTTCCTCAGCGAGGTGATCCTCTCCAACACCCCGTCCTTCCAATCCGAAGGCATGGTCGATGCTGAAGAAGCCAGAGGTTGAGGGTCCTGACAAGGCAAACTGCTTGCTGGTGAACTCTGAGCCATATGCTGCAGCTGCACCTCGGCGGCATTAGCCTGCTGTGCTCCGTGCAACTGCGTGCTCATCGGATCTTCCTGGTTCGTCCTCATCATCAGCTGCTGCTGCTGCTGCTGTTGCAGCAACATCATCGACTGCTCCTGCTCCTGCTGCAGCTGAAACCTCATCAACTGCTCCTGCTCCTGCTCCTGCTCCTGCGGCAACCACATCAACTGCTCCTGCTCCTGCTCCTGCTCCTGCTGCAACCACATCAACTGCTCCTGCTGCTGCCACCCCATCAACTGCTCCTGCTGCTGCCACCCCCCCATCAACTGCTGCTGCTGCGCGCTGCTGTAGTTTGCGGTCTGTAGCTGCAGAGGAGTGGCCGGCCATTGGGCAGCATCAGTAGGTGGCTGCATCGGCTGCAGCATCTGCAGTCGTTGTTCAACACGAAGCATCTCCATGGAGATCCCCGCGAAGTACTCATCCAGGCTGTTGGCGTTGCTGTACGACGTCTCGTCAAACCCGCGAGCGATGCCCGCCAGGTCGTAGAGTCGAACCAGTCTCTCCACGCTGATGCGAAACGCACGAGAGGAGGAGAAGAAGATCAGATGTATCCAAATCCAGCAAATTAAAGCTAGGAGGATAACAATAAGCAAGCGGGGAGAAGCGCACTCACATCGTGTTTTTCACGCGGTCGCGGAAGTCGGGCGCCACGTTGGCCGACCAGTGACCGCCGCCGCCGCCGCCGCCGTGCTGCGCGACGTGCCCCATCGATCGGAAGCAGAGCCAAGAGGAGGAGGAGGAGCGCCGAGTCGCCGGAGATGAGAGGGGAGGCGCGAGAGTCGCCGGCTAGGTCAGGATCGAGACGCTGGGTGGGTCGTGGATTTATAGGCGTGTGGGAAGTCGAGACTCGAGACTCCAGAACTCGACTCGGTGTCGGAGACGTAGCCTAGTTCTGGGCTAGGGCAACACATTTGATTTTCCCGCTCCATGTCCCACGTCTCGTGCGCGGTACGTACCAGCGTGCCATCCACCGACGAGGCAAGGCCCACCACCCATCCGGCCCACCAAAATTAGCCTCTTTGGTTCACGGTTGGTTTGATTTTGTTCCGTTGAATCAAAATTATATCATTTTATATAGATTATTTAGTGTAATATTTTGTAATAATTATCTTAAAGCCCTTTCACCTTCACCTATCCGGCCACCGAAACTCAAGCACATTATTCACCATATCTGTAGACATCAGGGTTACATTGGGGATGCGTGTGAGATGTGACAGCCAAATGGAAAGCCATCCTGGGTGCAAAGAGGGGCAATCCATGCGTGTAGCTGAAAATTACACTATGTTAGTGCCCACTTCTTTCGCATCTACAGAACTTGGTTATAAAAAAAACTAAGAGAAAATTGCACCATTAGTCTCTTAAACTTGTTCCGTCTGTACACATACATACATAAGTATCGAAACCGTTTATTTAGGTACCCAAACTTACGAAATCGTTGCAATCAGATCCATATACTGATTTTTTATCCTGTTTAGGCTAGTTTTGGTGATGTAGACTGTCATGTCAGCATCTACGTGGCATTTTTTTTCTTATTTTTAATGGAGAACCTACTTTTAATGGAGGAGAGAGAGAGGCAGAGGTGAGAGGGGAAGAGATGACAAGTAGGCCCCATATTAAAAGTAAGAGAAGAATAAAAATGCTGCGCAGACGTTGACGTGATAGTACACATCACCAAAACAGCCTAAAAAATCAGCCTATGGATCTGATTGCAACAATTTCGTAAATTTAAATGCCTAAATAAGCGATTTTGATACATACAGATTTATGTGCACAGACAAGACAAGTTTGAGGACTAATGATGTAATTTATACAAACGTACCCCGTAGCACGGTGTAGGGCAAAAAAAAAACGGTCTGATAATGGGCACCAGTTGTTTACCCTTTGTACTCTGAATCAAGAGAAAACCTCAGCTTTGCAAAATTTACAACGGTGCCACCTGCAATGATCTTACTTCAACCTTGTTAATCACCTCGGTGTGTGTTTGCTCAACGGTCATTGCAATGTTGTCACAGCTCATTTTCCTTTTCTTTTGACATTGGGCAAACTCTTCATGATACCTGCATACACCAAAACTGCATTGCTAACAACCTACAGAAAAAGAAAAAGAAAAAAAGCACACCAAAACTACATTGCTAACAACCTACAGAAAAAAAAAATAGTACTCTTTTTTTGTAGACAAAGGGAGGAAGTGTCAACATAAAGTTGCATTGTGTATCATTGGTCTTCGATGAATTTAGCTACTTGGAAAAAAATGCAAATTATGGTGACCATCTTTTTACTCCTGAGCAATATAAGAGGAATAACCACCTTGCATCTGATTCTGTTTTCTCTTTGACATCAATTGGCGTTTGCTGATCTTTGTTAGGCTTGGCCACCTTGGAATCATCACCCTCGCTTTTGCTAAAATCCTCATTAGAATCACTTAATAGTGCAAGCCTATCAAATATGATCAGATCATTGCATTGCTAAATGCTAATGCTAACAACTTACAGAAAAAAGTAGTAGTTTTTTTTTTTGGACAAAGGGAAGAAGTATCAACATAAAATTGCATTGTGTATCATTGGTCTTCGATGAATTTAACTACTTGGAAAAAATGCAAATTATGGTGACCATCTTTTTACTCCTAAGCAACAAAGAGGAGGAATAACCACCTTGCATCTGATTCTGTTTTCTCTTTGACACCAATTGGCGTTTGCTGATCTTTGTTAGGCTTGGCCACCTTGGAATCATCACCCACGTTCTTGCTAAAATCCGCATTAGAATCACTTAATAGTGCAAGCCTATCAAATAGCTTAGATCATTGCATTGCTAATGCTAACAACTTCCTGAAAAAAATAGTTTTTTTGGTGGACAAACAGAGGAAGTATCAATATAAAGTGGCATTGTGTATCGTTGGTCCTTGATGACTTTAACTACTTGGAGAAAATGCAAATTAGGGTGACCATCTTTTTACTCCTAAGAAACAGAAGAGGAGGAAGCCTTAACCACCTTGCATCTGATTTTGTTTTCTCTTCGACACCAATTGGTGTTTGCTGATCTTCGTTAGGCTTGACCACCTTGGAATCATCACCCTCGATCTTGCTAAAATCAGCATCAGAATCACTTAATAGTGCAAGCTTATCAAAGATGCTCAGATCAATGCATTCCTAATGCTAACAACTTTTAGAAAAAAAAATAGTAGGTTTTTTTTTTGTGGACAAAGGGAGGAAGTATCAACATAAAGTGGCATTGTGTATCATTGGTCCTCGATGAGTTGGAGAAAATGCAAATTAGGGCGACCATGTTTTTACTTCTAAGAAATAGAAGAGGATGAGGAAGCCTTAACCACCTTGCATCTGATTTTGTTTTCTCTTCGACATCAATTGGTGTTTGCTGATCTTCGTTAGGCTTGACCACCTCGGAATCATCACCCCCGCTCTCGGTAAAATCCGCATCAGTATCACTTAATAGTGCAAGCCTATCAAAGATGCTAGGATCAACCGAGGCCTCAATCAGCCGGTGCTTGGAACACTCCAGCAAAACAATCCCTTGAAAGCACAAGAATGAGCATGCATCAGCAAAGAGACGGGTACCATGCATGCGATGGGAGTCTCAGGACAAAATGCTACTGTCTTCATAGGATTGCAGACAAGTAGTATGAGATATAAGACATATAAACATAACTGTTTTGTGCAGCGATTGGTGAAGTCAGCCAAAGACTTGAAATGCTACGATATCGGTTTGTTTCTAAGTGCCAATGAGTGTGGTCATTTCAAAAAACATTGGAGCACGCCGCTACTCTGAATCAAAATTTTGCTGCAAATCTGCCCCTTGCTGGTAGCAATCCAGAGAGCTTCGGGAAGCGAGGAGAGGACACGTACCGAGAGCACGCAGCGTGCGCAAATGAAATATGTGGTCGAGGCCAGAGTAGCTGGTGTTCCCGGCCCGCGCGACGGCAAACTCCCTCAAGCTGATGAGCAAGTCCTGCGCAGCAAAGCCCTGAGAAGTGGGAAAGCGGAGTGGAGAGGAGCGGGAGGAGGAGGAGAGAGGGGCGTTACGAGCTCGGGACGGGAGAGGGTCGCAAGCCACTGGCGCAGGCCGTCTGCGTCGGCGGATTCCATGAGGAGATGGGAGGCGGCGGCCGGAGGTTGAAGAGGAGAGGGGAGAAGAGGCTGGACTGGGCCTGGTCTGGATGAGAACAGAGAGCGTAATCTAAATTCAAAGAAGCCGGCCCATTATCTTCTGGGTGGGCTGAGACCCAGCTAAACGGGGTGGGTTCGGAGCAGGAGCAGGTTCTTCTTGCTCATGTGCCCGAGACATTTGCACTAGCAACAAGTGTCTTTCGAGGCCTCGACTTATGCCATGCGAACTAGTTTAGTAATTTGTCCTTATACGAAATATCGAACAACAGTGAAGACACATTTCACTCCAGTCAGTAAAACCGGACCAAATGGTCTCTTTTTTAACTAGTTGTTTAGATGGTTTTCGCTCACATGGTGACACACGTGGTTAGTTTCACGAGCGTGGCATTACACGTGGAAATTTTAGTCCGGTTTTATTAATTGAAGGATCACTTTTACCCCATATTCTATACAAGGGATCAAAATGGTACACTCGTCATAGTTGAGGGATCAATTGGTTTTTTTTTCCTTTGCTCAATTGCTCTATTGGCCTGTCTCATTTTTTTAATGTAGTGACAAAGAAACTCCAATGTCTGATAAGGTATGCAATGATCTCGCATAAGTATGTCACTAAGTATGTCACTGATATGCTTTGCATTTTCTTGGACAACGTACACGCTATTTTGTTATGATGCCAAACATAATGTGAATAGATTTTTTTTAAGTTTACCTTCGTTTTTATAGGATTGGTCTGATAAGTAAACAGACCCGGCCCAAAAAGAGGGCTAGCGGTGTGACCGCTAGGGGCCCCAACTTTGAGGGGGCCCGGCCCATGTACTTCTTAAGTATTAGTAGTATTAAGGAAAAAGTCCACTTTGCCCCTTCAACTATTGCAAAAGTTCATTTTTGTCCCCTCAACTCTAAAATCAAGCATCCAACCTCCCTCAATTATCAATTCCGGTCAAAATAACCCTTCCAACCGAAACCACTATGGTTTTAGATGACACGGCATCCCATTTTTTCAAAAAAAAAAACAAATAAATCAAATGAATTGTAGAAATCATAAAAATATCAAAAAATAGAATAAGAATATCTAAAAATTTGGAAAAATGTGTAGAATCCAAATACTATAATTTTATGTGCATAATTATATGAAAAAATATTTGTCCTATAATACCTTTTATTGATTAAATAGTTTGAGCTCTTAGGTAAAATAACTTTGGCTTATAGGAAAAGAAGAAGACTAAGAGAAATATAGGGACATTAGCTTTACCTTTTAATTTGCATTTTTAATTTCAAATTCAAAGTTAGTTTGACCTTTTAATTGTAATTTTTAAAAACAAATTCAACAATCAAAATAGCATACTTACCTTTTGCATTTTTATTATTTTCTACAAACCTAATTTCCCTAAATTCTTTTTTTCTTAATAAAAAAGTCACTCTTAAAAAAATGCATAGAAGTATAGATACAAACATTATATTTTTATTTAATATTTGTATTCTATGCATTTTTCTAATTTTTGGTATTTTTATATGATTTTATTGAGCTTCTTATGATTTTCTACAATTTATTAAATTTTGTGAATTTATTTTGTAGAAAAAAATGCTGACTATGGTGGCATGTTATTCAAAACCATGGTGGTTTTGGTTGAAGGAGGGTAATTTGACCGGTTTTGACTTCTTCCTAGTATTAATAATCCTAGTGTAGCCCATCAGCCCAAGAGAGATTGCATCAGCCTCACGTTTGGAGGCAATAGCTAGCCCATTAACGTTAAACACGACGTTTCGTTTTTGCTTTGCTAATTTCTATTGGCCTAATATTAAAGAAGTTCGAATCTACGATTATTACTGTGTGATTATTACGAGTTCAATCTAAATAGTTTAAAAGTTTTATATTAAAATAAATTTAAAACGACCACTATTTTAGAATAGAGAACGTATCCGTGTCATACATGTTTGATGCAACCATACAGATCATACAGTACGTGATATTGTTGCCCAGAAAAGAAAAATATTTCGATTGCCATGAAGATATGTTGTCTAGTGATATATAATTATACATTATAATCTTGACATTCTCGACACCCCCAATAAAATACTGTAGACAAATACATCGAGGAGTCCTGATCTGAACCTTAGCTCTTTCCAAAGTCGTTAAAGTACTGCTACCGGCTGCACTGCAACTACGTGCATTCGGCTGTCTCATAAAAACAAAGTAAATTAAATGTGGGAAAGAAAACAAAGAGAAGAGGACAAAGTGCTAATCAAGCATTTTAGTAGTTCAACGGCGCATGCCACTGTCAGCTAGCTAGCTAGCTGGTGCTCGATCTGCGTGTATGGGAGATTTCGCAGAAGCCAATCAAGAGGAAGGCGCTGAGTTTAAGCTAGGTGGACGGTTGCTATTGAGTGAGCGCGTGATTAGTTAAATGATAGTGCTTCTTGTTCTCCATGAGAAAGAAATGGGACGAGAAAGAAGAAGATGCTTCTTCCATGTCTGATTCCTCCTTCCTTTTGCCCTAGCATTTAGATTTGGGGCCCGGGTCGTTGCACACGGAGCTTTGCAGTAATCACACACATTGTCCATGTCGAGCATGTGCTACCACTCTTGTAGGACCCCGTGTTTCGCTGAGAATGGATACAGCTAACCAAAGAATAGCCGTCTCGGCTTAATTGCGTTATCATTTATAGATATTGAATGATTAATTAATCGCATGGTTTTCCATTTATTTGTGCATAGTTTTATTATTTTTTTCCAATAATTGACTGCAGTTCATGAGGTTATGGTGTTTCGTGGTTACAATCTAGAGATGAACAATTAATTACTGCGACTAGCTTCTTTACTAAGAAGGAAGAGGAGAGGAGAGGAGGTGGAGAAAGAGAGATAGAGAAGGTGCAGGGCAGAGGAGGGAGGTGGCGTAGGAAGAAGCGGGATGAGGGCAACGGAGGAGGGAGGCAATGCAGGGCTAGGAGGAGGAGGAGTGATGGCAGGCGTCTTCATTGGATAAAGAGGGGTGGCAGTGAGGGATACATGAATGAGGGAGGTGGCGGAATGAGGTGACAACGTACAATGACAAGCCAACGACGGAGGGGGAGCCCAAACAGCCGGTTGCATCACACCCCCGCCATTGCCAGCGTCAAACGAGATATAGAGATTGAGGAAGAAATTAGAGAGAAGGGGTAAGGTGGACTCCCACGTGTCCGCCATGCCTACAAAAAAATTCCCAAAATCGTCCCGTCGACAGGTTAAGTCTGGTTTTATAGATGAGAGACCAATTATGGTATTTCGGTTCGAGGACCAATTTGATCCATCGGGCATAACTCAGAGACCATTTTATTATCTTTTCCCCCTCTCTCCTGTATATATATTAACCAACGCAGTGGCATAGAGGGTAATAAATTCGTACCCCTCTGCATCCAATGGGGACAATAGTTTCTTTTTTATCAGATAAACACGTCACTTTGTCGACAGGGAACAAATGTTGTTGCTAATTATGGTCTACTAGGCCTCCTCAATTTGTAATTTATTATTATTATCCTGTTTTAGTCATGACACGATATAACTGTCTAATGTTTCACTGGGGCCAAAATTATGATTCACCCGTCAACACATTATTCTTAGCCCCGTAGTCCAAGAGTCCTAGACTCGGGCTTTTGACGAAAAGCTTGCCACGCTTATTGCACTCAATTTTCTCACCATAAAAAATCTAGCTTGTCGTACCCGGGTGAGTCGCCCTATATTATATGCCTAGTGCATTTGCAGCAGATTTCTTACCTAGTGTTCATTTTTTTCCCAAAAAAAAAAAGAACTCTCGTTAATGTTCAGCGCAGCTAAATGCCTTGTTTGTTTTAGATTAAATTAAATTAAATGAAAATTTTTCATTTTTGTATAAGCCAAATGATATAATATTTCGTATTTATTTTTGTGGGGTTTCAAATAGTTTTTCTTATAGTTAGTAAAATATTTTTTTCATAATTTTTTGAACGTTTTAAAATGTATTTCGAGAGGGTTACAAATTTGATACAGTAAAACTCAACACAACTTTAATCTAAAACAAACAAGGCCAAAATAACGCATGCTTGGAATACTCCTTCACGAGGCAATGCTTGCCATACATGTGATACGTACGTATACTCTACACATGACATATATCATTCATTCATCTATACAAAGCGCTAGCAGCAGGAAACATCGTTGCGACGCGTGTCTTTCCTCGTCTCGCTTTCATCTGGTTGAATCATGGCCATTTGATCGCCGCTGCCTGCAACGATCCGACGGCTCGGGTCATCCGGTTGAATCATGGCCGTTTGATCGCCGCTGCCTGCGTAGCTAGGTCTGACATACGTTGGCTCCATTATGCATCTTTTGAGTTTTGAGCGTGCATGCTTGGGGCAAGCCTAGGTTATCAAATGATTAATTCGATTGGCCTAAAAACTGATTGGCTGATTTAATCCGAGCTAATTATATTAGCCTTTGGGATTAATTTGCATTGATTTGATTAATCGTATATCCTTATATTACTATAGCATCACCGATTAGTGGGCATCTAAGTTATGTCGGATCGAGTAAATCAAACTCACCATTAGTGATGCTCTTGCACTGATTTTTTGTGTTGCATGCCAGAGACAGGGGGTTCGAACCCCTGTATCTCTCTTTTTTTTTCTAATATGATTTTTGAGGAAACTACGGTAATATCATTTTTCCTAATAAAAAAGGATGGAAAGGATGATAACATTACTCCATTGTTTTTAAGAATAGAAAGGAAATTTGCACTTTTTTAACCAAGGGTATTATTTATTTTGCTAATATGGCCCTTTTTAAGAATGATGCTTTTCATTAATCCAATCCATACAACAAGAATACCTTCCATTTGTTTTAGACTGCTTTTAATTTCTCACTAAATGTATTTTTCAAAGCTTTTGATCAGCAGTAGTGTTGTGCATTGATTTTTTCCTCGCATTTTATTGTGCTTCTATGTTATTGTTTTGCAAATACTGTATTTCTATTATAGAAAGGTTTCAACGGCAATAAAAAAAAATATGTGCCCTGTGCTGCACAAATATCATGCAGTTGTAGCGCGCTCAACTAACCAATCAAAATATATGCATTTTAAATTTCTTTTTCTCCTCATAATAACGTTGACGCAAACAAAAGGAGTTATAAGTACTAACTTGATTTGTGAACATGTTGCTTTATTTTTGTTATTTTAGTTAGGCTAAGGACTAGGTTATTCAGTTAGAGCAATTCATTTGCACTATTTGAGTGTGTTGTGCTGCATCTTGATTGATTCATGCCAAACATATCGCAGGATGGTGTTTTACAGAATTAATTAGAGCCAATAGTCTAATTCCTTTCGATGGATTATGAATTCCAGCTGTTCCTGATAAGGTTAAAGCACATCAGTAATGATATCTTGACATTACTATGAAAAAATATACCACACTTCAATTTTTAAATTCTAAGGAGCTTGAACAATTTTTTTTAAAAATGATATGTTAGTTATACATTTAGTTTTGACCTCTTTTTCATTTAGCCTAATGCAGTATTTGTTTCTTACAATTTCGAAGAAGAATGGATGTTTGAAAAATAATGTGACACCAAATTCAAACAAATTTTACACTTTCAATAAATTATTCTATATAATATGTTAAACTCTGACTAATGTTATGTAATACGATTTATACTATTTATGACTAATGATGTATAATACGATTTATACTGTTCGAAATTTTGAATATTATATGATACATACGATACATAATACAGATAGTGATGGGCGCGCCATTGGCGCAATCCTTCCTACTTCCTAGTGTCATATATGCGAGGTGCAACTTTGGTTTCATGTGGCGAACGGAGCTGTCCCCTCCCGCGCGCGGCCGGTTCATGCATCATCTTCTTAATTAAAAGCGATATCTAGGTAAGGAAGAAGGAAAAAAATGGACAGAGGCCGGCTACTAGCGAGCTCATCGATCTTGTGATCATGAACGAATCGCATGCTTGCAACACAAGCGAATTGGGGGAAGAAAGAGCTGAGCTAGAAGCCACAGAAAAGGATATATATTGTGTTCGGTGAGATGAAGGTGACCGTGTACTTGCCGGTCGTCAAGTGATTCGTTTCTATATATTTCCCATATATATATATATGTGCATGCATCGATCGATCCTGTGCACCTTAAATTAACCAGAAGCCGAGGCAGGTTACCTCTTCACCGTTGTATAACCGAAACTCAACTCAGATGGTCAATATCTATCTAGGTGAGTGATCAGAGAGAATAGTTGGCCGTCCAATTCCAAGTGAAGAAACACGTCGTTTTGAACCGGGGAAGAAAAGCCAGCAACTAATTTATTAGCTCATCTTTCGACCTTCCCTGTGCTTGATATGACGACCCGACTCCCTGATCTAACAAATCACATCCGATTAAGGCTTGATTACATCCATGTGACATTATTAAGTTATTTCATCTTATTTATGTCACTATAAATCGGTATTCCTCTGGTGCCATTATAATTTCAACTCTATTTCATCGATGCCATTCACAGGATCGATCAATCAAGCTAGACCAAATTACCCTCATGTTTTTCTTCTTCTTCCTCCATCCTCCCTCTCTCCTATCTTCTCCCCAACTCTGATGGCTGGCGACCTTTCTCCTCCTCTACTCCCGGCCAGCCCCTTCAATTCTGGCCAATCCCGGTTTCTCCTCCGTTTTGTCGTGCTGATCTCTAGCAAACTCTCCTCTTTGGTGGCAGCATTGGAGCTCATCCCCAGCGGCGGTGCGTGGCGGCTGCAATGGCGAAGCTCGAGGACGGCGGCACGAGATAAGCAAGATATGGCAGTGTAGGCAGAGCCCGAGGCAACGACACTGACCTCGGGTGCAACGTTGCTCGCCGGAGCAGGTGGTGGTTCCCCAGAGAAGAAAGAGGAAGACCAGAGATAGGAAAGAGAAGGGCAGGCAGAAGGGGGCGAGAGAGAGGCATTTTGGTTATTTTAGGGTTAAAATGATATGGATGGAATAAAGTCAAATTATAATGGCATCAGTAGGAATACTGACTTGATAATGGCATGAGATAAGAGAGTTTAATAATGGAATTGATGTAATTAACATTGCAATTAATGGACAAGCGGTATAATATATACATCTCGGGGCATTCAATAGATCAAATCGAAAACCAATATGGTCTAGTTTGGAAGCAATGTATTTTAATAAATTCTAGGCAACAATATGGTTTGTGATACAGTTACGGTTGAATGATATAAATTCGAGAAGCCGAATCGAATGAAATTAACCCGTTGCACAGTCTACCAATATCGAATCGGTCTATGTTAAAATTATTTGTTGAAACAAAACTGCAAGAGCATCGAGGAGTAAAAAGTGACAATACAGTTGAATCCGAGCAAGTAAAATCCATATGAGGGTACCGCAGGAACTAGGTAGGCGCAAGGCATACATGTTTCCGCATAAAAAAAATTCATTTTTTGTGCCATTTACAAAAACATTTGTATTTCCTCTACAGCGACGTCGGATGCTTTTGTTGATTCACCAAATACTATGGTCGGCAGAGGGAGCAGTTGAACTAGGAATTTAGGATGTTTTATGCATGAAGATCCCGGGCCGTACGCCCCCTCCCCCAGATCGGATCCACTGCAACGCGGTGGGCTAAACTCCAATGACTGCCTCCTCCCCTCCCCCCGATGGAGGCCCAGCCCCTCTCGCTAACGGTAACTGCTCACCCACCGCCCCGGCCGGCGCTCAGGGTCAGCAATGGCGGCGGCGCCGGCGGCGACCACCACGGCGGCGACGCTTGTCCTGATCCCTTTTTTACCTGCGCTGCACGCGGATGCGCCTGTACTGCGGCTGCATGTGGGAGGCAGGTAAGTAGTGAGGGTTGAAAGCGACGACACGGCCGGACGTTCATCGGTTCATGCATGGAATCGTGGGTGGATTCTTGGTTCTCCAACGTCTTTTTAACCACCTGGCTGGGCCTGGGTAATTTCACTCCTCAGTTTGATCCCAGGGATAGATAGCGTGTGTAATTTAATTTTTTTTGGGACCGTCGTAATAGAATTCAATTTTCAAACTTTGAATTTGATGTTGGAAATCGATTGGTTTTTCCACCAAGCATGTAGAGTTATGTGGTGTACCACTGGACACCGGTGTTTTTATTATTTTTAGATCAGCGCCCATGTGTTAAAGGTTATTGCACATCTATCTATGATTTGGACCTTTTGGCCGATTAAGACCAGAGTTCTAGCGTAACTATTTTTGTGTTCAATCATATTATGCTGACACTTCCTTGCAAAACCTAAACAAACCTCTTCGTCCCATTGTGTTAGAGAGAATTCCCTGTATGCCACTGGAAAAATTTACAATCCCCTATCTGCCATTCAAAATTCTCTATTTTCTTATATGCCATTGGTTTAAGTTTTTTCTTCCCTCAGTACCAGTGCTGTTAAATCCGTTAGTTTTGGCCGTTTAAAAAGTTTATTAATGTCTAAAATGCCCTTTGGATTAAAACTTTTAAAAATCATATCTCTTTCATTTTAACTCCAAATTGAGTATTTCAAATTTTTATATTTATGTAAAATCATGCTCTACTTGCTATTCAAATATTTGTAACATTTGGTATTTTTAAATTTTGTTCTCCTTTTTCATAAGGCATAATAGGTTTGATTAAATTTTTAAAAAATTTACATCTAGAAAGTTTTAATTTTTACTTTCATATCTGGTTATACATAATTTTATGAATCCGTAGAAATTTTTCTCATGTTTTTATGAATTCTATACTGTTTTATGAATTTTTTCTATTTTGTAACGTGTTAAAAAGGTAGGGGCATAATGGTTATTTTTTAACTCCGTTATATTCTTTACCGCTTGAGTGGCACTGAGGGAAAAAAAACTTAAACCAGTGCCATGTAAGGGAAGAGAGATTTTTAAGTGGTAGATAGGGAATTGTAAACTTTTTCAATGGCATACAGGGAATTATCTCATTGTGTTAACACTTACAATAATGTAATGCAACAACTCAAGCCAAGTATAATTGTAGAAGTTCATAATTCCTCCCATGCCATAATTTTATGGATGCTTTCCTTTGAGACATTACATTTACATGGTTGTCGTATTCTCTTTTGTTTAAACTATACAAATATTTCAATATTTCTAAAAAAAATCATAGTGGTCTCAAATACGCAATTTACTCAATCCATGATATTTTTATGTTTAATATGTTATGTCAAAAATATTAATTGAATTTTTTTCAATAAAAAAATATTTTTTTCCTTTCTGCGCATCAGTCCATGCATGGCCGGTTTTATGTCATAATACCAAAGTGAAAGGAGGGTTGCCCCATGGTCAAAGGTTTTAAAATCCTTTAATATCATTTACAAGTACCTTTTATGTCAAATGCCCGGGCAATTATTCTCTGAGATGTACACGGTTGCCAAATTCGGCAAGCGGTAAAATCTTGCTAATAATGTTGCCCCAACTGCTAGCTAGGGCAAACAATCAAATATATATTAACTGTTGATCCCAAAAAAACAAAGGAATTTTCCTTCTCTCTTTAACATGAGCACCGGGTACACGCCGGCGCGCAGAGAAGAATTTCTTGCCGTATGGGTATATTTGCACAGGTAGCAAAATTCAATTAGCATCTCTGTCGGAGAAAAATAGGAGAAAGCTATAGGGCCAGGGCCAAGACAGAATATATTCTTGTCGCAATTAGACAGCACGAGCTAGCCTGTATCCTGCTTTGCACAACATAAACAAGCGTGCCCCACAGGGATTAGGGAGTCGTCAGGGGCGTTGCTATATAGTATACTAATGGGAGCAAGACAAGCAAGCAGATTAATCAGCTGCTGGTTGGTGCTGTGCGCTGCTTACTGATAGCGCCAACTGCCTGAATGCATTAGGTGCTAATACCATCGTCGTTATCAGCGGCAGCAGCAGCAGGCGGCAGCAGCAACAGTGTTAATTGGTTCTTGGTTGGTATTTGTACAAACAGTGGCTCGCTGATTAATTGGTTTTTTTTGTTAATTTGTTTTGAAAAATATGTGAAGCATTGCTGAAGGGTGATTATGTTACGAGGGTGCCAGTGTCCTTTCGTCAGATGACGAAGCTGCATGTTTTGGAATTTTCGGTTCAGGTGGCGGTGGTTGTACGTCTGACCTCTCGCTTTCCTTTCGTATTCCTTTTCGTATAGATGACAAGAATAAATCTTAGTTTATTTTGTTTACTAAAGGAAATTGCATGTGTCATGACATTCTCAGCGTCCAATGATCTGTGGTGATATGTGTAGGTGCCGCTATTATCCGTGAATTCGGGGAAGGAAATTTCGAAGGACCCGGGTCCTTCCCACATGTGAAGGACCCTGTCTAGATGCTTGTCACGTGTTTGCACAAATCTCAAAGCAGAGCTTCCTCTTCTCCCTCTGTCATAGCTCTCTCCCCATCACTTCTCGCCGGCAGCCGCAAGAAGAGCAACGACGGCGACGTTGGCGAGCTTGGTGGCGGCGGCGCGGTGAGCTTGGCGGCGGCGGAGACCACGCATGCGCGAAGCTTGGCGGCGGCGGCGGCAAGACGTGCCGCGGCGAAGCTTGATAACAAGCGGCGCTGCAAGCCGCGAAACTTAAGCGAGGCGTGGCGCGGCGAGCTTAGCGTCGGTGTCTTTGAAGCGGCAACGTGGCTAAGCGCGACGAAGTTTAGTGGAGGCGGCGGCCTTGGCGCGGCGAAAGCTTGTCCAGCCGTCGTCGCCGCCGCCACCACATCCGCCCGGCTCGTGGTCAGCCATTGGAGGAAAGAGAGAAGAGAGAGGAGGGGATAGGGGAGGAAGGAGGAGGACCACGTGTTGCTCAGTGGGCAGGGTCCTTCACATGTGGGAAGGACCCGGGTCCTTCAAAATTTTCTTCCTGAATTCGGATAGCCTAGCTGCCATAAGGGAACATGCATGGAATATTACTATTTGAACTTGCTTTGATCAGTCCGTTTGTCATTATGTTAATTAGGTAATGAAAGATGTCATTAGTTCAATTCACAGGCAAACTCTACCAGTCAAATGGTTCCCAACGGCCTGATCAAACGTTCCTGTTTTGAACTTCGCTGAATTAATCGGCAGTGCAGTTCCAACGTTCCTGTTTTTGCTACGAGAAAATCTAAATTTCATGGGTCAAATCTATGTTTTGAGCGAGCGAGTCATGTATCATTGGCTTTTGTAGTGCACAGTAAGACGTATCACGACTCGTAAACGATCGCATGATTCTCATTATATATCCCTAGTAATTCCCTACTACATGGTGGATAATTTTAGTTGGTAAGATGAATTTATTGTGGTGGATAGTGTGTTGGAGGAGGGTAAATTTTAGTGGATAAAATAAACTATTTTGAACGGATGGCATGGTGAGTAATATCACTGAAGTGTGACGTTGACCACTAGTAGAGGCTTTTTAATAATGGAGAAAGACATTTTGAAGAAATATCGTAGACATGTTCTCTTTGTTTGTTCTTATTTATTCATCATCGGTTTTAAAAATGCTAATACGTACTTCAGTATTTCCAGTTTATCTTATCTTGAAGGCATTTAAAAAACAATTCAAATGGATTGAGTCGTACTCTTACGACCGCTTTGAAAAGCTACCAAAGTTCATTTTATTAGCATGCAAGGTAATTAGCAAATTAGATCAACTCTAGAGGAAACCCTAAGCAGTAAAAAATAAAATTGAGAGAAAACTACGCTAGCTAGCTACTAGGTTGAAGCGCTATTTACACATTATTTCAGATTTATAAAGCATAATGTGGGAATAAGCAGTAAACTCAAACTCCCTGCTATCTTTGGATTAAAAGAAACAAAAATTAAATCAAAATTTAAAATACCATCTCAGGTTTTATTTGTAGTCCAAGAACGAAACAACAAACAAATACGAATGTGAAAAAAAAAATCACTGTCCAAACAGGACCAGCAATCATGTTCGTTTGGACTGGCTGAATGGGCCTGTCTGCTAGCTAAAAATAAAATTTGAGGTTTTGAAAAATCTTCCTCAAAATTTTAGAGAGACATGTTCAAAAAGTAAATTCTTTGGCTTTTCGAGTGCATACGGAATTTTAGGCGAACCCTTCGAATGATAATGATGGGACGAAAGCTCCAGTCTCCTTCGAGGGATATATTTTCACCGGACGAAATAATCCACGTCACTTTAACAATAAATAATGATAATAACCCCTCACCTTTTGAAACGATTATAAATTTTGCAGTTGATGCAAAAAAAAAAAAAGAAGCTTTGGATTGCTCGAGTCTGGTACACTGGATTGCTTGACTAACACAAGACATTGTTATGTGCCTTTACTGTGAGATCCAAGTATCCAACTACACCGCATGCATGCATCACTGAATCACTAACATAATTTTGCATCGCAGCACTTTTTTTTTTCTACCGACTAACTTGAACGACTTTTTGAAGTAAAAAAGACAGTTTTAATCCAACCGTCTGGATAAGAAAAAAACATTTGTTTCTACGTACAGTATATCTAACTCGACGGAATTTATACTCATCAATCAAGAGCTCTCTATTTGTGGCTAAAAAAAATCACAAAATATCTATCGATAAGGTTGTAAGCTAGACGTTGCATCTACTCCGCCAGAGGCCAGACGCCCAAGCCAGCACTGCTATTTTTGTGTAATGCTAGCTGCTGCTTTGTTTTTCTCCTCATGTTTCCGGATTTGGATCAGAGGTGAATAGTATTGGTTGCATCGATAGAATCTCCACCGTCCGCTCTAAATCTGATGGATGAGATGTGGTGCTACATATTTTATCACAATGATTTTGCTACAATAAAATCGCCACAGTATTTTCCTACAGTGTTTTTACCTGTTGCTACAGTGCACCTCTGTCATTCCCTCTCACATGATTTCCTGTTCACCTCTAACATTGCTATGCAATGTCAGAGGATTAAATCCAAAGGCAGCTAGGCCACCATCGATACTCCGACGACCTCCTCCTTTGGCGAGCCCAAATATGAGCTTCTCTCCATCTCTCTTCCACTCCCATCTCCTTTCCTCTCCATGGCATCCAGAGCTGAGCACTTCACTGCTCCTGCTCAAGGCTACCATCCCCTATAATGTTTGGCGATGGAGTGGCCACGAGGGAGTGAGAGGAGAGGAAGCGGCTGGGGGCTCCGGAGGTACGTGAATTTAGGATGGGAATGTTTTACGCACAACGCTGGGGAATGCGGCTCTTCAAAATTCAAAAACAACGTATTATCACTCAACCACATGGCTAGCTTCATAGGATGGTAAGAAAGATAATTTTGATAAAAATGACACATCACTCATGGCTCACCACAAAGATCTTTTAGTAGTATAAATTGTTTATTTTTATTCCTTTTGTTTCCATGGCAGACTAGGATGCAAATGGGTCGACCCTAGGGTCACCTTTGGTTCTCTCTAGTTTATTTGTTTGTACTAAAAACTTGATTTCTAATCTATTTAGTACAAATAAATGAATTAGGGAGGACCAAAGGTGGCCCTAGGGCCAACAATCCGGATCCCCTGCAGTAGCAAGTATAATGCACGGTGTGCATTTGACCTGAAAACAGATTATAACTTGTATAAATATGTCATACGTTGTCCAATTTGTACGAAACAAATTTTGTAATTCATCTAAAATCCTAAACAACTCATTTTTGAAACTTTTCATTTTTTGAATTTTTGAATTTTTAAAATTCAAAAAATAAAACATAAAAATTGGAAAAAAACAAAAAGTTTCAAAAATAGATTCTTTAGGATTTTAGATGAATTACAAAATTTATTTCGTAAAATTGAACACTGTATGACATATTTATATAAGTTATAATCTGTTTTCAAGTTAAAATTGACACACTATATTTATACTTGCTACTGCAGGGGATCCCGATTGCTAGGGCCAACCCATTTGCATCTCTAGTGGCAGTGACGTAGGTTGTGCAAAATGCTCATTTAAGCTGTAATTAAGACGTCCTCAATTTTGTCGTTGGACAAAGGTTTTGTCGTTGGACAAAGGTTTATTTGTTTTTGTATTTTTGCGCTACGAATGAATGTTTATCCTTTATAAAGAAGATGCTGAATTTCACATGCACTAGCTGAAAGAAAACCCTAATCTCTTTTCGGTATAAGACCATCTCCAACCATATTCCCTTCATTCCATTCTCTTCCCCATTCTTTTCCCTATATTCGTTCCCTTCATTTTCTATCATCTCCAACAGCATTCCTTCGAAGAAATTTACGAAGAAAACGGAGAGAGAATCTCTTTCTAAAGGAAATGTAGGAAGAAATTTCTTCCGACGAGAACCGCGACGAGATTCTGTTGGAGCATTAGAATTTTTTCGTGAAGGGATAGTTGGAGATGGTCTAAGACACGCGTCACGCCATAAATAAATCCAGGCAAAAGAAAAAGGAGAAATAAATCCTTTCGAGGGGCAAATCGGTAATCTGCCGCCGCACCTCGTCTCCGGATCTCACGCCATCCTAATCCCCAACTAATCCAACTTTTCCTTTCGTTAATAACGGAAATAAAAACCAATCAAGCGAAAAGAAAAAGGAAAACAAAAAAGAAGGCATTTCTTCTTCTCCAGTCCACCACCTCCCTCCTCCTCGTGCCTGCTCCTGCGAGCGCACGACGCAGACAGCAACCGAAGCGAGTCTTGCTTCCCCCCGCCGCAACACACGCCGTGGTGGCACAGCGAGCGCCAAAAGCGAGCAGAGCGGAGGAGGCGGTGCCGGTGGTGGGGGAGGCGGAGCCGCAGAATTTCCCGTTCCCTGTGGGGGAGACGCTCGGTGGGGTGGCGGCCGGATCTGCCTCGGGGCTCGCGCCCTCGGGCCGCGGGGGATCGGGCGTCGGCGACGCTGGTGAGTCGGGGGAGCTTCCGAGCGGGCTGCGGCCGCCGGTTCGTGCCGCGGGGGCTGGAATGTGGGTGCCTGGGTGGTTGGAGTGGCGATTTTTGCTGCTGTTTGCCAGTTCGCGATGGCGTTGATGGTTTCGTTCTTGATTTTTGGTTTTCTGGGGCGCGGGCTGGGCGGTTTTGTGGGTTAGGTGGCGGAATGCGGGGGGCGTGGGAGTAAGATTTATCCGAAATTTGTGACCTTTTTGATGATTTTTTAGGTTAGTTTTCGTTGGTTCTACTGGCGTCTTGATCCAGCTCCGTGGTTTGAGCTGTGTAATGCAACAACCAATTTGCTCCCCAGAGCTCCTGCATCCGTGGTTCTTGAGCTCAATTCGCCTGGAGCTTGTGGTTATTGGATGGGACAGCGACTTCGGCAACTACTCTTCTGTGTAGTTTGGACTTGTTTTTTGACTGTTCTTTCAGGGGAGGGAGTATAATTGAGCCTCCATTTTGTGTGGTTTTGGGTCTTTTGTTGTGTTATTTATTTATTTATTTTTTGCTCAGCCTGGTATCAATCTCTTTTGTGGTATTATTTTCAATACCTTTTTTTTTTTTTTTTCGTCCTGTTCTTCCTGGACAGCTTGGAATGTTAGGAGCTGTGTTTTGTGTTTTTAGGTTATACAATTTTTTGTTTTGGCCGACGGAGTGGTGTTAAAAGGCTGAATTATAGTTCGACTTTTGTTTTGTTTAGTCTGAAGTAGATAAATCTTGTTTCTGTCGTCACTGTGCCCCCCTCCAGTTTGTTTAATCTTTTATGCAGCGCAGCGGCATGCCATGAAATATAGGGACAAAGAGTAAAACCCGATGAGCGGCGTAGTTGACTTTGGATGTGTTGTGCTTATGATGTTTTGAACAACAATTAACTTGAGCTTTAATTTATCAGAAGTGTGTGTTTGGGCTGGCTTGGTAGGTTTTAATGTTTGCTGATCGATTAAATGCAATAATTTGTGCTACGGATTATAGAATAGCAAGGTTGGGTGTAAAATTGTCTGGCGCTGTTTGGTTATTTTCCTTCATATCCAGTTTATTTTCGAGGAACTCGTCACCATGTTAGCTCATTTGTCGCTGTTGGGTGGATGATTTCATCCAAAGATGTGACGGATTGGGCAGTTTGGGTACTGGAGTGGGAGAAACAACGGTAGCTTCAACTTTTTGTTAGATGACTTTGATCACTTTGTGGAATTAATCAGTACCAGCGCGACACGAGCTTTATTGGTTTAAATGGATGTAAAATTTCAGTTAGCAGTGTGATGGATTGAATTGTTCAGGCAATTCATGATGAAATCAATATGGATTTTAATTTCTTTCGTCCTTTTCCCCTTGTCTTGTGCTACCTTTTTTTTCCCTTAACGTTCACAGTTACCAAAAGTTTTTTCCTTTTGACTTGGTGCAATTTTGGTTTGCCTAGTTCGCTAGTTCTTTAATGACACCACATGCTTTGCAGGTGTTGATATATGATCTGGTTGCTGAATTAATGTCGGATGGATTATGATTTCAGTCTTATGTCTCAGAAAGGAGCATAACAGCACGTAGAGAGATTAGGCAGCCTTAAAAGATGCCACCCTCACCCGCACCAAGGAGATCTCTTTCAAGTGATAATTTTCAGAAGAGGGTCAACAGTTTTGGGAATGCACTATCTGCTAAACCAAAGGATGATGAACTCACGTTGTTCACAGATATGCAGAAAATCGAGAGGGAGAGCTTCTTACTGGAACCATCAGAGGATTTCAATGAATCAATATGTAGTGCTTTTATCCCTTTTATACAATCCTATATTTTTTTAAAAAAGTTATCCACTCACCCCCTCCCTCAGCACAAACACCAAAAAAACTGTTTAAACTAAAGTGCCATTGGTACTTAATGTTACGCTCTTATTTATCTAAAATCATTTTTATCTCTGTGTATCAGCAAAATTGAGCAATTTTCCAGATGTAAAGCTTGGTATCAATGTCCCAGCACGAGGAGAAAGCCATGATTTGCTTAATGTGGATGGTGATAAAAATGATTATGAGTGGTATGCACAGTCAAACGTGACACATCTTGTTTTGGTTTCTATCAGTTAGTATAGTTTATGGAGCCTCTTGTTGTTTATCAGCATTCCCTGCTTTATGCATTTCAGCTATTCACTTGAGCCTTTTCTATAATTATATTCTTTACCATTATAATAGATTAACAAAGACAACTGTTGGTTTATGGGAATAGGTTAATAGTGTAGGTTTTGGCCGTTTCTTTGTCTCATCCTAACTTCTGACTTCTGAGTAGGAGAAACCGGTCAACTGCTAGTTGGAGGTGGAAAGAGTGAGGTCAGATACAGTCATACAGGATTTGGTCTTCTATGTGTTTTGAGCTGGGTGTACCCACATGTTGAACCATGCTGACAAGTGTTGCCATGTTGGAAATTAATATGATATCTTTTAAGAAGAAATAATATGACATTTATTGGATGTGAGTAGGCATGGGGCATATTCTAATACACTGTCCAACACCACTAAAAACTAAAAAGTGCTCATTCAGCATAAGGAAAACATTGACCAAAGGTATGCATTTGACTGAATCAGTGACTAGGAAACTGTAATCCATTTGGTATCTCAAAGTTGATGGACAGTGAGCAGAGTTCTTGTTGATTCTGTATTAATTAGGCCATTCAGTATGTGAGATGTACCCCACATCAGAAATTTCTTAGTCTCTAATCTGTCACATGGATTTTTTTACTTAACGCTATGACTTGGCCCTTTTAAAGTCCTTTAGTTCTACTGACAGCATGATGGCTTCACTGGTCTACAAGCTCTGTAAGAATGTGGCTGTTTTTTTCATCTTCATTTTCTTTTTGGTTTTGGTCAAGCACTTGTTCTTTTACCTCAATATAGAATATGCATTAGATTGTTTGGTTGCCCTTGATTCATTAGTTGGACTAATAAAATGCGAGAACGTATTGACAAAATCGTGTTCTGTTGTATCTGAATCTTCTATCAGCTAGTGGGACATTTTCAGTTTCAGCGATAAATGTAAAAAATTAATATCAGTATTGATACTATTAGTATGGACAGATGTGGTTTTCCTCTGAAGTCACATTGTACCCTAATTCCTTATGTAAATTTCTTGCACGGCAGTTTTATCCCTCCTGATCATTCATTATATTTGTGCAATCACCATAAAATATGTCAGGATTGCCAGTGCAATGATCATGATCCATGTCCTTAGTTGGGTATTGTTGGTCAAATCAACCCGTGCTAATAAAACTGCAAATAATATGATGTATTGATGTTACATAGGTTTTTTATAGACTTCAATTGGTCATAGCTCACAAGTCTCTTGTCCCAAAAGAAAAAAACCCAGAAATTTTTACTTGTAAAGACTGCCAAGAGTAGGGCCAGGCTATAAATATAACGCTAGCAAATAATGATAACTTGCATGTTTGGATGGGTAGTAACTACAACGTTAGATTACTAACTATTGTTATCAGATGACCACTTCTCAAAATTAGTAGGTTTCACCATAACATGGCAACTTACACAAATTTTATTTAGTTGATACATTTTGGTCCTATTCATTCCCCAGAGGGTTGTTGACTTGACTGCCATTTATCTTTTGAATTAATAGGTTGCTGACTCCTCCAGAAACACCACTTTTCCGTTCATTGGATGATGAAGAAGATCAGTCCGTTGGTAAAGCTTCTAGGGGCAGAGCTCAGAGCAAGCCCATACAAATTTCAAGGTCGTCCACGGTGAGTGCTTATGCCCAGCATGATTTCTGCTCTGAAATTTTAAATTTCAGCTTGCAACAGTTACCTATTAATTTTATTATTTATGTTCTATCCATATACAGATGGATAATAACCAAAGGTCTAGTAGAAGCAGTGCAAGCCCAAGTAGGCTTAGCCCATCGCCACGCTCTATGACCAGGACACGACCCTCCAGTTCAGCTTCTCGCTCGAGCCCACCCCTCTCTTTACAACCACCAACGCCATCACGAAGACCTTCAACTCCTCCGGTTGCTAAGACATCAACACCCCCAAGAAGGTCAACAAGTCCTGCTTCAAGGAGGATGAGTACTGGTTCAAGTGGCCCAACATTGAATGGAACAAGAGGACCTTCACCAGTTAAATCTAATCGCAGATCTTCTTCTCCAAAACTTCAAGGATGGCAGTCCAATGTTCCTGGCTTCTCTTATGATGCACCTCCAAATCTTCGTACATCTCTACTAGATCGTTCGGTATCCCGTTCAAGGGGCGGGTCCCCTTCATCTTTCAGTGGATTGGACGTGAGTTCAAGAGGTAGAAGGCAATCAACGTCTCCTAGTCCATCTAGAAGAGCCAGTTCATCCCACAGTATTGAACGAGATCGATCAAGCTCATACAGCAAAGCTTCTGCAACATCTTCCGGTGAAGATGATCTGGACTCTATGCAGTCTGTACTAATTGGCTATTCCAGCAGCCCAGCTTTAAAAAAGAGCTTGGCAGTGATGAAGACCAGAACTATTGCATCATCAAGGAAGCCGTCCAAAAGTTTCTCCCCTAGCACTGCCCCGAAGCGGTCATTTGATTCTGCAGTTTGGTTGATGGTGTGTATTGTCCTATTTTGCTGTTATGATGATGGATTATTTACACTTGAGTTACATGATACTATACTACAGTAGCAGTGTTCTTAATCTCTAATTGGCAGACCAGTTTAAAAAAATTGAAGAAATCTCATATTTGGCAATCTATTAGTGCTATTACTCTGGTTTTAGCCACTCTCTCTTTCTTAGCTGTTGTAGTCTCCCATTGAAGTAACCCAGTGAGTGACTCATGCAAAAAAAAAAACTCTTGCTATTCTTTGGCAAGAAAACGTTGATTACATCATGTATTGAGCGGACAAATGTTTTGGATGGATGGTAGTGTGAATTACAGTTACAGATTAGCTTAAAAGAGAATCATTTGCATATCCTAAGTATTTGTCTGGCCAATGCTCCAGAGGCTAGGTTCTTTTGCTTGTCTTTTTGGTACCATGTTGCTCAAATCATGAAATATTTGTTTATTTTCACAGGCACTGTGTGTCATAGTAAACTGCTTACCCTGCAAAAGCATTTTACTTGTGTATCTTAAGTAATTGTCTGGCCAATGCTCCAATGACTATGTTCTTTTGGTTGTTTTTTCAGTTCCAAGCTGGTAAATTCATGAAATATTTGTTCATTTCCACCGTATGACATAGTAAATTGCTTACCCTGCAAAAACATCTATTCCTGCAAAAATTTATTCACATGATGTAGCCTTGTGCGTTTACTGCAATTTGAGACCTTAAATCTTGTTAAAGTGTGTTCTAGACTTTCCTCAAATAACAACTAATATGAGAAAAATAATCTTCCATTATAGGATCACCGCAAAGTTCCTCAAGATATGTTCCGGCCACTTCTATCAAGTGTCCCTGCCACCACATTCGGTTCTGGCAAAGCAAATAATGTGCACAGGCCTATGTTCTCACACAGCTCCTCCATGGCAACTAGACATAATGCAAACACTGGGCTTGATAGTACTTTTGGTCCTTATATGGAGAGTGACCAGGAGCAGCATGATCTGATTGGTGAATGGGAAGCAGACAATGGTTGCCAAGTTCATGAGGACATATTTATGCTTGATAAATTAGATGAGCTAAGTGAAGAGGCCAGTTGTGAGAAGAGCACAAAATATGTAGAAAATGACAGGCATAACTTTTGCATGAAAATAAGTGGCAATCAAATTTCATATGAGAGTGCAAAAAGTTCTCAGGTTGGATTTGGTGATATGGCTACTTGCAGTAGGTGTGGGAAGCTTTTCAATGTGATGGATTTGTATGAGAAAAGCGATTTTTGTGAAGAATGCGATTCAAAGGCTGGAAATTTTTATGACCCTGTGATACAGACTTTAGAAGACGCTCAACAACATGACGATAAAATAACAAATTTGAAAACTTGCATTGCATCTGGACATCTTGGGGGCCCAGATTTTGTAGACTATGGCAAAGAAGCATCTCTTGGTCATCAGTTATTGAACAATGATCTTTTGCCTGATTGTACAAAAAAGTGCCCCCCAATTCAATTGGTGGTGGACACAGTTAATGAAATGCTGCAGCAGCAGGACATGAGGAATCATGTGGAAAAAATGAGGCCACATCATGTGTCTGATTCATTACTAGAAAATACTAATGATGTTTCGTTTAAGCAATCTAGTGCAAGTGATTACCAACAAACAGAACTAACATCAGTGATGCATGACCATTCCGGGGACAAAATGGACAGCTGCAATCATGGATTAGCACACTGCCTATCCGAGTCAGACCGCCAACATAATGAAGCTGTATCAGAAACTGACTCTGGTGATAATTCTCATCAACTGGGATCAGCTACATATCCAAGCCCTAATGTTGTTAACACTGAGGGCACTGGGATATCTGTTCTATTACTCCAGAAGTCAAACAGCAACACTTGGCCGGTCATGGAAGGGAGGACAGTGTCTGCTACAAATATTCTTTGTTCGGAACCTTATTATACAAGAGATAATGCCAATATGATGAAGCGTAGCTTTGGATGGGACAGCTCTTCAGCTGCTTCTTCCATTGATATAGGGTCTTCAAGGCAATCAGATCCACGCTTTGAGCGGCTTAGGAGTGGCAAGAGGGGTGACTTTGAGAAAGCTCAACTAAGCAGTACCATGAGCCGTCAAAGCATTGCTTCAGCATCAGATATGTCAATAAGTGGTTCTTCGGCTTCATTTTGCCTGCAGAGTGATGCAATCGGAGACACTGGTATGCGAGTCGACACTTATGAAAGCAGTACTTCAAGAACAATAATTTCTATTGAAGAGCATGATTGGTCTTGTAAGGATGCTTTGTCAAGTGCTATGATAGAGTGTTCAGCTGTTCTGCAGCCTATTGTCGATGATGACAACCTTGTTGACATGAACTCAAGCTTTGATAGGTTGAGTGAGGCAGAAGGAGGTGAAATAATTCAAAACCATAGTATGAACAGGATGGCTGACAATGATCATTTGAGCACTAATATGTGTTTTTCAGATTCTGAAATGCCAAGTGAAGTCCAAGAATCTTCAGTTCCTGAGGAAAGTTGCATGCCAAAAACTGAAGGAGATACTTCTGCCATAACTCAGTGCTGTTTAATTGACACACTAGAAAATCCAAATGATGAGAACAACTTTGATAATCTTCGAATGCAGCTTGAGGAAGCTCAGGCTTTAAATGAGGAAAATAAGTTGGATGATTGTTGTGTATCTGCCATCTCTGAGGAGGATGTGTTGGTTACTGGAGCAGAGACTAGCATAATGGAACTTCCTAATGATGGTATGAATTTACAATGTCTGTGTGTGTGTTTTTAACTTGTCTACTTAAAAAACTCCTCTTTTTCTGGATGATCATATTTATCCTTTATTTGCACTGATAGCATGTTGCCGCCCTATGTTAGTTTTATCTGTCAATCTTGTGTGTTACTAAAGTAGCTGACTATATATTTGGGAAATTCTATAAGGAAATGTTTTTTTATTTAGAGCCAAAGGAGAAAAATTACAATGTAAGCAATTCTTGGCTTAAGTAAACAGTTAATTTATGTTGGTGATGTAATTACCTTGAGCAACAGGTGATGGATAGGAGAGGGGTTCTTAATAATATTATTATGTGTGATTACAAGAGAGAGGGGATTTAGGATCCATGGAAATAATAACTGAGATTTTCTTGCTAGATTTCTTCTATGATAATCATGGAAAGTCTGGTTTATTTTGTACTATGCGACCAAATAATCCTTAGCATGTGTTAGATTGTGTGGTTTTATGCTGTCTCTAATCTTTTTGACGTGCCTGTCTGCCTTAAAATCTTTGATGATTCCATATTTGGGGTAGTGGATTCATATTGTGATGGAAAGTTTGTGTAGATAGAAATGTAGACTTGCTACTGTTGCTTCTAAGCAGGGAGCCCATATCATCCACATTGCATCTGTTGTTTCACTTTATGTGCCTGACTACAGGTATAGAACTCCTGATAGGATGTATGATAGGTAATAGGAAGCGTGAAGGTGGGAACACTAGGCACCAAAGTATGGCGGTGGGTCATGGTTGTAGGAGGGGTGGGGCTGCAAGAAGAGTGTAAAAGCTGCGCTCAGTAAATAGAGAAACAGAGGAATGTTGTCACCTCAGACAGGGATACACTATGTTGCATAGTTGCTGGATAGACAGAGAGGATAGATTAGGATATTACTGAAAGAGAAAAGGAAAAGGAAAGAAAAAAAATTGAAAAGAGCAGGGCCATTGATGCAACAGCATATTGTTGGATATGTTGATCATTATGGCAATCGGGCTGCCTACAACTAAAATACACATACAAAGCTCTATTTGAGACAAATGTTTGTAGCTGGTCATTTTTGGATTAGTTGTATAGCATAGCAACTTTTGATAATTATTGCACCCACTCCATTTCCAAGTCAATTTTGTAAGCAACAGGAGTGTTTTTGTAGCCCATTGACCCACATGGTTTTTTGGAGAACATACCCTTCTTGATAAAATTGTAGTTGTTGCACAGTCTGTTTCTTGTCCTCCATGATAAAGATAATTTAGGTAATAAATTTAAACTCCAACGTATGTTAATACCCGAGGAAAAAATCTTGAATGCCAGTGCCAACAAAATTTCATGATATAATAATCAGTGTGCTTTTGTGTCTGTATTGTGGTCCGGAAAAACAGAGAATCTAATGCTGACTAAAAGTATTAACAAGGTAATCTTCATAGATTTTTACATATCAAATAGTTAAATGCAAACATTTTGGTACATTTATGTTAATCAGTCTTTAGAGACGCAGCTATGCATGCTGGGCTATTGGCCATGTTTCTCTGTCATAATCAATGATTTTTATTGTGTTCTTCAATGGATGTACCTATTTAACCTGATTGTTCTCTCAAACTTGTAGAACAATTACCTGAGGCAGTAGAAGGATCGAGGATACAAATTCAGAGATGCTTCACTTTAGAAGAAGCTACTGATACGATTCTATTCTGTAGTTCTATTGTTCATGACCTTGCATACAAGGCAGCAACAATTGCATTGGAGCATGAGCAGGAAGCAGAACTCACTGAATCTACTCGGCCAACTGTTACCATCATAGGAAAGTCTATTGCAAAGGAGGATGGTTTGCTTAAGCTGCCTCACAGACGAACACCAAATCGCAAGGTTAAAAGGAAAAGATTGGAAGGTGAAACAACCATAACAGAAACTGCTGGGAAAGAAGAAGTTGCTAAAGATACCTCGCCTGTACGATCTGCTTCTGGAATCACAAGGACATCTGATAGCATGAAGCCGCCAAAGCTGGAATCCAAGTGCAACTGTGTAATTATGTAAGTTACCAAGATATCTGCTGTACCGAGGAGGCTTGAGATATATACGTTGGAGTCCATGTATGCTAGTTTGATTTCGCATGCAAAGTCGTGACGCAGTGCTGAAGCATGCTTGCCTGCTTCACTCGTTGTCGGCGATGGATGGAGTTTGACACAGGTCTTGTGCTAGATTATTGATGGTGCATTTCTGTTTTTTAGGCAACAGAAGTGCACCGCGAGCAATTCTTTTGTAAATTCCTTTTCCCTCCGTTGTTTATTTTGTGAATTTTTCTGCTTGTCATGTGATCCATTGCGGCTTGTCCAAAGTGTGAAATTACTAGATTAAATATATGTATTTATAGCCTATTTCTCTGCAATGCATGTGGCTTGCTGCGAGACCTTGAGCTAAATTTTTGACATGCGTGAGCACATACGTCGAATTCTTTTTTGCCTGTGAGGAGGTTTACATGCATCCACCTTCAGGCTTTTCTATTTCTGATGGTTATGTGTGCCGACTTAGTCGTTCTCTCTGCAGATTGAAGCAAGCTACTCGAGCTTGGTTTGAGCATCTTATTTTGGTTGTCACTGCGCAGGTTTTGTTGCTAGTTATATCATGCTCTTTTTGTTCACATATTTTCTCGAGGTGGTACGGTTCTTTATGTCTATGACATGCGCATCACGGTGATGATTCTTAGTACATTTTTTGTTAAGGCCCATTTTGCTGAACACTACCTCTTCCAGCCGAAATATATCCACGATCTTTTTGATTGAACATGTTTTTCTGGTCAACACACCGCGGATACTTCAATGGAGCTTCATCTTTAGCTTCGCTCTGTTGATAGTGTTTCTCTTGATAATCCTACTCGCTAGCGCCGCTTGTTGGGAGTCTTGTTTACTTTGACATAATTTGTTTGTATATTTCTCGTAATGTTTACATTCTTAGTCAATTCATGCACTCCCACTCAGATACATTATAATCATCTTCTATATTTTTTGTGGTATTTTCATGGCACTCTTAACCGATGTTTGTTCTTTTCTAGCTACAGTTCTTTGCAGCTCCAAGTATTCGATGCTTCTTGGGCTAGTGATCTTGTATATCGCAAGTCCCTCTTTGCTTACCATGTCTTTCTTCACTCCTTTTCAATTGATTGGAAGACCAAGAAGCAACAGACTGTTTCCCGCTCTAGCACTGAGACTGAGTTGCAAGCTTTGGCTTCTGCAACTCCTGAGGTCACTACAGGAATCCAAACTATTAACGTCAGCCAAATGTATTCACGTCGGCCCAAACAAAGCCGACGTAAATAATCGCGTTATTTACGTATTTACGTTGGCCCGAGGAAACCGACGTAAATAGCACTTGAATGCATGGAGTTGTGTGATCACACGAATTTAGTGGATATTGAGTGGCTATCTCCTTGATTATCGAATGAACAAAGAGATGTATTATGGGGTTGTTTGTTGTTGTTGTTGCATCTTAATATGAAACTTTTGCTAATGGAATCAAGTTTTGCTTTTGACTTAATCTTATATTTATGCTATTTTATTGCACCATTACTTTATAAATCTTTATAATTTTATGATGTTCTAGTTCAAGTAACCCTTTCATCTTTTTTATCATGTTGCAGCGTACGAGCATTCTACTAGATTTTTTTTGATATTTCGTATCACGACCGCTGACTTAATGGCTAGGCCTTACCTTGTAAGAGCATCTCCAACAATATCCCTATAAGAATGACGGCGTGTTTTTCACCGAACCACAGTGAATCACACCCCTATCAGATTTCTACTTCTGCTAGCAGATCAGCCCGGGCTCGATCCGATTCGAGCGTCGGGCACGGCGAGGAGCGACACGCAGAGATTACCCAGGTTCGGACCCCCTCGCGGGTAATAGTCCTACTCCTGTCGAGCCTTAGCTCTTTTCTTGTTGTGGTTGTGTGGGAATGATTACAGAATGTGTTTTCGAATGCCCCCTCCCTTCTCTCTCCTCTCCTTTTATACAAGCCGCAGGTTGGCGGAGAGAGCAAAGGGGGAGGTAGCACAGTACACAGAGTACACTGATAAGATGTAAGGGACACGACAGGAGAGACGAAAACGTGCTGCTACTGTGCCGAGCGGCGCTGCTCACGCGTGCTTCGCAAGTGGCCTCTGACCCGTGTGATCACGCCGGTGAAGGAGTAGGCGGGGCCCAACTTGCACCGTCTGACGCGGGCGGCCAACCTGATGACGGCAAACTCTCTCTTTGCTGGTCAATTCCGCAGAGCCACAGTGACAGTTGATCAGACCCGCAGAGGTCACTGTGGCGGTAATCATCTCTTCCTCGATTCATCTGCGCGTGGCGTCGCATTTAATGCACCTGTCCTTCGCAGCGGGGGAGAGCCTTGGCCCAGAAGACTCCCCTTGGGACGCTTCCTGCCGCGCGGGCCCCGCCTGCCAGCGAGGAGGCCTCTCGCCTGGCGCGCTGACGCTGAGGGGCTCGCCCATGCGTTGTGGTCTAGTCGCTTGCCTGACGCGTGGGGCACGCGCTGGGGCTGGTCGTCCGCCTGACGCGTGGGGCCCTCGTCTGGCACGCTAAGGGGCTCGCCCACGCGCTGGGGCTGGTCGCCCGCCTGACGCGTGGGGCCCTCGCCTGGTCTTCTTTAAGACTCTTCATACCCCGGTATTTACTGTACCGACAAAGAATACCTAGGTTTAATTTTAGTGATTTTGTTAAGAAAAATCACTACAATACGAAGTCCTATCTTAAAAAAGAAAATATGAAGAAAAGGATAGGACCCTGAGTAGGGCATCTGTATTTAGCTACTTTTCTCCTAGGCCTCAAATGAATATCTATAAAATGTAGGACTTTGGTTTTAAGACTTATTGTTGGAGTCAACACGTATTTTTTAGGCTAAAAAAAGTTTTTGAGAGTTCCTATATTTAAATATAGGACTCAAGTTTCAGAACAATATGATATGCTCTAAATCACTTTTTACGATTTTATATATTGCTTCAAAATTATGTTTTTTTTTTCTCTTTATAGTTCCGTTGCAATGCATGAACATATATTAGTAGATTGCAAATGAGTGCATGGGTCGACATGTTGATTAGACACAGATTCACCGCTTGTTTAATTGGCTAGGCCAAACGGATATTGTGAAGCCCTGAAGAACATATTACAAACCACCGTTTATCATCGATTTGTCACGGACATATAACATGGATTTACCATGCATGGATCCAGCTAGCTACAAACAAAAGTCATGTCAAATCAAAGAATGGACCAAAAGAAATAATATGGGTGGGGACAAATAATAGATGGCATTTCTAATTGATAAGAATTTTGAGAAAAACAGAAAAAATACCATGAACGGAAGGAAGAGCATTTGTTGGAATGTTCCTTGATTATCGGAGATGTTTGAGAAAATTATAGGTGTATCATACTCACGGTGCATACCATTAGATGAAGGGAGATAAATGAATAGGATGGTCTCTTTATTTTGAGGGGATCAAAGAAATAAATATAGGCGTGACAAATAGATGACCTTCCTAATTGATAAAAAACTTGAAAATCAGAAGAAACCATCAAAAGAAGGAATGTCATTAGTTCGAATGCTCCTTAATGAGTGGAGGTGGTTGAGAAAATTAACGATGTATCATACTTACAATGTAAATGTCTGACACCAAATGTTGGGTAACAAATGTCTAGAGTGGTTTGTTAAAAAGATTCATTCAAACTCGTATTTTTTTATATTAACTAAAGTATAGATACAATAATAGATCTTTCTATAAAGTAAAAAAACCTATATGGCAACACAACAGTGGTATAAAAGAACACATACGTTGTGCCACACTGCTACAACAGAAGAAGCAAAAAAAAAATTCTAATAAAAAAGGAGATGGAAATAAAAAGGAAAAAAAAAAACCCGCCTCTTCTCCGGGTCTCCTCGCGCAGGACGCAGTCGCAGTCACGCAGCAGCACGCCCGCACAGCAGTACAGCACACTTGACACTCCACTGCAGCGCAGTGCACGAGGCGACGAACGAACCCGCGCCTTGCTTCTCGCCGCGGCAAACGCACCGGGCGCGTCGCAGCGCCAGCGAGCCCACCGCTCCAGCAGCCAGCACAACGCCGCCGACGCCGACGCCAGAGAGCAGAAGCGGGTGCGGAACCCTAGCGCGCCAGCCCACGCCGCCCGGCCGCCCACGCCGACCGGGCCGGATTCGGCCGGATCTGCCCCTGCAACCGGCGCAGGCCCCGCGGTGCCGCGGCGGCGGGGCTGGCGGCGCCCGTGGCCTGCGCTTCGCGCGGTTGGATCCTGCGGAGGCGACGGCGAGGTGGGTTCTTGGCCGGCCGGGCGGGAGATTTGGCGCCTCCGCTCGCCGGAGAGCGGAATGCGCTGAGGGAGAAGCGGAATGCGCTGAGGGAGAAGCGGAATTCGTGTTTCTTGGTCGCCCCTCGTGCTCTTTCGTCGATTTGATTTGCTTCACCAGTTCATTCGCTGGGTGATTTTATATGGAATTATATTATTTTGTTTACATTTTTGCTCTGTGGTTCTGGAGCTCAATTCTGGGGGTTTATGATTTGAACAACTCTCATTGGTTTTGGTTGCTTCGGTAGCTAAGTGAAACTTCTTGAACCTTTTGTTGTTTTCTTAGCTCTTCAGTTGGAGGTTGACGCACTCATTGCGCTGATGTCACTGTCGCCCCTCCATTTTATTTGGCAATTCGGCTCTAGTGCGCCCTAGCAAACTTATAACAACATGAAATGTTGGGGATCAAAAGGGTGGGGCTAAAAGTTTATGTGCTGACCTAAATTGAATTGGGTGTGCAAGTGTAGTAGGTAAAGAAAGGCTAGAAGCTTTTTGCATGATCATAGTCTATTCGAGGTGCCCAAGTTCCTTGTTTTGCAGTCACAATTACTGTTTACAAGTGGCAATTTAGGGGGATATAAGCAACTGGATTGTTTTTGGCTTGTTCGTCTTCAGGGTAGTTATCTGAATTCTTTATGTTTGTTTTGCTTTGTGCAATATTTTCCGTTCATCTGCTAGATGCAAGAAGTGGTGTCGTGGATTGTGGAATAGCAAATTTCAATGCAATCTTTTCCTGTGCTGTTGTGGTAGCTTGCGTTGCTATCCAGTTTATTTTTTGAGGAACTTGCCACTCGATCGGCTCATTTCTCCCAAATTTGGGTGGATCTTTTCGTCTAGAAATATGACGGATTGGGCTGTTCGGGCATTGAAGTGCAAGAAAGATGGGCAGCTTCACGTTTTGGGGTGCTCTTTGGGGCCCTATTGGTTGCTTCGGCTTCGTTGATTGCTTTCTAGGAACCTGGTAACTATTTCACATTGTAGGTGTAGTTGGGTAGATCATTTCGTTAGGTGGTGTGATGGATTGGTTACTTCAGGCAATGCATTTTGAAATTCACAGGCTCATTTCTTTTTACATTTCATGCACTTTATTTTTAGTGGTTTAGTAATTCATCATAGCGCTTATAGTCTAAATGCCTAATTTGAGTCTCATGCATTTTTGGTATGTCTAGACTCTAGCTCTCAGTTACAATAACTTCTGTTTCAGGTAATTATGCTAAATGGATTGTGGTCTCCGTCTGATATCTCAGAAAGGAGGGGTGTAGCAAATTAGCAACGTGTCATCAGAGAGACTACTAGCCTATAAAGATGCCACCCTCACCCACACTGAGGAGATCTCCTGCAAAAGAGATTTCCCATAAGAGGCACACCAGTCTTGGGAGCACACTGCCTGTTAAGTCAAAGGATGATGAACTCATGCTGTTCGATGATATGCAGAAAAATGAGAGGGATAATTTTTTACTAGAACCATCAGATAATTTTGATGAATCGATCTGTAAGGCTCACTAATATCCTCCTCCTTCATATAATCAACATGCTTCTATTTATTATTATGACATTCCGCTTTTTATCACAAAATTGTGTTGTGTGATTAGTATTTACTGTTCTCTTTATTTCTGTCCCCGGTGTATCAGCGAAGCTGTGCTATTTTCCAAATTTTAAGCTTGGGGTGAACATTGCTGGAAGAGGAGAAAGCCATGATTTGCTTAATGTGGATGGTGACAAACATGATTATGACTGGTATAGTATGCACTCTGAATAGACAAATTGTTTATTATTTCACACTTCATGGTACATGTTGGTTGTTGTTTCAACAAATGTAGTTTCTTTTAGATGTTTCAATGAATATAACTTACAGTGTGCATTAGCTTCATGATATATGCCAGCATATCTTGTGTAGCATGTACTGTCGCTACCAGTCTTCATGCTGTTCAGTACAATAGTGCATAAGTATGTGAGATCGATTCTCATCTAAAGTTACTAGGTAAGCAGTAAACTTTTAACTGCTAATGCTAAGGCTTCTCGCTAATTGTGAGGGGTGGGAGTGTGGTTTTGACTTTTCAGTGAGTGAGATTTATCCTCAACATCTGAAGCCTGTTAGTCTCTTACGTCAAACCCAAACTACTCTTAATATCAAGCATATGATTGTTTGCAAGTATTTGGTGCATCTGAGGAGCAAAAGGTTGCCCTGTTGTGATTCCATTAATTATCTATTACAAAATTTTAAATGTTACAATTAAATTATTTTTACTGCTCCTTGTTCTTCTCATGCCAGGGGCTTATGAAGTTATGAGTAATCAAGTTCACCCTGTTATGGTATTAGGGATGCATGCAAACAGTTACCATGGTACTGTGGCGATGTGAACAGTATGATGAGTACTGCTTACACGGATGCTGTGGTGCATGGCTGGATGTAGGCCATTAGGCTTAGTAATTAGGAGGCTGGATTTTGGGTAAGACTAGATTATCTTTGTTAGAGAGATGCTTCGGTCTATATTTTGTGAGGTGAGCTATCTATATAAAGGGGCTGCCACATGTCTTTAGTCTTTCAAGCCTCAGGGCCTCTCTTCCATGTCAGGCATGAGCCCTAACTCTGTCCAGGCGAGGGTGAGTGCCCTACCCTTGGTCCTCAGATCTGTACCCAACCAACCTGCCATACAACGTACCCTTTCTTTACACAATGCACGCCACATTTTCTGTAAACATTCATGGTCAGTATTATGAAACTAGTATGGTAAGATGTGATATCATTTCTCAGTTAAGCAAATAATATTACATTCCTATTCTGAGTGTCATGCCATCATTAATACTCAGTTATCATGAAGACGCTGCTTTTGTTGATGAATGATGTTAGCCACTTTCATATGCCTCGAGAAACTTTCAGAGCTAGATTTCTTTGTTTCCTTGTCCTTTTGTGTTTACATTTTGCTATGAATGCGAACATAGAAAAAACATGGCTCTGACTACCACCGCCTGCCTTTAGTTTTATTAATCATTTATATCTTCAATTTCAATAAATACCTCAAAAATTTTTCATTTAACAGGTTATTGACTCCTCCGGATACTCCACTTTTCCATTCATTGGATGACGAGGAAGACCAGTGCATTGGTCTCACTCCTAGGGGCAGGGCTCAGAGTAAACCAATGTCCATTTCGAGGTCATCAACAGTAAGTGTTTAACTCACCATATGTTGCTGATTCTAAATTTTAGGATGATTACACTTATCTAGCAGGTGTCAATATTCTTTTCTGATTTATACATAGATGGGAAGTACTCAAAGATCTACTAGAAGCAGTGCAAGTCCAAGTAGACTTAGCCCATCACCACGATCAAGTGGTAGTGCAGCTTTGGCTAGAACAAGATCATCAAATTCATCTTCACACTGTAGTCCGCCACTTGCTCGGCAATCACCCACGGCATCACGAAGATCTTCAACTCCTCCGGCTGCTAAGACATCAACACCTCCACGTAGGTCTCCAAGTCCTGTGTCAAGAAGGATGAATGCTGGTTCAAGTGGGCCAACACTGAATGGCGCAAGGGGAGCTTCACCAGTTAAAGCTAATCGCAGGTCATCCTCACCAAAACTTCAAGGATGGCGCACAAGTGATCCTGGTTTCTCTTTTGATGCACCTCCAAACCTTCGCACATCTCTACCAGATCGTCCAGTATCCCGTTCAAGGGGTGGATCTCCTTCATCATTCAGTGGATTGGACATGGGTTCAAGAGGTAGAAGGCAATCAATGTCTCCTACACCATCAAGAAGGGCCAGTTCATCACATAGTAATGAACGAGATCATTTCAGCTCATACAGCAAAGCTTCTGCAACATCTTCTGCCGATGATGATCTAGACCCTATGCAGTCCTTGCCAGCAGACTATTCCAGCAACCCAGCTGTGAAAAAAAGCTTAGCAGTGTTGAAGAACAGAACTATTGCATCATCAAAGAAGCCATCTAAGTGTTTCTCCCCTAGCTCTGCACCAAAGCGATCCTTTGATTCTGCTGTTTGGTTGATGGTGAGTGTTGTTCTGATTTTCTGTTATGGTGATAGAAATCCTCATGTGTTACATGGTATTATTTCCCCTGGTATGTAATTGGCAGTCCATTTTGAAAAATGGGAAAACTTTGTATACCTTACATTTTTAATGATTTTTGTCAGCTGGTGCAGTTTTTCTATTGGAGATACTTGGCAGTTGGCACCATATGCAATGATTTATTTTTTATCTTATGTTAGAAACTCTGTAGACATCTTTATCTGTGAATAATAGGGTCAGATCTCAGATGAAACAGTGTCAGATGTAAACATAAAGAAAAAAAAGGATTCGTAGGTCATTTGTGGAATGTAGAAAGGAAAGTGATGTACCATGCATGTGGCATACCACAACTTGGCTATACCACCAAAGCCACTTCAATCATTTTGTGTATCTTCATTTATTCACACTATTAACTACTTGTCTGATTGGAACTCTTCTAGTTCTTGTACATGATTACACAGTAAATGGTTTCTACAATCAATTAATCATTTCATTCATAGGTTTTCTGCTGAAACTATACTCATTGTATGCTTAGATTGACATGTTCATGCAGTTGGTCTTCTTTTCCTGCAACTCAAGAATTATATTCTTCATGTTTCATACTTTTATTTTTTACAATTGTCTTAATATGAATAAGTGTTACATTCCTTTTCTAGGATCACCGCAAAGCTCCACAAGATATGTTCAGGCCACTCCTATCAAGTGTCCCTACCACCACTTTTGGTGCTGGAAAAGGAAGTAATGTGCACCGGCCTATGTTTTCACACAATTCCTCTGTCACAACCAGCAGTAATGCAAGCTCTGAGCACGGGGCCACTTTTGGTCCATTTATGGACACTGATCATGAACGGCATAATCTATCTGGTGAATGGGAGGCAACTGTTAGTTCTGAAGTTCATGAGGACATATTTACATTCGAAAAAATGGATGAACAGAATGAGGGCATCAGTTATCATCAGCTCAAGGTATCACCAATTCAAAATGTCCCAGAGAACTCATTAAGCACAGAAGAATCTGAAGAAAGCAGCAGATGGGACCTTGATAGGGAAGGAAGCAGAACAGCTAATCAGTGTGATGTTGCAAGTAGTTCTGAGGCTGCACATGGTAAAATGGCCATATGCATTAGGTGTAGAAAGTTATTTGATGTGATGAATGTGGATGGAGATGATTATTGTGAAGAATGTGCTTTAACGGATATAGTTTTGTCTGCCGACGCTAACCCTATGATACAGGCTATAGAAGAACCTCATCAACGGGATCATAAAATTACAGGCACTAAACCTTACATGCCATCAGAACCTTGTCTTATAGCCCCAGGTTGTGTAGATAGCAGCGAGGCATCTCTTGACCATCATCTATTTATCAATAGACCTCCAGCTGACTATTTGCAAAGTTGTCCTGTTCAATCGATTGTGGAGACAACCGAGGAGCAAATTTCTCCAGTTCAATCAACCGTGGACACAACTGAGGAAACACTGTTGGGGCAGCACTCGAAAAATCTTGCAGAAAATATAGTTCTACGTGATATTGGCAACTCTTCACTGAGAAATATCAATGATATTTCATCCCATCGTTGTAATGTAAATGACTGTCAACATGCAGAATCAATATCCATGGCGGAGTATGACCTTTTCAGAGAGCAAAAAGGTGAACACAATCATGAAATACCCCAATGCCTGTCAGAATCAGATTGCCAAGGTAATGAGTTTGTCTCTGATATGAGAACTAGTGATTCTCATCAACTGAGATCTCCAAGCCTAAAGGTTGAAATTACTGAGGGCACTGGGATATCAGTACTCTTAATCCAGAACTCAAGCAGCAACAAATGGCCCATTGTGGAAGGTAGGCCCTTGGCTGCTACCAACATTCTTTGTTCAGAACCCTATTATACAAGAGATAATGTCAATGTGATGAAATGTAGCACTGGACAGGATAGCACTTCAGCCACTTCTTCCGTTGACCTAGGGTCTTCAAGGCAATCAAACTTGCACTCTCAGCGCCGCAAAAGTGATAAGATGGGTGACTTTGAGAAGGCTCAACTAAACAGTACCATTAGTCGTCAAAGCATTGCTTCAACGTCAGGCATGTCAATTAGCTGTTCTTCAGCTTCACTTTGTCCTCAGTGTGATGTAAATAGAGATTTTGATGGAGCTTGTAAAGATGCTCTGTCAAGTGCTATAGAGTGCTGGTCTGCTGCGCAAGCTATTGTAAATGATGACAGTAAATCTGTCAGAGATGTGGTGATTCATAATCAAAGTGCAGACTGGAGTGCTCATGATGATGATTTAAGCGTTAATATGTGTTCATCAGATAATGGCATACAAAGTAATACCCCACAGTCGTCTGATAAATACAGAAGCTGCTCACAAAAGACTGAAGAAGATGCTTCTGCCATCACAAACTATTCAGTTGACACTCCAGAAAATCCATGTGGTGAGAACAACTTTGGTGATCTTCAAATACAGCCTGAAGAGACTTCTAATGAGACAAACAGGTTGGATGATTGTTCTGTGTCTTCCATTTCTGAGGAGGATGTGTTGGTTTCTGCGACCGAGGCTAAAATAGTCGATCTCCCTAACAATGGTACAAATTCATGACTTGCTAACTGCCAGATATTCCTTTTCTTTTTCATAATACCATTAAAGATTTGCAGCGTAACCTTTATTATTATTCTTCTGCACAAACATCATCTTTTTTTTTTCTTCTATCGATGTCATGCAATCTTTGGTACATTAATCCATGTCTAGAATATGGAAGTTTACGTTTGTTGTTCTTATATCATTAATAAAAGTTGTAGATTTGTAGTATGGTCTACACATAACATGAATTAATTTCAAATTAACATCTCTATATTCCTTTGATGTAAGAATATTGAGAATTTAGGTAAATATATGCCAACATCAACAAAAGGAATCCATGAAGTAACAAACCAGTGCAATTTAATGTTTATGCAATTTATTTGCATGTGTGAGACTAATCATTAGGCAACTTGCAGTATCACCACAGAGCTTCAACATTTTCCTTAAAGTTTCATGCTATAATTTTTTGCTGTTGCTAATTATGCCTTATCTTTTACCATTATTGTGCATGTGTCTTGCAATTAAATTCACCAGTTGTTGCCTACATGTCAAAATTAGTTTCGTAGTTATGATGCATGCTCATTGTCTTGTTTTTGGCGTTAATTAATCACAGCTAATATATTCTTTGAGGTGTATAAACATAACATAAATTTATAAATGACATGCAGACGGATCAAGGAAACAAACTGAGAGATGTTTCACTTTAGAAGAGGCTACAGATACAATTCTCTTCTGTAATTCCATTGTCCATGACCTTGCATACAAGGCTGCAACAATTGGACTGGAGCATGTATTGGAATCTGAACTTGCCAATGCCCCTAGACCAACAGTTACCACAGTGGGAAAATCCATTTACAGGGAGGATGGTTTATCGAAGCTTCCTCACAGAAGAACACCAAAGAGTACAGTGAAAAAGAAAAGATTAGAAAGTGAAACCATCATAGAAACATCTGGGATGGAAGTATTTACTAAAGATCATATACCTGTCCGATCTGCTCCGGAAATTACAAGAACATCTGATAGCATGAAGCCCCCAAAGATGGAATCAAAGTGTAATTGCACAATTATGTAAGTTCTCCTGGAAATTTTGCCAAGGAGACCTGCGATTTAAGTTGAAATCCATGTGTGGTGGTTTCATTTTGCACAAAAATCAGTGCCGCAGAGATTAAGCCACACCCAGCCGCTCCAATCAGCATGGAAGATGTTTGGATCAAGGGACAATTTTCCAATGGTGGTGGTGCATTTGCTTTTTTCGGTATAAGAGTGCTCGGCAAGCTATTCTTTTGTAAATTCTAGCGCCCTCTTTTGGTCTACATGTTTATTCTGTGAAGTTTTGCTTGTTATGTGATTCAGTTTTAGTTTGTGGCAACTGTGGAATTTTTGTTGCACACAAGGAGAGAGTGAAATTTTTAGTTACAGATGTTTTTGTTTGAGCCTACCCTTATGCGGTTATATGTCGTCGAACGTTTGTGAAGCTCGTTCGCTATGAGCATGCGCGAGTTCGCATGCCTGGCATGGGGTGTTGTAGTGGCCAGTGGCACTGTAGGTCTCGACTCCATGTCATGAAATTGTAAATGTACATTGGCATGCCTCACTGGCTCACTGTATTGGCTAGGAAAATAAAAGAGATATATGTTAAATTACTTATACTTATGGTTTCATTTCTCGAATGATTTGTGACTAGCCGACTAGTGGTTTCAGGGGGCAACTTCAGGATCAGCAGCTAGGCTTCTAAAAAAAAAAAAAACGACGTCTAGAAGCAAGTTCAAACTGTGCACTGCCCTCGTTGGAGAGAGACGATGAAGGAGGTAGGCTGCATGTGCCAATGGCCTTAATTTTTGTGCACATGTGGCTAGCCAATTTAAGTGCTTCGTCTCCACCTCAGCTTCTAATGGTCACCACTATCACATCAAACGTTTGACGGTTGATCTAAAGTTTTTTGGGTAACCATATAAACAGAGACAAGTTTAGGAGGCGACAAAATAAAATGTAAGTTCACAAAGTTAAGTGAGAAATGCTACATGTTCAAGTGGCTATAATACAACTTTCTAAAATAAAAAAAAAACAAAAGACCTATAATGTGTTTTTTTCGTTGCTTTGGCCCCTTGTGTGATTCTGCTTTATATTGCCTATTGTTGTTTTCAACTATAGGATATATGTAACATCGTATTGTTTGTTTTCAGCTTTAGGTTATACCAAAAATAGTTGTGAGCCGTCCATAGGCGATTGAAGAGAGAAAAAAGTGTTTTTTTGTGTCCATGAGAAATCATTAAAAATCTTTTAGTTTTGATCTTAACCGAAGAGAATGAGACGTAATATATTGAAAATTTTTCCTTAAAACACCAGTTAATTGATGGATGGTAAGAACATCCTAAATTTCTTTTAGAATAGGAGGTATATAAATGTTTTTTAGAATAGGAGGTATAGAAATTGTTAAATGTTTTTTACCAATTTCGTGAAGCCGAAGAAGACAAGGTGTAATCGGTGATACCACACGTCGAAACATCGGATCAAGATCCTCTGCAGTTATTCCTCGTGGCGTGGTCACTGACATATGGGCCAGCCCCCAAACATCACAGGACCCGGTTATTCCCGTTGATTTTCAGCTGCTGCTAGCCTGAGCCTTCTCGGTTTCCCCCCTCGTTCGGTCCGCCTCCTCCAACCCATTCCCAGATCAAACCCATTCGCTTCCCCCTTCACCCTCCACCTCCCCCCAGATCTCTCCCTCCGCCGCCCCCGCCGGCCGGCCGCCATGCCGTCGGCCACGGAGCCCCCCGCCGCGCTCCCCCTCACCCTCGACCTCGAGGACTTCAAGGTGCCCCCCTCCTCTCCCCGCCGCGATTCGATTCGACTGGGTTTTTGTCCTCCCCTTCTTCTGCTTCTTCCAGTCCATGCTGTAATGAGCCCTGCGATGTGGCGCGGCGCCTGCGCGCGTGCGTGCAGGGGGACTTCTCGTTCGACGCGCTGTTCGGGAGCCTGGTCGACGAGCTGCTGCCGGAGTTCCGCGGGGACGACGCCGCGGGGGCGCCGACGCCGCCGCCCGTGCTCGGGGCCGCGCCGCCGGTGTTCCCCGCCGTGGATGAGCTGCTTGGGCTGTTCAAGCACTCCTGCAAGGAGCTCGTCGACCTCCGCCGCCAGGTTGGTCGCACTGCCAGTGGTGGCTCTTCTCTACATGCTGCCGGCCGCATATCCTGCCTGCGTGAGCGGGCGGTTGGTCTGCTGGTGGTGTATGCTGATGCTGTCTTGTGCGGTTTCGGTCTGACAGGTTGACAAGAGGCTTCAGAATCTGAAGAAGGAGGTGGCCTCGCAGGATGCAAAGCATCGCAAGACCCTTGGAGAGGTTAGTCAGTATGCTTTCAAGGCTTTCTTTTATTACTGTGGATAATATTAAATGAAAAAACGAGGAGACATCGAAATGGACGTAGTGGAAATGAGAAATCAGATATATCTGTGTATAGTTGTAAACTGTATATGTAGGAACTAAGAAGGGAATACAAATTGATTTAACCTACTAACCTAGTGATATATATACTTGACCAGTTCACATTGCAATGATCAACTGGGGAAATCTTATGATCACATTGTGCGTCCCTTGTCCCCTCTGATGATCTGTTCATGATCTTCAGTAAGATGAAAGCGGCAATATAAATTTGGGGTTATGGTGCTGTTATCAACAACATAGAGACCCACTGGATTAATATTAATGTTCCGTATAAGTTATCTTTATGATCAAATGCTTTGCCATTTTAAAATTTTCAGTTTCTTCACCTAATTGAGTTCTGTCATACTCATTCAAAGTTTGGAACCACATACTTTATTGACTGGCATATGGTTGTACAAACAAATGCTGATTTTCTAGCCCCTCTTTTGTTAGACTTGCAAGGACCTTTTACTTGTAGTAACCTAATTCTTAGTTGCAGACATAGTCTAGCTAAGCCATCACCTGGAAAACTCTGTAGTAGAAAAGTTTTAAAGTTGTCCTTTCAGACCATGTAATGCCTGTGTTTCTTCTCATTCTAGTTACAAGGAAATTACTGACTAGTGAGTACTGACTAGTTAATGAGCCTTTTAGTGGAAATCGATGCCAGAGTGAAATTTTTTTTTGTAGTCATTCCACATTTTGTTGTTTTGTTGTCAATGTCTACCTTACTGTTTACATCATCTGAGGAAAGAGTGTCTTTTCAATTTCATAAACCCTGCCGCTTGTTTCATAGCGCTTGGTTGCACAACAACGCCTGGTTTATTATATTGTCATGTTTGATGTTTACTCCACCCATACCCTTTTATGGTTTTAAGCTTACATCAATTAAACGGACCATAGTTACTAGGTTCATGTAAACCACCTTTGAACCCAGATCTGGATCGCATGACCTGATTCAGGGTTCGCTCATGATCTGATTCACTGTGATTGTCATATGATTCTCCTAAAATTGGTGAGCCCATGAAGGCATGAATCAAGCTGGAGAGATGAGAGAAAATGGGAGATTAGGTACCTCTTTTCTGCTTCAATAGGGTGGCTGTTGCTGCCACTCGAGGAGGGTGGTTTCCACCACCGGCCATCTCCAACCCCATTACTGTCCCATCTGTCATCTTCTGCAGTTTGAGCATGAGGTGGAGCAGCAACAAGCTTGAAGCAACTGGAGAATCTGACATGAAAGTAATGTGGTGCGTACATTGAGGCAGAGAAATCTGGGACGTGATGGCTTGGGAAGATTTGATCGGCCTGTAGCATGGCTGAATCTGGTGTGGGGGGAGTTTCGCTTGAGTGGGTGGGGGACCATGTCTGATCTTCCCAGACAGAGCTCAGGTAGTGCTGATATGGCACAGCAGGGTGGTGGATCACAGCAACAGTGATGGAGATTGGGCGCGCAGCGAATGGTGGTCAGAATTGGTGTGGATCCATCCTGAGGTGGCGTTAGTGATCACAAGGCGGCAACAGTGGGTGCGAGGGTTGTGACAATGATGATGCCTGTGGTGGAGTTGGTGATGGCAATGTATGGTGGCACACGTAATTGATGTGGCCCCGAGAAGGCGAGAATCTATAACCTGTGGTTTGGTTATGTGAATGGACTTTCAGTGAGCATCTATCTAAGCAACTCTGAGAGAAAGGGTGGCAAAGGGATTTTGGGTGAGCTGAATTGGCACAGAGCTAATACTTTCAGTTACAGTATCGTCTTTTGTGATCTGCGACCATTAATATATATATTGGTTTTTCAATTTCTGTATATAGTTTATAAAAATGCGTTAGTTTTTAATAAAACATTTAAATTATAAATTACTACTGTGAACCCATTGAACCGCGAATCTGATTACTAAGAGATGCACTATGTAAGTGAAGGGAAATCATGGATCATCTGTTAAGTTCAAGAGCAAAGAATGGTCAAGAAAACAGCTCCCCTTTCATAGTTCTGCAGCTGCATTACCTGGACGGGATTCCAAGCTCCATCTTATCTTCTTTTGTATTAACACTTTTAAGAATTGCTCTTTGAAGAGCATATTATGATAAATAACATTATAATGAAAGTTGTAAGCTCTGTTCTGGAGCTAAACTCTTTTTTTTGTTAGTTCTAACTTTCAGTTCAGATGATATTATCCAGTATGATCACATGCTGGATACCTGTAATATGTTGAGTGGTGAAGCCTTTGAAGTAAGTTTTTGTCTTGGCGTAGCCATGGAGTTGTCGTTTTTTGTGGAATCTGCACTTTCTATTGCAGTGATGGGATCGTATCACCATTACAAAATTTTGATGTTGAAATTTGAAGATTCATTTATTCTTATCAGAAAGGATGTAGTGTAACACTGTAACTCGGATGCTGGTTGACATTTACAAGAGGAAAACTGCTTTCTTTCAAATCAGTTATCTGTTCTGATGCTTGTTTTGTGCACAAGTTTCATGATGAATCTGTCAAATGGTTACCATATTCAGTTTGGCAACCCTACATATATTGCACGCATAGATAAAAGAGTGCCAGTTGATTGATTTTTATTTCCTAGCTTTAAGGAATATGAAGTGCACACAATCTATGGGATATTCATTGTATATTTTACAAGTTTTCTTCAACTTCTGAATTTTGTTTCCTTTTTTATATTCGATGTCTTATTTATCTCTCCAGCTCGAGAAAGGTGTGGATGGTTTATTTGATAGCTTTGCTAGGTTGGATTCACGCATCTCCAGTGTTGGTCAAACTGCTGCAAAAATTGGTGACCATCTACAGGTAAGTATCTCTTATGCAGTATCTGTGTCTGTAGCTAGTAGCATACTAACATAATCACTGATGATGACTTTGCTATTCATTTTATTTTTTTGTTGCTTTCTCCAGATTTATATTTGACATCTAACTCTTGTTTTGTCAGAGTGCAGAATCCCAGAGGGAAACTGCTAGTCAGACAATAGATCTTATCAAGGTAAGGTAGTTGTCACTTTGGGGATATTCTTATTCCTTTTACTGATATTTGCCATGAATTATTTTAATTGAAATATGCTTCTTTTGTAGTATCTGATGGAGTTCAACAGCACACCTGGCGACCTCATGGAACTTTCTCCTCTGTTTTCTGATGACAGTCGTGTTGCCGAGGCTGCTTCAATTGCACAAAAATTGCGTATGCTCTCAGTTGTTTTTTTAATCTCATATCATCAAATGAACAATTTACAGTTGAGCTATGACACATTCTTATACATTTCTTTTGTTTCTGTGCTGTGCACTTGTTTGCTTAATTAATTTTTTTGGACAAACACCATTCTAAGATGCTATATTCATGGAATTGTGTTTTCCCAATTTATTCTTAACTCATTGTATATGGTACCTTAAAAAATACAATACTTAGGATTTACAATGGCACATGACCTCAACTGCCATGAAAAATGCTCTTGTATTGGACATTAATTGTATGAATCTATGGTCTCGTTTATTTGAGCTGAAAGTTCATGAAAACTTTAATTTGAAAAAGTTGTGACCCCTCGAAAGACGTTTTAAAGAGTTCAAAAAATTATGAAAAAATATTTTACGAACTCTAAGAAAAACTTTTTAAAACCCCACAAAAATAGCTACAAAGTATTGCATCATTTGGCTTATACAAAAATGACAAATTTTCATTTAATTTAATTTAATTTGAGCTGAAACAAACAAGGCCTAAATGTGGCTCAGGCAGTGTCAAAAGTCCAACATGGGTGCAACTATGTACTCTTATTCATGAAATATTTTCTAACAATATAGCTGAGTTTAGAACTGTGTTATGTATTATTTGGAAAATGTCTAGAAATATATTGGGAGCTGTTTCAAGCTTTAAATAGCTGTGTTACCTATTGTTTTTGCACCCAACATGTTTATACCTAACATGGCGCTCAAAGATCAGCATGTTTTGAACTTCTGATAATATAGGATCATTTGCTGAGGAAGATGTTGGTAGGCATGGTGTACCATCTGCTGTGGGTTCTGCTAATGCAAGCCGTGGTCTGGAGGTTGCTGTTGCAAATCTTCAAGAATATTGTAATGGTGAGTTTTTTTACCCTTCAGCAGTTCACCTGTAGTTATTGTATTGAAGCCTGCTTATTACTTTTAACGTATGTTCAGAATTAGAGAACAGATTGTTAGCTCGGTTTGATGCCGCATCACAGAGGCGAGAGTTATCTACTATGGCAGAATGTGCTAAAATTTTGTCACAGGTGTGTATTCTGTGTAATGGACATGTCGCTGTTTTTCACGTTAACATTGGCAGATTATAAAAGAGAAAAAAAATTTCTTGTCTCATCGCAATGGAGGTTTACCTGTACAATCACTGGTTTTGAAACTCTTGAGTTGTCATTTTTTAAAATTTTGTAGTTACAACTTATAGGATTTAAATACAAAAAATGGGCCTGGTACTTTTGATTGTTGGGCACATTTATACATTGATGGATTAACCTTGAGAACCTATGCTCAAACAAATGTGATCGTTTGGTGCTGTTAATTTAGCTTAGGCAGAGGTTCCCTCACCCAAAGTTGTTTGGTAGAACTTAACTAGACTTCTAAATTTTAACTTATTTGTGGAAAAGAGCTTAAGCTTAGGACTTCAGGTTGAAAATAATCTATTTTTGTGCCCTGATTTTTTTTTGATAGTTCTAAGAGTAGGCACTAGGCTCTGCAAATAGTATTCAAGAGGATACTTGACTTACTACATTTTAAAATTATTGCAGTTCAATCGGGGAACCAGTGCTATGCAACACTATGTTGCAACACGACCAATGTTTATTGATGTGGAAATTATGAACACTGATATTCAAGTTGTTCTTGGTAATGAGGGGCCACAAGCTGACTCCAGTAGTATTGGGGAAGGTCTATCTATATTATACAAGGAAATTGCAGGTGTTTATAACCTATACTCTGAGAATTAGTGTTTATAACTAGACTTTGATGATTCTTCTTCATAGTGATCTGATTCTTTTTGCTGCTTCAGATACTGTGAGGAAAGAAGCAACTACAATAACAGCTGTCTTTCCTTCTCCAAATGAGGTTATGTCAATTCTTGTTCAGGTTTGTCAATTAAGCAGTGTTCTTTGTGTGTTCACCATGATTTATCAATTTGATAAAATAATACTTTTTTACTTTGCTTTACAGCGAGTGCTAGAACAAAGGGTAACAACAATTCTTGATAGGCTTTTGATAAAGCCATCTCTTGCTAGCTTACCTCCTATAGAAGAAGGTGGCCTTCTACAGGTAAGCACACTGTGCACATTGTACTTTCAAACTGTAGCCTTTTGTCAAAATTTCACCCTAGATGAGATCTTATTTTTATCAAATTGAAATGGCAGTATCTAAGAGTTCTGGCAGTGGCATACGATAAGACAAAAGAACTTGCTAAGGAGTTGCACTCTGTTGGTTGTGGGGATTTGGACATTGAAGGTACCTTTTATTGCATATTATTTTAGATTAGTTGCATCTTACTATATTTTTTTTACATAGTTAACTTTTGGGTTTGTCTGTTTGGATGCCATAAAAAAATTTTGGCTTAAAATAATCCCATTGAAGGTTCCTTAGTGTGATTCTTTTACATATGTAGTACAGTTGCAATCTATTGACTAGCATCTTGATGCTCGCTCTCTCCCAGGTCTAACTGAATCCATATATGTTGCCCACAAAGATGAGTACATGGAATTTGAGCAGGCATCACTCAATCAGCTATATCAATCCAAGGTTATATCTTTGCATTTGTAGGATGTAATAATTTTATGTACCATATTTTGTAAAATTGAGCTGGTATGCAGATGGCTGAATTGAGAGCTGAGGCCAAGCAACAGTCTGAGTCAACTGGCACAATTGGACGTTCAAAAGGAGCATCTTTGACTACATCACCACAGCAGCAGATATCAGTTACAGTAGTGACTGAATTTGTTCGCTGGAATGAGGAAGCAATATCCAGATGCACGTTGTTGTTTTCTCAGGTTGTGCCGAAGCCTCTTGTGCGATATTCATTACTTGTGCTTGTATATTAAGGAATTACTTGCTTTTGATTGTTTATTTAAAGCTTCCACATGTTGGCCGTCACTCTATTACTGGGTAAAAGTATTTCTTTATTTGTACTGATTAGTCATCATATCTTGAACGCGTTATGGAATTCCTTTACTAGAATATTCCTAGTTATTACTATAACTTATAATCATAAGAGGATCCATCAAAAGTTAAACGAGGGGTTAGACATGCTAAAGTTCAAAAAGGATGGGTAGGCAAAACACATGCCACTGGCATGGATATACATATAATTTTAAAATTCAGAAGGTCATTGGGCTCTTATTGGCAATAATAATTTTTTTTTCAAGAATCTGAAAGTTATAGTGGCGGAGAGGAGAGCGAGATGCATGGGGAGGGAGGAGGGAACGGATCAGAGAAGATGACACCACGGCCCAGATCCAGTGTGGACAAGCTCATAGCAGGACATCATAGTTTGGTGTGGTCTGAACTGCCCAATCCTTTTGGGTTTTCCCTGATCTGTCCTTGGTCACCGCCGCAGCGTAAACTGCTTGCTGCCACCACCGCTGGTTGCTATCCTATGGCTCCTCTCCCTTTCTCTCCTTTGTTACCTCCCTCCTGGGCCTCAGCCACCCCCTCCCGCCCAATTCTCTCTTCTCACCCCCCCCCCCCCCTATTGCTGCTATGCTTGTAGCCTTCCACCAGCTGAAGCATGGAATAGGACAGACGGTGGCCGCTAGGAAGGTGGGTGCGAACTGGGAAGGTAGGTGTGCCGGTGTGGAAGTGAAAATGACTTAGGGCATGGGGTGAGAAGAAAATGGGCCGGGCTGGCCATGGTTTTAGTTGCTAGCGTGAAAGTGGAGACTTGGGCTTGGTATTTTATTTCCTTAGTATTTTTATGTTAAAAATATATGTGTAGCTGACAAATTCTCGAATCCTATTTTTGAGAGCTTGTTGAATTGGACGCATGAACCCATGTTGAAATTGGATGCCCGTGTCCATGTCCGGATTACACAGGTACTTTGACCAGAAGAAACCAGACTAATTAGCTTTTCTGTGTGAAGTGACCTCCAAGGACCAGATTGGGGGACATGCAGTTGACCAAGAAAAAAATCGGATGGCCCAAACAGGTTTTAGTTGAATAGGCTGACCCAGATAGGTTTTAAAATCAAGCTCGTCATGGTTCTTGTGAACTTATGAAGTTTGGTGGCTTGGGCGAGAACTGACAATTCATTTAGTTAATTTCCTGATGCATAAGCTTCTGCTGTCTAGTTGCGCTTCATTAGCTAAGGTAGAGTAGAGAAAATTACATAAGTTGGGTAGAGATTTGTTAAAGGTGTGACTTTTGACTTCTGAGTGATGGCAGGCTTGCACTGTGAATGGAAATAACATTTGTCTACTGCTTTATGCACAGACTTCTTTTATACTAGTATTGGTGTTCCATATACATTATTAATGGCGTATAGTATTGAGCTAATCTAATGCTATATGCTTTTCATTATTTAAAGTTCACATATAATATTTGATAGTGAATATGATAAACATGTGGTCAAATTGGTGATCCACCGCTTTGACTGATGACCCAGTGAGCTGAGAGCTTGACGTCTTGACTGTGTCAACGGAATGGGTGGGTCTGATAATACTGCTATTCTTCTGACAGGAGTGATTTGAATTATTAACTTTTGCAGCCTACTACTGTTGCAGCTGATGTAAAATCTATATTTGCGGGCTTGCTTGATCAAGTAAGTATAGAACTGCAGACCATAATAACATATTACATATGACAATTTTTGGAACATTATGCAGGAATATTATGCTCATCTGATGAAATTTTGTTTGCTTCATAGGTAAGCCAATATTTAACTCAAGGGCTTGACCGTGCTAGAGAGAGTTTAAATGAGGCTGCAGCTTTACGGGATAGATTTGTCATTGGTACAAGTGTCAGTAGAAGGGTGGCTGCTGCTGCTGCTTCTGCAGTATGTTTGCTTTCCTTTGAATCAAGTGCTGTTCATTTTTGGCAGTCAACATACATTTTTTCTTTTTCTTAAAAAACATATTTATCTTTTCCAACATGTATTATTGGATGGACAATTTAGCTAGGTTTTTGAAACATTGCAGGCAGAGGCGGCGGCCGCTGCTGGGGAGAGTAGCTTTAGATCTTTCATGATCGCTGTGCAGCGTTGTGCCAGCAGTGTAGCTATTCTTCAGCAGGTAATATGTACAGACAATTGCTAGATATCTAACCTAGGTTGCTAGGCAATGAACACCTATTTCCCCCTTTTCTTCTCTGCAGTACTTCTCAAATACCATATCACGGCTCCTGCTGCCTGTCGATGGTGCGTATCCATCTGCTTGTGAAGATATGGGGTCCGCAGTATCTGTTGTTGAGGCTGCTGCTCACAAAGGGTTGCTACAATGTATTGATACCGTCATGTCTGAGGTTTGGACCTTTTATTTTCCCTATCTAAAAGAAATTTATGAGTCCATGTTCCGTTTTATGGAGAAATAATGAAGAAAACTATTCTATATTAATTTCTGAACTGGTTAAATTATTGGATCAACAGACTGATGAATAATCTATAATTGTACAAATTGATCTCATGATACCTGTATGTTAGAAAAGATATGACTTGGGCCGCACGCGTTTGGGTGTCGCAACGCGTAGCGTAGCGTTGCGTTGCGCGCGCGCTCGGCTGAAATTTAAATCCGCACGCAACGCTCGTTCGCGCAACGCCTTGATGCAACCTGTGATGAATTCATGCATACCTTTTCCAACTGCCAAACCATTTCCACTGGCTTGGCTTCGCAGGTTGAAAGATTGTTGTCTTCTGAACAGAAGGCTACAGATTATCGATCACCAGATGATGGAGCTGCACCAGATCATCGGCCAACTAATGCTTGCATAAGGTGCTCTTTTGTATGTTTAATGACTAGCATGGTCGAATGTAACTGAATGTAACTAATGTATGGTTCTTGGTTATTTCAGAATTGTAGCTTATCTCTCTCGTGTACTTGAAGTTGCATTTAGTGCTCTAGAAGGTCTCAACAAACAGTCCTTTTTGACTGAGCTGGTATGTTATCAATTGTAAATCTTGACTTTTAAACTTATTATTTTCTATTGTGAACCACTGATGGGCAAACTCACAAAATCAAAAAGGTTGAAAAAAATACTATTGGGACATGATATTGGATCATTTTTATACTATTGCCGATACTTCTTAGCACAAGAGTGCTCTTTGTCCTTACATCTAATGTGTCTTGCAAGTAGGAAGAAGTTAGTCTTTAATTACAAACTGACTCAACACTCAAAAACTTTTGGCACTTGTCGCATATCAAATGTTACTAAATTCATACGACAAACAAACCCATGTGAATACAGAGCCTGAGCCAGCTAGTGCTGATACTGCACTGTAATTTTTACAGTATGCTTGCATTCATGTTGGTAATGCTTACTTCTGGTTCTGATACACAGTGCATATATCTTACGCAAAAAATTACACCATAAATAACCCGAGCTATGCATTTTAGGGAAATCGCTTGCATAAGGGGCTGCTTAACCATTGGCAGAAGTTCACATTTAGTCCCAGGTAAATCTCTATTGTTGTCAACAGATAGATTCTGCATCTTTACATTTTGGTTCTTCTGTTCAAGATGTTTGCTAATTCTGTTACTTTGTGGTGCAATACTTCATACCTTTTGTGGTAATTTTCATTTATCATTTTATTGTATCAATTGTAAGTGAGGAGAAGACCTCACTAAGTATGTATTTATCTGCCTAAATTATATACTGAACAAAAGGACACATCAAGTGACCTTAAACCTCATGCGTTATAACCATGGTTCAAGAAGACTCTAGTCAGTCGGCGAGGCTAGCATGGGACTGGTAGCGACTAGACAGGATTCTTTTGGAGTCAATTGAAATTCATCGAAACTAATTGGAACTAATTGTAATTCATCTGGGGATTCATTGAAATTAATTGGAATTAATAAGGATATTGCTCTAGATCATTTTACTTTACCCCTTATTATGAAGGCTTCTTTTGTGTGCAAAACTGCATTATGCTGTCAAGGTTCCCTAACCCTCAAGTGGTGGCACCTGCATGGTGCAAAAATATGGGACTAACTTGTGCCTGTTTCCTTTCCAATTAGCAGATGGATCATCTTAAACAGTTCTTGCTTCATGCAATGATGCAACCAATTAGCCAGCGAGAAAGCTAGCTGGGCTCTCACTAGTTGCTAAAAAACATGAATTAATTCGAGTACGATCTGATGCATCAGCCATATGCAATCTAGATGCACCAAACTTATCTCTAATAAACTGACTTGTCCCTAATAAATCAGACCCACATCGCCTGCCATATGGGATGCTGATCGTAGCAGCTTCTCATTGAGTGACCTGAGAAGTATTTCTTGATCAGTGTTTGCCCTCCTTAACCATCAATTAAGGTTTTGGTAGTGTTGGTTTTCAATAGAATTTATATGCTTCTGGTTAAGAGATAGCAAGACCAAGAGTATGGTATAAAACAATATGGTCATGCCCCCTTTTGTAACATGTGAACTAGCCATTTATGTAAATTTACAAAGTGGTTGTCTTGGCAGAGGTTGACTTTACAGTGTCGTGCTTGTTTTTGCAGTGGTGGGCTACGGTTGAAACGTGACATTACTGAGTATGGGGAATTTGTTCGTAGCTTCAACGCCCCTTCCATAGATGAGAAGTTTGAACTGCTTGGAATGTAAGGCTGTTTTGCCTGTAGTTTCTTTAATTTATTTACGATGGTTGTTGATTTTCTATTTGTCTTGTGTTTGTAGCATGGCGAATGTCTTCATTGTTGCGCCAGAAAGTCTAGCTTCCTTGTTTGAAGGAACCCCCAGCATTCGGAAGGATGCCTTGCGGTACTATCTGCATAACATGCATTATGATTTTCGGATATATGTCCAATCAACATGTTCAAACAAAGATATGTCTAATTGTCTTCCAAAAAAAAGAAAAATATGTCCAATTGACAAAGTCTAATCAGTTGCTGTTTACATTTGAGACTAAAGCTGGGATCTGAATTGCAGGTTTATTCAACTCAGGGATGACTATAAGACTGCAAAAATTGCTTCAATGCTTAACAGTATCATGTCTGAATAATTGGCACTTGATGTCGAGCAGCACAAGTACTTTGCTGCATAGCGGTGCAAGGTTATGAATGCCGTAGGGTCCTCTGTAATGATTTTGACCATCAATTCGTCTGTATAGGAGTGCTTCAAAATTATGTTCATTCGTTGGCCCAGTTTGTCTTTTTTATTTTTTATATTTTGACCTTTTTGGGGTTGCTGAATTCAGAGTTGTACATGTGGTATGTGTCGATGAACGATGAGGCCTCTGTAGTATGCTGAATATGTATAAGCATTAATTATGTAGAGATGGTAATTGGGTACCGAAACAACATTTGTTGTCTCCGAGTCAAATAAGCACGATTGATCATTCTCCAGTGCTTTGTGAATAGCACGATGGAGGAAGTCTGGAGGAAGTCAATTTCAGCGTTATTTACCATTGCGTATTACTATTTTATTTTTTTTTGTTAATTTGTAACAATTTTTTTAGTAGTCCTTCAAAGATCCTAAAACTATTTTTTTATTTTTTAATCTTTTGATTTTTTCTGAATACTCTTATTAAATTTGATAGAGTAATATGCCCACGCAACAATACGCTGAAAAGAACAACAATACGCTGAAAAGAACAAGATCTATATCCGCATGGCACATTATTGGGATTGACTATTGAGCGGCGCTAGACTTTAGAGTTTTTGTGCAGTAAAATAGCGGAAGGCTTGATTTTTTTTTACACAATGATAAAAAATAGAAGACATGGTGTCCTAAGAGGCTTTCTTTTCTATGGGATACCTGTTTTTTTTTTTTGAAATTTGATGTACATAATTTTGTTGTTACTTTAATGGCTTTTATCACCTTGATAAACGATACCTCATGGCACTTTAATTTGAACCGAGGTCGTCCATTAGGTCAGATCGTCGTGGTACTTTGATTTTTATCGTGAAACAAACCTGATGTCCACCTCTCCGTCCTTAGATACCAATACCCCCTTCCGTTTTTAAGAAAATGAACATGCTATATATCTATGTTATAAATAACATTAAAATATATAAAAAAAATAATGTGGGAGTTGTTTATTGATTTATATGCACACTTTATATTTCTAAATAAGACCATCAAAATTATATGTATTATATATAAAAAAGAGGGAGTGATCATAAGTAATGCCTACCTCTTCGAGGATGTAAAAAAGGTTTTTATTGTATAGGAGTTAGGTGACAATGAAAAAAAGAGATGAGAGCGTGAGTACGAGAACATCCAATGGCCAAAGCTCGTTGGCCGCTCCACCCTTCTGACTCTGGTGATGTTGCTGGAGTTGGGATAGTGATAGAGATCGTCACCTCAAAACATTATATTTTTATCATATCTAGCTTTACAGAGTTAGACTTTGTTGTTCATCCATTACTATGTGGCAATGATTTAATATTGTAATAAGCTTCCACTTAAGATTTCATTGTGTGATGCTTGTCTTCGGCTACCGTGTCTTTGATAAGGTTGGTACTTATGGTCCTCTATCTGTTTGTTTGCAACTGGGATTTATGCCCCATAGTGGGAATTTTGTCCATGACAGTGTTGGATGCTTTTGTCGATCTGTGTCAACGAAGGCAGACTAGAGAAGAATATGCTGGAGGAGCTGAATTGAGGTGTTTATGATAATCTTTGGCAAGAAAAATGCATGCCTTTTAGAACATGCGAAAATTCCTCATATGATACCGCGAGCACCATAGCACACATGTTATAAATGTTTGGTACGAATGAGAAGAATGCAAGTCGATCTCAATATCGTTGAAGTAGGTGTTAGCTCCAATAGCAGGTATTTTTTAATTATTTTTCTATGTTTGTAACCCCTTTCGTCACCTTTAACGATTTGTTATTTGCAGTACCTCAAGTGCTAAATAAAAAAAGAGTTCACAAACCTTTTTACAATCTTTTTAACTCTTTGGTACCTAAGACGCGAGTTGTGCTGAATCTAATGACTCAAAATAAAATAAGCATCAACTCACGGCACTTTGGTGCCACATCTTCATCTAAAAAGGCACAGTCGTATTTCCACATTTTCTCGCCCTCTCTTACCATATCGTCGCCACGCCGTCGACCACCGCCGCAGCTGAGTTCCCTACCGCTTGGCCGGCCGAGCCCAAACGAGCTCACGCTCGCATGACCGAGCAATCACGACGGCAGGACACACATAGGTGATTGACGGCGGACTCGCGACGGGGGTCGTCCTGTCGACAGATGACAACTAGAGTTTTTGAGACGGGGAAAGAAATAACTACTTCGTAAAATACCATCTCTTTCCCCTTCACAAGGCCAGCACATCTTTCCTAGATGCCTCCCAACCCCGTGCAACTGCTGAGCAACTACGTTGGTGCATCCCATTTTTAAGTTTTGTTGAATCAAATCCAAATGTCAGGCCCTATGCAAGGCCGGTCCTGGCATTTTGGGGGTCCGTGGCGAAAATTTATATGGAGGCCCCATCTACCTCCTCATATATATATATTATATATATATATATATGTGTGTGTGTGTGTGTGTGTGTGTGTGTGTGTGTGTGTGTGTGTGTGTCGAAACACTAGGGTTACTCTTTAAAATTTTTTTCCATAGCTTCTCTCTGCGTTTCTATGAAGTCATCCGTCCGTTTTCCTTTTCCTTTTTTCGCTACCGGATGGATACTTTCTCGATGATATGATATCACAAAGCACTGAAAATAAAAATAAACGCATCAAAGGATGAATTGAAAAGAACTCTATACCGTTTATTTAGTTCATGGAATTGAAAAGAAAAATAGAATACACATAACACATACACTACGAAAAAGCAATCGTACGTTGCAGGGCACTGGGCACAGATTGCTGATCGCACTAGATCCGGAATTGTGATCACTGATTGGCGGCCAGTCGGCGTCGCCGCGTCGGCGACCTCCACGGCTCCACGAGGCACGAGACGCCACCGAGTCGGCCGAGCCGCCGAGACCGGAGACGGCAAGACCGCGAGACGCGAGACGCGAGTGGAGGCCGAGGCGCCGACTCCGAGCCACCGCCGAGGGTAGGGTGTCGCGTGATGCGAGTCGCGTGATCGCGTGACGCGTGATGCGTCGGGCTCGGGCCATCCGCCGTCGAGGCTCTGGAGGCTTCTCGCGACTGCGGACTGCCTAGGAGTGAGGAGTACAGGCCCATAGCCGGATAGCCCCATACAACATACCTGCATGTATGCATACCTGGGTGGCCCATGAACTTTGGGGGCCCAGGGCGGCCGCCCCCCTGCCCCCCCAGGGCCGGCCCTGGCCCTATGCAGCCAACACTGGCATCTAGTATGTATGTAGCTAGCCTAGTTTGGCTTCCATGCATACATTTCAAGCTTTGTTCTAAATAGCTTACACCTCTCCTTTCCTATGCATTTAGGCACCTATATATTGGATAGGAGGAAGAATGAGCTAAAAGAGTATCACAGGCTGTGCGGAAGGAGGCTAGGCCTGCCTTGACGATGGAATATGAGCTGTTTTGTGCAGCACTGCAGCTCCATGAAGAGGGCTTTTGAGAGGCCAACTCATTGCTTTTAGTACAATAAATTAAGAAGCTCAGAGCATCCCAGCAGGGGAGCCATCAGCTAGCTGCCTGCATCGAGCTTACAGCGGCATGCAGTTGGCGGACTAATTTTTTGAAAACAAGTTGTGAAAACAGGCTATAGCTACTGTGAAAGGAGGGCTGCTGCATGCGCGAGTAATATAAGCTCTATAACAGTGTTAAATAGTCTGGTAATATACAGGTCCTGCTGAGGATGCTCTCATAGTTTTGTTTACTAACCAATGAAGTGTCTTTAGTCTTGATGGATTTAAGTGGAAGCATAAGCAAGGCATCTTGGATGTACGTCCATGATGCAGAAATTGAAAGAAAAAAATATCAAATTGGTTTGTATATTATATCAAGCATTGACCAGTCCCCAAGTATCAAAATCAAACTTAACTCGTCCTTAGACTAGTCAACAAGGCGGTTTGCGAAAGTTTTCATAGATTTGATGGTCACATAGCATCCTCTCTCCCTCTCTTCTCTCTCCCCAAGTCATGTCTTCTCTCCACCCCACTCTCTCTCTCTCTCTCTCTTTCTCTCTCCAATACGGTCCCTCCACCCTAGCTAGTGTCACTCCATCGTCCTTCCCCACTTCCACCTCCACCGATCTGATAGCCACCTTTCTCCGCCGAGTTCATAACTTCCCTCGATGCCGCCGAGATTGCCGCTCTATGCTACCTTCCTCTTGTTGTCGTCTCCCTCTCACTCATGTCTTGTCGATATCCAAAATCTAATGGAGCGTAGCGGAGGCCAATCACCATAGCATTATTGATGTTAAATATCATCATGTTCGTGGTGTTAGATAATATTAATGGGCCCATCAAGCAAGTTGCCTTGCCAGGGACGTCTGGGGGGTGGGGGTGGGGGTGGGGGGGTTATGAATGGTACAAAGCCACACTTATGGTCAGTCTTGTACTCCACCTGTGAAGATATGTGTTGGTGCGCTATGATATTTAGCTTATGGTTTAGTTGACTTCCAAGCCAAATATTTTGGTTTCTCCAATCCGTTTCTTCAAAGTTAACCGCTTCTCAAATTATTTACAAACAAGTAGAACAACGGAACAATGCAGGCCGACTTATCAAGCTCTCGAGGTTGTTTTTCAGCAAATAAGCTCTAGAACAGTGTTAAATAGTCTGGTAGTACTACGTTATGATCTATGAAGAGCCTTTTGTCTGTTCAACTACTTATTGCTATTATTGGCTTCGCTTTTATTTTCATTTTCCAATTCATTTTCTCCAAGAAGGAGTTTCAAACATCAAATTTCTGATATGTAGCGAAACATCAAGCAAATAATCTTGAACCGTGGAACATAAAAAATTTTACAAGGATGTCCAAATTTTAAAGAATTTGAAGGAAGTACACTTTATGGTACGAACCTTATTGGCTTATTGTTTGAGCGCTTGATGCCACCATAGGAAAAAAAGTGTGATTAACACTTGGACGTTTGATCTTAATTGGTGTCATACGCGCGCCTACTCCTACCGTTTCTATTCCTATTCCCGTGCTTTTTTAGCAGCAACTAGCTCCTCAAACCATGTTTAATGGTAATATCTATTTATGTTCAATTTGATATCAACACTATTTGATCGTTGAACAGCCTTCCCTCATAAGGTCGAGCTAAGTCATGGTGGCACGAAAGAGAAGAGAGAGGGCGAGAGGTGGCTGTCTAAAATTTATAATTTATTTTACAATATTGTCGTATAAATTTATAATATTTTTTTAAAGACACTTCATATCAAAGGAGGGCTCAACGATGATATAAGACAAGAACAAACTAAGGGTGGCACCAGAGAGCACGTGAAGATTAGGAATTTCTTACAACTTCATCAAGTGGATGCTTCATCAATTACTGTGATTAAACGGACACCCCTCGATGTTGGATCCCCATCTATAAATAGTACAAGGCCGAGCTGCGGCCCCTCCACCTCCCTACGTGGCGTTTTTTTGCCCCCGCGATGGCCACGTCGCTCCGTTCGTTCCCGGCTGTTTGATCGCTCGCGTCTGGCAGATCCGGCCGTCCATTTATTTTTTACGTATAAAACGATTTTTTCCACGCAAATATAAGCACCGCGGGAGCTTTGCTGGGTTGGCTAGCTGGTTCGTTTTTCAGCTGGGAGCTCGTGGATCGAATCCTGCCTGCGCTTCTTTTTCCCACCGCTTTTCCTCGCGTCGCGCGCGTCCGGCGCTTCGCTTTTTTCCTGCCGCGCGTGCCCCCGCAAAGCTTTTTCCCACCACCGCCCCCCGGCGCTTCGCTCGGCTCGCCTGTCTAGTATATGAGTAAACGGCTACAACAAAGGAAGGACTCTCGCCCCCGGTGCTTCGCTCGGCACGCCTGTCTAGTATATGAGTAAACGGCTACAACAATGGATGGACTCCTTATGTTTCCTAGTGCATCCCACTCCTACCATCTCACCACTGAACATGTACTTCACTATTCTCTCTTGTTGCATGCATTTTATATGGCACCACAACGGATGGAGATGCTAATTAGCAGTAAAGCAGTGCTGAAAAAAAGAGAGCAGGAGAGAGTGACCGAGTGAAACGTGATGCATCTATATATGGTGGCTTATCGTCCCCCCACCCTCCAGGCATTTAAAGTCCATGACTCCACGTCAAGTTGAAGGTCGTTCTCAAAGTACACAAATTAATCTCTTCAATAAATCAATTTGTTAGGATATATATATATCCTAATTAAGGTAATTGGTCAATGAGTGGTTCTAGCTAGTGCAGGCTATGAATGACGTGTGCATGTTGCGTGATTAAGGGAAAAAAAAGACCGACTAGTGCGTAGACACCTACGCAGTCATTTTCCATCGTCTCCCTGTCTCCGCGAGCATCCACCTCTCCTTCTCGACTGCCCCTCCTTCATCAGCAGAGCCACCTCTTCTCTTCTTCCTCCCTTTGCACCTGCTTCACATGAATTCATCACCACCACCATTGCTAGCACACCTATCGCATGAATATTTTTTATAACCCGCAAGGGAATGATGACACATTATAATCCCCGACGTTTTGTAACTCTCCTCAAATAGTGAAATTTTGGCAGTCGGTGCCCATGGTTTTTTCCTGCAAGGGTTTTTCCACGTTAAAATTTGTTTATCTTGTTCCTTTTAGTTTCGATCAACTTTATGTTTACTCATGTCGATTTCTAATATCTCTTTCTCTATCTCTCCCTAGTCGATGCCATGGTTTGGCCACCGGTGACCAACTAACCACTGCCATCACTAGCAATCTCTTTGAATTGCTACTCATAGACGTACACCACCTTTCTTTCTCCACCCTCCCTGGTGCCTAAAGTGGCGTCAGAGAGGGAGAGAGAGGTGGTAACTCAGCATGAAGTTGGTTTGTGGTGCTTGGAGAAAAAGGGAAATGAGAGAAAGAGGTGGGGAGAAAGAGGCTCCAGCGGTGGCAACTCCTGACCCAGTCTCCACGCCACCCAGGCTAGTGTCGTGTGCCTCCGCCACCATCGTCATCCGCATGGCCCGAGTTGTGTGCTTCCATTGTGTGTCGCCTCCATCGCCGTTGTCTGCTGGGTCTAATTGCTTCAATACATAGATGATTAGAGAGAGCGAGAGAGATTAGAGATAGAGGGGTGAGGTGGACAACGAATGTGTCGACTTGTCACCTGTGAGCAACAAGACAGTCCCGATGAATTTCAGTTTCCTCCAATGTGACAGCCTACCGTGTCTAGTTTTTTTTTTCGTCAAACTGAACGTCTGTTGATGTTTTCATCATCAGTGTCTACAATGCCCTACCGTGTCTAGGTTTTTTCGTCAAACTGAACATCACCAGTGTCAAGGATGGCCTTCGTGGGTGAACCACGGGAGCTAAAACAAGCTTCTTTTAGCTTAGTCCTTCAATTTCTTTTACCATCTTTAGTTACACATACTTTTTCCTCTGTTCAATGAACAGGAGAAGCAATTTCTTTTTCCTAGAGATAAAACAACCACTTAATATGGTATCAAAATCAGAGGTCTCGAGTACGAATCCTAACCGGCGCAATTAAATAAGCCGCTTACTGCTATCCCGTGTTTGATGTATGAGGGAGCCGCAATGTGAGAGAGAGTGTTGAAATAAGTGAATTGTCCACTCTTTCTCATATGCTTACATTTTTTATGAACTGATCGACGCATATAACTTAATACCCACTGCTTTTCCATGTCTGAGACTCGAGGGAGACTCCACGTGAGGGGTGTTAGTATTTTTTGTTATTTGCCACATGTGTCTATACAACACAAGAGGCACGATATTTGGTATCACAGTTCGGCACGATTGACTACGTCTGCGAGGCTCTGTAGCCACAATTTGGATGGTCCGATGTGGCTGTACTAATTGAGAAACAGAACCCATAAACAGAGCTCCACTTAATTTATACTTTCAACACAACCGACCGTGTCTGGAAGTCGGAATCACGCTGGGAGTGTCGGAGTGACGACTTATGGAGGAGCTTGCAGCCAAACAGCACCCTGCACGCCGATGCCATGCAAACGGGGCTAACATCTCCGCTCTTCACCGGCATCGGGACGCAGAGGCGTGGTTAGCCGAGCGTGCACATGATGTGGCTTTCCACGGCTACTTTGATGACCTAAAAATCGTCTCAATGTCCACTTGGTGCATGCCTCCGTGCCTGTATAACCGGTTGGAATGGCACATCACGATTTAAAAACTAGCAGAGGAGGAAAATACTTGTGCCACGTGATTTTTATGAACAACAAAAAAAAGTATCATATATGATATTCTAATACCCATATATTGTTTTCGCAGAGAGCTGTTAGATTCATTGATATATTTAGTCAAAAATCCCTACAGATGTGTTGAAATCTGTCCCAAATGATGTTTTTTATTACAAGGTGGTAACAGCTAGCAACTAACAATCGTAATGCAGTATGAACTTCAGTATATCCATGCGAGTGAGTCACTGCTCCTGCAAGAGATTAGAGTCGCAGGACAGATGGATGGAATCATCCTCAGTCTCGGGATCTTTGGCAATGAAATGAGACGCAACCTTCAAATTTGAGAATTGCCGCAAATCGAACGTCTGTGCTAAAAAATTGAATGTTAGTTCCAAACAGTTCTTAAAAATAAACTGTTCAGTGCAGGTGACGTGGGCACATGGCTGCGTAGAAACGTGGATCGAGTCAGCTTGTGTGCTCTGCGTCCGATGTTTCTGATCTAATGGGGTGTTCGATCAGAAGCATTACCACTGAAATTTTTGCAGAAAAGGAGGGGGGCTGTTCATCTTGCAACTATATATTTTCCCTATGCTGCGTTTAGGATGTCATCTACTTGCACAATATTTTCCGATGCCTTAGGATTGGTCAAAATGGGCAATAGAATCCATATCTATCCATAGACCTCTTTTAATAATTTCGATTTCGAAAAAGAATTGATACTTTCTACCCCTACCTTATCTATTATCATTTCAACGATCAATTTCTCCCATAATGATATCTATACTACCTAATATTATCATGATATCAACCAATTTCATTTTTTTAACTAATTGTGGAAGAATTTCAAGTTAATAAAACCGGGTGGGCGAATTTTTATCTCCAGGGGAAAAGACTATTATCTCCTACACTTGCACAATATTTTCCGATGCCTACCAATCCTATTGGATCAGTTCTTTGTTGCCTAAATTTGCTTCAACTTCTAGCCAGTGAAGCAAGGCAGAGAGAACACATGGACACTCTGCTGCACCCAACATGCATCAAGCATATAGCTACCTCAATCTATATGAAGCACTCTCCAGCAAGAAAAGGACTCGTCCTGTCTCCTCACTCCACAATCCACATTGTGTGCACACTATTAATAATCGCGCGCATCAATGCCAGTACGTGCTCCTCGAGTCGCATTAATGGAGCTACGCATACGATTGCACGACTATATATTTTGGGTCCTACTCGATATGATTATTTATGTTCGTAGCTTTGCTTCCACACTGATTATTCATGCTTCTGGGTCTTAGTTTCGTCGTCTCAGCGACACTTCTATGCTCAAACGAATCGTGCTTCCACATCGCCTAATTTAGTGTATGTTGACCTAATTAACATAAAAGCCTCATGAAATAAGGAACTTAGATAAATAGAGTATTTGCTATATCTTAGCCAGTAAAAAACATATTCATTTTAGAAGAACCGACATATATAAGGTTATTAACTAGCTACGTCGGATCTAAATAATAACCGACACATATATTATTCTCAATAGTATTTAATGTTACGTAATTTCATAACTTATTTAGGAAAAAGTACTGATTTGATCTCTTATTTATGTTTGTTTGATCAATTGGCCCCTAGACCCAAAACAGTACTTTAACCAGTCCTCCAAATATCAAAACCGGCTTGACTGGTCCTTTAACTGATCAAAAGGGGGTTCCGGGATTTTTTTTGCTTGTGTGGTGTCCACGTGGACGGTTTTTACTAACATGATGGCCACATGACATCCACCTCACTGCCTCCTTCTCTAACCTCTCCTCTCTCTGATCTCTCCCTATCTCTCGAATCTCAATCTCCTCCACGCCGGGCACCACCACGAGGAAGATGGCGGTGCTCGCCGCTGGCATGGAGTAGGCTAGGGCGGCAACCTATATATGGGGGCACGACAATGGAGTGGGGACATGGGTAGAGGGCCTGGCGGTGAGGTCCACAGCACGGCATGGAGCTCCTCAGTGAGTTCCTTTGCCTTCACCAACCTCCTTCCTCACCCATGGCGTGACCTCCTCCTTCAATGCTTACAGCATCCCCTACTTCTTCCTTTACCTGCTCCACCAAGCTCGCCAATGGAGATGGTGGTGACGACAGAGGTGTAAAGTGGAGTATGGGATGGTGGAGGACAGACATCCACGGATGCGGTGATGAAGGGAAGATAGCGACGACGGAGAAGGGCGGAGGCGGTGGTGGCGCTCAGGATGGCGGCAGAGGGAGGACGTTGTTGTACGTTGAGGGCGAGGAAGAGGAAGATGGTGGCAGTGCGGGATGACGCCGATGTTAGGGAAGGAGGTAGGCGCTCGGGTGAGGAAGAGGAAGGCAGCGCCGTAGGGTGGAGGAGGTAGATGAAGCGTTGGAGGAGGGGCGGAGGCGCAAAAGAGGAAGAGGAAGAGAGGTGAAGGAGGTGATGTTGAGGAGGATGTTGCCACCTGGGAGGGAGGAGGCCGGCTAGCTTGAGTGGATGAGAGAGAGAAAGAGAGTGGGAGAGAGATTAGAGATGAGGGGAGAGAGATTAGTACAGATGGCATTCATGCATGCACAGGGCCGTTCCTGGCAATTTGGAGGCCCGGGGCAAAAATAAAAATAGGGGCCCTTATGTCAGTAATACATATACGATCTTTTTAATTTCATTAGATGCATGGCACTACAAACATGGCCACTAATTATAAATCACCCTTAAAATTTAGAAATATGTCATCTACACTCTAAAAGGTGAGGAGAAAGTAGATGAATTTTGATGATCGAGTGCCGGTGGAAGGATGCGGCTTAATATGATTAGAATGGTATTTTGAATTAGCTTATTAATGAACTCGTCCTCATTCATATGTGCAATGAAGTTGAAACTGTTGGGACTCATTGCTAATGTGGATTAGTGTTTATGGGAAGCCAAAGGACAACGAGACAGAAAATGAATTTAAATTATTGAAACTAAAGCTAGAGTCTAAATTGATAGCACGTATCGTACATTACTCTATTCATATCTAATTTAGGCCCTACTAAACATATCATTACAAAATTACGATGTTGCAGAAATAGGTATTACAGATTTCTTTGAACAACAACTATAAGAGATTTTAAGGAGTCTAGTCATTGGTATACTTGGAGTTAATAAAGAAACAAAAACATGAGAAAACAAATGAATTAATGAATGAATAACGATATTTTTTATTTCTTATGCATATATAACTACATATATAAGCTACATGAATCGAATTTTGGGGCCCCTGCTGTTCGGAGGCCCTGGGCGGTCGCCCCTCTCGCCCTCCCCCAGGAATGGCCCTGCGCATGCAAAGCCCATCATGTCACTAGCCACATCAACAAAAACCATCTTAAATCTGGTCGAAGAACCGGTCAAGGTCCGATTTTGAAGAATGAGGGACCTAACAAGTCCGATATATTGGTTTAGGGACTAATTTGGTCCAACGAGCATAGTTAAGGGACCAAATCGACACTTTTAAATATTTATACGAAAATAGTCGTGATAGATGAGGTCTATAACATTGTGATGAATTTTTATATCATAAGTCATGTAGATGTCTGAATAATAACCACGACTTTCGAAAGTTTATAGATTGTTCTTATAAAATTGGATGGAGACAGGCTTTATATAAAAATTGTAAGTCATGACTATTTGTTTCAGTAGTTCAAAGTGCATATTTCATCAGTGTTTTCAGTAGTTCAAAGTGCATATTTCATCAGTGTATTTCACTAGCCCTAAATGTTCAATGTGCGTACGTGTATATTTCAGTAGAACATTTTCATTTGTTTTGTAGTATATCAAGAGAATAAAACTGCCCGAACAAGTGTGGAACCAGACCGGCTTCACTCAATCTGTCAAAGGGATTGCATTGTGACTTAGGACGTGTTTGGTTCGTTGCCCCGGCTCGCCGTGCCAATCGACGGCGCGCCTGTGTGATTAGACAGACGTTTGGTTCACCGTCAACCAAAGGTGCAGGCACGGGAGCGATGGTGCTCCTTTGCACAGTAAACACGAGCGAGCGGGTTGGCGAAGGCGGCCGATTCGCTCGCCATCTCGCGCAACGGTCCCCCGTGATTTGTGGCTGACCACGATCGGCACGGCGCGCATGGGAAGGAACCAAACACGTCCTTACTTCATTCAGTGAATTTGGCACCGGATGTAAAGTTTTTGGACGGGCGATGCGTCGGATCCGCGATGCGTCCATGTACGTTGCATACTAGTAGGCCTCACGCGCTGCGCTGCGTCTGTTTTTGCGCATTTTTTGCTATTCGATTGGCTCAACAGAAAAGAATGGGAAGATATGATACATAAGCAATATGTTGAGTAGTGGAAGATGGTTGTCCGAACATTAATCAGCATGGCTAGAACAAATAACTCAATAAAATCATGCGGTTACTATTTCTCGTAATTATTCTGACAATCACCATTGACAAATATATGGCCTAACTTAATGGGATTTTGATCCTTTTTTAATAAAAAAATTTGAATCCATAAGTATGTTTTCAGAAACTGGATCATCGTAAGCTCAATGGATTGGACAACCAATAAAATTGGGCTCCTTCCAAATAGGAACTACATGAAAACAAATAGGTCAGCTGATGGCTGAAGGATAAGATTTTCCCTGTCACACGTTGATTAATCAATTGTAAAACATTTTTTTCTATATGGTTGGTGTTGAACTTGCTTAGATAGAGTTGTGGTGTCTCCAAAGACAATCTATAGAAACCAAATGTTCAGATGGACAACATCAAAAACTAAAATTGAAGACAATCTGTAAAAACCAAATATTCAGATGGACAACATAGAGAGCAAAAATTGTCTATGAGATGAGCTTCGAAAATGACAAAAGAAAAAAAGGTGTACATATGTAGCCTCAACCATAGGAAAAAGGTGTATATATGTGGCATCGACAATAAGAAATTCTCCCAAAAATTAATTATACCTTTTTCCAGAATTGGAAAGCGGTAGAATATAACATTATTAGTACAATATATATGATTGTAGTCTATAGAAAAGATTATCTGTTACAAAGCCGAAATAGCTGACCCACTCGAAGCAAGAACCAAAAAAAAGTGACATGATTGACATTAAGAGAAAACATAAAGTGCTAAAAATGGGATAGAGGCATGTCCTAAAAATAGACAACCAACATATGTTGTACACTAAGCAAGTAGAATTTGACTGGGCCTTCCGTGGGTGCATTGAAAATTTCCTTTAGCTACTAAGACAACCAAGAACATTTACAGAAGGTGCAAAGCACAAGGATCTGAATAGACCATATTTGGTATTACCGGTATCAATATTCATGTATCAACTCTCATTCTACCTGATGAAGAAAGAATTGCAAAGCTCAGGTATGCATACCTTTTTAGCAGCATGCTCTTAGTGGCAGGCCAATTAGAGATCATGAATAAGCGATCGATCATCAATAGTAGGAAGGAGGGAAAAAAATCTTTTGATGCAAAGATGCAGATACACTGGTCATGCAGTTTTCCATTATCAATCCCATAAGTTGATTGCAATATCAATAGTTGTTAGCAGCAATGAGAGATGACAGCCTTGTGAGGATTGCATGCGTGGAAGAACAATGAAAAAGTATAATTAAATGGAAAGAAGCTTGCTGCGGTAAAAGACCTTGCCATGGTAGAAGGGAAGGCAGGTCCATTGCGTCTGAGAGGATTAGATTACTCGGTGAATAAAACATGTAGCATAAAAAATAATGGGGCCATCACCCGGAGCATGCTCACTAACAAAAGGCTGCCATATTATTAGCAATAATAATCGCCACCTCTATCCAATTTGTGAATGCTGAGACATAAGTGGCCCACAAATGAAGAAAGGCAATAAGTGATTGTAATTGATATGCAGCAATTCCCTAATTTTGGTTCCCCTCTTTGGACTAATTTCCAATAGAGATTCTTCTTCTTCCTCCCTCTTCCATTCCCCAACTCATTAGGAGAAGGTTTGCAGGAGATGCCATGGGGCTGGCCATGTGGCTGCCTTGTCTTGCCGCTACCGACCCGCGCTAAGCTCCTCAGCCATGCCAAACGTACCACAAACTGTGCGTGGTTAGCCTTGCTAGTAGGAGGATGAAGATGAGAAGAAACCCAGATCTTGTAAAGGGAGAGGGGGGGGGGGGGGGGGGGTAAGGAAATCTGGCAAGTGAGGAGAGAAGTGACATGCCTGGGCAGGGCTAGCTCGTAAGTTATGTACTACTCGAGGGCCACGGACGCCGGATCTGGCATCCCCGTGGTTCGCCTTCGCCGGATCCAGCGGGGCGTGGCGCCGGGCTTGGGCGAGAAGCGGTGGTGACAGCAGGTGGGGGACGGCATCGCCAGAGAAAGGACGGGGAGACGGCGGCGACGGCGTAGGGGGAATCCGAGGGAGGCGGAGGGCGAGGTCGGCGGCCATGGAAGGAGGGAGGCGAGGGGCGAGGGCCAGGCGGGGAATAGGGCCGGCTACGGGAGCGACGGTGGGAGGGAGGAGGCGCGGAGGAAAAAGGAAGGCAACAGCTGAAGAAATGAGGATTAGGGTTCGGCGCAGAGGCTGGGAGAGCATCGCAAGGTACGGTTATATGCGGTGGCACGAAGGCCGTAATTTCGGCGAACCACAGGTGTATCTACGAAGGCGAAAAGAGCCGCGCTGTGGGAAGACGAAAAAACCGAGGGGCAAACTGAAAAGTATACAACACATAAAAGGACGCAAACACAAACTTATGGGGAGGTGCGTAGAAAAACGGAGAACACAGGGGTTTGTTTGCAAAGTCGTCCATCCGTTCAGGTTCATTGGGGAGCCAGCACGTGTTGGGGGTGGCCGAACGACACGCAGGCGCATGCTGCGGCGCGGGGAAAAGTAGATGAAATGGGCCGACGTGGGCTGAGGCTGGCGGCCGATCGAACGAAATCGACGGCTCAGAAAATGCAACGACGTGGCCAGCATGATGGAGCAGCCTCAGAGAGCGCTACGCGCTATAAGGTGTTTGGAAATGATCACGAGGCCTTACAATACAACAAGGCGAGGGCGCCGTCCTTCGGTCGAGCGCGCGCGGAGACGAGCGACGCCGCGAGCGCCGCATTCACTCACCAGGCGAGGATCGGGGCGCGTCGGCGGCGGGCTCGCCGGGAGGGCTCGCTCGCGTCGGCGGCGAGCCCCTCCGGCGACGCACGGGGCGCGGCCCCCGATGCCATTGCCAATGCCCGGGCCACAGAGCTCCGGCAGATTTGGCGGGTCCTCGAGGCCTCCTCTCGTCCTCCGGCTGGTGTCCGTTACCAGATGTCACGTTGAGAAGCTTCGCCTGCTGGCGCCGCTCCGCTTGATATAGACGAAACGTGTGTTCCAGATGCCTCCCAATCCCCAAGCCCCATGCATGCAGTTGCTGATAACCACGTATATATACATTACCAATGACATTTATTTTAAGTTGAATCCCAACAACAAATACATATATATTAGAAGTGCCTTATAATGTCTTGGGGAAATGCTGCAGTCCAGCAGCATCTGTGGCAGCTTAGCTAGTTAATTAGCTTTGATGTATTTCCTGCCTTGGTGCTACTTATAGCAAGGAGCCCTCCTTGATCTCTGCATTTTGAAGCACCTATAAATATACGGGGTAGGACTAGGATGAAGAGCTAGTATCAAAGCATGGCCGTTGATGAGGGTGTGCGAGGTGGGCACCCGCACAGGGCCCCCCATTAAGGTGGGCCCCCAAATTCAGTAATTCACCTGGCCTGCTCCAATGCCTACCTCCATGACTCGTCCCGATGATCCCGGTTCCCGAAGTCCGTTGCTTGCCCAGTTGCCTGACCCTTTGTCGGTTTCATCACTTGATCGATCACCTCATCGCCTCGTCGGTTGAGCCCCTTTATCGATTCGTGATTGGTGATCACTTGCTTCGTCATGATCGATCCGCCCAACTCTCACGCCGCCACCCTCATCGATGCAACCCGATCGGTGATCTGCAGCGGTGTTGATGTTTGCGGAGGCCAAAGACACGGACTCTCAATCTCTCTACACTGCACACCATGATCGGTGTGAGGTCGCGACCCATGGCTCCTGATTTCGATGGCTAAATGAAGGCTTCAACCGATCATCAATTCACATCACGCATGCCATCGACCCATCGCTAATTCAAGAAATATTGGACGGATGATGCTTTTAGTAGAGCATAAGCTCGGTCTTTTAGCATTAATATTTGATTTATTTCTAAATATTGTACAAAATAACACATTTGAAGTTATATAATTCAGTGAAAGTTTTGACTTAGTTATATTAGACATATAAATTTTTTAAAATTTAAGGCCTCATTATGCATTTCGCCCAGGGGCCCCAGATTCCTGGAGACGGCCCTGTATCAAAGCTTGTCCTGAAGAATAGGCCTGTGTTTGATGATGGAAGATTTGAGTTATTTTGGTTGGTTAGACTCCATGAAGAGGAAGTGAGTACGCACAGTACCCGAAGTTTGCGGGAGGAGCTAATTACTGAGTACAACCAAGAAACTTCCATTTACTGCAGCAACCAAGTGATATGACTTCATCAATTTTGGTGGATTTGAGCGGATGCATATAGACCTGACGAACATCAGCTGCATGCTAGCTACAATTTCCCAAACTCAAATTGAAATGGTAATTAAGCACATGCATGCCTGTAATTTTCCATAGCCCATGTATACATACGATGCTAAGCAGAAGAAGTTTCTAAAGGTAAGGCATACGTTCTGAATATAGACTATATATGTAACCTATATAGGTAAAGAAACCCTGGTGATCGAGTCTCCTTACGGTCTTGTCTTCCGCAAAATCTTTCTCCGTCGTGTACTTGCGGCCCGGCCCGGCCCGGCTCTCTGAAACCTTGGGCGCACGTCGCGATGTCTTGGATACTCCATGAAAACGTGGAGCATATCAGCCATTACGGCACTTCCTCGAGTGTGCAACAATTAAAGATCCCAGAAAACCATGCATGTATGGATCGAGTACGTACGTGCATCATGCATTAATGGAAAAATTGGTTGATTAATACTCCCTTCAGTTTGATAATTCCTGTCGTTTTAGACATGATCTCACATATCAAGGAAGTACTTTGACCATATTAAATATCTCGTAGTAGTAATATGGTTAAATAAATGCCTGTAGTTTAGTGGCTGCTCCCACTTTCCCATGAGTTGCATGTCTAGGTTCGAATTTTGATGCTACACTTTATTTACATGTACACCCAACAAATGATTCTAGGGCCACGTAAAGTTCTGCTTGCAATCAATGCATCCTAGAACGACAGGAATTTTTCAACTAAACACAGAACGCTCCAGCGACAAAAATTATCAAACTGGAGGGAGTACATATTTAAATGGAAATTGGGAAAGTATGCGACATATCGCGGGAATTAGGAATCGTCTGTTTCGCCATGCCATGCCGGAAGCGAACTTCCGCCACAGCGTGCAAGCCCGCTTGCCGCTTCGATGGCGGAAGCCACCTCCCTACACACGCCCTGCCTCGCGCCTCGGCTCCGCCAAGCCTCGGATTCCCTCGCTGGAATGCGTGCACGATGCGTGCATGTGATCGCGGAAAAATAAAACTTTCCCTGTGCACATCACCTCATGTCTGCCACCGGATGTATATTAGTGGTTTATTTAGTTGCTAATGAATAATTAGTGCGTAATAATTTAGTAAAAGAGTAATTAGTGATTACTAAATTGTATTGTTATGATAATTTAAACATAATTTGGATCTCGTCAGTGCGCACAGACGCCGTGTTGATTGCAAGGCTGGTGCGCGGTCATTCAACGTCTTGTCCTGCCTGCCATGCACATGTCTTATCATGTCTGCCAGTAGCATTTGAACCGTAATTAATTAGTAAAGGATTAATTAGTGAGTAATAAATGGTATGTTTATGATAATTTAATCCACACTTCAGCTATAAAAGGAGGACTCGCGCTCACTTCGCTTCACACCATTCTCGCGCATGGATCTCTTTTGCTGCAAGCAAGCATATCTTGACCTGAGATATCACTCTTACTAACCACCGTGTTTTGTTCCAGTCATATTTCTGCTATTCACATAATGGAATATTAAAACAACTTGGCCCAGTGGGGGGAGATTTTATTGTACCTGCATAGCAGCAGTTTTGTGAAGCATTTGGTTGGCCAGAAACAAATGGTGTTTTGAGGGAAAGTCTTTCACCTCTCCTGTCCAACTAATTCATTCTATTTGCGCGGTGTTGAAATACTGGGCAAACCTGTTTGCAGGAGATTCAAAAGATATTCTGGTGCAAGGGGCTGTGATGCTGGAAGAAGCCACTGCTGGACTTCAGAGCCGCTGTCCTGTGCGTCGTCAACTTCTAATCTCAGGCTCGCAGGAGATAAACTAGATTTTGAGTGGTGGAAAAAACATTCTCTTGTTTTGTGAGAAAATGGTGTAATAGGGGAAAGCTGGTGTTATTGGTAGATGGATCAGACACTATCTTTCTTTTGCTGCATGCTTAAAAACTGTATTTCCCTGTGGCCTTAGCGTGCCATCTCAGTTGTTCTGTTGCTGAACATGGTTTTCGTTGTATCTGTTCTTGATGCAATGAAAAATGGGGGTAGCTCCTCTTTTGGAAAAATCACTACAGGAATGTCAATCTATGTCGGGGGGCCAAAACCGTCGACATTAGTCTATGTCGGCGGCTGGCCGCCGACACTGCCTTGCCGACCCTGATCGGCCGACACAGGGCATCAATGTCGGCGGCCCCCCGACATAGACGCACCCGGGGGAGGGCTACCGTGCGTCAGGTCTATTTCGGCGGCCCTCATAGCCGCCGACATAGAACTTGTCAAACGGGGCCGATTCCGTCACGGCGACCTGACTTGTGGGGTCCATCTCACCCGCGAGATTCCGACACGTGTCCAACGAGCCGGCTCCGTGACCCTATCAATGTCGGCGGCTTTACTTGAGGCCCCCGATATTGTGTTTGTGGGGAGTGAGAGCCGTCACTGTCAATGTCGGCGGCTCCCTTCTTGGCTAACGACAAAGATTAGGTTATATCGGCTGCCAATAAATAGACAGCCGACACTAACTCGGTGGTTTATGGTCATGGCGCAGTTGGGCGTAGACTATGTCGGCGGCTATAGAAAATACCGCCGACTAATCCTCTATCTGTGTTGGCGGCATTAGCTAATGCCGCCGAGATTGATATATCGCAGCAGCAAAATATTGCTGCCCATTTTTAAACCATTTCACTTCAACCTGCAAAATAATAGAATTCACCACATATAATCACTTTGCCATTCACACAATAACATCCTCACATATCACAAAGCTCGCCACAACGATTTCGAGCCCAAATACAAACAAATCATTGCTAAACACAAAATATGCGATAAATAGGCCCAAATAGTTCACTAGTTCTCACAAACCACATAGTTCTTACAAACCACATAATTCACTAAATCGTTCACTACATTAGGTGCGGGCCGCCGCCGCCACTCAAGTCGTAGTCAGGGTTAGTGTTGAACAAATCCTCGACAAACTCCTTGGGCGTGGACCTAGTTCCACTATCCACATCCCCCTGTGAAGCAATCACCGCCGGCACACCCGTACCCGAGCCGGACACCTTGCAAACAAGATAAAATTCCATATTTCATAATTAGAGGCAAAGCATTGTTAGATGAAATGAAAATTATGCAAAATTAGAGTCGATGTATTATTTGTAGATTCTAAATTAGAGGCACTGCATTATATTTGCATACAAAATTAGATGAGAGTGGAATGTTTTGAACGACATGATTGTGAACTAACCCCTGGTGAAGGCCTCGGAGCTGGTGGAAAATAGGTCATCGGGAAGTTCGGTGGTGGCACGAAAGGGTGAAGAGGAGCGCTGCCAAACTGTGTGGGTGGGGCCCCCGGTGTCTGGGTCACAACGGCAGGCATCTGTGACTGGCTAGAGCTGCCGTACCCCGGAAACGGGTACCCATGCTGAACAATTGGAGATGTTAGGAATTAAACTTAGCTGGAAGGACAACATAGCGAATAATGCATACGTAATTACCTGTTGGCACATGCCCAGAAGGATCAGGTTCTGTTCATGGACTGGCTTCACATTTGCATTGGTGGCCTCCTGCTCACTTCTATCCTGTTGTCGCTCCCTTCGGTCCCGCTCTCGCTCCTCCCTATCCTCTCGAAGCTGGCGGTTCTGCTCCTCCAACTCAGCGATGCGCCTATTCTGTGCTTCCTCGTGGGCACGGTCAGCTACGCGGGCCTGTCGTCGGCGTCTCCTTACCTCTGGCTTGTACTCGTCGGGCGGCACAACTGTGTTGAAACCGCCGTACCTGCCGTGATTTAAATGTAAGTATATGGCAATGATATAAGTCTACAAATTGAAGTAAAAGATATAAGTCAACAAATTGAAGTAAATGATAATGATTTAAATGTACCTGCCGTGAGCCCGCCCACCAAACTGGTCGTACACTAAGACAGGGTCAACCGGCATCTCGTCGGGGTTAGCATCTTCCCCGTGCCTCTCCCGCAAGGCCTGAGTGTACTCATCCTGCCAACAATTGAGATGTTCGATATTAGTTCGAAAACGATGGTTGTCTAAATAATTGAAATAACTAGCTTTATGCACTTACAGCTATCTCCTGAACAGGTGCCGGCATCGGTGGCTGGACCCCGTCGTGCCTCACACGGGGAGTGTGTGCAACCCTCCATACCCTGAAAGCGGAGGGTTCAACCCCCGTCTCGTGCTCCTGCGTGGAATTAAATAATTACCTAATTACATCTAGTTGTGAAATATAAAAAATTATAAGCGTTAAAAGATAAGTGTGCTTACTAGGTCTCGCGCCACGTAACCCATGCCGAGCCCTCCCATGTACGTGTTGCACAAACCCGCCCCGGCGTCCCTGTTTTCCCTGTTTCTCCTGGACATGTCGATCCACTCCTCTGAGGCCCACAGGCGACACAGGCCCACAGGAGACCCGTGTTATGCAGCAGTTTCGGGTGGGGTTTTGATCTCTTTAGGATTCGATTCAAGGGTTGGTCCTATGAAAGAATTTGTGCGTCTATGTTTTATCTTCGTTTCGAGTACAAGAATGTAGAAAACGGGTAAGCGGTTTTGGAGATATTGCTGTTTTAGTGCTTGCTGTTCAGAAATTGAAGATTGTGGGTTTTCTAGGTTTGGATGGAGTTATGGAGGTAGTTTGAGAGGCGAGGAGTACGAGATGTGGGTGGGGGCAACCTCGGTTATTTCTAATGTTGATAATGGAAGCACTACATTGAGATTCATTATCTTCTGTAGGCGTTGGTGTGGGATCGGTGCCATCTACGCATTTCATTTCTCACGGTTAAAGGCAAGTATATGTTAAACAGATAGCTATTGTTGAGGTTGTATATTGTTCCTGAGCTTGATTGGCCGATGAGTAGTTTAGTGGCTAGTCGTTGATTAAATTGAGTATTGCGATGTTTATTGCCATACGATGAAAGTATGTGATGATTTATGAAAGAGCATTTTGCATCATGTGCATATAAGCCAGGTTGGTGAGAAAGTCACTTTTGACTAGTCCGGTTCGGTCAGTGAGAAAGTCAAAAGTGACTAGTCCGGAGTGCTCTGAAGTCCTACTTGGTAGGCACTTCACGGGAGTGGAGTAATTGGTCCCCGCCTGAAAAGGACGGGCAAGGTGTGGCATCGACGGGTGCGCTCCTAGCTATATCGGTATGAGCTCACAGTACAGACGCATGTGCATTGCATTGTATCGAATACTTGGAGAGTGAGTTTGATGGAGTGGTTGTTATAACAGTTGTTTTCTTTTAACGAGATTGTCGAAGAGATCTTGATGCCCTTTATGTTTATACATATACTTTGCTGAGTATTATTCGATACTCACTCTTGCTTTATTTGGTTTTTAGGTGATCTTTGAAGACGACATGCATTGGGGGATTGTAGCACAGTTTCTTTTGGCACAAACACACTCATACCTTGAAATAGTTGCAGGGCTTAATAAATTTAGTTATCTATACCTAAGCTAATTAGAGAACCGTTTAATATTCCTGCTTTGTGTGGAACTTCATATTTATTCCAATTGTTGGACAATGGATTTGTTTATCGCTTAATGTCATCATCGTCGTTGTTAAAGGTAAAAGTGGATGGTTGTCGATAATGGGCTTGGTTGAGAAGGACCGTGAGTTGGTTTGAGTTTATTGTTGATTACGTATTGATGTTGGGAGCTGATTATATGTGATTATATGTTAAATTGCCTGTCGTAGATTACGCGCCTCCGCACTTCGCGCGCCTCCTCCTGCCCACGCCGCCGCCCGCCGCCCGTCGCCTCCTGCCACACCGACGCCGCGCCACGGTCCCGCTGCCTCCGTCGCATCTTCCGCACGTACAGCGAGGTATTTTCCCTACATGGCCTATGGCGCGCACACTGCTCCACCAGGTGACTACGTGGGCCCACCTCGCCCACAGGGTGACTTGCCGTATGTTACGGAGACAGTAAGTTATTAACTCACGTTAATTCATGTTGCAAATCGTTTATAAATGTGCCAAACCGTTTATATGTGTTATATATGCAGGGTTCCAGTTCAGCGGCTATCGATGAACTTCACGGCACGGAGGGAGGAGACACATCAGCGAGCTAGGAGGGTCCCACCTGGGTTACCGACCTCTTCGCGAGCGCCTCGTCGATGTTTACCCAGCCGTCCAATCCACCCCCATCAAGCGAACCCCGGCTGAGTGATCCGGATCAATAGATTGCTAGGTTTATTGCTTGTAGTTTGAAACGGGAACTTGAATGTGTTATGTGATGAATTTGGATGTGTTATATATGCGTGCTGATGAATTTGGATGTGTTATATATGTGCTTTCGATGAATTTTGATGAATTATGGTCGCTTTTATGCGACGAGGGGTATATGTGAATGTCGGGGTGTTTGGTTTTGCAGGTTTGGCTGCAGCTGCTGCTAGGAGCAGCCGTAGCCACGAAAATTGGACTTCAGGGACGAATTTGGCGAAAACGTGAAAGTTGAGGGACCAAAATGACACTTTTTCCTTCTTTAATTATTCACTTCACACTAATTAGGATTATTTCGTTTCACATAGCCATTGAATCACTCTTGATACTATATAATTTTCCTCGGATGATAGAATTTGAAATAGAAATCGAAGATAAGGAACATAAACCAATAGTCGATCCGCTTATAAACGCCAATTAACCCTAATTCATTGCATAGGGTTAGGAGAGCTCCCATTCTTCTAGCCAGCAGGCGCGAATAGCTAGGTCTCGACAGCGAATTTGCTGCCGGAGATCATTCGCGGTGGCGGCGAGAACATCATGGACAAGGCACAGGTCGCGCCGCCCACACGCCATCGCCGGACCTGGGGCTGAGCTGCCTCCCACAAAGCGCCGCCTCAACTGAGCGAGCCTCCTCTTCCTCTTATGCCTCCCACAGATCTGTGAGGGGTTTGCTTTTGGTTACTTTCTGAATTCTGATCATCATTGCATATGAATAATTTCGTTGCCTTTTGTTCATGCGTCTGATTTCTGAGTGCGTGGAGTATTCAGGATCGGATTATAGAAAGATCGATGTATGAATGCAGGTCAAATTATTTCTAGCGCGCAGCGATGCACGCAGTATTACCAGGATGACGCGGCGACGAGTATCAGAAGCTTGCACAGCTCCGCTTGATATGGATGAAAGGTGTATTCCAGATGCCTCCCAAGCCCCATGAATGCAGTTGCAGATAACCATACATACACATATCCATCACATTTTAAGTTGAATCAAGCTCTCAAACAACAACAACTCTGTTCCAGCAGCAGCGTATGTGGCAGCTTAGCTTTGATGTATTTCCAGCCATGTTCTCTCCAAACTGAGGTATCTACAGAATATATACGAAGAGCTTGTCCTGAAAGGTAGGCCAGTGTTGATAATGGAAGATGAGTTATTTTGGTTAGTTGAGCCTCCATGAAGACGAGGTGAGCACGGGCTGCACTAAAAGCAAGCTAATTGCTTCTAGTACAATCACGAAACTTCCATTTACTGGAGCAATCAAGCGATGGCTACATCAATTTTTGTGGGAACCCTGAGGCCCTCGCGTCGCTCCTCTAGGGCTACTCGGGGGCGAGCCAGTCCCCCGCCGCCGGCGCCTCGAGCACTGCCACTGCCACCGCCACTGCGGCGGCCCCCCTCTTCCTCCCTCCTCCTTCTCTCGTAGCTCCCTGCATCTCCCCTCTCTCCGTTGATTTGGTGCCAGATTCGGCGGCTGGCCCCCCGATTCGACGGCGGGGCCACCAGGTCGGGGCTTGCCATGGCCGCCATTGCGTTGGTGTTCGTCACCGCTGTTCGCACACACGACCTCGCTGTGCTCCTCGCCGGCATCCTTCCTCCTGCTGCGCACCGGGTTGTGGAACTGGATCTAGCGGCGTCGGGCCTCGGCGGCGACCGCGTGGTAGAGCGGTGGTAGGCGGCCGGCCGGAGCGCTCTGGTCGGTGGTAGCCGCGGCGGCCCTCCTCCTCCTTCCCCAGATTTGAAGTGTGGCGCGTGGCCGCGCTAACATCCTCCTTCCCCAGATCCAGCGTGTCAACATCCTCCTCCTTCCCTCTCTGCCATGGTGGTCGGCAACTATGGCCTCCTTCTCTCCCCCCGTCGTGGGGGCCGGTGTTCAGCGTCGGTTCTCTCTGGCGGGGCTAGTGGACAGTGGTTGTTTTAGGCCCTGTCCATGTTCTTCGGCTAGCTGAAAGCTCAAGCTCCCAAGAGCTTGATTTATTTTGGTAATTGATGCCAACTATACCTAAAGCACACCACATCAAGGCTAAGGACACATGTTTCCTAGTTCTTCTATTTTTTTTACGTGCGTGTAGAGTAGGTCATATAGGCTTGTGTCTATCATCTCTCTGGTTGCAGGGTCCCACTGAGCACATGATTCTGAGTCTTCATCTCTGAGTGGGCCGAGAGGGTTTCTTCTAGGGTGTCGGTTCGTGAGATTCGTGAGGGTTTCGATCTGGAACACCTGTCCCGGTTCGAGAGGGTTCCGAGAGCCAGTTGTCCAGGGTTTCGTAGCTACTAAGTCATCCAAAAACCGAAATACTTTGTGTGCGTGAAACTTCCTATCCGTTTGAGCTTAAGTTTTGACGCCAAATATTGCTAAATCCTCAAAAATCTCTGTGTTCGGGCCATGCTACAGTAACAGAGGGTTTTGTGGGCTGCTGGCTGAGCTGGGGCAACTGGGCCCGGACAGTTCGGCCCATGGGTCCGGACAGTCCGGCCCAAGTGGCCCGGCTCGGCCTCCGTAGCAGATCTGTAGTATTTCGTATTTTTGAGAGCCTTCCAATGCTCGGATTAAAAATATCAAAACATGAAAGTTGTAGAGAATTTCAAGGCACATCTTTTTCATGTTGACAAGATTTTCATTTGAGCAACAGAAAAAATCATATAAAATCGGGAAGCTTTCAGCAGCCTGGGAACCTGACGAATTTTTGCCTTCGGCCGGACTGTCCGGCCCTGTAGGCCGGACTGTTCGGCCCAAGTGTTATTTTTCCCCAGCTTGCAATTTCAATTTCCAGAAAAACCCTGCCTTCGGCCGGACTGTCAGGCCTCGACGTCCGGACTGTCCGGACGCTGTTGTGTCTCCTTTGTCTGGAATCGTATTTTGTATAGGGAGCGCTTGCCTTCGTCCGGACTGTCCTGGAGTTGTCCGGGGGTTGTCCGGCCTAAGGGTTAAATCTAGATCTGAGATCTATTTTCTAGGGTTTCGAAGCGGGGGACTATATAAGGGTTGTCCTGGTTGAGGGAGAGGATTGAGAGGCTCATTTGCAGCTCTAGCCACCCATCCCAAGTGAGAGAGAGCTCTCCCATGGTGCTTCTCCTCCAAGGGGTCTCCATGAGTGCTTGAGAGAAGGAGGAGTGAGAGGGAGAAGAAGAAGAGAGGAAGAAGAAGGTGAGCAACCCCCTTACCTCCTCTCCATTCATCCCCAAGGTGTGTGCCTCTCCCATGGAGCCTTTGGTCTAGGGTCTCCATAGTTGTGAGAGGTGTGGTGAGGTGTTTGGTCTTCGATCTTGTGCTCTTTGGGACTCTACTTCCGGAAGGAGATCGACGCCAAGCTTTCGTCTACAACAACTCAATCTTCGACACCAATGAAGCCCTTCGGTTGAACCGGAGGCCACCTCCTTGTGTGGGGTGCATTGCTTGAAGAAAAATCCGCCCTTTGTGACCCTTCAGTGGTGCGAGGCCGGTCGGTGATCCTTCGGCGGTGCCGGTGAAGAAATCCTTCTTGTGGCCCTTCGGAGGTGTGAGAAGGTCGGTGACCCTTCGGTGGTGCCGGTGTGGTGTGTGAGGTCTTTCCACCTGTGGGAAGAGCTCGCCTCTTGTACGGGTTTGGAGTTCGCCCACCATTCGTTGGTGAAGAGCTTCCACTAGTGGATCGGGCAAAAAGGTCGAGAGAGACCTTGGCTTTCACTTGTGAAAGCTTGCTTAACGGTGAGTAGGAGCTTGCTCCGAACATCGGGAAACACACAGTTGTCTCTTGTCTCCATCCCTTTACATTTCCGCACCTTTACTTTCACGCATATCTTGTGTTTGATCAACCGCCTAGCTAGAACTTCGCTCATATTCGCTTCCGTTAACTAGCATCATAGGCTCTACCGATTACTTGGGTCACCAATTTGACTAACCACTAGCGCAATCAAAGTTGGAATTAAAAATTGAAAAAGGCCGATTCACCCCCCCTCTCGGCCTGAGATCCCTTCACCAGCAGTGTGTGCCCCGTCTCGCCGCTCTCCTTCTCGCAGGACACAGGGTCGTTCCATCCCGTGTCCCGTTTCGCCCGTTGTGCGTCGTCCCTCGCTGGACGTGCGATTTCCCTTCTTCGTCCCCGCCTCTGAGCGCCGTGGTGGAGCTTGTCGCTGGTCTCCCTCTTCCTTCTTCCTTCTTCCCCTTCTCCTGGGCCTGTCTCGGGTGATCGCCGGTGGGCCGCTCTGTTGGAGGCCGGATCCACAAGAAGGAGGTCTGGATCTGGCAATTTTGCCTGGAGCGGTCGGAGCGGGTGTGCTCCAAGATCATGGATCCGGTGGCCTCGTAGCTCGGCGGAGCTCGGCACCGGCTTCTTCTCCTTCTTCCCCCTTCCCCTGAGCCCACCTCGGTGGAGGCCGCTTGGGGGGTCCGCTTTGGTAGTGGCTGGAGTGGGCGGAGCAAGTGTCCTCTAGGGGCGTGTGTCCAGCGGCTCCTCGGCTCCTCCCGTGGTGGTGTGGTGGGCAGTCGATCGTCTTTCGGTGGCACGGCGACCCCTGTCTCTAGCCTAGTCCCGTCCTCGGCTCCTTGCCCTCTCCTCCCAGCTGCGAGGTGCTCGGTGGCGTAGGTTGGCGTTTTTCGGGTTAGTGGTGGGGTTCGGCTTGTGCAGCCTGTGTGGCGCGGCGTTTGGCTTCCTTCGCTTCCTGTGCGCAGACCACCAGGCATGGTGGCCCCTCTCTAGCGACTTTGGCTGGCGACTTTGATCTAGTGGCATCCCTGTTTTCTGCCTCTTGGCTCGGTCCCGTCCCCGCCGTCGAGACCCTCCCTTTCTCCGAGGTGTCCGGTGGCGTGGGCGGCGTTTTTTCGCGTCGGGTGACGGCGTTCGTACTCGCTCTCCGGCTCTGCGTCTTCGGCCGGCGGCTCGGTTCTTCTGGTGCAATCGACCTTCGGCGGCTCCTGTCTTGTGTGCTAGTAGGACAGGTCTTGGGCGAAAGCTCTACCCTTTCGGACTGATGTTGGCGTCACCTTTAGTGTCGTTCCCTCGTTGGAGGCATCACCTTTCGGACCTTCCCTACACTGGGTGAAAACCCTAACGGTTTTGCGACGGCGGCGGGTTCTCTGCGTCGCTACCTTGTTGGAGGCGTCACAGTCACCATCTTGCGCTTTGGATTTTCGCTGGGTCTACTACTTCAGGAGTCACTCGTTGTTGTGTGAATGTTGGTGGCATTTCCCCTTCTCCCTCCCTTGTATCTCTCTCTTGTTAGGCCGTTGCTTTGGTGGCAGCAGTGGGGCTGCATTTCTTCTTTCTACTCTGTAGGCGGTGTTCCCAGCAGTGGCCGGAGGTGTGTCTGGCTTTGGTCAGGGTTACAGCGGAGCTCTGTGGTTGTACACCCCGTATTTGCACGGGCTTTGTATTTTATTTTCTTCTTCTATTCAATGAAATAGGACGGCAGTTCTCCGGCCCCTCTTTCAAAAAAAGAAAAGAAAAATCAATTTTGGTGGATTTGAGCGGACGCATATAAGCCAGACATTGGCAGAGCCGTAGCCTCACAAGTGCAGACTTTGGGCGCTTGCAAGTAAATATCGAAGAATCTTGATTCCGTGTTGGCCTCTATCGCAAAATTAAAGAAAGAGTGATAAATACCGAAACATGGTTGAGCAGTGACATATATCCTATCAACTCTAGGGATTGACTCCCTCACAGATAACTGGATCCTTATAAGGCTGCCCTGCCGATTTTCTGGGCAGTTGGATTGTGATCCAACGGCCCATATCTCCCCTCCCTCTCTCTTTTCTCCCCCTTCCTCCGTGCGTCTCTCTCGGTCTCACCTATGAATGCGATCCTTCTCCTCCACCGCGGCCGCCGCTCCGCCCCCAACTCACTCCCACCACCTTGCCGCCCTGCCCACCCTGACCCGGCAGGCGCCTTCACCCCCGCAACCGCCACCCCAACCGCCTTCACTCCCTCACACGGCTCCGGCGCCGCCTCCACCGCCGCCCTCACTCCATCCCCAACCAACTGCCAGACCGCCACCTCCCCCGGCCATCCCTCTAAGTCCGACGGCACGAAGATCCCCACCCCCAATCCCAAAGTCTAACACGATACGACAGTTGCTGCGGACAAAGACGAAGGCGGTGCGGCGGTCGCCGGTGAGGAGGAAGACAGCGGCGGTCGCAGGTGCTCTCCCCCTATCGTTGCCCCTCCTCCCAAATTACTTGTGCCGGTGAGCAAGGGAGGCAGTCGCCTGATGAGTAAACTGCCACCCAGAGCAAATCCGTTAACTGTAATTAAAACATTTTACCCACACAAACAAAACTCTCATGCCAACCAATTTATTGGATTTTTATGCATCACACGGCTAGTCCAGAAAAAAAAGGAAAAGCATCCGTTTCTCCTCTTTCTTTCCCACGCACCAAACAGCGAGCCCACTTCCATGCTTAATTATTCACCACCCTTGTACTAAGTTGATTAGCCACCCGTATCATCAAACCATTAGGTCACTATTGGTCCGCTGTAATTTTCCTCAAGTTACATCCGTTTCTCCTCTTTCTTTCCCACGCACCAAACAGCGAGCCCACTTCCATGCTTAATTATTCACCACCCTTGTACTAAGTTGATTAGCCACCCGTATCATCAAACCATTAGGTCACTATTGGTCCGCTGTAATTTTCCTCAAGTTACCTACGAAGATAAGAAACATAAACCAGTAGTCCACTGATCAACGCCAATTAACTCTAATTATACTTAGATGTCATACTCTCCACAACGCGCCGCGTTGCATATGGCCACCAGATCAATTCGTTCGTCTGGCCAGCAGGCGCGAATCGTGAGGTTTTGGACAGCGGACTTGCTGAAGCGGATTATTCGCGGTGGGGGCGAGAGCACCACTGACAAGGCACCGGTCGCGCCACCCAGCCGCCATTGCCGATACATACTGGGGCTGAGCAGCCTCCCACAAAGCGCCAACTGAACTGAGCGGGCCTCCTCTTCCTCCTATGCCTCCCAAGCCCCATGAATGCAGTTGCAGATAACCATGCATACACATATCCATCACATTTTAAGTTGAATCAAGCTCTCAAACACCGACAACTCTGTTCCAGCAGCAGCAGCAGCATATGTGGCAGCTTAGCTTTGATGTTTCTACAGAATATTATCTCCAAATTGAGGTATCTACAGAATATATACGAAGAGATTGTCCTGAAGGGTAGGCCTGTGTTGATGATGGAAGATGAGTTATTTTGGTTAGTTGAGCCTCCATGAAGATTGAAGAGGAGGTGAGCACGCGCTGTACTGGAAGCAAGCTATTTGCTTCTAGTACAATCACGAAACTTCCATTTACTGCAGCAATCAAGCGATGACTACATCAATTTTGGTGGATTTGAGCGGATGCATATAAGCTAGACATTGGCAGAGCTCGCCTCACAAGTGCAGACTTTGGGCGCTTGCAAGTTATGAGATAGAAACGATAAACATCAGTTTCTACAATTTCCCAAACTCAAATCGAAATGATTATCAAGCATGTGCTTGTAGTTTTCCCACAGGCCATACGATGCTAAACAGAACAAGTTTCTAAACGTAGGTGTACCACTACAACAAACGGTCACTAGCTCATTCGTGGGTCTCTCATATTTTATTCGAATAGACATAAGTCGATAAAAAACAAAATAATTGTTTCGTCGGCCCACTCAAAATCAACAAATTATATGTATATTTGTTGGCTTTTCTTCCGACCGACGAAGATAAGAGTTTTTTAGAAGTTTCTATAGGTAAAGTATATACGTTCCGAGGATAATAACTATATGTAGTCTAACTAAAGTGTAATAGCCCGTTGGGCTCTTGCCCCAGCCCAGCCCAGCCCACTTAAGGGGGACATAAGGCAGTGAGAGAGGAGGGGCGGTTCCCCCAGGAAAAGACCTAGCCGCCGCCCCAACCCTCCTGGCCGCTGTCCCCGAGCTGCCCTCGCGCCATCGCCACGCCGCCATCGCCATCGCCGCGCACCGCCATGTGCCGTCGCCGCCAGGGGCAGCGCCATACCATCGCCCTCCGTGGCCGCCATTGCTGTCCAAGAGCCGCCGCCTCCCAAAGGTCAAGGCCGTCCTCGAGCAGCGCCGACGCCGCCAAGCCGCCGCTGCCTCGTGGCAACGCCTGCCGCCGCCGCGTCATGCCCGTGCCTCGCCGCCGCCGATGCTGTGCCTCGCTGAACCGAGGTAATCGCTGCCGTTCCCTATTGTTGCCCATGATCTATTCTTGGGCACTGTTGTAGAGGTAGTGGGGAGTTGCCCATGACCTGTTCTTGGGCACTGTTGTAGAGGTAGTGGGGAAGAGGGTCTGTGCTAGATAGAAGAAGGGAGGAAGGAGAGGGAAGATCGGGGCAACATTGGTTATGGATGGATAAGGTGGAGAAATTAGGATTCTAATTCTTGTTATTGCAGGGTTAGAAAGCAAAATTAAACGTGTTCTCTTGAGATTCCCCTATCTTAGATGATAACCATCGAGGGTATTGGAGGATTTGGCCAGAGGGATTATATCTTAGTAGATCAGTTTTTGTGCAGCAGGTTTGGGCGAGGTTTTGATCTATTTATGGCATGATTCAGACCTTGATCGTGTTACGGGATTGTGCGTCTATGTTCTAGCTTCATTTCGAGTACAAGAGCGCGATAATCGGATAAGCGGGTTGGGAGTTATGATGATTTTAGTGTGTGCTGTCCGGAAATTAGTTCCTGTCTTTAAAGGTCTATTGTTCCTAGATGGGCTATTGAATAGTGTAAGAGAGGATGGGCTTAGTAGAGGCCGAGATATTTATTTGGTTTGCGCCTAATGAGGAAAATATTGAGATGCGTCCATTTCTGTAGGTCCTGGATCAGGATGATCGCGTCGGCTGTGCATTATTTCATCGGTTTAAAGGCAAGTATATGTTAAACATATAGCCGGTTGGTTGAATATGGCTTGTTGATTTAATGCTTTGTGCCTGATCATGACCTGTGGTTGGATTATATTGTTTGTGCTATATATGACGGAGTTATGGTGTCGGTTGCATGTCATAAGAGCATTATTGCATCATACTGCATATGAGCCAGGTCGGTGAGAAAGCCATTTTCGACTAGTCCGTTTCGGTCGGTGAGAAAGTCGAAAGTGACTAATCCGGAGTGCTCTGATACTGCATATGAGCCAGATCGGTGAGAAAGTTACTTTTGACTAGTCCGTTTCGATCGGTGAAAAAGTCAAAAGTGACTAGTTCGGGGTGCTCTAGAGGAGACATGTGCATGTGCATTGCATTGCATGAACAAAGGAAAATGTGGAGTGTTGGTATGATTTGATAATGGATGGATTTCTCATTATTATTTTATTATTCTGGTTGTTTATACATATACTTTGCTGAATATTTTTCGATAAAAAAAACCTAGCGTACCTAACCTTAGTTGTGGCAGATTTGGCAGCAAACCAAACAAGCCCTTAAGCTTGCCAGCTAGCAACCATTCTCGAGAGCGCACACAGTGAAATTTGTTTTATATATAGATAACAAAAAAAATGTGCTACCCTCAACATCATGGATAATGTGTGTTTATACAACCATACCAAAGCAAAATCTAAGATTGTTTTACAAAAGAATGAACATATGAAGAAATCATTCGAGCATCATTTAATTCAATTATGTATCAAATCCAGCGAATGACATAGCTATCAAATCCAGCGAATGACATACAATGAGTATTGAATCTTGTTCATCCTCCTTTTACAACAAGGACCAATGGTGTAACCAGTAAGCTTCTCTGAAGATGATCGGTAAAAATGATGGACCTTTTCATTTGTCAAACACAATATTGTTTTGACAATGCTAAATAGCCCAACATAAAGTTGTTGTGCCAACCAAAATTTGTTTTATGTTTGCTATCAACATCTTCATCTTCATCAGTCGTGATAAAAGTCACGGGAATGGATTATTCGCCGTGGCAGCGAGAGCACCGCTGACAAGGCACCGGTCGCGCCACCCAGCCGCCATTGCCGATACGTACTGGGGCTGAGCAGCCTCCCACAAAGCGCCACTTGAACTGAGCGGGCCTCCTCTTCCTCCTATGCCTCCCAAGCCCCATGAATGCAGTTGCAGATAACCATACACACACATATCCATCACATTTTAAGTTGAATCAAGCTCTCAAACAACAACTCTGTTCCAGCAGCAGCGTATGTGGCAGCTTAGCTTTGATATATTTCCAGCCATGTTATCTCCAAATTGAGGTATCTACAGAATATATACGAAGAGCTTGTCCTGAAGGGTAGGCCTATGTTGATGATGGAAGATGCGTTATTTGGTTAGTTGACCCTCCATGAAGACTTGAAGAGGATTCGGCCTTGTACATTTTAGCTTAGTGTAGCGTAGCGTAGCGTTTCTACAAAATTTATCTTTTTTCTATAGCCTATTTGACTTAGTAATTTGTAATGATTTTTCTCGGGTTTTTAGTAATCCTTTTAAAGATCCTAAAAATATTTTTAAATTATTTTTTTATAATATTTAAACCTCTATTTAAATACTCTTAAATTTTGCTGAAACGCTACGCTACGCTACGTTAAGCTAAAATGTACAAGGCCGCGCTGTAGCCTGTAGTGGAAGCTTTGCAGGTGGCAAGCTTAATTGCTTTCAGTACAATCACGAAAGTTCCATTTACTGCAGCAATCAAGCGGTGACTACATCAATCTTGGTGGATTTGAGCGGATGCATAAAAGCCAGGCATTGGCAGAGCTCAAGCCTCGCCTCACAAGTGCAGACTTTGGGCGCTTGCAAGTTGTGAGACAGACACGATAAACATCAGTTTCTATAATTTCCCAAACTCAAATCGAAATGATTATCAAGCATGTGCTTGTAGTTTTTCCACAGGCCATACGATGCTAAACGGAACAAGTTTCTAAACGTAGGTGTACCACTACAACAAACGGTCACTAGCTCATTCATCGGTCTCTCATATTTTCTTCGGACAGACATAAATCAACTAAAACATAATAATTGTTTCGTCGGCCCACTCAAAATCGACAAAATATATGTATATTTGTTGGTTTTTCTTTCGACCGACGAAGATAAGAGTTGGAGCCATGTCCACTATTTTTAAATTTTTTTTAGAAATTTCTAAAAGTAAGGTACATACGTTATGAGGATAATAAACTATATGTGGTCTAGCTAAAGATTCTCATACAAGTCTTACCCCTTGAGGATAGAATGGACCATCGTAGAACTACCTAATACTAAATATTTTCATAAGACATATATGTAGACGTTTGTGATTACAGTTCCAGCTGAAAGATTTAAGTTTGCCAGCTAACAATCTTTCTCGTGAGCGAACACCGTGAAATTTATTTTATATATAGATAACGAAAAATGTGCTAGCCTCTACGTCATGGATAATATGTCTTAATACAACCATACCAAGGCAAAATCTAAAATTGTTTTAAATAAAACATACATATCAAGAAACAATTCAGGCATCATTTAATTCAACGGAAATGCTTCCCACAGTCGGACGCCATGCAGCCAAATACTAAACGCACACGCAGCGCTTTTGTCGATATTGTTGCTAGCAAAAAACGAAAGCGTTCATTTTTTTGATTTAGGCCCTGTTCTTTTGAGCTGATCTGAACAGCTGAAATGGCTGAACTTCGAGAGCTTCTCGAGGTAGTCTCGAGATTCGGTTACATTTCGTTTGACTTGCTTTTTAAAGCGTTAGGACCCATCTTCAAAACAGCGAAAAAATAGACTAAAAAAACTCAAAGCATATGTGTTTTCAAAATGTAGATAAGTCGTTAAGCTGTTAAGCTGAAAAGAATAGGGCCGTAATTTTCTCATTTTTGTCTCTATTTCATCTCGAGTCCAAAATGCATGGAACAAATTTTATAATTCATCTAAAATCCTAATTAACTCATTTTCAATTTTTATTTTTTTTATTTTTAATATTTTTCATTAGCCAAATTATTTCAACAGTCTATACAGATTGTTTCCAATAGACTAAATTAATTGTTGCAGCAGGCTAGACATATTGTTTCAATAGAAAAAAATTATTGTTGCACTTGGCTAAACATATCATTCCAGTAGGCTAAACTAATTGTTTCAACAGGCCAAAAATATTGTTCCAATAGGCTAAACCAATTATTTCAACAGACTAGATAGATTGTTCCAACATGCTAAACTAATTGTTTCAACATGCCAAACATATTGTTCCAACAGGATGTACAAATTATTTTATCAGGCTAGACAAATTATTTCAATAGGCTAAACTAGTTGTTTCAGCGGCTATATATATTGTTCCAATAGGCTAAACCAATTGTTTTAGCATGCTATATATATTGTTCCAATAGACTAAACCTACTATTTCACTCGATTATACGTCCACTAGACAAAAGTAATTGTTTCAGTAGGCTAGCCATATTGTTTCACCAGGCTAAATTTATTGTTCCATTAGGATAACAAATTGTTTCAGTAACTTTTTATATAGCAACATTGGTCTTGTTTTATTCGTAAAAATACGAGGAACGCAACGGTGCAAACGATTCGTGCATTGAGCAACCAGTCAAAATCTATGGCCGTCGAAAGAGAAAACTGAAAGGAATCTTTTCGCTTACGTCATCGCTGACGTCATTGCATGCAAACAGGGAGAGATTCGCCAGCACGCTGCTGCAGACTTCGAAACAACGACGGGATAAGTTTGTTCCGGTAGGGGTGCAGAGTTGTTTCGGCTGGTGGACGCTTCGTTGTTGCGTCGTTGTTGCCTTGGACTGGACTGGCGCAATGTCCGATCGCGCGCGCGCATCGAACGTCCGTCCCCAAGTTCGAGCCTTAATTCAATTATTAAATTGCCATCCATTATTGATGAAGCAAGACATGGCTATCACCTCCGGCGAATGACACACAATGAGTATTAAATCTTGTTCATCCTCATTCTATAACAAGGACCAATGGTGTAACCAGTAGGCTCCTCTGAATATGACCTGTAAAAATGACGAACATTTTTATTTGTCAAACACAATATCGTTTTGACAATGCCAAATAGCCCAACATCAAGTTGTTGTGCCAACCCAATTTGTTTTCTTGTTTGCTATCAACATGTTCATCTTTGTTAGTCGGGATAAAAGTCACAGGAATGGTCCAAATAAGAGTTGTTGCCCATTTAAATGTGACAACTTATTGGGCATTTAACCCTAGAGAAATATGGACTAAACTCAAAACTGCTCTAGCTACGTAACATTGAAAAAACAAATGACAAATAGTTTCATTGTTTTCATAGAAAACACATTTATGGCTACCTTTTAAATTTCGTTTAGCAAGATTATTTTTGGTCAGGATAATACTTTTCGTTAGATACCAATAAAATTCTTAATTTTAAGAGGTATTTCAGGCAAAACAAAAAATTGTTCGGTTGGGAAATAGAATGATTTACTAAACTTTTGATAAAAAGAGTGGACCGTAAAATTCCCATTCTTGGTAAGTCCCAATGTTAATTAATATCTCTACCAAGTCCCAATTGTATATTCGATAAGCGACTGATCAAATTGTCCAGTCCAAAAGCTTGTGACCAACTAGAGCCCAGCGATAAAAGACTTGAATAGGATAAGTACTGAGCACCGTAGCTACAAATCATGCCTTTTCTGAACAATTTGCTAGAAACGAATTTGCTAGAAAATGTGCTTGCTTCGGGCTCAATTGCTCACGAACAGAGCCTGAGCTGCGCACAAGCCTCAAGTTCAAGTTCCAGCTGTACTTGTGTTAAGTCAACTTCGGCTATTCCAAAAAACTTTTTAAGTCTCAAAAACTTCAGCAATTCCAAAAAACACCCTTCATGCGATTATGATGTTTGAATCTGTCTTTGGTTTTTTGGTGTTCGACAAGCCTTGCCTTTAATGTTGTCTGCTAAACGTTTTTGAGTAAATTGCACCGATGGTTCTTGAACTTATCTCGCCTGTGCACATAAATCCAAAACTAACGAAACTGCTTATTTAGGTGTCTGAACTTGTGAAACCGTTACACTTAGGTTCAAATGGGGTTTTGTAGGGTGGTTTGGTGACTTAAAGCAACACGTGTTCAAAATATTTGGATTTTCCCAATTTTAAATTTAAAAAATAGATTCCAAAATTGTAAATTGAAAATATAAAGCCAGAACTTTAAATTTCAAAAAATATATCTCAGAATTTTTACACATCAAAAATAAGTTTTGGTTTTTTAAAAATGAAATGTCGCACTATTTAATTTTAAAAATGATTTCCATACATTAATAATTTTGGTAAAATAATTTTTAAAATTTTATACTCCAAAATTTTGAACCTTTTGACATTCAAAATTTTGAATTTCGTAAATTTAAATTTATTGAATGAAATTTGAACTATTAGAGAATTAAAGAAAATCTATAGAAACTTATTTTTTAAAATTAAAAATTCAAAAACACTTTAAATTTACAAATTTTTAAATCTATTTTTAAAAATTAAATCCTAAAAATCATATTTTGGGATTTTAAATCATGAATACTTTTAGTTCAAAATTATGAAATACGCGTTTATTGTCCATTGATGGCCACAAGTCCATAATAGGGCCACGTGGTAGGTGACGTGATAGTTCATGCCACCAAACCACTTTAAAAACTACCCTTTGAACTAAATGTAATGGTTTCATTAGTTATAGATGATGCAATTTACTTTTTTTAATCTTTTTTGGGACTGCTAGCTTATAGCTCACTACATAATTGATCTAGTCCTTCGTGACTCTTCTAAAAAAATCACCACTTAGGTGACGAAGAGATTCATCAAGCCCTTCTTTCTCAAAATTGTCATGTGACGAAGCCAAAGGTTTTTATTCAAAGATTTAGCACTAGCAAAAACTTGTATATATTTTTTAAGGGGAGTTATCGCCGCCACCGTTGCTGGCACACCTATCGCGTGAATATTTTTTATAACCCACAAGGGAATGATGACATTATAATCCCCGACATTTTGTAACTCTCCTCAAATAGTGAAATTTTGGCAGTCGGTGCCCATGATTTTTTCCTGCAAGGGTTTTTCCACGTTAAAATTTGTTTATCTTGTTCCTTTTAGTTTCGATCTACTTTATGTTTACTCATGTCGATTTCTAATATCTCTTTCTCTATCTCTCCCTAGTCGATGCCATGGTTTGGCCACAGGTGACCAACTAGCCACTGCCATCACTAGCAATCTCTTTGAATTGCTACTCATAGGCGTACACCACCTTTCTTTCTACACCCTCCCTGATGACTGAAGTGGGTTCAGAGAGGGAGAGAGAGGTGGTAACTCACCATGAAGTTGGTTGGTGGTGCTTGGAGAAAAAGGGAAATGAGAGAAAGAGGTGGGGAGAAAGAGGCTCCAGCGGTGGCAACTCCTGACCCAGTCTCCACGCCACCCAGGCTAGTGTTGTGTGCCTCCGCCACCACCGTCATCCACATGGCCTGAGTTGTGTGCTTCCATTGTGTGTCACCTCCATCGCCGTTGTCTGCTGGGTCTAATTGCTTCAATACATAGATGATTAGGGAGAGCGAGAGAGATTAGAGATAGAGGGGTGAGGTGGACAATGAATGTGTCGACTTGTCTGCTGGTATTACCGATGAATTTCAGTTTCCTCCAATGTGACAGCCTACCGTGTCTAGCTTTTTTTTTCCCGTCAAACTGAACGTCTGTTGATGTTTTCATCATCAGTGTCAACAATGCCCTACCGTGTCTAGGTTTTTTTCGTCAAACTGAACATCACCAGTGTCAAGGATGGCCTTCGTGGGTGAACCACAGGAGCTAAAACAAGCTTCTTTTAGCTTAGTCCTTCAATTTCTTGTTGGCATATTGCCTATGGCCATTTTCAGCCGTTCTTTTATTATCTTTAGTTACACATACTTTTTCCTCTGTTCAATGAACAGGAGAAACAATTTCTTTTCCTAGAGATAAAACAACCACTTAATATGGTATCAAAATCAGAGGTCTCGAGTATGAATCCTAACCGGCGCAATTAAATAAGCCGCTTACTGCTATCCCGCGTTTGATGTATGAGGGAGCCGCAATGTGAGAGAGTGTGTTGAAATAAGTGAATTGTCCACTCTTTCTCATATGCTTACATTTTTTATGAACTGATCGGCACATATAACTTAATACCCACTGCTATTTCATGTCTGAGACTCGAGGGAGCCTCCACGTGAAGGGTGTTAGTATTTTTTGTTATTTGCCACACAAGGTCTATACAACGCAGGAGGCACGATATTTGGTAACACGGTTCGGCATGATTGACTACGTCTGCGAGGCTCTGTAGCCACAATTTGGATGGTCCGATGTGGTTGTACTAATTGAGAAACAGAACCCATAAACAGAGCTCCACCTAACTTATACTTTCAACACAACCGACTGTGTCTGGAAGTCGGAATCACGCTGGGAGTGACGACTTATGGAGGAGCTTGCAGCCAAACAGCACCCTGCACGCCGATGCCATGACAAACGGCGCTCTTCGCCAGCATCGGGACGCAGAGGCGTGGTTAGCCGAGTGTGCACATCATGTGGCTTTCCACGGCTACTTTGATGACCTAAATATCGTCTCAATGTCCACTTGGTGCATGCCTCCGTGCCTATATAACCAGTAGGAATGGCACATCACGATTTAAAAACTAGCAGAGGAGGAAAATACTTGTGCCACGTGATTTTTATGAACAACCAAAAAAAAAAGGTATCATATATATATGACATTCTAATACCCATGTATTGTTTTCGCAAAGAGCTGTTAGATTCATTGATATTGTATTTAGTCAAAAATCCTTACGGATGAGTTGAAATCTGTCCCAAATGATGTTTTTTTATTACAGGGTGGTAACAGCTAGCAACTAACAATCATAATGCAGTGTGAACTTCAGTATATCCCGGCGAGCGAGTCACTGCTCCCGCAAGAGATTAGAGTCGCAGGACAGATGATGGAATCATCCTCAGTCTCAGGATCTTTGGCAATGAAATGAGGCGCAGCCTTCAAATTTGAGAACCGCCGCAAATCGAACGTCTGTGCTAAAAAATTGAATGTTAGTTCCAAACAGTTCTTAAAAGTAAACTGTTTAGTGCTGGTGACATGGGCACATGGCTGCGTAAAAACGTGGATCGAGTTAGCTTGTGTGCTCTGCGTCCGATGTTTCTGATCTGATGGGGCGTTCGATCAGAAACATTACCACTGAAATTTTTGGAGAAAAGGAGGGGGGTTGTTCATCTTGCAACTATATATTTTCCCTATGCCGCGTTTAGGATGTCATCTACTTGCATAATATTTTCCGATGCCTTAGGATTGGTCAAAATGGGTAGTAGATCGAATCCATATCAATCCATAGACCTCTTTTAATAATTCCGATTTCGAAAAAGAATTGATACTTTCTATCTCTACCTTATCTATTATCATTTCAACGATCAATTTCTCCCATAATGATATCTATACTACCTAATATCATCATGACATCAGCTAATTTCATTTTTTTAACTAATTGAGGAAGAATTTGCAAGTTAATAAAACCGGATGGACGAATTTTCCATCTCCAGGGGAAACGACTATTATCTCCTACACTTGCACAATATTTTCCGATGCCTACCAATCCTATTGGGTCAGTTCTTTGTTGCCTAAATTTGCTTCAACTTCTAGCCAGTGAAGCTAGGCAGAGAACACATGGACACTCTTGCTACACCCAACATGCATCAAGCATACAGCTACCTCGATCTATATCAAGCACTCTCCAGCAAGAAAAGGACTCGTCCTGTCTCCTCACTCCACAATCCACATTGTGTGCACACTATTAATAATCGCGCGCTTCAATGCCAGTGCTCCTCGAGTCGCATTAATGGAGCTACGCATACGATTTGCATGACTATATATTTTAGGTCCTACTCGATATGATTATTTATGTTCGTAGCTTTGCTTCCACACTTAATTATTCATGCTTCTGGGTCTTGGTTTCGTCGTCTCAGCGACACTTCTATCATTCTATGCTCAAACGAATCGTGCTTCCACATCGCCTAATTTATTGTATGTTGACCTAATTAACATAAAAGCCTCATGAAATAAGGAACTTAGATAAATAGAGTAATTTGCTATATCTTAGCCAGTAAAAAACATATTCATTTTAGAAGAACCGACATATATAAGGTTATTACCTACGTCGGATCTAAATAATAACCGACACATATATTATTCTCAATAGTAGTTATGTTATGTAATTTCATAACTTATTTATACAAGATCACATGAGAATAATATTCAGGAAAAAGTACTAATTTGGTCTCTTATTTATGTTTGTTTGATCAATTGGTCCCTAGACCCAAAACAGTACTTTAACCAGTCCTCCAAATATCAAAACCGGCTTGACTGGTCCTTTAACTGATCAAAAGGGGGTTCCGGGAATTTTTTTGCTTGTGTGGTGTCCACGTGGACGGTTTTTACTAACATGATGGCCACATGACATCCACCTCACTGCCTCCTTCTCTAACCTCTCCTCTCTCTGATATCTCCCTATCTCTCAAATCTCAATCTCCTCCACGCTGGGCACCACCATGAGGAAGATGGCGGTGCTCGCCGCTGGCATGGAGTAGGCTAGGGCGGCAACCTATATATGGGGGCACGACAATGGAGTAGGGACATGGGTAGAGGGCCTGGCGGTGAGGTCCACAGCACGACATGGAGCTCCTTAGTGAGTTCCTCTGCCTTCGCCAGCCTCCTTCCTCACCCATGGCGTGACCTCCTCCTTGAATGCATCGACCTCCTTCTCTCCTGGTGTTCCACCTTCCTCCCCAATGCTTACGACATCCCCTATTTCTTCCTTTACCTGCTCCACCAAGCTCACCACTGGAGATGGTGGTGACGACACAGGTGTAAAGGGGAGTATGGGATGGTGGAGGACAGACGTCCACGGATGCGGTGATGAAGGGAAGATAGCGACGACGGAGGAGGGCGGAGGCGGTGGTGGCGCTCAGGATGGCGGCAGAGGGAGGACGTTGTTGTTGAGGGTGAGGAAGAGGAAGATGGCGGTAATGCGGGATGACACCGATGTTAGGGAAGGAGGTAGGCGCTCGGGTGTGGAAGAGGAAGGCGGCGTCGTAGCGTGGAGGAGGTAGATGAAGTGTTGGAGGAGGGGCGGCGGCGCAAAAGAGGAAGAGGAAGAGAGGTGAAGGAGGTGATGGTGAGGAGAATGTTGCCACCTGGGAGGGAGGAGGCTAGCTAGCTCGAGTGGATGAGAGAGAGAAAGAGAGTGGGAGAGAGATTAGAGATGAGGGGAGAGAGATTAGTACAGATGGCATTCACGCATGCAAAGCCCATCATGTCACTAGCCACATCAGCAAAAACCATCTTAAATCTGGTCGAAGGACCAGTCAAGGTCCGGTTTTGAAGAATGAGGGACCTAACAAGTCCGATATATTGGTTTAGGGACTAATTTGGTCCAACGAGCATAGTTAAAGGCCCAAATCGACACTTTTAAATATTTATACGAAAATAGTAGTGATAGATGAGGTCTATAACATTGTAATTGAGAATTTTTATACCATAAGTCATGTAGATGTCTGAATAATAACCAGGGCTTTTGAAAGTTTATAGCTTATTCTTATAAAATTGGATGGAGACAGGCTTTATATAAAAATTGTAAGTCATGATTATTTGTTTCAGTAGTTCAAAGTGCATGTTTCATCAGTGTATTTCACTAGCCCTATATGTTCAATGTGCGTACGTGTATATTTCAGTAGAACATTTTCATTTGTTTTGTAGTATATCACGAGAATAAAACTGCCCGAACAAGTGTGGAACCAGACCGGCTTCACTCAATCTGTCAAAGGGATTGCATTGTGACTTAGGACGTGTTTGATTCGTTGCCCCGGCTCGCCGTGCCAATCGACGGCGCGCCCATGTGATTAGATGAACGTTTGGTTCACCGTCAACCAAAGGTGCAGGAGCGGATTGGCGAAGGCGGCCGATTCGCTCGCCATCTCGCGCAACGGCGCGCCTGTGATTTGTGGCTGGCCACGATTGGCACGGCGGTCATGGGAAGGAACCAAACACATCCTTACCCATTCAGTGAATTTGGCACCGGATGTTGCCAACCAGAAATGAGTATTGTAAAATAAATGATGATCGTATCTCAAGCAAAGTTTTTGGATGGACGATGCGTCGGATCCGCGATGTGTCCACGATGGTACTTTGCAGATGATCACGAGGCCTTACAACAAGGCGAGGGCGCCGTCCTTCGGTCGAGCGCGCGCGGAGACGAGCGACGCCGCGAGAGATGATCGGAGAGCGTCGGCGGCGGGCTGGCCGGGAGGGCTTGTTCGCGTCGGCGGCGAGCCCCTCCGACTGGTGGGCCCTCCAGTCCTCCTCGTCCTCCGGCTGGTGTCCATTACCGGATGTCACGTTGAGAAGCTTCGCCAGCTTGCGCCGCTCCGCTTGATATGGACGAAACGTGTGTTCCAGATGCCTCCCAAGCCCCCCATGCATTCAGTTGCTGATAACCACGTATATACACATTACCAATGACATTTTCAAGTTGAATAACAACAACAACTACATATGCTCCAGTCCAGCAGCATATGTGGCAGCTTAGCTAGTTAGCTTTGATGTATTAATTTCCTGCCTTGGTGCTACTTATAGCAAGGAGCCCTCTCCTTGATCTCTGCATTTTGAATTTGAGGCACCTATAAATATACGGGGTAGGACTAGGATGAAGAGCTAGTATCAAAGCTTGTCCTGAAGAGTAGGCCTGTGTTTGGTGATGGAAGATTTGAGTTATTTTAGTTAGTTAGCCTCCATGAAGAGGAAGTGAGTACGCACTGTACTCGAAGTTTGCGGGAGGAGCTAATTGCTTTGAGTACAACCAACAAACTTCCATTTATTGCAGCAACCAAGTCCAAGTGATATATGACTTCATCAATTTTGGTGGATTTGAGCGGACATATAGACCTGACGAACATCAGCTGCATGCTTGCTACAATTTCCCAAACTCAAATTGAAATGGTAATTAAGCACATGCATGCCTGTAATTTTCCATAGGCCATATATACATACGATGCTAAGCAGAAGAAGTTTCTAAAGGTAAGGCATACGTTCTGAAGATAGACTATATATATGTAACCTATATAACTGAAGAAACCCTGGTGATCAATTAATTAAAAGAACAGATGGCCAATACTTGAAACCACAGAACACAGGAGGTACGGAGGATAAAATCACCTGGAATGCCTGGAACTATGAGAAGATTATTGCGACTAACAAGTGAATTCAAACCAGCAGGAGCCTAGCAATCGGGAGCACGGTCAAGAAGCCACCTCCACGATTCAAAGATCTACATGACGTGAGAGAGAAAAGAAAATTAAAATCGAAACCCTAGAGAAAGAAGAAGTGAGCTATCAACCCTAGTGAGCGGAGGAGATGAGGAAGATGAACCGTAGAAGGCAGAGGAAACAGGGAGGATGAGGGAGAGGTCACCGGATCCATGGATTAGACGAAAGCCGCCGGAGTATAGGGCACACCTGCGTTGCGGTGGCGCGCAGGAGTGGGGCGACGGCAAAGAGGCGACGAAGGAGCGTCGGGGCGAGACGGGTAGGAGGCGGTGCGCGAGGCGGGGATGGTCGCCACAGGGCTGGTCTCCAAGGCGGCGGCGGGAGGTGGGAGGAGCGCCGCCCGCACGGTCACGCGACGTTGCGAGTCGCCAGCACCGTTCCACGCCTCGGAGGAGATTTTTCTCACCCCCGTGGGTCGACGTGGATCGTGCCACGATACCGTGCAATACTCGGCCTGCCAAATACAGTTTTGGACGGAGCGTGGAAGCTCACCCCGGCGTGGGCTGAAAGCCACGGGAGGCGGGGTTTAGGGGCCGATACACCCCAAACCACGTGTTGCCAAATGAGGCCTTACGGTTGTCTTCCGCAAAATCTTTCTCCGTCCTGTAGCTTGCGGCCCGGCCCGGCCCGTCTCGCTGAAACCTTGGGCGCACGTCGCGGTGTCTTGGATACTCCATGAAAACGTGGATCATATCAGCCATGACGGCACTTCCTTGAGTGTGCAACAATTAAAGATCCCAGAAAACCATGCATGCATGGATCGATCGAGTACGTACGTACAGTACTTAGCTAGCCCCGATCAAGCATCTCGTGCATCATTAATCACTCGCTGCATGGATCTCTTTTGATGCAAGCAAGCATATCTTGACCTGAGATATCACTCTTACTAACCACCGTGTTTTGTTCCAGTCATATTTCTGCTATTCACATAATGGAATAGTAATAACGGACCAATAGTGCTGTGGGTAGCAAGAATGTTTTGAGGGAGCCCTGGATATGTAGGGGACAATAACCAACTACTTAGATTTCAGCAGCATCCTTTCGTTGCTTGCTTCCTCGGATTGATTTACTGGATGGCATGCACTGTGCCTATTCTAAGGATTCAGATGGTAACACGGCCTTTATTTACAGAGGATTAGCGTGTGATTTTTTTTAACCAACGGAACAGGCGCTCTGCCATTTCATTAAAAAAGTGAAACTGCACACTATACAAAGACCTAGCCACGGCTAGAAAAACAAAGATTAGCATGTGATTATTCTCAGGATTCAGATGGTAAGAGGCTTCATTTATAGAAGATATATTATCGATCGATGTGATAAAGGGTAGTGTGGGCAGTGCGAAGTGCTGGCTCTATCCAACACCAGGACGGATAGATCGGACGGATCGACACGCGTTGGACGCGCGCCCACCGCTCTGCTCATGCATGGGGTCTCTGTCCCCCTGTCCATGCACGCAAAGGCTTAACTCCATTTTATGCTCTTTTTTTTTTAACTCAAGCTTGCCAAATTTATTAACCCGACAAGGGACCATCACGGTCCAGATTCAGCAAGTTGCTTACAAAAACTGGAAAGGGGGACACCCAAACAAACGGATGCTCCACAACTCCCATTAGGCTAAGGCGAGCAAGCTCGTGAGCACTACGATTACAAGAACGAGGAACAACAGACATCACAAACGAGGTGAACTCTACAGATAAAAATGTTCTAATCTCTTGAAAGATTGCCCCACCAGGGGACGAGTCATAGCAGTTGGAGGACAGCGTCGCCGCGAGGCAAGTCGAATCAGTTTCCACTATAATCTTAGACATTCCTTGATCCATGGCTGCTAAAATTCCAGCCAAACAGGCCTCACCTTCAGCACAAAGAGCGTCATGCGCTGCAGCTAGTAACCCTGAGCCTGCCACAATTGTATCACCCGAGTGGTCCCTGATAGCAAAACCCCAAGCACCAATCTTCTCCCTCTCCAGGAACACACCATCTGAATTGATCTTTAGGACATCTTGGGGTGGCACACACCATTTGTTTTCACTGGCCCGGTTCGCTGCATCACTTTGGAGTGAAGCTGAAGGCGGCTCCAATGCAATCCCTAACGCTTTCAGGATTGTAGCATTCAGAGGTTGTAAAGCCTCGCCTGCATTTACCTTGTTCCTTGCATCCCACCATGCCAAAAGCAGCCAATCTACATTACACGTACATCCATCGGTCCATTGGGTATTGCTAAAAAAGAAGCATGTGTCGGAAGAGATCATATAGGCATGCCATTTATCTGAGATTATCATCGTAGTTTTCTTCTTCATACGCATTTGGCTAGAGATTAAACAACAGGATATATAGGGTTTAGAGTTCCAGCACAATGGTAAGACGATTGGACTTGGTAATAGTTGTGTATAGAAACGTAGGTGACGGGATATTTTTCTATTATTTCTTATTTAAAAGGGTTAATAACATCTATAAAGCTGCTCAACTGCATTATTTGGTATTTGCCGCTCCTTTTGATTCACGATATATGCCATTATGAAACTGAGGTTCTTCGATACTTGTCATTCTATGTATGCACCACGCGTCCTATTTTTTGTTTTCTTGGATTGTATTTTTATGTTATGACTATTTTACCATTGTCTTCTTCCTTCTTCCCCTCCACTTTCTTTCTCTTCCTCACTTCTTTCTTTGATGACCTCATGCCGGTTTGAGCCTGCCGCCGCCGCCGCCACTGTCTTCTTTCTTCCTCATCCTTGCTCCATCCCCACCCTTTCCTAGCTTCCTCCTCGCTCCCCTCTTCTTTCCTCTTCCTTTGGCCAAAGCTCTCCCTTCATCTATAGCTCCGGCCATCTCTCCCTTCAACTTCCTGTTGGACAGTACGCGAGCAAGCAAATAAGCAAGCAGAGACGACCTCATAGGTGGATGTGCCGCCAACCTCGCGGATGAGAAGGTGGCTACGGCCTTGCGGGCAACGGTGTGACAAGCTCCCAAGTGGAGATATATAGCCTTTAGCGGTGATGGCCACACAAGTAGGGGTGGAAACACTACTAGAAAACTGGGCTAATATACCGGCACATTAGTACCGGTTGGATCGGAACCAATAAAGATAGTGGCATCAGCAATGGTTCGTGCAAAAGTAGCGATTTGGACTTTCCGTACTGGTTGAAGGCAACACTAAATATCCCTTTCACAGACGGGCACATTCTAGCTAGCATGCGAGTTCATCTGTATCGGTTCGTATTATGAACTGGTATTGATGGGGGCTCATTAGTACCGGTAGACCCCTTTCAGCACCAGTTCAACCAACTGGTACTGATGCCCCTTAGACATCAGTCCCGAATTATACGTACCGGTTCAAAAACTGTTGGCCTTTATGAATGGATATTAAATGTCCCTTATTTAGTAGTGAAACGAACCGAGTCGAGCCTGGCTCGATCGAGCTTGGTCAAAAACAAGCCGAGCCTGGCTCGGCTCGGCATTTTGTTGAGCCCCAAAAGTGGGCTCAGCTCGGGCTCAGTAACACCTCCGAGCCGAGCCTGTCCAAGCCGAGACTGAGCCAAGCCACAAGCCAGAGGCGGGTTCAACCAACCGGTATTAATGCCCCTTAGACAGCAGTCCCGATTATAAGTGTCGGTTCAAAAACCGGTACTGCTGGCCTTTATGAACCTGTAATAAATGTCTCTTCTATAGTAATGAAACAAGCCGAGCCTAGCTCGATTGAGCTCGGTCAAAAACAAGTCGACCCAGGCTTGGCTCGGCATTTTGTCGAGCCCCAAAAGTGGGCTCGGCTCAGGCTCGGTAACACCTCTGAGCCGAGCCGAGCCTATCCTAGCCGAGACCGAGCCAAGCCACGAGTCAGAGGCGTTTCGCGTTCAAGATCTGTAAACAAGTCAAGCCAGACTAGGCTCGGCTCGTTATTTTAACAAGCCCCAAAAGTGGGCTCGGCTCGGGCTCGGTAACACCTCTGATCCGAACCGATCCGAGCCGCAAGCTATTTTTCTAGCCCTACGCACAAGGTAGATGCTCACAAGAAATAATATGCTACGAAGACAATGATAGAATTGTTCGATTTAAAAAAAACTGTGAAAAAATGGGCCATGTGCAAAAAAAAGTCAATATCGAAGAATTTTGCTTTCGTAACGGCATCTATCACAAATTAAAAGAAAGAGTGATAAACACCGAAACATACGTCGGAACTCTCGTGCCAACCAATTTATTGGATTTTTAATGTAGCACACAGCTAGTCTAGAAACAGAAGAAAAAGCACACGTTTCTCCTCTTTCTTCTTCCACGGACCAAAGCGAGCGCTCTTTTTTCTTTAATTATTCACTTCATACTAATTAGGATTATTTCGTTTCACATAGCAATTAAATCACTCTTGATCCTATATAATTTTCCTCAGATGATAGAATTTGAAACAGAAATCGAAGATGAGGAACATAAACCAATAGTCCGCTTATAAACGCTAATTAACCCTAATTCGTTGCATAGGGTTAGGAGAGCGCCATTCTTCCATTCGTGTAGCCAGTAGGCGCGAATCGCGAGGTCTCGGCAGCGGATTTGCTGCCGGAGATCATTCGCGGTGGCGGCGAGAGCATGGTGGACAAGGCACAGGTCGCGCCCCCCAGACGCCATCGCCAACCCTGGGGCTGAGCAGCCTCACACAAAGCGCCGCCTGAAGTCCTGAACTGAGCGAGCCTCCTCTTCTCTTATGCCTCCCACGGATCTGTGGGGTTTGTTTATGGTTACTTTCTGAATACTGATATCATTGCATATGAAAAAATTTCGTTGCCTTTTGTTCATGCGTCTGATTTCTGAGTGCGTGGAATATTCAGGATCGGATTATAGAAAGCTCGATATATGAATGCAGGTCAAATTATTTCTAGCGCGCAGCGATGCACGCAGTATTACCAGATGTCGCCGTGAAGAGTATCAGAAGCTTGCACAGCTCCGGTTGATATGGATGAAACGTGTATTCCAGATGCCTCCCAAACCTCGTGAATGCAGTTGCAGATAACCATACATATACATATCCATGACATTTTAAGTTGAATCAAGCTCTCAAACAACAACAACTCTGTTCCAGCAGCAGCGTATGTGGCAGCCTAGCTTTGCTGCGTTTCCAGCCATGTTATCTCCAAATTGAGGTATCTACAGAATATATACAAAGAGCTTGTTCTGAAAGGAAGGCCTGTGTTGATGATGGAAGATGGGTTATTTTGGTTAGTTGAGCCTCCATGAAGAGGAGGTGAGCACGCGCTGTACTGGAAGCAAGCTAATTGCTTCTAGTACAATCACGAAACTTTCATTTACTGCAGCAATCGAGCGATGACTACATCAATTTTGGTCGATTTTTTTGAAAGAGGGGCTGGAGAACTGCCGACCTATTTCATTGAAGCACGACAAAATAAAAAAAAAACCCCACAAGCACTGAGTACAACCACAGCGCAACGCTGCAACTCTGGACGAAGCCAGGACACCGCCGGTCACCATCGGGCAAGAACACACGCCTATAAAAGGAGAATGCAGTGCTGCCGCTGCCACCTAGGCCGAAGGCCTTACAAAAGATGGAGAAAGAGATAAAGGGGGAGATAGAGGAGGAGACACCAGCCACAACTGGCCATAGAGAACACCACCAAACAAACAGCTAACGGCAACAGAAAGACGAGCCAGCGACCACCCACAGCGCAAGAGCGGACCACGACGTCTCCAATAAGGTAACGACGAAAAATCACCGTCGTTGCTGACCGCACGGGCTTTCGTCCGACAAAGGAGCGACACAGTGGTGCCTTCAGAAGGGAACGGCACTGGAAGCGCGCGCTGCCACCACAATCCCATCAAGAGCTAGGCAGGGCTTTGGCCCGAAACGCTCAACACTGGCACTACACTGGGGGGAGTCGCAGACACGCCTGCACGAAGCACGAGCCGAGGTGCACAAAACGCCAGAGGAAACTCGAGCCGAAGACCAAACTGCCCCTAAAGCCGAACAAGAAAAACGCCACCACCGCCATCGTAGTCCTCACGGGGAGAGGGGAGGGTAGGATGTCGGCGAGCGGGACCTTATCAGGTGGAGAGGACGCTGAGGCCCACGACCGAACGAGTAAGACGCCGCCACCGCCATCAAGCACCACGAAAGGAGGAAGGGCTAACTAGATGGCGATGAATGGGACTGCGTCCGGACAGGGCCCTGTGAAAGCATCAGGGCCGAGGGGCAACCGAGTGCTACACCAAGCCGAAAGTAGAGGTGTCTGTCATGCCGCAACATGCATCACTGTCCGGAGCCAGCCGGACTCCGCACTAATGTGGCAACCCGACCGTCGAAGCATCACCGAAGCAAAACACCCTCGGAACGAAGACAAGGCGTCGGAACCACGTGACCACTATAGGATAGCCGCCAAGGCTCCGGCCGGCCACCGATGCACTGTCCAACAAAGGCAACCCCAGAACCGGAGACCGTGACGCCGAAGACGAAGGCATAAAGTCGCGGCGGCTACAAAGACACCGGGGCACGCCCCTGGAGCTCACCAGCTCCGACCACGCTAGCGATAGGGACGATGCCAGATCCGGGCCTCCTGCCGATAGATCGAGATAGCACCACCAACGTGGACACCCTCAAACGGCCTACCGACAAGGCGGGCATGAGGGGAGGGGTAGGAAGGGAGAGGCAGACGAACGGGAGGGGTAGGCGGGCGGCGGCCCGTCAGCCGCCGATGAGCGCCGCCGCCACTGTCGACAGGACGAGAGCCTGGCTGAGGTGGATCGGCACCGCCGACGTAAAGGGAGGCCGGGAGCACCCTCCACCGGCCGGATCCGCATCTTGTCAGGGCCGGGTCGGCACCGCTAGCGAAGAGGAAGGACGGGGAGACCCTCTTACGGCCAGATCTGGGAAGGAGGTGGCCACCGAGGAAAGGGAGAGGACGCCGCCGGCGAAGTGGGAGGCCAGGGAGAACCTCCACCGGCCGAATCTGGGGAGGAGGTGACCACCGGCCCCGCCGGCAGGCCAGGCTTCGCGAAGAAGCCGCCATCAGGGCGTGGTCTTGGTAGGGAACTGCCGCCAACGAGGGGAGGAGGGAGGAGGAAGTGGAGGAGGAAGGGGAGGGGAAACCGGGGAGGAGGGGCCGCCATCCCGCCGACCAGCAGTGGCCCTATGGTTTATGTGCCGCGTGCCGGCCGCGGTCGCCGCGCCGTCGTTGCCGCGTCGGGCAAGGCAGCGCCGCCGTGGGCGGCCTCGGTTGTCGTCGTCGTCCGCGTCAGGCCAAGCCGAGCTATCGCACACCGACCCAGCCCGTGCTGCCGCCGGATCCGACCACCTAGCCGCCCAACGGGCCTGGAACCCGCCAAACCATCCGCCGCCACCGTTGACGTTGCCAAGAGAGACAAGAGGAAGTGGAGGAAGGAGGTGGGAGAGCGACGAGAGGGAGGGAAGGGGCGGCCGGCGGCGGCGGCGGCGGCACTGGTGGCGGCGCTAGGGTTGTGGAGAGGCGGACTCGCTGAGTCACCCCCAGCCGCCCTAGGAGGAGCGACGCGAGGGCCAGTTTTTTTTTTTTTGGTGGATTTGAGCGGATGCATATAAGCCAGACATTGGCACATCTTTGGCCTCACAAGTGCAGACTTTGGGCGCTTGCAAGTTGCGAGACAGACACGATAAACATCAGTTTCTACAATTTCCCAAACTCAATTCGAAATGATTATCGAGCATGTGCTTGTAGTTTTTCCACAGGGGCCATACGATGCTAAACGGAACAAGTTTCTAAACGTAGGTGTACCATTGCAACGAACCGTCACTAGCTCATTCGTTGGTCTCGTATTTTCTTCAGACAGACATAAGTCGACAAAAACATAATAATTGTTTCGTCGGCCCACTCAAAATCGACAAATTATATGTATATTTGTTGGCTTTTGTCCCGACCGACGAAGATAAAAGCTGAAGCCATGTCAACGGTTTTTAATTTTTTTTAGAAGTTTCTAAAGGTAGAGTATATACGTTTTGAGGATAATAATCTATATGTTGTCTAACTAAAGAATCTCATACAAGAGTCTTACACACACACACACGTGTGTGATTACAATTCTAGCTGAAAGATTTGGCTAACCTAATTTTAGACAAGTGTGGCAAGTCGTACTTTTGTGGTTGAAAAATTAGCGCCACAAGTGTGGCAAAGTGTGACAAAAAATCAATATATGACGAGTGGGTCCAAAGGATAAGAAAGTGTGGGAAGCCACAATTATGACACAAACCAAACATTAGCCATAAAAAGCTGGCGTGCCTAACCTTAGTTGTGGCATATTCAGCAAACCAAACAAGCCCTTAAGCTTGCCAGCTAGCAACGATTCTTGAGAACGCACACAGTGAATTTTATTTTATATATGGATAACAAACAAATGTGCTAGCCTCTACATCATGGATAATATGTCTTAATACAACCATACCAAAACAAAATCTAAGATTTTTTTTACAAAAAAACGAACATACGAAGAAACCATTCAGGCATCATCTAACTCAATTATTAAACTGCCATCCATTATTGATGAAGACATAGCTATCAACTCCAATGAGGGTTGAATCTTGTTCATCCTCCTCCTATAACAAGGAGCAATGGTGTAACCAGTAGGCTCCTCTGAAGATGACCTGTAAAAATGATGGACCTTTTCATTTGTCAAACACAATATCGTTTTGACAATGCCAAATAGCCAACATAAAGTTGTTGTGCCAACCAAAATTTGTTTTTTGTTTGCTATCAACATCTTCATCTTCGTCAGTCAGGATAAAAGTCACTGCAATGGTCCAAATAAGAGTTATTGCCCATTTAAATGTGACAACTTATTGGGGGCATTTAACCCTAGAGAAATATGGACTAAACGCCAAACTGCTCAAGCTACGTAACATTGAAAAAAGGTATGATAAATAGTTTCGTTGTTTTATTGGTGATTTGGTGGCATGGTGTGGTTCAAAGGTTGTACATCATTTTGAATAATTGGTATTATTACTTAACTTCTATATCTTGAAACTATTTTTAAATTTTCATACCTTTTTGTTCGTAATTTCCAGTGTTAGCCTAAACGGTAAACGCTAAACAGTCGGCCACTCTTCGTTTAGCGAATAGTCGGACTACACGGCCGATTAAACGGGCCAAAAAACGGATTATACGGATTAAACGGCCTACACGGCCTACACAGTTGACTACTGAGTAGCGTTTAAACAGTGTGTAAACAGTCTAAACGGCCGTGTAGGCAAACAGTGGTAATTTCAATATGTAATGGATATGATCATTAACTAGTGTGTTTATTATTATTGTTGTGTTTAAATAGTTTAACTAGTTTACGGCGTATTTAGTCAACGGTAGACAAAAGAGATTTTATGCTTGTCCCATCTACATTTTCATACTACGTCCGCCACTAGCGTGGTGAGTTGGGTAGCGGCTCTATCCTCCCTAGCATTGAGGAGGAAGAAGGTGGATGACATTTAGTGTAAATATGCTACGAAGACAAACGAGACAAGGGTAGCATTATTTGATTTTGAAATTTATTTTTTGGAAAAATGGAACATGTGGTGCACACAATAGTAAATATCGAAGAATCTTGATTCCGTATTGACCTCTATCGCAAATTAAAAGAAAGAGCGATAAATACCGAAACATGGTTGAGCATTGACATATATCCTATCAACTCTAGGGATTGACCCCCTCACAGATGACTGGATCCTTATAAGGATGCCTAGTCAATTTTGTGTGCAGTTGGATTGAGATCCAACGGCCCATATCTCCCCTCCCTCTCTCTTTTCCCCCCTTCCTCCCCGTCTCTCTCTCTCGGTCTCGCCCACGAATGTGATCCTTCTCCTCTACTGCTGCCGCCGCTCCGCCCCCAAGTCTCTCCCACCACCTTGCCGCCCCGCCCACCCTAACCCGGCTGGCGCCTTCACTCCCCGCCACCACCGCCCCAACGGCCTTCACCTCCTCACACGGCTCCAGCGCCGCCTCCGCCGTCGCCCTCACTCCATCCCCAACCAACTGCCAAACGCCGCCTCCCCTGCCATCCCTCTAAGGCTGACGACACAGAGATCCCCACCCCCAATCTCGAACCCTAACCTGGTACGACAGTCGCCACAGACAAAGACGAAGGCGGCGCGGTGGTCGCCGGCGAGGAGGAAGACAGCGGCGGTCGTAGGTTCTCTCCCCCTATTGCTGCCCCTCCCCCAAAATTGCCAGCGCCATGAGCAAGGGAAGCAACTGCCTGAGCGAGTGAACTGCCGCTCAGACGACTGCCAACGAGCGAATCCGTTAACTCTAACTAAAACATTTTACCCACACAAACAGAACTCTCATGCCAACCAATTTATTGGATTTTTATGTAGCACACGGCTAGTCCAGAAACAAAAGGAAAAGCACCCGTTTCTCCTCTTTCTTTCCCACGCACCAAAGCAGCGAGCCCACTTCCATCGCTTAATTATTCACCACCCTCATACTAAATTGATTAGCCACCGAGTTCGCGCCCCTATCATCAGACCATTAGATACGAAGATAAGAAATATAAACCAATAGTCCACTAATCTACTTGGATGTAATACTCGTGCCCACGTGCAAAATGTGGAGCGTTGCATATGGCCATGAGAACGCCATCTGTTCGTTCGTGTACAGCCAGCAGCGCAAATCGCAAGGTTTCGGCAGCGGACTTGCTCCATCAATTATTCGGGGTGGCGGCGAGAGCACCGCTGACAAGGCACCGGCCGCGCCACCCAGCCGCCATTGCCGACGCTGGGGCTGAGCAGCCTCCCACAAAGGGAAAAATACCCGAAATAATCAACAGTAAAATAGAAAATTAATAGAATAATCCACTGTAAAAGGAAATTACGAAAATATCCTCGGTCCCGCCACCGGGTGGCGGCCGCCATCGGTACGGTTGCAGTAGCTGAGCCGCCACCACGGGACGGCCAGCAATGAGTCCGCCACCACCGGTGGTGGCTGGCGCCAGCCGCCGCCACCCGGGACGGCCATGACTCACCGCCGCCACCCCTGGTGGTCATGCCCGCCACGCCGTGTGCATGTGATGTGAAAGCATGTGTTATATGTATATATATATATATCGCCCCATTTTACTAATATTATATTTTAATATAAATATATGATAAATATATACTAAATTATTATAGTTGTCCAAAAATATGTAGTAGGTGGCGGTAATTTTATTGATAATTGATTAGTAAAATGGCATGTCTAAAATAATTTACGTTGGGAGGTAGGTTTCGCTCAAGAAAGCCTCCCACAATTTTTTTCAAAGCAAATGAGCTCGTAAGATGACAATGACATGAACCACGATCACACACGCACACGCTTGTCGCTGCACCTTATTGATAATTTTATTGATAATATGTAGTAGGTGGCGTGTAATTTTATTGATAATTGATTAGTAAAATGGCATGTCTAAAATAATTTACGTTGGGAGGTAGGTTTCGCTCAAGAAAGCCTCCCACAATTTTTCCAAAGGCAAATGAGCTCGTAAGATGACAATGACATGAACCACGATCACACACGCACACGCTTCTCGCTGCACCTTCCGCTCAATTTGCTCCCGTTGACTGACCGAGACGAAGACCACAACGACCTAGACCTTCTCCCATGCCACGTTGCATGTACGTGGCGTATATTTATATACACATGTGATCGGATAGCATATGGCATATATACATTATAATATATGTATAATATAGATATATTTATATACACATGTGACCGGATAGCTTCTCCTATAATTTTAATATATATGATAAATATATGGGCGAAGTAAAATTTGATACATGTATAAGCATGTGAATATACATTTTAAAACTCAAAATTGTATGTAATTTTACAAAATTGCAAATTTAAAATTTTAGCAAGTGTTAATAGTCGTTTGTACGGCAAACTAAATTTTGTAAAGTTAGAAGCTATGAGATAAATAAAAACATTAAATACACGTAAAGTGAATCTTGTCATGTGAATAGACGTGTCGTGCATAGACTTGTTAACGGTATGTGGTAAGTGCGAAGTAGTAGTAAATGCAACGTCACTAATCGCCATAATGGTCAATGCAATGTTAATAATTGTATGGAGAATAATTTCATGGCCAAACTGCCGAATGCACATAATAACATAAGTCCATCAATTACATTATTACACTTAGCGCCGACGACCCCTTGTCATGTATGCACTCCTGATGAATCCTCAACTGAGGTATCAGCGAATAATATACCTGAACTGAACGAACTGAAAAGAACTGAAAGCGAGAGAGTGAGTGTGTGAAGGCTGCTCTGCGGTGAAGCCTGCGCGTGTGTGTGAACTGAAAGCGAGAGAGTGCGTGTGTGAAGGCCGCTCTGCGTGTGAAGCCGGCGCGTATGTGAAATGAACTGAAAGCGAGAGTGCTGCGTGTGTGAAGACGAACGAACGGCAGAACGCGATATATATAGACTAAATTTTTTGATCACTGTGACCTCTAATCGGTATTAATTAGCGTAAATCATGTAATTACTGTTTGCTTAATTAAAAAGTCATCACTATTTTGTCGGTGCGGATTATTTTATTATTTTTTTTGACACTGTTTTGTCGGTGGATATTATTTTATTATTTTTTCGCGACCGCTTTGTTTGTCGCACGGCGTTTTTAATATTTTTTCCCGCATGCGATAACGGACGCTGAAATTAGGGGCGGTCGATCGTGTCGCCGCCATCGGGCGGCCAGCACAAGGCCGCCTCAGGTGGCGGCAGCTCTGCTGCGCCGCGCCTGTGGCGGCGACCACCGGTGGCGAGACCAGTGCTAATTTTGTAATTTTTGTTTTCTGTGGATTATTTTATTAATTTTGCATTTACTGTTGATTATTTGGGGTATTTTTCCCCCACAAAGCGACAACTGAAGTGAACGGGCCTCCTCTTCCTCCTATGCCTCCCAAGCCCCATGAATGCAGTTGCAGATAACCATACATACACATATCCATCACATTTTAGGTCGAATCAAGCTCTCAAACAACAACTCTGTTCCAGCAGCAGCGTATGTGGCAGCTTAGCTTTGATGTATTTCCAGCCATGTTATCTCCAAATTGAGGTATCTACAGAATATATACGAAGAGCTTGTCCTAAAAGGTAGGCCTATGTTGATGATGGAAGATGAGTTATTTTGGTTAGTTGAGCCTCCATGAAGATTGAAGAGGAGGTGAGCACGCGCTGTACTGGAAGCAAGCTATTTGTTTCTAGTACAATCACGAACTTCCATTTACTGCAGCAATCAAGCGATGACTACATCAATTTTGGTGGATTTGAGCGGATGCATATAAGCCAGACATTGGCAGAGCTCGCCTCACAAGTGCAGACTTTGGGCGCTTGCAAGTTACGAGATAGACACGATAAACATCAGTTTCTACAATTTCCCAAACTCAAATCGAAATGATTATCAAGCATGTGCTTGTAGTTTTTCCACAGGCCATACGATGCTAAATAGAACAAGTTTCTAAACGTAGGTGTACCACTACAACAAACGGTCACTAGCTCATTCGTGGGTCTCATATTTTCTTCGAACAGACATAAGTCGATAAAAAACAAAATAATTGTTTCATCGGCCCACTCAAAATCAACAAATTATATGTATATTTGTTGGCTTTTTTCTGATCGATGAAGATAAGAGTTGGAGCCATGTCCACAATCTTTTAATTTTTTTTAGAAGTTTCTGAAGGTAAGCTATATACATTATGAGGATAATAAACTATATGTAGTCTAGCTAAAGAATCTCATACAAGTCTTACCCCTTGGGGATAGAATGGACCATCGTAGAACTACCTAATACTGAATATTTTCATAATACATATACGTAGACGTGTGTGATTACACTTCCAGCTAAAAGATTTAAGTTTGCCACCCAGCAACCATTCTCGAGAGCGAACACAATGAGATTTATTTTATATATAGATAACAAAAGATGTGCTAGCCTCTACGTCATGGATAATATGTCTTAATACAACCATACCAAAGCAAAATCTAAGATTGTTTTAAATAAAACAAACATATGAAGAAACCATTCAGGCATCATTTAATTCAATTATTAAATTACCATCCATTATTGATGAAGCAAGACATGGCTATCACCTCCAGCGAATGACACACAATGAGTATTGATTCTTGTTCATCCTCATTCTATAACAAGGACCAATGGTGTAACCAGTAGGCTACTCTAAATTTGACCTGTAAAAATGATGGACCTTTTTATTTGTCAAAACACAATATCGTTTTAACAATGTCAAATAGCCCAACATAAAGTTGTTGTGCCAACCAAATTTGTTTTCTTGTTTGCTATCAACATCTTCATTTTTGTTAGTCGGGATAAAAGTCACAGGAATGGTCCAAATATGAGTTGTTGCCATTTAAATTTGACAACTTATTGGGCATTTAACCCTAGAGAATATGGACTAAACTCCAAACTGATCTATCTACGTAACATTGAAAAAAGAAATGATAAATAGTTTCATTATTTTCATAGAAAACACATTTATGGCTACCTTTTCAATTTCATTTAGCAAGATTATTGTTTATCAGGATAATACTTTTCATTAGATACCAATAAAATTCTTAATTTTAAGAGGTATTTCAGGCAAAACAATAAATTGTAGGGTTGAGAAATAGAATGATTTACCAAACTTTTGATACAAAGAGTGGACCGTAAAATTTCCATTAATTATTGGTAAGTCCCAATGTTAATTAATATCTCTACCAAGTCCCAATTGTATATTCGATAAGCGACTGATCAAATTGTCCAGTCCAAAAGCTTGTGACCCACTAGAGCCTAGCGATAAAAGACTTGAATAGGATAAGAGCATGTGCAGCACGGCCGCCATCAGCGCGGCCGGCATTAGCGTGCGCGGGTGGGCGGGAGAAAAATTTGAAATGCATAGACTGCAGCGGGCGGGAGCGCGCGCGATTAGGCTAATGCCGGCCATGCTGACGCCGGCCGTGTTGCGCATGCTCTAAGTACTAAGCACCGTAGCGACAAAATCATGCCTTTTCTGAACAATTTGCTAGAAACCAATTTGCTAGAAAATGGGCTTGCTCGGGCTCATTTGCTCACAAACAGAGCCTGAGCTCAAGTTGCGGCCGACGACCGTACTTGTGTTAAGTTAACTTCGGCTATTCCAAAAAACTTTTTAAGTCTCAAAAACTTCTGCAATTCCAAAAGCACCCTTCATGTGATTATGATGTTGGAACGTTTCTTTGTTTTTTTTTTTTTGGTGTTCGTAGGGATGGCAATCGGGCGGGTCGGGCACGGGTAGAGCTATCCCTGACTCGTACCCGCAAGCAAAAATCAAACCCATATCCGTACCCATATCCGCTCATGGGTACGTACCCATACCCATATCCGTATCCATCGGGTACACGCGACCCGTCGGGTATCCGCTACCCACTCGTTGGCTGTTGCAACCTTCAGCAGTGTACAATATTTCAATCAAAAACTATATATAAAAAATAGCACTATAAATTCTAGCATAATTGGAGAAAAAGAATAGTAGTAATAACAGGATATCTTAGCATGATTTCAATATCATTCCAACAACATTCCAACACCATTTCATCATTAATTCAACAACGGGTAACAGATCTTGGGAAATTATACATTGTCAAGTAGGCGGGTAACGGGTAACGGATATGGATATGCCAAAACCATATCCACGAAAAAATTCCCGCGGGTAGAAAATTTATCCATATCCGTACCCGTGGGTATAATTCTTCACCGTATCCGTGCCCGTCGGGTAAATATCCGTGGGTATTTACCCGAATCCGTACCCATTGCCATACCTAGGTGTTCGACACACCTTGCCTTTAATGTTGTCTGCTAAACGTTTTTAGAGTAAATTGCACGGTTCTTGAACTTATCTCGCTTGTGCACATAAATCTAAAACTAACGAAACCGCTTATTTAGGTGTCTGAACTTGTGAAACCGTTACACTTAGGTTCAAATGAAGTTTTGTAGGGTGGTTTGGTGACTTAAAGCAACACGTGTTCAAAATATTCGGATTTTCCCAATTTTAAATTTTAAAAATAGATTCCAAAATTGTAAATTGAAAATATAAAGCCAGAACTTTAAAATTCAAAAAATATATCTCAGAATTTTTACATATCAATAAGTTTTGGTTTTTTAAAAATGAAATGTCGGACTATTTAATTTTTAAAATGATTTCCAAACTTCAATAATTTCAGTAAAATATTTTTAAAAATTTTATACTCCAAAATTTTGAACCTTTTGACATTCAAAATTTTGAATTTCATTAATTTAAATTTATTGAATGAAATTTGAACTATTAAAAAATAAAGAAAATCTATAGAAACTTAATTTTTAATTAAAAATTTAAAAACACTTTAAATTTACAAATTTTGAAATCTGTTTTTCAAAAAAATTAAATCCTAAAAAACATATTTTGGTATTTTAAATCCTGAATACTTTTAGTTCAAAATTATGAAATACGCGTTTGTTGTCCATGCTTGGCCACAAGTGCATAACAGGGCCACGTGGCAGGTGACGTGATAGTCCATGTCACCAAACCACCTTAAAAACTACCTTTTGAACTAAATGTAACGATTTCATTAGTTATAGATGATGCAATTTACTTTTGTTTTATCTTTTTTGGGACTGCTAGCTTGTAGCTCACTACATAATTGATCTAGTCCTTCCTCGTGACTCTTCTCCAAAAAAAAAAAAATCACCACTTAGGTGACGAAGAGATTCACCAAGCCCTTCTTTCTCAATATTGTCATGTGACGAAGCCATAGGTTTTTATTCAAAGATTTAGCACTAGCATAAACTTGTATATATTTTTTAGGGAAAATTAATCTAGTGACATGAAAGGTGACTCCGTTCACTTTCTAACACTGAAGTAGGGTGGCGCAATTTTGTAGCACTGAAGTTACTCCCCGTTTTCCTGAACTGGCATGCCGTGACGGGAGATGTAAACAGTGCCGTCTCCATCGCATTAAGGTACTGATTCGGGTGGAAAAAAAATAAAAAAGCCTCCCGTGTTCTTCCTCCTCTGCTTTAGCCCTCTCCGCCTCCGCCTCCGCCGCCTCCGCCGCGGAAACCCTAGATTTGCCGGCGTCAAGGACGCCGTTGTCGCCGTGGTAGGTCGTTCGGTCGGATCCGTCTCTGGTGGGATGCCCAAGTTCCACCCGTTGGTCCGTTGCCCCAGATGCCGGTTAGTAGTGGTTGGAGCAGTCTGTGGCAACCAAAGAAATCACGCATGCAAAGCCCACCATGTCACTAGCCACATCAGCGAAAACCATCTTAAATTTGGTCGAAGGACCAGTCAAGGTCCGGTTTTGAAGAATGAGGGACCTAACAAGTTCGATATTTTGGTTTAGAGACTAATTTGGTCCAACAGGTATAGTTAAAACTGTCCGAACAAGTGTGGAATCGGACCGGCTTCACCCAATTTGCGAAATGATTGAATCATGACTTACCTATTCAGTGACTTTGTGGCAATGGGTGTTGTTTTTGGATGAACGATGCATACGACTCGCGATGCATCCATGATGGTACGTTGCAGATGGTCACGAAGCCTTACAACAAGGCGAGGCCGCCATCCTTCGGCTGAGCGCGCGCGGAGGCGAGCGACGCTGCGAACGCGACATTTACCCCACAGGCGAGGATCGGGTCGCGTCGGCGGCGGGCTCGCCGGGAGGGCTCGTTCGCGTCGGCGGCTAGCCCCTCCGACTGGTGGGCCCTCCAGTCCTCCTCGTCCTCCGGCTGGTGTCCATTTCCAGATGTCACGTTGAGAAGCTTCGTCAGCTTGCGCCGCTCCGCTTGATATGGACGAAACATGTGTTCCAGACTAGAGGTGAGAGCGCGCTTACGCGCGCTAGGACTGATGCGGGTGTTTTCTAGTAAACAGAACTGAAAGACATACTTCTTGTTTTCTATAACAAATGAAGCATAAAAGTATGGGAACGGAGCATAGGGTTTATACCATACAAAGAAGAAGTGGGTAAAGAGCAACGATATAGCCACTCACAACGGAAGATCAAGTTTAATAAAAGATCAAGAATATTTTTACACTATTGCTGCAGGTTATGAATGGCTTGGCTCCACTGTAAAAAATAGAGTTCATGCAGCAGTCTAATGCTGCAACATTCGGTTGGGCACCATGGAGTGCACCCACCATTTCTCATGTAACATTCGGCAGTACTGCAGCACACCAGCCCAGCCTTTCAGCCCATAAGGATCAAGCAAATATAAAATCTGCAAGAAGCAAATGTTCTATAAACCAACCTGTATCTATATTTATGACGCAAAAAAGAACCAAGAAATTCAGTACATGGAGGAGTGAAATGTCATCGTGACGAACATACCATAGAAGGAAAAGTGTACATGCCAAAGAGGCACCATAGGCAGGATCTAGTTGTCCCTCTTCCAGCCAAACAAACAAAGTGAAAAGAGCCTCTGCATAATAACAAAAATAGCTAACAATGAGATTTTGAAATGCATATCTATAACTATTGCTAACTAAAACCGGCCATCTTACAGAATTGATGCCTACAAATAAATACATGGCCAAAAGAAGTAGCCAGAATTGTTGACTATTAACTAATATGAGCATAAAGGAAAGAAACATGTGTTCATATGCAAATAGTGTAATGGCCACCTCATGACTAATTAAGAAACAACACTACTGGAAGTAACCAAGCAAGGAAAAAAGTGGTAAAATTCACCATATAACATGAGGACCTTTGAAAACCTTAAGCACTGTTTATCAAAATAAATTACAGGGCAAGAATTAATCAACCTCGCATACACAGCTTTGAGATTTCACAAATGGAAAATTAGAGCTAGAAACATACCTGTTTTGAGATTTCACAAATAATCAACCTTAAGCACTGTTTATCAAAATAATTTACCCTTGGCTTAAGAGTCTTCCAGCCAAACAAACAAAGTGAAAAGAGCCTCTGCATAATAATAAAAATAGCTAACAATGAGATTTTGAAATGCATATCTATAACTATTGCTAACTAAAACCGCCATCTTACAGATGCCTATAAATAAATACGTGGACAAAAGAAGTAGCCAGAATTGTTGACTGTTAACTAATATGAGCATAAAGGAAAGAAACATGTGTTCATATGCAAATAGTGTAATGGCCACCTCATGACTAATTAAGAAACAACACTACTGGAAGTAACCAAGCAAGGAAAAAAGTGGTAAAATTCACTATATAACATGAGGACCTTTGAAAACCTTAAGCACTGTTTATCAAAATGAATTACAGGGCATGAATTAATCAACCTCGCATACACAGCTTTGAGATTTCACAAATGGAAAATTAGAGCTAGAAACATACCTGTTTTGAGATTTCACGAATAATCAACCTTAAGCACTGTCTATCAAAATAATTTACCCATGGCTTAAGAGTAGGTGAAGAAAATTAGCAGCAATACACGCCACTTCAATCGAGCAATTACTGGGGAAAATGAGCAGCTAATTAGTTGATGCAGAAGGTAGATAAGCAATAAATATATTCTGCAGATGCATAAGCAAAAGGTCCAATAAATGGAAAGAGACAATCAGACATGAACATGCTGGATCCTATCACGGAGGCAACTGGAACGTTTGGGAATCCATGGCTAGCCGGCACGAATGAACCTCGCGAGCAGTGTAGCTTTGAGTACCCCGTAGCATGGCTGTTAGTAAATGGCATTCACCCGATCCACCATAGTGGAGCTGCCACGCAAGAAGAGAAAGAAGACCGCAGTTTTGTGGCCAAGAGGGAACCGGATCTGGCCATGGCGTATTCCCCTCACCCCACTAAGCAGTAGCCCACACATAGATGCCTCCAAGCTCATTGCGAGCTCGCAGCAGTACAGCTCCCCGTAAATGGGAAGAGGGCCCGTAAGAGAGACGGTAGATCTTAAGAAATTCAGAAATTTTCTTACCGGAGACTTCGCGGAGGGCAGATCCGACGACGACGGTCCTCGGATGGTTGGTGAACCGGGCTAGCGTCCACTGCCGCCCGCCCTCCGCTCACGACGCTTCCACCATCGCGTCCGCCACTGCCCCGCTATCTTCGTCGGCGCAGGTGTTCCTTCTATCTTCAAGAAATAACCATAAAAAAAAATCTTTTGCTTTCGGTGACAATTGCCTTTACCAAATCTACAGAATGGTTTAAGATGATTAGTGTTTGCACGGTAAAATTCCCCCCACAAAGAAATCATCCTGCGCATCGTCGGCGACGGCAATATGGCAGAGAGAGATCGAGCACAGAGAGAGGGAGGAGAGATGTAGAGAAGGAGGAGGGTGACCTTGTGCTCAGAGGGAGAGGCGGAGACGGCGGCAGGAGGAGCAGGGCCACCGACGGCCCAACGCCGATGGAGGCGGCAGCGGCTTGACAGGAAGCAGCGGGATCCAGCTCTGTCTGGGGCCGCTGTCATCGGGCCTGTCCTCCCGGGCGGCAGAAGAACGAAGGAGGAAAGAGGAGGCCGCGCCGGGGCATCGGGCGGCGAGGAAAGCGGTGGCGGCGGCTAGGGAGAGGAGGCGCTGCGGATGGAGAGGGGACGCGGAAGCGGCGGCGGCTGGAGCCTGGAGGCGGAGCAGCCGAGGAGGAAGCGGGCGATGGGGGGCGGATTGAGTGGTCTCCCATGGGGGTAGGGGCTGGGGGCGACGTGGCCAAACGACGGCCACGGAAACCGCCGCCTCCCTGAGACCGTGCGATGAGCATCGGACGGCTGCCGCTTTTTTGGTGACGTGGCCACCGGAGGAGGATGAAAGTAGCGTGGATATGCTCAGATCGCAGGACTGCTTCGCCTTATGTAGATACTTTATATGCCTCCCAAGCCTCATGCATGCAGTTGCTGATAACCACGTATATACACATTACCAATGACATTTTCAAGTTGAATAACAACAACAACTACATATGCTTCAGTCCAGCAGCATATGTGGCAGCTTAGCTAGTTAGCTTTGATGTATTAATTTCCTGCCTTGGTGCTACTTATAGCAAGGAGCCCTCCTTGATCTCTGCATTTTGAATTTGAGGCACCTGTCTGTAAATATACGGGGTAGGACTAGGATGAGGAGCTGGTATCAAAGCTTGTCCTGAAGAGTAGGCCTGTGTTTGATGATGGAAGATTTTTGAGTTATTTTGGTTAGTTAGCCTCCATGAAGAGGACGTGAGTACGCACAGTACCCGAAGTTTGCGGGAGGAGCTAATTGCTTTGAGTACAACCAAGAAACTTCCATTTACTGCAGCAACCAAGTGATATGACTTCATCAATTTTGGTGGATTTGAGCGGATGCATATAGACCTGACGAACATCAGCTGCATGATAGCTAGAATTTCCCAAACTCAAATTGAAATGGTAATTAAGGGTGAAGTTCTAGAGTGTGATCTTTAATTTCAGTGGTTGGTTGACCGGCTCGGGTCCAGGAGAGGGGCGACTAGGGTTTCCCCCTAGCCGCCGCCACCGCCGCCGTCTTCGCCGCCGCCGCCTCCTCCTCCTCCTCCTCAGCGTGCCACCGCCGGCCGCCGTCTCCGTCTCCGCCTCCCTCAGCGCCGCCTCCCACCGCCTCCCTCTACCGTGCCTCCCCTGGGGACCGCCGCCGACCCGTCCCCATCACCATCCCCGGCGCCGCCCCGGCCCCGACCCCTGCGCCTCCTGCCCCGGCGCCGACGCCCGAGGCCCGCCGGCCACCTCCACCTCCGCCTGCGCCGCCCGGCCACCTCCACCTCCGCCTGGCGTCGCCGCGTCGCCATCGGGCCGCCGCGAGGACTCCGCCCGCTCCAGCTAGCGCTCGCTCAGCCCTCAGCTAGCGCTCGCTCTGCCGCTGGCCGCTCCGGCCACGGCGGCCACCGCCGCCCCGCGCTCTGCCACGCCGGCGAATGCGGCCACTGCATCCACGGCCATGGCAACCCCGCCCTCCTCCTGGAGCCGTTGGGCGCCTAGCCCATCCCCATCCAGCTCCCAGCTTCTGCTACCATCTGCTCCCACAGATCCATCTGCTCTGAGCTCCTTCAATGCGATTCCCTCTGCTCCTTCAGCAGTGCCGAAGTCGTACGCCGCCGCGGTCAGCTCGACCTTCATTGCTCCCCATTTGAGCTCTCCACTCCCCCAATCTCAGAGCCCCGCTTTCAATCCGCCCCTTTCCCATCCGCCATTCATGGCGCCCTGCCCTCCCAGGCTCCAGTGCTCCGCTCCACCATCGCCTTGCCCTCGACTGCTGCGCCTCCTTCCCCGAAATGGGAGCGCGTCCGTCCCAAGGCTCGCCGGCGTGGCCTGCGCCCTCCTCTCCCGGCGGACGGAGTTATGACTGTCAACGCTCGTCTACCTCGCCGGACCGGCGCAGCTGCCCTTAAAGGCCGCTGCCACCGTTGCCTCACAACGGACCACGTTGCAGCTGTTTGCCGAGACCCAGTGAAGTGCCGAGACCACGTCGCTCCGAGCATTTTGCTCGGCATTGTCGCTGGCGAGCTGTCGCCGACACGCCCCGTGTTGCTCCTCCACCCCAGCCGCTGCCATCTCATGAAGTTGGGGGAAGATTTAGAGGAGAAGAGGCGAAAGAGATTTCGGGGGCGAAAAGAAGAGCAAGAGAAATCCCCTCCGAAACGGTCTCTTTTATAATCGGGGAATACCAAGCGATCGCCGACGCTTGCTCCTGTTTAAACACAGTACAGATGTTGTAGCGATGGGACGCCGCACTTGATGGTCTCGCATTGGTGAAATAATCTACTTTAAATATGAAATTAATAAAATAACACACAGTATATAAAAATACCCCGACTGGCACCTGGGCCCGCCGCCCCGAGTGGCGGCCGCCACGCCAAGACGGCGGAGTCCCACACACCGCACGGCGGAGCTCGCTCCGCCACTGGCACGGCGAGGATAGCGGAGGCGACGCGTGGCGTGGCGGGTCGGCCGGGCGACGTGGCGGTCCCAATGAGCCCCGCCACCGCCACAAGACGGCGGAGGCGAGCCGGCCGCCTATCAACGCCTCTGCTCACTGAATTTCAATAAAAAACGCCAGATTCAACAGTAGTATTTTTGTTAGTCGCTGATCACCTCATAATTCCTATTATTTCATGTCAATTTTAATAGGAGGACATAAGAGCATTGTATTTATTTTAATTATTTACACGAAAATGTATTGATCGGATGAAATTTTTTGTAAAATTGAAAGTGATGAAAAAATATTTTTAAAATTAGAACAAGTTATGCATCATAGTGTTATCCGATTCTCTCATTTTTTAAGGCATTATCAAATACGATAGCGTTATGACATTATCATTGTTTAACTAATTTGTTCACTCAGTTCAATTAAGTAAGAAAAATAAAAAAGTAAACAAATGAAAAATTTGAAGCGGTAATTAATTTTTTTGTCGAACAAGTAAGCGGCTTATGGTATTAGAGAACAGGAGATTAAATAATAAAAATTTAGATTACAACATACAAACAATGGCACGCGTGATGCATAAGACAATCTACCGTAGTAGTGCATCATATCTAAACCTACATGCCTTAGGAGATTTAAAAACATAGTTGTCATTAACGATAACCATACTCTGCGTGCGGCGGGGTATTTCCTTCGCAAACGCGCTAGGGTCCTACATCCACGGCTCTAGCGACCTCTCGCGCTTTACGGGTGCCGGCGGTTTACACGACGCCTCCAGACATGCGAGGCACAAGCGTTCCATGCGGACTTGCATCTCTAGTGTACGGTTTGTCATTTCGAGGCGTTGTTCGAGATCTGCGATCCTTGCGTGCGAAACCGTGATGTATGCATCTGCCGCCATCGGAAAAGGATCATCCATCCATGATGTCATACGACAATCGTTTATCTGTTTTGCAAAGGATACAAGGTTAGGTTACCTCGAAAATCAATTCGTTATATATGAATGTAAGTAAACTCACTGCGTATAGAGGACATCGGTAGAATCTTCGTCCGGTCCAACCAGACATCTTGGTCTATCGAATGTCGCGACGACCGCATCAATTCCACATGAACACTTGGGCGATCCGATGGATGTGAGGGCCGGCCGCATATGGTTATTGCATCACGGTAGTCATGTTTCATTTAATCGGAAGGTCCTCCGAAGGGTAATGGGCCCGCCTCCGGACCGGACGATTCCCACCAACTTGGCCTAATCCATGCATTCTTTGGAGCGTTGTTCGCCATCGTACTATGATGAAAAATGCAATTAGTATCCGTAATTCTCATAATACATAATATCCTCATAACAACTTTTAATACCAAACATTAAATATTCAGGTCAACACATACAATTAGCACAACCATAAATATTTTGTTATAACTACTCTAAATTATTCTCAACAAAACAACTAATCTCTGCAAAATCATCACGCATGCTCATGGTAGTTTAATAACATGCATACCTTGTTAAAACTTCTGCAGCGAACACTCTTCCTGTAGATTATTTCCTGTACCACTGAACGTACCAACACCTGCATGCACATTGAGATGCAACATGTACTGAGAAAAAAAAACACGAGAGTCCCTCAATGAGAAGAATGCGAAATCAAAACCAGCAGAGGTCTCACTGAGCACCGGGGCAATGAAATGTGTGGGCAGCGAGAATGGTGTGAAGCGAAGTGAGCGGAAGTCCTCCTTTTATAGCTTAAGTGTTAATTAAATTATCATGAACGTACCATTAATTACTCACTAATTAATCCTTTACTAATTAAATAGGGTTTAAATGCTCTTGGCGGACATGATAAGGCGTGTGCATGGCGGCGGAGACAACTCGGTGGCGTACATGACATGAGCGTGCACAGAAAAGTTCCTTTTCCCCGCATGCACATGCACGCAATCAAGCACGCACTCCAGCGACGGTATCCGAGGCATGCAGTGGTGGGGCTCAGCCCGGCCGGCCGAGCTGCCCCAGCGTCGACCGGTGTCTTCCGCCACCACGCGGGCGAAGGTGGTTTCCTCGCTGGGGTGGCGGAAGCCAACCTTCCGGCGCTGGGGTGGCGGAAGCCGAGGTTCCGTCGCCATGGTGGCGAAGCCGAGGTTCCGTCGCCCATGATGCGGAAGCTAGCACATTTTCGTAATTACAAAATCATGTAGCATAGTTTCCCAATTTATATTTATATGTGTTTTATTCAACCAATTTTTCCTTGTATGAAATAATATCGCTTCAGCGTATTTTTAGAATATATCAATCATGACTAAATGAGTCAAATTTCGTTGAAACAGACCGAACAAATAAGAAATTTCCATTGCATTTATTACATTCATTACATATGAGAACATGACGGAGAGCACTTATCCTGGTGACCCCTTGTGTCGTATGTGCTTGGAGTGTAGTGGTCGGTGGATTGATGGTACGGCGACTGCGCCCTGCGAGGTCCAAATCGAGCTTCTTTGTTGTTCTTCCTCCCGGTTGGTATGTACCCGCTTGTGAGCGATGGCGTAGCTAGAACCCCCAAAATATGGAAAACCGCCATCATGCTTTGTTCATATGGGGTTTCTTGACCTTACACGACACAATGGTTGGACGGTATATGGGGTTTGCTCCCCATGCATAGGTCGCCGAGGACACCATAGGGTGTCCGAGCTCGAACCGTTGGACCCTCTGCTGATCTGGATGGGGATGGGGCTGGAAAAGGTGGCTTGGCGAGTATATCCTCGAATGTATGAGTCGGCGGCAATGCGAGAATCCAAATCGATCCTCCCATGTTTTGCCATGCGGTATCGTATGTACTTTCATGTGTGCCTAAATAGTCATCATAGTCCCGTGGTGATGGCATCGGCATGGCGTTGATGTCGAAACCCATCGAGTACCTTGCCCTATGAAGGGCGGCGGAGGTGGGCACTTTGGGTTCAAAGTGTGTTGACGTGGAAGCCCGAGGAGGTTCAGACTGCCGACGTGGAGCTGGGGAACGCCTATCCATCGATTGTGTTCTTGCGGGAGCAGCGGATGCTGGATGAACTGGATGCTCGGGGCTATCTTCTCGCGCAGGGCTTTCTTGTCCATCATCCCGGCGTGACCTGTGCCCACCAACCCCCCTAATTGCAGCGGATAGGCGATGTCCTGCCCTTCTAATCAGGCCCTTAGAGACGAATTGGATGATTGGCACATCGCGGCGGTTGTGATATTAGTTGCACCGCATGGTGCGTGCAATGATCACGCCTCCGTGTATGCGCAATGACCATAAAAGGCCATATAAGTATGGAACATAGAAGAAACATAGTGACATAATGCATCGTGCGAAACATGAACGCGTTGGGCGTATCCCTACGGTTGGCGTAGTGGTGGTCTTTGCGCACTGTGGTGCGACAATCGGCATCTCGTCCTTGCCTGTACCACTCCATGTAGCCCCAGACGTCCGTTAGCTGCGCGGGTCCATCGAGGATCCGGACATCGTCGGTTGCCCTTTTCGTCCACCGCTTCGATGTGGTTCCTATGGACATTCGCCCAATCACGGTTGCGTCCGGAGGTACTCGGCTGAGAATATGAATAAGCGTCTATTAGGTTGTAAGGATTAAATAGATGAATTCAAAAACATGACAAAGTATCATACGAATGGTGCGGACAAATAATTGCATACCCATGGGAGTGCCGGGATGGCGTGGTCTTTGGGAGTGGGAATGTCTGCCGGTATCAAATTGGCGTTGAACCCGTTAGGAGAATATCCTCGACCGCATTCATGCGGACTAGAAAGCAAGTTGTCATCAATATTGTACATGAATGCCACCGCATGAGCTCGCCAGCAAGCCCCCCGATGAGATTTCATAGGTTGACATGAGGCAGAAGGGATCCCATATCACTTCGTCAGCTGTGATGGTGTCGAAGTCGGACACCAGTCGCAAGTAAGATGCTCTATCCGTGTCCGTCAACCACATGACTGGCATGCATCCATCTATACCCCATTGTTGGTCTCATTGTTGGTTGGATGGCCTCATTCACTGTCTGAGGTAATCTTGAATTGCGGTTACGGGACGGTTCATTGGCGGTAGCTCCATGACCACAATTGGATGAAGCGGTGGACAAGCACCAAATATTGCATTCGGGAAACCGGCCGCACGCACACATCTCGCGGTATGTATCCGCCAAGATCGGCGGATCCCCAACTGAATGACTCGTAATCATCATGAAATATATCATCGTTCGCGAGAGGTCACGGGCCACAAAGACTAGGTGGGGAGGTATGGAGTCGCCGTTACCATTAGTGAACATTACACGGCGAGAAGATAGTACGAGATAGATCTCGTAGTGCAAAGATAACGGTGGCGGGTCAGCATGAGGAGGGCAAGGGCGGACTCGGACGGAGGTCCACCATGACATGGAGACACCGTTGTCATTGCCGTCATAGGCAATTCAAACCTGCATAAATTTCAAAGTGATTAGTATGCATACTACCAACACAATATTAAAAAATGTAATAACAAAGACGATAGAAACACCTCTGTTGGATATATGCTTTCCAAGCGTTCTTGCTTGGTTTCTTGACAACAAAGGGTCGACCGACAATCGGCAAGCACGTAAGCATGGAAACATCCTTCAAGGTAATCGTCATTTCCCCACATGGCAAGTGGAGCGTGTGCGTCTCAGGGCGCCACCGTCGACCGATCAAAGGTGACTAGGCGGGGTCAAGTTTTGGAAGTGGTGTGAAACGGTTGTTTCCCACTTCGGCCCGTTAATAGTAAGGGCCCACGACGGTAATCCCTTGCGCTCGGAACATGGTATACCGAAGGTCAAAATTTTTTATCTTGCGTGACCCCCTAAGTCGAAATTGATGCATCTACAATAAAAATATATGGTGTTAGCACATGAAATGTAAATATGACTTAAACATACTCGGATATCGACACATTACATGCCATTCTCCCATTTGGCGGACACATGACCGGCATCGGTGACCGTGAAGCGAAACTTCGAGCGCGCCATTTCGATATCTTGCAATTGTATCTTTGCGATACAATGGATTCAATTGTACACATATGAAAAATAAGGTGATTGTAAATAAAATATATCTGCCATGCAACATAAAGATGAAGACTGGGATACAATGGATTCAATTGTCTTATTACAACATCATCAACTGGATGAAATAAAACGTCGCACGATCATACGGTTATTCCTGATTAGGACACCGCCTACGGTCATGGCCTGACTGTTTACATGTACGACAACGCCGCAAACCATCACCAGCCTCGGCAGCATCCATGTCACTGGCGATCGCGTCGTCTTGTGACGGCCGGGTTCACGACGTTTTGTAGTAGGAAATGGATGGAATGTTGGACCCTCGATGTTTTATAGCCCGCACCAAGATTAATTGGTGCCATCTTAGAAACCCATGTTTGTCTTATCGCATTCATGGTGTAATCTGAGGGAGACATATTGGGTGCCATCATTACCGACTAGATCTCGACGGCCGCCAAAGCGTGCGAGCATGGGATGTGTTCAAGGCGAGGCTTGTTGCAAGTGCAAATCGCCTCGTCGCCCCAAGTTGACACCTATGTTGATTATCTCCGCGGCAAATCCATCGTGTACTTCCGCTTACCTTTGGACCTTGAAGATGTTATCATTCAAATCATATATTGATGTGCGGTGGTGCTGAGATTTACGGCGCGCTTTTCTAGTATGGCTTCCACGCGAAGCGAGAACATCTTTGGTGGTTTGCATTGCAGCCATGCCTCGATCGCGAAATAATCTCTTGTCCTAAAAAGGTCATCTCAATGATTGTGCATATTGGGAGCCCCGCGCCTCTTAGCACATTATTGTATGACTCGCTATGTTTGTTGTCATCACTGTGTATACGCAACACGAGGCGTCATGAATTTACGCTCCAACGGAATGAAAAATGACATTCTATATCTGAAACACTTACAGGAGCCATCGATGTCATGGGCAAGAGACCATTTCTCCGCGGTTTGCTGCTACCCACTGAGCAAAGGTCATGTTACGGCGGTTGGTCACCTGCTGCCCCTCTACTATTTGGACCCCTCCGGTTGTTTGCTCTTCTTGGACCATCCTTTTAGTGCGCTCGTTGATTTGATTGAACAAGGCATTAAATTTGCGCACCTGATTTTGCAAACACATTGTCTTGAACCTCTTAACTAGAGGTTTGCTTTTGAATAAGCTGTATAGATTAAGCCCCAAGTGGCGCATGCACCACCGAGAACGCACGTCGGCCACATTGGTGCGTCACCCGTGGTGAAAAATTCTATTGCATTTAGGATACCTATGTGGCGGTCCGAGATGAGGCACACTCTAGGCGATCCATGACGGCGTGAATTTTAGCAAATCGAGGAACCACCTCCGGCTATCATTGTTCTCGCTCTCAACAACGAAGAACGCGAGAGGTACTATCTGGTTGTTCCCATCACCGCTAATGCGATTAGCGAGTACCGTAGTACCGCCAATCGAGGAACGTCCCATCCACACATATCAAGGGGCGGCGGTGGCGGAAGGCCTCAATGCCTTGCCCAAGGACCAAAACAATCTCATCAAGTAGAAGTGGTTTGGCGCGACACTTCCATCTTGGAGATATCTTGGCTCATGTGCGAAACATACCGTGTCCTGTGGTTGCTCTCCAGATCTTCTGGGAGAAGGCGAGAGCCCAATTGTATGACTCCTATAATCCCGAACAAGATTTTAAGTGCCTTACGCTTTGCTCTCCATGCTTGGTGATAATTGATAGACATGCCGGTCGGCTCGCACCTCGGCCATGATGGAGTGTGGTTTGAGGATATATGCACTGAATTGCGCACAACAACATCTGGCTATGAATTTGGAATCCACATTCTTTGTTAATATTGCGTACCAACTCCTCCGTGCGGTGTGCGGCTCATACCTCTTGATTATAAAGTGATCCTCATGTTTGAGGCGATGCGCCCAACATGGAAGGAGCACTCAGTCTCTTCACACACTTCACCTCGTACATGGTCGGATTGGATCGTGCGACAAAGTGCTCACGCCGTGTGGTTACACCATAGTTGGTCACAAAGTGGATGACCTCTTCCTTCGTCTTGAACTTCGTGCCCCACCGCTATGTCCCCATGCATATACCCCACGTGGAAATATTGGAGTGGTCACCTATGACCCAATTTGAAGCATCGAGGCACGATAATCTTGCACGGCATGCATCGGATCGTCCTCTTCTTCCTCTGCATTTTCACCACCTTCGTTACCCTCTTCAGCGAGGGCCTCCGCATCTATCTCTCCCACGTCCACTGCGGCCCCCGGCTCCGTGTCCGTGCCTAGTGCCTCAACACCAATCAGGACACTAGCCATCGGGTCTTCCTCATTGACGTGCGGCATTGTATTATGTTCCTCCCCTTCTACGGTATTGCTCGGCCCAGCCTCAGAAGCTCGTGGCTCCGGCCGGACGTACACGCCAAACTGAAACCCTTCTTCTTCCGACTTATTCACGTAGTACGTCCAAGCCCCCTTACTTTTGAGTGGCCATAGGTTGTACACATACACCGTACTATTTGGAACCGGGCATGGTCTAACACCGTGTAGGACCAGCTTGTATTCATGACGGTTTATGCCGAGTTTTCTAGTAATTGTCCTCGATAGCATTTGTAGCTCTATTGGCATTGTTATTGTAGTGCGCACATGGTCTCATGGGTGCATGCTAAAGAAATTCCCTTGCACCGCCAGGTGCATCTCCGTAAAATATATGCGATGGTGCCTCCATCTACGTCCGTAATCTGGACAACTAACAACTATTACGTACATGAAAAATAAAACTACGTAACAAAATATAACTACTATGGTTAGAATAAAAGTATATGCATGTCAATTAAATAATCACTAAGCCCAAAATAAAAATTACTACTAACTCACTATGCTCAATTAAAAATACGCATGTCAATTAAATAATCACTAAGTCCAAAATAATAAAATTCTGATTATTCAAGAAGGTACAATCAAAATTTATTATTATTCCATTTACATAAGCCTACATAAGCGAGAAAAATATGTATGCCTTTGCATATGTCATATTAATAATGGGAACTAACTAGCCATTATTATCGTCCTTGTTTGATAATGTTTCACTAACTAGCCATTATTATCGCATACAAAAATTACTAATTAAACACTGAGCCATAATTAAATTAATTATGGTTTTATTACACTAAGTCCGAATACAAATTTAAATATAACTCACTAATTAAATAATGCAAACTTGCTGTCAAAATAATCTCTTCCAAAATGAAACCGAAATTGCCGCAATAATTACCAAAGCATCATTTCTTCTAACTAATTATTTTATGCACTACAAACTTTAGATTGAAGCCTAACATAGCAGTATAGAGATGTTAATTGCAACCGGAGAAGTCAGTAGCTCGAGCTAGCATGCATGTTTAATGTGGATTAAACTTATTCATTAGGTTAGTTTTTTAATTTAAAAGGATATTAATGTTCTTAAAATTTTAATCAAAACCTATCTCAAGCGTTAATTATTATTGTGACCATGCATGAATTAATGCATGATGCGATAGTTTGTCTGTGCATGCACATGCATGCACATGCATGCTAACCGACTCATGTGTCCATCTCGGTGGCGCTTCGTTGAATCGGGACCTTAGTTTATTAAAGCTCATAAGCCCATAATCACCTGATGTAATTTGGGTCCGAGTTTAATTTAGGGCGCCTTGCACGCTCAATCAGATGAAGCTACCTACCACCCAACACGAGCTGCACTATGCTCGAATTAAAAAAATACGCATGTCAATTAAATAATCACTAAGTCCAAAATAATTAAATTACTAATTAATCAGTAAGGTACAATCAAAATTTATTATTATTCCATTTACAAAAGCCTACATAAACAGAAAAATATGTATGCACTACATATGTCATATTAATAATGGGAACTAACTAGCCATTATTATACGTCCTTGTTTCACTAATGTTTCACTAACTAGCCATAGTTATATGCATATAAAAATTACTAATTAATCATTTGAGCCATAATTAAATTAATTATGGTTATATTACTGATAAGTCCGAATACAAATTTACATATAACTCACTAATTAAATAATGCAAACTTGCTGTCAAAATAATCTCTTCCAAAATGAAACGAAGCTGCTGCAATAATTACGAAAACATCATTTCTTGACTAATTACTTTATACGCTTTTACAAACTTTAGGTTGAAGCCTAACATAAAGAGCTAATTTAACCTCACAATTAGTCCATAATCTCTATTATTTATCATTTTACTTCCTTCTACTACTAAAATATTTATTTATCTTACATGAACTAATGAAATATTCTTGTTATGTAAATTTTATACATAAAATACTAAGCACGGTCAGCAATTTTTATACATGAAATATTACCTCAATACGAGAAGAAGTGCGAGAACAAATGAAATCGACACAGAGCAATGAAGTGGAGCAATGAGAACAAATGCCGTCTTTGAAGCTTCTCAACTTGACCACACAAGTGAACCGCGAATGAAAGCAAGCGATGGAGTGAGGTCGTCGTTCGCATGAGACATCGGTTTATATAGGTGAGAAATCTCATTCTTGTGTTTGGTAATTGCGATTAATTAGTGCTAAATGGTAATTACCTTTTGCTAATGGGTTGGTGGTATCGATTGCTGGTTTATCATTGAACAAATGCATGTGATAGCGATGACATGAAATAATGACGAGCCCGCCGCCGCCGGATTCCATGCTACTGTCGCCCGGCCGCTTCTCCGCCGTCTTGGCGTGGCGGGAGCTTCATTGGCGCCGCCACGTCGCCCGGCGGACCGCGATTCCAGCGTGATTGCGGCGAACTGCTCCGCCGTCTTGGCGTGGCGAAACTTCGAGCGCCGAGACCGCCACGTCGCCCGGCGGCGCGCCGCGCGCGCACGCGTCGCCTCGCGCTATCCCGCCGTGCCCGATGGCGGGAAGCGAAGCTCCGCCGTCGGCGTGGCGGCCGCCACTCGGGCGGCGGGCCAGTGCCAGTCGGGGTATTTTTATATACTGTGTGTTATTTTATTAATTTCAAATTTAAAGTAGATTATTTCACCAATTTTTCCCTCGCTTCCCCAAGGTTGCGCCGCCCACGTCACGCGGTCAGAACCGAGTGATGTATTCCCCTCAGAAATACGCGATGACCCATATTTCTACCTGTATTGGGCTTAAAGTTTATTATAAAGGGCAATTCCCTTAGCAGGCTTATTTAGTGGACCCTACGTCATTGACTCACAGGGTAAAACTAACATTGAGCCTATCTAAGCCTCGGTGCACCCAATTGAGGGCAACCCACCAACAGAGCTGAGAGTATATTTGTGTATATACCTATGCATTTATATTCCATCAAATATCTCATGGCATACCCCAAGGCGGATCACTAGCTACTCTTTGCAAGTACAAAGAGCAGGTGTTGATGAGATGGGAAATAATCACCTAAGGAGTGCCTAAGCATAGGTCGCCAGTCATATATTGTTACGCAGTCATGAACGCCTTTTGACTGATTTTTTCCTAATAAACACGCTCCTAGAGAGCCACAAGCTGATCCATCCATTGGATGAGACAGGTGTCACTCGGGTGAAAGCATGCTTCAAGAGAGCCATTGTCCACTCTAAAAAAGACAGAGAGGAGTGCATCACACCGTTCATATTAATAAGCTACAAGCATGCCACATCAGGGCGATTGTTTGAATTTTTGCATGACAAAATCAGGTGTTTGTAACTTAAGGCTCAGTCGAGTCCTTTACAATCTTTTTTGCAGGTAATTATAAGCTGCTCTGATTCATCAGCTTACCTCACGCAAACCGATTGTCAAAGCACTCGGGGGCTAGTGTGGTAAATATGGACCCCGGGTATCCTCACAAAGGCCCAAAAAGCACCAGGCAGGGGAGGGCCCAAGACTAGGAGAGAAGGCATGAGTATCGGGAGGCTTCGATAGAAGACTTGGGCGGCAAGACATCAGCCTAACTGTACAAGCCGACCACGATACGACTCGGGTCTTACTAGAATAGGACTCTATCCCAAGTAGGAGATCCTACCATGTAAGCCCATCCCCCTCCACTATATAAAGGGGGGTCGGGCGCCTTAGTTAGGCATCGAATCATCTGACCTGACATCTCATTGCATACAATCTCGACATAGGAACTCCTGTAATCGAGATTTCTACCATATAATCCCATACCAGCAGGAAGTAGGGTATTACCTCTAGAAGAGGGCCTGAACCTGGATACATCTGTCTCTACTTTTCTGTGCACCATCGAATCTTCATCTTGTGCGCCTCGTTACCCTAAATATCAAATTCACTAGCCGACAAGTACCCCCAAGGTTACAACCGTCGACATTTGGCGTTGGTATAAATTATGAAGCTCACAAGTTCGCTTTCTCATGTGCATTCCTAAAGTGGTGCCGGTTTAGTTATATTTTTGCATTTTGCTAACAAGAAGGGGGAGAAAAATGTGCAAAAACCAATCCCAATTGCCTAATAACTGGCTAAGGGAGTGATTGAGAGTGCTATGTTAGAATTTGTGCGAGCATGTGTTGAGGGGGGGGCATGAGAGCCAAGAAATTTGAACCCAAATTCAATTTCAGCATTTCAATTCATATGCATTGATCTAGGGGGAGCTGGAATCAAGTTCATATGCTTATGCTATAGCCTTCTTGACTTGTGTGTGTGCTTTGCCTGCTCTAGATCATGCAATTGCTAGCTTGTGTTCAAATTCCAGCTCACAATTTGTACGTATGTATCTTGCTCATGAATTGTCCCATACAATTTGGGTTGTAGCTTGCTCTTGCTTAGTTCTCATTCATATGAGTAGTATCTTGCTATTCCCATGGTCATGCTCTTGCATGTGTATCTTGCTATTGTCTAGCGAGTGTTACCACTCTTGTAGCTTGCTTATGTTTGGACCATGCTCATCCTCATTTGCCCACCAAATTGACTAGAATGTGCTTAGGTTTGGATGAGGTGGCTTGTGATGTGCTCTTGTTGGCTAATGCTCAAACATGCTCAATACTTGGATTTTGGATTATTGGCTAATGCAACTAACCCCCTGCCATAGACATATACACTTGTATTGCTTTGAGATTGATTTGGCAGGTCTTGTCACCAAATTGCCAAAAAGGGGAGATTGTAAGTCCTAGGACTCCTAGGTCTAGGGTTTTGTCATTTGGTGCCACGTCAACCACGATTAAGGACTTTATTTTAATGACTTTGGTTGCGTGCGTGTTCGAGGCTCGAGCACGTCAGGTGCGAGTCTTAGTCTCTGGCAGGTCGGTCCCATTGAGCACTCGAGTCGTTGTCTCTATCCTGAGCCTAGTTGAGTCGGGAACCTTCGAGAGCGATCGAGAGAGTGCCGGGTGTCCGAGGGGTAGTTCGCTTCGGGTCGAAGTCACCGGGAGGGCTCGGAAGAATCTGAGGCGCCTTTTGACATGTATGGGTTAGTTTCGTAGCCACCAAGTTCACTCAAAATATCTTAGGCGCGAAAACCTCCCGCCCAAGCCAAGTCGATCCAATCCACAGCTCTAAAGCCGACAAAATACCCTAACGAAGCAAAGCCAAGTATCCGAGGCGGTCAAGAGAGAGAGATGGAGAAGCTTGCTGTGCTGGCAGCCAGCAGCTGCTCACCGGACGCGTTCGGTGGGGCACCGGACGGTCCAATGAGGGCGAGTCCAGAACAGTGGGGGACCGGACGGTCCGGTGAAGGCTGTTCCAGGAGGGGTCGTGCGCGTGGTCGACTGGTAGGGACGGGCGACCGGACTCGTCCAGAGAGGGACCGGACGCGTCCGGTGAGGTGCACTGCGCCCAGTCCAGTAGCGACCTGACGCGTCTGGTGAGCCTCCAGACGCGTCCGGTGAATTCACAGATCTGCGCATCCGAACCGTTATTTCAAGTCTATCTGTTCCGATTCACGCCATGTGTCCTAGCTCGGGTTTAAGGCTATAAATAGGCCTCGTGGCTGAGAGGGGAGAGTTGAGAGAGCTCTTCATCTGTTCTCATTTGGCTTGTGAGTGTGTGAGAGCTTCTCCCATGGGTTCCCCCTTTCCCATGTCCATCTCCACCTAGGGTTAGGGTGAGAGAGAGAGGCGAGGAGAGGGAGAGAAGAAGAAGGTAAGGCATGGGTTCCCTTCATCCTCCCCATGGTTTTGCTCAAGTTTTTTCGGTGTTTTGGTGAGGTGTTGGGGTGTCTCCCGGGTGTTCTTCTCGAGTGCTCTTTGGGTTCTTCCCGCCGAGTTTGAGGCTCCTCCTCGCCGTTCCCGAGCTTCACCGGTTGTCAGTCTTCACCAAGCGTACCACTACTTCCTCTACAACCACTACACCAACGAAACCCTTGTCGGTGCAAGTCACCCGGTGCTTCCACTTCGCCGGTGTCGAGGTCCGAGGGAAGCCGTGCTCGCCTACATCTTCGGGGCGCCGGGTCATCATCCAAGGTGCTGGGGCTGTAAGATCAAGTTTTGGTATTGATGACAACAGGTACTTCAAGATTAAGCCTCTTGTGTTTCATAGTTTTTCTCTTATACTCTTTGCGTGAGTCTTCGTTCCTGCTCAAGCCTGTTACATCTACGTCAAGCATCAAGACAAGATTACGACAAGACAAGACAAGATCACGACAAGACAAGATAAGAAAAGACAAGACAAGATCACGACAAGACAAGACAAGATCACGACAAGACAAGACAAAGATCACGACAAGACAAGACAAGATCACGATAAGACAAGATAAGAAAAGACAAGACAAGATTACGACAAGACAAGACAAGACAAGACAAGATCAAGACAAGACACAAGACAAGAGACAAGACAAGACAAGACAAGACATAAGACAAGACAAGAAAAGACACAAGACGAGACACAAGACAAGACAAGACAAGATCAAGATCAAGACAAGATAAGACAAGACAAGAACCTAGGTGCACCCTGTCATGACCAGGTCATCAGGACGCGTCCGATGCCGGCTACGCTCGCGATCGAACACATGGTGGGTATCGTTTTTCCAGATCCGGAGTTGCACAGTGAGGAGTATCAGACGACTTCCGATAAACCCGTCGGACGCGTCCGATAAGCCCTTCCAGCCTAAGTCGATTTACTGCTAACCGTCTGATCTCGTTCCAAGTTAATCTCATCCGTCCATTGGCCCAGCCTGAACCCTATAAATAGGTGGGATTTCGTAGGAGAGACTTGAGAGAGCTCATTTGTTCATCCTCAAGCTTTGAGAGAGTGAGAGCTCCTCCCTAGTTCATCATTCATCTCCCTAAATCCAACATGAGAGATTGAGATTGAGAGGGAGAGGGAGAGAGGAAGAAGAAGAAGCCATATTTTGCCTCCTCCGGTCATCCCCGAAGTTTTTGAGCCTTCCCCATGAGTTCTTGGCCTAGCTCGATGGTGGGAGAGGTGGTGGTCTAGTTGTGCTTCCGATATTGTGCTCTTGGATTTCTTGTCACCGGGATTCAACTCCACCACAAGCTTCATCGACCCGTGAACCGCAAGCAAACCCACCAACGTGGTGGTCATCGGCTAGGCGTAGCTGGTGCATCGTCTTCTCCATTGCGTCGGAGATGTGCTAAATCCTCTGTGTGCTCGAGGTCGACTTCGCCGGTGAAGTCGGGTGTTTTGGGGTCCTTTGCGTGTGAAGGCTGCTGATTCTTGTTTAAGTTGGAGTTCCCTTCCGATGTGTTCGGGAACGAACTTCTTCTAGTGGATTGAGGATTAGGGACGAAAGGGTCCCGGGCTTTCCTGTGTGGCGAGCTTCCTCAACGAGAGTAGGTGCTTGCACGAACTTCGATAAAAGATCGGTTTGCCCTCTTGTCTCCTTTATTATTCGCACTTGTGTTTACTTTCGCTACTAGACTTGTGTAGGGCTCATTCGCTAGTTGGGTGTTTAACTTGACTAATTGACCAAGTTCAACAAGCGAATAAAATTAAAATAGTCCGATTCACCCCCCCTCTCAGCCTTAGGTCCCTTCAATTGGTATCAGAGCATAGGATCTCTAGAATTTGCTTAACCGCTTAGAGATGGCCGAAGGGGATAGCGTTGCTGTTAATAGGGTTCCATTGTTTAGTGGGTCACACTTTGCATTTTGAAAAATTCGCATGACCACATATCTTCAGTCTATGGGCCCGAACATTTGGGATGCCGTTGAGAATGGCATTGTTATCACACGCACTGAAAGTGTACCTCTTACACTTGAACAAAAGAAACTTTCTGCTAATGACGCTAAGGTTAAAAATGTTTTGTTCACTGGCTTGAGTATGGAGGTGTTGAGAGGGTTAGTAATCTTGCATCTGCACATGACATCTGGACCACACTCATAGAAATTCATGAGGGAACCGCTTCTGTCAAGGAGGGTAGATTAGTGGTGGTTAAGGAGAAATTTGATCGCTTTGAGATGCTTCCAAATGAAAATGCTAATGATATGTGTACTCGACTTAACCCCATAATCAATGAGCTCAAGGGGCTCGGACTCTCTATGCCAGATATTGATGTGTGCAGGAAGATGATGCGGATACTGCCAATACAAGAGTACTGCGACATCATCACCTACATGTCCAACAGTGGTGATGTGGACAAGATGACCCCCACTGCCTTCTTGAGCAAGCTGAGGGCTCATGAGATGCTCATCATTGAGCCCACAACTACTCCTGTCCCTGAGAAGAACAAGGTCATAGCACTCAAGGCAACTGGACACAAGCCAAGTGACATGTCTTCCTCATCCAAGACTCATGAAGGAACAAGCTTCTTTCCAAGTGAAGCAGCTGAGGAGATTGTGGATATGATTGGGAGACGCTACGGCTTGAGGAAGCCAGGCAAGAACCCACACTCTAGCTACCGGTGCTTTGAGTGTCATGAGAAGGGTCACAATGCTTCCATGTGCCCTCGAAAGGACAAACTCAAATATGAGAGGGCCAAGCAAGACAGTGATGATGACAAGTCAAAGAACAAGGAGAGGAAGCACAAGGACAAGGATAGCAAGAGAACTGGAAGAAGACCGAGTTCAAGGGCACCACCAAGCAAGGAAAGAAGCTGGCATTCTTTGGAGAGTGGGCCACAGATGAGAGCTCCAGTGACACACCTGCCTCCGAGGATGAGGAGAATGGTCAAGGACTTGCCACCATGGCAATTGCTGAAATGACACCACCGTCTCCATCCCTTCCTCCAAAATGCTTGGTGGTCATCCCAGAACCACAAGAACAAGTATGGTATTCTGATGGGGATGAGTCTGCTTCCTCCACTACTTCTACACCAAAGGCTTCATCACCACTGACTACCTCACCAAGTGCTTGATGGCACGACCCTTCACCGAGGTATCAAACTTTGACTCGACTCGATATTGGTGGGATGATGAGACAACTAGGGAGCATGTGCTCAAATTGGTTGACATTGTGCAGAGTGAAACCTTGAGAGCTAAAACTCTTCAAGAGTCTTTAAATTATTTGATTGCTAAACATAACTCTCTTGAGACTGAGTATGACATCTTGCATGATGATAACATTAGCATGACTAGGAAGCTAAATGTTCTAGATGAAGAGCGTAGGGTAAAGAATGAAAATGAAAAGGATCTGTTAGCAACCATTTATGAGCTTAGGACTAAAAATGAAACACTTGTTGCTAAGACTGCTTCTGTTGATGCTTTGCCTATTGCATCTTCTTCTAGTGATTTGAATGTTGCTCCAACTTTAATTGTGCCTCCTGTCATGACACCTTTCACTAGCACTGTTACACCTGCGATCACATTAGCTGCTGCTAGCAATGATCTCTCTTCTGAATGTGCCATGATTGCTTCTACTGCTAGCATTGTTGCTCCTATTGTTGAAACATGTGCTAAATGTTCTGTGATTGCATCTAGCTCTAGTGGTTCCTCTAATGTAGCTGTTGAGTGCACTCCTGATACATGTAAATTTGCACTAGTTGCTAGAGAACTTGCTATTGAAAATGCTGAACTCAAGGCCAAGCTTGACAAATTTGACAAGGGTCTTGGCAAGTGCTATGAGGGTAGTGTTGCTTTGAACAAGATGTTTGAGAAACAAAGGAAACCGACCCATAAGGGCGGCTTGGGTTTCACCTCTGATCCTAAGGGAAAGAAAAAGAAAGGTTCTCAAGCACCTTCCGAGAAGCAAAACTCCTCTCATGCCCAAACCAAGAGTAATAACATTGGGACTAAAAATGTGAACACTAGAAACAATGCTCATAGGAAGCACAATGAGCACAACACATGACAAGGATCTCCTGGACACTATAACTCCACATGGAAACCTAGGAATCAATATGCTTGGCAATACGCTCCTAGGTACAACAATAGAAATGGTTCTCCCATGCATTACAACAACTGGCAAGCTCCCATGTTTTCCACCTGGTTAGCTCATCCACAAATGTTCTGGAATGGTTCTCCTAGACAAAACTTTGCTAGACAAGCTCCACCTAGGAATCAAAATAGAAACACTCCCAAGCACACGCAACCCAAGTTTCCAAGAGCTCATGCTGAGTTGTATGATCACTACTTGCTTATGATGAATGACAAGGGTAAGGTGGTCGCTAGATATGCTGGTTTGAGGGCTGAGAATGAGCATAAGGCACATGTTTGGGTGCCTAAGTTTTTGATTGATCGATTTGCTCCTGTTGCGTTTGGTTTGAAGGCTAACCCTCGGGGACCTCCTGTGTGGGTTCCTGAGTCACAAAAGTGATCTCTTCTTAATGCAGGTGAACTACCGGAGTGGTGGGTGCCATTGGATCATCGACAGTGGATGCACTCAACACATGACCTGCAACCCCCGGTTGTTCACCTCAATAGGGGAGGAAGGCAACAACATCCCCCCCTAAGGTCACTTTTAGAGATGGAAGCAAGAGCAAGGTGCTTGGCACAGGGAAGGTAGCAATTTCTTCAGATCTTTCAATTGATAATGTGCTACTTGTTAAGATTTTGAATTATAATCTTCTCTCTGTTGCCCAAGTATGCGACTTGGGGTTCCATTGCAACTTCTCATCTGAGGGAATGGTGGTCTTGGATAAAAATGAGAAAACTGTGTTCAAAAGCTTTCGTTTTGAAAACTTGTTTCTTGTGAACTTTAATGAGTCTGCCGCATCTATCTCGACTTGCCTTGTTACCAAAGTCTCTCTTGGTTGGCTTTGGCATAGGCGTCTTGGGCATGTGGGCATGGCTAATTTGAAGAAACTTTTCAAAAACGAGTTGGTTCTTAGGGTGCAAGATGTGACATTTGAGAAAGACAAGCTATGCAGCGCCTGTTAGGCCGACAAGCAAGTGGCAAGCTCACATCCTGCCAAGAATGTCATGTCTACATCTCGACCTCTCGAGCTTTTACACATGGATCTTTTCTGGCCAACAAAATATGTGAGTATCGGGGGAAATCTCTATTGATTGGTCATTATTGATGACTTCTCTCGATACACTTGGGTTTTCTTTCTACCTGACAAAACCTCAACTGGGGATACTTTCAAAAAGTTTGTAAAGAAATCCCAAAACATTTTTGATTGTACCCTCAAAAAGGTGAGAAGTGACAATGGAACTGAATTCACTAACACCTCTGTTGAGTTGTTTTGTGATGAGTTAGGGGTTGATCATCAGTTCTTAGCCACATACACACCTGAGCAGAATGGTGTGGTTGAGAGGAAAAACAGGACACTCATCGAGATGGCAAGAACAATGCTCAATGAGTTTGGAACCTCTGAAGTGTTCTGGGCTGAGGCAATCAACACAGCCTGTCATTGCATCAACAGGCTGTACATTCACAAGCTTTTTAAGAAGACCTCTTATGAGCTGCTTGTTGGAAGACGACCCAATGTCTCCTACTTCAGGGTATTTGGATGCAAGGTTTATATCAAAAAGAAGAGGGAGCACTTGGGCAAATCCCAAAGCAGGGTGGACACAGGGATTCTCCTAGGATACTCCTCCAGAGAAACTTCCTACAGGGTATTCAATGAATGAAGTGGACAGATTGAGGAAACTTGTGATGTGAAGTTTGATGAATCAAATGGGAGCCAAGGTCGGCATGACAATCTGGATGATGTTGATAGAGATCAATTAGCAAGAGCAATGGAGAAATGCAACCTAAAGGTGTGAGGCCAATAGAAGCTCCTAGGGTGAGTGAGATATTTACACCACCGCTCACACATGAGCTTGTGCCAGACTCAGGGGGAGCTGTGCCTCAAGACAGCTCAAGTGAGGAACCATCTTCAATGACAGAGACAGCTGATGAGCAAGATGGAGAGTCAGTGGAGCAGTCAAGTGGACAATCTTCTCAGTTGATTAGAACCCATCATTCAATTGCTCGTGATCATCCATCTGATCAAGTGATTGGGGACCTAACTCAAGGTGTCCAATCAAGGTCAAGAACAGCTGGGTTCAGTGAGGTCAGTGGCATGGCTAACTTCTGTGAGCACCATGCTTTTGTGTCTGACTTGGAGCCAAAGAAGGTGGAAGAGGCATTGGCTGATTCTGATTGGATAAATGCCATGCATGAGGAACTGAACAATTTTGAAAGGAATCAAGTTTGGACACTTGTGGAGCGACCCAAGGATTGCAATATGATTGGTACCAAATGGGTCTTCAAGAATAAGACAGATGAGTTTGGAGTGATTGTCAGGAACAAGGCAAGACTTATCGTTCAAGGCTTCACACAGGTTGAGGGTGTGGACTGTGGAGATACTTATGCTCCTGTGGCCAGACATGATGCAATTAGGCTGCTTATGGCGTTCTCTACATGTCACAACATCACTTTTAAGCAGATGGACGTAAAGAGTGCCTTCTTGAATGGCTACATCAAGGAGTTGGTGTATGTTGAGCAACCTCCTGGGTTTGAGGATCCAAAATACTCCAACCATGTGTTCAACCTATAGAAGGCTCTGTATGGGCTCAAGCAAGCTCCCAGGGCTTGGTATGAAAGACTTAGAGACTTCCTCATCTCCAAGGGCTTCAGTGTTGGACGAGTAGACTCTACTCTCTTCACCAAGGTGGATGATGGATACTTGTTTTTGTGCCAAGTCTACGTCGACGACATTATACTTGGGAGCTCAAGTAGCAAGATGGTGCAAGACTTCAGTGAGATGATGGCAGCTGAGTTCGAAATGTCAATGATGGGTGAGTTGAACTTCTTCTTGGGCTTTCAAATCAAGCAACTCAAGACTGGGGTCTTCATAAGTCAAGAGAAGTACACTCTGGATCTCCTGGAGCGCTTCGACATGGACGGATGCAAGCCAATTCGGACCCCAATGGCTACAAACGCCACCTCGACCTCGACATAGAAGGTAACCCTGTGGATCCCAAGGTTTACCGTTCCATGATCGGTGCATTACTTTACTTGACAGCATCTAGGTCGGATATCATGTTTAGTGTGTGCATGTGCGCTAGATACCAGGCCTCCCCTAGAGAAATGCATTTGAAAGCTGTCAAAAGGATTTTCAGATATCTAAAATTCACTCCTAGCATAGGTATTTGGTTCCCTAAGGGTGCGCGGTTTGAGCTCCTTGGCTATTCTGACTCAGATTATGCCGGATGCAAGATTGATCGCAAAAGCACTTCAGGAGCCTGTCACCTACTTGGCAGATGTCTGGTGTCGTGGGTATCAAAGAAACAGAACTCCGTGGCGCTATCTACTGCAGAGGTTGAGTATATAGCGGCAGGGAGTAGCTGTGCGCAAATTCTATTCCTGACACAATCCTTACTTGATTTTGGCGTAAAACTTAACCACATGCCTCTTACGTGTGATAATGAGAGTCTTGTGAAGATAGCTAACAACCGGTTCAACACTCGCGCACCAAACACATTGGCGTCCGACATCACTTCCTTCGGGATCATGTGATGAAGGCGACATCGTGATTGGATCTGTGCGTACGGAGGACCAGCTTGCTGATATCTTCACCAAGCCACTAGATGAGACACGCTTTTGTAAGTTAAGAAATGAACTGAACATATTAGATAGGTCAAATGTCGCTTTGAGTTGGTCGTAGGGCATTGTGTGTGAACTGGCACAATCATATGAACTTGAGACAATCTTGGAGCTTTGCAAATTCTACTTGATTCATACTTTGTTCAATGCATCTCCATTTGCACTTGATAGCTAAATCTCAAATTGACTGTCATCGTGCTCAATGGGTGCTCTAATTAACACATGGTAATAATTCTTCACATGGAGCGAGTGTTAGATGTGTTAAAGCCATGGGTATCTTTTATAGCTCATTTCTATGAGAATGACCTAGTGCTTCTAGTTCTGGTCTTGCTATTCATTGTGTATCTTGTTTAATACCTTGACTAGATATGAGCACCTTTGTTATGAAAATGTTGAGCAATCTAAAAATGTGCAAATTGCAAAAGTAAGGCCAAAAGGCCATCCTTGTTCTCACCAATGTCTTCCCAGTTGAGACAGCTTGCCATTGCACTAGGCATGAGCTTAGGGGGAGCTTTGGATGACTAAGACACTGAATCCTTCAGTATAATGCTGGGCAGTGTCGCCTACGGTTTTGAGACATGGAACTTAAAAGAAAATTTTTTAGATTCAACTCTTTGACTTGGTGTAGCACTTGTGCATATTTGAACATGCTTGTACTAGGTGCTAGTTTGCATCAAGGGACCTCTCCTAGTGCATGAGCTTACTGGATACTCTTGGCTTTGATTCCTCTACATCCGGCTCTAGGTCTTAATTCTACTTACACATCACTCAAACATGAGCATCTATTGTGTATTGTGATATTTGATTTAGAAATAGTCTTGATTTTCCAATGTGGTGGATAATTTGGCATGGTTAGAACTTGTATAATCTACAAAGATTTTAAGTATTGTATCCCTTTGATGTGCTTGTTGATTGCCCTTTGTGGTTATTGATGACAAAAGGGGAGAAAAATGGATGAGTGGCAAAAAGAGAGAATGGTGTAAGTGAGAAATATGACAAAGGGGGAGAAATTTGAATTGAATTTGATAGGCAATGATCTAGGGGAAGCTACGTGTTAGGTATGCATTGTAGTGCACTTCAATTAATCTTATGCCTAGTTGTTATTTCAAGTGAAGTAATCTCAATTGGTATCATTCAAGTGGCTAAAATTCATATTCATATACACTTGTTGGAACTAACCCACTGCACGAGACACACATTTGCTTGTTCAGTTAGCCATGCAGGAGATCTACAGGTGTTGTCATCAATTATCAAAAAGGGGGAGAATGTAAGATCAAGTTTTGGTATTGATGACAACAGGGACTTCAAGATTAAGCCTCTTGTGTTTCATAGTTTTTCTCTTATACTCTTTGCGTGAGTCTTCATTCCTGCTCAAGCCTGCTACATTTACGTCAAGCATCAAGACAAGATCACGACAAGAAAAGACAAGATCACGATAAGACATGACAAGATCACGACAAGACAAGATAAGAAAAGACAAGACAAGATCACGACAAGACAAGACAAGATCACGACAAGACATGAAAAGATCACGACAAGAAAAGACAAAACAAGACAAGATCACGACAAGACAAGACAAGATCACGACAAGACAAGACAAAGATCACAGCAAGACAAGACAAGATCACGATAAGACAAGATAAGAAAAGACAAGACAAGATCACGACAAGACAAGACAAGACAAGATCACGATAAGACACAAGACAAGACACAAGACACAAGACAAGACAAGAGAAGACACAAGACAAGACATAAGACAAGACAAGAAAAGACACAAGACGAGACACAAGACAAGACAAGACAAGATCAAGACAAGACAAGACAAGACAAGAACCTAGGTGCACCCTGTCATGACCAGGTCATCGGGACGCGTCCGATGACGGCTACGCTCGCGATCGAACACATGGTGGGCATTGTTTTTCCAGATCCGGAGTTGCACAGTGAGGAGTATCGGACGGCTTCCGATAAACCCGTCGGACGCGTCCGATAAGCCCTTCCAGCCTAAGTCGATTTACTGCTAGCCGTCTGATCTCGTTCCAAGTTAATCTCATCCGTCCATTGGCCCAGCCTGAACCGTATAAATAGGTGAGATTTCGTGGGAGAGACTTAAGAGAGCTCATTTGTTCATCCCCAAGCTTTGAGAGAGTGTGAGCTCCTCCCTAGTTCATCCTTTATCTCCCTAAATCCAACATGAGAGATTGAGATTGAGAGGGAGAGGGAGAGAGGAAGAAGAAGAAGCCATATTTTGCCTCCTCCGGTCATCCCCGAAGTTCTTGAGCCTTCCCCATGAGTTCTTGGCCTAGCTCGATGGTGGGAGAGGTGGTGGTCTAGTTGTGCTTCCGATATTGTGCTCTTGGATTTCTTGTCACCGGGATTCAACTCCACCACAAGCTTCATCGACCCGTGAACCGCAAGCAAACCCACCAACGTGTTGGTCATCGGCTAGGCGTAGCGGGTGCATCGTCTTCTCCATTGCGTCGGAGATGTGCTAAATCCTTGGTGTGCTCGAGGTCGACTTCGCCTGTGAAGTCGGGTGTTTCGGGGTCCTTCGCGTGTGAAGGCTGTCGATTCTTGTACAAGTTGGAGTTCCCTTCCGATGTGTTCGGGAGCGAACTTCTTCTAGTGGATTGAGGATTAGGGACGAAAGGGTCCCGGGCTTTCCTGTGTGGCGAGCTTCCTCAACGAGAGTAGGTGCTTGCACCGAAAAAGATCGGTTTGCCCTCTTGTCTCCTTTATTATTCGCACTTGTGTTTACTTCCGCTACTAGACTTGTGTAGAGCTCATTCGCTAGTTGGGTGCTTAACTTGACTAATTGACCAAGTTCAACAAGCGAATAAAATTAAAATAGTCCGATTCACCCCCCTCTCGGCCTTAGGTCCCTTCAGGGGCGCCGTGCGTGATCAAGACCTCCACGACTCCGGCTACGTCAAGGTCTCCGTCAACAAGGTCACATGAACAAATACCTTTTCCGTGAAGGTCGGTGCCGCTTCGGTGGTGCCGGGGTGTCGGAAAGCCTTCGACTTGTGAAGGACTCCGGCCTCGGTGTACGGGTCGGAAGTGAGCCTTGGGCTTACGCCCTAAAAGCTTACCGAGTGGATTTGCGGGCACGGGACGAGAGTGTCTGTAAGTCCTAGGACTCCTAGGTCTAGGGTTTTGGCATTTGGTGCCACGTCAACCGGTCTAAGGACTTTATTTGCTTAGCATTTCTTTTAATGACTTTGGTTGCGTGCGTGTGCGAGGCTCAAGCACGTCAGGTGTGAGTCTCAGTCTCTGGCAGGTCGGTCCCATTTGAGCATTCCAGTCATCGTCTTCGGTTTCGAGTCTAGGCGAGCCTAGAATCCTCGAGAGCGATCGAGAGAAAATGCCAGGTGTCTCAGTGGTAGTTTGCTTAGAGTCGACGCCACCAGGTGGCCCCGGAAGCATCCGAGGTGAGTTGTCATGTCCGGGTTAGTTTTCGTAGCCACTAAGTCTATCCAAACCCGTAGGTGTGAAAACTCCCGCCCAAAAGCCCTTTGATCCTATCTGAAAGCCAACTCATGCCTATTCGAGCTCTAAAGCCGACAAAAAGCATAACCGAACCAAGCTGAGGCATCCGAGGGTCACGAGATGGAGAGAAGAGAGGCTGAGCCGTGGGCCTGCTCCAGCCAGACCCACCGGACGCGTTCGGTGAGGGACCGGACGGTCCGGTGGTGTCCGCTCCAAAAGGGTGTGCATTGTCTAGCTGACAAAACTGGACACTGGACGCGTCCGGTCAGCGACCGAACTGTCCAGTGAAGGGGTTTCCAGAGAGGACTGCGCGCGAGGTCGCCCTCGTACGGCTGGTGGACGGAGAGGCGACCGGACGCGTCCGATGGGGCTCCGGACGCGTCCGGTGAGGATAGCTGCGTCAGGTCCAGAGCGACCGGACGCATCCGGTGAATTCACAGATCCAGAAATCTGGACCGTCCCCGAGTCTGTTTTTGCTCTGATGGCTTCCACGTGTCTAGTTACGGGCTAGGGGCTATAAATAGAGCTCGGGCTGAAGAGAAGAGGTGAGAGAGCTCTTCATTTGTGTCCCTCTTGGCTTGTGAGATTGTGAGAGCTTCTCCCTATGGGTATCCCCTCTCTCATGGCCACCTCCACCTAGGGTTAGGGTGAGAGAGAGAGGAGAGGAGAGGGAAGGAAGGAGCAAGGTAAGGAAATGGTTTCCCCTCTTCCTCCCATGGTTTTGACTTGGTTCTTTCCGCGGATTGGTGAGTTCTTGGGGGTCTCCCGGGTGTTCGAGTTCGAGTGCTCTTTGGGTCCTTCCCGCCGGGTTTGAGTCTCTGTATTGCCGTCCCTGAGCTTCATCGTCCAAGCCATCGTCGTGCCGTACCACTTCAACACGCGAACCTCTTCACCAACGAAACCCTTGCCCCGGGCAAGGTCACCCGGCTCGTGCCCGGGTGCTTCCTCTTCACCGGAGCCGAAGACCGAGGGAAGCCGTGCACGACTTCAACTCTGGGGCGCCGGAAACCGTCCAAGTTGCCGAGTCGCCTTACGTGACCAAGTCTCCGTCGGCTCCACGTCAAGCCGAAGACTCCGTCCAAGCGTCACGTGTACAAACACCTTTCGTGCGAAGGTCGACGCCACTTTGTGGTGACGGGGTGTCAGAAAAGCCACCAACTTGTGGTGGATTCCGGCCTCGGTGTACGGGTCGGAAGCGAGCCTTGGGCTTACGCCCGAAAAGCTTACCGAGTGGATTACGGGCACGGGACGAGAGAGTCCCGGTCTATCTTCGAGAGATTCCGCATCGAGTAGTAGGTGCTTTGCGCCGAACCTCGTTAAAAAATTGGTGAGCCCCCTCTTTATGATTTCCACACATTTACTTAAGTCGCTTCGGCTATCTATTTTGTGCGTGCCTTGCTTGCTTATTAGGATAGAACGTGTATTCTGCCTGTGCGCTTAGCTCTAGTTAATTCGGTAGTCAAATTAGCACTTCATTTAGGAGTAGAATTTAATTTTTCTAAACCCGAGAAAAACCAAAATTAATTAGGGTTAAAATTTGCTACTAGTCCACTTCAACCCCCCCTTCGTGTCCTAGATCCTTTCAAGTGGTATCAGAGGCAAGTACTCTCTGTGCTTGCTTAACCGCTTAGAGTCAAAATGGCCGACGGGGGCAGTGTGGCCGGGAACAGGATCCCATTGTTCTCTGGCACACACTTTGGTCATTGGAAAGCTAAGATGATAGCTTACATTCAATCACTAGGTCACCAAGTTTGGGCTGTGGTAGAGAAACCATTAGGCTTTGAGGTTAACAAAGAAACTGGGCCCACGACTGATCAAATCACTAAATTAGACCTAGATGCTAGAGCTAAGAATGCTTTGTTTTCCAGTTTGAGCACTGATGTGTTTGAGAGAGTTAGTAATATTCCCACTACACATGATATATGGAAAACTCTGGTAGAAATTCACGAGGGTACGGATGAGGTTAAGGAAGAGAAAATCATAGTGCTCAGGAGGCGTTTTGATCACTTTAGGATGCTCCCAGGCGAAGATGCAAACGCCATGTCCACTCGACTTAACCCTCTGGTGAACGAGCTCAAGGGTCTCGGATACACCATCCCTGACGTGGATGTATGCAGGAAAATTACCTCAGTGCTGCCAATGGACAAGTACAAGGAGTTCGTCATCCTCAAGAGCAAGGAGGTCAAGACGATGACTCCAGGATAGCTTCTCGGGCAACTTGTTGCCCATGAGATGCTGGTGAACCACAGTGAAGACGATGAGCCTCCCAAGCCTAAGGAGAAGGCTATCGCTCTTAAGGCCAAGACGTCGAAGCCGAGTGGCAAGTCAAGCAACAAGTCTAGCTCTGAGGGTGAGCAAGGGAGCCCAAGGATGATCAAGGGCATGGACAACCTTGCGCTCGTGTTGGGCCGGTTCACCAAGAGCGTGAAGATGTATGGGGGCAAGAACTTCAAGGACAAGAAAGCCCTCGCCTCCATACGCTGCTACGAGTGCAACGAGCGAGGCCACATAGCCTCGGTCTGCCCGAACAAGAAGAAGAACAAGGGCAAGGGCAAAGACAAGGCGAGTAGCGGCGAGGACAAGGGCAAGCCCAAGAACAAGACAAGGAGGTACAAGTTCGGTTTCCACCGCACCGACAGGAATGGCAAGAAGCAAGCCTTCGTCGGTGAGTAGGAGACCGACAACAGCAGGAGCGACGAGTCTTCTTCCTCAGCTTCAAGTGAAGGCGGTGCCAAGGAGAAGACCAAGAACAAGTAGAAGGCACTGATTGGACTCACTCTTCCCGAGTCAGTGCCTCCACCACCCAATCTTCCTCCTACAAACTTGTTGGCAGCCACCTCTGACGAGGAAGGATGGGAGTCCGACATCGAGTTTGCTCCAGAGCAAGTACTTCCTCCACGGTGCCTCATGGCACATCCCTCCAAGTCTTCAGATGATGAGGTGAGTGTCTCTGCTGCTTCCAGTCTTAGCTCTATGCACCTTGACTTGGATTCACCTGAGGCTTTCGAGCAGTTTTGGATAGTAGCTCAGCAAGCAAATGATTTAGTGCAAGAGCTTGGTGCTAAGTATGCTAAACTTAAGAAGAAACATGCTGATGTGTGTAAAGAGCGCAATGAATTTGATAAAATGATTGATGACTTACTTAATCGAAAGTATGCACTAGAAGCTCAAAATAGCATGCGTGTAGCTGGAAATGCTTTGGATGATGCTCTAAAAGCTTTGCCTACCTTTGAGTATGCTTATAGTGTAGATTGTGCTGATGATGAATTGGTTGAGCTTGACACACCTACGGCACTGGATGCAATGACTTGTGATCCTGTGACTACTAGTTCTGATTTGCTTCCTCCTACTAGTAGCACACCACCTGTCACTTTGCTTGCACGTCCTAGCAATGTAGAAATTGTATCAGTTCTGCCTGTTGTAGCTAGCAATGCTATACTTGTGTCTCAGCCTGAAATTTCTGACATTCCTACTGATAGCTCATTTTCTACTGCCTTGTGTGAAAATTCTCCTGATTCACATGCTCCTTTACTTGATTTACCTGCACCATTGCCTGCTATACCTACTGCTAGTGAGAAGCAAAAATCTATTGCACCTGTTGAGACTTTGCTTTTGAATACGCATTCATGTTCAATTGCTTGCACTAGTGGTCCAGTTATGATTGCATCGTCTTCGAGTGGTTCTAGGGGTAATGGTGGCTTGTGTGATCCTGACCATTGCAAGGGTGCATTGGCGGCAAGAGAATTGATGATAGAGAATGGGGAGTGACGGCGTGCTCTCCGCTCAACCACTGCGGATCACACCCCTATCAGATTTCTATCTTGATAGCCTATCAGCTCGAGCTCAGTTCGATTCGAGTGTCGGGCACGGCGAGGAGCGACACGCAGAGTTTACCAGTTGGACCCCTCGCGGGTGCAGTCCTACTCTGCCGAGCCTTAGCTCTTTTCCGTGTTGTGGTTGTGTGGAATGCGATTACAGAATGTTTCGGAACCCCCTCTCCCTTCTCTCTCCTCCCCTTTTATACAAGCTTTGGACTGGCGGAGAGAGCCGAGGGGGTAGGCAGTACAATACTCTTAGTACACTGGTAAGACATATGGGGCGGGGAGGGAGAGGCAAAACGTCTTGCTCTTGCGCGCATGGCGCCGTCCACGCGTGCTTTGCAAGTGGCTTCTGACCCGTGTGAACATGCCAGTGAGACTACGGGCGGGGCCCAGCTTGCTCCTTCTGACGCGGGCGGCTTGCATGATGAGGGCAAACTCTCTCTCAGCCGGTCAATTCCGCTGCGCCACAATGACAGTTGATCAGACCTGCAGAGGTCACTGTGGCGGTAATCATCTCTTCATCTGTCTATCCGCGCGTAAGGTCGCATTGAATCGCCCGTCGCGCAGCAGCGATGGGAGCCTTCGCCCGAAGACTCCTTCGGGGCGCTCCTCGCCACGCTGGCCCGCTGCAGTGGGGGGCCCTACGCCGAGGGGCTCGCCCAGCGCTAGGGCTCAGTCGCCCGCTGACGCGTGGGGCCCTCGCCCGGCGCTCTGAGGGCTCGCCCTGCGCTGGGCTGGTCGCTTTGCTGCGCGTGGGGCCCTCGCTTGGTATTCTCGAGGGTCTCGCCAGCTGGCTGGGCTCTGCTTTCGCCCGCGCGCGTGGGGCCCTCGCCTCGATTCAGCGAGGGCTCGCCACGCTGCTGCTGCTTCTGCGCCGCTTTGGCGCATGGGGCCCGTCGATCTTGTTGAGGGCTCGCCAGCGCTAGAGGGCTGCTAGCCCGCTGACGCGTGGGGCCCGCTGATCTGTTGAGGGCTCAATCCTGTGCCATTGGGCTTGCTTCGCCCGACGCGTGGGGCCCGCTTTGATCTTGTTGAGGGCTCGCCCCGCCATTGGGCTCGCTCGCCCGCCTGACGCGTGGGGCCCGCCTGATGCACTCTCGGCCTTCCTTAGGACTCTTTATACCCCGGTATTTATTACACCGACAGTAGCCCCCGGGTCCACCATGATGCGCGAACCGTCGCGCTGATACTTTGCCGTTTCTTGTGTGGTGGGAGACGAATCGTGGGGGGCCCACCTCCTGCGGCGGCCGTACGCCTGATTCTCCACCTGCGCACGATCTTCCCTAGGGAACTACACAGCTTTTCGTGGGAAACCAAAGCGCGCGGGGCAATGATGGCGCCAGTGGGGACGGAATCCAAACCGTCGGGCCCGCGCCCCTTGCCTATAAATGCATCGCCCCTTGGCGCCACGACGAATCCTTCCGCGCGCCAAAGTGCTTCGAGCTACCACTTGCTTTCCTTTGCCAACGCCACCAAGTTTCTTCGCCCTTTAGCTCCTACCACAGCGCTTCCGCCATCTTCCCATGGCTCCTAAGCGCAGCAAGGGTCGCCGCAGGGACGCCGCTCCGGCCTCGCCGCCATCTGGTCCAGCTTTGCCCGCCTCCGCCGCCGACGAGGATATGGTGACACGGCTCCGCGTGTTCGTGCCCGCCAGCCTCATCCCGGTTCCGCGCCGGGACCATTAGGCCAAGCCCGCGCGACGGGGAGATCATTACCTTCACCTGGGCGGTGTTGGCGGGGCTCGTCTCGCCATATTCTAAGTTCTTTTTGGGGGTGCTCGCCTTCTACAAGATCCAGGCAGCGCACCTTCCCCCCAACTCCATCGTGATGCTGGCCATCTTCGCCCACCTCTGCGAAATGTTCGTGGGGACGATGCCAAGTCTCCCGCTCTGGCGCCGGCTCTTCGCCCTGCACTCGAGCTCGCGCCCGAGCGCGGTTGGGAGCTGCTACTTTACGCTTCGCGATGCCGCCGCCTTCATCGATCGCGGTCGGTCAACCTGGAAGGATCGGCGCGACAATGGTCAGTCGTGGAGGACTCCAGCGGCTGCGATGATCTCACCTTCCCCGAGGGTCCCGCGGAATCCCTCGCCAGCTGGGGGTCTCCGCCCGACGACTCAGCGAAAATGGAGGCGATCTTTGGCGCGGTTGCTGAGCTCCGCCAAGCGGGCTCACCGGAACCCGTGGCGGCGAGACTTTTTGGCGCGCGCCTACATCGCTTCGCGCGAGATCGCCCGCTTTGGCGATATTACGGCGGCACGATAGAATCCGCGTTGCCCGGTGAGTGTTCATTTATTCTTTGGGTCTTCTAGCCCGCGAACGTCCTTTCGTCTTTTGGTTGTTTGCCAACTGCGGCTTCTTCTTTACATCGCCCGGCCCGCGAAGCGTCTTGGAGGATGTGCTCCGGCAGTGGCTGGCGGGATTGCTGTCCGTGCCAGCTGGTGACATTTCTCCGCCTGTGAGCATCGTTCCCCTCTGCGACTGGGATCCACGGGAGCGCAACCCGTACTTGCGGGCGCTGCCTCCCAAGGAAGTTTCTGGTCCAGCGGTCCAAGTGGCCCGTGGACCCCTGCAAATCCGCGATCCTCCGCCAACGACCGCCGAAGCTCCTGCGGCCGCCGCTCCTCCTGTGGTGGCGGCCGACTCCGACCGCGCTCTCGGGAAGCGCCGCCTTATCCTCTCCCCGGACGATGATGACGAAGAGGGGGAGACGAGCCCAAAGAGGGCTCGCCCCTCGAGTCCTGAGCCGCCTTCTTCGGCCCCCGCCAGCGGGGGCCCTGCTGCTGACGCCGCCGCTCCGCCGCCCTAGCGAGGCGCGACGATTCCTCGGAATCGGCGCCTCTGCGCCAGTTCCTTCGCGCCGGCACCTCCTGCGCGGCGCTTTCTTTGCCGCCGGCTCCTCTTGCGCGGCACCTCCGTCTTGGCGCTTGCCCGACGACGCCGGCGCGGCGACTCCGCCACCTCGCCTGCCTCCTACAACGGGAGGAGGGGCGGCGGCGCCTGCTGCGCGACCAAGTGGTCTGACACGGCCCCAATCTTCCTTCGCTTTCGGGGGGCGCCGCTTTAGGTAACTTTCTCTGCACTCATATACATTTCGCGCTAGGGTTAGCATGCTAGACGTTTTTCGCATACCTGAACCCTTTTGGCTTTTCTTCACGGGGTAGAGCGGACGTTGGGGCCTCAAGCTCCATCCCGCGCGATCCGCCAGCCCCCAGCTTGCCCGCGGCCCCTTCGACGGAGACGACTCCTCCAGCTGCGGGGAGTGCGCCGGCGTCGAGGCTTGAGGACCTTCCGGCCACTACCACAGCCGGCACCGACGCCATCTTCGCCATCGCCGCCGATGTCGGGCGCTCCTTTGAAGCGCTTTGCACCCTCGCCCACACTTGGGCGGCGGAAAACGCCAGCCCGGCGGAGAGCCGCCGGCGAGCTGGGGCCCTCGACCGAGACCGCGCAGACGGAATCGGCGACCAGCGAGGCTGCGGCGGCGCAAGCCGCTGCCGTCTCGGCCACCAAGGACACTAAAGACCTTCGCGCGGCGCACTCTGACCGCCTCTGGATTCTTGCTGATATGCTGCGGACCGTCTACAGCGACTTCCGAGACGTCTTGTACCCCAGGGTTACCTGTCGCCCACGGAGGAGAGCGGCCGCGCGATATCTTTGGCGTAGTGAAGGCGCGCCGAGGCCTTTGCGCGACCTGCGGTGGTGATCTTGGTATGAGCGATCGAAGATGGTCGCCACGGCGCTGTCGAAGCAACGCGGTTCGTCTTGGGCAACTGCCTTGCCCAAAACGCCGCGTTCGACCTCGACGCCGCCACTGGGGAACCTTCGCGCCCTTGGATCCGCGAACAATCTCGGTCGAGGTCGCCGCCGCAGATCCATGATGGTATTGCGCCGCTCCAGCGAAGACGATGACGACGAGGAGTAGCCGAACTCCCTTGTTTGTTTCGTCTTGTATCTGTAACTGTTAATGCAAACTTTTGCTTTTCTGCCATGAGTCCCGATTAAACTTCACGCAAATTCTTACTTGCGAAAAGTGGAACTGAGGCACCTGACCGTCCAAAAGCTTTAGACAGAACGTTCTGCTGCAAGTGAGCTGTTTTTCCTTAGGCGTCTGGTTACTTCAACCCTTATGGCCTCTCGCGAACCGACTTAAACGTTACGTGGCGAGAGCTTAGCTTCCGGAAGTGGTCTAGACGCCGGTGCCGTCTTTGGCGCATTGCCCAGACCGATTAGACACACCAGGCTAGAACCTGCCTTCCGTCCGCCGCCTCGCCCAACCACAAGTTTAAGCGTTCGCCCTTGCAACTAAGGGGCCATCAGGCTTAAGTACTTTTTCGCTACCAGCTTTCAACAGAATGTTTTCTAACATACTTTTTAAGGCTAAGCAACTGACCGCCAAAAGTTTTAGACAGAACGTTCTGCTGAAAGTGAGCTCTTTTTCCTTAGGCATCTGGTTACTTCAACCCTTATGGCCTCTCGCGAACCGACTTAAACGTTACGTGGCGAGAGCTTAGCTTCCGGAAGTGGTCTAGACGCCGGTGCCGTCGTTGGCGCATTGCCCAGACCGATCAGACACACCAGGCTAGAACCCGCCTTCCGTCCGCCGCCTCGCCCAACTGAAAGTTTAAGCGTTCGCCCTTGCAACTAAGGGGCCATCAGCCTTAAGTACTTTTTCGCTACCAGCTTTCATCAGAATGTTTTCTAACAGACTTTTGGCGAAAAAGAACAGACAGATGCCCACAGAGAGACAGAACTTATCTTTATATTGCAGATGGCTTTGTACATCGCAGCCCCCGAGACGAGCGGGGAAGGAGGAAGACCTCGCCGCACGGCTCCAAAGGGAGGCCAAAAAACTCCTGGGACAGCTACCTACGGGTAGAACTTTCTCAGCTGTTCGACGTTCCAAGTGTTCGCCAATTCGCGACCGTCTTCGAATGCGAGCCTGATTGAGCCCGGGCGGGAGACTGAGACCACCCGAAGGGGCCCTCCCACAGGGGAGACAGCTTGTTGCGGCCTGCCTACGCCTGAACTCTGCGCAGAACGAGGTCACCCACTGCCAGTGTTCTCTCACACACCCGCCTTGCTTGATGACGGCGCAGTGCCTGCTGATATCTGGCGGCTCGGATCGTTGCCCTGTCTCTAATCTCCTCCAGAAGATTTACTTCATCCTGACGCCGGTCAGGGTCTCTGTCTTCGCTGAACGCCGCCACCCTTGGGGACCCGAAGGTGAGCTCCGATGGGAGCACCGCCTCAGAGCCACACACCAGGATGAAAGGGGTCTCGCCGGTGGCTCTGTTGGGAGTTGTCCGCAGCGCCCACAACACAGTGCGAACTTCTTCCGCCCAGCGCTTGCCACGCTTCTCTAGGCGGTCGAACGCCCTTGTCTTGAGTACTTTCAGCACCTCCGCGTTCGCCCGCTCCACTTGCCCATTGCTCTTCGGATGCGCAACGGAGGCGAGGCACAGCTTGGTGCCCAGCTCTTCGCACCAGTCTTGGAAATCAGCACTTTTGAACTAGGCACCGTTGTCGGTGATGATCCTGCTGGCGACGCCGAACCGGACGAAGATGCTTTTCATGAACTTTATGGCTGCAGTGGACGTGATCGCCGGGACTGGCGAGGCCTCAACCCACTTGGTGAACTTGTCGACGGCGACGAACAGATGCGTGTAACCTCCGGTCGCCCGCGGGAACGGGTCCAGGATGTCTAGCCCTCAGACCGCGAACGGCCAGGAGAGCGGAATGGTTTGCGCTACTGGGCGGTCGGTGGATCTGCTTAGCATGAAATCGCACACCGCATCTCCTCACCACCTCGAAGGCATCCCGAGGGTGTAGGCGATAAAGCCGTGGCGGAAGACCTTTCAACCAACGCCCGGCTCCTGAATGGCTCCGCTGCACGCCCATGGATCTCGAGAGGATTGCACTCCCGCTTCCGAGTGACGCGCTTCAAGAACTCCGTTTGCACCACAGCGTCTGAGTCCCCACCTACCGTGGTGTAGCGCTTGGCCTTCGCGCTATCTTCTCGGCCGACGCGTCATCGCTGGGATCACTCCGTCCGCAGTAGGCTAGGATAGGATCCATCCACGACCTTCCCGGACGGCGTGGCGAGCGTTAGCATTGTCGCGGCGTACTCGCCTGGCACGGCATTTCGCCTCAACCGCCTCGGCGATTCTTCCGCCTCCTCCCTCCGGTACCGGGAGCTGCGGCGGGAATGGTGACGTCTCCTCCGTATGTGAGCTGCGCGAAAAGGTGTCGCCCCGCCAGAATCGGGCTGCGACAGACGGCAGCGTGAGTCTTTCTTCAAAGACCCGGCGAACAGTGCCCTCGACGAGGCAATCTGGGATAGCTCATCCGCCATATAGTTGTCGCGGCGAGGGATGTGCGCGAAGCCCAAACCCTCGAAATGTCGCTCCAACCGGCGCACCTCCGCCAGGTAGGCCGCCATGGCGGGATCCGAACAGGTGAATTCCTTCCTCGCCTGGTTGATGACCAGGAGAGAGTCGCCTTTAACTTGCAGCCGCCGGATGCCCAGGGTCGAAGCCATCCTGAGCCCGGCGAGTAGCCCTTCTTACTCCGCGACGTTGTTGGTAGCGTGGAACTCCAGCACCATCAGGTGCCGGACGATGTCGCCGGTGGGAGACACCAGGACGACACCAGCCCCGGCCCCCTCAAGCCGGAACGAGCCGTCGAAGAAGAGAGTCCACGGCGAGGGTGCTGGGGTGCCTTCAGCTTCTATGTCCGCCGGAGTCCACTCGCTGACGAACTCCGCCAGAGCTTGCCCTTTGATGGCCGTTCGGGGAGCGAATTTGAGATCGAACTCTGCCAGCTCCATGGCCCACTTGGCGATGCGGTCGTCGCCTCGCGGTTGAAGAGGATCTCCCACAAGGGGTACTTGGTCAGCACTGTGATTTCTCGCCCTTGGAAGTAGTGACGCAGCCTCCGAGACGCCGTCAGCACGGCATAGAGCATCTTCTGGTGTTGTGAATACCTTGTTTCGGCGTCGTGGAGGACTTTGCTGATGTAGTAGATGGGGCGTTGGACACCTTCTCTTTCCGCCACCAGCACCGCGCTGACCAGCTGGGGGTTCGCCGCGACATAAAGGATTAGCGGCTCGCCCGGATCGGGGGCGACCAGCACGGGCGGGGAAGTGAGGTACTTCTTCAGCCCGTCAAACGCCTCCTGTGCCTCCGCGGTCCACTCGAACTGGTTGGTCTTCTTCAGGAGCTTCAGTAGAGGGAGACTCTTATCCCCCAGGCGAGTTATAAAGCGGCCCAGGGAAGTCAGGCAGCCCACCAAGCACTGCATCTGCTGAAGTCGCGTCGGGGGCTTCATGTTCTCGATCGCCGCGATCTTGTCAGGGTTCTCCTCGATCCCCCTCTAGGAGACAAAGAAACCTAGCAGCTTGACTGACGGAACGGCGAACACACACTTCTCGGGATTGAGTTTGATGCAGTACTTCCATAGGTTGGCGAAGGTTTCTTCCAGGTCGCCGATCAACTCCTCCGCCTTCTTGGACTTCACCACCAGGTCATCGACGTACACCTCCAAGTTCCGCCCTATTTGGGGGCGGTGAGCGATGTGCATGGTCCTCTGGTAGGTTGGGCCTGCATTCTTTAATCCAAACGCCATCCTTGTGTAGCAGTAGATTCCCATGGGCGTCACAAAGGCTGTCTTGTCTTCATCTTCTTCAGCCATGCTAATCTGGTGGTACCCAGAGTACGCATCCAGAAAGCACAGCTGTTCGCACCCTGCCGTGGAGTTGACGATGAGATCGGCGCGGGCAACGGTACGGATCCTTCGAACGCATACGTTGAGGTCGGTGAAGTCGACGCACATCCTCCACCGCCCGTTGGATTTCTTGACGAGGACGGGGTTCGCCAGCCACCTGGGATGGGCGACACTGCGAACGACCTCCGCCCTTAAGAGCTTGTCCACCTCCTAGCGGATAACGGCCTGGCGCTCCACCGATCGCTTCCAACCTTCGCATAATCGGTCGCTCGCGCGAACGCCGCCAACTTATGCTCAATCACCTCCCGGGACCCTAACCATGTCGGACGGTTGCTAAGCAAACACGTCTGCGTTAGGATCGAGGAAGGAGACGAGCGCGCCTTCCTATTTGGCGCCGAGAGGCGCCCACCCGAACAGCTTCGCTGGTCTCGACTTCGCCGTGGAGATCGCCTTAACCTCCGCGACGAACCGGGAGGCACGGATCTTCGCGGAGGAGCTCCTGTGAGTCAAAACTTGCCTTCGACGCCGATTGCCCCGCCAAAGCGAGAGCGTCCTTGTCGCAGCGGAGCGCCCGGCGGTCCACTTTCCGCGATGATGGGGCCACCGCCGGAATCTTCACCACCATGTACGCATAGTGGCAGGCCGCCATGAACTTGGTCAGCGCCGACCGACCCAGTATGGCGTTGTACGGGAGGTCGAAGTCAGCCACCTCGAACTCGAGCATCTCCGTGCGGAAGTTATCGGAGCCTCCAAACGTTACCGGGAGGCTGACGCGCCCCAGAGGGACGGACTCAGCCCGAGGCGCGATGCCGAAGAATGGGAGCGCCGGGCAAAACTCCTGCTGCTGGATCTGGAGCGCCGTGGCGACTCGGGTGGAAAGGAGGTTGAGAGAGCTTCCTTCGTCTATCAGCACCCGCCCTAGCTTGACATTCCGGACCGTGGGCGCAACCACGATCGGGAGATGTCCCGCCGACAATCGGGTGGGTGATCGGCTCGATCGAATGTGATCGGCCGCTCCGACCACACCAGCCCTTTGCGACCACGCCGCACGAACGCGGCGGCGCACTTCCCTCGCCGCGCGCTTGAAACTAGCGTGGGGCGGATAGGTGGCGATCCGCCGTGGATCACGGCGACTTCGCTCCGCCGCCGAAAACAAGCGGCTCGTTCCTTGCCCTTGCCCTGCCGGACGCTCTTCTTTGCTCGTGGACGCGCTTGTCCACCAACTTGCTGACGACATGGCAATCAGCCAAGTCGTGGGAGTTGTTGCGGTGAATGGAACAGTAAGTCCTTCCATCCCACTCACGGGGACGGCGGTCTCGCCCCTCGCCGTGGCCGCGAGGGTAGTCACGGCCACGGTGGTCGTTCTGGCGGCGGGCGGTAGTCACGCCACCCCCACGGGACCGTTCTGCGCCGCCGCCGCACGACCTCCTTTCTTCGCCCGCCCAAGGCCACCGCGGCCGGCACTGTCGTCGTCGTTGTCGTTGCTGGGCGGCCAAGACCCGCCTGTCTCGCCGCTTTGCGCTTTTTCTTGTCCTTGCCGGGATTCTTCGAGGTCCGGTCTCGCCGCCGCGGCTGCCCTCGCCTTAGCCGCCGGAGGAAGCGAGCCTCCGCTGAAGGGCGACTTAGGGGCAGGTGAAGAATTCTCCGTCGCCTTGATCTTGCGGGTGGCCATCTTCGCTTGACCTTGGGATCTCGGGCGCCTCTCCTGAAGGCCGTGACAACGGCGTCGATGGAGATGTCGTGGATGGTGTTGCGAACCTAATCGAAGCGCCGGATGTAGTCGCCAACGACTTCTTCTTCGCTTCCACATTGTGGAGATCGTCTTCAACTCCGGGCTGCTCGAACGTGCCCTGGAAGTTGGTGATAAAGAGCTTAGAGAGCTCCTTCCACGACCCCACTGACTCTGGGGGTAGGTTCATGAGCCACGAGCGGGCTCCGCCGGTGAGGACTGAGGGGATGTAGTTCGCCAGAACCTTCCCCGACCCTCCAGTCGGCTGCATCACCGTAGTGTAGATCTGCAAAAACTCGTCAGGGCTGGTGGAGCCATCGTATTTTTCGATGGCGGCGGGCCGGAACCTCTCCGGCCACTGCACTCGGCGCAGTTCCTTCGAAAAGACGCGGCAGCCAACGTCTGGAGCCTCCTGCCCTAGGATGCGCCCTTCATCCCGCCGAGCACGCCGTCTGGACGGCGCCGAAGATGCGCCGCCTTCTCTAGCGGAGACAGCACCGCGGGAACCCTCCTGGTCCCCATGGGCGGCAGCGTCGGCGCGGTCGCACTCTCGATCATGCCGCCGGCGGAGCTTGTCGCGCAGGTCTTCTCCGTGTCGTAGATGGCGATTCTCCAAGTGGGCCCAAGATCTCGCCCACCTGTACGCCTGCTCTGTCGAACCCCCGTAGGAGTTGCCTGGCTTCTGTCGTCTTGGCCCCGCTCCCTCTCACCAGGAGATCCGTGGGAGGGATGCGGAGAAACCAAAGAGCGGGAGGAAGCGGAAACACCGGTTCCCGCGCCCCCCGCCACTTGCACTACCGCCGCGGCGGCATCCACGTAGCGGGCCAAGCTGGCCAGCCACGGCGCCGCCGGAGAGTCCGGAGTTACCGGAACCGGCGGGTTGTCCAGCAGGGCCCTGGCCGCATGGAGGTTCTGTGCGGGAGTGCACTCCTCCAAGGCCAGGCGCCGCCTAGCCAGACTGGGACGGCTACCACCCGGCGGATCCACCGCCATCGCCGCGGCCGACGCCGCGGCCGCGGCTCTAGCGGCTGCTTCTTGGTCCATCACGGACTGCTCTTCCGCCATTGCCGCCTGAAGAGAGGACGAAGAACTCGAACTGAAGCTAGCGCTCCCCTACCTGGCGCGCCACTGACGGCGTGCTCTCCGCTCAACCACTGCTGATCACACCCCTATCAGATTTCTATCTTGCTAGCCTATCAGCTCGAGCTCAGTTCGATTCGAGTGTCGGGCACGGCGAGGAGCGACACGCAGAAGTTTACCAGTTCGACCCCTCGCTCGGTAATGGGGCCCTACTCCTACCGAGCCTTAGCTCTTTTTCGTGTTGTGGTTGTGTGGAATGCGATTACAGAATGTTTCGGAACCCCCTCTCCCTTCTCTCTCCTCCCCTTTTATACAAGCTTTGGACTGGCGGAGAGAGCCGAGGGTAGGCAAGATCTGAGACTCTTAGTACAATCGATAAGACATATGGGACAGACAGAGAGACGCAACGTGTCGCTCTCAAGTCAAGATGGCGCCACCCACACGTGCTTTGCAAGTGGCTTCTGACCCATGTGAACACGCCAGTGAGACTATGGGCGGGGCCCAGCTTGCTCCTTCTGACGCGGGCGGCTTGCATGATGAGGGCAAACTCTCTCTCTCTGCCGGTCAATTCCGCTGCGCCACAGTGACAGTTGATCAGACCTGCAGAGGTCACTGTGATGGTAATCATCTCTTCATCTGTCTATCCGCGCGTAAGGTCGCATTGAATGCGCCCGTCCTTCGCAGCAGGGGGAGCCTTACCTAGAAGACTCCTTTCGAACGCCCACGCCACGCTGGCCTGCTTGATGCTGGGGGCCCTCTGGCTAACGAGGGCTCGCGCCTGTGGAACTGAGCTCGCCCGCCCGCTGACGTGGGGCCCTCGCCCGCGCTCTAAGGGGCTCACCCACACGCCGGGGGCTCGGTCGCCCGCCGACGCGGGGCCCTCGCTGTCTTCGAGGGTCTCGCCACGCCATTGGGCTCGCCGCCGCCGACGCGTGGGGCCCTCGCTGGATGCTGTGAGGGCTCGCCATCGCTGGGGCCTACTCGCCCGCCGCGTGGGGCCCGTCTGGTCTTGTTGAGAGGCTCGCCCACGCCTTTGGGGCTCGCCGCCACCGACGCGTGGGGCCCTCGCTGGATGCTGTGAGGCTCGCCCACGCTGGGCTCGCTTCCACCGACGCGTGGGGCCGTCGATCTTGTTGAGGGCTCGCCACGCCGCTGGGCTCGCTTCGCCACCGACGCGTGGGGCCCGTCGATCTTGAGGAGGGCTCGCCCGTCTTTGGGCCTGCTTCGTCCGCTGACGTGTGGGGCCCGCTGATCTGTTGAGGGCTCGCCAGCGCGGGGGGGCTCGCTTTCGCTCCTGACGCGTGGGGCCCGCCTGATGCACTCTCGGCCTTCCTTAGGACTCTTTATACCCCGGTATTTATTACACCGACAAGGAGCTTGTGAGGGAAATCTGTGAGCTTAGAGCTAAGTTAGCCATGTCAGAGGAACTAGTGAGCGAGAATGCTGAGCTGAGGGCTAAGTTAGCTAAGTTTGAGGTTAGAAGCTACGAGGGGAGTTTGGCCTTGGACAAGTTGCTCAAGGACCTGCGAGCTGTCTCCGAGAAGGGTGGATTGGGGTTTACCCCCAAGAAGAAACCCAATGGGAGAAAGGGAAAGGGTCCTGATCCTGATGCATCTGCCAATGGTGCCGATACCTCACGTGCTACACCTAGGGGGAGCACCTACTACCATTTTTGGCAATACACTCAAACCCCTCGTCCTAGAACACAAATCCCAAACACCTGGTAGCCTAGAGTATGGAATAGGAATGGCAATGGCAGAACATTAGGGCTAGCACTTGGAACACTAGACCCATGGTGAACTATAGGAAAAACACCTTGGACACTAGTAGGGGTGACTCTTGGGGTAGATACCCAGCTTGGATAGGTAGATGGAATGGTTGGTGTCGACGGTCGAGATATCGATCTCAAGTCGCTTAAAGGTTCTTGAGAAGGGGAGATAGGAGACACGCCTAACAACACGAACAAACAATCAACGATTTAACAGGAGACAAAGGTTTTATCCTGGTTCAGCCTCTCGGGAGATAATAGCCCTCGCCCAAATTTTCTTATATATCAAAGATGATTACAAGAGGTGGCTCGGCGAGACGAACAAGTCTCGCGAGATTATGGTGTACAGGAAGCAATGTGCTATGATGCCAAGATCAGGTGCCTATGAGACGCCAGATGCTAAGACGTGTAAACTCGTGCTCCCTAAATGCCGTAGAGGCTTGGTTTATATAGTGCTGAGCAAACCGACCTACCGAGGTATATAGTGCTGAGCAAACCGACCTACCGAGGGATAATCGGGCCGGGCTAACTACGAGTTCGTAACGAACTCATACATGCCAAATATATCCCGAGGTAGATAAGGCATACTCCAAGTCTTGGGGATCACGACTCCTATTCCAATCCGGGAAACCACGTCCGGGTCTTCACGTAGCCGTGCAGAACTCTGTTCGAGTAGGACTCAAACACGATTCCTTGGCCGTTACGCATCATGCCAGTCAGGAAACTGTTCGGCAGGATGCATATGGGCCAGATAGAACCTTCCAGGGAGCTGGGCCCTGGTAGGCTGTTCGACTGGGCCGTCAGGGAGTGGGCCATGGCAATGGGCCGTGATTTTATCCCCGACAGCTAGCCCCCGAGACTCAAGTGGAAGGACTCACTAGAGTGGGGTCTTCCTCTTGAGACTTTAAGTCACGAAGAGGGTATTCTTCCTGCTACAAAGACGTGCAACAGGCGACCGAACAAGTTATGGTTCAATCGAACAAGACTTGTTCAGGACCGAACAAACCTGATCAGTGCCGAGCAACTCCGTTGCGTCGAACAGGAAATGACATCTGTCCGAGCAGAGTACCCAGCATTAAGTGAGATGGATCATCTCCTTGAGGCTGAATGTCATCAAGGAGGGATTGGATTCTTGGTAGTGAAGAGCGTACCACCGCATCCAGTAAGATCAGATCTTCTGGAAGAATGAACATAACAAGTTGTGAGACGGACTCACATTGCTGCATCCAGGTATGAAGATACCTAGAAAAGCATGGACAAAAATAGGGGAACCACCTCTCGGGCTAGAGCTTGCCCGAGAAAAAAGAGATTGCGCTCTCCAGCAAATCTCGCGCTCAGGAGCGAAGGTGATGTGTCCCCAGACATAGATCGTGTGCCAGGAGCAGACAATGCATACGAGGGGGAAGATGACCCAGTCCCCGAGCGTAGAGCTCGCCAAAGGAACCAAGTAAGGAGATCTAGTCCCCGAGCACGGAGCTCGTTAAAGGAACGTAAAGTGCGACCAGTGAAGACGCGTGCCGGTAGGAGCCCGCGCTCCGGGCGAAGAGTTGCCCGGTGCAAGGTGATCCAGCCCCCGAGCACGGAGCTCGTCGCGGGGACCAGATGCGCGCTCCGAGCGAAGAACTGCCCGATGCGAGGTGAATCACAACCCGATGCAGTCAGAGCCGCAAGAGAACGTGTGAAATCAACGATTTACCCATGACGTATTCCTTGCGACAGTGTTAGCGTTGTCTTGGCAAGTGCAGAACCGACGCTTGGAGTGCCCGTTGCGATGAGAATCGGCTTACGGTGGGCATGCCCGTTGCGATGAGAATCGGCTTACGGTGGGCAGGACTCCGTTGGTGGCGCACTATCTTGACTTAGCCGAACTGTGAAGGTCAGTACCGGGCAAAGGCAAGAAATCATACGCGGACGAAGTGAATCAGTCCCTGGGCATGCGCGGAGCAAACCCGGGAAGAGAGGGATGCAGACATCGGTTTTGGTGGGAAGCCTGGAACCTCGCTACGACCATCACCGGAGTCTGATGTTCCCCGTTCCTATATTTTCTGCAGAAGACAAACAATAAACGAGCCAGCAAGAAAAAAAAGAGAGCAAGAACAGGCTCTAAGAAGAGCAAAGCGAGTTTTGGAAAAACACGACAAGGACGACCTACCCGCACAAGACATAATTTTTTCCGGATACGTCCGCCGATAGCGTTAGTGTCACCTCGGCGAATGCGGAACGGACGCTAGGAGTGCCCATTGCGATGAGAATTGGCTTACGGTGGGCAGGACTCCGTAGGTGGTGCATTGCTCTGGATTACCGTGCCAGGAAGGACATAGCATGGATAAAAAAGACGTGTGCGGGCAAGTGCAACCTCGCTGTGGCTAAGACCGCTAACCAGTGAAGGCAATCGGGACCTTAGCCGCAGGCAAAACGTGCGAGGCGAAATCTTATCCGGGCATGGACCCGTGCAGCGTTGGTGTCGCCTTGGCGAGTGTGGAACCAGCGCCAGGAGTGCCCGTTGCGATGAGAATCGGCTTACGGTGGGCATGCCCGTTGCGATGAGAATCGGCTTACGGTGGGCAGAACTCCATCGGTGGTGCACCGCTTCGGTTAACCGGAGCTGTACAGGCCGTCACCAGATAAAAAGACATGCTCGCACGTGAGGAGCGCTACGGGAGCGAGAAACCAACGAGGTTTTGGAAAACCAACGCTAAGGAAAGGAACTGGATAACGAAAGCGCATCGGGGTTGCGAAATTCAGCTCAAGTCCCAATCGACCGAGGAGAGGCGGCCCTCAGGAGCTGGCCGAGCAGCTCAAGACCGCCGAGTAGCGCTTGAATCGAGGCGAGAGTCGATCGAGCAGCTTTTCACGCAAAAAGAGACAAAGACAAGGACGAACAGAAACCAAGAGCAAAGGCGAATAGCTAGAAAGTTTTAAGAAAACCGTAGAACGCTTAGCCTAACTCCGGCCCCGTTGTGCAGTACTCCGAGGACTGAGTTTGCGAACTCGAACAAGTGCACAAGAGAAAGAGCGACGCCCTAGACCCGATCACAGACGATGCATGAAGACCTGAACTTGCGACTTCAAGCACGTGCGTAGAGAGTTAGAGCGACACCGTATCTGATCGACTCGTTCGAGGCGCTCGTTAACGTAAGTTAGGCGATTTCAAGGTAACCGAACAAGGAAAGTGCCTCTGCCGCGGAGGGCTTACGAGAGCAGGCTTTGCCAAGTGGTTGTGCCGTGAGCGGTAAGTGCCTCTGCCGCGGAGGGCATACAAGAGCAGGCTTAGCCACAAGGCTGGATGCCGTGTTACGCAACTCTGAGTTTAGAAACTCGTTGAAACTAGATACGGGCAGGGAAAACCCTAAAGATTGCGGAGCCAAGAGTTCGCAAGACCGGGCAGCCATCAAGTGTTACCAGAGAGTAAGGTAGTCTGAGAAGACGAGTGGTGAGAAGGGCCGCAGGGGACCGCGAACATTCACCGTTCAATGGGTTGAACTTTACATGGCAGCCCGAGAGACTTGGACGAACTAAGGCGTGAAATTTGAGAAAAAGCGCGAAGCTAGGAAACGAAAGACCTACACGAGGAACTTACGAAGCTGGTCGATGTTCCAAGTGCTGGTCAGCTCTCTCCCGTCATCCACTGTCAGGCGAACAACCACCGGGATCCGGAAGGAGTTTTGATCCAGTCCCCGAGCACGGAGCTCACCGCGGGAACAAGACGCGCGCCCCGCGCGAAGAGCTGCCAGGCGCGAAGAGATCCAGTCCCCAAGCACGGAGCTCGTCGCGGGGACCAGACGTGCGCCCCGGGCGAAGAGCTGCCCAACGCGAAGTGATCCAGTCCCCGAGCACGGAGCTCGTCGCGGGGACCAAACGTGCGCCCCGGGCGAAGAGCTGCCCAGCGCGAAGTGATCCAGCCCCTGAGCACGGAGCTCGTCGCGGGGACCAGACGAACAAGCGCTCGAGGGAAGAGCTGCGGCCAAGTGATCCGATCCCGAGCACGGCTTCGTCGCGAGGACTAGACGCGCGCCGGCGAAGAGCCGCCCGCGCGAGGAGAGCTCGTCCCTTGCACGGAGCCGGGAACCAGATCGAAGGCTATCAAGATCGAAGGATCGATCCGATCTGGCGAAGAGAGACATCACGCCCATCCGAGTCGTAGTCCTCAGGGAGAATCTCCTGGTCGCTGATAGAGTTCGACATGCTCGATCTGCTATTCCCCACGGACGGCGCCAACTGTTGACGGTTGAGATATCGATCTCAAGTCGCTTAAAGGTTCTTGAGAAGGGGAGATAGGAGACACGCCGAACAACACGAACTGCAATCAACGACGAACATGGAGACAAAGGTTTTTATCCTGGTTCAGGCCTCTCGGGAGAGATAATAGCCCTACGTCCAGCCTTTCTTATATATCAAAGATGATTACAAGAGGTGGCTCGGCGAGACGAACAAGTCTCGGCCAGATTATGGTGTACAGGAAGCAATGTGCTATGATGCCAAGATCAGGTGCCTATGAGACGCCAGATGCTAAGACGTGTAAACTCGTGCTCCCTAAATGCCGTAGAGGCTTGGTTTATATAGTGCTGAGCAAACCGACCTACCGAGGGATAATCGGGCCGGGCTAACTACGAGTTCGTAACGAACTCATACATGCCAAATATATCCCAATATATCCCAAGGTAGATAAGGCATACTCCAAGTCTTGGGATCACGACTCCTATTCCAATCCGGGAAATCACGTCCGGGTCTTCACGTAGCCGTGCATAACTCTGTTCGAGTCGGACTCAAACACGATTCCTTGGCCGTTACGCATCATGCCAGCCTGGAAGCTGTTCGGCAGGATGCATATGGGCCAGATAGAACCTTCGAGGAGCCGGGCCTGGTAGGTCATTCGACCGGGCCGTCGTCGAGTGGGCCATGGCAATGGGCCGTGATTTTATCCCCGACAGCTGGGATGGGTACAGGCAGGATAGAAGCTTCAGGCCTGTTAGACCTTACTACCAGCCACGTAAGTTTTAGGGGGAGCCAAGGGGTTTTGAGGGTAGGAGAGCTCCACCTAGAGCACCACCTAGGGCCCAGCCTATACCTTACACATGGACTAGACCAAACCCACACCTTCCTAGGAATCACTTAGAGCTAAATGGGAACTACATGCTCAGGATGGGTGAGCATGGTAGAATAGTTGCTAGGTTTGTGGGTCGTCCAGAGGAGAACGACCACTGAGCACGTGTGTGGGTCAAGAAGTCACTTGTTGATTGCTTTGTTGTTCCTAAGACTAACCCTCGGGGATTCGTTAAATGGGTTCCTGAGTCTTCGAAGTGACTCTCTTTTCTGTTTGTGAGTGCAAGTGAACTACAGGACCGGCGGCCATCATTGGATCATGGACAGTGGGTGTACTCAGCATATGACGGGAAACGCGCGGTTGTTCACCTCACTCGGGGAAGAAGGAAACTTCCCGAAGAAGGTAACCTTTGGTGATGGGAGCCGAAGTCGAGTAATCGGTACAGGGGAGGTACGTATTTCTTCAGAACTTTCAATTCAAAATGTCCTCCTCGTAGAGACTTTGCATTATAATTTGATCTCCGTTGCCCAGTTGCTAGACCTGGGGTTCCACTGTCACATCTCACCGACTGAAATGAGGTTTTTGGATCAAAATGAGAATTTGGTGTTCAAAGCTTTTCGTTTCCAAAACATGTTTCTTGCAAAGTTTGAATTGCCACCCACGCCAGACTCGGTTTGCCTACTCGCCAAAGTCGAACTAGGATGGCTTTGGCATAGGTGCCTTGGGCACGTGGGAATGGCAAATTTAAAAAAGTTGGTGAAAAATGATTTCATTCGGGGAGTCAAGGACGTCACTTTTGAGAAGTCTAGGCTATGTAGTGCATGTCAAGCGGGGAAATAAGTTGCTAGTCCACACACAGCTAAAAGCGTCATGTCTACTTCGCGTCCACTTGAGATGTTGCACATGGATCTCTTCGGTCGTACCACGTATGCTAGTCTAGGAGGTAACTTGCACTGTCCTGTCTTGTTGTGGTAGATGACTTCTCCTGTTACACGTGGGTCTTCTTTTTGCCTGATAAAAGCTCCGTTGGGGATATTTTCAAAAGATTTGCAAAAAGGGCTCAAAATGAATTTGAATGTCAAATAAAACGGGCGAGAAGTGACAATGGATCGGAGTTGTTAATACTAATGTGCAAGATTTCTGTGATGATCTAGAAATAGGTCACCAGTTCTCTGCCACATACACCCTAGAGCAGAATGGCATTGCGGAAGAACAGGACATTGATTGAGATGGCAAGGACAATGCTGGACGAGTACAAGACGTCTGATGAGTTTTGGGCTGAGGCGATCAACACTGCTTGCTACCGCGTCAACAGGTTGTACCTGCACAAGTTGCTCAACAAGACCGCCTACGAGCTTCTGATTAGGAGAAAGCCAACTGTCAGCTACTTTCGGGTCTTCGGCTGCAAGGTGTACATCTACAAGAAGTGCCAGCACTTGGGCAAGTTCCAGAGCAGAGTTGATGAGGGCTTCTTCGTGGGATATGCACAGAGATCACAGTCTTTCCGAGTGTTCAACAAGAGGACAGGGCTAGTTGAGGAGAGTTGTGATGTGAAGTTCGATGAGACAGTCGGGTCCCAGAGTCAGCTTGACTGTTTGGATGATGTGGTGGATGAGGACTTGACTAGAGCAGTTCAGCAAATGCCAGTGGGAGATGTCAGGCCAGTGGTGGCGCAGCCAGAGGACGAGCTAGTACCGGTTCCTCCACCGACACCTGATCGGGCGCTTGACTCAGGGGAAGCATCACCTCGGCCTGGCCTCCACTGAAGTCGGCGCCGCTCCAGCTCTGACTCGGAGGGCAGCCACGGCTTGAGTCAAGCACCAGAGGCAACCCAGAGGCGTCTAGTCAGTTGCACCACACCTGAGACAACACCATACCATTGTCCGTGACCACCGAGCCGGGCAGGTGATTGGTGACCCGACACGTGGAGTGCATACTAGGTCCAGGACAGCCAACATTTGTGAGTTTCAGGCCTGCGTCTCTGAGCTTGAGCCAAAGAAGGTCGAGGAGGCACTTGAGGATGCCGACTGGATCAACGCAATGCATGAAGAGCTCAACAACTTTGACAGGAACAAGGTCTGGACACTAGTGGAGATGCCAAGGGACTGCAACGTGATCAGCACCAAGTGGGTGTTCAAGAACAAGCAGGATGAGTTCAGGTCAGTGGTCAGAAACAAGGCTAAACTTGTGGCACGGGGCTACTCACAGGTCAAGGGGATTGACTGTGGAGACACTTACGCTCCAGTGGCCCGTTTGGATGCTATCAGGCTGCTTGTGGCATTCGCAACATGTCACAACATTGTGCTCAAGAAAATGGACGTCAAGAGTGCTTTTCTGAACGGGTACATTGGAGAGTTAGTGTACGTTGAGCAGCTTCCAGGCTTTGAGGACCCACAGTACCCTGATCATGTGTATAAGTTGTCAAAGACACTGTATGGAGTGAAACAGGCTCTACGGGCTTGGTACGAGAGACTGAAGGAATTCCTCACTCAGCAGGGCTTTAGAGTTGGACAGGTCGACTCGACCTTGTTCACCAAGGTGACAGATGGGGATCTCTTCCTCTGCCAGGTCTACGTGGACGACATCATCTTTGGTAGCTCCAACGAAGCACTGTGCATAGAGTTTAGTCAGCTGATGGCCCAGGAGTTTGAGATGTCGATGATGGGGGAGCTCAGTTTCTTCCTGGGGTTTCATATCAGGCAGTTGCGCACGGGCACCTTTGTCTCTCAAGAGAAGTACATCAACGATCTGCTCAAGCATTTCAAACTGCAATATTGTAAGCCCATCAGGACTCCTATGGCGACTAACGGGCACCTCGACCTCGACACTCAAGGTACTCCTGTTGATCCCAAACTTTACCGCTCAATGATTGGTGCCTTGCTGTACTTGATTGCTTCTAGGCCAGATATCATGTTTAGCGTTTGCATGAGTGCTCGATTCCAAGCATCCCCTAGAGAAATGCATTTAAAAGCTGTAAAACGCATATTTCGATACTTGAAGCATACACGTAGAATAGGAATCTGGTTCCCGAAGGGTGCGCGGTTTGAGTTACTTGGGTATACCGACTCTGACTATGCCGGTTGCAAGATTGACCGCAAAAGCACTTCGGGCGCTTGCCACTTCATAGGTAGATGCTTAATTAGTATCTTGGGCCTCTAAGAAGCAAAACTCCGTGGCGCTATCAACGGCCGAGGCCGAATACAAAGCGGTAGGGAGTAGTTACACTCAATTGCTATTCCTCACAAAGTCTTTGTATGACTATGGCATAAAACTTGAGCATGTTCCCCTGCTGTGTGACAATGAGAGCGCGGTAAAGATTGCGTGCAATCCGGTCCAACATTCACGTACCAAGCGCATTGACATCCGCCACCACTTCCTAAGAGACCACATACAGAAGGGTGACAATGTGCTTGAGCATGTGTGAACCGATGACCAGCTTGCTGACATCTTTACTAAACCTTTAGATGAGAATAGGTTTTGCAAATTGCGAAATGAGCTTAATGTACTTGATAGGTCAAATGCAATTTGAAACCAAGACTGGACTACGGGAGTGGTCCATTATAATACCTCTTGCATATGAGTGTGTGATTTTGAGCTTTGCCTTTTAAACCCGCTTCTCAAGTTGTTCCGTTAGTTCCATTACATGTTCTTGAGAGCTAGTGCTAGGAAACATACTGACTCACTCATATGAAGCTTAAGTAATCTACCTGCTAAAATGATGCCTTGAACCTAGGCTAGGTCACCTAGAGCCACTTGTTTCTCTCATTCTATTCTTGCACATTGGATAATCTAGAATCTAGCACGTGTAATTGGGCATTCTATTACTGGGGGTAGCAGGAAAGTAGATTGAGAACTTTTTTCAAAATTGTTGAGCAAAATAAAATAAAAAAGCTGTAATCGCCTCTCAAAATCTTCTCAAAAGAGGCTTGAGTCAAAAACAACAAATTCCAAAAGAAGACTTAAGCCTAAAGCTCTGAAAAATGAATAAAACTGCTCAACTAATAATTTCATCTCTTGAAACTTGACTGCCAAACTTGTACTAGTTTAGCACCAATAGCGATGTTAGCTAGCATTCTCCTTTGCGCTAGAATATGGTGCTTGAAACTAGTGGCTATAGGTTCACCTAGCACTTGTGCACGGTTAAAACTTAGTCAACATCACATGAAAAGAGCTAAATTTGAGCTTTGTTGACGATGTGACCTTGCACTAGTTTGATATGACTTGTGGTGAACTTTCGGTCTTGTTTGGCGTTGGTATAAACTGTGAAGCTCATAGTTCGCTTTCTCATGTGCATTTACCAAAGTGGTGCCAGTTTAGTGATTCTTTTTACATTTTGCTTACAAGAAGGGGGAGAGAATCGTGCAAAACAATCTTATTTGTTAATTGCTAAAAACTGGCTAAGGGAGTGTTGGTTAGTTGAATGCGTAAGTTGTATATGAGCATGTGTTGAGGAGGAGCATGAGAGCAAAAGAGAGCAAATTTGAGCCCATTTGTCAATTTCAGCACTTAAATTCATATGCATTGATCTAGGGGGAGCTAGAACTGAGTTCATATGCAATTGCTATTGACTTGCTTGACTTGTGCTTATGCATTGCTTATGCGCTAGATCATGCCTTGTTTCAATTGTGCTCGAAATTCCTGCTCATTTGTACATATGTATCTTGCTCATGTTTGGTCCCATTCAATGGGTTGTAGCTTGCTCTAGCTTGGTCTCATTTATTTGAGGTGTATCTTGCTCATTGTCGTGGTCCACTTGTATCTTGCTATTCACATGGTCATGCATATGCATGTGCAGCTTGCTCATGCCTAGAGATGTACATTGGTGCATTTGTAACTTGCTCTTGACTAGTCACATGTATATGTGTTGTATCTTGCTCAAATTTGGACCATGATCATGCCTTTGCTCTCAAATCAACTAGTATGTGCTTAGTTTAGTTGAGCCGGCTTGTGATGTGCTTTAGTTGAAAAGGCTTTGGCTTATGCTCAATCATGCTCTAAACTTGGATTTTGGATTATCGGCTATTGCAACTAACCCCCTGCCATAGTGTCGACTGGTGACTAACTGGGGGGTCACCGCCGGCAATGATTATATATGGGGAGATGCGCGCAAAATCTAAACTCGATGGTAGCACAAGACAAGGATTTATACAGGTTCAGGCCCTCAACGGAGGAGGTAATACCCTACGTCCTGTGCTCTGGGATTATATGGGGTATATGTGTACAAGATGATGATCAACCGGGGAGATGATCAAGCTGTAGATGTGTGATTCTCTAGATGGCGTGGCCTAGATCTGGATGGCCATATGGGATCTGTCCTGCCGAACTATGGCCCCCTACCCCCTTTATATAGTGTAAGGACTATGGCCCCCTACCCCCTTTATATAGTGTAAGGGGTGGGATTACAAGGAGGAGTCCTAGTCGGTTACGAGGTAGGATTCCTATTAATTAGGGATAGGTTTCTATCTTCATGTCTTTTCTTGCCGAGCAAGTCTTCTAGAATCAAGTGGTACCGTCCTTATCCACCCGACTTGGTCCATCCCCTGTCGGGTGGTCTTTTAGGCCCGCCGTGTGGATACCCGGGGTCTATGTTATCCACAGTAGCCCCCAAGTGCTTCATAGTCGAGTCGCTGCTCTTCTTTGTCGCACCTTGTATGAATCATGCTTCGTCTTGAGTGCTTGTAGATTGTTCTTTGCTCCTTCGGTAACGCTTCTCATTATCTGCGAGGAGACCGAAGGACTCATAGAAAGTTGTTAGTGATACCCAAATGGGATTCTTTGGAGTTACGCGACGCCCATTATAAAGCGCATCACCTTAATTTTGAGGAAGTGGTACCTGTACCCGTCTTGCGATGTACAGCTGGCGACCCAACATGGGGCGTACCATTGGCTTTAAATTTGAAAAATCGAGTGATACTGTATTAGCCTTGCGATGTCTGTGGCGACCAACATGGAGCGTACCACACCGTTTTGGTGAAGAGCGAGTGATACTGTACTCATCGTGCGATGTCTGGTGGCGACCAACATGGGGCATACCACGGTGTTGGTGAAAAGCCGAGTGATACTGTATTCGTCATGCGATGTCTGTGGCGATAACATGGGGCGTACCAGTGTTGGTGAAAAGCCGAGTGATACTGTATTAGTCATGCGATGTCTGATTAGCGACCCAACATAGGGCGTACTAACGGTTTTGGTGAAGAGCCGAAGCGGCACTGCCTTAACGGAGTAGGATATGTTGGTGGCCCCAGAGGGCATACCGTATTTTAACCATCTGGTACCTATACTCGTAGAGTAAAGCTTGGCCCAACATGGAGCATACCATCTGAATAGGGTTTGGCCCAATGATACCTGCATCCGACTAGTGCGGTAACACAGCTAGTGTCCCAACATGGGGCATACCATTGTTGTCAGCCAGACGGTACATGTATCCCACCGGTGGCGGAATCAGCCTAGCGACCCACCACAGGGCGTACCTTAAGGAAAGAGTTTAGCCGTATGGTATCCATACCGAATAGTAATTATGCAAACATAGGCCCCAACTGGAGCGTACCATCGAAACTCAACCCCGACATCACTGGTATCTGATCCTGACATGTAGCGACCAACTAGTGAACCAACATGGGGTATACCAAGAGATGGGTAATTTTTTGTAGCTCTGCGGTGATATGCCCTCAAAGGGGTGCCGAGGCTGAATTTGGCTTAGCAGTGCCGCTTATAGCCCTTTGGTTGTGACGCAACAATGGAAGGCCGTAGTTAGTGCTCGAGGCGCAGGATGGCTCATGGCGGGCGTGGCGTATAGCCATACCAAAGTTGGTGTAGACGTATAGCCATACCGAAGTTGGTGTGGACGTATAGCTGTGCCAACTTGATGAGGTAAAAAACCCATGAACTTCTGTAGCATGTACATGTAGAGTTTAGGCAGTATCCAGAAGCATTTAGATAATTTTTATGCTTTTGCTACTTTTTCTTTTTGACATTAAATTTCTCCAAGTAATCTTCCTTTTGTTAAGCACTCTGACCGACTAGTCCAGCCCCCGGGCGTCGGGAATTGGCTCATGGCTCTTTTCCTAGGCACGCGTATCGAGTGACTAGAGTTCGCCGTCCGTGGGTCAGAGCTTCACTACTCGGAAAAACCACTCGGATTCATTTGCAATCATAAAGAAAAAAACAAAAGAGTGCACGCAAGTGCACCTATTAGGTGTAACCCCGACTTACTGCTTAGTTGGAGACCAACTAAGTAGCAAGTCAAGAAACAACTTAGATTAATATGAAAAGACTATGGTAAAGAGAACTTAGCTCGATGCATGGCGTGGCGTGTGGCCGAGCCGTGAACTTGGCCGCTTGTGGTATTTGGCGTGGGCGTGTCGCCGAGTAGCGTGTCGCCGAACAGAGATTTGTAGTCGCAGCGCAGTAGCCGTCTTAGGCGCTCATGGCGTGATGGCGTCTGACCAAGCTGAATACTTAGGCGCTAAATGGCGCGGGCGTAGGCGTGTCGGTGAGTGGCGTGTCGCCGAGCCGTGAACTTGTGCACTCGTGGCGCCGGGCGTGGCGTGTAGCCGGCCGCTTATCGCCGAGCCGTGGATTTGTTGGCGTGGCGTGTGCCGAGTGACTTGTCGCCGAACCGTGAACTTGTGCGCTCGTGGCGCCGGGCGTGGCGATGTAGCCGAGTGGCTTGTCGCCGAGCCGTGAGATCTGAAGCTGCGGCGCGTAATCGCACGGGCGCTAAATGGCGCGCGATAGCGTCTAACCGAATCGAATACTTGGCGCTGTGGCGCGGGCGTAGGCGATGTCGCCGAGATAGCGTGTCGCCGTCTTAGTGAACTTGGGCGCTGTGGCGCGGCGTAGGCGATAGCCGAGTGGCTTGTCGCCGAGCCGTGGATTTGAAGCTGCAGCGCGTCTGGCCGTCACGGGCGCTGTGGGCGCGATAGCGTCTGACCGAAGCTGAATACTTGGCGCTAAATGGGCGCGGGCGTAAGCGTGTCGCTGAGTAGCGATGTCGCCGTCTGCGTGAACTTGGGCGCTAAATGCGCGGGCGTGGCGTATAGCCGAGTGGCTTGTCGCCGAGCCGGAGATTTGAAGCTGCAGCGTCTGGCCGTCTGGGCGCTGTGGCGCGCGATGGCGTCTGTTGAAGCTGTAAACTTGGACGCTCGTGGCGCGGGCATAGGCGTGTCGCTGAGTAGCGTGTCGCCGTGCCGTAGACTTGGGCGCTCGTGGCGCAGGCGTAGGCGTATAGCCGAGTGGTTTGTTGCCGAGCCGCAGATCTGTAGCTGCAGGCGTGTAGCCGTACTGGGCGCTCGTGGCGCGCGATGGCGTACGGCCGAGCTGTAGACCTTGGAGGCATAGGCTCGTAGCCGAGTAGAGGAAGTAATCGTTCAGATCTCGATCAACACCGAGTGGCACACGTCATGGTCAGCGACGAACAGCACGTGCTCGCCGAGGTCTCGCCCGTGGTCGACGGAGTTGGCCGTAGTCGTAAATGATCTCCATGCTGTTGGCGTAGCTTGATGAAATTCGATGAACGTCCTCGCTGATCTTCAACGTCCCACGAGATGTGGCACGATCAATCCTCACGCCGTAGCCGGCACCGACGAGCTTTATGATCTCGCCGAAATTCGCGACCTCTCTGTGCAGACTGCCTTGACAAAGGCGTCACGGTCACATCCGAAGTCGGAATTAGGTATTCTTGGATTCGTTGGAAAGATAACGAGATAAGCTTTCCAACACATCTTATATCACCCCGAAACTCCTCCTGAGTCAGCGGGAAATTACGATACAAGTTCCATCCAGAATCTGAATGGGAACAGATCGCATCTTCTTCTCACGTTCGTCTCGCGGTTGATGAAGCCGGCGTCGCACGATGGACGCCATGGTTGTCGAGTCCGAGTGGTTTGCTGCTGGGGGCGGTCACCACTCGAGATTCGTTCTCCATCGGGACCTCTCCGTATCCGAGTAAGGAATTAAGCCCCCGGCGCACTACTCGTCGGTAGGCGGCGGTAGCGTTCCCCAACCCGACCGGGAGTCCGAGTGAAGCGCTGTTGAATTTCCATCCCGGATCGGATCTTGTCCGACTCCGAAAAAGCATTGTTGAAGTCCTTGGTTGAGTTCTCACCGTATCCGAGTCAAGAATTAAGCCCCCGGCGCACCACTCGGGAGTGGATGACGGCGACGTTCCTCGACCCGAACAAGAGTACAGACGAAGCGATGTCGATGTTCTCCTCAGACCAGATCGGATTCGAGTCCGGAAGAAGTGTTGGTCGTCGATTGTTTGGAGAAGCTCCTCGCTGATCCTTGATGTCCTTGGAGGTGTACCACGGCATATCCGCACGCCACAACCTCCGCAGATTGGTTTTACGAGCTTGCTGAGATTCGCGACCATCCCGTGCAGTCTGCCTTCAAACGGATGTCCCGGACACATCCGAATTCCGTTTTGGGTGTTCTTGGGCTTCACGGAAAGATGACGAAATTATCTATCTAACGCATCCAGTCTCAACCCGAAATTCCTTCTAGATCAACAGGAATTATAGAAACAAGATGACGTCCAGAATCTGTCTTCGAGCCGTCGCCGTATCCGAGTCGGGAATTGAGCCGTTGGCGTACTACTCATGAGTAGATGGCCGTGGCGATCCCCAACCCGAGCGGGAGGCGTTGTTGTAGTTCTCCCCAGATTGGATCTGATCCAAATCAGGGAAGTGGAGTCGCCAAAGTCGTTGATGACGCAGTCGGCTCCGGGGGCGGAGACGACGGCGACATCGTCGATCGATGCCATCGAGCTTGACGAAGATGATCTTGACGCTTCCCCTACCGGCATAGCTAACCGTCGATTGGTGACTAAGCTGGGGTCACCGCCGGCAATGATTATATATGGGCGATCGCCGCAAGATCTAAACTCGATGGTAGCACAAGACAAGGATTTATACAGGTTCAGGCCCTCAACGGAGGAGGTAATACCCTACGTCCTGTGCTCTGGGATTGTATGGGGTATATGTGTACAAGATGATGATCAACCGAGAAGATGATCAAGCTGTAGATGTGTGATTCTCTAGATGGCGTGGCCTAGATCTGGATGGCCTTATGGATCTATCCTGCCGAACTATGGCCCCCTACCCCCTTTATATAGTGTAAGGGGTGGGATTACAAGGAGGAGTCCTAGTCGGTTACAAGGTAGGATTCCTATTAATTAGGGATAGGTTTCTATCTTCATGTCTTTTCTTGCCGAGCAAGTCTTCTAGAATCCAAGTGGTACCCGTCCTTATCCACCCGACTTGGTCCATCCCCTGTCGGGTGGTCTTTTAGGCCCGCCGTGTGGATACCCGGGGTCTATGTTATCCACACATAGGCATATACACTTGTATTCTTGTGAGATTGATTTTGCAGGCCTTGTCATCAAATTGCCAAAAAGGGGGAGATTGTAGGTCCTATGACTCCTAGGTCTAGGGTTTTGGCATTTGGTGCCATGTAACCCGGTCTAAGGACTTTATTTGCTTAGCATTTCTTTTAATGACTTTGGTTGAGTGCGTGTCCGAGGCTCAAGCACGTCAGGTGCGAGTCTCAGTCTCTGGCAGGTCGGTCCCATTTGAGCACTCGAGTCGTCATCTCCGGTTTCGAGTCTAGGTGAGTCTAGAATCTTCGAGAGCGATCGAGAGAGTGCCAGGTGTCGGGGATAAAATTACGGCCCATTGCCATGGCGCACTCCCTGACGGCCCAATTGAGCAGCCTACCAGGGCTCAGCTTCCTGGAAGGTTCTATCTGGCCCATATGCATCCTGCCGAACAGTTTCCTGGCTGGCATAGTGCGTAACGGCCAAGGAATCGTGTTTGAGTCCATCGCGAACAGGAGTTCTGCACGGCTACGTGAAGACCCGGACGTGGTTTCCCGGATTGGAATAGGAGTCGTGATTCCCAAGACTTGGAATATACCTTATCTACCGTGAGGCGTATTTGGCATGGTGCAAGTTCGTTACGATCTCGTAGTTAGCCCGGCCCGATTATCCCTCGGTAGGTCGGTTTGTTCAGCACTATATAAACAGGGCTCCTACGGCGTGTAGAAGGGCCAAGAGTCTTCGCACTGTCGCATATTACTCACTTGTACACCCTGAATCTCGTCGAGACCTTTTCGTCTCGCCGGGTTCCACATTGTAATTCTCTTTGATATAAAGAAAGGCTGGACGTAGGGCTATTATCTCTCCCGAGAGGCCTGAACCAGGATAAAAACCCCTGTCTCCCTGTTCGACGCTGGTTGCTGTTCGTGTTGTTCGGCGTGTCTCCTATCTCCCCTTCTCAAGAACCTTTAATCGACTTGAGATCGATATCTCAACCGTCGACAGTTGGCGCCGTCCGTGAGGATTTAGTAGATCGAGCATGTCGAACTCCATTAGCGACCAGGGATCTCTTGCTGAGGACTACGACTCAGAAGGACAGGATGTCTCATCCCTTGTCAGATCGGATCGATCTGTTCGATCCCGATCGCTTTCCATATCTGGGATAGAAGTCTCTGGCTATGCTCCAGAGATGGTCTTAGATCAAGCTCCCGTCATCGACGATGAATATGGAACCGACGATCTATACGATGGTTTGGATCTCTCGGATTCCAAGGCTATGTCGGTCGATTCCTCCTGTGGCGACACAGTGATGACACCGTCTAGCATGCCAATACACGGCCACCGCAGCATCAACATGGCCGGTGCAGGAACTTCAGAGGATCCTGCGCGGGCCGCGGCGGCCGGTGAGATCGGGCAGTCCAATTCTGTTCGGCACCAAGATGAGGCCGTGTTAGCTGCTCGCGAGCAAGATGTTGTTCGCCGCAGCCTTGACGAGTCCATCAATCAGACCTTGGCGCAGATCCGCGACCAGCGCAAGCGACAGCATCGCGACCCACTGTGCACGCCTACACCAAGACCCCCAGCAGAAGTTCAGCCTGCTCGGGTTGAATCCCCGCGTGACCAGACTCCGGTTGGACAAAACGCGGACGCCTCAGGGATCCTAGGACCCCTTGAGCAGAGTCGAGAACGACTTCAAGCCCTGGCGACGGTGATCAGATCCGCCAACCAGGACAATCTCGCCATTATGGGCGATGCTTTCGCCTCCCACCTTGAGCGACTGGCCGAAGGCTTTAAGTCCCTAGGTGAGGCCAACACCTCCTCCGGGCAGCGCGGTCAGCCTGTCCGGGTGGATTCGGGCAGCGAGCGCTCCGATCGATCACGTGACCCCCGTCACCGTCGAAGGACCGCTGCCCATGAGCAAGTTACCCATGGTCGCCGACGCTCGCCAAGTCCCCGTGCTCATCGTGATCACAGGGGCAAGCGCGCGCGCGACGATCATGGACGATCCCCTCGTGAAGAGCGCATCGTTGTGACCACGAGGAAGGAACGTGGAGGTTTGTCTCGGCGGGAGTTTCTCCAGGCAGAGACCTCCCGTTCAGCTAGAGTTCCTCCGGGCAACAGGACAAACGTCTTTTCAAGACTAGGTTCTGCAGGAGAAGGTGGCCGGTCGTATGCCTTGGGCTGTAAGGCCTTCTCCGATGAGCTCCGCGCTGTCAGGTGGCCTTCTAAGTTCAAGCCCGGTCACGTGGAGAGGTAAAATGGGACTCAAAACCCAGAAGAGTTCCTTTCCATCTACACTACTGCCATCATGGCAGCCGGGGGTGACGAGCTAGTTATGTCTAATTACCTCCCAACTGTTCTTGAGGGTGCTGCTCGGACTTGGCTGTTCAATCAGCAGGAAGGTTCCATCTGCTCATGGGACCAACTTTGTGACGCTCTGATTGCCAATTTCCAGAGCTGTTACGTGCGTCTGGGCAAGGAGGATGATCTGCACCAGATGATCCAAATGAATGGGGAGACCCTCCGTAACTTCGTGAAGCGTTTCATCAAGATCCGCAACACGATCCCGAACATCTCGGACGAATCTGTTGTCCGCGCTTTCAAAAACGGAGTCCGCGACGAGCGGCACACCCAGGATCTAGAGATCAATGAGACCTGGACCGCCAACGACCTGTTCAAGGCGGCTGATCGCTATGCTAATGCGCGAGCAACGCTGATACAAGAAGGCGTTTGACAAGGGCGAGCTGCCCGCCCAGCCTGGTGTAGATGAGAAGAAGAGCAGCAACAATCCTGATGACAAGAAGTCCCAGAAGAAGAAGAGCAAGGGTGATGCGAACAATACCGTCGCCGGTATAGATCGCACAACTCCTCACAAAGATGGGCAGAAGAAGCCCAACAATAACTATAAGGGCAAGAAAGGTCCCAGTGACCGATATTGCAATTTCGAACAGCACTACGGGCATGATACACGCCATTGCAGAATCTGGGCTGCAAAGCTCGAGGATTTCTACAACGGCAAGGGCCCAATGCCCACCCTGCCCGAGAAAGGTGATGCTGGCAAGGACAAGCGCCAAGCCAATGGTGGTGATCGAGACGGCGCGTCCGCGTCCTGATCGACGGCGGGAGTGCTTTGGACTTGCTATCTGCAAAGGTCTTGGACGAGATGCAGATTCCTCGCTCCAAGCTGAAGGAAGTCGCAATGCCCTTCTATGGGATTGTTCCGGGAGAAGCTGTTAAGCCGCTGGGGCAGATCGTTCTGCCCGTCACCTTTGGCAGCCCTAGCAACTTTCGGACAGAGTTGATCACGTTTGACGTGGTCGACTTCTCATCGGCTTACAACGCCATCTTGGGCCGGCCATCTCTCGGTAAGTTTATGGCCGTATCCCACCATGCATACCATTGCGTGAAGATACCGGGCCTTAACGATGTGATCACGGTCAAGGGCAACTACAAAGCTGCTCTGGATTGCAACGAGCAGTCCCTTGCCCTGGTCGACCAGCTTCCGCCGCGTGGTCCCGAAGTTCCGCAGACCAAATCTGCACGCCCTAGGGTTTCTGTCTAGCCAGGGGGAGAGACCAAGGAAGTTCCGCTGTCTCTTGATGACACTGCCAAGACAGTCCACTTGGGGGCCAATCTAGACCCCAAATAGGAAATCGAGCTCATTGCCTTCCTCTGAGCTAACGCAGACGTGTTTGCCTGGGAGCCGTCTGACATGCCCGGAATCCTAAGGGAGGTTATCGAGCACAAACTGGCAGTCCGGCCGGACAAAAAGCCTGTTTGCCAGAAGCTTCGACGCTTTTCGGATTTCAAGCAGGGGATCATCAAGGATCGACTTGGTAAGTCGCCGGCTCTTTGGTTTCATCCGCGAGGTTGATCACACCGAGTGGTCGCCAACCTGTCATTGTAAAGAAGAAAGGCGGCAAGTGGAGGATGTGTCGATCACACAGATTTGAGCGCCGCTTGTCCTAAGGACAATTTTCATTGCCTCGCATAGACCACCGGTCGACGCGATCGCAGATCTTGACTCTTGAGTTTTTGAATGCTTACTCGGTTATCACCAAATAAGCATCTCCCCGCGGATGAAGAGAAGATCGCCTTCATCACCCCCGTCGGCACTTTCTGCTATACGACCATGTCTTTCGGTCACGCAATGCTCGTGCCAATGTTCGGTAACTTAGTGGAAAGACTTTTCCAAAACAAATGTGGAAGAAACACGAGGTCTATGTCGACGACATAGTTGTAAAAAGCAAGTATGCTCCAGATCATGTAAAAGACTCGGCGAGACTTTTCGTAATCTCACCAGGCATCGAATAAAGTTAAATCCAGAGAAGTGTACCTTTGGTGTTCGATCTGGAATGTTGCTCGGTTACGTCATTGGTTCGCAAGGAATTTCTGCTCACCCTAAAAAAATCGAAGCCATTGAAAACATGCAGGCTCCTACTACCGTCAAGGAAGTTCAGAGCCTCACTGGGCGGATGGCTGCTCTAAGCAGATTTATTTTCCGTCAAGGCGAACGCGGGGTGCCCTTCTTTAAGGCCCTACGCAAGCATAATGGTTTCGAGTGGACAAACGAGGCTGAGAGATCCTTCCAGGATCTAAAGCAATACCTGTCCAACCCACCTGTCTTGACTACCCCGCGGCATGGCTAGCAGCTTTTGCTGTATCTTGGCTACACGCCACAAGCGGTGAGCGCGGTCTTGACGGTGGAAAGGGAAGGCATCCAGCGGCCAATCTATTACGTGAGCGAGGTGCTTCATGGATCAAAGGAGCGCTACCCTGAGGTCTAGAAGTTGCTCTATGCCTTGCTCATGTCCTCCAGGAAGCTTCGCCATTATTTCCAGACGCATCAAATACTGGTCCCGACCAAGTTTCCTCTAGGCGAAATCCTAAGGAACAAGGAAGCTGGCGGACGTATAGCTAAATGGGCAATGGAACTGACAGAATTCGATATTCTGTTTGCTGCCCGAACTGCTATTAAATCTCAGGTCTTGGCTGACTTTGTCGCTGAATGGACCTGCCCGCCCAAGTCTCAGGAAGCTCCCGAGCAACCTGAAGAACCCTCCTGGACCATGTTCTTTGATGGCTCGCGCACTGGAAACTCGGGGGCTGGTTTCGTTCTCATCTCCCCTCAAGGAGAGCAACTCCAGTATTCTATCCAGCTACACTTTGTGGCGACTAACAACGCCATGAGTACGAGGCCCTCCTCGCGGGACTAAGAGTGCAAGTCGCTTACGTCCAACGGTATCGTGAAGGGAGATTCACAACTGGTCATCAATCGTAAATAAGGAGTATCGGTCTGCGATGACTCAATGGCGCGATACCGGTTGAAGTGAGGAAGTTGGGCGGCACTTTCGATTTTTCGAGGTGCTCTTTGTACCCGTGAAGGACAACTTCTGGCCGACCAACCGTCCAAGTTTGATCCTCACGCGAACTCGCTTCTGCAGGGTGCTCGCCGAGCACCTTTACAAGCCCTCAATCACGTCTCCGGACGAGGCAAGCGAGACAGTGGTGCCGTCTCCGTCATCGAAAGGTGCCGCGGATCGACAACGCCATTTGTCCGGTACCTTGCAAATCGGACCCTGCCCGACGACGAAGCTGAGCGTTCCCGGCTTAAGAGGCGTGCTGGTCCATACAAGCTTGTGGACGGCATCCTTTACCGTCAAGGTGCTCTGGGAGTTCTCTCCAAGTGCATCTCTCAACAGGAGTGTGTGTTCCTTCTTAGGGACATACACGAGGGTGCTAAGGGCAACCACGCCCTTCAGACTCGGTGCAAAAGCGTTTCGCATGGGATATTACTGGCCCACCGCGTTACAGGATGCCCGGGATGTGGTAACTAAGTGCAAGGCATGTCAGTTTCATGCCCGGAAGGCCCATAAGCCCGCCCAAGAGCTCCAAACGATCCTCCCATCTTGGCCTTTCTCCACATGGGGTTTGGATCTGTTCGGCCCGTTCCCCAAGGGGTACAAGGGCTGCACACACTTGCTCGTCGCCATTGATACTTTTACAAAGTGGATTGAGGCAGAGCCTGTGTCTTCTCTGCACGCCAAAACGGCTTTGCGCTTCTTCAAAAGCAACGTGATCACGCGTTTCGGGATTCCCCCCAAGCTGATCACCGATAACGGTCCCCAGTTCAGAAGCGAGCTATTCTAGGAATACTGCGAACAACTGGGTACCAAGGTCTGCTTCGCCTCTATGGCTCATCCACAGAGCAATGGAGCAGTCGAGCGAGCCAACGGACAGATAGTCCAGGGTATCAAACGGCAGGTGTTTGTTTGCTCTCGGCGAAAGCACAACAAAGCTCGGCCGACGGGTTCCTTCCATCCTCTCGGCGATTCGCTTACTGGCTAGTCGCAACCGGAGAAACTCCTTTCCAATTGGTCTATGGTCCAGAAGCCATCTTGCCCGTCAAAATAGTACTCGGTTCGCCTCGCACGAGCTCGGTCAACTTTGTTGATGACGAGCAAGAGCGCTTACTCGAACTCGATCTCCTCGAAGGCACGCGCGACCAGGCACAAGTCAGAATGGCGCGCTACCAGCAAGCTCTTCGCCGGCACGTTGCCAAATCAGTTCGACCAAGGGCTTTGAAGGCGGGCGACATCGTTCTGTGTCGTGTCCAGAACCTGTCCAATGCCAACAAACTCACTCCCCGTTGGGAGGGCCCGTTCACGGTCGTTTCTACTGCTCGCCCGGGGGCTGTTCGCCTTGCAATGGAGGACGGGAGAGAATTGACCAGCACTTGGAACATCGACCAGCTTCGTAAGTTCTTTGTGTAGGTCTTTTGTGTGTTTGCTTAGCTCCGCGCTTTTGTAAACTTCGCGTCTTAGTTCGTCCAAGTCTCTCGGGCTGCCAAGTAAAGTTCAATCCAATTAACAGTGAATTTTCGCGGCCCCCTGCGGCCCTTTTCACTACTTGTCTTCTCAGACTATCTCTTTCTCTGGTAACACTTGATGGCTTCCCGGTCTTGCGAACTCTTGGCTCCGCGATTTTCAGTGTTTGCCTGCCCGTATCTCGTTTCAACAAGTTCCTAAACTCAGAGTTGCGTAACACGGCATCCAGCCTCGCGGCTAAGTCTTCTCTTGTAAGCCCTCCACGGCAGAGGCACTTACCGCCCACGGCACGACCACTTGGCAAAGCCTGCTCTCGTAAGCTCTCCGCGGCAAAGGCACTTTTCTTGTTCGGTTACCTTTGGAATCGCCTAACTTACGTTAACGAGTAGTTCATGGAATGAGTCGATAAGGATAAGGGTGTCGCTCTATCTCTCTACGCACGCGCTTGAATTCGCAAACTTAGGTCTTCATGCATCGTCCGTACCGGGGGCTAGGGTGTCGCTCTTTCTCTTGTGCACCTATTCGAGTTCGCAAACTTAGGTTTTCGAGCAGATGCACAACGGGGGCTGAGAGTTAGGCTAAACGTTCTACTGGTTTTTCTTAAAACTCTCTAGCGCTGTGTTGCCTTTGCTCTTAGTTTCCTGTTCGTTCTTGTCTTTTTGCTGCTCTTTTTTGCAGAGAAAATGTAAGTCTCTTTATTTACATTCACCAAAAGTTGCAGGTACAAAGGTCCCTTTCGGGTTACAGCCCTAGTGCTACTTAGAAGCGAGTTGCTCCTTGAACTCCTCGATCACATCCTTGAGGCGCAGGACTTCCCCTTGGGCTTTGAACCCTTCTCTGGCCTCAGCTCGGAGACGCTCGGCTTCCTCCTTCTGCGCTGGCTGCTCTCCCTCTTTTTATGCTGAAGAGCCTCGACCTCGTCGGTCTTGGCCTTGTTGCTCGGTCGAGCTTCGCTCAGCTAGCTCGGCCTTTCGGCGGTCTTGAGCTGCTCGTCCAACTCTTCGACCCTCCTCTCCGAGGTGCTCGCCCATACGGCCAGCCTGTGCAACTCCTCGGCCTCCTCCTGTGACCCCCACAGGGCGGAGAGTTTCTCCTGGAGCGCCGTGGAAGCCTGCCTCTCCTCGGTCAGCTGGGCCTTTAGCTTCTTCACCTTCGCCTTCAGCCTGCTCCGGCTCTTGGCTGGTGCAAAGGGCTCCCCCTCGAGCCCCTTCGTCCGGAGATGCTCTTGGAAGGCCGCCATAACGGCGCTGCGCTCGACGGTGACGCCTTCCACGAGGTCCTCCATGGTGCCCTCCACGAACTGAAAGAGAGAAGACCAAGTCAAGCCTTGGGCAGCTATAGCTCGAGTAGACTTAGTTTCGGTTTCGAGGTTTACCTCTCCAAGCCGCCACTTCAGACTCCGGCGTAGGCGATGTTCAAGGCCGTGGGTCACGAAGCCCCGTCTGTTCGGGATGAGACTTGTGCGCCGTTTCCTCCGCTTCTTCTCCTCCGTGCGGGCGCGCACCCGCCTTGGGGCAGTTGCGACGGGCGAAGGAGTGTCGCCCTCGTGCTCCTGCCCTTCTTCCTGCTCTCTCCCGCCTGCTTCGCCGGCCGGATGGCGCCTCTCGACCGAGACGCCGGCGGAGTGGCGGGCAGGGTGACTTGAGCCCCCTGCCCGCGATCTTCTTCTTCCAATCCTGCTCGCCGGGAGATGCCATCGCCACAGGGACGATCTCCCCCTGCGACGAAGTGCCGAGCAGGACCGCCTGTTCGGTCCCGCCTTCGGCAGCCGGCAGAGCCAAGACCTTGGCTCCGCTCTTCGTGGCGCCGTGCTCCGCTTCTTGAGCCTCCAGCCTGCTGATCGCGCCCTTCAAGGCGTCGACTCGGTCGCTGGAGCCAGATGGGAGCAAAGCCCACGCCGCTAGCTTGTCCTTGAGGGCGAGCAGCCTCGTTGCTCGCGAGGCACCGTGCAGGTGCTCGGGCAGCAAGGACCACTCGACCGCCGCGAACACGTAGTCCGCGTCGACCTCCTCCTGGGCAGCTGATGAAAAAGAGAAGAGTTAGTTCGTGTGCGGTCTGGTACAATGTAAAGGGAACAGCTTTGTGACTACGTACCTGCCGCAGGGAACGTGACCTTCTTCTTTGCTCCTCGATGGAGCTTACGATTCTTGCTCAGGGGCTCCACGGCTTCTTCGCCCTGGCCTCCCGGAGCTTGCGGCGACAAGCTCAGCTCCTTGCTGAGCTGAGCGCTCTTCTGGCGCAACGCAAGAAGCTTCTCCTTGCGCGCTACCTCCTCTTCAAGCCGCCTCTGCTCGGCGACCTGTTGCAGCCGCACCATGTGGCCCGGATGAGCCTGCGCATAGCGCTTAAGCCAAAGGGTCATGACCCTTACCTCTTCGTCGCTCTGCTCGATGAGGAGGGAGGGGCTCGGTCTTTTTCCACTTGGCTGGCCGCGCGCTCGCTTGGTCTGCTTGGCACGCTTCGTCGCCGCGGGGGGTTTTCTTGAGAGTTGACGGCTGCCGTGGCGCGGCAAGCTCCGCGTCGGCGCAGCGGCCACCTTAGACTTCTCGGCCACCTTGGCCTTGCCCTTCTTCGTTCCCTCAGTCTCAGAGAGCTCCTCCACGATCCCTCCTAGGATCAGCTAGTCCTCCTGTTCATTTGGAAAGCGAATATTAGCAATCCACAACCGTGCAAGTCTAGCAACACAAACGGGGGTGTAAGTGTCTTACCTCGGTTGTGCGGACGAGCACGTTGCGCGGACAAGTGTAGCCCACCTCGCCGGTGACCTCCCCGTCCTTCTTCGCGGCCTTGAGCATGGAGTCGACCTGCTCGGTCACCCATGCGTCAGTCGGTTGCACTGCCCGAACGGAAGAAATATCCTCAGTCCCTGTTCGGATGAAACCATCAAGTAAAGGTTGAGTCTTAAAGGCACTTACCCGTGCTCTCCCTTGTGATGTCTTTCCATGCTTCTATCTTGTAGAAGGGGTAGGATCTCCTCCGCAGCGGACAGATCCTGTTCACTGTGAAGTCGCGGATGATCTCCCTGCCCGTGAGCCCGAGGCCCATGAGGGAGGCTATCTTCCGCGTCAGATACCAGTCCTCGTCGGACAGCTCCGGCCGAGGCATTGGTGCTCCCTTCGCCGGAGCTTGTCCGGTGAAGACGAGCTTGCTGTCGTCGCTGCGCTTGCTGTAGAACCACCTCATCCACCACGCGCCCATCGAGTCGAGTAGTGGTGGACGAGGGTACGGCGCGTCGTCGGTGGTGGCCCGGAGCTTGAGGTAGTAGCACCCAAGCGCCGAAGCGGCGAAGCTGCTCCTCGTCACTGTATAATAGTGGAGGAACAGCCCCACCGACGGATCAACTCCCAGGTAGCCCTCGCACAGGTGTGGGAAGACGGCCATCTGGAGGATCGAGTTCGGATTGAGGTTCGTCACCTCCAATCCGCTGATGTTGAAGAAGGCCTCCACGAAGTCGCTCTCGGGAGACCTCAACCCGAACAGTGCGAACTGCTCAAAGTTGACGAACTCGTCCTCAAGTGGCTCCGGTGTTTCCTCCTCCCCGGGCAGCCTCTAGCTACCGGTGTCGACGTGCCCTTCCTCCTCCCAAATCCTTAGGTCCTCCTCGGTCAAGCTAGTGCCAGAGAACTTGGCCATAGCGATCCCCAGGGCTGGACGAGCAGATTTGGAGATGGGGTTTGGGTGCTTGGTGCTGAGCGCGGTTGGAATTAGGGCTTGGGAGGGAAAGGCGTGAGAGCAGAAGTGGCTAGCCGCGGGCGGCTTGGGTGCTTTTATAGGCCCGAATGAGCAGCTTTGCAACGGATTTTTGCTATAAAACGGCTAGTTTTTACCGCAACAGCTAAGTAAAAACGGTCGCTGTCTCACCGCTTGACGTAAGTTCTTGTTGAGATCCGCTAACGGCTATTTTTTCCAAAGGTTCCTTTGAAAGGCCGAGTGCTCTACTAGGGCAGAATCTTTGTTCCTGTTCGAACTAGCAGAGTTGCTCGGTATTGATCAGGTTTGCCGGTCCCGAACAAGTCTTGTTCGGGAGAAACTTAACCTGCTCGGTCGTTTGTTACACATCTTTGTGACAGCAATATTTCCCTCTTCGTGACTTGGAGTCTCAAGAGGAAGACCCCACTCTAGTGAGTTCCTCCACTTGAGTCTCGGGGGCTAGCTGTCGGGGATAAAATTACGGTCCATTGCCATGGCCCACTCCCTGACGGCCCAATTGAGCAGCCTACCAGGGCTCAACTTCCTGGAAGGTTCTATCTGGCCCATATGCATCCTGCCGAACAACTTCCTGGCTGGCATGGTGCGTAACGGCCAAGGAATCGTGTTTGAGTCCGTCTCGAACAGGAGTTCTGCACGGCTACGTGAAGACCCGGACGTGGTTTCCCGGATCGGAATAGGAGTCGTGATTCCCAAGACTTGGGATATACCTTATCTACCCTGAGGCGTATTTGGCATGGTGCAAGTTCGTTACGATCTCGTAGTTAGCCCGGCCCGATTATCCCTCGGTAGGTCGGTTTGTTCAGCACTATATAAACAGGGCCCCTACGACGTGTAGAAGGGCCAACAGTCTTCGCACTGTCGCATATTACTCACTTGTACACCCTGAATCTCATCGAGACCTGTTCTTCTCGCCGGGTTCCACATTGTAATTCTCTTTGATATAAAGAAAGCCTGGACGTAGGGCTATTATCTCTCCCGAGAGGCCTGAACCAGGATAAAAACTCCTGTCTCCTGTTAAATCATTTGGTTCTTTGTTAGTGTTGTTCGGCGTGTCTCCTATCTCCCCTTCTCAAGAACCTTTAATCGACTTGAGATCGATATCTCAACCGTCGACACCAGGTGTCCGAGGGGTAGTTTGCTTAGAGTCGACACCATCGGGTGGGCCTGGAAGCATCCAAGGTGAGTTGTCGTGTCCGGGTTAGTTTTCGTAGCCACTAAGTCTATCCAAACCGGTAGGCGTGAAAACTCCCACCCAAAAGCCCTTTGATCCTATCCGAAAGCCAACTCATGCCTATCCGAGCTCTAAAGCCGACAAAAAGCCTAACCGAACCAAGCCGAGGCATCCGAGGGTCGAGAGAAGGAGAGAAGAGAGGCTGAGCCATGGGCCTGCTCCAGCCAGACCCACCGGACGCGTCCGGTGAGGGACCGGACAGTCCGGTGGCGTCTGTTCTAGAAGGGTGTGCACTGGCTAGCTGACAAAACTGTGCATCGGACGCGTCCGGTCAGCGACCGGACGGTCCGGTGAAGTGGTTTCCAGAAAGGAGTGTGCGCGAGGTCGCCCTCGTACGACTGGTGTACGGAGAGGCGACCGGACGCGTCCGATGGGGCTCCGGACGCGTCCGGTGAGGATAGCTGCGTCAGGTCCAGAGCGACCGGACACGTCCAGTGAATTCACAGATCCAGAAATCTGGATCGTCCCCGAGTCTGTCTTTGCTCTGATGGCTTCCACGTGTCCAGCTACGGGCTAGGGGCTATAAATAGAGCTTGGGCTGAAGGGGAGAGGTGAGAGAGCTCTTCATTTGTGTCCCCCTTGGCTTGTGAGATTGTGAGAGCTTCTCCCCATGGGTATCCCTCTCCCATGGCCACCTCCACCTAGGGTTAGGGTGAGAGAGAGAGGAGAGGAGAGGGAAGGAAGGAGCAAGGTAAGGAAATGGTTTTCCCTCTTCCTCCCATGGTTTTGGCTTGGTTCTTTCCGCGGATTGGTGAGTTCATGGGGGTCTCTCGGGTATTCAAGTTCGAGTGCTCTTTGGGTCCTTCCCGTCGGGTTTGAGTCTCCGTCTTGCCGTTCCCGAGCTTCATCATCCAAGCCATCGTCATGCCATACCACTTCACCACGTGAACCTCGTCACCAACGAAACCCTTGCCCCGGGCAAGGTCACCCGGCTCGTGCCCAAGTGCTTCCTCTTCGCCGAAGCCGAAGACCGAGGGAAGCCGTGCACGACTTCAACTCCGGGGCGCCAGAAGCCGTCCAAGTTGCCGAGTCGCCGTGCGTGACTAAGTCTCCGTCGACTCCGCATCAAGCCGAAGACTCTGTCCAAGCATCACGTGTACAAACACCTTCCGTGCAAAGGTCGGCGCCACTTCGTGGTGCCGGAAAAGCCACCGACTTGTGGTGGATTCTGGCCTCGGTGTACGGGTCGGAAGCGAGCCTTGGGCTTACGCCCTAAAAGCTTACCGAGTGGATTGCGGGCACGGGACGAGAGAGTCCCGGTCTCTCTTCGAGAGATTCCGCATCGAGGAGTAGGTACTTTGCGTCGAACCTCGTTAAAAAATCGGTGAGCCCCCTCTTTACAATTTCCCCACATTTACTTAAGTCTCTTCGGCTATCTATTTTGTTCGTGCCTTGTTTATTAGGTAGAACGTGTATTCCGCCTGTGCGCTTAGCTCTGGTTAATTCGGTAGTCAAATTAGCACTTCATTTAGGAGTAGAATTTAATTTGACTAAACCCGAGAAAAACCAAAATTAATTAGGGTTAAAATTTGCTACTAGTTTTCGTGACCCTGGTGTTTCCGCACCAGAATCGGCACCATGATTGTACTATGCAGAACTAGTACTCACGGTGGACAACGGATATCATCGCTGGCATTCAATATCTAGCTTAAATACAGTATTACAATATACATTACCAGATATTGAGAACAACAAATAAGATAAACATCAGAGTAGTAGAAAGTCTTCAGCGACGAACATCCAAGCAATTGACCCGGACTCCCGCAGCTAACTCCACACGCCTGAGTTTGGACCCTTCCGGTCCTTGCAACCTGAACAACAAATATCTACAATACTTGTATACTAAGGATGTGGCTCCCCCGCAAGCAGTCTAGCTAAATAAATGAATGCAAGGATCAAAGACAGGGAGGTTGTTTTACACAAAACCTATTGTCTAACAAGATTTTATTAGTCAAGTTTTATTTGGTGAATGCATGAACACAATATTCTCATAATCAAGGGAAAGTGCTTACTCGCACTCGAATCAATCCAATCCAATCCAATCTGATCTCGCTCAGATTAATTATTTAAAATGGTGAATTCTACATGTGCAAACCTTCCATACCATCCATATCCGTGGACACGGCTATCATGATAGTTTTAACTCTGCAGAGTGTGTACACTTTACCCACAAGCCCCTTCTCAATCCTTAAGGGAGAAACGGTACAAAGCCCTTCCAGCAATACTCCACCCACCACTTCTCCGGCCCTCTACTTTAGTTTTCCCCGGCCCAACTGATACCCGCCTCAGTAGTGGCCTACTGCTTACTCGATACCACATCGAGTCGTTCCACATTGAAGCCATTCATATTCAGAATTGCGGTCTGCCCTCCTCAGGTGCCCCATTTCGGCAGAGCAACAATCCTTATCCGTCCACCTACGAGCCAGCGGTTAGTGGGCTTTATAGTGTACCGAGCTAGGACCTAAGGCACAAGGCCAAAGGCACCTTTGGCTATACTGTATTGTTTGGTCTAGTAATACATAAGCTTGAGTCCTTATAGAGGAGACCTTTCCGTACGACAACCGTATCCCGAAACCATCCATGCCGGGTCTCTCCTAGCCATCTAAGTCATCTTTTAGTTATTTAGGTTTTTCCATCTAAGTCATCTTTTAGTTATTTAGATTTTGCCAAAACATCATCACAAGGCCGAAGTCTCACAACAATTCTTTTGTAGTAGAAATTAGTTACCCAACCTAAATAACTACACAAAGGATAGGCTAAGAAAGTAAAAGGTTCTCAAATGATATAAGGCCATATGCTAACACAATTATTAGCATACATGGGAACACACACACTAATGCTAGCATGCATGGTGAATAAGTAATAACAGTGATACATCCCAATCCATCGACTATGTCACGCCGAGCTTTGTGTGGTGCGCCGTGTGAAGTTTGTGAAGGTCCGATTTCGCCTCCGCAAGGGAAGAAATCAAGGAGTGAAGCGGCGTGGGCTTTGTGTCCCGCCACGAGGTAGAGTCTTGGTGACTCGGGCTCAAGTGCGACCGAGCTTTCCTCAACGGAGAGTAGGATCCCCTCAAGGATCCGAACTTCGGGAAACAAATCTCCGCGTCTCCATCTTCATATCGGTTTGAATTTCTAGCACTTATTTTTCGTCATCTTGATTTGCATGGTCTACCACTGCTGCTAGCTTGCTCCTTACTTGTATTTGGTAGATCTAAACTTGTTTCTCGCTGATCCAATTTAGTTTGCTCTAGATCTAAATTTTCCGCCGCGCCCTCAACCGGACATCCGGTGAACAGTAAACAGGCTGCCACTAGATATCCGGTAGAGGGTCTCGGGTCAGCTATTTTAATTTGTTATTTCGCCTATTCACCCCCCTCTAGGCTTCATATTGGTCCTTTCACCACCTCCCCACCTCGTCCTCTCCAATCGATTTGGGAAACAAACACCATATCGCCAATGGCGCACGTACGTAGACCCGCTAGAGAAGGGGATGTTCCAACCACGGGCAGAGATAGATCTGGAGAGAGAAAATAGAAAGAGAGACCACAAGAGAGCACGAGAGAGAGATCTGGAGAGAGAAGAGAGAAACAATGAACTGATCTTACTGAAACAATAAAAAATATCTATTGAAACAGTGAACTAATCATATCGAAACAATAAGAATGGTCTACTGAAACAATGAGAAATGTATGATGAAACAATGAAAAAATGCCTACTGAAACAAATGAAAACATGGGTACTGAAACAATAAAAATTGCTTAGTGAAACAAAGAGAAATGCTTGCTGAAACAATGAGAATGGTCTATTAAACACATAGATCTAGAGAAAGAAGAGAGAAACAATGAACCCATCTCACTGAAACAATAAAAAAACCTATTGAAGCATTGAACTAAGACCATCGAAACAATAAGAATGACCCACTGAAACAATGAGAAATGTATGCTGAAACAATGAGAAATGCACGCTGAAACAATGAGAAAATTTCTATTGAAACACATGAAACACATGTGTACTGAAACAATAAAATTTGCCTACTAAAACAATAAGAAATGCTTGGTGAAACAATGAGAAAATGCCTAGTGAAACAAATGAAGAATATGTGTACTGAAACAATTAAAAATGCCCTACTGAGACAATAAAATTGATCTACAGAAACAATGAAAACTGCCTACTAAAACAAAGAACTTATCACACCGAAACTCAAATGAACTCGCCACTACTGAAACAATGAAAAATACTTGTTGAAACAATGAGAATAGCCTAGTGAAATAATGAAACGTGCCAACTGAAACAATGAAAAATGTCTTGCTGAAACAATGAAAAAACAAGAACAATCAAAACTGTTTCAACCAGAAAAATCAATTGTTTCACAAGAACAAACGAATTGTTGCAGTACTCACCTTACAGAAAAATGTTACATACTAATTTTAGGGATTTCATCTTCTTCCCCAAACCCAACTACTTCCCACCAAATCTCCCCTTCTCCAGTCGGTTTTGCCTAAATTCAATCCTTTTCTTCAAAAAGCTGGCCTTCTTCTCCAGATCTCGTTGGGGAGGATGCATCTACACATGAGCATAATAGTAGGAAATGGGGAAGAGAGAGAGAGAGAGGAGAAGGGGGAAGAGAGATCAGAGAGAGGAGGCTGCACCACTTCCCTTCTCTCCTCCATTTTGCTTGTGTGCTCAAGATTTCTAGAAGAATATGAGAGGACTATGAGACTTGAGAGAGACCGCAGAGATAGAGAAAGACCACAGAGAGAGAGAAAGAGAGAGAGAGAGAGATGAGGAGAGTAAGAGAGAGAGAGGTGGAAGAAGCTCCAACCTGCTTCCATGGCTTCACATCTCCGGTGCTTGATGAGAGAGAAAGGGAGAGATAGGATAAAGTGTGGCTGGGAGATGTCGTAACCTTGGGGAGGCAAAGGAAAAAAAGAAAAGACTGGGCTGAGCAGCGCGCGCGTGGCGTCCGATGCGTCAGACGCCCGCGTATCAGCATTTTCCAAAAGAGAAATCAAAATTAACATAATCATGCGTCGTCGTGCGTGCACCGGCTAACTGGGTTGCCTCCGTCTCAGACGCAATTCTTTGGGCAGGCGTCCGACGGATCGGACGCCTGGCCAGAAGCATTTTCCTACATATTTGTATAAAAGAATAAAAACAAATATAAAAAAATAAAAATTCCCGAACTGAATCGAGTCGAAACGAACCGAGCCAGCCCGACGGGTCGAGGCCTTAGCCCAAGATCGGTTCGGTGGACTTTTGGGGTGCCTGCCATTCGGCCACCTCCCGAGTCTTCCCCATTTGCTCGCAGCGAACCCTAGCCCGCCCAACTCGTCCTCTGTCCTAGCCGCCGGCACCGCCGTCCTCTCCTCCATGCCAATGGCGCCGCTGCCCTCTTCTCTCCATGCCGCCGCTGCCCTCTTCTCTCCATGCCGCCGCCGCCTTCATCTCCCCTGCCGCCGCCGCCTTCCTCTCCTACTGCCGCAACCGCATCTCCTCCCGCCCTCTCCCCACCCTCCTCCTATAGCGGCGTCGCCTGCCTGTCCACCGCATCCGCTTCCCCACCCCAAGCCGCCATCAACACTCCGCGGGGCTCTACAACCGGCCCCACTCCGTCTGTTGCCCTCGTCTCCGCTCCGTCGTCGTTGCTCATTGAGGGGTCCAGCCGTCCAGCAGTGTCACCGACTCCGCCGACCCTCGCTGCCCCTCCTTCGCTTCCATGTGTTCGCTGCTGCTCCGTGGAGTGACTGGAGTCCGCAGAGCCTTGCGGGGCTTTGAGAAGGGTTGTGATCAGGGCCGGTCCAGATAGGGGGGCACTTGGTGCGACCGCCAAGGGCGCCCAATTTTGGAGGCCCCGACCCATATAGTTAGTAGGTATTAGTAAGTACTTCTATTAGTAACAAATATTTGTGGTTTAAACTTTTTAGTTTACAAAGCAAAGTCACTAGTTATCATTATAGTTTATCTATGAAATCCATAAAAATTATAATATTGTTGAAGTACTCTTTGAAATGAATCTACATATTATTTGTATGTAGCTAATCTAAAATTTTAAAAGGTATTCATAACTCAAGTTTTAAACATTGGCCACCATGCATCTCCAACGCCAAATATTTATGACAGGAGGGAGTACTAGGGAGTGCACAGATCAACCAAAAATAGTCCGTTAAATTGGCCTAGTCGCTAGCCAATTAGTCATAACAACATAGTACTTAGTCGTTGTGATCTAGTGAGTCCACTACCATTTCATTTTCTATAAAGGCATACATTACTTAGCAGAAAGAAGATAGATATAATGGTTGTATAAAGCGGCCTAACCACCTAAGGCTTTGGCTTCGCCAAAGAATACGAGGTGTTATTGGCTCGAAGGATCAACAATAAATTGACATGACGAGGGCTTCTGAATTGTAGTGACCATCGAGGTGTGGTTTTCGATTGTGTGCAGTTGAGCAATGAGTAGTCTGATTTGTGTAACAATGGCACTACAACATTAGGGCAGGACAGTGTTGCGCTTCAGCCAAGGTATAATATTATTAGATTTCATCTTGATACAATTCTCTCGTTTCCTAGGATCCTAGGCCCATGTGCTTTCGATGCCATGGTGAGTCACCTAAGTGGTACGTGTGCAAGTTATTAGCCATAGCAACATCTAGATGGAGCATGACAAAGACCGAACACATCCACGTCTCGCCCCTCCATACCTCGATTGTCCTATCACCGACACAAACTGATCATCCATGATTCAGTTGCATTATTTGTATATCTTGGTGATTAATAAGCGGCCCACCTCGGGATGGGCCTTGGGCTGATTCCGTATCAGCCCACCGTGCGAACAGAAAGTCCGAAAGGCCACCCTTGGCCGTACTAAAGAGGTGCCTAGCAGTCGAGTCCGCCTGAGCTTGACCAGTCAACAGCGTTGTCTGGGTCTCTACCAGGGGCGTGGCGCGCCTCCCGGGCTCCCCTTAGCCTAGGGGAAGGCTCATGGACAACCCGCTTTGTTAGCGGAGAGGTGGCGACAACTGTCGTGTCCCACCGCGTTTTCTCGGCCTTGGCCGAACGAATGTGTCCTCTCAGGAACCCGCACCCGAGGAAGGGCACGCGGCGGCTGGTTTGTCGTTTGCCCTCTTTGGCGGCGGCGAATGGTTGTTACGCTACGCGATGCCCCCAGGCAGGCGGCGCGAGGTCGCCCATCCGATCAATGCTATATTGGGGATAAAGGGAAAGTGCTTTCTCCCTAAAGAAGGATTCTCCCCGTATCGGCGTTCCAAGACAACACGTGTCCAGTACTAACCTGACCAGCTTCTCCTTGCAGGCTCAAGACCAGACAGAGCCCTGGAATGAGACAAGAACATCGCCACTAAAGCAAAGACGGCCGCGGGGCCCATCAAGATCAGCCAGGCGGCCATACGCCTATAAAAGGAAGGGCCCTAGATCCGTTCGAGGCAAGCAATTCGAGCAGTCTCACAGACAGCTCCAAGCGCACAAGCCACATCCATCCGAAGCTTCCTCACCAGTAGTCTTAGTCCTTAGTTACCGTCATTGTAAGCTCGAGATCGGTGCCTCCAAGCCCGGTCTCGGCACTCTTGTACTGTTTCCCACCGTATAAGCAACAAGACTGGAGTAGAGCTATTACCCGGCAGTGGGGGCTCGAAGCAGGGTAAATCACTTGTGTCTTCACAGTTGCTACTGTTTTCCGTTCCTCGTTGTACGAAGGATCCATACCCGGATCGCTAAATCGCACTAGGCCCTTGTCCGGGAAGACAGCGCGGCCTTAGCCACCGCAGGCTTAGCCGCCTCCCCGGGCTGCTGAGAAGGGTGGTCGTTGGGCCTCACACCAACCACAAATTCGTCTGCTGGTCCGTGGTCCCGCTGCTCTTCAGGAGTGCATTCCCTAGACACCGACAGCATAAAAAGTATGTCTATACATAGATATTTTAGTAATCCACACAATGAATAATGACTATTAGATATATTCTTTTATAACAATTTTAAGAACTACATAGAATATAGATATTTTAGGAGATATTTGTATATGGATGAAGTAGATTTTACAATGTGGCAATAATCCAATATTGTTAACACATTTATAAATTGATGTGCTTTAGAGTATCTTTTATAAGTCTGTGAATGACCATGTATAGATAGGTTAAGTACATGGTCAGTGTGCTTGAGAAAAGGAGTAGGCTAGATACAAAAGATCTACAAATATTTTGTTATATTATTAAATCTATAATATAGTAGTCATTTGTAATAATAAGTCTCCCAATCAAGCCATGTCATTTACAGATGTTTAGTTCATTATTAATTTATGATTCGCTAGCTAAGAGAATAGTTCTTAAACACAAAAATATTTAATATTTAATGTATTAAGTAATTAGAAATTAAAATATAAAATTAAATTTAAAATGGCATATTTTAGTCTCTCCCTAGGGCTCTTAAAACATTAGAAACGGCCCTGGTTGTGATTCTTTAAAACGTTGGGTCTCCACCATTGGGGCAATCAAGGGCAGCCTGGTAGTGTCGACGGTTGGGATATCGACCCAAGTCAACCAAGGTTCTTCAAAGAGGAGATAGGAGACACGCCGAACAACCACTGACGACAAAGAGCAGGAGACACGGGTTTTTATCCTTGTTCAGGCCTCTCGGGAGATAATAGCCCTACGTCCAACCTTTCTTTATATCAAAGAGAATTACAAGGAGGAACTCGGCGAGATCGGCGAGTCTCGGCGAGTAGTATCTGAAAATCTATCTGTCAAGGTCTAAGCTAGGCGCTAGGATGTAAAACTCAATGCCGGGATCCTCTAGCGTAGGGGCCACTGTTTATATAGTGTGGAGTAAACCGACCTACCAAGGAATATCGGGCGGCCTAACTACAAGACCGTGTGAGCTCATACATGCCAAATACATCCCGAGGTAGATAAGGTAACCTCCTAATCTTGGGGATCACGACTCCTAATCAATCCGGAAACCAACGTCCGGGTCTTCACGCAACGTCAGAGAACTCTTGTTCGAGACGGACTCAAACACGAATCTTAGGCCGTTCACGCCGTGCGGCCCCAGAGGCTGTTGGCGGGATGCACATGGGCTGATAGAACCTTCAAGGAGCCGGGCCTGGTAGGTCATTCGATTAGGCCGTCGGGGAGTGGGCCATGGCAATGGGCCGTAATTTAATCCCGACGGCTAGCCCCGAGACTCAAGTGGAAGGACTCACTAGAGTGGGGTCTTCCTCTTGAGACTCCAAGTCACGAAGAGGGAAATCTTGCTGTTACAAAGGCGTGTAGCGGCGACCGAGCAGTTATGGTTCAACCGAACAATACATGTTCGGGACCGAATAAACCCGCCGATGCCGAAACAACTCTGTTGCATCGAGCGAGAACGACATCTGTCGGCGAGTACCCGACCCTCGGTGCAAACACGGAAAAAATAACCGTTGGCGGACTCCAGCGGAAACTTCTGTCATTGCAGGTGAAAACAGCGACCGTTTTACCTAGCCGTTGTAGTAAAACTAGCCGTTAAGGGACAAAACCGTTCTGAGCTGCTTATGCGGGACTATAAAAGTACCCAAACCGCTCATGACCAGCCACTTCTGCTCGCGCCTTTCCTCCTAAGCCCTAGCTCCAACCACGCTCGGCATCAAGTACCCAAACTCCATCACCGACCTCTCTCGTCCAAATACAGGAATCGCTATGGCCAAATTCACGGGCACTAAGCTTGACCGAGGAGGACCTTAGGATCTGGGAGGAGGAGGGCCACATCGACACCGTGGTGGAGGTCGCCGGAGAGGAGGATACTCGGAGCCGCTCGAGGAGAGTTAAATCGACTTGAGCAGTTCGCCTTTGTTCGGGTTGAGGTCTCGACAGCGACCGTCGAGGCCTTCTTGAACATCGCGGATTGGAGGTGGCGAACCTCAATCCGAACTCCATCCTCCAGATGGCTGTCTTCGCACACCCTGTGCGAGGGCTATCTGAGCATCGATCCGCCGGTGGGGTGTTCCTCCATTACTACATGAACGAGGAGCAGCTCCGCCGCTCAGCAGCCGGGTGCTACTACCTCAAGCTCAGGGCCACCGCCGATGATCGCCCGTACCCTCGCCCACCTCTGCTTTCGACTCAATGGGCGCGTGGTGGGTGAGGTGGTTCTACAGACAAGCGGGCGGCGACAACAAACTTCGTCTTCACCGGAAGGCGCCAAGGCAAAGGGCGCCAATGCCTCGGCGGAGATATTGCCGAGGCTGGTACATGACAAGGAAGATCGCCTCCTCGTGAGCCTTGGGCTCACGGGCAGAAGATGTTCGGGACTTCCACGGTGAGCGAGGGTGCATCCGCTGCGGAGAAGGTCCTATCCCTTCTACAAGATAGAGGGATGGAAAGACATCACAAGGGAGACACGGGTAAGTGCCTTTAAGACTCAACCTCTAAATACATTCTTTCCTCCGAGCAGAACTAACAATCCTTTACATTTGGGCGGAGAAGCCAACCGACGCATGGGTGACCGAAGGGTCGACGCCATCTTGAAGGCGGCGAAGAAGGACGGGAGGTCACCGGCGGTGGCGTACACTGCCAGCATAGCGTGCTTGTCCGCCTGAGACGAGTAAATTACTTACCCTCGGCCTATGTTGCTAGACTTGCAGCGTTGTTTAAATGCTAACGTCCGCTTCTCAAACGCAGCGGGAGGACCAAATGATCCTTGGAGGGATCGTGAGGAGCTCTCCGGATGCGAGAAGGAGAAAGCGAAGAAGGGCAAGGCTAAGATAGCCACGAAGCCCAAGGTGGCGGTGAGCCGACGCGAGCTCACCGCGACAAAGCGGCCGCCACCGTCGAAGAGACCACCAGCGACGGAGCTGCGTGCAAGCGAGACCAAGCGGCGCTGGTCAGCCAGTGGGAAGAGACCAGCGCTTCCCTCCTCGCCGAAGCGAGAGCGACGAAGAGGTAAAGACCATGGCTATCTGGCTTAGGCGTTACACGCAAGCTCACCACAGCCGCATGGATCGGTACAGCAGTCGCCGGCGGCGGAGGCTCGAAGAAGAAGTCGCACGCAAGGAAAAACTTCTTGCGCTGCTGAGAGGAGCGCCACTCACGAGGGAGCTGAGCTCGTCGCCCTTGAACACCCAAGGGCCAAGGCGGAGAAGCCGCCAAGGAGCCCCGAGGAAGAGGCGGAAGGTTCGGCGAAGAAGATCGAGGATCAAGCCTTCCACGGCGGTATGTAGGAATCGATCTTTAGATCTTCCAACCTTCGACGCGTTAGACTTAACGATCATCTCTTTTCATCGGTGCCCAAGAAGAGACCGCCACGAGACGGCGTCGAGGCGCTTCGGCGATCGCCGCCTTTGCCGAGCATCTGCCGCGGCGCGTCACGCAAGGCGATGGTGGCGACCTCAAGGACAAGATGGTGGCGTGGAGCTGCTTGCCGCCCGGCTCCAATGACAGATCGACGCGCCAAAGACGCGGTGGAAGCGGTGGAGGCAAAAATAGCGGCGGGTGGCGCCACGGACTTGAGGCCAAAGCGATGGCTCGAAATCGCCGAGGCGGGACCGAGCAGCCGGTCTGCCTAGCACCGTCACGAGGGCAGCTCACCCCGAGGCGACGGGATTCTCCGGCGGCGGTGAAATCCCGCCTCGAGGAGCAAGAAAAAGCCCCGGCGGTCGAGCAAGTCGTCTGCCGGTGGAAACTATGGCGCCACCGGCGGAGTAGCTCGGCCTCGCCCAAGACGTTCGGGCGGAAGAGGAAAAGGAAGAGGATAAGGAGCGTGGAGGCGAAAGTGCTTGCCCGTCGCTCCTGCACCGGCGAATCGCTCCCGAAAGAAGAAGGAGGCGAACAAAGCGGCGGCAGCAGAAGCGCGCCCGCCTCATCCCACACGCGGGGCCGTGGCGCATGGCCTCGAGGACCGCTGCATCATCGGGCTGAAGCAACGACTTGGGAAGGTAGGCACCAAGACCAAATCTTGCTCGGCTTAGCTCGTCATCGCAAAGTAGTTAACTTGTTCTTCCTCTCGGTCTTTAGGGACACCATGGAGGAGCTCGAGGGCGGCGTCACCATCGGCGGGCGCCAGTCTTGGCGTCGGCTGGGGAGCACCTCGGGGCGAGGAGTCGAGCGGGGCCCTCTGCACCACCCAAAAGTCGAGACCCGGTGAGGCGAAGGTAAAAAGCTCAAAGCCCAATTGGCGAAGAGGCGTTCTGAGTCTCTCCTAGAAGAGGCCGAGCAACCAAGCAAGCCATTAAAGCGAGCACCGCGAGGAAGAAGACCTTCGAAGTGGCTCGAGAGCAGCTTTTGGCGTTTCCCAGCGGCGACCAGCTCATGGCCCGGAAGCCAAGAGGCTTAAGGCCCAACTTCGCCAAGGAAGAACAGACTTCGCGGGTCTCGAGCAAAGATCTCGACCTGTGGGCTTCACGGAAGAGATCGAGGAGATCTGTGGGATAGCGGTGAAGCGATCACCGCAGAGAAAAGGTCAAGGAGCTGGACGAGCAGCTCAAGATGGCCGAGCAATGAGTCGGCCAGGCGAGGCTCTGAGCGATCAGTTGCAAGCGCCAAGACCGAGGAGGTCGAGGCCATCCGGCGAGGCTGCAGCGCAAGCCAAGCGAACAAGGAGGAGATCGAACGCCTCGAGCTGAAGCCGGGAAGGAATCAAGGCTCGAGGCGAAGTCGTGCGCCTCAAGTTAGAGTTGAGGAGTCAAGGAGGGCGACTTGCTCCTAAGTAGCACCGCTGTTGTAACCTTAAAGGTCCTTGTACACAAACTTTTGAGTAATGTAATAAAGTACTTACCTTTATTCACTGCAAAAAGAGCAAACAAAAGACAAACGAATGAAACTAAGAAAGCGAACAGCGCTAGGAAGTTTAAGAAAACGGTGAGCGCTCGCCTAACTCCCAGCCCGTTGTGCATCGCTCCGAAACACGAGTTTGCGAACCCGAGCAGTGCACAAGAGAAAAGCGACACCCTAGCCCCGCATTTAAGCGATGCTCGAGAACGAAGCTTGCGAACTTCAGACGCGTCGTGAGAGAAAAGAGCGACACCGTACCTTGCTCGATTCGTTCCGTAGGCTTTCGTTAGCGTAAGTTAAGCGATTCGAGAGTAACCGAACAAGGAAAGTGCCTCCGCCATGGGGCTTCGAGCGAGCTTTACCAAGTGGTCGCGCCCGGCGAAGTGCCTCTGCGCGAAGGGCTTCGAGCGAGACTTAGCCGCAAGGTGGAAAGGCCATATTACGCAACCACGAGTTTAGAAACTTATTGAAACCGGATCACGGATAGGGAACAATCCTTAAGATTGCGGAGCCAAGAGTTCGCAAGGCAGGCGACCATCAAGTGTTACGAGAGAGAAAGAGGTAGTCTTCAAAAGACAAGAAGTGAAAAAGTAGCAGAGGTCGCGAGAATTCACTTAATTATTGGATTGGACTTTACATGGTGCCCGAGAGACTTGGACGAACTAAAGTAGCGAAGTTTACAAAAAGCGTGGGGCTAAGAAAGCAGAAAAGACCTACACAAAGAACTTACTGAAGCGGGTCGATGTTCCAAGTCTTTGGTCACTCTCTCCGTCCTCCATAGCCAGTGAACGGCCCCCCAGGCGGCGTAAGAAACGACCAGTAAATGGGCCCTCCCAGCGAGGAGTTAACTTGTTGGCATTGGACAAGTTACGGACACGGCGCAGAGCGAGGTCGCCCGCCTTCAAAGCCCTTGGTCGAATCGACTTGGCGGCGTCTTGAAGATCTTCTTTGGTAGCGCGCCATTCGACTTGTGCCCGTCGCGTGTGCCTTGAGGAGATCGAGACCGAGGAGGCGCTCTTGCTCGTCGTCAATTAAGTTGACCGAGCTCGTCTGCGAGGCGAACCGAGTCTGATTTCGGCGGGCAAGATGGCCGCACCATAGACCGATTGGAAAGGAGTTTCCCGATCGCCGGTACCGTAGTCTGCGAATCGCCGCAGGACGGAAGGAACTTCATCAACCCGAGCCTTCTTGTGCTCGTGAGAGCGGCAAATACCGCCGTTTAATACCTGGACTATCTGTCCGTTAGCTCGCTCATTGCTCCATTGCTCGTGGATGTGCCACAGGCGAAGCGAACCTTGGTACCCAAATGCTCGTGATATTCTGGAATAGCTCGCCGGGCCAGGTGCAGTTATCCGTGATCGGTTTATGGGGAATCCCAAAGCGCGTGACCACGTTGCTTTTGAAAAAGCGAACAACCCGTTTTGGCGTGAAGAGACGACACGAGCTCTGCCTCAATCCACTTTGTAAAAGTGTCTATGGCGGCAGCGGTGTGTATAGCCCTTGTACCCCTTAGGGAATGGGCGAAAGCGAGATCCGCACCCCATGTGGAAAAGGGCCAGGATGGGGGATTGTTTGGAGCTCTTGGGCGGGCTTGTGTGCCTTCCCGGCGTGAAATTGGCGGGCCTTGCACTTAGTCACAATGTCCGGGCATCTTATAACGATGGGCCAATAATAGCCCATGCGAAGCGCTTTGCCGACCGAGTTACGAAGGAGGCGTGGTTGCCTGAGCACCCTCGTGTATGTCCCTAAGAAGGAACACACCCTCACATTGCGAGATGCACTTGGAGAGAACTCCCGAGCACCTTGGCGGTAAAGGTGCCATCCATAAGCTTGTATGGAGCGCACGCCTTATGGCAAGAACGCTTCGGCCGTCGTCGGCGGGTCCCATCTCGCAAGATACCGGACAAATGGCGTTGTCGATCCATGACACCTTTCGATAACGGAGACAAACCACTGCTCTGTCGCCTCGTCCGGAGACGTGATTGAGGGCTTGTAAAGGTGCTCGGCGAGCACCTGCCGAAAGCGAGTTCGCGTGAGGATCAAACTTGGATAGCTGGTCGGCCAGAAGTTGTCCTTCCTTGGCACGAAGAGCACTTCAAGAATCGAAAATGCCGCCCAACTTCCTCACTTCAACCGTATCGCGCCATTGAGTCATCGCAAAGACGATACTCCTTGTTAACGATTGATGACCACCGTGAATCTCCTTCACGGTTAGCCGTTGGACACCAAGCGACTTGCACGCTCTTAGTCCCGCGAGGAGGGCTCGTACTCTGCGGCGTTGTTAGTCGCCGCAAAGTGTAGTTGGATAGAATCTGGAGTTGCTCTCCTTGAGGCGAGATGAGAACAAAACCAGCCCCGAGTTTCGGTCTGCGAGCCATCAAAAACATGGTCCAAGAGGGTTCATCGGGTTGCTCGGGAGCTCCTCGATTTGGGCGGGCAAGTCCATTCAGCGACAAAGTCAGCTAGGACACATGACTTAATAGCGAGTTCGGGCGACAAATAACGATCAAACTCGCTAGTTCCATTGCCCACTTGGCTATACATCCGCTAGATTCCTTGTTAGTAGGATTTCTCCCGAGAGGAATGTGGTCGGGACCCGATTTGATGCGTCTGGAAGTAGTGGCGAAGCTTCACGGAGGACATCGGCCAAGGCATAGAGGAGCTTCGACCTCGTGGTAACGCCCTTTGATCCGTGAAGTACCTCGCTCACGTAATAGATTGGTCATTGTATGCCTTCCTTTCGACCGTCAAGACCGCGCCACCGCTTGTGGCGTGCAACCTAGGTACAATGCGGCGGAGCCGCTCGCCATGCAGCGGGGTAGTCAAGGCGGGAGGATTGGACAGTATCGCTTCAGATCTGGAAGGATCTATCGGCTTCTTCCGTCCACTCGAAACCATTGTGCTTGCGCAGGCCTTAAAGAAGGGCAGCCCGCGTTAGCCTTGACGGAAATAAACACCTTAGAACGACCATCCGTCGGTGAGGCTCTGTACTTCCTTTATGGTAGTTGGAGCACTGCATATTTTCAATGGCCTCGATTTTTTCAGGGTTGGCGTAAATACCTTGCGAGCCAATAACATAACCGAAAGCAACATTCGGATCGAACACCAAAGGTACACTTCTCTGGATTTAATTTTATTCGATGCTGGTGAGATTATGAAAAGTCTCGCCAAGTCTTTTACATGATCTGGAGCATACTTGCTCTTTACAACTATGTAAATCGACATAGACCTCCGAGTTTTTCAGCTGCTCGGGAAGGTCTTCTCCATTAAGCTACCGAACGTGGCACCAACATTCTTGTGACCGAAAGACATGGTCATTATAGCGAGAAAGTGCGAAAGGGGTGATGAAGGCGCTTCTCTTCATCCTCGGTGGAGATGCTTATTTGGTGGTAACCGAGTAAGCATCTAAAAACTCGAAAGTGGGCGTCGCGATCGCATCGACCACCGGTCAATCTGAGGCGCGGAAATTGTCCTTAGGACAAGCGGCGTTTAGATCGTGTGATCGACACATCCTCCACTTGCCGCCTTTCTTCTTTACAATGACAGTTGGCTAACCACTCGGTGTGATCAACCTCGCGGATGAACCCAAAGAATGACGGTTTATAAGTCGATCTTTGATGATCCTGTTTGAATTCAGCGGCGAAAGCTTCGGCGAACAGAGCTTTTTGTCCGGCCGGACAACCGGTTTGTGCTCGATTACCTCCTTGGGACTCGGGCATGTCGGATGGCTCCCGGCGAATACATCTGCATTAGCTCGGAGGAAGGCAATGAGCTCGCTTTCCTATTTGGGGTCAGTTGGCCCCAAAGTAAACTATCTTGGAAGTATCATCAAGCGACAATGGAACTTCCTGGTTTCTCCCCTGGTGAAGGAGACCCTAGGTCGTCTGCAGACTTGGTCTGCGGAACTTGAGACAGCCTGGGCGGAAGTTGGTCGACGAGGCGAGGGACGCTCGTCGCAATCGAGCGCAGCTTTGTGGTTGCCCTTGACCGTGATCACACCGTTAGGACCGGTATCTTCACTCAATGGTAGCGTGGTGGGACACGGCCATAAACTTACCGAGAGATGGCCTGCCTAAGATCGCGTTGTACGCCGATGGGAAGTCGACCACGTCGAAAGTGATCAACTCTGTCCGAAAGTTGCTTGGGTTGCCGAAGGTGACAGGCAGGACAACCTGCCCCAACGGCTTGACAGCTTCTCCCGGAACAATTCCGTAGAAGGGCATTGCGACTTCCTTCAGCTTGGAACGAGGAATTTGCATCTCGTCCAAGACTTTAGCAGAAAGCAAGTCCAAAGCGCTCCCGCCGTCCACTAAGACACGGCCAACTCTCGCGTTCTTGATGGTGGGCGACCACGGTGGGAGCCGTTGAGGCTTGGTCATCGATGGGGCAATCCTCCTGAGAGAAGGAGATGGGGACCTCAGTCCACTTCATCGATTCAGGCTGAGGTTTTGCCTTTTCGACGTTGTGGACCTCCCGACCAGCTTCCTTGAGGCTGCGCCGAGAGGTGTAAGCCGAGGAGCCGAAAATGACGGCGATATGGTTCACGAGCTCTTGATATTCATCACCATCTTCCGATCACCATCGTCGGTTTGGCGCTTGGCCTTACCGGCATCACCTTGTTCGGGCGGGGTGGGCATTGGGCCCTTGCGTTGTAGAAATCTTGAGTTTTGCAGCCCAAGTTCTCTGATGGCGTATATCATGCCCGTAGTCTTTGGTGGAACTTGCAAAATCGGTCGCTCGGACCTTTCTTGCCTTGTCGCCTCCCGAAAGCGTGCTTTTGCCCTTGTAATTATTGTTGGGCTTCTTCGCCCATCCTTGGGAGGAGGTGTGCGATCCGGACTGCGGACGGTATTGTTCGCATCACCTTTGTTCTTCTTCTTCGGGACTTCTTGTCACCGGGAACATTCTTCTTTGCTCTTCTTCTTCTCATCCACACCAGTCAAGCGGCTCGCCCTTGTCGAACGCCTTTTTATCTTGAACAGCGCTCTGCCGCGTTGGCATATGATCGGCCGCCTTGAACAGTCGTTGGCGGTCTAGGTCTCGTTGATCTCGAGATCTGGGTGAGCCGCTTCGTCGCGGACTCCGTTTTTGAAGGCGCGGACAATGATTCATCCGAGATGTTCGGGATCGTGTTGCGGATCTTAGTAAAGCGTTTCACGGTTGCGGAGGGTCTCCCTTCATCTGGATCATCTGGTGCAGACCATCCTCCTTACCTGACGTGCGTAACAGCTCCGAAATTAGCGATCGAGGCGTCACAAAGCTGGTTCCATGAGCCGATGGAACCCCCGCCGATTGAACGACCACGTCCGAGCGGCACCCTCAAGGACAGTCGGGAGGTAATTAGCCATAACGAGCTCGTCACCCCCGGCCGCCATGATGGCCGTAGCGTAGATGGAAAGGTATTCCTCTGGGTTCTGAGTCCCATTGTACCTCTCCATGTGACCGGGTTTGAACTTTGAGGGCCACCGGACAGCTCGAAGCTCGTCAGAGAAAGCCCTGCAGCCCAGAGCATATGACCGACCACCTTCCCCGGCAGAACCTAGTCTTGAGAAGGCGTTGGTCTTGTTCTTGTGCTGGCGAACTCCTGCTGAGCAGGATGACTCGGCTGGAGAAACTCTCTGGGACAATCCACCACGCTCCTTCCTCGTGGTGGCGGCGACGCTCCTCACGAGGGGACCGTCCGTGATCATCGCGCGCGCGCGCTTGCCCCTCGTGGTCGCGATGACTACGAGGGCTTGGCGGCGGCAGCGACCACGGGTAGCTTGCTCATGGGCGGTGATCCTTCGATGGTGACGGGTCACGCGATCGATCGAGTATCTGAATCATTCCGGCGGTTTGGGCAAGCTATTTGCTGGAGGAGTGTTGACTTCTCCTAGAGACTTTAGGCCTTGACCCGCCGCTCTAGGTTAGACGCACAAGACGCGCCCATCTTGGCGATATCGACTTGATTGGTGGATCTAAGGACCGTTGCTATAGCTTCGAGCCGTTCCGACTTTAATCTATGGGTCCGGAATCCACGAACCATCTGCGTTACGCCTGATCGAGTCCGGTCCGCGCGGAATTGACCCGAGCAGGAAGCTTCACGGAGACTTAAGCGCCGCAGACGCGAGGTGGGTCGCGACGCGTGCCGCTTACCGGTCGCGAAACCGTGCTAAGGTGCGATTGATGGAATCGTCGAGGTGCGGCGAATGACGTCTTCTTTCGATGGCGACTGCGCGACCTCGTCTTGATGCGGCGAGTTAATCGCCCGACCTCGCCAGCCGTCACGGCCGTCACGGGATCCTCGAGAGGTTCCTACATCGGCCATGTTAATCTTTGCGGGGGCCATGCGAAGGTATGCTAGGCGGTGTCATCGCCTGTGTCTCCACAGTGGAATCTACCGACATAGCCTTGGAATCGACAAATCTAAACCGTCGTAAAGATCATCGCCTCCGTAGTAAATAAATCCGATGGCGGAGTACGATCTGAGGCTATCTACGCCATGTAAGCGGAGACATCGCCTCCGGATGCGAAAGCGTTCGAGACCGAGCAGATTGATCTGAATCGAGGATGAGACATCTGTCCTTCCGAGTCGTAGCCCTCGTGAAGTATCTCAGATCGCCGACGGAGTTCGACATGCTCGATCTGCGTGTCCCCACGGTCGGCGCCAGCTGTCGACGGTTGGGATATCGACTCAAGTCAACCAAGGTTCTTCAAAGAGGAGATAGGAGACACGCCCGAACAACCACGAACAACAACGAGCAGAGACACGGGTTTTATCCTGGTTCGGGCCTCTCGGGAGATAATAGCCCTCGTCCAAATTTCTTTATATCAAAGAGAATTACAAGGAAGAACTCGACGAGATCAGCAGGTCTCGACGAGTAGTATGCGAAAATCTATCTGTCAAGGTCTAAGCTAGACGCTAGGATGTAAAACTCAATGCCAGGGGATCCCTCTAAACGCCGTAGGGGCCCTGTTTATATAGTGTGGAGTAAACCGACCTACCAAGGAATATCGGGCCGGCTAACTACAAGACCGTAACGAGCTCATACATGCCAAATACATCCCGAGGTAGATAAGGTAACCTCCTAATCTTGGGGATCACGACTCCTAATCCAATCCGGAAAACCAACGTCCGGGTCTTCACGCAGCCGTACAGAACTCTTGTTCGAGACGGACTCAAACACGAATCTTAGGCCGTTACGCACCGTGCCAGCCAGGAGGCTGTTCGGCAGGATGCACATGGGTCTGATAGAACCTTACAAGGAGCTGGGCCCTGGTAGGCTGTTCGATTGGGCCGTCAGGGAGTGGGCCATGGCAATGGGCCGTAATTTAATCCCCGACAGGTAGTTTAACAGGTCTCTGTAATGTCATTGTTGCTGCCAGGGGTCTCCACCATTGGGGCAATCAAGACGGGAACGAGCAGCCTGGTGGTTTAACAGGTCTCTGTAATGTCACTGTTGCTGCCAGGGGTCTCCACCATTGGGGCAATTAAGGTGGGAACGAGCAGCCTGGTGGTTTAACAGGTCTCTGTAATGTCACAGTTTCTGCCAAGGGTCTGCATTACTGGGGTACTCAGAATAACTCGAAAGATCTGCAGTATATGCCTGCATTCTATAGTCTGCGTGATTATGTCAAACTGCATCCAATGCTGATTACGGTCCCTGATAACAATGCTAGGATTGTTGGAGAATACGTTCATCCAAATTCCTATTTGATGGCAAGTCAGGAAGGTAAAACCATTGGCCACACCCTACTGGAGCAAACGGATGAAGTGCACAAGTGCGGATACTGCTTTGATTGTCTTTCTGAAGATCAGTTCCACGTCAATCAGTTTGGAAGGATTGAAATCAAGGCAGGTATCCCTCTTCAATGGTCAAGTGAAAAGGGTATCTTGGAAGATTATGCTAGGGCCTGGGCTGTCTTCTTTGATTTGATTGAGTTATCTTTTCCTAGTGTAAGCATATTAAATCTGTCCGAAGATATGCAGGACTTCCGTGATTGCATGACTAATCCAAATCAGGCTAAAGGATACCATCTCGTTAATCATGGGTCGCTGCTCTCTCTGGAAAGAAAGTTGGAAGCTATCATATGGATCCACGACGACATCTTGGGGGTTAACAAGCATTCTGTTCTTGCAAACCAAGTTTTGTTTACCATGCCATACATGGGAATTACGGATGGTCCTTGGCTCCAAACGATGGCTGCTAATAACTTGTTGAACCAATGGCTGTTATATCGACAAATTAACAACAAGAAGCCTTTTGCCAATACTCCAACTCACTTCCTTACATGTCTACGACACATATCTTGTCACAGGTTAAACTATGTAGCCACCATTGGATCATATTCTGCAGAAGATCTTGGAAGACCGCTGGATTTTAAATTCAATAAGTTCTGGATCAAGTCCTTTAAATAATATGAAGCTTGAAATGCATTGCAGGCCTTCGGATTACACAAGCTTTTTTAGCATTAAAGATCGGACTTCAATTGCTGAAATCCTATTACCTCCTTATAAATCAAGCTCTTTGGGTATGTTTCACAACTTTTTACACTAAACTGTTATTGTGTTCAAAACTGTTATTGTGTACAAAAGTAAGGTTAGTTGCAGTTATGGCTTAAGAATATGGAGGATCTGTTGGAATGTTGTTTATTACCTGTCTTATACAACCTATCCCGGCTAAGCTTTTTTATATTTTCTATGTTATATGTTTTTATTATTAGTTGATGGTGGTCATACCTTAATTAATGATGTAGCATTGCTGGAGAATAAGCACTTAATTGGTCTTGCTGCTGATAGCATGAGCCGAGCTTCTGCCTTCTGAATATATATATATATATATATATATATATATATATATATATATATATATGAGATTTGCTAGTGTACACTCGAGTGTACGGAGCCTCCGTGAACTTCGACAGGTTTTTGAAATCTGAGAACTTTAGTGATCGATCCAAACATTGATCTTGTTTGTCATGTCAAAAGGTAGCCACCAACCAAGTTTCGTATTTTTTTGAATTTTTTTGCTATTTGTTTTCTAATTTTGAAAATCAGCTTGTCGTGGAGCATCCAAAAAAGCTGATTTTCAAAATTAGAAAACAAATAGCAAAAAAAACTCAAAAAATACGAAACTTGGTTGGTGGCTACGTTTCGATATGACGAACAAGATCAATGGTTCGGATCGGTTATTAGACATCTCGGATTTCATATATATATATATATATATATATATATATATATATATATAGAGAGAGAGAGTTGAGAGAGTTGGGCTCGGTATCTTCAGACCTTTCGATTTTTTTTTTTTCGATCGAGCGTTTTCTATAAAATCACCAGCCGAACTTTTGATCCGAATGCAAAACAAATATCAAAATAAACTCAAAAATTGTAAAATTTTACGCTTTTTTAGAGTTTATAGAGATAAACAAAATGTACGGTTCGGATCAAGAAGTTCATCACAGATTTTATAGAAAACGCCTCGATCGACGGCAGATGATCGACGGATCGCAAACTGACCCCAACTCTCTCTCTCTCTCTATATATATATATATATATATATATATATATATATATATATATATATATGGATCCTCGCTGCTGAGTTTATTAGCTCATATGCTCAACGATGCAACCACAAAGAGTAGACAAATCTTAATGCTTCCGGATTCGGGTGCAGAGTAGATTTTTTTCTTAGAAAATTTCTTATATGTCATCGAAAATTTTCAGTCTTCCCTATTTACTATCCAAAATTCCAGTCTCCACTATACGCCATCGGGTTTATTTTACATTCCTTATTTGCCGTCACTGATAGGTTTCCGTCCTTTAATCGTTAAACAGGAGATGAAAAGACCAATACACCCCTAGTTACAATTTTTGATAAAATTTATTTAAATTTTGTAGAAAATAATTAAGGATAGGAAAGTTCATATAAATTCAATAAAAGTCATTCAAATTTGGTAGAATCATTTTAAATTCAATTGAATTCAATAGTTCATTTAAATTCGGTAGGGAATGACCTCTACTGAATTTTGTCAAAAATTTGTAACCAGATGTATGTTGGTCTTTTCATCCCCTCTTTAACTGTCAACGGATGGAAATCTAATGGTGACGGTAAATAAGAAATGGAAAATAAACCCGACGGGGTGTAGGAAAGACTAAAATTTTGGACGGTAAATAAGGAAGTCTGAAAATTTACAATGATGTATATGGAATTCTCTTTTTCCTTTACCGCGTGGACCATAGGATGCCAAAAATGGACCCGTTGTATCTCACCTAAAATTTCCCAGACCCCAGATATTATATATACTCCTTGGAACGTTTGCAACTCTCCACTTTTTTTTAAGAGAACTAATCCATCATCACCACAGATCAGTCATCGCACTTGGTTAATACCAAATCGACCGTATAGAGAGTTCATAAATATTTGCAAAAGTGACTTTAAAAAGACCTTCAATTCGGTCAGTTTGGGAATACCTGTTAGAACTACTGCAGTGCATGGGCATTGGACAAAAGTGGAGAAATTAGTTTGCCGTCATTCTTGCAGCCTCGTCTTCCCACATCTTGCTTAATGTTGTCTAGGGGGATCCTTCCATCATCGACGAGGGCTAAGACAAGGCAATCCCATATATGTCTCCGCTCCTCTTCATATTGGCATTGGAGCCCCTACACCAATTGTTCTCCAAAGCCGTCAAGGTGAACCTTCTTCTGGATCAAAAGTCTTGTTTTTTGAACCAACTGTAGGAGCACTGCCTTTCATTAAAGAAGAATAGAGAGTATGTACAAAGCGAAAAGGTATTTACAGGGAAGCCGGCCCAAAACAATCGGACAAGGCCTGGCGGGATTACTCGCGGCCGGGTGCACTCCTAGGCCAGTCGTTATAATCTGAAAGAACGACGTTAACGATAACAACCACGTTAGAAGAGAAGCCCTCAAAGATACGCCAATTCTGCTCCTTCCAAATCTACCAGAGGACGGTACAGATCAGGCCGTTGAAGCGACGTCTCTTGTCCTTGGTTACCTGCCTTGGCAGGAGCCACCAATCCATGAATGGGGACAATGGCGTTGGCGTCTGGATGCCCAGTGTGCTGAAGGTTCGGCTCCATACCTGAGTAGAGTAGTTGCAGACTGATGAGAGATGTTCCACAGATTCCGGATTTGCGTGGCAAAGAGGGCACACCGAAGAGTGAAGCCAGCCCTTCCTAGCGAGAACATCGGCAGTGTTGATCCTCTTGTGGCAAAGGGACCATACGAAGAAGCAGCTTTCATTCTCGATGTGGGCGGTCCAGATCCTGGAGGCCGCCGGCCAAGCAGAATTGCCAAGGAACTGTATGTTATAGGCGGAGCTTGTAGTGTAGACACCGGACGCCGAGAGTCGCTAGACCACGGAGTCTCACTGGCCTTGCTGGAGTGTAATGCCTTGGGTGCTTCCCCAAATGTGAATGATGTCATTGAGCACCCGGACTTCCGCCAAGTCAGGTATGACCGAAATCCAGTGGTGATGGTGGTGAAGAGTGCCAGCGACCGAGACCTGTTTATCGGTTGTCGAAGAGAAAGCCGCGGGGCGAAGTATTGGAGCGGCTCGCCAGGCAGCCACTTGTCTGACCAGAAGCTAGTGCTGGCTCCATCGCTGAGCGCAGTGGAAGTAGCCATCCGGAAAAGCGCGATGTCTGTCTGGTCACAGGGGTTGTGTCCTCCATCCCACATGCCGGATTGCGCATGTTCCAAAGCCACCGCAAGCGAAGCGCACGACCAAAGCTATATTGGAGATCCAAGATTCCGAGCCCCCAGCCTCTTAGGTTTGCACACAGTGCCCCAATTCACAAGGAAATGCCCTCCATAGGCCGACTCCTCACCACGCCAGAGGAAAGCACGCCTAATTCTGTCGATCCGCTTGACGGCCCACTTGGGGAACCGAAAGGTGGAGAGGAAGTAGGTGGGAATGGTGGAGAGGACGGAGTTGAGTAAAGTGAGATGGCCAACCTTCGACAGAAGCTCGTCCTTCCATCCTGTCAGCCGCTTTTGCATCTTGTGGATCACCGGTCAAAAACAGTTCTTGGGCGACTGTCTTGTGTGGAGGGGGAGGCCGAGATATAAGCAGGGAAAGGTGCCCTGCACTCCCTGAAACTCTTGAAGGGCAGTGAACGCCAGGGCGGAGGAGTAAGCAATGGGAATGGCCAAGCACTTGGCCGGGTTTATCTAAAGACCGGACCGGATTCCCTGGCGAACTGGTGTAGCAGCTGGAAAGCCTGGTAGAAGTCACCCTGATTGGGTGGCAGGAAGATGCCCGCGTCGTCTGCATACAGGGCCAACTTGATCTCAAATGGCTCTTTCGAGGGGAGCGAAGCAGCTATGACTCATGGGCTATCTGGAATAGACGTTGTAGCGGGTCCATTGCCAGGATGAACAACATCGGGAGATTGGGTCCCCCTGTCTCACTCCCCTGTGGTGATGGAAATATGGACCCGGCCTACCATGTAGCAGGACCGAGGACGAGGCAGTACCTAGGAGGGTGGAGATCCAAGAGCACCAACGCTACCCAAATCCTCGTTGCCGAAGGAGCTCAAGGAGATAACCCAAGTGGACCGTATCAAAAGCCTTGGTGAAGTCCAGCTTGAGGAAGAAGGAGGAAGTCCTGGTCTTATGGAGCTCGTGCACTACCTCCTGGACGAAGAGGAACGTGTCCTGAATGCTGCGCCGTTTGATGAAGGTCGACTGGTTTTTGGATACCAGGGTCACGAGGTTCGGTGCTAGGCGATTGGCCAACACTTTGGCGAAGAGTTTGCCGACGCTATGAGTCAAGCTAATGGGCCAGTAGTCGTTGATGGTCGAGCAGGCGTCCTTCTTAGGTAGGAGAACAATGTTGGCTATGTTAAGGAGGTTGAAGTGCTCCCTACGGTCCAGGTAGAGTATTTGGAAGACGCGGAGGACGTCGAGCTTGATAATATCCTAGCAGACTTTGTAGAAGAGTTCGGTGAACCCATTCGGACCTGGGGCCTTTTCCTTTGGTAGCAAGGAGATGGTGTTGAAGATCTCCTCCAACGTGAAGGGTTCTTCAAGAGCAATAAGCTCAACCGGCTGAATTCCAAGGCGCTCCCAATCGAAGGAGATACCTCGCTGGAAGGAGGACCCTAGTGAGGAGGTGAAGGCCCTGAGACACTCCTCCTTTTCTGTCAGACCCGGTCACAATGACCAAGTCTTTAAATTGTGCAACAGTGCTATTCCCTGAGGATCATTAGATAGCACACACAATAATAGTAGTGATACATTGCCATCGAGTACAATTTATTACAACACGGGGACCTAAGGGTCCCAAAAGGCGTCACAATTAAGTACATCCAACACGACATGCAGGCCGAGATACAGAGTAGCACAGACCATGATACATGGGCCTAACATCACTGTGACTTTATTCAAATTCTACTCTACGCCACAGGCAAAGGCAGTAGGAACACGCAACCCTATTCTTCGTCTTCGTACTCCTCCTCCTCCTCCTCGTAGTCGGGGTCCTCCTCGAACGGGGAGTCGAAGGGTTCCTTGGCTGTTGAAATTTTAAAAGGGGGAGGGACAAAGCAAGGATGAGTACAAATGTACTCCGCAAGTCTAGGAAACATGCATATGGGGTTTTAGTACAAAGGATGGCTCTGGGTGTTCTGCGTAAATGCATTTTGTTTTCCTAACTTTATAAAAGCCATTTTTAAAGAACTTTTGAGATCCAAATCTTTTATTTGGGGGCTCGTTACCCAAACCAATTCTTTCCATATGCCACCGTTACGGGTGGAAAGTGGGGGCGCTCTCGTCGTTACGGGCGGGCGCAATTCACCGTTACGGGTGAAAGTCTACACTCCTTCCTGAGATTCATGATATCTATAGGCATCACCTTATTTAAACAAAATCTTTTTCAAATTCCTTTTCCTTTTCCAAATTCCTTGTTAAACCAGGTTTTGAAATGAAGAGCTACCGATATGACCAGTCCCTTCGCATGCTTATAACCACGAGCACGTCTATCATGATAGTTTTAACTCTACAGAGTGCGTACGCTTTACCTTCAAGAGGCTACGCACAAAGGTGTTTCGCCACAAGACCGCTAGACTCAAACACTAGCGGCGACATGCCGAGGAGTCTCCACCAGGCTCAAGCATAATGACCTGGCCCAGTCCATACCAGGAATTGAGGTCATACTGTTAGGCTCAGTTCATAGGGTCATAGGACTCCAAGTCCTTAAACTAGGGGAGGAAGAATTTGTTTTAGCCCAATGTGGTGTGCAAGCTCACACCGGTCCAACAAAATTCCTCCCTAGTCGGAAAATTTTAGGGGAGAGAATATAAATAAATCCTTACCCACGGCATCTCCCTAGATGTCTAGTTTTCCTTAAATCCTTTCCTCAATTTCAACACAAATATTTCACCACGCGAATCGCTGGAATTCTCGACGGCTAGAGCCGTCGATAAAGAGAGGAAAACCGTCGAGACAGAAATATCTCGACGGCTAGCCGTCGAGATTTGGCCGTCGAGATAGCACGGTCGAGACAGACAGTTTTTCTCGGCGGCCAAATTCGTTATTTAAATTTCCCAACGGCTAAAACCAGCCGTCGAGATACATGAACCGGGCAGCACGACGTGACTTTGGGTGCCGACGGCCTAAAACCGTCGAGATTATTCTTAAGCGTGCCGTTCAGCCCGAGGCCCATCCCACAAGTTAGTCACGACGGCCAATAGCCGTCGAGATTTTATCAGCAGGGAACGACGGCTCCTCCAGGTGGGCCATGGAGGTTATTCACGACGGCTTATGGCCGTCGTGATAGACTCTTCCTGGGTCACGACGGTGGTTGACCTGGCACGTGGGCCATGGAATCTGTCTCGACGGCCATGGTGTAGCCGTCGAGAATACTTAAAAACAGAAAAAAAAAATTTAAAAATTTGTAAAAATCACAATAATTTTGCAATGCATCGCACCCAAAGAAGAAAGAAATGCAACCTAAACCCAAAACAGTCCCGCATTTAATTTTCCCACGATTTCACAAATACACATACCTCCGACAATTTCGATATATCACAAATATCGCATCACAAATATCACAAACATAAAATCCACATTCACGAACATCTAATTAACATTCACAAACATCGTAACGACAAGATCAACATCATGAACACAATAAAGTAAACATCGATCATGGCTGCTGGTGGCGTCCCGAAGAGCTGCTCCGCGAGGTTGGCGGCCATGTTCCCTGAGCCGTCGTCGCCTGCTGCGGGTCGTCCTGAGTAGGTGGCACGAAGGACGGAGGAGTAGACATCGCAGAACCCGAACCCTTCGAGATTTTTCAATTAGTAAGTTGATATATGTACAATGCGATAGTATATTGATTTGGCATAGGAGACTTACATTTGGATCACGAAACCGTGGACGCCGACGCTCGGGTAGTTGGGTGTGGGGACGTAGGCCGGCTGGGTCCCGTAGGTGCCCGGTGGTGCCGTCTGTACTGGGTAGCCGCCCTGCCCAACATAGGTGCCTGGAGGGTTGGATGGCTACCGTACACGGCCGGGGCACCGGTGTAGGGACCTGCAGTCCCCACCTGACTCGAGGAGCTGCCCGCTAGCCCCACGTGACCACTTGGACCGCCTGCATATATATTTGATTTCGTTAGTAGAGATGATAAGATATGCACTATAAAAAGAATTGAATTGCGATCGTGTTACCTCAATGATTTAACGCCTCGAGCCGTCAAGCCTTCTGTCATAGTCCTCTGCAGCTCTCGGACTCTCTTGCATCGCCTTAACATTTCTCTGTCATGGGCCCGCTCCTCCTCGTGTCTCTTCTGCTGCTGCTCTCTCTCCTCTGCAGCGATCTCGAATCGGCGACGGTCTCACCGCCGCTCGGCTAGCCCGTACATCGGGCATATACTCAAGACCTGCAACATGCATAATACAAGATCAGTTTTGCAATCATAATATACAAGTGTACGAAAGAGATCTTACCGTAGGTGGTCGCCACCGATCGCCAGCGCCGAGAGCCTTGCCCCCATGTGTTTATGAATCACATGAGGATCGAGGAGCCTCCTCTGGATTGCTCTCCTCCCCGTGCTCCTCTCTATAAGCGTCCTTATAACGCTCCTACATGTCGTTGTGATAGTCAAAATCAAACAAATAACCAAACAGATATAGTTGTATTCACTAATCCTATCGACACTTACCAAACGGAGATAAGCATGGGGATCTAAGGTGGTTGTCCACCAGTGGCGCTTTTTTCGTGTGGGCTGCTTCCACACGTCCATCGGCTAGGCATAACCCCGTCTTCGCCAACTAAATTGTAATATGACCGATATGTGTTAGTTCGAAAATCTAAAGTGAAGACAAGTAAAAAACTTTTTATTACCAGTTTCTTCCCCAACTGTGCGATCGACCACCTCCCAGTGTTTGTTTTGTAATCCTTCACGCCCCTGTTCTTCTTTGCCTTCTCGGACTTCCCCTTCCACTCGGGGCTGTCCCACTTCCTACCTATAGCCTCCCAGGCGTCCTCCTGACACCACTCAGGACGGACCTGGTTGTACTGACTGGCAGTCAAGTACAACTGGCGAGCAGCCTGGGCGGTGAGGTTTTGCTGCTCCTGTCTCCTACAAAAACAGAAAAATTTGGAAATTAGAAACGAACACATAAAACTTAATTGTATTGTGAGGTTAGGTTACTCACCTGTGATACTCCTGAACGGCCGAGACACGGGCATTGGACATCATGTCCTGTACCCTCTGCTTCGCCATCCTGTCGATGACAGGAGCGAAGTCCGTCTGCTGAAGTCCCTCCTGCGGAGCGAACCTGAGCTGAAGTAGGATATAACAGCAGATATAGTTAGAAGATAAAATCAATAAATGAAGCTGAGTTATTTTGTATCTTACCCAAAACTCGCGGATAACTTGATTCATGGCGGTGCTATCCCATGCGGGCTAGCTCAGAGTCATCCCACCAGTCTGCTGGTCTTGTTGCCTCATCCTCGGGTTATTAGCCCAGATAGTACTCTACAGCGCCAGAGTGCTGCGCCGTCCCGGCCGATGCCTCTCGTTGACATCCACCGTAGACATGTTGCTGCATATTAAACAAAAAATGTGACAGTTTATATAATTCAATTCAAAATGTTACGTAGTAATTGGCTACAAAAATATGTACTGCCACCGTCAATCTGGATCGCGGGTCGTCCAGGCTGATCGCTGAGAGGTGCGGCCTCACCCCTGTTCGGGCCCTCTTCCTCCTACCTCCACGAGAGGACGACCTCCTCGGCTATCTCCAGCCCGGACGACTTTCGCTCCACTCTCCCGAGTCGAGCGAGCTCCCGCCCGAGCTCGAGGCCTCCTCCTCCTCCTCCTCCTCGCATGCCGCGGAGGGTTGATTTAACTCAAGGCGGCATATCCTCGCATATGAAAATTAAAGAATAGTTAGTCAAATAAATAATTTAAATCTTGATAAATAATTAAAATTAAGATATTTTAGTACGCACATGTAACCTCGGATATTTATAATATCTAGCAGTAATTATCGTCGACATCCATAATATCTTCGTTTAACGATCCCACGACATCCGGGTCTTCTTGAACCTCATGTTCTTCTTCTTCTTCGACATCCGGGTCTTCAATTGCTTGTAATTCGTCAAGTCCCGACCCAATATCGACTACCATTGTGGTGTTCAGTCGGTGATCCTGTGTTGGACCTTCGTAATCATCGGTTGTTGGGTCTAACAATCTGCCTGGCCGACGGACCTTAAACACAACCCACCACGACTTCAGAGCCATCATCCGTGTTACCATAGAGAGCAGGGTCACGGTGGTTTGATCATGCAAAGGCTGTTTGGAAGACTCTAACAGGGTTAAGAATTCGGTCATAGTGGTAGTTGCCTGCTCATCATCAAAATCATAGCCAAAGTCATCCATCATATCTTGCATTCTGTCAACTTCATCAAATCCTTCGTCGGGAGGAGTAGGGACGACACGAGCACAACCACTCTCACCGTGATAAACCCAACAACGATAACCGGCCTTAAACCCATTTTTGCAAAAATGCATTCCCATATCATACCGTGTCCTCTTTCTACAGTTTCCACACTCCGTACAAGGGCAATGAACGTACGCCGTTTCAGGGTTTGGGGTCGCCTTGAAAGCATTATCAACAAATGCATTGGCCTTCTCATACCATTCATCTGAATGTTGTCCGTTCGATCTCCATCCATCGTACATCCACCTCCTCTCTTCATCCATCGGTCTTGACACGGAAGCTACACGTTAGGGTTTCGTAAAAGGCTTAGGAAGGCTTCTAAACCCACCCACGAGTAGTCAGCTTAGATAGTCATTGTGGCATCGATAAGAACGAGACAAAATTTCGGCAGCATAACCCTATAGTTCTCTTAGTGCAACGATGGCTAAAAAGCTGAAAGCCAGCTTAACAGCACTTATGTTATGCACTAGGAGAACTATAGGGTTATGCTGCCGAAATTTTATCTCGTTCCTATCGATGCCACAGCAGGACACGTCTAAGCGGCTATCCGTGAGCTGTCCACTGGGACGCCACACATTGGCTGTCCACTGGACAATTCGGGGTCATTTTGCACACAGCGTAATAGAAATGAACGAATCACCGTCCAATTTCTTTACGCGTTGTGTTTTACCCGAACGGGTGACGTACGGCTAGGTTACTAATCGATTCGAGACTTACAAAAATACAATAAAATAGGCATAGCACATAGCAAAGCAAAATTATATCTATAATTAAATAGCAAAGCATTACAATTGCATTACCTAATTTCGCAATTTTATAAATTAGGTAATTTTTAATAATCATTACTTACAAAACTAATTAACTCAATATTATATAAAATTTATATATAAGTTGCATCTAAAATTAAATGGTAAAACAAAACAATTGCATTATCTAATTTTCAATTTTATAAATTTTATTAATTTTTAAATTATTACTAATTACAACACTAATTAAATTTTCGACGGTTTAAGACCGTCGAGACTACACAACAGTAATTTAAAAAAAAGCGCGAAGAAACAACACGTACCACCGATGACGAAGCGGCGGTCGAAAGCTAGGCTAGACGCGACGGCGGCGGCTCGGACGGCGCAGGGGCGCGGTGCAGCGGCGGCGCCACGGCTGGGCGACTTGAACGCGAGGCGCGGGGCGAGGGGCAGTGAGGCGCTGGCGCTGGCGGCGCGGCGACGGCGACGCGGCGGGCGGCGCGCTGGCGACGACGAGCCGGCGCGAGACGGCGCGGGCGGGCGACGGCGCGGGCGACGCGGGCGATGGCGGCGCAAGGCGGCGCGGCGATGGCGCTGAGGCGAGACGGCGGCGGCGATGCGGACGGACTCGTGGAAAATTTGCCTAAGTCCCAGCGCGAGTTTTTTATAACAACTAATCTCGACGGTTTTAGGCCGTCGTGAAAGATCCCTACCAGACAATTAACCAACCAAAACATGACACGTGGCGACCTTAACTGTCTCGACGGCTTCGGGCCGTCGAGATTACAGGCCGCAACGCGAGACCGTTGGGTCGCTGTTTTCTCGACGGCTAACGGCCGTCAAGATAACTCCGTCTGCCGTCGCTCGCCACACGTGTCACATTTTCACAGCCACGATCTATATCGACGCCGATGGCCGTCGATATTATTTAAAGGGTGACGTGGCCCGTTTATTTCCTTTTATATCGACGGCCAGAAGCCGTCGAGAAAGATATGTGTCGGTCGGCTCTTGGATTGTCCATATATCGACGGCTTGTGAAGTATAGCCGTCGAGATAACTCTATTGCGACGGCTTACGTTGACTACCGTCGTCAATAATGCTCTGTCTCGACGGCCATTAATTATGCCGTCGAGAATGTGCTCTATCTCGACGGCTAGTGCAGCACCCCCCTTCGATGGTCAACATAGCTTCCTTAATTTTTGATAAAAAATTTAAAAAATCTTTGGTGCTTCTAAATGGCTAATAATGTTTATGACATGATAATGTACTATGAAGAAAATTTGTATGCTCAAATTAAATTTGCAAACGGAGTTGCCTATGTAAGTGGTTATATCGAGCAGAGTATAAGTGAGCGTTCTATAGAGTTTTATGATTTATGGGTCATGGGGATATCAAAATTTTCAAATAATGCACCATTGTGTCGGAAAACCATTGTATATAGATCATTTCAATTGAAATGTAATAAAATATTGCATTTTAAAAACATTACAATACAATTTGTTAGTTTTAAATATATATACATATATTATACCTAACCTAAATTATAAATACAAATTATTTCAAGAATTAGTATGCAAAAAATAACACCTTGCAGCATTATATATTTTCCCAAAATTTGGGACTGCATCAAATTTTATTTTTATTTAAGTTCTTTTATTTAAATTGCTAAATAAGCAAATCTGGAAATTATGAAAAATATTTACAAAATGAAAAATTCAATGGGCCAGCCCACCAGTTGAGATTAACTATTTCTCGACGGCCACATTCTAGCCGTCGAGATTGATTCATTATGATGGGCCGGCCCATAATCTATTCACGACGGCTGATTGTGAGCCGTCGAGATAGAGTCTTCCCGCCTTCGCGAAAAGCCGGAAAAACGTGCGCGCGGGCCTCAAGGGACCTTATCTCGACGGCTTTTCTATGGCCGTCGATATTAGGGTTGATCGTGTCGACGGCATTTCCTTGGCCGTCGATATTAAGGTCACTGTGTCGACGGCCTATATCAGGCCGTCGAGAATTTTTCTGGCCGTCGAGATTTCGCGCGTTTCCTGTAGTGTTTGCACATAAAAATTCTTGCTAAGCAATCATTTTTAGTATTTTATCCTACCATTCAAGGAGATTATAAGTAATAGCAAGGTTAACATGTAGTCCTTAGGGTCATTCCTATTACTAGTCTTACCTTTTGGGTTAAATAGCTAGTTGCTACCAAGTACGACATTTTTAGTTCAACATAGCATGCATGTTTTAAATCTCTAGAAATAATTTTCTAAAACAACGCAAAAAGCTAGCAATATGATCAAAGGAGACTTGCCTTGGCCGGTTGCCGGGTAGGAGCTACCGGTGACGTCGGTCGGGTCTACGGGTCCTCCGGGTCCTATCCAAGCGAATCAAAGGTTCCAACAGCAACGGGAAATACACGGGTACATGCATAAGTCAAACAACACATATTCAGCGACAGAATCATTTTTATGCATTTTTCTATTTTAAGAAGGGTATGAGAAACTGATTTTTGGTATGCACATGAAATAATGAATCTATAGTTTCTAGCAATTTTAGTTTGCAAAAGCTACTATAGCCTTTTATATTTTAATGAGTGTGCAAGAGTAGCACAAAAGCATTTCTAACGCCCTCCTAGGGTTTAAGTCATTTTAACAAATTTTAGAAATTATTTCGTACTACAAGAGATAATGAACCTAGGGTTCTAAATAGAATTTATTTTGCAAAAATCCTATAAGGATATAATGGTTTTATATTTTTCCTAGGTTAAAAACATTGCAAGGCATTTTACCGGTAGTTTTTAGCAAGTTTTGAAAGTATTTGGTATTTTTACCAAGCCATTTTGCTAGCTTAAGTATTGGGGAAAAAATAAGGAAATGTAGGGAATCCGGTTGGGCTGCCTTTGCTATGGAAACGGGCCGGTCTTGGCTTTTCGGCCTGGCCCGTGGGCGAGATGCGCAGCCCAGGTGGCTTGTGGCCCGACCAAGCCAAGGGGGGAAACAGGGAGCTACGCTTCCCTTCTCCTTCCTCCTACCTGCGCTTGGGCAGGGGAAGATGAGGCGCGGCGAGTCATGGCGGCGGAACCGTGAGGAGGACGGTGAGACGGGAGTTTTGGAGCTCGCCGGAGCTCTGTGAGGTGGCTGGGGAGGTGCGTGGAGGGAGAGGGGACTACCTCCGTGCTCGGTTGGAGGCGAGGGGTGCGGAGCAGCACGGTGACGAGGTGACCTTCTACGGCGGCGCGGTCGTGGATCCTGCGAGGACAGAGCGAGATGGGTGAGAGGAGGAAATCGGAGGGAGTTTGGCGGCGACTAGGGCGTCGGCGAGCTCACCAGGGAGAAGTCCAGGGCACGGCGAGGCACGGGGCAGAGAGAAATGGGAACGTAGCTCAAATTTTATAGGCGCGGTGGTGAGGCGGGGCTCAGCGTTCATGGGGTGTTCCCTGTGCACCCACAGCAACGGTGGGGCGGGGCACGGCGCCGGCTTGGCGTGGAGCGGCGGGGCACGAACGCGATGGCGTGGGGAGTACGGTGGCCCCGAAGCCTTTAATGGCTATGCGACGGAAATGGAGGCGGTCCGCCGGCCGAAGTCTGCGGACGCGAAGCGGACCGGGTCCAGCTCGGCGCCATGGAGGCGGGATGGGATGGCGACGCGGCGCTCCTTGCCTGAGGCTGCGAGCAGCGGAGGAAAGAGGGAGAGAGCGAAGAGAGAGAGTGAGAGAATCAGGAGAGAGGGGATAGGGAGGAAGTCGGAGGGGATAGAACTGACATGCGGGTCCCGCAGGTGGTGGGGCCCACATGTCAATGGAAGAGGAGGCGTGGCCTGGCTCTCCCTTGGCTGGCAGGCCATGGTCGAGCTGGAGGCCGGCGCTGGGCCGCGCTGGCCAAGGCGGAAAGTGGGGAGGTTGTGGGCCGAGGCGGCCCACTGGCTGAGGAGACCTTTTCTATTTTTATTCCTTTTTATAATTACTCCAAATACTTTTATATAAATTCATAAAATGGGAATTAAATCTTTTAGCAAAATTATTCATCTCAGAAATTATATTTTCACCTAGGCACACAAAATATAATTTAAATAAAATACTTCTCAAGGTTTATTTTGTAGAAAAATACTTAGCATGGTTTGGGGTTTCACACAAACTGCAAACATGGGAATTTTGTAGAAAAATATTTTAATGCAATAATTGAGATGTTAAATGGCATGCCATGATTTTAAGTAAATATGATTTTGAAATTAATTAACATGCTAAATTTTATTTAAAAATTTGGGATGTTGCAAACCTACCCCCCTTAAGGAGAATCTTGTCCCCGAGATTCGGTATTTGTGGAAATAGTCCAGGGGTTTTGCCCGGAGTCTGCTTCGAGTTTTGGTACGACCCTATCAAGGATCTCAACAGGGTACTCTCGAATGCTAGATCAAATTGTGGGCCAATCTCTTCAAAGAATCCTTTCCCTTGGAACGTCGAGACGTTCCCTCAGTTGGAAGGTGCACGTCTACTGGGGTCTTCTAATACAAGAATGATGATTCTTGGCCACCGGGGCGAATGGGTAGTCGGAGGGTACAACGAGAGGGTTGGTATGGGCCGATGGATATACACCTGGGTTTACAACAGAAATCCTTTCGAAAGTTTTGTCAAACCTTTAAATTGTAAACTCGAAGTGTTAGTTTTATTTGAAAGGTGGTTTTCAAAACCAAAACCGCGAGATAAGATTTTTGCTTAAATTATTCATAAGAGGAACGGAGTTTTGAAAGTGGTTTTGGAAAGAGTGCTTTTGGTGCATAAAAGATACACGTTTTGCTTTTGGAAACCATACCATTCTCAAAAATCTTTTAAGAGGACAACTTTGGCAACTTAACTACTTGGGGTTCTATAAAGGTTTTAAAACAGACGGCAAAATTTATCCTTGAAAGTCCTTGATGGCGGGGAAAACAGGTCTTGTTGTTGGAAACATTCGAGTCGTATAAATCACACCCATTTCGTTGAATTGATTCGAGAGTGGTTTTCGGAACAACATTCTTTAGGAAACTTAAAAACACAAACCCGAAAAGGTACTTTGTAGTTTGGAAATGGCAGGACTGAGCAATGTTCAAAAAATGCTTTAGATGAAATTCATCATGCCGGGGAAGAAAATGTGCACTTTGTTGTTTTCAAATAAGGTCCTCTTTGATAGCTTGTTTAGTTCTAGTTTAGTTGTAGTTGGGAAAATTTGACTATTTTGTATAGGCCATATACTTTATTTTTTGAAAATAATTTTTTTAGGACTTTGTAGGGTTTTTCTCAAAGATCTCAAGAATATTTTTTTAATAATTTATTTAGCTTTTTCAAAGCACATTCAAAGATGGTCAAATTTTTCCAACTATAACTAAACTAGAACTAAACAAGGTATCAAAGAGGGCCATTTGTCTTGTAGGAAATGTCTTTAGGTCACATTTTTAGGGAAATGTTGTCTAGAAATGTTTTTCAAACTTTTTCCCGAAAGGTATTTTCCGAAAACCGTTTTCCCGAAAAGTTTCTCGGAAAGGAAGTTTTCAGAAAAGGTTTTCAGACGGTGTTTCTTAGCAAATACCGTTCAGGAAAGTCTTTCAGAAGACGCTGTTTAGAAGATGGTTTTTTTCGGAAACGTTTTTCAAGGATGTTTTCTAGAGAATAGTTTCCTGAACACCTCCTTGTAACTCAAAGCCAAATGCGCAAACTAGCGATGAATGTATAAACTTTGGAGTTTGGAAATCTATTTTCATGAGGAGAAAAATTTTGAAAATGATTTTCTTTCCTGGAAAGTGATTTTTGGACATGCAAAGGATGTTTTTAGGCAAAAAGATTTTGTGAATCCACAGGCTGGGTAGGTGAACATTTTGGGTCACCAAAGACGATTTTTTTTTATATATACACTATTTTTCAGAAGGTGTTTTTCAGAAAATGTTTCTGAAAAGGTGTTTTTTTTAGAAAAACAAATCGTTTAAACAATAATAGACAAGCCTGAGCTTTACGTTTGAAGTTTCCTTAAATACTTTAGGTTGCTCAAGTACTAACTTTTTAGAAAGCATGACCTGAAGCCTTGCTGAGATCAAATGGTAAAATCTTAAGTAAAAGGTCTCATGTTCCCAATTTTCTTTTGAACACAAAGCATTGGTCAATGGCTCAAATCCCTTTGTTGAAAACACACCTTCTTGCAACCAAGGTCAAACATGTAATTCGATGGAGAGAACATAAGGTTGGAGTTTGAAAGCCTTCAAAAATCTTTCTATGTTAGAAACCACTTCATTTTATGGGGAGAGAAATCGTTAAAAGTGATTTTTGTTTTGAAAAGTAGTTTGGCGATGAGTTTTGAGAACGCGTAAAGAACATTTTGAGCAAGATGCCTTTATGAAAATAAAGGGCTGGCTAGGTGAAAGTTTTGGTCGTTGAAGACAAGATTTTACCTTTACAAGACGGTTTCGGAAATGAAAAATATGGTGTTAGGATAAGCTGCATTTTTTTATATATAGAAACTACACATTACAGGAAAACAACTTTTCGGGATCCTTTTTATGAAATCACTGGTGACAAAGAACGATAAAACTTTTGTTTATATATGGATAATATTTGTGCTTTATTAAGAGCATAAAACTTCATAATTTCTAAACCGAGATAGATAAAATCATTTTTGTACTATAAAATCAATTCCAAGTGCGAAAATATTTTTTTTTGTAATTTGGGTGAAAGCTTGTTTTCGCATTAAAGGCTTTTTCTTTTGAAAAAAATACAAAGTTTGGAGAAAAACTCAATGGATTCAACCACAGAAAATAAGTGAGGCTCGTAAAAGTACTTTAGGAAATGTGGTAGGTATTAACAATAATTAATGAATACCACGGGAGGAAAAACTTTTTATTGTTTTGTTTTAACATATACAGGAACTTTTGGAAATGAAAACTGCGTTTATAGGAAAACATCCGTTTGGAAATCTTCTCATAAAACACTGGTACAAGGGAGTACCAAACCATAATTTCGACGAAGGATAAATCGTTGTGTTTTATGAAGCCCCATAGATTTTCGAAATAGAACATTTTCAAAAAGAAACCTTAAATTGCCTTTGGCCCAAGCTGTGGAAATGGAACACCATTTTTTTTGTAAATATATAAATTGTATTTAAGGGTGGAGTTTTGAAATCCATACATCAATATACTTAAAACTAAAGCCAAATAACAGACAAACATTTGGTGAGAAAATGGGGAAATTAGTTTTTTTTGGAGGCCTTGAAAGAGAGGAAGCCAATGTTTTCCAACCATTTTTGTGTCAGATTTAAACATTAAATAATTCTTTAGAAATCAAAGTAAAATTTTGTCTTAAGCAAAATCAGAAGACTTTGAGTGCACTCAATAAGGCATAGGCAAACCTATTAGGGTAAGCAGTTGCTTTCAAAAGTAAGGCATTTGTATTGAAACATTTTATTTTCGACATCACACTTGAAATATGATCTTATAATCATGCATCCGAATGGAAACACTTGTAGACAAGCAAAGCATTCTAGGGAGTGGAGAAAGGTTAAATTTCAAAAGGGTTTTTTTAAAGCGACCAAGGTGTGAACAATTTTCTTTTACCAGGAACAAAATCAAAGCAAAACAAGAAGGTGTTTAGAACAATTATATTTCTTCAAGGCAAAACAATTGTGTTTGATTTTTTTAAAAAAATCTATTTTACAAAATTTTAAGTAAGACATAAAGTCCTCCTTTCTTAAAATTTAAATACCTCAGAATTTTATGGAAAGCAACGAGGTGAAAGAAATCATATTACATTATGGGTATTTTCTTAGAATCACTTTCAAATATCAAATATGACCCTTAACACGTTTGAAAATATCCCACGCAGTTTTTTTTGAAAGCCTTTTCTTTTGAAGAACGGATGGTTGGAAATCAAAGAGATTTAGGACGGGGCAATGTGTGGAGCTCAGGAGGGTGGTTTACACGCGGATCCCTACTTTATAAATCACGGTGAGAACTAGGTTGTGGGTTATATTGAGAAGCAGGATCTAGGGGTTTTGTCAACATAAGTTTGCTCAATAGTGGTAAGGATAGAAAGAGAGTGAGGATGAGGTGAAACACTTGCATAGTTAGGGGTGGCTCTATAACCATGGCCTTGAATGATACCCCTTAGAAGAATGAAAATCTCCACATACAAGGGTGACAGGAAGTGACTAGAAATAAAGGGGGTCTAATTTATCCATACCAAAAATCATTTTAAAATCATGCAATTTGGCACAATGCAACACACAAATATTATTATTACATCCACATAGTTCCAATACAAAGGGGGCACCGTACCACAACGTACCGGTACGGTCCGCCCCGGGCATACGTACTAGCTACGTCAACGGAAATACATGAGAGGGGGGTTGCAACACTAATACATGGGAAGACTAACAGGTAGTCAAACTAACCCAGAGAATATATGCTAATAGGATGGCGAAGAGGGTAGCGAAATACCAATGCGGAAGGTCCTTCAACTCCGCAAGGAAAAGGCTGAGCTCACTCGGCCCGGGGGGGTCATTAGGGCTTGGGGACCGGCTTCGATTTCTCCTCTTCATCGCGAGAGCGACGAGGCGACGAGGCGGTGGCACGAGGTGTGGGCGAAGGGTGAGTGGACATTTAGTCAACGGTAGACAAAAGAGATTTTATGCTTGTCCTATCTACATTTTCGTCCTGCGTTCGCCACTAGCGTGGTGAGTTGGGTAGCGGCTATAGCCTCACTAGCATTGAGGAAGAAGGTGGATGACATTTAGTTTAAATATGCTACGAAGACAAACGAGACAAGGGTAGCATTATTTGAATTTAAAAAAAATGGAAAAATGGAACATGTGGTGCACACAATAGTAAATATTGAAGAATCTTGATTTCGTATTGGCCTCTATTGCAAATTAAAAGGAAGAGTGATAAATACCGAAACATGGTTGAGCAGTGACATATATCCTATCAACTCTAGGGATTGACTCCCTCACAGATAGCTGGATCCTTATAAGGCTGCCCAGTCGATTTTCTGGGTAACTGGATTGAGATCCAACGGCCCATATCTCCCCTCCTTCTCTCTTTTCTCCCTCTTCCTCCCCGCGTCTCTCTCTCGGTTTCGCCCACGAATGCGATCCTTCTCCTCTAGAGCCGCCGCCGCTCCGGCCCCAGCTCTCTTCTGCCACTTTGCCACCCCGCCCACCCTAACTCGGCCGGCGCCTTCAGCCCCCGGCACCGCCGCCCCAGCCGCCTTCACCCCCTCACACGGCTCCGGCGCCGCCCTCACTTCATCTCCAACCAACTGCCAGACCGCCGCCTCCCCCGTCCATCCCTCTAAGCCCGACAGCACAAAGATCCCCACCCCCAATCCCAAACCCAAACACGGTACGACGGTCGCCGCGGACAAAGACGAAGACGGTGCGGTAGTCGCCGGCGAGGAGGAAGACAGTGGCGGTCGCAGGTGATCTCCCTCTATCACTGCCCCTCCCCCAAATTGCCCGTGCCGGTGAGCAAGGGAGGCAATCACTTGGGCGAGTGAACTGCTGTCCAGACGACTGCCAGTGAGCAAATCCGTTAACTCTAATTAAAACATTTTACCCACACAAACAGAACTCTCGTGCCAACCAATTTATTAGATTTTTATGTAGCACACGGCAGTCCAGAAACAAAACGAAAAGCCCGTTTCTCCTATTTCTTTGTCACGCACCAAAGCCGCGAGCCCACTTCCATGCTTAATTATTCACCACCCTCGTTTTAAGTTGATTAGCCACCGAGTTCGCGTCCGTATCATCAAACCATTAGGTCACTCTTGGTCCGCCATAATTTTCCTCGAGATAAGAAACATAAACCAATAGTCCACTAATCAACTCCAATTAACGCTAATTCTACTTAGATGTCATACTCATACACAGGTGCACAACGCGGAGCGTTGCATATGGCCACGAGAGCGCCATCCGTTTGTTCGTCCAACCAGTAGGCGCGAATCGCGAGGTTTTGGCAGCGGACTTGCTGACGCAGATCATTCCATTCTTGGTGGCGTCGAGAGCACCGCTGACAAGGCACTGGTCGCGCCACCCAGCCGCCGACGCTGGGGCTGAGCAGCCTCCCACAAAGCGACAACTGAACTGAAAGGGCCTCCTCTTCCTCCTATGCCTCCCAAGCCCCATGAATGCAGTTGCAGATAACCATACATACACATATCAATCACATTTTAAGTTGAACCAAGCTCTCAACCAACAACAACTCTGTTCCAGAAGCAGCGTATGTGGCAGCTTAGCTTTGATATATTTCCAGCCATGTTATCTCCAAATTGAGGTATCTACAGAATATATACGAAGAGCTTGTCCTGAAGGGTAGGCCTGTGTTGATGATGGAAGATGCGTTATTTTGGTTGGTTGAGCCTCCATGATGACTTGAAGAGGAAGTGAGCACGCGCTGTAGCCTGTAGTGGAAGCTTTGCGGGTGGCAAGCTTAATTGCTTTCAGTACAATCACGAAAGTTCCATTTACTGCAGCAATCAAGCGAGGACTACATCAATTTTGGTGGATTTGAGCGGATGCATATAAAAGCCAGACATTGGCAGAGCTCTAGCCTCACAAGTGCAGACTTTGGGCGCTTGCAAGTTGCGAGACAGACACGATAAACATCAGTTTCAACAATTTCCCAAACTCAAATCGAAATGATTATCGAGCATGTGCTTGTAGTTTTTCCACAGGGGCCATACGATGCTAAACAGAACAAGTTTCTAAACGTAGGTGTACCACTACAACAAACGGTCACTAGCTCATTCATCGGTCTCTCATATTTTCTTCGGACAGACATAAGTCAACTAAAACATAATAATTGTTTCGTCGGCCCACTCAAAATCGACAAATTATATGTATATTTGTTGGCTTTTCTTTCGACCGATGAAGGTAAGAGTCGGAGCCATGTCCACTATTTTTAAAAAAAATTTAGAAATTTTTAAAAGTAAGGTACATATGTTATGAGGATAATAAACTATATGTAGTCTAGCTAAAGAATCTCATACAAGTCTTACCCGTTGGGGATAGAATGGACCATCGTAGAACTACCTAATACTGAATATTTTCGTAAGACATATATGTAGACGTTCGTGATTACAGTTTGCCAGCTAGCAACCATTCTCGTGAGCAAACACCGTGAATTTATTTTATACTCTCCCTCCGTATCAAAATGTTTGTCACTTTTGACTTTTAAATAAACTTTTGACCATTCGTCTTATTCAAAAAAATTATGTAAATGTCATTTATTTTATTGTGACTTGTTTTATCACTAAATACATTTTAAGTATGACTTATTCTTTTACATATTTGTGCTAATTTTTTGAATAAGACGAATGGTCAAACGTTTGTTCAAAAGTTAAAAGTGACAAACATTTTGATACGGAGGGAGTATATAGATAACAAAAAATGTGCTAGCCTCTACGTCATGGATAATATGTCTTAATACAACCATACCAAAGCAAAATCTAAAATTGTTTTAAATAAAACAAACATATCAGGAAACCATTCAGGCATCGTTTAATTCAACGGAAATGCTTCCCATTGCGTCGGACGCCCGCGGCCTAGCAGCACAGCCCAGCACCAAACGCACACGCGCCTTGCTGATGTTGCTGCTAGCAAAAAACGAGCAGTTCATTTTTTTGATTTAGGCCCTGTTCTTTTGAGCTGATCTAAACGGCTGAAATGACCGAACTTCGAGAGCTTCTCGAGGTAGTCTCGAGATTCGGTTACATTTCGTTTGACTTGTTTTTTAAAGCGTTAGGACCCATCTTCAAAACAGCGAAAAAACAGACTCAAAAAACTCAAAGCATATGTGTTTTCAAAACGTAGATAAGTCGTTAAGCTGAAAAGAACTGGGCCTTAATTTTCTTATTTTTGTCTCTATTTCATCTCGAGTCCAAAATGCATGGAACAAATTTCATAATTCATCTAAAATCCTGATTAACTCATTTTCAATTTTTATTTTTTTATTTTTTAAATTTTTCATTAGCCAAATTATTTCAACAGTCTATACAGATTATTTCCAATAGGCTAAACTAATTGTTGCAGCAGGCTAGACATATTGTTCCAATAGAAAAAACTAATTGTTACACTTGGCTAGACATATCATTCCAGTAGGCTAAACTAATTGTTTCAACAGGACAAAAATATTGTTCCAATAGGCTAAACCAATTATTTTAACAGACTAGATAGATTGTTCCAACATGCTAAACTAATTGTTTCAACATGCCAAACATATTGTTCCAACAGGCTGTACAAATTATTTCATCAGGCTAGACAAATTATTATAATAGGCTAAACTAGTTGTTTCAGCAGGCTATATATATTGTTCCAATAGGCTAAACCAATTGTTTTAGCATGCTATACATATTGTTCCAATAGGCTAAACCAACTATTTCACTTGGTTATACGTCCACTAGACAAAAGTAATTGTTTCAGCAGGCTAGCTATATTGTTTCACCAGACTAAACTTATTGTTTCATTGTGATAACAAATTGTTTCAGTAACTTTTTATATAACAACATTGGTCTTGTTTTACTCGTAAAAATATGAGGAACGCAGTGGTGCAAACGGTTCGTACATTGGAGCAGCCAGTCAATATCTATGGCCGTCGAAAGAGAAAACTGAAAGGAATCTTTTCGCTTACGTCATTGCATGCAAACAGGGAGAGATTCGCGAGCACGCTGCTACAGACTTCGAAACAACGGCGGGAGAAGTTTGTTCCAGTAGGGGCGCAGAGTTGTTTCGGCTGGTGGACGCTTCGTTGTTGCGTCGTTGTTGCCTTGGACTGGACCGGCGCAACGTCCGATCGCACGCGTGCGTTGGACGTCCGTCCCCAAGTTCGAGCCTTAATTCAATTATTAAATTGCCATCCATTATTGATGAAGCAAGACATGGCTATCACCTCCGGCAAATGACACACAATGAGTATTAAATCTTGTTCATCCTCATTCTATAACAAGGACCAATGGTGTAACCAGTAGGCTTCTCTAAATATGATCTGTAAAAATGACGAACATTTTTATTTGTCAAACACAATATCGTTTTGACAATGCCAAATAGCCCAACATCAAGTTGTTGTGCCAACCAAATTTGTTTTCTTTTTTGCTATCAACATGTTCATCTTCGTTAGTCGGGATAAAAGTCACATGAATGGTCCAAATAAGAGTTGTTGCCCATTTAAATGTAACAACTTATTGGGCATTTAACCCTAAAGAAATATGGACTAAACTCAAAACTGCTCTAGCCACATAACATTGAAAAAACAAATGATAAATAGTTTCATTGTTTTCATAGAAAACACATCTATGGCTACCTTTTCAATTTCATTTGGCAAGATTATTTTTGGTCAGGATAATACTTTTCGTTAGATACCAATAAAATTCTTAATGGGCCGTTGTTTCCCTCTCAACAACTAAACTAGGCACATAGGAGCGAGAGAAATTTTCAAGCCCCTGCGTCGTCCTGAGCGGGCAACTCGGGCGGCACCCCAAATCCTCCTCCAACCACCCACCCGCCGAAACCCTAGCTCGCCGGCGGCGGCGGCGCCTCCGCCACCGCCGGCCCTCCCTTGCCTCCTCCTCCCTTCCTCCCCTTTCCTTCCTCCAGTCTCCTCGCTTGCGGCTGATCTGGTCGGGGCCGGCGGCGCGGAGGCCAGGCCAGATTCGGCGGCTGTGGGGGAGGTGCGACGGCGCGAGGGTCTGCAGCGTCAGGCGGCACCCGCTCCTTCTTCGGCTCGGCAGCGACGCCTCGGCCGCTGGGCGTCTTCCCTCGGCGGTGGCGGCGTTCAAGGGCCCAGCGAGATCTCGCCACTCCGCTCTCCTCCGCGTGGTGGCCGGCGAGGTCCCGCCGTGCGCCTCCCAGCGGTGGCGTGGCCTTCGCAGCGCGTGGCGGCACGGCCATGGTTCGCTTTCTGGCGGCGCTGCCGAGCAGCGGTTCGCCATGGCCGACGCTGCGGCGCTGCTTTGGCGCGCCGGGCAGGCGGGCGGCGCGGCGGGCGCTGTAACCATGGGCGCTGGCTGGGCGGTGCGGCAACGGGCGGCGCGGCTCGACGCCGCAGCCTAGGTGGCGGCGCGGCTCCTCTTCCCTACCAGGTCTGGTGGCGTACGGTGGCGTCCATCCCCCTCGGCATGGTGGTCACACGGCCTCCTTCATACCCTCCTCAAAAGTCGCGACGGCGCCCGGTGACCTCCTTCCCCCATCCCCACCCCCGTTCTGGCTGGTTATGGTGGCGGCGTTTCTTCCTCCTCAGACCAAAGTCAGGCAGCGCTTGAGTCTGGCGGTGAGCGGCCCCGGACCGCCCCTTGCTAGTGCCGATGGCTCCTCACGGTGCGGGCACCTTGGTGGTGCTTGTGGCTGCATTCCTCCCCTGGCCCGGCGGCGTTCCTCTCCTGTGTCTCGTCCGCCCGCCGCGCGTCATCCCTCGCAGGACGCCCGGCTTCCCCCTTTCTTCTTCGTCCCCACCTTCGCGCAGTGGTGGAGCTCGGCGCCGGCTTTCCCTCTTCCTTCTTTCCCTCCTCCTGGGCCTGTCTTGGTGGAGACCGCTCGGAGGGGACCACTCTGTGTTTGGCCGGATCCGCGAGCAGGAGGCCCGGATCTGGCGGTGCGTCAGCCGGAGTGGTCGGAGTGGGTGTGCTCCAGGGTCGTTGGTCCAGTGGCCTCGTAGCTTGGCGGAGCTCGGCACCGGCATCTTCTTCTCCTTCTTCCCCCTCCCCCTGAGCTCGTCTCAGTGGAGGCCGTTTGGGGGGTCTGCTTTGGTAGTTGGCCGGAGCGGACGGAGCGGGTGTGCTGTAGGGGCGTGTGTCTGACGTCTCCTTAGCTCTTCCTATGGTGGCGTGGTGGGCTGTTGCCCGTACTTCGGTGATGCTGTGTTCCCTGTCTCTACATTGGTCCCATCCTCGCCTTCTTGCCTCCCCTCCCTGCGAGGTGCTCGATGGCGTTGGTTGGCGTTTTTCGGGGTTAGGGTCGGCTAGCGTCGCCTTGGTGGCGTGGCATCTGGTCTACTTCGCTTCCTGTGCGCGGGCCATCCAGAGTGGTGGCCCCTCTCTGGCGGCGTTAGCTGATGACCTTCTCCGATGGCGTCCCCGTTCTCCGCCTCTTGGCTCAGTCCCGCCCTCGCCGTCTAGACCCTCCCTTTCTTCGAGGTGTCGGATGACGTGGGCGGCTTCTTTTGTGTCGGGCGGTGGCGCTCGTCGACGCTCTCCAGCTCTGCGTCTTCGGTCGGTGGCTCAGTCTTCTGCTGTTGTCCTCGCTCGGAGGCCTTTGCCTTGTACGCTAGCGGGCCAGGTTCTGGCCGAAAGCCCTGCCTTCTCGGGCTGGTGATGGCGTCACCCTTGTGTCGTTTCCCTCGTTGGAGGCATCACCATTTGGACCTTGGCTTTGGGTGAAAACCCTAGCGGTTTAGCGACGGTGACGGGTCTTCCCCGTCACTACCTTGTTGGAGGCGTCGTGGTTGCCGTTCTAGCATTGTGGGTTTCCGTTGGGTCTGCTGTTGCAGAAGTCGCTCGCTGCTGTGTGAGTGTTGGTTGGGTGTCCGGCGGTGGCCGGTGTTATCCTTTTTCTTTTCTGTACTATATCTCTCTCCTGTTCGGCTTTTGTTCTAGGCGTCAACGGTGGGGCTGCTTTCCTTCTCCCCTATAGGTGGTGTTCCCGGTGGTGACCGGTGGTGTGTCTGGCTTTGGTCAGGTTTGCAGCGGAGCGCTGTGGTTGTACTCTGTGCGTGCATGGGTTTTTTTATTTTATTTTCTCCTTCTGATCAATGAAATAGGACGGCAGTTCTCCTGTCCCTCTTTCAAAAAAAAATCTTAATTTTAAGAGGTATTTCAGACAAAATAAAAAATTGTTCGGTTGAGAAATAGAATGATTTACCAAACTTTTGATACAAAGAGTGGACCGTAAAATTCCCATTCTTGGTAAATCCCAATGTTAATTAATATCTCTACCAAGTCCCAATTGTATATTCGACTAGCTGTGCTGCGCGCCCGTGGCGGGCGCGCCGAGTGCGGGGAACAGCGGAAGGGTGGAGGCGCGCGTGTGCGGGAAAACGGCGCGGGGCCGGGAGAGCTCGTGGGCGCGCGCGTGGCGGGGGAAGCGCGGGCGCGCGGGGCGTGCGCGTGGGGGGGAAAAAAAGGGAAAAACGCGAGCGCATGCGGGGGATCGAACCCGCGTCTCCCACGCGAAACCCATCCGCGCTAGCCAACCGGCCGAAGCCGCCGCGTGCCTGCGAACCGCGCGGAGGAAAATCTTTTATACGTTAAACCGAAACCAACGGGCTGGATTGCTCGGCTCGCGCGATCGGACGGCAACCGCGGCGCCGAGCGGACAGACCATCCACGTGGCGCACGGAGGCAGCTCGCGGGCGGCAACTGCGTTATGTATTATTTATAGATAAGCGACTGATCAAATTGTCCAGTCCAAAAGCTTGTGACCCACTAGAGCCTAGAGATAAAAGACTTGAATAGGATAAGTGCTAAGCACCGTAGCTACAAATCATGCCTTTTCTGAACAATTTGCTAGAAACGAATTTGCTAGAAAATGTGCTTGCTTCGGGCTCATTTGCTCACGAACAGAGCCTGAGCTGCTCACAAGCCTCAAGCTCAGGTTCCAGCCGTCCTTGTGTTAAGTCAACTTCGGCTGTTCCAAAAAACTTTTTAAGTCTCAAAAACTTCTGCAATTCCAAAAAACACCCTTCATGTAATTATGATGTTTGAACCTGTCTTTGTTTTTTTGGTGTTCGACACACCTTGCCTTTAATGTTGTCTGCTAAACGTTTTTAGAGTAAATTGCACCGATGGTCCTTGAGCTTACCTCACATGTGCGCATAAATCCAAAACTAACGAAACCACTTATTTAGGTGTCTAAACTTGTGAAACCGTTACACTTAGGTCCAAATGAGGTTTTGTAGGGTGGTTTGCTGACTTAAAGTAACACATGTTCAAAATATTCATATTTCCCTAATTTTAAATTTAAAAAATAGATTCCAAAATTGTAAATTGAAACTATAAATCCATAACTTTAAATTTTAAAAAATAATTCTCATAATTTTTACATATCAAAAATAATTTTGGTATTTTAAAAATTAAATGTCGGACTATTTAGTTTTAAAATAATTTCCATACTTTAATAATTTCAGTAAAATAATTTTTAAAATTTTATATTCCACATTTTTAACCTTTTGACATTCAAAATTTTGAATTTTGTGAATTTAAATTTATTGAATGAAATTTAAACTATTAAAAAATTTAAAGAAAATCTATAGAAACTTATTTTAAAATTAAAAATTGAAAAGACACTTTTAAATCTACAAATTTTGAAATCCATTAAAAAATCAAATCCTAAAAATCATATTTTGGGATTTTAAATCCTAAAGACTTTTAGTTCAAAATTATGAAATACGCGTTTATTTCCATGCATGGCCACAAATGCATAACAGAGCCACATGACAGGTGACGTGGTAGTTCATGTCACCAAACCACCTTAAAAACTGCCCTTTGAACTGAATGTAACGGTTCCATTAGTTATAGATTTATATGCACAGATAGGATAAGTTTAGAGACCCATGATGCAATTTACTCTTTTTTTTTAAACTTTTTTGGGACTGCTAGCTTATAGCTCACTACATAATTGATCTAGTCCTCCTTCGTGACTCTTCTCCAAAAAAAAAAAAATCACCACTGAGGTGACGAAGATATTCATCAAGCCCTTCTTTCTCAAAATTGTCATGTGACGAAGCCAAAGGTTTTTATTCAAAGATTTAGCACTAGCAAAAACTTGTATATATTTTTGAAGGGGAGTTAATATACAATATATATATAGATAGTTTGGATTGGTAGAAGAGAGAAAAAAAAAACATTTGGTTCTTGGCGGATCCAGAATTTATACCAAGTTTTTGGTAAAACACCCCATGTATCAGACTGAATTGTCGATCGATACAATTTACAATGTCATTCAATAAAAAAATCCCTTATTTCATTTTGAGACAGAGGATTTTAACTTTGGAATTGCTAACGAGACCCTTCTGAGTACCGATGCTTATTGTGAACTCATCCCATAAAATCCGTAAATTGCAGCTCCAATCTATATTCTTTACTTGGCAGAGCAAAGGATACTCTTGGTTGAACTTGACTTGGTGGCCTTGAACAGTTGAACCTAGGGATGCAAAAGGCTAGCCCTAGGGACACCCTAGTACATTTGAAATGAACTAAAAATTCAATTTCTATACAAACAAATGAACTATAGAGGGTCAAAGGGTATGCTTGGGTCGGCCCTTTTGCATCCTTACTTGGACCTGGGGCCTTAACCTCGAGAGATATGTGCCCCTTCTGAGTGCGGGATGTATCTCTCGGTTACCCTATTGGACTCCTCTAGACCATCTCAGCACAGGGCCAAGAGGATGTGTTGTTCTTGGCATGGTCTAGAGGATATATATGAATCGACCCTATAACGGTTCCTTTCCTTGATTAGACCAGAACAATTCTAGAGATTTTTTTTTGATAATGGAAGAATGATTAACTTTGAAGAACCAAACATCGAGTTGATACAGAGTCTTGAAAATATCTCCCGGCCTCTGCATACAAGATACACACAGCCTAAAGGATGATCAAACACTTGAACAAACACACTCTTAGTGGCACTCAATCCTTCAATTAGAACGCCACTCATGTGCCTGGGAAAAGAAGACCTTGGTCATCTGCCCCAAACGTTGCGTAGCATCCACAACTATAGATTGCAGCTCCTGCTTCTGCATCACAACCCAAGACCGAAGCCAGTGGGTAATAGTAAAAATAACCTGCAAGGAAGACACATTAAGTTTCTTTTGAAAGACTAGATCATTCCTATTTAACCAGAGAGACCAACAGGTGGTTGCTGCTCCTAGTAGGGCTAAACTTTTATATTTCTTGTCAATGCACGCTAGCCAGTTCCCAAACATGTTAGAAACGCTAGACGTTTTAGAGATTCCCAAAGACAAATGAATTAAGGTCCAGATCATGCGAGCAAAGCGACAATCAAAGAATAAATGCCTGATTGTCTCATCACCTTGACAAAAAACAACATGCTTTACTCCCTTTCCAATTTCGTTTGGCTAGATTGTCTTTGGTAAGAATAACTCCTCTATGAAGGTACCACAAGAAAATCTTAAGTTTTAACGGGCCTTTTAGTTTCCATAGTTTTTTTGTTTAGATTAGGAACATGCCTCCTAATCAAAGCTTGATAATGGGATTTCACTGAGAACTAACCATTTTGGTGCAAGTTCCAGCGAAAAGCATCCTTGTCATGTGTTAGCGAAATGTTGGCCAACCGCAAGCTAATAATTTTGGGCCAGTCAGAGAGCGCCGCCAAGATAGTTTTAGATCAGGTGTGGCTAAAACTTCTACAATAGTTAAAAATTTCCTTCTAGCAATACTATATAAGCCGGGGTACTGGTCTTTTAAAGCTGAGCCTCCTAGCCAAGTATCCTCCCAAAACCTCACTTGTGATCCGTTCCTGATATCTCTAAGGTTCCAAAGCGAAAGAAGTCTTACTTTGCCTTCATCAGGCCAGACCAAAAATGTGAGTCTCCTGGCTTCCACTCCACTTGCACTAAAGGCTTAGATGCAAGATATTTATTCTTAAGAAGTTCTTGCCAAGTCCCTTCAATAGTGAGAAGTTTAAAAAGCCATTTGCTCAATAAAGCGACATTTTTAAGATTTAGGTCATGGATTCCCAAACCCCCTTGGTCCTTAGGTTGACAGAGAATAGACCATTTGGCTAGGCGATATTTTTTGTTGTTCTCGTCACCTTGCCAATAAAATCGAGAACGGCAATAGTCAAGTTTCTTAAGGACTCCTTTTGGGATGGGAAAAAAGGACATCATGTACATCGAAGGCTGCTTAACACCAAGTTGATTAGTGTTAATCTTCCTCCAGTATAGAGGTGTTTACCTTTCCAGCTACTGAGTCTCTTTTCAAAGCGCTCCTCCACCTTCTTCCAATCAGTATTTCTCAATTTCCTATAATGAATAGGAATGCCTAAATACCTCAGAGGAAGATCTCCCTTCTTACAACCAAAGATATCCATGTATTGTTGCAAATACTCTTGGGCTTCACCAAAGCAGAGCAATTCACTTTTATGGAAATTGATTTTCAGCCCTGAAATTTGCTCGAATGCATAAAGTAGAAGCATCATGTTACAAGCTTTTTCAAGGTCATGTTCCAAAAAAGAATTGTGTCATCTACATATTGTAGAATAGATAAACCACCGTCGATTAGATGAGGTACTATCCCACCAATTTCCCCATCAACATTTGCCCTCTTAATTAGGATTGATAGCATATCCGCTACAATGTTAAAGAGAAGTGGTGATAGGGGATCCCCTTGTCGGAGGCCTTTCTTGGTCTGGAAGTAGTGCCCCACCTCATCATTCACACTGATTGCGACACTCCCTCCCGAAATGAAAGTCTTAACCCAAGTGATCCATTTTGGTGAGAAACCTTTCATTCGTAGAGTCTAGAGTAAGAAAGGCCATTTGACTTTGTCATAAGCCTTTTCAAAGTCTATTTTGAAAATTACCCCCATCAAGATTTTTCCTGTGTAACTCATGCATAGTTTCGTGCAGTATGACGACTCCATCTAGGATGTTTCATCCACGCATGAAAGCAGTCTGAGTGGGACTGATTATTTTTTTTGCAACAAAGCCGATCCTGTTCGTGGCCACTTTGGTAAAGATTTTGAAACTCACATTGAGGAGGCAAATGGGTATGTATTGTTGAATTATGTTGGCATCTTAGACTTTAGGTATGAGAGTGATCACACCAAAGTGATATTGGCATAGACTACTGCATTCTCCATTTCGGACATGCTTTCTTAATGTCTCCCATTCTCACTTGGATGTGATCTACGATGCATAGATGCACTCGTGCTTGCTGCATCAAGCTTCTTTTGTGCTGTGGCTAACCCAAACAAAAAGCACAACACTAGTGAATGAGAAGGGCATATCAATATCTTCTTATATATACATACAACTTTTTGAATCACTCTCCTCCCTATAGATTATAGATTGTGGACTCATATAAAACCCCGATAGTAGGTTAAATGGACAAGAAAAACGGGAAGATAGGTGTGTTGCATTTATTTATCAACAACATAGAGGATCAACTATGGCAGGTGTCCATTTTGTAATAAGTTAGCTCTCTGTAGCGCGCGTCTGGTGAAATACGTCTAAACCTCCTTTTATATTTTAACCATGTAACTTTTCTATTAAATTAATATACAAGACAGTTCTCCTGCCTTTTCTAAAAAAAAAACTATTACTGGCATCCAACCCTTAGGACTGATGGTTACTCCACGTGTTTGGTTATAAGGCTTATCATCCGGTTCCAAATCCCCATATGAACAATAAACAAATTTTGATCTCATTATTGGGCGTAAATCTTAAAGGACTATTGTTGGCATCAAGACTTGGCACTGCTAAAAAACACTCATCCTGCCATTTTGCTTTTTAAAAAAATAAAAATAAAAAGGAAGCGTCTTTGTAACAAGCACTTGCATTACAAGCCAAATAAACATTACAAAGCATTACAAACTATATCCGCGAGACTGCTTAATTCATTAAAATACATTAAGTGTCACAGTGATTAGTGTATTTTAATAAACTAAGCAGGTTTGCGGGTACCTGCAAAGCAAACCCACTTGCATTCCTATTGAAACCCACATGGTCATGAAGTCCTAAAGCCCAAAGGACCAAAAAGAAACGAACACCTCAATTATTACAGCCCAACAATTGGAACTCAATTATTACTCCTACATTGGAACTGCTAACATTCAGATAGAAGACACTTTTGTTCAACTAGAGGATATAGTTAGCATCCTGCTTTAGATAATCGAACAAGAGATGCATGGATCTGGGTTTAACACGAGTTGCAGCCTTCCATCTTCCTCGTCACACCAGCGGAAGGTTGTGGCACGATGAAGCACTTCATATTCCTCATCGTATCGTAAGAATCGAAGGTTATGGCATGATGGGGCGAGAGGTGCATGGATCCGAGTCTGCATTCTCGAAAAGAATTAGACGACGGATGCGCGCGCCTAAATGTCACGTCTACTCGGCCAAATCATTTTTTTTTATCTTCATGATCATCAGCGACATCCAATGATCAGACAGAGACAAAGATTCTAGCTCCATTTGCATGCAACATGTAAATTCTAGCTCTATACCTACTCCTTCGTAAAAGGGTTCAATAGAAAATCAATCATAACCAGTCCAATGACTGTTCAAGAATAATGTGCAAGAATAAATGGCTAATGCCTATCAACTTCATGAATTATCACTTGCATGAATCATACTAGCTAGTTTGCATGCTTTATCAGATGAAAGCGCAATGCAGCCACCGACTCTAGCAGAAAATTGATCTCTGAGCATGGGCGACAAACCTCACTGGATCTCATATTCCAAATCTTTTCATTCTCCATGACACGGGACATCTATAATCCAGTAAGCGAAACAGTGGACAAGAACACACATGGGCATGAAGAAAAGCAACAACTATCTATATTTCGAAAAGAAAAGCAACAAAGCTAACATCAATTTGTGCCTGTTCTGCTTTATTACTAAAGTCATCAGGTGCCATCGTCGATTCGTATGACAACATAGCATTCAAAAGGACAGAAACGATCAATCTATATTTTTTAGAACAAATATGATATAAGTCCAATCTATATAGACAACAATATGGTATCATTAACGTCATTCTTTCATTAACTTTAGTTTCTGCCGCGGGCAACTTGTTGCTGCTGGTTGCTCCTTCTGCATTATGTCTGCTCCGTAATCTCCAGTTTCTAACGGTTTTGGAAACCATGATGACCAACCCAGATAGCTCTAGCAAAATCGCTTTGAAATCTTGACGAAATCATACCTATCAGAACCTGGCATCGATGAGATATTATTACACTGTTACCCCCTGAACTTGCAGCCGATCTCACTTAGCCCCCTGAACTTCAGTTTTACTTTTTCGGCCCCCTGAACTTGTCTCCGTTTGCACGCTAGCCTCAAAACCGTTAGGGCATAATAAAAAAATTCAAAAAATTCATGAAAATTCCAGAAAAATTTATAAAAATCATTAAAAAATCATAAAATTCAAAAAAAAATTCAGAAATTCAGAACAAATCGTGCAAATTAAGATAATAATAATAATAAAATTTAGAAAAATCATAAACAAATTCAGAAAAATCATAAAAATTCAGAAAAATCATAAAAATTTCATTAAAAAATTCAAACAATCATAAAAAACATAAAATAATAAAACTCAGAAAAATCATAAAAATTCAAAAAAAACTAAAAATACCATAAAATCATGGTAAATTATGCTGCCCCACATTGTTTGTCGCTTTAGCTGCCTCACATTATGATTTTTTTCTGAATTTTTCATGATTTTTACATTTTTCCTAATGGTTTTTATGATTTTCTAAATTTTTCTGATTTTTTTACTTTTTTATAATTATTCTGATTTTTAAATTTTTTTTGCAATTTTATGAATTTCTTTAATGATTTTTTTTATTTTTTATAAGTTTTTCTGGAATTTTCATGAATTTTCTGAATTTTTTTATTATGCCCTAACGGTTTTGGGGCTAGCGGCAAACGGAGACAAGTTCAGTATAAAAAAGTAAACTAAGTTCGGGGCTAAGTGAGATCTACCGCAAGTTCGAGGGTAATAAAGTAATTTTCTCTCTAAAATAGCTAAAAAACTTGAAAGTAAAGCGCTATTGGATCAGATGCAAAAAAGAACAATAATGGACTCCAAAGTACAGTTTTTAGGATGTATGTTCAGTGTTCACCATATAGTTCTCCTAGCTGCTAGCTATATGTATCCTTTGTCTTACAGTGGGCAACAAACAAAAATAGAGATATTTTCCTGATTAGCTGGACTATTTCATCCTAAACACATATGGAATAACCAAATGTGAAAAAAAATGTTTCTGATCCAAAAGGTTTAACAAAAGCACCTTCTAGAGGAAAGTTAAGAATTCAGAACGGTTAACACTAAACAAACTGCCTCAAAAATGTGCGGAGACTTCTTTAATAATAGAAAAAAGTCAATTTTACATCGAGTACTATGGAGCTGCGTCTACGTAACCACTTGAACTATTAAGCCAGGTATTATACCCTACAAAATCAAAAAAATGTGCAGATTATCACCTGAAATTTGAGGATGGTTTTGCCACACAAACTGTGTACATGTGCAATTTTTGCCTCATTATCGCATCGTGCACACATTACCTTCTCTCTCTCTCTCTCTCTCTCTCTGTATACATGAGCTAGCGCAGGGGAGACCGGTAGCAAGGCTGTTGCAGCTGGCAGGGCCTGCGGCTAGGCGGTTGGAGGCGGGCACAGGGAGGCCGGCGCAAGGTGACTAGAGGTGGGTGCAGGGGAGGCCAATGGGTGGGGCCGCTGGAGGCGTGCACAGGGTAGGGTGGCGGCGGGGCAGCTGGAGGCTAGGGCGGTAGGCGGCTGGAGGCGAACGGAGAGCAGCGGGAGAGCTACTGGAGGAGGTGGGAAAGAAGATAGATAGATTAAGAAGGAAGAAGATTTATTCACTTACATGTGGGCCCTCACCACGTTATATGTATGTCAGATGCAACATCACCGCCACGTGGTCAATACCACCTTCACAGGGTTATCTACACCTTTTTTTGGTTTCGCTGAATAGAATACATTGTTTCATAATTCAGTGGGTTAAGTATACAAAGGTGCATAGTTTGTGATGTAAAATATAGTTTTTTTAAATAATATATGCATTGAGCAAGACACTTGACATAATCAAAATGGTCTAGATTCACTGAATTACTCGTAGCTATTTTAATCCAGAGCTAGACCTGCAATTTATTGTTTTCGAAAATGTCATTACTTTGGCGGTCTATGTTAGTTTTCATCGGTACAACAATAACAACTATCATGCTAACATGCTAAGTTGATTCCCACAATGACACAAAAGGCGCTAGGTGAAAGTTGCCGATTTTCATATTTGAGAGCAGCAAGACATGGGAGTCACGAAAATGGTCATATTGTCTTTGAGTAACATGAGTTGGCGGGGAAGATGGGACGACACATGGTCAAGGTCGGAGACAGGACGAGAAGACGCACAGGGAGGTTCAGTGGCTAAACAAGAAATTTTGAGCAGCCTAGACGAGATAATCGTGTGCAAATAACTATGGACAATTTTATATAAAAACAAGATTGTCAAGCGCTAATGACCATGGACAATCACAAGCTAGGCTTTGTTATTAGACCGTCCGGTGGCGCCCAGGTAGGCGCCTATGCTGCCTGGTTGTTGCGTCCACCCCGAGGAGGTTGGAGGTGGCGGGATGTTCATGCGGAGAGCCGATGTCGAAGGCGGCTTGTTAGTCGTGGGAGCAGGTGCGGAGGTAGCACGCACTTGGGGAGAGGATGGTGGGCATATAGGGCAGCGCATGGCCGGCGGCGCAGGGCTAAAGTCAAAGTAGACGCGCCAAATTGCAGGATCGGGATGCCGGCAAGGACGACACGCATAGAGGTTAGAGATAGTGTCGATGTGGCGGGGGGGGGGGGGCAGGCACGGAGGTAGAGAAGGTGGAGGCCGGTAAGGGGGTAGGTGGCTAACTAGAATGGTGATGACCAGTGAGGCAAATGTGGCGGTAGGAGGGTGCGGCCACTTGGTGGATGGGACGATGGTTGCAGCAAGATGGGGCAGGCGACAGCCAGTGGGGGGTACAGGGTCTACCATCAAGGGGCGGTGGCAGACCGAGGTGGTAATGACCAATAAGGAGGATGCAGTGTGTAGAGGGTGCGGCGGCCAGTAGAGAAGGCAGTGGCGGCAATAGGTTGGGACGGGCGGCAAGCGGTGAGGATAAGGGAGAAGGTGGGGGTGGCGACGGGTGGATGAGCACAGCTGGGGAAAAGATCAAGTCGAAGAGTGCAGTGCCGAAACTTTTGTAAGAGGAAATTCAGCTTTTGATTTAAAAATTTAAAATAAATACCAAGACGTTGCATGAATGAACTGTAATATTCAAAAAAAAATTGGGCTGGGCATGGAGGCAGCAACTGCCGCCGCTGCCCATTGCCATCGCCGGCGCCGGCGCCGCAGCTCGTCGCCACCGTCGCCCAGTGCCGCTTCCTATTCCTCGCCCCTCCCCCCTCGCTACTTGTGTTTCTCTGCGTTGCCTAGCCATGGCCGCCCTAGGGGCAGATGGGTGGTAGCCGGTGGTGGGGAGGAGTAGAGGAAGAAGGGGGTTGCGGTGGGAAGAGAAAAGGAGGAAGAAGGAGGGGGCCGACCAGTTGGAGAAGATCAGGAAGGTGGAAGCCGGCTATTGGCGAAGAAGCTAGGGCTTTGCTTGATCTTCGGCGATCTACTCTTGGGTAACTAATTGATGTGATTTTGTTTGTTATTCTTGCATGGGTATGATGGATCGATTGATTTGAGGCTTGGGATGGTAGATTTTTGGGACAAATCAACTAAATGTTTAGAGTTTAGTTACATGATGTTTATGCAGCAGCTTGCGAGTTAAATTCGTGGTACTTATGTCCAGAATCTGAGCACGGCCTTATAGAAAGAATTGTAGGTTATGCTCTTAGCTTTCCAACACATCCAAGAACGCGTGATTTGGCCTAGCGGTTTGGGAGATATGACCATTTTCGTGCTACTGTCCAGTGTAGGCCGCGACGGGGTTTATTATTAAGTCTTTGACATGTTGGACTAGATAATGAAATTTTATATGGATAATGATAGATGGTTGGTAAAGTAGACTTTTTGGTATAAAGAATTAAAAGCTAAGCTAGTTGTATTAGTTTCTCATGATGTTGGATATCAATGCTAGTTTGGTTGAATGGCATGTCTAATGCAGGCGGTTTTCTTTCGGGGTCGGCGTCGGCGTCGCCGTTCCGTCTTGTTGGTAAAAGAGGAAAGTATATGTTAAACAAATATTGGTTGGATAATATATGGCTAAGTGGTGGCTAAGTGGTTTAATGCTTTATGCTTGTCCTTGTGATATGGTTGGACATTTGGTTCTCGTAGCTATGTTATCTGAACTGTCTATTTATGTTATTTGCATTGCTCAAGGATGAAGGTTTGTGATAAGTGGATTATATAGGAGATTTTGCATCATGTGCATACGAGCCAGGTCGGTGAGAATGTCACTTTTGACTAGTCCGGTAAGGTCGGTGAGAAAGTCAAAAGTGACTAGTCCGGAGTACTCTGAAGTCCTACTTGGTAGGCACTCCACGGGAGTGGAGTATTTGGTCCCCGCCCTTCACAGGACGGGCAAGGTGCGGCATCGACGGATGTGCACCTAGCTATACCGGTATGAGCTCACAATACAGATGCATGTGCATTGCATTGTATCGAATGGATGAGAAGTGATCTGTTTGGAGTATTTGTACTAACAGTTGTTTATGTTTCTGAGAATGAAGGGTATGAATTTATGGAAGTGATCTTGCTGCTCTTGTATTTTGATTTCCCTAGTTTATACATAAACTTTGCTGAGTATTGTTGAATACTCACTCTTACTTTTATTTGGTTTTTAGGTTCAGGTGATGTTGATCATGCATGGGGATGGGAAAATAGGACCTGGACTCGAGCACTCACTACCTCTCAAGTTAAATTATTACATTGGTTTCATATGAGCTTTACTTAAATAGTCGAGTCACGTGTATATTGGAGAGTTGCAGTTATTGTAGTTTTTAAATTGGCCGCTGGTTGATAGAAATGGTTATTTGTTTGGTTACAAACTGTCTGCCGTGGATGTCCATATAAACAGAGGAGTTGTTGCCGAAATTTGTAGTTTTTCGTAAGGTTAGTAATATTCCAAGCCCGGTTGGGTTGGGGTGTTACAGTTGGTATCAGAGCCAAGTTTAGGTCTGTTATGGGTGAATCAATGATTTAAAATTAATATGCAACTATAAATTCCGGTTTTATGGTCTAATTAATTAACCAAGATCTGACACACTGATGCACACTTGGATGGGTATGGGTTTGCATTGCATTTACTTTTGTAAAATTGTTAATTGTCAATATTGTTGATTTATGCTCTAGTGCTTGAGTAATAGAGACTCCCTATGTTATTTTTTTATAATAAGCTTGTTGTTATGTTGGTTAAATAGAGGACATGAGTATGCTATGGTTCTAGGGTTGTGGGTTTGTGGTGAAGGACTTTCAAGTTCAACAGTACTTGGTAAGAGTTTATTTTTGGGAACTATTTCCAGGTGTTCTGATAGTGTTTTCTAAGCTCATGACTATGGTGGTGACTTAGTTTTAGAGATCTATTGGATCTTTCCATTTGCATTAGACATTCCGGTGACATTTTAAGGGCCAAGTGTGGTACCTTTCTTGGCAAGGCCTAAGGGTTCGAAGGAAATCTATGTTCTCCTTTTAATCGTCGGGGTTATTATGGTTGTTTTTCCTCTAGAGCCCAATTTTCTATTGCTTGGTTTCTAGCGTTGCGTCTTTCTCACTCGACTAGTCTATTGCCACCATTTAGATTTAGTAGTGAAGATGGTAGTATGCTTTTCAAAGTGTTGAGATGGGGTATACGTAACATCTGTTCAAAATGTTTATGTGTGGGCGTTACTATGTGGTGGAGGTAAGCAAGCTTGGTTGGTTTCAATAGGGTGTACTAGTCCAATACTTTTTGCAAAGTGATTACTGTATGTTGTGGCATGCCTTTGTCCCTTGAACAAACGATTGCCTTGTGACGGTTTCTTTAAATATACCCTTGACCTTGCTAGGATGGCTAAAACCGTGCTTCCTCCAATTCTGGTGAACTCGCTTTTCTAGTTTTCCCTTTGTTCGATGCTAACATTCCTGTCTAGTACTGAGGGTGTTAACATCCCCCGTACGATTGTTTCATTGGCTAGTCAGTTCTTTGGCCGTAAACGATGAGGTTGTGGATACTGTTAGCTCTAAGCTATAGTGACATGGAATTATCGCACTTTAGGCCGTCTCTAGTGCGGGAGGATCTGGCATGTTCTCTTTTGAGATGCTGGCTTGGCAGGAAGGAGGACATGGAGAATTGTGTTGATTGGCCTCTTTGCTTTCAGGTCAACCCTTCGTCTTTGTAGCCAATTGGTTCGCTAACATTAATAAGATCTAATGGAGTAGTTCATAGCCGGTTACCTAGATATTGAGACTGATATTGTGTTCTCCTCTTAAGCTTCTTTACAGCTAGTGCAAGTTTGTGTGACTCTTCCATTTGGTATTATGATGCTTTTATTCAGCCTTCTTATGTTGGTATCAATGGTTTGTGTCATGCTCTTCGGTGGTTTTTTGGACGGGCTATATGGGGGTCGACCTTGAACTTTTGTTCGTGTCCGTGTATCCTTTCCATGGTCTTCAATTTTGTGAATGAACTTGAGTTAGCTCTCGTACTGGGTGAGTAGTGCGAGCAACTAATGGCCTGATCAACCATAATAGTTGTTTGTACTACCCGCTCTAGATATGATGGTATTTTGTAATTTTACGTTCTCTTTTGAAAGTTCTTGGTGGGATTTCTGGCAAGGAGAGTATTGGGAGTGTGTGATTAGTAGTTGTTGTATTTAGCAATCTTTTGAGTGCTATTATTTTGGCACAAGTTTGCTTGAATTTTTGACTGACTGTTCGATAAGTTTGATATAAGTGATAATGATTATTGGTCTTATGGGAATGTTTTCTTGATTCTGCTGTTTGGGGCATGTCGTAGCCCCTTTGTAATGTAAGTGGTGACATTTTCGACGATGTTTTATATTTCAGTACAACCTATGACTGAATTTTTTGTTACACCATTGTATTGTTAATGGTTTTGGCATAATTGTTTTGGGGGAGCAAGCCTTTTTAAGATGGCCGTTTGGGCCGGTTACTTCCTCGGTTAGCTCATTCATTTTGAGGATAGTTAAAAGGAGTAACCGAATGATTTGTGGTGGAGATGGTTAATTCAGCATAGTGTATCCTAGGAGAGCTCCTATCCTTTTCATGGGAAGAAAGTTGGTAAGTGGAGGGTGTTGATTATCGTGCTCTCAGTTAAGTAACCATTAGGAATTAAATATTTGTTGCCATACTTTTAGGATTGGTTTGATCAATTAAAGGATGTTAAGGTATTTTCAAAAGATCGATTTGCGGCCTTGGTACAATCTTATTAATGTGCATGATTAGGAATTTAGGATATCAAAAGGACGTTTTCTTCATAAAATCTGGTTATTATGTGTTTGAAGCTGACTTTTGGATTAACAAATTATCTTCCTTTTTTTTAATGGAGAAAATGATAGCATTTTTGTACAAGTATTGGGAACTGGTTGTGGTGTCAGTCGTTGATATCCTTATTTATTCCAAGACCAATGACAAACAGGATCAGTGTTTGAGCCTTGTGCTTCAAACCTAGAAGGTCCCTTCCATGCGAGGTTTCTACAGTGGTTGAATGGAAGCAACCATCCATTGTAAAGTAAAGGGCTACTTCGACTTGGCCAATTATTATCGGGTTTCACGAAGGATTCTGTTGTCGTTACCAAGTTAATGTTTTGAATGATCCATGAAGGTGCATAATTTAATAGAGATAGGATTCAGAGCATAGTTTTGTGCATGTTGATTGTTTCCATTCCCATCCTTATGTAGCTAGGAATGGGGTTGATGGTTTATCCTAATGCATATTGTGGATAGGTGGTGCTTTTATGCAAGAGAAACGGATTGCTTATGTTTCTATGCTATCGAGGAGACAAGAGACAAAATTATCCAACTCGTGAGTTGGAATTTGCCATTTTGGCTTTTTTTCTTGAAGATTCAGGGGCTCCATATGTATGGAGAGCTTTGTGATACCTTCTCATATCACAAGGGTTTGAAATATGTCTTCGCCAGAGGGATCTAATTCTAAAGCAAGGAGATTGTTAGATTTGATCATTGGTATGTGACTCTGTGGCATCATCATGACAAGGCAAATGTTGGGTTTTCTATCCTCGGTCGTAATGTGATGCCTCCTACTCTAGGATGTCTAGTTTCTAGTCACGATCGGAAGAGGATTTCCTATAGCTATGTGGGTGTTGCCAAGCTGAGATTAAGTTACTTCTAGATTAAGCAATGCTGGAGTGGGTGATGTAAGTATAACAATACGATAGACTACTTCAGCAGATAAGGATGTAGCCCATTGAGGGTAAGAGATTTCACTCTTGTTGATGCTAGGCGTTCTGGTTTAAGGGGTTTTTGTTGCATGAAATTTTGAGGGAGGCCCATTGTATCCCTTGTACTACGTTTCCGAGTGAAAGCAGGACGTATTGAGATTTGGATTTGAGATAGAGATGTTAAGTTTGTTTCTAAGTTATAGTGGGGCCTTTAGAAGGCCTTGGTTGCACAGCTTTGTTTAAAGAATTGCATTTCACCCATAAAAAGAATGTATAGTCGGAGCGCACCATTCATCTTTAAAGGATCACTCGGCACTTACTAGATTTTCTTATAATATTATTTACCATACTGTCAATTAAATTGAAACTTTTGGCGTTCTTCTTAGACAGAGGTGTAAATTTCCATCGTGTTGGGACACAATGGTGAGAATGCAGTTTTGGGCTTAGATTGGGTCCATCAAATTGTTGATCAAGTGGCAGAGATTCGCTAGAATCTACTAGCCACCCAATGCTGGGGAAAGAGCTACGTTAATGTTAAAAGAGACCTAGAGTTCGAAGTGGGCGATTAGTTTTGTTGGGGATCTCCCCTGCCAAGAGTGGTATTCACTTTGGTACCGAGTAAAGTTGAGCCCGATGTATGTGGAATAGTCCTTGATAGTTGCATGTATTGGTAAGTCAATGAATCGCTTCACTACAAGAAAAATGGCCTTTTGTGACGTATTTTCTGTGACAACTGAGTAATCTGTCATTGATTTATGACGTTTATTCTCAAAAATGTCATAAGCAATAACCTAGGGATTTAGCACTACATTTTAGTGACGACTATGTTAGAGACGTCACTAAGGTCAATCCAAAATCGTCATAAAGCAGTAGTGAAATGTGTTGTGACGAAATAGTTATTGTCATATCCAATATGAAATCGTCACTAAGCGTCACCACTGTGTTTTGACATAATATTTATTATCATAGCGTCTTCTATCGTCACAAAGGTCACACCCCAAAATGCTTTTCACATTTTTCAAAAGCTTCTCCAACATTACTTTGGGTAATAACGTAGAAAATCTCCTAGGTTCTGTGTGTGGGGTGCACGATGTGTTCCATGTATGCATGCGGAGAAAGTACTTAAGAGATCTATAGCATCAAATACCACCAAAGACCTTGAATTTTGAGCAAGACCACAATCTAGAGTCCCAACCCATTAAAAAGTTAGCAGAGTCTGTGTGGGTGTTGAGGCACAAGATGTTGAAATATGTGAAGGTGATTTAGACGGACCAATTAGAGCGAGAAGCCGTTTGGGGGCTTGAATCAAGTATGCACGAATAGTTCCTATAGTTGTTGCTTTGAGTACGTAATGGAGTTTATTTACTTGTTGTTTTTGTACCCTTTAGCCGTTGAGCCTAGAATTCGAGGACGAATTCTATTAAGGGGGGAAGAATGTAATATTAAAAAAAAAAAATTGGGCTGGGCCAAGTGGCTAGCCCAGCCCACCTCGTGACCCCTTCTAAGGGTAGCAAGCAGGGGATGGATCCCCAGCCCTACGTGGTTTCTCTTTGGGCATGGAGGCAGCAACTGCCGCCGCTGCCCATTGCCATCGCCGGCACCGACGCCGCCGTCGCCCAGTGCCGCTTGATGTTCCTCGCCCCTCCCCCCTCGCTACTTGTGTTTCTCTGCGTTGCCTAGCCATGGCCGCCCTAGGGGCAGATGGGTGGTAGCCGGTGGTGGGGAGGAGTAGAGGAAGAAGGGGGTTGCGGTGGGAAGAGAAAAGGAGGAAGAAGGAGGGGGCCGACCAGTTGGAGAAGATGAGGAAGGTGGAAGCCGGCTATTGGAGAAGAAGCTAGGGCTTTGCTTGATCTTCGGCGATCTACTCTTGGGTAACTAATTGATGTGATTTTGTTTGTTATTCTTGCATGGGTATGATGGATCGATTGATTTGAGGCTTGGGATGGTAGATTTTGGGGGCAAATCAACTAAATGTTTAGAGTTTAGTTACATGATGTTTATGCAGCAGCTTGCGAGTTAAATTCGTGGTACTTATGTCTAGAATCTGAGCACGTCCTTATGGAAAGAATTGTAGGTTATGCTCTTAGCTTTCCAACGCATCCAAGAACGCGTGATTTGGCCTAGCGGTTTGGGAGATATGACCATTTTCGTGCTACTGTCCAGTGTAGGCCGCGACGCGGTTTATTATTAAGTCTTTGACATGTTGGACTAGATAATGAAATTTTATATGGATAATGATAGATGGTTGGTAAAGTAGACTTTTTGGTATAAAGAATTAAAAGCTAAGCTAGTTGTATTAGTTTCTCATGATGTTGGATATCAATGCTAGTTTGGTTGAATGGCATGTCTCATGCAGGCGGTTTTCTTTCGGGGTCGGCTTCGTCGTTCCGTCCCTCCATCTTGTTGGTAAAAGAGGCAAGTATATGTTAAACAAATATTGGTTGGATAATATATGGCTAAGTGGTTTAATGCTTTATGCTTGTCCTTGTGATATGGTTGGACATTTGGTTCTCGTAGCTATGTTATGTGAACTGTCTATTTATGTTATTTGCATTGCTTAAGGATGAAGGTTTGTGATAAGTGGATTATAGAGGAGATTTTGCATTATGTGCATATGAGCCAGGTCGGTGAGAATGTCACTTTTGACTAGTCCGGTAATGTCGATGAGAAAGTCAAAAGTGACTAGTCCGGAGTGCTCTGAAGTCCTACTTGGTAGGCACTCCACAGGAGTGGAGTATTTGGTCCCCGCCCTTCATAGGACCGGCAAGGTGCGGCATCGACGGGTGCGCACCTAGCTATACCAGTATGAGCTCACATTACAGACGCATGTGCATTGCATTGCATCGAATGGATGAGAAGTGATCTGTTTGGAGTATTTGTACTAACAGTTGTTTATATTTCTGAGAATGAAGGGTATGAATTTATGAAAGTGATCTTGCTGCTCTTGTATTTTGATTTCCCTAGTTTATACATATACTTTGCTGAGTATTATTGAATACTCACTCTTATTTTTATTTGGTTTTTAGGTTCAGTTGATGTCGATCATGCATGGGGATGGGAAAATAGGACCAAGACTTGAGCACTCACTACCTCTCACGTTTTATTATTACATTGGTTTCATATGAGCTTTACTTAAATAGTCGAGTCATGTGTATATTGAAGAGTTGCAGTTATTATAGTTTTTAAATTGACCGCTGGTTGATAGAAATGGTAATTTGTTTGGTTACAAACTGCCTGCCGTGGATGTCCATATAAACAGAGGAGTTGCTGCCGAAATTTGTAGTTTTTCGTAAGGTTAGTAATATTTAAGTGTGATTGGGTTGGGGTGTTACATGAACGGATGGACAGAGGCTAAGCGGAGAACATGTGTAGGTAAAACCACCGCATGGCCCCATACGGTTGAAATTTTCGTGTAAAGTATGATTCATTTCTCCTATTAGCCCGTGCGTTCTCATCTCTCTTCAGTTTCTCCCCAATTCTACGACCACGAGGGCTTCCCCCCTCTCTCTTCTCCCAGTCCCCATCCCGCGACCACGAGAATTCTCCTCTCCCAATCCGGCGACGGCTCCGGGTGGCGGCGACGGTGAGTGAGGATCCGGCTTCCACGAGCTCAGCTTTAGCGGGAGCGGGAGGAGCGGGAGCGGCGGCGGCGGCGGCTGCGAGCAGGGCCCGAGGGCCGTGACCTAGGGTGCGGCGGCGGGGTCGAATCCGGCGGCCAAGGGCTCGGGTCAGGCGTCCACGACCTCAAGTCTGGCCGCAGCGGCGACGACGGGGTCTATCCCGGCGGCGGGGTCAGCGGGGTTCTCGGAGCCCCGAGCGGCGGCGGGTTGAATCCACCGGCCACGGCCTCGGGTTCGGCGGTCACGACCTCATGAGCGGAGGTATCGCCGACTTATTGCTATGAACTTGACCCCAGCGGCGGCGGCGGCGGCGTCAGCGACCTACTGGTTCTTCTCAGCTCACCCCTTGTAATCTCCATGGTCATCCCTATAGCTGGTCTCTGGATCTGAGGTAAAATCCACCTCTTTGGCTACATCTGTATTAGATATGTATGCTATGGTTACATTGGAGGCCTATATGTCTCAATTTCTGGCTTCACTTTTTGCATGCAAGCAAAAAAAAATTTTGTTATCTGCTGCTATTTTTCTTTGGTTATTGATAGCAAGATTGAATCTTGCTCTTTTTTCTTGTGCGTGCATGCATAGGTTAATTTGTATCAGTTCGTGTTCAACGAATTGCTGTGTTGATGATATTTTCCTTTATCTTCCTGGTAGCATTTTTGTTACTTAGATGAGGCAGAGGAAGCAACTATACCTACAGTATTACTTCAGTTACTACTACTCATACATGTAAAAGAGAAGGTTGATTGTTGCCCTTGCTTTGTTCCTAGTGCCGTAGGCTTGCTTTGTTGCTCTTGACTACATGTCGCACTGGGATGTGAGTACCCTGAGTGAGGATAGGCTCCAGGAATTGGAGGGGAAAGAGCTCCTGCCATCGAGGAGTTTTGTGCAGTGGCGGGCGTCCGGTGCTGACCGTGAGCCACGGCCACGTGACGGTGAGACAGTTCTCTTCGAGGGCTACGTCTATGCTGGTCTACGCCTTCCAGAGAACCCTTTCCTGCGAGAGATTCTCCAGGATGCAGGGTTGGAGCTGATAAACCTCAACCCTAACTCGGTGTTGATGGCCGCTGTCTTCGTGCACCTCTGCGAAGCGTTCGTTGGTGTCAAGCCTACCATCAACATCTTCAAGCACTACTACGCCGTCTATTGGGGAAAAGGCACTGGTCCACTTGGATGTGTGTATTTCCGCCTCCGCAATGACATGGCAGCAGGTTATCCCTTATTACCGACCAAGGACTCGCTCTTTGGTTGGCACCGGAATTGGTTCTATATCCAAGTCTCCAAGGACAGTGCTCTCCTATACAAAAGGGGACAGAAGCCCCAAAGGGTGAAGCAGAAGGAAGCCTTACAACCACTATCTGAGGAAGAGGAGGAAGTGGTCCTGGCCATCAAGTGCCTGACCAGTATGGGGTTAACTGGTCGCACGATCATCACCGACTGGCTAACTAACCGAGTCAGCCCCCTAAGGCATAGGGAGAAGGCCTTCTTCGAGATGGAAGGCCCAGAAGACGTCTCGCGGGACTCTTCTCTTTGTAAGTATCATCAGCTTTTTTGGCCACAGGATATGAATCCTTCTCCGCAAGATACGAATCCCACTTAACCACTATCTGATCAAGATCTCTTTGCTTATAAAGCTCTCGACCCTGAGGAGATCAAGAGTCGGGTAAGGTACCTCCTGAAGTCGCATAACGAGGATAAGGAGCAGCCAAAGAATGTTCTGGAACGCGCCAAAAGAGAGAAGGTATATTTCCACAACCAAATACTTGATTATAGCAGAAATATTCTTTTTCTGTTGGACATTATTTAATTTTCTGGAGGGTAAAGTCAAATTGTGTTTATCTAGTAGAGCGACATGCATGCATGCTAAATCAGCTTCGCAGATGATTTTATATCCTAATTTCACTGAAATTTGTAAAAGTGACAAGGAAAGAAGATTGGCAAACTGACTAGTTATATGAAGTAATGGCTAGTGTGTTCTTAATTGTACTTAGCTAAACATGAGTTATATACAATAAACAGTATTGTGTTTCTTTATTTGTTTTGGAAGTGTCAGTTGTAGGAAGGCGATATAAAGGTTTGTACAGTCTGATATGAAAGCTAAGCTTTAGCTTTATAAAGATAGGCTTGTAAGTTTCCATTTACGAATGAATGTATCAACACAATACCAATAGTTTGAGGTGTCTTCTATTTCTGTTTCTTCCTCTGAATAACCAACACTTTCATCTTATTTAATCTTCTCTTCCTTGTAGATTGAATTTAGCCTGGAAGCAGAGCCTGTGATTAGTCGCAAGTGGACCTCTTTAGGTGGTGATGACCTTCCCAAAAGGAAGAGAGCCAAAAGGGTCCGCAAGGGACTAGAGACCCCTCCTTCAATCAGCAGCAGCGCCGATGATAGAAGGCCAAGGATGCGCAGTGATAGGAGGGCAGAACCGCACCCATTGACCACCTCCTCTAGTGACGAGGAAGGCACAGCCCTCTTCACCAAGGTTGCCCATCCATTTTATTCCTTGGGTATAGTCCTTTTTTGTTGGAATTAGTTGATCTTGAGAAATTTGAGTTTGGAGGCATGCACGGAGTGGCAGTTTGTGGCCTTGTGCTGATGGACTCTGGCATCAATCTGTGCGTTTGTATCAGTTGCATAAATATAGATTGGTACTTAGTCATCTTGACTTGTAGGATCACGATTGAGTGCATCAGTGCAGTTTGGTCAGGTCAGTACAGCTGCTCTTGTCGAGCTCTCATGTTAGCATGCACGGTTAGCCTAGTGTGTAGTCAATTAGTGTGTTCTCAGTTAAGTTGGTGCATGTCTGCAAGTTTTAATCGAATTAGTAACCGCATGTCCGCATGTACATGTGCAGGTTGTGTAAGAAATCATCATGAGGGGCCTTGATACTGATATGCATTAGGGCCCTCTTTGATAGCTTGTTTAGTTGTAGTTTTTGTTGGGATTGCAACTTTTGTTATTTTTATATGCACCATTCACTTTATTTTCTAAAAATAATTTTTTTAGAACTTTGTAGAGTTTTTCTCAAAGATCTCAAAAATATTTTTTTAATAATTTATTTAGCCTTTTCATTCCACTTTCAAAGGTGGTCAAATTTTCCTAACAAAAACTAAACCAAAACTAAACAAGCTATCAAAGAGGGAGTAGGTTGTATTAGAAATAATCATGAGGGGCCTTGATACTCGTATGCGTTCAACGCTGAGTTTTCAAGTGTTCACACATGGGGTGAATTAAGTAGTTGCTGCTTTTGGCCAATTTGTGAATAAATGCATGAGGTCAGTCTGTAACTGAGTTTAGAGAATAACAATAACAGAGCCTTTAGATCCCAAACAAGTTGGGGTAGGCTAGAAATGAAACCCAAAAGAAAACAGAGTTTAGAGAATAATGTGAAGAAATGTAGTTTATTGTTGCGGATGTGTATTCTGTCTTCTCCTTTCTGTGCTATGTTACTAATGAGAAACACAAGTGAATGTGACATGAAGATTCATGAGGTGACGGTCCGGGTCAACACTTTTCTGATGGTCGTATTATCTCCCCTTTCTTTTTTGATAGTACAAGAAAATAGTCGCCCCCTCCCCTCTTGAAGTGTTGGCCTCTGCAATTGTAAAGAATACCAGTGGATCGGAGTATGTTTCTCTAGATGAGCAACCTGCAAGCCTTGTTAGAGCTGCTGCAGACTTCATCAAGGGAAAGACCCAGGTACATAAAAGTTCGTTAGCTCTCATTTCTTTTGGTGCTGGAACCCAACGTTTCATAGGTCCCTAGGTTGAACAGACTATGAAGAATGTTGTACGAGTCATTGCTGCTGACTCCTCTTGTTGACAGGACGCAGCTCCTGTGTCTGCCAATGTGGTCATGGGAGATGAGCAGACCACTGACGACAATGGCTGCTCCTCTCAACAAATTCCAGTTACTCATACAACCAACGTGATCATTGGAGTGGAGCATACCTCCGATGCTCCTGAACGAATTGAGCGGACTACAGCCCTTCCTGCTGATAAGGTTAACCCTCTAGAGCACGTCAACTTTTGGCTTCTTGCATGTCTGAGAAACTAATTAATCCTGTGTTTTTGCCATTATTGAACAGACCACTGCTGTTGATACCGATTTATCTGCTGGGCCTAGAGCTATGGTGGTCTCGTCCACCAGCACAACTTCTGATCCTTCTTCGGCCACTGGAGCTGATCCTTCAGGCATGACTGTTTCAGAGCAGAGTAGGTTTGAAAAGGAGTTGATGGACATAGGAATGAAGGTAAGCACTAGACATTTTCAATCACACATTTAAAATGAGTAAATTGCACGTAGGTCCTTGAAGTTGTCCCACATTTCCACTTAGGTCCAAAGATTACAAAACCAGATATTTGTCTACATGTTGCGCTGTCATTTTGATTAGGTCCAAAGTGGTATGGAGAGGGTGTTTTTAATGACACGCACTGCCTAGTTAGTATAATATATGACCACGTGTTATCCTAAATCCATAAAAAATGAATTCAAATTTAAAATCGGGGAAAAAAATCCTAGAATTCTAAAAAAATCTAAAAGAAGTCCAAAAAGTTCTTAAAACATTTCAAATCCATAAAAAAACTAAAATAGATAAGAATAGAAAATCCTAAAATTCGCAACAGGAAATATGAAAATTTGTGAAATTTGTTTTTTTTTTTTGAAAATTCTAGAAACACGTAATTTTTTTCCTGAAACTCATATAAAATTGTTTAGGAATATGTAAAATTTCATTTACGAATTTAGTGTTTTGTTACTAATTTTGGATTTGGATTTAATTCGATTCCAAATGACATGTGGTCATTTGTGGCCACATGTTATGCTTATGTCATCAAACCCATCTTCAAACCACCATTTTCATACCACTTTGAACTGCTTTGAAAGTAGTACAATTTTGTATACTCATATATCCGGTTTTCGATCTTGAAGGAAACATGGAATAACTTTTAGGACTAATCTACTCTATTTAAATTTGTTATGACCTCACAGAAAAAATCTCTCTTTTTTTGGCAGAGCATAAATGAAATGGTTAGGTTCACAGTGTCTTTTATTTCTCGGTCTGCAAAGGCTTCCATTCATAAAGACGAACTGATCAAACAGAAAGATCAAATGATCAAACAGCTGACCAAGTAAGCTTTCAATTCAGAGAACAATACTTCTGTACCCTTGGTCAACAAAGTATCTCTTATGCTCTTCTTGTCCAGCGAGCTCAAAAAGGAAAAAAGATTTAACGAGCAACTTTCTGAGGAGGTAGCAAAGATCACAGCAGAGAAAACTGGTAATTTTTCCAACTTATGCAAAATACTGCTTCTGGCTTGTTTGTTTGTTGATAAGACATTATGATTTAATCAAATTTCACAGGTTTGCGGAAAGAGATGCTGGGAGAACTGAAGAAGTTAGAGGAAAGAATCAACCATTCTTCTTGATGAGCTACAAACATCAATGGATTAGGGAAAACCACAATTGTCCAATCAAATCCTACAGAAACTGATGTAATCTTGGATTATGATTCTATTATAATCAGTAAGCACAAATGGCAGACCCTCGCGCTTGTATGATAGGTAAGCAGAAGCAGTTCATGAGCAATGGAGATGTTGCTCTGGATGGAGCTAAGACCATACCTGGGTTTGACTGACAAAAAAAATTGGTATCAATCCGAAGCTCAAACTCCATGATACTGAAATAACCAAACTCTGCTAGCTCTTGCTAAAAGAAAACAAACATTTAAGATATTTTAGTTACCCAACATGCAAGACCAACCTGAATGATTACTTGCTCTGAAGTTGTTAGAGATCAGGTAATATTACCACATGGCGCACGGAGACTTCGAGCTGTTTGACCACACGGTGAAGCAGTTCGTGCTTACGAACGCGTGAGGTGCATGCTCGCGAGACGCGAGGTGAGGTGAGCGACGACGAAATTCGCGAGCAACGACCATGGAGCAGCGCGCGCGCACCGCGCTGGTGGGGGGAAAAAAGATATTTATCAAAACGCATTTCAAGTAACTGTAGGAAAACCTAACTGTTGATCTATTTCTGTTCTTGTTAGCAGCGTGTTTTCTTGACAGACTACGCAGAGCCGCTGATGGCATCACCGACAGCCCCTCGATCTTTTTTCTAAAACATTATTGACGCGCCCTCTGTCCATCCTCCAAAATTCATTCAAAAATTATTTCCCTCTAGTAGCTCTTTATATCGGATAGAGTATTATAGAGGGTCTGATGGAGATGCTTTGAGCCAAGGGTTTATAGTCTTAGCATTGCCAATTCAACGTAGGCAGCTGATGCGGATTAGTGCTGCTATTCCGGGGATGTGTCCGCTTAGCCCTTGTACATTTCAGCTTAGCGTAGTGTTTCAGTAAAATTTATCTTTTTATATAGCCTATTTGGTGTAATAATTTGTAATGATTTTTCTCAGGTTTTTAGTAGTTCGCTTAAAAATCCTAAAACTATTTTTACAATATTTAAATTTCTCTTTAAAGGGTTTTAAATTTTTCTGAAACGTTACGCTACGGAAAGCTGAAATTTAGAGGGCCTTACATCCCAATTCCTGGGCGGGCGCCGGGCTGCTTCATGTGGCTCTTGGGCGCCGGATAATGTTTTTTCCGATGCCTGCCAAGCCTAGTAGATCAGCACTTATAAGCTGAAGCCTGCAGAGTTTTGTTCTTCGATGCTCCCTCCGGGGGGAGCAGCACGTTTTACATCTACATCCAGCATTCTAGTTCCCTCTAGAATGAGATGACCCCTGCCTCATTTTTGTTTCAGCTTTTCGAGTGAAGCGATATAATATGCTGCTGATGAACAAAGAGGGGAGAACACATGCATCCAAGCCTCCAAGGCTCGAACCACAGGATGACAGGAACACACATATATATATCAACATCTACTATCTCCCTGGGGAAAAAAAATGGCTTCCCTTAACTGCTGTTTTATTTCACCTGTGGCACGTCGACATCGTTTCAGTCCTATCGATCGCCAAACACACAAAGAAATGGCTTCACAGTTTCACTACATTCATAAAATCGTACAGAAGAGTAGGTATTGGCGTGTTGTGACGATGGACGTAACCAGTATCACTCTCTATGTACAGCTTGATGAAGTTCGGCGTAGTAAATTTATCACTGGATTAATTTAAGGGTATCACTTAGTAAATTGTTCCGTCGTTGGTCGTTCTCGTTGTCGTACTAGTTTGCGAATTCCATTTCACATCTCACATCTGTGAGGGACAAATCCTGCAGGATTTTGTGTCAGGGTGGAATACTTTTCTGGATGCACATATAAGATGCAGAGAAATCGGTTAAAGATGTATGTGCTTGGATTACCAAATAAATCCACAAATTCCAACGGGAGGTAGTAGTACTGATCAACTTATGCCGTGACCAGTTGAAATCTTCAAATTGATTAACTATCCATGCTAAGGTCCTAATATATAATCTGCCATTATTTCCTCCTGTATCTTGACTGTTGGACGCAGCTGCACGCCTGCACAATTTCACCTAGCATTGATCAGCTGTGTGAAATATTGTATGCGTATATCTGATTTTACAAACAGATATGATCATATCAGTATCAGACAAGAGAAGAGGTTTAATGCAAGAGAGATGGTTCTAAGTTGCATATTTTTAGACTTTTAGCCAATATCTCTTTAGACCCAATCATTTTCTTATACGGTCTTACTCTTACCTGACCCTATTTTTGCAACATGCATTTGTTTGAACCAGCTATGTAGTTTCATTGTTTGGAGACAAATTTTAAGGGGTTTTCATTGTTTGAACCTGTGTCATAGTTTGGATTTATCTTCAGATTCCAGGAACCATTCTCATTAGCACTGTGCTTAGCGGCTTAGGTTTGCCAAAAGAATTTGATTAGCTCACAGGAACAGCAGTGGCAAGGTAAAAAACAGGGATCAGAGAGATGATACTAGCATAACGCATTCGTGCTTAACGCTTAAGCATCGACGAATATATAAGACCCAATGCCAAAAAAAGGCAGCTTCCTCCCTAATCAACCACTCGATACAAAACAATATTAACAAGCTTAACTGAGCTGCGCGCATGCCGGCTTCTCTTTACAGGAAGGCGACGCCCAAGACCATGCCAAAGCTCACCATCTAAGTTCGAGTCCTCACATAAGCAATGAAAATTCAGATCCCACGCACACATAGGATGATTTATAGCTATGGGGCTAAATCCCCGGATCCCTCAAAAAAAGAACTTCCCAATCAAACAACTTGCAATGATAGCCTTTAATGTGACATGTGATGGCTGATTATCTTTAATCGCGCTGCCAAAGTATCCAAAAAGAAAGACAAAATTATAAAAGGGTACATTGCGCATCGGAGGTGGCAGATAAATGGATTATCGTTTTGAGGTTAATGTCAAACCAAACTCGACAAGCGCAAAAATTTGCCGAAACATAATAGATGGAATTTTGAACAGAGGTTCTCAAAATCGACTGTAAGCTTACGATTCACTGATTCAAAGATATAAACTTAAATCACCAATGACAAATCGACTGTAAGCTTATGATTCACTGATTCAAAGATCTAAACTCATCGATGACAAAAAAGAATCGCTAACTGAAACCATGCCAACTCCCAAATATGTTCTAGGGCAAAAAAGAGAGTGAGCATGTACAAGATAGACCAGCTCCCAATCATCTAATCAACATACAAAATCTACCAGGAAAATACAACGGTCACTAGATTAACAAAAGAATATCCACACACTTTTAATGTGCAATGCAACTAACTGCCAGATCCACTTGAGAGTTGAGACAGCCATGTTGATATTAGATTTCCTGCAACACAAAATGCAACTACTAAGGTGCTAAATTTGTAGAGTTTTCGTTTATGAACAAATATACTAACTTGGAAATACCAACAAATATAGCTAATCTGCAATCTGGGATAGAATTTCATCGTTAAATCCCACTACATGAAATTAGTTCAACCTCATGTTCAATTTTGTCTGATTTACCTTCGAACGATGCACTTGTTTTGGTTGTGACCAGTAAAGAAAACATGCTTTGAAGTAATATATTCATCTTGCAAGAATTAATGCACACTGCATGCTATTTCTGAGGTTCAATCAAATTTTCACATCATTCTATCAGATCAATTACATGTCCTTGATCCATAGTTATAGTAGAACTGCAAGGCAAATGAAGAGATTACGTGCTACAATACAATATACTGCTTTGGGAAACAATAAATGCATAGACCATTGCTAACAATACCTTATTTCAATTCAGGAGCATATGGAGCAGGGCAAGGTGACACAGTATGGTCAGGCAAATCATTTATGAACTGAATAGCAGCCTGAAGACAGCCATGCAGCAATTTCTTCTCCAACCTTACAAGCCTAGTAGCAACTTCCTTCTTTGGTTTCAAATTGACACCTGCCAACTGGAAAATACAAGAGCAGTGGCAAGTAGTTCAGTAAGGAAAAAGAGATTAAAAAAACATGCATAGAATTCCACAACAGCTCATTACCATAGCTTCATCCTCATCCAAAGTTGTTGGATAACCAGCCAATCGTGATTTAAGGTATCCAACGAGTTGGTCCAGTACTGCTCGCTCTGTGCATGGGCTAACCTATAAAATCATGATAGTAAGTAACATGTTGCATTTTAGCCAAAATATACAGCTTGCTATGCTTTTATAAAAACCTCAAGATAGTGAGGAGATGTATCCAGTTTCATGGAAAGTAGTGTTCAGGAAAAATACGGAGCAAGTAATGTATGTCAGAGGAACCTAGGAGCTTGACAATTATTTGACAAGGATCCTAAACATAATAAACCACGGATGTAGTGGCCTAAGAAAAATATTCAAAACTAAACTCGATTTTTAATTTATTTGTAACTGTAGAATGTCTGCCTCTCAGTTCTAAAGGCCAACCAGACTGTTGGTTCAACAGGGAAAAACCAGGACGGAGGTGGCCACAATTTTTTAATGGAGTACATGGGAGAGGGAGAAACAAAAATAGCAATTAAATTAAGGATCTGCCTACAATATTGGCCCAAAGGTCCAAAACAATTGCTCTGAAAACTCATAGTGGATACTACACAAAATATTAATGAAAGGAGTGAATGTATGGGGTTTCAAATGTGGGTTGGGTTTATGCATCTATGCTAAATTTAAGTAGAACATCCCTGCAGGCTTGCAGACAAGTGTCTGAGTTAGGCCTGCATATAATCTATTGATGAGAAGATAAAATCAGACCGTGATCCAATAGTACGCCCAACTTGTCTGACCATTGTACCAGATGACCAGACTGCCATTGAACAAGGAGCCTGAGCGATTCAAAGTTCAGTCCAGTTTTTTAAAATATGGCCTGCCATCCTATAAGTTCAACCGAAGGGCAAATTTGTATTGACAGTTCTTCAGATTGAGGGCATATTTTGGAGTAGCTTCTATTTCATAGGATCATAAAAGGTAAAGTTTTTTGTTAGGACACTACAATTGCATGCATATTGATCCATTTGTCATTTATATATGGTGTCAGATCCACATGTAGTTGTAGTGCTCCAAATCAAATTCTCCCAAATAGCACTGAATGGGAATGAAACTGTAGTGCTCCACAGAAAATTCCCCCTGATAAGTTAGCTTAGTTTTGGGCTTATTTGATAACTGAAAAGATTGTACCTTACTCCAAAATAGAAGGTTTAATCCCCATATAAACTGGAAAAGGCTTATAAGCAAAACTACAAAACAATCGCTGTGTGTGGAATCATGAGTTAGGTCAAATATGCGCTAAATAAAAATGATAATGGAAATATGACATGAAGAATATGCTTTTTTTGTTCCACAACAAATCTATGTCTGGAAAAATAGATAATTTGGCATGCACAATCAAATGTGTATTCTAGGAAATCTAGAATTAAAATAATTAACCAAATGCAACTGGTCGAAGGATTTAGTAAGGGTTAGCAGACTTACTGGACATGTATCGCCTTCCGAAGAAAGTATTGATTGCATTTCATCTGGGTCTGAAATGTACCCAAGCCTCAAGTAAGGCAGCATTTCTGAAATAGTTTCTTTCTCTTTACCTACACAGACCTGATACATAGGCACATCAAAGTGCAACCTTTTGTAGTCTTATTTCAAAAAGAAAAAAGGAATTAAAGTTCCCACATGGAAATTTTGGATAGCGAGTTTCCCATTTCGCTGAGCAACCATTCTCTTTTCTTGGTATTGAGGATCTTCTGTGTTTAGGGATGCCTGTAACAATAAGAAAAAATGGATTAAAATTCCACATGGAAATTTCATGCTTGGTTACACCAAACAAGAAAGAAGATTGTACAACAATTAGAAGAACTTCACCTCTATTACTATTCGATCATAGGGATTGTCTTCATCAACAAAACCATAGTTGAGAAGCAACCTGGAGTTTGGTTGTGGCCCACACCTATATAATCTACACAATTTAAGATTATTGCATATATGCACAAAACAATGCATGAACTCTTCCCCCCAGAGTAAATCAGCAACCTAGATGTAAAATATGATAGGTAAAACAAGAATATTCATGCAACTGAAGCAAACATAATACCAAACAATAATTGGTTCTCCAGCTTTGTATGGTCGGTCCACCACCAAACAAACAGAATCACCAACAGCTGTCAGCATTGCTTTGCAGTTGCTCTTGTAGGTCAATAGCGGTGGACCCAAGGGAACCAGTGCAAATCTTCGAGCCAAACTAACTTTCTGTTCTTGAATAATTGCAAACAAGTCAATGGAAACCAGATTTGGATTTATCCATCAATAGAAGGGTCAGCAAGTTACGCACCGTTGGACAAAAAACTATAAGAACAATAAATAAAAAACAAATGTAAAGAATTTGGATAGGTAAATCCACAATTATTGATTGTGAAAGGAAAATAGTGAGGTTTTACGATCATGTGATTTGCACAAGGTGTTTACCACTAACTTGTCTTATCCATAAAATTTCCTGCACATTACCATTATCAACTTGCAGAACAAACACAAGAGTTTTGTTCAACAGTGAAGAAAAATATATTAAACTCAAAAGGAACAAGCTGTAGACCCATACACGTTTTGATAAATATAAGATCGTTACACAAAAAAATTACCTGCAAATGAACCACACAAGATTGTACTGCAACAAAAGCCTGCTTGAAGATTTGAAATGGAAAAGCCTCGGTAGGTATGTCAAAAGGGTATTGCTGCATAACAGTCCATATGAGACTATAGAACGCCTAATGCAAAAGCCTCGCATGGCAAGAAAATTTTGGAAGATCAAAAATACACCTGAAACAATGAACCTGCCATGAACCACAATGTGTCGAGTTCATTATACTCCCTTCTTATTCCCTCATCTCTAGCAACAACTTCATCCTGAAATTTTTTTAAAAAAATCTTTGATACACATAATCCGGAAAAAGAAATGAAATATCTGACATATACAAGATAAACATACTAACCCTCATGGGGCTGCCATTAAGGTAATCCAGTTCACTTTCAGTCCACAATAGAGGTGATTCAACAGCAAGCTGTCCCCTTCCTCGCTGACGATCAAGTTCCTTGATGTAGGGATACCAGAATGAATCCTTTCCTTGCTTTTTCTCATACATAAGATACAATGCCAAGCATGCCAGCTCAGATAATTTGTTCGTGGTTAACAATTCAGCTGCATGATATAAAAAATAGCATTTTATCAAAGCATACAATTTACAGACGAATCAGTTTACATATCCATCTTTTGGTGTCTGTGCAACATGAGAGGCGTAAAGCACTAAGAAGTATTGCTGATTCAGAGACTAGCAGCTAGAACCATAAATGTAATAATAATGCATGAAACAACTATTGTCGATTTATTCAACTACTTTTAAGTTTTAGTTACACTAATTATAATGCTCCCTTTCTTCTGCAACTCCATCGATAATTGACAAAACATCCAAACAAATGTTGTAGATATAAAATGCAGGCAAATAACAGAGCCGGTGACAAAAGACTTAAAGATGCAGACAAAAGTCTCAACTCCCCAGCTGATGATGCTCTTTTAGCTTCATAATGCGAATCAGTATTCTAGTGAAGGTTGAAATACATAGCTCATATAGATATTATTTAATGCTAAGCAAAAAAATGGAACATTGTGTCTTTGCTTTCTCAATTTGTGAATGCGTCAATGTGATGAAGTGGAGCTCACAAACAATTTCAACCAGCTAACTTACAAAGATTGATAGTACTTGGATCTAACTTGAACATGTATAAGCCTGCATTGATGATATTGTTGCCTACAACCATGCTAAAGTTGGGAAAAAAAATTTCATGCCACCCAATTCGTACCCTAGTTTCCAATAGACACTAAGTTGTCATCTAATTTCTCAGAGACGCTCAATTCGTTTTTTCTTTATTTTCGTGACATTTTCAGCCATTTCTCAGCATTTCTATTTTATACCTGAGCCAAATACGTAGAAATACACCTCTGACATGTGGGGCCCACATGTCAGACTCACATCCTTTTTCTTCCTCCTCCTCCTTCCTCTCTCATCCCCCCTCTCTCTCTCCATCCATGGAGGAGCTCACCACGCCACGTGCATCCTCCTCTCTCCATCCACGGCCGAGCGAGTCGCCGCCGCTCGCCGCGCCGCCGTCCGCCCCGAAGGCGCGCGCCGCAGCGCCCTGAGCCGCCCCCGCCAGAGGCGCCACCGCTCGGAACCGCCGCGCCGCCTCCTCCGATTGCTGTTGCGGGGAACCTCGCCGATCGTCGGGCCCTCGTTGAGCAGCGCCGCCTGCCACCGCCGAGCTGCCACGCTGGAGCCAAGGCACGGAGGTGGACAGCGGCGGACGGCAGGCGGCGTCCTCCGGCGAGGACGGCTCAGAGCGCCAGCCGGCGTCGCCGGCGGCGGCGGCAGACGGCGGCGACCTGCGCCCGTGGTGGATGGAGGATGCACGCAGAGCTCTCCATGGATGGAGAGAGAGAGAGGGGGGGATGAGAGAGGAAGGAGGAAGAAAAAGGATGTGAGTCTGACATGTGGGCCCCACATGTCAGAGGCGTATTTCTACATATTTGGCTCAGGTATAAAATAGAAATGCTGAGAAATGGCCGAAAATGTCACGAAAATAAAGAAAAAACGAATTGAGTGTCTCTGAGAAATTAGATGACAACTTAGTGTCTATTGGAAACTAGGGTACGAATTGGGTGGCATGAAAAAAAAATTCCCTGCTAAAGTTATATATCAAGTAAGGCAGGTTCACAAATTATTTGTCCAGTTAAGTTGTCCTTAAAGAAACCTCACAAACACTAAACCACAATTAGTATCTTTCAAACAATATTCCCCAAACTACACATATTGTGGGTGACAATATTAAATCCAATGCCATATGCGGTATTGCAGAACTATGGAAAAGAAAAGAACAGCAGAGCTTATACATAACAAGCTCTACACTAATCCCACCTAGCCTTCTTGCCATTTTTGCACTGTGCTTCTATAAATTCCTTCATGAGACAACTCAGGAGAAGAATGAATTGGCCATATCATCTCAAAGCAAACCAGCAAAGTGAGTCTGTTGTTTACACAAAATGGCCCAGAAGCGGCTAGCATTTCAGTACTAAATTCATGTCAATTTTTTTCTTGAGGTAAATATTTTGAAATTCATGTCAATTGTGCATAGTGCATCCACGAGATGAAAATTCATCACTTCCGCAGCCAAAAATAGTACTTGAGCAATTCGCGTAGCTTAATGGTACTAAGGCAAGCGAACTCCTCACCAACAGACTCGTCTCCGAGCACCCGCTCCAGTGTGACCACGAGCGACATGGGCACCTCAAAGGCCAAGTCCCCCGCCTGCCAAACCAGGAAACCGACCAGCCAAATCAACATCGAGATCGCTTCTCTACCACCGGAATCAACGACGAACCCTGCTCAAACAGCACCTGAAGGTCCTGGCCGGCGGCGACGAAGTGCAGCGGCAGGTCCTTGCCCTCGCGGGAGCAGGGCACGGGGCGCTCCAGGATGGCCACCTTGCCGGGCGGCAGGCCGTGCGCGCGCAGCCAGTCGGAGAAGCCACCGGCGGAGGAGGCGGACTGGCACGCCGAGGGAGCGGGCGGCGTGTGAGCCCCGGAAGAGGACGACGACGAGAGGAGGGTGTCAGCGTGGCAGGCGGCGAGGCGGAGGCGGGAGCGCGGGCGCGGGCGCGGGAGGCTGCGCGGGGAGCAGGGGAGGAGAAGGCGGTGGTGAGCGCCCGAGACGGCGGCGGCAGGGGAGACGGAGGCGGAGGAGGCCATCGGCGGGTGGCGTTAGGGATTCGAGCGACGGTTGGGAGAAGGACGGCGGTGTAGCGGGGGAAGGGAGGAAGTTGGTGTGGATGAGGGGAGGTCGTTGATTGGGCCAGGTGGACTGATATTTGCCGGTAGATTTAAAATCTAAAATAAATCGACTTCATTTTATATATTCCAGTTCAATTAAAGGGACTGAGTGCTACTCCGATTCAAATTTTTTTATCACCATTTCATGTTTTGTGTTAAAAAATACAAAACCATTAAAAACTCTTGCTAACCAATCTAAACCCGTGGCTAACTGTGCTAGAGCATATTTCTCCTCTAATTTATTGTTCCATACCACTCTATCCATCCTCTAAATTTTTTTTCAGATTTTACAATACACTCTTAAAGATCTCTTCCCTCTAATAGCTATTAAAAAAAATCGTTACACTCTATTCATTTCCTCTAAAATTCATTTACAGTTTACAATATGTTATAAAATATTCCTTCCCTCCTACACTCTATAATATTACTTCTCTCCAGCGGTTTATCTACCCTGAAAAAAGTTAAAGCAGAGTTACAGTGGATCGGCCGGAGATACTCGGAGAGCCTTTATCGTTGAATATCAAAATATTTTGATTCCCACTCATAAATTATAAAAAAATAGGAATATCGAAACATTTTTATTCTTATTACTCAGAAAATGATGAAAACAGTGCGCTCGAGTTCCTTTATCAGTAAAAGTCCATTTTGATTTCCACTCAAATTTATGAAAACAGGGGACGATAAATGTATATGTTCACAGGGCTCAAAAAAGGACATTTGTTTATATATGTTTAGTCGAGTTTGATAAAATTTGTCAAATAACTTTTTTCGGTGGTACAAACTTTTAGCAGGGGTTTGGTAGTGCCGGATTACGCCGAATTCAGTGAAATTTTACCAAAATGATTTTCCTAGGTAGTTAAGGTGTTTGAAAAAGCCAAATGAATGTTAAACAAACCTGAAATATCAAAACAACAATAAGGCGTCAGATATATTCCCTCCGTTCCAAATTGTAGTTCACTGTTGACTTTTTGGATATTCTATTTGACCATTCGCCTTATTCAGAAAATATATGTAAATATTATTTTTTTGTGATTTTTCATTAAACATATTTTAAGCATGACTTATATTTTTACATATTTACACTATTTTTAAAATAAGACGAATGGTTAAAAGGCGTCTCCAAAAGTTAATAGTAAACTACAATTTGAAACAGAGGAAGTACTCGTATATATTCACCACCTTGAATTGTAAAACCCACACTATGGCATTTCTAATGTAGAGATTAAATATTCCTAAATATGAAGCACCGAAGGCTTATGTATCGGGAAGCAAATGCTATCGTCTTTCATATACAAAAGGGAAAAAAATATGGCTTTTTTTGGCTTTTAAATGAGTATGTAAAAAAGAGCACGATGTCTTTACTTTCTCCTACGATTCTACGATTGACTGTTTTGGATCAGTAAAGAAAAAGAAAACTCAGCTCGATCGAGTCAATCTGCCCTATCCGGTATTTTTCGTTGGACAATCATTTTTTTGTTTGGATTAAGGGTGTGTTTGGTCCGTAGCCGTTGTTTGCCATGTCAAAAAAATTGGTTGCTATGGCAGTTTGGCCATCGTTTGGTTCGTCATCGTTGATTGGCTTGCCGTGGCGAAACGAGGGCGCGCCATCGTTTTCCTTCGTGTGAGCTGCTGTGGGCGCGGGTGAGCAAATCGGCTCGCACCCTGCCAACACGAGCATGCTGTGAAGCAGTGATGGAATCAGCACTCGGACCTGGCGTGGCGTCAACCACAATGAGCGCACGCTCCCAGCTTGCATTGCTAGCTGCAGTTGCCAGTACGCATGCATTCATTTTCTATTTAAATTTCTCTTTTTTGTATTAATTTTATCGGGAGTCCAATTTGCATAGAAAAATTTCATAATTCATTTAAAATCCTAACCAACCCATTTTAAATATATTTATATTTATATTTATTTGAATTTTTAATTTTTGTTGGCCAAACTCTATTAATTATAATCCAAACACCGTAAAAATTGGCAAGATTTGGTCATTCCATTTTTTTGGCATGGCCACACAGGGCTGTGAACCAAACACACCCTAATATTTCTAGCGGCGGTACCAAATCATGTTCTCAAAGAGAACATACAGCTTCTAAAGTATATACCATTTGAAATACTTTTATTTGCAAGCTTCCAAGCAGAAACTAGGGCATGCCCAATGCTACCCCCATATTACTCCTATCTCATCCCTATTCACTCACTTTTCAATCATTACCTTATCTCTCCTTACATTTTTCTCTCTTAATTTTATTCCGTACCCTACTGCTACAATGTTTTGGAGGCAAAAAAGGGTAGATGAGTATTGCATTGGACATGCCCTTAAAGCAGTAAGTACTTGCATTCCAAGCGGTCATGCTGCTTCTATGGGCAACCCAATGCGTTATTTTCTGCGAGTCATATAGAAACAATTATAGACGTGTTCCTTCTAAGAGCATTTTCAAGAAAAGATGGTTATAGGTTGCGGGCTATCCCTATAATTTAGGTTTTTTTAAAAAAAAAAAACTCCAACTATGAGAGCGTCCCGAACAGTCCCTCTATCTCACCCCCTAAAACATTGTATGAACGGTGTTTAGGGATGGCATAGAGGGACTATTGGGAATGCTCTGAGTCATAGATCTTAACAAAGAGTGCTAATAAAGTTTGGAATGTTGAGAGAAGTTGCTAAACATGCCAAATCAATTGTTAGGCCCTGTATTTGATTTCATTATGTTTTAGGAGCAATAAATAAATATGTTAGTTTAATTTTATTTTTATTTATATTTATATGTATGTGTGTGTGTATGTATGTATGTTTGTATGTATGTTTTAGGGCTAATTGTTGGATTTGATAGTTTTTTAGTTCTAAAACATTCTAAGGAGTATCTATAATGCGATATAGGGCTCCATCTTTGCTAACACTCTCATACATGCCTTAATACGTTGCATTTAGTAATTAATTTGCTTGTTTTCTTTATTTTCTATTTATAAGCTGTCTCGTGTGAGGATTTTATTGCTGTTACATTTCCTTATTTCTAGGATAGAGTAAGCTAGACCGTCTCTTATATAAGCTAAACAACACAACGCTGCTCTTTCTTCTCATTAAATATTCATCTCATCAATTCGTCTTATAGGCCGGTGACTATTATATAAACGACTGGCGTCGTTGCATTGGAAGTGATTGATAGACCTATCGCAAATGGTCGTCCAGCTTGCAAGGATAAAGGTCATCCTTTGATGCTATGGAAAAAAGACGAGCAAAGTAAAAGCTGATTAATCAGCTACTGGATGCATTAGATGCTGCTGTCAGCAACAGCAGCAGCAGTGTTAATTGGTTCTTCACTAGTCATGCTACAAACAGTGGCTAGTTCATTAGTTTTTCAATACCAGTACGTGCTTCCTTTCATCAGACGACGAAGCAGTTTTGGAATTTTCGGTTCAAGGGACGCATCGGTTGCACGCTTCTGATCTCTCGTTTTCCTTTTTTATAGATAACAAGAATAAATTTTACTTCATTTCGTAGATATTTAATGAAAGAAATCATATCCTGATATTCTCAGTATCTGATGAGATATTGCTACCATCCGTGAACTCGGATCATATAGCCTACCCTAGCTGTCGTCAATGGATCAAAGTGGCCATATCAGTGAAACGACGATCGACCGAATCTCAAAGATCCCTTCCTTCTAATAGCTATAAAAAAAATCGTTACACTCTATTCATTTCCTCTAAAATTTATTTATATTTTACAATATGTTATAAAATATTCCTTCCCTCCTACACTCTATAATATTACTTCCCTCCAACGGTTTCTCTACCCTGAAAAAAGTCAAAGCAGTGTTACAGAGGATCTGCTGTAGATCCTCGGAGAGCCTTTATCGTTGAATATCAATATATTTTGATTCCCACTCATAAATTATAAAAAATAGGAATATCGAAGCATTTTGATTCTTCTTACTCAGAAAATGATGAAAACAGTGCGCTCGATTTCCTTTATCAGTAAAAGTCCATTTTGATTTCCACTCAAAATTTATGAAAACAGGGGACAATAAATGTAGGTGTTCACAGGGCTCAAAAAAGGACATTTGTTTATATATGTTTTGTAAGTTTGATAAAAATTTGTCAAATAACTTTTTTCGGTGGTACAAACTTTTAGCAGGGTTTGGTAGTGCCAGATTATGCCGAATTCAGTGAAATTTTACCAAAAAGATTTTCCTAGGTAGTTAGGTGTAGGGATGTAAATGGGCCGACCCTAGGGTCACCTTTGACCCTCTTTAGTTCATTCGTTTGTACTAAAAACTTGATTCCTAATCTATTTAGTACAAATAAATGAACTAGGGAGGGCCAAAGATGGCCCTAGGGCCAACCCATTTGCATCCCTAGTTAGGTGTTTGAAAAGCCCAAACGAATGTTAAACAAACCTGAAATATAAAAAAAACAATAAGGCGTCATATATACTTCCTCCGTTTCAAATTGTAGTTCATTGTTGACTTTTGGATATTCTATTTGACCATTCGTCTTATTCAAAAAAATATATATAAATATTATTTATTTTGTTGTGATTTGTTTTATCATTAAACATATTCTAATCATGACTTATATTTTTACATGTTTACACTATTTTTTTAATAGACGAATGGTTAAAAAGCGTCTTCAAAAGTCAACAGTGAACAACAATTTGGAATTGAGAAAGTACTTGTATTTATTCACCACCTTGATTTGTAAAACACACACTATAGCATTTCTAATGTAGAGATTTGTAAAAAAGAGCACGATGTCTTTACTTGATGCTACCATTCTACGATTGACTGTTTTGAATCAGTAAAGAAAAAGAAAATTCAGCTCGATCGAGTCAATCTGCCCTATCCGGTATTTTTCATTGGACAGTTTTTTTGTTTGGATTAAAATATTTCTAGCAGCGATACCAAATCATATTCTCAAAGAGAACATACGGCTTCTAAAGTATATACCATTTGGAATACTTTCATTTGCAAGCTTCCAAGCACAAACGAGGGCATGCCCAATGCTATCCCCATATTACCCCTATCTCATCCCTATTCACTCACTTTTCAATCATTACCTTATCAGTCCTTACATTTTTCTCTCTTAATTTTATTCCGTACCCTACTGCTACAATGTTTTGGAGGCAAAAAAAGGGCAGAATGAGTATTGCCTTAGACATGCCCTTAAGCAGTAAGTACTTACATTCCAAGCGGTCATGCTGCTTCTAAGGGCAACCCAATGTTTTATTTTCTACGAGTCATATAGAAACAATTATAGATGCGTTCGAGAGCATTGTCAAGAAAAGATGGTTATAGGTTGCGGGCTATTCCTATATTTTATTTTTAAAAAAAAAAACAACTCCAACTATGAGAGCATCCCGAACAGTCCCTCTATCTCACCCCCTAAACATTGTTCATCCAAAACACGGTATGAACGGTACGTGTTTAGGGGGTGGGATAGAGAGACTGTTGGGATGCTCTGAGTCATAGATCTTAACAAAGAGTCCTAATAAAGGCCTTGTTTGTTTCAGATTAAATTAAATTAAATTAAATGAAAATTTGTTATTTTTGTATAAGCCAAATGATGTAATGTTTTGTAGTAATTCTTGTGGGGTTTTAAATAGTACTTCTTAAAGTTTGTAAAATATTCTTTTCATAATTTTTTGAACTCGTTAAAATGTATTTTGAGGGGGGTCAAAAATTTCCTACAGTAAAACTCAACTCTACATTAATCTGAAATAAACAAAGCCAAAGTTTGCAACGTTGAGAGAAGTTGCTAAACATGGCAACTCGATTGTTAGACCATGTATTTGGTTTCATTATGTTTTAGGAGCAATAAATAAATATGTTAGTTCAATTAGATGAATATATATATGTTTTAGGGCTAATTGTTGGATTTGATAGTTTTTTAGTTCTAAAACAATTTAAGGAGTATCTATGATACAATATAGGGCTCAATCTTTACTGGCACTCTTATACATGACTTAATACGTTGCATTTAGTAATTAATTTGCCTGTTTTCTTTATTTTCTATTGATAAGCTATGTCTCGTGTGAGGATTTATTGATGTTACATTTCCTTATTTATAGGATAGAGTAAGCTAGACCGTCTCTGATATAAGCTAAACAACAGAACTCTGCTCTTTCTTCCCATTAAATATTCTTCATCTCATCAATTCGTCCTATAGGCCGTGACGACTATATAAACGACTGGCGTCGTTGCATTGGAAGTGATTGATAGACCTATCGCAAATGATCGTCCAGCTTGATGCTATGGAAAAAAGACGAGCAAAGCAAAAGCTGATTATTTTCAGCACTGGATGCATTAGACGATGCTGTCAGCAACAACAGCAGCAGTGTTAATTGGTTCTTCACTAGTCAATTAATAAAAAAAGCTGAGAACGAGGTATGTTTGGTCGCCACGTGGGCCTCCCCGCGCCCAGCGCTCGCCTGCAGCTCGCTTGACGCTCGCGTCGCTTTACGTTTGGTCGCCATGTGGGCCTCCCCGCGCCCAGCGCTCGCTCCCAGCTCGCTGTGCGCTCGCGTCGCCCGTACACGACGCACATGCTGCTCGCTGCCGGCTTGCTCGTTGTGCCGCGCGGCGCGCGAGAGCATGGGAGTACGTGTTTCCTTTCATCAGACGACGAAGCATTTTTGGAATTTTCGGTTCAAGTGACGTACGCATCGGTGGCACGCTTCTGATCTCTCGTTTTCCTTTTTTTTATAGATAACAAGAATTAATTTTACTTTATTTCGTAGATTTAATGAAAGAAATCATATCCTGATATTCTCAGTATCTGATGAGATATTGCGATCATCCGTGAACTCGGATCATAGCCTAGCCTAGCTGTCGTCAATAGAAGATCAAAGTGGCCATATCAGTGAAACGACGATCGACCGAAATGTTCTAGTGATATGTACAGAAGATTACCGAAACAAATTTTAAATCTTCATCAAACTACTTGTGTTTCAAAGTGGTCATCATATACAAAACAAATAAACATGCGTATAATAACATTTATAGCTTTTTAAAATGAGCTTTGAATTATTTTTCCAATATCGAAGTCACAGTTAGATTATCAAGTGCGTTACTTTGCTCTTCTACCAGTACTTCCTCGACAAATAATATAAAATAAAAAATTTCTTTCCACTGCCTTCAAAATGCATATAACACCTACATTTATTGTGTAACTTGCACTGTTCGCCTACACGGTCGTTTAGACCGTTTACACACCGTTTAAACGCTACTCAGTAGTCAACTGTGTAGGCCGTGTAGGCCGTTTAATCCGTATAATCCCGTTTAATCTGTTTTTTGGCCCGTTTAATCGGCCGTGTAGTCCGACTATTCGCTAAACGAAGAGTGGCCGACTGTTTAGCGTTTACCGTTTAGGCTAACACTGGTAACTTGTAATATCACTAGCCGCACACGCGCGCCTATGGCACGCCCAGCCCGAGAGGAAAAAAGAATTAAAACGCGACGGCGGGAGGATCGAACATGCTGGCGCTGGTGAGAGTCGGCTTAGCTAGCCACCGCCAAAGCGCCCGCCTTTGTTCATAACGAATGAAAAAATTATTTTATAGGTCAATAAACTAATACTAATGGACGGTTGGATCTTCCTGGCGCACGCGATCGGACAGCTGCGAGTGACGGGGCTACGTGGCAAGCCGGCAAGGCGAAAATGAACGCGTGGGAGGCGGGGGGCAGACCCGTGCTTATACTATTTATGATTTGATAATAATTCAAAACCATATAACTAGTGTAATATCATTTGATAATATTGAAAAACATATAATTGGTGTTTTCGCAAAAAATAAGAACTAGGCTTCGTGGGGCAACGGGTCTGGCCTAGCCCAATATATATTGTTCTATTGACGGTTGTTGCAAGGCCATCGAGATTATTCTCTCAAAAGTCGAGCGAATTCATAAATTCTGAGATCCACACTAAAATCTCGATAGCTTGCGACTCTCTCAAAAGTTGAGCGAAATCAAAAATTCTGAAATCCACACTAAAATCTCGATAGCTCGCGACAAGCCATTGAGAATACTTGACATTGTTATTATGTCGTCTATCACAAAGACTACTGATGAGATGTCTCTCGACTGTCTTCTTTGGGCCGTCGAGAGAACTCATGACTCTCAACGGTTGCATTATAACAATTGAGAGTTATTTGTCTCGACGGCTATGTTATGTCCGTCGAGAAACTTTCTGGCTTCAAACCAAACACTGATCTGCACACAATTAATTCAACTCTCATCGGTATGTATGCCTTGTGTGGACTATGTCGGTGTTATTCCATCGACTAAGGCCCTGTTTGGATTGCAAGGGCTAATTGTTAGCCACTAAACTTTAGCCTCTAAACATCCAAATAGCCTAGCTAATTGAGAGGCTAATTTTTAGCCCACCCATGGGCTAACAACTAGTCCATTAGTCCACAAATCTGTGCTAAAGTGGGCTAATTTTTCACCAGATTCGCGAAAAAACATTTGTGCCCCTGCTAATGCAGGTACTTGTTGCCGCCAAATTAACAAAGCAAGGGTACTCTTGACAAATCAACAAACCAACTAAAGTTTAGCCAGCTAAAGGCTAAACTTTAGAGCTAAAGTATTCAAACAGAGCCTAAATAGCCCAACTAGAACCGATGTCGGAGTTATTCCATCGACTAAATAGCCCAACTAGAACCGATGTACATGATACATATGATACATAAGCACCACGTCTTGTGTTGTTAGCCTTTTTGGCTCATAGTTGCCGTGCTTTGCCAAGTTTTTTTTTTAAATCAAACTTACCTCAAGTTAGTTCATAAAAATCACTGTATATAAATATTTTACTGCACTATTTTAGCCACTAACACATGCATAGCGTGCACATATAAAAAAAATCTTGACATAAGTGCATACAGCTACAAACCAAACAACCAATATATGGTCAAATATGTGTAATTTGAGCCCAAAAAATATTATAGATTGACTAGATCAAGAGTTATAACTCTTCTCTCCTCTCTTTTTTCATATCCTTCATATAAACAATATATTGAGTTAACAACTTTATATGTAGTTGAGATAGTCTTGTTAGAGATGATCAGATTATCCACATTTGTCCCTCTATACTCACTCTATTTCACTATTAACTACTCCTTTTATCCTTCCTTCTAATTTTTTTCACACTTTACATTGCACTTTAAAAGATTTTTTCTTTATCAATTATTCTATACAAAATTATAGGATTTTAGAATGACCACTATGTATGCCCCTGCGCTTTGTACTTTCACGGTACAACCAAGTATGACACAACTGAAACATACTCCCTCCGTCCCAAAATATAGGGCGGATAAAATTTTTCATAAAGACCAAGAAATGGTGTTTGAAAAAGTAAATCATCTTTAATTATTTCGTTACTCGAAGCATGCATCTCCTTCCTATGCACTTAATTAAAAGCATTAATAGCTAAAGCCAGCAAAAGCATGCACTTTATAGTGTGAATAGCTTAACTATGGTTTAATTGCTTGCCTTTTTCACCAAAAAAAAATGGAAAGATGACTTATATTATGGGACAACTTAAAAAAACTTATACGTCCTGTATATTGGGACGGAGGGAGTATATGTCAATAAAAAAGTACGGCAGCATACTTTCACGTGCGCGAATAGACTCAACTAGGCAAGAAACTGCTGCTGCATGTGTGTACCACACTTCTTTTTCGCTGCCTCCTGTCGACTTGCTGTCCATACTTCCGACCATGTAAATTATCAGGCAAGTGGTCGAGATTATGTACATGTTCCCAGAAGAGTGCATCTTCTATGTAATCCGAGATAATTACTATTTTCTCATTAATATTCTAGTGGATATCTCACTAGCCACTTGAACTTAAAGTATGCACTTTTACTTTCACTGAGCTTGTATGATTTGTTTGTATCACAACCCAAAACTGTTACATATAACGTTAAATGCCGAGGTGATAGTTAATTTTCCGTTAAATGCTCGTGTGGGTTTGCCCTGTGTTCTTTCTTTAAAAATAAAATGGCATTCATGTCCCCTATCCCTCTCTCTTTTGAATAAAAATTAAACTTTAAAAAATTCTACAATTTCACCCTCAATTTTTCACGAATATAAATTTGAATTTATTTTTTAAATCAAATTAAAAAATTCTACAGATTTGAACTATTCAAAATGTAAAACTAAACATGTGAAAATTGAAACCTTTGATTTTTCAAACCTTGAGGCTAAACTTTGAGTTGTAAATTTTTTTTATGTTTTGAAAACTTAAATTTAAAATTTTATATTTGAAAGTATAAATTACCAAATAAATAAATAAAATTATTAAACTCAAAATTCAAGTTTGAACCCATCAAATCCCAAATGTTTGAATTTGAAAAATTTAGATTTAAAGTTTGAATTTCAAAACCCTAAAGTTATTTATTTATTTTTCAGTAAGTTAGTAGACTTACTGAAAAAAATCAAAATTCATATTTGGGAGTGGGAGGTAACGTGGATGTCATTTTATTTTTTAAAAGGGACTTGTGGGAACCACATTAGCATTTAACAAAAACTAACCGATATCTCAGTACCTTACAACGTGTCTAATATAGTTTTAAGATTGCGGCGCAAACGGACACAATTTGAAGGGATTAAAAAGTATTTTAAGTTATAATGTTCTAAGGTCATTTCTTTTGAGCTGATCTGAACGGCTGAACAGCTGAACGACTGAAAATAACTGAATTTCGAAAGCTTCTTAGAGTAGTCTCAAGATTTAGATCCATTTTATTTTACTTGCATTTTAAAGCGTTAGGTTCCACCTTCAAAACAGCATATATATTTTCAAAACGTAGATTAGCCGTTAAGCTGAAAAGAACATAGCTTAAGGTCCTGGTTTCTTCATCTTAACAACTTATCTACATTTCGAAAACACATATGTTTTGAGTTTTTTTATTCGTTTTTTCGTTGTTTTGAAGGTGTTTCCTAACGCTTTAAAAAACAAGTCAAACGAAATGGATTCGAATCTTAAAACTATCTCGAGATTCAACCGTTTAGCTGTTCAGATGTCAGCCGTTCTTATTTATCAGCTAAAAAGAAAAGCCCTCAAAATTAGACTACGCCACGTGTTTTTTTTTTCATTTATACAGCAGCACTCCATATCCATGGTAGTGACCACGCACTCCCTCGATCCATTCTTTCTTTGCTCGCACGGACAAGAAGAAAGCTAGCTATCTAGGAAGGACATGGAGGAAGCTCATCCCGCCGGCGACGGCAGCCGGAATGCAGACAGGCCGCCGCCGCCGACCATGGCGGCGGAGGCGGCGCGGCAGCTGCGGCTGGCGGCGCCGCTGGCGGCGGGGTACATGCTGCAGACCGTGATCCTGACGATCTCCAACATGTTCGTCGGCCACCTCGGTGAGCTCGCGCTCTCCGGCGTCTCCCTGGCCACCTCTCTCGCCAGGGCCACCGGCTTCTACGTAATGGTATGTGCAGTGCCACTGCATGCTCTCCCTGTGGATTCTTGCAGTGTCTCCCTCTTGCTTCTCCCTTCCTCCTTAGTTGTCTCTGTCAACTCCAGCCACCGCGCAGGACCAGTCTTTCTCCCCTTTTCTTCCTCCATTCTTCTCACCTCCTTTCCAATCCGAGATTCCGAGGAACCTGCACCCGCTGGCCGCTACTACATAAAACTTCGAAAGTGTTCAGATCAACTGTCATCAGAAATGTTTTCCTGAACCGTGTTTATTTTTTACGGCTATAAGATGATTTGTAAAAACGGTCTCTAATATATACAACTGTATGATGCATGGACATCAGAGACGATTACGATCAGAATCAAAGGTAATAAAGACGGTATGTAAAAACCGGCAGTGGGCGGGGCGGCGGTGGCGTTCAGTAAGATCGCGTCGTTCCTGCATGCGGTTCGTGCCCCCACGGCGAGCCGGACCATCCTCGAGGCCAGCGGCGGCATGCGCTGCGGCCCCATCCTCAACCTTGACGCCGCGCACGGCGTGCGTATCCGCCGTTCCTGCATGTAAGCTGTCGCCGACAGCGCCGACGTCCCGGCGCTCGGCCCGTCGGAGAGGTCCGCATCATCGGCGCCTGTTGGGGGAGCCACACTCACAATACACAAGTCACCTGCTTGGAGACCATGCACGATTCAACCCCTCATCTTGTAGTGAACTTTCAGGATAGTTTCAACCAACAACTAGCAGCGAAATAGGCCCACACGTACTTGCGGGGTTCCTGCTGGGGCGACTGAGGAGGCGACCAGCTAGCTCCTCGCTTCGCCGCCACCGCCACCGCCACGGGCTGCGGCCTCACCCTAGCCGCCATGCCTTCCAGCTCCCGTGCCCCTTCCCCCCCACCTCTCCAGCGCTCTCTGCTGGCTAGCCCCCGCTTCGAAGCTATCTCGCCTACGCAGATCCATTCTTCGGGCCACCAGATCTGGCCGTTGGAAGCTCCACTGCAGGGCCCTTCGCTGCAGGGCAACCCCACCTTCTGCGCCTCCGTGGTCCCCCCTCCCCCCCCCCTCCCCCGCCTCGGACGCTGCTGCTAGGGATGAAACGGATCGGATACGGATCGGAAACCACTCATATTGTATTTGATCCATTTAGTTTGATCGGATCTGGATTCGGATACTGATAAGACTGGATACAAATACGGATCTGAATAATATCGGATACAAATCTGAATCGGACGCGGATACTCTCTCGGATAATCGCGAAAACATATACTAAAGAAATAAGTATATCCAAATACATGTAGTTATCTCTTTGTGACTCAACTTTATGGCCCATAGTCATGAAAATGATGGTGTGTAAGTATCATACCCGATAAAGCAAAAAAATATAAAATCACATGCATCTATTTGTTACATGTGTTAGTCATTCATCCTATAGAAATATAATAGAGATAGTTTATAGATGGATTTAGCTAATCGGATAATATCCATCGGATATTATCCAAGAAAAGCTCGGATAATATCCATCTGATATTATTTGTATCCGCATCAGATCCGCCTTTGTCGGATTCGGATATCCATAAAATTATCCTACTCAATATTTTCGGATATTATTATGCCTCGGTCGGTCGGACGGTCGGAAATTATCCATACCATTTTCATCCCTAGCTGCTGCGCTCCTGCTTCAAACACAAGAGGAGTTTCGCGTCTGTGATGGTCAGGGGATGCCTTCGTTTTGCCTCCCCCTCCACTCCCCCGGCCCAACAACCGCATTCACTCCAGGCCTCGAGTGCTTGGCGGTGCACACCTGCTCACACCAGAGCCACCTCTACCGAAGCCCCCGGGTCATGAGTCACCTCAAGGCGACGTGCCAAGGCCAAGCTCCAACCCCGCATTCATGGCAGCGGGCACAGCGCTCCCGCAAGCCGCCTTCACTTCGCCACCAACCAGAGGTGCTGCTTCCGCTGCTTGGCGCTCCCGCGCAGCTCCCTCATCCACACCGCCCGCGCCACGCCTCGCCTCCTCCCCCCCCGCCACCCCCCATGGCTCGCGGGATCATGCCATCGCCCCGCCGCAAAGATCGGCGTCCTCTTCGCCACGCCCGCCATGCTCGGCGGTGGTCGGCGTGACGCTACTGGTGGTGTCCATCCACGCCAAAGGCGGGATTTACCGGAGCGGAGCCGCGACGCGGTTCGTATGGCGGCCTTCTTCGCCGGCCGGGTCACCCGAGGCCATGACGAGCTCGTCATCGCCAACCACTTCCCGGAGCCATTCATGGTGCGCTTCCCCTCCCCCGAGCGTGAATGTGCCCTCCGCCTAGGTCGCTTCACTCATGGCACCCTGGATGTGAGCTTCAAGCCGTGGAGGCCGCACCTCTGCGAAGACCCTCGCTGTCGAGATCTGGTGCGCCTCGCCTCGAGAACGTTCATTGTATGCATTGAGGACCGCCTCGCCACCGCGACATCACCAACTCCCTCAACGCCTGGGTGTGGTGTGCAGATCCATACCGCATCCCCAAAGTCCACTACCTCAGCATTGTCGACACTCCGGGCAGCGCCGCCGCCGAGCGCCACGTCAAGATGGCGTCCACCTCCAATCCAAGGTGTTCATCCACCTGGACACCATCGACGACTACTCCGCCGGACCGTTCGGCCGTGCCTACGTCTCTTACCCGGCTTGGGAGTTCGGCCGCGTGGATGGTGACCTCCCTCCTCCGCCTCCACCGGGCATCTCCCCGCGCCCCCACGCTATGACGAATCCGACGACGACGCCGACACCGACATCAACCCCCGCCACCAGCGTCGCCACCGCTCCCGCTCTCGCGTCGCGAGAGTGGCCCGCAGTGTGGTGCGGAGCGTCTCCGTCATGGGCCGTCGCTGCACCGCCTCCCCTCAAGGGCGTCGTGACGATGGCTAGTCTAGTGGCAACCGCCGCCGGGCGCTCTCCCCTCCACCGGTCACCAACCACATTTGAGAGGTTGTTCAGGTAAGCCCCCTCACCGAACCGTGCTTCCCCTGCCCCGACATATAATCCACGCCGCCCCTTGCCTCCCCCATCCCCCCTCGATATGCCTTCAATTATGGGGCCCCACCCTTCCTCAATGCCCCCCTCACCCACGGTGGCCTCGCAGGGTGGCAATGTATCCCCGCCGTCGGCCAGTGCGGTGTCCCTGCACCCCCCGAAGATGCGCGCAGATTGGGCAACACCGATCTACTCGCCCTCCTGGTAGGTCTCGGCACTGGGAGGGGCCGCGGAGTTGCTCCCTCCCCGTCCTCGCTCACGGCGGCGCCAATGCTCCCTACCACCGTCGCGCCCTTCGGCCCGGCCATGGAGCCCTCCCGGTGAGCTCCCAAGCTCCTTCTTCCGCAATCAACAGCGCGGACCTCCTCATCCAGGACCATTTTGCCCCCTCCCCACCTCCGCTGTTGCAGGTACCACGGGCCTCGCGCACACGCATGCCTACTCCCCTGAGGCGCAGTGTCCGACTCGCCGGCCGCAATGATGGAAAGCTCCCCTCGGAGACCAAGGCCAAGAAGCTGCTCGTCCGCAAGCTTCAGCCCTGGATCGCGGCCTACTCCCGCCCCCTCAAGGTCTAGCCGAGCGACGGCGACGCCCTCAAGTCCCTCTTCGCCGAAGAGCTCCTGGTCGGTGCCGTCGAAGCAGCCACGGAGCTCACGGGCGTCCTGCTGCCTGCCAACACCGGCCCAGCTGCAAGTCCGATTGAGGTGGCCGGCCCAGCTGCTGCTGCCGGCCCAATTGCGAACTAGGCCGCCCCGATGCCCAGCTCCGACGTGGTTGGTGCGGCTGCCGGCTCCGAGCCTTCGCTGGCGGAAGATGGTGGCCTATTGGGCTCGGCCACGGCCGGGGTGTCTCTCCCAGTGTCCTAATGCGTCGATCGAACAGCAGTTCTGCTCCACCTCGGCCGGTGGCTTTTGGTCCTTCCACAGCGCCTTCTAACTATTCGTGGGGCCTCCACCCCCTTTTTGCTTTAATATTTGCCCAAAACTGTCTAAGGGCACCTCTGTGGAACTGGTTCTTGGCGTTGCGCTTCTGCATCCTTATCTTGTCTCTCTTCTCACCACCTCGTCTAGACGTCCCCTTCTCCTTGGTGTTTACCAACGCCCTTTATGATTGAACGCCTTCGCCTTCTCGACTGGAACGTTCGTGGCCTGAACAGCGGGGTCCGTCGCTCCGTCCTCCGCGACATGATCCTCGCTACGCGGGCAAACCTCGTCTGTATTCAAGAGTCGAAATTAGAAGGTGTCACTTCACAGACTGTCCTAGAGTGTGCTGGCCCCCCATTCATCAGTTCCTTCAAGGCCCTCGATGCTCTGGGCATCAGAGGGGGCATCCCGCTCCTTGCTCACGAAGATTACTACTCCCTCGACGACCAGACGTCTTCAACCCATTGCCTCTCGGTCACCGTCTCCTCCCGCTCCGATTCCAGCCGTTGGCGCCTCATCGGAGTTTATGGCCCAAACTCCCACGCGGCTAAGCTGGGTTTCCTAAATGAGCTGATGGATCACGCCCTGACCGACCCGGTCCTCCCTTGGATGGTTGTTGGCGATTTCAACATGATCCGTCGACTAGAGGATAAGAGCAGCAACAACATCGACGTCTCCCTCATCGCCGCCTTCAACCAAACTCTAGGCTCTCTTTCGCTTAGGGAGATACCTTTCTCAGGTAGGAATTTCACTTGGTGCAACCAGAGGATCAACCCCACTCACAACCGATCGATCACTGTTTCGCTCCATGGATCGGGACTTCCTCCAACAGAATACCTCACCTGTGGCCTCCCAACCATCATGTCAGACCACTCACCCCTTCTCCTTTTGGAATCGTCCTTTCCCAGACCGCCACGCCTGTTTCACTTCGAGAATTATTGGGTGGGCGTCCCTGTTTTTCCGACATCGTCCAGTCCGCTTGGAACCGGCCGGTCGCCGCCTCTTTCCCCCTCCGTCGCCTCCACATCAAGCTCTCGCGGACGGCTAAGGCTCTTTCCACCTAGGCCCGCCTGCGCGTGCGCTGTACCGCTCTCCAGTTAGCCATCATCCAATCCCTCCTTGCCCTTCTGGACGCCGCCTGTGAAAGCCGCCCCCTGTCCGACATGGAGCGTGACCTCCTCCTAGGCCTCAAAGACCGCCTCCTCAGTCTCACGGCCCTTCAAAAGTGCCATATCAGGCAGCGCTCCCGTATCCGCTGGCTCCGGTCCGGGGATGCGAATACCAGCTTCTTCCATATCAGGGCAAGTGGTCGGCGCCGGAAGAACCTCATCTCCTCCCTCTCTACACCCTAGGGCATCGCCACCTCACATGAGGATTTGCAATCGAAATGCTGGCGCTTCTTCTCTCACCACTTGGGCCCCTCCCAGCCGAGAACCTCCTCCCTGATCTAGCCCAGGCTAGGCCTCCCCCAGCACGAGCTCACCGACCTAGACTCCCCTTTCTCCGAAGACGAGATCCGTAGAGCCATCGCTTCTCTTCCTGGTGGCAAGGCCCCAGGGCCGGACTGCTTCACCAGCACCTTCTACAGAGCCTGCTGGGAGATCATCAAAACTGATATTGTGGATGCCTTCAACCAGCTCTACACTCTTGATGGTAGACACCTCGGCCTCCTCAACTCCGCCAACTTAATCCTCCTCCACAAGAAAACCTCCTGCGAGGGTCTCCAGGATTTCCACCCCATCAGCCTCATCCACAGCTTCAGCAAGATCTTCACCAAGCTCCTGGCGAACCGCCTAGCCCCCAAGCTCGACTCCATCATTTCCCCTAATCAGAGCGCCTTTATCAAGGGTCGTTGCATCTAGGACAATTTTCGTTGCGTTCAGGGCACCCTCCATCGACTCCATCTAGAAAAAACTCCAGCTCTCCTCCTCAAGCTTGATTTCACAAAGGCTTTCAACTCGGTTCACTGGGGTTACCTCCTTGACCTTCTGCAGTGGCTCGGTTTCGGACCTCGTTGGCGGGAGTGGGTCTCCCTCCTCCTCGGATCCACCTCCTCTTCTGTCCTCATCAATGGTCATCTGTGCCCTCCCTTCCGCCATGGTCGTGGGGTTCGCCAAGGGGACCCCCTCTCACCGATGCCATTCATCTTAGCGATTGACCCCCTTCAGCGGCTCGTCAACCTTGCAGCCGAAAGCGGCATCCTCTCCCCAATCGGCGATACGGGTCTGAAACTGCGTACCTCCCTTTATGCAGATGATGCTGCCATCTTCATCCGCCCTGATCAGAGCGAACTTCAGGTGGTTATAGATCTTCTCCCCGCTTTCGGCTCTGCATCCAGCCTCAACATCAACCTCGCTAAATGCTCCATCTCCCCCATAAACTGTGACACCGCTGACCTTGACTCCATCCTAGGTCCCTTCCCCGGGATTTGGGGTTCGTTTCCATGCAAGTACTTAGGCCTCCCTCTCCATTTCAAGAAGCTCAGCAGGACCCACTTTCTCCCTCTTCTTCAGAAGATCCGTGCTAGGCTTCCGTCTTGGAAGGGCCACCTTCTTTCCAAAGCAGGACGCTTGACCCTCGTCAAGTATGTCCTTTCGGCACTCCCGACTTACTTTGCCACGGTCTTTCTTCTCCCCAAGTGGGTGATTGGTGAGATCGACAAAGTTTGGCGTTCTTTTCTCTGGCTGGGCTCCGAGGACTCCTCTGCTGGTCATTCCCTGGTGAACTGGTCGACGGTCTGTCGCCCCAAGGACTTGGGCGGTTTGGGTGTCCTCGATATTGGGCTCTTCAACCGCGCCCTCCGCCTTCGTTGGCCTTGGCTCGCTTGTAAAGATCGCTCTAGGCCCTGTGCGGATTTCGACCTGGCTTTATCCAGATCCGAATCCTCCCTCTTCAGAGCGGCCTCGACCCTTACGGTAGGAGACGGCCGTCGTGTCTCCTTCTGGAATGACTGCTGGCTTTCCGGCTCTGCTCCGACCCTCCTTGCACCCAACCTCTTCAACCAAGCTAGATGCCGTAGCGGTACCGTGGCCTCTCTCCTTCCCGGTCACCGTTGGTTACGGCTAAGCGGGCCCATTTCCTCGGCCATGCTTTTCGCGGAGTCCATCCTCCTGTGGAGTAAAGTCCGCCTCATTACGCTCTCCGACTCTCCGGAAGAAATCACTTGGTCAGTTTCCTCCTCCGGCCTCTATTCCGCCAAATCGGCTTACAACCTACAATTCATGGGTAGCACATCTCACCCCCTCGCTAGCCCCATTTGGTCCGCTCTGGCGCCAAACAAGTGCAAATTCTTCGCTTGGACTCTGAGCCTTAGTCGCATCAACACCGCTGACCTTCTTGCTAAGAAGGGTTGGCCTCACCACCCGGTTTGCTGTCTCTGCGGAGGCCCCCCGGAGACGATCGATCACCTGTTTGGATCCTGCGGCTTCTCATCCGCTATCTGGCAGACTTTTCTGCAGCACGACCCCCCGCTTAATGGTCACGCCTCCTTCCTCGACTGGTGGCTCACTCGTCAGGCAAGCCTTCCCAAGTCCATATCCCGTTCCCTCAACGGCCTCATCATCCTGTCCTCCTGGGAGATCTGGAAGGAGCGGAACCGAAGGATTTTCCAGCACCAAGCCCTCCCGGTCACTCGTGTTACCGACCGTATTAGTGTCGAGATTGCCGCTTGGAACGCGGCCTTCCCTTCTTATAATCTCATTATGTAACCTACCCCCCTCTCTTTCTCTAACCTTCCCCGCCTCTTCTTGTAAATTGTACAGTCTGCTTTCATCTTTATGAAATGGCAGAGCCCCTGCCCTTTTTACTCAAAAAAAACTAGCAACGAAATACTCAAATCAACATGCACAATTGACACAAGGATTTACGTGGAAAACCCCTGTAACCGAGAGAGGTAAAAACCACTGCCGACCGACACGGTCCACTCCAAACTTTTTCCACTATTAGTAGTAATGGGTACAAATGGAGTATTCTCTAAAACATCTAGAGGAACATCACAGCAGCAACATTAACATCATTAACACAACAACAAAACAAAGAACTATAAAAGGTATCACTTTCAGCTCAAGCAAAGGTGAAACTGAGTAACTACAATCTGTTCACCTCAGAGTTTGTCTCATATCTTGCAAACCACAGATCCTGAGCAGATGAAACTTGGTAGGAATGTACTTCAAAGAGTTCTCAACACGCTGTCCGAATTTCAGCACCATCGGACATCGTTTGTCCCCTCAAACACCGCATCTACCAAAGTTGCGCACTGCTAAAACTGCTGCAAATTGAGCTGACAAACTCCCCTCAAATCAGGTCCTACACAAACCAAATCTTCGATCCAACCGTACAAATCAGAGAGCAACAAGTGTAGGACGAACTGACCAAAGATGGAGCCTATCCAACAATGTTTGCCTCTCCAACCAAGGACTTGACGAAGATTGTGCAGGACGAACCGATCTGTACAGCAAGCCCCCTCTTCTCCTCTTATCTTCTTCCTTGCCTCTCCTCTCTTGTGCTAATGGCAGCAGTTTACTGGGTGCTCTTGGCATAGCTCAACTTGAACAAAGGTAGGGTTTTATCCACTCCACATCCCTCTTAAGGAGAGATCTCCACCATCCATTTTGATGGCATCCAACGGCTCAAACGACACACCGGACAGTCTTGAGCTATTTGGTTTGTTTGGTTTCTACATGTGGAGAGAATTTAGCCCAACAGCGCCAACTGACGTCGAACGCGACACACCCCTCAGCACCGGCTCGATGCTAGTTTTGTTGGAGAAATCGAGTTGTAGATCAGCGACGCGGAAGATATCGAGGCTGTAGTAGAGGGGAAGACATCGATGCTAGAAGGAGGAAGGAAATTGATCAGTCACAGATCCAAATCGATGTCTAGTCCAAGCATCCATCGACCATGCATCGAGATTTCCACCAACAAAATTAACGAAAAACCAAAAGAAGAGAGAAATACGATGAAGAATCCAAACAGAACCAAGCAAATGAGATATGAATCAGGCATAAAACCAAACAAATTGCAAAATCCATCTGTTCCAGTCTGAGAGCAATTGCAGCAAATGGAAAGGAAGAACGAGTAAATGACGGAGGAAGCGATGGCATCAAACACAAGCTAGAAGACTAGTCTGCCAGCGGAGGTCGCCAGTAGCCACACCCCACGTCGCCGGCACGATCACCAACTGGCGGCGCCACCACCACCTCTCCTGCTCCTTTCTTTCTTTCTTTCTTTTTTTGAGAAAAAGGAATCTCCTGCTCCTTTCTTGGTGATCACTTTTGTTGCTATGGAATGAGATGTATGCGAATATGCGATATTGCCAGGCAAGTTTGGCACCTCGTTCAACCGCATTTGGTAATCACCAATGCTTGCATTCTGGACGTCATCACCTTCGCCGAGTGGTGGGATGGGCAAAAAGAAAATAGGAAGCTGAGAGCAATGGATGATGGCCTCGTCGTGCAAACTATTTGGAATATCTGAAAAGAAAGGAATGGTCGAATTTTTATAGATGTTTTTAAATGGCCTATTGAGGTGGTTACCACTGTTTTGGAGAAATTTAGTTTGAGAAACAGCATGGCCTAATTGGTGATATGGTGATCTTGATTACCGGGGTTTAAAACTTGTTGTTTTTCACTGTAGCATTTGTACTCTCTTCTTTCTCTATTGAATGAAAAGGCATCTTGCCTATTCTTCAAAAAAAAATATGCGATATTGCGATGTGTACCTATTTAAAATACTGTTGATGCTAGTTCAAAGTGAGAGAGCGAGGAATTAAAATTTCACTTTTGCTAACAAGACTTATTTAAGTCTCGGTCAATTTTCTCAAACAAGACCCTTAAAATTTTGCATGCTTTCTCATGTCGTGCTCTGACTTCTTGAGCTGTAGCTTGGTTTGTCCAGTACGCTGGACACTCTGTGCGGACTGCGGACAAGCCCACGGCGCCGGGGAGCACCGCCAGGTCGGCGTCTACATGCAGACCGCGATGCTGGTGGCCACCGCCGCGAGCATCCCGATCGCCGTCCTCCTCTTCTACGCCGGCGACATCCTCCTCCGCTTCGGCCAGGCCGGCGACATCGCGGCGGAGGCCAGCGCCTTCGCGCGGTGGTCGGTGCCAGCGGTGTTCGTCTACGGGCTCCTCCAGTGCCACGTCCGGTTCTTGCAGGCGCAGGGCGTCGTCGTGCCGGTCATGGCGGCGGCGGCGGCGACGGCGGCGTGCCACGTGCCGGTGTGCTGGGCGTTGGTGTACGGCCTCGGGTTGGGGAGCAGGGGCGCCGCCATTGCCAATGGGGTGTCGTACGCGCTCAACGTGGTGGTGCTGGCCGTGTATATCAGGGTGTCTTCGAGCTGCAAGAAGAGCTGGAATGGGTTCACCACAGAGGCGTTCAGGGATGTGGTCGGCTTCCTCAAGCTTGCAGTCCCATCAGCTCTCATGGTTTGGTGAGCAGAAGTTTTTATACCATTTCTGTTAGAAAGAATCGATCTGAAATTCTGAATGATCTGATCAGACAAACAAAAGTCTCATCTTTATCCTCATCTTTGCAATTCATCGTGCATTCGGCGTTTCCAACTGATCATGTTGTGTAGCATTTTACCCCTGCAGCCTGGAAGGGTGGTCCTTCGAGACCGTCGTGATTCTTTCTGGCTTGCTCCCTAACCCTAAGCTTCAGACGTCTGTTCTATCAATCACGTAAGTATTTCCACCCACCCTGTGTCAGCGCATTCCTGAAATTAGTCATGAGCTCGATCGTGTGTTCGGTGATTCTAATTAAACAACTTTAATAAGCACTCCTTGATGCATCTGTGCAGGCTAAACATTTGTACCTTGATGTACATGGTCCCATTTGGCCTTGGAGCTGCAGCAAGGTAACCCATATGTACTGGGGAGCTGTTAGATACTTAGATAACGTACGGACCACCATTACAACAGATCAGCTGTTTCAGATTATTTTGGATAGTTTCATAATAAAGTTTCATGCTGTTTCAAAGAGGTTTTACCAGACTCTTTTTTTTATTTTTATGCACCGTACCGTTCATCCGATCCAACGGTAACGATGATCCATTTGGATAGCATTTACCTATATACATCAGCGTCAAAATCAGCACACTTACAACCATGCATAATTGCATATTGCTCGATGCTTACATATTATTGCTGTGACTTCTTCTTTCTTCCCCCCCTTCAATTCCTTAGCACTAGGGTATCAAATGAGCTTGGCGCAGGCCGCCCCGTGGTCGCTCGTCTGGCCGCGCGCGTCGTCGTGCTCCTGGCCGCCTCTGAAGGCTTGGTGATGGGAATAATCCTAGCCCTGTCGCGCCACGTCTGGGGGCATGCGTACAGCAACGATCAGGAAGTGATCAGATATGTGGCCCGGATGCTTCTGCTTCTCGCGGGATTCATCCTCTTTGATGGAATTCAGTGTGTTCTTTCAGGTAATTAATCAGGTATTCTTCACGATTAATTTTCAGAAACGTTACTGTGAAAAGCTTGCCTCACTCAGATGATCTAATGAGAAATAAATTGAGAAAAAAAACGATACTGACCATGACAGTTGGCGCGCGGAGCAACCGGCTGTTACCTCTCTGACTCTGACCATTTGATACGTTGTTTTTCTTCTTCTTTTTTTCGAAGATCATAGAAGCAATTCCTTTGTTGTTAAATTGTACATCTAATATGTCAAGGTGTGGTAAGGGGGTGTGGACGGCAAAAGATTGGTGCTTGCGTGACTCTCACTGCGTTCTACGTTGTTGGTATCCCTATGGCTTTCGTTATAGCCTTTGTCTTGCATGTAGGAGGTTTGGTGAGTCTCTAAAAAACTAGTCTTTTTTTTGAAAACATGCAATTGATAGTTTCTTGTTGTTATTTACTGTAACGATTGGCAATCCATTGATATCTTATTCATGATTGATATTGCACAAACTAGGGCCTGTGGTTGGGGATTATGTGTGGCATTTTAGTCCAGATGCTCCTACTTGCGGCCATCACGCTTTGTACAGATTGGGAGAAGGAAGTAAGCAAGTCTTGGCATTGTTTTACTTACTAGCACTTCTCTTTAGTTTGTTTCCAATATTTGCTTGTCATTCAGTTTGAGTAAGAACATTGTGCCATAGCTTTAATTACTTCTCTTTCATGTTTAGTACCTTAGTTAGTGTCCTGCACATAATTCTGTTTTTTTCCTGTGCAGGCTATTATGTCCAAGGAAAGGGTGTCGAGTTCTCATCCCACGGAAACATCGACTTGAAATCGTGCTAGTTAGTTGGGAGAAACTTTGATGTAATTTGATTGCAATGGAAATCAATTCCAATAACTGATGTTTAGTTTGAAAGAATTGATATTGGATACCGTGCAACACAGTGCCAAATTCCGGGGAAAATCACTAAATCGTCCTGGAATGGGATTGAAATCCAAATCCCAAAAATTGAAGTCAAAATTTAAAGTTAAAAATTTAGAAAAAAGTATGAACAAAAATCTTGAATAGCTTCCCGCTAAAACCTAGCAATCAAATCAAACATTTTTTTTGTATCTATTTCCTGTTCAAACTGAATGATTTCAAAAACTCCAGCGGTTTTCATTTTTTCTGTTCACCAGGTTCAATTTATCTTAAAAACCAAATTTTGTTGAATTCTAACAAGAAACTATGGGAAATCAAAAAATTGGGCTTGAGATTTGGACAAAAACCGTATTTAAAAATGTTGGGCTAGCAATGAGATTAGGAGTTCCTAGGTTGCAATTCAATGGAGTCGTCGCATACACTGCTTGGAATGTGTGGAAAGAGCGGAATGCACGGATTTTCAACCTAATCTACAACCCGGTTGAGCAGGTCCTAAGCCTCATCAAGCTTGATGTTGGCAACTGGATGAGGGTTTTTCAGTTTGATGATCATGACCGAGTAGTAGCCCTCTTTCTTTTTAGTTCTCCCTCCTTCGCTTTCTCTTATGTTTTCCTCAAACCAGCTACTGTGGGGCTTAACTCTGTAAATTTTTTTTGCTCTACTTAATGAAATGGTAGAGCTCCTTCCTTCAGTTCAAAAAAATGTTGGGCGGTCCAATCCCATCACAATACAATTCTCGTTGCAATGTCAAGCGAGCATTATCAGCTGTGATGACCAACGGATGAGTTATTCGTGTCCCTCCTCTCTATTGATGTCATCCACCCCAATAGCGGCCTCCCCTCCCCTCAACCTCAAATCAATGGTGGCGACAAGGTCTGGGCAGCAATGGTAGTGAGATCCCGACAGTAGGGCGACCTCATAGGCAAGGTTCAGGCAGTCATAGGATTTACATGATTATAGGCAAGGTTCAACGCGGATACAGTTCTCGCATCTGGTTAGGCTTGGCGGCTTACCTCGACTTCCAGGCCCTAAAGCCCTCCTCATGGATGCACACAAGTTTTTTCCACAAATTAGTGGGATAACGACATTACAGCGTCGGCCGACAGGCAGTCGACAGCGTTGGATGTTTCTCAGTAATTTTGGGAACCCTCTGGCACATCTGGCTCGAACGCAACAATAGAATTTTTTAGTGGTCCGAGCGTTCAGCTTCGGTTCTTCTTGCAACTCTTTTAGATGATTTTCATCTTTGGGTAACGGCAGGAACCGTTTTGTAATAATTAACTAAGTTACATAGTTCCGCCATAGAGGAGGGACGTTAAACTCACCTCCAACGCTTTGTACTTTCATTCTCTATTTAATATACATCGACAGTTCTCCTGTACTTCTGTCCGAACATATCCACAGGGTTCAAACCGCCATATGTTCTTCTATTCAGTTTTGTCGGCCAATTTTAATCAGCAAACCGGCGAAACACCTTCCTGTCGGCTTTCAAGTTATTTTCGTCTGCTCCTCCTGGCCGATGAAAAAAAGCCTGATTCCTGTAGTGGATACTCTTCACAGAGGGTCTCGGTTACGATGATGTACCGGAGCTAACTTGCCTGGACGTCAATTCCGAGCACACGCATGAAGCTCCTATTCCACACGTGCGCCCGAAGCGCGTCAGACGCGCCCTCGTCCAACTCTCGCCGCTGGCCGTTGGATGGAGATCCAACGGCCAGCGTTAGATCTGAGCTAGAAACTTGTTATTTTTGTTTTGTGGTGTAAAAAATTTCAATAAAAATCCAAAATATTCTCTATTCAATGTCAGGTCTCACATATATTTTATTCGGATCAACATGATCAGTATAAATGCTATATACAGACGTTTTAAATGATAACCTAGATGTATAAATATTATATATCAATATTAAAAATATATGTGAGACCTGACATTGATTAGAGACTATTTATGATTTTTATTGAATTTGTGTACACCACGAAACAAAAATAACAAGTTTTTAGTTCAGATCTAACGCTGACCGTTGGATCTCCATCCAACGGCCAGCGGCAGGCGTTGGAGGGGGGCGCCTCCGACGGGTGTCGGACCGCCCCCGCGTCCGCGCCGGAATAGATCCGAGTGTAACATCGACGTGCTTCACCCTGTCGCCCCGAATAGATTTGAGCGTAACATGCAAGCTAGTTTTCCACTGTCTCCCAGCGACCTCGTTATGTACATTAATTTCCAGCCATGCAATCCATCAGCAAGTCGCCGTGATCAGAATGCATTTTTTTTCCCAAGAGGCCAAGATCATATCATTCAACAGCTACAAATTAATGTAAACGGAACCATCCATCTACAGTTAAAGCAACAGCTTGTTCCCTCGAACTCGATTCTTGCATTTATACCTTCAACGTTTGAGAATTACTAGTCATGAACCATATATACGAAGTAGACAAGAGGGGGAGAGCATGCCGGGCATGGAGGAAGCACTTGTCGCCGGCAACGGCGGCGGCGGAGGCGGAGGTGGAGACGGAGACAGCTCGTCGCCGCCGACCATGGCGGCGGAGGCGGCGCGGCAGCTGCGGCTGGCGGCGCCGCTGGTGGCGGGGTACATGCTGCAGACGGTGATCATGACGATCTCCAACATGTTCATCGGCCACCTCGGCGAGCTCGCGCTCTCCGGCGCCTCCCTGGCCACCTCCTTCGCCAGGGTCACCGGCTTCAGCGTATTGGTACGTAAGCCCCTCGTTTAATTTGTCTCCATGCCTGCTTCCATAAAGGCCGTAAATTCCAGTGAACTTGTTATAAAATTCATATGTTGCAAATCGGCTGACCATTTTCAAGAGAGAAAATACATAGCGGTTGACGAAAGTCACTCATTTTCGTCCCAACTTTCACCGTACCCCCTTTCCGTACAAGACAGGCTTTCAGTTCCTTAAAAATCATTCAATAAGGTGTCAAAGGCAACGAGGACTTAAAAGGCATCTTTGATGATAGAGTTGTAGTGCTGTCGGTGTATTCTACGCTGGGGTGTGCCCCCGCATCACTGCCAGATGGGACCAACGTTAAAGTACGAAGTGTGCCATACATGGAAATACCAGGCCCAAACAGATCAAGGTCTGGTTTCAGACAAAGTGAAATTCAAACAGTATGACTAAGACACGTGGCGTCCGTGCCAGCAGCCCTGTGCACCGGGCGATCAGATGCGTGAGTCCGGTCGCAGCGGCGACCGGGCCCCAGGCACCGGGCGCCCAAGACGCGTGGCGTCCGATGAGCAGGCGTTGGGCAAGCGCACTAGGGCAGCAGGGGCGCGTGGGCCCCACTATCAATGACATAGGACGGAGGTGCAAGGAAGCTTCCTTGCTAAGCTTTGGGATACATCGAATCCGGAGCATTTACTGCAACGGAACCGCTCTGATGAAGTGGGCGGGGTTTTGACAATATGATTGCCCCCGCCCATCTACGTGATATCAACTACACTTTGGCTGTCTCCGCAGCCGTCCTGTTTGCGCCAGCTACAGTGTGACAAGAAAGGTGCTAGGGGTAAGCAGGCTGCTCTGTCTCGTCTAAACTGTCCCGTTGTCAGAAGCAGGGGCATGAGCGATGGTGGCGAGGACTAGTGCCGGAAGAATGACGACTACTGATAAGGGCATCATACACATGGATATGACCGCCACTCCTTCCCCTACTTCCACTACAGTCATGACAAGTTGGCGACAATTCAAAGCATCGTCTACTTCTTATACGTCTACTATGAAGGCTTCATCGACATGGTACAATCGACCGCCACCTTGGCCGGGTCAATCACACAATTGGCCTTCGTATATGGCGTCATCGTTTCTATTACTTTGGCCGCCACCTTGGCCGCCACCTATATTTGAAGGCGCAATCAATAAAGGAGTATCCCCACCTCATCTACTTCTTCAGATCATATAGGTCTTGTCACTCCAAAGACGGCCCAAGAGAAAGCCCAGCTTCAGTCCAAGTCCAGTTCGGCCATCTGCGTGCAGCACAACTTCAAAAGGACGCCCAGGTCATATACGATGTCCGTTTTCGACGTTCTACCACTCTACGAAAAGCTTAGGAGATAAGCTTTCCAACGGATGCAGTCTCACCTCAAAATTCATCCTAACGCAACGGGAACCTCAAAATTCATTCTAAACACGCTGCGTCACCTAGTTGGGCCAAACCGGGCCTTGTACACGTGTCGGACCTAGGCCCAGGTGGAGGACGCCCCAGGGGAACCCTAGAACGACTAGGGAACCCCCTTGGCCGCCACTCCACTTATATTTTTCATAGCCGTCGCTGTTTAGACTCAGGTTTGGTTGTGTGTTGGTAGACCCGTGTGCGTCCTCCCTCGAATTTGCGTGTGTCGACTAGACCACCCGAGTCGAGTTATCGAACCTCAAATTTATCCAAGTGTTTCATCCATATTTGCAATTTTAGATTGCGTTTATCTTGTTTCTTGCTTGTTCTTCAATCGCTTGCAGGAAACGACCTTCGTGGTCAGGTCAATCGCGTTCTTGGCGTGGTTGATAACGAGCAGGTTTGATGGTTTAGCGATTGCCGGGTTGTTATCCTTGAGAGGTTGGTAGCCGGATCGTCAAGGTCGCCTTTCCGACCAGATCGAAATTATCCCTTCGAGTCTCACCAGAAGATCGGGCCGCCCCCGTGTCCCCATCAACTACAGTGGTAGGACCATTAAATGTGTACTGTGTAGCACGTTGTGACCCACGCCAGCCAGGGTATATAAGGGATGGGGTGCATCTGTAAGGGGGTTCCAAAATTCAATCATGAGATCGAACCCTCGAAAGACTAGCCAGTTCATATTTTGCAAGGAGCTCGAGCAGGACTAAGGCTATTACCCGATCAGGGGCCTGAACCTAGGTAAAACTTAGTGCATGTTCTTGAGTTTTTAGCCGCAAGCGAGAAGAGAGGAGTGGGCCGGTCACACACACCCCCACTGCCGAACCACCGGATCAGGTCCAGGAAAACCTGTCAGCTGAAACACACCGACAAGTGCTAGGAATATGATCACATCGTGGTGAAATAGTGTTGCGACAAAGCCGCTCTCTATCCCCTTTCTTCCACCACGCCATGCTCTTCTCCCTTCTTCCCTGCTCTGCCTCCTTCTTCGCGCACCTCTCCCGACGCCTCGCCTCCCCACCGCCACACGCCGGTTCCGCCCACATTAAGTCCAGATGTCAGCATCGATCCGCCCATCGCCACTGCCCGATTGCCTTTGTAAAGCCTGTGACACCATCGCCACCGTTGGCTCCTCGCCACCCATGATCCCCACCTCATCGCTGCTTCGTCGCCGCCCCAGTCTCCCTCTAAACCCATCAGCACCAACCACCCCCAACCCTAACCCAAATCTGAACCTGGTAGTGGCGGTAGCGATGCAGGCGAGGTCGGCAATGGCGCGGAGGGAGGAGGACGACGGCGTGGAGGGAGGAGGTGGAGCACAGAGGTGAGTGTGAGGTAGAGGAGGTATCTCGTTCGGATGGAATACCGTCCCCTAAAATTTTTCTGTTAATGATATACTACCTCCGTCCTAAAATAAGTATCCTTTAATGTTGTTTTGGAAAAACTAAGCAGGAGTATATGTAGTTGGGAATCTAGAGTACTTTATAGTGTGGGAGGGAAATATATGGGTACTTTATAGTGGTGAGAGAGGAATCTACGGGTATTTATAGTGGTGGGAGAGGAATCTAGAGTTAAAAGAGCACTTATTTTGGGACAAATTTAAATCCTAAAAGACCACTTATTTTGAGACGGAGGGAGTATCTTTTTTAGAACTAGATGAATAGTGTTGAGTCATAATAAGTTTTTTTAAAAGGTATACATTAAAGATGCTTTGAGAGGCCTATACATTGAAGTAGCTGAATTTTGACCACTTTGGCCGGTGGCTTCGAGCAAAGTTTAAGAATGTTCATCATGACTATGAAATTATTGAAAACGGCGTTAAAAAGTCCAAGCATTAATCAAGTAATCTAAGGGAAAAAACTACGCATAGAATTTAAGTTTGATATCTAGCTGATGCATATTAAAAATTATCATATTTTGCTAAGACGCGACAGCGTGGGTTCGTCTCATTTGTCAGTTTCTCGAACATCTGATCCATGTCTGAAAAGCAATGTCACGAGCGTCGTGGCGTCGTCTCATGACACGTACATAACCATACCATAATGGACCATTGCTACGTACGATTTGCTTCTCCTCTCTCTAATTCTTTCCGTTTTTGAGGTTAATTTAGCTTGGTTTGTCCACTACGCTGGACACGCTCTGCGGGCAAGCACACGGCGCCGGGCAGCACCACCTGCTAGGCGTCTACATGCAGACCGCGATGCTGGCGGCCACCGCCGCGAGCGTCCCGATCGCCGTGCTCCTCTTCTACGCCGGCGTGGTCCTCCTCCTCTTCGGTCAGGACGGCGAAATCGCGGCGGAGGCCGGCGCCTTCGCGCGGTTGTCGGTGCTCGCCGTGTTCGCCTACGGGCTCCTCCAGTGCCACGTCCGGTTCTTGCAGGCGCAGGGCGTCGTCGTGCCGGTCATGGCGGCGGCGGCGGCGACGGGGCGTGCCACGTGCCGGTGTGCTGGGCGATGGTGCACGGCCTTGGCTTGGGGAGCAGGGGCGCCGCCATGGCCAATGGGGTGTCGTACGCGCTCAACGTGGTGGTGCTGGCCGTGTATATCAGGGTGTCTTCGAGCTGCAAGAAGAGCTGGAATGGGTTCACCACAGAGGCGTTCAGGGATGTGGTCGGCTTCCTCAAGCTTGCAATCCCATCAGGTCTCATGGTTTAGTGAGCAAAACTCTCATGGTTTGATGAGCAAAGTTTTTTTCCCCACAGATATGTGAAGCTTCTACAATCATTATGATTTTTTTAGAAAGAATCGACCTGCAATTCTGAATCTGATCAGACAAACAAAAGCCTGATCTTTATCCTCATCTTTGCAATTCATCGTGCATTCGGCGTTTCCAACTGATCATGTTGTGTAGCATTTTACCCCTGCAGCCTGGAAGAGTGGTCCTTTGAGACCGTCGTGATTCTTTCTGGCTTACTCCCTAACCCTAAGCTTCAGACGTCTGTTCTATCAATCACGTAAGTATTTCCACCCACCCTGTGTCGGCGCATTCCTGAAATTTATCATGAGCTCGATCGTGTGTTCAGTGACTATAAAGCACTTTAATAAACGCTTCTTGATGCATCTGTGCAGGCTAAACATTTGTACCTTGGTGTACATGGTCCCATTTGGCCTTGGAGCTGCAGTAAGGTAACCCATATGTACCAGGGAGCTATTAGACAACGGATCACCGATGCAATAGATTAGCCGAATCAGATTATTTCGGATAGTTTCGTATAGTTTCATAAGATGGTTTTATGTTATGTCATACAGGTCCATAGAAGTTTTACTAGAGTTTTCAAATAATTTCATGCACTATACTGTCCATTCCTTATTGCTTGATGCTTACATATTGCTTGTGACCTTATTTTTCCCCTTCAATTCCTTAGCACTAGGGTATCAAACGAGCTTGGCGCAGGCCGCCCCGTGGTCGCTCGTCTGGCCGTGCGCGTCGTCGTGCTCCTGGCCGTCTCTGAAGGCTTGGTAATGGGAATAATCCTAGCCCTGTCGCGCCACGTTTGGGGGCATGCGTACAGCAATGATCAGGAAGTGGTTAGATATGTGGCCCGGATGTTTCTGCTTCTTGCGGGATTCAACTTCTTTGATGGAATTCAGTGTGTTCTCTCAGGTAATTAGGTCTGCTTCATGATTAATTTTCAGAACAGTGCTGTGAAAAGCTTGCCTCACTTAGATGATCTAACCAGTAATAAATTGAAAGAAATCTTGATTGGTGTTTCAATTTTACCGGAAACGGGCCAATAGGGCTGATATAACCGATAGTTTCAAAATAACAAGCATGATGTCCAGCGCATTTACACGGATATAAATTTTTTTATTTCAAATTTGTATTTCTTTATTAAATCTGATATGAACTCTTTTTCTATCTTTGTAGTTTATATGAACTCTTATATTTTATAACTTATTTATTGTAGTTGATATGGATTTTTCTTGTATCTTGCCGTAAGAAATCTGCAACTTTTTTAAAACAAATTACATGACGGTATACCACATCCTGGCACCCGGTCAATATTTGAGATAGTGGGGGTGGGGGGGGGGGGGGACGGGGTTGCACGAGCATGACTGAAGACAAACCACGAAGATAATTAGGCGTTAATTGTCAGTGTTCAAGCCTAAAGTTGAGCATAAACACTTGTGGACGTAGAGCATGTCCAATTGTACCCTAACTAAGATAGACTTAGCACTATTTATCAGCCTTTTCTCTCTTCTATTTTATTCCTACAATGCTAAGTTCACCCTAATTTAGAATATCATTGGACTTGTTTTTAGGGTTTGTAACCCCATCAGCTCCAAGTTTAATTAGAGTAACAAGTTATTCTAAGCAATAGAACGGAGGTAAACAGACTATTGGCTAGTTGCAAGCTATAAGTCGATGGAATGAAGATAAACAAACTATCAACTAGTCAATTAGATTATCTAGTTGACAAAATGAATGATAAACAAACTATCAACTAATCTGTAAAGCCAAATAGTTAAGCTAATAGAACGGTGGTAGAATTTAACATTCGCACGAAACAACACAATATCGGTAAAGATAGTATTATGATAAATCAAGCCAGAATATCGGACTTAATCAAGGCAACACTCAACCGTCCCACAAGTCGATCCAGAACAAATATGGCGAAACTAAATTACTGATATATCTAGGAATTGAAAAACACTGTAATAATGAATTGATTGGTCGGGGATCTTTTCCTGGTACATGGATTGGGCATTTATACCCCGATATTTCTACCATTTTACCGGGATTGATAAGGGTTTTAGTTCAAAATTCTCACTGATCCCAAGGATTGCACATAAACTGATACTAACCATGACAGTTGGCGGAGCAACCATACCTCTCAGACCATCTGATACATTGTTTTTCATTTTTTTTCGAAGATCATAGAAGCAATTCCTTTGTTGTTAACTTGTATCTAATATGTCAAGGTGTGGTAAGGGGTTAAAGGGGGTGTGGACGGCAAAAGATTGGTGCTTGCGTGACTCTCACTGCGTTCTACGTTGTTGGTATCCCTATGGCTTTCGTTATAGCCTTTGTCTTGCATGTAGGAGGTTTGGTGAGTCACTAAAACTAGTTCTTTTTTAAAACTTGCAATTGATAGTTCTTGCTGTTATTTACTGTTAGGATTGGCAATCCATTGATATCTTATTCATGATTGATGTTGCACAAACTAGGGCCTGTGGTTGGGGATTATGTGTGGCATTTTAGTCCAAATGCTCTTACTTGCAGCCATCACGCTTTGTACAGATTGGGAGAAGGAAGTAAGCAAGTCTTGGCATTGTTTTACTTACTAGTACTTCTCTTTGGTTTGTTTCCAATATTTGTTTGTCATTCAGTTTGAGTAAGAACATTGTGCCATTGCTTTACTTCTCTTTCATGTTTAGTTAGTGTCCTGCACATAATTCTGGTTTTTTTTTTCTATGTAGGCTATGATGTCCAACGAAAGGGTGTCCAGTTCTCATCCCACACAAACATCAACTTGAAATTGTGCTGTTTGGTTCGGACAAACTTTGATGTAATTCGATTACAATGGAAATCAATTCCATAAACTGGTGTTTAATTAGTTTGAAAGGAATGATATTGGATACCGTGCAACACGGTGCCAAATCCTAGGGAAAATCACTAAATAGTCATGGAATGGTGTGGATAACATAGACCCCAGGTACCCACACGGAGGGCATAAAAGACCGACATGGGATGGACCAAGTCAGGTGGATAAGGTTGTTTACCACTCGGACTCTAGAAGGCTTGACCGGTAAGGAAAGACATAAAGATAGAAGGCAATTTTGATTTGTAAGGAGACTATAATTGTAAATCCGGATATATCCATATTCGGTATAGATAGGATTCTATCTAGAGTAGGACTTTCACTTCTACCTAGTGTAGGATTCCTCCCTGTAATCCCACCCCCTTCCACTATATAAAGGGTGGTAGGATGCCATAATTCAGCACCTTGGTCTCTACCAGAGACACAACCAATCCAATACCCTCACCTTATAACACAACTTAAGGCTGAGAAAACAACATACGAGAGATCTCCTGATCATCTTGTACACATATACCCCATATAATCCCAGAGCACAGGACTAGGGTATTACCTCTACCGATGAGGGCCTGAACCTGTATAAAAAAGACCCCCTGTCTTGTGCAACCATCGAGTTTGGATCCAGCGCATAACCCCATTTAAATTCATTGCAGACGATAACCCCCGGTTAAGCACCCGTCGACAGTTGGCGCACTAGGTAGGGGCTGCGTCAAGATCAATCTCATCAAGCCCGATTGCATCGATCAATGGAGTCGCCGTCGTTTCCACCCCCGGCCAGGCTTTCCGCTTCGGGAGCCAACTGCGTCATCAACGACTTCGGCGAACTCCACCTCTTAGATTTGGATCAGATCTAATCTGGGGGGAACTACAACAACACCTCCCGCTCGGGTTAGGGAACGCCATGGACATCTACTCATGAGTAGTGTCGACGAGTAGCTAACCGGGGGTTATCGTCGGCAATAGATTGAATTGGGGTGATGCGCTAGATCTCAAGGTAGGTGGTAACATAAGACAAGGATTATACAGGTTCAGGCCCTCGCGATGGAGGTAATACCCTAATCCTGTGTTCTGGGATTATGTGGACAATCTGGTGATCGTATGAGAGATGCGATGTGTTGGGAATATCTTGATCTAGGGACCCCTGCCAGCCTTTATATAGTGGAGGGGGTAGGGTTACAGAATCAAGCCCTAGTCGGTTACAAGGTTGAGTCCGAACAGATTACAAGGCGGCGGATTCTATCCATAGCCCTCCTTGCCAAATTTATCTATTTCCGGGCTTACAGATACGTCTTTCCTATTCGGGATAGACTTTCATCTTTATCTCTTGCTTGGCGCTCAAGTTCCTCTCAATCCGACTGGTCACCGACTCCTTTGGCCGGCTCGGGTAGCTACCGTTTGCTACCTCATGGGCCTTCTGTGAAGATACCCGAGGCCCATGTAGTCCACAGTAGCCCCCGAGTGCTTTACAATCAAGTCAAGTGTCCTGCCGATTGGTTCGCATGTCCATCCCTGTAATCTGAAAGAGATTGTAAAGGACTCAAGAGATCTATGAGTTAAAACTTTTAAGAGCGACGCTCGACTCGGCGATACCGAGACTCCGGCAATCGGCCTATTTTATGAGGCACGCCACTATTTTTTCAATGGTGTATTTTACAAATTTAGCTACTTGGCGCCCACTCTCACTCTATAGATGTATGTAGAGAAAGCCTGTTAAGGGGGACGCCCTTTGCTTAATTAAATTAGGCCCAAGCCCATTTGAAGGAAGGCGAAGAGTCTTCGTGCCCTTCCCACCCAGGCGAAGCGTCGCACGCCGTCGCCGGGAAGCGCACCCGCACCCACTCCCGTCCCGTTATCATAATGGCTTTACTGCGTTCAGAACGGGTCGCGAGGTGCATCTCTTCATATTCTTCGTGTGTATAAAAACTCCGGAGCAGTACAAGGAACCGCATCTAGCCTTCGAGCGATTTCTTCCTCTCGCGAAGCACCAAGCCCCTTCCTCCGCCCTCGACATGGAAGATCAAGGAGAAAGGTCCGACGCATGGGAGGCCTGTTGACCGAGTACCTCACTCGCGTCGAAGCCTCCCGCGCTGCCAGAGCCGCCGAATGGCAACAATGGCGGAGAGAGTACGCGAAGCAAATCGCCCAAGAAGTCGTGAGGGTCTTGGTCCATGGCCACCCGCGGCTCTTCCGAGTGCGTACCCCCTTGAAGGACGCACTGGTCGCCTCCATCCTTGATGTGAAGTGGCCTTCTGAGTAGCTCCTTCTGTTCTCTTTTTTTTTCTTTTGATTTCTTGCAAGCCAGCGACGAGCCCTAGCTCACTGTGCTGCGCTGCAAGATCTTTGGTAATCCGGCCTAAGAGCCACTAATCAATGAAGATCTTTTGGCAATCCGAACTACCTTTTGCTTTCACTTTTGTGCTGCTGTTGAATCCCGAATGATTTCATTGCCAACCGAGCGATTAGGCCGATCCAGATCTTGAGTCCTCACTCGGCGTTTCTCCGTTCCTCTTACCTGACAGCACTCGGGGGACCCGAGTGGTTTGGCCTAGCTTTTGCTGTAGTAGCCAGATTTCGGCTCCAAATAAGGCCCACCCAAAAATGCTCTGTGGCCCTTTAAGTTTGGGGGTAGGGGAACGATCCACTCTACCCCGCCCAATTCTCGCGCTAGCAGTTTCATCCGCTCCTACGAATTCCGCCGCTAGGTTTCCCTCTTTCGTACGCTCAGCCACCACCGATCCAGACCCAACAATGGCTCCACCATCTGCCGCCGCCGCAAAGGCGATCAAGAGCTCCAAGGAGTGGGTGAAATCCATCACTACGGACCGACGGCTACAAAGGCTTACGTCCGCCAGAGTACTCCCCTCGGAAGAGTTGGTCTCATGGCGTGCCGCCGCCGGTGAGTCCTCCCCCAACCCTCGATCTGACGAGGTGGTGGTCTTCGAGTCCTTTTTTCTTCGCGGCCGTGGCCTCCCCTGCTCCTCCTTCCTCAGGGGGCTTCTGCATTTTTATGGAATTAAATTGACTCATCTCAATCCCAATTCCATTTTTCAAATCGCCGTCTTTGTTCATGTTTGCGAGGCGTATCTCGGGATTGCGCCCCACTTTGATCTTTTTTGGTCTCTTTTCCTCCTCAAGCCCTTCCCGAACAAAACAGCCCCCAAAGCCGTGGGAGGCGCTGGCTTCCAGCTACGGGAAGGGGCGAAGAAGTTTTATTTTGATCTTCCCATAAAAACTTCAAACAAGGGCTAGCATGCCGAATGGTTTTATTGCGCCAATCTACCGCCAGTCCTTCCATCATTCATGGGAGATTGCCCAACAGTCCGCATTTCTTGGTCCTCCCCTCTCACCGAGAGCGAAGACAGCCAAGTTAGGGAACTGCTTCCCCTCCTTAGGGATTTGAAATATAAGGGATTGATCGGCGTTGGCGTAGTCGTAAACTACAGTTTCCACCGTGTCCAACCCCTAAAGGAGCGAGTACACCTCGGATTCGAATATTCGGGATCCAAAGATTCCACTCGAGGGAGTGAAGACAAGATCTCTCGGAAATCCGTAATCGATCGGGTGGCTGATCTCTTCGCTCCGGGCACGCTCATCGAGAACTCTGACTGCCTAGATCCATGTCGTCTGGCGAACCCGCCTCCACTGGTAAGCAAAAAGCTTCCCTTCTTTCAATTCCTACTGATATCAGGGAATCCCATCTTGACTGACTCGGTTCGAATCTTCTACAGGATTGTGCAGCATTCTTCTCAGTCCATCCCGTCCCTGAGGCTCCCAGCCCCAAGGAGGCACCGCTTAAGCGTCCTGCGGAGGACTCAGCTGATGCTCCTCCAGCAAAAAGAGGTAAGGGAATCATCTTCAAGGACTCGGACGAAGATGAAGATGACACTTCACTCCTGCGCCGAAACCGCCAAAATCCAAAATCTAGCGCTGCCCCCGCTAAGCGAGCTCCGAGCCCTCCATCACCCCCAATTGCCAGCCCGGAGGCCACATCTGAGCCAGGGGGCCTTCAGGTGCAATCCCGAGTGGACAAACCGCTCGGAAAGGCGTGTGCCTCAAATTCACGACGTCACAAAGGTTTCCCCTTGCGACTTTTTCCTTCAGATATCTGAAGAGTCGTGCTCCTGACATCCTCTTCTGCTCACAGGAAACCCAGCTCGGGTATCTCCAAAGGCAAATCGGGTGCTAGGACACCGGCGACTGCTTCCTCTGCACCTCCGCCACCAAGCTCTCAAGCTGAGCCCTCCCCAATTAAGAAGTCGGCCCAACACGCAGCTCCTCCACAAACTGCTTCGTCGCCCCAGGGCGCTCATCAATCCTCCAGGGCTAAGGGCACCATCCCAGCCTCTGCTCTAGAGAGCTCTGAGCCGGAAATCGAGAAAATTCCTCGCCCTGCTGCCCCTGCCCACACTCCTCCCTTCCGCGTAAAATGGAGGAAAGAGATGGAAGGCTACGAGGTAGACAACGCCGAAGAGGCCGAAGAGTGGGAAACGCTGCAGAACGTAGCGAAGTTCAGCTCCGAGATGCTTGAGGTAGATCGTCTTCACGCCTCGAGCTTCTATCTCAATTGAAATGCATCTGATCATTCCTTCTGCCTTCGCACAGCGCATGCGCAAGCGGTTGGCTTAAAAGGCCTAATGTCTCCAGAGAGCCATTGGGCGATTAAAATCCAGAGATGAGTTTGACAACACGCTTTACGCGCAAAAGTCAAAATACCTTGGCGAGATCGAAGAGCTCCGCAGAGAAGTCACCGAACTGCGTCTGTGCCACGTGGAAGAAGCCAACACCATCCGAAGTGAGAACCCATCCGAGTGGTGTCAAGCTCATTTATAATCAATCTCCCTTTTCAGGCCGCGACGAAGCTCTGGCCTCTCTTCATGAAAGATGCAAAGCTCTGGAAGGAGACGTTTTCCTGGCCAACACCCAAGCCGAGAAGTCGGCTCAAGAGCTGAAGGGTAAACTCTCCAACTTAAGCTCTCCCTGGCTCGGTTCCACTAACGTCCTTATCGCATCACCTTGGCCGACTGATTTGCAGCCTACCAGATAAAGAGCAAGGCCCAATTCAAGGCCTTCGACAAGAAGGTGAAGTCCACCGTCGAACTGCGCAACCGGATTCTTAAGTCGGCCGCTCCAGTACTTCAATTCCTCCATCTTGAAGAAGAGTTGACCGCCAACGCAGACGTTCTGATTAATCGGCTTCAAAACGCTCCTACACAGCTGAAGGCCTTTGCGAAAGAAGCTGCGACGACGTGCACGAGCTAAGCACTGGCTATTTCGAAGTCGCGTTATCCCGACTTTGACCTGGATGCTGTAAGGGAGGGCTTCGCTTACTCCGAAGAAGAAGCCTCTGCTCTCATGGAGGAAGTCAAAGAAACTTCCGCCACTTTAGTAAACAATTTAAATATGTAAACGATATCTTTTTGTCAAGACAGTTCTGCGATATACGCAATCGTTGATCCTCCATACTACTCATGTCATTTATCCGAGTACTTATGTTATAAGACTTTTCGTGTAACGCCTTTGCCGACTGGTCCAGCCCTCGAGTGCTGGGAATTGGCGCTTGGCTCTCTCCCAAACACATGCCGAGTGACTAAATATCGTCAATCAAGGCGCCACTACTCAGAATTTCATGATACTCAAATTCGATAATCGTATGTAAAGAGAAAGCAACTTTATTAATAAGATAGGGTGCGGCAAAGCCGCACACTATTTAGTGTAGTCCCCGACTTACTGCTTAGTCGTATACGGCTGAGTAGCAAGTCAAACAGACACTTATTTTACAGGACTCGAATATGGGATTCAAGAATAAAAATGACGTAGGTGCTCGATATTCCAGGTGTTAGGCACAGCCGATCCGTCTTGACGCTTGAGTCGATAAGCCTCGGGCGCGTCACCTCAACGATCACATAGGGACCTTCTCAAAATGGAGAGAGTTTATGCTCATGCTTCTGATTTCTTCGAAGGACCAGATCTCCCTTGGAGAACGCACGGCCCTGTACATTGCGTTGATGATAGCGACGTAGGCCCTGCTGGTATTTGGCCGACTGGATCATTGCTGCTTCCCTGACCTCTTCGAGCTGATCAAGGTCTTCTAATCGCCTTTCGTTAGACTAGTTGTCTTCATAACTTTGAACTCGCGACGACCGAAATTTTAATTCAGTCGAGAGAACTGCTTCTGAGCCATAAACCAGAAAAAAGGGTGTCTGCCCGGTCGCTCGACTTGGGGTTGTCCTAAGTCCCCAAAGAACCGAAGGCAACTCCTTAACCCAGCGCGTAGCGTATGGCTTGAGGCGATCGAAAATCCTTACTTTGAATCCTTGTAGAATCATTTCGTTGGCACGTTCCACCTATCCATTGCTTCTAGGGTGAGCTACCAAAGCATAACAAATTTTAATTCTCAACTCCTCGCCCCAATCTTGAAACTCGCTGCTCTTGAATTGAACGCCGTTGTCGGTGATGATCCGATTGAGCACACCAAAGCGAACAACGATATCTCGAAAGAACTTGCGCGCCTTGGCCGCCGTAATATCCACAACCGGCTTAGCCTCAATCCATTTTGTGAACTTATCGATTGCGACGAAGAGATGAGTGAATCCACCTTGCGCTCGCTTGAGAGGACTCACCATGTCGAGATTCCAGACCGCAAAGGGCCACGTGATTGGTATTGTTTGCAGATCCTGAGCCGGCATGTGAATCTGCTGTGCAAAGAATTGACAACCCTCACACCTGTGCACTCCTTTTAAGGTGTGTGACACTCCCCAAGCTGGGCAAGGTGGGACTAAATCCCCACGCCTCAGCCCCGCCTACCCCGCAGGCGTAGCGCGGCAGCATCTCGGCGGCACGGCCCACTGGGCCGTGACACTTGAGGGGTCGTGACATATGGGTGAAAAGTAAGGTAAAAGTCCCGCGCTTTTATAGGCCGAAAGAAGGGCGAAAATCTACTTTCGATTCGGCTTCTCCACGCGGTTACAGTAAGAAATCAGATCAAACTGTACCAAAAAGGCGCAATGATGATAGGCGTTTCTCCCCAAGGCCATGCAATGGCTGGTCAAAGCTAGTCAAGCTGTTCATATAGTGAAGAAAAAGAGACAATGATGTCATAATTTTCCTTGGGCGTAATTTTTTCCCGAGGCAAAATTCCCCATCAATCACATCGGCTTTAATATTATATTTCGCTTTAAGCGGGAGTAGTATTCTTTACTCTTACCGAAACTTTGAATATGGGTCTAGGTTTTTTCGATGGTATGATCGGATTGGATCGCCAGCTATGCCCTACAATAGTATCGTTGGAATAATCTAGATTCGGGTGTCACTCAAAAATAAAATCCTTCTTGTGATATGCCCCATGATGGGCCAAAAGCTGATCACCGCGCTAGTCGGGATCGGATATCATGAGTAGGCTCTGGATTAAGGTTTCAAGGATATGCTCTAAAAGAGTCGATAGTTGTACACCGTAATAAATGGGTACAAATATCACTTGATCAAACCCAATTTAAACAACGGTACACCTCATACTAGGTCGATTGTCAGGACTCCAACAAAGTTGGGCTAGGTACCGGGTAAAAATCCCAACACTTGGAACTCTACCGAGTCCCTCGGAGTCTCCTTGCATGCAAAGGGAGCACTCGGATTGGGAGAATAAACCAGTCGGGAGGACACGTCAACTACAAGCACTCGGCATGAAGCATGACCCATCCAAGATGCGGCCAAGAAAAGCAGCAACTCGACTATGAAGCACTCGGGGTTGCTGTGGATAACATGGGCCCTGGGTGTCCACACAGCGGGCCAATCGGACCACCCAGGAGGGGATGGGCTGAGCCGACTGTACAAGGACATGCACTACCTGGACTCTTATCAGCCGTGCATCGCAAGGATGGAAATAGAATCTGCTCCCAACAAAGGAGACATAATTGTAATCCCGAGAACAAACTTAGTCGGCAAGATAGGTTAGAGATAGAATCTTTTCCCTTGTAGCCGACTGGGACTCCGTCATGTTCCCTTACCCCCTCCACTATGTAAAGGGGGGCGAGGGACATTAGTTCAATATCGACAACCCATCGAGAGAGACCGAACTACTTCGAGACTCAGCAACACCTTGATCTCGAGACATCGACTCTCGTCGACATCTTGTAAAAAAACGTTAGTCTGGGAAAAAACGCGAGTCGCCGCCTCTGACCTCTCTCTACTGTAGCCCTCGCCCTTGAGAGGGACATGACACTTTGTGATGTAGCCGTAATTTAGTTGCTCTGTTATGCGTTGATGCAGTAGTGAGCATGCTCAACTATGGCCTCAATTCGGGCCTATCCCATTACTATTCATAGAGTTAGGTCTGCTATAGTCCAGATCCCAGTGAGAAAAATTGCGAGACCAAAATTAGTCCAAAACTATTCATCATATCATCGTAGAACCCTACCCAATGGGTAGAATATTTTGGACTACTTATTTGCAATATCAATTGAAATAATTTTTGAACTAACTTTGGCTTCTCAATTTCTCCCACCGTATGGCATATGGGTAGAGAGATGGTTTTTTTTTTTTTGATAATGGGTAGAGAGATGGTTAGCGAGGTTCTCTGGTATGCGAAAAAAATTGGTTTTTCGGGTTTGCTTCAGATCCCCGTGGGCCGTGGGGGATAAAATACCCCATACCTAGTCGGACGCCCACGGCCCTCCGCTTCCATTCCGACTTCCGATCGCCTCACGCCCACCGCCGCTAGGATTGCCCATGCAAATATAAATCCAGATGAGTGCCCGCCCACAAAGATAGATAGTCGTCGCATGCATTAGCCAATTAGAAGTCCAATCTAAGGAGTCGAAAGAGAAGATAGCGCGAGGAAGCGATTTCCTCCTCAACATGGTGGCAGTAGCGTTACTCCGATTTGTGGCGAGTAGGATCAATATGGGCGCCCGCGCCCTCTCGCGACCACAACGCCACCCCCAGCCTTCGCGGGGGATCATCACAGCCACCTCTCCAAGTCTGCGTTTCCTTGGTCGGCGACCCCAACCTCCGCCGGCAGTCACGACCACCTTGTTAAAGTTGTTTTTTCATAGCCATCAAGCTCAGCCGCCTGTGGTAACTTCTTTTTGCCTCTTATCTTCCAGTGGTCTCGGACCCGTGCTAAATTTCTGCTTTTCACCGATTTAGATTTTGAATTAATGAAATCTCTACTCCTTTAAAGAAAGAGTAGCCCGTGCATCGGCTCTTCCCTCGCGCCCCCACCCCCGAGCCGTTGAGCCGCTCGCCACCCAACCGCTCCCCACCCCACTCATCCACGATCCCCTCCCGGCTCCCGTGCTTCTCCTGCGCCGCCGCCACCGCCTCTTGTGCTGGCCACCTGAATGTTCGTCTCTCTCTCTCTCTGATTTGGGGATTCCAGCCACCGTCGCTCCTGCCCCTCAACCCAACCTTCGTCCGAGGGCACCGACGACGACGATCTTTAGCGGCCAGTAGCGCATCCCTTCCCTCGGCCTCTTCCCGCACGAGCACCGCCTCCCTCTACCTCGACGGGTCGGGCCACGCGCGCGAGGAGAGGGGCGGCGCCGCTGCCGCGTCGGAGATGGGGGAGATCTCGGCGGCGCCCCGGCCGTGGAGGTGACGGGCGGCGCGGAGGATGAAGGGCTCCGCCGCAGCCGCTGAGCCGCCGTCGGGCGTGGAGGTGACGGGGGCGCCGCGGAGGATGGCCGGGCGCCGCTTGCGCCGGCCGCCACCGGGCCGAGGGGAACGAGGGGAAGGGCGCCGCCTGCTCCTGGCCGGTGCCTCTCCTAGCCGGCGTGCTCCCAAATGCCGCAGGTCACGCCGCCGCTTTCTGGTGGACAGGGGCTGGAGAAGTGAAATTTTGAGGCTAGAAAGGAGACGAGCTGGGAAATTTGTTTACGGCAAGAGACGTACAGGAACAACTACGTGGAGATGAGGTTTCTTTACCCGAGCCGTGGATGGCTTTGCTTGGTCCTGCCTCTGGACAAAAATAACAGCGGCAATTTATTATTTAATCTGAGATGGTGAAAGAGAAAATACAAAGAAGCATGGATAATGCGCTTCGTGATTCCTCGATCATTTGCTATATGTCAAAAATATTTTATTTACAGATTATATCCCGAAGACGTCGTTGGGATACAGTGCAAAAAAAAAATATACAGAAGCATGGATAATGCGCTTCGCGATTCTTGATTATTTGCTATATGTCAAAAATACTTAATTTCCATATTATACCCCAAAGACGCCGCCGTTGTCTGTGTGCCCAGAGAGAGAGAGAGAGCGCGCGCGCTAGATAACTATTACAATCTCAAGGGCAAAATAACTATTATCTTTTGTTGCTTTTCTATGCTGATAATAGATGGCACTATCAAGGTTCCTATATCTGATTCATGGTTTTCAGGTTATAGTATGTACAACTTGCATGTGGCAAGGAGATTCAACTGAGGTGCTTTGGGTTTTATTTTTAGATTTTGTTTTGTATGCAAGTGCTTGTACATGGAATTAACTAAAATGTATGAGATGCATGCCATGTATGAAATCTTCAGTAAAATGCTGATCTATCTATATAGTCTATATGAATTGTTTAGATAAGTTGAGTAGTTTCTTTTTTATTTAGAATAGTTTCAGTTTCAGTTATGTCATTCTTGTGATGCTTTGAAATAATAGTAGGAGTGCCTATGCAAATTTTAACTGCTAATTTATGCTAAGAAAGCTAAAAGATAGTGCACAGTAAGATGATCTGAGGACTTCACTTTTCTTTTTCAGTAAAATGTAATTAGATTGAATGTGTGTGCAATTCAATTGCCATTATATTTATTCGTAATAATTTGCACATATTCGAATTCACCGCTGATTTTTTATTTTACTTTGAAATCACGTTGCGGCAGACGAATGCACGCATTGCTAAGTTTTCTATTATTTATGTTTTCCTTTCTCCCCTTTAGTTCCGTGGCAGAGCACGGGCATTGTACTAGTAGAATAATACATGTGCTACCTCTCTGCTTTTCACCGATTTAGATCTGGAATTAATGAAATAGGTCTTTTCACCGATCTAGATTTCGATTTGAAGAAATAGAAGGTCTAGGTCGTATATACCTCTAACAAGGTTTCCGTCTCAAAATCTCATCCTGCATGCTAACTCTCTGCTTTGACCGATCTATATATCGAATTAAAGAAATAGAAGGCCTTTTCACCTATCCGGATCTCTAATTAATATACCACTAACAAGGCTTTCATCTAAAAATTTGAACTTTTTCGTTTTGGAATTAAAAGGGTACAAGGTTTTCACTGTTCATGAGCTAACAATTTACTATTTAAAACTTCTTCCGCAATCTAGATTCCTTGATAATAATAAGAACATGCAGAATCTACTGTTTAAAACTTATTCTGCAATCTACATTCCTTGATAATGATAAAAATAAGTACATGCAGATGAAAGGAAGACCACCCATTGCCTGTTGGTACATCCAACATCTTATATATTTGGGGACTTCTGCTTCTCTTCTGAAAAGGAGAAAAGGACAGCCGATTTGTCAAAAATAGCATTGCTAATTTTACCGTTATGAGTTAAATATTAAAAAGGTTGTTTTTAGGTTTTGGGGGGTAATGCAATTTCCATTGAAAAGCACCATGCTTATGTGTTACCAGTATCAATACCCATTATGGAGTGTATTAATGTGATTATTCCATGACCACCCCCAAGAACCAGCACAAGCACTAAAAAGGCTGTTTTGAATCTTTTGATGGTATTTCCTATTACCAATCCATCCAACAAGTTTCTTAGAGTAGAGTATTATAGTTTTATACGTCTAGAACTAGCTTATTTTAGTCATGATGCTGCAACACTAGAAATTCTATTGTGGTTTTTTGTTCGAGGGGAAATTACTCTTGTGTAACTCGTAATCTAATTTGAATTCATTTTGCATGTTCAGAATCCTTTGCCTCCTTGCACAAAAGTGACAAAACCACTCACAGAGGTGGAGTCTTGTGCAAATAGGCTAGATCCACTCTGTGTGGAGAAGATTGAACGGTCTAATAACAAGGAGCAAGTCTCAAGCGCAATTAGAGAACAGATTGAGGAGAAGAAGACCGAGCTACTCCATCTACTAATGCAGATAGATGTTGACAGGAGCTCCAATGTTCCAGAGAGTGATAAGTGTCTTCTTGAGAAAGAAGACCAGCTGTTTCATTTGCTCCAAGAATTTCAAGCTAACAGAGAATGCAAAAAGTAAGTCGGCGAGCTACATTTCTATTGGAGAAAATTTGTTCGATGCCATTAACCGAGTTGCAGAATACTATCACAACCTGACCACTCTTGAAAACAACACCTCAAAGGCAAAAAAAAAAATTGAACATACCATCCATATCTAAAAAAACAAAGCCAAAAAGTTATGGAACATACCATCCAGATTAAAGTTTTCGGTTAGTTGGTTCCTTGACCTTCATCAAGGAGAGGGAATTTCTGGAATGGCATATTTGTGCATCAAACCTGGCTTTTTCTTTCCTTGCCCTTGTTCTTCCCCGCTTAATTCATTACATTCAATTCATCCCTCCGCTCTAATCTGTGAGTTCCCCTTTAGAGCCTCATTCTGCTGTGAGACTGTGAGGTGTTCTTTTTTTGCTGCTGTAATCTGCAGTGATGAGGATGACTGGGTGACAGACAAACTCATAATTGAATTGCCTCGAACCAGAGCTGGAATTAGAATTACATTAGTCCATTGTACAGCTTGTTATTATATCACTCTTTGTAAGGAATCCGCTGCTGCAAAGGAGGGATGAATTATTTCTAACACTGTATCCTCTTAAGCCATACCGATCAATTAGTTCAAAAATATGATCAGTTAGCTATAAACATATAAAACTATTCAAGGCAATCTGACGTCACGGCCAGCTCTGCTTCTCGCCTTCTGCTGGTGCTGAGCAGCTGCTTTCCGCACTAGATGTGCCGAAAGGTTTGTATTAGTGGAGAAGAGGTTAATAGCGTAATACGACAGGTTGGACTAACACCACCCTTATGAGATTATATCCAGGATATCTTCTGATGGCATTTTCCAATTAATCTATGGTTGCAATGGTATCTTGTTACCTTGTTTGAATGCATCAAATTTACTCTCTTGAAAACAGATATGTTCCATCAACGTACTATGACTATTTATTATAATCTTTCCATGGCAATCCTATTCATTCATACTTTATCTTATCCTACCTGTAGGTACAATGGACTGACGAATTTCATCAATTGCCTGATCGTCATGTCACCCTTCTTGTCTTACTATTTTTTAATGAGGAACTAATGCCCGTGAATGGTGTGGCAAAATGCTGGGTGTTGCTTTATCTTCAGTCCTTTCAGTACCTGTCTGGCAATAGTTCACTATAGTTCCTAATGTTAGAGACAGCTAATTACTATGGGAATTATATATGTCTGCACATCACTGTTTACCTTGTGTTTTGTTCAGTGACATTTTGTGACATCCTGGTGCCTATGGAAGCATTCTCACTTTATCTTCACTCTTCAGTTTCACTAGCTTTTGACACTAGTTAAAAATGTAGCATGTTACCCGTTTTGGATAAAACAAAGATCAGAGATCAGGAGAGGTGCTTTGCATCCATGGATCACTCATTCTTAGCAGTACTGGTGGCTTTAGCTCGACTCCTTGTGGAAAGGTGAGAGACCGAGTATGTACAAACAAGTTAGATGTCTCTAAGCCATCTATAATGCTTGCTATAGAATGGTGGATGATGATGATGTGAATTGGAAGATAGAGAGCATATAAATTTAGGGCATCTTCAATGTAAGAGTCGAATTCTATAGGAAAAAGTGTCGTTTTAGTCCCTCAACTATACCCGTCGAACCACTTTGGTCCTTGAACCTCAATACCGGACTTGTTTGAACTCTTAAAAACGGATTTAACTAGTCCTTTGGCCGGTCAGCAGGGCGGTTTTGGGGATTTTTTGCTGACGTGGATGACACATAGACTGCCACATGGATGACACAGTCTGCCACATAGATGAAACATCATCATATAATGCCCCATAGGCTGCCATCGTTTTGATCGGTAAAAGGACCAGCAAGTCCGGTTTTAAGAGTTCAAGGACCTGACAAGTCCGATATTGAGGTTCAGAGACCAAAGTAGTCCGGTGGGTATAATTGAGAGGCTAAATCGACACTTTTTTTGATTCTATATGAGCATTAAGAAATTTTATGTGTAAGTAAGTTGTCTTAAAAAAATATGTAGCCATTTTTACCATGATATGAATTGTCTCTGGTACTATTTTTTTCAACAAGAGAAAGGACCCCAATTTCTAGTAACGGAAATACAAAGGCAGCAGGTTTTTTGTCTAAAAAAAATACAAAGGCAGCAGGTTTTTAAAGTGGCAGATACCACGGTACAACAATATCAGGATTACAAAAACAGCATTGTATAGTTTTCAGACTGAAGCTACTTTTCTCAGACGGACTTCATCTAATTACTAGGGGTGCCCTGTAATACTAATAATTATATATAAAAAAAAGATGGGCCAGCCAGCCCAGCCGGCCCAAATCCTTCCACCGCCCCCATTTTTGGGAGCCGATGTATCTCCCTCTCTCTAGAACTCTCCTGGATCTCTCTCTCTCTCTTTACATCGTATATGTCTCTGGTCCTCAGCTTCTCCTCCCCCAGCCCGTGCTCCTCCCTCCTAGCGCCTCCTTCCCAGCTGCTGCCGTCTTCTAGCACCGCCTCCTTTCCCTAGCCACTTTCGCCTCCTTCCCCAGCCGCCGGTGCCGCTGTCTCTAGGCAGCAGCCGCCGCCCCCGTGGCCGGCGCCCCATCGCCTCCCCATCTAGGCGTCGCCCTGTGGCCGTGGTCGCCGCTGCTGCTCTAGCCGGCAGTGAGAAGGGGTGAAAGGAAGAAGGAGAAGGAAGAAGTGGAAGAGAGGAGAAAGAGGAGAAAAGCTAGGGTTTGGGCCTCCACCCTTGGGTAACGAACTGAGCATCCACTCCCTGCTGTTAGCCATATTTTCGAGTTGGTTTCGGTAGGCATGAAAGGGATTTGGGGCTTTAGTGACGAAATTGCATTTTTGGCGGTAGAATTCTTTATGCAGTAGTTTACATCCACGTTTCAGGTGATTTCAGGTGATTTCTGGTAGGAACGGGAGGATGGCCCATAAAATGAAATTTAGTTCATGTCCTTAGCTTTCCATCAAATTCTAGAACGTGAAAATCGGCCAAGCGGTTTGAGAGTTATGGTCTTCGCAAGACCGCTGTCTTGAAATCTGACTCGCTGCAAATCCGGCAACTAATTGCATATTTGGGGCATTTAAGTGTTAGGCTAGGTTAGCGTGTTCTGGGCCGTTTGAAATGTGTTATATGACCTTTTCTTGACTTTAGGTACCTCCGCCTCAGGAGCGAAGACATCGTCGCACGTCGGTCTTCGGGGTTGTTAAGGCAAGTATATGATGTGACAACTGTGATAATGTGTGCTTGACTGATGGTAAGCGATATTTATGCCTGATTTAAATATTGACAGTAATGTGAATAAATGGTTGCAAGGATGGTGATGATAGCTTGATGCTATTTGTGCTTTGCTTGTTATTAATAATGAAATTATAATGCTGAATGAATGGATAGCAAGGATGGATTAGTGATTAAATGGATGGATGAGATAGGAGTGATCGAATGTGATGATAAATGATGGTTACCCCGTTTATGTTGCATACATTTATGAAAAGCATGCATTCGAGTTAGGACGGTGAGAAAGTCTTATAACTAACTAGTCCGGTGAGCCCTGAGCCCGGTCGATGAAAAAAGTTATAAGACTAATCCAGCGTGCTCTTGATAAGACCTACAGAGGTAGGCACCAGCCACGGGATGGCGGGAAAGACTCACTTCAGTGAGCACCTCCACAGGATGGAGTGTAGAGTGTGACATCGACGGATGTGCACTCAGCGGTACCGGTACACGCTTATGAGATATGAGCATAATGCACTGCATTGTTGAACGCTGCATTGTACTGATGAGCATGGTTATGATTGGAAAGTTGTCTTGTTGCTACGGATTTCATGTAAACATGTCCTATGCCATCACTATTATATACTTGCTGAGTCATGGACTCACCCTTACTCTTTCTGTTTTGTTTTTAGGTCACTCGATGATGCCGCACGCGGGCGGGTAGCTGCACACACACTCGCACTAGTAAATAATCAGCAACTAGCAGTGGACCTTTAATAAATAAAATAATGGTATAGACTTTTAACTGGTTATGTATTTATTTATGTATTCGGATGTGAGATTGAGCTAGTTGTGGTGTGAGATGGTGTTGGTCGCCCTTTCTAAATAGGGTTGTCTATGGTTAGTATCGTTGCTGATTAACGCACTTGAGGTAAGTTTTTGGCGAAAAGTCTAGCAGTTTGGCTTTTGGGTTGTGAATCGTGGATGACATCCTATGATGGTTGATATATATATAATGAGTTATATAAATTGTGTTTCTTTGTCTGTTGAGTGGATGACAAAATTATAGAGGAGGTGCTGTCGGAATTTTATAGGAACAGAGAACTTAGTAGCATCTTGGGCTCTGATTGGGCCGGGGTGTTACATGCCCAGACAAAAACAGAAGCTATATATACTCTATATATTAAAGCGCAGGGCAACGACTGCCTATCACGCTGGCTACGTCACATAGATTTCCTCCGCCGTCGGATTGTGTGAGGAGCAAGATCTAGCTGTCCCTAGCCCACGCTCAGACATTTTTTTTTTGTGCAAAAGCACTTACACTTTTTGGCAGTCAACCCACGGTCTAGCTAGTTGTTAAGGGCAGACAGCGTGTTTTCGAACGAACCCCTTTGCCTAATGTTACCCTCAAACATCCCTCATCTTATGCCTACTGCTACAATGTTTTGAGGATAAAATGAGTAGTAAAAGAGGATAGCATTAGGGCGTGCCCTCAGCTTTCTTGTTTTGCATCTAAATCCTTCCACATTCATTCCAACCCTAACCTGTCCCTTGCCCCTCCCCGCATCCCCTCCTGGCCTCCTGTACCTGGAGGCCGCCGCTTCCACCCCATGTTGGCACCGCACCGCCCCTCTCCATAGCGGCCTTGCCTTCTCCTGCCTATCCTCCTCCAAGCCAGCCAGCCCGCCGCCGCCGCCGCCGCCGCCGCTTACCACCCCACCGCCACCAAGTCCGGCTTCACGAGCGCCTCCGCCGTCGGCTCCGGCTTCCTCGAGCACCGCCGCCGCCGGATCCGACGACCCGAGAGCCAGCGCCATCAGATCCGCCTCCGCCATCGAATCTGGCTTCCCTGACTGTCGTGACGTCCCATGTCCCAGCCCCCCGCCGCCACATGCTCCAGACCTCCTCCACTGCTGTCTACCCCTCCCTGGTCCTCTAATTTTTTGCGGATAGAGTTGCTTCAGTTAGTCTAATAGATGGGTGTTGTGGCAAAGCAAGGTTCCATGGAGCTGCTTACGATCGTTGCTCACACTGGTGAAGTGCATGCCGATGGAGAAGCCATCTATTATGGAGTCAGTGCTGCCTTTCATTGCAGACGCACTGATTTGCTCGAATAGACATGAATGCTGGAAGTTATGTGATTACGACGAACACTTCTTTACTCAATTGTCAAGTTTTTGACAACACAACTGGCTGTAGAGATTTAGTTTCTCTTCATTGAGAGTGATTTATTAGTGATGTTCATCTCATGCCCCTGTGAAAAAAGATATAATATTTCATTCTTAGTATGTGATATTATGGCCTAAAAAGTTGTAAGTTTGTAACTAATCCTGATTTTTTTAGGATTGTATTATTTTACGTTGGGAATTGGTCTATAATTTTTATGTCCTACTAACTTAAATTTCTCTAGGCCTCTACATAAAGGATCTAGAAGAGATCTCCCACAACTTAGCTCATTTAGAGGCAAACTTACTTAGCCTGCTCACACTAGCTTCCGGATAAACAAACAAACACTTATTTGTAGTTTCCATGTACTCTTTTACTATTTCTCGACATTCTGTAACCATGAGTCAATAAAAAATGCACTGTTTGAAAAGTGTGCCAACTGTTTCTCTCCTCCTTTCTAATCTTTCTGGTATGAATCTATATATTTGATTCTGGGAAAATCTTCAAACTTTCCTATGTCCTATATGAATGCATATATTTGATTATAAGAAAATGCTTCCTTTCTTCTTTTTTGAGAGGATACAAACAAGGCGCACACAACTCACTCCCTAACCTGCTAACCCCTAAACTAAACGCACGCACACACGTGCGCCCTAACACACGCTAGAAACAGCGACTGCTCTAGGGGCAACAGTTAGGCATCAAGGCACACACGTATGCGTACCCTACAACTCTAGGAACCTGAAAATGCGACACACAGAGACAAACCTGGTTTGAACTTTGGTGGGTAGCGCTACCACCATAGCCCCTACCACTAGGCCAAAGGCCCATCCGCCTTTCTTCTTGAAAAATGCACTTTGTAGATGGAGGTAAGGTGTTCCGAGTTCATCTTTTCAGCTCTATACATGTCACGGGAAGTTGCTTAAACTTATGATCTCCATCTTTAAATAATGCAAGATTGAGGTAATTGTTTATTGTGCACTATTGGTTCTGTGATATGCCCCCGTCATATTTCCTTGCAGCTCATTGATATGGTAGATGTGCTTAGATTTGTGATCTTATTTGCTTTATGGCCAAACGACGGAAGGAGCTATAAATGCATGTACTAAGTTTTTAAATTCTAATATTGCTCTCTATATTACTAAAGCTATAGTTACCTGTTAGATAAAACTAAGTTTTCTAGATTATTCCTTACTCACGGGTTCTATCATTGCAGTTGCTCTTTTTTGCAACAGGTGTTGGTGTGTAATAGGCCCATAGAGACCCCTCTTTTATGACCCATATAAATAAAGGGCGTGTACTCCCTAGAGACACACGATTTTCCCAAATCATTCAATATGGTATCAGAGCCATTCTTACCATAGCTGCCGCCGTCGCCACTTCCCACCATCGCGGTCCACATCGATATCGCCGTTCACTGTCGTCGCCGCCTCAGTTCCCATCGCCGCCGCTCGCACCACAGATCCCCACCGCTGCAAGCACGTGGCAGCGGCGCCCGACGAAGAGGCGGAGACGATGTGAAAGGATCTGGTTAGCCTAGGGGGGTGAATAGGCAACTTTTAAAATTTTAATTAAAGTTCAGATCTTTTAGCAATTAGTTACCCAATCTAGCTAGCAAGTCCTATACTAGGCAAAAACAGTAAACACAGCGGAAGGATACACTAAGGAACAATTGCTGAAAGTAAATTGCTGAAATTAAATTCAAAAAGAGAGCGACACAACGATTTTTGACCGAGGTTCGGAGTCCTGCTCCTACTCCCCGTTGAGGCAAGCCCTTCACCAAGGACTCCGCTCGAGCCCACAGCCTCATTTCACTCATGGTTGCTTTTCACCACTCCGGTAGACAAGCATCTAGTATTCGCAAACCATCTTGAAGGCTCCCACAACCATCATGGCAAGCTCTTCAAGAATACCACAACCAAACCATCTAGGATTGGTAATCCAAGAGTAATAAGTTTCAGATAATCACCCAAGTGTATAATACACTCTCAATCAGACTTGGATAGTTTTGGAGCAATGGAAATTTTGGGCCATTTAGTGGAATATGGCGTAGCTAAAGAAGAAGGCTCAAGAACTGGCTAATAGGTGTAGGAATTGTATTCTAAGGTCAAAACTCAGGTTGAAATGAAGGTTCTTCGTCCTTTTATAGGCTTAGACGCAGATAATAGCCGTTTGAGTGCAATCCTAGCCGTTAATAACAGGACAAAATACTTTTGCAAAAGCACTGTTAAAATTATTTTAGCAACGGACGGATTTCAACGGCCACAAAAATGAGACAGAGGAAAACACATTTACGGCGGACAGTTTTTCAGTGGAAAACCTTCACGCAACGGACCGTCCGCGTGAACTGAGATTTGTCTGCATGCTATGCTAAGGAAATCAAGTTCGCGGCAGACCGTCCGGCGCGAACTACAATTTTTCTGGATGGAAGAATAGGAGGTGGATTTTTGAGAGAGTTCACGTCGGACTGTCCGGCGTGAACTAGCATTGCTTTAGAGAGGTGCCGGACTCAAGAAATATTCTAAGGCATGGCTTGTCCGACGTTAACTTTGATTTCTCTGGTGGAACACCGGACCAAGAGAGAGGAATAAAAAGCTTGTCCGGCGTTAACTAGAATATCTCTGGATAGAAATATGGCTAAAATTCTAGGATGTGGTTGCTCCAAGTTATTTTCATAAGATTGAGAGAACTATTATCCACGAGAGTAGTAATGTGAAACCCCCTTAATAGTACGGCAAAGAACAAAGAAACCTAGCTACAGGTTTGAAACATCTCCCAAGTCTAAACTAGTAAAAATATCCTTAATCTTGTCTTTAAGCTTGATGCCGCACCATCAAGATGAAAAACTCACAAAATGAGCCTAAATGCTCTGAAGTGAGTCCAATTAAGATTCTTGAGGTCATCATCACCAAAACCCCTTAATGATTTCATCAATGAAAATTGGGGGGCTAGATGCTACAATTTCCTTCTTTTTGGTGATTGATGACAATAAACTTTCTGCAAAACAGAGTTAGCTCCAAGCAAAGATAATATGGCAAGATAAAACTCAAAGAAACTTGGACTAAAACAGGCACAACTCCCCTTAAACAAGCAATTGGTTCAAACATATAAGAAGATCAAGTTCGACTTAAGCTAGTACAAAAAGCTAAGACCTTAAGAATATTTCTCCCCCTTTGGCATCAAGCACCATAAAGAAAGGAATGGAACTAATGGCGCTTGGAGAAAGTCCTCTTGAAGGCCTTGGTCAGCTTGGACATCTTTCAACTTGGTCTTGGAGAGTCACTGCCTAAAGGAGATAAATGCTCAGCTGTATCTTCTTCTTGCTTGAAATATGAGGACTCCATTGCTTGATCATGCCAACTTGGCTTAGGTTCTTGCTGAATTGTCCAATTGTGAAAGTCTCGTTGAAGCTGTTCAATATTTGTATTAATGGCATGAAGTTTAGAATCAGCCACAGTTTGCTCCCTTCTCACTTGTTGCTCATACTCATTTTGCCTCTTATACAGATCTCTTATGCTCTCATCTTGATGTCGAAGAGTAGGAGCCATTGTAGTAGTCAAGTAGTTTTCAAGAGCAACGTGATAATTTTCATTCTGATCCCAAAGTTCTCCATTATATTGAAGGATCATATCTTGAAGAACTTGACAATGACTGTCCGCCTCAAGAGCAACACTATTTAGCGTTTTACTCTCTCAGCAAGTCGAGAACTTGGCTTGGTTTCTCCATCTACCGCATGGCCGCCGCCGACGCCTCCCCCACGGCCGCCGCCGCCGCCTCCAGACGGCCATCGCCGCCGCCTCGCCGCCATGCCGCGCCGCCGCCTCTCGAGGTGATAATCTCTTCCGTAGGGTACTTCACCGACACCGATCTGTACAAATTTCGCCATTCCCATCTTCTGTCTGTCCTTCTCCCCCATGAAACGAGTTGATGAGATAATCACCAATCTCTCACGCCATCATACCACCTTCTGCTTTCATATCTTTTATGATTTGTCTGTAGATCGAGCACATGGTTTGCATTTTTTTTGTCCAGATGATGCAGGCAGGTAGTGTAGGGTTTGCATTTTTTATGTGTTTAGGTTTTTGTGGAGTTAACACTGTTTCAATAATATTTGGTGCTGTGTGATCAATAGATGTATGTAGTTGTAGCTAGTGGATGGTAGTGGATTGTGTGGCAAGATTCCCTTACGCTTTCTAAAATGTGACTGAAAATTTAAATAACTAACTTGAGACAAGTTAGGCAAAGAGTTAGGAAATGTTGGCAAAGTTAGTACTCAAACCAAACAGACCCGATCTCTTTAATCTAGGGGGTTTATTCAGTTTTTTTGTTTAACAGGAGTACTAAACACTTTTATTCTGCCTATTTCCTCTTTTTATTCGATTCATCCCGACTGATCATCTCTTGCCGTTTGTTATTCAATCTATCTCCATTTTGATCCGTGTTGTATGGTTCTTCACATTTTTAATGGATGGAATTTGGAAATCTATAGAGCTTTGTCTGGAGTTTTTTAATGAATGGAATTTGGAAATCTATAGAGCTTTGTCTGGAGTTAACTGTTTCAGTGGTAATTGGTGTTGTGTGGGTTTGCATTTTAATTGGTGGAATCAGGAAAAACATAGAGGTTTTTTGTTGCGTTAAGACTATTTCAATGATATTTTGGTGCTGCGTGATCAATAGATATAGGTAGTTGTAGTTAGGGATGTAAATGGGTTGGTCCTAGGGCCATCTTTGACCCTCCCTAGTTCATTTATTTGTACTAAATAGATTAGAAATCAAACTTTTAGTACAAACAAACGAACTAGAGAGGGCCAAAGGTGATAAATAAATGAACTAAAATGAATTAAAATGTTTGTTATTCAATCTATAGACCCTCTCTAGTTCGTTTGTTTGTACTAAAAGTTTGATTTCTAATCTATTTAGTACAAATAAATGAACTAGGGAGGGTCAAAGATGGCCCTAGGGCTAACTCATTTGCATCCCTAACTACAACTACCTATATCTATTGATCACGCAGCACCAAAATATCATTGAAATAGTCTTAACGCAACAAAAAATCTCTATGCATTTCCTGATTCCACCAATTAAAATGCAAACCCACACAGCAACAATTACCACTGAAACAGTTAACTCCAGACAAAGCTCTATAGATTTCCTAATTTCATCCATTAAAAATGCGAAGAACCATACAGCACGGATCAAAATGAAGATAGATTGAATAACAAACGGTAAGAGATGATTAGGTCGGGATGAATCGAATAAAAAGAGGGAATAGGCAGAATAAAAGTGTTTAGTACTCTTGTTAAACAAAAAAACTAAATAAACCCCTCAGATTAAAGAGATCGGGTCTGTTTGGTTTAAGTACTAACTTTGCCAACATTTCCTAACTCTTTGCCTAACTTGCCTCAAGTTAGTTATTTAAATTTTCAGTCACATTTTAGCTAGCGTAAGGGAATCTTGCCACACAATCCACTACCATCCACTAGATACGACTACATACATCTATTGATCACACAACACCAAATATTATTGAAACAGTCTTAACTCCACAAAAACCTAAACACATAAAAAAATGCAAACCCTACACTACCTGCCTGCATCATCTGGACAAAAAAAATGCAAACCATGTGCTCGATCTACAGACAAATCATAAAAGATATGAAAGCAGAAGGTGGTATGATGGCGTGAGAGATTGGTGATTATCTCATCAACTCGGTTCATGGGGGAGAATGACAAACGGAAGATGGGAACGGCGAAATTTGTACAGATCGGTGTCGGTGAAGTACCCTATGGAAGATATCAAAATAAATGCGGAGAAGAATCGAATAACAAATGGGAGAGCGGTGCCGGACAGATTATCACCTCGAGAGGGGGGGCGGAGGCGGCGGCCATGGCGGAGGCGGCGGCGGCGGCCGTGGGGTAGACGGAGAAACCAAGCCAAGTTCTCGGCTTGCTGAGAGAGTAAAACGCTCTCGGCGACGGGCGCGGAAACGAAGCCATCAGATCTGAGGATTGCGACTACCCCAGTACCACTCTACTCACGGCAAAGCTGCGGCTACTGGTTTTAGGTCTTGGAAATGATGCAGCACACTATGTTGGAGGAACCTCTCCAAGGTGCTGATAGGTAGAAGTAGCACAAAATGTTGAAGGAACAACTTCAACTAGCAAAAATGTTGAAGGAACAACTTCAACGTGCTAGTAGATAAAGCCCTAAAGGCTAGTCTGAATCCACAGACAAGAGAGCTTCATCCAAAGCTCAAAGAAGAGATCTAATCCATGATCACAAGAACAAGAAGTTCTATTAGATATGGGTAGGCAACTAGCCATGAACAAGTTACAATAGTGAAAGTTACAAAACTAGAGGGCATTGCCTCAATTTATAGGCTTGAAGGTGTTTCTTTACAACTCATGGACAACTCCTAGCCACCTAGATGACAACTAGACAACAACTAGATGACAACTCAATACAACTTTCTAGTAACTCAAATACAATTCAGATTTGATAGCCTAAGCTTATGAACTAAGTATTCTAGATAGATGTAGAAAATACTTGATTACTAGTAGCAAAACCCAAATTTGCTTTGTCCTCTTGAAATCTCTAGAAATGAGTTAGCTCATCAAAAAGTTGCAAAATTGTCTTTGGATTCTTGAAGATCCAAGATTTTACTCTTTTAGTAAATTCATTTGATGTTCCTCATCAGGAAACCTTAGGTCACGGGCCATGGACTGGCCCAAACCCTGTTCATAGACCGACAGCAAGGAAAATTCGGCTTAGACCTTGCTCTTTTCAGCTTCAATTAATAAAATAAGGATTAAGTCCATTTTGCACCCTCAAACACTCATAAAAGTCTACAAAACCTCCTAAACTATAAAACGATCCATTTAACCCGCTCAACTATAAAAACCATAGCAAACCATAGCAAATAAACCCCCCATGATGGTTTTGATATTTCTAATTTGAGTAAGTTCATTTTAACACCACCACCCTCCCCCCAAAAAAAAAAAATTGAAAAGGTCCAATAAGCTCAAAAAATAACATTATAAAATCCAATTACTTTAAAAAAATATTTCAAAGGATATATTTCAGTTATTGTTTTTAAATAAATAGAATAATTTTTAGTGAAATGGAATATAGATTTTAATGGAATGGCATATACTTTAGTGAGATGAAATATATTTTAGTGAATAATTATTTAATGAAATAGAATGTATTTTACAATCGTATACATGTAAAAGTCCAATATGGGTTTATTGATGATTGAATTTTTAAATGGTTTATACTTTCTTGTATTTTTTCCTAAAGAAATTGAATATTTTTAAACATTTTTTTGTAGGTCAGATGGTTTATTGAACTTTTTTTAATAATATGGGGGCGTGAAATGGGCTTATTTAAATGTAAAACATCAAAACCATTGTTGAAACCACTTTAGGGGTTATTCGCTTCGGTTTTCATTGTTGAGGAGGTTAAATAAACTGTTTTACAGTTTATGAGGTTATGTGGACTTTTATGATAGTTTAAGGGCGTGAAATGGACTTATTCCATAAAATAAAAATCTAACCAGGGTTCTAAAAATCGGCGTTACTCGGAAAGTAACTCCCTACCCGCTGGCCATCCGAGACGATGTCGCCCAAATCGAAGCGTTACCCAGATTGGCCGAGTAATCGGTCCTACCAGACCGTTGACGGAGTACTTGGCGAGTAGCCGGCCTTGAGAACTCCGTCGGGAGACGAAATATCTGGCGCACGTGACCAAACCTGCGCCCGACAGTGGAGAGGAGTTTCCAGAGAGCATCGTTCGGGCCTTCGGGGTGAGCTAGGTTTGGTGATTCCGCCGCCGCCGGCCGTTCTGCCGCTGAGCTCCACCGTCGTCGCCTCCATTCCTCTGGATCTGGATGGGGCGCGAGTGCGGGCTAGCTCCTCCTCCTCCTCCTCTGGATCTGGACGCGGACGTTGGCGCTGGCGCAGGCTAGCTCTCTAGCGGAAGATACTCGCCGACTCGTCATTGCTCCCCTCTCGCTCTGCCCTCACTGCTCCTCTCTCTCTCTGCTCGTGCCCACCGGTATCTCTGCTCCTATCTCTGGTCCTCTCTACTCTCTAGTCTCCCGCAGCTCTGCTCACTGTTCAGTGTTGTGCTCATTGCTCAGTACTATCACTACTCAACTAATACTTGTGGTCTTGTGGACATGGAACGAATGTGGACTCTAGGGCTCTAGGCTACCAGCTTGACATTGTGCATTTGTGATTTGTGAATGTGGGCTGCCGCTGCTATTTAGTATTTAGTAATTTAGTTTTAAGTTTTAATTACAGTGGAGTGTGGATTTGTATTTAATTTTAAATTTTACTTTTAACTATTTATTTCTTGGTAGGCTCTAGCTATTTGTGAAATGTCTTCAACCCAAGCTTTGGCGGCATCTGTGACATACCCGAATTTTCCCAATTTTTAGCATGAAAATTTTTTGCCAAAAATCATATTACAAACACCCTAGACCCTTGCTGGGCCAATGGAATTTTTTCACCAACAATTTTCTAAACCAAAGAAAGCTTATCTCAATTTTCCAATGATATAATAGACCTCAAATATGGAAATGAAGTCCATAATTATACTATATATTTTTGAATTTTTAGGAATTCATTTCACATTTTCTGAGCTCTAAATAATTTAATATGAATTTTACAGACTTTTCCCCATTTTCTGGAATTATTTTATCATTTCCCGGAAGAAAACCCCCTCCCCCACGCTGCGTTGTTACGCTGACCGATGGGACCCACGCGACAGCAATTCGCACATGTCTTAAACCCTTGCTTAAAACAAACGACCAAGATTCATCCAGCCTTGATCCGACGTAAGCTCGAAAGGCCACGTCGTCGTGCCCCTTCGGTTAGATCCAACGACGCGGATTAAACGTTGCAGGCATCTGAAGGTCACGCCTCATCTTCCTCCTCTCGCCTCCTCCCCTTTCGCCCAGTTAGGTCGCGCCGCCGCCGCCGTTCCCGACCATCCCCCGTCGATGTTCTCGGCCTCTCCGGAACCCTCTCGAAGTCCTCAAACCTATCCATTGCATTCCCCGTCCTTATCGGCCGAGCCCGCAGCCAATGAGCCGCCGCCATCTCCCCTGCCACGCGCCAAGGTCCCCGACGCTCCCATCCATGCCCGCCTCAAGTTTTGACCTCCCCCGCTTCCTCTCGACGCTGCAAATCCTATCCACAACATCCCAAAGCTTATCCGGCCATGTCCCGTGCTCCAATGGTGCGCTGCCATCCACCGCCACCACCATGGACGAGATGAGCTCGTCTCCGAGCTCCCTGAGCTATAAATACGACCCGGCGACCTCTCTCGTACCTCAACCCACCCTCTGCCTCCGTCCTTTCCTCCTGGTTCGCTATAGAACGGCTCCAGCGCCACCTTCTTCTTCGTCTCCGGCGAAGTGCCGCCAGGCCGCCTCGGTTCTTCTCCGATCTCGATGCCAACATGAGGAAGCGTCCTCGAGCCTCCGTGAAGCTATTAACGTCAACGCCAAGCCGCGCCATCCATCGGAGCTCCCTCCTCGACGTCGCCCAAAGACTCCACCGCGACCACCTCGCCGCCGGCCAAGCTCCGACCACCTCGAGCCCAACCGAAACTACGGTTAGCTTCGTCTTGCTCCAAATTTCGATTTCCGCACCTCATTACCCCATCTCTAAGCCCAGTCCGCCAGCGCAGGTGCCATTTTCTCTGGTGAGACCACCCCCTGCCTGAGCTCCCCCTCACCCATGAAGGGATCTAAGGCCTAGAGGGGGTGAATAGGCTACAAATTTTTAAATGCCAAGAGACTGTTGGGAGAAAATGCCAAGCACTTTGCAAATCTCACTAAAAAGACAGAGTCAACTCACACTATGCTAAATAGTGTTGCTCTCGATGCGGACAGTCATTGTCAAGTTCTTCAAGATATGATCCTTCAATATAATGGAGAACTTTAGGATCAAACTGAAAATTATCACGTTGCTCTTGAAAACTACTTGACTACTACAATGGCTCCTACTCTTCAACATCAAGATGAGAGCATAAGAGATCTGTATAAGAGGCAAAATGAATATGAGCAACAAGTGAGAAGGGAGCAAACTGTGGCTGACTCTAAACTTCATGCCATTAATACAAATATTGAACAGCTTCAACGAGACTTTCACAATTAGACAATTCAGCAAGAACTTGAGCCAAGTTGGCATGATCAAGCAATGGAGTCCTCATATTTCAAGTAAGAAGAAGATATAGCTAAGCATTCATCTCCTTTAGGCAGTGACTCTCCAAGACCAAGTTGAAAGATGTTCAAGTTGACTAAGGCCTTCAAGAGGACTTTCTCCAAGCGCCATCAGTTCCATTCCTTTCTTTATGGTGCTTGATGCCAAAGGGGGAGAAATATTCTTAAGGTCTTAGCTTTTTGTACTAGCTTAAGTCGAACTTGATCTTCTTATGTGTTTGAACCAATTGCTTGTTTAAGGGGAGTTGTGCCTGTTTTAGTCCAAGTTTCTTTGAGTTTTATCTTGCCATATTATCTTTGCTTGGAGATAACTCTGTTTTGCAGAAAGTTTATTGTCATCAATCACCAAAAAGGGGGAGATTGTAGCATCTAGCCCCCCAATTTTCATTGATGAAATCATTAAGGGGTTTTGGTGATGATGACCTCAAGAATCTTAATTGGACTCACTTCAGAGCATTTAGGCTCATTTTGTGAGTTTTTCACCTTGATGGTGCGGCATCAAGCTTAAAGACAAGATTAAGGACATTTTTACTAGTTTAGACTTGGGAGATGTTTCAAACCTGTAGCTAGGTTTCTTTGTTCTTTGCCGTACTATTAAGGGGGTTTCACATTACTACTCTCGTGGATAATAGTTCTCTCAATCTTATGAAAATAACTTGGAGCAACCACATCCTAGAATTTTAGCCATATTTCTATCCAGAGATATTCTAGTTAACGCTGGACAAGCTTTTTATTCCTCTCTCTTGGTCCGGTGTTCCACCAGAGAAATCAAAGTTAACGCCGGACAAGCCATGCCTTAGAATATTTCTTGAGTCCGGCACCTCTCTAAAGCAATGTTAGTTCACGCCGGACAGTCCGACGTGAACTCTCTCAAAAATCCACCTCCTATTCTTCCATCCAGAAAAATTGTAGTTCGCGCCGGACGGTCTGCCGCGAACTTGATTTCCTTAGCATAGCACGCAGACAAATCTCAGTTCACGTCGGACGGTCCGTCGCGTGAAGGTTTTCCACTGAAAATCTGTCCGCCGTAAATGTGTTTTCCTCTGTCTCAGTTTTGTGACCATTGAAATCCGTCCGTTGCTAAAATAATTTTAACAGTGCTTTTGCAAAAGTATTTTGTCCTGTTATTAACGGCTAGGATTGCACTCAAACAGCTATTATCTGCGTCTTAGCCTATAAAAGGACGCAGAACCTTCATTTCAACCTGAGCTTTGGCCTTAGAATACAATTCCTACACCTATTAGCCAGTTCTTGAGCCTTCTTCTTTAGCTACGCCATATTTCCACTAAAAGGCCCAAAATTTCCATTGCTCCAATACTATCCAAGTCTGATTGAGAGTGTATTATCTATTTGGGTGATTATCTGAAACTTATTACTCTTGGATTACCAATCCTAGATGGCTTGGTGGTGGTATTCTTGAAGAGCTTGCCATGGTGGTTGTGGGAGCCTTCAAGATGGTTTGTGAATACTAGGTGCTTGTCTACTGGAGTGGTGAAAAGCAACCATGAGTGAAATTTGGCTGTGGGCTCGAGCGGGAGCCAGTCCTTGGTGAAGGGCTTGCCTCAACGGGGAGTAGGAGGAGGACTCCGAACCTCGGTCAAAAATCGATGTGTCCCTCTCTTCTTGAATTTAATTTCAGCAATTTACTTTCAGCACTTGTTCCCTAGTGTATCCTTCCGCTGTGTTTACTGTTTTTGCCTAGTATAGGACTTGCTAACTAGATTGGGTAACTAATTGCTAAAAGATCTGAACTTTAATTAAAATTTTAAAAGTTGCCTATTCACCCCCTCTAGGCCAACCAGATCCTTTCACATCGTCTCCGCCTCTTCGTCGGGCGCCGCTGCCACGTGCTTTGAGCCGCCGCCGTCCCCGCCTCATCGCCGAGCGCCGCTGCTTGGAGCCTCCGCCGCGCGCTTGGAGCTCCAGCAACAGCAACAAGAACAAAGCTGATTTGGGATTTGGGAATTACGAATTGGCAACTAAGACCTTTTGGCTGTACTATGTAACTAGTTTTGGTTGGACAAAGGCTTGTATTGTGAGAATGTATGTGGAAGAAATTTTTATCTTGTTTTGGTTTTGATTTCCTGAATGGGGAATGAGCATATTGTCATCGAGGAGATGGCTTGGAAACATGATAGTCTTTCAAGCTTCTGCTGTTATTTTCTGTGAATATATTTTCTATGATAAACTGCAGATGTCTTGGAAGGTTATTAAAGCTTTGTTATTCACTGAAATCTCATCTGAGCCAGGCTATAAACAAATAAAATGTTCTTCTTTATCATTGTTTCATGGCAATCTTTCTATAGGTTGAATGCAATTTAGCATCACATGTCCTTTCTGGAATAAGCTGACAAACTGAAAACCAACGAGCGAGTAGCAAACTGAAAATCAAGTTCATATGGATTCCATTCGGTTCAAGCCTTGAAGCAGATACAAGTTCTCTAAAATTAAAAAAACTACATGTTCATACACTTCATTCCATATAGAAATTACAATACACATTGACTGTGACTGATTTCATACAAAATTACAAGCTGAATGTTTGCTTCAGAGTCAAAATATTGATGCTGCTCTGCTGATGGAATATTTGCATTCAAAACACTACTACAGTTGCAGACTCCAAACAAAAAATTACAGGCTGGTGGCTGAAATCAACAAAGCAAACAAATTTACAAAAGCATCGGAGCTGAAGCTTTGCTTTCACACAAAATTTCCATTCTCTTCTATCTTCTACGTTGATGAGGACCAAGAACAAATCGGAAGGCACAGCTCCAACAGGGCAAATTGAGAAGGAATTCTGCACTTCAAGCATCAAATTGAGGAGCATATCTGAACATCACGGAGCAGATCTGAACATCAATAAAGCAACAAAATTCCTGCTGCTGCTATTTTCTATCATAGAAAATTATCAGGCTCTTCCCTGTCAGGAGTAGCAAACGGAGAAGGAAGGCGAGCCGATTCGGTGAACCCGGGGAGGAGCAGGCGAGCGCTCTGTGGCCTAGGCGCTGCAATTTGAGGGAGGAGACACCAGTTTCTTCAAGATTCGTGCAACAGCCACGTGGCTCCATCTGCGGCAGGGTGCCACGGTCCGTTCGGTGGCACCGAGTGCCAGGAAATTTTCTTCCCTCCAACCCAGGTGTACCATTTCTTATACTACCCTACAGGGTAGTACAGCGTTTCCTATATATATATTCGCTGCATTTATAGATTGTTCATCTCACAATATTAAGATCTGAATTGAAAAACCATCAATAGGCTTGCAGTGTGTTGACCTGCAATCAACAAAATGTTGAATTGGTAGAAAATAAGGGGGAGAAACTCACACCGAATGGCTATCTTAGGGCCGACCTCAGAGAATCAATCAACACTTCATAAAGACATTTGGGTTGAACGAAGGCGCAGAACATTAGGGTAACCGGACATGGAGGTTGAACTCGAGGCCATTACCTAAAACGAATTGAAGGCGTGCGGTAAGAACATAACAAATTCATACAAAGGGAAGAAAGGACACTGAATGCGGTGATTTAAAAGCAAGGCACATGGATTGCGGTAATGGAGAGAGGAAAGTAAGAGGAGGTGTGGTGATCGAAAGATGAAGAGCATTTCTAACAGAAGCCAAGATATGAGAAAGCAGGCAGTGGCTAGGGTTAGTCGCTGCCACAGGGGCAGCCGCCGGTGGAGCCATCCCATGGCATCCGTCGCCTGAACGGACAGGCATGGGCCCATCGAAGGCGGCGCCGTCCTGGGAAGAGGCCATTGAGGGAGGGGCAACACGGCGAGGCAGCGGCCTGGGACGGAGGCGGTGGCAGGAAGGGCGGCGTGACGAGGCAGCGGCTGCCGCTGCCGGATCCGGGCCGGAGGAAGCGGCGGGGAGAGGGAAAGAGAGGGGGAAGGGGCAGCGCCATCTGCGGCGGGCGGCGACCGGCTGACCTCGAGGAGGCGGGGATGACACGAGAAGGAGAGAGCGGGGCGGCGGTGAGGAAGAGGAGCGACGGGAAGGTGCGGCGTGGCAGTCGGCAAAAGGAGGGGCAGGAGAAGCCGGGGCTACGGCGGCGAGCAGGAAGGAGGTGAGCGCTGCACGGAAAGAAGGGGAGGGAGCTCCTCCGAGAGGTAGCGGAGAGAAATGAGGCCAGAGAGGCTAGGCACGAAGGAATATATATGGTGGCATGGGCCGTAATTTTGCTGAACCACAGGTGCACTTAGGAAGGGAAAAAGGACAGCGCTGTTATAGACAAAAAAACATTGAAGGGTTAAGCGAAAGATGGACGCACCGCGGAAACACTAAGGACCCGAACACGAATCGGCGGGGACGTAAATCTAATATCTCATAGCACAGGTGATTTTGTGCAAAGTCGTTCGACTAGGCGAGGCCACAACGGACGGCGGGATTGGAGGCCACGTGGGCACGAACAGGCAGCCGAGAATTTCCAGGCGACGTGGCCCTGCCCCGGGAACTCCTATGGCTAGCGCCATATATGGTAGGGAATGTCGCATCTCACAAGCTCTTGAAAGTCTTCTAGTGCTACAAGCAACATATATCACGGAACAAAACAGCTGCAGAAACAAAACAGCTGCAGAAGACAGACACACACTGAAAAATATTGATTGATTGATTGTGTAAAAATTCAGTCAGTCACTGAATGTTCAACAGCCAACAAACCGATTCAATCAGCCGTAAGCAGTTAGACCAAACTGATTCAAGAAAATTACTCAGAATAGCCATAGCACTACCAGTTTCTAAAATCAACACAAACTACAAATTTGCCCGGGCTAAATGCAGCACAATAGGCTAAACAAAAGAAGTGATAGTGCCACTCATTCAAACCATAATAAACCCAAGCAGTACCATACACCTATCACTCTATAGTTCTATTAGGATATGTTTCCTATCTAAACTACTCTATAATTGAGCAGTTGGCCTAGATCCAACTACAAATCATATCTGCCTATTTCCTCAATCCATCATCCAACAGCCATAATTTTTTAGAACTTTGCTATCAAGTATAGACCATGAACTATTGACTGGATACGTGTAGACCACAGACTCTTTTCCATAAGTCGATACGTATAGACCACAGACTTTTTCCCATATATACATATACGTAGAGACCACGGACTCTTGACTCGATACGTAAAAGCTCTAGTTGTACATAACAATCACAATAGGATGTTCAATCATATAAGGGGGAATGTTCTATTTATACTATTACAATGTTGTTGTGACGTAACATGTGTTTAAATCTACACCATATAGCATAAATCTAGAATCATCTATATAAAGATATTTTCAATTTAGATCTTTCTACCTAATTATGTAATATCTAGACAATTCTTTACTTATTCATGAAAAATAATATTTTATGATAAAAGGAGTTTCTAGATGTTCTAGTACTTTGATGTGGATTAATTTTTATTCTCCGATTATAAATCTTTCTAATAATTTTTTCTAATTCTTCCTAGATTAGAACTAACAGACTAGCATAGTAACACTATAAATAGGGCGGGGGCAGGCATGTATGCCCCAATCATACATACTCATACATATGAAATGTCTGCTTGGGCAGGGCGGTGGAATAAATTCGGGACCCTGTATAGAAGTAGGAGTACTACGTAGCTCTCTTAAGAATACGCTCCAGTATCCTCCCCTCCATGTCAATGTGTGCCGACGTATACAACCTGTTAATTAAGCTTGCAGCGCGGTAAATAATAATTGCACATATATAATTACAATTTACAACCTAACTGGCCCATCGAGAGAACGCATCGCTACATTTAATTAAATGAGTAAGTGTCACATGTATTTATGCGTACGTCCATGTACATAATTGATCTGTTAATAAAAAACAATTATTTGCATGTTATTGCATCCGTTAATTAATCTATATCTTGATTATCTGTTATTTAATTTTGCTTGTTCAGATGTTTCATGAGATGAGCCACATTAATATCAACCGAATGAAACAACCAATGCAATATGAAATGCTCCTACACCTGCTCTGTATAGATATAGACAAATAGAAAAAAAATTGCACGTGTCCTAAATGTTACTTTTTTTCTACGAATTGTTGATATCGCATTGCTCCGACGTGCTTTGCACGTGCATGCTTGCTAGTTACTCATAACTATTCAGTTGTGATGCCAAAACTTCCTATTTATACTCCAAACCTCCTAGTATGCCTTGAATGTTCAGTTCTGGTGTCAAAGCTTCCTGCCACACTCCACACATTCAAATGTACCTTAAAATCAATAGGAGAAAAGCTTTATCAGCATTCGGGAACACAATCATACATAATATAGTAGAATAAATCTCTGCAACTGGAGTCATCGTATTAATGAAAAGAAAATTGACCAATTAAAGCAAAGAAGATATGTGAATTAGGATTAAGGAACATTCGTATCACTAAAAATTAGTTGATGTTTACCAGGTGCATGATATAAATGTAAACACCTAATAATACATAAAATTTTGGGAACTTAAACCAACCATAAGTCCAGTTAATAAGTGCACAATAAGCAAGTATTTGATACAAAGTTAGTTAGAAATCAAATTTCCAACAGCTGGTCCCAGCTTCATATGAAGTTGGAGAGCAATTTCCAAGGGAATTTTGAAGGGAAGGAGGAGGAGAGCGACTTGTATGCAGTGCAGCAGCATGAGGGGGAGACTTTGAAGAGCTTTTTCCAGCGGTTCTCCAAAGTGAAGTGCCAGATCAGTGGAATCACTGATACCACTGTCATCAACGCCGCAAAGTGCGGTCTCCGAGAAGGACCGCCTGCGAAGCGACTGGCTCGCAAGGTGGTGAAGACGGTAGAAGAACTATTCTCTAAGATGAAGGAGTATGCCCGAGCGGAGGAAGATACTTTGAGGAGAAATCACTAGGCGAAGTCAGAAGGAGGTTCCCACCGCTCTAGGAAGGATGAGAAGAGTGCCCGAAGGGGGGCCTCGGGGTCTAGCAGGGCTTCGCGGAAAGAAGGACCCCGGGACAAAGGGAAGAGGGTGCATCGGGTGGCGGAGCAAAATCCTCGCAGTCACTCCAAGAGGGGAAGGACCGCTCCTTGCGAAGAGGCTCCAAGGCGAAGGCCTGACAGTCCAAGGCGTCCCCTCGAGAGCCCCAGGCCTCAGAGGGGTGACGAGCGGAGGTTCTACTGCGAATATCATGGCTACAATCCCACCCATGTCACTAGGGATTGCAAGACCCTGGGGGCTTTTAGGGAATATGAAGAGAGGCGAGGGGAGTTTCCCCCGCCAAGACCGGGAGGTCCCCCCGCTACAACAGCAGCAGCTACCACTCCCACCTCCGCTCCCGCTGCCTCCAGTCAACAATGTCTGAAGAGTGATCAACGTGATCGCCGAGGGATCCTCCTCGCAGCTGCCCTCTAAGAGGTAGCGCAAGGCATATGCAAGGCAGATCAACCACACAGCCATCGCCGCCGTCTATCCCCCCTCCGGCCAAGAACCGGTAATCTTCGAGGAGGGGGACGCGCAGGGGGTGCATTCCCCCCACCAAGATGCCTTGGTGGTCACAGCCCAGGTGGCCGGGTTTGATGTCCGAAGGATACTGGTGGACAGAGGGAGTGCGGCTGACATCTTGTTCGCAAATGCTTTCAGGCAGATGATGATCCCGAAGGATAGGCTACGGCCAACGGAGATACCCTTGGTGGGCTTTGGAGGAAATTATATCCAAACCCTGGGGCAAGTAGAGCTGCCGGTGACTTTCGGCGCCCCTAGGAGCCCAGGAGCTTTGAGGCACGCTCCGGCGCTAAGTCCTCGCCCCTCGAAGCTAAGCTTGCCCCTAGGTGGCCGGCCCCAGGCGCCCCAGGGGCTCAAGGCACGCTCCGGCGCTAAGTCCTCGCCCCGCGAAGCTAAGCCCGCCCCTAGGCGGCCGGCCCTAGGCATTTCCGCCCCCAGCGCCCAGGACTCGAGGCACGCTCTGGCGCTAAGTCCTCGCCCCCGCAGATAAGCCCGCCCCTAGGAAGCCGGCCCTAGGCCGCTCCGCGCCCCAGGGCTCGAGGCACGCTCCGAAGCTAAGTCCTCGCCCCCGAAGATAAGCCCGCCCCTGGCCCTAGGCCGCTCCGCGCCCTAGGCGCCCCAGGGCTCGAGGCACGCTCCGGCGCTAAGTCCTCGCCCCCGAAGATAAGCCCGCCCCTAGGAGGCCGGCCCTAGGCCTCTTCGCGTCCCAGGCGCCCCAGGGCTCGAGGCACGCTCCGACGCTAAGTCCTCGCCCCACGAGGCTAAGCCCGCCCCTAGGCAGCCGGCCCCAGGCCACTCTGCGCCCCAGGCGCCCTAGGGCTTCGAGGCACGCTCCGGCGCTAAGTCCTCGCGCCCGTGAAGCTAAGCTCACCCCTAGGAGGACGGCCCAGCCGCCCACGCCCAGCGCCTGGGCTCGAGGCACGCTCTGGCGCTAAGTCCTCGGCCCCCGAAGATAAGCCCGCCCCTAGGCGGCCGGCCCCAAGCTGCTCCGCGTCCCTAGGCGCCTAGGGGCTTTAAGGCACACTCCGGCTAAGTCCTTGCGCCCACAAGATAAGCCCGCCCCTATGCGGCCGGCCCCAGGCCACTCCGTGACCCAGGCGCCTAGGGGCTCGAGGCACGCTCCGGCGCCCAGGGGCTCAATAGTCATGGAATGGGATTGAAATCCTGATCGAAAAAATCGAAGTCAAAATTTAAAGTTAAAAATTTAGAAAAATATGAATAAAAATCCTAAACAATTTCTCACTAAAACATAGCAATTTCCTAAAAAATAAAATAAAAACAATTTTTTGTATCAATTTCCCATTCAAACTGAATGATTTTCAAGAACTCTAGTGATTTTCATTTTTCCGCTCACTCGGTTCGATTTATCTTGAAAACCAAATTTTGTTGAATTCTAACAAGAAAATCTGGGAAATAAAAAATGAGGCTTGAGACTGGGACAAAAACCGGATTTGAAAATGTTGTGCGGTCAAATCCCATCACAATACGATTCTCATTGCAATGTCAAGTGAGCATAATCAACTGTCGTTACCAACAGATGAGTTCTTCATTTCCCTCCTCTCTGTTGATGCCATCCACCCAAATAGCAGCCTCTCCTCCCCTCAACCGCAAATTAATGGTGGCGACAAGGTCTAGGCAGCAATGGTGGTGAGATCCTAGCAGTAGGGCGGCCTCACAGGCAAGGTTCAGGCAGCCATGATGGATTCCTCGTGGCTACGGGTGGTAGTGGGTTGGATTCAAACGTGTTAAATGGTTTGAATTTGAATTTAGGTTATCTTTGAATGGATGCATGGAAATGGGTTTATATAGCAAATGGATTGTGTATGGCTGGGTTTGAAATATGAATGGGTTGGGTTTGTGTGGGCTAAAATTTAAGATTCAAATGGGTTTAGCTTGCGGGATTGCTTTGAAAAGAGGATGAGAAAGGGATTGGGAAGGGACTTAATTCTTTCTTTCCATCTCAAGAGAATAACTGGGAGATGACTGGCTGTGCCGGTCATTGGGTCTTACCCCTTGAGGGGAAATTCAGTGTACTTTAAACAACCCTTGAGAATATTTGATTCATTGTTTGAAAGGTAGGTGTTTGGTAGATATGTGCAAATAATTTTTTTTTCAATGTGGCCGATGAAAATAACAAATGACCCTATTTTTAAAATTTTTTAAATTATGAGATTTTTCTGTGTGTTTCCTGAATTTTGTTTTTTAAGAATCTTTTATAGCCGACATGGCTATATTTTTGTCCGAACGCCGGCGTTGATCCACCCGCCGTCATTGCCCTACTGCCTTTGACCGAGCCTGCGGCTCCGACGCCACCATCGGCGCCTCGCTGCCCCCACGATCCCCACCCCATCGCCGGTCCGCCGCCGCTGCGGTCTCCCTCTAAACCCATCAGACACCAACCACCCCCAACCCTAACCCAAATCCAAATCTGGCCGTGGCGGCTGCGATGCCGACGAGGTCGGTAGCGGCGCAGAGGGGGGAGGTGGAGCACGAAGGTGGGCATGAGCTAGGGGAGGTATCTCGTTAGGACAAGATACCATCCCCTAGTATTTATGTTAATGATATATCTTTTTAGAACTAGATGAATAGTGTTGGGTCACAAAAAGTTTTTTTAAAAAAAGTATACCATTAAAGATGCTCTAAGAGGACTATACATTGAAGTAGCTGAATTTTGACCACTTTGGCCGGTGGCTTCAAGCTAAGTTTAAGAATGTTCATTTCATGACTTCGAACGGCATTAAAAAGTCCAAGCATTAATCAAGTAATTTAAGAAAAAAATCTATCGCATAGAATTTAAGTTTGATATCTAGCCAATGCATATTAAAAATAATCATCTTGTGCTAAGACGCGGCAGCGTGAGTCCGTCTCACTTGTCAGTTCCTCGGGCATCGATCTGCTCCATGTCTGGAAAGGCCTCATGACACGTACGTAGAACCAAAATGGACCATTGCTACGTACGATTTGCTTCTCTGTCTCTCTAATTCTTTCCGTTTTGAGGTTTAGCTTGGTCTGTCCACTGCTCTGGACACGCTGTGCGGGCAAGCTCACGGCGCCGGGCAGCACCACCTGCTAGGCGTCTACAGGCAGACCGCGATGCTGGCGGCCACCGCCGCGAGCATCCCGATCGCCGTGCTCCTGTTCTACGCCGGCGAGGTCCTCCTCCTCTTCGGCCAGGCCGGCGCCTTCGCGCGGTGGTCGGTGCCACGTCCGGTTCTTGCAGGCGCAGCGCGTCGTCGTGCCGGTCATGGCGGCCGCCGCGGCGACGGCGGCGTGCCACGTGCCGGTGTGCTGGGCGATGGTGCGCGGCCTCGGGATGGGGAGCAGAGGCGCCGCCATTGCCAATTAATGGGGTGTCGTACGCGCTCAACGTGGCGGTGCTGGCGGCTGGCCGTGGACATCAGGGTGGCTGCGAGCTGCAAGAAGAGCTGGAATGGGTTCACCACAGAGGCGTTCAGGGATGTGGTCGGCTTCCTCAAGCTTGCTGTCCTATCTGCTCTCATGATTTGGTTAGCAATAGTACGTATCTACAGTGTTTCTTTTTGAGACTTGAGCAACGCATGTGTAATTTAAACTAGATGTGTTTGCGCGCCCGTGGCGCGCCGAGAAGAAATGCCGCAGGGATTGCATGGATTATGCGATATATAGCGAAGAAAACCTGCATTATGCGATAGACTTTGCAAGCTCTATGCTGAGTGTGTCTCTTAATCTGATTGCAAGATGGGTCTATTCTTTCTTTCGTCAACTTAACCGATTAAAATAGCTATTCACTATCACCGAAATTTATAACCGGTGACCAGCAAAGCGCCCCGGTGTATGGGTTGATCAAAACCACCTTTTGAAAAATTTCATCCACTGACCAATGACTTCCGCCGTCAACATAAATTTCATCTTCTCACGAAACCGATGGAACAACATACACAATGGCAAGTCCTTACCCAAGGCTTTGTTTACAAAGCAGATCATGGTGCGATGAATACAGCATTCTGGCCGCATAAAAGGATAACACAGACATCTATCACAAACGTAGCACACCAGCCAATTCATATGGAAAGGAAAATGCACTGGCACCAAGATAGCAGGGCCTGTACCCTGCATCATGTAACCTGCACAAAACATCAAGAACGTAAGCCAACAGGCCATCGCAATCCCATGAAATGAGAGCAGCAAAAAGACTCATCAGTTCGGTGCAAGCCCAAAAACAATCCCATACTTGGAACTGAGCACAAGCCCAAAAAACCTCAGCTATTCCTTTCAAACACCAGAAGCTATGAATAACAAATAAAGGAAGAAATAAAGAATGGTAAGCTAATTTCCTACCTTCATTGGATCAAGGTGCTATAAAGAAAAGACAATCTGATTTAACACAACATGGTGTTGCCTTACGTGATTTTATATTTGTTATAATACAAATCTCAAGGGCTTCAATTTTTTTATTTGTTATAATAGAAATCTCTTTGCAAATAAGCCAAGATTCATGCATTGCAGGTGAACTCTTGAACTGAAGCATTTTGACTATCGTGTTGTCAAAGGTACAGTTAAGAGTTTCATAGAAAAATGAAATAACCAAAGGAGCATTAGATCATGTGTGCTCATATGAAAAGGCACATGTTGGCCTCAATCACAAAAGACTAATGCAAAGTCTAAAATTGAATTGTCAATATTATATATTCCATAGCTTCAGTTGTTTCTAATCTAATACAAACACATAGAACAGATTTGTGTGTTCCCTAAACAAAACAGGGTTGATTGTAGGAAAAAAGCTAGTGCACCAAATATAGATAATAACAACAAAAGCTCTAAGTTTAATATGACCATCTGTTTCTCCTAACAGAACAAATTCATCTTGAGCAATACCACAACCGCAATAGGTAAAACAGGACACTAAGTTGTTCTAAAGCAGAACCCAATAGTAAGAAATTAAAACCATAAGGTAGGCACATACCATCATCTTCCACTTTAAGAAAGCATGGTCTGATATTTGCTAAGACATGAACCTAAAATGGCCATTGACATGTGAAAACAGTACAACATGGCACGGAACATATTACATGCAAGCTATTTTACGTCTTTGTATCGAAAGAAATACAAACTGACGGCAGTGAATGTAAATTTTAATTCTCCGCTAAGAATATGCAGTTGTTATACATTGCTCCAGCAATAACGAAGGACTGATTAATTCAACTACAGAGGGGTGGACTACATCCTCGTTGAATAAATACTCATTTTCTTGTGCGCAGGCCTGCACATGATTGCCAGTGTATAGTTTTGTTATATTGTAACCTAAAGCATGAGAAATATAAAGCGCACTAAGGCAGAGTTAACTGCACTTTCTATTGCATGATAATAACTCAATTTATGAACCCATAACCTCACAAAAACAATTCTTACAGATATTAGTATTCAAGAACCAAGGTGCTGGCAAACAATGTAAATAAACATTAAAGATATATTAACTTTAACTTGGTTCATGTGCGTAATTTTGTGAATAGTAATCTTCCACATGGAAACTACAATGTGATCTCGAGGTATGGGTTGTACATATTTTTTCTATTGTCTTACCTAAAAACAGGGACGTATTTTTTTTTTTGCTCCGCTGAAAACCGGCGCACTAAGGCAGAGTTAACTGCACTTTCTATTGCATGATAATAACTCAATTTATGAATTTATGAACCCATAACCTCACAAAAACAATTCTTACAGCTATTAGTATTCAGGAACCAAGGTGCTGGCAAACAATGTAAATGAACATTAAAGATATATTAACTTTAACTTGGCTCATGTGCGTAATTTTGTGAATAGTACTCTTCCACATGGAAACTACAATGTGATCTCGAGGTATGGGTTGTACATATTTTTCTATTGTCCTACCTAAAAACGGGGACGTAATTTTTTTTGCATCGCTGAAAACCACCTCATCAAATAGTTGGCCTTCCAATACGTTAAAAAGACGTAGGTGACTCACCTCACCGAAAATATACACCTTTTTTGGAATCTGCAATAGTGGCAATAAAAATTCAGCTAAATCCGTAAGGGAACCATAATATTCTAGGTGAAAAGGTGAGGCATCCTTGTCTTGTTGGAAGCAGATCCATCTAATGCTATGATAAAGATCAGTGTTTTAAATAGCGCGCTAAACACTTTAGCGAAGGCCTCCCAGAAACGTTAAGATGTGCTATAGCGATGCTATAGCGCCGCTAAGACATTTAACGTTTTTCCAAAAAAACATGCAAAATACAGGGAATCACAACAGCTATTTAAATCCAACAAGCCAACATAAATTAGTTCTGCAGCTCTTCTACATATTAGTCTAACAACCTAACAATTTAAGTACTTAATAAGTCCAACAACAAGGTAACAGGTAACAACAGTACAGAAGTACAGCACACAAACAGCCCACCAAATTTGGATTTGGGCCGCAAGTCGCTGAATTTAGCTCTGCACCAAATTTTGGTCCAAAGTGCTATAGCGACGCTAAATTGGCCTGTTCGCGGCACGGTTTAGCGCGCTATTTCACGCTATAGTGGTCTTAGCGTCAATAGCGTCAAAATGGTTAATAGCGTAGCGCCAGTATCTCTCAAACGCTATAGCGGCGCTATAGCGCGCTATTTAAATCCATGATAAAGATATATGGTAATTAAGCATTCTAGACATAATAGATAGCAATCTTGATATAAATCACTATATATGATGGGACAACTTCAGTTGCATTCTATTGTCCCATTCAAGTTTGTGATACACATACGTGGTTGATACCAATTTATAGAAACATACAGTAGTTATAAACGTATATTTATATGTGCTCTGAACAAAAAAAAAATCTGACGAATGTGAAGAACGACGTACATAACAACAAAAAGAGCTAGCTAGTGGTCGTTTGCCCGAGCTAAGCTATGGATCAAGCTAGTAAAGTAAACGGGCCCGTGGCCCGTCGACACTGAGTTTATACCATAGAAAAGCATACAAAAGACAGAGCAGAGGTCCAATGAAGCCTCATAAAATGAGAGCAGCAAAAACATTCATCAACCCATTGCAAGCCTAGAAATAATCCTATACATGTAATTGTGTGCATTAACCTATGACCAGAATAAACTACTTAAGGCTGTATACCATTATTTATAGTAGGAGCTAGCGGATTCTGCAACAGTGAATATTTGAATCCATAGCACAAAATAGAAATTAATGGGAGCGAGATGAGAAGACATCTTCTCATTGATTTCTAATTTGCAATGAGGGTCATATCGATGCGATCTGTACGAAAATCTCTATGTAAAAAATATTGTAACATATGAGTCTATGAAGGCACATGTGTATTCAAGTTCAACCTTATAAACGTAGTTCAAAAATTGGCTGCAGAATAAGGAAAGTACGCTGACTTTAGTATCCACTGCATAATGTTTGTTCTATTTCAAAAGGCAAAACTGAATTACTTCACGCTTGAGAACAGCTAATCAATTTTTTACTCAAAGCAACAGTTTAACAAATAATAATGAGGTAAAGTCTATATGCATCTGCCATTTTCAATTTTGGATAAATAAGGCTGCAAATTTAATGTACTAAAAAACAGCCATGCATGCAAAACATGTATAATCTAGTGCATTTGAAGGCAATCTTTAGACAAATATGCAGGGTAAGGAAAAATGAAGCATTTAATATTTACCATCATTAGAATTCGCCTGCAATGGAATAAAACTTGCAGAAGGTGGCTTTAAGGTAGAACCAGATCCTTGATTAAGAATTAAAGAACATCTGAGCACTGCACACATGGTACTTGATAAGCACTTAGCAGAAAGAAACGGTTAAGATACAAATAAAACACAGAATTCTACTCAATACCATGACTGGCAGGTAGTTGATTATCCAACAGTTTACCATTATATGAGCTTGAGTTAGCTAGATCATTATAATGAGCTGAAAAAGAATGATAGAGATCGTAAAACCATATTTATACCTCACATATATTATTTTGACCTGGAAGCAATGGAAAAAAGAATGATTTACTAATCATCAAGAGCGGCTGGAGGAGGAATTGTTAAGCTACAATCAAACCCTTTGTTAAGTATTGCAGAGCCTGAACACTGCACAGAACTACGGTAGCCGAAAAGGAGGAACGCGAGTGGCACGGCCGGGATGAGCAGGGGGAGGAGCGGGGCGGGTCCGGCGAAGGGGTCCACCGGCGTCGACCGTGCCACGCAGATCTAGGGAGTGTGCCGCCGCTCCTGGAGATCAAGGAAGAAGAGGGAGAGCGAGGGTCCATGGCCATGGAGACGGCGGTGGTGGAATAGGATGAGGGGGCGGCGGAAGAGGATGAGGCAACGACGGTGGAGGAAGAGGAGGGGGTGGCGCGTAAGAGGAGACAGCGGCAGGCCACAGCAGCGGCGGAAGAGGATGAGGGGGGCTACGGCGGCGGAAGAGGAGGGGCGGCGCGTTAGAGGATGAGGGGGCGGCGGCGGAAGAGTAGGGGCGGCGCGGAAGAGGATGAGAGGGGTGCGGCGGCGGAAGAGGAGGGGCGGCGCGGAAGAGGATGAGGGGGCGGCGGCGGCGGAAGAGGAGGGGGCCGCGCGGAAGAGGATTAGGGGGCTGCGGCGGCGGAAGAGGAGGGGCGGCGCGGAGGAGGATGAGGGGGCGGCGGCGGCGGAAGAGGAGGGGCGGTGCGGAGGAGGGAGGAGAATCGCTGAATGGGAGGGCACCTGGACGGGGCAGGGAACCCGGAAGCGGGGGCGGTCCAACGCCCGTCGGACCGCTGCTCCCGTCCGACGCCCGCGCTGGCCGTTGGATTTCGATCCAACGGCCAGCGTTAGATCTTGAGCAAACATTTGTTTTTTTTGTTTCGCCACGTAAAAAAATTTAAAAAATTCAAAAAAAATCACAAATACTCTCTAATCAATGTCAGGTACAACATATATTTTATTCAGACATTAACGCGACCAATATTCATTTTTATAAACGTTTTTTAAAGAATAACCTAATTTTATAAATGTTTATATCAATATAAAAATATATGTGGTACCTTACATTGATTAGAGAATATTTATGATTTTTTTAATTTTTAAATTTTTTACATGGCGAAATTAAAAACAAATGTTCTTCAAGATCGCCATTGGCCGATTGAATCGAACAACAACAACATGCAGCGTCGGACGGAGCAATGGTCCGACGGCGTTGACCGCCCTGCCTCAGGAACCCAGGTTCAAGGGCATGGGTCATAAATCTAAAAAAGAGAGGGGCTGGTTCACAAATACGCTTGAGTGTGGGGCTTGGACGGCGGGTTGATTCATGGAAACTCGGAGGATTTTTCTGCAAAAGCGTATGCGGGGCATCCTGAACGGTCGGATCAGCCGGGTGCTGAGATCGAACGGGCGAGGGAATTGGAGGCGACGTGGCAAGAAAGGCTGGGGGGGCAAGCCACGTGGCACGCAGGAGGAACCTAAACCCGGCTTTGTACATTTAATAGATTTTGCATTTCTGCCTCCCTTTTCTAGACTGGGGCAGGCATCTATTGAGATTGAGCAATAATATACTATTGAGCTAAAGAATTGTCATGCTAAATTTTGCATGCTATTGACACTAAGCAATACAATAGTATTTAGAGAAAAGTATAGACTACCCCCTGAAATTAAAATTATAACCATCGAGAAGTTTGGGTCATCTGATGATTGTTATGAGGTAAAAGTTTTTTTTTTTGTTTTCTTTTTGTTTCTCGTCTTAGCATGACAATTTTTGTCTTTTTATTTTGGATTTAAATTTTTAATAAGCATTTTTTTTAGAACAATAGAATTTTCATTAGATCATTCATCAAAGGTTACAATCATCGGAAAAACTATTACAACGCAACACCACCTATTAAACCAACACCTACTAGAAGTAGTATTGAGATTAACTTGCATTCCTCTCGTCTGAATCCAGCATCTATAGCATGTATGGTACGGTGCTTGCACTAGTATCATGCGAGGAATTTTTTGCACATCCTTCAGGACATGCCTTTTCTTAACCAGAGATGATGCATGAACGTTTCAATTCAACTCCTGCACCGTTCTTCTCTGATCTACTTCCATCGACCGTATCAGCAGACCAACAAAAACATCCAGCGTCGTCATGCAGAGTAACTCTGTCGTATCTATCCCTAGTTAGTGTAACGGCTAGAAGTCTTTCACTATCCAAAGAAAAGATCACCCCCAGAAATCTTTCACTGGTATAGAAATCACCACCAAACTATAAAACTAAACTTTTTACCCCTTTAACTCTTAAAAATCACCAAATCCCACAGGCCGACCTCGTCGCCTAGGACATTGTCGGCCATCCACCACGCTGCCTTCTGCATCCTGCGATGACGCACCGCCTAAGAGAGCTCCGACCCGCATCGCCTACGGAGGAAGTAGGTGGCGCCGGTGGCACGGCGGGAGGAGAACGAGTGGCGCGATGACTGCGTTGTCGACCATATATGGCAGGGCAGTAGTATTGGAAGGAGGCGGCGAGTGGCGACAGGTGAAGGGGTGGTGGTGGCCGCCGCCGCCATGGAAACATGGCAGCATTTCAGTGTGCGTCGGTGAGGCAATATGCAGAGGAGGATCATGATGCTACATAAATCTGGGGATTGGAATGGGTGGCTGACAGGCGGTCTCGGGAAGTAAAATGGAAAAGGAAGGAGATTTTTTAATTGCAAAACCAGTTTTGGAAGCTCCAAAGACCACTTCAGAATGGTCAAGGGTAATCTATCTAGTTTTAGGTGTTAAAGAGGTTAAAAGTCTGGTTTTAGAATTAGAGGATATTTTTATACCTTAAATTGCAAAAGTTGAGTGGTATTCTATACTTTTTCATAGTATTAATTTACAGCTGAACTAGACTTAGAGCATGTACAATGGTTGAGACAACAGCCATATCTAACTATTGCCATGTCACTTAATTATAGAGATGACTTAGAGACAACTCATACAATGGTAGAGATGGCTTAGAGATAGCTGCACTTTTTTGTAAGCCACTTAATCACACACAAGATTTCTTAATTCGCGTGTAGGGTCATCTCTTGCATTAGAGACGGCTCAACTCTCTATGCGCATTCTCTCTCCTCCACATCATTATCCATCCTAGCTATATGGCAAACTTTATAGACGGCTTAGAGACAGCTGATGCGTACCATTGTACATGCTCTAAGCGAGAGGCTAGGGTGTTGCCCAAAAGTCTTGTATTATCTTCATCTTCTATATATATGATGCACGTCCGGGAATGCGCCAAACTGATCACGTTGTATGACTTGTGTCTTAACATTTTACCCCTGCAGCTTGGAATGGTGGTCCTATGAAATCCTTGTGCTTCTTTATGGCCTTCTTCCTCATCCTAAGCTTGAAGCATTTGTTCTATCAATCACGTAAGAATCCCAGTGGGCAGTGGCTCTCAAGTCCTCTTTCATTTCATGATACCATTGTTGAAATTTCTCACGAGCTCGTCTATCCTGACCCTACTCAATAAGTTTTTTCCTGTATCCTACAAGTGTAATTAAATTAAAACACTTCCTTGGTAACTGCTTCACGAATCTGTGCAGGATTAATACCGCCTCCTTGGTGTTCACGGTACCATTTGGCCTCGGAGCTGCTGTAAGGTAACACAAGTCAAAATCAAAGACAGACCATCCATTGCTACTGATCAATGCTTCCATAATGATGTAATTAACCCATCTAAATTCGTTAGCACTAGGATATCAAACGAGCTATTGGCGCAGGCCACCCTAACGCAGCTCGACTGGCATGTGCGTGGTCGTGCTCCTGGTCGTCCCTGAAGGCCTAGTGATGGGAGTAATCCTAGTCCTGGCACGCTATATCTGGGCCCATGCATATAGCAGTCAGCAAGAGGTGGTTACATATGTGGCCAGGATGCTGCTTGCTCTTGCCGTGTCCAACTTCTTTGATGGAATTCAGTGTGTTCTTTCAGGTAATTAAAGTCTCCTTAATTAACAATAAGGATTAGAACATTATTTGAAATAGCATGCCTCGTAGCGTTATATACTCTCATAGAAAATTATAAAGCATCGCCTAGCTCCTAGGCTTTTATGTTGTCAACTTGTTTATGAATGAATCAAATAGGTGTGCTGAGGGGATGAGGATGGCAGAAGATTGGCGCTTGCGTGAATCTTGGCGCGTTCTATGCTGTCGGCGTCCCTGTGTCTTTCATCATAGCCTTCTCCTTCCATGTAGGAGGTCTGGTGAGACACATAAAACTTCATTTTCTTTCTGTGAGAGTACTTCCAGTTGATGGTTTCTCATTGGTATTTGTTGCAACAAAGACAATTTATTGATAGCTTGTTCATGCCCCACATTTGCAGCAAATAGGGCCTTTGGTTGGGAACTATCTGCGGCCTTTCAGTCCAGGTGTTGTTACTTGCAGCTATCACGCATCGTATGGATTGGGAGAAGGAAGTAAGCATGATGTACTTTTGTTTAATTAGTTTGATTTTATTCCTGCGTGCGTACCCTCTCTGTTTAAGGCGTGCACGTTTTACAAAATTAAAATTTCGTAATCTTTAACCAATTATTTGTCTAACAATATATAGATTTTGTAATAAAATATTGATACCATTAGATCTGTATTTGAAAGTATTTTGCAAAGATTATATTTTATTACTATGAATAATATGTATAAGAGAAATTAAATGTCAAAGTATAGTATTAGAGACCATGCTAGGTTAAATCGTGCCTTATATTTTGAGACAACGGGTATAATTTAGTATTGCACAGGAATGCTATGCGATTGCTTCACGTGCTGTTTTGTTTAATTTATTTAGTTAATTTCCTATGTGTAATTAAAGTTGTGTGATGTCTGCAGGAGATTATGGCCAAGGAAAGGGTTTGGAGTTCTTCTCATCCCGTAGAAACATCAAGGTGAAATCAATTGAATGATATTGGACCACATAGTGGAAAAGTAAATTGGGGGCATGTTGTAATACCAACATCACACAACTGTAATGTGCAAATCATATCGATATATTTTAAATTGGAAAAAGTATTTTTATCTCCAGCTATGTCCATCGTACAAATTTGGTCCATGAAACGTAAAACCAGGTTAACATGGTCTTTGAACCGTCAAAACTAGGCATAAAAGGCCCTTCATGGGGCAAAACAGTAATTTGAGGAAGTATTTGTTGATTTGGTGTCAAGTGTTTTTAACTTAAAATTCAACCTTCTCTTTTCGTGTATCCTCAGATAATTTTCCCATGTTCTAAAATCTAAGTATTTTTGAGAATGTTTTTGGAATTTTTGAAAGACCCTTGCTATTTTAAGAATACGAAAAGCTATAATTATTTAAATTAAATAATGAGGTAAAAAAATCAAATGGTCTTTTTGGACCGATTTCCGCTCTCCAAGCCATGATCGTCCCAAGCCCATCACATCTCCATCGCCGGCATGCTCAGCCACTCAGCTACTCATCGACGCTCCTGCTAGAATCCACATCCACTTTTCCATTAATTATGAAGCTCCGCTATGGTAGTTCTCCCTCCCCGTGAAAAAAGCTTCTTACAAATAGAAATATGTTTATACTCTGTAATGGAAAGGGAGGATAGAGTTAGAGTCAGACTCGTGGTTTTGTAGTTGTAACCCGTCATAACGACTAAAGTAGCGTTGTACGCTCATAGGGGTTGCAATTAGGTTGAGGTCATGACCCAAACAACCAATATGCTAAGTTTTTGGGGGAGAAGAGTCCATGATCATTGTCCCACATATGTAGGTGAGAGTCAAACTACATTACCGGACATTATACCTCAATGCCATCTAGATCTTGCATGGCGATTAAAATTCTAACATGTATTGTATATGTCGATGATTGAGAATAAGCTTCCCAGGTCGAGCTTGCTTCTGGTTACAGAACCAGAGAGCCTTTTTTGGTTGCAATCCCGACTTTCAAGATGTTGAAGAGATCTTGGTGTGAAACACAGAAAAAAGACACAAAAGTTTTTTTATTCTAGTTCAAGCCTCTCGGACAAGGGATAATAGCCCTATGTCCAGTCTTTTACACAGTACAAGGTTTGCGAGTGAAAAACCTAGGTAGGGTTCTTCCCTAGAAGAAGACAATGCTATCTATGGTATATTAAAATGCGATGATCGTAATCGACCTCCTCCTATCCTCGCGTAGGAGGGTGGCAGTTATACTAACCCTAGGATGTAAACCCGGAAAGATAAATATACGTGGTAACAATATCCCTAGAATTTTTTTTCCCACAAGGGGAAAACCCCCAATTTGCATTAACGGAAGATAACGGAAACAAAGAGTATGTTCGATACATGACACAACCACATCTAATTTGACCAAAGTGCAACCCTAGAACAATCCACAACAGATAAGAAAACACACCCTCCAAATAGCATCTTGCAAAGTATTAGACACCTTTTTCAACTTTTAAAGACATACACAACACTGGACTGACAGGTCACTGATCCATCTGCGTGGTTTTGCTGCAAGCTCCCCATCAGGCCACCAACGCCTTTCTTTGCAACAGCTTGAAATTTCTTCATCCCTTTTCTTCTGATTAGAACTTGCTAGGAGTACCTTTCAAGCTGATGTGACCATGTCCATCATATGTATGACTAATACTACGTCAATGTGGTGATCATCAAGATTTTCGTTAACTACTTCGCCAGCAGTTCGGCCTCCACCATGGCCACCTCCCCAAGCTTAAGACATACTCAAGAAAGGCGCATCTCCACCACTTCGACGCCCTCTTGTCCCACAAGCCACGTCGTTGCAATGCCGGGCCAAGGAAGAGTCCAATTTGTCCACAAGTCAGGTTCGGCCATCTCCGCACAGTCGACTTAAAACGAATATCTCGGACACATACTGACTCCGTTTTGAACGTTCTTGGTATGCACAGACAAGCCCACGACGAGAGTTTCCAATGGATCCAGTTTGAGGCCCAAATTCCATCAGACGCAACAGGAATCGCGAAAACAAGAGGACGTCAAGAATCTACCGGACGCTGCGACGCTCCACTTTGGGCCCATAGCCCATGTAACTCTAGGGTTGAGCGCCCCTAACCCTAGCCGTCGCTATATATTTAGTAGCCGTCATCGTTTAGACTTGGGTTTTGCTTAGATTGTTTTGTCGTTGCAGTTTCGCCGTTTACCGGTTTGCGGAACCCCAACTCGTGTGCTTAATCGGTAATCTGTAATATTGAGATTGCATCTACCGTGTTTTTGCTCGTGTTCTCGATTCGCTTGCAGGAATTAACCTTCGTGGTGATGTCAACCGTATCTTGGCGTGGTTGATAACGAACGGAGACGGTGGTGTAGCGATTGCAGGCTTAGATCGGTTCTGATCAAGGTCGGATCGTCAACGTCGAGTTCTCCACCAATCGATTTTATCATACCCGTCGAAAAATCGGGACCCCGTTCCCCATCACAAGCCCTGTGAAGTGCTCGTATCGCCACAATCTGTCAAGCGATTACCAGTCCAAGCTCTCCCCTACTCCACCTGTGTTACCCCTGCAACAAAACACTCAGCTGATGGGAACAATCCCTAATAGTACCCTGCAACTCTTCTGATAGAAATCCTAACCAAAATTTCAAAAGAGCACACATCATGTGCATAATAGTAAACGGAGATTTCACTTTGACCCCATCAAAGGACGACTTGTTTCTATGAATCCATATACTCCAGCAGACAAAGGCTAGACAAAAAGTATGAATTTATTACTAACATTCCAAATGTTTGCCATCCAATGATAATAACCCTCCAAACAGTTTGGTCTAGTTGTGATATTACAACAGGCTGCAATGACCCCCCACATTGCCTTTGCCAAGGGGCAAGAGAAAAAAAGATGCTCAACAGTTTCTATATTGTTGCAAAATTCACACCTAGGATAACCCATCCAGTTTCTTCTTCTCAAATTCTCTCTAGTCAACAGGACATTATAATCCAGCATCCACATGAACAATTGAATTTTCAAAGGTATCTTAGACTGCCAAATCCTATCTAGATTTTTATTTTGCCACTTTTCAGAAATGAATTTATACATCGATCTAACAGTGAATTTACCCTTTCTATCTCCCCTCAAATAGGCTTGTCTGGTTCACTAGTACAGTCAATCCTAGATAGCTCAGACACAAAATCACCCCAGACTGAATTCTCACCAGAATCCAACTATCTCCGAAAGGACAAACACCAATTTCTGGCTCTGCACTAAGCAACAGTTATATCAACATCTCGACAAATAGAAAAAAAAATATGGGGAAATTTCTCTTTTAAAGGAATATCCTCAGCCCAGCAGTCTTTCCAGAAATTCACTCTTATCCCATCCCCCACAACATATTTTCTATTATTAATGTACCAATCTCTGCATTTTAAAATGTCCCGCCACCCAAGTGAGTCATTTATTCTAGCCTTAACAAATGAGATAGTTTTGTTCTTTAAATACTTCTACTCACTAAATCCTGCCAAACTCCCCCTTCACTATCTAAACGCACCACCATTTATAAAGCAAACTCACATTCATATCCCTAAGGTTGAACACCCCTAAACCACCTTTTCTATGTGGTCTACAAATTTTGCCCCATTTGAGGAGGTGGAATTTCTTCTTCTCTCCATTCCCCCTCTAGAAAAAATTCCTCCTAACTTTATCCAACTTATTTATAACAGTTTTGGGCATCTAGACATACTATTGATGAAAATGTTAGAAAGACAAGCATTGATAAGTACCAACCTCCCCCATAAGAAAGAGAACTACCTCTCCAACCCTCTAACCTCTTCTCAACTTTGTTAATTATTTTCTCCCGGTGAGTCACTCTCAACTTGCTCCCCTAATATCCCTAGAAATTCAAGATAGCCGATGCCTGTTTTGGAACCCTAACGCGCTCCACTGTTGCGGGTCGGACTATAGTAATAAAGAAGTATGAATCGTCAAACCTTCCGATACTTTGATCAACACGCCATCGGATAACATCCTTTCTCGCTCGAATTCGGTCTAGAGATTGTATCGGAAGAGTATGAAAATGAGGACGAGATATAGATATTAAAATTTAGGGACCTGCCGGTAATGCTATGATATAACCGAATACACGGCATCGACTGTATCCTAATTTCCCGTCTCACCTTCTCCTGACCATGGTCACCGCCGTCCCGGCCATCTCCAACGACCTCGTCGACTTCCTCAATGCCTCCCCCACCGCCTTCCATGCCGTCGGTACGCGCCATCCCTCCTCCCCGCTCCCCCTTTCTTGTCTTCTCTCTTCTGCTCATCTGAACTCCTCTCCTGTTCCTCCTCCCGCGGCTGCCGGCGAGGGCAGACGAGACGAAGCGGCAGCTGCTGGCTGCGGGGTTCGCGCAGCTGTCGGAGCGGGAGGAGTGGGCGGGCCTCGAGCCCGGCCGCAAGTACTTCTTCACCCGTAACCACTCCACCATCGTCGCCTTCGCCATCGGCGCCAGGTCCGCCTGCTAGATCCCATCGCCCCTTGCTTCGGTCTACCTGTTTCTGTATTCATCGCTTCATGTGTCAATGTTTCGCAGATATGTCGCCGGTAATGGGTTCCACATCATCGGTGCACATACGGACAGCCCATGCCTGAAGCTCAAGCCCGTCTCCAAGGTTGAAGTTCTGGCTCGTTGCTATTGATCTTAGAGCAAAAAGTACTCTGCAATCTTTATGCGATAGTACATGTCTGTATGACTAGTGTTTTCTGCATCAGTTCGGTAGACTGGATTGCTATTACTTATTTTGTTTGTTAATCGATGTGATCAATTTTAATCGATTACTAATGAATTCATGTTTTTTTGTTTCAAAGATAACTAAGGGAGATTACCTCGAGGTTGGGGTCCAAACGTATGGAGGTGGTTTGTGGTACACATGGTTTGATCGTGATCTTACTGTTGCCGGTAGGGTGATTGTACGGGAGAATAAGGAAGGCACAACCTCTTATTCACATAAGCTTGTAAGAGTTCAAGAGCCAGTCTTGAGAATCCCCACTCTAGCTATTCACCTTGACAGGTTTGGTTAATTTATCCGTGTGATAGCTAATAAAAGTTGATTATGTGTTGAATTTTGGTTGGTCATCTTTAGTTTTTGAACTGTTAATCTAGATGAATAAAACCTACAGTGGCAAATCGGAACAATTTAAACCTTAGGAGTTAGGGAATGGTATCTACATTGCATTCCTCTGCAACAATATAATTTTTGTGGTGACTCATCACTCGTATATTTCATGCATTATCCAAAAGTGAAAGATGAATTAACCATGAAAAAACAGACGGTATGATATGGCAATAGGAAAGTATATTTGTAACATGTTCAGTTAAACTGAAAAAGGGCACACATTGTCACATCTTTTTACTATGTTACTTTTCCATGCCCAAATCATGACGTCCATGTCAAAATTAACACTGGATATAAATTTTAACATAACAGTGTGGTACCTTTACTGCACTGATATTTGGATGTAGTAATTGTTAACTATTTGTACTATTTACATGTAAAGGCAATGTTTTTAGATGCAGATAAAAATAATAACTTTCAGCATCTTTGTAATTGGTATGATGAAACCTGTTAATGAACTTAGCATTCAAATATTTATTTGAAGGGAAGTTTCAGAAATCAAATTATATCTTTTTATCAAGCTAGAGATAAATTATGCTAACAACCTCATCAGCGTATATTACTCAGTGTAGTGAAAATATATAGTACAGCAGCAGTGCGCAGCGAAGCTAGATAGGAGGCGCTGGAATGACGGCATGCAGAGGCGCACGCAGGCGCATGCAGCCGTAGGAAGCGCTTGCCACTAACATGAACAACCGACGAATAAGCAGGCATCACGGCGCAGCGTGAGAAACGGTCCTGCTCGTTCAACACCCCCCCGCAGTCACATCGTCGGAAGCCTGGACGTTGAGACTGTTGCGAAATTCTGTGAATACAGCCGAGGGAAGTCCCTTTGTCATGATATCTGCAAATTGCGACGAGGTGGGAACATGGAGAACTCGAGCTTCGCCCAATGCAACGCGATCACGGACGAAATGAAGATCAATTTCGACATGCTTTGTCCGTTGGTGCTGAACCGGATTGGATGATAAGTACATGGCGCTAACGTTATCGCAGTAGATAACCGTGGAGCGAGTGGATGGCACATGAAGCTCGGTGAGAAGTTGGCGAAGCCAACAAGACTCCGCAACGCAATTGGCAACAGCTCTATATTCCGCTTCGGCACTGGATCTGGACACGGTGGGCTGACGCTTAGAAGACCAAGAAATGAGGTTATTGCCAAGAAAGACACAGAAGCCGGACGTGGATTTTCTGGTGTCGGGGCATCCAGCCTAGTCGGCATCAGAGTATGCATGGAGGTCATGGGAAGTGGAGCGATGAAACTGAATGCCGAAGTGTGTGGTTCCTCGTAGATACCGAAGGATCCGTTTGACAAGCTGGAAGTGAGAAGAGCGTGGTGCATGCATGAAGAGACAAGCTTGCTGAACCGGGTAAGAAAGATCGGGACGAATGAGGGTTAGGTACTGAAGCGCGCCAACTAAGCTCCGATAAAGGGAAGGATCAGAAAATGGAGTTCCATCAGTAGCGGAAAGTTTGGAACGGGTGTCGATAGGTGTGGTTATAGGCTTACAATTGAGCATGTGGGCACGGTCAAGGATCTCAAGAGCGTATTGTTCCTGAGATAGGAATAAGCCTGAAGGTGTTTGTTGAACATTGATCCCAAGAAAGTGATGGAGGTCACCGAGATCACTCATGGAGAATTCGGTGGTAAGAGAGGAAACAATGTGAGAGAGAATGGAAGGATCACTGCCAGTGATGATAATATCGTCAACATATAGTAGGAGATAGACTAGGGAGTGTCCGCGTTTGAGGACAAAGAGAGAAGAGTCACATTTGGAAGCTTGAAAGCCGAGTGATCGAAGATAGGTAGTGAAACGTGTGAACCAGGCGCGGGGGGCTTGTTTGAGGCCATAGAGGGATTTGTGAAGAAGGCAGACATGATGGGGGTTGTTGGGATCGACAAAACCGGCTGGTTGAGAGCTGTAGACTGTTTCATCAAGATGGCCATGAAGGAAAGCGTTTTTAACGTCAGGTTGACGCAGAGGCCAGCAATGGGATGTGGAGATACTCAGGACGGTGCGGATGGTCGCCGGTTTGACGACGGGGCTAAAGGTTTTGCCGTAATCAATACCCGCCTGTTGAGTAAATCCACGAAGAACCCAGCGCGCTTTGTAGCGGGCAAGAGTGCCATCTGGGTTTAATTTGTGTCGGAAAATCCATTTGCCAGAGACAAGATTAATGTTGGGTGGACGAGGCACAAGAGACCAAGTACGGTTTTGAAGCAGGGCATCATACTCCTCTTGCATGGCACGAAGCCAATTTGGATCCTTGATTGCCTCACAGTAAGAAGATGGGATGGGTGAGACAGTTTCAGCAGCAAGAGTGAAGTGTCGTTTGGGCATGCAATAGTCGGACTTGCCCCTAGTCTGCATGCTGTGTGTGTTTGTGGGAGGAGTGACCGCTCGCGCTTTGGGTGGGAGAAGCGAGGTAGGTGGCGCGCAGGCACTAGCGGGAGGCGGAGCAGATCTGCACGGTGAGCTGAGCGGAGGAACTAGATCAGGCGGAGCAGACCCGGCGCTAACCACAGCGCCAGAATCGCGTGGGAAGCTGGTTGTTGGCACTGGAATCGCTGAAGGCGCCGCGCTGGAGGTAGTGCCGATCGGCTCAGGTGGCTGCGGCGAGTTGGCATGGAGATCAGAAAGTATTGTGTCGCCGGGAACGAGTGAGGCCGGAGAATTTGTACGCGGTGTGGGGGATTCATAGGGGAAAATCGTTTCATCAAAATTTACATGACATGAGATGATGACTTTGTGGGTAGAGAGATTGAGACAACGATACCCCTTCTGTTCTAGCGCATAGCCAAGCAGAAAGCAACGAGCAGAGCGAGGTGCTAACTTGTGAGCGGTGGTGGGAAGAAGATTGGGATAGCAGAGGCAGCCGAAAACACGGAGATGATCATAAGTAGGTGGAGAGCGGAAGAGAAGAAAATGCGGGGTGTTAAACTGGAGTGGTTGTGAGGGGCGCCGATTGAGGATGTGTGTAGAGGTGTGCAGAGCTTCAACCCAAAATGCACCGGGTAAGTGAGCTTGATAGAGAAGTGTACGGACAATGTCATTGACGGTGCGAATAGCCCGCTCGGCTCGACCATTCTGGGCAGAGGTGTATGGACATGAGAGCCGTAAAGAGATGCCATTGGAAGAGAGGAAGGAGCGCACCATATGATTGAGAAATTCTCCACCATTATCACATTGGAGACACTGGATGACAGTGTGAAACTGTGTTTGCACATATCGAAAGAAACGAAGTAAAGTGGAAGAGGTATCGGATTTGTGACACAGGGGGAAGGTCCACGTGAAATGAGAGAAGTCGTCAACAACAATTAAATAATATTTGAAACCAGAAAAGCTGCATATAGGAGACGTCCACAAGTCGCAGTGCACAAGTTGAAAGGGACGAGCACTAATGGTGGTAGAAGCATAAAAGGGGTGACGTCGATGACGTCCTAACTGACAAGCCTCACAGGTAGTGTCATTGTGAGGGGAATTATTACATGAAACATCGGGTAACACTGAAGATAAACGAGATAAAGTGGCAGAGCTAGGGTGACCAAGCCGCCGATGCCACAAATCAGCAGAGGGCGTGGCAGTGAAGGCAGAGTCGGTGATGAAGCTGGATCCGAAGAACGGGTAGAGACCGTTGGAGCTACTGGAGCGTAGAATAGTTCTCTGGGTGGAGAGATCCTTCACAGAAAAACCATGTGGGTCAAACTCGATGGAGCAATTGTTGTCATGAGTGAAACGGCGAACAGAGATCAAGTTCTTAACAATGCCAGGAGATATAAGAGTATTGTGAAGATAGAAAGGTCTAGTAGTAAGGTGTGCAGATCCAGATGCCGTAACAGGTAAAGACGAGCCATTGCCAACAATTATGCGGTGAGAAGGAGTGGAGTTGAGTGAGTGCAATATACCGGAGGAGCTTGCAATGTGAGAGGATGCGCCAGTATCGAGAATCCAATCCGGTGTCGCATGATGATGATGATCTGTATTGCTGACGGCCGAAGCGAGCATCGAGTGCTGATCCCATGTAGGAGTCGGTGTAGATGCCATCTGCGGAAGTGCTGGTGCTGCAGGTATCATGCCGCCGAGAGGGTACTGGTATCCGTGATGAAAATTGGTGGCGTTGTAGGCGTGCCCTGGTGGTGGAGGTCGGGAGCCAAGTACGCCCGCAGCGTTCGTTGGTACAAGCGGGCGAGGCTGAAGAGGTGCGAAGTAGCCCATGCCATGCGGCTGGAAGTAGTGGTACTAGCCTCCGTAGCCGTAGCCGTAGCCGCCGCGTCCGCGACCGCGGCCGCGCCCAAGTCCGCGACCGCCACCGCCGCGATAGTAGCCGCTGCCGCCGGCACCGCCGCCACCTCGTCCTCCCTGCCAGGATTGGCCAGCACCGCCTCCACCTCGTCCTCCCTACCAGGGTTGGCTGCCATGACCACCCTGACCGGCATGTGTGCCGTGGTTGCCGTGGTGATTGTTGTCGCCGTCAGCAGACAGATCGGGTGTCCCTCTGTTTGCTCCGGCAACGAGTGCAGCTGCAGCCTCCATCTGAGTCCGCTTCTCGATCTCGACTTCCTCGAGAAGGAGACGCGCGCGAACCTGGATGAAAGAAGGAAGTGGATCGTGCATCTGCATGACCTTTTTAGCCATCTGAAATTTAGAGCTAAGGCCGTGAAACAATTGCAAGGTGAGGGAGTGATCGGAGATAGGCTCGTCGACGTCGGCGAGGGCGTCGGCGAGGGACTTCAGCCGGCGACAGAAAGCACCGACGGATTCATCTCCTTGGATGGCCGAGCGGAATTCGGATTGAAGATGTATGGCTCGGCTGGGCTTGTGTGCATGAAAGAAGGTGTGCAGTTGAGTCCATGCATCATAAGCCGTGGAATTACGGGTCATAACGATGTCTTGGAGTTCATCGGATATGGTGGAAAAGATCCAAAGGGCGACGGTGATGTCAACACGGCGCCATTCGTCGTTGTCGTGCTTCGGATCAGCAGCGTCCTCAATGTGCTCATGAACATCAAATTTATGAAGCACATATCTCATGAAATTGCGCCACTTTGTGTAGTTGTTGGCGAGGAGGTCAAGTTTGAAGGGAATGTAACTCTGAATGTTTACATGATGGATGGAATTTATGGCTACTTGATTGGAGGAGGAGGGGATGAGGGCTGGATTGGCAGTACCGAGTGTAGAAGGTGACGGGATGATGGCGCTGACCGATGAAGAATTCGATGCAGCTCCGGTGGAGGGAGGATGCACAGCAGGAGTCGATGAAGAATTCAGTGCAGCGCTGGTGGAGGGAGCATTCACAGAAGGGCTCGATGAAGAATTCAGAGCAGCACCGGTGGAGGGAGGATTCACAGCAGGATTATTGTGGGGTGAGATTTGTGTGTTCTCTTCCTCATCCGCCATGGCGAAGGCAGGAGAGGAGTGGAGCCTGGTGCTCTGATACCAAGATAAATTATGCTAACAACCTCATCAGCGTATATTACTCAGTGTAGTGAAAATATATAGGACAGCAGCAGTGCGCAGCGAAGCTAGATAGGAGGCGCTGGAATGACGGCATGCAGAGTCGCACGCAGGCGCATGCAGCCGTAGGAAGCGCTCGCCACTAACTGAACAACCGACGAATAAGCAGGCATCACGGCGCAGCGTGAGAAACGGTCCTGCTCGTTCAACAGCTAGTTATTTTGATATGGGCCTTGTTCTTCTCAGCTTAAATTAAATTAAAGAAAAATTTGTTATTTTTGTACAAGTTAAACGATATAGTACTTTATAGTCATTTTTGTGGGGTTTTAAATAGTTCTTCTTGGAGTTACTAAAATAATTTTTTTCATAATTTGTTAAACTCTTCAAGCCCTCTCTCAAGGGGTCACAGCCTTTTCAGCTTAAAATTTTCAGCAACTTTAAGCTGAAAAGAACAAGGCCATGGTTTGCCACCATGCCAGTGTTTTTGAAAACTGTGTGTCACTGCGCAATAATTTGTTTCTTAAATATTGTAACATATGTTAGATGAAATCCTGTTTTCAATTGAAGTTGTGGTCTGTTACTTGAATGCTTTCAACTTGTTTGCTTATTTGCTCATTTGCTTATCCGTTTGGAAAACACAAATGTTTCAGTTTTTCGAGCCGTTTTTTTATTTAATCTCACATGTGGGTCTAAATACTAAAAACAAGTTAAATGAAGTGGGTTGTTTGCTTGAAAAGCAAGGCATTTGCCATTCAAAAAAATAAATAAGCAAATGAGTAAATAAGCAAGTAAGTCGAAAAGAACAGCACCTAAGTAACTTTCATTTATCTTGTTTACTTTATGTACAGGACTCTCTCCTCAGAAGGTCTCAAGATTAACAATCAGAATCACCTTGTGCCTGTGTTGGCCACATCTGTTAAGGTGGTTTGTATACATTGATCAGGATATGAGCTTTCTCCTTTTTTCAGCCCTCTTTTTTTTTGTTAATACCACTGTTACTGAACTGTATGCCACTGGAATAGTTGTTCATTCAAAGTCGCAGTATATTATAACAGCAAATGAATTACAGCTGTTGGGCTTACATATTTGGTACACCTTGTGATACCTTGTATTAGTTAGGAGGAAGCAATTCTGGCACATCATATATATTTTTCATAATAAGAATATGAATTTCACTGTGCTGAATTATTTATGTAACCACTTAGCCCAACTCTGAGCTTAAAATGCTAATGTTATCCAACAATCTCCAAACTTCAACCACTAATAACAGATTTCAACAGCATCTATCCTGAATGATCCACTATACCTGGCCAGCTAACCCTTTTTTTCTTTATAATTTTCTTTGTGGTTTTTCAATATCGTATCAGTTTCTGCAAAGGATTAAAAAGTGCAAAATCTGTGCCCCTTTAGTCACCTATTTGATCTATAAAGTGTAGGAATATCACTAAACATGTTTATCATCATTTAATTAGTTGGAAGTAATATATTCCAATGAGAATTTTGAAAAACTCTGGGCCTTTGTTATATTATTTTCCTTTTTTAAGACAGGAAAGTCTTGACACAAATCATAATTCCTTTTTGCAGAGTGAAATGCAGAAATTAGTAGAAGAAAATGGCCCAAAGGAGTCATCTGAGAATAAAAAGACAAAGCACCATCCATTATTACTACAGGTACTTTTTTTTTTGTCATAGCAATTCCATTCAACTAAAGGTTCTCACAATTTAAATAACAAGTCCTTGGGGGTTGAAAGCATGTTCTACATTTTCCTGATGTATTTTGCTCCCTTGTTTTGATGCAGCTGATTGCTAGAGAGGCTAATTGTGAACCTGATGAAATATGTGACTTTGAGTTGCAATTATGTGATACTCAACCGAGCACTGTAGCAGGTGCCATGAAAGAGTTCATCTTTTCGGGAAGACTTGACAATCTTTGCATGTCATTTTGTTCATTGAAGGTTCGTGTTGCTATTTTAATACATAATTTATGGATTCATCTAACCAAAACTACTAAAGACTTTTTTGTTCCACTGCTTAATAGCATTGTTTCAATTTTTGCGTGGTTATATTTTAATCATAGCTTATCGTGCCACTTTGGTATGATGTTTCATTAAGTTGTCCAATACTGTTCTAGGCCCTAATAGACTCAACTTCAGCTGAACAATCTCTTCATCATGAATCTGGTGTGAGAATGGTGGCTCTATTTGACCACGAGGAGGTTGGTTCTGATTCTGCCCAGGGTGCTGGTTCTCCTGCCCTGTTGGATGCTTTATCAAGAATTACAGGGTCCTTTAACATTTCAAACTCCAAGGTAATTAAACTAATTTCAGTCACCCTGAACCCAAGTTTGTTATTGTTATTCAGTTCACCATTTGACCTCTTTTTTTAACTTGTTTTCTGAAACATATTTTCTCTGTTTCATCTAGCCATGCATGGTGCGATGGATAGTATGTATTGAACATTTTATAATAGCTATTTCAGTTTTAAGTTGATTTGAATGCAAATGCATTTTCTAAATTTCTTGAAATAGCTTTTGCCAGCCTGAGTACATTTATTTCTTATGTTCCTACTTCACTTTAAATTGTTATGTTGGGAAATATCTGCTTATTATTAGCAATTAGCTGCAGCAATTCAGGTTTCAGAATTTTTTAGTGAAAATAACATTATGGTTTCATTTTCCAGTTGCTAGAGAAGGCGATTCAAAGAAGCTTTGTAGTATCTGCTGATATGGCGCATGCCTTGCACCCCAATTATATGGTAATAATATCTTTGGATTAGTTTCTTTGATTTGCAGATAGACATGTGCATACAACTATATGTGATTTGTCTTTTCAGGACAAGCATGAGGAGAATCACCAGCCAAAATTACATGGAGGACTTGTGATTAAGCACAACGCTAATCAACGATATGCCACAAATGCTGTGACAGCATTTATTTTTCGGGAAATTGCTGAGAGGCACCAACTTCCTGTCCAGGTTCGTCCATGTTAAAATAAGAACCCCGATGTTACAGTGTGAACTAAATGTTGGTTGCGAACTTTTGAGCTGACAAAATGACTGCAACTTATTCTTGATTTTTCTTTTCATTTGCGATTTTCTTATAATTATCCTAACTTACAAAGCTTATGCTTAATATATACCCGTTTATTGACCATAAACTCAGTAAACTTTATAGATAAGCTCTTGAACTGGTTGAGCAGTTCGAGATTGTCAACTTTTGCAGCTGTATATGAGCTCCTTAGTCATCAATCTCAAGCACCATCTTGAGCTCCTGTACAAAACGGCTTAAGCTCCAAAATTAACATGATGTCTATGCCCATTGTAAGATTTATTTGTGATTGGTTAGGGTACCCTTATTTTGGGCCAACGTAGTGTTTTAAAAAGGTGATCATGGCACTACTTTTGGTATGATTGTTTGGACAATCGTCATGGGATTTTGTTATGATAGTATGGTGCATTTTTAGCATGACTTGTTTATGAATATGGAGTACTGACAAGTTGCTTTCTAGGCAGATGCATGGATGATTGGTGTCAGTTTGAGTACTTTTGGTGTTATCCTCCATGTAGACATTTAAGTCATTACATTCTTCCAGAGCATGAAACAGATAATCTAGTTCTAGTTTTTCTTTTTTGCTTTCTAGCCATTCGTTTTGTTCATCAGTTGGGTAATCCAAAATAATTATGGCCGTACATCTGTTACATTTCTTGCAGCAGTACAATCTTATGGTTGGATTTATTTTTGCAGGATTTTGTGGTCCGGAATGACATGGGTTGTGGTTCAACAATCGGCCCCATACTTGCTAGTGGTGTTGGTATCCGTACTGTGGATATTGGAGCACCGCAACTGTCTATGCACAGCATCAGGGAAATGTGTGCCGTTGATGATGTCAAGCACGCATATGAACACTTCAAAGCATATTACGAAGAGTTCACTGAACTGGACAGCAAAATCAAAGTAGATTTCTAGGGTGAAGCAATGGACCATGTTAGGTCAATAGCGTTGTGGCAACATATTCTGAATCTGTTTGACAGCCACAGCTAATGCAGAATAAATGGAATAATGTCAAATTATATAATCGTTTGAACATTTTCGTAGCAGTGATGGAGAAAATGCTTTTAATCTATGCTTATTTTAAACTTAAAATGGAACAACGGCATGTTAATTTATTTTAATTGAGTAAAAGAAGTCAGTAAATTTATTAAAACTATGTTAAAATTGTCTCACCAATTGAATTGGATCAGAATAAGAAATGAAAATCAATTCACTCGAGATGAGACAAGGAAAAGAGTATAGAGAGGACCCAAAACATTGAGGATTTTGCCAAAATTAGCAGACTTGAGTCATAAGTATAAATTTTTTTTAAGGAAATAAACGCAAGACATATTATGGCCAAAAATTCGAATAGCCGTACAAGGAAAAGGAAAAGGCCTCCTATATGTTTCTAGGGGGTAGGTGTCGTTTAACTACATCTACGCAATAAGCTGTCCATCGAATCGTTGCAGATGAGAAGGAAGAGATCTTTAAAAGGTAGTTTTTTATTATCCGAAAAAAAATCAAACTTGTGTTTAAATGTTCCGGCTATTCTCTATTTCCTTGAAAAGGGTGTTCAACGGTGGACGGAACATCAATTGCTTGGACTGTATGTAGGTTTTGCACAGAGAATCAGGTGTTCTTATTTTCGGTTGGACAACAGTAACACACCCAACTCATAATGGAATATGAGTATCAGGGAAAAAAATAAAAATCAGATGGGGCAAGAAATTTTTGTCAATGAAAAGTTTTTGTAGTTCTCTCCGTACTGGTACAAAAGAACCCTTTTCCTCATTCCAAAAAGATTATTCATATGAATACCCGAGCAAGTAAAAGCTGTGATAAAATGGTGCGATTGCACATGGCAAATTCAAAACGAAAACCGCAGGATGTTGGTATTAGTGTAAACTTCTAGAAAACCCAGACAAAGGGGTTTTAGTACATCTCATGTTTAAGCTGATATCAGATGCTTCATGAAAGGGCTTTCTGCACCTCAACTGTCACTTCTCTCGGCGGTTTCTCCGCATGAAGATTTGCCACTAAGCCGTTCTTGGAGTAGTAGTCAATCACCTGGAGGAAGCAAACCATCTCAAAATTACAAATACTGATTGAACAGCAATTGCTTTGCTTGGGGTCAGATAACAAGCTGCTGTTTTGCGACAATATAACTTAAGATACAGACAAAAAGGAAGAAGTTCGATCCATAATTTCAGGCAACAAATGACCAGAACGGAAGATTAGAACTAGAGAGAACAGAGGAAATTTTATCCAGTTCAACTGAATTCTCAAAAGATGTTATGCAGCAATATACTGTAGGAAAAGTGTTGATGACATAGTTAGCCGAGTAAAACAGATAAATGAAGAAATGTATATTCGACCAAATTTACCCGAAGACAGTATAACCATAGTTTACCAGGAAACAGTAATGCAACTTAAGGGACCCAGAAGAAGATTTTAGCCCCAAAGAAATACCCAAAGAATATACAAGGACATAGTTGCTTAGGAAAACATACAGGTTTAGTCTGTATGTGAAAGGCTTCAAGCCTTGACTTCAAGACTTCAGCTGTGTCATCTCTCCGTTGAATTAATGGCTCTCCAGAAACCTTGGTGTAAAGAATGCCGTCAGGAGACAATGTTTCAGACTATTGCCAATTGGAGAAACATATAGTGATACAGTATGAAAGGAATTTAAAATTACAGGAGCACAAATATTTTCCAGATAGAAGACATTGAAGAGAAGCAGAGATTGAAGAATTGGCAATAATGTATAATCTCTTCATGCTAATGCTAGCAAAACATATCAATACTTTTATTGACGGGCATTTGCAATGAGCAAAATTGCGATTGAAGAAGGAAATAGTGTTTGTGCAAAGTGCAAACATTATTTGAAATAGTGTTTGTGCAAAATGCATACATTATTCAAAAATATCTTGGAGCATTTAAGAAAACTACATCCAAAAAAATATCAGTGCAGTCAGAATAATACAGAGGAATATTCAACCCTTTAAAAGTAACCAAACATCACCGTTGTAGTCTACAAAAAAATTTATTGCATCTACAAGAACCAGCCAACCATAAAAGATTAATTTGCCACAATTGTACCAATGCACTCATTTATTGTCAGATTTTCTGATATAGTAAAATCATCTGACACAACTATACAACATTAATACTCTTGCAAAATTGAATATGTAAGTTATACCAGCTTAGCATATTTAATTTAAGTGAGAAGCAAATATACCAGTTAGCAAACTGAAAGAATAGTATGCAGGGGAAAAAAACTGCATTGCTTGACACTTCCACTAGTCCAAACAATGAAAATGATATAAAAAACAGAATCATGCAAACATGACATGTCCAGGAGACACCAACTAATTTGTATTTGACTTACATCATCCACCCCAGGAGTCTTGGGAGGAGCAAATTTTGTATGGTAAGATCTACCACTCGATGGATGAATCCAACGGCCAGTAATCCGTTCTTCTAATATTGCATCATCAATTGCAAAGTTCAGAACTTTGTCAATCTTAGAGCCTTGCTTCGCCAACATTTCATCAAGCTGCACTCATTATTTAACCAAATAGTAAGGGAAAAAAGTAACCTCAAGGAAAAAACAGAAAAATAAACTTCCAAGACATAACTACTCAACAATCCATCAATATAGAAAGTTGTAAAGTTGTAATAAAAAAAGGCTTCTTGGTGATGCGTATTAACTTTATTAACCAATGACCTGACCTTTTGTGCTTGAACAACAGTTCTAGGGAAGCCATCAAGGATAAAACCTTTCTGGCATGACGGCTTCTTCATAGCTTCATCAATAATCCCGACAACCAAGTCATCGGAAACAAGCTCTCCCTAAAAAACAGAGGTAAAAAAAATGAATGGAGTAATTGGAAGCCATTTGTAATTTGCTATATTCTTGAAACACTACCTTTTCCATGGCTTCTTTAGCCTTAACACCAAGAGGAGTCTTAGCGGCTACAGCAGCTCTTAGCATATCACCAGTGGCTAAATGGCACAAGCAATATTCATCTTTAATAAGGGGCGACTGTGTTCCCTTTCCAGAGCCAGGTGGACCTGCAATATTTGAAAATTCAAAATGAACAAGAATATTAGATATGCCATTTAATATTACTCTACAATGTGTTTGTTGTCCTAACCACAAGTACCCTTGCTACTTCACTGCTCCCTACACAACCGCAGCCTCATGCAATCATATACTACTTTTTAAGCTTAACTACTAGTACAATGTAGCAAGTTTAACTATATATAATACCTATGACCAAAATAAAAAAGAAACAACAGCAACACATGCATTAAATGGAACAAGGTGTTCCTTCCATAAATTAATAAAATAAAAGAATAAGGTATCCATGGAAAGATTGGTACTTGTCACATTTAATGTATGATCATCACTGTTACAGATTTTAAATACTTTGCTAATGCAAATCATTTTTCCTGATGCAAGAGCAGTTGTCAATCAGAATTGCAGGGTAGTTAAGAAACATAAGGATAGCATTTCATAGTCAATTGCTCCATAAAAAAGTTCAAGCATTGGCACATTGGTACTGCATAGCACTGAGCAACTAAAATTAGAAGAGTCCACTTGATGTTCATGGTGCCCACACAATTTGGACAATGATGAATGCACGCTCATTGGAATCAGTAAAAATGAAAAAAAAATTATCCATATATTACATTCAGGTTATCAATTTTGCTACATCTAAGGATAGGTGTATAAAGCTGCACCCCTTTTCCTATTATTTACAAAGGGCTTGCACATTAGAACACAATGGCTAAAAAAACTGATCTTTAAATTGTACATAGTTGAGCAGTTTCCAGATATGACAAATCTGAGAGTTTTCAGTCAGTAGGAAGGGGGGAAGCCCTTTCCAAATAGAAAAGGTAGCACCACAAGTAAAGTGGGAAATCTTTTATGGACACTTACAAAGAGGACCATAAGTAAGGTGGAAACCAAGCAGATCCAATATTCATTTTAAGAATGTTAGGGCATCCCCAACACTACCCTTTTTCTCCCCCTAACTATCACTGTAGCAGAGAGAGGAAATAAATAAGAGAGGGAAATATAGGGAGGGATTGCCTTTCATGTAAAAAAAAAAGGTGTTTTCACGTCAACTTCACACATGCTGAGTGCAATAATCAGCCATTGCCCTTGTCCATTTAAAGATATATTTTTTTCTCCCGAGATCTTCATATATACATCTTGACTACCAAGCAAAATGGCCTTTAGTCACCTAAAATTTGAATCAAACAGTGCCCACGCCCATTATTTTTCATGTTTCGTTTGACCTGCGGCACCCTCCCATCTATAAATAAATCCCCAGCCAAATACATGCAGGCAACCTAAAGAAGAGCAAGTTTGAGTAGAACATGCACAGCGCCGGCTAAAGTTTCACGATGGGAGCAAACAAACTCATACAACATTGCCATTAAAGAGCCGAAATTTCCTTTGCAAAAGGATAAAAAGGAACCGAAATTTGGTCGGAAAGGAGAGAACTTTGTGCGGATCTACACCTATGCGCGTGGGACCAGATCCAATTACCGATCCCTAACACAAGAGAGGCATGCAAGGAAACTAATGGCGTTCTTACCAACGAGGATGATGCGCTTGTCCGGCTTGGAACTGCATTTCATCCGGCGGAGCAGCTCGGTCATGAGCTCCATCGACGGCACGTCCTCCAGGCTCGCTGCCATCTCTCCCACCGCCGCCGCCGCCGCCGCCGCCGCAGGGAAACTACTCCGTCGAGCCGGGGGGTTTGATTTTTTTTTTTGTCTTTTTGTTGGATGTATTTGGTGAGATGGGGACGAGGAGAGTTTATCGAGGGGCTCTCATCTTCGGTTCGTCTCTTGTAGGAAAAGGACTCTTCCCTCGAAAAATTTTATTGTTTGTCCGTAAAAAATCGTGCAAACGAAAAAAATACCCAAAGTTTACACCCAATTGCAAAAAATACCCTGCGCGCTCTCGCGGCGGCATCGAGGGCATGGCGCTCTGGCGGGCGTGCAAGGCTCAGCCGCCTCGCCAGGCGCTTAGGTGGTTAGGCGCTAGCCCGTATGTAGCGAGCGCCAAAGCCTGCGGCGAGGCGGGCGAGCAGGCGGCGAAGGCGAGCGGCGACCTCGTCGGCGGCGACTCGCCAATGCGGACGTGGCGCGGCGAGGTAGTAAAGCGCTCGTAAGGAGCGGCTCGTAAGGCGGGAATGAAACTCGCGAGGCCACGCCCGCCACGCCCGCCGCCCGCCGCGCCCGCCGCCTCGCCATCCGCGCCCATCATCGCCACGCCACGCAGCGCCTTGCAACCACTCTAACCACCTAGGCGCTGGCGAGGCCCTGCCGCCTGGCGGCGAGGGCGCCCTGCATGCGCTCCGGCCGGGCCCATGCCCCGATGCCGCCCTGGCCGAGAGCGTCTAGGGGTATTTTTGTAATTGGACGCAAACCTTGGGCATTTTTTCGTTTGCGTGATTTTTTATGGGCAAACAGCAAAAATTTTCCTCTTCCTTCCATTGAACAACCTGTGGGCAGAAAAGGAGTTTCGAATTCGGTCTGGACAGGGGCTGGCTGCATACTTGCATAGAGTCCGTCTCGGACCATCTCCAATGTAGTCCCTTCGGGACTAAATTTTCTTGGTAATTTGCCAATTCTGATGCTTTAATAGAATATCATCATAGTTTTTGTCAAAAAAATTTTATTGTGCATTCCCTTTGAAACGAGATCTCTCTCCGTTTTTTTCGTAATTTTTTTAAAATGATGTTGTTAGATATGGTAGAAAATAAAGGGAATGAATATGGAAAAGAGAACAAGGAAGGGAATGAAATGAAGGGAATATAGTTGGAGATGCTCAATCTCGCGCTTTTGGTGACGGCAGGGTTCATCTTCGTATATTCTTTGAATGGAATATGAACACAAATTTGAATTTTCTTAAAAGAAAAAAGTTGCATGTTTCTTTGTAAGTTATGACCAAATCTCATTTAACAATCTGATATTAAAAATTATTTTTCTGCCTCTAAAGTTGTTTGCACCATTTCTCGAAAACCGTTAATGCTATTGCTAAATGTTGATGTGAACGTGTCAAGCCATGCGAGCATTAAATTTAAAAACATCAAACAAATTGAACTTCAAATAATTTATTTGAAAAATGAAAATTAGTTTTCAATTTTTTATAAGTTGGAAAAATCATAAACACAATTTCAGAATTTTATATGTTGGAAAATACAAAAATTAAATTAAATTTTAAAAAAATCATGGCTTATTAAAATTTTAAACAATTTTAGTTTTATATATTTTGGAAAAATTAATGGTCAAAGTAAAAAATTTTAAAAGATCGTCTTTTTATATTTTAGAAAACACAAATTTCAAAATTACAATTTTACAAATAATAATTTGTGTTTTTAATTTATGGCTTATCATAAATTATTGTTTAAAAACTTTATTTTTGAATTCTATTTTTTTAAAATATTTTTTACGTTTGCATTTTGTCTACTCAACCCCTTACAAATTTAAATGCAGTGTGACTTAACATGTAGGCATTTACGATGACATGGCGTGCATCTCAGCATTTAACGGTCAACTAGAAATCCACGCCAATGTTTAGTGGAGTAGCTAATGTTTTTGGGCTAACAGTGCAAAAGGCATCAATTGTGAAGGGGAAAAAATAGTAGTTTTCGGCATCCGAGAGTTAATGGAGATTTGGTCACAACTTTCAAAGAGGAATTTATGAATTTCTTGAACTCAGATAGTTTTATATATGAATATGAATATGATATTGGATATTACTTTTTAGATATTTTTGTATAGCCCTAGGGCAAATCAAGACTCCAATATGTGAGCAGGGACTCATGGCGTGATTTGTTACTTTTCTCCCCCTAGCCAGGCTTGCTCATGGAGGCCCATGAGAGTCTGCCCTGCGTAAGCAAGTCTGCGTGTTTAGTTGCTCTTCCCCTCCCGGTCAGGTTCCCTCGAGTTTGTTTGTCTTTAGCTTTGCTGCTGCGACAAGCTCCCCGCCTCTACCTTCTTCATCTCTGACAAGTTCACTGCCCCCGATTCGAGCTCTTCCAACCTCACCACCGTCGGATCCGAGCTTTCTCGTTATCGTTGTCATCGTCGCCGTATCAATGCTCCCTCGCCGTCGCAAGATCCAAGCTCACCAACCTCGTCGTCGCTGGATCTAACGTGATTTTGATTTTTCACTACTCATATCTGGCTTCGGTCGGCACGCAGGCAACCAAACGTGTGGGTTCCTTTTCGTTTTAGTCATGGTAGCAAATGTGTGTTGTTCATCACTCTATGTTCCTCGCGACTGGCATTGTAAATATTATTATTATTGAGACAAGACAAGATTAACCGAAAGTGTTGTTCATCACTCTATGGGCTCGTTTGTTTGGACGTTGCGTCGCGTGGCGTTGCGTTCGGCCGTCCGCACGTGCGCGCGCCGCGCGTTCAAAACGCCCAAACGCGATGCAACGCAACGCTCGCGAACGCCCAAACAAACACGGCCTATGTTTCTCACGAGTCACGACTGGCATTGTAAATATTATTATTATTGAGACAAGACAAGATTAACCGAAACTTTGGGGTTGGTGTTTGGGGGAGTCCTAGCAATCTCCACTCCAAGTATTTTAATGTTAACTTAGCAACATTATCCCTATTCCAATTTTTCTTCCGGTGGAACCTAAGCTCAACCACCAGCCGGTGATCACCAACCCAAAGGTTTTTTTTTTTTTTAGTCAACCAACCCGAAGGTTTGGTGATCACCAATCTCCTTTCCCATGTGCCAGCCAAAGCCAGCTTATGCTCATTGTTTCGGCACCAACTACCAAGCAATGCGTGATGTCGAATTGGAACAAAGAAAACATCAAACGCTGTTTAACGTAGGCTAGGTCCTGGCATAGGATGGTTCATAGCTTCCACGGGCGTCATCAGTCTGGTAAACAAGTTCTGGGCCACATGAAGATTATATTGATATTGTTTGAGCATGACGTCTTTTTGTTCGAGAATAAAAAAAGATGCTTCAGTACTCATTGAAAATTGCTATTTGTGTTTCTGTACGCAGCTCCCAGAGCGTTAGCCTCAGCACGTCCCTTCTATTTCTGTACCTGAATATGGTGTGGGTTTACTTTAAAAACTGTATCATGATGATGTTCATTATTGACGATTGATCTTAGTTATTTGCAGGGAAATATAAAATGTGACCATGTGTTGCTTATCTCATCAATATTCTGCCAATTTTTTAAAAAATTGAGGTTGAGATGGGTACTATAATATCTCCTCACATGCTAACTCTGTAATCCTCTCGGGGTCGGCATACTCCATAGTTCTCATATACTCTTGTAATGGAATCTTCGCCATAGCAGGAGGTTGTCATTTTGTGCAATCAAGGTCAGAATACAAGATTATTTCCTAGTTGCCTTGAAAGCTAAAACCTCGAGTAAAACAACTGGTCGAACAGTGAAAGGGCTCGTGTGTAAAAATAGACATTAATTTTTAACGTTAGTATGCATCCAAGATTATTACAGCATCATCTACATAAAAAACAGGGCACCGCCCCGCCCCCACCCCCAAAAAAAATAAAATAAATAAATAATAAAAACTGTTTCACATATAATTCTCAGCTCGCGGCCATTGCTGCTCGCACCGGCGAGCGGGCAAGTAGCAGGAAGTGTTCAATGCTGGAAGCTGGAAAGCGACCTTTTTTTGTGGCCACATGGTTACATGTGGTATGTTAACAAGTTACTGAGGAGAGAAACAGGAATTTATAAAGCATGGAGCCATGCAGGCAGATATGTCGCATCTGGTCATAGGAGAAACTGAGCAATAAAGAATTGCACCTGATCTCGTGGTCAAAATTTTCTTGGGAAGTACAGAATATTGGAAGGAACACTATCTGATCAGTGACTGCGCACGTTGCTGACGCTGGTCCTCCTTCAGCCTCTCCTTAGGAGAGAGCTTGTCGCCAATCAGCGTGACCTTCCAACAATCTGCTTGGAGGATGAAAACTGACCCAGCTTTTGGAACAACTGCTGGTTTCAAAGTAAGCAACTTAAGCAGTGATTTAATCAAATAAAGAAAACATTAAACATAGTAGAAACGCCATGTCAAGAGACGATGATACAAGCAAGACACTGAAGCTACCAGATGGATTGGCTGACAATCGAATTTTTTTTTTACTTCAATCCAGGCTGCCCAAACTTCTTATCATGGAAATTTAAAGTGTGTAGCCCTCCGGAGAATAAGATAAAAATACTAATATATAACAGAGCATCATTCAATTGTAAATTCAGTTTCCATTTTGGTTATTTTAAATTTAATATTCAATGAGCATCTTATGGAGGAAGAGCTGCAGAAGAGTGGGTTAAGCTAAGCAGTATTAGCAGAAAACGAGAGGTTTAATTAGCAGGACAAAACAAAAGCTGATTCAAGATTATAACACTTTTTAAGCAAACTAAAATTGATCTTATAAATGTCTGATTATATTGCATCAGGAAGTGGGACAGTAGTACCTCGGAAGCGGTTGTCCTCCGATGTAATTCCAAAGGTCTCTGCAGTCTCCCGGATCATGAAGCCCCTTAGACCTTGATAAGAAGCTGTCTTGCATTCTGCCACTGTGAATGACACAAAACCATATAAAACATGAATAAATTCTTAAAAACAGAAAAACAATGCAATGTGAACCTACAGTAAGTGTACAAGTCACCTATTAGAAGGGCCCCATGAAGATCTGCTGAAAGGAGGTTTTCGTACAATTGTTTTTTCCTATGGAGAAGACATAGGGCGTAAATAGCTCATAACTACTAACTGTATTGAGTATATACTCAAAAAAGGAAGGAATTATGTTAATATAATAAAATGACAGCTGATTTGAGAAATTATTTGAAATGAGTACTGTACAGCCAAAGGATGAAGAACGATTTGAGTGGGATTAATTCCATTAACAGCATACATACATATCAGTATATCATAACAATTGACACACAAGCTGTAGAATCAGAATCCACATGCTCAAGGTCCCACAATTCAACATATCAGCTACAGGATTTATGAAAGAAACCACCAATTAATAAACCAATGATGCAACAAAGTTAAGACTAGACTAAGAGATCCATAGCAGCAGAGTATTCAAAGATTTAAGTGTCTTTCACTTGAAAGTTCTGGATATAATTGAGCAGCCTTTGAATTTCCTCTAACGCAAAGAGCACGAAATGGAAAAGGGGGCTGAAATAAAAGCAAAATTAAGATATTGTGGAATCCATACGGGGTGCTTTTAATAAGTTCTCTGATATACTCTTCCCACACTTCATGCATCGGCTTGTACAGATCAAACCTGAAAGAAAAAGAATCACATGTAAAAATTATGTAAACTCTGAAAAAAAGGTTATCATAAGTTCTTATTTGGAGATGCTATTATGCTAACAAGAATGCAAATTTTAGTTTGATCATTACATTCAACGATTCAGGTTTATACACTACTCCCAAACAAGACTTACTTGTGGTATGTGTGATGTACATCAAATGAGCCGCATTTCTTATGTTGCTTCAGTGACATGTGCTTTTTCGATCGCTTGGAGTGAATCAACAAAGATCTTGCTTGTGCATCAACTAACCTAGGACCCCTCTGAACATAGTTATCCAAAAGGATCCCCTTCCCCAACTTTATCTTTTTGCCCCACTTAGTAATTTTCCCAGCTTCTCCACCTTTCTGAATGATGTCATGCACAATATTATAGACCACATCCTTGCTGTCCAAATCCTACACCAGAGTTCAACATGGAAATATTAGCGTGTGTTTCATCATACCTATATAATTCAAAATTTCATGTGAATACTTACCGATATGCCATCTTGGAACACCTTGTCATGAAGAGGAAATGAAAGTTCAGAGTATACAGGGTTGATTTCTCCACCTACAAAGTTAGAATGTATTTGTTACACAGCCAGATATACACGCTCACACCCACACAGAATAAATGAGAGGCTTACCTGAGGAGATTGAAGGTTTTTGTTGACGACTGGAACTGGAAATTACAAAATCTGAGATGCACCAGCAGTATGAGAAACACTGCCAAGATGAAAAAATAGCATACAAAGAATGGGCACAATTATACCTTTATTGGAAAGGAGCTGCGAAGAAGCTTGACCAGGTGAGGATTCAAGAGCTTTGCCTTTATTCGGTGTATCAAACTTGATCTTAGGGGTACTATCTTTGTTCTTCTTCTGACACTTAAGTTGTTCAACTTGCAGTTTCTTAGCTTTTGCTGCAGCATACTGTTGCTTAAGGGCTTCTAAGGTCCGTTTCTTTTGATCAGAGATAGTTGACATTGAGCTTTTAAGCCAGATCTGATATTACAATAAGCGTGTGATTATGAGCATTTTTTCATGTATCCCAAAATCTGAAACCAGAAGTTCAAAAAAAAAAAACATTTGCAAGGAAATTGGTTGATTAAATATTTGACAACCTTGCAATCCAATACAGGAATCAAATAACCAATAGCATTATCCATAGATGAGATAAGCATCGTATTGAGAAAGGAACTTCTTCCATGCTGGGCTTTTTCCTGATTAGTAGATAATCCTGTCCCCCTAGCTTCGTTGGGAATTAGGGTTAATCCCATGCCACCAGGTTAATCACGTCTCAGTGCTGCTTAGTAATCAGGATTAGGCATATTTTTTGTAAAATATATATGTCACCTTACTATTTAAATTCACTCATGAAAAGTGAACAAAGTTTGTGAAATATATCTGTGACTGCCGCATTTTCTATTTGTTCAATGATAAAGAACTTGAGATGTCTAGGTGTCTTCATCACTTCATCTAAGGAGGCATGCTGGGTCCTCATAACCATCATCATCATGAATTTTAGCAGAAGGCATCCTGTGATTATGTGGGTAATGAAAATATACTAATAATGAAATAGACTAAGGTGAATTTGGGTCCAGCAACAGGTAGCGAAATTCATTGTCTAAATCCAGCATATGCTCTAATCTGAAAAAGCACTCCTATCTACCGAGCTAATTCTGATGTGTAGAGCTATAAAATCAATGGTTAGGTCCTAGTGTTTGACTAATTGAGCAAGAACATAGGAGGAGAGGCCAAGAATGTTAGCACTCATTGCCCAAAATTTATACAACAATCGTTAAGATTTTCATTTCACAAGTCTCTACACCTAAACATTATACCTAGGATAATTGGATAAATGATTAAATCATTTAGTAATTAGGGTTAGGGTTAGGCGGTTAACTACCTTGGAGTTGGAGGATGAGGGTTGGAGCCTGGAGCATGGAGGATGGAGGATGGGGCGAGGGGCCGAGCCGCCGAGGGGAGGTCGCCGGCGCCCGGCGGGAGGCGCCGAGGCGAGGAGAGCAGGAGGCAAGCGGGCGGCTTGGCTAGCGAGCAGCGCGCGGGCCGCTGAGCCTAGGGGCTAGCTCTGGGGGGTGGCGGGCGGCGGCCGTCGGTCAGTAAAACCAACAAGGTGCCAGCGAACGGGCGAAGGGCGGCAGGCTTCCGGCTCGCTCCGAGTTCCGGCGGCGGGCGGCGTCGAGCGTCGGGTTGGGAGAGAGTGCGGGCTGTGCCGCCTATGGGCCGGGCGAGTTGGAACTTGGAAACTTGAAATGAGTTGGGAATGGGCTATGCCCTATGGGTTGAATACCAAGGAGTACTGACTGACATTTTTTTAAAAAAAAATTGGGTGTACATCTGTACACTAGGGGTGAAAACGGGTCGGTTACGGTCGGGTAGTGGCTCATATCATATCCTACCCTAATTTATTTTTTCGGATATCGGGTCGGATACGGTTACGGTTACGGGTTTTGACGGTCGGGTAGAAAACGGATATCGGATACTATATGGACGGGTATAAATCGGTTATCGGATACTTAATCCGGTCATATGTAAATTAAGTCCAACTAACATAATTCAAAACAAAATCTCATATAGCATATAGTCTCGACATAATAGTCTCACTATCTAAAACATCGACGGTATCCACGTCCATAGAGCACTTCTTTTCAGCTGTTTTGTGGCTCGGACTATTGCAATCCGATCTTCCATCACCATCACATCATTTATTTCCATCAGACAAACTGTTGTGAATCAAATTTAAATAATTAGTGTTTCAGCTGAAGAGCTAGACATATGGACTTTATGTGCTAAACTTTTGCGAAAAAACACCTTAAATGTCATGCTTCGATTCTGTTCACATGAATAATTGAAAGCAACAGTGGCAAGAAATGGTACAATTGGTTAATAATTTAGTTTCCCATTGCATTAGTAACTATCAAATTGAAACATCTGCATATTCTGCATATTGATGTTTGTCCAAAAACAACAATGTGACACAGACAGACCCTATATTGGTAGCCTTCTCAATGGCAGTTTCCCTTCCTTATATCAACATAATAAAATTTGGTATGCAACGACATCTTGGCACTTAATCTTGTTAGATGTGGATGTATTACAACACTTGCATGCCTCCGTGAAAATTTGAGACCATCAAGAAGACAAGAACGGAGAACAAGTATTCAGGTCATCAGGTGTGTCAATTTAACGCACAATGCAACGGAGTGGAAAAACTAAGGTCTCCGTTGCAGTTTGCTTGTGACATAAGAAGACCAGGACGAATCACTACCATTAGAGGAGCTGCATCTTAGGTGCAATACCCATAACATTGTTTCTCTATGAGATAATGACTTGTGGGATGAACTGATGGATGGATGGCGATTAGGACTAACCTTGGGGCGTTACTCAGGGCCCGATTAGAGGCGACAATGGATTGCTCCCCACTGGTGGATGGATCCGAGACCACGGGGCGGCGGCGAGGGGCGGCGCACGGGCGGCGAGGGAGGCGCCGGGCGGCGCACGGGCGGCGTTGGGCGGCGCACGGGCGGCGCCGGGTGGTGTCAGGGCAGGTCGGGCGACCTCAGGGCGGGCGGCGCCGGTCGGCCTTGGGGCGGCGCTGGGGCGGTGACGGCGAGGAGCGGCGTCGGGCGGTGGGGCGGGGTGGGGTGTGGCGGCTGGGTGCTGGGCAGAGGGGTGTGGGGGTAGCTCTAGGGTTCCTATTGGGCTGAATGTCTAAGCCTACACTCTACAGAATAATATGTTATCAGGTACCCGAAAATTTATAATACCCGGATATCCGAATCCAAACCGCATCCGTCGGGTAGCTCTTACTCCGTATATCATATCCGATTTGAACCCGCTAAGAAAAAATCGGATATTACCCGAACCTGACCCGAAACCCGACAGTTAAAAAATTTCCCAACCCGTTTTCTTACCGACTTCAACCGGGTCGGGTACCCGTCGGGTAGTACCCTATTGTACACCTTTGGGTCTTACTGGGTCCGCCCCTAGGCAGGACACCTGTAACACCCAAAATTTGAACCAAATTTCAAAATTCATTCAAATTAGGGGAAATTTAAATGCAAAATATTTAAAATTGGAAATGGGCCTCGGCTGGGTTGTTCATGGGCCATCCTTCTGTCTCTCTCTCTCTCTTGTTGTTGCCCAGGCAGTGATGTGCATGGTTTAAGAGCAAGCTCGCGACGCCACGTAGCCGTCCCACCACTCACTAGTGTCGTGCTGGCGTCGTCGGGCCCCGACGCCACCGCCTCTGCCGGTATAAAGTCTCGCCGCCGCCTCATTCTATCCTTTCTTCCGTTTTTCTGGCTCCAGAGCGCCTCCGTCTTCTCGCTCTTGTTCACGACACTGTCTGGAGCTCGCTGGCCAACGCACGTGTCGCCGAAGCAAGCGTATTGCCAGGAATTGCTCGCCGGATTTGGCTGTGCCGATTCGGTCACCGTCGATTTCTCCATCCTCGTGCATCATCGGAGCTTCCTCACCGCCGTTGCTCTGCTCGGAGCCGTTTCGGGGACGCTCGCCGTCAAGTTGATCTCGAGCCGGTTCGTCCTCGCCAGGGCCACGGTGAGCATGCCCTAGCCTTAGCCTCCCTGGAGCTAATGCACCCTTTAATTTGGTCGGAGTTGAATGGTTGCGCTAGCGCCTTTGATGCCGAGCCGGTCCGCCGCCACCGGCAACGGCGCCGCGCCGCCGCCGCGTCGGGTCACTCTAGGCCGTGGCATGGGCACCGTTAGATGCGCACAAACTCACTGAACCCAAAGGTAGCGTCTACACCCAACAGCTTAGTCCCTAGCGCCGGCGAGCGTCGAGTTCCTATTCAGGTTGCACGCGCGGCGAGAGGTTGAAGACGATGACATCATCATGATGTCATCGGTCCACAACGCCGAGCGAATACAGGTCGCTGGGGCCCTCCTGTCAGTCTCTCTCTCCCCTCCATTCTCTTCTTTCCTCTGTGTGTCGCTGACTGGTGGACCCACAGCCCCACACGTCGGGTTAAATGAACGCGCCTTCAGCCTGGGCGCCTTCGTCGTCGCCTCCTCGCGTGCGCCGAGCCGCGTTTGGGCCATGCTGGCTGGGGCCGCCGCCGCTTGGAGCTGGGCCGCGCCACCTCCTTGCACTAAGCACAGTGTTGGGCTTGGCCCGGTACTGTTCTAAGATGATTTTCCAGTGAATTGATGAATTAGATAAATCTAGAAATACATTTCTAATTGTTAAAAACAGTAAAATAGCTCCAAAAAATCCTAGAAAACTCCTGAAAATACAAGGAACTCTCCACACTCTGGGAAATTTGTGAATTAAATTTTTGGAATAGAAAAGAGGCTCTGAATATATTAAGGAAGGTATAAATGTAGATAAATTCACATTTAGATAAATTCACATATTTTCAATAGGATTATTCTAGGGGCATTTTGGTAATTTTACCTTGGCCACTCCAGAACCTACACTTAACGCTTTCACCTACAATCGATACCCAGCCCTGCATTTATATATTCATATATGGTTTAGAATATCTATTAATTCAGGATCTCTTCTCTTATAGAAGACCTGGTTCCGAAAGAGGATTATCCTGAAGCTAGTCAAGTTCATTCTACAGATCCTCAAGGCGAGTTAACACCCTAGCTCATTCTTCCCACTCATGTTTTACTAAATTATCTTGTTTTGAATATATATAGAGTGCATGCTTGATATGGTTTGTAAATGCCTGCTTTGCTAATCATGATAATATCATGCCTTATCCTTGATGAATATGCGTTCACCATACCTGATTCCTTGATATCATGGCTGTTTGTCTGTCCACATACTAAATAAAAAATTTAGGCTTCTTAGTCTTGGGTAAAATCTGCTTAGACTCGCTTAGGTCTTAATGATTTAATCGGATATCTAATCCTGCACTAGTGAGCCAAAACTCACCGGTGAAAATGTTGATATTTTACACCTTGATCATGTTGAATTATGTGTTGCATGCATTAGAGTGTTGATGTGTGAATTATGTTACGGGGGAGAAATGGTAACAGGAAATGGGGATGGAAATCATGGAAGAGAAGGGTGATGGGCAGGGTGGACCCAGAAGAAATATCTATGTGATATATACCTATGAAAGAGGTAAAAATAATGTGAAGGTGGAACCCAGATGGAGTTTGGGCTCGTCTGGTAGGGTGCATCATATGTTGAGCACAATGGGAAACCGTCGCCCATAGTCTTTGTGTAAGTTATGGTCCCTAACACCACAACGCGTGGCCATCACGCGGGAGCGCAGGATTGGTGGTTTGTGTAACCAAAAATAGGTTTGTGTAACCTAACAGGCTTGTGTAGCCTTTAACCAATCCTGAGGGGAAGGTGATATGCCGTCTCTTATGTAGAGATCCGACCCTGTCTATTGGGGTGAACTAAAGGGGCCAATGTCATCCGTTGAACGGCAATCAGCGAGGTGGGTTGAGTCACCAGTTCGCGTAACTCGGGTAAGATAGTGGTTCGTAACGGGGATTGCCGACCCGGAATGATGGTGGGAGAAAGAAGATGGGACGCGGGGAAAAAATATGTAGGTGTGCCTATGTAGTTTGAGTATTGAGTTATGAATATTGATATAGTCTTTCCTCGACATCTTTTTAAAGATGTCCTTTCAAAAAATGGCTAGGTATAAGTTTTTATATATGTTAATTCAAAAATTGGCTTTTCTCCAAAGAAAATAATCATAACTCCATTAAATAGCCTTTATCATTAATATGCATTAGGGACGGTGTTAACTTGCAAGTGCGGTTTGATTGCGCACTTACCCTCGCACCCACTCACTCTTTTAGATTATGGAGACCCTGACGATGGAGACTACATGTGCCACGAGGAAGGTGATCCGACGTTTGATGATCCTGGACAAACTTAGGCTCTCCTATAGTCCGGGGTTCACTTGCATGGTTTAGGATCCTCACCTGTAATCATGGCGTGACCTCCATTAGAAAAACATGCTTTTGATGTAATATAAACATCTGCTAGACTGATGGATGTAAATAAGTATCAAAACAAGTTTTAATATCTCTAGTTTGTAATAAATTTCGATTGGTATTGTATGTGATGATCCAACTATGTATGTGAGACACTAGTGTACTAATCTAGGGACTTGTGCAGTTTCTCAGGACGGGTTTCAAAGGTAAACAGATTTGAGGCCCCGTCAATACCGGGCAGGCGCCGATGGATGGGGCAGAGCGCCGCTCTGGCAGAGTGGCGCGCCCCGGTCGACAGCAGCAATCGGCCGGGGACGGAGGAAGGCGGCGCCGGGTGACGACTAACGCGAGTGGGCGGCGATGCTCCTGCTCAGTGGAGCGAAAGCGGGGGCGGCGACGACGCCTAGGCCATGAATTAGGGACAAGGTCACGACTCATGGCCTTCACGAGGAGGGAGGAGGATGGGAGACCGAAGAGGCTGGGGGTCTGGGGCGCAGGACACTGTGGTCAGGCTGACTGATGGGGACAGTATCCGCTTGGCCCAATGGGCTAATGGGCCTTGGCTTGCCACAACCACATTCGATCCATTTGGTTTGTTGGTTGCCTTGGTCTAGCTGGGCGCCTGGGCTTTTATTTGTTCATGGGAATAGGTGAATCTGACACATATGTGTATATACCTCATACATACATACGCACATATACCAGTTGACGGCAGCAGCTTAGAGCATCTACAATAGTGTCGATAGTTGCTAGCTATAAACAAGTGCCATGCCATCTATAAATAGCATATAGCTAGCCTTTTCAATGGACTAGTTATAACATTGTTTATAAAATTAAATATGGGTCCACATGCAATAGATAGGAAGTGCATTGGAATCAGCTATAGACTAGTTGTAAGTTAGTATCTAGCACACCCTTATTCTCTCCTCCACATAAGCAAAAAACTATGCTGAAATTCTTATATTTAGCTAACATGACACCATTGGAGATGCTCTTAGCTAGAAGTTGGGAAGGAGAGAGAGTGTGTTTTAGAGAGATAGAGTGCACGAATGGTTGCTTGAACAACACTATAAACAATATCTAATCGAGTGGAAACATTGCGATGAACAATACCAAGAGAAGCGGACGTGATGGCCACTCTCTTCTTGTTAGAGATGATAGACGCGGAGCTTGGTGGAAGAAGGATAAGTAGGTAACACTCGAATCATCAACGAACATTAGTGTAAAGATGGAGGATGCGTATCTACCTAGAGCCACAAAGCATTTGTAGCAAATACTCTAAAACATTGACAAAATTGGATAGAGTAGAGAGTGTAGTGTAAAGTGTGAAAAAAATTTAGAGTGAAGAATAAAGGGAGTAGATAATAGTAAAAAAAAAGTGGGAATAGAGTGTCGGGTGCTCTTGCAAAACCCATGGCATCAAACAATTGAACCATCATAGCGGTTGATTTATTATTTTTTTCGAGTTATCAATCTGCATAGAGTAATCGATATGAGAACCACACCAATGAAGGCCTAACTTAAGTTATTCTAGTATCATACCAAATAAAATAGAAAAGATAAAAATAGCGGATGATAATGCTGAACTGATCTAAGATACGCCTCAATAATAGCATCATCAATCCAAATTAACCATATTCTAAGTTATTTGCTATGGTGCTAGGACGGTATAAACTTATGTCTTCATTGGTCATTAGTCATGGTGCCCTCCACAGTAGAAACGTCCGAGTCAATCACCGAACCAGCACATCAGCCCGGTGCAAAGCCTAGCAGCGCGCGTGCACGGTTCGTCCTTGACTCGACGCCTACGCCGCAGACCACCACCACCCCATGCACGACGCACGAGCCCCAATGCGCATCAGGAGGCGACGACGACTTCCGCCTTGACGGCCGCCGTGATCTTCTCGACGGCGCCGCACAGCAGCTTCCCGAGGCTTTCCACGGCTTCCTCCTCGGCGAGCTTCTCCGCCGGCGGCGCGCTCAGCACCGCCTGGTACATGGCGGTCACCAGCGAGCCGCTGCTGCCGTCGCGGCCGATCGGGTCGGCGCCGACCTGCGCGGCGGCTGGCGGCACCGCCAGCGGCTTGCTGTGGCCGTCGGGGAGGACGGCGAAGCCGGACGGCAGGAGGACGATGGAGGCCTGGCCGCCGCCGCCGCTCATGGCGGAGCGCATGGCCTGCGCGTCCACCGGAGAGTAGACCACCATGGAGCACGACGAGTCGGTGCGCGCCTCTTTCAGGATCAGGTTCTTGCTGCTGGCTCCATCAGCAGCAACCTGTGAGAAGAACAGATGAATCCTTTCGAAGTTTGAATTGGTTAAGGAATTGCAACAAACAGTTGGCTATCATTGGAGAAGCTCACTGGGTGGAGGACGGAGACTGCGTTGGACATGATCTGGCCTGTGATGACGTAGCCCTCCTCCACCATGTCCGCGGCGTCGTCGAGCGCGTTCCAGCCGCAGAGGTAGTCGAACACGCGCTGCGCCGGCGTACCGGGGAGCCACACCGTGGTGGCGGCGTTCAGCACCAGGCCGCCGCCGGCGTGCTCCCCGGGCGTGGTCACCACGCGCACCGCCACGGCGAACCTCTGTCCGCCGGCGCCGGCGCCGCCGTGGCACTGCTCGACGCCGCACGGCGGCGCCTGAGCCACCGGCCCCCACACGGCGGCGTAAAAGCCGGCCATCATCCGCCGGGCCAGCTCCAGGACGCTCCTCCTCCCCTCCGGCGAGATGGCCGCGTTGCTGAGGCCGGGGGCCGGGGCGCGGCGCATGACGGCGAGGTACTCGCTGTTCCTCTGCAGCGCCGCCAGCCACCGCCGCGCGCCGAGGGCCTGGCCGGAGCGGAGCAGCGGGTGGTAGAGCTGCGGCACCGTGGTCTCGTCGTACTCCGCGTTCACGATCCAGGTGATCTGCAGCGAGCACGAAGCACAATTAAAGCCATCAGATTCATCAACATCTGATGGCAAAAACCTCACCTTTATCGTACTAGCATGCATGGTGAAATGAGAAATACTTTAATGACTCTTCGACCATATGTATGACATACTCCATGAAGCTATCAATGTCAATGAAATTGGGATCATGGTGTCATGAGTCTGAATACAAATTTTAAAGAGTGACATTGCCTGAAGTCACCCAGTGAATTGACGATGGATCGAGTACCTTGCAGTAGCCATTGTTCATGTCTTCGATGAGGCACCCGGTGGGCAGCAGCCGGCAGGCCGTGTGCCCGGCCAGCGCCCAGCCGTTCTGCGCGTTGAGATCGACCGTGCCGCCGCCGCCGCCGTGATGTCCAAGGGCGCCATCGACGGAGACGTCGACCACGCACCACTTGCCCGGCTCCAGCAGCTTGCTCCGCCTCGCGAACCTGACGGTGCGGACTGGCACCTGGGGCGACAGCACCCTCAGCTCAACGTTCATCTGCGAGTGCCGACGACGAACTCATCAAGGACGATCAATCGGGGACACGACAATGCGATTGTGCGAGCCGCCGGTGCAGCCTACCAGTTGGATCAGCCCGTCGTGTGAGTTGCCGCCGGCGCCGGGGACGATGACGACGCCGGGGGTCGCGTCCGCCACCACCTCAGGGAGCATCTCCGACCAGCGCGCCTGCAGAATCACACGCGAATGTGAACGCGACGGGCATATGCAGTGCTTGAATAAGCAGGCAGGCGTGTAGCTGCGTACTACGTCCACGAGAACGCCGACGATGTCGGCCGCGGTGCCCATCACGACGCCGGCCGCCCTGGTGCCCTCCAGGACGAACCCCACCGGGCGGAGCCCGAGCAGCCCCGGGAAGGTGGCGGCGGCGTAGCACTGCTCATCCAGCGCCTCGCCGTCCGGCGTCGGGAGCCACATCGGCTGGCCCTCGCTCATCAGCATCATGAGTTCCTGCGCCGCGCGGTCCACGCGCCGGAGGAGCGCGGCGTGGTCGTCATCGGCGAGCGCAGGGCGGCCGTGGTCAGCGAAGGGCAGAGCTGGGCCCTTGCGATCGAGCACCGACCCACCGCCGGAGCCGACGACGGCGAGACCGTAGCACGGCAGCTTGGCGGGGAGCGGCGGCCGCGCCGCCTGGCGGGAGAGCCCGGTGAGGAACTCGTTGGCGGTGAGGATCTCGCCCTTGAGCTTGGCGTTCTGCGTGCGCAGGCGGCGCTGCAGCTGCTCCGACACCTCCTCCGCCATCACCGTCGGGCCGCCGCACGTGAGGCATGCCTTCTGCCGCATCGCCTCCTTGAACGCCATGTTCTCCTCGCGCAGCATCTCGTTCTCCTCCCGGAGCGCCTTGCCCTTCTGCCGCTCAACATGATTCTACGTATGATAATCAAGCACAAGTTTCATCGGGTATCCGTTCACCGTTCATCTTACTTGATTCAGGCTCTCTTTGGTTCATGGTTGCGGTTTAAATTTAATTATAGTTAAAAAAGTTCATACCTTTTAAAAAAGACTTAAAGTGTTCGTACCTTTAGAAAGGCTAAAATATGTATTTAAATTTTTTAAATCTTTGAGAAAGACCCACACAAAATCTAAAAAATATTATAAAATGTTACAGTGAACAGTGAATAATATGTAAAAATGGGTAAATTTTACAAAACAAAGCATAACCAGATTAGAACCGTGTAGCAAAGAGAAAATCAATGATCCCAAAGAAATAAGTACATCGAGATCATTCATTTTATCTGATCCAAGGTCCAGCAACGTCAGCCCCTACGGCAGTTTGGAGTACAGTAAGGCCCCATTTGAAAGTTGAGTATTTTTATAGTTTCTATGCAAAACCATGGTATTCTCAAATACCATGGTATTTTAGACCATGAGGTGTTTGGAAGCAACCCAAAAACTCTGTTGAAAACCATAGTATTGGCAATACCATGGTATTTTTGAAGTATTGTAGACTTCACTTCAATCTAAAGTTTTCTCACTTGTACTAGCAAACTATGGTATTGAAAAATCATAGTATTTTATGATCATAGCAAAACATAAACCATGGTATCACAAAACCATGATTTTGAAAAACTTTGTTGCCAAACAGGCCTTAAAGGGCTATGAGAATACCTTCATTTGTGACCGTTGATTCTGGAACCAATGCTTGACCTGAGTAGCATTCATGCCAAGCATCTTGCTAAGCTCCAGCCGTTGGGTCTCATCAGGGTGCGGGCAAGCGCTGAACACACTGCACAAACACCAGAATTATGAATGGACACATACATACATACATACATACATACATATACAAAGAAACAAGAACAAATTATCATCGTATTTGTCGTACGCTTTCAGTTCTTTGGTCTGGTCTCTGCTGTGACGCTTGAAACGCCTGCTCGGAGTCTTCTGTTGCTGACTCTCGCCACGGCTGCCGTCATCGATGTTCTTCTTGCGGTCCTCGGATCCATCCTGGCCGTCCATTACGTCCCCAAGGTTGTTCCACGGCAGCTGCCCCTCGCTGCCCATGGTGATCTTTAAAAAAGCATGTAAACAATAAGATCTAGCTAGCTAGGGCCGGTTTGTGTCCAGAGGGAGTGGCAAGGAAGGAAAGCATATTCAGGAGCAATTTTTTATTACATAAAAAAATTGAAAAACATATGACATGTTGAGATGCACACAGGATCATGTAAACATTTGGAGAAGTGTCGGCAAATCATATGAAGATAACTACGACAAATTTGTGCCGAGTTGAATCAAAAAAAAAAATTTGTGCCGAGTATTCAAGTTGGGAAAAAAATTATGCATATACAATTCCCATGTTTGGGAGAACAAATCTATTGTTAGATCTGTGTCGCTTGTAGCATCGTACAATAAATATGCATAACCAAGACCAAATTTTTTTTATATAGAAAAACACTAATCAATCGTACCAAACATATCCATCTTCTCCACAACAAAGAGACACAATATTATAGATAGAAGAACAACAGGAAAAGGTAGAAAAACTTTTAATCCACCAAGATAAGATCGAGACATGTAATACCTTCGAGTTTTTCTTTTTTTTTAAAAAAAAAAGCACAAAAGCGTAGCAGTAGACCACAAAAGGTACAAGAGGAACCTTGAACTCTAGTGCCACATAGCAACCGTGACCTTAGGTATTTAAAGGTGTAGAGACCAAGAGGAGATAGACTGTGTTGCATGTAATATTTGTGGTGTTAAATGCAAGATTTCTCTTCCCATTGTAGGTATCTTCTGGGTATATGACCACCGCGGCTATGTGTTGTAATGCTGGTGAGATAGGGTAGTCGTGGTAGTATTAAATGCATAGGTATTTAATGGCGGATTGTGGTAGCATATTTTAGGAGTGCTTAATTTTATATTACTAGAAAAGTTTTATAACTAGAAGTGCAATTATACTTCTGCTAAAATATAATTTGGATCCAATTAATCTATTCCGAATCGAGTGGATGCATTCACATTTCAATTATAAAATTTGTTGTGTGATTCTATATTGATAAGAACTGTTAAAATTAGAAGCATAATGATTATTCTGCTAAAATATAATTTGGATCCAATTAATATATTTTGAATCGAACTGATTCTCTCACATTTCCATTGTAAAATTGCCATATAATTTTATATTGATAAAAATGTTAAAATTAGAAGTACAATTATTCTTCTGCTAAAATATAATTTAGATCCAATAAATATATATTTTAGTTGACAGATGTCCTCATATTTTCATTCTAAAGTTAATACCGTAGTTACTAGTGTCATTTTCCGCATAATTCTATACTAATAAAAATGTTATAATTAGAAGTATCGTTATTCTTATGCTAAAACAAAATTTTGATCCAATTAATATATTTTTAGTCGAATAGATGCATTCACATTTCCATTCTAAAATGAATACCCTAGTGTCATTTGCTGCATAATTCTATACTAATAAATAGTTAGAATTATATTTATTCTTTTGCTAAAATATTTTAAATTGAATAGATATCTTCATAGCTCCGTTCCATTGTATTATTATCTATTGGATGGACAAATCATGTCTGCCAATAGTTATGCTAGCTTCAAATTCAACTAACAGCTATAGAGAAAAATATCTTCTATCTCTATCTATTAAAGTGCTAGCGCTTTAACAGCCTTGCGACACGTGTCTTTCCCTGTATTGCGTCCACGTCGTCGTCTTCAGCCGCAACCGTCCGATCGCGTTCGTCGTGCAAATCTAGCCGCCCAATTATACTTTATCTATGAAAAAAATGTTTTTGCCAAGATTGAGCAACGTGGGACGATTGCTCTACTGATCTTTGTCGCCAACTTTCAGCCCGCAGAGCGGGACTCGAATCCCAGTCGCTCCACCATTTGTTGCAGTTTTTTCTCTCCCCGCTTCTACCTTGTTTTTTAATGTCCTTTTCCACAGCAGGCCGCTAACGGCTTGCAGCTTCATTGGTAGTCCTGCGCGAGCGCAAGGCAACAAATCCTAGGTTCGAATCGCACCTTCACCCTTCGTTGGCCCCTTTTTTCCCTCGCTTTTTCCAACATACGGGAAAAAAAGAAAATCAGACCATTGGACAAAAAGAGTATTTTTCTAACTTGCTAAAGAAATAAATAAATCATGATTTCATGGCAAGGGTCCTAAAAGGGTATATTTTTAAAAAAAATTTAAAACAACCATAGAAAAATCAAAGAATGACCTGTTCTTTTCTTTCATTCTTATTTTTTCTAGAAAGCTAAAGAAACCAAAAATTTAAAACTTCCAAAAATACAATCAAAATTTTATGTTAAGGGTCTATAAATGAATTTAAACATTACAAATCTTAAATTTCCCCATATTAATCAGTAAATGATAGAAATAAAAGTTTTTGAAATAGATAGTTGATGAGGACATCGTCCACATGGATGCGATCACCACTCTTTCTTCTACTTCTTGCACTACGATCGTGACACGTTGGCAACAATTCATCGCATCCACTTCTTCGGCTACATCAACGTGGCTTCATCGGCCCCCACTTGGCCAGGTCGACCACACAGTTGGTCTTCTTCACCTTCGTACATGATGCTACGGTATCCATCACTCCGGCCGCCACCTTGGCCGCCACCCATACTTGAAGGCGCATCTCCACCTCCTCGACGACCTCAGGCCCAAACCCCCATGTTGCTCAAGGCCCAACCAAAGATTAAATCCAGTTCGTTGTCCACGGGCCTAGTTCGGCCACCAGGAGCAGTCCAACTTGAAATGATCATAACTCGGTCATACGAAGTTCGTTTTGGACGTTCTTGGTATGCACGGACAAGCCCACGATGGGAGCTTTCCAATGAATCCAGTTTTAGGACCAAATTATATCAGAATCAACAGAAATCGCGAAATCAAGAGGACGTTAAAATCTGCCGGGTGCTGCGCCGCCTCCACTTTGGACCCGTGGCCCATGTAACCCTAGGGTTGAGCGCCCCAAGCCCTAGCCGTCGCTATATATTCAGTAGCCGTCATTGTTAAGATTTTGGTTTGGTTGTGTGCTGGTAGACCTGTGTGCGTTCCCCCTCGAATTTGCGTGTGTCGACTAGACCACCCTAGTCAAGTTATCGAGCCTCAAATTTATCCAAGTGTTTCATCCATATTTGCAATTTCAGATTACATTTATCTTGTTTCTTGCTTTTTCTTCGATCGCTTGCAGAAAACGACCTTCGTGGTCAGTTCAATCGCGTTCTTAGCGTGGTTGATAACGAGCAGGTTTGGTGGTTTAGCGATTGCCGGGTTGTCATCCTTGCGAGGTTGGTAGCCGGATCGTTAAGGTCGTCTCTCCGACTAGATCGAAATTATCCCCTCAAGTCTCACCAGAAGATCGGGCCGCCCCCGTGTCCCTATCAATAGTTGTACGAGAAAATAATTCATTCTTTTCTTTTGTTTTAACTTTTGTGTCCGCTTTAAAAATTAAGTAAAAATAAGCTTTGTAAAAAACAGTAATGTCATGGTAATGGCATATAAAAAGGTTTAGACAATAAAAACTAATTAAAAAACATAAATTGGGAAGAGCAAACAAAAGGTATAATCAGGGCGTGCCGGCAAAATCCGGGGCCCTATGCCAAACTCTAAAATGTGGCCTATCTCTCTAGTAAAATAGAACTATAATAATGTAAAGGTTGTAGTGTCTTACAGTTACATAGCGGTGTGCCGATGCTGCCGTCGCGGCGTCGCCCGTCGGCCCTGCCGAGTGCGATCTGCAGACTGCAATGGAGCAGTGGAGCCGGCGAGGCGTGGAGCCGCTGTGACCTGCGATCTGCTGATCTGCAGAGGGCGATCCGGCGATGGCCTGCGCGGCTGCGCCCTGCGCGACGCAATCAAACTGCGAAGTGCGAAATCTGCAGAGGCAGGTGAACCGTCCAAGCACGGACACCAGATGGCCTGCGGGCTGCGGCCTGCGATGGAGGCCTGGAGGCAAGCAAGTTGCAAACAACGTAGTGGGCCTAGTGCTAGGTGGGCTTGTGCTGGAATTTCGGGGCCCCTCTAAATTTGGGGCCCTGTTTCGTCGAACAGGCCGCACGTGCTTGGGGCCCGGGCCTGGGTATAATGCTTATTATTGGTTTGTTTTCTGATATATATATTTACTTTCTCAGGTATAAGAAATGTTAAATTTCCCCATATTAAGCAGTAAATATAAGAAATAAAAGCCTTTGAAATATATAGCTATAGTTTAAGAGCATGTATTCATAAAAATGACCACAAAAAGATCTATGTATTTTTAAAACGTTTAGCATTCATTGATAGTTGTACGAAGAAATAATTCATTCTTTTCTTTTATTCTAACTTCTTTGTTCGCTTAAAAAATTATGTGAAAATAAGCTTTGAAAAAACACCGTGATGTCATGATCATGGCATATAAAAAGATTTAGACATTAAAAAATAATTTCAAAAAATGGGAACAGCAAACAAAAGGTATAATGCTTTATTATTGGTTTGTTTTCTAGTATATATTTACTTTCTCAGGTATAAGAGGACATATAATGGCGCGCCGTGGACGCACTGACCCTGCTAGTATAGTACATGTGAGCATCCATCCAAACTACAGAAAGCCAAAGCCAGTACATTTGTTAGGTGTTTATGTGTGTCTCTCTCTCGGGTCGCTAAAGGGCAAATTAGCTGGCCTCGTATATTTAGAAAAGTGGATACATGATGGTTGTGAAAGTCTCTAAAGAGAAATTATGGGTTGACCACGCTAGCATAGAGTAAAATTCTCACGCAAAAAACTCAGAAAGCTTATAAGTCCCTCCGTTCAGAAATAGAAGACATATTTTGTTTCATTAGGATAAGACTCTGAACAATAATATATTATTCTATTAATATATAATTTCTGTGACAAAATTAATATTAGTAGATTTGTAATCCTGACAAAATTAATGTTAGTAGATTTGTAATCAAAAGTACTTACATTTGATTATTATTTTGTATCACACAAATGACATATTAATGAAATAATTATTTGTCAAAGTCTTATCCTACCGAAACAAAATACGTCTTATATTTTTAGATAGAGGGAGTAATATATTGAGCCTGAATCATTACCGGTAGACGCGCACAATGTAGTGGGTATCTCCACATGCGTTAGAGAGACAATGGCTATTCCAGATTTTAGATTAATATGTTAATCTCTACAGTCTTCGCCATCTCTCTTTATATAGGCCTTGTTCTTTTCAACGTATCGTACCGTTGCATATTACTGTAGCATTTTTTTTATTTTTATAAAGCTTATATGTTGTGATAATTTGTAACGATTTTTTCATAGTTTTTAGTTGTCATTTCAAAGATTTTAAAACTATTTTAATTATTTTTTTATAAACTTTAGAGCTCTTTTTAATGGCGTGAGCCAAATGAGTCAAATATGACGTAGCAAAAATCAATATAATATTTGTTTATAACAAAGTGTGTGTACTTATAGCAAGTACATACAAAATAAGACCAGCATTGGTACTTGGACTTTACTTAGCTAGTAGCAACCTTGCTTCCTTTAATTGTTGTAGCCATTGGAGAGATTATATGCAGTACCTTGTTAGCTATTTAATATAGTGCGTACTGCTTTTTCGAAAGGTTTTACATAAAAGTATTTTCAATGGAGACAATTCAGCAGGCTATAAGGAGTCTAGTTTATTTTTTTGCTTATGTTAAGGAGAGAAGGAGAGCAGAGAGAGAGAGAGAGAGTCTATATCGGATTACAAGGTGCATTGCACCTATTACATATGGGACCGTATTAATTTTAAGAGCCAATGCTATAGCTAATCTATTGAAGATGTTGTCTACAAGCTAACTATAGATGACATGAAGTTTTTTAATAGCTAGTAGTTGGCATCATACCCGGTCAAACCTGCATACGGCATATATATTTATTTCATTGTATTTTTCTGAAAAACATTGGATATATTCACTACAGGAATCAAACCCAGTGTCGGCGGCCAGAACCGACGTCATTGGTCCCAAAAACCGACGTTATAAGCATATGTCGTCGGCTGGCCGACGACAAAGATCCGCCGACACTGCTTGGACGACACTGCTCCCTTTTGTCGGCGGCCAACATATTCCCGACGTCATTTCTCCCATCCCCTCCCCCGCTCCCTGCCCCCCAAGCCCCTCCTCTTTGACGTCGGCCATCTATATACCGCCGACACAGATACCTGAGAAATGACGTCGGCCATGGAGGAGGCTGACGTCACTGCCGTCCCAAGCCCTCCCTTCCCGTGCCCCCTTTGACGTCGGCCTTCAACAAACCGCCGACACAGCTTCAAGAGCAGTGACGTCGGCCTCAATATCGGCCGACGTCACTGCCCTCACAAGCCCTTCCTTCCCGTGCCCCCTTTGACGTCGGTCTTCAACACACCGCCGACACAGCTTCATGAGCAGTGACATCGGCCTCGGGTTCGGCCGACGTCACTGCCCTCCCCAGCCATCCTTTCACGCGCCACCTGCGCATCTCTTTGACGTCGGCCACGTACAAGCCGCCGTCATTGACTTCCCCTCAGTGACGTCGGCCATAGAGTTGCCGACGACAAAAACCAACTGCACCGTGCAGCCTAGTCACCACGAATGACGTCGGCTTAGGCAAGGCCGACGTCACTGCTATTGGACCTGCAAAAAAAATTTCAATAAATCTATATGAAAACCCAATTTCAACCTGCAAAAATTCATATTTCACAGCAGAATTGCAATTCACAAATTTTTGTCACAATATCCACACATAATCACCTGCTCGACACCACAATTTCGAGCACATACACATTCACACCATTTATAAACAAACAATTCACCGATAAGAGTTCAAATTGTCCAATTACATCACATTAGGTCCATAGAGTCTAAAATACATCACAAATAAGCAGAATTGCGACGATATGGTTCGAAGAGTCTAGAATAGTGCAAAGTACACGTAGGAGTGAGTTTTGATACATATAGAAGTGAAATCTGAAGCTAATGGTTATGCGAACCATCGTAGGTGGAAGGATTGAACGCGAAGAAACTTTCTGCCATTCTCTCAGCAACCTCGTCACCAAAGGCCAGTGTGCCCTTTGAATCGCCCCCACGTAGCATACATCGCCGTGCGGCGGATCCGGAGACCTACAAGATTAGAGAACAACACAAATTTTCAATACATGAATTGAAGCGTAAATTGTGAAAGTCTTAAAAAGGAGTATTACCACAGGAGAATGCGCGTGTGGAGTGGAGAAGTGTATCCTAGGGATCTCTGCCGGTAGATGTGGGCGGGGAGAGTTAAGCTATGTCGAGGGGTCTGCGTGAAATCTGAGGGGTGGAGGTGCCAATTGCGGTCGATCGCCGGAGGCCTCAGCCCATGCGAGCTCTGTGGACACACGAGAAGTTGGCATGTGAAATGAAAGTGTAATTATACAACCTATCGGCCCCACCATCTTAATTACTCTTCTTGAAACATATTGCACCTCTGCATTTCTTTGGTACATCCAGTTGTATTGGGCTTCGAGTTGTGCGAACTTCTCCTCCCTTGCTTTCTCCTCCGCTCCTCCTCCTGCCTTCGCTGCTCACGCTCCTCTTCTGCCTTCTTTTGGAGCTCGTTCTGTTGTGTCACCGCTCGATCACCATTCTTGAGCTTGTAGCTGTGCTTGGGTCGAAGAGGAGCCCATCTTTCGACGCTCCCATGACCGCTCCCTGAAGGCGTCGCGAGGCAGCACAGAGTCCAAAAAACCCGGCCGACCGTGAGCCATCCCACCGAACCCGTCGTAGATGACGGCGGTGTCTGGCCCCATGGCCCTGGGGTCACACTGGTCACCGTGCTTCTCCCTCACGAGCGCATCATATGCATCCTGCGAAACAACCATGTTATAAAGCCGATTAGCTCGATAAAAGTCGTAGTGACTACGAACAAGTCAAAAAACCTAAACTTACCATTTTCGCCTGGGCAGCGGGATTCAATATAATGATCACTTCATATGCAATAAAAAGGTATGACAAAGCAGGACCTCAAACTCAACCATCCTGTCTTTTCTTATATGTGAGAAGTAATGATATTCAAATTCTTGATATAGTAATAACAAAAGAAAGGGGAACAAATAGGTGTTATTGTGTCATGTCAGAACTCAGAACGGAAAATATACATGTTTATGTCTTTTAGGTCTAAAATGGCAAATTGAGGTGAATTACTAATGCCAATGCATGTAACATATGAGTAGTAAAAAAAACTAGTCACTAACAAATAGCAACTACTAGCTAATTACAAATCATCTAACAATAACTAATCAAATAACTAGTCACTAATTGCAACATGTAGATGCAATGTCACTAGCTAATTACAAATCATCTAGCAATAACTAATCAAATAACAACATGTAGATGCAATGTCACTAGCTAATTACAAATCATCTAGCAATAACTAATCATCTAGCAATAACTAATCAAATAACTAATCACACACATTAGTCACTAACTAATAGCATCTACCAACGTCGTCGGTTTCAAAAACACCGACGACATTGCATCTACATGTTGTAAAAAAAATATACACGGTCTCATACCTCGGCGAGGGCGTCAACGTGTGAAGAGGAAGGCGGTTCTTCTCGGTCGGCGGAGGCAACGCTGGGTTAGCCGGCAATGAGGAGGAGGAAGCGGGGTGAGGTAGCCGGTGGCGGAGGGATGACGACGGTGACTCGGGACGACGGCCACCGAGGATAGAGATAGGAGGCGATGGATGGCGCGGCGGAGGAGGCGGCGGCAGGCGGTGACTTCGGGGCAACGGCCGAGGGGACAGAGGAGGAGGCGGCGCGGCACGCGGTGGCGGAGGGAGGCAGAGGTGCGAGGAGGCGGCACAGAGAGGGAGCCGCGGCGTGGCGGAGGAGGAGGCGGCCCAAGCGGATGGAGGCGGCAGCCGGCGGCGGAGGGAGCCGCGCCGCAAGGCGGAGGAGGCTGCAGGGTGGAGGGAGGCGACGGAGGCGGCGGTGGAGGAGAGCCGTGGCCTTGAGCAGAGGGAGGCGAGCAGCCCAAGTCGGAGGAGGAGGCGAGATGAGAATGACGTGATAGGTGGTACCAGAGGGCTCGCCTCAATAATTGGGAGAGGACGCGCCTTTGACGTCGGACGCAAAGCCCCACGACCTGAGTGGGCGCTACACACCTTTGACGTCGGCTTCACTAAACCCGGCGTCCACGAGAGGTGGAGGAAGGGCAATATTTTACGTCGGCTATCTGTCCGACGTCAAAAGTGGAGGTGTGCTAAGATTTGACGTCGGCCTCCCTATCCCGACGTCCACGCCTAGGATCCGAAAAATTTCGAGCAGCGGTGCGCTTATGACGTCGGCGAAGCTAGCGCCGACGACCTAAGTCTTACCGTGGCGTTGGCTATACTATTACCGGCGTTAAAAAGGTCCTCCTCCTCCAATGCGAATATTTTTTGCGGATAATTACTCTCCTCTGATACAAGTTTTAAAATAGTAAAAGTTTGAGGTCGTGTGGGAGGGAGGGTGTGGCGTCGGCCGAGGCAGGCCGACGTTACAGATGGACCTTGACGTCGGCTATGGCATGGGCCGAGGACATAGCTATCCTCTTTGACGTCGGCCTCTTTTAGACCGACGACAAAGGTACCCTCCCACCAAACGCCGGTTCCTCTCGCCAGATAATTACTCCTCCATACAAGTTTTCAAATAAGAAGTTTGCTCGTATTTCAAATTATTAAGAGCTATCATCTCCGCTCGTCATTCGATAATCTCGTGGTTCTTTTGAAATGTGCACGGCATTTTGCTTGAAGGGCTTGCAATCCACACACTTGTAACAAAACACATCGGAGTAGCTAGTACCGTATACCATCCCGCATAGCTTGGACTTTTCCCGGCCAAACGAGGAGCGCGATATGATCTTTATTATGTTACATACCCTTTAAAATCCTAGAAAAACCATACGAGGTTTGGGGTGGTGGGCCCGGAAAGATATCGGCCGGCGTGGACGGGAGGGGGGAGGGGCTGTGACGTCGGCCAAGGCTTGGCCGACGTCCGAAAAAGACTTTGACGTCGGCGGGGCATGGACCGACGACATAGCTTCCGAGCTTTGGCGTCGGCCTCCATTAGGCCGACGACAAAGGTCCCTCCCCCCCAAACCCCGGTTCTCTCTCGCCGGATAATCTCCTTCGTACATGTTTTCAAATAAGAAGTTTGCTCGTATCTCAAATTATTAAGAGCTATCATCTCTACACGCTCCTCTCCGCCAGTCATTCGATAATCTACGTGGTTCTTTTGAAATGTGCACGGCATATTGGTTCAATGGGCTTGCAATCCACACACTTGTAACAAACACATCAGAGTAGCTAGTAGTGTATATCATCCCGCACATAGCTCGGACTTTTCCCCGGCCGAAACGAGGAGTGCGATATGATCTTTATTGCGTTACGTACCCTTTAAAACCCTAGATAAAGCCTACGAGGTTTGCGGCGGAGGGACTGGAAACACATCGGACGGCGTGGACGGGAGGGGGGAGGAGCTGTGACGTCAGCGGAGGCTGGGCCGACGTCACAGAGACACCTTTCACGTCGGCCAGCGCATGGCCGATGCCACATCTCCTTCCACACCACCTCGGCCGCACACACCGTGCTCTCAACAGGGAAGGAAGTGTCGGCGGCTTTAACATGGCCGACGAAATTGACTGTCGTCAGGGTTAGAGCCATCGACAGAGCTTTTTCGACCGCGGATAAAACTCTTTTAACAGGAACTGAAATTGAAAAGTCCGAAGCGTGCTCTCGGGAGGCGAGCATTGTCGTCGGCCCTTTCTTGGCCGACGTCACTAGTGGCCACATCTCGTCGTCCGAGTTAGAGCCGACGACCACGCCTTGTTCGCCGCGGACAAAACCCTTTAAGCGGAACAAGAATTCAAAAATCTGAACTCGTCTTTGGCGGCGCGGTGAATTGTCGTCGGTGCAGACTTGGCCGACGTCACTGGTCCCCTGATGCTGGTTATGTCGTCGGCACTCCTTGTGACCGACGTCAAAGCCTGTCGTCGGGATTCGGGCCGCCGACATTGCCTTTTTCGGCCGTCGTCACAGAGATCATTTCCTGTAGTGATTTTATGAAAAATTTAGTTCCTAAACTATCACGCTCTATCCACTGATCCTTGTAGCACAAAAACCGATTGAGATTATTCTCTAAACTTTTACAGACCGTGCCTATTTAGTCTCTTATCGGTCAAACTTGATTTTATGAATGGTTTTCACCGGTATTAATGTGACAATGTTCAGCGGTGAAAAATGACAAGCGGCGAACAAGGTGTCAATCCACATGTAGGATTTGAAATCCAATTTTTATTTAGTTCCTAATTACATCCAACCCATATTTAAAAAAAGAAAAAAGGTTCCAACCTCTACATCACAGACGCATGCAACCAATACAAAGTTCAACAAATCTAACACATAAGTGTTGAAGATGGAAAATATATGCAAAAGAATGACAAACAACTAACTCTCAGATCATATTATTAAATATCTAGCCATGCTTGAAGAAGAATATCATGGAAGCAATCTCTAAAGAAAGACATGCCTTGATAATCTCCTCCCTCTGGTCTTCCTTTTGTAGTAATGCCCAATATCACGTAGGGATGGGCCCACGTAGGGTCAAAGTTGCACAAATGCACACCCCAAAATTTTGCCAATTTTTTTTTTACCAGTACACTCAAATACGATAAAGAAAGTGGTTCAATAATTGTTGGGGGATTGAGTTTTGCCTTCCCTAGGCAGTGAGATGCTTTTGGCATACCTCAGGTACCCTCTTACCCGTTACCTATGAACAAACAACTACGTGGGATGATTGTGACGCACCGGGCTAGATGTTGCCTATTGTCGTGTTAGTCAAGACATCGAAAGGCTGAGTCTTCCTCCTTGCGACAACCCAGCCCATGACGATGGAGCGCGTTATGGCTCCAAGGTTGCCACGACATGTCACGTAGTTTTGGAAATTAGTTACCATTTGCGTTTATCTTTTCGGATTTGTATCCCTAAGACTAGTATAAATTCCTCCATCTAGCATGATGGTAGGGGCATTCCAACGCATGATAGAGAACACATCTACATCACCCACCTCTCACCAAGAGGAACCCCACCTAGGATTTTTCACTCGCAAACTTTTGTATTGTGATCTCTTGATTATAGTAAACCACTGGACATAAGGTTGCTATCTTTTGCCCGAGAGGCTGAACAAGGATAGAAATCTCTATGATGCCCTCTTCTCTAAGTCCTATGCCAAGATCTTTTCGACATCTTGGAAATCGAGATAGCGACAAAAGGGGGCTCTCTGGCTCGTAATTCAGAAGTAAGCTCGACTCGGTAAAGTTGTTCCCAATCGTCCACAAGGCCCACCATAGAGCCAGAGATTCTTTCTCCCATCTTCCTCCAAGATACCGATCAACTTTAGCGATACCCGAGACATGTGCATCTTGGACGATGTTGATTATCTCTATGAATACTGCACTAACTCAGGGTCCCCTAGATCATGGATCTTGAGGGCCATACGGACCACAACCCGAATGATACATCAACCTCGCGGCATTACCCAGAAAACAAAAACTCAAAGAATGTTCCCAAGCCTCTCCTTGAGCAATTCCATGGAGACCCGATTGATCATGGTCCCCTACATACCGGGGGAAGCAACAATGTGCTTTATGCCAGATTGGAGATCCCATACAATAATGGAATCTGTTGATGAAGATAATAGCATCGGTGATATGTCATGACCCCATCAATGCCTGAAGGCCCCTGTGACGTACGTCTTCATGGAGAATGTTGAGGGAACGGGGCACCGGGGAATGCGTCCGAGAAGGATGAAGATTAATTGCATCGGGATGAAGAAGCCTGGCGAGCAAAAGAAGCTGAAGCTCTGCCCTCTCCTAGGAGAATGGGGTTCGCCGCGGATTGAAGGAGGCTATGGACAAAATCTTGGTCGTCATGAGAGAAAAGATTCACAAGGATAAGCATACCCGTCCCAGCGCATCCCCCGCGTGTTCCGTTTCCTGGAGGACTCATCGTTCTCCTTCCGAAGCTTGGGTAGAGTGTACGTGCTCGACGAATCCGCTCCTAGAGACTTCTCGTCGTGGTGGAGGAATTGGAGCGTGTGTCTGTTGGGCTTGGGAGAGCCCATTCAAATCGCGGCCACATTCGTTCTGAATACCCAAGGGACAAACAACATGGTGTGACTTCTGCCCATGCCTCCCGCCGCCGGGAATAATAAGACCATCGAGAGTGGTGCATAGTTCCCATGACCCGTCCTAGGACGATTGTCGAGTCGGTTTAAACCACGAAGAGCATGGTGGACTATCATGATGTGAGTACCCTGAGGCCGCTGCACCGCTGAGTTCCCCGAGTGAGAACGCGACCTGGTTTTCGATAGACTCGTTCCACCCTACGATGCCCCCGCAAATTCGTCTCGCTTCGGGCAATGGGGATACCGCATAAACTTACCCGAACAGGCGAACCGTCGTTTAGCTGAGCCGATTAGATGCCGGGCATTCTCTAAGAACCTGCGAAATGTCGTTTGGCCAAATAGGTTCAAGCCTGGGCACCTCGAGAGATTCAATGCGATGAAAAATCATGACAATTTTCTCTACCAACGCCACCACAATCTTAGCGTCTGGCGGGGACAAAGCCGTCATGGAAAATACCTTCCCAAAATCTTGGAAGGACCAGTCTGTACTTGGTTTTCCGACCAATGTGATGGTTGAATCCATAACTGGGAGGAGCTCTGTGACTTCATGTGGATAGATTTCCAAGGTTGCAGTGCCCGACCAAGTAGGCCGGAAGACTTGGAGATGATCAACTAGATGGACAGGGAGACTCTTCGATCCTTCGTCCAACGCTTCATTCTACCATGGTATACCGGGCGTTCAAGCAAGGAGTGAGGTATGAAAGGTTCACCGATGTCAGCGCGAACGACTTGCTTCGGGCTGCACACCTCTATGCTAACATGACATAGTCAAAGCAAAGGATGTGCATGTTGGACAAAGGCCAACATCCCCCTCAGCCAAGTTTGGAGTCCAAGGAGAAGAAGAAATCTTCAACGTCCTCTAAGGACAAAAAGAAGGGTCATTCCACACCCAAGATCGTGGCTTCTCTAGAGCGCGAGTATTCTCCAAAACCGAAACACAAAAAGCAAGGGCAAGGCACGCACTCCGTAGTGTCACAATAACAATCGTCAATCGTGGCGGCAACCACAAATCGAGAAAGGTCTTCTCTTTCCACCAAGTGGCCGAGCACGATCTCCGCAACTGTCCAGCTTGGCTCAACCACTTGAATGATTTCTATAGTAGAAGGGTTTGATGCCCACCTTGTCCAAGAAGGGCGCTAGTAGAAAGGGCAAAAAGGTTGCCTGCGATGCCTCCAAGGAGTTCCTTGAGACAGAGCATCATGTGAATATCATATATATGGGCTCTTCGGTCTATGTCACCGTTGCGAGTTCAAAGATGCAGTATGTGACGTTGATCATATAGAGCAAGAAAAACCTCAGATCAGGGATCTCAAATGGACCGAGACTCCCTTGACATTCTCCAAGGACGACTATCCCGTTGAAATGACAAGGCCCACGAAAGCTCTCTTGTGGTCTCTCCTGCCATCAGCAACTCCACTGTTAGGCAAGATCGCTGATGGAAGCTCTTTGGTGCTTCTCGTTCTCTGGCAGAGCACCCCGAACCACAATTACAGCCCTTGGGGTCAAATTGTGTTTGCCCGACACGTTTAAAGATCCCACAAATTTCAGAATAGGGTTAATCATCTTTGAGGTGGTCGACTCGGAACGGAAAGGAGTCCATCAATATGTAAATTTCAACTGTTTTAAATGAGCCCAACGAACTCCATACATGCTGACGCAACAAACAGAGCAGAGCCACCTATTCATCTCCACATCTAAGAAACCTTTGTGCAATGCAAAACCATTTTTCGCCAGCAAAGGACCAATGACAATGGGTTTTCGCCAGCAAAGGACCAATGACAATGGCTGCATAATAATTCCTCTAAGCAATTTATTTTCTTATCTAGTGGCCCATAAATTTATCAATGAAGTAAACACTTTAATATTAAAGGTCTGTTAGCCGCACAATGCAGAAATGGGAGGGATTAGTCTAAGGCCATTCAAGATGCTTTGCACATAAAGCTTGCAAAAGCAGTACATTGGCTGTCAGCAGCAATAATGTTAGATTGAAGCATATTTGCAGATCAAGATTATGGCATAATCAACCTACACCTAAAGATTTTGCCTGATTACGCATCTTCCTAACTTGATCAAAATATTGCAAATTAAATGATGGACAAATATTAAAGCTTCTTTAATGTGCCTTTCTAACTTCAACAAAATTTTGCAGAGTGTTCATTCTTGTGAAAGTATAACCTACATGCATATACTATTTCCTGATGGCTTTAAAAAAGATATTCTTTGTTTTAGTCAAAAGGCTCCTATGTTGCTAAATAAAATGCACCATGGAGATGAATGACATCGCATCTAAAACAGCATAAACAAAAAATTTCAAAAATCAGTATTTGCCTCTTTACACCATTGGCAGAAAAGATCAACAGCTGGAGACATGCTACAGTTACCCAATTTTTTAAAAAAATCTGTGATGGACATGTACTTCCAACGTTATTGTTTGGGGGAGAAGTTTGAGAATTGAGACCTAAAGCTTAAAATTTCACAACACAATTAATACATGCATAGGAATCAACAATCATGGTACCATAGTACATCGAATACACAAATAACTACTGGACTGTTTTTCTGTTCTGCTTTCTGATACTAAACAGGAGAAAACACAAACCATCCCTCATCCAAATTCCATTTCAAGTACTCAATCGCTAATCAATAAAAATTTATATCATAAAATACACACAATAAAATCTGAAAAAAAGATGAAGGACACACTCCTGAAGAAAGATGCCTTCAAAGACACAGCACATTTTCTCAACAAACAGAAGTTTTTCCACTGTAAATTAGTACAGAGCAACCAATAAACAAATTCGGGCAAAATAGATCTAGGTAACCAAATTTTCCTGCTCAGAAGACTCTCTCTGTTCTTTATTCTAAACAAGAAAGCATCAACAAAACTTCCCTTCCATATAAGATAAGACCGCCGTGACATAAACTGACTTCTGCGTTTCCCCACCCCCACTACCGCCGAAATCCTGCTTTGGTGGGCTTACCCCAAGGTGACACTGAAGGTCTACCCCCTTTTGAGCGCCCCTCACCTCCTCCATGAGGATGATCCACGGGATTCATTGCAACACCACGAACAATGGGGCGTCTGCCTAACCACCGGCTATGACCAGCTTTTCTAAGCTTACGTGCACCATGGCTGGGATTGGAAACTATACCAATAGTAGCTCGGCATCGGGAATCTATGAGTTTTTCAACACCCGATGGTAGCCGCACAAGACATTGTGAGGCTAGATCCTTGACTATTCTAGCACAAGTTCCTGCAGCTCGAACCAGCTTTGCGCCTTGACCTGGATGACATTCGATATCATGTACCCATGTTCCAATACGTATGTCAGCTAATGGCATGCAATTTCCTACTTTTGAATTTAGATCCAATATCTCGCTTCTGTAAGCAGGGGGGTGTGGTGAAGAAGGAGACTGCCGACTTTTAGAAGGTTTGGAGCAATCTGAATTTATCACCGTATCACCCACTTCCAACTGATGGCTAGCTAATATATAAGTGAATGGCTGAGAAACCACGTCCTGGACCTTTGGCACCCTTGTCATTCCACCGTTCTGATTCTTGCCAACAATGGAGGTTGTTGTCCTTGCACCTTCTGCGTTCTTAATGACCCGTGGTGTCTGCAAAAACACCCCAATTCATTAATTTTTATTTTTTTCCTAGTACCTTCCCAGATTCATTACCTATTGAAGGGACCATCTTCCAATCATTCGATATATGCTATTAATTACATATGGATAAATCAACCAGCTTACAATTTCAATAATCATAATATGGCAGTTCTATTACTCATGGCCTCATGGGAACATCAACTGTCTCACAATAAACAACAAATGACAAATTTCAGAGTGGCAAGGGGAAAAGAGCACACCTCTCCTTCCATGACGGAGACGGAAGAATTTGTGGTGCCCAAATCGACCCCAATGGCATCAGCTGCAGACGGCTTTGAGCTGCATACAACACATCCGATTCAACACCCAACAAGGGAAAAAAAGGAGATAAATGTAGACGGGTTGCTGAAACAAATCCTAATCTCGTAAGTACCTGAACGCACGAGCCGCTGCTCTGAGCCGGGAGAGCAGAGGAGACGTCGTGCGCTGGACCGTGGGAGACTGATCCGAGCACAAGGCGGAACACACAGATACATCAGATTAACATCAGCACATGAACAACATACATCGAAATCTCGAGAAAACCTCACAAGGATTGGAGCTTAGCAAGAAACAAGAAACGAAAGCGGGGGAAATGCGAGGGGACAGAGAGGTGGCACCTGAGAAATGGTGGAGGCGAGCGCATGGACGGCGTGGCTGGACCTGGCCATCCTCGATGCGACGAGAGACCCGATGGCCATGGCCAACGCCTAAGGTTGGGCTTGCTCCAGCGGAAGGCGACGCGGAGCTCGGGGGCGGCGCGTCGGGGCGGAGCTCGGGGACGGCACGTCGGGGTGGAGGGATTAGGGTGGGGTGGGCAGTGGGGTTTGGTGCAAGTGGGCCGGCCCATTTGTAGATTGGGGATAAGAAAGGATGCAGGCTAGTGGGCCTTTGGCCTGTGGAGGTTGGGCTCGTTCGAGCTATTCCGGCTCAGCTCGAATCGAGCTCGAGCTCAGGCCCAGGCTCGAGTTTGGCTCGGCTCGAATTTTATACGATCTCGATCCGATTTCGATCCAAACTCGATCCAATCTCGGATAGCTCGTCGAGCCCGAACTTTTGGTTCAGCCCCATGTGAGAATGGTTTGGGGGGCGCGGATGGGCCGTGGGCCATGGTGGAGGAGAGGGAATGATGGGCCGTGTGGGATGAGGGGGTTTGGGTCGGGTGGGGTGTTGTCATTTTGAGACGGTAGGGATATATATGGCGTTGATTGTTGCGTGGATGGTGAGGCTAGTTTATATTCAGGGATCGGAGTTCAGAAGGTTCATGCTATCATGTCAAAGACACCGGATTGTTTTTTTTCAGATTTGCTAATTTTCAGACGCGTGAGCTTTTCTCAATCATGGTTGCTTTAACGTTTCACTCTAATAACATTAAAATTGCATTGTTTAATCATAAAAAATGTATTATTTTTACCAAGGCGCAATTTCAATATGAAATTGCTAGTTATCAATTAGCTATTTTGTTTATTTTCTTTTCTTTATTACTATATGTAAATTTGCTAAATATGCATGCTCATGTACTTTTTTCTTCACATGTTTCAAGTCATCATTTTTTATTCAATCAATCTAAAATCGCACACTTATAAATTTAAAATTGCATTTATTAATAATGTTTAACTTTAATATAGTTATAGAACAAAATTATCAAAAAGATTGTCACTTATTATTTTAGACGATCGTGTGTTAGACAATTTTGTTTACGAAGAGACACCGGATCGTTGGCATTGCGTTTGACAATCGTACCTCTCTTTGCAAGCTCTAATGTGATAGTGAAACCAGGGGAGGTCTTCATATGTGACTTGATTGAGCTGGTCAAGGGATTGATGCTTCATCTTCGTTTGAGCTGGATGCATCATATTATTTATTGGAAAGAAAAAAGTCTACTTACCCCTTCGAAGTATGGAGTCGGGCGCACAAAACCCACTGACTTTGTGTTGAGACCTATGTGGAGAGTACCCATGTTTGATGATGAATATATGTGATAAGATGGAATTTGAAGTGTTTTGAAGAATGTTACATGGTGTATTTGTGAAATTTACTGTGGAATTGGTACCAGCCCATTGTGCTGAGCTTGGGCTAGGTAATAGTTCTGATCGGACGTGGTCTGGTGAATTTAAGCTGACACGTGGTATGTTAGAGCTTCCTAATTGTGATGTCATGAAGGGATTATTGTATTGGTAATTTTCTGATGGATTAACCTTGCAGGTAAGGTAAGGTGTGTTGGTTTCGTGTGTGTTCACCTCAGTGATGCAAGTATCGGTAGGTCGTGGTGACGTCATGAGGACAATGGAGGTCGGTCCGTCCGGGAGGCGCTGAAGCGATCGGGTTCGATGACCTGACGGTCATATGAGGTGGTGTACTAGAGAAGCTTAGCCATGGCAAGGAATCTGAGGTCACTGGAGGTCTGCAGCTGCAGTAACACAGTGGCGGCCGGTTCGACCGGTGGCCCAGCGTGGGTGGCGGCCAAAATCTTTGCGAAGATATTTCCCGGAGGAATATGTGGAGAATATTCTCTCTTGGAAATATGTCTTGTAGTGTGTGTTGTACACCACTCATCCTCAAATAAAGGATGGAGATGGGCTCTAGGTGTTAGGGCATCTCACCCATGGGCTATAAATAGAGGTGGATGGGAGCACCTCCTCCTCATCCCCTTAAAGCTGAAATTTCAGAAATAGAGAGGGTGAGTTGGGCGTGTAAGGGTGGCACTTAGAGTGCTTGTGACCACATAGAGTGTGATTTGCAATCCCCCAACTCATATGCAATGAAATCTCTCATCTTCATGATCATTTTGTGTTGATTTGTTCCAAGTTCTTCTTTTTTTGTTTTTCCTTTTTGTTGGTGATTGATAAACGGCCCACCTTGTAGCAAGCCTTGGGCCGATCCCGTACCGGCCCACCACGCGAACAGAGGACCAAGCAGGCCGTTCCTGACCGTACTAAGGAAGCCGCCTAACTCGTTTGCGGCGTCCTCGGGCTTGACTAGGTCAAACCGTGCGGCACCATGTCCCTCCCGGGCTATCCCGTAGCCCAGGAGAAGCTCCCTCGAGTGATCCGCTCGCTCGTGGGCAGGTGGCGACAACTGTCATGGCCCACCGTGCTTTCTCCGGCCTTGACCGGAGGAAAACCGTATCTCCGTGGACCCCACCGAAAGTACGCGTAGACGATCCGTCTTGTCGTTTGCCCTCTTTGGCGGCAACAGATGGTTGTTACGCTTCGCGACGCCCTCAACGGGTGGCGCAGAGCTGGCTCGGTCCAGTCAAGACTATATTGGGGGTAAAGGAAAAGTGCTTTCCCTTTAAAGAAGTTCTCCTCCTTGAACGGGCATGTTAAGACAAACACGTGTCCAGTACTAACCCGACCAGGTTTCTCCTCAGAGGCTCGATGCCGACAGACCCTAGAACGAGACAAGAACCTCGCCAATAAAGCAAAGACCAGCGCGGGGCCCGCCGTATCAGCCTCGGACGGTCCACGGCGCCTATAAAAGGAGGATTCCTGGACCTGCATGGGGGCGGCCAACTCAACACCCGAAATCCCTGATCCGATTCCACCTGGCCCGAGCACAAGCAACATTGGCATCCGAAGCTTCCTCCATGAGTAGCCTTAGCCTTTAGCCGCCACCACTGTAAGCTCGGGATTGGCGCCCCCAGGTCCGATCCCGGCGCCTCTGTACTGTTTTCCACCATATAGTCAACAAGACTGGAGTAGAGCTATTACCCGGCAGTGGGGGCTCGAACCAGGGTAAATCACTTGTGTCTCCACGGTTCGCATCGTTTCTCTCTGTCTTCCCACAGTACGAAGGATCTGTACCCGGATCGCCTAGTCGCACCAGGCCCTTGTCCGGGAAGACCGCGCGGCCCTAGCCTTCCGCAGGCTTGGCCGCCACCCGGGCTGCTGAGAAGGGTTGTCGTTGGGCCTCACACCAACTACAAACTCGTCTGCCGGTCCGTGGACCCGCTGCTCTTCAGGAGCGCGGTTCCCAGACACCGACACTTTTTGGAGCTCTTATTTGGAGATGACTCTTGGTGATTTCTTGCTGATTCTTGATGGTCTATGAAGCCTTAAGGTTGTTAATATGATTTGCCACACTCTTTGCAACCATATGAGAGGCAAGAGATCAAGTTCTTGACTTGTTGCAAACCTGTCCAGAGATTTTCATTCGCGTAGCAGTCAGTAAAGTATTTTTAGAAAAATCTAGAAAAATCATTTTGGGATGATTCCAGTTGGCAAAGATGCGTGACTCATATACCCATCTGTGGTAAAAATTTGAAATCCACTGGTTTCTCCATTTGGGAGTTATGAAGTGAAAACCGAGCCCCAAACTTTCTACTCGAAGTTCTTAACAGCTCATAGTGTTTGATTTTTCATTTTTTTCTATGGATGTATTCTTGAGATGATTTTTGATGGAGTGCTTCACGACTCATGTTTTCATAGGAAGAAAAATTCCCATAATTTTTTAAGCAACAGAAAGCCATCATCTCTCTGCTCCAAGTAGAAACAAATTCTGAAGAATCTGTTTTTGCTTTTCAGAAAGCAGCTTGGGTTGTTTGAATTTTTATATTTTTTCTGTAAGGAGTTTTAAGGAGATTTTTGGTGGAGTGCTTCCTGACACATTGACACATAGGGAGAAAAATTCACATGATTTTTAGATCATCTTAAATCCACGAACCTTCTGCTCCATGAGAGAAAAGTTCTGAAAGAATCTGCTTTTGCCTTTTGAAAGTTGCTTTGAAGTTTTGTCTTGATCTCTTTTCAAAAGCAAGATTTGAATTGATTCCTCTTAATTGGACACTTGACAACCAGGATTGTGACTCTAAAATCCCTACATATTCATATGGATATCATCCATACAAGTCACGAGTGCACATAGTTGTCATGTTGTCCATCGCGGTTTGATCACCGACACGAAGCAGTTTTTGCGGAATGCTTAGAGGGGCTGCATGTGCGAAAAGAAAGCGTCAAAATTGATTGGCGTCTATTCACCCTCCCTCTAGCCGCCTAGCTCGGGTCTTCACTTTGAAAATCAGGTATTCTGTCCCACAAAAAATTCAAACCGGTGCAAATAACCCCCATAAGTGGTTTTACAAATGGTTTTGCCACTTCAGCGCTCCACATGGGTGGTTTTACCACCTAAGAAGTCCACATGGCTGTGTATCCACAGTCGCGTCTTCCTTGTTAAAATACAGTGTTTTGGAGACACTGCTACGGATGCTCTTAGTGGCATTGAAAACCATTAAAACATGCGCAGCGCGGGCGGGAGAAAAATTTTAAATGCGTAGACTGCGGCGGGCGGGCCGGTGGTCACGCAGGCGCGCGCGATTAGAGCGCTGATGTAGGCCGTTTTGGCTCCCCTGCTCGGATGCTCTTACTATCTAAGGGGTGAGATGATGGATCCATCTCAATCGTGTATACTTAATTAAAGGGCCTGTGTAGTTATATTTGATTTGTGTACGTTTCCATGATTAGAACTATTCATTATCTAGATACATGATACTATGTTATACGTGATATAGGTTTAAGGGGTCCTCGCTTTAGGTGTTGTCCTTGCACCTTCTGCGTTCTTCATGACCAGTGGTGTCTACAAAAACACCCCAATTCATTAATTTTTTTTTCCTAGTAGCTTCCCAGATTCATTACATATTGAAGGTACCATCTTCCAATCATTCGATATATGCTATTAATTACATATGGATAAATCAACCAGCTTACAATTTCAATAATCATAATATGGTAGTTCTATTACTCATGGCCTCATGGGTACATCAACTGTCTCACAATAAACAGCAGATGACAAATTTCAGAGTGGCAAGGGGAAAAGAGCACACCTCTCCTTCCATGACGGAGACGGAAGAATTTGTGGTGCCCAAATCGACCCCATTGGCATCAGCTGCAGCAGGCTTTGAGCTGCATACAACACATCCGATTCAACACCCAACAAGGGGAAAAAAGGAGATAAATGTAGACGGGTTGCTGAAACAAATCCTAATCTCGTAAGTACCTGAACGCACGAGCCGCTGCTCTGAGTCGGGAGAGCAGAGGAGACGTCGTGCGCTGGACCGTGGGAGACTGATCCGAGCACAAGGCGGAACACACAGATACATCAGATTAACATTAGCACATGAACAATATACATCAGATTAACATCAGCACATGAACAATAGACATCGAAATCTCGTGAAAACCTCTCAAGGATTGGAGCTTAGCAAGAAACAAGAAACGAAAGCAAGGGAAATGCGAGGGAAAGAGAGGTGGCACCTGTTGGAATAGTCCCACATTGAAAGTGGAGAGGACCTCAACATAGTTTATAAGGGTGAGGGTGCACCCCTCATTAAGCTAGCTTTTTGGGAGGAGATGTGGCCCAAGAGACCTAAGCCCGCTGCACGGCCTGGGGGTGCTCGGCGGGCACACCATGTGTGGGCGGCCCGGCCTACAATTGGTATCAGAGCCTAGGTGGCCCGTCTGGTTCCAGACATTCTTAGCCTAATATGTGAGAAATGTGTGAGGGGAAGATTGTTGGAATAGTCCCACATTGAAAGTGGGGAAGGTCTCATGGAATAGTCCCACATTGATGAAAGTGGGGAAGGTCTCATGGAGTGGGGAAGGTCTCATGGAATAGTCCCACATTGATGAAAGTGGGGAAGGGCCTAATATGTGAGAAATGTGTGAGGGGAAGATTGTTGGAATAGTCCCACATTGAAAGTGGGGAAGGTCTCATGGAATAGTCCCACATTGATGAAAGTGGGGAAGGTCTCATGGAGTGGGGAAGGTCTCATGGAATAGTCCCACATTGATGAAAGTGGGGAAGGTCTCATGGAATAGTCCCACATTGAAAGTGGGGAAAGTCCCACATTGATGAAAGTGGGGAAGGTCTCATGGAATAGTCCCACATTGAAAGTGGGGAAGGTCTCAGCATGATTTGTAAGGGGGAGATGTGGCTCAAGAGACCTAAGCCCGCTGCACGGCCCGGGGGGAGATGTGGCTCAAGAGACCTAAGCGGAATAGTCCCACATTGATGAAAGTGGGGAAGGTCTCATGGAATAGTCCCACATTGAAAGTGGGGAAAGTCCCACATTGATGAAAGTGGGGAAGGTCTCATGGAATAGTCCCACATTGAAAGTGGGAAGGTCTCAAAGATGATTTGTAAGGGAGATGTGGCTCAAGAGACCTAAGCCATTGCACGGCCGGGGAGATGTGGCTCAAGAGACCTAAGCCACAGCCGGCACTGGGGGTGCTCGTGGCCAAGCGCCATGTGTGGCTGACCTACAACATCTGAGAAATGGTGGAGGCGAGCGCATGGACAATGTGGCTGGACCTAGCCATCCTTGGAAGTGGGGAGGGTCTCAGCATGATTTGTAAGGGGGAGATGTGGCCCAGGAAACCTAAGCCCACTGCACGGCTTGAGGGTGCTCGGCGGGCGCGCCATGTGCCTAGCCATCGTCGCATCGCTGGACCTAGCCATCCTTGGAAATGGGGAGGGTCTCAGCATGATTTGTAAGGGGGAGATGTGGCCCAAGAGATCTAAGCCCGCTGCACGGCCTGAGGGTGCTCGGCGGGCGCGTGGGCGACTCGGCCTACAACACCTGAGAAATGGTGGAGGCGAGCGCATGGAGCCCAAGAGACCTAAGCCTGCTGCACGGCCTGAGGGTGCTCGGCGGGCGCACCATGTGTGGGCGGCTCGGCCTACAACACCTGAGAAATGGTGGGGGTGCTCAGCGGGCGCGCCATGTGTGGTGGAGGCGAGCGCATGGAGCCCAAGAGACCTAAGCCTGCTGCACGGCCTGAGGGTGCTCAGCGGGCGCGCCAGGCCTGAGGGTGCTCGGCGGGCGCGTGGGCGACTCGGCCTACAACACCTGAGAAATGGTGGAGGCGGCGATGGAGCCCAAGAGACCTAAGCTTCTTTGACGGCTGAGGGTGCTCGGCGGGCGCGCCATGTGTGGGCGGCTCGGCCTACAACACCTGAGAAATGGTGGGGGTGCTCAGCGGGCGCGCCATGTGTGGTGGAGGCCAGCGGGCGCGCCATGTGTGGTGGAGGCGAGCGCATGGAGCCCAAGAGACCTAAGCCTACTGCACGGCTTGAGGGTGCTCGGCGGGCGAGCCATGTGTGGGCGGCTCGGCCTACAACACCTGAGAAATGGTGGGGGTGCTCAGCGGGCGAGCCATGTGTGGACGGCCCGGCCTACAACACCTGAGAAATGGTGGAGGCGAGCGCATGGACAGTGTGGCTGGACCTAGCCATCGTCGCATCGCTGGACCTAGCCATCCTTGGAAGTGGGGAGGGTCTCAGCATGATTTGTAAGGGGGAGATGTGGCCCAAGAGACCTAAGCCCGCTGCACGGCCTGAGGATGCTCGACGGGCGCGCCATGTGCCTAGCCATCGTCGCATCGCTGGACCTAGCCATCCTTGGAAATGGGGAGGGTCTCAGCATGATTTGTAAGGGGGAAATGTGGCCCAAGAGACCTAAGCCCGCTGCACGGCCTGAGGATGCTCGGCGGGCACGCCATGTGTGGGCGACTCGGCCTACAACACCTGAGAAATGGTGGAGGCGAGCGCATGGAGCCCAAGAGACCTAAGCCCGCTGCACGGCCTGAGGGTGCTCGGCGGGCGCGCCATGTGTGGGCGGCTCGGCCTACAACACCTGAGAAATGGTGGAGGCGAGCGCATGGACAGCGTTGGTGGGGAATCGCCGAGTGCCCGAGTGTGAGAAGGGTTTGGGGGGAGCGGGTGGGCCGTGGGGGAGGGGAGGGAATGATGGACCGTGTGGGATGAGGGGGTTTGGGTCGGGTGCGGTGTTGACACTTGAGACGGTAGGGCAGGTGGAGATACATACATTTATATCAAAATTCCTTTAACGAAAAGACACAGATAAATACACATTTCTCCTCGGTGTGCCACGCTATTAGGGCCTTGTTTGTTTCAGATTAATGTAGAGTAGCGTTTTACTGTAGCAAGTTTGTGACCCCTCAAAATACGTTTTAACGAGTTTAAAAAATTATGAATTTTTTTACAAACTTTAAGAAGTACTATTTAAAACCTCACAAAAATGACTACAAAACATTACATCATTTGGCTTATACAAAAATAACAAATTTTTATTTAATTTAATTTAAAACAAACAAGGCCTAGATCATCCGCTTCATGCATAGGAATAACCTTAAAGTACTGTCAGTAAGGTCAAGGTCCCAATTGCCCAGATTTCGGTCCATGAGCTCACTGACTTTAGAGAGCAGACATCCACCCCTGCTTGATTTCACAAATCTATTGTTAGTGCGGTGGAGCCAAAGGTTTTTCTAGATATCAATAAGCTTTTAGAAGTAATGCACAAAGAGAAGATGGTCGCGGGTTAAGGAGGAAGCCATGGAGGAATAAGAAAAGGGTAGTGAAGTCATTTCACGGCCCAGTAAATAGGGGAAAGTGGACAAATAATTGAAAATAAGCAAAATGGAATAATAGCAACCGAGTAAATATTAGGAGTGGCAAATTAATGAGGTCACTGTGCTGGGTGGCATTCAGCCATGCGCTATTCTTGGCGATGACGTATAAGCATTTTTCTCTCATAGGGGTGTACCTGTAGTTACTAGCATGACAAAAATTAACGCTTTGTTCTTTTCACTCTTTCAGCTACAATTTTTTTTTATATGACATATGTGTTGTCATAATTTGCAATGATTTTTCGAGGCTTTGAGTAGTTCTTCTCAAAGATTCAATTTTTTAAAATTATCGTTTCAGACTCTTTAGATCTCTTTCTAAAGACTCGCAACTTTGCTACATTAAAATGCTACTGTTAGCTTAAGCTCAAAAGAACAAAGCCTAAGGAGAGAAAACTATGCAGTCCGATGCAAGTTCAAAAACCATAGTCCAACAAAGTGATTCGAGAAACAACTTAAGAATTAATAAGACACAAAAATAAGAGTGAATGCCCCCAATTGTATGGCATAAACATATTAATGATATATTTCTGTCTAAATGAATATGGCATAATATAGATAGCATGAGTTTAATCAATAAAATAACATGTGCTTGCATATGAGAAACGCATTTAAAGAATATGAATGAATTGCATACCATTGCAATGGATGATTAGTTTATCCAAGATGATTCCCTCTAAATAAGATGCGAATAAAATAATCTTAACAATAAACATATCAGTCTCGTAACATTCTTTACCCCTATGATCTTTACTACTTTTTTTTTGAAAAAAAAAGAACGCGTTCTATTCGTTCGTAATAAAATCAAGGAAAAAGTACCATTTTGGTCCCTCAACTTTCACGTTTTCGTCAAATTCATCCCTGAAGTCCAAAACCAGTTTTGACACGTCCCCCATCTTTCACAACCGTATCGATTTGGTCCCCTGACCGGTCAAACCCGGTTTGGAGGACGGTTTTGGCTGATGTGGCGTTTTTAGCTGATGTGGCACTCATGTGGCATACCACGTGGCTTTTTTTCATGAGTAACAGAACAGCAGGCAAAATAATTTTGTAGAAATTCATACGTTGCTCAAATGGAAAAGTTGTTTATACAAAAGATGCGCCTTGAAATGATATACAACTTTTGTGTTCAATCCAAATTCATCCGAGCAACATAAGACCTCGAAAATGGCGAATTACCGAGGACCGTGCCGTCGGCCCGAAAGCAGACAGCGACAAAAATATTTTTTATAAATTCATAAATTGCTCAAATGAAAAACGTTTCTACATGAAAATGATGCGTCTCGAAATTATCTACAACTTTTGTGTTCAACCCAAATTCATCCGAGCAACATTAGACCTCGAAAATGGCGAATTACCGAGGATGGTGCCGTCGGCCCGAAAGCAGGCAGCGACAAAAATAATTTTTATAAATTCATAAATTGCTCAAATGAAAAACTTTTATACATAAAAAGATGCGTCGCTAAATTATCTACAACTTTCGTGTTCAACCCAAATTCATCCGAGCAATACAAGACCTCGAAAATGGCGAATTACCGAGTATAGTGCCATCGGCCCGAAATCAGGCAGCGACAAAAATATTTTTTATAAATTCATACATTGCTCAAATGAAAAACTTTTCTACATAAAAAAGACGCGTCTCGAAATTATCTACAACTTTCGTGTTCAACCCAAATTTAGGGCCACATCAGCCAAAACCGCCCTCCAAACCGGGTTTGACCGGTCAAGGAACCAAATCGGCATGGTTTTGAAAGATGGGGACGTGCCAAAACTGGTTTTGGACTTCAGGAATGAATTTGACGAAAACGTGAAAGTTGAGGGATCAAAATGATACTTTTTCCTAAAATCAAAGGCCTTTCAAAAAAAAAAAACAAAGGCCGGCCTTTGCTTAAAAGAAGACGATCATGACAACAGCAGAGGCCACAAGCGAAGCAAGCAATGATAAGCTATGTAATTGCCTTTGCCGTCCGAAAAACCTCCAAATAAAGGGTTAAAAGCATACATGCCACTGTAGAGTTGGCTTTGGACAGAAATGCCATCGCAAAGACACTAATAGCTCAGATGCCATTATTGACACAAACAATGAGCAGAAATGTCATTATTTGGCCTGAGATGGAATTTTGGACAAAATACAATAAAAAATACGGTGAGAAATACGGCTGACATGTAGGGCCCACATGTCAGCCTCTCTCTCATCGTCTTCTTCCTCCGTCTCTCCCTCTCTTTCCCCCTTCTCTCTCCCTCTCTCCCCCGATCTGTAAGCAGCAGCGACGACGGCGCCGTGGGGAGGCGGCTCGATTCGGCGACGGCGGCGGCGACGGGAAGGCGGCTGCGAGAGAGGAGAAGCGCTGCACGCCATGCAACCCTCCTCCCCTCTCAAGATCAAGACCACGCCATGGCCATGACAGCGTGATGGAGGGCGGCGCGTGAGACGAGCAGACGGCACACCTGGCCAAGATGGCTAGCCATGAGGAGGAGGAGAGAGGAGAGAGAGAGAGAGAGAGGCAGACGGAGGAGGGCCAGGCCAGAGCCTGGAGGCGGGGGGGGCGGCCCTCGCCATGGCATGCCGCCTTGCATGGCCCATTGTCCGTCTTCTGATCGGGGGAGAGAGAGAGAGAGGGAGAGACGGAGGAAGAAGACGATGAGAGAGAGGCGACATGTGGGACCGGAGAGAGGGAGAGAGAAGGGGGAGAGACGGAGGAAGAAGACGATGAGAGAGGGTGACATGTGGGTCCCACATGTCACCAGATTTCATCGTATTTTTATTGTATTTTGTCCAAAATTCCATCTCGGCCAAATAATGGCATTTCGCCATCATTGTTTGTGTATAATAAGATCCCAATTATTAGTGTTTTCATGATGTCATTTCGTCCCAAAGCCAACTCTACAGTGGCATGTATGCTTTTAACCCCCAAATAAATGATCATAATTAACCTCGTTCCACAGTCCACACTTCCACTTCCTCACCTGGGTTGGATTCTTTCCTTGCGAATAGTTTACTCCGCTTTGCTTCGGGTCACGAACTCACGATCTCTCCTTCCGTCCTCGAGCTCGAGGAGAGGAGAGGGGAGGGGAGGGCCGGCCTCTTGTACCATGTGTCTTGTTCTCCCCACCCCCACCGACACCCACTACCGCGTGTCCACGATGACCTCGCCCACCAACCCAATCATCCTAGCCTGAGCCTGAGCCTGAGCTCCTCCTCCTCCTCTCCCTTTCTTTCTTTCATTCCGTAAGTCTTTTCTTGTTCGTTGCATTGCGTTCGGATTGGCCCCAGGAGGTAGTTAGATTCAGGTTGCTGCGGCTACGGTTCTAGCTGTTCTTCAGAGGCGGTTGCGGGTCTTGACTGCTTTTGATTTGGCCGTGGCTCCTTCTTTTTCTTGATTTCGGACGAGTTCGATTGATGCCTTTATTCTTGTCACCCCAAATTGGCTTTTGATCGGGTTTGATTGATTCGTTCCTTGCTTTTTCCGCCGTTTCGTTTTTCTCTCTCTTTTTTTTATGCGGCAATCGGAAATGTACCTTCTTTTTCGGTGGAGTACTGAATTTGTGCTACAATAAATTGCCTTAAGTTTTGTACTGAAATCCTATCACCTTCCCCACTTCGATTGGTTATTGGTACTGCATTTGGGTGTCCTCGCTTATAGCTCGAGGTATTTTTGCCATTTAATCCGCATTCAATACAGTCGTACGGAGGTTGGAGTACCTTAGTTGTTGCTTGCTAGTTGTGTTGTGTCTTGCTTCTTGCTCCTGCCCTCTCGTCCTCCTCAAAAGCCCCATTTTTTCCTTTCAATGGTTTCTTGGTGCCTTCATCCTGGGAGCTGTTCGCCTGTTCGCCTGTTGGTTGCATCGGAGTTGTCTCACTTTTTGCTCCGGTAGACATCGGGGACTTGGGTAGGAGTGCTTGCCATGTTAAGGATGCTGCATTAGCACTTTCTGGTCAAAGTCGTCTGCTTTGTTAGATCTCCATGCCTCTAGCGTTTTCTTCATTGCCCCCCTTTATTTTGTTTTATGCTTATATGTAATGTTGCTCTATTTTGGAATTTGATGTGCGTGAGTGCATCTCCCGCTGACAATCATTTTTTTTAATGCAGTTTAGTGGCCTTTTATGCATGCTTTTCAGCTCCTTGGTCATCTTATGTTCTTTTCCTGTGATACACAATAAAGAACTATGCCACACAGCATCGCAGAAATATGTTATTCAATCAATAGAGCTGGATCGATATCTTCACTAGCGCCTACGTGATGCCATGAGTTGGATTTATGAATTGTTCGCTGAATTCTTCATTTCTACATCATTGCAATAAATTTGCATTCTGGTGGTAGAATTTAATGTGGGGATATTTTCTCATCTTATTTAAATTTGATGGTTTCCGTTTACTTCCTTGATTGCATCTTTTGTCGTACGATTTGGGGCACATGATTCTTAAATTTTATATGATTGAACTGCTTTCATGTTTTGTCCACCTTGATTAACTGATTTATTTCCTCATTGCAGGAACTTTTCTTCCAATGAACTTCATGTCATTACATCATTTGATCGAGAGAGGAACACCAGAGTGATTGTAATCTTCATCCAGTATTAAATTGGCAAGAACTACCCATAAGCTCAGTTCGTATCCAGTGTCACAGCAGAGCAGCAATGGTACTAGGCCTCCGAACCAAGACAAAAAAGGATGCTGCCTTTCATGTAGACTTCAATATCTTCATCCGGGAAATCAGCCCATGGCCCCCTTCGGAATCACTCAAGTCTTTACGCTCGGTGGTCCTCTTTTGGGAAAATGGTGAGCGCAATTCAGGCAAGACAAACACTGTTGCACCTTCAATTGGATCAGGTTCCATAGCGGGGAAAATTGAATTTAATGAGTTCATAAGCATACAAGCTGTTTTTCAGAAGGAGGGGTCATCCAAGAGCGGAAAGTGGCAGAAGAACCTGCTTGAGTTGAATTTGTATGAACCAAGAAGGGAGAAGCTGAAGGGACAACATTTGGGGACTGCAACACTAGACTTGGCTGAGCATGCAATGTTTCATGAGGACATCAGTGTTCCTGTGCCTCTCAACTCCAAGAGAAGTCTTAAGAACAATGCACAGCCGATGGTTTACCTTCGAATCCAGCCTTTGGATGGGGATACATCAAGCGTTTCCTCAAAAGATGCATTATCGAAAGAGGCATCAGTTGACAAGGATTCAAAGGAATTTATGTCGGCAACAATGAGTGAGGACACTGAGGAGTACACTGAGGATACTGAGTTTGCTTCCTTCACTGATGATGATGATGAGAAAGCTCCATACACGTACCACTCGAATAGTAATGTGCATACAGCCACGGGTAGTGATAGATCTCAGGATTCTGTCAAGGTAAGAGCATAACCCAGATTTACAGCTCTTCGTACTTTGAAAAGTTATTTTCCACCTTACGTGAAGAAGCCTTTCTTCATTAAAAAAAAAACTGTAACAAACTGGAAGCATTGGTTAAGGCATAGGTAGTTGTTACTATTATTATGCTCCCATCACATTTCTGAATTGTGACTGATATAAAACAGAGTATCTGATCTTTGCATGTTTACATATTGCTCATTGCAAGGCATGCCGTAGCTCTTGGAGTGGTTGATTTTGATTAATCCATTCTTTATCTCTTCCTTTGCTTAGTTCCATCAAAGTTTCAAGTGAACAGCATGTCAGCATGTTAACACAAACAGTTCACATGCATGCCTGTTATATTCACTAAAAATGGTAACGGTATATTTAGTTCTCTTGCTCATTTCCTCCAACAACAAAAACACGTGTCTTTGATGTTTGTGACATGTACTTAAACAAAGTCTAGTTAGTTGCAACATCTGAATCTAGTTTGATGTCTGCTAGGGTAAGGATGTCAGAATAGTTGGTACTGAAGGAGCCAGCTCATCATTGTACACGCAGCATGAAGTGCCGTCTTCCAGTTCAAACTTGAGGAGTGGAGAAGTTGAAAAGTATCCAATTCAAGTCCAAAAGGAAAATGGACATCCAGGAAACATGTCTCTTTTACCAGATTCGCCTGGAGAACAAACTCCATCTGTTCCACCACATAGTGGTCTCAGAACTGGTCGTAAAATGTCATTTGCTTATGGTATGGCTGAATCCAACCAAAGACACTTTGGGGAGAGAACTTATAGCACTTTAACCAGTGATAGAGCTAAGAATATGAGGTTCAGTATGAGGATTCCACATGTTAATGGAACCTTTATAAATAACAAAGTTGATTCCCAAAAGGAAGAAGTGAAGGAAGTTGATTCTCAAGATATCTTGATCTCTTCTAATGCTATGTCCAGTTCTGATGCTGGAACACAAGCCCAGGTGCCGATACGCATTTCAAACAATCGAACTGACAACAAAGTTCGAGAGTTAGAACTTAGGGTTGAGTTGCTTGAAGCAGAGCTGCGAGAAGCTGCTGCTGCTGAAATAGGCCTTTATTCTGTGGTTGCTGAACATGGTAGCTCAACAAATAAGGTTCATACGCCAGCACGGAGGCTCTCCAGACATTTTAATCATGCATTGAAAAACTGGTCAAAAGACAAGATGGGAAGTGCAGCAAGGAGTGCTTCCTCTGGGCTGGTTCTAGCTGCAAAAGCTTGTGGATATGATGTTGCAAGGTGCATGGAATTTTCTCGTATGTTTGACCCTTCATATTTTAAGGAATGGCTAACTTGTTCTTTCGCAGTCATGTAGAATATAGTACTGTGTTAGAGCAGTTGATGAACTTCCTAATGTATTGTTTTATCCATTTTCTGCCATGATTATTCCAATCAGGTTGAGTTTCTGGCTATCAAACTGTGTGGTACTCCGAGCAATTGTTACTGAAACTTCTAGGCAATCGGGCACTGCAAATGGCATCAATTCTGCCGAGTATAATTCCAAAACAATGCCAAGGAAAAATTCTGCATCAATGTGGGAATCACTTAATCGGAAGAAAGGAAAGATTCTTTCCCCTGAATTTGATAATTGGGAAAATATCAACACATTTATTGCTGCACTGAAGAAAATTGAGTCATGGATATTTTCACGGATAGTTGAATCCATCTGGTGGCAGGTTTGTTTCCTTGTTAGTTTAAATCATTTGTTGCATGTACCTTCAATTGTAGGAATTTGTTAAACTTGGTGCACTACAAATCTTTCTTCTTTGCAGATATTCACGCCACACATGCAGTCTGCTCACGTAACCAGTGAATCAAAGGCTAGTTCGAATGCAAAGAAATGCTACGGAAGGATTACTGTTGTGGGCAATCAGCAACAAGCAACCTTATCAATAGACATATGGAAGAAGGCTTTTAAAGAAGCATCAGAAAAGCTTTGCCCAGTAAGGGCAGCTGGACATGAATGTGGGTGTCTACCAATGTTGGCTAAATTGGTGAGATATAATAATAGATCAATATCTCAATTTTTCTCTTTTTTTTTTCCTGAGTATGTATACACAGTCACATATTTCTAGCATGACAGTGTATCTTCGATGATTGTTTTTGTTCTCGAATAGATAAATTAGAATATGTTTTAGATTTCCATGAGTTTTTTAAGAATGTTACAGACTGGAATTTTTTAAAATTCACTGTGAGTATCATTGATTGTTGATTAGGATGTAACAAACCAGATAGCATAATCATGATTTAATCCTTCTATGCATGTTTATTTTTCACCTGATGCCCCCTCCTCCCTTTCAAAATTGTAATTATGTTATTTTACAATTTTTTTATGTTCAATGCTACTGCATCTTGATTCAAGCTTGCTCTGAGAAAATGAGAATGATCATACAGACTTCATATAAATCTTTTAGACTTTCACTAATTCCCGACAGTATTTTTCTTTGGTAGGTAATGGAGCAATGCATAGCTAGATTGGATGTAGCAATGTTCAATGCTGTTTTACGTGAGTCAGATGATGAGATTCCAACAGATCCCATGTCTGACCCTATAACTGACCCTAGGGTTCTTCCCATCTCATCTGGGAAATTTAGCTTCGGTGCTGGAGTTCAACTGAAAAATGTTGTAAGTAACATCATTGCTTTTTGTGAGGTCACACTAGCACCAGTGGAACTTATGTATTTTATTTTTCAATTGTACTGGGAGCACCAACCATTATCTTTTCTGGTGGTGCTAGATTGGCAGCTGGTCCAGGTGTCTTACTGACTTGTTTGGTATGGACATGGATGACTATCCAGAAGTTGAGAATGGGAATGGTACGAATGGCATTGCTGAAACCCTCAAGCCATTCTATCTCCTAAACGCATTGAGTGATTTCCTAATGCTCCCTAAGGACGTGCTCATGGAAACCAGTACAAGGAAAGAGGCATGAGCTCGTATCTTGTAAAAAAAAATGTTCATTTTCTTGATTTTGAATTATCCAATTATCCAAATGAACTATTTAGTTCGTTCTGGTCAATCTGAAGCCATCTTGTATTTCTAATTCTATCATATCATTTTTCACAGCTTTGTCCAACATTTAGTTCATCAATAATCAAGGGCATCCTTGATGGCTTTGTACCGGATGAATTTTGCCCAGACCCAATTCAAGATTCTTTGCTTCAAGCACTGGAATTGGAGGTTAGTTTGTTCAATTTTTGGATTGCTTGAGAATACAGGACTTATGTTGGTAATGAGCCTAGTGACTCCAAGGTTAATAGCTTAACTTTGTTGATTGTTTTCACAAAACCCAAGGCATCAACTCATTTCCATGATTAATCGGTATAAGCCCGCCCCTTTCCTATTTTGTACTCTTGGGTGGAATGAGCAACGTAAGCAGAGTTACTTGGAGGGATTTGTTGCTATACAATACAGTTACTTGGAAGTGGGTGTCATTTCTAACAATGCAATTGTGTTTGTATAAGAGTTTAAAAGTTAAATGGTGCTAAGTTGACAAGGAAACTAGAACTAGCTATTTACCAACATTAGAAGTAAATGTAAAAAGATAAAATGTGAACAAAATGTAGACTGTTTGATTGCAATTTACTGAGTATTGGAGCATCTGAAATCAGCAATCAATTTTTCCTTCGCTTAGGACCATCTGGATGGCAACATCAAGGGCATACGAGCGGTCCCATGCAGTGCACCTCCAATTTTGTTCCCATGCCCTGCGTCTAGCACAATATTAAGCATCATCGGTGATCCTAGGAAGAGTGGATCAGCGATCCTTCGCAAGGCCAACACCAGTGATGACGAGCTCGATGAGCTGAGCTCGCCATTAACTTTTGTCTCCAAGGCGTCGTCCAACCCGCTCGCCAAGTTGAAGCAGATCAGCAACAACTCAAATACAGCGAGATACAGGCTCCTACACGAGGTGTGGAAGCTGGATGACCAGTAGTTGCTGGCCCTAGCTTCTAGGCCTCTCAACTCATGTACATATATATAAGTCATCTATCCCCTTATGGTTCCAGTTCATGTGTAGCCTGATCAATGTGTGTTCTGTCACCACCAAGACCAGAGGAGGAAGAAACTGCAAGGGTTCAGTTTTTAATAATTTTGGCATCGTTTAGATGTAAGAATGTTGTACGTAGCAAATTTTTTTCCCCAATATTGCACTGCTTGTCAAAGCTATGATACTACCTTTTGTCTTTGGTACTATATGGTGAAATCTGGCATCTAATCCAGACCATCTGTTTTTGATCTAATGACTTTGATATTGAAGCAATGCCATGGTGAGAAACTGACAGGATCTGCCTCGGGAGTTGGGACCCATTCCAAGTCAAGCTGCAGCTAACGCCGGGTGCGACGCTTTTTGAGCCCATTTCTGAACCCAGTGCGCTGGTGCTAAGAGCCGGCCCATCGCCGCTGCAGTGGCACAGTGCGCATGTTTAGTCCCATACCGCTTTCCCACCCTGAGCGCGACAGGTTTATATGGTGGCGCGGTTGCGTACGTCGGCAACAACTGAGGGTGAAGTGTGGCCTACGGGAGGGGCGTCCGCGTAACAAGCGCACATTACAGTGCGTCCATAACCCTAAACCGTACTGCTCTCCCTTCACTGCACGCACGTGGGGTCGAGTCTGCAGGGTGTGTAGTGCTGCCTGCTCTCTCGCGCACGATTTTCAAAGAAAGGCGTGTTGTTCCGGTGCTTTGGCCTTCATAACATAAGCACCGATGCCTTGCGCTGGGGCCCCTCCCAGGAATTAGGGTCGGTGGGTTTCCTGAGCAGATCAGGTGTGCCCTATATATCCTCCTAGTAGTAGCCCTCTTTTTTATTTTCATTTTAAAACAAAAAAAGGTGATAAAACCTGTAAAACAATGTCACTCAATTTCATCTATAAATAGTACAAGTCCGAGCTGAGCACTCTCCACCTCGCCACGTGGCGCTTCTCTACTCCGTGTCTAGCAGATCCGGCCGTCCGTTACTTTTTTACCTGGGAGCTCGTGGATCGAATCCCGCCTACACTTCTTTTTCCCACGATTTTTCCCCACGTCACGCCGCCGCTCCGCTTTTTCCTTGCCGCTTTTCACAAGACGAGCTTAGCTTTTTTTTTCCACGCTAGACGCCAAGACGTCGCGAGGCTCGTAGGCCACCTGACGCCGCCTACGCATCTAGTATAATATATAAGTAGCCAAGGATTCGATAACGGAAACGTCACATGTATGTGACGCTTGCTTATCTATCAGACGTGTGCGCCCCTGTACACTATATGTAGGCGATAGCACTACATGTGCTAGACCGGCTAGGCCTACATTTTGCTTCTATTGTGAGCAAGAGGAAAGGCAATATGTTCACCGGCTCCTCTAGCCGCATGATGTTGGTTTCTCGGCCAGCCGTGCCACCCTATCTCACACCCTCTCTCGTGGTTCCACACACCTTCCCCTCTATTCCCTATTTTACTCTCTCAACAACCTTATCCGATGAACTTGGTGGCCAGAGATGACCGGATTTAGAATGAGATGGCTGGATTCGAAGAAGATGACCTCCAAATCTCATTTGCTCTTTATGCAAAATTCTATTTACTTTCTTCGTATTTTCCTTAATGTTTCCAATTGCCAGCAGGTGCTCAAATCAAATCGAAAGCTCATAGACTAAATCTCTACTCCTAAAAAGCACCTTATGGTGATGAGTGATGATGGCTCGTCAAACAAATCCAAACCATTCAAATTCATCCAACGGCTCGCGCGTGCCCAGTCTCCCCCGCCCGAAACCCTAGCCGCGCCCTCCCCACGCTCAACCCTCCTAGCCACCGCAGCCTCTTCCCCACTGCCGCGGCCTCCTACGTCTCCCTCACCCGCGCCGCCCCTCCCTTACCCTCACCCGCGCCGCCGGCCGCCTCCTCCCTCTCCCCCACCGCCCGAAACCCTAGCTGCATCCTCTCCACCGCCACCGCCTCCCCACCCTAGCGCCGCCGCTCCTCCCCGCGCCGCGCCCTTCCCACGCTCACCCCTCCCAGCCGCCGCAGCCTCCTACAACGGCGACAAGGGAGGCGCTGCCGCCGGCTACGAGGGGAACGCAGCGCCGCTCCCGGAGACGGTAAGCGCCAGATGTCTCTATTTCTTAGGATTTCTCCGAGTAATTTGGATGCTCGTAGATACTTGGTGGCGTTTATGGTTCTTTTGCTTAATTAGACTCTGTCGTTCGTGGATTGCTGGCTTAATTGGGTAACCCTAGAGCTGTGAAAAGTTGAAAACAATATTCTCCTGGCATAATTAGTCGTTTAGCTGTTCTTTTTGCAATGAATTAGCTGTGATACCATTTTTCTATGATAAATTTAGAGAGCTAGAGTGTAGGATGCTGGATTACAATCAATAGAGGATCTTCTACCCTAACATGTGGCCGTCTAATCCTGAAAGGGAGTGGAAAACTAAACCTAGACTATGATTCGAATGTCTTGATTTTATTAAACTCTGATCAATGAGATAAAAGTCATCCACAAGAGCTGAGATTGGGACTAAAATGTAGCTGCATTTATTTTGCCGCATTCTGTGGGAAAATACAGATTATAGAATTTGGTTATGTATTTCAGGAGATGGTTGATGAACTAGCTATCACCTCTTGCTCAGACCTGGCGGCCCTTGCACAAGGCCAGCAAGCTCACGCACAAGCTATCAAGGCTGGAGTCAACAAGGTTGTGCCGGTCATGACTTCTCTTATGCATATGTACTCTCGCTGTGGGTGCTTAGGTGACTCAGAAAGTGTTTTCTTTGGTTATCGTGGATCAGATCTTTTCCTTTTCAGTGCAATGATCTCAGCTTATGGGTTCCATGGGCAAGGACAGAGGGCAGTTGATCTCTTTAAACAGATGTTCCATAGAGCGACGGAACCTAGCGAGACTACTTTCTTGGCCTTGCTATATGCGTGCAGCCATAATGGTCTGAAAGACGAATGCATTGAGTTGTTTGAGCTTATGACCAAGGATTATGGACTGCAACCAAGTGTCAAACACTACACTTGTGTTGTGGATCTTCTTGGGCGATCAGGTTGTTTAGATGAGGCGGAGGCCCTTGTCTGGTCAATGCAATGTGTCCTGATGGGGTCATATGGAAGACATTACTGCCAGCTTGCAAGATCCAGAAGAATTTTGAGATGGCCGAGCGGATAGCAAAACGTGTCGTTGAGTTGGATCCTCATGATTCTGCCTCTTATGTTTTGCTTTCAAATATTCGAGCTACCAGCAGGAGATGGGGTCATGTCAGTGACATTAGAAAAACCATGAAGGAGAAGAATGTGAGGAAGGAGCCTGGTGTCACTGCGTCAGCTGGGTGGAGCTTAAGGGTCAGGTGCACCAATTCTGCACAGGAGATAAATCTCATACAAGACAAAGAGAGATCAATGAGTGTTTGGAAGAAATGATGGCAAGATTAGGCAATGCGGATATGCACCAGATTACTATATATGTATATATGTATTTCCTTTTCTTTCTAGATACATTTGAGTTGTCCACTTCATATCTCTTCATATGGCCATTGTTAACTGTATGATTAAACCATATACAAGAGCGCGCCTTTTTTAGTAAAACATGATTCCAATGCCAATAATTCCTTTTCAAGTACACATGATTTTAGCCATTATAACAGTACAAATTTTATATTTTGCATCAAAAATATTTTAATAAATGCTGTCTTCTTTTGTTATGCATAAGATGATTCTCTTATACAACTTGATTATCATTTCGGGTTCCAAAAGGCAATGCTTATCATAATATAACATAGGGAAAGATGGCAATTTACAGGGCAAACAATATTATTTTGTTGTCTGTTTGGTATGATCAAATAAACCCTTTTGACCATAATGTATTGTTGTCATATTAAAAATCATGGATGCATTCTTATACCTATGTTGTATTACTTCCGCTGCAAAATTAAATTGTTTCTCTGATTAAATTGGAATCATGCTTATGAGGCTAAGGTCTTGGACCATGCTTATGAGGCTAGAAGCGTGTGAAGATTTTTATTTCTCATGTTGCAACACACGGGCAAATTTTGCTATCACCATAAGCTGTTTTTTAGGAGTAGAGATTATATAATTTTTACAATTAAATATATGATTTGAGTATTTGTAAAACATTCATATTTGTACATTAGTTAGTGTATGTCGTTTTTATTTTAACCTCTATATTGTAATAGACATGCGCACGATTGTGTCCTAAACTGTCTTTTATAATTTTTATGCTGCTATGATTTATGTTTTCTTTTTCTCCCTTTAGTTTCGTGGCAGAGCACGGGCGTTGTACTAGTAACTGTAAATCCTACATGAGACATAGCACATATATGTCTACATGAGACCATTTGCCTGCAATCAACCGAAAATCCCAGACATGAAAAGCAATTTTTATTTGAAAAAACAAAGTCTGGCTGTCATACAGCCTGATGAACCCCTCCATTAGAGCCTTATATTATATGCCCTTCTCGAGCATTGCCCGAACTCTGGTTGGGAGACCATACAGCCGGATGAACCCCTCCGCATCAGCCTGGTTGTAAATCTCCCCATTCTCAAATGAAGAGATGTCTTCCCTGTACAAGCTATGTGGACTATTCCGGGACGCCACATTTACCGAGCCCTTGTACAGCTTCAGAGTCACCGAGCCGGTAGTTGTTGCAGTGATATTTTTCATGAAAGTGTCGATAGATTGGCGGAGCGGGTCAAACCAACGACCAGCGTAGACCAACTCAGCATACTTGAGAGCAAGCATGTCCTTCCACTGCATGGTCTCCCTGTCCAAGGTTAGTGCCTCCAGCTCACGGACTGCCACTGCCATGATGGTGCCACCAGGGGTCTCATAGACACCACGGGACTTCATGCCTACAAGGCGATTTTCCACCATGTCGATACGCCCAATGCCGTGCTTTCCACCGATTTCATTGAGCTCAGCAAGGAGTGATGCTGGTGAGAAACCTCTTCCATTGATGGAGATCGGAACACCTTCAACAATACCAATCTCCAAATACCTGTATGTGTTCAGATTAGTTTTACGTACAACAGTGGGCAAAACAAATTATATACATGTATTACAGTGGGCAAATGAAATTCTATGTTCTTCGAAGCAAGCCTGTGCAACAAGATGAAAAATAGCAAAACAAATTTAAATATAGAAATAATGCAGGAACAAAGTGTATACAATATCAATATGTTACTATTATCAATTCTAATGATTTCCATGCATGTGCCATGTGAGCAAGACTTATTTAGCTCGAACACATTTTTAAGGCTGCAACCCTGCAGGCCTGACAACCACACTGCCATTGTGTGCAAATACCTAGAAACCACAGCCCACCTCCTCCAAGGAGGCAAAGATTCTACCGTAGAAATATAAAATGGTGTGGGTGACGATGGCTTACCGTCGGCATACTAACCACACTAAACCACCTCTAGTTTGCATAACCCTTGTGATACCTACTGGCTAGGCTCCTCACTACAACACAGGCAATAAAGTGGACCCACCACATTGCTTTGATCTTAAATAGCAGATTGAAACTAACAGCCTTCTCCTAAAAATAAAATCAATACTGTAGGTTACTGTTCATGTGCGGTCCTTTCTACATGTAACATGCAGACATATTCAAGAGTTCATCATAGAAAAATTCAAAATCCTAGTTCCAAAGAAACATATGTCGATTCCAAATCAAGCCTGATTGGATGGTTCTCTATGTAATACATCTATTATATATGATACGGGAGAATTAGAAAATTGTAATGATACGATAAACTAGGCAACACGCGGCAAGTATGAAATAAAAGATAATAAGAAATACTTATATTCAGAACATGAGCTATGGCAAGATGAAAAAATGATCACTTACTCAGGATTTGAAGGTGCATTTTCAGGAGCAACAGACATCATGTACATATCTTCTTTCGGCTCATTTGCTGGGTCTTCCAAAATGTCACCCTGCAATGTTCAGTCTCACATCAAACTATCATAGACAATTATTAATCAATATGAGGCTGCAATTCATCCATTTGAAGTTTGGAACACATGCAATATGTGAAAAGTTTTGTAAGGTTGAAGTGCTTAAGAACAGGGTAAATAAAGAAGAGCTCCAGAAAATCAAGGAGTGATCAACCAGACAGTAGACAATACCTCATGGCTAAGATGCCACAAATTTCGATCTCGACTGTATATTGATTTCTTTGAAACTGGGACAGGCACATTATGTTTCTTTGCATACTCAATAGCATCTTCGCGCCCTGTGATATCCCACTCTCTCCAAGGTGCCACCACTTTAAGCTCAGGATTCAAAGCATAAAATGTAAGCTCAAAGCGAACCTGCAGAAAAAGGTAAGTGTCAGATGGCTGGCATGTTAATGTTCGCATTAACACCCATATTTTACCTGATCATTGCCTTTTCCAGTGCATCCATGAGCAACAGCATCTGCACCGACTTCCTTAGCAACATCAACCATTGCCTACAATGGAGATATATATTGTTTAGTCCTCCCTTGTTGAGTACTATTTGGTGTCCACTGTACTCAAATGAATAAAATGGTTATGATGCTTTGTATATCATTGTAGGTATTTCAATTTTCAGTCATCTAAACCCCTCTTATGGAAAAAATAAGTTTGCCTCCTCAAAAGCTACAGATCCAACATTACCTCACATAAAGAACACAAACATTCACAAAAGGCAAATAGCTCATACAAGAAAGAATTGTCCAAAAAAACTCATACAAGAAAGAAATAAAGTGCATGTCCAATGCAATTGAGAACCACAATAAAATTCACAACATAGTGGCTTAGCACCAATCAAGCAAAGATGTGCAGTATTATCCGTTGGTATGCACATCACATAGTGTGATGCAAAGTTCAAAATTAGAATCATGATTGCCATTTATCTTTTTTTTTCATTGAAGGGATTGTTGTAGTAATTTTATATAAGGTGGTTCAATTACCAAAGAAATATGGGAAAAAACCTGCATTTTAACAGGGTGTAAATCCCTCTGATTCTCATGTGTTGCATTTGTTAGCACACTCCACCCCATGTTATGGCTCAAGCTAGAATGTTAGTACAATATCAGATATCACTCACATATATGACATCCACTATGCACTCTGTACTACACTAGCCATTCAACAAAAGTAAATATGAACATCGAAACCATGCAGGTGAGAATTCTAACTTCGCAAGTATAAATCTTGCAGAAATTAATCATGCTCCACTAAAACAAATGTCGTACCAAAAGTAGTATTTTTACACCCTATGATTTCAATTGTTAGTAATATGAGCAAGCGTGAGTAAAAAAAACTCTTTCAATAGTGTAGTCAATTAAAGATTAACAAAACAAGAATTTTAAAATTACTTCTTAATAAGTTACAAAAGTTTTGAATGATTATACATACACAAGTTAAAAATATTGCATTGTTTTTTACCTTGGCAATAACAGGCCTAGCCATTGAAGTCCCAAGTAGATATTTTCTTTCATATATTGCACCAGCACGCAGGCAGGGATATATATATTCACTGACAAATTCTTCTTTCAAGTCCTTCACAACAAGTTGGCTTGCACCACTAGCCTTTGCCTTCTTCTCCAATCCCTCCATTTCAATAGCTCCCTACAAAAGGTTGTGTATATAAATTGAACTGATGCTTAAGTATAATGAAGTTTATAAGAACACTGGAAGTCTGAAACCAAAGTAACTGGAAAAATATGAAATTTAGGACAAACCAAAATATTGAATTTGCAATGAAGATAAAAATATAAATGATTACAAAACTGAATTTCAAAGAGAATTAATCATTGAAGTAACATAAAATTAGCATCATATCACAACTACAACAAGATCTATCCAAGTAGCATATGATTAAAATGATATCACAACTAAAAAAGAACCGTGTAACAATTCAATACTATAGAGTTGATGATCACTGAAGTTCATGTACCTGTCCAACATCAGCAGTGAAACAGACAACTTCACAACCGTAGTTCTCCCTTCAATTGAATAACATTTTAAAAAATTACGATACAGTTTGCACAAATCAAATTAATAGAATCTAAAGTTTAGTCAAATCCATACTACATCAAGGATAATCCATACCTGAGCCATGGAACAATAACTGATGTATCCAAACCACCACTGTAAGCAAGAACTACTTTATTTAATTTGCCACGCAATCCTCCATTGTTTTGATCACCGGTCATAGTTGTTGGAGCCATTGGCGGATCCACCGCCCCAGCAGGGGAGGCAGCTGCCCGGACTCCCATGGATGTGCAACGGGTACCTGCTGGCTGCGGTAGTCGCCGGAGACCTGGTGGAGGGGAAGCCCACAGCCGCGTCGTCCGGGGAGTAGGAAGGCGGTGCCGTGGGCAAGGAGAGGAGGATAGCTGTGGAGGCGCACGGAAGGAGAGGAAGGCCGGCATCGTCGCTGGCGTGGGGAGGAACCCAGCAGGGTCAGCCGGGAAGCGGGCGGCGGCGGCGGCGCAGACAAAGGGCGCTGGGCAAGGTCCGCAAAGAGTAGGGTGGAAAGTAGGAGAGGGCGCGGGGGAGGAGGCGCTGCGGCGGTGGGGAGGGGGCGGCGCGAGGAGGGGGCGGCGGCGGGGAGGGGCGGCGCGAGGAGGGGGCGGCGGCGGGGAGGAGAGGGCGCGGGGAGGTGGCCGCTGCGACGGCGGGGGTGGGGGCGTGGAGAAGTGGCGGGAGAGGGAGGGGGCGCCGGAGAGGGAGAGGTCGCGGGGAGGCGGCGCTGCGGCAGGGAGGTGGCGTGGAGGAGCGGCAGGTGGGGGGCGGCGGCGGCAGGGAGGTGGAGAAGTGGGAGCTGTGCGATGTCTTGCTGGGATTGGGGGAGCGGGAGAATAGGTGGGCCGGTAGGCTGTGAGGGGACTGGAGAAGGGGGGGACTGAAATGGGCCGGGCCGCGAGCCGCGAGTGAAGGCTGGGTCACATGTATTTCGGTTATTTTGGATATTTCGGTTTTCAGACGATAGAAACCGAACCTAAACTTATTAACTGAACAATTCTGAGAAAGAAACCGAACACTAACCGAAATAACCAAAAATTTTGGTTAATTCGGTTCGGTTCGGTTCTTTTTCGTTATCGGTTATTTTGCCCACCCCTAGGAAACAGACCAGTTACCGTCGGGTGTTCCACTTCCATATTTGTGTTCGCTTTTAAATTGAGAAAATTTGATATATGCCATTATAAATTGGTGGATTCAAAGATATGCCATTACAAAACGATAAATTTTCTGAATACCATTATAAAATAACACTTCTTTAATATATGCCATTATGGCCATTTTACCCATTATTTTCGATGAAATACCCCTAAAATACATATAAACCACAGTATTTACCAAATTACCCCCCTCTCTTTCTTCAACCTCAAGCTCCCGTCGCCGCCACTGCTTGCCCTAGGCGCCACAGCCGTCGCTCGCGCTGGTTGTCGCGCCTTTGCCGCTCGTCTTTCGACCTCGCGACCATTGCTTTCGCGCTTACTAACGTCTTGCTTGCTTCGCGCTAAGCACCGCCGCTCGCTTCACTCATGCTAGGAGTCTCCATCGCAGCCCCGCTGCCTGCTCATCGCCACCGCCGTCGGCTACTTGCCCTCGCCATCGCTCGCCGCCACCCTCTTGCCATCGCCGCTCACGCCTTTCATCGCCTCATGGCCGGGCTTGGATAGAAAAACGAGATAGGAGAGGGAAGGAGGAGGAAGAAGAAGTTAGAGGATGGCACGTGGGACCCATATATTTTAAGACGTATTATGGAGTTATTCTGGGGTATTTCATTGAAACAAATGGTTAAAATGGCTATAATGCCATATGTCAAAGAAGTGCACGTCCAACGAATTTGCTATTTTGTAATGGCATATCTCCGAATCAACAACTTTATAATGGCATATATCGAATTCTCCCTTTTAAATTCGACATACGGATTCGAATATTGAATATGGAAATGGATCGAATACGAATACAAAATGAAATGAAATTTTTCGTACATAGATGATTACATAAATATTAATCATGCGTAATATATGATATAATATTTTTATTTTAAAAAATATATTATTTTTAATGGATAAAATACCCATCAGTAGCAGCTAGGTTAATAGGCATGTGTAGAGACGAGGCCTGCGGCATAGGCCTACGCTGCATGAGAATAACAAGTAGATCTATACAAGACATACATAAGTTGGTAGGCCAACATAGCTACCTCACGCATAATTGTATTTTAGGCTATGCCATGTGTTAACACAGACCCATGCTTCGAATAAGCATGAAATAGGTAAAACCCAAGTACGAGCTCTGCTCAAGTCAGGTCATCGGGCATGGTTGCCTATGTTATGATCTAATCCATTGCGAAGTATACATATTCATGAATGCATCCATCAACAACATATTAATATAGATATATAATTATCCAAACAAAGGGGATTTTCGGTATCTATATATGGCTCCATATACCTCCATGACCACCCGATGTGCACCGCTCAACTCCCTAGAACCCTCAAATGTTTTTTTTTTTAAAAAGGGTCCTTTGCCCCCTATTTTCCCTCCTCTCTACCTTGAGCCTATCGCCACCCACCATTGCTGTCGATATTGACCACCGCTCACGCTAAGCATGGCCATGGTGCTTGCATCAGCAGAAGTCACTGCCGCCAGCAGCAGAGAGCAATGGTTGACTTGGGGAAGAGGAGGAAAAGGAAGAACCCGATTGCTTATAAATTGAAAAAATAGTTTTTTTTGTGCAAAATGTCCATGTGAAGAAGTTGGCCTAAGCACAAATCCTTAGGCGAAATGGGTGGTTGTGGAGGTGTATGGAGCCACGTGTGTGTGTTGCGTGCATGTGTGTGTGGGAATGACTTTTTCTTATCTGATTAATATTTAGAATGATGTGGTTGGCTAGACGAAGACATTATTGCTTAATTTGCACTCTCACTAGGAGCCTTGTGGTCCTGTAGATAGACCGCCACTCCACCCACCCTATTCCAAGGACATTACCCGTCCATCACTATGTATGATCACATAGATTATGAACGCGACTTTTCCTCTCACATGAGGAGTTTCTCGTCTTACTCTCTCTCTCTCTCCCTTTTTTTTTTGCAAACCCCTCAAAAAAACCTCAAAAGCAATCGAGTCCTCCTCTTCCTCACCTTCTCTTCCACATAGCCGCTCGTTGCCCCCAACAGCGGGCGTCCAAGGCGGTGTGGCATCGGAGCAGGCGAGGCACGCACGATGCAAAGACTTGTCGTGGCCCTCAAAGGGTGGTGTACGGCCCAAGCGCAGGCAACCATGGTTGCACCCAGTCGTCGCGGTGGTCGGTAGTTGCAGCGGCAACAAGTGATGGTCGGCTCTAGGTACGAAAAGGAGAGAAGGAAGAAAGAGTCGATTGCTTTTGATTCGAAAATTTAAGGGGATGGGATTACAAAAGACAAAGAGAAGGGTAGGGGCTGCGCGTGAATCTTCATGCACAACCAACAGCTATGGATAAGCAGGGGAAGTCCATAAGCCCGCAGAAACTTTTTTTTTGCATAGATTATAGATGACCTCCATATCTCAACCTTTTACGCTTTGCTTGGAACTTTCTATTCTAGTTAACAAACATGGTGTCCAGCGCATTTGCAAGAGGGGTAGGGGCTCCTCGTCCATGGCGGACCCAGCCTAGCAGAGCAGCTCAGGCTGCTGCTGCTACACTCCTTTAAACCCTCACTGTTTTTGAGCCTTGGGTTTTGGATGGAACAGGTTTAGCCTTGGGATTTGGCAGGAGCAGCTCAGGCGGATCCGCCCAAGTCCGCGTGAATCTCCATGCGCGATCAACAGCTACCGATGAACCGACGAAATCCCTAGGCGCGTGGAAGTAGTAGCAGCAGTAGTAGCGTAGCCGCAATAGTAGTAGCCTGGTAGTGGGCGTCGTGGACTCGTGGTAGTATCGATAGCGGTCACAACAGTGGTATCGCTCTACCATGAATGAGAAAAAGAAACAGGAATTCCTCACAACGGGATCCTATCCCGGACGGGATCCCCCCTAGCGACACGTGTCCACTCACCCCGCGCCCAGCTCCCCTTCGCCGCGCGTGTTGTGCAGAGGAGGAGAAGGAGGAGGGAGGAGGAGGCCTACCTCGCTGGGTTAGGGTTCGGGTTAGGGAATATTTGGGTTCCTCCGGTTGTAGAGGAGGTCGGGGCGGCGGATCGGCGGTGGGTGGGGTTCGTCGAGGCGGCGGCGGCGCGAGTGGCGCCCGCGAGCCGGGAAGGGCGGCGGCGGGCGGCGGCGTCGGAGGACCACGCCGTCCCCATCCGTTAAGGTGGGCGGGGTGGCACTGCAAGGCGGCGAGGCGGGAGAGGCCGGTGTAAGGCGCCGCCGGCAGGTGGTGGTGGGCGGCGGGGAGGTGGTGGGCGCGAGCAGCAAGCGGCGGCGGATCTAGCGGCGGGAGGAGGTGGCGGCGGATCCGTGGAAGAAGGCGGCGAGGCGGCGCGCTGGCACGGGCGCAGCGGATCTCAAGGCGGGGCGGGCGGGGAGAAGAGGCGGGCGGAGAAGAAGAGGTGGGAGTGGGAGGCTATCCCGTCGGGTTGGGCCCTCGACGGGATACCGTCCCGTAGTCGCCCCCGAAAGAAAAGACCCTATTTGTAATTTTGTATACCGCTATATCATTACAAAAATCATGAATTGCGTCCGAAAGAATAACCAACAACGCCCAAATTATACAAGGAACAAAAGAAAAATTACTTAACAACAGAACAAACTTGTGAATTGTGATGTGATCACCACAGGGGAGACGAAGATTCTCAGGCGCGAAGATGTGAGCTTCAATGCCGATCTTGCTTAGCCAATCTTGTCGAGGCTGTCGGCGACCGCCTTCATCCTGGGCCGGAGCTCCGGGTCGGCCTCCGTGCACGCCAGCGCGACGTGGAACGCCGCCACCACCTCCTTCTTGGGCAGCGGCGGCGCCTCCCGGAGCAGCGCCGGGTCCACCATCTCCGCCACCGGTCGCGCGTCCTCCTCGAACCCGCGCCGCACCCACCGCACCACCTCCGGCACCGCCGCCCCGTGCTCCCCGCTCCCGGACCGGTCCGTCGTCGCTGCCGACGACGGCGCCGAGAACGACGCCGACGTCGACGGCGACGCGTGGTCGCCCGGCCCCCTCCCCGTCAGCATCTCCAGCAGTACCACGCCGAACGAGAACACGTCCCACTTCTGCGCCGGCCGCGCCCCCGCCACGCGGGCCTCCGGGGCGCCGTAGCCGACGCCGGCGGTGCGGTCGTGCGGCGCCGGCTTGTGTAGGGGATGGCGCCGCCGAGGAGGCCGCCGCCGCCCCCCGAGGGCGGCGGGTACAGCGCCGAGTCGGGGGCGCAGCCGGCGACGGCGAGGAGGCGCGCGAGGCCGAAGTCGGCGACGCGCGGGGAGAAGTCGGCTTCGAGGAGGATGTTGGAGGGCTTGACCTCGCCGTGGACGAACCGCCGTGGGCTGCAGTCGTGGAGGTAGGCCAGCCCGCGCGCCGCGCCCTTGGCGATCTTCAGCCGCGTTGACCACGACAGGACGGGTTGACCAGGCCGGCCTGAAATGTCAGTGACACAGCATAAGACCGTGACTTGGTCAATAATCGATTTGCATATTAGTCCATGTTTACAATATAGAGGATTGCTAGTGGCATGGAGCGCCAAATTGCCCTCCTAGTAGTAGTTGGGATTTGGAAATACTCACCCCGTTTATTTGTTGAACGTCTTTGACTTTTTACCACGTCTTTGACCATTCATCTTATTTAAAAATTTAATGCAAAGATATAAAAAAAGACATATTTAAAGTACCTCTATTGATAAAACAAATCACAACAAAATAAATGATATTTACAAAATAATTTGAATAAGACGAATGGTCAAAAGCGTGTCGAAAAGTCAAAGACGTCAAACAAAAAAACGGAGGTAGTAGTATGTAAAAATTAAAACATGCAAAATTCTGACTTAAGACTTCTAGCCATTCTTATTTCTCTTAGCTCAATGCTTCAACTTACCTACATGGTTTCTTCGATTTCTAATTTACTTTTCAAAGCTCTCCAAATATGAAACATTTAAGTACTTGAGCTTATTTAAGCCCCTTTTTGAAACGCTCGAAGAGAGTAATCACAACCATTTAGCTATTCGATCGCATCCATATCTTTGCCTAATTTATCTACCATGTGCAGAGTAGACGGGGAGCACATCTAGCAACACGATCCGATAGATCATGCATTGATACTATATTTAACTATATATACACACTACCATTAGTATTTAGTGGTAACAGATAGTGCCCACGAGGCCACGACTAGAGGCAATTAATTTAACTAGCACAGCAATATGGATCTGTCGCAGCAGATCAAAGTCTGCATAATTTATTTTTTTTCACAGCCACATGATGCTGTCTGGTTTGATGCTGTCTGGTACTGGTTTTTCTTTTCCAGCCCCCATGTGCATCTTGGATTCAGGATGTCTCAAGGGGGGCTTGTACAGTCAGCATTGGTTCTGGATGCTGTGGTTGACTGATTGATCATGTATTCCTTGGGATGTTGGCATGTTGCAGAGGGTCTTGTAGTTGTAAGTCAGCGATTAATTCTTGACGCTGTGGTCGATTATGGTCTTGTTTATTTATCTGTGGTCAATTCGATCGTGTTGTTCACTTGGCCAGGTTTATTTATTAGGAGACCTTTGTACGGGACAATTGTTGCTGATTTCGGTGTAGCTACGTACAAAAGATATTTTGGGTGAAACAGAGCCCGCCATTTTAATGCAAAACGGTGTGATTCGATATTCAATATTACTGCTCTGCTAATAGTCAAGACAAACCATAGTTGTAAGAGATTATCGCATATTTGGCCTATAGTTAAGATGCAATTCCATATATACCTTCTATATATGGTAATTGCATATATGCCCCATAGTTGATGGGTCAATTGCACATTTGTCCTTTTTTTCCAAGCTTTTGCCAATTTTTATAGGTGAAATACCCATTCTACCTCTATAGTTAAGTGTGCATTTCCTTTAGTGCTAGCCCAGGTGAGAAAGCGATACATGTAACATGTGTGCCAATCCCACTTGGAACCCAGAGACATTGCGGTGCTAGAGACGAGAAGCCATCGGAGTCGGAGATGGAGGCAGCGTAGGAGATGAGGCGCCTCACCTAGCTAGTCGCCCCGTGGCTTAGATGGGGGTGGCACGGTGGAGTGACAAGTAAGTTACATGGAAGAGCCACACTACAGGGGTATAAGAGAGTAATTTTAGCAAAAACAAAACTTGAAGAGGGGCAAAGGCCCAATTGGCCCCACTAACTATGGGCATATATGGAATTACCATGTACAGTAGGGCATATATGCAATTACACCTTAACTATGGGCCAAATATGTATTAATCTCTAGTTAATTAAGGTGTTGTTCTTTTCGGTTAAAACCGGCTGAAAATTATAATTGAAAAAAGTTATGACCACTTGAGAGACCTTGAAAAGTTCCAAAAAATATATAAAAATTGTTTTTGAAACTTTGAGAATGATTACTTAGAACCTTAAAAAAAAAGATCCCACTACAGCTCAGTTGTCCAATTTTTTTTTTTAAAAAAAAATGGACGCTTAGACAACTTATTTCAAATAGATACAATGTGCATCTGAAACATACACAATATTTCTATTATCATAAAAAAAATGCAAAGCTAAACTAAAAGCGTTTATGTGTGTTGTGTCCTGACTATTAGAAAGACATGTTGTTGAATTTTAACTAAAAAATAATTAAAATATTCCTCGAATAAAAAATATCAGTAGAAAAACTAAAAACATCTGCCATAACAATGGTAGAGCAATAGCGGCCGCCGACAAAATTGACCCAGCAAAAAAGCCGAGTGTATGTTGTGTTTGATTTTAATGTATGTAGTGATAGGGTGGACAAATAGGGTAGAGGATAAATAATATAAGAAATAGAGGGCATGGATTTTTGTTGGTTACGATTGAAAAATAGAGAGTTGAATAGTGATAGGGGGATAGGGTTGAGAAATAGAGCGTACAAAAATAGGGTTGGGGTTTAGAGCTACGCTAAAGAGCGCTTTAAAATGTCATATTGTTTGTTAACAACCCTATATAGCATGAGCACTGTCCCAAACGTTCTTCTTCCGTCTCCTTTTACAGCATACAAAGCTGTCAGCCTTTGTCCAGTTAAGCCTAAAGCCCCCAAAGCCATCACCAACCAATTAATACTCTATGCACTAAACCCATCACTAATCAAGTAAGGAAAGCGTTTATCATGCGCATCACCAAGGCGTGCCGGCCTCCATCCACGCTATCAATCATCACCTTTGTCTTTTGCTTTAGTCTCTGCCTTTGGCTCCCATGAATAGCTTTCAGGGTTTAGTTTAGCACCAAGAGTATCAATCATACTGTTAGGGACATGACAGTGACAGGTCTCAGGTATGAAGGAGAGATTGTTCTAAAGACACCTTCCATCAGCAGCCTTTTGTTTCTCCCTTCCTTGGCCTGTCAGCATGCCCAAGTGAGGCAAATGCCTTTGGCTTGATATGATCTGATGTCAAAGTGCTGGCAAAACTCTAATTTTGACGAAGCATGGCTCTATTTTTTTCTGTCATGCTACAAAAACAGTGTAGAGTATATTCAGCGGCTATGATGCAATGTTAGATCTTACTGGTCATGATCTATTATGAATATTAGCCTAAGCCTAAACATGATCACTGTTCTTATGCGGAATAGATTAACTGACCAGAATTTGTTGATGCCGTTAGTGCCGTGTAGTTGATCTGTAGGAGACAAGTAGAAGGATCGGCGTCCTTCCGAACGCCACCTACATTAGGCGAACACTACCCTTCGGGTCTCTCCCAGCGCAATTAGGATCGGTGTGAATAATGGGGTGAGTGAACCGAGAGAGAGATCGTTACCTCTCCTCCGGGGCGGCCATCCCTTTATATAGCGCTGGAGAGACTCGGGGGTAGCATGTCCAAACGGGAGGGAAACGCCTCCGATCATGGCATGTAATTTAGTGCAATTAATTGCGTTAATTAGGGCAATTAAATGCATTGATTAGGATACGATTTGAAATCCCGCAAATGGTGCTTGATTAGGCAGGTGTTTTATTAGGGGACGTGATAGTTTAGGAAGGTGTTTAGTGCATTGTTCCCTTAACCATGCCTAAGATCAACCAACGTGCAATTGCCTGTGTTTGCCACTGCCTTCCCACTCCCCCCTTCTCCTCCCACTCCAGGCGTGCCGCCCCTCCTTGCTCTTCCCCCTCTTTCTCCTCACTATCTGGCTACTTTGCGCCCCTCCATCGATCGCCACTGCAAACCCACCTACCCATGGCTGGCAGCGCATTGCTGCCTCGCTGCTCTGCCCCCGTCTTCCTGCTGCCACACACGCTGGCCCCGCCCACTCTAATCCGGCTGTCATGTGTCAATCCATGCGTTGCTATGACCAACCCCATATATAGTTCTGATGTCCCTAAATTTGTCTATTGTGTGTCGATCCATTCGCCATCGTGACCACTTCCATAGTTCTCGTGGTGTCTCCTCCCAATCCCCTCCCCATCGATTGGCCATCGCCGCCTATGCCTCCCTGTAAGCTTAGATCGAGGGCACGAGGAACCCACCCCTAACCTTTTCTTCGCGACGATCATAGATAGATAAAAGGAGGCGCAACATATCCTAGGTGAGGTAGCTCTAGAAATCGCATGCGGTTTAACTATTTGACTCCAAACAACAGCTGAAATTGGGTCATTGGATCAAGCAAAACAAATCGCAACCAATAGTTTGGTTGTGCGGGCGCATTCTGAAAAATGGGTTTGCCTAATGACTCGAAATTAAAAAGGCCATATCTAGCAAGGGATCAGACACGGTACTCCTCTTGAACACTATCCTTTGGCCGTGCACATGGGGCACTAGGTGATGGGGGGCTCTTCCTCGGTTGCTCCCTCCAATTCCCTTATTCCCAGCCTCCTCCTTCACATTGGTGGGCACCCCACATGGCGCCTTGCCACGAGCACCCCAGCCAACGGCTGCCATCTATGAGCCCAACGTCTGTGTGGGCAGCACCCGACTTCAAAGGCCTCTCATCGCATCACGAGCCCAACGTCTGACAATGGGCTTTAGGTCTCTTGGGTCACATCTCCCCCAAAAAGCTAGCTCAATGAGGGGTGCACCCTCACCCTTATAAACCATGCTGAGGCCCTCCGCACCCCTATAAACCATGCTGAGGCCCTCCCCACTTCCAATGTGGGACTATTCCAACAATCTCCCCCTCACACATTGAGCCGAGAATGTCTGGAACCGGACGGGCCACCTAGGCTCTGATACCAATTGTTGGCCGGGCCGCCCACATGGCGCGCCCGCCGAGCACCCCCAGACCGTTGGCCTACCGCATACGCCGGCCCAACGTACAACAACGGGCTTTAGGTCTCTTGTGCCATATCTTTTAGGTCTCTTGGGCCATATCTCCCCCAAAAAGAGAGCTCAATGAGGGGGCGAGAATGTCTGGAACCGGACGGGCCACCTAGGCTCTGATACCAATTGTTGGCCGGGCCGCCCACATGGCGCGCCACCGAAAGCACCCCTGCATGGCCTACATCATCTGGCACGCCTACCAACTGACAACAACGACTTTAGGTCTCTTGTGCCATATCTTTTAGGTCTCTTGGAACCGGACGGGCCACCTAGGCTCTGATACCAATTGTTGGCCGGGCCGCCCACATGGCGCGCCCGCCGAGCACCCCCAGACCGTTGGCCTACCGCATACGCCGGCCCAACGTACAGCAACGGGCTTCCCACTTTTAATGTGGGACTATTCCAACAATCTCCCCCTCACACATTGGGCCGAGATGAGGGCCGAGAATGTCTGGAACTGGACGGGCCACCTAGGCTTTGATACCACTTGTTAGTGGGGCCGCGAGCTCAATGAGGGGGTGCACCTAGGCTTTGATACCACTTGTTAGTGGGGCCCCCAGACCGTTGGCCTACCGCATACGCCGGCCCAACGTACAGCAACGGGCTTCCCACTTTTAATGTGGGACTATTCCAACAATCTCCCCCTCACACATTGGGCCGAGATGAGGGCCGAGAATGTCTGGAACTGGACGGGCCACCTAGGCTTTGATACCACTTGTTAGTGGGGCCGTGCTGAGGCCCTCCCCACGGCCCTCCCCACTTTCAATGTGGGACTATTCCAATAATCTCGGCCTAGTGGGGCCGTGCTGAGGCCCTCCCCACTTTCAATGTGGGACTATTCCAATAATCTCCGGGCCGAGAATGTCTGGAACTGGACGGGTGGACGGGCCACCTAGGCTTTGATACCACTTGTTAGCTGGGCCGCCCACATGGTGAGGCCGTGCTCCGAGCACGGCCGACCTACAGCAACGGGTTTTAGGTCTCTTGGTACATCTCCCCAAAAGCTAAATCGATGAGGTGACACCTCACCCTTATAAACCACGCCGGCGCCTCCCACTTCCAATGTGGGACTATTCCAACACCTTCGGCGTCTCACTCGCCAGTCACCATCGATGCTGTCCACGGCGACGACGCGTAACACCTTCCACGCCAACGTCCGGCCGGTTTGGAGGGAGAGAACGGCACAGTAATCACAGCAGCTGCATCACGGCGCGCAGCTGTTTTGACTCCCAAGTCTCCAGCCCCAACGAACCTCACAACACGAAAGACTACGGGTGCGTCGGCGCCGCGCGGTGTTGGCCGGCGTGGATGGCAGCGCGTGGCCGTGGCCGTGGTCCAGGCGGGGAGACACGGCGGGGGGACACGGCGGCGCGTGGCTCTCCCTCTAGTCTCCTCTTGGAGGCTTCCTCTCCGAGCTGTGGCTCCCGTTTGCACTCTGTCACTGCATTCCCCGGGCCATGGATAACTCCTTCCTCCCTCCGCATGATTGGAGGAAGGGAGGAAACCGCTGTGTCGTTCGTGCTGGATTAATTCTCTCGGTTCATCCGTTTGCTCGTGTGGTTTGTGATGGCAGTACAGACTGTTCAGTACTCAAGAGTGCCAGCAGCTAGCTTGGACTATTGGAGAGAGTGTCCAGGAAATTCCAAGGAAGCAAAGAGACCGGCCGGATCACGGACTACGGGACTATGGTTATTTCTCCGAGCTAATTATGTTGGATTTCTTGAATCAAATTTTTTTTTTCTGAATATCCTCGCGGAGATCTTCAAAGGTCGTTGGACGCAAATGTTCCGGCCTCTCAAAAATCTCATCTTTCTGCGTTTAGCTAAAGAGTTAGCTGCCTTATCTCATTTTGGTCACACGCTGAAATCCATGCACAGTCCCTCTTTCTCTCCCTCATTGTATGATCCTAGAATTTCGAGAAAAATCAATCGAGTCATTCTTCCTTCTTTCTCTTTTTCCTACCCTCCTCTCCACCTTTGGTCGAGCCAAGTGATGCTTGCGGTTGCTGGCCACCACCGCCTGGACGGCTACTCCATGTCCGACCATGGCAGGTGATAGTCGGCTCAGGAAGAGAGGAGTAAGGACCTAATTGTTTTTTAAAAAAAATTAGTTTTTTTTTTTGCAAAAAACCAAGGTAGAAAGAGTAAAGCTATGCACGAATCTCAAGAAACGACCAACGACCGAGATAAAACGAGGAACTCCTAAATAGGTGGCATTCGGTACATGATAGGGGTGGATCAGGGGTTCTAACTCACCAAAGTTATCTTATAACATTTTATTAACTTAGCCAAACAATATTGTATTTTGTTGAACTGAAATAAACGAATTAAATTAATCTACCATATTAAGATGTAGGGATTCTATATTATAACCCCCAATTGATCAACCCTTTTCTTATAACCCCAAGTCATTTTTGATCTCACGATCCCTAAAAAGTGGGTATCACTTTATCAACCTCTGATAGCCCCCTCGGCTCGTTTTAATTGAATTTTTCAACAAGATTTGTGTTGCTGCAGGCCGCATATGACATGATTTGAAGAAGTCAAGGGATCTTTGGGCCTATCTTTGCATTTAGTATGAGTATAAATAGGAAATGAAGAAATTGAAGGCTTCAATTTTGATGAAAATTTTATTTAAAATAGGTCAAGGTCATCTGATGTCAATAACCATATTTCAAAGGGTCATGACATAAAAAAATGACTTATAAGAGGTTATAAGAAAAAGGGGAAATCAATCGGGGAGTCATAAGATAAAATCCCTATTAGTCCTAATATAATACTGTAGAAGATATATAAGGGCTGCTGGAGGAAACGAATCTAGAATCCTTTAGTGTAGTGTAAAAAGAGAAATAGTAATTTTAGAGAGATGGATAGAGAGGACATCAATAATATTTAAAAAAAGATATAAAAGGAGAGTTAAAAATGCTATAATATAGAAACCTACTGAAACAAAACGGATGTAAGCTACGGCAGTGAAGTCTAAAGTGCATCGCATCCTAATGGAACCGGTGATAGTAAGCACACAAAGTTGTAATCAAGTGATAAACTTAGCTTACCGCGCAGCGCGGTGGCGAGGTTGCCGTTGCCGACGAAGTCGGTGACGACGAGTTTCTCGTCGGGCGACCAGTAGTAGGCGCGCAGCCGCACCACGTTGGGGTGCCGCGCCCGCCCCACCGCCCGCGCCTCCGCCGCGAACTCCTTGCACCTGTCGACGCCGCCCTCGCCGCCGCCCAGCCGCCGCACGGCCACCGGCGTCGTGCCGTTGCCCACCACCACCTTGTACACGATCCCCTTCCCGCCCTTCCCCAGCACGTACGCCGACGACCGCAGCAGCTCGTCCAGTTCCACCCGGAACCCGCGGTCGATCGCCACCAGCTCGCTATCGCCGCCGCCGCCCTCCCCGTCGTCCGACGACCCGTCCGAGTTGCCGGCGCTTGTCCCTCCGCCGTGGCGCCCCCACAGGCAGCGGCAGAGCCCTCTGTCGCTGCCATCGTCGTCGCCGTCGTGTTCGACGGCGCGGCGGCGGCGGCGGCCTTCTCTCCGGTCCTTGAGCTTCCAGTATATGTACACCAGCATGATCCCGACGAGGGCGACGACGGCGGCGTCGGCGACGGAGATGAGAGCTATCAGGCTCGTCTTGATTGCGCGGCGCTGGTCCGGCAAGGTGGAGGCCGACGACGGGCTGGTCGTCGCCGGCGGCGAGGGCGACTGCGTCGGCGGAGGGACGGCGCGGCAGGGGACCTGGAGCGGGAAGCCGCAGAGGTCGGGGTTGTTGAGGAAGGCGGTGGGGCCCTGGCTGGCGAGCGAGCCCGTCTGGGGGATGGCGCCGGAGAGGTTGTTGAAGCGGAGGTCGAGCGTCACGGTCGCCGGCAGCCGGCCGAGCTCCGGCGGCACGACGCCGGAGAACCGGTTGTGCGAGAGGTTTAGCGTGCCGGCGAGCTTCGGGAGCTCGCCGAGGTCCGGTGGGATGGAGCCGTTGAAGCCGTTGGAGGACAGGTCGAGCTGCTGCAGGTTGGCCATCTCCGGCCATATGCCGGCCGGCACCTTGCCGGAGAAGGCGTTCCTGGCCAGGACGAGCCGCTGCAAGCTCCGGCAGTTGCGGAGGTCGAGCGGCAGCGCGCCGGAGAGCGAGTTCCGGGACACGTCAAGGTTCTGCAGCCGCGGGAGGTCGCAGAGCGCCGCTGGTAGCTTGCCGGTGAGCGCGTTGCCGTAGAGGTAGACGGAGTGCAGGGACGACGCGTTGGAGAGCGCGGCGGGGATGGCGCCGGCGAGGCGGTTCCCGTGGAGGTTGAGCCGCCGGAGGAAGAGCAGTGAGCCGAGCTCCGACGGGATGTAGCCGGAGATGTTCTTGCCCGCCAAGGCCACGCCGACCACGCGCGGCGGCTCGCCGGCCGCCGGCGAGGAGGAGGAGGACACGTTCGCGCAGGTGATCCCCGGCCAGCGGCACGGGTCGACGTCGGACTCCGACCACGCCGAGAGCACCGACGACGGGTCCTCGGTCGCCGCGGCCTTGAACGCCAGCAGCGCGAGGCCGTCGGCCGAGAGCGCCACGGCCGCCGGCGGCGGCAATGCGAGGAGTAGGAGCAGGAGGAGAATTGTGGTTGGAAGTGTCCTCATTAGCCAATGCTTATGCTCCTCTTCCCTTGCCTTCTTCTTGGTCTTGTTGGGAGCTAACTACCTAGTGTTGAGGTCAGTGTGTATGAGAGACAGAGAAAGGGGATATGCAAGCTGACTCTGTAGTGAAGGTTCTATATGTTGGCACCTTGGCATGCAACTGAACTGTTGTTAATCTAGACTTTTAAGCACTGTTTTTTCTATTTTATTTTATTCGACTTATCTTCTTGAGATAGGCTCGAGAGTTTGATGCACTTCGTTTAAGGTCCAGTTCTTTTCAGCTTATCAGCTTAACGAGATTAAAAAACTAGATTCAAAAAATATTTTTTAAAAAAATTGAAGATAAGTAAATATACAAATAAGTCATAAGTCAGATAAACTGAAAAGAACATGTCTAAAAAATGCAAGGATGGACATGATCTAGACCGTTGATTTCTTGATCGGACCCCTGCACATATGCATTTTTTTCGACCACAATAAGTCTTATCTTTTTTTTTTTTTACACTTTTGGGGTATGTTTGGAATGCATGGATTTTACGGCATAGTAATCTAGAAAAATTCCATATTCCAAATAGGTTCTCAAGTGTGCGACGGTAAGAGGACACACTAAATTTTGCGTGGGTGACAAGTAGGCCATGGGTTTGAGCGCATGCAGTGTTGAAAATTTTGTAGTGTTGTAGTGCACGTTGGTGGTGATGGATGGTGGTGAGCAATTGGTTATGTGTGGACATGGGCAATGGTGGACGTCTTCATTGGGGTAGGGCCCCAGGGCGTGCAAATGGAGCTCATGGTTAGAGAGAGAGGGAGGGATGGGTGAATGTGGAGGAGGGGAGTAGAAGGGAAGCAAAGTGGAGGGAGAGATCAGAGGAAGGAATGTTGAGCCTTAAGTGTGCATAAGTATATAGTACTACGATGAGGCATGAGCAGAGATCGATGAGCATGGCTAGCTACTAGCAAAGCAAGCTATGGCTAGCAACGGCAAAGCAAGGCAGGGCAAGGCAATGGAATGATGGATGGAGGAGGGGCGTTGCGGATAGCCAAAGGCTGGGCGGACGCCGGACGGCCATGTCTAATCATGCTGCTCATGCATGCTTATGGGCTTTGGTTGGGTTGGGTGGCTCGGTTGGTGGCCTCGCTACCTCTGCTTTCTTTGGCCCCGTGCGATTGCCGCCCGGACGCGCGTGCGCGTGCGTTATATATTGATCCGTCCATACGATGCGATGAACTGATCCAAGCTGGTGATCCTTGCCTCCTAGCTTGGCCGTCGGCCGGTTCATCACAGCCGCGTACACAAGATCAAATTAATGCCTAGTGCATTGGCATATGCACATCGATCATCCGTGGATTATAACCTAAATTAAGCTTAGTGAGCTTTAAGAATGGTTACCGAGAGTTTTGAGATGGCGGCATGATTAATTAGCTACCGGCAATGCAAATCCTCTGCTGCCCTGGGCCTGATGAGAGCTACTGAGCTAGTGCTGCCATGGATCTTTACAGACAGGAGGTACGCATGATTGGGTTTGTGCATGCTGCCCTTAACCAGTGTCTTTGCATCCCGGTTTAGCTGTTTGTGATGAGCTGCCAGGGTATCCTAAGTGCAAGCGCTCCATTGCAGTGCAGTAGGTGTGCAGTGTCCTATCAAAGGCCATATATATGTGTCCTGTGCTATCTTGACGGGTCATGGCAAGTGCAGGTTGTTATTGGGCAGACGATCCTGACTAAAATCTAGTACTGTTGGCTCATCAGACGGCAGCGTCACCCAGTTATGCAGCCTGCAGTACGATCTCACCGACCCTCAGGGACGGAGCTAGCCCTGAACGGCAGAATAGTGCCACAGCTTGTGATCCATCCAGATTTCCCTCACCTCCTGGTCTCCTGCTTCCAGAAATCTGGAACTAATGAAACTGATACAGTCTGCACACTATGTCAGTATCATTGCCCAGGCTTCGGCCTACGAATGCCGTGCATTGCGGAAGAATTCGGTGACTGGTGGATCTGCATGCGGATGAAAGTTCCCAAGAACCAGAGGAAGCAATTCGATGGTCTCATCATCTTCGTCTCATGGAATGTTTGGTTGGAGCGTAATGAGCGGATTTTCCGAGTAAAGCTTCGTGATGTTGGGCAGGTCCTTCAGAGCATTAGTCAGGCCTTGCTAGATTGGATGTTGGCATTCGGGTTTGATGATTTTGGCTGAGTAGTTTCTTCATTGCTTTTTCTTCTTTTCTTTTCTTCTAGGTTTCTTCTTGTAACTGCCTGTTGGCTACTTCTTTTCCTAAGTTTGTAAATGCTTCTCTTTCTCTGTCTTAATGGAAATGGCAGAGCCACCGACTTTGTTTCAAAAAAAGAAAAAAGTATCATTGCCCCGTAGGTAGTGATTGGGTTCCATCGCCAGAACAGAAGCAAACCGTTTCCATTCAGGCCCATCAGTTCCATCGCAAGACAAAGCATTGTTCCAGATGCTCGAACTATCAATCAATTCAGCGCACAGACGTGACATGACAAATCCATTATATTTACTATTTCATATATATCTCACGCATGCTCCATTCCATGCAAAATAAAATTTACAATTCATATGAAATCAACATCTACCTTTCAATATATATTTTTTTCAATTATTCGACGCCACCTCTAATCTGATACCCCTCGATACTCATTTTGATACCGTCGATCTGGTATGCTCTATACTCAAACCAATACACGGCGTTACCTTCAATACTCAATTGGATACCCAGTGCGCTTAATATCCCTGATAACCAGCCTAATACCCTTGTGCGCTTAATACCTCTTATACTCAAGATAATATCTACTTTTGTGTTACTTGATGATCGGTGATAGTATCAAATAAGGCATGAACTCCCCTAAAGAAAAGAGAAAACTTCTCTGGTGCTTGTGAATAATATGGACCGTCCATCCCTTCGGATCTGACGATGCACGGTAATAGGTACGAAGGCAAAGGTACAAAGGTACCGATGGAGGTACATAGGTACGGAGGGTAACCAGGTCATTCCACATCAAATTAATTAGGGGCAAAGGCATCATGTGAGATTTGGAACTGATGCCTCCTCCATCGTCGTTGGCTCAACCTCCGCGCCAAGGTGCGGCCCTTTCACGTCGCGCCCCTCCGCCGGGCTAGCTCCAGGATGCTCCTCCTCCCCTCCGGCGAGATGGCCACGTTGCTGAGGCCGGGGGGAGGGGCGCGACACATGATGGCGAGGTACTCGCTGTTCCTCTGCAGCGCCGCCAGCCACCGCCGTGCGGCGAGGGCCTAGCCGGAGCGGAGCAGCGGGTGGTAGAGCTGCGGCACTGTCATCTCGTCGTACTCCGCGTTCACGATCCAGGTGATCTGCAGCGAGCACGAAGCACAAATAAAGGCATCAGATTCATCAACATCTGATGGCAAAAACCTCACCTTTATCGTACTAGCATGCATGGTGAAATGAGAAATACATGAATGGCTCACTTGCCCGTCTAATCCGCCGTGATGGGCAAGGGCGCCATCGACGGAGACGTCGACCACGCACCATTTGCCCGGCTCCAGCGGTTTGCTCCGCCTCGCGAACCTGACGATGCGGACTGGCACCTGGGGCGACAGCACCCTCAGCTCAACGTTCATCTGCAAGTGCCGCCGACGAACTCATCAAGGACGATCAATCGGGGACATGACAATGCGAGCCGCCGGTGCAGCCGACGCCGCGCACTCCAGCCAAGAACACGGCGAAGGTTTTGAGTTAAAACCAAATCAATTTGGGAGAGATAATCAGATCGGATTACCCACTAATCCTCAACTAATTACCAAACCGCCACTCGTTACAAATTTTCCACTTCCCTAAATGCCCTTCTATGATCGACGGTCCACGTGAAGGTACCTCTAGGTACCTCGCAAACACCGTAGCAAACCTCAAGAAAAGAAGTACTCTGGGCCAGTAGTAGTCGGAGGAAAGCAAGAGCAAAGAGAATTCCAATTTGTGCCGTGTCATTTTAGTTTAACCCTGTGCTATTAGATAGGACTGATTGGCATTTCAAGTCACAAAAGATGAGATGAAACCTCCAAACGAAGTGGATCAAACAGTCTTCTGTGAGAAGAATAGAGTAAAACGAGTATAGTCCTGTTCTTTTAGATCCGCCACATGTACCTCTCTAATAATGTGATATATTTATGGCAATTACCTTTTTGAACGAGTATTACCATATTATACAGGTATCGTGATACCTACTTCAATTTGATGATATTTGCGATGATATTTTTGCGCTTAATATCCTCCTTATACTCAACATGATACCTTTTCTTTTGTTGATGATCTTCAATACTTGACTATACCTCCCAGTTCCCACGCTCAGCTTGACACGCATACACTTAATATTCTTGATACTCAACAAGATACATACATTTTGTGTTGATGATCTCCGATAGTTGATTGTACCCCATGATTTTTAAAATACTTCAAGATTCGATGATAAACTTAAGGATACTTGATGATAATTTGTTTTGAAACCTGCTTGAGCGAATTATTCAGAAGATATTTGCACTGATATATGGATTTTTTATACCTAAAACCTGCAAGAAAAAACATGGTGCAGCCACTAGAATGCATGAAAGAACTTTTGATTTCTCGTGTGTTTCTATGATATCTCATGGTTTCTCATGGGTTCTTGGTGCTTGTCACATAGCGGTACCGTCCGAACAGTACACACCCTTTCACTTTTAGAAGATCAATGTAGACAAGAATTACATATATAAGGGTCCAAATGCTAATGTAGTGCATACACATACACATGGATAGAGATTTAGATAATGATTTGACCTGTCTGGTCCTTACCTTACCCGATAGCTAGGTTGAGGTCGAGTCGGGTCCCCCGGTTCCAATTGAGTTGAGTCCGAGCCAACTATTGCCCTAACCCGATCTAACCAGACCACTCCTCATCGTTGGATCTAAATCCTAGTGATGGTATTTGGCCACCTCACCCAATCATTTGCCCAACAGCCCAACCCAATCCCAGTGACGTCTGTGACTCCGTCCCTCCCCTCATAAAACAAGCCCTAGCCGCCACTCTTAGTGCCCTCCTGACCCCCTCTTTGCGACTATGTGAGTCCTCCCCCATGCCTAAGTCCCGACACCTTCCCACCTCCTCATGACCTCTTCTCCAACCTTCTCACGATGGCGGGCCAACGGCGTGCCTCTCCACTAGCCCACCTCCCGTACCTCTGCTCCCACCTTCTCATAAGTGGCATCGTGCTTTCCTACCTCCCATGGCAGCTCCTCATCAAGTTCCAACCCACAAGACAGTGCCTCCCCATTGATCCATGGCGGGTGGCTTCCTCCTCCTCCTCTACGACATCATGGCGGCTCCCGAGATCCTCCTCTTCTGCACAACAATGGGCGGGATGGAACCATGGTTGTTCTCTCTTTGCATGGGGTCACCACGGTGGTTCTTTTCTCCCCACACCAACGACAGCTTCCTTCGACCCCCAAAGGGCAGCATCTTCTTGCACCTTTCCTTGGGTCAAGGCGAGTCAGGGCCTAGCAGGGCATATTGGGTTTGGGTCTGGGTGTTGTAATGGTATCCTGTTGAGGGCAGGGTTTGTCAGGTTAAGGCGATACCCAACCCGACTCGACCCATCTAGATCTCTACATATGGAGAGAGTGATGTGATTTGATTTTTAATGCTTTTGACAACACAACCTGAAATTTTTTTATGTGTGCCTCAAAATGACATTAAGTTTGTTGACCTTTCATCAAATTACATCGGACACGCGAATCTCTTTGATGACATTTTCAACATTTTCTAGCCTTTTTCCCTATTCTCACCGACACCTAGGCCCCACCTGTTAGCCTCTCTCCTTTCTTCTTCTTTATCCCTCTTTTCTCATTCCTTCCTCCTTTCGCATCTCTCTCGCTCTCCGACCTCCCCGGCGACCACACATTTGTGCCCCGCCTCCGCAGTTTGTCCCTTGTTGCGCCGCCTATCCCACATCTCGCTCTCCACCGTCCTCGGCGAACATGGCGACCACGCATCCGTCTCCGCCATTCGAGCCATCGCCTCACGTTTGTGCCTGCCTACACCGTGCATACCATCGCCGGCGGCTGCGCCAGTCTCCACCGTTGCTGCTGTCCGCTCATCGCCGCTCGCTACACCTTGAGGCAGGTCATTCGGTGTGACTAAATACATGACGCAATGGTGTGTAGGTGTGACACAATCAAATACATAAATACAACTAAATACAAGACCAAATACATCTATCACAGTATGACAAAAATGCCACTTATACATTCTTTTAACCTGCCACAAATCATGAACACTTGGCGACATGACTAAGGTCCAGTTCTTTTCAGCTTTTCAGCTTAACGACTTATCTATGTTTTAAAAAAACATATGATTTGAGTTTTTGAGTCTATTTTTTCACTGTTTTGAAGGTGGGTCCTAACGCTTTAAAAAACAAGTCAAATGAAATGGATTCGAATCTCGAGACTATCTCAAGAAGCTCTCGAAATTCAGTCATTTAAGCCGTTCAGCTGTTCAGCCGTTCAGATCAGCTCAAAAGAACAGGGCCTAAGGCTCTGCCCCTTAAAGGCCTTGTACATTTCAGCTTACCGTAGCGTATCATAGCGTTTCAGCAAAATTTGAGTCTTTATAAAGAGATTTAAATATTTAAAAAATAATTTAAAAATAGTTTTAGGATATTTAAAAGGACTACGAAAAAGCTAAGAAAAATCATTACAAATTATTACACCAAATAAATTTATATAAAAAGATAAATTTTCTTTGAAACACTACTTCTATTCTACACTGTTTTGAAATATAAAAGGCCAAAAACGGTATAGTTATATTATAGTTAGTAGTAAAAAATTCCAAATGGCTGTCGGCCCAAACATCCAAAGGCGCAGCCCGGCACACACGGTCGAGCAGCCACACGCGGAAGCAAGTCAAGCAACCCACAGAGAAACCGACACGTGAAATGAAGCACCTGACCTGTCCTGTCCTGACGCACCCGACCCTTCCCCCAAGGCCCCAACGAACCAGCAGCGCCAGCGCCTACCCAGGCCGAGCCGAGGCCGAGCTGAGCCTAGCAGCATCAGCAGCAGCAGCAGCATCCCCCGAGCGAGTCGCACTCGCATCGCACGGCGCGGGCAGCACAGCACAGCAGCGCGTCCACCGAGCTCGTCTCCACGTCGTCTTCCTCCCTCCGTCCGAAAGCGATCCAGGTGATCCATCTCGCGCCCGCGTCTCCCCTTCCACTCTCTCCCGCTTCTCCCCTCGCCCGCCCGCCCGCCCGCCCGCCCGCCTCCAGCTCCAGATCCCGAGGCCCCCGATCCGCTCGCCGCCGGCCTCGCCGGATCTGGCGGCGGGCTCCTGGCGGCTTCGAGCGGCGTTCTGCCGAGCCCGTGCCCCCGGCTTTGTCTGGATCGAGGAGGAGGAGGCCGCTAGGGTTTAGGTGTGGCTGGCCTTCTGGGAGGCTTTGCGATTTTATTTTTTTCGTCTTAGTCTTTAGGGTTAGCGACTTGGGGGTGCATCGGGCCGGGAGATTACAGAATTTGGTACTCTCTAAAATTCAAATTCAAGATTTGCCACTGTGGCCCACTGTCATAGACATGTTCAGTCCCACATGTCAGTGTCACATGGTACATGGCGGTGTCACATGGTGCGAGACTTGAGCGTCAAATTCTGAAATTTTCCGCAAGGGGCCTGGCTAAAATTTTTCCCAAGGGCTATGGATGGGCGATTGCAACAAGTAGCTTAGTCATTTGATTTGAACAGAGGAAACTAGGGTTTTATAAGGTGTAGTTTTATTAGGTTTGGTTTTAGTTCCAGTAGGTTGATTGCGGCTTTTTCTTTAAAAGGAATGCAACTTGCGAGACTGGAGCCACAGTGTGCAGTAGACATGAAATTCCTTCGTGGGTATTTAAATTGTTGTCTATAATTTAGGTTATTGTTCTGATGCTCGCTGCCGCGTTTCAGTAATTACGTTGTGCTTATGGAGCGTTTCAGGTTGTTAGGATATGCTTTTGTGAGTATCATGAACTCAAAACGTAAAATAGCAAGGTTTTGGAATTCTTTATGGAGTAAGTGTTTCCATATTTCGCTGTATGGAAATCCAGCGTTTTGGAGCACATCGTGCAATCATAAATTTATAGTTTGCATGCATGGTAGCTATCACATGGAATTAGTCTAAAAGCACTAGGCTTACAGTTTTGGGATTTGGGTGGCATAATGCATTATAACGCTGTACTGTAGTAGAATTGTGGAAACTGACGTCTATATGAAATTTCTGTGCTTAACAGAGGGCGTCAATTGTGTGGTCCATGGGATTACTAGTAACTTAGTGTTTCAATGCCCTGTTCTGTGCTCTAATGGATATAAACCACTGAAACAATCTGGGCAGCTAATTTGATTGCTACTTTGTTTCGACAGAAGTCTAGTTTAAGTTCCAATTCGTGACATGATTGTGGGGTCACTAGTAGGATTCTGCATTTTGTTGCGCGCTGAAGATCTTTCGCTATTGTTTTTCAGTAGGAAAGAGGTGCTTACTTGTTTTGAGCAGTTAAATTGGCCTTCCGTTTTTTTTAAAAAATATTAACTTTTAGGCTGTCTTGTACTACTAATTCTGGGATGTTATATTGAATCTTCAAAATTGTCTAAAGAATTTCAGATCCTTAGATAGATGGGGTCTTGAGATGGTTATATTTTGAATGTAACTTTTAGCTTATATATGTGCTCTTTGTGTGACCAATTCAGGTTTTACTTTGTGCCACTTCATGTGTCCATTGACAATGGAGTAATAGCTGCCCCTTGTCTGTGACTGAGTTGCCATGGGAAGCAGTGGAGCAGACACACCGACTAAGGCAAGCAAGACTTCTGCGCCTCAGGTTTTCAATGCTGGCCCTGTTCTGTACCCAAAAATAGTAAACGTGTCCTTGCTGACCAGTGACCACTCATCCTTTTTGTAACAGGAACAACAGACACCTGCTACTTCAAGTGTTGCAACACCAGCTGTTTACGCAGATTGGGCCAATTTTCAGGTCAGCAAGCTTTTGTCCCATTTAGGAGGTTGGTGAGTAACGTTTATGCCACCTTGGCTGCTAGCATGGGGGAAGTGGGGAGATGGATATGTAGGAAGCAACACCTTGTTTCAATAAATAATACCAAATATATTTCCTCGCCTTGAATGGATAAAGACTGAATGATCGATACTTATTTTTGAGTGCAGCCTTTGAGAGCTGGAATCAGAAAGAAATTATATTGTTTGTTTTAATATTTCTTTTCCTTTGTATGGGTGCAAGAAATGGAAAACCCTTTTCGCGCATGATATTATGCTGCATTTATTACCTCCTTGATTTATCTATGCTACCAATGGAGATTGGAGACATTGCAACTATTTTTCCAGTGTTGCTTATTATTTTATGCACTGCTTTTTGTAGGCATACCCTCCAATTCCACCACATGGGTTCTTCCCGTCACCTGTGGCGTCAAGCCCACAGGGTCATCCTTACATGTGGGGAGCTCAGGTGAGGATTTTACCTTCTCCTATAAGGGGTTTAATTTCTCTTTTGTTTTGTTTCATTTTTCTCTGTGTCAGGACTCCAGAATGTTTTCTCAGAATTTCTGAAAGTCTTCACATATTTAATAGGGGATGGCTTATGTGCTGGTCAAACCTGTGACAATGTTATGTGAATGTTTGAACAAAGTTACCTAATAGAAACAGTTGCCCTTATTGTATTTTTATGAAAATTGACATTATTATGTCTGGGGAATTCTTTGATTTGCTGATACTTTAGGTAAATCACTTATCAGCATCTGATACAATCACACAATATGTGGTACTTGTTTGGCTTGGGTACGGTCCTAGTATTGGAAATATTTGTTGATTGAGAAAGAAATAAAAATCGGATGTTGCCCAGAAACCTTTAGGTGCTTTCATGACCCATCAAGAAACCCTTCCCTAGAAGCCTAGCCCACAAGAGCCCAGTAACCTTCAGATTCTTTTATGGTCCATGAAGAAACCCTTCCCTAGAAGCCTGGCCCACAAAGGCACAAAGTGCTCAACTAAACCCTAGCATATAACACGTTTGCGTCTTTCTATATATCCAACTCGAAGCCGCCTCCCTCTTGCTGATCTATGTTGTTGTGATGGGGCAACATGAGTGAGCATGGTTAGGACTATGGTCTATGGTGGTCAGCGTGAGGCGCTTTCTCTTGTTGCTCTCTTTCCCTTGTTCAGATCTGCTACAAATGATCAGGAATTGTGCTTCGGTGGCGGTTCGCCGCTTCCCATATTCAGATGTGCTACATATGGTTAGAGTTTGTACTTGGGCACTTATCTTGTCCGGACCTGCTGCAAATTGTTAGGATTTTTGCTTTTGTGCTTCCCTTGTCCAGATCTGCTAGAAATGTTGAGGATTTGTACTTTGGTGCTTCTATACCAATGTACCAGTCGAGTCGGTCATAATTACACCGAGTTTTTTTACAACATCTGTGGTTGAAGAGGCAATATCATTTTAACACTATTGGGCGCTATTGAGTGAATTATAAATTTTCATTACAATGTGAAACTATTAGTTTGGATGATATTTGATTGTTTGAAATATAAATCTGGATCACACGTTCTACTGGTCCAGGGCCGTAGATAGCCATGTAAGTTTGGAAAGTGAATTCAATGGTTTAATCCATTGATTTTTGCTAGTGAATGTGTAGCGGTTGTAATAATTTATACACTTTAAGGAATATTTTTTTGTTCATGATTTCTTTACATTCTTTCAGCCTATGATACCACCTTACGGGACTCCACCACCGCCATATGTCATGTACCCTCCTGGTGGCATATATGCTCACCCATCTATGCCCCCGGTATTGTGAACACATTTCTTAGTTTAAATAATATTATTCTCCAAGTGATACTGTTGATAGCTGACCTTTGTTTTGTGATTGCACAAAAACTGCAGGTTGCACACCCATTTACTCCTTATGCTATGACTTCTCCAAATGGCAATGCTGATGCTACTGTAAGAAAAATCATCCTTAGCTTACTTTCCTCGTGCTTTTCATGGATTCTAATACATCTATCGTTTTCCAGGGAACTGCTGCTGCGGGTGGTGAAACAGAAGGAAAATCCTCTGAAGGGAAAGAAAAAAGTCCCATCAAAAGATCCAAAGGAAGTTTAGGTAGCTTGAACATGATTACTGGAAAGAACTCTACTGAACATGGTAAGACCTCAGGGGCATCAGCTAATGGAGCCATCTCTCAAAGGTCAGTGTCTGCTCAACTTAAATAACAATGACATTTTTTGCTTTTTTCATATATTCCTTTTGTGTTGGTAAAAGAATTGTCATTGTTGTTGCAGTGGGGAAAGTGGAAGTGAAAGTTCAAGTGAAGGAAGTGAAGCAAATTCTCAGAATGTAAACTCTGTTCCTGTAGTTTATTGTGTGTTTATACAAGTCAATAACAATTGCAAATTTTCATACTTTCTTTTTGGATGTCTAGACTGCATACTTGACTGTTGCAAGAATGATTCCTAGTGGTGTTGTCCTATGAAATATATCTTTTGTTTGATGTTCATTTTGTTCAGATATTCAGGCTTGCATGCTTGACAGTACTGCTTTTTATCATTGCCTGCGCCTGAGTTTAAATTCATTTGGTCTACAATGTCATACATGCTAAACCATTTAGCTGCTAGTAGCTTGGGAGAAGTCCTAATATTTTGCATCATTGAATAATCCTTACAGGATTCACAGAACAAGGAAAGTGGACAGGAACAAGACGGAGGTATGCCTTTGAAAATATCTCTGGCTGTCCATTTCACACTTAATCGAGCTCTTATTTTTTCTTTGCATGCTATCAGAAATTCGAAGTTCGCGGAATGGTATATCACGCTCACCATCTCAGGCGAAGTTGAACCAAACTATGGCAATCATGCCAATGCCATCAAGTGGTCCAGTACCTGGTCCAACCACAAACCTGAACATAGGAATGGACTACTGGGCCAACACAGCAAGCTCCACTGCTGTGCATGGTAAAGCGATTCAAACTGCTGTTCCAGGAGCTGTGGTTCCAGCAGAGCAGTGGATACAGGTTTCTCTTTGGTTTTTTAATAAATAAAATTGTACCGTTTCATTTTTTTCAAATGTGAATGCTATTGAAGAGTCACTAAATATCATTAGTTCTATGGATACCAATCTGATGTTTTACTGATTTTTCAAATGGATAAACTATTCATGTTGACTCTCCAATGATTCAGGATGAACGTGAACTCAAACGGCAGAGAAGAAAGCAATCCAACAGGGAGTCTGCTCGCAGATCTAGGTTGCGTAAGCAGGTAGTTATTTGTGTGTTGTGAGCGCTACTGGGTAGCATTATTGTTTGCAGAACCTCCAATTGATGAAGCACACTTGTGGTTTTTTCAGGCTGAATGTGAGGAGTTGGGCCAACGTGCTGAATCCTTAAAGCAGGAAAATGCTTCACTTAGAGATGAAGTGAACCGAATCAGAAAGGAGTATGATGAACTTCTATCAAAGAATAGCTCACTAAAGGTTTTCCTTCCACTTATTTCCTTCCTTGTAATTTGAAAGATATATGCTAACACTTGGGTTGATTGTCTGTTCTGTAGGAAAAACTTGGAGACAAACAACATAAAACTGATGAGGCAGGACCTGACAATAAGGTGCAACATTCTGGCGATGACAACCAGAAAAAGGAAACTAATTGAGCTGTCATGCAATGCTCCCAGGGCATAACCCTAACTAGATTATTGGCAGACGCAATTGTAGTATGCATATTAACTCCATACTGAATTGCTGTCAATTGTTACCAGGTCGTGATAATGATAATGTTAATGCCAACCTTGTGTGGCTGGTTCCTGTTTCAGATCTTTCTTGCCTTATCTTTTAGAAGTCAAGAAATGACTGGAAATGTAGGTTGACCCAGTTCACTGTATCTGTTAGAAATAGTTGATAAAACTCAAGTTTACAGATATGTATTGCTGACTATTATTGTTATGTATACCTGAAGAAATACTGCTATCTTTTAATTCAGACACGTTGAACATTTGGCTAAGCTTGCACTGTTGCCACGATTGTTTTTAATGTTTGGCATCAGTTTGTTCCCACACATTTGATATAATATATATATATTGAACAAATGGAGAAGGAGCTCCTGTCTTGTGAATTGTTAGATTCCACTATTAATAACTTTTGTATTGCTCCCTTTTTATTTTCTTTTACAATTTGGTTTAATTTGAGTCCCCTGAGCTACGGCCATGCTAAATTTGGGATTGGTGCTAAGGAACTGTCTGCTGAGCAGATGAACTGCTCACCGTGCACTCTTAATCTCATTGACACCAGGTTTTCCCCTTGCTACCGGAAGGTGCATTTTATTGAACTTCAATTTTGCCAGCGCCAACTACTATTGGATCGTCCTGATTTTGATAAAATCCTTGGCTTTTAATGCATCTTATTAGTGAACTTATTTACTGTGTACAGGAAGGCAGTTCTGGATAACCATGTGATGGGAGTTCGTGCTAGAAGATGAGAGCTATGGACAGGTCATATAGGTACATATGCTCAACATATTTGTCCAATTTGATTACTTTTATTAGTGAATCATTGCTGTGCTAAGGTTTCATTCTAAATCATGACAGCGTCATATGGCCTATGATATAAACTTTTGGATGAGATGTTAAAGCACAAGACACACAACACTAGTATCTCGCACCGAGTTTCCTTGAATAAAGATGCAACCATCCATTGAGCAAAGAATCTACCTGTCTGTCGATATTTAGAAATGAAAAATTAAGTTGGTACAAACAACCAAATTGTGATGAGGAAGTGTCCGAACTTTTGAGGGCTTTCTGCTTTTGGTTCCAGGGAAGTACTCGTGGCAGCACCCATGTCGGGAGATTTTAGAGAGGACATTTCCATTGATTGGTTTGCAATTGAAGTTGGCTGCAGTGGGAGCAGCATAGCGGGGGCAAGCGACCCTTTTCCTCTCGTCTAACGGAATTTAGGGCATGCCCAATGCTGGCCACAGCTCTAAATTTCACTATTCATATACCTAAATTTACTATTCACAGCCTTGAAATTATGTCCGGGCCAGCATTTGGGGCTCCATGGCACCTGAACAAACCCCATACAGGGCAGACATCAGGGCCGGCTGGTGAGTTCAACATTGTTGAAGCAAAGCTTTCGGTGCTCCCTGTTGTTGAATTGTTATCACCTGATGAGGTTGTCGAATATGAGCGGGGGTGCCTGAATTGAATGCCTGTTCGAGTCCAGCACCTGGTTCTTGGAGATTGATGTGTGGACAAACAGCTTTATCATTCGGCATCAGGAAGGCTGTGCTGTGTGTTATCCTCTGCGCCATCCTGCTGAACATGAGGAAGGTTGATTAGCGAGGTCACTGCATTTCCTGTGTCACGGGGAAGACGGACTGATTTGTACCGGCGGCAGTGAGAGACCGGATCTAGCCATCACCATCTTGGCTCCACCCCTGGCCTGTGCCCCACCAAGAGGTCTGGCACAAGAAGGAATTTTATTTCAATTATATCCCTATGCCTTAACTGGGCATCACAAGGCTACAATGCTTTTTAGAAAGGAATAAAAAAAATTAGAGAACTTCGTTGGTGATTAGAAGTAGATGGACTCATTTTTCTTTTGTGTTGAGAAGCCTTTTTTCAATTATATCCCTATGCCTTAACTGGGCATCACAAGGCTACAATGCTTTTTAGAAAGGAATAAAAAAAAATGGTGATTAGAAGTAGATGGACTCATTTTTCTTTTGTGTTAGAAGCCCCTCCTGACATTGTTCACAGTTGTTTCTATGTTCTGAATCCTTCCAAAACGGAAAAAAAAAAAAAGTACGCGAATCTTTTTATCGATGAACATTAACAAACTTATGAGGAAAAAAAAGTACGCGAATCTTTTTATCGATGAACATTAACAAACCTATGAGGAAGGTGATCCAGTTTTGGCCCTCTCGTTTTTTTTTTTTTAAATTTCTATTCTTCTATCTCAGTTTTGGCCAGGGCCAGACAAGATGGCTTGATGGCTCATGACGGGCTTCAGGGCAAATTAATAGGCATGAAATCCTGACACTCATTTTGGTCGGTGGCACCACCTAGTTCACTAATGTAAAAGCTTTTCCCCATAGTATATTGGAATCCAACTAGCCATGAAAATCTTTTGTCAATTATACCATAACTTTGATAATGTGCATGCGTGTTAATTAAAAACTATACGGCCCGCCCTGTGTGGGGCGACGAGTGCCGCCACCTCCAAGCCCTCAAACCCTAGCGCCGCCGCCGGCGGCGGCGGCCCCCTCCTCCTCCCCCTCCCCTTTCCCTTCCGCTCCTCCACTCTTTCCTTCTCCACCAGCAGCAGCTCTTGGAGCTCCCCTCTTCTTCGTCTCTGGCATTGATGCGGCGGCAAAAGGCCAGTTTCAGCCGTCGGCGTCTAGATCCACTAGTGTTGCCGCTGCCGCACAGCGCAAGCGCCGTCTCCGAACGCACCTCGATCTCCTGGCTTCTTCCCAGCCTCTGCGTGCTGGTCCGGCGTCCCCGCCGAGCCAGTGTGTCCATGCGCGCGAGACGCCCCCCCTCTTTGTGGTACCTTGGCTACTCGTCGTCCTCGTACATGTTCGGCGGCCCTCATCGGTGTCTACGTTTGTCGCCGTTCTTCGCCATGTGGTCCTTGGCTCCCCAACCGCCTGCTTGTTGCTCCGATGGCACGACAGCTGGATGGCTACGGCGTCTTCCCCCTACTCCTCGACTTGCTGGAGTTCAGTGATGGCAGCTGGGGTGGCATTCCCCACCTCCTTCCTCTGCCATTTCTATCCCTCCTCTCATGCTCGCCTCGCCAGAGGCCGTTCGGGGGGTCCACTCCGGCGACGTATTGACTGGATCCGTCGGTAGGTGGCCCGAATCTGGTGTGGCCCTAGCGCCGGAGTGGCCGGAGCTGGCATGCTTGAGGAGCGTGTGCCGATGTCTTGTTGGTCGTCGTGGTAGGCTGCCGTCGTTTCTGGTTCTGTGGCCATCAGTTCTGGCGTCGTCTTCTTGGGACAGTGCATCGGCGGCCGCCCGATGTCTTGGTAGCTGTTCCAGCGTTTGATGATGTAGATTCAGCGCCTGGTTGTTCAGTTTCAGTGGCACCTCTGCAATGGCGGTGCATCGACGGTCGGGATGCTGCGGCGGTGCAACGAGGATGCCTGACGTGTCACGACAAGCACCCCTTCTTCGACTTTACGTGGCGCCCGGTTGGCTCTCGTCCTAGGCACGACCACTGTGCCCTCCCCCTGTCGAGGTCCCATCCACCGCTGTTCTGCTCTCCCTTCTTTTCGTGGTGCATGATGGCGGCGGCGGCATCTTCCTCGTCGGGCCTTGGGGCTCGGCGTTCCCTCACTGGGTGAGGTCCCGTTCGTCGCCGTCTTACCCCTACCCTTCTCTATGAGGTGTATGATGGTGGTGGCGGCGTCTTCCTTGCCGGGTTTAGTGGACTGGCTGGCCTCCAGCCAGAGCTTTATTGGTGTCAGCGCTTCGGCTAGCTTTTCATGCGAACGGTAGATCCCTGGTGTGGAGGTAGGGATGGGTGCAACGGGCAAAAGACCTTCCTAGCTGTGGCGGCACTTTTAGCGTAGTTCCCTTCTTAAGGCATCGCGGTGTTGTCCCCTTGTTGGGCGAAAGCTCTATTCATTCTATGCCCCAAAAGACCGTTCACTGTTAAGAATTTTATGGAGGCAGTAGAACAAACCATTTTAGCAAACAACAGATGGGAGAATTCACGTCTATGATTGGACGGTGGCAAATTAAGCCAGCAAATTTTGAAAACCTAGGCAAAATTTCAACACTACCACACACATCGAGAGCATGTGATGACAACCAACGCAATCATGCTAAAAAATTCAAAATGATAGCTAAAATATATCTAAAACTATATATCTAAAATTAATGTTAAAGGTATAAAAAAAATTGCTGTAACAGTTTATGTATATTATATAAAACTCACTATACTATATTATATTACATTATTACAGTGAAAGTGCACATGCTTCAAAGGACATTAAATTTATTATATGCATATCTATTGGTAGCATGTTTATGATTATGTCAGTAAATTGCAGCTAATTAGAGAGAGAGAGAGAGAGAGAGAGAGATTAACCATGCACTACTGCAGTTGGTCCTGAACACAAGACCCAACGTTGTCTCCATTCTTCAATCTTCGTAAAATGCAGCAAGCGGCAGCCGGATGCCCCATACAAAATAGCCTTCAACCTCCAAACCAACCAACGAGCAAAGGCAATGATCCTCTTCTCTGAATCGACCTAGAACATAGTTTAGTTTGCTGAGTCTTGGGACCCATAATTTGTGATTTAACATTTTTTAGAGAAATTTGTAATTAACATTGCCTTGTCTACAAAGATCAAGTGACGTGTAAAACTTGGTAGCAGCACATATGATAACCTATCAATTATGATATGCTACATTACATGGGATCATTGACCACTATATATACAGTATCACAAAAAAAAAATAGATTGCTTCATATTTTTTTATTCAGAGAACCATGTCATGCATGCAGTATGCAAATTATGGCAATATCTAATGATCTAATATTAATCTTCATATCTATGTTATAATTAAAACTCTTGCAGGTCGGTTCGTGGTGCGTCCACATAGCTGGCCGTGCCTGCATGCACCCAGCTGCCCACAAACGCGCCACGTCATCGAAACAACGCTGACCGTCCGATCGTCACGTCAAAAAAAACTGACCATCCATACTATATTAACATTTAAAATAAATATCCCGCCTGAGAGCCAAAAAGGTGTGCACCTTGGCGGGTTGGCTAGCTGACCTCGCGCTCATTATGGCAGCCATGATTCAAATCCCAAGCCCCGGTTGCACCATTTTTGGCTGCCTTGGTTGCGCCACGTGCTAGGGTCGGCTGGACAAGGTCCGGTGCCCACCGGACAACATTCGGTGGGGGACCAAACCCTAGGATCGGGGCTGACCTGACCCTATCCGGAGGAACCCCTTCTGTAAAAAGACCAGGGCGCAGCGACCACCGAACCTAGTCCGATGAGAACCGGATGTTGTCCAGGCAATGATCGGACATTGTACTTCTCCTGTTTGTGACACGTGGTGCACCCTGGGACAGCCGCACACTCAACTGGCTCCGTCGGACACTGTCCAGTGACCACCTAGCAACGTCCCATATAGCACCAAAAACCTAGTTCAAAGCCTTCGAACAACTACAAAAGAACAAACCCCGGAAAAACAAACTTCATCGGTCAGAGTTTGATGCTTCGGTGGGTTGTTCGGTGGTGACCAAATCCTAGATGGGGCCCTTCTCAGGAAAGATCATGGCGCAACAACCATCGGACGTGGCGTCCAGACCCGTCCTAACAACGCGCCATGGACACGTAAACATCACGTCCAGACCCATCCTAACAACGCGCCACGGACGCGTAAACATCACTGTTACCCTTATACAGTGCTATATCTTAGTAGAAAAATAATGAAGGGAAAATATTAGAAATCAATACAAGTCTTAAAATCGTTCGCAGCAGGGGAGACGAAAACAATGAATGTATACGCGAGGGAGGTGCAAGACTAAGAACAGAGTCACTTCACACGAGTGGTGAAGTAATATACAAATAACATTTATCAGGAGGCAAGTGAAAGTGTAAGATACTAGGACGATCCGCGCGCCCGCCGTAGGTAAGTTTTTTTTATATGCTTTGCAGGTAATATGATTAATGTTGCTGGTTATGTGATAAATTAAATAGTTGGGTAGGGTTTAGGGTTAAGGCAAATAGGATCATGGATTTGGCATAACATGATATTTTCATATATCTTGATACGATGCACAACAATTGTATCTCTCTCCATGGTATAATTACATTCAGTACACAGTTTCCTCACCCGGATGAGGACAACAGCGCAGTAGTTCTAAATACTACTTATAGTCCGTTTTCTCCCATCACACAATAACTGAGGCTTAAGACCTTAGATCACATTCATCTTAAAATGATTCTACCTTTTACCCTTTTGATTGGGAAGGAATAGCCAACCAATAACTACTATTCGAGGACAAAGGGAGCTATAAAAATAATTGGCCACCAGGATAAGCAGAAAAAGGTTATTGCTCATCCTATCATGTAGAAAAGGATTTCCATATGCCCTTGCAAAATTTGACTGCAGAACCAGTGGTAAAGGTCCACATGATAGCAGCAAGTAAAACCAGTAAAGAGATGGAAATCAGTCCTACACCTCTTTTCCTAGCCTGAATAACTGGGTTGCCTGATTCTCCATTTGCAACTGGTTGTGACCTGAAGGTAGAAATGTGTTGTCATGTTCTGTTAAGAACAGTGTTTTCAGCAGCCATAGCTAGGCTGCTAGGCACGGAATCAAGTAATGCTGATAAAGCAGCATTGAACCATGATTGTGAAGCAATTGAACTCCGATTAGGTTGTTCCTCACTCACTTTATGAATATTGGTAGTGCCTGCAATGTTCAGAAGTAACCTAATCACACGAAGAACATGCACAGTAAAAAAAAATTAAGCACCTGATGCATGTGAGGGCAAGAGAATATGGTTATATTTTGTATGGCTCCGCACATTAAGAGCGGCTTGATTAAGTGTCCACAATTCATTTGTATACTGAAATCCCTGATACTAGATTCCACTATTACCAAAACCAACATATTGGTTTTCAGAAACCTCTCCGGCTGTGTCAAATGAATCTAGCTTGCTTCCATAGAAACAAACATTGGAAGCAATCTAGCCTCTCCGGCTGTGTCAAATTGGTGTCAAATTGGTGTCAAATGATAACATGACCTACAATGAGATTGTCTCCGGCTCTCTGGACTGGCTAAAAGCTTTCAGAAACAAACAGACTAATATTTACCAAGACATAGAATTAATATTTACCAAAGAAAAAGGCAAAGACTGAATGATAATTAATAATCATTGTTTACGAACTTAATATTCATTGTTTATCAAGCATTAGTAAAGGATCTATTGGTTGATATCATCATCGTTTGGCAAGCATCATTTTATTAGTTTTTTGCATGGAAAAACATAAAGGTAAAGGGAGAACAGTCATAGAAAAAACTTCTGAACTGCCAAGTTTATATGCAATCATTTAGAAGGATGTAACAGAACCTATATAGTAATTGCGTAGTCATGCGGAACACATCTTTTCAGTTAGCTATATTTTTCAGTAACATATATACGGACATCTAAATACTTTAGCTCTATTCAGAGATGTTCTTTTAGCAGCAGTCAGCTATTTTTTTCAGTAACAGATAATACAGACATTAAAGTACTTTAGCTTTATTCATGGAAATGTTTCTAGACTATGCCTGCAGACCTTTGCACCCAGAACTGAATTAAAAAAATGCAGGCCGCATTATTTGTTAAATACAATTGTAATTACCGTTGCATACTCTTGAACGTGTTATGAGTTTTTTTAAAAAACTTTTGCATAGCCAAGTGTGAATGCTCATATTCAATGTATCGGACGGCCGCTGTTTTTCCGCCGACGTGGCACGCGGAGGCACTGCAATGCTATCGCATTCTATTATAGATAGAAAATATTGTATTGTATAAGAGATAGATTCTATGAAGGTTATTTAGGGCTGGGGAGCGGTGGTATAAGCACTGCACATGTGGAAAGGCAACGCAGTGAATGCACATAGATTGGATAATTAAAGTAAGAAACCTCTGCATATACTGGACGAAAGATCATTTCCATAGAGCAGGGCAGTTGAAGTATTGTTAGAGGAGATAATAAATCTAGTGTGCAGCGGCTCATGGCTGGGCATGATGCTAATTTTGTATATGATCAGAGTGCTAAATTGTATAAAACAAAATAAACAAATGCATGTATACATTTTTTAGAAGTGCATAACCCAGTGCTGCTAACAGTGATTCCTATGGCATGTATAACTAAAATTATTGAATATTAGCATATGATGTTATTCTTTACAGAATTAGAACGTAATCTGATTCCAAAAAAACCAAAACAGACAATGATTGGGTCCTAAGAAAATGCAAATCTGATGGATTGATAAGATTTCAAATCAGTTGTCCAAAGACAACATCACAGTCCCACAGGGCTGCAATATTCTAGATCATGAGTTAGATATTTGACAAAAAAAAAAAAAGGGCAAACGAATATAAAGCTCATCAAAAAGGGCAAATGAACATAAAGATCAGGCTGATTAAATCTAAAACTGGTATTTGAAGAGATAATCACAATGCAAATATAAATCCATTTCCCTTCATATAAAAGAAACCTAACACCAACGGTGGTGTAATGGATTGGAATTAAAGCATCCACCCTGGAACCATCGCTCAACTCTTTTAGCACTTGAGAACTGTTAAAACTATTGTGAAAAAAATTGCAACATTTTTCAGTGCACAGTACTGAGTAAAAAATATACAAATTACATAGGCTGCAGTCCGAAATGATATTCTAAAATAGAATTTCTGCCTGTAGCTTGTGGAGCGACAGATATTTTTTTGAGTGAGCACACACATACGGACTACACAGTCAAAATTTTTTAATTTAGCAGCATTGAACTACCATCAATGAATCCATCTTTGGTTACCTTGTTCAGCGAGGAGCTTATCAATCACCTTTCCAACCTTCAGTTGACACCAGAATTGAAAAGGGAAAAAAGTAAGCTTAAGTGTACATAATAGAGTGCATATACACATCAGATGGACGCAAAGGTGCGATCAAACCTTGTTAAAATGCTCGTACTGTCTATTTCCGAGGCCAAACACTGCAAACCGAAGATTAGTTAACCATTCCCCTCTCTCATTCTTTCCCTATCGCTGGATCCGGACTCCCAGGGGCCAGCCGTCGATGAATCCAAGCTCGTCGGAGCGAGGCGGAGCCAGATCTAGCCTGCACAATGGAGACGACTCGGTAAGACCATGGCGGCAGCAGGCACAGAAGAGGGAGGTCGCGGCAGGAGGCACGGGGAGAGGACGGCGGCGGCGGAGGCACGGGAAGAGGATGGCGACGGCGGAAGGAGGAGAGGATGGCTGGGGACGAAACGGCGGCGACGGGGCAGGCAATCGAGACATTGGGGGAGGCGGCGGGCAAGGCGAGGAGAGACCGAGAGAGACAGAGTGTGGGTGAGGGTGGCGTTGGCTCGATTGAGCGCTGGGCTGAGGGCGCACAGCCGTCGGATGCAGCGTACGCTCGCGGGCGGACGGTGCGGGACGGCGGGCTGAGGCGGGTGAAGCGCAGGCAGGCACGTGGCCAGGGACGCGTGGCACGCGGTCGAAGGCAACGCTAGCGCGTTCTATAATAAGATTGATTTAGGTCGTCTCCATTTATATAAGAGCAAGGTAACTAAAAAAATATGTGGTCATCTCTACCATCATATAAATTGCTTATAATGCTATCTACCATTATATAAGTTACTTATAGTGCTATCTATAACTAACATGACAAAGGTTAGAGATAGTTGTTATCTCAACCATTGTACATACCCTAAAAGAATCATACTACTACACCAGCAAAAGACGCATACAGGATTTACACTTAAAAAATTTGTGTAACATAAGTTATTTCCTATCTTCTCAACGCATTGTGTGGCTACGAGCTAAAACCTTGTAATATCCACTTTGCCACAACCTCCACCAAACAATTTATGTTACAATTATACTGAATTACATTAACAGTGTTAAATAAAAATGTACACGGTGCTAGATGTTTACAACTCTTGGTTTGGAAGCGCTAACAAAGAAGCTTGCAGAAGAGAAACCAATTTCGATCTCAGAGTGGTGACTGTGTGGCTTACAGACTGTTCTTTTTCAAAAAAAGGAGCATCGCTCCCTCCCAAATGCTGAGTTTGGACAGCCTGACTTTCCAGGTACCGCCGCACACTAGATTCAACAACATCCATCAGGCCAAAGGACGGATGAGTGTGCATCCATCTCGAGATGACAAACCCAGCCAATAGATACTGACCTTTGAGCACCAGTTCAGATATGAAGCATGGAAACAAGACCTTACCAAACAGTAAAGATCCGTTTATCTTAGCTGTTTTCAGTGTGTTGCACTCGCAGTTCCAGCGTACAAGGAGATCATTCTGAAATGACCTCGCAAGATGTCCGACAAGATGGCAAATGTGAGAGAAAAGTTTAGAGTATGCCTCTTCTGCGATGATCTTCTGCAGAACACCAGATGATATGACCAATGTCAGCAGTTCATAATCATCAGCATTTGATGAGGTCGACACTGTTCCTTCCCTCATTTTTGCCTCAACCATCTGCAGGCACTGCAACTGTGGAGCTTCATATGGAAGCAAAAGGATCATTTTGAGAGCCATGAAGCAGTCCAGCATGGATACAAGCTCAAACAAGCGGCGTGTTTCATCTTCCTCTAGGAACACACTATGTTTTAAAGAAGCCCGATCCAGGAGTTCAATGACCTTCTGCAGCTCACCATGCCCAACAAGTTTTCTGATAATCTCCATCCAACAACTATGGAGGGGATGGGCAGATAACGATGCACCATCTTGTTTTTTCATTGGACTCTCCAACTCTTCTGGTAGTGCCTCCCAGCCATCATCCCAGCCATCACTCCAGTCACTTGTTTCTTTTGGTGATTCATGAGGTGGAATATATTCTTCTTTAGAGGAGAACAATTGCTCCCACTCTTCTAAGACCCCTTCCAGAACAGCAACACTTTCAACAGAAGAAGCACGTTCTGACAAGTGTAAGAAGCAAGACACCGCAGAGTCAAGGCTCGCCAGGTTTTCTGGCATGATATTAGCATCAGGCAGAACGGCAGTAACCTTCTGAGTGGATCTGAGTGCCACTAGAGTCGCTGTGATGCTCCTAGACGGATTGATACCCTCATCAGCTATGGAATCACCTGTTCCAGGCTCGTACCATGATTCCCATGGCTCAACCTGGGAAACCAACTCGCTTGGAAGGGTTTTGAGGTTTCTTCCTGTTATACACTGCATCAGAAGTAGAGCATAGACCCGTAATTGGCTCTCTAGCTGCATGTTCTCAGAAAAGCTTATCAACTTCCCCCAAGCACCAGATCTGACCATTTCAAGAGCGCCAGCATATTTCCCTGTTGACCGGCTCAGAGATGATAGCAACCTATGCAGCAATAACTGAGACTCAGACGAGCCCTTGATCAGATCAGATATACAGTCATCTGTAGCAGCAGTGTACAGCTCTAAGAGATCCAAAGAATTGCCTGAGTCTGCACTCTCACTTCCCAAATGTTCATGTCCACCATAGTAAACTTCAACTACAGATTCGAAAGAACATCCAGAAAGAATCATAGCTCGACAAAAATATGATGCGTCCATCATCATCCCATTGCTTAGGCCAATTTTTACATGCATGGAGATGGCATCCCAACATTGCTGCACTGTTATTCCATCATTCATCAATAGTTGTTTGAAAACCCTCATGCAAGGGGATAACTGATTCAAACCCAAGTAGCCTGTCCTTTCATATGAGCAGGCATCAACTGATTCCATTGGTATGTCATTAACAAGTTTAATCCAAAACGCTATCAATGTAGCCAGAGGTTTCTTCCATAAAGGTTCCTCTAAATGACTTCTTGCTAAGTTACAAGGAAAACAGAGGGTGCAATACCTTCCAATGATGTATGATATATCTGTGGCTGGAAGAACCTGGATGTACTCCTTACAACTATCATAGTTTAACTCAATTTCACAAAGGACTGCTTGCAACTTCTCATAATCTATACAGTTTGATCTTGCTTCATTGCGGCCTTCTAAAGATGCCAGTAAGCCAAGAACATAGTGCTTGTAAACACCATGCCGTGATATTAGTCCCTTGGCCAGTACATCAACATACATACTCACAAGAGCTTGTACCATATCAGCTAGAGCACTGACAGTCGAAGCATGGATATTCTTGCATACTTCTTCGTTGAAATGCTCAAAGTTCAGATTGTCCAATCCAGCAATGTTTTTGTAGTTCAGGCCATCAATGAAGGAGACTTTCTTGCACTCTTCCTCAAGCACCTTGTAATATTGAAAAGGTTCAAGCTTATGTGTATGAACATGTTCTGGGTATGTCAACTCTATCTCATTTGTTCTCTTCAGATATGAGTGGCATGCTGAAAGAATGCCAAAAATGTAGGAGAGACGTTGCTTATTATGCCCACCAATCTCTGGGTAGACATCTGAATAAATCATATCAATCACACCCTTCGCTGATTTGACGATGTCATCCCGGAATTCAGAAATTTCACACAGAATATCATTGTTATCCCAATATTCAGAGACAAGAGCACAGCCCAAAAAACGTAAGAGCACCTAAAACCAAACAAATAATAATCAATGTCAGAGATGGGAAGCTTACATCACAAGAAAACTAGAACATATGATGTTTCTTCCATAGATTAGCACTTCACACACTCCGTGCACATGGGGAGAGAGAGAGGGGGGGAGGGAGGGAGAGAGAGGGAGTGGGTGGGAGGAAGATGTGTGTGTGTGTAGAGAGAGAGAGAGAGAGAGAGAGAGAGAGACCTCGGTTCGCTGCAAGCCATAGGTCTCAGCTACCTTTACTGCTTCCTTTAGTATATGTTTTCTCTCTAGCCTGACGGAATCAACAAAGGAGAAAACAACTCTTTTGATATAATTGGTATCACCAGACAAGAATCGAGATGTATCTATATCAGGCAATACTTCTTTGAGCATTCTAGTTTGATCAGCCAGCCGTTTCTCATCTTCTAACTTTGATTTCCACTCTCTCCAAAAGATGGCATGTGCCATATCAATTTCATCTAAATCATCTGATCAAAGTAAAATTAAAGACAGTTAAATTAATAGAAATTAGTAGTAACTGTTGAAACAATGGAACATCTGACAAGAATGAGGATTCGCATGTAAAACAGTGGATGGTAGTTCAGAGGTTGCCTTGATGTGCTGTTATAGCGCACCTACCTGAATCAATTGAGCTAAATTTCTCGTGGAATTTGTGAAGCAATAGATTTCTCCTTTGCTCAGGAGAAGAACATTCTTTCTTTGAACTGCTGAGGGAACTATATGTCATTCCTACATTCATTATGCTGCTAATCTCTTGATAGCATTCTCGATTTTTTAGTTCTTCCTCAATTATTTTCACTCCGTTGAAAGGGTCCATGAGATTCAGAAGAATTGAACAGCCAAGAACATAATCCTCTTCATAAACAGGATGCTCCAATACAGACTTTGCAAGTAACATGACTAGATTATCATCAGGAGCAAAACCATTTACAGCCAACCAATATATAATGCTATTTGTTGCATCCATTTTTGTTGAAAATCGATATCTCCTGATAGAACGATCTGACTTCAAAGACTCTTTTTTACCATCCTGTACATCGTTGGACAACTTCAAAAGCCATGGCAATTCCAGTGCACAAAATGACAATAATTTCCTGTTTTTTGCCAAAGTAGATTCCAAACTACATAAGTCTTCATTTGGCAAGTCCATGCAAACTTTTGATAGCATTTCTTTCACAATTACCTCATGATCTTTGTCTCTATTACAGTTGGTGTCTTCTCGCACATCAAGTATGTCTTGCACACTATGCATAGGAAGAGGTATACATGAAGGGCCATCAATCAAGAAATTGGGAGGATTTGTTCCTGTTGAAATCATCAATTGCTCAAATTTATCATGGACATCAAGTTCCTTCCAACCATTCAATAACTCCCCAACAGATTCTTCATCACAATGGCTAAGAGAGAAGCCCAATAGCTTTTCACGGGTACTTGTATCCAAATTGTCAAGCTGAGGACCTCTCGCAATTGCAGCACATAAATCCCACACTGCACCGTGGCCCTTTTTAGTCAAATTTATACAGAGATCAAAGGCTAGTTGAAGGTCACCATTTATTACTGCTTCTCTTGCAATAGCCTCTTCGACAGCAAATATTTCCTCTTCACTTCTTAATCCTAGAAGTTTAGCAACATCAATAATCTCTTCAAAATGAAGATATGCCCCTGTTTGACTTGTAATCACCATACGGATGATCTCCATAGGGTCCTTTACCTGTCTGAACTGAACAGGAAGGATAGTAACCCCTAGATAAGGAAGTCTGACAGTTAGAGCATCAATTATATCAATTTCTGCTTGAACGTTTTTGCTATTAGGTAACAGATTTAGGCATTCCCTGGCCTTCCAAATCTGCAAATGATTGCACAATCCATGCTAGCATTAATGAACAATGACATAACAGATCAGAATTTGCATAAAAAAATGTTGGCATTAACTCACTTCATCGCAGGACAGAGTAGAAGCCGAAAAAAAATACTCCCTTGCAGCTTGTATCACAAGATTTTCAGCCTTTTCTGTGGACAAAAAAACTGCACTTGTCCCTCCAAGATAGTTCCTGGCTAGTGAAAATTTACCAGCTTTTAGAAGCCCTCTGATAAATTCTGCCAGCATATATTCTGAATCAAGAAATGGAAATGCCTTTTCTTGAAAGAGTTTCAAATCACGCCACATGTTAGCCCACTCATTGTCTGATCGAACAGGTTGACGTCTGCAAAATTTTGACAGGAGCAGCCGTATAAGTTGCTTTACATTTTTCCCATCTAAGTGAGCACCAAGGAAGAAACGTGTGGGCTTTGGAACCTGCCAAAGTAAGACATGATTTAGAACAAATAATGATGCAATCTGTTAATCACATCAGACAATCCACTGGATCTACTAGCTCAAAACTATTGGCAAACAAGTAAACTGCAATAAGAAAGGAATGAACAGCTAATAAAATTTGTAGTTTATTGAGAACTGCTATGCACAATATAAAACAAATAATGATGTAATATCGTAATCACATCCAGCAATCCATTGGATCTACTAGCTTAGCATTATTGGCAAAAAAACAAGTAAACCACAATAAGGAATAAGCTGCTAATAAGTTTTGTAGTTCATTGAAAGGTGCTAGCATTGTAATTAGCATTCTATGCATGCCAGGAATAAACTGCTAATAAGCTTTATAGCATATATTGAAAGGTGCTACCAGTGTAATTAGCATTGTATGCAAGCCTATACGAAAATAAATATCTGAAGGAACAACGTGATTTACTGTTATTTCAGATTTCATAAATCCAGCAGTAGCAACCTTTACCGAAGAGGAGTTAGTACCTGATAATAAGCAAAGAGCCTGCCCACTTCTACATGGCCTTCACAAACTTTTAGCCTCTTCTCCAGGGTATCAAGATATTTGGTATCATCAAGTTGGTAAGCTCTTGGATCATAACAATTAGAATCTCCTGCGTGATCAATTAGACCAGAAAAGATATCAGCACATACATGTTGCATGTCATCATTTGAAACCATGGAAGTGCCAAGAGCTTGTTTAACATCTTTCAAGTAGCAATCTTCTTCACAAGCCAATAAAGATTTCTCCCTCTTTATCTTATGGAGTAACTTTGATAAAATAGAAGACATAATATTCCACTGGTTAGTTGCAGGGCATACGTAAATGCAGTGAACAGCTGTTTCAATCATCTCAGCGATATCCTTGAAGAGCCCACAAATTGGTGACTCCCCACAACCATATTCAATGACAGCCAAGCAAAGGGAGAGTTCATTTTGAGCAGCAATCTCTTTCAGCCATCTAATCAGGTAAGATTGTACTTGTTTGTCACTTGAAGAGATCAAATGCAATCTCTTATTCATAAAAGGGACAGCATTTTCTTCTAATTGTTGAACAACTCTTTCTTCTTTGGTACCTTTGAGGATGATTTTGAACTTTTCATAGTCAGATAAATCTTCCCATGTTGCAAGGTTCATCACAAAGTCATTTAACTCGTCAGAATATACAACCTGGTAGAGACATTTAATATCATCAAAAAATGGCTGCAACTCCACAATGCCCTTTTGGCATGCAATCTCTATCATGGCAAGACAATTTTCCAATTGTCCACTTAGGCAGTCAATATCCCTTGCTCTGTTCTTGTACCACTCACAAAGTTCAGCAATTGATGGCCATAAAAAGCCAGTAGAATGCTTTAAAAGTATCTCTGTTTTGATCTCTCCGCTCTCGTCTAACTGATCAGCAAATGTGTTTATATACGACGCCATCTGTTCACATTCAACCCAATCACCATCTCTTAATATCACAATACTACAAGGAGATTTCCCAGGTAACAACTGACTATAAGTCTGTACAGCAATAGTTTCTGGGATTGCAGACAAAATACGCAAAATGTCAGAAGTGATAGTATATGGATGACGCTTGAAGAGAAGATTAAGAGCCCCAATTTTGCCACTTTCAGCTAGAGCTACAGCAGTATCCACAAGAGGCGTCAAACGGAACTTGCTATATTCTCCCGCTGAGAACCTGAAGAAATAATACCACATTTAGCAAGAAAAAACAAGCAATCAGCAAGCTAGTGAATCCAAAAACAGAGAAAGGTTATACAATAATCACATGTGCAATCCACTTGTGAAGTAGTTTTCTAAGCGAACTAACACTACTAATAGCGAAGTTGGAAATTTCCATTATAGTTTCTGAAGAATTGGTGCCAATAAGACTGTAAACTAATTGATATGTTCAAGTCACCTGCTAGACTGGCAAAAATCACAAACAATTCACTTGAAATGTTAACCTGGCAAAAATCACAAACAATTCACTTGAAATGTTAACCACCATAGTCCTTTTCTTTCTCCCTTAATGTAAATAAACTAAGAGCAAGCTTGGCCATAGCTTAAGCTCGTCTGGAAAATATACAACATTACATGTGTTATTGACTTGCCTGAGGGCTATATTAGTATCCAAAAGTCTCCATAGCATTTTTTAAGTATTGGATTGTGATTGGAGTGTGCTCTACACATGCAACAATGTATGTGAAAAATTAAATTAATTAGATTGTACTGGGCAGAATAAACATGGCTTAATAGCTACGTGTAGTTGTAATTTGCAAAATTGTTAGAATGGAAGCAATTTACCTTCCCATATTAATTCCCAAGAATGTTTCCAACAAGTCATTGTACCACAATAAACGAAGCCTAATGAAACGACTCTCCCATGCTGAGCCCTCACTGCTATTATCCGTGTCCGAAAATCTGTAAAGGTCTGTTATTCGAAGACCAAAGGAAAGTAGGGCTTTTAAAGCCATTTCTGTAGGTCCAACTTTATTTACACATTCTGATAATACAAATACTTGGTCTTTAATGTTCGCTAAGTATAACTCTATCTCATGAACATCTCCATCTGAGCGTAGCCAGCATGCTTTAAATACTTCGTCTTTATCTAGATTATACTGGTCGGCAAATTCCAGAGCCTCATTGTATCGATTCTCTCTAATGAGAATAGAATACATCTCCAATACTGTAGCTTTGGACAATGATACCAAGCTCCAAAATATTTTATCCATATCAGTGTGTTCATAGCCACAAACACTAGGTAGGTTAGTTCTAGAGTCGCTATCGATCTGGTTATCCAATGGAGTGTTTCTTTCGTATCTGCTAGATTGCAAAACAAAAGCACATCCTTCAATAGCCTTTGCCCTTTCCAACAGTGGCGTAGATAAAACTAAGTCATTTTTTGAAACTAGCCTGTTTTCAGTGATGCTGTACATGTTAATGCTGCCCTCTTCCTTTACCACCATCAGAACATTATCTGTCCACCAACTAATGTCTTTAACATTAGTCGGGCATGTAACACTCCTGTGAGGATGAAGCGAAATAGAGCGCATGTCACCGCTAAGTACAGAGATGTTGACAGAACCATTCAAATCCAATATAGCAATATGCTTGCCCTGAGGTGAGATTCTGACTTTTGGAGATGAAACAAAGGTTGTCTGATTCTTCGGAGGGGAAAATACCCCTTCCAACTGCAGGCTTTGAAATGAAATACTAAGTTCCAGATTTCCATTGAATTGCAATAAATATAGAAAATAAGATCCTAAAACATCAGAAGAAAAATACGTTAGGAAAAAACTGCAAATTTGGGCCAGTAGTTTTATGGTATGTGAAATTCAGAAATATAATCATGGTAATATTACCAAAAAAAACCCTGTAGTCCTAATATTGACTCTGAAGAAGATGTTAATATCAACAAAGAATATACACAATCAATATAGTGCACAATTTCCTTTAAAACACATATATTATACAGACCTGATAAGATAACTAATGATGTGCATAGCAGTTGAAAACATATAAGAACAAGGGTGTACCAGGATAACCATTGGAGCATGAGATATTGCAATCCCCAATTAGGACAACAAACGAATTATCATGATGATAATCAACGCACAACAAACTCCGAGGTAATTGAGGAGCTCCAGTTGACGTCAGATCTTTAGTTAATATGGAAACTTTGTATATACTTGCCTTGGGTTCTTGAGTGTAATAGAATTTATGAACCATGCAATCACTAGTAAAAATGTAGAAACCCAGCCTATAAACATTTACACAAATCTTATGAGTAATTTGCCAAATAGGTAACAAGCCTTACACATAAAATTTGGAGGAAAGGCTCTAACTAAAAACAATGGAGAATAACCTCTGTGAGTTTGAAGCATCCTGCACAACAAGCTCAATGATAGAAGAAGATATATTCAACTCATCGCTTGTTCTCCTTGTTAACGACTCTCCATGTTCGTTGATCAAATGAAGTGAGTTTAAGTCATCCACCACACCAAATATGCCTTGAGCCTCCAGCCAAACCCCATTTGTAAAAAGAGTCATTCTGTCATTATCTGACAAGAAAGAATTAGAAACAATACCTTAAGTATTTGATCACAACAGTTTTGTCTGTTGATCAACACCATGCATCATAATTCTGTGACATCTGCCACAGCAAAACACACTTGAAATAATGTTGCAATGTGTACCGCCAGTTTTAAGAAATCAAAATAAAGGGAAGAAAGAAGATTGGCACTGCATCTGACTGGATCCGTGCAGCACCACAGCAGGGGACTGCATTTCCATCAACAAAGAAAAAATATTTTCACCTCAGCTCTTTTAGTTTCCATTGATTGTTTTGGCTAACAGATCTACAAGAACATCCTGCCATAACAAAAGGTCCAAGCTACTTCACCTAGTCACCTACTCCTCTGGTGATCACATGATTCAAAAGCAGTGCTTGGCCTGTTGTGAACTAGCACTTTTTAACATCACAAGGATGAAAAAGCTATTGCAAAGACCAAAGACATATAGCTTGTGCAACCACTAATTTTAATTAGCAATGCATTATATGATCATCACAGATATGACATTTCTCAAATGGACTTCAAACAGTAGGTGATCTCTCATTCCATTTAAAAATTTACGTCAAGTCTCAAAACGCATGGCAAGTATTATTTCCTGGTTACTGGGTTTTCTGCTATTGTATGCTTATTGGCTATTGCCAAAGAATAATAGTAACCGTAAAACTCAGTGGCACATGGGAAAGCATGCTCGCTCACTTGTATATATGCCACAAGGTGATGCATAGCCATCGCCCTTCCTCAAGATGGTTATACAACTACCAACAGCTACAGCCACATACTCAGCATTTCGGGAGACGAACAAAGATACTGCATTCCCCTTCCTCCTCTTACTCCTCCCAAGTGTGCTGTAACTACTCCACCTTTCTTTGAGCTTGCTTACACCTACCAAGGTGGTAACCACATGAAGAGTGATTAGGGACATTTCCTGAATGGATTTTTGAATAATTTGAGTTTCATTCGAGGATAATAGGTAAAAATCCTACCATGGAAAGAGAGATAGGAAAGGACACCGCCCCCTCCTGCAACTAGGGGGCCACCACTTGTTGCGGCACATTCATCTCCTTCCTGTGATTGGAAGAGCTCTTTAGCTACCAAAATGTTGCAGTGGATTAAATACCACAGCAGTAATGTATATAAAAAAAACATCGCAACAAAAATCAGGGAAATTTTGATGCGAATTCAGCAGGGCAATAATATATTGAGTAAAGGGGTTCTGTAATCCTCCAATGCACACTTCGCCTGCCTGCTGCCTGCCCATGGTTGTGGATTTGGGGCGAGGAAGGAGAGGTGAAAGGTGAAGAAGATGGATAGACACTCACACGATGGACTTGGTGGGATCCTGATGCGTGGCGATGGATCTCGTACAGAGCATCGTCCTCCGCAGCCATTTCTGGCGCCGTCACCGCTCCACGCTTCGATGCCGCACAGGGGTGGCAGGGGCGACCCGCGCAGGGGAAGGGGGAGGCAAGAGCGCCGGCGCAGACCAAGGGGGCAGCAGGGCCAAGCACGAGGAACGCACGGGGCAAGGAATCCTCGATCCCCTTCTCCCTGCCTCAACCTACGAAAATCAGTCGGCCCAGTTATATTACAGTCGGTTTTTGGGGCGGAGCGCCGCCGGAGAAGTGGAGGGCGCAGGGGACGGGGGCCGCCGGAAGTGGGCGCGTCGACGGCGGGAGTGCGGCGTCGGAAGGGAAGGCGCCGGCCGGGAGGCGCCGAGAAGACGGGGATGCTGCGGCGGAGAAGGGGAGGCGTGAGGGTGGATGAGATCGGCGCGCCGGGTGAATGCGTCGTGACCGAAATCGATCTACATAGATTTCACAAACAGCAACAATAAGAACTTGTTTCAACATATTGTTTCGTCAAAAAAACGGGCTCGTAAAGTTTTATAAAATAAAATTCCTATATACAGAGATACATTTTCGTTTCTACGATTTGCCGTTATAAAATAAGTTATTCAATGCATACCATATCATTATAAAGTCAAGTTTCTTAGAAATACGATATTATCACCTTTTAAGACTAAAATACCCCTATCCTCTCTAATCTTTCTTCTACTACTAGCTCGCTTCCAATTTCATCCTCTCCCCGATGAACTCTCCCCCCATGGCGACAGCCACCCCCGCCACCATGTTGCTCTGCCTATCGGCACTCGGTCCCATGGATATGACGATGTCTGACGCTCGTTGAAGGTGGAGGCAGGTGGCGTCAGCATGCGAGGAGAAGGGGGCGGGTGCTCAGGAGGAGGTAAGCAGCGACGACGGTGTGGGAGGCGTGCACCGACGAGCACACCACGAGGTCAACGACGACGACGCCAGAGCCTGATGACATTGAACCACGTGACATCGTGCAGATGACAGTGTTGCTGGCGGGCACGGGGCGCCGAATTGGCGATAGGAGCATGGGTGGCCTCCAGGATGGGAGGTTGGGCGTCGTCGGCATTGCCATAGGGCGCCGAGCGCAGCGTAGTAGTGGGCGCGTCGAGGCGGTCGCGGGACGATGACGCAAGTGGTAGCGAAGTGCCAACGAAGCGGCAAAGGCGGGTGGCTTTGGCTGAGGGGCGTGGGGAGATTGAGTATGCGCTGGCGACGGTGTGGGTGCCAGGTTGCCAGAGATGAAGTGGGAAGAGTTAAAGTTAGAAGGATTGGAAAGGATTAGAGAGAAAGAAGAATGATTAGGGGTATTTTGGTCTTAACAGGATTGTAATGGCATTGTCGACGTCTAGAGCCCAAGGGCCCTGAGACGTGGACCTCGGAGATTTGTAAAGTGGTGAGCAGATCAACTGGACTCTACGCGGCTCAACTCAAGAGTGGATTCTACGATAATAAGTTGGATATGCTAAGTGAAGAACATGGCACATAGAGGTTTATACTGCTTCTGGCCCCTTCGGCGAGGTAGCAACCCTAATCCATTCGGTTTCTTGCTTATAAAGATGAAGCTTAGAATTGATGTGGAGAGGATGGGATGCAGCTCCGACCCTTCCGTGTGCGACTGGTCTAATGAGTGTTTTGTGTGTGTCCGTCGTCCTCCTACCAAACTAAAAAAGGAGGGGTATTTATAGTGCTTTTTTCAGGGATGCACTTGAGGACCCATATCTCTCCCATTCAGCAAGCAGGGACACGGAAGGGAGAAATCTTCCTCATGTTTGAGGATAGGGAGGTCCCGTCTTGTGGACAATTTTTTTACCATCGCTAATCATATCTTTAAGAGGAAGTCTTTAGACTATAAAGTGAGACAAGAAAATAGAGGAATATCCGACCAACTTAGAGCACTCTTATAGGGGAAAAATATTTGGTGCAAAAGATTTCTCGGTACACGAATACAAAAACTCATTATGATCCTTTAGATCTAACGTGAACAGTTCAGATGCATTGAGGTGTAACTCCCCTCTATCACTTATACACTTGCGTGTAAAATTATGATGATTGTTTTTTATGTTCCCATATTTTAGTTGGACCACCAAAATAAGATTCAAGAGTCAAAATCAGTTTTTCACACTGAGAAATCTATAAGAGATCGCCTTAGTTGTGACATTTGTATTAGCAATTTATAAGAAATATTGTATTTTAGGAAGACGTGTATTAGCCAACATTTGTTTAGTGCCGCATCTATGATTTGTCACACTTTTCACAGCTCCTTCCAGTCTCAAGTTTTCTTCCCGCACAAAAAAAATAGCGATTATAGGGCTCTATCGGGTAACAAAGTATTTTTCATATGTACATACTAGCAAACTTTATGTATTACAAAATCTTAGATTTTCTACTTTAAACCATGTATCCAAAAAAAAAAGGAACAAAGTTTGAAAAAAAAAACCGCCAACCAACAACGTACGTGCAAGGCTTATGTTTTTGAAAGATCCTCAAACAAATTACTGACAATTTGCGAATAAGAAAATGTCAAATTTAGCAATCTAGAGTGTTATACTGACATAGAACCAAAAAAAAAATCGAAAATATCTTTGTGTTTGTAGTCCTGGAAAAAGAATTGATGCATTAGAACGTTCAAATCAATATCAATGAACCTCAAGCAAGTATTGCAAACAATGTAGAATTTACTACGTAATCTACCTCCATAGAGGATCCAAATCACCGTTGATTTTTGGATATATCGAAGACAACTTTCATTTTTTTTTTCCAATGCACAATAATCTCTGAGACTATCAGTCTGTACAGGCATGTAAACCCCATGTCTCAAGGGGTGAACTATCGAGGTTAAGAAGACGTCAATTTGTGATTGACATCAACAGATATCTTCTGTAACCTTTCAAAATTAAACGTGCGTTTCCTTCTTGAAGCTTGCATCTGCAGAAAGAACGAGCCAGAAAGAAGCCTTAAAAATTGATATGGGTTCCTCTTTTTCCTTCCAAATATTCCAGCAACAAAAAAAATGTAGCCCGTCTATCCTATTTTAGCTTTTTAAGTAAATTTGTGCACTATTTCCTTACAAAAATACACAGAAAGTGGATCCTTAAAAAAAACCCCACCCCACCCCCCCCCAACAAAAAAAAAAAGAAAAAAGAAGAAGAAATAAAAGGACAAGTGGAAGATAAATAACACAGGGTAGGTAATAGCTATCTGTCTATCGAATTTTTAAGATGGTTTAAGAATTAAGATGGTTCGGTACAGGGAGCAAACTTACAACTAGGACGGTTTTTTCTTGTGCCCAATTTTTGAAATTCGTTTCAAATCTTGAACACCTTTCCTCATTTGCCTGCATAATAATATATTAGAACCGTCCTGGGAATGCTCTAAGAGAAGAAAAGCTCTTTCACAAAGTAAATGATACAGACCTCTGGTGCAAGAACACTATGAGATAGAAGAGGGGCAAGAGGAGCACAGTCAAGATGCACAGGGCTAAGTAGAATCTGTTTGTTTGTTTCTGCACAAAAAGATAAAAAGTAACAGTATGAATCTGTTTGTTTGTTTCTGCACAAATGGATTAGTAACAATACAGTCAGCAAGATTTGTTGTTTTTTTATCAAATAGACAGTCTACAGCTCCAAAGGGAACTTTACAAGAAACTGAATCTAGATTAAGAGCTATCCAAAGTGTTCTGTTTAAATGCTACTGGTTATTTTAATTGGCCATGAAGTATCTGTATCCATGAGTGTACTACAATTCCACAACTGACATGTTAACGGACCGTGTAGGATGCAAGAAGTTCACAAGAAACATGTCAATTCTGGCAGGAATTCAGACATAATTCCTGAGTTCCAAACAGCTCCTAAAAGTGCAGTGATATGTAAATATGTAGTTTAAAACATCAAAATCGCAATACAAAGCAATATAGATTAACATTTTAATCATTAAAAAACAACACTAAAATGAAAGACTTTTTGTTACAAAAAAAACATAAAACACCAATCAATCAGAATAATAACCAGAATATAATCTTGACTAGCGGTATTAACGCGCCTTCACGTGTTAGCTAACCCGTATATAGATTAGATTAGTCAAGCTAATATATAAGATGTGCACAAGATAATATGCAATACTACTTTTTTGACGGATTTTTCAACTTGATAACTTGTAAAAGTACCTGTAGCTAGAATATACTGAATTTGTTCTTTGTCAGAACTCCATGAAACCATTTCATTTGCAGATTGTGAGTAAGGTCAAGACAGAATGCCCTCAAGTACAACTTGCGCTATATATAAATGGAAATGGAGGCTTGCTTGAGCGTATGAAGGACACAGGAGTTGATGTTACGGGCTTGACTGGACAGTGGACATGACAGATGGAAGGAGGCGCCTTGGTAATGGAATTGGTGTACGAGGGAATGTGGACCCAGGATTTCTATTTTCCCCATTACCAGTATTGAGTGATGAAATTCATAGGTTAGTTAAAGCTTCATCACTTACTTATTTATGCCCTTCTGATTTTTGTTATGGAAACACTTGGGAACAACAGTGTAGTGACTAGTGTTCGAACAACTGTCGGTGACACAAGTGACTTCCCAATCAACATAGGACTACATCAAGGATCAGCTTTGAGCCCTTATCTCTTTGCCTTGGTGATGGATGAGGTTGGTGATGGATGAGGTCACAAGGGATATACAAGGAGATATCCCGTGGTGTATGCTGTTTGCTGATGATGTAGTACTAGTGGATGAAAGCCGGGCGGGAGTAAATAGGAAACTAGAGTTGTGGCGGCAAACTCTGGAGTCGAAAGGTTTTAGACTTAGCAGGACTAAAACCGAATATATGAGATGTGACTTCGGTACTGCTAGACAGGAAGAGGGAGATGTGAGTTTGGAAGGTCAGATAGTGCCCAAGAAGGATACTTTTCGATACTTGGGATCGATGCTACAAAGAGACGGGGATGTCGATGAAGATGTTAGCCATAGAATCAAAGCGGGATGGATGAAATGGCGTCAAGCATCCGGTGTTCTATGTGACAAGAGGGTACCACAAAAGCTAAAAGGCAAGTTCTATAGGACGGCTATTAGACCTGCGATGTTGTATGGTGCGAGAATGTTGGCCTACTAAAAGAAGACATGTTCAACAATTAAGTGTCGCCGAGATGCGTATGTGCGTTGGATTTGTGGGCATACAAGGATGGACCGAGTTCAAACGATGAGATACGGGATCGACTAGGGTAGCCCCAATTGAAGAAAAGCTTGTGCAACATCGACTAAGATGGTTTGGGCATGTGCAACGAAGACCTCCAGAGGCACCAAAGCATAAGCGGAATCATAAGGTGGAATAATGATGTGAAGAGAGGTAGGGTCGGCCAAACTTGACCTGGGAGGAGGCGGTTAAGAGGGACCTAAAAGATTGGAATATAGCAAGAGAGTTAGCCTTGGATAGAAGTGCTTGGAAAGCAGCTATCCACGTGCCTGAGCCCTGACTAGGCTCTTCCTTGTGCTTCTTTTCAAAAAACTTTTTAAACCCTTGTCCTTCTTGTTTCTTTTCCCCTTCCCCTTTTTAGCGGTTTGTTTTGGGTTTCAACTCTAGCCTACCCCAACTTGCTTGGGATTTAAAGGCTTTGTTGTTGTTGTTGTTGTTGTTGTTGAAACACTTGGGAACAATTTATCAATGAGATCTCCCGAAGTTCTCTGCCCGTATTAAATGCTTTCTTATCATTTATTCATGTGTGCTATTCTTTCTTAGTAATGCCATATTTGATCATCTCAGTTCAGCTGTACTCTTTGTGCAGCTGACTTCATTCCTGAAGCTTGTGTTAAGTTGCATACCAATAAAATCATCTTCAATTTTGTTCTCTTAGTTGTAGAACGATAAATGGATGATCACATCGCATTAACTTAAAAATGTTGCAGTCCTTTTATGTATCTTGGTATTAGTCTTATGGAACATGTGTAAACATGCTGCTTTTAAGCCCGCATAGTATTGAAACAATTGATGAACAGTTATCCAAGTTACTTCACTTTCCACTCATTATGTTCCATATATCTTTCTAGGATCAGCGCTAGGAACTGCTAATGATTGTACCACCTTATTTTCTATTCTGCAGGGTTGTGAAATCAGTTGGTTCAAAAGGTCATATACTTAACTTGGGCCATGGTGTTCTTGTAAAAACATCAGAAGAAGCTGTTGCACATTTCTTTGATGTCACAATAAGCTTGAGATATGACACCCTTTTCCAAGGTTATGCTACTGAAGAATTGAAGCCTGTTGCTTGATAATCACTAGGGGCATTGTCATATATTTTTGTCAGCTGATCTGTTTGATCTGTAATATATCTTCCTACTGTCTGGAATATTTTTGTCAACTGATCTGTTTGATCTGTAATCTATCTTCCTACTGTCTGGAAGCTTAGCACCTTCTACTTTTATAGAACCGTTCCTTCTGCTAGTGCTGTTTTATAGAGATACCATGGCCAAACTAATGCAATTTTATTCATTGCTTATCTGCTTAAATCATTTATTCATCTGCCAGATAAATAAAAGCATGCCAACTTGTTTTAGAAGGGAAGTGGATTCAATTAGATTGTTCAATATTTATTTTTGAGGTTCTTGCATCTATCATTTTCCCCTCTGGGATGGTTCTATTGCAGGTATTGCAGTTTGCAAAGTTGGGTTAAAGCCGATAATTATCAACATTTGGCTCAGATATACCAAGTTTTACCATTAATCAGTTTTGGGTAGCCATTTAAAGAAGGTGTTTTGGGGGAATAAAGTGAAATCCTCAATATTCCCCAACTTTTGAGCACCCACGGAACCCTAATCGCAGAAATCCCCAAATCTGAGCCATAAATTTTGAACCGGGCTCGATTTGGATAGAACAAACGTAAAATTTGATGCAGTCGATTCAAATCCGTACCGTAAAACTTCGAATGAGGATCGATCTGGACTTAACTCATTCAAATCCGAGCGCATAACCTCAGTGCGAGCCTTGATTTACATGTAAATCAATCAAATCCCTAGGAACCCCAATGGATAGGAATATCGGACTAAGGATCTCACCGGTCGGATTTGGGGAAGAGCCCGTCGTCGGCCAGTGCACGCCTTCCGCGGCTCAACGGCTATCACTGTGCCTCCCAGCACCGTGCGAGACCACACGCCAATGAGCCGGCCGCCGCGAGCCATTGGCTGGCCCTTAGTTCCCAAGCCGGGAGAGAGGAAGTTGCGCCAACGCGAGCTAAGGAGCGGCGGCGGTAGGCGAGGAGGCGGCGATGACGAGGGCTAAAGGGGAGCTACGACGGCGCTAGAAGAGGAGACGAAGACGGCGCGGAGGGAGGAGAGCAAGAGGCTGCGAGGGGGAGGCGGGGCGGAGGCACGGGGAAGCTAGGGCTTGGGAATGGGAACATGGGGTTGGACCGGTACATAGTTATATCCAGTGGCATTGACGGGTAATTTCACCACAACTCCAGGTGTAACTACAAAGGCAAAAGGGGCTCAGATGAGAAAGGCGGAAAACTCGAGGGACGTGGGCGGAAATGTCCACGGGAGGAGAAGCACTAACCAGGGGCCGTTTCACGAATGGATGGAGCTTTTCAGGTGTAGCTTTATTGGTTAACACAAAGCTTAATATACATCTTTTCTAGGTAGAAATTTGCTCACCCTGCCACCTTTAGGGAAAGGTTTTGAGCTCCCACTGCAAGTATGAGCATCACAAAATTGGCGCAAGAAAAATTCTGCGAAACAAGCATCATAATCAAGAATCCACGTGAGAGAAATAGGTCATTAAATTCAAGCAGCATTTACCATGAAGACGGCTAGCAGAGGACCCTTGATTAGTAGGAAAGCAATTGTCTGCAAGGCTCTGTTAGCAGAAACGACACAAAGTTCAATATTGCTACTACAAATCCACCAGCAAATGCTAGCTATATAGAACACTTATTGTTTGACCATACAAGCCAAAATACCCAACTAAATTAACAGAGTGAAAGGAATATGTGGCAATCTTTGATACTTCTCCAATAATGAGTCGAAATCATTGCAATACTGCCTATCTACAATCAATGACAACAGTCAGAGTCTGCTAGTTGATTCAGAGCTACACAAATATGTAGATCAACTCTCCAATTTCTCACAAATGCTTATAATTGACAAACCAAGTATATTAACATGCCTGCAGCCCTGAATGCATGAGCAAATGCTTCTTATCAGTATCACAGTGCAGAACAATAGTCTCACAGGAAAAAAAAAATGATAATATCATAATACCTAACAGATAAGGAGTGATAATATATGTCTAGCTTTTGTATAACGCAAATCTAGACATGCAGAGAAGACAAACAGGAAGGCTAAAATGCAGTAAAAGAACAGTGACATCTAAAAATTGCAGGATAGAAATATTACATATGCATCTTGCATGCTACAAGAATAGCACAAAAGACAAAACTAACCAAACAAAGATATTTAGAGCAGCTAAAACAAAATGATAAGAACCTCACAAAGATGACGATTTCTTGCAGCCGCAGCTGCATTGCATTTACTCTTGGGTTTCTTGAACTCCATCATCAGATCACAATGAAGTGCTCCACATAGATCTGCCAAGCATCTTCCTTGACTCTGAGGAAATAGTATAGATTTAGCATTTTGAATCATCACAAATGTTTTTTTAACTAAAAGAAAAATACCACAGCCACCCCAACATGCACAAACCAAGAAAAAGAAGAAATACAAAGTTGGATTTACCAGGATAGATCAATCAACAAACTGATTTGGAAGTTGAAGTGCATGGCCAAGAAAATGCCATAAAAAACTCTTATTTAGCATTGCTATGTTTTCTCAACAAATGAAAAGAGCAAACAGAAAGAAAAAACGTGCTGGTTGTGAGACCTTCCAAAGCTATGTCAAATTACTATCAAGTAAACATATAAGAAACAAATATAATTGTCTCAGGAATTGATCAATGAAACAAATCATGAGATAATTAGTATACATTATCCACAAGATTGTTGTGCCGGTTTGCAAAATGCTGATCAATGAACTTTTCTGCTCGAAAGGCTTTCTTGCAGAAGCCACAACGCCACTCATTGATATCAAAATGAATCTTATGTTGCTCTTGTTCCCGAAACATGTCATTATCAGGATGAAGCCTACATTTTCTTGGAAGTTCATGCTTCTCTTGTTCCAAGAAAGGCACTAAATACTGCATGAAAAATAGAGAATTTATTTAACATGTTATATTGTTACGGATGCACCAATGCAATGAGCAGTCACGTTGCATGTTCTACCTCATCAATAGCTTTCCAAGCTGCACGGCTCCTTTCCCTTGAGCAATGCACATCACTTGTGTGTGGATTTGTTTGAAGAAGAATTCTGGCATCAATTGAAAACAAAAAAAAAAAGAGAAAGTATTATGTCTTGAACTCTACACAAAACTGTAGCACTCTGTGGTAAGACAAGTTTATTTCCAGCTTTCCTTTCCACATACGTAACAGGCCACTTTAGGGGGGTTGTAGGTGTGAGGACCTTATTTGTAGCGACATGCACACAACAAAAAACAGTACAGCTTAAGCAGAATCTAGATGAGGGTCTTATGTTGTATTGCATGCAGAATAAAACGCTAAAACGGTAAGTGGCAAATTTCTTCGTGTGTACCGAATGCTCAAATAGTTTGTGAACTTAAGTACCTGGATCCAGCAGCTTCAGAGAATTCCTAGAGCATAAAAAGGAATATCCAAATGAGACAAGCTAAGGAAACAAGGTATTTATCTTGACATCAATGACAAAATTGAAGCAAGCCTACCAGTAAAATGTAAGTTACTTTATGCAGGCCTGAAAATGCTTAATAATTAATATTTGAAAAAAAAAAGTTTTAAATATGCTGGAAAGACATTTAGTCATTTAGCAATTACATATAGGAGGATGGCTAGCGTACTCTGGAGAGTTCGGACCACGAGTTTTTGCAATCTGAGATTATTATCGACCAATCCGAAGCGTTGATCCTCTCCGTCTCATTGAAATGTAACTCCCGGCAGCAATCGACGACCTCAGGACGTCGCATGCCGACCTTAAGGCAGCAAACACAAATCTGAAGGCATCCATAGACAACCACCAAAAATGATGGTAGGCTTTATGAAGAAGAACCATGGCAAGGGGCAGAACAACAACTTGGAAACAGGCCCGCACCATGGCATCAACACTATCACCGCCACCACCATGGACACTAGGTTACACGGCGGCCACAATGTCGGACTGACATCATCGACGACACCCAGCAGCATGGAGATGATTCCACTAACAACACCATGTTAATCTCCACCCGCATGATGGCTCCCAAGAAGACAAGGGTCACAAAACAATGTCACAGCACGACCATGACGTCAACATCACCGTCCTCACCGAGAGATGGGCTGCAAACATACTAAGTTGTCGAGGATACGCCATGCTCATAGTGATGTGCTTCGTCTTCAACATCGGCGTCAAATTATCGAACGCCATCGCGTCGGTCTATGACGTCGAGATCGCCCGGACTTCAACATTGAGGACAAGGTTGGCTCGCAAGGGGAAGTGATGTTACGTGCACTAGGCCCAACATGGACCAAATGGTCTATGAACAATACCATCAGCAATCCTGTGCAATAGGTGGTACTGTAGCTCGCGGCCCTGGGCCACAGATACAAAGTTAGAATATTATATAATTAGTTTCTATGTATTAAAGATTAATTACTATAAGTTATGAATTACTTTCTTAGGGCCCAATTGAAATCAATGGCATGCATCTTAAGCAGCAGCCTTGGGTGAAACTCTTCAGCGTCAGGAAAGTACTCCTACCATTTTCTTTAGCAACAGCGGCAAAGATTCCCGTAACCAGGACGGCCTGGAGAACCAGGATCACCATGAACGTGCTGCTCTTCATCGTTGCTTCCTGGACGTTTTTGTGCAGGGAGCACGATCTCTAGTTGCAGGGTAGGATGGGTGGGTCGTGTTGTCGCCAGTGCTGGGCACAAAGCACAGCTAAGCCAACCGCAGCTACAACAAGGAATACTAGGATTCGCACGGAGGCTACCCACAAATCCAGCTCAAGCTCTAAACTGGCAACTCACCCTGTCTTATTCACTGACCAAATCTACGCAATCTAAAGCTTAATTACACACAGACCAGCGATTTGCGTCGCAACAGCTGGGGAAAAATGGCGCAAGAACCGCGCTAGCAAAGACGCACCTGGTGCGATCCGGCCACGGGGAGGAGGCAAGAGGCGGCGAGGAGCGGAGCCAGCAGAGAGGCGGCGGCGCGGCAGCCGGCCCAGCTCGGCATCCTGCAAGATTCCAGAACCTTCTGGGCACTAGAGGGCGGGGCTCCTTGCCGACAGAGGTGACCGTCGAGCCCGGGTGGATCCGCCCCGCGCTCCGCCTCCGGCAGTCCGGCGGAGGGGCGGACGAGGACGGCCGCAGCGGCGGCCACGGGCACGAGGTAAGAGCTCCCAGGTGGTTTGGGGCGGTGAAATCTTCTAGCCGGGATCTTCTGCCGTTGCTTGTTTAACGGCACGGCTGCATTTTTGACCTGCCCTCGTATGGCCAACACCCCTTCCCACCCATGCCCACGCCCCAGGGATTCACGGCAGTGCCGTCACAGGCACTGCCACGCGAGCCCTGTCCACAGGGGACCCAGATGTCAGTGCTCATAACGGTACTACCGTCACAATAGAGGATATCAGCCCCATCCACAGAGCTAGCAGTCCCACTACCAACAGGCTCGGATCCTCTGCCGTGCAGTTACAACCATTGCAACGTGGGACTAACACCGCCTGATAGTGGGTGCATGCTACGGCAAATAATCCTAGTCAATTACCAACTCCCTAGTGCCTAACCAATTGAATGTAGCATACCTAGGGGTGGCAATTGGCCCCGATCCCCGATCTTCAGCGGGGATTTCCTCTTCCCGTGGGGATAAAAACGAGAAATCATTCCTCGTCAAGTATTTCGGTGGTGGAAAAAGATAAATATTCCCGTGCGGGGATCTGATTCAGACCCAAAATTGTCATTTCGGACTAACTTGTTCACCAGTCATCTAGCACTCTAGCCCACTAATAACCACATCCCACTTCTCCAGTAGCCAGTTGGCCTTCTAACGTCTCCCTTTACCCTAATCTCTCACTTCTCACCAACAACGAAGGCGGTGGTGCAACCGCGCAAGCCCCCACCAGGCGCTGAAGCTAAACAACGGCAGGTGGGGATGAGCCTGCCACCACAAGAGGGAGCTAGAGCGTCCGACGTGGTGCAAACAAAAGCACTAGCGACACCACCACGCGTAGAAGCAGGAGCAACAACGGGCATGTCGTCATCGAACTGGTTACACCTTCCATGCTACCTATGGTTGCTTGATTGCAGGGGAGGATGTGGTGGACGATGATGGCGAAGAGGTTTCTACGGTTGAGATGAAGCATCCTAGAGCGGGTGACGAGAAGCATGATGACATGTTTCATGGTACCGACTTTAGCGGCGGCAGCATTGCTCTCTAGATCAGCCTCGATGTCCATGTTGATGTAGCTAAGAGCAATTGGGTCAAGGGGCTCCTCAATGTGCATAAGGAGAGGGCAATCAAATCGAGTGAGGGAGCAAAGAGAACGAAAGCTAAAAAGCAAAGCAGAGACACGTAACACGTTGATGTTTGTTCCCAAAGTTCGGACCCTTAAAGGGATCTTACGTATTCACTGAGGTAGGCTCGATCATACTTGAGCCTAGATTTTTTTTCAGTTCTTTCCCTCACTGAGGTCACACCAAGACTCCTCGGCTTCACTCCTTAATTCCTTCCCTTTTAGAGGCGGAATTGGTCTTTGCAAATTTCTAACTGCACACCTAGGGTTTCTAAGGTATTTTAGACAAGATTTTTGGCTCCGTAGTTGAACCTTGGGGTTTTAGTTAATGTTTCACGCGAGATGAGGTTTTGGTGAGCTGAATTGGTCGATGATGGGCCAAGTTGTGGCGCGGGTCAACACGAAGACTGGAGATCAAACTGAGCTGCAACCATGCAACACATTGGATAGAGACCACTCTATGACACACATTGTTGTAGTGGAGAGAATGAAATTGAGTGAGTAGGGATGAACCGAGCTACAAGAATTTGATCATATATAATTTTCTGTGCATATGCGAAACCCGTATGGTGGGCATATGGAAAAACATACCTATGCGAGAAATGCAGGTTGGATGAGTGAGAAGGATGGTGGAGAGGAGGCATGGCTGCCAGGTTGCTAATTGCTGGAGGCAGGACGTGGTGCCACCATCGATGGTGGCGGGCTGCATCAGATAGAGAGAAGGGGAGAGAAAAAGGGTAAATTTGTTAGAACGCCCTTTGTGGTTTAGTACCTCTCAAGATGAAGGAAACATAGGAGGTATAGATTTTGGTATATTTTGTCTTCTTATTCCACATCATATCCAATTCTTATTAAATTCTTATTTTTATAAGAAAACTGCTTATTTGTCCACAAATAAGCTAGTCAAATCCATAATTGGTCATCTTTTCTAAAATAATAGCTTGCCCTTGTTGTGCCACTGCCACACAACTCTATTAGATTCAACAACTAGAAAGCTCCGTTAATGCCCAAAATACCTCTTTTATAATTTATAGATTTAGCCACGACTAATTAAAGTTTTTAAATTTATGTATATACTCTACTTAGGGCTTAAATTTCATAACCATTTCTATTTTTCTAGTTTTTATCTCTTTTGTGCGAGACATGGCAGGTATCATTATTTTTTTAAAAAATTAAACCCTAAAATGTTTAGAACCAACTCTCAACTTTGAGTACAAAATTCTCTAAATCTTTACAAATCTTTATCGCTATTTTAAGGGTTTTCAGCTATTTGTAAAAATCTCCAAATTTTATAACATGTTCTACTATAAGTTTTTTTTTTATTTTACAGCATATTAAGAAAGTGATATTAAAGATAGCATTTCACAGTTTAGCTAATAAAGCGACAGCACATTGATAAAAATTGATAACACTTTTGTTAGTCATCAGACGTCGAGACTTATTTAACTCTCAGTCGATTTTCTCACATACTAAGAGGATCATGTATCTTTATTGTGTCCTATGGAGGTGTGTGATCTATGACCCAGAAAATCGATGAGAGTTAAATAAGGGATTTTTTCATACATGGCATTATAAAGTTCGGTTTATTCAGTTCTGCCATTACAAAACGCATATTTATATTGATGTCATTATCTTTCAACAATATATCAAAAATGCCATTATCAGGGTTTCTCAGGATTTTTCAGTTCATACTTGAGACAAATACGAGCAAAATACAGGAAAATACACATATCATGTCATCCCCTTGCCTTCTCCTTCCTCCCACCTCCCAATCTCTCTCCCAACTCCAGCGGGCGGCGCAACGGTGAGCGGCACGGCGGCACAACAAGCAAAGACGACCCACGGCGGCGGCGAAACAGCAATGGCGGCGGCGGTCGGCGGCGGCGTGCGGCTCGTTGGAGTTGGTGGAGATTGGGAAAGGTGGAAGAAGAAAGAGGAAGATGTTAAACCTATGACATGCGGACCAGAGAGTATTTCACATCTTATTTGGTTCTCGTATATGCCGAAAATTCGAGAAAGTCTCGAAAATGACACCGGTGAAATTAGGTTGCGAAAATAATGGCATAAATATAAATATGTGTTTTGTAATGGCAAAACTGAATAAACCAAATTTTATAATGTCATTTATGAAAAAAATCCTTAAATAAGTCTCAGTCAATCAGCTGATGTTAAGACTATACCAATGGATAAATTTATATGTTTTATTATCAAGTTGCAAAATTATATGGCAGTTAAAACGTTACTACTCCTCCGAAAGTGGCAATAATATTGTACTACCTCCGTTTTTTAACGTTTTTGACTTTTCGACACGTCTTTGACCATTCGCCTTATTCAAATTATTTTTTGTAAATATCATTTATTTTGTTGTGATTTCGGTACTTTAAATATATCTTATTTTTTACATCTTTGTACTAAATTTTTTAATAAGACGAATGGTCAAAGACGTGCAAAAAAGTTAAGGGCGTGTTTGGTTGCCTGCACGTGGGCTGATCAGGTTCACCGCGTGCAGGCAACCGGTATTTGGTTGCCTGAATGTCCTCTGGAGCCTGGCTCAATTGGTGCAAAAACACTGTACTGGCCAGGCTGGGTTGGAACACTCGAACCGGTCGTTCCTCGCGATGCAGGCAGCAGCCGCAGCACAGGTCCTCTCTGCATGCAGCAGCACACACTTCAATACACATTTTCCATTCGTTTTTTTGTCATATCTTTTGATAAGAAACTTCGATTACCGAACCAATTTCAAAATTACGTTGTTGACATTTTTCCGAACAAAATTAGACCACTCTTGCCATATAAATTTTAAAATATAAAATATTTTATTTTTTGATTATTATTGTTTGTTTAAAAAATTTTATTTTCGTTTTAAATTTTTAGATTTTTAAGAATTTATTCTTTAAATTTGTTTATCCTCCTCTTGAATTTATATATCACACTCTAACGTATTTGGTCAACCAAACGATATCTCTGGGCAAACTGGCTCACCAGGTGCAAGGTAACCAAACAACGTCGCTTGCATCTACTCAGCTAGACTCATCTCAGCCTGGCTGACTCATACGGGCCAGACTGAGATCGTTCGAGCAACCAAAGAACCTTTAGATGCCTCAAACAAAAAAAATCGGAGGGAGTAGCAATTTTTTTCTCAAAAAATAAATTATGAACTTTACATGCTCGCGTGCTCGACTGAGTTTTGCGGACAAATTTCTCGATCCGTCTGCACGGCGTCCTCTGCTCGTCCTCCGAGCGCGGCGCCGCGGCGAGGTGCTCCGGTGACATCGAGCTCGTGCGGGTCGGCGACGGCGGCACCGGGTGGGGAACCCTCTCTCTCTCGCTCGCCTCCTGCTCTTCCTCCCTCTCTTCGCTGCGCGGCCGCCTGGGTTCCCGTCTCCAACCGATGGCGGCGTTGCCTGGTCTCCTTCCTGACCTCGATCGGGTCCAGCCGACGGCGGCGACGCTGGAGGGAGCCGAGCCGAGGGACCAAGCACACGTGGGCAGAGGATGTGCTGCGGAGCCGGCGGTGGCGGGGCTAGATCCATCCAACGGAGTTCTCTGCGGCGGTGGAAGGGCGTAGAGCCGCCAGCGGTAGGGCGAGGGTTGGATTGGTGGCGTGGGCGGCGGTGGGGATGGGGGGCCGATCCATGGGAGGTGGGGTTCGTGGAGCGTGGATGCTTGATTGCACGTCTCTTTGAGTAGTGGAGATACACTCTGGCTAGCAAACTCCAGAGAAAATCTGAGATGATCACTTCTTGCTTGTAGATATGATTTGATGTAGTCCTGTGCCTGTGCTCTAAATTTCTTATGGTTTCATTGTGTTGACTCCTGAGGGCTTCGATCGCACGAACGAGGGCATGATAGGAAATCCAACAGATTGCACTTTGAGGGCTTGTTTAGATGTGCAAATCTCAGCTCATTTCTCCCCGTTGGTACCCTGGGTCAATCTACATGGGTGTTTGCTGTGCGGCAAGAGGGGGGAAATCTCATCCCGTCCCTACCAAAACCCCTCGTCCAAAAAAAATCGTCCCTGCACATGTGGAAAAAATCCCTTACATGTCTCCTCCCATGATCCCATGCTGCTCAAAGACTCGCACAAACCATCATCGCCGCCATGTCATGGGCTCCAAGGCACAGGGCGCTGGATCCAACCTGGAGAAAGACGGGGCCAGAGCAGGGTGGCGTGCTCCAAGACATGATGGAGGAGTCCAGGGAGGCAGAGGAGGACGACTATGATGCGGCCAGGCAGCTACAGCAGGTAGCCGGGGCCTTGCGCCTAGTGTCTGACTAGTGCAACAATGGGTGTGTTGGATTTTTTGTTGCAATTTATGTACTGCATTTGCTGCCGAACCAAATATTAATTATTCGTCGTAATTGCTGCCTAGCCACCAGCCTGAGGTTCTAGACATCCAGGTGTCCATACTTTCTAGTTAGCTTTGCAGGGCACTTTGACAACCACAGCAACATTTTAGTTGATACAAAATGCTTAAATTCACCAAAATGTGAATGAAACTGGCTGCCTCTATTATGCTCAAGTTTTGGATTTGCTAGATGTAAATACTCATCATGTCAACTTTTGTTTCACTACTTTTAAGCAATAAATTGTGGATGAGTCCAAATCCTTCTCTGTTTTTTTTTACCTTTCCGTTTATCTTTTATGTGCTCCACATGGTTCAAGAAAATGCTAGTTGGTCGGTGAGCTCGGGACTAACAATTAGACGGGAGTACTCCATGGATTAATAGAACTAATTGGTGATCACTGCTAGGTGGACTTCTGATTAGGACAGTGGTTCTCCAAGAGATATGTTTAATCTTTAGGGGTGGTGTGTAATTAAATGTATGACCATGTAATTAAATGTATGACCACACAACACAGAGGAAACTACATTACACTGTGATTTTAAGTGGCGTAGTGTATCTATTTGTTTTTGTGCTGCTTCTCTTTGGGTATTATGACCACCTTTTGCTGTCTGATTGTGATAATTTTTTTCCTTGACAGAAAGATGATTAACCTTTTCAAAATAAAGGGACAGAAGAAAGAAGAGGCAGCAAGTACTGCTGGAAAGGCTCCTGTTAAGAAGCAATCTGCTGGGGAGCTCCGTCTTCACAAAGGTGCATTTGATTACAGACACATTCTTTCTTTTATTCCTTTCTTTTCTTGAGTACTGCATTTGACTACGCATTACTGAAAGACTGCCTTGTGTCATAAAATAAAAAATTGAGGGACTGTTTAGTGAGTGATAACTTAATTCCTCTTACTTTGATTTAACTGTTTTAATCTGTGCGAAAAGCAAAAGGAGGCACATTACTACATGCTGTATATACACATATATTTTTTCTGAGTTTGGTAAGGGCATTCAGTGAGCTAGTGATGCTAGCTCCCAGCTACAAAGCAAAGTTGCTATTTGCTAAAGCTCGTGCAAGTCTATTTGTCTTGTGAAATGCATGGGTGATGGCCCATGTGGGGATAGATGGTATTTTAGCAGCTAATAATTTGTGCCAGCAACATATGCAAGTACTTATTTCTATTTAAATTTCTGCCATAAAAAGTCGGTGAGTATAGCGTTGCCTCGTTGTATTGCTACATCACCTAGGACTATTTCCTTTCCCTAGTGTTTATTATTTTCTTTTTTCCAAGACAGGACCCATCCCTCTCTTTCTGCCTCGTGTGAATGGCAAATGGGCTTTAATTTTTGTCGGGCACTTGTAACTGGGACTAAGGCTGTTTTTTCCTGGATTTAGGTATGGACCGTAGGGCCACACACACACACTTGTGTGAGGAGTGGTGCAGTGTGTGGCCACACTAGGGTTCATGCATGTGTGTAGTCTGCACGCATGCATGTGTGCAGTGGTGTGGATGCGTGCAGTATGAGTTCGTGCGCGTCCGTTTGTACCCTTCTAAAATAAAAGGGTTGGTACCGCTTCCAGCAATATTTGCTTCAATCCTTCTTCCTCCAATGCTGGACACCTGTACCAAGAATGCCACATGACCTTGGCATCGGCACCAACACCCACATCTGGATGCTCTTTGTTGCAGTTTTTTTGTGGTCGTATACCAATTATAGGATTCTCCCAAAATATCTTTGTTTCTTATGTAGAAATTTATGCTGTTCTGTGTCTGTTTATAAGTTTGTAAGAGATAAAGGTAGCCTTACTCAAACAGGTTTTAAGGCTTGTAAATAAGAATTGGGCAAATTAGATATGAACCTTTCACGGGTGTTTCCTCGGAAACATTGGGGTATGATGATGATGATGAGATGTATCATGTATGAACCCATAAACTAGGATAAGATAGGCCAAACAGACCCCTTACCTATTTCATTGCAAATTGAACAAGGTATGATCCAATTTTAAGCTTGTGTGAGCATGGGTTCTTCATCTATTCATAAGTTCTCTGAGTCAACTGCCAACATATAATTGTTGATCTTTTCTAATTTTTTTAGATATTTTACGTTTCCACACTGCTCATGAGTCACAAGAAATTCAATGCACACATGAATGATTTATATTTGGACGACTAATTTTATTTGATACCTTGCAGATATCAGTGAGCTGAACCTACCTAAGACCACCTCAATTTCTTTTCCTAATGGCAAGGATGATCTAATGAATTTTGAGATCATCATCCGACCTGATGAAGGATATTACATGTATGTACCATGCTACAGGACTAGCTTGCCATTGTTATGTTCTCATGTTAATCTAGTTAAGAAAATTTGTACCAATTCTAGTATAACATTCTGTTATATCTCTCGAGAACATGTTATCAGTTGAGTTATTATATCCTAATATAGTAATACAGAACTACAGATTAAAGCCAATGGATCGCTGGTTTGCTAAATCGAGCTACCATGATGAGCTATGCAAATGAATAGTACCAGATGTACTTGATGTGAACAGGAGTAAAGAAAATCCTTTGTTTTTTGCACCACTGGGTGCCTCTGTGTTGTCGGGTTTGCAAATAACACCATCCTAAGTTAATGTACTATCATGCATACTTTCTTAGCATGTCTGTACCTGTAAGTTCACAAAAACCCTTGTCACTTACACGTGTACTAATCTGTGCCTATGCCACTTACATGTGTACTACTTTTTGTAGGGGTGGAACTTTTGTTTTTACCTTTCAAGTTTCTCCATCTTATCCTCATGAGCCTCCAAAGGTCAAGTGTAAAACCAAGGTATGAGCCGGAATCAACCTACTGTTTAGTGTACAGGTCTTGGTTTGCATTACTCTGTATAAGGTGTATTTTGCATGCATGCTTAAACATAACTTATATTGGCTACATGGGCCAGGGAATTCCAAAACCTACATTTACGGTTTCTTTACTTCACTTCACTAAATCCCAAGTTCCTTTCAACTAATCAATCATTCTGTTTGTTTTTAACATAATAACATTTGCAGGTGTACCATCCCAATATTGATTTGGAAGGAAATGTATGTCTGAACATTCTGCGTGAAGATTGGAAGCCTGTTCTTAACATCAACACTATCATTTATGGCCTGAATCTTCTTTTTACGGTATTGTATTGTTCTTAGTACTCTAGTTAACTTGAATAAATTTATTTTCTAAATGAAAGAGAAGATGATAAAGTAACATTTGTAATTAATGTGTGTTCTGTTGCTAGTGTGCTATCATTTTTTCATTAAAGACACAGCAGATACGCAGTTTGTCACTTTCACGTGCTTACATGGCCATTGAATGTGGCTGGAGGAGTGACATTAATCGGTTGTAAATTGTTAACTAACAGAGTAGAATTATCAAGAAGACAAGCTGATACCCTGAGCCATGTTTTTGAGGATGATATCTTGGATAAGCCATATTTTGTTGCCAAATATTTCAATAAAATTGCACATTAGTTTGTCTTAACGTTTTAATAAAATTGCATGTTAGTTTGACTGACGCTCTGCTTATATTTCTTACGGATATTTGGATAGGTGGGCTTACAGATCAATTCCTTTGAATTGGCGGAGATTAGAAACCCTTTGAATTTTAAAGGAATTCATTCTAATCCCCACCTGTCCAAACCAGTCCTTAAGGGACGAAATTATATACATTGCTTCAACTCCTGAATTTATGTATGGTAAATTAATGTTTTTTATGTGCAGCAACCAAACGATGAGGATCCCTTGAACCATGAAGCAGCTGCAGTCCTTCGTGACAATCCAAAGATGTTTGAGGCTAATGTTAGAAGAGCAATGGCTGGAGGCTATGTGGGTCAACACTATTTCCCGAGATGCGCATGATGGTGCTGACTGTTGAACATTGCTGTCTTATGCTGCCTTCAAGCCATTCTGGGCCCTATCTTACATCAGCCTGCTCACCTTTCTCGATTTGTGTGGTTTCAGTGCGCGAAAGTGCTGTTGTAAGCATGCAAATTGCTCATGGTGCTAAGTGAGAGTTTGCGCATAGCTGTGGTGTGTTTAAGACCGTGAATTGGTGATCTGGTTGTGGTACAGATGAAAAGGATATGTATCTGAACTGTGCAACTTCATATAATCCCAAATGAATTTAGTTGTTTATGTTGGGCCCTTGTTTAGCACGAAAGACTCTTGTGACCAAAGAGAAGAACAGTATTTATAATTTATTTATTAAACAACCATTTATGAGTGTTTGTAAAATAATCCCTATTAAATTTTAGGAAGAAATTTAGCTTAACCAGAACTATTGCAAAAGCATAAAATCCATACTTCAACTTCAAAACCAGATTTTATGTATCCTTGCACGATCAATTGTGGACCGTTGGCCAAGGTAAAAAGCTATTTTGGATGAGATAGCTATCAATAGTGGATATAATAAACCTCTAGGTCAAGGTAAAAATCTGTTTTAGGTGAGTTAAGCCGGGTAACCCTCTAGGTAAAAACTTTTTTTGGCTAAGCCATATTGCGTAGAATACAGAGAGTATGTTGCATACTATCAGGCCATCGTGCAGTGATTAGCTGCCCATGGATTTGGTGGAAATTTAGAGAGACATGGTGTTGACTGGTTGACCTGTAGGTCGACTGACTGTTAAGTTAACAAGTTCAGTGAGTCTTAACTCTGTTTCCCAAGCTGATATGTGGTTCATCTTATAAGTGTCTAGGAATAGATTTATCCTTTCCTGAGATCTTATTTGTTTTCATAGTTGTATACTTCCTCCGGTTACAAATATTTGATGTTTAAGATGTGTGCCGGTCAAAGCATTCAAATTTGAGGTATGAATATCTTTTTAAATATTTAGATTGACTATAAAAAAATAGCATGCGTAGGTATGTTTTCAGAAAAACATTAATAATATTAAAATTTTAATGGGCTTATAAATTAAATAAAACTTCTGTAGTTCATTAGTGGTTAAAGTTGTTGTTTTGAAGACTGCAAAGTCAAAAGCCTCAAATATTTGTACCGCTACGTTCTTGTTGCTAATGTGACGTGCTGGCCCAAAACTGTTTAACATAGGCCAATGGGTATTTTATTTTGGTAATTGATATTGATGGTTGAAAGATATATAAAATATGATTTTGGGGTTAAAGGATGTATTCTGTACCTTTGCAATAGTTTGGTGGTAATCAATTTCCCCCCCTAATATACTAGACCAGTCTATTGCATCCCAGTTGGACAAAGTTTGGCGCGAATGCGATTTGGTGCCTAGGGAACCAATCTACTCCCTCCGTTACAAATTGTAGTTAGTTCACCGTTGACTTTTAGATGTTCTATTTGACCATTCGTCTTATTTTATATATATATATATATATATATATATATATATATATATATATATAGAGAGAGAGAGAGAGAGAGATTTGCTAGCGTGAACTCCAGTTCACAGAGCCTCCGTGAACTTCGACGGGTTTTTGAAATCCGAGAACTTTAGTGATCGATCCAAACCGTTGATCTTGTTAAATCATGTCGAAGGTAGCCACCAACCAAGTTTCGTATTTTTCGAATTTGTTTGCTATTTGTTTTCTAATTTTGAAAATCAGCCTTCTAAATAGTCGTGGGCGTCCAAAAAGCTGATTTTCAAAATTAGAAAACAAATAACAAAAAAATTCAAAAAAATACGAAACTTGGTTGGTGGCTACCTTTTGACATGACGAACAAGATCAACGGTTTGGATCGATCACTAAAGTTCTCGGATTTTAAAACCCATCTAAGTTCACTTGAGGATCCGCGCTCGAGTTCACGCTAGCAAATCTCTCTCTCTCTCTCTCTCTCTCTCTCTCTATATATATATATATATATATATATATATATATATATATATATATATGATAAATACTCTATACTACCGGGAGTAGCTACTCCTAGGTAATGTAGTTCATTTCTCTCCTTTTTTATCCACGTGTAGCACACCACATGTGCAACTTCCTGCCCCATATATATATATATATATATATAGATATAGATAGATATAGATATAGATATAGATATAGATAGATAGATAGATAGATAAAGACTAAAATACTCCTAGGAGTATTCTAGTTAAAATACTTCTACACTAATATTGCAACACGTGTCCCTCTCCCTCTCTCCTCCGCCCCTCACGTGCACTACTCTTCTCCCACGCATGCATGTGCATGCAACACATGCACGTAGCATATTTATTTTCGTATTTTTTTTGTAATTTTTTTTGTAGAGCTCGGATTCACAAACCGTTTGCGTCATTGTGTTCCTGACATTTTTTCAAACAAAACTAGACTAGTCTCACTTTTTTTAAAATTACTTTACTACAATCATAAACAGATATTTACTACTTTCTATGAAATACTTTACTACTGTTCTGTGTACAGTATTCCGCATGTAAACTGCTTTACTAATTACCTATATTGGTTACATGTATGTAACGTGTTGTATTAAACACTTGTAGTATTCATGGACTCATACATCAAATTGCTAACATTATTTTGAAACTTTTTATAAATAAAGTGCGAAGCACAGCAAGGTGTTTTCACATGCACAACTTTTTTTGCACGCAAACTATAATGAAACTATATGGTCATAGACAAACAACATAAAATCTACATTTATTTTTTATGTATTGTCCGCACAAACTTTGTGGTAAAGCTATAGCAAAGTTTTTTTGTGGAGTTCTAGTGTTGAGACCCAGCCAAAATTCAAAATATTAAAATATCCACTTACCATCACATCTAGTATACGTGCAAACAACTATATATATATATATATATATATATATATATATATATATATATATATATATATATATAGAGGAATGCTAGCGTGCACCTCGAACACGGAGAGATCCGATGCTCCCAGCGTTTTCGAAATCCGAGATGCCTAACAATGATCAATCAGTTGATCTTGTTAGTCTCATTTGAAATGTAGCCCGGTGACCAAGTTTCGTATTTTTTGAATTTATTTACTATTTGTTTCCTATTTTAAAAATCAGCCTTCCAATTAGTCGGTAGGTCCAAAAAGCTGATTTTAAAAATAGGAAACAAATAGTAAATAAATTTTAAAAAATACTAAACTTGGTCAATGGGTTACATTTCAAATGAGACAACAAGATCAATGGTTCGATCATTGTTAGACATCTCGATTTCAAAACGCTATAATATATATATATATATATATATATATATATATATATATATATATATATATATATATAGAGGAATGCTAGCGTGCACCTCAGAAGACGGATCTCTCGTGCTCCCAACTGCGTTTTGAAATCCGAGATGTCTAACAACTGATCCGAACCGTTGATCTTGTTCGTCTCATCGAAATGTAGCCAAGATAACAAGTTTCGTATTTTTTGAATTTATTTACTATTTGTTTCCTATTTTCAAAAATCGCAGTCGATTTTCAACATAAGAAACAAATAGTAAACAAATTCAAAAAATATGAAACCTGGTCACCGACAACGTTCAATGAGACTAACAAGATCAACTTCGATCACTTGTTAAGCATCTCGAATTCAAAACCACTCGAGTACGGAGATCTCAGACTCTCGAGAACGCTAGTTCTCTCTCTCTCTCTCTATATATATATATATATATATATATATATATATATAGAGAGAGAGAGAATAACTAGCGTGCACCCAGACCTGAGATCATTGCCGAGTGCATCCAACGTTTTCAAATCGAGATGCCTAACAATGATCTGAGCAGATTGATCTTGTTAGTCTTATTGAAATGTAGCCGGTGATCAAGTTTAGTATTTTTTGAATTTATTTACTATTTGTTTTCTATTTACAAAATCAGCTTTTTGAACGCACTGCGACTAATTGGAAGGTGATTTTGAAAATAAAAATAAATAGTAAATAAATTCAAAAAATACTAAACTTGGTCACCTGGCTACATTTCAATAAGACTAACAAGATCAACGATTCGATTGCTTGCTAGACATCTCGGATTTCAAAACGCTAGGGACTGAAGAGTCTGCGTCTTTCAAGCACGCTAGCCATTCTCTCTCTATATATATATATATATGCAACTTATCTAGTGTAAATGTCCATTGAGTGCTAGCATGCTAATAACAGATCTGAGCCATCAGATCCATCATGAGCGGCCCAGATCTAGAAAGGTGGAAGTCACTTTTCTCACTTAAACATTTTCATAAAATCCCCCTAACTTTTTAAATGGAAATGGGCTTCCACCTTTTCAGATCTGGTCCACTCCTCATGGATCCGATGGTTCAGATCAACCGTTAGCATATTAGCACCCAATAAACATTTGCACTGGATATGTTGCCATATACATATATAATATATATATATATATACACACACACACTACAGTACTCTTAGGAGTACTCTATTTAAAATACTCCCATGTTCGTAGCCATTAGATCTTCACCCGACCTCCGTCCGATCCCCCCGCCCTCCCCCTCTCGATTCGCCTCCGTTTAAAAACAATCGGCTCCGCCCCAAGCCCGATTCTGACCGCCGTCGTTCGCTCCCATCGCCGCCGGCGGTCGCGCCCCTCCTCCGCCACCGGTCCTCCGCGTTGCTCGCTCCCATCCACATCGTCGTTGCCATCGCCCGCCGCCATTCGTTCTCCTCCGCTGCCACCGCTCTCGCCCCCGCCCCTCCGCCGCCGCCTCTTGCCACCGTCCACCGACACCGCTGTGCTCTTCGCATCGGCGCTGCCACACTGCTGCTCCAGAGAGACAGATCGATGGTGGCCAAGCGGTGGTGTACCGGCGGGTGCTCAAGGCGGTGCAAAAGCACGTCGGCGCCGGCGCCACCAAGCATCAGTTCCACGACTTCGTCGCTGGTGAGTTCGGGAGCCCCTCCGGCACGGACTACGCCTACCTCCTCTCCAGGGTCCACCACCACAATGTCCGGTCTTGTTGCCTTGCTTGTAGACCTGCCCAAAATTTACACGCCATTTTAGGATGGAGTTCAAGTGTTCGATGAAATGCCCCATAGGAGTATTACTGTTATCCCACTTTATTTTGGGCATCTTGCTTTTGATGTATTAATATGGTTATATGGAAGGGGTTGTAGCTTCAAGATAGCTCATTCTTGTGAGAAATTTTGGCTAGAGATCACCGGGATATGCAAGAGCTGCTATTTGTTGGCCCGGTCACTCCTTTGGAGATCCATATGCTAGAGATCACCGGGATTTGCTGGAGTTGCTACTTGTTGGCCCATAATGGGTCAAAAAATAGGAATTCAGTCATATTCATAGCAGATTAAATTGCTCATTCCGTAATCCAGCCTCTTTAGATCACCTATTTGTTAGATCCGCCTAGGCATGTTTACCGTAATCTCCTGTATAGAATTTTGGTTTGTAGACTAGTATGTACTAAACATTCATGTCTTATTATTGTAAATAGTCTATTTTTTATGTTACATTATAGTAAATTTTATTGTAAATTGACTATCACATTATTGTAAATTGATTAGCACAATATAGTAAAAACTGCATGACAATTTATAGTAAACGCCTGTCATGTCAATTGTATGGCAATTTTAGTACCTCTCAAATTTATGGTAAATATTACCTCTCTGGCCTTTAACATCGTGTATGTTCATTTTAAGCAATTTTATTCATAAGGAGCCTGCCATGTAAATTGTGTGATATGTTATAGTAAAAACCTTTTGAAATTTTATAATAAACACCTTTTGTTCAGAAGGAGCCTGCCATGCAATTTTGTCCAATATTGATTCATTTTAGACACTGTTCGGTTTTATAGTAAACTAAGGCTATCACTCCTGTAAATCCTTGTGCTCATTATAGTAAATATTCTTTTCAAATTCTGCAGTATAAATTTAAGACAACTGTCACGTGATAATAATTTTATAGTAAACAAAGGCTTTGACTCCTATAAATCAATGTGTTCATTACAGTAAATATTCTTTTCAAGTTCTACAGTATATAAACCCTTACATGCTATCCTTTTTTTTCATAGTGCCAAATGAGGATGTCCAAGATGAAGTCGGGGGACAGTGATATGTCACAACTGCTGTAATGGACAAAGCTAATAACATTTTTCAAACAATGGAGGCCCTATGTAATTATTTTTTATAGCAGAGTACTATTTTTATAGTAAATAAGTCTTTGATTATTGTAAATCCATATGTGCATTATAGTAAATTTCACGTGTTTCATGTATTGTATTTTTCATAGCACTAGGGATGAATTCATGTATTATAAATTCATGTATTGCATTATAGTAAATTTCATGTCTTCTGTACGGTAGCCCCTACCATAGCCTCTCCTGCACTGGCTGCACCTACAAAAGCCTCTTCTGCATCAGCAACCCCTACCGAAGCGCCATATACCTTTACATATTATTGTAAAGTTTCTTAGCACATTATTGTAAATTTCTTGGCCCATTATTGTAAATTCATTATCACCTTATTGTAAATGGGTCAAGCTTGTTCGGGCATGGACTCAGTTTTACCTTGTGTTCTCTTTGCTCGGATTATTGTAAATTTGATTAGCTCATTGTTGTAAATGCGTCAAGCTTGTTCGGGAATAACTCACTTTTACTACCGAGTTGGCTTTGTTTTTTCTTGCTCGGATCATTGTAAATTGATTAGCACATTTTTGTATTGGGTCAAACTTGTTCGGGCATGGACTAAGTTTTACGACCGAGTTGGCTCGGTTTTATCTTGCTCGGATTACTGTAAATTGATTAATACATTATTGTAAATTGATTAACACATTATTGTAAATGGTCAATCTTATTTGGACATGGACTCAGTTTGAATACCAAGTTGGCTTGTTTTCTCTATTACTCAAATTATTGTAAATTGATTAACACATCTCTATCTCTACTATTATAAAGCACCTTGTGGTGGTGGTGGTAGTGGTGGTAGTTCGAACTTTCAATCCGGACCGTCCATCTCGCGTGTTGCAGTCCGTCCGATCTACCGCTGACCAATAGCGCCTAAGATTACGGATTGTGCGACTTGCGAGTAACCCCGTCCTCATCCACCCCCGCAAAAAACACCCCTTCCCTCCGTCGGCCCCCTCCTTCTCCCTCACCCAAGCTGTCGCCCCCTTCTCTCCCACACCCAAGGCCACCTCCCATCCATTCCTCGGCGCCTCCTCTTCCCGCCTGCCCGCCGCTCCCCTCCATTCCCGGCCCTCCCTGCTGCCCGTGTCGCCCCAGTGCAGGCGTCCCGTCGCCGCACCACCTCCCTCTTCCCCACTCATGTCGTCCCCTCCTTTTCCTCACCCAAGCCACCGCCTCCTCTGTCCCACACTCAAGGTCAGCCCCACCTCATCCACCCCCGCCCCTCCTCTCTCTCCATCATGGGCGCCCGCCTCATCCACCCCCCCGCCGCTCCTCCATTCCCGCGCCTCCCCATTCCCATTGCCGTCCCAGAGCGCGGCGCCCTCCTCATCCATCCCCTCAACAGTAAGTTCAAGCCTCCCATGCGCTAATTGATTTTGGTAATTGATGGCAACTAGGGCGTACAGCCGGATCGCCAAGATTAAAGACATTTGTTTTCTAGTTCTTTTGATTTCTTGCGTGTGTGTAGCCCAGGACAACATGCCTGCAGATCATCGTCTCTCTGGTTGCAGGGTCCCACTGAGCACAGGTCCGGAAACATCAGCCGTGGGTTCCATGAGGTTCGAAGAGTGCCAGGTGTTAGTCTTGAGCGAATCATCTAGAGTTAGGCTACCTGTCTAGGGAATCATCTAGAGTTAGGCTACTTGTCTAGGTTCGAGAGAGTTCGGGGGAGCGACAGCTGTCGGGATTTCATAGCCTCTAAGCAACCCAAGCCAGATATTTGTTCTAGGCGCGAAACTTCCCGCCCAAGTGATCTAAACCTCCCGCCGATTTCACAAGTCGATAAGGTAGGCCCACAACCCTAGGTGTGATGTCGGGCGAAGTCGGTAGAGCCAAAATCCAATTGGGGCAAAATTTTCAGCCCCATCGGACGGCGTCCGATGAGCTCAAACCAAAATTTGGTAAGTCCCAATTGCAACTCCTCTGTCGGACGGCGTCCGACGCCGTTCGGACGGGGTCCGACAGCGCTAAAATTCCTAGTGAGTGAGCTCGAAACGACTAAGTCCTAGATGGCCTGGGTTGCACTGTCGCTGTCGGACGGTGTCCGATAGTGACCGGACGGCGTCCGATGAAGAAGAAGAAATCGGCAGTAAGGAGCTTCGGACGGCGTCTGATAAGAGTCCGATGGCGTCCGATGGAGCGACACATGCACAGACAACCTCACTGTCGGACGCGTCCGACAAGTCACCGGACGACGTCCGTCTGCATTCGGCGATCATGAGCAAACACTTGGCGTGCATTGTTTGTGTGTGCGCCAGCACCTCATCGGACGCGTCCGATGAACTTATCGGACGGCGTCCGATAGAGTACAAAAATTGGTCTAACCTCACCGGACGGCGTCCGATGGGAACCTGACGGCGGCCGATGGATTGATCTGGATCTCGCGAAAATGAATCTGAGCCGTCTATTTCTAGGGCTTCGCCTTGTGCCTATAAATAGGGGCTTGGAGCATGGGTGAAATTTGAGAGAGCCACCATTAGCAGCCACCCCTTGCACTAACCACCCATAAGAGCTCCTCCCATAGATCCCACCTCCTCCTAGGGTTCCATGTGCTTGAGAGATTGAGAGAGAGGAAGGAGAAGAGAGGAAGAGGAAGAAGAAGGTGCCCCTACCTCCTCTCATCCATCCCCAAGTTTTGCCCTTTCTCCCATGGTGTTCTTGCCCTAGTCTTCATGGAAGGAGAGAAGGGATAGTGGTGAGAGACGATGTCCGATCTTGTGCTCTTGAGACTTCGCCGTCGGAGAGATCGTCGTCACGCCACGGGCTTCATCAACCGTTCGACCACATCAACCGAAATTCTCCGTGTGTTGGGGGTCACTTCCGTGTGTCGGAGGTGCGTGGCCTTCATCCGTTGAAGGTTGTGTGCAAAAATCCTCCGTGTGTCGGGGGTCGGTGCCATGTGTTGGCGCCGCGGGTGCGAGAAGCTTCCGCGTGTGGAAGAACTCATCTTGTGTGAAGGTTTGGAGCTCGCCTACCATGTGTTGGTGAAGAGCTATCGCGAGTGGATTGAGGGCTAGGGGCGAGAGAGTCCCGATTTCTGTGTGAGAAGTTTCTCAAGCGGACGTAGGTATTCGTGTGTTGAGCACGAACTTGAAACAACTCGGTTTGCGCTTTATTGTCTCTCTCATGTACTTCGCATATTGATTTGATCGTTTGCATGTGGCGCCATCGAGCCTCCTAGTAATCGCCAGGTCTCGTTGTGATCACTTCCACAACTAGATTAGATCAATCGTTAAACTTGTGTTCCTAATTTGAATAACTAAGCAAACGAATTGAGAGAAGTAAAATTTGAAAAGAGCCGATTCACCCCCTCTCGGCCTATAATCCTTACACCCGCGCCGCCCCTCCTCTCTCCCTTCGCCGCCCAGGCTACTTCGCGCGCCGCCGCGCCGATGAGGTTATATGGTGTTCGACAGTCTTAGGTTTTGTTTCTTGCGTTTTAAGGTGCCAGTTGTGGGTTTCTTGCAGGTGAGGAGGGGCGTCGATTTGGTCTACGGCGGGGGCAGCATCGGGTTGACGGGCTTGATTGCGCGGATGGTTCTCGATGGCGGCTGCCGTGTCCTTGGGTAGCTCCCTACCGCCGTGACCAGGCGCTCGAACTCCGCAGCCACCGCGCTCGCCCCGTCGCCGTGGTGCTGTCGGCGGTGTTCTGGCTGCCGCCGTTCGCCCCGCATGGTAGGGGAGCGGAGGGGCCGGATCCGGGTGTCGGCTTCGAAGGTGAGCGGCTCGACATTTTGAGATCTCGTCCCATTAGTTCGATTACGTTTCATGACAAATAGTGCCTATGCGTTCGATTTGTGCTTTTGTTTGTGCCGGATTGGTGAATGCTCAGTGCCTGCAGCTTTGGATCTGGTCCTTGGACGGAACTTTTAATTAGTCTTGAGGAGCCTGGCCGATGTTCTGTTTGAGCTGGATTATAGAATTAGATAGCAGTGTATCTTTAACATGTAACACAAAATTTTCATTGGATTAACATGTAATGCATAATTGATCTTTAGTTTCCATAAGGTGCTTCTTTCTATCAATTAATCAGATTAGCATGCACCACTGTATGGCCAATAACATGCTCGGATCATGCGATATCATGATGAGTTAATGTTGAACACTGAGTACACAAATTAAATTGTTATTGTAACGTTTGTGATGTTCTACTTTGATGAAGCTTGAACTAGATTGAGGTCCTATCGGTTTAACATTGATTGTTACTCAGAGTTAGTGCTCTGGCTAACTCTCTATTATTCCGCTCCATTGATAGCATTAATGGAGTTTTTCTCAGTTTGAAAAGAAGTAATCTTACTGAGATCTTCTCCCTCTTTGATAGCTTTTTATAGCTCTTTTCAAGTCCCTTAATTTTTTTTCTTATTACACTTGATTATGAAATTATTTATTGATCCAACAGCAGCTAGATACAAACCTGAGAAGAATATCATGTTTTCAATTTTCGAAAGTACATTAAGAGATCATTAGAGGATGATTTCAAGACAGTTGTTGGAATTAGGTAACTATAAGGCTTGGGATGTAGTGTGTGAACTTACACAACCTTCATGTCACAATTTTATAATAACATTTAACTCTATTATGTTCTTTGTACATGTTTTCACACAACATTATTAAAATATTCAGTAAAGACATCTTTGTTATAAATAATTTGTTCAAAAAATAATAAACAAAGTCAGCTGCATATTTAATATGTGATTTTCATGAAATAAAAAGAACCTGTATTCTTGATGTAGCTTCCTACCTACAAGAATTAGTCTATACATATAGCCTAAGTTACAATATCTTACCTTCTATTTGTTTTCTTCATCATTCTTGCTTCATTTTCCTAATAACTAAACGATTTGCGTCTCATTTGTACTGTTCATTTTTCCAGTCCTTTATGGGGTACTGCTCTGGCTGTCATGCTCTTCAATGTTCATGGTAAGTCATAATCTTATTTCCTGGTCATCAACTTTTCCGAGAAAAGGATATATGCTGCCAAATTATCTTTTGTAATTCACATACATAGCTCTACAACATCCACCTTTGGGTGGCGGCGGGTGCAAAATTGTAAATTAGCATCTTAGCCTTTCGGGGCTTTTCAACCCCCTTTGTAAAACTCTTCTTCTTCATTTTGAATAGACGACGTTCTCCTGTCCTTTACACAAAGAAAAAAATACATGGCTCTACTGAAGGTGCATTTTGTGATTTGAAGTTACCAAATAACTTAAAAATTGCCAACACAGGTGAACTCCTTGAATGGAGCTATCATGAAGTTTGTTAGTATATAGTTTTCAGGATATTGGGATGGCTCTCTACGAGATGATGTTAACCTTTTGATTTAAAATGTGCTTTCTTCAGGCTTGCACAATTTATTCTGGTTCTCTACAATTCCGCTTGTGGTAAGTACTGAGATTTGTTTGATGCTAACATGTCTTATATAATAGCTGTTAAGTATGTTTTGTTACATGTAGGTGATATTAGCAGTTGGAACAAAGCTGCAGGCCATAATTGCAATGATGGCTAGTGAAATCACAGAAAGACATACAGTTATTCAGGGAATGCCAGTGGTCAAACTTAGTGATGAACATTTCTGGTTTGGGAAGCCTCGTCTGGTTCTTCAACTTATCCATTTCGCATCATTTCAGGTCAGTAAAGTGCCCGAGATGGCCTCTCATCAATAAGAAGTAACTTCTAGAACTTTGGATCCAAAAGTACCCAAAGAATATGCGGCCATAGGACTATAGGAGCTCAATCTAGAGCTTCCTTTTTATAGATTCGTCTATTCAACTTGCAGAGTTAGAAGAGTTGGATTTAAATATACATCGAAAGAAGGTTAAAAATGTTAGTGTCCTCTTAAACAATGAAACTAATATCAAACTATTTGGTTCCCTTTCATGTTGAGGATAAAATGTAAAATATTTGGCATTATTTCTGCTTTTGTTATTTTTTTGAAGGGTTGCATTATATTGCTAAATATGGATCCTACATTTTGCACATTGTTTTTTCTCTATTATATGGCATGCTCGATGGAATCGTGCACATTGTTGATGATTTTTAAGAAATCAAGTGTATCATTCAATTTTAAATTTTCCCTTCATTAGTACCTAATGTATGAGATAATCTTATGGAGTTATTGGATCAGCTAGGCTGATTCTTATCGGTTTGTTTTGCCTCACCAAGAACTTGTATAATTTCAGCTCAACTAGGCCGATTCTTACCTGTTTTATGTGTTTCGTAAGCTTTTTCTTCAGCTTTAAATTATTTTATTGTTATTGCTAATATCCTGAGCTTTTCGATCAATGTTTTTGTCGGGGATTAAAATACGGCCCATTGTCATGGCCGACTCCCTGATGGCCCAATCGAATAGCCTACCAGGGCCCAGCTCCCTAGAAGGTTCTATCTGGCCCATATGCATCCTGCTGAACAGCTTCCTAGCTGGCGTGGTGCGTAACGGCCAAGGAATCGTGTTTGAGTCCGTCTCGAACAAAAGTTCTGCGCGGCTACGTGAAGACCCGGACTTGGTTTCCCGGATTGGAATAGGAGCCGTGATCCTCAAGACTAGGAGTATGCCTTATCTGCCTCGGGATATATTTGGCATGTACTGAGTTCGTTACGATCTCGTAGTTAGCCTGGCCCGGTATTCCCTTGATAGGTCGGTTTGCTCTGCACTATATAAACGAGGCCCCTACGGCGTGTAGGAGGAGAGTTTTTTTTTACGACTTGATCTAGCTTTTAGCATCTGGTAGACACCTGATCTTCGTTTGTACATCACGATCTCGCCGAGACTTGCCGAGCCACCTCTTGTAATCATCTTTGATATATAAGAAAGGCTGGACGTAGGGCTATTATCTCTTCCGAGAGGTCTGAACCAGGATAAAAACCCCTGTCTCCTGTTCGTTGTTGTTCGTGGTTGTTCGGCGTGTCTCCTATCTCACTTTCGAAGAACCTTAGCGACTTGAGATCGTTATCTCAACCGTCGGCGATTAAGCGCCGTCCGTGGGGATACGCAGATCGAGCATGTCGAACTCTATCGGCACCGGAGATTATTCCCGAGGATACGACTCGGCGACGGGACGCCGCCTCGTCCTGTCGATTCGAATCGATCTGTTCGGTCTCGAACACTTTCCGTATCCGAGGCAGAAGTCTCTGCCTATATGGCAGAGATAGCCTCAGATCGTACTCCCGTCATTGACGATGACTACGGAACTGATAATCTTTACGATGGTTTAGATCTGTCAGACTCCAAGGCTATGTCGGTAGATTCCACCTGTGGCGACACAGTGATGACACCGTCAAGCATACCTTCTCATGGCCGCCGTAGCATCAACATGGCCGATGCAGGAACCTCCGGAGATCCTGCACGGGATGCGGCGGCTGGCGAGATCGGCGATTAATTACGCTTTCGGCGATAGATGAGGTCGCTACCGGCGCTCACGAGTAAGATATCATTCGCCGCAGCTTGACACCTCCATCAATCGACCTTGGCATGGTTTCGCGACCGGTGTAGCGGCGGCGTCGCGACCCCTCGCGTCTTGCGGCTAAGTCTCCCGTGAAGCTTCCTGTTCGGGTCAATTCCCGCGTGACCGGACTCGGTGAGGCGAACGCGGATGGTTCAAGGATCCGGGACCCATAGATCGAGTCGAGAACGGCTCGAAGTTATAGCAACGGTCCTCGATCCACCAATCGGTCGATCTCGCCAGATGTATGGCGTCTTTGTTTCTAACCTAGAGCGATTGGCGAAAGCCTAAAGTCCCTAAGCGAAGTCAACACCTCCTCCAGCGGCCTATGATCAACTTTGCCGGAATGACTTCGGACACTCGACCGATCGCGTGACCCACGTCACCATCGAAGAACACCGTCGCGATCAAGCTACATGATGTGGTCGCTGCCGCCAAGTCCCCGTGGTCGCCACGACCACGGGGTAAGCGTGCGTGATGACCACGGACGGTCCCTCGTGAGGAGCGCGTAGTCGCGACCACGAGGATGGAGCGTGGCGGGTTGTCCGGAGAGAATTTCTCGGTGAATCTTCCGTTCGGCGAGAGTCCCTCCGCAATGGGCCAATGTCTTCTCGAGACTAGGTTCTGCCGGGAAGGTGGCGGTCATACGCCTTGGGCGTAGGGCTTTCTCGACGAGCTTTGTCTTTGTCCGATGGCCCTCAAAGTTCAAGCCCGGTCACATGGAGAGGTACAATGGGACTCGTAACCCGGAGGAGTTCCTTTCCATTTACGCCATGACCATTATGGCGGCCGGGTGATGAGCTCGTTATGGCTAATTACCTTCCGATCGTCCTTGAGGTCTTTGCTTTCGGACGTGGTCGCTCAATCGCCAGGAAGGTTCCATCACCGTGGGATCAACTTTGACGCCTCGATCGCCAACTTCGGAGTCATTACGTGCGTCTCAGGCAAGGAGGATGATCTGCACGGATGATCCGGATGAGCGGGAGACCCTCCGCAACTTCGTGAAGCGTTTCATTAAGATTCGCAACACGATCCCGAACATCTCGGACGAATCATTGTCCGCGCCTTTAAAAGGAGTCCGCGACGAAGCGTATCGCCCAGATCTCGAGATCAACGAGACTGGACCGCCAACGACTGCTCAAGGCGGTGATCATATGCCAACGCAGCAGAGCGCGTTCGATTCAAAAGGCGTTCGACAAAGGCGGTGCCGCCCGACTGGTGTAGATGAGAAGAAGAAGAAGAAGAAGAACCTGGCGACAAAAAGTCCCGAAGAAGAAGAACAAAGGTGATGCGAACAATACCGTCATTGGTATAGATCGCGCCTCCTCCCAAGGATGGGTAGAAGAAGCCCAACAATAACTATAAGGGCAAAAAGCACGCTCGGGAGGCGGATAAGGCAAGAAAGGTCAGCGACCGATTTTGCAAGTTCCACCAAAGACTACGGGCACGACATACGATATTGCGTAACTTGAGCCGCAAAGCTCGAGGATTTCTACAACGGCAGGGCCCAATACCCACCCCGCCGAACAAGGTGATGCGAAGCAGGACAAGCGTCCGGTAAGCGGTGGTGATCGGGACGATGATGACGAGTATCAAGAGCCCGTGAACCATATCGGCGTTATTTTCGGCGGCTCTCCGCTTATACCTCTGCCGCGACCTCAAGGAAGCTCGCTCGGGAGGTCCACAACGTTGAAAAAGGCAAACCACGGCTGAATCGATGAAGTGGACCGAGGTCTCTATCTCCTTTTCTAAGGATGATTGCCCCACTGGGATGACCAAGCCTCAGCGTCTCCCTCTGGTGGTCGCTCCGACCATCAACAACGCCAGAGTTGGCCGCGTCCTGGTCGACGACGAGAGTGCTTTGGACCTACTATCAGCAAAGGTCTTGGACGAGATGCAGATTCCTCGCTCCAAGCTTAAAGAAGTCGCAATGCCTTTCTACGGCATTGTCCTGTGGAAGTCGTTGACCATTGGGATGATTGTTACTGCTGTTACCTTCGGCGGTCAAGCAACTTCCGGACGGAGCTGATCACGTTTGACGTGGTCGACTTCCCTTCCGCGTACAATGCGATCCTGGGCCGGCCATCTCTTGGCAAGTTTATGGCCATGTTCCATCATAGATACCATTGCGTGAAGATACCGGGCCCTAACGGCGTGATCACGATCAAGGGCAACTACAAAGTCGCTGCGATTGCGACGAAGCGATCCTTGCCTGGTCGACCGACTTCGCCATGAGGCCCCGACGCTCCGCAGACCAAATCTGCACGCCCTAGAGTCTCCCTTCAGCCAGGAGGCGAGACTAAGGAGGTTCCACTGTATTTGGATGATCCCTCCAAGACAGTTCATCTGGGGGCCAATTTGGACCCCAAATAGGAAAACGAGCTCATCGCCTTCCTCCGAGCTAACGCAGATGTGTTTGCCTAGGAACCATCTGACATGCCCGGAGTCCCAAGCGAGGTCATCGAGCACAAACTGGTCGTCCGGCCGGACAAAAAGCCTGTTCGCCAGAAGCTTCGACGCTTTTCGGACTTCAAGCAGGGGATCATCAAAGATCGACAGCAAGTCGCTTTCATTCTTTGGTTTCATCCGTGAGGTTGATCACACCGAGTGGTTAGCCAACCCTGTCATTGTAAAGAAGAAATGCGGCAAGTGGAGGATGTGTGTCGATCACACAGATTTGAACGCTGCTTGTCCCAAGGACAATTTTCCGCCTCTCATAGACCGGTGGTCGATGCGATCGCGGATGTCCAATCTTGAGTTTTTGGATGCTTACTCGGTTATCACCAAATAAGCATCTCCTCGAGGATAAAGAAAGATCGCCTTCATCACTCCTTCGGCACTTTACGCTATAATCGACCATGTCTTTCGGTCTGCATAACGCGGTGCCACGTTCGGTAACTTAATGGAGAAGACATTCCCGAGCAGCGCGAAAAACACGAGGCCTATGTCGACGACATAGTTGTAAAAGCAAGCATGCTCCAGATCATGTAAAAGACACGGCGAGACGTTTAGTAACCTCGCCAGAAATCAATAAAATTAAATCCGAAAAGTGTACCTTTGGTGTTCGATCCGGAATGTTGCTCGGTTATGTGATTGGTTCGCAAGACATTTCTGCCAATCCCGAAAAAATCGAGGCCATTGAAAACATGCGTGCTCCAACTACCGTCAAGGAAGTTCGAGAGCCTCACGGGCGGATGGTCGCTTCTGGCAGATTCATTTCCGTCGAGGCGAACGCGGTCGCCCTTCTTTAAGGCCTACGCAAGCACAATGGTTTCGAGTGGACAGAGGAAGCTGATCGGTCTTTTCAAGATCTTATGCAATACCTGTCCAACCCACCTGTCTTGACTACCCCGCGTCACGGAGAACAGCGTCCAGAAGTTGCTCTACGCCTTGCTCATGTCCTCCAGAAACTTCGCCATTATTTCGAAAGATCAAATCTGGTCCCGACCAAGTTCCCTTGGAGAAATCCTAAGGAACAAGGAAGCGGCGACGATAGCTAAGTGGGCAATGGAATTGGCGAGTTCGATATTCATTTCTTTGCCCGAATCGCTATTGGTGTAGTATGAAATTTTTACGAGTATACTCCGCCTCTACTGCGCTTGCGTAGAAGAGACGAAGCGAGCTTGCAGCGACGATGGTGTACGGCATACGAGCTCACAGAAGCGGACGACGGCGGATGACAGCTACGTGGTAGCAAGCTCACGGAGGCGAGCGATGGCAATCGGCGAACTCGCAGCGACAGACATCGACATTCTCCGGCGAGCTCGTGACGGGCAGCGGCTGAGTAGAGGCGAATTGTAGCGAGCTTGCGGAGGATGGTGGTGGATGATGAGCGAGCGGTAGCTGCACGGCGATGAGCTCCCTGGCGGACGAAGCGAGCTCGTGGCGGTGGGCGGTCGTGCGAGAGCTCCAGTGAGGTGGAGCAAATGACTTGGAGGCATGGTAGAGGGGAGAGATAGGAGGAAGGAGGAAGAAGTATTAGTGTATAACATGCAGGTCCCACACGTATTTTGTCTCATATTTTATTTTTATATGTGCTGAAAATCCTTTGTATTTTGTCTCATATTTTATTTTTATATGTGCTGAAAATCCTTTGAAATGTGCCGCTATGGCACGAGTGAAATTAGACGGCAAAAGAAATGACATCAATAACAATATGCGTTTTGTAGACAGCCACATCATGTTCTAAACTGCATTGATGCTCATGCGTTATATTACGGATCAGGTAGATATGTTTTAATGCTAATTTGAACTCTTGGCCCGAAATGAGTTCACATATGATGTCTTTTCTGTAAATCACCCTTCATGATTATATATTGTCTATAAATTATGTTTCCTTTCATCCTTTTTTGGTCTGTGGCAGAGCACGGGTATTGTACTAGTTATTGTAAATGGGGTCAAGCCTGTTCGGGCATGGACTCAGCTTTATCACCGTTGGCTCGGTTTCTCTTGCCTGGGATTATTGTAAATTGATCTGCACATTATTGTAAATTGTTCAACACATTATTGTAAATGGATCAAGTATGTTCGAGCATGGACTCAATTTTACTACTAAGTTTGACTTGTTTTCTCTTGCTCGGATTATTTGTAAATTGATTTACACTTTATTGTAAATGGGCCATGCTTTGTTTGGGCATGGACTTAGTTTTACTACCGAGCTAGCTCGATTTCTCTTAGTCGGATTATTGTAAATTGATTAGCACGTTATTGTAAATTGGTAAGCACATTATTGTAAAATACAGCAATCTATTACAGTAAACCTCATTTGTTCCTCGTTTTTGTCATCTATAATTACAACTCATTCAAAAAAGTCATCTCGACCCTAAACTCCATACAATTTTCATACAATTACAATAAACTCATGCATGAAAATATTGTAAATAAAACAAGTCATTACAGAAAACCTTGTTCCATCGCATTTTTTTAAAATGCATTTTAAAAAAAATGCGATGGACGGTCACATGGGCAATCGTCTCCATGGCGTGGGTTGAAGTAGGGGGGTAAACTTGCGTATACAGTATTGTAAACTTATACTGAAATTATAGTAAACGCCGATAAAAATTTGGTCAACTTGCTTCCCTAGTGCAAACATATGGTGCATTGATTTTGAGCTCTGATTGACGAACCGTTTACAATAATGTGCTAAGTAAGTTTACAATAGTGTGCTAAAAAAATTACAGCATGATACTAATAAAGGTTACAACAATATACTAATGAAATTTACAATAATGTGCCAAAGATCTTTACAATAATATGATAAGTAACTTTACAGTAAGATACAATAGGAGTATGTGTTCCAATTATGACGTCCAGGACCCCGCCGGTGAGCCGTCCTCCGTGGCCATCTCACCTGGCGACCTCCCTCCTCTCGTCCCAGACACCGCCGGTGAGCCGTCCTCCGCGGCCTCCTCTCTGCGGCGGGGCGACCCCCTCCTCGCAGTCCTCGACCCCGCCGCCGAGTCGTCCTCAACGCCCTCCTCTCCGCTGCGTCGGCGTCCTTCTCCTTCTCGCAATCCAGGACCCCGTCGCCGAGCCGTCCTCCGCAGCCTCCCTCTCCGATGCACAGCGACTCCAGCCTCCTCGCCGTCCAGGACCCTGCCGTGGAGCTGTCCTCCGCGGCCTCAATCCTTAGATAAGTTCCGTGCTACTAATCCCTCCGTCGTGTCCTCCTCTCCGTCAACGATCCCCGCCGCCGAGCCCTTCACCTTTGCACCCTCCTTTGCGTCCAGCAATTCTCCTCTAGGCCCTCCTCTGCATCCACCTCCTCCCATCCGGCATCTCCTCCGCCTTGCTCCCCTCCTCTGGAGAGGTGGCCGACCAACACGCTGGTCAACTGCTGTGAGGCTCGATCCGTTGCTTGCTGCGATTGGATTTGGTTTGGGTTTCAATTTCGATTTCAATTTTTGCACTATCAGTTGTTGTCGCTGGTGCTGATCATTGTGTGTTGCGGTGGTAGTTGGTTTTAGTTGCAACTGCGATGGTGATGTCGACGCTAATCTGTGACACCGGGTAATGGAAGTCCCGCCAGGTGCATGAAACAAGATGATGCTATGCGGGGGCACATTATAGCCGATGTTTTTGATCGCATTGTATGTATGTATCGAGTGATGTATGTATATGTGCTTGGTGTGGTCAATGTCAATGAATGTGAGCATCCGATGTTGCTGTTGGTTGAGGAATTTTTTGTGAATTGGGACTTTTGCAGGTTGATGTCAATGGATTTGAGTGACACCGAGTTAGTACAACACTGCTCTGCTCGTGCATGATTCATCATTTTTAGCTTTTGTGGTTTAGATGCTATTTTTTGCTTTTCTAAAAAAATTTGCTATGACCTAGGCAAATGCAGATTATCTTTTCTAGTGATGAGAATTTTGTAGTAAACAAAGTGTGTGACTACTGTAAATCTATTATTTTATTATAGTAAACAAGATTTACAATAGCTTACTAGTAGTTTTTACTAGAATCCGAGTCATAATAAAATAGCCACGTAGATTCCGTATCCTTCGGGCTGTGGCCTCTCATTTTTTATGTATTTGTCATTCATTTGTTCTTATCTAGTAAACAGTGATGTGCTATTATTGTAAATGGTCTTTACCAATTGTAAACATTGTTTTTTTTCTTTTTTCATGTATTGTTCTTTCATGGTACTTATCTAATAAACAGTATTGTAAATGGTCTTACGTATTGTAGTAAACATTGTTGTAAGTACATATCTACTAGGTCTAACATTCACCAACTGTGAACATTGTTTTTTCTTTTTTTTTTCATGCATTGTTATTCAATTGTCCTTACCTAGTAGACAACCATGTCTTATTATCGTAAATGGTCCTTTTTAATATTGTAAACATTGTTGTAGGTACAATGTACTAGACCTAAATTTTTCATTTTGTTTCCTGCATCATTCTTGCGTCATTTACTATAATTGTGAAGCAATGTTTACAATAGTTCACTAGCAGCTTTTACTAGAATATGATTCATAATAAAATAGTCACGTAGATTATAGTATACAAACTCTACGACTATTGTAAATCCATCTGAGCATTATAGTAAATAATGTTTAATGTGCATGAGAGTTCCTTTCATGCTACTAACATTTTTCTATAGTAAATATATGTGTGTTTACTGTTTATGTTATCATTTTATCTAAAGTACTACCATGTTTCTTGAGGCAGCACCATAAGCTTGTGTCCGAGCTAATTGCAATATCCGACATTTACTACAATTAGGTAGCACCATTTACTATAGCTTACTATGCATTTTTGTGTTTTTCCTTAATTATGTGGCACCATTTACTATAGTTTTGTTTTTTATGTATATTTTTCCGTATTTTAGAATCCTAGGACGCCAACCGCCGAGAGGATGCCGATGTGCGTATACCTGGTCGAGGAGCCTTGGGTCGACGTCAATGCCGCCGAAGACTCAGGGTGTTTGTAACTATGCTCATAGGTTGTTCGGGCATGGACTAAGTTTTACTATCGAGTTGGCTCAGTTTTTCTTGCTCGGATTACTGTAAATTGATTAGCACACTATTGTAAATTGATTATCACATTATTGTAAATGGGTCAAGCATGTTCGGTCATGGACTCAATTTTACTACTCAGTTGGCTTGTTTTCTCTCGCTCGGATTATTATAAATTGATTAGCACATTATTGTAAATTGATCAGCTCATTATTGTAAATGGGTCAAGCTTGTTTAGTCATGAACTCAGTTTTTACTACCGAGTTGGCTTCTTTTTCTCTTACTCAGATTATTGTAAACTAACTAGCACATTATTGTAAATGGGTCAAGTCTGTTCGGACATGGGCTCAGTTTTACTACCGAGTTGGCATGATTTCTGTTGCTCAGATTAATTATTGTAAATTGATTAGCACATTATTGTAAATAGGTCAAGCTTCTTCGATCATGGACTCAGTTTTACTACATCGTTGGATTCTTTTCTCTTGATTGGATTATTGTAAATTTATTAGAACATTATTGTAAATTGATTAGCCCGTTATTGAAAATGGGTGAAGCTTGTTCGGTCATGGACTCAGTTTTACTACCGAGTTGGCTTGTTTTCTCTTATTCGGATTATTGTAAATTGATTCGCACATTATTGTAAATGGGTCAAGCTTGTTTGGGCGTGGACTCTGATTTACTACCGAGCTGGTTCGGTTTCTCTTCCTCAGGTTATTGTAAATTGGTTAGCACATTATTGTAATTTGATAAGCACATTATGGTAAATACCTTCTTCTGCTATCTCCTAGAGACAAGCGTGTTTATGTTTTCCTAAGGCATCTGGCACGTGATGATAATTTTATAGAAAACACTTGGTGGCTACTGTAAATCCATCTGTGTATTATAGTAAATATATTAAACCTTTGTTGTAATAAAATCCATACAACGTTTTGAGCAAAATAAAGCATGGGCGAGTATTGTTTTTGAAATCGCTGTCACCTGTCATTGTAAACAAAACTATATGAATTCTTTTTTTTCAACGGCATTACTCTTATGTGGTTGTAGCACTGGTGTAATCATTGTAAATATAACAATCTATTATAGTAAACCTTGGTATATAATGTTTTGTTGGGCTGTTGTGAATAATCTAGCTCAAGCTGGTGCCATGAGCTTAGTACGGTGCTTTGGTCAACCTGAGAGCTATCGAGTTAATTTGCAGTGCATGTATGTTTTAAGTTAAATCTATCTGCTGGTTCTAGTCAGAGCCAGACCAATGCATCATTTGGTTGATTTAAACTCATATCGTGCATGTTTGCAACAAATTATGGAGCAGCTGCTTGAATTCGTCTTGTATGACTTATAGTACTTGATGGAGTGGTTGTTCAGTTACGTCCTATTCAGCTAACTCGATAGCAGCAGCTGACTGGGTCTATCTCAGCTCATGCCTGATGCAGTGTCATGCTTTGCTAAATAAATCCTGCTTAATGCTGATGCAAGTGTTGCACGTCTTGCATGTGCAGCTGCATTAGTGAAATGCACATCGTGTTGGTGTGCCATTGGCCACTGGCTAGAGCTTGCAACAGATTTCCCTTTTCCCACTCATCACTTCACCAGAATGCTCTGTGCACGCCCTACGCAGCAGCTGACCATTTCCCAAACTGAATGTTTTTGAGGAAACTGAATGTTGCAGGTGCAGTGACATTGCACAAATATTCCTTAATTCCTATCCCATTCACACATTTTACACTCAAAATGTTCAGAGGTAGACGCAGCATTAATGCCGAGATTTTCTGTTCTTTAAATGGCACTATGGTAAACGATAGACTGACAGCTTATATGGCACCTAGAGCTGACTATGAGAACACAACAGCCGCACGAATAGTACTCCAAGCAAGATGTCTGCAGCAAGATGTCTGTGGATCGGGGTAGCTTCTTCGTTCTTGAGACCACACGAAAGGGGATCGACTGGCTCTGTCCTTCGTCTTCCTCCCAGTACCACGCATAGGATAGTGGGGAACCGAGGGAGAGGGAGGCCCGGCTCCGGCGAGCAGCGGCACGGCGCGCGGCTGGAGGGGCGGCTCGGGGAAGCGCGCGAGGTGGCCTGGGCGACGGCGCCGCAGCGGTGAAGGTGGCGGTGGGGCGCTGCTGCTGGGGCGGTGGGGCGCTGCTGCTGGGGCGGCGGGCGGAGGCGCATCGGCGGAGGAAGGCGGTGCGGCGGCTCTAGAGGACGGTGACGGCGACGGCGCGACGGCGGTTCACGGCGGCGGGTCGGCTGCATGGGGGTACGACGGCGTGAGGGGAGCAGATGGCGGCGGCAGCTGCGCGGGTTTCGACGGCGTGGGGGGAGGAGGCGCGCGCTGGGGAGGACGTGCAGAGAGGACGCGCGCGGCGCCCCCTGCGCTTGATGGGGGTCGGTGGGGATGGTGGAGGCGTGATTATAAATCGGATGGCTGGGAATTAGGGAGTACTTTAGCTATACACTCGAGTGTACGGAGCCTTCGTGAATTTCGATGAGTTTTTAAAATTCGAGAATTTTAGTGATCGATCCAAACCGTTGATCTTGTTCGTCATGTCAAAAGGTAGCCACCAACCAAGTTTCATATTTTTTTAAATTTTTTTGTTATTTGTTTTTTAATTTTGAAAATCAGCCTTCTAAATAGAGTGGAGTTACGGTACTCTTAAGAGTAGTTTAACTAACGAAAGTACTCCCTAATTTCCTATCGTCCAATCTACCCACCCCCACCACCGATCCCAGCGCCTCTCTTCCCCATCGCCGCCTTTCTCCGTCTCATGTTGTTGCCTCATGCCTTGAGACCATAAGCCACGCTGGTCGGAGCTCACGGCAGTGGAGCCAGCCATTGCCGCTTCAAATCGGAGCGCCAGAGCCCTCCGCCGCCTCTGCCCTACTTGCCTCGCCACCACCGGAGAGGTGGCCAGGGAACCGGCCGTCTGCCTAACTCGCCAGCTCCCTCTCTGCCAGCCGCCTTCCTCGACAGAGCAAACCAGAGTCAGAGCAGAACCACGCCACCACGGCTCCCTTGTTGCACTGACCAGCCGCCCTCGGCCAGCGCCCTCTGGCGCCCGCTTCTTTGCTGACCCACCATGCCCCGGCGTCGCCTGCGCCAGTCGCCGCCCCAATCTCTCTCTCTCCCTTCTCTCTCTTGCTCTCTTGCTCTCTCTCCCTCATCTTGGGATGGAACACAGGAAGGACGAGGAGCCCCGATCCCCTTTTGCCTGGTCCGAAGGTTAAAGAAGAAGGCACAGCTCGATTCCTTTTTCAACTAGCCGGCTGGTGTACATGTGTGTACATGAACAGTGCAAGTAGTTGGGGTGAATGAGGTATCCTATAATTTGATTTAAAATCTTCGTATTACTATATTGCTGTTTATTGCAATGCATATCGATGTTTGCTACAATGCAGTAAGGATTTTCCTGTAACTAGAATCAGTCTGACTTCAATGCATTGCACCCCCTCTTGATACTACTAGATATGGGTTTACTGTAATGCACTCCTGAATTTTTTTTTTGTAGGTCGAGTGTGCAGATGAATTGCAATCATGCCATGAACAACACCTCGGTATGGTGTTTGCATCTAAGGCGGATGACTTTTTGCAAATGAGTTGTAAAGCATGACGAAAAAGACGAGACAGAAAAATTATAGAACTATCGAGGTTTACTATAATAGATTGCTATGTTTTAGGATTGAAGTTCATCCGTTGTGAAAATTTCATTTCAAAATATGTGATGGAACGGGGTTTACTGTAATGGATTGTTATGTTTACAATAGTTCTACCATACGTTTACTGTAATTTTGCGAACTTTATTACAACAGTGGCTTGTTTGCAAATGAGTTGTAATGCATGATGAAAAAAAGAACTATAAAAAATATGGATATGCCAAGGTTTACTATAATAGATTGCTATGTTTTACAATTGAAGTATCATCCCGTATGAAACTACATACGAAATTTACAATGGGATGAGGTTTACTGTAAAGGATTGTTACGTTTACAAATATTTCGACCATATGGTTACTGTAATTTGTGTGAAGTTTATTTACAATGAATATTGGAAAAACGTGCCACAAAAAGATGGGACAGGAAATTTGGATCTACCGTGGTTTTCTGTAATAGATTATTAGTTTACAATGTTTTTATGCAAGCGTTTACTGTAGTTATATTGAGTCTATGACAACAAGGTTTACTGTAATGGATTATTAAGTTTACAATATTTATGTGCATATGTTTACTGTAATTGTATCGGGGTTATTATAGCAGTGTCTTTGTTTTACAAAATGAGTTGTAATGCATGAAGATGAGACTGAAAAATATGGATGTAACGAAGTTTACTATAATAGATTGTAATATTTTACGATAAAGTTCCATCACGTATAATATTGCAAAGGAAATTAGCGATGAAATAAAATTTACTGTAATGGATTCTTATGTTTACAATAAAAGTACCATCCCTTTACGAAAAAACTAGAAAAAGTTGGGAATGATAACGACAGAATCTGGAAAAAATACAATAGGGATACCAATGAAATTTACAATAATGTGCTGAACAATTTACAATAATGTCATGATCAATTTACAATAATCCCGGACAAGAGAAACCGAGCCAACGGTAATAAAGCTGAGTCCATACCCGAACAGGCTTGACCCCATTTACAATAATGTGTTAATCAATTTACAATAATTTGAGTAAAGGGAAAACATGCCAACTTGGTATTCAAACTGAGTCCATGTTCGAACAAGATTAACCATTTACAATAATGTGTTAATCAATTTACAATAATGTATTAATCAATTTACAGTAATCCGAGCAAGATAAAACAGAACTAACCGGGCAAGAGAACCTTCTTCTTTTCTTTAAGATCTTTGTCCCCATCATTTCCTTTGCCCAAGTTGGTGCCTGCATAAAACGTGAAAGCAGAAAAGTTTACAATAAAAGACATAATCGTTTCCCATTAATATGAATAGATGTTTACTAATAGACCTCCCCATTTACAGTAAATAGAATTATCCAATTACAGTAAATAGACCTCTCCATTTACAGTAAATAGACCTATTCAATTACAATAAAATATACACTAGTAAACTCAATGCAATTACAGTAAAATGTATGCAATAGGGCATGCATGCTATAAGCTACACTACTAATCGCTAGTTATAAGCCCAACTATTGGAATAATGAATCATATAGTAAAACATTACAATTTACAACATAAACATAAGCATCAAGGCAGCCATCCAAAAATCAATTAATACGAAACATGAGAAAGAAAACATAGCACTAAAAGATGACAAATTTGCTAAAACAAGTCCAATTATAACCTATGAGCCTAACAAATAACCTGAGTTGTTGGCGGCATTCACATCAACCCGAAGCTCCTCGACCAGGTATGTGCACATCGGCGTCCTCCCGTGGCTGGCGTCCTAGCGATTTACATTTAAGCAACAAAAGGGGAAAGGCAAAATTACCATAAATAGACAGTTATAGTAAACAAAACTATTCAATTACAGTAAATAGACCTCTCCAATTGCAGTAAAAGGACCTATTCAATTACAGTGGCAGTAAAAAAATCCTAATTATAGTAAATGGAAGCCATAATAAGCTATAGTAAAAATTCTCCCTACATATAGTAAATGGTGCTACGTAATTATAGTAAAAAAGAATAACAAAAAATCCTCGTAGATATGTGTGGTAGTAAAAAAAAAATCTATAGTAAATGGTGCTACCTAATAATAGTAAATGTCGAATATTGCAACTAGCACCATGCCATCATAGTTTCTATTATTATAAACCTTACTATGCAACAAGGTTAGGTACTCAAAAAAAAATTGCCCCCTAAAATAAGCTCATGCCATACAACAACAGATGTCAACAAGGCCACACCAACTCCATACCATTGTAGTTTCTGATTCTAGTAAAGTATCGTAGTAAAAGATGTTTACAATTGGTAAAAGGGCATTTACAATATATCACAGAACTGTTTACTATATAAGAACAAATGAATAAAATACATGAAAAATGATAGGCAACAACCCCGAAGGATTCGAAAAAAGCTACTAGTAAGCTATTGCAAAGTTTGCTTCATAATTATAGTAAATCAAAAAAATTATATCCGTTATGGCTTAGGTCCTAGTAAAGGAATCTAGTAAGGTATTATAAACGTTATTCCCCAACTATAGTAAACCGGAAAAATAGTAAAGCCACAACAACAGACACATGTTCTTATGTGTTTACTATAATACAGTATAAAACTTTACATTAGTTAATAAAATTATTTACTATAATGCCTAAGCCATATTAAATTTGGATGTGCCCAAGCCAGAGCTAATATGCATTTGCCCCAGGTCATAACAAATTTGTTTTAGAAAAACAAAAATTAAGCACCATGCATCAGCGAATAACCTAAAAGGCTTAGAAGTAGTGCAATTCATCAGGTGTACTAAGGTATGGTGACCCACGGACACAACATAACAAAGAGCATAAACCTGCTGTGGTCGCCTTCCTCTCATAAACAAAAAAGTGGTGGCCTTCCTCATAAACACGGAAACCCCAAACTACATGCACAAAAAAGAAAATACAAAATTTAAGTTTACAGTTTTTACTTCCAATGGTCAAGCAGAATCAACAAAAACACGCACATCGACAAGAAAACTGACTAAATACTATGATGACAGTACGAGCAATTCAAAAATAAGAAACCCATTCGTTTTTTAACAACTGTCAATCGAACACTTCAAAGTAGTACTTGCTAAAGAAATGGCACATCATGATACTTGATCAAGCAAAGCATAATCATGTGCATCTGTGAACTACTGCAATTCTTATAATTTTACAGTTTGTACATGGTTAGTATTACATTCAATCTCTTACAAGCTTCCACTAAAGGAAGTATGTACAACCACATTCTTCTATGGGTTTTTATCATCCATGCCATTACAAAGTGTTGGAGAATCACACTAGCCATTACAAAACACATATTATTATTGATGCCATTATAGAATGCATTGTAGTTTCACCCATGCCATTTTGAGGGATTTCTTGGCCATTCCAGCATATACGAGATGCAAATACGGTAGAAATACATACCTGATAGCTCGGTCCCACATGTCATTCTCTGGCTCCTTCTTCTTCCTCCTCTCATTCTCTCTTCTTCGTCGTCGCTGCCAAATCCGGCGCCGGCGAGCTCCCCATCTCCCCAACTCCGGCGGCGGTGAGCTCCCATCTCCCTAAATCCGACGCGGCGAAGTTCCCATCCCATCCCCATCTCCATCTACCCTAAATCCGGCGGCGGCGAGGGGCGACGACGGCGGCGAGAGCAAAGCGAGCTGCTTGGCGGCGGCGAGGCGAAGGTGGCGGAAGCGGCGGCGAGGAGTCAGGTTGCGGCGGCAGCAAAGGCTGCGCGACGATGGCGCGGCGAACGGGGCGGCGAAACTCGAGCAGAGCACCCACGGGCGAGAGCTTCATGGTCCGCCTCTTGCCGCGCCACCGGAGTTCCGGAGCAGATCCGCGCCTAGGAGCTCGTTCACTCCGCCGTCCGCCGCCTCCGTCCCCCTGGTCGCCGGCGATCGCCGCCTCGAGGTCGCCGCCTCCGCCTCGAGCTTGCCCGTCGTCAGACCGCCGTCCGCCGCTTCCTCCGCCTGCCGGTCGCCGCCCCCGAGGTCACTGCCGGCGATGGAGTTCACCGGTGAATGAGATGGCCAGATGGGGGAGGTGGGAGGAAGGAGGAGGAGGAAGAAGAAGGTGAGGAGAGGCTGACATGTGGGCCCCACATGTCAGTCCCGTATTTCTGATGTATTCGCCCGGTAGAGAGCCCATAATGGTATTCATAAAATCAAACAATACTCTATAATGACATCTATAACAATATTGACTTTATAATGGCCATTGTGACTTCAAGTCACTTTATAATGGCACTCATGATAAAAATCCTTCTTCTATCTGCTACGTCTATCTGCACAAATTAACTTTACCAAAAGATCAGCTCAGACTAACCTTGAGCACAAGGACTGAGATGGCGGCTTGGATGGCCTGTTGCAGCAGCACGCCCTTCACCACGTCCTTCTTGGAGGCCATGTTCTTGGTCTCCTCGTCCCCCCTGGAGTGCAGCCTGTACATGTCCAGCGCCTTGTGCTCCCCAGCGTCGTCTCGTAGAGCCCCAGTGTCACAGCGAGCTCCTTGCCGCTGATAAACTCCATGATATGGCCACTAATTAGTGGCGATCGAGCAAGGGCGCGCGTGCACGCGCCGTAGCGATTGGTTGATCAGGCAGGGTAAGGCTCTATGCATTCACGACTCACCAGCGGCAACTCTCCAAATTTTTGAGAAAGTAGATCGGGGAAAGAGAAAGTAGATCGGGGGAGTTTGAGAGAGAGGGAGTAGAGAGAGATATGGAGGGGGAGAGAGAGGGGGAGAGAGAGGTGGCGGCGGGCTCGGGCTGGTGGCGGCAAGGCACCGCAACGGAGCGGCAGCAGGTGGCGGCGGGCGGCGGCGACGCGGCGGCCAGCGCGCGGCCAAGGGCACGGTGGCGGCGGGCTCCGGCGGCGTGGGACGGCGGCGGCTAGGGCGCGACGGCGTCGCCAAGGGCGTCGTTGGGTCGTGGGGAGGCGTCGTCGTGGCCGTGGGGAGGTGAAGCGGCTGGCCGTGGGGAGGAGTTGCTGTCGCCGGTTGGAGGCCTTGGGTCTGGTGGGAGAGAGAGGGAGGAAGAGATCGGGAAAAATTGAAATGAGAGGGGGGAGGGAGAAGGCGCGGCCGCGCGGGCGTGGATGGGGGAGGGACACGTGGTTAGGGGTGGAAACGAGCTGGGCCGGGCCGGGCTCGGGCTCAGCCCGCTCAGGCTCGCATTTGGACGGACCGGGCCTGGCTCGGCTCGCACGTTGACCGAGCTGTGAATGCTGGCTCGGCCCGGGCCAATGTTGGCTCGCGAGCCAGCCCGTCCGGCTTCAATGGTAAGCCGACCATCACCCAATGGCAGTAAGAAGCTGGCGCCATGCTGTGCTCCAGCCTCCTCAGGCAAGTGGCTTTAGGCGCCAGCTCCCTCCAGCCTCCTCCTCATGCTGCCAGTGCCTGTGCACCAGCCACTCTCTCATGAAGTCGTGGCTCACTCACCATGCGCCTGTGGCCTGGGCCTCCCGCCAGACTGTCCCCGCGCCTCTTGTGGCTCGGCCTCGAGTCTCCTCTTTCTCACTGTGTTGTTGGCTTGTTGTTCTTTGGTCACGAACGAGCCAAGGCCAAGGCCCAATTGAGAGAGACGGAGGGCAATCGGGCCATGGTCATGACGGGCTCAATCGGCTCGACGGTACATTCACCACGCGGCTTCGAGCCCGCTGGCTGTCAACAAGTCGCTTAACCAGTTTCGGCTCGGGCCAAAATACTGCACGGGCTAGGTCGAGCCGGCCGAACTGTCATGAGCCCGAGCCGGCATGAGTCATGAGCTTTTTTTTCCAAACCTACGTGGTGCTTTGTGGATATGGAGATTTTTAGTTAAAGATACTCACAAATCTTATAGTCTTTACGTGTATGTGCATGCGTGTGTGTGTGTGTGTATATATATATATATATATATATATATATATATATATATATATATAGAGTAAAAATAACAGGACTTCCCGAGGTCTGGGCTCCCCATCTGATCACCCTTCGATTTGCTTTACAGATCGTGCTACTAAACAGGTTGTTTTTACATGAAACCCGATTACACCAGACAGGATCCGATTTTCATTTAATGATCGCATTAAACATGGAATTCATTCCTCCAAACTCGTCACTTTTGCCTCCGACCTCCTCTCCTCCGGATCTGGACGGCGCGACGGCGGCTCCCTTCCTGTCGAATCAGCGCGGCGGCGCCCGTGGCTGGTGTGCCCCTAGCTCCTTCTCCCTCCGGCTCGGCATATCTTCCCCACCACGCGGCGGCCGGCGGCGCCCCTCCTGCGGCACGGGCCGGACCGGCGGCGCCCGACATCTCTCCACCACTGCGCGACGGCGCCCAGGCAGCGGCGGCCTCCCCCTTCCTCAGATCGACGCGGCAGCGCCCCCTCCTCTCGAACCGATGCGGCGGCGTCCCCCACCTCGGGCCGGCGCGGTGGCGCCCCTCCTTTGCAGCGCGGCGGCGCACGACCCTCCCCAGTTCCAGGTTGGCACGGCTCGGCGGCAGCCTCCCCATTTCTCCAACGCGGCGGCGTCTCCTTCGGAATTGGGCGGCGGCGCCCTCCTCTGCTTCTCTGCGGCGTCCGCATCCTCGTCGTCGCCGCCGACCACGCCCCTCCCCCGCCAGCCTCCCCGCCCGAGCCGGCGAACAGCCCGAGCCGCCTCCTCCGGTAGCTCGCGGAGCGCAAGAAGGCAGTATTCCCGAAGAAGAAGCATCCTCCACGCCGCTTCATCCTGAAGCCGCCGCTCGACGACGAGCGCCTCACCCAGCGATTCCTCAACAGCCCGCAGCTGTCTCTCAAGTCGCTCCCGCTCCTCTCAAGCTGCTTCCCCACCACGGCGGGTTGCCACGGCGAGCTCTCAAGGGCGCCAGTGTTGCAGCGCCGTCGCAGCCATCGAAGTACTGAGCAACTTCTCCCCGTTGCTGCATCAAGCCATTCCTCACCAGCACCGGCTCACCGGTGTCGTTGTCTCGCTGCATGTAAAGTGTTCATGTAAAATCAGGTATGCTTTTGTAAATATCGTCACTAATGATTTAAGGTTTTTCTGAGAAATCGGGTAAGCATGGAGTGGGCTAAATTTTGTCAATTGCAGCTGCGGTCTGTCAGCGAAGTATGCCACAACAGATCCAACAATTTCAAAGAAAAAATTTAGAAAGTAAAAAGGATGGTCTTTTAGATATCAACCTCTAGAATGCTAGTTATATTATTGAGCAAGCGAGAAAGATGGAACCTGCTTGGACTTCCTCTATTTCAAGTTTAGGCAAAGCAAGAGAGTTTGCTGTTGAGATGGTAGAAACAACAAAATTATTGACCAGTGCAGACCAACCCAATATATGCTTGCAAATAGGTATGTCATCATCCACGCAAGATGCAGTTTTGCTGTAGTTTGTTATTACTATATTTTAGTTTCTTGTACATTGCAAATACAAACAACAAAGATATGGCCAAGAGTACTGATGCAGCAAACACTGTTATATTGTCAAGAGAAATAAATAAGAAGTCAACATGACAATCTAGCCACAAAATGTTTATGTAAATACGCTTCTGGCAATAATCTTTGACAACACGTACTCATTTTATATTATTTCATAATGGTATATATGTACACCAGGATTATAATACATCATTCTCTGGATAATTCTAAATAAAAAATGAGTATATACATGCTTTGATTATCACATACCTATATACTTGATGCTTTTTTTAAAAAACGAGTATGTTCATGGAGGTTCCTCCTAGGAATGTTCATTGCTACATGTAAGGTGTTCATTTGCATTAGAAATTGCATTCTTGTTCTTCACAACGTTGGTATGCTTGTCATGTACCCAGCCAGAGCAATGTCGGTATGCTGTGCAGTTTGCAGTTCAATGTGAGTATATACCCAAGTATTTTCACTAATTAGTTTGTTGGTCAGCGTTGAGTGTAGACATACTCTGAATTGTGTCATGAATATCCCTTGTGCAGTCTACATAACTAAATACTCTAGTTGATTCTACTAATTTTGATTAATATATTGCATGGTTTCATGGATGCATTAGGTGATGGACTCGGATCATGTCTAAAAGAAGATTGAGCTGCTGCATGTTCTATAGTTCTTTCATGTGATAGCCTCAAATCAAGAGATGATTGAGCTAATGCATGTTCCAATGACGATGGGTGCATTCTGACGATGATGATTTGAGCTAATGCATGTTCTATAGTTCTGTCATGTTGTGATGACGAGTGGATCCCCTTTTCTAATTATTTTTTAGTCTAGGACTAGAAAAGAGAAAGGTGTATTTGGGTTTAGCCCATGTACTTTTGATATTCTGACTATGTACCCTTGGACAAATGTTACGTACTTATTTATGTTTACATGATAAATGGATATGTTTTCTAGATATGCTCCTCGTCACATACCTATATACTTGGATGCTTTCAGAAAAAACGAGTATGTACATGTACTCTCGGACCCTTTGATATATAATAATACGATCGGATACTTTTAAATAAAATATGAGTATATGCATCGGAAAATGATGTGTACGAAGCTCCAAAAAAACGAGTATGTACTTGTACTTTCGTACCCTTCGATGTATAATTATATGATATGGTACTTCCAAAAAAAGAGAGTATATACATCGGATACCTAAAAATAGTGTATACTTATACATGTGGAGCTATGTTTACATACCTATTTTCGTTAAAAAAATCATACATAGAATTCCAAACCGTACCTATGTTTACACATGTTAATCATACTCATGGATTCATCTTAAAAAGTACTTCCATACTCGTAATATATAAATGCACATATCCATGTTTTATTAGAACAACCAGAGTGTATGGATATACCATTTTTTTTAGACATACTCGTATTTTTTTTCAATATCAGAGTATATAGTTGTACTACACTTATACCATACATACTCTCAATTTTATTTTTATGCCATCCTCGTATAATTATACGATATGATACTTCCAAACAAAAAAAGAGTAGATACATCGGATATCTAAAAATTGTGTATACTTACATACGGATGCTTTCACAAAAAATTATCACATACCTATATACTTGAATGAGATAAAAATAACGAGTATGTACATGTACTCTCAGACGCTTCTATATAATTATACAATCGGATACTTCCAAATAAAAATTAGTATATGCATTGGATACCTAAAAATGATGTATAATTGTACACACGGATGCTCCCGAAAAAAAAAAAGTAATGCGCTTAATAGAGTATGTACTCTAACACTTTGTTTTTATAACATACCCACACATTCATGTTTCCAAATAAAAGTTACGGGTATATACGCAGAAAAATACGAGTATGTACTCTCAGACACTTCCTTTTTATAACATACCCATGGATTCATGTTTCCAAATAAAAGTTATAGGTATATAAAACACAAATACTCACATACGCACATACTCGTTTTAAACATATGTACAAAGTATGTTACCATACCTGGATGTCTTCGTACACACGTACTAATTTCAAATTTCATACACACGTACTAATGTCTTCGTACACACGTACTAAAAAAAATCGGTGATTACTATTAATTAGCCGTTTGTTTTTTAATTACTGCAATGACTTTCCATACCCAATTAATGCGGGGCATTCAAAAACCAATTTTGAAAAGGCTGAACATGCTTACTAGCAGCCATTCAATAATCAATTTCAAATAACATTCCATACCTACCATATCAAGCCTATTAACGGGTATACCCATTAACAATGACAACCCAAACAAGTTTCATCATCTCAATGCAATCCAACGATTAAGAATTAGGGAGCCCAGGCCTCAGGGAGTCCCAATTCCGCTTCATATATATATATATATATATATATATATATATATAAAAATTTATTTTGTTGTGATTTGTTTTATCATTAAACACATTTTAAGTATGACTTATATTTTTATGTGTTTGCACTATTTTTTTGAATAACACGAATAGTTAAAAGACGTCTCCGAAAGTCAACAGTGAACTACAATTTGAAACGGAGAGAGTAGCAAGTCTTTTGAACATGCTTCCTTTCTATGGTATACTCGTCTTAAACAATCAGCAACTAAAACATGGCAATTGACCAAAGGACAGAACGCATGCAAAATACGGGCACACATGGCAATTGACAACTAGAACCTGCAAACACAACCAAGAGAACAACTCTGATTCCAATAAGCACATAAATGATGAACGCAACTAAAACATGAGAGAACAAAAAAGCTAAAAGAAAGGGAAAATGGCTAGTGATTCAAACATCCACAAAATGTACAAATTTTTGTATTCGTGTCTCTTCCAAAGGCTCTTGAGATCAAAACATCGAGCAGCTGCGAATCCACCGTTCACCAGAACCAGGCTCGGGTTTCACAGTCAGCACTTGCATCCGCCAAAACCAAGCTTTACGCCTACGAAGTTTCAGAAACCTAATTTTACTTCCTTTACAAGATGCATCTGGATCACTATCAAGTATCAACTACCACCTTAAGACCTACTTTTCGCTTCTCTACGATGGCCATCGAACCAGTTAGTACCAAAAATTTTCAGGCGTGGGGTAAAGCTATACACCAATTCATCTCCCAGCAATGCTGTTCAAGCTGAGCGAGCGGAAACAGAAGAAATGCCTTTCGACTAGGTTATCTACCATCGTGTCTTATAAGTCCTTTGGTGCTGGTGGCCCTCCAGTGCTGTAGTCCTCAGATGCTGACGACAGTAACTCCTTGATGCAGCTAACAAGACTCTTAGTCTCCTCGTCACCCTGAAGGTAGTTCCTTGGATAGCTCTGCAGTATATTCATCACATAATGAGCACATTGTAATGGAAACTATGGCTAAATCTCCCTAATTTATCAACACAAAGGCAAAATATTCTAACAGTTAGCAAGATATAAATTTCTTATTACCTCTGATGACCACAGGTTATCACCTTTGCTACGTGGGACGATGTGGACATGAGTCTGCAATAAAATTACTATCAGGAAAAACTTTGGTATATACAGACATTCAAAGTTGAGCAGCTACTGGCTAACATTAGCAAGCCATTTCAAGGTTCGGTAGTTAGGACATCATTGGAGACGGCCCAAGACGTATAACTTACGTGGAATATGACTTGCCCTGCCTCCTCTCCATTGTTGACTAGGATATTGAATGCATCTGTGTCCAAAGACACAATCAGTCAAAGCAAGGTAATATGTTTACACAAGGTTTAAGTAGGTGATTTTGTATACAAACAGATGCCATAGATAAGGTCCATAACTCGATATTTTATCACGTTTAGAAAGTAAATACTCGAGAAGAATTACGATTTAGGCACATTAGACACCCAAGTGAGGCCAAAATTGTCAAATGTTCATACAGAACACTAATGCAGCGCTCCGCAAACATAACAATCATAATCTCATGCAAAGGGCAAATAATTCAAAAGTGCCTTGCTGTCCAAACAAGCTAAAGTATACTACGATACCACAATTCACATCTACCTACAACCTACGTTATGAAAATTCATCTGTTCCATCCCTCATGAGTGCCTTTCGTTCAACCCTGGATCGTCTGGCCCTGCTCGAGCTGAACCTGTCCGGCTGAAAGTTCACGTGGAGTAATGAGCGTGCCAACCCCACACTCACAAGGATCGACAGGGCTTTTTGTACCGCTAACTAGAATCTCCTCTTTCCAGCAGCCTGCCTGAGTGCTCTCCCTACTCTGGTCTCAGACCATGCGCCCTTGCTCCTTCTAGGTGAAGCGGATCACCGAAGGCGCTCTTACTTTCGTTTTGAGAACTTCTGGCCTGAGCTCAACGGGTTTTATCAAACCGTCCAATCAGCATGGGGTAGAAATGTTGTCTCCAATAACCTCTATAGAATTTTTCACATCAAGCTTTGCCGTACCGCTAAGGCATTATCCAAATGGGCAAAAGAGAAGGTTGGTGACGTCAGGGTCCAGATAGAAGTGGTCAACCTCCTGATCCTACTATTTGACCAAGCACAAGAAAACCGAGCACTCTCTGTCAGAGAGTTAGAGCTTCGCCAACTCCTGAAAGCCCGTTGCCTTGGTCTCGCCTCCCTGGAGAAAGCTAGAATCAGACAAAGGGCACGCATCAACTGGATCAAGGCCGGTGACGCCAACACCAAGTTCTTTCATTTGCGAGCCAATGCTAGACGACGCAAAAACTTCATTCATTCCCTAGAGTCGCCATCCGGTGTAGCAACTACTCATTCGGAGAAGGAGGCTGAATGCCATAGATTCTTTCAAGAGCATCTTGGCTCCCAAGGCTTTAGAACAGTATCCCTATCCTGGGATCTTTTGGGGTACGCACGCCACGACCTCGCTACATTGGAAGAGCCCTTTGATGAAGTTGAAGTTAAGCAAACAATCCTCTCCCTCCCACAAAACAAAGCACCTAGTCCGAATGGCTTCACATCAGAGTTCTACCATGTCTGCTGGGACATCATCAAAGAGGATCTCATGCAGTGCGTCCTTCGCTTCTACAACCAGGATGGTTTCTCTTTTGGCCTCCTCAACACGGCCAACATCGTCCTACTGCAAAAAAGGAGAATTGCATGTCCCTAGCAGATTACAGGCTAATTAGCTTGATTCACAGTGTTGGCAAGATCGTGGCCAAGCTCCTTGCAAATAGACTGGCGTCCCACCTTGATAGCTTAATCTCCAAAAGTCAGAGCGCCTTCATTAAACGTCGATGCATCCATGACAACTTCATTTACGTTCAGAACGTCCTGCATGATCTTCACAAGAACAAGAGCCCAGCTCTTTTCCTCAAGCTGGATTTTACGAAGGCCTTCGACTCCGTCCATTGGGGGTACCTCTTAGAGCTCTTGGACAAGTTGGGGTTCGGTCGGAAATGGCAGAATTGGATCTCGTTGCTATTGGGTTCAGCGTCATCCTCAATTCTCCTCAACGGAGATTCAGGCCCTAAAGTTTGGCATGGTAGGGGTGTTTGTCAAGGGACCCTCTCCCCATGCTCTTCATCATTGCCATGGACCCGTCTGAGAGGCTCTTCCAAAGATGCAATGGGCCATGGACTTTTCTCCTAGATCGGCTCCACCTCTCACTCTGCGTACCCTCTATGCCGATGATGTCATTGTCTTCATCGGTCCCGACAAAGATGAAATTAAAGTCGCCATGACCATCCTGCTATTTGGAGATGTATCGGGACTGCACACTAATCTAAGCAAATGTGCGATCTACCCAATCAATCGTGTCAAGTCAACCTCCCCATGATCCTCGCCTCATGCGCCGCGGGACAATCTGCCTTGCCGCTACTTGGGCCTTCCCCTTCATGTTCGCAAACTCCAGCGTGCTCACTACCTTCCTCTTGTGGACAAGTTAAAAGCTAGGCTTCCCGCATGGAAAGGAAAACTACTCTCCAAAGCCAGTCGTCTGACTCTGGTCAACTCCATCCTTTCAGCTCTGCCAACCTACTTCATGACAACTTTCCAGCTGCCTAAATGGATGATCAAGAAGATCGACAAGATTCGACGTTCCTTCCTCTGGAAAGGATTAGATAATGCCCGTGGAGGGCACTCTCTTGTCAATTGGGAAACTGTTTGCCATCCCAAACGACTTGGAGGTCTAGGGATATCAAACTTACAGAAGTTTGGGAGGGCTCTGCGTCTTCGCTGGCTTTGGCACGAATGGAAGGAAACTGACAAACCTTGGGTGGGTACACCCATCCTCATGACAATCTGGACAGGCCCTTTTCCGTGCTTCCACAACCATCCTTATCGGTAATGGCAAGAAGATAGACTTCTGGCATGATAGATGGCTCCAAGGAACGTCACCGTGCGTCATTGCGCCCAACTTGTATCTCATCGCTCGCAACAAGCGTCGCAACGTGCATGAACAACTATCTAACAACAGGTGGATCAAGACGATTCGACACCTCACCACGGTTACCCAACTTCAAGAGTACCTGCTTCTGTGGCGTCTTGTTCGACAAGTTAACCTAAGCCCGGATGTAGATGATAACATTGTTTGGAATGCCACTTCCTTAGGGGAATATACGACCAAATCAGCTTACATCGGCCAATTCATTGGGAGCATTGCAAGTGGGTGGGCCTCTTCCGTTTGGAGAGCTCAAACAGAAAACAAATGCAAATTCTTCGCCTGGTCACTGCAACATGGTCGCATCCACACGGTGATGTCTTAGCGCAAAGGTCGGCCTCATCCACGAGTTGCTCGCTTTCTGGTGCTAGCCCTCAAACGATTGATCACCTTTGCGCCACCGTCCGGTTTAATCGCCATCGGAGCGACATCCCGCCACAATCTTCACCCCATCGCACGCTTCTATGCGGTTTTGCGTTGGTGGAGCCACTCAAAGACATACCCAACCAAAGGCGTCGAAAGAGAATTTAACGGGAGGGTTATCTACACGTTGTGGAACATCTGGAAGGAGAGAAATCGCCGTCTCTTCCAAAGAATTGATCGAGCCACGCCAACTAGTGGCGAATTAAGGAGGATGCTTTCGTTTGAGGCGTGTTGCCCGAAGACATAGCGAGTAGTCGTTTTACTTAGCTCGGGCTTTTCTCCTTCCTCCTTTCGTTCTTTTCCTCCCTATCTCTCCTTTTTATGTACAGTGCTCTTCTTCTTTAATGAATCGGCAGTGCTCCTGCCTTCGGTTCAAAAAAAAAATCATCTGTTAACTGGCAGAAAAGTTGAAAAATGCCATGTTTAGAAGCAAACAACATAACATATAAAATTTCAAAATGACTGATTGTAAGAAACCACAACAATCATAAATTGCACCGGTGCCATGCCATCAAATTCTTTCATCCGTATTCTTAAGATCCCCAGATATACACGGTTAGAAATTAATCCAAGTCAAGCAATTTTTTTTTGACTGAACAGACATGCACTCCACCATTTCATTAAGGAAAAAGAACTATACACCGTATAACATGGTCTAGCCAAGGCTAGGAGCGGCCCAGCCTCCTTGTATGACTACATTGGGTCTATGTAGAGCGCCATGCTCCACCCACACACATCATCCCTAATGTGCTCTACAACTACACTAGAAGACAAGTCAATGTTCCAGAAGACCCGCTGGTTTCTCTCCGAATGTTCCAGATGGTGTAGATGATCAAGACATTGAGCTCTCGTCTGTCCTCTTTGCTAGTCGTGGAGAAACCAGCCGCCACTACCAGTCGCAAAAGCTTTCAAAGTTGTGCACCAGGATCGTGCCCGCCGGCATGACGCTTGCCCAAACGGCGACAAAGAAGCAGCGCCCGAAGAGATGGTCAATGGTCTTACGAAGGCTTCTGCACAAGTGACAAAGTGGGTGGTGCGGCCACCCTTTGTGTGCTAGGACATCGGCTATATGAATTCGCCCGTGCGAGAGCATCCATGCAAAAAATTAGCACTTGTTCTCCATGTGCTCCTCCAAATGGCCAATCGATGCTTCCAAGGAATTAAAAATGGTACGCCGATCTCGTGGAAAATTAGCCATCTATGTTGTAGATCCAGGTGATTTGGTCCTCTTCGTCTGAGAGGGAGAGATTACAAAGGGCGCTCCATAACTTGAAGAAATTGATCCACTGGCCCATCGTGGTAAGATGCTTGACCACCCTAATCTAGGCGTTGTTGGACAATGCCTTCATCACAATGTGGCTCTTCCTCGTGTCAAGTTGAAGAGGGAAGGGGCAAAGTCGCGAAGGGTTGCCCCTTGAAGCAACTTGTCGTACCAAAAGCTTATCTTTTCACCATTGCCAATGGAGATTCGCGTGGCCGCGTGGAATAGCGCCATGTTGATCTCACTGCATGAAACGCTCAGGAGGTCGAATAGAGCGACGATCACAAAGAGCATATGGCTGGGAGGTAGAAGCTGACTCCTCAGAGGATGAGGCAACAGGAGAAACCTCAACCGGATGTTGACGGCGAGTGTAAAAGAAAGGATGAGGAACAAAATCAGGAGAAACTGATGGAGAAGAGATAGTTGGCTCGGTAGGAGAAGGAACACTAGACTCAGGAGGAAGAGAATCAGTGGACTCAGAAGGCTGTGAAGACGTGTGAGACACTGGAGGTGGAATAGGAAGAGAAGAAATGGGAGTGCCTGGAAAAGTTAGAAAAGAGAGGGAGTCGACAGTAGAGGATGGAAAAGAAGGACGCGGATAGAAAGAACGAGATTCGTCAAAGATGACATCCCGAGAAATTCGCATCCGGCGACCAGTATGATCCCAACAACGATAGCCCTTGTGCTCATCACTATATCCCAGAAAAACACACTCAACTAACTGGGCGGTCAGTTTAGTGCGTTCACGAGCAGCAAGAAGAACATAGTAGACACACCCGAAAGATCGAAGATCAGAGTAGTCTGCTGGGTGTCCAGAAAGACGCTCTATAGGAATACCACCTTGAAGAGCAGAAGAGGGCTGAAGATTGATGAGATGACAAGCAGAAGAGACAGCTTCAGCCCAAAAGTGAGATGGAACAGAAGAAACAATCATGAATGCACGAGCGGTTTCAAAAAGATGACGATGCTTACGCTCAGCGACACCATTTTGAGCATGGGCACCAGGACAAGAAAACTGAGACAGAGTGCCCTGCTCAGCGAGAAAACTACGAAGATGCCCAGAAAGATACTCCCCTGCAGAGCCAGCTCGAAAAACACGAATAGCGGAGTCAAACTGAGTACGAATCATGGTGGCAAAATTTTTATAGATAGACAAAACCTCACTACGAGAAGACATAAATTTTTATGACCACCTTTTGACACAAAAGGGGCTGGACCCCAGACATCAGAATGAACAAGATCAAACGGACAAGCTGACACAGACTCACTAGAAGGACAAGGGAGTTGCACCTGTTTGCCAAGGTTGCAACCCGCACAATCGAGATGTATAGGACCAGACATAGACCCTAAAAGACCACAACGAACCAAAGACGATAAACGAGAACCACAAAGATGACCTAAACGATGATGCCATTGAGCAAAAGACGCCGTGGAGGAAGCAGCGCAGACGGAGAGACTGGCAGGAGCAGCGGAAGAAGGACGAAGCCAGTCAAGCACCCAGAGATGCTGAGAATCACGGCACCGGGGGCCAGTACCAACCAGGAGACCCGTGCGACAATCCTGAACACAGCATGAGTCAATATTGAAAATCACACGACAACCGAGATCAGTAAGCTGGCCGACAGAAATAAGCTGCATGTTTAGGTTAGGAACATGAGAAACAGATGGTACATGAAAAGAAGAGGACAAAAGAGTGCCTCGTTCTGTGACAGGAAGAGAAGTACCATTTGCCGTCTGAACAGTCAATGGTATGGTTAAGGGATGAACAGATGTAAGACAGGTGGAATCAGGTGTCATATGAAAAGAAGCACCGAGTCAAGAATCCATGGTGAGGTACACGATGTCTCGAGAAGACTACGAAGCGTATAGCAGAGCAGGAGGCCAAGAGACACGACCATCTGACGCAATAGCATAAGAATCTTAGTAGAGGCATCTGGACTGCGCTGGGAATCTGAGTCTCCTGTGACTGGTGCTGCAGAACCCTTAGGCGATCGACGACGAGCAATATCCTTTTTCTTCCTGTAGCAAAACTGCTCCACATGACCATCCTTGTCACAATATGTGCGATGAAGACCACCTTCGTCGTCCACTCCGTAAGACGACGAGATCGTGGGAGGAAGACGACCGAGAACCCGTAGAAGTCGAAGTCGGTGGCCGAAGAGCAAAAACTGACGGAGAAGACAGTAAACCAGCACCACGAAGACGAACCTCCTCAGTACGAAGAGCAGAGAGAACCTCCAACATAGTGACACGAGGGTGACGGGCAAGAAGCTGAGCACGAACTTGCTCAAACTCCAGTCGAAGACGTATGACGAAGTCGTAGACACGACGAAGCTCCAGTCGAGATCGCTGACGCAAGCAACAGACACAAGTCCGAGAGTCATGATCGGCTGAAGTATCAAGAGCCGCATCCAAAGAGTCCAACTGACGCCAAACTCCAGAAATCTGAGCATAAAACTCATCCACTGTAGAATCACCCTGCTATAGAGACTTCTCATGACGAAGAGTAGTAAGGTACTGAGAATCACCCGAAAGCTCATAACGGTCGCGAAGATGTGACCACATCAGCTGCGCAGATGTCAAAGAGACCACTTCTTCAGTAAGATGCACCTCCATGCTAGCAATTAAAATAGCAGAGGCACGAGCATCCTCATCAGACCAAAACTTGTAGGTGGTGTACTGAGAATTGTAGGACTCCAGAGCCTCCTTATACTCATCGGAGGCCTTCTTATCAGCATCCTTCTTATCAAGATCGATAACACTGTGAGACGCCGAAGAAGGCGGTCTTCGGGGATCGGGACGCCAGCGGCAAGGAAGCTCGCTCGGTAAGAAAATCCCAGGCGCGTGTCCACGCATGTGAATGCGTATGTCTTTGCCCAATCTTGATAGTTGAGCCCATCAAAAGCACAGACACCGAGGAATGTAAACGGTGCTGACGACATTTTTTTTTTTCTCTTTTTTTATACGCACACACACAACCCGACCATGAACTCACTTTGGCCCCGACCATAAGCTCAACTGGTCCGACGGACCAAACGATCAAACAGAAGCGGCGCGCGCGGTGACAGCGGCTCAGCAAAGAACGAGGGCTAAGCGGCGGACGGGAAGAGCCGCGACGGGTTTGAGGTGGCCGGCGGCGAAGAGAGCGAAATGGAGGCGGCCGGAGCATGGAAGAGACGCGGCGGGTCGGCGGCACGGAGGAAACTGCGATGCCCGACAGAGAGCGGCGGCGGCACTCCGATAACGACGAAGCAGATGGGCGCGCCCGGCGAAGAGAAGCAATAAGCGCCGCGACAAGGAACAATGAAGCGGCGGCACTCTGAGAGAGAGGCGGGCGGCGCCGACGACGAATAATGATGCGGCGGCACCTCCCGACGACGAAGAGGGGCGGCGGTACCAAGAAGAAGCCGGCAGCGAGTGGCGGCAGATCTGGGTGACGGGGACGACGGCGAGACGGCGGCGACCAGGATGAGGCCGGCCGACCGACGGGAGAGACAGCAACGATGAGCCGGTGCTCAAAACGAAGAGCAACGACGATTGGTGGTGGTGGTGCGTGCAATTGCAACACGCAAGGATCGACAGCGGCTAGAAGGAGGTAACCCTAACCCTAACCGCTCTGATACCATGTTAGGAATAGCACTTGTATTCATATGGGGGCCAAAGGGCCAGTATATATACAGAGTATAAGGGCATAAAGGGAAAAGGCTAGAAAACCCTAATACAATAAAGGGACGGGCCAGGCCCATATAGACAGCCCAATACATAGCTATACACAGCCTAATATATCTCTAACAGTCGGATGCCAATCCAAGGCCTTTCTGGCACGGTCCACTGTAGCCAAAGCCAACGTAGCTTAAGGGCCTTGCCAAAGCATTGAAGATCCATAGTGCCCTATCCACCGATCCTCTTCGGTCTGCACACCATCTGCCAATTGACTAAGGAGTGGCCACCATTAGCAATCTCTTCTTTCTAGAGAAAGGCTCAACGAACCTTATCAATGCGCTTGATTACCCATTTAGGCATTTGGAAAGCCAAGAGGAAGTAGGTCGATGGGGGCAAAAAGCACAAAGTTCACTAGAACTAAGTGGTTGACCTTAGAAAGGAGTTTGTCTTTCCAACCTTGAAACTTTTTGTGGACTCTTTCGATGATAGGCATGTTGTGAACCTTTTGCAGCTTCTTCTGATGGATAGGGAGGCCAAGATACTTGCAAGGGAAGGTCTCTCGCGTCCCTAGAAAGTATTGGAGGATGCCTTCAAGGTCCTCTTGCCGAAAGTGTATAGGGTAGGCCGCGCTTTTCATGTAGTGTGCAGTCCCAAGGCCTTCCCAAAGGACAAGAGGGTGGACATCACTGCCTCCACCTCATTTTTGCACAGGATTGATGAGGATGGCCACATCGTCCGCATAGAGAGATGCTGAAGGAGACAATTCTTGAGTTAATCAAAGAGAGGATGTTGGAGGCCAACGCCTAGGTGAGAAACCGTTGGATAGGTCAATGGCAAGAATGAAGAGCAATAGTGAGATGGGGGTGTCCTTGACATTGAGCCGCATGGAGGATGAAGAGGATAACATCAGGAGACCAGAACATGGCTAGTAAGAAACTCTCAAAGACGTCCACGCAAATGAGCGCGCATATATTGAGCCCAATCGTGAAAGTTGAGACCATCGAAATCACCGAGCAGCGATGAACGGAAACGTTGCCCAATGACATTTTTGTATTTATTTTTATATTTTTAAAGACGAATGAACCGAGTTAAAATTACAACAGACCGAGTCAAGCCGTGTGGGTCTTGGTGTGAGACTCGGTCAGAGGCCCCTTCACAACCCAACTAGGGCAAAGGGAAGTGGCAGTGATCGGCGGCAAGCGACGGCTGAGCTCTGGCAAAGGACGACAACCCAACTGTTATGCATGCCAAGATGACAACAAGGGGAGGCGATCAGAGACTTCGGGACGGCCATAGAGGCAGCACTTCGGGACGGTGGCCGAAGAGAAAACGACGAGGACTAAAGAGGCGACAACCAACATCAAGCAACGACGGTGACCAATAAAGGTGGTCCGATTTGTTCCCGAATCAGAACAAGACGACCAAATAGGGTTGCGACCGGAAAGGTGATGGCCCGAGGCGGCGGCGGGTGAGGCGGCGGCCCGGGGCGGCATGAGTAGCTGTCATCGTTGACAAAGTCGTTGACGAAGCCGGGGTGAGGCTGTGCCCATAAGCAAAAAGACGGTGATGACTGATGAGAAAAACCCCAGAGACATTGACAGCAAGAGGATGCAGGTAAAGGATCTGGGTGACAACTGGATGTAACCCTAACCTCAAGCTCTGATACCGTGTACAACTTACAAATAGCACTTGTATTGATCAAGTGGCCAAAGGGACAATATATATACAAAGTACAAGAGAAACCCTAATGCAACAGGGAGATGGGCTTAGTCCCGTATATACAACCCATATACCTATCTAACACGTACTAGCAATAATACTTCTTCGGTGTTGCTAAAGTACTGGTGCTTCGTGGCTTGATACTAGCTTAATCTTTAGCTTCGACCCATTGATGGGGAACCTCTGTCAGATCCTACTCGGTATCGTCATCTTGTCGATACTCGTATATCTCTGTGTCACTCGTCCTGACATCCATTGCCTGTTTGTCCGCTGCCCCATTTGGTTGTCCCATTCCGAATCGAGAACTGATCGGACCACCTTTATTGGCAGCCATCGTTGCTTGACGCTGGACGCCCCTCTGTTGTTGTCTCTTCGGCCGCTACCCCGGGTCGCTACCTTTACAGTCGTCAACTTGGACCGTTGCCTTTACAATCGTCGCCTTGGGCCACTGCCTCTTTAGTCTCGCCCCTCATCGTCGTCTCAACCTGCACCGTTGTCGGGCTGTTGTCCTCCGCCGGAGCTCAGTCGCCGCTCGCCGCCGACATGCCATCGATCACTGCACCTCCTTTGCCCTAGTTGGGTTGTGGAAGGGGCCTCTAACCGAGTCTCGCACCAAGATCCAGTCGGCTTGACTCGGTCTATTGCAATTTTAACTCGGTTGGTTCATTCATCTTCAAAAAAGAGAAAAAAGAAAAAATGTTGTCGGACAACGTTTTTGTTCCTCGCTGCTCGGTGATTTATGATGGTCTCAACTTTCAGGATTGGGCTCAATACATGCGCATTCATATGCGCGGCATTCTTTGAGTCAGTTTGTTTCTTCTCGTACTCAGCTCCATTATACTCGCTTCTTCGTGTCGCGCTATTTGTGTGGCACTATTTTCCGTTGTCTTTTATTTCCTATCTCCAAATCTTTGCAACTTCGTGCTTACTCTGACGCTACCTAGGCTAGTGATCTGCCTCTTTCTACCTAGGCAGAGGGCAGTTTCTCATTCGAGTGCAGAGGCTGAGTTGCATGGTATGGCTCTTTTGAAAGTAGAGGTTACTTGGCTGCGTTGGTTACTTGAGTATTTCGGTGTTTCTGTTAATACACCGACTTCTCTTTTATCTAACAACAGATAAGCTATTGGTATTACCCGTCATCTGGTGAAACATGAGTTTACCAAGCATAGTGGTGTCGATGCTTCCCATGTGCGGTCACAGCTTTAGGAGAATGTTGTGGCTCTTCATCATGTGTTTTCAGAGATCCAGGTTACAGATTTCTTCATGAAGGCACAAACTTGATGCCATAATTTCTCTCCAAGCTCAATGTTGTTTATCAACCATGAGTTTGAGAGGGTGTTATATATGTATATGGGTTGTATACATGGGCCTAGGGCCATCTGCCTATTGTATTAGGGTTTCTCTTGTATTCTGTATATATACTAGTTCTTTGGTCCATAGATGGATACAAGTTCCATCTGTGACAATAAAATTCCTAAAACAGTTATTTTGTCATTATTTATTAGCACTATGCAAGCAAAACCCGTCTATTCTTCGTTAGTCTGTCCTAATAGATGTAAAGTTGTAATATTATGGTATACTTACCAGATTGAGTAGCCTTCACAATTGCATTGCCAAGCAGTGGCAGTTTAGAACAGATGTCTGCTACTACCTGCATTTAGAACTTTAAATATTAATATAGATAAAACTTCCCAACATGTGATGAACTGAAGCAAACAACAGCATGCAATTTAATGAACTCTAGCATGCAGTTTTTACTGCCTAATAAAAAATTTAGGAAGAATGAAATAAAACACGTCTTCATGATGAATATAATAAATAGGAGATATGACGCATTCACAATTAGAAATCACTTTTGGACAGAGCAAAGTTTATTTTCATTTAATGGTTCCAAGCCAAAAAATAAACCACTTAAACCATAGAAAGATTAATTGCATTACTCATTCCATTGAAATCAAATGAATGAAAGTACCAAATGACAACGATGATTCTAGTAGCTCCACCACACCATTTACAAAATGAGTTTAATAACTCAATTTGCTAGTTGTTAGGGGACAACAAAACAACAGGTCGCTTGCTATCTCAGTTATTCTTGAACAAACACGCATACCACAAGTCCACAACCAAAACTAAACATGCATAACACACCCAATACTCTGGACAACTTGCCAACTCCAGATATGCTTATTCTCAGTAGCAGAATTTGATTAATATCATATGGAGAAATTATAAATGTTCTTTCATACTTTGCCTAACCAAGCACGGCAGAAATTTGCAAAATAGCTGCTCGATTACATAGTTTGACTTGGAGCGACCTACCTAAAGGAAAAGCTATTGAAGCTGAATATTAACTATTATGGTTCTAACAGGTGGTTGGCAGCATTAATCACATAAGTTGTTGTATGCACATCCTCAAGATGGATGGATTCAATCCTGTAATATGAATTTTTACAATAAAAGATCTTGAATATACCAAGTGATCTGTTCTCTCTTTTCCCAAATATAAGACATTGTTAACTTTTCATGGTTTTCACAGCATTCAATTTTCACCACTAATTTTTAAAAGAACATATTGATAAAATGTTACAAAGCTATAGTAATATAGAAGTACTTTTCCATGACACTACTAGAACGATACCAATGCACTTTTTTTCTTAAAAAAAAAAACGTTAGTAGCCAAAGTTAGGAAAAAAATCTTGTGGTCTACAAAATGACATACTTGGAAATAGAAGAATGCGCTCCAGTAATATAAGATTTTAAACAAATTTCCAAAATGCAGTAGTGTTTTCGCTGATAGTAATGCAGTGAGAATCAACATGTGGAGACAGAAAACGTTTTTCATTTTCTATTGACTTATATTCCATTTGTCAGTTCTGCATTTTGCACCATAAGTTCCCTTGAGCTTTGTAATTGCAGGACATGCATGCTCACTGCTCACCATTCTTAGTTCAAGTAAAAGAAAGGGATGCATTCATTTCATGACATCACAAAAGCAATTTCCTCCTACAGACAGCCTAGACCATGGGTTCATGGTTACTTGCTAGATATGATTAGGAACCCTCTTACCTGAATGACAGATATGATAAGAGTGAATTTATGAAGACCAAGCTACTTAACAGAAGAAAGAAGTAATGAGGCCTAGCAGCCACCAGATAATTATAGAGAAAAGGGCATTTCCCCAAAAAATTTTAGTATAAATTTATTGTAAAATATATCAGCCGTAAATTTCATATTTAAAATGAATTCGTGCAGAAAAAGTGAATACTCCAGTCAACTACAGAAACTATAATATTTGTGTGTAATGTATGGTCATCAGAACTAAAACTTACAGATGGTGGTGTTGCTTGTAGTGATGGAAAATGACCTTTTGGAATGATCAGGGAGTGCCTACAAGGGAAACAAAAAAGATTGGTCATGCATTGAGAGAAAGAATGGTCATGCATTGAGAGAAAGAATGCATTAACAGTTGAATGTAAGCCAAATTATTACATCATAAATAGCAACACAATAAGAACTACAAACTAGAACAATAATTAAGTGCAGGTTCAAACACGAAATACTAAAGAAGACAACTGAACTAGCATGTCATCATTGTCACATTTTAGCCCCATTGTTCACCTAGTAGAGTATAAGCTCATAAAGCCCATTAAGTGATACATTAATAGTATATATGATAGTGCCCAGACATTTTTACACTGACGCAAATTATTATGTGTCACATTACACAACAGGGATTCCTGTGCTACTGAAATAGCAATATCTAGTATGCTATGCCACAGTAAATTCAAGTGATCATATGATTTCAATGAATGTGGATTGTTACATCACAGAAAAGTTGCACAGTGCAATTTTGGTAGCATAAAACATATGATCAGTTTAGGAATCAAAGCGCTATTTGCACTGTCAACTTTGGGGTAAGAATCTTTACATCGGCATGAAGGTGGCCTACATAGTATTAGCATTTAGTAGTTTACAATTTTACTTTTGCATGCGCAGAAACAATTGGTACAAAGGCATCATATGAGATATCTATCTAATTTTCATTGCTTCAGGAGATTGACAAATCAAGCATTCATGCCCACATATATAGCAGACATATTCATATTGGGCATTAATTGTGTCAACCTGGTGCGATATCTTAAACATCTCATGACACATTGAATACATCAAGAGTATCCACACCAAGAAACAAGATGGCATTAATCATATCAACCCTGTGCAGAATCTAAAGTATCTCATGATATATTAAAGGGAAACAAGAGTATCTGCATGCAAGCATGATGAAAAAAATTGGAGGGTTTTGGTTGAAACTGAATTTTGAGACCAAAAACCATTTAGCAGGCAACAACCATTAAGAATCAAAAACACTTAACAGGTGCGGATGCTATGGAATTTTTGTAACACCACCCTTTTGTTAATTGAACAAACATAAGAAACAAACTATACTGTGCGAATCATGTTCTACCCACCTTTAACAAGCTCAACATACCAATCCTAGTAGCATCATTTCAATATTATGTCAATCCACATAAATTAGTCGTAACAATAAACTCAGATATAGCCATGCAAGTAATAGAAATGATATTTGATACTCCATACCAAAATCAAAAGCACAATTATAAATTCTGCAAAAATATATCAAGATACGTAATGTGCCCACTAAGTCTACTTGTTATGGACAATAGTAGTAGTAGGGCTCACAAGGGCTCCCTAATCTCAAACAAATTGCAAACTCCTGCATGTCTCTCATGTCAACTCATGAGATAACGCTACCAGAAACCCAGTAATTTAACAGAATTTAACAAACCAACAAGCGAACCAGAAGAACCATCGAACTCACAAGTCACAAGAGCAAAGTCAAAAGCAGAAAAGAGCAAACGAAGAGTTGAGAGCACCATAGTGCAAAACTACCTTGGATGATCATCTGCACCTCTAATACGTGCAGCATACCAATTATGGTAATATCACTTTTTATATTTCGCTTATCAATTCACACAAGTCATAACATGCCAGCACACATGGTTTCAGAGTATGCTGGTTCCAGAAAGGCAACAAAGGAAAGCAGGTATGGCGCACACAAATAATACGAACCGTGTGAAACTCTCCAACAAAACCAAAATTCAACAGCTATGCAAGATAGATGCACCACGCACAATTAAACCTCAACTATCACGGAAAATTTCTCTACCTACAGGCTACAGCAGTAGTATTCATGAGGATTCATTTCTAATCCTGTTCTATCATGTGAACTCAGTCATGGGAGACCACCGTCTAATACACCTCCAGTAACTCGGAATCATTTAACGAGACAACCAATCGAGCCATAGCCACTCACAAGCCGCAAGTACGAAATCGAGCACTCGCAAGTCGCAAGGACGAAATCCAGCACTCACAAGTCGCGAGTACGAAATCGAGCGCAGGGGAGGAGCAGAGAAGATGCAAGCGCCTTACCCAGTACTCAGTGGCTTGATGTCCAGGATGCACATGCAGACATCGTCCTCGTATAGCTGCAAGCACACGCAGTAATGAGGAATCGATTAGTGAAGAGGCAACCAACGAGAGTAAACACGACGCGGCGGAGGAGGAGGAGGAGGAGGAGGAGGAGGTGGTGGTGGTGGTGGTAGCGCGAACCTTGAAGGCTGGGAGGTTGCCGTTGACGATGCTGCAGAACGCGCAGTAGCCGTCTCCCGGGGCCTCGACTGTGTCGTCGCCGGCGCAGGGGAACGCGGCGAGGAGCTCCTCCTCCTCCAGTTCCGCTGCCGGTGAACACCGGGCACGCGCGGGGCCTGCGAGCGGGGGAGCGAGAGGGTACAGGTGGGAGAGGATCGCCGAGAGGCGCCGCTCCGACGCCGGCAATCCCCACGCCGGCGTAAACATCTGGTGCATGGTCGGCGGCGAGGGGGGGCGGTGGTGACTGGTGGCGCGTGCTTTGGAGTTCGTGCGCGGCGTAGGAGAGGAGAACTGCCTACCTGGAGAAGACAAAACAAAAGGGCGAGTTCCTGCCTGTGTGGTCCGTGGTCGCTGCGCTTTATCCGGAGGCGTGGGGCCGCGTACGGCTGGAGTTCACTGACAGGTGGGGCAGAATAATCGACCATGGCCCACCTGTCAGTATTTTTTCAGCCGCGCGGAGGGTTCGGCTTTGGCTCGTCATTTTTGAACTTGTTCTGGCCTCTGACATGTGGAGACCGCTTTGGTGGGGCCGCAGTACCAGCGAGGTTTTCTATGCGGTTGATGGTTTCTGGGGTTCTAGTCTTCTGGAAACTTTCGCGTCAGTGAATTCGGGCAGGGATTACAAAATCGGCGGCCTTCTCCGAACCGCGAGTGGCGCGGACCGCGGTTAACTGCGGTTTTGTTCGGTTTTGGTCTCAAAATACAGAATCGCTGTTCGGCAAAATTTGTTGCGGCTAGCCACGGTTTTAGGCGGTTAACCGTGGTTTTGAAACGGCTAGCCGCGGTTTTAGCAATGAAAATTGCTGGACAAATGGAAAAATAAGAAAAAAATAAAATTAATAGACATACATGATATATGTCGTGCTATATTATTTAAGAGACATACATGATATATAGGAGCATAATCAAGATGAATAATCATATTCCTAAATTCCTAGTTGATGTTATAGATTTGTCGGTCTGATAAATCTAGGGGTATGAAGAGTCCCGCAGAGGCCAAAAGGCCCCACGCCGTCGAGGGCGATCGTCGGGCCATGCTGGAGCCCCTCGAAGATCAAAGGGCCCCACGCCATGCGCGGCGATCAGCTGGCAGCCGACGGGCGAGCCCTCAGAAGATCAAGCTGGCCCCACGCGTCAAAGTGGGCGACTGTGCCCCAAAGACGTGGACGAGCCCTCAGAGGCCAAGAGGCCCCACGCGTCAAAGTGGCGACCAGTGCCCCAGCCACGTGGCGAGCCCTCGAAGATCAGTGCCCCACGCCACAAGTGGCGATCAGCCCCAGCCACATGGGCGAGCCCTCAGAGGCCAAGAGGCCCCACGCGTCGGTGAGGGCGACCGTGCCCAGCGTGGGCGAGCCCTCGAAGATCAAAGTGCCCCACGCGTCAAGTGGCGACCAGCCCCAAGTGGCATGAAAGCCCTCAGAGGCCAAGAGGGCCCACGCGTCAAGTGGGCGACAGAGCCCAGTGGCGTGGCGAGCCCCTCAGAAGATCAGCGGGCCCCACGCGTCGGTGACGACCGGGCCCAAAGACGTGGGCGAGCCCTCAAAGATCGGCGAGGCCCCACGCGTCGGGTGGGGCCAGCGCGCGAGAGTTGCGGAAGGAGTCTTCGGCGAAGGCTCTCCTGCTGCTGCGAAGACGAGCGCGTTTAATGCGACATCACGCGTGGATAGACAGCTGATGAAATGATTACTGCTTCTGATGACCGGCGGTCTGAGCGGCTGTCACTATGGCGCTGCGGGATTGACCGGCAGAGAGAGAGTTTGCTTAAAATGGCCGCCCACGTCAGGAGGAGTAGGCTGAGCCCCGCCCGCAGTCTCACCGGTGTGTCTGTGCGGGTCAGAGGCCACTTGCGGAGCACGCGAGGGCGGCGCCGCTTCGGCGAAAGCAAGAAGACGTTGCCTCTCTGTCGTGTCTCGCGTGTCTTGTCGATGTCTTGAGTATCTTGTCGCCTACCTCCGCTCTCTCTCGCCAGCTTCAAGGCTTGTATAAGAGGAGCGGAGAGAGAAGGGAGGGGGTACGTTTTGAACACACGGTTCACAAGCATTTTGTAACCATATTCCTTTCAACCACAACAAGAAAAGAGTTAGGACTCAGCAGGAGTAGGACTATTACCCGCAGGGGGGTCCGAACCTGGGTAATCTCTGTGAGTCGCTCCTCGCTGCGTCCCACGCTCAAATCGAACCGACCACAGTTGATCGGCTAGCAGGATAGAAATCTGACCAGGGGTGTGATCCGCAGTGATTGAGCGGAGAACACGCCGTCAGTGGCGCGCCAGGTAGGGGAGCGCTAGCATCAGTTCGTGCTCTTCGACTTCATCAATGGCGGATCAGCAGTCCGCGATGGACCAGGAGGCGGCCGCTAGAGCCGCGGCCGCGGCGTCGGCTGCGGCAATGGCGGTGGATCACCGGCGGCACGCCGTCCGCTTATCGACGGCGCTGGCCTTGGAGAGTGCACTCAAAGACAAACCTCCATGCGGCGAGGCCTCGCCGAACAACCCGCCGATTCCGGTGACCGGACTCCGCGGCGCTGTGGATCGCCGCTTTGGCCCGCTATGTGGATGTCGCCGCGGCGGTAGTGCAAGTCATGGGCGCGGAAACCGTGTTTCGCTTCCTCCCGCTTTTGGCTTCTCGCTTCCTCCCACGGGTCTCTGGCGTGAGGGAAGGGGCAGACAACAGAGCAGGCGACTCCTACGGGTTCGGCTAAGCAGGCGACAAAGTGGGCGGGATCTCCGGCCCCACCCGGAGGACCGCCATCTCGCGACACGGAGAAGACTTGCGCGACAAGCTCATGAGGCAGCACGACCGAAAGTCTTGCGATCGCGCCGACGCCGCCCCTGGGGACCAGGAGGGTTCCCTTCTGTTGCCTCTTCCGCCAGAGAAGGCGACGATCTTCAAGACCGTCCGGACAATGGGCGCGGCGAGACGAAGGTCCGTGTCGGGAGCAGATGCTCTCCCGACGCCGGTTGCGCGCTTTTTCCAAGGAGTCACTGCTGAGTCCAAAGGGTCGGAGAGGTTCCGCCCACCCCATCGAGAAGTACGACGGCTCCACCAACCCCGACGAGTTCTTCAGATTTACACTACGGTGATGCACCCGGTGGAGGATCGGGAAGGTTACAGCGAACTACTTTCCCTTGAGCCTCACCGGCGAGCCCGCCGTGGCTCATGAACCCGCCCGAGTCCGTGGGATCATGGAAGGAGCTCTCGGAGCTCTTCATCACCAACTTTCAGGGCACGTTCGAGCAACCCGGAGTCGAGAACGACCTCCACAACGTGGAGCAGAAGAAGGGAGAGTCGCTGCGCGACTACATCCGGTGCTTCAGTCAGATTGGCAATACCATCCCTGACATCTCCATCGACGCCGTTGTCACGACCTTCAGGAGAGGCGCCCGAGACCCCAGGGTTAAGGAGAAGATGGCCACCCGCAAGATCAAGACGACGGAAGAGCTCTTCACCCGGCGCTGAAGTCGCCCTTCAGCGAAAGTTCGCTTCCGCCCATTGGGGGGGCAGCTACGGCGGCGAGGCCGGACTTCAAAAATCCCGCGAGAAGGATAAGAAGAAGCGCAAGGCGGCGAGACCGGCAGGTCAAGGCCGCCGAAGCGACGACGACGACCACGACGACGACGACAATGCCGGCCAGCGATGGGCGCAAAGAAGCGTAAGAAAGAAGGAGGTCACGGCGCCGGGCGGAGCGGTCCCGTAAAGGGTGGCCGCGATGGCGGCCATGGCGATCGCCGTGGCCGCGACGGCCCACGCGACGCGACGAGGGCGAGACTGTCGCCCGTGGAGTGGAACGGAAGGACTTCTCGCTCCATTCACCGCAACAACTCTCACGACTTGATGATTGCCATGTCGCCGACAAGTTGGTGGACAAGCGCGTCCACGAGCAAAGCAGCGAGCGTCCGGCGGCGGCAAGGGCAAGGAAGCGGCCGCTTGGTTTCCAACAAAGTGAGCGCGGTTGCCGTTATCCACGGCGGATCGCCACCTATCCGCCCCGCGCTAGCTTTAAGCGTCGCGATGAGGGTGTGCGCCGTCGTGCCGACATTGGGTCAACAAGGCACCGGCGTGGTCGAACAATCGATCGCGTTGATCGAAGCCGATCACCCACCAGATCTGCTGCCCGGGACATCTCCCGATCGTGGTTGCGCCTAACGGTCCGGAATGTAAAGTGGGGCGAAAGGCCGGAAGACGGAGGAGTTCCTCAACCTCCTCGTCCCCAGTGTCGCCAAGGCGCCCAAATCAACAGCGAGGAGCTTCGTCCGGCGCTCCGTTCTTCGACATCGCCGGGCCGAGTCCGCCCTCCGGGGCGCGTCCCCTCCTGTGACGTTTGGGGCTCAGACAACTTCCGCACCGAGATGCTCGAGTTCGAGGTGGCGGACTTCAACCTCCGCATAACGCCATATTAGGTCGGCCGCGCCGACCAAGTTCATGGCGACTTGCCACTATCGTACATGGTGGTGAAGATCCTGTGGCCGGTGGCCCATCGTCTTGAAAGTGGATCACGGAGGCGCCCGCTGCGACAAGGACGCTCGCTTTGGCGGGGCCATCGGCGCCGGAAGGTCAAGTTTCGACTCAGGAGCTCCTCCGCGAAGATCCGTGCCTCCCGGTTCGTCCGGAGAGGTTAAGGTGATCTCCCTGAGCGAGTCAGACCCGGCGAAGACCGTTCGGGTGGGCGCCTCTCGCGCTCCAAATAGGAAGGCGCGCTGTCTCCTTCCTCCAGTCTAACGCAGACGTGTTTGCGAGGCAACCGTCCGACATGACTGGGGTCCCCAGGGAGGTGATTGAGCACAAGCTGGCAACGTTCCCGGCGCCTGACGGTTATCTGCGAAGGCCGGAAGCGATCGGTGGAGCGCCAAGATGTTATCCGCCAGGAGGTGAACAAGCTTTTAAGGGCGGGGGTCGTTCGGAGCGTCGCCCATCCTAGGTGGCTCGCGAACCCCGTCCTCGTCAAGAAATCCAACGGGCGGTGGAGGATGTGCGGACTTCACCGACCTCAACAGTATGCGTGCGGCGATCCGTACCGCCGCCCGCATTGATCTCATCGTCGATTCCACGGTGGGTGCGGCGGTAGTGCTTTACGGATGCGTACTCGGGTACAACCAGTTAGCATGGCCAAAGAAGATGAAGACAAGACCGCCTTCGTGACGCCCATGGGCGTCTACTGCTATACAAGAATGTCGTTCGGATTAAAGAATGCAGGCCCGACCTACCAGAGGGCCATGCATATCGCTCATCGCCCCAAAATAGGGCGGAACCTGGAGGTGTATGTCGACGATCTGGTGGTGAAGTCCAAGAAGGCGGAGGAGTTGATCGGCGACCTGAAAGAAACCTTCGCCAACCTGAGAAATGCGTGTTCGCCGTTCCGTCGGGCAAGCTGCTAGGTTTCCTCGTCTCCCAAAGGGGGATTGAGGCGAACCCTGACAAGATCGCAGCGATCGAGAACATGAAGCCCCCGACGCGACTTCGGCAGATCAGGCTTGCTTGGTGGGTGCCTGACTTCCCGGGCGCTTTATAGCTCGTCTGGGGATAAAAGTCTCCCACTACTCAAGCTCTGAAGAAGACCAACCGCTTGAATGGACCGCAGAGGCGCAGGAGGCGCTCGACGGCTGAAGAAGTACCTCACCTCTCGCCTGCGGCCTGGTCGCCTGCACCCGGCGAGCCACGATCCTTTATGCATGGCGAACCCCAGTGGTCGAGCAAGGTCTTTGGTGGCGGAAAGGAAAGAGTTCAGCGCCCATCTACTATATCAAGAAAGTCCTCCACGACGCCAAACGAGGTATTCACAACACCGAAGATGCTTCACGCCGGTCGACGGGCGTCCGAACTACGCCACTACTTCCAGGCGAGAAGTCACCGTCTTCGACCAAGTACCCCTGCGGGAGATCCTCTTCAACCGCGAGGCGACGGGTCAGACGCTGTGGGCCATGGAGCCGGCGAGTCGACCTCAAGTTCGCTCCCGAACGGCCATCAAAGGGTAACCTCTGGCAGAGTTCGTCAGCGAGTGGACTCCGGCGGAGGCGGAAGTTGAAGACGTCCCAGTACCCTCGCCGTGGACTCTCTTCTTCGACGGTTCGTTCCGGCTTGAGGGGGCTGGGCCAGGTGCCGTCCTGGTGTCTCCCACCGGCGACATTGTCCGGCACTGGTGGTCTTTGGAATTCGCGCTACCAACAACGTCGCGAATATGAAGGATTACTCGCCGCTCGTGGTGGCTTCGACCACAGGCATCCGGCGATTGCAAGTAAAAGGCGACTCTCTCATGGTCATCAACCAGCGAGGAAGGATTTCACTGCTCGATCCCACCATGGCGGCCTACTCCGGCGGAGGTGCGCCGGTTGAGCGGCATTTCGAGGGCTTGGCTTCGTGCACGTCCCTCGCCGCGACAACTATATGGCGGATGAATCGCCCCTGCATTGCCTCGCCAAAGGCACTCGTTACATTTGGGTCTTCAAGAAAGACTCACGCGCCGTCGTCGCAGCCCCCGATCTCGGCGGGGCGACGCTTTCGACGCAGCCCCACATCCGGAGGAGACGCCACCAATCCTACCACAGCCCCGGTTGGAGAGAGGCGGAAGAACCGCCGAGACAGCTTGAGGCGGAAATGCCGTGCCGTGCGAGTACGCCGACGACAATGCTAACGCCGCCACACTCATCCGGAAGGTCGAGATGGATCTCGATCCTAGCCTACTGCGGGATGGAGTGATCCCGACGATGACGCTGGGTGGGAAGATAGCGCGTAAGGCCAAGCGCCACGCTCGTAGGTGGGAACTCAGACGCCCGTATGCAAACGGAGTTCTACCGAAGCGCTATTCGGGAAGCGGGAGTGAAATTCTCTCCGAGATCTATGGAGGCATGTCGCGGAGCCATTCAGGAGCCGGGCGTTGGTCGGGAAAGCTTTCCGCCACGGCTTTATTGGCCTACTACCCTCCAGATGCCTTCGAGGTGAGGAGATGCGAAGCGTGCCAATTTCATGCTAAGCGATCCACCGACCGCCCAGCGCCGCAAACCATCCCGCTTCTCCGCCGTTCGCGATGCAGAAATTTGACATCTGAGCCCGCTTCAGCGGACGACCGGAGGTTACACACATCTGTTCGTCGCCGTCGACAAGTTCACCAAATGGGTTGAAGAGACGCCAGTACCGGCGATCACGTCCCCTGCTGCCATAAAATTCATGAAGAGCATCTTCGTCCGCTTCGGCGTTCAGCAGATCATCACCGACAACGGCGCCGCCTCAAGAGCGCCGATTTTCAAGATCGGTGCGAAGAGCTGGGTACTGTTGTGCTTCCTCCGCTGCACATCCGAAGAGCAATGGGCAAGTGGAGCGAACAAACGCGAAGTACTCAAAGGCTCAAGACAAGGGCTTTCGACCGTCTCGAGAAGCGCGGCAAGCGCTGGCGGAAGAAGTCCCCGTAGACAGGGCGCCGGACAACTCCCAACAGAGTCACAAAGCGAGACCCTTTCTTCTGGTGTATGGCTTAGAAGCGGTGCTCCCATCAGAGCTCGCCTTTGGGTCCCCAAGGGTGGCGGCGTTCAGCGAAGACAGAGACCCTGACCGGCGTCAGGATGAAGTAAATCTCCTGGAGGAGATCCGAGACAGGGCGGCAATCCGGGCCGCCAGGTATCAGCAGGCACTGCGCCGTTATCAAGCAAGATGGGTGTGTGAGAGAACACTGGCAGTGGGCGACCTTGTTCTGCGCAGAGTCCAAGCGCAGACTGGGTGCAACAAACTGTCTCCCCTGTGGGAGGGCCCCTTCAAGGTGGTCTCAGTCTCCCGCCCAGGCTCAGTCAGGCTCGCATTCGAGGATGGTCGCGAATTGGCGAACACTTGAACGCCGAGTACCGAGGAAGTTCTACCGTGGTAGCAGCCCAAGAGCTTTTTTGGCCTTCCTTTGGAGCCGAGCGGCGAGGTCTTCCTCCTTGCCCGCTCGCCTCGGGGACTGCATTGTACCAAGCCATCTGCAATATAAAGATAAGTTCTGTCTCTCTGCGGGCATCTGTTCTTTTTCGCCTTAAGTCTGTTAGAAAACATTCGCTGAAAGTCGGTAGCGAAAAAAGTACTTAAGGCCGATGGCCCTTAGTTGCAAGAGCAAACGCTTAAGCTTATTGGCGGGCGAGGCGAGGCGACGGAAGGCGGGTTCTAGCTCGGTGTGTCGGCTCGGTCTGGGCAATGCGCCAACGGCGGCACCGGCGTCTAGACCACTTCCAGAAGCTAAGCTCTCGCCACGCATCGTTTAAGGTCGGTTTACCGAGAGGGGTTGAAGTAACTTGATGCCAAAGGAAAAAGCGCTCACTTTCAACAGAATGTTCTGTCTAAAATTTTTGGCGATCAGTTGCGTAGCCTTAAAAAGTCTGTTAGAAAAAACATTATGTCGAAAGTTGGTAGCGAAAAAGTATTTAAGGCTGATGGCCCCTTAGTTGCAAAGACGAACGCTTATAACTTGTGCTGGGCGAGGCGAGGCGGGCGGAAGGCGGGTTCTAGCCTGGTGTGTCCGCCGATGTCAGGCAATGCGCTAACGACGACACCCGCGTCTAGACCACTTCCTAAGCTAAGTGCTCGCCACACAATGTTTAAGGTCGGTTCGCAAAAGAGGCCATAAGGGTTGAAGTAACCAAAAGCCTAAGGAAACAAATACCACTTGCGCGTAATCGCTCGATCTAAAGTTTTTTGGCGGTCGGTGCCTCGCCTCCTCTTTTGCAAGTAAAGATTTGCGCGAAGTTTGATCGAGACTCACGACAAAAGAGCAAAAGTTTGCATTAACAGGGTTCGTACAAGACAAAAACAAGTGTGGGAGTTCGTCTACTTCTCGTCTTCATCACCCTCTGCCGGCGCAGCGCCGCCCATCATAGAGACGCGGCCGGCGGCGAGCTCGACCCGACACTGGTCGACCGGTCCACCGGCGCGAAGGTTCCCCGGTGGCGGCGCCTAGGTCGAACGCTGCTTTACGGGCGAGGCGCTTGCCCAAGACGAACATGCCGCTTCGAGAGCACCGTGACGACCGCTTCGATCGCTCGCGCGCATCATCACCGGCAGATCGCGCGAGCGCGCGGCGGCTTCCACGGCGCCAAAGATATCTTCTTGGTCGTCTCCTCCAATGGGAGTACAAGGTGACGCCAGCTGGTGGACGCCCGGAAGCCGTGGTAGGCGGCGCGCGCTGATGTCGGCGAGCACCGGGGCGCCAGAGTGCTCGCGGAGGTCTTCGACGCCTTGGTGGTCGAGGCGGCGGCTTGCGCCGCTGCAACCTCGAGGGTCGCCGCCTCCCTTGCGGCGCTTCCGCTGCTCAAGACGCCGCAGCTTCGCCGACGGCTTGTTCGCCAAGGCGAGCTTTTTCCGCGCCGCCAGTGTGGGCGAGGCGCTGAGCGCTTCAGCAGAAGCGTCCCAACGTCGGCGCGCAATGGCACCGACGGCGTTGGTGTTAAACTGCGGCAACAATGGAGGTTCCTCCACCTCGTCTCCGTAGCGATCTCATGGCGGGAGACCTCGCTCCGTCGAAGGAGCCACGGCAAGCTGGGAAATTTGGCGAGTCGTCGCGGGATGGAGCTTGAGGCCCGGCGTGCGCTCTATCCCACGAAGATAAATAGAGACAGGTTCGGTATGCGCGTGCAAAGATGCTAACCCTAATGCAAAATGTACGTAAGTGTAGAAAACCAACTGAAGCGGCGCGCCCAAAGCGAAAGGTGAAGGGGCAGCGTCAAGCCGCTTAGTTGCGGAGGCGGTGGCGCGCGATCGCGTCACCGCCGTCGGGCGGCCTGGCGCGAGTGGCGGCGGCGAGAGAAGCGCCGCCAGCAGAAGCGCCGCAGAAGGCGAGCAGAAGAAACGGCGCAGCGGCGCTAGTTCCGGAAGAGTCGTCGCGCTCGCCTTGGTGGCGAGCGGCGGCATCAGCAGCAGGCCCCTCCGGAGGGGGCCGGAGGAGGCGGCGAAGCTCAGACTTGAGGCGCGAGCTCTTTTGGGCTCGCCTCCCTCTCGCTGCCGCCATCTTCGGAGAGGATGGGCGGCGCTTCCGAGAGCCTGGTCGAGTCGGCCGCCACGGCAGAGCAAAGAGCGCCGCGGAGCTTTGGCGGTCGCAGGGTGGATCGCGGATCTGAAGTGGTCCCCGCCACTTGGACCGCAAGACCGAGACCTCCATGGGGGCGCTACGCAGCATCGGATTCGCACCCGTGATCCCGGGCCGCAAAGGCGGATGGTTGCTTGGTAAAGAGATGTCGCCATGGGCGCGGTCAGAGCCCCGCCACCATCTTGGAGCACGCTCTCGAGCACATTCCTCGCGTTTGGCACAAAAGAGAAGAAGACCATAAGTCGACAAGGAGTCAAAACAAAAGACATTCCAAAAAGAAGAAACCCGAAGATCAAGAAACACTTACCTCCGGGGCAATGCGAGTCCATCGTCATCGCTATAGTATCGCCAAAGGGGCGAACCCTCATCTGGCCAGCGGGCGAGGCGTCGCAAAAAATCCGCCGCAACGGGTTCCGGTGAGCCCGCTGGCGGAGCTCAGCGATCGCCCAAAGATCACCTCCAGCTCCGGCCGAAGTCGTCGGGCGAGACCTCTAGCCGGCAAGGATTCCGCAGACCCTCGGGAGGTCAAGGTCGTCGCAGCCACCGGAGTCCTCCACATACGACCATTGGCGGTGCCAGTCCTTCCAGTTGGACTTGACCGTGACCGGGATGAAGGCGGTGGTGTTGCGGAGCGTAAAGTAGCAGCTTCCAATAGCCCCGCTCGGGCGTGACCTCGCATGCAGCGTGAAGAGCCGGCGCTAGAGCGGAAGGTTTGGCATCGTCCCCACGAACATCTCGCATAGGTGGACGAAGATGGTCAGCGCCACGACGGAATTGGGGAAGGTGCGTCGCCTGGATCTCGTAGAAGGCAAGCACCCCTAAGAAGAACTCCGAGTATGGCGGGACGAGCCCCGCCAGCATCGCCCAGGTGAAGGTCACGATCTCCCCGTTGCGGGGGCTTGGTGCTATGGTGCCGGCGCGGAACCGGACAGAGGTGGGTGGCACGAACTCTTGGAGCCGCGTCACCACATCCTCGTCGACGGCGGAGGCGAGCAAAGCCGCTCAGCGATGAGCGGCCCCACGGCGACCCTTGCTGCGTTTGGGCGCCATGGAAAACGGTGGTGGCGATTGGCGAAAAAGAAAGCGACAGCGGCAAAGACGGCTCTGTGGCAGCGGCGAAGAAGGTGAAGGGCAGTTTGAGGACTTAGCGTGCGGAAGGATTAGTCGCGCGCCAAGGAAGTATTTATAAGCAAGGAGCGCGGCGCGACGGTTTGATTCCGTCCCGTGCGCTGGGCGCCATCATTGCCCCGCTGCTTTGATTTCCAAAGCGCGCGCGCGTTCCCCAAGGAAGATCGTGCGCAGTGGAGGATCAGCGTAAGGCCGTCGCGGGAGGCGGGCCCCCACGATTAAATCTCCGCCGCACGAGAAACGGAAAAAAGTGTCCGCTGACGGTTCGCGTATCATGGTGGACCCGGCCTCTGTTGGTGCAATAAATACCGGTATGAAGAGTCCCGCAGAGGCCAAGAGGGCCCCACGCGTCGAGGGCGACCAGCCCCAGCCGCTGCATGCGAGCCCTCGAAGATCAGGCGGGCCCCACGCGTCGGGCGATCGCTCCAGCTCAAGCGGCGAGCCCTCAGAGGCCAAGAGGGCCCCATCGTCAGCGGGCGACAGGCCCAGTGCCACGGGCGAGCCCTCGAAGATCAGCGGGCCCCACGCGTCAGCGGGCGACAGTGCCCCAAAGACGGGCGAGCCCTCAGAGGCCAAGAGGGCCCCACGCGTCGCGCGGCGACAGACCCAGTGGCTGGCGAGCCCTCAAGATCAGTGGGCGATCAGTTCCCAGTGCATGGGCGAGCCCTCGGAGGCCAAGAGGGCCCCACGCGTCAGCGGGCGACCAGTGCCCAGTGGCGTGGGCGAGCCCTCAGACGATCAGGCGGGCCCCACGCGTCGCGAGGCGACTGTGCCCCAAAGACGCGGGCGAGCCCTCAGAGGCCAAGAGGGCCCCACGCGCCAAAGTGGGCGACTGACACCCAGCGTGGGCGAGCCGTCAAGATCGGCGAGGTCCCATGCCGAGTGGGGCCACAGGCGAGGCGTTGCGGAAGGAGTCTTCGGGCGAAGGCTCTCCTGCTGCGAAGGACGAGCGCATTGTCGAATGCGACATCACGCGGATAGACGGTGAAGAAATGATTACCGCCATGATGACCGGCAGTCTCGAAATTTGTCACTATGGCGCCGGGATTGACCGGCAGAGAGAGTTTGCTTAAGATGGCCGCCTGCGTCATGAGGAGCGGTGGGCCCCGCCATGAGCCTCACCGGTGTGTCTGTCTGGGTCGAGGCCACTGCGAACCTGCGCGAGGCGCCGCTGCCGCCATGAAAGCAAAGCAAGACGTTTTCGTCTCTCTGTCAGTGTCTCGCGTGTCTTGTCGAGCATCGAGAGTATCTTGTCTTTGCCTACCCCTCGGCTCCCTCCGCCAGTTCAAGGCTTGTATAAGAGGAGCGGAGAGAGAAGGGAGGGGGTACGTTTTGAACACACGGTTCACAAGCATTCTGTAACCACATTCCTTTCAACCACAACAAGAAAAGAGTTAAGGCTCAGCAGGAGTAGGACTATTACCCGTGGGGTCCGAACTCAGGTAATCTCGTGAGTCGCCTCTCCAAGGCCCCACGCCAAATCGAACCGAGCACGGTTGATCGGCTAGCAGGATAGAAATCTGACTAGGGGTGTGATCCGCAGTGGTTGAGCGGAGAACACGCCGTCAAGATCCTTCATACATGAAATTTTGGAGAAACCAGGTTTCTAGTCATAAGAAATGGGGAAGTGTACGAGCTAGAAAATCCTCTTAGGCCCCAAGTTCATTGATTGGTCTACGACAAATTAAAAAATAATCGATGCATATTCAATCTGAATGAACCTCAAGTCCTCAACACATGGACTGATGGACTACGACACTTCTACAGAGATTCGACATATAAAATTGTTCAACATATAAAATTGTTACAAAAATAATAAAGGCAAGTGTGGAATGAGATTCGACAATTAATCAAGAGTAGTGAATCGAATCGATGAAGCCCTTAGCAGTAGATATTTCAGATAGAAGCCATACATATTTCATCATTTCATGTTCATGGTACCAATGTAGCAATATCATAGAAGCCATACAGAAGCCCTTAGCAGTAATATGCAATCTGCAAATGCAATGAGCAATGAAGTAAATAAAGAACGGAAGATGTGAATTGTCAAATGGTAAGTGCACACATTACCTTTATTTCAAGTCTACTATTGGTGATATTGCTGGGACTGGGAGTATTGATCTTCATTTGAAATAATTATGACCCCTTGAGTTGCCCTTAAAATGGCCCTGAACTCATCCCAACTCGTCTGTCGTCCAAATTGCTTGCTCGCCAACAGTGCATATATCATGTTATATTGGTCAGGCTCTTGACTTTCGTACAAATACCTTACTGGTTGCGGTGCTGCAGGGGGGTAAGCTGGCACTCCTGAGGGGTATCCTGTGGGAGGGTATCCATATACTCCTTGGGGGTAAGGCGCGGGGTAGTAAGCTCTTGGGGGTAGGGGGTAGTAAGCTCCTGGGGAGGGATAGTAAGCTCCATATTGCCACTATGGCTGAGTGACGTCACTGCTTGAGCTAGAGTTGTACTCATGTGGGGCATGACCATGCATTCTTCCCCTGCCCCTATCGATGCTAGACCGAGGAGGCGCCCTATCGATGCTAGACCGACGAGACGCCCTATCGATGCTAGACCGAGGAGGCTCCCTATCGACGCTAGACCGAGGAGGCATTCTCTGCGAGCTTGCTTCATGTGATGAATGACCACCACAGGTAACCGAAAGCAGCGAGGCAAGAATAGTGGAAATGACCACCGCCAACATCAGCACCGTGACCACCATCGTCGTCGTCGTCGTCATCATCAGACGCTGATGAACTCAAGTTAGATTCTTGATATGGAGGGCTCCGCGGGGCAAGTTCTTCAGAGGATTCATCACTATCCATCTCCTCTTCTTCGCCCAGCATTTGTTTCTTTGGGTCACGCTGTTTGGGTGGATTTTTCTGCTTCCTCTTACCCACATGTGTTTCTCCAACATGTTTAGATGCCCACCCCGCAATTGTTGACACCCCTGTCTTCTTTCTCATATCATCAATGTCCGTAAGATCAGTGACGGCACGATTAGGGCCTAGGGCCTCAGCATCACTTAAATCCTCATCTAATTCCGGATCAGCATTTGACCTGTAAGTGTATAAAGAGTAAACACCGATGAGTACTTAAGGATACTTACCTTCGTAAAAAAAATAATAGTTGCATTCTTACCGTCCGCTTCGCATCCACTCAACGATTGGGTTCGTGTCATCTGTGAGTGAAAGCTCCGTGAACAGAGAGAGTGGATCAATGCCTTGTGATTCGCCTTGTATTCCTTGTCTTTCTAATCTTAGACGGAGGTTGTATTGGACGTACACCAAGTCGTGGAGTTTTTGATAGGATAACCTGTTGCGTATCTTGGAGTGGATGAAAGCAAAGGTACTCCAATTGCGCTCGCATCCACTAGATGAGCAAACCTGTGACACTATACACTATTAAGTATTAACTAACTAACTAACCTAACTATTAAGTATTAACTAACTAATCTAACAAGTAAACTAACGGGGTAAAGTTAAGTACCTAAGTACTTAACTAACCTAAGTACCTAACTACTAAGTACTACGTAAACTACTGACTACTGAGTACTGACCTTATTAACAAATTAATCTAACTTCTAAGTTCTAACATGCTAACCACTTATTAACTAATTAATCTAAATTCTAACATGAAATGCTAACCTAACCTAACCAAACTACTAATTAAGGAGTAAGGAGTAAGGTTAAGTACCTATTATTCTACTAAGTACTAGCCTAAGCACCCTAAACAACTAAGCCCCTAAGCGAAAGTAATTAGCCACACACGGCCACATCATTAACGGCTAACCAGACTTACTTCGCCAAAAACCGCTCCGACTTACCGGCTAGCCCATGGTTTCTCAGTTAACCGGAGACTGGCATGGCGGCCGGGCTGGCTGTTCTGCTCCCGGCTCCTCCTCGGCGCAAGCGAGCCAGCCATGTTAGCCGGATCCGGATCCGGCGTTAACCGCCCGAGGCGACGGTCCCAGCGCAGCTGCTTCGGCTCGGCTTCCTCCAAGGCGCGGAGCACGGATCTGGTGAAGAGGCTTTGGAGGAGGAGGGGAAGGACGAGAGAAGCACAAGGAGATGGCTGGACGGCTGGAGAGGAGTAGGGAAAGTGAGGTGCAATGAGTTCACGGGAATCACGACTTGGGAATTAGGAAACCGAGGCACGGGAGCATCTCTACTGCAGGTAGCAGTGTTGCACATGGCCAGCACTGTGAAAGCATCTCTCCTAAACCCCTGAAAGCACTCCATGCCATTGAGATTTGTTTGCAATTAGTTTCACCTATTTAACACATACAATCACATAAAATAATGAGATATATTTACAATTTTTAAATTTTGTTTAAACCAAAATGCTTAGAATAATGAATACTATTTTTACAAATTTTATAATAATTTTCGCTTCAAATTTGAATTTCACGAATTTCGCCGAATTGCGGCCGGTTTACCCCAACGGTTTCCCAGACTGTGTGCTGGCGGAGACCGGTTAACCGGCGGCTAACCGTGGTTAGCCGGCGGTTTTTGAAACTCTGATTCGGGGTTCTCATCGGTTAGCCGGCGGTTTTTGAAACTCTGATTCGGGGTTCTCATCCTCGCTCCAACTGACATTTGGGGTCGTCGAGACCGAATAGTGAATTCAAAATGTTTTTTTAGGCCTTGTTTCAGCTTAAATAAAATAAAATTAAACTAAACGGAAATTTTGTTAATTTTGTATAAACCAAATGATATAATATTTTGTAGTTATTTTTACGGGGTTTTAAATAGTTTTTCTTACAGTTCGTAAAATAATTTTTTTTCATAATTTTTGAATTTTTAAAAATTGACTTTGAAGGGGCTAACAAATTTGCTAGAGTAAAACTCAGCTCAACTTTAATCTGAAAAAACAAGGCCCTAGCATCCGTTTTTTGAATATATCGTCAAAAAATCTTCATAAAATCCAATTAAAAAATTTGTGCTTCGTTTTTTTACCATTTTATCACATTTAGACATCATAACGCCGGGTTGAACCAAAATACCCCTTAGCCTCATCAATGTTTCATGAAATATGCCATCCACTCCACTTTATTCTTTTCTTCCTCACATTCTCTACCTCCGACAACATGTGTGCAGCGTGTCAGTGTGCACTTGGTCCGCGGTGGATGTGCTCGTATAGGAAGGAGTCATCATCGGGTTCACTAGAGAGCTACCCCGAGTGGTACATGCGGGCTACAATCACTACGATTGCTGACCTAGGTTTACTAGTATTCATTGAAAATACGATTATATGGGCAACTGGGAGTTTATGTTGTAACAAGGTCAATAGAAACTCTCTAGGCACACAAGTCATGCAATTCACCACCTTCACGCGCAGTGGTGGAGCTGCGCCGGCTTTCCCTCTTCCTTCTTCCCCTCCTTCTGGGCTCGTCTTGGCGGAGACCGCCCGGGGGACCGCTCTGCGAGAGGCCGAGTCCACGGGCAAGAGGCCAGGTTTGGGCGGTGTGTTGGCCGGAGCGGTTGGAGTAGGTGTGCTCCAGGGGTGTGTGTCCGGTGGCCTCAGAGTTCTGCGTGAGCTCTAAGACCGGCTTCTTCTTCTTTTCCTCCCCGAGCCTGCCTCGGTGGAGGCCGCTTAGGGGGGTCCGCTTCGGTGGCTGACCGAAGTGGTCGGAGCAGGTGGCTCCAGGGGCGTGTGTCCGCCGGCCCCTCAGCTCCTCCCGTGGTGGTGTGGTGGACCGTGCTCGTCCTCGGCGACTTAGCGACCCTGTTGGTGTGTCGGGCTCGTCTCAGCCGTCTAGGTGGCGTGGCATCTAGTCTCCTTCGCTTCTGCATACCGCCGTCGGCGTGGTGGCCTTTCTCCCATGGTGTTTGGTGATGACCTTTTCCAACGGCGTCCTCGTTCTCTGCTTCTTGACTTGGTCCCGTCTCCATCATCTTGACCCTCCCTTTCTCCAAGGGGTCGGGTGATGTGGGCGGCCTCTTCCAGGCTGAGGAGCAGCGGCGTTCAATCTGCTTTTCCGGTTCTTCGTTTTTGACGGTGGCTCGGTTCCTTCTGTTTCAGACCTTGACCTATGCCTTTGAAGTCGGTAGGGTACTAGGGTTGGTCTTGGGCGAAAGCCCTGTCCTTTTGGGCTGGTGTTGGCGTCACCTTTGATGTAGTTCCCTCCTTGGAGGCATCACTTTCAGACCTTCCTGTGCTTTGGGTGAAAACCCTTTCGGCCTTGCGATGGCGGCGGGTTCTCCCCGTCGTTTACCTTGTTGGAGGCGTCGTGATTGCCGTCTCGCGCTTTGGGCTTTCGCTGGGTCTGTTGTTTTAAGAGTCGTTCGTCGCTGCGTGAGTGTTGGTGGTGTTTTCCCTTCTCTCTCTCCTGTATCTCTCCCTGTTCGACCGATGGCCTAGTGGGCTTCGGTGGTGTTCCCGGCGGTGTCCGGAGGTGTGTCTGGCTGTGGCCAGGGTTGCAGCGGAGCGCTGCGGTTGTACCCCGTGTTTGCACGGGTTTTTATTTTGTTTTTCTCCTTCTTATCAATGAAATAGGTCGGCAGTTCTCCTGCCCCTCTTTCAAAAAAAAAAAGTCATGCAATTCGTTAGTTCAATAATTTTAAGAATTGCTACATTAGTTCATCAAAAACATCACAGATCGATAAACAATGTTATCAATTATAACCTAGATTTCATTGATATGTTATAATCCTTTATGTGTGTCGTACTGTCGTGTATACAAAATAAACTCTATTTGAAGTTTGGTGCTACAAATACTCCTTTTCAAGCAACTTCAACCCTCTTGTTTGTTGATATTTTGTCGGTATACTTCCGCTGCAGCTTACATGCTCGCACGCTATGGCCATCGCCTTTTATAGTCTTCTTCAAAGTCATAGAAGATCAACCTAATCGGAGTTGTTAGTCCGAATTGCTATTGTCCTTACACGTACGTGTTCCGTGTGCGCATCGATCGTCACATGGATGGACGACGATGTTGGAACTCGGTGCTCTAGCTGCTGCCTGCCGTGGTGCACCGAGCAGAGACATGCGAGAAAGGAGGGGTAAGTAAATGCGACGGAATCGTAAAAAATAAATAGAATGGTTTTTTATGATATTTTATGGAATGAAAATTATTTTGCTGGTATTTTTTTAGAAGCGGTGATCTTTTGCTGCTGTTGAACCAATATCTATTAAAAGTACAAAGCTGGGTTTCGGTTCCTCCTGCGTCACACGTGGCTTGGCCCCACAACCTTTCTTGCCACGTCGCCTCCAATTTCCTCGCCCGTTCGATCTCAGCACCCGGCCGATCCGACTGCTCAGGATGCCCCCCGCTTACGCTTTTGCAGAAAAAACCTCCAAGTTTCTATGAATCAACCCGCCGTCCAAGCCCCACACTCAAGTGTATTTACGGACCAGCCTCTCTCTTTTTTTATTTACGATCCATGCCCTTCGAACCTGAGGTTCCCTGCCCCGTCCAGCCACCTCCCATTCAAAGCTGGGTTTCGGTTCCTCCTGCGTCACATGTGGCTTGGCCCCCCAACCTTTCTTGCCACGTCGCCTCCAATTTCCTCGCCCGTTCGATCTCAGCACCCGGCCGATCCGACTGCTCAGGATGCCCCCCGCTTACGCTTTTGCAGAAAAAACCTCCAAGTTTCTATGAATCAACCCGCCGTCCAAGCCCCACACTCAAGTGTATTTACGGACCAGCCTCTCTCTTTTTTTATTTACGATCCATGCCCTTCGAACCTGAGGTTCCCTGCCCCGTCCAGCCACCTCCCATTCAACGATCCTCCTCCCTCATCCTCTTCCGCGCCGCCCCTCCTCTTGCGCCGCCGCAGCCCCCTGGTCCTCCTCCGCGCCGCCCCCTCTCCCTCCAACCCGCGCCTGCCCTCGCTGTCGTCCGCCTCCTTCAGCCCGCCGCCGTCCACCTCCTCCAGCTCACTGCCCTGCCGCCATTCAGACCCCTCCCCCTGCCTCTGCGCCGCCTATCCCGCGTCACGCGGAGCCGCGTCCCTCCCTCCAGCCCGCCGCCGTCCGCCTCCTTCTTCCGCCCCTCCTTCTCCGGCACGCTTGAGCCCCCTGATCCTCCTCCGCGCCGCCCCCTCCTCCTCCAACCCGCGCCTGCCCTCGCTGTCGTCCGCCTCCTTCAGCCCGCCGCCGTCCACCTCCTCCAGCCTACTGCCCTGCCGCCGTTCAGACCCCTCCCCCTGTCTCTGCGCCGCCTATCCCGCGTCGCACGGAGCCGCGCCCTCCCTCCAGCCCGCCGCCGTCCGCCTCCTTCTTCCGCCCCTCCTCCTCCGGCACGCTTGAGTGCCGTCCACGCCGCCCCTCTCTTTTGTGCGAGAGGTTTTTACTGTTGAGGATGTTCCTGTAAGCGTTCGCCCATGATTTTGTTTGGCCCTCATGTTTTTGAACCGTCTGTTGTTGTTCCTCCGTCTGTACCCCTTCCTGCGTCGGTTTAGTGGTCTCAATTATTGCCAGATCGATGATTCCTGATTTCGATTCCACTCATTCCTTTTTAGTGGTTGCTGATGCGCATGTTCGTTGTTAGGATGTTTGCTATGTTTTACCATGAATAATGGTGTATACCCTTCATTGCTTCATTCCAGTCATGTGTTCAGGTCCGCGGTTATAAGGTGTCACGTTGTTTCTGCCTTCTCAATGAATTGGTGGGCCTTCTCGCTACTCTCATTTTATGGGTTTGCAATGACGTGCTGGTTTATGTTCGTCATGTTTCGGCAACCTGTCCGCATGATGAAGGGGCCAGATGCTGCTGTCTTCGTGGTGTCTCATTTCTCTTTCGATGGGAATTGGCTGCTGCCATGTGTTCCTGCTGGATGGCTATATTGTTCTTCTATGTGCCCAGCGTGCTACGTCAATCGCACCATTGCCTATTTTATAAACAAGGCGTTGGGTTACAGCTCGCCGTCGCTCATGATGTTGCATCGGTCTTCTCAGAGGACGAAATTTTTGTGCGCGGTCGAATTCATGGATTGGTCAGTTGGGTTTTCGGAATTTACAGGTGGGTTTGGTCGCTCCATGCTTGCGTTCCTTGTCCTTTATGAGGGTTGGGGCATGGATATGGGCGGTGTGCGCGCTGATCAGTGATGAAAGGCGATGGATTCTAGGATTTCCAGTGAGGTCAGCGTATGTGTGTGCTTTCTGTGATGTATTATTAGCCTGCTGCCACGTGTGTTTTCTCGCAGGTTAGCCTGTCTCTCTTCCATCGTGTCTTTGGTTGGTGCTTCGTGTTTGCTGCAGGTTTTTTTTTTGCGAGGCTTTTTTTTACATGTTCTGTTTGCCCTTCGTGGAGGCCTCCGCTTTGGTTTAATCGCCAGCCCTGTTATGTTATCCATTATGTTTTTCGGATGGGTTTGCTACCTGCTTTTAGTTTTACGTGCCATACCCGTTTTGCTGCTGTTTCCTTTGTTTTTTTACTCTGCATTGCTCGATGTTCCCTCTGCTTCGTCTCCTGCTATCGTCGTTCTTGTCGTCCTTCGTGCTTTCGTCATCTCCGAGGGGGGCACTTCTCTGAGGATGCCTCAGTTTCAATACCCTCCTGGCCCTTCTTCTAGATGTCCTTTGCGTCGTGCTGGTCAGTTCTCCTTTCTGTCGCCTTGCTAAATTTACCTCCTCTGTTTGATGGCTGTTTTTTTTTGTTGTTCCGTTCGTCCTTTCGTTTGCTTATGTTTATCTTTTTGTTGGGACGCTCTCAGTGCCTTCGGTGGATTGGGCAGCTTGGCGCCGTCAGGTTTGCGCGGCTAATCGTGCGAGAAGGCGCGCATGGTTGCTGCAGTCGCGTCGTCGTCTCCGCTCTGTTGACTGCCCTGCCACATCGGCGCTTTCTGCGTTCGTTGTCCGGCCGCTGGTCGGAGTGGCTGCATGCTATTCCGTCCCGAATGCGGGTGTGCATGATTGTTATTTTAATTGTTTCTATTGCTTTTTTTATGCGTGCTGCTGATTCTTTTTTTATGTTTGCTTTTTTTGGTGTGCAGGGCCGTCGCCTCACTCTGCTGCATTGTGGGCTTCGTATGCGTCCAACCGTGCGGCCAGGCGAGCTGTCCTAATGCGTCGTCGTTATGGGGTGTCTTCTGCCCACGGTATTGTTTGCTTTTGCGTTTTGTTACCGCGTTTTATGTTATTATTTATGTTTCCTTTCCTTCCTTTGTTTTCGACCTCCTTGCTTTTCACTGCTGCTTCATTCTGCTGTCTGTTTATTTTTGGCTCCCGTTTCTCATACGTCTACAGGTGGCAATTGTCCTGCTGCCGTTTTTACGCGTACGCAGCTCGGTTATGGTCCTGCTCCATCCGATTGCCCATCGCTGCCCCAAACCAGCGGAGTCCGTGTGCGGGTCATGCGCACCTGCCGCCGCCGTGTGCCTTCTCGCCCTCCAGGCGAGCCTGCACCTTCCCAGGTCGACAATGCTATGGACATGTTACTTGGTTAGTTCCTCTTTATTTTTTGTTCATTCCTTCTACCGGACAAGTGTTTCTGAACGTTTAAATTGTTTAGATGACCTGCCTCGGGATAGTCTGGCCGAACCCGTTTTGCCGTTGCCTAGGTCTTATTGTGCTGCTTTAAAAGGTTCGTGTCATTATCCTATTGCTCGCTTTCTTTGTTTGTGTCGCCTTCCTTATTTACACGTCTGCTTTCACACGCTGCAGCTGCTTATTCAGAAAGGTCTTACTATGGGCCTCCATCTGAGCAATGCCGGTATTGTGCTGCTGTGTTTTGGCGTAGGGAGGCTCTGCGTGCATCTTTGTCTGGCGCACGATCGCGCTACAATGGTTGCTGTCGTGGTGGAGGTGTTCATTTGTCTCACAGACGACCGTATCCCTATCCACTCTGTGATCTAATGGCTTTCAGTGGCAACTCTCGATCTATTCATTTCATGGAACATAATAGGATGTACAATTCTATATTCACTTTTGTTTCTATGGGGGTCCATATCGATCGTTCTATAAATATTGGTCGAGGCCCTTGCATCTTCCGTATTAATGGTGTTGTGCATCATCGAATTGGTTCTCTCTTGCCATTGCCTTCTCAGAGACCTCGGTTCGCTCAGCTTTATATTTACGATACTGCTAATGAAGTCACTAATAGGATGGCTGTGTTGCATCCTCCGCGTTCAGCGGATTCTCAGGATGTATTAGTCGATCAAAATGTCGAAGACAGTCAGCATGCTCGCTCTCTCCGTTTGGATGATCAGATCGTCGCAGACCTCATTATGATGCTAGATAATCACAATCCTATTGTGCAGACCTTTAGATTGGCTCGAGACAGATTGCTTGCCTCTGAAGTGCCAGAATTATCTATTAGGTTTGATGATTCTTGGGTTCCTTCTAACCGGACATATTCTTTACCTGTTGCTGCTGAGCTGGCTGGCCTTATTGCTGGTGATATGACGCCGAAAAATGCACAGTTCGAGGTGATTGCACAGGCCCGTTCAGGACAGCTGAGGCATGTTTCGCCCACGCATCCTTTATTGATGGCGTTGCAGTACCCTCTGCTGTTCCCTTATGGAGAAGATGGCTGGCATACAGGTATGCGCGTGCGGCAAACTGAGGATCATCGTGTTCATGGCAGAGGCAATGTGACCATGTTGGATTACTATCGTTATGAGGCTCATTACCGCCCTGGACACCGCAATCCAATGATTTCTTGTGGTAGATTGTCAGAGCAGTATGCTGTCAATGCTTTCTCATGTGTGGAGGCTAATCGGTTATCGTTTTTTTATTTCAATCAGGACCAATTGCGGTCTGAGACATATCAAGGAATAACCGATGCAATCAATCGAGGAGATACCTCTGGTGGTCATGTTGGTGTTAGGGTTATTCTGCCTTCGTCATTTACAGGAGGGAGGCGGTTTATGAATGAGAATTATTTTGATGCCATAGCAGTCTGCCGAGTTTATGGCCCACCCCAGATTTTCAGTACTCTTACTTGCAACCCAAAATGGCCCGAAATACATGATGCTATACATTGCGAGCAAGGGCATACATATGTCGGCAGACCTGACATGGTTGTTCGGGTCTTTCACATGAAACTTGAAGAGTTCGTTCGTGATGTTAGGGAAGGGCATATTTTTGGCCCTGCACGAGCAGGTCCGTTAATCTCTAATTCAGCTGTTTTGTTTTCTGCGTTATATGCCTCTGCTCATATTTAAGATTATATTAGCTATCATCGTTCCCTGCTCTATTCTTTTGTTCGTACGTTATAAGTGCTACATGCAGAGTTTTATGCCAGCCAAGCTTGATTGTGAACCTGCTCTATTCGTTTTAGTGCCAGCTCAAAATACTACTATGGCTACCATAACTCATGCTGTTTCTTGATTGTTGTTGTTCAATGGAGGCTACATGCTATGCTTTCAGCTTTCTATGACACACGTCATAGCTGCATTCTTAAGATACTTAATGCATCTATAGTTTGTACTGCATTTTAGAATATTCGCTCTACTTATTTTCTCTATTTACTTACATATTTAGGTTTAATAGATAGAGGACTGATAGTTCAAAGAATTTGCAAGACCCTTCCCTTATCAAATAAATTGTTTCCGAAATCGACTCCAATTAGACGATCTTTTAGGTCTGCTCTGCGCGTTTTCATATACTGTGTTTTTTTGCTTACATGTTGACCTGTTGGTGTATCAGAATCAATATGCTTATTATTGGATCCTTCATTTTTTTAGAGCAGGTTGTTTTTGCGATTGTTCTTATCAGCTTACATACTTTCTATTGTGCCTCTTACACATGCATACTGTTCTTTGCTTTTTATGTGATACATCAGTTGCATACTTTTATCTCTATGTGATACGTGCTGTGCCTTGCTATCATTCATTGTGTAATGTGGCTATGTCCAGTGCTTACGCTCGCCTACGTCTCCATTTAGGTTCTCTATACACAGCACTACATATAGGGGACACGATATTCGGCTGACTTATTTACAATCGTCTGTGCTAGACATGAATTCATCTATGGTGCTGCATTCTTGAGCAACCACTGCTAATTATGTAGATTTGCCAGCTATGATTTCTTATATCCTCCTATATCGTTGTTGTACAACCTGCTTACACCATTCTATGATGTTATCCTTATATGTGTTTCCTGTGTCTTATTTCAAAAAGCTGTGTGGTTTTCCTAAGATGCAGTTTTTTCGGTTTTGCATAGAGGTTCATACTACAGAGTGGCAGAAGAGGGGCTTACCGCATTTGCATCAGGTTGTGTGGTTAGACCATGAAGACGAGTTAACCCCAGAAGTAATTGATTCCTTTATCTGTGCTGAAATACCGGATGTGCAAGCAGATCCTCTAGCGTATGCGCTTGTGGACGAATTCATGATACATGGTCCATGCGGTCTTCACAATCCTACAGCGCCTTGCATGATTGGTCCTGTTTGTAGTAAAGGGTTTCCAAAGGAATGTCATGATCAAACTTTTCTGAATGCTGACCATTATCCTGTTTATCGCCGTCGTAGCCAAGGTCGTTATGTTGTTAGAAACGGTGTCCGTTTCGGTAATGCCTGGGTGGTTCCTTATAATCTTGCATGCCTCAAGAAATATCAGGCCCATCTAAATGTTGAGTGGTGTAATCGAACACATCTGGTCAAGTATTTGTTCAAGTACATTCACAAGGGTCCTGATAGAGCTGCAACTGTTGTTGTTCCTTCATCAAATAATTCATCTCCAACGACCCGTTCTCACTCTACTGCTCAAAATGTTTCCAGCAGTTCAGTTTCTTCCCAATTACCAAACAATACAGTTAACGATGTCCAGTCTGCACATGCGCCATCTGCTTTTATGGAACATCACCGACAGCAGGGGCAGGTTAATGGTACTGAAGGCATAGATGAGGTTTCTGAATATATCAGATCAAGATATCTATCTGCTTGCGAGTCATTTTGGAGGCTGTACGGTTTTGAAGTGCATGGAAGAACCCCAGCTGTGCAAAGGTTAGTCGTTCATATGCCTAACATGCAAAATGTGGTCTTCCGTGAGGACACAAACCTGCCTGCTGTTATTGATGATCCCTGCTATATTAAGACCACATTGACTGAGTGGTTCACTGCTAATAATCGGTTCATCACAGCACGTTCTCTCACATATTGTGAATTCCCTACCAAGTGGACATGGAACAACAGTAAGAAAGAATGGACGAAAAGAAAGCAAGGCTCTATGATTGGTAGAATAAGACATGTCCATGCATCAGCTGGCGAAGTTTTTTATCTTAGGATGTTACTCATGGTTGTTCGTGGTGCCCTTTGCTACGAGGATGTGAGGATGTATGAAGGTGTGTTATACGGCACCTTTCGGGAGGCCTGAGAAGCTAGAGGTCTTATTGGAGACGATATGGAGTGGACGGCTTTATTTGATGAGGCTATTGTGTGGGCTACGTCCAGACAGCTTAGGGCTTTGCTAATGACTGTTATTTTACATTGTCAGGCTAGCAATGTCCGTGGTTTATATGATAAGTATTGGACTTATATGACCGATGATATTGTCCGTGGCATTAGATGCTCAATTGGGATTCAAGACTATCCGGTGCATGAGGATGGCATAAAATCTGCGTTGTTACAGGAGCTTGATAGGATGTTCTGTGCTAATGGGTTGACCATGTCTTCATATGGCCTTTCTTCTGCTCCTACCCAGGCTTATGCTTCACACCAAAACAGGCTTATTCTTGAAGAATTATCATATGTTAATGCCGGTTTAGCTGCAGAGGCCGATACTATGGTCAGTTCTCTTAATGCTGAGCAACGCCTCATATATGACAATGTATTGTCCAACTTGGATGCAGACAGGCAATACCTCTGTTTTGTTTCGGGCCACGGTGGGACTGGTAAAACTTTCCTATGGAAAACAATACTGATCACGTTAAGGTCGAGAGGAAAGTTGGCGCTATCGGTTGCATCATCCGCTGTTGCTGCTCTGTTATTGCCAGGAGGTAGGACAGCACATTCCAGATTTCACATACCTATTGATGTGCATGCTGCAAGCCCATGTTCTGTTGGTCGAGGTTCTTTGGTTGCTGAGTTACTGTCCAAGGCTGCTCTTATTTTGTGGGACGAAGCCCCTATGGCTCATAGATACTGTGTGGAGGCTGTTGATAGATGCCTGCGTGATGTTCTTTCCGCTCATGATAGCACAGCTAAATCTAAACCTTTTGGAGGAAAATCTGTATTGTTTGGTGGTGATTTTAGACAAGTTTTGCCTGTTGTGCCTGGTGGAGGCCGTGCTCATATTGTTGATGCTTCCTTAGTGAGATCATATCTTTGGAGATCTATTCAGGTTATGCGCCTTACGATTAATATGCGTCTCTCTAATCCTGCCATGCCCATATCTACAAGGACAGATGCTGAGCTTTTTGCTAGATGGATACTTGACGTGGGAGAAAACCGTTTGCCTTCTGTCCAACATTCTGATCCAGATGCTGCTGCTTGGATTTCTATTCCAGAAGATCTATTACTCATGCCTGAGACTGATAATTTAGCTTCCATCATCAATGCTGTTTACCCTCACTTCATGCAGAGGTACAACGACCCCTCTTATTTGGCTGAACGGGCCATTGTCTGCCCTACTAATACTGTTGTTGATGACATCAATATTGCCTTACTCACTAAGGTGCCATCTATTGAAAGAGAGTACCTAAGCTGTGATACCATCTCTCATACAAGTGAACAACCTAGGGATATTGATCTTATATATCCTCAGGAGTTTCTGAATGCAATTGTTCTTAGTGGTTTTCCATGTCATAAGCTACGACTAAAAGTTGGTGTCCCTGTATTTCTTCTCAGAAATCTTAATCAGTCCCTAGGCCTTTGCAACGGTACTAGGCTAATTATTACAAAGCTTGGCGATCGTCTAATTGAGGCTATGGTTCTCACAGGAACCAATGTTGGTGATATTGTCTGCATACCACGAATAGTTCTTAATGCATCCACCTCAAAATGGCCTTTCACATTGCAGCGCCGCCAGTTCCCAGTGAGATTATGTTATGCTATGAGTATCAACAAATGTCAGGGCCAAACTCTTAGTTGCGTAGGTATATATTTGAAAACGCCTGTTTTTTCCCATGGACAACTGTATGTTGCTCTATCTAGAGTAAGTTCACGCAAAGGTCTCAAGATATTAGTGGAAGATGAGCAAGGACGCCCATCATGTGTAACAAAAAACATTGTCTATGATGAGGTGCTACCGTTTGTTTGACTGCTTTTATTAGTGCCTATATTGTCTCGGCTGCTGGTCAGATTTCTCTCTGTATTGTGTTTCCAGTATTCAGCCCGTATCTAGGTCATCTTGCTGTCTTCCTGTTTTCTATAACCGATTCTTGCTATATGAAACAGCACCTGTCTTTCTGGTGTTCACCGTGTTTATAGCCAGACTAATATGTTCTGCCTTTATGTATGCACAGAATGACTACTAGGTTCATGCCATATATGTTAAATTTTGTTTTTCTGAGCCTCACAATGTTCAGCTTTACTTTCCTATAGTTTGCAGTCCTTTTTTTCAGTTCACCGATTTTGGAATTTGCATACATTACATATCGTGCTGACGTACATCATTGTTAATATTCCTTTATCAGTCATCGTGGATTTACATGGGTGCTTTTAATTTGTGCAAGCCGTTCCTTTTTGTTTGTTATCCATGGATTTTTTGCAGCTGTCCCCTTTGACATTATTCATCGGCCCATTGATTTCCACAGCGTACGATCTATCCAGCTGTCGTACAAGGACAGAGTATCCACTCTTGCGTACCTAAATTGTAACAGATTCCTACTGTTACCATATATTTTATTTTTTGCTGTCTATGGCCTTTGTACAATTTTTTTTAGGCTGCTTGGATCGGCCCATCGATTTACGAAGCCTATACTTTGTACCAGTCTGTTACGCACAGAAGTCCTGTGGGCCTTTTTGCTTGGCCTGTCATGGCCCTCTTTGACGGCCTTATTAATTATTTTGTGCTTTCATTGACCAAATATATTTGCGTTGCTTCTCACTTAAACCGCAGCAGCTATGCAACGTGTCTTTCTTTTGTCAGCCTGCTTGAACACTTGGCAGCCACAATGCCTGCATTGCTGCCATCTGTCTTTCTTACTGCCACTGTTAACACACTGACGGTTCCTTGCTCCTCCGTGTTATTCATATGCCTGTGTCCAATACATCCTCTTCCTGTCCGTTGTTATCTGCGTTTTTCCACACACATTCTTCATTCCGTTTTACATGGTTCGTTCTTTCCAACGATCTTCTCATCTGCTCCTTCTTCAGCATCTGTGTATCCATTGCTTTTTCCTGCCTGTTTGCATCAATTTCTTCCTCTCCTCAGACGCTCTGTCCCTTTTCTGCTTTCGACCTGTTTAATCAAACATATTCTTTATCACGCATATTTTCTTTTACTTTCCTGTTTTTCTGATTCCTGTGTTCCTTCTTTGCAGATGAACTACACTTTGATAAAAGACATCACACCGGGTATTCACACATGGCGTATCCGTGTTAGGCTCATACGTTTCAGTACTTTCCCCGTCATTGGTGTCCCCGCAACAGAGCAGCCATTGGATATCATCATGGTTGATGAGCAGGTGCTTCTAATCGTTGCCTCCAAATATATCTGTATTATTATTGCTTGCTAATTTTTAGCAATGTTGGTGTATTCGTAGGGCACGCCTATGCATGCCATCGTTCCGTACGAGTGTCGTCGGGATCTAGGCGCTACCTTAGCAGAGAACCACGTCTGCTACGTCTATCGATTCCAAGTTGCCGATCCGAAGCCTACATACAGACCGGTTGCTACACCTCTAATGGCGAAGTTTACTAGGTTCACTCAGGTCATACCTATTACTCCAGAGCCTCGGGACTTCCCGCATCATGCTTGGACATTATGTCCTTTCGATCAGCTTTCTACGAGAAAGGATGATTTCATCTTCTTAGCAGGTTAACCACCACCGGATCTATATATTCGTCTATCAGTTCTTTGCGTTGTTCATTACGAGTGTTCTGATTGCTGCCATATAGACAAAGGAAAAAATAATTTGCATTGCAAACCTGCAGATATCGTAGGCATGATTTCCTTTATTCGGCCAGCAAGGATTGCAGACGCAAGAGGCGCTCCTACTGATGTTCGTGATACGGAGATAACGGATGGCAGGTTCGTTATATCCGTAAATACTTCATCGTAAGAGTTGTCCACTACGCGTCTTACCTATCTAAGTAACCTCTTTATCTTTTATGCAATGAATGACAGAGACACTTTTCAGTTCACTTTATGGGGCGCTGCTGCCACTGAATTCAGTGAAATTGTCCTCCCCGTTCTTCAGCGAAATGAGCGCACACCTATTGTTGCCGTCGGCCTGGTTGTTAAAGAACACAGTGCTAGAAGTCGTCGTCGTTAGTTCGCTTCTTTTTTATGTCGCCAACGTGCACAGGTATACGATATGCAATTCATAATATGAATTTTGTTTTGTCAGCTTCCTGCAGCCAGGTCCGGCAGGATGTTTATTTGCAAAGCTCCAGCTTCACCAAGCTATATGTCGACCCACCTATTCCTGACAGAGCAGCACTTATACAGAGGTGTATTTTTATATGTCATTTGCACGTTCTGATGACCACTCATGTTACTTATTCTTTGCTTTTTTCCCCGTGCCTGCCTCAGATGTCCCTCCATGCCGCAGCAGTTAGTGCCTGTGGACCAGCCTACAACCGAACAAGAATATCTTCCCCGCTCTATGGCTGAATTAGCTGCGCTTGACCCTCACGAGAACATGGAGAGTGACGATATTTAGTTCACGATTGCACCGGCCTTATAGACCTATGCCATAACACTATATCATGTATGGGTTTATGCAGGGCAATAGATATGAGGTGACCGCCACTATACAAGAATCCGTCCCTGGACAGTCATGGTGGTATATGTCATGCAGCAGATGCCACAAGACAGTAAAAAAGCAAGGATCTTCATACCGATGCTTTGAGTGCACACAGATTACTCCTGTACCGAGGTCACATTCAATAAAACACATTTTTAATCTCTTTGATTTCACGTCTACAACGCGTCTAAGACGATCATATTGATGTACATGTTGGCACGCAGATACAAGGTTGCACTTATCTATACAGGCGACGCAGACCCTCCGCATGCTGACCCGCCATTGGCAGAGTTTACTTTCTTCGCTCAAACAGCAGAAAATTTGATAGGCTGCTCCGTTGATGCTGTGCTGGCGTCCGGTCAACATGATCAATGCCAACCGCCACCCCAGATCATGGCTCTCTATGGCAAACAGCTGAAACTGAAAGTGATGATCACAGCTTATGCTTTCAGTCGTCCCATAATGGCGTTCCAAGTTATTCGTGCAGAGAAACTGGCTGACGAGCGCCCCAACACCCCGCCATATGGTGCCGTCACGCCTGAAGAACAGGCACACTTTGATGTTTCACAGCCCTCTGCAGGTACTCCGGCAGCACGCACACATACGTCCAGCGTCTCAGACAAGCCAGATGAAATCTCCATCTCACCTGGAGTTATTCCACCAGATACGCAGTCCTCTCCGTCTACACCTGTTGCCAAGGTAAAGTGCGCCATATATGCTTAAGCTCTCTTTTATGTGAGCCATGCTAGCCATCTTTACTTCTACACCATATGCACGAGTCCTCCACGAAAAAAAAAAGTCTTGCAAAGTGCTCACAGCAATGGTGATGCTGCCCATTAGAGCAAAGGCGTGGCTTCATCCAGCAACGCACCTCAGCAATCCAGAGCTGCTCCAACTGCTCCGGTGTCCAAACGCTCTTTTGTTCGCCACATTGCCCGCCCTTCTGGATCAGCAGCCGTTGCTACACCGCCTACCGAGGCAAGTTTTTTTCTCATCCAGATTTTAACTTATCTCAATTACCGCATTACCTGCTATATTACACTGACCAATGATATACAGCAAGAGGCTCCTCACATGCGTCTTGATGATCAGCCAAACCACTCCAAGCAAAATACTCCCTCCTCCATGTAAGTCACATAGCCCAGCATCTCCAGACATCATTACTACTCTTCATTCGAGTTCACGCTAAACCGATTTATCTCATGACGCAACAAAGATGATACGACGACCAGCGGTGCGTCGCTGCCAGTCAAGAGAAAGCTCTATGATTGACTCTGCCTCCTATGCTACCTCACGCACGACCAATATGACCAACGAACGCTTCTTTGTACACTGCGTTCCTCACTGCACCATTCGCCTGTTTACGCACTTTTGGTGTAAGCATAACTCTGCACTACTCTTACCGGCTCTGTTTGTCCAGCAAATCTATCTATCGTCTGCATGTGAAAAACAAGCGTGGAACAATCAGCCTATCTATCCTGAACTGGCTCCCTAAGTATTTGCGCCCTTGCCAAATCTGTGGTGCTTTATGTTGAAGAATATCAGCGCCATCAACGGACAGCAAACAAGTTTCAGTCATACCGAATAGCTATTCTGATTGCTAGGCCTAACGAGAGAGCAAATACGCCCGTCTTCCAATTTGATTAACAGACATCCTCAACATAAACCTTACGGCATCTATCACACTATCCAGTTTTTGTGCGCTATATTTTGCCGGCGCGCCACGGGCGCGCAGACACATCTAGTTCCCTTCATTTTACGGTTTACCGAACAGTGAAATTTCTCCAATCTCGCGTTGCCGTGGCCGGTGGCCGTGCGAGGCTCTAGTGCGCTTGCAGTCGCAGGCTCGCAGGGCGCGCACACCCTGCCATCACGATGGCCGTTCCACTTTCGCCGCCTCCCCTCCCCACCCCGGCGCCGCCTTCCCGGCCGGCGTGGAACACCAACCGCAACCTCGTCGTCACCCACCCGCTGCTCTCCCTCCTCGAGTCCTGCGCCTCCTTCCGCCGCCTTCTCCAGCTCCACGCGCTCCTCACCGTCTCCGGCCTCGCCGCGCACCGCTTCCCGTCGTCCCGCCTCCTGGCCTTCTGCGCCCTCTCCACGCCTCCCCGTATCGACCACGCAGTCGCCATCCTCGCCCGCGCCGCGCCCGGGCCCAACGCCTACATGCTCGCCACCATGATGCGCGCCTTCCTCCGCGCCCGCCTGCCCCACCGCGCCCTCGCGCTCTTCCGCCGTGTCATCCGTGACTGCCTCCCCGCCGACGAGCGCACGCTCGTCTTCGCGCTCAAGGCTGCCGCCGCCTCTGCGCATGGCCCCCCCTCCTCCGGCGAGGCCGTCCACTGCGTCGCCTTCAAGTGGGGGTTTCTTCACCAAAGCGTGCTTGTGGGGAACACCTTGATGCACATATATGCTAACCGTGAGCCAATGGCTCATGCGCGGAAGGTGTTTGACGAAATGCCTGAGCGGGACGTAGTTTCGTGGACGACGCTGGTGGACGGGTATGCAAGGGGACAGTTGGCTGACGAGGCGTGGCGGGTATTCTGCAGAATGGTGGTGTCAGTGGGAATGCAGCCAAATGAGGTGACGCTGATCGCTGCGGTCTCTGCGATCGGGCAGCTGGGGTTGCTGGCGCTGGGGAGGATGGTGCATCAGTATGTTGCAGAGGGTGGTGCAGTTGTGAGCGTCAATTTGGAGAATGCACTGATCAACATGTTTGGGAAATGTGGGCGTGTGACCTCTGCCAGGGAGGTTTTCGACGGCATGGTGGTCAAGGATGTGTACTCCTGGACGACCATGGTCAATGCTTATGCCAAGTGCGGTGATTTGGAAAGCGCAGCTCAGCTGTTCGGGGATATGCCTATGAGGAATGCGGTTTCATGGAGTTGCATGATTGCAGCTTACTCACAGGAAAATCAACCTGAGGAAGCAGTGAGGTTGTTCAAGGAGATGATTGAAACAGGTGTGGAGCCGATTGATGCTACTCTTGTGAGTGTGCTTTCAGCATGTGCTCAATTGGGTTGCTTGGATCTTGGTAGATGGATATATAACAACTACATCGTCAGTAATAAGGTTGGCCTCACTGTGAATTTAGGTAATGCATTCATCGATATGAATGCAAAGTGTGGAGATTTGGGCGCAGCATCAAGATTGTTTGCTGAGATGGCAAAGAGGAATGTGGTGAGTTGGAATTCGATGATCATGGCCTATGCTGTGCATGGTCAGTGTGAAGAAGCCTGTCGTCTCTTTGAGCAGTTGAAAGGAACTGGTATTGTGCCTGATGAGTTCACATTCCTTGGGTTAATTTCTGCATGCAGTCATAGTGGGTTAGTTTCCGAAGGGCGGCACTATTTGAAAGAAATGAAAATAGTTTATGGGATTGATCCCAGGGCAGAACACTATGCATGCATGATTGATCTTTTGGGTAAAGTTGGGCTTCTGGAAGAGGCATTTGAAGTTGCAAGGAGTATGCCGATGGGGGCTGATCAGTCCGGTTGGGGTGCTCTTCTAAATGCCTGCAGAATGCATGACAATTCAGAGATGGGTGAATGCGCTATAGATAAGCTTGTAAAACTCGATCCTTCAGACAGTGGAATCTATGTACTTATGAGCCAAATATACGCAAGTAAAAACAAATGGGATCAAGTGAAGATGCTGCGGATGATGATGAGAGAGAGAGGTGTAAAGAAGAATCCTGGCTGTAGTTATATTGAGGTGGATGGAAAATTCCATGAGTTTTTGGTGGCAGATGTTTCACATGTTGATTCAGGAGATATCTATAGAACATTAAATAATATTTACTTGCATTTAAAATTGGAAGGTTATGTTCCTTTAACTTGATGGAAGTGTGATGAAGGTTCTCAGTTTCTCGTTGGGTTGTTCATGCAACTCACAATTAGCCTCGATGAAGGCAGACATGGTTTTACATATTCAAAGCTCAGCTTGCTGCCGTACATATCCTCTTTAACTCCTATTTTATGCTTTCGTTTCATGCAGCATGGCCTGAAAATTAGATAAATTCCAGTTTTCGAAGGAACAGCTTACATTTTCGTTCCAAAAGGAACAGCTTACAGGCAGAGAAAGGAAGTAATGCGCCTATGATGGTGGATCACTCTGATTATTATGCGATAGTCCTTGTTTTGTCATAGTTGTCATGTATGTGACAGAAACTGTTGCGCTGTTAAGGAACTTGATTGAATATTCCTTCCAATAAACAAGCTGTAAGTCCATCCTGACACTTTTGCCTCTCTATGTTTTAATCATGTGCGTGCCTAATTATAATGGTTTGCAAACTGATGCAGTCGTGCAGATGTCAACTTTGGAGTTTTTACTAGGTGAACCATATATCTCCCAATGTCCAAAATGCACCTTGGAAAAGGCGTTTTTTGAGGTGTTTCAGGTAAACACTATCATTGACATTCTTCTGACTAAGGTGGACTGGTGCTGCATTATGTTTCTATTTCCCCCTTTTTGTGATTAACAGAAAAAATTAATCACTGAAACTGTTTACTGCAGCAACTATTAGAGTAAGAAATAAGTACCTCCGAAGAGAATAGTTGCCATTTTTTTGGATCAAAATTAGCTTTCAGAAATACTTACACTTTCTATTCCAATGCAAAATTTCACTTTTGCTCCTGGTATGAATCTTTCCCACATTTGAGTCCTGGTTTCTACTACACCAACACGAGATATAATTAATTATTTACAGGTGTATATTGTCATAGCATACTCAAACAGTGATTACCAAAATGTATGCATCTGTAAAAATTCTTGGAAGCCAAATGTTTGAAAACGAAGGGGCTGCATACAATTAATGCTCATATCGTGAAAGCATGCATGCATATGGAATCCTCACTTTCTTCTATAGTACTCAAGGACTTGGTCGCGGGAACAAATTATACAAGAATTAATAAATTCCGATCCTGTGTAGCCTGAGATATACGCCAATCTCCACATCTCTCTCTTGCTCGTATCTTATCTAATGTGAACAATAGGGTAAAGCTAGCGTTGGCTTAAAGAAACTACAATTAACTTGGTAAAATTTTATCCTGGATACATGTAGAAACTTCAGATTTTGCTTATGTAGAACTCATGATACATCCATGCACATGTGCCTTTGTGCCTTCCTACTATTCCTCTCGAAGGTGGTAGATTGAATGGCTGATTTTTTGGATACTTTGTCGATGCCACTTGTGGTACTCCACTCACTGTTTGATATTGACAAGACCGCTCCACATGACACAACTTCATTTTCGTCTGAGCATTAGTGCAGTGCCACTTCGCTAGTCCTCTTGCAGTATTAGTTAGTTATGGTTGGGCAAGTTCATATTCCAATCATAAATGTAAACCAATAAAGCTGTCCCCCCATTCTGCTATGAGCCTATGACATAGTTTGTATCCCTTGAAGGCCTATCCAAATTCACGGACTGGCAAGTGGCGACTGAAACCACCTAACTTGGCAAGCAGCGGCCTAAATATGGAGAGCAGTTTTCCCACTGCTACATGTTCTGCATTCATCTTCTTTGTTGTTGGAGGTGCCTTGAGATGGCAGCCTTGTTTGTCAACCCAACTTTTTTTGCTTAAAAACCCTTAAAACTTTGGGAAAAAAGCAACTAGATCATCTTATTCTACCTCTCTCCCACCCGGTCGAGCCGGCCATGGCGTGGCGGCTTTGGCGTTGGGTGTCCGTGCTGTGTCGAGCCATGGCGAAGCTGCGCCGCGCCGGGGCAAGCCACTATCGCCACTGTGCCGACTTCTCCGTGTGCCAGCCAGGTCATGCCCTGGGGTGGAGGTGGTTGTCGAAGGCGTCGCTTTGCGTCGCCGTCATAGCTCGTTTAACTCCTCTATGCACCCGAGGGGTTGCACATCGGAGGGAGAGGAGGTTGCCGGTGCTGGGGCCGCCACACCATGGCCGGTTCGCCGGAGTGGGCCGGGGTGGGAGTGAGGAAGAGAGAGGAAGAAGAGTATCAAATTGCTTTTGAAATGAAAGTTGAAGGGTTTTTTTAAAAGAAAAACCTGTGAAGGGATGGGTAGTCGTGCACGAATCTCATAGCAGATTCCGACGATGGAGAATATACATGTAGATCCATGTGGTGGTGGGAATGAGTAACAGCTAAATATGGCATAAAACTCCCAAGGCCTAATTGAATGCCGCGTTTTTACACCCGTCCGGCATATTGTGGCACCACAGAGCACTTCACAGAGACATGCCAACCATCCATCCATGCGGGTGCACTCGCACTCGCATGTCACATTGTCACTGTGCACAATTTAACTCGGCACATGCTCACTGCTCACCACCACCACCACCTAGCTCATTCACGACCCATCTTTTCTTCGGCCAAGCTGGGCCGGGTCATCTGAGCGAGCCCTCCCCCTCCAAAATGTTCTTCCACGACTAACAAAGCTGGGCCAAAGGCGGAGGAGAGGAGCAGAGAGCAGAGAGCATGCAGTGCCACGCCCGTCGCCCTGATTCCCGGGAGGCCGCGCGCGCGATGGGCACACACACACACACCCGTATATATATGTATGTGCACATGCGCATGCATGCAGATTGGACACTTTGCGTGGGGAACTGGGCTAGGTGCATGGCTCTCCGTCAGGTGCAGGAGATATCAGCATCGGGAGGGGAGAGGCGGTGCATGCTTCTGCAGCTGATCACCTTTTGATCACCTGGCTGCTACGGAAGCAAGTGTACATGTAGCCTTTGCACTTGCACCTGCACCTGCACTTGCATTGCATCCCTCCCAAAGTCCCAATCTTACCTAGGATGCCTCACCCTTCTGCTGGCCAGCACAGCAGCGAAGGCAAAGCTCCCCCCAGTTCCTGTAGCTCCTCGGGCCTAGTGCTGGGGAAACGGGCCGTGCCAAACGGGCCAGCCCGGGCACGGCCCAAAAAAACCGGCCCGCAGCACGGCACGGCCCGAAGATTGGCCCGAAAAAACGTCGTCGTCTTCTCCAACGCAGGTGAACCCGTCCCCAACCCCGTCCACCATGGTGTTAACTTCTACCAACGGTACGCGTTCATCGATTTCTACCCGTCGCCTTGCCTCCTCTGCTGCCCTTTTTCTTTTTTGTTGTTGTTTAATGCATGTATGAATATGATATATCCGTTCAATTTGTGAATACCTAAATTCTGAATTGATGATATGGTGCTGTACTGCTGTTCAAAGTTAAATGTTCAATTTTTGAATATCTGAACTGGGATTATGATGATGTGGTCAAGTTCAAAGCAGAGAGCTATTTTTTCTGAATTTTTGAAGTGGTTTTTGCTGGATTGAAGAGATGTGGGCGTGCTCGGACCGGCACGGCCCGGTCTAGGCCTGTCGTGCTTTTGGGCCGTGCCGTGCCTGATTTTGCATGTCGTGCCGGCCCGGCCCGGCACGGTTGGAGTGGCCGTGCCGTGCCGGCCCGTGCCACGCCGGCCCAAGGCACGACGGGCCCATGCCGTGCCGGCCCGGCACGGCCCAACTCCCAGCACTACTCAGGCCATTATTCACTCTAGCCGGTGCTTAAACCCCATGTGTTTTGGGGACAGGGGACAGGGGAAGGGGAATAGAATGTGCAACGGAGGAGTTGGTGGTGGCATTCATTCACGCTCTGATCATCGATCTTCACTACTCGCCCTCACTCTCGCTCCTGCACAAATCCACCGCCTGACAGTTTACGTTTTTGTGTGATGGCAGCCATGGCCTTTATGGTGGCGCCGAGGAGCTAGCCCTGCACTGCCACACTACCTCCCCTTCTTTAATGGAGCGAGGCGAGACCAAGGACGACGCATTCACTGTCTCATTGCCTCAGTTTCATTGAATCCAGCAGTGTATGAAGCACGCTGCTGCAGCTGCACCCGTACCGCCGTCCTCTCCTCCGCGCTGCAGCTGCACCGCATGCATACTCGCGTACGCATTCATATCCATCTATAGCTAAGCTACAACATCTATCTATCGCCAAGTAATTAATTATTAATTAATTAACACATTTATAGTTTCACTTGCCCTCCTCTGTTCGCCATCCTATGTCAAAGCTCTTGATCATTAACATAGTCCCACCTCCCAAACGCTAACCCATGCACTGGTATTTGGGTTTTTCAGGGTTTTCTTTCTACAATAATCTGCGCTCCTCTGAGCTAGCTCGCCTGCGGCCAGCCAGCAACCAGCATGCATATATGCTACTATGCAGATGCAATCAACTAGTGGAGAAGACTCAGTGTTTCCAGGGGCTTGATGGCGTCCAGCCGGCGGTGCACCGCCTGCTGCGGCGTCGACGGTGGCAACGGCTGCACGAACTTGCAGTTGGGGCAGGAGGGGGAGGCCTTGCAGAGCATGACGAGGAGGTGGCAGTTGGCGCACGGCACGGCCACCATGTTGCCTCCGAAGCCCACGGTGTCCCTCCTGGGCTCCTCTGCGGTCGCAGGAGCGGTGCCGGGGTGGCTGCAAGCGACGGCGGCGTCCGCCGGGGTTGTCGAGATGTTGAGCTCCAGGTTCACGCTCTGCTCCTTGGGCCTCATCCAGCTCTTCTTCAAGGTCTTCCTGTTCAGGTAATACATCCTTCCAGACTGCATGGCAGGTATACTCAGCAGTTAGCATCGATCAAATGATGAGGCAATCATGCATGGCGACATGTATGATATAATACTATCCATCAAGCTTGCATGCTCTAGGCAAAGTGGTACCGCAGAGATCCCCCGTGTGCGGTGTGCGTCACAAATAGTAGGGCAACTATCACAAGTGCAGCATGCGTGGACGACGTTGTGACTGCATGCATGCATATATGCCTTGTCGATCTAGTTGCTCTGCTATTTCTGCCAGCTCGATACTGTGTCAGTTTCGCGGTACGTGCCACGTCGGTGGCAGGACGCTTCTAAGAATAGGGGTCGTTCCGCACCATAAAGAACTTCGTTAATTAGATTTAGCTGTAACACGTGTCGCCGTCGTAGACGCAGAGAAGCACGTAGCCACGCGACAGGATGGCATGATTGTTACAGGTTTTAGCTAGCTGATGGGATTTTAATTATGAACGGAAAAAACGAATTCTAGGTAATGTAAACTAGCTAGCTAACTAGGAGTAATGCAGCTGCTCATGCATCATAACCAAGTAAATTGTGTATGCAGACTAGGTGTCATCGATCGAGAGGGACTCACTTGGAGGTCAAGGCACTGCTCCCAGTCGAGCGGCAGGGGGTCACTGAGCTGGAGTTCCAGGTTAGCGTGTGACACGGGCTCCTCCCAGGTGTAGTGCTTCCTCTTCTTCCGGGAGCTGCCGTCCGATTCGGACGACGAGCTCTTGGTGCTCTTGGCCGAGGCGAGGAGGCCTGGCGCCGGCCACGTTGGCCCGAGCGACAGCTCCGGCTGCAGCTCCATCCTCTTCACGCTCACCTCCTGGAACTTCTCCACTCTAAGGAATTCAGTGGTCATCGATCTTAGCTGGTGATGCCACCACCCTCTCTCAATATATATGCCTAGTTCTAGGGTGTGAGCCTGGGAGGTTTATACTAGTAGCTAGTAGTGGGACTGGGAGGAGAATTCAGTGGGGAGAGATGGCTAGCTTCTCTTCTTCTACACTGGGCTGGGCTTTTGATTGATGGGGTCATGCAGGGGAGGGCGTGGACACTAAAGAAGGGTTCTTAAATGGCCTTCATCCAACCCCATTAAGGAGAGGGCAGGCCAGGCATTAAAGATGACAAGTAGAGTGACCTTAAATGACTCAAATCTCTCCACCTCCTCCCTATTTAAGGCGGCCTTGCTCTACATGCCCGGACTGTACACGTCATAACGCCACCCAGCCCAGGAGAGCAGCCACAAAATCTACAAGGGCCTGCCCTCTTGCTTGCCTTGTAAGTTGTGGTGAAGGGTGGTAGGATTGGGGGCAAGATCAGCAGCAGCTGCTCAGCTCAGGCAGCAGCTGTGACTGAGGTGATGTTGGTGCTTCTGTTCAGAAGTTAACACTACAGGGCTGGATTGGAGTTAAGGAGGGTGGGGCCTTATATGGATGGAGGAATTTAAAGATGTATACTTTTAGTTCAAGATGTGTTTGAAAGCTTTATCCATTTGCTTATCACTTGGTTGCCATGCTATTCCTAATCCTACCACACAATGCAACCTCTGCGAACTAGGAACAGTGCACAGAATTTAGTGCAACTTCCTGTCCAATGGAGAAACCGGTGCACGTTAGTTGGAGCTACATACAAAGGCCATCTATTGCTGCAATAGTGCTCTGCCGAATTTAACAGCACAGGAGTGGAATAGCTAGTGTGTGAGCATAGACAAGATGGCTCAATTCATGGCGATGGACACTAGAGTGAAACCTACAAGGCAGAGCCCTCCATGCCTTAAAATCTCTCTTGTACCGTCTGACCATCATACTTCTATACCTACACCATTAACTACGTTGTAATCATGAACTGCTTCTTGTGGGTGAGCATTCATGGCTTTTGCACCCTAACTCTAATTCTCATAAAGAAGAAGCAGAGCAAGTGAGGGGCACTGATGCATATTAAAAACGGAAGCCTCACCACCCAAGCCCCATGCAGTAGTTGGGCCTTCTACTCCTCCTCACCAGTGCCAACCACAACAATAAATAAAGGCGCCTCTCTCTTTGGTTGTTGGAGGCATGAATCCATTTATTTGGTGTTATATCTTTCGCTATTAATTCAGCCGGTCATCCTGTTTATTTTGATGTCGTCTGTTCGTTTTTAACAAGCTTATGATGAGTTAATGGAGTCTTACGTATATTGTACAGTTCACTTAGCAAGTATTTTTGCAAGCATCGTGTAAATGGTTTTGATCACCTTGTGACCAGCTGCTAACGCACGTGCTTCCATATTATTACTTGCAAATCATGCTCCGGCATTTAAACATGACTATATATATCTCGATCAGTATATAAGCCATGCGCGACTCATTCCCTTTTCTAGGGGATTAGTTGTTCCTTTACCTTTGATTGTGTAAATTATCCGATAAATTTTTGTTGGTTGTTCGTTATTTTTTGAAATAAAACACTAGTTACCTTGGATGATTTCTGGTTGCTACTACTGAATATCGAATGATTAGCACAAGCAATCTAACCTATATATCAACCCACATTTCTATTTGAGATAATACCTTGTATGCCATTGATTTTAAATTTAAATTTGGTTAGGTTTTAAAATTTCAAATTCAGGAATTTTTTTAAAAAAATTAGGCAGATTTTGAATTTTTGTATTTAAGTCAAATTTCGATTTTTCAGATTTTGTTCGGATTTTAAATTTCTTGAATTTATTAGGATTTTAAACTTCGAATTATGTTCAAACTTCTGATTTTAGGGGATTACAAAATTTAGGGGAAAAAGGGTCATTTTATACATGAAAAATGGTTTGATTAACGGATTTTGGTTAACAATGGCATAGAAAGGTAACAAAACGTGACTGTAATTGCATATAAGGACGAGATGACTTTGCAACGGCATGTTGTGGTCTATCTAACTTTGCAATGGCATGGAAAAAATTGACTCCTGTCTCTCCATTTTGAAGATCATACCCAAATGGCTGTTAGTTGCTGATATTTACGTTTCTTTTGTTGGAAAGTTTTGTCGATTAGAATTAGATGCACAATATATATAACTGTCATTTTAGATATCCAGCACAATTATTACAACAGAATTATAATTTAATTATTTTTTAAAAGGAAGGCAGATAGAGAAGACAATAAGCAGATAAATAGTTTTGGTTTGACCTTGACAAACCGAAGGAGATTTTCTGTCTTTTCATGAACATGACGATGAACTGCATTCATGTATTTTAAAACATAGTTGCATTGATATTGTCATTTCCCACAGAAGATATACCTCCATATTATTGCCCTTTTTATTTCAGGATTTAAATTGAGCATGAATACATAGGTTGTATACTCCTTTAGTTACGGACGCACAGGGATAATTCTATCTTGCAGTTGGCTTGATGTGCATCAGTTCATTCTCATCTAGTCATCTTAATCATGCACCTGAGGTGGCCATGAGACATTTTTTGAGACTGGTGACCATGATCCATGGAATGAGCTCTGCAACACATAAATCACTGAAAGTATGTGCAGAGATCATTTAAATGGTTGCTTGATTAATTTTCTTTGATTCCCAACTATGCGGTGATGGTCTTTGTTTGGAACACTTCTATGATCTCTACACCATTTAATATGTGTTCAGATGCACTCATCGTCTTACCCCCGAGAGGTCATTGGGCCAGTGGATCAAGCAACGATGCAAACATGAATGACCCACAACAGTGGGGACACATATTAAAAAAATCCCTTTGTTTATGGAAGCTGGCAACCTAGTGAACTGAATGGTTATTATTGATGATACCTCTATAGGATTTTCAAATAGTAGAGATATGTTCATCTTTGACATTCTCTTCTGGGAGGAAGGGGTATGGTTGGCAGGAGTTTTGCCATATTGGTAATTCTTGAATTGTTTCTTTTTAAACAGCACCAGAAGAGTTTTGGTTTACAAACCAAATTGTGCTTTTTGTGACTCTTAGCTGGTGCATCTCCTTGATGCCTGATGAAATAGCTTTGAGTACTTTTTATTGTAATTTGCATGACATTTCACCAAGGAATACCTTTGTAGCTTGTGGTTTAGGAATTAGGACTGTAGGTTCCAGCGCTGGAGAACACATGAACACGGGAGCACACTACAAATTTCTGGTATATTGTAGCTTTATGTGAAGGTTGTGGTATCTTGTAGCAAACAATGATGACAATTCCTGTTGGGACATTTTACCGAACCATTGCCATAGCCATCTTGCAGTTTTGGTTCATGCTCAATTTATACCCAACTGTCAGGATAGAATAATCCCCGTGCATCCCTAACTACAAGATCATACAACCAATGTTTCATGCTGAAATTATACCCTGAAATAAAATTGTGCAGTTAAGCTATGTCTTTTGTTGAAAATGACAATATCAACGCGAATATTTTTTTAAAAAAAGCACAAATGTCTGTTCATCAATTGGTGAAAAGAGAGGGAAAATCACCTTTGGTTTTTCAAGGTCAAACAAAATATTTTTCTACTTATCATCTCTGTCTTATTTATTTAGAATAATTGAAGTACAGGTCTATTGTAAGTTTTTGTTGTATATCTAAAATGATAGTGTTATATATTGTGCATCGGATTCTTGTGCATAGAAGTTCAAAGAAAAAGCATCAACATCTACAAGTAACCAGCAGCCATATCGGTATGGTCTTCAAAGTAGAAATGTATATGTAGGTAGGTATATATAGGAACAAATCGAGTTTATTTTTCACTGCCCAAGCTAAAGTGTTTTAGTTTCTCTTTTTCCTGCATTCATCATTACTACTTTGTTAAATAAGATGATCTCACATCGATCTGAAGATGCTTACATGGTCCATACCCTGTGTGTAATCTGTTGCATTGCACAATTGAAAGAGCATGCCTATGTTGTTGGACGATTGGCCCCCATTCCAGGCAATGAATGGATAGGTACTTGCTCTTTAAGTGATGCGAGCGACTTCTCCTTGACAGGACGCCATGTGATTTTTCTGCCGAGGAACCTTCTCAGCCTGCCATGGATACACCGGTGTCCTTCCATTTTTCTATCGTGGTGCTCATTGCTAAGACTTTGTTTAACTGAAGCCCAGTCTTGTTTCAAGAGTTTTTGCTTTGTTCGAGTATGTACTACTATTAATAATTAAGAAAGTGGATACCGAATTATTTGATCATCGTGGGAACTAATTGCTTGTTGTGTCTGCTCAGTTTTTTTTTTTTTGAGGAAGTCTTCTCAGATATTGCATTCATCTCACTGATATATTTCGAAATTATTTGCGAGTCTATAATATGTATACCATGAAGATTCTTGTATGTATGCACATGTTCAATTGTCCAATTGGCTACTGCTGTCTAGGGTATGTAACATAATAGGCCTTGTTTGTTTCAGATTAAATTAAATTAAATTAAATGAAAATTTGTTATTTTTGTATAAGCCAAATGATGTAATGTTTTGTTGTCATTCTTGTGAGGTTTTAAATAGTACTTCTTAAAGTTTGTAAAATATTTTTTTCATAATTTTTTGAACTTATTAAGACGTATTTTGAGGGGATCACAAATTTGCTACAGTAAAACACAACGCTACATTAATCTGAAACAAACAAGGCCATATATACGTGGGATGCGTACACAAATTTTATAACTTTGCTATAAATACCCTTTTAAACATTTATATTAGATGTATGAAAAACATGTTTGTATATTCCCCTTGAAAATACTTCCATAAAATCATAAAATTATTCAATGCTATAAATAAGTTAAAACAGTAATTATTAGCGATAAAAGTTGCATTTAGTGGACCGTGAGGCATATCCAAAAACGAGGTGCATTCGGGACCGATCGAAGAGAGAGTAGCTTCACTGTCGGGGATGTGTTGAGCTACGTACTGCTGCCGATCTTGTTGCTATGATTCGTTCGGCCCAACGCAAGTACAGGAGGAAACTTATATCTAATACTCCCTCTGGTTAGATAAAAAAAAAAGTAGTCGTTGACTTTTGAGCACGCCTTTAACTATTCGCCTTATTCAAAAAATTAGTTCAAATATGTAAAAATATAAGTCATACTTAAAATACATTTAATAATAAAGCAAATCATAACAAAATAAATGATATTTACATAACTTTCTTAAATAAGACGAATGGTCAAAGGCATGCTCAAAATTCAACGGCGACTTCTTTTTATGACCGAATGTAGTATCTTCTGCCGATCGCATGCAGCATTGGTGACCGTAGACCTACATATATTAATACATTTACTATCAGCGTTTGCCGCACAGCCCAAGCAAGAAGACACGCCGGACACTGCTGGGTCGTCGTGGTGAATGGGTTTGTGCATCAAACTTGTCAATTCCATTTCGGTGTCCATTCCGGTTTTTCTATTGGAATGGAACTTTTCGGTATAGGCCCATTCTGGCGTACCGTTTCGTATTTTTAATATAATAAAATAAATATTATAAGTATGAACATGCTTACCAAAATTTACATCGACAAACATAAATCTAAACATAATACTAAAACATAGCTCAAAGTTCATCATACTTCATAGTTTGGATCTAGGGAGTATTAACCGAAATGGGACAACCCGACCGAAATAGGCAAATCCGGTCCGGAATGGGCTAATCCGGCAGTTTTGGCCGGTATTGACCGGAATGTTGACCGGTACCGAAAATAGCTCTTTCTGTTCCGTTTTACATGATGGAACAGAATGATCCGCCCGTTTCAGCTGGAACGGAACGGAATTAATAAGTTTGTTGTGCATGCCTCTCTAAGTTGTATCCAATGGGTCTTCTCTAAAGTGTCCTTTACAAAAAAATAGGGAACGAATTCTTTTTCTACGTGCTTCAACAGCGTTCCCTACTCCATTCCCTAAAATAGAGAATTTCTCTCCATTCCTTTATATGTGGGGATTTTCTCTCCTTCCCCTATACAATTCTCTATATAGGGAACGCTGTTGGAGATGGAAAAAATACAGGGAGACATTTTTTAAAAGAAAACCTGTATATGAGCCTATAGGGAATCAAATTTAGAAATTCCTATTGGAGAGAGCCTAAAATTTGAGTCCTGGCTGTATAATACTTACCGTTGCGTGCAAGTTTTACTACTGCCAATATCGTTCATCGATCTCTGCTTCTGGTGGTTCCTAGGGAAAAAAAAAGAGGCTTAAAGCTCATCCAGTAAATCCTAAGGTCACCCTGGCATGCTCTCTAGAAAAATGGGACAACTTTTCTACCATGGCACTACAAAAACTTATAATCTCGCGTGACATTAATTACTAATAAGTGGCATATTAAGGTGTTACGCCCATCAGCACAGTTAGATCTCGTATTTCTCTATTTCATATAGACTACTTTTCTAATATCGGACTCATTACTAATCTCGTATTCGATATGGGCACTTAGTCTAATTTTTCTATGATATAGTTTTATTTTGCTTCTATTTTATTACCGTGGTAAATATAAAGTTTTCATTTAATCTAAGATGTTATAATTTGGACCAACAATAATAGACGCCATAGATTTTCTTTATTCTCTTTAATTAACATGGAATTTTCTAGTATTATTGGATTAATATGGTGACTTTGTATAGTATTATCTAGATTAACACGGAATGGGACTCCATGGAGTCAGTGCTCCATTCCTTATTGCCGTTGAATTTCATCAAGATTCGTGCACACAAAGTAAATACATGCAAAACAACATTGTTATTTACCATTCAAAAGTGTGAATAAGTCCGTGCTCCTTGTCTAGTTTGGAAACAATTAATTGTGCATTTATTGCATTCACATCTTCGAATGGTAAATGACAATATTGTTTTGCATGTATTTATTTTGTTGGTAATATTAATGCATATTAATATTTATGTTTTTTTTAAAAAAATGCACTTGATATGGATTCTTTATATTAATCTAACCTAGACTTTTTTAATTTCAAATTTATGTAATTTTAATTTGTATGTGTAGTTGATATGAATTAATGTAGGATTTTTCTTGTATTATCATATTAACGTGGTGACTCTATATAACTATGATTTGCTTCATATATATAATTGATTTATGTAATTTAATCTTAAATTATAGTTGATATGGACTCTCTATATTAATTAGGAGTGAACTCTTATTTTTATTTTTATTTCAAATTTATATATTTCTATTTGTATTTATAGTTAATATGAACTCTTTATATTCATTTGACATTGACTTTTATTTATTTTTATTATAAATTATGCATTTTTATTTGTAATTGCTGTGGATATGAACTCTTTCTATTAATCCGACATAGACTCTTATTTCTATTATTTTTAAAAATAGCAATGCTGTCAAATATGCATTAGTTTCATTATATATATTTTGGTATTTTTATTATTATCAATACTAAGTTAAAGATATGGCAGGCGCCACAAATGGGACGTCTGATGAGAAGATTTTGATCGGACGCTTAATGTCAAACTTTTTAAACATACTTACCTTGAAAAATATATTAATGAATCTTGACAAATATACATATGAAACATGTGTGAACACGATGAACCTTCAAAAAAGAATAGATGAAACTTGGGAAAGCTACTGAGGAATGTTTAAAAAGATGAAATGAAACTTCGATAAGTGCCCATGAAACTTGAGTGGATGAACCTTGCAATGCAAACAAAAAAAATCCACGAGAACAAACGCAAAATTTCACTAAGAAAAAACACAAGATTCACCTACATATATTTATAAGGTTCCATGAGAAAATGAAAGATGGACCTCTGGATGCAAATAAGAAAATTCCACTAAAACAAACATAAAGTTTCATAGACTAACCCAAAGTTCCGCACACACATACCTGAGGTTCCATGCAAAAATAGGGTTTCATCTCCTTCTAGTCCGCATCTTCTTTAGATCTGGCGAACTCCCACATCGTGCTCGCCGAATATGGACGCCAAACTCACAAACTCACAGCAAAGTAGTAAGCCACCTCTTTGCCCAACATGTGCCCTGCTTCTACAGTGTCGGTCCATGCCAGCCGTTCGATCGCAATCATATGGCTACCAATCCACTGAGAGGCTGTTCTTGCCTCTCACGCCAATGTCTTGGCTCTCTCCCGTGTCCTCTCTTCCGCGCTGCCTTCTTCGCCCCATGCTGGCAGCTGGCTCCTCCCTCGCCTGCTCTTCCTCGCGCCGCCGCGTCGATCTGGCCGGGATCCATGTTCTCCTCGCCGGCTCGGCGTCTACAACAGCCGCAGCGTTGGATCCGGCCCCCTCGATGTCTCCGCGCGGTTGCCTTCACCCTCCCCACGCGCCTCGAGTGCCCGCCGCCGTCCTCTTCCTCTCCAGGCGACCACCCCTCCTCCCCATCTCCCTGCCCCCTCTCTCTCATTCATACATGAAGGAGAAGGTTTGCTGCAACCTTAGGTAGCATCTCTTCTTTGTGTGCTTTCTCAGTTTAATTCGATGTTTAATTTGGTTTCTTTTTGTGCTTGCACCCTCTACCTCGCTCGCATGCTCGCACGTTGCGGTGGGAGGAATCCAAAATGCGCCGGGCCACCTGACTCGCCATGGCGGCTACGGCGCGACCTCCTTTGTGCTAGCCCGTCGGCCGTCTTCGTCTGTGGCTAGATCCGACGCTCCCTCGGGTTAAATGTGCAAAGATCATTATTTTTTTCGTGCGATTCTGCTATGCTGTGGCTAATTATCCAGTGCCATATGTATCACAGTTTTTATAGCTTTCTTTTCCCTATATTTTTGTGTTTAGACAATGTTCTGTCGGTGCATGGTGATACATGGTAGATTGAAAGCAACTCTGTAAAAAATTATTGTTGTTGCAAACATTCCATACTGTTGCTGATGGTATGCTGCTCTTGTTTGGGAGGAATATACCTTGATTTGAATGACAGAACTGACTTTGTTATTGCTCGGTTTTAGTACAATTTTGGATTCCAGTGCTATAGCCCATGGTTATTTAGATGTATGGTTCAGATAGCTAATCTAGATTTGCGATTCCTCTGCTGTACATACATATACCTTATTCAAACTTTAGATTAACTTTAATGTTGGATGAATTATTCTACAGTTCATTTTATTAGTTTATTTATAATTTATCCATGCTCTATTGTTTTGATGCTTGATTGTCTCGCTCCAACCATAGGTATTGTTTTCCGTCTCTTCTATTTCCATTGGAGTTTAGAGGTTCAGTGCAAATACAAGAAAGCCATTCTTCAGGGTAGATCTTCAGTGCAGGTACATATTTTGTTACACGATTCCAATGTTGCAATTGTGTATGTCTACAATTTGTTTTCGATTTTACACTTGGTCACAACAATATTTCTCATGTTTAGATTAGCATATGCCTCACCCAATACACATGCTAAATTTTGGCACCGTGAAAACCATGCCTTTCGTATAGGTTGCCAAAAATATTTTGCACGTATAGATTACCATTTGGCTTTTGTAAAATAATAGTATTTGCTTCATGCAACTGTGAAATTACACATACCAGATTTTAGCCCAGTGTAATGGTACACCTTTAGTGTAAGGTGTCACAGGCTATTTATGTGCTTTGCTTATATTTTGAAATCTCAATGAGTGCTATGAAAATGCAGGCTAAGTTCAGATGGCCTTAAGATTAGCCATGATTTCTAACTTCATCAGGTCTATCGGTTAAAGAAGATGGTAGTTGCTAAAGGCGCTTTGATTTTACCTATAAGGCTGTGCATGCATGCCTAAAGATAAAGAAGGGACCAATATGCTCTGCCCTTGCCACTACAACCTCTCTAATTTTGCAGCACTAACAAAGCATAATGCTAACATAGACTTCTTAATTAGCACTCTAGGTAAACTAGTGCAAGGTTATCTGCTCTTACCACTACAACTACTATAATTTTGCAGCACTGACAAAGTGTAATGCAAACATAGACTTCGTCATTATCCAGATAAAGTGGCCCATGATTCTAAGGCCAAAATATAAAACTTCTCAAGTTTGGTCCTCTTTGTCATGCACATTGCTCAACAGCTTTACATGGTGGTTCAAAGATATTTGGTCTTTTTTAGTTATATGTTGTTTAAATGTATCAAAACAAGTTTAGTCCTCTTTGTCATGCACATTGCTCAACAGCTTTACATGGTGGTTCAAAGATATTTGTCTTTTTTAGTTATATGTTGTTTAAATGTATCAACTCTTGCTGAGATGCTTGAACATGAAATCCTTAAATGCCTGATGCAGGTTTAGAAAGTTGATGCCAAAAAGGCTATGCAGATTTATTGCACTTCTTATTTTTAGAGGATTGACCATTATGCCCTATGATTCAGGTGCCTTTTCCCCCTAAAATTTCAATGCTTATTTCACACGGTTCATGTGATGAGAACTTTTCCAATATCTTTATTTGAACAAATGGTTGATCAAGGATCACTGTAAAATTGTGTATTACTGTTGTTTGGTTTGTCAAATATTTAGTATAAAATATTGTCAAGGATGCCACATCTCCTTTCTATTATCAAATCTACAACTCGGTGCGCCATTGGCGTGCTATCCTTACTAGTTTGGATTGGAAATATGAAAACCATACATATTGATTTATCTTAGAAAATGTTTTTTTCCATAATATCATAATCCGTGGATATTAATAATTGTAATGTCAATTACACTGCCGGAAAAGCAGATGTTTTCGACGGCCTAAGCCGTTCACATTGATAGAAAAGCCGTCCACCTTAACTAGTATCAATGGTCGGCCGTCGACCATAGACCGCCCAACATAGATTGTTGATCATAAAATTATCGTAATTATGGTCGATGGCAAAATCGTAGACCATAGTATGGTCAATGTTTTTTTTTATATGACCGTCTACCACAGATAAAAGGGTTAATTGCACTGGTGCCATTATGAAACACCCCGAAACCACGCTTGCCATTTTTCGATGCCCTCACACAGCAATGCCATTTCAGCGAATTTGTCCTCTCAAACATGCCATTCTGAGCCTTTACAAGACAATACCCATCACAAATACACATAAAAATACTTCTATACGGTGGGTCCCACATGTCATACACTCTACCCTTCTTCTCCTCAATCCTCCTCGTCTCTCTCTCTCTCTCTCTCCCTCCAGGATCCCGCCGTCCCTCTGAGCTCGCCGGCTCCCTCCTCCCCGACGAGCTCGCCGGCGCCGCCCTCCTCGCCCACGAGCTCGCCGGCGCCGCCTTCCTCGCCCACGAGCTCGCCGGCGCCACCCTCCTCCCCCACGAGCTCGCCGGCGCGGAGCTCCTCCCCCACGTGCTCGGCCCCGGCGCCGCCTCCTCCCCCACGAGCTCGCCGGCGCGGATCTCCTCCCCCACAAGCTCGCTGGCGCCGCCTCTTCCTCCACGAGCTCTCCGGCGCGGATCTCCTCCCCCACAAGCTCGCTGGCGCCGCCTCCTCCCCCACGAGCTCTCCGGCGCGCCGCCCCTCCCCCACGTGCTCGCCGGCGCGGATCTCCTTCCCCACGAGCTCGCCGGCGCTGATCTCCTCCTCCACGAGCTCACCGGCTCCGCAGCTCCTCCCCCACGAGCTCGCCGGCGCAGCCTCCTCCCCCATGTTCTCGGCCCCGGCGCCGCCGCCCTGCTCGTCCCCCGCCGCCGCCGCTTGTGGCCTCGGCGCCGCCCTGCTCGGCCCCGGCGAGGAGGTAGCCGCCGGAGGGAGCTCGCCGTCGGGGAGGTCGCCGCCGGAGGAGCTCGCTGCCTTGGCCCGTGGAGAGAGAGAGAGAGAGAGAGGAAGAAGAAGCTGGGAGAGGCTGGCAGGTGGGACCCACCTGTCAGCCCGTATTTCTTACGTATTAACATGTATTTTATCCTGTAAAGCTCTATAATGGCACGTTTGGGAGAGGAAAATTGTTAAAATGGCATCTCTGCTTGAGGCGATCGAAAAATGGCAACCGTGTTAACGGGCTGTTTAATAATGGCACCCATAAAATTAACCCCAGATAAAAAACCTAATGCAGGTCATCGACCATAACCTTAATTAAAGTTGACGGCTACAACTGACCGTCGACAGCTTGGCTTGGCGGTCAGGAGGCTGGCTCACCTCAGCTTATGGTCGAATTAACCTGGCCTACTAATTACTTCTTGGATGGATCGTTCAAATAAATAGTACGGAGTACTCCACTACTACTACCAACTACTCCTACACATCATAAACGGAGGAAATAGCTAGATTTGATCCCGTAAATGAAAACTTACTTTTCCATTGGAGGCCGCGTGCAATGAATTCTCACTAGCCATCGCGTTCAGCAATTGCAGGTATGTTGTTGCCTCTTGGCAGCAGTCAGTGAGCTAGCAACAACGGCACGGGCCATTGATTAAGAAAAAAACAATCGCGCAAGCCGACGATGTCCTCATGAAGAGGCAGAGGGAGGCGTTGATGACATGACAGTAGTTCCTAGCCACAAGTTGTACAGAAGTGCTATGTAATGTAAGGTTTTTTTCATGGTATTGCCATGACTAAAATGCAATCCCATAGGTATCTATGGTTCTAGGCATGCCTGATGCCGTTAATATCACTTTGAGATCCCTATAATTGTCTCCACTCTTCTTTCATTCGTACACTTACAAAAAAAAAACTCCTCCAATCTTCCAAGCCTTGAGCACATGCACCTTTTCCTCTCCTTTAATCTCTTCTTCTCACTACCCTCGTGGCCGGCCAAAACACCGCTGCCCCTTCCTAGGCGTTGTTCTTTTTAGTGTATCAGTTGCGTTGGTGTGTTACTGTAGTAAATTTGAGAGCCCTCGAAAAAAGATCTAAAGATTAAAAAAATTTAAAAAAGTAGTTTTAAAATCTTTGAAAGGACTACTAAAAGCCACGAAAAATCGTTACAAATTTTCACAACATATATGTTATATAAAAATAACAAAATTTGTTACAGTAATACGCAACGGTACGTAGCGCTGAAAAGAACAAGACCGTAATGCCAAACACAGCACAATAGGCCCGTATTATCTTACCCCCACCATTTTCTGCTGCCCCTCTACCTCAACAGCGATGGCGAGGTGACGCCTATCTAGGATCGATGTCATCGTGCGACGCCTAGAAGCAGTTCGATGTGCTAAAAAACCTACGATGAGGTGGTTAGAGGTCTAACGGCGGAGCTAGAGTTGAGCTGAGGAGCTAGAGAGGATAAAGAGGAGGGATCCGGCGTTTTTAGCCATATAGACATGACACATAAAGTCCCGTTTTTTTATTATCCGCACATGCAGTGACTTAAACCCCTGGTGGTTGGCTACCTAGAGGTTAGAGCATCACTAGTAGAAGCTTCGAATCGGTCTTCACTCTATAACACTATACTCTATAACACTATGTCCTACACACTATCCATCACACTCTACACTACACTTTAAAAGATTTTTACCTCCAGCAGACACTCTCAAAGCTTCAACTATGGACGCTCCCGTAGCAAAACCAACACACACCTATACCACCTGCCACATGGGTTAACCAACATCTAATCCTCGCACTAATCACGTCAGCTAGCTGCACGAGCGTGCGCGCGCGAGATTAATGGATGGATCGGCTGCGATCATTGAATGGAAGTAGGCAGGCCCCATGCGCGCCCATGCATATGGATGGGTTGCAACTTGCAAATGCAAACTCATCAAGGCACACCTGACCTGGCCTGACCTGCTCGCAGCCACAGCAAGAAATTAATAAGATGAGCATGCATCAGAGGTGCATTCAACAGAATCCCCGGCCCAGCTGAGCTGCATGGCATTGCTCATCCGCTCCCGCGGCCTCTGCAGCCTGCATGCATTCAACTCGCTCGCTCACATTTCTGCATTTATATATCCAGCGAGTAAATAAATACTCCCTCTGTTCTTTTTTTGTTCGACGCTTTTCACTTTTGTACGCGGCTTTTACTGTTTATCTTATTCAAAAATTTAGTGCAAACGTAAAAAGATATAAGCCATGTTTAAAGTACATTTAATGATAAAACAAATCACAACAAAATAATTGATATTTACATAGTTTTTTTTAATAAAACGAATGGTAAAATACGTGTTCAAAAATTAAAAGCGTCGAAAGAAAGACCCGGGGGAAGCAGTGTAATTAAGCTAGCCGGCGGCCGGGCCGGCTTCATTCCTACAACTACGCCGGCGTCCCACCCGTACGGTCGCACGGCCGTACCGTATGAACTCGCGTCGCATGCATGCAGACAAGGTTTAAGCGAGGAGATTAAGCTGTCTGAACTTTGTTTGAACCGGAGCTTGCTAGCTAGGTAGGCATGCATGCTGACCCGCAGATGTGGAGATTTGGACCCTCCTTAATTCACGAGGTTTGGTCTGGTTCGCTCGAGCTTAAATAAAAAGACCATTCACTGCAATATTTGTGATAATATTTAGCAGGTTTTTCTTGAAAGCCTTAAAATAATCTTAAATAATTTTATAGTCTTTTCATGCTTTTTAAAGTTTTTTAACTTTTGTCTCAACCAAACCGATTCAAACCGAACCGCAAACCAAAGAGAGTGTCCTGGATAGCTAGCTTTGCGCGGTTCTTAGCCTCTCAAAACGAAAATTCGGCTGTATATATACGGCCATGGCACGCTGCAAGAGGGATGCATGATTTACTATCGTTTTTGATACCTCCTTGTTACATTCAGGTACCGTATTGTACTGAATCGCAGTACGTCGCTGATTGAGCTAGAAATCGCTAGATCCGATGGCAGTCTATGTTTTTGTGTCGTAAATACGTGCCGCCGTTTGCCGCCGGCCATCCCTTGTCGTCGTCGTCGGCCGCCACTGCCCCCAGCAAAAGGAAGAGAAAAGATGAAGAAAGATAACTTGTTCCAATCCTACGTTTTTTTAAACAAAACTGTTGCATCTCAGGCGTGCCTAAGCAGCAGCTTGGCCGCTTAATTTATGCAACTATACTTTGCCTAGTGACAGATTTTTTATCATCATTGATCGGGGAGGTGCCATAGCTAATCGTTCTCTTTGGTCGTTTTCTCAATTCTGCAGCTTAATTACGCGCTGTCAAGCATGCATGGATGCATGCATGCAATGTGCAACTATGCAAATGTTCCACAGCTTACGCATAGATGCATGCAATGCATGCGCAATATATATTCTTCGACAATTTGTCACGTACGCCTGGACAATAGATATTAATCTGAGTCCTAGTTCCTAAACAGAGTGCATAAATTGGATTAGATTGTGTAACTTGCAAGTTGCAACATATAGTAGGGCATCTTGATGGCATGAGCCATTAAGTCGAGGCAGGAACTATAGTAAATGAGCCTGCAGTAAATTGATTTATGCAAGGAGGAGTATACGTCATACACCGGCAAAATTTCTGCAGTTTTAAGTAGTAGTCAAGTACCACTGTGAGAGTGCGGGTGTCTGGTAAATATAAAGAAACATAGATGCGGCCTTTTCTGAACTTACTGTTTATATATATCAGCCACTATGCAATAAAAAATCACAAAGTCAAACCAAATGCTTTCAAAAATTCTCGACACGGTTTCTTTAATAACCTGAAGCCCCACTTATTATATAAGCTCTAAGTTTTCCGCATAGCCAACCTCGCCAACCAAACTCTGATACCACTTGTTAGAGCCCACTGTGATTCGACCCATCTCATGGCCCACAACGATCCGGCTCCTCTCGAGACCAACACCTAGTCTCGGGCCCAGGTCCCCACATTTATTGGCCCAACTGGAAGCATAATCCAGGTCCTGAGCTAACTCAACCCAAAAGATTAGCCTAGTGGAAGAGGGATGTCTGCACCTTTTAATTTGTGCTCCCCCATCACCAATTCCCGACGTGGGACTAAACTCAACAATTTCCCTCATCACACATCGGACCATCTGTTATACACCGTGCGATCTTCTGTAGATGTTTCGGGTTACCGATCATGACTTTGATACCACTTGTTAGGATTTACGCCAATGCAATATCACAAACGACTACAAAAAACACGATGTTTGGTAACGCAGTTCAGCTTACGCCTACCTCTGCGGGGCTCTGACTATGGGCACTCCTTCCCAATACATAATACCGCAACATACTGGTTGCCTAGGTCACGACCATATGGCTGCGCTGACCTTCTCAGACCTATACTACTATTATGCATTCGTTGTCCTAGGTTTGAACTAGGGCTGCCTCCCTTTATATATATAGTGGAGGCCTGGCTAGTGTTCGACTACAACTCTAAACTAACCCTATCTATTACAACTCAGAGTCCAATTGTAACCCTCCTCGTGCACATATTCGAGACAAAAACCTAATAGTACGTTAACGCGCGGGTCACATATCTAGCTATTATTTAATCCAAGGTTCTTGTATAAGGCAACTCCTAGCTACTTCTTTTAGGATTTGTACCTACCAGATATTCCAACGTACTACTTTTGTATATAAATCCATGAAGTGTGGTCACCTAGAGCATCAATTCCTTATACTTGTTAATTTAAGGTTATGCAAGACATTATATATAGCTGTCAGTTTAGTCCTCTCTCTTACCTCTATTATGGTGTTATATATAGATATTTCAGTTCTCTTTAATTAGGAGATTCATGTATATGCCCATTATCTGTATCTTGTAACTTCAATGCAATATAATCTAGCTAGCCCGCTACGTCATCCCATGCATGCACAACCTATAATCTATATAATCTGCTAGCTTTGTTCCGAGCTATTTGACCATGGGCTGACGTCCGGGAAGTACCGTAATGGGCTGGGCTAGCTAGGCCTATTGGCCAGATTTGGCGAATGCATAGTTGCAGAAAAAAAACAATTTTGGAGGTAAGAAGAAGACGCAAACTAATGCAAGATTAGAGAAGCCAAATTGATCAAACACTTAATTCTAAGTTTTGTGCATCTGTGTTACTTTGACGTCATAGAGTTTGGCCATACGTGTCATTTTTCGCCAGGGCATAGATCATATATACTTTTGGTGCCCATGCATGCATGAATGCTGTGCATCAGAGCAGCTGAACATCACCCATGGCATATATCCAGAGCATCAGACAGACAGACAGAGATTATACACATAGTTGCATGAGATGTACACGAAAGCAATTCTCTTTAATTAACCTCTTGCCGATCAATCTCCATTAGTCTCGAATCACCGTAGCACTAAGCTGATCAAGTCTCCTAGAGGAACAAGAGAGAGCTATAGCTAGCGACAACAGCTGCAGCTCCAGCGAGGAGCTAGTTACAGATCATATTTATACCACTACCATACATGGTACCAATCATCTAATTAAGCTCGATCTCACTCATGCATACACGTACACTTGCACCTCTCCGTTTTTGGGAAGTACCAGTAGTACTACCTAGCTCATAATATATGCATGGAGTGGAGCCCTCATGCATGCCTACATACATATATGTGATGCACACACACACACACACACACACACACAGTTTAATTTATTTGCCATTAGTTAGGCTAATGGATGCATGGGTGATCGATCGATCGATCGATGGATCATGGTGAGCTTAGTCCCGGCCTAATGAATCAATCGCACCTGTACCTGCGGCCACCGCAGCCGCCCTCCCTCTGGCAGTTGAAGTAGGCGGCGGCGACGGGCTGCTCGAGGCTGTAGCAGGCGGCGAAGTCCCTGGTGTTGAAGTTGGCGCGCCACCCCGGCGCGTAGATCGACTGCCGCACCGCCTGCCGGAACACGATGAACACGAACCGGTGGATCCCCGCCGTCGGCTGCGGGCTCTCGTACCCCACCACCTCCGTCCCTGCATATATCCATGCATCCATGATACATCCATGCATAAGTACGTACGATCTCAGCTGCAATGTGCGCGTGCGCGCGTGCGGCCTAATTAATAATAGGATTAGCTATGTACACTGCATATATGCGCGCTAATAAGATCGATATGTGTACGTAGCTAGCAGCGAAATGTGAATTAATGTTATATATGGTGTTGGAAAAAACAACCAAGTCGATTTTAATTCTACTGGTATTATGATCACCTGATTAATTAGCCTTTCAATTAAATGGTATGGTTAGTACGCGCATGAAACTTGATAGCTAGCTAAAGTACTCGAGATCACTTACCACGGCTCACATCGGCTCCTTCTGGTATGTCTGTCACCAACCTATATATATGTACAAAAAATCAAATTCAGTTATATAGCTAGCTAAATGAAAAAAATAAAAATGTGAGCGTTGTAAATAATTAAATGTTTGTACAGGTACAGTAGTACCTACTGGTGGTCGACTGTCAGTGATTGCTAGTTACAAGTTATTACAACATTTTTTTATTGACCAATCAAGAAGAAAAGTGTTTGACCTACAGGGTACAATCCTCGTATTGATATATTGTTATATGAGAGCTTATCAAGTGGGGTAGTACGTACCAATGCAGGTACTCCCTCTTGGAAGGGTTGCTTGGGCTTGGTGCGTCAGGGTCCACCATCACCTGGTAACAATGCATGCATGTATTCACAAAATCTGAGATTGATCTGATCTACACAATATACAGCTGCATGCATGCATGAATGTGTATGAATTAGCTTCTTGGATCGATCGATATCAATCAAGCACGCACGCACGCATGAGAATTAAGGGGACAAAAACAACTCTAGCTCTAGCTAAGTACGTGATGCATGCATGATCGATATGCTTGCTGCAATTAATACTCCATATATATTTGCACGCATACACATGCATGGATAATCAATAGTATGATGGATGGATAGATCACTCACGAGCGTGTAGAGCGCCCTGCCGTCGCGGCCGGCGATCTGCACCGTGGGCTCTTTGGCCACCTGCGACGGCTTCAGCTCGGAGCCGCTCGTCATCTCGCGGTTCATGTAGAACACCCTCAGCAGCGCCGACGCCGCGAAGCAGTCCACCACCTCGCCCACGATGTTCCCCACCACCAGCGGGTCCCTCGACATGCTCATCGACTTGCTCGATCACTAACTCTCACTGGCTAGCTAGCTAATTAATTAATTGGCACTTGATTGGCAGCTAAGCTAGCTAGCTGCAGGTTAAGCTCGATCAGATCCAAGTGGTGGCTAGCTAGCTAGCTAGCTAGCTTGGTTACTGCAGTGAGATCGAGATCGAGCTTGAGCTTGAGCTTGGTGGTTGCTGGGATGTTGGTGCATGGAGCTAGGGTGAGTGAGCTCCTATTTATATAGGCCACCAGGCACCAGTGGCTTTGGTAGCTAGATATATATCTGATGAGTGATATGAACCCATGCACGCCAGTTCTCCAGAACGGAATATTTGTCTGCGCCTGTGCCTGCCTTTTGTTCGGAGAAGATACGCGGCTCCTTACCACGCCAGTTAATCCGCAGCCAATATCGGATCAGAATTTTGGAAGATCTTGGACTCCGGATCGATGAGGCAGAAATTAGGCCGCTAGCTAAATCGCATCGTGATCTTAATTTATCCTCTCTTGCTAATCTTCAACATTATTAATTTCTGAACTGCTATCGGAGAAGTAAAGTTAATTAAAGTACGTGCATGTTGCGCCAGTCGGGCGGCTAAAGTGTTGCCACATCGCTGGAATTACGTATGTGAAATGGATGATATATACGATTCCAAGCTAATACCTGAGCGCCTGGTTACTTCCTGGAATCTACTTTTCTGCAAAGATCCATGCATCTTGATCTTTTTGGGGGCTGGCTAGATAGCTAGTGGGTGGACGGGCCATTTTGGAGGTCAAATCTGTATGCATATCTCTCAAACAAAATCCTGAGGCTACTATACCTTCTATTAATTTTTGAAGCAAAGGGACAGGAGAGCTGCCTTAAATTGATTCAAAGATAGAAGGGTTTACAGAGCAGGGGGAGACAACAGCCCCTCCCCCCAGGGCCTTGAACAAAAAATTATTTTATTACAAAATTGGCGCCCGCAGCCCCCAAAGGCGCAGGTCATCTAGAAGATGGTCGAAGAAGAGAGCTCTAGGACGTTTGATCTGGCGAAAAAACCGATTGTTTCGCTCAAGCGGAGGTGCCGACGGTTGCCACGACGGTGACAAGATACCTCGGAGGACCCAACCTCAGGATGTCATTCGCCCACCACAGCTTGAAGTCGTGGACGTAATTCCAGCCCTCTGGGTTCAGTTGGGGTGTTTCTAGTAGGGCAGACACACGTCCCCAAATGTAGGAACTGAAAGCGCATTGAAGGAGAAGATGTTCTGGGGTTTCTAGGTTGCGAGTACAAAGGGGGCAAAAATAGTTGTTTGGTAGTTGTCGCCAGAGTAAGGCGTCCGCTGTGAAAACCCGTTTGTGAAGCAGCAACCAGAGGAAAAACTTGCATTTGGAAGGTGCCCAAAGCTTCCAGACCTTAAGGAGAGTTGGTGTGGCGACCCGGCCCACAAATTGAAGTAAATAAGCCGACTTGACTGAGAATTGCCCATTTGCAGTGAAGTGCCAAAACAGCTGATCGGGCTCATTTGGGGACAGGGTGGTTTGAGTAATCCGTCTGAGAAGATCGACCAGCTGCGGGATCATGTTCGGGGAAAGGTTGCGCCTTAAGTCCGTTATCCAGTTGTTGTTTGTCACGGCATCAAGTACTGATCTGTTCTTTCTGGATGCTGCAATGAATAGTGTTGGGGCTATCTGATTTGGTGCACAGCCGGAGAGCCATTTATCTTCCCAGAAGGAGAGTGAGGCCCCATTGCGCAGGATCGCTAAACATTCTGCCCGCAGCAGGGCTGCATCGATGTCAGAATGGCGACCATCCCAGAGGGGCGTTTGAGAGGACTTGTTGAGCCAGAGCCATCGCAGCCTGAGGGCCCGGGCGAAGCGGGGAAGGTCTAGAACGCCGAGGCCCCCAAGCGAGGTCGGGGAGCAGACCGTGCTCCAGTTAACCCTGCCCCCACCGATGGTTGAATCCGTCCCTTTCCACAACCAAGATCGGCGGATGGAGTCGATTTTCTTCAGAACGGACGGAGGCGGTTGAATAGCCGACAGAACGTAAGTTGGCAGTGCAGATAGGACTGCCTGGAGAAGGGTGAGGCGACCCCCTTTCGACATTAGCGGTCCTCGCCAGCCAGCCAACCTGGAGGCGATCTTGTCTATGAGTGGCTGAAAGTGAACGTGGCGTAGTCTCCTGGTGGATAGCGGGATCCCTAGGTATTTGATAGGGAAGGTGGTTTTTTCGGCGGGGAAGTCGTGCAGGATGGTATCGAGGTCGAACTCGTCACATCTGATTGGCACGACCTGGCTTTTAGAGAAGTTTGTGCGGAGGCCTGTGATAGCTCCGAATTCCTGGAGGATGGCGGCGAGGGTGGAGACATCTTCCTTGGAAGGGTGCAAGAAAATTGCCGCGTCGTCAGCAAAAAGCGAGATTCTGGAGTTGGTACTATTGTTGGATCCCCGAATTTGGGATAGTGCTCCAGCCTCAGTAGCTCGATGGAGCAGGGCGATGAGCGGTTCAATGGCAATATTGAAGAGCAGGGGGGAGAGAGAGTCTCTCTGGCGCAGACCCCTGCCGTGGTAGATTGTGTCAATGGTCCGGCCATTTAGGAGCACCCTAGATGAAGCGGTGGAGAGGGATAGGAGATCCAATCACGCCAATGGTCCAAAACATGGCGCGGAGGTTGTCTAGGAGGTACGGCCAGGAAACTGAGTCGAAAGCCTTTTCAAGGTCAAGCTTAAAGAGGAGGGCAGGGGTCCGAGCTCTGTGTAGGGTTTTTGCCACGTTTTGGACGAGGAGGAAGTTGTCTTGTATGTGCCTTTTCTTAATGAAAGCACTTTGGCGAGGCGAGATGAGCTCGTTCATGAAAGGGCCAGCGGGGAGGACGTAATTTTGGTGAACAGTTTACCCACGCTATGGATGAGACTAATGGGTCATGAGTCGGATCGCGAGATCGGCTTTCTTTTTAGGGAGCAAAATGATGTGGGCATTGTTGGTTGCCATCAAGCCGGTCCCATCGAGATTAAAGATGCATTGGAGGGCTGCTAGGAGATCCCCGCAAATAAAGTCCGAGCAGGATTTGAAGAAGTCCCAGGTGAATCCGTCCGGCCCTGGAGCTTTGTCGTTTGGGAGGGACATAACGACTAGCTTGAGCTCTTCGGGGTCAACGGTTCTTCGAGGAGGATAGGTCGACGATAGGGAGGCCTGTAGTCCCGCTTGAAACATCTATTGGCGGCAGGGTGGTTGAGCACGGAATCTTGATCGAAAATAGAGTTGAAGTGGCGGTGCAGCCTATCCGCTATGTCTTGAAATTCAGATGCAGGTAGGAGGGATTGGAGAGAGTGAATGAAGTTTTTTCAAGCGTCGCCGTTCGCCTAAGGTGAAAATACTTGGTGTTGGCATCACGAGCCTTAACCAAGATAGGCGAGATCGTTGCTTCCACTTGATTTTCTCAATGGCGCTTAGCCCCAACACTCTGGTCTTAAGCTGGCGTCGTAGAATAATCTCCTCGGGTGAGAGTGACCGCGATTCCATTGCCACATCCAATAAACGGATGATTTCCGAGGCCAAGGCAAGCTGGAGTTTGATGTCCCTGACCTGGGAGCTGCACCACGCACGAAGAGTTGAGGCGGTTCGCTTGAGCTTGGAGTTGAAGCGGATGAGGGGGTGAAGAGATTCTTGCGAGGGATGAGTGCACCAGGCTTGCTGAGCGACCTCCAGGAAGCCGGGGATTTTGAACCAATAGTTCTCGAAACGGAAGCGCCTCGGTGAACGAGGGATTTTTTCAGCAGTAAGCAGCAGGGGACAGTGGTCTGAGCTGGCCGAGGAGAGTGGCAAAAGGCAACATGATGGAAAAAGGAGCTCCCAGGCTGAAGTGGCAAAGGCCCGGTCTAAACGAACCAGAGTGGGGTTGGCTTGTTCATTGCTCCAGGTGAAACGTTGTTCAGAGAGGTGTATTTCACGAAGGCAGCAGTCGTCAAGCGCTGCGCGGAAGCGAGTCATGAGACGGCGGTTGAGGTTGAAATTATTCTTGTCCAAGGCCTTATAGATTAAGTTGAAGTCGCCCACGATGAGCCAGGGGCTGTTGTAGTGGGAGGCAATGGTTCGCAACTCCTGGAGAAAAAGGTCTTCTCATGCTCCATGGTTGGCCCGTAGACATTTGTAAGGATCCAACTAGAATGACCGGTTGCAGTGGAAAACCGAGCGGATATGGAATGTTGAAGTATGAGAGTGTATATTGGATCTCTATCTCTGGATCCAATGGACAGATGCAATGTGATGAACAATATGCAGGCGCCAGAGATAAAAGTGAGAGACGTCGCTGTTGAGAGCTGTTGACTCATTAGATCGCTTTTGCAAGCTTCGTTTTGAGCCACGATGCCCCAGCAGAAATTAATCTGGCCGAGATGATTTGCCTATTTATTTTCCCTCTCGCTTTTTATTTATCTTGGCTTTTGTGACGGCATCGAGATGCATGTGACTGTAGTTTCGTTCATACGTACACACAGACACATAGCGTACGTATATGTATGGCACCAATGATGGGGGGTCCTGGTATCTGATTCCCATATGTATAAGTGGTTCCGGAAAAAAGGGCAGCTATGGTGGTGTACTAGGTGAGAAGAACAGTTCAACGTGTGCGAATTATGCAATAAATTTTTATTGCGTGTCAATATATACTTTTTGGAGTATCACCCAGGTATATTCTGTGCACCCCTGCATTATTTTACAACAACTTGAATTTCAAGTTGCCACAATATCAACCGTCCGGCAGTATGATTAGAAATCTTCTATTTTGTTTTTTTTTTTTTCTGTTGCTTGGTGGAAACGTAAGCATTAGTATAACTTTGTGCTATTGAATTAGATTAAATATGCTGCATACGTAGTCCCATTCAATTTCGTAAATTTGTGTAATTATTTGGCTTATTGAGATGTTCACTATTTTTTTGAACTAGTTTGCAGTACTATAATAAAGCGTATATCTAGCACGTATTATTTAAAGGAACCAGACATAATATTTCTCGCAAAACTATCATATTTTGCTTTATGTGTTTTATACAAAGGTTTAACATATGTACGTACGTAGTAGAACTTTACATTAATTAATGTACGTATTTGTAAATTGTAGGTTGCAACAAACTAATCACATATATAAGGTACTTTGGGATACTCAAAATAGCAATTTAACTGAGAATATATATATTGAATTAATAATATTTAATTCATTAACTTGTATATTCACATTGTTTCGTCCCTATGTTGACTACTTCCTCTATGTTGTGATTTGCATCGGCTACGTCATCACAACAACGGGCTTATCATCATCTATCCTTGGTCACGAGTCCAAGGTAAATAGGTACGTGCTTTTCAACCCGTGTGAAGTCATTTCCTTGTTGCTGCTGGTTATTCCATGGAATATTTTTGCTTGTTCGGTGTACTTTATGTAGACGTATTTACGTGAGTGATATGTGTCGTGCAACTATACATACATGTCTAGTTATATTTGTATTTACTGTTAGCCGGTTAATTAAGCGCATCATAATATATTAAATGATTAGGGCTGCGTTATTTTGGGCTGATCTGAACGGCTGAACAGCTGAAATGACTGAATTTCAATAGTTTCTCGAGGTAGTCTCAAGATTTGGATCCATTTCGGTTGACTTGCTTTTTAAAACGTTAAGACCCACCTTCAAGACAGCGAAAAATAGACTAAAAAAATCAAAACATATATCTTTTAAAAATATAGATAAGTTGTTAAACTGTTAAGCTGAAAAGAACCGGGTCTAAGTTAATTAAACCGAAAAGTGCATCCGGTTTCGACACGAAGAATGATAATCGTGGCATGTGCATTCATTATTAACTGGGCTAAAGATACGATCTTTTAACGACGTGGTAGGAGTTACCCTGTTGTACTGTACGTAAAAGTGTTGCTTTGCACGTCTGTGAGCATTTGTGCTCGTGGCAAAATATTGTCGACGGCAAGCAATCTTTCGATTCCCCTGAGTCTATTTATATTTTAAAGTAAAATACACGGACGGTCACTAAACTATTAGTCGATTCTCATCCAGGTCCTCAATATATGAAACTGCAGTTTTGGGTCTCTAATCTTTTAAAGTGGGTTCGTCCCGATCCAAAATTGCCATGTGACAGTTCTATGCTGACGTGGCGTTGATATGGCCGTCCATGTCACATAAATTACTTAGAAAATCCAGAAAAAATCCTAAAAATTTTAGAAACCATAGAAAAAGGGAAATAGTAAAACAATTAGAAAAAATCATAAAAAATTAGAAAAAAGTAGCACTTGAGGGCTCCAATACACCACGATGCTAGAGGTCTTGCGCTTACAACTATAGAGGGATTAAAGACGACCACACTGTCTTTATGTTTCTTTTTATTATGATTATGATTTTTCCTATGTTTATGCTTTTTTTCCATGATTTTTTTATTAATTTTTCATTTTTTTATGATTTACCCGTATTTTTATGATTCTTTTGACGTTTTCTATATGTTTTAAATAATTTTCTTTTTTTCTTTTTTTATAATTTTTAAAATAATTTTCCCACGTTTTAATGATTTTTTATTTTAAAATGGTTTTAAAAATGATTCTTGTCGGTGTAATAAATACCGGGGTACAAAGAAGTCCCGAGAAGACAAGGCGGGCCCACGCGTCGGTGGCGAGCAAGGCCCAGCCATGCTGGCGAGCCCTCGGCGTTCAAAGAGGCCCCACGCGTCGAGGGCGATCAGCCCAATGGCGTGGCGAGCCCTCAGAGGCCAAGAAGGTCCCACGCGTCGGTGGGCGATCGGCCCAGTGGCGTGGCGAGCCCTCGAAGACCAGCGAGGGCCCCACGCCAGCCGGGTGCGCGGGGCGAGCCCTCGAAGACCAGCGAGGGCCCCACGCGCCAGCGGACCCGCAGGCGTGGAGTGTTCCGGCGGGTCTTCCGGCGAAGGCTCCCCTGCCGCAAAGGACGAGCGCATTGTCGCGACATCACGCGGATAGACAACAAGAAATGATTACCGCCATGATGACCCTTGCGTGTCCGGCGGTACATCCATATGCGCGAAAGAATTGACCGGCAGAGAGAAGGTTTGCTTGAGGAGGCCGCCTGCATCGAGGAGGGCAGGTTGGGCCCTACCCGCACCTCAACGGTGTGGATCAGTCGGGTGGGTTGCCACTTCATGGCACGCAGCGAGCGAGCGCCCATGGCGTGAAGCGGCAGACGTTTTCTCTCTTCGTCGTGTCTTGTCAAGATATCGAGAGTCTCAGACGCCTACCCCTCGGCTCTCTCCGCCAGTTCAAAGCTTGTATAAAAGGAGAAGAGAGAGAGGGGAGGAGGCACGTGAGGTGCAAACATAGACTAGCATTCGTGCATTCAAAACACTTTGTAAACACATTCCATTCAACCACAACCAAGAAAGAGTTAAGGTTCAGCAGGAGTAGGACTATTACCCGCAAGGGGGTCCGAACCTGGGTAATCCCCGTGTGTTGCTCTTTCTCGCATCCAAAGGCTCAATCGAATCGAAGCTTGGCGATAGGCTAGCAGGATAGAAATCTGACCAGGGGTGTGATCCGCGGTGGTTGAGTGGAGAACACGCCGTCAGTGGCGCGTCAGGTAGGGGTGCGCTAGCATCGGTTCAAGCTCTTCGACCCTTCTTCAGAGGCGATGGCGAACAAAGATCCGCGATGGAGCAGAAGCGGCCGCTAGAACCGCTGCCACGAGTCGGCCAGCGGCGATGGCGGTGGATCACCCGGCGGTAGCCGCCGCTTAGGGTCGGAACCGGCGGAAGCACCGCCCGGCCAAACTAAGCGGCGCTGGCCTTGGAGGAGTGCACTCGACACAGAACCTCCATGCGGCGTGGCCTTGCTAGAGAACCCACCGTTCCGGTGACTCGGACTCCCGCGGCGCCGTGGTTGGCAACCTTGGCCCGCTACGCCGACGCCGCCGGGCGGTGGTGCAAGTTTCGAGGGTGGGAACCGTGTTTCCGCTTCCTCCGTTCTTTGTTGCCCTCGCACTCCTCTCACGATCTCTCGCAGGTGACGGGCTAAGACGACGAGAGCAGGCGACCCTACGGGGCTCGGCGGGCGGCGTCGCAGTGGCCGTGATCTCCGGTCCCACCGGAGGACCGCCACTTGTCGTGATGGAGAAGACTGCGTGACAAGCTCCGCAGGGCCGCGACCGAAGCTGCGATCACATGCTGCATTGCCGCCTGTGGGACCAAGAAGAGGGCTCCGCAGAGCTGCCCGGCCGATGAGGTGGCGCTTCTTGGCGCCGCCAAGCGACGGGCGGCGGGCGAGGACCGCCCAGAGCAGAGGCTCCGACGTCGGTGCCGCGCTTTTCTAAGGAGCTGCGCCCGGCCCAAAGCGGAACGGTTTCGTCTCGCCCCATCGAAAAGTATGACGGCTCCACCAACTCCGATGAGTTTTTGCAGATCTACACGACGGTGATGCGGCCCGACAGAGCTGCGTCGGGAAGGTTCTCGCGAACTATTTCCCGCGGTCCTCACCGGCGAGCCCGCCGTGGCTCATGAACCGCCCTCGAGTCCGTGGGGTCATGGAAGGAGCTCTCGGAACTCTTCATCACCAACTTCGTGGCACCTTCGAGCAGCCCGAGTAGAAGACGACCTCCACAACGTGGAAGCGAGAAGAAAGGAGAGCGCCGCTTGCGACTATATTCGGCGCTTCGGTCAGTCCGCAACACCATCCCCGACATCTCCATTGACGCCGTGGTCACGGCATTCGAGAGGCGCCGAGACCCCAAGGTCAAAGAGAAGATGGCCACCCGCAAGATCAAAACGACGGAGGAACTCTTCACCTTGGCGCTAAAGTCGCCCTTCAAAGTGAGCTCGATCCGCCCCGCGCTGCGGCGAACACAACACAGCGGTGGCGAGGCCGGACCTCGAGGAACCCCGCGCAAGGATAAGAAGAAGCGCAAGGCGGCCGAGACCGACAGTCATGGCCGCCGAGCGACGACGACGACGACCATCATGCCACCCAGCAATGAATGGGCGCGGCGGGCGAAAAAGAGGAGGAGGTCGCGGCGCCGGCGGGTACGGTCCCGTAGGGCGGCGGGCGGCGGCTATGGCGACGCCGTGGCGCGACGCCCCACCCGCGACGAGGGCGAGACCGTCGCCCGTGAGTGGGACGGAAGGCCTTCTCGCCCCATTCACCGTAATAACTCCCACGACTTGGCGATTGCCATGTCGTTAGCAAGATGGTGGACAAGCGAGTCCACGAGCGGCAAGCAGCAGCAGCAGAAAGCGTCCGGCGATGGCAAGGGCAAGGAGGCGCTTCGCTTGGTTTTCAAAGAAGCGAGCGCCGGTTGCCGCCATCCACGGCGGTTCGACCACCTATCCGCCCCACGCTAGCTTTAAGCGTGCGATGAGGGAAGTGTCCGCCGCGTGCCGGCTTTGGGTCAACAAGGCAACCGGGCGGGTCGGAGCAAACGATCGCGTTCGATCGGCCGATCACCCGGCCAGATCGCGACCCTAGACATCTCCCGATCGTGGTTGCGCCCACGGTCCGAATGTAAAGCTAGGGCGGTGCCGGTAGACGGAGGGAGTTCCTCAACCTCCGTCGCCCGGGTCGCCAAGGCGCCCAGATCCAAAGCGGCGGAGCTTCGCCCAACACTCCGTTCTTGACATCGCACGGGCCGAGTCCGTCTCACCGGGCGCGTCGATCTCCGGTGACATTTGAGGTTCGACAACTTCCGCACCGAGATGCTCGAGTTCGAGGTGGCGGACTTGGACCTCCCCTACACCGCCATACTAGGTCGGCCGGCGCTAACCAAGTTCATGGCGGTTTGCTACTATGCGTACATGGTGGTGAAGATCCCGGGGCCAGCTGGCCCCATCGTCTTGAAAGTGGACGGCCCGGAGGCGCTCCGCTGCGACAAGGACGCTCTCGCTTTGGCGGGGGCGATCGGTGCCAGATGGCCGAGGCTTCGACTGGGAGCTCCTCCGCGAAGACCGTGCCTCCCGGTTTGTCCGCGGAGGTTAAGGCGGTCTCCTGAGCGAAGTCGACCCGGCGAACCGTTCGGTGGGCGCCTCTCGGCGCTAAATAGGAAGGCGCGCTGTCTCCTTCCTCCGCTTAACGCAGACGTGTTTGCGTGGCAACCGTCCGACATGGTCGGGTCCTCCCGGAGGTGATTGAGCACAAATTGGCGACGTTCCCGGCAGGCGACCGGTCATGCAAAAGGTCCGGCGCGATCGGTGGAGCGCCAGAAGTTATCCGCCAGAGGTGCTTATGGGCGGGGTCGTCCGCGAGGTCGCCCATCCTGTGGCTCGCGAACCCGTCCTCGTCAAAGAAATCCAACGGCGTTGGAGGATGTGCGTGATTTCATCGACCTCAACAAGGCGTGTTCGGCGATCCGTACCAGCGCCCCGCGATCGATCTCATCGTCGACTCAACCGCCGGGTGCGAACAACAGTGCTTTACGGATGCGTACTCGGGTACCACCGATTAGCATGGCGAAGAAGATGAAGACAAGATCGTTTTCGTGGCGCCCATGGGCGCTCATCGCTACACAAGGATGGCGTCGATCGAAGAATGCAGGCCCAACCTATCGAGGGCCATGCATATCGCTCACCGCCCCAAATAGGGCGAAACACGAGGTGTATGTCGATGACCGGTGGTGAAATCCAAAAGGCGGATGAGTTGATCGGCGACCGGAAGAAACCTTCGCCAACCCGAGGAAGTATCGCATCAAGCTTAACTCGAGAATGCGTGTTCGCCGTTCCGTCGGGCAAACCGCCGGATTCTCGCTCCCGTGAGGGGATTGAGGCGAACCCGACAAGATCGCGGCGATCGAGAACATGAAGCCCCCGACGCGACTTCGGCAGATGCAGTGCTTGGTGGGCTGCTTGACCTCCCTGGGCCGCTTTATAGCTCGCCTGGGGGATAAAAGTCTCCCACTACTCAAGCTCCTAAAGAAGACCAACCAATTCGAGTGGACGGCGGAGTCGCAGGAGACGTTCGACGGGCTTAAGAAGTATCTCACTTCCCCGCCCGTGCTGGTCGCCCTGCACCGGGCGAGGCGCCTAATCCTCTACGCCGCGGAAAACCCCAGCGGTCAGCAGGTCTTTGGTGGCGGAAAGAGAAGGCGTTCAGCGCCCCATTTACTACGTCAGCAAGGTCCTCCACGACGCCGAAACAAGGTCCCGACGATCACATCCGCAGCGGCTATCAAGTTTATGAAGAGCATCTTCGTCCGGTTCGGTGTCGCCAATGTAATCATCATCGACAACGGCGCCGCTCAAAAGCGCCGATTTCAAGATCGGTGCGAAGAGTTGGGTACTGTCAGCGTTCCGCCTCCGTAAGCGCATCCAAGAGCAATGGGCAAGTGGAGCGGCGAACGCGAAGTACCGAAGGGCTCAAGACAAGGGCGTTCGATCGCTCGAGAAGCGTGGTAAGCGCCGGGTCAAGAAGTCCCCATCGTGTTGTGGGCGCCGCGACGACTCTAACAGAGCCACCGCGAGACCCTTTCTTCCCGGTGTATGGCTCAAGCGGTGCTCCCATCGAGATCGCCTTTGGGTCCCCAAGGGTGGCGGCGTTCAGCGAAGACAAAGACTCGACCGGCGTCAGATTTAAGTGAATCTCCGGAGGAGATCCGAGATAGGGCGGCGATCCGCCGCCAAGTATCAGCAGCATCGCGCCGTTATCAAGCAAGACGGTGTGTGTGAGAACACCGGCAAGCATGACCTGCTCGCGAAAATCCAAGCGCAGCGGGCGCAAAGAACTGCTCCCCCATGGGAGGGCCCTTCAAGGTGGTCTCGGCCTCCGCCCAGCTCGGTCAGGCTCGATTCGAGGATGGTCGCGAATCGGCGAACACTTGGAACGCCGAGCGGCTAAGGAAGTTCTACCCGTGGTAGCAGCCGAAGCTTTTTTTGGTTCCTTTGAGCCGAGCGGCGAGGTCTTCTTCCTTCACCGCCTCGAAATGCATTGTACAAAGCCATCTTCAATAAGAGATAAGTTCATCTCCTTGTGGGCATCTGCTTTTTTCGCCTCAAGTCATTAGAAAGCATTCGCTGAAAGTCGGTAGCGAAAAAAGTACTTAAGGCGATGGCCCTTAGTGGCAAGGACGAACGCCACGACTTGCGGTTGGGCGAGGCGGCGCGACGGGCGGGTTCTAACACGTGTGTCGGCTCGGTTCAGGCAATGCGCCAACAATGCACCAAATGACTAGACCACTTCCTAAGCTAAGTGCTCGCCACGCCGACGCCCAGGGTCGGTTCGCAAAGAGACCATAAGGGTTGAAGTAACCAGATGCCCGAGGAAAGAAGCGCCACTTTCGGCGTAAAGCTCGCCTAAAGCTTTTTACGATCGGTGGCTTAGCCTTAAAAGGTCTCATAGAAAGCATTCTCCGAAAGTCGGTAGCGAAAGTACCTATGGTGATGGCCCTTAGTTGCAAAGGCAAACGCTATAACTTACGCCGGTGCGGCGAGGCGGCGACGGAGGCGGGTTCTAGCCCGTGTGTCGGCTCGGTTCAGGCAATGCGCCAACAATGCACCGACGACTAGACCACTTCCTAAGCTAAGCGCCGCCACGTAATGTTTAAGTCGGGTTGCGAGGCCATAAGGGTTGAAGTAACCAGATGCCTAAGAAAACAACGCCACTTGCGGCGAATCGCTCGATCTAAAGCCTTTGGCGGTCGTGCCCCGCTCAATTCCGCCGCTTAGAATTGTGCGGTTCAAGTGAAACTCACAACAAAAGAGCAAAAGTTTGTTTGCATTGATAGGCAACGCTATAAGGCAAAATAGACGAGTCTCGCTACTCCTCCTCGTCTTAAATCTTCCACCGAGCGGCGCCGCCATCATGGATACGTGGCGGCGGCGGTGTCAACCCGCTACCGCTCAATCCGGTCCACCGGGCGCGAAGGCTCCCGCGACGGCGTCGAGATCAAATGCGCGCCTCGAGCAAGACAATTGCTCAAGATGAACCGCTGCCGCTTCAAGAGCGCTTTGGCGACCGTCTTCGACGCTCGCGTCCGCGACGCCACAGAAGATCGCGCAGGCTTTGGCGGCTCGTCCCCACGGCGCCAACAGATCAAGGCAATCTCCTCTCCACTGGAATACAAGGTAACACCAGTGGATGCAGGCGCCCCGAAACCGTGGTAGGCGGTCGCAGATGTCGGCGAGGGTTCGAGGCGCCAAGTGTTCCAAAGTGAGGTCTTCGATTTGCTTGGCGGCGAGGCGTGGCGGCTTAGCCGCCGCACCTCACGAAGTCATCGCCTCCTTGCGGCGGTTTTTGGCCAAGGGCCCGCCAGCGGCTTCGGCGGCGGATCGCTTCCGCCAAAGCAAGGGCTTCCTCCCGCGTTGCCCAGTGCGGGAGCGGGGCGGCGCCTCGAGCGCCCTCGCCGGGCGGTCACGGCCGAGATGGCGGCGCGCGCCGACGCGGTGGCGAGGGTTCTCCGGCCGCGACGCCGGCGAACTCTCGCCGCCGCAGGAGGGCCCCCCGCCGAAGGAGCGCGGCGCGGCGGGGCGGGTAAGTCGCTGAGCGAGCTCGACGCCCAGTCGTCCGCCTCTGTTCAAGAAGGACAAACAGGTTTAGGTATGCAAAATCGTAGCGATTAACCCTAACGCGAAATGTGCGTAAGCGCCGAAAGCCAACCTGAAGTGGCGCGCCCCGATAGCGAAGTGAAGGGGAGCGCCAAGCCGCTGATTGCGGAGGCGGTGGTGGCGTGGTCGCGTCACCGCCGTCCGGCAAAGCGCCGTGCGAGTGGTGCAGTCTTAAGCACCATCTTGGGCAATGAGGCCGGCGTCGGCAAGCGCCGACGCAGAAGCGCCGACGAGAAGGAGCGGAAGAAACCGGCGCAGCGGCGCCGGTTCTCGAAGAGTCGCCGCGCTCGCCCGGTGGAGGGGCGGCGGCGGTAATAGCAGGCCCCTCACCGGGGGGGCCGTGGCGGCGAAGCTCAGATTGGAGGGGCGAGCCCTCTTTGGGCTCGTCTCTCCTCCTCTTCGCCGCCGCCCACGGCGAGGATGAGGCGGCCCTTCCTAAGCGCTTCGGAGTCGGCCGCCACGGCAGAGGTAGCGGCGTCATGAAGCTTAGGCGGTCGCCGAGGCGGATCGCGGATCTGTAGTGGCCCGTGCCACTTGGACCGCAGGACCAGAGACCTCCATGGGGGCAACGACGCAGTGTTGGTTGCGCCCCGTGATCCCGATCCGCAGAGGGGAGGATGCTGCAGGCAATGTGTCGCCGGTTGGCGGGGCGATAGTCCCGCCACCGATCCGAGCACGCCGTCCAAGACGCTTCCTGCGGCCGGGCGAAAGAAGAAAGGAAGCCGTAAGGTCGGCAAGCAAAAGATTCCAAGAAAGACAGAGACCCAAAAGACTAAAGAGGACTCACCGCCGAGGGCGACGCGACTCCATCGTTGTCGCCATAGTACATCCAGCGGGCGAGTCCTCATCGCGGAGCGGCGAGTCGGCGCCGCAAAAAAATCCGCCGCGACGAGGGTTCCGTGAGCCCGCGGCGGCGAAGATCGACGATGCGCGCCAACATCAACTCCAGCTCCGCTGAATCGTCGGGCATAGCCCCCGAGTTGGCGGTGGGCTCCGCAGGACCCTCGGGGAGAGAAAGATCATCGCAGCACCGGAGTCCTCCACGTCTGACCATTGTCGGTGCGATCCTTCCAGCTGGACTTGGGCGCGACAGGATGAAGGCGGCGGCCATGGGCGTGAAGTAGCAGCCCCGATGGCCCGCCGGCGCGGCCTCGCGTCAAAGACGAAGAGCCGGCGCCAGAGTGGGAGGCTTGGCATCGTCCCCACGAACATCTCGCAGAGGTGGACGAAGATGGCCAGCGCAATGATGGAGTTGGGGGGAAGGTGCACCGCCTGGATCTCGTAGAAGGCGAGCACCCCCAAGAAAAATTCAGAGTACGGCGGGATGAGCCCGCCAACGCCGCCTGCACGAAGGTGATAATCTCCCGTCGCGAGGGCTCGGTGCCATGGTGCCGGGGCGGAACCGGGCGGCGGTTGGCGGCACGAACACTTGAAGCCGCCTCACTGCGTCTTCGTCGGCGGCGGAGGTGGGAAAACCTGGCCCAAGCGACGGCGCACCCCCACGGTGATCCTTGCTGCGTTTGGGCGCCATTGGAAAGCGGTGGAGAAGTTGGCGAAGAGAAAGAAGGCTCTGTGGTGGCAGCGAAGGAGGCAATTGGCGCTTAGAAGACTTAGCGTGCGGAAGGATTGACCGCAGCGCTGAGAGAAGTATTTATAGGCGTGGGGCGCGAGCACGACGGTTTGGATTCCGCCCCCACGCGCGCGGCGCCATCATTGCCTCGCGCGTTTTGGTTTCCCGCGAAAAGCGGCGTAGTTCCCCAAGGAAGATCGTGTGCAGATGGAGAATCAGGCGTACGGCCGCCGCAGGTGGTGGGCCCCCCACGATTCGTCTCCCGCCGCACAAGAAACGGAAAAGTGTCTGCGCGACGGTTCGCGTATCATGGTGGACCCGGGGGCTACTGTCGGTGTAATAAATACCGGGGTACAAAGAAGTCCTGAGAAGACAAGGCGGGCCCCACGCGTCAGGCGGGCGAGCAAGGCCCAGCGCGTGGGCGAGCCCCTCAGCGTTCAAAGAGGGCCCCACGCGTCAGGGGGCGATCAGGCCCCAGCGCGTGGGCGAGCCCCTCAGGAGGCCAAGAGGGTCCCACGCGTCGGTGAGGCGATCAGCCCCAGCCGTGGCGAGCCCCTCCAAGACCAAAGCGAGGGCCCTACGCGCCAGCGGGTGCGTGGGCGAGCCCCTCTCAAGACCAAAGCGAGGGCCCCACGCGCAAAGCGGGCCCGCAGATGGGAGTGTTCCGAAGGAGTCTTCCGGCGAAGGCTCCCTCGCCGCTGGGCGACGAGCGATTTAATGCGACATCACGCGGATAGACAATGAAGAAATGATTATCGCTCTGATGACCCTTGCGTGTCCGGCGGCGGCCGCCACTGGGCGCGAAGAATTGACCGCAGAGAGAAGGTTTGCTTGAGGAGGCCGCGTCGGGAGGAGCAGTGGGCCCACCCGCAGCCTCACCGGTGTGATCAGGCGGTGGGTTGCCACTTCTGGCACGCGAGGCGGCGCCGCGGCGGCGGGCGGCAACACGTTTTACGCCTCTTCGCGTGTCTTGTCAAGATATCTTGAGTATCAGACGCCTACCCCTCGGCTCTCTCCGCCAGCTCAAAGCTTGTATAAAAGGAGAAGAGAGAGAGGGGAGGAGGCACGTGAGGTGCAAACATAGCACTAGCATTCGTGCATTCAAAACACTCTGTAAACACATTCCATTCAACCACAACCAAGAAAGAGTTAAGGTTCAGCAGGAGTAGGACTATTACCCGCAATGGGGTCCGAACACAGGTAATCCCGTGTGTTGCTTCTTTCTTTGCGTCCATGCTCAATCGAATCGAAGCTTGGCGATAGGCTAGCAGGATAGAAATCTGACCAGGGGTGTGATCCGCGGTGGTTGAGCGGAGAACACGCCGTCAATTCTGACGTATTTTTTTAATGATTTCCCCTTTTTAAAACTATTTTACGTGACATGTCAGCGCCACCTCAGTTCTAGGGTTGTCACGTGGCAAGTTTGGACCGGAACGGACCCAGTTAAAAAGATTAGGGGCCCAAAACTGCAGTTTCATAGATTGGGGAATTAGATGAGAATCGACTAATAGTTTAGGGACCGCCCGTGTATTTTACTCTATATTTATTTTAAAATATAAAAATGTGCAATCCATTGTATTACAATATTTATTGAACATATATAGAAAATCTAAATTTATTTAATATTAGTTGTACCTTTGTAAAAATAATGTAAATTTGTCGGTGGTTCGATTGATGCATTATATCTATAATCTATGACCGGCCTAATCGTTAAGGAGTCCATATGGGTATCTACAATGGTATAGTCAACTAATAGCTATAAGAAAGCTCCATGTCATCTATAGATGGCTTGTAAACATCTTCAATGGATTAGTTATATCATTGGCTATTTAATTTAATATGAACCTATATGTAATAATTACAGTGCATCTTGTAATCCACTATAGACCGAATATTAGTTAATGGAGCCATGTCAGCTAGCTATAAAGAGTTCACCTCATCTTTTTGCCTATGTGGAGGAGAGAAGAAGATGAGAGAGATAAAAACTGACGGTTAATTAATAGCTAGTCTATAGCGGATTACAAGGTTTCTTGCATCTGTTATATATGGACCTATATTAAATTTAATAGCTAATGCTATAACTAATTCATTGGAGATATTATCTACAAGCTATCTATAGATGATGTGAAGCTTTCTTATATCTAGTAGTTGGCCATACCATTAGAGATGTACTAATTAAGAAGAACACGCACGGACGGTTTCAACGTTTTGCCTTTCTTAAATCAATTATCGAAAAGTACCAAATCTTCTCTTTTTGAGAAGACTAACTAGCTATATAGTTAATTACACTACCAGAGACTGCATCATCTTTGCTAGTAGTCTAGCTAGTACGGATCACATACTATCACATGCATATTTAAGAACGAGAATTATATATATAGTAAAAGTATTTGGTGCTCCATGGAGCCTGTGCTCTATGTCTTCTTTGAAAACAATTAATTGTGCAGTTATTGCATTCACACCTTTGAATGGTAAATAACAATATTGTTGTGCATATATTTATTTTATGTGCACGGATCTTGCATGAATCCAACGACAATGTAGCATGGAGCACTAACTACATAGAGTCCCATTCCGTTTTCCTATATATATATCCATATCGAAGAACGAGAATATATATATTGAGAATACGAGAGTGAGTTGTCGGCATGAGATCAAGATGGCATGTTAACTTTTCGACATGCATGTATCTACACTTAAGAGGCTGATTAGATTCCCCATGATGACGTCTAAAGAATTTGCATATATGCAATGGAACAAACTACTATATGATACGTAAATCGCACTTTAGTAGTAAGATCGATGCTTTGACATTTCAGTAGATATGGCGCCCAATTATCAGTAGTTGTTTTGTTGCGCTATGATCTTACGAGCACACCGCCCGGTGCAAATTAAACTGATAAGTCGATCGATTCTAATTTGTGCCATCTGTAGTAACTACGTACAACACTATATATATATCGATAAAACTTCCATAGTCCTATCAATTTGTTAATTTCTACGTACCATTTCATATTGTTTTTTATTCCATGTCTCACTCCTACATCGACCTCTCCTCTAAAGGAGATCGGTTTTCATTTTTCTACCATGACCGCGTTTGTTAACGGAAAAAATGACCATGTAGCACTCCGCAAAAATATACTGTATCACTCTGCAAAACATCCTAGCTTGCCCTCACATCATTGTTCAAAATCCACCGATAACTTTTGCAGCACTGCACCCCGAATATGAAAATCAAAGGTCCAGATCTCTCCCTCGCTTATCCGTTCAATTCTATCTCCCATCCCTTCTCCGTTAGCTCTCTACCACTGCCCCTCTCCCCCTGTGCCTCTCTCTTTTCCAGTGTTTTAAATAACCAGCTATGATATTTAGCTATGCCTTCCCCCAAATAGCTATAGCGGTCGCTAAATACCATTTAGCCGCTAATAGCCCACTATAGCCGGAGTTTTAAACCATGCTCTTTTTCCTGGTGTCTCTTTCCAGCAATGACGACCCTCTCTACCCTTCTTTCTCTCTCTCTCTGAGGTGACGACCACACGTAAAGTGGTAGCCCCTTGCTTCTCTCTCTCCAGCTCCATCACCTCTCTCTAGTGATGACGACCCTCTCTCTCGCTTCCTCCCTATCTCTTGTCGAGGCGACAACCACAAGCAAGTGGCAGTGGTTCCGGGCAAATAGTTGAATTTAGAAATAATTCATTCTTTTCTTTCACTCTTAACTTTTGTGGCCAATTTAAAAATACTAATTCATACTTTTCTTTTTTTTATAAACTAATTCGTTCTTTAATTTCTTTCACTCTAACTTTTGTGGCCAACTAAAAAATCCTTAAAAAATAGTTTTTATAAAATGGAACCATAATATCATTATAATGGCTTATAAAAAAATTAGGAATTAAAAATTATTTTAAAATAAAATAATAAATAATTGGAAAAAAGTGTAATGCTTCCTTATTCATCTGTTTTGTGATACTTTTTTTTTTTGCTCATTTATAAAAAAATAAGCGTACAAACTATTGTACAAAGCCCTACTAGGCCACTCCCTGGTTGCGTCATGCGGAGCCTCCCGGTTGCGCCCCGTCACCCCCAAAAAAATCCAAAGAAATCTAAAACTTTCCAAAATGCAATAAATATTTCATGGCAAGGGTCAATAAATGAATTTAAACATTAGAAATGATAAATTCTATAAAATATGATAAAAAATAAAATTATAGTTTAAAAGTATGTAAAACTATAGTTTGATGCAGATGTCCATAAAAAGATTTAGCCACTTTTAAAAAAATAGGATTCACAAATAGTTGAATTAAGAAATAATTCATTCTTTTCTTTAATTCTATTTTTTACTGCCAACGTAAAAAATCCTACCTTATTCTTATAATTTCATTCTAACCTTTGTGGCCAACTAAAAAATCCTTAAAAAATAAATTTTTATAAAATAGAATCATAATATCATGATAATAACAAAAAAAATTTAGCGACGGAAAATATTTTCAAATGGTAACCTAAAAAATAAAAAAAGTGTAATGTTTTCTTATTCATTTGTTTTATGATAAATTTTTATTTACTCATGTACCAAAAAAAAAGAACGTATAGTGGCGTGTCGTAGGTGCGCGCGCTGACCTCGCTGGTAGCTTACAATACCCGTCTGAATTCCCAGGGTCCTCGATTCCTCTCTCTTTTTTCCCCATATCCGATATGCACGCATGATAGGAGCACATGACGGATGACCCACGATATTTCATGGCAGGGCCTGGAGTCCGGCCTGCCTGCATGTGTGTGAGCGCGTGGCAGTTCTGTGTCTGCACTATGCACAGCGAAAGCACGCAGCTGCGTGGCTGCTTAGGGTCCACACATCCGCTCACACAGAGATGCATACGATTCATCGAGCAGCTAAGTACAAAGCTAGGAAAGAACAGCATAAAATCCATAGCAACAGTAGCTATAGCTTGGCAGGCAGGCGATCCATCTATCCATTCATCTGTGATTGAATTGGGTGCTTTATATCATGGTCGTACGCGAGCACACGTAGCGCGCCGCAAAGGAAAAGGGGGGAAGCACGCATATGCAGCAGCTGGTACTATCGCCACCACGATAATAATATAATATATATATACGGAGTATATATATTATGCGTGTTCTCTGCCTACATATAGACATGTAGTACTATGAGTTGGTCAGAACAAAGGGAGTTAGCTAAGGACATCTTCAATGATATAGACAACTATTGGCTATAAGAAAGTTTCATGTCATCTATAGATGGTTTATAGACAACATCTTTAAATGGATTAGCTATAGCATTGGCTATTAAATTTAATATGGACCCACGTGTAATAGATGCAATGTACCTTGTAATCCGCTATAGACTGGCTATTAGTTAACAGCCAGCTTTTATCTCTCTTCTCTTCTTCTCTCCTCCACATAGGCAAAAAGATGAAATGGACTCCTTATAGCCGGCTGACATGGCACCATTGGAGATGCTCAGATGCCCTAACTAGTTGCATCAGCATATAGGCATCGACCTTTTATAACCTACTTTGGTTGGCTACCCGATGGAACTTCTATACAATCACTTCTTTCGCTCCCACGTTTTTTTTCTTCTAGATTTTAGTTTTTTTTTAAGCTATGGTTGGGCCAATTCATCACATCTATGATTAAGCTATGGTTGTGAGCTCTGGTATGTAGTTAATCTTTTTAAGCAATAGTATGATATTCATCGGATATTTATTTCTATTTGAATACTCCATCCGTTCCAAAATATAAGACGTATTTTGACCGAAGAAAAGTCAAACTTAATAAATTTTGACCATAAATAAATCAAATAATATGTATCGTTAGTATACCAAAGTTATACCAAATTGTTCATATTTCAAAGTGCCTTTTGATATAATATTATATTTTAACAATTCATAATATATAATAGAGGACTCTAACAGTCAAACTCTACCTTTAAGGACTTTTATGGAGTCAAAATACGCCTTATATTTTGGAACGGAGGGAGTATTATTTTACAGTTATTTTGTGATCTCTTGTCTTGTAAGACAATTGGGTTATATACTTTTTTTTTAACCAAAGCACAGAAGCACTCTCAATTTATCCAACCAGGAGAAAAATGCAAGAAAAACACCGCGATGCAAGGCACCGTACAACCACAGCTCAACGCTGCCACCTGGCCAGCCTAAAGCCGAACCCCTCCTTGCTCAATGCATATCGAACCAAGGACAAAAGCATTGCCGATCAATTAAAAAATAAAATACAAAAAAAAATAAAAATAATAGCCCAGCATAAAACACTAAGACCTATCATCACGCATGCCATCTCGGTCTTAGGCCGACTAACATGCATGCCACCTTGACCTAATTAATACCAATTACCATGAACAAGACGACCATAACAACAACACAAACGACGTCAACAGCGGCCCTCCGACTCCGAACACTGCCGCCGAGCTGATCCAGCCTCAGCGCAGCAACGGCAGGTCAATGCTTATTCGATTGCTAAAAACCACTCGACCTTATCAGATATTTTCTTTCCCATGCCAAACAAAAAAGCAGGCACTTTTTGACCATACATACGGACCGAGATCGGAGTTGGCACGAGCCACAGGAAGCACACACGCACGTACCCCCAATCTGGACCTTCCGCCCCTGCAAGGAATCTCCCCATCGCCGCAGATGAGATGAGAGATTCCTCATCACTACTCCCGTTGTCCCATGGAAGTCGAGCTAAGCTAGCTAGGTAGGGACACGCACGCACAAAAGCGCACTGAAAGCAAGCAGAGCAAGCGCAAGCTAGCCATCGAGTCGATGGATCGAATCCGGTAGCTCCTGGTCCTGGATGGCGCGCGGAGGAAGCACGCGCGCCCACGCCGACAAAATCGCACTGTAGATCGCTCGCGCGCCGCCGTGTGGCCGCCGGCGTTGCACGTACGCACGCCCGCCGGCCGCGCGCTAGCGAACGGACGAATCCTGCGGGGGGGACGACGCGAATCGGATCGAGCTCGGCGGCGGCCGGCGACGACGACGACGGAATGATTAGCTAGCTAGGCGGCTACGGCTAGGCGCGCGGGCTCACCTATAGCCCTAGAAAGGGGCGGAGATTCGGTCCGATCCGATCCGTCGATGCGATCGGATCGGCGGCCGAAAGGATCGGTGATCACCGCGCGCCGGCCGCCGCCAACTTGCGGGGCCAAGGCTTGTGATCCAGGAGAGGAGACGATCGACGTGCCATCATCAGTAGCTACATGCACCTCGCCGACGGCGACGACGACGAGTCGCCCGCGCGCCTGGAGCCCTGGACCACGCGCGCTCTCGCGCCGCAGGTCGTACGTACGCCTGTTGTTATTGATACATATCGCCGGCCAATGCCCGCCTTTTTTCTGTTCGCTGAAAAGCCTAGTTAACACGTTGCTAGGGGGAAAAAAATATTTGCAAGGGCCCGAGGGCACTTTGAGTCTATGGCTTTGTTTGTTTCAGATTAATACAGAGTTGCGTTTTATTGTAGCAAATTTGTGGCCCCTCAAAATACGCTTTAACGAGTTCAAAAAATTATTAAAAAAATACTTTACAAACTTTAAGAAGTACTATTTAAAACCTCATAAGAATGACTACAAAACATTACATCATTTGGCTTATACAAAAATAACAAATTTTTATTTAATTTAATTTAATTTAATTTTATCTGAAACAAACAAGGCCTATATGTGTACATGTGTGATAGTATATCTAGAACATGTTCGAGGTATGTGAGTTAAATGCATGGATATGGTGACTGAGGTAGAATGGACTGAATTTTAAGTTGGGTACTTCGTATCTCGAAACCGGTTTGCCTCATTCACACTACTACGGATCGGGACTTCCCAAGCGGTTCGTAAGGCCTGTGCAAGCGGTTGTAGAACCGCTTGCAGGCAACCGCTTGTGATGCCCGAGGGGCATCACAAGCGGCTCCCAGAGCCGCTAGTGATGCCCCTCTGCAAGCGGTTCGCAGGGCGATGGCGCGGGCGGGCTGGCAGGCCACGTGGGCTCTCTCTGCAAGCGGTTGGAGGCACGAACCGCTTGTAGAGTGGCATCTCCGCAAGCGGTTCAAAAACCGCTTGCACAGACATGCAGTACGTTTACCATCTGGTAAATTCATTTCTGGGCGGCGCAAATAGATATTTAAATATATATTTCGGCAGGAGATTTTTTTATTTGTCGTTTAAATTTAAATACATATAGGATGAGCATATAATTAGCGATCAAACAAGCTTAAATATATTAGATAATACATGTAATAATGTACACTTTATATGCACCTGCCAAATTTACAAAGTTTATAATTAATATACATTGTGCAAATGGGCAAAACAGTTTATTTTTTTCTTGCAGTACTCTTCTTGACGCTTTTTGACGACGTAGAAGTCGTCCCTAGTTCGTTCGTGTTGGAATATGATTCTCGATAATGGAACTCGCCCTGAGAGTTAATGACCTCATCGAGAATGAAGCCGAATAGTTATTCTCGTAATGCGAGCACCCGATGATGTGTAACACTTCAGTATGTTTATTCATGTCGGGCTGCCAATTCAATTAAAGTGAAAAATAAATAAATACGTGCACCCGTAATGTAAATTAATGGAGCACATAAGAACGTTATTAAGTTGTTGCTAGATGCATGGTTGCGTGCATATATATACGAACCTCTTCAGGAGTTTGAGGCTCAAGCTCGCCGTGGCACATCATTTGAATATAGTGGAACACATAGTAGCCACATAGGTTGTTTCCTGCAGATTGTTGTTTTACCTATGGTCGATGCGGGGCAATTACAGATCAGTAATAACAAGAAATATTAATTGACAAAGGGCAATTACGTCGTTTTAACGTACCCAGTCGCTTAGCTTGACATCGAATTCCTTCTTAAAACGTCCTTTCTGAATCTCTTGAAAGCTCAGGAACGCCTTGTTAAGAAGGTCAATTATCCATTGATATTTCTTTTGCGGTTTTCTCCGTGAGTCTTGGACGATGATCATACTTTGGTCAAGCTTTATGACTATAAGGATCTAGTGGAACCTATTTATATATTGCAACAGTTATGACATGTAATTAAACAATATATAGTGTGCCATCAGGTGCCTTAAGCAATATAAGAACGAGATGTTAGTGAGAACATCAGCACGTACTTAAAGTTGAATGGCAGAAGTATGTATGGCTTGCAGTGTTGTTGTACTAGTGCATGTACAACGTAGTCGTGGATTTTCTTTTGTTTTCCAGGGTATTGCCCGACTTCCTCGTTGACCAACCAAGGGTCAAGGAAGCCAATCGAGTTCGGCTTCTGCTTTCTAAGTCTTTATATCTCCATTCTACAGAAAATGGGTTAATTGAGTTAATTAATTAGGGTTCTCCGCAAGCAGCATGTATAGATATATATACATCTTGTGGAGTCGACACTCCACAGCACCAAAGCAGTCATGAAGGACACGTTGACGGCGTCTGCATGGTATACATTGTACCAGTCTTCAAAATCAAGATTTATCAATTGATCATTCCCTCGAAACAAATGTTCTTCTTGAAACGAGACGCCGCAATGAGCATATCCCCTGGCTGATCTGTGTTCGTACCATTCATGCGCGCGTCGCATCTTGACCGGTAGTTTCCGCATGTCCTTAGGGTCTAGCAACGGCTAGCCCAGCTTAAATGGCCATCGATATCATTTCCGGGTTGCTTGGGGCCTTGGATCAACAACGGCATCATTATGTACTTTCTCTTCATGCATAACCATAGAGGAATATTATACACACATAGTGTGACCGCCGTGTTATGATCTGCTCATGTCTCCGAAAGGATTCATCCCATCGGTACTCAAACCGAACCTTATGTTTCTGACCTCGTCTGCGAAGTCTTTGTACTTCCGATCGACCATCCTCCACTGCGAGCCATCTCCCGGATGCCTAAGCATTCCGTCGACCTTACGCTCTTCTTTGTGCCAACGCATCATCTTCGCATGCGTTTTGTTTGCAAACATACGCTCCAGCCTTGGAATAAGAGGAAAATACTACAACACTTTTGCCGGTGCTCTCTTCTTCACACGCACCCCATCTACTTCACCTGGATTGTCACGCTTCGTCTTATACCGGGGTTTCTTGCACACTGGACAGGCATCCAAGTCGGCATATTCACCGCGATATAGGACACAGTCGTTGCGACATGCATGTATCTTCCGTACTTTCAATCCTAAGGGACACATGACTAGTTTGGCTTGATACGTGGATTCTGGCAGGGTGTTATCTTCCGGAAGCAACTTCTTTATGAGCGACAGCAACTCATCGAAACCCTTATCTGACACACCATTCACAGCCTTCCATTGCATGAGCTCCAGTGTAGTGCGTAGCTTCTTATGCCCCAAACCATAATTTGGGTACAAAAGAGTTCTCTGGTCCTCCAACAATCCCTAATACTTCCTATATTGTTTGTCCTCTGTGATATCTTCCTCTGCGTCACGCAGCATCTGGTCCAGGTCATCATCCACACCAAAACTGATTACCTTGTGTATCTTCTACGTCCTCGTATGCCGTCGCGTCCGGCATATCATCATATGTCACTTCCTCTTCATCGGTTTCTTCTTCGTCTTCTATGCTGGTATGCTCTACTTCGTCGTGGTGAGTCCAACATGTATAGTTCGGCATGAAACCTCTCATCAACAAGTGGCTCTGTATCCGTCCTCGCATTGAGTACTCTTTCTCGTTCCTGCAATCTACACACGGACGTACACCGTACGAAGCTTCCTAGAGGCAAGTCTCGAAATACGATATCAAGAAAATTATTCACGTCATCGATGAACTCCCTTGTCCGACGATCCGCATACATCCATTGCCGGTTCATCTGCACCAATTATATTAATAAGAACACTTATTATATTTTTCAAATTGAAATATTTAACTCGAAATAACTAATTGTTATATTTTTTAATTACCTCTAAACTTTCTTAATTTTTATAGCTAAACCAACTAAATCTCACAAATTAAAAAACTTTTTTCAAAAATATTTTTAATTACATTTCATACACAAAAAAAAAATTATTACCAACCTAGCAAAAAACCTACATCTATTTAGCTCTATAGCAATTGAAATAATCACCCTACCTACTATTTTAAACTAATGTGAAACTAAAACCATCTAATAGATCACCACATTGCCTCAAAAGATCTAGAAGGGAGAGCTAGCTAAGGCACCAAGATAGATCTTGCTCTCTAAAACAAATAATCACCCCTACCAACTAATTTCAATATCTTATACATCATCAAAAAAAGGATACAAAACTAATGAGACTTAAAACCTCCAATAGATCTACATCTTGCCTCAAATTATCAAAAGAGAGAGAGCTATAGCAAAACAAATTAAAACCCTTCAATTCAAACAAGATTATTTAATATTTCTTCACATCCAATGCAAAAAGATAAGCAATGTCCACATAAAAATGATGTTGAGACCATGTTTACTTACCTTGGAAATCTTAATTTGAAACTATTAGCCTCAATTAAAAATTTTGGCAGCACCTCCCCTGCATGAACATTTCGGCACAAGATATCTTTACTTGAAGCTCGCTTGAGGAGGAAGAAGGGGTTAAATGCACTGGACGGAAAGGAAAAAGCATATGCAAACGGTTCGTGATACAAACCGTTTGCACAGATAGCACACTGTAAGCGGTTTTTATCACGAACCGCTTACAGAGAAGTGCAAGCGGTTAGTGATACAAACCGCTTATAGTGTGATATCTCTGCAAGCGGTTTGTATCACGAACCGCTTGCATATGCCCTTTCTCGCTACCCTCCCACCCGTTGGCCACGAACCGCTTGTGGCGATCGGGTCGCAAACGGGTTAAAGCGAACCGCTTGTGATGAGCCGTTTTGGAAGCCCCGATCCGCAGTAGTGTCATGTTATTTTTAACCATTTTGCTTGCACGCGGGCCCTTGCCTTTGGCTATTTTATGCACGCGATTGTCTTTCTCATCGGTTAATTACTTCTTTTTTATTTCATATCATAGTGAAAATCCTATATGTATATTTGTTGTCAAATAAGTATTTTGTTTTGTTTTCACTCCAAAGTGCTTGTCATTGACTACGTGAAGATCATGTGAGCTGCTTGCTCATTGGTACCGTCGACGTAGGTACATCCGTACATGGCTCTGTAATTATGCATACGTTGCCTGTGGACGAGCACGAATGACGACGGCAGTGGAATTGAATTAATGCATCTCGATGGCCCATGAGCTAGGCTACGTAGTCATTTTTTTTAGGAAAAGGCAGGAAACCGTATTGAATTAATTTAAAAGAAAAGTTACAAGGTCAAAATTTAGCGATGTGCTATTGTGCAGTCGTCTGCATTTTACCACTTTTTGCAGGCGTAACATGCAACAACAGCTTTTTCACGTGATTCCCCATGCAACAGTCCCCTCTTCTGCCTGCAAAATTTTTTTCCACAATCTCAAAATGTTTCTTATAGTGAATGAAAAGGTGTAAAACAGTATAAATTTACTGGAACTTTTAGCGTTCGCACGATTTCGCAATTTGCACGGAGGATGACGATCGCCGACGACGCCTCACACGGCAGAACGAGCAAACAATCGCGCTAAAAGTTCACCTTCTCACAACATTTCTTCTAGTGAATGGAAATGTGGGAAAACAGTACAAACTTAACTTTTAACGCCTGTACGAAATCGCAAATTTCAGACGCCTGCAAAATAGCAATAGCGCAAAATTTAGGGAGAGGTTTAGGCGCATTCCCCCCGGGACGCGCTACAATTGAGCTAACTTATTACAAAACGGGTGTCTGCCGCATGCACCAAAGGTGCAGGACCTACAGAAGCAAATCAAAGAAGGTCATCGACGGCAGCTCCTTCGAGTTGAAAATACAATTGTTCCTCTTGAGCTAGAGATGTCATAAGATTGCTAGCACGATTGATCCTAAACCCCAGATAAGGTTGGATTGCAGGATGTCCTCGGATCAGCAGACATTAAAATCATCAGTGTGGGTCCACTTAGAATGAAGTAGGCAAGGTTCCTTTCGAGCCTACATAGTCATGCATGCATGCATGCATGTTTTGTCCTTATGGTGCACGCATGTAAAATAGCTCATAGTATAATACATGGAGTTGAACGCATGCATCTAATATACATATGCATACAGGTGACTGTGCTAGATAGGCTACCGCGCTCAAGACACCCCCTAAGAATAGAAGAAGAGCTCTTATAGGCTATTTGGTTAGCTGAATTTACAGAGATTTACATATACAGATGTAGAATCTTACTTTTTTTCTTATGTTTGTTTGCCTGCAACTGCGTTCATGACAATAAAAAAACTTAAATCAGATTTTTTTCGTTTCAATTAAATTTAAGCCACCCACAAGTTGGAACATGCATGTTTTTTCGATGGATTGGATTGGCGCATGCATTCCAATACGGTACACAACTTGCAGATCGCACATAATTTATATATCCGGCTAACTCGTGATTTGCAGACGAACACGATCTCGGCAACGCGTGCACACAGATCGATCACAGGGCGCTCGGGATATCCATGCGTCCATACAGTATACTTCACTGTGCATGGGCCCCGACCCGGCCGAGGCGAGAATTGACGGAGGAATCTTTAGTTTTCTTTCCGAAGTGGAACAAATGGTGATGGGAGTTTTAATTTGGGTAGATACATACATACATACATACATACATATATATATATATATATATTATTAATATATATATATAGAGAGAGAAAAACAGAATGGGACTCCATGGAGTCGGTGCTCCATTTCTTATTGCCGTTGAATTTCATCAAGATTCGTGCACACAAAGTAAATACATGTAAAACAGTACCATTTAAAGGTGTGAATCAATAAATCTTGTGATTAATTGTTTCTAACTAGATGCGAGACCTGTGAAATTCCATGGAGTCCCAAGTATTTTTAATATATATATATATATATATATATATAGAGAGAGAGAGAGAGAGAGAGAGAGAGAGAGAGAGGATATGATGGGCTAGCTAGCGAGTGTGACTAGGTCGGATACGAGCTGGCGCTTTTCTTTTGTGTGCCTTTTTCACTTTCTAGTTTCTTCTTATATCAGTTTATTCATTTTGCAAGGTGTGGGGAGGATGGAAAAGCAATTTAAGTTTTTTTTTCACATGAAGTTATAAACGCAACTGCCATCTTATTCTTATAAGTCTCTTAGATCACAGGAAAATAATATCTAGCCGGCTGTTTGGGTTTAGTGGCTGCAAACGGTACAAATCATTTCTGCGGTAATATACCTGACCTAGCTTGCTCACGTTTTATTTTATTTTATTTTATTGATCTCCAATGTTACGGTTAAATTATAACAGCTAATTTTAGACCAGTGCGTTTGTAAAAATAGGAAATAATTGCAAATTTTGGTTGGATGCTGCAAATCAATTCTTCCTAGTGCATTTGTTTAATTTGTTGTTTCCTGTGTAGTCTTGATGCGCTTGAACCAAGACATTTCTCATGTGAGAAAAAATCTCTCTTTACATTAAATTGACTTTCAACTTACATTTCATTCCACACATACTGAATTGGGAGTGTGCTTAAAGTACTTGAATTGGCTAGCTCAATCAAAATGCAGGCATGCATATATATTCATGGTGCACGTCTGCGGCCGCGATCCAAGTGCATGCATGACGCACATGAGATATATGGATTGCATGACGAAGTCAATTTCTTTAATATAATTTTGTGCTCGTTTTCCCGCTGTGAGATGCGGAATTTCCACCAAATAAATTCCAGAGAGAATACATTTTTGAGAGACAGCCACAAGGCCCATGATCCATTATTAAGCCCATCAAATTTCGCACAAAAGGCTAGATCACGAACGATGCTTTATCTTGACTCTTTAATTATGAGGCCCAGCCATGGAGAGAGGTGGCCCAGTATACCAGCAGTGTTTTCCCTCCTTCTCTTTCTTGTTTATCTTTTGATGGGGTGATAAAAATTTGGGAAAAAATTCAGTGCAAAAGTTTTTTCAGTGCACAAGTGCAAAACTTCATCATGGTTCCTTAGATCCAACTTAGACAGTGTAGATACAATGAGGTGGAACTCATCTCTCCCACTTGTGCACTTGTGCGCAAAACCATGGTGATTGTTTTCCATGTTTGTGTGTTTTAGCTGAACCATCAAGATGAGATCCAAGGGCTAAGATCAGTTGTTTGCATTTGTGCACTGAAAAATCTTTTGCACCAAATATTTTCCCTAAAAATTTAAGGGGGGTGAAGAGAATCGCTCAGACAATACGGTGAATAGTATCACACTATCACAGGGGATCGGGTTATAGCTTGCTTCAGCTTAAATAAAATAAAATAAAATAAAAATTTGTTATTTTGTATAAGCTAATTGATTTGATACTTTGTAGTCATTTTTTAGGGTTTTAAATAGTTTTTCTTAGAGTATAAGCTAATTCGCTAAGAACCAGGTGTGACAAGTTATCTCACTACCGGTTTTTAAATCACAAGCCTGAAAAATGATTTGATGTCTTAAAATCGATAGTGATAAGTCTTACCACTCCCTGTTGGTGTGCCCACCCGATAGTGATACATCATCTTGAACCGATAGTGATGTGTGAATAATATAAAAATCACATCATCTTATTCCTCGTGTTCCTCATCAGTGACAATTGCAAGATTTGCCTAGAAAAACTATTGTCGTTAAGCAGCAGAATTGGTGGCGCCACTTATCCGAGACGGTTCCATTACAAAACCATCTCTAATACTAGAGGCAAGCAAGAACTGACTCAGTTTCCTGGCTTATCACTACCGCTTATTCATTGTTGGTTAAGGAATTGTCAGTACAACCAATTCTAAGTCGGCAATCACGGGGTACTCTTTAGTCAATAGAGACAAGAGGAAGAGAGAATTGTTTCTATTCCTACCCTAACATATAAATGCATCTTTTGATTACATTGTACTTCTAATCTTGCATACGTCCTCTGATCTTTTGGAAAATTGTGGTTTCCTTAATGTAGGTGTCTAGCTCAGCTGCGCTACGACAAATGCTCCACATAGAGTTGATGCCAGTGGCACAAGATCAACCGCAGAGCTTCGTCGATGACGTCTTTGCCAATCCCTTTGCGGGTTCACAATCCTAAAGGGGTTAGACGATCTAGGCAAGGGTTGTGTGCTTACTCGGGTATTGTGAACTCGTGCATGTGTTGGTGGACCTTTTGTTACGTGAATGTGCATGTTAATTTGACACTTTTGTTTATATTTTGTCTAATGTCGTTTGTAATTGATTGAGACATGTGTCGGTGGATGCGAATGTGGTCACACGTGGAATTATATATATTGTGATTGTTCTGAGAAATTGGGAATGTAAAACTGTGGGGAATAGAGTTTTTTCAGGTTTAAATCGAGATTTTTAAAAATTCCCATCAAATTTTTTTTGGGAAAATTGGTTCTATACCATCCAAAGTTCCCCACTTTTGTTTTATACCATCAAAAGATTTGGGTACACTTTAATACCACCCAAAGTTCCACATTTAGTTGTTTTTACCACTTAATTTGTGTCATTTGTTTCGTCTCCGTTGCCTCTCCCTCGTCAGCCTGGCACCGTCCTTAGTACTGCCACCCCATCCCCATCTTCCTCCATCTCTCCTCTCTCTCTTTCTCTCTCTCTCCCACCCACGCTGGTGGATTTCTCCGGTGAGCTCGCCGGCGTCTGCCTTCTTGACGTCCTCCTCGTCGTATTAATCTTCCTCCACAGCCCCGTCTCCATGTGCCTCTCGAAGGTCTCTCACTCTCATACTCAACTCCAAAGACAGCAGATGCGCACATCAATCTTCCTCCGCAGCTAGCTTCGTCTCCATGTCTCTCTCAGTCCCTCTCAATCTCATGCCCATCCCCAATTCCAGCAAAGGCACACATCAGATGGAAGAATGCATCAAATGTCAAACAACAACCAAGAATCTCATTCACCATTAATTTATGCATGCTCACACAGCTTTCCATAGATCAGATCGATCACTAGCTAGCTTAGTTAGCTAGCCGTAGATCAGATAGATCGCTGGTGGCCTCTGCTCGACTTCCTCCTCCTCGTCTCTCCCCGGTTGGAGTGTTGGCGAGGGCAAGCTTCGCTTGCTATTCGGCAACTGCGTCGGTAATGGAGGCAACGACTAAAGAGCAAGAAGAAAAGGCCAGAGAAGGACGACGGACAGCGAAAGGAAGAGCAAGCAGCGGCAAGCACGGACCCGGATGAGGCGGAGCTCAAGATGGCGCCAAAACATGGTGCGGCGGAGGCCGAAGACAAAGCTCTCCATCAAGGTGGCGCAGCTACCATGTGGAGGCGGACCAGTCCCAAAGAACCAGCATAACGGAGCAAGAGACAGAGATGAAACAAATGACGCAGAGTGGTAAAAACAACTAACTGTGGAACCTTGGGTGGTATTAAAGTGTACCCATATCTTTTGATGGTATAAAACAAAAGTGGGGAACTTTGGATGGTATAGAACCAATTTTCCCCTTTTTTTTTATTGTCGGCACACTACTTGATTCGTCGCCTATAGTCAAGGCCGATGACACAGAGTGGTGCTAGGAGCCTGCCAGGGCACTCCTAGGTTGGGTCCGTGTTGGCAGCCGACCAAAAACCCCACCAAGGCAGACTGCTGCCAGGTGACTTAGAACGGCCACCTTTCAGGGTCTACGGCAATCCATTCCCTGTCGACATAGATAAGGTCTACGGCGTCTCATGTTTGGCCTACAGGGTCCACACAGGAGAGCACCATCTCCATAGTTACGATGTATCTGTGTCGGCGGCTAACTTGGGCCGTCGATATTGGACTTCGCCAGGTGGCCGGCCCATGGATGCGTTCTTGTCGGTGGGTTCTTTGTTGGGCGCGCGACTCAAACCACCCGTGTCGTCGATATGGCGTCATCGGATCTGTATCGTCGGCCTACCAAACAAGTCTGTGTTAGTGTTTTTTGGGCCTATGTTGTCGACACAAAGTCCGATTTCTATAGTGAAATAGTATTTCCCTGTGAGTAAAACTATAAAAATAGTGAGTAAAATAAAAACAGTAAGTAAATTGTAAAAAAAAATACAAGAACAGTGAGTGAAACTATTTTATCCCGAGTGTTGATGCGGGCACGTCAAAATAAAACACTGGCATCAAAAGATACCCCGTTTTCCGGTAGTGTACTCGAAAAGGAAGTAAACACGTAATTTCGGGCTGTTAATTATGTACCAATTGTGTTGATTCGGATCTTTTATCTCGTACTCACTGAGGTCTACAGTACTACTCCCTCCGTTTTTTTTTATTTGACGGCTTTGACTTTTTGACACGTTTTTGACTATTCGTCTTATTCAAAAATTTTGTGCAAAGATGTTAAAAAATAAGACATATTTAAAGTATCTCTATTGGTAAAACAAATCACAACAAAATAAATGATATTTACAAAATAATTTGAATAAGACGAATGGTCAAAGGTGTGTCAAAAAGTCAAAAACGTCAAATAAAAAAAAACGGAGGTAGTAGCATGCACATAATTTTATATACAACCTCCACTTGGTGTGTATATATATATATATATATATATATATATATATATATATATATATATATATATTTCTTTCGGAATGTTCTGTCGAGTTGGAAACTAAGAGGAGAGGAAATATGAACAGTTGAAAGACAACATATCCCATATACATAGGGGTTTCATGTACACCAACTAACAAAAGTCATAAAAAATTCTAAAAAAAATTGCAAATATTCCAATGATCTTGTTTCACCTATATATAAAAGTTTAAGAGACCGATTAGAACGCAGGCACCTGCGTTTTGCATTTAGTGCAGGAGATCTTTTTTCAGTACGATTGTACAAAAATTTCACCGTACAAAAGTACTGAAAAAACAGTATAAAAAAGTGAAAAAAACTCTGTAAGCTGCCAATTGAGCAAATTAGAGAGGTAGAGAATAGTAGATTGACGGGCCATCGGAGCAGGTGACGACGGCGGCCTCGAGCAGGGCGGCCTGGTGTTCGCGAACTCTCGGCCAGCGCCACGCCTTGCGTTGCCGAGGAAGAGGAGGAGGCTAGCAATGGTGTTAGCGTAAGCAGCATTGGTGACATCGGCGTCGCGGTGAGCAATGCCCTTAGCGATCTGTGAATCGGTAAGCGCAACCGCTAGCCATGTCAATGACGTCGTGGCGAAGTGCTGCGAAAGCGTCGGCGCCTGACAGAGAAGCAAAAGTGAAAGTTTAAAGATCAAATTTATTCTATAGTAAGAGTTATATAACTTTTAATATAGAATGAATTTGGTTTTCAAACTTTATATATAGGTATAGCAACAAATGAAAAACATCTATAATTTTTTTTAGAATTCTTTACGACTTTTGATAGTTGGTGTACAGGGCGTGTACACAGGACATGTTACCCGCTTGAAAGCATGCTTATATGCCAAAACAGGAAAAGAAAAAAAAAATCCCGACACGCGGCAACTGTCGTGCGCGCGCGCCAACCGCCCGCGGCCCTTCACACCGAAACCGGCGTCCTCTCCCGCCATTTCACTCGCTCTCCACTCTTACGTACCTTCGGCCCCCTCGTCCCCCGATTACACTCGCCCTGCGCCCCGGCGGCGCAGCCCAGGCCGCCGCCGTGCCGACACAGCTACTAACTGATCACCTCCGGCGAGGCACTCGCGCGCTTCACAATGGCGGACGGCGCCGGCGCCGGCGGAGGAGGTCCCTTCGATCCCATTCCTCTCGGGGGCAATGGCGACTTAGGCGACGTCGCCCTACACTTCCTCGACCATCCCGGCGTCGACACAACCATCCCAGCGCCGGCGCCGGCGCCGGCGTCGGCGTCGGCGGCGGCGCTGCATGGCTCGAACCAGCGGAACACCGGCAGCCGCGTCTCCTCCGGCGACGATCTACTGGACTGGGCGGCGACGCTTGACACGTACCTTCCCATCGGCGAAGATGCCGCCCCCGTTATTGCCGGTCCACACGGTGGCCTGCCGATCCACGGTGGCTCGTCGGCGTCCGCGTCGTCGCCGGCCGGGCCGCAGGAGGATGTGTTGGACTGCAGCGGCTGCCAAATACTAAGGGAAATCGTGCATTCTAACGGTATATCGTTACACGAACATATATATATATATATATATATATATATATATATATATATATATATATATATATATATATATATATATATATATATATATATATATATATATACATGCCTCGATCATGCATGTTGATCGCCTCATCGGAAAAATTAATGCATGCATGATGGATGTTTAATTACACTGATCTGCTACACAATATGTAGTTTAAATCTGGGGGTAGTTGGGATTTCTTAACCTAATTTTCACTTGTTTATGGACTTATATATTCTAGGGTTCGAGGCGACGAGGCTCTACATCCATGGGGGACCCGGTGTGTTCTACCATGCATGGTTCGGCGTGTATCGTCCAAACTCCGAGGGTTTGGAGATATTGGTGCATCACTCCCACGTCGAGTAAGAAATCGAGTACAAGGCCTGCAATCGAAAGCTGCAACTTGCAAACCATCATCACGCATGCATGCGCAAAAGCAATTAATTTTATGCATGCAGACTAATGAATCAATTTATGCCATGCAATATCAATTTTATATAATCTAATCGCAGTTTCAGAAGCCGGGACTACGAGTGGGTGAAGCATTATCTGAGAAGCTACGCGCTGCAGCGAGCTACTACCAACTTCGCCTTGATGAATGACTCGCTCTCGATGTTCCATGACGTCCTCTGCACCGACATGAACTGCAGCGGCATTGTCGGCGACGCACATATAGTAGCAGCGGCGGCGGCGGCGGAAGCAGAAGCGAGAAATGGTGGTGGTCAGCTCGTTGTCGACGACGCTGATGCTTTCCGGCCTTCGATCGAGGGATACGTAGTACATGCAGAATCAGGTTAGCAGCTTAATTTCTAGCTAATTAATTCAGATTTGGGTTCAAACGTTCATTTCTATAATTTTAACCTTTTACATTTGGTTGTGTAGAGCCATCGCAACCAAGTCATGCAGTAGTCGATGTGCAACGACCCTGTCAACCAGTTGTGAGGACAGCACTCGCGATACAGGTATCCTATAATATATGTCAATATGCATATGGAATAGTATATATATTAAAATCTATATATTGCACATGCGACATATTTCTATATGATCATTCCAGCCTTCTACATCTATACGGCCTAAAGACGTGACAAGTCTCATTTTACATGAAATAAAATTCAATCCAGCCTAAACTTGTTAACCATAGTTATTGAATAAATCCAGGGTAGATCTCAAAAGCCTGATGCCTTGCCGATTCATTCCTTGCCATGTTTTTGTCATGCTTTTTATGCCATGATGTTCAGTGTTGCAGCTAATTAATAGGTTCTCGTAAAAATAACTTGTAGAGAAATAAAATATTATTCCGACGTAGCCAGATAACCCAACGTGAAAAAAAAAACACTTCATGAAGCTTTGAAAATAATAAATGACCAGTAAGCAAAACGAGCTTTGTTCGGCTAGCTAGGAGCGTGTTCTCAGACCACATGAGGTCGAGCGTTTATGTTTGCATATGCTAAGGATCGATGGCCTCAGTCCCGAGGCCAACCTTTCTCAATTAAGAAAATTAGTGAAAATAAAGGAAAAAAATATCTTACGTATTGTCATAAAGTTGGTGAGAATCGGAATCAATATTATGTATAACTAGCCATAGCATAAACTGTCTCATCCAGAATAAATGGTTTGACTATCCGATGCATGATTTCCTGTAATATTTGTGATACCGTACGTAGGAGTGTTCCAGGTTGTACACATGTATATATATAGAGAGAGATTGACATGCATTGCAGTTCGTTTGTCTACAAAACAAATTAATCAAAATTAAGGTAGCTTGATGTAATGTGGAGAAACTATGATTGCTTTTCATTGTTGGGTACCAGAGGGAGAGAACCGCGAAGCTCCAGCTTCAAGATATTGCCCGCTACTTCCACCTTCCCATGGCCGAGGCCGCCGCCAAGCTCAGCATATGCTCCACTGCTCTCAAAGCTGCTTGTCGCAAGAACAAGGTATTACGTTGGCCGCATCGCAAGGTTAGTCACTAATTAACAAACACATATACCGGTCTAAAACTTTGAACTTTTTTAATATACTCATATATATAAACACAATTTAGTCATGTATAATGGCATCAATTTTGGCAGCTCAAAAGTATAGAAAGTAAAGTCGCGAAGCTCAGGCGTTCTAATAATTTTGCCGCAAGGAAAGAGATCGAGAGGCTGAATGCTTCTAGGCTAAGGATTCTTGCTGGTCATGTATGAGAAGAAGAAGAAATTAGAGTTACCTCTTCGTCTTCCATTTTTTTGAAGAATTTGTGCGCGTAGATTGTTTGGGAGTTAGTAGTTGCAAACAACTAATTTGTTGGTACAAAGATAGAATTATTCCACATTTCCACTAAACAAATTGGATAAAACAGTGCTGGATCATTTTTTTATTAATTGGACATCACTCATAAAATTTTCATTATTCCATGTCCGGCTTATCAAAATTTTTATAATGGAAGTATAGCGGCAGATACAACATTAAAAATTTTACACTATACAATATTTTATTATTTCTTTATAGCTAGGGTGTATTTCTTTTCAACTAATGGATACTCATCTATTTGTGAAAACAAATTCATTTAGCGATGATTTTTTTTAAAGGTCTCTAAAGTTGTCTTGAAGGTTCTATTCGGCTCTAAAAGGCAAAAAACTACAAAATTCTAGCTCTAAAGTTGTTTAAGTAGTTTATATTTTCATGCATGTTTCAACCCTTTTATCTATGAGAACATATCCTGTGCAAACGGCCTTTCCGTGCAAACGCCGTGCAAACCAACTAGCAAAAGTCATGAAAAATTCTGAAAAAAATCATACACGTACTTCAAGTTATACTCCACGTATATATAAAATTTCAAGTTCAAATTCGCTATATTTTAGCAGTAACAAAAAAGAGAAAATTCTGACAGATTTTTTAGTATAAATATGTCAGAATTTTCTCTTTTTTTGCTGTGCTTTAAATATAACGAATTTGAACTTGAAATTTTATATATAGGTGGAGTATGACTTGAAGTACTTGTATGATTTTTTTCAGAATTTTTCATGACTTTTGCTAGTTGGTTTGCACGGCGTTTGCACGGGAAGGCCGTTTGCACAGGATATGTTCTCTTTATCTATTATTCTTTTACACTTTATCCCCTCACAAATTCTGTCAACTCTCTTTCCCTTCTCTTCTTCAGTTCTCCAAATGAAGCAAACAAATTAAGTACTGATCATGCATCCTGTTCTCTCTCTACATCTCTCTACTCCACGTACCCCTCTTATTTTAATCCCTCTCTCTTCTTATTTCTAGCTAGCTAGGTACCATTGCCAGCCTACATGTAGGGTGCTAAGCTTGTCAACCTTCGCCTACTCATTGCCTCGACCTGATGCACGCTCTACCACAACTACTCGACTCCCTGTGTGACTTCTTCACTCTTCCTCTCTAGCTACTCATATCACCCTGCGCTTAATGTTGTTTTTGCGCTGCTCACCGACACATTCTGGCTATATATGCTGACGCTTATTTTATCTCCCACCTCCACCTTCTCAAGTAGTCTCAATCGCCTCGGCTTCTTTGGCTTTCAATTGAGAGTGGAGGAGTAGAAGGCATATGTGAGCTCCAGCACAATGCCAAAGATGGCGGAGCATGCCCTCAATTTGTTTGCTTCATTGGAAGAAGAATAAAGCAGATAGATAGATAGATAGATAGATAGATAGAGAGAGAGAGAGAGAGAGTGGAGGCGATGGCTAAAATATAAATGATAAATATATACAAGGTCTCAATTTCAAAACATAGATTAATTGATCGGACCTACTGCGAATCGCTTAGACAACTTACGAATATAAAACTGTTGCTTTTAATATTGATATGAAATAATAAAATAATCGAGAAAGTTTAATGTACTCGATCTTGATATTAATATTTACCAGCAGTTCTATTAAATTTTCGCTACAATACGTGTCCAATAATGCTCGCATGCGTACGCCTATACGTGGTTGATCCGCTTTTTGTACGTCATGACTATGAAATACGTAGGTAAAATGTAACAAAAAAATACCACTCATTAGCTTTAAATCGTTGCATGCATATGGCACATAAAATAGACAGTCGCTTTGAAAACAAAGTGTTATATATAGATGATAAGTAGATCCTTATAAATTCAGATATAACGTTTTGACAGTGGATATATAATTCAAAACCATCGAATCAATCCGTCGGAATCAAAGGATCAACAATACCCACGAACCGGTCGATCGAGAGAATACCTACGCGCGTTAATGCCGTGGTACGTTCACCTCTCGTGGTTGCCGTGGAAGGAGTAAAATGCACCGGCGGCCCTCGAATTTGGCAGGGGGTGTCATCCCGGTCCCCGAACTTAGAAAATCAGTTGTTCGGGTCCCTGAACTTGGCACGGGGTGTCATCCCGGTCCCCGAACTTAGAAACCAGATATTCGGGTCCCTGAACTTGGCACGGGGTATCATCTAGGTCCCTAAACTTGGCATAGGGTGTCATCCAGGTTCCCAAACTCAAAAAAATTTAGAAAACAATCATTAAAAATATAAAAAATAACAAAAAACATATTTTAAGAGTATATTTTGTATTTTCTAAATTTTTTTGTATATTTTCTAATGTTTTAAGAGTAAAAAGCAAAATGATCTTTCATAAAAGATCATTTTAAAAGATCATTTTAAAGAAAATGATCTTTTGAACTAATAACATTTTTATGAAAATCGTAGCAGGATTTTATGATTTTGAATGAAAAATCTTGAAAGATCATAAAAGATTTTTCATTCAATTTTTTTTATGATTTTATGCTTTTATGATCTTCCCATAGCTTTATAAGATTTTTCTGTTTTTATGATATATGTAAATATTGTATACTTTTTTTGAATGTTTTAATGACTTTCTAAAATTTATATGTTTTTCTTTTTTTACATTTTTAATGATTTTTTCTAAAATTTTTTGAGTTTGGGGACCTAGATGACACCCCGTGCCAAGTTCAGGGACACGAATAGCTGGTTTCTGAGTTCGGGGATCGGGATGACACCCCGTGCCAAGTTCAGGGACCCGAACAACTGGTTTTCTAAGTTCGGGGACCGGGATGACACCCCCTGCCAAGTTCGAGGGCCGCCAGTGCATTTTACTCCCGTGGAAGAGTATAAGCCTCACCAACTTTGTTGGATACATAGGGCGCGCGCTCGAGCTGACCCGGCCAATCCTAATTATAAGAACTAGAGGTAAATTAATTTATAAGCTATCTACACATTAGCTGATGGGCGCGGACGCGGGGTCCCGATCTTCTGGTGAGAGACGACTAAGATAATTCGGTAGGTGTCAAAGAGACCTAAACGATCCGGTTTCCAACCCCGCAAAGGAACTGAAAATCCCGGCGATCGCCAAACCACCACGACGATTGTTATCGATCGAACCAGATGCACGATTAACCTGTCCACGAAGGACGGTTCCTGCAAGCAACCGAAGAACGAGTAAGAACAGAAGATAAGCAATCTCAATTGCGATTATATATTAAGGATAATGGGGTTCAGAAACTTGGTCCTGTCGGTCTAGCCGACACAAGAAGAACAAGGCGAAATCTCACACGACAGTGACGAAATCAACTAAACAAAACCCAACTAAAACGAAGCACGGCGTGGGACTTATATAGGGCGGCGGCCAGAGGAGGGGCGCCTAAAAAGGTGCCCACACATGCTCAATCCTAACTCTAGGGATACAGGGCTTTGGGCCAAAAAATACGGCGACGCAGCGTCGGAAAGTTTCTGTCCGTCAGATTGTTTTTGTGATTCCTATTGACTTGGATTGAATTTGGAGGCATGGTCGGATCCGTTGGAAAGCTTATCTCGTAAGCTTTCCGTAGAGTCCTTATTTGCCTTATTTAGATGTCGTATGTGATCTGGACGTCCGTTTGAAAGTGCGCTGGTCTTGAAAGTCCGAACCGGACCCGGCAGCGAGTTCGACGTCCTCTCGTCTTGGGCAACCGCATCAATGATGTCCTCATCATTAGCCCAACGAGGAATGTTCTTTACATGCATGTCAGCGCCAGCAATTCTAAACGTACGGAAAGACACGTATTCATAGCACACTACTAGGAAAAGAGGCATTAGTCCCGGCTGCTAACTGGCATTAGTAACCGGGACAACCAATCGCCCAATCCACTTAGTGTTGGGCTTTTGCTTGACTTGGGCCTTTGCACATTCGGAGGATAAGAGGGGAGGGCAGCGGCCCTAACGAGCAACTAGCAGCAGCAGCACGCAGCTGCTGACGGTGGCGACGGCCGTTCCACACAGCTCACGGTGGCGCGCGGCGTGTGTGTCGTGGGGTTGGCCGTCAGGCTTCATCGCGCGGTTGGTTGCTCCTCCGTGTTTATCCCTCTCTCTCTATTTAGCCTGTTGCCTTTCTCGAGTTCTGGTACGTGCTTGCACGAGCTGACCTTCCACTCTTTCTCTATGCACTCTGCTGCCCCTCTCCGACTCGGGTACACAGTGGCTATGGGTTTGGACACCGAGTCCCTGTGATGCTTCTTCTTTGTTCCTTGGGTCTCCACCTCGGCTCGGTTCGTGGTGGGGGCGACAGGCATCGTATCTTCAGATCATCTCGTCGGTGGTTACATGCATGGTGTAGCCCGACGATCTGTTTTCTGGGACATTGAGCTGCTCGCGCTTTGCATTTCTTCACTACCTTCCTTGTCGTCTTGGATCCGATGCTACGTAAGAATATCTGAGACTCCTTTGTGGTTGTTGTGAGCAGTGAACCAATTGGAGAAATTTGGCATCTAATTTTCATATTAGAGGCTATTTCTCTGATTTGGACGTACTGCTATTGTGGCTGTTGGCTATATATTTTGCTCTGTGATGTTATTTTGATTGAGGCATATGTGGGTATAATATTGTTGATTTTATTCTGAGACTATTTCAATTAGTAGATGCACTGTGTAACAATATAAGTTCATCCCAATTTAGACATTGATCTGTTGGTGTGTAGATCACTGGGTAGCTAATCACTTTACTAGATACTACTTGTGCTGTTCAGGTTGCACTTTTTAGTTTGCTAGTTGTTGGTGACACCGAATTTTGCATTTTTGTGCTCTTTCGGTTGGTTCAGTGTGGTTTGCTTTGTACACTACTACATAGCACCTTGATCCCGGTTTCTAAACCGGACAGCCCTGAAGATCGATGCTGCGGCCATCGGTCCGTGTTACAGAACAGGACTAAATCTCTTCTCAACAGGTCGGCTCGAAGACACGTGGAGCGACAGTTGCGCTGTTAGTCCCGGTTTTACCTACCAACCGGGACTAAAATGTGCACACGTGGCGATCAGGATTAACTGCTGGGGACACTACTGGTCCCGGTTGGTTTTTCCAACCGGGAGTGAGGTGTGTATTAGTCCCGGTTTTAAGTACCAACCTGGACTAATGTGCTCACACGTGGCCGGAACGGGTGCCTCTGGTGACACTATTGGTCCCGGTTGGTTGTTCCAACCGGGACTGAGCGGTATTTTTTGAATGTTATGCTTATTTAGTCACTAATTAAACCACATTTAACACAATTAGCAGAAATAGCATTAAATATTACAAATATGTATTACGTCAGACCGGCTCTGGGCATGGTAAGGAAATCATCCAGCCATACTGTGCGATTACAAATATTCAGAGTTTACAAACATGTTTTACAAATATTACACTTTCTCCCAATTTGGCAACATCAGGCAGTGTTTCGGTGTTTCCCTTCCTGAAATGGCTAGAAACAAACAGGTCCCAAACGTGACCATGGCAACAAAAGCAGGGCCAGCAAATTAAGAAGACAGATATGAGCATAGCAGAGGATATATTGAGCATGGCCCTCATTCTAGCATCCTTGGCAGTTGGCACCCATCGTCTTCTCTTGGTACTTAAGCTCAATCCTCACCAAATATCAAGACAGTGGCAGCAAGGGCAGCAAATGCTGCGAGCCCAAGAGTAGAATACAAGATGAGCATCGCCAGAGCAATCTGCACAGGGAACAGCCAGAGCTCATGCTACGTTCTCGGCGTCGAGGCCCGCCACATTGATCGTCTCCCCAGTTGAGCGTTGACCCTAGCAGCCTCCTCCTACAATTCAAATTAAACACTATTATTTATCAAAAACAGTAGAAATAGCAACATGCTAGTATTTAAAATTTGCCGGAACGGGAATAACACCACGAAGCCCACAACATAACGGATATATAAATTTGATCTTTACCTTCTATCTTGTCGATGTCGTCAAGAACATAAGCGAGGAAGGGCGGTTCTCAAAGATAACCTTCCGGCCCAAAGACTCCGAGGACTCCACGCCATGAAATCTTCATTCGCTCCTTTGTTAAACAACAAATATGTATTAGGTAGCTAGCTAGACATAAGTATCATACAATGTACACAAGGCACATACACTTTTTATCGGGATCTTTTACGTGCATCGCTCCTCGACGGTTGGCTAGTATTTTTGAAGGCTCGGAATCTTATTAAGTATAGGGTGGTGATGCTCGCCCATCGGATTTATGAACTCATCTAAAAGGAAGCCGGCGATTTGCTCTTGAATTGCTTTGACACGCACCGGCGATAGTTCCGGACCTTTTTCCAAACCTTTTTTTGCCAACTTTAGGGGAATCTATCATTAAATAGGGGATTAACTTATCAATCTATCAAACTATACAAAATGTTTGCAGAAGCTACCTAGGCGTTATTAAGGTAGTAATTATATATTACTCACCCCAAACCCTGCATTTTTTCTTGTATACTCAGCGGTGCCCCCGATGAAGTTGTGCATCATCTCGCACAGATAGTATCCACATAAATTGTTTGCAGGTGGTTGATACAAGACCTGTGGTCGAAGAGTTGAAATTGTGAAATAGATCATGGAAATTACGTTAACTAACAAAATACTCTAATATGATATACATACATGTTTAGCGATGTACAAGTCGAAACGTGTCTTGAATGTTCCCACGGTATTCTTGCGAACGTTATAAGGCACGCACATTTGATTACAAGTTATATATAATTGAGTTTGTTTGATATGGAGAAACAGAAATAGTAAGATATGAATGGAAGAGCAATGTACCGGTTGAGCATGGCGAGGAAGTCTTTGTAATTTTCAACTGGTCCCCTTTTCGAGTCCATGATCGTGATCTTGCTATGATTTACCTCTATAATAAAAGGATCCGATGAAATCGCACATATATATGTCAACGCGGTTTACTAATTAGTTCCAACGGTGTTAACAAAAGGAATTAAAATAAGGCGATGCGAAAACACGTACTTAAATTAGTAGGGTAGAAATATATATCTTTTGTGTCGTTGTGCCATTAGCCCTTCAAATAAATGTCGTCTCTGTTGGTTGTGGGCTTAGGTTAGCCATGTACTCGTTAATGACCAATGGGTCAAGAAAGCCAAATTCATGGATTCTCTCCATTGCGCATCTTTTAATCTCCATTCTACATAAGGAAAATTGATTTAGGCCTCGAAGTTAGTATAATATACTGGCTGGCACGATCGAAATTTACAAAGAATACACTTACAGCTGCCAACAAACCACCATGGCGACGTCGACCGCCAATCCCTGATATAGGTAATACAAAACCTCAAATTCAATCAAGAATTCAAAGTCCCCGCGGTAGAAATGGTGTTGCTTGAAGACGACGCCGATCATTTCCATACCATTTTCTGCTGCGCGCAAATACCAATCATGGAGTTGCCGCAGCTTCGTTGTTAGGTGGGGAAGCTCCTCACGCCTTACGAGCGATCCACCTTTTACATATTTCCATTGTACCTCTGCAACGGGGATGTCCTTAAGGCCTAAGACCATATCTGGATCAAGCCCAGCTTCAATGTAGAATTTCCTTTGCGCTTCCTCTTCTGAAATCTGCTCCTCTAATGTTCCCTTCTCAGATTCCTTACGCAAGATGCGCTCGTAGTCTGATACGGCTGGTCTTTCTGGTTTGTCGATCTTATCCTTCAACGATAAGATACACCTCTTGCCTTTGTGCCATTCGTCCGTACCGGGCTGGACCCTCGGTGGAGATGGTTTGTTCGCAAAATGTGCGGTGACCTCGCCTCTTACTATCCGCTCAGTTTCGTCTTCGGTCATATCATACGGCAGCTTCGGAGGTGTTTTTTTTCTGGATGACCTAGGCCCTGTCTTCTTGAGAGGTGAAGGCCCCCCATCACGCCGGCTTGACCTAGCCGGCACCTTCTTGGGAGCTATTTGCTTAGTAGGGCGGTCTGTCTTGGCCGGTGTGTTAGTTGGAGTTTCGTGTGAGAGGACTCGTTCAGAGTTGATCTGAGAGACCGTGGAGAGGACACGGCATGTTACCTTTGAAAATTATGAACCGTTTGCGCCACACGACGATCTTGTAACTTGCTTCTCCTAGCTTAGTGGTCCCATCACCTCCTTCAATGTCTAGGTCTAGGTCCTCGTACCACTGCATACCTCTTCCACGGAGACCTTGGCGTGGCTCGGGGTATCTGTTGGCCATGGATGACCTGCCTCGCCTCCATTGGGAAAGCCATGCCTACTGTTGCCTTGATGGAGAGGTTCAGCGCAAGTGCAGCTCACAAGGTGTCGGCTGCGTGATGTCGCCCACGGATAGCGGGCCAAGTCTTCTTCGGTAGCCCACCGGAAGCACAAATGCTCGCCGCATGGAGGGGCTAATGACGTTGGGATTACCGGGAGGTTCTGTGGACCGGCCTCCCGCGCTGGCTCATGGCTAGTCGCACCTCTCTTGAATCGCTTTCTTGTATGCTCGCTTTGTGTTGCTTGTGATTGCTCTTCAAGATCGAGGAGGTGTTATGCCTGCGGCCCTTGCTCCTCGACCGACTCTCGTAAGTCTCGCCTCCGGAAACCAACCTTCCACGGACGACGCCAACGCCTCGTGTGCGTCCGAGGTGCTCGTGGTTACAGATGGCCCTTGTTAGCTCATCGTTCTCTCTATTTGGCACGAAGATGCCTTGGGCCGACTCTTCGTGCGCCTCTTGAAGCCTTCTTGCAACATCTCTGATCCTTTCACCAAAAATCGGCCTACCGTCGTCGTCAAGGCCGCCGTCATGACCAAAGAACCAATTCCTCGATCCGTCGGACCATCTCATTGTTACGGGCTCCACACCTTTTACAAGCGGTCATGTTCCTCTTCTCCCATTTGGGTATCGCCTTGCGGTAACCACCGTACGAGACGATGGTGGTATTGCTTCTTTGCCGTATTTTGCTTATTCTTTTCACTCATACTCGACCTTGTTGAGAAGTTTTGTACCCTACAAATTCATCCCAATGATCTTGCGACTTAGGGTATTTATTGAAGTCGTGAGTACATTATTCTTAACGCATCGTTGTTTAACTTCTTCTTGAACGTCTGGAATGCCATTGCCATCTTCTTCAATGTGTAACTCTTCACCTTCGCTCGGTCCCTTCGGGAAGGTGAAAACTTGTTTCATATCGGTCCATAAGGTGTTCTTCAGTCTGCAGTACGTCGTCCCATTTGACAATGCTAATGGGCACATGGTCCCTAACAATCGTTCGAAGTCGATCTAAACGCCCAATCGCCGATGTTGGCTTCAGAGGCTCGCCTTCCTCGCCGACTTCGGTGATTATGTGCCTTGACTTGCCTCTTACTTTGACCTCGCCGACGTGATCGGTCTCGGTTTGACCAGACCGGTGGCTTTTACGGCCTCGGTGGCTTGTACGGCCTCACCGGCTTCCTCATCGGCCTCGGTGGCTTCTACGGCCTCACCGGCTGCCGCAGTTCAACTCATCATCCGGATCAGTCCCAAACATCTCCATCAAAATTCTTCATCACCAATCCTCCGCCGCCATTGTAACAAATAAAGGCACTGAAAATACAAGTGCATCCTCACATAAGGCACTGATAAATTGCTTGCAAGTTTTAACTAACTTGTGAAGCTAAATCGGATAGTGAAGCTAACGACCCTACAGACATTATATAAGCAGAGATGCTTAATGATCATTTTGAGGAAATCAAATAAGCACTGCAATGCTTTAGGTCACAGAACAAACAATTCAACAATGCTGCAGGCGAATAGAGGCTAGAGCAATGCTGTATGTGAAATATGTCAGGAATTAACAGGCGACATGGATGACCTCTCGTCGGAGGGAGTTGTAACGGCGGCGACGCTGGAGAGGGTTGTCGTGGGCGGCGGCGACTTCACGGGGGCGTCGTCGGACGATGTAGGCGGCGGCGACACGGACGGTGGTGTCGGAGAGGTTGTAGGGGGCGGCGACTGTGGCGGCGGCGTCGTCGGAGGGGGTTGTCGGCGTGGGCGACACGAGCGGCGGTGACGTCGGAGGGTTGTCGGCGGGGCGACACGAGCGGCGGCGTCGGTGGGTCGTGGTCGAGTGGGCGGCGACACGGGCGCCGGCGACGTCACGGCGCGTCGTCCGAGGGTTTGTAGGCGGCGGCGACAGGGACGGTGGCGTCGGAGGGTTTCTAGGCGGCGGCGAATCCGGTGGCGGCGGTGTCGACCTAGGGTTAATTTGGCGCGGTTTAGGGTGAGTGTTTTGAAGAATTGGGGGGAAAGGGACATATAGGGGCATCAATCCCGGTTGATTCTAAAAACCGGTATTAACTCCACTATCAATCCCGGTTGGAATATTAAACCGGGAGCAATGTAGGCCTTCAGTCCCGGTTGGATTACTAAACCGGGATTAATGATCCTTTTTTCCCAAAAAAAAATTTGTGTTGCGAGGCGAAGCGGGCTCGAACATGGCGGCCTGATGAGCCAGCGCTTTCGCCTCATGTTGCTAACGATTGGACGCTATACGCGTCTTTGCAAAGTGGAGCGCATTGTTTAAATGGATTGAAAATATGTATTATGAGAATTTCCAGCAAATGAGGTTTCTTTTAATATTGTAAGTATTGTTCGTAAATAGTTTATTATCACTCTGTCATACGAAATATTATGAAATATTCATTGTAATGTTTAAATTCCTGTCGTCACTAGAAATTACATTAAAGAGTGTAAAATTCCAGTTAATTCCGTTTAGTAGAATAAATATCAAGAAATTCCATTAAAATTCTCACAGGATACATTTTGGACTTAAAAAGAAGATTCGTATGAAATTAAGAAAAACTAAAACTACTACATAATGTCTAATCGGCGCCGCCCTCGCCGTCACTGCTATCCTCCTCCTCGTCGTCGTCGTCGTTGCTGTCACCCTCGTCCCCTCTGTCAAGGTCTGACGACGAGCCATTGCCGTCGGCTTCGCCCACCACCGTCGAAGTTCGGGTCGGAGTCGTCAGCGCCCTCCGGATCGTCGGAGAGATCGTCGTACATGTCGTCGTCGGACCACCATGGCGCCTCATCCTCTTCCGAACTGGTACCCTCTGAGAGATGCCACCCAGGGGAGTGGCAAAACTCAGAGAGCCTCCACCGCTTCGGTGGTGGCGACGCACGCGGCGATGAATCAGAGCTAGAAGACATGGCGACGGAGGTATAAGCGAGGGAAACTAAGCTCTGTGTGTGTGATGTTGATTCCGTCCAAATTTATAAGGGGCCTGACTGATCTTTCCATTTTCCCTCGTGTGTTGGAAAATGTAGCTGCACGCGCGGCTCGCCTCCCCGATTAATTACATCGGGGAGGCGAACAGGAGCGACGCTTAGCGAACCAGAGGAAGGGGATAGAACTGACGCGTGGGGCCGCGAAGCCTTCGATCCGGTTTAAAACACCCACCGAGATCGATAGAGACAATCGACCAGGCCTGCATAACCGATGGTCACAAAATTACGTAATCGTAAGACGCTTATCGGTCCGGTTGGTGGTTTAAACCGGCGTGAGAGCGATCAATCCGGTTAAAATAAAAGCCGGGATTAACGTTTCTTGACGCGTGGGCCCAAGTTTTCTGCGTGCGTTGGTGTGCCTTGATCCGGTTTGTGGTTTAAACCGAGTAATGGTCCCATTTTTCCAAAAAATGTGTTTGTAGAAGGCGTAAGCGGGGCTCGAATCACAAGGCGGCACAATGAGCCCGCAAGACTTTTGCCTCGCTACTAACGGTTGGACGCTATACGCTTGTCGGTATAAGTGGGGGCGCATTGTTTAAATGGATTGAAAATATCTAGAAAATGAGGTTTCTTGTAATATTGTAAAGATTGTTCGTAAATAGTTTATTATCATTATAACATACGAAATATTATGAAATATTCACTGTAATATCTAAATTCCTGTCGTCACTAGAAATTACATTAACTAGTATAAAATTCCAGTTAATTCCGTTTAATAGAATAAATATCAGTAAATACGCTTTCTCTGCGCGCTACTAACTAGTCGGACGCAAAACGCTTGTCGAAAATGAGGTGTCTTGGAAAAAATAATTTAGTACATATATGATTATCAGAAAAATAATGATAAATAGTACATATATGCAACTACTTTGTTTTTACAAGTGATCCTTCGTTGTGGTCATGGCGTACGTAAGGGGCATCGTCATCACCATTGAGGATAGTAATGTCTACATCCACCGAGAAAGGCGGCACTCGTTGAACCGATTATACTCTTCTTCATCCGCTACGCCTCAACTCCGACAATCCTTCTTTTACCGGGAAGAACAACATGGTGTCTTGGCTTATCAAGATTACAAGTATTATCCTTCGCCTTTTGGTACTCCGTCCTTTTGCATTTTCGGTTTGCTATCCATGTCAATCACATAGAAAATCAGTGACATCATTGGCGAAAGCACGAACGGTTCGTCCTCAGAGGCCACTTGCTTAAGGTCCACGGTTGTCATCCGTGCATCGCAATCTGACAGCTATCGCTTTGACCCATTGGCATCGAAATAGAGGGACTTTCAAAGGTCCGTACTCGAGCTCCCAGATTTCCTCTATAAAACCATAATAGGTGTCCATGTTTCCATTTTTGTCCAATGCATCAATTCGAACACCGCTATTTTGGTTCGTGCTCTTGCTATCCTGAGATGCAGTGTAAAATATGTATCCATTTATCTCATACCCTTGCCATGATACGATTGTCATTGATGGTCCCCGAGCTAAGAGTTGCAATTGTTCGTGGACACCCTCCTTGCCCAACAGCTGCTTTTGTAGCCAACCGCCAAAACTCTCTACTTGCTTGTTTGCGATCCACTTTTCTGACCTCCCTAGGTATTCGTCTCGTAGAATCTTCTCGTGGTCATCGACATATGGAGCCACTAAAACCGCTTGCTTCAATCTCGTGAAATGTGCTTGTCTAAATGATGATATATCTTTGCAAAAGGATTCTTTTCTCCATAGAGTGCCTTTTCCTTGTAGCCTCCCTCATAGCGTGATACGAGCACGCCAATCGGATTCAATTCATTAATGTAGTCGATGCAAAACTCAATCACCTCTTCGTACCAACACCACAGGCAATGCATCTTTCGGGCGAGACCGTTTCTGAACATATTTTTTAGCACACCCATGTACCTCTCGAAAGGGAACATCTTTGTGTAAGAAGACGGTCCGAGAATTTCTAACTGTTTCACCATGTGAACCATGAGATGGACCATCATATCAAAGAAGGACGGAGGAAGATCATCTCAAGGTTGACCAAAGCAATGACAATATCATCCTCAGATTACATAACTTATCCGGATCTATGACCTTTTGTGATATGGCGTTGAAGAACGAGCACACCTTCACGATTGTCCTCGTACCTTGTCCGCGTAACACCTCTCAACATCACGGCAACAACTGGGTCATCAACACGTAACAATCATGCGATTTCACGTTTACGATTTTATTCTCTTTTGTGTTTATAAGTCTTCTTATGTTCGACGAGTATCCGGAAGGACCTTAACATTGTTTAACAACTTAATCATGTTCTTTTCTCTTCTTTGCTTGGAGTGTAGCTCGCAGGATGGAGGTAATGCCCTTTGTCTCTTTCTTGCGGATGTAATTCCTGCTGAGTCCTAATAGTTGTAAGTCCTTCCGTGACTGAATAGTATCTTTTGATTTGCCGTACATATCTAGGAATCCTAGCAAGTTCACGCAGACATTCTTCGTTATATGTATAAAGTCTAATGAGTGGCGAACCTCTAAGTCTTTCCAGTAAGGCAAATCCCAAAAAATTGATTGCTTCTTCCAACTAGCCTTCTTCTTAGCTTCTTCAGAGGGAGTGATGGGACGGGTTTGCTACCATGACCCTTTCCAAATACGATTTTCAGATCCTTCACCATAGAAAATAAATCGCCCCATCGTGATGCTTAGGCTTCTTGCGGTTCTCTTCCGTCCCATCAAAATTAACTAAGTTACTCCGAACGGGTGCTTGTGTTTAGGAACCTCGATGACCCATGTATACAACCTTCCGAGAGTTTGTCGGTACTTGTCTTCCATATCGTCCAAGCACTCGATGCGGGCTTTATATCCCTTGATAGATAGGCCCGACAGTTACCAAGTCTGGCTACCATTGATGGTCACGAATAGTAATGCACGTGGGGTGAAGTACTCTCTTTGTATTCATCCCATACACGCACACCATCGTTCCACAATGTTAGCGAGATCTTCGATCAACGGTTTTAGGTACACATCGATGTCGTTCCTCGTTGCTTGGGGCCTTGGATGAGTAATGGCATCATAATATACTTCCGCTTCTGACACAACCAAGGAGGAAGATTGTAGATACATAGAGTCACTGGCCAGGTACTGTGATTGGTGCTCAACTCGCCGTAGGGGTTCATCCCATCTGTACTCAACGCAAACCGTATGTTCCTCGCATCGCTTGAAAACTCCGCATATTTCCTATCAAGTTTTCGCCACTGCGACCCATCTGCGGGATGTTTTAGCTTTCCATCAACGTTACGAGCATCGCTGTGCCAACGCATCATCTTCGCATGCTCTTTGTTCGCAAACAGACGCTTCAACCGAGGAATTATAGGAAAGTACCACACCACCTTAGCGGGGGTTCTCTTCACCTTACGTGCCCCTTCTACCTCACCTGCGTCATCACGCTTGGTCTTATACCGCGATGTTTTGCACACCGGACAGGCTTCCAAATTCTCACACTCATTGCGATAGAGGATGCAATCGTTACGGCATGCATGTATCTTCTGTACCTCCAAGCCCAAAGGACAGAGAGCTTGCTTGGCTTTGTACGTAGTTTCAGGTAATGTGTTACCATCTAGAAGCAACTTCTTCATGAGGCCTAACAACTCGTTGAATCCCTTATCAGACAATCCATTTGCCGCCTTCCATTGCATTAGTTCTAGTGTGGTACGCAACTTTACGTGCCCCTCGTCTGCAGCTTTGGATACAACAAGTGTTTCATAGTCCTCCCAAAGGCGCCAAACTTTTCATAATGCCTTTTATCAACGTATTCTCCTCTCCATCAAGCGAAGATCTGGTCTATATCATCGCCGCCAAACTCCCCTGCATATGTTCAAATAACTGTGTTGGCCGTTCGAGATATTATCGTCCACTGTTCTTCTTCACCGTGTAATCTCTACTTCGCCGTGCTTGGTCCAACAGTATAATTTTCCATAAAACCTCTTGAGATCAAATGAAAATGAATTTGCTCACGCTTGCCCACTCCTTTTGATTCTTGCAATCAATACATGGGCAACATATATAGTCTAAGGTAATATTGGTTTCAACATGACGAATAAAAGTTTCTAAACCCTCCACGAACTGCGAGGAACATCGGTCCATGTACATCCATCGCCGATCCATCTGCATTATACATATTCATAGCATTGAGTGTAACGATACCTTGTGATCAAATACACATATTGATACCATACAAACAAACATCTTGCAAGGCTAAATACTCTGGGTGAATCAAAGAAAGATCATCCATCATTGATACTATTAGGAATTTGGTGTAGATATGTGGAATTAAAATAATAATATTTTTAACATCCATCATTCATGAAATACCCTTCCCAATTCTTGTCCCTCCATTAATCAATGCTAGTACACATGCAAACATGATTTAACAATACACATACAAACATAATCCGATACTTCACATACAAGCATCCAATGATAGTACACATTAAAATGAATCAATAAACATACAAAGTCTGCAGACGCACAATTATAATAATTGTTCGACAACAACAATTCTTAAATGCATAAAAATTAAATTAAAAGTACAACATAGAATGTGATCTCGATGTCTCAATCACACTCTATGGGAACGTGACTTCCCCTTGCCCTTGCCCTCGCTGCCCTCGCCCTCGCCCTCGCCGCCCTTGCCCTTGCCCTTGCCCTTGCCCTTGCCCTTGCCACCCTTGCCCTTGCCCTTGCCCTCATTACCACCATTCCCGTCGCCATCGCTCTCACCATCGCTCTCGCCCTCGCCCTCCTCATCACCACCGCCACCGCCATCGTCGCGACGTGGCACATCATTGGTCGCCACGTATTTTTTGTCTTTTGCGCTTTTTACTGGTATTCCTTCCCCACAACAAGCAATGGTGGAGGGCAAAACACTTTAGAAAACAACACATTTTGGACCTAGTTGGAGGGAGCGTGGTTTCGATGTTAGTGGCGTTGTCACCGGTCCAACAAGACATCCTAAATCGGGCGAAAATTTAATGGAAAAACACGCATAAAGGTCGGTATTTGTAGTTGCGCCGTAGCGATGGCGGCGGTGGCTGCGGCGGCGGCGGTGGCGATGGTGGCGGTGGGATCAAACGAGGACGCGATGCGGTGGATAAATGTACCTCGGCGGCGTGGCGGAGAGGCGCCGACGAATGGGCGGGTGCGGCTGCGACGACGAGGCGGGCGAGGTCGGGTCGTGGTGACGACGCTGCAGCGCGGGCGACACGAGTGTTGTTCGATGATGATCCGATCCCTTTCACCGCTTCCCAGTAGCGGCGAAGAGAGGCTCCCCACTCCTCCTTGCTCTCGCCTCGGCAGCTCCTTGCTCCTCGGCTCGGTCTCCGCTCCTTCCTCACAAGCGCGTGCGAGCTCCTCGGCAAGTCGCGGCGATAAGAAGACGACGCAGTGACTTTTTGTTACGGAGGAGAAATGGCTCCAATTATCGAACACAGATAGTCCCGTTTGTCACACCAACCGACTAATAGTAAATATCGATCCGGGTTGTAACACCAACCGGCCTTTTGTGACAGGAGAAATGGCGCCAATTATCGGAGCCCAGTGTTAGTCCCGGTTGGTATTACCAACCGGGACTAGTACTCCCCACCTGCCAACCCACGCGCTAATCGACCTATTGGTCCCGGTTGGTGGAACCAACTGGGCCTGAAAACCGTCCTTTTGTCTCGTTACCATTGAACTGGGACTGAAGTTAACCTCAGTCCCGGTTTGATGGTAACCGTGACTGATGTGCCGGGATGGAAGGCCCGTTCCGTAGTAGTGGTATACAGTTGTTAGTGCCTTTATTTAATTGTAAATCAGCAGAGTAGTTTGCTAGATTGGGATGTTTATGAGCTAGATTATATTCTGAAATAGTGCAGATTTAATTGTTCCGTTCTTGATAGTGATTTCAACATTTACTTGCCTGTGATATCTTTGTGATTGTTAACTTGGACGACTGTTTAATAGCAACCAATTAACTAAATTAATCTGAGAGCTACTTTATCAATTCAAAGGTGATTTATTCACTTGATTTGTTGGCTGCCATGTTCTTTAATTGGTCTATCATGTTACTTGGTACTTTGTAGTCCAATTTTGTAGGGTACATGATAATCATATTATCGCATGGCATTGTTCTGTGTTTTCTCATATTTTGGTTATTTGGTCATTTTATTATGCTTATATCGCACTGTGTTCAACATTTAGTCCCGATTCCCCCAACCGGGACACAAGCCCTCCCCACGGTGTATAAAATGTCTAAAGAATATGGTGAACACAAGACTCGAACCTAGAACCTTCTACCACCATGGGACTCCGCACTCACCCAGTAGACTAGGATATGCATTACTTTTGAAATATGTTGGAACGAGCCTTTAGCCGGGACTAATTAATGTGTGTTCGTGCCACCTGGCACGTACCTATCTTCCAAAGCACTCTTCTGTCCTGGTTCGTGACACGAACCGGAACTAATATGGACGAAAAATCATGCTTTTAGCCCTATTGCCATGAACCGGGATTGTTGCCAACATCAATCCGTGTTCATAACTAACCGGGATTGATGGACCGGTATGAAAGACCGTTCCCCTAGTGGTGTTAGCCAATATAATGTAGATGTAGTGATGAACATACTCTTCTTGTGGTGTGGCAAACATCTGCCAACATATTTGGATAAGTGTTACGTAAAGCCAGCATGCACAATGTCAATCCATGTTGTGCCAAAAGGAAGTATTTCATGTGGCACAATCGATGACTTCTTTGTCACCTTGTAGGACTCATTTTTCGTTCATGTTTCTCTCCTATTTGTGACGGATCTAGCAAGCTAGCTAGGGCATATGACATCTAGCATGCATGGTGCTTCACATTATGGATGGCCAAACGGGTGGCCCGGCCCGGCACAGCCCGAAGGAAGGCTATGCCATGCCGAGCCGGCCCAAAATACTAACGGGCCCATCGGGCCCTGTACTAAATAGAGATAATATATGGTAAAAATGATGACTTCAAGCTTTGAACCAGGGACCTCTTGACATCCAAAGCCTTATTGCCACACCTACTAGCCACTAGAACTTGATTTCACTTGTGTTGGTTGTGTCATGTGACATTCTAATATACATATTGATTAATTAAAAATCAGAAAAATTAATCATGCTGTCGTCGGTCTGGTTCGATGTGCTGGCCTTGCCCGAGCACGCGGCCGTCAAGAGGTCGTGCTGCCCCGGCCTGATGCATGTTGTCTGTGTCTTAAGCTTGGGTCGGGCCAAAATGCCGTGCCTCGTGCCGACCCATTTGGCCATCTATACTTCACATGCAACAGTTCAATGCTACAAGAATCCAGAAAAATCCAAGGTTTTCAAATGGGGCCTTCTATTCATACGATGGACCATTTAGATCGCGTTTGGTTAGAAGAAAGAAGAACTATGAAATGACTGGGTTTGAAAAATAAGTTCCTTTACTTGCATGGTTGAAGTACAGTAGGAGAAATGGAAATTTCTTCTTTAGAAGGCCTTAGATAAAGTTTCCCCCACATACTTCATTTCCTTCTATTACCAAACACGCCCCATTGATCCGAGCCAAAATGCCAATTCCAAACCAAACTGAAAACACAAATGCTAATATACAGTAAACCATCCCAACGGGCCGGCCGTACCGCATATATATGACAGAGTTTCTTTATATGTCTCCCCGTGAGCATCGTGTAACCTCCTCCCACCATCAACTATAGTACATTCCAAAAATATTTTTTTTATTCTATTCTACTGATTATTTAGTTTTTATACATACTTTTGTTTTTTCATAATTTTTATGTTATTATATGAAACACCATGATAAAAAAAATTGAGGCATCGTGACATACGACAACACACCACACACACTACGATGGACACTCCTAACACACCACCACATGCTCGCGACACATATTTTAACGTACCACTTTACACATGACACGGCACATCGGATTGACTGAAAATGATTGGATGAACATACTAATTTGGATCAGTGTGGGCTTCGGTGGGCCAAGATTTTAAATTATTTAGGATGCCCAATGTTTTGTAATGTCCACCAACCAACGAGCTATGGCCCATGACTTTCCTAAAAAAATTAGAGCACGACAGCCTAATATGTTGGGCCGAAACTGATGGGGCCCATATGCCCACAGCCTCACAGCCCTCACTCCTCGAGCGTTTCCCTCCACTCCACCTCCCGGGGCGGCGGCAACCTTCCGTTTCTGCTCCCCCGCCTCCTCTTTAAAGTCCTCCCCGAAACCCTAGACAGGATGCCTCTCATTCCCATGGACGACTCGGACGAACCAGCGCCGCCGCCGCCGCCTCGCCTGCCGATCGCGCTCGCCGGAGCGGCGGCGGACGCGAAGCTCCGGCTCGCCGCGGCGCTGTCCCGCGAGGAGGTTGTCCGCCGGCGCCGGCGCCGCCTCCTGCAGCTCTACTCCCTCTATCGCGCCCAGTTCTGGGCGCTCGCGGATGAGCTCCCCGCGAAGCTCGGAGAGTACTGGTGGGAGCACGGGGCCAGCCCCGTCGTCGAGCCGCGCCCGCCTGCTCTGCCTCTGCCGGGGAATTTTGGCGGCGGAGGAGCTGATCCCGTCGCCCAGGGCGCCGCGCGCGGGGCCATGGCGTTCGCTGCCTCCAATTGCGAGCCGCCACCTCCGTGTGAGGATGCCGGCGGTTCTGCCGTCAACTCTGTCGCTCAGGGAGGTAGGGCGGCGTGCTCTTCGGAGAATTGCAAGGCCAAGGCGATGCCCTTCACGCTGTTCTGCTTTGATCACATCCTCCAGGATCCCAAGCAACAGCTCTACAAGCCCTGCGCCTTCGTCACCAGGAAAAGGTATAGTTCTTGGGCCTGCCAAGCTAAGATCGGGTGTTACAATGGCACATTGCCGTCTTCTAATTTTGGTCTGATTCTTCAACCATTTTCTATATGGATATGTTGTAAAATTCGATGGGAGGACAGTGGTTGCTTGGTCGAGATAATTGTGTACATGGATGTAAAATTCGATCCGAGGACAATGGTTGCTTCATCGGGATGATTGTGTAATGACTGAAATTTCTTTGCGAGGACAGTAGCCGCTTGATCAAGATGATTGTGTGATGACTGATTAGGATTGGTAAGAATTTTGCAAATTTTGGTTGTTTTCAGGCATGGCTGTATGTGTTTGATTGTGCATTCTTAATCTATGTTTTGTGTTCTTGTGGACTTCTTTTTAGTACAAATTTGCAGTTTTTCCTGTGATAGGTGCAACTGGGTTTTAAGAAAACTAGGTCAGGCTGAATAATTTAGTGGTTCTATTATGAACTTTATTTTGTAACATGCGATGGGAACCGCAACAGCATCAGATTTGCTGGCATGGTATGCTGTTCACTGTTGATTATTGTGTGTGGTTACTAACCAGTGACCAGGACTCTAGCAGGAATTGGCGGCTTCCTGCCATTTTCCTGGTTTCCTCCTTGAGTAGTAGGAGCTAAAGTAACACCCCTGTCTAGGAATTGATTATATGTGGACTTTAATGGAATTCTAATGCTAAAATGTAAATAAGATGATTGGAATAAAATAACTTCAGAAAAAAATAAAATGAATAGACAGATAGCATACTAGAAAAGGTCTTCACTCAGAGAAGCCGTAACATGTGATGTTGAATTTAGGACAGGACTAATGAGAGTTTTTAACCTACACCTACTAACATTTCATTTTTTTGTACAGGAATGGATGGAGTGATAAAAATATGGATTTGAATAAATTTAACTACCACTGAAAGTATGAATTAATGATGTTGAATTAAGGATGGGACTAATGGGAGTTTCTAACCTACACCTACTACCATTTTATTTTTTATTCAGGAATGGATGAAGGAGTGATAAAATAATGGATTTGAATAAATGTAGCTACCATTGAAAATACAAATTTCAGAAATATTGGACAATAATAATATAGTATAACTTCAGATATCGTATTGCAAGAATTTAATGATGACTTGAAAGTAGCGTGAGTTGTTGAACTCACGAGCTCTGTAGGTGCTCTATGCTTCATCCTTCTATTTATATATAATACTATATGGCATTTCTTGTTTATGGTTGGTCAAATTATGCAATTTTATCTTGCCGGTTAGCTTGACATTTTCCATAAACCTGTTTCTGTTAGTCAAATTCACTCTAGCTGTTTACGGAACAAAAAAGAGTGACGTCTTAGTATGGCTAGGTAGATCTCATTGCACAAGTAGTAAATGCTTAAAAGGGGCATATTGAGGGAAGTGTTATGAGAATTTTAGTTAAGAACTCTAATTTTGTGGATTTGTATTACTTGGTGAATTTATTGCCTAAACACTGTAAAAGTCAAATTTCCTACGGTCACCACATTGTCACGTAGTTGAAGTCAACATGCTGTATCATCTCTGCTAATGGAATTTGTCAACTGATTCATAGGTAGAAGGGTGGTTGTTAATGAAACTTTTGTAGACATTTAGGGATACATTGCAGACAAAAAGCATATTATTCCTGAAAATGATCCCCTATAATAAGGAAACTGCACTAGGCCAGCCTCTGCTTTCAATTTTTCTCTGTTCAAACTTTTGGTCTTCTCCATTTTCAATTAGACAGTTATAAATTCCATCACCCAGGACTTTATTATTATGCTTTTTCATGAAGACTATTGATCAAAACACAAATGAATCCAAAAACTGTTATGTTTTTATAGAAGTGATGATTTTGAGAGTTATATAATCATTGAAATATTCTCTTTATCTGAAGAACCTCTTCACTATTGTAATGTTTATTGCCGCCAATTAAATGAGTTACTTGAAACTAAAAATTCTTCTTCCGCTGGAATTGCGACCTTTACCACAAAGGTGCCGTCCATGGATCAAATTATTTGGATTGGATTTCACTTGCCTGTCTATGGTTCCCTTGCGTGTGCTCGGGATAGGTGTTTTGTATAAATGTTTCTCCGTACAATTAAGTATTCTCCTTTAGTTTTTTCTCTATCTAGAAGTGGAATAGAATAAGCCGGTTGAAGGGTAATGATCATACGTCTGTAATGCATTGTATGCCCCGAAATAGGTCCCATTCTTCTACCCTTTCTAGGTAGTCGATGGCTATTCACAGCTACTACCTTAACACCAAAGAAGAGTTCGACCCAATGCTTTATATCTGTCTTAGTGAATCCCGATTCGACATTAAAAGTGTATTGATTCTTTCCCAATAAACGAAGACTTAGATTAGGCATGTAAAAGGTCAGGTTGCCATGTAATATTTATATGTCTATTCGTTTAGCTTCTGATTGCATCTCTTCATCATATTATTGTTCCTAAATCGTATTACCTGTGTAAACCACTTTCTTATTTTGTTTCTAGTTACCTTCTAACCTAATATTCCTGTATTTTGAACTAAAAGGGAGAAATGATACCAAGATATAGCCCACTGTATTAATTTTCAGGTGAACTTTTGGGATTTTTTTATGGGCAATCCCCGTACTTATTGCGAAACGGTAAATATTAGATCATTTGTTGTGAGATACTGCGTGGAGCTTTATCGATTACTTTGTCTGTAAGTGGCATTATTGATGGCCTCGAAACGCAATATGCGGTTCTTGGAAATTGGAATCACTGAATGATCCATGTGCCTGTGAGCAATGTTCATTGTTCTTTGACACTAAGATGTTAACATTGTTTAGTCGCTTTATTACTTAAAATTGGTTGATTGGAAGATGCCTGGTGTATGCTCTCCGTACTTCAACATATACTTAATGCCGTAGATTGTGTTCTCTTAAGTCTATTCTCTTTTTGTAGACATGTTAGGTCTTCTTGATAGGCATGAAGTTTTGCTCTTCATTTCATACTACTGCTGGGAAATTCAAAGTTATAACAGCTTATGTTGTGTTGTTATTTAATTTGTAACATTTCCCATATTTGATTGTGCTATTCATGATATACGTGATGTTTTGCTTGTCCAAGTATAATTATTCACTTTTAGGTTAAGCTATTGGCTATATTTGACTGGCGTTAAAGATTAAAGAAAACAAGTTTGTGAATTTTAATTCCAATTTTAATAGATGGAACATTGTTTTTTAACCAAGGCATTCATGGGTTTTCGCACTAGGCATGTTTTCTCAGACCACCTTTTCTTAAGAATAATTCATCTCCTTTATAAGCATTTTGTGTATGTCTCATTCAATGCGTTTATTCTGATATTTTCTTCAGTAGCATGCCAAAAGGAGAAGAAATTTGTGGAAAACCAGTCCTGAGAGGCATTACTCCGTTGCGTTGTTCTGACCATGATCCAAAAGCTCAAAAAAACATTATAGAGGCTCTGAAAAATGTTGGAATCAACCTGCCCTTGACAAGAAAGAGTGTTCCGAAATTGAGCCTCCTGATTTCTGAAACAGTCCGCCAAATTCAGATGAAAAGAATGCAATCCTTGGATGGTGCAAAGACTGCACCATCGCATATATCATTGAATTGATTATTTTGGATCAACATTTGATCCCAATGTACATGATGGCCATACGGAGATGGAGATGACCTAGGGTACATATCTGGTGTCAAAATGCACCTCATCATCGAAAGGAATAAAAATGAACAGTGCAGAAATGTTGTTCAACTTTGAGCAATTGGCCTGTTGTAAGCTACCCTCTTCATTCCTTGGAAGGAGAAGACTAATTTTGGACTTTGAGCACCCAGCAGTCACAAGAGGTATGCAAAGTAGTGACTGAATCAATTTTGTTCTTTTGACATATTAATCCATTGATGCATATCGATAAACATTGTCCCCAAAATTTCTTATTTGTTTCTGCAAATCTGAACTGCATATGGAAGTGTCTTTTGTTTACTTTTGTGAATGAAATCGCTGACTGCATTGGTTTGTATCGTGCTTCATTCAGGCAAGTTAAGGAAAGGTCCTTCGCTTTTATTCCATTAACCCCAAGTGCCCGTAGATTTGTCTGTGTTTTTAGTATTTCGTCCCTCCATGCTGAGCATGTATTTATGTGCATGGTGCAGTTGGTAATACTGCTCTGCTGATACATTGTTGTATTGAATTATGCAGGAATGTACAGAAAGAAGTTGAAGGAATCGGAGGATTGTGTTCTTTCTTTGGCTAGATCAGGCTGCCCTGATGAATTTTATACCTGTGTTCTCCTCTAATCTCTAGTGTTTAGTCCACCCAATTGGGGAATGTTCATGATTTTGACTGTATGTTGTTGCTCAATGCTAATGATTATACCCTTATGCGCTGTGTTATTCACGTTGTTCATACGTATCATCGAAGCTTTGTGATTATGATGGGTTAGAGATGTATATAGTCGGGAGAACATTTGGCAATGGCCACCGGATACCCGTTGGTTATACGGCTTGCAAGCTGGTCGGAGCTGGGCGGACTTGGTTGTTTATGAATTGCAGTGTTTTTGAAGAAAAAAAAGAGTAAATTGCATCACAGGTCCCTGAACTTGTACCTTCATTTCGGATAGGTCCTTGAACTATGAAACAAGGCATCTGGGTTCCCTGAACTTGCAAAACCGTTTCACCTGGGTCCAAATGAGGTATAAGTAGGCGGTTTTGTGATTTTTTTCCAAAAAAAAAAATTCAAAAAATCCCAAAAAGTTTTAAAAATAGAAAATCCTAAAAATATTAAAACAATATTAAAAAACCATTATTGAAAAAAAAATCATAAGTATCGAAAATATTGAAAAAAATTCGAAATACCAAAAAATCATTAAAAAATCCCAAAAAATATTGAAGAAATTGAGAAAAATAAAAAACAAAAAGGGAAAACCAAAAATAGAAAACTCTTAAAACTAAAATATTTTAGAAAAATCCAAAAAAAAAGACTAGATTTCACCATCAAAAATCCAAAATAGCATTTTTTTAAAGAGAAACTCTAAAATATTTTAGTTTTAAGGGTTTTCTATTTTTTGATTTTTGGTTTTTCCTATTTTTTATTTTTGTTTTTTTTATCAATTTCTTCAATATTTTTTGGGGATTTTTTGAGTTTTATGAATTTTTAGTATTTCGCATTTTTCAATATTTTCGATACTTATGAATTTTTTATACTTTTTCAATAATGGGTTTTTTAATATTTTAAAATCTTTTTAGGATTTTTCTATTTTTTTGATCTTTTTGTGATTTTTCTAAAAATTTTAAAGTTTTTTGCCTAAAAAAATTTACAAAACCGCCTACTTATAACTCATTTGGACTCAGGTGAAACGGTTTTGCATGTTCAGGGACCCCAGATGCCTTGTTTCATAGTTCAGGGATCTATCCGAAATGGAGGTACAAGTTCAGGGACCTGTGGTGCAATTTACTCAAAAAAAATTATGAGAGCTGTAACAGCTGTTTACATGTCGTAGCAGTATGTGGCGCGATGCTCCCACTTATTTGGACGCTGTGGCCATGTTCTCTGATTCGTTTAGCATAAGGGGTTTCAAAGGAATTACGTTCTCTGATTCGTTTAGGTGGATAATGAGTTTCAGAGGAATTATGCGTGAAACGTGCTAATTCATCTTGATTCAAGCTTATAATATGTAGGTTATGTTGTTTAGCATGACTTTAATTTTCCCCATGTCCTAGTCCATATTGAAACCCATGGTGCACTGCATGGGTCTTTAGGCCATAAAAGGTTTAAATAGTGTATTATATTAAAGATGGCCATGGACAGAACATTGTCGTATTGTTAAGTGTTTATATAAAAAATCTGTTTCAATTCACGTATGATTATACAAGTTTTTCAATAATCGGATGTTACAGCTCATTTCTCGAGAACATCACTTAGCACATAGGCATTTAACCCAAATGTTGGGGAATAATGGCATAGAAAAGGTACACCATCAATAAAAGTGGGGCTAGGTAGATTAAGGCCCTCTTTGGTACCACTTCGAATCTTCTTAAAAGTTTTTAATTTTTAGCTCAACCGAACAAAATCGAACCATGAACCAAACAGGACATAAACAATGTAGATCTTAAATATGTTTTTGTTGAATTTAATTGGTTGTATCGAGTGTTACTATGAACTAATGGGTGTAATTACACCCGGACCACCGTGTTAGTACATTATGAAAAAATAGTCACAGGGTCACGAATGTAAAAAAAAAAAATAAAAAAATTTCCTTATGAAGTTCGCTTCGAGCTATTCTTCGTTGGCATAGGAAGGGCGAAATCTTCCCAAGAGAACAAGTGATCCACTGACAGCGGCAGCTGACGCAACTCATTGCCTACAGGCTACAGATGTTAACTATGCTTTGCGCAGACGCAGCCAGCTTCCTTGCCACCACAGACTCCGCTCCGGCTCGCCGGCGCAGCGACCGGTGGAAGCGCCGCCATGCTGTTGCGGTATCCGAAGACGGGGCAGCCTCGCGATGGCCTGCCCATGTCGACCGCCTCGCCGGTGACCATGTCGTAGCGCAGCACCCTCTCCGTCGACGACCGCATGGCTCCGATGTACACCCACCTGTCGCTCTCCACCCCGAGCGGCCACAGGATCCAGGCCGCGAGCCTCTCCAGCGGCGGCCTCCCCGACCTAAGCTTCATGGCGAGGCAGGACCGGAACGCGTCGCCGCTCGCCGCCATAATCTCTCGCCATGTCATCCGGTGCTGCAACTCCCACTCCCAGTGGTGGTCGATGTCGACGGCGGCGGCGCCGCCGCTCCTCTTCATCACCAGGCGGTACACCGCCAGCGCGTCCTTGCCCAGGGCCGCGCACACCAGCCGGCGGCCGTCGGCGGAAGCTCCAATGGTGTGGCGGATCCAATAACCCCGTTCAAGCCATTGCATCTTGATAATTCCGGCTGCGCCGGTGGCGACGTCGAACCAGAGCATGCCGTCGATGTAATCGAAGAACAGAATGCCGTCCGCGTAGACCACCTCCTTGCACGGCCACCACGGGTTCATGTTACCCGCAGTAACCGCCACCTTGGTGTCGGGCGTGACCCACCGGCCGGAGCCCGAGAAGAAAACGGTGAAGCGGAACGTGAACCCGCCGCCGTCGTCGAGCTCGGCCCGGAACGGCTGGACGATCTTGAACTTGTGCGCGTCCACCGACGGGTCGAACGCGAGTCCGACGGTCATGTACTCGCAGACGTGCTCCCCGCCGCCGGGGATCGGCCGGGCCTGCCGCGTCGCCGGGTTGGCGACGAAGAGGGTGTTCGGATTCTTATCGACCCAGTAGGAGCTGTGGCAGAGGCAGAGGAGGCCATTGGTGGACGCGAGGACGACGACGTTGTCGGTCAGGCTCGAGCGCCAGTCCAGGGCGCAACCCAGGAAGTCGAGGCTAGAGGAAGGGATCCCGACGGTGGCCGGCGTCGACGACTGCACGACGAGCTCGTTCGCGCACACGTCGATGAGCGCGGGGCACGGCGGGCAGAGCCTGGCCTGCTCGGCGGCGAACTTGGGGTCGTCGGTGAGGACGGAGCGGTGGAGCTTGGACAGCGCCCTGAGGCGGGCGACCTGCTTGAACGGCAGCCGCGGCAGGACGGCGTAGCAGATGACATCGTCCGGGATGGAGAGCTTCGGCAACGCCGCCGCCTTGGGTGCTCTTGGACCCATGATGATCAGCGAAACCGGCAAAAGGCAGTACTATAACAGATGGGATACGTACGTACGGCTGCAGAAGTGTTCCATACCTCTATTTCGTTGCTCAAGTGGACAAGGCAATGGGACTTGTTTGAGGTAGGCTTGACAGGGTTGTAGTTTGGATTACATCCGGCTAATTCCAAGTCAGGCTCTCAAGGCCGTGCATGCCACCTGTTGTATATGATCGAAGGCTTACAAGCCGATCCGATTTTTCAGGGAGCCCAACAAATGTGTCCTAATCGGGGGCGTCTATAAAAGGGAAGGCGACGCTACCTATCGATAAGCCATCTCTAATCACAATCAACTCGTCGCAAAACCACCCCTAAAACCTGTTCCGATCAGGGAGGCGCTGTAACAGCTGGAAGGCCAGCACGACACCATGCACCGCGAGGAGCTAGCTCGTCGGGAACATGACACTGCGAACGTCTCCCAACGTCCACTACATCCTTGCTGCACCGGCTGGTCCTCACGTGGGCTACCGCGACCTAATTCATCCATGACATCACCTAGCAACCGTGAGCCCTCTCCTATTGTTTTTGTTTTAGATGCTCTAGAGATTGGCTAAGTCCTTCACGTCTAGCTTCCACATTATAAGATGCTTAGAGCATCTCCAAGAGTGTCCAAAAAATAGAGTCCTAAAAGGCTGGTTTTAGGACCTCCCAAAAAGTTTTAGAAGATAAAAAACAAACCCTCCCCCAACAGTTCCCAATAATTAGTGCCAAAAAAACAAATGTCGTACGTAGGCGCCGACTGCCGATACTACGCCGGAGTCAAAACATTCCCCAGCTCTCCAATGTCGGGAACGGGGACGCCGCCACCACGCCCGCGGCCCGCCGAGCCGACCATCGCCTCCAGCTCAAGCCGCAGCGACGAGTACACCGCCTCCTCCGCCTCCGTCCCCATTGTGGCTGCGGCTCGGGCCGAGGTCTTGCGCTCCTGACTCGCCGGCGCCGGCTGGCGGTCGAGCAAGAAGGCGGAGGTGTCAAGCAAGAAGGCGGCCGCGGTGGCGACAATGACGAGGCTGGATCGGCGCCGGGGACGGAGAGGCCGGTGATCTCCTGCACCATGCGTTGGAAGTTGGCGGTCGGCGCCGATGTAGGTGGTCTGCGGCGGGCGGGACGGCCGCGCGCTTGAGACGCGCCCGTCGCCGTCGCCCGCAGCGCGCTGGCCTGGCCGAGCTCGGCTTACACCGCCCGACGCCGGGCGTCGTGAGCGATCGCCACGGAGGCTAAGGAGGTGGTGGTGGTGGTGGAGGAGGACGGTGTCGGGAGGCGGTGGCGCCAACATTGAGGCACGGAGCGCGAGGTGAGCGCCTCGCTCGATGGCGGCGGCGGGGAGAGCCAGCGGCGTAGGGCCACGGCTCTCGCGCTGCACGGGAGAGCCAGCGGCGGTCGGCCAAGCGGAGCGGCCTCTCGGCGACAGGATCTTCTCCGCACCGACTAGATCCTCGTCGCCTGATGTAGGTGGTCTGCGCGCGTGGGGCGGCCGCGCCCGTCGCCGTTGCCCGTCGCGCTGGGCCTGGCTGAGCTCGGGCTTGCACCGCAAACGCCGGCGCGTCGGCAACACCGCCGGCGGAAGGAGGCGATGACGCCGCACGAGGATGAAGAGGATGGCGCGAGAAACGATTTTGCCGCGGTCCCGGAACGAACTCGAGGATTGGGAGCTCAGAGGCCTGGCGCAAATCTGAGGACGAGGAGGGCATGTTTTGGGCGAGCGAATATATTGGGCACCGGTTTCGAGAGCTGTTGGAGACTATTTTTTATTGATTTTAGCCAAAAACTGGTTTAGGGAAAGAATTTTGGGCACTGTTGGAGATGCTCTAATACACCAATATGCCTTGGTGTCCGTGTGGCCTCCCTCTCCATCTCCTTTGCCCACTTCCTATCTGCTGTCCCTATCTTGTCTTTTTCTATCTATTCCTTGCTCTCTTTTTTGCCACGCAAAACAGAAACAGAGTTGAGCAAAGTGATGAGGCTCGACTCGCCGGCACGCTTTGACGAGCAAAGCTGGAGGGTTGCAGACCCCATATCGCAACCGGCACTCACCGAACCTGACGAGCTCCTGCATAGATCTCGCGACCTCCTGTCGACAGTCTCTTCTAGCCCGGCGGAGCTCTTCCCTGATGCGAGTGCAAGTGCACAACACGTACGGATGAGTACGTGGTTATATCTGGTAGCTGCACTTGGAGACAACAACGACCATATGGTCCGCCTAGGGCCGGAATTTTTTTTGGCTCGCAAATAGCTTGGGTTTAGCTAATTTGCAAACGAGCTTAAACCAGGCCTTCTTTCTAACTCATGTCTCCAAACGATCCCAAGTTCTCACTCAATTCATTTGCTTGGAATATGAATGGTTGTTACTACTCATAGCAATCTTCGCCGTGCTTATCTCACCATAAATCCTACGGCCTACCAATCTCCACCCAATCCCACCTCTTTCTCGATTCCCATACCAACCGGTCCAAAGTCGGAAGTCCAAGGACTTCTAAATCTTGAAAGGCATGCCTTTCCCTTATCAAAGATGATGCATGAACATCCCAATTTAGATTCTCCACCATTCTTCTCTTATACGTCTCCATCGAACACATCTGTAGATCAGCAAAAAGCATTAACGTCGTCGTACAGAGTAACTCTTCGTCGTACATAGTAACTCTACATGAAAACCCGGCACAAAATTTCCATAACAGGAGGACAAAGATCCTATTAATCCATGAATAGATCGAGGATCACAGGTACCAACTCTACCAGATACAGCGCCAACAAAGTCGTCAAAGGCAAACATCGCGCTGCATAATCTTTGAAGGAAGCTTATTATGAAACTAAATTTACCACGAAAGATAGGATGGGTAGGAAACCATAACCCTAGAAAACCAGATCTAACAAAAAATCTAAAACTTCAAAACGAGAAGAGGGTCCTATTACATCACTAACTCCGATGAGATCGCAAGAATTAGAGGGGCGAGGAGACTGGTAACTTAATTGGCTGCTTGGCTCCCGACAATCATCCGCTATTTTAAAATTCGTAGCGGTAGGACCCACTTATGTGTTAGGATTAGTATCATTAGAGCCAACCAACACGCTAGGAAACGACGGTAGACTTGACGCTCTGAACCATCGAGAATGAATGGAAAACCATCGGGATAAGTCATTCTCGATGCGTTTTTCTATGCTAGTCGTGCTCCTAATGATATCCCGTGAACATCACCTAAAGATACACCACAAAATGCCAACTTACATGAGGCCATCACATTGGAAGCTCGAAAAACCAACATTAGATTTTTTTTCGATGACGTCATTTATTGTATAAACCAACATTAGATCTTCAGAAACATTAATATTGATGTTATTTTATTATTAAAATAAAATAAGGTGGTGACCATCAAATGAAAAGCCTAAATGTGTTGAACCCTCGAGACAGGTATCTCTCTCGATACCAAACCATTGAGAATAACTTTTTCTCTCGACTGAGTTATCTCCATGGTCATTTCTTGACGGATGGCCGTACTTTACTACCGCTGCGCATCTGCAGCCATCATTCTTGCCATCACAGAGTCCGCTCCCGCTCGCCGGCTCAGTGACCGGTGGAAGAGCCACCATGTGTCCATGTTGTTGCGGTATGCGAAGGCGAGGCAGCCTCGCGATGGCCTGCCAATGTCGGCCGCCTCACCGGTCACCATGTCGTAGCGTAGCCTCCTCTCCGTACAAATGCCTGCAGTCGGCGCCATCACTCCGATGTACACCCACCGGTCGCTGTCCATCCCGATCCGCCACAGGATACACCTCGCGAGGCTCTCCAGTTGCTGGCCATGGCCGTCATCATCTCCACCCATGAACCGAAACGCGTCGCCGCTCGCCGCCATCATCACCCCTATGCCTCCCAATGCTACAACTCCCAGTGGTACGTATAGTGGATGCCGGCGTCGGCGGCGCCGCTCTTCTTCACCACCAAACGGTACACCGCCAGGGCGTCCTTGCCCAGGTCCGTGCACACCAGCTGCCGCCTGTCGTTGGAGCCGCCGATGATGCGGCGGATCCACGGCCCTCCGACGATGAGCTATCAAGATGCCATGGCCCCCTCGAGGCGTAGCTGGAGCTATCGATCGATGATGAATTGATGATGCGTCTGCAGGCTGCGGCGACGTCATCCCAAAGCACGAGCAGGTCGTTGGTGTAGTGGAAGTACAGAACGCGCGCCGTTCGCGTAGGCCACCTTCTTGCACCACGACGGTGAGTTGAGCTTACCCGTGGTCACCGTCAAGGATATTTATTTCGGTGGAGCAAAAATCTCGGCGCCCAGCGAAATTCCCGGATTTCGGGAATTTTGAAAATTTCGACCGAAATTTCGATCAAATAACTGCGAACTGAAACACAAATCCGGCAGGAATTTTTTGAATTTTGACCGAAATTTGACCGAAATTCCGGGCGAAATTTCGGTTCACTTTCGACGGAAAAAAACTGTCACTTGCACAAAAGAAATTGAAATTAAAATAGCAACCGCAGCTTTACAAAAATTACAAAAAAACTAGCATCATGATATTGTTGTATATTGGACTAAGAAAGCCTATTTCAAGCTTAACGGCATGGCCAACAATCTGGATATAGCTGACATTCATGATATATAAATGACAATGCTAATTTTTCCCGTAACTTTGCAGCGCAGTTCCATTAAAAAAATGAAATGCACTCTGTAAGTTCAAAATGCATTAGCGTACACTGTCTGTATACATGGTAGAATCGCATTACTGGAAGCAAAAATCAATTTTGTACCGATGAACCTTCATCAAATACTGAATCAAAGGCGCCATCTACCATCAGAGGATTCGTGGTGTCTATACATACTTGGACCGGAGATGCTCGGCGATGCTCGGCGATGCAGGGGGTAGCCGGTGCCCGGTGGAGCCGTGGAGCCGTGGAGGGGAGGCGGCGCGCCAGGGGGAGGAGGCAACGAGGCAACACTGCGGTGGCCGGTGGAGGAGAGGCGGCGCGCCAGGGGGGAGGAGGCTGCCGGAGCTGGAGGCGGCGAGCCTGTCGGCCAGACGCAAACTTCATGGTGCGGGTCGCCGGCAGGTGGATGGGAGGCGGTGCTCCAGGGGGAGGAGGCAACGAGGAAACGCTGCAGTGGCCGGTGGAGGGGAGGCGGCGCGCCAGGGGGGAGGAGGCTGGCGGAGCCTGGAGGCGGCGCGCCCGTCGGCCAGAGTCCAGACGCAAACCTTTTCAGCCGCCGCCTCTGTTTGGGGAGAAGGGGGAGAAGGGGCATCAGCTAGGTTCTTTGACCAGATGGGGTAGAAAATGGGCTGAAATTGGGCCAGTTTGAGCCATATGTCATTCAAATCGGGCCGAAATTTTTTGACCGAAATGGGCCCATTTCGGGTCTGCTCGAAAATTCCGGATTTCGCGAAATTTCGGTGAAATTTCGCCGAAAAAAAAATCCCTGGTCACCGTCACCCTGGTGTCGGGCGTGACCCACCGGCCGGAGTCTGAGGAGACGACGACGAAGCAGAACTAGTTCGATCTAGTCATGCTCGCCGCCGCCATCGTCAGTGAACTTGGACCGGAACGCCTGGACGATCTTGAACTTGCGCGCGTCTACCCACGGGTCGAATGCGAGGCCGATGCCACTGTCTGGGCTGACGTGCTCCGCGGCGCCGGGGATCGATCGGTCGGGCCTGTCGTGTCGCCGGGTTGGCAACGAAGAAGGGGTTAGAGTTAATCTAGTATTGTTAGTTTATCCATAGTCTCGAGTCCAAGTATCAATCTTGTTTATTAGAGTTTGTTACGTAAAGAGGTGTAATTCTACTTTGGTTGTTGCGGAGTGCAACAGAGTCCAGGTTACCGGTATGGTATTCTCCATCACGCGGCGTACGTGATGGACGTCACGCAGTGTGCGTGCCGCCTATATAAGCAGGCGATGTAATCAGCCGAGATGCATCAATCCAAATATCCAATCAAGCTTCCTTAATCACGTTTTTCCTCTTCCACGTTTTCATTTAGAAAACTTCTCCGGTGTTTGCAGATAAGGAGGGCCGTCCAATGGATCAGATCGGACGCACCACAGTGATAGGTACGGAGCCATAGGTACATAGGTACCGGCACAGGTACATAGATACGAAGGGTACAAAGGTTATTTCGCATTGAGTTAATTAGGGTTCATTTCGGCCGTCTCCATTCCTGCGACCAGTCCGGTCCGGAGAAGATGCAGGCCGAGCCGCTCCCGCGTTCTTCCCCTCCGTCGCCGGCGACCTCGTCGGAGGCGTGAGAGAGGGGTCGTGCTCCTCCTCCCAGTACTTCCTTTTCTGCAGCACCGGTGAGCACGCCGTCGTCGCGCTGCCACCATCCTCCTGCCCGACGCCTTGCCCCCGAGTCGCGCCGCCTCTCCTCACTCTCCACCATTCAGTGAAGATGTGTATTTCAGATTTTGAACACCTTGTAATGGATGAATTTCCATGTAATAGATGTGTATTTCAGTTTCAGTTTGCAATCTATACACTGTATGAGGAAACTAGAGCTCCAAGATAAGTTGTTGGAACCCTCTGTAGCTCAAATTAGGATTTGTGTATTTGTAATTTGTAATTTATGCATGCCTGAAACATTTTATGCTTGTACCTGCACATGTATTGACAGGTTATTAGTACATGCTTGAACTGAATACGTTCAGCAATGCTTCAGTTCAAGCATTCTGATATGGTTGCTCCAGGAGTGTCATGACCTGAAGTAGAGAACTTGTAGTGAGCTCTGTGCTTGCAGCCTGTTTAAATGAGTTGAAATGTTCCTAATGCTCCTAGAACTGAACACCTGGAGCTTTACAATCTTCTTATGCATCGGTTTTTTCATGCATTGTTGAGTTCCAGGCTGAAATGAGTTGGACTTGAGTTTCAGGTTGTCAGATTCAGTGATTTTTTTTTTGCAGAAAAATAGCTGAAACATGTTGGATGTTCATTCCAGAAAAAATATGAATGCATTTGAGGCACAATGGCCATGACAGAACAACCACTCTGAATCTGATATGCATAAAAAATAGTACCTAAAAAAAACAATGCCATGGGAAGCTTCAGGCCATGGACAGATATAGCAAACTGAACAGGTGCTCTGTTCATGTAAATTTAGAAACATGTCAAGCTCCAGGTGCTCTGTTTTCTTAGGCTTGTACTAGTGTATATGAGTTTGTAAAACTCCAGGTGCTCTGAAATTCTAGAATTTGGATGAATTGTATGACTATGTCTCTGTTCTGTTCAGCTTGTCCTGGTATCTTCAGAGTTGTATGACATGGCTATTTGCTGGACATTGTATCTTGTTCTTTTTGGATAAGCTCCATGCCTATTCTTTCTGGAAAATTTGAGTATGTCTAATTGTGCTTAAGTGCTTTTATCTGGAATGAGCAAGTGTGCTAGTGCCAAAGATGTCTAAACAAGCACTCTTGTTTCAGAATACTCTTGTTTCATATATCTTGTAATTGGCTATGTAAATTTTCTAGTTTATAATGCTCCCAGGTCAGGGTTAGAATTCAGCATGTTATACATACTCTTGTTTGTTCACCAAAGGGGCATAATCTGAAACAACAAGAGATTGAAGCAATGAATTGGGCCAGCCTTGTACATAATCTGAAACAACAAAAGATGCCACCATCGGGATAATAAAAGTGTCATCTTTTCAAAAACATATCCATTCAGCCATCCATTCAGATAACAAAGCACTTGTACATACACAAATCTCAGGAAAGTGCAATTGGAATACATAAGCCTGGTTGGACATACACAAATCTGAGAAAAATCTACCTAATTTGGGCTACTAACATACATTTGAGCAAAAAATGTGCTCATTTCAGGAGAAAAACACAACAGTACATACACCATTGTTGAGAATTTCATTTTCTTTGCCTTGTCAGCGCCAGCTTCATCTGCTCGCTGCAAGCAAACCATGGACGGAGTGGTGGAGGTCACAAATCGGAGCCTCGGAGCACTAATCAAAAGACGGGAGGGGAAAAATGATTTTTTTATGGAGGAGAGATCGGATTGGGTTTCCCCGCGGACCTGAGGTAGTACGGGAAGTCGTCGAAGGAGACGCCGCTCTCGCGCCCGTCGACGACCAGGCGGCGCAGTTCCGCCTCCACCTCAGCCCCCGCGCCGCCGGTAGTCGGAGCCGGCGCCGGCGCGGCCAGGCGCCTAGCGCCTCTCCGCGCCGCTCCTTGCCACAGCCGCTCGTCGCCGGGAAGGGATTTCGATTTGAACGAGGAGGCGAGGTGCAGTAGGGCAGGGATCGACGGAGAGGGGTCACGGGGGACAGAAATAAACAAGTATAATTACCCCGCTAATTCCAAGTAATTACCCACCTGTCACCGCTTTACAAAATTTCCACTTCGCTTGATGCCCCTGCTGCAATCAACGTTCCACGTTTTGACACATCATAGGTACCTCCAGGTACCTCGCAAACACCGTAGCAAGGCTCTTTGAATAAAGCTCACATCATTCTGCTTAGGAAAAAAGATGATGCGATCAGTACGAGGGACTTAAGGCCAATTAGCCTTGTGCACAGTTTTGGAAAGTTGCTTAGCAAGTTGTTGGCTAATCAGTTGGTGCCTCACTTGAAAAACATTGTCTCGCATGCACAGAGTGCATTCATTCGGAAGAGGTGCATACAAGATAACTTCCTGGCCGTCTCTAACTCGATAAGATACCTTCATAAGAATAAGAAGCCGTGCTTATTCCTAAAGCTCAATTTTGCAAAGGCCTTCGATTTAGTGGGATGGGAATACATCTTGGAGCTTTTGCAGGCAATGGGTTTTGGCCCAAACTGGACCAACTGGGTGACTCGAATTTTATCGTCATCCTCCTCAACAATTATGATCAATGGAAGTTTAGGAAGAAGCTTCAAGCATAGAAGGGGGTTAAGGCAGGGGGGACCCTTTATCGCCTTTCCTCTTCATAATCGCAATCAGCCCTTTGCAGTTGCTCCTTCGGAAGGCTAGGCAATCAGCCCTTTGCAGTTGCTCCTTCGGAAGGCTAGGCAAATGTCCTACCTTAGCAGTATCAGTGACAAGATTGACAAAATGCAAGTATCGATGTATGCGGATGACGTGGCCTTATTCCTTAAGCCCACTTGCAAGGACAGTGCAGCTTTGCTGTCAGTTTTGGAGATATTTGCTAAGGCATCTGGACTAATGGTGAACTTGCAGAAGTGTCAAGTGTTTCCCGTACAATGCAACATCCAGACTATGCAAGCCATCATTGCGGCTATGCCCATGCAACTATCCCACTTTCCCTGCACCTACCTTGGACTCCCCCTCAGACCGACAAAATTAAAGAAGCACGATTATCAGCCTTTGCTAGATCGGATTGGCAAAAGAGTGGCCGGGTGGAAACACAAGCTATTGTCCAAGGCAGCGCGTTTGGTTCTTGTAAATTCGGTGGAAAATCGACAACCTAAGGCGAACTTTCTTATGGGATGGGTCCTCTAAATCCCTTGTGAACTGGTCCAAGGTGTGTATGCCGAAGGATTATATATGGAGGGCTCGGAATAAAAAGCTTAGAATTCTTCAGCAGGGCTCTAAGGCTGAGGTGGTTGTGGTATTCCTGGGACGATGAGGACAGACATTGGAAAGGGACTCCTCTCCCTTGTGATGATTCAAACTGCAAACTTTTTGAAGCTAGCTACACAATACACCTTGGAAATGGAATGAAAGCAAGGTTCTGGAGCGATGGCTGGTTACAAGGGATGAAGCCCCAAGGGCTCGCTCCGCTATGTTTCGCTAAGTCAAGGAGGAAGAACCTCACAGTCTTGGAGGCACTAAGTAATGATCTATGGATTACAAGCCTAAATCATCTTGAAACCTTGCCGGAATTGATGCAGTACATCGAGTTATGGACTAAGATTCAACAAATTATCATGCAAGCGGATGTGCCTGACACCTGCACGTGGAGATGGACCGCAAGTGGCAAATATTCGGCGGCGTCAGCTTATGCAATTCAATTCTCAGGAAAGATAAACTATGGCTTCAGAACTGCAGTTTGGAAAGCGAATACTGAGCCAGTGTTGTTTTTTCATGTGGACTGCTTTGCAAGACAAGATCTTAACTGCCGGAAACCTTCATAAGAGAGGGTGGCCGAATCTCCACATGTGTCCCCTTTGCGGTTCAATTAATGCAAGAGACCACCGACAACCTCCTGCATGCTTGCCCTTTTGCAAAATTAATCTGGCGGCTTGTGCTATCCAAGATGAGTCCACCGTTATTGCAGCAGCCTGCTGCCCTTCCTAGCTTAGAACAATGGTGGCTCTTGGAAAGGAAAAAGGTTGCAAAGGGAGCAAGACGAAATTTTGACGGAGTCGTTTCCTATACCAGCTGGAACATTTGGAGAGAAAGAAATAATCGAGTGTTTCGCAATGTCTACAACTCGTATCTTCAAGTGTTTCAGTTAATCAAAGCTTTGGAACATTCGTAATTCAAGACGGGTCACAAATCAGATTCTGGAAAGACAGGTGGCTGGGTAATGCAACCCTGCGTGAGCAATATCCTTCTCTATATAACATAGCTCGCCACAAACAAGACACTGTGGCTGAGGTCTGTAGTTCCTCGCCCATTAATATTTCGTGGTGCAGAGATCTCATAGGCAACAAGTTAGCAGCATGGAACGAATTACGTCCACGTATCGCTAACATAGTGCTCAGCCAGGAACAAGATGAATTTCGTTGGAACTTACACCCTACTGGACAGTTCTCAGTGAAATCTCACTACCTAGCCATGATAAATAATGTTGTCCCAAACTTGAACAACTTCTTTGGAAACTAAAAGCCCCACTAAAAGTTAAGATTTTTCTTTGGTATCTACGGAGAGGTGTGGTGTTGACAAAAGATAACCTAACTAAGCGCAATTGGCGAGGTTACAAGAAATGTTGCTTTTGTTCTAAAGATGAGACGATTCAACATTTGTTTTTTTATTGTCATTTTGGCCGAGCAATATGGTCCATCACACATGCGGCTTCAGGTCTTCCGCAACCCTGTAGCGTGTCTCATATGTTTGGGAATTGGATATGGGGTATAAGCAAAGAAATGAAACCGTTAGTCCTACTAGGAGCGGCGACTACTTGTTGGTCGTTATGGCTTTGTAGGAATGACTATGTCTTTCAAAGAAAACTTAACCCTTCTCCTTTGCAGGTTATCTTCTCAGTTATACATTGGCTCCGTTCATGGATTATTCTACAAAAACAAGGTTTACAGGATTTGGTTACAGTGGCGTCGCAACGCTTGGCTCAAGTGGCCAAGGAGTTTTTTACCCAGGCACATGGGTGACGGTCTAGTCTACGGATTGACAGTCATTAGTGTCTTCGGTCTTTGTTCCCTTTTCTTTTCTTTTTTGTTACATTTGGCTGTGTGCATTTTGATAATGCAGAGGCCGGGAATGTGGTTCAAGGTGTTTGTATCAGCTTGATGTAAGGACCTTGAATTGAATAAAATTTCCCTTATCGAAAAAAATAGATTCAAGGCCATGGGGAGTGTTGTTGATGACTATGTCTGATTAGGTTTCTTTTTCTTCCTAGGTTCTTGTACAGTTTTTTTGGTTTTTATTTTTTGTGGCTGCTTGCGCCGCTGTTTGTTGCGGCCTCACAGTGTTTTTTGCTTTTGCCTTTTCTCATCATCTTAGGCTATTCCCAGTGCAAAGTATCATATTTCAATATCCAAGAATGCCATATAGAATGAAAAGTACGATACTGCTAGAAAGAAACACTCTCTACAATGCATGATACCATACTCATATTTTTAAAACAATTAATTTGTGTGATGTTGTGTCTATGAGAGTGGACCCATGGCATTGGATTTTGTGATATGGCCTAAGATATCGTGCCAAAGCAGTATCTTGCTCAAGATACAGCTTTCTTCTCCCTCCTATTAAATGTTATGCCACATCAGCAAAAATTCCTATGTGGCATCTCATTAATGAGTATGATACTACCCATTGGGAATAGCCTTATTATACAACGCGCTACCGTTGCTCCTGCCCGGCTGCCACGCGTCCCCCGCCACGTGCCGTGCTTCGGTTCGCTCGCACCAGCTCGCCGTTCGGCCGTTCGCCTGCGCCCGTTCCCTGGATCGGACGGCTCCCCAAATCCTTGCGCTTTCTCGCTGGGTCGTCTTCTTCGCCGCTCGGCCCGTTTCGCCCTCATCCTCAGCCGCGTGCACGCCTAGGGTTCCTCCTCACCGCCCACGCTGCCCCCTTCTGCCCCCACTGGCGCCGCCTCCTCCCCTTCGTCCACCTCCGCTTCCCCTAGTGGCGCCGCCGTCCCCGAGCTCCTACTCTCCTCCCTTTCCACACATAGCACCATGCCGCCCTTCTTCGCCTCCCACTTCCTCCTGTTTCCTCACCTCCTCCGTGCCGCCCGTTCATATAGGACCCGTCTCACCGGCGCCGCCCCTTCTCGCTGGCCCACCGCATCGGACGCCGCTCTCTCCTTCTCGATCCACTGAGGGAGACCTTGGGCTTCTTCGCTAGCCGAGGGACACCGGATGTAACATCCCAAATTTTCAAAACCAAATTTGGCACGTTAATAATTTCATTAAAATGCATAACTAAAATATTAAACTATTTACGTGTTGAAAAACATCATGGCATCATCATTGCATGTAACCTTTTCAAGATGGTTTGGGTCATTAATTTGTAAAGTAAAAATCATTGTCATGGGTGTCGGTTATTTAAAGGTATAAATATTTTCATGGGTGCATTTAGAAACTTTCAAACCCTTGTGATTTTGTCAAAACCTATTTAATATTTGCCCTTTGAATAATTATTTAGAAAGAAGAAAAGAGAAAAACAAAACTGGAAAAATTAGAAAACCTTTCTCTCTCTCATCTTTTCTCTCTCTCGTTCTCGACCCCTTCGTGCTATCTCGGACCATGAGCTTATCACAGAACTTCGGTACGTAAACTATGAATTACTCCCATAACCCCGCGTGCGTCGTCGGCGCATCTAGACCACGCCACGACCTCCTCTCGCCGCCACGCCACGCCAAGCGTCCTGACCTCGCCGTCATGTCGCCGCAGCTATTGTGCAATAGCACCTGTCTTTCGTTGCCTCCGCGCGCTGTGCCACCCGTCGGAGTAAAGTCTGATGCTTGCCGTGCCCTTCTCAGCTATAAAGCTCTGTGCTCCTGCTTCTCCTTGCCCAGTGCCCTGCCGTGCCCATGCTTCTCCTTGGTGAGCTCTGCTCTGTTCCCTAGCCTTCGGCCATTTCTTCATCGCTTTCTCACTCGCTTCCTCTCATCCTCCATACCGCAGTGTCGAAGGAACCCGAAGAACCACCAAGTTAAAAAGAAGCTGCGCTCAGTTCGTCGTCGCCTCGGTAAGCTTCTGCACATCTCTAGGTGCGCATAAGCCTAGGAAGATGACCCCGGGGTGGCCGTAGTCTCCCCTGCGTGTGCCATGTTGAGCTAGAGCTCCCATGGAAGCCATGCGAGCTCGTTTAGAACGTGTACTGTAGCTATGTATAAAAATACGTGCGTCGTCTTGTGATCGGCGGATCGCCAGCCTATAGGGTCCTTTGGGCGCTGAGTCGAGAGGAATCCATTTTGCGATCGGTTTGTCGAGCGGAGGTCGCCACAACCGGCTAGCCGAGCTCCAGTTAGCTCCAATGGAGTTGTTTGTGTGCGTGCTGTGTGCTTGTATGGGACTAGCTAGAGCTAGAAGAAGAAGTGCTTTGAGATTAGTGCTAGTATGTGTGGTTGGGTGGCTCTGATAATTGAAAACGTATTCGAGCAGAATACGCTTTCCAGAGTTCAAAGCGCACACATAAATATAATCCAAAAATTTAATAACTCTCTATTTATAATAATACCTATAACAATAAAAATTAAACTAATCATTTTGCATTAACTAGCAAATAACGAATGATTTTCAAAGACCTTAGAAAAAGATCAAAAATATTATTTTGATGCACACACTTGATTTAATAAAAATGTAAAAATATAAAATAGTTATGCATGCATCACATTTCCATGCATATTTATTTCGTGCATGATTTTTAAAACAAAAATCATATATAAATGTTTCCCTGTTTGATGGATGTTTGTATTATCTTGTATGTGTTGTCCGCGTGGTTAGACCCGTCCAACGCCGCCGGTTGCTCCTACCCGTCTTCTGACCAAGGCAAGTCCCCCTTTGATCATATTGTGAAGCCATTTTTGGTTATTTAGAAAATGTTTATTAGACTTGAAAAGATGCATGCTAGTTTAAAAGATAAATGCCGTATTTGCTAGAATTAGTTATTATGCCGAATAGAAAAGGTAAGAGATATGTTAGGATTAAACCTAAGGCTAAAATATGAATTGCTCTTATTTAAATACCTTGTTGTGGTAGGATAAATGCTTAAAATCATTTATGCGGAATGATTCAATCATTTGTGTGAAATGAGAATATTGTTGAGAAATGTTTGAGAAAAATGGTGGTTTAAAGGTAATGCATCAAGGGTGATGCTTAGTAGGAAATGATTTTTCTCTTACCCCAAAATCTTTCCGACTAGGGAGATATTTTGTCAGTTGATGCAGTATGGCACCGGTTTTGTAAACTGGGCTAAAATATAAATTCTCCCCTAATCTAAGGACTGCTCATCCTATAATCCTATGAACTGAGCCATTCTGATGCGACCTCGAGCCCGGTATGGGGCCGGCCTCGATCGTTAGCCCTCGTGGTTGATGGTCTTGTGGCGAAACATCGTCTGGGTGCGTAGCCTCTCGAGGGTAAAGCGTACCCACTCTGCAGAGTTAAAACTGTCATGATAGCCGTGCTCGCGGTTATGAGCGTGCGAAGGGACTGATTATATGGTAGCTCCTTCATTTTAAAACCAATTTAGAAAAAGGGTTTTGAACAAATGATTTGAGATGAGTAAGGTTTGAGAAGGATTTCGTTTGAGCTAGGGGTCACCGGTGATTGTTGGTGATTGACAAACGGCCCACCTTGAAGCAGGCCTTAGGCCGATCCCGTATCGACCCAAGGCGCGAACAGAGGACCAGGCAGGCCGCTCCCGGCCGTACCAACAAAGCCGCCTGACTCGTTTGCAGCGCCTCCGGGCTTGACTAGGTCAAACCCGTGCGACACCATGTTCCTCCCGGGCTATCCCGTAGCCCGGGAGAAGGTCCCTCGGGTGATCCGCTCGCTCGTGGGCAGGTGGCGACAGCTGTCATGGCCCGCCATGCTTTCTCCGGACTTGACCGGAACACACTGTATCTTCTGGGGACCCCCAGCCCGGGAGAGTACGCGCGAACAGTCCGTCTTGTCGTTTGCCCTCTTTGGCAGGCGGCAGATGGTTGTTGCGCTACGCGACGCCCCCAACGGGTGGCGCAGAGCTGGCTCGGTCCAGTCAAGGCCATATTGGGGATAAAGGGAAAGTGCTTTCCCCCTAAAGAAGTTCTCCCCCTTGAACAGGCATGTCAAGACAAACACGTGTTCAGTACTAACCCGACCGGCTTCTCCCTGCAGGCTCGATACTCGACAGGACCCTAGAACGAGACAAGAACCTCGTCACTAAAGCAAAGACCAGCGCGGGGCCCGCCGTATCAGCCTCGGGCGGCCCACGGCGTCTATAAAAGGAGGATTCCTGGACATTGCGAGGGGACGGCCAACTGAACACCCGGAATTCCTGATCCGATTCCACCTGGTCCAAGCACAAGCAACATTGGCATCCGAAGTTTCCTCCACGAGTAGCCTTAGCCTTTAGCTGTCACCACTGTAAGCTCGGGATCGGCGCCTCCAGGTCCGATCCCGGCACCTCTGTACTGTTTTCCACCATATAGTCAACAAGACTGGAGTAGAGCTATTACCCGGCAGTGGGGGCTCGAACCAGGGTAAATCACTCGTGTCTCCACGATTTGCATCGTTCCTCCCTGCCTTCCCACCGTCTGAAGGATCTGTGCCGGATCACCTAGTCGCACGGTGCCCTTGTCCGGGAAGACCGCGGCCCTAGCCTTCCGCAGCTTAGCGCCACCCGGCCGCTGAGAAGGGTTGTCGTTGGGCCTCACACCAACTACAAATTAAATCGCGGTCCGTGGACCCGCTGCTCTTCAGAGCGCGATTCCCGACACCGACAATTGGCGCCCACCGTGGGGCCCATGGCTAGCCCTCGGCCTCTGTTCCCTCGGACATGCCTGAGGTTCCGAGCAGCGACGAGGTCCTGGACCTCGAGTTCGATGAGTGCGACGATCTGGACGATTGGGTCCCGTCGTAAGATGGCTGGCGGGAGGAGTACCTCGCCGGCTTGGGCCGACGAGATGGAGGTTGATACCTCTCTCGCCCGTGGGTAGAATTTCGCCCGAGGAGTCGCTCCGGGCTGGACCCTCCGTCACCCATGTCAGCGAGACTCCCATGGAGTTCGAGCTGCTTGGTGACACCGCAGCCTCCGCCGGCGACACCGGGACGTTTCCCCCGGCCTCGCGCACGTCTCGCTGCGTCTTCGCGGCCGCGGTCGACGGCAACGCCGAGGACGAGGAAGACCAGGCGCAGCTGCGCCGTCGCACAGAGGCGAGAAAGTTCTTCGATGATGCCGTCCGCCACGTCATGGATGGGATCTGTGAGGAGGACCGTCGCCAGCGCACCCCCCGGGGCTGCCAGCCGGTCGACCCCCTCATCGAGACAATGACCAACCCGCTCTTGCGCAGCCAGCAGAAGGCGCGCGCCATCGCCGCGGTCGTTCGCGATTTGGAGAAGGACCCCCGTGGTTTCACCATGACTGATTTGGGTCCGCCATCGCCAAGGCTCGGGTACCATTACACGTGGCATCGGCCGACATCGGGAAGCGAACGGCGGTGATCGTCCGGACACTGGCGCGAAACCAATCCGACCACAGGGTACTCAAAGCCGCTTCGCCACGCACAGCGATCGTTCGCGCCCAGACCAGACGGCCTCCTCCGCCGGCTCGTCACAAGCGCCGGGCGGAGTGTTTTCCCGCCTGGGCCCACGCCGGGATACCTCTCCCCCGAAGGCCGCGCCAGGATGCTCTGCCTTCTCTCGCGCTCTCCGCGAAGCGCCGTGGCCCCCGAGGTTCAAACCGGGCCCATTGAGAAGTTCGACGGGAGTAAGAATCGAGGGAGTTCCTATCCGTCTACACCACCGCCATCCGAGCTATGGGGAGATGAGGCCGTCATGGTCAACTACTTCCCCACGATGCTCGAGGGCATGGCCCAACTCGGCTGTTCAACCAACGGCCCGGTTCTATCCGCACTGGTCACAACCGGGATGCCCTCCGCACGAGCTTCGTGGATGCTACGCTCGCTCTGGCGCCTCGGGACCTCAAGCTCGTGGTACAAATGAGGCGATGAGAGTCTCGGGACTTTGTGTGCCGGTTCGTCAGAGCCCGCAACACAATCCCCTGCATCTCAGATGAGGCCATCATCGAGGCCTTCAAGGATGGTGTGAGGGACCGGCGCTACACCGAGGACCTCGAGCTCCACCCGGTCAACACCGCGAGTGAGCTCTTCCGCACCGCCGCCCTCTACGTCAACGCCTCCGAGGCGGTGGAGCGCAAGAGGGGCCGTGCGAAGAAGAAGGCCAAGGTCGGCGATGGCTCGGGTAAAACCGACGCAGACAAGAAGAAGAAGAAGCGGCAGGAGCAGCCCGCTAAGTTCATCGCCGCCGTCGAGCCCGACCAGACCGAGTGCCCGCCCCCACAGCGCCCTCCGCCAACACGCCCGCCGCCTCAGCGTCCGCCGCAGCGACCACTACAGCAGCGGCTGCAGCGACCCCCCCAGCCGGGGGTAGGCCACGTGGCGGCCAGGGGGCACCCCAAGGTCGGCCTCCCCGTCCACAGCAGCAGAACCGAGGTGAGGACCAGTTCCACGACCCCAGCCTTTTCTGCCGCCTTCATCAACGCCCTGGCCATGAGCTACGAATCGTCCCCACGGGCCCGCCACCGGAGGACTTCTCGCGGTCGCGGTCCCATGCCCGAGCTGCCGAGGCGCGCGCATGGCGCCGCACCCAGGCGGCGGGATCAGGGCTTTCCTGAAGCCCGTGGCCACGTCGCCGTCATCTTTGGCGGAACGTCAGCCTACACCTCTCGCCGCGAGCTCAAGGCCGCGTCCCGGGAGGTCCTCCACATCTCCCGCGGCGAACCCGCGGCGTCATCCTTGCCTTGGTCCAGCCAGGCCATCACCTTTTCGGTGACAGACTGTCCGGCCGGGCTCTCCAAACCCCAGCGTCTCCCGCTGGTGCTCTGCCCTACCATTGGCAATACTAGGGTCGACCGCGTCCTCGTCGACAGCGGGAGCTCGCTGGACATCATCACAGCGCGCGTCTTAGGCCTCATGCAGGTCCCGCGCTCCAAGATCAAGGACATCACCGTCCCTTTCCATGGGATTGTCCCAGGATCGTCGCTTCGCCCCGTGGGACAGGTCGTGCTACCCGTCACGTTCGGCTCCTCCGCCAACTTCCGGACGGAGTACATCACCTTTGAGGTGGTGGAAACAGAGCTCCCCTACAACGCCATCTTGGGGCGCCCCGCGCTCTCCAAGTTCATGGCGGTCTCCCACCACGCCTATCACTGCCTGAAGATGCCGGCACCCAAGGGAGTCATCACCGTCCGGGGTAACCACAAGACGGCCCTCGATTGCGACGAGACCGCGCTGGCCATGGTAGGACAGCTCCCTACCCGTGGTCCCAGCGGCAAGGCGCTCCCAGCAGCGCCCTAAGGTGGCATCAGCACGCGAGGAGCCCACCAAGACCGTCGTCCTCACGGAGTCAGACCCCTCCAAGGTGGTCCATGTGGGGACAACCCTCGAGCCTCAATAGGAACTCGAGCTCATCACCTTCCTCCGGGCTAACAAGGACGCGTTTGCATGGGAACCGTCCGATATGCCCGGTGTCCTAAGGGAGGTGATCGAGCACAGGCTAGCTGTCCGGCCTGACAAGAAACCGGTAAGGCAGTGTCAGAGGCGTGTCCCCGACTGGAAGGCCAAGATCATCCAAGACCAGCTCGGCAAGCTGCTTCAAGCGGGCTTCATCCGCGAAGTTCAGCACTCCGATTGGCTTGCGAACCCGGTCGTCGTCCAGAAGAAAGGTGGCAAGTGGCGCATGTGTGTCGACCACCGCGACCTTAATTCCGCCTGCCCCAAGGATAACTTTCCCCTTCCACGCATAGATCAGCTAGTTGACGCTACGGCAGATTCAGCTTTGATGAGTTTCCTGGATGCTTATTCCGGTTACCATCAGATCGCGTTGTGTAAAGAGGACGAAGAAAAAACCGTCTTTGTAACGCCTTTTCGCACATTTTGCTATCGACCATGTCCTTCGGTCTCGAAATCTTTGGCGCCACGTTCCAGCGTCTCATGCAAAAAACTCTCCCTAATCAAATAGGGCGCAACGTAGAAGTCTACGTCGACGATATCGTAGTCAAGAGCAAAGACGCCCGTGACCATGTGTCCGACCTAGCTGAGACCTTCGACAGCCTGAGACGGCACCGGGTCAAGTTAAATCCCGAGAAATGCGTCTTTCGTGTCAAGTCCGGCATGCTCCTAGGCTACATAATCGGTAGGCGAACATCGGTCTGAACCGAAAAATCGAGGCCGAAAAGATGAGGTCGCCGACACGTGTAAGGACATCCGGTCCCTCACGGGCAAAATGGCGACCTTAAGCCGTTTCATCTCCCGCCTTGGAGACCGAAGCGCGCCTTTCTGCAAACTTCTGCACAAGCACGATAGTTTCGAGTGGACTGAGGAAGCCGAGGCCGCGTTTTTGCAACTCAAGCAGTATCTCGCCTCGCCACCCGTCCTCACTACTCCCAAGCTCGGGGAAGCCCTCCTGCTATACCTCTCGGTGACACCAAACGCCGCAAGTGCGGTCTTTGGCGATGAAACGAGAAGGAAAGCGGCAACCGCCTACTATGTGAGCGAAGTACTCACCGGGCCAAAGGAGCGCTACCCCGACCTTCAGAAACTGTGCTACGCTTTGCTGATGGCCTCGCGCAAGTTGCGTCACTATTTCCAAGCCCACCAAGTCGTTGTCCCGACTACTTACCCGATCAAGGACATTCTCCGAAACCCGAAGGCCACTGGCCGGGTCGCGAAGTGGGGAGTCGAGCTGGGTGAGTTCGACATCCAGTTCGTATCTCGAACCGTGATCAAGGCCCGAGCCACGCTGATTTCGTCGCGAGTTGACCAGGCGGATGAGCAAAGGTCAAGCTCTCCGTGTCAAGACGGGAAGAAGCTCGGTGGACTCAGATTTTGATGGTTCACACCAGTCCGGCGTCGGGATGCGGGCTCGTTCTCATTTTCCCCAATGGAGAGCGACTCGGCCGTCATACAAATACACTTTGCGACTACGAACAATGCCGCGAGTATGAAGCCCTAATTGCGGGCCTAAGAGCATGCGCTGCGCTCGACATTAAGCGGCTTGTTGCGAAAGGGATTCGCGGCTCGTCGTCCGCCAGTCGAGGAGGAGTTTCGAACAACCGGCGACTTCGATGGCGCTGATACTGGCGGAAGTGAGAAGCGGAGAAGCGTTTCCACGAGTTTGAAATTAGCTACATTCGAGGAAGAGAATGGCGAGGCCGATAAGCTCGCCAAGCTTGAATCTCGCAAGAACCGGCCCTTGGGGTGCTAGTCAGCACCTTTGAAGCCCTCCATTCCCTCCGGAGAGGAGGCAAAGGGGCGTCTGTTACCCCCAAATCGAGACATCCGGTCTTGTCTCATTCCTCGAGCAAAGCACCTCTGGATAGCGCCATTCATCCAGCTTCTTGGAGCGAGGACATTGCCCGAGGACGTTCTTGGCGTTCGGCTAAAAAGCGAGCCCGAGCTTACCGCTTTGCGAGAGGCTTGCTTTGTACCGAAGGGTGCTAACGGCGTGCTTTGTAAGTCGTTACCCAAGAAGATGGTAAGTACCTTGGCCGACATTCACGAGGGCATCGTGGCGCGCCGCCTCACACGAACTCTCGTCGGCAAAGCGTTCGCATGGGCTACTCTTGCCCATCGCAATGGCGACGCAAGTCTTAGTTAAGCGCTGCGAAGCTTGCGATATCATCGCGGATGGCGCACCACCAGCGTATGAGCCGCAAACCATTCCACTAAGCGTGGCGTTCGCGGTTTGGGGCATGGACCTCTTAGGACCGTTCCCAAAGGGTCTTGGTGGCAAAAGCGTGCTTGTTACGTAGCCATCGACACCTTCACCAAGTGGATTGAGGCCGAGCGGTCTCAACATCACCGCAATAACCGCGATCGTTTCTTCCAAGCATCGTCGCAAGGTTTGGCGTGCCCAACAGAATCATCGCTGACAATGGCACCCAATTCACAAGCCGGGAGTTCAACGATTACTGCGAGGAAATCGGCATGAAGCTCGCCTTGGCCTCTGTGGCCCACCCACAGAGCAACGGCGCAGCTGAACGAGCTAAAGGACAGTTATTCCAAGGCATCAAAAAACGAGTCTACGACGCTCTCAAGGCCAAACAGCAAGGTTGGGTCGACGAGCTACCGTCAGTCCTCTGGGCAGTCCGGACAACAGCCGGTAGGGCTACAGGAGAAACTCCTTTCCGACTAGTCTATGGCTCGGAAGCAGTCCTCCCAACAGATGAGACTAGGATCCGATCGCGTTGACCGCGCCACCGTGGTCAATGGCGAGGAGCGGCAGCTTGACCTCGACCTACTTGAGGCGCGCCATGAAAGCAATCCCTACTTCGAGTGCGGCCTACCGGCAATCCTGCGTCGCTCACGCTGCACTAAACGCATACACGAGGACCACCAAGTAGGAGACCTGGTTCTACGACGCATTCAGAACCTTGCAGGCTCCAACAAGCTCAGCCCCAAGTGGGAGGGACCGTACAAAGTAGTCAATAGAAGACGACGGGCTCGATCGCCTTGTCGACAAGGGCGGAACGAGCTCCCTAGCTCATGGAACATCTCCCTCCTGCGACGCTTCTACGCTTAATCAGGTCGTAAGTTTCCTTCATTTCAATTCGTTTCAACTCGAAAAAAAATTCCTTTCCCGTTCGCGAGTCGCGTTGCTCCAAGTCTTAACCATTTCAAACAAGCCCGTGGCCAAAAGCACGAAGGCTAAGGATAAAGCATTCGGAGCATTTCCACGACGGGATAAGCGAGCTCTCGCACCCTAGTGAATCTCTGCAAAATGTGGAATTCCCGCGCCCAAAGGTCTGATAAGCCCACGTCAGGATTTTTGGATGGCTAACTTGGGCCGCGGCGCTCGGGGGCTGAAGGCTTTCTTGCGCCCAGTTTTTCTCTTCCTAAGTCCTCAGCGTCACCAGATCAAGATCGTCATGTGACCCACCGAAGCTTCGGGGTCTGGGGTTATGCGATTTTTCTAAATCACTCTAGTCTCTAGACGCGCCCAACTCAAGTTTGCACTTAGACTTGGCCACGGCCGAAATTTGGATGATTAGGCGCACCAAAAACAACCTTTCTAAAGCAATCCGTTTGCCTAAACTTCTTAAGTTCGTCTCAGGACCTCGTTCTTGGTTCATCTAGTTTCCTGTTTTCGCATTTCAGGATTCGCAAATCTGAACAGGAAAAAGAAGCGAACAAGCAAGCAGGAACAGCACGATGGGATTTTCCCAAAAGAAATTGCATTTCGACAAACTGGAAGATCTTACAAGAACAAAAGAAGGACGGGCTCCTAGACTGCCACAAAAGAGGGCGCCGCGTCACTACGCCTATGGCGGCGCCCAAATCCTCGATCCTCGCCACGCCTACCAACAAGGCCGGCGACGAGCAGCGGAGTTTGGACCTACCGCCGACGACGACGACTCCACCAAGCCCGTCTTTGGCGCAGAAGGTCCCGGCGCGCTCGGGTGGCGCCTTGCACACCCACCGGTCTGCTCCAGACGACTCTGCCATCGCCTCAGCCCCTCCCGGCGCGGGCATTGATAGCCCGCGGCGTCTAAGCGCTGCCTCCTCCGCCGCTGATAGTTCGGGAAATCCGTGGCGGCGAGGCGGCGCCGCGATGATGGCCTCCGCAATCGCCCCAATCCCCTGCTCTGCCATGACCAGCGGTGGAACTTCCTCTCGCTCCACCACGGGCTCGGAGGAGTCTTCTTCGCCGCGGCGGCGGCGCCCCTCCAGCCGCGGCTAGCAGCGCGGCATCCTCCTCCGCCGCCAGTACGGCGGCGTACGCGGCATCAGCGGCAATCTGCGCCGCCACCGCGTCTCTCTCATCCTCCTCCGCCGCCTGGGCGACCGCCAACGCCTTGGCCATCTCCTCGTCGGCGCGAAGTTGGGCATATGCCGCCAATGCGGCAGCTTGGCCCGCGAAGGCAGGAGCCGCAACGGCAGGAGCCACAGCGGCGGGACCCATAACCTCCTCCTCCTCCCCCGCGGGCTGGATCGGCGGTGACGGAGGAAGCGACGGATTTGGCTCCGCGAACAAAGCTTCCATGAATGCACGCGCGTAGCCGGAGTTATAGTTGGAAGACATGGTTTCAAGCTATCCTTCCTTTTTCGCCCCTTTTGCTCTGCCTCCGCTCGGAACTGGCGATTTTTTAGTTCGCTACTCTAAGACAAGTGCAGGCGAGGCGTAAGGATCACGCGGCGCGCTGCGTTTCTTGCTTTATAGGCCGGGCGGCTGCCCAATGCCCTGTCACACTGCAAGTTACCCAAAGCGTCGTTGCGCGCGAAGGGGCAAGCAATTAAAACCCACTACCCGAGCTGAGGAGACGCGAGCGCACGCACCGTCTCGCGGACTACCAACCGCGCCAATCGCCGCGCGACACGTCTTCGCGCCCCGCCGTCGATGGCGGAGAAATCATTATGGGTCAGAGCCTACCGTATAGGTGTGGTCCACCCGCGCAGGCAAGGCTCGGTGATGCTCTCACGGCCCGCCACGTGGTTTAGGCCGAGTGCGTGAACCGGCGCGGGCGGTTTCGCCTCCGTATCTGTGCCTGGCAAACGTGCCCTCGCTGACAGCGGAACACTGTGCCGCGCCGCAGAGCCCACAGTGTGTGCGATTTGACACAATGAATTAAGGGAAAAATGGCTAAGATTTCACCCACGCGTTCGCGATATTAATCAGCGGGCGTTCAAAGAAAATATACAAAAGTATATGGCGCGAGCTCGGGAACCATGGACGGGTCAAACTACGGTCCGTCTTGCGACAGAGCTTTTCTAGCTCGATTTCTAAGTCACGGATTCGCGTCTGCGCCTGAAGTAACTCTATGGCCCGCGCGGCCATATCATTTTGATCCTGGAGCAGCTTAACTCGGGCTTCGGCGAGCTCTTCTCTCTGTTTTTTCAAGGCCTCCGACTCCGCCGCAGACTTCGCCCCAGTTTCGCGTAACGAGGCACTTTCTGCCCTGAGCTTCGCAAATTTCCTCGAGCCCGTGAACGATGGAGTTGTGCTCAGACTTGGTAGCCGCTAGCTCTTTGACGGCCGCCTCTCTGCGTCTGTACTCATCGTCAAAAAGAACCCGAGCCCTTTCTGCCTCTTCGCGGGCCGCTTGGGCTTGAATCTTCACAGCTTCCTCCACTTCCCGGGCTTGAGCGAGTCTCGTCATGGCCTCCTGCTCTTTCTCCTGCGCTGTCTTCAGCGCGGCTGCTAGCTCGGTGATGCGCGCCGTGGCACGGGCGTCGACCTCGGCGGTGAGCCCATCCGCGCGCTTTGCCTGGGCCCGGGCTTGCGCTAGCTCGGTGGAGAGATGCTCAATCCCCGCCGCATCATCATCTGCCTGCCCGCCCATCGCTTCCATCAGCGAGGACGAGCCAGCGATAAGCGTGTAAAGCTGCAACAGGAAAAAACTAAGTCAAGACGCCAAAAATCCAGTGCCTAAGCATAGCGCGCAGAGTCAAAGATGTCACCTTCCTGGTATGAGCGAGCATGTTCCACGTCCTCGCCGCGATGATACTGCGTGCGCTCCCGCCAAGCCCGGGGGCGCGGATCCCATGCAGCGCCAAGGGTTGGCGGCCAGCCGGTTCCTCGCTACCTCCCTCCAGCGACGCTGGGCCTGGCAACGCCGGCAACGTGATTGGAAGCAAGGCTGGCGCCCCAGCCGCGGCTGCTCTTCTCTCAGCATCCTCTAACTTGGCCGCCAGGTCGGCCTTTGACGCAGTGGCTCGCCTCTCGGCCAGCACGGCCTCGCCAAGCTGAGCCCGGGCCCTTTTCAACGCGTCCTTTAGCTCGTCCACCGTCCACTTAGCCGCCACAAGCTCGTGTGGATCCTCTAGCCCGGGAATTGGGCGGGGTTTCGGACGTGGTAGTCCTGTTCGACCAGCCTCCGCCGACCTGGCGGCATCCTGCTCCTCCACCCATTCTGGGGTGACGGAAATCCAGCCCGCAGATGCTAGCGGGGCCACGCTGGGCATAACTACCCTTGCCCATCCGTCCGGCGTCAGTACGCGGACCGGCCAGGTCCAGTTGACTAACAGCATTCGACGATCAGGTGTTGGAAGCGCTTTCCCCACCGGGGTCTTGAAATGGTCGGCAACCCCCCTGCGGTCAATTGGCCACCACCCGCGCGCTGTGCGCCCTTCCACGCGCAAGGGCGTAATCCACACAGGATCATCGCTGATGACGACTTGCACCGTCTCCGCCATCTCCGCGGAAGCGTCCAGCACCGCCGCCGATGCGATAACGGTCCTCCGCGGTCAGCGCTCCTTGCCCTTCGACTCCGCCAATCCAGCGGCCTCTAGCTGCGCTTATCTCGAGCGCTTGATTCCCACAGGTCGGCCGTTTAGTCGCCGTAAGCCCAATTGCCTCCATTGCTGCAGCAAAACACTTCTCCCGTGGGGTTCGACCGGCTCGTCTTCAGCCACCACGGCCTCAGCAGAAGGAAGCAGCACCTCGGTGGCCACTTTCGCGCTGCGCCTTTGCGACAAAAACGCACGGCGGTCGAACCGAGAAAGCAGTGATAGCATGAAGCGCAGGAAACTTACGCGCCGGTTCGAGCTCGGTGTCTTCGTACACCCCTGGCGTAGGACGAAGAAAGAGCTCTGTCTCCAGCCCGCCAACGCAGCTCGAGGTGAGCAAGGCCGCTCCCTTGCGCCCTGCAGGAACCTTCCTCGTAGGTCCTCGCCGTGGGGCCATCGCCGGCAGCGGGCTCGACACTAGCACGACCTCCTCATCGTCGCTGTCTGGAGTTGGCTGGTACGTCCTCCTCTTCTTCGTAGGCGCTGCGCCCTGAGCACACACAGCACGAAGACTTAAGGGCCGCTGGTGCCTAGCACTCAGCCCGTATTGGAGGATGGAGGCTCACCTGCGCGGGCGCGGCGCGTTTTCCCGTGTGCATCGCTGTACCCGCCTGTGCTGAGCCCGCCATGGCCGCTCGAGGTGCCGTCTTCCCCTTACTCGCCGTCGGCGACGGGACCGGCGCCCCGCTGGATACCGCCGGCGTTCCCGCCAGCAAGGGCCCCTCGTTCGAGCCCGCGGCTGGCGGTTCGCCTAACCACCTTCCACGTCCGTCAAGAAAAAAAGTCGTCTTATCAAAACCTCAAGGGCGCGCACGGCTGAGAAATTCAATCGAACACCTGCTGGGCACTTACCTCGGACAGTTTGTCCTTCACAAGCCGTATGCGGCGAGGAGCCTTGTCCAAGGGTAGCAGCATTCCTGCGATCTGCGCAACCTCGCGGTTTGAGAGACCTGCGAGTTCTCACTAACGGTTACGACATATCCCAACTCGAGATCAGACGCAAAGAAAGCAACTCACGCTTACCTTCATGGAAGTCCCGGTCGGGATCCTCCCAACCATCCATGTCGCCGACGCATCGCACGCGGCGCCCCAGCGGGCTGATCCGGTGCCGGACAAAGCCAACAACGACCTCGTAGCCCGTCAAGCCGTCCTTAACAAGATCCTTAATGTCAGCCTCAGTGGCTTGATCCTCCGGCTGGGGCTCGCTCCGCTGGAAGATTGGCGTATCCGGCGCGGCCGCGGAGTATTCCAGAGTCGAGCTCCCGCGGTTCAGGTAGAACCACCGCCGGGCCCAACCATCAACTTTCGTCTTCACCTCATACTCAGGGTATGATTGGCTGCCCCGGGCCCGGCGCGCGGTCAGGTAGAAAACCCCGCCGTTGCTCACTCGTTTACCGACCGGCTTCAACTCAAAGAAGTCTTTGGAAGCGGGCTCACCGTCGGCTGACCCGCGATCGCCTCGCCAGAGACGCAAAGATCGACAAATGAGCGTAGGATTGCGGGGATAAGTTCTCCGGCTTCAGCTCCGTAAAGGCAAAGAAGTCGGTAATAAGCTGGGATTCCGGCACACGAAATTCGTAAATGGCCGAACTCTCAAAACACACCAATTCGTCGGGCTCCGGCCTTGGCTCCTGCTCCGCGCCTGGAAGCCTCCACGAGCCCGGCTTCACAAAGCCATCCCTCTCCAGCTCCATCATCCTCTCTCTCGTCAAAGTACTCCCTCCTATGAGAACCATGGCGGCCGGAAGTAGAGAGCGAGAGTGCGGGAACGAGCTGGGAAGATGAAGAGTGGGGCAAAGGGGATGTTTCCGTGGCAGGAAGTTCCCCCTGAAGCGCTGCCTTATGAGAGAAGGCAACAGCCGAGGCGAAGATCGTGGGGGTCGAGAAGGCGTAACTGCCTCACCTTTACGTCAAATCGGTTTCAATGCTCAAACTTTGGTTCCCGAGCCAAAACTTCCCGCGCGGCGCGTGGTAGGGATCTTTTTTCTAAACCTCAGACCGGCTCGTTGCGCGACTCGCTCGAGGCTCGGGGGCTGGCTGTTGGTGATTGACAAACGGCCCACCTTGAAGCAGGCCTTAGGCCGATCCCGTATCGACCCAAGGCGTGAACAGAGGACCAGGCAGGCCGCTCCCGGCCGTACCAACAAAGCCGCCTGACTCGTTTGCAGCGCCTCCGGGCTTGACTAGGTCAAACCCGTGCGACACCATGTTCCTCCCGGGCTATCCGTGGCAGGAGAAAATCCTCGGTGATCCGCTCGCTCGTGGGCGGTGGCGACAATTGTCATGGCCGCCATGCTTTCTCCGGACTTGACCGAGCACGCATCATATCTTCAGGGACCCCGGCCGGAGATCTGTGCGCGAACGATCTGTCTTGTCGTTTGTCCTCTTTGGCGGTGGCGGATGGTTGTTGCGCTTCGCGACGCCTCTAACGGATGGCGCGAGCTGGCTCGGTCGATCAAGGCCATATTGGGGATAAAGGAAAGTGCTTTCCCCTAAAAAGTTCTCCCTTGAGCAGGCATGTCAAGACAAACACGTGTTCATTATTAACCCGACCGCTTCTCCTGCGGGCTCGATACTCGGCAGGACCCTAGAACGAGACAAGAACCTCGTCACTAAAGCAAAGACCAGCCTTGCGGGGCCATCGTATCGACCTCGGGGCCCACGGCGTCTATAAAAGGAGGATTCCTGGACATTGCGAGGGGACGGCCAACTGAACACCCGGAATTCCTGATCCGATTCCACCTGGTCCAAGCACAAGCAACATTGGCATCCGAAGTTTCCTCCACGAGTAGCCTTAGCCTTTAGCTGTCACCACTGTAAGCTCGGGATCGGCGCCTCCAGGTCCGATCCCGGCACCTCTGTACTGTTTTCCACCATATAGTCAACAAGACTGGAGTAGAGCTATTACCCGGCAGTGGGGGCTCGAACCAGGGTAAATCACTCGTGTCTCCACGATTTGCATCGTTCCTCCCTGCCTTCCCACCGCACGAAGGATCTGTACCCGGATCACCTAGTCGCACCAGGCCCTTGTCCGGGAAGACCGCGCGGCCCTAGCCTTCCGCAGGCTTGGCCGCCACCCGGGCTGCTGAGAAGGGTTGTCGTTGGGCCTCACACCAACTACAAATTCGTCTGCCGGTCCATGGACCCGCTGCTTTTCAGGAGCGCGATTCCCAGACACCGACAGTGATATTCCGAAATGGGTAACGGCCTATCGGAAAGTGTCGCGCGGAATGGACCTAGCCAGTTTTGAGAAAAGAAAAGAAAAAAGGATTTTGTTCTTGCTATGACACTGAGGCCAAGTGGCCAGAACCGTTTGAGAAATGCCCAAAGAAAATATGGAGATTTAATGTTTCTAAATCGCTTTGTCAAAACTAGGCTAATAACTGCAATTTTCGTAAAACTGCCCAAGCCATCCATTTGTACTAAACCCCGTCTGCATATATCCTCGACTTGCTGAGTACCTTTGTACTCACCCCTATTTCTCCTTCCCCTCTTCCAAAAATTTTAACAGTCGAAGAAGCTCCCTACGACTCGCCATCCGAGGAGGACCCGGACTTCGAGGAGGAGGAGGACGAAGAGTAGAGTTAAGTCCTACCTGCCGCTTTGCCTGTGGAATAGTCTAGCTACTAGAATAAATCGTGCCATGTTAGGCTCCTGCGTTACCGTGTGTGTAACTCTGTATCTTGGTCTGCGTGCCGTGCTTGATGTATTAAATTGTGACTTCCTGTGGGACGCTTAGTCCCCTATGTTGTAATAATGTGACTCGAAGGCAATGTACCATTATTGTTAAATTATGTGTGCTAGTCATGATCTTCTGGGACTAGTACTGTATGTACAATTAGGATTCGATCAATTAGACCGGGTCCTGACACCGGACCACCTCCTCTTCTCCGGCGGCGGTTCGGAGTGCCGCCGGTCTCCTATGCCGTCGTTGCCTTCGTCGCCGGGGGACCTCTCGTCGCCGGCCAGATTCCCCCCGCCGCTGGAGCGTCGCCTCCCGTCGTGCTCTGCGGTCTCCGATTCGGTGTTGGTAAGCCCTGGTTTGAGCTAAAATAGGTAAGAAACGCCGTAGCACACGCTGACAGGCATGTATTAGTGATTAATTACAATATTTAATCATGCAACAGCGGCCTGGTCGATCGCCACCAGTTATTTGTTTAAGCAAGTCTCAGGTTTAGTCAGCTGATCCTATCTTTGCAGATTGTAGCATTTTAGTTTTTTTTTAATGACATGGAGATGGAGGTCGCACAAGTGGGGATTATCAGAGAGAATATAGAGATGACCATGCTCTGCTTACATATTATTTGATCATATCTTGTGCTTCCCATGTGTCAGAGAGAATATGGAAATGACCATGCTCTGCTGACATATTATTTGATCATATTTTGTGCTTCCCATGAATCTGGAGATTGGCGGCACTGCATGTTTTGTGTTCACACATTATTTGGAGATTGATTAATGGTGCTTCCCATGGATGTCCATATTAGACAAATTCCCATACTGGTGCTTGCAATGAATCTGCTGATTAAACATAATCTGGAAATTGATTAATGGCTTGTGCTTCCCATGCAGAGTACGGGACTATGGTTCTTGCCGTTTGTTCCATAGCATTTTGTGCTTCCCCACCTTGCTGCTAGCTAATCGATCATACCCAACTGTCTCCAGAAGGATTAGATCGAGAAAAGTAAATGAAGTGTACAGTGCTTCTTTCTTATTTTCCCAGCCAGATGAACCAAAGATGAAGATGTTTCCATATAAGAGAGAAGGGAAATGATGCTATGTTAGTCTCGAATTTCATGGTTTCCCGATGCTTAGTGTATCCTCAGATATGCTACATGTTATAGCCCTCCATGCTGCAGTGTTCCATAGCCTTCTGGTCAAGTTTTCTGTTACCACATGGTTTGCAATGTTGTTTACTGTTTACTCATGCCAAGGATTTCATGGCTTAAAGTGAGCAGTTCGTCAGAACGAAAAAAGCAAGTCTTAAGTGACATCCTGGTATGCACAACTTCACATTGCTTTTTATATAGGCAACGTATCCTATGCACCCGTATGTGCTGTGCACTCATGCAACCGAGCGCTCGTATCCATCAGATCAAGATCGCAGCGCCGAAATCCATCTCCTGGCCATTTTGCAAATAAACGCCCGCCTTCCTCCATTTGTTTTTCAGATATGCCCTCAGCTGATTCGCCCATCTCCAGCCTCTATTCGCTCCATTTGTTTGAGCGGGACGGGAAAACACCACCGCCCCCTAGGAATCCCTCGTCGCCGTCGCCATGGAAGGCCTCGGCGCCGCCCCGTCTTGCAACCCCCTCGTCATCGGCGTGGGAAGCCCATCTCTGTCGCCCCCTTCGCCGGTCTCCAGGAAGACCCCGCCGCCTAGACACGCGGCGCCACCCAGAGGTCGATCGCCATCGATCGCCATCGCACCCGCCTGTGGTAGACTCTAACGTCGTATGCGCCACTGCCATGGATAGCGGTCACGCCGACTCTAGCTCCATGGCCGTCACCACCGTGGATAGCACCCCCACATGCCCTGGCATTGGAACTCCTAAGAGAAAATCTACAATGCCTTTGTTTGTAAGTAGTAATTAATTTGTCTTTTGAACGATCAATTTTGATTATCAAAATCAATTTTGGATTTAGTCCGCTAATCATTGTATCATTATTGCAGTGTTCATCATATACACCTCAATGTGAGGATGCGCTAAGGCCTGTTGTTGGAATGACCTTTGATGATATCGATGTTGTTGAGACTTTCTACAAGTCATATGCGCATGAAGTTGGGTTATCGGTCCGTATTGGACAACAAAAGTTGTCAGGAAAGGTGGTTCAGACAAAGCGATACTTGTGTGCAAGACAAGGCTATCGTGCTAAAAAAGGTAACAAGACCATCGATCCTTCAAAGAAAAACAAAATTATAAAGGAAACTAGATGTGGATGTGATGCATATATATTTGTGAAGTTATGTAATGACAATAGGTACAGGATAGTGTCAATGGTAGAGAATCATAATCATGGACTTGTATCGCCTGATAAACGTCATCTAATTAGATCAAACCGTTATGTTGGTGAGAGGGCAAATAATACATTGTTGACTTGTCATAAAGCAAGTATAGGGACCTCACAGGCATATAGGCTACTTCATGTCAATGATGGGGGTTTTGAGAATGTCGGTTGCACGCAAAGAGACTTGCAGAATTACTATCGTGACCTTAGAAAAAAAATTAAGAATGCAGATGCTCAGATGTTTGTACAACAACTAGAGAGAAAGAAAGAGCTAAACTCAGCATTTTTCTTTGATTTTGTGGTGGATGAGCAGGGAAGGTTGGTGCATGTGTTCTGGGCAGATGCTACAAGTAGAAAAAATTATAGTCATTTTGGTGATGTAGTATCATTTAATTCTACATATACGACTAACCAGTACAACATGATCTTTGCACCGTTTACTGGCATTAATCATCATTTGCAGAGTGTGTTCTTTGGGGCTGCATTCTTGCAAAATGAGAAAATTGAGTCATATATTTGGTTGTTTCGCACTTTCCTAAAAGCAATGGGAGGCATAGCATCTAGATTGATCATAACCGATGAAGATGCTAGCATGAAGGTTGCCATAAATAAAATATTGCAGCAAACAAGTCATCGGCTATGCATGTGGCATATCATGGAGAAGTTTCCTGAGAAGGTTGGTCCATCTATTAGAGAGGACGAAAATTTTTGGAAGAGATTGAACTCCTGTGTCTAGGGTTCAGAGACCGGGGATGAATTTGAGTCAGAATGGAATTCTATCATTTCTGACTTTGGACTAGAGGGCAATGAGTGGCTAGCTAAGAGGTATCGCATTCGTGAATCATGGATACCGGCATACTTCATGGATATAAGTCTTGCAGGAATTCTTAGAACCACCTCCAGATCAGAGAGTGCAAATTCATTCTTTAACCGTTTCATTAATCGCAAATTATCTCTTGTTGAGTTTTGGCTCTGGTTCGACACAGCTTTGGAATGTCAGCGCCAAGGGGAGTTGAAAGCAGACAATACTAGCCTGCATACTACTACTCAGTTGTTAACACCATGGGCTATAGAGAAACAAGGTAGCTTGGTATACACACATGAAGTTTTCGCCAAATTTCAAGAAGAGGTACGGGTCGCTAGAGACCATTGTTGTGTCCAGTGCATTGCACAAGATGAAGTGATAAAAGTTGTGACCATTAGTGATAACTCAAACAAAGATAGGGAGGTTTGTTGGAACAAAACAGATAAGATAATCAAGTGCTCATGTATGTTATTTGAATCAAAGGGTATCCCATGTCGTCATATGATTCAAGTGCTAAGAGGAGAAAAACAAAATGAGTTGCCAAATAGCTACATTTTGAAAAGATGGGAGAAAATGTGTAAAAGGTAAAAAAAATAGCTATATTTTATTTTGTGTGTATTTTGAAAAATTCTTGGCTAACTACTTGTTCTCTTATGTAGAGAAAGTGTCTTTGATGAACAAGGGAACCTATTGGAAAAGACACCGCTTGATTCCATAGAGGCAGCAAAAAGAAAAAAGGTTTCAGATTTACGCAACAAGGTCGAAGATCTCATCCAACAAGCAAGGCATTCGAACGAAGGACTTGACTTCTTAATATCGAGTGTGTCTAACCTAAAGCAGCCTTTGCAACTTATGGTCCCTGCCGCTAAGAGTAGTCGACAGGACGAATATGAAGCTTTCATTGGTTGCAAAATTCCTGGTGAAGTTGACATACATCCACCGAGTGATATTCACTCTAAAGGGAGATGCAAAAGAATAAAGAAAAGTAAAGAAATTAAGAAAAGTACTAACTCAAGAAGCAAGGAAAAAGTCGCACGGTTGTGCAAGATTTGCAAACAAATTGTGCATCACGATGCTCGCAATTGTCCAAACAAAAATTTCTAGGTAACAATTGTATTTACCAACATAGGAACGATGAATTCTATTTATCAACATATGAACAATGAATTCTTTATGTATGCAGGTCAATCCAATCTGAATGATGTTATTTTGCTCATTGGAGTGGTGCTCTTTTGCTCACAATATTCTCAAGCCAATCTGAATGATGCTCTTTTGTTCACTGGAGTGGTCCTCTTTTGCTCACTGGAGTGGTGCTCTTTAGCTTGTTAAGTTCACTGAATTTCTAGTTGTTATATGATAATCATGGCATGAAAGATATATATATTTCTAGCTTGTAAATGACCATGACTGTTCAGCATCAATATCTATGTAGAGCAATTTCCGGTTAAATGCTACATGCTTACATTAATATGGCGAGCAATCAGCATGTGTGTTTCCTTATGAGAATAACAGAACATATATGGCCAAAGTTCATTGTCAGGGAAATGGTGGCCCAAAAAGGAAAATTGACTTAAGAATGCTAGCATTGCTATTTCGTCTCAACAAAACATTCCTTTTACAAAATTTACTCTTCAAAATACATAAGCACTTTAGAGAACTATAGGAGATCGCATCATGATGCCCCAGTTCGGTCTTATTGAAACTGGATGAAAAACAGCTTACAGCTCATTTTGGAATAAGGCCAGAACTTAAATTTCATCATGAACAGCATCAGGAACCATGAACCACTGAGGAATTCTTGTCCATTACGGAATAATCAAGTGCATATTCATTCACAAAATCATACATGTATCTCAATCAGCACGTAGGCAATGCCTGTATGAACCTATACACAAGCATACACAAATTGTACAATATCTCCGGGGACACACAAACAAAGAAAACAACATATCCAAATTTCAGCCGCCGGCAAAGCAAAATCTGAGGGGCGGCGAGGCTTCTGGTCTCAGCAACAGAGGGAGAACAGGGCTGGCGGTGAGGGGCTTCTAGGGCCGGCGGAGACGTGCTTCTGGGGCCGATGGCGAGGAGCTTTAGGGCGAGGCTTCTAGGGCGATTTAGGCGAACGGGTGGCGGGCTTTCCATGGCGGCAATGAGGTAACAGTGCGGGCGGCGAGGCCTTCCACGCCGAAGGGGTGGCGGCGACAAGGCCTTCCATGGCGACGGCGAGGGGGTAACAGGGGGCGGCGCCGAGGCCTTCCACGCCGATGACGAGGGGGTTGCAGGACGGGGCGGCGCCGAGGCCTTCCATGGCGACGGCGACGAGGGATTCCTCGGGGGGCGGTGGTGTTTCCCCGTTCCGCTCAAACAAATGGAGCGAACAGAGGCTGGAGATGGGCGAATCAGCTGAGGGCATATCTGAAAAACAAATGGAGGAAGGCGGGCGTTTATTTGCAAAATGGCCAGGAGATGGATTTCGGCGCTGCGATCTTGATCTGATGAATACGAGATGCTCGGTTGCATGAGTGCACAGCACATACGGGTGCATAGGATACGTTGCCTTTTATATATGCTTTTATAGTTATCCAAGCAATATCTCCATATACTGTCTTGCCTGGTTGTTGATTTCAACGGTGTGCATTTCTATGTATGTACATGTGTGTTGTGTATGTGTCAATGTCAGAAAGGTCATATGAAAGTTATTTGCTACTCAATATGAATACCTCATACTAATATTTTGTACTTAGGTTCTGATGATCATGGTCATAAATCTAGCAAAGCCTACTGACAAATGCTTTACGAAAACAAATGAAAGGGAGTTTGTCACATTTTGATGTGAGTATGAACCTAATCTTACTGTTGTCACTTACAAATTTTTCCCCTTTTCATTCTTTTTTCAGGCTAGAAACACGCAAGAAAAAGCCTTTTGTTCCCAGGTTGAATGTAACGCTCTAACTGAAAAAACCGTGAAATAACACAATATTCGAATCTTGAAGTTACATATTTGGCATGATACCATCTTTCAGTTTAATGCAGAAGAAGCAGTGGAATACCAGCTTGAGTCCTTGAAATACAATGACCAACCCCGCCAAGACTATGGAATAGAGGTCATGTACCAGGTAATAGCACAGCCACGGGAATTATTAATTTCCTTATATATGGTGTTGATGAAATTTCCTTTAAAAAATGGTGTTGATGAAACGCAGCTTGGTCTGTCTGATCAGTCCATAATTTATTTTTTTAAACAAATGGATGATTTTTCAAGGTTACCTAAATGGCTTAGTAGTAGCCAGGATATCCTATTATACTTCTATGAGCATTATAGATGTTATAGTTCTTTTTATCTTGCACCTCAGTATTCCTAATTCATGATAGTATAAATATTATCCAACACCACCTGCTTTTTTATGTCACCTATGTCGTCTATTCTTGGTAGAGAGAACTAGCTTCAGACAGATTTGTGCATCGTTACAGGTGATGTTTTTGGTATAACTGCTGAATATACTCCCATATGGCACATCAGAACAAAGGTACCGAGTCCTGCAGCTTTCATGGGTGGATGCTTCGGCCATCCATATTTGCATTCATAAATCTTTGTCAGGTCAGCTTTCCATCAAAGCTTTGTACCTATTGTAGTACAATATGTTCTGATTTTAAATGGGCGCCGTCTTAGCTCGAAAAATTCTAGGCTCAGTGTGAAGTGCTGACACTGATTAATGCTTCTAGGTCTGGATTCACCATGATTATTTTCGCGGCTGCTTATTCGGTTACTGAATAGATGCCATCGACTCTTCTCACCTGCCATATTTTTTTCCTTCTTTCTATTTATATCGCAGCATGAATTGAATTGACGCTGCAGATTTCACTTTAGTTTTTATAGAGCCAAATATTGTATATACGTTGATGCTTTGCATGGTTAGTGAATAACATGGTGGTTTGTGTGCATATCTTCTGATCTAATAGTCATCTTCAAGCAATCTATAAGACAAACAATTATGTCTTGCCAATGCTGTAAATTAGAGATTAAAGTTGCTTCTGACGCAAGTGACTTAGATTTTTCTGTAAATACATCTTTGTTCGTAAAAGTTGATCCATATTTTCTATTTGTTTCAGATTTTAATATAGTTAGCCGAAGATGATATCAGATTTTGTATGTTTTATTTGCTTCAGATTTAAATATGGGTGGCTTCAAGATGATGTCGGAATTCTTTCTGTTTGTTGCATCTATTTTCAAGAATGTGCCACCAGACCTGATTTGCCCAGCAGTTCATCACATCACCTAATCCTTAACCTTAATCATAATACCTACAAAACCTACAAATTTAAAAATTAATCTTGCCTACGGCGCGCCGCGGGCGCGCCTACCACCCTAGTTATAATGAAAGGTAGAGCCCCTACCAGTTCTTCGAAAAAAAAATCCTCTGGAAAACGAATACAAAGTGGTGCATATACAAGGTACATTGGTTTATCAATCGCACAAGAGAAAAGCGCGGCAAATTTCTTCTGTTCGATCGCACGCACGGCACTCGGTCAGTGACTCAGTGCGGTTGATCAGAGAGCGAGCATGGCGTAGCCGACGACGAAGGCCGCGGCCGAGCCGACGAGGCCGGCGGCTGCCCTGAGGCCCGCGCCGTTGCTGGGGCCGGCGGGAGGCGGCGACGCGGCGCCCGGGTTCGCCGGCCCTGAGCTCGGAGCGTTCGCGGAGGGCGGCGCCGGCGGGGAGTCGGAAAGAGGAGCGCACGACGGCGGGGACGGCGCCGCCGGAGCGGGAGCTGGTGGAGCGGAAGCGGAAGCGGCGGGCTGGAAGAGGGCGAAGGAGGGGGAGAGGACGGCGTCGGCGCGCCGGACGCCGGAGCCGGCGGCCCTCCGCCGTCGGTGCCGTTGTTGCGGGCGGCGAGGACCATGACGATGATCTTCTCGTTGGCGCGGCAGTTGGCCTCGACACCGCTGATGAAGAAGAAGGCGCCGGAGCGGTCGAACGTGAAGACGGTGTCGCCGTCGTCGAACTTCCTCACGAACGACAATCTGTTGCAGGCGTTGTAGTCGGCCGGCTCCACCAGCAGCACCGAGTCCTTGTCCTTGGGGTACACGAACACTGCGACAACACATCCAAGAAGGCAAGAACCAACCAACACCGCCATCAACGCCATGATCGACCATGGCAGAAAGCTCCTGGAAGAAGACGGTGAAGTTGCGAATCAAATCGATCACCTAGCGAGTCTCCAATCTGGAACCTGGTCCTCTCCGCCCAGGCGTTGTACGGCTCGGCATTGGCGCCGGGCACGCTCCAGCCATTGTCGCCTCCTACCTTGAACTGCATCGCGCGGCCATGGCCACCACGAGGGCGAAGCAAGCAAGCCCAAGGCCATGGCCATGGCTACTCACCGCATTCGCCATGCCTCCAAATCACTGATTGATTCACCAGCTAGCTTGCACAGGTGCTTCTGCCACTGGGCTGATGAGATCGATCAACAACCTGAAGTTGCTGGGTATTTGTAAGCCTCAACTCCTGGAGCTTTACAAGCTGTGGGGTACCTTGCTTTCCAGTTTCCATGGCCACCTTGAGCTATGCTTCCAAAGCATATGGCACATTGGCACCATCTCCTCCATGATCGACAGCTGAGCTCTGAAGACTTGCCAAGTGCCACTGGAATATTCATGGCTTCAACCCCGGGTCCATGGTCAATCTCCCAATGTCATTTTCCAATTGAGATTTCAGATTGATGGTGATAAGCACTGTGGCCTGATATGTCGTTCTCCACTGGAATACGCTGGCTTTGCACTCACCGCCCGGTAAACCGGTTAAGTTGATCGATCACAATTCACAGAGCGGAGACCTGAAGAGTAAACTGGAGATTGAAAACGGAATTTCCTTTCTGAAAGTTGTTCTTTTCGCCTTGCAAGCTAGGGTCTCTGCTTCAGAGTTCAGTGCAGGCTGGGCATCAGGCATGGGCATAGGTTCTTGGGCCTCTTGGCCTAGATGCTGAGGTTATTCATATGTTCTTTGCCCAAATGGGAGGATGACAAGCTCCAGCTAGCAGCAGGATCACAGGGGGATTTTTTTTCCAAACTTGTTTTAACAAATACTCTTTGCCTTTCTCAAACAAATTTTGATATCCTCTTTTTGGTTTTTTTAGTTTGTAGAATATATAGGGTATAAGTTTAGGGTTTTAATTAGGTACATTATTTGTATTACATATGTAGATTGGATTTAGGGTAGATTGGATTTAGGGTATAAGTTGTGATAATAATTAAATTAGGTAGATTTTTGTATTCCATATGTAGATTTTTTGTATTACATATTTAGAGTATAAGGTTTGATAATAATTAGGTAAAATTAATATTTTGGAGATTATTTTTTTGTAATAATCGGGTTGGATTTCTGTATGATATATGTAGATTAGAATTAGGGTTTAAGACAGGATAATAACTAGGGTAGATTTTTTATTACATTTGTAGATAACATGTAGGAGTTATTATTTAGGAATTTAATGCGTACGTTCATGTTTTTTAGTTTAGGTTTAGGGCTTACAAATTTAGTGCGTACGTTCATGTTTTTTTCGGTTTTGGTTTAGGGCTTAGAAATTTAGTATGTATGACATGAGTGGGCTTGCCATTAGGGTAATAGTGGGCGTGATTAATTTGAAGGAAAAAAAATCAAAAGCTTATTGGGAGTTGATGTATTTTTTTCTATAGGGTGAATGTGACCGAAAATATTTTAATGCTTACTATGAACAAGGGGATATCAATTTTAGTCTAGATGAGGTAGACCTATCTACGTTCCTGTCAATATAATGATGTTGGGGATATCAAGGGCCACGTAGAGAACATTACCAGGGCTAGAAAACTGGCTATTAAGGACATTACAAATGAACTCCGAAGAATATGGTATGAATATCAGTGTTGTTGTTAGCTGTGCAACGGAAAGACCTTATTGGATGTTGCTATCGATAAAGGCAACCCGGGGATGGAGTTGCTATCGCTCGCAACGGCTAATAGCGCAAACAATAAGACACAAAAAACAAAAAACCTGCATAAATCGCCCGTCCATCGGGTGTTTTTTGAAAATTGCTTTTTTTGCTTCCGCCTACGGCAGGACTAAATTCCCTCAGATAACGGCCGTTGGATGGGCGTGGATTAAATCTCGCCCATCCGTCGGGCGTTTTTTTTAAAACGCCCCATTTGCCCGTCTGTCGGGCATTTTTTTAAAAACACCCTATGAACAGACGACTTCTGCAGCTAAGTGAATAAACCGTCCGACCAACGGGCTGTTTTTATAAATCGCCTGTTGGTCTGGCGTCGGAACTCGGAAGGCTATTTTTTAATTTATTAAAATGAGAATTAATTTATTTAATTCCGAATTAAATAAAGCTAAAAATGTATTTAATTCGTGGAGTTGTAGTTACTAGTCTATTTTAACCAGCCGTAGGCCGGCCCATCAAGCTCAGCTATCAAGGTCCACGACTAACTCTTAGGCATCGTAGGTCCTATTGTTGGAGGGGAAAAGTCCACTTTTGCCCCCCTAAACTATTGGCAAAGTTTGATTCCCCCCCCCCCCCCCCCCTAAACTCTAAAACCGGATTACCAACCCCCCTCAACTATCAATACCGGTCAAAATACCCCCCTCATCTAAAACCATGGTAGTTTTGGATAACATGGCATCATAGTTAGCAAATCTTTTTCTAAAAAATAATTCAAAAAAATTAAAAAATCTATAGAAAATCATAGGAAGCTCAAAAAATAAAATAAAAATAAATAAAAATCAGAAAATATGTATAATATAAATATTCAATGCAAGTATAATGTTTGTGCATATAATTATACATACAGTTATTTTTGTTATAGTGTCATTTATTGATTAAATAAATTAAGTATTTAAGAAAATTTTGTTTGACTTCTATAAAATTGATGAAAATTACTTTAGTTTTGAGAATGATGTATTGAATAATAAAAATAAAAGGATGCTATTTTGACCATTGGATTTGAATATTTTAAATTGCAATTGAAAAGTCAAACTAATTTTAAATTTAAATTTAAAATATAAATTAAAAGGTAAAGCTAGCATCCCTCTATTTATTTTATTTTTTTGAAATATAAATTTTATTTTTTGAGCTTCCTATAATTTTCTATAGATTTTTTTTATTTTTGAATTACTTTTTTGAAAAAAATTTTGCTGGCTAGGATACCATGTCATCCAAAACCACCATGGTTTTCGATGAGGGGGGTAATTTGACCGGTATTTATAGTTGAGGGGGGGTTGGTTGTCCGGTTTTAGAGTTTAGGAGGGAAAATCGAACCTTGCCAATAGTTCAAGAGGTAAAAGTGGACTTTTTCCTTGTTGGAGATGCCAAAGCCCAACTCTAACAAGCCTGTGCTGGTTCCCAGTCAAAAGGCACGGTGCCTTTTGTGTTGCAAACGCAGAGGATCCTGCAGAAGCTGCTAGGCTGGGATTGAAGGTCCAGTATGTGACGGCTATTATTATGCAACTGGGTGATAGAACGAAAAAAGACCAACTTTATGCATATGTATCTTAGGCTCTTACTTGAACCACCTATCAAAAACCTCTCCAAAACCCTAGCCATCTGTGCAAATGTTGGCCGCGCCAACACTCAATGTAAAAGAACAAAGTGGTGAGCACAAAGATTAAAACGCTAGAAAGATGTTAGCAGACAAGCAGAGTACACTCACTAGCCAACTGTAACAGGCACAAAACCGCCACAAAACGCACCCTGACTGTCTTACAGCAAATCCAGGTGTGAAAGTTTTCCTTATTCCTCGGGGGAGGAATATGCTGGTGATTGGAGATGGCGAATAACCTGTCAGCCTGGTGTAAGGTCAGGAGAGGATGTTGGATCTGACCCAAGATCGATCTTTCGAACGAACTAGCTAGAAACCAAGCGGTTCACCACGAAGTAATTACCATGTGCTAATCATCTTCCGACGGCTGTATGAACTCAGCTAAAGCACGTTCGGCAACCAAGCATGCATAGCTAACACCAATGGAACCAACAGACGCCCACGATGTTAACTATTTAATTAGCGGGATAGACTAGTTTGCAGGCGCCTGCAATTTGGTCAAACGTGCAGGCGCCGAAACTTCCACCGAAATATAACGTTTCTTCCAGTAACTGAAAAGGTGGAAAAACAATATAAATTTACTGAAACTTTTAGCGCCGACACGATTTCACAGTTTCGTTATAACAAAAATAAATACATAATAAACAAAAACAAAATAAATCTATAATAAACAATAAATAAATATATAATAAAAAACAATATAAATATATAATAAACAAAAAAAAAATAAATCTATAATAAACAAAACAACAAAAATAAACCTATAATAAACAAAAAAAATAATAAACAAAAAAACTAAAAGTTCCACTAAATTTATATTGTTGTTCCACATTTCTATTCACTGGAAGAAATGTTTTTGAAAAGACTAAAACTTTTAGCGGTGTGTCCGCGCCGCAAATAATCTTAGTCATTGCTTTGTTTGTAAGGCGGACGCACAAAACTCAAATTGCAGGCGCCTGCCATATAGCAATCCCGTTAATTAGCAGACGCTAATCCTCCGGCCGGCGACTTTGATCACGGCGATAAACAAACTTTCGTCGACTAATTCCGGCGAGAACCAAAACACGAGGAAGATAGAAATTTTGGTGGTGCTCAAACCTTGCATCTTTTCTTTGGCCCCTGACCTTTTATTTATATCAAGGCGATTACATACGCGACTCATGTTAGGACTCTTCATTACAAGAAAACTTTATCTCTTAGACTCCAACTAAAATACGAAGAGGACTCAACTTACTAAATCAAGATTATACCTAACAGAGGAGGCGATGGCGAATAACCTGTCAGCCTGGTGTCAAGGTCAGGAGAGGAGGCGATGGCGAATAACCTGTCAGCCTGGTGTCAAGGTGAGTCTTGGAGGAACTGCCTGCTATGTATTAAATCTGTTATCCCCTTGATTAATGAAGTTTCTGGTTGTCAAAAAACACACTCTTAACCTCCTCTTTCAACTTCACTACAGGAAACGAACTTTATGTGGGCGGCCAGGAAAGTCAGTGTCGTCGGCCAGCGAGCCGCCGACCAACCAATGTCGACGGCCATCCTGTAGCCGCCGACACAGACTTTCTATTGTCTGCAGCCCAACAGATCAGCCCCCCTCCCGCCCCAGGAACAAAATTCAAATTTCGAGCCTGCTAATTAGGCTATGTCGGCGGCAAACACAAAGCCGCCCACATTGAGGCCTCCCCCTGACGGAAGAAACGGAACGACGTTAAGGGGTCCCACACCTCAGTCGGGAGACGTCCCTGCCATGTGGAGCCAGCATCTTAGCTGCACGGGAGCCCCATATCGCATCTGTGTCGGCGGCATAACATAGGCCGCCGACACAGATAAAATAAAATATCAGGGAGCCCGCGCCGTGCCGCGTGCTGATAACCAAGTGAGCTGAGTAATTTATTCAACATACCATGGGCACAAATTCTTTTCTATACGTTCAAGGAGGTATCAGTGTCGGCGGCCCAGGCCAGGGCCGCCGACACAGACCCCATCAGTCTCGGCGGTTTTCGTCTGGGCCGCCGACACAGACCCCTCCCCCCTTTAGACCGCCGGCTCTCCGGCCCTTCCCCGGGCCCACCGGCTCTAGGCTAGGTGCCAAGTGAGTTCCTAGGGCATGCAATGGACATGAGGGCTCATTTGACCGGGGAGTACCGGCTCGGCTTGAACTCTATGGCAAGTTCCTTTGGAACCCTAACGTCGTATCAGCTTTCGGGCTAGATCGGCGTTGGGTTTCAAAGGAACTTGCCGTAGAGTAGAGGCCGAGCCGGTACTCCCCAGTCAAATGAACCCTCATGTCCATTGCATGCCCTAGACTCACTTGGCACCTAGCCTAGAGCCAATGGGTCCGGGGGACGGCCGGAGAGCCGACAGGCTAGAGGGGAGAGGATGTGTTACGCCCAGCCGAGGCCGCCGACACGACTCCCATCGGTGTCGGCGATTTTAAATGCAGGCACCGACTGAGACCTTGGCTGTCTCGGCGGCCATAGTCTGAGCCGCCGACACAGATGGACCTCCCTCTGGGTCATATTTGGCGGAAGGCTCCGTGTCGGCGGCCTACAGTTTGCTGCCGACATTGCTTTGTGAGCATGACGCGTGGGTCCAACCCATTATACGGTCGTTATTTTAATCTGGCCGCCGACATTGGTCCTCCGTTTAGAAAAAGAGGAGGCTCGTGCGCTAAGTCCCTGGGACTTAGGGTGTGTTTGGTTGGTTGAATGAGGTGGTACGGGATAGTATCATACATGATCCAGGTGTTTGGTTGGCTGCATGGAATGATCCGATTCTTCATACCTGTGTTTGGTTGTTGGGATAGGGATGAATGGGATGGTACGTGGTGGTTCAAATTTAGGGAATATTCTCTGTTTATCCTGCATGGCGTGATTCGGCCATTTTGGTCGAACGATCCCATACAACTTTTTGTTTCGAACCGTTCCATCCTATTCAGTATCATCTCATTCCATTCATCCTCGTACAACCAACCAAACACACCCTTAGCGCACGAGCCGCACAGCTGCCTCCCACCGCGCCTCCCTTCCCGAGTCGCCGCCGCCTGCTCCCTCCCCTATCCCCACACTGCCGCCGCCTCCCTCTCCGTGATGCCGCCGCCGCCTGCCTCCTCCAGCGTCCCGCCGCCCTCCCTCCCCTTGCTGCCGCCCCGCCCGTTCCTCACCGTGCCACCGCCTCCCTTCCTCCTCCCAGCCGCCGCCCCGCCCTTCTTCCTCCCCTCCCCCTCGGCCGCCTCTCTCCCAGCGCCGTCCCCTCCTCCCTCCCTCCCGTCGGCCGCCTCTCTCCCAGCCGCCGCCTGCCCCCCCTTCTTCCTCCGTCGCCACCCGTCGCCACCACCACCCGAGGTAATCCCACCCATGTACAATTGTTTTAGGTGGTAGCTATGTTGGTATTTTGTGTGCCGACGACATTAGTAGATATAATTAATTACATAATGACGACAATTAGGTGTGATTTAAGTAGATGTAATTAATTAGATAATGTCATCGGTAGCTACTTGTTTTAGTTCTTATTAATTAACCTTGCCGCAGTAGCATGTACGGAGCCAGAGTCAAACCCGTTCGGGGACGCAACAAATTTTCGTAATTAAGGAACTCCGACGGTGATTCGTTGTGTTCCGTTTACGAAAGATGTTGTGCTCCCGAGCTGTCCATATTTTGGACAGCCAACGGATGTTGGTATGAGTATGGTGGTCGTGGCAACGGGAGGTGCACGGGCCAGAATTCCGGCGGCATAACCCTATCGTCCTCCTAGTGCATAACATAAGCGGTATGCCATACCCATCCTTGCACTGCGGGGATTGCGAGGTTATGCTACCGGAATTTCGACCCGTGCACCTCCCGTGGCCACGACTACCGTACTCATACCAACATCCGTGGGTGGGTAAGCCCTCCTATTTAGCTAGACATGGACCGTTTGTGTCGTGCGGTAGACCTATAGGTAGTAACATAATATATATGTTCATCTTCTTGGTGTCGCCCGAGGAAGGTACATTCTGCACATGGCTTCTCAGCAGATTCTGAAATGGTATATTAAAATGTACCAATGCAGAGAGAAATATGAGGCCACCTAATGAACCAATCCAGAGAGACATGTGAGGCCACCAAATGAATTGGAGAGAAGTTTATGAGACCACCGGAGAGTCTGATGAGAGCCGTGTGCAGGATGTACCTTTCTTTGCTGACATACCAAGGGGAGTTTAGATAATCTGTTGACTTGTTGTAATTGTTCAGTAGATGTATAGACCTAGAATTTTAAAAGCATGTATGACTGTACATATAGTGATTAAGCGATGGAAGATCGACGGTGGATGTACGATGGATGGATGAGGTTTGGGCAGCACACAGACGAGTGATTCAATAAGGCAGAAGCATTCGTCGAAGAAGCTTTTCGAAGATTCCCTAACCCTAACGTAGCAAAAGTGTCTTGTCCTTGCGCGGTGTGCTCGAACACGGAGAAGAGATCGAAGAGGAAAATTAGCGAGCACATCTGTAGGCATGGCTTCAAGGCAAACTATTTTGTATGGGTATATCATAGAGAGAGGAAGCATCCGGCGCCGGTGCCTAGCCCTGTGGATTTTGGGGAGGGCTACGACGAAGTTAAGGTCGACAGGTTGGACGAGCTAACGGATGATGTGGGTAGGGCTTTTGATCTCTCTCCCGAGGAAGAGTCTGAGCCACTTGCACAGAAATTCGAGCAACTCCTTGAGTCTGCCAAAGAGCAGCTCCATGAGCGTACCGATGTGACCGTGCTCCCGGCGGTGTCGTGTCTAATGGCGGTTAAAACGAAATACAACCTCTCAGCCAATTGCTTCAACGACGTGTGCAAACTGTTGGATAGCCTACTTTCGGTTGGACACAAGATGACTCCAAATCTGTACGAGTCGAAGAAGCTTCTTAGCGTGTTAGGCATGCCGTGCGAGAGGATAGACTACTGTCCAAAGTCCTGTATGCTTTACCGGAAGACCGATTCTGGACTGACTCATTGCAAGCATTGTGGTGAGAGTCAGTACATGCTAGTTAAAGGACGAGATGTTGTAGAGAGATAGACGACGGTTACTCAGAAAACCTTCCGTTTCTTTCCCATCTCTCAACGCCAGCAACGGCTGTACATGTCCAAGTCTAAGGCTAGGCACATGAGCTGGCACAAAGAGGGAAAACATAGAAAGGAGGACGTGATGATTCATCCGTCATATGCAGAAGCCTAGAGGCATTTTGACCAACAACACTCTGAATTTGCAACCGATCCTAGAAATGTGCGCATTGGTCTATCCACCGATGGGTTCACACCATTCAATATGACCTCGCACCCGTACTCTTTCTGGCCAGTATTTGCCATCTCGTACAACCTTCCACCTCAACTTTGCCAGAAGGAAGAGTACATGTTTCTTTCTGTTATCATACCCGGGCCTAAGTCTCATGGAAAAATTTGGATCTATTCATGCAACCACTTGTAGAAGAGCTGAGTGACCTGTGGACCAAAGGGGTCTTGACACATGATAGCTATAAGGGTCAGAACTTTAGGATTTGAACCGCCTACCTGTGGTCAATTCACGACTTTCCGGCCTATGGTATGTTTTCGGGGTGGAGCACGCATGGAACCTTGTCATGCCCTAAATGCTTGCGTAGCACTGATGCATTCAAATTGAAAAAGGGGGCAAGACTTATTGGTTCGACTGTCACCGTTGATTCCTTCCGCTCAATCACTCATTTAGGAGGGAAAGAAAAGTGTTTCGTAAAGGCAAGACTATGAGGAACCAACAACCACCACAACGGTTCGAAGTGGAGGATATCATCAAATGACATGAAGGTTTGGCAGAGAAGGGTTACGATGACGAAGACTATGGGAAGGTGCACCATTCAACTCATAAGTGCAGCATCTATAACCTTCCTTATGCAACAGATCTGAAGCAGCCTCACAACCTCAACCTGATGCACCAGGAAAAGAATATGTGTGAGACCGTATTCAACACGAACCGGGACATCCAACATAAGACTAAAGATAACATAAAAACTCGGTTGGACTGCGTTGTGATATACGATCGACCAGAGATGAACCTCCAGAAAAATGGGATAAAACTTAGGGCAAAGTACTACCTAACACGTGCCCAAGTAAGACAGATCCTAGTCTGGATGAAGAAAAATATGAAATTTTCAGATGGTTATGTGACGAGCCTTTATCATGCCGTTAGTATGGACCAATGCAAATTAAATGAAATGAAGGCCCACGACTATAAAGTCTTCATAGAGCGTTTATTTCCCGCCGTATGGCGTGGATATGTTGACTACGCTATTTAAAGAAATTTGTCCGAACCGAGCTTCTTCTATAGAGAGTTATGCGCCAAAGAGATATCCGCGTCGAGGATAGAGGAATTGGAAAAGGAGATTGTTGTTGTTGTCATAAAGCTCGAGAAGATATATGTTCGTGGTTTTTTCAATTGTATGCAATATCTATTGGTGCACTTGCCATACAAAGCAAAAGTAGAGCGACCGGCAGAGTTCAGATGGATATATCCTGTTGAACGGGCAATGAAAAATCTTAGATTGAAAGTGAAGAACAAAGCACGAGTTGAAGGAAGTATTACCGAAGCTTGGCTGACACAGGAGATCGCATACTTCACAGATAAGTATTTTGCGACAAAGAATAAGGTCCATGTGCTACAACCGAGGTATAAGAAGGCACGGCGTATAAGTACTTCCGACCTTGAGGTGTTCAATGACTAAGGTAGACATAACATTGGCAAAAGCACAACACGTGACTTGGTTGAAGATGAAAAATTATGATCCAGCTGTACGTGTACACACCATGGATGAAATGAAGGTGTACATCGAGTAAGTGAAGACATGTCTCAATTAAGTCATAAACACATAGTTATATTTCAAATTAACTAATGAAACGGCTACTCTTGTAGTCAATTTATTCAAGAAGAGTGGAGAAAACTAGATCAGCCCTCGGGAAAATAAATTGACAACCTCAAACGACGAGGGCGTGGACCAAACCTTCCTAACTTTCTTACATGGTTCTATTACCATGTAAGTTTCTTTCTCTAACACACCATGCAATTACCTTACTCAGCATGTTTTAATGAATCTTTTTATGCATGTTTGTCCTACAATGTCAAAGACATTTCAGCGTGCACAATGATCTCCGACAAATATCACGTGGATGCAGTCATAGAATTAAGCTTCATAGATGCTATGATTGTCATGGATATCGATATCGGTCCGAAGCGACCGAGTCAGCCCGCCCAAATGCAACCACGGTGAATAGTAGCATCGTGTGTTATGTCCCAGACGCTCTTAGTGGTGCAGATGTAGAGTACTATGGGATCATTGAGGAGATCCTCGAAATATCTTATGAAGGCAACAACCAACTTTCGCTCGTGTTGTTTCGGTGCAGATGGTTCGATTCAGAGAGTGGGGTGTGGCGTACTCCCGAACTAGGACTAGTTGAAATCAATCATAAGCACCTTTATCAAAGGCCCGACGTGTTCATTCTCTCCGAACAAGTTGAGCTGGTGTTCTATCTGCCGTACGCCCACCGCAATTACAAAAATTAGTGGATTGTGCATAAATGTCATCCAGTTGGTGGATTGCACGACCTCACGGAAGAAGACTACGAGCCGAACCTAAACGTCGAACCATTCCAAGAACGAGAATTATTGGGGGAGTTAGACGTTGATATTGGGGATGTGCTAGTACAACCGGGTGAGAAAGTAGAAGAAAATGAAGAGGAAGAGCAAGGAGAAGAGGGAGAAACCGAAGAGGACAATGAGGAAGAGGAAAAAACCGAAGAGGAGTAGGAAGAGGAGGAGGAAGCCGAAGATTTTTGAGGCATTCAATTTTATAGGCGGTACATTTATATATAGTATTATACATTTATATCTTCAATATCTTTGTCATTTACTTCAATATCTAGTATTATACATTTATATCTTTGTCATTTACTTTAATATCTAGTCTCATACATTTATATTTGTGATTTACTTTAACTAAGAGTCTAATACATTTATATCTTTGTCATTTGCAGGATGACAGGTCCTTTGCGGAAGACTTTGGAGAGGGTGCAGAGGGGGCGGAAGAAGCTCTTCGGTAGGAGGGGCTCGAGGAGTTGACAGCAGGAGGAACCTGCCGAGGTGGCCACCACAGACCCACAGCACGAGGAGGCTGCTTAGGTGGCGGCCACCGACCCACAGCTGCAGCTTGTCGAGGTGGCGGCCACCGCCTCATAGCAGGAGGGTGGGCAGGTGGAGGTTGCAGGAGGTAGTAGCCGGAGGAGGACCAGGGTTCTGGAGCCCACTGATGAGGATGCGGGTTTGCCAGAGGACTACGAGGAGGAGACAAGCTTGGAGGGGAGCGGGCTAGAGGAGTCAGGTTCGGAGATCGACAAGGAGCTGGACTGGCGGGCGTTGCTGGAGGAGGAGGGGAGCGACGAGATTGTGGCTGAGGATGAGTGGGAGCCTGTGTCCTCTAGAGCGAAGTCCTATAGCTCCAAGAGATTTCGGGGACAGAAGAAATTGTGGAAAGCCCCCGCAGAACTAGATGAGAGGGCCATCGTACAGGTGGCAATGGGAGCGAGGTATGTGTGCTAACCACAAATCTTTTCATTTCGATGTATTTCATTTCTAACCACAAATCTAGCTGAACACTTCCTCTAAATTGTACATGCAGTGGGCTGGTTTGCCAAAATAAGGGGGCTGGGAAAGAGCCGGGAAAACAGCTTGCTGTGCTTATCAGGTCGCTCAACCCCGGGCGAGTTGGCGAGAGCAGGGATAAACGCCCCATTCTAAGTTGGGCAGACTACGAGCTCATGGGGTACTAGGGTGAAGGAACTGTCGCTGATGCAGTCATCGACGAGTTCTTGGTAAAATGTCAAATTTCATTTCTTACTGATGTTCCGTGTTTATACCTTTACGCATGCATGTATTTATTTAATCATGCGTCTCTTTTATTTCAGACGAGGTACCGGCTTCCCCTGGCGCCGACTCCGGCGACGACTACGCAGCGGCTCGACGCGTGATCGACAGGATGGCTGTCAAGTAGGTCAAGGACGCCCTCAGGCTTGCCCGTGTAGATGCGGTGATGAAGCACTACCGCAAGAAGGGCAGAAAATGACTAAGAAAGTAGCAGATCGGGAGTACCTCACCGCAGACCAGTACCTTCCATGGCATCCAGACTGGATGGACATGTGTCCACATGCTTGGAGGGACTTGTGCGGCATGTGGGTGGACCCGGAGTGGATCGAAGTGTCCAAGAGAAACAGGGAAAATAGGGACGCCGGCGCTGATTTGTGCAACACCTACATGGGAGGCCTCAGCATTGGTCACGTGGCGCAAGACCTAGTAAGCACATTTATCTTTTACCGCTATAATCAACTACATTTCAGAACTATATCTAATCAGGTCATTATTTAATTCCACGCAGGAGCACCGGACGTGGGTTGAGCCCTCGGGAATCGCGGTTAGGAGGATTGCACACACGCCCCGTGTGCGGCCAGACGAGACCCAGCCACCGATGCCGACGACTGCTCAGGAGCTGATTGTAAGTGACTACAACTTGTTTTCACTTCTTTAGACAACCATCGTTCTCGAACTAATGTCACACATCTCAATTGTTCGCAGGATACATACACTGGGGCCATGAGGGAGAAGCACAGGGAAGAGTGTGACCCCGAGGAGATGCTGATTGACCCTGTGCTCCTCTACGACGAGTTTGGTGGGCAGGCGCACGGCAGGTACGGCGGTATGAACGCCGTCGCGCCACCCGACGCGTACAAGCCAGAGGTCCGGGCACGTCGACGACAGGCCTTCGCAGTTGAGCGTGTCTGCGAGGAAGCACAGAACAAGATCATCGCTGATTTGGTAGAATAGAACCGGCAGCTCCGAGAGGAGAAGGCGTAGCGAGATGCGGAGCGGGCGGAGCGAGAGGTGGACCGAAGGGAGCGACATGCGGCTATGCAAAATATGAAGGCCGTCCAAGAACAGAACCTCTACCTCCTGCGGATGTACCAATAGGTATTTACATATGCATTGCTCGCCAAGTTGTCCTTCCAGCTAAGTTCAATTGCTAACATCTCCTATCAACATGGGTTCCAGCAGTGTCGAACCCGGTCTAAATGACCGAATCCTAATGTGTTATACAGTACTAGTCCCAGAAGATCATGGCTAGTACACACATAAACAGAACTGATACATTGCCTCGAAGTACATTATTACAACATAGGGGACCACGGGTCCCAAAAGGAGTCATAATTTAATACATCAAGCACGGCACGCAGGCCGAGATACAGAGTTACACAGACAGTCACACAGAGACCTAACATAGCGCAACTTTATTCTAGCTAGTAGGCTATTACACAGGCAACGGCGGTAGGAAACACGCAACCCTACTCTTCGTCTTCGTAATCTTCCTCCTCTTCATAGTCCGAGTCCTCCTCGAAACCAGAGTTGTAGGGGGGCTCTGTGGCTGTTGAAATTTTGGAAAGAGGGGAAGGGAAAAACAGGAGTGAGTACAAAGGTACTCCGCAAGTCAGGAATATATGCGGATGGGGTTTAGTACCAATGGACGGTTTAGGTGGTTTTGCAGTAATGCATTTTTGTTTTTCCTAATTTTATAAAAGCAATACTCGGAAAACTTCCAATCTTCAATCTTTAACTTTTAGGGGCTCTTTCTCAAATTCTCTCGCCAATTGGCCACAGCCATAGCGAGCTTCTTCCTTAGTCTCTTCCCGTTACGGGGAATAAGTCGGAACGAAGGGTAGGTCGAAACCGCGCAAGCATGTCATGATAGGCCGAACCCAATTCATGAGGCAAGCCGGTAGTACCTATCTCAAGATCAAAACTCCTTCTCAACAACTTTTACTCAACTCACATCTATTTTGAAAATTCCCGGTTTTTAGAAAAGAAGAGCTACCATATGAACAGTCCTTCAAGATGCTCATAACCGCGAAAGCACGGCTACCATGATAGTTTTAACTCTGCAGAGTGGGTACGCTTTACCCTCGAGAGGCTACGCACCTGTTTAGCCACAAAAGCCGTTAGATTCAAACACTAACGGCGACCACGGAGTCTCCGTCGTGGTTTTTCGCTAACAACTAGGCCTGTCCCATAACAGACTCGAGGTCGCATCTTGTATGGCTCAGTTCGTAGGATCATAGGATGAGCAGTCCTTATACTAGAAGAGAGACGATATTTTTAGCCCCGATTTCTCGAAATGGTGCCTTCTCGCACCGAACCGGCGAAAGTCTCTCCCTAGTCGGAAGTATTTTAGGGGAGAGAGTAAAATCCTTTTCCCGCCCATGGCATTGCCCTCAATGCACATACTTTCTCCAACCATTCCTTATCACAACATTTATTTTCACACGCAAGAGTTATAATGACATCGCAATAAAATCATTTTTAGGCATTTTTACTAACATCAACGGGAGGTAATTATATACACAAGATTTATTGTAAGTCCTTATGGTTTAAGCCTATCACTAGTCTTACCATGATTATCTAGGTTGCATAACTAATAACTAGTAAATACGATACTTTTACTTTTTAATTTAGCATGCAAGTTTTCAATTCCTAATAAATTGTTTTTAAAACAAAGCAAAATGGCTCACAGTATGGTCAAGGGGACTTGCCTTGGTCGGACGACGGATAGGAACAACCAGCGACGTCGGACGGGTCTACAACACCTTGGCCTCCTACTCGAAACACGATCCAAACATACCAATGAAAATAACGATACATCGTGCACAAAATGTTTTTATGCATTTTATTTAAAGGAAAGGATGTTAACTTATTTTGCATATGCACATGAAATAATGGAACCTAAGTATTGAGCTATTACGAATGCAATGGTTACAAGAGTGCAAAATTGATTTAGTATTTTTATAAAATCCAAATAGGTCAAAGGTATTTTGAGATTTTTTTTTCAGAATTTTGGGATGGCATTTGATAAACTCTGCAAAATCTTTTGTAATAGAATATTTTAAATTCGCTTTTAGAAATGAAAAGAACCAATCCGGCTAAGCCGGTCGGCCCAGAACAGGGCGAGGCCCACGGCCCAAGCCGAACCGGGGCTCCTCCCTGTCCCTCTCCCCGTCGTCTTCAACCTCGGGCCGAGACGGCCTCGAGCGACGGGAAGGGCGAAGCCGGCCACCGGCGGTCGATTCCGCGCGGGGCGAGGAAGAGGGAACGACGGCGATGCCAATGACAGTCTCGGCGGCGGTTGAGACTCACCCCCGAGGCGGCGCGACGGAGAGACGCAGCGGCGAACAGGGGATCCAGGTGGCGGTGCGCTCCTCGGCTCGGCGGCGCTCCGGGACTCCTGACAGAGGGGAAGTGATGGTGAGAGAGGGACGAGGGGGCTACCCCGGGTAGACAAGAGGAGCTTACCGAGGAGAAGGCAAGGCACGGCACGGCGCTAGGCAAGGGTAAATGGGGGCACAGGGCGGCTTCTTATAGGCGAGGGTGGCTCGGCGGGAACGGCTCGGTCTTTAATGGAGCCGGTGAGCATAGCGAGCGGGGAGACACCGATAGACCTTCGCTATTGCTCAACAACAAGCGGCGAACGATGGCGCGCTGCCAGGCATGGCATCTGGGCGGCGAGGCGATGGCGCGCGAGCATGGTCAAGGCGCGGTCTTCGGTGGCAACGCTACGGCGCGCCGCAATGCCGCAGACGAGAACGGGCGACGGAGTAAAGAGCACGGCGACGACGGTACGGAGAGATTTAATGCGAGGCAATGGGCCGGCTCTCGCGGGCGGCAAGGAATGACGGCAAGGCAGGCGCGGGTCCGGACGCAGGCGGAGGCGACGGGCGCAGCGGTCCTGCCGGGCGCGGAGACAGCGATGCGCGGAGGGAGAAGGAGCGGGGAAGAGCAACGGGAAGAGCGGGAGCGAACCGAGAGCGGAGACGTGCTCGCAAGGAGAGGGAAAAAAACGACGGGGAAGAGAGAGACCTGACCGGTGGGGTCTGCTAGTCAGTGAGGGTGAGAGAGGAAACAGGACGCGGGCCCGCCGGTCAGCGAGGGGGGCGCGGCTAGCGCAAGCTGGGCCGGGAGATGGGCCGCGTGGGAAGACAGAGGCGGGAGGAGAGCTGGGTCGGGAGGAACTCGGCCCGAGAGGAGAAGAGATTTTTATTTTCAAACATTGTTTTTCTCTTTTCTTCTTTCCAAAAATTCGACAACATTTATTTTAAATACTTTCCCCTCTTTCACAAGATTTACAAAACTTCCGCCTGGGGAAAAAGTACAAAAGCTTGCTTTGACATAATTTAGTTAAAGTTTTACTTGATGCGGAATTACTTAAACATGGTTTTCAAAATAATTAACGTGCCAAATTTTGATTCGAAAATTTGGGATGTTACAAGCAGGCGGGGACCGGCACCTCCTGCCAGCCAAAGATGCCTGCCATGATCACACAGATGCCGGGGGCCCTAGCCACACAGTTTGCCACTACTCTTCCCCCTTTCGTGCCACCACCACAATCCCCGATGGCCTACTTTCCACCTACACCGAGGCTTTCATCAGGGGTAAGTTTGCAGCAATGTCGTTTCAACCATGTCATTTCCTCTAATTTTGTAACCAGATATAATGCATTGCCTCTAATTTTGCAACCATGTCATTTCATCCACTAATGCATTGCCTCTAATTTTGCAAATATGTCATTTCATCCTCTTTTGCAGGTGTCTGGCTCGGGTACGACTGCACCGGCGATGATTGCTTCGCAGGGGGATGAGGACAGTGCCCTTAGATCTCCGCTCGAGCAATTTGTCACCAACATGCTCAATCCTAACCCCGACTACGACTTGAGTGGCGGCGGCGATCACATGATGTAGTTGGTTGTAGACTTATATATTTCACACTTTGCATCTATTTGAACTATGTGGCCTGTATGTGGACTTAATTTGTGCTCTACTGAGAACGTATGACCTATTCTATGTCTTGTGGCTATATGTGGTCTTGTTTAGTGAATTTGGTCATATTTATCGATGATTTAGTGTTTTGCAATGATGTGGATGTATTTGTGCTTGAAAACGTGGTGGCAAGCACCTAATTATGTGGGGATGTGATTGTGTGAATTGGAATATGTATATATGCTGTGAATTGGGTGTTTTTGCAGGTTGAAGTTGAGTTTTTTTAATAAATTATCAGCAATATTTGTTGCTGCACATATAGCAGTGTCGGCGGCCGAGGGAAGGCCGCCGACACAGACTATGGGATATGTCAGCGGCACCGCCGACGTTGACTAAATCAGTTTCGGCGGCCAACGGCACGGCCGCAGACACAGATACGTGGAAGAGGGGCCTGTCGCTACCAGCAAGGAGCAATGTCGGCGGTTTTTGTATGGCCACCGACACTGACTATAGGCTATGTCGGCGGCATACAAAAAGGCCGCCGACACAGCTATGTGGCAAAGGGGCCTGGGAGCTCACCGGCAAGGAGCTGTGTCGGCGGCCTTATATGGACCCCACACGTCAGAGCACCGTGACGGGATCGGCCCGTTTGCCAAAGGCTGTGTCGGCGGCTATAATGGTCGCCGACATTTACAAACCGCACGGAGCCCTTTCCCACGTTGCGGCCATGTCGGCGGGGCCGCTGACAAAACAAGGCTGTGTCGACCAAGCAGGGTCGGTGGGTTTTTGGCAGCGGCCAGCTGCCGACACAGAGAAATGTCGGCGGCATTTGGGCCTGTGTCGGCGGCTTTAGCCGCGGACACAGAGGCAGATTCCTGTAGTGCTTCTCATACAAACAAATCCTCTAGTTGTTAGAACATTTCCATATGTTAATACTTCAGCCCCACCCATGCTTGGCATTCATCAACATTACATCAAAAGAATTCCACCAACGTTGAGTGCTTGATTTTCTTCAAAAAAGAAAAGCCTACAAGAGATGATACTATTAGGCTACATACATGCATCATTCAAGTTCACTAGTAAGAAATTGAAACATGAGATGATCTGACAATATAATAGACAATTTGCAATATCATTGGAACATTGTGTTGGCTATAGCCCAGATCTAAAATACTATTGTTGGTCTCACACACCAAAGCTAAAGATTGTAGCAAGCACGAGAGTATATCTCAGCACACACACTACATTTCGCATTTGCATTGGTGTCATACATCTTCAACATGTTTTATTTATAAGTGCACTTGCAAGTCCTATTTATAGACTTGCTAACCAGTCCATATGTCTAGAATATTCTACAGCTAGTTATTACTATTTGAGTCCTTGTAACAACTAGCTGCTTCTAGTATCTACTATCAAACACATCCAAGTAGCAGAGCTGGAATGTTCTAGATGCTGCTAGCATCTCCATGCATCTACCAAGTACCAACTATCTACTCCTACTATCTTCTAGTAAATGTTAAGATTATATCTAACAATCTCCCCCTAATCTTGACACCGTAACTCTAAATAGTCGACGCATTCGGACTCTCCTACGACATGCTCAACTTTAACGGCGTGGAGGGCGAGGACATCGTCGAGGAGCACACGAGGGAGGGGCGGCGGGTCGACGCCGACGCCGCGGAATACGGCGGCGATCGCGGTGTCGTTGAGTGCGAGGACGATGAGTCGGTGACCACCTCCTGGGCGTTGATGGCGCTGTCGAGGCCGGTCTGGGCCAGCAGGGAGCTAAAGGCTCGAAACTCTGGCTACAAATCTTATGTTAAAACTGTTTGATATGAGTCTTATTTGTAGCCACTATGTACTTATGTTTTTTTTATTTTTATATCTGGATGGTATACCTAGATGAGCATTTTTTTTATGGGGTTGTTTTTGGTTTTGGTGGCTGGATAAGGGCTTGTTAGAGATGTGAACCAACCCTAGTCCCTAGCTGACTTCAAATGGCCTATCAGAAGGTTAATCAGCCAAAAAAAATGCCTATGCTAACACACAACGGCTTGTAGTTTGCAACAACTGATCTCCTCCAACACTTATCAGTTGGCTTTTTTGTGTGTGGATACTCTTGTTGAATTTTCTGGCAATGATACGAGAACATTTTCTGGCAATGATATGAGAACTTGTAAATTGTAAATAGAACATATTGAAGATGTATGACACCAATGCAATGCAGAAATGTAGTGTGTGTGCCTAAGAAATACTCCTGTGCTTGCTACAATCTTTAGCTTTAGTGTGTGATACCAACAATAGTATTTTAGATCCTGGGCTATAGCTAACAATTGGTATCAGAGCCAGCGACCAGCAGAAGCGTGCTGTGCGGAGAGCAGTACAGTGCAGCAACGTGCTGTGTGACAAGGCAACAGCAACGTGCTGTGCAGCAAGAAGGCAGCTGCAGCGTTGTGCAGAGCAGTGGCAGCGAGGAGGCTGCAGGTCAGCAGTGTAGAAGCTGTTTGGTTGGCTGCAAAACTGAGCAATGGTTGAGCGGGAGAACCATGGCAGTGTGGCTAGGACGCCACCACGAAAGGAGCACCGACGTTCAACGTCACCAGTTGTGCGCAGGCCAAGACACCGTGATGGAGGTGGCCATGAAGTGGTCGTGCAGCAGACAGTGAGGGAGGTCGGTGGCTCAGCAAGCTTTCCCATCCTCGTGTACCAAGTACATAGAGTGGTCGCTGATGATGAGCCAGTACTGCTATGAAGATGGACTTGACGAGTTGGGTTCAGGATGTTGAGAAGGTGCGTCGCCATCCTGAAGTCGAGTCTAGAATAATGATGGTCTTGACGAGTTGTGTCCAAGACGTTGAGTAGTGGTGTCGCCGTCTTGAAGTCAAGCCATGAAGAAGTTGGTTTCGATGAGTTGTGTCCAGGACGTTGAGTAGTTGTGTCGCCATCCTATGTCTAGTTAAAGTTGAGCATGTTGTAGGAGAGTCCGAATGCGTCGACTATTTAGAGTTACGGTGTCAAGATTAGGGGGAGATTGTTAGATATAATCTTAACATTTACTAGAAGATAGTAGGAGTAGATAGTTGGTACTTGGTAGATGCATGGAGATGCTAGCAGCATCTAGAACATTCCAGCTCTGCTACTTGGATGTGTTTGATAGTAGATACTAGAAGCAGCTAGTTGTTACAAGGACTCAAATAGTAATAACTAGCTGTAGAATATTCTAGACATATGGACTGGTTAGCAAGTCTATAAATAGGACTTGCAAGTGCACTTGTAAATAAAACATGTTGAAGATGTATGACACCAATGCAAATGCAGAAATGTAGTGTGTGTGCCTGAGATATACTCCTGTGCTTGCTACAATCTTTAGCTTTGGTGTGTGAGACCAACAATAGTATTTTAGATCCTGGGCTATAGCCAACACAATGTTCCAATGATATTGCAAATTGTCTATTATATTGCTGTATCTGTCTCATGTTTCAATTTCTTACTAGTGAACTTGAATGATGCATGTATGTAGCCTAATAGTATCATCTCTTGTAGGCTTTTCTTTTTTGAAGAAAATCAAGCACTCAACGTTGGTGGAATTCTTTTGATGTAATGTTGATGAATGCCAAGTATGGGTGGGGCTGAAGTATTAACATATGGAAATGTTCTAACAACTAGAGGATTTGTTTGTATGAGAAGCACTACAGGAATCTGCCTCTGTGTCCGCGGCTAAAGCCGCCGACACAGGCCCAAATGCCGCCGACATTTCTTTGTGTCGGCAGCTGGCCGCTGCCAAAAACCCGCCGACCCTGCTTGGTCGACACAGCCTTGTTTTGGTCGACACTTCCATTCATTATTAGAGACACTTTTACATTGTATGTCTGCACCGGAGATAATTCTCATTCCTTCCATGTTTACTCCAGGAACTGATGCAACATAAATGTGATGTTGCTCCATTACCAATCCAATCCATGGTAAATTAAATGACAACTCGGAACCTTAGCACCTAACTGACAGCTACATGGAAGACAGACAAAGAACCTTTCCATACGCCATGCAGTTGATCAAAAATATAGATATTGTTCTAAAATACATCTCTATTGTTTATCAACTTAAATTGAGCATCAACATCTTTTTCTAGTTCAATAGAAAGGACACATGACTCTAAATTAATGTTCGGCTCAGTGCCTCGGATCATTATGAACAATATTCAGTTCTAAACAATATTCAATTCTCAACAATATTCAGTCCTGAAAAAAGCAAACAGCGGTATAAATAGTAAGTTATGAAAAATATTTCATTCTGATCAATGTACGAGATTAAGAGGACAACTTGTAATTTTTGTGTATATTTGAATCATCAGTATATCTCATCCATGTGCATCCAGCTTGAAACAAAAAAAAAAAGACCTGGTTTCAGTCAGCTTGGACTTTTTCAAATGATTCCGTTCTGAATATAATGAAAATGATTGAAGATCAAAAGCTGAGCTTAACTGAACAAGACGTGATCTCATGAAATTCTTTGCACTACATATCTGATCAGAGCTAAAGCAATTCCTCAAGTGGCAGCAGCGGAAGAAATTCATAAATTGCAATCAGCTAAGAACTTTCAGGCTAGGAATGATCAGACGTAGCCAATGCAATGGAGTTTATCAAGCGGAAGCAATTCATAAATTGAAAACAGCTATGAACTTTCAGGCTAGGAATGATCAGACGTAGCCAATGCGATGGAGTTTATCTTTGCAGTTTAAATAGATGACTGCTTGTTGTGCTAATAAAACTAAACATAGTGCACTGAAAATGCCTTCATACAAGAATTACTGATTTCGTACAAGAATTTCTGATTTAATACAAGAATTACAAAGGAACAAATAAAAAAATTCCTTCCATGGCCTCCATGCAGAGTGGATGTACCAACAATATCTGTATTCACACCAGAAGTTCGATTAAAGAACATAGTCCTGTAATTGATGTTCATTATACCCAGTTCAGTTCTGCACATGATACATGTATAAGCAGTGAGCATCTATATAATGAGCATGTACTTATCTATTGAAGCATGCTCAATGAAGCATTTGTTCAGATTGTAAAACTAAAACTGTCATCAAATTTTAGAACAAATGCCCCATTCATTATTAGAGACACTATTTTACATTGTAGGTCTGCACCGGAGATCATTCTTATTCCTTCCATGTTTGCTCCAGGAACTGATGCAACATAAATGTGATGTTGCTTCATTACCAATCCAATCCATGGTAAATTAAATGACAACTCAGAACCTTAGCACCTAACTGACAGCTACATGGAAGACAGGCAAAGAACCTTCCCATACGCCATGCAGTTGATAAAAAATATAGATACGGAGACAAAAACAAATCTTCACCAAGAGAGAAAAGGTGCAAGGAACAAATTTACCTAAATAGATGTGGCTATTTCTGTATATGTGCGGATGCATCCACGCCAAATTGAGAAAAATAACATGGAACAAGGGCATGATCATTGGAATAGGAGAATCACTTAGGTGTCTCCATGGGGTAATGCTCGGGAAAGTTGACTTGAAGATGAGCCAAGGAAAGCTAGGTTCTTAAGCAAAAATTCAACAAGCTAAAAGGCCATAATTCCTTATGGAGAGATCTACCACCCAATGTTTTCTGCGACATCTATAGAACCTTAGTCTCTAGCGATCTAATCATGCACAAAGAGAAGCAGATCAAAGCCTTAGTCTCTACCGATCTAATGAAGCACAAAGAGAAGCATATCAAAGCCTTACTCTCTAGCGATATAATGAAGCACAAAGAGAAGCATATCTAATCAAGCACAAAAGGTGCAACACTTTTGATCAATCCCATCTCCTGAAATAATAGTTTGTTGCACGAATGGATCGAGCATTCCCAATTCTTGAGCCATTCCAGTTTGATTTAAACTCAAATTTTAAAGCTAGCAAGCCAAAAAATTGCGAATAAAAAACAAAAACCAACTGCATGTCTAAGAGCTTTAGATCCCTCAAGTTTTCTAAGAAAGTGAACTAATTGGTTTCCCAATTTTGTGTTAGGTACAATTGAAGGGCATGTCTAAGAGCTGTAAAACACAAGTCAAACAAAACATATGGTACTTCTCCCTACAGAATAAATACACAACATCCTAGAAGTATTCATGCAAGCATATGCTTGCACCTGTATGGTTAATGCATGAACTTGATCATTGGCAGTTTTCACATTTAAAGTTAAATGCTTTACCTTTTGTACGCTATCTTTTTTAATTACAAAGGCACATCTAAAAGCTCTTAAAAATAACTTAAACGAATCAGGCCAGCTTTAAGAGCCAAACTCAAAATCCTATCTAGGTTCAACTTAAATTTCAGCTTCGACTTAAATTTTAAAAGCTATTGGTCCAAAGCATACACACAAATTAAAATTTTGAGTGACAAATAGCAATTCCAATAAAAACAATATGAATCCAGTTTGGGCCTTCTTCAAAATATTTTCACATAGATCTGGCATTTATTCCAGTAATGTTATAGCTTACCTCTACATAATGTATGCCTAGGAAGTAATATCTATAAAATGGCATCTTCAAAATAAGTGGGCCAATAGCTTATGACATATTTTGGAACTTTGGACCAATGGCTTCCAAAAAAAAAAAATCAGTTTGAGCCTCTTCAAAATAGCCCCTTCCAAAGTTTCGACAAAAAATGAATGCCCAAACTGGTTCTTCAAAATTTCAACAAAATGATGAAATTTTTTTTTGTCATAGATTATTGAAAGGTAAATTTTCATATTTTGTTATATTTTGAGGTAAGAAAAGCACAAACAAGCCACAATGTCCGTATATAAGGTAGCATACGAGCATAGGAAATGCTTTAGACATTACCTCAGACACCTCATAAGTGAATAAGCGATATTACATATGAAGCACTCCCTCAAAAATTAAGTTTGGGAAGCACTGCTCTTGAATGGCTTAGGCTATTTTGCATTTGCCCTGCAACCAGATATCCATATATCAAAACAAAAAAAAACATTAAAAGGAACACAAGTTAGCAGTTCTGTGTACCTGAACATTTCATTCGCTGAGTATCTCATCTGCCACCAATTCACATGGAACATTGATGTGGTATCGGTATTTGACTGGTCAGCGAGAATGACAGAAGTAATCTAAAGTATCAGTGTAGTACTATCATGCAAGGAACTGCTTCTACATGCATTTCCAATAGTTTGGATCATGTTTTAGAACTATGGTTGTAAGATATTTTCTTGTCATGTATTCGCTGTAGCAGCCCATATAGCTGCGCATGCACGCAACCTACGTTCCTAGCCATCCGACCGATCGACTGATGGCTCAGATCGCGCCACCTGCCCCCCAGCCGGCCCATCTGTACGTGCGTCGTTGCGCTGGGAGATCCGCATGCGGCCTCCTCCCGCCGTCCTGGACGAGTGCCGTTCCCAGAAAGGCACCAACTGCTGCCCCTCTACCTCAGAAATTTTTAGAAAAAGAACCCTAGGATTCTGAATTTTGTACTTAGGTCCCCATGCAGTGGTATTTTGTCCATAGAAATTTTCGTATGCGCCCTTCTTTTCTCCCGCCATGTGCAATGCAACCCTTTTTCTCTTTGTAAGTACATCCATAGTTGCAACATAATTACGCACGGTGACACCGCAGGCAACAATCAGCCCTTCCTAGACTGCATCCACATTCCCCTATCCTCTCATCATCTTCTTCGTTCCTCATGCCTACTCGGTCTCTCTCCCACGCCGTCGCCTCCCCAGGCCGCTTGTGGATAACATAGACCCCGGGTATCCACACGGCGGGCCTAAAAGACCACCCGACAGGGGATGGACTAAGTCGGTGGATGCGGACATGTACCACTCGGATTCTAGAAGGCTTGACCGGCAAGGAAGGACATGAAGATAGAAGCCTATCCCTAATTAATAGGGAGGGTATACTTGTAATCCCGGATAACTACTAGAGGATAGAGATAGGAATCCTACCTCGTAACGGACTAGGACTCTTCCTTGTAACCCCACCCCCTCCACTATATAAAGGGGGTAGGGGGCCATAGTTCGGCAGACAGATCTCCATCTAACACATACACACCATATAATCCCAGAGCACAGGACGTAGGGTATTACCTCCGCCATGAGGGCCTGAACCTGTATAAATCCTTGTCTTGTGCTACCATCGAGTTTGGATCTTGTGCATCGCCCCATATATAATCATTGCCGACGGTGACCCCCCCAGTTAGTCACCAGTCGACAGTTGGCGCGCCAGGTAGGGGCAGCGTCAAGATCATCTTCATCAAGCTTGATGGCATCGATCAACGGTGTCGTTGTCGTCTCCGCCCCCGGAGCCGACTGCGTCATCAACAGCTTCGGCAACTCTACTTCCCTGATTTTGATCAGATCCAATCTAGGGAGAACTACAACAACGCCTCCCGCTCGGATTGGGGAAAGCCACGGCCATCTACTCATGAGTAGTACGCCAAAGGCTCAATTCCCGACTCGGATACGGCGACGGCTCGAAGATAGATTCTGGACGTCATCTTATTTCTTCAATTCCTGTTGATCCGGAAGGAATTTCTGGATGAGACTAGATGCGTTGGAAAGATAATTTCGTCAGCTTTCCGTGAAGCCCAAGAACGCCTAAAACGGAGTTCGGATGTATCCGGGACATCCGTTTGAAGGCAGGCTGCTCGGGAAGATCGCGAATCCCGGCGAACTCCACTTCCCTGATTTGGATCAGATCCAATCTGGGGAGAACTATAACAACGCCTCCCGCTCAGGTTGGGGATTGCCATGGCCATCTACTCATGAGTAGTACGCCAACGGCTCAATTCCCGACTCGGATACGGCGACGGCTCGAAGACAGATTCTGGACGTCATCTTGTTTCTTCAATTCCCGTTGATCCAGAAGGAATTTCGGGATGAGACTGGATGCGTTAAAAAGATAATTGCGTCATCTTTCCGTAAACCCCAAGAACGCCAAAAACGGAGTCCGGATGTGTCCGGGACATCCGTTTGAAGGCAGGCTGCGCGGAATGATCGTGAATCTCGGCGAGCTCGTAAATCTCGTCGGTGCCGGCTACGGCATGCGGGTATGCCGTGGCACATCTCCAAGGACATCGAGAATCAGCAAGAAGCTTCTCCAAACAATCAACGACCAACACTTATTTCGGACTTGGATCCGATCTAGTCCGAGGAGAACATCGACATCGCTTCGTCTGGACTCCCGTTCGGGTCGAGGAACGCTGCCGCCATCTACTCTCGAGTGGTGCGCCGAGGGCTCAATTCTCGACTCGGATACGGCGAGGACTTGACCAAGGACTTCTACAACACTTTCGCGGGTTCGGACATGATCCAATCCGTGAGAGGAATTTAACAGCGCTTCACTCGGACTCCCGGTTGTGTTGGGGAACGCCGCCGCCGTCTACCGACGAGTAGTGTGCCGGGGGCTTAATTCCTGACTTGGATACGGCGAGGTCCCGATGGAGAACAAATCTCGGGTGGTGACCGTCATCAGCAGCAAATCACTCGGACTCGATGATTATTGCGTCCACCGTGCGACGCCGGTTTCATCAACTACAAGGTGAACATGAGAAGAAGATGCGATCTGTTCCCATTCAGATTCTGGACGGAACTTGTATCTCTATTTCCCGCTGACTCAGGAGGAGTTTCGGGGTGATATAAGATATGTTGGAAAGCTTATCTCGTTATCTTTCCAACGAATCCAAGAACACCTAATTCCGACTTCGGATGCGACCGTGACGCCTTTATCAAGGCAGTCTGCGCAGAGAGGTCGCGAATTTCGGCGAGCTCGTAAAACTCGTCGGTGCCGGCTACGGCGTGAGGATTGATCGTGCCACATCTCGTGGGACGTTGAAGACCAGCGAGGACTTTCATCGACTTTCGTCAAGCTACACCAACCGCATAGAGATCATTTACGACTACGGCCAACTCCGTCGACCACGGGCGAGACCTCGGCGAACACGTGCTATTCGTCGCCGACCACGACGTGTGCCACTCGATGTTGATCGAGATCTGAACGACTACTTCCACTACTCGGTTACGCGCCTACGCCTCCAAGGTCCATAGCTCGGCTGTACGCCATCGCGCGCCACGAGCGCCCGATACGGCTGCACGCCTGAAACATCAAATCTACGGTTCGGTGATAAGCCACTCGGCTACACACCTACGCCCGCGCCACGAGCGTCCAAGTTTTCAGCTCGGCTGTAAGCCATCGCGCGCCACGAGCGCTCGGTACGGCTGTACGCCATCAGCTTCAAATGTACGGCTCGGTGACAAGCCACTCGGCTACACGCCTACGCCAGCGCCACGAGTGTCCAAGTCTACGGCTCGGCGACACGCTACTCAGCGACACGCCTACGCCCGCGCCACGAGCGCCTAGGTATTTAGCTCGGCTGTACGCCATCGCGCGCCACGAGCGCCCGGTACGGCTACACGCCAGCAGCTTCAAATCTGCGGCTCGGCGACAAGCCACTCGGCTACACGCCTACGCTAGCGCCGCGAGCGCCCAAGTCTATGGCTCGGCGACACGCTACTCAGCGACACGCCTACGCCCGCGCCACGAGCGTCCAAGCATTCAGCTTCGTCAGACGCCACGCAGCGCCTCGGCGCCCGTGCGGTATGCGCTGCAGCTTCAAATCTACGGCTCGGCGACAAGCCACTCGGCTACACGCCTACGCCGGCGCCACGAGCGCCCAACTCTATGGCTCGGCGACACGCTACGCAGCGACACGCCTACGTCTGCGCCACGAGCGTCCAAGTTTACTGCTCGGCTGTACGCCATCAAGCGCCACGAGCGCCCGGTACGGCTGCACGCCTAGAGCTTCAAATCTACGGTTCGGCGATAAGCCACTCGGCTACACGCCTACGCCAGCGCCATGAGCGCCCAAGTCTGCGGCTCGGCAATACGCTACTCAGTGACACGCCTACGCCAGCACCACGAGCAGCCAAATCTACGGCAGCACCCCTATAGCTCCAAGTCTATGGCTCGGCGACACGCTACTCAGCGACACGCCTACGCCCACGCCACGAGCGTCCAAATATACAGCTTCGGTATGCGCCATCGCGCGCCCAGCGCGCCGTGCGGCTGTCGCTGTAGCTTCAAATCTACGGCTCGGTGACAAGCCACTCGGATACACGCCTACGCCAGCGCCACGAGCGCCCAATTCTATGGCTCGGCGACACGCTACCCAGCGACACGCCGACGCCCGCGCCACGGCGTCAAGTTTTAGCTTCAGATGCTATGCCGCCGCGCCACGAGCGTCCGGTACGGCAACACGCCTGCAGCTTCAAATCAACGGCTCGGCGACAAGCCACTCGGCTACACGCCTACGCCAGCGCCACGAGCGCCCAATTCTATGGCTCGGCGACACGCTACCCAGCGACACGCCGACGCCCGCGCCACGAGCGTCCAAGTTTTTAGCTCGGCTGTACGCCATCGCGCGCCATGAGCGCCCAGTACGGCTACACGCCTGTAGCTTCAAATCTACCGCTCAGCGACAAGCCACTCGGCTACACGCCTACGCCAGCGCCAAGAGCGCCCAAGTCTATGGCTCGGCGACACGCTACTCAGCGACACGCCTACGCCCGCGCCACGAGGGTCCAAGTTTTTAGCTCGGCTGTATGCCATCGCGCGCCACGAGCGCCCAGTATGGCTACACGCCTGCAGCTTCAAATCAACTGCTCGGCGACAAGCCACTCGGCTACACACCTACGCCAGCGCCACGAGCGCCCAATTCTATGGCTCGGCGACACGCTACCCAGCGACACGCCTACGCCCGCGCCACGAGGGTCTAAGTTTTTAGCTCGGCTGTATGCCATCGCGCGCCACGAGCGTCCGGTACGGCTACACGCCTGCAGCTTCAAATCAACGGCTCGGCGACAAGCCACTCGGCTACACGCCTACGCCAGCGCCACGAGCGCCCAATTCTATGGCTCGGCGACACGCTACCCTGCGACACGCCGACGCCCGCGCCTGGCGTCAAGTTTTAGCTTCGGTCAGACGCCATCGCGCCATGGCGCCAAGCGGCTATCGCTGCGGCTACAAATCTACGGCTCGGCAACACACTACTCAGCGATACGCCTACGCCAGCGCCACGAGCAGCCAAATCTACGGCTCGGCTACATGCCTACGCCTACATCAGAGCTAAGTTCTCATTACCATAATCTTTTCATATTAATCTAAGTTGTTTCTTGACTTGCTACTTAGTTGGTCTCCAACTAAGCAGTAAGTCGGGGGCTACACCTAATAGGTGCACTTGCGTGCACTCTTTTGTTGTTTTTTCTTTATGATTGCAAATGAATCCGAATGGTTTTCCGAGTAGTGAAGCTCTGACCCACGGACGGCGAACTCTAGTCACTTGATACGCGTGCCTGGGAAAAGAGCCATGAGCCAATTCCCGACGCCCGGGGGCTAGACTAGTCGGGCAGAGTGCTTAATAAAAGGAAGATTACTTGGAGGAATTTAATATCAAAAAGAAAAAGTAGCAAAAGTATAAAAATTATCTAAATGCTTCCAGATACTGCCTAAACTCTACATGTACATGCTACAGGAGTTCATGGGTTTTTTTTACCTCATCAAGTTGGCACAGCTATACGCCCACACCAACTTTGGTACGGCTATACGCTTACGCCTCTGTCCCTGGGCCACCCTGCGCCGGGCGCTAACATCTGACCTTCAGTGCAGCGTCACAACCAAAGGGCTACAAGCGCGGCCGGGCTAAGCCAAATTCAGTCTCGGTGCACCTTTGAGGGCATATCACCGTGAGCTACAAAAATTACCCATCTCTTGGTATACCCCATGTTGGGTCACTAGTTGGTTCTTTGCATGTCGATCGGATACCGATGATGTCGGGATTGAGTTTCATGGTACGCCCAGATTGAGGCCTATCTTTGTACACCGCTACCGGGTATGGATACCATACGGCTAAACTCTTTCCTTAAGGTGCATACATGGTGGGTCGCTAGCAGTATTCCGCTTCTGATGGGATGCGTGTACCGCTGGTGACAACAATGATATGCCCCATGTTGGGACACTAGGCGTGTTACCGCACCATCGGATCTGGTATCATTGGGGCCAAACCCTATCCAGATGGTATGCTCCATGTTGGGCCAAGCTTTACTCTCACGAGTATAGGTACCAGATGGTTAAAAATACGGTATGCCCTCTGGGGCCACCAAATATATCCTACTCGGCCGAATGCAGTACCGCTAGGTTCTTCAACCAAAACCGTGGTACGCCCCATGTTGGAGTCGCCACCGACATCGCATCGACGAGCACAGTATCACTCGGCTCTTGACCAAAATCCGTGGTACGCCCCATGTTGGAGTGCCACAGTACATCGCAAGACAGTACGGTATCACTCGCTCTTCACCAAAACCGATGGTACGCCCCACGTTGGGTCGCCACCGTTGTACATCGCATCGGCAATCACAGTATCACTCGGCTTTTCAAATTAAAACCGATGGTACGCCCCATGTTGGGTCGCCAGCTGTACATCGCAAGACGAGTACAGGTATCACTCGGCTCTTCAGCCAAAACCAGTGGTACGCCCCATGTTGGGTCGCCAGCTGTACATCGTAAGATGAGTACAGGTACCACTTCGTCAAAATCAAGGTGATGCGTTTTACAACGGGCCGACCACCAGAACTGCGGCAATCCCGGGTTGGGTATCACTAACAACTCTCTATGAGTCTTTCACAGTCTCCTCGCAGATAACAGGCGGAAGCCAGTCGGGAAGGAGCAGCAACAATTCACAAGCACTCGGCATGAAGCATGACTCATCCAGGGTGCGACAAAGAAGAGCAGCAATTCGACTATGAAGCACTCGGGGGCTACTGTGGATAACATAGACCCCGGGTATCCACACGGCGGGCCTAAAAGACCACCCGACAGGGGATGGACCAAGTCGGTGGATGCGGACGTGTACCACTCGGATTCTAGAAGGCTTGACCGGCAAGGAAGGACATGAAGATAGAAGCCTATCCCTAATTAATAGGGAGGGTATACTTGTAATCCCGGATAACTACTAGAGGATAGAGATAGGAATCCTACCTCGTAACGGACTAGGACTCTTCCTTGTAACCCCACCCCCTCCACTATATAAAGGGGGTAGGGGGCCATAGTTCGGCAGACAGATCTCCATCTACATCTCCATCTAGAGAATCGCATCTTCATCTTGATCATCTCCCAGGTTGATCATCATCTCCACATCTATCCATAGAGAGACATCTTCCGATCATCTTGTACACATACACACCATATAATCCCAGAGCACAGGACGTAGGGTATTACCTCCGCCATGAGGGCCTGAACCTGTATAAATCCTTGTCTTGTGCTACCATCGAGTTTAGATCTTGCGCGCATCGCCCCATATATAATCATTGCCGACGGTACCCCCAGTTAACTACCAGTCGACACCGCTCCAAGGCCGCCCGGAGCGTCGTGCCGTCCCCCCGTACCCTACTAGTGGCGCGCCCCTCCGGGCGCCTTGCCTGCTCCTCTCCTCCATCAACACCGCGCCGCCTCTCCCACTCCTCCACCGCTGCTCCACCTGCTCCGCCCCTTCGCCGTCGCTCTGCCAGCTCCTCTCCTCAGTCGCTGCTACGCGTTTGGGTTGACCGGATCCAGCCACGGTGGGTGAAGGTATCTCAGGCCGAGGGGGGTGAATCGGCATCTTTTTCAAATTTTACACAATTTTGTTTTCTTGAAGCTTTAGCAATTTAGGAACCCAACTACCGAGTGGACCTAGCAAAGCTAGTGAGCGGAAGCTATTGTGATCAAACACAAGCAAGAGTTAACCTAAATGAGTCTAGTGGGCACAAGCAGAATACAAGCAAGCACACAAGTGATCAAGAGCGAAAGCATCTACACTTGGCACGAAGGCACAAGTCACAGCAATCGGTATAGTGCAGAATGTAAAGAGGTGAACAAGGCACAGACTGATTTTTTAACATGGTTCAGAGCGAACTCCTACTCCACGGTGAGGAACTTACTAGAAGAAAGCCGGGACCCTCTCGTCCTATGCCCTCAATCGACTCGTGGGCTTTTCAACAACGGATGTTGGGTGAGCACCGAACCCGTACAAAGTCTTGGACATCTTCCACAAGGCGGAAGCACCCAAACCCCATACACCGGCAGCGACGAAGGGTCGCCGACCGCACCGCAAGATGGATTTCACCGACGTCGACGAAGGACCACCGACCTTTTCGCAAGAATGATTTCCGGCACCAACGAAGGGTCACCGGTCCGCCTCGGCGGACTTTGCACGCACCCTCACCCCTCGGGAGGATGACCGCCCATCGGGACAGGTTTCGTTGGTGTAGAGGATGTAGTCGAAGTCGAGGTACGCTTGGTGAAGCTTGGAGGTCTCCGGTTGCGGTGGAATCCCTTGAGCACAAGAACCGGAAGCTCCAACCTCACCCCCTCTCTTCCACCATGAGCACTAGGTGTGGAGGCTCATGGGAGAGAGGCAAGTCTTGGGTATGAAGGAGGAAGCTAAGGGGTGAGCACTCTCTCTTCTTCCTCTCTCCTCCTCCCTCTCAACCCTCCCTCAAAATCTCTCACAAGCACATGGAACCCTAGGTGGAAGGGGCACCATGGGATAAGAGCACTCTTGAAGGATATGGCTATGGGTGGCTGCAAACAAGGCGCTCTCTCTCCTTATCCCGTGGGTCTCAGCCCCTATATATAGCCCCCACCTCGAAACCCTAGATCAAAACTCGAATGGACGGCTCAGATTGAGTAGGCTGCACTTGGGCCGTGCAGAAATAGGGCCACCCGACACGTCCGGTGACGCAAACCTAGCGAGCGCGCGGGTGCACGGGTCTTCTGGAGAACACTCCATTGGACATGTCCGATCACCATCGGACGTGCCCGAAGGCTCGGGAATAGGGGAAATCAGGCGCGGAGACCTTCTGGACAACATCCGACCGGATGCGTCCGGTCGTTCACCGGACGTGTGCGGTGAGGTGGGCACGACTCAAATTTTCTAAGTGTTGGCTTGGACACCTTCTGGACCAGGGCCCATCGGATGCATCCGTTGGCTCCCCAGACACGTCCGATGGGGCTGTTTCAGCAGCCCCCAACTCCGGACACCTGTCTCTCTCTATGGCTTCGCCTAGGGCTTCGACATTTGGACTTTGTCACTTTGTGGACTCGGCGGGAACCCTGGGAACCTAGGAGGGAAGTTTCGCGCCCAACGAAAATAACAGGAAGTAGGAAGGCATAGCGGCTACGCTAACTCCCGACAGCTGGACTCCCGAACACTCTGGACTCTAGGACAAGTGTCCTCTTTCTCGAACCTTCCCCCACATGGACCTCGGTTCTTATACTCAATGGGACCCTGCAACAGAGATGAGATGATCTGCTGGTGTAGGTGGAGTGATGTAATACTCCGGCCCAATGTGTTGTGAGGCCCATGTGGCCCATGTGGATGTGATGGTGGGATTAGTCCCATATTGCTAGTTGAGATAGAGTTGAAGTAGCATATAATGCCTATTGGAGCCAAACATAGCACCCCGGGTTAACCCTTTTGTACGAAGCGAGGCGTCAGCTCATTAAGGGTGGGTGAGTGTAATACTCCGGCCCGATGTGTTGTGAGGCCTATGTGGCCCATGTGGATGTGATGGTGGGATTAGTCCTATATTGCTAGTTGAGATAGAGTTGAAGTAGCATATAATGCCTGTTGGAGCCAAACATAGCACCCCGGGTTAACTCTTTTGGACGAAGCGAGACCGAAAAGTCTAAGTGGGTGCTATGCATGCGTGGGCCAGCCCCGTAGGTGGGCTAGGCTCTAACCTGACTCTGATACCATCTGTAACACCCTGGCTCAAAATCGCTTAGAGCCTAGCCCACCTACGGGGCTGGCCCACGCATGCATAGCACCCACTTAGACTTTTCGGTTTCTCTTCGTCTAAAAGGGTTAACCCGGGGTGCTATGTTTGGTTCCAACAGACATTATATGCTACTTCAACTCTATCTCAACTAGCAATATGAGACTAATTCCACCATTACATCCACTTGGGTCACATGGGCCTCACAACACATCGGGCCGGAGTATTACATGGTACCACTTCATATCTTTTCTTAAAATTTTTTAATTTTTAGCTCAACCGAACAAAACCGAACCACCAACCAAACAGGGCATAAACAATGTAGATCTTAAATATGTTTTTGTTGAATTTAGTAGGTTGTATTGAGTGTTACTATGAAGTATGAACTAATGGGTTTATAAAAAAAAATCCTTGTGGAGTTCGCTTCGAGCTATTCTTCGTTGGCATTGGAAGGGCGAAATCTTCCCAAGAGAACAAGTGATCCACTGACAGCGGCAGCTGACGCAACTCATTGCCTACAGATGATAACTATGCCTTGCGCAGACGCAGCCGGCTTCCTTGCCACCACAGACTCCGCTCCGGCTCGCCGGCGCAGCGACCGGTGGAAGCGCCGCCATGCTGTTGCGGTATCCGAAGACGGGGCAGCCTCGCGATGGCCTGCCCATGTCAACCGCCTCGCCGGTGACCATGTCGTAGCGCAGCACCCTCTCCGTTGACGACCGCATCGCTCCGATGTACACCCACCTGTCGCTCTCCACCCCGAGCGGCCACAGGATCCAGTGCGCGAGCTTCTCCAGCGGCGGCCCCCCCGACCTCAGCTTCATGGCGAGGCAGAACCGGAACGCGTCGCCGCTCGCCGCCATCATCTCTCGCCATGTCTTCCGGTGCTGCAACTCCCACTCCCAGTGCCAGTGGTGGTCGATGTCGACGGCGGCGGCGCCGCCGTCCCTCTTCATCACCAGGCGGTACACCGCCAGCGCGTCCTTGCCCAGGGCCGCGCACACCAGCCGGCGGCCGTCGGCGGAAGCTCCAATGGTGTGGCGGATCCAATAACCCCGTTCAAGCCATTGCATCTTGATAATTCCGGCTGCGCCGGTGGCGACGTCGAACCAGAGCATGCCGTCGATGTAATCGAAGAACAGAATGCCGTCCGCGTAGACCACCTCCTTGCACGGCCACCACGGGTTCATGTTACCCGCAGTAACCACCACCTTGGTGTCGGGCGTGACCCACCGGCCGGAGCCCGAGAAGAAAACGGTGAAGCGGAACGTGAACCCGCCGCCGTCGTCGAGCTCGGCCCGGAACGGCTGGACGATCTTGAACTTGTGCGCGTCCACCGACGGGTCGAACGCGAGTCCGACGGTCATGTACTCGCAGACGTGCTCCCCGCCGCCGGGGATCGGCCGGGCCTGCCGCGTCGCCGGGTTGGCGACGAAGAGGGTGTTCGGATTCTTATCGACCCAGTAGGAGCTGTGGCAGAGGCAGAGGAGGCCATTGGTGGACGCGAGGACGACGACGGTCAGGCTCGAGCGCCAGTCCAGGGCGCAACCCAGGAAGTCGAGGCTAGAGGAAGGGATCCCGACGGTGGCCGGCGTCGACGACTGCACGACGAGCTCGTTCGCGCACACGTCGATGAGCGCGGGGCACGGCGGGCAGAGCCTGGCCTGCTCGGCGGCGAACTTGGGGTCGTCGGTGAGGACGGAGCGGTGGAGCTTGGACAGCGCCCTGAGGCGGGCGACCTGCTTGAACGGCAGCCGCGGCAGGACGGCGTAGCAGAGGACATCGTCCGGGATGGAGAGCTTCGGCAACGCCGCCGCCTTTGGTGCTCTTGGAGCCATGATCATCAGCGAAACCGGCAAAAAGGCGCGTAGGCAACCTATATAACAGATGGGACTAAGGATAAAAATAGAGCGGATACAAACGGACATTGTGTCTACCATATCGTTTTATGTTTTTTTAATCTCGGACTCAGATAGTCTCAAAACAGATCAAATACTAAATCGGAATTGAATACTAATAAAACGGATATATACCGGAGTCGGATGATAACCGAAAACAAAAGTGAATATTTAGTTGCAAATATAAATACAACCATACAAGGACACAAGGCTGTCCACAAATTTATGATTTACGGGAATTACATTCTCTAATTCGTTTATGTGGATAATGAGTTTCAGAGTAATACTTCGTGAAAAGCGCCAATTCATCTTGATTCAAGCTTTTAATATGTAGGTTATGTTGTTTAACGTCACTTTAATTTTCCCCGTGTCCTTTATGTGGTGCTGCATATTTGATTTTTCCGATATTTGTTATTTGGTTTCCTCGACATTATTTGTGTAGTAGATATGTTATTGTTCTCTCATTGAATCACTCTTTCTGTTAAATACGGCTCAGTTTAGAGTTCATGGGATCTTTCATGCCCCTGTCTTTGTATGTTGTTAGGTATTATGCATAGAAAGTTTATGGATATAACAGTTTTCGAAAAGGCATATCTAAATCTAAACTACTCTATAATTTAGCAGTTGTCTTAGATCCAACTACAAATCTCATCCGTCCATCACCTTCATTCAACAACCATAATTGTGCGAGTTGGATTACTTAGACTTCGCTTGAATTATACACCTTTGCCACTCCATATCGAATATGTTATGGATTAGATAGATTATGAGTTGTAGATTTAGTGGATATTAAAAAAATATTCGGTTAGTATATTAGTAAAAGTGCCGAGTCGATAAAGGTAACATGATGTTCTACAAATGTAAAGCCGTGACTGTACTAGACAGTGTGACCTTCATTGAGTAGCGAGAAAAGGATTACACCTCTCTCTTTCCTTATGCAAACTACTATGTATTTTCGTCCACAGTAAGAGTCCATCACGAATTATCTTCCATAACAAACCTCTCACATATCCGTTTCAAATTCATATAAAAATCTGTTTCGTACTCAAAAACAAATTTGTTTGAATTCCTTATATAAAGCTATAGAATACCCAAATATTATAAATAATCTTTGAAGGTACACCTAGCCGATTCTAGCTATATTTAACACATCGCATAACCAATAATTTACCTATTTTTTCAATTTGAGTCGCCATAAATAAAGTACAAGTCATCTCCTTTTCAGGTATAATTCAATTATCTTTTAGTCTTTCATCTTATATACAAAGAATTGTCAGCTATACATTGTTGCAATGCAATTGTGTGCCTAACTTTGCTTCTCGCTTGCACCGATTCATACTACCTCATAACCTAGCAAAGACACATAAAGAGACTGATGCATAACAATCAAATCAATTCTTGATAAAAACACGTTCAATTGTCGCCCACCAAAATAGATAAAAATTAAATAAACTATCAAAGTTGTAAAAAAACACGCTCGTGGCCTGCGCCTCGCCCCACCGCCGCTACTCGCACCACCACGCGTCGCCATCGCTCGTGCGCCTCGGCCACGTCGTTCGACCACCACGCGCCGCACCGGCGCTCCGCCTCGCCATGCCCCAAAGCCCGAGTGCCTCGCCTCACGCTCATCGCGGCACTTGCGCTTCCCCTCGCCTAGCCGTCACCGCCGCACCTGCGAAACACGTGAGACCGACCCGCCTCTGTCCGCACTTTCTTGCGCTAAACGTCGTCACATCGGTCATCGACCAAGGCGGCACCCACACGCATTATTCTCCGACGCATCGTCACCATCGCCGCAAGCCGTCGCCGCTTTTCCCACCAGTACATCGTTTCCTTACCGCTGATTCCTACGAAGATGGCTACAATTTCTAACCATTCGTTATGGGGGCTGTTCAGAATGGGTTGGGTCCAATGGGGAAAGGTATTTTTTAGGTTTTTACCATGTTAATTAAATTGATACTCACAAACAAATAATATATGCAATCAAACTGGAAGAATGTTCTAGAAAGTGGCATCATCTATGCTGTGCTAAGTTAAGGATTTTTTTTATTCTTTAAGACGCCAAATTGTTTAAAAACATAGCAATTTTAGTGCAAACCATCAATACTCAACAAGTCATTCTCGGATATATTACTCAAACGTGCTTTGCATGTGTACGCTTGCTAGTTCATAGAAGATCCAAGTCCATGTTCTGATATATGAGCATCTAAACAATATACTCCATAATTAAATTTGTACTAGCAAGCGTGCACGTGAAAAACACGTTGGAATAGCATATCGTGAAAACAATGATACACTGTTCTACTATTAATGATGCAATGGTGATATCGTGAAAACAATGATACACTATTAAAGAAAATAAAGTACATAGAATTAGCAGGCAAATTATAAACGTAAAAAACTACATAACAAGCATATCATACAGTGTAGTAAATATAGAAAAGATATATATATGTTTAGGACCATCACAAGACAGGTTTCGAAGATGGTACACAGTCAACAACTAAACAACTTCACGCTACATAATTAATCTGAATATTATACATACCATTTCAGTTATATGCATTTTGTCCGGAATTCTGAATTAAATGATAGATAGCCCACGTGATAGGATTATCCTGACCATTGTCCCACATTGAGGCCTCTGACACAAATATTTTGCAGGAGGAAATAAGAAGCTTAATTTATATGACAACTATAATTACAAGCAAATATATGTTCCTGAGAAAGCAAATACACAATACTATAATTCACCGGATATCTCTCTTTAATGTCATTCTTAAGTTTGCAAAGCTTTTCTTAATCAACCGAAATACTATTCTATTCTATAATTTTAAAAATACAGTCAACTTGTTGACACGAAAAGTTAGATCTTCGCGAACACACGTGCGGAAGCGTCAAGTCTGGGCTTGCGTCGCAACCAAGAACCAAGCGTGCCAGTCAATTTGACCTGTAAATTGACAAGGAATAAACTGTTAGTGACTTGGCCCTAATCGGCTTTAGAAAACAGCCAGATCAGGTTTTAAGAATCGGCTTTAGTAAAGCCAATAATAATCCTATCGGCTTAATGCATGATAGAGCAACAAATGCGAGTGAATACTTAAGGAAAAATCTTTAAATCTCTTTTTGTCATTTTATAAGTAGGATTAGCCATAAATCTTCGGATCAATTTATTAGATTAAATCAAGATATAGGTTGAATAGATTGGTCGAAGTCAAGGCAGTATTCAGATCTAAATCCAGATGTAAACTTATAAACTGATAAAGGTTTAGAGCTAATACGGATAAGTACAATGGTGATCGGTAAACAATCAAACATGCGAAATCCTAAAACAATTATACGCAAGATCGATTGAACGTGGCAGTTGCATATGATATAATTTAACAATCGGCATTGCAGGATAAACACATATTACATATCGATTGAACGAGACAGTGTATCATGCGAGGACATGTTAAAGATCGGTAAACCCGAGACAGTCTAACATGCTTTGTATACATGAGGTCAAGACGATACAGCCATGGATACGGGTTACAAGGAGAGAATCGATTATTCCATCGAGATAGCTCTACCTGCGAGTTGAAGCCTTTCGACGAAATCGATAGGATTCGAAAAGAGTAGTTGTGTTTTGTGTATGTCGTATACCGTTTTCACGAGACTTGGGACCCTATTTATACTATTACAAAACCGAAATCGATACAACCTAATTTACCGAGTCGTGGAGGATATCTTCTTATCATAACTTCGTAATTCCTCCGGAGTCTTGTAACTATCGGAATCATTCTGTATGCTTATTTCTTTTGACAACGTAGCCCATTTTCTGATTCGGCCCAATAATTCCGATGACATTAGCTGTTATCTAATATCCGATTTTCCTGCCAAATTTGGGTATCAACATATGCCCCTAAGTTTGGCAATGGGATTTTCTCATTAGCCAAACTTTCACTAAAAATCAGATTTCCCATTCAACGATCTTGTAACATTTCATAACTTTACCCTTGCGCTTCTCACTTTTGGCCCATTATGAGAACACGTGGCAGCCCGCTATGCAATATGGGCCGTAACAGTAACGCCGACCCCCCCGGTAAAAACCCTAGTTTTACCGCAGCTATAAATAGGCAACCATTCGCTGTCATTTTCACGCTCTCCTCTGCGCACAGACCTCCTGCATCGGATTCCTGGAGCTTTAAGGATTTTCGGCACACAGCTTCCTCTCCACAAGTCTCAATCGGCCAATATGTCTTAGGTACTATTCCACTGTTCTGATTTTGAGACTTTATATTCTTTGGGCCTGATAGAAGAAAGAGATCCATCAGCCTTCATAGATCATTCGGTAGCAAGGCTTCCGTTATTTGCCGATGAACTTAACATGAATAGTTGGAAATCGGCATTTCGTTCCTGGCCTAGCCCGATCAAGGGATATAAGGACTGGCTCTCTCGGGTCTATAGCCAGAAAAAAGAACAATGGAACGAATTAGGAATTGCCGATGTCATCCTCCTTTCCTTGCACCCTCCTCCAGCGGATGAACCCTTTATGGCAGCATTGGCTTATTTCTGGTGCGACACAGCCAAGTTTTTCCTCTTCCCAATAGGACCAATAAGCCCTACGCTTTTGGATGTAGCAATGTTAACCGGTCTTAATCCCGATGGAGAGATGCTATCGGCTTTCGACCTGTCTGCTACCCTTAAGCTAGTTCCCGAAAAGAACTTCGGCTGGCTGCGCTACATTAGCATCCATCAGCAAACAGGCGATGTTGAGGACGAAGAAGACATCGCCTTTTTGAACATGTGGTTAGACAGATTCTTTTTCTGCGGTCAATCCCTCAGCCCCAGCAAGGTTTATCAAGGAGTTGCCGAAGCTCTAGCAGCCGGACAAAAACTAGCAATCGGAAAATACTTGCTAGGAGCTGCATATCAGATGATGCACGAGATCTGGGAAGGTCTCTATTCCAGAAAATCTGATTATTCAGTTGGAAATCTAGGTGGTCCATTTTGGTTTGTTTGTCTGTTCCTGAAACTCCACATATACAATTCTATAGGGGAACTTGACTTTGGTCTAGAGTTTCCGAATGCCCCTGAATCAAGAGGATTTCTCCCATTCTCCTGTCGCATTCTTCACCATGTCTGAATCGGAATATGGTCCATAACAGTTCAACCCATATACCAATTTGGACAGATATACAGTTCCCTCCATTTTTTGATTCTCTAACACCATAAGTGGCGAAGTCTTGTCAGCATTTAAAGAGTTCATCTCTCCGGGCATCTTCTTTGCTATTCTCAGCACAAGAACTCATATCAAAAAACCATCTTACGAGTTCTACCATCCTGCCATATTTGCTCGGCAATTGAATTTAGGACAAGATATTCCTGATTTGTTTATATACCGCCACCTTAATGCCAGAGAAGATCTGAACTCCCAATCGGCATATGGAATCTTAGCTGCTGCACATATTGATTTTGAAATGCTGATGGAATATATAATGTGGGCTGCAACTTCTCCAAAGTTCAGACCTTGGTGGGATTCTATTGCCAAGAATATTTATGCCACGGAAGGTGGAGCTTCAACCTTAATCGAAAAATTCACTGGCAAGAAAGAAGTTGCAAACCCAACTGGTCAAAGATTGCCGATATAGAAGAATCTTCATCAGAATCGGAAGAAAGTAGCAAAGAAAATGTCGATTCTGATGATTCCGATGATGATGATAATTCTAACAATGAAGAGGAAAATTCTTCTGAGTCAGGTCCCTCTTCATCGGATTCAGATGACGAAAGAACAGAATCTCAATATCATGCATCGCCTTCTAAGAATGAGGTCACTAACTTGCATGCGTTTATTAACTCACATCATTCCTTTTTCGATAACTAATCTTGCATTATTTTCCTTTACAGAGCGGAGACAAGCGTCCCAGGTCTAAGCTCGTTGCGAAAGAAGCCGGACGCCTCCACTCGACGGCAAAGTCTGCGTCGGCATTTACCCAATGATCCTCCCAACAACCAAAGAAGAGAGGTACAATCGGCTTATGATAAAGATTTCCCCCAAAATCCGATTTCTTACTCATTCTTAATCAACATGGAGATCCGACGGTGACGCCGGCTAGAAGAAGAAACTGGCAACTAAAAAGCCAAGACCGCAAAAGGTGCGTACACCCGATAGCACGGAGTCTGTATGTGACACAGTAAGTACTTGATTTTTCTCAAATTTTTACAAGTTTCTTTCGGTTTTCTTCTTATCGTAATTCCAATTTTAGGACACCCCCCTGTCCAGAAGAAGAGGGATAGTACACCTGCTCCGCCGCCGGCATCGCAAACGCCTTCAGCCTTCAACCCTAAAGATGTAATCGGAAATTCCTTGATCCTGTTTGCGAAATTCTAATATTCCGATCCTTTGTAACCTTAAATTTTCATTTTCCCTGTATATGTTTCAACCTCGCATCCCAGTTCGGGTAACCATAGAATCCACGCAGGTGATCACATATGATGGAGCACAAACCGATGAGCTCAACTTCGACCCTTCGAGCATGGATTGGCTCGACGATGACGACCTGGTGATCCTCTCTTCTCCGATCCGGACTCCATCTCCTCCAGTCGCCGCCTAGACACCCTCGCCAAGTTGAAGCAAATGTGGGAGCTAGTCGGCAACGAATCGGCATTCCTGGCCAATCCCTCCGCTGTACGGGACACTGCCGCTTCCGTCCAAGAGATCCTCCCGAAACAAGTGGTATGCGCCATCCAAAAAACTGCTGCCTCTTGGGGAGAAGAAAGCCGAATTTGACGTGGCTCTGGATCGGCTTCACCAAAGGGAGGCGCTCAAGGATGCTGAAGCGGAGTTGAAGTCCCTTATCCAAGACACCAACGCCCAATATGACAAGCTCCTTGGGCTAAAGCAGGAGGTCGAATCGGCAAAAGCTGCTGCCTCCAAAGCAGTTTCAAGGGTCAAATCCTTGGAACAAGAATTGGAGAAGGCAAGGAAAGCCGAAGCGACTGCTCGCTCAAGCTTCGAGGAGTCAAAATCGGTTTTCAAGGAGCAGCACGGCATAGTGCAAGCTTGCGGCCTGGCAGTATTAGAAGCAAAGAAGAAGATCCCGATCGTGCCCAGGTCAGTCGAAGAAGACATTGCCACCATCAATCAGATCCATGGCATGATCACCGATGCTGCCACAGCTATCTTTCAATTTTGCAAGTAAATGGCCTGCGAGCCAAAATTTAAAATTTATTCTATGGATGAATCGGCAAATGTGCCGATATACACTTTCGCCTGTGTCTTAGGCGTAAAACATTCAAGGCCTTCGCTCCTTTGTAATAACTTTATTTATGTTATGCATATTCCTTTGCTTTCATCGATATTTCCATCTATAGGCGATTCATCCAAATCGGCTTTTACTCAACAGCAACATATCGAGTGAAATATCAATATCGATTCAATCAAGTGTTTGTCGACTTTGTAAAACTATAGGCGATTATTTCAGAATCGGCTTTTATAGACATATTCCTTTAAGCTCCAATCTAAACACTCGGATAATATTTCTTCAAATATTTAGCATTAATCGCTTTTCTGAAAACTTGCCCTTCAAGTGTCTCCAAAATATATGCGTTTCTAGGAATAATCCGATTGATTTTGAATGGTCCTTCCCAATTTGGCGACCACTTTCCGTACTTAGGATCTCTTGAACCAACCGGTAAAAATGTTTTCCACACAAGATCTCCCACATCAAAAATTTTCGGCACAACCTTCTTATTATAGTGTCTGGCAACTCTCTGTTTATCACGTTCAATATGCTCCAAAGCCTTCAACCGAATTGCCACCATATCATCAAGTTTATCCACCATCAGATTTTTGTAATTATCGGCTTTTACATTGTTTTGTTCTTCAATCCTCGTAGATCCGACGATAGCTTCAACTAGTAAAACAGCCTCTTGACCATAAACCAATTCAAAATGTGATATCTTCATAGCCCCATGCTTAGCAATCCGATACGCCCATAATGCATCTGCCAAAATATTATGCCAACCCCGCGGTCTTTCATCGATTTTTCTCTTAATCAGCTTTATAGCACTCTTATTAGAAGACTCTGCTTGGCCGTTGGCTTGAGCATAATACGGCGAAGAGTTGATCGTCGTGATTCCCAAGCTTCGAGCATAATCTTAAAATGCCTCCGACATAAATACCGATCCTTGATCTGTAGTGATCGTTTGAGGAATACTGAGTCGGTAAATTATATGCTCTCTAACAAAATTGATTGCTTCTGTGGCTGTTACTTTCTTCAACGGCACAGTTTCAACCCATTTAGTAAAATAATCTGTAGCCACCAATAGATACCGATGCCCCTTGGACGATGAAGGAAATATTTCTCTGATCATATCAATCCCCCATCCTCTAAATGGGCACGGTTTTACAATCGGATGCAAAATAGATACCGGCGCATGCTGAACATTGCCAAATTTCTGACAATCTTTACAGCCTTTATAATATTTGAAACAATCTTCAACCATTGTTGGTCAGAAAAATTCTACACGCTTTAACATCCACCTCATCTTATATGCTGATTGGTGCGTTCCACAAAGTCCTTCATGAACTTCTCCGATTGCAATTTTAGCGTCTTCCTCATTTAGGCATTTAAGTAATAACCCATCAAAATTCCGATAATACAGCTTATCGTTGATCATCACATATCTTTGGGCTTTCCTTTTAAGTTTTCTATCGGTTTTTCCCTGAAGATCTTTAAGATAACCGATAATCTCTGCCTGCCAACCCAGTGGTATTGAACTTTCACTTGGAACAATCTCTAGTTCCATAATCGGTAATTTGTATCATGATGCTTCTTGAGCTAATTCATTGGCCTCGCAATTCTGTTCTCTCGGAACATGCTGAATTGTGAATAGACTGAAATGTTTAGCCAAATATGAAGCCCTTTCCATGTACTCCCGAAGCAGTTCACTATGGCATTCATATTTACCGATCATCTGAAAAACCACCAGCTGTGAATCTCCATAAACTTCTACAGCAATGGCTCCAGCTTAGATTAACCACTCCAATCCCTGAATCAAAGCTTCATATTCCACTTGATTGTTGGTCAACCCAAAATCCATGGTAACACTGAATCGGTAAGAAACACCACCAGGAAATACTATAAATATACCGATTCCACATCCCTTCTCACAAACCGATCCATCAAAGAACATCACCCATGGCAACAACATTGACAAATTAATGTCTTGATGGTGTGTAATGAAATCGGCTAATACCTGCCCCTTGACGGCTTTTGGAGATTCATACGTTAAATCAAACTCGATGAGAGTATATGCCCACTTTTTGAGACGTCCTTTGATAATTGGAGCATTAAGCATGTACTTGACCACATTGGTTTGGCAAACCACTTTGCACTCAGCACCCAACAAATAATGCCTCAACTTAGTGCAAACAAAGTATAGACAAAGGCAATAACTCTCCACCACTGTGTATCGGGTTTCTGGATCCAGCAATTTTCTGCTTAGATAAAAATTACATGCTCCTTTCCATCTATCTCTTGGACTGCCCCTATTGTTTTTTCCGATACCGATAGATACAACTTAAACGGCAAATTTTTCTTTGGGGCAACTAGGACAGGTGGGTTGATCAAGTACTTTTTGATATTATCAAACGCTTTCTGCTGCTCTGGCCCCCAAAAAACTTATCGGAATTTTTCAACTTAAGCAATGGAGAAAATGGGATGATCCTTTTCGATAAATTTGAAATAAATCTTCTCAAGTAATTAATCTTACCAATCAGCTCTTATAGGCGAACCTTTGAATCTGGAGGTTTAGTATTCAGAATCGTCTTTACCCTATCGGGATGCACCTCAATTCCTCTCTCATGCACCATAAATCCCAAGAATTTTTCAGCCGATACTCCAAAAGTGCATTTCTTTGGATTCATCCTCGTGCCATATTTTCGAAACCGATCCGACACGGTCACAATATCAGCCAAGTGTTGTTCTTCTTCTTGAGATTTGATTACCACATCATCAATGTAAATTTCAACCAGTTTACCGATTAAATAATGGAAAATTAAGTTCATCCCTCTTTGATAAGTAGCCCCAGCACTGATCAGCCCAAAAGTCATCACAACCCACTCAAATAGGCCGATAGATCCAGGGCACCTAAATGCAGTCTTGTTCACGTCTTCTTTGGCCATAAAAATTTGATTGTAACCAGCATTACCATCTAAGAAACTGATAATCCGATTACCGGAAGCAGCGTCAATTAATCGATCAGCAATCAGCATCGGATATTCATCTTTGTACGTTGCCTTATTTAAGTCTCAAAAATCAATGCACACCCGAATCTTATCAGAATCTATTTTCCAATCGGTACAATATTAGAAATCCAATCGGCATATTTGCATGGCCGAATAAACTTTGCATCTAGCAACCTTTGAATTTCAGCCTTTACTTGATCATAAATCTTTCAACTTATTCTCCTTGGTGCTTGCTTCATCGGCTGAAATCCTGGTTTCATTTTAATCTTATGTTCAATTATAGATCGGCTTAAATCAGGCATCTCATGATACTCCCAAGCGAAGCAATCAACCTGATTCTTAAGAATTTGGATAAGCCGATCTTTATATTCCCGCGGCAACTGTTTACTGATGTAAGTGGGCCTCTCTTTACCATCCGCTCCAATATCGACCTATTCAAGTTCATCAGCCGATATGAAACCTTGGCCCATCTTATATTCAATCTCTTCTAGAGCCGCGGTTCTCATTAAAAACCCTCATGTCCTTGAGTTACTGACTGTGCTTTCAGTGTCGTCGGCTTAAAGTTAGATTTACTAAAGCTGATGAAATCACATTCTTCCAAGGGTTTTCCCGATAATGCTTTCAGGTTATCATAAATTTCAGCACAATCGGTTTCTGCTGTTAAAGATTCTCCTCTAACCACTTCTATTTGTTCGCCAATCCATTGGATCAAAATCTGATGCAGTGTTGATGGAATGCAACAATTGGCGTGTATCCAATCCCTTCCTAACAGCACATTGTAACTTCCTTTTCCTTCAATCACAAAGAAAACCGTTGGGATTGTCTTGCTTCCTACGGTGAGCTCTACCACCAGAATCCCCTTTGCTTCAGTCGGATTTCCATTGAAATCACTTAACACCATATTGGTCTTGACCAAATCTTCTGTAGATTTTCCAATTTTCCAACACACAGAATACGACATTAGATTCACAATGGCTCCACTGTCCACCATCATTTTGGAAATCGGCTTTCCATTTACATAACCCATAATGAACAATGGCTTCAAGTGTAATCGGAAATTCTCAGATTTCTTAAATATATCATCCTCAGCTCCAACTACCAGCTCTGCAGCAGCCTCTTCATAATCACACATAAACTCCCGAGGTAATACGCAGACCATGTTGGTAGCAATAGAAACTTCATTAGATTCTGTGTTAGCATCAATAATAACAGCCGATCTCAGCTTAGGTCTCCACTCTTGTTTGCCCCTGGCTGGTCTCATCGACTTTACTTGCTCCAACAGAGCTTCTCTGAACTTTTCAGCCTCTGCCTCCTTCTGTCGACAGTTGAGATAACGATCTCAAGTCGCTAAGGTTCTTTAGAAGTGAGATAGGAGACACGCCGAACAACCACGAACAGCAACGAACAGGAGACGGGGGTTTTTATCCTGGTTCAGGCCTCTCGGGAGAGATAATAGCCCTACGTCCAGCCTTTCTTATATATCGAGGATGATTACAAGAGGTGGCTCGACGAGACAAACAAGTCTCAGCGAGATTATGGTGTACAAGAAAGCAATATGCGATGATATGCTAAGTCTTGATCTTCTGGCCCCTCTACACGTCGTAGGGGTCCTGTTTATATAGTGGTGAGCAAACCGACCTACCGAGGGAATATCGGGCCGGGCTAACTACGAGATCGTAACGAACTCAACATGCCAAATATATCCCGAGGCAGATAAGGCATACTCCTAGTCTTGGGGATCATGACTCCTATTCCAATCCGGGAAACCACGTCCGGGTCTTTACGTAGCCGTGCAGAACTCTTGTTCGAGACGGACTCAAACACGATTCCTTGGCCATTACGTACCACGCCAGCCAGTAAGCTGTTCGGCAGGATGCATATGGGCCTGATAGAACCTTCCAGGGAGCTGGGCCCTGGTAGGCAGTTCGATTGAGCCGTCAGGGAGTGGGCCATGGCAATGGGCCGTAATTTAATCCCCGACACCTTCGCTTCATTATTTCTCATCCGCTGCAAGCGTCGTTTCTGAGATTTTGTAATTCCACTGGGACACCACTGTGGCAATGGCACTTTGGGAGGCCGATGCACATCGGTATTTTTATTCATCGGGATCTCTTTGGTTTTCTCACTAGGAAACACCAGACGATCCTTTACCGATGTCCTCTTTGGCAGAATAAACGCGTGATTCATGGGGTAACTTTCAAGAGTCGGCAACGACATCCTCTCTTTCCAACAATATCGAAAAAATGACTATCCCAATGCTCCATCTCCCAATCTTGATTCCCTGAATTCCTCTGAACGGGCTCAGGAGTATTTGACTTGATGCTTCTACGAGGCGTATCCTTAGCCATCCGATCATACTTTTCCAACAGCTGATTGAAAGTTGGTTTTGGCCTTGGCTTTATAATCAGATTATCTCTTCCACGCCTCACCTCGCGCCACTCGCCAGTTCTTTCACCACCTCGTCGGCTTGCTGCTCGGAATTTCAATTCTGGCCTTTCTTCCACAACAATCCTCTTGGAGCCAACGATCACCTTAAACCGATTAGAATTTCCGGAGTCATCGGCTTTTCTTTTGGCAGCATCAATGATATGCACACGCCTCGATTTAAGACATGTACGTATTAGTTTGGTCCTGATCTTCCGTCGTAGGATAAATCTGTAGGGGCGATTCGTGACCTTGACGAGGGGGCAGCTAACCACGATCTGATGAAGGCGACCAGCAACCTCACAATCGCTAAACCGCTCCTCTGATTTGGTATCAACGGTGTCAAAACACGTCACAGGAGAATTGCAAGAATAACAGCAGAAGAATCACTCGGATGAATATATATGAGACCTCAATAGTTGGGGCACGAGGGCCTTACAATTAGCAATAGCTAAACCAAAAATCCAGATCTGCCTCCCTTCTCACGCAAAGCACTATATAAAGAACCAGGCCTCCAAATATTTATGGCAGTCACACAAAATTAGCAACCGTGCATTAAAATAATTTCCTTCTTAGTCTTCACGGCTGAAATTAAAAGCAGCTTTCCTTGCATGCATGTCTTCATGGCCGGCTAAAAAATAAAAGAAACTTTCCTTCTTAGTCTTCATAGCTATATGGCTCTCACGTACACAGCTGCATGTTGGCTGAGTTTTCTAGGCTCCTTGGTCGGTTTCTTCTCCAATAATTTCTGCATGTTTAATAACATATACACAAATATTTTTAGGCAGTATCATTTGTTCTGTAATTAAATAATTAACCTGAGCAAGAAATGAATTCACCTTTTGTCCAAGACGTCGTGCACGGGCACGTGTCATGGGTCCTTGCACAAAGGTTGGGTCCTTCGGCTGTGATCCAGGGATGTCCTCATCATACTCCCCCTCTTGAGAAGGAGTCGACCTCAACTGTGTTTCTTCTTCATCCCCAAAGTAAGGAGATAAATCAGCGACATTGAAAGTATCGCTTACCCCATAATCCTCGGGCAGCTCTAACTTGTAGGCATTGTCACCAATCTTTGCTAGAACCTTGAAAGGCCCATCTCCTCGGGGCATCAACTTGGACTTCCTTTGTTCGGGAAAGCGATCCTTTCTGAGATGCAACCATACTAGATCTCCCTCCTCAAACAGCATCCTCTTGCGACCCTTATCAGCATGCTTCTTGTATTGGTCTGCATCTTCTCAATGTTCATCCTTGTTGTCTCATGGATCTTGCGAATAAGCTGAGCCCTCTTTTCGGCATCTAGATTTACTCTTTCTTGAGGCGGCAAAGGTAGCAGATCGATCGGTGTGATGGGCTTGAAACCATAGACAACTTAAAATGGACTGAACTTTGTGGTTGAGTGAACGACCCGGTTGTATGCAAATTCAATGTGCGGTAGGCACTCCTCCCATAGCTTCAGGTTCTTCTTGAGGATGGCCCTCAACATGGTGCCAAGAGTGCGATTGACAACCTCGGTTTGTCCATCTGTCTGGGGGTGACATGTTGTTGAAAACAGAAGTTTTGTCCCTAGCTTTCCCCATAACGTCCTCCAAAAGTGGCTAAAAAATTTAGCATCACGATATGATACGATGGTTCTGGGAACCCCATGCAAGCGAATAATTTCTCTGAAAAACAGGTTAGCTACATGGGACGCATCATCACTTTTATGACAAGGAATAAAGTGAGCCATCTTGGAAAAACGATCGACCACAACAAAAACACTATCCCTCCCCCCTTGAGTTCTAGGCAATCCCAACACAAAATCCATAGAAATATCTTCCCAAGGTGCCTTAGGAATAGGGAGAGGTGTGTACAAACCATGTGGATTCAGACATGACTTGGCTACCTGACAGGTTGTTCACCTTTTCACAAAGCGCTCACGTCGCGTCTCATCTTTGGCCATGAAAATGTGCGGCCAAGACGTCTTCGATCTTCGAACACCAAAATGACCCATCAATCCACCTCCATGGGCCTCCTGCATCAATAAAAGACGAACGGAACTTGCAGGAATACAAAGTTTGTTAGCTCGAAACAAATAGCCATCATTCAACACATATTTATCCCAACATCTCCCCTCTTTACACTTAGCATATATTTCCTTGAAATCCACATCAGCTGCATATAGTTCTTTTAAGCCTTCCAAACCAAGAATTTTGCAATCAAGTTGAGACAATAATGTGTATCGTCGAGACAATGCATCAAGAACTATGTTGTCTTTACCCTTCTTATGCTTCACAACATACGGAAAAGTTTCAATAAATTCTATCCACTTAGCATGTCGACGGTTCAATTTACTTTGGCTACGGATATGTTTCAATGATTCATAATCTGAATGTATGACAAATTCTTTTGGCCAGAGGTAATGTTGCCATGTTTCTAAAACTCTAACCAAAGCGTACAATTCTTTGTCATATGTCGAATAATTCAAAGTTGGACCACTCAACTTTTCACTAAAGTATGCAATTGGTTTCATCTCTTGCATGAGCACACCCCCAATCCCAATACCACTAGCATGACATTCGATTTCAAATGTTTTATCAAAGTTAGGTAGTGAAGAAGTGGTGCATTGGTCAACTTATCTTTTAAGGCGTTGAAGGCGTTCTCTGCTACCGTGCCCCACTTGAAAGTGACATTCTTCTTGGTCACTCATTTAGCGGGGCACCAGCGTGCTAAAATCCTTGACGAACCGGTGATAGAAACCGCCACCCATGGAAACTCCTTACTGTGGATCGTGGGCATAGGCCAAGCTTTGGATGGCCTCCACCTTCACAAGATCAACTTCAATTCCTGCGCAGTCACAACAAAGCCAAGAAAAACAACTCGATCCGTGCAAAAGTTGCACTTTTCGAGGTTACCGAACAAGCGCGCCTCTCTTAAAGCATTAAAAACTTGGCGCAAATGATCCAGGTGCTCTTCCAAAGACTCGCTATAGATCAGTATATCATCAAAATAAACTACCACAAATTTCCCAATGAAAGGCCTCAAAATTTCATTCATCAGGCGCATAAATGTACTAGGTGCATTTGTAAGACCAAATGGCATGACTAACCATTCATACAATCCAAATTTGGTTTTAAAGGCCGTTTTCCATTCATCGCCCAAGTTCATTCTAATTTGGTGGTAGCCACTACGCAAGTCAACTTTCGAAAAGACAGTCGAGCCACTTAACTCATCAAGCATATCATCTAACCTAGGAATAGGGTGACGATATTTCACAGTAATATTATTAATGGCTCTACGGTCTATGCACATTCTCTGGATCCATCCTTCTTGGGTACCAATAGCACAAGAACAACACAAGGGCTTAAGCTTTCACGTACGTACCCTTTGTCGAGGAGCTCTTGCACTTGGCGTTGAATCTCCTTGGTCTCCTCAGGATTAGCTCGGTATGCTGGGCGGTTTGGCAAAGCCGCCCCTGGCACCAAATCAATTTGGTGCTCTATTCCCCTCAATGGTGGTAACCCTGCTGGCATCTCTTCTGGGAACACATCTCCAAATTCCTGCAGCAAGGAAACAACAGAACTGGGCAAAGTAGAGGGTAAGTCGTTAGTGGAGAAAAGGGTTTCCTTGCACACAAGTGCAAAACACTCTTGGGGTTGATTGTGGAGCTCTCTCATCTCACTCTTTGTGGCTAAAAGGACATGGCCCTTAGACGATATGACGCTCCTCTTCTCTCCCTTTCCTTTCTTTTCTCTCACTTTTGGCTGGTGGCTCTCACTCTCAATTTTGTGGTTGGCACTCTCCTTCTTGTGCTTTCTCTCACGCTCAGCTCTCCTGGAATCATCCTAGAGTATTTCTTCTGGAGTCATGGGCACCAAAGAGACCTTCTTGTCGTTGTGCATGAAAGAATATTTGTTGGATAGCCCATGATGTGTAGTGTCCTTGTCATCTCGCCATGGCCTCCCAAGTAGCAGAGCACAAGCTTGCATTGGCACTACATCAGATTCCACAAAATCTGAATAACTCCCAATAGAAAAAGGAACTCGTGCCATAGCAGTTACCTTTAGCTTGCCACATGAGTTAAGCCACTGTATATAGTACGGTTGTGGGTGAACACGGGTGGTCAAGCCAAGCTTCTCAACCATCTCAGTACTGGCAATATTATTGCAGCTCCCTCCATCTATGATTACCCTGCATGAGACCCCGTTGATCACAAATTTAGATTGGAACAAGTTGTGCCTCTGCCCAATCTCAGCCTTCTCTATCTGCGAACTGAGGACTCTACAGACAACCAAGCTGGTATGGCTGGTATCAAAAGTGATCTCTTCCCCTTCTGAACTAGCGTACTCTTCCATTTGTTCAGGTTTAGAATCTTCCTCCACCTCACTTGCAGAAGTGTATTCTCCATCTTCTCGTATGAGAAGGGCTCGCTGATTGGGGGCAATCCCTCATATAATGTCCCTTCCCTTTGCACTTGAAGCATTCAATATCTCTAGTTCTCCCAGTTGAGGCAACTGACAAAGAACTCTTGGCAGGAGTACTCTTCTTCTGGGAATCAATGTTCTTGAACTTAGAAGAAGTAATTTTGCTTGCAGAGGTTTCTTTATCATCTGTCACCGCATTTCGACCGGCAAAAAACTTATCAACTTTCCAAGGCTTGGAAGTACTGGAATATGAACGGTTTGATTTGCTGAACCCCTGTTTCTTCCCTCGTACTTGCCTTTTTGCCTTGCAAGCATAATTAAACAGCTCATCTAAGGAGTTATATACCTAAAAATCCAATATATCTTGGATCTCCCTATTGAGTCCACCCAAGAATCTGGCCATCTTTGCATTCTCCTCCTCTTGCACATTAGCACGGAGTATACCAACTTGAAGTTCTTGGTAATACTCCTCCACTGACTTGCTTCCCTGATTCAATCTCTGCATTTTATTTAGCAAGTCCCGCTCAAAATATGCAGGCACGAATCTTGCCCTCATCAGACGTTTCAGCTCATTCCAGGTCTGAGGGATTCTGTTCCTCTGATGGATCTGACTCCACCAAATTGAAGCATACCCCAAGAACTCGCTTGTAGCAGCACGAACACGTCGGTCTTCAGGGAACAAGTGACAGTTGAACTTTTGCTCCGCCTGCAACTCCCAATCAAGATATGCCTCCGGATCAAATTTGCCATCAAAGTTGGGCATCTTCATTTTACCAATGCGATCGTCCCTGCGGCCTTCTTGGCGGTCATCCCGACGGGCATCCGGGCGGTCATCCCCGCAGACATCTTGGCGGTGATTGGGTTGTCCGCCATTACAACCCATTCCCTGGCGGTTAAAGGCAAGTCACCGCTGAACACGGCCCAAATGATTATTTTCAGCAACTTCTTCAATGTTTTCCCCATCATTAGCGGCTTGCTGAAATTCCGCGTTGATGTTGTCTCGGGGACGCACTGGAACAGCAGCTGCTGCATTTTGATTTCTCAGCGCTCGCCGTGGTGCATTTTGCCGTGGATCCATTTGATCGAGCCGGTCTTCAAAGCCTCCCAGACGGTGCTCCAGTCCATCCAGGCGCAACTGCACCTGATCATGCAGCATTCGCTCGAAGGTGTTGGCAAATCGGTCCAACATGGCCTAGGACCGGGGCGACAAAGGTGCCGCTGGTTGCTGCTCCACATCATCGATGTCGTACGTCCTCCTCCTCATGGTCTCCCCCATGAGCGTTCCTAGAGCTTCCTGACATGGTTAGCGCAAACAAAAGAAAGACCCTAGCAGTGCTACAAAATAATGAACTCACAACTCTCTCTCTGTTCTTACCAACTGAAGTTCTTACCCTTCTCAATGTGAGCTTACGTGTTTGCTGGTTGGTGATAACTTCAAAAGAGAGTGAGTAGAGCGATTGCAAGGTACTAGAACACGCGGATCAATGGTAATTTGTGGAGCTCTAGGTATGTAATCAATGTTTTAAATAGCGGGCTATAGGATTTAGCGGAGCTCTCCTCAAACCGCTAAGACAGCTATAGCGCCGCTATAGCGGTCGCTAAACAATTAGCGGTTTTTTAAAAAGGTAAAAAAAACATGGCATATATATGCCTCAAAGTTACAAAGTCAAAAGTAAAAAAATATGGATTTCAGCTGTTTTTTCGAGGCCATAAGGAGCATAAGATTAAGACATGATCATAACAGTTATTATTTATGAGAACTATACATCACAGACACAAATCCATCACAAACATAAAAGAACAACAATGTAGCTGACAATGGACAAGTTCGTCACAACTGAGTACCTATTTTGGGTGTAGATCAGCACTGAAATTTGAGTGGGCTTTAGTTTTAGCCTGCAAACATCAAACCCTAAATAGCGCCGCTAAACGCTATGGCTCGTTATACATTTTAGCGCCGCTAAATTGCGCTATAGCGCTCTTAGCTGTGATAGCGGACATATGTGCAATAGCGTAGCGTTTACATGTCCAAAACGCTATAGCGGTGCTATAGCGGCGCTATAGCCCGCTATTTAAAACATTGTATGTAATTTATAGTCAAGGAGCAGCGATCAGTAATTCACAAGATGCAAAATTGAATAAATGTTCACACAAGTACTAGTCTTAGTTGCTGATAAGAAGGATATGAGGAACTAGGCTTCAGACAAATAAGACATAGCAAGCTGGATGAGGAGTGCAGCAAATGAGATATACGATCACAACTCCAACTCTCTGTGTTTGGTTTTTTTTTGACACTACAAAATTTTTTTTTTTGGGATACAGTCGTGGCACTTCTTTTTTTTCACTTTTTTTTACCACGTTTTTTTTAGGTTATGGAACAATGAAATTTAGACCAGCAACTAGACACGACAAGATGAACAAAAATTCAACAGAGCAAATCGAAATTAACAGATCGAACGGCTAAAACGGGCTAGGAACTAGATATTTTGTATGGTGATTTTCTGGATGTAGGTAAAACAGAAATTAAACTACGACTAAAGGATAGATGAATTCCTACCGGCAACGAAGGCTCTGATACCACTTGATATGCACACGCCTCGATTTAAGACATGTACGTATTAGTTTGGTCCCGATCTTCCGTTGTAGGAGAAATCTGTAGGGGCGATTCGTGACCTTGACGAAGGGGCAGCTAACCACGATCTGATGAACGCGACCAGCAACCTCACAATCGCTAAACCACTCCTCTGATTTGGTATCAACCGTGTCAAAACACATCACAGGAGAATTGCAAGAACAACAGAGGAAGAATCAATCGGATGAATGATTATATATGAGACCTCAATAGTTGGGGCACGAGGGCCTTACAATTAGCAATAGCTAAACCAAAAATCCAGATCTGCCTCCCTTCTCACGCAAAGCACTATATAAAGAACCAGGCCTCTAAATATTTATGGCAGTCACACAAAATTAGCAACCGTGCATTAAAATAATTTCCTTCTTAGTCTTCACGGCTGAAATTAAAAGCAGCTTTCCTTGCATGCATGTCTTCATGGCCGGCTAAAAAATAAAAGAAACTTTCCTTCTTAGTCTTCATAGCTATATGTCTCTCACGTACACAACTGCATGTTGGCTGAATTTTCTAGGCTCCTTGGTCGGTTTCTTCTCCAATAATTTCTGCATGTTTAATAACACATACACAAATATTTTTAGGCAGTATCATTTGTTCTGTAATTAAATAATTAACCTGAGCAAGAAATGAATTCACCTTTTATCCAAGACGTCGTGCATGAGCACGTGTCATGGGTCCTTGCACAAAGGTTGGGTCCTTCGGCTGTGATCCAGGGATGTCCTCATCAATCAACCATTCCAACAAAGCCGACTGAAAAAGGTTATGTATCAATTTGCAAACTTTTGCTTTGATATCGAAGTTGCCCACTTTCGATTGCTTTATGCACAATCTGCTTGAAGACATTACATTCATTAGTGGCGTGTGAATAGGAATTATGCCACTTGCAATATTTTCGTTTCTTCAGTTCTTCGAGCGGAGGAATCACATGCCCTTTCTTAAGCCGAATTTGCTTTTCTTGTAATAAATGATCAAAAATTCGATCACACTTGGATGTATCAAAAGAATACTTGCCCTTTTCAGAGCCCTTCGGCTTTATCCACTCCAGCTCGAATTCTTTCTTATTGCTCACCCATTCAGCAACATAGGCACCAATATCCTCAGTATCGGAATCATCTGAATCTTCGACTTCATTAGTATCAACAACATTGATAGCTTTGTCTTTACCCTTATTATTGTTATTATTCTGATACTCCTTCTGACCTGGGTAATAATTATCAGAGAATCGGCTTTCATACAGCCCGATTTTGTGGGCCAGATGAGAAATATCTGCAAATTCTTGATTGCCTAGCTTCTTCTGATTGACAGGTAATAAACCTTTGAAAGCCAATTCTGCTACTTCATTGTCAGGCAGTGAAAGGCTATAACATCGGTTTCTCACCTCCCTGAACCGACGTAGATAATCATTTACCGATTCTCCGAATTTCTGTTTGATCATCATGATATCGATAATTCTAGCTTCATTCTCTCCAGAGTAAAAATACTCGTGAAACTTCTTCTCCAGATCTAGCCAGGAAGTGATACTGTTCGGAGGGAGCGAGGTGAACAATTGAATGCCGACCCTGATAGCGATAGTGGGAACAATCGGCATTTGAGTGTATCCTTTGAAGTAGCCTCTCCACACAACGCATGGAATCTAGCAATGTGCTCGCGCGTAGAGGTGTTATCTCTTCCACTGAACTTGGCATTTGCGAAATCAGGAACTCGATACTTATGAGGAAACTCTGTTTCATTAAAAGCCGATGGATACGGCATGGTATAATGTGGAGCAATCTTAGGAGTGTTGAACCCACACTGTTTCAACATGTTGTACACCAAGTTCCTTGTCATCTCCTCTAGATTCTCATTCATCCCAGAGTTAATCGGCTGATAGATCGGATCTGATATAGGAATTATAGCCTGATTACTCGGTATTGCTTGAATCGGATTTGGGTTGATTGCCCCTAGTGCAGGATTTGGATTGAAAATTTGATTTGGGTTAGCCGCCAACGGAGGATTTGGCTGAAACGCTCCAGCATGAGACGTTCCTGCCTGGGAATTTCCGATTTGGGGGTAAGTTGGATATCGGTTCCCCAAATTCATCTCTTGTGGAACATTCCGATTCCTTGGAGGGGTCTGCCCAGTCGTGATATTATGCAAAGCAGCGCTAGTCCCCTCTTGCACAATCCGCCCTAAAACCGATGTTTGATCTAGCATCGATCCGTAAACGAAACTATTAATCTGATCCCTTATGACCTCAGAAAAATCCCTAGTAAGCAATGGATCTCCAATGGAAGTATTTGTGTTCTGGCCACTGCGAGTTTTTCAATAGCCTGTCAGCATCCTTTTCTTGTTTTCTTCATGAATTTCAGTAAGCCTATCTTCAATTTCTTTTTTCAGATAGGGGCTTAGCTCATCAAAAGTCACAGCTTCAGCAGCAAGTTTAAGTGCTTCTATCGCTGCCTCAGTATCGGTGCGCGTCATCTTATCAAATTTGATTCTTGGTGTCCCACCGGACGTGCAAAAAAGTGTGTTGACACGAAAAGTTGGATCTTCACGAACACACGTGCGAAAGCGTCAAGTCTGGGCTTGTGTCGTAACCAAGAACCAAGCGTGCTAGTCAATTTGACCTGTAAATTGACAAGGAATAAACTGCCAGTGACTTGGCCCTAATCGGCTTTAGGAAACAGCCAGATCAGGTTTTAAGAATCGGCTTTAGTAAAGGCGATAATAATCCTATCGGCTTAATGCCTGATAGAGCAATAAATGCGAGTGAATACTTAAAGATTAGCCATAAATCTTTGGATCAATTTATTAGATTAAATCAAGATATAGGTTGAATAGATTGGTCGAAGCCAAGACAATATTCAGATCTAAATCCAAATGTAAACTTATAAACTGATAAAGGTTTAGAGCTAATACAGATAAGTAAAATGTTGATCGGTAAACAATCAAACATGCGAAATCCTAAAACAATTATACGCAAGATCGATTGAACAAGGCAGTTGCATACAATCGGATTCAGGAAAAGCATATGATATAATTTGACAATCGGCATTGCAGGATAAACATATATTACAGATCGATTGAACGAGATAGTGTAACATGCGAGGACATGTTAAAAATCGGTAAACCCGAGACAGTCTAACATGCTTTGTATACATAAGGCCAAGACGATACAACCATGTATACGGGTTATAAGGAGAGAATCGATTATTCCATCGAGATAGCTCTACCTACGAGTTGAAGCCTTTCGACGAAATTGGTCGGATTCGAAAATAGTAGTTGTGTTTTGTGTATGTCGTATATTGTTTTCACGAGACTTGGGACCCTATTTATACTATTACAAAACCGAAACCGATACAACCTAATTTACCGCATCGTGGAGGATATCTTCTGATCATAACTTCGTAATTCCTCCGAAGTCTTGTAACTATCGGAATCTTTCTGTGTGCTTCTTTTTTTGACAATGTAGCCCATTTTCTGATTCGGCCCAATAATTCCGATGACATTAGCTATTATCTAATATCCGATTTTCCTGTCAAATTTGGGTGTCAACACAACCCTAGCTTGTAGATAAATTCTTTTGCCTCATTTATCTGTTGGAATTGGTACGTGATGATTTATCTATCATAGCGTGAGTATTATATACTACATTATTGCTCAATACATTACCTAGTTCAGACATGCAACTTACAGTTCAAACAAGGTTTGAGATCTTAGAAGTATGTTGGTCAAACATACATGTATAAGAAGCAAATTTGCAAATAAAAAAAATACGGTCAAGAGAACTGATCAACCGACAACAACTATTATGTTTTTGACAGAATTTTTTTTTTCCAAAATGCAAGCACCGCATCTTGGATATTTTGACGTAGCTTGTATGAAATTATATTATTTTACCATAGAAAGCATTGAGCTAGACAGCTAGAAAGAAATGTTAAAATGGTTTGAGCATTGCCGATCTTTCAAATGCTTATCTTCTCATATTATCTAGCCAACATATGGGTCTACGTAGGGTATATTCAACTAATCCAGCCAAGCACTTATTATAATTATAAATTATTCCACCGAAAAATGAAGAACCGTGCATCATGAGAAATATGGAAAAACAATATGTACCTGGTCAAATATCGTTTTCTCTAACCAATAAGAAAATCCGAAAAGGGAATTGCACTCAAATTACTATGATACTCAAATTAAATTTGTATATATGCATGTAAGCAAAAAAAAAGTCTATTTTATGCTTTCCATCGTCACATAATGTATTCCGTTGCACATATGCAGCCACCGTCCATACAATCACAGATCCCTCCCTAGCTCGCCGGGCGCCGCCGCGGCGATCAGTGGAAGAGCCGCCATGCTGTTGCGGTATCCGAAGAAGGCGCAGCCTTGCAATGACCTGCTCCTGTCGACCGCCTTGTCGCCGTCGTCGGTCCCCATGTCAACCGCCACGCCGGTGACCATGTCGTAGCGCAGCACCCTCTCCTTCAACGACCAACTCACTAAGAAGTGCACCCACCTGTTGCTCTCCACCACCCCAAGCGGCCACATCCTCTTGGTCGAGATCCTCTCCGGCGGCTGTCCCCCCGACCACAGCTTCATGGCGAGGCAGAAGCAGGACGTGTCGCAGCTCGCCGCGATCAAATCTTGCCATACCTTCCGGTGCTGCAACTCCCAATGGTGGTGGATGCCGGCGTCGGCGGCGCCGCTCTTCGTCACCACCAAGCGGTACACCGACAGGGCGTTCTCAGACAGGACCGTGCACGTCAGCTGCCGGCCGTCGTCGGAGGCGCCGATGGCGTGGCGGATCCTCCGAGACGCAGGCCATGGCATCTCGACAGCTCCACCTGCGCCGGTGGCGGCGTCGAACCAGGGAAGCACCGCCCCGTAGTCGAAGTACAGGATGCCTGCCGCGTACGCCGCCTTGGCTCTGAAGTTATTCGCCGTGGCAGTAGCCACCCTGGCATCGGGCGCCACCCACCGGCCGGTGTCCGAGGAGAAGACGACGAACCGGAACTCATGATCATCCCTGGGCCAGGTGTGGATCGCCTTGACGATCTTGAACTTGCGCGCGTCCACCGACGGATCGAACGCGAGGCCGAGGGCCACCGACTCGCCGACATGCGCCGCCGCGTAGGGGATCAGCTGGGCCTGCCGCGTCGCCGGGTTGGCGATGAACAAGGCAGGTGGTGGCGGATTATCCCCATCTCTCCGGTAAGGGCAGAAGGAGTGGATGCAGAGGAGGCCATTGGTGCACGCGAGGAGGTCTGCGGCCACCTGGTGGGATTGCCGGTGCAAGGCGTAGCCTAGGAAGTCGAGGCTCGTGGAAGGGATCCCGACGGTGGCTGGCGTCGACGACTTCACGACGAGCTTGTTCGCGCACACGGTGATGAGCGCGGGGCATGGCGGGCAGAGCCTGGCCTGCTCGGCGGCGAACTTGGGGTCGTCGTCGGTGAGGACGGAGCGGTGGAGCTTGGACAGCGATCTGAGGCGGGCGACCTGCTTGAACGGCAGCCGCGGCAGGACGGCGTAGCAGATGACATCGTCCGGGATGCCGCGCTCCACCAACTTGTTGGGTGCTGTTGGAGCCATGGCGAGGCTATCAGTTCCTCTTGGCTTGCTGCACGTAGAGGCACAAGTATATCGATCGGATCTGAATATTTGGCCGGTTCGGTTTTTATTGATTGGACAGAGTTCCTTTACCGTACGAGAGCGAGCCGCGAGCAGCACGTCCGCTCGACTCGAGCCCGTCTTCCGCACGTCCGCGCGCGATCCGCATTTGAACTCCAAAGGCAAAACCACCGTTCGTTTTCTTCCCCCAGCTGCGTGCATGCACTTCACACGGCCACCATCTAGCAATTCTCTTGCCCTTACACATGTTTTCTTGGTCTCCTTAATCCAAGCCAAATATCTCAAAAATAAACCTCTGCCCTTGATTAAAGCTAACACTTCTGATTCTTTTTGTTGGTCCCAGTTTCTCAAAATTAGAAAATACTACCATAAACATAGCATGAAAATTGATTTCTAGAAAGATATTTGGTGGGATAGGAGGCCCATCAGCTCTTTTTTCCCTTCGGTTTATGAAGTTTGCTATGATCAAAATATTTTCGTTGATACTGCTGTGGGTCTTGGGTTAAACTTCTCTTTTAGAAGAAGTTTTCATAGTGGTGTGGCTCTAGAATGGAATAACTTTAAACAGACTCTGCTTCTTAAAATTGATTCCAACAAGCAAGATGAAGCTGTTTGGAAAAGAATGAAAGGCAATAGTTTCACTGTTAAGTCATCTTACAGACTTGTTTCTGATAGTGGTGTAGCGCCAGATTATTCTTTTATCCGGAAAGCTACCATTCCCCTTAAAATCAAAATCTTCCTGTGGCTATTGTGTGCAGAGGTGTGAAACAAAAGATGTTCTTAGAAGCAAAAAAAAGGTCTGACAATGCCTTATGCTTTTTCTGTGGTAAAATTGAAAGCAACCAACATTTATTTTTTTTTCAATGTTCTATTGCTTCTTCAATTTGGTGTATTATATCTAGTGTCTTTGGGTTGCTAATAGGCCTACTAGCTGGCATAGTTATTTTACTTGGATTGAATCGATTTGATCTTCTAGGAAGGAATTTTACTGTACTTGTATTGCTGTTGTTTTGTAGTGCATTTGGACCGCTACGAATAAATGGAATTTCAAAATGGAGACTTTTGACTCCCTGAAAGAGGATCCTATGGCCTAGAGGGGGGTGAATAGGCAATTTTAAACCTTTTCGGTTATTTGTTGATTAAGCATCATATTAATAGTGACCCAATCCTAGTTTTAATTTTCATGCAAGCGGAAGCGATAAACAAGTGAATTGAAAAACTAAGACATGGCATCACAATTCATCACAAGCAATGCAATGGAAGTAAGTGCGAAAATTAAATGAGAGAGCGACACGGTATTTGTTTCACCGAAGTTCGGAGCCGCAACTCCTAGTCTCCGTTGAGGCTACTCCTTGCGCACAAGGACCGGCTCGCTCTCGAGCCTAACGCCTCACTTACTCCCCGGTAGTTGTTCCGCCACTCTGGCGAGGTGGACTCCGTCACCCGTACACCGACTCGAGAGTAGCCACACGCCAAGGCCTACTCCCAAGCCCACGCCTCCACGAAGGATGCCGTCTTCAAAAGTAACAAGCCCGAAACGCCCCGATCATGCCGGATCGAAGGACTTCAATGAAGCTCGGTGTTGGGGTTTAGTGATTTGTGGCTTTGAATGATTTGTGGGTGGAGGAATGACTCTAGAACACCTAGTTGATGAGCAACAAGTGTGATAGGTGAAGTGGAGCAGCAAACCTCAAAGAAGCCAGCCACTAGGCAAGTATTTATAGTCCCTAGAGCAAAACTAACCGTTGCCCCCCGGAAGGGGACAAAAAGACTAGCCGTTAGCCTCTACCGGACACCGTCCGACGGGAACCGGACGCCGTCCGACAGAGACTACTGCTCACTGATTTTGGTTTATCGGACGCCGTCCGGTAACTACCGTACGCCGTCCGACAGAGAGAAAAGCTTACTGGATTTTAGCTTATCGGACGCCGTCCGGTAACGACCGGACGCCGTCCGACAGAGTGCACTGTGCACGGGTTTGGCTGGTCGGACGTTGTCCGGCTGTTCCCAGATGCCGTTAGACAGAGAAGGATTTTCTGAAGAAAATGCTCGAGTGTGTGGGAGAGTTTGGGGAAGGTTTACTCTCTCTCTAGAAATCTCACAAAGATAACTTTAGCTATTTTTAGAAGAGGTGGACTAAGGAAACCAATTTTTCGAGATGTCGCAAAGATCCGGCATAGTCCGAGAGATTCAAACCCCTTTTGAAATCCGACAAAAATAGAAATTAAAAACCTAACTACTCCTAATCTATACGTGACCTCAACTCTCGCCCGGTCACGCATCTAGAACCTTGGAGCAGCTCACAAATTTGTCGAGACTTCAAATTAGGGTTTTACGAGAAGCCGAGTCTTCGCTAGGGTTCCGAGAAGTCCAACAACCCCCTAGCAGTTAATATTAAATATTTTTGACATCAATGCCACTAATAAAAATTAGGGCTCAACGATGCTCACAATCTCCTCCTTTGTGGCACTTGATGGCAACCCAAGAGAGAGTTAAAGTTTTTAGCTGCAAGGGGTTAGTGCACAGCAAATATGCGAGCAATTGCAACTAAAAATAACCACAACTCAACCACAATGGTGTGCATACAGGTGAAGCTCCCCCTAAATTCATGCACAAAATTTAAAACCACAAGCCAACAAGGTTTAAATTTGATAAAGCCAAGGTACCAGAGTAACAAACCACAAATCAAAAGAGTATCGAGGCAAAATAATAATAATGGTATTACACGAAAGCAGGACCTCGATCACTACCCCTTGCTAGTTAACCCTTGCTACTCTCTCTAACTTCTCCCCTTTGTCACTAAGTGACACAAAAGGGAAAAGCTCTTAATCTTGGTCTTGATCTTGATCCATGTCGTCGCCTCCATCATTGCCGTGGCCGCCAGAAGAAGAACCCTGCCCTCTGCGACGCTTGTATGTAGACAGATGTGCTGCAGAGGGTACCGACCGAGGTGAAGATTGATCATCAAAGAGCTGGGTCGGTTGAGGATTTGGCAAATAAAAGTTGAGATGGCGACAAATCTCCCCACCAGTAAATGAGATCTTACCAGGAGGAGGGTGCTTAGCTAGGGGAGCAAAAGCTGGAGCACCTGGAGGAGGAAAGGGCTGAGGAGGTGGCACATAAGCAGGAGCAAGCCCTGGAGGAGGATATACCCAAGGGTGAATCGGGGGTGGGTAGGCAGGTGGGCGAGGAAACACCTGATTCTGCTGGTAGGCCTGATAGCTGTCATGAGCATGAAAATACCAAGTGTACGGATTGGCCCCTTCTGGCACTGGCATGAACATAGCACCCATATACTGCAAAGCAGACTTAAACTCTACAAACTCGTCACTCAAGTACGTCTGCTGCCCTGCCAATTCATTCATTTCTCTGCGGGTGGCTACAAGCTCTTCTTTCATTTCAGTGCGCAGACCTCTCATCTCACTTATCAAAGAGTCATACCAAGGAGGAGGGGCAGCTGCAGAAGATCCAACACCAGTCACTGGCACAGAGGGCTGCATTGGAGCAGCAGGAGCAAAAGCAGGAACCGGAGCCGGAGGAGGAGCATCATCACCTAGACGATCCAATTTGGGTTTGCTGCCAAGAGAGTTCAGAAAGATCTTCATTTGATGCTTCTTGATTTTGTTGTCCCAACTCTTTACCTCATCCTCGGAAACGCGCTGTGTCCTGGAGAGTAATAGGCCAATATATGGTGCTAGTGGAAGTGGCCTATTAACCTCTCTATAAATAGCGTCATCAAGCTCTCCCAAAATAGTAGCTCCAATGTTGATCGTTCTGCCTGTCAGAAGATATAACATAAACCAACTGCAAATTGGGAGAATCCTGTCGCGGTTTCCACTTCGAACAAACAGAGTGCTTCGAAGAATAAGATTTATTAATGCAGGTTCCTGTCGCAACTGATTTGCCTTGTCAATATTTATCTCCTCATCGTCAAGATCAAGGTACATGAATTTGATTTCTTCAAGTGGAGGATATTTGGCCCTCCAGAAGGCATCTTCATAGGCCATCTTATTCAAGTCAGTGCCAGAATCTGGAGTGCCCAAAGCATAATTCATATCTGCCACTGTGATCCCTTGAATATTTCCATCGACTGAGTGATAGTAATTAACCTCTGTCTCATCCTCAGCAACTAGCAGAGTAGCAAAGAATTCACAGTGTCTTTCTTTGCTCCAAGTCAACCTTTTATTTGAGATCAATTCAGCCAAGCCTGGAGTAGAGCTAAAAATGGTATGAACCTCAGGTCCTGCAGCTGCGATGATCTCATTCCAATCTACACAATGAGGGTCCCTAGGACCAGTCTTGGGCGCAGAGAAACACATGTAGAGCTGCTTCTGGAATTTAGTGTAGAATCTGAAATCTTTAGTGTCTTCTCTTCGCTGAGGGAACCACTTTGTATAAGATACAGCCCGCTTCTTCCTCAAAGTTTCCATAGACAATTTTAGGACCAAATTGTCCACGGGTTCATCCTTAGCAACCACAGTCTCAGTGACATCATCATCTGTCGCGTCCTCAGCAAAAGTGTCATCATTAATATCCTCGGCTGTCGCAAAGGAGGTCCCCGCTAGTCGTTTCCAATTGTATCCTTCATCGTGCTGCTGCTGTACATGCCCTCTAGTGACTTTTCTTGTGCGAGGAGGAGCGGCACTGCTAGCCGTCTCATCAAAATCATCACGAACACCCCGGCTGTCACTGTCACGACGACCACTCAATGTCCTGCTAAGAGCCTTACCCAGTTTCTTCAACGAACGAGACATTTCGAATCAATCCCACTAACAAGGTGCCACTGACCAAGTGCCAACCGAACAAGTGCCAACCACACCACAAGTCACCCTAGACACAAGCGCGGGAAAACTCAATTCAAAACCTAGAACTCGGTAATCAAAGGAATTTGCGGAAACAAGTGGCGGAAAGCCGTTACCGAGCCCTAGAAGGGATGAGGAAGCCATCGTGCGCGAGAGGATCGTCCCCTAGGCCTTTCCCGGTAGGGGAAAAGAGGGGAGCTCGACAGAGACGAGGCGCACGAATCGGGCCGTCAACCTTTAATCCCCGCGGTGGGAATCGACGAGGAGGACGAGGGGACGTCGGAGGTGGTGGTGGATGTCGCCGGAGTTCGCCGGAGAGCCCTCCCTGATGAGGAGGAGAGGAAGTGGCGGCGCCGGTTTGGAGTGGAGAGAGAAGAGAAATGAGGGAAGAGGGAGGAAGAGAGGTGAGTTTAAGGGCGATCTGCACGGTTGGGCCCCATCGGACGGCGTCCGATTCCTGTTGGACGGCGTCCGACAGTAACTTTGCAGCGCTGGAAAGGCCTCGTCGGACGGGGTCCGGGAGTCTCCAAACGGCGTCCGACAGAACGATTGCAGCGCGAATAGACCCATCGGACGGCGTCTAACGATTGCCGGACGGTGTCCGACAGGAGGTTTGCCGTGAGGGCATAGCCTCTGTCGAACGGCGTCCGAGAGTAACCGGACAGCGTCCGATGAAGGCTAAAAACGCCACGGTACAAATTCCTAACCAGTGGGCCCCACCAATGAAAGATTTTATTATAAAAAAAGTGTTTTGAAGGGATATTCTCTATTTTTGCTCAAAATTCAAGGAAGAATTCAAATGTGAGCAATTTTGGAGAGAATTTAAAATTTTAATTTTGAAAAGATAAGATTCTAAAGAGACAGATAAAACCAAGACAATTCAAAGTCTCAATTTTGATCTTATAGATTAAGAAAATGTGTGAACCCAAATTTTGCCATGATTTCTCATAGTGGCATGAAAATCGCGCATAGGGGTTCACTTCAGAGTTTAAGCACATGTTTTTGAATTTTGCCTCCTTTTCAAATATTTTCAATAATTTTGATGCCATATGATTTTTCAAGAGAATAAATATGCATATGGAGTAAATTTTTCAAAAAGGGATAAGAGTTTTTAAATTGAAAAATTTGAAGTGGTAAGAAGATAAAAGATAGTCGATTAATTTTAAATTTGTTTTTGGCTTTAAATATAGGACAAGAATGTGCAAACCCAAAATCAAATTCATCTTTTCACCACTAGAGAGAGTTTTGAAATCATGAGTTGAAATTAAACTCCCCCTAAATGTGACAAGGGTCAAAAGCAAATGGAAAAATTCAAATAAGACCCAAAAAGTCACAAAATCCAATTAACACGCAATAGATCTATCTAGTATGTTGAGTTCATTTCTTAATTTGCAAAACCGTGCCTCATCCAAGGGTTTGGTGAAAATATCCGCCAATTGATCTTCCGTTCGCACGTAGGCAAGCACAACGTCACCCTTTGCAACGTGGTCACGTATGAAGTGATCTCGGATGTCGATGTGCTTTGTACGGGAATGTTGGACCGGATTGTTGGCTATTTTCACCGCACTTTCATTATCGCATAGAAGAGGCACTTTTTCAAATTTTAGTCCAAAGTCACTAAGCATCCGTGTCATGTACAAGAGTTGAGCACAATAACTCCCCGCCGCTACATATTCCGCTTCCGCGGTAGATAGCGCCACGGAGTTTTGCTTACTCGAAGTCCATGACACGAGTGAGCGTCCTAACAAGTGACAACCCCCCGAGGTGCTTTTGCGATCAATTTTACAACCGGCATAATCCGAGTCGGAATAGCCAAGAAGCTCAACACGCGCTCCCTTGTGGTAACAAAGTCCTAGGCTAGTAGTGGTTTTTAGATATCTTAAAATGCGTTTTACGGCAACAAGATGCACTGTCTTAGGGGATGCTTGAAAGCGAACACACATGCACACACTAAACATAATATCGGATCGAGAAGCGGTGAGATAGAGAAGCGAACCGATCATGGAGCGATAAAACTTTTGGTCAACGGGCTTTCCATCTTCATTCAAATTAAGATGTCCATTAGTGGTCATTGGTGTTTTGATCGATTTGCAATCATCCATAGAAAACCGCTTGAGAAGGTCCTTTGTATATTTTTCTTGACAAATGAAGGTCCCTTCTCGGAGTTGCTTGATTTGAAATCCAAGGAAGAAGGTGAGTTCCCCAATCATAGAAATTTCGAATTCGTTGGACATCATTTCTCCAAAGTCATTGCATTTAGCTTTGTTAGTACATCCAAAACTAATATCATCCACATATATTTGATAAATAAATAAGTCATTTTCAATTGGCTTGAGAAACAATGTGGAATCAATCGCACCGGTTTTAAATCCCTTTTCTAAGAGAAAGTCCCTAAGACGCTCATACCATGCTCTAAGAGCTTGCTTGAGACCGTATAGCGCCTTAGTGAGCTTATAAACATGGTTTGGGTGTTTAAGGTTTTCAAAACCGGGCGGTTGCTCGAAATAAACAAGTTCATCAATAAAACCGTTTAAGAAGGCACTCTTAACATCCATTTGAAAGAGAGTGATGTTATAGAGAGAGGCGAATGCCAAAAGTAACCGTATAGCTTCAAGTCGAGCAACGGGGGCATAGGTTTCTCCATAGTCAAGGCCTTCGATTTATGTGAAACCTTGCGCCACCAATCTTGCTTTGTTTCGTACTACGTCATCATTCTCATCTTGTTTGTTGCGGAAGACCCATTTGGTGCCAATGACATTGTGGTCCTTCGGTCTTGCCACAAACTCCCAAACTTCATTGCGGGTGAAGTTATTTAATTCTTCATGCATGGCGTTCACCCAATCCGCATCCGCCAATGCCTCATCAATGGTCCTAGGCTCAACAATAGACACAAAAGCGTAATGCTCACAATAATTAGCGGTATGAGAACGGGTTCTTGCGCCTTGATTGAGATTGCCAATGATTTGATCTAGGGGATGATTCTTGGAGAGAGAGCGATGTTGTTGGATGGGTCCTTGTAGATCAACGCCTCCCCCTTGAGCTTGATCAACTTCAAAGTTTGCATCTCCGTCCACCGCTTGGTCTTGAATTGTTGGAGAGGTGTCTTGAGCTTGATTATCAATGGAGGTGGTGGGAGAGACGTTCTCAATTTTTGGTTCCTCCGGTGAGGGTCGAATTTCCCCCAACTCCATGGATTCATGTGGTAGCTCATCACCTATATTTCTAGACAAATCTTGCTCACTTTGCGAGCCATTAGTTTCATCAAACTTAACATCATAGGCTTCCTCAACTAACCCAGTAGAATTATTAAAAACTCAAAAAGCTTTGGAGCGAGAGGAATAGCCTAGCATGATACCAACATCACATCTCTTTTGGAACTTACCCAAATGAGTCCTTTTCTTATAAATGTATACCTTAAAACCAAAGACTCGAAAGTAAGAGATGTTGGGCCTTCGTCCCACTAGTAGTTCATATGAGGTCTTGTGAAGGAGTCGGTGGACGTAGAGGCGGTTAATGGCATGGCACGCCGTGTTGATAGCTTCCGTCCAAAAAGCATGCGGCGTACCATATTCGTCAAGCATCGATCTTGCCATCTCTATCAATGTACGGTTCTTCCTCTCCACCACTCTATTTTGTTGGGGAGTGTAGGCCGCCGAGAATTCGTGCTTGACTCCTAGCTCATCACAAAATTTCTCAACATTTGTGTTAGCAAACTCGGTGCCGTTATCACTCCTCACCTTTTTAATAAAAGAGTCAAATTCCTTTTGAGTTTTCAAAGTAAATCTTTTAAACACATCACCGGCAAGTGATTTATTTGTAAGGAAAAATACCCAAGTGAAGCGAGAGAAGTCATCGACAAGCACATGACCATAAGAATTACCGCCTATGCTCGCATAGGTGGTTGGGCCAAATAAATCCATATGCAAAAGCTGAAGTGGTCGGGATGTTGACATAAAAGTCTTAGTCGGATGAGAATTAGCCACTTGCTTGCCGGCTTGGCATGAGCTACATAAACGATTTTTCTCAAATTTGACATCCTTCACTCCAACAACCAAATTGTCTTTAAAAACCTTTTTCAAAGTGCTCATTCCAACATGTTCAAGACGTCTATGCCACAACCAACCAAGGATGGTTTGAGCAATAAGACAAGTCATGATTTGAGAAGATCCATGGGTTGAAAAATCGACCAAATATAAATTTTGAAACCGGGTGCCTTCAAATGCAACACTTTGATCATTAGTGGAAACAACACGAACTCCGTCGATAGTAAAATGGCAATTAAAGCTCAAATCGCACACTTGAGCAACGGAGAGGACATTAAAGTTACAAGCTTACACCAAGAGAACATTAGAGATGGATAGGTCATTGGATATTGCAATTTTACCCATACCCTTTACCTTTCGTTTGGAGTTGTCCCCAAATGTGATCTTGTGTTCGGGGTCCTTCTCCTCTTCTAGTGAGGTGAACATACTTAAGCTACCGGTCATATGTTGGGTGCAACCGCTATCAAATATCCAATGCCGGCCACCGCTCTTGTAGTTCACCTACACACACAAATTCAAGTTTGAGTTTTAGGTACCCAAGACTTCTTCTTGGGTCCTTTTGAGTTAGTCATCAAACATTTGGGCACCCAAATAGCCTTCACATCTTTCTTTTCATTGGGTGCACCAACATATTTAGCATAAGTAGAGCCATTTTTCCTCATAAGCATGCAGGTAGCATTAAGCACTTGAGTTTTAGACATGAATTGAGACGATTTTGCAAGAGGACAAACAATGGCTTTGTGTTTCTTATTTTTGCAAATATGGCAACGGGTCCCTCTCTTAACAAAGGTTAGCTTGGGCTTACCCCAACCTCCCTTGGGCAAATCCCCGGGATGAAATCCCAAACCATGCTTGCCTAAGGTGTACCTTTACTCCCGAAGCACCTTGTTAAGAGAGTTGTTATCCACAAGCAATTTAGCCAAGCTAGAGTCTAGTTGCTCAATTATATCCTTTAGAAGCAAATTTTTCTTAACTAGCTCAGTAGCACATTTAGCAACACCACAAGTACCAATAGAACAAGCATTTTCATTTAAAGAAGTAGCACTAGTGGATGAAGATGAGCTAGCATTAGGTGTGATAGTGGGTAACAAGCTAAAAGATGTGTCATGAGACAAGCTAAGTGAAGCATTTATAGTATCAATCAAGTCACAAGTCACACCAACATTGCATTTTTCAATTGAGCAATCAAGAGGAGTTTCATCATCAATATTAGAGCTAGCTTGTTTGTTTTCTAGAATTTCAACTTGCAAATTTAGAGCTTCATAATCATTTTCTAGAGTCTCATGTTTTTCAAGCAAAATCTCAAATTCATTTGCAAGCTCCTTATGCACTTTCATTAGCTTTTTCCTCTTAGATTTTTTCTTCTCTAGAGTATTATTCAAATCATCAATTAAAAGTTTAAGCTCACTTTTAGAGAGGTGCTCATTTGTTACCTTCTCCTCTATTGCCATAAGGCACATGGGAGGTGTAGGGTTGTTGATGGCGACTCCGGACACCTTGGTTTTCATTGTCGGAGGAGTCCGTCCAAGAGCCTTCATCATCGGTGAACCACTCCCCGATCACATCTTCTTGTATGTTGGTCGTGAGACAAAGCTTTTGCTTGGGAAGGGTCGGAGGAGCATTTTCCTTGATTGTAAGTCCGGCTAGCCCGTGAGCTCTTGAGTCTTCTTCTTCGGAGGAGGATTGGGAGGATGAGGAACTCTAGCTATCTCTTCTTTTACACTTTTGAGCTGTAAGAGCCTTTTTCTTGTCCTTGGACTTGTGTTTGCTCTTGCGGTAGTGACGGTATTTCTTCTTGTCGTCATCCTCATCTTTTTCTTGACTCCTTGCCTTGTGCTTACTCTTTTTGTTTCTGGGCAATCCGCCGCCAAGTGACCCTTTTCTCCGCATTCATAGCAACGCATTTCGGAGATGGGTTTTCGTCTTGAAGAGGATGATCCACCGCGGAAGCTCATTCTCTTGACCAACTTTCTTGATCGCTTGACAAGATGGGCCAATTATTCAATCTCCGGAATTGCATCATCGAAGTCATCATCATCTTCTTTAACTTCAACCTTCTTCTTTCCACTTTTGGCTTTGGCGGGGAGAGCAATTGACTTCTTGTTGAGCGAGGACTCTTCACTTTCGAGAAGCCGCATCTCATAAGAGTTGAGTTGACCGAGTAGCTTGGTTGGAGTCATCTTATTGAGTTTTGACTTGGATGCTCGAATTAAGGTCACAAGTGGATTGAAGCTAAATGGCACAACATCAAGCATCTTCCGACAAACATCAATATACTCCAAGACCTTCTTCTCCGAGCATCCGGCTATTTCATTGACAATGAGATTCAACCTAAGAAACGTATCATTGACACTTTCATTAGGGAGCATTTTGAATTGATCAAATCTTTTTCTAGCTCGAGATAGCTTCTCCTCAAGCACCTCGGCACTACCAACATGGATTTCTTTTAAATGCTTCCAAATATCATAAGCTTTAGTGAGATTGCCAATACTATCAAACACTCGGGAAGAAACACTAGAGAGTAAAGCATTTCTAGCAATGGCATTAAAGCGTTTGTACTTAGCATGAACTTCATCTAGAGCCATTGTTCCTTCCGGAGGGTCCGGATAACCGGTTTCACAAGCAATCCACACATCATAGCTAAGAGCCTCTAGAAAGCATTGCATTCTAATTTTTCAATAGTTGTAGTTGGTCCCATCAAAGATAGGAGCTTTTCCAATTTCTATCATAGGCCTCTCTTGAGCCATCTCCTAGCGGTGAAGCTAATACCGGAGAACCTAGATGCTCTGATACCCCTTGAAAGAGGATCCTATGGCCTAGAGGAGGGGTGAATAGGCAATTTTAAACCTTTTCGGTTATTTGTTGATTAAGCAACATATTAATAGTGACCCAATCCTAGTTTCAATTTTCATGCAAGCAGAAGCGATAAACAAGTGAATTGAAAAACTAAGACATGACATCACAATTCATCACAAGCAATGCAATGGAAGTAAGTACGGAAATTAAATGAGAGAGCGACACGGTATTTGTTTCACCGAAGTTCGGAGCCGCAACTCCTACTCTCCGTTGAGGCTACCCCTTGTGTACAAGGACCGGCTCGCTCTCGAGCCTAACGCCTCACTTACTCCCCGGTAGTCGTTCCGCCACTCCGTCGAGGTGGACTCCGTCACCCGTACACCGACTCGAGAGTAGCCACACGCCAAGGCCTACTCCCAAGCCCACGCCTCCACGAATGATGCCGTCTTCAAAAGTAACAAGCCCGAAACGCCCCGATCATGCCGGATCGAAGGACTTCAATGAAGCTCGGTGTTGGGGTTTAGTGATTTGTGGCTTTGAATGATTTGTGGGTGGAGGAATGGCTCTAGAACACCTAGTTGATGAGCAATAAGTGTGGTAGGTGAAGTGGAACAGCAAACCTCAAAGAAGCCAGCCACTAGGGAAGTATTTATAATCCCTAGAGCAAAACTAGCCGTTGCCCATCGAAAGGGGACAAAAAGACTAGCCGTTAGCCTCTACCGGACACCGTCCGACGGGAACCGGACGCCGTCCGACAGAGACTACTGCTCACTGATTTTGGTTTATCGGACGCCGTCCGGTAACTACCGTACGCCGTCCGACAGAGAGAAAAGCTTACTGGATTTTAGCTTATCGGACGCCGTCCGACAGAGTGCACTGTGCACGGGTTTGGCTGGTCGGACGCTGTTCGGCTGTTCCCAGACGCCGTCAGACAGAGAAGGATTTTCTGAAGAAAATGCTCGAGTGTGTGGGAGAGTTTGGGGAAGGTTTACTCTCTCTCTAGAAATCTCACAAAGATAACTTTAGCTATTTTTAGAAGAGGTGGACTAAGGAAACCGATTTTTCGAGATGTCGCAAAGATCCGGCATAGTCCGAGAGATTCAAACCCCTTTTGAAATCCGACAAAAACAGAAATTAAAAACCTAACTACTCGTAATCTATACGTGACCTCAACTCTCTCCTGGTCACGCATCTAGAACCTTGGAGCAGCTCACAAATTTGACGAGGCTTCAAATTAGGGTTTTACGAGATGCCGAGTCTTCGCTAGGGTTCCGAGAAGTCCAACAACCCCCTAGCACTTAATATTAAATATTTTTGACATCAATGCCACTAATAAAAATTAGGGCTCAACGATGCTCACACTCCCCTATTCGAGTTATTCTTTCCATTTGTGCGGTGTTGCGCTATTGGGCTGATTTGTTTACAGGTAACTCGAAGGAAACTTTTACACAGTGTGCTTTGCAGATTGAGAGTGCTGCTGTTGGGATTCAGGCCTGCTGCTTGAAGCGTCAATAGTTACTGACCTCGAGCTCTTAGTTGTGAAATCAATAGCTTTATATTGGTGTCCTCATCAGTAGAAACTTTGGGGTGTTTCTGTGTCTATTTGTTGCAAGATTTCTTCACTGCACTAGCTTCCCTAGCACAATAATGTTTTAACTTGGTTTTGTCAGGTTTCCTTTCCGCCTGAGGCCTTAGAGTGCCTAGTTGTCTGTTAGGCTATTTGGTTGCCTTGTTAAGTGAGCCTGTCTCGTCCTAGCTCTGCCAGACTGGTGGGATGCAGGTCGGTGGGATGCAAGAGATGTGTTTAGTTGTTTGCACAAACTAAAACAGGCTGACAAGAGAAGACATTTGGTTGGGTGGATTATGAGATTGTGGAGTTGCGTGATACGCTCAACTGCATCCAGCGAGCCTGGCTCTAGAAAAATGCCCAAATTGGCCATATCTTCACAGCCTGGTCCGGAGTGGGTAATTGCATCTCGTGAGTCTGGCCTAGATGTGTAAGAGGCAACCAAACACCCTACTTTTGTATCTCTAGATGCAAAACTCCTGGAAAACTAGCAACCAAATAGCCTATGTTTGTTTTGGAAGACATGGCTTCCGTTGTATTTCTCTCCTTAATGCAATGGAAAATGGGATGAAAATTCCCTTTTAAAAATTATTAAAATATATACATGCTTTCTTTTTCATCTTTTTAAAAAAAACTAAAGCAAGTTTAAAATAATCTTTTTTCATCGGTATCAAAAACAAAATGCCAGTATCTTCTATTATAACAAATCCAAGGAGGCACACGAGGTATGAACCCAAGTATATCATCTAGTAAACAAATTGAAGCAGGTATATTTCATCAAATAAAAAAAATTATATCAGGTATCAGTGCAAGTACTATCATATGAATAACCATCAAACAGGTACTAGCCCTACCGCTATCATAATGGTTAGTTGCTGGTTGAGACCAAGCTTTTGATCTAGCCCTACCGCTAACATATCCAAACTTGCACGAAACAAACAAAGGCAGAGACAAGGTAGGTTGGCAAGGGCCTAGCCCTCCTCAACAAAATAAAAAACCTTATTACCCATGTACTTAGCCCACTATTTTGGCATTTAGCAGTAACAAATTAAGGTCTAATTAGTAACAGTCCAAACCTAGCTCTGAGTGCACTATTCATGAATCACGCAACTAACCATAAGCTATTTCCATAGTCATTGGTAACAACCAAACATCTACTTCTCTGACAGTCGTAATACTTTATTATAATTATTACTCCCTCCGGCCCAAAATAAGTGCAATTTTGGCTATGCACCTAGACTTACTTATGACCAGGTGCATAGCCAGAACTGCAGTTATTTTGGGACGGAGGTAGTACTATTTTTCTATGGCTCTTCAATTTGAGGAATATATATGGTTATATAACAGACATTTCCCAAATAAAATTAATGGAAGTTCTTCAACCGTTAATCTATTTAAAAATTAACCAGTAGAGAGGGTTAATACAACTGAAATTCAGTTTATATATGATCTCTTGGCAGCATGTAAGTTCAAAAAACTAGGTTAAAGGATCGCTATGCCCCCTAGAGGGGGGGTGAATAGGCGAATAAAACGAAATTGCGGAATTAATAAACTGAAACAGTAACCAGCCGGTCGGATGCTCCGATCTGATCCAGTAACCCCTGCGTCGGATGTTCTGATCTGGGTCGGATGTTCCGACGGCGTCGGATGTTTCGATCCTGGGTATTCTGGATTTGTCGAAAATCTGCAGTAAAACCTGATTTCTTGCAAAACCAAGGTTAGATCTATTCAAGAATACTCAGAACAGGCCAACACTAATAGTAAAAATAACTAAACAAGATCAAGACAAAAACACAGCGATTTTTGTTTACCGATGTTCGGATCTTTGAAGGGAGATCCTACTCACCGTTAGGGAATGCACAAAGCTCGGATCACCAAGACCCTAATCCCCTCCCGGCGAAGCACACAACACTCATCGGCGATCACTAGTTGAATTATTTTCCTTGCGGAGGTAGATTTGCACCTTCACAAACTCCGGAAGCACACCACACGAAGATCGGCGGCTCACCGGCGACACCTAGCCGTCTAGGAGCCCTTCAAGCCTCCAAGAGTAACAAATACGATGAAGAAATTTAGGAATTGCTAAGTGCTAATTGGACTCTAATTCGTAGAGTACTTGGGTGCCTTGATCTCTCTAGATCTAAATCTCACAAGATGAACAAGAGAGAGACAAAGGCTAGGGTTCTTGAGGGAGATAATGAATAATATGAATTAGGCTCAAATCAGGATGTAATCAGAGTCAGTAACCTTTTTGACAGGTATTAGAGAAGGCTTTAAATAGGGAATCCCGAAAACTAGCCGTTGCTGTAGTTAATCCCGCATCGGATGTTCAGATGCCATTAGATGTTCCGACCCGCGTCGGATGTTCCGATGGACTACTCTCTGGATTGCTTTGAAAACTGACAGACTGAGATCACCATCGGATGTTCTGACCCTCGTCGGATGTTCTGATGGTGTAGGTTCTGTATGAGGTGTATTTTGTGTGGAAAACTCACACGAACTTTAAGATACCTATTTTAAGCACCTAGGAACCTTTATATGCTTCTCCATTGCATCCCTCTTTATAGTACGGCATCCCTAGGACTCAATAATCAAAGATTTACAAATAAAAACTAGTCTTGATGCCTTTTTGCAACATATCCACTTTTGAGGGTTACAACATCACATGTAAACATGTAGCTCATAGAATTAACCTGTATAACATCTGTGCACAATTCTCCAATAGAAATATTAGCTCTATAATTGTTACTCATTAATCACCAAAATCACTTAAGGGCCCATATGCACTTTCAATCTCCCCCCTTTTGGTGTATTGATGACAACAATTATAGCTCACAAAAGAAATTAAAAACAAGAATATAGATGAAAGCTCCCCCTGAAACTATGGCAAAAATAAGAACAAGAGCTCTGCTTATATCCTTGGCAAATTTGAATCTACATGCAATATGGCAGGATATATCACACAATGCGAAAATTAAATAACTAGCAATTCACCATTACATCATCATCACAAGATAAAGAAATAAGTTTTACAGCCACAGGGTACCACATAAAGCATTGAGTTTAAAACATAGTTTTGCACTTAAACATTCAAGTTTCAAACATAGGAATCTAAGATAGGAATGAATAAATGATAACTTTTCTCCCCATTTGGCATCAAGACGCCAAAAAGAGAAAAAACTGAAAGTGGACTACTCAATCCACTCTGGATCACTGCTGCTGGAACTGCCACCACCTCCACCCTGAACGCCAGCTCCACCGGTGACTTCATCATCGTCGTCGTCGTTGCCGCCACCGGATGGAGGAGTCCCAAACAATCCTCGAGTATAGGAATCAATGGTAGTGTTAGGAGACTCGGAATCATCAGAAGAGAGAGGCATACCAAGATGCTGCTTGATGTCTTAAATATGCTTGCGATTGTCGCGAAGACGCACAATGGTGTCCTTGACCGTTTCATTTGTCTTCCGACACATGCAAAAGATAGATTTCAGCATCTTCTCGATGGAGCCTCTAGAAGATGATGGACTGGACCGAGCTGAAGATGGGCCCGCACTACCACGAGGAGCAGAAGAAGGCCCCGTACTATCACGAGTAGCCGAACCCCTCCTGGGCGGAGTCGTAGAAGTCCCGCCAGGAGAAGCCAGTCCACGGGTGGTGACAAGGTAGGGGGTATGTTTCACATCCAGTACAAACTTGAGACTAGTAACATGAATGATCATGCTCATCAGATAAGGAGCATAAGGACAGCTCCTCTTTGGATCACAAGCACTAATCTTGATCTCACACCAGATGAAATCCAGCACATCAAAAGAACGCCCATGCAGACCAATTTTCAATAAAAGGTTGCGAGAGTAAGATAGCACATGAGATGCATCACCTTCTTTGGGACAAAGAGTCTTGCGGATGATGCGATTGAGCACTTGGTAGAAGGGCTTCATGGTCTCAGTTGCTCCAGCCTTAGTAGGAATAGGCCCATCATACAAGAATTTCAGCTCATGATTCTTTAGGGCATCCACGTCATGGAGTTCCTCCATGTTGCCTCTAGTGGACAGCTTTAGGGTAAACCGTGGGGTAAAAAAACAGGGACCCACGCGGTGAAAAGAATAAATAGGTGGCAAAACTGGGCGCCGTTGGAACATCCGATGGAACATCTAACGGACCCCACACTGGAAGCCACCGGAAGTTCCGACGCCGGTTCGGAACATCCGACGGGACCCTCGTTGGATCACATCGGAAGTTTCGATGCAGATCGGAACATCCGATCCCCCTCTTACTGGATAAGAAAGTTTTAGGCTCCAGGGAATAGATAAGATCGCTCCAGGAGAATAGAGGGGAGTTCTAAGAAATGAGTTTTGACGGCGTGTTCACCGCTCAACCACTGCGGATCACACCCCTAGTCAGATTTTTAGTCTGCTAGCCAACTCGATCAAGCTCGGTTCGATTTGAGCGTCGGGCACAACAAGGAGCGACTCGCAGATTTACCCAGGTTCGGACCCCCTCGCGGGTAATAGTCCTACTCCTGCTGAGCCTTAACTCTTTTCTGATTGTGGTTGAATGGGAATGTGTTTACAGGGTGCTTGTGAACTGCGTGTGTTTGGAACCTCTCTTTTGCTCGTCCTCCTCCCCCTTTTATACAAGCCTCGAACCGACGGAGAGAGCCGGGGGAGGGGTAGGCAGTACAGTACTCTACAGTATTCGGACAAGACAGGTGAGACACGACAGGAGAGACGAAAACGTGCTACTGCCTGCGCCCAGCGGCGCCGCCCTCGCGTGCTTCGCAAGCGACCTCTGACCCGCACAGACACACCGGTGAGACTGCGGGCGGGGCCCAGCCTGCTCCTCCTGACGCGGGCGATCATCTTAAGCAAACCTTCTCTCTGCCGGTCAATTCTTCTGCGCCACAGTGACAGCCGCTCAGACCTGCAGGGGTCACTGTAGCGGTAATCATTTCTTCAGCTGTCTATCCGCGCGTGATGTCGCATTAAATGCGCTTCGTCCTTCGCAGCAGGGGGAGCCTTCGTCCTGAAGACTCCTTCGCAGCGTTCCCGCCAGGGCCCCACGATCGTGGGCCCTCGCCTGGTCTTCGAGGGGCTCGCCCGCACCCGCTGGCGCGGGGCCCTCGCCTGGTCTTCAGAGGGGGCTCGCCCACGCACCCGCCTGGCGCGCAGGGCCCTCGCCTGGTCTTCAGAGGGGGCTCGCCCACGCGCTGGGGCCTGATCGCCCGCCTGACGCGTGGAACCCTCTTGGCCTCCTGAGGGGCTCGCCCAAGCGCTGGGGCCTGATCGCCCGCCTGACGCGTGTCTTCTCAGGACTCTTTGTACCCCGGTATTTATTACACCGACAAGTTTACCCAAGAATGACCTATAAGCATATCAATCAATCAAACTAAGGTCATCCGTGAATAAATAGGATATGAATATCCGAAGAGCCAAATCAATCAATTTATTTTATATATATAGACCTATATAGCTATAGTAAAATAGATAACAAGATAAAGAAAACCTTTTCAATCACCAAACAATGTGTGCAATGTGTCAAGCAACATTCCGAGAGTTAAGGATATTCAATTCACTCCACAACTCACAGAATTTTCTCTCATCAAGGGGTTTGGTGAAAATGTCTGCTAGTTGGTTTTCGGTTCTCACATGGGTAATATTGATATCACCTTTGGTTGAATGGTCTCTTAAGAAGTGGTGGCGAATATCGATATGTTTGGTTCGGGAGTGTTGAATAGTATTGTTGCCTATTTTTATGGCACTCTTATTATCACACAAAAGTGGGATGTGGTTGAGTTTAAGGCCATAATCTCTCAAGGTTTACCTCATCCAAAGTAGTTGAGTACAGCAATGTCCTGCGGCAATATATTTAGCTTCGGCTGTGGATAGGGCTACAGAATGTTGTTTCTTGGACGCCCACGAAATGAGCGACCTTCCAAGGAATTGGAAAGTACCGGAGGTACTCTTCCTATCCACTTTACAACCGGCATAATCCGCATCCGAATGGTCGATTAGATCAAATTTTGACCCTCTAGGATACCAAAGGCCAAAGTTGGGAGTGTGTATCAAATATCTTAAGATTCTCTTGGCTACCATTAAGTGATAATTTTTGGGTGCAGCTTGAAATCTTGCACACATGCACACACTAAGCATAATATCAGGCCTAGATGCATAAAGATAAAGCAGAGAGCCAATGATAAAATGATATACATTTTGAGCGACGTCCTTACCATTTACATTTAAATCAAGGTGACCATTTGTTGGCATAGGAGTCTTGATTGGCTTGGCGTCGCTCGTCTCAAACTTCTTAAGCATATCTTTCACGTACTTTGATTGACTAATAAAAGTTCCTTCCTTCATTTGTTTCACTTGTAGTCAAGAAAGAATTTCAGCTCTCCCATCATGGACATCTTAAAACGTTTAGTCATTAAACTACTAAACTCCTCGCAAAAACACTCATTAGTAGATCCAAATATAATATCATCAACGTAAACTTGATAGACAAAAATATCACCATCTACAAGCTTAGTAAATAGTGTAGGATCAGATTTACCCATTTTAAAACCTTTTCTCACCAAAAAGTCCTTTATGCACTCATACCATGCACGAGGTGCTTGTTTCAACCCATAGAACGCCTTATTGAGTTTGTAGACATGATTTGAATATTTTGGATCTTCGAAGTCCGGTGGTTGCTCAATGTAGACAACCTCGGAAAGTGGACCGTTAAGAAAAGCACTCTTCACATTCATTTGCCACCACTTAAAGCCATGGTGAGTAGTAAAAGCAATTAAAATTCTAATAGCATCTACTCTTGCTACTGGAGCGTAAGTCTCACCATAATCCAAACTTTCGATTTGCGTGAAGTCTTGTGCAACCAACCGTGCTTTGTTTCTTGTCCCTATGCCATGTTCGTCTTGTTTATTGTGGAAGACCCATTTTGTACCTATAATATTTTGCTTCGGTCTTTCCACCAACTCCCACACTTCATTCCTAGTAAAGTTGTTTAACTCCTCTTGCATGGCAATGATCCAATCGGGATCCTTGATTGCTTGATCTATATTCAGTGGCTTAAGAGAGGAGACAAACGAGTAAATGCACAAAAATTTGAAAGGCGAGATCTAGTAGTTACTCACTTGTTTATATCACCAATGATGCTTTCGACGGGATGATCTTGTTGAATACTTTGGCGTACTCTAGGATATGCATTCGGTGGATTGAGATCTTCATCATCATGTTCACTTGACTTGTCATTTTCATCATCTTCAACAATTGTTGGCCGTTCGACTTGAGTTGACAAAGGTAGTGAATCATCGTCTTCTACGCCTTCTTGAGATTTTACATCACCAATAGCCATTTTCTTGATTGCTTCACACGGTGATTCTTCTTGATCTAGCACATGTTGATCAACTTGCTCTACTTGAGAGCCGTTAGTCTCATCAAATGTTACGTCACGCGAGATTTCAACCACACCAGTGGTATTGTTGAAAACTCGATAGACGTAAGCATTTGATCCATAACCAAGTAAGAAGCCTTCGTCAACCTTAGAAGCAAACTTAGAGTTTCTAGATTTCTTATTCAAAATATAGCACTTACTGTTAAAGACTCTGAAGTATGAAATATTTGGCTTGTTACCATTAAGGAGCTCATACGAAGTTTTCTTCAGTAACTTGTGTAGATAGTGTCGGTTGATAGCTTGACATACGGTGTTCACAGCTTTCGTCCAATATATGTCTGAAACCTTGTATTCATTCAGCATGGTCCTCGCCATCTCGATGAGGGTTCGATATTTCTCTCGACCACCCCGTTTTGTTGAGGGAGTAAGGAGCCGAGAACTCGTGCTTAATGCCTTCCTCATCAAGATATTCTTCATCATCGGTGTTTTTGAATTTCTTCCTATTGTCACTTCGAATCTTCTTAATCTTCACTTCATACTCGTTTTGAGATTTTCTCATAAACTTTTTTAAAATTTCTTTTGTCTCTGTCTTATCATGCAAAAAGAATACCTACGTGAAGCGTGAAAAGTCATCGATAATAACAAGACCGTATCTGTTACCTCCTATGCTTATGTAAGCAATCGGTCCAAAGAGGTCAATATGTAGTAGTTATAGAGGTCTTGTCGTGGCCATCACATTTTTCGAATGATGGGGTGCTTCAACTTGTTTTCCCGCTTGACATGCGCTACAAGGCCTGTCATTCTCAAACTTCACATTTGTTAGTCCAATGATGTGATTCCCTTTCGAGAGTTTAGGAAGGTTTCTCATACGAAAATGGGCTAGTCGGCGATGTCAAAGCCAACCCATGCTAGATTTAGCCAGTAGGCATATCTCAGGGCTAGGTCTATCTGTGGAGAAGTCCACAAGATAAAGCCTTCCCTTTCGCTGACCTTTAAAGACTATTAAACCATCACTCCTTCGAACGACATTCACACCATCACAAGAAAAGATACAATCGTAACCGGTAGCACAAAATTGTTGTACCGATAATAGATTGTATTTCAATGAATCAACAAGTAAGACATGCGTAAGAAAAAGATTTTCAGTAATTGCAATCTTACCAAGACCAAGTACATCACCTTTACTATCATCTTTAAAAGTAATGCTCTCACTTGTATGATTGTAGCAATTAATTTGAGAGAAGATTGCCTTCTCTCCGGTCATATGATAAGTGCAACCGCTGTCGAGTACCCAACTAGGACTACCGGAGAGATATTCCTACAAAGTTTAAACTTTGGTCTTAGGTACCCAAATTTGATTGGGTCCTTTGAGGTTAGTCACAAGAGCCTTTGAGACCCAAATGGATCACACCAAAGGTGCATTATTATGCTTTGGTCCAACATGATAAGCATGCACTCTACCAAAATTATTCTTTTTAAGTGAGAAATGTGAGCCTTTGAGCTTTACTCTCTCACAAAATGGATTGGCTTAGTGACCGGAGTCACCACAACATGCGCCTTCTAGCCCTTTGGTGGAACATAGCCAAGTCCGGCCTTCTTCAAGTTTCCTCTTCTCTTATCTAGGATCTCATCAAGTCCCTTACTCGACTTATAAGATTTTTGAATACCGTCCTCAAGTAGACCCTTCAACTTCTTATTTTCACTAGCAAGATCTTGTAGCATGGCGAAGTTTGTTACACAAGCATTTACATCCACATTGTAACACCTTTCACAACCATTGCTTGTGGAAGGAGGTAAGTCATAAGTTGCATTTGAAAGAGTAGAGGTGCTCTTCAAAAGATCATCAAACTTCACTCTAAGAGTCTCATGTGCTTCCTTTGCACAAATGAGTTTTTCTTTGAATGAAGAGTTGTTGATCTCAAGAGAGTTTGTTTTGGATTTGACTTCAGAAAATTCTTTGGTCATCTCCTCAACCCTTTTCTTTTCCATTGCAAGTTTTTCTCAAGTTGGAGATTTCTCTCCTTTTCAAGAATAAGCAAGTCTTCTCCTTTCTCAAGAAGGTTCTCTTGTTGCTCAACCCTCTCCATTAGCTCGGTCAACTTACTCATATCAAACCTTCTCATCATCTTGACCAAACTAGCATGACTCATATCATCCTTAGGAACCTTGGCCATGAAGCACATCGATCGTTCATCATCGTCATCCGTCAATTCGTCAAATAGGGATGATGTTTTTTTTTGGAATAGCCACTCCAATGCATGCAACACTCTCTTTGTCAGACTCGGAGTCGGATTCGGAGTCGGATTCGGAGTCCCACTCCTCACCAATGTGAGCTTCACCTCTTAAACTTTTCTTGTGTCTCTTACTCTTTTCCTAATCCTTCTTGTAACTCTTTTCTTTCTTCTTTTCATCCTTGTCCTTATCCTTCTTGTGTGGGCACTCGGCAATGAAGTGTCCGGTTTCTCCACATTTATTACACTTTCTCCTAGAACTTCTTGAAGATTTGGATTTGCCGAAGTCCTTGCCTTTACTATTGTAGCCATTCTTCTTGAGAAATTTATTGAATTTTCTCACAAAGAACGCCATCTCTTCCATGTTCATTTGCCCATCGTCTTCACTGCTTGAGCTATCATCCTTTGTATTTGACACTTTGCTCGTCTTTAAAGCTATGCTTTTCTTCTTTGTTGATTGAGCCATCACTTTAATATTAGAAGCTTCTTGTTCCATCAACTCATCACTAAGAATTCTTCCAAGCATTTCATGCGGTGTGATTGAGTGATAGTTGTCCCTATCTTGGATCATTTGCACTAAGTGGCATTTGGTTGGAGTGATTGCCCGAAATAAAATCTTGGCCACCTCATGATCAGTGAGAGGCTTGCATCCAAGTTCCTTGGCCTCATTTACCAACACCATGAGCCGATCAAACATTGTCTTGTAGTCTTCTCCTTTCTCTAACATAAACCTTTCTAGCTTCCCATTGATAAGCTCTATTTTGGTTTCCCTCACACTTGATGTGCCTTCATGAACGACCTTGAGGGTATCCCAAATTGTCTTGGCTTCTTCAAGTCCGTCAACTCGGTTGAACTCACTTGGGCTCAAGGCACCAAACAATGTATTGACGGCTTGATAGTCACGGAAGGAGTCTCTTTCCACATTAGCAGTGAGATTCTCCGGTTTCTTAGGCTTGAAACCTGTTTCTACCATTCTTCAAATAGAAGGATGAATAGACATTAGATACATCTTCATCTTATGTCTCCATTGTGGGTAGTATGTGCCATCGAAGTGAGTCGCACGCCCAGTGGAGATAGAGGCATGAGATGAAGATGTTGTATCAGGATAAAAATAAGGAATAGTAGCCTTTTGTGGCCTTCGCTTGAAGTCTCGATCTCGGCATCGTCTTTATTGTTCAACATGATTCTCCAAGCTGTTAAGCTCAAAACAGGAGGTTAGGCTCTGATACCAATTGAAAGGATCACTATGCCGCCTGGGGGGGTGAATAGGCGAATAAAACGTAATTGCGGAATTAATAAACTGAAACAGTAACCAGCCGGTCGGATGTTCCGATGCAGGTCGGATGTTCCTATCTGGTCCAGTAACCCCTGCGTCGGATGTTCTGATCTGGGTTGGATGTTCCGACGGCGTCGGATGTTTCGATCCTAGGTATTCTGGATTTGTCGAAAATCTGCAGAAAAAACAGATTTCTTATAAAACCAAGGTTAGATCTATTCAAGAATACTCAGAACATGCCAACACTAATAGTAAAAACAACTAAACAAGACCAAGATAAAAACACAGCGATTTTTGTTTACCGATTTTCGTATCTTTGAAGGGAGATCCTACTCACCGTTAGGGAAGGCACAAAGCCCGGATCACCAAGACCCTAATCCCCTCCCGACGAAGCACGCAGCACTCACCGGCGATCACTAGTTGAATCCTTTTCCTTACGGAGGTAGATTAATACATTCACAAACTCCGAAGGCACACCACACGAAGATCGGCGGCTCACCGATGACACCTAGCCGTCTAGGAGCCCTTCAAGCCTCCAAGAGTAACAAATACGATGAAGAAATTTAGGAATAGCTAAGTGCTCAAGAATTGGACTCTAATTCGTGGAGCACTTGGGTGCCTTGATCTCTCTAGATCTAAATCTCACAAGATGAACAAGAGAGAGACAAAGGCTAGGGTTCTTGAGAGAGATGGTGAATAATATGAATTAGGCTCAAATCAGGATGTAATCAGAGTCAGTAAACCTTTTTGGCAAGTATTAGAGAAGGCTTTAAATAGGGAATCCCGAAAACTAGTCGTTGCTCCAGTTAATCCCGCATCGGATGTTCAGATGGCCATCGGACGTTCAGATGCCATCGGATGTTCCGACCCGCGTTGGATGTTCCGATGGACTACTCTCTGGATTGCTTTGAAAACTGGCAGACTGAGATCAGCATCGGATGTTCCGACCCTCGTCGGATGTTCTGATGGTGTAGGTTCTGTATGAGGTGTATTTTAAGTGAAAAACTCACACGAACTTCGAGATACCTATTTTGAGCATTTAGAAACCTTTATATGCTTCTCCATTGCATCTCTCTTTATAGTACGGTATCCCTAGGACTCAATAATCAAAGATTTACAAATAAAAACTAGTCTTGATGCCTTTTTGCAATATATCCACTTTGAGGGGTACAACATCACATGTAAACATGTAGCTCATGGAATTAACCTGTATAACATCTGTGCACAATTCTCCAATAGAAATATTAGCTCTATAATTGTTACTCATTAATCACCAAAATCACTTAAGGGCCTAGATGCACTTTCACTAGGGATATAACTTCTTTTGTTTGAGCAAGTTAATAGATATTGAATTTTTAAAAAATCCTAAGAGCATCCCAATGAGGCCTTTAAATTTCCTCTATCGCTTCTGATCGCTTTTCTGAATCGCTACGGTGCAAATTCCCTCTCACATGCACCGAATTCCCTCCTGCTGCATTTGAAAAATTTTGAAATAGAGGTGCATTTGGGGGGTGAGATGGGGATGCTCTAAAAATATATATATGACTCCCTTCGGTTACAAATGTTTGAACTTTTTACGTTGGACCTCCAGACCACAACTTTGACTACTATTATCGTCGTAGTTGAATTATAAAACCCAATAAAATTATGATATCATTGAAGGGTTTTTCAAAATAAATACTCCATCCGTTCCAAAATATAAGGCGTATTTTGACCAGAGAAAAGTCAAACTTAGTAAATTTTGACCACAAATAAATCAAATAATATGCATCGTTAGTATACCAAAGTTGTACCAAATTGTTCGTATTTCAAAGTGCTTTTTGATATAATATTATATTGTAACAATTCATAATATATAATAGAGAAATCTAATAGTCAAACTCTACCTTAAAAAACTTTTGTGGAGTCAAAATATGCCTTATATTTTGGAACGGAGGGAGTATGTACGTATTATTTTTATATAGCCAAGCAATTTTTTTAAAAAAATATACATACTTAAGTACCAAAACTTTGAATAGCCTGATTACAAAACGTCAAATATTTGTATCCAAAGGTAGTAATATGTATAATATTTATAGCACATGCTTTGTAAAATATATACATACAACATGGTATTTTTTGGTGGTCTGTTTGGCCTCCCCTATATCTAAATCCTAGCGCCGCTTTTGGAAGCAAAGATGGTCGCAAAGAGTTGAAACAATTAAATTACCCAATTATTAAACAGTCAAAGGCCAATGCAAACTGTGAGTACAATCCAAAGCAATGAACCAGCAGTATCTTTGTGCATGGCATTTCTATCGGGTTATGTTTTGGATATACTTATATTGATTATTGAACATTAACGGTGTATTTTTCCAGTTAGTATGAGATTTTGTAAATTAAGAAGCATGAACAGTATCAGCATTTGTAAAAAGCTGCACAAAAAAACATGAATATCAGCATGTCAAACGATCAGCGGCAAAGACACCGATTAGTCGGCGTATATATATATATACCAGATCTCATCTGACACGGCTGAACGAGTTCTATTCGGTAATTAAGCCGGAGAGGATTACGGCGTCGAAGTTGGTTTGATCCGTGCTAAAGATTAAAGAAAACAAGTTTGTGAATTTTGATTTCAATTTTAATAAATGGAACATTGGTCTTCGCGGTAGGCATGTGCATGTAACATGTGATACATCTGTTATCATAAAATACTTAATTGGTAGGGCACTTAGGCCATCCTCAATGCAAGGTGCTTAGAGCTAGGTGCTTAAGGTGCCACATCACTAAGCACCCGTTCCAATGAATCACAGCTTCTAGAGGTGCTTATAAACTATAACTGCTAACGATCAACTATTTGCAGCTTGCAAGTAAGACATACACATGATAATATAAATTGAAACAATTAACCCTCTCAAGTTTGCAATATACATTGATAAAAAAATCGGACATATCTAATTGTTTGCCTGAGTAGGTCCGTATCGATCCCAAATATGTTGGACTAGGTCTCTCTTCAGCCGATTATGTCCTGATCTATCACGAAGAGAGGCGTTTCTATTTAGTAGACCAGTGAAACCATCAATTGGGCCTTGTTCGCCCTCTACTGGTGGTATTGGATGTCTCCCTTGATCATAAGTGATGTCATAGTTGCCATCATAAGAGCCACGTTCGTCCTCTACTATCATGTTATGCATTATTATGCAAGCACGCATGATTTTTGAAAGAGTTGATCGATGCCATGAACGAGCTGCATAACGTAGAATGGCAAAACGGGACTGTAGAACTCCAAACGCCCGCTCGATGTCCTTTCTTGCCCCTTCTTGATGTTGTGCAAATAATTTATCCCTATCCCTATGAGGGAGTTGGATACTTTTCACAAATGTTGCCCATTCAGGATAAATTCCATCCACAAGGTAGTACCCCATGTTGTATTGTCTTCCGTTCACGTTGAAACTAACCGGAGCTGCTCGACCTTGCAAGACGTCAGTGAATAATGGTGACTGGTTCAACACGTTAATATCATTGTTCGATCCGGCAACACCAAAAAACGCATGCCAAATCCAAAGGTCTTGAGATGCAACTGCTTCTAGCATAACAATAGGGGCTCCCTGATCTCCACGAGTGAATTGCCCTTGCCATGTAACCGGACAATTTTTCCATTGCCAATGCATACAATCAAGGCTACCAAGCATACCTGGGAAGCCATGTGCCTCCCCCATTTGAAGCAATCGTTGAATATCTTCTGGTGTAGGTTTTCGAAGATATTCTGCGCTGAATACTTTTGACACACCTTCAACAAATTTTTCTAGACATGATATTGCTGTGCTTTCCCCAATACGAAAGCATTCATCAATTGAATCGGCAGGGCATGCATAGGCCAACATCCGCATAGCTACTATGCACTTCTGTAACGGTGAGAACCCTCGTCTATGTAAAGCATCATACCTCTGGCGAAAGAAAGGTGAATGGTCACCAAGTGCTTCTACAATGTGCAGAAATAAGGGCTTTCTCATTCGGAATCTGCGACGGAACATAGCATCACTATACACCGGCGTATCACAAAAGTAGTCCAACATGAGCCTTTGATGGCCTGCTTCACGATCTCTCTCTATGAACCTCTTCCTACCGTTGTAGCGTCGTCGACGCCGTCGCCGAGGAACACTGAAAATTTGTGCCTCGATCTGAACCGCAATCTGAGCATCTATCGCTGCAGCGAAGGCGTCGTGCAAATCTTGAGCATCATGATCTTCGAAACTGTCGCTTATGGTGATGTCTTCATCCGAGCTATCTGATTTAGACGTGGAGAGAGACATTGATTATATCCGAGCAAACAGAGAAATCTCTTGCGCAAGCCTCGCTCAAGGAGAAATCCCTTGGCAAGGCTAGCTATTTATATTGTACGATTATATCTTGCGTAGAGCACGCAGATACAAATACTAATCCTAGTCGGTAACAAAGTAATCATGCATAGACTAGTCCGTAACTAATCCTAGCCAACAACGTACTAGTCTAGCCAGCAACAAACTAGTCGGGCTAGCAACGTACTAGTCCAGCCGGCAACAAACTAGTCGAGTCGGCAACGAACTAGCTAGTCAAGCGGCAACAAACAGACGAACTAGTCGAGCCTGCAAATATTGCTCCTTGCTTACATCGAATCGCAACATCAATTACTACATTTATTCAAATGGAGCATTTTATTCAAGAAAATAGACATTATTACATTGGGATTATAAACGTACATAAGTACAATGTTATTGTTGAGTACAGAAATAGATACCAAAGGTTCAAAGTAACTAAATCATGGATAAATGCTAAAAAAACTGAATCACGCATGAAAGGCAAAATTACTAAGTTCACACTCAGCCGCCATTTCCATCAAATAATTTGCTACGAAAAAACTGTAGTGCCATGTCATGCTCCATCCTTTGCCTCTCATCGAATCCAGTTATATCAGCCATTACAAGTTCAGAATATTTATTAACATAACTCTTTTCCAGGCGGTGTTTGGACAGTTGAAGTTTAGCATCAACCATCTTGTCAGTTGTGGAAGCTCGAAGGGCCTGAGTTTCATAGTAGAGTTTAATGTCATCATGAGATAAAATGCCAACCGAAGTGTCAGCTGATGCCTTGTTCTTGGTCTTAGCTCTTGCCGAGTTTCGCTCTTCCGGGCGAATTTCTTCATCCAATTTGCTATCACTCACATCATTGTTCTTTGGATTCTTCTCTTCAGCGTACATCCTAGTCCACTTTGGTTGGTTCCGAACTAGTTTCCACAAGGAAACAAGGGTGAAACATTGGTTTGTTTCGCTCTTGTATACAGCATGCGCCTTATCCATCAATTGATCCTCAGATTGCCCACTGACATAAATGTCATTCAACCTGCACCACACACCATTGAAATGAACAATTTTGCGGTTCATCTTACCCCAGTGGTCTTTGCAACCAAGGATTTTCCTCTTTCTATCAACAGGGCTATTTTCATTGAATTCCTTTGCAATATCTTTCCAATATATTTGGGGGCAGTTGCCACTTGCCAACGCCGCAGCACAGTATAATAGTAGCAAATGAGGAACATCAACCGAGCAGGGCAGGGGACAAGCTACCTGGTCGAGGGCGGCATGCACGTCGAGGCGGGAGAGTTCGAGGCCTCCGGCGAGGGAGCCCGAGCTGGCGATGGCCACATCCGAGCGCTGCTCGCCCGCGAGGGGCCGCAGGGGTGCGGACAGGAGGTCGCTGTCCACGTAGCGCCAGTACTCCTCTTCGTCCTCCTCGTCGGACGCCGCAGATGGGGACGGCGGAGGGCGCTGCCGCATGAGGACGAACTCGTCGCCGGAGCGGATCGTGATTACCTCCGCCCGGGCCACCGCAACTTGTCTCTAGACCTACAGGGGGGCGGAGGCAGAGGAGGGGAGGGGGAGGACCGAGCGAGCGAGCTGGGAAGACGACGAAGACGAGGAGACTCGCTGGGAAGGAAGTATCCATGTATAGGCATCCGGAGCAAGCAGCTGTACAAAAAAAGTTGGCAAGCATCGGGTGGCAGTGGGTGCCAACTTAGGCACCTTCTCTCTCCTCTAAGCATCTCCATTTGTTGATGTGGCAAAAAAAACCCGGTTTTTTTTCTCTAAGCACCTACTTAAGCACCTGCATTGGAGATGGCCTTATAAGTAGTTTCTCAATGCCTTTTTTGTTGATGAGTTCAAGTAGAGTTGTCCTTTTGAGGCCACCCTTTTCTGTCACCTTTAAGCATTTTGTGTATGTCACATGCGATGTGTTAGTTCTAATATTTTCTACAGTAGCATGCCAAATGTAAAAGAAATTTGTGGAAAACCAGTCCGGAGAGGCATTACTCCGTTGCGTTGTTATGACCATGATCCAAAAGCTCAAAAAAACATTATAAAGGCTCTGAAAAATGCTGAAATCAACCTGCCCTTGACAAGTGGACAAGAAAGAGTGTTCCAAAATTGAGTCTCCTGATTTCTGAAACAGTCCGCCAAATTCAGATGAAAAGAAAGCAATCCTTGGATGGTGCAAAGAGTGCACCATCGCATATATATCATCGAATTGATTATTTTGGATCAACATTTGATCCCGATGTACATGATGGCCATACAGATATGGAGATGATCCCTCCCTAGCTCGCCGGCGCCGCCGCAGCGATCGGTGGAAGAGCCGCCATGCTGTTGCGGTATCGGAAGACGGCGCAGTCTTGCAATGACCTGCTCATGTCGACCGCCTCGTCGCCATCGTCGGTCTCCATGTCGACCGCCACGCCGGTGACCATGTCGTAGCGCAGCACCCCCTCCGTCGACGACCGCCTCACTAAGATGTGCACCCACCTGTTGCTCTCCACCCCAAGCGGCCACATCATCCAGGGCGCGAGCCTCTCCGGCAGCTGTCGCCCCGACCTCAGATTCATGGCGAGGCAGAAGCTGAACGCGTCGCCGCTCGCCGCGATCATATCTTGCCATACCTTCAGGTGCTGCAACTCCCAATGGTGGTGGATGCCGGCGTCGGTGGCGCCGCTCTTCGTCACCACCAAGCGGTACACCGCCAGGGCGTTCTCATCCAGGGCCGTGCACGTCCGCTGCCGGCCGTCGTCGGAGGCGCCGATGGTGTGGCGGGTCCTCGAAAAAGCAGGCCATGGCATCTCGACAGCTCCAGCTGCGCCGGTGGCGGCGTCGAACCAGGGAAGCACCGCCCCGTAGTCGAAGTACAGGATGCCAGCCACGTACGCCGCCTTGGCTCTGTGGAGTTCCGCCGTGGCAGTAGCCACCCTGGCATCGGGCGCCACCCACTGTCCGGTGTCCGAGGAGAAGACGACGAAGCGGAACTCACCCTGGGTGTGGATCGCCTTGACGATCTTGAACTTGCGCGCGTCCACCGACGGATCGAACGCGAGGCCGAGGGCCAGAGACTCGCCGACATGCGCCGCCGCGCCGGGGATCTGCTGGGCCTGCCGCGTCGCCGGGTTGGCGATGAACAAGGCAGGCGGTGGCGGCCTATGCCCACCTATCAGGTAAGGGCAGTAGTAGGAGTTGATGCAGAGGAGGCCATTGGTGCACGCGAGGAGCTCGGCCACCTGGTAGTACGATTGCCGGTCCAGGGCGCAGCCCAGGAAGTCGAGGCTCGTGGAAGGGATCCCGATGGTGGCCGGCGTCGACGACTTCACGAAGAGCTTGTTCGCGCACACGGTGATGAGCGCGGTGCACGGCGGGCAGAGCCTGGCCTGCTCGGCGGCGAACTTGGGGTCGTCGGTGAGGACGGAGCGGTGGAGCTTGGACAGCGCCCTGAGGCGGGCGACCTGCTTGAAGGGCAACCGCGGCAGGACGGCGTAGCAGATGACATCGTCCGGGATGGAGAGCTTCGGCAACGCCGCCGCCTTTGGTTGAACTGTCATGTCAGATAATTAAGACTGAGAGGATTACGGCGATGGAGGGTGGTTTGATCCGTGCTAATCTCCTGGCCGCCTGCTTTGATCTGTAAAACAGGGAAACTAATCTATATATATGATTTGATCCGTGCTAAACTTCTAACCGCCTGGTTTGATTTTTTTGGTTTTGCATGCAAGTAACATGCATATGCATGCGCAGCTTGCATGGCTAACTCCACTACAGCTCAATACGTGGTAAGCTAAATATTTTTTGATAAATTCATAAGTCGTTTAAATAAAAAAGTTATCTACACGAAAAAATGAATATCGATTTTTTTATAATTTTTATGTATAAAAAATTGATATAAGCAATGGAAGACAAAAAGGATGCTAATTATCGCGGAGGATGATGTTTGTTTTAAAGCAGACAGCGCACTAAACTTTTTTATATATAAATCCGAACATTTTTTAAATAAAAAAGTTGTCTACATGGAAAAGATGTGTCTCAAAATACCCTACAACTTTCTTGTGTAATATACAAATTCATCAAAACATATTTTAGGCCTAGTTCTTTTCAGCTTAACGGCATAACAGCTTAACGACTTATCTACGTTTTGAAAAGATACATGCTATGAATTTTTTGGTCCGTTTTTTCGCTATGTTGAAGGTGGATCCTAACACTATAAATCAAGTCAAATGAAATGAATCTGAATCTCGAGACTACCTTGAAAAGCTCTCGAAGTTTAGTCATTTCAGTCGTTCGGCCGTTCAAATCAGCTCAAAAGAACAGGGCCTAAGACACCCAAAACTATAAATTACAAACTCAGGGTATAGTTTGGACCATGTTAGCCCAAGCACGGCCTATACAATTGTGCAAGGTTTTAACGCTTCGCTCGGCACGTCATTCGGGTCATGCCAACCTGGCCCATTTCTTTTCATGTCATTTCATGCTTTAGGCCATCAAAATTGTGTCATGCTTGGGCCACCTAGCCTAGAAAAGGCGTGACCCAATTTTCATCCATACTCCCACAATAGTTGGAACTGAAGTAGGTTGAACGATAAACCATCATGACGGGGGAGAAAAGGGGCACGACGCCAGCGACATGGGCGAAAAGGAGGGTGTGGGTGCGGCGGCGCCGGGACGAGCGTGCATGGGTGAGAGAGAGGGAGAGAGAGAGTACATAGGAAAAGGGATTGCATGTGAGGTGTTTAATAGAATGCCCAAAAGGCCAAGTATGAGGTAGAGAGAAAGATATGGGTTTCGATTTGCACTTTGAATCCTTAAATTTGGCTTCAGCTTGGTCGTGATTTGTTTAATATTTTCATAACATTTGCTCCTAGCCCAAAATTGGGTGTTACACATTGGGATGCATGTGCAGGTGCAGAGGAGGGCCAGAAGGGGTATTAGAGTCACCCTTACAATCCAACTTAAATACTCTTGGTTTGCATATCACGATTCCCAGACATGAAACATATATTATTTCATGGTTTTCATGATTGGAAGAAAATTTTGAAAGACCCGGGTCCTTCCCAGATCAAAAAAGACCTCGCTTATTCGTTGACACGTGTCCTCACGAATGTTAAAGCGCAATAAAAAAAAAGTCCCCAAATTAGTAGGGATGGCAGAAAAACCCATGGGTATCCGACCCGATAGACATGGGTATTGGTCGCAATCTATACCCATGGGTTTTTCGGGTTCGGGTATGGGTACAATTTTGTACCCACGGGTTACCCATGGGTAACCCGAATTCTGACAGGTGGGCTACATGTATATATATGTCACAGTGTCACAGCCTGTCTTCATTGCCCCACAGCCCACGCGGCCCAACACCACAGCCTCCTCCACTTGGGCTTCTTTTCTCCCCGGCCTCCTCCCCAATCCCCACATTTCCAGCCGCACCCGAACCCTAACCTCCCGCGCTCTCTCCTCCCTCCCGCTCCTCTATTCCCCAGACCTCTAGCTGGCCGCCGCCGCCGCCATTAACTCCACCCCTCCGCCTCCACTTCCCCGGCCGTTGGCCCGCAGCTCCGCCTCCACCCGCCGCCGCCTCGCCCGTCCCACTCGACACCTCCGTCGAGCTGCCGCCGCCAGACCGCTCCTCATGCACGCCCGCCGTCGGCCCTCACCCACGCACACCTCGGCGCCGTCCCGCCTCGGCGTCTCCATCCAGCCGTCCGCGGGCTGTCGGTCCGTGCCCCCTTTCGCCTTCCTCTCACCTCCTCTCTGAGTCTCCGTATTTTTTTTAGCATAGTATACTTTCGGGTATGGGTACCCATTGGGTATAGGGTAACCTATCGGGTTCGGGTATGGGTGTGGTTTTATACCCGTGAGTGCTTTCGGGTTCGGGTATGGGTTGCATTTTTGGGTTTCGGATTCGGGTGCGTCAAAGGTATACCCGGAGATACCCGCCCGATTGCCTTCCCTACAAATCAGCCCATCTACCGTGCCGTCTGGAACGGCGCCGCTGCCGGTGGTGGAGGCACGCCGCCGTCGCCCGATGGATGTTCGCGAGCCGCCATCGTCTAGCCCTCCGGCCGCCGATGTTATTCGAGTCCAGGCCGCCGGAGCTCCTCGGTGGCGGCGGCTAGCGGAGATCGAAGACGGAAGCGGCGACGACAAAGCTCAAAGGCGGAGGAGGCGGCGCACGACAGCGAGCTTGGCCGCAGCTCGAAGATGCGACGGCGAGCTCGAAGACGCCGCGACCAGCGACCTCTGCCTTGGCTGGCGCATGATGGAAAGGAGGAGGCGGAGGCGGTGCCCGCGTGCCACAAGCTCTGGAGGGGAAGGAGGTCGGCGTTTGTTGCCGCGCAGCCGCCGCCCGCCGTCGCCCGAGCTCGAGCTCCGGGCCGCCTCGCCGGATTTGGGGGAGCCGCAGCCTGCCGGAGCTTCCGCCCTCGCCGGAGTTGGGGGAGCTCCAAGCCGAGCCGTCGCCCGTTGTCTGCCGCCCTCGTCGGAGTTGGAGGAGAGATTGGGAGGTGGGAGAAAGGAGAGGTAGGGGTCCTTTTTTATTTGGAAGGACCCGCGTCCTTCCAAATTTTCTTCCCGATTGATTTGATCAAAGCCACATATTCAACCACCATCCTTACCATCAGAGATCCTGGCCTGGTTCGCCGGCGCGGCCATCGGCGGTAGGGGTGGGCATTCGGTATAAATAGTTTTTTCGGTTCGGTATATACGGTATTTGTAAATTTCGGTATTTGAGATTTGGGTACCGAATATTTACAGAAAAAATCTCATACCGAAACCGAAATACCGAAATAATTCGGTTCGGTGTTTCGGTGTTTCGGTGCTGACGGGGAAGAGGTGGCGGAGACACTGACCGATGGCGAATAGGCCCCGGTGTTGACGGCGAAGACGAAGTTGTCGACGCGGTAGGAGACAGAGACAACGCCACCCGCCACCTCCTGCGGCCACCACGCGCTGCTGCGTCGCCACCTCCACCCCTGCTGCCGCGCGCCACCTCAAGCGGGCCACCGCCACTGCCGTGCGCGCCACCTCCGCCCTCGCCGGCTCGCCGCCGTGCGCATGGCTGGAAGCGGAGTGGAGGAGGAGAGAAGCTCGCGGAGCGGCGGAGACGCGGAGTAGAGGAGAGGAGGAGAGGGGCGCGGAGCCGGCGGAGGCGGGCGGCGGCTGGGTGGGGGTAGGGATGGGGATTGGGGAATGGAGTTGGGGACGGGAGTTGGGGGCGGCTGGGTGGGGGACTGGGGGTAGGGTTACCATTTGGGCCGGATGGGCCGGAAGGAAGGCCGACGGGCGACGGCGGGATGGAATGGCGCCCAGTATTCGGTTTTCTCGGTTTTCTGAGCTCCATACCGAAACCGAACCGAACCGGTTCGGTTTTCTACAGATTAAAACCGAACCGAATACCAAATACCGACAAAACCGAAAATTTCTGTTTATTCGGTTCGGTTCGGTTCGGTTCGGTGTTTCGGTTTCGGTTTTTTTTTGCCCACCCCTAATCGGCGGAATTGCAGCCGTGCTGTTGTGGTACCCAAAGGCGGTGATCATCGCACCGTACTCGTGAAAAAAACGCTTGCCGGTGTCGTCCACCGTGCCGATCTCCATGTCGCAGCGCATCAATCTGTATGATCTATGTCTATGCTCCAGGCAGTACACCCAACTGCCGCTCTCCACCCCGAGCGGCCACGCCCTCAACCTCTCCGGCGAGCCGCTGCTGGCCGCCATGTTCTCCTCCCATGCTTTCCGATGCTTCAGCTCCTAGTGGTAGAGCAAGTCGGTGCCGGACTGCCGGTGCTAATCTTCTTCTTCTACACCGCCAGGTAGTCCTTGTTGTCGACGGCCGTGCACACCAGTTGCCCACCGTCGGCGGAGGCGTCGATGGTGTGGTCTGGACCAAACAGATCATGACTAGACGCCAGCCATGGCATCTTGATAGCTCCAGCCGCGTCTGTGGCGACGTCGAACCAGAGCACAAACAGCTGGTAGTCCCACACTCCCAGTACAGGACGCCGTTGGCGTAGACCACCTTCTCGCAGGAAGCGACGCTGTCTTCGGCCCAGTACAGGATGCGGTCATCGTAGGTCACCCTGGTCTCCGGCGAGACCCACCGGCCGGTGTCCGAGGAGAACTTGAGAAGACGGAGAAGCAGAACTCGCCGCCGGCGGAGAGGTGCCCAAACTGGAACTCCTGGACAATCTTGAACTTGTGCCCGTCCACAGACGGATCGAACGCAATGCCGAGCCCCCGCCCACATTGCCAACGTGCTCCACTGCGCCGGGGATCGGCTGGGCCTGCTGCGTCGACAGGTTAACGATGAAGATGGTGGACGGCTCCGGTGGCTCCTTGCACCCCCAGGATGAAGTGTAGGCCATGCGTGGAGGAGAGGAGGTCGAGGTACGCCCACCTCGTAGAAGAACCCAGGAATTCGAGGCTCGTGGTGTTGGAACCAGACCCAAGAATCAAAGCTTGCACAACACACGCGGAGATGAACACAGGAATGAGTTTGGCTCTTGCGGAACACACACGCACGAAGCTTTGCGGCAACGGAGCCTTTTCTCTTGCATTCAACTCACTCAAATAAACAGCAACAGTACAAGTTAAATAGCCTAGCTAATGAACAACGACCGGCGCATACACCGCACGCAGGTGCCCACGATCCACACGAAGTGTTCGCCATGCAGCCACACACGTTCCACGACGCCTGCAGATCCTGAAGACTCGGCGCCCTCACGCCGCACCGATCACACGCTGCCCCTACCTCCGGAGTCCTGGTCTTCGGCACCACACGCGCGCACGCACCACTCCTTGCATGGCTTGCTGCAACGTACAGCTCCAGCATCCATCCGTCGGCCAGCACTTGTCCATGCACTAACAAGGAACTAACTAGCCAACTTATGATGCATGTGACTAACACATAGCCATGCACTGACTAATAACCTTGGTCACAATGTGAACTCAGCACGTTTCTGGCCATATGCAAAGCACGTTAACATAAAACGTGATTAAATTAGGGACCAACTATTTGACAGGCGCATGCTATAAGCGTTTTTGTGCAGGCGCCTGTCAAAATCCCCAAGTTGCAGGCGCTGTCAAAAATTCCACTATCGCAAAATATTTTTTCCAATAAATGAAAATATGGAAAAACAGTAGAAATTTTATGGAATTTTTTGTGCCTGCACGATTTCGCAAATTATACGACCAAAAAATCTCTCGACGTGAAAAATAGAAAACAAAATAAGATTTATAATAAATAGAAAACAAAATAATCTATAATAAACGAAAAAAAAATCTATGATAGATCAGACCTCGTGCAAAAAATTCCACTAATCGGCCTACTAGCTGGTATAGTTATTTTACTTGCATTGAATCGATTTTGTCTTCTGGGAAGGAATCTCACTGTATTTGTGTTGCGTCTGTTTTGTGGTGCATTTGAAGAGCTAGGAATAAATGGTGTTTCAAAAAGAAGACTTTTGACTCCCCTATTCGAGTTATTCTTTCCATTTGTGCGGTGCTGCGTTATTGGGCATATTTGTTTACAGGTAACTCGAAGGAAACTTTGATACATGGTGCTTTGCTGATTGAGAGTGCTGCTGATGGGATTCAGGTCTGCTGCATGAAGCGTCAATAGTTGCTGACCTTGAGCTCTCAGTTGTGAAATCAATAGCTTTATATTGGCGTACTCGTCAGTAAACACTTTGGGGGTGTTTCTGTGCCTATGTTTTGTTGCAAAATTTCTTCATTGTACTAGCTTCCCTAGCACAATAATGCTTTAACTTGCTGTTGTCAGGTTTTCTGTCTACCTGAGGCTTTAGAGCGCCTGGTTGTCTGTTAGGCTGTTTGGTTGCCTTGTTAAGTGAGTCTTCCTCGTACTAGCTCAGCCAAACTGATGGGATGCAGGTTGGTGGGATGCAAGAGATGTTGATTAGTTGTTTGCACAAACTGAAACATGCTGTCACGGCCCTTTGTGTCTCCACAGGGAATCCGACACCATGATCTGATACTATGCCCAGACTAGTACCTCATGATAGACAATGGTTATCATCGCTGGCATTCCATTATTATTCCAAAATAATGAAGTATTATAAGACAGCAACATATGCTATTACAGTAAGACAGATATTACCAAATATTAAGAACGAATAAAAAGAATATCAGAGTAGCAACAGCCTTCAGCGACGATATCCAAGCAATTGACCCATACACCCGCAGCTAGTCCTACACACCTGAGTTTGGACCCTCCTGGTCCTGATCAGACTTGCAACCTGAATAATAAAATTATCTGCGATAGGTATAATGAGTACGCCGCTACCTAGCAGGCGATACTTAACAATATATGCAAAGGCAGATGATGGAGGAAAGGTTATTTTACACAAAACCTATTACTAAACAAGTTGTGAAATCAATAGCTTTATATTGGTGTCCTCGCCAGTAGACACTTTGGGTGTTTCTGTGCCTATGTTTTGTTGCAAGATTTCTTCATTGTACTAGCTTCCATAGCACAATAATGCTTTAACTTGCTTTTGTCAGGTTTTCTGTCTGCCTGAGGCCTTAGAGATCATGGTTGTCTGTTAGCCTGTTTGGTTGCCTTGTTAAGTGAGCTTGTCTCGTATTAGCTCAGCCAAACCGGTGGGATGCAGGTTGGTGGAATGCAAGAGATGTTCTTTGGTTGTTTGCACAAACTGAAACAGGCTGAGAAGAGAAGATGTTTGGTTGGGTAGATTACGAGATTGCGGAGTTGCGCGATGTGCTCAACTGCATCCTGCGAGCTATATCTGGGAAAACACCCAATTTGGCCGTATCTCCAGTGCTTGGCCCGGATGGAAATTGCATCTGGAGAGTCTGGTTTAGATGGGTAAGAGGCAACCAAACACCCTACTTTTGTATCTCTAGACGCAAAACTCCAGAAAAAATGGCAACCAAACAGCCTATCTTTGTTTTTGGAAGACATGGTTTCCATTGTATTTCTCTCCTAAATGCAATGGAAAATGGGGTGAAAATTCCCTATTAAAAATTAAAATATATACATGCTTTCTTTTTTTTTTGTTTAGAAAAACCAAAGCAAGTTTCAAATAATCTTTTTTGTCGGTATCAAAAACAAAATGCCAGTATCTTCTAGCAAAACAAATCCAAGGAGGCACATGAGGTATCAACCCAAGTATATCATCTAGTAAACAAATTGAAGCAGGTATATTTTATCAAATGAAAAAAATTTATATCAGGTATCAGTGCAAGTACTATCATATGAATAACCATCAAACAGGTACTAGAGCGAAGAGGTATAATCAACTACATCATACATGTATCATAAGGTATCACGATACCTGAATAATGACCTATTCTAAAAGACAAGTATCGTAATGGTATCATCAAGGTATTGGTAATAAAGAGGTATTAATATATAAGTATATTTGTCCAACCTTGAGTATTATTCAAGAATCAGGGGGATCGTCATGTGTCAAACGTACATCATCAAGTAACACAAGTAGGGATTGTCAAAAGTATCGGATAGATATATATCATCAGGTGTAAAAGGTATCATGGAGTATCTTTCAAAAACAAAATCTAATAAAAAAGAAATAAAAAATAAATATATGGGAAGTGAATTATGAATTTTGTTTTACATCAGACGGAGATCATATGGCATAAAAATAAAATGTTGAAATTTAAATAAAGAAAAAACATAATGCATGTGCTGCTATCTATCTAGTCACACACACACACACATATATATATATATATTAAAAATATTTGGGACTCCATGGAGTCCGTGCTCCGTACCTAGTTTATAAACAATTAATTGTGTATTTATTGTATTCACACCTTTAAATGGTACGTGACAATGCTATTTTGCATGTATTTACTTTGTGTGCACGAATCTTGATGAAATCCAACGGCAACAAAGAATGGAGCACTGACTTCATGGAGTCCCATTCCGTATACATGTGTACTAATAAAACATGAGAAGGGAAGCGCAGTCCTACGAAGCGCACGGCGAGCCGCGGGACGCACAAAACGCACCCGTGACCCGTGCACCGCTCGTGCTGCAGGAAACGCAACCGTGTCGTTTGTCGTTTGTGTACATGTTCGGAACGGTAACGGTTAGATATTCCCTATGTTTTAATAGGCTGTTTGGTTGCCTTCTCTCACGAGCCTGGTCCGTCCGACTCAGCTAGGCTAGTGAGATACGGGGTGTGTTGGGGATTGGATCACGGCCCATTGCTATGGCCCACTCCCTGACGGCCAAATCGAACAACCTCCTAGGGCCTGGCTCCCTGGAAGGTTCTATCAGGCCCATGTGCATCCTGCCGAACAGCTTTCTGGTTGGCACGGTGCGTAATGGCCTAGGATTCTTGTTTGAGTCCGAGTCGAACAAGAGTTCTGCACGGCTACGTGAAGACCTGGACGTAGTTTTTCAGATTGGAGTAGACATCATGATCCCCAAAAATTGGAGTATACCTTATCTACCTCGGGATAAATTTGGCATGTATCGAGTTCGTTACGGACTTGTGGTCAGCCCGGCCCGATTATCCCTCGGTAGATCGGTTGTTCAACACTATATAAACAAGGCCCCTACGGCGTGTAGAGGGGCCAATCCAAGACGACTTGAAACCAAGATCGCATACTACTCCTTGTACACCCATAATCTCACCGAGACTTGTTCGTCTCGTCGAGTTTTCTCCTTGTAATCCTCTTTCATATAAAGAAGTATTGGATGTAGGGCTATTATCTTCTCGGAGAGGTCCGAACCAGGATAAAAACCCTGCGTTTGTTCCCTGCTCGTTGATCGCTGTTTGCCCTGCTCGGCAGTGTCTTCTATCTCCCCTTCTCAAGAATCTTAGTTGACTTTGGACCGATATCCCAACCGTCGAAAGTTGGCGCCGTCCGTGGGGATCAGTAGATCAAGCCTGTTCGAGCATGTCAAACTCGTTCAGCGATCAGGAAAATCTTCCTAAGGGCTATGACTCAGAAGGGCAGGATGTCACGTCCCTGTCAGATCGGATCGATCCCTTCGATCTCGATCGCCTTCCAGATCTGGGACAGAACTCTCCGGCTACGTTCCGGAGATGGTCTTAGATCACGCTCCCGTCATTGATGATGATTACGGAACCGACGATCTTTACGCTGGTTTAGATCTCTCGGATTCCAAGGCCATGTCGGTCGATTCCTCCTGTGGCGACATAGTGATGACACCGTCCAGTGTGCCAACGCACGGCCGTCGCAGCGTCAACATAGCCGACACAGAGACCCCAGAAGCTCGTGCGCGGGCCATGGCGGCCGATGAGATCGAGCAGATCAATTCTGCTCGGCAACAAGATGGGGCCGCGCTGGCTGCTCGCGAACAAGATGTTATTCGTCGCGGTCTGGACGCCTCCATTAGTCAAATCTTGGCACAGATTCGTCATCGGCGCAAGCGACAATGACGCAACCCGCCTCGTGTATCTCCGCCAAGTCCCCCGGCAGACATTCTACCTGCTCGGGACGAATTTCCGCGTAACCAGACCCCGGTCGAACAAAATTTGGACGCCTCAGGGATTCCAGGACCCCTTGAGCAGAGTCGGGAACAACTTCAAGCCATGGCAACGGTGATCAGAACCACCAACCAGGCCAACCTCGCCCTCATGAGCGACGCTGTTGCACGCGAATTTCGGCAACCCCGGTACGTTTCCAGTTTTCCAATTCCTTTCCTTAGCGTTGGTTTCCTAAAACCTCGTTGCCCGGGTCCGCATTTAGCTCTTTATGAACCCAGGGTCGTTTCTATACCCCTGCCTGGTTAATAAAGGGACAAATCAGCATGGTCCTTCGCTCCCGTAGCGCTCCCCGCGTGCGAACATGTCTTTTTATCTAGCAACGACCTGTACAGTTTCGGTTAACCGAAGCGGTGCACCACCGAGAGAGTTCTACCCATCGTAAGCCGATTCTCATCACAACGGACATACCCAAACCTAAGTCGATTCTTATCGCAACCGGGTACTCCTGGCGTCGGTTCCGCACCTGCCGAGATGACACCAACGCTACACAGGTCCATGTCCGGGTAAGATTTCGCCTCGCATGTCTTGCCTGCGGCTAAAGTCCCGATCGCCTTCCCTGGTTAGCGATCTTAGCCACAGCGGGGTTGCACTTATCCGCACACGTCTTTTTTATCCATGCTACGTCCTTCTTGGTATGGTTATCCGGAGCAATGCACCACCAACGGAGTCCTGCCCACCGTAAGCCGATTCTCATCGCAACGGGCACTCCTGGCGTCGATTCCGCATTCGCCGAGGTGACACTAACGCTATCGAGGGACGTACCCGGAAAAATTGTGTCTTGTGTGGGTAGGTCGTCTTTTACATGTTTTCCAAAACTCGCTATGCTCTTCTTAGAGCATGTACTTGCTCTCTTTTTCTTCTTTGCTGGCTCGTTTCTTGTTTGTCTTCTGCAGGAAATACAGGAACGGAGAACATCATACGCTGGTGATGGTCGCGGCGAGGTCCCATGCTTCCCCACCAAAACCGATGTCTGCATCCCTTTCTTTCCGGGTACGCTCATGATGTGTGGATGCTCATTCAAAGATATCATGAGGAGTCCAAAGTTGATAAAGTGGACAATTCACAAGTATGTGCTTCAAGTGATGATTGCTCCACATCAAGTTACAATGATGATGACTCTTCTTCATCTCCCACTTCACCTCATTGCTTCATGGCTCAAGATAAAAATGAGATAAATAACAATGAGCCATCTCATAATGAATTAGTACATATGTGTGCAAAACTTCATAAGCATCTAGAGAAGAAGATTAGGAAATCATATGATTTGACTCAAAAGCTTAATTTGCTTCAAAACTCATATGATGCTTTAAAGATAGAATATAAAAATCTCCCTCTCACTGATATGACCACTAGCAAGATAGATGTTGGATTAACTTGTGATATTCTTGATGATGTGCCATGCTTAGATTCAATTTCTTGCATGTCATCTAGAATTACAAATTCCACTCCATGTGATGAATTGCTTGACATGCTTTCATGTTCTAATAATACTTTTATCATGTCTTGTAATAATCAAATTGATGAATCTTGTCACACTAGCACAAGTGCATCTAATTCTTCCACATCTTGTGATGTTATAAATGATGAGCCTAGTTGCTTAAAAACAATTGCTCATATTTCCTCTATTACTTGCAATGCTAACAATCTTGTAGAGGAAAACAAAGAGCTCAAGGCACAAGTGGAGAAATTGAAAAATGACTTGGAGAAGTGCTATAAAGGGAAAGCCAACCTAAAAGCCATCTTGGGCAATCAAAGATCCATCAAGAATAAGAAGGGACTTGGCTTCATCTCTAAGAAGAAACATTATGAGACACGACATTCCAACTCCATCAATAACCAAGAAAACCTTCCCAAGCACCAAGCCGATAAGGGCAAGCTCAAGAGCAATCCAAAGCACCATGAGGAGAAAATGAAGACTATTCGGTGTTTTGGATGCAACAAGTTAGGGCACATTGCCTCTGATTGTCCTAACAAGGAGAATCTCAAGAGTACATCCATCAAGAGGCAAACGGGCAAAGAGCAAGTCAAGAAGAGGAGAGCTTCAAAGCCTACTTGCTACAATTGCCGGGAAAAGGGACACATCGGTAAGGATTGTCCCAAGGGTAACAATCCTAAGTCCTCTCTTGTCAATAATCATTATATGCTTAAGAGAGACAAAAATGGCAATTTGTTTGTCAAAGCCATTTGGGTGGCAAAACACATAATTAGTGACGGCGTGTTCTCCGCTCAACCACTGCGGATCACACCCCTGGTCAGATTTTTAGACTGCTAGCCAACTCGATCAAGCTCGGTTCGATTTGAGCGTCGGGCACAACGAAGAGCGACTCGCCGATTTACCCAGGTTCGGACCCCCTCTCGGGTAATAGTCCTACTCCTGCTGAGCCTTAGCTCTTTTTCGATTGTGGTTGAATGGGGATGTGTTTACAGAGCGTTTCGAATGCACGAATGCTAGTACACGTACCCTCTTCCCTCTCTCTCCTCCCCTTTTATACAAGCTTTGGGCTGGCGGAGAGCCGAGGGGGTAGGCATGAGAAGATTCAAGATAATCGACACGACTCTCTGAAGAGACAAAACGTGCAGCTGCCCACGCTGCGCGGGCGCCGCCTCGCGTGCCATTCGCAAGTGGCCTCGACCAAGACAATCACACCGGTGGAGTGCGGGTGGGGCCCCGCCGCTCTCTCTGACGCGGGCGGCCTCCTCAAGCAAACCTTCTCTCTGCGGTCAATTCTTACGTACCCACGGTGGCCCGCTCGAGACCGCAAAGGTCATCAGAGAGGTAATCATGTCTTCACTGCCTATCCGCGTGATGTCTCATTAAATGCGCTTCGTCCTTCGCAGCGGGGGAGCCTTCGTCCCAAGACTCATTCGCAACGCCTCGCCAAGACGGGCCCCACGGCGCGTGGGACCTCGCCTCTCCTTGAGAGGCTCACGCACGCACTCGCTGGCGCGATGGGGCCCATGCCTCTCCTTCAGAGGGGGCTCGCCCACGCACCCGCCCGGCACGTGAGGCCCTCGCCTCGCCTTCAGAGGGGGCTCGCCCACGCGCTGGGGCCTTCTTGACCTTCTGAGGACTCTTCCTACCCTGGTATTTATTACACCGACAGTAGCCCCCGGGACCACCGTGATACGCGAACCGTCGCGCCGATGTCTGGTTATCTTTTGCGTGGCGGGAGACGAATCGTGGGGGGCCCAACCCCCGCAACGGCCGTACGCCTGATTCTCCACCTGCGCACGATCTTCCTTGGGGAACCGCGTCGCTTTTCGCGGGAAACCGAAACGCGCGAGGCAATGATGGCGCCACGCGCGCGCGTGGGGGCGGAATCCAAACCGTCGCGCTCGCGCCCCACGCCTATAAATACTTCTCTTGGCGCTGCGGCTAATCCTTCCGCGCGCTAAGTCCTCAAACTGCTACTTGCCTCCATCACTACCACCACAGAGCCTTCTTTCTCTTCGCCACCAAGTCTTTCGCCAGCGCCACCGCCAAATTTTCCATGGCTCCCAAGCGCAGCAAGGGCCGCCGCGGGGATGCCGCACCACCTTCTGGAGCTGTTCTGCCTGCTTCCACTGTCGATGAGGATCAGGTGGCGCGGCTTCGAGTCTTCGTGCCGCCGACCGCCGCCCGGTTCCGCGCCGGCACCATCATGCCGAGTCCTCGCGCCGGGGAGATCGTGACCTTCTCCTGGGCGATGCTGGCGGGCCTTGTCCCGCCGTACTCCGAATTCCTCTTGGGGGTGCTCGCCTTCTATGGGATCCAGGCGGCGCACCTTCCCCCCAACTCGATCATGGCCCTGGCCATCTTCGCCCACCTCTGCGAGATGTTCGTGGGGACGATGCCAAGCCTTCCGCTCTGGCGCCGACTCTTCATCCTGCACACGGCTCGCGCCGGCGCGGTTGGGTCTGCTATTTCGCGCTCGCGAGCCTCCGCCTTCATACCGCCACGGTCAAGTCCAAGCGGGCGGACCGACACCGCGATGGTCAGATGTGGAAGACTCCAGCGGCTGCGACGATCTTGTCCTTCCTGACAGTCCCGCAGAGCCCACCGCCGACTGGGGGGCCCAGCTAGACGATCCAGCGGGTACGGATGCGATGATGGCGCGCATTGCCGAGCTCCGCCGCCGGGGGCTCACCGGAACCCACGTGGTGGCGGACTTTTTGCGGCGCCGCCTTTGCCCGCTTCGCTTGAGGGCGCGTCCCGCCTGGACGTACCACGGCGACAACGACGGGACCCGCACTGCTCTTGGAGGTGAATACACTCGTGTTCTTTTGGATTTCGCGACCTTGCGGTACGTCTTTCCTTCTCGCCAATCTTATGGTTTCCTTTTTCGTTCATCCAGCCGCAGGGAACGTGCCGGACGACGTGCTCGGGGTGGTGGCGGGTTATCTGTTCCCCCGGGCGGCGACACTTCACGCCTCGCAGAATCCTCCCCATCTGCGCGATCGATCACGGAGCGCAACCAATGCTTGAGTGCGCTGCCCCCCATGGAGGTCTCTCGTCCTGCGGTCCAAGTGGCACGGGGCCACTACAGATCCGCGATCGCCTCGGCGACCGCCCAAGCTTCCGCGCGCGCTACCTCTGCGCCAAGGGGCCGACTCCGACCACCGCCTCGGAAGCGCCGCCTCATCCTCGCCAGGATGATGACGAGGAGGAGGAGAGACGAGTCAAAGAGGGCTCGCCTCCAACCCCGAAGCTTCCGCCGCCACCGCCGGCCCCCTCGGGGTTCCTGCTGCCGCCGCCGCTCCGCCACCGGGCGAGCGCTGGCGATTCTTCCGAATCTGGCGCCGCTGCGCCGGTCTCTTCCGCTCCGTCCACGCTGGCGCCTCCTGCGCGGCGCCCGGCCGATCGTCGGCCTCTGCTGCCTTGTTGGTGCTTCTGCACGGCGCCACTCGCGCAAGGCCCGGCCGCTTGACGGCGGCGATCGACGACTGCAGCCGCACCGCCGCAAACAAGCGACTTGAGCTCCCCGCCCGGCTTTAGCCTTCAGGAGCACCGCTTCAGTTAGCTTTCCTGCGCTTACGCATATTTCATATTAGGGTTAGCATGCTACACGCTTGCATACCTGAACCATGTTTGTCCTTCTTGGAACAGACGGGCGCTGGGCGTCGAGCTCGCTCGCGCGATTCGCCAAATTTCACCGCCCACCGCTCCTTCGACGGAGGCTGCTCTGCGGCGGCGGAGAGTTCGCCCGGCGATGCGGCGGAGAACCTCTCGCCATCAAGGCCCATCGGGCGCCGCCACCATCTCGGCCGTGACCGCCGACGAGCGCTCGAGGCGCCGCACCTCTCCCGCACTGGGCGACGCGAGGAAGCCCTCGCCTTGGCGGAGCGATTGCCGGCGAAGCTGCGGGCCCTTGGCCGAGACCGCCCGCGGAGGCGATGACTAGCGAGGTCTGCGGCGTAAGCCGCCGCGCCTCCGCCGCCAAGCGATCGAAGACCTCCGCTGAACGCTGAAGCCTCCGAACCCTCGCCGACATGCTCCTTGACCGCCTATCATGCTTCCGGACGCCCTGCATCCACTAGGTGTTACCTTGCATCCCCATTGGAGGAGACGGTTGCGCGATCTGTTGGGCGCCGTGGACGAGCCGCCAAGCCTCGCGCGTCTCCCCGTGGCGTTATGGACGCTGGCGATCAAGACGGTCGCCAAGGAGCTCGAAGCAGCGCAGTTCATCTTGGGCAATCTGTCTTGCTCGGGGCGCGCGTTTGATCTCGATGCCGCCACGGGGAGCCTTGGCGCCCACCGGACCGGTTTGAGCAAAGCGGGTCGACACCGCCGCCGCCACGCGTGTCCATGATGGGCGGCGCCGCTCGGCGGAAGATTTAAGACGAGGAGGAGTAGCGAAACTCCTCTGTCTTTTTTGCCTTGTAAATGTTGCCTATCAATGCAAACAAACTTTTGCTCTTTTGCCGTGAGTCTCACTTGAACTTCGCACAATTTAAACTTGCGAAACTGAACCGGGGCACCTGGCCGCCGAAGGCTTTAGACTGAACGTTCTGCCGCAAGTGAGCGCTGCTTCCTTAGGCATCTGGTAATTCAACCCTTATGGCCTCTCGCAACCCGACTTAAACATTACGTGGCGAGCGCTTAGCTTTGAAGTGGTCTAGTCGCCGGTGCATTGTTGGCGCATTGCCTAGACCGAGCCGACACACCGGGCTAGAACCCGCCTTCCGTCCGCTTTGCCTCGCACCAGCGTAAGTTATAAGCGTTTGCCTTTGCGATTAAGGGGCCATCAGCCATAAGTACTTTCGCTACCAAAGATTCGCGAGATGTTTTCTATGAGACCTTTTCGGGCTAAACCATCGATCGCCAAAAAGCTTTAGATGAGCTTTACGCTGAAAGTGGCGCTTTTCCTCGGGCATCTGGTTACTTCAACCCTTATGGCCTCTTTGCGAACCGACCTTGACGTCGCGTGGCAAGAACTTAGCTTCCGGAAGTGGTCTAGTCGCGGTGCATTGTTGGCGCATTGCCTGAACCGAGCCGACGCACCAGTTAGAACTCCGCCTTCCGTCCGCCTCCTCGCCCAACCATGAAGTCGCAGCGTTAAATCCTTAAACTAAGGGCCATCCGCTTTGAGTACTTTTTTCGCTACCGACTTTCAATGAATGCTTTCTAACGAGACTTGAGGCGAAAAAAAACGGGTGCCCACAAGGAGACAGGACTTATCTCTTATTGAAGATGGCTTTGTACAATGCAGCCCCGAGGCGAAGCGGTGAAGGAAGAAGACCTCGCCGCTTCGGCTCCAAAGGAAGGCCAAAAAAAGCTCTTGGACGCTTCCTCGGTAGAACTTTCTCGGTACTCGACGTTCCAAGTGTTCGCCAATTCATGACCATCCTCGCATGCGAGCTGGACCGAGCTCAAGGCGGAGATCAAACCACCTTGAAGGGCCCTCCCATGGGAGATAGCTGGCGCCCGCCGCGCTTGACTTTCGCGAGAACAAGGTCGCCATCGCCAAGTGTTCTCACACACACCGCTTTGCTTGATAACGACGCAGCTTTCTTTGGTACTTGGCGGCCGGATCGCCGCTTCGTCTCGGATCTCCTCCAGGAGATTCACTTCATCCTGACACCGGTCAGGGTCTCTGTCTTCGCTGAACGCCGCCACCCTTGGGGACCCAAAGGCGAGCTCTGATGGGAGCACCGCCTCTGAGCCGTACACGAGGAAGAAGGGGGTCTCGCCGGTGGCCCTGTTAGGAGTTGTCCGCAGCGCCCACAATACGGTGGGGACTTCTTCCGCCCAGCGCTTGCCGCGCTTCTCCAGGCGATCGAAAGCCCTTGTCTTGAGTCCTTTGAGTACTTCCGCATTTGCCCGCTCCACTTGCCCATTGCTCTTGGTGCTGGCGGAGGCGGCACGCCTTGGTACCCAACTCTTCGCACCAGTCTTGGAAATCAGCGCTTTTAAACTGAGCGCCGTTGTCAGTGATGATTCTGTTGGCGACACCGAACCGGACGAAGATGCTCTTCATAAACTTGATAGCCGCTGCGGATGTGATCGCCGGGACCGGCGAGGCTTCAACCCACTTAGTGAACTTGTCGATGGCGACGAACAGATGAGTATAACCTCCGGTCGCCCATGAACGGGCCTGAATATCCAAATTTCTGACGCGAACGGCCAAGAGAGTGGAATGGTCTGCACCGCCTGGGCCGGTCGGTGGATCTGCTTAGCATGAAATTGGCACGCTTCGCATCTCCTCACCAGCTCAAAGGTATCCTGGAGGGCAGTAGGCCAATAGAAGCCGTGGCGAAAGCTTTCCCAACCAACGCCTTCTTCCTCAATGGCTCCCGACATGCCTCCATGGATCTCGAGAGAATTTCACTCCCGCTTCCCGGTGACGACTTCAAGAGAACTCCGTTTGCGCCGCAGCGTCTGTCCCCACCTACCGGGCGTGGCGCTTGGCCTTCGCGTTATCTTCTCGGCCGGCACGTCATCGTCGGGGATCACTCCATCCCGCAGATAGGCTAGGATCGGATCCATCCACTGGCCTTCCCGGATGAGTGTGACGACGTTCTGTACATTGCCGCCAACGTACTCCGCCTGGCCTGACGTTTCCGCCTCAACCGCCTCGGCGCTTCTTCGCCTCCTCCTCCAACCGGGGAGCTGCAGCAGGGTTGGTGACGTCTCCTCCAGAAGTGGGAGCTGCGTCAGGGAAAGCGTCGTCCCCGCCAGAGTTGGGGGCTGCGACGGACGGCCGCGTAAGTCTTTCTTCAAAGACCCCAGCCGGAACAGGTGCCCTTGATGAGGCAATCTGGGACAGTTCATCCGCCATGTAGTTGTCGCGGCGAGGGATGTGCACGAAGCCCAAGCCCTCGAAGTGCCGCTCCAACCGGCGCACCTCCGCCAGGTAGGCCACCATGACGGGATCCGAGCAGGAGAAATCCTTCCTCGCCTGGTTGATGACCAGGAGAGAGTCGCCTTTTACTTGTAGCCGCCGGATGCCAAGGGTCGAAGCCGCCCTGAGCCCGGCGAGCAGTCCTTCATACTCCGCGACGTTGTTGGTGGCGCGGAAGTCCAGCACCACCAGGTGCCGGACGACATCGCCGGTGGGAGACACCAGGACGACGCCATTTCACCCCTCCAAATGGAATGAGCCGTCAAGAAGAGAGTCCACGGCGAGGAGGTCGGGTGTCTTCAGCTTCTGTGTCCGCGGAGTCCACTCGCTGATGAACTCCGCCAGAGCTTGCCCTTTGATGGCCGTTCGGGGAGCGAATTTGAGATCGAATTCTGCCAGCTCCATGGCCCATTTGGCGACGCGACCCGTCGCCTCGCGGTTGAAGAGGATCTCCCGCAAGGGATACTTGGTCAACACCGTAACTTCTCGCCCCTGGAAGTAGTGGCGCAGCTTCGGACGTCGGCCTGGCGTAGAGCATCTTCGGTGCTGTGAATATCTTGTTTCAAGGCCGTGGAGGACCTTGCCGACGTAGTAAATGGGCGCTGAACGCCTTCTCTTTCCGCCACCAAGACTGCCGACCGCTGGGGGTTTGCCGCGTAGAGGATCAGCGGCTCGCCGGGTCCGGGCGACCAGGGACGGGCGGGAGGTGAGATACTTCTTCGAACCGTCCGAACGCCTCCTGCGCCTCCGCCGCCCACTCGAACTGGTTGGTCTTCTTTAGGTGCTTGAGCAAGGGGAGACTTTTATCCCCAAAGTAGCTATAAAGCGGCCCAGGAGGTCAAGCAACCCACCAAGCACCGTGATCTGCCAAGTCGCGTCGGGGCTTCATGTTCTCGATCGCTGCGATCTTGTCGAGTTCGCCTCAATCCTCTACGGGAGACGAGGATCCCAGCAGTTTGTCTGACGGAACGGCAAACACACATTTCTCGGGTTGCTTGATGCAAGATTTCCTCAGGTTGGTGAAGGTTTCTTCCGGTCGCCGATCAACTCCTCCGCCTTCTTGGAGTTCACCACCGATCATCAACATACACCTCCGTGTTTCGCCCTATTTGGGGCGGTGGCGATGTGCATGGCCCTCGATAGGTTGGGCCCGCATTCTTCAAATCCAACGCCATCCTTGTGTAGCAGTAGACGCCCATGGGCGTCACGAAGGCGGTCTTGTCTTCATCTTCTTTGGCCATGCTAATCTGGTGGTACCGAGTACGCATCCGTAAAGCATACCGCCGCACCCGCAATGAGTCGACGATGAGATCGACATGCAGCGGTACGGATCCTTCGGCACGCCTTTGTTGAGGTCGGTGAAGTCCATGCACATCCTCCAGCGCCGTTGGATTTCTTGACGAGGACGGGTTCGCGAGCCACCGATGGGCGACATCGGACGCACCCGCCTTAAGAGCTTGTCCACCTCTGGCGCATAACTTCTGGCGCTCTACCGATCGCTTCGGACCTTCGCATGACCGGTCGCGCTACGGGGAACGCCGCCAATTTGTGCTCAATCACCTCCACAGGGACCCCACCATGTCGGACGGTTGCCACGCAAACACGCCTGCGTTAGGCGGAGGAAGGAGACGAAGCGCCTTCCTATTTGGCGCTAAGAGAGGCGCCCACCGAACGGTCTTCGCTCGTCCGACTTCGCTTCGGAGACCGCCTTAACCTTCGCGACGAACCGGGAGGCACGGGTCTTCACCGGAGGAGCTCCCTGAGTCGAAGCTTGACGCCTTCGGCACCGACGCTTCGCCAAAGCGAGCGTCCCTTGTCGCAGCGGAGCGCCCGGCGATCCACTTTCAAGACGATGGGGCGGCTGGCCGGGATCTTCACCACCATGTACGATAGTGGCAAACCGCCATGAACTTGGTCAGCCGCCGACCCAAGATAGCGTTGTAGGGAGGTCAAGTCGCGCCACTCGAACTCAACTATCTCGGTGCGGAAGTTGTCGGAGCCTCCAAACGTCACCGGGAGACTGACGCGCCCCAGCGGGACGGACTCAGCCCCCGGCGCGATGCCGAAGAATGGGAGCGTTGGACGAAGCTCCCGCTGCTGGATCTGGAGCGCCGCGGCAACCCGGGCGGACAGGAGGTTGAGGGAACTCCCTCCGTCTACCAGCACCCGCCCTAGCTTTACATTCCGGACCGTGGGCGCGACCACGATCGGGAGATGACCAGGGCAGCGATCGGCTTGGTGATCGGCTTTGATCAACGCGATCGGTCGCTCCGACCACGCCACCGCCTTTGTCGACCCAAAGCCGAACGCGGCGGCGCACTTCCTTCTCATCGCACGCTTAAAGCTAGCGTGGGACGGATATGTGGCCGAACCGCCGTGGATGACGGCAACTTCGCGCTCCGCCTGCTGAAAACCAAGCGGAGCCGTCTCCTTGCCCTTGCCGCTGCCGGACGCCTGCTGCTGCTGCTGCTCGTGGACTCGCTTGTCCACCATCTTGCTAACGACATGGCAATCCGCCAAGTCGTGGGAGTTGTTGCGGTGAATGGGACAGTAAGGCCTTCCGTCCCACTCACGGGGGCGATGGTCTCGCCCTTCGTCGCGGCCGCGGGGACCGTCGCGGCTACGGCGATCGCCATAGCCGCCGCCTCGGCCGCCCGGGCCGTACCCGCCGGCGCCGCGACCTCCTCCTCTTTTTTCGCCTGCCCGCGCCCATTGCGCTGGCCGGGCGCATGGTCGTCGTCGTCGCGCTGGCGGCCATGACCTGCCCGTCTCGGCCGCTTTGCGCTTCTTCTTGTCCTTGCCGCGGGGTTCCTCGAGGTCGGCCTCGCCACCCAGCGGCTATCCCGCCAGCGCGGCCGGGCGGATCTGAGCCTCCGCTGAAGGGCGACTTGTCGCCAGGGTGAAGAGCTCCTCCGCTGCTTTTGATCTTGCGGGTGGCCATCTTCTTTTGACTTTGGGGTCTCGGCGCCTCTCCGAATGCCGTGACCACGGCGTCGATGGAGATGTCGTGGATGGTGTTGCGGACTGATCAAGCGCCGAATATAGTCGCAATGACTCTCCTTTCTTCTTCCACGTTGTGGAGGTCGCCTTCTACCCCGGCTGCTCAAGGTGCCACGAAGTTGGTGACGAAGAGCTCGAGAGCTCCTTCCATGACCCCACGGACTCGGGGCAGGTTCATGAGCCACGAGCGGGCTCGCCGGTGAGGACCACGGGAAGTAGTTCGCGAGAACCTTCCCGACCCTCCGATCGGCTGCATCACCGTCGATAGATCTGCAAAAACTTATCGGGGTTGGTGGAGCCGTCATACTTTTTTCGGCGGGGCGGACGAAACCGTTCCGCCATCGGGCGGCGCAGCTCTCCTAGAAAAGGCGCGGCACCCGACGCCGGAGCCTCCTGCTCTGGGCGCGTCCTCGCCCGCCGCTGCCGCCTAGGCGGCGCCAAGAAGCGCCACCTCACTGGCCGGGCAGCTCTGCGAGCCCTCTTGTTGGTCCTCGATGCGGCAATGACAACATGATCGGCCTTCGGTCGCGACCCTGCGGAGCTTGTCACGCAGTCTTCTCCATGCAGCAAGTGGCGGTCCTCCAGATGAGACCGGAGATCGCGGCCACCTGCACGCCTGCCCGGCCGAGCCCCCGTAGGGGTCGCCTGGCTCTTGTCGTCTTGGCCCCGCCCCACCTCATCAGGAGATCTGCGAGAGGAGTGCGAGGGCAACAAAGAACGGGAGGACGCGGAAACACCGGTTCCCCACTCCCCGAAACTTGCACCACCGCCGGCGGCGCCGACGAAGCGGGCTGTTGCCAACCACGGCGCCGCGGGAGTCCGGAGTCACCGAACCGTGGGTTCTCAACAAGGCCCCGCCGCATGGAGGTTCTGTGCTGGGGTGCACTCCTCCAAGGCCAGGCGCCGCTTAGCTTGGCCGAGGCGGCTGCTTTCCGCCAGGGTTCCAACCCTAGGCGGGCGGCCACCGCCCGGGTGATCCACCGCCATCGCCGCGGTGACTCGTGGCAGCGGCACTAGCGCCGCTTCTGCTCCATCGCGGATCGCCGCCGCCATCGCCGCTGAAGAAGGGTCAAGAGCTTGAACCGATGCTAGCGCTCCCCTACCGGCGCGCCATCAAGCGTGTTCTCCGCTCAACCATCGCGGATCACACCTGGTCAGATTTTTAGATCGCTAGCCAACTCGATCAAGCTCGGTTCGATTTGGCGTCGGGCACAACGAGGAGCGATCGCCAATTTACCTGTGTTCGGACCCCTCGCGGGTAATAGTCCTACTCCCGCCGAGCCTTAGCTCTTTTCCGATTGTGGTTGAATGGGGATGTGTTTACAGAGCGTTTGAATGCACGAATGCTAGTGCACGTACTTCTTCCTCTCTCTCTCTCCCCTTTATACAAGCTTTGGGCTGGCGGAGAGAGCCGAGGGGTAGGCGATCTGATACTCTCAAGATAATCGACACGACTCGGCGAAGAGACGCAACGTGCAGCCGCCCACGCTGCGCGCGCGCCGCCTCGCGTGCCGCGCAGTGGCCTCGACCAAGCCAATCACACCGGTGGGTCTGCGGGTGGGGCCCGCCTGCTCCTCCCGACGCGGGCGGCCTCCTCAAGCAAACCTTCTCTCTGCGGCCAATTCTTACGTGCCCGGATGGCGGCCTTTCGACCGCAAAGGTCATCAGAAGGTAATCATGTCTTCACTGTCTATCCGCGTGATGTCTCATTAAATGCGCTTCGTCCTTCAGCGGCGGGGAGCCTTCGTCCCAAGACTCCTTCGCAACGCCTCCGCCGCGTGGGCCCCACTGGCGTGGGGCCCTCGCCTCCTTCAGAGGGGCTCGCCCGCGCACCGCCTCGGCCAGTGAGGCCCTCGCCTCGCCTCAGAGAGGGGCTCGCCCACGCGACTGGGCCTTGCTCGCCCGCTGACGCGTGGGGCCCTCTTGGCCTCTGAGGGGCTCGCCACACGCTGGGCCTTGCTCGCCCGCCCGACGCGTGGGGCCCTCTTGGCCTTCTGAGGGGCTCGCCCACGCGCTGGGGCCTTGCTCGCCCGCCTGACACGTGGGGCCCTCTTGGCCTTCTGAGGACTCTTCCTACCCTGGTATTTATTACACCGACAATTAGTGACAATTCTCTTGGGGAGAGGGATACTTTGGATAAGAAAGAAATTGGGAAGTTACCAAAGGATGGTGGTAGGATAAGCCCCAAGATGAATTTTGTCAAGAATGATGTGCTTTGCTTATTTGCAACTCATTTTAAACCAATGGCTAACTCTTCCCTTACTATGTGCCCAAAGATAAAATCTAATAGTAGTAAGTTTTGTTGTTCTCATGCTAATACTTGGGCACCTAGATATTTTGTTGCTAACACTAATGGACCCAACAAGCATTGGGTACCAAAATTTGTTTGAAGTGCTTAATAGGATTCGAAGAAGCATTGGAGGCTTGGCATATACGTAAAAGAGATGGATTCCCTCTCCAACTATTTAAGGCCAAGCAAGATATTCAAGTCACCATTATAAACCAATGCTACTTCGGTAACAATTTAATTTCAAGCATTTTGCCTTGTGTAGGTAATTGCATTGCATTGAATAAATTCTTTTATATTATTTCTTGCTCATGTTCAAAACTCCGATATAGCTTTATGAGCTTGATGAGTGTGTTGTGGCACATTTAGAGTTAGTGCTAATTCATATCCATGTGTATCACATTTTCTAAGTGTGCCATATCTTTTAAGTGCTAGTGTTAATTTTCAAAATGAGCCATTTTAGCCAAAATGTGGATTTCAAGCAAAACATTTTAAAAATTGATTGAAAATGTTTCAAAATGGTTCTTAAATGTTTTCAAAGTGTTTTAGCCAAAGAAAAATTAATATTCATCAAAAACAAGTTTCCAACCAAAAATTATACTTACTAGGATCTTGTTTTTACCCATTTTTGGTATTTTCAATAGAATTAATTCTAAACCAAATTTGAGAAAAGTTTCAATACAAAAAACTTAGAGTTGGTCATTATAAACATTTTTAGTATTTAAAGGATTTTCAAATGACCAATATAACTCAATTTATGAGGTTTTGAGACTCTCCGAAAAACATGCTTTATCAAAATGTCAATTTCTAGCACTTAATTGAGTTTTGCCATTTGGGCCGAACTTCTTGATTCAAATTGGCTCAAAAGGGTATGAGAGACTCATATAGATCATTTGAAAACTAAAATACCTTTCTCATGCTCATTTGGCAAAATTGGAGATATTTTTGAAAATGGGACTTATCTTTGAAATCGAAAAGCTTATTTTGAAATAATTTATTTCCAAAACTTTTGTTCGATCTCTCCTAGTTGAAAATGCTCCAAATAACCTTTTTGTTGGATTTCTTGAAATATTTGGAGTCATTGACAACTCATCTAGATATCCTTTCGTTTCTTTTGTTTAATACCACTATGATCTATCTTTGATCTATTTCTTGAAGTGGTATTCCTTTCAAAGTAATATCTTTCTAGCTATCTATTCTTTAATTGCTAATGCCATTTTCTTCCTACAAGTGGTATCTCGAAGGTAGTTTATATCTTGATCTCAATTTCAACATTTAGTCACTCAAATCTAATTCTTCCTTATCGACCAAAGACCTTATTGTTCCTTATCTTTTTCTTGCATTAAGTGATATCTTCTCTCAACTCTTTATCTCAAATTACTTGGAGAGAAAGATTAGGCATGAAAGAAACTCTCAAGCAAGAAACATCCAGATTAAGGGTCTTAGGGAGATAATTTGAGAAGTGATCTTTAGAGAACCCTTTGTGTAAGGGGGAGCTCATAATTTGAAATAATTAGACTCTATATGTAAAGAGAATTAATTTTGAAGTTGAGAAATTCTCTATCCTTTTTATGGCCTTGTTTTCATACCTTCATTTTTATGCCATAAAGGATTGATAATTTGGCTTATCTTGCTATTGTGTCTTTGTTCTTGTACTTTTTAAGATTGCAAGATATATTCATATTTGATTCTTCTATTGATTATATCCTTTTGTGTTCTATTGGAATTATCACACTAAGGGGGAGCAAATTACATCTAATATGATTTTGCAACCTAAAGTGTATCAAAATGATTTATCACTCTCTTGTGGCCTCGAATTGAATGATTATCTCATTTAAGCCACATTGTAACTCTCAAACATTTTATGTTGCATCTTTTGTCTCCTAAATTGGCAATTTCTTGCAAAGGTTGAGTTTGTCACCTTTGAGCGGATTTATTTGTACAATTGGCTTAAAATAATATATTTAAATCATATGAAGCCATAAAATTGTAAGTTGCCTTGTCTAACCCTTTTTAGTTGCATTTTGAGAATTTGGTGAAAGCTATGTGTGGTCCTTTGTCTTTGTTGCATATGTCACCATAGTTCTCAAAGAAAATTGGAATATTGAATATTTCTATTGTAAAACCTTCTCTTGCAAATCTAGTTCAGATATCGAAATTCTCAATTTTATTGGAACTAATTTGCAGGAAAGTTGACTTTATTTGACTTATGTGTTTAAATCAATGCTCCAATGTTTACTTTAGCATATTTCTTTATTGGAGTTATATTTTTTTAGTAATTCCATTTGGAAAAGTTTCTTGAGAGTCCGTAGATCATCTCTACAAAATTTCACGGTCATTGGACTTTATTTGATCAAGTTTTGGCTATTTCTTACTTTGGTAAACTTGCTGAATTTTTCTGTTTTGGACAGATTTTGGGCTGATTTATAAATTTTATATCTCCGTATGGGTTCATAATCTGAGAAAGTACTTATTATGAGTTTTGATGCTCAATAGTTGATCATCATAGATAAATTGTCTCAGAATTTGTGAATCATGGTGCATCATCTTTTTAGCCCTGTTTTGAAGTCGAATCCTGAATTTTTCAGCTTATCGCAACATTGACACTGTTTCATATCCTTGAATTGGTTGGAATTTTATGATCTTTTAAATATGAAACTGAGTTGAAATATAAAGACACAACTCCATGATCCATTTCATATATATTGGGAGTACTTTTTCATACTCGGTGTCATATCAAGCAATGATCATTTTTTCCGAAATATTTGGTACAACTTCACTAATTTCAAGATTTCGGAATTTTTCTTTGCTCAAATAATTGTTTGGTGTTCATAGACCTTGAAGTAAATCTCGAGACAAAGTTTTCGCATGTTGATGATTTGAGCTTTTGAGCAATGGTTTTAAGAACAATTGTTTGTTTTGCAGTGCTCATTGTAGTTTTTCAATTTGAAGAGCATCAAAGTGCAATTGGACATTTGTGAACTAACTTGGGTCAAGTTGAAAGACATTTGTTCCCAAAAATTGTTTGCTTGTCTATGCATGTGCAGGGGATCGAAGGAGGATCAATGTCGACGGTGGGATGAAGGATGTGAACGGAGGTTTCATAGTCCGAGGGATCTAGGGCCGTGCGAATTGATCATGATCGATCCAAGTATATGGTAGATGGTAAACGACAAAGGGGAATAAATTCTTTCGACACCGTATCTTTAAATGTCTTTGCACCATATGATTAAATGACTTTTGGGGAGCTCTTGCATGCTAAACTAATATTTAAAGTTTCTCATATTCATGTGCTCTTCATAGTTGATCTTGTTATTCATGGCTATCTTTTAATACTTTTGAATGATCAATTATAAATTCATTGTAAGTTCAAGTGATGTTATGTTCTCATGACATCTAGCCATTTTAATATTTCTAGTCATACCTCTTTAAGTGGCATAATCTCATTTTACAAGTGGTATCATCTAAAGTTCAATTTACATATTTTTTAAGTGTCATCTAACATGTGTTGTGAGTTTTATTGCAAATTTAGCTATATTATGATTGATATGGATGGCACATTGAAAAAAAATTTTGTAATTTGGAACTCATATGGCCAAGAGGTATACCCTTGTTCATTAATTATACAATTTGATCATGTGCTTGTACTTCACTTATATCCTTTTAATACATGATCTTGATTATTTTGAATTGATAGCATTGTTATGTCTTGCTTGATCCTCACTTATACTCTTGAGACATGACATGAATGCTTCATGAGATTGGTTTCTACGTTTGCCTAAATCTTAAATATTATTAATTTCATATCTTGCCTAGATTTAGGGGGAGCTTATCATTGACTATCTATTGTTTGCTCCTATCTTGATATGCCTTACCCTCCCAAATAATTTGTGTTAATTGTTGAAATGGGAGAATTTAATAATTTAAATATTGTTCACTTTTTGTATGATTAATGCCAAAAGGGGGAGAAATGTTGTATTATCAATTGCCCCGTATATGTTGTGACTATGTTTAGAAGGAAAATTGTTATAAGCATTAGTGTTTTTATTGTCTTATTGTCATCTATTACAATTGATAATAGATTTGTCATAAATCACCAAAAAGGGGGAGATTGTAAGTGCAAGTGACCTTGTGTGATTTTGGTGATTAATGACAAACACATTTAATGACAATACTTGATTTAATGCTTATTTAATGATATACTCAAATATGCTTATTGCTATGAGACTAATATGTTTATTGTCAAGATTGCTTTAGTCTCATCCTATTTAGAGGAAAATCATATATGTCAAGTGGACAAGTTATTCATTGTAAAAGCTATGTTTTATGCTAATCATTTCAATGAGACTAACACACTTGATTGCTTATCTTTCGTAGTCTCATTTATGCAAATAACATGGATTGCTAATTGAGATATGCAACCACTTTTGTGTAAGCACATGTTATTGGTTAATTAGATTTATGCTCGTCATATCTTGTCGTATTTATTTGAGAATAAATATATTATGAACATGTTGCTTACTCGACAAGATTTTTTATATTGCCATGTATTAGTGATTATCTAGTCGGTGCATTAGATAAACTTCACCGTGTTTAAATGGTTTTGTGCATGTAAGCATTCCATGAATATTCGCACATGCACTTAATTTAGTGAAGTTTAATCTAGATTGGTTCGCAACTTCTCTCTTAATTCGAATATGAATTTGCACATGTGTAAGTCATGAATATATTCCCATGTGCATCATTAAGTGAAGTTGTGATTATTAAATCATCTCTCTAGTGCATATAGATCAAATACATATTTATCATGTTGCACTAGTGAAGACCTTTCTTGTGCCAAGTGTTTCCACTTGTATCGTGCTTCTTTATATAAAACACTTGGACACTTAATCGCTCACGAATATCAAATCGATCCATATTTATTGAGCTTTTGGACTAATATATTTCACAAGTGATTTGAAAAGAATTAGGTCCTATGAGTTTGTGTGATGACCAAGGGACGTTGAAGGATGACGGTTAAGTCGAAGTCAACAAGACGACAATGTCACCAAGAGTTGAGGACCAAGTCAAGATCGATTTGGCGGGATGATCGTCGAGGAGGATGATCGAGGCAAAGTCGAATGGGACGAGAGTCTCATGAGGTGAATCAAGTCAAGGTTGACAAGACGAAGACGTTATCAACATTTAGTAAAGGTCATCATACACAATACATCAAGGGTGCTCAAGACTAACAACATCGTTGAATCTCAAAATGAAGAAAGAAGACGGCAAGTGGTTTATTCTAAAGCTTGTTTGGCTTTATTTATAAGTTAAGTTTAAGGATTGCCGTACTATTAAGAGGGATGCAACGTTGAATGGCTTAGATATGTCTCAGGTGCTCAAGTGATCAATCTTTGAGAGAGATCGAGGGAGAGGAGTGTTGGTGGTATCGGAAAGTGAGAGTCTTAGGTCTTTCGTGGCTTCCTTTGTGGTTGCTGCTCCTATCCTTTGGTATTTGGGTAGTGAGACCTTGTGGGTTGTGTAGCCCTTGTTCTTAGCTTTCGGTAGAGCCCAAGATCACCGAAATCGGAGTTCGGAGTCAAAAGTTACGCCTGTTTCCGTCAATAGCTGTGTGATGTATTGGACTATCCGATGTTGGATCGGAATGTTCCGATTGACCCCTCTCTGTTTCCAGTTCCAAAAATATCGGACTATCCGATGTTGGATTGGAATGTTCCGATTGACCTCTCTCTGTCTCCAGCTCCAAAAATATCGGAATGTTCCGATGTTGGATCGGAATGTTCCGATATGAATTTGACCTTTTAGTGTTGTATCTGGTTTGAACCTCTCTAGAATCATTCCAGAACCTCAAAAATAGCCGTTACTCCAAGTTTCTCTCACTTTCATATCGGAACATCCGATGTTAACATCGGACTATCCGATATCTGTCAGCTTCCAACGGCTAGTTTCTGTGTGAGGCTATATAGGGCATCCCTCTTCCCCACGGGCTAGTGTTGCCTTCCACACCATTTTTTAGCAGAACTTCCAAGCAACCTAGGGCTTCTTGCCCTCTCCACTCTAGATCTAAGTGATCCTCTTTGTGAGAAGAGTTGAGAGAGGGTATGAGTGCTAAGTGAGAAGAAGTCGATCTTTCAGCACTTGAGTTCATCTCCGAGTTCGTTCTTTGTGAACATTTGTTACTCTTGGAGGTTGAGGACTCCTAGACGGCTAGGAGTCAACCACGAGCCACCGGTGCTTTGTGTGGTGAGTCGTGCAAGTTTGTGAAGGCCGATTCCGCCTCCGGAAGGGAAGGAATTAAGGAGTAAACCGGGGGGTCTTGGTGTGACCTCGGTGAGGGAAGGGTTGAAAGAGACCCGGGCTCAAGTGTGACCGAGCCTACCTCAACGGAGACGTAGGATCCCTCAAGGATCCGAACTTCGGGAACAAATCTTTGAGTCTCCACTTCACTCTTGGTTTCCCTCTTGCCCCTAACTTGATTTACTTTGTTTCGTGGTTATACTTGTGGTTGGCTAGCACCATCGTGTGCTATTACTCTCTCTTGTGTTGTGGATTTGATTTTGGTGCATGTATCCATATCGGACTATCCGATATCAACATCGGAACATCCGATATCATTTTCCGTTGTGCTTTAAAAGGTTGAAAATTTGTAACGCCTATTCACCCCCCCTCTAGGCGACATCCCGATCCTTCATAGGGACTGGGTGGTCTTCGACCGGGTACATCTTCACCTGGTCGTATTTTCTGGTCCATTTAACGAGCTCCGTGCTCGGGGACTGGATCTCTTTACTTGGTTCCTTTGACGAGCTCTACACTCAAGGACTGGGTCACCTTCCCCCTCGTATCCATTGTCTGCTCCTAGCACACGATCTACGTATGGGGGCACATCACCTTTGCTCCTGAGCAAGACATTCGTTCGAGAGTGCAATCTTTATTTCCTCAGACAAGCTCTAGCCCGAGAGGTGGTTCCCCTATTTTCGTTCATGCTTTCCTAGGTATCTTCATACCTGGGTGCGGCAACACAAGTCCGTCTCGCGACTTGCCATGTTCATTCTTCCGAAAGATCTGATTTTACCGAATGCGGTGGTACGCTCTTCACTACCAAGAATCCAATCCCTCCTTAATGACGTTCAGCCTCAAGGAGATGATTCATCTCATTTAAGGCTCGGTGACTAGCTGTCGGGGATTGGATCACGGCCCATTGCTATGGCCCACTCCTTGACGGCCCGATCGAACAGCCTCCTAGGGCCTGGCTCCTTGGAAGGTTCTATCAAGCCCATGTGCATCCTGTCTAACAGCTTTCTGGTTGGCACGGTGCGTAATGGCCTAGGATTCGTGTTTGAGTCCGACTCGAACAAGAGTTCTGCACGGCTACGTGAAGACCCGGACGTAGTTTCCTGGATTGGAGCAGACGTCATGATCCCCAAGAATTGGAGTATACCTTATCTACCTCGGGATAAATTTGGCATGTATCGAGTTCGTTACGGACTCGTGGTCAGCCCGGCCCGATTATCCCTCGGTAGATCGGTTGTTCAACACTATATAAATAAGGCCCCTACGGCGTGTAGAGGGGCCAATCCAAGACGATTTGAAGCCAATATCGCATACTACTCCTTGTACACCCATAATCTCGCCGAGACTTGTTCGTCTCGTCGAGTTTTCTCCTTGTAATCCTCTTTCATATAAAGAAGCACTGGATGTAGGGCTATTATCTCCCCGGAGAGGCCCGAACCAGGATAAAAACCCTGTGTCTGTTCCCTGCTCGTTGATCGCTGTTTGCCCTGCTCGGCAGTGTCTTCTATCTCCCCTTCTCAAGAATCTTAGTTGACTTGGGACCGATATCCCAACAGTCAACAGGATGTGCAGATGCAGAGATAGTGTTTGGTTGAGTGTTTAGTAGGCGAATATTTTGAAATTTAATTATTTTGAAATTTATATAGCGAGTGTGGTCTAGTTTTGTTCAAAAAATGTCAGAAATCCATTTTTTAAATCGGTTCGGTAATCGGATATGCTAAAAAAAGATACAAACAAATAAAGGAAAAAATAAAAACTTACCTGCCACGTTAGCGGTCCATGCATGGCTTGATATGGTGACTGACTGTGGTCCCATGCACAGAATACGAGGCCGCCATGCGTTGCATCCAGAGAAACGTTCATTTTATGTGTTTCTCTAGAGTCAGGCTGTATGGAGAATATTGCATCCACAAGCCAGGCTCAAAACCAGATGCAGGCAACCAAACACAAGAAAAAAAAATAAGATTCTGCATCTGTAGATGCAAATATCTGTAAATGTAGCTAACCAAACAACCTATAAGTGAATGCAAACAAGAAATCAAATATTCTCGTATTCATATTTGAATATGAATAGTCCCAGCTGTCTGGCAAAGGCTGACCCGAATCCAGATTTCCCTATTCTCTTCATCCTATCTTACCTATTTTTAACTCTATGCCTAAAAAGTTAAAGATAAAACAGATAAGTTAAGTCAAAGAGAATGAGTGCTTAATCCAAGGACCCAACATGATCTTCACCTGACTATCAAGTTGGGTCGATCGAGATCGGTGGGTCAAGTAATCAAGACCTGCTTCGCTACAACTTTCTTGGCTTAACCGCTCCGCAAAGACTATACTCCATTGACCCATTGTGTAGCAGCAGATGCGTGCTGGACGAGGGCTTAAGATCGAGTTTGAGCTTAGCTCAAATTATATTTGAGCTTGGGACTAGACTCGGGATCGACTTGTTTAGCTTTTGAGCTAGATTCAAGCTCCATTCGATTTCGAGTTGCTGGTTGAGACCAAGCTCTTGATCTAGCCCTACCGCTAACGTATCCAAACTTGCACGAACAAACAAAGGAAGAGACAAGATAGGTTGGCAAGGGCCTAGCCCTCCTTAACAAAATAAAAAACCTTATCACCCATGTACTTAGCCCACTATTTTGGCATTTAGCAGTAACAAATTAAGGTCTAATCAGTAACTGTCCAAACCTAGCTCTGAGTGCACTATTCATAAATCACCCAACTAACCATCAGCTATTTCCTAGTCGTTGGTAACAACCAAACATCTATTTCTTCGACAATCGTCATGTTTTATTATAATTATTACACTTTTTCTGTGGCTCTTCAATTTGAGGAATATATATGGTTATATAATAGACATTTCTCAAATAAAATTAATGGAAGTTCTTCAACCGGTAATCTATATTAAAAATTAACCAGTAGAGAGGGTTAATACAACTGAAATTCAGCTTATATATGATATCTCTCGGTAACGTGCAAGTTCAAAAAAAACTAGGGATATAACTTCATTTCTTTGAGCAAGTTAATAGATATTGAATTTTTAAAAATCCAAAAAATATATATATAGCTCCCTTCGGTTACAAATGTTTGAACTTTTTACGTTGGACCTCCATACCACAACTTTGACTACTATTATCGTCGTAGATGAATTTTAAAACCCACTAAAATTATGATATTATTGAAGTGCTTTTCAAAATAAATATGTACATATTATTTTTATATAGCCAAGCAAATTTTTTAAAAGATATACATACTTAGGTACCAAAACTTTGAATAGCATGATTACAAAAAGTCAAATATTTGTATCCAAGGTAGTAATATGTATGATATTTATAGCACATGTTTTGCAAAATATACACATATAACATGGTATTTTTTGGTGGTCTGTTTGGCCTTCCCTGTACCTAAATCCTAGCGCCGCTTTAGGAAGCAAAGATGGTCGCAAAGAGTCGAAACAATTAAATTACCCAATTGTTAAACAGTCAAAGGCCAATGCAAACTGTGAGTACAATCCAAAGCAATGAACCAGCAGTATCTTTGTGCATGGCATTTCTATCAGGTTATGTTTTGGATATATTGAACATTAACGGTATTTTTTTCCAGTTAGTATGAGATTTTGTAAATTAAGAAGCATGAACAGTATCAGCTTTTGTAAAAAGCTGCACAAAAAAAAAAGAATATCAGCATGTCAAACTTTCAGAAAAAGCACAATTTGTACCCTGTTGCAATTTCATTAAGCATACATTCAGACACATGTCAACGAAAGCACATATCCTTTTATTGGAGTATAGTTATTTTCCACAAATGCATTCTGATTTCGTACATAAATATATTCTATGTTTTCTCTTAATACGATCTGAATGCTGAGCCAATGCTGAATCATTGCGGTGCATGTGCAGGTCAGCAGGTGCAGGCCGGGGAGGCCGGGGAAGAAAGAGTCATGGTCACAATCCAACTCATGCTTGGTTTGCATATCACAATTCCCAAACATCAAACATTATTGCATGATTTGATCAGAGCCACATATACAACCACCATCCTTACCATCACAGATCCCGGCCTGGCTCGCCGGCGCGGCGATCGGCGGAATTGCAGCCATGCTGTTGCGGTAGTCAAAGGCGGGGATCAACAGAAAGTGATCGTGTCCAAAACGCTTGCCGGTGTCGTCCACCGTGCCGATCTCCATGTCGTAGAGCAGCAATCTGTGCGATCCATGCTCCAGGCAGTACACCCACCTGCCGCTCTCCACCCCGAGCGGCCGCGCCCTCAACCTCTCCGGCGAGCCGCCGCTGGCCGCCATGATCTCCTCCCCTGCTTTCCGATGCTTCATCTCCCAGTGGTAGAGCAGGTGGGTGCCGGTGCCAATCTTCTTCTTCACCAGGTGGAGGTGGTACACCGCCAGGCCGTCCTTGTCGTCGATGGCCGTGAACACCAGTTGCCGGCCGTCGGCGGAGGCGTCGATGGTGTGCTCTGGACCAAACAGATCAGGACTAGGCGCCGGCCATGGCATCTTGATAGTTCCAGCTGCGTCTGTGGCGACGTCGAACCAGAGCACAAACAGCAGATAGTCCCAGTAGAGGACGCCGTCGGCGTAGACCACCTTGTCCCAGGAAACGACGCTGTCTGCGGCCCAGGACGGGACGATGTCTGCATAGGCCACCCTGGTGTCCGGCGAGACCCACCGGCCGGTGTCCGAGGAGAAGACGGAGAAGTGGAACTCGCTTCCGGCGTGCTCGCCGCCGGCGGAGAGGCGCTCGAACCGGAACGCCTGGACGATCTTGAACTTGTGCGCGTCCACAGACGGATCGAACGCAAGGCCGAGGGTCAAGCCCATATCGCCGACGTGCTCCACTGCGCCGGGGATCGGCCGGGCCTGCTGCGTCGACGGGTTTACGATGAAGAAGGCGGTGGACGCCTCCGGTGGCTCCCTGTCCCCCCTGATGCAGAGTAGGCCATGCGTGGAGGCGAGGAGGTTGAGGTACGTCCACCTCGTAGAAGCACCCAGGAAGTCGAGTCTCGTGGAAGGGATCCCGACGGTGGCCGGCGTCGACGACTGCACGACGAGCTCGTTCGCGCACACGTCGATGAGCGCGGGGCACGGCGGGCAGAGCCTGGCCTGCTCGGAAGCGAACTTGGGGTCGTCGGTGAGGACGGAGCGGTGGAGCTTGGACAGCGCCCTGAGGCGGGCGACCTGCTTGAACGTCAGCCGCGGCAGGATGGCGTAGCAGACGACATCGTCCGGGATGGAGAGCTTCGGCAACGGCGCCGCCTTTGGCGTCCTTGGAGCCATCACGACGATCAGCTAGCGCAAAAGACACCAATTAGTCCGCGTATATATATTTATTTATATCAGATCTCATCTGACTCGGCTGAGCACGAGTTCTATTCGGTAATTATGCCCCAGAGTCCTAGAGGATTACGGCGTGGAGGGGTGGTTTGATCTGTGCTAATCTCCTAGCCGCCTGATTTGATCCATAAAACAAGAAAACTAATCTCTACGGTTCGATCCGTGCTAATCTCCTGGCTGCCTTGTTTTTTTTTGTTTTTTTTTTTTTTGGTTTTGCAGGCAAGTTACGTGCATATGCATACCCAGCTTGCCTTACCCCACGAGAGCTGAGGATTGGGCCTGGCCCGATCATCTCTTCGAACCATGCCTAGTTGGCATGGACAAACAAAATCTAAGGTTTGATACAGCCCGAAGGCATGTTGGACAAATACCAGGCCAGGTCGGACCGAGCACGTCATGAGGCATAATGTAGCAAGCTAAATATTTTTTCTATAACTTTATAAGTTATTCTAATGAAAAGGTTATCTATATGAAAAAGATAAATATCAAAATTCTCTATAAATTTTTTTTTTATAATAAAAATTCATATGCGCAATGAAAGACAACAAAAAATGCTAAATGTTGTGGATGGTGACGTTGGTTCTAAAGCAGGCAGTGCACTAAATAATTTTTATAAATTTGAATGTTGTTCAAATAAAAAGTTGTCTACACGACAAAGATGGGCCTCCAAAATCTCTATAACTTTCATGTATAATATAGAAATTCATTAAAACATATTAAGGTGTTGAAAAATGAAAATTACAAACTTGGGTTTTTAATTCGAACCATGTCGGCCCAAGCATCGTCTGTATGGTCGAGCCAGGCCTGGTGGCCCGTTGTGCCAGGTTTTAAGGCCTGGCTCGGCACACCATTCAAGCAGCGCCAACCTGGTCTATTTTTTCGTATCAGATCATGCTTCAGGGCATCAAATTTGTGTCGTGCTTGGGCTGTCCAAAAAAAGCACTACCAATTTCCATCTCTACTCCCATGACAGTTGGAACTAGAGTAGGTTCAACATTCAAATCAGAACAAAATTGCTTGAAGGTGGCGGTCGACAATTCTTCCATCAAGACATCAGCAAACTTTTAGGATATCAAGGCATGAATGAAGGACACAAACATATCCAAAAGCGACACGTTCTCGAATGAAGTGAAGGTCTATCTGTCGTCTCCTGGAACCTGGCTGTCCCGAGGGTCGTATTGTAGAATTTTGTAAAGGGGGTGAGCAGTGCCCGGATCCTACGGGATTCCGACCCTATGCATTGACGGGATGCAAAGGATGGAGATGGTGAGGATTGCAGGGGGGATGAGGCTAGAGACACAAAGGGTTTAGACTGGTGCGAGCCTCTCCGAGAGGTAATAACCCTACTCTAGTGACCTTGCTTGGTAGAGACAAAGATGAACAAGAGAGAGCGCTAGGAAGAACTCTAGCGTCTATGTTATTGGTATGTCTAGTGGATCGTGTTTCAGAACTACCAATGTGTCACTACAGGAATGTCAATCTATGTCGAGGGCCAAAACCGCCGACATAGACTCCCAAAACCGCTGACATTGGTCTATGTCGGTGGCCAACCGCCGACACTGCCTTGCCGACCCAGAGCGGCCGACACAGAGAATCAATGTTGATGGCCCCCTGACACTGATGCACCCAGGGGAGGGCTACCGTGCGGCAGGTCTATGTCGGCACCTTTTCTAGCCGTCGACATAGAACTTGTCAAACGGGGCCGAGCCCGTCACGGCGACCAGACTTGTGAGGTCCATCTCACCCGTGAGATTATTCCGACACGTGTCCAACGAGCCGGCTCTGTGACCCTCTCGAGCATGAGCAATATCGGCGGCGTTACTTGAGGCCCCCGACATTGCATTTGTGGGGAGTGGCCAGCCTCAGAGCCGTCACAGTCAATATCGGCGGCCCCCTTAATGGCCCACGACAAAGATTAAGAAATATCGGCGGCCAATAAATAGACCGCCGACACTAACCGGATGATTTATGGTCATGGCGCAGTTGGGCCTAGGAGGTGTCGGCGGCTAAAGAAAATGCCGCCGATTTAGACTCTATCTGTGTCGGCGGCATTAGCTAATGGCGCCGACATTGATATATGGCAGCAGCAAAATTTTGCTGCCCATTTTTTAAACCCCTCACTTCAACCTGCAAAATAACAGAATTCACCAAATATAATCACTTTGTCATTCACACAGTGACATCCGCACATATCACAAAGCTCGCCACAACGATTTCGAGCCCAAATACAAACAAATCATTGCTAAACACAAAATATTCGATAAATAGGCCCAAATAATTCACATAGTTCTCACAAATTACATAGTTCACATAGTTCTTACAAACCACATAGTTCACTAAATCGTTCACTACATTAGGTGCGGGCCGCCGCCGCCACTCAAGTCGTAGTCGGGGTTGGTGTTGAACAAACCCTCGACAAACTCCTCGGCCGTGGACCTAGTTCCACTATCCACATCCCCCTGTGAAGCAATGACCGCCGGCACAACCGTACCCGAGCCAGACACCTTGCAAACAAGATAAAATCCCATATTTCATAATTAGAGGCAAAGCATTGTTAGATGAAATGAAAATTAGGCAAAATTAGAGTCGATGCATTATTCGTAGATTCTAAATTAGAGGCAATGCATTATATTTGCATACAAAATTAGATGAAAATAGAATGTTTTGAACGACATGATTGCGAACTAACCCCTGGTGAAGGCCTCGGAGCTGGTGGCAAATGGGCCATCGGGAAGTTCGGTGGTGGCACGAAAGGATGAAGAGGAGCGCTGCCAAACTGTGTGGGTGGGGCCCCCGGCGTCAGGGTCACCATGGCAGGCATCTGTGACTGGCTGGAGCTGCCATACCCCAGAAACAGGTACCCATGCTGAACAATTGGAGACGTTAGGAATTAAACTTAGCTGGAAGGACAACATAGCGAATAATGCATATGTAATTACCTGTTGGTACATGCCCAGGAGGATCAGGTTCTGTTCATAGACGGCCTTCACATTTGCATTGGTGGCCTCCCGCTCACTTCTCTCTTGTTGTCGCTCCCTTCGGTCCCGCTCTCGCTCCTCCCTATCCTCTCGAAGCTGGTGGTTCTGCTCCTCCAACTCAGCGATGCGCCTATTCTGTGCTTCCTCGTGGGCATGGTCAGCTGCGCGAGCCTGTCGTCGGTGTCTCCTGACCTCTGGCTTGTACCCGTCGGGCGGCACAACAGCGTTGAAACCGCCGTACCTGCCGTGATTTAAATATAAGTAAATGGCAATGATATAAGTCTACAAATTGAAGTAAATGATATAAGTTTACAAATTGATGTAAATGACAATGATTTAAATGTACCTGCCGTGAGCCCGCCCACCAAACTGGTCGTACACGAAGACAGGGTCAACCGGCATCTCGTCAGGGTTAGCATCTTCCCCGTGCCTCTCCCGCAAGGCCTGAATGTACTCATCCTGCCAACAATTGAGATGTTCGATATTAGTTCGAAAACGACGGTTGTCTAAAATAATTGAAATAACTAGCTTTATGCACTTACAGCTATCTCCTGAACAGGCGCCGGCATCAGTGGCTGGACCCCGTCTTGCCCCACACGGGGAGTGTGTGCAACCTTCCATACCCTGAAAGCGGAGGGTTCAACCCCCGTCTCGTGCTCCTGCGTGGAATTAAATAATTATCTAATTACATCTAGTTGTGAAATGTAAAAAATTATAAGCGTTAAAAGATAAGTGTGCTTACTAGGTCTCGTGCCACGTGACCCATGCCGAGCCCTCCCATGTACGTGTTGAACAAACCCGCCCTGGCGTCCCTGTTTCCCCTGTTTCTCCTGGACATGTCGATCCACTCCTCCGAGGCCCACAGGTGACATAGGTGCTTCCAAGCATGGTGGTCCCCGTCCATCCATTCTGGACGCCATGGGAGGTACTGTTTGGCGGTAAGGTACTCGTGGGCTGCTGCTTTCTTGGTCATCTTTCTACCCCTCTTCCTGCAGTGCTTCATCACCGCATCTACACGGGCAAGCCTGAGGCCCTCCTTCACGACCTTTGTAGCCATCCTGTCGATGACTCGATTAGCCTGGGTGTACTCTTCGCCGTCGTCAGCGCCAGGGGGAAGCCGGTACCTCACCTGAAACAAAAACAGAGACATGATTAAATAAGTGGATGAATGCGCAAAGTGTAATCACGGAATGTCGACAATAATAGATGAATAACATTTTACCCAAAACTCGTCGACGACCGCCTCGGCGACAGATCCTCCTTGGTCGAACCCCGCCTGGTAGTAGTCACGCCAGCTCAGTGCGGGGCGTCTATCCCCCTCTCTCCAAGTAGGCCGGGGTAGAGGGACCTGACAAGCACACCAGGCCACTGCATATAGAATACATTCAAATATAATGCATCCACAAAAAATACAACAAATAACATGCATCGAAATATAAAGATTTGTGGTTAGCACACATACCTTTCTCCTATTGTAATGCGAACAATGGTCCTCTCCTCTAGTGTGTTGGGAGCCTTTTTCAATTTGCTCCGCCCCCGGTGTCTCTTGGAGCTCGCAGACCCCACAGAATCAAAGGCCTCCCACTCATCCTCCTCCTCCTCGTCGGCCCCCTCCTCGGTTCCACCTTCGCCTCCTGCAACCCTGCTCCTCCTCACTAAGCATCCCCCACCAGTCCATCTCCTTGTCAGTCTCTGAACCCGTGCCCTCCAGCCCACTCTCCTCCAAGCTTGTTGAATCCTCGTAGTCCTCGTCTGGCAAGCCCGCATTATCATCATCGGTCACCAGAACGAGGGGCCTCCTCCTGCTAGTACCTGTTGTGGGCACATGATAAATGTGTATGAGACTAGATATATATTAAAAAAATTGACAGCTCTATAAAGTATTAAGTGTAGTACCTGCTCTGGGCACCGACGACGCACCCTCCTGGTGTGAAGCGGTGGCCGGCACCTCGACAAGCTGCAGCTGTGGGTCGGTGGCGTCCACGTCAGCAGCCTCCGCGTGCTATGCGTCGGTGGCGTCCACGTCGGTAGCCTCCTCCTACCAGACTCCTCCTGCTGTGGAGAGGCAGCGGCCGCCGCCTCGGAAGCCCCCTCGTCCTGTCGACGCCTCGAGCCCTTCTTCCCAAAGAGGTTCTTGGGGCCCTTCACCATCTTCAAAGCCTTCTTCAAACGATATGACATCCTGCAAATGACAAAGATATATGTATGAGACTAGGTAATAAAATATATGACAATGATATGAACGCTCTATGAAGACTTTGTAGTCGTGGGCATTCATTCCATTTAATTTGCATTGGTCCATACTAACGGCATGACGAAGGCTCGTAGCATAACCATCTGGAAATTTCACCCTCTCCTTCATCCAGACTAGGATCCCCCTTACTTCGGTACGTGTCAGGCAGTATTTTGCCCTAGGTTTCATCCCATTTTCCAGGAGGTTCATCTCTAGTCGATCGCATATCACAGCGCAATCCAACCGAGCTTTTGTGTTATCTTTAGTCCTATGTTGGATGTCCCAGTTCGTGTTGACTAAGGCCTCACACATATTCTTCTCCTGGTGCATCAGGTCGAAGTTGTGAGGTCACTCGAGGTCTGCTATGGGGAAGGTTATAGATGCTGCACTTATGAGTCCAATGGTGCACCTTCCCATAGTCTTCGTCATTGTAACCCTTTTTTGTCAAACGTTCATGCCATTTGATGATATCCTCCACTTCTAAATGTTTTGGTGGTTGTTTGGTTCTAATAGTCTTTCCTTTACGAAACGCTTTTTCCCTCCTCCTAAATGAGTGATTGGGCGGAAGAAATCGATGGTGACAGTCAAACCAAGAAAACTTGCCCCCTTTTTCAATTTGAATGTCAACATAGCATTTAGGGCATGACAAAGGTCCATGTGTGCTCCAACCGGATGCACCACAAAGGTCCGACGACATAGATGGACCTATGTCGGCGGCTCCAGTCCAGGCCGCCGACACTGCCCAGCCCCCAAGCCCGCCCTCTCGCCTTAGCTCCCCCGAGCCCACGAGGACTTCGCTGGGTCCCCGGAAACTTCCTAGGACCATGCCATGGCCATTAGGCCACATTGGATCGAGGAGCGACGTCTCGGCTGGAACCCTAAGGCAACTTCCCTCACAACCCTAACGTTGTATCGGGTTTCGGGCTAGTTCGAGGGTACCATTCAAGAGGAAGTTGCCTTAGGGTTCCAGCCGAGACGTCGCTCCCCGGTCCAATGCGGCCTAATGGCCATGGCATGGTCCTAGGAACTCCTCGGGGACCTAGCGAAGGCCTCGTGGGCCCGGGGGAGCTAAGGCGAGAGGGCGGGCTTGGGGGCAGGGCAATGTCGGCGGTCTTAATCAAAGCCGACGACACAGATGGTCCTATGTCGGCGGCTTCATGTCAGGCTGCCAACATAGGTGCATCTGTGTCGGCGGTATTCCTCTAGGCAGACACTTGCCACCCCCCAAGCCCGCTTCTCGGCTTAGCTCACAGCCCCGAGGTCTTCACTAGGTCCCATGAGTTCTAGGACCATGCCATGGCCATTAGGCCACATTGGATCGGGGAGCGACGTCTTAGCTGGAACCCTAAGGCAACTTCCCTCACAACCCTAACGTCGTATCGGGTTTCGGGCTAGTTCGAGGGTACCGTTCAAGAGGAAGTTGCCTTAGGGTTTCAGCCGAGACGTCGCTCCCCGGTCCAATGTGGCCTAATGGCCATAGCATGGTCCTAGGAACTCCTCGGGGACCTAGCGAAGGCCTCGTGGGCCCGGGGGAGCTAAGGCGAGAGGGCGGGCTTGGGGGCAGGGAAGTGTCGGCGGTCTAGAGAAAAGCCGCCGATATTGACGCTTTCGCAAAACGTCCACCTGTTATGGTCATGCCGCCGACACTGCATAATTGGCGGGAGCAAAATTTTGAAATTCATCCGGCGGGCAGGAGGTGGCTGAGAAGTGTCAGCGGCTTAAGGCTGGCCACCAAAACTGATGCGGTCTGTGTCGGCAGCTTTGTTTGGGCCCCCGACATTGATCTTTCGGCGGCATTTGGCCGCCGACACTAAATTTTTTGGCCACCCACAGTTAGAGCGTTTCCTGTAGTGTGTGCTACCCCCCGCTGAGAGCGTGTGGTGTCCCTAGTTTGTCTTGGCGTCGAGTCCCAGCCTCGGTGCCAAAGGGAGGCCTTTATAGTCCTTTGGGGGATGCATTCAAGGTTGTCATGCCGCTGGCATTTGCGGCCCCGCTAATTAATGTATCAGTGGTTTGCACGAGGTCTTGGCTAAGACGTATCACTGTGTAGGGTTGATATCCGTCTTGACCACCAACCCAGGCCCACTACTGTGGCCGCAACGATGCGCCGGCCACTGTTGTGTCACCATTCCGATTGTCAGAAGGGTCTTGTTGGACTCATGGCTTCGCGGGGAAGTTACGCCCAGGGCGGACACATGCCCACCTTGTTAGCTTCAACATAGACACTTGCCAAACTGCATTACCAAATATTATGCTTCTCCGATATCGTTCGAAGCAAACAAATGCATCGGGCATAAGAGCCGCAATCTCAACCTTTTTTCGTTCTAATAAACCGTGCTTGAAGCAGCACATCAGGCAATCAGCAATTTAAGTTCCAATCCTGTTTGACCAAGAGTGTATCCACCAATTCCAACAGTGCTGAAAACTCCAAGCTATTAAAGCCTGCATGATACACACCGATGATCTCTCTCGGCTAGCAGATAGCAGCTTGCCATCGTCAAACCGAGACATGCTTCGATGACGCCTGCGACAGCTTGTCGTCCGCCATTGCTGCCTCCATCCTCGGATCGTGCCTGTACGTGTACCTCCAGGCGCAGTAGAGGTAGAGGAAGAAGGAGACAAGCCCGAAGAGCGCGAGGAGCCAGTAGAACCAGTCGAGGTGGCTGGCGTTGAGGTTGGCGCCGTCGAGCCACCCGTGGCCGCCGCCGCCGCCGCCACGGCGAGCGGTGGCGCGGTTGACCACCTGGATGAGGAAGCTCCCGAGCCAGGACGCGACGCCGAGGATGCAGAAGAAGATGGCGCCGCCGATGGACTTCATACCGGCGGAGGCCTCGCTGTAGAAGAACTCGAGCAGGCCGACGAAGGAGGTGACGTCCATGACGCCAAGCAGGAAGAACTGCGGCGTCAGCCAGAACACCGACATCGCCGGGGCCGTGCTCCGGCGGCGGCCCTCCACCACGGCGGCCACGACGAGCGCCACCACGTTGGACGCGAAGCCGACGCCGACGCGCTGCAGGTGGGTGATCCCGCCGGCGTAGCCCGTGGCGCGGCGCAGCCACGGCACGACGGCGCGGTCGTAGACGACGAGGATGAGCATCTGGAAGACGATGGGCACGACGAAAAGGCTCGCCGGGGGGATGTTGGTGGCGCCCATGCGGGTGTCCATGGCGCCGCCCTGCTGCACGGTGAAGGTGAGCAGCAGCGGGATGGGGAGGTAGCCCAGGACGGAGCTGAGGAAGATGGGCAGCATGCGCAGGATGATCTTCGCCTCCTCCACCTGTGTCACCGTGCACAGCGACCACCGCCGCGCGTCGCCGTCGTCCACCGCCGCCTTGTCAAGAAACCTTGTACGTGCGAGAGATTCTCTCCTTAAAAGTCAATACTCAGTGCGTAAATGCTGCCGAGACCGAGGAGGCACAAATGGACTACTCCATCAAACAAAATTATCTATTCTGAAATACTCCATCAAACAAAATTATCTATTCTGAAAAGTAAATTAGCAAAATATTCGATATGATCAAACTGGAAAAATGCATTGCTTTCTTGGATGGCCTTAATACCATTGAAAAAAAAAATCAATGAAATGTGCAAAGCCGACTACCAAATGTGTTGCTCTGCCTTCTTGTTGGAAGGCAGAGGAATTATCTTAATTGATTGAATTCACCACATATATCCATAGGTATGTATATCTTCAACGCTCTTTCTACCACTGAACAAATTATGAAACTGCAAAACCGATTATCAAATGTGTTTCTAAGTACTGCTGTGTTCCGAAAACAGCAAGTATTTTTTTTATGCGTGCTTAAACGTAATTCATCATATTGATTCGTGGGCAATTTGCACCATGTCACTCTAAACTTGTTTTAGTAGTGCGAGGTCACTGCATCGAGATAACACTAGACGATGGGTGAATCGGATGAATGCCATGCTAGTTCCCAACGCACTGAAAGTGGACTTGGTAACCGGCTGCTAGGAGCCGAAATGGCTGATTTTCGGTTTGACTGGACATCCTAGAATGGTTTTTCTCAGATTTTTGACTGAACACAAATAAACTCAGCTCATTTTTGTTCAAATTTAATTTTTCATGTGATTTTTAGTTCAATCTTTAATTTTAAAAATACAAGCCAAAAACTCCTGATAATCGGTTCTACCAGCCGTATTGGTGACCTCAGTTTGATTATTTTCTAGACCGGTTATCCGAAGCCAGAACCAAAATTGATGCCACTGTCATGTGCATTGTGACTGCGTGTCGGTCTTCTGGTGACTGTGGTTAACTCAATCCATTTTAATTAGTGACAAATAGGAGTAAATTAGGAAATTTTGATATAGGCAACGTAAGTCTCATGGCTCAGAGATCCAAATATTGTTAAATTTACTCTAAGAAATTGGCTTAATGGTAGGTGCTTGTTTTTGAGATTTATAATACACATGTGTTCAACTGATAATATTAAAAAAAAAAAGCATATGTACCAAAAAAATTATATAAGTTAAACAAAATATTGTTACGTAGTTAACCTAAAAAACTTATTAATCGGGTTTCTATCTAAAAACAACAATTAATCAATAAAAATTTAAAATTTAATGTAAACATACGTATATAAGTTTCTTAAATACCAAATAACTAAATTTCCACTATAAAACTAAGTAAAAAAATAGCGTAGTCAAACTAAAAAATAATCACCAAACTAAAAAACAATATAGACTAAACAAAAAAAAATAGCCATCTATCGAAAATCCAAAAAAAGATAGCTATTTAGCAAAACCTTTGCTCTAAAAGCTCACTTACTTGAGGCCTGGAGTTCTCTCTAGTGTCTCGATGCTGGCGGTGGTGCCACCAGAAAGCCCATGCATCTCCATCAAGCTGTCAGGCAATGGCAGCCTCCTCTTCCTGAAAGCCGCCACAAACACCTGTACCAATTACAAATTCCATATGTCAAAATCGAGTCTAAAAGGATTTTTATCATGTGTGCCATTATAAAGTGACTAGAAGTCACAATGGCCATTACAAAATCAATATTATTATAGATGTCATTTTAGAGAAATGTGTAGTTTCATAGATGCCATTACGGTCACTCTACATGATTAATATGTAACAAATACGGAGACTGCCATGTATGACCCACATGTCATCCTCTCCCCATCTTCTTCCTCCTCCTTCATCCCATGTGCTCCATCTCCGTCACCGACGAGTTCCCGGCGAGCTCTTTCCCCAGCGGTGAACTCAGGGGCTGATGGCGCCGCGCCTCACCACAGGATGCCGCTCGTTGCTGTTGTCGTTGCCGCCGGCCACCGCTGCGTGTGCGTCGCCGCCGTCGAGCTCCATGATGTCAGACGGGCCGCTCGTCGTCGCCGCCCGCCCGCCCGCCCGCCGAAGCGCCCTCGCGCCACCGCCATCGAGCTTCATGCCGCCGACCACCGTTGCCGTCGCCGCGAAGACGTCCGCCGCCGCCGACCACCACGCAGCTCCCTGCTGCCGTCGCCAAGCTTTGTTGAGGCCGCCGCCATCCCCCGCCACCGTCGAGCCTTGTGCGCACCGCCGCCGCCGAGCTCCATGCCTCCGGCCACCACTGGAGCTGGGGGAGATGGGGAGCAAGCCGGGCCGCGAGCCACCCTCTCCACCACCGGAAGGAGCTCGCTGGAGTTCCAACCGTAGAAGGGAGAGATTTGGAGGTGGGAGGAAGGAGGAGGAGGAAGAAGGTGGTGAGGGAATGACATGTGGGCCCCATCTTGTCAGACCGTATTTTGGTATTTTCAGCATATTTCAAGCTGGTATGTTCCGTATAGTGGCCATAATGGAATTCATGAAACTACACATGTCTCTAAAATGGCTTCTATGATAATATTGATTTTGTAAGCGCCATCGTGACTTTTAGTCACTTTATAACGGCACACATGATAAAAATCCAATCTAAATTTATCCAAGCATCTCCAATGCATGATCGATCAAACTCCATTTTTGTGATTGCCCTTTTAAGTTTTTGCCTCGCATATTATCAGTATACCTGAAGGATTCTGGTGAGGGGGCTCCCCGTGGGCACCTGGTGGCGGTAGAAGGGCAGGCCGGCGAGGACGGCGAGCATGCCAGCAAGCGCCATGAGCGCGGCGAGCGCGAAGCCGAGGTCCCAGCCCTCGTTGTTCTGCACCCACACCACAGACACGAGCCCCACGAGGCCCCCCAGGGAGACGCAGAAGGCGAACCAGTTGAAGAAGCTGATCTTGCCGCGCAGCTCCTCGGCGCCGCCGCCGCCGTCGAACTGGTCGCCGCCCAGCGCCGCCGCGCACACCCGCACCGACCCCTCGCCGATCGGGATCACGTACAGGCCCAGCGTCAGCAGGCTCAGGTTCCGCCCGCTGACCGCCGGGCACTCGCCCGCCGGGTGGCTCGCGATGTCGCACGGCGGCGGGTGCAGCCATGGGAAGTGCGCCTGGCATGCCAGCAGCATGTATCCCTGCCCACGCATACCAGGAAACGATCACTAATTGTCATCGTGCACCGACAAATTCATCGAAATTTTTTTAATTATGAACATAATGATATGTATACTTGTTTAATAAAGGATATCATCGACGTGCGAATAAGGTGACAATCATGACATAGGATCTATATATATATACTTGGGAACCGGCTTAGACATCAAGTGATATGAAAATAAAAGATCAAACTGTAGATCAGACATTTTCATAGGGTATATAAAAGATCCAACAGAAAATAAAATAGATATGAAAAAAAATTGAGTGGGACTTCTCTGAAACTCCGAGTCGTCTGATAATTAGTAAAAGTGGTATACTTGTCGATCAATGAATTAAGAGTAGCATGGAGTACTTGCCAGGATCTCGATGGGAGCGAAGATGAGGATGGTGTAGAAGCGCTTGACGTAGGAGTCGGAGAGGAAGGCCCCGAGGAAGGAGAAGACGCAGAGCGCGCCGAAGAAGTTGGCGGCGGTGGTGGATGCGTCGGCGATGCCCATGTGCATCGTGCCATGCAGGTAGCTCACTATGTTCAGTATCGTCGGAATGTTCCCCATGTTGGTCATCACTATCAGGACTGCATGCCAGCCAGCATATATAGTGGATCAGCGCATATATATATATCTGTCAGTAACCTAGCTTTGCATACTCGGCTAGCAACAGACTTCCAAAAACTATATTTCACAAATCATCGAAAACACACTATCCATATTGTTCTCAATTTTCTTCAGAAGCATGCACTGTCGCTCACTTCTCTTGCAACACTAAACGAAGTCTTTAAATTTTAAAATTAAATATTTCAGGTACTTCAGCACAGCCTTTCTGTGGCAACCAAAAAGAATTAAGCTAGATGCATGGTCTCAAGCTACTTACAGTAGATGAACATGGCTGCTTTCACACCGCCATGCCTCTTAGGGTTAACCGGCCTTCTTCTCCAATCTACAAGGCCATGCAAAGCCATGGCTCTACCTAGTTCACTCACAACCTATGCAAGAGCTGTCTAGCTCACTGGCCTTGATCAGTTGACTCTCTCTCCCCCTGGTGAGCAGAGCATGCAACGAGTGTGGCTTGTGCTGGACCTACATACTGGTGGTACCGTCTTTATAGCCGGGGAAGATCGATCAGCACTGAGCAGCTCATTGGCACTATTTGCGGATACGCAAGGGCAGGAATAAAGCGGGATTGCTATTTGGCAGGCGCCTGCAATTTGAGCTTTTGTGCAGACGCGTCCTTCCAAACATCAGCACCAGTTATTGCAGGCGCCGGACACCAGCGCTAAAAGTTTCAGTTTTTTAAAACATTTCTTCCGGTGAATAGAAATGTGGAACAACAATATAAATTTAGTGGAACTTTTAGTTTTCTGTTTATTATTATTTTTTGTTTATTATAGGTTTATTTTTGTTGTTTTGTTTATTATAGATTTATTTTGTTTTCTGTTTATTATATATTTATATTGTTTTTTATTATATATTTATTTTGTTTTTTGTTTATTATAGATTTATTTTGTTTTTGTTTATTATGTATTTATTTTTGTTATAGCAAAACTGTGAAATCGTGTCGGCGCTAAAAGTTTCAATAAATTTATACCGTTTTTTCACATTTTCAGTTACTGGAAGAAACGTATTATTATGGTGGAACTTTTGAGCCTGCACAAAAGTTAAAATTGCAGGCGCCTGTCAAATAGTCTATCCCAGAATAAAGTAGGCAAACTAAGGTTATGGTGCTTATTTTTCTTCATGATGCTGACAAGTTAATCGCGGCCTCGTCCCAGATAATTGCGAGGGTGCCGCCGGCTACCGAATCACGTTTTGGATTTGATTTGATACCTTGGACTTTCGATCGCTAATTTGTCATACGTAAGGTAAGTTTACGTACTCTTTGGTTCTAATTTCTTCGTGGCCCTGCAGGTTTTACCACCAAGCATTCAAGAATCATGTCAGTCTCCATAACAAATTTCTCTTCAAAACAATGCTATAGATATATATCTTTCGTTTTCACTCAACATCATGTCAATCTCCATAACAGATTAATTGGTATAGTACCTAGCTAGCAACTTGGCTTAAATGCTGGCGACATGACAGTATATATTTCCCCCCTTTTCAGCCCTATAGTCCACTCTTTGACTATCTAGCTTGTCTACCTCCTGCTGAAATGATAGCCCTATGTTCGCTCTAGAATCCTTGAAATTCCTGCATTAAAACAGGCGGAAGAGAGACACATCTGTACTGCTTAAATTTTAATATTGGATCCAGACTGCGGTACATTAACAAGAAAGTTATATAACTTAGCCACTTAATTGTGTGATTCATGCTATATATAAGAAACAACAAATATACTGGTCCTATATATGATAAATTAAACTTAATTATATTATCATACTCACTTGGTTTTTTCAAGGGATAATGCTTGAATTATCTTACCACGATGCACATTAAAAATTCAATATTGTTTTTTCTTTAAAACAAGTTCATTTTAAAATTAATATGATATAAATAAGTAGTTGATGAAAACAACTGAATGAAAAATAATAAAACACAATTGTCATGAAAAATATTGGCTATAGGTCAAGTCCCACTAGCTAGGTAGAGGAAACAAGTCCCCATAGTACATTGTTATTTAAAGTATTTGGGGCCGGGTTAGTGGCAAGTGGTTGCTTTTTAGATTTATGTTAGTCACATATCCGAGACTAGTCTACACATACTAAAAGAGAATAAAAACATGCATATCAAATTTTATTGAAGGTTACGAAATATATCCATGTAGTTAGCCCAACCCCCTCCTTCCAAAACAAAAAAACACTTACAAACCAAATAAAAAACAAACCAATCAATCAATGAATCGCTAAAAAAACTCCTACCTCCTCTTGTCTTCTCCATTTTTCCTCGGCAGTCACCAGTGATTCCCTTCAAAAACATCAACATATTCCCTTCTATTGTCAAGACTGGTTGTTGCCATTTTTGTCTATCAGAGCACCCTAGCCAAATAGGCTTGTAGCCCCGCCTAATGGGTTTTTCCACCTATGTATAACACTTCACTAGTTTTCAAATACATACCTGTAGCACGCCTGTCCATACATAATATTTCACTTGATTTTTAGTCTCGCTTTGTCTAAAAGGATTAGCATAGTATGCTTCCTCTCCATTTTTCCTGACCAAGTCACCAATGATCCCTCTCAACAACTTCTTCATCCTCTCTTCTATTCTATCGTCAAGATTGATTGTTGACATTTTGGCCTTGTATGTCTTAAGAGTCCAACCCACATAAGGGTCCAGCCTAGTCATGGGTAACACTCACTTGTGCCAAAAGGATTAACTTATGATGCAATGTTTATGTTCACCTAGAACTATGTATTGCTGCAACTAGGGATGGCAATGGGGACCCGATCCCCGATCCGCGGCGGGGAATTCCCCTATTAGGGGACGGGTATGGGGGCCATTGCTCCCCCGCGGGGATAAAAACAGGGAAAATTCATCCCCATCGGGTATCGCGAGGACGGGGACGGGGAAATATTTTCCCCGCGGGGACCCGGCCCAAGACCCGATATAGTTTATGTGCCTGGTTTAGCCCACTGGTTCAAAGGAACAATCAGGCCCATTCGTGACCACGTCAATCTACAATGGCCCAGCCCACAGCCCATGTCATTCCATACGCCGCCAGTCCGCCTGCTCGTGCGTGTTCATCACGTGGCGGCGGTGCGAGCCCTAGCGGCAGCTGCGAGGCCATGCGACGGCGACGGCTTTTTCGAGGCCAGCGGCGGCGGCGGCAAGGCTAGGCGCGACGGTGGCAGCGAGGCGAGCGACGACGCGGCGCGCGAGCAAGCGGCAGCGACGTGACGTCGTGAGGCTTGGCAACGAGGGCGGCGACGGCGAAGCCATGCGACGGCGACGGCTCGAGCTCGCATGGGGACCGGCTCAACACCACGCGGCCCCGTCGGGTCCCCGTTCCCCAGACGGGGACGGGGATGGGGAGAAATTGTCCCCCGAAATGGGGACGGGGATGGGGAGCGAGGAAAATACTGCGTCTCGGGGCCGGGTACGGGGGAGCACTCCCCGTAGGGGATGCCCCCGTTGCCATCCCTAGCTGCAACTCTATCTAGACTAGCAAAAGTGGTATTATTCCGCCATAAATCTACGTGGGTCATATGGGCCTCACAAGTTAATGAGTAGAGTGATACACTTACAGCCCAACCTGACTAAAGGGTTGGCATAGGCATGCAGAAAACCTCACTTAGGCCCAAAAGAGTTAACCCAAGATGTAATGTCAGGTTCATGTGTCATTATATATTGGTGCAGCTACTTCTATAGTAGAGAAAGGTGGTACTATATATTCTACCACGAATGATCCATGTGGGCCACACAGGCCTCATATATCAACAAATCGATTGGTGTATTACTTCACCTCTTTTCTGGGTTGGTGTCCATGTCAGCATGCCCTCATCAGTTTGAGGCATAAGCCCGAAATGTTCAAAATCATCCCTCGGCATATAACTTTGCATCTGGTGTCAGTCCTTATGCCATATATCGTGTGAACAACCCATATATATAATAACTTGGCCTAAATTTGTTTAGAGCCCAGCCTATAGTCTACTCTTGCGCATGCATCACTTGGGCTTGTTAGCCTCACTTTGTCCAAAAGAGTTAGTCTGGGTGCTCTAAAACCGGGAAACCAAACCCTCGATCTCTTTATACCCACAACTATATATCCAGAAAATAAATTCTATAAAAAACTAGTTATTATAGAAAATCAATTAAAGAATAATCCAAACTAATTTTCCCTAAGTACTTACTTATTTAACCAATAAAAGACATCCTACCACAAAATATTTGCACATAAGTTTATGCACAATCATATATTTGTTGCATATTTGGATTCTACATAATTTTTTAAAAAATAGATATTTAGTTTTCTATGATTTTCTCTGGTTTATTAGATTTTCTAGAATTTATTTACTTGAAAATCTTATTGACTAGGACACGATATCCAAAACTAGGTAGTTTTAGTTCGAGGGGCGAAGTTGCCCGGTATAAAAAGTTTAAGGGTTTGTTTGCTTGCTTTTGGAGGAAGAAAAACCAGATTCCTATAATTGTTAAGGGGGCAAAATCAATAAATAGTACAAGCCCGAACACGCGCGTCGTTCGCTCGCCACGTGGCTGGCCTCCCCGCCCAACGCCGTCACGGCCGTCCAATCGCGCGCAGTAGTCAGATCTGGCCGTCCATTCGATTTTTATGTATAAAATAATTTTTTCGCGCAAAAAACCACAGCTCGGGTGGTTTGCCGGGCTGGCTAGCAGAGGCAAATCTCACTACGGAGACTGCGGTTCGATTCCCAGCCAGGCGCCAAATTTTTTGGCTTTTTCTTTTCCACTGCGTCCGCACACGCACGTTTCCCGCCCGTTTCACGCGAGCCACGGGCGCGCCCACGTGTCTAGTTTCCTACATTCTACATTAACCAATGCACACATGGCCACGTGGGCCTCACAAATCAACACAGCACAGTTTTTTATAACAAAAAAAAATCGACCTCTATTTTAGGAGTATGGAGCCTTTATAAATTAGCATTCTCATACCAGCATGAAGAAAATAGGCAAGATATTTGGAGTTAAACATGACACCAACTAACAAGCCGAGGTATTCATTCTAGTGATGATCGAATAGACTATTATTATTTTTACTTCTTTGTGATATATGTAAAGGCTAGAGCAATTTTCATTATTTTTTAAAAAAATCAAGGTTACCTTTCTATTGACTGAAGCGAGGAAAGATATACATCTATGATTTGGCGAGGCTTATCTAGTTAGTATGTGTCAAGTCCTGTCTCTCGTGACCAGTAGCTCCAACTTATTTGTGCGGCGACTTCATCCGTGCATTGCGTTGCGTAACTTTTACATGGATGGCAACCAATCTATTTCTATGTGTGGTATCATGCTATGGCGATCAGCGGCGAGTGAATGGAAGCCACAAATTTTTTTAGCTTCTTCACGCCGAAACCCCTCACGAAAGCACACAAATAGGATGACCAAGCTATGGATGAAGCTTGGCTCCAAAATCAAAGCAAATCTTTTAGAGACAAACCGACAAACATGTGGTGTCTCTTGATGAAGATCAAACTACAACCATGCTTATGGATGTATTGCGGATCATCAATATCTTAGAATGGTATCTCATGATGAAGCACGAAGTTTGACTCCAAAACACCATTGAAAACCTCTGTAGGCAATACATTGAACACTTGGAGGGTGAAAAGTGAAGAGCTCAAACTAGACCTGATCATTTGTCGGGTTTAGACGGGTTCGGGTCAGGTTTTACAAAACCCGACGAAAAATTGATCGGCCCGAGCCCGACCTAACCTGACCCGAAACCCAAACCCGAACGACTGGTTTTGCAATTTTCTCGGACCTGAGCCCAACCCGACCTAACCCAGTGCACTAGTCGGGCTAGGTTGGGCCGAGTTTTTTTGGGTTGAGTCCGTCGGGCAAAGCTATTGATGAACAGGTCTAGCTCAAACTATGGTCATGCTAATGGAAAGAAGATGATCAAGATGATATATATGGGTAACCCGCATCCTAGCATGAACCCCAAAACACGCACAAACAAGGTACGAAAAAATCCCTGTGAAAATAAAAAAAATTAAAACAAACTCCGATCTAAAAGATCCTCATTATCAAACCAACTAAAGGAACTAACTTTTTAAAACTAAACCATGATCCGAACTAAATGGAAACTGAAAGATCGAAACTTGCGCACAATAAAAAACAAAATCAAGAACCGCACATGATCATGAACATGATCATCAACACAGTAGCAAACTTTTTGATTTTTTATATATTTTTTATGTTGCTCTAATGAAAAAGTTGTTAATATAAAAAGAACGTGTCTCAAAATTCTTTACAATTACTGTGTATAACACTTAATTTTTGAGGACGAAAAACCTCCAAAAATACAAAAAAAAAAAAAAACTACAAACGAGACAAAACTGCGCCCAAGATCCAATAACCACCCTACCGGGTCCGATGGGACTGGACCGAATCCGATGATTACCTAACCAACTCCAGTGAGACACAGAGAACACGGATATCCAAGTGCTTAAGGCAATAAGGTTATTGTCCTCCACTGGACGGGGTCCGATGAGCCCCCGAAAACCACCGGAATGGCTTGACATTGTTCTGTAGGCCATCAAGACTCGGTTCGGTGAACGTTGGACTGGGTTTGGTGAACCCGTTTTCACTCAAACTCATTAAAACATCTTTTAAATCATTTCTTGAACCAAAATCTCAACCAAAAAAAAAAAAACAATGACATGGTCAAATCCTCATCATAAATAAGAAGTTATCTCCGCATGGCCTCACTCTATGCTAGGTAGCTTGCCTGTACGACTATTGAACAGTGTGCTACGAACTTATTGAGTAATCCTGTCATGTCAAACCGCAAATGATTTCTCATAGACATGCCCGTTGAACGTGATCCCAAAGGTTGTGACCGTGTGCGGCTTTGGCCTTTTGGCCATTAACTAGCTAGTGTGTGGCAATGCTGGGGTAGGCGAACGTGCCAGATCCTAGGTGTATATATATGGCTTGGTATGCATGCTTAAAGGTCTCTATATATTTTGATTACATATCCTGTGCACATGGAGGGGTTGTGCACATATGCACATATTAAATCAGGTCCGTTCAGCCACATCCAACGGTAGCTCCTCCTCGCCGCCGGCCGCTCCCCTCCGCCACCGGCCCCGCCCTACTCCTCCGCCGCCGGCCCCGCCCTATTAAATCCGTCGCTGCTCTTTCTTCCGCCGCCGCCGCCGTGGGTCGCCGCCGTTAATGAGCCACCGCCGTCCGCTGGCTGCTCTTCCTCCGACGCCGCCGTTAAGTGAGCCACCGCCGCCGCCGACGGCGCGGGTGCCTCTGTGGCGGCGGCGACGGAGCTCCACGGGCGGCGGCAGCGGCGAAGCCTCCACGGGCGGCGACGACGGCGGAGGCGCGAGGGTTCTCTGCTCGATCGGGAGGGCAAGGATCGATTGGGAGGGGCAGGGATCGTTGGATGTGGCTGAACGGCCCTGATTTAATATGTGCATATGTGCACAACCCCTCCATGTGCACAGGATATGTACTCATATATTTTACCCTTTCCTTAGTGCTAATACCTATAAGTGATGCGACTATATGCAGGGACATACTCTTTATTTTGCAGCTATAAAATTTGAGGCAAGTGATATATGTATCGGTTTTGCTCAATGGCGATCGCTGGCGGCAGTTCACCCGCCAGCGAAGCCGCCCAGCGATCGCCTGTTCTACTCCATTGCAGGCGGGGGATGAGGAGGAGGGGGAAGAAGGGGAGGAGGAAGGAGGAGCATACCTGCCGCCGTCGAGCTCCCGTCGACCTCGCCGCCGCCTCGAGCTTCGCCACCGGCCGGTTCGGTTAGGGAATATTAGGGTTTTGGGTTAGGGAATATATTTGGCCGGGGGTGTAGAGGAGGTCGGGAGGCGGCGGACCGGCGGTGGGTGGGGCTCGTCGAGGCGGCGGCGGGCAGGGCGCCAGAGCCGGGAGGAGATGGCGGTCGGGCGCGGTGGCGGGGGTGGAGTGGAGGCTATGGCTGGGTTAGGGTGGGGGGAAGCGTCGGCGGGGCGGGCGGGCGGCGGGCGGCTAGGCGCCAGGGCAGCGGCGGCCGCAGCAGTGTGGCGAGGCGGCGGGAGGAGGAGGAGGAGCGCGGAGCGAGCAGGGGGAGGAGTCGGGGTCAGGCGCCAGGGGTTAAGGGGAGGAGAAGGGGAAAGGAAGAGAGAGAGAGTGGGGGACGCGGGTTGATCTGGGCCGTTGGATTAAGATCCAACGGCCCAGAAAATCGACTGGGCACCCCTATAGGGGCCCAGTCGACTGTGTACAAGTCGGTTCCTATATGTATTCGTCCCCTTTTTACAAATATTTGACGGAGTTTTCATATTGAGCATAGGGGCCATTCGAGGGGTACCCCTAAGGCGTTCCCGAGGGCAACTTCGGGGACGATCAAGTCTCACTGCCAAAAAGCCAGCATTATCGTAATCTTCAATTCTACATAGTTATCTTTTGCTCACTGGAAACAGGCTCTTCACGATGACATCACTCTGATAGTTTTTAGAGTGAATGAACTTTTAACTTCTTCAAATAATTTTTGAAGACATTCCTTTATAGTCTAATTTTTCTTGTACATATGTAAATATTATATACACACACACGATAGAAGTCTCTTCTATTGTTTTTTTCCTAAAAAGTAGAAATAAGAGTGCCTATCATAAAAGATTGACACAACTCTAGCCACACAAATACGCAAAACACCCAACACGTTTCATTTCAAATTTAGAAAATATTCCCTATTTATGTAGTATGGCATGGTTCAAAAAATTTTATTTAAAAATTTCATATAGCTTTTGTTGCATTCTATATGTTTCATCTTATCTTGCCTCATTTCGTTCTATCCAATCCAAACGAGCTCGCATCATCAACCAACACACTCTTAGATGGTGTAGGAGATGGTATATCCACATGGTTTAAGGATGACCTAGACCTTCGACCTATGTTAATAGTACAAAACAGCTCTGTTTGAAAATAATATTGCTCTTGTCAATATATCTGACTTATTTGACTTATATGTGTATCACTACAAGGAATTCAATCTATTGCAACGACAATTTTTGTTGTATTAAGCCCAAAATTATGGCAATATGTGCATATTGTAGCAAAAAAAAATCATTGCAATAATCTCCGTGGTAATAAGAAGTTGCAACGATATCAAAATCATGGCAATAAATTTCTTTATTACAACAATATGATTGTTGCAATAGCTTATCGTTACGTTTGTGAAATCGTTGCTATAACTTATTGCAACAGATATTATTTCATAGCAATATCATAATGCAACAAAATAGAATTCGTGGTAAAAACTTATTGCAACAACCAATAAGTCACATAGAAAAACTAATACGTAGATTTTAGGATTCAAACCCACAACCTCTTGACTTAAAGTAATCTCACCTAACCAGCTCACCTCGTATGACTACTTGTCTCAAATGTATCATGTTTTCGTTTTGACCTGTTTTCATGAACATATTGCAACGAAATAAATATTGCAATGTGCCCAATATTGTTGCAATATGTATATATTGCAACGAAATCAAAATCGTTGCTACCCATAGCATTAATCAACCATCTGTAATCGCTGCAATAGCTGAAATTTTTTTGCAACAATATAATTTTGTTGTGATAGAAGTTAGTTATTGCAATAGTTTATTTTTTGTTGCAATAGTAGCTAGTTAATAAAACAATTTCTTTTTCATTGCAATACATTCAATTTATTGCAATAAAAATAATAAATAATGCAACAATTCACGATTGTTGCGATATATGAAACTTATTACCGCAAAAAATATTATGTGGCAATAGCATTGGCTATAGTAACAAAATTTATTTTGTTGCAATCACTGTGTGGTAATAGGTACAATCCCTTGTAGTGTATTTACTTATCTTCATTTAAATTTAAAATAATTTGGTTTTTTGAATCCGGTTTTTCCTTATATCAAATACTTCTAAAATCTCTAAAACACAAGTCGAATGAGGTGAATCCGACTCTCGAGGCTACCTCAAAAAGCTATTGAAGCTAGAAGATAGCTAAATAAGTCGATGAGTCAAATAAGATGAGTTGAGAGAAACAAAGTGATCCAAAGCTAACTTATGCTTCTAAAAAGCACAAAGGTCTTTTAAACGATACAACTCTAGAAACTATTTATTTAAAAAAAGCGCAGGCCTGATAAAAATCTAAAGCATATCAGGACTAAGCTAGCTTTTAATTTGGTACCATTCCACTCATAGATAGCATACACGTTTGTAATCATGTTTTTGCTATCGTGCTCATTCCCTGGTGCCGTGGTGCCTCACACCAATATCACAGTTCACTCCTCACACCATCAATCCATCATGCACCCTTGTCGCCCTTGGGCCCCTCGTCTCTTACCCCTTCGACGTCGATGTTTGTCGTGATCATCCTCATCCTCACCAACAGCCGTTGTCATCGTCGTCTTAGGTTACACAGAAGGGCAAAAGTCATCATTTGTATTGAGGGCATTTTAGACATTTCATAACTTAGAATAGCCAACCAACCTCAACAAAAGCCAGAATATCAGACGACGCCGAGTCGTGGAGAAAAGAACTACGATCATCTGTTATAGTTATTTTCATGCCATAAAATCAAATGCAATTTAATAAAAAATAAAAAAACCTATTTTATATTATGGACTATCGTGTTTCTTTTGCGTAGCCTTCTGAACTATAAAGTCAGATATTATAAAACACAAAACTTAAGAACAGGTACAAATAACCCTTTGGGAACGATTTTGAAGATTGTTTCACCACTTGGCTGTCCATATGAAAAGATCTGCCACCGTGTCATCATACGTGGCATTGACATCAACAGGCCCACATGTCATTCTCTCTCATCTCTTTTACCTCACTCCTCCCCTCTCTTAGATCCCTTTCTCACTCATCCCGAGCCCTTCTGTCCTCTCTGTCTCCCGTCATCATACGTGGCATTGACATCAACAGGCCCACATGTCATTCTCTCTCATCTCTTTTACCTCACTCCTCCCCTCTCTTAGATCCCTTTCTCACTCATCCCGAACCCTTCTGTCCTCTCTGTCTCCCCCAGTCTCCCTCTCACTCTCTGCACGGATCGCTAGCCATCGCCTCCTCACCATGCATTGGTGTTTGTCTCTTCACATGCAGGTCGTCACCTTGCCACACACTAGATGGTATATGCAGTGGCAGCACAAGAATAATGAGGAAGTGTGAAGCATTGGTTGTGACAAAGGGATGCTCACCGTCGAGATAGAGATGACAGTGGCGTCGATCTAGGCATGGAGCAAGGGCGAGGGTTGAGCACAGTGCCACATATTAAGGCTGGGCGTGCACATCATATGAAGTAGGGGCGATATGCATATGGTAGGGACGTGTGAAGTGGTGGAGGCGACGAAGATGGTCACCGACAAGATCTATTTGATGTTGCATTGAATTGGGCGTGAAATAGGGCTAGAGGCCAAGCACAAGAACAGCATGCAATATGATTGTGTAGCAACACAGAGCAGGGGGCGGCCAACAATAGAATGATGACGCCGTTGATCTAGGGGGGAGGCTGAGCATAAAGCACTATGTCGGCACCCGATTTACAAGATCGGATTCCACCTGCGTAAAGACGTACTAGTCCCAAGGATCATGGCTAGTACACACAGTTATACATAAATGGTACATTACCAACGTTCTGATTATTACATAGAGGGGAACTTAGTCCAATACATTACACAAACAACGGCTCGCAGGCTGCAATACAGAGTACACAACGATACAAGCCTATTGCAACATCTACTAGATTTATTTATTCCACAGACGCGAGGGCTGTAGGAACACGCAACCCTACTCTTCATAGTCTTCATCGGAGAACGCCTCCGGCGGGCCGTAGTCGGACAGACCAGCTGTTGAAATTTTCAAAAGGGAGAGGGGAAAAACGAGGGTGAGTACAAATTGTACTCGTAAGTCGGGAATGATGCGGATGTGGTTTAGTACAAGGAGAGCTTAGGATATTTTGCGGAAAAACATTTATTGGCCTAGTTTTTGCAAAGCATTTTGAAAATATTAAACCATAAAATTTTCTTTTGGGCTCTTCTTAAATTACTCTCGCCACTTGGCATCATTGCCATTGCGAGATCAAAATCCTTTCTTATTTCTTTTCTCAAAACGGCTAGGTCCAATCCGCGAGAACAATTTCCGATAGGTCGACCCCCAATCCGGAATGTAGCTGGTGGCACCTAACTCAAACGAAAACTTTCTCAAATTCTTTACTCATCTCAAATCCTTCTTTTAGAACCCTTTTCTAAAACTGGTTTTAAAAATGAAGAACTACCATATGAACAGTCCCTTCGCACGCTCGTAACCGTGAGCACAGCTATCATGATAGTTTTAACTCTGCAGAGTGGGTACGCTTTACCCTCGAGAGGCTACGCACCAGAAGTGTTTCGCCACAAGACCGCTAACCACAAGGGCTAACGACCGGGCCCGTCCCCTAACGGGGCTCGAGGTCGTACTGTTATGACTTAGTTCGTAGGATCATAGGACGAACAGTCTTTAAACTAAGGGAGAGACGATATTTTAGCCCAGTTTTCTCGAAACAGTGCCGCACTGCACCAACCGACAAAAATGTCTCCCCCTAGTCGAAAGATTTTTGGGGTAAGAGGAAAATCATTTTTCCTACCAGGCATCACCCTTGATGCACTACCTTTAAATCAAATTTCTCCCAGACTTTTCTCAACACTTTAACATTTTCACACAAATGATATTAATTCACGTAAAAGGTTTTTAAGCCTTTATTCTACCACAACGGAGTGTCTAAATATAAACAATTTATCTTTTAGCCTTAGGTTTTAATTCTAACATTATTTCTACCTTTTTCTCCTAGGTCATGATAACTAAGTCTATCAAATACGTCGATTACCATTTTAAACTAGCATGCATATTTTCAGATCTAATAAATATTTTCTAAACAACCCAAAATGGCTCCACGATATGATCGAAGGGGAGACTTGCCTTGATCGGTTCCCGGGAAAGCGAACGGAGCGTCGACGATCGGGTCTTCAAACCTTGACCATCTACTCGCACGAACACCCATGCAAAGCAATACAACATCCATAAGAAAAATATTTGATGTCTTGCTGTTTATGAAAAATGCAGCAAACCCTATTTTCAATGCAATTTTTATTTACAAGGAAAACTATGAAAATTGCTTGTGCACACATGAAATGATGCAAATCCTAAACTATGCATTCAACTACCAAATGCATGCTGCATGGATGGTGTGCAATTTAATATTTTCTAAGGTCCAGAAACTTTCAAGGTACTGTTGTGAATTTTACGGAATTTTTACAACGCATTTTGCTATTTTAACAATTGCTTCAGCTCAGTTTTGATCTTATACTCCCAGAATATTAGAAAAGGGCCTCATCTCGGTTGGGTGGGCTGACCCAAAATCAGCTCGGCCCAGCCACTGCAGAGAGAGAGAGAGAGAGAGAGAGAGAGAGAGAAGGCCATCCCCTTCTTCCACCTCTGGCCAAGGCGCCGAGAGGGAGAGGGGCACGGCCAGGAGCTTCCGGCAACCACGGATCGATTCACCGGTAGGGGAGGCAGAGAAAGTCGAGGCGACGCTGGCGACGGTCTCGGCGGTACCAGAGACGCACCAGGCGAGCGGCGCGCCGGAGAGGAACCGAGACGGCGCTGAGGCTTCGGACCTGCGCGGAAACGAGAAGAAGGTGGTGAACGTGAAGCCCAGGCGAGGCTCACGGCCAAGAGAAAACGGGTGAAACTCACCGGCGAGCTTCAAACCACAAGCGAGGCGCAATGGCGTGGTGAAACGAGGAACAGCGGTGGTATAAATAGAGCTGCCCCCATGGCAACACTCGGCATTGAATGGCTTACCGGCGAGCACAGCGGCACGAGGACAGGCACTGTGGCGGCATAGGGCGTGGACACGACGGCGGTCATGGCGACAAGACAGCGACCCGACGAAGAAGAGAGAGAGCAAGTGGCGCGCTGGCGTGCAGAGGGTGCAAACACGGTACTCGACGGGCAAGGACGAGCATTGCTCACCAAGCCGGTGTGCTGTGCGGCCAAGGGGACACGGCGGCACGGAGAGAGCGTACGGCGCCTAGGGAAAGAGGAACACAGCTACGCCTAGGCGAAGAGGCGCGGGAGGCTCAGTGCACATGTTGCCTCGCCGGGTTTTTGGCGCGGAAGGAGTGCACGACGCGACGGAAGGGACAGAGAGAAGAGGTAGTGGCGAAGGGTGTCGGCACAAGCACGGGAGGGAGAAAGCAAATGGGGAATGAGCAAGGAGTCAACGAAGAGGACCGGGGTTAGGGACGAATCTGACAGGTGGGGTCCGAGGAGCGGGACCCGCATGGCAGCGAGACAATAGAGAGAGGGAGAGAGGATGCGGTCGGGCGGCAAGATGGGCCGCAAGAACCTGGGCCGGGACGGCGCTGGGCGGCCCAAGTAGGAAAGCAGAGAGGAAGGAAAGAGGAGGAAGATGGAACGGGCCGGAGGAAAGCCCACTGGATTCGAACATAATTCAAAATAATAAACTTTAGGAATAGGCTTTTAAAGAAATATCATATATCAAACAACATACTATATTTTGCCAAAAAGGTTTTCACTTTGGAAATTTTTAATACACACATTCTTATTTTAAGGACGATGCATGCAATGATGATGCCATGATGCTAACCATAATAAATACTTTAATCTTTTTAAATCATGCAGATTAAGAAATTATTAACGTGCCAAATTGATTTTCAAAATTTGGGATGTTACACACTACCAGGGAAACAACCTTTACTCTCGGTTGGCAACTGGTTTTAGTCCCGTTGCCAAACCGGGATAGCTCCTAGGGACTGAAGGTCAAGGCCTTTAGTCCCGGTTTCCCCAACCATGACAAAAACTTACCACAGTGTAGAAAATATCTAAAAAAATATGGCTAACTCAAGACCCGAACCTAAAACCTCCTACCACCATGAGACTTCACACTCACCCTTCTAACCAACCCATCCAGCCACGTGCATATACTAGACTAGGATATGCATTCCTTTTGAAGTATGTGCCCGTGCCAGCTGGCATGTATTCGTCTCCCAAAGCGCTCATCTGTCTCGGTTCGTGACACTAACCGGGACTAATATGGGCGAAAAATCATGTTTTTAGCCCAGTAGCCATGAACCGGGACTGATGCCACTATCAGTCTGGGTTCGTGGGATAGAAGGCCCGTTCCCTAGTAGTGAGGGCGTGGAGCAGTGCAACATCCAGATGACGACGACATCGGAGAAGGAAGCTATGCGAGGAAACAAAAAGGCAAGCGGTGGGGACACCCCACGACTGGAAGCGAGCGGTAGGGGCAGCGGCAGGAGAGGCGAGAGGGAGAGGTAGAATAAGAAGGAGGAGGAAGGATTAAAGAGTCTTACGTGTGGGACCGCTGACATGTATTTATTTAGAATTGGTCAAACCACCTTCGAAACAGCCTTCAACGGTTATTTGCAATGGTTTTAGGTTTTGCTTAGAATACTAAGTTTTATAGTTTAGGGGTTATGTAAGTGAAGCGCTATAGTTCATATGTAAAATAATTTTTTAAAAAAATATAAAAAACAACTCTCTGACCAAATAAGACGACAAGACCATCACTTAATATAGGAGAGAAGACATGAAATGTTGTAACGATAGTACCTCATAAAGCTGACTGGTGGTTTATGTTGCAAAACCTTGCTACCAGATGTAGTGCAAGGCGTAGATGAACAATCACGCATGCATAGAGGAGAAGAAGACGAGATGTAGGGTTGAAGTCTGTTTTATTAATTTCTTAGGTTAATCATACAGTGAGTCTCCACCTATATTTATAGTGATAGATAGCTTATGGATTAGGCTAGATCCAATACGGATAGCCCAACAGTAGGTCGAGTAGAATACAAACTCTAGCCTGTCTAGGGGTTCTGTAACAGTTTATTATATTTTGAATTCAATCCAACCATCTATCTATTATATATATAAAGGAAGGGGAAAAGAAGCCACCACGTTCGTCCACATCATCCAAATTATTTCAGCCGTTCAATCAACGGTGGGACCAAATTATAACGGCCAAGATCAATCAAAGAAATTCTCACATAAATCAAGAAAAAAATAAAAGATCTATGACGTTGATTTTGTGGGGCTGGATTATAACGGCTTAGATTAAAAGAAGAATATTAGAAATTCGGATTAAATACTAAAGATGATACAATATGGTAATTTTATCCGCTCAATTAACTGTGGGACCAAATTATAACGGGATAGATTAATCAAAGAAAAAATAAAAGATCTATGCGGCTTAGATTAAAAGAAAATATTAGAATTCATATTAAATATTAAAGTTGATATAATATATTAGAGATAAACTCTAAATCCGATCTGATATGTTAGAGATAGATTATGAGTTAGAGATAAACACTATATACCAAATCAAATCTAGCCGCGCAAACGCGCGGGTCACCTCGCTCGTTCACGCACGTGCTTTACATACCTAATCCTGAAAGAAACGGATAGTTCAATTAGGAAAATGTATCTCTCTATGCTAACCACAATTTTTGCAGGTTGGAGAAACTAGTGGTGCATCGATCGACTCAGATTTTTGCGGCCAGCTAGACCATAAGACAAGACCGCTGCAAGTAATTAGGAGTCAGTCCTAAGTTTTTGAATGAGGTTAATTAGTACGTGTACCGTGACTGGTGGTAATTTATTTTCTTTGTCCGTACTTTTATAAGGTTAATTAGATAAATGATAAAACAAAGTTAGTTAAAATTGACACTCTAAAGAGAGAAAAAATCGATAGATACTACTTTGTAGAGATTTTGTCACTCCACCTTTTTTCTCACATTGTCCACTTTACCATTCTGCCCTTATCTTTCTCTCTCTCTCTCTCTCTCTCTCTCTCATCAAATATGCCATCTCTCCCTAGTTCATTCCCCTTCCTCGGGGCCATCGCCCCATCTAGGATTGTTTTGGTCATCTTGTGGTAGTTGATTCACTTCCAGGGGTGGACCCATATAGGGTCAGCGGTGTAAAAAAAGATGATTAGTACCCATCCTACCCCTCTCCACCTTCCTAACCGGTCTTATGTGATGCTTCTTAGCCCCAATTAATGGCCAATCCGTGAGTCCTTTTCCTCGTCTGGGCCAACGGGCCTCGTGCGACACATCTAGTGGCCATGACCCAACTCCCCCAAATGGCCTAATCAGCTGATCCCATGGCACAACCCACTGCTAACCTTTGCAGGCGCCCTGACGCCCGCCCGTCCACCTCTAACAGTTGAGCATGGCAACAAGCTCAAGAGAGTGGCACACCTCGATTATGTCTTCTTACTCATCCTCCCTTTGAAGCAATGTCTAGTTGCGCAGCCAGTGGATTCTCTGAAAATAACCCGTAAAAACAAGATATTGTGTCTTTGATAAAGACCATATCATTTCGGCACATAAAATGACCTATATAAAGTAGTAGTTGTACCCATAAGAATTATTTTCCTTTTCAAAAGCCAACCCAGCTAGAGAACGTGCATATGCTTTAGATACACATCTAATCCAAAAACGCATGGTTGAATTAGGAAAACATAATTCTCTACGCTAACCAGTAACCACCATATATACCTCCTCTGCTGATTGGAGAGAAACTAGTGGTGTTCAGAATCAGATGCGTAATTTTTTTTTTTTGTGGCGAGCCACCGCAGTATGTGGCGCGCCCACCTGCACCGGCAAGATCAATGGTGCCTCGTAGCTATCACGCCTGCGCGCACACACTACTAATCTACCGATCGAGGAATCTCGCTTTGCATTCGCGATATAAATCACGTACGCGAGGATCGTCGATCCCGAAGCGCTTGGCCCTGCGCTTCGATTTGATCGATCGTTTGACGTGCTGTGACAGGGGCCACTTCTGCGAGCTTGGGCAAAGCAAAGCCATTAGTCTAGATCAGTGCATGATCACCTAGCTCTGACCTGTATATATAGCAGAAGCTAAGGTGATCAGCTAGCTGCTACTGCTTTTTGGCCCTATCCAAAGAGGATTTTGCGAGCTGGAGACGATCGACGCGAAGATGCCTGCCTTTTCCTGGAGCGTTTTTATTGGCTAGCCTGGTACGTGATCGATGATCCCACATCCCCACTGAGAAATGCCCATGTCGTCGTCGGCGTCGTCGTCGTCGACCGCCATATGATCGTATGGTGTCAGATGAATGCTGGGCCTAGTTTAATTGGACAGCGATGTAGCAGAGGACCAGATGCCCGGCATCCAGATGCTTGTCCAGTGCTCCATCGTTTTTTGTCATTTGAAGTGAGAACAGTTGGAGAGAAAGGGATCGGTCGACTGATCTGATATTATGATGTATATATATATCGGCGTCTAAAGGTCCCGGTCGTTGAGACTTGCAATGTACATATATACTACATCCAATCGATCGCAGTACGCGCTGTGGCGTCAAAATTTTTGAGCTTTGAATACTGTGTGCACATGTACATAGTGCTCCTTGCAGTACTCCTCCCACAGTCCCACTCATAAATATATGTAGGATTTGGAATACATGAGGTTGAATTTTCAAAACTTTAACTAAGTACTTATCTTTTTAAATAGTTAGATTGGATATATAGAATTATATCTATGGGGACACATAAATATGAGCAACAAAGTTCGGGCAACAATCACTGTGCAATCAAACTAACAAAACTGGACAACCTTCAAATTCAACTTGCAATCACCAAATTAAGAGCATCTCCCTTCTCGACCTGGCGCAAGAATCCAGGCCCATGTTGGCCACTGAAATTCTTCTTCGCACCAGCCTGAAGTCAAGATGCAGAGTGCTTGCTTCCCTCAAGAAGGCTAGCACCAGGCAGCATTCAGGTATCTCCTAGATCAAGCAAGGTGATGCCAACACCATATTCTTTCACATCGGAGCTAGCAACCACCGTCGCAAGAACTGCATTCTCTCCCTGAACTCGAACCACCGGACCCTCTTCTTCCACCTACAGAAGGCTGAGGAGTGCCTTCGCTATTTTCAGCCCCACTTGGGTACCTTGCATACCAGGGACATCTCGCTTGACTGAATCAATTTGGCTACCCTAGCCACAACCTGGTTGACCTCGAAGCTAGCTTTCAAATAGTGGAGATTCATAATGCCATCCTCTCTCTCCAGAAGGGAAAAGTTCCAGGACCAGACGATTTCATCATCCTCTTCTTCAAATCTTGCTAGGACATCATCAAGGAAGACTTAGTGGCAGTTTTCAACCAGCTCCATGGTCATCAAGGTTCCTCATTCGGCCTCCTCAACTCCGCCAACATTGTCCTCCTCCCAAAATAGGTTCAATGTTGCTCGCTCTCTGACTATCGTCCTATCAGCCTCATCCACAACGTGTGGAAAAAAAATCTTTTCCAAGCTGCTAGCTAACTGACTTATACATCTGTTGGACTCTATGGTTTTCCTTAGTCACTAAGTGTCTTCGTAAAAAGGTGTTGCATCAAAGACAATTTCCTTTACACTCAGCACATGGTGCAAGACCACCACAAATCCAAGACTCGGTGTTTGATCTTCAAACTAGGCACGACAAAAGCTTTCCATTTAGTTCACTGGGGATACTTGTTCGAGGTCCTCCAAGTCCTCGGCTTTGGACCAAGATGGCAGGAATGGATGTCCATTCTTCTTGCCATCGCCTCTTCCAGAATCCTCCTCAATGGCATTGCGGGCCAGTCCTTTCACCATCAGCAGGGAGTTTGTCAGGGTGACCTGATCTTGCCTATGCTATTCATCTCGACCATTGACCCCTTGCAAAAGCTATTTAGTCTAGCTTTGAACCAGGGAGTGCTAACTTCTATCCCACAGCGCTCACTTACTATAAGAGTTCCCCTTTACACGGATGATGCATCTATCTTCCTCAGCCCTACTCTTCAACACGTCCTTGCAGCCTAGGAGATCCTCATTTTCTTCGGGCAAACCTCTGGGCTGATTACCAATTTTTAAAAGAGAGCAGTCTACCCGATCAGATGAAATGACCTAGATTTAATTTGTCTCAGATCCTAGGATTCTTCCCTGACAACCGCGGGGAATTCCCATGCTGCTACCTCGGCCTCTCTTTGCACATCGGAAAGCTTAGAAGGAACCACATCTTCCTTCTAATAGAAAAGCTTAGTGCTTGGCTTCGAAATTGGAAAGTTCGCCTTCTCTCCAAGGCGTCTTACTGTAGTCAACACGGTCTTTTCCTCCATGCTCACCTACCACCTGACCATCTTTTCGCTTGCTAAGTGGGCCATGAAAAGGCTAGACCGCATCAAAAGATTGTTTTTATGGCACATATATGAACTCGTGTTGGGTGGTCACTGCCTGGTCTGGTACAAAGTTTGCTGCCCCAAACCCCTTGCCAGACTGGATATATTGACCTTGAGCGCTTTAGCAGAGCCTTACATCTTCAATGTCTCTGGCACTCTTGGAAGTCCGCAAATAAACCCTCTCGGTCAGCTCCTCGCTACCTTGAAATCAATTGGAATTGGGAGTTTTCAACTTAATCTAGCTATAAATTATAATCTTAAAAAAGTCGTTGGCCTTTTATATGGTGTTGGGAGTTTTAAAAACCAATAAAAACCTATAAAAATAGATACAAAGTTCTATATCACTTGGCTTGTACAAAAATAATAGATTTCTAGCTATGGATTTTAAGATTAGTTTTAATTTAAGAGAACAAGACGATGCGCCGCAAGAATCCCCCACCCCCTCCCCTCCCCCTCCCCCTCCCCCCCCCCCCCCCCACCAGTGCAGCTGCATCCTGAATCTTGTAGCTCTGGTTTTGTATGAACGAAAATTTAAGGTGTTTGCTCTCGAAAAACGAGAGATAAAAGTAGCATGTTTGGGCCCAGACGTAAACATATTTAGGCCAGCCCAACTGCCTGAGGCGGGCTGATGCTCCTAGATGAATCAATTTTTTCATATAAACACACACACACGGGAATTTTTTACTGTACTAGCATTAATTTAAATCGAAATTAAAAAAAAATTGCCCGTTTAAAAAAATTAAAAAAATAGCATCCTAGCGCCCGTTCAACGGGCGCTATATAATAATCGCCCGATAGACGGGCGTTATTAAAGGCCTACAGTACAAGAGAGCCGAACCAACGGGCGTGTAATGGCGGCAACGGTCGCGATCAATAATCGCCTGCTGACGGCGTTTATCACTATTCGAAAAAACCGCCCGTTGGGCGGGCGTTTATACGATCTTGAGGAATGGATCGCCTGCTGACGGGCGCTAATTGCAAGCTTAACCCCACATGGCGGGCGCCGGATCGGACAAGAGCTATTTGGCCAGCAGCAAGCAGCAGAGAAAAAAGAGAGAGAGGAGAGGAGAGGAGAGAGAAGAGAAGAGGAGAGGAGGAGAAGAGGAGAGGAGGAGGAAGAGAGAAGAGGGTGAGGAGGAGAAGAGAAGGGAAAAAAAAGGTAATTTTAAAACTCATTATATTTTTATTTTGTAATGTTTAAAAACAAGGTAGGTTAGCAATATGGACATGATAAATTAAATATTTCGTTTAAAGCCTAGATTTAGCGATTAGGTTTTAATAAAAATTAGGTATATTTTCGTAATTTTTATGTACATTTGATTTAGAGTTTTAAATTAGAATAATATTCGATATGTTTTTGTATGAATATGTAAATGAGTTTTAGGATTTAATGTTTTATAATATATGCGGTAATTTGTAGTCTATATTTAGGTTATAACTAGGGTTGTAAGAGAGGGCTATACGTTGATTTAATGCGTATGTTTATTTTTATACGCTTTACTGTTAGGGCTTATAAATTTAGAGGACATGTGTAGGTCCTGACGTTACGGTAGTAGCAGACTCGATTTATATGAAGCATAATGCACGTTGGTTTAAAGCATATTACAAAGGATTAACAATGATAAATCTTTAAGATGTTTTTGTCGGTACAAAAATAATTATAATTTATTAGTAGTTCATTTCGTTTTAAATGCAGGTCAATGGGAGATGTAAAATATTTTAATGTTCATTATGGGCAAGGGATATCAATTTTGGTCCAGACGGGTAGACCTATCTATGTTCCGTCGGTGATGTTGGGGATATCTAGGCCCACGGAGAGAACGTTAGCGGGGCTTGAAAATTGGTCATAAGGACGCTTAAAATTAACCCCAAGAATATGGTCGGATATCGGTATTGTTGCTAGCCAGACTACTGGAAAGACCTTATTGGGAGTTGGTACCAATAAAGGCAACCCGAGGATGGAGGCGTTATGTTGAGATTGCCACCGAACGAGGACAACCACTAGCACTTCTTGTTCAAAGCCAAATCACAGGAACAAAATGAAGAAGCTTTGCATCAACTTTGTCAAGGAAGTAATGTAGTGCGAGGAAGAGGTGCGGGAAGATGGTGACGACACCGAGCATGTGGTGCGGAAGAGGTGGAGGAGCTGGAGGAGACAATGGATGGATCAAGTGAGCAACAAATAACACAGAACCCATAGGTGCGGCGATGAGGGGAGTATATTGAAGCTATAGTTGCGTCCATGGAGGCCGAGGATGCCGAGCACGTGCAAGTCCACGAGGAAGATGTGTCGACGATGAGAGTCCCGTGGCTTTCAAAATATCGTGCTTGGGTCGAGTGGAACTCATCAAACTTTGCAGAGCTATCTATCCGAGAAGACACTCAAACGACTGGGAATACCACCGTAACGAGGTGACACAAGGAGCGACATACCCTCGAAGGAAGAATTGGTGACACCGTGAAGATTTGGGCATTATCACTTATGAGAGAATTCAGGGTTGTCGGTCTAGCCAAGTGTGTACGATGTGGTGTGTGTTGTCCCCGGTTGTTCTTGGCGTGTGCATGCCTTTAAAGGAAAGTGGGTGGAATATGGGTATGTTCAATAGTGAGGAGCATAATTGTACGGTGATCGAGGTCGACGAAACACGTAAATCTAACATCAACAATGGTGGCACATATAATGCAGGCTCAAATAGCGAGAACGTTAACTACGAGCCTCGGTCTATCATTCAACCATGGAGGAACAATTTCAAGACACTATTCCGTATGCAATCGCTGGAGGGCAAAGCAAAAAGCATTAGAGATGAGATTTGGAACATATGAAGCATCTTATGCGAATATGTCATCCTGATATGGCCATAGCTAAGAGAAATTTGGGTACATATTATGATTACAAAGAGGTGGAGGCAGAGGCGATGATATTGAAAAGTTCGCTCTGCGGCGGGTTTTCTTTGCCTTGGGGCAAGGCATCGGGATTTCAAAATTGTCCTCCGCTTCTATGTGTTGACGGAACATTCCTAATCGGCAAGTATAAGGCGATCTCGACCGCAATCGCCGCTGACGGAACAACTGATTCTCGCGGTGGCATTTGCTTTTGTCGAGGTGAGAATACGGAGAGTCGGTAATCTGGTTTTTAGAGAGGGTGAAGCATGCATTGTTGTTGGCGATCGATGTTTGTATAATTCATGATGACATCTTGGATTGTTGGCGGCGATCGAAGAAATTAAGTTTGGCTCGACTATCGAGTTTGCTTTCGATGGCGGACATACATACCGGTGGTGCATGAGACATATGGGTGCCAATTTCTTTACCCAGTTCAAGAATAAACACTTAATGAATTGTTCAAACGATTGTGCAAGCAAAATCAACAACGTAAGTTCAATCGGCTTTAGCGGACTTTGGATGAGCCGACGACGAAGCATACCGGGAGGTGGGAACATGAGGAATGTAAGAATTACAAATTTTTCAGAATGGATTGAAGACTCGTCCGAAAGAGAAGTGGGCATTGCTCTATGATTCGAAGGTCGTGATACGGGATCATGACCACAAACTTGGCAGAGGTATACAACCGGGTCATGAGAGGACCAGGCATCGCCGCTTGTAGCAATTGTCGAGGGATTCGCACCGAACATGCAAGTATTTTATGGATAGGTATCGAGCGACCTCAATTGCCATGTCCGATAATCGGTTGTTCTTTTAGGGGTTGTCACAAAGTACATCATTGAAAAGGTTAAGAAGGCATGCCTACACTCACCTCACGCAATGGGTACGGACGAGTTGAGGTATGAAGTTCACTTGCATGGATAGGGCTCGCCTTGGGCGTAAACGCCGAGGAATGTATATGAGTGCATTCTTGTCGATGATCAATGCAAGTGCTCCGTCAGAACCGAAACTTTTACACAAGCCTTGCTCTCATGTACTTGCAACGGCGCTAATGACAAATCAATCAACATACAATTATGTTTCTCAGACATGTGAAGGAAGCTATATTACACACTTGGCATGCCGAGATATACGGTACGGTATGTACGGGTCATTCATCGACCAGTTGGGCCATTAAATCGTAGGCATGTCCCGGATAGGAACAAGCTGAAATGTAACTTAGGGCGCCGAGTGCATCGACGTATTCAAATGACATGGATCACTCGAGGCGAGGCGCCCCTTGAAGATATGCAGCAGATGCAATGAGGTCGGCCACACGTATCAAAATTGTAACAAACCCAAGAGTGGAATGTACGATTTCGAGGTCGGACCTTCGAGTTCAGACACGATGGTCGACGCCCTTTCCATTGATCGGACATGTAATGTAATGCGTGAAATTTGTAATATTTATATTCGTATGTCATGTTGTAACGAAATAACATTTCAGTTTGGGCTTCTCACCATGTATTGTAATAATGCTATATTCGCTTGCAGTACATTTACTATGTACAATGAGGAGTGTTTGTCATATTAAAATTTGCGTTATCTGCATTTAAAAGTGTGGTAATCCATAATTTCATTTTACATTTAAATGCAGGTGCTTCAGCATGGCGGACGAGGGTGGCGGACAGCAGGCCGATCGTCTTTTGATCCTCTCAGGACCAAAGGCATCGGTCGCAGCAGAGTGCCGTTGAGGGCCTTCCGCCTCCAGCCTTTCGTCATGAAAACCGAAGGAGCTCCTGACTATCGACGCACGCTAGGTTCATAGGTGAGGAAAAAATTGTATATTGCTTAATGAAATTTTACGATATCTTATTTATTATTTATATGTAGGTTACGCCTTGCCGGCTTACTCCCAAGTGTCTTGGGATGTCGAGGCGATCGCCTCTAGGAGCGACAGTTCCTTCCGCGTCGGCTTCAGCAGACCGGTTCGGCTTCGACAGTCTTTGCTTGCGGCTCTCGTCGACCGGTGGAGGCCGAGACCCACACCTTCCACCGCCTGTGGTGAGTCGCCCCACCCTACGTGATGTGTCCTATATACTAGGACTTCCTGTGCGGGTGACCCGGTGGTGGTCAGGACGTGTCGCCACTTTGGCGTCTTGAATGATGGCCGAGACGCCAATATCCAATGCGCGTCGGGTTCCCGCTTACGTGCCCATTCCAAATTCGAGACGCATGGGCGGCGAAGAGGTGGATACTGCAGTTTACGGTAAGAGGCAAATTGTAAATGATATTCTTTCTAACCAGTGGCGCCATGCATAATACCTTATTAAACTTTTTAACAAAGGAGACCATCCACCCGGAGGCAGACGAGGCTACGGTGTCCGACACCTCGAGGCGCACTGCTTTGGCTGTTCGGCACGTGTTGTTTTGCAACACGTCCGCAATGCGGATGGACAAGTTTCTTCTTTCAGACGCCTGGGGATCGCCGACTCGAGGGAGATCAGTACCACAGACAGATTGGGCCTCCGCGGTGCTTGCGGCTACGTCATGTGGGGTCAGGCATCGCGTGTACAAGACGGAGGAGGCGGAGCCACGATCACAGTCGTCCATCGCTACTCCGGTTGTGGTCGTGCGAGAGGATCGCCGTCGGTCGACCTCTCATGGATCACGGTGTACGGCGTGTACTACCACGAGACCGAGGAGGATAGACCTACGATGGGTTTTCTGTGGTTTCGCCGACGGGTAATGAAATAACCACACTTTCGATTTAACAATTTGTCCTCCTATCTTATTGATATTCTGTAATTTAACAATTTCACCTCTTTTGCAGCCGACGTGGGCTCACGTCACACCCCACAGGGACTACGCGGACTACGTCCGGATGCTGGACGAGCTGCAGGACCACGACTTCCAGTGGCAGCCCTACCGGGACGACCTCGTCGAGGCTCGTGCACCTCTTGGTCTGTCGTCGCTTTATGCAGCGGACTCAGTCATCGGCTTACGAGGAAGCCAGTACTCTTCGACATCTTTGTCGAGGAGTACTCACCGCACAGGGTGATGCGCCCGATTCGAACTCGACAGAGTTTCCCTACCAACGTGCACACCGCTCCCGCCACGCTCACCAAGATGTTCGATACTCGTGCTTTCTTCACAATTGTTGTTATCGTAGTGTAATGGTCTAAACATTTCATAATGCTATAGGGTCACCAGACGAGGTCAGAGTACCGGCGCTCTTTGGGCCCCTGCGATAGTCCGATGGGTGGAAGAGTGGGAACATGCACCGGAGGATATCGTCGACGAGGATCGGAGTACGACGGCAAAGACGCTCGACGCAGCACTACCTACGGTGGTATGCGTACCGCTTCGCCAAGACTGTGTCGGATACACGCCTCCACGGAGATCGTGCATCGCACCTAGCGCTCCGACATCGCACTCGAGCACCACCGACAGGCTGCATATCAAGCGGTAACATTTCTATCTCGTACGGATAATTACTACTTTGCCTGCATCATAACACTTACAATTGTGTCGGATGTCGTGTTTTTGATAATTGTTGAACAGCTTGACCTCGTACGACTGTCCGGCTTAGAAGCGCGCCATGCAATGGAGCGCATCCAGACGGGTATCCAGATGACGACAAGCGAGGTCTTTGAGTCCTTCAGGAGGATTTACGACAAGTGCACGCGAGCTATACGTCTGACGTCCTGTTGCGCTGATCCAGGCGCCCTCGCTTCCGTACCTGCAGCGGCCCCTAGACCCCCCTTCTCCAGTATAGTACATATGAATTATAATAATTAAATATACGTCGCACATATGAATTATAATAATTTAATATACGTCGCGTGCAGTCAGCCAGCGTCCCCGTGCTCCAGCACCGAGTGTCGTAGGGACGTCCGGAGGCTTGCAGGGGTCTTTTCGGCCCACTCAGGACGTGCCCGGGTCGTCCGGAGGCTTGCAGGGGTCTTTCCGCGCCCTCGGGGCGTGCCGCGTCGTCCGGAGGTTTCAGCGCTCTTCCGGCCCGATGACGCGCCTTCACGTCGGGTGGGTTTCGCGGCCCAATCCGTCCCTTCGCCGACGCGGTGCTCGTCCCACTCAGCGGCCTCGTCGTTTTACGGGTCGTTCAGGCCACCTGCTGCGCCCACTTTTGATGGTTAGTTCTCCTGTTTTCATTTTCGATAGTCGCATATGTGATGATACTTACAAATAAACACATTGCGATCCTGCGTTGCCCTCGGCTTGGGATAGCCAGGCGGGCGCCGAGATGCGTTCTGACCATCTCGTCGATCCACCGATGTGCGAGCGATCCTCTCCCGCGGACTCCTTCGAGTACTTCTACGTGAGTCGGCAGGAGATAGGGCGTCCACAGCTTGCTCGAGGCACCCCTGTCACCTCGCAGCGATGCCGCAGAACCGAGCATGCGACGCCGAGCCACGACCCGACCGCAGCGAGACGTCGGGGCCCGGACCGCTTCACTTTTCCTTCTACACGGCTCGGACGTGCGCGCAAGTCTCGAAATGATGGTTCTGTATGGGCGTGAAGCCTAAAAGGGGTGTCCGTGGGGCGATGTTAGTACATACCTTTTGTTTGTTGTTAGTACCGCTACTATGTCACTTTCCATATCTTATTGTTATTAATTTGTTTCGTTATTTTATGCACGCCGATCGTACACCGCAATGTTTAACGCCGATTTCATTGTACACAATGTTTAACGCTACACGACGTGGCGTCCCGTCAGACCTGGTAGCGCAGCGGCGCGAACGCCTAAAATGCCTTCGATTTTTTCCTATTATGCAAAACATATCGCAATTAAACTCATAAATTAAATACATAACAAGTCGCACGAACATCAATGATACAACCATTGTAGCATAAGGTCGCCACTCAAATACCTACTATTTTACGTGCATGGCCACGGTACCGTAAAAGGGTTGTGGCATTCGCACGAACACCACGTGGTGAACATTGAGAAGTCGCCCACGCCAGTGAAGATACCCGATATTGTTCTTGCATGACCGATCTTCGCCGAAGAACTTCTGCGTTCGGTGTGCTGGGGTAATGGCATCCACAGAGGCATGAGGTGTCACTACAAAAACGAGTTGGGATGTAGTGTTGATCGAGAACCATGCGGTTTGACGGCTCCGCGTTTGCCGTCGGCTGTTGGCGACGCCTCTGAGGACGCTGCTGAGTTGTTTGTTGTGCAGATGGCTGTAGTGCACGGAGCCTGCTCTTCAAGCGATCTATCTTTGCGTGGAGACTTGCGATGTAAAAATATGCAGCGCTCGGGTAAGGCTCATCCATCCACATAGTCCATCCACATGTAACATCTGGAATCAGTGAGTTCAATTGATATACTTAGTCTGCGCACGAGATGTATGACGGAAAATAAGGACGATACTTACGTTGTAGTCCTGGACACCGGTAGAATCTCGACCAGTGAAGCTTTCATGGACGTAGTCGAACCACTGCACAACGGCAGGGTTACCACACTGGCATTTCGGCCATAGCCATATTGAAGCATAGCTTCGATCTCTCAGGAGGGCTGGACCATCTCTCCAGTCGTCGTAGTCCAACACACGCATGCCAGATGCAGGCGGACGAGCATGCTCTCCTAGACCAAATGACTCCCACCATGTATCAGGAATGAACGGCCGTGTGGAAGGACCCCAACTTGCCATGGTGTATGTGAGCTTCTGCGGTTCGAAGCTTATGGAGACACGATATTTATAGATGGAAAGGGTACCACACTGTCACGGTGAGAAGAGATAAATGTTAAGTATTTTTTAAGCAATAATTCACGTATACTGTTCGTGAAATTGACCAGTCACTATCAACACTGTTAATCCCACCCCTTTCTCTCTCCGTCGGTGCAAACATGTCCTTCCGCGTGTCCTATCTCTCTCCGTCGGTGGACACTGCAGCCGGAAGCGACGTGACAGCACAAATAGCAACATGATTCTACACAGTGCTTATACAAAGTGTCAAAGCGACATGACAGCACAAAGAGACAAAAGCTGATCACACAGTGTTCGTACACAGAGCTTATACACAGTGTTTAAAAAGTAGCTTCTCGCCCACGCGCTGGTACGAATCCGATGTCAATTTCCTTTAAATGGAGCACCCGGTGCCCACGAATCTCGCACCACAGTAACACCCATAGCACATATCTAGTTTTTGAACACTCGTCAATTGCACAAGAACGTATCTTCAATCGCTTGGAGGTGGTCTCTTATTTCATTCCGCTTAATTGTGACAATATTTTTATTTTATTCTGCTCAACCTGCTTATATGTGTGTTATATATGTTTCATCGTCCTTGTTATGTGTAGTAGATGGATAACGTGAATACTACTACTGTCCATTTGTGCCACCTAGATGGTGGCTTTCATATGGCCCAGAGTTGAAGCACACGAACCCTCTCAAGATTTGCCGATCGATCGAGAGCTCACTACAACACAAATCCTACGATGCTTAGAGATCCGAGTTCTATAGAGGATAGCCGCAGGTGCCTCCACGGGATCGACACGGTCGTGCAGATTTATGATCGTGTTGCAGATGGTTTTACGGGCCGTAGGTTTTACCGATGTCCCATGTTTGAGGTGCGTATACCATCAAAATTAACCATATTAGGTTAATAAAAGGTTATTCAAATAAACTCGATTTTTGCGAGCACGATTGTGGCTTTACAAAATGGATGGATGATCCATACCCCATGGTCGCATCTACATACATAGACTATCTGCACGGAAGAATACAAAGATTCTGACAAAGATCGAGTAAATGGTCTATTGACTGTGCAAGCGACAGAGTGGGAGCGAATGCGATTAGTTCTTGATCCACAATTTGAGGCGAACCCCCCATGCACCAATTATAAATGCCTTTGTGGATGTCACTACCCGACAAATCCGAACGAATTTAGCGCTAAGCGACATAAATTTCGGAGAGAGTACGGCACATCGAAGATCCGGACTTCAGAGAAAACCTTTCATGCAGACTTTCGGTGGTGCATTTGTCCATGTCATTTTCCGGATCAAGCGCCTTAAACGGATGCGTTTGTATTCCGATCGAAGTCGTAACAAATAAAGTGTCATTTTACCTTCTCTTATCATTTTCGGTTATCACCGTCAAATTTTATGGTTTCTCACAACCGATGCTCAAATATTAAAATAAATTGATTAACGTGATACAAGTCATCGCACGTTATATGGATAAAACAATTTAACATATTAGCGCATCATAACTAAACCTAAACTTCCCACTCGCTTGTTCAATAATTTGCTTTGCTCCCCTTTTATAGCCGGCGTCCGTTAATTAAATTATCAACAAAATCTAATTAGCTTCCCTAATTAGCAATTTCGTTGCATGAACGTATTAGAGTTTTATGGTCGAAATCCGATGGCACCGCACGCAATTATTATTGTCGAAATCCGATGGCGATGGCGAGCGAAATAACGGTCTTGGCAGCACGAATTGATGGCGGTCTTGAATCCGGTGTTTTTAGTCGCGTCTTACACATAAAACGCCATCGAATGGGCGCTTTATAAAACGCCATTGAGCAGGCGCTATTTAAATACCGCTTCATTGGATTGGCGCTATTTAAATACCGCCACCGGATTCGGGCGCTGTTTAAATAGCGCTTTCTGAATGGCGTTTTCTAGTCGACGCCTGTCCGATGGGCGCCAGATGCTATTTTTTTAATTTTTTTAAACGGGCAATTTTTTTTTTAATTTCGATTTAAATTAATGCTAGTACAGTAAAAAATTCCACACACGGGGTTCAATCTCCGTTTTTGTGAATTCTAAATTTCTAATTGAATAGATCAAGAAACTTTCAAGAACTTATTGCCCATGAGATTGGCAATTGAGATGTTGCCCTTGTTTGTTTCAGTTTAAAGTTGAGTTGAGTTTTACTATAGACAATTTGCGAACCTCTAGAAAAACATTTTAAAGAATTCAAAAAATTATGAAAAAAATTATATTACGAATTCTAAGAAAAACTACTTAAAACCCAATAAAACTGACTACAAAATATTACATAATTTTGCTTATACAAAAATAACTTTTTAATTTAATTTAATCTGAAACAAACAAGACCCTTATATATGGAGAACAATACGTTGGCCACGGTGAATTAATCTTTCTTCAACGCATGCTTGCCTTTTTCTTTTGGATGCCTTTAACATGTTGGCCTAGGTTTGCCAGCTTTGAATTCATAATAACCAATATAAAACTCCCAAGAAATTAATCGGAACGATATAATTAAGAGCTTTATGTTGGACTGGGGTGTGAGACAATTGCATATAAGGCTTTAAAACATCTCCAACATCATCTCTATATCTTACCCTAAAATACTGTTGGCGTCCCCTCCATCTATCATTCTAAAATTCCTTCACAATTTACAATATGTGTTAAAAAAAATTCTTTTTTTTAGCAGCCCCTCTATATTTGGTACAATATTATCAGGGCCGACCCAGGGCATGTGCGGGCTATACGACCGCACAGGGTCCCCAATCTAGTAAGGCCTCTAAATTGAACTCATATCCTTCAAATAGCCTAATATAGTAAATATATCTCTATAATTTTCTACCTTATATTTTAGAATGGAGGTAGTACTAAAAAAGAAATGCATAATTTTGAATTTTCTCTCTTGTAATACTGTATTTTGAGGCCTACTTGTAACTTTGTTATATTTCGCACCGAGGCCTCCAAATTGTAGGGCCGGCCCTGAATATTATAGAGGGATTGTCGGGATGCTCTTAGTCATGAAAAACATTTATGACATATGCATCCTCCTATGTTTATGATATCCAAGCCCAATAATAAGTTGTCAACCCCAAAAACTTTAAAAGTAACGAATCATCTGTTCCCCATATTTTTTTTTTTGAACAATCTGTTCCCCATATTTGAATCATACCATAAAATTTTCTCAATTCATTTTTCCCCTGGAAGCCCTTCGGTTTTTTTTTTTTTGGAATATGCCCTTCGTTTTTTTTTTTTTTTGGCTTAATCGGCACATGCTTTCTGCGTACGGGGATCGGCGCAGGGTCCGATGTGACGTAATCACGTAATACAGATGGATTCTCCTTGGCAGTACGTGGGGAGCAAGCACCAAGCAGCCGTGGTCCAGGAGATTCCTAATGAGATCCAACACGACGAAGGCCGTGGGGGCCCATCGCCATGGCCCACGGACACATCTGCTCCCGCAAGGTGGTGTGTTCCCTTCTTGCTCCTGGGCCAGCCCAGGGCCCAGGGCCCAGGCCTAGGCAGGGCACAAGCCACACTAGGTTTCAGTAGCACAAAAGTAGTGCTACTAGGAATTAAACTCTGATTTAGCTTGTTTGTTTAGTCTTTGCTGGAGTGATTGATTAGCTTGCAAGGTCAAGGAGAGCATGAAGGGTGCACGGACAACTCTCCCAGGAATGATTTGGAGGCCTCAGGCTATGCTGGGATGCAAGTGTTAATGCTGCCATTCTTAACATTGTGATCCTGACAGCCATGTGGCTCTGCCAGCTGCTTCCTCATTTCTGCATGGACATGGCTGTCAAGCACTGAACAAGACCACATCACTTGCTGGTTAATTATGAATTAACCCTACAGGTATTATAGAAAAACTGAATTGAGACGCAAATGGAATTATCCCTTGAGGTTTTTTAAGTGGTCAACAAACACAACACTACAAACAGGGGAGAGACTCTAATATAAAACATGAGCAATTGATTAATAAAGTGTTACCATCTGGTTCCTCTCTTTACATCAGTATGTCACCTGTTTCCCATCGTTCGTGTAATTGATTGTGTGATTGGCGATCTCGTTCGACTACCACAAATTTATAACACGTTATCAGCATAATCGGCTCTAAGGTTTGTTCTCTCAGTATGTCATCTCAGATCCAATTTATTATTTTTAATTCCTTGAATTGATTGCAATTGTGTTTTAGATCTGTGAATCGATCACCGGCTGCGCCCCGTAAGGCATAGCAAGACAAGAATACGCACGTTGGCCAGCTCTACAAGGCACGACACGACAGCGACACCGGATCCCGCACACTGTATAGCCATGGCGGCGGTAGCGGTGACCTGCGCACGCGCCCACACATGTACCCACATCTGCGGCGGCAGAGACAGGGTCGTGCATGCCCATGTTCACGGTGACGGTGGTGGTGCTCACGCGCTCGCGCACCCACGACAACAGCTTGCATTTTTGTACTTACCAATTCTAAAAATTAATAATGAAATCTTAGAACTTGATTTTAGGTATACGAGCTTCCTTAATATGCAAAATCTAAGACCTAGCTCATCTCTGAAAGTTTCATATTAATGGGTTTATTTACGGCATAGAGTTATATTGTTTTTGCATTGCTACAATTATAATATAGCCAGACCAGATATAGTTATAAAAAATCATGAAAATGCTATAAAATTTATGGGCATCACTATGTTGTTTCTTTCTTTCTAGCGCTTTGTGTTTTAAATATGAGATAATGGCCTATTTGATTAGGTGACATCAAGAGATCGTGATGGGACCACATCTATATCGTCACTGGCGTCTGATGCACGCCGGAAGCTATATGGAATAACACCACCAAAATAACACCTCTATATGGAATAATCGCTTGAGGTTTCATGGTGGTCGAAAAACTCTGCACTATAAACAGAAAAGTGATCTCGCTGTAAAAGATAAAAAATTGATTAATAAAATGATGCAGTCTGGATTTCTCTCTCTACCTCGGTGTGTCCCTTGTTTCTTATCATTCTTATGATTGATTATGTGATTAGTGATCCGTTCAACTACAGCAAATTTATAATAAATTATAACCAGCAGTAATAGAGTAGTCAAATGATAATCAGATCCTTTGTGTTTTGTCTCCACTGTCACGAACTTAAGCAAGCAGCTATGGCTTGCCGAGTAGATGGCTTCCCTAAATAATGGAGTAGCAACAAGAAGAAACTAACCCGAGTGCTCGAGCTCGAGCCAGACGGACTGATGTCAGCAAAGGCAAATCATTGCTCAAGTATTAGGATTAGTACAATGATTAGGAGAGGAGGAGCAGGCAGCAGCATTAACTCTCTCTGGAACAGGACAAGATCCCCTGCACTGCACACACATGATCCAGATCACATCAGACACGCCAAGGCATCAGGCATGTGATGATCAGCAGCGCTAGCTCGCTAGCTGCAGTCGCCTCACAGTGTTCATGTGATCGATGGCGCGGCGCAAACTGATGAAACTGCCGTCTTACACTGTGCAGTCATTTCGAGTCAGGAAACAAACAGGCGCCGAATCAGGTTTCCTTTCTTCCCACTTTGGAGTGAATGATGGAAGCTGAAATGTTCTGTTAAATTGCTAGTGTTTGATCACCTTGATTGCTCCTCGTTTGATGAGTGGATCGTGTTGATTGTGCTGTTTCAGAGCAGCAAATGGCACACGAAAAGATGGCCAATCTCATCGGCTTGTGGCTTTGTTTTTCAAGAAATGCTTGCTTGTCTGAAGATAAAGATAAAAAATGTGGTTCTTAATCTGCTCCCAGGCTCCCTTCTGGTTAACAATCTTTGAAGTAAATATAGAGACGCATGGGAAGTAGAAAGAACCTGATGTCTCTCGCTGCACTGGAACAATACAATTAAGATTTGCAGCTTAGCTCTGTTCCTGTTTCTTTCCGACTCAAAGAGCAACTTGCGGAACTATGCACAAGACCGGAGAGATCCAGACGCATTTTATTATCACTGGAGCTTGCAGCCATCAGTGTCAATGATTACATAAAAAAAAGAGGAAGATGCACGAGGAAATCCATTTTATTTATTCAATCGCTCTGATGTCCCAACTAGTTACATTATTTCCTATTTACATCCGTTGCTGGAGATGGCAAGCTGCAGCTGGCAGCAGTGAGCACGGCAGCAGCACCAGCACAATTATTCCCAACCGATCCATGACACGATCCAACCCCCATCCTCCAACTGTATGCACCTAGAGCTCCCTCAAGATCTCGCAATGCCGCCATGGACGCACTTGGACCATGATCACGGCGGCGATGAGAAGAAGCCTTCTGCCTGCATGGCTTTGTCGTACGGGTTTGATCAAGCAACCAGCGAAGACGATGAGGAGGAGGAAGAAGAAGAAGAAGAACGAGTTGTGTTCTTGGTTCCATGCCGATGCCGTGGTGTGATCGGAAATGGATTCGTCCGTTCAGCTGCAGAGCCTGACGGTGCACGCCACCGCCTGCGCCCAGTACTTGAGCCGCGCCTTCACCTCGTCCGGGCTGTCCCCTGCAACGACAGAAGCGAATCAACTCATCAAGCCGCGAAGAAACGGAGCGGATCAAGAATCCGGTGCTTGGAACGGATCAAAAATGATTCCTTTGGCGACTCGATTCGGTTCCTGCGTGGATTAGATCACGCGGTTTCTTGGAGAAGTTGGGTTTGGGTTCTTGAAGCACCAGGTGCGCACGCAACGCGAGTCGATCGGACGCGTGGCGTGGCTTACCGGGGCTGGAGATCTTCCAGTTGGCAATCGGCGGCGAGGGGGGCGGCGGCGCGGACGCCGCCGGAGGCGTCTGGGGCTGCGAGTGGTGGTGGTGGGGGTCGTCGAGGAAGCGCTGGCTCATGGAGTAACAGAGCTCGAGGGCGGGGAGGGTGCCGCAGAGCTCGGGGATCTCGTCGTAGCTGAAGCCGAAGCCCAGATCCACGCACCCCTTCAGCTCCTCCAGGTCGTCGTCGGTGAGGCTCCGCGCGCGCCCCACCACCCCTTCGCCGGCGTCTCCCCCAGGGGAGGCCGCGCCGCCGCCAGACGCCGGCGCCGACGCCGCCGTCTCCTCGGAGAGCACGACCGGCTTCGGGCGCCGCGGCCACGCCGCCTCCCACTGCGCCCCGCGCCACACGTCCTCCGCCTCCGCCACCTCGTCCCCGCCCGCGACGGCGCCGCTCCTGCGGCGGCGCTGGCGGTACCGGCGCCGGCGGGGCTGCGGCGAGCAGGAGGACGAGGACGAGGAGGAAGACGACGACGAGGAAGCTGTGGTGGTTGTTGCGTGTTCCTTGACGGCGCCGGCGGCCTCGGAGTCGGAGCTCCACATCATCTTCGCTGCGCCTCCTCCTCTCCTCTGCTTCTCCTTGCGCTTGAAGTGTAAAGTGTAAACTGTTACCGCGTGAGGTGGAGGGGTGGGGTGTATATGTACGCAGTGGGTGGGGTGGGCCCGGTCTAGGTGGGAGGCTGGTGGGTTGGGCCCCACCTGTCGGTATTGGTAACGGCATCCCACGTGGTATGCTGATGCACGATGCGCCGTGCGTATAAGCCATAGCGGTGGCGTATTCGGCATGGCGCCGTTCATTGCCAACAATTCGTTTCAAATCGGAAACAGAAACTTCATAATATCAAACTTTGATCTCTCATATTTGAAAAAAAATGAGCTTCATGATACCAAACTTTGATCTTTTATATTTGAAAAAAAAATGACCTACAAGTTCTTTCCCATGCATAGCCAGTATGTTACCGAGTATGCACGTATCTATATATGGTTTGTATATGAGACATACAGGCAACGTGGATGATTCTACTAGTAGTCGTACATTTATTCGGAGTGGTACAACAACACGTAGATAATGAAGGATAGCGAGAGGGGTATTGCTCTCTTGAGGTCGTCAGGACGCGTGGAGTTTTTATTCAATATTAGATGAGGAGCGAAAGATACATAGGATTGGCTTAGTTTTTTTTATATTTCTGTGTTAGAATAACTATCTCGTGGTTTCAACATTTGTATATCGATGCAAATTTGCATTAGTTGCACAAATCCTATACGTAGAAAATGTCATTTTTCTTTCGAAAACACTTTAGAACGGACTACCGGCCATTTGGACTTCAACACAGCAGCTGAACGCCAGATGCAAAGACGACGCCTCGCGCATGCAGCGCGCGAACGACGCAGCAAGTGCGGGCCTGCATGCCGCTGCATGGCCACGCACGCACAACATCAACACACATTGCACTGCATGCACGCACAGTACAGTGCACTCTTGTTTTCATTTGAATGGCCATATTTTTTGACTGGGTGGTTCAATCCACAAACCGTTTGGGCCAACGTGTTCCTCGTATTTTTTAGAACAAAACAAGATATATGTTGCCATATAACTCTTCAAACTTATCTGATGAAACTTAGGGTTCGCCTACTGAAACTTGGGTTTCGCCTAGTAAAACTTGGATTTCATACTCGTAAAACTTTGCCGAACTGTCAAGTTTCATCAGGTTTCATCCAAGTTTTTTTAAGTTTCATCAGGTCAATTCAAGTTTCATCAAGTTTCAACAGGTTTCACCCAAGTTTCATCATGTTACATCGAAGTTTCATCCAAGTTTCATCATGTTTCATCAGCACACGGCCAAGTTTAATCAACACACGACCAAGTTTCGCTAGTATAGATGTAAGTTTCATAAGTACGTTCTCCTAGTTCACATAAAAAAAATTGAAAAAGTGAAAAATTCAAAAGTATTTAAAATGGGTTGCTCTCGATTTTAGAAGAATTATGAAATTTATTTCACGCATTTTGAACACTGTTTGAATTTTGTACAAAAACAGAAGTTTAATTGGAAAATTGATCAACTGCACGCTAGTTATATAGTCGATCATTGTCTTGTGACGCTGGCGCCATCATTGTGATAGGATTGGCGCGGTAGGGCCGATCGGACGGCGCGGTGGTCCGGCGCTCCGGCGTCCGGACGGACGTCCGGACGCTGGCGCTCGCTTTTTTCTTTATCTATAAAAGGTGGCTTATTACACAAAGCTAAACGCTTTTTTAATGATGAAAAGTATGTCCAAAAGTCAACTGTGACTTGTTTTTATGTCCGGAGTTAGTATGAGATTACTTGGATCGGGTGTCCAACGTGTCGGATGCCACACGCGGCCGTTTGTTTGAACTGCAGCTTCTCTAAAAGCTGTTTCTGGAAAAAGTCACAAAAAACTAACTTCTGAGAAAAGCTCATATCACAGTACAAATTAAGCTTTTGGTTCCTTTTGGCTTTTTAAAAGGATTTAAAATTATTTGTTTGTTTGAAACTTCGACTTTTAAAAATTAAAAATCTGGCTAGAAAACAAACAAAGGCTATAGTGACTCATGTCCCTCCACGTTACTTTCTTGTTAGCGCTTGCTTCTTCTGCACACCGCTCCAAGCCTCCAACTCCATTTCTTATCTGTTATGACTCCCTAGTCCCTTCCACCTATCTCTTCCATGCTATCAAGCGACGTCTCCTCCCTTCATACTACAGCTTCCAGGTAACCAGGGTCGATGTGACGATGTCCTCCCCTGCTCCTCCTTCCTCCCGTGCTTCTCGCCCCTTCGCCCATCTCCCCTCTCCCTCTTCTTCATCCCACTTCATCTCTCATTTCCTCATCTCTACGTGGAGGCTATAGTGCTCTACACAGTTGATTGTTGTTGGCTCGAATTATAACAAATTATATTTAAAAATATTTCATATGAACTACTACAGAATAAATTCATAAAAAAATATAAATAAGAGTCAATATTAGATTTGAAAGAGAGTATATATCAACTATTACAAAACAAAGTATAAATTTTGAATAAACAATAATAGAAATATGTATCCATCTTAGATTAAAAGTAAGAGTTCATACCCGCTAAAAAAATTGCATAATTTGAAATAGAAAATAATAGAAATGAGAGTTCATATCATCAAATCAAATCTATCTATTATTATTATATTAAAACAGAGTTAAACGGAACCACCATATTAAATTCTAAAATGAAAACGAAGATATACACCGTCAATTACCGTGGGTTTGAATTATAACAGCTTAGATCAAAAGCTACAGTAATAAAATAAAAGCAATTTTAAAAGAGTTAATATCAAATACGAGGTTAGAAAAGAATTCATAATCAAATCCAAGATCTAGCCACGCAAATGCACGAGACACTTTACTTGTTATTAATATAATTAAAACAAGGTCTAGCGGAGCCACCATATTAGTCCTCAAATCATAGAAATTTCCACATTAATAAAAAAGAAAAAGATCTACCCAGTTGATTGTTGTGATTCCGGAATATAATGGATTGTAATAAAAGAAAGATTTCATATGAACTAGTACAACAAAAGAATTGTAATAAAAATAAAGGAAATAATTGTTCATGCAAGATTTGAAAAAGAGTTTACATAGTTATAGCAAAACAATATTGAAATTTAGAATAAGAAATAATAGAACTAAAAGTCTAGCTTACACTAAGGCCCTGTTTTTTTAAGCTGATCTGAACAGCTGAACGGCTGAAATGGCTCAATTTCGAGAGCATCTCGAGATAGTTTCGAGATTCGGATTCATTTCGTTTGACTTATTTTTTAAAGCGTTATGACACACCTTCAAAACAACGAAAAAAAACTCAACAAACTCAAAACATATGTGTTTTCAAAACGTAGATAAGTCGTTAAGTTGTTAAGCCGTTAAGTTGAAAAGAACATAGCCTAAAAAATTTATGAAATACACACACTTCTATGAATCGGATGATGATCAATGGGGTCAGGATCACAGCCCCTCGTAGTCGTATATCGTACGGACGTGACGTAGCTTGCGGGCGCTGTGGCCTGTGGGACGTGTGCGGCTCCTCCCGCCCGAGGCGACGGACGTGACGTGGGCGCAACCGGCTCCACACGTGCGCTGCACACACCGCTCTTGACTTTGGTTGGTCCCTGGGGCTGCAATTTTCGACTTAGATTAAATTAAATTGATATTTACCTTATCATTATTTACAAGCCAAACGATATAATACTTTATAGTTATTTTTTAAGATTTTAAATGGTTTGTTTTAATGTTTTTTAAAATAATTTTAATGGTTTGTCGATCCCATCTTGAGAGGTGACAAGCATGGAAGACGACGAACCGGAGAAGCGACGTGTGGGGGATTTGGGGGTTGGATGGTGGAGAGCGGACAGGTTGGGCAACATGGAATGTATTTGGTTCATCCATCCATCGACATCAAAGATCGGTTTGGAGAAATGAAGGATTGGTGAGGCTTGGAATCGTCCCGTAAGGTTGTTTGGCCACGCAAGGATGAAATGGTCTGGGATCATTTCAGACGAGCTCGTTGTTCATCTTCTTCAAGCCCAGCGGCAACGACAAGCACCACTGCCTCCGTCGATTCTTCACTGACATTGAGTCCCTATTCAAATCCTTGCACCGAAGTGAACTATGTCACTGCATCTACTGATCCCCATGTTTAATTTCACAGTGAATCACAGAGCATTGCAATCTTGTATGTCTTCGCCGGCAATGACGATCGCTTGTTTATGTCGGCAACCGCTTGTTTCCTCGCCGCCGTCGCAATGGTTCACCAAAGCCGTTACGACCACCACCGATGAGTTCGTTGGTGGCATGAACATCTGATTTTAACCATCATCCAGAGTACCCACAATGTTCGGTGCCGCCACTAGCCACGACCCGAGTCGTCATGGAGAACCTAGCTCGCACAAGACAAGCTCATATCATCGTTTTGGATTGGACGAGATAAACCAACATTCAAGGGAAATATTCCAGTTTTGGGACAACTCTACCCTGGATTGATTCATCCCATCAATCCAACCAAACATGATATACTCTTGTACAGGACTGGATGGTCCAGCATGGAGCAACAAAACACACCCAAGGCGGAGGATCTGAGGTGCGTCTAGCAAGTGCAGATGGAAGGCAACCGATGCAACCACATAGGAGGCTACGTGGGTGGTGGACATGTGGGCGAGGTACCGCTCGGCGAAGTGGATGAAGCAAGGATTTTTTTTCGACGAAATTTCGGAAATTTTGGATTTTTCGCCAGCAACCAAAACGAAAACAAAAATTTTGAATTCAAAAGATTTGATCAGATTTGAGACTTGCGCATAAAAGAAAGGCATAACTTATTTTTTACAAGACTCTCTTAGAGCCTAGTGGGTAGTGCTTATTGAAACAAGAAAGAGGTGCATAGTTCAAATCCTAGGTTCAACACTTTTTTTAAAAAAAAAATTCAAATTCTCCATTTTTATTTTGGCGAAATTTCGCCGAAATTTCAATCCCTGGGACGAAGCGGATGTTCTCCTCCTTAAAAAAAAACCAAGGTGCACACCTTATATCATTTTTTTTACCTCTTTTTGAGAAAATGAAATTGAGGGTGCGTTTTTGCAGGGAGCTCCCTGCCATCTGCACCTGAAACGATGATCAGCACTGAACCTTTTTTTTTTTTTTGACAAGATGGTCACTGAACTGAATTGAACTGAACCCCCGGAACCTTTGCATCCCAAAATGTGGCGACCTATACACACGGAAACTTGGAAAACTGGTTACAACGCTCTCACTCTCTGCCACAAGAGTAACCAATCTCGCAGTTGCAGGCACGCAGGCAGCAGCAGTGAGCCACCGGTGACAGTGACACCGGTGAGTCAGCACGTCGCTCGTTCTTCCTTCTCTCCGGCGGCGGCGCCGCCTCCGCGGCGGGGGGAGTCAAGCTTCAGGGAGGGCGCGTCCTTGAACATCTTGCGGCTGAGCGTGCCGTACACCGCCCTCGAGTACTGCCGGGACGCGTTCCTCCAGTCCATGCCGGCCTTCATCATCTGCTCGAACTCCTCGTAGCTGATCTTGCCGTCCTGCAGTTGCATCGATCCATCCATGAGCAGGTATGCATGTTGGTGCATGCATGTCAGTGAGACGCACGCAGTGCAAGCTAGCTAGCTCTGGATTTGTTGCCGGCGAGCTCAAGTGAATGTGGTCGACCTTGTCCTTGTCGACGTCGAGGATGATGTCGTCGATGGCCTTCTGGTCGCCGCGCGGGGAGAGCGCCTCCTTGAGCTCCTCGATCTCGATGTAGCCGCTGCCGTTCTTGTCGAAGAAGCTGAACACCTTGGGCAGGTGCTCCTCGCTGCGGATCTTCTTCAGGTGGATGGACACCGTCACGAACTCCTTGCAGTCCAGGATGCCGTTCCCGTCTATGTCTGCCTACATGTAACGAAACCGCAAGAGCAACCTTTCAAACTATTGGACAGATTACATGCTATATATATAAATCTTTTGCCGGTTGAACAGTTAGATATTCGCATGGTTCTAATTATATCTAGGGAGAAAGAACTTCGGTTTTCAGCTCGATTGGTTGGAGGGAATCGAAAGGAGGGAATGAGAATTGAAAAATGTAGGTTATAAAGTGCGAGAGGGAATGGAAATTTGATACTTAAATGAGGGAATTCAATTCCCTAGGAGGTGACAGGGAATTCAGTTCTCACCCACTTTCCATTCTCATTCTCATTCCCTTCTTTTGCGAATCACGCTCTTCAAGTTTTACCAGAGGACAGAGATACAACTGGAACACTTTTTTTATTGGTCAAAATCCAATAAAATTTTTCGTGCTACTATCGAAAAATTCAGCCTATTTGCAAATTTTCGATAAGTTTTTTTTTTTCCAAATTCATATGCTCTGGTATTTTAATTTTTTTAGGGTGTCACTCCTCATCGCTCGGCCAAAATTTTATCTATAATGCTACCAATCTCAAATCTGCAGTGGCGAGAATTAGCCGAGCAAGAGTGAAACCAAATTAAGCACCAAGTGAGTGAAGAGGATATATATATATCTCACAGCTTCCATGAGCATATCGACGTCGTTGTCGTGCACATTGTGGCCTATGAGCTGCAGCCCCTTCCTGAGCTCCTCGACCGTGAGGTGGCCCTTCTTGTTGGTGTCCAGCATGTGGAACAGCTCCCTGATCCCGTCCAGCTCCTCCGTCGGCAGGTACTCCGCCACCACCTACGTACACGCAGGGCAAAACCAGCAAAACTCATCACCGATCTTCTCCTCTTTTTTTTCAGAAGATTTTCGGAGACATGTATGTCATCGGCTCGATCACGACTCACGAGCAGCGCCTTCTTCTTGAACTTGTTCATGACGGTGAACTGCTTCAGCCTGGACCTCACGGCCTCTCCGAGGGGGATGTTGGGAGCTGCACTTGCATTCTGGATCCAGGGGTGCTCTTCATTCTCGAAGATCAGGAACAATGGTCAGATTCAAAGGAGCTTAAGCTTATTTACGCAGCCAGTTATCCATTTAGCCCTCTCACACAACTAATTAACTTCAACTCAGCCATTCGAACATGTTGTCAGGCTGACAATTATGTGAACACTGTGGAAAGAAATTGTGGCAGACGACTAACCGAGAACCTGCTGAGCCGTGAGCCGAGCATAGGGGCTCGGGTCGAGCATCTTCCTGACGAGATCCTTAGCGTTGTCGGACACCTTGGGCCAGGGCTCTCTCTCGAAGTCGATGTGCGACCGAATGATGGCCTGCGCGATCCCTTCGTCCGTCTCTGGAAACAAAAAAAAAAGTTAGAAAAAATGCAGCATGAACTCCAGGTCAACCAGTGAACAAAACACTAATTACAAAATCTATGTGTTTTAATTCTTGTCGAGTTCCTTGCTTACATACCAGCCCAGAAAGGAGGGACACCACACAACAGGATGTATAGTATGACTCCTGCGCTCCAGATGTCGATCTCTTGCCCGTAGTTCCTTTTCAGGACCTCGGGTGCCATGTAGTAGGGAGACCCCACGATCTCGTTGAACCTTGCCCCTGGGGAAGAAGATTAGGTCGCATCGTGTACGTACAAGAGTCGTTTAGTTTCAATATTTTGGAATGTTCTTTTAAGAAAAAGTATAAAGGCTACCCGCAAAAATACGTTATTTAAAAGGATATATGCTAATTATGTGACATGAGCCAGAGTAAAAGGCATTTCGAATGTTCATGTGAAGTAGTAAGTGGTTTGTGTGAGCTTTGTGGTTTCACATTGCTTGTAGTGTACCTGGTTTGAAGCAGACGGAGAGGCCGAAGTCGATGACCTTGAGAGGGGAGGTCTCTGATGCGTCGGCGTACAAGAAGTTCTCGGGCTTGAGGTCCCGGTGCATGACTCCGTTCTTGTGGCAGTGCTGAAAAAAACGGTGTGATCGATGCACATGATTATTACAATGCCTCGAATACTCGTTGGCATTTCCCTCAGAAAACGAAAAATAATGGAGTCTTGGTTGCACACGCGATCGATCGATGCGTAGGGATCAATGTTCTTGATCATGCATTGGGTTCGTGCACGAAAGAAATTAATGGCGCTGTTGTGTTTAGTGGTGGAGCTAGCGATTGGCAGTGACGCACGTACCTGCACGACCTCCATGATGGTGCGCATGACGGCGGCGGCGGCGCGCTCGGTGTAGTGGCCGCGGGCGACGATGCGGTCGAAGAGCTCGCCGCCCTCGCAGACCTCCATGACGAGGTGCACGGCGTCGCCGTCCTCGAACGCCTCGCGCAGCAGCACCACGTTGGCGTGCGGCGGGATGGCGCGCATGATGGCCACCTCCCGCCGCACGTCCTCCACGTCCACGCTGCTCCGGAGCTTCCGCTTGCTGATCGACTTGCACGCCAGCTGCTCGCCGGTGGCCGCGTCCCGGCACCGCCTCGTCACCCCGAACTCGCCGCGCCCCAGCTCCTCGCCCAGCTCGTACCGCCGGAGCAGCTCCTCCGCGCCGGCCGCCGCCGCCAGGCCCTTGCCCAGCACCGTCACCGGCGCCCACGCCTCCCCCGCCGCCGCCGCGTCGGACAGCGACGACGACACCGTCGACAGGCACCGGAAGGTGGCGCCGCCCAGGCGCCCGCCGCGGTGCCGGCCGGAGCCTCCGCCCCGGCGCTTGAAGGACGGCCGGCCGGCAACGCAGCAGTTGCCCATCGCCGCGGGGCCACGCGGTGCGTGCTCTGGCGTGGATCTCTCTCTTCCTCTCCCTCTCTCTCTAGGGCAAGAGAGGAGGAGAGAGATGGAGGGAAATGGCGGTCCGGGGTGGTTGGCTTTGAGACACAGAGAACCCCTCTTTTTCTCCCGGGTCCCTCGTTCTGGTCTCGCCATTTTTGGGCTCGTTTGTTCCAATCATTCTGCTCCTCTTCTTCTCCTTTAGTTTAGACAATGGTATGGGCAATTGGGAAACTTTCGTTTCATGACATCCTGTTCGTGCGTCCATTTTCAACAGTCATTAAGTTTGCTTCAAATTTCTCAGAAACGCTTAGTTCACACACTTCTCAATTTCATGACATTTTTGTCATTTCTTACCATTTCTATTATTTTCCTTTTCTCCTTATTTTAATAATTTTGTGGACATTAATGTACCTATCTCTCTCTTTCCCACCGTCTCTCACTTCCGTCCACCCCTCCGCTCAACCGCACATCCTCATGGTGCCCGGCGACCTCAGCAAGAGGCAAGAGCCTCCTCCGCAGCAATCACAATGCCTCCTCCTCCCACGATGAGTACGATAAGCACCAATATAACTTTGACGGTAAGGGGCAATGACGGCGAACGGCATAGCCTTGGGAGCCATGGAGTGGCAAGCCATCAGGTTTGTGGTGTTGTTCGGTGTATGCGTACATGGTTGGTTGCAGTGGGAGGGAGCCGAGGAGGAACTTGCGTGGTTGTCCGGGCGGTGGCGGCGATTGCGGCGCCTTGTCCACCCTTGATGAGCGCACGTACGGCTTCGATGACATGGTCTCCATCTCCATCTCGGACTCTGACGCGGACTCCGTCGAGGATGACGTGACGTTGCGTCTGACCTTCTCGTGGTGCAAGCTCTGGCTCTTCACGAGGCCCGGAATCCTCATGTGCATCGCCTTACTAGAGGTCGACCTACAGGCCGCCGCCGTAGAGGGGTACCAACTCCTGTGGCTATTGTCGTGGGCCACCATCATGGATGCCCTCGTGCCGCTGCTCTCTGCTCGGCTTGTGGTGGCCATGGGAAACACCTCGCCGATCTCTGACACAAGGAGTACCCATCCTGAGCCATGGCCGAGCTCGCGCTCGTCGGTGCCGATATACAGGAGATGGTTGGCAGCGGGAGAGTGCCATCAAGATCCTCTCGGACGGTCATGGTGGCATGCTAGAGGTGAGATAGAAGACGAAGAGGGTGGGAGAGGAGAGAGAGGATGTCCATAAAAATATTAAAATGGAAAAAGGAAAGAAAACTAAGAAAAAATGTTGAAAACAACTAAAATATCATTAAATTTAGAAGTTTGCAAACCGAGTGTCTTCGAGAAATTGGATACGATCTTTAATGACTATTGAAAATGTACGCGAGAATCCTGAATGTTGGATTCGGAGAAGAAGAATACAAAGAGGAAGTTTGTCCCTCAGTTTTCACATGAAACATTAAACATGTACGTGTGAAACTTTGTTTTAGCTTGCGAAACTTTGTATTTGTTCTTATTAACCTTTCTTATTTGCATCCGAACATTCATCCCCCCATTTTTATAAGTAATCTTGAAAATGTACACACGATTTTTTTTGTCTACCGACAACATCTTGCCTATTGAAACCTAAATTTTTAGCCGCTAAAACTTGGTTTTTTGCCTCTCGTATTGTCAATTTTAAGTAATATATTTTTCAAGTTTCGGTGGTTATTTTTAAAAGTTTCAACAGGTGTTTTTCCAACTTCTAACGATGACATCGTGCTGACGCCAGTCGTCCAACATGTGGCGCCCGCCAAAATGTAAACATCTATTTTTACACGGACACTGCTTAAATTGGTGATATCAAAATCAAATTTAGAAACTCTATGATATCATCTATCTTTGTGTTTATTTTCGTTCAACTGAATGGTAAGGTGGATTTATAGAGGTATTCCACTCCATTCGACTTGTTGTTAAGAGCTTCGAGATAAAATAAAGTTTAGAAAACAAAATATTTTTCTTTTTAAAATGGTATTGAATCATTGGCCACAAACTCCTAAAAAGGCAACTAGAAGGCATTCTTTCGAAGACAAAATTTCACGAGGCTTTACAGTTTTAAAAAATACAACTTTTTGCCAAGTGATTTACTATTTAATCTTAAAAGCTTAACGCATCCAAATGTTTCTCGCATTAATTAACTTCTACCGTCCTGCTATATTCATGTGACTTATTTACAAATTTGAGAATGTTTCACTACTACCAGCCACCAGCACTTTGTTTATCATTTTGGACCTCGAACATAATCGTCGACGCACTTTTGACTACTACCATCCACTTAGTTGCTACAATTTATTCATAAAATCCACATAAATTTCATTAGAGGAGTATTCAAGATGAATCTACACGTGTAGTTTTCATATACTACAAAACGCAAATAGCTCAAAATATATTTATATTTACATTCATATATATAAAGGTTTAATATATACAAAAGTTTAATATATACAAAATTATAAAACTTTAACTTCACATGATTAATGAAAATAATTAGTATTATCTATATCGACACTATCTTATTTTGCAAAGAGAAAAAGGACATCAGTGCATGGTAGTTTTGTAATGGGTACCATAATCTGTTGCCTTGCAGAGGTGTGAGACACGGAAAGTTGGATTTTTTTCCAAAAAAAATTAAGTAAGGGGAGTCCAAGGTGGAAGAATTGTTAATGAAATCGAGGGTTTTATTGCTAAAATACAGTGGGTTTTATAAGTGGAGAGAGGAGGAAGGAAAGAAGGTGGGGGCTGTGGGAGACTGGGAGAGATACAGGTGGAAGGGTTGGCGCCTTGGCGGCTCCTCGGAGAACTCCAGATCGAGGTAAAATATTATGTTCTCGTCCTCTTCCTCCTCAGTTCTTCGGTTCTTAATCTGTGTTTCGTTGCCCTTTTTACTATGAAATTTTACTCTGTTCCTGAGGAAAGTTATTTTTCTTGCAGCGGTTTCCTTTGAGATTTCATTTTCTTTCGCCTTCTAGTGTTTGTTTGATTCTTGACCCTATTTAAATCGAGGAAGCGACATGTAGTCAAGTTCTTGAATCCTCTTCGAACATTAGGCTCCAGAACACTGATGTCTTGTTTTTCTTTTGTTCAGTTCGGACTAATTCTTTTTACTTGATTACCGGTAGCCGGTCGAGGAAAACAGGTTTATCATTGAGTTGGTAAGCTAGCGAATCAATCTAATTTTGACTCGAGAGATAGATGCAATGCCCACGATTTCAGCTTGCTGGTGATATCTCTGAATTTTTAAGACGATTTTTGGGTGGCGAAATCTTTACTTCAATATCGCAGTTCTAACAAAATTGCCTCCTGGGTCACCATGAGAGTAAGATCGGTCTGTTATTAAAATTTATTATTCATTCTAAATATGTTACTTTGTAATACTCCTCAATCTACTTCATAATTTTTAAGTGTTTATAGTATTTGATGCCTGTACTATAGTGTAGCCATATTGGCATATTTTGAGAATTTTATATGACAGGAGCTTGGTGTCAACATTTACATTTAAAATGATCATAAAAAATGTTGTGCATATCACTGTCTCAACTTCCATACTCTGACCTCTTCTGAATGCACATGGTAAGACTGTCATAATGTGAATGGACTTGTTTGCTTAAAATATTGTGAGTAGTGACGACACATGGTAGATGACTATCTCATTGACTAGAGCCTCAGGTTGAATCTGACTGATAGAAGAATGAACATTGTTTCTCTGCCTTATTGGAGGCATTTGTATTTTTATGGAAATGTATGAAAATAAAGTGTTAGGTTTTGTGTCGAATATGTGTACAAGTAGGTTACATGGACTCTGTTTTGTAATAATAGGCAGTGTTGGTTTAGAGTTAGAGTCGGACTTTAACCATGCCTCCACTATATAAAGTGGGCAGCCCTGGTGTAATCAGGACAACGACTTCATAATAGTAACATATGCAAGAGGAGGTCAGCGGCCGGCATATGGTTGTGACCAGGTCAGTCAGTGTGCTGCGGTATTATGGTTTGGGGAAGAGCGCCCATAATCAAAGCCCCGCAGATGTAGATGAAAACTGAACTACGTTAACAAACATTGTGTCTCCTCGTGTCATTCGTGATCTTGCATTTGGCATAAATTTCTAACAAGTGGTATCAGAGCTTGGTTGGCTAGGTTGGCCATACGGAAGATGTAGCGGGAGACACGAGGTTCATGCATACACGGGTGCAGCGAAAAACGCCTCATTGGCGTAAGGTGGAGCATGGCGGCTATTGACGATTCAATTGGTGGTGTCGGACACTTCGGACAGAAGGCTCAAACCGTTCGATGGGCTACGGTTGTTAGGGATTGACCAAACGTGACAATCGTGCCGACAAAGTAGCCGGCGAGGCCGGCAGGCGACGGCGACGGTGACGATCTCGGTTTTCGCCATCAGACCCACAGGCACGGAAAGATGTCGGATAGATCGGAACAACGGGAGCAGTGATGCGACTGGATGTTGCATAGGAGGCGCTGCATCACAACACTAGAGGCGACGCTGTGGAGTGGATGTGGATGGACAGGGTGCGACATGTTTTACCGTGCACAGACAACGTTGTGCGCAGTGGCAGGTTGGAAATCCTGCTTGAGGGCAAAAATAGTTCGGGGACAAGGGTCACGCCAGACACTAGACGACTTTAAGTTGGCGAATGTCATATTCTACAAGGTGGAGTTTGTTAGTTTTTGTGTCGAATATGTGTATAAGTAGGTTACATGGACTCTATGTTGTAATAGGCAGGGTCAGTTTAGAGTTGAAGTCGAACTCTAACAAGGCCTCCACTATATAAAGAGACGCAACCCTGGTATAGCCAAACAACGATTTCATAATAGTAGCATAGGCAAGAGGAGATTAGTAGGCGGCATGTGGTCATGACCTTATGATTTGAGGAGAAGTGCGCATAATTAGAGCCCTGCAGATGTAGGCGAAAGCTGAACTGCGTTAACAAACATTGTGTCTCTTGATGTCGTTCGTGATCTTGCATTGGCATAAATTCCTAACATAAAGATATCCATGACTTATTCTTGATTTGTGTGAATTAGCTACTTCTTAGGGGTTGCTTTATATAAATGGGAGTGGGTTTCTTCATAGAAGGAACTTGTAGCCAAAGTGCATAAAGAAAAGAAAAAAAAATGTCTAGAAATGATGTAGTAGAAAAACCTGGCCAATTTATATATGTGGCTTTTGAATAACAATTATATAGTTTGGATTTTTTCAAGCATACTTAGAATATTTAATTTGAAAACAAATAACTATTTCTATTATGTAATGTATGTCTGAGAAATATAATGATCTTTTTTTACTTTCTATCATTCACAATCAATTGCTCGTCTAAATTGACATCTCAATGGTGATGTGTGTTTCTTTCATACATTTATGATGTGATTTCTGATTTGTTTTCTTCTCGTTTGTCCACAATATCGTATTCTAACTTGGATTATTATTAATATCCTAACAGGTGATACACAAGCTATCATTTTTCTTCCTGGTTACTCATAAAACAACAATTTGTATTCTCTTGGCTGATTGCCCGGTAACAGTTCTTATATCTTGCTATCTACCAATACTAGGTAAACTGCGTTGAAGGTGGTACTAAACATAGCGCTTTGGAAGATTGCAGGGAGGATAAAGATGTTACCAGAAAGGACAGATCTACAACGTTAATGATTGAAGAAAGTGTTTCTGAGGAGCTGACTAGTAAAGTGGAAAATTCATGTTCTGATAGTGATTTCACAAATCTGTCATTAAAGAGTTACCCCTCTTCTATCTCCGAGTGTGATGGTTCTTAGTTCGACTGCAACATAATTTCCCTTCATGATTAGTTATCGACACACTTACCATTATATTGGTCCAAACCGTCCAATAATGTGCATACAAACATGAAGGAGATTGCTAATTCTGCAGACTCTTATCATAAGTCGTTCCATCACTCGTACTTAATTTACCATTGAAGACTGTTAAGAAGGTGCAAGTGAGGAGGAGACACTAGAATGGAGGCTTGAAATGAATTATTCCCCCTTCATGCTTTCAGAATGTTGTGATTCATATGATAGTTCTGTCAGCGAACAGTCATCTGTAATCAGTAGCCCGTGTACATCTTTCACAGTACATTCAGATACTCAGCCTGAAGATCTTGGCAGAACAGATATTTGGGTCTCTTCCTTCGATCTTGATGAGGAGGACCCGACCTTGCTTCAAGACAAGGAGCAATTTCTGGATATTTTTAGTTCTGACTTCCCCAGCCCTTCTTTCAGTGCACTGAGAAGCCTCCAATTTGGTCCTAGCAGTTATAGTCCAGCAACATTACAAGGGCAAGAAGCCAATGACTCCGAGGAGCCAATATTTTGGCCATTTGAACACACTTCATATAACAGTCCTGAATTTAATAAATTTTTTAGTGTATCACCGCACAGGAATCCAAATGATATTGGGGTTTCTGAAATTCGTCAGTTGAATCCAGTCATTCAGAGGCTCCAGAAGAACAAACGATCTCCAGCCAAGAAGAGCAATGAACCACATGTAGGAAACGTTTGCTTGGGTACAAAAGGAACCAAAGTGTCCCAAGATAAGGTTCAGAAGGATGCCGCAGTTCCCTCCAGGCCGAGCAGAACAACAAAAGCATCCTCCAAGAACCGGTCATTGAGTGGAAATGAGAAAAGAAGGCCACCTCACTTGAAAATTGCTGCTACGAGAAATCATAGCTCTCATACAGACCAACTTCTTCAGGAGCTTGAAGCAGGTGATTTCCAAAGCCTAGCTGATAGCAATATTCAAATCGAGGAGTTCATTGGGTTAGACGAGTTCAATGGTCATGAAGGTATCAGTTCAGATTCGTCAAACTGCCACTTTAGTCTCTGCTTATCTCCAAGATAGCAATTGTATGCATGAGCGATTGAGCGTACGATTGGTATTCAGCATAGCTAGATGCTGACGGGTGGAAATCGAGCCAAATCACACTTTTTTTGAGCTATTGGAACAATTAAGTGCATCTAAAGCATTTTTCAATCAAACCAACCAAATAGGTCGAACCGAGCCAAAGTGAAAACGAAATTGGTTCAAAATAAGGCCTATTCTTTTCAACTTAACAGCTTAACAGTTTAACGACTTATCTACGTTTTGAAAAGACATAGTCTTTATGTTTTTTAGTCCATTTTTTCGTTGTTTTGAGGATGAGTGCTAACGCTTTAAAAAGCAAGTCAAGCAAAATAGATCCGAATCTCAAGACTATCTCGAGATGTTTTCGAAGTTCAGTTATTTAAACTGTTCAGCTGTTCAGATCAGCTGAAAAAAACATGACCTTAATTTATTTTACTATTGAATCAATTAACTAGCGCATTCCAGCCCTAAATTATTTCCATCTACATCCATATGTATGAAGCAATCAACAACTTTCTGTACCATGAATGTCTTTGTTATGTTAAGCATCTGTTGAGTGGCATTGCTTTGAGTCAAAGGCAAGTTTTCGTGCACCGGCTGCTACAATTTTACCACAATAATTTTCCCACCTGTTTCCTGATATTCGTTCCATAAATGTAGTCTCGCATTTGGTTGCTTACTGAGTTTTCCGATCGAATCCAATCCAAGTTTGCAGAGATATATTCTTAGCAAGGGAGAAACTATTTGCAAAGACGTATGGGTGTAGCTGCTTGAACAAGTTCAGTACAATTGGAACTTGTATTCTTCAGTTCTGTCGTCTACCACGGTGCTTGGGTGGTTGAGAGCTAAGTAGAGGCCAGTAGAAGTTGCAGTGGATATTATTGATTCAGGGTTTCAGATGCCAACAAAAGAGTTAGAAATCTGTCGTTGCGACGCAAGTGCACACAACAAAGGCCCGATCATTGACACCGAGCCGAACTTTTTTCCGCACATCCAATACAAATTTTTTTAAAAAAGGGGAAGAAACCATGAAACAACGCTAAAACATGATCAATGATAAACCTAACTTCTATCGTTTAGAGAAGTAGAAATATAGATGAATAATAACTAAATAGTGATGTGCAACCTAAGTTAGATCTGGTTTAATGATACCCTAAAGGCTAACTAGACAAACTTTGTTAGTGTTCCTATGAGTTTGTGAAACAAAAAGATTCAACAAATGTACAGACCAAGCATCGCATTGTTGGCCTATAATGTCATCCATACACAGCTTGTCTCAGTGTGATATCCAATTTTTTTAATCTAATACAACAACAACAAAGTCTTTATGTCCCAAACAAATAGGGTAGGCTAGAAATAAACCCCCCGGAAGTCACCAACTATTTTATATATAAAAAGGAACCAAAGAAGATGAGATCATGAAATGAATCATGACAAATTGAACAACCAGTTTAACCAAGTTGCACATGCAGGGGCAGATCTAGCGGTGGGTCAGGTGGGACCCCACCTTAGACCTACCTATAATTTTTAGTGTAAAATTAATGGGAAGTAGAAGCTTTAGGCCCTGTTCTTTTGAGCTGATTTGAACGGATGAACAGCTGAACGACTGAAATGAGTGAATTTCAATAGCTTCGATAGATAGTCTCAAGATTTGAATCCATTTCGTTTAACTTGCTTTTTAAAGCGTTAAGACCCACCTTTAGAACAGCGAAAAAACGGACTAAAAAAACTCAAATCATTTATCTTTTCAGAACGTAGATAAGTCGTTAAGCTGTTAAGGCGTTAAACTGTTAAGCTGAAAAGAACAGAGCCTTAGTACGAAAAAAATATTCCATTGTTGTTAGCCCTACCTATTATTTTTAGCTATGTCCACCCCTGTGCACATGTGCCAGAGCGCGATGAGACAGCGCCGGTCGGAGAGCGGTGTGGATTAAGAAGCTACAACACAACGCATGTAGAGTAGATCTACTCATGGGTAGCCCGGCCTAACCCGGCTAAAAAAAAAACATATAGACCAGTGCACCGGGTTGGGCTCAAGCCTTGATTTGAAGCCCGACCGCCAGGTCGGGTTGAGCTGCTCAAGAAAATTGTGAAATCGGTCATGATTGGGGCGGGTTTCGTGTTGGGTTCGGACCCGAATTTGTGACCCAGTGCACCTGGTCGCCGTGGGCTCGGGCCGACTAATTTTTGGTCGGGTTTAGAAAAAACCCGGCCTAAACCCATCTGAAACCGACGAATGATTAGGTCTAGAATAGAGAACGGTGGCGTGGCCCAACAAACTGAGCCTATAAAAAAGGTGACATTGATTTGTTTTTCCATTCCAACAAACTATATGGTTCAGTTTTCTTTTATGTTCCTGTAACACACATGCACCTGACTAGTAGAGGAAGGGATGTTTTTCATGTCATTATAAAGTTCTTTTTTTGGATTTACCATCACAAAACGCATATTGTTTTAAATGCCACTATTTTTACAAATATCTATCACAGATGCGATTGTGAGGCTTTTCAGAGAATTTACAACGTATACAAGACTAAAATACGACCAAAATACGCTTTTGACGTGTGGGCCCCGAGTGTCATCGTCTCATCTTCTTCCTCCTCCTCCTTCTTCCTCCCACCTCCCAGCTATAGAGAAGCAACTTCATGGGAAGCGCTCGCCGCCGCCCTTGCCTTCTCTCGCCGCCTCCACCTCGTTGGAGCTCGGTCGGCGCGCTTCGCCGTCATTCTCTGCTGAGCTCTCGCCCTACATAGCCGTCCGCCTCTGCAAGCTCACGCCGCCGCCATGCGCGCGAAGAAGACGGGAAGGCCACCGGAGTTGGGGGAGATAGGCAGGGGAGGGAAGAAGAAGAGGAGAAAGAAGAAGGTGGTAGAGGATGACATTTCGCCCCACATGTCATATGCGTATTTACACCATATTTGCATCTCGTATATTATGGAAAAGCCCGAATATTTCAGAGAATGGTACGGGTGAATTATTGTTGCAAGAAGAATGATACATAAAACAATATGCGTTTCATAATGGCAAAATCGAAGAATTAATGATTTTATAATGGAATACATGAAAAATTCCCGAGAAAAAAATAGAAAATAGGCTACCTCGAAATATCTGCCATGGTGCATGGCAATAAATTTGGTTACTTGTCAAGTTTCTCCGCCCTCAGAATTCATTAAAAAATAATTTCAGAAACCTAGTAATAAAAGGAAAAAGAAAAAAAAGAATCTGCCAGAGTCAGGCCAAAGGAAAAAAAAGGAAGCAAAATCTCCTTGTTGCTTGCTCGTGGCCCGTGGGGCACCCTTCTCTTTCTTCTTCCCCCTTATCTCCTGGAGCAGGAGGAAGAGGAGGAGGAACAAGCAGGAAGGGATTCTCTCTCCTCTAGAGCAGCGGCGGGCATCGTCTTCCTCTCCAGGTGCGCTCCCCTAGCCCAACCCTAAACCCTAGCGCCGCTCCTCCCTTTCCTCCCCTTCCCCTCTCCTCCCTCGGGCCTCGAGTCTTCCCGGCCAGAACTGTTTATTCTTTTGCCTTATCCGGCGGCAGCGCCGGCGGCGAAAGGCAGAGGCCTGCGCCTCGGGGGAGCCGGCGGTGGAGGTGGTTTGCGGGATGTTTGCGGCGGTGGCATTTGATCTACTCCCCTTTGAGGATCATGTGTGTGGATTGTGTTATTGACTGTTTCTGGGCTGAATTCTCGCAGGTCCGGGGGAAGCTGCTGCTTCTGGCAATGGCAGGGACCTTGCTCCAGCCGGTTGCTCTTGGGGGAACTTTTGCAGGCCGTGTAAGCGCTCAGCGATGGAGGTCTCGTGGCACCAGGAGGCCTCCCTCGATGTTGTCGATGTCGGTGAGCCGCCCTGTTAGGATGTCGGCGTTTGTTGGCTTGAGATCAGTGCATAGCTTCGCGGTCACACCCGCGCCCCGCTCCAGATCGACAGTCGCGTCTTACAAATCATCTAGGCGAGGGAGGTGTACGCGCTTTGTGACTAGATCGATGTTCGAGAGGTTCACAGAGAAAGCTATAAAGGTTATCATGCTTGCGCAAGAAGAAGCTAGGCGCCTGGGCCACAACTTTGTAGGAACTGAGCAAATTCTCTTGGGTTTGATCGGAGAAGGTACTGGTATTGCTGCAAAGGTGCTCAAGTCCATGGGTATAAATCTCAAGGATGCACGTGTGGAAGTGGAAAAGATCATTGGGCGGGGCAATGGATTTGTTGCTGTCGAAATACCGTTCACACCGCGTGCAAAACGTGTTTTGGAGCTTTCGTTGGAAGAAGCTCGTCAACTAGGTATGTTAGTCAAGAGCTCTATTCGAACTTGGACCCATTTTTTCCCTTGAATTTTAGTTTCCATTCTACCTTAACTTCTGATAGACAAATTGAAAACTAATTGGAGGATGGTTGCATGTCTGTCACACAAAGAAATGATGCATTTTGCGTAGCCACTTGATCACTGTCAGTGGAATATTATTCTTACAAGTGTTCAGCAATCAACATCTCTTTTTGTTGGCTGAGTTATCCAAACTTAGCCTGCTGCAATTAATATCTGAAGAATTGTGACTTGATGCTAATAGATATTTGATTATGGCCACTTTTTATGAACTAGAATTTTTCTCCTTGTTCATTATGCCACTTTCTAAAAGGATTGAAATAAAAGCTACCAACATATATTATATATTAAGGCAATGTAATCCTTTAATCTCTACTAGTCACAGTTTTTTATATGGAAGTCTAAAATCTTATGTTTCACTTGAACAACTTCAGTATCATTTTTCCTTTGTTTCCCGTGATTTGGTGCATCTGTTTTCTTATTATGTTTAAAGAAATTTTTTACAATATAGTTATTTTCCAGAACTGATCCCTATATCTTTCTAGGACACAATTATATTGGATCTGAGCACTTGCTTCTTGGACTGCTTCGTGAGGGTGAAGGTGTGGCAGCCCGTGTACTTGAGAGTCTTGCAGCTGACCCTAGCAATATTCGTACACAGGTGAACTATATGTGAATATGTCTGATCCTCTTTGAAATAAGTCCAATTATTATTATTTTTTCTTTTGTTTGTCACCACACATGTTATTGGACCTATAGGTTATCCGAATGATTGGTGAGACAACAGAAGCTGTTGGCGCTGGAGTTGGGGGAGGGAGTAGTGGTAATAAGATGCCAACACTTGAGGAGTATGGGACTAATCTAACTAAATTAGCCGAAGAGGTAATATTATAATATTTTTGTCCTACTGCGACATAATACGCATAAGTGTATGCCTAATTACCAAGTCTGATAATCTATATAGGGAAAGCTAGATCCTGTTGTTGGAAGGCAGCCACAGATTGAGCGCGTTGTACAAATTTTGGGCAGACGTACAAAGAATAATCCTTGTTTAATTGGAGAGCCTGGTGTTGGAAAAACGGCAATTGCAGAAGGGCTTGCACAACGCATTTCTACTGGTGATGTGCCTGAAACGATAGAGGGAAAGAAGGTATGCCGTATGCTTTTTTGCTCTAGTTTGTTTGACATATATGTTCTGCCAATGATGAATATATTAATCCTCCTGTTTTCTCTTTTAATTCGATTATGTGAACTGTGATCATGTTAGCTTAGACATGAAGCCTGTTCTTTGGACATTATGTTTCTACTTCCTACCTTGTGTTCATCATATCCATGTTGGGCTTATGTATGTAGCACAGCTAGTTTGTAACTTAAAAAAAAATTGGTTAGTCTTGGCCTGGTGGACTTTTGAATATTTGGGCACAGTTTAAACTTTAAAGATTGAAGGACCTGCCAATATTGAGGTGGCTATGACGGTCCATAGTTTGCATTCATTGGAACAATATAAATTTTCTTGAAATGTATCTCCTTCCTCTCTAATATCTATTCTGACCCACTGACTAACAAATAAAGTAGAAAAGAAAGCAAGATGGTACTAGTTCAAACTTCATTAGGATAAATAACGCAGGAAAATATCCAATAAGCTTGATAATCGATTTACACCAAAAAGGAAACTGTTACCTTTTTTGCAATTGACTAATTTCTTTACACCATTAGATGTTGGATAACAAAATATATGCTGGACATTATCGATATATTACCTGTCATTTCTCTGTGGAGTGCTTCTGGATTCTTTTGAAGAGATTGTCAGGAAATGGTCAATATGTTTTTGAACCCATTTACTGCAGGTCATTACCCTAGACATGGGTCTTCTTGTTGCTGGTACAAAGTACCGTGGAGAATTCGAAGAAAGATTGAAAAAATTGATGGAAGAAATCAAGCAGAGTGATGAGATAATACTCTTCATTGACGAAGTTCACACCCTCATAGGAGCAGGAGCAGCTGAAGGTGCTATTGATGCTGCTAATATATTAAAGCCAGCATTAGCAAGAGGTGAATTACAGGTATGTGGATGAGCTTGATGCTATTATGAAGAGACTAGGGCTAACAATCTATCTTCTCTCACAATAAGTATATTGAGTGTGCTATCATTCATAGAACTGAAACTCTAGTTATTTTTGCTTTTACTAAAACTTTCCACACTAAAACTTCCAATGTTTAATTTCAGTGTATTGGAGCTACTACGCTTGATGAATACAGGAAGCATATTGAGAAAGATCCAGCGTTAGAAAGGCGCTTCCAACCTGTAAGAGTGCCCGAACCAACAGTTGATGAAACCATAGAAATTCTCCGAGGGCTTCAGGAACGTTATGAGATCCATCATAAGCTTCGATACACTGATGAAGCTTTGGTTGCAGCTGCTAAGCTGTCTTATCAATACATCAGGTATGTGGACTACAAGAGAAAAAATGTCACCTTTTAAGGTCCTGTTCTTGGAGGAGATTCCAGATTGGAAGGCCATATTTTGCACATATTTAGTTGCATAATGTCAGAATTCAATCAAGACACCACAACTCAGGCAAAAATGAAGGATCATATATATGCTCTGTAAATATCTTCTTTCTAGTGGTAAAACAGATACATGTGACTTAATAAATGGATGGTATTTCAAAATATCTCCAAGAATTACTGTTTTTCTTGTTGACCGTGCATATCCTGAAATATAGCTTGACCATTATCTTGTACCCTTTGAATCACCTGACAAATTGTTTTATTTGCAGTGATCGTTTTCTTCCAGATAAAGCAATTGACTTGATTGATGAAGCAGGTTCACGTGTTAGGCTCCGACATGCCCAGGTAGATTATGGTCATATGCTGTCATCTGTTTGTTTGCACAACCACTCTTTGCTAATTTTTGCAGGCCATATACAATATCTAAAGTGAACCATTCATGCAGGTTCCTGAAGAAGCTAGAGAGCTTGACAAGGAACTCAAGCAAGTCACAAAAGATAAGAATGAAGCTGTCCGAAGCCAGGATTTTGAAAAGGTAACTGCCTATGGATGAACTGCTTTATCTTTGCATCTCATGTTTGTAAAGCAATTTTACTGTTTATAAGGTCACCTTTTTTAAAAAATGAAATAACGTCACATTGTTATCCACCATGACTTCTAGAAAAGTTCATTGACATAATTTCAGGTGCTCTAGGAGCTTTTATCCAGTCCAGCTCATTTGAGAAAAAAGGATTCATAAATGTGACAATAAAAATGCAATTAAATTTAGAATTATAATATTTTTGCCATTAAATTGTTATCACATGTTAGCAATGTGCTTGCATTTGTATTCCTCTACTTGTCAAAACTTGTGTCGATCTGTGAACATCACTTATTGCTTACGTGTATTTTCTTTTGATAGAAATTGTAACTTAAAGATGCGCCTGTTTATATATTGCATTAGGCAGGAGAGTTGCGAGATCGTGAAATGGAATTGAAGGCTCAGATAACAGCCCTCATTGACAAGAGCAAGGAGATGAGCAAAGCAGAGACTGAGTCAGGAGAGACGGGACCCCTTGTCAATGAAGCAGATATCCAACACATTGTCTCATCGTGGACTGGCATCCCGGTGGAGAAAGTCTCAAGTGACGAATCCGATAAGCTTCTTAAGATGGAGGAGACTTTACATAAACGTGTCATTGGCCAAGATGAGGCTGTGAAAGCAATTAGTCGCTCCATCCGCCGTGCTCGTGTGGGCCTCAAGAACCCTAACAGGCCCATTGCAAGCTTTATTTTCGCAGGTCCCACTGGTGTTGGGAAATCAGAGCTTGCAAAAGCTCTTGCAGCCTATTACTTTGGCTCACAGGAAGCCATGATTCGACTGGATATGAGTGAATTTATGGAGAGGCACACTGTGTCCAAGTTGATTGGTTCACCTCCTGGATATGTCGGATACACTGAGGGTGGCCAGCTGACTGAGGCAGTTCGACGCAGGCCATATACAGTAGTGCTTTTTGATGAAATTGAGAAGGCCCACCCTGATGTCTTTAATATGATGCTACAGATCTTGGAAGATGGGAGATTGACTGACAGCAAAGGAAGAACAGTGGACTTCAAGAATACGCTTCTCATAATGACATCGAATGTTGGAAGCAGCGTCATTGAGAAGGGTGGGAGGAAGATAGGGTTTGATCTCGACTATGATGAGAAGGACAGCAGTTATAGCAGAATCAAGAGCTTGGTCGTTGAGGAGATGAAGCAGTACTTCCGCCCTGAGTTCCTCAACCGCCTTGATGAGATGATAGTCTTCAGGCAGCTCACCAAGCTCGAAGTCAAGGAGATCGCAGACATTATGCTGCAGGAGGTCTTTGACAGGCTGAAGGTAAAGGACATTGACCTGCAGGTCACAGAGAGGTTCAAGGAGCGGGTCGTTGAGGAAGGCTACAACCCGAGCTATGGAGCACGACCGCTAAGGAGGGCAATCATGAGACTGCTGGAGGACAGCCTGGCGGAGAAGATGTTGGCTGGGGAGGTCAAGGAGGGTGACTCCGCCATTGTTGATGTGGATTCAGAGGGGAAGGTTATCGTGCTAAATGGGCAAGGTGGGTTGCCAGAGGTTCCAACCCCAGCCATCACGGTGTAGTTCATATGCACGTCTAAATATAACATTGCTCTCATTTGAACTCATACTTTCCTAGTTAGCGTGTAGCTGGATAGTTAGTAATACAATGAAATGGAAGCGTACGGCAACTGATTTTGTTTTTTTGAAGATGCGTATTGTTTCCTCAAAAAGTATATAAGTCTGCTATAGCTATCGTGTGTGATGTGATATTTCTACTATTTACCTGCGTGGATCTTCCTGATATTCTTGCATCTCGCCGATCTAAATTTATCTCAAAACTAATATTAGAAACTAACCAAATTGTATCGTGCATGGTTGCTCGTTGATGTTCAACGTGCAATAGATTTTGATGAGAAGCAATCATGGTCGAAGCAACAAGAAGCACATGGAATGGCTTTTAAATAAATTTTGAAGGAGGTAAGAAGCATATGGAATGAATTTTACATGTATTTTGATGGAAGTCGAAACATAGGGGATTTCAAATGAATTTTGAAGGAGGTTGAAGCAACTGGAAGCATAGGGAATGATTTTGGAGGCAGACTGTAGCTGTAGTAATAGTTTTATTCACAAACGTAATTCACATAATTACAGTTTTGTGAAATTCTAGATCACACACAATGCAAAAGCACAGTCAGGTGAGAGGGGTCAAAAGGGAACCAAAACAAATTTTGGCAATTATTTTCACGACACAGCCCTCACATCCCTAAAATGATAGTAAATGTACTTAGATATACAACACAATGACAAGCCGGCAAGGACATTCACGACGTAACAAAAAAAACCCAACTAGTTGAGTGTAAATCCAATTTGACAGAGGAACATCGAACTCACTAAAAAAACAGCTGCATAAACAAAATCCTTTATAAAACACAAAATTCCATATGACTTCTTTTTTCATCGCTAGATCCAACCACCACAAATTTATAACACACCTTCATAGGATACAAAGGAACTATATATATTCCGTTGAAGGATCTATGACTATCAAAGACAAAATTCCAATGTTTGTCTTCGGAAGGGTCTACAAAAACAAGGTAATTTAAGAATTTCAAACTTCCCTTGTTTGCGGCCGATCGTAGACTAGACTACCTTAGAGTATCCCCAGCACACTCCGTAAAACACTGTAGATACAGTAAACTGCATGTGCGTCAGGAAGTTCAGCAGCGTCAGACGGTCAGTGTTTGTCTCATGCATGAACCTGCATGTGCGTCAGGATTTGAATTTCCCGCCCAGCAGCTACTGATACCGGCGCTTGATCCAGAGGCTGATGCACATGCTCTTAGCTGTACTATCACACGTTGTAGCAAAGAAAATAGAGGACTACTAACGAAAGATATATCGTTGGAACGGAATAAATGTTTCACGTAAAACACCTTGTGAAACACATGAAACACTCATGAGAGACCGTATTAAACACTAATGAAATACAACGCACATGAAATGCTCACAATACACTGAGTGAAACACATGATAACATGATATGAAACACCTATACGGTTAAATAGTATACCATCCATTAGTATTTTTGAGAAAATAAGAACTTGCCAAAATAACTAGAAAGTACATATCCTCCTATGAAAAAAGGTACATATCCTCGCACAATCCCTTTTTAGGTAAAAACCCAATCAAACTTAAGAACTCGCAAAGAGTAGTAACTAGATGGGTGAGATCTTTATCCTCAAGAGACGTCTATCAGCACCAATATCAAGAAATCAAATCAAAAGGTAAAAAACAAAGCCAAGATCCATAGTAAAGGCAAGGAGAGGAGATAAACTCAAACAAACACATAAAATAATTTGTATGAATTTTATATTGCATCCTTGAGTTTTAGATATATTTTTACCATAACTCCTAGCCACAAGCTAGAAGCATTCTCTCACAACCAAGGTTCAAGAACTCGCTACTCGGTACTGACTCGGTGAGATACCGAGTAGCGAGTACTCGGATTACTCGGGAGTACTCGGAAATTACTCGGTACCAATTACTCGGAAAATTAATATAGGATTAGTAGACATATATCGACGTAATGATGGCACATCTTCTTTCATATGACTTAATGATATTTGTAAATCTATATGTATGAACTATTAACACAAAGTAGAGTGCACGTTACGACTTACGACATATCGCAACTCGCAAGTTCGCAACATATGGCATATCGCAACTCGCAAGTTTACAACATATGACATGATTACATAAATACATGATAGGTAATACACTAAAACATCATAAAATGTCCTCAAATCACAACAAACAAGCACTCAAAGTTTTTACTCGGTTTTTACTCGGCCGTTACTCGGTTTTTACTCGGTTTTTGACCGATTACTCGGTCTGACTGAGTAATCAACCGAGTTGGCCCTTCTCGACTCGGTGGGGCAGCGAGTAGCGAGTACTCGGCGAGTACTCGCCGAGTAATACCGATTTTTAGAACAGTGCTCACAACAACAAACAGAAGTGAAAGGACAAAAAACAATCCATATCCTTGCCCTTTATTTGCTTCATATAGTGCATACTTAGGTCGAGATAAGCCAGTCCGGAACCTACATGACTTTAGAACACATTGGGCTAAACATTTGTACGTGTTTCAAAGCAATTGTTACTATACCCATTAACTTCTTACACCAAATTGATCCAATGCTCATAATTGTTGAAGCAACTCCCTTGCTCAATCATCTTGATGACACCCGATTGTCTACACATTAACTTCTACGGGCTACCCATAAATCCCTCTTACATGGTGGCGGGCATCATGAACAGCGGGTGCTTTGTCTATCCGATGTCCCATTTGCATTCTAACCCATAAGTGATACCGATTTATGTACTCCCTACGTCCTTCTTTATTAGGCGCGTTGTTTTGGCTAACGCCTAAATTTTACAGGTCGCAAATAATATTCGATGTTGTTTTATCCGATGATACCCCTATGAACTCTTAAGCTATTTCCAATAATTTACTAATTGCGTTGCATGGCATTAAGCGCCCCTTTGCATGGGTGACGCTTTGTGCCCCATGAGACATGCATGGTTGCTACTTCGTACTTCACCTAATTGCGTGCATAAGTAAGAGGAACTCCATCCAAAAAAGTAGCATACATGCAAAATTAACAACAAAGATTATCTTGGTTTCATTCCACTGCAAATAACTGACAAAAGAAGCGGAGGAATCCATTAGGGAAGTGGTTGCATGCAAGGAAGAAGCTAGAGTTGAGTTAGTCCTAGACTCCATGGACAAGGCAGATGAAGAGGTATGTATCAATGAGGTGGTTCAAAATTCATGGAGGACGACGATGATGAAGAACGATCCATCGACGAGGAGGTGGTTCCGGATTTTATGGAGGACGAGGATGATGAAGAACGATCCATCGGTGAGGTGGTTTCGGATTTCATGGAGAAACTTTTTAGCAAGGTGGTTCTAGATTCCTTAGAGGATAAGGAAGAGCCCACTAATGATATGGTTGGAGACTCTGCAGAGAACAAGATCAATCAAGAACTCATTGGCGAATCTATAACTAATCAGCAACGCACAAGCTTATTAGGCGTTAAAATGACAAGATCCCTCAACAAGAAAATGCAATTTTGCTTAAACAAGATGGCACCATAAACATGCATGCATATATGCATGTTGCATGCAATGCGAACACATTAAATATGGTTGTTGTGGGTGAGAGTCCGGCGGATTGTAAAGGTAGTAAAGCAAAGTATCTAGGGTGTGTATAGTTATCTAAACGAAATCTTTGTTTATCTACGTATTTGGTTGGATGAATCTTACCAATCCATCATGAAAAGTGGGATACAAAAGATTGAAATGTTTTATCAATATGTTGTAATGATTTCATTTGCAACCTTCTCCCATAGACGACCACTTCTTTTTTGTTCATTTTTTTTTGTTTTGCAGCATACTAAATTTAAATCCAATTTGAGTTTGATTTGATATATGATTTTAATTTTAAATATGATTTTTAATTTATTGAACTTTTGGTGGGAGTTGAATATTGAATTTGAAAAAGTTTTAAAATTTGAAAATTTTGTTTAACTTTTCAATGTAGCTTGAATCTTGAATTTTTAAAGTTTGACCTAAATTTTTATTTAAAATATAAAATGAATTCTGAATTTAAAATCAATCAAAATTTTAAAACTAGCTTGAATATTGAATTTAAATATGATTTGATCATTGAATTTAAAATATAAAATTAGAACTGAAACTGAATTCATTTCCAATTTAAAATTTTGATTTTAATTTAGTTTGACATAAATATCAAATGTTAAATCTAGTTTGAATTTAAAATTCAATTTGAGTATTGAATTCATTTGGAATGTTGAATTCAAAATCTGGTTTGAATTTTAAAGCTAAAATTAAATCTTGTTTGAACCATCCAAAATAAAGTTATGTGTAAAGTTGAATTTTTTCAAGACATGGAGTGTTATTTCATGATATTTGGTCCTTTTAACATCATCCCATGTGAGAGGCAAACAAAAAAATTGTATGATCCCGTTCAACCAAACTGACACCCTATTTAATTAATATCATATAGAACCTGTCAGGGATAAAATCACGGTCCATTGCCATGGCCCACTCCCTGACGGCCCAATTAAACAGCCTACTAGGGCCTTGCTCCCTAGGGGGCTCTATCTGGCCCATATGCATCCTACCAAACAGCTTCCTGGCTGGCACAGTATTTCGCCCTGCTCGTGGCCCTCTTATTGCTCCCTGGCGGCAGGTATTTCGCCCTGCTCGCCAGTGATCTCTGCCGCCACAGGGATGGGCTGTCCCTGCGACAAAGCCGCCACAGGGATGGGCTGCCCCTGCGACGAAGTGCCTGGTAGGACCACCTGCTCGGTCCTGTCCCGGGCAGCTGGCAGGGCCAAAACCTTGGCCTCGCTTTCCGTGGCTTCGCGCCCCGCTTCTTCGGCTTCGAGCCGCTCCACGGCCGCCTTCAGCGCGTCCATTTGGTCGGTGGAGCCTGGCGGAAGCGCGGACCACGCAGTCAGCTTGTCCTTGAGGTTAGCCAGCTTCACTGCCCGCGACGCACCATGTAGGTGCTCAGGCAGCAATGACTGCTCGATCGCCGCGTCTGCGTCATCGGTGGCGATCTCCTTCTGGGCGGCTGATGAAAAAGAGATACGTTAAGTCCTGCGTGGTTAGGTAAGTTGTGCGGACGAAAGGCTCGTCATTGCTTACCTGCCGTAGAAGGCTTGATCTTCTTCTTCTTTGCTACAAGGCGAAGCTTCCGTCTCTTGCTCGGGGGCTCCTTGGCTTCTTGTTCGCCTTGGCCTTCGGACGCTTGTGGCGATAGGCTCAGCTCCTTACTGAGCTGAGCACTTTTCCTGCGCAACGCAAGAAGAGCTTCCTTGCGCGCTACCTCCTCCTCGAGCCTCCTCTGCTCGGCGATCTGTTGCAGCCGCCCTATATGGCCCGGGTGAGCCCATGCGTAGCGCTTAAGCCATAAGGTCATGTTTTGTACCTCCTCGTCGCTTTGCTCGGTGAAGAGGGAGGGACTTGGACGTTTTTCACTTGGTTGGCCGCGCGCGCGCTTGGTTTGCTCGGCGCGCTTCGTTGCAGCAGAGGGCTTCCTTAGGGGCTGGCGGCCGCTATGACGCGGCGAGCTCCGCGTCGGCTCGACGGCCACTTTGGGTTTCGCGGCCACCTTGGCCTTGCCCTTCCTCGCTTCCTCCTTCTTTGACCCAGAGAGCTCTTCGACGATCCCGCCGATGATGAGCTGATCTTCCTGCACGTTGTGAAGCGAATGTAAGTATGCAGTTGTTGTGCAAGTCTAGCAACTCAGTGGAGATCTGTTTAAGATACCTCTGGAGAGCGGACGAGCACGTTCCTCGGGCAGGTGTAGGCCACCTCGCCGGTGACCTCACTGTCCTTCCTGGCAGCAGCATGGCGTCGACCTGTTCTGTCACCCATGCGCCGGTTGGCTTCACTGCCCGAGTAGAAGAAATCTTTAGTTCCTGTTCGGATGAATCATCAAAGAACGGTTAAGTGTTTGAGGAACTTACCTGTGCTCTTCCTAGTGATGTCCTCCTAGCCTTCTATCTTATAGAAGGGGTAGGACCTCTTCCGCAGCGGACAGACCTTGTTCGCCACGAAGTCCCGGATTATCTCTCTGCCTGTGAGCCCGAGGCCCACGAGAGAGGCGATCTTCCGAGTGAGATACCACTCCTCGCCGCTCGGCTTCGGCCGCGGCATTGGAGTTCTCTTCGCTGGCGCCTTTCCGGTGAAGACGAGTTTGCTGTCGTCGCTCCTCCTGGTGTAGAACCACCTCATCCACCACGGCCCCATCGAGTCGAGCAGTGGCGGACGAGGATAGGACGCGTCGTCGGCAGTGGTCCGGAGCTTGAGGTAGTAGCACCCAAGCGCCGAAACGACGGAGCTGCTCCTCGTCACGGTGTAGTAGTGGAGGAACAGCCCCACCGACGGATGTACTCCCAGGTAGCCCTCGCACAGGTGTGCGAAGACGCCCATCTGCATGAAAGAGTTAGGGTTGAGGTTCGCAACCTCCAGCCCGCTGATGTTCAGGAAGGCCTCCACGAAATCGCTTTTGGAAGACCTAAGCCCAAACATCGCGAACTGCTCGAAGTTGACGAACTCGTCCTCGATCGGCTCCGGTGATTCCTCCTCCCCGGGCAGCCTCTAGCTACCGGTGTCGATGTGTCCCTCCTCCTCTAAAGTCCTCAGATCTTCCTCGGTCATGCTAGAGCCTGAGTTCTTGGCCATAGCAATCCCCAGGTTTGGACGAGCGGCTTTGGAGGTGGGTTGTGGCTGTTGATGCTTGAGCGATTGGAAAAGGGCTCGAGAAGGAGAGGTGCGCGAGAGCGGAAGTGGCGAGCCGCGAGCGGTTCGGGTGCTCTTTATAGCTCCAGACGAGCAGCTATGCAACGGTTCTTTTGCCACTAAACGGCTAGTTTTTACTGCAACGGCTAGGTAAAACCGGTTGCCGTTCGACATTGTCGTAATGTTACCACCGAGATCATCATCACGCTATTTTTCCAAATGTCTGCTGACTGAAGGCTGAGTGCTCTGCTCTGGCAGATGCGATTTCCTGTTCGACGCAACAGAGTTACTCGGTACTGATCGGGTTTGTTCGGTCCCAAACAAGTCTTGTTCGGTTGAACCTTAAACCTGCTCGGTCGATTGTTGTTCGTCTCTGTAACAGCAAAATTTTCCTCTTTGTGACTTGGAGTTTCAAGAGGAAGATCCCACTCTGGTGAGATATTTCACTTGAGTCTCGGAGGCTAGCTGTCGGGGATAAAATCACGGCCCATTGCCATGGCCCACTCCCTGACGGCCCAATCGAACAGCCTACTAGGGCCTTGCTCCCTAGGGGGTTCTATCTGGCCCATATGCATCCTGCTGAACAGCTTCCTGACTGGCACGGTGCGTAACGGCCTAAGACTTCGTGTTCGAGTCCGACTAGAGCAAGAGTTCTGCACGGCTACGTGAAGACCCAGACGTGGTTTCCCGGATTGAAACAGACGTTGTGATTCCCAAGAATTAGAGTATACCTTATCTACCTCGGGATGTATTTGGTATGTATTCGAGTTCGTTACGATCTCATAGTTAGCCCGGCCCGATTGTCCCTCGGTAGGTCGGTTGTTCAACACTATATAAACCGAGCCTCTACGGCGTGTAGAGGGCACGACCAAGCACCATCGCATTGTCGCATACAACTTCCTGTACACCCATAACCTCGTCGAGACTTGTTCATCTCGCCGAGTTACACCTTGTAATCCTCTTTGATATAAAGAAAGGCTGGACGTAGGGCTATTATCTCATCGGAGAGGCTCAAACCAGGATAAAAACCTTGTGTCTCCCTGTTACTCGTTGATTGCTGTTTGCATTGTTTGACAGGTCTTCTATCTCCCTTTTCTCAAAAACCTTAGTTGACTTGAGATCGATATCTCAACCGTCGACAGAACCATCATTTCAGCTTATTTTCAATCATACATATTCAACTTCGTACAAGCAACCAAACACAGGGTCAAGAGAACAGCCGAGGGTATTCTCGGTACTTCAAATACCCATCTTTCGCCCGTCTTAGGCCCTGTACATTTCAGCTTACCGTAGTGTAGCGTATCGTTTTAGCGAAATTTAAAAGCCTTTAAAGAGATATTTAAATATTGTAAAAAATAATTTAAAAATACTTTTAGGATCTTTAAGAGGACTACTAAAAACCTGAGAAAAATCATTACAAATTATTACACCAAATAGATTATATAAAAAAGTTAAATTTTACTGAAACGCTACACTAACCTGAAATGTATAAGGCCTACGCCGCTAAGACAGGCGAAAGGAGTTTCTTTGAGGGTGACACGTGGAGAATAATAAAAAAAACTCGGAAGGAGGAAAAATGCTCTTCCAACTCCCGATCTCCCATGTCCCGAGTGCCAGCCCAACCGCCAACGATTCGGGATACCACTCCCACTCCCACCCTTCCACCGCGCACGCTCCCGTCTCCATCTCTCAATCCATCCACGCCGCTCCGCCTCCGCCGCCGCACGTCGCAGGTCAGAGCAACCGCCCATCCCTCCTCCTCTTCCTCCACCCCCGATTTCCTCCCCTCCCTCGCTCCACTGCCCTACCTAGGATTTCTCCGTTGTGGCTGCGCGGTCGCCCTTCCCCGCCGCCCTCCACGGCTCCACCGCGCGCTTTCCCGCCCCGGCTGGCTGGTAGCCGCCCCCTGCGCGGCCCCAGCTGGGATTCACCGGTAGCCTCTTGCTCACGACCATGTTTGCAGGTTGCTAGAATGGATAAGCTCAATGGTTCGGCACGCCTCATGATCGTTTCAGATCTCGACCATACAATGGTGTGTGTGTCTTTCACCTCGTAACTTGCAAAGTTTTTGTTTTGGTTAGAGCTTTTGTGCGCGCGGTTAATGTTCAATCTTAATCCGACCTTACAGGTTGATCACCATGATGCGGAGAACTTATCCTTGCTTAGGTTTGGTGCCCTGTGGGAATCTCTTTACTGTCAGGATTCTCTGCTGGTTTTTTCGACTGGAAGATCACCTACTCTGTATAAAGAACTGAGGAACGAGAAGCCTATGTTAACTCCGGACATCACTATCATGTCTGTGGGCACTGAGATAACATACGGTGAGACGATGGTTCCTGACGATGGCTGGGAAGAATATCTGAATAACAAGTGGGACAGGAGTATTGTTGTTGAGGAGACATCAAACTTTTCTGAGCTGAAACTTCAGGCATGTTTGATTGATTGCACGGTTGCTCCCTTAGATTTTAGGATTCATTTGTTGACTAATCAACTAATAGCACTTCAATGTCGTACATTTCTGTGGATACAGGCGGAGACAGAGCAGCGTCCACATAAGGTCAGCTTTTATGTTGACAAGAAGAGTGCTCAGGATGTGATAAAGTCTCTTTCTGAGAAGTTGGAGAAACGTGGGGTGAGGCAGCATGCATTTTTGATGATTTTGTGTTTCATTTTTCTTCTTGAGAAATGTGCATGCTTTGTGTACGTATTATTATTAACTTCTATTTCTTGTAAACAGCTAGATGTGAAAATAATCTACAGTGGTGGTCAGGACCTTGATGTATTGCCTCAAGGGGCTGGAAAGGGTCAGGCACTTGCATATTTGCTCAAGAAGTTAAGCTCATGTGGAAAACCACCCGACAATACTCTTGTTTGTGGTGACTCTGGTAATGACGCAGAGTTGTTCAGCATCCCTGGTGTGCATGGTGTCATGGTCAGTGTACAATGCAGAATTATCTAGAAAAGTTTATGCCTGAACAAATTTTAGCTCGCTGCAACTTCAAAGTTTTATACTTTGTAGGTCAGCAATGCCCAAGAAGAGCTACTTCAGTGGTATGCAGAAAATGCCAAGGATAATCCGAAGATAATTCATGCAACTGAGCGGTGTGCTGCTGGCATTATTCAAGCTATTGGACACTTCAAGCTGGGACCTAATGTTTCTCCAAGAGATGTGGAGTTCCCTTATGTTAAGGAAAACTCTTTTAAGCCTACAGATGCTGTTGTAAAGTTCTATGTTCTCTATGAGAAGTGGCGTAGGGCTGAGGTTCCAAGGTCTGATTCAGTTCTACAGTACTTAAAAAACATAACTGTAAGTACAGTGCTTCCCTTTTGATTTTCTTATAATGGTCAACTTTTGTGATGTTTTATTGGCATATGTATAGTTCTTCCCAATCTAAAAAAATTTCCAGAGCATTTTCATTTGAGAAAATGTTATATTTTTTCTTAAAAAATGCACATAGTAATGACTTATTATTGTTTTGTTGAGCATTCAAATTAATGTCTATTTATTTGATGTTTGTTAGTATGCAAATGGAGTTATTATTCATCCTGCTGGACTTGAACGTTCACTCCATGACTCAATTGATGAATTGGGTTCATGTTATAGTGACAAACAAGGGGAAAAGTACCGAGTGTGGGTGGACAGAATTCTTATCTCACAGATTGGTTCAGACAGTTGGCTGGTGAGATTTGACTTGTGGGAATCAGAAGGTGAGTTCTTATCAATCTGCAGAACTAGTATATTAGCTAGTTGTGCTGTTGTATACAGATTATTCAAATTGTACTACCTTCTTTTGAAAACGATAATAGATTTATATGGCATTGTGCAACGATACTTAACAATATCACAAGCCTTCATTTGTTGTTTATTAATCATATCCTTAGATGTTCTGCAATCTTGTTATTTTGAGCTTAAATTCAGATTATAATTTGCAACAGGAGATTTGTCTTTTTTGTACAAGCCAAATGCTCTGGCATTTTGTAGCCGTATTTGAGGATCATAGTGTTTGTTCTTGAAGATCTGAAAACCAATTTTTAATAATTTTTTTGGCCTCTCTAAGCCCCATATGTAGGACCCACAACTTCTCAGATTATAATCTACAGCAGCTTTTCAGCTGAAAAGTAGTATAGGCATACTGTCGTATGACTTTCAATTATAATTTATAGCCAGAGCTTACAGTTTGAGTCTGTTATATCAAAGATAATATATCTTTATTTCTCTTCAAAAGGTGATTTGCTAAAGTGATTTTCTTAGTTGGAAGATTTCATTGGTCATTTACTCATTTAATAGTTATTTACTTAATACTGTTTTGCAATCAAGTAGTTCATCTAGTTGGAGATAGCACAACAACTAGAAATCTGTTTCGCTTTCGCCAGCAGAAACCACATGCTATAGACTAGTTTGTCATGGTACTTGGCAAGGAAAATCGGACTAAACCATGTCATTTGTTATGGAGGGGTTAAAGCACTGAAAGAGGGACTATATTTTGCCTAATGCCTATTGGTGTTGTGAGTGTTTGCTGCCGAGGGTCTGTACACTGCAGGTATAAATATTTGTGTCAGGGAAATGCAAATAATTATCTCAGCACCTTGGCTATTCCAGCTGTCCATTTTACTTTAAAGATCATCTTCACCTTGGAATTTTAGCTTAGAGCTCTTGATCTATCATTCATGTTTCATCATTTTGAGCATTTGCTGATGATCATTCTATAGTTGAGTGATCCAGAAGTATGCAATGTTGCTCCAATCCATATAAGAGTTCGATAGACTAGTAACAATAAATAGAAGAAATTTTATAGATCATCCTAATTTTTCACAATAAGTTGCTGTTGTTTCATCCAGTGGGAGGTTATGTAGAGCTCGGACTGTATATGACTTGCGTCAGATCATCGGTAGGCCACATCTGGTTTGGACAAAAGGGGGCATGATGTGTCTCAGTGGGCATCACTGCAGGAGTTGCATGTGGGGTACCCAAGTTGATTCCTGGGTCAACTGGTGGTTTGAAACAATCATCCTTGGTCTAACAAGAAAAATCTTATTATAATTGAAAACTGTGCAAGTTCTTGAGTATGGTTCTATTGAACTTGACAGTTATGTATTATGGTATTTCTGGAGCAGCCTGTGTACCTGATTTTGGGTTATAAATTGCGGTATTTCTTTGTACCTGATTGAGCATGTTCGCTGTTTTCTATTTTTTAACCTTAGATGCCTCTGCAGCCATGTGATAAAGTTATAGTAGCATGCCTTGTTTTCCGATTCTATCTAATGGATAACAGAGTCCATAAATCTCATCCAAGAGATTTCAAATGCTACTTTCAATTTTTCTCGTACCTACAATTCTTTGGCACTTATTATCTATTTTGTTCTTCTTTTTGTAAAATGATTCTCACTTGAGTGTGGTGACGCTACTATTTACAGGTGATGTGCGGGTGTGCTGTTTGACAAGTCTTATGCTGCATGCAAAGGTAAATCATTTCGGTTTAGATGAAACCAAAAACTGTCCTATACACATGCATATTCTTTGCAATGGATATATTTGCATAAGCTCATGAAACATGTTTGCAACTATGCCAATTATTTTCACAGCCTGAAACTGCTGAGGGCTTCATAATTGCACACATCCACAAGACATGGCTCAAAGGATATTCTGGGTGTGAGCAGGCGTCCAAACTTTAGGCAGAGTACCAACCCTCAGCGCATACGAAAGACATTTTGCGTATAGAATAATGAACACACTCATCTAAGAAGACCTCCTTTTCTTGTTTATAATGTTTTATGTTTCCCAACACATATGGAAATGTTCCGAGAAGGCTTGTTGCCTGCTTATGTTATGATGATAAATACAATCTCATGAACATGATGAGAAGATGAAAACACATGATTCCCGTGTGTACTAATTTTGATGAATGACGTTGCCGTGTGTACAAAATACATGATTCTAGCAGGTTAGAAGTGACTGAGCTGAATGTTTGATGAACGGACACCTTGTCGGATTGGGTAGGGCCGTAGGGCTGTATTCGACCCCGAGTCTTGGCTTGAAACAGTGCCAAGTTTAGGGTTAAGGCTTAAGATTAGACACGGTGGAAAGCTCTGGCTAGAATTTAGACCGAATGAAGGGATTAACGGGGATTAGCGAGGAAAGGGAGGAGAGACAGGGATATGTGGATCACGGAGAAAAGCGAGGACAGATGGCTATGTGTGCTCAGTTTGGTTTGGTCCTGAGCCTTTACTAGTTTACTTGAATTGGTTGGATTGATGATGTTTGTCTGCGTTTAAGCTCAGCTTATTTAACATTTTGAGTTTGAACCGAGCTGTTCAATATAGCTCGTCGAGCTCGAGCTTTTGATAGATTATTTTTTTCTAATGTTATATATATGTTTTAAGGGATTGACTTCCTCATAGGGGACAGTGTCCTTAAAAGGCTGACTAGTCGATTTTTTGGACAGTTGGATCTCCATCCAACTGCCAAGATCTCCCCTCCCTCCCCCCTCTTTCCCCGCGTCTCTCTCTCTCTCTCTCTTGGTCTCGTCCGTGCCCCTCCTCCTCCACCCCCGCCGCCGCCATGCCTGGTGTTGTGTTCTCATTGTCGGCCGCACCGCCTCTAACTCCTCTCATTGTCGTGCCACCCCACCCACTTAACCCGCCTGGTGCCTTCACCCGCCACCGCCGCCCGAATTGCCTTCACTGCCTCCCATGGCTCCGGCGGCGCCGTCGTCGCATCCGCCACCGCCCTCACTCCATTCCCAACCAACTGCCAAGCCGCTGCCTCCCCTGGTCATCCCTCTAAGCCCGGCGGCACGGAGATCCCCACTCCCCAACCCGAACCCCTAACCCTAATCCAAAAACTCGTGGTGGCTACGGCAGCGGCGGTCGCTGGGGACAAGAATAAGGTGGCTCGGCGGTCGCCGGTGAGGAGGAAGATGCGATGGTCGCAGGTACTCCCTCCCTCTCGATACCCCCTAAATTACCTGCGACGGAGGCAGGGGAGGCAGTCGCCTAGACAAGTGAACTGCCGATTAAGCGACTGCCAGTGAGCAGATCCGATGTCTTAATGACTCTTGCCATATCCCGTAAAAATTGCCACAAGCATGGCAATGCACATGTCAGAGAAAAAAGTGAGAAGGTGATACTAGAGCTAAGATAAGTTATTTTAACGTATCAACTTTATAAAATTTTCAAAAGTTTAGATGATAAAGTATCGGGAAATCTCTTAGCATCTCATGTCGAACTCATCGGACGAGGCAGCAAGACGCAACTCATTGGAAGTAGATATATTTTTCCTTTAAAAAACAAACTAATGGGATGCGGGCTATCCTGATCCGACGGCCAGCGATATCGGACAGACACCACCGTCGTGTCCCTCTACAAGACCAGAATCCTCACAGTCCCGCCGCCGCCACCGAGTTGGGAGACGAGAGTAGCTTGAGCAGGAGGAGGGGACAACCGGACAAGGCATGGAGATGGCGGTGGTCGGCAAGGCGGCGGCGGCGTTTCCACCTCCCAGTTTGCAGTCGCTGTGCCTGGAGCTGCTCTCCGCCCACCTCATCGCCGAAGCTGCCGGTGCGGGCCGAGCCGGCGGGCGCGGTGGCCATTTTGATGGGGTTTCCGAGGAGGACGGCCACCTGACACCAGAGCTGGTGGCTGAGGCGCTGCCCTGGGAGCTTCTCCACCGGCTGGCGCCCCGTCTCCCGCCCTTCGCCCTCGAATCGCTCCATCACGCCGCGCATGCTCGGTATCCTGCTCCTCTCCCCGCGTCCCCTCCCCTTCCATTGTTAGATTAATTCAGTGTGCACAACCTTGTATCCATTTGTTTTCGGCATGTTTGAGTCAGTCTTAGCATCTGTTGCGTCAGTTTGTTTTTTCAGTTAGTGCATGTGTTGGTTTCCAGTCGGTTAGGTCCAAGCTGGAGCTGATTTGTAGGAGTTGTGGAGTAGTGGTGTGAGTGGCACACTAACCACGTCGTGTGGGATGACACACGGCAGAAGTGGCCTTAGTGGGCTGTTTGTTCTTTCATATAAATAGATCAGAGTCAGAAAAGCTGCGGTTGGTTTTGGCAGCACCAAATTGGGTTTTCCTCTTGTGTTCGTGTGTGGTCTCAGCGTTCTAGCTGAGTATCAGCACTACACAGAGAGGGAGAGTTGAGTGCTAACCTGGGTTTGATCCTAACATCCATTACATGGGATGTGGATATAGCCCGGGCGTTCCGTACCCCCTCTAAAAATCTATATGTACCAGCACAATTCATGGACGTTTTTCTGTTACATTTATCTATCTTATCAAAGAGGAAGGAGTTAATCATGTTTCATTTCCAATTACCTATGCCAGATGCTGCTCTCGCACTATTGTGGGAATTGGAGGGCTTGACGGCGGTAGGCGTGGAACAAAACGTTCAAGGTTACACTCACTGACACACAAAGATATTTATCTATCATATTTCGTTAGTTACTTTTAGTGAAACAAAATTCATCTCTCAACATAGTTTATTGGGCTAGAACCTTGTGTGGGGTTGCATTTAAGAGCATGACCAATGGAGGCTTAACTTAGGTCTTCCTAGTACTATAACAAATAAAATAAAAGGGAGGGAAATGTAGATGTTTTGTGAAAAGGAGGTGTAAATAGTGGCTGGGTCGACCTAACTGAGGTCTAGGTTGGTGATGCTCTAAGCCTAATCCTATATGTGCCATCGCTTAGTGATTTCTCCCTTCTATTGCATCGCAATTGCTTGTCCCATGTGCCATTGGTGAAATCTTTTTTTATTTAAGATGTGCAAATATTTACACAACCATAAAAAACCACAAAGTTAACAACATTAATTTGAATGCACATATTTCCTTGGTATTTTCATAATCTTGTATGTAATAAAAATTTGGATTAAGTGCCACTTTGGTCCCTCAACTATTACGTTTGCGCCAAATTGGTTCCTTAAGTGTAATACCAATTTTGTTTGGTCCCTGTGGTTTTTGAAGAGGGCCTTTTTGATCCCTTAACCGATTTTGAGGGTGGTTTTGCCGACGTGGCAGTCCACGTGGCAGTTTCTGATGACATGTTAAATCCATGTGGACTGCCATGTCAGCACAATCACCCTTAAAACCGTTCAAGGGACCAAAACAACACTCTTTGAAAACCGCAGGGATCAAACAAAACTGGTATTGCACCTGAGGGATCAATTTGGCGCAAACGCAATAGTTGAGGGACCAAAGTGACACTAATTTCTAAAAATTTTAAACATATATTGAATATAAAAATTTCAATATAAATAACAAAAAAATCGAACGGATTGCATATTTAGTAATGTGATTTTTTGAGGGGTTTTTTGGTATGTTTGTATGGCTTAAACAAAAAATATAGTTCACCAATGTCACATAGGACAATAGTCGAGCAATTGCAATGACAAATAGAGAGAAGTCATAAGCAATGACACATTATGGAGAATCAGACTTTGCACTGGCATATAGAAAATTTCCCTTTCTAGTTTATTTCCACATCTAACATATGTGTTCATGCTCTTAGGTGTGAAGATTTCAATTCGGCTTGGCAAGCGAAGTTCAGACTTCGCTGGCCTCTCAATGACAAGTCTGGACATGATTGCTTGGCTACTGTAGACTGGCAGCAACAATATTGGGAAAAGCATTTGCAGGAGTGTGTAATCAAATACAATTGGACTATGAATCACTTTAACACTAAATAATTCATGATTGAATGGCATCATCACGTTTGCTTTTTTTTCTTGCCCTTCATCAGGTGCCTCGACGAAACTGCAGAGGCTGCATTGCTTCCTTCTTTTCATGGTGTTATTGGTGAGCTAAGCATATCAGGTGAGCATACAGAAACCCTTCTAATAGGACTCCATTTTTTTTGGCTTGATATTGTTTGATTATTTCAGTAAATAAACTAGGAATCCCAATAAACTATCATACCAATGCCAGAAGCTGTTTGGTTTCTTGCCAAGAAGAACAGCTTTTCTTTTGCAAGGCTCGGCGACAATTGCCTCATGTTATGCATGCAGTTTAATTGCAGCGACACTAGCATAATTGTTATAAAATTCTCTTTAACAATGCAGTACTTATGCAATGGTGGCGTGACTGCTTCTTTTGCTCATGATTTATGCAGCTAAAATCATGACTTATGTTTACCACACTAAGGACATATCTCAGCAGTATTCAAGATTATCACATCATTGCCGTAGACTTGGATGCTATGCGAGGTACCATATCTCATATTCTTTTCATGAGGTTCATAGTGTCAATGATTTTTATTCAATTGATGGAACCGCATCACCGATTACTTTCTGAGATTCGTGATAATCTGTTTTGCAATATTATGTTTCTGAGATTCGTGATAATCTGTTTTGCATTATTATGTTTCTGATTGTTGATCGCAGCATGTTTGTTGGTGGCCCATATGGCCCATGCTTAGTTGGGTGGGATTAGTGCCATATTGGTTGTTTAATGTGATTTGTAGTTGCATACTAGCATATAATTCCTATTTGGTTGAAACATGACATCTTTCAGTTAACTTCTCTTCTTCTTTTTTTGAAATGAGGACGGAAGTGTAATTGTGGTGATATGTATGCGTGGTGTGAGGTGATCTAGTTTTTTAGCAGGTTATAGGCTAGGCTGTTACATGGTATGAAAACATCAACCTTTGCTGCATGGGAGTGTGCGAGACAGGTGCCTGGCATATGGCACATAATGCATGTGGGCCAGAGTGGACGCACAATATATATGATATGTGTTGGCACTGGATGCACGGACATGTAATTTTCCATGTATACTATGCTACTGAGGTTGTCAACTGTTAGAGTGTTAGTGTGGTGGCTCATATTGCTCATGTTGAGTTGTACTGAGATTAGTACCACATTTGGTAGGGTGAAGTGTTTTGGATCAGCATATAATGCTTATTTGATCCAAACATATCACCTTTGAGGAAAGTATAAGTGGATTAGCACGATAAATGGGCTCGCTCCACTTATCCACTATGGCTAGGCTTTTTGAGCAGAATTTGGGCTAATGTTAAATATTGTAGTCGATATATTTTCTTTTTTTCTTTATTTTTCAAAATTTTCCCCTTATTTTCAGGTGTTTGAGGCTGCAAAATGTGCTTTGCAATGCAGAAATTTGTGTAAGTACTGATTCAGTACCTCATATACCTTTTGTTCTATACTGTTTTTGTATATTTATATTTCATGCAGGGTGTTTGTTGTTTACACTTTGAATTTTTTCTTCTACTCCGACTCCGAGATTCATCCTTAGTGTTATGGTATCTTTTATGCACATGGAACTATGGTGAATCCTTTTTGTAAAGGTTAGACAATTAAAATTCACTAGTTTGACTGCTGGAAATCTTCATCTTTCAGGGCATGTTGCAGCATAGCACACTGGAAACTTTGATTTTCATAAGAATTATTTCAGATTCTGAGGTAATCTCATGCCAGTGTAATTACTTTTGCTCCTACATTCCATAGCTTGATCAAATATTTCGAGTGTGATGATCGTTGACTGTAAATCAGTTACAACTTACAAAAAACTATGTTCTATTGTTCATTTTTTCATGTCCCAAAATAAGTCTCTTTTACCATAAGAAAGATGAGTAATAATATTTTGAGGTAAATGATCATCCTAGATCTGAAAAAAAGAAACAATTTGTAGGGAAGATAGTGTGTTAGATAAAGAGAGAATGTGCAGCTATTACTTGGGCCCAAATGGGCTAGTTAAATACAAGAGAGGGGAAATATGCACAAGAGCCCCTATACATGTTCTATTTTAACACTCCTCCTCAAACTCATGGTGGGTCTACAACACTGAGTTTGGAGAGATGTACATCATCTCAGACTCTCGCTCAGGCCTTCAGAAGAAGTCGGCAAGTCAAGATTGGAAGGCACATCTCAAGAGCAACCACCTGTGCCTACACCTGGGACCGAACATAGTTGGCATCAACTCCGATGTGCTTGGTGAGCTCATGTTTCACCGGATCACGAGCAATGCTGATGGCGCCAGTCTTGTCGAGAGGAGATCAGTAGTCGAGCAGAGACAGCACTCCTGTGTCGGCGAAAGCCACCGAAGCCACGTGACCTCGGTATCCACGGAGGCCAAGGCACGGCTCACCAAGATCTTGGAGCGAGAAACAATGATGGGCGCTTGGTCTTCCAGAGATCAGGGAAGAACCAAGGAAGACACGATATCTTGAGATCGACTTGCGCCCACAGATCGCTAGCCAGTAGCGCCCGAGTACGCTGAAGTCAAGAGGATCGGAGCTCGAGAAGAACAAGCGACGGTCGTGATTGCCTCGAAGGTAGCGAAGGACACGGCGTAGGTGACCGTAGTGCACACTAGTGGGAAGCGACCATGAATCAGCTAAGGATGTGCATGCGTGGGAGACATACGGCGAGTGATGCCAAGGTAGACAAGGCTCCTAACTAGGTGATGATGGCGAGTGGGTCGTGAAGGGAACCTCGTCGATGGGTCAAGTGAAGGTGAAGCTCCATCGGGTGTCGCGATCTGGTCGTCATCGAGGCAAGCATGAGCAAGGAGCTCCTGAATGTACTTGCGCTGAGAAAGGTAAAAGCCCTTAGATGTGGAGTCAACCTCAATCCCCAGAAAGTACCGAAGAGGTCCCAAATCGACATCTCAAATCGCCATCGAGACAAAGCTTTGACAAAGGCAATGTACTCAGGATCATCTCCAGTAATGAGCATGTCATCCATGTAGAGGAGAAGAGTGCGACCCCGAGGAGAGGTGTGAACAAAGAGAGCAGAGTCATGCGGACTTGGAACAAAACCAGCAGCGGTGACAACCGAGGCAAAGCGCTCAAACCAAGCACGAGAGGCCTGCTTTAGGCCGTAGAGAGAGCGGCGAAGGCGACAGACATGACCATTAGGAACATCAGAGCTGCAAAGGTGGGTGCATGTAGACCTCACACTTGACTCGCCATGAAGAAAGGCATTCTTCACATCGAAATGGGAGATGGTCCATCGACGAAACGAAACAATGACCACAAGAGTAAGCACAGTGGTCCTGTGAGCCACTGGGGAGAAGATCTCACCGTAGTCAAGACTAGGTGTCTGCTGGAAGCCACGAGCAACAAGACGCGCCTTGAAGCGCTCAAGAGAACGTCCGAGCGAGTCTTGATCTTGTAAACCCACTTACAAGTGATTGGACGGACTGTGGAAGGACACGGGACAAGATCCCAAGTTCCAGTACGCTCGAGAGCAGCAAGCTCCTCGGCCATCGCGAACTGCCACTCAGGATGAGCGACAGCATCACGGTAAGAGGTAGGCTCAGAGGAAGTGGTGACAGGAGCAGAGAACCCATATCTGGCAGGAGGAAGGATCTTGCTCCGGTCACGAAGAGTATACCGAGGTGAAGTGGTAGTGTCCTGAGGAGGAACCGAGGAAGTGGGGACTCGAGAACGGGAGTAGTGAAACGGAAGGGGTGGTAAGAAAGGTGGCGGAGACACGACCTGTGAAGGTGGAGGTGAAGACACGACCGAAGAAGGTGGTGGTGGAGACACAATCTGGGAAGGCGAAGGTGGGAGTGGAGAGGGAACTGGGGAAGGTGGTGGAGAGAGGACCTGTGAGGGTGGGGAAGGGATGGACTGGGAAGGTGGTGGAAGGGAGACAACCGGTGGAGCGAAAGACGGAAAGGCAAAGCGATCGGAAGATCGAGAAAGGAGAGAGACTCAAAGTGAGGCGGTGTGAGGGGAGTCAAAGGAGCGAGACTCGTCAAAGAAGGGACGCGACTCATCGAAGGTGACATCCTTAGAGACCCGAATCGGACGACCGAGCGGATCCCAACAACGGGCACCCTTGCGGTCTGAGTCGTAGCCAAGGAAGGCGCACTGTACTGACTGAGCAGTCAACTTGGTTCGCTCATGAGGTTGAAGGAGAACATATACCACACAACCAAAGGTACGAAGGCGAGAGTACTCAGCTGAGTGGCCATATAGGCGCTCGAGAGGAGCGGCACCTCAAGAGCGATGGAGGTGAATGTTGATGAGGTAAATAGTAGTGAATCGCTTACGCCGAAGTGTGGTGGGACGGAGGCAGAGAGCATCATAGCTCTAGCAGTCTCAAGTGGGTGGCGATGCTTGCGCTCGGCAACACCATTCTGCGCATGGACACCAGTACACGAGTACTGAGGAAGAGTGCCCTGATCAACAAGAAACTGGCGCAGAGCAGTGGAGAAATACTCGCCAGCTGAATCAACACGAAACACACGAACGGGGGAGTCAAACTGAGTACGAACCATGGCTGCAAAGGCTTGATAGGCAGCCAACACCTGATCACGAGACTTGAGAAAGTAAATCCAGGTGAAGCGAGAGAAATCATCAATGAAAATCACATACCATCTATTGCCTCCTTTCGAAACAAAAGGAGCAGGTCCCCATACATCAGAATGAACCAAATCAAAGGGGCGAGCCGATACAGTCACTAGTAGGAAAGGGCAATCAGAATCGCTGCAAGCTTACACCGACAGCGAGGGGTGGGAGGTATTACGAGAGACCTTCCCAAGAACACCACAACGCATAAGAAAACACAATCTCGACTCAGACATATGACCTAACCAACGATGCCACTGAGCAAAACTGGCGGAAGTGGTGGTGGCGAAAATAATGGCATCGACGCTACCGATGATCGATTGGTGGAGGAGGTGGTTGTGGAAGCGGAAGTGGAGGAAAGACGGCTCGAGAGCCCACAACCCGTGAGTCACGGTCCACGGCCAAGGCCAACAAGGGTTCTGTCTTCGCGAGCCTGAATAAAACAAAAGTCAGGCTCAAGAGTGATGGTAAAACCCATATCAGTGAGCTGACCAGCAGAGATCAATTGCATAGGAAGGCGAGGCACATGAGAAATATCTGGAACAATAAAGGAAGATGTGTGAAGAGTGCCCTTGCCAGCAACCGAGAGAGACCCATTAGCAGTCTTGACAAAAACAGGAGTGACTGGAGACCGCAATGGGTGAAGGTGAGTGGAGTCATATGTCATGTGGAAGGGCGCCAGAGTCAAGGTACCAAGTACACTGAATCAAAGTGAGGTACACAAGCGATTGAGAGTCCGTAAGTCGTGGCGAGAGAGACGGTGGGAGTCCGAGTGTCGAGGCTCAAGACGCGCAAGGCGATCAGTGAGCTGAGTCCACACCGAGCCTCTGGAGGAGCAGAGTCGAGCGGAGCCGGCAGTGCCACTCTGCTTCTTGAGGCGCTTCTGCAGACTTGGATGGTGTGACTGCCTTCTGCAAGAGAGTTGCGAGAAGGAAGCGGCCTGTGCCTCCACCCCGAGTAGGAGCGGAAGTGCCCCATGACCAAGCCTCCTGCTGGTGCGGGAGAATGCGACAGAGCCACTGCCGGCCTGGGAGCGATGGGCTGGGACACCGCACGACACAGTGTCGAGTCGGCACGGTGCCCAAAGATAGACACAGTAGCAAGGAGAGACACCCTCAGGCGGTCTCCTCAAGACGAGCTCGAGTAAGTGCCTCAGATGAGGGCCAGGCGGTGTCGCGGGCGAGAGCCGAGCCCGGCGACTCGAACTCCGGACGAAGGCGATCGAGGAACTGGAATACCCGCGCACCAAGCCGGTGATCCCGGAGACGTCCACAGGTCTCACAGGAGGGATTTGGGGATGGCTCGAGAGAGTCTAGTTGACGGTAGACGTCGCAGAAGCGTCGGTGGAAGTCGTCGACAGAGAAGTCCTGCCGGAGAGAGTCTCACCAGACGCAAGAGCGAGGTGTAGAGCGCTGGCTGCTTTCGGTTGCATCTGCGCTGGATGTGGTCCCACATCAGTGAAGCGGACTCGAGAGAGCGACATCCGGGGCTGAGTCGTCGCATCTTCTTGCCGCCGACGACAAAGAACCGGGCCTCGAAGCGCCCGCTCCTCCAAGCGCCGAAGCGCGTGTCGCCTCAAGTGCTCGTCAGAAAGCGCCACGAGCAACAATGGTGCCGGTGACCATCGGCACCCGAGGCGGCACCGAACAACAGAGAAGCGCCGGGGCACGGAGGTACCGTGAGGTGTCCCCAGGCGCTGCTATCGAGGCGACGCGAACAACGTGGACCACTCGCGGAAGTTGGTGCCACCGGGCCAAGCACACGAGAGAATCGCCATGGCGGCGTCTTTGGATCGGCGGAAGATCTCCGAGGTGGCGGCAGCGGCGCGGAGGAGGTGGCGGCTCTGGAGGAAGGTGGCGGCCGCGCTGAGGGTGGCGGAGGCGGCGGCGGCCTGTAGGGCAGCGTGACGGCGGAGGAGGCGGCGATCGTGCGGAGGGCAGCGACGGCGGAGGGTCGCGCGAGAGACGGCGATGGGCGCTGGCCGACGCGGGCAGCGATTAGGCGCGTCGGGTCGACGCGACGCGGACGGCGACAGGCGTCAGGCGACGCGACGCCGCCGACGCGATCGGGCGCGAGGCGTCGGGCCGACGCGACCAAGGCGGCGACGGGAGTCGGGCGGCACGACGAGGCGTCGGGCCGACGCAACCAGGCGGCAACCGGGCGGCGGGTCCGAGGATGGAAGAGAAGAGGAGGCGCCACGAGGAGAGCTCCGGCGACGGCGGCGCCTCGCCGGCGGCGGCGGCGGCTGCAGTGGGTGGTGGGGGAAACCCTAACCCTAGGCTCTTGATACCATGTTAGATAAAGAGAGAATGTGCAGCTTGTATTACTTAGGCCCAAATGGGCTAGTTTTATACATGTACAAGAGAGGAAAAATATGCACAAGAGCCCCTATATATGTTCTATTTTAACAAAGTGATCACCTATGCTGGTACTATCAATTTCTGCATGATGTTGTTTTGTTCTTTTTTTGCTATCTGATAGCAAGTGAGTAATATTTACAGTGTGTTAAGTTTGTGTACAATTGCCATTCACAGGTTAATGGTGTGTGCCTGCTTCTGACCTGCCATGCAAAGACATTGCTTTCTCTTGAATTTATCCACTGCCTGCTTCATCCTGCAGTAATGGATAGAATTTTCAATAGTCTATGGCAACACGAACCCCTAAACCATGAGATCAAGTGCCTTAGTATTAAATCATCTCGTATCAGTGAAATCAAGCCTCTAACAATTTCTACTGGTCTGCTAAATTTTCTGTCATATGGAAAGTAAGTTGAATGTCATTTTATTCTTCCTTGATATTATTTTCAATCAGATGGCAGGGATTAGCCAAAATATCCAACCATTATTCTATATTTATAGCTCAATTCAATGGGCCCTTTAATCAAATGCCATCTAGTTTTTTTGTGGCCATTTCCAAGGCATGATACTTGATACCGTAAGCTGAATTTTTGAACCGATAAGGAAAGCCATATACATTGATCTTGTAGAATATATGAATTGGCATGGTTATATCAATCCTGTATGTTTCTAAGTGAAATACCAAACACTACGTTTTTTCCTTATTATTATTCAGGTCACTGCAGTTGCTGTCACTTAACGACGCTAAGCTGCAGCCATCATTTGCTAAAATGATTACTCGTTCTCTCCTTGAATCTTCATGCGCTCTACAATCTCTTGAGATATCTGAAAACGACGTGAGTCAACAAAAGAACTACACTTCATTTGTTTTGTAATCTGTGAATGATGCATCTCTTGCAGATTGCAGGTTGGCTTTCTTCTGTAGGCAAAAGTTCTGCTAGTTTTCCATCAGCACTGGAATCAACCAAGTCTTTGAACTCCTTGACTGTTCTTAACCTGAGGTGTTTTTTCTTTTCTTTACTCTCCATGTCATGTTTTAGAAACGTATGCTACTATTTGTCTACTGAAGTTTTCATGGCCTTATTGCGTGTTCAAAGTTTAAACACACTTAAATCCTTGTAATATCAGGCGGAACAATTTTCAGAAGAGTGATGTCGAGGACCTGTGCAGTATTCTATCAAAGATGCCTAATCTGAGAAGTTTAGATATAAGTGACAATCCAATTACAGATGAAGGTATCAGGTAACTATCGGCATTACACAGTCAGATGTAAGCTATTGATTGTGGATAGTAGACTTCTGACACCTGCTTGTCTTCAGCATCCTCTTGAGATGAATCTTTACATATTAGTTCTTCATATAAGATGTTTTTTTGTATATCTTTTATATTGAGTCTGTAAGCACTCAGTAGTTGCATAAAAATTGCAGATTTCTTATTTCTTTCTTTGAGCAAGCTGTTCAAACGGAGAATTCACCTTGGAGGTTAAGAGCAGATAACTGTGACTTGTCCAGTACTGGTGTGATTAAACTTCTTGAATGCCTAACATCCATTAAGAAACCATTTGATATGCTATCTATAGCAGAAAATCATCTTGGGAGGTGAGTCTTATCCCATCATGCATCTTGTTTTTGCTTGGGCCACTATTCAACTGAGATGCATTTGCAGTCCTGTGGCAGCTGCATTGGCAAATTTTTTGGGTTCATGTGTAAGGGAGCTAAATGTTGAAGATATTGGCCTAGGGCCACTAGGTTTCCAAATACTCGAGGAAGCATTGCCACAGAAAGTGTCTCTTACGCATATCAATATCAGGTAGAAATAAACAGTCTTGTTGTGACAATGATGCGGGTTTTTAGTGTCTTTTGCCTTATCCACTTTATATATGCTTTCCAGTAAAAACCGCGGTGGGATCAGAACAGCACACTTTGTTTCCAGACTGATTTTGCAAGCACCAAGCCTTTTCTCAGTCAACGCGGGATCTAACCTTTTACCCCCAGAATCTTTGGAGCTCATTTATAATGTGTTGAAGCAAACAACATGTAAGAAAGCGTACTACTATGTCAAAGGTAAATTTGAATGAACATGAACCAATTTGATAAGTCGATAGCCAATGTGTGTTTCCTTGTTGTAGGTAACTTGGTGCAACTGGACCTGATGGGAAATGTGCATTTGTCAAGTGCTATTTTTCCTGCGGTCTTTGAATTTAAGAAGAATGGGAAGCCAATCGTGGTTGTTCCATCACGGCCAAATGTCTGCGTTCCCTATGATGATGATCCATAACCTGTAGGTAGCAATTATTTATACTGTGTCAATTGCCTAATGCTGTTCTGGTCTGTGAGATGGAATTTGATAAAGAGCTGTGCTGTTGGCGCTTTGCTTGTTCTGTCTGCAATGCCATAACCTCTGATTGGTGGCTCCAGAGCACAGTATGATTGAAGAGCAGAGCTATGTTGATTGTTGAATGGATTGGGTGTTGCATTTGTTATTTACTAGGGTGGTCAGCGTGCCCCGGCGCACCATGGTTAATATTGTATGAAAAAAGAGAGAGAGATGGAATCCAGTGATACCAATTCCCGTTACATATTCAGCAAAAGTAGGCACAATGTATAATTTGGTTCTTTTTAGAGGACACAAAACAATACATCTTCTGGTTTTGTTAGCAAGAGTTTGTACCACAAATGTAAGAGATACCATCTATTTGACAGCTGCAATATGATCTTTAATACAAGCCAAGATTGCCATGAACTCGAAATGCTTCTAAGCTTTAAAAAACAATAATTTCTAGCTACCTTCTCATATATGCTCCAGTGGAAAGATATATCGGTACAATGCTTTGTCACTCTAAATCCTGCCATATTTAGTCTGACAAAATGGCATGCTTCGTGAACCCTGCATGTATAAAAAAAGGAATATGTCATTAAGTTTTTCCGGGGAAAGCATGAAGCTAACATAACCTCTTTTTTGTTTTTTGAACTAAAGAGCCACATTCTTCAGAACGGTAAGTTAGAGTCTCTCCCAGTTAAGCATGACCCTTCTTTGCATTGTGTATTACTCAAACAATTATGGCATATAAATAATCACCCTTTTTGGTGAGGGAAGAACCATGTAGCCTCTATCAACACAACCTCACGGTTAAGTGGTTCACAGGTTTAATGTAACAAATTAGTTCTCTCTTGTTGGGTTGCGTTTTTTCAACTGCCAAAACAATATCACTATAAGTTAAAATATTCTGTGGTTGTGAAGCTCATGGTTTTGTTCCAGGAGAATATTCACTTATGTAGTGTAACTAAAATAAATAAATGTTGAATACCAACGGATGGCCATATGAGCATAGGCAAAGGCTCAAGTAGTGTTGGGCTCATAAGATATGTTACCACAATTTATAAGGCAAGAGGTTATAGCTCCGAAAGATGCAAACATGATCATCTATATCCTTTGCGATCCAATTTCTTGTTGACAACCTCTACATTAAATAAACTAAACTATCTCAAATCAATAGGCGTAATACATACTCCGAAGGAAGCAAGCAAAATCAACAATATATTTTAACCTGCAATTATTTTTAGAAACCTGTGCATCCAAGTTTTGTTGCACTGTATGATTATCTCTGAATTAAACAGGGGAAAAAAAATGAAGCAATGATCATGACAAGGTTGCATACCATCCCTGCCGCGGGTTAAATCTTTTCCATCACCAAGAGACATGAGGCACCTAATAATGAAAATCAAAAGGGTTGTACAATGTCTGAGCAACTGCCTACCATGTAACGGCTAGCTAACATCAAAAATATTTCCCTCTCAAAAAAATGTAGAACAATATTCTACTGACTAAAGATCTAAGCCTGATTAATATCTATTAATGTACTATCCCTGTTAATTGCCTAGCTGTTTATAAATGGGAAGGAAGACTGAATGAGAACCAGCTCACAGTACTTAGCTGATGGATGCGAAAGCATGATAGCAAGCCATAAACGATGTACTGTTTCTTAAATTCGTAGATTTTGCACAACTTTAGATAAAAAGGGAATGTATATATGCAGTCAGCATCATATATATCATCAAATGTCTAAGTGACCTACATTGTACTTATGGGCTACATACTCAAAGCATGTGCTAAAAATGAATGTCAATAGCCAATGCATTAAACGGGAAAAAGGTGACTTCATAAAACCAGCCTAACACTATGAATTTGCTATCGTAAATTTAACGCAAAAAAAGCAATGAAATGAGGCATTCGGCAACCTCTTCCAGGGAATGCCAATGTAATATCAACAAAATAAAAGAAGGGATTAATGGGCCGGTGGTCCAAGCCTAGCCCACCACCGACCTTGGTTGTAGGTATGAGTATAAGGCAGGGAGGGAGCAGCCCTCTCAGCCTCATCCCTCTGTTCTCTGAATCCAGCACACCTCTCCCACTGCCCTCTGCTCCTCTCTCTCTCTCTCTCTCTCTCTCTCTCTCCCGTAACTTCATCCCTCACGCCGCCGTCGCCGGCACCCCACTGCTGTTGCTGCTGCTCGTCCCCTCCGCCGGGCTGCCCTGTTCTTCCCCAGCGTCGTGGTAGCCCATTGGGAGGCGGGGTGGAAGGGGAAGGTGGGGAGGTTGTAGAGGAGGAAGAGCGGGGGCAAATCAAGTGGAGGAGAAAAGGAAGGAGAAGGGAAGAGTTAGGGTTTGCACCCCAAATCCTAGGGAGAAGCTTTAAATTGAGGTAATCTTCTGCAATTTGCCTTGTATATGTTGGTTTAGGGTGGGATTTGGGAGGAGAGATAAACCCTAAGACTTGAATCTGAGGGTAGATGGTGCTTTGTGAGTGCAGTGACTTGGTCACTGAAAACGAGGCGTTTTGGCCAAGATCTAGGGCTCAGGCATATTATAGAAATTGTAGTCTATCCTTTTAGCTTTCCAACAAGCCCAAGAACGCGTAATTTGGACCAGCGGATTAGAAGTTATGGCTTTCAGAGCGCTGCTGTTCTGTGTAGACTGTGACGAGATTATTGTTAAAGCGATAAACTATTTGTTCAACAACTATGAAAGCTAATGATTAAGGGTTATGGTAAATTAGAAACCTATTATCTTAGGGACCTGAATGGAAAAAGGGCGAGAAGGAATACCGAATTTGTATATTGGCTAATAAGGGTATCAGATCGACTGATTGCCATGCCTAAATGTGTAGGTGACGCTTCGGGGACGACATCGACGTCTTTTCTTTCTGCTCCGCCGGGTAACTAAGGCAAGTATATGATACGATGTGGAGGGTAACGTGTGCTAGAACAAAATAATGTGCTATTTATGCTTTGCTCTATGAATGGTAGATTTATGATGATGAATGGATGTATGGATGATAAAGATGGAATGAGCATGGTGATGATAGTTTCATGCAGATATATGCTTTGCTTTTTATTGATGGTGATATTATAGTGTTGAATGAATGGACAACAAGAATGGATTAGGGAATGTATGGATGAGTGGGGATGGGAATGATGAAATGTTGATGGGACATGATGGTTAACTCTGTTTATGTTGCATATATTCATGAAAGCATGCATTCGAGTCAGGGCGGTGAGAAAGTCATATAGCTAGCTAGTTCGGTGAGCCATGGGTCCGGTGTATGGAAAGGCTATATGACTAATCCGGCATGCTCTTGATAAGACCTACAGAGGTAGGCACCCCCCATGGGATGGCGGGGAAGTCTCACTACGGTGAGCACCTCCACGGGATGGAGTTAGAGCGATATATCGACGGGTGTACGCTCAGATACCGGTGCGCACAATGTCAAAGATTATGTTGCATCACATCGTATTGCATTGCGTTGGACAATGTGTTGATAAATTGTAGCGGTGATTGATGATTATGTTCGTGATGCTTATGTTTACGCTCAAACCTCTCTATTATGTACTTTGCTGAGTCTTGGACTCACACTTGTCCTTTTGTTGTTTTTAGATGATGGTTGAAGCAGCACCTATGGGGAAGGGTGTAGTTCACATGTTTGCTCATCACTCGAGCCAGTCAACCTAATACCTGATTAACGCGATGAATTGTCTTGGCGCTTGTACTTAGTGTAATTGGCGTCTAATAATCGATCTTATTAAGGTTTGCTAAACTGGGTGGCTAATGCTCCTTAATTGGGATAGTTGCCTCCCGTTGAATGTGGTGATGGTTTTTTGTTGACAAGTGGTGACCTTGGTTCTTTATCGATTGGTGTATATGGATTTACATTATATTTCCGTTGTGAGCTGCTCTGTTTGGATGTCCCAATTGTAGGTGAAGTTTTGCCAAAATTTAGAATTTTAGGGAGTTAGTAGCATCTTGGGCCTTTTAGAGGCCAGGGTGTTACAGCCAAAGTGCATGATCTTGGAAACCGGCAATTCATGTGAGCTGTCTAGATTGGAAATATGAATAGCTATTCAGCTCAGGAAATGGTTGGAACGACTTATCATCTTGTAGCAAATAACTTTATCTTTCATGTGGTTGCACAAAAAATGCATGAATGCATAGGGTTGACGACCATCGCATACAAAGTATGGAAGTAAAATATTCTGTTCTTATAGGTCAATCTAATTTCAGTCGGAGAGTAAACATGGAAAGTGTCACATTTCATGAAATTCTGATGTCAACAAACCGTACAGATATATGCCCAACATCATTTTGATCCATGTGCTAAAAGAACAATAAATCAATAGAGGCTCTAGGAGATCTTAGCAAAAAAGACCTATCAAACAATTGGAAAAGTACTTATCGTTGCTAGTAACAGTGAAGAGAGCAATATTTCATTGCGAGTTGTATCTTTTTTGGCACACAATAAACACATGTTGTGCAATTGAAATCATATAGTTGTCTCATCCTGTTTCCTGGGCCAACAAACACGGTTTTTTTGTTAAGCAGGGGAGAATATTGAGACAAACACCTCTATTCCATTTAAAAACAATCACTTCAGCTAATATGTTGTATTACCTTTAATAATTCTAGCTCCAAATACACAGGCATGCCGTAGTCGTTGACAACTCGGGAGAGAGCAGTGATTATGTCAACAGTCAAGTAGCCCAAATAACTCATAAGACACATCCGAAAGAAATACCAACACCTGAATAAAGTAATAATAATCTAGTAGGATTAAACATCTTTTGAGCACGTATTTGCATACAAATACATATCAACCTAGGCGCGAAATCACTTATGGTTAGCTATACAGAACACTGTACTTGCAGCCGTTGTAAATTTTTGAATCAAAAACTACAAAGAAGTTTTAACCCTACAGTGTCGACAGGTTTCGAAGGCGCATAACCATGTCTATTAATTTCCTACTTTAACTCATTCTTACCAAGATTTGTGCATCTCCCGTAAGTCGAAAATGCCACAACTATATTACTTAACTGATTAGAGCAAATTAAATCGGGAAGAGCAAATCAGGAGGAGAACCTGTAGCTCTCTGGAAGAGGGCTGGGGCGGCAGCGAACTCTAGGGTTAGGGAGGAGAGCGCTGAGAGGTGGAGCAGACACGGATTCCGGAGAGACAAAGATAGGGGTGGAGGTATGAATGTACAAACCGTCGGCGAGGAAGAGGGCGTTGGCGCTGGGAGGAAGCGGCCCGCAGTCCTGAGTGTAACACCCCGGTTCCTCGAGAACCCAGAATGCTACTAACTCTCCTAAATACTCTAAATTTTGACAGCATCTACCCTGTGTATATGGACATTCACGACAGGCGATTTATATCAAGAGAACAAATTAACATTTCTATCAACCAGTAGCCAAACTAAAACCTACAATAACTGCAACGCTCACTTATACACATGACAACTATTTAAATAAAACTCATATGAAACCAATGTACTAATTCAACATGAGAGGTAGTGAGTGCTCAAGTCCATGTTCTATTTTCCCATCCCCATGCATGATTGACATCACCAGTACTTAAAAATCAAATAAAGCAAGAGTGAGTATTCAACAATACCCAGCATAGTATACAATAGTTATGGCATATAACACATTCATAAGAAATCCATAAAACATAACATACATACATTCATGACTTGCTCATTCAAAAAAAATGCAATAACATGCATAACAATGCAATAGACATTCCATAGCTTCAACATAGTCTCATATGCAAACATGCAATGCATGTGCTCATGCTCATTTCTCATAAGTGTGTACCGGTACCGCTGAGTGTACACCCGTCGGTGTCACACCCTACACTCCATCCCGTGGAGGTTGACCGCCGAAGCAGGTCTACCCCGCCATCCCGTGGGGGTGCCTACCGAGGTAGGGCTTCATGCCATCATCCTTTTTCATGCAAACCTAATGTCTAGGATGCATATGCATATAAGTAAAGAGGAGGCCCACTTTACCATTCATCTCATCAGTTCATCATAATTTGACAATAAATTTAACATAAAGTTACTCACACACCATAGCATCCAGCCAATCATGTTCACACATCACATCATATACTTGCCTTTAACCACGAGGATCAGCACGATCAATTGGCGCCGAACTCGCACCACCACCACTAGTAGCTGACGACGCAACGGCGACGAGACGGCGATGGCGCGGCCACGGAATGGCAGCAGCACGCACGGCGGCTGCACCGCGACGGCGGCACGGCGGCGATAGCTCGACGGTGGTGGCTGCTCTAAACGGTGGCGCCGGCGCTGCTCGGAGGGCAGGAGATGGGGCGGCGGCTGGGGACGATGGGGAGGAGAGGAGGCGGCGGCTGGCTCGGTTTCTCCCTGCCAGAAACCGATGCCCTCACCCTCCCCATCGGCTATAAAACCGACATGGGCTGGGCCGACTTGGGCCAGGGGCCCACGGGTCATCCCACTGAGCCCTGCCTACATGGAGGCCGTAGGAGGAGATGGTGCGGAGCTGTGGAGGAGGAGCCGACGAGGGTGGCGATGGGAGGACGAAGAGGCACGGTGGCGGTACGGAGAGAAATGAGGGTTTGCGGCTGAGCCCTGCCGGCGTGGAGGCCGTAGGAGGAGATGGCGTGGAGGTGCGGAGGAGCCGAGGAGGGTGGCGACGGGAGGACGAAGAGGCACAGCGGCGGTAGGAAGAGAAATGAGGGTTTGTGGCTTTGGACTTGGCTGAACGTGGAAGGACCCATATCTAAAATAAACAAACTTGCGGGGTTTGTCTGCAGACTCGTCTGAGTGTGCCCTCATCAGCTATGCGGACCACGGGTTGATTATCAGAAAGAGGGAGGGTTTTTTTTGGAAAAACGTCAGCACGGAGTGCTGCATAACGCTGATCGCGGTGGGCCTGGTGATCCTACGGCTGTGGTTTTTTAGCCGACGTGTCTAGCGGACAAACGCGCTGCTCGCGCGTTGTATATAGAATAGATTCAAGGGCAGCTAACAAATTGGGGGTTGTTTAGCTATTTATTCAAGGGAAACATTATAGGTTCACCCCCACCCTTTGCACCGGAAACCATTTTAGTGGTAACAGGCTGATTGCTGTTAATTCAATTTGTTGTTTTTGATGAGTGCTCTATTACTAACACCTCTATGACCCTTCATACTACTACGATGATTAACTATTCGCTCTGCAGAAACATTGAGTGTTTTTTGGAATGCCAACTATCCAAGTGCTATTGCAATCCTTATTTTTATCATGAGAGGCAATGGGCCTTATTTTTTTTGTCATGAGAGGCGATGAGGGGTTAATGCCTTGTCATGGGAGGTTGAGCCGTTGAATCTAGGCCACATTTTTAAAAAAAATCTCTCTGGCCTTTAAATTCAAAATCAAATGTTACTTTCAAGTTCTCTGGCCAAAATTTCACGGAGAGCTTCATTTTTTCCCATAAATTTCAGCCATACCACTCTCTCCCAATAAATTTTTGGCAAAGAAATCCCTGCAAGGGACTCGGCTATGCCTGGATTTGCTGTGGGTCGCTGTCACGTCTATCTTGTGAGCTTGTCTCCATTTATGTCCGGGTTTCCCATCTTAATTTGGTTAACCAAAGCAAACGATCTCTTGTCCTCCTCCTCCTCGGAGTCATCCTTGCTTCTTTTTACTCCAAGGAATGTCTATTATTCTTCACCACCCAGTACTCATATATTCTAGCGAGCTTCCTCAATCTCGCTTTGTTTCTTACAAACCTTGTTGACCAATATGTGTACAAGGCTTGGGTTTGATCTAGTTTCCATTAAAGGATTGTCTTGTATTATCATAATTTAAATTAACATAAAGATTAGGGTGGAATCCCATCCTTACCTCAAAAACCAATTTGCACCGTGCTTTTATGCTTACGAGCTAAAGTTCTAGCTCATAAAAGTCGAAGTATATACTTTAGTCGATACAAACTCTGTTTTTTCGAAGATCCACTATGATAATGAAAAAGATTTGTACATATCCGACCAAATCATTCAAAAATATCCCAATATGATAAATTGGTCCAAATGGGTTTCCACGTGCCCTTCGATGTCGTCGTGCGTCTTCCACCGTACCGCATCCACATCACCGTCACGTTCAACCAAGCCCTGTTGCACCCAGCTTGTCCACCGCCTCTGATCTCATATCCATGTACATGCTCCCCGTGCTTCTCATCGTCTCTTCCTTGGCCTTTCTTCCTCAACCCTGATGGCGCTGCCTCAAGACTAAGCTCTAGCCATCGCCTTTGAGTGTGTTTGGTTCTATTGCCTTGGATCAACCCATCCACACGTCCAGCACGAAGCGAACTCATCAACTGGGGAGGGATCGGCTGATCCAGCTTTCCTAGTAAACATCCTAGTAGGTGGGACTAGCTCATCCAGCATGATCTGTGCTTAACCAAACAACAGACCGAGACAGATGGTCCGCGTCCGTCCAAGACACCGGAACCAAACACACCCTTTGTGAACCACACCATGCTGGACCATTGGAGCTCGCGTGCTGCTTGAACCGCTCATCGCTAGACCCAGATGATGCTCCTCGAGAGCTCTCTCTAGATCGTTCACTGCTCTCTCTCTCTCTCTCTCTCTCTCTCACTCACTCACACACACACACACTAGATGGGGAGGGTGTGAACGATAGGCCTATGACACACCACAACATTCGTGAGTGGTGATGCATCACAGTACACTTATGACACACATGATACACCATCATCTATCTTGTTGAAAACGGTATATATATCGTTCTCCAGCAGTCCCCTTAAATTAATACAGGCTAGGTTATGATACAAGCTGGCACATTCAGTGGGACTGGGACAGTGCGTGCCCACCTTGCAAAAGCCGTTTAACCTCTATTATCTCTTTAATTAGGGCACTTGTACCTGAAGAAAAGATTATTAGTGGAATCAGGAAAAAAAAAAGCTATAGTAGTGTGTACATCAAACATGAGTAGTCATGACAATGCGCTAGCCATACGAAGAAACCTACAAAAATGGCGATCCCTATGTAGTGCAAGACGAGGCAAAGATAGCAGCAAGATGCCAAGATGGCAAGTTGACACCAACATTCCCTCCACGCCACACAAACCCGTTCTAACAAATTAAACGCATCGGCATGCAACCACCTCTTCTTCCCGGCCATTCCATTGTTGGTCTCGATCGATCGCCACATGCAATCGCGCTGCCACCGAGAGAAGTAGCAGATGTTGGAGAGCCGGCGAGATTGAGGCGGCAGCATGAGCGGCGGCGGCGGCGGCATGGACGCGTCGGAGCTGAGGAGGGTGTTCCAGATGTTCGACAAGAACGGCGACGGCCGGATCACCAAGAAGGAGCTCGGGGAGTCGTTCAGGAACCTGGGCATCTACATCCCCGACGAGGAGCTCACCGCCACCATGGACAAGATCGACGCCAACGGCGACGGCTGCGTCGACGTCGAGGAGTTCGGCCTGCTCTACCGCTCCGTCCTCGGGGAGGGCGGCGGCGGCGGCGAGGGCGGCGGCGATGAGGACGAGGACATGCGGGAGGCCTTCAACGTCTTCGACCAGAACGGAGACGGCTACATCACCGTGGAGGAGCTGCAGTCGGTGCTGGCCAGCCTCGGCCTCAAGCAGGGCCGCACCGCCGAGGACTGCCGCAAGATGATCAGCAAGGTCGACGACGACGGCGACGGCCGCGTCGACTTCAAGGAGTTCAAGCAGATGATGCGCGGCGGCGGCTTCGCCACGCTCGGCGGATAATCGATGACCGCCGTCGACGTCGTCATAGAAGAAGGCCACCCTCTCCTCTCCTGGGTCCTTCTGGTGGAACGACTCGAATACTCGATCGCTTCGCTGTAGATAATTGACTTCAATGTGGTAAACTGGCGATGTGGATTGTGAAGTGCACGCACAGATTTATTTATTTTTTGGGTTGGTTAATTGTGGATGCTTAATTTGGTAACCTCTTTTGATTATTTTCTTGGAATATAAATGGTTTGGTTTAGATCTTGTACTTTTTACGATATACTATATGGTAACTGGAAGAAGATGTGCGACGTTGACAGTAATACGATGAGCTAGCCTCCGGCCAGCCTGGAGTCCTGGATTAATCTATGTTCAAATTCCCACCAGCGAAATTTTGTTGAGCAACATTATGACCTGCCCTGAATGTTTTTTCAACTGCTTCAATATTCATTCCTTCGATCGTGTGATGATAGGTTCTTATCTTATGGTTATTTCAAAACACACCATAGGAAATGACCGAAACCGTTGAAAGAACAAATTCTCAACAGCCGGCCATCAACAATGGACCGTTAAGTCAGCCGGGGCGAAAGAGGTGCCTATTCTCGAGTATCGACGGTTTAGCTTGAAGCTATCGAGAGTGAAAGCAAAACCAACTTGAATCAATCGAGCGTGAAAGCAGTTTCATCTTTCTTGACGGCCATAGGAGGAGACTAGTATCTTAGTTGATGGATGATTCATGGTCGTCGAAATTTTGACATGTTTCCAGTAGTGATGGTATCTCATACATGGTAACATGAAGCTAGACACACTGTTAATTTGTTCATATTAGTACTGATCGTGGTTGCATTCTGCATCTACAAATGGATGTCTTCTCCTATATATCACGGAGGATCCCTTGGCCAAAGAAGGGAAGAGACAAGAGAGTGGGGGCAGTGGGCTTGCTGGGCTAGGTGAAAAAAAAGAGGATAAAGAAAACAATCAAATGGTTGGATGCCCTAATAATATAGAAATTTGAATTTAAGGTTTTTATCATTCAATGTCAATTAGTTTGAATTCAAGTTGAAAGTTTCCGATGTAAATTTAAAAATTAGAGTTAATGGATGCAAAAGGTTTTGAAAAGTTCATATTTTTCCAAAGTTTTTTGAGCGAACCCTAAAATAGAAAGTTGAATTTAAGGTATTTATCACTCAATGTCAATTTGAGTTTGAGTTTGAATTCAAGTCAAAAGTTTCATACGTAAATTAAATTAATTGAGAGTAAACGGATGCAAAAGGTTTTGAAAAGTCTGTATTTTTCCAAATATGTTCAAAACTTAAAAATAGAAATATGAATTTAAGGTATTTATCCTTCAGTGTCAATTTGAGTTTGAGTTTAAATTCAAGTCAAAAGTTTTAGATGTAAATTAAAAAAATAAATTGAGAGCTAACCTACAATCTAGCTAGAGGTCTCCTGTCAAACCACAACCACCGAAGGCGAAGCGCCCTTCCGAAAGGCTACTTCTAAAGTTTTTTGTGAGTCTCATTTTTTGGCCGTTAAAAAACCTACTTACAACGCCACAAAAATTGACACATAATATTTCTTATATATGGCAAATATGAAGTGTTTGCGGAAACGAGGGCATTGGGATTTTTATTAGACCAATGTAACAAACACAATACATCTCCCGATTATAACTGTCTCGTAACATAAATTCTAAAATAGACACCAACCATAATTTGACAGTCACTCTTCACTTTGATAGTCCGGAAGAATAGGTGAAGCGTGACGATAACGCAACATAGTACTAACTCCGGTCACAAAATAAGTCGCCGTTGACTTTTGAATATGTCTTTGACCATTTGTCTTATTCAAAAAAATTAGTACAAACATGCATTAATATAAATTATGTTTAAATTACCTTTAATAATACAACAAATCAAAAGAAAATAAATGATAACTTACGTAGTTTTTTGAATAAGACGAACAGTTAAAGACGTGTCCAAAAGTCAACGGTGTCTTGTTTTTACAAACGAAGGGAGTACAACATAACAAGCAAACAAATTCGTTGACACACGTGCAAGCAACAAGATTACTTGCAACACAGCTAAATAAACTTCAAAATGGAAGCTCGTAAACGCCAATGGCGTTAACATATTTACTGTCACGGCCGAAGAACGCCACAACGCCGTTAGGCATAGGCACGGTGAAAGGATTTTCTTTCCCTTGTTCAAAGAACGCCACGCCTGCTTGTTTGTTTTAATTTAAAGTTGAGTTGAGTTTTACTGTATCAAATTTGTGACCCTCTCAGAAGACGTTTTAAAAATTCAAAAAATTATAAATAATACTTTACGAACTCTAGAAGAACTATTTAAAACCCCACAAAAATGCCTATCAAATATTACATTATTTGGCTTAAACAAAAATAGCAGATTTTCATTTCATTTAATTTAATTTAAGCTGAAACAAACAAGGCTCCCCGTGATAACATTGTCTCCGTAGTACGGGCCAATTGTTCCAGAAACTCCCTTCACAAACTCTGAATCAGCGAGTTGGATCTGCATCAGAAGAAGAAACATGATTAGTTAGTGAGTTGTGTTTACTTGATGGTGTGCATATATACCTGTACGCCTAGTCAAAATTGGTCGGAATTGTTATCAACGTATAACCATATTCGTTAGTTTCAAGCAGTCTTCATGTAGTTGTTTCATGTGTTTTTACGTAGTTTTGTTACATATGATTTTACGTAGTTTTTATATAGTTTCATAAAATTTTATGTAATTTCAAAAAGTTTTACATAATTTTACACAGTTTATTGTAATTTTACGTAGTTTCATACAGTTTCATACTGATGCTAGCACTGCATCCTTGTATAAATTGGCTCAATCATCCATTGAAAATGTATAGGAACAATCATCCGTTTTCAAGCAATTTTGTAAAAGAAAATATCTCTTAATTACCATCACCCCATCGACCTGTTGTGCTCCTTTGACCGGCTTGATTGACGTAAGAAAATGTAATTAAATCAACGACAACACCACTATATATAGACGATGATGCTTTCTAAACGCCTTGGTGGCTTGATGTCAGGGGCGGAGCCGAGGCCCGGTCACCCCGGGCCTAGGCCCGGGCTCTCGCCCAAATACCACTTACTAGTACCTTGGTATATAGAGCTGAGTTGAGTATTTTTGGCCTTTGTAGCCTGGGCCAAAAGGGGAACTGGGGAAGGCCCACTCGGCCACTCCCTCGGGCCTCAGCCAGAGGCTAGCCGCCAACCCATCCACCGAATAGGCAGGGCGCATCACAAGACGCGCCCTCCCGTCGTGTCGAGCCCTAGCGCTGCGCCCTCCCTGCTCCAAAGACAAGAAGATCCAGCCCTAGCCGCCTTGCCGCCTCGCCGCCTCGCCGAGACGCCGACGCCACCTCGCCCGGCCTCAGAGCCTCCGCCCTCACGGCCTCACTGGCTCGGGCTCGCCCGATCGCCCTCGCCTCGCCCGGTGGCCGATCCGCGACTCGACCGTCCGCCTCGCCTTCTCTCTACGTGTTCTTGGCGTGGCGTGGCGTGACGACGCCTCGCTCTCTCTAGCGGTGGATGATGAGGTAGGTAATGTCGTAATGGCTTTGTCCTCTTTAGGCAATTAGGCTTCAAGCCTTAAACTCCCCTAATTTGAACGGATTTAGCCATTTAGGGTTGATTTGTAGTCATGCTCTTGCAGAAATGATGAGATATTTGGTCCCCCGCCCTCCTTCATCGGCAGCACCACCGGGGCAAGCTCAAGGCCAATTTGCAGCAGCAAATCAAGTTGAAGGCCAAGCATCACCGGCATCGGCACCTCAAACTCAAGGGCAAGCACCACCAACACCAGCAGCTCAATTAAATTTGAACGACATTGTAAGTGATCCGGGACTTAGGAAACAAATAGATGAATATGCTCCTGAGATTAGAGACCAAATTAGGAGAGCATACATTCAAAGGGGACCAACGCAACCAATAATAAAATTTTCGCTGAAACCAAATGGTGCTAGAAATAGAGCTTTTTCAGCAACTTGGTATGAAAAATATTCATGGATAGAATATAGTGAGTCCAAGGATGCGGCATTTTGCTTCTATTGTTTCCTTTTCAAAGAACCAGGAAGAAGTGAACATTTTTGGTTATGAGGTGTGGAATAAAGTTGGTTTTACAGATTGGAAACATGCATCTAAGTCTTTAAAAGATCATGTTGGTGGTGTGAACAGTGCCCATAACAATTGTGTCAAACATTGCGATGATTTTAAGAATCAAAGGCAAAGTTTGTCAATTAAGTTCTCTAATGCAACTAAAGAAGCCGAGGAATTGTATAAAATTCGCTTGACTTCAACTGTAGAATGTTCAAGGTTTCTAATAGCACAAGGCTTGGCTTTTCGTGGACACGATGAGTCTTCCACGTTCTTAAATAAAAATGTGATTGTGAGGCATGCTTTTGACCGTGGTGGATTGAATTGTAAGATGACTTCTCCTGACATTCAAAAAGATATTGCAAGATGTTGTGCAGAAGAAATCACGGAAGTGATCATGGAAGAGATTGGTGATAGGAAATTCTCCGTACTTATCGATGAGTCACGTGACATATCGGTGAAGGAGCAAGTGGCAGTTATGTTGAGGTTAATTCTTTATCATAGTGATATAAATATAGTACTTGACTACTTGTCATCATCTCAATATTGTGTAATTTAATGTAGTATTATTGTATTTTTTAGATATGTGGATGTTAAAGGAAGGGTTGCGGAGCGATTTCTTACTCTACACCATGTCGCCGATACTACTTCTGAAGCACTAAAGGTAGCATTATTTGGCATCCTTGATAAGTTCAAATTATCCACCTCTAGAATACGTGGGCAAGGATATGATGGTGCTTCAAATATGAGGGGTGAATTTAATGGGTTGTAGAAAAAAATACTAAATGAAAACCCACATGCCTTTTATGTCCATTGTTTTGCCCACCAGTTACAGCTGGTAGTTGTCTCTGTTGCTAGTTTTGCTCAGCTATACGTGATTTTTTTTAGTATGTTTCTTTGGTTGTGACCACCACAAGTTCCTCATGTAAGAGAAGGGACATATTACATGAAAAACATCATGAATCTCTTTTAGAGAAGCTTGGATCTTTGGAGATTGAATCAGAAAGGGAAAAAAATTAAGAAACTAGTCTTGCTAGACCCGAGGATACTAGATGGGATTCACATCACATTACTCTTATTCGGTTAGAGCAAATGTGGGACCTGGTCACTGAGGTGCTTGAAATAGTTGAAGAAGGGATCGGTAGTGCATCTCACGCTGCGGGGTTGCTTGAAAAAATGGAGTGCTTTCGGTTTGTTCTTATTATGAAGCTTATGACAAAAGTGTTGACAATCACAAATGAGCTTTCACATATTTTGCAACAAAAGGATATAAATATTATTCATGCCATGGAATTAGTTCAAGATGTTAAAGATCAACTAGCCACACTGAGGGATAGTGGTTGGGAGGAAGTTTTTCATGAGGCCAAACAATTTTGTGAGGGACAGGAAATTGAGGTGCCAAATATGATGGATGACATGCCGGTCCGAGGTCGTGCGAAGCGGCGGAAGGAGAAATTTTCTTGCCTTCATCATTACCGTGTTGGTATTTTCTTTGTTGTTCTTGATAAAATCTGTGTTGAGATGAATCATTAGTTTGAAGAATCAACAGTTGAGATACTAGCATGCTTTTCATGTCTTGAGCCAAAGAATAACTTCTCTATGTTTGATGTTGGCAAGCTTGTTCGGGTTGCTGAAATTTATTACAATGATTTCTCTAGCACTGATTTTGCCATAATCAGACAACAACTAGAGACTTATATTCTTCAAGTGAGAAGGCATGCTGCAGTTGCTACTTGCACGGATATTGCTAGTTTGGCTTCAAAATTGATTGTGACAAAGAAACATATGGTCTTTCCATTAGTTTACAAACTCATTGAACTTGCATTGCTATTGCCAGTGTCCACAGCATCTGTTGAAAGAGCATTTTCAGCAATGAAAATTATCAAAACCAAATTGCGAAACAAGACGGCTGATTATTGGTTCAACAATTTGATGGTGTGCTACACAGAGCGAGAAATATTCAAAGAACTTGATGATGATATCCTCTTGCGAAGATTCCAAGGCATGAAGACCAGAAAAATGAATTTGTCTCGTCGCAGACATGAGTAGCTTATTAGTGGTATGTCATGTTTTTTTAATATACTAGTTGTGATTGTAATTTTAAGTTATACGATGTGAAAAAGCTAACCCATATGATTTTTATTGCAGAGTTTCCATTTGGACTTGTTCGGTGCCTCTTTTATGTGGTTGGCCTCTACTAATTTAGGTATTTATCATGCTTTTTCTCATTTTATTTATGTGAAATGTTGTTAGACAATAATTTGAGTGAAAATTGATTATTATGTGCCTCAAATTCGCTTGTGTTATATATATGATGTGGTAGCATTCTTTGGTAGTCCACGCGTTAGTTTAGGTCGTGCCCATGCTATTCGAAAGTCCTGGCTCCGCCACTGCTGATGTCATAAAGTTCCCCCTGCATCTACACCCCACGGCCCAATCTTTTTAGGTAGTGGGCTCTGCAAAATAGAGAGGATAAACATATATATGCATGTGCAGTGGTATATACGCATCCTTTGTCTTACATAAATAACATACACTTTAGCAATAGTTCTCACCCGACAGAATCCATTGACCATAAGTTCAACTAGAGGGGGTCCCGTGTGTTCGCACGGGCTGCCCGAAGGGAAAATGAGAGAGAGGAGGGAGGAGAAAAAAGAAGGAGAGAGAAAATAGGGAGCCTGAAGGAGGCAGCGCGGCGGTAGGCTGCGGCTCGCCAGCGGCAGGGCGACAGTGGCAGCACCGGGGTAGCGCAGCGACACCGGCAACTGGCGGTGGCACGGCGGCGAAACCGAGAGGGGAAGGGGAAGAGAGAGAAAGGAAGGGAGAGAGAAGGGAGGGAGAGAGGAGGTGATGCGGTTGGCCAGCGGGGAAAGCGGCGGAGGAGCAGCCGGCGACGATGGAGAGGCAGAGGTGGCTCGGGCAACCTGGCGACGGCGGCGGCGAGGGCAGCGGAGCAACGGCTGCGGCCGGCGGAGAAAATCCGAGGGCTGAGAGGGGAAAAGAGAGACAGATCGAAGGAGAGAGGGGAGGGAGCAACAGGCGACGACGGCTCGGCAATGGCGGCGCGACGGAGGTTTGGCGGTGGCGTGCGATGACACCGGAGATCGTCGGGCGGGCAGAGCGAGCCATCGGCGAGGAGAACTGGCGGCGACATGGCTGGTGACGACACGAGGCGGCGACTCCGGCGGCGACACATTGGCGCCTTGGACGGGCGCGGATGGATGGCGGAGCCGAGGAGAAGAAAGGGAGAGCGGCGAGAAGAGACTGAGGGGGAGAGAGAAGCCAGGGAGGAAGAAGGGAGAGGAAGAAGGGGGAGGTGGCAGGGGAGGAGGGGACGCATGGGCTGAAACAATCGGGGGATGTGAACGGGAAGGATCAGAAGAGGTACTGTGCTAGGAACAGTAACCCACGTGTCAGGCTGAGGCAGCAGGAGCCGTACATCTCTAAGATTACATACTTAGATGGATGACATCCCCGTGCTCTCTTTTCTGAATTTTTTACTATTCTGACTTTAATTTAAATCAGAATTCTGATTTAAATTAAAGCCAGTAAAAAATTCCTCTTTTCTCGTGCATTTTCTTGTAGATGGCACTAGCTGCCCGTATGTATTCTGGGCCTTGTATGGAGTCTACGGGCCGTCGTGAAGCACGCCATGGCCGTACCATGCATGTCATGGCGGACGCTGTTCCCATCTGGTCCATTTTGCACGGGTGGGAACGGCTACAACTTGGACAAACCCATGCGCGTGATGCCAAAACAAACGTGGAATTTGGACCAGACGTGGGCTCCATATGTGTTGATTAATGGGCCGGGGGCGATACGGGATGGAAGAAGTAATCCTCGTCGGCTTACTGGCTTATATTAGTGCATACCGTATGTCCCTATCGCCTGACGTCACTTTACCTACTACAGAGAACATTTGACAGTTGGTCAAATAAAGGCATATCAGAACATCATACAAGCAGCATACATTAAAAAAAGAGTAAAATGCACCGGATGTCCATTAACTTGTAGCGTGGTGTCACTTAGGTCCATCAACTTTCAAACTGCAGTTTTGGGTCCATTAACTCTTTAAATTGTTCACTGCAGGTCCGTACCTGTCGGGGATAAAATTACGGCCCATTGCTATGACCCACTCGACGGCCCGTCGAGCGACCTACTGGGCCCAGCTCCCTGGAAGGTTCTATCGACCCATATCGTTCTAACGGACGACTTCTGGTTGTACGGTCGCGTAACGCCAAGAAATCGTGTTTGAGTCCGTCTCGAGCAGGAGTTACTGCACGACGGCTACGTGAAGACCGGACGTGGTTTTCGGATTAGAATAGGAGTCGTGATCCCCAAGACTAGGAGTATGCCTTATCGCCTCGGGATATATTTGGCATGTCGAGTTAATACGATCTCGTAGTTAGCGCCCGATATTCCCTCGGTAGGTCGGTTTGCTCTACACTATATAAACCGAGCCCCTATGACGTTTAGGGGCATCCAATATTGCTTTGTCGCATAATACTCGCCGAGACCTGCTAATCTCGTCGAGTTCCACCTTGTAATTCTCTTTGATATATAAGAAAGGCTGGACGTAGGGCTATTATCTCTCCCGAGAAGCTTTGAATCGGGATAAAACCCCGTCTCCTGTTGTGTGGTTCGTCTTGTTCGGCGTGTCTCCTATCTCATTTATTAAGAACCTTAGTTGACTTGGGTCAATATCCCAACCGTCGACAGTTGGCGCCGTCCGTGGGGATCCGCAGATCGAGCATGTTGAACTCTGTCAGCGATACGGAGATGCTCCCTGAGGATTATGACTCAGAAGGACAGGATGTCTCATCCCCTGTCGGATCTGATCGGTCTGTTCGATCTCGAACACTTTCCATATCTGGGACAGAGGTCTCTGCCTATGTTCCAGAGATGGCTTCAGATCACACTCCCGTCATTGACGATGACTACGGAACCGATGATCTTTATGATGGTTTAGATCTGTCAGATTCCAAGGCTATGTCGGTGGATTCCACCTGTGGCGACACAGTGATGACACCGTCTAGCATACCTTCGCACGGCCCCCGCAGCATCAATATGGCCGATACAGGAATCTCTGAGAATTCTGCACGGGTTGTGGCGGCCGGCAAGATCGGGCAGACTGACTCTGCTCGGTATCAAGATGAGGCCGCGCTGGCTGCTCGCGAGCAGGATATCATTCGCCGCAGCCTCGACACCTCCATCAATCAGACCTTGGCACGGTACCGCGATCGGTGCAAGCGACAGCGTCGCGACCCACCTCGCATGCCCGCGCCGAGTCTCTCGGCAGAAGCTTCCCCTGTTCGGGTCAATTCCCGCGGACCGGACTCGGTCGGGCGAGCGCGAAGACTCGAGGATCCCGAACCCTTGAGCAGAGTCGTGAACGACTTCAAGCCATTGCTTCGGTGATAAGATCCACCAACCAGGCTGACCTTGTCCGTATGGGCGATGCTGTTGCAACTCACCTAGAGCGGATGGCCGAGGGCCTTAAGTCTATGGGTGAGATCCACACGTTCTCCGGACATCGCAGCCAGCCTGTCCGGGGAGATTCGGGCAGTGAGCGTTCCGATCGATCACGTGACTCCCGTCACCGTCGAAGGATCACTGTCCACGAGCGAACTACCCGTGGTCGCCGTCGCTCGCCAAGTCCCGGTAGTCATCGCGACCACAGGGGCAAGCGTGCACGGGATGATCACGGACGGTCCCCTCGCGGGGAGCGCGTTGTCGCGACCACGAGGAAGGAGCGCGGTGGGTTGTCCCGGAGAGAGTTTCTCCAGGCCGAATCTTCCTGTTCAGCAAGAGTTCCTCCGCTCAACAGGACCAACGTCTTCTCGAGACTAGGTTCTGCCGGGGAAGGTGGCCGGTCATATGCCTTGAGCTGCAGGGCTTTCTCCGACGAGCTTCGTGCTGTCCGGTGGCCCTCGAAGTTCAAGCCCGGTCACATGGAGAGGTACAATGGGACTCAGAACCTAGAGGAGTTCCTTTCCATCTATGCTACGGCCATCATGGCAGCCGGGGGTGACGAGCTCGTCATGGCTAATTACCTCCGACTGTCCTTGAGGGTGCTGCTCGGACGTGGCTGTTCAATCAGCAAGAGGGTTCCATCTGCTCGTGGGACCAACTTTGTGACGCTCTGATCGCCAACTTCTAGAACTGTTACGTACGTCTGGGTAAGGAGGATGATCTGCATCAGATGATCCAGATGAACGGGGAAACCCTCCGCAACTTCGTGAAGCGTTTCATCAAGATTCGCAACACGATCCCGAAACATATCGGATGAATCTGTTGTCCGCGCCTTTAAAAACGGAGTCCGCGACGAGCGGCTCACCCAGGATCTCAAGATCAATGAGACCTGGACCGCCAACGACCTGTTCAAGGCGGCTGATCGCTTTGCCAATGTGGCAGAGCGTGTTCAGTACAAGAAGGCGTTCGACAAGGACGAGCTGCCCGCCCAGCCTGGTGTAAATGAGAAGAAGAAGAGCAGCAATGTTCCTGGTGACAAGAAGTCCCAGAAGAAGAAAAATAAGGGTGATGCGAACAACACCGTCACCGGTATAGATCGCGCACCTCCTCTCAAGGATGGGCAGAAGAAGCCCAACAATAATTATAAGGGCAAGAAGCCCGCCCAGTGAGGTAACCAAGGCAAAAAAGGTTCAAGCGACCGATTTTACAAGTTCCACCAACATTACGGGCACGATATACGCCACTGCAGGACCTGGGCTGCAAAGCTCGAGGATTTCTACAACGGCAAGGCCCCAATGCCCACCCTGCCCGAATAAGGTGATGCCGGCAAGAACAAGCACCAAGCCGATGGTGGTGATCGGGATGATGATGACGAATATCAGGAACCCGTGAACCACATCGCCGTTATCTTCGGCGGCTCCTCGGCTTATCCCTCTCGCCGCAGCCTCAAGGAAGCTGCTCGGGAGGTCCACAACATCGAAAAGGGCAAACCACAGCCCGAATCGCTGAAGTGGACCGAGGTCTCTATCTCCTTCTGCAAGGAGGATTGCCCCACTGGGATGACCAAGCCTCAGAGGCTCCCACTGGTGGTCGCTCCGACCATCAGCAACGCTAGAGTTGGCCGCGTTCTGATCGACGGCAGGAGTGCTCTAGACTTACTTTCTGCTAAGGTTTTGGACGAGATGCAGATTCCTCGCTCCAAACTTAAAGAAGTCGCGATGCCCTTCTACGGCATTGTCCCGGGAGAAGCTGTCCGTCCGTTGGGGCAGATCGTTCTGCCCGTTACCTTCGGCGGCCCAAGCAACTTCCGGACAGAGTTGATCACGTTTGACGTGGCCGACTTCCCATCCGCCTACAACGCGATCCTGGGCCGGCCATCTCTTGGCAAGTTCATGACCGTAACCCACCACGCTTACCATTACGTGAAGATACCGGGTCCTAACGGTATGATCACGGTCAAGGGCAACTACAAAGCTGCTCTGGATTGCGACGAGCAGTCCCTTGCCCTAGTCGACCAGCTTCCGCCACGTGGTCCCGAAGTTCCGCAGACCAAATCTGCACGCCCTAGGGTCTCCCTTCAGCCAGCAGGAGAGACCAAGGAAGTTCCGCTGTCCCTTGATAACTCTTCCAAGACAGTTCACCTGGGGGCCAATCTGGACCCCAAATAGGAAAGCGAGCTCATTGCCTTCCTCCGAGCTAACGCAGATGTGTTCGCCTGGGAGCCATCTGACATGCCCGGAGTCCCAAGGAAGGTTATCGAGCACAAACTGGCCGTCCGGCCGAAGAAAAACTTGTTCGTCGAAGCTCAAATCGCTTTTGGTTTCAAGCGGGGATCATCAAAGATCGACAGCAAGTTGCTCGCTGCTAGTTTCATCCGCGAGGTTGACCATATCGAGTGGCTAGCCAACGCTGTCATTATAAAGAAGAAAGGCGGCGAGTGGAGGATGTGTGTCGATCACACAGATTTGAACGCTGCTTGTCCCAAGGACAATTTCCCGCTGCCTCGCATAAACCAAATTGGTCGATCGATCATGGATGCCAGACTCTTGAGTTTTTAGATGCTTACTCGGTTATCACCAAATAAACATCTCCCCCGAGGATGAAGAGAAGACTGCCTTCATCACCCCCTTCGACACTTTCTGCTATACGACCATGTCTTTCGGTCTGCGCAATGCTGGTGCCACGTTCTAGGGCTTGATGGAGAAGACATTCCCGAGCAATGTGGAAAAACACGGAGGTCTATGTCGACGACATAGTTGTAAAGAGCAAGTATGCTCCAGATCATGTAAAAGACCTGGCCGAGACTTTTCGTAATCTCACCAGGCATCGAATTAATCTAAATCCAGAGAAATATACTTTTGGTGTTCGATCTGGAATGTTGCTCGGCTATGTTATTGGTTCGCAAGGTATCTCCGCTAACCCTGAAAAAATCGAGGCCATTGAAAACATGCAGGCTCCTACTACCGTAAAGGAAGTTCAGAGCCTCACTGGGCGGATGGCTGCTCTAAGCAGGTTTATTTCCCGTCAAGGCGAACGCGGGCTGCCCTTTTTTAAGGCCCTGCGCAAGCACAATGGTGTCGAGTGGGCGAGAGGATCTTGTGATCCTTCCAGATCTAAAGCAATACATCAACCCACTGCCTTGACTACCCCGCGGCATGGCGAGCAGATTTTGCTGTACCTTGGCTGCATGCCACAAGCGGTGAGCGCGGTCCTGACAGTCGAAAGGGACGGCATCCAGCGATCAATTTACTACGTGAGCAAGTTACTTCATGGATCAAAGGAGCGTTACCCTGAAGTCCAGAAGCTGCTCTACGCCTTGCTCATGTCCTCCAGGAAGCTTCGGCATTATTTCCAGGCGCATCAAGTGCTGGTCCCGACCAAGTTCCCCCTTGGAGAAATCCTAAGGAACAAGGAAGCAGGTGGACGTATAGCTAAGTGGGCAATGGAATTAGCAGAATTTGATATTACATTTCTTTGCCTCGACGCTATCAAATCTCAGTCGGCGGACTTTGTCGCCGAATGGACTACTCGCCTAAGTCGAGAAGCTCCCGAGCAACCTCATGAGCCCCCATGGACCATGTTTTTTGATGGCTCACGCACTGGACACTCGGGGGCTGGTTTTGTTCTCATCTCCCCTCAAGGAGAGCAAATCCAGTATTCTATCCAACTACACTTCGTGGCGACAAACAACGCCGCGGAGTACGAGGCCCTCCTCGCGGGAATAAGAGCGTGCAAGTCGCTTGGAGTCCAACGGTGATCGTGAAGGAGATTCACAAATGGTTATCAATCGAGTTAACAAGGAGTATCCGTCTTTGCGATGACTCAATGGCGCGATACCGGTTGAAGTGAGGAAGTTGGGCGGCACTTTCGATTTTCAAGGTGCTCTTCGTGCCTGGAAGGACAACTTCTTGGCCGACCAGGCGTCCAAGTATGGATCCTCACGCGAACACCGCTCCGTGGTGCTCGTCGAGTACCTTTACAAGCCCTCAATCACGTCTCCGGACGAGGCAATAGGGACAGTGGTCTTGTCTCCGTTATCGGCGGTGTGGGATCGGACAACGCCATTTGTCCGTATCTTCATGATGGGACCACGCCGACGATTTAAACCGAAGCGTTCGGCTTATAAGGCGTGCTAGTCCATACAAGCTTGTGGATGGCATCCTTTACCGTCAAGGTGCTCTGGGAGTTCTCTCCAGGTGCATCTCGCAACAGGAGGGTGTGTTCCTTCTTAGGAACATACACGAGGGTGCCCATGGCAACCACGCCTCCTTCAGGACTCTGGTCGGCAAAGTGTTTCGCATGGGGTACTACTGGCCCACCGCGTTACAGGATGCTCGGGACGTTGTGACTAAGTGCAAGGCATGCCAGTTTCACGCCCAGAAGGCCCATAAGCCCGCCCAAGAGCTCCAGACGATCCCCCCATCTTGGCCTTTTTCTACATGGGGTCTGGATCTGCTCGGCCCGTTCCCTAAAGGGTATAAGGGCTACACACACTTGCTCGTCGCCATTGACACTTTTACAAAGTGGATTGAGACAGAGCTTGTGTCATCTCTTCACGCCAAAACAGCTGTGCGCTTCTTCAAAAGCAACGTGATCACGCGCTTTGGGATTCCCCACAAGCTGATCACAGATAACGCATACCAGTTGAGCGAGCTATTTCGTGAATCTGCGAGCAGTGGGCACCAAGGTCTGTTTCGCCTCTGTGGCACACCCACAGAGCAATGCAGCAATCGAGCGAGCTAACGGACAGATCGTCCAGGGTATCAAACGGCGGGTGTTCGCTGCTCTCAACGAGCGCAACAAAGCCTGGGTTGACGAAGTTCCTTCCGTCCTCTAGGCAGTTCGCACTACGGCCAGCCGAGCAATCGGGGAAACTCCTTTCCAATTGGTCTACGGTGCAGAAGCCATCTTGCCCGCCGAAGTAGTACTCGGTTCGCCTCGCACGAACTCGGTCAACTTGGTTGACGCAGAGCAAGAGCGCCTCCTCGATCTCGATCTCCTCGAAGGCACACGCGACCGGGCACAAGTCAGAATGGCGCTACCAAAGAAGCTCTTCACGCAAGACGCCAAATCAGTTCGACCAAGGGTCTTGAAGGCGGACGACCTCGTTCTGCGCCGTGTCCAGAACTTGTCCAATGCCAACAAGTTAACTCCAAGCTGGGAGGGCCCGTTCACGGTCGTTTCTCTTTTCGCCCGGGTCGTTCGCTGGCTATGGAGGGCGGGAGAGAGGACCACCAGACTTGGAACATCGACCACCGTAAGTTCTTTGTGTAGGTCTTTCGTGTGTTTACCTTCGCGCTTTTTGTAAACTTCGCGCCTTAGTTCGTCCAAGTCTCTCGGGCACCAGTAAAGTTCAATCCAATACTCAGTGAATTATCGCGGCCTCTGCGCCCTTTTCATTCCTTGTCTTTTCAGACGGTTCCCTCTCTGGTAACACTTGATGGCTGCCTGGTCTTGCGAACACTTGGCTCCGCACTCTTCAGGGTTTCCCTGCCCGTATCCAGTTTCAACGAGTTCTTGAACTCAGGGTTGCGTAACACGGTTATTTCACCTTGCGGCTAAGTCTGCTCTCGTAAGCCCTCGGCGGCAGAGGCACTTATTGCTTGGCACGACCACTTGGCAAAACGTGCTCTCGTAAGCCCTCCGCGGCAGAGGCACTTTCCTTGTTCGGTTACCTTTGAAATAGCCTAACTTACGTTGACGTGCAGTCTACGGAACGAGTTGATCAGGATGCGGGTGTCGCTCTAACTCTCTACGGACGTCCTCGAATTCGCAAACTCAGGTTTTCGAGCATCGTCCGTCACAAAACTAGGTGTCGCTCTTTCTCCACATGCACCGATTCGAGTTCGCAAACTCAGGTTTTCGAGCAGCTGCACAGCGGGGGTTGGGAGTTAGGCTAAGCGTTCTACCGGTTTTTCTTAAAACTTTCCAGCGCTTTCGTGCCTTGCTCTTAGTTTCCTGTCCGTTCTTTTCTTTTGCTGCTCTTTTTTGCAGGGAAAAAGGTAAGTTTTTATTAACAACAGTTATAGGTACAAAAGTCCCTTTCGGGTTACAGCCCTACAGCTACCTAGAAGCGAGTTGCTCCTTGAGCTCCTCGATCACTTCTTTAAGACGCAGGACTTCCCCTTGGGCTTTGAAACCCTCTCTGGCCTCAGCTCGGAGACGATCGGCTTCCTCCTTGCTGCCCCTGGCCTGCTCCGTTGCCTTCACGCGGAGAGCTTCGACCTCTTTGGTCTTGGCCCGTAGCTGCTCGGTCAGGTCCTTACTCTGGCTAGCTTGCTGCTCGGTGGTCTTGAGCTGTTCGTCCAGCTCTTTGACTCTTCACTCCGCGGTGATCGCCCGAACCGCCATCCTGCGCATCTCCTCGATTTCTTCCTATGAAGCCCACAGAGTCGAGATCTTCGCTTGGAGTTCCGCGGATGTCAGCTTCTCCTGGGCAAGCTGGGCCTTGAGCTCCTTGACGTTCGCCGCAAGCGTGTTTCGCCAGTGGGACACGTTAGTGAGCTGCTCTTCGAGCCACTTCGTGCGGCCCGGCTTCTCTTCCGCGGTGCTCGCCTTCACGGCTTGCGCGCGAAGCTCCTCGGCCCCTTCTAGGAGAGCCTCGCAGGAACGCCTCTCTTTGGTCAGCTGAGCCTTGAGCTTCATCACCTTTGCCTTCAGCCGGCTCCGGCTTTGGGCTGGTGCAGAGGGCTCCGCCTCGAGCTCCCTCGTCCGGAGATGCTCTCGGAGGGACGCTAGTACGGCGCTCCGCTCGATGGTGACGCCTTCCTCGAGCTCCTCCATGGTGTCCTTGAAGACCTGAGAGAGAAGACCAGTCAGCCGCTTTGCGATAACGTAGCTCGACTGGATTAGGCTTGATTTCGAGCTTACCTTGCCAAGCCTATGCTTCAGTCCCCGGCGCAGACGGTCCTCGAAACCATCGTCCACGGTTGCCTTCGTCTTGGGATAAAACGGCGCGTTGTTCTCGTCGCCGTCTTCTTTGCTCCTTCTTCTTGCGGGAGCGCCTTTGCTCGGGAGCAGGAGCGACGGGCGAAGCACTTTCGTCTCCGCGCTCCTTCTCTTCTTCCTTTTTTGCCCGAGCGCCACCGGTGAAATTGGGACCGCTCCGCTGGGCGGCGCCGGCACTTCCACTGGCAGGGCAGCCTGTGCGACCTGCTCGTGGGCTTCTTCTTGCTCCCTGGCGGTGGGGCTTTCACCTTGCTCGCCAGTGAACTCTATCGCCTCAGGGGTGAGCTGTCCCTGCGACGAAGTGCCTGACAGGACCGCCTGTTCGGTCCCACCTTGGGCAACTGGCGGAGCCAATGCCTTGGCCTCGCTATCCTTGGCGCCGCTCGCCGCCTCTTCCGTCTCCAGCCGCTCCACCGCGCCCTTGTAGCGTCGAAGCTTCATTGAGCTCGGCGGAGCAGGCTCCACGCCGCCAAATTTTGTCCTTGAGGTCGGCCAACCTCATCGATCATGACGCACCGTGCAGGTGCTCGGGCAGTAGGGATCGCTCGGTTGCCGCGGCAATGTCGTCCGTGGCGATCTCCTCTTGGGCAACCGATGAAAAAGAGGTGATCGTTAAGTTTAACGCGGTCAGGAAATTGAAAGATCAAAAGACCGATTTCTACATACCTGCCGTGGGAGGCTTAATCTTGATCTTCTTTGCTGGAACTTTCCGCCTCTTCCTCGGGGGCTCCTTGGCGGCCTCTCCGCCTTGGCCCTTAGGTGTTCGCGGCGATGAGCTCAGCTCTCTGGTGAGCTGAGCGCTCCTCTCGCGCAGCGCAAGAAGCTTTTTCTTTGCGCGCAACTTCTTCTTCGAGCCTCCTCTGCTCGGCGACCTGCTGTAGCCGTGCCATATGGCCCGGGTGACCCTGCGTGTAACGCCTAAGCCAAAGGGTCATGTTCTTTACCTCTTCGTCGCTTTGCTCGGTGAGGAGGGAAGGGCTTGGCCTCTTCCCGCTGGGTTGACCGCGCGCCCGCTTGGTCTGTTCGGTACGCTCCGTCACCGCGGGTGGTCTCTTTGACGGCTGGCGGCCGCCATGGCGCGGCGAGCTCCGCGTCGGCTCGGCCGCCACCTTGGGCTTAGTGGCCGCTTTGGCCTTGCCCTTCTTCGCCTTCTCCTTCTCTGATCCAGAGAGTTCCTCCACGATCCCTCCTAGGATCAGCTGGTCCTCCTGCGCGTTTGAGAAGCGGATATTAGCATTTAACAACGGTGCGAATTCAGCGACACGTACGAGGGTTCGAGCAATTTACCTCGGCCGTGCGGACGAGCACGTTCCGTGGACAGGTGTAGGCCACCTCGCTGTCCTTCTTCGCCGCCTTCAGCATGGCGTCTACCCGCTCGGTCACCCATGCATCGGTTGGTTTCTCTGCCCGAGCAGAAGGGATCTTTAGTTCCTGTTCGAATGAAATCATCGAATACAGGTTGAGTCTTAAAGGCACTTACCCGTGCTCTCCCTGGAGATGTCTTCCCATCCCTCTATCTTATAGAAGGGATAGGGCCTTCTCCGCAGTGGACAGATCCTGTTCGCTGTGAAGTCCCGGATGATCTCCCTATCCGTGAGCCCGAGGCTCACGAGGGAGGCGATCTTCCTCGTCAAGTACCAGTCCTCGGCGGACATGTTCGGTCGAGGCATGGGTGTTCCCTTCACCGGCGTCTTCCCGGTGAAGACGAGCTTGCTGTCGGTGCTTCTCTTGCTGTAGAACCACCTCGCCCACCACACGCCCATTGAGTCGAGCAGCGGTGGGCGGGGGTATGGCGCGTCGTCGGCAGTGCTCCGGAGCTTGAGGTAGTAGCACCCAAGCGCCGAAGCGGCGGAGCTGCTCCTTGTCACTGCGTAGTAGTGCAGGAACAGCCCCACCGGTGAATCGATGCCCAGATAGCCCTCGCATAGGTGTGCGAAGACGGCCATCTGGAGGATGCTGTTCGGATTGAGGTTCGCCACCTCCAATCCGCTTATGTTCAAGAAGGCCTCGACGAAGTCGCTCTCAGAAGACCTCAACCCGAACAGTGTGTAAGTGTAAGCTCCCATGGGCTTAATGTTTTGGTAATTGATGCCAACTGGGCCTCAACGGATCACATCAAGGCTAAGGATATTATTTGCTAGTTCTTCTATTTTTCTTGTGTGCGTGTCTGCTTCTGGCCCATCCGGCCCATTGATGTTTGCAAGCTCATCTCTATGGTTGTAGGTCCCACTGAGCACAGTCCGTTGAGTTTCTCATTCTTATCCAATCTTCGGGTGTGTTCGAGAGGGTTCTGGAGCTAGGCCACCTGTCTAGGTCCGAGAGAGTTCGGGGGAGCGACAGCTGTCGGGGTTTCATAGCCTCTAAGTCTTCTAAGCCAAATATTTCGATCCGGCACGAAAAATTCCCGCCTAAGTCATTCAAGTGTTCCCGCCGAGTCCACAAAGCGACAAAGTCCAAAAACCGAAGCCTTAGACGAAGCCGAGAGAGAGAGAGGTGTCCGAGGGTGCCAGAGAGTGGTTTCTATAGAATTTATGGTCTATCCATTTAGAAATAGGTGGTGAAACTTAGTTAGTTGGATAGCCCTTTCTCTTAGCTTTCCGGAATGCCCAAGATCATAAAAAACGGAGTTCGGAAGCAAAAGATATGAATTTTTTGGCGAACCCTGAAATTTTGAACCTCATAGGACGGCGTCCGATAACTTACAGGACGGCGTCCGATGAAGTACAAATTTGGCTAAAACCTCATAGGACGGCGTCCGATAACTTACAGGATGGCGTCCGATGAAGTAAATCTAATCGGACGGCGTCGGATGAGCACCGGACGGCGTCCGACAGAGTACAAATTTTGGCCTAAATCTAATCGGACGGCGTCCGATGAGCACCGGACGCCGTCCGGTGGATTGATCTGGATCTCGGAAAAACGAATCTGAGCCGTCCATTGTTAGGGTTTCGCCTTGTGCCTATAAATAGGGGCTTGGAGCACGGGAGAAACTTGAGAGAGCCACTTTGAGCAGCCACCCCTTGCCCTAGCCACCCAAGAGAGCTCCTCCCATGGTTCCCACCTCCATCTAGGGTTTCCATGCCATTTGAGAAGGTTTGAGAGAGGGATTAAGAGGGAGAGGGAGAGATGAAGATGAAGAAGCCATACCTTGCCTCCTCCGGTCATCTCCAAGCCTCTCCTCCTCACTCCCATGGGGTTCTTCATCTAGCCCCATGGTGGATGTAAGGTGGTGAAGTTGGTGTCTTCCGGTCTTTGTGCTCTTGGGATTCTTGCTACCGGGAGACGTTGTCATCGCCAAGCTTTGTCAAGGTTGTCACAAGCAAACCCTTCTCCGTGAAGGTCACCGTGCTTCCCACGGTGCTTCCTCTCCGTTCGTCGGGGTGTGCAAAGCCCGCCATCTCGTCGGCGGCCACCTTGCTTCCCAAGGTGCTCTTCTCCATTGCGTCGGAGATGTGCTAAATCCTCGGTGTGTTAGAATTAAACCCGCTTGTGAAGTCGGTGTTTGAGGTCCTTCAAGTGTGGAGGCTGCCGATTCGTGTGAAGGTTTGGAGCTCGCCTACCATGTGTTGGTGAAGAGCTACCACGAGTGGATTGAGGGTTAGGGACGAGAGAGTCCATACTTCTCTGTGTGAGAAGTTTCCTCAACGGAGACGTAGGTGTTCATGTGTCGAGCACCGAACTTCGGTAAAAAGATCGGTTTGCATCTCTCTGTCTCATTTACTTACCGCATCTTGATATCCACTGCCTGCGGGTGCCTTCGTGCCTCCTACACTTGTGTGCTTTGAGTGCTTCCGCCTACTAGACTTGTGTAGGAATTCACGCGCTAGCTGTGTGCCTTAACATGTCTAAGTAACTAAGTGCAACAAAAGTAAAATTTGAAATAGTCCGATTCACCCCCCTCTCGGCCTTAGGCTCCTTCACAGTGCGAACTGTTCGAAGTTGACGAACTCTCCCTCGAGCGGCTCCGGAGTATCCTCCTCCCCGGGCAGCCTCCAGCTATCGGTGTCGATGTGGCCCTCCTCCTCCCAGACCTTCAGGTCCTCCTCGGTCAGGCTAGTGCTAGTGAACTTGGCCATGGCAGTTCCCAGGTTGGGACGAACAGGTTTGGTGGTGGAAGTTCGGCTCTTTGGTGCTGAGCGCGGTTGGAATTAGGGCTTGGAGAGGAAAGGCATGAGAGCAGAAGTGGCTAGCCGCGGGCAGCTTGGGAGCTTTTATAGTCCCATATGAGCAGTTGTGCAACGGTTTTGCCACAGAAACGGCTAGTTTTTACCGCAACGGCTAGGTAAAACGGTCGCTTTGTTTTCATCACAATGATAGAAAGTTACCGTTGGAGTTCCGCCAACGGCTATTTTTCCAAAGATCGTCTTGAGCGCCGAGTGCTCGCTTTCAGACAGATGTGATTCCCTGTTCGACGCAACAGAGTTGTTTGGCACTGGGCGGGTTTGTTCGGTCCCGAGCAAGTCCTGTTCGGTTGAACCTTAACCTTTTCGGTCGATTGTTACATGTCTTTGTAGCGGCAAAATTTCCCTCTTCGTGACCTGGAGTCTCAAGAGGAAGACCCCACTCTAGTGAGTCCTTCCACTTGAGTCTCGGGGGCTAGCTGTCGGGGATAAAATTACGGCCCATTGCTATGGCCCACTCCCTGACGGCCCAATCGAACAGCCTACCAGGACCCAGCTCCCTGGAAGGTTCTATCTGGCCCATATGCGTCCTGCCGGACAGCTTTCTGGTTGGCACGGTGCGTAACGGCCAAGGAATCGTGTTTGAGTCCGTCTCGAACAGGAGTTCTGCACGGCTACGTGAAGACCCGGATGTGGTTTCCCGGATTGGAATAGGAGTCGTGATCCCCAAGACTAGGAGTATGCCTTATCTGCCTCGGGATATATTTGGCATGTCGAGTTCGTTACGATCTCGTAGTTAGCCCGGCCCGATATTCCCTCGGTAGGTCGGTTTGCTCTACACTATATAAACCGAGCCCCTATGACGTTTAGGGGGCATCCAATATTGCTTTGTCGCATAATACTCGCCGAGACCTGCTAATCTCGTCGAGTTCCACCTTGTAATTCTCTTTGATATATAAGAAAGGCTGGACATAGGGCTATTATCTCTCCCGAGAGGCCTGAACCAGGATAAAAACCCCTGTCTCCCTGTTCGCTGTGGTTCGTCTTGTTCGGCGTGTCTCCTATCTCATTTATTAAGAACCTTAGTTGACTTGGGTCAATATCCCAACCGTCGACAGTACCCCTTCGTTTTATGTTTAGATCCGACGTGGCATGGATCCCACGCTTTAAGTTGTTCACTGCAGGTCCATTAACTCTTTTAAGTTGTTTACTGCAGGTCCATTAACTCTTTTAAGTTGTTTATTGCAGGTCCATTAACTCTTTAAGTTGGTCATGCCACGTCGGATCTAAACATAAAACGAAGGGGTAAGGACCTGCAGTGAACAACTTAAAGAGTTAATGGACCCAAAACTACAGTTTGGAAGTTGATGGACCTAAGTGACACCACGCTACAAGTTAATGGGCCTCTGGTGCATTTTACTCTTAAAAAAAAATCTATGTTGCATGTTGGATGAAAAAGCATCATACAATTTTTTTATATCTATGTTGCATTATGTCACAGATTGATCAATTTGCTATTGGATGATATTTGTATCATGCTTCTTGCTACAATTTTTATAATTTGGAGGGTGTATATTGCTACTATATTGCAAAATGTTGAATTGATAGGGCCCTCATAGAAAATCTAGAAAAAAATTTATTTTTTAACCTTTTTTAAAAAATTATTTTAATTTTAATCCCCGGGCTGAAGAATTTGCAAATCTAACCCTTTTGGCCGCGCCACCCCGTCTGGCGCGGCAAATTCATGCTGCCGCGCCAGACGGGATGGCTGCCACGCTGGCGGCCCCGGCGGGCTACCGATAGAATGACAAGTGGGGCGGTCTTATCGCGCCATTCCGCTTAATGGCAAAGATGTACTTGTTACGCCATCCCGCTTAATGGCGGAAGATGAATTTGTTGCACAAGTGGTGGCGCGACCAAAAGGGTTAGATTTGAAAAAACTTTTGACCCGGGGTTAAAAATAAAATATCTATTTCAAAAGGGTTAAAAATAAAAAATTATTCGAAAATCTACTACATATATGGCCTTATTTGACCAACTGTTAAATGTTCAAGTGCTTTTATACAGATGTTCTACTGCAACCGTAATTTTCTATCGATTATAAGGGCCTGAATGCAAATATTGGACCACGTGTGCTCTGATCTAATGGCCTGTGGACACTGAAATAATCTGACATAAGAGGTTTGGACCTGCCATGAGACGGGAAGGCAACATAAGTTGACGTACCTGAGCACAAACTTCAATCAACTTTATGAATCTGTGATGCTATTTACTCTCTTGAATAACACAATCCGATCCGCGTTACAGAAAAAGAGAATTTCGTGACTAGGATTAATATTTCAGAAACAACGACCAACAAAGCAAGAAATTAACAAAAAAATAAACAGAGGCTCAATTGCGCATGTGAGAGAAGGTGCTTGCGTTGTCAGGGAACCAAATTATAAGTCTCCAAGAGGAGGTTGCCGCTGCCGCCATGGCCACGGGCGGAACGAGGCTAGTGATCACAAGCAGACACGCGCGAGCTGCATGCGAGCACCCAAAGGAGGAAGATAAAGCCGTCGTGAATAGGGATGTAAGTGGACTAGTCCGTGGACTGTCGGCACTAATCCACTTCAGCCGCTTAATGTTGTGTGGACTTCCACCAAAAACCACTAAGAATTTTTAATTTTCCGCTGGCTTCCACTTTAGCCGCTGCAGCCGCTAAAGTTGACTTTGGAACTATATGGGATGAAAGTTGAATACAGTTCATGGTTCAGACTCACAAAAACTGAACCTTTCCAATCCAGAGAACAAGCAGAAAACACTTCAAGCCACTCCTTCCCAATTAAAAATGTTTTTTCATCAACTAAAAAGATCAGTGGATAAGATAACTATCTTCAGGTATTAGAAAGCAAATAACACATTAAGAATAACACTATGATCCGTAAATTTTTAATAGACTCATCTCATCATTCAGAGAAAGCAAATAGATAGGCTGATAGTTATAGGCACAGACATTGGACCCAAGCTTCAGTCAAATAGACACAATGGTTAGTCAAATAGACAATTCTCATTGACTAAATATAAATGCATTCGGTCAGCTACCACTACTATATTTGAGCCTCCAGCAGAACTAGTAAAACTTGATTCAAGGCCAAAAACTCTCATTGCAAGCATCTAAACAGCAGGTCTGAATTTAGAGCCAGGTACTTGAGCTTTCTGCAGGAAGATTGCCAAAATCACAGGTGCCACTACCACTAAAATCACAGGAGCTTGAGCATCCAGAACTATAGCAACTAGTTTAATAGTAATCAACTTAACACTATGACACTACAAGGTTAAAACTGCAATAAGAGTTGTAATTCCAACCCAATGGCAACAAGGATTTCATGTCACATCACCAACTATGCTCCTATAGCTACTGCAACAATTGGAGATGAAGCACAACTTGGAGTCTGAACAAGCAATAAGAAACCTGGGATGAACCATAATAGGAGATCATATCATAGTCCTGCAGATACAAATAAACCTCATGGTTATTTCCTTCTCCACAAACAGGATAGCAGTAACACAAACAGGAGAAATATGGCAGACTTAGCTTAGAGTAAAAGTGATTGCATGGAGTTACCTCACAAGTCTGAATCATTAGCATATCCAGGATCACCTGCTGGAGTCAATTCTCGTTGAGACACACTAGAAGGTCTTAACCAATCTTGTAAGCAAATCAAAGCCTCTATAGTATCACTGCTTAGTCTACTCCTGTAATCACTAATAACCCGTTCTCCAGTGCTAAAAGCTGACTCTGAAGCCACAGTAGAAGCTGGGACAGATAGCAGGTCACGAGCCATATGAGAGAGTATTGGGTATTTAATTGAGTGCATCTCCCACCACTGAAGAATATCGAAATCAATTCTACGGGGAAACAACTCATCTTTCAAGTAATTTTCAAGCTCATTGCTTATTAATTGTTGTCTCACACGGCAATGCATGTCTCAAACTGAATAAAGATCGTTGCCTTCACCCATATCACTGATGATTTCTCCTTGACTAGCATCAATAGTTGACACTCCAAATTGGGAGGAGTATTCATCAAATAGCTCTTGGATTGTTCTATGTATCTTATCTAGGTGTACCTCAGCATCATCCCTAAAAGCTTGTTTCAAGCGATATTCAATGTAACCAAACTTAAATCTAGGATCAAATATCACTGGAATAGAACTTGTCAGGAAAGATTCAGACCAATATTTATCAAATTTCTTTTCCATTTCTTCAACCATTAGTATAATGGCAGGGTCACTACTTGAAGCTTCATTTTTCAATGTTGCTCTAATATTCCACATTTCTTGAAAATACATATTTGAAGTTGGATAAGAACAGCCCGATACAACCTTGGTTGCTTTATAGAAGACTTCTAGTAAAGCACATATAGATTGAGCCATTTCCCATTCCTCAATAGATGGAGCAAAATTATAGTTGATGTCTTGCTGTCCTAAAGCATGAAATGCTGCCCTAAATGGAAGTGCAGACTGGAGCATAAGAAATGTCGAATTCCAACGAGTTGCCACATCAAGCGAAGGGTATTTCTCTTAAGAAATTCCTACTTGTGCAATTATTTCTTGAAACTTCTTCCTAGACTGAGAACTCTTCACATATTTGACACTGTCCCTTATATTATCAATGACCCCAACTAATGCTTTGAATCCATCTTGAACAATAAGGTTGAACACATGAGAAGCACATCGGACATGAAAGAGTTCTCCATTGCAATGAAGCATAGACTTTCTAAGCAAATTTCCTTTTAAAACATTAACCATTGCAGTATTGGAAGATGCATTATCCAATGTTATGCTAAAGAGTTTGTCCTCTATATTCCAATCCTGGATACTTTTCAAAATGACATTGAACATTTTCATCCCATCATGAGGTGTTTCTAACATACAAAACCAGATGATACGTTTATGAGGTTTCCACTCACTATCAATGAAGTGACAAGTTATGCATAGATACCCTATCAGTTGATTAGAAGACCACATGTCAGCAGTTAAGGAGACCCTACCATTGAATTTTTGAATGCCTCACGCAAAGCTATCCTTTCCTCATCAAAATGTCTCATACAATCACTTCTGACAGTGTTTCTACAAATAGGCTTAAACAGTGGGTTCAAACTCTTCACGAAGTTTCGAAATCCCTCATATTCAACAATGGAAAAGGGAAGCTCATGTAAAACAATCATCCTAATTAGCTCTTTCCTAGACACTTCATGGTCAAACTGTCATTTTTTTAGCATAGAAGCATGTGGAGACAGCGAAGATCCCATCTTCCCAATAATTTGGTGCATTTCTAATCTAGCTTGGCAAATATTGATGTGTCTACGCAAACTGTTTGTACCAACATTTCGTGATGCCGGCAATATTTCATTGCAAAAATTGCATTCAGCTTTTATGACTTTTCCATTAACACGAATAGGTTTGAACTCGTTCCATATTTCAGATGTAAGTTTGCGAGATCTACGAGCTGTCCATAAAAATTGCAGTAAATAAATATTTCAATCAAATGTAAACTTGTCAAAAACGGTAGAAACAGTAGAAAAATAGTAGAGGTCTAATATCATTACATTAGGAGATTAGAGTTTACCATGCGTGATTGTTGGAGGTGGAAATGTCACAGTGCAACAAGGTGTTTGTTGTGATTCTGAGCAAGGCGATGGAACTTTTTTTTAGTCTTGGCTCTTTTTCCTGTTGGAGATATGGTTGCCCTTTTAAGTGATGCTTCTCTTGTTAGTGTTGCAAGAGGGGACCTCAACAAGATTACTCCCGGAGATGATCTGATCCCGAATCTTTGAGTAGTATGAGATTTGTTTTTTGTCTTTCTTTCTTTGCTGAATTAATGCTCGGAACCTAGCTTCTTTCTTTCTAGCAGCTTCTTTTTCTTCTTTTTCCTCTCCTCTGACTTCTCATTTTTGCTCTCAAGCCTCTTACTCTTCACCTCTTTCGATATGTTTCTTTTCTTCTCAAGCCTCTTCCTTTTCTCTGCTTTACTGCATCTACACAACAACCATGTATCGACCATATTAGAGATGAATCATATATGTGACAACACAGGGCACTCTAACAAAACATTATAAAGAACCATGTGACAGTAGAACATGTGACAGTAGAAGAAGAACACATTAGGGAAAAAAGAGGCTTACTTCTCCGAGAGATGTGGATCGCATCCAAGGTCCTCTGTGTGGTTGATATGTTGTACCTTCTCACCACCAAGCTCCTCCACACGATGCTGTGATAGCTGGTCCTCACGGTCATGCTCCTCAAATTGGTGTTGCTGGACAAACCCCTCCATTAGCCCCCTATCGCAGCACCAAGAAGGGGAGGTGGCGACTGAGCACTGGCCTGCATCTCTGACGCTGCCTCCTACCACCGCGGAAGAGGGCGAGGGGTTAGAGAGAGATGGAGGAGGGCCGGAGGGGGTAAAGAAGGGGTGGCGCCGCCGCCGACGCGCCGTTCTGCCCTCGGGGGAGAGAAGGGGGTGAATACCTGCAGTAGGTTGCAGCGAATGGATGAATACGTGCAGCAGATACGTGGCCCAAGTGGATTATGTGGACTGGGCCGCTGGGCCGCTCAGAACGTTGCAAATTTCCGCCGAAGCCGCACAAGCATTTTCTTTGCGGACGGACGAAGCGAACCGCTTGCAGCCGCATCCACTTACATCCCTAGTCGTGAAGAAGATGTTTGCGATGAGGAGGACGACGAGCGCCTCCAATTAACGGTAAAAGGAGCTAGGGTAGGGGAAATCAATCGAATTTTCCCGGGTGTCCACGAACCTAGAAACCTTTTTCCGGGCGCCAACGTATTGAACTCACACACGTACGCACGCGTGCACACGTGTGTTTAAGGGATAAAAAACATGAATATATAGACGCCCATTAATTGGCCAAAGATAAAACACTTGGGCCTGGCTGACTGAGCAAAGTTGGTTCTTGCGAAAAGCAAATTAAGCATTCTCCAATCTCGACCAGCTTGGGATCTTTATTTCCCAACCACGTACGGAACAAAATGGAAAAACACAAATAATTAGCAACTGCAAATTAAGGATCGTCACCGCATGCAAGAGATGATCGATCCTCGCCTTATTTATCCCAGCAACAACACACACACGGAAACTGAACGCACGATCGATCGAGCAGCGAGCAAGCTAGGCCATATCTATATTGTTCAGAGCGGATGCACGTAGACGCCAATAGCGTCGAGGTACTTCCCGCCGCGCCCGTAGAAGCCCACGACGCTGCCGTTGCTCTGCACGGGGACGTTGAAAGGGTTGTCACCTCCTTGCCCAAATGGCCCGTACGTGTTCACGTTGGTCACAATTTTAAGCGACGTTATAACGGAGGATCCTTCGTACGAGCCGACCGTTCCAGAAACTTCCTTCACGAACTCCGAGGCGGAAAGTTGGATCTGCGCAGGGAGAAGACATGAATCATTCAGTTGTTTACATACACAGCGCATTTAGGGAGTGGCTGAATAAATAAGACGGCTCAGCTGAATAATACTAAACCGAAATCCAAGAGAATCTTGAATCAGCTTTTTAAAACTGGTCTATTTCATTTATGTTATTATTAATAAGAGGTTTTTAGGGTTGTTTCATGCTAGCTAGCGAAAAAAACTAAGCTAGAAAAGGGTAATTAGTTTTTGAGCTAAATAAATCCGATCCACTCTCAATAGGTCGATAATAATTTCTGGTGGAAAAAGTAAGGTAAAATTCACTGACCGTGTTACGTATCCCACCGGGACCACCCCATGGGCCAGCCGAGCAATTCTGACCAGCTTTGTCAACGTAAGAGAATGCGATCGAATCAACAACAACACCACTGAAAATAGTGATGCTCTGTAGACGTCTTGGTGGATCCACGACGTCGTAAGGTACACCTCCATTTCCACCCCAGGTTCCAATCTTAGTGAGAAGGCCCTGCGATTAAACGAGATAATTAAATAGATGCAATCTCTTCTTCTAAAATTAAATGGCATACAGTACTGTAACAAATATTTTCTTTGCATGGACAGGATGTTATTAATCTCACCCGGCAAAATCCATGGACGGTAAGTTCTATAATATTCCCGTCGTATCGCTGCTCATACTTCCTCTTTTTTATGACACCGGTCGCCATTAAGCTGAGTAATTTTCAAACTGCCAGCTTTCCTCAAATCTAGAACCGCATATTGTATATGCACACGCAGACCACGCACCGTCCACCAGGGTTTTTAATTAGGGGGAAAAAATAAGCACCCGAGGTGATGATCTCTCTCTGTGATTAATAAGCACATCTCGATGAATAATACTGACCCTATATTATTCTACTTTCGCACATATATCATCATTAATCCGTATGATTGAAAATTGGCAATGAGTTGAGCTAGTGTAGTAGTGCTACTCGGGCTAGCTTCTTCGTTCTTCGATCAGGGAGCCTTTCTTTAATCCATTCATTGATTAAAAAAATCTTCGGGGCTGTTTACCTTGCCAGGTTGCACGTGTGCATGGTACCTCGATCCGGTCGGAATATTACACACGTGCTGCACGTACGCAAAGCAATCTGTGTACACATGCATAGCAATTCAATGTTAATTGATGCATGTTCCCGCGGATAGGCATGGATGCATATGTGTTCCACATGGCCGTGGCTACATGTGCATGCTCCCCCTCACCTTCCTCAGCCTTCACCCCCTTCCTTACATATATATGCATGCTCCACCGATAGGAGTCCAAGTGGATCGAATGAACAATGTACCCCCACTGCTACAATGATATTTTCTATTTTCTGAAATTTATAAGGAATAGTATTCCTTTAATAATTCACTGCGGTTTCGCCCGATCTTCGAATCCGATGATTTCGATTTCTAAAAAATAAAAAAAGCATATCTACTTGCCATATTTTTTTATACATTATCTTCTTTTGTTTTTATTTATATCATTATCGATTTGTTCTAGATTGTATGGACGATGATGAAGAAGTGTATCTCAATGCCGCCAACCAACATGAGCAAGATTACCCCGAAGAAAGTTTTTCCCATAGCTACCCGTTTTTTAGATTTAGTCAAACATATTATATTAATAGTCGTGCGATATTTTAATATAGATGTTTCAATTGTATATATGTTAGGTTCTGTAATATGTAACCACAAAATGTTTATGGTTAGTAGCTTTAGCAATGCTTGGTTGGGGCACCTAAAACCCTTATATGTATTGGTTCATTTGCATTGGTTCATTACAAACTGACATAGCTGAGGTTATCTATACTATACACTCGTAAAGAGTAGTATGGGTAAAGCACATATGTGCGGTTCTATCCAAGAACTGACACAGATGAGTGAGTATATGTGTTAGTTCATAGCTAGAACTGGCACCCATAATTATTTGTTTCGGTTCTTGATAGAACTGACATGGATGTGTTTTATAAAAAAAAAAGATCTTTTGAATTTCATAATTTTTCATACGATCTCGAATGTAAACAAACTTTATACATAAATTATAGCTTTTGAGGAGATCTACAACTCTAAAGTTGACATCTTTTTATTTGAAAAAATATAGATGTCTAAATAATAGTTACATACAAAGATAAGCATTTATAACTTTATTCAAATAAGGCTGGACAAAGAAAGTGTAGCCTTTGATGATATATACAACATTGTATTCAAAGAGTTCTATATTTGAAGTCATTTTACGTGGAAACATATATAGAAAGGATCGCATATCCTATTGCTATTAAAAAATGGTGTGCAGTGGAATGGTTCGGAGATGGACTGTGGAAGTTAAAGATACTAAGTTTGAATCCTAGACAACGCATATTTAGTGGATATATAGTGTAAAATGATATGTAAGTGGTGGAGGGTGGTAGGGTCTTTTTTTTGTTTTCTAAATCAATTTTTATAACGAAAAATGTGTGTTTTCATAGATTCTCATTTGTGTCGGTCCATTGCTAGAACCGGTACATATGGTTCTTATTTTGTCGGTTTTTATGTCAGTTTATTTGTGTCAATTCAAAAATTGGTGTAGATGATAGATTTTGACCCGACCAATAGGTTGTTTTTACGTAATGGGGGAAACGTTGAATGGTTTATGTTGAGCGAAGATTTTATGGTGACGTAATTTTCAGTTGATGAGAATATTTTTTATGATGAATTTTGGAATTTCAAAGAATTTTTTAAGTGAAATTGATGATTTTTGGATTAATATTTGAAATATTTGTATTTTATTGTACTAAAATTTTACTAATGTTTGTATGACATTTTTTGGATATATTTTTGCAGGGAAAAAAAAGGAAGACGGAAAAAAAACAAAGCAACTGTGTGCGTGAATGCTGTGCATCTGCGTGTGAGAAGGTGGGCTGGCAGCAGAGCGGCATAGCGAGCAGGCCGTGACAGCAGATGGGCCGAGCAGGCAGCCCAGCAGCGCGTGGCCTAAGGTCTGCTGTATATAAACAGTTGAGACGGATTTTTTTAGGGTTGACACATTGTTTTCACGGTGCGAAAATGACGAAAAATGGAGTATTTTTCAGTTTTTTTTTTTGAGATTATAGGAGAGATTAGAGAGAAATTTGAGAGTTTAGTGCTTCACTTGTAAAAGGAACCATGTACTAATTTGATTGATGAAGAAGATTGGTTTTGGTATACGATCTCTCTCGTTCTTGATTTAATTTTAAAATTGGTTTGCTTATTATTTTATTTTATTATTGTTTTTACTTATTTATTTCCGTTGATCGATCGAGTAAGTTAGATATCAGATTAGGGGGTAATTAGCGCCTACGATCTTTCAATTTCCACTCACATCATCATTAGTTTGTAAGTTTAATCATGGTGGGTTATGGTGGCTTGTTCAATCCATATTTAAAATTTGACTAACTTATAATAAGGATTGGGAGCGGAAGGTTTGTATATATGGTGGGGGAGGAGGGTGCCATTCGTGCACGAGATGTGAATTTGTGTTTGGTTACCACTTTGAGAATAAGGATCGATGAATATGGTCGATTTTACGAGAATTTTGGTGCGACCATAAGCCTGATATGAGACGGGCCTCGTCTTTAGGAAGAGTAATGTCAGGATCGTCAACATTCTGGCACCGTAGATAAGGTCCTGCGGGATGCAGTGAGAACATCAAGGACTACCGTAGCAAGTTTGGTGTACTGAATTTGGTTTGAAATGGATGCGACGACTAGTGAAAGCGGCACAATTTATGAGTGGCGACGTGGCAGCTTCCGCGAAAGAGAGCTTGTAAAAGAAGGTTCGAACCAACATTAATTAAGAATTGAACTGAATAAAATTGGTAATCCATATAAGCACGAGGAAAGTATATAGACTGCGCATGCAATGATAAACGCTTGCAGAGTTAGGTCGGATCATCAGATACATTGCCAATAATCTGGATTTTTGACATCAAAATCAACTGCAGATCTGCATCTCGAAACACCGGCGCAGGCCAACCTAAACAGCCATTGGATTCAGGTTAGTTTCTGAACATGCATTAGCACTACCACGCAATAACGACGCACCCCCTCAATTATCTGATACGTCTTCATTTCTCACGTATACAAAGCACACAATCATTTCAAATGACACTAAAAACATAATTTCCCAAGTGCCATTCATTGTACAATTGAGAAGCTAATGAGAGGTTCCCTCTGAAGGTTGGAGAGCATGCACCATACCCATAGCCAATAGAAGCTCCATACTTTAAAGGCGATCCAACGTCTGGCGCTCGCGCCGGACCAACCTGTGCCGTCCGATCAACGCCACCACACCAATCCTACGCGCTGCCTTACGCCCACGTCCCTGCGTTCCCCGGTTAGCTAGCTAGTCGTCCTTTGATTAAATTTCCAATTAAAATTCTGATTTTGTACAAAATTCAAACAGTGTTCAAAATGGGTGGAATAAATTTCATAATTCTTCTAAAATCGAGAGCAACCCATTTTAAATACTTTTTTAATTTTTTAATTTTTTTCACTTTTTCAATTTTTTATGATGTGAAACTATGAGAAGGCGCTTATGAAACTTACATCTATACTAGCGAAACTTGGCCGTGTGTTGATGAAACTTGGTCGTGTACTGATGAAATCTGATAAAACTTGGATGAAATTTCGATGTAACCTGATGAAACCTGGATGAAACCTGTTGAAACTTGATGAAACTTGAATTGACCTGATGAAACTTGATGAAACTTGAAAAAACTTGAATGAAATCTGATGAAACTTGACAGTTCGGCAAAGTTTAACGAGTATGAAACCCAATTTTACTAAGTGAAACCCAAGTTTCAGTAGGCGAGTCCTAAGTTTCACCAGATAAGTTTGAAGAGTTATATGGCAAAATATATCTTGTTTTGTTTGTAAAAATACGAGGAACACGTTGGCGTAACCGGTTTGTGGATTGGAGCACCCAGTTAAAAATTATGGTCACCGAAAGAATAAAATGCCGTGGCCCCACTGCATGCCGGCGCACAGTGCAGCTCGCCCCGTGTTTCGCGCGCCGCGTCCGCGTCCGGACCGTGCTGGACGTTCGGCCTCCAGCCTTTCCGTACTTTAAATGACCAAAGATAAAACACTTAGCTTGAACCAAGCTACACATGTAATTTAATTGACTGAACAATAGCTTGAACCAAGCTACACACTCTGACTGAACAATAGCAATTTAATTGATTCTTGCGAAAGCAGCATTCTCCAATCTCAACCAGCTATATATAGTGATCTTTATTTCCCAATCACGGAACAAATTAAATGGAAAACGCAAATTAGCGGATCGTCAGCGCAAGTAGATGATCGATCCTCGCCTTATTTGTCCCAGCAACACACACGCGCACACACGGAAACTGAACGCACTATCGATCGAGCAGTGAGCTAGCTAAGCTATATATATTGTTCAGAACGGATGCACGTAGACGCCAATAGCGTCGAGGTACTTCCCACCGCGACCGAAGAAGCCCACTGCCGCTGCTGTTGTTCTGCACGGGGACGTTGAAAGGGTTGTCACGTCCTTGCCCATATGGCCCGTACGTGTTCGCGTTGGTCACAACTTTTAAGCGACGTTATAACGGAGGCTCCTTCGTACGAGCCAACCGTTCCAGAAACTTCCTTCACGAACTCCGAGGCGGAATGTTGGATCTGAACGGGGAGCATTCGGCACGCAGCGGCTGAATAAACAAGACAGCTGGGCTGAATAATATTAAACCGAGATCTAAGAGAATATTAAATCTGCTTCTCAAAGCGGGTCTATTTCATTTATGTTATTACTAAGAGATTTTGGATGGTTTCATGCATGCTAGCGAAAAAACTAAGCTAGAAAATACTAATTAGTTTTTCAGCTAAATAAACATGATCCACTCTCAATATGTCGATAATAATTTTTGGTGAAAATTAAAACTAAGCTAAAATTCACTGACCATGTTATGTATCCCACCGGGACCACCCCATGGGCGAGCGATTCTGACCAGCTTTGTCACGTAAGAGAATGCAATCGAATCAACAACAACACCATTTAAAATAGTGATGCTCTGTAGACGCCTTGGTGGGTCCACGATGTCATGAGCTACGCGCCTACGCCTCCATTTCCACCCCAGGCCCCAATCTTAATGAGAAGGCTCTGCGAATAAACAAGTCAATAAAATAGATGTGATCTCTTCATCGAAATAAAAAAAATTGGCACACATGGCAACAAAAGATTCACATGGACAATAATTTTTCTCACTCGACAGAACCCATGGACAGTAAGTTCTATAATATTCCTGTCGTGTCGTTGCTCGTACTTTCTCTTTTTGATAACACTGGTTGCCATAGCAAACTCTCTTGTTCCTCCAACAATGGCCCACTCTCCTGATTCAACTATATTTCCCATCACCTGAAGCAAGGACCCCTTAAACCTATATCATGTATACCATAGTACTACCTCCGGTTATAAAAACAAATCACCATTGACTTTTGGACATGTCTTTGATCATTCGTTTTATTCAAAATTTAGTGCAAACATGCGTAAATATAAATCATGCTTAAAGTACCTTTAATGATAAAACAAATCGCAACAAAATAAATGACAAAATAACATAGTTTTTTAATAATACGAATGGTCAAAGGCGGGATCAAAAGTCAACAACGACTTGTTTTTATGACCGGAGGGAGTATCATGCATCTGGATAACACATAGATCTAATCATGGAAACATACACAAATCAAATATAACTACACAATCCCTTTAATGAAGTATACACGATTCAGATGGATACATCGTCTCACCCCTTAGATGGTAATGGTTTTCAACACCACTAAGAGCATCCGTAGCAGTGTCTCTAAAACACTGTATTTTAACAAGGAAGACACGGCTGTGGAGACACAGCCATGTAGGCTTCTTAGGTGGCAAAACCATTCATGTGGAGCGCTGAAGTGGCAAAACCACCTGTAAAATCACTCACAGGGGGTTATTTGCACCGGTTTGAATTTTTTGGAGGCAGAATACCTATTTCTCGAAGTCAGGGTGTCGACGGTTGAGATATCGATCTCAAGTCGCTAAGGTTCTTTAAGATTGAGATAGGAGACACGCCAAACGACGCTTGACAAAGAACGAACAGAGATGTGGGTTTTATCCCGTTCAGCCTCTCGGGAGATAATAGCCCTCGCCCAAATTTCTTATATATCGTAGATGAATACAAGAGATGGCTCGGCGAGACGAACAAGTCTCGGCGAGATTATGGTGTCTGAGGAAGCAATAATGCGAAGATCATGTGCAGAGCCCTCTACACGCCGTAGGGCCTTGTTTATATAGTGCGAGCAAACCGACCCACCGAGGGAATATCGGGCGGGCTAACTATGAGATCGCAACGAACTCATACATGCCAAATATATCCCGAGGCGTATAAGGCATACTCCTAGTCTTGAGGATCACGACTCCTAATCCAATCCGGAAACCAACGTCCGGGTCTTCACGTAGTCAGTGTAGAATTCTTGTTCGAGTAAGACTCAAACATTAATCCTAGGTCATACGCACTGCGTCTTGACCAAGAGGCTATTCGGCAGATGCACACGGCCTGAAAGAACCTTCCAGGAGCCGGGCCCTAGTAGGTCGCTCGATTGGGCCGTCGAGAGTGGGCCATAGCAATGGGCCGTGATCTAATCCTCGACAACAAATTTCGAGACTCAAGTGGAAGGACTCACTAGAGTGGGGTCATCCTCTTGAGACTCTAAGTCACGAAGAGGGTATTTTCCTGCTACAAAGACATGTAACGATCGATCAACAGGTTAAGTTTCAACCGAACAAGATATGTTTGGGTCCGAACAAACACCTTTCAAGATCGAGCAACTCACAGTTGCGTCGAACAGGGAACGACATCTGTCCGAGCAGAGCACTCACCTTCAACATGACATCGAAAAAAATAGCCGTTAGCGGACTCCAACGGTAACTTCCTCATCATTGCCGGTGAAAACAAAGCACCGCTTTTACCTAGCCGTTGTAGTAAAAACTAGCCGCTTTGGGACTAAACCGTTCGTAGCTGCTTTTACGGACTATAAAAGCACCCAAGCCGCCGCGCCAGCCACTCTGTTCTCACGCCTTTCCTCTCTAAGCCCTAATTCCAACCGGCCAAAGATCAAGCACCCAAGCTCCACCACCAACCTTACTCGCCCGATCTGGGAAACGCTATGGCCAAGTTCACCAAGACTAGCTCGACCGAGGAGGACTCAAGGTCCGGGAGGAAGAGGGCCACATTGACACCGTAGCTGGAGGTCGCCTGAGAGGAGGATACTCCGAGTCACTGGAGGAGAGTTCGTTAACTTCGAGCAGCCGCCTGCTCGGGTTGCGATCTCCGGCGACTTCGCTGAGGCCTTCTTAAACATTAGCGGATTGGAGGTGGCGAACCTCAATCCGAACAAAGATCCTCCAGATGGCCGCTTCGCACACCTGTGCGAGGGCTATCTGGCATCGATCCGCCGGTGGGCCGTTCCTCCATTACTACGCATAACGAGGAGCAGCCCGCCGCTTCGCGCCGGGTGCTACTACCTCAAGCTCGGGCCACCGCCGACGCCAGATCCTCGCCCACCCCCGCCGACTCGATGGGCGCGTGGTGGGTGAGGTGGTTCTGACAAGCGGAGCGGCGACAAGAAACTCGTCTTCACCGGAAGGCGCCGCGAAGGAACCTCAATGCCTCGGCGGAGATGTCCGCCGAGGATTGGTACTGACAGGAAGATCGCCTCCTCGTGAGCCTCGGGCTCACGGGCGGAGATCATCCGGGACTTCACAAATGATGTAATCATCCATTGCGGAGAAGGTCCTATCCTTCTACAAGATAGAGGATGGGAAGACATCACAAGGAGAGCACGGGTAAGTGCCTTTAAGACTCAACCTCTTCATTGATCGCTTTTCTCCAACAGATTTTAACGATTCCACCGCCGCGGAGAAGCCAACCGACGATGGGTGACCGAAGGGTCGACGCCATGTCAAGGCGGCGAAGAAGGACAGCGAGGTCACCGCGAGGTGGCCTATACTTGTCCGAGGAACGTGCTTCCCCGACAAAGTAGGTAAATTACTTACACCCAGTCTGTGTTGCTAGACTTGCAATGTTGTTTAATGCTAAAGCTCACTTCTGACAACGCGCAGGAGGACCAGCTGATCCTTGGAGGGATCGTAGAGGACCTCTCCGGGTCTGAGAAGGAGAAGGTGAAGAAGGGCAAGACCAAGGCGGTCGCAAAGCCCAAGGTGGCGGCCGAGCCGACGCGGAGCTCGCCGCGACACGGCGGTCGCCAGCCGTCGAAGAGACCAGCTACGGCGACGGAGCGCATCGAAAGCGAGATAAGCGGTAGCTGGTCACCCCAATGGGAAGAGACTAAGCCCTCCCTCCTCGCCGAAAGCAAAGCGACGAAGAGGTAAAGAACATGACCCTCGGCTTAGGCGTTACTCGCAGACTCACCAAGCCATTTGGCGCGGCTCGAACAGTCGCCGAGCGAGGAGGCTCGAAGAGGAAGTCGCGCAAGGAAAAACTTCTTGCGCCATGAGAGGAGTGCTCACCACCAGGAGCCGAGCTCATCGCCGCTGACGCTCAAGGGCCAAAGCGGAGAAGCCACCAAGGAGCCCCGAGGAAAAGGCGGAAAGTTCCGCGAGGAAGATCGATATCAAGCCCTCCACGGCGGTATGTAGAAATCGGTCTTTTGATCTTTCCACCTTCCGACCGTATTAGACTTAACGATCAACTCGCTCATCACCGCCCAAGAAGAGACCGCCACAGACGACGCCGAGGAGGCGCCGAGCGGTCGCCGCCGCCGAGCATCTCGCTGCGCACGCGTCACGGAAGTGAGGTCGGCGAGCCTCAAGGACAAGCCGGCGGCGTGGAGCTCGCCGCCGGCTCCAGCCGAAAGCGATCGACGCTCCAAAGACGCGTGGAGCGGCCGGAGGCAAAAATAGCGGCGGTGGCGCCACGGACTTCGGGGCCAAGGCGATGGCTCGGAAGCTGCCAGTATGGACCGAGCAGCCGGTCCCGCCCGCACCTAGTCGCAGGGCAGCTTACCCCGAGGCGACGGATTCTCCGACGAAAGCGGTGAAATCCCGCCGCCAGGAGCAAGAAGAAGCCCCGAGCGTGTCGAAAGGTGTCGCCCCGCCGGTGGAAACAACGGCGCCACCGAGCGGAGTGGCTCCGCCTCGCCGAAGACGTTGGGCGGAAGAGGAAGAGGAAGAGGAGAAGGAGCGCGAGACGAAAGCGCCGCCTGCCGCTCCCGCCCCCGAAAGCGAATCGCCCCGCAAGAAGAAGGAGCGAACAAGGCGGCGACGGCAAGGACGCGCCGCCTCATCCCGCATGAGCGGGCTTCGTGACGATGGCCTCGAGGACCGCTGCGTCGCGGATCAAGCGCCGACTTGGCAAGGTAAACACCAAGACCAAATTTTGCTCGGTTTGAATGTGTTGTCGCAGTGTTACGAGTAGATCTTCTCCTCGTGTCTTTAGGGATACCATGGCGAACTCGAGGATGGGGTTACCATCGAACAGGCCAGATCTTGGCCCCTCCGAGAGCATCTCCGGACGGGGACCCGGCAGAGCGCTCATGCTGCCCAAAGCCGAACCTACCAAGGCGAAGCGAAGAGGCTCAAGGCCAAGCTGACCAAGGAGAGTCATTCCTCTGAGCCTCTCCTAAAGGAAGCCGAGGAGCTTCGCGCGCAAGCCGTGAAGGCGAGCACCGCGGAGGAGAAGCTGGGCCGCACGAAGTGGCTTGAAGAGCAGCTTGCTGACGCATCCCATCGGCGGAACCAGCTCGCGGAGGAAGCCAAGAAGCTAAAAGCCCAGCTCACCAAGGAGGAGCAGACATCCGCGGGACTCCAGGCAAAGATCTCAACCCTGTGGGCTTCACAGGAAGAGATCGAGGAGATGCGCGGGATGACGGTGAGGGCGATCTCCGCCGAAAAAAGGGTCAAGGAGCTGGACGAGCAGCTCAAGACGGCCGAGCAGCGAGTCAGCCAGAGCGAGGCTCTGAACGATCAGCTGCGCGCCAAGACCGAGGAGGTCGAGGCCATCCGGGCAGAGGCTGCGGCGCAAGCCAAGCGGAGCAAGGAGGAGATCGAACGCCTCCGAGCTGAAGCCCGGGAAGGAATCAAGGCTCAGGGCGAAGTCGTGCGCCTCAAGTTAGAAGTTGAGGAGCTGAAGGAGCAGCTTGCTCCTAAGTAGCACCGCGGTTGTAACCCGAAAGGGCCTTGTACCTGAGACCTTTGAGTAATGCAATAAAGTACTTTTACCTTTTTTTCATGCAAAAAAGAGCAGCAAAAAGACAAGAACGAACAGAAACTAAGAGAAAAGCCAACAGCGCTAGGAAGTTTAAGAAAACCGATAGAGCGCTTAGCCTAGCTCCCAGCCCCCGTTGTGCATCTGCTCGGAAACCTGAGTTTGCGAACCCGAACAGGTGCACAAGAGAAAGAGCGACACCCTAGCCCCGACGCAGACGATGCTCGAGAACCTAACCTTGCGAACTCGAGCACGCATGTAGAGAGAAAGAGCGACACCAACCTTGCTCGATTTGTGCCGCAATCGCTTGCTGACGTAAGTTAAGCGCCCAGAGTAACCGAACAAGGAAAGTGCCTCCGCCATGGGGCTTACGAGAGCGAGCTTTGCCAAGTGGTCGCGCCCGGCGATAAGTGCCTCTGCCATGAGGGCTTACGAGCGCATTTAGCCGCAAGGTGGAAAGGCCGTGTTACGCAACCCCGAAGTTTTGGAACCTATCGAGACTAGACACGGGTAGGGAAAAATCCTTAAGATTGCGGAGCCAAGAGTTCGCAAGACCGGCAACCATCAAGTGTTACCAGAGAGAAAGTAGTCTGAGTAGACAAACAGTGAAAAGGGCACAGAGGCCACGAGGATTCACTGAAGAATTGGATTGAACTTTACATGGAGCCCGAGAGACTTGGACGAACTAAGGCGCGAAGTTTACAAAAAGCGCAAAGCTAAGCAAACACGTAAAAGACCAACACAAAGAACTTACGGTCGGGTCGATGTTCCAAGTGCTGGTCAACTCTCTCCGCCCTCCATAGCCAGTGAATGTTTCGGGCGGCGTAAGAAACGACCATGAACGGGCCCTCCCAACGAGGAGTTAACTTGTTGGCATTGGACAAGTTCTCAACACGGCGCAGAACGAGGTCGCCCGCCTTCAAAGCCCTAGGTCGAATCGACTTGGCGGCGTCTTGGCGAAGATCTTCTTTGGTAGCGTGCCATTCGACTTGTGCCCGGTCGCGTGTGCCTTCGAGGAGATCGAGATCGAGGAGGCACTTGCTCGTCGTCAACTAAGTTGACCGAGCTCGTCTTGAAGCGAACCGAGTACGATTTCGTGGGCGTGATGGCTTCGCACCATAGACCAATTGGAAAGGAGTTTCCCGGTCGCCTGGCCGTCAGAAAGCGAATCGCCTGAGGACGGAAGGACTTCGTCAACCTGAGCCTTGCTGCAGTGCTCGCGGAGAGCAGCAAATACCCGCCGCTTAATACCTGGACTATCTGTCTGCTAGCTCGCCGACCGCTCCATTGCTCGTGGGTGTGCCACGGAGGCGAACAGATTTTGGTACCCAAATGCTCGCAGATTCTGGAATAGCTCGCTTCGGAACTGGGTACCGTTATCCGTGATCAGCTTATGGGGAATCCCAAAGCGCGTGACCACGTTGCTTTTGAAAAAGCGAACAGCCGTTTTGGCGTGAAGAGACGACACGGCTCTGCCTCAATCCACTTTGTAAAAGTGTCTATGGCGACGAGCAGGTGTGTATAGCCCTTGTACCCCTTAGGGAATGGGCCGAGCAGATCCAGACCCCATGTGGAAAAAGGCCAAGATGGGGGGATCGTTTGGAGCTCTTAGGCGGGCTTGTGTGCCTTCCGGGCGTGAAATTGGCAAGCCTTGCACTTAGTCACGATGTCCCGGGCATCTTGTAACGCAGTGGGCCAATAATAGCCCATGCGAAACGCTTTGCCGACCAGAGTTCTGAAGGAGGCGTGGTTGCCACAGGCACCCTCGTGTATGTCCCTAAGAAGGAACACACCCTCCTGTTGTGAGATGCACTTGGAGAGAACTCCCAGAGCACCTTGACGGTAAAGGGTGCCATCCATAAGCTTGTATGGAGCAAAGACGCCTTGTAAGCCGGAACGCTTCGGCCATCATCGGGCGAGGTCCCATCTGCAAGGTACTGGACAAATGGCGTTGTCCATCCGCGACACCGCCGATAACGGAGACAAGCACCACTGCCTCTGTTGCCTCGTCCGGAGACGTGATTGAGGGCTTGTGAAGGTGCTCGACGAGCACCCTGCGAAGCAGTGTTCGCGTGAGGATCCATACTTGATAGTTGGTCGGCCAGAAGTTGTCCTTCCGGGCACGAAGAGCACTTCAAAATCGAAAATGCCGCCCAACTTCCTCACTTCAACCGTATCGCGCCATTGAGTCATCGCAGACCGATACTCCTTGTTAACTCGATTGATGACCACCGTGAATCTCCTTCACGGTCGGCCGTTGGACACCAAGCGACTTGCACGCTCTTAGTCCCATGAGGAGGGCCTCAGATCAGAAGCGTTGTTAGTCGCCGCAAAGTGTAGTTGGATAGAATATCGGAGTTGCTCTCCTTGAGGAGATGAGAACAAAACCAGCCCCGAGTTTCGGTCTGCGAGCCATCGAAAAACATGGTCCAGAGGGTTCATCAAAGTTGCTCGGGAGCTTCACGATTTGGGCGGGCGGTCCATTCAAATGACAAAGTCAGCTAGGACCTGTGACTTAATAGCGGTTCGGGCAGCAAATAACAGATCAAACTCTGCTAGTTCCATTGCCCACTTGGCTATACGTCCGCTAGATTCCTTGTTCCGTAGGATTTCTCCCAGAGGGAACGTGGTCGGGACAAGTATTTGGTGCGCCTGGAAGTAGTGGCGAAGCTTTCTGGAGGACATGATCAAGGCGTAGAGTAGCTTCTGGACCTCAGGGTAATGCTCCTTTGATCCGTGAAGTACCTCGCCACGTAATAGATTGGTTGTTGTATGCTTTCCTTTCGACCGTCAAGACCGCCACCGCTTGTAAGCGTAACCTAGGTACAAAGAGAGCGCCGCCATGCCGCTGGGTAGTCAAGACGGGAGGATTGGACAGTATCGCTTCGATCCCGCAGGATCTATCGGCTTCTTCCGTCCACTCGAAACCATTGTGCTTGCGCAGGGCCTTAAAGAAGGGCAGCCCGCGTTCGTCTTGACGGGAAATAAACCTGCTTAGAGCAGCCATCCGCCCAGTGAGGCTTTGTACTTCCTTTACGGTAGTTGGAGCTGCATATTTTCAATGGCCTCGATTTTTTCGGGGTTGGCAGAAATACCTTGCGAGCCAATGACATAACCGAGCAACATTTCAGATCGAACACCAAAGGTACACTTCTCTGGATTTAATTTTATTCGATGCCTGGTGAGATTACGAAAAGTCTCTGCCGGTCTTTTACATGATCTGGAGCATACTTGTTTTTACAACTATGTCGCCGACATAGACCTCGTGTTTTTTCCACATTGCTCGGGAAGGTCTTCTCCATTAAGCTACCGAACGTGGCACCAAAGATTACGCAGAACCGAAAGACATGGTCGATATAGCGAAAGTGCCGAAGGGGTGATGAAGGCGATCTTCTCTTCATCCTCGGGAGATGCTTATTTGGTGGTAATCGGAGTAAGCATCTAAAAACTCGAAGTCTGGCGTCCGCAATGATCGATCGACGGTGATCAATACGAGGCAATGGAAATTGTCCTTAGGACAAGCGGCGTTCAGATCTGTGTGATCGACACACATCCTCCACTTGCCGCCTTTCTTCTTTACAATGACAGGTTGGCTAACCACTCGGTGTGATCAACCTCGCGGATGAACCCAACAAGCGGCTTGCCAAAGCGATCTCGATGATCCTGCTTGAATTCTCAAAGCGACGAAGCTTCGGCGAATGGCTTTTTGTCCGGTCGGACACCCGGTTTGTGCTCGATCACCTCCTTGGGACTCGGGCATGTCGATGGTTCCCGGCGAATACATCTGCATTAGCTCGGAGGAAGGCAATGAGCTCGCTTTCCTATTTGGGGTCTAGATTGACCCCAAGTGAACTATCTTGGAAGTATCGCTGTTTACGTGGAACTTCCTTGGTTTCTCCCCGGTGAAGGGAGACCCTAGGCGTCTGAGACTTGGTCTCATGAACTTGAGACATGGCGGAAGTTGGTCGATCAGGCGAGGGATCGCTTCGTCGCAATCCAAGACTGACTTTGTAGTTGCCCTTGACCGTGATCACACCGTTAGGACCGGTATCTTCACGCAATGGTAAGCGTGGTGGGATACGACCATAAACTTACCGAGAGATGGCTCGCCCAAGATTGCGTTATCGCGCCGACGGAAGTCGACCACGCCAAAAGTGATCAACTCGTCCGGAAGTTGCTTGGGTTGCCGAAAGTGACAGGCGGGACAACACGCCTAACGGCTTGATGCTTCTCCGGAACAATTCCGTGAAAGGGCATAGCGATTTCCTTCACTTGGAACGAGGAATTTGCATCTCGCCCAAGACTTTAGCGTAAAGCAAGTCCAAAGCGCCCCGCCGTCCACTAAGACACGGCCAACTCTCGCGTTCTCGATGGTCGGGCGACCACCGATGGGAGCCGTTGAGGCTTGGTCATCCCAAAGGGGCAATCCTCCCGAGAGAAGGAGATGGGGACCTCACCCACTTCATCGATTCAGCCGAGGTTTTGCCTTTTCGACGCTAGGGACCTCCCGAGCAGCTTCCTTGAGGTCTGCGCGAGAGGTAAGCCGAGGAGCCGCCAAAATGACGGCGATATGGTTCACGGCTCTTGATATTTATCATCATCTTCCGATCACCATCGCCGGTTTGGCGCTTTCCTTAAGCATCACCTTGTTCGGGCGGGGTGGGCATTGGGCCCTTGCCGTTGTAGAAATCTTCGAGCTTTGCAGCCCAAGTTCTACAAATGGCGTATATCGTGCCGTAGTCTTTGGTGGAACTTGCAAAATCGGTCGCTCGGACCTTTCTTGCCTTGTCCGCCTCCCCGAGCGAGCTTTTGCCCTTGTAGTTATTGTTGTGCTTCTTCCGCCCGTTCTTGGGAGGAGGTGCGCGATCCATACCGCGACGGTATTGTTCGTGATCACCTTTGTTCTTCTTCTTCGGGACTTCTTGTCACCGGGAACATTGTCACTTGCTCTTCTTCTTCTCATCCACACCAGTCAGTGGCGGCTCGCCTTTGTCGAACGCCTTTTTGTCTTGAACGCTCTCCGCGTTGGCATAGCGGTCACCGCCTTGAACAGGTCGTTGGCGGTCCAGTCTCATTGATTTCGAGATCACAGGGAGCCGCTCGTCGCGGACTCCGTTTTTGAAGGCGCGACAACAGATTCATCCGAGATGTTCGGGATCGTGTTGCGGATCTTAATGAAATGCTTCACGGTTGCGGAGGGTCTCCCGCTCATCCGGATCATCTGTGCAGATCATCCTCCTTACCTGACGCACGTAACAGCTCTCCGAAATTAGCGATCGAGGCGTCACAAAGCTGGTTCCATGAGCCGATGGAACCTCGTTGTCGATTGAACGACCATGTCCGAGCGGCACCCTCAAGGACGGTCGGAGGTAATTAGCCATAACAAGCTCGTCACCCCGGCCGCCATGATGGCCGTGGCGTGAATGGAAAGGAATTCCTCTGGGTTCTGAGTCCCATTGTACCTCTCCATGTGACCGGGCTTGAATTTTGAGGGCCACCGGACAGCCCGAAGCTCGTCGGAGAAAGCCCTGCAGCCCAGAGCATATGACCGGCCACCTTCCCCGACAGAACCTAGTCTTGAGAAGACGTTGGTCTTATTGCGCGGGGGAACTCCTGCTGAACGGGATGACTCGGTCTGGAGAAACTCTCTCCGGGACAATCCACCACGCCCCTTTCTCGTGGTGGCGACGACGCGCTCCTCACGAGGGGACCGTCCGTGATCATCGCGTGCGCGTTTGCCCCTGTGGTCGCGATGACTACGAGGACTTGGCGGCGACGGCGACCACGGGTAGCCTACTCATGGACGGTGATCGCCGATGGTGACGGGGTCACGCGATCGATCGAGGTGTCCGAATCATTCGGACAAATTGGTCGCTACCCGCTGGAGGAGTTGTTGACTTCTCCTAGAGACTTTAGGCCTTCAGCCAGTCGCTCTAGGTTAGTCGCAACAGCGTCGCCCATGCGGGCGAAATCAGCTTGATTGGTGGATCTAAGGACCGTTGCTATAGCTTCGAGCCGTTCCCGACTTTGATCTATGGGTCCCGGGATCCACGAACTATCCGCGCTCGCCGGTGGAGTCCGGTCCACGCGAAATTGACCGAACAGGAAGCTTCCGCCGGGAGACTTAGCGCCGGCACGCGAGGTGGGTCGCGACGCTGCCGCTTACACCGGTCGCGAAACCGTGCTAAGGTCTGATTGATGGAATCGTCGAGGCTGCGGCGAATGACGTCTTGCTCTCGGCGACTGCTGTTTGCCTCGTCTTGATGCCGAGCAGAGTTAATCTGCCCGACCTCAACAGCCGTCACAGCCCTTGCAGGATCCTCAGAGGTTCCTACATCCGCCATGTTAACGCTGCGAGGGCCATGCGAAGGTATGCTAGACGGTGTTATCGCTGTGTCTCCACAGGTGGAATCTACCGACATAGCCTTGGAATCTGACAAATCTAAACCGTCGTAAAGATCATCAGTTCCGTAGTCGTCGTTGATGACGGGAGTGCGATCTGAGGCTATCTCTGCCATGTAAGCGGAAACATCTGCCTCGGATGCGGAAAGCGTTCGAGACCGAACAGATCGATCTGAACTGACAGGGGATGAGACATCCTGTCCTTCTGAGTCGTAGCCCTCAGGAAGTATCTCAGATCGCCGACGGAGTTCGACATGCTCGATCTGCGTGTCCCCACGGACGGCGCCAAATTGCCGCGGTTGAGATATCGATCTCAAGTCGCTAAGGTTCTTTAAGATTGAGATAGAGACACGCCAAACGACGCTAACAAAGAACGAGCAGGGAGACATGGGTTTTATCCCGTTCAGCCTCTCGGGAGATAATAGCCCTACGCCCAAATTTCTTATATATCGAGATGAATACAAGAGATGGCTCGGCGAGACGAACAAGTCTCGGCGAGATTATGGTGTACAGGAAGCAATAATGCGAAGATCAAGTGCCAGGAGCCCCTCTACACGCCGTAGGGGCCTTGTTTATATAGTGCAGAGCAAACCGACCCACCGAGAGAATATCGGGCCGGGCTAACTATGAGATCGCAACGAACTCATACATGCCAAATATATCCCGAGGCAGATAAGGCATGCTCCTAGTCTTGAGGATCACGACTCCTAATCCAATCCGGGAAACCAACGTCCGGGTCTTTACGTAGCCGTGCAGAATTCTTGTTCGAGTAAGACTCAAACACGAATCCTAGGCCGTTACGCACCGTGCCGACCAAGAGGCTATTCGGCAGGATGCACACGGGCCTGAAAGAACCTTCCAGGGAGCTGGACCCTAGTAGGCTGTTCGATTGGGCCGTCAGGGAGTGGGCCATAGCAATGGGCCGTGATCTAATCCCCGACACAGAGGTTATGTGTGCCTGACTCAATACTTTAGAGGGGTAAGTAGATTTTTTCCTTTCCAATAAATAATATGCTGCATCCAGCTCAAACGAAGATAAAGCATCAATCCCTTGACCAGATCAATCAAGTCACATATGAAGACCTCCCCTGGTTTCACTATTACAGTAGAGCTTGCAAAGAGAGGTACGATTGTCAAACGCAATGCCAACAATCCGGTGTCTTTTTGTAAACAAAGTCGTCTAACACACAATCATCTAAAATAATAAGTGACAATCATTTTTTATAACTCCGTATTATAACTATTTTAAAGTTAAACATTATTAATAAATGCAATTTTAAATTTATCAATGTGCGATTTTAGATTGACTGAAACAAACATGATGACTTGAAACATGTGAAGAAAAAAGTATATGAGCATGCATATTTAGCAAATTTACATATAGTAATAAAGCAAAGAAAATCAACAAAATAGCTAATCGATAACTAGCAATTTCATATTAAAATTGCGCCTTGGTAAATAATACAATTTTTTAATGATTAAATAATACAATTTTAGTGTTATTAGAGTGCAACTTTAAAGTAACGGTTTTGCTTTGTTACGGGCGCTGATTTAGCATTTCATGCAGCGACGCCGCGACGACGCTATCGCCGCCGATGTCATTGCTGCGTGTTGCGTCTTCTTGATCTTGTCTTCAAGGATGTCGCTGCCACGGCGCGTTACCGTGCGCTCGCCGCCGACGCTGCGGCGCGCCGCCGCCGCCGCCGCCGCATGCCTCGCCGCCGATGTCATTGCTTTGATCGCCGCGACGCCGAGGACGCCGATCAAGACTTCAAGGTCAAGACGCCGCGAGCGATACCGTCGCGTCGCGCCTTATTGCTTTCCTTCGCCGCCACATACTTTCGCCGCCGCGACGCCGCTTATCGCTGCCGCCGCCGACGACGCAGACCGCCGACGCCGGTGTTTCTCCTCGCAAAACGCGACGCCGTGCGCGTTTTATAGCTTACGGAGTTTTTTCACTTTTTATACTGTTTTTCAGACTTTTGTGCGGTGAAATTTCAGATAATCGTCATCAAATTTCAGATAATCGTCTCGAAAAAATAAGCGCTTACGAACGCAAAATGCAAAGCGCCGCACCGTAGTCGGTCCCAGAAAGTAACTGATAATTAAGAAAAGGGACTGACTTATCATCAGGCACCTGAGAGTTATTTATCTCTCAGTCGATTTTCTAGACAGTTGATCAAATGTTTCTATAAGTAAGACATATAAAAGATCTAACGGTAGAATCTAGCTATATGAAAATCAACTAAGACTTATTTAAAAATCAATCTTCAAGCAATACCGTTAAAAAAAAAGCTCACACGTCTGAAAATTAGCAAATCTAAAAAAACAATCCGGTATCTTTGACACGACAGCATGAACCTTCTGAAGCCCCATCCCTGAATATAAACTAGCTTCGCCATCCACGCAACAATCAACGCCATATATTTCACTCTGGCGCCACGGCGACGAGCTGCTTTCCGACGTTGCGCCCGGAGAAGAGCCCGATGAGCGCCGCCGGCGCCTTGTCGAGGCCGTCGACGATGTCCTCCACGTAGGTAATCTTCCCTTCCCTGAGGTACCCGGCCATCACCTCCTCGAACTCGCGGTACATGCCGTAGTGGTCGGAGACGATGAAGCCCTCCATGCGGACGCGCTTGGCGACGAGGCAGAAGAGGTTGCGCACGCCCTCCGGCCGCTCCAGGTTGTACTGCGAGATCATCCCGCACACGGCGACGCGGCCGCGCGCGCGCATGCGGAGCAGCGCGGCGTCCAGCGTCGCGCCGCCGACGTTGTCGAAGTAGACGTCGATGCCCTCCGGGAAGCACCGCCTCAGCGCTGCGCTCAGGTCCGGCTCCTTCTTGTAGTTTAAGGCGTCGTCGAAGCCAAACTTGCCTTTCAGGAGGCTCACCTGATGAAGAGATCAAGATCGTTTTGCACTGATCAGAGTATCCTGATCCACATTTCAACCACGGTGCACTGGTAGAATTATCTAATATAGAATAGGATTAGTTGCCAGTGGCACTGTAAAAAGGAGGTGCAACTGTTAGAAATTTGCCCAAGATCAATCATATAGTCAAGTTCTAGTCTCGTCAATCAACATGCTTCTAGTGCGCTGAACTTCTACCGAAGATGTTGCATCTGTTCCAACAGCACGGCCAGCAGCCATAACCGCTAAAACGTTATCATCTACGGAATCAATCAGCGCCTAAACCGATCAGCATGTTACAATGAAATCAATCAGATCGATTGATTCAAGCGTACTTAATTCCGGCGAGATTGATCACAATTAGCTAACCTAATTATCTTGGCTAACATCATAGAAGAACATGTACGTTCAGTGTTGTGGCTCGATATTTTCTCGGTGCTAAGACTTGCATCTTTTCTTGGCCCTTGGCCATCTATTTATACTAGAGAAATTACAAAACTCCTACTCAAATTAGAACTACTAATTCTAAACAAACTCCATCTCTAGTACTTCTACTTCAGATAAACCTAGTCCTACTCAAACTAGACAAACTAATATTTCTATATCAAGATTAGAACTAACAATCACCCCCCTAATCTTGATCCTAATTTCCTGGCGCGTCTTCTCGAACTTGACGCAATCCAATGGCTTGACGAATCCGTCTCCTCGCATAGTCCTTACGCCCATCTGACGTGTTCACAATCTTGACAGGTTGCAGCCCAACCTTGTCCTTCAAGTCACTTCGGCATACTCGGTTCTTCTTCTTCATCATTATCTTCTTCTTCTTCTTCTTCTTCATATTCTTCTTCTTTTTCTTGCATAGCGCAACACTTTGAACGAGCTGAGATTCAACTTGAACATCTTCGGCGCTGACAAGGTCATCCAAACTATGCTAGAATACCACTGTCGTTGATGCCATCTTTATCTCCTTCTCCTCCTTCTCTGTATCAGCTGCCTCCTCTATGGCACAGAAAGGATCTGACTCCACCACATTTGATAGGTCAGTTGGAGTTACACTTGATGTTTCCCGCTTGAACATATCATGTGGCACAATCTCTTTATGCGCTTCTTGTTGACTATCATTAGTATATATGTTCAACTGAATCATATATAACCTATATTTGGATCTTTTCACCTTCATGAGAAGCTTTCCGCTTCGCTCATAGACCCATAGATCTTCTTGGTGCATGATCACTTTGCATCCATCTTCGACAAACTGTCCCAAACTGATGATGTTCTTGAAGAGACTCGGTATAAAATATACCTCGGAGAGTACACGTTGTTCTCCGTTCTTGCACTGGAGAAGAATTGACCCTTTTTCCTTGATCTCCACAATTGATCCATCACCAAATTGGATTTGTCCTTGGAAGCTCTCATCCAACTTCTCGAACAATGACCTTTGCCCTGTCATGTGGTTGCTTGCACCATTGTCCAAGTACCACTTCGTGGATGTGGGTTGTGTTTCACCCTCGACACACAACCTCGACATCACATTCTCTTTACTTAAAAGCACCACGTCATGTACCTTCTGTACATGCGTGGAGAGAAGTAGGCATGGTTCATTATCGACGTCCTTATGGATGAGATTCGCCTCCTCCTTGTGCCAATCTCGATTACGACGAGGTTTCCGGCACTCAGATGCATAGTGCCCATATATATTGCAGTTGAAGCATTTGATCTTGCTCCTATCCTTTGCACCCCCGAAGTTCCGTTTACCATTGCTTAACTTGTCATCATCTGTGTCACTTGACTGACCGCCGCTGTCAGTATTACTTGACGAGTCATCATCGTCACGACCACCTTTGTTGCGTCGATGTCTACCACAATGACTGCAAACGTTCTTTGACTTGGATCCTTTACTAGAACCCTTATCACCGGCCTTCCTTCCACCACCTCCGTAAAACCCTCTCCTTCTTTAACAAAGTCTCCCATCGCGATCGGGTGAAACAATAGTTTTCCTTGGTCCTCTGGATCACCAATAGTGGATTTGATCCGTTAAATCGACGCTCGGTAGCGACCAATCGATCACCGGTGTTAAAGTCTTCAAGTCAATACATTGCTCTATCGAGATGACGAGCTGCATGTATCTCTCCGGTGCCGCACGCAAGAAACGGCGTACCACATCAACTTCCGTCAACTGCTTGTCCATGTCTTTCTCCAGACTTCGGATACTATTGACGATCGTCGAGACCCTGGTGGCGAAAGCCTTTATGGTCTCGCTGTCCAGCATCTTGAGATTCTCAAAATCACGTTTAAGAGACTGTAGCTTCGCATCTATCACACGATCATGCCCGACGTTCGCCGTCTTGATCACCTCCCATGCCGCCTTCGCCGAGTCCATTCCGGCGATGGTGATCATGAGGTCTTCGGGTATCGCACTATAGATTGCCGATAGTGCTAGTCGATCCTTCCGGTATTCCGCGCCTTCTTTCTTGTACGCGTCACCTCCTGAATCGACAGCAGACCATACTTCCTGTGCCTCCATCGCTACACGCATCTTGATGGCCCAGATAGTATAGCTGCTCCTTGCAAGTTGCGGGTACATCGTCGACGGTGGGGCCTCCTGCCTCACAACTTACGCTCCTGCTTCATGCGGTACTATCGACATCTTCTTATGGCGATATCCGAGTTGAATCTAGGCTCTGATACCAATTGTTAGAAATTTGCCCAAGATCAATCATATAGTCAAGTTCTAGTCTCGTCAATCAACATGCTTCTAGTGCGCTGAACTTCTACCGAAGATGTTGCATCTGTTCCAACAAAGACGCCAGCAGCCATAACCGCTAAAACGTTATCATCTACGGAATCAATCAGCGCCTAAACCGATCAGCATGTTACAATGAAATCAATCAGATCGATTGATTCAAGCGTACTTAATTCCGGCGAGATTGATCACAATTAGCTAACCTAATTATCTTGGCTAACATCATAGAAGAACATGTACGTTCAGTGTTGTGGCTCGATATTTTCTCAGTGCTAAGACTTGCACCTTTTCTTGGCTCTTGGCCATCTATTTATACTAGAGAAATTACAAAACTCCTACTCAAATTAGAACTACTAATTCTAAACAAACTCCATCTCTAGTACTTCTACTTCAGATAAACCTAGTCCTACTCAAACTAGACAAACTAATATTTCTATATCAAGATTAGAACTAACAGCAACTGCTCGTTATCTGGAGATGAGCATCAATTTTTTTTTTAGACAGTGGAAGAAACTCCCGGTCTGTGCACAGATTAGCATGTCATGGAAATGAAAGAAAAGCGAGATTCTGCACATGCCTTCTCATCAGAACCAGCACTGCCAACCACATAGCAACCTGTGATCTTTGCAAGCTGCCCCACAAGCTGCCCAACGGCCCCTGCTGCCGCTGAGATGAAGACATAGTCGCCCTTTTTAGGCTTGCAAACATCAAAAAATCCAACATATGCTGTAAGGCCAGGCATGCCTGAAAGGTTCAAGTCATCAACTGCAGTCAGCAAAAAGAAAAACTCACCACACCAGCTCTCAAATATGACTAGTATCCCAGTTTGCTACATATATAATTTGATCAGCTTGATGTGATATTCTTTGCTACAATGATTTTAGCAAGCCATTCCCATTTTCGCAGCTGAAAGTATTGCACTATGAATCTCTGAACATGACGGCATACACTAGCTGATTTTTCTGAGCTACTGTAAGCAGTGTTTTGTTCAATGGCTGATATTTTCGGTTATGTGGTAACCAGAAATCTCAGTGGAGTCTTGTTTTTCCCCCTTACTGGCAAAAAAAAATACTTTTGGATAGTACCTCAACCAAATCACAGTGACTACTTGGTGGTCAGAATTTTCTGCCTTTTTTTTTTTTTTTTTTTTTGCTAAGATGTCACTATGAAGTGGGGTTGCTTGCAAATATGCCACTACGAGATTCAGGGCCTCGGAGCGAAACATAAATTGAGGCCTATATTGTAGTGTATTCCTAAAGTTTAAATCATTTTTTTAGAAAATTATAAGTAGCACGTAATATATTTGATACATCAAAAGAAAAACATGATACTATGGGGAGATATTTTTTTTACTTGTATAGAAGATCACACTTGTAGAGAAGTGGAGAGATGGGGCCGTGCCACCGTGGCGGGCCCTGCTGAGGGAGTCTAGCGGACGGCGGTCGGCTAAACCGTGGAAGACGGCGCCATTGGCGCTATGGCTACCAGCGACAAGCAAGGCGGGGATTTTTATCCTCTACCGTTGAGTATAAAGGCAGAGGGTGAACAATGTTTGTGCATTTTTAACTCTGAACAGTGGCAAACAGTGAAAATAAACAGTGAACAATATTTTTGATACAGTAATCGCGAACAGTGCTATTGAACAGTGATTGCTACAGTACTCGTGCATTTTTGCCTGTTCTCTACAGTACCCCTCTGCCTTTTATGTTCAACGGCAGAGGATTTGCTTCCCGCAAAAGGCGGTGGGCGTGGCGACCAATGACCAAATGATAGTGCTTGACAAAGACGCAACAAATGACCTTATAGTGGCCAAATAGGCGATGACCTAGCCAAAGAAACAACAGCGACGCGATGGGGATTTGTGGTTGTAGCTTGTAGGAAGTCGTATTTATCCCACTAATTCCTTCCCAAATCACCAACGACAATGCCATTAAAAGCAAAATCAATGGCCTAGGGAAAGAGATCAATGGATTGGGAATCGATTTTGAAAAAGCAAAGAGTAGAGTGTGGGGAGAAGACGAACAATCTGCTTAGAGCCGAGCCGTTGCAGAGAGAACCCCGAGATTTGTAGGAGTCCTACTACATGGGGGTTAGGTCGGGGCCCCGAAATCATGGGCCCAGGGCGGTCGCCCTTGTGGCCCTGGCCCAAGAACGGCCCTGATGAGATTTGTTAGGTTTTTTAACCAAAATACCCCTTCCTTCTTCCTCCCCCCCATCACTCTCTTCTCCACATGGGCTGACCCCTTCCATCCCCCTGGTCCTCCCCCCTCCCCCCTCGCCGATGAGCCCGACTTTATAACGACTATGAGCTAATACCAACTTTGAGTTGCAGTGGCATTTATGTGGTATCACAACTCTATAGTGTCATGTATGCATATTTCCCTTTTAAAAAAGTTTTAGAATTTAGTTAAATTTTTTAGGAACAAATTTGGTTCAAATTTGAACTACCTCTTGAATACATCCCAATGCTCCCAGGTTCCCACGACTATGATAGCAATGTTCTTAACTCAATTATTAATTTACATTCCATTTGTGAATTTCTAAAAAATTTTGGGTTGTTTTGGAGTTATCCCTGGTTTCCTTTTTCTGAGTCTGTGGTTTTAAACATCCATCTTACCTTTAAGGCCCTGTTGAAGTACAGTAACTTTCTAGTTACAATTCTATGGTTCCATCTTGGGACCATTCGTCTATAGTTGTCTTTTCTAGATTTGAGTCTCTTTCTTATGAAAACATAATGCACCAATAAATATTTTGGCATCCAATAAATCTGAACAAAGAAATAGGAGGAAAAAACCTTGCGTAATGTGACTGAAGAAAGAACAAGGGAGAAAGATTTTCAGTTGTCAGTGCACCAAGGCGACATTTGCTTGATATACAAGACTTAAGGAGAAATGAACTCATAACACTGAAATCTGAATCAGATGAAGTGAACAAACAAACAAAAAAAAAAACTGGCAATTGTATTTCGACAAACGAGTGCGTACTGAGACTCTGAGAGTGGGTGAACTCACCAAGAACACCTGCGTAGTAGGACAGCGGTAAATCGGGATGATTAATCTTGAAAAGAGACCGAGACCCTGGATCAGTGATCAGAGTGTATTCTTCCCATCCGGTTATCCCCCACACAAGATCACCAACCTTGAAATCCGGGTGCCCAGACGCTACAACCTTGCTTACGCCAAAATTTGCCAGAGCCTGGGAAGAAAATTGCACCCAGGAAGACAGCAAAGTAAGGTTTCTAGTGGGCACAAAAATTCAGTGGAAGAATGGAATCCAGCATTGCAGGCGTCATGCACCGGCCAGTGCTGAGCAGAGTCAAGGGACTATACAAAGTATCCATGTTCAGTGAAATAGGAAGGGATTATTGTTCTGACTTGCACATCGGATATAAGTTACTTCTTTTGAGAAATTTTAGGTGCACATAAATGAAAGGACACCTATCGTTGTATCTATACTACAACTGCAATATATTTTTTTTGTGCCTATTTTGACAAAGTAACAACAAAAAAAAAAGATTCAGGGTCCAAGGACAAATTGGACCATATTCACTGTTTGTGAAGAGCATATTCATTGTCTGTTAAGAGGCTAAATAAAGAGTTTTGCCGACGGCAAACGACAGGATTTGCCAACGGCAAACAACAAGATTCTATGTGTGCCACTAAGAAAGTGTGAATTCACCGATCTGCCACACTCAAAATCTTTTCTTCCCTCACATACCATTGGTTCACATTTTCATTCCTTTCAATGTCACTACAGTTAGGCCTGTCAGTTTCGGCCGCTAGAAAAAATGACTAAAATATCCCTTTCATAATTTCTAGGTTTAAAATTTCTAAAAAAACCCATCATAACTCTACATTTGAGTAATTTAAATTTCTAAATATATGTCTAATCATCCTCTACTTGTTGAACATTTTTTAATTTTTTTATATTTTCTACATTTTATTTTTTTATGAGACATGGTAGGTAAGATTAATTCTTAAATAAAATTTACATCCTAAAAAAAAGAAAATTTACTTTCAGATTTGACTACACATAATTATGTAGCTGCATGGTTCTCATTTCTAAATACAGGAATATATATGATATTCGTTCAACAAAAAACCATATTTATATAGGTATCTAGTTTTACTACTCTGCACCACGGGAAAAAAATTGTTTGTAAAATTTTATCCGATTGTAGTGATACAAGTGAAACGAGCGATAACTGAGTTTTCAATTTTTCTATGGCTTTCACAAATATGTAAATGATAAAATCCTCAAAATTCCTATAACATTGAAATTTCTGCTGAAAAATTGGTCAGTCTACCATTTTTTCTAAAGAATTTTTTGACCATCGATCTTTTTTATGAAAACCCCACTGGTACCCCAAAAATTAATAGCAACTACCAACTAGTGAAATTTCGGTGATACAACTTTCCTTTATCTCCATTGATTAACACCTTGCTATACCTACCCAAACTGCAAAACCAACCGAATGTAAAAAAAAGGGAGACACTCATTCACAGTTCTATATGCAGGGGTGGATGTAGTCGAAAATAAAAGAAGGGGCTGAAGTTTAACTCAAGACCTAAGTTCAAAGTTTAGCCTCTTCTTTCCTTGAATTATAGATGGGTTTAAGGTGAGGCTCCACTGTAATAGACAGTGTAGGTGAGGCTAGAGCCCCACCTGAGCCGGTACTAGGTCCGCTTCTGCTCATATGACCGACAATGAAACGACAAGGTTAGCTATTAGGTATCAGCGATTCAGCTTGCGCTGACCAGAAAACGGTCCACCACAGCGCCACGGCAAGGCCCTGTTAAATTCGTCTGAAAATTTAGATAGAACTAAAATCTAAAAGTTTGAATCTTTCGGAAAACAGCTTAAGGTTAAAAATATATTGAAATAGGTTTTAGATAATTTTAAAAAATCAGTAAAAGCCTTATATAATAAATAATTATAAAGAACTACAGTGTATGGTTGGTACAAAATCAACAAATTTTTTAGCCGTAGATTTTAGTATAATTTTAAACCTAAGTCTCGAGCCGAACATGACGAGGTTGGAACTTGGACGTACTCCATCATCTCCATGAATGATAGTTTATGACCAGAAATTAATTATGCAGTCGCAGACAAGCGGCGAGATTTCATCTTAGAGCGACGCGCGGCAGTGGCGCCTACGTACCTCCCCGGGGACGAAGTCCGGGACGTAGCTGGGCTCGTGGTGGCGCGTCATGCGGCCGCGCATGTAGGGGTCGCAGGAGACGTACAGGTTCTTAAGCACCACCGCCACCGACCCGGGCGGCACGGCCAGGCGCGCGGCGCCGGCGACGACCTCCATGTCGTCCTCGGCGGGGAGCCCCGACTGCACGTACCTCCTCAGGACCACCCTCCTGTTCGCCACCTCCTCCTCCCCCGCCGCCGCCATTGCTAGCTCCTCCTGCTTGTGGCCGCGAGCTTCTGCTTCCCAGATTTCGCGTGGTGGTACTGGTGGCAGCGCCGGCTGCGGCTGCGCTGCGCGTGTGTGGCTGGTGATGGAGCGTGTAGGAGAGAGCACCAGCTGGTGGCCGGTGGGAGCTTGTGTGGACAGAGCCGGGGAAGGAGACGGGCCCTTGTGTGGACAGAATTGTACTACTTCTCGGAATCAATGACATGCGATGCGAGTCTAACGTATATATCGTACGTAGACATCGGAGTGGCAAATTTCAAAACTTGAAACTGTACGGTGGCATCTTACATCTAAATTGCGCAGAAGAAAAGGAGAGGAAGAGTTACATTTTACGGGCTCAAAAGTCTCAAACCAATTAACCAAACCTCCGTCCCTTTGGTGCTTGTTTTTTTCGGCGTAAAGTTGAGTTAAGTTTTATTGTAGCAAAATTTGTTATTTTTATATAGCCTATATGTTTTAATAATTTGTAACGATTTTTTCAACACTTTCAGTGTTCATATCAAAGATTTTAAAACTATTTTTAATTATTTTTCAGTCTCTTTAGGCCTCTTTTCAAGTACTCTCGATTTTTGCTGCAGTAAAACTCAACTTTACTCAACACTGAGTATGAAATCCTTTTCGGTGGGCTACTTGCATGGCACACTCATTAGTTATGTTCATGGGCCACACGAATTTTTATTTTTATTTTTTTACTTGAGCACTGTATCACTTGTCGTGCCAGAAAAGCCACTTCATAAGTCATCTCAAGGGATATATGCACCGGTTTTAAAATTTAGGGGGAGGTACATGATTTTTTAGTTAAGCGCTAGAATAGACAAGCGCAATTGTTCAATGTACGACGGTGGATTTTCCCTTTTCATATTTTTAAATTTATATAAACTAAAAGTATTGCATATGTAGTAACATTATGGTTATTTAAAATTGTTGGCATAATTTATATAGCTTAAAAAAGAGAGGTATGCTACCATTCTTCATAAACGACAACAACATGTAAATATCGTGATAGCTCGGATGGGAAGAGTTCATATATTGACGGCACACAAGAGATTATGAGTATAAACTAAAGTTACATTTTTTTTTCTAGAAGTCACACGATTTAGTCCTTTGTAGCTAAGGCTTTTGCTAGTTCTTTTTAAAGGTCCTACAATCATTTTAAAAACATTTTTGGGTCTGATATTCATATCAAACTCATATAGAAGGCTCACAGCTTTCTTACATTACAATTTAAGCTGAATTCAGCCAACAAGGCCGACCCTCATTATGTCCGGCTGAATTTTAGAAAAAATCGACAGTAAATTTGATGCGCATATATAGGCCAGTAAATTTGATCTTTCTGATTTACACAGATCGCTCAAAAAAAAAATGCACAGATGTTGAAGCAGCATAGTGCTTCCCTGTTTTTGACGAAGGGCAGGAGAACTGCCGATGTATATTAAAAGAAGAAGACAATACAAAGTGCTGGAGGTGAACTTAACACACCCCCACGGCGGACATTGTAGCTTAATTAATTACAAAATGGGCACCTGCCGCCACACAAAGGCGCAGGTCATCTAAAAGATTTACAAGAAGAACTGAAGCTGGACACTCGGGCCGCTGGAAAATCCTATTGTTGCGCTCAAGCCAGAGGTGCCAGAGGGTTCCTAAAATGACTGAGAAACATCCAGCACAATAGGTCGACGCCGCAATGTCGTTATCCCACCAATCTTGGAAATGACTTATGTGCATCCACGAGGAGGGCTGGAGGGCCTGGAAATCGAGGTCAGCCGCCAAGCCTGACCAGATGCTAGAACTGTACTTGTTGGGATTTTGCACTGGGCCTTTGGGCTTGGCCCTTTGGGAGAAATAAGAGAGAAGGAGAGCGAGGCGATGACGGTGCGCCTAAAGGAAGCAAAGACCGATCGTCTGCAGACATCTTGTCGCTGCTATGCGGCGGTATTGTTCAAAGCGCGCCAGCGAAAGTCGACGTGGGCTAGCTCGCCGGCTTCCTCGCGTAGTTTGTTGCTCTTCCGAGCTAATCCCCCTCTCTATTAAGCCGATTGCCTTCTCTTGGGTTGGTTGGTGCTTGCACGAACTCTCATCTCCTCTCTTTTCTCTGTGTACTCCACTGCTCCTTCTTGCTCGTTGGTTCGCCGGCCAGTGGAGGTTCCCGTGGTGGTGGTGCTGTTCTTCTTCGACTTGGGTGCCCGGTGGCCACGGGCTTTGGGCGCCGAGTCCCCGTGTTGCTCCTCTCTGTCCTCGGGTTTCCACCTCGGCTTGGTTCGTGGTGAAGACGACAGGCATCGTATCTCCGGATCATCTCGTTGGTGGTTACACGGTGTAGCCCGGCGATCTGTTTTCTGGGACAGCGATCTGCTCGAGCTTTGCCTTTCTTTGCTGCCATCCTTGTATGCTCAGATCCGACGGTACGTAAGATTTTTCGAGGCTTCTCTGTGGCTGTTGTGAGCAGTGAACCAATTTGAGATTTTGGGGATCTAATACTTGTATTAGAGGCTAAATCTCTGATTTGTTACACTGCTTTTGTGGCTATGGTCTAATTTGATTGAGGCATTTAAATACAATTTGTTGATTATATCTTATGGTAGATTCAATTAGTAGCTGCACTGTTTAAGGATTTAGCTTGTGTTCATCCCAATTGCCATGATCTGTTGATGTTTAGCCTCTGAATACTTGTTAGATTGATCTGATTTGGTACATTCGGCTATACTATTGTGCTGTTCAGATTGTACTTTAGTAAGCTGTTCACTTTACTGGCACCGTTGTTTAGCACTTTGGTGCTGTTCGGTTGGTCTAATCTGATCTGTTTTAGGTTCAGTGGCTATTAATCTGAATTCGTATAGATCAGCAGATCTGTTTGGCTAAATTAGGATGTTCTGACTTTAATTCCACTCCAAAACAGTGCAAAAATAATTGTCTAATCCTTGGTATTAATCTCACATTGTGTTTTGCCTGTGAAATCATTGTGTACTGTGACCTGGACAGCTGTTTTTCAGCAACCAGTCACTAGTTTAATCTGAGAGCTAATTTTCAAGTTCAATGGTGATTTATTCACTTGATTTGTTGGCTGCCATGTTCTTTAATTGGTATATCATGTTACTTGGTACTTTGGAGTCCATTTATGAAGAGTATATGATAATCGTTTTTTATTCCATGGCATTGTTATGTGTGTGCTAATATTCTGGGTATTTGATCATCTTATTATGCTTATATCGTACAAATTTCAACAGTACTCGCATTCGAGGAGAAGGTGAGTTGTCTCGAGGTTCCGGTGGCAAAAATTAAGCGTGTGTGTGCGCATAACCGGTCGAAATACGTACATGCATGCATGAATGAATGCATACATTCACACACACACATACACACACACACCACACAGATAGATTCTTCTTTGAAAACTTATCTATCTATCTATCTATCTACTGTATATATAAAGCAGAGTTAAACGGAGCCACCACATTAATCCTAAAATCCTAGAAATTTCCATGTTAATTGAAAAATACTAAAATTCTCACGTTAATTATAGAAAAAAGAAAATATCTACATCGTTGAATATGGATAATATTACGTAAATCTAACGGTCAATACTTAAAAGATAAAAAAGATAAGTATTAAAGCTGATCTAATATATTATTAGAGATAAACTCTAAATCTAATATGATATATTAGAGAGATTATGAGTTCGAGATTATGTGCATGAGCATATAGGTGAAGACGACGTGGATGGCGAGCGCAACGCCGGCGATGGCTGCGGTGACCCGATTCTTGAGCTGGCTCTGCAGGAAGCGGGTGAGCCGTGAGTAGCTCACGTTAATTATAGAAAAAAGAAAATATCTACATCGTTGAATATGGATAATATTATGTAAATTAACGGTAAATACTGAAAAGATAAAAAAGATAAGGACTACAGCTGATCTAATATATTGTTAGAGATAAACTCTAAATCTAATATGATGTATTAGAGAAATTATGAGTTGGAGATTATGTGCATGAGCATATAGGTGAGGATGACGTGCACGGCGAGCATGAAATCGGCTGTGGCGGCGGTGACCCAATTCTTGAGCTGGCTCTGCAGGAAGCGGGTGAGCCGTGAGCAGCGCTCCATGGCGAAGTGCAAGGGAGGAGAGACCGAGGGGCGACTCCAACAAACGAAAAGCTGCTCACATGGCGAAGTGCACGGGAGGAGAGACCGAGCGGCGACTACAACAGACGAAATATAGCTAGCATGTACAAACATGCACGCACGTACACATTTAGGAAATATGATGAGGACATCATTGACAAGGTTCAAGAAGTCCCCGACCACTAGGCCCAAGACGAGGGACGTCGAACTTGCTGCCGAGTCCGGTTCGAACTTCCAAGACCAGTACTACACATTCAAACGGACACCTAGATCACATACGACGTTCAAATGAGGCAAATAAGGACTCTACGAAAAGCTTACGAGATAAGTTTTTCAACGGATCCAGCCACGCTTCCAAATTCAATCCAAGTCAATGGGAATCGTGAAAACAAACTGACAGATAGAAACTTCCCGGCGCTGCATCGCCATATTTTTTGGCCCAAAGCCTGTGTACCCCTAGAGTTAGGGTTGAGCACGTGTGGGCCTATGTTTGACCGTTCCTCCTTTGGCCGCCGACCTATATAAGTTTCCCGCCGTGTTTCGTCTTAGTTGGGTTCTGTTTAGTTGATTTCATCACGGTTGTGTGAGATTTCACCTTGTTCTTCTTGTGTCGGCTAGACCAACAGGATCAAGTTTCTGAACCCCATTATCCTTAATCTATATTCTCAATTGTGATTGCTTATCTTGTGTTCTTGCTCGTTCTTCGGTTGCTTGCAGGAACCGTCCTTCGTGGACAGGTCGATCATGCCTCTGGATTGGTCGATAACACTCGTCGTGGTGGTTTTGAGATCGCCGGGATTTCCAGTTCCTTGTGGGGTTGGAAGCCGTCGTTTAGGTCTCCGTGACACCTACCGAATTATCCTTACGGTCTCTCACCAGAAGATCGGGATCCGCGTCCGCGCCCATCAAAATAGGAACTGATAATGGCGTTCGTGTAATCCACCAAGCGCAAGTCGATCCCATCCATTTGTGTGTCGCGTGCCTGCTGGTGCTTCCAGCCAGGACAACTCGATCCATCGTGGATGCACACAAAAAGAAAACCATAAAGCAGCAAATCCTCCGCCATCTGATCAGTATCCCCGAATCAGATAATCGTTTAATTGCCATCCACCAAATCAGATAAAAAAAATAAAAAAATAATCTCTATAACATACTGCTAAAACTGATCTAATATATTAGAAATAAAATCTAAATCTGATCTGATCTGATATATTAGAGATAGATTATGAGTTGAAGATTAGCTGAAAAATTATGAGTTAGAGATAAACTACTCCCATATGCTAACACAAATCTAGGCGTGAAAACACGCGGGACACCATGCTCGTTTAATATTATACTCTAGGTTAATTGTATTTTATAAATAAATTGTAATAGCTTATTTAGTGGTTAAAATTATATTTTGCAGACCATATCAATGTACAAGACAGCTACTATTTTAGTGAGTACGATGAATTCAATCTATACTTGCATGTGATGATCTTCAACAGCTAGCATTCCTCAAATCTAGAAACCCAATGCATATATAATGTACTCCCTCTGTTCGTGAAAAGAAGTCGCTGTTGACTTTTGTACACACGTTTGACCATTTGTCTTATTTAAAAATTTATTATAAATATGTAAAAATATAAGCCATACTTAATTAAAATACATTTAATAATAAACCAAATCACAACAAAATAAAATGATACTACATAACTTTTGTGAATAAGACGAATGGTCAAAACTTATATCCAAAAGTCAACATCGATTTCTTTTCGCGAACGGAGAGAGCATATGCAGACCCAGATTTCAATGGCAGGAGGGCTCGAGTGGTGAAATCTGTCGGCGCGCGCAGCACTTCGGCTGGGGAAGAAAGGGTGAAAGAGAGGAAGGTACTTATGCTGTTCAGCCCCGTCTATCGTGTTATTTGAGAGTTGCCGATGTTGGAGCTAATCTTGTAACGGGTTAATTAGTATTGCGTGTGTTTGCATGTGTGGGTCTGCACGTTGTGTCCGTGTGCTAGCTAGTTGTGTGCGTGTGTTAGCTAGTTAGACGTAGCATGCATGCAGGAGTCAATTAGCTAGGAGATTAGCGGAGTCCTCAGCGGCAAGATGGCAGCTGATACACAGTTAGTGGAGCACGTTGGAGCGTGGCTCGCACCCAGCTCGGAAGACCGATTCATGTGCATGAGTTGCGTGTGTGTGCTCGCATGAGTTAGTGGCTTGTGCAGGAGTGGATCGATCGTGCGCATGTGAACGCATGACCCGGGGGCAGTTTGCTGCTGCTGTGCATGTAAGCGAGGCTATATAAGCCGTGTAATCGTTTTGCTTTAAGTGTTGAGCAGTTATAAAGCAGAGAAGGCGTTCGTTGTCACAAGAGCTCTCGCGTGTGTGTGTTTACACTGAGTTCATTTCTGTTCTAATCCAAGTGTGCTCGTGTTTTGATATTGCGTGAGTTTTGATCCTTGGACTGGTTCCAACCGCCGATAACTAAATCTCTGGTTGATTATGTTTCTGTTAGTTTATTTATGGGAGATGTTATAGTGAGGGTTATTTTCTAGTAATAACTTTTAGGTCCTGCTTGGATGGCCTGTTTTCGTCTTGAAAACGGCCTGTATTCCGATTGTTTTTTCGCCGGATTGGTAAAATCGCTGCTTGGGTAGACATGTATTGAATCTCAATTACACCCGAATTGGACCGATTCACCCGGAAAAAAAAAGCCAAACCTTGGCCTAAGAAAAAAAAGGTAGATATCGGGCCCGTTGCCTCGCCCCATCGCCCTCCTGTGCTCGCCCCGTCGCCTTGCCCTAGCCCTAGCCCTAGCGGCGGCGGCCGGAGCATGAGGAAGGGAGGGAGCGGGAGGGACTGAGAGGGAGGGAGGGAGCGGCCGTTCTCCCCCACGCCCGGCGTCCCACCGCGACCGCCGCCCGCCGGCCGGTGCACCCCCGCCTTGAGCCGAGCAAAGAGAATAGGCGGTTAGATCCACCTCTGCCTGGAGCCGAGCCGGGAAAGCAGGAGAGAAAGATCGAAGCTTGAGGCCAGGGTGCCTCGCGGGGGCCGCCATGGTGAAGGAGACGGATTACCACGACGAGCTGGGCGTAGCCCCCTCCGCCACCGAGTCCGAGATCAAGAAGGCGTATTACATCAGGGTACTCGCCGTCGCCCGCCGACTCCTCATCCTCCTCCTTCCTCGCGCCGCCGCTTACTTTGCTGCTGGCTTTTGATCTGATTCCCGTTGCTGGTGGCGGCGCAGGCGAGGCAGGTCCACCCGAACAAGAACCCGAATGATCCGCAGGCGGCGGCGAAGTTCCAGGTAGGTGGTTCCCCATTGCTTTTGCTTATGCTGGAAGCTACCCTTTGCTCAGCTCACAACTGCCATAGCAAGCAAATCAGCTTTGAAGTGTAGTGCCTTGGTGGTTTGGTTGAATGCTATTGATGTTGTTTGGGTCAGCTGCTTCACTGTTTTACAACATGTAATCATTTACAAGTGTAAAAAAAACACTTCCCAAGTGGGGAAAAAGAAATACACCTGTTTCTTGTGCCCTACAGATTACACATGTAATATTTTACAGGTGTAAGAAAAATCTGAGATGCCAAGCAGGCCCTTAGTGTATTTTTCGATGTTTTGGGTAGAAGAAGGAAGGGATTGAAGTTTGCTTATCTTGCGGGGGGCATGTTCCCCTTACCTATTAATTGCGTGCTTGAACTTCCTGTTTGGTAAAATTGCGAGCGTGTTGTGATTGTTATGTTCGTTTGTATGTGTAGTTGTAGTAGTGGTGGTTATATGAAAAATTCAGTGTGTTTTTTTTTTACCTAATTTATTTGTCTCAATTTTTAACCTGACAGTTCTGTCTTCCCTCGCAGTCAGTGGGTGTTTTTTTCTGCTTTATCAGAGTAAGCCTGCATGTATATATAAATATTTCATAGTCATCAGATTTAGTTTTGTTTTTCTCTGGTGTAAATATTTTCTTTCTCAATGTGATGTCTATGTTTTTGTATAAAATCACGTGAAATGATGTTAAAAATATATTGAATTTAAAATTTTGTTTTAGCCAAATTGCTTATAATAACTAATAGTATTTTTTGAAATTTTATACAAAATTTCAATTCAATTTCATTTGAATGAATTTTGTCTGGTTGAAACTATCAGTTTTCCAAACCGGCCGATCGCGGAGCACAATTAATAGCCCGTTAACCACGATTAAACAACGGTTTTGTAAACAGGTGTGGACATCATCGACCTTCAGCTTTGACGAGCCCAAGCCCATTCCTAGTCCCTAATTGTTTTAGGCTCAGTGGCCGCAGGAGCTACTTGAGGCAGCTGAAGCCGCTTGAGGGGTCTCGGGTGCAGCCAGAACTGCTTGAGGGGCCTCGGGTGCAATCGGAGCCACTTGAGGGGCCATGTGAGGCACCAATTCTGAGGAATGGTCAACCGACGCCGGTTGAGGGAGCTCTTGGTCTGTCATTGGTAGCTACAAATTAAGAAACTAGATATTTGCTCTTCATTTTAATCACAATGGAAAAAAAACATAGTGCTGAGTGGTGCTCTGTCTCTCTATCTCTTATTCACACACACTTCTCTCTCACTGGTGAATCAGAGGCCCGAGGGGAGTGAGCAGACGAAACAATCCATGACATATTTCTCCAATTGAGCTCCGCCTATTTACTCCCCCTTAAGACTCCGATTCACCAGGTACTTCATTCACTAATGTACCAATAACATGTCCACTCCCCCCTCTCTCCCTCGCTCGGTGGTACTCTGTCTTGTTATGTATAAATGCAAGTAGAGAGATCTTGATATGCCATTCGACACTAGAAAGGGATGTAAAGATTAGAAAGAGAAATTGACATCTACATAAAGAATGTATTCATCTCATGTCACTAGCTAGTTGTTTTCACCCTGCTTTCACTCTCTCTCCTCTCTCTCTCCCCCACAAGTTTTGAAAAGAAAATTAACATGGCAATCTGCATAATTAACACTTAAATACCAACTTAGATCAGTTTGAAACACAACACTACGGGAAACGAACACAATGTCGTCGATTAGGAAAATTTATGTCGGCGGCTATTCTGCCGACAACACAGAGGACACCTGTGTCGACGTCATCTCCATAAACACCCAACGACATATCTGAAAATAGGCACCCTGCGTGGCCTGCTGTTTGAATATCGGAGAGCGGGAAAAAATATGTTAATATGTTGATCGGGACACTTCACAGCCGATGACACCGCTAACCCACTCACGACGAGATAACAGAGCTCCAGCGATGCAGCGGCCAAACAAAGAGGCCCCACATGTCAGTGCCAGGCTATGTCGTCGATGGACAAAAGCCTGACGACAAAGACCTCCACTGACAAAGTGATTGCTCTCAGATCATTGATGTTTGGTTGCTCTTGAGAGCCTTCCAACAACACAACAAAATAAATGATCATATGAATGTGACTATATGGCTGAAATTTTCAAATAGACCTCTTTCAGTTCACAATTGAAATATTTCAGATTATATAACTTTGAAATGAATACATAATTTTATTAAAGGCGAATCCATTCACAAGTATAAATAAAAAAAATAGCATGACAATCTGCATAATTTACACTTAGGCCATGTACATTCCAGCTTACCGTAGGGTAGCGTTTCAGTATAATTTATCTTTTTACTAGCAAAAATGCCCGTGCGTTGCAACGAGAGAAATAGTGTCTACTTGTCAGTCGACACATGAAAAGCTTGAGGCCCCTCTTATTCATTTATCCAATAGCTATCATGTAGCTGCATGAACATCACCATCCATATCTCTCAAAACCTGAATGAATATTCCAAATAAAATTAAAATTAATTTCTGCTAGTGATCATCCTAAACCAAACCCACAACTGCTATGTATGAATGATGATTAATCGTAACTCGTGCATGCTCAGCTGCTGTAACATTTGAACATCTAGATCCAGCCATGACCAATTTAACTGATGTATGATCATACACAAAAGTTTAAAACTAAAACAATGAACCAGATTGAGGACCATTCAAAAATTATACTCCTGATGGCTCATAGATCAGTTTCCACAAAATTCATTTAACCAAGAACTGACAATCTACAGGAGTCAAGTGTAGAGCTGAATATTTAAAACATCCAAACCTGCTCAAATTCATTTGATTAGTCTAAAGAGGCTTGCAACACTGGAAAAAGAATGAATACTAACAACAGCATGAATTTTTAGGGGTTTTTTAGTGCAAATAAGGTCCCTTGCTTCACTATGAAGCAGTAGCTAGCTCGAATAGCCACAAATCAAATACCTTGGAAAAAAAATATAGATCACTATGGCCAGCCTAATACTTCACACAATAAGTTCGAAGGAGTTGATTCTCTAGTAGAGACAAACGTTCGCCGTGACAACCATTAGTCTCAAAAATTGTTACCATAAACCAAAAATAGAGCTGCAAGAGATAAACAAAAGAACATTTGCTACCTCAGAAGAGGCTTAATTATCTTTAGCTATTAGGTTGTGATGTCCCAATCATAGCATTTCACAGTCAGATTGTTCATCAATTGAAAATCATAAATTTTGTAAAGTGCTAACAACAATCGACATGATAGCAAGAACTTTACAGAAGGTCACCAAATAAAAAGTGGTTTTCACTAGGTGCTCAAACCAAGTGAATGTATAAATAAATGAATCTGGTATTTGAACCTGGTTTCCTTCAGTTCTACATCAAGCTCAAACCAAATGCACCAGATGTTACGACCCAGACTTTTGGGCAGCCATCTGCCACCAAAGCTTCAACCTATGTTGGTGGAATAACCAGAATAAGAAAACTCTTGGTGAAATCACATGCACAACATCTTGTACGAAATATTTGATATGATGGAATGCAACGTCCATTTGCTTCAAAAATCACTTATTGGTGGACATCATGGAACAGTTGAAAGCAAGCAGTACCACGACGCCGATGTCCAGGCCCAGTGACTGACGTGGAGGCCAACCTGATCTCCGCTCAACTGCTTGGCGTCGTCATCATCGAAGACCAAATTCATATATTCATCAAAGCCCTACAAAACATGGTATAGTAAGCAAAGTAAAGAATGTTTGTTTAAAAGTCTACATTGCTTCTAGCACTTAATGCAATGAGGATAAACCAATAATGTATGATAATTGATAATGATACATCATCTTACACGTGTGAAGTCAAAGGCACACATTTACAGTTGTAAACAATATTATTATTGAGTAAACGTTGCATCTGCTCTATAAAATGCAATCTTCTAAGTAAATATTAAGGACAGTATAGTCTGGCACACATGAAGACATAAATGAAGACACAAACTATACTTAAAGCACAGAGCCAGGAAAAAAGCACAAGCATTTGTACTGGCAGCCGCCTTCTTTCAAGTAACCGTTGCCAATTTAATAAAGTTTTTCATGCTGAAGGTTAAGGGCAACATTTTCTATTGTCAGACACACAGAAGTTCAACTAAAAATCTGGTGCCCCATTGCATTAAGACACACTTGATAATGACACTTCTGTTCCATCTAATATGTAATAAATGGATAATATTGTATTGGTTGTGAATGACCTTGTATATCTAGCTCTAGGCATGCAGCAATTTGTTAATATTCTCTTGCCATGACTAGATAAGAGCAATATTTGAAGTGTTAAGCAAAACTTGAAGAATGTGTAAAATGTCAAATTAGGTCAACCAAAAAGGGTTATACATGTCTCACCAATGTCTTCCCAATGAGATGGCTTGCCATTACACTAGGCATGAACTTTGGGGAGTTTTGGATGACCAAGATGTTGAATCCTTCAGTGTAATGCTGGACAACATCGTCAAAGGCTTGAGACATGGCAAATTTGAGAAAACTTGAGCTTCAGATATATTTGCTTAGTAATTACATGCAATGTGATTTATATTGTTGGATTGAGCACATTTAGTCACTAATGGTTTTGGTTCCCCCAAATCATGCTATAAGTTCTTAATCACTTGAACTTCATGACAAATCAGCTTATATTGTCTTATGTGACATGTTGACCTAGAGTAGCTTGAAAATGAAATGTGGTAGATCATCTGTGCCATCTGATTTTATATAACTCTCAAAGCTTATGAAACCATTTCTTTTGCTATGCATATTGCTCAAGTAGTCATGATTCTTGCTTGCCTCTATGCTCTTTGTTGTTGATTGATGCCAAGGGGAAGAAAGAAATGCAAATCTTGATTTTTCTCATGCCAAGGGGGAGATGGATGGGACTAATTCTGTACGTGAGGGGTAAGATGAGAGAACTTGGCTTGAATTGAATTACTCGGATGTGTTATTTTTTAATTGATATCTCTCTTGCTTGCTATGCATTGATTTAGGGAGAGCTAGGTCTTAAGTTAGCATTACTCTGCACTTCAATTCTTATGCCTAGTTGCTATCTCAAGTGAAGTCATGACATTTCATTCATATTCATATGCGCTTGGTTAGAACTAATCCACTGCACCAGACAGATATTTACTTGTTGAGATGACTATGCAGAAAGATTTGCAGGTGTTGTCATCAATTACCAAAAAGGGGAGATTGTAAGAGCAAGCTCCCGAGGGGCTTATTTGGTTTTGGTAATTGATGGCAACTAGGCTGTAGAGCTGGATCACGCTAAGATTAAGGACATTTGTTTTCTAGTTCTTTTAATTTCTTGCGTGTGTGTAGCCTAGGACCATTATGCATACCGATAGTCGAATCTCTAGCTGCAGAGTCCCACAGAGCACATCTCCGGTCTCTTATCCTCATTCATCTTCGAGAGAGTTTGGGATAGGTCCACGGTATTCCAAGGGGTAGCCACTTGTCTGAGGTTTCGTAGCAACTAAGCCATCCAAAAACCGAAATCCTTTATGGGCGCGAAACTTTCCGCCTAAGTCTACGAACCTTCCCGCCCGTTGAGCTTAAGTTTGGCGCCAAGTAGTTCTAAATCTTCAAAAATATCTTTATTCCGGCAATGCTGTAGAAATAGAGGATTTTATGGGCTACTGGTTGAGATGGGGCAACTGGACCCGGACAGTCTGGCCCAAGTGGCCCGATCTCGGCCTCCGTGGCAGATCTGTGATATTTCATATTTTTGAGAGCCTTTCTGTACTCGGATTAAAAATATCAAAACATGAAAGTTGTAGAGAATTTCGAGGCACATCTTTTTCGTGTTGACAAGTGTTTCATTTGAATAACAGAAAAAATCATATAAATTCGGGAAGAGTTCAGCTAGCAGTAGGCGTCCTGGGGGCTTAGGGCGCTTTTGAAGTGATGTCTTTGGCCGGACAGTCCGGCCTACAGGGCCGGACTGTTCGGCCCAAGTGTTGTTCTCCTTGTCTTGCAAGTTCCATTTCCAGGAAACGCCTGCCTTCGTCCGGACTGTCTGGACCTTGTTGTGTCCCTTCTGTCTCGAATTGTATTTTTTACAGGGAGCGCTTGCCTTCGTCCGGACTATCCGGGAGTTGTCCGAGGGTTGTCCGGCCTAGGGCTTGAGTCTGGATCTGAGATCTATTTCCTAGGATTTCGAAGGTGGGAGTATATAAGGGCTTTCCTGGTCGTGGGAGAGGATTGAGAGACTCATTTGCAACCCTAGCCACCTTTCCCCAAGTGTGAGAGCTCTCTCTCATGGATCCTTGGTCTAGGGTTCCATGTTCTTGAGAGATTGAGTGAGAGAGATTGAGGGAGAAGGAGTTAGGAAAAAGAAGAGAGCAACCCCTAGTCTCCTCCTCGTCGCCTCCAAGGTCCGTGCCCTCTCCCATGGTTTTCTTGCCAGCCATCCTCTATGATGAGATGAGGATTGATTGAGTTGTGGTGTCTCCGGTCTTGTACTCTTGGGATTCTTGCCACCGAGAGACGTCGTCATCACCAGCTCCATCAAGCATACCACAAGCAAACCCTTCTCCGTGAAGGTCATCATACTTCCTACGGTGCTTCCTCTCCGTTCGTCGGGGTGTGCAAAGCCCGCCATTGCTTCGGCGGCCACCTTGCTTCCTAAGGTGTTCTTTTCCATTGCGTCGGAGATGTGCTAAATCCTCGGTGTGCTCGAGGTCGGCTTCGCTTGTGAAGTCGGTGTTTCGAGGTCCTTCGTGTGTGGAGGCTGTCGATTCGTGTGAAGGTTTAGAGCTCGTCTACCATGTGTTGGTGAAGAGTTACCACCGAGTGGAATGAGGGCTAGGGACGATAGAGTTCCGGCTTCCTTGACCAAAAGCTTCCTCAACGTGAGTAGGTGCTTGCACCGAACACAATAAAAATATCGGTTTGCGCTTCTTTGTCTCATTTACTTAACGCATCTTGATATCCACTGCCTGCGAGTGCCTTCGTGCCTCCTACACTTATGCTTGGATAGCTTTCGCTACTAGACTTGTGTAGGAATTCACGCGCTAACTATGTGCCTACTAAGTGACTAAATGCAACCAAAAGTAAAAATTAAAATAGTCCGATTCACCCCCCTCTCGGTCTTAGGTTCCTTCAGTAAGCCTCCTTGTAGCGTGCCTTCGCGGAAGTGTACATTGGACATGAATGGTTGAATAGTAAATTGCGTCAAAACTCGGTATCAACTTTTTATTTACCTTTCGCTGCGTAGCAATGGGGTCCACGGGCCCATAGAACCATCCTTATTTTGTGAAGAGTGGCCCCTACGGAACACTTGCAGCCAAGGAGGCAGATGCCCGGTGGTGATGGCTTGCAGAACAAAGTAAAGAAAATATGGTTTTAGTGCGAAAACAAAGCTGCAAATAGGGAATAAAGAAGATTACCATACCATTTTCTTCCTAAACTAGGCGAAGGACATCTTCCCGACGGTAGTCCTACTGTCTTTAGCAGCACGGTTCTTCTTAGCCGTCTCAGACCTGTCACGGAACTTCTGGCTGGCCCAATGGTTGGCCAGGGCCTCCCAAGCATCCGGGACGTTCGAGGCCCAATCTGACCGAAGGGTGAGATATCGCGGAGCTATGAGGTACTTCGTCCGAGCAAAAGAGCTGCTGACCCTTTCACCGTGTTCTCTCCTGGGAAAATTGAAATTTAGGATGCGTTAGAAATATACAAAAAGATAGAAATTTATTAAGTGATTACATGTAGAAGTCCTCGATCGCCGAGACTCGTGCCCCAGACATCAGATCCTGCACCTTCTGCTTGCACTTCTATCTATGACCGGTTCAAAGTCAGTCTCTTCCAACCTTGTACGAGGACGGTACCTAAGTTACAAACAAGTGTGATAGTAATGTACAAGCTAGCATGAATAGGAGGCCAGCAGCTATACAAGCTAGCCAGCCAACCTATAAACACCTCCCTGTGGGCCCAGCCGTCGGCCGCATGGTGAGGGGGCAAGCGACTGCCTCGAAGCAAAACCGATAACATAATATCCATTATCTTTTAAGTGCAATTTCAGTGCACTTGTAGATTTTAGTTCAAATAGTAAAATAAGTCGAAAAATATGAAAAAATTTGACTTGTGTGTTAGAATCATAGTAAAGTTACGTGTTATTAACAAATGCAATTTTAAATTTAATATGAGTAGTACACATTTTTCGATTGACTAAAATAAACATGATGACTTGAAGCATAGGAAGAAAAAATATGTAAGCATGCATACTTAGCAAATTCACTTTGGTAAACAATACATTTTTTTATGATTAAACAATACAGTTTTAGTGTTATTAGAGTGCAAGTTATTAAGAAAAGTTCACGCGCCTAAAAATTAGCAAATCTGAAAAAAAAAAAAACAATCCGGTGTCTTTGACATGATAGCATGAACCTTCTGAAGTCCCATACTCCCATCCCTGAATATAAATTAGCCTCGCCATCCACGCAACAATCAACGCCATATATTTCACTCTGGCGCCACGGCGACGAGCTGCTTGCCGACGTTGCGCCCGGAGAAGAGCCCGATGAGCGCCGCCGGAGCCTTGTCGAGGCCGTCGACGATGTCCTCCACGTAGGTAATCCTCCCTTCCCTGAGGTACCCGGCCATCACCTCCTCGAACTCGCGGTACATGCCGTAGTGGTCGAAGACCATGAAGCCCTCCATGCGGACGCGCTTGACGACGAGGCACAAGCGGTTGTGCACGCCCTCCGGCCGCTCCAGGTTGTACTGCGAGACCATCCCGCACACGGCGACGCGGCCGCGCGCGCGCATGCGGAGCAGCGCGGCGTCCAGCGTCGCGCCGCCGACGTTGTCGAAGTAGACGTCGATGCCCTCCACCTTGTAGTTGAAGGTGTAGTCGAAGCACCGCTTCAGCGCCGCTTCAGCGCCGCGCTCAGGTCCGGCTCCTTCTTGTAGTTGAAGGCGTCGTCGAAGCCAAACTTGCCTTTCAGGAGGCTCACCTGATGAAGAGATCAAGATCGTTTTTAGAGAATGCCGTATTGTCAACTCGATCATGAAATGCTTGGCACTGATCAGAGTATCCTGAATTCCTGCTGATCCACATTTCAACCACGGTGCACTGGTAGAATTATCTGATATAGAATAGGATTAGTTGCCAGTGGCACTGTAAACAGGAGGTGCAACTGTTCGTTATCTGGAGATGAGCATCGTTTTTTTAGACAGTGGGAAGAAACTTCCGGCCTGTGCACAGATTAGAATGTTGGAAATGAAAGAAAAGTAAGTTTTTGCACATGCCTTCTCATCAGAACCAGCACTGCCAACTACATAGCAACCTGTGATCTTTGCAAGCTGCCCCACAAGCTGCCCAACAGCGCCTGCTGCTGCTGAGATGAAGACATAGTCGCCCTTTTTAGGCTTGCAAACATCAAAAAATCCAGCATATGCTGTAAGGCCATGCATGCCTGAAAGGTTCAAGTCATCAACTGCAGTCAGCAAAAAGAAAAACTCACCACATCAGCTCTCAAATATGACTAGTATCCCAGCTTGCAACATATATAGTTTGATCAGCCTGGTGTGATATTCTTTTGCTACAATGGTTTTAGCAAGCCATTCCCATTTTCGCAGCTGAAAGTATTGCATTATGAATCTCTGAACATGACGGCCGGCATACACTAGCTGAATTTTCTGAGATACTGTAAGCAGTTTTTTGTTCAATGGCTGATATTTTCGGTTGTGTGGTAACCAGAAATCTCAGTGGAGTCTTGTTTTTTCCCCTCTTAGGCTGTCTCCAACAGGCTCCTCTAAAGCACCGTCTACCCTAAAATAGGGGATGGATTCTTTCCCTATGTGCTCCAACAGCGTTCCCTATTCCGTTCCCTAAAATAGAGTTTTTCTCTCCATCCCCTTATATATAGGGGTTCTCTCTCCTCCCCCTATACAATTCTCAATATAGGGAACGCTGTTGGAGATGGAAGAAATATAGGGTGGGATTTTTTTTAAAGGGAACCTGTATATGAGGCTATAGGGGATCAAATTTAGGGATTCCTGTTGGAGACAGCTTTATTAGCGAAAAAAAAATACTTTTGGATAGTACCTCAACCAAATCACACTGACTACAAGGTGGTCAGAATTTTCAGCCCTTTTTTTTTTTTTTTGCTAAGATGTCACCACGAAGTCGGGTTGTTTGCAAATATGCCACTACAAGATTCAGGGCCGATCCTAATGTTTTGGTGCCTCGGAGCGAAACATAAATTGAGGCCTATATCATAGTGTATTCCTAAAGTTTAAATCATTTTTTTAGAAAATTATAAGTAGCACGTAATATATTTGATACATCAAAAGAAATACATGATACTATGGGGAGTTATTTTTTTTACTTGTATAGAAGATCACACTTGTAGAGAAGTCCTGGAGAGATGGGGCCGTGCCGCCGTGGCGGGCCCTGCCGAGGGAGTCCAGCTGACGGCGGTCGGCTAAACCGCGGAAGACGGCTTAGTTGGCGCTATGGCTGCTAGCGACACGCAAGGCGGTAGGCGGCGGGCAACCCAGCGACCGGCGATGGTGCTGGCGGCAAGCAACGACGACCCTTACAATGGCCAAATAGGCAATGACCTAGCCAAAGAAACAGCAGCGACGTGATGGGGATTTGTGGTTGTAGCTTGTAGGAAGTCGTATTTATCCCACTAATTCCTTCCCAAATCACCAACGACAATGCCATTAAATGCAAAATCAATGATCTAGGGAAATAGAGGGGAATCGATTTTGGAGAAGGAAAGAGCAGATCGTGGGGAGAAGACCAACAATCTGCGTAGAGCCGAGCCGTTGCAGAGAGACCCCTGTGCTTTGTAGAAATCCTACTACATGGGGGCTAGGTTGGGACCCCCGAAATCATAAGACCAGGGCGGTCACCCTTGTGGCCCTGGCCCAAGAACGGCCCTGACGAGATTTGTTAGGTTTTTTAACCAAAATACCCCTTTCTTCTTCCTCCCTCCCATCACTCTCCTCCACATGGGCTGAACTCTCCTCTTCCTCTCTCTTCCTTCCATCCACCTCATCCTCCCCCTCCCCCATCGTTGATGAGCCCGACTTTATAACAGCTATGAGCTAATACCAACTTTAAGTTGCAGTGGCATTTATGTGGTATCACAACTCTATAGTGTCATGTATGCATATTTCCATTTTAAGAAAGTTTTAGAATTTAGTTCCCTCTTGAATACAGCCTAATGCTCCCAGCTTCCCACGACTATGATAGCAATGTTCTTAACTCAATTATTAATTTACACTAGACGGCACGCGCGTGCGCGGTCGAAAAGCCACGGCGCCACTGCTGCTGAAAAAAGCGTTGCGTCAGAATACCGGACGCGCCAAATACAAAAGAACGTCCCACGCGGCGGGAAAAAAGGGGGCGGGATTCGAACCCGGGCGGGCTACGTAACGAACGGGCTGAGCAAACCAACCGGACAAACCACCCACCTGCCTGAGAGATGCGGGAAATAAAACGTTTTATACGTAAAAACGAAACGAACGGCCGGATCTGTAAGGTTCGCGCGATCGGATGGCCGTCGCGAGGCCTGGCGGGGAGGCCCGCCACATGGCTGCAACGGAGCACCTCAACCCCCGCTTGTACATTTAATAGATTCCATTTGTGAATTTCTAAAAAATTTTGGGTTGTTTTGGAGTTATCCCTGGTTTCCTTTTTCAGAGTACCTTTAAAACATCCATCCTACCTGGTTTTAATCATCCATCCTACCTTTAATTCTTTAAAGCCCTGTTGAAGTACAGTAACTTTCTAGTTACATTTCTATGGCTCCATCTTGGGACCATTCGTCTATAGTTGTCGTTTCTAATTTTCAGTCTCTGTCTTATGAAAACATAATGCACCGATAAATATTTAGGCATCCAATTAATCTGAACAAAGAAATAGGAGGAAAAAAAACCTTGAGTAATGTGACTGAAGAAAGACCAAGGGAGAAAGATTTTCAGTTGTCGGTGCACCAAGGCGACATTTGCTTGATATACAAGGCTTAAGGAGAAATGAACTCATAACACTGAAATCTGAATCAGTCGAAGTGAACAAACAAAAAAAAAAACTGACAATTGTATTTCGACAAACGAGTGCGTACTGAGAGTGGGTGAACTCACCAAGAACACCTGCGTAGTAGGACAGCGGTAAATCGGGGTGATTAATCTTGAAAAGAGACCGAGACCCTGGATCAGTGATCAGAGTGTATTCTTCCCATCCGGTTATCCCCCACACAAGATCACCAACCTTGAAATCCGGGTGCCGACGCTACAACCTTGCTTACGCCAAAATTTGGCAGAGCCTGGGAAGAAAATTGCACCCAGGAAGACAGCAAAGTAAGGTTTCAAGTGGGCACAAAAATTCAGTGAAAGAATGGAATCCAGCATTGCAGGCGTCACCAGTGCTGAGCAGAGTCAACGGACCTGTAACATCCCGAATTTTTAAAACCAATTTGTCACGTTAATAATTTCTTAAATGCATGATTTAAAAATGTTAAATCATCCATTATTGCATCATGACATCATCACTTCATGCATTGCATTTAAATTAGAAAAATAATTTAAACCTTCCCAGTCTATGCCCTTGGGTGGAGAAAGTTGGTAATTTGTTTTTCAGGCCTTTGGTAATAGATTTTGGGAAAAGCAAACCTATAATTCCTAAGTGCTAATATATTTAAAAAGGATATTTGAAAGAGTAATGCATTTGAGAAATCAGAAAACCTAAAACCATTTTTCTCTCCTCTTCGGCCCGAGCCGGCCCGGCCCATCTCCCCTCTTCTCCTTTTCCTTCTTTCCCCTCTCCCGTTTTTCCTCTGCTGGGCCGTGATCGCCGAGCAGGCCCGATCCGCCGTGGCCCGTCTCGCCAGAGCCAGCGCCCGCCCTTCATGAAGCGTGATGCCACCGACGAGTGGGCCCACCTTGTCATCCCCTTCCTCCTCCTTCTCCCCTGTTTCCCTTCCTCTGTTCGCTTCGCCGAATCGCCGCCGCTGTTCCTCTCTCTCCTCTCTCTCGGGGCCTCGCCAGCTCGTCTCCCCACGCGCGCCGCCCTACACTCTTCCGCCGACCCTCTCCATCCCCTACCCTTTCTTGTCTTATCGCCACGCCGAACCACCCCTCCGCTTTCAATGCGCTTCCTCACTAAGACCGCCGGAATCGACACCGGCGATCGCCAACCCAGCGAGTCGCATTGAATACGCCCCGGCGAAGCATTCCTATAAATGGGTATCTGCTACCTCACGCTTGCTTGCTTTGCGCCACCGCGACGGACGACACCGAGCAGGTGCGTTGCTCTTTCTCTCCGCGTCGTCGCCACACTCGTGGTTTCGCCGCGATTTTCCACACCAACCTCATCGTGCATTTGGCGCAGTCGTTCCGTGGAACTCGCGCCGCTGATTTGGAGCCGGGTGGTGCGCTTTCGCGTGTTCCCGAGCCCACGCCGCCGCCGCCGCCGTGGTCTCGCCGCCGGCCGTCTCGCTTGTTCCGTGAGCTCACCAATTGTTTTATTCTCCCGTTGTTGCTGCGACCAAGGATTGAGTTAGGCCTCGTCTTTCGCCGTGCCGTGGACACCGTGATACTCCGCCGCCGTCGCTCGTTGCTTGCGCCGCCTCAGTGCATTTCTGCTGCTGCCGAGGCACCGTCGCGTTGTCTCGCCCTCTCTCACTCCCGGGAGCTCATTTGGTCTCCAATAGCCGGAACTGCCGCCGCCGTGAGCAACATCGCCGCCGCATTCCTCTGTTTTCCCCTCTTCACCTGCTGCGAGACGCTGCCATGTGGGACCCACGGTCACCAGCGTAGTCGCCTGCCCCCATTCATGTGATTCCCAAGCCGCTCCGTGTTAGGCCTCTGGCCGCCGAGCCCCCATTACCAAAAAGCCTCCTTTTCATTTTATTTCTTTTGTTGTTCTGAGTAATCCTTGTTTGTTACCTAAAATATTTGCTAAAAATAACCAAAGGCTTGGTAAAAATTCTATAAAAATTAGTGAAACTACTTTATTAGTTTCGAACACAGGAAAATTATGTATTTACATGTCATGCATATGGAATCCATTTTTGGTTAAATAGATAAGCTCTAGGTGCATCATTAATTTCATGTCTTGTAAATATTCTATAAAAATTCAGGAAAAATACTTTGGAGGTTCTTTGGACCTTAAAATATTATTTGTATGCATGGCATCCATCCAAAGATCTGTTTTGGTCATGCAAGTAATTTTGAGATGGCATCATTTCATGTGTGCATTACCATTTAGCATCATGTTTCCTTTAAATGAAAATACATGAAACATGGGGTTCTTTGCATTTTCCTTAAAAACAACATGACATAAAATGTTTTACTTATGTGTGTTGTATTGCTTTGCATGCGTAGCGCGTTTAGGAGGTCAAGCTCTCGAAGACCCGATCGACGACGTCCCCTTCGCTTTCCCCGGAACCGATCAAGGCAAGTCCCTTTGATCATATTGAGAAGCCATTTTCGGTTATTTAGAAAATGTTATTAGACTTGAAAATATGCATGCTAGTTTAAAAGATAAATGCCGTATTTCCTAGACTTAGTTATCATGACCGAATAGAAAGGTAAGAAATATGGTAGGATTAAACCTAAGGCTAAAATATGAATTGCTCTTATTTATATGCTTTGATTGTGGTAGGATAAATGCTTAAAATCATTTATGCGGAATGATTCAATCATTTGTGTGAAAGGTGAATGTTTTGAGAAATGGTTGGAAAAGGGTGATTTAAAGATAGCGCATCAAGGGTGATCTTGAGTAGGAAATAATTTTCCTCTTACCCCAAAATCTTTCCGACTAGGGAGATATTTTGTCGGTTGGTGCGAGGGCACCATGTTTTGAAACTGGGCTAAAATATCAAATCTCCCTAGTCTAAGGACTGCTCATCCTATGATCCTATGAATCGAGCCATTACAATCGACCTCGAGCCGGAATGGGGCGGGCCCGATCGTTGGCCCTCGTGGTTGATGGTCTTGTGGCGAAACATCGTCTGGGTCGCGTAGCCTCTCGAGGGTAAGGCGTACCCACTCTGCAGAGTTAAAATCTGTCATGATAGCCGTGCTTTCGCGGTTATGAGCGTCTTGAAGGGACCGATTATATGGTAGTTTCTTCATTTTAAAACCAATTTAGAAAAGGGGTTTGAAAAGAAAGGATTTGAGATGAGTAAGGATTTGAGAAAGATTTCGTTTGAGCTAGGTGCCACCGGCGATATTCCGGATTGGGTGACGGCCTACCAGAAAGTGTCGCGCGGAATGGACCTAACCGTTTTGAGAAAAGAAAAGAAGAAAGGACTTTGTTCTCGCTATGGCACTGAGGCCAAGTGGCGAGAACCGTTTGAGAAGAGCCCAAAGAAAAAGTTAAGATTTATTGTTTCTAAATTGCTTTGTCAAAACTAGGCTAATAAATGCCTTTCCGCAAAATATCCTAAGCCTTCCTTGTCTTGAACAAGACTTGCATAATTCCGGACTTGCAGTACAATTTGTACTCACCCTCCTTTTCTCATCTCCTTTTCAAAACTTCAACAATGGTCCATTCGAGTATGGCCCCGTCCGAGGAGGAGGACCCGGATTACGTCGAGGAGGCGTTCTCCGACGAAGAGTATGAAGATTAGGGTTACGCGTTCCTACAGCCTTCATGCCTGTGGGATGAATAAAATTCTAGATGTTGTATTAGGCTTGTATCGTTGTGTACTCTGATTTGCGGCCTGCGAGCCGTTGTATGTGTTTGTACTGGACAATGTTTCGTTTGTAATAATAATATCGTTGGTACTGTTCCGTTTCTGTATATCTGTGTGTACTAGCCATGATCCTTGGGACTAGTACGGGTTTACGCATGTGGAATCCGATCTTGTAAATCGGGTGCCGACAGGACCAGACAAAGCTTCCACGTTCAGTGAAATAGGAAGGAATTGTACTGACTTGCACGCCACTCGTACGGAAACGGACGGCAGGGGAATTCCGGGTGACGTGGCCTCGCGTGGAAACAGGGAGCGCTACGCGCTATATAGCCTTTGGAAATTTCTTTTTAAAAATTTTTACGGTGAACGTGAATGAATATGAACCGTACGTTACTTTTGATTTAAGGGCTCATATTGATTTTGTTTTTTATATTACAATCGCAGTATTTGTACTACAATTGCAGTATATTTTTGTACAGGAGACTCTAGATGGACCATCCGATGTGAATGATATAAACTGTCAGCCTAGTATATTTGCCAATGTATACCGTAAAAATCTCTTCTTTCACATAATATTATGAGAAACTAACAACAAAAAATCAACTAGAATCAGAGTCCAACGACATATTAGATCATATTCATTGTTTGTTAAGAGGTTAAGGAAAGAGTTTTGCCGACTGCAAATGAGGAATTTCACTGTATGCACTGAAAAAGTATGAATACATCAATCTGTCACTCAAAATCTTTTCTTCCATCGCAAACCATTGGTTCATGTTTTCGCTCCCCCTAATGTCACTACCGTTAGGTTTGTCATTTTCAATGGCTAGAAAAGTCCATTGATGCCTAAAATATCCCTTTCATAATTTCTGGGTTTATAATTTCAAAAAACCACGCACTATGACTCTAAAATTGAGCAATTCGAACTTCTAAATTTATGTAAAATCATCCTCTACTTGTTGTTCAAACATTTGCAAACTTCTGTATTTTCTAATTTTTGCTTTATTTTATCTTTAGACATGGTAGATAAGATTATTCTTAAATAGAATTTACATTCCAAAAAAAATAATTTTCACTTTTAAACCTGACTACACATAATTATATAGTTGCGTGTTCTCATTACTACACACAGGAATATATACGATATTCATTCAACAAAAAACCATATTTATATAGGGATCTAGTTTTACTACTCTTCACCACCGGAAAACAACTGTTTGTAAAATCTTATCGGATTGTAGTGACACAAGTGAAAGCGGGTGACAACTGGATTTTCATTTTTTTTATGGCCTTCACAAATATGTAAAGGATGAAATCCTCAAAATTCCGATAACATTGAAAAATCTGCTGAATAATTGGTCTATCTACAAAATTGCGGCCATTTTTTCTAAAGAATTTGTTGACCATAGTTTTTTATGAAAACCTTATTGATAACCCAAGAAAGTAGGTGTCTAGTTTTACTACTCTGCACCACAGGAAAAACTACAATTTTATCAGATTGTAGTGACACAAGTGAATGTGGGTGATAAATGGATTTTCAATTTTTCTATGGCCTTCGCAAATACGTTTCATTCTCAAAATTCTGATAACATTGAAATTTTTGCTGAAATTTTGGTCTTTGTACAAAACTGCGGCCATTTTTGAAAAGATTTTTTTGACCATCAATTTTTTTTAATGAAAACCCCACTGATAACCCAAAAGTTGACGGCAACCAGTGAAATTTCAGCGATACTTTGGCCGCCTACCCTGTTCACATTCCCTGCAGTGACTAGTGTAATTTTGGCGATACTCCTCTCTCTCCATTGACACATTGCTACGAAGCCAAACTGTAAAACCAATCGAATGTAAAAAAAAAAAAAAAAAAAAATAGAGGCCCATTCTCAGTTATCATAGGACTGACAATGAAACGACAAGATAGGAGCGTGTTTGGTTTATAACCTTGGATAGCCATGCCACTACAATGGTCATGCCAATCCAGGGCATGACCATTCGTTGGTAAACATTGAGATGTTTGGTTCATAGTTAAATAAAAATGACCAATAAAAAAATAAAAATAAAAAAATTCAAAAGTATTTAAAATGGGTTGTTTATGATTTTATATGAATTATAAAATTTGTTTCGTTTAATTTGAACACTGCATGAATTATATAAAATTTTTTGAAGTTTTGAAATGAACTATACAATTAGCAGCGCCAGTCGTTAGCCTTGATTTGGCTCATTTGCCTGTTGCTGGTCCGATCTTGACGTCTTGATCGGCGATTGGTTGCGGTGGTCATGGCTTTGGTGAGCATTGGCAAGGCGCCGGCGCCCAATTTGCTCGCCATTGCCGGCGGTCGCTGCAACGAAGGAATTTGTTGGCGTGCCATCATTCTTGCAGGGCGAGCCAACTGAGGGGCGTGAAGCAAACGGTGACCAAACTACAATGGTAGCCAATTTTTTGGTATGGCAAACGACGGCTACAAACCAAACACGCCCTAGCTATCAGCGATCCAACTTGCGCTGACCAGAAAACATTCCACAGCAGCGCCACGGCAAGGCCCTGTACAATTCGTCTGAAAAAATATGAACAATATTAAAATATAAGAAGTTGAGATTTTTTTTAAAAAGGGTTTAAAAGATTAGAAAACCATAGTTTTTAAGATTTAAAAAACACTAAAAAATATATAAGTAATTATTAAGTGTTAGAATGTATGGCTCGTGTAATAATTTTTTGAGCCGTAGATTTTAATTAATCTAATATAATTTAAACGGACTGTCTATTAAAGTAGCAGTCTATTGTTCAAAACGTATGCTAACACCCCCCACCTAAGATCCTTACGCACGAATTACAACACGCGCATGGCCGGCGCCGAAATCAACTGAAACACAGATTAAAATCCAGTCTACTGTTAAATAGACTTATTAATCATGATTTAAATAAAATCTCGAGCCGATCGAACGTTACGACGTCAGAAGTACTCCATGAATGATAGTTTATGACCAGGAGCGGCGAGATTTCATCTTAGAGCGACGGCATTGGCACATACGTACCTCCCCGGGGACGAAGTCCGGGAAGTAGCTGGGCTCGTGGTGGCGCGTCATGCGGCCGCGCATGTAGGGGTCGCAGGAGACGTACAGGTTCTTGAGCACCACCGCCGCCGACCCGGGCGGCACGGCCAGGCGCGCGGCGCCGGCGACGACCTCCATGTCGTCCTCGGCGGGGAGCCCCGACTGCACGTACCTCCTCAGGACCACCCTCCTGTTCGCCACCTCCTCCTCCCCCGCCGCCGCCGCCGCCATTGCTAGCTCCTCCTGCTTGTGACCGCGAGCTTCTGCTTCCCAGATTTCGCGTGGTGGTGGCAGCGCCGGCTGCGGCTGCGGCTGCGCTGCGCGTGTGTGGCTGGTGATGGAGCGTACGGTGGCATCTTATATCTAAATTGCGCAGAAGAAAAGGAGAGGAAGAGTTACATTTTAGGGGCTCAAAGTCTCGAAGCAATTAACCAAACCTCCGTCTCTTTGGTGCTTTTTTTTTTTCAGCGTAAAGTTGAGTTGAGTTTTATTGTAGCAAAATTTGTTATTTTTATATAGCCTATATGTTTTAATAATTTGTAACAATTTTTTCAAGACTTTCAGTCTTCATATTAAAGATTTTAAAACTATTTTTTAATTATTTTTCAGTCACTTTAGGCCCCTTTTCGAGTACTCTCGATTTTTGCTACAGTAAAACTCAACTTTACTCAACACTGAGTGTGAAATCCTTTTCGGTGGGCTACTTGCATGGCACTCTCATTAGTTATGTTCATGGGCCACACGAATTTTTATTTTTATTTTTTAATTACTTGAGCACCGTATCACTTGTCGTGCCGAACAAGCCACTTGATAAGTCATCTCAAGGGTTATATATGCACCGGTTTTAAAATTTAGTGGGATATACATGATTTTTTAGTTAAGCGCTAGAATAGACAAGAGCAATTGTTCAATGTACGACAGTGGATTTTCCCTTTTCATATTTTTAAATTTATATAAACTAAAAGTATTGCATATGTAGTAACATTATGGTTTTTTTAAATTGTTGGCATAATTTATATAACTTAAAAAGGAGAGGTATGCTACCATTCTTCATAAACGACAACAACATGTAAATATTGTGATAGCGCGGATGGGAAGAGTTGATATATTGACGACACACAAGAGATTATGAGTATAAACTAAAGTTACATTTTTTTTTTCTAGAAGTCACACGATTTAGTCCTTTGTAGCTAAGGTTTTTGCTAGTTCTTTTTAAAGGTCCTACAATCATTTTAAAATATTTTTGGGTCTGATATTCATATCAAACTCATATAGAAGGCTCACAGCTTTCTTACATTACAATTTAAGCTGAATTCAGCCAACAAGGCCGACCCTCATCATGTCCCGCTGAATTAAAAAAAAAATCGACAGTAAATTTGATGCGCACATATAGGCCAGTAAATTTGATCTTTCTGATTTACACAGATCGCTCAAAAAAAAAATTGCACAGATGTTGAAGCAGCAAGAGGATGGTCATAATGCTGGCATGGTTCATTGCAGCCTCATTCAGTGGTGGTGGCTGAAGCTTTTTCAGGATTAGGAGAGGATTCTGGGAAGATATGTAGAGGAGTTTGTGAGATGGTAGGATTAGGAAGTTATTGGCACAATGATATGATTTTTCAGATATTAATTTGTCTATTTGGGATTTCTTTACTTTCCTTTGCTTCTGTTTCTTAGCAAACTTGTCAAAGCATCCTTTTGTCTCCTTTCCTGTAAATAATGGAAATTTACAACAACCACCTAGAAGTTTTCACTAAAATAAGATGGCGATTATTAGCGCGCAACGGGTACTGATTTGCATGGCCGATTATTAGCACGCAACGGCTGCGCATCGCATGGCCGCGTGATTAGCACAAATCAACGGCTGCTTTGCATGGCATACATATTTTTTTTTTTGCCCCACGCGCGTGTACCGTTGGGGCATGGGAACGGGATCCGGATCGTCTAACATTACACGGCAATGTTATGAGGTAAAATTCGTTCCATCTGAGCTTTTCATATGGTATCCAATGGTATCAGAACGAGTCTTCTATCACTTCACGTGGTCCATGACTTTTTGGCGGGCAGCAACTCCATGGCTTCACTCTTCAGGCCAGACTGTTTCCATCTTTTCCTTTTACCGCAAAATAACATGAGCATCCACATTCTTTACCATTTTACCGCCAAAACAACCTGGCCATACTCACACTACTACATAGCAACAGAAAGCTTTCTGATGTGAGAGTCCTCTTGTGATCTGCCTGCCAAAAAAAGCAAAGATCATTAGCTAATGGATAGTGCCAATGGAAACGCTGATGACTTAGCAACCAAATCAACCACTTCTACTAGGTAAGCAATATTTATACTCACAATTAGGCCCTGTTTGGAAGTGTAGTTATTTTGTAGTTTCTATGCAAAACCATGGTTTTCTTAAAAACCATGGTTTCTAAGACAATGAGGTGTTTGGATGCAACCTCAAAAACTCTGTTTTGAAAATCATGGTTTTAGCAAAACCGTAGTTTTTTTGGAGTTTTGTAGACTCCACTCCACACCAAAGTTTTCTAACTTGTACTAGCAAACCATGGTTTTCAAAACCATGGTTTTTCATGGTCATAGCAAAACACAAACCATGGTTTTACAAAATCATGGTTTTAAAAAACTCCACTTCCAAACAGGGCCTTACTCTCTCTCACACATGCAAATGAACCGATTTTTACCTCTTTTCTTATGCATTACTGAGACATGCTATATCCTTTCTCCTTCTCCTCTTGTGAACTGGTTTTTACCCCTTCACAAAGTTAACAATGGTGCGTATTTATAGGTCTAAACCAATACCTAGTTGGGTACCCTAAATTGGCATGACATTTAATACTGTTATTGAGGCTAAGAATTGTCTTATCAACCAAGTAGAAGAAACAATTGAGAAGTCTTCAAACCAACTACAGCAGCAGCAGAAACAACTATAAAAGCACATAACAACCACAGATATGTTGTTGGCCTAAATAAAAAGGAGACAAAAACAACTTCAGCAAAGAGAAAGAAGAATTGGAACGAAAAATATCACAACAAATCTAAGCAAACATCAGATCAAGCCAAATCTGATAAGCAAACTAATAGGGTACGCCACTAATAACTTAACAAAATTGTCTTTCAATTATTATGTATTATAATGAACTTTCTCATAGGGCACAAAGGTCAGTGAGCCAGCACAACCACCTCAATCAGCAGAGCAACACTCGAACAACAACGGCTTCGAATTTCTTGGGACCTACACACAGCTATTGATGGTATAATTTGCAAACATTTGACATTCTTTTTTCGGTTTTACTGCTTCTCAGGCGACTGATTTTTAAATAAGTCTCAATCGATTTTCATATAGCTAGATTCTACCTTTAAATCTTTTATATGTCCTATAAAGACATTTGATCAACAGTCTAAAAAATTGACTGAGAAATAAATAACTCTCAGGAGCCTGATGATAAGCTAGTCCCTTCTTTTTTACATGTCCATTTATATATAATTCACATAAAGCTCTGTTTCTTTTAGGGAGAAACGAGTGGAGAAGACTATAATTTTGAAGGTTCATTTGGGATTGCTCAGAACACCAACGCTAAAATAAACTAAATATCATATGCATGGATTGATTTTGCTTTAAAGGATGTAAGTATGCACATGGCTTTCTTTTGTAACTGATCTTAATTTGTCAGTTTCGAAATATCAAGCGCAGCTAGTATCTAGACTCATTTTGTAGGAGATATATACCCTATGTTGGGGATGACAGAGCTAGCATCAGGCACCCGACGAGCTCGCCTTGTTTCCCCATCGCCGCCATGTGAGCTCGCCCCGCCGCTGTTGTCGCCGACGTATGAGCTCGCCTCGCTATCGTCGCCGCTCTGCCGTGTGAGATCGACCCGCTGCCGTCTCTGCCGTCGCCGTGCCGTCGTGTGAGCCGCCCCGAAGCCGTCTCTGCCGTCGCGCCGCCGTATGAGCTTGCCCCGCCGTTGCGTTGCCATCGCCGGCCACTACTGGACTCTCGCCGGATTAGAGAAGAGAAATTGGATTGGGGATCGAGTGGATTGGTGATTTCTTTGCACGCCGAGGGCTCATTTGGCTGCAGGGGTGATAAACCCTGAGATAAAAATGCCCTCACGGGTTTTTTTTGCGTCATCAAGGATCCTAGGGATATTTCCCCTCGACCTCCTGTTCCCCAAACGGTGCTTTCCCGTGATGCATTTGCTGTTACACAAGAAAATGAGCTAAACATTTGCCAACCATTCACCAATCAACAATCATTTGCTAATCAATCATGCAAAACAATGCAGATTCAAACCATTCAAAACAATTTTGCAGATTCAAACCATTCAAAACGATGAAGATTTAAATCATTCAAAACGATCTTGCGATTCACTGATGCAAATCTGTATTTTTTTTTTCCCAACCAAAAATCCAACAAAATTGCAAGGAAAGAGGAGAGCTTGTCTTGCTTCTGCTAGAAGCGGCGAAGGCAGGGCGGTGGAGGCGGAGGGGGCGGAGACGGAGGCGATGGCGGCACGGAGGCGACGGCGACACGGAGGCGGAGGGGGCGGAGGCAGCGACGCCACGGAGGCGGAGGGGGCGGAGGCGGAGGCGGAGGCGTCACAGCGTCCGATCTTCTGGTTCTGCTTATGGTCTGAAGGAGTATAAGATTTCTTGTTCTGAACCGTAGATCCTATTTCCTCTGTTTCCATTTCTATTTTATAAATTTTCATACTGTATATGTGATGCATCATACCAAATTACCCATCATCTAATTCTGAATATACTGTTCTGATTGAAGGTTGAAGCGTCATACTTGCAGAGCCCAAAAAAAAACTGAAGGAATTTTTTCGGATAAGGAACAAAAAGAACCTAAATGAGATATACATGTTTTGCATTCCTGGATAAGATGGGCCGATGTTTCATAAATTATATTGTTGAGGTGACTTCTAGTTAGTGCAAGAGCACGAATCCAGTGAATCATGTTAGTTTTTTTTTTTTCTTGATCTGTTTCAGTGAAGCATATGCATCATAAGTTGACATGTAAGTCCATTGAGTACAGAACTGCAAAGATGCAACAAATGGAAATTGGGTTACTTGAAAGGTTAATTCCAAATCCTTTTTTCTGGAATTTATACTTTCATCAGGAAGTTGGCCACGTGCAAGAGCTAGATTCTTGCTTTGACAAGTTTGGTGCTTGTACATTATTGACATTCTGCTATGGATTGGCCATATCATTTGGAATATGAACCTTTAGATGCTTTGACTCTCGACATTTTGCTATCTAAAGGCCTTGTCACCTCAGACACTTGCAATAGGACAACGTTTTTCTCAGAGGGATCCTGGGGTCAATTAAGTCAAACATCAAGTTGGATGATTAAAATCCATTTTATTATACAAAAAAAATGATGATATTTTCCACTCATGTATATTTGACATTTTGCTACTCCAAAGAAATCTTGTAATGATTTTCCATTCCCCTATCACAATGACATGTGAGTTAAGATTTTTTTTTTATTGACAAATCACCACTAAACTTCAATCGTTGTGGTGGCGAATCATCAATTCCCCCATTTTATTATTCTAAGTTTTGTAGCACAGATTTTTTTAGAAATTTATTATCCTAAGTTTTGCAGAACGTAGGATTCCTCCCATTTGAGTAGTATATATGCAAATCTAGCAAGAGACACATGTCAAACAGAACATTATTTTACCAATAAAGCGATTGGCTTTGACCTTAAATCAAATTACAAGTCCGTATATGACCTATATGATATCACTTAGTCCTCTGGACTTGAATTTCCTTTTTTCAGCCACTTAAACTTATGTCTATTTGCACCATAATCTCAAAACCATTAGACGTTTCATTGAAGGTGAAGAAACGGTTAGTTCTCTATAAATAAAGTTTCAAAACTTTGACTTAGTACAAATGTAAAAGGACTACTATTTCATAATGGGGAGTAATAAACATGCCTTGTTAATATCTACGTGGCTTCGTAACTCCTAAAAATAATTTGATATTATTTCTTGAACAAAATTAAGCTGCCCGATTGATTTCTGGATCAAAATAACAAGTCCAGATGGTGTTCACCACTTTGTTTAAACCTAAACGAGATAGCTATTTTTTTTAGCAAACAATAGTTGAACCACACATTTTAAGAAAAATAGGGAAGGGATTTTTTAACTATTGTATTTGAGTCAAATTGGTCCGTAGATATAAAACCGGGTGAGATTGGTTCTTGAATTATCAAAACTGTGCCAATTTAGCCTTTTTACCGGTCAATCCTAGTTTTGTGGGTGCTTTTTAAATATGATGTGGTGTCCATATGGAGGGTTTTTGCGTCCATGTGATATCCACATCAAGCGATCCTCTCCATTGCCCCTGTAAATTTATCTCTCTGTTCTATCTTAGCGTCATTAGATGTCCCATTGTTGAAAATCACAACATGAATGGCACATTAGTAAAGATCACTCACAAAACTGGAATTGACTAGTCAAGAGACGAAATTGACATAATTTGAAAAGTTCAAGGATCAAAATCATCCGATTTTCACGGCCGAGGTGCTCATCAAGAAGGGTTAGCCTCACAATCCCATATGTTGCCTTTGTCAGGCAAACTTGGAGACAACCGACCATCTGACCTCGTCTTGTCCCTTCTCTAACAGCATTTGGATCCAGGTGCTAGCAACCCACTTCGCGTACATTCGACCTCCAACTAGAAACCATTCTACTTGGTGGCTCCAAAAGTCACCAAGGAATTCGCACCTCGAATCGTAAGGCCTTTGGTGGTTTGGTGATAACAACCGTCCGGAATATCTGGAAGGAGCGTAACCGCCATATTTTTGAAGGATAGTTTCTCGCAACCCCTATGGTGGTCTCCCTCGTTAGGGATGAGACGTTGTTGGGGCCTTTTGGCCAGCCATGTAAATAATGAGTCGTATGCTAGAGTTATACTTTTGTAAATATTTCTCCCTTCTTAATGAAATGGCAAAGCGCCTGCGCCTTTTCGATAAAAAAAAATCATCCGATTTTGTACCACGTGGACAGATTTAAGGACCGATTCGGTATGACACTTTTTTTCAGGAAAATATCATCACATGTAAGTACAGAATAGCTTTCGCAAAGATCTTATCATCTGAACCGTGAGATCAATATACGTAGAAAACATGTTCCTATATGATGCCAGTGCTACCCATGCTTGGTTCCCAAGGAGCACTACAAACTCGTTGAGTGATAATCCTTCTCATTGAGATAATTTAGATCCCAAAAATGTTTTCACGTTAGCATCATAAGAAGCTGCAACTGGCACACCCTAAATTAGCCCCCCAATTAATTTCACATATATCCAATCAATCTAGGAAGCAGATCTCCTAAATCCACGCTTATCCTTTGAAAACTGATTTGGCTAAGCTAGGATTTTCTTGAAAAGACTGCATGCCACAGAATATATTCTATATGGAGGGAAAGGTCAGAACTGTGCCATGCAAATTGCGGATTGCTACACAGAAATAGATTAAGTGGCAATCACTATCTGATTCCTCTTAGATCTTGCCCACATTATAAATACTTCAGGCAACCTAGCTAGATGTAATGGCAAACCAAGGCAGAAACTAGCAAGAGTAAACAAGTGAAGAGGGTAGCCTTACATGGAGATGAGGAGTCATCTCTATTAGCCAAGAATGGCTTGCCTACGCCCACTCCTTTGTTCATCCTTGGGACAAGAGTCCTGATGAAGGATGAAATGTGGCTGCATGGACAAGCCTTCTTGGCTAGGAGAGTGATCCTCACCCCCCATGCTAGGCTATCCCTCTTTCCAATTCTCAACTTCCCTTCGCATCCTGTCTTTTGTTCAAAAAAAAAAAACTTCCCTTCGCATTAGGATTCACCATGTGCTTGATCCTGTTGTAAATTCAGTTCTTCGGTCCAAGATAGGGTTCAAATCATCCATCCATATAACAATCCAGTTATCTAGAAGCATTGCTCGAAGGAGCGAAGGTGAAAGAGGGGCAAGGGTATGAAATTCCAACAAAATTTCAAGCAATCCCTCTGCAAATTGAGAGAACTCTTTCTATTTCTGTGCTTAACCATTTCTAGTGATATAATACAATAAAATCCCAAAATACAAAAAGGTGTTGCCATTTTAATGGTTTCACAAAACTACAAGCCTTATTACGTGCCTATATCACAAGATCTTTAACTAACCCAAGCTCTTTTATAATACATGAAACTCAATTTCATTTCTCTTGATCCAACGATTCGTTTAAATATACTACAATTAACTCATTGGTATGACTAGTATAGATCTTCTAACCAAATGGTTGGTCCTAGATACATACTAGCGCAATATACTATCTCCCGTAAATGCTTGACATACTACCTCACATATCTCGATGTTAAACTGACCAATACAATCCATAATTTGTTCGTTTCTTCGTGATAAAAAAAAAAAAATTCTCTTTCCTAGCTTATCCATGAAAATACTTATAGGCTAAAAAGGCATCGGATACATATAGTGTCCATAAAAAAAGTTAATGACTTATCTAAGCCACTTATCATAAATCCGATGCGCTAGATGTGATGTTAGAATGTTATCACCTGATGAATGTTATTAAATATGTGCCTTAAATAATTATCACACAATTGAGAGTAAAGTAAAGCAAATTTGCGGAATAGTGCCCTGTAGTAAATATGTCAGTGGAACTACCCATGCTTGCTCAACTTTCCACCGCGCATTCTCTTTTTAAATAATAAATTATAATATGAACCGTAATTTGATGTAATAATTTAAGGGCTGATCGACTTCTCATTAGGCGATTGAGACTTATTTAGCTCTCAGTCAATTTTCTGAGCCGTTGATCAAACACCTCCATAGGGCACATAAAAGATCCAACGAACATCTACGTAGGTGAGAAAATTGACTGGGAGATAAATAAGTCTCATCGTCTGATAACTAGCAAAGGTGTTTAACATTTACCACTCTAAAGATTTGCATCTCGCTAGGTGGCAAATCTTAAACTATGGATCTTTAGGAGTAGCATACATAAAATCTCCTCAATTTCAATCCGAACAATCCAGGGAGAAGGCAGACAATGAATGAGGTTGACTAAGCAACAATAGATTATGCTTAAAACTCGGGTATTTCAAAAAACAAAATTCATAATTTATGTAATTATATAATAAAATAAGTGATTCTTTAGGAAAACGTAAGAACTCATGCAACACTACAACAAACATGTCGCAGGGATTGGGTGTATCACCCCTGCAACACTACTCCTAACATCACAATCTCTACAATTTGTCACTCCTATCTAATTTCAGCGAATATTATTTTCCTTTAACAAAATTAGATATGTGTGGAATGTCTGTTTTTGCCTTTGCTACTGCTCAGTATTATGAAAACATTGTGGCATATCCGTCACAATAGTCATCCATGTGTTTATTTAGACCTTGTTTATTTGAGGTAAAAGTTACTGAAAACTTTAATCTGAAAAAATTATGACCCTTCCAAAGACGTATTAAAGAGTTCAAACTCTAATAAGGACTATTTTAAAAACTAGAAAGTATTACATCATTTAACTTATAAAAACAACAAATTTTCATTTAATTTAATTTAAACTAAGCTAAGATAAACAAGGCCTAAATGAAAAGATACACGTTTCACACGTCCAATCTAGCGAAAGAGAGAGAGTATGGGCTGAAATTAAAGAATAAGCGGCAAATTGCAAAAGGTAGGGATAAGACCGGTAAAATTCATCAAGTTTTTTTTTAAAAAAAACCGTCCGGTCCGAACCGAAGATGCCGAGTTCGGGGCTTCGGGCAGACTGGTCGAGTCTCCTCAGTCCACGTCCACGTCGACGTGTATCCTCCGCCGGCGTCTCCTCCGTCCTCCCGCCGGCGCGCTGCCGCCGCGCCCGCCCACCGCGTTCGCCTCGAGCGGCCACGACCACGGCCACCCGCCGCCCTAGAAGCTGCTCCACCCTCACCCCTCCTCGCGCGCTCACGGTGAGCTCACGTCCCCCACGTCCCGTCCCACCCTCACCACCGCTGCGAGCGTAATCGAGCTACCCTAGCCGACCGAGCCTGCCGCCGGCATGCTCGAGCTACCCTCGAGCCTAATCGGGAGCCCGCGCACCTGATTTCGCCTCTCCGGGCTCCGGCTCCCCCAAGCGTCGCGTCTGCGCGGGGTGACGTTGCTTTTTCCTGCTACACCTTCATGACCGTGGTCGATTTTGGTTTTGTTAGTTGATTTTGTCTTTGACCTGTAACAAACCCACAGAGAGAGATTCTTTCCAGCTGGTTAGTTCTTGCATGTGTCCAATCTCCATGAGCCCATGCTTTGCTTGGATTGGGCTGGATCGAGCCGGGTTAGCCGCATAGCATACCTGCTTGCTTGCTGGCGTTACTAATATGCAGTTCCTAGTGACATAGGAGTGTGTAGCCTTCATTGCTGGCGATCTTCTATAGTAGCAACGATGAATTGCGTGATCCATATGCGCAGATACTGGTATAGACTGATGGAGGGTACAAGGAATGAAGGCGATGAGTTGATTGCCGACTATGTTGATTGCCTCATGTCCTTGGACACAAATGCCCGGCCTGGCCAGAACGATAATCTAATTCTTGAGGCTCCTGTTGTGGAATCAACCACAGCTACCTCAGTTGGCGGTACTAAAGGGAAGAATGCCACAGAAGAGTTTGGTCCTTATGATGATCCTAGCGAGGAGCCGGTGCTGGGTATGACATTTCAGTCTGATGAAGCGGCAAAGGTGTTCTACAATGAGTATGCTAGGCGCCTCGGCTTCCCCTTCCGTGTCGGTAGGTCTCGGCGTTCGAAAGGCACAGAGGAGATTGTCATCATGAAGAGGTTTGTCTGCTCAAGGGAAGGCATGTACAGGAAGAAAGAGCCATCGTCAGGTCAGGGTGCAAAGAAGCGTGAGAGGATGTCTATGCGGGAAGGCTGCAATGCTATGATGGAGGTGGTCAGGGAAGTGGACCATTGGGTTGTTTCCAAGCTTGAAAAGGCTCACAATCATAACCTTGGCACTTGTAGCAGAGTTGGGTATCTACGTTCTAGAGGTTTGCTTGACACCTCGAATAAGATCACCATGATGGGCTCTGATGCGATGGGCTTTCTGAGGCAGAATGTTCTTGGGGAAGGCGGAGACGCTCAGGGTCTCTTCGATTATCTAAAAAAGACGCAAGTCAGTGACCCTGCTTTCTTTCATGCCATACAAGTAGACAAGAACAGCTGTGTGATGAATGTTTTCTGGGCTGACGCTAGAGCTAAAAGGGCTTATCAACATTTTGGGGATTCTGTTACATTTGACACAACATACAAGAAGAACAAGTATATGATGCCCTTTGTTACCTTTTCAGGAGTCAACCATCATGTTCAGCCTGTTATATTTGGATGTGCATTGCTTATGGAAGAGAGTGAATTCTCATTTGTGTGGCTATTTGAAACATGGCTAGAAGCAATGGGTGGGAAGGCACCATGTTCACTAGTTACTGACCAAAATCGGGCCCTGAAAGCTGCAGTTGGAAAGGTTTTTCCGAATACCTGTCACCGTTTCTGCAAGTGGTATATTTTGGGTAAAACGAAGCAGAAATTGTCTCATACATACTTAGAGCATCCTACCCTAAGAGATGAGGTTGAAAGCTGTGTTATTGAGTCTGAAACTATCGCTACATTTGAAACAATTTGGATGGCAATCCTTGATAAATATGACTTGAGAAAGAATGCATGGCTTCAAGCAATATACAATATACGTCAGAAATGGGTTCCTTTGTATCAGATGGATACATTCTTTGCAGAAATATCTTCAGCACAGAAATTAGAAACCATGAATGATTTTTATAAAAAATATTTCAATACGAAGACAACACTGGAAGTTTTTCTTACTCAATTTGATTTGAGCATGGCAAACAGATATGAGGATGAAGTAAAAGCTGATTTGGACACTTCTTTAAATAAGGCAACTACAAAGACTGCATCACTAATAGAAAAACAAGCAGCAAACATCTACACCAAAGTAGTTTTCAGTAAATTTCAGGAGGAATTCACCGAGTCTTTGGGGTTTATTATTCAGAAAACTAAAGATGGCTGCATAAGCAACTACAGCATCATGAAAGATGAAGATTCATCAGATAAATTCTGTGTGACTTATAATTCTTCCAATAAGATGGCAAACTGTAGTTGCAAGTACTTCGAGTTCTCAGGTATTTTATGTCGTCATATTCTTGGAGTATTCCTAATAGTTGATCCACGTATACTTCCTCCTGATTACTTTCTGAAACGATGGACAAAGAAGGCCAGAGATCATGATTTATTAGAAGATAGCAATGATAACTACCATGAGGATGCTTGCCAGTCCATTACAAGCCGTTACAATGTCCTATGTTCTGATGCCATCAGATGTGCTGAGAAAGGATCTGGATCAGAGTCAGTGTACAAAGCAGCAAAAGATATCTTACAGAAGGCGTATGAAGAGATTATTGCTTATGAAAGAAATCATGGTAGGGTATCACAAAGGGATGCGATAAACATCAATGAGGATGTCACAATAGATGATGCCATGAATGATCAGTCTTTGCCAGATTCTGGACGGAAGGTATGCTCAGCATTAAAATCGTATAAAGCATCAGGAGAATAAAATTCGTAACATTATTTACAAGCGCAAAGTTGGCTGTTGGTATTAGTAATTACTGTTTTGCTTGATAAAAAAGAGTTCTGTGGTGCTTTGTGCCATGTTATGAATATAATATTAACTGGTTGGAATGAATGTAAACAGAACTTAGGCCATATCTTTTACTTTTTGAGATGAACTTTATGTGGTTCACTGAAACTTAATGCTTCCAGTTTTTTTAGTGACTAACAATAGGATATCACAAAACATTCTCTCCAAAGTGAATTTATCAGTTATCATCAGATGGGAGTTAAGCAGCAAGCTAACAATTATGCATCTTGCTTCCCTTTTCAGGTGACTAATTTGCTAGGCCAGTTTCTCGGCTCCTCTTGGTCTCCTGTCTGAATGTATATTTCATCTTTATTTTTGGAGATGACGATGTGATTTACCACAAATATGTGCTATGATAATCTCCAATTTCTATTTGCTAGTGGAGATCAGCATGCAGACCATACAAAATGGAGTGTTCTCATTGATGGTAGATGAAAATGATTATTGCCACCTATAAGGCTGTCTTCCATGCTATACAGATTTTTTTTCCCCTGAGCAGCTGTAATGTTTCATTTCCAGAATGCTCGTCGCGTGGCCAGAATCGAAATACTGATAACTTGTTTGAAGATCCAATCACCTCTGGACTTGTGAGCTTCTTTTGGCTTGGATTGAAATAGTGCATGCTGCTGCTGTATGGCTGTAGCTACTAAAGGTAAGCACATGTATTTTCATCTAATGATCTGCTACTTCAATTTTAAGAGCATGTTCCGAGTGACATATAATCGAAAAGAAAAAATGATTTTGACTTTTTCAGTCCAGTTTTTTATTATCATGAAGCCAGCTCTAAAAGTTTTTTAAAAATAACATAAACAAAGCAGAATAGCTTTGATAAACATATTCAAGAATCTCTCAAAGTCCATCTTAGCATCTAGCTCACTTCAGATTAGCCAGTCACTCACTCTAAACACGCTTTTTATTATGCTGACAGCTCACTGAATGTCTTTGTGCCATCACACAAAGATGGATTCGTGCTTGGTTTTCTAGAGATGAGGGATCGGATAATTTTGGCATTGGATAAGGGGGTGAAATATTTTCTAAAAGAGAAAAATGTGATTCTTTTAATGTCCTTTTCCAGAAAGATTTCTTAACGAGGCAGATTTCACTATTTCAGAGGTAGGGAGGGAAGCTGTTCCCTAGTTCTTACACCCTCCTTGTATTGTCCAAAGTAATCTTCATTTTTAGGTCCTTGCTTTGTCAAAAGTGATCCCAAAGAAAAAAAGAAGCGGTTTTAGTGTAATCGAAGGGTGAATGTATCTTGTTACTCTCATGCATGATGTCATATCCTTGACCAAAGTAAGGCTTGATGGAGATGCACTTTCATGATGAATGATTTGCCAATACTGTGTTTACAAAATTCTGTAAATTTGCAGCATAATCTTTTGATAGTGGTTGGAGCTTGACCATTACATCTAGTTGTTTTTCTCGTGTCTTATGTTGCGCTGGATAACGCAGCAGCTATGTGGGCACTGATAGCCAACTTTCTTGAGTCGACTCGTTTCAAGATTATGGCCGCCGGTATGTTGTGTTTTCATGAGCTGCTGTAGCTCAATGGCTTCCTGGCAGTCCCAACAGGAAGGGAGGGTAAGTTCAATGGTACTTTAATTTAATATGAACATAACACTGGAACAATAAAATAGAAAAAGAGAAAAAACTGATAAATAGTGTTAAGCCTGCCGTAGTTAGGTACCATTAGACATGTTCTAACACCAAGATAGGTGTCACCGAAGGACTGCAGATCTCAGAAGCAGCAAGTGGTTATTTATGTGTTTTTTTGGACATGCTCTAACGCCAAGATAGGTGTAACCGAAGGAGTGCAGATCTCAGAAGCAGCCAGTGGTTATTTGACAAACTACTTGGGCCGCATGACAATCTCAAAACACCCAGATAATGAAAAAAAACTGGCATTCCATATTACATATGGACATGCAAGCTTATTATTCCTTATTATTCCCCCTTCTATATGCACGCAAGCTTATGTCCCCGTTGTGTACAAAGAAATACATGCTAAAAGTCCCATCTTTTCTTCACTCGGAACAATACAATTGAATTTTGTATATTGTCCTGAGGAACTTTAAGTGTGAGCTGAACTTTTGCCTTCATAGGCACCTCCTTTGTCTTGCCGCCTGCATCTCCAACCTACAAAACATGATGGAATTATCACATCTACTGCTTCCAATATGTGTATTGCAACAAAGAGTTAATTAAGGCCCTGTTCTTTTGAGCTGATCTGAACAATTGAATGGTTGAAATGACTAAACTTCAAGAGCTTCTCGAGGTAGTCTTGAGATTCGAATCCATTTCGTTTGACTTGCTTTTTAAAGCATTAGAACCCATCTTCAAAACAGCTAAAAAAACGGACCCAAAAATCTCAAACCATATGCACTTTCGAAACGTAGATAAGTTATTAAGCTGTTAAGCCGTTAAGCTGTTAAGCTGAAAAGAACTGAGCCTAAATCTTAATTCAGTCAGCAGGCTCTTAACATTTGTTACTTGAGGAAATGCTAAAAACAGCAGAAAAGCTGTTAGCATAAAACAAGTGTGAATGCCTTACCCAAAGAGACGCCCATCCAAGTCTTTCGTCCGACTCATAACCAGCTTTCCACTTGACATGCTTGCTAGCCTTGTGTTTGTAGACAGCACTCCAGTAGTTTGTGTCAAAATTGTACATATAGCTAAAAATGACACGGCGCCACACAAGCATTAAGATAAGCAGGGCGTCTCAAGAGTCAAGACCACCAATGCATCTTTACTCCCTATGCATCCTAATGCCCAGGAACACACATGGCTACAAGTATCAACTCAGAACAGAACAGAACAGTGTGAACAGCTATCATTATATGATCTTTCCAGCATAGATTAGCTACTGCCATGTGTAGAGATGTTATTATGAAACTGTATAACTAATTGAATTTTAATGCAAATATGTCCACAGCTACACAATCTTAATTTACCTCAACTTGTCTGAAGGAGTTAACTGGCGCTTAAATGAGAAAGATAATGAATTTGAAGGTAATAAGATGCTGGGAATAAATGATAGATCGTCATCCTATGAAATACAACAAACAGTTCATTATGAGCAGCACGAGCAAATAAGGATGAAGCCAGACCCAGCTGAGAGAAGTTTTACCTTGTAGCGATATTTTATGTTCATTTCATTATCATTGTATAACGCGGTGCAAACTCCATTCAGAACATGAGACTTCATTAAACCATTCACTGACAAAACTTTCTCACCCTCCTCCAGTTTCTTCTCCTTAACTGAAACTTCGCCATTGGGAAAGACGAAGGTTGCTCTTGGCTACACAGAAAATAGCTATAATTTAACTTTTCTAAGTGATAAAATCATACATGTGTTATAAAGTATAAGTGCATTGCCCACCTTTCCCCCATTAGCTTAGGCTTTTGGGTGAACTGGTCGGTGAATGCAACTTAATATGGTATCAAAGTCAAATGTCCCGAGTTCAAATCCTGGCCAACACAATTAAATAAATCGACCACTCCTATTTCATGTCTGAGACTCGAGGGGGAGCCTCCACGTGAGGGGGGTGTTGGAAAGTATAAGTGCATTACCCACCCTTGCTCATTAGCTTAGACTTTTGGGTAAACAAGTTGGTGCATGCAAATTAGTAATTAAATAAATCGTCCACTTCTATTCCACGTCTAAGATCTGAGGGGAAAGTATAAATGCATTGCCTACCCTTCCCCATTAGCTTAGGCTTTTGGATGAACTCATCGCTGCATGTAACTTAATAAAAATTAAATAAGTCGCCTAATCCTATTTTATGTCTAAGGCCCGAGGGAAAAGTATATGAGCATTGCCCACTCTTCCCCTATCGAATTAGGCTTTTGGGTGAACTGGTTGGTGCATACAACTTAAAAATTAAAAAGCCATCCACTCTTATTCCACATCTAAGGCCCGAGGGAAGCCTTAATAAATAAATAAATAAGTCGTCCACTCCTATTCCACACCTATTCCACATCTAAGCACCGAGAGGGAGCCTCCACATAAGGGGGAGTGTTGGAAAGTATAACTATTAAGTGCATTGCCCACCTTTTCCCATGATGATGAAATTTCCTAACATTACCCGAGCCTATCGGCCACGGCTATATACTTGTTGAATACATCAGTGTTACTCGACCCGACATCTCTTTTCTTATGTTGTTCATATCTCGAGTCAGTTTGTGTCTTCTACTAAGCTCCACTATAATTACCTTCTTCGTGTTTTGCGCTACTTGCATAGCACTATTTTCCACCTTCTCTTTCCTAACTCTTTACAATTTCTTACTTACTCCGATGCTACCTAGGCTGGGGATCCTTCTGAGTGTTAGTCTCTTTCTTGCTATTGTGTTTTTCTTGATGATTCTCTTATTGCTTGGAAGATTAAGAAACAGATGGTAGTTTCTCGTTCGAGTGCAGAAGCTGAATTGCGTGCTATGGCTTTTTTTTACGGTAGAAGTTACTTAGTTGCATTGTTTACTTGAAGATTTTGGTGTTTTCGTCACTAAACCGATTTTTCTTTTGTCTTACAGCACAGGAGCTATTGGTATTGCCCGTGATCCAGTAAATCATGAGCTTACCAAGCATGTTGGTGTAGATGCTTCCTATGTGTGACCACGGGTTCGGGAGAATGTTGTGGCTCTTGAGCATTTGACTTTTGATATTCAGCTTGCAGATTTCTTCACTAAGACACAAATTCAACAACGTCACAGTTTGTCTCTCCAAACTTAGGCCGCGTGCGTTTGAGCATGCCGTAGCGTTGCGTAGCGTTGCGAGCGCGCGGGCAGCGGCGGGATTTTGAATCCGCACGCTACGCAACGCCATATTGCGCAACGCCTTAGTATTGTTGATCCACCATGAGTTTGAGAGGGGGAGTGTTAGATATATATGTACTATGTATATGGGTTGTGTATATGGGCTTTGGCCCATCTCCCTGTTATACTAGGTTTCCCTATGTATATATACTAGCCTCTTGGCCCCCATATTAATACGAGCGCTATTTGTGACAACATGATCTTTCTATTTCCCATCAACTATAGCTTAGAGAAACTTGTGTTGTTCATAAGTCATTAGTAGAAATACATAACAATTTTTGGGGAAATTGTCAAAAGAAGGACAACACATTTATTGGCAGTCTAGGGGGAATAAGATTGCACAACTATACAGTTTTTTTTTCAGAACTAACAATTTTTTTAGTATTTCTCTGAATTTTAAAATACTGACCAATCCATCAGGGGGAACCACGGATGACAATTCAATCTTGCATGATGAATCTCCCAAATCTGTAGTTACTGCCACTTCTCCTTGTTGCTCCTGAGAAAAGAAATGTGATCAACTGTATTATGAAATAGTGTAACATGCTGAGTAGTCACATACATATTTGTAGCACAGTGTACAGCAAACTGTATAATAATGAAGTGTTCCAAAGTACTGAGTGATGTTGGTTAAAGTTTGTGGTTTGCATTGGGAGAGAAAATGTAAATGACATATATTTACCCTTTGTTCATCATTTCTCCTATTTCATTCATCTCAAAAATAAAAAGGTAAAGGCCAAATCAAGTATGAATCACCAAGCCGAATTGAGTATAAAACGCTTGCTGTTATCATTGTAGAATGATATTGATATTTATACAATGGGTAAACATGGAAAAACAATTATGAATGAATACTGCTACTACTTGTGCAATGTAGAAAGAACGCATGATAATTGATAGCAGATTCAATATTGTTATACTGTTATCATATGTAATCTTCATTGATTGAAGGTGTTATAACATAAAACTAACTAAAGCATCAAATGCATGTTGTTCCCATTTTTCAATGATATTATAATGATAGATCATTGGTCAGCAACTGAAGACCAACTTTTTGCTGCAACCAATGGAACCCGCGGGTGTTCTCCTATGATTTTTCTAAAAGCATTCATCTTTATATCTACGTATTTCTTATACAAGATAAATAGAAATTGACAGAATTTGATTTTAAACAAAATATTTATATACATTGCAGATGAAGGGCCCTTCAGAGCTCATGTCTTAATCAAATGCAAGCACGGTGTGTATAGGAGATAAGAGTCCTTGCTATAGTAGGAGATAAGAGTCCTTGCCCTATGCAGCCTTTCCTGCTTTATCTATGGTTTACATTATACCCTATACAAGCCCTTGGCCTTCAGATCAATACAAGTGCTATTCATAACGGGGCCTACCAAGAACTTATTGTGGTTCACCAATTCAAACTGCAGGGCAGATAAAAGCTGCCCACCAAGCTTTCATTGCCATATCTCATTCTTTATGCGGATTAAACAGGGTCCTGTTTTTATAAAAAGAATAAGTGCTTTCTCTGTGGACTCTTTCCTACAAAAATGAAGTGCTTTCAGAACTGCCCCTAGGGCAGGTGGTAACGTGTTTGGAAGCCCACCACCCAGGTTTAAATCCCCACCGGCCAATAAAAAATTGAGTCTCACTCTTGAGGATGTGTTATATCTGTGGGACCAAATCGCCGAATTCCCGTATAAGAAAATAATGAAGTGCCTTACTAATGGAATCATTTTTATTGATGCAAACACTGAAGGAACTAAAAAGGAACTTCAGTCTTGTTGGCCTATACGATGCATATCTCCTCAACATGAAAACTAGGGAAGTAACACAGACTCATTTTTAAGTTCGAAGAAGTTTGAGTTGAAATCATTTGATCACCTGTTGTTACTGTTGAGTAACCAAAATATTTATTCTGAATACATCTTTGGTGTCATAATTCACAAATGGACAGCCTTCAGAGTTCAGTGAAGAAATGTTCCTTCCAAGTCCACTACCAATCAATACTTAACAAGATAAAGTTTTCTGTTTCCATTACAAATACTTTGTTAACAATGCTGATGGTTTGGTTTGGTTTTGGTACAAGAGACATGCAGATGTAAACAAGGTGAAGACACACGCTCATCCTATTAAAAGGAGAGAGATTTTTACAAAATCTTTATAATTTCCTTTTACATACGATGAAGTCAAATTAATAAAACAGCTTCTGGAAAACTAAATCACAGAAACATATTGGAGATGATTAGAACTTCTCTATGTACACACCTTTCTACTATGGTACTTCAGTTGAAAGCACCTATCCAAGTCAATACATGAAACAATAGATTTGTCATACTCATAATTGCAAGACAAAGACAAACAATGTGCCGAACAGCCGATATGAATATATGATTGTTCTCCATTCTGAAAATTCTGAAACATAAGGAAATCTCAGAAAATCACACAGTACTGCTATATATAAACAATAAGCACCACTATCAACTTCAAAAAAATCATTTTGAGCAAAAAATAGCTCTGCAACATATGGATTTTTGGATCACAACACACTGGAATACTAGATATCGGAAAATTTAAAATGTCGCTGTAAGGACAAAATGTTTAACTGCTCTGCATTCAAGCCCATGTAATCAACAGTCAACACAGCTTTGTTCACATAAAGTAATAAGACAATAGCTTCTAGCGCTGTTACCTTTATGTTCGCCTATTATTCAGTGACACAAAACTATCCACCCTAATTGATTTGTGAAGATAGTCCTCGATATGGTTTCTCAGCTCAAGACCCCTGTTTGTTCCAGTGTCAGCTGTAGTATGTTCTTGTTTATTTGCAAAAGCTCAAAGCAATACAACTCAAAGTAATCCACCTGCATGCATTGATGTTCTCATATCATCCATGTGCTCAACCATTTATGCGCTGGAGCGACCGTTTTGTCTTTTGTGCCGAAGCAATTTATAAAGCACAGGCCAAAACCGGTGAAATCAAGGGGCATTACTTGAATGCGACCGCAGGTACATGCAAAGAAATGATTAAGAGAACTGTATTTGCGAGGGAATTAGGGGTTCCTGATCCCGCATGATGTGCACCCATTGAGAAAACAGTTTTTTGCCACTTGTGTAGTCATACCTCGACAGTTAGGAGACAACTAAAACATATAGATTTATATGTCTATATTACATGTTTGAGCTTATGCATTAGAGTTGATCCAACCTTTTACTTCATTAATTTATGCAACACATGTTAGCTAAAAATATATTTTCAAAACTTGAACCAATTACCATCATCAGAAAGCAGACCTGAGATGTCCTTTTTTTCTTTCTCCCCAACCCCAGCACAAGAATATCTAGTCCTTTATCACCTTTCAGTGTTTCCGGATAACTCCCACTCAAGAGACACTTTCTAGCTATATAGTAGATACCGCTACTGGAAAAACTTTAACTTTCACTGGTTTGCCCACTTATATCGCTCATTTATCCAAAGTGAAATGCATTCCCACTTCTATTTGCAATTTCACATTTCTAAAAAATATATAAAATTCTATTGATTCCCAGTTTCAGTTTCCAGCCTCCAGAATTACACATATCCCACGTATTTTCCTGCCTTATCATATGCACAAATGCAACACAGAGAGAGTCAGTCGAGCAACCACACTTGCCATCGCAATTCACAAGGAGGACTGAAGAAAACACGCCTAAGCAACCAAAGGCCGTACCTTGGTGTTGTGCGCGGCCCGCAGGCGCAGTGAGCCGGCAAGGTCGGCGGCGCCACGCAGCACGGCGCCCCGGGAGGCCGGGTCAACGACGACGGAGAAGTTCCGCGCCAGGAGCGCGATCTCGGGAGGCGGCCCCCCTCCGGCGCCCCCGTGGTGGAGGCGGAGGCGGAGCTTGGCGAGGCCGTCCAGGACGCGGCAAGAGAGGCGGTGGGAGAAGAGCCGGCGCTCGCTGTCGAACTCCGAGGTCACACGGACGGGCGGTCGCCGCCGCAGGAGCCCGGTCTCCGGAGGGGGCGGGGGCGCGCTCGGGGCTGCGTGGGGGACGCCGCCGCCGGCGTCTTCGTCCATGGGAGGGGGAGGGGGAGGGGCCGGCACGGAGAGGAGCGCGGGCGCCGCCATGCGGGGCGACGCGTATAGGAGTGGTGGCGGCAGGAGGCGGCAGTGTAGGAATGAAGAGGACACGCGGCGACCGTTGCGTGCTAGAAGGATATATGGTGGATGGTGATTCGAAATTTTGAATTCAATCCTTCTTCTTTCCTGGACTTTGAAATTTTCAAATCATGTCACCATTTAAACTTTTGGTGTAAAAGCGGTAGCTCTACATTTGTACGTGGAAAGTTGGTATGGTACAAAGACAACGATGATAAAGTCAATTTGCAAGCTCGATGACACGCTGAGAGCAAAAGCTGGCAACTTTTGACCTTCTTTCCCGCAAATTAAAACATAAGCCAGCACAAAACTATGATAAGAGTATCATTGTTTTATTAAAAACATCACACAACTTTGTATCATATACGGAACTAATCATCCGCCTTCAATGCCTTGTACACGATGACCTTTGATACACAACGGCACCTTCACGTCACATTCTCGACTTGATCACGTCATGAGACTCTCCCGCCATATCAACTTTGGCTTGATCATCATCCCAACGATCTTTTCATCAAATTGATTTTGACTTTGTTCTCAACTCTTGCTGAAGGCTTATCTTTTTTATCTCGACTTAGCTATCATCTCTCAACACAACTTCGGTTGTCGTATCTCTCTATGGAACCTATTGTTTTCTCAGCACCCAATATATGGAACCTATTTTTTTCTCAGCAGCCAATAGAATATTAGTCTAACACTTTGCAAACATGATTGAGTTTTCATCTGTTCAATAAAAATTAAGCTCAACACGTATTTCACATGCAACCGTGAAAACACTCGACGTATTAAAACTATCAAAATACATTTATAAATAAAAAATAAATCTATATGCGTTAGAGAGAAGAAAGCCAAATAAATTATAGACAATTACTATCAAGGCAAAAGATATTTTCTAATCTCCCATCTTCACAAGAGCATAAATGATTATATATCTCAACAAGCACACATGTATATATAAGGTAAAGGATATGCGAAGATATTGATCCAATAAATGAGTGACACATAGAGACATGGGTCAATATAGGAGAAATACAATTAAGTATTAAACTCGCATGGGAAGTGCGTGTAAGAATATATGAGAGTTTATATGCACATAGCCAATAAAACAAGGTGATATCTATCTGGTGAATCAATTAGAGTATCACTAACATATGACATATATGAGCAAAGATCCTCTAAAGCAAGCAATCAACATGTCTATGGAATATACAAGATATGCACTTATGCATATGGTTAAGTAGATATGTCATGAGAACAAGTGCTTGCAAGCACATGCATAATCAAATAAAAACAAGTGCTTGCATTGGAGGAATGCACTAGGCAAAATAAGTGGAATATCAAAATTCATACATTGATTTTGCATATTCAACCTTTTCAACGGATGGGTAACTTATTCATTTGACGACATAAGTTTTTTTCTTTAAATAAGATGAAACTAAAGCAATCTTAACAATAAACATATTAGTTTCATAACAATAAGCATATTTGAGCATCACCAAAACCACATAAGAGTTACCTTAAACTTTCAGAGATGGCTACATAATAGATGATAGTTAGACTGTAAAAAGCAAAGTCTTTAACTTTTCAATTGGCCTAGAACATCGACAACAGGTTCCCTAAAAAGTTCTCTAAAATATTATTGTGGACAATCTCAGTCTTTATAACGATCTAGCAGAGTCTATCTTAGACTTTATATTTAGAGACTCCCTCAAAGTATCTATATTTAGACTCTATAGAGAATCTATATGTCTTTTCAAAAATAGAAACTTTCCTAAAGATAATAGAAATATAAAAAACAAATAGTAATTTAGAGAAGGATATCGAGAACCAGAACGAAATAAAGATCCAGCTCGACGATTCTCTTATGTACTTCAAACTAGCGAGGATTACGCGCCCTTGGCGCGCCTGTCACATGTTTGTGTCGACTATTTAATACTATTCCAAAAATTCATCAAACAATGACCATTCTTCCTGCTAAAAACCCGTCTTTGCCCTAAACAACTATATATGCCTTGGAAGTTTGCCGTTATGTTCATACAACATAGATTAGCACAGACAAGAACTCACTGCACATACTACATATACAAAAAAAAAATTGTAATCCTCACGAGCAAAAAAGAGTACTATAAATAGTGAAACCTTCAAAAAAATAGTTCCAATGGCAAGATTCTACGTTACATGCATTATATGGCCGAAATACATATGGGGATCAAGAATATTTCTGAAGCTTTGTCAATTGCATGCTAGAAAATGACAAAGGTGATGCCCATTATCTCTCATGATGAAATCACCGGAGGGCCTGATACTTTAGCAACACAATGAAAACACAAAATTGTCAAAACCTAACATGGCATAATTCATCTAACAATAACACAAGGTCGAAAGCACTATTAATAGTTTATTTTACAATAGTAGCATTATGGCCTAATGGGTTTATCATGTAAAATAGCATATACAATGTAAAGTAACCTATCCAAACTTGTGTTTGTGAGAATAGAAGGAGCAAGTCCAAAATACGATTAATAAAATTGATTTGAGTGAAGAAGGCATTTAAATGAGCAAATCAATATGTAATTTGCGCCTTTCACCCTCGATAAGGTAGGAGGTGAACCAAACTTTGACCGGCGAAAAAATGAGAGAAAAAAGACCATCTCCCTTTAGTTTTACGTAACAGTATTTTAAGAAGAATTGACCTGCCTCACCTCCTAGCTGTAAGAAGTATTTGCTGCACCCTCCAAATGATTTTTTGCAAGTACTCTTTATAATGCCTCTATGCCAAAAAATAGAAGGAAGATATATTTTGAATGCATTTTTCGAGAAGATTCCTTAGTCCTTACCAAATTTGTTGCTACAAGGTAGTGACTCACATACTCAATCAACCAGGCAAGTATAACAACCGATGAAAAGCAAAAATCAAGATTCAAGAAGTGCCTTAAAGGTGAAATTACTTATGAGAAACTCTTTAGACAACAACCTAAACTGTTAGCCATGGATGATATATTAGACCAAATATTACAACAGCAGGAGACACAAGATTAAATATTCTTTGAACATGAAAGTTGGGAAGCGATACAGTGAATAACAAGGTTTGTAGCGATGAAATAACACGAAGATAAACCTAAGGCTAAGTACAAATCGTATACCGAGGCAGCATGCACAAGTAACGTACCATATCTAATATGGATAGCCAATGGTTTATAAACTTCATATTTTAGCATGCAGTCATCTCTGTTTTTTCACCCTTGTTGTTCTCATCCATATCGATCCAAAGGCATAACAACAAAAAAAAGTATGCTTATAAGAGCATAGGAACAACTTGCAATAAGAAAATCAACAAACCTTAAACCCCCTTTGCACATTTCTATCTTGAAGTTGCAAAGTGAGACCATTAAACTTTTGTAAGTACATTTTAATCCAGACAAAGCTTGATAACTTTTTTACCTGCTAAAGTCGCAAATGGTGCATCAACGTATGAAAAGCTTCAAGATGTACAACTTTATACATGTCGATGTACCTTTTGGCAGCAGGGCTGACATGTTTATAGAATTTTCAGAATATCCCTAGCAAGTTCAAAGCCATAGTTTTAGCAGCTTCATATTTAGAACATAAGTTTCAACCAATTTTAGCCAAACAGGTTAGAAAATATTTAGCAAGCCGTAACAAAAGCTGAAGTGAAAAGCATAACGCTAATATAGAATTTATAGTACGTAATATATATACAGGTCCAAACGCTATCAGATGAACTTCCATGTGCTTGGAAGTAGAGGAGAGAACGCAGAACAGGCATTTGGAGGTACAGTTTTTTCTTACCTTGTCATCTACGTTGCGATAGTGCGCATAGACACAAAACCTATTCTAAACCAGTGCTCCTTTGATTCCACTTGTAACTGTCAAGAGAGCCTTGGAGACCTGTTGCAAAAAAATGTAGGCTAATTACATGAATCAAAGTGAAAGGATGTGTCCGTAGTTTTCCATCATCCAAGTGATCAAAGCATTACTATTAACGCCAGTGTAGGTAAGAAATGCACCTCATCAATCATAGGAAGAAATTCACTTTCAGGTTGGAAGATATTGGCTTGTTTGTAATGTAAGCAGAGTTAGGAACCATGAATACTGTGCATAAAACATAGCAATCTGCTCCATAGAATGCAACACCAAGATCTTGAAACCTTTCCTGGCCAACGGTATCCCATATCTACAAGTAAACATATGATTAAGCATCATATATAAGCAATTAAGGAATACCAAAGTACTGGTTGCATAAAACAGATACAACCATAAAACAGATATCAGTAAATCTCAACAAACAACCTTCTTATGCATTTATTCGCAAAGATGCTTAAACAAGAGTGAATAAAGATATGAGGGTGTCGCAAGGGAATGGATAGTTATTTAAATACCTGGAATTACTGTGAATACTTATTTAGTACCGAAGGAGGGGGTTAAGAGTCGAAAAAAATAACGATGTGCTATAAAAGGCCCTATATCTATTCTTAAAATTCAGCTGTAAAATAAAAATTATGTGCTATAAAAGCAATGTCATGCCAAGATAAAGAGCACACCTGTTAAGGTGTATGACCTAATAAACTATGAAAAAAGGATAACAGCTAGGCCTTTTACATCTAATAAATGCCTAAAAGACAAAAATTACTGGAAAAATTGCACTTTTGTGCTATTTATTGTACTGTAAAATTAGCCTGCATTTTATTCTCACTCAATTCTTAAAAGGAGTACACTCATCAACCTAGAAAGCAAATAAATTAGGGAATTTTAGTTTATCTGCTGTATGATCATCTATACAGCTTGCCAATCAAAACCACACCAATTCGCTGCTAAAAAGAAAAAACTTGCTTGCGAAGTGAAGAGCCTATCCTCGAGCTGACCTCCTTTGTGAGGAAATCGGCGCCGATTATGGCCTTGTACTGGTTGCTATAACTTCCTGTTTATATATCTAGATTACATCACAGCTCAGAAAAATACAGTATCAGAGATCAATACCACAAACAACAAAGGAACTAAATCCCTATCAGGCTTATAAAGTATCCAATCCAAATCGCAGGATACTAGTTCATCGGGAAAGTCTTTCCATGGATCGCAGCAGGCAACAACAAAGAGAGGTGGCGCCACAAACGAGGAAGGAGGGGAGCGGCAGTCGCAGGAAGGCGGAAACAATCTGGGGCGGGGCGACAGCGACGGTGGAGGCAGAGACGGGTTGGGGCGGACAGGTGGCAGCAGAGGCGAGGCGGGGCATGAAGAGAGATGGGGAAGGGTGGCGCGGGGAGGAGGCGTGGGGCAGCACCGACGAAGAGGAGGCGAGAGGTGGCGGCACAGACGGTGAAGACAAACTGGCCAAACGCGCCGCAACGTTTCCGCTTCCACGGTAAAAATTATTTTATATATGAGTTTTTAATGGATAGCCGGATGAAGCCCGTGGCCAAAATCGGACGGCGCGAGAGCAGGAGCGCGAACTCATGTCCGGTGAGAAATTTAAGATAAAAGTTTAAGCTAATCATGTTGTAAGTACCTACGGAGACAATTTTGACTGCGGGCCCACAGTCCGGTGACACATCCAGGAAACAGGCGCGTGCGCTCCCTACACCGCGCGCAAACACCAGCGCGCCCCGACCCAAATCACGAGACCAATCGAACGGCTCCTACTCACCCGCACCGTGCACCGGGCGCACCCACCAGTCGCCACAGCGGCCCACCCTCAGTCCCCGCCGGAAAAGCTGAACCCCTCGGGAGGTCAGCGCCAATATATACCCCGATCTCACCGGAACCCTACCTTCGAGAACCCCCTTCTCCGCCACCGCCGGGCTCTCCTACTCCTACCCCACCTCCGCCGCCGCCACACTAGCTAGAGGAAGCCTCGCCGCCATTGTCGCGCTATCGTGCTTGCTAGCTAGTAGTGGCGGCTGTTATCTTGCTTCTTACCGCCGTCGTCGCGACCGCCGCCGATTACTTTTCCAAACCGTAGCCCTGATGGCGCAGCAGCAGGTGGCCGACCGGATCGCTCCCGGGTGGTTCGCCGCGGAGGCGGCGGAGCGGCCGGGGGGCCTGCAGAGGAGCGGCTCGGCCAGCCGCCTCAACGCGCAGGCGCCGGAGTTCGTGCCGAGGGTCGCGGCGATGGCTCCGCCGCCGCCGCCTCCTCCTCCTCCGCGGTCGGTGTTCCGCGTGTTCCCGGCGCACCCCCCGCCCCGCGCGGCCTTCTTCGCAGCGCGGACGCCGCCACCGCCCCTGCCGTTCGACTTCTACGTGCCCGTGAGGAGCGGCGGCGGATTTGTCGCCGATCATCCGGAGACGGAGGTGAAGCGTGCGGCGCCAGTGGCCGCGGAGCCGGCGGTGGAAGGGCTCGCCGACGATGTGGCGCACAAGATCACCAAGCAGGTGGGTGTTGCTATTTCGAGTTGGCGCAATTAGATCAAACGGTAGTGTTAGGTCGATGCAGAGGAGACAGTCAGTCAGGTTGCTATCTATCGACCAAAATAGTGTTTTTAGCCAGACAACGACGACGTATCTTGTAGCCACAGCAAGGGTTCATACTGATTCCTATCGTAAGGGAGTTGCTCCAGTGTCTAGTGTCCTGTCTTGTTTGGTTAACTTTCTAACAGTTTCCAACTTTAACTAACTGACTTGTTTCTCAACATGTCTTCTATTTAGCTCAGTTGCACATTTAAATTACTTGGGTTTTTATTTGAGCAAAAAAATATGGTAGATGTAACTTAGTATGTTTGGTTTTAGACTTTTAATCTTTGTAAATTTGTGCTGAATATTGATGATTGATGCATGTTTACTAGGGGTGAAAACGGATCGGATACGGATCGGACAGCACCCTGACAATATCCGTATCCATATTTTTTTTCGGATACGGATATGAATTCGGATACCTCTCGGATACGAATACGAATCGGATAGCATAGCGAATACGAATACGGACCGGATATCTACTCAATTCGGTCGGATACGACATACGAATATCCTACAGCTTCAGCACATCAGCGAAAAAACAAGCCAACATGTCAACATTTATCTTTTAGGCCTTACATTAGTTTCAAGTCACTGATGCTTAGGAGCATGAGGTATATATATATGTGTATATATATCAAGCATTAGGTACAAAACGAGCAATAAGTACTTCATTAGAAATACAGTCAACATTTGTTCCACGTCCAACATGACCACCATTACAATTCGGATACGGATAGTCCGTATCCATATCTAGTCAATTTATCAAAACCATATTCGTATCCGTATCCGGGAAAAAAAAATCCGAATAGTATCCGTATCCGTATCTGTTTCCTATTCGGATACGGATAGTCTGAATACAGATAGCCCATTTTTCAGATACGGATGTCGGAAAATTCGGATTATTTGTATCCATTTTACACCCCTAATGTTTACCTTGCGTATTTTCTCTTGTGAACATAAAATGTTTCGCTCATAAAGTACTTGTTGTGTTCTGAAAGTCATACTGTCTACCTTTTGCGGCTTCTAAAAGTTTGTAATGACACGGATATACTTGTCTTGGCTATGATTATGCACTTGTGCTGCATCTTTACACAATTTTAGAGTTTGGGTGAATTTTTTAATCAGTTACCTGTCATAGTCTCCTAAAATATTTCTTGTGCTGGCTTGCTGCTCAAATTTTATTTTGTTCTGCATATGGTGTTTTTAGTGTAAGGAACCTTCGCCTGCTTATTAGTTATACAGGTGAGCTAATTGTTGGCTTGTGTAATTTAGTATCCAGTAATTCTCTGCTTGGAATTGTGGTGCACTGCGATTCTTTGCTATAACGCTTATGTGTGTTATGGTAGTTATTTAAGATATTTTGAATTTTGAAGTATATTAATACTTCCTCCACTTCACAAAAACATGTTTTTTAAACATTAACATGGTTTCCAAAATGCAACTTTGCTCACCAAATACTAACGCAAATTGCAATATATTTATATAAATCAGTAAAATAATAATATCGTGGAAGCACCTTTTGAGATAAATCACATGCCTACACATTATTTTCATGCTTCCAGTTTAAATATTTAAAAAGATATAGATAGCCAAATTGCCAATAATTTTACTGCACACAACCCAAGACATGTTATTGTAAATTGAGGTAGTATCTGAGTATGTTACATTTATTCTATCAGTTAACATGTTAACAAATGGATAAATCTGGAATTTGAAAAAGAAGTTGTAACTTGTATGTCCTGGCAACAATAATAGTCGTATTAATTGTATTTTTGTTGTGGTGAAGAGCAAGGCCAAGAGCAAGGATGGTTTTATGTACTGTTTTGGCTCTCTTTCTTTTTTCATTTACTTGTTTTTACCTGTAATTCATTGATTGCAATTCTGTAGGTGGAGTACTATTTCAGTGATATAAACCTGGCGACCACAGAACATTTGATGAGATTTATTACCAAGGATCCCGAGGGATATGGTGAGTTGTGATTTATATTTAGAGCTGCTGGCTTTGATAACTTCAGAATTGAATCTAAATGTATGGTGAGTTGTGATTTATATTTAGAGCTGTTGGCTTTGGTAACTTCAGAATTGAATCTAAATGTATCTATTGTTGTTTATATGAGACCCTTGAGCACTTTCTTTCTTCCAAAATCAAATCTAATAATGATTGCATAGTTTATAGCAATAAGGTGTATACCAATTTATGTTACCAGCAAGAGAACTATCTTGTTTGATTTCCCATAAAAGAGAAAAAGATGGTCCTCATGTTTGTCCCATTTAATATAATACTTTGTGTTGGATCTGCCTGATTATATCACCTGATTAAAAATTATGTTTTTAATATATTTATAGTTAAATAATTTTCTAAATATTTTGGTTATATGGTGGATTTTTTTTGTCTCAGGATTGAAAAATTTCTTATTATAGTTTTCCAATTAACATGGATAGACAGCAAAATTTCATATTGCCATGTTGGTGGTAACATGTTTTCTCACTCAATGCAGTGCCAATATCTGTTATTGCTAGTTTCAAGAAGATAAGAGCTTTAGTGCAAACTAACAACTCTTTGCTCGCTGCAGCCCTCCGAACCTCATCAAAACTTGTAAGTTCCCCTGCCCCATTGTGGCAAGATACAAGCTAATTATTATTATTATTTTCTTTCGTTAAAGGGGTATATCTGCCTCAAACTTCACATTGCAGGTTGTAAGTGATGATGGAAAAAGTGTAAAACGTCGGCAGCCATTCACTGAATGTGATATGCAGGAACTCCAAGTATTCATAAATATCTCTGAATCATATGCTGTTTCATCATTTTTGTAAATTTATAATGACCACCAGCTCATTTGATTCCCTCTCTCTTGCAGTCACGAATTGTTGTTGCAGAAAATCTTCCTGGTGACCCTTGTTACCAAAATCTTATGAAGATATTTTCAGCCGTTGGCAGGTAAGGATCATTGTGGCATGCTATACTCCACTTATTTTCTTTCAGAACAATATAAAAGGTGATATATTGTGATTTTGTTATGTTCTAGTGTAAGGACAATTCGTACTTGTTATCCTCAGACTCCAAATGGCACTGGCCCTGCTACTAATAGATCTGCTAAGCTAGATATGTTGTTTGCCAATAAGGTAATTATGATTTCCATACTTCATTTTAAATTCTGTTGGCAAATTGGGTATTAATTATCTTACACAGTTGTCAAAATATTTATAATTCATTAAAGCCTCTTGTCAAAATTTTATTGTATTACTGTTGGTCCTGAATTTGTACAGAAAGTAACATGGGAACGAATATAGGAGTGTCTATTACCCTGTTAGCAAGGAACTCCTTACAGACTGCCAAATTACTGTGTTTATAGGAAAGAACTTGGGTTTGCATTGGTACTTTATCTTGCCAAATTGCTGTGTCCACAGGAAATAACTTTGTTAGCACCGGTACTGAATCTTATATTGTTATCCTACGCTGCTACCACTACCAACCAGCTAGCACCCATGCATCCCTTTTTTTTTTTTCTCTATATGTGTTCTTATTTGCTGTTTTTAATTTTCTGATATATACCTCTACAACATGTTTTTCCGTGATTATGTGCCTTTTTGCTGCTTTACACTTTATAATGAAAAAGGTAGCCGAATAGGGGATATTAATCCCATTTAGTACCTTTAAGCTCCTGTAGGCAATTTAGTTGTTGCATCTGTACACAGTACACCAAAGTGCTGTTTTGTTTGGGTTTTGGAATTGTATTTGCAATTGGAATTTGAAAAACATAGTTACCTATGCAGAACAGATCCTACATGTGGAGTTTCTAATATTGTGGTTCAGAGAGTAATCTAAAGAAACAATTGGTAACATGATCATATTTTTACAATACCGAATAATTGACTTTTAACCAAGTATAGTATCCACCTAATTGACATACAAGATTTTCAGTTAGATGTTATCAAATATCTTTTTGTAAACTCACATTTTATGTCAATATTTTTCTTGTGTTCTTTTGTGTTTGATGTAGCACATGTTCATGAGTTCATCCCTTTGATAACAAATGTAAACTTGTTTTCCCTTGAATCAGCTGCATGCTTTTGTGGAGTACGACACTTTTGAGGATGCAGAGAAGGCAGTATGTGCTATGTTATTTTAAATTCCACAAAGTAACACCTTCTTCATTTTATGTATTTTCTTAATGGTGGTTGATTTCATGCAGATCCTGGAGCTTAATGATGAAAGAAACTGGAGAGATGGGCTTAGAGTTCGATTGCTGAATACTTGCACGGTTAGCAATTAATTGTATCATTATCTTCAGTTGTCGCTCATGGGAAAAATAATAGCCTTGGTGTTAAACGTACGTGCTTGTGTGTGTGTGATCCATTGTACAGTACGATGATAGTAGAAGCTGCTTTACGACATCTTGTATCTGTGTGCTCTTGTTACTAGTGCATCAGGTGGCCATAAATCAGTGTTCCCAAATTAGTTTTGCTTTGCTGATCTAAAAAGAAAAGTTTGCTTTGCTTGTTACTGACGTGCTTGCTTCTCAGGCTCTTATCAGATTATCCTTAATGCTGGAATGTACTGTCACAATTCATCTTCTACATTTCGCAGTACTTTACTGTTACAATCAATATTCTATATTGCACATTAATATTGAAAATCAATATACTTCATGAATACTTTTATCGTTTCTTAGTCCACATTTGGAAGTAGAGATGTTTGAATATTGTTGGTAATTCTGTCTCCTTTGGCTAGATGGAAACTTGACTTCTGTAAGGAAATCAATGTTTTACCGTATTAGAGTTCTATCCCCAGATGAAATATCTTCTTGGTTAAGTATCTTGTAATTTATTTTAAACTTGTACAGTTCTAACCCATTAATTTATTCACAGTAGAGTATCCTATTTTTTCATTTAATTTTTTTTCTCCTTTTTATCCATAGTTGCAAAAAAGATCTATGGCACCTGCTATGGTGATTTTGTACACTAAATGAGTTGTATGTATGCATGATAAATTACTGATTACTTTGATAATGTTTTGAAATATCATACGTTTTCAAATATTCTATGTTCTACTTTGGGTGCTAATATTTTATGATATTATTTGGTGTAGACCAAAGGACCAGGCAGAGGTAAAAAGGGAGTGCATGAAGCTGATGAAAATGGCGAGGAGGATGTCTCCACTTCAAACCAATTAAATGAGAAGCGACTAGAAGAATCTTTTCTGCTATCAGATGTATTACCAGAAAACTTGGTAAGAAGCTTGATGCAACTTCCTTTCTTAAAGAATTGCCCCAAAAAAGAATTCAATATCTAAACTTATCCCAAATTTATTCAAAATAAAATTCCACTCGCACCTAGCTATTGCAAAAGGATATGAACGAGTAGTGTGATTTTCTGAAGCCCAAGTTGTGTCAAACCTAAAGCAAATTTAAATAATCTGCCTTGTTTTACCAGAAAATGGCCAAAGCTGGTCTTCTTATGGTCAAATTGTATTTGAACGATATAGATTGTTTTCAAGCGCCTTAATAACATTTTTGCACTGTACAGTTTGATGAGAGCTACAATGACAAAGGTCCAAGGCGTGGCAAAGGCCGTGGTCGAGGTGCCAGAGGGCGAGGCCGCGGCTACCATCAACACAACAATCACCATGGCAGCAACCACCACCACCATGGCGCCCATCTGGTTGGTACTCCGCCGAGTTACCAGCTGATCAAGCCTGAGCTGCTTGTGCAGCAACCGCTCGGAGCCAGCAAGCTACCTCCAGGCCCACGCATGCCAGATGGCACGCGTGGCTTCGCCCTTGGCAGAGGGAAGCCGTTGCCACTGCTTCCAGTTCTGTGTGCCAGCGAGCCTTAAATCTAGTAGCTGGCACCAATGAGAGGTCCATGGTAACTGGTGGTCGCGTATTGATAGAGATGGGTGGGGGTGGACTGCTTTGGAACGTTTATTTTTGATGAAATCGTGCACTAGTAGTCTAGTGTTTGAGCAGCTTGCACTAGTATAGTGTTTGAGCGGCTTCTTATCGTCAGTGTTATGTGCGACAAAATCAGAGGTATGCTAGTCCGCAAGTTGGCTGCCACTTCTTGTTCTATTTTAAATTTGGGGAGCAACTTGCAAGGCATTATTATTATAGAAGAGAAGGATTAAGAAAGTGAAATTTCGAGGGACCGGCTTGACATCGAGTGACTAAAATTTAACTCTCGATCAATTTTTTGGACCTTAGATCAGATATCTGCAAAAAGGACATAAAAGATTCAATGGGAGCCTAATATGTGAGAATTGGTTGAGAGTTAAATAGGTCTTAGTCGGCCGATTGATGATTGGCAAAACTGAAATTATAATTCGGCGCTGATGCTGTCTTGTTTTCTTATTGTTTTGCGATGACAGTTGGTCACGTTCGAATTGGCTTGTCCAAGGTCTTGTTCTTTTCAGCGTATCGTACCGGTGCGTATTACTGTAGCAAATTTTGTTATTTTTATATAGCCTATATGTTGTGATAATTCGTAACGTTTTTTTTTGTGTCTTTTAGTAGTCATTCCAAAGATTTTAGAACTATTTTTATTATTTCTTTATAATATTTAAACCTTTTTTCGTGGGCTCTTAAATTTGCTACAGTATTACGTCAACGCAACGATACGCTAAAAAGAACAAGGCCCAAGCGTCGGTGTTTCAGTGCCTTTTTGGGTTCAGCTTTAAAAGATAAAAAAGGTTATGTCTACCTAAGATGTAAAATCAGGTGTCGTGTTTTAGAAATATGTAAAACCCTCTAAATACGTAGCATTGGGATGATTCTGAAAACAATTGTAGAATCAGGTATTGTGTTCTTAAATACAAAAGACTGTCTAAATATCTTATTTACGATGCTTTTGCTAATGAAAAGAACGTCATGCAAATTATGCAAACACAAATAATGTGACCACGGAAGCACAAATTAGTGGGATCTGGGCATGTCACCCTGTACAAGGCAGGTTCGATGGCTAATTTAGACAGGCAAGTCTTGTTTGGTGGTGTCCTTGGAGTGACTATGTAGATCAACTGCAATCATCATGAAACGAAAAACTATAATGAAGAATCTGACATTTTGTTTATATTTCATTTCTGATTTTCTTGCTTTAGTAGATAGGTTTTTCTCAAAATGTGATTCTCTAGAAAAGCAGCGCAATGTCCAGCAATAAAGAAGGAAATGATCATATCCAACATGAAAGGCTTCAGGTAACTCAAGTCACTCATGGTCTCATGGCCAGTACTACACGCCTTCACCGATAAACAGTGCACTATACCAATATTCATCCACCCAACATCCCCAATAGCCCCACTTTCCCACCCCTAAATTACTATTTTATACACACATAAATAATGTTTTAGGGGGGTGTGAGAGAGAGAGGAGCTGTTGGGGATGCTCGACATAGATCACACACTTCATAATAACATAGAGACAACATTGACACACACAGATGCTCATGCATGGAAAATTAGTTGAAATATAGTATATCGGTGTTGGAACATGCTAAAACTATAATTGAATCATGTCGAAAAGAAAATTGGAACATATTAATAGAATTGATGTAACATGACAAAAACCGATGAAAACATAATGTTTCACAGTGAATCATCCACCCTAATACAAAATTGGATGGTCTACGAGAACAAAAGCGATATTTTGATAAACAAATTTAAATGTTTTATATATGAAGTGTGATATTCTAAAGGTTTAAAATCATGGCGCACCCCCTCTCAAATCATGCGAGCTCTCGGCGTGCTCGCTGAATCTAGCCATCTAGCCATCTTTTCAAGTCTTTTTCTTAAGACCTCCACTTCTCCAACTGGAACCTACGTCGAATCCGTATCTAACGCTCAACGTATTTGATTGGTAACCAATAAAAAAAAAAACGGATACAAGTACCACAAATATGTACTATTACATGGTCATATTAAAAAAAACCGACCCACCCGAGCCGTATCCGGTCTAGGGTTTTGTCCACGAGCACGTCCTCCTCCCCGCTCTCCGCTCCGGCAATCGCCATCCGCACGCGGCACGGCTGACGGCGCCCTTCTCCCCCTACGGCAGCCGGTGCGCCCTCCCCGCCTGCTCCTCCACCGCCCCAGGCCGCCATCTCTAGCTGGGTCAATCGGCACCATCAGCTCTTCCGTAGATCATGGCCTGGGTGAAGAAACGTCGGAACGAGCTCAAGAAGAGGGAGCGAGCTCGCGGCTTGAGGCCGTCGAAGGAGAGCAAGGGAAGGGAGATTCCTCGGAGAAAAGGCAAGAACAGGAAGGGATCTGATAAGGTACCTACCTGGAACTCGCCATTGCTGCTTGATTGCTTAGCCGGTTCATGTGGATCCAACCAAAACGCTGAATTTAGAACGTTCCCTAAACGCCACAGTTACTTAGGTTTCTGATCAAATTCTTGACAATTTCAAGTACGAAGCAAAATTCCATAACCGCCAAAGCGTTGGGTTATGCGCAGCAACAGCCAACAGGCACACACAAAACCCACTCATCTTGTGATAAACAATAAGGTTAGCTTCTACCGACAAATTAGAAGTGGAATAAACACATTTTACGTGCACAATGACACAATGATTTACGTGAAAAAACCTCCTAATAAGACCTCAAGATGAGGAGTAAAAGACACAGGACTTCAGGACCATCCGGTCTACTCCAAACTTCTTCCTCTATTATCAATAATGGGTACAAATGGGATCTTCTAAAGAACCTCTAGAGATTACAACAGCAACACCACTTTCTTCAAATTACAAACTTGGCATTAGAATCAACCACTACAACATATGGCAACTACAAAATGTTAGGAAACTCAGTGCCAATGGAAGATCCGAACAACATAGGAGACATGATGTTTAGTAATGCAGTTCAGCCCAATTGCCTATGTTTGCGGGCAACGCCTCTATGAGCGTTCCTCTCCATCAACAATCCTGTAATATACTAGTCATTGGGATTCTGGCCATAGGTTGGTTGAGAACCCTTACGAGTCTACGCTACAATTGCCTTAGTCATTCCCTATTACACTAGGGCTTCCCTCTTTATATAGTGGACACCAGGCTACAAGTTTGAGTCCAACTCTAACATACCCTGCCTATTAGAACTCAGGGTCCTACCCATATACATATTTGACACAAATCATAACAAATGGTATCAGAGCATTGTTACACTTGTTAGAGCTAGGGGTGAAAACGAGTCGAATCGGAAAATGGCTAAACCATATCCTTAGCCTAGAGTTTTTCTCGAAACCGGATACGGATTCGGGTAGCATGGTTACAGATATGGATACAGGAAATGCTGGACACGAATACGGAGCGGATTCGGGTCGAATCGAATACGATCACGGATATTTGTCGGAATATACAACCCCTCAAACTATACATCTAAGTTTAATTAAAGCAATCAACAAATAGGCCATATCACATCAGTATATCAGTTATCACCAATTCACCATGGCATCATGTGATTCATGCATAAGCATACAAGTGATACACCACATAAGCTCATTAAAACATAATCATTAGCATTACTAAAATACCAATGAACATTGACATAGTTCATGTCTCGCGAGAAAGTTTAAATTTCCAAAGTCTTTCTTTATTTTTGAGAATTTTTAAAACCCCATTCCTATTTTGTTCTTTCTAAGGAAAATCTTCTACTTTTCTAGGGAAATTTATCCTATCATATCTAAAGTATTATTCCATATTTAGACTCTACTCATTTTTTTGGGGTTTTAGAAATTTATTTCATATTTTTCTGAGCCATATACTATTTTCTACAAATTTTACCACTTTCTAATAATATTAAATACGAAAACAAAAAGGGAAATTCCACTTTGGGCTTGGGGCCTTGGGCTGGTGGTCTGGTGCTAGTGGGATGGGCTCGGATATCTGACTAACTTGATTCTCGGATATCCAAGTCTGAATCCAAGTCCGACGGATATGGTCATTCCAATCCGAATCTGTATCCGACTAAAAATATCCGAGTTCTGATCCGTCTCTGAAAATATCCGAAAAATATCAGATCCGAAGATATCCGAATCTAGATCCGATCGGTCCGGTTCGGGCATTATTCGACCCGTTTCACCCCTCTAATTAGATCCCTTTGTGATCCTGCCATCTCATGGCCCATCAACAATTTGACTCCTCCCAAAACCAACAAGTGGCTTCTGGCCTAGGTCTCCTACATGTCACAACCAAGGTCCTGGCCCAACTCGACCCAAAAGACTAGCCTGATAGGTGAGGACGTCTCCATTTTTTAAGTTGTGCTCCCCAATCACCAATATCCGATGTGGGACTAAACCCAGTAGAAAGAGGTAACTGCACTCCGTTGAAAACAGAGCGACACTTTTGTCCCCTTTGGTATTCAGTTCATATCTCACAAACCACAAGTCCAGAACACTTCAAACTTGGTAGGAATTTAGTTCAATGAGTCCTTGACCTGCTTTCTGAATTTCAGAACATTTGGACAGCGTTTGACCCCTCAAACGATCAACTCCCAAGACTGCACGAATCTGATCTTGGTGAAATCCGAACTGACAAAACCACTCTCAAATCCGGTTCTCCACTAATCCAATCCTCAAACCAACTCTGTAGATCAGAGAGCAACAAGTTACAAATGTACCGACCGATTTTGGTGACCATTCAACCACGTTTGCCTCTCCCATCACAAGCTTGATGAAGATTGTGTGGGAGCAACCTGATCTGGACAGCACCTCTCGTTTTCCTTCCTTTTCTTCTCTCTCCAGAAGAGAATATCAAACATCCATTGCAAAGAGCATCAATGGACAGGATTTGCTGGGTTTTTGGGCTTCATATTTACCTCCATATGGAGGGATTAATCCCAACACAAAGTTTTTTCCACTAATATTATGATCTAATAGACATGCAAACATTTGAGGGAGGAAACAAATGAATATAAGATAAATACCGCATATAAAAGTTAACATGAACACCTAATGAGATAAATGTCATTGGAATACATGGCATGCCACTGATGAGATAAATGTCTCGAGAAAAAAATGATTTGCGCACTTTACAGTATTGGAATACATGGCATGCCACTGATGTGATAAATGTCTACTAGGCCAACTTAATTTTTTAGTCCTTGCCGCTTTGGCCATAGGCTTTTGGGGTTTGGCCCCGTTCTTCTATCTCATGCGTTGACATGCATAGGCCACAAAGCTCTGGGTTTTTGGTGGCTCAATTGCTCGTTGGTTGGCTCGTCGCTTGGTCTAATCCTGGCTCCTATCGCGAGTCACCGCCGTAGATTTGGTACACGCCCAGGCTCTAGGCGACGACGACGACGATGATTGGGGTATCGATAATGATGATGTTCATCCAATTTTAAAAAGCTAATATCAACCTGTATTTTGTGCAGTGGGACGATGTTTGTGCAATCTGCGATGATGGTGGTTATGTAGTCTGGTATGTGTATTTAACTATTTATGATTAAATTTGAGTAGTGTCATCTCTTCTGTATATTTACGGTCACTAATTCACCATGTTCCTTTAGAATAGTTTGCATTGAAATTTTAACAACTCTGTTCAGCAATTTCTTTTCTTGACATATTCGCAGCTAGTGATTTTTGAACAGTTTGTTGTTAGTTAGTGTTCTTTCAGCGAATAGAGTTTGTGACATGTGTACCAAACTAATGGCAAAAGAAGATTATGCTACATAATTATATTGTGAGCTGGTCTGCACATGATAGTTGTTTGCTGATCTGCAGCTATGGGTATCATCTACGTATGAATCTAGAAAGTTGCTTTATCCTTTGAAATGTCAGAGGAACAATCTTAGACAACCCTCTATTCTTGTAGTAGCAATGCAGCATTATATAATTTATAAAAGAGGAGTACTGAGAGAGTGATGTTCTGTTTCTATTTGTTTCCTCTTTTTTCAATGTGTTTTTCCTGTTTTTACACACCAAATAGCTCATATCCTTTTGAGTTGCACAAAGTAGGTGGGACAGATAAGGTGTAGTTCTGCTTGTATATTTCTTCAGGCTTGTCAGTAAAAGTGTTTTTAGCTCTCCGAGCTTCTAAGTTGTCCTGCAGAATTGAAGATTTGTGTACACTTGAGGCTCAATGTGTGGTTTCTCTCCTTCACATGCTAACTAAAGTAGCCTTATAACCTTTTTGCCCTCTAAATTCGTAATGTGTTGCATGCAGTTTGTTAAATAACCTGGTGGTAAAAAACATCTTCCATGTTGTTAATGTCATTGATTCTTCTTTCCTTTCTTCATTAGTTGTGAAGGTGGATGCCTGAGGGCTTTTCATCCAACCAAAAGACATGCTGGAAACTCTATATGCAGAACCCTACGACTAACTAAAGAAGAGTGGAAACTTATTAAACCAAAGGTATATCATGGTTTAGTTTGTTGTTATATTTGACTCTTATGTGTACCTCTTCATGTCTAAAGTACATTTACTTCATGTTTTATTATATTTCAGGGGGTAAAGTATACATGCGAGAACTGCATGTATAAACGGCACCAGTGTTTTGATTGTGGATCATTGGGATCTTCAGACTTGTCATCAGGGGCTGAGGTACACATAACAGATACATATCTAGCATTCATACTTCCCACCTTGATTTGTTTCAGAAGATATGAAGAAATAACATGCAGCACTAAAATTAAAAGTTAGAAAAAGGAGAAGAGCCTCTTTTTTTTTTTTGAGATAATGTACAAGTATCTTAACATGCCTTTCTCTTCTGGTGTATTTTTTAATGTTAAGAAATTTAATATCTGTATGTTCTTATCTGTATAGATTTAAACTTTTGCCTGCTTCTGCATGACTCAGGTTTTTCAATGTAAGGACGAAAAATGTGGGCACTTTTACCACCCTGAATGTGTTTCTAGACTGCTCTACCCCCGTGATAGCGATATTCAGGCTGTAGAGTTTGCACGAAAAATTGCTGGTGGACTGGGATTCCTTTGTCCTGTTCATATATGTGTTGCGTGTAAGGGAACAGAAAACAAGGATGATCGGCAAATGCAATTTGCAATATGCAGGCGTTGTCCAACTGTTTACCACCGGAAGTGCTTGCCAAGGTATGCCTTTATGTTGACATGCCTCTCCCATTCTCCACCCTATTGTCTCTTGCTATGATCTACAGGGCTCTCATCCTCACAATTTGTGATTGGTTTGCAGTGATATTTCCTTCAAAGGTAACTCTCAAAGGGCATGGAGGAAAATACTCCCTGGTCAAATTTTGATCTACTGCAAGTATGTTGGCTCTTCTACTTCTGTTAATCATATGCTCACTCCTGTTTCCCCCGCTGTGTCTATTCTCCTATCCGGGCTTTAATATAAGGATTTGTAAATTCCCTGCAGGAAACATAAAATTGTTTCAAAGTTGGGAACTCCCAAGAGGGACCATGTTGTATTTCCTAATGCCTGTCACCATGATTCATTTGCACCGAAGCACTTGTTCCGGCGTCCACAACCAGGCTCCTGCGGCTGGCTTGATGACTGACCATCCAAGCCTCCCTCTCTTCTGAAGATAAAACCAACCGTGCTAACTACAAAGATGTTATGTTTAGCCTCCTAGTTGTGTGATTAACGTAGTGTCAAAAAAAGTTGTGCGATTAATAAGTGGTGGTGGATATGGATGTCGAGAAACAATGCCGCTTACACATATAAGTGGCAGCTCACTTGCAAGATATCTGAGATTAGAAGGAATGGAACCCTTATGCAACAACATGGCATCATTGACCCTTTTTGGTTCTGATTTGTCGATGCAAGCATGCATTTTGGCTGGCAAGTTACCTCTAGTAATAGGTCACTTTACAATTGATACAAGTAAAATAAATGGTCCACAATAGTTTAAGTGCATCTTTAAAACCTATTTATCTTAATTAATTGACCCAATTACTCACTTTTAAATACAAACAAAAGAAAAGAAAGATAATCAAAGCGGCTAATTGAGAACCTACCCCACACCGACCCCAACAACTACTCCTTTTGTGCCTACTAAACAAAGCGGCTAAACAACAGTAATGGCACTATAACCCACATGATAATCAAAGAAAGATAAAATTATAGATGCCATGAACCAAACCATGCAAGAAAGGAAGCAGGCAAAGATGTATAACCTAGATTTTGATAGTTATGTGTCTTTGATATGTTCGCAGAATTTTTTAGCCATTTTAAAACATCCTAATTACGAATATGCCTTTATAATTGTGACATTGTTGAAAATGGGGCTTAGCCGCTGAGCGATACGGGGTGGTGTTGTCTCAAGGCAGAAGCGACACCCGATTGCCACCCCATCAGGAGCGGGACGCCCGGGGTGGTGCCGCCCTTGTCAAGAGCTGGTTGTCCCGCTAGGGACACATGGCGCTGCGGCATGGGCCACATCGAGTGGAAGGGCAAGCCCCTCTTGGCACGTATAGCCAACTTTGTACGTGGATGTCGGTGTAGAGGGTTGCGTGGCCGTAATATTTGTGCAGGGCAGCATGAAGGAGTCCATTGTGGAGAACACGAGAGTGGGAGAAATTGGTGAAAGCAGTGTTGGAAAGGTTGAATAGGATGTGGATAATGAAGAAGAGAGAGCTGGAACCTGAGATGTGGGTGATGCTGGTGCAAGGGGTGATGCTGGTGCGAAGTTTTATGCTGATGTAAGGGAAGAGGCTAAGGGTATCGTCAACATAATGGAGGAGGACGATCAGCAAGCAATGGAGGAGGACACGGCTAACAGAGATAGTGACATCGACGAGGAGGGGCACCCGTTGTAATTCTTGAGGAGTGGGAGAGGGGTGAAGCTAGCTAGATACTTGTGGATGTATGAGAGGGGTCGCACGGTTTGTATGACAGGGACAATGTGAGGCTAAAGCTGATGTTCAGGGACAAAAGTTCCTTGCAAGATGCTATGAAGGAAGCAACCATCAAACTAGCATGGATACCTAGGTGTTCGTTAATAGCCAAGGTGGATGCCACCTCGCTGTTAAATGCTAACACGGCTAGCTACATCTCTAATAAATTTAGGGATGAGGTAAAATCCACTTCAAACAGTAAAAGTCAAAGTGTTAAGATGCCAACTTTAATTTGTCCAAATTCATGATTTTAACATTTCAAAACTCCAAAATGTTAAAATTTCACTTTTAGAAATTCATAATTTTGAATTTCAACTTTTAGAAAATCAAATTTTAATTTTTAGGATTTTGAAATTCAAAAGTTATGGAGCTCAATGTTTAAACTTTGAAATATTTTAAAAATTAAATTTAAAAGAATTAAAATATTTGATATTTTTAAAACATGTCAAACTTTGAGTTCAAAAAATTGATTAAATTAGAATTTGAGTTTTCAAAAATATAAGTTGAATTAACTTTGAAATTTTGAAAATTCTAAATACCTTTTATTTTAAATAACAAAATTTTAATTTGGAATTTGGAATTTAAATTCCATTTTTTATTTTTATGTACATTCAAATGTGAAAAATTAAATGCCAATGTTTTGAAACGTCAGAAATTTTCAACTTGTGAATTTCAATATATGAACTTCTAATTTCAAAATTTAATTTCCTGTAATTTTAAAATGGAAAATCTAATTTAAACTCGTGATTTTTTATAATTCATAATTGAAACTCTTCAAAAAGTTTAACTATTTTCCAAAAATTTGTTTTAGAAAAATGTTTGAACTGGTGATTTCGTCTGATGCATAAATTTGTTGAATATGTGGATATATAGCCTTGCCGGCGTTTAACAACGATGTGGCATCCACCTCGACAGTTAACTAACATGTAGGTAGCCATGCCAGTGTTTGACGGTTGTCCTAATACATGATTTTGGGATAAACACACAAATGGAGTTAAGTTTAATTAGAAGCCACGACAAAGTTAAATGCATGTTCGGGGAAGCTAAGTGAAAACCGTACAGGCTTAGGGTGTTGTAGCACAATTTTCTCTAATCACTACAGGAAACTATCACACTGTGGTCGGCCAAAATATTAATGTCCGAGGTCCAAAACCCAACGACAACTTTTGTCGACGGTACAAACAAAACCCGCCGACCAACATATTACCAGACAATTTCTGGTAACCCAATATAGTCTACTTCGGCAGCCAAACATAAAACGCCAACACATACATGGTTGACGTTTTGGCACGTCCGAAAATTTAAATTTCGTAACCCGTCAAACTTATCTATATCGTCGGCTAACTCTTAGCTAACAACATAGACATCGCACTACAGGAATCGCCAAAATTAATTAGATTAATTAAGATCGTATTACATGCGATCAGTTCGGATTAGATAGACAACACATCACTTTATTTTCTCTGTGTTTAGGTGGTAACTCTCGTCTTAATGTTTAACTGGACACGTACAGCTAGCATATACCCGCCACTGAATATTCCTGAACTATATATGTTAGGTGGTGAATACAAATTAAAGTAGAAGAAATATATATATACAAATTAAAGTAGAAGAAATATATGTTAGGTGGTGAATACAATATTCCTGAACTATATATATATAGCACTTTCTCTAGCATGTATGTTAGGTGGTGAATACAAATTAAAGTAGAAGAAATATCAACTATTGTGTTTTCCGAGAATAAATATGCCGATAACGTGGTAAGCACTCATGTAACCCCCAGCTCCAACACCGTAAGTCAGAAGATCGAGAGAGAATTCAATTGTGCCTCGAACCCGATCTTAATGGTTGAACACTGTGACCGTGGAATCCGTTCCAAATTATAATCACGGCCTCAATCTAGAGCTCATGGAAATGAGAACTAACGAGTTGTTTAATCTGCCTCTTAATACACAGGCGCTGGAATCTTAACACCGATCCTGTAGAAGTCTTCTTGGAATCCCAATGAGCAAATCTTATTGACAGCTCAAGTCAATTGCAGGGGGTGCGAATTGAGTAATGCACAGGAATGCCAAGCTGTGACCTGTACGTGGGCCTGTGGCAACAAACATCGATTAAAATCTGTGAAGTTGCTGCACAAACAAGAACCATGCATTAATTATTGATTCTTGATTATTGTAGTTTCTTGGAGAAAAACTTTACTCTGGTTTTTCGGATCCAACGAAACCATCGATTTTTTTTTTGTGCGACATTTCGTGCAATTGAAGCAGACAATAAGCACGGTGTTTTAAGTAAAGAAGTGCATCTGAAGGAACAGTTTGCATAAGGTTAGCTAGGCAGCTGTTCGCCGTGCTATGGAGTATATTCTAACAGTTCCAAGAAGTTTTTGGGTGAGATTCACAAGAAAAAAAAGATACTTCGCTTTCATTAATTCCCAAGCTGCGTGCAATGCAAGTCAATTCACCTAACCACAATGTAATTGATGTTCAGACTGGTAAATTTGTGATCAGTGAGAGTTTAATTATCTAAAGAAGACATGCATGAAACAATCCGCGTGTTAGTATATATATACTATTTTCAAAATTCAAAGTGTATAAATAAATGAAAGAACTGAGCTATATAAGGTGAGTACGTTTATGTTTAAATAGGCCGGTCATCTCACGTCTCATTATCATTACAATAATCCTGAAAAAATGAGAGGAAACTATATATACACACGCTAACTACTCCTGGTTAAGTGCTTTAGTACCGTTATTAAGCACCAAATAATCTGATATGCTCCGCACGAGTGGTCACAGATCACCACACGATCATTAAAACAACATAAAAAATCTAACCTAACCCCAAATCAGCTAGCTAGCTACTCCTACGTACGTTAAACAAACAACATCAAGCAAAGGACTTGGGTGCTCTACGTACACCAACTGACACAATACAACACACACAATAGCACGTGAAATTAGATATATAATATGCTTAGCACTGAAGCAAGCGGTTAAATAATCTGAGCTAATTAGCCACGGTGCATCCATGGTCAAAGGCCACACATAAAATATCAACCAAACCCCAAAACCCTAGCCAGTAATTACGCATTACCATTTCGAGATACTTGATCCCCCAGTTCCGGCCTACTAAACCCCAGAGCTACCCATCTACTCACAGCCACAGATGGTAAGCAAGCAGGTAGCTTGCCAGCCTCCCATGGAAGCTCACTACCCCAAGTACCTCCTCTACGGCCTCCTCATCGCCGGCTCATGGCTCCTCTCCTGCATCCTCCACTTCCACTTCTTCCACCTCTCGCTCCTCCCTTCCTCTTCCTCCCGCTCGTCCCGCCGTGGCGGCGCCGCCACCCTCGTCGTCCTCCCCATCGCGCTCGACGCGAGCTTCCTCACTCCAGGCCACGGCGACGGCGACGTCGCCTCCCGCGATGGCGCGCAGCGCCGGCGTACGCCGCCGTCGTGCGAGGGGCGGTACGTGCACGTGCTGGACGTGCCGGCGCGGTTCGATGTACTCGGGCGATGCGTCGAGGGCTCGCCGGAGTTCGAGAACGAGTACAGCGTGTGCGTCCTCATGTCCAACGCCGGCCTCGGCCCCGTGCTCCCTCCTGCCGCCGGCAACGGCACCGACGGCGACAGCGGCATCATCCCCCCAACCGGATGGTAAGCAAAAGCACCTTGAGTCCTTGATAGAATCAAAGAATGATGAAGCTATAGCTAGCCGTCATGAATGGTGATTTTGAGCTTTTTTTTAAAAAAAAAAAATTGGGTGAGCTCCCTAATTCACTCGAAAGTAAGGAAGAAAAGAAATAGAGTTTTAGGCAAAGAGCCTAGAGTTACCCAAACAAAAGAGTACAACACTTTGCTCTAGGGCTACACATCAAGCAACATCAACGAGAGTAGTGTTAACTACGTCAGCCGGCCAACGAGCAATATTCCAAAAAATTCGGTTGTTCCTCTCAATCCAAACATGGATTGCAAACTAGGATGATGATGCCATCCTCCCTCCGCCTTGCAAAGAATCCCACCAATCACCCAGCGACAATAAGGATACAGTCGTGACAGATGTAGACGCCATGTATGGTTGCATTAGATATCATATTTGACTAGTAAAAGGACAATAAGTGTGATTTTGAGCTTTGTGATGAAGGATTGTTTCTTAGGGGTGGATCATTTTTTTTCCTAACTAGGTAAAAGAAAATTAGTTTTCGATAAAATTTGCACAAACATATAAAAGAGAGTGAAAAGTTAGAGCATGAGCAGGAGAGCCACAATCATGTGGCCTGCATCTCCGGCTAAATGCTCTCACCAGCATGCGGCCCACCCGCCCGTCGCTACATTTTGAATTTCAAGTTCCGTCCGCCAGGCGCAACTGATGCCGGCTGCGTTGATCCGGTCTCAGCTGTTCATGCTCTTACACTATACAACAAAGTCTGCATAGCTCAGTGGCTGGTTTGTTTCTAGGAGTAAAAGTCTATAGCTAGGTCGACACATGACCAATCCTTTACTAGGTTCTTTTTACCGAACGTTTAAATTTTTATTTAGATTTAAATATGAAATTTTAAAAATCAGATTGAAAAATGACCGAAATTTTCTGATTTTCAGTCAAACGTACCGGTTTTCAGGTTCCCCACCGATTATTTATCTTTGCAAACCGAAGAACGAACTTATATAATTAACCCGCCTGAATCCTGAATTGGGATGCTGCAGGTACAAGACGGATCAGTACTCGCTGGAGGTGATCTTCCACAACCGGATGCGGCAGTACGAGTGCCTGACCGCCGACCCGGCGGCGGCGACGGCGGTGTACGTGCCCTACTACCCGGGGCTGGAGCTGCAGCTGCACCTCTGCGGCTTCAACACCACGGTGCGGGACGGGCCCTCGTCGGAGTTCCTCCGGTGGCTGTCGTCGCGGCCGGAGTGGGCGGCGCTCGGCGGCCGCGACCACTTCATCGTCGGCGCCAAGACGACGTGGATGTTCCGGCGCGTGCCCGGCAGCGGCGGCGAGTCGGAGCAGGGCTGCGGCAACAACTTCCTGGACCACGCGGCGGCGGGCAACATGACGGTGCTCACCTACGAGTCCAACCTCTGGGTCCGGCGAGACTTCGCCGTGCCCTACCCGAGCTACTTTCACCCCTCGTCGGCCGGCGAGGTGGCGGCGTGGCAGGCGCGCGCGCGGCGGCGCCGCGGCCGCTGCTCTACGCGTTCGCCGGCGCGCGGCGGCTCGCCGGCGACGACGAGGGGTCGGCGACTGCGGCGGCCATCCGCGACCGCATCATCGACGGCTGCGCCTCGCCGCGCCGCCGCTGCGGGATGCTCGACTGCAGCCACGGCCTCGAGGGCAGCATCATCTGCCGCACGCCGCGGAAGCTCGTCTCCCTCTTCGCCGCCGCCCGGTTCTGCCTCCAGCCGCCCGGCGACTCCTACATGCGCCGCTCCTCCATCGACGCCGTCATGGCCGGCTGCATCCCCGTCTTCTTCCACGACTCCTCCACCTTCAAGAGGCAGTACCTCTGGCACGAGCCGGTGCCGGACGACGGCGGCGGCGGCAATGGCGGAGCAGGCCGGCGGTACTCGGTGGTGATCGACCCCGACGACGTCCTCCAAGGGAAGGTGGACATCGAGGAGGCGCTGAGCCGGTACACCGACGAGGAGGTGGCCGCCATGAGGGAGGAGGTGATCAAGATGATCCCGAGGTTCCTGTACAAGGACCCAAGGGTGAGGTTCGAGGGGGGCATGAGGGACGCATTCGACATCGCCATTGACGAGGTGCTGGCGAGGATGAGGAGGATCAAGAATGGCGAGGACTTGCGATGGAAAGACGATGCTGATGCTGTGGTTAATGCGAAAGATTCATGACAGTGCGCGGTGAAATTTTTTGTGTTGTGCATGTGTGGTTTGCACTGGTTTAATTTGTTCTTGCTATGGTGTTGTTGTGCATGTCAATTGTATTAGTGCGTATATTGGTGGTCTGATATATAACACAAACTAAATATCTGCTGTCTTGGTACTATCTAGCAACTTACATTTTGAATGTATATGAAACTGCTAATGGTCTAGCTCTACACAGCAAGCTCAGCTTACAATGCTCGTTTCTTTCGGGGCATCAGTGGCGGATCCAGCCTACCTAAGCAGCCCAGATATTTCTTCAATCCCTCACTATTTTTGGGCCTTTGCGCCTTGGATTTAGCAGGGTGGGCCTTAGGAATGGGCCGGACCAGGCCAGGCAGCTATCTAGCCTGCCTGGGTGCTAGATCCGCCCCTGCTGGGCATGATTCAGATCAGGCGAAGGACATGGTTTGGTAGGCTGCGTCACAACCTAAGTGCCTTTTTTTTTGTCTGGCTGCATGTGTGTCTTCATAACAGGATTCTAACTACTCAAAATCTAGAAAAGAGAGGCTCTTTGTGATTTCTGCCTTGAAACTACGACTCACATCTTGCTGCATTGCCCATTCACCATGCGAGTCTAGGCAACAATCCTAGCTGAGATACAGCATGTCATTGTGCGGCCAGCTGAGCGGAACATTTCTCCTTCAGATGATCTTGTCACTTGGTGGATTCATCTCAACGCTGAACATTTCCTAGCTTAGAGGAAGATTGGGGAGGCGGAGGCTCAACGGCGGGAGGTGGTGTAGCGAGGCAATGGTGATGTCACCAATGTTTTGGGTGGAGAGGGTGGTAGGTAATGGCCATGGGAGCATCGATCAGCACATGAGGACCAAAATTTAGTGTGCAGCGTTGGCATGATGGTTGGAAAAAGGGGCGGAGCAACATGGCGATGAGGGAGCCAGTAGCTGTGGGTAGGTGGAGTGACGACGGTGGAGACGTGTGGAGCACTCATGGCAAGCCACAACTCACAAGTGGAAGGAGAGGAGGAACATCGAAGAGACGACCCGAAAGGAAGGAGAGGGATAGAAGCCTCATCATGCGCCGGTTGACCGAAATCTAGGACAGGCTGGTCAGCTAGCTAAAATCAAAGAAGAAGAAGAAAGAAAACGGTAAGGTAGTCCGTTTTAAGAAGTACCACCTAGAAAAAATCATAAGAACGCAAGCGCTTGCGTTTTGCGTTTCGTGCAGACGATCCTTTTTTCAGTACGATTGTACAGAAATTTCACCGTACAGAAGTACTGAAAAAATAATATAAAAAAGTGAAAAAAAAACTCTGTAAGCTACCAATCGAGCAAATTAGAGAGGTAGAGAAGAGTAGATCGACGGGCCGTCAGAGCAGACGACGACGGTGGCCTCGAGCAGGACGGCCCGGCGTTCGGGAGCACTTAGCCGTGCACGGCGCCGCGTTTGCCGAGGAAGAGAAGGGATGCTACCAGCGACGTCGGCGACGCAGCACCTAGCCACATCGGCAGCGAGCGCTCAGCGGCACTTGCGCGCGGCAGCGCCTGCGCGAGCCCGCGAATGCAGGCGCCCGCGGGGGAGCAAAAGCTTAAAGTTAATCAAACACGTTGAGAAATAATCAAGCAGATTGCTTAGCACCCGTATACGGCTCAGTTCCATTACGAGCGAGGCCTGTTAGCGTGTGAGGCCTTTTCTCACAGTTCTGACCCATTGGTTTGATGAGGCCCAATCTCTGCTTCCATTATATCGATTTCCCCACTACTGCCGAGAGGCTGTGAGCCTGTGACAAAATCCGGCAGCTTGTCCGTTGAATTCTCCTCGCCTCTTGCTGCGTGCGGTAGCTCCAATCAAGGTTCAACTGCTTTGTCTCCGAAAATTGGCAGCGATTTTTATTCAAAATCAGCGAGCAAAATAGGATCATATTTATTGATTTTGGTTTTAGACTGATTGAATTCGCGGTCAAAACATATCGATTTTTCTTTTGTAAAAAAAAAAAGGTCGATTTGTACCAAAAACCGATTGATTTATGCAGAGAACTGACCGAACTAGCTCTGTGTCTAAAATTGATTGGTTTTCCATTAAAAACTGATACAACGCTGTTGATCGATTTTCAACAAATGCCGAGGCGAGCCAGTTGGGCAGAAAGCCACGCCTATTTCATCATTTTTGGCCTTTTTTTTTCTCATTTTGCCCGCTCGGATTTATTCGAGATCCACTTTAAAAAATATATTTTAAATAACAATTTTGCTAAATAGCAGCCGTTTGCTTTTTAAGTTTAAGGAGACGACTATTTTTCTGATTAGTATATTTTTTTTTTCTACTTGGGTGACTGTTTTTCTGGCTTGTGTATAATTTTTTTCCGCTTAGCAGTGGAAAATTTGTAATTTTGTATTGAAAAAACGTTATACGTACGATTACATTAATGTTTTAACTTTTTGTCGATTAATTGTTTTTGGATAGAAACCTGATTTGGAGGTTTTTTTGGTTAACTATATTCAGGTATTTTGTTTAACATTTTTTTTACATGTGTGCTTTTTGGTTGTTTTCTTTGATTATGAGTTGAGCATGTTGATGCCATAAATCTCAAAAGCAACCAACTATCAATAAGTTGGCCCTTTAAATAATTTGTAATACTTACAGTGGCATACCACCTAAATGGATTCCAACAGGAGAGGTTAAAGACAAAATACATGTATTCAAGTGGGTTCCGGCGATAGCTATGCCTACAGCTTGTCGTTGTTGAGAAACCAAACTGACCTTGGAGGCCCATGTGGCCTATATTGTCAAACTCTATATTAGGCTATATAAGGAGAAGGATACCTAGGGATGGCAATGGGGCTCCGTTCCTCGATCCCTGGCGGGGAATTCACCTATTAGGGAACGGGTATGGGGAGAATTAATCCCCCGCGGGGATGAAAATGGGGCTCCGTTCCCCGATCCACGACAGGGAATTCACCTATTAGGGAACGGGTATGGGGAGAATTAATCCCCTGCGGGGATGAAAATGGGGAAAATTAATCCCCCGTCGAGTATCGCGGGGACGGGGACGGGAAAATTTCCTCCCCGCGGGGACCTGGTTCGAACCCGAAAATAAAATATTTAGTGAGCCTAGCCCATCCAATTCATCGGTCCAACATAGCCCAACTTAACACAGCCCAGCCCAACTACACCACTAATCCCTCATCTCCATTTACCCTAACCTCATTCCCACCCCTGCTCACTCCACTCCACTCCACCGGCGGTGGCGGCGTGGGAGCAGGCGGCCAGGCGTGGGCGCGGCGATGGCGGGGCGCTAGGCATGCTGCTAGCAATGGAGGCGCGGAGCAGTTGCCAGCGCTGGCAGAGCGAGCGAGGCTTCGAGCCGGCGGCGGCGGCGCGAGCAAAGCGGTGCCTTCTTTTCTCGGGTATGAAAACCCGTCGGGTCCTCGTTCCCCGATCGGGGACGGGGACGGGAAAAAATTGTACCTGCCAGCAGGGACAGGGACGAGGAACGGGGAAGCTTTGGTGTGCCGGGGACGGGGACGGGGAACCATTTGTAGCGGGACCCGCCCCGTTGCCACTCCTAACTCCTAAGGATACCCTTGTTGTATGAAAAGAACAAATAAGTAAAGAATTGATCGATCGAATCTATCTTTCTCGTCCCACATCCCTGTGTCTCCGATGATTGATTATTTTATATAGATAAAATCCCTTTAAATTACTCCCATAGCTAGCATTGGAATCTTAAGACGCTACGAGCACAAAGTCTCTACCGAGCAGGAGATCGGCGAAGGGCAAAAGATCGAGGATTGAATCTGGCAACCCTTTTGAATTCCCTTTCCTCTTTTGTTGGACTTGGAGTTTGGACGTAGCGGTAGTCGTCGTTGCTAGTTGCCGGTCCCAGACGTCAACGCCGGCGGCGGCGACGGCGTACTGCACTGCAGGCTGCAGCCGCCCGCCGTGGCTGGCAACCGCTACGTCCGCCGGCCCATGCACGCACGCCGAGGTTCATACATGATGGCATGCATGATGCATAGATTGATCGACGAAAAAGAAATAATTGATCCACCGCACCTGCATGGCTGCATGTCCGTGCGATCATTCGTCAGCACATGGGCCAGCAGTGCGTGCATGCCCGCCACTGCATCTCGTACGGCCGGCCAGCGTGCGCTACTACCGAACGGTCCTTCCATCCCGACATCAGTCAGCGTTCTGGTAACCGGATGAGATTAACTTCGATCCCGGTTCAATAGTAGCGGCGAAGGCCGTTTTCAGGCCTGGTTGGTTCCACCAATCGGGACCGATAGGTCGATTCGCGGGACAGATGGCAGATGGGGAGTACTAGTCCCGGTTGGTAACACTGGGCTCCGATAATTGGCGCCATTTCTCCTGTCACAAATGGCCCGATTGGTGTTACAACCCGGGACTGATATTTGTCTATTTGTCCCGGTTGGTGTTACAAACCAGGACTAATACTCGGCTCCGATAATAGAAGCCATTTCTCCTCCGGTAACAAAAAAGTCACTGCGTCGATCGTCTTCTCGTCGCCGCACTTACTGAGAGAGCTCGCACGCGCTTGTGAGGAAGGAGCGGAGACCGGAGCTAAGGAGCAAGGAGCTGCTGAGGCGAGAGCAAGGAGGAGAGGGGGGAGCCTCTTTTCGCCGCGCTGAGGAAGCGGTGAAAGGGGATCGGATCATCATCGGAGCAACGCTCGTGTCGCCGCGCAGGCCGCGTCGTCACCACCCCGGCCTCGCCGCTCTCGTCGTCGCAGCGCGCCCACCCATTCGTCAGCGCCTCTCCGGCCACGCCGCTGAGGTACATTTATCCACCGGCATCGCATCGCTCGTTTCTGATCCCACCGCCACCACTGCCACCGCCGCCGCCGCCTAGGATGTCTTGTTGGACCGGTGACAACGCCACTAACATCGAAACCACGCTCCCTCCAACTAGGTCCAAAATGTGCTGTTTTCTAAAGTGTCTTTGCCCCTCCACCATTGCTTGTTGCGGGGGGACGAATACCCACAGAAATAGCTCAAAAGATAAAAAATATGTGGCGACCAATGATGTGCCACGTCGCGACGATGGCAGTGGCGGTGGTGATGAGGAGGGCGAGGGCGAGGGTGATGGCGATGGCGAGGGCGAAGGCGACAGCGATGGCGGCGGGAATGGTGGTAATGAGGGTAAGGGCAAGGGCAAGGGCGGCAAGGGCAAGGGCGATGGCGATGGCGATGGCGATGGCGAGGGCGAGGGCAGCGAGGGCAAGGGCAAGGGAAAGTCACGTTCCCGTAGAGTGTGATTGAGACATCGAGATCACATTCTATGTTTTACTTTTTAATTAATTCAAGTTTTATGTATTTAAGAAATGTTGTTGTCCGAACAATTATTATAATTGTACGTGCTGCAGACTTTATATGTTTATTAATGCATTTTAAATTTTTAATGTGTACTATCATTGGATGCTTGTATGTGAAGTATCGGATTATGTTTGTATGTGTATTGTTAAATCATGTTTGTATGTGTACTAGCATTGATTAATGGAGGGGACAAGGATTGGGAGGGGTATTTCATGAATGATGGATGTTAAAAAATATTATTATTTTTATTTCCACATATCTACACCAAATTCTTAATAGTATCAATGATGGATGATCTTTGCTGATTCACCCAGGAGTATTTAGCCTTGCAAGATGTTTATTTGTATGGTATCAATATGTGTATTTGATCACAAGCTACCGTTACACTCAATGCTATGAATATGTATAATGCAGATGGATCGGCAATGGATGTACATGGACCGATGTTCCTCGCAGTTCGTGGAGGGTTTAGAAACTTTTATTCGTCATATTGAAACCAATATTATCTTAGACTATATATGTTGCCCATGTATTGATTGCAAGAATCAAAAGGAGTGGGCAAACTGTGAGCAAATTCATTTTCATTTGATCTCAAGAGGTTTTATGGAAAATTATACCTGTTGGACTAAGCACGGCGAAGTAGAGATTACACGGTGAAGAAGAACAAAGTGACGATAATATCTCTAAGTCGCCAACACAATTATTTCGAACATATGCAGGGGGAGTTTGGCGACGATGATCTAGACCAGATGCTGCTTGATGGAGAGGGAGAATACGTTGATAAAAGGCATTACGAAAAGTTTCAGTGCCTTTGGGAGGACTATGAAACACTGTTGTATCCAAACTGCGGACAGGGACACAGAAAGTTGCGTACCACACTAGAACTAATGCAATGGAAGGCGCAAATGAATTGTCTGATAAGGGATTCAACGAGTTGTTAGGCCTCATGAAGAAGTTGCTTCCAGAGGGTAACACATTGCCTGAAACTACGTACGAAGCCAAGCAAGCTCTCTGTCCTTTGGGCTTGTAGGTACAAAAGATACATGCATGCCGTAACGATTGCATCCTCTATCGCAATGAGTGTGAGAATTTGGAAGGCTGTCCGGTGTGCAAAACATCACGGTATAAGACCAAGCGTGATGACGCAGGTGAGGTAGAGGGGGCACGTAAGGTGAAGAGACCCCCCGCTAAGGTGGTGTGGTACTTTCCTATAATTCCTCGGTTGAAGCGTCTGTTTGCGAACAAAGAGCATGTGAAGATGATGCGTTGGCACAGCGATGCTCGTAACGTTGATGGAAAGCTAAAACATCCCGCAGATGGGTCGTCGTGGCGAAAACTTGATAGGAAATACCTGGAGTTTTCAAGCGATGCGAGGAACATACGGTTTGCGTTGAGTACAGATGGGATGAACCCCTACGGCGAGTTGAGCACCAATCACAGTACCTGGCCAGTAACTCTATATATCTACAATCTTCCTCCTTGGTTGTTTCAGAAGCGGAAGTATATTATGATGCCATTACTCATCCAAGGCCCCAAGCAACCAGGGAACGACATCGATGTGTACCTAAAACCGTTGATCGAAGATCTGCTAACATTGTGGAACGATGGTGTACGTGTATGGGATGAGTACAAAAGAGAGTACTTCACCCTACGTGCATTACTATTCGTAACCATCAATGACTGGCCAGCACTTGGTAACCTGTCGGGCCTATCTTTCAAGGAATACAAAGCCTGCATCGAGTGCTTGGACGATATGGAAGACAAGTACCTGGCAAACTCTCGGAAGGTTGTATTCCTAAACCTGAAGCACCCGTTACGGAGTAACTTAGTTAATTTTGATGGGACGGAAGAGAACCGCAAGAAGCCTAAGCATCACAGTAGGGCATATTTATTTTCTATGGTGAAGGATCTGAAAATCGTATTTGGAAAGGGTCATGGTAGCAAACCTGTCCCACCACTCCCTCCTGAAGAAGCTAAGAAGAAGGCTAGTTGGAAGAAGCAATCAATTTTTTGGGATTTGTCTTACTGGAAAGACTTAGAGGTTCGCCACTCATTAGACTTTATGCATATAACGAAGAATGTCTGCGTGAACTTGCTAGGATTCCTAAATATGTACGGCAAATCAAAAGATACTATTCAGTCACGGAAGGACTTACAACTATTAGGACTCAGGCAGGAATTACATCCGCAAGAAAGAGACAAAGGGCATTACCTCCATCCTGCGAGCTACACTCCAAGCAAAGAAGAGAAAAAGAACATGATTCATTGTTAAACAATGTTAAGGTCCCTTCCGGATACTCGTCGAACATAAGAAGACTTATAAACACAAAAGAGAATAAAATCGTAAACGTGAAATCGCATGATTGTTACGTGTTGATGACCCAGTTGTTGCCAGTGATGTTGAGAGGTGTTCTACCAGACAAGGTATGAGGGACAATCGTGAAGGTGTGCTCGTTCTTCAACGCCATTTCACAAAAGGTCATAGATCCAGATAAGTTATGTAATCTACAGGATGATATTGTCGCTGCTTTGGTCAAACTTGAGATGATCTTCCCTCCGTCCTTCTTTGATATGATGGTCCATCTCATGGTTCACATGGTGAAACAGTTAGAAATTCTCGGACCCGTCTTCTTACACAGCATATTCCTTTTCGAGAGGTACATGGGTGTCCTAAAAAAATATGTTCGTAACCGGTCTCGCTCAGAAGGATGCATTGCCCAGGGTGTTGGCACAGAAGAGGTGATTGAGTTTTGCATCGACTACATTAATGAATTGAATCCGATTGGCGTGCCTGTATCACGCTATGAGGGGAGGCTACAAGGAAAATGCACTCTAGGGAGAAAATAATCCTCTTGCAAAGATATACTGTCATTTAGACAAGCACATTTCACAGTATTGAAGCAAGCAGCTTTAGTGGCTCTATATGTCGATGATCACAAGAAGATTCTACGAGACGAATACCTAGGGAGGTCAGAAAAGTGGATCGCAAACAAGCAAGTAGACAGTTTTGGCGGTTGGCTACAAAAGCAGCTGTTGGGCAAGGAGGGTGTCCATGAACAATTGCAACTCTTAGCTCGGGGACCATCAATGACAATGGTATCATGGCAAGGGTATGAGATAAATGGATACACATTTTACACTGCATCTCAGGATAGCAAGAGCACAAACCAAAATAGCGGTGTTCGAATTGATGCATTGGACAAAAATAGAAACATTAACACCAATGGGTCAAACTGACAGCTGTCCAGATTGACGAGTACGGGATGACAACCGTGAACCTTAAGCAAGTGGCCTACAGGGACGAACCGTTCGTGCTCGCCAATGATGTCACACAGATTTTCTATGTGATTGACATGGATAGCAAACCAAAAATGCAAAAGGGACGGAGTACCAAAAGGCAGAAGGATAATACTTGTAATACTGATAAGCCAAGACACCATGTTGTTCTTTCTGGTAAAAGAAGGATTGTCGGAGTTGAGGGCGTAACGGATGAAGAAGAGTATAATCAGTTCAACGAGCTGCCGCCTTTCTCGGTGGATGTAGACATTACTATCCTTAATAGTGATGACGATGCCCCTTACGTACGCCATGACCACAACGAAGGATCACTTGTAAAAACAAAGTAGTTGCATATATGTACTATTTATTATTATTTTTGTGATAATCACATATGACAAGTACGTGAATGCTAAATTATTTTTTCGAAGACACCTCATTTTCGACAAGCGTTTTGCGTCCGACTGGTTAGTAGCGCAAGCGTAAAGCGTATTCTTGATCATTATTCTATTAAACGGAATTAACTGGAATTTTATACTCTTTAATGTAATTTCTAGTGACGACAGGAATTTAAACATTACAGTGAATATTTTATAATATTTGGTATGACAGAGTGGCCGTAATAAACTATTTACGAACAATACTTCCAATATTAAAAGAAACCACATTTTCTAAAAATTCTCATAATAGATATTTTCAATCCATTTAAACAATGCGCCCCCATTAACGTCGACAAGCGTATAGCGTCAAACCGATTATTAGCGAGGCAAAAGCGCTGGCTCACTCTGGCCGCCATGTTCGAGCCCCGCTTCGCCTCTACAAACACAATTTTTTGGAAAATGGGTCCATTACTCCCGGTTTAAACCACCAATCGGGACTCAAGGCATGCATGCAGCGAGCTAACTTGGGCCTCGCGTCAAGAAAACTTTAATCCCGGATTTTATTTTTAACCGGATTGATGGTTTTCGCCCCGGTTTAAACCACTAACCGGACCGATAGGCGTCTTACGATTTTGTGATTTTGACCATCGGTTGTCCGCCCCACGTGTCGATTGTCTCCATCGATCTCGGTAGGTGTTTTAAACCGGGATGGAAAGGCTTCATGCCCCACGCGTCGCTTCTTTCCCTTCCTCCGGTTCGCTAGCGTCGCTCTGTTCGCCTCCCGATGTAATTAATCGGGAGGCGAACCACAGGCTTGACTACATTTTCCAACACACGAGGGAAAATGGAAAGATCAGTCAGGCCCCTTATAAATTTGGACGGAATCAACATCACACACACAGAGCTTAATTTCCTCGCTTATACCTCCGCCGCCATGTCTTCTAGCTCGTTTCATCGTCGCTCATGCGCCACCACCGCGGTGGAGGCTCTCGAGTTTTGCCACTCCACGGTGGCATCTCTCGAGGGTACCACTCGGAAGAGGATGAGGCGCCATGGTGGTCCGACGATGACATGTACGATGATCTCTCCGACGATCCGGAGGGCGCTGACGACTCCGACCCCGAACTGGACGGTGACGACGAAGCCGACGGCAATGGCTCGTCGTCAGACCCTAACAGCGGGGTCGAGGGTGACAAATGACGACGGCAACGAGGAGGAGGAGGAGGATAGCGATGACGGCGAGGGCGCCGCCGATTAGACATTATGTAGTAGTTTTAGTTTTTCTTAATTTCATGCGAATTTTCTTTTTTTAAGTCCAAAAATGTATCCTGTTAGAATTTTAATGGAATTTACTGATCATTATTCTATTAAACGGAATTAACTGGAATTTTATACTCTTTAATGTAATTTCTAGTGACGACATGAATTTAAACATTACAATGAATATTTCATAATATTTGGTATGACAAAGTGGTAATAAACTATTTACGAATAATACTTCCAATATTAAAAGAAACCACATTTTCTGGAAATTCTCATAATAGATATTTTCAATCCATTTAAACAATGCGCCCCCCTTTCCATTGACAAGCGTATGGCGTCCAATCGTTAGCAGCCATGAGGCGAAGTCTTGAGCTCATTTGTCGCCGCCATGTTCGAGCCCCGCTTCGCCTCGCATCCCACAATTTTTGAAAAATAGGACCATTACTCCGGTTGCATTAGTCAACCGGATCAAGGCCAACATTACTCCCGCTTTAAAATCGCAATCGGATCAAGGCTGCAGACACAATGCGCTTTTGCTCGCCCGCAAGTCGATTACCTTTTACTCCCGATTTGTGGTTTCAACCGGATTGATAGTTAGATGTAATACCGTTTTGGAATCAACCGATTGATGCCCCTATATGTCCGCTTTCTCCCAATTCTTCAAAACACTCACCCTAAATCGCGCAAATTAACCTAGGTCGACACCGCCGCCACCAGATTCGCCGCCGCCTACAACCCTCCGATGCCACCGCCTGCCGCCGCCGCCTACAAACCCTCGGACGACGCTGCGGTGGCGTCGCCGCCGCCGTGTCACCGCCACTCGACCCACCGACGTCACCGCCGCTCGTGTCGCCCGCGCCGACAACCCTCCGACGTCGCCGCCGCCGTGTCGCCCGCCGACAACCCTCCGACGACGCCGCCGCCATCAAGCCGCCTTACAACCTCTCCGACACCACCGTCCGTGTCGCCGCCGCCTACATCCTCCGACGACGCCCCCGTGAAGTCGCCGCCGCCCACGACAACCCTCTCCGACGTCGCCGCCGTTACAACCCCCTCCGACGAGAGGTCATCCGTGTCGCCTGTTAATTCCTGACCTATTTCACATACAGCATTGCTCTAGTCTCTATTCGCTGCAAAGATTGTTGAATTGTTTGTTCGTGACCTAAAGCATTGCGGTGCTTATTTGATTTAGCTTCACAAGTTAGTTAAAACTTGCAAGCAATTTATCACTGCCTTATGTGAGGATGCACTTGTATTTTCAGTGCCTTTATTTGTTACAATGGCGAGCGGAAGGATTGGTGATGATGAATTTTTGATGGAGATGTTTGGGATTCATCCGGATGACAGAGTTGAATCTGCGGCAGCCGGTGAGGCCGTAGAAGCCACCGAGGCCGATGAGGAAGCCGGTGAGGCCGTAGAAGGCACCGAGGCCGATGAGGAAGCCCGTGAGGCCGTAGAAGCCATCGAGGCCGTAGAAGCCATCCGGTCCGGTCAAACCAGTACCAGTCACGTCAGCGAGGTCAAAGTAAGAGGCCGAAGTCAAGGCACATAATCACCGAAGTCAGCGAGGAAGGCGAGCCTCTGAAGCCAGCATCGGCGATTGGGCCGTTTAGATCGACTTTCGGAACAATTATTAGGGACCACGTGCCCATTAGCATTGTCAAATGGGACGACGTACCTGCAGACCTCAAGAACACCTTATGAACCGATATGAAACAAGTTTTCACCTTCCCCGAAGGGACCGAACAGAAGGTGAAGAGTTACACATTGAAGAAGATGGCAATGGCATTCCAGACGTTCAAGAAGAAGTTGAACAACGAGTACGTTAAGAATAATGTACTCCCTGACTTCAATAAATATCCAAAGCTGCAAGATCATTGGGATGAATTTGTAGGGTACAAAACTTCTCAACAAGGTCAGAGTATGAGTGAAAAGAATAAGCAAAATGCGGCGAAGAAGCAATACCACCATCGTCTCGCCCTCGGTGGTTACCGCAAGGCGATACCCAAATGGGAGAAGAGGAACATGACACGCTTGTAAAAGGTGTCGAGCCCAGAACAATGAGATGGTCCGACAGATCGAGGAATTGGTTCTTTGGTCATGACGGCGGCCTTGACGACGACTTTAGGTAGGCCGCTTTTGGTGAAAGGATCGAGATGTTGCAAGAAGGCTTCAAGAGGCGCACGAAGAGTCGGCCCAAGGCATCTTCGTGCCAAATAGGAGAACGATGAGCTAACCAGGCCCTCTGTAACCACGAGCACCACGGACATACACGAGGCGCTGGTGTCGCCCGTGGAAGGTTGGTTTCCGCAGGATGCGAGACTTACAGAGTCGATTAGAGGAGCAAGGGCCGACAGCACAAGACCTCCTCGACCTTGAAGAGCAATCACAGCAAACACAAAGCGAGCATATAAGAAACAATCGAAAAGAGGTGCAATTAGCCTTGAGCCAGCGCAGAGGCCGATCACCAGAACCGCCCGAGAATCCCAACGCCATTAGCCCCTCCATGCGGCGGAGCAATTGTGCTTCCGATGGGCTGCCGAAGAAGACTTGGCCCGCTATCCGTGGGCGACATCACGCACCGACACCTTGTGAGCTGCACTTTGAAGCGCTGAACCTCTCCATCAAGGCAACAGAGGCATGACTTTCCCAATGGAGGCGAGGCGGGTCATCCATGGCCAACAGATACCCCGAAGCTACGCCAAGGTCTCCGTGGAAGAAGTATGCAGTGGTACGAGGACCTTGACCTCGACATTGAAGGGGTGATGGGACCACGGCTAGGAGAAGCAAGACACAAGATCGCCGTGTGGCGCAAACGGTTCATAATTTTCAAAGGTAACATGCCCGTGTCCTCTCCACGGTCTCTGTATCAACTCCCGAACGAGTCCTCTCACACGAAACTCCAACTAACACACCGCCAAGACAGACCATCCTACTAAGCAAATAGCTCCCAAGAAGGTGCCGCTAGGTTAAGCCGGCGTGATGGGGGCCTTCACCTCTCAAGAAGACAGGCCTAGGTCATCCGGAAAAAAACACCTCCAGCCGCCGATGATATGACCGAAGAGAAAATCGAGCGGATAGTAAGAGGCGAGGTCACCGCACATTTTGCGAACAAACCAACTCCACCGAGGGTCCAAATGCGATGCGGATTTAATGGCACAAAGGCAAGAGGTGTATCTTATCGTTGAAGGATAAGATCGACAAACCGTAAAGACCAAACGTGATCGGACTACGAAAGATCTTGCGTAAGGAATCGAGAAGGAACATCGAGGAGCAGATTTCGAAGAGAAAGCGCAAAGGAATTTCTACATTGAAGCCGGGCTTGATCCGAAATGGTCTTGGGCCTTAAGGACATCCCCGTTGCAGAGGTACAATGGAAATATGTGAAAGGTGGATCGCTCGTAAGGCGTGAGGAGCTTCCCCGCCTAACAACGAAGATGCGGCAACTCCATGATTGGTATTTGCGCGCAGCCGAAAATGGTATGGAAATGTTCGGCGTCGTCTTCAAGCAACACCATTTCTACCGCGGGGACTTTGAATTCTTCATTCAATTTGAGGTTCTGCATTACCTATATCAGGGATTGGCGGTCGATGTCACCATGGTGGTTTGTTGGGAGCTGTAAGTGTATTCTTTGTAAATTTCGATCGTGCCAGCCGGTATACTATACTAACTTCGAGGCCTAAATCAATTTTTCTTATGTAGAATGGAGATTAAAAGATGCGCAATGGAGGGAATCCATGAATTTGGCTTTCTTGACCCATTGGTGATTAACGAGTATATGACTAACATGAGCGCACAACAAACAGAGACCACCATTTACGAAGGGCTAATGGCACAATGACACAAAAGATATATACTTCTACCCTACGAATTTAGGTACGTGTTTTTGTACCGCCTTATTTTAATTCCTTTTGTTAACACTGTTGGAACTAATTAGTAAACCGCGTTGACATATATTTGTGCAGCTTTCACTTGATCCTTTTTATTATAGAGCTAAATCATAGCAGGATCACAGTCATGGACTCGAAAAGGGGACCAGTTGAAAAGTACAAAGACTTCCTCGCCATGCTCAACCGGTACATTCCTCTTCCATTCATATCTTACTATTTCTGTTTCTCCATATCAAACAAACTCAATTATATATAACTTGTAATCAAATGTGCAGTGCCTTCGCAACGTTCCGCAAGAATACCGTGGGAACATTCAAGACACGTTTCGACTTACACATCGCTAAACATGTATGTATATCATATTATGAGTATTTTTTTAGTTAACGTAATTTCCATGATCTATTTCACGATTTCAACTCGTCGACCACGTGTCTTGTATCAACCACCGCAAACAATTTATGCGGATACTATGTGTGCGAGATGATGCACAACTTCATCGGGGCACCGCCGAGTACACAAGAAAAAATACAGGTTTGGGGTGAGTAATATATAATTACTACCTTAATAACGCCTAGGTAGCTACTGCAAACATTTTCTATAGTTTGAAAGATTGATATGTTAATTCCCTATTTAATGATAGATTTCCTAAAGTTGGCAAAAAAGGTTTGGAAAAGGTCCTAACTATCGCGGTGCGTGTCAAAGCAATTCAAGAGCAAATCACGGCTTCCTTTTAGATGAGGTCATAAATCCGATGGGCGAGCATCACCACCCTACATTTAATAAGATTCCAGAGCCTTCAAAAAATACCAGCCAACCATCGAGGAGCGATGCTCGTAAAAGATCCCGATAAAAAGTGTATGTGCACTGTGTACATTGTATGATACTTATGTCTAGCTAGCTACCTAATACATATTTGTTGTTTAACAAAGGAGCAGATTAAAGATTTCATGGTATGGAGTCCTGGAGTCTTTGGCCCTGGAAGGTTATCTTTTGAGAACTGCCCTTCCCCTTATGTTCTTGACGAAATCTGAAAGATAGAAGGTAAAGATCAAATTTATATATCCGTTCTGTTGTTGGTTACTTGGTTTGGTGGTGTTATTCATGTGGCGCCGCAAATTTTAAATAATAGCATGTTGCCATTTCTACTTTTTTGTTAGATAATATTGTTTAATTTGGGTTGTAGGAGGAGGCTGCTAGGGTCAACGATGGTGCAAAGGCATGATACAAGACAATGATCTCAGAAAGTGACAACGCTGAGTTCGACAACGCCTCAAAGTGGCTTGGTGTGACATGACCAAGATTGTTTGATTGATGATGTTTGTCCAATGAAGGTGTTAGCGAAATCAAATCAAAGTTAAAAATGGGTGCCACCGTGAATACTAGCTAATCTTGCCAAATTGGGAGAAAGTGTATTGTAATACATATTTGTAAACTCGAATATTTGTAATTGCACAAGATGGATGATTGCACGCTGCCCCAGAGCCGGTCCGACGTAATACATATTTGTAATATTTAATGCTATTTCGATTTTAGTTATCAACCACCGTGCATCCGCTAATTGTGTTAAATGTGGTTTAGTTAGTGACTAAATAAGCATAACATTCAAAAATACACCTCGGTCCGGTTGGAACAACCAACCGGGACCAAAAGTGTCCCAATGCACTATTTGGTCGCCACGTATGCACATATTAGTCCCTTGGTAGTTAAAACCGGACTAATACATATATCGATCCGGTTGGACCAACCAACCGGGATCAATAGAGCTACCGCATTCGGGCCGCCTATCGAGGAGAGATTTAGTTCGGTTCTCAGAATTCGGATCGATGCCCAAGAGTATCGCTCTCAAAAGTCTCCCTGCTCAAAAACAGGGATCAAGCTCGTTCAACCGGACCAACGCCTTTCCGTAGTAGTGGTGGCGGCGTCCCCACGAGATTTTTCATATTTTTGTTTGGACGTACGGCCCATGCACAATTCCTTTGACTTCACCCCTGATTCTTCCAGATGCATGGTTCATTCTAAATTTCAAAGACGTGTCTAGAAGTTAAAAGACGTCAAACAAAAAAAGAATGGAAGGAGCATAATGCTATATATGACATGTTAGGGTGTAGTATATGCATAATTTGTTTCAACAAGAGAACGACATATATAGATGTCTAAAGATTAATGCAAGTTACATGAAAATGGATGTCTAAAGAGAGATGCAAGGAGGCAAACTCATGATAGGAGCTTGGTGACATTACACAGTGCTTGACTGCTTGTACATGGTTGTACTATCAATCAATGCAGCCCTAGTATCTCACGTGGCTCCCATGCTACCACCACATGCTACTCCATCCAAACGGCACTCTAGGAGCAATGGGTTGGCACCACGTGTCACGCAAGACATTATGCGTTATGTCCATGTCTTTTAATAGACCGCTGGAAAGAAAAAACACGCAATGCACTCGATTCATTGTCATGAGCATCTCCAATAGCCCCTATATATCTTATTAACCCCTCTCTCTAAAACACTATCCATATCTCTTTAAGTAGTATTTTAGAGGGTGTTTAGAGGAACTGCTGAAGATGCTCTAATAAAACAGTATTCATTTTTATGAGTCAAATTGAAAACTACATTTATAAGAAATTGTAAAAGGGAAAAAGAGTAAAAGATAGGGATGGCAACGGGGAATTCCCCGTCAGGGAATGGCTCCCCATCCCCGTCCCTATTAGCGCTTGCGGGGGACATTTTCTTCTCATCCCCGTCCCTGTGGGGAATAAATCCCCGACAGGGATTTCCATCCCCACTTAAATTGTAGCTAATATGTATGTATTTTGATATTAGTACAAAACATTGTCATATATATGTATTCTCATATTTAATAAATCATTATATATGCATCAAAATGATCACATATATACGGAGTACATTGGATGATCACTTGACGAGGTCATTATTCATTTTTATCATTAACTATTACACGAAAACATCATCACATACAAGATTAACGGGGCACGCGGGGAACAGAGACGGAGGATGCTTCCCCGTTTACGGAAAGAATCTTCCCCGTTTACATCCCCGTGGGGGAAGAAAACTCCCCGTTCCCATCCCCTAACAAGGGAATTCCTTGCGGGGAACCGGGGATCGGGGCCATTGACATCTCTAGTAAAAAAACAATATTCTAAGATTCCAGTTGTTCGAAATTTTAGAAATTCTCTAATTTTTTTATGGTTTTGTTAGTTGAGATTTTTCATCCGGAGTCCTAGACCCGGTTCCACATTTTTCAGTTTTCATTTTTCCTTTTCCTTTTTTAGTATTCTTAAAAATAGTATAAGAAAGTGAAAAAGGAGTGAAGAATCGTTGTTCCTAAGTTTCTAGTTTTCGAAATTTGAGACGAATAGGGGGAGGAAAGAGGAAATGAATAATATTCGTACAAAATATAAAAGGGGGAAAGTAAAACATCAATATTGTTAAATTTCAATTGTTCAGAATTATAAAAATTCTTCTATTTTTATGTTTTTTGGTTCTCCGCGCAAACATGATTGCACTTTTATTCAACTTTCGGTCTCATTTGTTTCATCAAACGTAACTTATCCAACTTATTTTTAATTTTATAGATAAGTTAAGCTACATAAGGCAAAAAGAATGAGACCTCTTTTTTTCTATTTTTTTACTTAAAAAAAATAGGAATAAGTCCATCTTACATACCTCAATTATCACGAAAGTCCGAAAAACCCCCTAAACTATGATTTGGTCTGTATTACGGACCTAAACTTTCAATAACGACTCAAAAACCATAACAACCTTGTTTTGTTCGGTGGTTTTGTTGACGTGGCTCCATGTAGTAGTGGTTTTGCTAACTTGGCTGACACGTGGCGCCACATCAGCACAACTCTTAACAAAACCAGGTTGTGATGGGTTTTGAGCCGATATTGAAAGTTCAGGTATGTAAAATAGGCTATCGACGGTTGGGATAACAACCCAAGTCAACTAAGGTTCTTCAAGAGGGAGATAGGAGACACGCCGAACAGAACGAACAATAGTGAACAGGAAGACAAAGGTTTTTATCCTGGTTTAGGCCTCTCTTATATATCAAAGATGAATACAAGAGGTGGCTCGACGAGACGAACAAGTCTCAGCGAGATTATGGTGTACAGAAAGCAATGTGCTATAATCAGGTGTCTACGAGATGCTAATACGTAAACTCGATGCCCCCTAAACGCCGTAGGGGCTTGGTTTATATAGTATAGAGCAAACCGACCTACCGAGAGAATATCGGGCCGGGCTAACAACGAGATCGTAACGAACTCCACATGCCAAATATATTCCGAGGCAGATAAGGCATACTCCTAGTCTTGGGGATTACGACTTCTATTCCAATCCGGGAAACCACGTCCGGGTCTTCACGTAGCCGTGCAGAACTCTTGTTCGAACCGGACTCAAACACGGAGTCTTGGGCGCCACGCAATCATACCGATCAGGAGGCTGTTCGGTACGACGCACATGGGCCTTACAGAACCTTCCAGGGAGCTGGGCCCTGGTAGGCTGTTCGACCGGGCCGTCAGGGAGTGGGCTATGGCAATGGGCCGTGATTTTATCCCCGACATAGGCCAAATCATAGTTTAGAGATTTTTTTCGGACCTTCTCGATACTTGAGGTATCTAAAATGGACTTTGCATGAATGTCCTAAATCAGAAAGAACAAACCTTTTTAAATTTGAGTTTCAAACAAATTTGGTAGACGTGCAAACTTTGCATGAATGTTGCTTGCGCAAGCATGGTTCCATTTTTCGTAAGCTATATATATGGAAAACAAATGAAAGGAGAGAGAAAAGAAGAAGAATCAAGAGGAGCATAAACTTATCCGATAAAATTTAGAGATTCTTGAAAATGTTTAGTAAACCAGCACACTTCATTAGACTTGTTTCTAAGGTATTTAAAGGTGTGTTTGGTTGTTTGTACCAGGTTAAACCTGCATGAGATTGTACAAGTTGAATAGAATGATTCCATACGGTATAATTCAAATGAGATGTTTGATTAGTTGAACAAGATCATACAAGATTTTGTTTGTTTCTCGCATAGGATGACATAGAATGGTTCGATTATTCAAAATAACACTCTATATCTTGAGAAAATTTAATTTTACATATGATTTTATTTTGGATGATTTAAGCTAAATTTAAAATTAACATTCAATATTCAAATTGGATTTTAAATTCAAACTACATTTAATATTTGAATTTTCAAATTAATTCAAACTAAAATCAAATTTTGAATTCAAAATTCAAAACAAATTTACATTTTATTCAAATTTTAGATTCAAAATACAAGTCGTATTTTCATAAAAATAATTTTCAAATTAATTAAAATCAAATTTTGAATTCAAAATTTAAAACAAATTTACAATTTATTCAAATTTTAGATTGAAAATACAAGTCGTATTTTCATAAAAAACAATTTGAAATTTAAAATCAACCCAAATTCAAAAAGGTAATTCAAATTTTGGTACGAAAACTCTGTAACGTCCTCATTTTTATAAAAATAAACTCATGCATGGAATTTGCGTAATTAAAATTTTGTGCATATAAATTTTAAATCAAGAAAACGAATATGTTACTCTAAAAATAAAAAGTAATTTGATTTTTATTTATGAGCAAAGGCTATTGTATTTGTGGAAATAAAATTTATAATATTGGGTGACTTCTTGAAAATTATATCTAAATAATTTCTTTTTGATAATTATTTTCCTACAATTGTGTGACCCTTGGTTACATATGTTCGAAAATGATAATTGTAAAATAATAGTTAGAGTTTATTCAAATATTTTATTTGATAAATAATTACTAGAATGGAAGATAATTATGCTGGTCCTATTATCTAATTACTTTCTCATCTATTTCCCTTCATCTTCTTTTGGGACCCACTTGTCATTCATTTGCCATCTCATTTTCTTTCTCACTCTCTCTCTCTCCTCTTTCTTCCTCTCCATTGCGCATGCCCTCTATTCCTCTTCCAGCATGCATGCAAATGGAGGAGTTTATCCTCAATTGTTTCATCTTCTTTAGTGGTAGTCAAGAAGGATATAATCCATCTGCTTACTAAATTTAATGGTCAACATGGAGAAATTGAGCAGCCACGTCCCTTCATCTCCCTCTTTCTCTCTCCTGTTTCCCTCTCTTCCTTCTTCTCCACGCAGCAACTCCTTTCTCCACTACGAAGCAACTGTCTAACTCCTGAATTGTGGCCGCATGGCAACATTTAGGCCACCAAAAACTCAAGATCAAAGCCATTGATGGCCATAATCCAGTGCTGGGCGTTTCTACTGAGTCATGGCCACTTAGTGCGTGCTAATTGCCCACTAAGCGCTGCAGTTACCTCCTCTAATCACCTATTTAATCCCCAGCCGAGCCCCTTCTCTTTCCCTTTGGTTCTCTCTTCAATCCGGCGCAGGTAAGCTTTGTCTCACCGTTTCCTCCGACGGTGTTCTTCGTCTTCCCGTTCTTAAACTTTCCCCTCGAACAATTTGAAGGTACGCCCACCGTTGCCCCGCCGATTGGACGCCGAAGACGCAGCTGTCCGGAGCGCCGCCCGAAGCCGCCGCCGTCGAATTTGTCACTGTCGGGTGGTAATAATCCAATTTCCCTCTCCAGTAGCGTCCTAGGACCACTTGGAACGTTTTCTCCTAGTCGATTCGGTTGGGTTTCATGTCGCCGGAGCTCGCCGTCGTCTTCCCCATGGCCGCCGCGCTCTCTGTATCGCGCCGCCGCCATAGACGCCCACAGCCTAAGCCGCCGCCACCACTGCATTCCTTGTGCCCACACGAAGCAGCACCGCCCCTTCCCCAAGCCCCAGCGCCGCCAATCGCCGCCGCCGCGTGCAGCCCGCGCTGCCGCCATCGCGAGCCGCCGTGCCGCCTCCTTGCGCTACCCCGCGCCGCGCCGTCGCCGCCGGCGGGACCGCGTCGCCGCCGCCGACCTCATCCGCCGCCAGCCGTCGCCGCCCCTCGCCGGAGCGCCGCCTCCCCGTGCGCCTTCCCTCCCTGCCATGGCTGGCTGGAGGAAGAAGAAGGGCACGTGCCCTCTTCCTCAGCCAGGCCGCGGGCCCAAGTGGGCTGGATTCGGCCCACTTCTTTTAGAGATTTTCCCAGATTTCAGTATTTTCCAGAATTACTCTAGATTGAAATATTTGTCAAATATTCTCGGTGGATCAGAAAATTATCAAACTAATTTATCTATGTTCCTGAAACTGTGTAGTATTTTACTGCCAGGTTTGGTACTGTCTATGCACAGTATGATTTATCCATGATTTATTGTCTACTCAATATTCTAGTAATTTTAGTAATTATTATAAGCATTTACAAATTATAAAATTAATTTTATATTTTCTATGAATAGAAAATCACTTACTATAAAATTTTCATGAGCATATGCATTCATCATAATTTCGTTTTCTCGCTTATTGAAATTCTTTCTGTGCGGTAGATTCGAGCGACGAAGGAAGGTTTGTCGATGTTTCGAAGAAGTATATCGGTTGCACTTATAAAGGCAAGTTATCTAGATCCCGTGGGTGTCACATCCACAACATGTCGTTACTCATATTTAAAATGTTGACTAGAACTTTACTGTTGCATGTATATTTATATAGATGGGCTACGTATATTTGGATAGTTCTAGACATGTATTAGATATACGGTATCGATCCCATTATATGATAGTGCTTGATTATCATGTTAAAACCGTACCTCGTCTTAAAGCAAATCCTTTGGTTATAGAAGGGTAGTTGATCAGTTGCTTGGGAAACGGGGACATAGTGATCATCACTATTCAAAACTGCTATCAGGCCTTGGATTGGTCATTTGGTATTTAAAAATTAAACAACTAAAATCTAAGTGGCGTGTGTCGACTCAGGGTGACGTGATAGGTAGTGAGGGTCGTGGATCCCCGTACACAACCGAGCATGTGGTGAAGCATGCAAAGGTTTGCACGTGTATTTGTGTATGTGGTGTATACCGCCTCGACAATAGGGGTGGCTATGACTTGTGTGGACTCCAAGGCGGTGAGACCGCTCCTATTAGGCGACTTCTTGGTGTGGCATAATGCCATTGGGTGTGTACATATGCTTGACGATAAGGGTGGCTATGACTTGTGAGGACTCCAAGGACGATAGAGCACTCTTATGCGGCGATGCGTGTGGGACGACAGCAATGAAGGAAGCATCATGAGTGTAGTGATTGCCCGAGTCCCCTAAGGACCGACTCTTTGTGACAATTTCTCCTCGCTTTACAAGATGTACCGGACGCGGATAATGGTAACGCCTAGTTCGCCGCCGGAGAAACTAGTTTGGGATCGTCTTCCTACATAAGGGATGATTCGCGTCTCGTGAGGTGAATCCGATGTCGGTGGGTCACTCCAAGTGTGCGGTCTCAAATTAGCGGATCCGGGTAGTGGCTTTGTTCTATTCACCAGTTTACTGGGAATACGGTTCCAGGGGTAAAGTGTACACACTCTGCAGAGTTTAGTTAAACTGTCATGACAGCCGTGCTCACGGTCACGAGCGGCAAGGAGGATCTAACAATGGTAGCCCCACTGTTTTCATTAAAACGGGTTGTTGAGAACTGGTGTGGTTTGGTGATACTCGAGTGGCGAAGCTCGGCGGGGTTTTTGGGATATTCCAAGTGGTGAAGCTCAATGTATTCTAAGTGTTCTGAGTGGTGAAGCTCGATGTGGTTCTAGGTGTGGTTTCGGGCATTCCGAGCGGTGAAGCTCGTGACATGAAAATACATTCTGGATTAGATGAATCTCATAAGTTAGCTAATTTATGAATCTGCTTTGTTTTAAATTTTGAAAACAGATAAGTTAGAAATTTATGATGGGTAGAAATAATCACCCTATCCTATTGCTCCTGCATTACATTTTAAGGACGATAGCTTGTTGAGTATTCGCGTACTCACCCCGCCTTTCATGCGGGCTGCTCATTCCAACGAGCAGGTTGCAGCTAGAAGAATCTTTAAGAAGGAGAGTTTGACAAGATGAGTTTTCAAGAGCGATTTTACCTTTGGAGCTCAGGACGAAAGCTATCCAGATGTCTAGGAGTGCGCCTCTACAGTTTTGCCTGTGGAGTTTATTTGGGTCTTCATTGTTTATCATTTGTACTTTGTTCATATCTAAAAACTTCCGCTTTTGTAAGGCTGTTGAGCCAAAACTATGGTATTATTTGCCATGTTTGTAAGAACTCTGATGCAATAAAGTTCATTTGTTGAATGGTCATGATCCAAGAGCTGTATATCTGTGTGTTCTAGCTACTTGATCCAGGGACTAGAACATGTAAAGCACAGAGGGGACTCGACTCCATTTTCGGGTCCTCACAAACTCAAATCGAATTTTAAATTCAATATTCAAGGTGTATTGAAAACAAATTTAAAAGTTAAATCAGGTTTCAGTTCTAAACTCGGTTGAGAATTGAAAATCAATTTGAAATTTGGAGTACTAAAAAATAAAAAAAAATGAATTATGAAGAAGCAAGAGCTTGCGAGAGAAAGTTGTACGGTATCGTTCAACCAAATCGAGCGACCAAAGTAATACATCATATTGAGAGAATATTTAATTTTTCTGTATCCCACTGTTCAGGATGATTTAATACGGTTCGCTTAACCAAACATATGGATGGACACAAATTCATTCTTGTAACCAAACACACCCTAAAGAGCGTCCTTCAAAAAAGGATATTTCAAAAGCAATTTTACGCTGAAAACGTTTTTTAGAACAAAACATTTGGATTTACAAAAGAGACGAGTAAATAAGTTGTAAACTAGCAGCGTTCTTAGGCCATGTTCGAAACCGCGTTACGCTGCGTCGCATTGCGTTGCGTACGCGCGATTTGAACGCGGGGCGCGCGCGCGTGTGCAGCCGAACGCAACGCAACGCAACGAGACGCCGCAGCGGACAAGGCCTTAAGGCGTACTAACTCTCGCACACGCACACAAGTAACACACGGTGAAATAGCATCGACGAGCAAACATGACCGATCGAAGAATTTATGTGGTCAAGGGTCGGAGACAGTCATGCTCAGTTCAGTGCAGCGCCGGCGACGATTTGGCGGTGGTTAGCCACCATGCAGGTGGGCCGGATTTAACTCCGGTCGCCAGTCCTCCCATGGTCAGCTTCCGGCGGGGGAGGGACAGATGCCAGATGGACGGAGGTTCCGAGAGCCGCACCCCCATGCATGGATCCGATCCCATCTCGTCGTCGGATTCAGTGCTCCGGTTTAATTTGTTCGATCCGAGGTTAGTTAAGGTCACGCTGGGAGCATCTCTAATGGTAGCATATCAGCTAGATATAAGAATTACAACTTAGCTTTTTCTTTATGTGGAGGAGAGAATAAGTGTGTGCTGGCTATTAACTTACTGCACTACAGGAATCTCCCTCAATACCGAGGGCTAAAAACCCTCGCGATAATGAGAGAAGCCTCGGAATTAACTATTCACGAGGGCCGCCCTCGTGAATAGGCGCCGCGTCCGCTCCCCGCAAATAACAACAAAACACGAGGCATGGCCTCGTGAATAGTTAATCGCGAGGGTTTTAATATGCCATCGCAATTAACAGTGCCTGCGGCTTTATCGCGAGGGTCTCGGCCCTCGCGAAAAGTATGCGGGCCCACGGACCTGGCGCTAGGTCGGCCCTCACTATTCGCGAGGCCAAATAGCCTCGCGAATAGCCTCCCAGTCACCGTTAATCACGAGGGCTATTTGGCCTCGCGAATAGCCGTTAATCACGAGGGCTATTTGGCCCTAGCGAATAGACGTCTTTGTGTTTTTTACGAGGCCATTTGGCCCTAGCGAATAGACGTCTTGTGTTTTTTTACGAGGCCATTTAGCCCTCGCGAATAAGCGTATTCAAAAAAAAAAAAGCTTTTAAATATGAATTTGAAACAAATTTGAACGGCAAAGAACACAAGATATATATATATATATATATATATATATATATATATATATATATATATATATATATATATATATATATATATATCATTCACATCCACATTCTCGACACATCGACATCCACACATCCTCGACATTCACACATCAACGTCCACATCGACACATCGACAAAGCACAAAGCGTCGACATCCACACATCCATATCCTCGACCAAGTTTCTGTGGAAGAACGAGGTAAGATCATAATGTGTGGGAGATTTATGGCTTACAGAGGGGGGTTTTTTCAATTTTGTGCCTTTTATTCGCGAGGGTCAAGTAGGACCCTAGCGAGTAGTTCTTGAAAGATTTTATCGCGAGGCAGCTTTATAGCCCTCGCGAATAGCAAGTATTCGAGAGGCGGTGGAGGCCCTCGTAAGTATGTTCTTGCTCTTCGTTTTTGCGAGGGCTTCTTTGTGGCCCTCGTAAATATGATATATTTAACGAGGGCTGAGTTATACCCTCGTGATTTTATGTTTTATTACGAGGGCTTTGTTTTAGCCCTCGTGTTTAGTTGTTGGCCCTCGCGAAATTGGGAGATTCCAGTAGTGCTGGTAGTCTATATAGCTAATTTCAATGTACTTACTATCTATTTCTTGTAAACTAATTTTTAATTTTATAGACAATGTTATATAGTTAGTTCATTCAAAAGGTTGGCTATATGCTATCTGGAAATGCTCTAAGTGTACTCGATCGGTTTGACGGTTAATTTGACCGGTCCTTCAATCGATGCTCGATTGGTTGCATCGACAGATTATTTGTCTACGAAATCGCAAAAATTTAACATGTGTTACTATTTTACTATTGTCTACGATGATATATAGTTATTTATTTGTACTTTTTTCTCTCTCCTCCACACTATTATTTTTTCATACGTGCCATAGGTCATAGACGGTAATTGGCTTGCATTTTTTCTAATATGATCTACCAACCCTTAAGTATATATGTTCTAGTCGAATTTTCAAAACTTAAGTGTAAATATCGCTTTTGATCTATTTAGAAGTAACTAGTGCGGTCAACGGTGCACTTTGGAGATGACCACTAATTGTGAATATAATTTATTTACAAAACCCACTAAGTCTATAATTTAGTGAAAGTACTCTTTCAAAACGAATCTACGCAAATGATTTTCACCTAGTCAAACTAAAAGGTTTAAAAGATATTTTTACGTCAAGTTTTAAAATTTTCACATGTATATACTGTATTTATGATCAAAGAGAGCATGTATCTTAAACATAAGAATTTGATAAAAGAATCTTCAAAATAGATACTAGTGTAGCGACTTCGTTACAATGATATACTAACATCAAAAATCTTAAAAATATTGATAAGACTTTGCTGGCGATGCTCTTGGTTATCCTTGACCGGACCGAAAAACGGAGAAGCGCGACGAACCATACGGGGGAGAGAGAGACACATCAGAATCTATCCTTTTCCAGAGCTGCATTGGTTCGAGATCCACATCGAGCTCCAGCTCGAACCCCCCCGATCGAGTGGACGAATCACGTCGGCGACATGTACGGCCGGGCCGCCACGTGGCGGGATCCTGAGCTGCCGACCCCTTCTTCACCGACACCGGCGCCCCGCCTCGGCCAATGATCAGCCGTAGCGGAAAATATCCCGCACATGCATCAGGAGTGGGGCCCACCGGACAGTTGGACGGGTTGGGCGGTTGATCCAACCGCTGCCACTCAACCGACGAACTACACGTCCGCAGGTGTGCAGCTCCCCGGACAGTGACCAGCCGGTATTAGAACACCCTGGATGCATAGTTTCTGTAGAAGAAAGAATCGAGAAACGGCAATAGCAATGTCTGGCTAGTATAAGTTATATCTAGTATTAATTGTCGTCGTATGCTGTTTATTTTACGTTGGGATCATATACTATGAAAACCAACATACATATTTAAAGTTGAAGCAGACCAATTCAAATTGTGATACCATATAAACGAGTTATCTTCACAATGTGCGTTTTTTTGGCTCCTCCGCTGTCCTTCCTTTGGATGTTTGAAGGCCACATCAGCATGCTATCAGGAGGATGTTTTGCGTAGATGACAGCCACATCAACACGCTATCAAGAGGTTGTTTGGGTAGATCTTTCCGAAGCAAAATATCAGGGACGGCTATTAACCGAGAAAAGAGGATTAATTGCAAACTATAGCGTGATGACACCACATGTCTGCAAGCATGATGCGCCCACCACCTAGCAGTACAAAATTCACATGACACCGATTATATTCGTGTCTTGAATTTTATAGCATATTCGTGTATCTTACTTGTTTTCACATATCAGTCGTAATTATTGTTGATTAGTTGTCGTTACATGTAGTCAGTTTTTTTTTTGGAAGTTTTTACTAATTATTCAGCCATGCATGAGAACGACATGCATGAGAAGAAATGAAATTCCCTCGTTACCTCTAAAGGTTAAAAAATACAATGATTTACTTCAACACAGTATTCTCTAGCATTTCTTGGACTTAATAATCTTGAGATAAATCCCAAGGGCTATTATATTTATATTTTGAGGACTACTAATTAAAGTTAATCAGAACGTGACTCTGTGTGCAATATTGGATTACTCTGTGTGGTACCTGATTTTCTAAAAAAAATATTTTCAGGGTGTTTTCTAACATTCAATTATTAAGTATAAGATATATACTTACGTTGATTCTAGAGGTAAACCTCTTCAATACTGCATTATGTGTACCAAAGAGTAAAGCAAGCAAACAAAAAGCTACAAGTAATTCATACTCGGTCAAATGATCACAGCTAGTCTCTGTGGTTTTCTGTCATTAGTTAGCACACTTTTGAAGAATTCTTAATTAAACAATTAACTAGCAAGCTAATCAAAGCCCGGTCAAATGATATTACAACCCAATCCCGCGCGTCCTGTCGGCAATCCTTGCGGTGCACTGCTACCGACCCTAACTTCAAAGATCGTCTTAAATGTAAGTGTAAATTTCTCTCTGCAGCCAAAAAGGAGCTAGCGAATTTTTAGGAGTATTATAGAATCTGACAATTCGATCCCATAGATATAACAAACCTTTGAAGTGAGATACAGATTTTTATTGTAGCACATGTGGGATGGGCAGTTTTCAAAAGCTAGCAATTTGAGAGACAAGTGGGTAAACTTTGTTCTAGAATTTAGAATGAATATGGAAATTACTCGTGTGGATTTGTCTTAAAAAGTAATTCAATGAAATTAGGAAAAACAATTTGTGGTAACAATCGGTGGCTACTAAAGTTGTATTATAGGGCATGCGCCAAAGTATATACGAATAACATTTCATGACAAAGAGGGCATAAGACTATAAATTTATTGGACCCTCTAAATTTTTTTTTCGGTCCTCTAAAATTTTTTAGCACTTTATGCTACGTCCTTTAAAAGATTTATTTACCTAGCAACTCCTTTATAAAAAAAAATGTTCTACAGACAAGATATGCTTTTTAGAACATATATAGAAATTACAACAAAGCCTAAACAACTGGACACACCATGCATGCAATCATTTTTTTTCCGAAACTTTTACACTTTTTCTTTCCGTCGTTGATTGATGGGCAATTTGCCCCTCCCTGATCTGCCTCGCTGGTCCTTGTACCCTCTTTTACAGTTATTAAATCGAAAGGCTGCCTTTGACATACCTGAAGAAGTTAACTACTGGTAATGATTCAATTAAGGCTAAACAAAAGTGAGGAAGCTGATTGCATGATTGATGTTAACTTTGGCTTGGGTGCTTGGGGCTCCCGAGTCTTAGGGGCGAAGGATCGATGGCACACGGCACGGCACCGTGAGAACGCTTTTTGTTCGCTTTCTTCGCTCACGAGCTGGCTCTGCGATGCCCATGCCCATGGGGACGCAGAATTTGGCCGGAAAGAGAGAAAAAAAAAACATAAAGAGAACGGCGAGATCTTTGCCTTGTTCGGAAATCCGTGGTTTGTGTGGTTTTTAAAATTGATTTTTTGGCTCAATGTAATTTGTGTTGAGAAGATGCGCTTTTGTTTTGTTTTGCGATTGCAACGACTGCCTTGTGACCTAGGCCCCGTTTAAAATGCAAGATCTTTATATATGATGAAAAAAAAAAAAACAGCTCCACTGGGAATCAGAAAAAGTTCAGCTCCACGAGAGGGGGCATATCATATGGCGCCTAGGTTGGATTAAGGCCTTGTTCTTTTCAGCGTATCGTTGTGTGATTAAACCTAGCAAATTGCAAATTGTTTGGATGGGTTTTTGGATTTTGTAAATGTGCAGTACATGTTTTAATCGGTCCTAATCTAGAAAATTTGAAAAAATAGAGAATATAAACTATAGTAAACGGATTTCCTAAATAGCAGAAAAACATCAAAACTTTGTATGGATACTATTTGTGCAAGCGGCCGGGACGCCCGCCCCGTTGGCAAGCAGGCGGACAGAATTTTTTTATATATGTTAAGTTCGAATGGATGATTGAATTTTATTTTGCGAGACGACCAGACGATCGAAGTTTCTCAGATAACGTAGGCAAGACGTGGGCTCTTGCGGGAGTCGACTCAACACAACAGTTGACTCAACACAACTTACCTAAGATAAGTACATATTTATTTTCATATCAAAGAAAAGGCACTAGGCCCATGCTTTTGTCTACGTGTAACACAAGACGCAGCCCCATCAATTGTCCCCATGGAAATTAACGGACACGCTGTACCACGCCCGCAGGCACGTAGCGATACCAAGGTGGAAGGAATGGAAGCGAGCGGCCCTGCTCCAATCCGATCCGATCACCGAGAAATATATAATCGCTCAGTTAAGATCGCTGACTTTGATCGGTGCAATCGATATGGGCACGTAGACAAAAAGGGCGTAGATGAGACACACAAAAGAATTCCTAGCTAGTAAAGAAACCAATCCGGCGGCTGAGCCACATCCCACATAGCAGAATGAATATAGATGTGAGCTTGTACTGGGTCGCGAGTGGCTGGCAGCCCGCCGGAGTGGAAGAAGAAGAGCTCAACGGAGCCGATTCTCGGACACCCAAGTCCCGACCACCAAAGATCGCCGCGTTTGAATTTGACCACCCACGGCGGACAGTCCGACGCAACGTACACACTAATCCAGACCAGACCACCAAGAATTGGTTGGAACATTCGTATCCACAACATTGTCGTCAGTGACAGAACTCCGATGAACTAGCCTTGAAATCATGAAAGATAGTCAGAGAGAGTCGGAGAAAAGGGGTCATACTCATATAGCACGTTACACGTACTTGATTGTACGAATTTTTTAGAAAAATGCTACAATGAATGACCTAAATAAAAATAATAAATTTTGCAAACCGTACCGAAACCGTATCAGAACCACGAACCAAATAGGGTCAGAAGCTCCACCCCATGGCCACGATGTTAGAGACTAGGGGCAAAAAGTAGAGTAACCAATGACAAAGAAGCACCGTAGCAAAGTGAGAGAGGCGATGATGATAAAAGATAGTAACATGCAACATAACTACAGTACAAACCCTGTTGTACCAGTTCTATCATACAAATAATTTTTCTTGGCACTGTATCACCATATTTCATCTATTTGGCCCAGTTGATGCAATGGAAGGGCTACCTTTAACGTTGCCAAGACTTGGATACCCTGCTCGAACAGATGACTTTCACCATGTCAAGATAACACTCTACCACTGAGTTATATCCCTTCCCCGTCCCATCGACAAAGATAATTAACTAACCCTAAGACAAAGGGACCATTTGAGATGTCAATAGAAACCATGGGAGCTTCCCGTGTACAAAAAATGAGGTCACCGTACGATGAACGAATAAAATATTTAACGTCTTTTTTTAGCTTATTAGTTTCTTTATTTTTTATCCTATTATTCGTTTATCTTCTAAACCTCAAGAGTTTTTTAAGGTGCCATTGGATAGGCCTGTTGATACTTTTTTTTTTTTTACTTTTTATGAGAGTTGTCCCACTTGGTTCAACATTTTTTTGAAAGCTCTGAGAAGTGGCTTCAAAAATTTTATATTTCACCACTTGAAAAGCATGTAGTCATGGAGGTTGGTAGCGGCAGCGGACCATCGGCACATCATCCATCTCAACCATCCAAATATGCCATGCCTACACATAATAACGATAAATCCTCATTCCTGATTTACTAATATAGTGTATTGATATTTTGCAAATTAAGTTTTGACTATTATCGAGGGATAAACACATATCTATTAATCATAGGCATTATTTATATCCTTTGTGCTTGGACCATTTACAAACTAAAAAAAAATACATCGATTGATCTCTATACAGCACAAAAGTCGAATAAATCCCATTCATTAAAAAAAATCGGAGAAAGAGAGAAAAGGTGAACGCCCGTGGAGCGGTGGAGGTCGATCTCCGGATGCCGTCATCATTCACACACCACCGCAGCACATCACGTTCGCTGTTCGCACGACGCGCTTCCTCTCTTCCTCCGCACCCAACCTTTTTAAACGCACGCAGCACCCCCTGACCCCGAGTCCTCCGCCCCTGTCCTCCTCGCACCCCCAGGCCCCAACGCCATCGCGAGCGACGCGTCGACGAAACCTCACCACCACGCCGACGCCGACGAGGCGGCGCCGCGCGGCGCGGCGAGACAGCGGCGCTAGGGTTCCCTCCGCGCCACGAGCCCGCCCGCCCGCCCGAGGTGCGCCTCTCCCCTGCTCCTCTGCTGGCGATCCCTCCCTCCTGCTTGGTGCTTGCCTTGGATTCCCGGGAGGCGGCCGCGGCGGGGAATGCGGGATCTGGGGGGTGGCTGGCCGCGTGCTCGGATCCAGCTCCGGCCGCGGCGCCGCCACTCCCTCGCGCGCGGTGTCGCTTGCTGCTTCGTTTGGGTGGGGCTCGATTGCTCCGTGCGTTGCGGTGGGGTGGGGGGTGGGGGTGAGTCGGTTCCTTGCGCCTTCCGCCTTATTCGGAGGGATGGCATGGGTGGTGAGGCAAGGCAGGGCGATCCAATCCTTGCGATCTGAGGCGGCGCTCTTCATGGCGTCGTTTCGGGATTGCGTGATCCCCCGATTTCCTCTTCGTCTAAAATATCTAGGATCGCAAAAAAAAAAAGGAAATCTACATCATTACTATTATTGCTTAATATGGTAGCAAAGTTTTAATCTCTAGGATGGGGGATGGTGGTTTTGAGCTTCGTTGAGATGCTTCTGTTGGGCGGAGGACGTTTGGTTGATTATTCTTGCTGATTCTACTGCAGGCTCTGCTGCCTGAGGCCTCCGAGAGTGGCGAATTGGGATGGACCTGGTGGGATCGCTGCTGGTGAGCATGGCTCGCTTGGTTGACCCGGAGTATCTCCACTTCTTCGGGTGGCTCATCACCGCTGGCTCCGTCGGCCTGGCTGCCCTCATCTACACGCTCCTCTGGCTGCAGAGGGAGGCGTCGCTCTACTGGATCAAGGCAGCTGCCAGGGAGAAGAGGGCCGCGTGGAAGGCGAAGGCGCTGCTGCGGTGCCCCAGCTCGAGCCACACCTGGACCGAGGACTACTTCCTTGGTGGCCAGCCATCGACGTGCTGTGTGTGCCTATCGTCCCTGAGCTCCACACAGGGCGCTGACTCGAGGGGCCCTGATGCGGATGTCGTTCACCGGTGCACCGTGTGTGGGGTGGCCGCACATTGGTACTGCTCACAGGGTGCAGAGAAGGACTGCAAGTGCGTTGCACAGGCTGGCGCTGCCACTCTGCTGCATCACTGGTCAGAGAGGTGGGTGGAGCTGGACGACAACCCAGAGATATCCTCCTTCTGCTATTACTGTGATGAGCCATGCGGTGTGCCGTTCCTCGGTGTCTCCCCTATATGGCGCTGCCTGTGGTGCCAGAGGCAGATCCATGTTGATTGTCATGCAAAGCTGTTGAAGGAGACAGGAAACATTTGTGATCTTGGCCTGCTCAGGAGGCTTATTGTTCCTCCACTATCGGTGAAAGAAGTTGCTCAAAGTCCAGCAATCAGTGGAATGTTTAACTCAATCAAGGAAGGGTTTGTCACTTCATCAGTTAGTGGTCGGATTAGGGGTCCACGCACCAGGAAACGCATGCACAATCATCCTGGTGGTAAGAAAACTCCGGCTTCCACAAACAACTCAATCCTTGACTCGGTTCTTGAAGGACTTGCTAGGCTGCAGAACCTGAACAGAAAGTATGCACTGACAAATCCTAAGTTGTCAGAAAACTCTCTCAACAAAACACATGTATCTGATACTACTAGTGGAGGTAGAAAGAAGTATGAACTCGTAGACTTGCCCCAGGATTTGAGGCCACTGCTTGTTTTCATCAACGGCAAGAGTGGAGGCCGAAATGGGCCTTCTCTGAGAAGAAAACTGAACATGTTACTGAACCCCATACAGGTAATTTTTCTTGTTCTTCACTTGAAAAGCGTAAGCAGCTTATTGCTAGCTGCTGGGTAAACGAAACTTTTTATGCATTTTTCTAGTTTTTGATGAATACATCCACAAAAAATGTAACCAGAAATTTTTATGTGCTCATTCTGGACATCTATTTAAGAACTCAAATCACACTACCCTATATTAGTTCTGAATTCATGTGTTGCTCGAACAGTTAACTGTTTTTTTCTTTTTCTTCATTTCAGTGTGTTCTTCCTATCAAATAGAAATTGAAATCTTAAACCATATGTGTACACTGTATACTTTGATTATCATATGATTACCATTAATATTGTCAATCTCGATCTGACAGTTTCAATACTTATTTCAGATATTTGAGCTAAGTGCTTCTCAGGGGCCTGAAGTTGGATTGCAACTATTCCGCAATGTAAAACACTTCAGAATCCTTGTTTGTGGTGGGGATGGAACCGCAGCGTGGGTTCTTCATGCCATTGAAAAGCAAAACTATGAATCTCCTCCCCCTGTTTCTATTCTTCCATTAGGAACAGGAAATGACCTGTCACGTGTTCTGCGCTGGGGTGGAGGTTTATCTTCTGTTGAAGGACAGGGGGGAATATATGCACTTCTAAATGATGTTGACCACGCAGCAGTTACAGTGCTTGATCGCTGGAATGTAGCCATCAAAGAGAAGAATGGAGCAGAAGGTCAATGCACCAAGGAAGTAAAATTTATGACTAATTATTTAGGTGTGTTGCATCCTTAAATTTGACAATTTTACTCAATATTTCTTACACTACATTTATCAAATGAGCCATGCCTTTTCTGTTGATCTATAGGTGTTGGATGTGATGCCAAGGTTGCATATGACTTCCACGCTACTAGGGAGGAGAGACCAGATAAATTCTGCAGTCAGGTAAGAATATCTGTCGTCTAACACAGTTTACATCTTTCTGCAAAATTCCTATTTGAAGTAGCATAATTGTCTCCTATTCCAGTGGATTTTGAACGGTTTGTTGTAGACTTCCTGACTATGTCATGTATTCCAAATGATTCTAGGCATTTTATATTAAATAACCTTCTAGTCTTCTCATTTATGTCAGCACAAAGGTTGACACAATTATTGTATACTGTGCAGTTTGTCAACAAGCTGATATATGCTAGAGAAGGCGCTAAGGATATTATGGATAGGTCATGTGCTGATTTACCATGGCATGTTAGCCTTGAAGTTGATGGGAAAAACATTGAAATTCCAGAGGTAACCTGCTTTATAACTTTCATGTATGTCCAATTACATTTTCTGATTTGTGTTTGGAGGAGCTTCTTATCTGCTATTTTCATCAGGATGCAGAAGGTGTCATTGTTCTAAATATTGCTAGCTACATGGGTGGTGTTGATCTTTGGCAAAACAACAATATATATGATGACGATTTCAGTTTGCAATCAATGCATGACAAAACACTTGAAGTGGTCTGTATATCAGGGACATGGCATCTCGGCAAACTGCAGGTAAACTAAACCTGCATGCTTAATGTATATTATCTTCTTCCATTTTCCATAGCATCTGTTGTCACTGCTGCTTCGTAGTAGCATACTAGCATTAGCTTTCTATTAATATTGTTGTGGTGACTGGTGACAACTTACATGCTATCATTTCCTGTGGTTGATAGGTTGGACTTTCAAGAGCACACCGACTAGCCCAAGGGAAAGTTATAAGATTGCACCTCCACAGTTCATTTCCTGTCCAGGTTGATGGTGAACCATGGATCCAGCCACCTGGGTGCCTTGAGATTTCTCATCGTGGACAGGTAATTTATTTCTTTACCTGCATTGGATATGCTTGATAGGATCTTCATGTAAATATTTTTTTGCACATGAAGATAGCCCATGTAATGAAATAATAAACTTAGTTGTGTTTTGGGGAATACTTTGCTGGAGATATCCAGAAGACGTGAATTTAGTTTCTGTTTCCAAATTCCAATTTTGTGTTAAGGGATTTCAAATCATTTATACCTGAGCTAGTCTATAAATATAAATGGAATTTACAAAATCTACTGGAGACACACAAACCTCACATAAATTTTGGTGTGCTGCTTCTGGTATTCTACTAAAGAACTAACAAGTGCTATAGGTAACAAAATGATTTAAAGGACACTGTCTTGTTGTCATGCAGATGTTCATGTTGAGGAGGACATCCGAAGAGCCTACTGGGCATGCTGCTGCAATCATGAGTGAGGTCCTTGTGAATGCAGAGTGCAATGGTGTGATTGATGCTGCTCAAAAGAGATTGCTTCTCCATGAGATAGCACTCCGTTTATCCTCCTGACAGGGCTGACACTCCATACAGACCCCTCCCGTCATCCCACAAAGCTTAACACCATACTGAAATGCCGGTACCGCACCAGTCGCCTACTCCCTTTTGTGTTGAGAAGTCCATCACTGAAATACCGGTACCACACCCTTTTTGTGTTGAGAAGTCCGTTCCTTTGCACAGATAGAGAAAGGCACACGGTAGATGTTGACTATACACTGAGGAAATAGAAGATTTCATGCGTTCATGATTGACTGTTCCTTTTCAGATAGGTTCTTTGCTTCTTTGTTGGCTGGGCTCATCTGAGATGCCAGTTGAAGTGGCTATCAAGATGAGAGTGCTAGTCCATACAAGGTGTTTTGTAGCGCATAGGACACTAATTGTGAATAGGGCTCGAAGAGCATTGTAAGTTTGTACCTAGAGGATGTGTCAGTGGCGGGTATAGATGTAAAGTTTAATCTCACTTACTGAGAAGCACCGAATGGAATTTACTGCTTCTGTAAGATTTTGCGGTGACACTGAATAAAAAATGGTGAATCTTGCTGAACTAGTCCATCCTGGGTTGTTCCTAACTCCGGGTTCATCGCAAAAATATTACTTGGTAGAATTCTAGGAAATTTTGTTGGTCTCCGCGTGTCAAATAACTTCGTGGCTGGCAATTTGCTCAGTCATATGGATTGTATTATTTATTTATGTATGCCATTGGTTGGTATTTGGGAACCATATGAATGATATGCGCACACCTGTTTCTTTCTTGTGTTTGTAGCATCATATTTGTGGAAGTTCGTTATTTTGCTTTCACAAAAAAAAAAAAAAAACTCCGCCCTCTACCAGTAATTCTCTTCTAGTTTCCTCACTCTCCTCCGAGGCCTTATTTTGGCATGTGTATGCTCAACAATGATAAAGTAAAGAGAGCTTTTGAAGTTTTTCAGCATGAAGATTATGCTGGATTGAAGCAGCCCAAGAAGCTAGCCTCTGCTTGGTTCAATCTGTTTTTGAGGGCTTTCGATTTTCATTAGAACTGAGAACTAAGAACTGAGAAGCACGTCTGTCTTCAGTTCCCCGCATCCTTGAAAAGTCACCATGGAAATAAACTGGCGTGAAGAAAAATACCAACCGGCAAAAACTAGCCGCAAATATCGCAACCAAATCAGTCGGTCAGTACTTGTTTATTTATTTATGCTCTATTATCACACGCGTAGCTTGAAAGCATTGCACAGCCATATGAATTTTACATCTGCTGCACCAAAACTACCATTACAAAGCATAGTTACATACTTACATTAGCTTGAAAGCTTTTTTTACCGCTGCTAAAAAACCCTCGCCTCATTTCCCGCCAAGAGGGAGCCCTCTCCATGTCCGCCGCCTCGTGCATGCGCGGCGAGGCGCCGCGCGTTGCCGCTCTTGGCCCTCTCCCTGAGCGGCGTCGTGGCCATGGCCGCCGGAGCAGGGTCGTCGTCCTCCCCGCGCCACCGTGCTCCCCTGGGGTGCTGCGGCGTCATGAAGAGCTCCTGCCTCGAGAGCTCGGCGGCGGCGGCGGCGTGGGCTGGGCCGGAGGAGAGGGACTGGTAGTACTTCATGGCCTTCTTCTTCCTCAGTGCCTTGAAGATCAAGGGGATGAGGCCATCCATTTTTCCGATCCAATGCAAGCAAGCAAAGCTGCAATGGGAGGGAGCAAGGCTAGAGGAGGGGCTCTTGAATGGTATTCGGTTTGTATGATGTATCAGACGTTTGACTAATGGCCAATCAAGAGAGTGATTCTTATAATTTCAAGCACGTTTACTAATTCTTTAGTGTAGTTATAATTTCGAGTACGCTTAATACTTTAGTATAGAGAATTAGCAGGCAAACACTTCCATTCCAGCGTATTGCTTGATAGAATGGCTTCTATTTAGAATTTGTTGTTCGTACGTGTTTCACTGTCCCTGACAACTGTGCAATGTAATGGTATGCCGTATGCACAGTTCATGTACAACATATGAAGTGCCGGAAAAAATACGAAAGGTTGACAAATGTTTTTATACGATTGTGTTGTTTTATGAATTCTATTTTCTTCTTTTCGAATAGCATATCAAGGTGGGGGGCATTGGGCAATATATGGTTGACCAGAGCGAAGAAGTTGTGGCCTATCCATAACCTTGTACTGGCTACTGGGTCATCTTTTCTTGAGATTTTATTTCTGTGATGTCATGGTCGGGGCTTAAGAGTGAAGGTCAATAGATTATTTAAGGTACTACACATTCATGGAGAATAATGTTTCTAAAATATCTATTCTCGTCAATGTCAAGGTCCAGCTAGGCAGGAAAGAGAATTGTAAGTAATTGACCAATGGTAGCTTTCAACCAATTGTCCGACAAATGAGCCATTGAAGCTGGCATGACTGTGTCAAAGGTCAACAAGATGAGATTGCAATGTATTGAGATGGTTGGCTACTTGGTTTGGAGCTGTAATGTTACAAACAACAATTAGTACTACTTTAAGATTTATAAAACTTCAATTTATTTGACACCTTGTAGCTCAGTTTGAACAAGTAGCTTATACTACTATTCCTAACATGAACATTTTATCACCCTAATACTCCGAATGATCAGGGGTGCACGTTTAACGATTTCCCTGCGGATCTTAACAATATGAGCGCTCAGTTTAGAAAAATGTTATTCCCCCAAAACTGAATTATTCGGTTTATCAGTAAAGCACATATCTTTTGTTCTTATCGTGCCACGAATTTCACTCCATCATTTTTCCAGTCATATGTTATTGCTCATGATCTTTTTCTCCACTCAATTAATCAAATAAGAGAGATTCACAGGCATTGTTTTGGCAGATTCTGAGTTTCAGTCATGTGTTACCGGCACACTAGGATATTTCAGCGCAAAACTTTGGTAAAGTTCTTAAGAACATCGAAAGAAAAGAAAAGGGAGATGCGTCCATAGCGCCATTCATACATCCAGGGACACATCGTGGCTATTTCATGTAGTAAGAACACTTCCAACTTTCAACCACACCCAACTGTTTTGTAACAGATAATGCAAAAGAAAGATGACTCCTTTCTGTCTGTGCCACAGCTAGAAACCACTTTCAAGTGTAACTTTGTACTAGACCAGATTTACCTTCTTCAAATGTATCGCTGCAACAAGATATGAAAATTGGCAATAATACAAATCTTGACTGAATTTACTAGTTCTTGGAGACGAAGGTTAGGTAGTACCAAGCTGCAAAGGCCAGGCCAAGCACAAATAAAGGGAGTAAGAAGTCCAGAAAGGTGTTTGGATTAGGAGGTCCTTTCTTCCCTTGCATCCTTGTTGAGTTTGGTGGCATGGTTGTAGCCTTTGATGCATTAGGAGGCACATAATCCTTGATGCTTCCAATAAGGTAGTTGTTCATCATACCAATGGCTGATGTGCTGTGACCCACCTCTTCAAATGATTCCGTGGCATCCCCCGAGGCTTAAAATTCATTAAAATCAGAGGAAACAAAGCTTAGAAACATTTTATTGCCAATAGTCTGTTGCATTAATTTCCAAATGCACCACTTTAAAAATCATGGCATATGTGTAAACATTACATTTTTGTCCTTAATATAACACATACAATTTTGAAGTGAATATGGACCATGGAATCAATGCAGTGGTAACATTTGGAATACCAAGGTTAGTGTGATAAGTGAGAATTGGAAATTTGACCTAGAGAAAAGCAACATTTTGAAATACTATTATGTGTTATTTCCATGCACTGGTCCTGTTAGACACAACATATGTCAAAATGTCGCCTTTTTTCCTCATACTAAATTTAAGTCCGTATTGATCTTAGGTCTCTCTTCCGCACAACATGGCGGCGAGTGATTACAGGAGATATGTTGCAACATACGAGCCCACCTATTCTCTAATTGCCATTAGGGAAAACTTAGAAATAGGTGGTAGAGACATGCCATTAATGTGTTAGTAATTACTTCGAGACCAACAAAAGTAGGCCATAATTGGTGAGGCTTCAAGGCTTAAACATATAATCTGCATAAGAAGCTGGGGATACAAAACATGAGCCATTTGAAGCTACCCAACTGCTAAGAAAAGAAAAGAAGAAGTTTTGCATCTAGCCATCTACAGAAAAAAGAGAGATTATAAATACTGTTATTGTAGAATTTGCCACTGATTTCATTCAAGTGGGACGTTTTTGGTGAGAACAGCTATATATCATATGCTGAGTTGCTGACACGATGCCACGATTACAGAAATAAGGGAAATTGAACAATAGAGATGGCAATAATTTTAACCTAGTGGCAATAGTATTCTATTCATAGGAGAGAGCATTACTAAACTAGTTTTTCCTAGAGTGAAGCAGGAAATTAAGGATTTTACCAGATGCGTGGAGAAGAACATCTTCTCCACCAGGGTGGTCCTCCAGGAACTTGGTCACATCATACACCTGAACCACCACAGATCACCCATCAATCCTCCAAACCGGACCAGATCTCCACATCGAAGTAAACGAAGCTGAAAGGCAATGAAAGAAGGCATTTGCGACACTCCTCCGCCATCCTCTGCGACACTCCTCCGCCCTCGCCGCTGACCTTGCCATGGATGACGACCCAGCAGTCCTTCCTGGAGGCGTGGAGGGCGACGTCGGCCGGGGAGAAGAAGACCTTCTTGGCCTCCTCTGCCGCCATGGAAGCACAGACGGAGCTTTCTTGGGCCACTCACTCCTCACTGGCGAGAGCGAGCGGAGCCGAGGACGCTGATGAGGTGATGCGAGCTTGAGGTGGAGAGGAGGAGGAAATCTGGGAGGAATCGAGCTTGAGCTGAGGTGAGGCCTGAGGCTGAGCTGAGCACACACCAAGAGAGCTCGCCGCTTGTCTAGCTCTGTGGTTGGTGTCGAGCGGAGATCACGACGTCGACGTCGACACGAGGCGCTCCTTGACGGGCCGCGTCTCGAGTGAATGATATGCCGTACAGCCCGTAGAGGATGTAGCCCACTTAGATTTGGTCTGTGATGCAGAACAGCCCAGTAAGATTTGGCTGCTGACTGCTTAACTCTTCGACTTCTCTCCATTTCCCGCAAAAGGTCGCAAGATTTCTGGACATTCTACCATTCCCCTAAATAAGGAATCCAATTTCGGAGCGCATCTTCACTGTGCTGAGAAATCTTCTTCCAATTCGTTTTCATCTAATTCATTTCAATAAATGTAATAAATGCTCAAAATACCTCAATTGGTACGGGTAAGAAATAGGTTAATTTGGCAGCTTTTTGTTCAAATCCTCGTGCAGTTAAAAATTTATCATCAGTGTGAGCCAAGGGAATGACTTGACGACCTATAGCTAATTATCAGAACTTTGGACTATCAAACACATATTTTGAGAAATGGTTTTATGCATGTGTTGTTATTAGGTGCAACAAGAACTACTTGGTAAGGATAAGAAACCCTTTCGTATTTGTATATATTTATAGAATTGATGATAGTAGAAGCTTCACCGTTCCGTATAAATGGATATTCTATTTATATAAATGGATTCTATAACTTTGATCCAAATAGTTTATTTACCTACAAATGATTTGACCGATCCCGCTCCTGCCACAACATTTGCACATTTTGGATGCTACTACCATACTTTCGAGAGGATTAGCTTCCAAGGGTATTTAGCAATCGGTATATCCTTTAGATTCAACTTCAACTTTAACTATAACTCTGCTCTTTTTGGCTTAACAACTTAATGACCTGTCTATATTATGAAAAAAAAACATATACTTCGAGTTTTTTGAGCCTATGTTTTCGCTGTCTCAAAGGTGAGTCCTGACACTTTTAAAAAGCAAGTCAAATGAAATAAATCCGAACATTAAGACTATCTCAAAAAGTTTTCGAAATTCAGCCATTTCAACTGTTCAGAAGTTCAGATCAGTCCAAAAGAGTAGCAAATGGCCTCAGATCACTAGCAAAGAGCATCATGAAACTACACGAATCAAATCAGATGATTACATTTCTCAACCCTTCTGACTTTCCCAACCTTTTTTTTCAAGAAGACCCTTTCTTGTTTCGACCTTTCCTCTCCTCATAAGCTAGCCAAGCTGGGCGCTAAGTCGCTAACCTTTTTGTGGGGAGCTCAGCCATGTGGCTGGATGATTTCCCTTGTGCTAGAGTGAAGTTTTCTTCACTCCATCAAAATAAATAAATAAATGGCGCCAAGGCCGTCGGTTCAAAGTTCAAACTGTATCCTTTGTATCTCCAATTCTCCTTTCGCTAGTTCGCTTCCATGGCGAAGAACCCCAAGGCGGCCAAGAACCGCCGCGAACGCCGGCCCACGGGGAGCCCGCGCGCCGCCTCCACCGCCGACATCGAAGACCTGGCTCCCGCCCGGGCCGCCTCGGCGGCGACCCCGGTGCGCGCGGAGCTGCTCCGGTGGTACGACGCGCACCGGCGGGACCTGCCGTGGCGGGTCGCCCCGTCGAGCTGCGGCGGGCGCGTGGGGAGCGAGGAGAGGGCGTACGCGGTGTGGGTGTCGGAGGTGATGCTGCAGCAGACGCGGGTGTCCGTCGTGGTCGACTACTACTCCCGGTGGATGGTCCGGTGGCCGACTGTCCACAGCCTTGCCGCCGCCACGCAGGAGGTGAGACCGCGCGCGAGAGAGAAATGCTCACTCTTGCAGGGGGGAAGAATCCAATCTTTGTTGCAAATACAAAATGTTGAGGGGGGATGATATCTTGTTCTTGATTCGTGCTTGCTGCTTCCTGCAGGAGGTGAACGAGATGTGGGCTGGGCTTGGGTACTACCGGAGGGCTCGGTTTCTGCTGGAGGTGAGTGGGTAGATTGGCCATGGTAAATCATGCTCAAATTTCTAGGGGTGTGCTCGGGTGTTCATTGCCCACTGCCTTGGCAGCCTTCACGGTGCACGTTCCCTGTTCGACGTTGTGCCTGAAAGGATCTCGATGCTCAATTCAGCTTTTATTTCTGCTCCAAAGGAAGAGGGTTTAGTTCTAGCTGATGTGTTGTGCTAAAATTTGTAATTGTTTTGCGTCGCAACTATCAGATAATGCGAAGTTGTCAGGTCATACAATGACATTTCAGTTAGTTTGATAGGAATATGTCATTCTTCGAGGTTGCTTGGAATTGGAATAGGTCTTGGACAGTTGGACATGAGTATTCGGTAATTGAACATTTTGTTCTGATTTATGTTAAGCTTACCAATTAACTTTAGTTATCCCTGCTCACAGAGCATTTGAATGTCATGAACTAAGAATGATTGATTTCCTAGTTTTGTGGTTTATGGAATGTATGGCTTCTGCTTGATCTTTCACACGAGCATCACTGCACATATGATATGATAATTTTTTCCTTAAGAAAGTAAATAACTAGCATGAATGTATCATCTATATCCCTTCGTGCGTTTTCTGACCAACCAATAGGGATGCTAGTAATAGTCAATGCAAAGTGTTAAGCTGGTGGCCTTACATGAATGTAAGTACTGTTCGAGTTAAACAAAAATCTCAAATCTGTAGTTCCATAATATGCACTCCTTTTTATGTGGAAGTAGGGAGCAAAGCAGATTGTGGAGAACGGGGAGTTTCCTCATACATCGTCAGCACTTCGTCAGGTTCGTGGTATTGGTGATTACACAGCAGGAGCCATTGCCTCCATAGCATTCAATGAGGTTGAGCACCATATAACTCCTCTTTAAATGAATATTTCATCTTCCTTTTCCTATTCAAATGGTTATTTTACAACACTGCTGTTACTATAGGTTGTGCCGGTTGTAGATGGCAATGTTGTCCGAGTTATTAGCAGACTTTATGCTATCGCCGATAACCCAAAAGAGTCCTCAACAGTGAAGAGATTCTGGTAAGAAACGCTGTTGTCCTTGTTGATTCTTTGGAGAGCTGTATAAGAGCTGATCTTGATATTTTTATTACTTACATGGTCATAATAATGTTATATATTACTGTGCTATACTATCAATTAAAATGGACGTGCTTATCTCATCAATTTATATTTCAACCTACAAGCTTGGTTTACAGTTCCTACTTCCTAATCTTCACATAACCCAAGTATGGTCAGTATTCACACTTGATTCCATATTGATATTTTTATTACTTACATGGTCATAATAATGTTATATATTACTGTGCTATAAGGTCATAATGATGTTATATATTACTGTGCTATAACTATCAATTAAAATGGACGTGCTTAGCTCATCAATTTCTATTTCAATCTACAAGCTTGGTTTACAGTTCCTACTTCCTAATCTTCACATAACGCGAGTATGGTCAGTATTCACACTTGATTCCATATTGATACCAATCCTGCTGTAACCGCATTGCTTTCTAAACCTAATTTGGAACAAATTAGAGGCTTTATACTGACACAAAAAACTTCTGTTTGACTTTTTGGCCACTGTTTGTTTGATCATAGGGAGCTCGCTGGCCATCTTGTTGATCCGTCTAGGCCAGGAGATTTCAACCAAGCAATGATGGAATTAGGAGCAACACTGTGCAGCAAGACTAAGCCTGGTTGCTCGCATTGCCCTATCGCTAGCCATTGCCAAGTTCTCACGCTTTCTAGACAAAATGCTTCAGTTAAAGTTATAGACTACCCGCGAGTTGTTCCAAAAGCCAAACCACGGTGTGATTTTGCCTCTGTTTGTGTCGTTCAAATCATACAAGGCTCGGGTCAAGAGATGACAGAAGGAAATGGTAAGGATAACCTTTTTCTCCTGATTAAGAGACCGAACGAGGGCCTGCTTGCAGGACTTTGGGAGTTCCCATCTGTTCTTGTGGACGAAGGGAAGACTGATCTGCTAAACAGGAGAAAAGAGATGGATAAGTATCTGAAGCAGTTGGTTGGCATAGATGTGAAAAAACTGAGATCTGAAGTGATCCTCAGGGAGGATGTTGGTGAACACGTTCACATCTTCTCACACATTCGCCTGACGATGTATGTTGAGTTGATGATTCTGAAGCTGAAAGGTGAGGAATAATTTTTTATTTTTAACCCTTTTGAAATAGATATTTTATTTTTAACTCCGGGTCAAAAGTTTTTTTAAATCTAACCCTTTTGGCCGCGTCACCCCGCCCGGCGCGGTAAATTCATGCTGCCGCGCCAAGCGGGATGGCGCGGCAAGTACATGTTGCCGCGCCATTCCGGCCAAGCGGAATGGCGCGGCAAGACCGTCCCACTTGTCATTCTATCGGTAGCCCGCTAGGTCGCCATGATGGCAATGACCATCCATTTGGCGGCAGCATGAATTTGCCGCGCCAGGCGGGGTGGCGCGGCCAAAAGGGTTAGATTTGCAAATTCTTCAGCCTGGGATTAAAATTAAAATAATTTTTTAAAAAAGGTTAAAAAATAAATTTTTTTCAAAGGTGAGCCATTTCTTTTCCTCGCTCAAGGAACTTTTTATTGCTCTAGTCCTTGTGTCACTAATATTTAATTTTGTTGTAGGTAACGTGAGTCAACTATGGAACGAAGCACAAGAAAGCACAATGAAGTTTGTTGATGAAGATTCAGTTGAATCCATGGGATTGACGTCAGGGATACGGAAGGTAATTACATTAAAATATTTTCAGTGCCTGATTTTTCTGAATGTGAACTAAAATAGATGGATTTTCTTAAGGTGTACAACATGGTGAAGTCTTTCAAGGAGAAACTGCTCTCGAAGGAGAGTCTGCCCACGAGGAAAAGGAGTAGACGGCTAAAACAGTAATCCGAGCGATTAATTAGACCACTAAAGCAGTAACATTAGCAGCTATCCAGGTGTTAAAATTATCTCGTCTGTATATATGTACTCTCATAGCTCCAAGTAATTGATGCAAGCTCGCTTGAAGGAAAAGCTCTCCTCTTTTGATTGAATCAGGACAGGTAGTCTTCACTTTGCATTTTTTATCTGATCTGATCATTGATAAAGGCAGATGCCTTTTGATAAGAGCTCTTTTACCGCGTAACTCGACAAATATACTAGAGTGATAGTATAATCCACATTTAAATACTACCATGGTAGTATAAAAAGAAATCAAAATCAATCTAAACCATTAGATCAAGAGGAATATACTGTTCAACAAAATTTCTCTTTTATTTTCAGAAGCCTTACTCTTAAAGCAAATAGTCATTTGTCAACAAAAAAACACGTACAGATCTATCAGTGGATTGATGATTTGATGGTCTGATTCCTTATTAAGCATCATCATTCACCAATAAGTGGTCAGTCATCTTTCATTGCTGTTCCAAAGCTATCTCCATTTCACCAGGACAAATAGAGGCAGGACGATGTAAACAAATTAGAAGGCAATTGTATGTTTTGCCAGGATACATTTTTATTATCCAAGAGTGTGGCCCGACTAACAAACAGTTTGGCTTCTTTCGAAGCACTAGTCCAACAATGACAACAGTTATCTACAGCAGGTGCGCATGTGTGAAAAAAAAGCAAGTACATGCGTTCCAAATATCCACTACGAACAACTGCTGACTGAGAATATAGCTTGCGAAGAACAATTTAAGATGACTGTTGGTGAAATCAATCAACAGTACCATGTGCCTTTTCCTATCCACCACACTGGATTATTCCTGGAATGGAGTGAGGTCAATCTTGAATGGCTTCTTTCCCTTGGTGACTTGCTGCACATAGAGAGGGAAAAAAGAAAAAGGTTATCAAAGATATCTGATGTTAACTATACTGAAGGATGGATGCTTAACTTACAGCAATTGCAATCAATTCCTCCAATAATTCCTCCAAGTTGTTCAATGGCTAACAAAAACAAAAGAAAAAGTAAAGATGTATTGAGATATATCATTAATGTTGCAACATGTGAAACTAAGGGCGTGTTTGGTTGCTGCGCCCAGCGCAGCCTGGCTAGCGCGAGCTAGGCCCGCGGGAAACGGCCGCATCCGGCGTTTCCGCGCGTGTAGACGCGCCGCGCAGCGTAGCTGCAATTTTTGCCTGTGGCTGCATCGCGCGAGCCAGTCCGGCGTTGCGCGCGCAGGCAACCAAACACGCACGGGAGCGCGGTCAACTGCATCAAGCGAGCCAGGCTGCGCTGGCGTGGGCAACCAAACACGCCCTAAGATGATGAGGTTTTACCCATTGTGTTGGACCATCGCATGGTGCATTTAAGGGATCATCATGCACCTGCCATAAGAAGATGCATCAACCATAAAATTGTATCTCTATTCTTTTTCTTAGCAGTTGTATCTGTATTATTTGATGAGCATATAACAGCAATATAAGTTAAAAGGAATGAAAAGCAACATCAAAAGCTTCTTCAATTATCCTTTTCATTGTTTTCTTTTTTACCTCCATGAAAATACCATCAACTCCAACAGCAACAGAAGTCCTTGCGATGCATGGTATTAGTTCTCGTAAACCCCCGCTTGCAACACCTCCACCATCAAGCTTTCAAAACAAAAGCAGATATACCCCATTCAACAATAAATATCCTCAAAAGACAGCGATATGCTTTATATAATGGGCCAATTAAGAAGTTGTAAGAGCTGGTAATCAATGTTTTAGGTTTTAATGGTCAGTTTTGATGGTAGGGATAGTTCAACAAAACAGTGAAAATATTAAATAATCTGAAATGTCTCTGTTATGGGCAGGCCCAATAGGGCCCAAACGGGCCATGAATAGTACCACGGTTACTGTAGCACGCGTGAACAGCACCGCGGCTACTGTAGTATGTGGCCCTAGCGGTTATTTTAGAATATGTTTCTATCTATTAGGGATTAGTTTCTTAAAGTTCAAATAATTCCTTCCTTGCTGTTTAAGTCGATCTTTTTTTATGATCTAAGTCTGTTCTCCCTATAAAAGGGAAGGTCATGTATCTTTTTATTAAGATCCAAGCAATGAATTAAAAATTGAGATCTAGATCTCGTAGGCGGTGGCTCCGATAATAGCCAAAGGCGGTAGCTTCGACAATAGCTCGTTTCGCCCGCGTCAAGGGCCGTATCCCCCTGTTGCGTGCTTGCACTAATAGTCTGCGTTCTAGATTCTTCCATACTTGAGTGAGTGTGGTCTTACTTGAGCTATGGCCGTAGTTGCATAAGTATATATAGATGAGGATAGAGAACTAACATGGTGTTCTAAAAACCACAAAATAAGTCGCACGCAAATTTTACACTAGAGGAATGTGGAAGTAAAATTTGGAGTGCTACAAATGTCAATAGGAACTATCAACAATCATTAAAGATACAAAGATAATTGACATCAAACTCACTTAGCAGTAAAAATTTGTAGGTAAGCTAAGTACATTGCCTAGAACCAACAGAGGTACACCGCAGCCATTAAAAATACCTTTTTTCCAGCTGGCTGTTGTAGAGCATGCGTTATATCAGCTACCTGAAATGCATATTTCTCCATAGCGTAAATGAAAGTGGCTAGCGCATAACAGGATAGTGGAAGGTACAAAAAAAAAAAATGTGAAGCATAAAAAAATTGACCAACTAAATGAATGAGTAATACGAAAAAAAACAAGTCTCTTTTTCTCAAAGTATCAGGTACAAGCACAATCACTAGGTTTATTTTTTCAAATATTATTCCACATAAAATGGCAAAAAACCACAATATCAGCAATTGCTAAATGGGTAACGTTCATACATTAGACGATTAGATCATCTGTAATGCAGTTATGGACAATGGTAATGTGATCATGCTTACAACGGGGCAATTAGCTTCCCTCAGCCACTCAAGGTTCCTCGGGTCGACAATTAGATCATCTGTATGCCGAATGAAAACAATGTTCAGTCTTCATGGAGCAATGCATACAATAGCAACAGTAGGTAGGCAACTAAGGAAGTTGGTTTGTTGTATAAACTTTCCAGTTGCTTATTTTTGTTAGACCTAAACTTAGGAACCTACAGCTTGTGCTCAACGAAACAAGTGATCCTATAGCTCACTTTGTGGTTATCGTATCACCTGATTTACAGTCTGCGCTAATCTGATTTACTGCCTTCTATTAGTGATATAAAACATGCTACAGTGGCTAGGGAACACATAGATACATCCAATAGCTGGTCCAGCACAGGGGCAACCCTAACCCAGCGTCCATAGACCATGCCAAAACTGTTATCTGTGACACATGCCCCTCTGATGCTACCTGATTCAACTTCTTTCACCTAGCTGCTTTATGACAACCATTGGTTCCAGGCCATGCTACGATATGCTAGCGTCCAGAGAGCATAGCATATTCTACTATGCGAATAAGTGTAAGATGCTCCCTAGTCCCTAGTGATTGTCTACCACAGAACTATTATTTATAATTATTTGTTCCCTTTCGTATTAAAATGGGCGGTGAACAAGAAAGAGAGCAATAAAATGCCTTAACTGTAGCCAAACATGGTGCCGCGTTCACAGACCATCACATTTTGATTTCCAGCAAGTCTAATTTTCTCTGCAGAGTTGACCATAACCTGAAAAGGTATGTACATATGCAGTAGCCAAATTAGCACGACTGAATATGGTAAATAGTTTGCTTAGAGACAATTTCTAAAAGCACATTTCAAGTGATTGCATATTTTTTCATTTCTCAAAAATAGTTCTAGTAATTAAAGGATCAGGTGTTTGGATAAACACTTCTCCATGAAGAAACAGACACAGAATCTGCTTAAGATGTAGCTCAAATAAAATCTAACTCCACATGAAGAAATTCCATATTAAAACAAAGGTTATTTAATGAGAAATGGAAATGCCCAGTAAGAGGTAAATGGATTATCGTAATGGTGACAGACTGAAAGGAAACATATGATCCACTTTTCACAGTTCAATAAACTTATGTTGGTTGCTGAAGTCCTGTAAAAACAATTCAATGTATTTCAGCCCATCTATTTATGCTATACAGTGTAATATTTTGAAATTTTATTCCTCACCGCTAAATGAAATATTGCAGATAAGAGTAAGATGCTTGTGCTTTCCCTCAGAACATATAGCCTCATGCATAAAAATCAGAGGAAAACCTATATTACATCACAAACATATGAAAATTATGGTATGTTTGTGCTATATTTATTTACATTCAGCATGAATTCATTCGTTCATTGAGACTAACAATTCATCCAGACAATAACAACAACAGAAAAGTAGACAAGACTACCAGCCCAAGATGCAACTTACCGAAGGAGCACAAAATTGTCCTTTCTTGATATTGATAATTTTTCCAGTCTTAGCAGCGGCAACTAGTAGGTCAGTCTGTTATCATAATATATTGTATTAGGTATACAGGCATGCAGAACGTGAGATAAAAGTGCAGAATCATGCTTAAATAGCTCATAATACTGCAGTTTGCTATAAAAACATCATTGCACCTGGCGACATAGGAAAGCTGGAATTTGGATAATGTCAGCAACTCTTCCAACAGCTTCACACTGATTGAGTGAATTAATTAGAAACTATCTGTATTCAGAGCAAAGTATATGTAGTAGGATAGTATGAATTAAGAAAGGCCAATGCACGAAGAGTGCAAAAACACGTGTAGGGATGAAGCAGTAAGATGGTTTAATTAGAGTAAGAAAATGGCTAATGGTGACAAGTTCCACATAACTCTACCAGCAAAACATCAGTTCCCCTGTCAGAATGCAAGAAAGAAGTCGAAATGTATAGATGAGTTGAAATTCCCAAATGAATGAAAACTCCCAAATGAAAAGAAATTATTCAATAGCTATATCTCAGAGTGTGTAAAGGTGTCCAAAGGTTATCTTGTTTGAAGATTACATAATTATATTTTTGGGAACATAGGATGATTTACAATATATAGTTGTATTAGTCATATTATCAAACGAAAACCATTAACTCAAAAACACTTAAAAAGAAATGTCCAGTTATATCTTACTGAAATGCAAAAACGAGTAGCAGCACCATAAAATTTCAAAGAGAAGAAAACTACCAACACTAAGGAACCGTGAATAGTCAAATGACCTGCAGAAAGATTAGGAAAGTAATAGGGCAGATTTTTTCAAAAAAACAGAATAGAAGAATTTCCTTGCAATGAGATTAATACAATCAGATGGATACCTGATAGCTTTCGTGGACATCAGTGACCACTGGAAGGTCATATGTTGCTTTCACTTTTTCAAGGATCTGACCAGCAAAAATACTAATGCTTTAATATAAAAAGCTCAGGTGGCAAATTATATACAAAAGAAACAAAAGAATAAAACAATAGCACAGAAAAGTCACTCCTTGTGGATCTGCGTTTATAGTGCAACAACACACGAGACATGACAGATACATAGTGCAACAACACACGAGACATGACAGATACATAACGCCTGGTAGAAGAAAGTTTATTGAACTCACATCAGCTCTGAAATAGGCACAGCTACTCACATCAGCTCTGAAATAGGCACAGCTACTTGGCTGTTAGCATGTCTCTCGGAACCATAATATAGGTTAAAATAGCAAGCACCATGTACTGCCTAGTTGTGCAGCCAGTGCCACAAATACAGATAACTACTCATATTATATACAAAGCTATGAGAAGGAAACGACCGTTTATCGTTGAAGAAAAACTAGCAAACAACACAAAAGGCAGATCTACCTAAATATGATGAATTTGCGAGTACTAAATGCCTGTTCATTCCATAGACCATCAATGCTATCTAAAATTAGGAGTTGCCACTGCTGGTTTGAAGAATAAAACTTGTCGAACCTTCAGGCCTTCTTCCAGACCAGGACCACGGAAGGATTTTGATGATGTTCGATTTGCTTTATCAAAGCTGGACTTGAACACAAGTGGCAACCCAAGCCTGTCATAAAACACAGTGACAGCAGTTTAATGTAGCCCAAAGAATAAACAAAAACGTGATGGTTGGTTGCTCACTTAGTTGTGATGCCTTTTATGTGCTTGGCCATTTTCAGGACATGCTCCTCTGATTCAATCACATTAGGCCCAGCTAGCAAGAAGAATGGTTGAGCAGCCTGTTGCAAGAATTAGAGGGCCTCATTTCTTCAACAGAAATAGCAAAGGGCTACCAATGTGATTATACTAGGACTGGCTATCATCCATATGAAGACAAACCAAGAAAAAAACTTTGAACTTGTTTACTCTCGAGATCACCATTTGGTTCCTCTTTCAAGTATAGGGCTTTAGAAAAGCCCCAGGTGATGACAAAAGCTGAGAAAATGATTCTTTACAGAGTGAAAGAAAGAAAACAAACAGAACCTAATGCTTAATAAAGGGAAAAAACAGATGTAGCAGAGTGCAAGGGAGAACATTAACTCCATGAAGCAATTATCCATTTATTTCACGGTTCCATCTGTCTCTCAGAAAGAAGCTTTCTTAGCCAAGATACCACCAATTCAAGTCTTCGACGCCACAAGTATTATGTATGCATGAATGCAGCACCACCATATAGGCAGATAAGGGGAACACATAAAAAATTATTTGTGCTCCTTATAGAGCATACGAGAAGGGCACCATAACCAAAATCTTGTAATCAGGAACTTACTAAATCATGTGATTATAAATGAAACTCATGAACACCATTTGGACACCAGGTAAATAAATCTAAATGGAGATACCATGTGATTCAGAATGCCAGAACAAATCTCAACCAATCTAAGCAATCTTTTACCATAATCCTAGCGCTTTTTTGTCTATATTTCTTGTCACTGAACCTCACTAAGTAACAAAGATTCCCTTTTTTTATGCGGTATTCGACGAGGCATCAAACAAGGTGCGTTAACAGAATGCGCTACTTATTACTACTTAATATCAGGCTATCAGCTCTGAGACCGTCGATCTAAACAACCACCAAAAATGGCAACAGCATCCAACAATTCCCTTGATGATTCATGCGAATAAAAAATGGCGCTCGACGAAAATGCCGCAACCGAGATGGCAAGAAACTAGAAAAGAAACAAACTATCAGGACCTTGAGCTGGCTGAACAGCGCCACGGAGGAAGCATCCATCCTCCTCCTCCTCCCGGCAGAGACAGGCGACGAGACCAAGCCGGAGAGCCTCAGAGGGCGGATCGATGGAAGAGTCGGTGGTGCCCGATGACCTTTGGGCGCCAGGTAGAGAAGATCAAGATGGGGCGGCGGGCTGGGACGATGGAGCCATGGAGGAGCAGGCGGGGAGGGCGTGCTGGGGTGGGGATGGGGAGGACGAGGAGGAGGAGGAAGAGCCGTCCGCCACCCAGTGGCAGTGGACGTAGGGCCCGGTGGGTCACGGGCTAGTTGGTTATGGGTCGTAGGGCCGGTGGGTCGTGGGCTAGATGGTTATGGGTCTGAATAGTTAAATATCCTCTTTACATTTCATATTTGCTTGTTGTATCATTTATATCGAATTTGCACAGCCTGGATATCTGTCGGATACCGTCCTCAACCGTATCCAAATCTAAAGAAAAACTATCCGAATTCTGAACCCAAAAATATCTGATTTGATAGTTTCAAACAAGTTAGATCCAAATCCATTTTCATCCGTAGCCTAACCAGGCGTACAACCAACCAATCAAAAACACGCTTTGCATTAGGGATGGCAATGAGCATGGATCCTTCGAGTCCAGCCTGCATGAACCCACAGACCCAAGATCCAAAGATTAGACCCCGGACCCAAAATTGTCATGGATTTAAAGTCAGACCCATTGGGTCCACCCAGACCCAAAAATTCAGAAGAACACAAATACCATTTCAAAATCAACGTAAATTATACATTACAACTATATCACATATATAATAATTTAGTAGCATTTCAACAGCACATAAGTAAGCACAAAATCCATCCAGCCATCTAGATACCTCGACGAGGCGATGTGGTGGCAGGATCTCGATGGTACTGGTGGTAGGCGGTGGCGGTGGCCCACAATGGCGGCAGTTAGTGTTTGGAGGGTAGGAAGGGATGAGGTCATGAGAGTCGAGAGGGAGTCGAGGTCGGCAAAGCGGCTTTGAGGATTGAGGAATCGATGAGAGATTCGAGGAATCAGAAGGTGTAGTATGTAACTATGTGTGCATGATAATGAGGCTCCACATGTCAGTGCCATTGTTTGGATCTGGATTCCATGGGTCTAAACTTACATTCAAACCCGAGACCTAAATCCAGACCTAGACCCAGATCCAGACCTAGACCCAAACTTTTACATCTATGGGTCCATTGTAAACCCAAATCTAAACCCATCGGATCGAGTACTCACGAGTACCTAGATCTATAGGTATTTCTGACACTTACATTGCATCCGGAGAGCCTGGTTCTCGAGGCTAGCCGGCAACCAAAACATGATCGTAGCCGCTGGTTCTGGCCAGAGCGGGGCAACCAAACAGCCCACACTGTACCTGGGCGCAGCGAAACGGCAAATGCTGCGTCGCTATATGAGATTCGTGCACCTGGCGCAGGGTCAGTGCATGCACCGCTGGACTTGTCGACCTTTGATCCCGTTGTTATCAAATTCGTTGTGCTTTTCGTCGTTGGTTTTGCCCCTCCGTTCCGTACGTAGTTGACAGAATCAAAATATAAATATTTACCGGCATTTTGTGTAGCTAATTAATAATGGATGTCCAAAGGTCCTGCGTCTTTGGATGACGACAGACGCCTATTTTGTAATAAGTTAACTCAATTGTAGCGCGCGTCCAGAGAGAATGCCCTAAACTTCCTCCAAAATTTTGTTCTTGTAACTTTCCTTTTGAATTAATTCAAGATAGTTCTCTTGCCTTTTCCTAAAAAAATATATAATGGATGTTTTTGGACACATTAATTTTCCCTCGATGATCGACTAGTGAATGTGATTGGGTATGAAATGCAGGATGTTGTTTTCTAGTGCAGAAAGTACTTAACATTTTTTTATTATTATAACTTGCTTAACAATTTTTCTATTATAGCTAATGAAGATCCTTTTTGGTTCTTATGGTATAACTAAAAACATATGAAATCATAAATGTGATTGAAGGGTTGTTTCAGGCTTAGGCCCAAAAACCCATGACCAAGTCTCCACTACGGGCATCTTCAATGGTATAGCCAACTATTGGCTATAAGAAAACTTCATGTCATTTATAAATAGCTTGTAGACAACATCTTCAATGGATTAGTTATAACATTGGCTATTAAATTTAATATGGACCCATGTGTAATAGATACAATGCATCTTGTAATCTGCTATAGACACAGCCAGCTTTTATCTCTCTCCTCTTCTTCTCTCCTCCACATTGGCAAAAAGATGAGATGGACTCCTTATACCCAGCTGACATAGCACCATTGAAGATGACCTACTGTTCTAACTACATATAGATTTTAATGTTGAATTAAGCACATCTGCTACTCTTAGTAACATTTTTTTTTCATGAACAATAATAATCGAGAAGAGATCCATCTGATGCATGGATTTCAGTTTCACACAATATATATGCCCTTTACCGGCTACTGGAATAAATTAGAGAACTATTAGAAGGCGGAATAACGTTCCAATGTTATACCGTGTTTAAACCTAGGAAACGTCGTATGGACACGTGAACACTTATGAGACATCGCCTGAACATTCATGGAACACCATATAAAACACTTATGAAACACAATACAAACGAACAATTTATGGAATAATTTACATGCATGAAACACCGTGTGAAACACGGTATAACGTTTTGAATGGTATATCAATTGTTAATATTTATGGATATGTTAATAAGATTGCCGCAATTTTTTCCCCGGTTGGTCACCACAATGTACAAATTGCACGTTTTCTTGGAGTCCCAACCACCAAAACACAGGTACGGTGCGGCAAAGCCAAACGTGCCTACCAGTGGCCATCACTACAGAAAACGATAACTGTGTCGACAGCCAAAATATTATTGTCGGCGGCATAAAAACCGACGGAAAATAATTTACACATTGTCGATTGTGTCGCCAGTTTTTTGTTGTTGTGTCGTTAGTCTTTACCGCCGACCCAAATGTCGTTTCCTGCTGCGACCAGCAGGTAGATCGATCATCACCGGTCAACAATTCTCTTGCTCCAATCACTCATAATAATATGCAGTGGATGGAGAAACTAACTTACTCCTATACATGTCAGCATCATTACATGCATATGCATGATCCATATGTGAGCCGCACTAGAGTAGAATTAGTGCTTTTGAATATTTCCTTCTCTTGGATCTCCCCACTTCTCTCTGGTGCATTTGCACGCCGCCGAACACGCATCCAAATTAACTTGTGGAATGTCTAAGGCTCTGAGCTGCTTTATTCAGAAACCCGGTTTCGGAGGGAATGGAAGCCTAGAATACAAAAAAGAGACCTCTTTTTTTTGCAAGTTCCCACGAATTTGATCCACCAAGGCCTCCCATTTGGAACGGACGAATTAGACATTTCAGAGAAATCAAACATATGTACCTCTCCACTAAAAATACCGTAAGAGACATATCTAGAGAGAGAGAGAGAGATTGCAGGGCCCAGTACGCGCGTGACATGTGACGGTGTAAGAGCATCTCCAAGAGTGTCCAAAAAATAGAGTCCCAAAAGGCTGATTTTAAGACCTCCCAAAAAGTTTTAGGAGATAAAAAACAAACCCTCCCCCAACAGTTCCCAATAATTAGTGCCAAAAAAAAAAACAAGTGGGTCGGCCGGAGAGGAGGAAACGCAGGGGAGCTCCACTACCGCCGGGCGCCAAGGAGGAGGAGGCCGCCACGCCCACGGCACGGGAGAAGGAGCCGGGGAGGCCGCCACATGCTGCCATGTTGGGCTCGAGGAAGCTGCCGTGGAGGACCACGCCGCCGCCCCGAGCTGGAGAAGAGGAAGGAGCCGGCCGCCGCTTGGAGAAGGAGGAGACCGCAGGAAGCCCCGCGCTGCTGCCGGCTCTGGAGAGGAGAGGAGCGCCGCCGCCCTGTAGCTGCTGGGGAGGAGGCGGCGAGACCGCGCGCCGCCGGCTACCGCTGCCCGGCCGCCCTCCCTCTTCTCCTTGCTCCCTCTTGCCTAGCCGCCCCTCTCCGCGGGGCTCCTCTCCGGTCTGACGACGCCAACGGCTGGGGCGGCGACAGGATTCTCCGCTTCATCCCGAGGGCAAGAGCGGCGTGCGAGTGCCCCGCGCTCGGGTTGGAGGAGGAGGAATTGCCCGCCATGACGCTGAATTGCCCCGGGCTTGTGGATGGGGCGAAGAGGTAGTCGAGGCGGTTGAAGAATGGCGAGGAGTCCGGCTGCCTTCTCGACCTTGTACTTCTTCTTGAGGGTGTCGATCGGTTCTTCCACGGGCGTCGGACTTGTGCGGCTTGGAGTAGCCGTCGCGGGAGGAGACGACCTCGGCGACCTCCTGCCACTGCGGGTGGCGGAGGCTGCCGCGGCCGAGCGCGACGACTGTTTGATGCCGCGGCCGAGCGCGGCGACCTCCGCCAGGCAATGGTGCACGGGGAGAAAGGAAGGCGCGAATGAATGCGCGCGGAATCGGCGATAGGGAGCGCAGAGGCTGTGCGCAAATCTACGCCGAGTGCAGGTTATTTTGGGCGCGCGAAAAAATGGGGAGTAGTTTTTGGGAACTGTTGGACCTGTGATTTTGCACACTAAGCCTAAAATCTAGTTTGGGGAATAGGTTTTAGGAACTATTGGAGATGCTCTAACGTGAATGCTAGTGCTATAACACAGAATGAAAAAGTTATCAACCAACACTATATCCCCAAATTTAACCTTATTCATAGAACAAAACATATGCACCACATATATGGAGGCATGACATCAAAAACATCAATCACCATACACATTCATATCAAATCTTTTAACTTGAAAACCCCCCAAATCGGTGTAAAAACCACGAGGCCAAACCAATCAAAATCTCTTCCACTATATGATAATGCGATGCACTAGGTTTCTCTCTAAATGACACTAGAACCTCACATACATCAAGATTGTATCATCTTGGATGGCAATACAAATAACTTAGTGACTATAAGATTAGGATTCTTGAAGGATCGATCTCATCAAGGGATGGTATAATCAATACATGGATAGGCAACGAAGAGGATCAGCACCTCCTCCACCTCAAGGTTGAAATTCCTAAGCCTGCGTCAAAGATATTCCCTTCTACTTGCTTCTCTTCTCCTCGAAAGGTTACAGCCAAAATCTCGTAGCTCCGTTTGTGGTTGTTGTTTGATGTCCTTTTCTTTCCTAAACCATATAGTGAAAAAGTTTAAAATGTCCCCAAGGCAAGGCTCATACCTTAACGCACATTTGCAAACCATTTCTCACCTCGATGCCCCTTCACGGGGAGGAATTCCAAACACATATATAACAACATATTATTGAACATTGGACTTGGTGAACTAAAAGCCTCACCATTGTATACATGCGTTTTTTTAAAAAAAATACTGATGTTTTTCTAAATTGGGCAGCTAACTATAAGGTGAGTCCATTCGATGAATTTAAGCCAAAACACTAGCTAGAGAACTTGAAGTAAAACCCCCCTATGTACATGTGGCCCTAAAAAATATGAAAGCTCTCCCATCGATACAAGGGTCCTTCCATCTATACGTGGGCGCAGCGGTTTTTACTGCGTCCTGACATATACACCAGGTGACAAAGATACCCTCACAAAAGGAGATAAGAACATTTTTTTAAAATAACATTCGGATTAACCATACATGTGGTTTCGGTCGGTAGGCTATGGCCTTGTAAATTTTAGTTTAGCGTAGCGTTTTAACAAAATTTATCTTTTTTATATAGCCTATTTGGTGTAATAATTTGTAATGATTTTTCTCAGGTTCTTAGTAGTTCTTATAAAGATTCAAAAACAATTTTTAATTTTTTTTTAATAATATTTAAACCATTTTAAAATGCTCTCAAATTTCGTTGAAACGCTACGCTACGCTATGCTACATTAAGCTGAGATGTATAAGGCCTGTATAGCGGAGGGGATTAGATTCCCCAATGACGGATTGACGGCCAATCAAACCCTTTTGTCCTTCCTCCTCCAACGCCAGAAATCAATCCTACGACCTACCTACGTCTACGCCTTGCAGGTTGCAGTGCAGGGAGGAAAGCCATGGGTGTGCGGCCCACCCCCCTCCTCCACTTGGTCCTTGCCTCCTGGGTGCAACGCACCTGCCCTCGCCCCTCACCCCCTTCCCTCCCGACGCTTCAAAACCGCTCTGCTTTAGTCCACAGATAGGGGCAATGGCTGCCTGCCCATCGCCCTCATGCATCCCCCACAGCTCGCACAGGGGGCGTGTGCCGCCTGTGTGTGCATGCGGCTGTCTGCCCTGCTCTGCTCCCCTGCACAAGCATTGGCACAAGCCTGAGCCGTCCCCATTTATAACCAGCTGCCATACTGCCGATCTGCCATCTTGTGCTAGCTGCTCCTGGGCTCCTGGCACGCTGCATGCTTGGCAAGGGATTGGAGGACTCCCTCTGCCCATTCCTCTTTGGAAGATCTTGGTTGCTGTTCTCCGTCTGTGTGTTCTTGGCCCTGGCAATGCCAAGCTCGGCATCAGAGGTGGTACTTCTTTTCTTGCCTCGGGTGTGATCCATCTTGGGTCTTTCGATATGTTTGGGGCTGAAATCCTCCGTGTGTTAATAAGGTGTTCTTGGTTTCTTTGCGTCCTGTGATTGCGGTCTTGCCGCTCACCGTTTCTTGATTGAATGTAAAGCACTTGATTGATCAATAATGTCATCCCTCTTTGATTACAGATAAGGTCTCTGCAAATCCTCCAGGCCAGACGATGAGTGCTGCATGGTGCAATTCAGGGGTTTCTCAATTCTGATCAGACGAAATCTTCACTAAGATTAATTACAGAGCAGTTTGCCTTCGTTGAACAAGAAAGCTTCTAGCTAGTTTGCTACATGCTGGTTGAGCCGCTCCGGCAATGGAGGCTGAGCTCTGGATGGACGAGGAGAGGCAGGGGAGCCTTCACCGCCACGCGCCGGCGGTGATCAGGCCAGACGCCGGAGCCAAGAAGAAAGAACGGCGGCGGCGGCGGCAGCCGGACTCGCCGCCACCGCCGTCGAGCTACTTCAGCACGGAGGCGTTCCTGGTGCTGGCATGCGTCACCGTGTCGCTGCTGGTGCTCCCGCTAGTCCTGCCGCCGCTGCCGCCGCCGCCGTCGCTGCTGCTGCTGCTGCCGGTGTGCCTGCTCCTGCTCCTGGTGGTGCTCGCCTTCATGCCGTCCGACATGAGGACCATGGCGTCCTCCTACTTGTAGCTACGCAGACACGCAGTACATACAGGGATATTTTTCCCCTTTTTTTTTTTGGGTTTTGGGTTTGCTTGTTGCGTCACAAAAATGAAAAAATGGGTGCATGATGAAGATAAAATTTTGACTCTTTTTTAGCAGTGTAAAGATCGATCTGTTAGTATGGTATATGCATTTGATTGTATTTAGGTTCGTCGTGTTGCTTCAATCAAGTTTGTGCAGTACATTTGTAGGCTCATCTCTGGAGAACAGAATAATAACAATAAAAGCAGAGATGAATCGTAGCCTATTATGTTAGTAGTACAATGGAGAAAAGGCAATGGAGAGTTAGTAGGTAAATTTGGTTTGATTTGTACCTGGTTATATTGACTGAATTTCTTCAACTAAGATTGTGTTGTTTGGTTGAACATTGCTTTTGTTTGACTTGGTGGGTGTGCATGTGCTGTGCACACAATTTTCGGACGCTACCTCTTCAAATTTCTTTCTTGTCAGGAGATCTAAACAACTAGAGATAAGTCGATTTCTATGTGCCGTCCGATCTCCATGAACCGTCACTTTCCAAGAACCACCTGGCAGATAATGCCGTGTTTGATGGAAGAACAGCTTATCAGTTTCATGCAGATGCACAAAGGAGGATTTCTCAGATGACTAATTCTGTCCTAAATACATCTCCTTGTGAGAAAAAGCTTTCTATCGACCGAGGTGGTGTTGGCCAGGGAGGGTTTTCCATCTTGAAAGAAATCGGGGAGCCTAATGAAGCGATTACTCGACACGGGGAGTAGACAATCTTGTGTGGATCAGGCATCAGCGTCCCATCAGGTAGCTAGATTGACAGCCACTTCTAGGCTGGTTAACAGGTTTTGATGATTACTGGAATTGATGTAGGGTTTGGGGATGAATTTATAGCATGAGGAGCTGCTTTCAATCACTTGAGACGATATCTGAATTCAGTGCTGTTTTCTTGTAAGCATCTTCACTTCGATTCAGATTGTGATCCTTTCTTTTGAATGAATCATGAGGAAATTAAACTAGACGTGCTAGCCAAACTAAAATGTTCTAATTGCTATACTGTAGATAAGGGGGAAAACCGTTGTGTTGAGCTCTAGAATCCAGTAATGCTGATTAGGTAGCTTTTGTATTACAGCATGTGCAGTGCTTTGTATGGTGAGATTGCAATCAAGATCTCTGAAGCACATGATTTTAACTGAAACCAGAAAATATTTATGCCATAGGGACAGTCAGGATAAACACGGTGCCCCCATTGGCAGACCTGCAATTCTGTAAAGCTGTTTAACTCAGAACTCATGAATGAGAGTTCACAGATTCTACAGTTTTCCCAGGGACAGATCACTAATCTGCGGAAATTATTGTGCTTTGGTCCCCTTTTCTTAAAAACAATAGCACCAACATGTGACAACATAATTAGAGCTTGGTACTACTAGTAATTTTCCTATTGGTTAGTGGTTCCTAATAACGGCAACCTGGATGGCTTGTGCGAGCTGAGACGATACTTCAGATGATATATATTGCCACCAGTTTGCACACAGTCGAGCCGTTTTGCTACCAAAACTCATCAAACTTTCACGAGTTCGGAGCCTTTTAGAAATAATGTGTGAATAGTGGGTGGGGATGACGTATTGTAAAACCACCAGTTTAGGTGAAGATGAGCAACTCTCACAAACACACTAATGCGTTTTTCTAATGAGAAAAAAATGATGGTATATTAGAACACTCCTCATCAAGGACTGATTTATCAGGCAGCCTTCCATAGAAAATTTAGGATCTTTGAAGTTGCATATGTTATCAAGTCAAGAAAGGAGACGGCTCCAGCAAGAGCATGCTCTGTTCAGGACCTGCAGAATAGAACCAGCCATATTTCAAATCATGTCTGATGCGAACTCAGCTCAATTATCTAATTCCAACTTCCATGGAGATGGCACATCTTTCATATCATATCATACCATCATTGATATTATGAACCCAACATATACGCAACACAGGACCTGACACTGCAATATGACACTTGCCCAAAGTTATAGTCTCGGGGCATCACATTTGCAAGTGTCGAATGAAGATGACTCTCCTAGAATAAGAGAACTTGAATATTTAGATGCTGCGCAGCTCTCATTCCGCTCGTCCTTCCGGTCACCAATCTGCGTGCAGATGCCATTGCTCAATGCTTTAGGTCTGCACCATGAACTGCGGTAGGTGGTGTTCCAAAATGGCCAAGAGCTCCCTGCCTTGGCTTGTCCGCTGCACTGACCAGCCCACAAGCCTGCCTGAAGCCTCTACAAGCTGCCCTCTTAACCTTTGTGGCAACAGTTTACCACCTGCCTCCATGCACTCTCTATACAGTGGCAGGTAGGCCATGGCAATCACCAGTTGCAGTGGGAGGTTGCTCAGTTGGATGGGGGATGCACCTCTTTGCAGTATCCTCATTATGTTAACAAAGTGGTCTTGTGCCGATGTTAATCCTGCAGTGAAGGCTGCCTCTGACCAGTGCTCAAGCAGAAAAGATCTAAGCTTTGGATCCACTGCCTCATCTGTGGAATTTGCAATGCTGTCTGCCACAGCATATGTTGCAGTTGGGCAACCGAGAAAGTCCGAGCGGAAAAGAAAATCTACACCATCCAAAGAACCCGTGGTCCTCTCACCAGCAGCCTTGACAATCTCCATACTGAGGGCAGCTAGAACATGATGTGGGACAAGAGGTAGGAGATATGCAACAACAGCAACCTGACTGCCAGAGGTGGCTGCTGTAAGAGCTAGGCAGAGCTCCATGTCACGACATCCATGGTTAACAAACCATTGGACAACTTGGAGGCACCCACGCTCAGCTGCCCGCATCAAAGGGCCAATAAAGGCGACAGTACCTCCTTCTTCAACCAAACAATTCATGGTTTCAATCTTTACATAGTGCGCGGCGAAGCCAAGGGCAAGATCAATATCAATGTCCAAGCTATTTTGTTGAGCAATCTGAAACCAAAGCACCAATACTCAGTTCAACAGCCTGTAGATGTTACCTCAACATTCAATAAGAAAACAGACTTTTTCATATAGGAGAGCTGAGAGCCAAAAAGCTGAAGATAATATCACATATCGATATAGGTTCACAACCTAAAATGCCAAATAAATAGCAAATAACATAATTTCCTTTATGGGCTAGGGCAGCACCAAACTAATGAAATCAACTAAAACAGGGTTAGTAATGGCATCACCACACCCAGTGATACTATTTATCTTGATGTGATATTACCATGGCTAGTGGCATGGTGCTCCATACCTGGTTTCAGAGTGGCTCCCAGCAAAACGAATTCACCAACATTTAAAATAGTAGACAACCATGGCTGTTCACATAAAACCAGTCTTTGTAGGTGAACACTTTTAGTGCATTCACATGGTTGAATGATAAGTCGATAACACAAATCAGTGTACTATGTTGCAATAGATCTCCATGTACATTATGAAACTACTTTTTAGATGAAGAGACAATCATACAACTAAATGTTTAGGGGTTTTTTACACGAAAATGTTAGGTTTTACTGTGGCCTTGTGTTAGATCTCCAGAGTAGACAAATGGACCAAATTACCTGAACATGCTGCCCAATCTATTATGTTTAGCATCACAAGGGAAAATGTATCTGATTCGTTCCTACAGATGAAGATAAACAAGTAAATGCAACCAATTGACTAATCCATCCATCTATCCCAGGTGAAAATATGTGTTTTCAACCTACCTATTCCACCCATCTATTTATTAAATTTTCAGTTCTGCCAAAATGCAATTCGTAGACTGACATGCGAAAATTAGGGAGGCATTGCTTAGGTAAGGATGGAATCTCATGTCTGAATTTCAAATACTATCGACACCATGCAACAATTTATCTGGTTAATAATCTAAATCAGATGGGGAATCAGCAGATAATACATGGATCTTGAATAATAATGTAAACTTGGAAGTAGCCATGCATGAAGACAAGAGCAGTTCTATGACAAAGACCTAACACATAATTATGAGGTAATCAGTTGCTACTGGGACCACCAAAACAATAGTAATCAGATGGCAATTCTATTGTCAAGCCACACACGGTTTCTCTGCTCAATAGATGCTATTAACACAAATGTCCTCTACTCATTGTTACCTGTAGTAAGATGCGCACAAGTTCAGTGCTTCCGTAACGTGCAGCTTCAAGAAAGCATTGGTTGACATTGTCTGCACCTCCCTCTACCAACATCTCTAACAGCCCTTGTATTGCTGCCGCTGAGATCCCTGATGCCCATCCTTGATCAAATGAGCTTGAGAAGAGTGTAAGAGGAAAACAGGCAGCATCAAAAGCTTCCGTGAAATCCTTCCCTGTAAGATGACTATCCGCGAGGTCCAGAAACGTCTTAAAAGCAGAGAGCTGAAGTTGAACCTCAATAATCGATCCTTGATTTCTTCTACCTCCACTTTCGTGCACACGTGAATGCAGTCCAATGCACTTTAGAGCCCATTCTGTGAATTTTTGTACCTTCGCACTTGCTTCAGCCTTCAAGACCTCATCACCGTGACATTCTTGCAGGCGTTCCTGCAACCTGACAAGCGTACTTTACTTATTTGCAGTTTTTACATGTAATGTTGTATACACATAATTCCCATTCCAGAGAATCGATTGATGCAACTATGCAAGTATAGAGAAAGATTCATGAAACTGATACAAATTTCAGAAATTGCAAGTCAAGCGATTCAAAGTTGCAAACAAACATGCCAATAGAAAAAAAAACTCTCATTAGACTTACTTTAATCCCATGAAACTCACAGCATCTGCAAGGCTGGTTTTGTGCCCACGGCATGCCGAGACACATGATGCAAGGAACGATGTCCGGAGTGCTGCTCGAGTGAAATCACTGGCCCCGCCGGACACAATCCTTCTGATCAACCCGATGACCTCGTGTAGATCCTCTCGATCGTCCAAGAACCAGATGGTGTCCACCGCGACGCACAGCACGTCATTGAGACTCTGCACATCAGCTGTCTGAACCAGGTCCTCAGCGTTCTCCCAGTCGTGCAGGCTCACCGCAGTCTGGAACAACCGGCTCAGCTCTAGCCGGTCCTGCCTCGACAACTTCCTCTCCTGATGCCTGCCACTCTCATTCTCCCTGTTACCATGGCTGAACTCCAAATCCTGCTCTTCTGCATAGTCAGAGCTCACCGACCTTGGCTGCCTGGCCACACCGGCACAACCCATGATGTCCTTGCAATCCTTGGACGGCAAAGGACACCCCATGGGGCTGCCATTGGTGGAATCCACCATGTCGCCGCAAGAAGCCACCCGCAGATCCATGTCCATCTCCGAGGAGGCTAATGGCTCCTGGACATATGTGTTCTTGCTCTCCACCTCCATTTCTTTGGATCCAACCTTCTTTTGAGGCAAACAAAACCACACCTTTATTTATGCATCTAACCAGAAAATTGAACACAAAAGGGAACAATTCAGTTTTCCTAAGAATTCAATCACCATTACCTTTATATCCTCCTCCTTCTTGCCCCCATCCCCGTCCAACTGCCGTCCTGGATCCAACCTGCGCAAGATCAAACAACTAGAGCCAGACGATTACAAAAACGAACCAAGAAAGCAGGTGCAGAAACCAGCCAAGAGAAACTCATACAACCAATCCAAGCTCACCCACCTCACGAAATTGAAGGCAAGATTCAGAAAAAGCTGATCTTTACAAGAGGGAACCCTCTCCACAAGCCCATGAAGAACCCGCCGCCGCCGCCGCCACCTGAAGCAACAAATCAAGCGGGCGCAAAAAATAAAGAAACAGCGGCTCAGGAGCTGGATTCCCGATTGGGAACAGGGAGAGGAAGCAACCAGAGATAGAGATGATGGGCTGCTTTGTTTATTCTTGGATGGGATTTAGGGACAATAATAATTAAGCAAAAGAAAGAAGAAGCGAGGTGAGGTGGCCATGGTGAGCTGAGGACTGAGGAGCAGCCTCTGCCTCACACCCAGTGACTGTGGAGCTCCACCCAAAATAGCACGAGAGGACGTCCAATCCCAGACCCTCCTCAGCAGATAGCACAAGGGCATGTTCAATTCTAAAAGGAAAAAAATATCAATTTGGTCCAAACCTCAATATCGAACTTGTGCGACCTCTTAAGTAACAAAACCATACCAAAATAGTTCATTGACCAGTGGGTGGTTTTAGCCTTTTTCTTGCTTGTGTGGCAGCCATGTAGGTTTTTTTCTGACTTGGCAATCACGTGGCAGTCCAGGTGTTCACTATGTGTGATGTGGCAATGACGTGGCAATAATGTGGCAGTCCAGCTGTTCACAATGTGTGACGTGGCAGTCCATGTTGGCAAGAAAATCGTAATACCGCTGTTTTGACCGGTCAAAGAATTGGTCAAGTCCAATTTTGCTACATGAGGAACCTCACAAGTCCGGTATTGAGGTTTAGAGACCAAAATGGTCCAACGAACATCGTTAAGGGACCAAATTGGCACCTTTTCCATTCTAAAAAGCATCTGCTCAGCTGGAGCTCTAAATATACCAGTTTCTTCGCACTGTACACTGAATTTTTAAAAATTATTTTCCATCAGCAAAACTCTATCCTACGCATTTTATTTTACAAATTTTCTATAAAGTGATCCAATATAGTAAATTTAAGACCGATGATAATAGATTTAGATATATAAACTACCTGCCACATTACACTTCCATCAATTCTTGCTCCATTCCCAGTTTTCCACCTTAAAGAAGAAAGTTTGTCTATTTTAACATTCGAAAACACTTGAAGCGACGTCCGGTTACTATCGGACTTCATATGTGACGCTAGCTCATTGCACTCTGCAAGCATGCAGGGGTTGGTCCCACAACATTTTTTTTCTTTTGGTGGCCATAAAATTTAACTGGGTGCTCTAATCCACCAACCGTTTGCACCAACGCGTTACTCGTATTTTTACGAACAAAACAAGACGTATGTTGCTATATAAATTTTTACCGGGTTTTCTCAAACTTCAATCTTGCCTAGTGAAACTTTAGGTTTCGCCTACTGAAACTTGGATTTCATACGCGTTAAACTTATCGAACTATCAAGTTTCATCATGTTTAATCCAAGTTTCAATAGGTTTCGTCCAAGTTTTTTCAAGTTTTATCAGGTTTTATCCAAGTTTCATCAGATTACATCCAAGTTTCATCCAAATTTTATTAGATTTCATCTGGCACTCGCATTCATCAATACGTAGGCCAAAGTTCATCAGCACACGACCAAGTTTCATTAGTATACGTGTCAAGTTTCATAAGTGGGTTCTCCTATGTTCACATTAAAAGAAAATTAAAAAGTGAAAAAAAAAAGTATTTAAAATGGGTTGCCCTTGATTTTAAAAGAATTATAAAATTTATTTCATGCATTTTGAACACTGTTTGAATTTTATAAAAAAACCAGAAGTTTAATTGAAAAATGATCAACTGCACATTTAGCACATCTGGCCAATGTCCAGGCGCGCGTGGGTGACTGATCGGACGGTCGCCACTGGTTCGGCGTGCGCATCCGAACGCTATCGTTCGCCTTTAAGCTGTTTTTGTAAAACTCGCAAGCCCCAGCTAGTATGCCAATGCCAAAGATCTCAAAACCTAGCATTTTGATTAGCGCCCGTCCAAATTGAGCAGCTTGCTTGCAGGGTGAATGGTGACATGTTGTACGGTAAACACGGAGAGAGACAGAGGGAGAGGGAGAGGGAGAGGAGGGTGTCTTCCTCAATTGCTTTATATCACCCTCACAAAAAGCGAAGGCCACCCTCCCCGGAGGCCACCACCACCAAACACGTATGCAACCCCCCCCCCCCCCGCCCCCACTCCCCGTTATGTGGGCCCCACCGTGCTGTGGGCCCGTCCTGGCGTACGCTGATTTTCTTTTAATTCATGGGCATGCATACTCTCGATTTTTGATATTCCATCCAGATATCATGCATGCTAGCGAGGGCTGGAGGATAATAATGCGAGCAGTGCCTACCGGCGTGCATGTGTCACTGTGTTATTGACCAACTTAGCGTGGTGACTAGTGAGATTGATCAAGGAACAGTAAATAGCAATGCAATCCAATGATCCTTGCTTTACAGGGTTTCGCCTTCCCTCTTATCACCCAGTGTTGGTACAGTAGTTAGTGGTTTGGATGGTAGTCCATTACTTAGTAAGGCGCATGCAAACGGACTAATTCACACTTTTATGAGGAGCTTTTTTTTCTGTATATTTATCAAATATACTAGGTAATAGCATAATTCAGTCTTTTGCCATATGACATTTTGTTTTTATTAATTTTAATGTGGAGCACACCCATCATATTCTAACTCTTCCTCTCTCACTCCTTCCCTCTTCCCCTATCTCCTCAGTTCTCACTGATCAAGCTTTCATATCTTTCTTGCCTCACACTCGTTGGTGAGGTCGGCGTGTACACAAACGACCTCCTCGAGTGGTGACGAGGAACCCTAGCACTCGGTATCACTCCAGCGGCACGGGGAGCCACAAGTAGGCGTAGGTGCACTCGTGCCAACTTTATGTACCTGCGATGCAATTTACTCCAAAGGTAACTAGAGAGAACCATTTTGCTTTATATGGCACAATGTAAAAAAAAGCACATAGTGTCAATTTTTCTTTATTTGTATGAAGGAAAAAAGTGCAAAATTAGTTCCTCAAGTATACTCGTGACATTAAATTGATCCCTGAACCCAAATACCGAGTTGATTGGCAACCCAACTATTAAAACCAGGCAAAACCAGTCCTTTGACTAGTTGTCTAGATGGTTTTGAGGATATTTTGCATATGTGGCATAATTTTGCTTACATGGCGGGCGCTTGGCGTCCATCTGATCCCCTCTCCCAATCTATCTCTCTGTTACCGACACTGGATGTTGTCCCGCCATCGTCGCTGCTACCATCGCCGCCTCTAGAAGCAAGTACCGCATCAAAAACATCTCTTTAACGGCCGACGAGCAGCACGCCGAGAAGCTATTGCTGGAGCGATACCAGGTGGCGCTGCCATAGCTGAACGGGATGCCGGTTGCCGCTCTCCTCCCTCTAGTTGTCGTCGGCTACCTCCCTCATCCCTACTGACGCGGCGGGATCAGGAGCTTGGGAAGGACGGAGTAGGTCTGCAGGTGGCGGCGAAGGCGGTGTTGCAGGACTTGGCCTTGAGCGTAGTGGCGATAGAGAGGTGGAAGGTGGAGGTTGGTGGTGGATAGGGGAGGGTGGTCGTGAGATTGGGGAGGACAAGCGAGGCCGGAAGTGGAAGGGTGGCGGCGGAAGTGAGATTAGAGTGGAAAGAGAATAAGATAAGAGAGATGAAGAGATGACGTGTTAAGCACGTCAATGCCACATGACCGCCACGTCAGCCAACCCAAGCCACGCACGCACAACCATTCTAAAACCGCTCCGTTCCCCGTCAAAGAAACGGTCAAATCCGATTTTGATGCTTCGTGTACTGATCAAGCCTCGTAATTAGGTCCGGTTACCAATTTAATATCACGCAAGCCGGTAATTTTTCTCTGTTCGCACGTAGTTACAGATTTCATTTGTTTTTTTTTTTGACAGTTACAGATTTCATTTGTGACTGAAAACCTGGAGGAGGCCCCGCCGGAAATACTAGCTTTCGAGTGGATGCATGCCAGCATGTGCATGTTTACATCCCTGCCCCTGCGGACGTGGCATGAGTAGTGGGGCCAGGCGGGCGTGATTGGACTGGCGGAGCGGCCAATCATTGAGGCCGCGACTGCGATGGATCCGGCAGCCAATCGCAAGAGCCGTCCCATCGAACCAACCAATACGATTACGAATGGACCCATCTCCATCTCCATCGACAGACGTGGCAGCCCGTATTTCCGTGCCCGGTTCACAAATAGGCTGTTTAATTGCCTTCTCTCACGAGCCTGGCCCATCCGACTCAGCCAGGCTGGTAAGATACGGGATGTACAGATGCAGAGACAGTGTCTGGTTGAGTGTTTAGTAGGCGAATATTTTGAAATTTAATTATTTTGAAATTTATGTAGCGAGTGTGGTCTAGTTTTGTTCAAAGAAATATCAGAAATCCATTTTTGGAATCGATTTGATAATCGGATATGCTAATAAAAAGATACAAGCAAAAAATAAAAAATAAAAACCTATCTGCCACGTAGCAGTCCATACATGGCTTGATATGGTGATTGACTGCGGCCCCATACGCAGAACACGAGGCTGTCATGCATTGCATATAGAGAAACGCTCATTTTTTGTGTTTTTCTAGAGCCAGGCTGCATGGAGAATCTTGCATCACTTAAAACCAGATGCAGACAACCAAACACAAGGGAAAAAAACAAGATTCTGCATCTGTAGATGCAAATCTCTGTAAATGCAGCTAACCAAACAGCCTAAAAGGAAAGCTGAGCAAAACGTCGCACACAGGCTATTAGTGAGAGAGAGGACATGTTTAACGGGGATACGTATTTATTTACTATGCTATCTCGATTCGTCTATTTCTGAATTATTGTTTTACTTATATATTGTTCCTTTTATTTTAATCTTACCTTATTATTATATTGTTGGGTACCGTAAATGGATGTAAATTAGATTCACCATTAGACATGTCCTAAGGGCAGCAAAAAATTTTATTATTTGATCCTTTTTAAAAAATAATTTTAATTTTAACCCCTCGGAATTTTTTTTCCAAATCTAACCCTTTTGGTCAGCGCCCTAAGAATCGGCGTGTCATCCCCACTCTGACGCGCCACCCTTTGGCGGCGAGAAGCACTGTTGGCGGCCAGGCCAATGGCCGCCAAGGATCAATGAGTGGAGTCCCACCTTGACGCGCCACCCCGCTTTGCCCGTCAAGGCCTTATCTGAAACGCAGCAGGATGCCCGTCTTGCTTTTCTTTCCAGCAACAGCGTTGCCGCTTCGCTTCGCTTCGCCGCCGGCCGCCGCCGCGCTTTTGCCGCCTGCTCCGGTCATTTCAAGGGGGAAATCGTTCCCGTCCTCTTGTGAAGGTAATGGTCCACTATTTATCTCCGATTTGTCCTTCGATTAACCGTATTTCGTAGGATTTGGATAGTTAGGGTTTTAGAGGAAAAACTTGATTTATGTTGCATATTGACGTGTTTAGTTCGATTCAAGCACCGTGGCATACGTGTTGCATGTACTGACCGTGGTATTAACGTGTAGAATCCATTGCATGTACGTGTGCGACAATTTATTTTGATGTAGATGATGTTGTATATTAGGTCTAAACGACTTGTTTTTGCTATGTTTAATGTTGTAGATGGATCGTTTAGTCCGTTTTTTTCATGGCGGAACCGTCAGAGAAAACGGAGAGTTTGAGAATATGAAGGAAGATGTGGTCTTATTTGATAGGAGTCTAAACTTTGATGATTTAGTTTCCCGCTGCCGGTCTTTCATTAGTTGTAGGGTTGATGAAGGTGAACTGTTCTTGCAAGGAAGGATTGATTTTGGGAAGGCTAGGGCTCACTATGTGATGCTGAAGATTTCATCGGAGTCGGATTGGAATTGTTACAAGAAGGTTGTGAAAAATTTGAACGTCAGTTGCTGGGAGGTGGTGGTTGAGATCGCTCGTGCGAGTGGCTCATTAGCGAGACTCGTACAAGCTGTGCAATGTGTTGTTGACGAAGATGAGGCTGTTGAGCACTTGACTCAGGAGTTGGGCACAGTTTGAGGAAGGCAGATAAGATCTGAAGCACGTGTTGCGGAGGCGGTGGAAGAGCCGTTTGATAACTTTGATAGCGGCCTTTTCATGAATGATTTTGATGATGGATTTTTTGAGGAGGAAGACCGTGAGGTGGAAGACGACCAAATATCTCTAGGATCCGAGGAGGAATCCTATGATGAGGAGATGGTAGAAGGAGAGGAGATGCAAGGCGAACAAGAAGAGGTGGGGGAAGGAGATGAGGAGGAAGAAGATGATGTTGAAGAAGATGACGATGTTGTTTGTTTAGGCGTGGGAGATGGAGGGCAAGCAACGTACGCATTGTCGGCTGCGGAGAGGAGGCAGCTTAGGACAATTAATGTTGATGTGCCCACGGTGACTACCTTTGAGGACTTAAGCCGAACTCACATGGCAATATGTGAGAACGGCTTGTTGTCAACCGATGTTCTGCCGGATTCTGAGAATCTAGAGATCCGAAAGGGCATGTTATTCGAATCTTTACAGTAATTGCAGTACTTCTTGATGGACTATGCGGTGCGGCACCATAGGCCATACAATGTTACTCATTCGGACATCAAAATCAGGTACACGGTGAACTGCAAACAAGGATGTCTTTGGGGTGTGTGGGCTCGGCTGGACAAATATACCGGTAGATAAAAGATTAGTCGTGTCAGGCAACCTCACACTTGTGGCCTGTCGAAGACAAAAAAGGTGCATGCTCAAAACACAGCCAAGTACTTAGGGCGGCGTATCGCTGGCATTGTCGCGGCGGATAGCGACGTGTCAGTTGCCTCTTTGATTGAATCCATATTTGAATTCACCGGGTACCGTGTGAAGTACTCAGAGGCTTGGCGGGCAAAGCAACACGCCATGGAGTTGCTGTATGGGGACTGAAAGGAGACATACAACATGGTGCCAAGGATGTTGAATGCAATTAAATATTTCAACCCCGGTGCAAAGTATTTCACCTACACGAGTTGCACTGGTTTGGTCGATGAGAACGGTAAAACGAGGTATGTTCTTGGCGTGTGTTTGGTGCTTCAAGCGGTCTGTGAGTCGTTCGAGCAATTGTCGGCGGTCGTATTCGCCGACGCAACCTTTCTAACCGGCAAATACAAGGGTGTTTTGATGATGGCTGTTGCGGTCGATCTGGAGGATCAATTGATGACAGTAGCATTTGCGTTGGCCGAGGGCGAGAACAACACGAGCTGGGCATGGTTCATGGCGCATCTAAGGCGGGAGGTTCTCGGCACTAGCCGGACGGTTTGCATGATCTCGGACCGTCACCATGGACTTCTAAATGCGGCTAAGGAACACATGGAAGGTTATCCTCCTATTGACCATCGGTGGTGCATGAGGCACTTCGCGGCAAATATATGGGGTCGACAGAAGAAGAAGGAAGTGGTGTCGAAACTAAAGAGGGTTTGCTGCGCCAGAGAAGAGAGAGATTTTCAGAAGAAGTTAGAAGAGCTAGATAAGATGCTAAACGATCGAGCCAGGGATTGGATTAAGGAGCATATGGTGAACAAGGACAAGTGGGCTCTTGCTTACGACGAGGGTGGCCGTCGTTACGGGATAATGACGACAAACGGCGCCGAGTCGTTGAACAATGTGTTCAAAGGCATACGTGCCCTGCCGGTATCTGGAATTGTACAATACTCTTTTCAAAAGTGCAACAAGTACTTCGTTGATCGTTGGGGTTTGGCAAAGAATGCTATTGATGCAGGGGCGGTGTGGGGAAGGGCCGGGACGGCGCATTTAGAGAGGGAGGAGAAGCTCGCTCTAAACCACATCGCAGAAGCATATGGCCCGAATAGACTTGTTTACAATGTAAAGTCCGCCGGGGGAACTAATCCTAGGGTTGAGCATTTTGGCGGCAGGAATTACAAGGTGGACATTGCCAAAGCCGAGTGCACGTGTAAGGTTCCACAGCTGCTTCATGTGCCTTGTTCACACATGATTACCGCTTGCTCCGCAAGAGGGGTAGACCACAAATCTCCCACGTACATGTCTCTACTTTACCTGATGACACATACGTTGAAGATATGGGAACCGACCTTTGAGCCATACCTTCATCCCAAGCAGTGGCCGGAGTTTAGTGGATTGGACTATTGGCCCGATCCTGCCTTACTTAAGAATAAGAAAGGCCGGCGGAAAAAAAGAGGCTTCGAGGAGAGATGGACCGTGCAAATGGTAACAGGGATGATACATATGGAACGGGAGATTTCGACGAGGTCCCAGGGGTGGTCCGATGCTCTAAATGCCACCGGGTTGGGCACAATGCGAGCACGCATAATAAAAAGTATAAGAGTTCTACTAGCTGTAGAAAACGTGGAAAGGTATTATGGGCGATGTCTATTACGATTTAATTTTTGTATAAAACTAACAAATATGTTTGCTGGAATTTAACTCTCTTTTTAAAATTTGACAGGATGGCGCACCCTCAGTACCCGCTTCTTGAGACAGAGTACGACAAGGACCATCGTGCGCGGCTCATCTGCGATGAGCAACAGGTTTGGCCATCCACTTATCTCTTCGGATTGCAATTGGTTTATCCATCTTAGTGCTTATTTACGGTTTCTTCTTTTTGCAGACTCTGCCCTCGCTCCGTCCCCGTACCCACGCGATCTTCCTCACGTGGGACGATAGGTTCGCTCCTTGCAGCGAGCCGGCTTCCTGGACCTAGCCCGCACCGTCACGCAGGGGCTGCCGGACCTTGACGGGCTACTACTGACAGCTCTCGTCGACCGTTGGAGGCCCGAGACGCACACCTTCCACCTCCCGTGCGGGGAGATGACGGTGACCTTGCAGGACACGGGGATGGTCCTCGGGTTACCGTTGGAGGGCGCCGCAGTGTGCGGGATCTTAAATCCCGGCACCTAGCGCGATTTGGTGGAGGGCGCCATTGGTGTGCGGCCTCCGGAGGACGAGAACGACCGGAGCAAGTAAGAGCATCGTCAAGTTGGTTTTGTTTATTCTAAATTCCTTGGTTGTCATCAACTTATATTAATTGTATGTTTGTAGGAGGACGTCCGGGGTGAGCTCCGCCTGGCTGCGCGAGCGCTTTCCCTTTTGCCCAGCTGAGGCTCCCCCTGCAGTGGTAGAGACGCACGCACTTGTCTGGCTGTGGCACTTGGTCGCAAACTTCCTCCTACCAGATGCGCCCGGCAACACCGTCAGCTGGAGTGTCCTCCTCGTCCTGAGACAGCAGTGGGAGAACATCGCCACGTACTCCTGGGGGTCGGCCACACTCGCCTGGTTATACCGGCAGTTGAACGAGCTAGACTGCGTGACGTAGTGGCAGGTGATGTGGACTCCTTACCACCGTGCTGAGGTACAGGACATGGCCCTTAGCACGCTTTGCACCCGGGACATGGAGCTGTGGAGGACAGTTAGTCCGCTGGTGTTATTCCACGTGGTGGAGTGGCACCTGCCGTGTAGGAGAATGCGACAGTTTGGTCGTAGGCACCACACCCCACCTCCCGTTCACTCGACCGATCAGAGGCTGCACAAGTATGACAATGGTTATTAATTTAATTTGTTTAATTCATTCAAAATTTGCATCAACACACTCAGTAAACTTTGCAGGTTTAGTAGGAAGAAGAGGTACAACCAGCTAGACTGGCGTGTCACGCACCGCCAGTCTCTTGAGCTGTGGGAGGCGAGGGAGAGGCGGCATCCTAGCAACGGAGCGATGCACAACGATCAGGCCTTCAGCGAGTACTTGGCTTGGCTCCACCGGTCGGCCAGGCTTTTTCTTAAGCCAGCCCTTACCGACGTGCCCATCGGCGACACGAACTCGGACGACGACATCACGGACGAGTACGATCGTCTGACACGGGAGGGTGTGCAGCCCGAGAGAGCCCCACTTCAACGTTACATGGTACGTGTATTTACAAACCACGCCCATCCCGTCTTCTTCTATGAACTAAATTATCCTGTTGTTGATCTTCATAGGCTACACAGCTTGCACGCCTCTCCAATGAGGTAGGGGTTGCTCTTGGCAATGCGGGCGCACATGAAAGCGGTGCCTTGCGTGCGTTTACGGAGGTACGACTGTTTTCCTGTATTAGCCATGAATGGAGTTGCTCTTGGCAATGCTAATACGCTAGTTCCTGTATTGGCCATTTACAGAGAGTGACGAGGACATGCCGCCGTATGGCTCAGAAATTGAGCTGCATGACCCAGGATGATATGGGTCATCACCATCATGATGCCTCAGTCGTCGAGCCACCGACCCCGTCTATCAAGGGGGCACGGGTGCACGCACACCGTCACGGTCGGGCAGGTCCTCCGCAGCTACTACGGAGACTCCTGCGAGGAGGGCTCGTGGCAAGCGTACCGTGCCGCCCGTGGCCGATGATGAAGATGTTGGCCAGCACTACGACTCCGACTCCTCCGCCGACGACCCGGCTTTTCGCAGGACAATCAGATGAGCGGATGCTCGATGCTCCCCTCGAGTCGACACACCCACCCCAGAGCGGTAAGACATCTGAAGTGATCTCGTGAATTCTTTGTTGTTTTCTGTCATATCTAACATTTCTGCTATACAATACAGAGCCCCAGCAGATCCACCCCCCCGCCAGTAGTAGTATCTTACGCGAGGCGCAGGCGTGACCGTGACGCCGCCGACGTCGGTAGCCACAACGTGCTGCAGACAAATCCTGGAAGGATCCGCCGTCCAAGGGGTCCTTATACACCGAGGCCTTGAGCTCGAGGTGTATGCATATACTAGACCCCTAGTGTGACCACTTATACATGTACTAGGCTTTTGATTTGTATGCATGTATGAATGTACTAACTTGTGATTTGTATGCATGTATGGAGCCTTACTATGGTACCTAGCTATTTTCCCAAACTCTCGATTTTGCCATTCCCCACACGCCATATTAACCCTTAATTAGCATCCCTTCATGCTACTAATGCTTGAACTAGCAAAGCTCGTAATTATCCACAAGAAGAATATGTGCCGTAAGAATGTTCCGCCTACTCTGACTAAGAGCAAAAGCCTCTGAAACCCCAAGCATGCTGGAGTATTAAACCTAGAGCCACTGCCTATTAGGTCACTACCACGACGATCAGCAAAGAAACAACTTGTCGGTTTGTGCTGGAAGCCACTGCCGCGCCATCCCTTATGGCGTGTCATCTAAAAACCACCGCGCCTCCAAAGCCGGCGCGACAGATCGACGCTACCAACCCCATCGGGCGCGCGTGCTTTTCTGCCGCATGTACCGATGCCTCCAAACCAGAACTGCACGACAAACATTGGATTGGAGTTCCAGCTTGAACGGCAATGCATCCTTGCCGCGCCAACCCCATCGGGCGCGGTGCTCTTTTTCGCCGCACAGCCGGTGCCTCCAAACCAGAACTGCACGACAACCACTGGATTAGAGTTCCAGCTTGAACGGCAATGCATCCTTGACGCGCCAACACCAATGGCGCGGCAGTGCTCTTCTGCCGCACGGCCGATGCCTCCAAACCAGAACTGCACGACAGCCACTGGATTGGAGTTCCAGCTTGAACGGCAATGCATCCTTGACGCGCCAAATTTCCATCGGGCGCGACAAAGGTTTCATCGCCGCATGACTGTTCCTCCAAACCGTAATCGCTCCAAGACAAGCTATGTCCCAAAACCAGAATGCCTCATCTTTTCCAAGCATGGGTTCCTTCTAATTTGGTTCTCTCTATACAAACACTTTATTTTTCTCATAAAATTCAAGCGCAGGTACGACTAAAGATACTACTCACCAGAAAACCACATAATTTGTTTGTGATAAAGATACACTAGTTAGATTCACGACAACCATAACATCTAATTTTTAATTGTTCAAATAAGATACAGAGGTTTTCAGGATACTGCATACAACAGTTCAATGGGAGACAACATACTAAGTTCATTATCATATTACATAACGACATCAAACAAAGTCGATCTCACTCCTCTCGGTCCTCGTCATCATCATCCGGCACGACATGAGGCAGGTTACCAACAAGAGCCCTCATGGTCTCCATCTCCACCGTCCTCCGCGCCTTCTTACGCTACACCGTTTGCAAATGGGCCTCCCATGAATTAGGCTGGTAATTGGCATTGAGGTCAATGAGTGAACCCTCGGCAATCTTCTTCTGACTTGCTCAAGCTCGCGCTCCTTCTCCATCTCCTCGGTTCCTCGCCACCTCTCTTGGTACTTCACCTCTCTTGGATCAACTCCAGTGGGTACCTCCCCGACAGCTCCTCCAATATTTCAATATTTCAAGCGGTGAAATAGCCACGTGCGACACGCCAAGCTCCCTCTTCATATCATCCAAGACCTTTTTTGGTCCTCAGGACGGCATGAGCACACCATGCTCATGCCTTATCTTCTCCTTTCTCTTCTCTACTTTATTCTCTCGTTCAGGTTCGCACAAATTAAGAATCTCGGCTTCGAAAGCTTGTTGCCCCTGATATTTCTCCCAATCACATGTCCTTCCCTCCTACAAGATTTATCGTAAGAGTTATCAAACGAAACATGCATTTAAATATACGAACAAATAAAAAAGAGTTGTGCAAGTATAACGTACCCAAAAATCACCATAAGAGTTGCCACAATAATATCCGTACCCGAGCTTCGATGGAACAACACCTTTACGGGCCAGTATCCCGCACTTACAAGTAGTGGGTGGATATTTCTCACATGGCCATTTCTTATCCCCGGAGTGGAAGGCCTCCAATTCCGCACTAGAAGGCCAACAGGACTTGGGACCATAAATGTACTCCTGGAATTCACACAAAGGCCATCCATCCTATGGAAAACTTATTTTGTTATCGAATTTAGTACAAAATGACACTAATTTAAATAAAAAATGGCATGCGTACACTTACTGTATCATTGTACGGGCAACGAAAGAATGGGGTAAAGTCCACCCCTGGGTTAGGCATTACTAAGATTGACCATTCATCGCAATGACATAATGGAGGGTGTACTGCTCTCCCCGCATTTGCGACCACCTTCTCCTCATTTGTCATTTCCGGTGGGTTTGCACGAGGAGGAATCCAACGCCTAAAATTCTTTACTGGTTTAGTTTCCATGGAGCGCTAGGAAAAGAGCCGGATCCTCGGATCGTACATTTCTGGGCCATCAATCCACTCGAAAAAACAACATGGCCGAATAGAACACTGCATATTGTTATTGTGCTTTATACCACAAGTGTAAAACGCCCTACCGGCAGTATCAGGGTCCCTAGACTGTTGAACTTCCGCAGGAAAGCCGTGCTCACAAAGTGGAACCGGATCTGGGGAGGAACGAATCGGAGCATCCTTACTCCTAGGTAATCCGCATATTTGAGTCTTGCTTTCCTTTATCGGCATTATTTCCTACATTAAATTAAAATGTAATGTCTCCATATAATTCAACATACTTTCTACCACCATTAAACTACACAACATACTACGGATTCATATTACAAGAATCAATACTACAATAATAACCGCAAAACACAATCTAACCCTAACCCTAACCCAATCAAAAATGTGTCAAACATGGATTAATAAAATATTAATCGAGAAGAGATCACCCGCCATGGTGGAGGAAAGCTTTTCCCAACAAATCCCATGGGATGAAGATCAAGTTCTTGCAATGGCCTAGGTGATTGGTTAGGGAAGAGGAGGAGAGAAGGAAAATGAGGAGGGAATGGAGAGGAAGGAAAGAGGAGCCCCAGCAGCTCAGATAAGGCCTTGACACGCCAGCGGGTGGCGCGTCAAGGTGGGACTCCACTCATCCGCTTGGAGGCCATTGACCGGGGCCACAGACAGTGGCACCTCTGCCAAGGCCAGCGGGTGGCGCGTCAGAGTGGGGATGACGCGCCAGTTGTCATGGCGCGGCCAAAAGGGTTAGATTTGAAAAAAAAATTCCGAGGGGTTAAAATTAAAATTATTTTTTAAAAAGGATTAAATAATAAAATTTTTTGGGGCAGCAGACAGGGCAGCTAGGGGTAAAAAGGGTCTAGATCCTGATCGGATAGTTGTCATCCCGTGCTAGTTTCATATCCCCCCTAATCTAGGTCATATCTGGATAGTGTTGAATCCATGTCCGATCTGAATCAAATACTAGGTGTTACCATATAATTCAGCCCTGTTCTTTTGAGCTGATCTGAACGGCTGAATGACTGAATTTCAGGAGCTTCTTAAGGTAGTCTAGAGATTCCGATCCATTTCGTTTGATTTGCATTTTAAAGCGTTAGAACCCACCTTCAAAACAACAAAAAAACGGACAAAAAAACCTAAAGCATATGTATTTTTAAAACTTAGATAAGTTGTTAAGCTGTTAAGCTGAAAACAATAGGGCCTTACTTGGCAAAAGAAAAATTAGTCAATTAGACATAACTTATTCTCGATATTGTCTATATATAGCATGTAACATATCATATACACAGTGATATCCATACGGATAGCGAGCTCATGCATGCACGAATGCCTAGATCTTTCTTTCAAATTTGGGTTTTTTTCATCCATGCCATTATTAAGTTGCATATATTCAGGTCTGTCATTATAAAGTGTCTATTGTTTAAAACGCCATTTTCTCAGCAATCTAATCTCAGCGCTGCCATTCTTATGTATTTTGAAGCAATTCCAACTTATACCAAATCAAAATACCAAACAAAATACATCCTAACAGATGGGGTCCACATGTCATACCCTCAACATCATCTTCTTCCTCCTCTTCTTCTTCCTCCCCACTGCACTCTCTCTCTCTCTCATCGCTGTCACTGGTCACCAGAGAGACAGCACGTTGCCGGCGCGGAGCTCCTCCGCCACCGCCACGGAGCTCGTTGCCTCCGCCTCCACCCCCGAGGTCGCCGTCGCCGCCCCGAACTCCTCATCCGCCGCCACCCGGAGCTCCTCATCCGCCGCCACCCCAAGCTCCTACTCCGCCGCCCTCATTGACTAGTCGCCGTCGCCGGAGCTCCTCCGCCACCACCCCGAGGTCGCTGACCGCCGCTTGCGCCCGCCGGCTTCGCCGCCCCATCCCGCTGGCTTCGCCGCTGCCATGCCGCTGCGAGCCAGCGTGGCTTCGACGCCGGCGCAGCTTCGCCGCCATGGCGCCGACGAAGACCTCCCCACTCCTCTCCTCTCCCAACTCCGGCGAGCTCCGACGAGGCTCCTCCTCCGGCGGCGGCGCGGTGGAGGAGCTCGGGAGGTGACGAGCTGCGCGGTGGAGGAGCTCGGGAGGCGACGGGATAGACGGCGGAGGAACTCGGGCGCGGAGGAGCTCTGGTCTCCAAAGGCTAGCGGAGTAGAAGCTCCATGAAGCTTTGGTGGAGGCCATGAGCCGAGCTCGGGCTAGAGGGAAGAGAGAGGAGTGAAGGAGGAAGAAGAAGGTGGGGGAGAGGATGACAGGTGGGGCCCGGTTGTCAGATACGTATTTCTCCATATTTTGGTTCGTATTCGGTCGGTGTATGCGTCAAAAATACAAAGAATGGCTCGAGAATGGTATGCTTGATAGATAGTTGCAAAAGAAATGGTATTTTAAACAATAGGCACTTTATAACGGCAGACCTGAATATATGCAACTTAATAATGGCATGGATGAAAAAAAACCCTTCAAATTTTGTTGTGCGCGACCATCTGAGGCATTCTAAAATTTTAGGTGGGCCCTAAGGATGTCGAGATTACGAAGAATTTGCCAACCGAATAGAAGATCCTCCATGGTAGAAAGAGGGAAAAGAGCTAAAACACTATGCTAAGAAACACATCGTACCGAAAAAAAGTCTTTCCCCCTAATTTTGTTGTTTCACGGCTGTTCATGACATCTTAAAATTTTAGACAAGTATCAAGGATGTCATGATAGTATAGAATAGGCCCAACGAAAAGAAGAATACCGCACGACAAAATATAAAAAATTTGGCTAAAACCTATGTGCTAATTGGCATATGTCGTGCGGGCAAACGACCTGAAACAAACTATTAATATAAGCAACCACATGTTGCCTTAAGGCTTAACCCTAGCTGAATTGAGAAGTTAAACAACATCTTCACAGTGGCTTGTGCTTATTTGGATAAAAAACCAATTTAGCTATGTTAGTTTGTTTTTTCCCTATCGTGCACTCACCTCTAAAAGCTCATAAAAATATCAAAATTAAGCGGGCCAACTTATAGAAATAGATTAAAAACATCTCAAAATCTATCTTAGCATTCAACCTATGTAAGCTCACCTAGCTTATTTATTCAGCCTGGCCACTCCAAAATGCTCAAAATCTTTGGTTTTATTAGTCCTACTTATTTTATTGTCATGAAGCACCTTCGAAAGCTCTTAAAAACGACATACTAAGCGAACTAGCTTTGAGAAATAGATTCAAAAATCTGTCAAAGTTAAGTTTAACATTTAGTGGCCACTCTTAACATTTTAATAATTTTATACTCCCGACACATAGTTTTAGCAAACCATTTCTAAACATACATCATTATGTAGCAATGGCTATAGATACAATTCTCACAAAATATTGTATCTAATAATTAACTTATTCTTATGAATCTTATAGAATTGAGAAAATTCGATATATGCCATTATAAAGTGGCTGAATCTTAAATATGTCATTACTTAACCGGATATCTCCTACATGCCATTACAAAGTGTCATTTCTCCAAAATATGCCATTACGACATTGGTAAGACCTAATCTGGCACTAATCATTCTTCTTCCTCCCTAATCTTTCTTCTTCCACTCTAATCATGCTTCTTCCCCAACTCCCTCTCTTTCGTCGAGTTCCTCCCCGCTGCCCTGCTCCTCCCCGCGCAGCAGCCACCGCTCTCCCCTCTCGGCTTCCTCGCTGCCGAGTGGCCCATCTCTTCTGGACAAGCTGGAGTCCCCATCTCCAACGCGCGACTGGCGACGACTAGTTCGCCCCTACTCCTCATGCGGTGAACGGTGATTGACAAGGGACGACTAGTTCGCCCCTACGCCTCACGCGGTGAATGGCGGCTGGCGGGGGCAATTAGCTTGCCCCTCTCCACTAGCTCTCTGATGCGGCGTTGACGAGTGCCCCACTCTCCTCTGCTAACCATGGCAAGCTACATACCCTCATTGGCACAGGCGGCGATGAAATCGGCGGCACGCTCTCATCTCCACTACTCAGCAGTGGCACGGGCGGAGGTGGTGACTAGCTCACCCATCTCCTCAAGCACGGCAGCGCCACGCTGATCTAGGGCCAACGTGCTCTTTCCCATGCAACGGCGACATCTTCTGGTGGTGACGCAGCTTCCCCATCGCCGATGCTCTTCTTTACCCCAACGGTGGTGGCGCTGTTAGAAAGGGCATCAGTCCTTCTCTCTCCCCAATCACTAGCAATGTGGAGGGGAGCGGGCGCCAAGGGTGGAGGAGGGAAGGGCGCGTGTCATGCTCCAGGGAGGAGCGGGGCGGTGGGGAAGAACCCAAGGAAGGAGAGGGAGAGAGGTAAGAAGAAGGACTAGGGAGAAAGAAGAAGGATTAGAGCCAAATTAGGTCTTAACAGCATCAAAATGACATATTTTGGAGAAACACCACTTTGTAATGGCACGTAGCGGATATCCGGTTAATTAATGACATATTTCAGATTCTAGCACTTTATAATGGCATATATCGAATTTTTCCTATATAATTCTCCTCATAAGAATTTCTTATCGTTTCCTTCTCTCATTTCTAGCATAAAGACAAGAAATGGCCTTGCTCTTTCTCCTTTTAATTACTTATCCTCCACCTCGGTATATATTCGTCTTGTCCTATGTGGCAGTTACAGAAACAATTGACATGTATCATTTTTTTTTTGAGAGAACATGCATCATTGTATTGAAAATGCTTTTAAGATCATTAAACCGTTCAATTATATATGTATGATTTAAAGCACGTACAATGATACAGTTCAATGGTTTCTAACTAGTCTCTAAGAGCATGAACAGCAGCCCTTGCATCAATCCCCTGCATCACTGCCTCCACTATACAACTGGGCGGGAGTTTTGAATTCCACTCATGCACAGCCCTGCCTCACCCAGGCTTCACAGCTCGCGAGTACTGTTGCTACAATAATTTAGGGGCTGGTCAGCAGCAGTCCCTGCTGGGGATGCTCTAAGGGCCACATGTTTATTTTGGTGGCACGAACGAGAGAGACTGGAGAGAGTAGGGTCGTGGCTTGTGGAAGGGTCAACGCTAACTGAGAAGATAGCCATCTTCCTGCCACCCCCGTTCTTTCTGCTTGCTCGTCCAAGCTCAAAAGGGCTCGCCAACCCACAGTTCCAAACTGGCACGGGGTCTCCTCCGATGGCACTCACATTCACAACCTCACCGGCAGTGGCCGGCGGCCGGCGAGGCGCCCTTCTCTCGTGGGACGGCTTGAGATTTAGGGCGAGTGCGATAGGTAGTCCTGGGAATTGGGCTGTGTTTTTTTGGGCCGGTCCGAGCACGGTCTGATTTTGTCAGCCCAAAGCACAGCCCGGCACAAATTTTTTTGGGCCGTGCCGGCCCTGCCCGATTGCCGTGCCGTGTCGGGTCTGAGAAGTCGGCACGACAGGCCGCCAGGCACGGCTCGAACTGAGGCACGAATCAGTAATTTGTATTTTTAGTGGTTTTTTGTTGCTCGGATGAATTTTGTTTCTGTATGAAAGTTGTAGAGAATCTGAAGACGCATATTTTTTCATGTAGATCATTTTTTCATTTGAGCAGTGCATGAATTTATAAACAAATTTAGTGTGCTGCTGTTTTAGAACCCACATGACCCATTTCGGTAATTAACATTTTTCGAGATATTCCATGAATTTATGTTCTACATGAAAGTTGTAGAGAATTTCGAGACGCATCTTTTTTGGATAAATTAATAACTTTTTCATTTGAGTCATGTATAAATTTATAAAAAATTATTTATCTCTTTGTTTTGTTTCAAGCGTCTGTGCTTCTCATCTTCCTGCCCGATCATGCCCATTGGGCTTTTGGGCGTCTGCGCACGGCTTTTAGCGGTCCGTCTTGGGCCGGCATGGTCTGAAGTGTTGATCGGCGTGCGTTGCCCGATACATGGTGGCTGAGCACGATGGGCCCGTCTTGCAGTCTTGGCGACGCCCAATTCCTGTGTCTAGCGACAGGAGCTGAATCTGGAGGGCAACAGCACAGCAGACGACAATGGCGAAGCGAGCTCAACGACGCTGCGGCAAGCGGGGAGCAGTGAACGGGTAGCTCTACAGAGGCATCAATGGCGTCTTGGTCTTGGCAACAACATGAAGGGAAGAAGAACAAGCTAGTGGTGGTGGCGGTAGGCCACCATGTAGGATCAAGTAGGATTTAAATTTCATGAGCTCAAAATTTCGTTCTACACTGAAATTGCCGAATTTCGCAAAATTTCGGTGAAATTTTGCTGAAATAAAAAGAGATTTTGAATTCTAAGCAAAGGTTATGAAAAATAGTAAACTAAGGAGTCAAACCATGCACCCTCGTGCTTGGACTACTCTACTATAGGTTCTCAACGAAAATTAAATCAATTTTAAAAAATGCCCCCGTGTCGTCCCTCTGGCGACACGGGCGGTGGCACAACCGCCCTAACCGGAGGCCTCCTCGCTAGAACCCTAGCCGGTCGCCGCCACCGGTGGCTGGTCTAGGTGGCGGCGGCCCCGCCCTCCCCCATTCTCCTACTCCTCCCTTTCTCCCCCTCTCTTCTTCCTCTTCGTGCCGTTCGTCAAGAAGATGGCGGCGATCGCCAGTATGAGTCGGAATACGGTGGCGGATCCGGGCGTGGAGGCGAGATCCAGCGTCATGGTAGACTGATCATCCACTGGCCGGGCTGGTTTCGGGCCGAAGCTTGGCAAAGCCCGTCCCATGGGACTAAGCCCGAGCCCGCCGCCCGGCCCCGACGACTGGCCTCTGCTTGGCCCGAGCCCGGCCGACGCCAAAAGTCTGACCGCCCGGCGGTTTAAGCCAGACCGAGGCCTGAGCCCGCCCGATGCACCGACGGTAAGGCTTTTTCGGCCGGGTCGGGCCGGCCGCCATGATCGTCTAGTTGCTGGCCCGCACGGCTCCATGTCGAAATAAGGGTCTTGGCGCTGACTTTGTCGAAAGCGCGCTTGGTCAAGGCTGGGCGGCGACGACGGTATGGCGGCTCGGCGCGCTCCTCTTCCTCTACCGGATCTGATGTCGCGCGGCCATGGCACCGGATCTGGTCTCGCGAGGCATGCCTCGGGCTCCTCACTCCAGATCTGTGCTTAGCCGGCCGGCGGAGTCGCTTGTGGCCGGCGTGCCTCGGGCTCCTTGCTCCAGATCTGAACTTAGCCGGCGGCCTCCTTCATCCCCTCCTCCAGTGTTGCGACGCTGCATGGTGCGCAGCATCGCTCCTCTCCCGTGTCCCGTCCACCCACCGCCCGTCATCCCTCGCAGGGCGCACGGTTCCCCCTATCTTCTTCGTCCCGACCTTCGCTCGCAGTGGTGGAGCCCGGCGCCGGCTTTCCCTTTTCCTTCTTCCCCTCCTTCTGGGCCTGTCTTGGTGGAGACCGTCCGGACGGGATGGCTCTGTTTTTGGCTGGATCCGCGGGCAGGAGGCTCGGATCAGGCGTTGTCAGCCGGAGCGGTCGAAGTGGGTGTGCTCCAGGGACGTGGGTCCGGTGGCCTCGTAGCTCGGCGAAGCTCGGCACCGGCATCTTCTCCTTCTTCCCCCTCCCCCAGAGCCCGCCTTGGTGGAGGCCGTTTGGGGGGTCCGCTTTGGTAGTTGGCCAGAGCGGGTGTGCTCCAGGGGCGTGCACCTGGCGTCTCCTTGGCTTATCCTGTGGTGGCGTGCTGGGCCGTCACCCGTTCTTCAGCGATGCACCTGTCTCTACCTTGGTCCCATCCTCGTCTTCTCGCCCTCCCCTCCCTGCGAGGTGCTCGATGGCGTTGGTTGGTGTCGGGGATTAAATTACGGCACATTACCATGGCCCACTCCCTGACAGCCCAATCGAACAGCCTACCAGGGCCCTGCTCCCTGGAAGGTTCTATCTGGCCCATATGGATCTTGCCGAACAGTTTCCTAGCTGGCACGTTTCGTAGCGACTAAGGAATCGTGTTTGAGTCCGTCTCGAACAGGAGTTTTGCACGGCTACGTGAAGACCCGGACGTTGGTTTCCCGGATTGGAATAGGAGTCGTGATCCCCAAGGATTGGAGTTTACCTTATCTACCTCGGGACGTATTTGGCATGTATGAGTTCGTTACGATCTCGTAGTTAGCCCGACCCGATATTCCCTTGGTAGGTCTGTTTGCTTTGCACTATATAAACAAGGCCCACTACGGCGTGTAGAGGGGACTTGATCTGACTTGAATCTAGCTTTTAGCATCTGGCGTCTCATAGGCACCTGATCTTCGCTTGTACACATGTAATCTCGAGCATTCTCTTGTATTCACCTTTGATATATAAGAAAGGCTGGATGTAGGGCTATTATCTCTCCCGAGAGGCCTGAACCAGATAAAACCCCGCTCTCTGCTCACGTTGTTCGTGGTTGTTCGGCGCGTGTCTCTATCTCATTCTTTAAGAACCTTAGCGACTTGAGATCGTTATCTCAACCGCCGATAGCTTGGCGCCGTCGGGGAATACGCAGATCGAGCATGTCGAACTCTATCACGACTCAGAGATTCTCCCGAGGACTACGACCCGTATAGGGCGTGATGTCTCTACCTCGCCGCATCGGTCGATCCTTCGATCTTGATCGCCTTCAGATCTGGTTCCGAGCTCCGCCGGGATCGATCTCTTCACACGGGCGGCTCTTGACTCTGTTTCTTTGACTTATAATCGATTATAAGTCGCAACTTAAAATTTGTCATTTTTGTAATGGTTATATTTTGAAATATTTTATAGTTATTTTTTTGAAACTTTGCACAATTTGTCTCAAAGATCTCAAAAATATTTTTTTCATAATTTTTTTGGTTCTTTAAATCTTCTATAAAACACCACAACCTTTTCAGATTATAATCTAACCGCCAAAAGAAACACAGCCTTCGTCCGAGCCTGCGCTTCTCGTCCCCGCGACGAAGTTCTCAGGTTCGTGGCTGGATCAACTTCACGGGGCAGCTCTTCGCCTGCTGGCGTCTGTCCCCGCGACGAGCTCCGTGCTCGGGCCGGATCTCTCTTCGCTGGGCGCTTTTCGCCGGAGCCAGCTGTCGTCCCCGCGACGAAGTTCTCAGGCTCGGGGACTGGATCAACTTTCAGCGGGCAGCTCTTCGCCTGGTTCGGCTCGTCCCGCGACGAGCTCCGTGCTCGGGTTGATCTTTCGCCGGGCAGCTCTTCGCCCGAGCGCTGTCGTCCCCGCGACGAGCACCGTGCTCGGGGTTGATCTCTTCGCGCGCCTTTTTCGCCCGAGCCTGCGTCGTCCCCGCGACGAGCACTGTGTTTCGGGCCGCGTGCTCGGGATCGGATCTTCGCGCCGGTAGTTTTTCGCCCAGAAGGCGTCGTCGTCCTCATGACGAAGCTCAAGGCTGGGACTAGATCTCTCGCGCCGGGCAACTCTTCGCCCGGATCGCGTCTCGTCCTCGCGACGAAGCCGTGCTCGGGATCGGATCTTCACACTGGCAACTCTTCGCCGGGGCCGCGTCTGTCCTCGCAGTGAGCTCCGTGTTCGGGATCGGATCAAAACTCCTTCCGGATCACGGGGGCTGTTCGCCTGGCAGTGGATGACGGGAGAAAGCCGACCAGCACTTGGAACATCGACCAGCTTCGTAAGTTCCTCGTGTAGGTCTTTCGTTTCCTAGCTTCGCGCTTTTTTTTCAAATTTCACGCCTTTGTTCGTCCAAGTCTCTTGGGCTGCCATGTAAAGTTCAACCCATTGAGCGGTGAATGCTCGTGGCCCCCTGCGGTCCTCCTCACCACTTGTCTTCTCAGACTACTCTTTCTCTCTGGTAACACTTGATGGCTGCCCGGTCTTGCGAACTCTTGGCTCCGCAATCTTAAGGGTTTTTCCTGCCCGTATCTTGTTTCAACAAGTTTCTAAACTCAGAGTTGCGTAACACGGCATCCAGCCTTGCGGCTAAGCCTGCTCTCGTAAGCCCTCCGCGGCAGAGGCACTTACCGCTCACGGCACAACAACTTGGTAAAGCCTGCTCTCGTAAGCCCTCCGCGGTAGAGGCACTTTCCTTGTTCGGTTACCTTCAAAATCGCCTAACTTACGTTAACGAGCAGTTCCTAGAACGAGTCGATCAGGATATGGGTGTCGCTCTAACTCTCTACGCACGTGCTTGAAGTCGCAAGTTCAGGTTTTCATGCATCGTCCGTACCGGGGGCTAGGGCGTCGCTTTTCTCTTGTGCACTGCTCGAGTTCGCAAACTCAGTCCTCGAGCAGCTGCACAACGGGGGCTGGGAGTTAGGCTAAGCGTTCTACCGGTATTCTTAAAACTTTCTAGCACTGTCATTTTGCTCTTGGTTTCCTGTTCGTCCTTGTCTTTTGCTGCTCTTTTTAGCGTAAAAATCTATTCTGGCCGACTCTCGCTCTCGATTCAAAGGCCGTCACGGTCTTGAGCTGCTCGGCCAGCTCCTCGACCCTTCCTTCCATGATGCTAGTCCTCGCGACAGGCGGCGGCTCCTCGGCTTCTTCCCAAGAACCTCGAGGATCGCCTCCTCGGTCGGTTGGGACTTGAGCTGAATTTCGCAACCCCAAAGACGCTTTTAGTTTTCCCTGCTCCTTTCTTAGCGTTGGTTTTCCAAAACCTCATTGGTCTTTTGCTCCCCGTGGCGCTTCCCACGCATTTAGCATGTCTTTTATCCGCGACGACCAGACGACTGATTAACCGAAGCGGTGCACCACCGATGGAGTCCTGCCCACCGTAAGCCGATCCTCATCGCAACGGGCATGCCCACCGTAAGCCGATTCTCATCGCAACGGGCGCTCCTGGCGCTGGTTCCGCACCCGCCAAGGCGACACCAACGCTACACGAGTCCATGCCCGCATAAGATTTCGTCTCGCACGTTTTGCCTGCGGCTAAGATCCTGATCGCCTTCCCTGGTTAGCGGTCTTAGCCACAGCGGGGCTGCACTTGCCCGCACACGTTTTCTTTATCCATGCTACGTCCTTCTGTCGGGGATAAAATCACGCCCATTGCCATGACCCACTCGACGGCCTAATCGAAAGCGACCTACCAGGCCCAGCTCCTGAAGGTTCTATCTCGCCCATATGCATCTTGCCGAACAACTTTCCGCTAGCATGATTCAGAACGGCCAAGGAATTATGTTTGAGTCCGTCTCAACAGTGAGTTCTGCGACGGCTATGTGAAGACCCTGACGTGGTTTCCTGATTGAATAGGAATCGTGATCCCCAAGAATTGAGTATACCTTATCTACCTCGGGATGTATTTGGCATGTACGAGTTCGTTATGTACTCATGGTTAGCCCAAATTTCGATTATCCCCAGAGGGTCGGTTGCTCAAAGACTATATAAACAGGCCCTTACGGCATGTAGGGGCATCCAATCTGGTCAAGCCATCATCCGATAGCGATCTAGTCTTAGCATTGTCGATATCGCTCTTGTACACCATAATCTCGCCGAGACTTGTACGTCTCGTCGAGCCACCTCTTGTATTCATCTCCGATATATAAGAAAGGCTGGACGTAGGGCTATTATCTCTCTCGAGAGGGCCGAACCAGGATAAAAACCCTGTCTCCTATTCGTTGCTGTTCGTGGTTGTTCGGCGTGTCTCCTATCTCACTCTTTAAGAACCTTAGTTGACTTGAGATAGATATCTCAACCGTCGACAGTTGGTGCCGTCCGTGGGGATACGCAGATCGAACATGTCGAACTCTATCAGCGACCAGGAGATTCTCCCTGAGGACTACGACTCAGAAGGGCAAGATGTCTCTTCCCCTGCCAGATCGGATCGAACCCTTCGATCTTGATCGCCTTCCAGATCTGGTTCCCAGCTCCGTGCTCGGGATCGATCTCCTCACGACAGCTCTTTCTCCCGGCGCTGCTTGTCCTCATGACGAAGCTCAAGGCCGGGCCGGATCTTTCGCGGGCAGCTCTTCGCCGAGCGCTGCTCGTCCCCGCGACGAGCTCCGTGTTCGTGGATCGGATCACTTCACACGGGCAGCTCTTCGCCCGGCACGCGTCGTCCCCGCGATGAGCTCCGTGCTCGGGACCGGATCAAAACTCCTTCCGGATCCCGGCTGTTCGCTGGCAAGGATGACGGAGAGAGTCGACCAAAGACTTGGAACATCGACCCGACCTTCAAAGTTCCTCGTAGGTCTTTTCGCTTCCTAGCTTCGCGCTTTTTCTCAAATTTCGCCTTAGTTCGCTCCAAGTCTCTTGGTCGCCATGTAAAGTTCAACCCATTGAGCGGTGAATGCTCGCGGCCCCTGCGTCCTCCTCACCACTTGTCTTCTCAAGCTACTCTTTCTCTCGTAACACTTGATGGTCGCCTGTCTTTGCGAACTCTTGGCTCCGCAATCTTAAGGGTTTTCTCTCGCCAGATCTGGTTTCAACAAGTTCCTAAACTCGAGTTGCGTAACACGACATCCAAATTTCGCGGCTAAGCGTGCTCTCGAAGCCCTCCGCGGCAGAGGCACTTACCGCTCACGGCACAACCACTTGGCAAAGCCTGCTCTCGTAAGCCCTCCGCTGCAGAGGCACTTTCCTTGTTCGGTTACCTTCGGAATCGCCTAACTTACGTTAACGAGCGGTTCCTGGAACGAGTCGATCAGATACGGGTGTCGCTCTAACTCTCTACGACGTGCTTGAAGTCGCAAGCTCAGTCTTCATGCATCGTCTGCATCGGGCTAGGACGCCGCTCTTTCTCTTGTGCACTGCTCGAGTTCGCAAACTCAGTCCTCGAAAGTACCAAGATAACGGGGCCGGAGTTAGGCTAAGCGTTCTACCGGTTTTATTAAAACTTTCCAGCGCTGTTCGCCTTGCCCTTGGTTTTCTGTTCGTCCTTGTCTTTTGCTGCTCATTTTTCAAGGAAAAGCTGCTCGGTTAGACTCTCTCTCTGATTCAAGCGCTGCTCGGCGGTCTTGAGCTGCTCGGCCAGCTCCTCGAAGGACCGCCTCTCCTCAATCGATTGGGACTTGAGCTGAATTTCGCAACCCCAGACGCTTTTCGCTTTTCCGGCCTTTCCTTAGCGTTGGTTTTCAAAACCTCGTTGGTCTTTCGCTCCAGAGCGCCCCGCGTCTGAGCATGTCTTTTATCTGGCGACAACTCAGACGGCTCGGTTAACAAGCGGTGCACCACCGATGGAGTTCGCCCACCGTAGCCGATTCTCGCCAAGAACGGCACTCTGGCGCTGGTTCCGCACTCCGCCAAGGCGACACTAACGCCGCACGGTCCATGGCGGATAAGATTTCGCCTCGCACGCTTTTGCTGCGGCTAAGGTCCTGATCGCGTTCCCTGGTTAGCGGTCTTAGCCACAGCGGGGCTGCACTTACCCGCACACGTCTTTTTTATCCATTCTATGTCCTTCCCGCACGGTAATCCGAACAATGCACCACCCACGAGTCCCCGCCCACCGTAAGTCGATTCTCATCGCCAACGGCACTCTAGCGCCGGTTCGCGATTCGCCGAGGTGACACTAACGCTATCGGGGGACGTACCCGGAAAAATTGTGTCTTGTGCGGGTAGGTCGTCTTTAGCGTGTTTTACAAAACTCGCTTTGCTCTTCTTAAAGCCTGCTCTTGCTCTCTCTTTTTTCCCTTGCTGGCTCGTTTCTTGTTTGTCTTCTGCAGGAAGTACCGAAACGGAGAACGTCAGACTCCGGTGATGGTCGCGACGAGGTTCCAGGCTTTCCCACCAAAACCGATGTCTGCATCCCTTTCTTCTCGGGCATGCTCCGCGCATGCCCGGGGAATGATTCACTTCACCCGCGTATGATTTCTTGTCTTTGCCCGGTACTGACCTTCACAGTTCGGCTAAATCAAGGTAGTGCGCCATCAACGGAGTCCTGCCAACCGTAAGCCGATTCTCATCGCAACGGGCACTCCAAGCGTCGGTTCTGCACTTGCCAAGACAACGCTAACACTGTCGCAAGGAATACGTCATGGGTAAAGCGTTGATTTCACATGTTCTCTTGCGGCTCTGACTGTATCGGGTTGTGATTCACCTCGCACCGGGCAGTTCTTCGTCCGGAGCATGCATCTGGTCCCGCGACGAGCACCGTGCTCGGGGGCTGGATCACCTCGCACCGGACAGCTCTTCACCCGGAGCGCGGGCTCCTACCAGGTACGTCTTCGCCTGGTCGCACTTTCTGGTTCCTTTAACGAGCTCCGTGCTCGGAGACTAGATCTCCTTACTTGGTTCCTTTGGCGAGCTCTACGCTCGGGGACTGGGTCACTTTCCCTCTCGTATGCATTGTCTGCTCTTGGCACACGATCTACGTCTGGGGGCACATCACCTTCGCTCCTGAGCGTGACGTTTGCTCGAGAGCGCAATCTCTATTTTCTCGGGCAAGCTCTAGCCCGAGAGGTGGTTCCCCTATCTTTTCCTAGGCATCTGAATGCCTGGATGAAGCAGCACGAGTCCGTCTCGCGACTTGCTATGTTTATTCTCCCGGAAGATCTGATCTTACCGGATGCGGTGGTACGCTCTTCACTACTAAGAATCCAATCCCTCCTTGATGACGCTCACCTCAAGGGATGATTCACCTCACTTCTTCCGATTTACATCAAGGTGAGTGCTCTGCTTTCGGACGGTTGCTTCTCGTTAGATGCAACAGAGTTGCTTTCGACGCAGGGAGTTTGCTCGGTCCCGAACAAGTCTTGTTCGGTTGAACCATAACCTGTTCGATTACTTTGTTGCGCTTTTGTAGCAGGAAAAATACCCTCTTTGTGACTTGGAGTCTCAAGAGGAAGACCCCACTCTAGTGAGTCCTTCCACTTGAGTCTCGGGGGCTAGCTGTCGGGGATAAAATCACGGCCCATTGCCATGACCCACTCCCTGACGGCCCAATCGAGCAGCCTAGCAGGGCCCAGCTCCCTGGAAGGTTCTATCTAGCCCATATGCATCTTGCCGAACAGCTTCCTGGCTAGCATGATTCGTAACGGCCAAGGAATTATGTTTGAGTCCGTCTCGAACAGGAGTTCTGCACGGCTATGTGAAGACCCGGACGTGGTTTTTCGGATTGGAATAGGAGTCGTGATCCCCAAGAATTGGAGTATACCTTATCTACCTCGGGATGTATTTGGCATGTACGAGTTCATTACGTACTCATGGTTAGCCCGGCCCGATTATCCCCCGGTAGGTCGGTTGCTCAGCACTATATAAACAGGGCCCTTACGGCATGTAGGGGGCATCCAATCTGGTCAAGCCATCATCTGATAGCGCATCTAGTCTTAGCATTGTCGCATATCGCTCTTGTACACCATAATCTCGCCGAGACTTGTACGTCTCGTCGAGCCACCTCTTGTATTCATCTCCGATATATAAGAAAGGCTGGACGTAGGGCTATTATCTCTCTCGAGAGGCCTGAACCAGGATAAAAACCCTGTCTCCTGTTCGTTGCTGTTCGTGGTTGTTCGGCGTGTCTCCTATCTCACTCTTTAAGAACCTTAGTTGACTTGAGATCGATATCTCAACCGTCGACACCTTCCTTACACGGTAATCCGGAGCAATGCAGCACCAACGGAGTCCTGCCCACTGTAAGCCGATTCTCATCGCAACGGGCACTCCTAACGTCGGTTCCGCATTCGTCAAGGTGACACTAACGCTATCGGGGGACGTACCCGAAAAAAATTATGTCTTGTGCGGGTAGGCCGTCCTTATCGTGTTTTTCTAAAAACTCGCTTTACTTTTCTTAGAACCTGTTCTTGCTCTCTTTTTTCCTTGCTGGCTCGTTTCTTGTTTGTCTTCTGCAGAAAATACAGAAACGGGAACATCAGACTCTGGTGATGGTCGTGGCGAGGTTCTAGGCTTCCCACCAAAACCGATGTTCCATCCTCTCTTCCGGGTTCGCTCGCGATGCCTGTGGATCGATTCACTTCACCCGCGTATGATTTCTTGCTTTTGCCCGGCACTGCCCTTCACAGTTCGGCTAAGTCAAGGTTGTGCGCCACCAACGGAGTCCTGCCCACCGTAAGGCGATTCTCATCGCAACGGGCATGCCCATCGTAAGCCGATTCTCATCGCAACGGACACTCCAAGCGTCGGTTCTGCACTTGCCAAGACAACGCTAACACTGTCGCAAGGAATACGTTATGGGTAAAGTGTTGATTTCACACGTTCTCTTGCGGCTCTGACTGCATCGGGTTGTGATTCACCTCGCACCGGGCAGCTCTTCGCTCGGAGCGCGTATCTGGTCCCCGCGATGAGCTCCGTGCTCGGGGGCTGGATCACCTCGCACCGGGCAGCTCTTCGCCGGGCGCTGGCTCCTACCGCATGCGTCTTCGCCTGGTCGCACCTTCTGGTTCCTTTAACGAGCTCCGTGCTCGGGGACTAGATCTCCTTACTTGGTTCCTTTGGCGAGCTCTACGCTTGAGGACTGGATCATCTTCCCCCTTGTATGCATTGTCTGCTCCTGGCACACAATCTACGTCTGGGGGCACATCACCTTCGCTCCTGAGCGCGACATTCGCTCGAGAGCGCAATCTCTATTTTCTCGGGCAAGCTCTAACCCGAGAGGTGGTTCCCCTATCTTTTCCTAGGTATCTGAATGCCTGGATGCAGCAGCACGAGTCCATCTCGCGACTTGCTATGTTTAGTCTCCCGAAAGATCTGATCTTACCGGATGCGGTAGTACGCTCTTTACTACTAAGAATCCAATCCCTCCTTGATGACGTTCAGCCTCAAGGAGATGATTCACCTCACTTCTTCCGATTTCTATATCGAGGGCTGGGTACTCTGCTCGGACAGATGTCGTTCCCTGTTCGACGCGACAGAGTTGCTCGGCGCCGGGCGGGATTGTTCGGTCCCGAACAAGTCTTGTTCGGTTGAACGGTAACCTGTTCGGTAGCCTGTTGCACGTCTTTGTAGCAGGAAAAATACCCTCTTCGTGATTTGGAGTCTCAAGAGGATGACCCCACTCTAGTGAGTCCTTCCACTTGAGTCTCGGGGGCTAGCTGTCGGGGATTAAATTACGGCCTATTACCATGGCCCACTCCCTGACGGCCCAATCGAACAGCCTACCAGGGCCCTGCTCCCTGGAAGGTTCTATCTGGCCCATATGCATCTTGCCGAACAGTTTCCTGGCTGGCACGGTGCGTAGCGACCAAGGAATCGTGTTTGAATCCGTCTCGAACAGGAGTTCTGCACGGCTATGTGAAGACCCGGACGTTGGTTTCCCGGATTGGAATTTTCCCGGATTGGAATAGGAGTCGTTATCCCCAAGGATTGGAGTTTACCTTATCTACCTCGGGACGTATTTGGCATGTATGAGTTCGTTACGATCTCGTAGTTAGCCCGGCCCGATATTCCCTCGGACCTCGGTAGGTCGGTTTGCTTTGCACTATATAAACAAGGCCCCTACGGCGTGTAGAGGGGACTTGATCTGACTTGAATCTAGATTTTAGCATCTGGCGTCTCATAGGCACCTGATCTTCGCTTGTACACATGTAATCTCGCCGAGACTTGTTCGTCTCGTCGAGCATTCTCTTGTATTCACCTTTGATATATAAGAAAGGCTGGACGTAGGGCTATTATCTCTCCCGAGAGGCCTGAACCAGGATAAAAACCCCTGTCTCCTGTTCGCTGTTGTTCGTGGTTGTTCGGCGTGTCTCCTATCTCATTCTTTAAGAACCTTAGCGACTTGAGATCGTTATCTCAACCGTCAACAGTTGGTTTCTTCCGAGGTAGAGGCGAGAGTCGGCTAGCGTCACCTTGGTGGCGCGGCGTCTGGTCTGTTTCGCTTCCCGTGCGCGGACCATCCGGCGTGGTGGCCCCTCTCAAGTCCGACGTGCGCGGACCATTCGGCGTGGCGGACCATCCGTGCGGCGTTGGTGATGACCTTTCTCCGGCGGCGTTGGTGATGACCTTTCTCCGGCAGTGTCCCCGTTCTCCGCCTCTTGGCTAGGTCCCGTGCTCGCCGTCTAGATCCTCCCTTTCTTCGAGGAGTCGGATTGCGGGGGCGACCACTTCCGCGTCGGTTGGTGGTGCTCGTCGATGCTCTCCGGCTCTGCGTCTTCGGCCGGCGGCTCGGTCTTCTGCTGCTGTTCACCCTCGGAGGCCTATGTACGCTAGCGGGGTAGGTCTTGGACGAAAGCCCCGCCTTTCAGGCTAGTGATGGCGTCACCCTTGTGTCGTTTCCCTCGTTGGAGGCATCACCATTTGGACCTTGTCCTGCTTTGGGTGAAAACCCTATCAGTTTAGCGACGGCGACGGGTCTTCCCTGTCGCTATCTTGTTGGAGGCGTCGTGGTTGCCGTTCTAACGTTATGGGCTTCCGTTGGGTCTGCTGTTGTAGGAGTCGCTCGCTGCTGTGTGAGTGTTGGTTGGGTGTCCGGCGGTGGCCGGTGTTGTTCTTTTCCCTTTTTCTCTTCTGTCTCTCTCTCCTGTTCAGCATTTTTCTAGGCGGCAGCGGGTGGCTGCTTTCTTTCCCCTCTGTATGTGGTATCCCCGGCGGTAGCCGGTGGTGTGTCTAGCTTTGGCCAGGTTTGCAGCGGAGCGCTGTGGTTGGACCCCGTGCGTGCATGGGTTTTGCTTTATTTTCTCATTCTGATCAATGAAATAGGACGACAGTTCTTCTGCCCCTCTTTCAAAAAAAACTATAGGTTCTAAAAAAAAAAGGATATTATGGTTTTTTATTTGTTAGTCTTAAGTTTTATAAAATTAGTTGAATTCAAAAATTTCGAAAGGTGAAATTGCCGAATTTCATAAAATGTCGACGAATTTTCAGCGAAATAAAAATCTGCGAGACCCCTGTGGATCTCCGACGTGGCCGGGAAGGAGGTTGACTCGCTGCCAGGTTCATCACCATCAACAGTTGTTAGAGTTAATCATGTACTATTAATTAGCAAAGCATGTGAAGTCATGTTAATGGGTGTATGAGTTAAGTTCGATGGGCACTTAGACCATTGGTAACTGGTTGTTTTACTCACTGTGGGATGACACTTGAGTAGGCCAGTTACTGATGCATATGTTAGAATTTTAGTTGGCTAGTTAAAAGCATCGTGCTTTATGTATGAAACGTGTTAAGTCTTGTAGTCATTATAAATAAAGAATAGAAAGAGAAAAGGTGTGACTTCGTAGCACCAAAAACTCTTTGCATGTTTAATCTTGTTCGTGTGTGCGTGTGTTTATCAATCTGGTTTCAACAAGTGCTATTACAGCCATGTCGGAGACGGTTCAGACAAAAGGACAACGGCAATGAAGGCTTGGAAATTAGGCATGTCCAAGTAAAGCAACCTTGTATTACATTATGTTAATTTTTAGAAAAAATCTACTTACCCCCTAAAGTATTGGCCTAGGCACACATAACCCCTGACTTCGAAAATCAGGTAATCAGCCCCACGGACTATTGAAAGCAGTGCACTTAACCCTTGATAGCGGTTTTGAGGGTGGTTTTGCCACTGAGGCTGCACAGGTGGATGGTTTTGTCACTGTGACAGCCTACGTGGCAATTTTATTTTTAAAATATTATTTTCAATATTTTGCCACCGAGGCTGCACAGGTGGTACATCGCCGGCGAGCCCTTTCACCTTGGGCCGCTCGCTCGCCGGCCTCGGCGCGCTCCGCCGACTCCTCCCGCCGCAGCAGGTCCCCCAGGCCACGCTCCCGGCGCCACCCCCAATGGAGACGCCACCGTCGCTCTCCCCTGCCCTCGCTGGAGCCGCCAGTGACCGCACCCTTGCCCGAGACGCCGCGCAACCACGCACCTCACCCCTGTGCCGCCATGCCGCCCACTTGCCGCTCCTTCGCCTTCTCCCTCGTGGCGCTGTGCCCTTACCTCCCATGGCCGTCGTCGCCCCTGGCCTGCGCCCTTGCCGTAGCACGCCGATGCCTCCTCCCACTTGCCGCCTATCGCCGCCGCCAACCATGAGAGCGCCCATGACCCCGGATGGGCGCCCGAACCACTCATGGCGCGCGCGCGGCGCGGCCGCGGGGAGCTTCGACAGCGCCGCAGCTTGAGTCGACGGAGAAGGTGGAGGAGTGATTGTGCACCCGCTGAGCCGCAAGAGGAAGATGAGGCACCGGCGAGCACCTGGGCGCCGACGAGGTGGGTTCGTCTTCTTCGGCGTCGTCGTCTTCTTTGGCCTGCTCGATGAAATGGCTAAGAGAGGGAGGAAGAAGAGAGATGGGAGAGAGATATGGATGATAAATGGACTCGTATTGAAAATAATTTTTTTAAATAAAATTGCCACGTAGACTGTCATGGTGGCAAAACCATCCACCTATGCAGCCTCGGTAGCAAAACCACCCTCAAAACCGCTACCAGAGATTAAGTGCACTGATTTTAATAGTTCGTGGGACTGGTTACCTGGTTTTTGAAGTCAGTAGGTTATGTGCGTCTGGGTCAATACTTCAGAGAGTAAGTTGATTTTTTTTCTTAATTTTTTAACACAGAGATACTGTTGAATATTTTTGTTTCGATGTTATAAATACGACAAATATTAATTCATGCCTGGCAACATCAAGATTATTACTTGTTAATCGAGCTTCCAAGTGATTGCGCGATGAACCAGAGATTTTTCTGCCTAAGAGTACGACTACAGTCAGTTAACGTCTTCCATACTCCATAGACAACTAGGACAATTCCATCTGGCCCTGGCTCCTCTGTGTAGATTCCCTGGAATAATATGTCCAGTAGGTCGATCACCTCTTCTTTATTTTTTTCCCCTCTCCTTTCTGATCGGCACATAGCTTTATCTTCTATGATTTAACTTGAGAATGAGATCTCCCAGCTATTGACAGGTCAGGATCAATTAGAATTGTTGGCTGGATTGGTGAACATAATGGTTTAGATCCAACAGCAATCCAAAACTAGTTGAGACTTAACTAACATTGCAAAGAATGGTCATGCATATTGTTAAGTGATTTGGACAAGTCCATTTTTTTGTTTCTCCTAACTTGTGTTTTTTTGAGCTACAAGCAGGCATGGGAAGCTTTTACAATTCTACATGTTTCCATAAAGTTTGTATGTTGCCATGCACTGTTTTGACACTTTTGTTTCTTGAGGTGAGTTTTGACACTTTTGTTTCTTGAGGTGACACTGTTTAATTAGAACACCACACAAGCATATCAAAGGAAAATATATAGGAACAAATGCTATCAGTGCTGATAAGTATTACATGGTCTCCCTTTTTGGTGGCATGTCTATTTTATTAGGCAACCTATCCTACATTTTGTTAACCAATAAGAATGGGCTAGATGGGTGGACATATGTATCATAGATTCTGCCTTTTGCAGCCATATCATTCTTGTCAAATGTATCGGTGTCATCTGTTATAGCCGTGGCCCACATGGCACATAAACAGTACCGTGGTACTGTTCACACGGGTTACTGTAGCACGGGATTGGATTAGTTAGGGGTTAGTTAGGATTAGATCGAGTTTGGATTAGATAAGATCAGCTGGTTAGGACATAAGGTTAGTTAGATGTCTTTCTTAGAGACCAAGTCTTTTATCCCTATAAAAGGGATGGTCCTGTATCTTTCTTTGGCATCCAATAAAATAAATCAAAATTGAGAGTAGATCTCATAGACGGTGGCTCCGATAACAGCCTAGGTGCTAGCTTAGACAACAGCTCGTCTTGCCCGCGTCAAGGGCCGTAGCAATTTGGTATCAAAGCAGGACGATCCCTCGGGATGGTGTTCCGCTCCGGGTACTTCGAGTGGCGTGCTTTCGACCCACCATGTTCGGATCTCTACTATGAGCGGCTTCGCAAGGAGCCTTCCATAGGAGACCTTATGAATCTGAAACAAGGTGAAGGCCGCATCAGCGACTATGCGCGCGAGGTCCAGCGGCTACTCAGCCGCGCACCGCGGATGAGGCGAGAAGACGATATCAATGTCTTCATCGCGGGTCTACCTGCGACATCGACGAGATATGTTCGTCGTGCTCGGCCGCGTGACCTTACAGACGCCATATACTTGGCGCGTGAGACAGAGCGCGAGGAAGATATCCGAATCGCGAAGGCGGCACCGGTCCGACACAGACCGACGTTTAGTCGCGGGGCTGCCGAGCAAACCCAGGCTAATGCGGCACAGCTGAAGACGTCCATCACCAATGTGACGGCGAAGCTCGACGACCTCACTATGAAGGTCGCGAACCTCGTCAACGCGTTAGGCAAGACGGAGGCGGCGGCTACTGATTCGGCGCAAGAGATGTCCGACGCCAGCGTGGCGCAAGCTCTCACGAGCGCGCGCCCCGGGATCGGGACTGACGACGACAGCGACAACACTGACATCGACAACGACATCGAGCAGCGTGAGGAGAACGAAGACGACGCCAACACCGACGTCGTCAACGACATCGAGCATCATGAAGATGGTCCTACTGATATCGCCTTACCGGTCTCCTCTCGAGAGATGGCTCTTACGGCGACAAAGGTACAACCAGAACGACCTAACGGCACCAGGTCCTATGTCGCTCGATGCCTTCCTCCACGTTAAGCGCACCCGCAACGACCACGACATCGTCATCACCAGCCGAAGGACCGTGTGCATGCTGTGCCGGCACGGCTACGTCGTGCGCATGGGAATGCGCTGCGGCTTCAACATCGACGTCAAAGCCTCGGGCGTCAGCATTTCAACCTTGAGGACAAGGTTGTTTCACAGGGGGGAGTAATATTATGGCCGTGGCCCACATGGCACATAAACAGTACCGTGGTACTGTTCACACGGGTTACTGTAGCATGTGGCACGTACTGTTCACGCGGGTACTGTAGCACGGGATTGGATTAGTTAGGGGTTAGTTAGGATTAGATCGAGTTTGGATTAGATAAGATCAGTTGGCTAGGAGATAAGGTTAGTTAGATGTCTTTCTTAGAGGCCAAGTCTTTTATCCCTATAAAAGGGATGGTCCTGTATCTTTCTTTGGCATCCAATAAAATGAATCAAAATTGAGAATATATCTCATAGGCGGTGGCTCCGATAACAGCCTAGGCGCTAGCTTCGACAACAGCTCGTCTTACCGCGTCAAGGGCCGTATCAATTTGGTATCAGAGCAGGACGATCCCTCGGGATGGTGTTCCGCTCCGGGTACTTCGAGTGGCGTGCTTTCGACATGCCATGTTCGGATCTCTACTACGAGCGGCTTTGCAAGGAGCCTTCCATAGGAGACCTTGTGAATCTGAAACAAGGTGAAGGCCGCATCAGCGACTACGCGCGCGAGTTCCAGCGGCTGCTCAGCCGCGCACCGCGGATGAGGAGAGAAGACGATATCGATGTCTTCATCGTGGGTCTACCTGCGACATCGGCGAGAGATGTTCGTCGTGCTCGGCCGCGTGACCTTACAGACGCCATATACTTGGCGCGTGAGACAGAGCGCGAGGAAGATATCCGAATCGCGAAGGCGGCACCGGCCCGACACCGACCGGCGTTTAGTCGTGGGGCTGCTGAGCAAACCCAGGCTAATGCGGCACAGCTGAAGACGTCCATCACCAACTTGACAGCGAAGCTCGACGACCTCACCATGAAGGTCACGAACCTTGTCAGGGCGTTAGGCAAGACGGCGGCGACGGCTGCTGATTCGGCGCAAGAGATGTCCGACGCCAGGCTGGTGCAAGCTCTCACGAGCGCGCGCCCCGGGATCGGGACCGACGACAACAGCGACAACATTGACGTCGACAACGACACCGAGCAGCGTGAGGAGAACGACGACGGCGCCAACACCGACATCGTCGACGACATCAAGCATCATGAAGATGGTCCTACTGACATCACTTTGCCGGTCTCCTCTCAAGAGATGGCTCCCAAGGCGACAAAAGGTATAACCAGAACAACCTCACGGCACCAGGTCCTATGTCGCTCGACGCCTTCCTCCACATCAAGCGCACCCGCAACGTCCACGACATCGTCATCACCAGCCGAAGGACCGTGTGCATGCTGTGCCGGCACGGCTACATCGTGAGCATGGGAACGTGCTGCGGCTTCAACATCGACGTCAAAGCCTCGGGCGTTGGGGTTTCAACCTTGAGGACAAGGTTGTTTCACAGAGGAGAGTAATGTTATGGCCATGGCCCGCACATAAACAGTACTGTGGTACTGTTCACGCGGGTTACTGTAGCACGTGGCCGTACTGTAGCACGGGATTGGATTAGTTAGGGGTTAGTTAGGATTAGATCGAGTTTGGATTAGATAAGATCAGCTGGTTAGGAGATAAGGTTAGTTAGATGCCTTTCTTAGAGGCAAGTCTTTTATCCCTATAAAAGGGATGGTCCTTTATTTTTCTTTGGCATCCAATAAAATGAATCAAAATTGAGAGTAGATCTCATAGGCGATGAATCCAATAACAGCCTAGTCACTAGTTTCGACAACAGCTCGTCTCGCCAGCGTCAAGGGCCGTATCGTCATCTTAGCTCTCTACAATTATGTTATTACATGTAGCATGGTACGATATTGGCTACTCCCTCTATCCCTCTCTTTAAATTTTCTTCGTATTTTACACTGCACTCTAAAGACTCATTCTCTCCATCAGATGCTCTATTCAAAGATACAGTATTTTAGAGTGACCGATAAAGATTCATTATTTCCATGAGACACCTCTTTAGAATTTTCTCGCTTTGCCACTGCCCAGAGCCCCTTCTTGTGCTTAGGTTTCCGTGGTCCATATCTTTACATTTTGTATTCAGAATTTAAGATGAGTTGGTACGATAAAAATTCTTTCTAACATGCTAATTTTGCCATATGTGATACTATTTCCACAAGCGGTTCAAAATCGTCCGTGGTGATGTCCCCGGCCGTCTATAATGATGTGTACTAGTTGAGATCTGAGAGTGCAAAACGCACGCACGCACGCAGGTGTGTACACACACACACACAAAGCACAGACCGAAAAATTATGCATCATTCTAGCCATGCATCTCCTAATTCATCCATTTCCTAAACGAACCAAAATTTACAGAGAACATGCATTGTACGCACAAGTGACTCGATCACTTGGGCTCCACCCTGAGCGACGGCAGCCCACCGCCGCTGTACTCGGAGGCGCTGTCGCCGCCGTAGGGGTGGCGCGGCGTGCGGCTGGCGTAGCTCATGGAGTCGGAGGCCGACTCTGCGGCGCCGGCGCCGGCGAGCCTGACGACGCGCTCGATGTCGCCGACGACCTCGCCCATGGGCGGGCGGTCGGCGCCGGCCTCCTCGACGCAGCGCAGGGCGAGGTCGACGTAGTGCTCGAGGCCGGCGAGCGAGGAGGCGACGGCGGCGGCGAGCGCCGGGTCGAGCAGGTGGTGCAGGCCGTAGAGGTCCTTGGTGCGGTCGAGCGCCGCCTTCACCTCCCGCACCACGTACCGGCCGCGCTCCAGCGGCTTCCGCGCCGTGATCACCTCCAGCAGCAGCACCCCGAAGCTGTACACGTCGCTCTTCTCCGTCAGCTGCTGCGTCATGTAGTACTCCGGGTCCAGGTACCCCTGCCACGCAGACATATGCCAAACTGGTGAGTTCTTTTTTTCTCCCGGTTATGTCAGGGATCGGCTTGACATCTCAGTCGATTTTCTGGACCGTGAATCAGTCGATTTTATAATAAATATTCAACGGATGCATTTAGGTATGTGAGAAAATCATCCAAAACTTTTCTAAAAATCCGTCGTCCGATGATTGGCAAAAGCGTTACTATTAAGAGTAGAAATAATTAGTTTTGCACATGCAAAATGTATACTACATGGGTTAGAAATGATACCTATATTTGTGTGTGATTTAGATGGTTAAACGTGAATTGTAATACCGCCAATGTACGGACCGTGTAAGAAGCTCTAATAATTAAGGTTGCTTGGGTGATGTTACTGACCATGGTGCCCTTGACCTGGGTGGTGACCTGCTCCCTGCCGTCCTCGCCCAGCGGCTTGGAGAGCCCAAAGTCGGAGACCTTGGCGTTGAGGCGCTCGTCGAGGAGCACGTTGCTGGACTTGATGTCCCGGTGCACGATGGGCGGGTCGGCGAGCTCGTGCAGGTACGCGATGCCCTTCGCCGTCCCGAGCACCACGCGCAGCCGCCGCCTCCAGTCCAGCCGCACGCCGGACTTCCCTGAACAACACAAGCAGCAGCCAGGCAGCCGCGCCGCCGCAGGACGACGTACGGCGCTCTCAACCGCGTCACTCACCGGCCAGCGGCGCCGCCATTGTTGAACTGAGCGAGCAAGAAGCTAAGCTTACCCGTGAGGCTCTCCTTGAGCGTGCCGTTGGGGACGTACTCGTAGACCAGCATCTGCTCGCCCTGGTCGAGGCAGAAGCCGACGAGGCTGACGACGTTCTTGTGGTGGACCCTGGACAGCAGCTCGATCTCCGTCCTGAACTCCAGGCTCCCCTGCAGCGACCCCTGCTGCGACCTCTTCACCGCCACCAGCTGCCCGCTCGGAAGCGTCCCTCTGTACACCTGCATGCATCCGCCATGCACAAGGATCATCAACCAACGATCTCAACAACTCTGAACATTGATGCATATAATCACACAGTAACACTGCCATCCGAAGAGAGAGGAGCAGACGCATTTTTCAGTATATAGGATCGAGAGCCTTCATCCCTCCTCTTGTATTATATTACCATCACTTTTGCTAATCATCGCGACTATTTAACTCTAAGTCCATTTTTATTTAACTCCCAGTTGATTTTCTCACGTCTTAGGAAATCGATTGAGAGTTAAATAAATTCCAGCCGTGTTGCTGATGCCAAGCCGCTCGCTTCTTTGATAAAACGGTAGAGCCCCTGCCCTTCGTTCAAAAAGAAGAAAAAGAAGATGATCAACTGTGCTAGATTCACCTTCCCGTAGCCGCCGTTCCCGATGTCGTTCGCCTCGGAGAAGTTGTTGGTGATCTTCTTCAGCTCGTCGAACGCGAACATCCGCGCGCCGCGCAGCTGCGGGACGCTCGTGCTGGTGCTCTTCATGTCCCACGAAGCTGCAGGTGGGTTGCATTGCATCGTGTGCTTCCTCAGTCAGTGATCAGTATGAACCATGCAGTGCAGCATTGGTGTGAGGAGTTGCTGGTAAAGTGCCAAGCGCTCACCGAAGGATTGGCTTCTCTCTTCAGTATGCTTTGGCCTTCTCTTCCTCCTGGTGATCACAGCAATAAGAGCAAGCACCACCGCAGCAATAACTGCTCCACCAACTGAAGCTCCGACGATAAGCGGTAACCGGTTCGTCTTCGATTTGGACGCTATCACATCTGGATTTCAAAAGACGCATTCAGTTCAATGACATCAGCAATGCTCATATGTCTGTTTGATCATGAGAGTAAAGGCCACCATAGGCATGGAGCTATGTGTTCGGCAAATCAAGTTTCTGAACGAATGATCTTACCACTGGAAAACGTGTACTGCTGCCCGATGAAATAGTAGGGTCCGAAGGTACCCGGCGGTTTGTACGTCTGGTTGCTCAGGATAAACCCGATGTCCGAGATGTCTTGCTCGCTGAACTGGGCCTTGCTGCTGGGGAAAACCTCCAGGCTCACCTCCAGGTTGTTGTTCCCATCGATGTAGGGGTCATGGAGAGCGATGGAGTCAACCGGGAGGGAGAACTCCAAGAACTTCTTCTTCATGGTCTGCTCCAGCAGAATGTAGTACGAGCCATTGCCCAGGTCGGAGAACGACGGCGATCTGAAGAACAGGGTGCCCCGGTACGGCGCAGAGCAGTTGCAGCTTGGGCTCAGAAGCTGGCTCGAGAGGCATGTGGGTGGCAGCGCCACGCAGTTCTTGGCAGTAGTGTAGGACGGCGCTGCCGGGTTCGATTTCCCAGGTGCTTTGCAGTACTGATCGTTGCCCCCTTGGTTGCAGAAGGGGTTCCCTAAGAGTCTGTGACAGGAGAATTTGTGTAGGGATGGTGAATCAGCGAGACAGAATTGCACTTTGCAAGTTGGGACGTCCCAAAGAAAAGAAAAATGCCATTACATGAGGGTCTTTTTGTACTGTGATCCCCCAACAGTGATCTCTGCGATGTTGTTGTCCTGCAAATCTATCAGTTGGAGCTGGGTACTGAAGTCTGATCCGATTGCTAATGTACCGTTGAACCGGTTGCCCCGAAGCCTCCTGAAATCAGCAGTTGGTAAACTGAATCGAACATGATTTGCGTAATCTTATCTGTAGCACCGTATATACATTTTTCATTTCTTATTCACTTAATCAGCTAGCTGTGGACACTGAACTGTGTTGTGATCTGTGAATTAGTATGTAACCACTCACAGTGTCTGAAGTACAGGAAGGCTGAAGAGAGCTTGTGGGAGCTGCCCACCGATGCCTAGATTTTCAAGGTATCTGCGGCAGATTGAGATTCAGACAAATTTTCCTGACGAAGTAGCACGAGGGAGAAGAGAGAGATTGGACTAGAAACCTACAATGAAGTCAAAGACGGCAAAGCGGTGAACCATGATGGAACATCAGATGCATTGAAGGTGTTGTTGCTCATGTCCCTGTGGCAAAGATGCAAAGAATTCAGAAGTTGGATACTATGGTTTATTCACAACTCTAGTCTTGTTTTCAGAAAGGAAAAGTAAACTCATCACTTACACAAAGCTGAGCGAACTCATTCCAGTCAGGTCTGGCAGTGGACCAGTGAGCTTATTGTTTGCTAGGTGGCTAGTGTGAAGGGTCAAATGAAAAAAAAAAAGAAAAAAAGAGAGAGACACACAGAGTGAGCTCCTTATATAGAATTGCTAAACTGGTACTGATTTGAGACTCACAGTTCAGCAAGCATGGTGAGGTTGTTGATGTTGGTGGGAACTGGCCCAGTCAATTGGTAATTGTTATCGAAACGGCTGCATCAATAAAACTTTGTGATCAGAAATTAAGAATCAGCATGTGCACGCTTTATCATACTATGTAGACATGTACTTACAGAACTTCCAGCGTATTGAGAAGGCCTAAAGTAGGGGGAATGCTACCAGAGAAGTTGTTGTTGTCTAGAAGCCTGGTGAATATGGAACAGATCATGGAAACAACTTCATCACAGAATTCAGGCATATGGTATGAAGGTTTTGGTTAGCCTTACAAATGTATCAGCTTCATGTTTGAGTTGAAAATCTGGCTTGGTATGGTGCCTGATAGTTGATTGATCCCAAAGTGGCTACACAGACATGAATGGTGTATAAATGAGGAGGTACAGAATAATTTTTCGAGCAAACAGGAGATACGAAATCTTCAGATAGCAAGAAAGGTTATTTAGGCAATCTACATACAAGTGCTTTGTATTTGTCAGATTATTCAGCCCAGGATTTGTCCCATCGAATACGGGAAGTGCTCCGGTGAGCTTATTGTCAGCCAGGTCAAACCAATATAGCTTCGAGAGGCTGCCAAGTGATTGTGGTATGCGACCAGTGAACTTGTTGGAATTCAATGATCTGCAGGACGAATGCAATAGTAGATCTTATTACATTGAAACAAGTGAAGAAACATTTATGTTGCTACATGCTAAGATGGAAAGTTAGTATATGTGATGGCATTTTCATTGTGGTATTTCAGCGATCATAACAAGATGGAAAGTTAGTATATGTGATGGCATTTTCATTGTGGTATTTCAGCGATCATAACAAGATGGAAAGTTAGTATATGTGATGGCATTTTCATTGTGGTATTTCAGCGATCATAACAAGATGGAAAGTTAGTATATGTGATGGCATTTTCATTGTGGTATTTCAGCGATCATAACAAGCACACTACATAAACCCAATAACGCCTGATGTCAAAACACCCAGTTTAAAAATGCAGGACTAAAAATGTGATGACAAGCCTACATGCCTGCATGCTTCAACATTATGAATTACTAATAATTTCTTTTTCAAGCATCCCCTTAATTCCAATTAAGTCATTTAAAAAAAACAAAGCAAGAATAGCAGATACCAACAAACTCAGCTCTCCCCCGCCGCCCTCCTCCCCTGCCACCGCCGCCGGCGCCCTCCCATACCCCTCCCTCTCCCTCCCCCTCAATGGAGTTTCGTGGAGGTGACCCCGGCTGCTCGTCGGTATGCGGCTTCTCCCCCGTCGACGGCCGGATGCGGCGGTTGGCGGCATCGCCCGGCGTCTCCTGCCCATGGCGCGGGGTATTGCGCCGGCGTTCCGCGCTCCGGCGTGTGTTGCGGCGGTGCGGTGTCCTCGGCGTCTCCCGGTGGCCGGATTGGGCGTGGTGGCGGCTTGGTCGGCGAGGAGGACAGCGCGCTCCAGCGCCAGAGGCCGGGGCGGCGTCATAGAGGTCGGCCCCGGCGCGCGACCCCTGCCACCGAGGCCTTCCTCCGGTTTGTCGCTTCTCCGCGTCACGTCCAGACCCGGTGGCTGCGGTCTTCTCGGTGGATGTTGTGCCTTCTCCTGGAGCACAGCGGCTCGGGTGTGTATCCCCTCCTCCTAGTCCATTCCTCCCTCTGCAGTAACTGCCACCGCATGTGGATCCATATGTCAGTGGCAAACTGCCCACTGGCCGCTGCAGTACGGCAGAGGATACACTTCCGGGGGGGAGAAGCGTCGGTTGAGAAGCATCCCTTTTCTTCCCGCCATCGTCTTTTTCTACCCTTCCTCTCCTCATTAGATGAGAGAGATGACGTCCGATCTAGGTCCCCCTCTGTTTGTCTCTGTCCATAAAGGTGGTGGTTGGGACCGTACTCATCACAATGGCTAATAGGTGTTCCAGCCTGCACGTGGGAGGTAGTTTCCTGGCGTCGGTGGCTCGTTCGGTTTTGTGGGTTGTGAGCGTGGGTTCAACAGTGATGCTTAGTGTTATTGCTAAGATCCTCAACGGCTGGTGTCCTGGTGGTGTTGTGGCTAGGTCATCCGGCGCACTGTGTGGTGCGGTGGAGGCAGCCGAAGAGTGTGCTCAATGATTCTCGGCAACAGGTGGCCAGATTTGGAGGAGGTGGCCAGATCCGACAGAAGTTGCCTACTTTCACCCGAAGGTTTCCCGTTCGGTGGTATTGCCCCTTGTCTCTCGGCACCTTTGGGGTTTGCCGCTCTATTGTCAGCCCTCTGCGTTGGCCTTCCACTTTGCTCCTCCTTCCCACTTGTGGGACTTCGGCGGTTTCGGGTTGGCGAGGTGGACGGCAGTCGAACGACCTTCTTCTCAGAGGTGCTTTGGCGGCATTGGGTTGCGGCATTAGTCCTCATGACCCCTCTTCAACTCGACCTTAGGGTAGGGTGTGCCAAGCAAAAGCCGTTTCCTCGGGGGCTGGCAGTGGAGACGCCGTTGTGGCATTGTTCCCACCTTGGTGATGTTTGCCGAGGTGCCCCTTCTCTGGTCCTAGGTGAAAACCCTATAGTAGGCGGGCGGACAACGGTAGAGATCTCATCGCCGCTTCCTTGTTGAAAGTGTCGCAACAATACTCTGTCGTGCTTAGTTTGAAGTTGTGCCGATGTTGCTTGGGTGGTGACAGCCAACTTGTTGTTCGAGCACTCTGACTATGCATCTCATCTAGTGGTGGTGGCTTCCTTCGTTAGGCTTTGGTTTTCTGGTCATGCATCCCTTGCGGCGGTGGTAGTTGGCATTTCCTTGCACTCCTAGCGTTGTGGTTAGTCAAGGTGGTTATTCTGCTAGGTATTGCGTGCCGGTGTGTTTTGCTGAGGCCCCTTGCTTGGTCGAGGCACCCCCCCCCCCCCCCACCACCACCAATTCCCCCTCTTTTTCTCTTGCACATTGGTTTTCTCTCCTTTTTGAATGGAATGGCAAAACTCATATCCTTTGCGTTAAAAAAAATGAAAGTACATGTCTCGTTGTCTCATTGGTGGAAAGAACATGATCTTTTTGTTATGATAAATATAAATGATAATTTGTTCTAGGGATGGGCCCAACACCCTATAACAGTTGGAAGGTTTACTAGATAGACGGGGAATTTATGTTTTTGCATTCAAGAAAAGTTTGAAATAGAATATATGCCCTTGAGTATGGCGAATCAACAAGTAAAGGTCTAAAATAGTAAGATGCTATATGTAGATATTAGTTTGAGCTCCTTACAAAAATATCAGTTTTGAGAGCTGGCCAATCTCTTTTGGTATTTCACCTGAAAAGCTGCAGCCAACAAGGATCCTGCAGAGAAGTGAGGGAGTAAATAAGCCAAAAAAGAATCCGTACACTGCAATTCTGATGTTAATGAAACAACTGAAGTACAAATTTAGCTACTCACAGATTTTGCAGGTTACTCAATGTTCCAATGGTTGAAGGAAGGGGGCCACCCAAGTTTTTGTTGTAGGATAGGTCCCTGCCAAAAAAAAAGAGGGAGAAACAACTACCTCATAAGTTTTCTTGTGAAGAGAAATTTAAAACTATATGCATGTTTAGGACTGACTCTGATGTTCTTGATTGAACTTTGGTGAAAATACCGATTGTCACAAGCACAAAATAAGCCAAATTCATGATCGAGAAATATGTAATCCTCGAAGTGTTATTTTGCTTCTTCTTCTTTGAAAAAAACCAAGCAACACAAATGCTTACACTACGGTAGAGAAGAAATTACATACAAGTACTGCAATTCCGACAGAGACTGAATGTCCCCTGAGAGAGTTCCAGTCAATCCAAAACTTGACAGTCTTCTGCAAAACATCCACCGAAGGATAACAACACAAGAATATCATTGTTCATTTTTCTAATAGATGGCAAGGATAAGGAAAATTTGCTAAAAAAAACCAAGGATAAGGAAAAATAAAACCATCGTCATATAAATCTGCCTTTTCATTAAAGAGGGAAGAATTGTACATTGTACAAAAGAGAAACGGGAAAAAAAGAAGAAAAAGCTAATTTGTGATGCAGGTACTAACATAGACGTGACCCGGTTTGCAGCGCATATTATCCCAATCCACTTATCGCCACAAGGATCATTGCCAACCCAATTTGAAGGCTTGGTGTTCCAAGAGGCTGCAATTCCGGTGAGGCCAGCAGCTGCACACAGGCAACAATGAGAAATGAACAGTACGAAAAGATACCGAAGAAAGAACTGAAACGATGCATACTGTCTTGTGCATTCGTATCGGCTAAGATGACAAAGGCCTGCACAAGAACTATGAACAAGAAGACCAGCCATGGAGAAAGCTCCATGTTTGGGCAGTTCCTCGAGATGCCTCTGAAACGCGTCTAGTTGCTCATGCTTTGCAAGGTCAGAAGCTCTGGTTGCGATGCAATAGGCCAGATTAGTTTTCATGTATGGTAGGGAAGGACATATCGATTGTATATCCATCAAGAACTGGTCAAGATATTGGTATGCATGATTCATTTCCTATGAATTAACTTAACCCGTCCTCCCAGCTCATCCAACAAGAAACCAACGAAAACTTCTCTGGGAAAAAAAAATTGAGCGAAAAGAAAATAAGGGAGGAGACTAGATGCAGTCAACGAGAGCGCAACTTGCAGAGGAAAATGACATGCCATGAGTTATTTAAGCCCTTAATCTAGTAATTTGGGTGTCACATCGCTTTTCGTTGATCTGACAAGAAAGATTGTGCAGGAGCAATGGCTGAAGAGCATGCACATGCAAGACTTTGACCCAAACAAAAGAGGGAGAGAGAATTTACAGGTACATGCAAGTACAGTGCGTGAAATAAAAAGGAGGAAATTTGGATGTCGTTGTTAAAATAGAACATGTATAGGGGCTCTTGTGCATATTTTCCCTCTCTTGTACATGTATATATCTAGCCCAATTGGGCCCAAGTAATACAAGCTGCATTATTCTCTCCCTATCTAATATGGTATCTAGAGCCTAGGTTTAGGGTTTCCCCTTTCCTACTACAGCCGCCCCCGCCGGGCGAGGCGCCGCTGTCGCCGGAGTCTCCCGTGGCGCCTTCCCTTCCTCTCCCACCCCGACGCGCCGCCCTCCCTTGATCCGCATCCGCGTCTCGTCGTGCCCACCCGCCGCTTCTCCCACGGCCCTGCCGGCAGCCGCGCCCGCCGCCGCCATCGCCGGCCCTCGTGACGGCCGCCGCCGACGTCGACGCCATCGCACGGGGAGGGCGGCCGAGCCGCCACTGCCAGCGCGCCCACGCCGAGTGTTGCCTCCGTCGGGTGAAGCGAAGAGGGAGAAGGAGGCCGCCAGATCCGTGGAGCGCCGCCGCCGCCGTCGGCTCCACCGCCGCCTCCTCCTCCGCCGTCGGCTTCCCTCGCCATTGGTCGTCCCCTGCTCCGCGGGAGAGGCTGCCGTCGTCCCTGCTCGTGAGCCGGCGACCACCCTCTCCGCCGCTTTCGTCTTGCTGTCGGCCGTCCTCCCCCGCTCGTGGCCGTCGTTCTGCTCGCGTGAGTTTTGCACGGTTCTTTGCGGAGTTCTTCTGCCGTCCCAAAGACACCGTCATGGCGACTCCCTCTCGTGTGCTTGGCCCGGTTGCCCTGCCGCCGATCCAGTTCGATGGCTCCAACTTCCGCGAGTGGTCCACCCTGCTCCGTGTGTGCCTGGACAGCCAGTGCCTCTGGGACCATCTCACCGGTGCTTCCCTGCCCCCAGCGCTTCCTGCCGTCTCGGTGCCTGCTCAGCCAGGTGCCGATGGTCAGCCGGCACCCGCCGCCAAAGCGCGACATCTGTTGCCGCCAGCGCTTGGAGGAGGGGCGCTTCGAGGCCGGTATTGTTGCTCGTTAGCGGCATGCGCCGCGGACCTGTCTGAGCGTCGTCTCTCTCGCGTCCGCTCGCCTGATGTGGGACCACATCCAGGCGCAGTACCAGCCGAGCAGCTAGGCGCTCTACACCTCGCTCTTGCGTCTGGCTGAGACTCTCTAGCAGCAGGACTCTACTGTCGACGACTTCCACCGACGCTTCTGCGACGTCTACCGTCAGTTGGATTCTCTCGAGCCGTCCCCGGATCCCTCCTGTGAGACCTGTGGACGTCTCCGGGATCACCGGCTTGGTGCGCCACCCTTCCAGTTCCTCAGTCGCCTTCGTCCGAAGTTTGAGTTACTTCGGGTTCAGCTCCTAGCCCGCACACCGCTGCCGTCCCTCACTGAGGCACTGACTCGAGCTCGTCTTTGGAGATTAAATCGAGGTGTCCTCTCCTCGCTTCGTCTGTCTTTGAGCACTGTGCCGACTCAAACACTGTGCGGTGTCCCACTCTTGCTCCCACCTGGCAGTGTGGCTCTGTCGCTGCTCTCCCCGCACCAACAGGAGGCTTGGTTGCAGGGGGGTACTTCCGCTCCTACTCAGGGTGGAGGCTCAGGCGCTCGCTCCTTCTGCAACTACTGCAAGAAGACAGGTCACACCATCCAGCGGTCGAGGCGCCTCAAAACAGTGGCACCTGTTGGCTCCGCTCCTGGCTCTGCTCCTCCAGAGGCTCCGGTGTGGGCTCAGGCTCTCACTAATCGCCTTGCGCGTCTTGAGCTTCGCCTCGACACTCGGACTCCCACAGTCTCCTCTGCCACGACTTACCAGGCTCCCTCAGCTGCTTCAGGTACCTCAGTTGATTCAGGTACTTGGTACCTTGACTCTGGCGCCTCCTTCCACATGACATATGACTCCACTCACCTTCACCCATTGCGGTCTTCAGTCACTCCATTTTTTGTCAAGACCGCTAATGGGTCTCCTCTCTCGGTTGCTGGCAAGGGCACTCTTCACACATCTTCCTTTACTGTTCCAGATGTTTCTCATGTGCCTCGTCTTACTATGCAATTGATCTCTGCTGGTCAGCTCACTGATATGGGTTTTAGCATCACTCTTGAGCCTGACTTTTGTTTTATCCAGGCTCGCAGTACAGGGACCCTTGTTGGCCTTGGCCGGCGGACCCGTGACTCCCTCAGGTTGTGGGCTCTCGACTGGCTTCGTCTTCCCTCCACTTCTGCTTCCATAACCACCTCCTCCAGCCAGTCGATCAGCGCGTCTGATGCCACTGTCTTCGCCACCACCACTTCCTCCAGTTTTGCTCAGTGGCATCGCCGGTTAGGTCATATGTCTGAGTCCAGATTGTGTTCTCTTATGCGTCGTGGTGTTCTTGGGAAGGTCTCTCGTGATACCTCCCACCCCTGTCAGGGCTGTAAGCTTGGCAAGCAGTTACAGTTGCCCTTTCCTACTAGTGACTCTGTATCGGCTCGTCCCTTTGATTTGGTTCATTCTGATGTATGGGGACCTGCTCCTTTTGTTTCGAAAGGGGGAAATAGATGGTATGTGATTTTCATTGATGATTTCTCTCGCTTCACCTGGATTTACTTTCTCAAGTCTCGTGCTCAGGTGTTGGCTGCCTATCAGGCCTTTGCAGCCATGGTTCGCACTCAGTTTGACTCCCCCGTTCATGTGTTTCGTGCTGATTCAGCTGGCGAGTATCTCTCCACTGCTCTGCGTCAGTTTCTTGTTGATCAGGGCACTCTTCCTCGATATAGTGTCTTGGTGCCCATCTGTGAGAATGGTGTTGCCGAGCGCAAGCATTACCACTGCTTGAGATCGCTAGAGCTATGATGCTCTCGCCTCCGTCCCATCACACTTCGGGTCAAGCGGTGTCTCTGGTGTTTACCTCATCAACATTTAGCCTCCATCGCTCTTGAGGTGCCACTCCTCTCGGCGTCTATATGGCCACTCACCGAGTACTCTCGCCAGACCTTTGGTTGTGTGGCGTATGTTCTCCTTGACCTCGTGAGCGAACCAAGTTGATCGCTTTCGGTCGGTCGGCGCCTTCCTTGGCTACGACTCAGAGCGCAAGGGTGTCCGTTGTTGGGATCCGCTCGGTCGTCGGATTCGGGTCTCTAAGGATGTCACCTTCGATGAGTCGCGTCCCTTCTTTGACGAGTCTCGCTCCTTTGACTCCCCTCACACTGCCTTACCTGAGTCTCTCTCCTTTCTCAGTCTTTCTGATCGCTTTGCCTTTCCGTCTTCCCCTCCACCGGTCATCTCCCTTCCACCACCTACCCAGTCCATCCCTACCCCACCCTCACAGGTCCTCTCTCCACCACCTCCCGTTTTACCTACACCACCTTCCCCAGTTCCCTCTCCACTGCCACCTTCTCCTTTCCAGGTTGTGTCTCCACCACCACCTTCTTCGGTCGTGTCTTCACCTCCATCTTCACAGGTCGTGTCTCCGCCATCTTTCTTACCACCCTTTCCGTTTCACTACTCCCGTTCTCGAGTCCCCACTTCCTCGGTTCCTCCTCAGGACACTACCACTTCACCTCGGTATGCTCTTCGTGACCGGAGCAAGATCTTTCCTCCTGCCTGATATGGGTTCTCTGCTCCTGTCACCACTTCCTCTGAGCCTACCTCTTACCTGATGCTGTCTCTCATCCTGAGTGGCAGTTCGCGATGGCCGAGGAGCTTGCTGCTCTCGAGCGTACTGACACTTGGGATCTTGTCCCGTGTCCTTCCACAGTTTGTCCAATCACTTGTAAGTGGGTCTACAAGATCAAGACTCGCTCGGACGGTTCTCTTGAGCGCTTCAAGGCGCGTCTTGTTGCTCGTGGCTTCCAGCAGACACCTGGTCTTGACTACGGTGAGACCTTCTCTCCAGTTGCTCATAGGACCACTGTGCTTACTCTTATGGTCATTTGCTTACATTGCTTGATGGACCATCTCCCAGCTCGATGTGAAGAATGCCTTTCTTCATGGTGAGCTGTGTGAGGAGGTCTACATGCACCCCCGCCTTGCTCTGATGTTCTGATGGTCATGTCTGCCGCCTTCGCTTCTCTCTCTGACTGAAAACAGGCCCCTCGTGCTTGGTTTGGCGCTTTTCCTCGGTTGTCACTTCTGCTGGTTTTGTTCCGAGTCCGCATGACCACCTTTCTCTTTGTTCACACCTCTCCTGGTCGCCTCTTCTCCTCCTCTATGTGGATGACATGCTCATCATGGAGATGATCTGAGTACATTGCCTTTGTCAAAGCCCGTCTCGATGGCGATTTCAGATGTCCGATTTGGGACCTCTTGGTACTTTCGGGGATTGAGGTTGACTCCACACGAGGGCTTTTACCTTTCTCAAATAAGTACATTCAGAGCTCCTTGCTCGTGCTTGCCTCGATAATGACCGTGACTTCTTGATACCGATGGAGCTTCACCTTCACCTTGACCCAGCGACGGTTCCCTTCACGACTCCACTCGCTACCGTCACCTAGTTGGGAGCCTTGTCTACCTTGACATCACTCGCCCGGATGTCTCCCACGCTGTGCACATCCTTAGCCAGTTCATGGCTGCTCCCACTAGTGTGCACTACGGTCACCTCCTTGGTGTCCTTCGCTACCTTGAGGCAATCACTGGCGACCGTCGCTTGTTCTTCTCGAGCTCCGATTCTCTTGACTTGAGCGTACTCGGGCGCTACTGGCTAGCGATCACAGGAGGCGCAAGTCGATCTCGACATCTTGTGTCTTTCTTGGTTCTTTCCTGATCTCCTGGAAGACCAAGCGCCCGATCTCTTGTTTCTCGCCAAGATCTTGGTGAGCTTGTGCTTTAGCCTCCGTGATACCGAGGTCACGTGGCCGTTAGCTTCTCTCCGACACAGGAGTGCTGTCTCTACTCGACTACTGTCTCTTCGACAAAGACGATGCTATCAGCATTGCTCGTGATCCGGTGAAACATGAGCTCACCAAGCACATCGGAGTTGATGCAAACTATGTTCGATCCCAGGTACAAGCACAGATGGTTGTTTTTCAGTATGTGCCTTCAAATCTTCAGCTTGCCGACTTCTTCACGAAGGCACAGACGAGAGTGCAGCATGATGTACATCTCTCCAAACTCAGTGTTATCGACCAACCATGAGTTTGAGGAGGGTGTTAAAATAGAACATGTATAGGGGTTCTTGTGCATATTTTTCCTCTCTTGTATATGTATATATCTAGCTCAATTGGGCCCAAGTAATACAAGCTGCATTATTCTCTCTCTATCTAACAGTCGTAGCTGTTCCGCATTTAGTTGTTTTTCTTCTTTGAAATATTTTAGTTTTTTATCATCAACATAAGCTGAACCTACCGTAGTACAGTAGCTCATACACAACGCATTTACAAATTTGCCTGCTAATGGATGGTAGATACACTTATCTAAGAACTAATTCATATGACTTTACAATAGATTTCATGCATTCAATCATAGGAGGGACATGTGTCATAATTGCGACAGTTTAGTTTTGGCAATTTTTTAGTTCCCTTTTAATTAATAGAGACACGTTTTGTGGGGCTTGGACCATATGTTAATACTAAGGCACAAGAGGATAAATCCTAGAAGTGAAATATTTAAGAGGCCAAAATCATAGGTTTTTCCCCCCTTTTTTAACATCAGCACAGGAGTACTTGAGAGGAGGGGGGAGTAGATGATCATCCGTTTCTGAAAAAACAAATAGCAGCTAAAACTTATTGCTGATAAAAGATCTTGTACAGAATGGTTCAACATGCCGTGTGATCGTAATTTATACTCAATTTTCCATTTCTTCTGTCCAGATCTCTTCCATATAGTCCATTCATATGCAATCTCATTCACAAACCAGCACAGTAATTGCCTAGATAATTACCCTATTAATATAGCATGTGATGAGCCGAAAGTCAATACACAGGATCATCGTCAAGCTCACCGTGTCTGTTGAGACAAGAGGTTGCTCGAACGGTTGACGTCGGAGCACTACACCAGAGTCTTGTGCTTGAGGTGGATTAATTAAGAAAACCACAAATCGTTGTCGTAGTTGAATCCTCCCTCTTCGAAAAAAATTGTGTAGTTGAATCCTGCAAGATAACTATGTATATATACACTAGGATCCTTTTGTTGCTGTCTTTTTCTTGAAGAAAAGAAATACAACTTTGTCATCCATTAAGATTGGACAGAGTACTTTGAGCATTTGTTTTGTAGTTCTTTGACAATTTGGGTTGGCAAACTTGAGATCAAAAGTGCAATACTACTCCCGCCTTTTTGTTCAAAAAAAAAAAGAAAAAAAAAAGGTGCAATACTAGTTTACATGGTGAGGTCAGCTTAAACAATCTTTCCAACTAATGCATGTTTGATTACATTCGTTACGATGTCATCATGACAAATGGTCTAGGTGTGAAAATCGATTAAACGTGCTCATATGATGATCGCAGCCACTGAATGCTACCGGGCCACTCTGCTGCCAAATCGAAGGCTACTATTGCATATCTTGCAATCAAGAGTGATTGTAATATTCAATAGATTCTACACCGAGTAAAGTGCATGACCGGTCCTTAAACTATTGTGGGTGTGTCATCTAGGTCCATGAACTTAAAAAATGCAGAAGCGTATCCCTAAACTTTTTAAGTGTGTCGTTTGGGTCCAAATTACACTCGGATGACTAATCGTGCCACCGTGGACTGTCCACGTGGCATTTTTAATTTTAAAAAATTTGAAGAAATCATTAAATATCATAAAAATGATTAAAAATCATAAAAATGATTAAAAAATCAGAAAATTCATTTAAAAATCAGAAAATTTCATTAAAAATTTTAAAAAATCATTAAAAATTATAAAAAATGACAATAAAAAAGAAAGGAAAAATCATAAAAAAAATAAATTAAAAAATCATTTAAAAAATAAAAAAATTTCAAAAATCATTTAGAAATAGAAATAGAAAAATGCAACAACAATGGCACCTGGATGACAAGATGACCCCATCCAGGTGCCATTGGCTGGGGTCATGCAGATAATAGAACTCTGCAAGACCCTAGTCAATAAGATGAATTTTTATGAATATTTTGGATAATTTTTTTTTTTTCTGATTTTTAATTTTTTATGATTTTGATGAATTTTTCTATTTTTATGATTTTATGAATTTTTAATGATTGTTCTGATTTTTAATGAATTTTATGAATTTTTTGATTTTTTATGATATTTAATGATTTCTTTGAATTTTTTAAAATTAAAAATGCCACGTGGACAGTCCACGGTGGCAGGATTAGTCATCCGAGTGTAATTTGAACCCAAACGATACACTTAAAAAGTTTAGGGATGCGCTTCAGATTTTTTGAGTTCGAATGACCTGCATTTATAACAAGCAATAGCTTGAGACCGCCATCTACTCTTCTACACCAGTTGCCATTGTTGTGCGAACCTCACGCAAATATGAATTATCTTACAACTCTCTTCTATATTCAGAATAAATATCATTTAGAGTTCACCCTCAAAGTTTTTACATTATTAGTGGCAAGCCTTTCTGCTAAAAAAGAAGTGGCAAACCAAGCTGTTCTTGCACACTATGGTATTGCAACCTGCAGAGAGCAATGACCACCTTCCAAATTATTATTCAAAATTTGAAAAAACATGCATACTATTGCAGCTCATTCAACATGTTGATCCTTAGGATGAAGATGCATCAGGCTGATTTTGAGGAAGTGCAGCTTGAAATGCGGGAATTTCCATGTATGCGTCATGAAGTCTTGCCAAAATAGGGTATTTTGCCTGCAAGAAAATAAATGAGTATTGCTTTCATTTTCTGAAGAAACTTTTACAGAAAGAAATAAATAAGAGCAGAGAAAAAGTTGGTACCATATCAATTTGGAAGCGATTTATACCGATATGTATCTGAGGTGCTAGGAACACATCTCCCTGTTAATAAACACAAAATAGATAACATGAGATTAGTTTAAATTATATTGCAGAGGGAACATGGATATTGGCGTAATGTACATTGGCTCACTAATAATGCCAAATGCAAGCGGGATGCCAAATTCAGAAAAAGAGAGAGATGAGTAAAGTTCAATCGAATTTTCTTTTTATGTATGTTGGACAAAACTGTGTATGACCAAGCAGATAATGAAACTTTGAAGATCATTTCCAAGTGATTGATCAAGGGAAAGCAACAGCGCAACATGTCTGAATAAGAACAGACCAATTGTACATCATCTCCAGTAGCATATTTACTGACACATCCCTCCAAAAGCTTTTCAATAGCTGAAACAAATAATAAGGTCAATGACTATGTTATAAGTAACACCGGAAACGAAAAAAAAAAACAGCAGAAGCAGACATAGGGAGTATTGGTTGTATGACACTCGGTTGATATGCCTCGCAGAAACTAACACCCAGTTGATGTGTCTTTTGATGAATAACACCGGACACACCTATTCCTTTTATTTATAACATTTTGAGCATTTTGCTGGTTTTTCTCTTCTTTTCCTTTTCTTTTCCACCCATTTAAGGCATGAAGTGATCAAAATGCCCCTGTCTGAAGTGGCTTGACCACACCAGCTTCTTTGTGGTCCGACCGAACCGGTTTGCATAGGGAATTTGTGTAGCTTTTGTCCTGGGCTTGTGTAGTCCCGATGCGGACCCGGTTCGATCGGACCCCTATGCGAACCGGTTCAATCGGATCGCAAAGAAGCTGGTGCGGTCAAGCCACTTCAGACAGGGGCATTTTGGTCACTTTAGGTCTCAAATGGGTGGAAAAGAAATAAAAGAAGGAGAAAACCAGCAAAATGCCCAGAATGTCATAAATAAAAGGAATAGGTGTGCCCAGTGTTATTCATCAAAAGGCACATTAACTGGATGTTTGTTTCTGCAAGGCACATCAACCGAGTATCATACAACTAATTTTCCAGAAGGAGACATGAGTTACACTCATTTTATATTTGGGTTAATAGGATATATGCCACTGCTCAAACACTTAATTCAAGAATTGCCATCGTTCCTTTACTAATTGGATATATATCATGATTAAAACACATTTCTTCTTTGATATATGCCGCTCCATGCGGCACATGTCCCTTTTTACTGCACATGTGACTTGTATTTTTGTATTTTGACCGTTTTGCCCTTGTCTTCTAACCCCCTCTTCTTCTTCCTCACTCCCTTTCTCTCTCTCCCCATAGCCGGCTTCTTCCCTCCTCGTTCTTCTTCCTCCTTTGTCTTCTTCTCCCCATGCGCGAGCTACTCATGGGCGCCGCTGTGTCGGCATCGCCGTCATGTGAAGCCATCCACCGTCGTCGCCGCTGTCAGCCGAGTTGCCGCCACCACCACCGCCACTCTGGCGCGTCATGTATGTTGCTCAAAGCGCCATTATCCATCATCGCCGCCTCTTGCCACCTCTCACCGCCCTCGCCGAAGCCACCACCTATTGCCGCCCTCGCCGGAGCTACCGCCTCTCCCAGCCGGCCGCGCTATCCTCCTTCATGCGCTTCTGGCTACCCTCGCCGAAGCCCTCGCCTCTCGCCGCAGCTTGTGGAGGAGCGCGTCGCACTGGCTCCGTCGATGACAAGCTCGTGGTCGCCATCGCGTCACGAAGCTCGCCGTGATTGCTTGCACGCTGGTGTGTATGCCTCATAAGCTTGGCTGGCATTTGAGAGAAGGAAGGAGAGAGAGGAATAGGAGAGGTTTGGGAGAGAAAGGAGAGCTAGAGGTTGTGGAGAAATTGGTCAAATGACACCTAATTCATTGCCACAATTTAAAATGACACCCAATTCATCTCTGTTTTCTAAAATAACACCAGGGCAACGGATTTTATTCTCAAATGACATTTTCGCATTTTTTACTTCTTTTTTTCACCTTTTCATATTTTTCTTTCCTTTTTACCCCTTTTCTATCTTTTTCATCCTTTTCTACCTTTTTAAAATAACACCGCCGCCCGCTGTCGCCGCTTGTTGTCGCTTCACGACGCCTTTATCGCCGCCGCCGTCGCGCTTCATGACGCCCTATCGCCGCCCGCCACCATCGCTTCGCCGTCTGGCGGATCCGTCGCCGCCGCCTCCCCATCGCCATCGCCATCGCAGGCACCTCCGCCAGCCCTGGCTCTCCGTTCTTGTCGTGGTTGCCGTCGCTGCCGCCTGTTGTTGTCGTGCTTGCCGCTACGGGAGATCCCGTTGCCGCCCGCTGCTCCCAGGAGTAAAAAATGTTAAAATGTCATTTGGGAATAAAATTCGTTGCTCCGGTGTTATTTTAGAAAACAAAGACGAATTGGATGTCGTTTTGAGTTGTGGCAACGAATTGAGTGTCATTTGGCCAATTTTCCCAGAGGTTGAAGATGAGGGCAAAATGGTCTAAATCCAAAAATACAAGTCAAAATGGGACATGTGTCGCATGGAGTGGCATATATCGAAGAAATGCAGTTTCGTAATGGCATTTATCCTATTATCAAAGGAACGATGGCAATTCTCAAATTAAGGGTTTGAGCAGTGGCATATATCCTATTAACCTTTTATATTTCGGTCAGGATAGCACATTTTCTTATTATTTTGCAAGAGAAGCTTCAAATGTTATTCCATCCCACCAATAAGTCTGGATGAAGAGTTTCAAACTTATAATAGCACAATTGTACTAGATAGATTGAATAACAGTGTAATGAGAAACCTTTTTCCTTGCTAATATCTGGAAAAGGAAAGTCAAACTAGAACAAAAGTATTTTATTTAATTCCATTTAGTTTATCACTCCAGGGTACAGGTACATTGAGAAGAAAATATATTACAAATAAAATTGTGTGGCAGGAATCACACCTGTGAAGCCCTTGTCAATATAATGCTGAACTATGTTCAGACTCTCATTGGATCCCAATCTACCCTCATGCAAACCCTGCAAACAGTTCAGTAAATTAAACTAGCACTAGATGAATTAAAAGACAAAATCTTGTCAGCGGTAAATAGCTGTCGGTAAAACTCACTATGATAGCATAGGCCTGGAGAGGTTGAATGCTTGAACAAACTATGTTCGCAATCTACAGTAAAGCAATGACACACTGATCAAAATGGAGTTGCTATAAAAACTGCTTTACGACAAGAAACGTTGATGTCCTCTTTACATGCAGCAATATTGCTAACATATAGTAGTATATGTGAAAAAATATTTGTAATAAAAATATGAACACTGAATTCTGGCCTAAACCTCCTTCTAAAAAATTGGGTCAAAGAACTTTTCCCCTTTGGTACCACAATTCAGTTCATGTTATTCTTTGTCTACATAGTACAAAAAACTTTGAACTGAACCTGTACCTGAATATTAAGAGCTTTCCTTTTGATATCTTTAGGTAGGAGAGGATGTTGCGGATACTTATCTTCAAGATACTGTAAATCAAGAGGATTGTCAATAACTAATAGCTCTCTGCCAAGCTGAAGGAACATATTCTTGTGGGTAAAAGAAAAAGAATCAATTGAAGCAAGCACTGTAACTCACTAATATGATGGCAAGAGAGTCAGAAACAACCATGTCCCCATCTACTAATGCCGGTATATACTTTATTGGATTGATCTTTTCATAATCTACAGAAGCAGAGCCACAATATTGAAAGTGCAATGTAAGCATGAAGTTAAAAATTGGTTTTTTAGAAAGCAATGTGAATTTGAAAAATATAAAAGGTACTCGGAAAACAAATTTCCTGTTTGTTGTCAAACTGATTTATGTTATTTTCAATATCTGGGAAAGGAATCGATTTATGCAGTTAGGTGGCAAGCACCGATGCACATTTACGGATGTAGTACACGAATGTGTTTAGGTCCTGCTGTTACCTGGATCTGTTCGTGGATTGACTGCCTTGTACTCATAATCAACACCTTCATTGTAGAGAAAAAAATGAAGTAATTAGCTATCCAACTTCAAGAGATTACGATTTAGCAGGTAATAATTGCTAGTATTTTCCAAATTTTTTCAAAGTCTAGTTGCCCTGCATTAGCAATTTGGACTTAAGACTTCACAATTGTGAATAAAAGTTCTTCAGAAAGGTTTCCACAGGCAATAGATATCTCCAGGCTCTATGAACACTAAGTATTAAAACAGCTAACAGGACCATAGAGAGAAATGAAATCGACCAAATATTATGGATAATGACCCTGCTTTTATCAGTAGGCAATGAGTGATTCGTTCAAAAAAGTAGACATTTGTTCAAGGACTTATCTTCTTTAGGGGGCAAAAATTAGAATCCCCGCAAAAAAGGGTTCATGGGCTTTCAGCACAAAAGATTCCTGAGCTTGATGGCAGCCAGATACAGCTCCTCACAAAAGCTCTACTATCCTAGTCACGTACTCAGATCCCTAACCTAAGAAATTCAGAATTTGGTCAAAATAGGTAGCTCTGGACCCTATTCCATTGCTGCAAAGTTAAACATAGCACGAAGAAGGCCATAGGGCCCCTTATTTTTCCTAAATCACTCAGCAGGCAGGCCCAAGAAGAGGAGGTGCGACCAAGAAAAAGCAAGCTCCAGTCTCTGGAAGTGCTCACCTTTGAGGTTGAGAGCGATCCGGACGCGGTGGGAGCAGGAGCTGATCGATTCGTTGTACAGGATTGGCTTGGACGCCATTGTCTCCCCCAGCCCTCTCTCGTACAAGATGATTGTGTACATGTACAAGTAGGTAGAGCAGTTTAGGCTATCAAAACTCGAGCTTGGCTAGCCTAGAAGTCAGCTTGGGCTCGGGTTGAGTCAATGCTGAGCTAAGAGTTAAGGCTAATACGTGTTTGGTTCGTAGCCATGAGCTGTCATATCAAATAATTGGTTGCCATGGTATTTTGGCAAGCGTTTGGTTGGCCATCATCAGAAGGCACGTCCTGAAAGAAAATTGGCACGCCATGAAAACTCAATGTGAAAAATTGATAGGGCACCGGCGGCCAAATCGAGCGCCATTGCGTTGGCGAGAAAATTTGGCAGCTGCCAGCGCTGGAGTCCCCACCTGTAGCGACCGAATCAACAAGCAACACAGCGACAGCGAGCGAACAAGCTACGAGTGTGCAGTTGATTATATCTTCATTTTTTTTTTCTGATTTTTGTATAAATTTCATACAGTGTCCAAATCTCATGAAATAAATTTTATAATTCATATAAAATCCTAACCAACCCATTTTTATAGTTTTAAATTTTTGTTATTTTTATAATTTATCTGGGTTTTTTTGCATTTTATAATTCTTTTTCGCTTTTTTGAATGGTTTATATTTTTTATGTACTAATATATATTGCAAACTTCAAAAAAATTACATTTTTTAAATTTTAATTTTTTTTACATGCTTATATGATTATTTATTTGATCACAAATACAATTGGCACATTCTCAGTCGGTAATGAACCAAACATATCAGCTATTTTACCAACATTTGGCTGCGCTCAATTGGCTACCATCCAAACGATGAAAAATTGGCAAGTTTTGGCCATGCCATGAGATGGTCATGCCAATTTTTTGGCATGACAACTCATGGCCATGAACCAAACACTCATAGTCATGCCAGTTCTTTCCAGCTTAACGGCTTAACAACTTAACAACTTATCTATATTTTGAAAACACATATGATTTGAGTTTTTTCAGTCCATTTTTCGCTGTTTTGAAGGTGAGTCCTAACGCTTTAAAAAGCAAGTCAAACGAAATGTATCCGAATCTTGAGACTACCTCGAGAAGCTCTCGAAGTTCAGTCATTTCAGCAGTTCAGCCGTTCAGATCAACTCAAAAGAACAGGGCCCAAGTTTGAGATTGAGCTCCAGTGCGCTATGGAAGCTCGGCTGGGCTCAAATTCAAATAAAGGAGTTAATATTGTTTTAAGGGAAAATATAGGTTTATATAAGATTGGTCGTGCTCAATTTCGAGATATTGAACTCGGCCTGAATTAGTTGGGCTAGTTAGATTTGTTGATGCATACGAAACAAATTCTTTATCAAGCTTATTTGTTGATTAGGGAGCCGATTGTACCCTTGCTCGCAGGAGCTTTAACTTTGGAATGCCAATCGCACAAGATAAAGAAACACGATTATTCACACAGTCTGGTTCAAACCCCTCACGATGTAAGTAATAGCGCTATATCCAGCCTTTTTTACTATAAGAAAGATAAAGTACAATATTGATTGCAACCTGAGGTCTAGGCAAGAACTTGGGTCAAGATCCATGGTGTATGTTGGATGTGTACATGATATGATATGATCTCTACAATAACCTGAATCTTCATATCCGAACTTCTGTACCTTAAGCACCAAGTTATTCCTTCGGATGAAGTTGTACCCCACATGGAAACTAGAAGCATCCTAGATAGTGTCGCATTGTGAAACTGACTATCGTATAACTACCAACCGGGTTGTCCGAACGCTTGGATAGCCCGACCCCCAAACGATGACCATTACCCAGGCTAAGGATAGCCTAGATCATCCGAACCTCCGAGCCAAGGATGGCTTGGGCCAGGAAACCTAGCTCGATTATCCACTGGCTGGGTAAGCTTCTCCTAGGCTCAGTGCCTAGGGTAAACGTTAGGGCCCAAAACTTTGAGGTCGGATGAAAATCCAATCTCCAACAAGTTTAGAGAAGAGATAGCTGCTGTAATGATGTTTCCTCGGGCTTGAGATTGAGCTTAAGTATGACTCAAATTAGACTCGAGCTAGGGATTAGGCTCGAAATTGGCTTGCTTAGCTTTCGAGCTGCCAAGATCGATCCGATCTCGAGTAGCCATCGAGCTCAAGCTTTTGATATAGCCTAACTTTAGCTCAAGGCTTGTGGGATGCTTGGGCTCTGCTCGATTCCAGCTCATCTCATTTGCAAATGAGTATGAGCTGAACCTAATGTAGCTTAGTGGTTGGAGCGAGCCTGCCTCAGTGGTTTGAGTAAATTGGTTTGTACAGAAAAATTGTAAAAAAAATATTAATCCTGGTGACCTATGTTCTTGGTCATTCTTAACCAAAACCCTAGTTTTAACTTACCAGCCTATCCCCTCTCTCTCCTCCTTCCCTTCGCAGTTGCCACCAACCCATCTCCTCTCCCTCTTTCTCCCTCTCCTTCCCCACCTCTTGCCACCTTGTTGGGTGACCATGCAGGTGTCGAGCTGTTGCCCTAGCATGCGGCGAGTGATGGTCAGGGACGCGTCAAGTGGCATGCTTGTCTCCTTTCTTCCCCCTCCTCCCGCTCCTCGGACACACAACAACTAGGATTGTTCGTTTCCACCTGATGTGATCGCCTCCTCTTCCCTCCCCTCCCTTCACTTGGGCCACCTCCTTCTCTTCCTCCTCCCGCCAGGCATCCACTCCTCTTTTGCCTCCCACGAGGATGGTGCTCCTTGGACACAAGCGATAATGCCAAAGCCCACTCGTGTTCTCCTAATGCGGATGTTGTGGTTTCGGTCGTTGGACACTAGCGATAATGGCAAAGCCCACTCGTGTGTCTCCCAATGGTGCCATGAACGAGCCAAGCTAAGCCAAGTTTGTCCTTGGTCGGGCTTGGCTTGCTAACGAACAATATGAGTCGAGTTAGGGCCCTATGGAACCAAGTTACAACAACCAGAGGGGGTGAATGACCCCTCAAAAGCAATCCAAAAGCATACATGCCACTGTAGAGTTCCCTTTGGATAGAAATGCCATCGTAGAGTCCTTTATATCATAGTCGCCGTTATAAACTGTCGGTGTAGTAAATACCGGGGTACGAAGAGTCCTGAGAAGAGGCTCGCCGGGCGAGGGCCCCACGCGTCAGGCGGGCCCGTGGGCGAGCCCCTCGGCGCGCGTAGGGCCTCCCAGCATCAGCGGGGCCAGCGTGGCGAGCGTTCGAAAGGAGTCTTCGGGCGAAGGCTTCCACCACATGACCTCTGCGCAGCTCGACCAAGCATCACTTGGTGGCAGCCGGAATTGACCGCAGAGAGAGTTTGCCATCATCAAGCTCGCCGCCCGCGCCGGAAGAACAAGCTAGGCCCCCGCAGCCTCGCTGGAGCGTTCTGGGTCGGGTTACTTGTGAGGCACGCGTGGGCGGCGCCGTGCGGCGCAGTAGCAGCACGTTTTCATCTCTCCTGCCGTGTCCCTCATGTCTTATCGATGTACTGTACTGAGAGTACTGTATTGCCTACCCCCACGGCTCTCTTCGCCCGCTCGAGGCTTGTATAAAAGGGGCGGAGAGAGGAGAGAGGAGGAGGTTCCGAAGCATACTGTAACCACATCTCACACAATCACAACACGGAAAAGAGCTAAGGCTCGGCAGGAGTAGGACTGTTACCCGCGAGGGGGTCCGAACCTGGGTAAACCCCGTTTGTTGCTCTTTGCTGCGTTCCACGCTCGAATCGAACTGAGCTCGGCTGATAGGCTAGTAAGATAGAAATCTGACTAGGGGTGTGATCCGTAGTGGTTGAGCGGAGAACACGCCGTCGATGGCGCACTGTAGGGAGGCTAGCATCGCCTCGCTCTTGACTTCATCGATGGCGGATCGGCGATCCGCAATGGATCGAGGCGGCCGCCAAAGCGCGACGCAGCGTCGACGCAATGATGGCTATAGATCAGCCAGGCGGTAGCTGTCCGCCGAGGGTTGGAACCCTGGCGGAAAGCGGCTGCCGGTCAAGCTAAACAACGCTGGCCTCGAGGAGTGCACCCGGCCGAGAACCTCCATGCGGCCAGGGCCCTGCTGGACAACCCACCGGTTCTGATGACCCCGGACTCCACGGCGGCGCCGTGGCTGGCCAGTTTGGCCCGCTACGTCGATGCCGCCGCGGCGGTGGTGCAAGTTTCAGAGGTGCGGAACCGGCGTTTCCGCCTCTTCCGCTCTTTCTTGCCCTCGCACCCTCTCGCAGATCTCTGGCGGGGGGGCGGGGCGCGATGACGAGAGCAGCGACTCCCACGGGATCGACCGGGCAGGAATGGCGGTGGACGGACCTCCGGTCCCATCGGAGGACCGCCACCTCATCAGATGGAGAAGATCTCACATGACAAGCTCCGCGGCAACCTTGGCGAAAGGCGACAGCACAGGCCTACCGCCATGGGGACCAAAGATGTCTCCGGTGAGGTTGCCCGGCCAGCAAGGCGGCGCCTCTTGGCGCCGCCAGCGTCGAAGCGGCAGGACGAGGGCAGCGTCCAGAGCAGGAGGTCTCGACGTCGGTTGCGCGCCTTTCAAGGGAGCTGCGCCGCGTCCGGTGGCCGGAGAGGTTTCGACCGGCCCCCATCGAGAAGTACGACGGCTCCACCAACCCTGACGAGTTCTTGCAGATTTACACTACGGTGATGCAGCCGACTGGAGGATCGGGGAAAGTTCTGGCGAACTACTTCCCCGCAGTCCTCACCGACGGAGCCCGCTCGTGGCTCATGAACCTTCCCCCGAAGTCAGTGGGGTCATGGAAGGAGCTCTCCGAGCTCTTCATCACCAACTTCCAGGGCACCTTCGAGCAGCCCGGAGTTGAAGACGATCTCCACAATGTGGAGCAGAAGAAGGGGGAGTCGCTGCGCGACTACATCCGGCGCTTCAGTCAGGTTCGCAACACCATCCCTGACATCTCCATCGACGCCGTTGTCACGACCTTCAGGAGAGGCGCCCGAGACCCCAGGGTTAAGGAGAAGATGGCCACCCGCAAGATCAAGACGACGGAAGAGCTCTTCACCCTGGCCCACAAGTGTGCCCTTCAAAGTGAGGCTCGCTTCGCCCGCCGCATAAGCGAGGGGCCGAGGGGCACCGAGGCGGACCTCGAGAAACCCCGCGGCAAGGACAAGAAGAAGCGTAAAGCGGCGAGACCGACAGGTCTCGCCGCCGAAGCGACGACGACGACGACGACGAAGACGGCGACCGACAGCGCAGCGCAGCACGGCGGCGAAAGAAAGGGAGGCGGCGGCGGCGGCAGAACGTTCGCAGGGCGCGGCGAAGCGACCGCCATGGCCACGGCGTTTCCCATGCCGCGACGCCGGGCGAGACCGCCGTCCCCGCGAGTGGAACGGAGAGACTTACTGTCCCATTCACCGCAACAATTCCCACGACTTGGCCGACTGCCATGTCGTCGGCAAGTTGGTGGACAAGCGCGTCCACGAGCAGCAGCAAGCGTCCGGTAGCGGCAAGGGCAAGGAAGCGGCTTCGCTTGTCTTCCAGCAAGTGGAGCGCGAGGTCACCGTCATCCACGGCAGATCGGCCACCTATCCGTCCCACGCTAGCTTTAAGTGTGCGATTAGGGAGGTGTGCGCCGCCGTGCCTGGCGTGGGGTCAGCAAGGCAGCTGGCGTGGTCGGAGCAACCGATCGCGTTCAGTCAGGCCGATCACCCCGCCAGCACCGCCGGCCCGGGGCATCTCCCGATCGTGGTTGCACCCACGGTCCGGAATGTCAAGCTAGGGCGGTCTTTGGTCGACGGAGGAGTTCTCTCAACCTCCTCTCCGCCTCGAAGTCGCCAAGGCGCTCCAGATCCAGCAGCAGGAGCTTCGACCGGCGCTCCCGTTCTTCGGCATCGCGCCGGGGGCTGAGTCCGTCCCTCTGTGGCGCGTCAGCCTCCCGGTGACGTTTGAGGGCTCCGACAACTTCCGCACGAAGATGCTCGAGTTCGAGGTGGCGGACTTCGACCTCCCTTACAACGCCATACTAGGTCGGCCGGCGCTGACCAAGTTCATGGCAGCCTGCCACTATGCGTACATGGTGGTGAAGATCCCAGGGCCAGCTGGCCCCATCGTCTTGACAGTGGACCGTCCGGAGGCGCTCCGCTGCGACAAGGACGCTCTCGCTTTGGCGGGGGCAATCGGCGCCCAGAAGGCTGAAGCTTCAACTCCGGGAGCTCCTCCGGCGAAGATCCGTGCCTCCCCCGGTTCGTCCGCGGAGGTTAAGGTGATCTCCCTGAGTGACTCAGACCCGGCGAAGACCGTTCGGGTGGGCGCCTCTCTCAGCGCCAAATAGGAAGGCGCGCTCGTCTCCTTCCTCCAGTCTAACGCGGACGTGTTTGCATGTCAACCGTCCGACATGGCTGGGGTCCCCAGGGAGGTGATTGAGCACAAGCTGGCAACGTTTCCCGGCGCGCGACCAGTTATGCAGAAGGTCCGGAAGCAGTCGGTGGAGCGCCAGAACGTTATCCACCAGGAGGTGGACAAGCTTTTAAGGGCGGGGGTCGTTCAAAGCGTCGTCCATCCCAGGTGGCTCGCGAACCCCGTCCTCGTCAAGAAATCCAACGGGTGGTGGAGGATGTGCGTGGACTTCACCGATCTCAACAAGGCATGCCCGAAGGATCCGTACCCGCTGCCCCGTATCGACCTCATCGTCGACTCCACGGTAGGGTGCGGCGGTGTGCAGAGCTACGGATGCGTACTCCGGGTACCACCAGATTAGCATGGCCGAAGAAGATGAAGATAAGACCGCCTTCGTGACGCCCATGGGCGTCTACTGCTATACAAGGATGGCGTTTGGATTGAAGAATGCAGGCCCGACCTACCAGAGGGCCATGCATATCGCTCACCGCCCTCAAATAGGGCGGAACTTGGAGGTGTACGTCGACGACTTGGTGGTGAAGTCCAAGAAGGCGGAGGAATTGATCGGCGACCTAGAGGAAACCTCCGCCAACTTGAGAAAGTACTGCATCAAGCTCAACCCTGAGAAGTGTGTATTCGCCGTTCCGTCGGGCAAGCTGCTAGGTTTCCTAGTCTCCCAGAGGGGAATTGAGGCGAACCCTGACAAGATCACCGCGATCGAGAACATGAAGCCCCCGACGTGACTTGGCGGATCAAGGTGCTTGGTGGGTCGCTCGACTTCCTGGGCAGCTTTATAGCTCGCCTGGGGGATAAGAGTCTCCCTTTACTCAGTCTCCTGAAGAAGACCAACCAATTCGAGTGGACGGCGGAGGCGCAGGAGGCGTTCGACGGGCTAAAGAAGTATCTCACTTCCCCACCCGTGCTGGTCGCCCCGGACCCGGACGAGCCGTTGATCCTTTATGTCGCGGCGAACCCCCAGGTGGTCAGCGCGGTGCTGGTGGCAGAAAGAGAAGGTGTTCGCACCCCATCTACTACGTCAGCAAAGTCCTCCACGACACCGAGGCAAGGTACTCACAACACCAGAAGATACTCTACGCCGTTCTGACGGCGTCCCGGAAGCTGCGTCACTACTTCTAGGGGCGAGAGATCACTGTCTTGACCAAGTACCCCTTGCGGGAGATCCTCTTCAACCGCGAGGCGACGGACCGCATCGCCAAGTGGGCCATGGAGCTGGCAGAATTCGACCTCAAGTTCGCTCCCGAACGGCCATCAAAGGGCAAGCTCGCGGAGTTAAATCGATGAGTGGACTCCGCGACGAACAAGTTGAAGGCACCCAAGACCCTCGCCGTGGACTCTCTTCTTGACGGCTCGTTCGGCTTGAGGGGTTGGGTGGTGTCGCCTGGTGTCTCCCATCGGCGACATCGTCCGACACTGGTGGTGCTGGAATTCAGCTACCAACAACGTCGCGGTCTGAAGAAGGGTCGCTTCATGGGCTCGGGGTGGCCGACCCTCGAAGATCCGACGGTACCGCACGTCAAGCGACTCTCTCTGGTCATCAACCGGCGAGTAAAGAATTCACCTCGCGGATCCGTCATGGCGGCCTATCTGGCGGAGTCTCGCGCGGTTGAGCGGCACTTTGAGGTTTGGGCTTCGCGACGCCCTCGCCGCGACAACTATATGGCGGATGAACATCCCCTGCATTGCCTCGTCAAGGGCACTGTTCGCCGGGTTTTTGAAGAAAGACTCACGCGGCCGTCAGCCGCAGACCCGATTCTGGTGGGGGCGACACCTTTCTGGCCGCGCAGCCCCACTTCGGAGGAGACGTCACCAATCACGCCACAGCTCCTACCGGAGGAGGAGGCGGAAGAACCGCCGAGGCGGTTGAGGCGGATATGCCGAGCCGAGCGAGTACGTCGGCGACAATGCTAACGTCGTCACGCCGTCCGGGAAGGTCGATGGATGGATCGGATCCTAGCCTACCGCGGGGCGGAGTGATCCCCGACGATGACGCTGCGTCGGAGAAGATAGCGCGCAAGGCCAAGCGTTACATACGGTAGGTGGGGACCAGATCGCTAGGCGCAAGCGGAGTTCTCTTGAAGTGCATCACTCGGGAAGCGGGAGTGCAATTCTCTCGAGATCCATGGAGGCATGTCGCGGGAGCCATTGAGGCCGGGCGTTGGTTGGAAAGGTCTTACGCCACGGTTTCTATTGGCCTCTTGCCTCCGGGATGCCTTCGAGTGGTGAGGAGATGCGAACGTGCCAATTTCATGCTAGCAGATCCACCGACCGGCCAGTCTTTGCAAACCATCCCGCTCTCTGGCGTTCGCGATGCAGGGCCGATACATCTGAGCCCGTTCACACGGAGACCGGAGGTTACACACATCTGTTCGTCGTCGTCGACAAGTTTACCAAGTGGGTTGAAGCCACGCCAGTCCCGGCGATCACGTCCGCTGCCGCCATAAAGTTCATGAAGGGCATCTTCGTCCGGTTCAGTGTCGCCAGTAGAATCATCACCGACAACGGCGCTCAGTTCAAGAGTGTCGATTTCCAAGACTGGTGCGAAGAGTTGGGTACCAAGCTGTGCTTCGCCTCCGTCGCGCACCCGAAGAGCAATGGGCAAGTGAAGCGGGCAAACACGGAAGTACTCAGAGGACTCAAGACAAGGGCGTTCGACCGCCTGGAGAAGCGTGGCAAGCGCTGGGCGGAAGAAGTCCCCACTGTGTTGTGGGCACTGCGGACAACTCCCAACAAAGCCACCGGCGAGACCCCCTTCTTCCTGGTGTATGGCTCCGAAGCGGTGCTCCCGTCGGAGCTCACCTTCGGCTCCCCAAGGGTGGCGGCGTTCAGCGAAGACCACGGACCGACCGTCGGGATGAAGTAAATCTTGGAGGAGATCGTGGCGAGGCGGCGATCCGAGCCGCCAGATATCGGCGAGCCTTCGCGCGTTATCAAGCAAAGGCGGTGTGTGAGAACAACGGCGTTGGCGACCTCGTTCTGCATAAAATTCAGACGCAGGCGGGCGTAACAAGTCGTCTCCCCGTGGGAGGGCCCTTCAAGGTGGTCTCGATCTCCGCCAGACTTCGGTCGAGCTCGCATTCGAGGATGGTCGCGAATTGGCGAACACTTGGAACGTCGAGCAACTGAGGAAGTTCTACCCGTAGGTAGCTGTTCCAAGAGCTTTTTTGGCCTTCCTTTGGAGCCGAGCGGCGAGGCCTTCTTCCTCCCCCGCTCGCCTCGGGGGCTGCATTGTACAAAGCCATCTGCAATATAAAGATAAGTTCTGTCTCTCTGTGGGCATCTGTTCTTTTTCGCCTTAAGTCTGTTAGAAAACATACATTGAAAGTTTGGTAGCGAAAAAAGTATTTAAAGTGATGGCCCTTAGTTCTGAAATGAACGCTTGAACTTGCGGCCGGGCGAGGCGAGGCGAGCCAGGCGGGTTCTAGCCTGGTGTGTCTTCTCGGTCTAGGCAACGCGCCAACTACGGCACCAGCGACTAGACCACTTCCCGAAGCTAAGCTCTCGCCACGCAACGTTCAAGGTCGGTTTGTCAAGAGGCCATAAAGGTTGAAGTAACCAGATGCCTAAGGAAAAAGCTCTCACTTTCAATAGAACGCTCTGTTCAAAGCTTTTTGCGTTCGGGTGCCCCAGTTCTTTTCGCAAATAAGAGTTTGCGCAAAAGTTTAATCGAGACTCACGACAGAAAAGTAAAAAGCTTGCATTAACAGGTTTTATTTACAAGACGAGACAAGCAAGAGAGTTCAGCTACTACTCGTCGTCATCATCTTCTTTGGAGCGATTATCGCCCATCATGGATCTGTGACGGCGGCAACCTCGACCGAGATTGCTCGATCGGGTTCACCGGCGCTGAAGGTTCCCGATGGCGGCGTCGAGGTCGAACGCGGCGTTTTGGGCAAGCGGTTGCCCAAGGCGAATCATATTTACTTCAAGCGCCTTGGCGACCGTCTTGATCGCCAGCGCCCATCACCACCGGCGGTCGCGCGAGGCCTCGGCGGCGCGCCCATCACGCCAACAGATCTTCTTGGTATCTCCCAATGGCGCGTCTGAGTGACGCCAGTAGTACAAAACGTCGAAGTTGCGGTAGGCGGTCCGCGGCATGTCGGCGAGGACCCGGGCGCTTCGAATGCTCGCGCGAGTTCTTCGGCATCCGTGGTGGCGAGGCGGCGGCAGCTTTGCGCCGCCGCAGCCTTGCGGTCGCCGCCTCGCAGCGGATCGCCGCTCAGCGCCCGCCGCGGCTTCGCCGACGCCCGCGACGCGGCTGAAGCAGCGCCTTCCGTGCCACCAGTGTGGGCAAGGGCACGGAGCACCTCGAAGGCGCCCGGCGTCGGCGGCGATGGCGACCACGCGTCGACATCGGCCGCGCAATGGCCGGAAGGTCCTCCACCTTGGCTCGGCGCGATCTCCGGCGGGAGGTCTCGTCTCCGTCGAAGGAGCCGCGGCACGCCGAGGGTCGGCGGACCATGAGGACCAGAACCGAAGCTCCGAGTCCGCCTAATTCCATAAAGGAAAAACAAAAAGGGTTCGTATCACGAAAACGCGTGCAAAGATGCTAACCTAACGCAAAATGTGCATAAGTGCGAGAAAGACACCGAGGCGACGTCCCGAAGGTGAAGGAGGAAGGAGTGCTGCGTCAAGCCGCTCGGTCGCGAGGCGGCGGCGCAAAGGCAGCCGCGCCGGTCGTCGAAGCAAGCGCCGCAGACAATGGGCGCCCGGCGAAGAGGAGCCGACCTGAACGGCGGGAGCCCGCAGCGGCGGCGGCGGCAGACGGAGGTGCTGCACGGAAGAAACCGGCGCAGCGGCGCTAGTTTCGAAGAATCACCGTGCTCTCACCAGGCAGTGGAGCGGCGTCGGCAACAAAGGCCCCCACTAGAGGGGCCGAGAAGCGGCGGCCCGGACTTGAGGCGAGCTCTCTTTGGGCTCGTCTCTCCCTCCTCATCGTCGCCGTCCGGGGAGAGGACGAGGCGGCGCTTCCCGAGAGCGCGCTCGGAGTCGGCCGCCACAACAGGAGGAGCAGCGGCCGCAGGAGCTTCGGCGGTCGTTGGCGGAGGATCGCGGATCTGCAAGGGTCCCCGAGTCACTTGGACCGCGGGACCAGAGACCTCCATGGGAGGCAGCGCACGCAAGTATTGGTTGCGCTCCCGTGGGTCCCAATCGCAGAGGGGGAGGATGCTCGCGGGCAGAGAAGTGTCGCCGGACGGCGCGGACAGAAGTCCCACCACCATCGCCGAGCACATCGTCCAAGACGTTCCTCTGGGGCGAACAAGAAAGGAAGTCGCGAGTTGGCAAAGAGACAAAACCAAACAAAAGCGTTCCAAAAGACAAGAGACCCAAAAAGAATGAAAGAACACTCACCTCCGGGCGACGCGACTCTATCGTCGTCGCCATAGTATCGCCAGTGAACGTGTCCTCATCTGAAGCGGGCGAGGCGGCGCCGCAAAAAATCCGCCGCGACGTGGGTTCCGGTGAGCCCGTTGCGGCGGAGCTCAGCGATGCGCGCCAGCATCACTTCCAGTTCCGCTGAGTCGTCGGGCATAGACCCCCAGCCGGCAAGGGATTCCGCGGGACCCTCGGGGAGAGCAAGATCATCGCAGCCGCTGGAGTCTTCCACGTACAGCCAGTATCGGTGCCAGTCCTTCCAGTTGGACTTGACCGCAACTGGGATGAAGGCGGCGGCTTCGCGGAACGTAAAGTAGCAGCTCCCAATAGCCCCGCTCGCGCGCGAGCTCGCGTGCAGCACGAAGAGCCGACGCCAGAGCGGGAGGTTTGGCATCACCCCCACAAACATCTCGCAGAGGTGGGTGAAGATGGCCAGCGCGACAACGGAGTTGGGGGAAGGTGCGCCGTCTGGATCTCGTAGGCGCGAGCACCCCAAGAAGAACTTCGAATATGGCGGGGCGAGCCCCACCAAAGACCGCCAGTGAAGGTCACGATCTTCCGTCGCGAAGCGCGGCGCGATGGTGCCGGGGTGGAACCAGGCGGAGGTTGGCGGCACGAACACTTGAAGCCGCGTCACCATGTCTTCGTTGGCGGCGGGCGCAGCAGCGGATAGCGACGCGGCAGGGCGGCGTCACCGGCGACCCTTCTGCGCTTGGCGCCATGGAAGACGGTGGTTGAGTTGGCGAAAAGGAGAGTGGCAAGCGAAGAGGCGGTTGGCGGTTGAGGACTTGGCGTGCAAAAGAGCTCGTCGCGAGAAGAAGCTTTATAGAAGGTGGAAGCGGCGCGACGGTTTGATTCTGTCCCCACTCGCTGCAGCGCCATCATTGCCCCGCAGCGGTTTTTCGCGAAAGCGTAGTTCCCAAGGAAGATCGTGCGCGGTGGAGAATCAGCGTCTGGTACTACAGAGGCGGGCCCCCACGATTCGCCTCCGCGCCGCACGAAAACGGAAAAAGTATCAACGCGACGATTCGCGTATCATGGTGGACCCGGCTCTTGTCGATGTAATAAATACCGGGTGCGAAGAGTCCCGAGAATATCAGCGGGCCCCACGCGTCGCGAGCGGCGACGAGTGCCCCAGCACAGAAGCGAGCCCCTCGGCGCTTGAGCGAGCCCCACGCGTCGGCGGCGACCGAGCCCCGCGTGGGACGAGCCCTCGGCGCTTCAAAGCGGCCCCATGCGTCGGCGGGCGACGGGCCCAGCCTGCGTGGCGAGCCCCTCGAGCTTCGCCGGGCGAGGGCCCCACGCGTCGGCGGCGCGTGGCGAGCCCTCGGCGCGTGAGGCCTCCCATCGCAGCGGGGCCCGCGTGGCGTAGAGCGTTCGAAAGGAGTCTTCGGGCGAAGGCTTCCCTGCTGCGAAGGGCGGCGCATTTAATGCGACATTACCCGCGGATAGACGGATGAAGAGATGATTACCGCCACGGTGACCTCTGCAGCTCGACCAATCATCACCGGGCGCAGCCAGAATTGACCGGCAGAGAGTTTGCCATCATCAAGCTCGCCGCCAGACGGGAAGAAGCAAGTGGGCCCACCCGCATCTCGCTGGAGCATTCTGCGGGTCGGGTTACTTGCGAGGCACGCGTGGGCGGCGCCGTCTTGGCGCAATAGCAAGACGCTTTACGTCTCTCTGTCGTGTCCCTCATGTCTTATCGATATCTCAGATCGAGATTATCAGATTGTTTACCCCCACGGCTCTCTCCGTCCGCTCGAGGCTTGTATAAAAGGGGCGGAGAGAGGAGAGAGGAGGAGGTTCCGAAGCATTCTGTAACCACATCTCACACAACCACAACACGGAAAAGAGCTAAGGCTCGGCAGAGTAGGATCTGCATTACCGCGAGGTCCGAACTCAGGTAAACCCGTGTGTTGCTCTTTGCTGCGTCCCACGCTCGAATCGAACTGAGCTCGGCTGATAGGATAGCAAGATAGAAATCTGACTAGGGGTGTGATCCGCAGTGGTTGAGCGGAGAACACGCCGTCATAAACATAAAAAATGTGCACATATGCTATTATTCGAGCCGGGAGAGAATTTCGGACGAAATACATGAAGAAATATGGTAGAAAATACGATCTGGCATGTGGGACTCATATGTCAGCCTCTCGCCTTCTTCTTCCTCCTCCATCTTTCTCCCCCCTCTCCCAATCTCCGCCGTTGGCCTCTTTGCACCGTCCTCCTCGAGCCTAGCTGTCGGCGGCGCCCTAAACTATCTCCACCAATGCGGCAGGCCCCGCTTTCCCAGCCGCGCGCGCGCCGCCCGCCCTCCTCCTCGAGCCTGGCCAGCGGGCGCCCGTGGCGAGCCCATCTCCATTGAAGCCGACGGCGGCGGCGAGGTACCGCCCCTCTTTCCCCGAAGCGCACACGACGACGCCCGCGTCGTCCTCCTCGAGCCCGGCGGCGGCGACGCCCGCGCTTCCATCTCCATCGATGCCGTGAAGGCGGCCGAGGCACCACACCGCCACAGCCCTCCGCGAGCTCGCCGCCGCTCCTCCTCCTCCTCTTCCGTGAGCTCGCCGGCAGGGCACGCCTACCTCTGCCGCGGGCGGCCTCCTCTCGCCGGAGATGGACGGGCACGACGGCGGCGGCGACCGACGCCATCTCTGCATCTCTGGCGCCGTGGCCTCGGCAGATTAGAGGAGCCCGAGGAGCGAGATGAGCAGTGGAGAGAGAGAGAGAGAGAAGAGAGGAATGGCTGGAGGTGGAAGTAGAAGGTTAGAGGGGATGACATGTGGGTCCCCCATCAGATGTATTTTGGATTGTATTTTCAGCTCATATATCCCCAGTACTCTCCATAATGGCATGTGTGCACATTTATGCTGTTTATAATGGCATCTGCAATATTAGACACTCTACGATGGTATTTGTCCAAATGAGACTTTACAGTGGCATGTATATTTTTTACCCTTGAATACATGGTAGAAGTGTTGAGAATTATCAAGGTCGAAAGAACAAACTCTTGGTGTGTGTGACTGGATATCAAGCTAAAGCGTGGAGCATGACTCCAAAATCACCAACACCGTTCTTGTAGGAACAGGAACAAATGCTTGGTTAGCGGCTAATGAAAAATCCAATCCTAAGTTCATGCTCATGGGGGGAAGATGATCAAGATGACCCATAATGGTATCCAAAGTTCTACCATAAAGATTAGCTCTACAAAATTCTCAAAACAAGATCGAACAATATGGATGAAAATTGATCCAAAAATCATTAAAAAAAAATAACAAAAAAAGGGGGGAAAAAACTCATATCTAGAAGAATATCCCTAACACCAAAAAATTTGCGGAGGCGTTGCATATATCGGATCGATCCGCCCTCCTCCTTCCCCAATCGAACCGATCCGGCCGGCGCCCGGCGATGGGTTTCACGCCAGCAACAAATTGCTAGCGGCGGCGAGCTTCGGTGTAGCCGATCGCTGTGCCTGATGTGATGCATGTATGCGTTTCAAAACTGGCTTCGACGTTTGAAATGCTAGCCTAGCTAGAACCGGGAGCACGACGTGGCACGAGCAAAAATTTAGAATGTCTTGAGCATCGCGGCATTGTGCGGCGAATCGATCGGCAAAACACGATGGTGTTTTCTGTTTAGGATTAATGTGGGGATACGACGATTTGGTCTCACAGAACGAACTATCACCGTGGAAGCTCAAACCCGAGAGATATTTTTCGTTTAGGATTAATGTGGGGATACGACGATTTCGTCTCATAAAACTATCCCCATGGCAACTCGAATCCGAGTGATGGGCTTCATAAGCCAAGTTTTCACCACTAGACCACTGGTTGGTGCAATTGGCCGGAAAAGAAAGCTTACACTGTATACCAGCAATCTTTCTCTTTCCATTGAGGGGATCAGTTGCTACAAGAGAAGTTGCTCTTTGCATCGATGGATGCTGGAACAAGCAGTAACTTTATTATTTGCATATTATTTCAGTCATTCTATATAGGAAATGCTACATCTCGATCGATCTAGCCGTGACTTTCAAGTTTCAACAGCAAGGTGAAGGCGCATCTGGCTGATTCTCAGGGCGGGTAACTTGAAACGCAGGAATTTCCATGTAGGCCTCGTAAAATCTCTCCAAAAGAGGGTATTTTGACTGAAAGGAAACAATAGCTTGATAGCATTAGTTTTTAGGCAAGAATTGCGAAAAGTTTGCGAGAGAGAGATGATTTTGAATTTAACAGCAACAAGTTAGGAGTGATGTACCATATCAATTTGGAAACGTGTCACGCCCGCATGAATCTGGGGCGCTAGATACACATCAGCCTGTACATGAGCACAAAATACGCTTGTAGAAGTTCATCAAAGAGTGACATACATGTATCATGTATGTAACAAAAAAAAAAACAGTATGAGGCAGAAAATTGACTGTAATAGGTTAACACGATTAGATTATGTTTCTTTATGGGGAATACCATGCATATGTAATGATCATGGTGGTCCTAAGATTGATTGCAAAAGTGAATCTTGTCACAAGATAATCGTTATGAAATAAGCAATATTTATAAAGAAAAAAGCTTGAGTTTGAAGCACAGACCAATTGGACTATATCTCCAGTAGCGTATTTGCTGTCACATCCTTCCAGAAGCTTTTCAATCGCTAAGGAATATCCAGAGAAGAGTAAGAGTACGGTTTAGTAGGTCAGCATATAAACCACCAAGAAATAAATTAAGTGAGAATAGTACAAAAATAGTGAAATAGGATAAATATACTGGTACGACTCCACCTAATCAGAAAGGAAGTCGTTTTCGGACATCGACATGGTCCTTTTGAGTTAAGATGCAACATTGACCATCCATGTCTATTGGTTGTCATATTTTTGCAAAATTTACGAAAACTACAATATTACGGAAGTACCCTTTGAGACAAATTAGTACATAGCGCTTTCATGTGTTCATTCCAAATACTGAAAAAACATATTAACATCCAAAGTTTGTAAAAAAATTTCTGCACATTACTCAAAAACAATTTCTTTTGTGATGGGTGAGAGTACCAGGAACCTTCATTTGTTATGGACTTTATGGTACACAGCTATTTCTGTCCAATATCAAGAAAGGTGTGCTTGAGGAGAACAGTTTGTTGGCTTTTTTTTTTTTCTTCATTTTCTCAAACCCAGATTGCAAGGGCTAGGGTGTTAAGCCTTTGCAGTCTAGGGTGTTAAGCTTGCCATTGTAGCTCTAAGTTACTAGAAGTAGCGAAACAAGCAGGTTAGTTGCAAGTGAGAGAAATCATACCTCTGAAACCCTTGTCAGTGTAATACTGGACTATTTGAAGGCTCTCATTGGAGCCTAACTTGCCATCAGCCAAACCCTAAAGGTGTAGCACAAATAAGCTTCAGTACAGACTGTGTATTGATACTGAAAAAGACAATATTTCATCAAAATAATTGGTCATAGGTCAACCCACAATCACAGCGTAGCATTGAAGAGGCTGGATGCTTGAGCACACTATATTTGCAATCTACAGCAAGTAAGAAACATCCATTACATACACAAAAATTGGTGAGTTACAAATAAACTGCACACGGTCAGCCCACAATTACAATGTAGCATAGAAGAAGTTGGATGCTTGAGCAAATTGTTTGCAATATGCAGCAAGTAGGAAACATCCATTACATAAACAGAGTTGGTGAGTTACTGATAAACTGTACACTAAGCAAACAACAACTGAAATTCTCTAAAGACAACAGGATTAGGACTTTGTTGGTCGTTTTCTCCTTTACAATGCTAACTGTTAAGTGTTAAGTGCAAAATAGAACATGAGAACCTTATTCAGTACTTCAATAGTCCCAGTCTTATAATTATGGAAACTATATGAAATGATTGGCATCATTTAAAGAGACTTGACAAAAACATGTACCTGCAAATTAAGAGCTTTCTTTTTGGGATCGTGAGGTAAAAGAGGATGCTGGGGATATTTATCTTCAAGATACTGATCAACACCAAGCAAGATTTTTTGTCAATGCTAATGAGAAGAACTATCACAAGAACAAAAATGCTGAAGAACCATATAACTCACCAGTATGATTGCAAGAGAGTCAGAAACAATGAAATCTCCATCCACCAATGCTGGAACATACTTAATTGGATTGATCTTTTCATAGTCTACAATATTATCACAATTCACAGTAACAATGATCAAAATAATATGAACTACAATGTAGATGAAAAAAGAGGAGAACATGTGTTTTTTGTCTTAAGATTATATATAAATAAATTCATGCTCACAAGAAAGCATGAGGTATGTATAAGGGAAAGGCCAGGTTGTGTCATGATTATTTATAGGAGCGGCGAGATGAAGCAGATAATTAAATTTCGGCTGCTCCATGTCTAAATAGTCCTCTCTCAGAAAGCACAGGAGCATGCTGTCACAGAAGCATGCTGTTCTTGTATCAGTTGATGTGGAAAGCGATCACATGATTGCAATCACCAAATCGATTTAGGGAAAATACGACAGATGACACTTAATTCATGCGCCTTGATGCATGTGTCTATGACATGTGGGACCATTTGAGTCTATGACAGTGGGTCTAGATGCCATGGGTTGGAAAGCGAATTTTAAAGTGTGTCATGTGTGAAAAGGGGAGAATTGGTGTCCAAGCCTCCAAGGACAACGCCAATACACTATTGCCAAAACAAGGCATCACATGTGTCAGATTTTAATTTTGAACTAAGTATCATATTTAATTGAACTATGAATGTAGCTAGTGTTGACAATGGTTACCATTTCTTTGCTTCCGTGGTGCCATTAATTGCACTGATTAATGAAGATTATAGAAACCACAAAATTTTCTTCAACTAACCTGGATCAGTCCGTGTCACTGCCCTGTACTCATAGTCGACACCTTCATTACAGAAAATCAATCTAAATTAGCACTTGGGAAAGCAAGCACAATGACAAATTGACAATACACAGGAAAATGGAAACTGGAGCATCCAATCCAATCCACAACCTCACCCACCGCAATTCCACAAACAAACACTTATGCTGAATCAATAATCAGAACAGCACACGAAGCATACACTATTGTGAAAGTGACTAGAGCAGGAGCCAAGAGAACTAGAGAAGGCCACATCCTCCCCACTTCCCAACTCCCAAGGACATGAACTCCGTCTCCTTCTCCAGGCACAGATCTGCTACCATCTCCGTGGGGCAGAATTGATCGGTGCAACGGTGGTTGACTTTGGTTGGGTTACCTTTGAGGCTGAGGGCGATCCGGACACGGTAGGAGCAGGAGCTGATCCAGGCGCTGTACAGGACAGGCTTCGCTGCCGCCATGGCCGCCTCCTCCAGATGCCCCGGGTTCAGTTCAGGTGCAGTATGAGCAGTCGAAGGCGACGAGCATGTATTCCCGGGGCTAGCTGAGGATGGACTGACGGAGAAGACGATGGCGACAAGCTGCCAGCGAAGTTGTCGTTTTAGACATCTGAATGATTTTTCAGAGATAAACAGTTCGTCGTGGATATAGCGGGCGTATAGTTATTTTATGGGTGCAGGAATTCGGAATTTTTATTTAGGTATCGTCCAGACAAATCCTAGGGAGCATAGATATTTTATGGATACGAGAATTCTAAATTGGAAGCGGGGGGGCATACAACGGGCGTCGGAGGTCGGACCCAGCTCTGTCCGACGCCGGATCCGTCCGTTCGTTGCATTAGCTGTGAGCCGTCCGATCCCCCTTCTCACACAGCCACTTCCCCTTCTCACGTCGTCTCTGGCTCCAACATCTCCTCCCGTATCCCCCAACTCGAGCTCTCCCCTTCCACCACCGACGGCCGACGGCCGACGGCGGCGGAGGCAGCGGCGGCGCCGGCGACGGCCCCCTGCCCAGTGCCCACGCATCGCTCCCCCTCCCCCAGCGCCCCACTCCTTCGATTGATGGAGCCCTCGCTGGAGAGAAAACCCTAGCGGTGAAATCGCCAGCTCCGCCAGCGCCTCTGCCGACTGCCGTCGCTCACCCCCGCCTCCGCCGTCGTCCACCCCCACCTCCGCTGTCGCTAGGACCTGCCTCAGCCTTCACCGGCTCCCGACTCCGTCGTCGCCCATCCCCGCCTCCGCTGCCGCCCGCCAGCACCAGAAGTTGTCCGTGGCAACCGAAGGCTTCCATCGCCGGCCCCCGAGGTTTCCACCGCCGGCCCACAAGCTTCCATCGTAGAAGCTGTTGCCTCTCATGGCCGGTGCCTCCTCCACATATACCGTCGCTGCCAGCACCTCCAAGTCATTCGCTAATACTTCCAAGGCCCTCTTTGTTCCACTAGATCGGGGCAAACTTTGTGAAGTTAGCTAAAATAGACATCCAGATTGTAGCTCAATTCACAAAATTCCAGATTGTACATGTATGAAGACATTCTATGAGCATCACACCTTGTATGAATTCAGAAAAGAAAAAAAAACAACTTGTACATGTTCTGCTTAATGTTCCAGTGTGTCACCATTTATTTGAAGTTTTTCTTGTGATGCTTGTTCAATTCCATCCTTCTCACTGAGGGTTCAATGAGAGGAAGTTGATGAACTTGTATGTAATTAATCAAGCTTCTCATTTGATCATATTTGAGTTCCTGTGGAGAGCAGCAACCTGACAATTGTGTGGTACAAAAGTATATAGTTACTAGTTTCATTTGATCGTGTTTATCTGCGCCTTGGAGCAAAACCAAAGGTCATTCATAGCTGTGAGCATGAGATATTGATCTCTGTCAAAAAAATTCTCTGCACCCTTGAGCAAATCAATGAACATTACATAGGAAGGCAATAGTTACACAACATGAAGTAGCCACTGACACATTGCAAATTTTCAGAAATGTTGCATTCATGTACAATTTGATAATTACAATGGCATAGTACAGTCTGGCAATCAGAGCACACTCCCAACATCAGGCCAGTTGAAACCTTGGAGAAGCTGCAGCGTCATGTCGACATCCACATAGTTTTCAAGGAGAAAAGTGCAGGTCATTCTTATTGCAGACCAAATTGTCCTCTAATCCTGCTTTGCTAATAAGACAGATGAACGTATTAATCTAGCCATCCCAAATTGACTTGTACACTTGTACAGCTGAATCTACCTACCACAAAAAATCTGAAAAATATTGTACCAGCTGTGCCGTTGCTCAAATCCTCGCACAGCAGTTCACTGCTGAGATTAGATAACACATTCCAGATTAGATGACACTCAGGACAACCTTTCTTAAGAGGCGCCCATCTTGATTGCAGCATTGAATTCAAATACCATTCGACAAGAAAAAACAAAATGTCACCATTTATATGGCACAACACATCATAGAATCAAATACAGCACTGAAGCATCACTCTGAAATATAGTTACTCTGAAATTGGATTCCTTTTCGATTTTCATCTACAAAATATGACTACCAATATCTTGTCCATGTTGCTAAAATTGACCAGCAGGTGGCAAATCCATTCAGAAATTGAGGCATACACTGAAATTCCAAAAGTGTGGTTGTATGCCATATATATATATACATACTTTTCATTTACAAAATATTTGTAAATGCTTGTAAGCTCATGTCGTTTCTTGTCAATTACAACGATATTAGCTGACAAGCATTTCCAAATACAAAATATCATTCCTCCTAAGCAGGCTTGCATAGCCACTGATCAATAGTCTATCATTTACAAAAGATGTTCATATTCCCAAGCAGGCTCTCATAGGCACTGCTCACCAGTCTACCACTTACAAAAGATGTCCTTACTCCCAAGCAGCCTCACATATGATTGAATTGTCCCTTGGTTGAACCTGAAAAACAGGTGAATAACTTGTTACCTCCTATGGTCACTGAATAATTAATAGTCACTGAATTAATCACACATCATACTAGTAGTTCTATTCTTATTACCTCCTATGGTCACTGAATTTATTGCAGTTGTGGAGCCATAAGAAGGCATTACATATGGAGCAGCAGCACCAAAAGAATTTCCAGAAATCTTGGTACCAAAAAAAAGAATTATTGTCAACAATCAAAACAACCCATTGAACTGTTCTAAAGGCAATATATGGCGAGAAACTTACATTGTTTTCGCTTCCGAGATCCCGTAAAGGTGGAACCAAATCTGAGTTTGCATCCCTTTTCTTTTTCCCTTTTGGCTTCTTTTCGAGAGAATTTGGGTAACGACGCCTTCCTCGCCCACCATCTTTTTTTCTCACCCCAATTGGATTTTTACATGGTGCTGCTCCAACATTAATGCTAGATGCTCTAGCCTCTTCAGTTTGTGTTTTGCCACCACTATCTTGCAGAACAAAATGTTCCACATTACACAAGATTTCTACCGCTACATTCAAAGCATACCTGCATGCCGCTTCACTATGTGCGGCAATAGAAAATATAGGACTATATGTTCTCATCATCAAACTGTATTGGTTTGCCAAGTAGGTTTCAGAAGTAGGCCCTGTATCCAAAGTATAAAGTTTTTTCCCGGTCTTAGCATCCTTCTGCCATCTTTTTAAAATGTACTTTGCAGGAATTTCTTTGATGTTATTAAAGTCTAGGACCTTGATGACATGACAACATTGAATTCCCATAAACTCAAATTTAAGGCAGGAACAACTAATGTGATCATTACAGATGTCATAAGAAACAGTCCGCTGTCGTCGTTCATCTATCACAAGATAGCCATGTACACTCTCACTTATGCCCAAATCTTCTATCCTACAGTTGAGAAATCGACCATACTCCACTTCAAATTCTTTGTATATACTTGGAGTGTAAATTCTTGCGACTTGTTTGAGCATATCAGAAAATGAAACTTTAGGTATACCTTGACTTGCCTGAGAATCTGCCATCAACTCTGCATGACGGCGATCTTCCACAACTCGCTCCCAATGGCTAAAATCACGCTTGAAATCTATTGACGCATTGAAAACATGACTTAGATGCTTTGCGGCATTTTGATACATGTGCCAAACACACAATCTATGGGCAGTGTTTGGTAAGACAGTCTTAATTGCATTGCTCATGGCTGCATCTTGATCGGTTAGAATTACCTGAAAGAAAATTGCTAATTAGATACAAGCTGTCGACGGTTGAGATATCGATCTCAAGTCAACCAAGGTTCTTGAAGATTGAGATAGGAGACACGCCGAACAACCACGAACAGCAACGAACAGGAGACATGGGTTTTTATCCTGGTTCAGGCCTCTCGGGAGAGATAATAGCCTTACGTCCAGCCTTTCTTATATATCAAAGAGGATTACAAGGTGGAACTCGGCGAGATCAGCAGGTCTCGGCGAGTAGTATGCGAGAATCTATCAATCAAGGTCTGAGCTAGATGCTAGGATGTAAGACTCAATGCCAGGGAATGCCTCTAAACGCCGTAGGGGCCCTATTTATATAGTGCAGAGCAAACCGACCTACCGAGGGAATATCGGGCATGGCTAACTACGAGATCGTAACGAACTCGACGTGCCAAACATACCCCGAGGCAGATAAGGCAAGCTCCTAATCTTGGGGATCACGACTCCTAATCCAATCCGGAAACCACGTCCCGTCTTCACGTAGCCGCAGAACTCTTGTTCGAGTCGACTCAAACACGAATCCTAGGTTCGACAAGACCGCCGTGCGGCCGGAGGCTGTTCGGCAGGATGCATATGGGCCAGATAGAACCTTCCAGGGAGCTGGGCCCTGACAGGCTGTTTGATCGGGCCGTCAGGGAGTGGGCCATGGCAATGGACCATAATTTAATCCCCGACACAAGCGTTTCATTATGTACAATTTGAAATGATTTTGAGAGCAAGCTATGACCTCACCTTAGGAGCCTTTTCACCGGTGGCTTCCAGAAGAGTTCTAAACAACCATTCAAATGTCAAAATTGACTCATCATATAACAATGCAACACCAAAAATAATTGTTTGTCTATGGTGATTAATACCAACAAAAATAGCAAAAGATCGACCATAGCTATTTGTTTTATAAGTTGTGTCAAAACAAATGACATCCCCAAAGAACTCATACTCTAGCAATGATCTTCCATCAGCCCAAAAGATGTTGGTGATTTGATCTCCATCATCAAGTTGAATTGCAGAATAGAATGAAGGATCTTTTCTTTGCCATTCTTGAAGATATTGCATAAGTGCCCCAGCTTCTCCCAACGCCATTTCGTGGTCTCGCTTTTTTCTCAAATAATTTTTGCAATCTGGAAGAAAAGTTAGATGGCGTTTTCCTCCAACATGTTTAGATAAAAGCTCATAAGTCTCTTTTGGTCGGAGCCCTGATGCATCAGTAAAATCACCCATTGTTTGTTGTGCCTTGCTTATGACTCTGTGTGACTTTAACATCCTTGTTTTAGATGGGGTTGTGGTCACATGATTATGTTCTGGATCAAAAGAAGACACCTTGTAAATTCCATGGCTGCAAAGATTGATTTTCATATGTGCATTGCATCCAATTCTATGCTCCATCCTTACAAATTTCGGTGGGTTTTCACTAGGATCTCTTGGTCTTTGTGAACCCTCTCTAGAACAAGTAAAAGTTTTCATTGTGCTAACTTTTGCCTTATTCTTCCTATCCAGATGCTTCCTTGTGCTAAAACCAATATGAAATGCATAGTCATTGTAAAACTTGTATGCATCATCTACACTGGCAAATTCCATTCCAACTTTTGGTGAGGGAAATTCTTCTATTTCAACATTTCTGTCAACTTGACTTGCATCTTCCACATCATCTACGAAGTACATTAGAAAAAAACCTAATTAAGACTCATCCAAAATAGTTAAACCAAAACATAGCTAAAAACCTAAGTACAGCCCTCTCAAATCTGCTCATTGCGAAAAATGAGAAACCTTAACCTGCTAGGGGATGAGGGTTGTCCATTGCAGATCGAGGGTTGTTGGAGATGGCTTGTTCGGAGAGACGCGAGTTTGGGGATGGGAGGGACGTCGTGCTGGGGAGGCGGAGATTTGGGGATGGGAGGGACGCGCTATGGGGAGGGAGGGAGGCGGCGCGGCGCCGCCGTTGCCTCCGCCGCCGTCGGCCGTCGGTGGTGGAAGGGGAGAGCTCGAGTTGGGGGAGACGGGAGGAGATGTTGGAGCCAGAGACGACGTGAGAAGGGGAAGTGGTTGTGTGAGAAGGGGGATCGGACGGCTCAAGCTATTGCAACGAACGGACGGATCCGGCGTCGGACAAAGCTGGGTCCGACGCCCGTTGTATGCCCCCCGCTTCCTCAATGGTATCGCTCCGCTTGGGTTATCGAGAGCGGACAGGGGATCAGAGGGGATTAGCAATTCTAGACGATCCTTCTGTTATAGGTGTCTTCTTAGACATTGGCTGTAACATCTTAACCTAAATTTGCTTAGAGCGCGAAGCTAGGCCCCATGCATACATAACACCATTTTTAGGATTTAGGTCTCGCTTCACCCAAAATGGTTAATCCATGATGCCATATCTAGATCCAACTGGCATTATATGTTGCTACAAATCACTCTAGTCTAGTAAGGTATCACTATTCCACCACAATCAAACACATGTGTATCACATCTTAATAGGACGAGGTGTTACAATGGTGGCGGCAAATGATCAACCAAAGGCCTCTAGGTTTGTTTCGTATCGCATTTGCCTCAGGTGCATTTGCCTATCCTAAAAAGTCTAGGTATAGGTTCTAGGGCTGGCTTATGGTCTTTGCAGTAGCTAAAAAGATATCTCTTCGTGTCATTAGCGATGCAAACATGGAGGGGATGAACCTCAGTTTGGGATTTGCTCTACGAGGCAGTGATTTCGAGTGGATCCATTCTAAAGTAGCCAATTACATACCTCTTCGTGTGTTTAGTGATATAGATGAGAAGGGGGAAGAGGCTTAGTGTGAGATCTGCTCCGGAGGTCGCGACTTGTCGAGATCTCAAATCCGCACAACGAGCGATGAGCGTTTTGGAGGATTTTGGAGAAATTGGGGTGAGAAAATGGAGAATGAACGGGATGAGGATATATTAGATGAGGAGAACGGACGAGAATCCATTTTACAACTTAGACATAAGAATTACAGACCAAATCCGCTATTTAAGTGCGGTAAAGCAAAAAGTAGCGGCGGTGGTGAAAACGACAAAACGAAGATTACGAGTACAAGAATTCATGGAATGATTTCCTGCCATTGATTGAACATAAACGAAACGGTATGCTTCTTTCTCAGCCGTCCGATGCCCCTCTCCGTTGCTCTTCTCCTTCCTTTGCGTTATAAGTCTTCCTCCTCTGCTTCCTCCTTAGCGAAACATCCTGACAATACCCCCCTTCTTGACATCAGACTTGCCCTCAAGTCTGGAAATGAGGAAAGATCTTCTTAATGAAATCCGCATCCTCCCAAGAGGCTTGATCCGGTGAAAGATTCACCCATTGTATCTTCCACTGCACTACCGGCTCGTTGTTTCGTGGAATTACTCTCCTCTGTAAAATAGTCATTGGTTCAACCTTGATATTCCCTGCTTCATCTACTAGTGGGAGCTGAGCATTTGGCACCACCTTCTTCCCAATGTGTTTCTTGAGTTGACTGACATGGAAAACAGAGTGAATTTTGCAATCCGAAGGTAGTAAGAGTTTGTATGCCACCTGGCCAATTTTATCTATCACCCTGAAGGGGCCATAAAACTTGGAGTGCAATTTGAGAGATCGATGGATACTGAGTGAAGTATGTCTATAAGGCTGACATTTGAGATAAACCATGTCTCCAATTAAGAATTCCCTTTCTCTCCTCCGTTTATCAGCAAATTTCTTGCTTCTTTCCTGAGCCTTTTGCAAATTTTCTTTGATAATGTGCTGGGCAGCTTGTCTCTGGAGTAGTATATTCTGAACTTCCTCCTGAGTATCTTCTATTTGGACAGTGTCTACAATTGGAGGAGGAGGAACACCATATAACACTTCAAATGGAGTTAAGCCCAATGATGTGTGAAATGAGGTATTGTACCACCATTCAGCCATTGTGAGCCAGCCCTTCCAGCCTTTGGGTTTAGCAAATGCCATGCACCTAAGATATGTCTCCAAGCATTGGTTTACCCTCTCCGATTGCCCATCAGTTTGTGGATGGTAGGAAGTACTGAATTGTACCTTAACTCCCACTGCTTTAAATAGCTCCTGCCAAAAATTGCTTGTGAAGATCCTATCCCTGTCAGTGACAATTGTCTGTGGGAAACCATGCAGTTTAAAGACTTGATCCATAAATTCCTGGACCACTTGCTGAATGGTATATGGATGACTTAGGGCTATAAAATGAGCATACTTGCTGTATCTATCCACCACAACCAGAATGACATTTTTGCCGTGGGAAATTGGAAGTCCTTCTATAAAGTCCATGGTTATTTGAGACCAAGCCTTGTTAGGTACTGGTAGTGGTTGAAGCAGTCCAGGATAAGGAACATTTTCGTGCTTATTTAACTGACAAACAGCACACTCTTTAACCCATTGCTTAACCAGGGTCTTCATACCTTGCCAATGATAATACAGTTTAAGCCTTTTGTAAGTGGCCCTTTCCCCAGAATGACCACCCCAAGCTGAGTTGTGATACTGATTAAATAACTTTCTCTTCAATACTTCATCGTTCCCGATTACAATTTTTCCTTTATACCTTAACAGGCCAGCATGTATAGTGTAATTGGGTATAGCATCAGCAGATAGGGTTAATTGTCTCACTTTTTCCTTACAGGCATCATCATTGTCATAGCTCTTAAGCACCTCGGTTAACCAAGTAGGTAAGACAGTTGTAACAGCCATGTTAATCTCCTCATGTGTTCTTCTAGACAGAGCATCCGCTGCTTTGTTTTCTTTGCCCTTTTTATACTCCACTGTGTAGTTGTATCCCAATAATTTTAATAGAAGCTTGTGTTGCACTCCTTCAGTGATTTTCTGCTCATTGATATACTTTAGACTTTGTTGGTCAGTCCTAATCACTAAAGAGGTGCTTGCAAAGTAATGCTTCCATTTCTTTAGTGCCTCAATTATGGCAATGGCTTCCTTGTCATATGTAGACATAGCAGCAGCCTTTGCTCCTATAGCCTTGCTCATGAATGCAATTGGGTGGTGGTCTTGTATTAGGACAGCCCCAATTCCTGAACCACTAGCGTCAGCTTCTAACACAAATGGTTTGGTATAATCTGGTAAGGCCAAAACAGGGGCTTGAGTCATTGCGGCCTTGAGAGTATTGAAAGCTGAATTTTGCTCAGCTTGCCAAACAAATGCATTTTTCTTTAATGCATCAAAAAGTGGCTTGCAGATGACCCCATAATTCTTTATAAATCTTCTATAATAACCAGTGAGCCCAAGAAATCCCCTTAACTATGAAACATTAATGGGGGTCTCCCAATTCAGTATGTCTCTGATCTTCCCTTCATCGGTGGACACTCCAGGTGGTGTGATGACATGCCCCAAATACTCCACCTTTTCCTGTCCAAAGGTGCATTTGCTCCTTTTTGCATAGAGTTTGTTCTCCTTCAGCACTTGAAGAACTTGAGTAATGTGCTCTTTGTGGTCATTCCAGTTTTTGCTGTAAATTAAAATATCGTCAAAGAAAACCAGGGCAAACTTCCTTAAAAATTTCTTCAATATGGTGTTCATTAGGGCCTGAAATGTTGCTGGGGCATTTGTCAACCCAAATGGCATGACCAAATACTCAAAATGGCCTAAAAAGGTGGTGAATGCTGTTTTATGAATGTCGTCTTCTTTCATCCTAATTTGGTGATATCCAGATCTTAAATCAATTTTGGAAAAAAAAATTGGCCCCATGTAACTCATCCAGCAAATCTTCTATAATGGGAATAGGGTACTTGTTTTTTATGGTATTAGCGTTGAGCTGTCTATAATCAACACATAGCCTCCAGCTACCATCCTTCTTCCTGACTAATATGGCTGGAGAAGAAAAAGAGCTAGCACTGGTCCTTATCTCTCCTGAGTTTAAGAGTTGTTCCACCAACTCCATCATAGCCTTCTTCTTGTAGTGTGGCACTCGATACCCTCTCTGATTAACCGCTTCGCCTTCATTTTTCAAAGGGATGGAATGATCGCAATCCCTTTTTGGTGGGAGTCCTTCAGGTTCCTGGAAAACTTCAGCATATTTGTCCAAAATTATAGTAATTTCCGGGTGAACATCAATCTGCACAATGCTTTTACTTTCCTTAAGACTGAATATGGCTCCCATTACTCCCTTGTTCATTAGCTTCTGCAATTTTTCCACGCTTACCAAGCAGTGTTTACTGTCGACTGTTTCATCCTTAAGGGTTATCACCCTTTGTTGAGCATCCCTCAGGGCCAATGTTCTAGTTTTTAGGTTGATGCTCACAGGGCTATATGCATAAAGCCAATCAGCTCCTAGGATGATATCATATCCCTTTAGTTCCAGTAACTTAAAGTCATTGGTGAAGGAGTTTGCTTGAATCCAATACTGGCAATTCTTACATTCTGCCGTACTTAACAGCCTTTGACCGTTTGCCACTTGGACAGTCATGGTCTCACTAGGTTGAATATTCAAGGAAGCCTTTCTAGCAAATGTAGGATCAATGAAATTTATACTACTCCCACTGTCCACTAAGGCCGTTCCCCAAGCCTTACCACATCTCACCTTCAGTGTGAAAGTGTGTTTCTCTAAACCACTCCCATGTATAGCATGTAAAGAGAGTTGTAGTATTTCTTCTTCCTGTTGTGCAGCAATATGTTCTTCCTCATGATCCACTCCTTCTATGCAGTCCTGACTCTCTTCCTGTGCTGGTTCCACTGTTTCCATGGATTTCAATTGTTGATTCATTTTGCAAACCAGTTTGTGCCCAGGAACCCATTTTTCTCCACATCTGAAGCATTTGTCACTTAACTCTTTCTTCCTAGTCTCACCCATTGGTTTGTTGTTTGACAAGGTGCTTTCAGCTGGCCCTTGCCTATTGACAGGAGCATTTCCTTCCAATGATCTCTGAGGTTTGTAAGAGTAATTCCCATAACTCGAGTAATTCTTTTTCACAGGATTAGGCCCTTCTAAATTTCTTGCCATCCAATAGGCTTCAGCCAAGTTCTGAGGTTTGAGTAGATGGGTAATATTCCTGAGAGGATCCTGCAGACCAGCAATAAAGCTCTTCATAAAATACCCTTCAGTCAGTTCAGGATTACCTCTTTTGACTAATCCCATGGCACTCTCAAATTGGTCAATGTAATCAGACACGGTTTTGTGATGCTTAACTGAATGAAAGGTGGATATGACATCACAGTCTGATTTTTGACTGAACCTGTTCATTAACATCACACTTAGCTGATCCCAAGAAATGACATCAGTTTGTATGTCATTACTCTCTAGCCATTCTTCTGCCCTCCCAACAAAATAGATGGTTGCAATGGCCACCCACTGTTCTCGGGAAACTTGTGTCAACTTGAAAAATTTCTCAGCTTTTTTAACCCAATATTCCACTTGATCTCCACTGAACTCTGGAAAGGATAAATTAGGTCCTCTAGCCCAATTCCTCGATGCTTGTTCCAACCCCCTATTCCTTTACACACTTCTGTCTTCCATCCATGTTTCTTCAGGAATTCTGGCCATGTTTCCAGACGCATGAAGGTTACTCCTAGGTCTGTTTGGGTTTTCCAGCAAGGGTGGGGAAAGATTGCTTAACAACACATGAGTAGATCTATTTGTAGTAGGACCACTACCCCCTGGAGTGTCAAAACTAGCATGAGAAGACCTGATATTTGGAGTGTGACCAGTAAGGTTTTCTTCCCTTCCCCTGGAACTATGATCTGTGGGTTCCCCAGTTGGTCCACTGTTGTTCTGGATAATAGCCTTCACCGCCTCCAATAAAACATCCATCTTTTGGCTAAGCTCGTCATTGAACTTCTCTTGTTCTGTTCGGGCCACACGAAAACCTTCCATTTCTTGTCGAAGGGCGTCGATCTCGTCCTTCCGAGCACGATCTGCCTCATCTTCATCACGATTGTCCCCTCTGGTAGGTTTTGTCATCTTCTCAGCTCAAATCACAAATCGGCTCAGGGATTTTACAGAAGCACAAGGCTACAACCCTCACCTATCGCAATCGACTGACGGGAGAAAGAAAGTTCAGGCTTTACACACAGTATTGCACTATGCCACCCGAAATCTTTCAATCTGGACCCGAAGAGACCTGACTCCGCTCTTCCCTACGGTGCTCAGGAATTTTACTAGGAACACTTGCTTCCTAACCCTTGACCGCAAGAAAAACAGCAGGAATCGGCCAAGAACCGATGGCTTTGATACCAATTTGTCGATCTCAAATCCGCACAACGAGCGATGAGCGATTTTGGAGGATTTTGGAGAAATTGGGGTGAGAAATGGAGAACGAACGGGATGAGGATATATTAGATGAGGAGAACGGACGTAGAATCCATTTTACAACTTAGACATAAGAATTACAGACCAAATCCGCTATTTAAGTCATGGTAAAGCAAAAAGCAATGAAAGGTGTGACCGAAAACGACAAAAACGAAGATTACGAGTACAGTAACTACTGGAATGATTTCCTGCCATTGATTGAACATAAACGAAACGGTATGCTTCTTTCTCAGCCGTCCGATGCCCCTCTCCGTTGCTCTTCTCCTTCCTTTGCGTTATAAGTCTTCCTCCTCTGCTTCCTCCTTAGCGAAACATCCTGACACGACTTCAAGCGGATCCTATCTCATTATTGTAGAGCAGTTCGTGTTGGTGGAGTTAAAGAAAAGGACATGTTTTGGGATACGTTCTAGCGAATTCTAATGCTGGCAAGTCCAACGACGATGATGAAGATGCTTGGTGGCAGGTGCTCGGCTTTGTCTTCCTTAATAGTCACCATGATGGTTTTGCAAAATTTCAAGACTATTATTGATATTGATCTTATTTTCCGTCTCTCTATGAGGACAAGGCTGAAGGAGATGGATTAACGTCGGCGGTGATTGCAACAATCTTTGTCTTCGACAGCGATGGCAACCAAAGTGAAGTTAAATGCATAAGTTGCTTTACAATTAGGTCTTTTAAGAACGTTGTTGATGATTTGGCTGATAGCCATGAGTCACTTTGTAACAAGGTGTTTTTGATACGTGAAGGTGTAATCTTTATCCTTTCTTGTAGGAAAAAAAAAAGCACGTTTTTAGCTCCCCCCTCGTGCGTTTTGCTGTTAACAAGTAAAATTGAAGGCCGAACCCTAATGTAAAGCTTGGTTTCAAGCTCTTTCAAAAAAAAAGGTGGACCTCCCAGGCAAAAAACACGTCAGAAGCAGCCTAAAAAGGTTCATCGTCTAGTCTAGTTGATTTCTCTTGGTTACTGCGGGTCACTCATTCAGTGATTCGCAAGCCTAGCCAATGTGGAGATAGAGCACCTCATCATTCCAATGGACAACCGAAACGATGGGTTCTTGACACGAGAAAGGAAAGAAGAATTTCTATTTGATGGTAGCAGAGCCAGATACCTAGAGGATAAGCAACACAGTGATCATTACAAAAACTTTATTTCGTATTAACTACGAGCTAGGCATGGAGATTGGAGATACACATAATATACAATACAATGCTCCATGTTCCTGCTCTTGTCCAGTCCTAACATCGGGAAGCTGATCAGTTCTCCCGTTACGAGTTTTACAGACAACATTGACAGACACACGCAGATTATTCAGTGCAGGTTAATTCATGGCAACAGATGAGCTTGGAAAACTGCAGGTCAAGTACTTCGATGATAGCGCAGCAAAAGAGACGTCTGTTGCTGGCTCAGTGATATAGCTTGTTCAGATCATCTTTAAATTTGGTCTTTATCGGCTCTCTCTTCAGTTTAAGTGCGGCAGTCACCAGCCCAGACTCTGGAGTCCATGGTTCAGGCAGCAATAAAATCTTTGCCGGTATCTCAAATTTCTCAAGTCTCGCGGCTTTTGCGGCCTGCGAAATTGGAGCATGTTTAAAATCGCTGGAATTTGTGACTTACATGAAGGCTACAGAAATAGTGCTATAACATAAATAACAGTATATTTTTACCAGCTTTGTTTTCACTAGGACAACCGGCATAACAAAATCTTATTTAGTATCTGTTGTGGAACCACAAAAACTTTAGTTTTGTACATAGTGTACTCCCAGGTCTGCAAAACTTAAGCACCTCAAGAAGCAGCCTAATATATGGGGCCAAAAAGAGTTTGATACCCACAGTTACGATCCTCGATATAAAATCTATCCTCATAGTTGCATCAAAAGGTCTATTGGAATCGGTCCCAGCTATCATTGTAGAGCTGGTAAAATACATTACCATTGGCACTTTACCTTAACCCCTTGATACCTACAGCATTACATATAGCTATCCCATCTTTTCAGCCAGAACAACAAAGACATTCGGTTGATAGCAACATTACTTTTAATTATCAAAACACAACCTGGATGTGTACCGTTTACCTATGTTGACTGCAATATTTGGTTACAATATGTGCCCACTATGGTATAAAAAATTCAGTGAAGCTATTAATATGACCTTAATGGTTAAACTAGACAATACAAAAATACCGCACTCTTCGAAATGCAAAAGGAAGTGCTTTCTAATTTGTTAGTGCAAGCTGGCAACCCTGCTAGTGCAAAGCTTAATTTTATACACATAATGATACGTAGAAGAACTCAATTTTAATCGAATCTAACCTTCGATAAAGATTGTTGAACCTCCTTAATGGCTTGACCATTGTGGCACAGCTCTTCAAAGCTTTTATAGTTTATTCCTGAATTTTGAGCCCACTTCTCCAAGGCCTGGTGTGCTGGCACTACCAGAGCAACACAGTAACTATGAAATGGATCAGCATAAACCATGATGCTATCAACATAATTGCTTGTTGACAAAACTGATTCGACCTGCAGATAGAGAGGGGGAGAGAGAGAGAGAGAGAGTTAATTAAATTGTAAACATAATACTCATGGAAATACGTATTCTTTGTAACAAACCTTGCCAAGAGATACGTATTCTCCATGCTGAAGTTTTACTATATCCTTTTTCCTGTCAATGATCTCAAGGCACCCATCAGGGTGAAACTGGCCAATATCTCCGGTGAAAAACCAGCGAATTCCCTTCTCATCCACCTGGAGGACACATTAAACAATGATGAAATGAAATATTGTGCTCAACAACGACAGGTGTTCTGGTAATAAACCTACCTTGTACGCTTCATTTGTTTTTACTTCATTGTTGAAATAACCGTTTGTTATACTGTATCCACCAAGTACAACCTCCCCTCGGGGCATAGGAGAATCAGAAATCATGTAGCCACCTTCTTCCCACGAAACAAGCTATTCGTTTGACCACACACACAAAAAAGAAGGATAATTAGATGCCTAGTCATGTTGATGCAAGAACAAAAACAAATCTCCCAGGACAAAATGAAAGGCTTCACAGTGAAGCTAGTTAGGGAATTGGCATCTAATGTATGATTGGCTTAAATAATTCTACACAAAAAAATCTGTACATGCCACTGAAGAATTTAAAGAATACCAGCTACAAGGCATACAAAGTGTTTCCAGATCAAGATTTCAGCAAGACAACAGTGACAAGCTTGAATACCATCTATTTTGTTGGATTCATTTGATTATCATTCTTCACATTAGCATCAACTGTATTTGTTAACTACTATTAAGAATACATCAAAGCAGCCGATTGTTCATCTGCATAAGACACAAACCTTGACATAGCAACAAGGAAGACACAACTTTTTTACAGGTTATTTTCAGAGTCTACTGGCTGCGACACTAGGCATTATTGCAGAAGGAGCTTGACAAAGAGGAGATCAGCAAGGCATGTCGATGGACGTCTTCGCTATGGAAATATTCAATAACCATGGGTGGAGATTTAATAATAGGCTTCACTAAGGCCCTGTTGATCTGAACGGCTGAACAGCTGAAAGGCTAAAATAACTGAACTTCGAGAGCTTCTCGAGATAGTCTCGAGATTTGGATCCATTTCATTTGACTTGCTTTTTAAAGCGCTAGGACCCACCTTCAAAACAGCGAAAAAACGGACTCAAAAAATTCAAAGCATGTCTTTTTAAAACGTAGATAAGTCGTTAAGCAGTTAAGCCGTTAAGCTGAAAAGAACTGGGCCTAAGACTGATTTAATTTATTTTGTATTGTTGATGGTCCAACTCTATTATGAACTAAATTTGTAATAAGTACTTTGGCCGCATACATCGCAGGACATGAGTCAGGATTTATTTCCATTATCTGAAAAACAAACCTTGACATAGCAACAAGGAAGAGGTGGGCCAACACGACCCACAGTTGTGTCGTCCCATTCAGTGAACGTTGCTCCAGCACAAGTCTCAGTCAATCCATAGCCTTGACCTACTGGGACACTGCAACACCAATTAAGTAATGCATAAGCTCAAAAACAAATGCAGCACTTTAGTACCTTACACCATCAGGAAAGCTCATCAGCCTGTAAACATGAATAGATATAACATTGTAATCTACAAGGGTCATCTGTTCAATACACTAGAGATCCTCAGCTTTCAATTGACAAAGTAGCTCAGAATAAAAACCTAAGTCCTGTCACCTGTGAATAGTTTTCCCTTCAATACAATCAAACAGATAAATTATAAAAAAAGGCTAAATGCATAGCCTACTACAAATAAATTCGAATTCATACATCAACAGTCCCTACAGCCTTCCAAGAAGTGCATGGATTGAACAAGAAGCTTCCACAAGCTAAGTTCATTCAATAATCTATTTTTTTAACTAAGGTCTTAGATAAGCTTAAGCTGTATTTGTAACAACAAGCATGAGAAATACAATTATGTCAACTAGCATTAGATTTGGTATGATGATAAACTTAGATAAGGAATTACCCCAAACATATATTCATAAATCTTTGTGTCTCAGTTGATAGAGGTGCACCACCACAAAGTACAAATCTTATGTGTCCTCCAAGCATGGACCGAATTGGTTTAAAAATGACATTATCCCATATCATCCTCTCTGGCGCCCAAGATCCAAACCAACTTCCTTCAATTGCGGCAAGGTTTCTCTTATACGCAACATCGAATAGCATTTTTGTCAGGCCACCTTTCTCACCAACCTGAAACAGAATGTAACTGCATGATTCATGGATTAAAACCATATATTACAATCACATGGTAATACTAGTTGACAGAATACTTCTGACAGCATAATTCATGCCATTAATTCAATCACTGCTATTATGCATATCTAATATAAAGTCTACTAAAAAGTATGTAATCATCTCTAACTGTGGGGTCAATAGTTGACTCCTCAGTGACTTTGGAGAACTGGACAGGATCCATCTCAGCCTCATGAAACTAGAGCACTGCTGCTTGAATCGTGATCACCTCCGATCATTTTACCCTCAACATACAAAAAGTTCCAAGATATGCCTCAAGATAATAAAAGGTCTTGTTGAAGTCATCTGTCATGGAGCTAATCAAAGGAAGATGTAAAAAAAATATTCAGAATTTTTGGAGTTCTTTATGCACAATCAGACAATTTTGAAACTATGGCAAAATCTAAATTAGATATTTTATTAAATTTGAATACACACATCAACCACATCGACATGGAAAAATTGACAATTGCAAATTTACTCCAAGATGCAAGGATGATAGTGCATATTGCTGAGATGGATAAGCCACGCATGAATTTACAGTTCAGAAAAGAAGTTTGTGAACCTTCTTAAACACTGCATCTCGTATGCGATCCAAAATTGCAGGAACTGAAACCATAAGAGTAGGTTCCAATACAGAAACATCTCCTTTTGTGCCTTTCTTTATTTTATTGGATGTATCAGTCATAGTCAGAGCTGATCCGTATCCAATAGCAACACCAGAAGCTAACATGACAGTCTGGACAAACAAGACAACATGTCACCAAAAATATTCACAGCTTTGATGAAGATATGTCTATGAGTTCCAAAATGTCACCTCTGCAGCCAGTTCAAAGACATGAGCCAACGGAAGGTACGCCAGATAAACATCTCTTGTGCCCAGTTTTGGAACGATTGTCATCACTGCTGCTGTTGTGGCCACCATGTTTCCATGTGTAATCATTACACCCTATGTCAATAAGAGACGCTACATTAAATTAAGAAAGACACAATAACATCAAGTGTGCTCACCATCCCCCCCCCCCACAAAAAAAAAAAAAAAAAAATCGCCACAACAACAAAATCTCATGTACCATACCTTTGACCTCCTTAATTGGATAAGAAAGCTTTATTGTCTCGTTTTGGGAAGAAAAAAAGGTGCAACATTAACATGCATAGGCCAAAAATGAGCCCCTAGTAACTAGTATGCTTAATTGCTACTCCCTCCGTCCCAAAATATAGGGCGTATAAAATTTTTCATCAAGGCCAAGAAATGGTGTTTAAGAGAGTAAATCATCTTTAATTATCTCGTTACTCGAAACATGCATCTCCTTCCCATGCACTTAATTAATAGCTTTAATAGCTAAAGCTAGCAAAAGCATGCACTTTATAGTGTGAATAGCTTAACTATGAGTTAATTGCTCGTCTTTCCCAAGGAAATAATGGGAAAATGCCTTAAATTATGGGACAACTCAAAAAACTTATGCGCCCTTTATATTGGGACGGAGGGAGTAACATTTAGGTCACCGTTTGCGGATCCAGAACTTGTATAAATATTGAAGTGGCTTTGCACATCAGTTAACCAAACATGTAAAATATGTTGTGCTAAAAACTTTCCATCTCGAGCCAGTTAACTTGGCACCTATTAGTCTAGTGAACAGAATTACATATATACAGTAGCAATGATTTGGTACACAAGAAACACCAAAAAAAAAATTGCTATATCTTGTCACTAGCACTTCATAAACATTAAAACAACATTTTGTCACTCAACTTTCACTAGGTTTATTTGGTCCTCCTAAATTCAAAAGGGCCCAAATGGTCACTTCTGTTTGCTCAAAAAATGAGTATGTTGGCTGATGTGTCAAACCATGAGAATAATGTCATGGCATCTCTTCCCAATTCTCTCAGGTTGCATGCAAAAGAGCAAAATGCTTTCTTTACAAGATTGCTTGATGCTTGTGAGCAAGTAAAATGGACATAAGCAGGAGGTTTGGATTGATAATAAATTAATAGTAACATGTATTACTTAACAATAAATAAATGAGTCCTTCCAGATCTTTTACAATGAAGAGATGATAAATACACATCTTTGAATAGAAGTGTACCTTGGGGAGGCCAGTACTTCCACTTGTATACATAATAACTGCTGTATCAGTGCTTGAAGGTAATCTTGCATCTGCATGTGATGTTTTGCCCAATTCTTCAACTTCACTGAAAGATAATGTTGTCCAGTGTTTCATTTGACTGAGTGTATCAGCCTCCACAGGTTCATCCTCAATATAGATAATATGCCTAATACTCTGCAGCTTGGAACTAATTGCAATCAGTTTCTTAAGTTGCTTTGAATCACATATAAGAGTTGAAACCTGTGTCTGAAATCCAACAATAAAACAACTCAGTTACTCGGATGTAAAAGCAGTACAATTGCTGCTCAATAAAGATTAATTTCTACCAAAGTGTAATACCCAACTATAGAACATCTTTCAACACTTTGGATAAATTTATGTTGTTCTTGTTTGAAGGTCGGATAAAATATAATGATGACTACATAAAAATACTGCACAAAACTACCCCACATGGATTGTACCTCATTTAGAGAATGCACCAAAGCATCCTCACCAAGAGATGCATAGATTGTGACCACTGTCAAATTTTGTCGAAAGCATCCCTGACACAAGAAATTTAGTTGTTGTCATACAGTTTCATAGGTTCAACCAAATGTATTGAAACAATGTTATAGAATAATAAGATCACCTGAGCAGCGACAATCCACTCAGCTCTTGTATCAGAAAAGATAGCTGCATGACTATCTAGTTGGTGACCCATCTTTATTAAACCAGACGCAAAATGACACGCACGATTAAATGCTTCTGTATATGTGTTCCATTCATATTCACCAAGATGCAATTTCTCAAACTTCCTTCCATCAGAAGATTCCACAAATTCCCTATTAATTAGCTTCCTTGTGCCAAGGCATCGTTGCTGAGGATACCTTTTGCTAGCCATCTCAAATAAAGCTGCCAATGTGGTGGCACCCTCCCATGGAACTTGAATTAAGGAGGGAAATCTACTGTTCCGCATTGCAAGGCCAGCCTCGCCGCCCACATCAGCTTGAACTGCCCTTTGCTTTGCCTTTTTACCGAATATTGAAGCAAGCAAGATTGGAATGACAATAGCAACAAGAAGAGCACCAATAACTCCATGCAGACCATACTCTTTCACCAGTGGCACATCGCTTGTGGCAATTCTTTGTAGAATGGGCATGTTTGAATTCTCGAATGTAAATTTTTACTATGGCTTTATGCTATATCAGGAACATCACCTGTAGCAATTCATAAGCTTTAGTACATAAAAGTAAACATATTAATCAGAACATTGGTATGTTACGAAAAGTAATAATTACATCATGCTTAACTGTATATATAACTGCCTTGGATAGGGGAATTCAATGCAACTAGAGTGAGTGCAGCATAGGTAAATGGCCACACAATAACGCAGTATCACCTCTATTGCTAAAACTAGGCATCATAACAGAAAGGAAAATATTTAGTTAAGGAATAATATTTTGGAAGTAATATTTCATTTTCAAAAATATAAAATCATTGAATGCTTTCAATCAGCATTAGTACAGCATATATTACTAAGTATTACTATGCATGTTTAGAAGTATCCTTTGTATAGTGTGTTTTCTGCTATTTGCTCTAGCATTGTTCATATCTTCTTGTGGCCCACTGAATATATGTGCTCATTCCAAAAAATGTCTAGGCAAGAACCATCTAAAGTGCAACAAATAATAAATTTCAAATATTTCTTTTTTAGACTAACAGCAATATAATTTCTTAAAGTGCAAGCTCTCAGAGAGTACAATGATTGTTTATAGATTTTATTACAGAAATGCAAGCTGACCTGTAGAAGCAGCATAAGAAGCCAGAAAAGTCAAAACAGATTTGGTAGATGCCTGCTTCAGGGCAAAGCAAAGAATCTGACAAATATATTATGAAAAAGATGTAAGTGGATCATATAGCTGGAACCTTATGATGAAAAGAAAAGTAAATTGGGTGGCAAATAAAATTTCAATAAATGTAAACGTCTGCCTCCTGGTCTGCCCACAGGACCTTTGGGGTTGCAATGGTGTCCAGAGCCATAGCTACTTAAGTAAACGCCAATCCAAATGGAAAAATATTCCTGCTTGTAGAACATAGATTGAACTCCAGGTTCATAACAATCACCTATTCACCTTATATATGGAAGTTAACTGTAGGAGACAAATAATGGAAGACTTGAGAAAAAAGCATTCGATGGGACCACTGGAGGGTTAAAGTTCTAACTGTTCATTCTGTACAGCAGCACAGTCTGTCACCTTAAAGGCAGTCCTTGCATCAAGAAGCACATGATTCTATCTGCGTGGGGAAGGGCTCTCACAAAGCATCAATCCGATATGATTCATATTTCCGGCGGCCCGATTAGAGTAAAACAACTCCCCGTTCTGATCTGATCGGATCGTGTCCACTAGTTTTCTGCACCTTCCTCGTGGCACAACAGAGTAGCAGCCAGCAAATTCCTACCTACACGATTTCTTTCCATTTGGAGCTGTCCTAATTACCCTTTTCTAATCACCAAAGGTTCACGTGGCTACATTAATTACGCTCATCCGCCTAACGCGGACGGCGACGGGGGCAGGAAAATAAACTGCAATCACTAGTAAAAATCGGCGATAAAGAATTGCTTAAAGAAACCGCAACAAACAGAACGGATCGGGGTGGGAGGGAAAGAAAGGTTCGGGCTTGTGTGATCGCTCGCGGCAGAGAGACGATCCCCAAGAACGGAACGGCAGCGCGGCGATTGGAGCAAGCAAGCAAGCGGCCAGGGGCGCCCTTACCGAGGAAAGAAGAGACGAGTCCAGATGCCGGAGGACGACGGTGAGGCCTCCCCTAGGAGGGGAGAAAATTGAAATCGAAAGCCCTTGGCTTTGGAGGCGGCGGTGGCGGTGGCGTGGCGCTCTCGATCTCGGTGGAAGGAGTCGTCGTGCCAGCGCGCGGAGAAGGGGGAGGGATCAAGATCGAGGTGGGTGCTGCGTGGCTTTGCTTGGCGTGAGTTTGCAGGGGAAATGGGAGGAGACGAAGAGGAGGAGGACAGGTGTAAAGGCCACAGGCCTCGGGGTGTTTTTTCAGCGTTGCTTTCGGGGAGGCGAAAGCTGCACCGCCAATGCCAAGAGTGACGTTTATTCCATCCTGTCCGTACCTCCCTTGAAAGGTCCTCGCCAATCCACCGTCCTCCGCTTAAGTTTATCCGGAGTGCTCTTCGCGGCCGATTCCTTTTCAACATAGACAATAAAAATCGTTCTATTTTTTTATTTCAGATGCAGGTTTTGACAAGTTTTATGACCAAAGATGCTCGCTCGGTGGTTGCAGTTGACACTGGAATAGTGATGACTAATCGTAGCAACTTGTCAACCATTTGATAAATCAAAGCTTTACCTGTTTTAGCTAGTCCATGAGTCAAATCAGCGAGAGAGGGCAAGTACTGCAGCCGTAGGTTGGATGGTTGCATACATCAAGTTGAAAGTGTGGTAGTTGGCATTCAACTGATCAGCTCTTTCTCGGTTAGAAAAAACGTTGGGGTCGAACGTGTCCACCAAAGTGCATATCTTTGAAATATCAAATGTATCACGCCTTGAATCCAAGAATGCACAAAGAGTTAGAAGCTCTGTTGCTTGAGACTAAAATGATCATTCAACTTAACCAACTGTTAATCTATTGCAACATTAAAATACATCTACACTGTAAATGGGGGTATTTAATTTTTTTATTGATGGGGGCAGGCCCCTGCCAGCCCCCTTGTCTCCGCCACCGCTGGTCAGAATATCAACATATTGAGGATGGCTGCGTGAAATATGTTGCACTCAAATTCGAAGCATAGATGATTTGGGACGAAGACCGCCAAAGATGCTACGGATCAACACAGAGAAAAGAGGAAGCAAATTTTCATAAATAACAGTAGATTACTCCCTTTGTCACGAGATGGCAGTCATTTTAAACTTGTCCTACGTTAAAGTTTTAAAATTTTATCTATAGAAACTTTTAAACTATTCAGATCAATAAATTGAAAATCATCTTGAAAAGAACTTTCATGATGTTATAATTTTTAATGCATTATAAATAAAATTCTAAAAAATTTGTGGTCAAAGTAGTACTTTGGAGATCGTGTCAATGTCCAAACGACTATTATTGCATAATGGAGGGAGTATATTATGAAAATCTCTTTGAGGAGTCATGATCGTACCCTAGGCTTGCTGCTTGTGCCACGGTCGCACAATGGACCCACCATCCATCCTTCTACCTAAAATCAACCACTCGAACTCTCTTTGTTTTGGATTCAATCTCTCTGAGCTCCCTCTTGCATAAATTTGGCTTGCCTGAGACATCTCCTAAATAGATCTGACCACCCCAATCAACTTCTCACACGGATAAAGCAGCCACAAGCTCGTTGTCTAGTTGGGTTGCCACTGTTGATGCTCCCGACCATCTCACATCCTAAGGCATCTCCATCTTGTGCCTACCGAGGCAGCTAGGTTTGGCCTACGACAAAAGGCCGTTTGCGGGTGTTTCCTGTAATACTCTGTGGCCTTTGGTCCATCTTTTGGCCCGGCCCACTCGTGGGCTTAAGAGACCCAGTGAGATAGGGAGACTCGAACTCCTCTCTCCCCCTCCTGCTGGACGCCGCCTCCCAGTCGGCGCCGTCTCCCATAGCCGCCACTGCCGCCTCCTTCCAGCCAGCGCTGCCACCTCAAGCCGCCGTCGTCGCTGCTCCGGCCAGGAGCAAGGAAGGGAAGGAGTAGAGGAGAGGAGGGAGAGGAAGGAGAAGGGAGGGGAAGAGGAAGGTAAGATAGATGAGTTAGGGTTTGAGATTGTGTCTCGATTCTTATTGATTTGTCTAGGGATGATGAAGTTGTTTATATTCTCATGATCTTCGCTAACTAGATGCTAATTTTCCTAATTAATAGGAGTGAATCCTTGTAGGTGAGGGTTTAGTAGATCGATTGCTTCAGCAGTATGTTTATTCATTAAATTGGTTTAAATCCATTGGGAATTAGACTTTGGCCATATTACGAAAGTTGTAGGTATCGAAATTATCTTTCTGTAGAGTCCAAGAACGCGAGTTTCGGACTTACGGTTTGGTCGTTATGGTCGTTTTAAGCTGCTGTCCAGATTGTAATTTATATGAATTTTGAATTTTAGAAATGGTTGCTAAGGGGGTTTAGCTGATTCTAGATGGCCATGAGTTAGTGCTAGTTGGTAACTATCTCCCTCGCTTGCTGGGGCGTTGATTTGGGGAGTTTTATTGTAGGGAGCGCTGCTTCGGGGTCGGTTCCACCTGCAGCTCATTTAGCATCGTTTGGGAGAAGAGGCAAGTGCATATTTCAGTGTTGGTGATCCTTTTGGGATACACCGTATGTTTTGAATGCTTACTTATATTTTGTGCTGATGATATACTAATGATATGAGCTGGTTTGATGGTAAATATTTTATAAGAATTAACCATGCATTTGCATCTATGAGCATGATGATGGCATGAAAGACCTACTTCGGTAGGCACCCCCACGGGATGGCGGGGTAGACTTGCTTCAGCGGTCAACCTACACGGGATGGAGTGTAGGGTGTGACACCGACGGGTGTACACTCAGCGGTACCGGTACACGCATATGAGATATGAGCATGAGCATATGCATTGCATGATCGCATATCAAATTATGAAGAAGATATGTTCCAATGCCTTTTGCTATTTTAGATAAAGATATAATCTGTCTTGTTTATGTACTTGCTGAGTTTTATACTCACTCTTGCTTTCTATGTTTTTTTAGGTGACCATTGAAGCATGCATGGGATGGGCGTAGTTCACTGTTGCTACACACACGTTAAACTACACATTCAAATCTTAGTGATTCAAATAAATTTAGTTGCTTGATATTAGAGCTTGGAAACGTTAGTTTTCATTCATTGGTTAAATATTAATTTGGATCGTTATTGTTTGGTGTTGATTAAATTTAATGCTTGGATGGTACCTTAATTAGGTTTAAAGGTTTCAAGATAGTTCTGTTTTAAATTGGTGTGATGGCTTAATATTGTGAAATTACGAATCTTCTGTGCAAAAATGACCAATTTGCAGAGGATATGCTGTCGAAATTTTCTATGAGGTATTGTTTTGTATGCTGTATTCATAGCACTTGAGCCTGGTTAGGTTGGGGTGTTACATTTCCTATGAGCCATGACAACATATTGTTCTTTCATCGTATAGTCTAGCTTCAGTGTTGGCGCATCCAACAAAACTGGTGGAGGCCGCATCCTGAAAGCTTGGCAAGCTTGGATGCAATCATCCACACAACATTTCAAATGTTTTTTTCTTTCTAATGTGTCGATGAGGGAAGCGATAGTGACCCTATATATCAAATTTGGAGTTATCGAAGAGTAGTGGGCAACAACAGTGGGGGACCGACACACAAGGACCTAAAATTAAGGTCGCTAGGGTAGTGTGAGGATGGGGACTGAAAACAATAAGTATGATGAAGGGGCATAGGTAGATGGGTCTACAGAGTTGACAATGATGGTGAAATGTCCAAGGCACTTCGGTAAGAGGAAGGAGAAGGAGATGGGTGTGATGGGGGAAGAGGCAATGTTGGAGAGAACATGGGGGTGTAGCTCTCAGAGAAACCGATCAGGCGAGGAGGTGTCGTCAAAAGGGTGGGAGATACGGGTGGCGCTGCTCGCAGGATGAGGAGGTGTCGTTGAAGGTGATGGATTTAGAGGTACAAATCATTGGTGATGATGGGATAGGGATTTGGTGGTAGAGTATCGCATTGCTGGCCAAGTGCCCCTTCAATGAGAAGCGGGGGGAAGAGAGAAGGCCGAAGGGAGAGAGACAAAGAAGAGAGTTCAGTGAAACGGCTTATCCATGGAACCAATGCATAAAATGCTTTTATGTTCTGTCTATGTGACAATATTACTTCATGTGAGCGATTCTAATGACAAAATCAGACTCAAAATCGTTTGGAGTGGGTTATGGCCAACACTTTTTATATTCGTGGCATTTGAGAGTTGAAATGGACTTTTTAATTTTTTTTATGTCATACTTAAACCGTCTGTTTTTTTGCTTCATTTTCCCTGTATCCAAGCGATCGTATCCCAAAGAGATGATTCTGCGGTTTCTCCCCCCTGTACGGATGATGCATGTCGCCCATGAAGTCTGCATAGGACCCGTATAATAAATTTCATCTGTGCTCACGACACCGTACAGTTCAGTACAGCATTCCAGAGTCCAGAGGGATCCACGAAACCAAAGCCCCGACAGCCTGCGGACCGGAGAGCAGAGCAGAGGGGCATCCCCGACTTTTAAATCCTGCGAGCCCTCCCGCATCTTTCGAATCTCCGGCATTCATCATTCACTCCATCCACGGCGGCGCACCGCATTCCATTCCCACCTCCAAAGGCGCCACCTTTTTCGAATCCTTTTCGCCTCCGACCGCATGCCATCACGCTCTCAGCCTGCCCCCCTCGCCGTCGCTGCAGATTCGTGAAGCGGATTCTTCGATCCGAGTCGGCGGGCTCAGGCAGGCCGTGGTGAGCCTACTTCCCTCCCACGCTTCCTCGCCGGGCGAGACGCTGCTGTTCTTGGTTGTGTTTGTGTGTTCCTCAGTCGCCCTCTGGTAAAATCGCGCAATGGTGTTCATCCCGCGGTGTTATATACTTGTATGCGCATTATTCTCTCTAAAAATTTCAATTTTTTTTATTTGTCTGCACAGTCCTATGATGCTGTAGCTTGTTTTCCGCGTGCTCCCACCTGAAGGTCGTCTCCCTTGCATTCCTCGCGGTATCTTGTTTGGCTCGGTTTCCCCGCTTGTCCTCTGGAAGTAGAACAGGTTTGATCTGCTCATCCTGCAGTTGTTTTAATATCGCTCTGCGTTGTTCCCTCCGGTCGTTTTCTTGCTACACGGTTCATCAGTTCATCTCGTGCTTCTGTGTTTCCAGACAAAATTGGATGTGCCTTTAGATCCTAATTGATGTGATGTTTTAGGAAAACTCCAAAACGGTGCAGTGTTATTCGGTCATTTCTAGGAGGTGAATTGTTAGAAAAGGGTAGAGTCAATTAAAATGACAACACTGCCGAATAAGAGAGTGGCTGATGCTTAGAGTGGCATATGATTAATTCGACTCCTTTAGGGTGGCAAATCTTATTCCATTCTTTGTTATCTTATTAAGACCAACTAATTTGAAAATTTATGTATTTAGCAGCCTCTTAACATGAAATGCACTTGAAAGTCTTGACCACACTGTTAATGAGGGTCAGAATCAAGATTTTACTTGTTTACATCAGGAATTACTATAACTTGATATTGGTAGCTTAACTTAAGCTCTGCCTTTTTCTGTGCTTTCACATAGATTAGTTTACATAATCACGTCCTTATAAGGTTTATAGTTTACCCGATGTTACCTGTAGGTGACTAAAGAAACAACAGACATACTGACGTACAGTATGATTTGAACATTCTAATCTTCTAGCTGTTGAAGGCCCCAATTGAATTAAATGGCATATAACCATATACACTTTGCTTGTGGTTTTTTTTCCCACAAGGAATTTGATAGGTGGAATTACCCTCGTAACAAACAAATTAGGTATATCGTTTTGCTTTTACTCAGCCATAAATTAGAGTCTATATGTGCAAATTACCAAGGGTACGTCAGGACATGATGTTTGAATAATTTTTCTCAGCATCACTTACATCTGCTCTTCAAGTTGACGTATCAAGATATATTTTGTTGTCACAATGGACGGCTTCTTTAAATAGGAATGAAAAGTTACATATAAAAGGACTAATTTAATCTGTTTTAGCAGTTACTGCAGTTTCATCATGTTAATAACACAGAAAAAAATACTTTTATCCTGTTTAAATTTAACATGTCTATAATACTAATTTTTTTTTATCGCAACCATGTTGCATTTCTGTGTGGTTGTCTTGTGTGTGCCGTGTGCATGTATTTTGCTTCCCACTTTAGAGAAACAATGCTTGTGAAGTTGCAGGTTGTGCATGGTGCTTCTAAACGCTGAAGCTAAAATTGCCAGCGTTAATTTATAATACATACTCTGTAAAAAGGCATCATGTTCTGTATTTATGCTTTGCATATGCTGCTAATTGTAAAATACTTGATCCTGTCATGAAAATATTGTAGCTGAGGAAATACTGAAGCTCTGTTCTTTGGGTAGTTTCAGTGAATGGGGGCTATGGTTGAAGGTCGTGTTGGACCAAGCGAGCTTCACCTGAGGAAGGAACTTACTGCTTTGCGGAAGGCACGCTTCTTGCGAGATCCCGAAACTTGCTCAACATGGAGGTCTCCTTTGAGTTCTAGGTCACTGGTGGCAACGTCTAACATTATACACAATAGGCTTGCCGGTAGTTTACCACCAAAGCACACTGAGTCACCTTCTGCACAATCGAAAAGTGAAAAGAAGCCAAAAAAGGTTTATCTCTACAATTGGAGGCAATATTCTAACAAGTCTTGTGAAAGTGAAATAAAGTTGGATGAGGATGGTGGGCAATTATCTGCTGAGCCTGAGTTTTACGTCGAAAGTCCATGTCATTCTAATGGTGTGGGATCCAAAAGCGAAGCATCTCTGGATGCCCCAATCAATATTTACAGTATTCAAAGCTCCACATCATGTACTCCTGTTAAAAGAATAGCTATGAGGAGCAGGGATTTGGTGTCAAAGAAGGAAAGAAACAGAATTCCAACAGTTTCAAAGTTGCTAGATCTCCATATCAACTCTGGTGAGCAATCTGAGGATGTTGATAACTGCAACTCAGAAATTCACGAAGTATTTCCAGAGGAGGACTACCTTTCTCGCCCAACATCTCCATTTTTTACTTCATGTGGATGTGTCAGCTCTTCCAATCCCTCAAAATTACTAAAAATGGTTCGAAGAGAGAGATCTTCCTTCTCTTGCACCCCTGTTTCAACTAGCTCCTATTACAGGCATAGAAGAGGGAATACTAGCACTATTGATTCTTGGGATGGAAGGACTGCTACTTCTGTTGATGGTGATGAGTCTAACCAGTCAGCATTATGGAGAAGTAAGAGGTCTCGTGCTTCTTGCTACTCATCAAAGACGAGTAAATATAAAAGATCTAAAAGAAGTTATTATTCTCCTTCACTGTCTGATACACTTAGAAGAAAAGGCAGCAGCCTATTATGTGGGAGTCAGGCATTGCATAAGAAGAAAAGGTCTTCTGGATTGATGAAATGGAACCATTCAAGAAAATCCGCCCATGGGATGCCACTATTAAGCGATACATGTGAGTTTGGTTCTTCATTTGATTCATCAAGTGATGAACTCTCAACAAATGCAGGTGAGCTTGATATTGAAGCTTTGAGCCAGTTAGATGGGAGAAGGTGGTCTAGCTGTAAAAGCCTGGATGGTTATGGGATTAATACAGCTGTTCATGGTACAGACAAGGCAATGTCAGACCAGAGAAGTTTGAGCCAGAAGTATAGACCAAGGGTATTTAGTGAAATTGTTGGTCAACATATTATAGCACAATCACTTAACAATGCCATCAAAAGGGAAAGGATAGCGCCGGCATATCTTTTTCAAGGTCCTCGTGGAACAGGGAAAACATTATCTGCGAGGATATTGTCAGTGGCTTTAAGCTGCCTTAACACTGGAGATAACAAACCTTGTGGGGTATGTAAGGAGTGCACAGAATTTTTCAGTGGAAATGCAACTAATCTTATCGAAGTTGATGCTAGTAACAGAAAGAGTATAAACAGAATTAAGCACTTAATAGAAACTATACCACCATCAGCAACTCCATCCCGGTATAAGGTGTTTGTTGTTGATGAATGTCATATGCTGTCATCCAAAGTGTGGTCAGCATTTATGAAATTTCTTGACGAACCATTACCTCGTGTTGTTTTCATATTCATAACAATTGACCCTGGCAAACTGCCTAGGGCTGTCATATCACGTTGTCAGAAGTATGTGTTCTCCAAGATCAAAGATATTGACATCATCTGCCAGTTGAGGAGAATTTGCATGAAGGAAAATCTTGATGTTGAATTAGCAGCTTTAGATCTAATAGCTCTTAATTCAGATGGCTCACTACGAGATGCAGAGACAATGTTACATCGGTTGATTTTGTTGGGGAAAAAGATCACACCTTCACTTGTCAATGATCTGGTAGGTTGCCTTTTAAGATCGGCTGCTACTTTTGAACTAAATATTGATTCGCATAACACAAAAAAGCTGCCTCCTTGTTCGCTGTTTCTACAATTTTTCTGGTTAGTGCATTATTATTTTGTGCGCGTGTGAGGTTTATTTACTGTTCGCCTGTTTGGTATTTACCGTTCCATACATTCTTAATATTTTTTTTACGTTCCATTAGCTTTTCTCAAGCTTCTGCTCCTTAAAATTTTTGGGTGTTGTCTGCTTTTTGTCTGACAGTATGAACATAAACTCTTGATATGAGTATCATTTGACCATATATCTATGCCATGTAACCTTCACTTCTTTTTGAAAAAAATATGAGTTCTATTTCTAAAATGTACCCTATAGATTTGACAATATACCAGATGGTCTGTTTAGTTGATTGAATATTGAATGGAAGGCATCAATACAAGCAACAATAAACTGTTGTTTAGCTCTTCAATACTTCTGCAACAAGAAAATGTGTATAACTACATTATATTAGAAATACTTTTGCAAGTTGAACTTCTTACTTCCTAATAATGGCACTAAATTGCAAATTGTATTTTATTAGGTCGGGGTTGTCTCAGAAGAGAAACTGCTTGATCTTCTGGAGATAGCTATGTCATCAGACACAGCTGAAACAGTCGAAAGGTCCAGAGAATTGATGAATTCTGGCATTGATCCAATAGCATTAATGTCTCAATTAGCTGGGCTCATCATGGACATAATTGCTGGCAACTACAGATTAGCTGATTCTACTTGTAACGGTGTGGCACTTGGTGGTCGAAGTTGTGAGTACTTTCAACTTTGTGGTTGTGCACTTTTGCTTTCTTTCTGTGTTTCGTTCATTTATTCTTTTTTCTTCCTCTTGCTCTTTATTTATTTTTTCACCATAACTATCACATGAATGCTTCCAAAGTTTGTTTTTAATCATGCAATGAACAAGAGCCATGCGATCATATTAAGATGATAGTTGGTAATAATTCTAATGTATCTTGATATCTTTTATTTTAAAAATAATGAATGCTCATTGTTGATGCCCCTTTCAGGAAGAAAATGACACTGAAAATTCTTTGAAAGTGTACACTTTAGCCCAATGTCAGTAAACTAAACCATGAAATGAAATATTGAAATATGATATTATGTGGCGCTGTCAATGTTGTTACAATAGCTATTGTATATATATAAAAAAAATTTAGAAGGGCTAGAATGAGCTGCTCAATTTAATTGGGCCAAAATGGGCTGTGAAATACATGTACAGGAGAAAGACAAATATGTAAAGAGGTCCCTATAGACCTATATAATAGCAAAGAGGTCCTATAAAATAGCTATTCTAACAAATGTTACTGAGAACGTTTATAAAAGATGGCTTCTCTTCTGTTGTTTGTCATTAACGTAATTTTAACTTGAATGTCTTATTGTGGTAGCTTTCTCGACACTTGCTATACTGCACATCCATAAAAGATGCAATTCATTGTTCATTCATTTTACAATCTGTTGATCTATGTTTAAGACCTTTGTTTTTATGTCTTCTGCAGTAACTGATACAGAGTTGGAAAGATTACAACTAGCATTGAAGATTCTTTCAGATGCAGATAAGCAGATAAGGCTTTCAAGTGAGCATTCAACATGGTTCACCGCTGCTCTACTACAGCTTGGTTCTGGTACTTCAGACATGAACCAACCAACAAGTAGCACTAGAGAACACAATAGATCAGTCAATAATGTGACTGAAGCAGTGACAGAGTCATCTGCCTTTGGTGTTTCAAAGAAAACACTTAACCCCAAAACAACAAGTGTGCACTCCAGTCCTCGGGCTCTTGCCTCGTATTCATCTAGATCAGGACTGAACAACAACTTAGTTTATGGAGAATGTAGGTCTGTTGATAGATTTCTGCTGGATTCTACTCAAATGAGTAATTTTTCTCAGCAAAGGACCCTGGTGAATTGGAACTCAGACAACCTGGCCCAGATTTGGATAAGATGCATCGAAAACTGCCACTCCAAGACATTGCAGCAGCTACTTTTTGACCATGGAAATTTAGTATCAGTAAGGCAATGCAAAGGTAAATCCACCTTGTGCTTTCTCATACTTTCTTAATATAATAAAGTGGGTAGTAGCTGCTGAGGTACTCATGATTTTTTTATCACTGCCTCAAATTTATCTTACTAGGTACAATCATCTGCGTGATTGTGAGGCCACATGATTAACAAATAACGATGAAGTCAATAATGGCCTTGTCGATGAAATCGTTAACTTTAGGGTGGCAAATGCATATAGAGATAAGTGTGCTAGATTCAACTTACTGCATATGTGAGGCTCTGGCTGGTATTTGGCCCATGGGCTTCCAGCTCCTTGGTAGTCACAGCTACTAGGCTAAATGATGTGGCTTCAACAGTTCAGAATCTGGATCCCAAAGAACACGAGAAACTAGAGCAGAAATCTGTAAAAGACACTTGCATTGCACCAAGTCACCACCAGTTTGAAAGAATTTAAACTTCTAATTTTGAATATATGATTTGGAGTCTGTATCCAAACATTTTCAGTTTTTATCTTTGCATCTGGAGCTGAATTTGAAATGTTTTAGCTCTGTAATTGTAGTTGTAGTTATGTTTTAGCAGAATGGGATTTTTTACTATTGAATTTTGTTCACTAAAGTAAATGTCCTCATTAAATTCTGAAATATAAAGTAATGGAGATTGAACTAGAAATTCATTTCACTATTCTGTTAAAAACTAACAGTGACTTGATTTAGATCTCTTGAAGTTGAAGGTGAATTAAATCTTCTCTTTCCCTATATGGCTCCTCAGCTATTCAATGGTTTGAAATGAAGAAAGTATTCCATGTTATCGAAGTCAAATTTTGATAAGTTTCATTCTCCAGGCTACGTTGTTGCTTTTATAGCATTTGAGGACTGCAGTATAAAATCTCGAGCTCAAAGATTTTTAAGTAGCATCACAAACTCAATTGAGACAGTACTGGGGTGCAATGTGGAAGTCAGAATGGGTCTACTACCTGAATTGATTTCCATGGGATTAACACTAGAGGCAGGGCCTAAAGTAAGAAGAGTCGAGTCTGATATCTTAAGCTGCTCATCGAATAGTGACCGACTAAAGAAAACTTTGAACACCTCAAGGAGAAGTTTTGATTATTCTGATGAAGTAAAGAAAGAATTGGAGAAGTTCAAAGTTGTTTCAGATGCTAGTGAAAGATTGCAGTCAGCTTCAGTTAATTCTGTAAATTCAGGAATATCCAGAGGACTGGAAGTTCCTATACAGATGTAAAAAATATCAATGCTTGATGAGCAAAGGTTGGAGAGTGCTTGGCTCCAGGCTGTTGAAAAATATACTCCTTGCGTGATTAATCAAGCAATACCTGATAGCAATCCAATTCTGCAGCAAGTTGTTGGCAGCCATACAGACAATGATCTTGCTCATAAGATAAATACTCTTAAGATTGTAGAAAGTTACTGCCCCCGGAAAGACCACAGTGAACAAGGTGACAATGCCTATGCCATTTCACTGAGCAAGTTGCGCAGTGCTAATTACGTGGAAAATTGTGATAAAGAGAGCATGTAAGTATTACCCTTGTGTATAGGCTTTGGTGTTATGCTCGTATAGTCACATCCTACCACTGTCTTGTTCCTTTAATTTTCAAGACATCAATACAGAATTGTGAATATCGTTGCATTTTTCTGTGACGCATTAATATGCAAGGATTTTCTTTCCAATCACAACAACTGTGTAGAAATCAACTTTTTTCCTCTGAAATAAGGTTTGATACTGTTAAAATCCAGCTACTTTTAGAAATTTCTATTAGCATCACTCGTTACCCTGGTCTTGACTCTTGATACATCCATTTTTTGTACGTGCAGTGCTAACGTCAGCTTTCTTGGGGCAATTGTTATGTTATTTGATAATTTTGCTATGAGTTTTTTTTTCTTGCTTGCTTATTAGGGCGTGCTTAATTATGGACGCTTTGAGATAGTCATACGTTAGCTGAGTAATAAATTTTCTTTTAGCAATGGTTGCTACTGTTGGTAGCGTGTTTTTCCATGCTTACTGTTCAAATTTACAGCTGCTCTGAACCTGGAAAACCTGGTTGTCATGGCCTTTTCTCCTGTTGGAATGCCAAAAAATCAGAGAGATTGAAGGTATATTGTTAATTTTGTTTCTGTACTCCTGGGCATTGGCAGCTAACATTAGCCCCATTGTCTGTTAAATGCAGGTGAAGAGACAGAGGGGTGTGAAATCCTCGTAACCTGACAACAGATTATTATGTGTGATGATATGGCAAACCCTGACCCTGGGAATAGAAGAGGCATTCCAAATGTTTGTCTCGCGAAACAACAATTTTTTTTCTTAAAAGAAGTATGAAGACAACTAATTTGTCATCTTTATGCCTGCATTAGATCATTGATCTCATTGTCTGAAATTCATGGAACTCTGATGGTCATATATTTTGTCCTTCTTGTTCTTGATACATGAGTTGGTCGCAGGAACCAGTCTCTGATAGCTTTGGCCTCAGAGGGTAATTTAGTCTGTACGTCAAGCATGTATACCTGCAACTGGAATCTTGATAATATATTCACAAGTTGCTCTAGTCAATTTATGCTGCCTGTATTCTCTGAAAGGAAATTGTTTCTTGTCTAGACAGGCATTTGGTTGTAATGATTTTGCTTCGAAGGTTCGACCATCGAAGAAAATCTCAATGAGTGAAACTGATGTATATAGATTTGCTGTATTGAAACGTATCTAACAGACCTTTATTACATACATTCTTGGGTTATGCCACATACTGAAAAGGTTATTATTCACTCGATCTATATGCTATATTTGAGCTGCAATATTTATCAAGAAGTACTCTGCTACCCTGAGCATCTGAATTTCACCGTTACAAATCTGCCAGAATTCTATGACATGCAAATGTAACAATGTAACTGGCTCTTGCACTTTTGGTGGTCCAGGCACCTAGAGCTAAATCACTTTGTTTCTGTATCAACTTCTGAAAGAATCATACTACAATTTTTATTGGGTATCCTTTCATGCAAAATCAATTCATTTGGCTGAAGCTGCCGGTCATCCAGTCAGGTTGGAGGAGCCAGGTTCAGAGAGGTCAGGGTAGCACTGCTCCATGCCAACGCCGTCGGCGAAGATGTTGCTCCAAGGCCACTGCTGCTGCTGTCCAATGCCGTCCCCTCCTCCGGCGAGCCTCGCCGCCGACGATGGCTGCCGGTTGTCGGGGATGACGTGTTTGCTGGAGCTGATCAGGGCGTTGTTGCTACCGTTGCCGCTGCTGCTGCTGGGGCTGCCGCTGACGTCGCTGGCGCCGGGGAAGTGGTCCTGGGCGCCGCCGATGCGGACGCCGGTGATTAGGAAGCGCCGGTGCGCGGAGACGTAGGGGGTGGCGCTGTGGACGGCGACGTCGCAGCTCCGGCACAGCAGGGCGCGGTCGTCGAGGCAGAAGAAGAAGCCTACCTTCTCCTGTAATTAATTAATTGCACCGGAGGCTGTAAGCAGCAGCATATCAGACCTCGCACACAGATACTGAAAATGGAATGGACCTTAATTTCGAAAGGATAAAAAAAACCGTAGAAAGTCAGAAATCTAGAGAGAGATGGAATCTTGAATTCTCGACCATGGCGACAGCTTGGCATCTCAAATTCCATTCAGGAGAAAAAAAAAAAACTAGCTTGTACTTGAATTCTTGGCTACTTATCTTCTACGGATGGCTTTCATATTTTTTCTTTTTTTTTTAAAAAAAAGAAAAACTCTTCTAGTTTGTAAAAAAACTGAATAGTAAATGCTGGAGCTAAAGAAGAGTCAGAATGGGATCTTCGATGCTTGATGTGTCATCGTCCAACTATGTGTAGAGAGATATTTCGTATCCATGTCTAATGTCATCCACTTATTATGATAGCCACACATTAATTCAACCGAAGGACCAATGAAAAAGAAAGAAATCTTTAATGGTATAGACAACAAGTTGGTTGTAGTATTGTCCACATCGGATAAGAATCCATCCTTCCAATGGTATGTCTTTAGTCACGATGCTGAAATTCATGTGGACTCACGAGCCATCATTTTTCTAGTCACTCCTCCCACCTCGGCTCTCTTCTTCCTTCACTCCCCCACTGCGTTCCCCACTCCTCACAGACTCTCACGTAGCTAAATCCCGCCACCGTGCCGGGCTTCCTTCTCGAATCCTGCCGCCGCCCGCCCCACCCCTCCTCCTCGCATTCGACCACCGGTCCGCCCCTCCTCCTCACATTTGGCCACCGCCTCGCCCCTCCTCGCATCTGCCTGCGACGGTGTCTCCGGGCGGTGTGGAAACTCCATCTATGGCGGTGACTCTTGGTGCGGCGCGGTGTGGCTTCTCCGGTGCGGCAACTCCGACGGTGCGTGGCTTCTCTAGTGGTGGGCGGTGATTCCAGGATGTGGAGGGAGAGAGAGAGAGAGAGAGAGAGCGCATTGCATGGGAGCGCGTGCTATCGACCGATGCTTGGTTAAGTTTCGACGCTACCATTTCCAGGGTTCTCTCTCCTCCAGCTCAATGAGAATGCTAACATGGAAGGCTTATAGCCAACTGAGGCTCTGTTTGTTTGAGCTTGTTTGAGTTGCAGCTTCTCTAAAAGCTACTTACAGGAGAAGTCATGGCCTAAACACGGAAAAAGCTCATATCACAATCTAATTGAGAACTTTGGTGGCTTTTGAACTTCTTTGAAGAGGTTAAAAGTTTACATTTGTTTGAAACTTCGGCATATGAAATTTAAAAAGTTTGGTTAAATTTGAAACAAACAGGGCCTGAGTCAGTCCCATTGTTTATGCTCTTAGTTGCTTGGTCTATCTGAGCTACGAGTGAGGCAAGCTAATGAGAGCCAAACTTGATGTTTAGAGGTGTTGATACGTGGTTGTTTGTATGAGTTGAGTTAAGCTGAAAGAGATTGTATCTGAAAAAATTTGTCTCATTCCGCTTAAAACGTCTATGTCAGTAATGTCAACAAACATGCTCCTCATTGGCGGCGCGTCCCTAAGCTCAACTTTAACAGCCCTCGCTACCTCTCGAGTACCAAGCTCCAATCTGATTGCCATTTTTGGCGTTAGCACCTCTTAGCCTAGCCTAGCCCAGCCCAACCTCGCCTCTTTACCCTCCTCTTGTCTTTTATTGCGCTCCATGCCCATCCTTGCATCTCTCTCCCACGTTCGTTGCATCCAACGAGGCAGGATTCATGAGAAAATGTTTGTTCCTCATGTTTATCTGGACATGGCCATTACAATGAATTTGCATGTTTAGGGCCATGCTCTGCAAGAGGTGCATCTGACCAAACAATGGTTGGTTAGCTCATGTGTACATGATCGGGTTAGAGCCATCCAATTAAATACACTATATTTGTCTAATCTAGCTAACAATATCGAAACAAAATTTCCGTTAGACATCCGGATAGTTTAGTTCCTTCTCTTTAAAGGATGAAAGCCTCCTTACTCTAATAGGGACTATCTTTATAGGGTAAAAAAATTCTTGCTTAAGAAAAGATTGGGTAGCTAGGCGATAGTAGGTGGCTAGCGGGGCATAACATTTGCAACACTACAGGAATCGAAACTTCTGTCGGCGGCTACAGATAAGAATACCGCCGACATAGCTATTTGTCGGCGGCCTACCGCCGACACAGCTCCGCCGACGTTGCGTCACCGACACAGATGAAAATTGTCGACGGCCCCGCCGACAAAGATGCATGCAAGGCAAGCCACCTGGGTTACCTCTATATCGGCGGCAAAACTAGCCGACTACACAAGGTCCCCTTGACGGAAACGGCGCTCTGGCAAGTGGACCCCACATTGGAACGACGGGACGGCACGTGGCACCTTTCTGTGGTCGGTTTGGTCAGATGCCGCCGACACATGACAATGGAGGAGGATGCAATGCGGGCATATCTATGTCGGCGGCCTTCCGTTGGACCGCCGACATAGGTTGTGGTTTATGTCGGCGGCTATATTGACACCGACGGCATTAGTTCTGGCTGAAAAGGGTCTCCTGGATATATCAGCGGGATTTTTTTTTACCGTCGACATTGGATTGTCGTCGGTATTTTGGCCGCCGACACTGATTTTCCGGCCGCCGATACTGATTACGTTTCCTGTAGTGCAAGTAGGGTGGCCATTCGGTTAAAATAGTATATTTGAGTTTTTAAAATTTTTGTTTAAAACCAATTTTTTTTTAAAAAAACTAAATTAATTATTTGGTTCGGTTAAATTGGTTTTCGGTTTCTAACGGAGTTTAGGTTGGCTACACGGCAGAACAACCGAGTGAAAATTAAAAAAAAATATTTCTTCAAAAAAAAAAATTAAAAAAAATTGCGAGCTGCGGCCCACGCCGTGCATTCGTTCGGTGCGCGCGCGCGCACCGGCGCCGCACGGCGAGCCTATGTACATACCTGGCAGATGTCGCAGGCGGGGTAGCCGCCGTCGCCGTCGCCGGAGGAGGAGGAGGCGGTGGCGCACGTCGGCGGCGGCGAGAGGAGCGCGACCCGGTGGTGCTTGCCGGCGAGCCTGTTGGCGGAGTGCACGGCGGCGTCGCAGCGGCGGCACAGCGCGGCCTCGTCGGCGCAGCACAGCACCGCCGCCTCCGCCCGCCCGCACGCGTCGCACCCGATCTTCATGCCGCCGCCGCCGCGACGCCACTCGCCGGCGTGGGTACGTGTTTGCGGATATGGATATGGGGGTCAGGGAAAAGTTAAGGAACGACTTGGCTAAGCTAGCTGCTAGCTAATTTGGCAGGTGGTAGAAGACTAGAAGCTGCCCTTGGAAATATCTCAGCACCTGCAATTGCATGCATGGTACGGTGCCATGGCGTGTCAGTGTCAGCGTGTGTGCCATTTTCGCTCTGGAGCTTTTACCTTTCTTGCTCCCCAAGGACCTGGGGAGCTTCGAGGCTTCATGGCACTCTGCTCCACTACTTTGGCTGGTCGCCGGACACAAGCACGTGGCCCTGTTCGGAACGGTAAATATGATATTTCACTTTCTCACACCACTACGGAACGGGCGTTCAGTTCCGGTTCGGAACAGCCTTCATCCGTTTTTAAGCGGGACGGTATAAAGATCGATCTCATGCCATCGTCGATCAGATTCTGAGCAGGGACTAAATCTCTCCTCGATAGGCCGGTCCGAAGACACGTGGAGAGACGATTCTTACCGTTAGTCCCAATTTTACCTACCAACCGGACTAAAATGTGCGCGCGTGGCGATCGAGTAATAGCTTCTGGAACACTCTTGGTCGGTTGGTTTTTCAACTGGGGCCGAGGTGTGTATTAGTCCCGGTTTTAACTACCAACCGGGACTGAGGTGCTCACACGTGGCCGCAACGGGTGCCTCTGGTGACACTATTGGTCCCGGTTGGTTGTTCCAACCGGGACTGAACGGTATTTTTTGAATGTTATGCTTAGTTAGTTACTAATTAAACCACATTTAACACAATTAGCAGAAATAGTATTAAATATTACAAATATGTATTACGTCATACCGGCTCTGGGCATGGTAAGGAAATCATCCAGCCATACTGTGCAATTACAAATATTCAGAGTTTACAAACATGTTTTACAAATATTACACTTTCTCCCAATTTGGCAACATCAGGTAGTGTTTCCCTTCCTGAAATGGCTAGAAACAAACAGGTCCCAAACGTGACCATGGTAACAAAAGCAGGGCCAGCAAATTAAGAAGACATATATGAGCATAGCAGAGGATATATTGAGCATGGCCCTCATTCTAGCATCCTTGGCACCCATCGTCTTCTCTTGGTACTTAAGCTCAATCCTCACCAAATGTCAAGGCGATGGCGGCAAGGGCGAGAAAATCTTTGCGAGACTAAGAGTAGAATACAAGATAAGCATCGCTAGAGCAATCTGCACGAGGAACGCCCAGAGCTCATACTCGTTCTCGGCGTCGAGGCCGCCACATTGATCGTCTCCCGGTTGAGCGTTGACCCTAGCGACCTCCTCCTACAATCCAAATTAAACACTATTATTTATCAAAAACAGTAGAAATAGCAACATGCTAGTATTTAAAATTTGCAAAGCAGAATAACACCACCAAGCCCACAATGAGCGGATATATAAATTTGATTTTTACCTTCTATCTTCGAGATTTCGTCAAGAACATAAGCGGGAAGGCGGTTCTCAAAAGATAACCTTCGGACCCAAAGACTCGAGACTCCACGCCATGAAATCTTCAATCTGCTCCTTTGTTAAACAACAAATATGTATTAGGTAGCTAGCTAGACATAAGTATCATACAATGTAAGCAATTGCACATACACTTTTTATCGGGATCTTTTCGTGCATCGCTCCTCGACGGTTGGCTAGTATTTTTGAAGGCTCGGAATCTTATTAAGTATAGGGTGGTGATGCTCGCCCATCGGATTTATGACCTCATCTAAAAGGAAGCGGCGATTTTCTCTTGAATTGCTTTGACACGCACCGCGATAGTTAGGACCTTTTCCAAACCTTTTTTTGCCAACTTTAGGGGAATCTATCATTAAATAGGGAATTAACTTATCAATCTATCAAACTATAGAAAATATTTGCAATAGCTACCTAGGCATTATTAAGGTAGTAATTATATATTACTCACCCCAAACCTTGCATTTTTTCTTGTGTACTCAGCGGTGCCCCCGATGAAGTTGTGCATCATCTCGCACACATAGTATCCGCATAAATTGTTTTCAGGTGGTTGATACAAGACCTATGGTCGAAGAGTTGAAATCGTGAAATAGATCATGGAAATTACGTTAACTAACAAAATACTCTAATATGATATACATACATGTTTAGCGATGTACAAGTCAAAACGTGTCTTGAATGTTCCCACGGTATTCTTGCGGAACGTTGCGAAGGCACTGCACATTTGATTACAAGTTATATATAATTGAGTTTGTTTGATATGGAGAAACAGAAATAGTAAGATATGAATGGAAGAGCAATGTACCGGTTGAGCATGGCGAGAAGTCTTTGTAATTTTCAAGCTGGTCCCTTTTCGAGTCCATGACCGTGATCTTGCTATGATTTAGCTCTATAATAAAAAGGATCCAGTGAAAGCTGCACATATATATGTCAACGTGGTTTACTAATTAGTTCCAACGGTGTTAACAAAAGGAATTAAAATAAAGTGATGCGAAAACACGTACCTAAATTAAATAGGGTAGAAGTATATATCTTTTGTGTCGTTGTGCCATTAGCCCTTCGTAAATGGTGGTCTCTGTTGGTTGTGGGCTTAGGTTAGCCATGTACTCATTAATGACCAATGGGTCAAGAAAGCCAAATTCATGGATTCCCTCCATTGCACATCTTTTAATCTCCATTCTACATAAGGAAAATTGATTTAGGCCTTAAAGTTAGTATAGTATACCGGCTGGCACGATCGAAATTTACAAAGAATACACTTACAGCTCCCAACAAACCACCATGGCGACATCGACCGCCAATCCCTGATATAGGTAAAACAGAACCACAAATTGAATCAAGAATTCAAAGTCCCAGCGGTAGACATGGTGTTGCTTAAAGACGACGCCGAACATTTCCATACCATTTTCGGCTGCGCGCAAATACCAATCATGGAGTTGCCGCATCTTCGTTGTTAGGCGGGGAAGCTCCTCACGCCTTACGAGCGATCCACCTTTCACATATTTCCATTGTACCTCTGCAATGGGGATGTCCTTAAGGCCCAAGACCATTTCTGAATCAAGCCCAGCTTCAATGTAGAAATTCCTTTGCGTTTCCTCTTCTGGAATCTGCTCCTCTGATGTTTCCTTCTCAGATTCCTTACGCAAGATGCGCTCGTAGTCCGACTGGTGGTCTTTCGGTATGTCGATCTTATCCTTCAACGATAAGATACACCTCTTGCCTTTGTGCCATTAAATCCGTGCAAAATTTGGACCCTCGGTGGAGTTGGTTTCTTCACAAAATGTGCGGTGATCTCGCCTCTTACTATCCGCTCGGTTTCCTCTTGATCATATCATCTGGCAGACTTGGAGGTGTTTTTTCGGATGACCTAGGCCTGTCTTCTTGAGAGGTGAAGGCCCCATCATCACCTGGCTTGACCTAGCCGACACCTTCTTGGGAGCTATTTTTGAGTAGGGTGGTCTGTCTTGGCGGTGTGTTAGTTGGAGTTTTGTGTGAGATGACTTCGTTTAGGAGTTGATCTGAGAGACCGTGGAGAGGACACGGGCATGTTACCTTTGAAAATTATGAACCGTTTATGCCACACGATGAAATTGTGTCTCGCTTCTCCTAACCGTGGTCCCATCACCTCCTTCAATGTCGAGGCCAAGGTCCTCGTACCCACAGCATACCTCGTCCACGGAGACCTTGGCATAGCTCGGGGTATCTGTTGGCCATGGATGACCTGCCACGCCTCCATTGGGAAAGCCATGCCTCTGTTGCCTTGATGGAGAGGTTCAGCGCTTGATGTGCAGCTCACAAGGTGTCTGCTGCGTGATGTAAATCCCACGGATAGTGGGCCAAGTCTTCTTGGGTAGCCCACGGAAGCACACCGCTCGCCCGCATGGAGGGCTAATGGCGTTAGGATTCTCGGGCGGTTCTGCCGATCGGCCTCCGCGCTGGCTCAAGGCTATTGCACCTCTCTTGATTTGTTTCTTGTATGCTACTTTGTGTGTTGCGATTGCTCTTCAAGGTCGAGGAGGTGTTGTGCTGTCGGCCCTTGCTCCTCGACCGACTCTGTAAGTCTCTACATCCTGCGGGAAACCAACCTTCCATGGGACGACGCTAACGCCTCGTGTACGTCCAGGGTGCTCAGGGTTCTGTAGGGCCCTGGTTAGCTCATCGTTCTCCCTATTTGGCACGAAGATGTCTTGGGCCGACTCTTCGTGCGCCTCTAAAAGCCTTCTTGCAACATCTCTAATTCTTTCACCAAAAGCGGCCTCTGGTAAATCGTCAAGGCCGCCGTCATGACCAAAGAACCAATTTCTCGATCTGTCGGACCATCTCATTATTCTGGTATGACACCTTTCACAAGCAGGTCATGTTCCTCTTCTCCCATTTGGGTATCGCCTTGCGGTAACCACCAGGCGAGACGATGGTGGTATTGCTTATTCGCGCATTTTGCTTATTCTTTTCACTCGTACTCTGACCTTGTTGAGAAGTTTTGTACCCTACAAATTCTTCCCAATGATCTTGCGAGTTTGGGTATTTATTGAAGTCGGGAGTACATTATTCTTAGCGTACTCGTTGTTCAACTTCTTCTTGAGCGTCTGGAATGCCATTGCCATCTTCTTCAATGTGTAAGTCTTCACCTTCATTCGGTCCCTTCGAAGGTGAAAACTTATTTCATATCGGTCCATAAGGTGTTCTTGAGATCTGCGAGTCGTCGTCCCATTTGACAATGCTAATGGGCACGTGATCCCTAACAATCGTTACGAAGTCGACCTAAGCGGCCCAATCGCCGATCTTTGGCTTCAGAGGCTCGCCTTCCTCGTGACTTCGGTGATTATGTGCCTTGACTTGACCTCTTACTTTGACCTCGTTGCGTGGTAGCTCTTGGTTAGACCGGACCGGGTGACTTCATCGGCCTCGGTGGCTTCTACGGCCTCACCGGCTTCCTCATTGGCCTCGGTGGCTTGTACGGCCTCACCGGCTGCCGCAAGTTCAACTCTGTCATCCGGACCAGTCCCAAATATCTCCATCAAAAATTTTTCATCACCAATCTCTCCGCTCGCCATTGTAACAAATAAAGGCATTGAAAATATAAGTGCATCCTCACATAAGGCCTAGCAGAATCGTGTTGAAGGATATGATAAATTGCTTGCAAGTTTTAACTAACTTGTGAAGCTAAATCGGATAGTGAAGCTAACGACCCTACAAACATTATATAAGCAGAGATGCTTAATGATCATTTTGAGGAAATCAAATAAGCACTGCAATGCTTTAGGTCACAGAACAAACAATTCAATAAATCATCTTATTTGTAAAGATCATCAAATAAACCTTTGCAATGCTTTAGGTCACGAACAAACAATTCAATAATTAGAGCAATGCTTTAATTCTTGACATTATATTAACAAAGACAAAGATAAGCAATCTGCAGACCAAATAGAGGCTAGAGCAATCTTGTATGTGAAATAGGTCGAATTAACAGGCGACAGGCGTGGCGTCGTCGGAGGAGTTATAACGGCGGTGGCGCGGAGGGGCTGTCGTGGGCGGCGGAGACTTCACGGGCGTCGTCGGAGGATGTAGGTGGCGTCGACACGGACGGAGGTGTCGGAGAGGTTATGCGGGCGGCGACAGCGGCGGCGTCGTCGGAGGTGGTTGTCGCGCCCGGTAGGGGTGACCTGGCGGCGGGGGCGTCGGTGGGTCGTAGTGGACGCCGACACGGGCGGCGGCGACGCCACGGTGCGTCGTCCGAGGGTTTGTAGGTGGCGGCGACAGGGACGGTGGCGTCGGAGGGGTTGGAGACGGCGGCGAATCCGATGGCGGCGGTGTCGACCTAGGGTTAATTTGGCGCAGTTTAGTGTGAGTGTTTTGAAGAATTGGGGAAAGCGGACATATAGGGCATCAATCGGTTGATCGAAGCCGGAATTATTTCAACCATCAATCCCGGTTGAAACCCCCAACCGAGAGTAACCGGTTACTGACATGCGGGGCTTGCAAAACTGCATTGTGACTGCAGGCCTTTAGTCCCGGTTGTAGGTTTTAACCGGGAGTAATGGTCCTAATTTCCAAAAAAAAGTGTGGTTGTAGGGGGCAGAAGCGGGGCTCGAACCGCGGCGGCACAGTGAGCCCACGCTTTTCGCGTAGCGCTACTAACCAGTTGGACGCAATACGCTTGTCGATCTATTAGGGGGCGCATTGTTTAAATCGATTGAAAATATCTATTATGAGAATTTCCAGAAAATGAGGTTTCTTGTAATATTGTAAATATTGTTCGTAAATATTTTATTATCACTATAACATACGAAATATTTTGAAATATTCACTGTAATGTTTAAATTCCTAACTATCACTAGAAATTACATTAAGTAGTTTAAAATTCCAGTTAATTCCGTTTAATAGAATAAATGTCAGTAAATTCCATTAAAATTCTCGCAGGATACATTTTGGACTTAAAAAAGAAATTCGCATGAAATTAAGAAAGACTAAAACTACTACATAATGTCTAATCGGTAGCCGCCCTCATGATCCTTGCTATCCTCCTCCTCCTCCTCGTCCTCGTCGCTGTCGCCCTCATCCCCGCTGTCAGGGTCTGACGACGAGCCATTGCCGTCGGCTTCATCTTCACCGTCGAGTTCGGGGTCGGAGTCGTCAGCGCCCTCCGGATCGTCGGAGAGATCGTCGTATATGAGGTCGTCGTCGTAGGACCACCATGGTGCCTCATCCTCTTCCGAGCTGGTACTCTCTGAGAGATGCCACTCAGGGGAGTGGCAAAACTCAGAGAGCCTCCACCGCTTCGGTGGTGGCGACGCAGGCGGCGATGAATCAGAGCTAGAAAACATGGCGGCGGAGGTATAAGCGAGGGAAATTAGGATGCCTAGCTAGCTTTGTGTGTGTGATGTGGATTCCGTCCAAATTTATAGGGGGCCTGTATGATCTTTGGCATTCTATTTTCTCTCGTGTGTATTGAAAAATGTAGCTGCACGCCCGTCGGTTCGCGTCCCCGATTCAAGCGCATTGGGAGGCGAGCAGCCTGACGCTTAGCTAATCCGGAGGAAGGGGAAAGAACTGACGTGTGGGGCAGGAAGCCTTTCAATCCCGGTTTAAAACTCACACCGAGACTGATGGTGGGAACTGACATGTGGGGCCATACAGTGCTGATCACAAAAGTGTAGGGGAGCCCATCAATTCCGGTTACAAACTCGAACCGGGATTAAATGTTCACTGACGCGCGGGCTCAACTTAACAACTTTGCGGGGATGGTACTTCTGTCCCGGTTAGCGGTTTAAACCGGGAGTGATAGTTGTGCGTTCAAAAAAATTTGGCAACTGTAGGGGGCAGAAGCGGGGCTCGAACCGCAACGGCGCAGTGAGCCCGCGCTTTCACCGCGTGCTACTAACTAGTTGGACGCAATACGCTTATCGTTGTATAAGGGGGCGCATTGTTTTTATGGATATCAAAATTCTATGAACAAAATTTCGAAAATGAGGTGTCTTCTAATATTATAAATGTTGTTCATAAATACTGCATATTCACTATAACGTACGAAAAAATAATTTAGCTTTGTTTATAAATGGACGAAAGCTTATATTCATCGATATGCATCAACCGATCTGCATTGCCATTTATATACATCCAAGCGCATCCAAGTACTTGTCATATGTGATTATCAGAAAAATAATGATAAATAGTACATATATGCAACTACTTTGTTTTTACAAGTGATCCTTCGTTGTGCTCATGGCGTACGTAAGGGGCATCGTCATCACCATTGAGAATAGTAATGTCTACATCCACCGAGAAAGGCGGCAGCTCGTTGAACTGATTATACTCTTCTTCATCCGTTACGCCCTCAACTCCGACAATCCTTCTTTTACCAGGAAGAACAACATGGTGTCTTGGCTTATCCGTATTACAAGTATTATCCTTCTGCCTTTTGGTACTCCGTCCCTTTTGCATTTTCGGTTTGCTATCCATGTCAATCACATAGAAAATCTGTGTGACATCATTGGCGAAACACGAGCGGTTCGTCCTCAGAGGCCACTTGCTTAAGGTCCACGGTTGTGATCCCGTACTCGTCAATCTGGACAGCTGTCAGTTTGACCCATTGGCATCAATATAGAGGGATTTTCAGAGGTCCGTACTTGAGCTCCCAGATTTCCTCTATAAAACCATAATAGGTGTCCATGTTTCCATTTTTGTCCAATGCATCAATTCGAACACCGCTATTTTAGTTCGTGCTCTTGCTATCCTGGGATGCTGTGTAAAATGTGTATCCATCTATCTCATACCCTTGCCATGATACGATTGTCATTGATGGTCCTTGACCTAAGAGTTGCAATTGTTCGTGGACACCCTCCTTGCCGAACAGCTGCTTTTGTAGCCAACAGCCAAAACTCTCTACTTGCTTGTTTGCGATTCACTTTTCTGACCTCCCTAGGTATTCGTCTCGTAGAATCTTCTCGTGGTCATCGACATATGGAGCCACTAAAGCTGTTTGCTTCAATACTGTGAAATGTGCTTGTTTAAATGACAATATATCTTTGCAAGAGGATTCTTTTCTCCCTAGAGTGCCTTTTCCCTGTAGCCTCCCCTCATAGCGTGATACAGGCACACCAATCGGATTCAATTCATTAATGTAGTCGATGCAAAACTCAACCACCTCTTCTATGCCAACACCCTGGGCAATGCATCCTTCTGGGCGAGACCGGTTACGAACATATTTTTTTAGGACACCCATGTACCTCTCGAAAGGGAATATGCTGTGTAAGAAGACGGGTCCGAGAATTTCTAACTGTTTCACCATGTGAGCCATGAGATAGACCATCATATCAAAGAAGGACGGAGGGAAGATCATCTCAAGGTTAACCAAAGCAGCGACAATATCATCCTGTAGATTACATAACTTATCTGGATCTATGACCTTTTGTGATATGGCGTTGAAGAACGAGCACACCTTCACGATTGTCCCTCGTACCTTGTCAGGCAGAACACATCTCAACATCACTGGCAACAACTGGGTCATCAACACGTAATAATCATGCGATTTCACGTTTACGATTTTATTCTCTTTTGTGTTTATAAGTCTTCTTATGTTCGATTTAGTATCCGGAAGGACCTTAACATTGTTTAACAACTTAATCATGTTCTTTTTCTCTTCTTTGCTTGGAGTGTAGCTCGCAGGATGGAGATAATGCCCTTTGTCTCTTTCTTGCGGATGTAATTTCTGCCTGAGTCCTAATAATTGTAAGTCCTTCCGTGTTTGAATAGTATCTTTTGATTTGCCGTACATATCTAGGAATCCTAACAAGTTCACGTAGACATTCTTCGTTATATGCATAAAGTCTAATGAGTGACGAACCTCTAAGTCTTTCCAGTAAGGCAAATCCTAAAAAATTGATTGCTTTTTTCAACTAGCCTTCTTCTTAGCTTCTTCAGGAGGGAGTGGTGGGACCGGTTTGCTACCATGATCCTTTCCAAATACGATTTTCAGATCCTTCACCATAGAAAATAAATATGCCCCACTGTGATGGTTAGGCTTCTTGCGGTTCTCTTAGTCCCATCAAAATTAATTAAGTTACTCATGTAGCAGGTGCTTGAGTTTAGGAACCTCGATGGCCCATGTATACAACCTTTCGAGAGTTTGTCGGTACTTGTCTTCCGTGTCGTTCAAGCACTCGTCGAGCTTTATATCCCTTGATAGATAGGTCCGGCAGATTCTGAAGTCTGGCGATCATTGATGGTTACGAATAGTAATGCCGTGAGGGTGAAGTACTCTCTTTTGTACTTATCCCATACACGTACACCATCGTTTCACAATGTTAGCAGATCTTCGATCAACGATTTTAGGTACACATCGATGTCGTTCCCTGGTTGCTTGGGGCCTTGGATGAGTAATGGCATCATAATATATTTCCGCTTCTAATACAACCAAGGCGGAAGATTGTAGATACATAGAGTCACTGGCCAGGTGCTGTGATTGGTGCTCAACTCGCCGTAGGAGTTCATCCCATCTGTACTCAACGCAAACCGTATGTTCCTCGCATCGCTTGAAAACTCCGGGTATTTCCTATCAAGTTTTCGCCACTACGACCCATCTGCGGGGTGTTTTAGCTTTCCATCAACGTTACGAGCATCGCTGTGCCAACGCATCATCTTTGCATGCTCTTTGTTCGCAAACAGACGCTTCAACCGAGAAATTATAGAAAAGTACCACACCACCTTAGCGGGGGTCTCTTCACCTTCGTGCCCCTCTACCTCACTGCGTCATCACGCTTGGTCTTATTCATGATGTTTTGCACACGGACGGGCTTCCATATTCTCACACTCATTGCGATAGAGGATGCAATCGTTACGGCATGCATGTATCTTCTGTACCTCCAAGCCCAAAGGACAGAGAGCTTGCTTGGCTTCGTATGTAGTTTCAGGCAACGTGTTAACCTCTGGAAGCAACTTCTTCATGAGGCCTAACAACTCGTTGAATCCCTTATCAGACAATCCATTTGCCGCCTTCCATTGCATTAGTTTTAGTGTGGTACGCAACTTTACGTGCCTGTCCATGATTTAGATAGAACAGTGTTTCATAGTCCTCCCAAAGTATTTGAAACTTTTAAGTAATGCCTTTTATCAACGTATTCTCCCTCTCCATCAAGCAGCATCTGGTCTAGATCATCATCGCCAAACTCCCCCTGCATATGTTAGAAATAACTGTGTTGGCCAGCGTCCGTGATATTATCGTCCACCTGTTCTTCTTCAGCCCATGTAATCTCTACTTCGCCGTGCTTGGTCCAACAGGTATAATTTTCCATAAAACCTCTAGAGATCAGATGAAAATGAATTTTCTCACAGTTTGCCCACTCCTTTTGATTCTTGCAATCAATACATGGGCAACATATATAGTTTAAGGTAATATTGGTTTCGACATGACGAGTAAAAGTTTCTAAACCCTCCACGAACTGCGAGGAACATCGGTCCATGTACATCCATCGCCGATCCATCTGTATTATGCATATTCATAGCGTTGAGTGTGACAGTAGCTTGTGTATCAAATACATATATTAATACCATACAAACAAACATCTTGCAAGGCTAAATACTCCTTGGTGAATCAGCAAGGATCATCCATCATTGATACCATAATATTATTTTTTAACATCTATCATTCATGAAATACCCTTTCCAATCCTCGTCCCCCCCATGAATCAATGCTAGTACACATACAAACATGATTTAACGGTACACATACAAACATGATCCAATACTTTACATACAAGCACCCAATGATAGTACACATTAAAAAATATCAATGAACATACAAAGTCTGCAGCACGTACAATTATATATAAATTGTTCGGACAACAATAATTCTTAAATGCATAAAACTTGAATTAAAAAGTACAACACAGAGTACGATCTCGATGTCTCAATCACACTCTACGGGAACGTGACTTCCCCTTTGCCTCACTGCCCTCACCCTCGCCCTAGCCTTTGCCCTTGCCCTCATTACCACCATTCCCGCCGCCGTCGCCATCGCCCTCGCCCTCGCCCTCGCCCTCGCTCTCGCCATCGCCCTCCTCATCACCACCATTCCCGCCACCGCCATAAATGCGCCGACGTGCCACATCATTAGTCGCCACGTATTTTTTGTCTTTTGCGCTACTTACATGGGTATTAGTCCCCCACAACAAGCAATGGTGGAGGGCATAGACACTTTAAAAACAGCACATTTTGGACTTAGTTGGAGGGGCGTGGTTTCGATGTTAGTTCTTGTTGTCACCGGTCCAACATGACATCCTAAATCTGGACGGAAATTTAATGGTAAAAACACAAATAAAGGTCGGCATTTGTGGTTACGCCGGTAGCGGTGGCGGCGGTCGCTGCGGCGGCGGTGGGATCAATGGGATCAGAAACGAGGATGCGATGCCGGTGGATAAATGTACCTCGGCGACCTGGTGAGGAGGGGACGAATGGGTGGGCGGCGGCGGCAGCGAGCGGCGGGCGGGGCGGTGGTGACGACGCGGCGGCGAAGGCGACACTGGCGTTGCTCGATGATGATCCGATCCCTTTCACGCTCTCGGCGTGGCGAAGAGGCTCCCCCACTCCTTAGTAGCTCCTTACTCTCGCCTCGGCGGCTCCTTTCTCGGCAGGCTCTCCGGTCTCGCTCCTTCCTCGCAAGCGCGTCGAGCTCCTCGACAAGTCGGCGGCGAAGACGAGCAGATGACTTTTTGTTACTGGGAGGAGAAATGGCTCCAATTATCGGAGTTTCCGATAGTTAGTCGGTTTGTAACACCAACCGGACTAATAACAAATATCGATCGGTTTGTAACACTAACCGGGCCTTTTGTGACAGGAAAATGGCGCCAATTATCGGAGCCCGGTGTTAGTCGGTTGGTTATACCAGCCGGACTATCTCCCGCTACTGCGTGTCGCGAGGCGACCTATCGGTCGGTTGGTGGCACCAACCGGCTGAATCTTGGCTTTCTTTGCCTCGCTACTATTGAGCAGGGGTGAAGTTAATCTCAGTCCCTGTTTGATGGTAACCTGGACTGATGTGCCGGGATGGAAGGGCCGTTCCGTAGTAGTGTCATCTTTAGCTCATGTGGTACTATTGATATCATCTAAGTGATTATTTTAAGTCTATCGACAATGGCGTAGTTGGTCCGAGTAGAAACAAGAAGAGTAGTAATGCCGACCAGTCGAATCAAAGATAATAACTTCAAATTCATTGCAAAACCGCACATTAAATCAATAAATCAAGAAGTAATCTTGCGGGAATATCCATGGCCCTCAATAGTGCTTATACCAAGGGGTATAAGGTAACGACGCCCATAGCCATTGTTGTTGTTGAATCTAGCTAAAAAAAGATAAAAAAAATAATATCTCTCAGAATTGGCACCCCAACACACTTTTGCCACTCACCGTTGTCATAGGACTTGTTGGAATAATCAATGCTTTCGAGATTAATTAATTAAATTGCAATCATATCTCTCTCTAATATACTCGTAAAATAGATCAACGAAGATCTGCAATAAAGGACATAGAGCAGTACGTATCGATCCTCCTTGAACTCGCAACAAAGAAAGGATAAAGATGACCCTATCGCTACGGTGTAGTTGGTGATGTAGGCCGCAGTGATAACGTAGACGAAACAGTCATAGCAGATCATTGTGGACGTAGATTAGGATAAGATCAAGATCGCGAGCAGTCATGCGGTGCACTTCCCAAAACTATTCGCTATCTTCTAGTGCAGGATCTCAATAACGATGGGGTGAAGGATCATAACGATGACGGGTTTCAGAGTCTTACTCTCCTGATCACCGTTGCACACAGTGTAGCGGGACAGGGCAGCCTATTGGTGGCAGACAGCACAGAGGAAGAGAGAGGCAACTTAATTAGTGAGAGGCACAGCCCCTTACTTTGGGGTTAAGCCTTTTCTTATTTGTTAAGGGACACTCTTGGATGGTGACTCTTTCTCTTTAAATTAATAGGGGTTGAGAAGAGACCTCTCCCCCAACAATTAGCAATGTGGTACTATATATTTCATCCCCACAAGATGGTCTCATGGGCTTTTAAGATTTATTTAGATTATCCTCAAAATACATATTAGGGTCAAGTTCATATATTCTAATAGAACTTGCCACCCACTACATGAATCGTGCGAAATCTCGACGGCCAAAGTTATTTTCGACGGCCAACCTCAAGCCGTCGACATAGTAAACGTAATCTCGACGGCCTCATGATTACCGTCATTATTTTACATTAGTCTCGACGGCCAAACAAAGTCGTCGAGATAAGGTCGTTCAGGCCCGCGCTTTGGTTTTTTTTTATTTCGCGAAGGCGGGAAGATTCTGTCTCGACGGCTCGAACCCAGCCGTCGAGAATAGTATATGGGCCAGCCCATTAGATTGCTTCAATCTTGACGGCCATATTTGGGCCGTCGATAATGGTTCAAGCTCTACTGGTGGGCTGGGCCATTGAATTTTCTCTTTTTTAAATTGTTTTCCATAGTTTGCAGAGTTATTTATTTAGCAATTTAATTAAAAAAATATAACTTAAAATCAAAATATGAGACAGTCCCAAATTTTGGGGAAAATACATGATGATACAAGATGTTATTATGTTGCATACAATTTTTTTAAATAATTTTTATTTATATTTAATGTTAGGTATAATATATGTATATATAGTAAAAACTAAAAATTGTATTTAAATTTTTTAAAATGGAATATTTTGTTACATTCCAATGCAATGATCTATGTACAATGGTGTTCTGACTAAATGTTGCATTATTTGAAAATTATAATATCATTGTCACCCGTATTTCATAAAACTATACAGAACGCTAACTAATACTCCGGGCAATATAACCCTTTACATATGTGACTCCGTTTGTTTACATGATTTGAGCATACGAATTTTTACGATGGTAAATTTTCATGTCGTAAACAATATTTGCCACTACGAAGCATCAAAGAATTTTTTTTAAAACAAGTTAAAATTAAATAAGCTATGTTGACCATCGAAGGGGGGTGCTGCACTAGCCGTCGAGATTGACTATATTCTCGACGGCATAAGAAATAGCCGTCGAGAAAGATTACTTATGACGACGGTAGTCAACGCAAACCGTCGAAATTAGCATTTCTCGACGGCTGAGGATAATAAGCCGTCGAGATTTGTTCAGCCTGCTACACGACGGATAGGAATATTTCTCGACGGCTTGGAGCCGTCGATACAATGCGACCACCAGCCCACGTCATCTTCGCGGGCTTTCCCCTAGGTCTACAGCCCCTCGTCAGTCTCTCTCGACTATTCCTAGCCGTCGAGATTTGCAGTGACGGTTCATATGTCTGTAATCTCGACGGCTTTGGGCCGTCGGGATAGACTATGGCCTTTCACGATATGACACGTGGCTGTTTGAAGTCTATCTTAGAGCTCTCCCAACGGCTGCGAGGAGCAGGTCAGTTTATAGCCGTCGAGATAGATGCTGGCCTTTTACTTTATGACACGTGGCACCCATGGGTTGGACGGTCACCGGTGGCCGTTAGTCTCGACGACTTTTGGCCGTCGAGATTAGTGAATATATGTTTACTGTCCTGGGACTTAGGCAATTTCGCCTAAGTCCGCGATCGTCGCTTGTCTGCCGTCATCTCGCGCCCTCGCTCACTTGCCGCCGCCCATGCTGCCGTGTCGCCGAGCCCCGTGTCCCAGCGCTGCTGGCCATTGGGCCGCCCATGCTACCGGCGCCGCCTCGCCCGCGCCGTCTCGCACCAGCGCCGCCCGCGTCACCTTGCCCCGTAGTCGATCAACCCGGCCGCCGTCGCATCTAGCCCTAGCTGTCGCTCCGCCACCTCGTCATCGGAGGTACGTGTTGTTTCTTCACACCTTTTTTTTTAAATTACTGTTGTGTAGTCTCGACGGTTTTAAACCGTCGATAATTTAATTAGTCTTGTAATTAGTAATAATTTAAAAAAATAAAAATTTAGAAAATAAAAAAGATAATGCAATTGTTATGCTTTACCATTTAATTTTAGGTGCAATTTATATATAAATTTTAATATAATATTGAATTAATTAGTTTTGCAAGTAGTGATAATTTAAAAAATTACAAAATTTAGAAAATAGCGAAAATAGGTAATGCAATTGTAATGCTTTGCCATATAATTTTAGATGCATTTTTAGCTGTGCCATATGCTTTGCCTAATTTATTGTAATGGATTTATATTACATCGAACCGATCAGTAACCTAGCTTTACGTCACCCGTTCGGGTAAAACACAATGCGTAAAGAATTTGGACGGTGATTCGTTCATTTCTATTACGCTTTGTGTAAATGACCCCAATTGTCGATGGACTGACCAATGTGTGGCGTCGATGGGCTGACTCACGAATAGCCGCTTAGACGTGTTCAGCTGTGGCATCGGTAGGGACGAGACAAAATTTCGGCAGCATAACCCTATAGTTCTCCCAGTGCAGGTGGCATCGATAGGGACGAGACAAAATTTCGGCAGCATAACCCTATAGTTCTCTGCACTGGGAGAACTATAGGGTTATGCTGCCGAAATTTTGTCTCGTCCCTACCGATGCCACAGCTGAACATGCCTAAGCGGCTATTCGTGGGTGAGTTTAGAAGCCTTTCTAAGCCTATTCTAAAACCCTAACGTGTAGCTTCCTGTGTCAAGACCGATGGATGAAGAGAGGAGGTGAATGTACGATGGATGGAGATCGAACGGACAACATTCAGATGAATGGTATGAGAAGGCCAATGCATTTGTCGATAATGCTTTCAAGGCGACCCTAAACCCTGACACGGCGTACGTTCATTGCCCTTGTAAGGAGTGTGGAAACTGTAGAAAGAGAACACGGTATGACATGGGAATGCATTTATGCAAAAATGGGTTTAAGGTCAGTTATCATCGTTGGGTTTATCATGGTGAGAGTGGTTGTGCTCGTGCCATCGCTACTCCTCCCGATGAAGGATTTGATGAAATTGACAGAATGCAAGATATGATAGATGATTTTGGCTATGATTTTGATGATGAGCAGGCAACTACCACTATGACCGAATTCTTAATCCTGTTAGAGTCTTCTAATAAGTCTTTACATGATCAAACCACCGTGACCCTGCTCTTTATGGTAACACGGATGATGGCTCTGAAATGTAAGTATAACTTTTCTATCAATTGTTTTGATGAGTTGTTAGGATGTTTAAGCGATGCCTTTTCAGAAGGACACAAGATGCCCCCAAGTTGGTACGAGTGTAGAAAAAGGCGCCGCCTGATGGACAACCGATCTTGGATCCCCATGCTTATCTCCGTTTGGTAAGTGTCAATAAAATTGGTCAATACAACTATCTTATATTCATTTATTTGTTTGATTTTGACTATCACAACGACATGTAGGAGCGTTATAAGGACACTTATAGAGAGGAGCACGGGGAGGAGAGCAATCCAGAGGAGGCTCCCCTCGATCCTCATGTGATTCATAAGCACATGGAGGGCAAGGCTCACGGGCGCCTGGCGATCGGTGGCGACCACCTATAGTAAGATCTCTTTCGTACACTTGTATATTATGATTACAAAACTGACTATTATATTATGCATGTTGCAGGTCTTCAGAGTATATGCCCGAGGTTCGGCTAGCAGGCAGCGGTGAGACCGTCGCCCGAGGAGAGCGCTGCGAGGGAGAGAGGAGCGGCAGAGAAGAGGCACGAGGAGGAGCAGACTCATGATAGAGAAATGCTAAGGGCCATGCAAGAGAGCCTAAGAGCCGCGTAGGAGGACTACGACAGAAGGCTTCGACAGCTCGAGGCGTTCGTCGCTAGGGTAACACATTCGCACTTCAATTCTTTTTTATAGATGCATATCTTATCATTTGTACTAACGGAATCATATATATGTGCAGGCCGGTCTAAGTGGTCACGCGGGGCTTGCGGGCAGCTCTTTGAGCCAGGTGGGGACTGCGGGTCCCTACACAGGTGGCCCGGCCGTGTACGGTAGCCACCCAGCCCCTCCAGGCACCTATGTTGGGCAGGGCGGCTACCCTGTACAGACGGCACCACCGGGCACCTACGGGACCTAGCCGGCCTACGTCCCCAAGCCCAACTATCCGAACGTCGAGCGTCTCTGGTTCCGTGATCCGACGGTAAGTCTTCTATGCCAAATCAATACACTATCGCATAGTACATATATGTCAACTTACTAATTGAAAAATCTCGAAGGGTTCGGGTTCTGCGATGTCTACGCCTCCGTCCTTCGTGCCACCTCCTCAGGACGATGCGCAGCAGGGCGACGATGCCTCAGGGAACATGGCCGCCAACCTCGCGGAGCAGCTCTTCGGGACGCCACCACGACAGCCATGATCGATGTTTGTTTTATTGTGTTTATGATGTTGATACTGTCATTACGATGTTTGTGAATGTGTATTTGATGTTTGTGAATGTGGATTTGATGTGCGTGATCTATATACTGCGATGTTTGTGATATAATGAAATTATCGGAGGTATGTGTGTATTTGTGAAATTGTGGGAAATTTGAATGCGGGGGCTATTTTGGGTTTGCAGGTTGCAGCTGCTGCTGGGTGCAGTAGCGGTTGCAAAATTATTGTGATTTTTATAAATTTTAATTTTTTTTTTCTGTTTTTCAATTATTCTCGCCGGCTATAACATGGCCGTCGAGAAAAACACTATGGCCCACCTGCCAGCTCCGTAGCTGCCGGGACCGGCCGAGAATATATCTCGACGGCCTGAAGCCGTCGTGAATAACTGCCCTGGCCCACCTGACAGCGCCGTCCTTTCCGGTAGAGAGGCTATCTCGACGGCCATAGGCCGTCGTGAATAACTAGTGGGCTGGGCCGCCTACGGCCTGCGAAAGAACAATCTCGACGGCTTTAGGCCGTCGAGAAAGGCTCCACCATCACGTCGTGCCTGCCCGGTGCATGTATCTTGACGGCAATACGGAAGCCGTCGACAAAGATTAATCACGACGGCCTAGCCGTCGAGAAAGACTATCTCTCTCGACCGTGCTTTCTCGACGGCCAAATCTCGACGGCTAGCCGTCGAGATTACTCTGTCTCGACGGTTTTGGTATTTTTCGAGAATTTCAGCGATTCGCGTGGTGACCGTATGTTATCGTCCAAACGTTATTGAAGCCAACATCCGAAATACAGAGTGCATTGAATATAAACCACCGCAGTGCCACCGCTATCAACGATATAGATGATCCGGCATAGTCGTCCCTCGGTGAATTGTGTTACTGGCAAGGTCGAGACATGTTATTAGCGAACCTGATTAATTACACAGAGCATTTCAGAAACAACGTACTGCCATCGATCGCAACATCGTCTTCAAGTTTAATTTGTTCGTACCTAGCAAGCGTACGTACGATCTGATTGGACACGTACCATATATATACACGTCAAATCTGAAAGTGTGATTTTGCGTGGTCCTATTACATGTATGGAGAGGGAAAAAATTTGAAACAGCCTCCGCATCGCTCCTAGGGCGACTCGGGGGCGAGCCAGCCCCCCGGCGCCACCGCCGGCCACCTCGAGCGGCGGCCCCCCCTCTTCCTCTTCTCTCCCCTCCTTTCTCCCTCCTCCCCTCGTAGCTCCCTGCTTCTCGGCCAGATCCGGCGTCAACAGGCAGCCGGCGCCGCCCTTCTTCCCCACGGCGTGGCGGCCGGCGTGCTCCCGTCCTCCGGCCGGCGTGCCCCCGTCCTCCACTTCCGCGCCGCCTCGGCCAACTCCGAGCAGGCGCCGCCCTCCTCCTCCGTGACGGCGCCCGAATCCGGCGCGCCGCCCGCTCCTCCGCTGCGCCCGGCGTCCGCCGCGCCGCGGCCGAATCCGCGCGTCAAGATCCGGCGTCACCGCGCCGCGGCCGAATCCGGCGTCCGCGGCGGCGGCGCCGCCTTTTCTTCCTCACAGCGTGGCGGCCGCCTGCCCGTCCTCCTCTCCGCGCCGCCTCGGCCAACTCCGTCTGCGGTCTTTGCCGTCCTCCTCGCGACCGGCGCCCGAATCCGGCGCGCCGCCTCCTCCCGCTGCGCCCGGCATCCGCGCGCGCGCTGCCGAGATCCGGCGTCGCGGCGGCGGCACCGCCCTTCTTCCTCACGGCGTGGCGGCTGCTCGCCCTGTCCTCTGTCGGCGCCGCCTCGGCCAACTCAGCGCCGGCCGCCGTCCTCCTCCTGCGCCGGCCTCCTCCACGCCGCCGACCGGCGGGGCGATCCCGATGTTAGCGAGCTTGGGCGGCGCGAGTTATTCGTCGCCGTCTCGGTGGTCTGCGGCCTTGGCGGCGGCTTGCGGTGGCGATGGCGCGATCCGACCGTCTTGTGGTGGCGCGCGCCCCGGCAGCGCGCCGGTAACTTGGTGGCCGTCTCGGCGGTGTTCTTCCTCGCCAAACCTCCGTTGATGGTGCATCGTTGTCCGGAATTCAACTCCGGGGTTGTGGCGTCAGCTTTGCCTTCGCTAGTACTGAACCCACCGTGCTCCTTTTCTCTGGCGAGGTTCCGCCTACCGTCGTTCTGCCCTCCCCTCCCTGTGAGGTGCACGTTTCGCGGTGGCGGCCTCTTCCTTGCTAGGTCTTAGGGCTCGGCTCTCCCTCCACCTAGCGAGGTCCCGCTTTTGTTGTCTTTTCCTCCCCTCTCTGCGAGGTGCTAGATGGTGGTGGCGGCTTCTTCCTCGACGGGTGGCGGGGTCGGGTGGCCTACTTCTTCGGCTTCGTGGTGCCCTCGTTACCCCGCTCATCGACTTTGGTTGGCGTCCTCTTCAGGAGTGTCTGCGGTTTTTCGCTGCTTGGCTTAGTCCCGCCCTCGTCGTCTTGGACCTCCTTCTGCTACGGGGTGTTTGTTTGTGTGGGCGGCGTCTTCTATGTTGAGTGGCGGCGCTTCGTGTGCGCTCTTCGGTCCTGCGGCTTCAGTCTGCGACTCGGTTGGTGGTCTTTTGTGACAGCCGCTTTGTGCATTGGTGGGGGAAGGATTGGTAGCCCTGCCCATTAATAGGCGGATGGTGGCGTCACCTTTGGTGACGTTCTCCTCGTTGGAGGCATCATCTTACAGCCCCTTCCCTCGCTTCGGGTGAAAACCCTAGTGGTCGCACGATGGCGGCGGGTCTTACTCGTCGTTACCTTGTTATAGGCGTCGTGTTTGTCACTGCTGCACTTTCTGGTTGTCTTTTAGGTCGCTAATTCAGAGTCGCAATGTCGTTGTGTGTTGGTAGTGCTTTGCTAGCATGGCGGTGTTGTTTCCCTGCCCTTCCCTTTCGGTTGTGTGTAAGTGTCGGTCTTACGGCCTTGCGCCTTGCGAATCTTGACGTTTGGCCGGTGTCGGCAGCCTTGCTGCGTGAAACTCTTGTAACTTTGGTGCTTCGCACCATTCTCCTTCTTCTATCAATGAATGGACGGCAGCTCTCCTGCCTTTCTCTTCAAAAAAATAAAAAATAAAAAAATTACATGTATGGTACTCTACATCGATGTGAGCGTGATTTGTGTTGCAGCCATTGCTGGTAGGGTGGTTTGAATCAATATGAATGCTTGATTTTGGTTGATTAATTACTCACTTCCTCATCACTAAACGATAATCCGATCATATGCTAGTATATACTTTAATTATACGTCCGATATGATCGCGCGCAACCACCTCGCTCTGAGACCACCGCAAATTGATGTATGCATTAATGAAAAACATGACGAATCATACACCGATGATGGTGGTCAAGCGGTCGATCGCAGCCAATTAATTCCGGCCATTGATCCTTGATAGATGGACAATTATCACGTGTATTGTAATGAGCACATAAAACAATATATACAGTCACTGGGCCTTTTATATCTTAGCCACCAATTCATATAACATTATCTTAGCTTTAGGAACATTAATGCATGTGATTACAGGAGATTACGTGTACGGTAATATTGCTTGTGCATGGCACATATACGTATACTCTACCACCCCTATCTGAACGTCAGAGGAATGAATGTTTATACTGGAGTGAAACTTGTTGAAGACCGTGGAAGGCATGTAGGCCCTTGATAAAGATATCAGCGTACCATGCACGACAAAGTCGGATCATGGAGAACGCAGACTTGCCCTAAAGCGGCACACTTAGGGACAAAGTGCAAGTCGATCTCAACATGTTTAATACGTTGATGCTGCACAGGGTTGGTAGAGAGATATAAGGCGTTGATGTTGTCACAATAGAAAATGGTGGCTTGGCATAGTGGAGTGTGAAGCTTGTGAAGAAACTAGCAAGCCTCGGCGACTTCATTGGCGTCGGAGCAATACACAGCTTCAACACTGGACCGGAACATGGCACGCTAATGCTTGGAGGATCAAAAGACAGTTATTGCTGAGGAACACAGCATAATCCGATGTGGGCTTACGGGTGTTAGGATAATTAACTAGCCTAGTCAACATCGGAATTCATAGTTAGATCTACGGGCGTGGTCCAATGCAAGAACAAGCCAAACTCAAGGGTGCCATGTAGATATCGTAGGATACTCTTCGAGGCAAAGAAGTGTGGCTCCCTAGGGTCATGCATGAAGAGGCAAACCTACTGTACAACATAAGTAATGTCTGGACGAGTGAAGGCCAGGTAGTATAGAATCCGTGCTAAGTTGCGGTGGAGGGTCACATCAGGCAACATAACTCCATCATTAGAGAGCTTGGACTATGTATTGACAGGAGTGTTGCGGGGATTGCAATTGGTCATGCTGGCACGGTATAAGAAATCCAGAATATAGTATCACTGTGAGAGAAGCATACCACAATATGCTGAGGTCGGACTGAAACTCAAAGAAAGCGACGCAAAGATTCACGAGGGGAGAACTCACACTTCAAGGGCAAAGATAGTACGACTCAACAGATCCAATAGAGGATGCAATCAGGGCAATGTCACACGCATAGCGCGGCAGATATAGTGCCAGCACACCAGTGATAAATAAACGGTGCTGTATCCCTCCTGACTTCAACAAACTTACAAACTCAAGGGGAGAGCAGGTGGGACGTCGAGGCCAGGGCGTGCTTCAGAACTGAGACCGTACGTTGGGCCTCCGCGCCTGTCAGTTGTCGCTAGGGCCTAGGGGCATGTAGTCAGGTGTGCTAATTGAGCGCTAATACGGGTGCCTTCGCCGCCGGTGGCGGGCACGTAGCCGCCGAGTCTGCTCGACCTCGGCGTGCGTGCAAGCATGCCGATGGCTGGAAGGAGATAATGATAGAGAGAGAGATGGAAGGAGAGAGATGTCATGAATCGATGCAGCTAGGCAGCTAGCCTGCATGCTATTTTGGTGTTGGTGCTGCATAGATGTGTAATACCGGTGCTTTAAGGGGCAGTGGGCCGGTGGGTCAAAGCCCAGCCCACCACCGATTCCTCCCCACCCTAGCTGAAGAGATAAGGCTCACGACCAACTCTCTGTCCCTCTCATCTTCCCGCTCGAGCTCTCTGCCCCATCTCTCTCTCTGTCTTGCCCTTCTCCCGCTTTCGTTGCCGCCGCTTATCGTGCCGTCGTCGCCGTCGCTGTCCATGCGTCTTCCGTCCCATGTGTGCCACCTCCTCTTCCGTTTCCCCCCCATGGCTGTCCCCTTCCTGTGGTGCCCATCTAGGGTTGCTTGTGGGGAACAACAAGGGCTAGGAGGAAGGGATGGATGGGAAGGAGAAGTGAAGGGAGGAGGGAGGCCGGCCAAGTGAAGGGAGGAGGAGGGAAGAAGAAGAGGAGAGCTAGGGTTTCCTCCAAAACCCTAGAAATTTGTTGGGAAACTAAGGTAAAAATCCTACAATTAGCTCTTGAATGGGTTGGTTTAGGATGGATTTTGGGTGTCGGTGTAATAAATACCGGGGTACAAAGAGCCTTAGGAAGGCCGAGAGGCCCCAGCGTCGGTCCAGGCGGCGAGGCCCCATCAGCGTCGCGAGCCCCTCGGGGAGGCGGGAGGGCCCGCCAGCGTCGGCCAGGCGAGCAAGGCCCAGTAGCCTGGGCGAGCCCCTCGGGGGGCGGGAGGGCCAGCGCGTCGGCGGGCGACAAGGCCCAGTGGGCGAGCCCCTCGAGGCCGGGAGGGCCCGGCCGCGTCGGCGGGCGAGCAAGGCCCAACGCGTGGCGAGCCCCTCGGGGGCCGGGAGGGCCCCACGCGTCGAGCGGGCGAGCAAGGCCCCCACATGGTGCGAGCCCCTCAGCCGGGAGGGCCCAGCGCGTCGGCGGGTCGTGTGGCGAGCCCTCCGCCGGTGAGGCGAGGCCCCAGCCAAAGCGGAGTGCGTGGTGAGCCCCTCTGAAGACAGGCGAGGGCCCAGCGCCCGAGGCGGGCCTTGGCGAGGCATTGCGAAGGAGTCTTGGGACGAAGGCTCCCCTCTTCGAAAGGACGAAGCGCATTTAATGAGACACCAGCGGATAGGCGGAGGAAGAAATGATTACCCCTCGGTGACCCTTGCAGTCTGAAAGGCTTATCCTTGTGGCGCAGAAGAATTGACCGTGAGAGAAGGTTTGCTTGAGGAGGCCGCCCGTGTCGGGAGGCAGGCGGGGCCCACCCGAGACTCACCGGTGTGACTATGCGGGTCGAGAGCCACTGCGAAACCACGCGAGGGCGGCCATAGCCGTGGGCGGCGGCATGTTTTCGTCTCTTCATCGTGTCTTGTCGATTATCTTGAGAGCCTTTACTACCTACTCCCTCGGCTCTCCATTGACCCAAAGCTTGTATAAAAGGAGGGAGGGAGGAGAGCAAAAAAGGAGGCACTCTGTAAACACATTCCCATTTAACCACAATCGAGAAAAGAGCTAAGGCTCGTGAGGAGTAGGACTATTACCCGCGAGGGGTCCGAACACAGGTAAATCTGTGATCGCTCCTTGTTGTGCCCGCGCTCAAATCGGATCGAGCTTGATCGAGTTGGCTAGCAGACTAGAAATCTGACCGGGGTGTGATCCGCGATGGTTGAGCGGAGAACACGCCCGTCGATGGCGCCTTGAGTAGGGAGGCGCTAGCATCAGTTCAACTCTTGACCTTTCTTGAGGCGATGGCGGGCGGCGATCCGCGATGGGCGAGAAGCGGCCGCTAGAGCAGCTGGCGTGAGTCGGCCGCGGCGATGGCGATGAATCACCGGCGGTGGCCGCCGCCTAGAGTTGGAGCCTGGCGGCGGCCGCCTCGGCCAAGCTAAGCGGCGCTGCCTTGGAGAGTGCACTCGGCATAGAACCTCCACGCGGCGAGGCCTTCTTTGGAAAACCCACGGTTCGGTAACTCCGGACTCCCAGCCGCCGTGGTTGGCAACAGCCCGCTTCGTCGGCGCCGCCGCCTGTGGTGCAAATCTCGGCGGGGAACCGGCGTTCCGCGTCCTCCGTTCTTTGTTGCCCTCGCGCTCCTCTCGCGAATCTCTGGTGAGGCGGGGGGCCAAAACGACAAACCCGGCGACCCCTACGGGGGCTCGGCCGGGCGGCGTCGCAGTGGCGCGATCTCGGTCCCATCGGAGGACCGCCACTTGCTGCATGGAGAAGACTGCGTGACAAGCTCGCAGGGCGCGACCGGCCTTGACATATTTATCTGCCGCCCGTCTTGTGGACCAACAAGAGGTTCCTGAGCTGCCCGGCCGATGAGGTGGCGCTTCTTGGCGCCGCCTAAGCGGCGGGCGGCGGGCGAGACCGCGTCCAAGAGCAGAGGCTCCGGCGTTGGGTGCGCGCCTTTTCTAAGGAGGCTGCGCGCGTCCGATGGCGGAACGGTTTCGTCCGGCCCCCATCGAAAAATCTGACAGCTCCACCAACCACGATGAGTTTTGCAAATCTATCGGCGGTAATGCAGCCGATCGAGGGTCGGGGAAGGTTCTCGCGAACTACTTCCCATGGTCCTCACCGTGAGCCCGCTCGTGGCTCATGAACTGCCCCGAGTCCGTGGGGTCATGGAAGAGCTCTCGGAGCTCTTCGTCACCAACTTCCGTGGCACCTTGAAAGCAGCCCGGGTGAAGACGACCTCCACAACGGAAGCGGAAGAAAGGAGAGTCATTGCGACTATATTCGGCTTGATCGGTCCGCAACACTATCCCCGACATCTCCATCGATGCCGTGGTCACGGCATTGGGAGAAGCGCCCGAGACCCCAAGGTCAAAGAGAAGATGGCCACCCGCAAGATCAAAGCGACGGAGGAGCTCTTCACCTGGCGCTGAGTCGCCCTTCAGCGAGGCTCGCATTCGCCCGCTGGCCGGGGGCAGGCTGCGGCGGCGGGCGGAACCTCGAGGAACCCGGCAAGGACAAGAAAAGCGCCAAAGGCGGCGAGACCGGCAGGTCATAGCCGCCCGGCGCGACGACGATGACATGACCGGCCAGCGCAATAAGCGGCGCGGGGCGAAGAAGGAGGAGGTCGCGGCGCCCGGTACGGTCCCGTAAAGCGGCCGAGGCGGCGGCTTCTGGCGTCGCCATGGCGCGGCGGCCTTCGCGGCATGACGAAGGGCGAATCATCGTCCCGTGAGTGGGGCGGAAGGCCCTCTTGTCCCATTCACCGTAACAACTCCCACGACTTGGCGGATTGCCATGTCGTCGGCAAATGGTGGACAAGCGAGTCCACGAGCAGCGGCGGCGTCCGGCGATGGCAAGGGCAAGAGGCGGCTTCGCTTGGTTTCGGCGAGCGGGCGCGAGGTTGTCCGTCATCCTCGGCGGTTGACCACCTATCCGTCCCACGCTAGCTTTAAGCGTGCGATGAGGGAGGTGTCTTGCCGTGCGCGCTTTGGGTCGGTGAAGGCGGTGGCGTGGTCGGAGCGACCGATCGCGTTGATCGAAGCCGATCACCCAACCATACCGCCTGACCACAGGCATCTCCCGATCGTGGTTGCACCCACGGTCCGGAATGTAATGCTAGGGCGGGTCTTTGGTAGAGCGGAGGAGTTCCCTCAACCTCCTGTCCGCCGGGTCGCCATGCGCTCGAGATCAGCCCGGGAGCGTCGCCGCGCTCCATTCTTGACATCATCGCCGGGTGAGTCCGTCCCCGGCCGGGCGCGCCGATCTCCGGTAACCTTCGAGGCTCGACAACTTCCGCCGAGATGCTCGAGTTGGTGGCGGACTTGACCTCCTACAACGCCATACTAGGTCGGCGGCGCTGACCGAGTTCATGGCGGTGTGCCACTATCGATACATGGTGGTGAAGATCCGGCCACCGGCCCATCGTTTGAAAGTGGACCGCCGGGCGCTCCGCTGCGACAAGGACGTCCTCGTATTTGGCCGAAGCGTCGGTGCCAGAAGGCGAGCTTGACTTTGGGAGCTCCTCCGGCGAACCGTGCCTCCCGGTTCGTCCATGGAGGTTAAGCGGTCTCCTGGCGGTCGAGACCCGGCGAACCGTTCGGGTGGGCGCCTCTCTCGGCGCCAAATAGGAAGCGCGCTTTCGTCTCCTTCCTCCAGATCAACGCCGGCGTGTTTGCGTGGCAACCGTCCGACATGGTGGGGTCCCCGAGGTGATTGAGCACAAATTGGCGGCGTTCCCGGTAGCGACCGGTCATCTGAAGGTCGGAAGCGGTCGGTGGAAGCGCCCGAAGTTATCCGCCGGAGGTGGGCGAGCTCTTAAGGCGGGGTGCGTCGCGATGTCGCCCATCCCGTGGCTCGCGAACCCGTCCTCGTCAAGAAATCTAACAGGCGTTGGAGGATGTCGTGGACTTCACCGACCTCAACAAAGCGTGCGAAGGATCCATACCGCTGCCCGCGCCGATCTCGTCGTCGACTCAAGCTGCGGGGTGCGGCGGTATGCTTTCGGATCGTACTCTGGGTACCACCAGTTAGCATGGCGAAGAAGATGAAGACAAGACGCCGCCGTCCGCCCATGGGCGATATCTTGCTATCTAAGGATGGCGTTGATTTGAAGAATCTGGGCCCAACCTATCGGCGAGCCATGCATATCGCTCACGCTCCCAAGTAGGGCGGAACACGGAAGTGTATGTCGATGACACGGTGGTGAAGTCAAGAAGCGGAGGAGTTAATCGGCGACACGGAAGAAACCTTCGCCAACTTTGAGGAATCTTGCATCAAGCTTAATCGGAGAAATGCGTGTTCGCCGTTCGTCAGACAAAGCTATTTGGATTCCTCGTCTCCCGGAGGATTGAGGCGAACCACGACAAGATCGCGGCGATCGAGAACATAGAAGCCCCGACGCGACTTGGTAGATGTAGTGCTTGGTGGGCTGCTTGACCTCCACTGGGCTTTATAGCTACTTTGGGGATAAAAGTCTCCCATTGCTCAAGCTCTAAAGAAGACCAACCAGTTAAGTGGGCGGCGGAGGCGCGGAGGCGTTCGGCAGTGCGAAGAAGTATCTTACCTCCCGCCGTCTGGTGCGCCCCGGACAGGCGAGCCGTTGATCCTCTCGTCGTGGCAAACCCCAGGCGGTCAGGTAGCGGTGCTAGTGGCGGAAGAGAGGCGTTCAGCGCCCGTTTACTCGTCGACAAGGTCCTCGCGGCGCCAAACAAGGTATTCTGACACCGAGAAGATGCTCTCGCCGTGCTAGCGGCATCCAGCTTCGCCACTACTTCCGGGCGAAGTCACAGTGTTGACCAAGTATCCCTTGCGGAGATCCTCTTCAACCGCGATGCGACGGGTCTTGTCGCCAAATGAACCATGGTGGCGGAATTCGATCTCAAGTTCGCTCCCAGTGGCCATCAAAGGGCAAGCTCTGGCGGAGTTCATTAGCGAGTGCACTCCGGCGGACACCGAAGTGAAGGTACCCAGCCTCCTCGCCGTGGACTCTCTTCTTGACGGCTCATTCAATTTGGAGAAATTTGGGGCTAAAGTCGTCTGGTGTCTCAACCGGCGATGTCGTCCGGCTTTGGTGGTGCTGGACTTCGCGCCACCAACAACGTCGCGAGTATGAAGGGCCCTTTCATGGGGCTCGGGGTGGCCGACCCTTGGCATCCGTGACTACAAGTAAAGCGATTCTCTCACGGTCATCAACCGGCGAAAAGGATTTCTCCACTCGGATCCGTCATGGCGGCCTACCTAGTCTGCGCCGGTTGGGCGGCACTTTGAGGTTTGGGCCGTGCACATCCTCGCCGCGACAACTTACATGGCGGATGAATCGCCCAGTTGCCTCGTCGAGGCACTGTTCATTGGGGTCTTTGAAGAAAGACTTACGTGACCGTCCGTCGCGACCCCGATTCTGGCGGGGGACGGCGCTTTCCACAGCAGACTCCACCTCGGAGGAGGCGTCAGCGATCTGCTGCAGCTCCGGTTAGAGGAGGAGGCGGAAGAAGCTTCTTGGCGGTTGAGGCGAAACGCCCGAGCCGAGGCGAGTCGTCGGCGACAATGTCTGAGCGTCGTCACACTCGTCCGGGAAGGTCGATGGATGGATCCGATCCTAGCCTACTGCGGGGTGGAGTGATCCCAAAGCGATGTGCGTCGGTGAAAGATATCGCCTGAAGCCAAGCGCTTCATACGGTAGGTGGGGACTGTATCGCCGGTACGCAAGCGGAGTTCTCTTGAAGTCGTCATTGAGCGGGGAGTGAAATTCTCTCGAGATCCATGGAGGCATGTCAGGGGAGCCATTGAGGCCGGGCGTTGGTTGGGAAAGCTTTTAGCCACGGTTTCTATTGGCCCACCCCTCCGGATGCCTTCGAGTGGTGAGGAGATCACGAAGCGTGCCAATTTCATGCTAAGCGAGATCCACCGAGCGCCCAGCGCCGCAAACCATTCCGCTCTCTGGTACATTGTGATGCGAAATTTGGACATTCTGGAGCCGTTCAGCGAGCGGCCGAGGATATACTCATCGTTAAATGCGCCATCGACAAGTTCACTAAGTGGGTTGAAGCCTCGCCGGTCGGCGATCACATCCGCGGCTATCAAGTTTATGAGGAGCATCTTCGTCCGGTTGATGTCGCCAATGAATCATCATCGACAACGGCGCTTTCAATTCAATGCTGATTTCCAAGATCGGTGCGAAGAGTTGGGTACCAAGGCGTGCTTTGCCTCCGTTGCGCATCCGAAGAGCAATGGGTAAGTGGAAGCGGGCGACGGAAGTACTCAAAGGCTCAAGACAAGGGCGTTCGACCGTCTGGAGAAGCGCTGACAAGCAATAGGCGGAAGAAGTTCCCACCGTATTGTGGTGCTGCGGACAACTCCCAACAGAGCCACCGCGAGACCCCTTCTTCTGGTGTATGGCTCGGCGGTGCTCCCATCCGAGCTCGCCTCGGCTCCCCAAGAGTGGCGGCGTTCAGCGAAGACCAAGACCACGACCGGCGTCGGGATGAAGTGAATCTCACATAGGAGATCCGAGGACAGGCGGCGTCCGGGCCGCCAAATGTCAAGCGGCTGCGCAGTTATCAAGCAAAGCGGGTGTGTGTGAGAACAACTTGGCGGTGGCGACCTCGTTCTGCATAAAATCCAAGTGCGGTAGTAGCGACAAAGCTGTCTCCCACAATGGGGAGGGCCCTTCAAGGTGGTCTCGATCTCCTTGAGCTCGGTCAGGCTCGCGTTCGAGGGCCGGTCGCGAATTGGCGAACACTTGGAGCGTCGGCGGTGAGGAAGTTCTACCCGTGGGTAGCAGTTCGAAGCTTTTTTGGCCTTCCTTTGGAGCCGAGCGGCGAGTCTTCTTTCTTTACCGCTTCGCCTCGAAATTGCGTTGTACAAAACCGTCTTCAATAAGAGATAAGTTCTATCTCCTTGTGGGCATCTGTTTCTTTTTCGCCTCAAGTCATTAGAAAGCATTCCGTTGAAAGGCGGCGTGAAAAAAAGTACTCAAAGCGATGGCCCTTAATTCTGAGGACGGCGCCTCGACTTCGCGGTTGGGCGGCGAAGCGGACGGAAGCGGGTTCTAGCTGGTGTGTCGGCTCGGTCTGAGCAATGCATGCACATGACACCAATGACTAGACCACTTTCGGAAGCTAAGTTCTGCCACGCGATGTCTAGGGTCGGTTCGCAAAGAGGCCATAGGGTTGAAGTAACGGATGCACGAGAAAAAGCGCTTCGCTTTCAGCGAAAGCTCGTCTAAAGCTTTTTGGCGATCGTTAGCTTAGCCTAGAAAGGTCTGTTAGAAAACGATACACTTGGCGGTAGCGAAAGTACTTAGGGTTGATGGCCCCTTAATTGCAAAAACAAACGCTTATAACTTCTGTTGGTGCGGCGTGCGACGGAAGCGGAGCTCTAGCACGGTGTGTCGGCTCGATGCGGGCAATCGCATGGCGGCACCAAATGACTAGACCACTTCCGGAAGCTAAGCGCTGCATACGTAATGTTTAAGTCGGGTTGCGAGGCCATAAGGGTTGAAGTAACCAGATGCCTAAGAAGCAGCGCTCACTTGGCGGCGAGCGTTCGATCTAAAACCTTTGGCGGCGGTGCCCCAATTCAATTCCGCAAGTTAAAGTTGTGCGAAGTTCAAGTGAGACTCACAACAAGAGAGCAAAAGTTTGTTTGTATTGATAGGCAACAATTACAAGGCAAAAAGGCGAAGTCTCGCTACTCCTCGGCCTTCGCTTCTTCGGCGAGCGGCGCCCCATCATGGACACGTGATGGCGGTTGGTAGCGAAGAACTGCCTTGCGCCACGATCCTCATCGGCAGTGGAAGCGGTGAGCAGCTCCCAAAGATGGTGCAGCATCCCATGGCTGCCTTTTGTCGCTTGGGAGCCATGGAAAAATTTGGCGGTGGCAAAAATTTGAGTAGCGATTGGCGAGAAAGCGATGGACAACTTGAAGACTTAAGCGTCGCGGAAGGATTGGCAGCGAGAGAAATATTATAGGCGTGGGGCGAAGCGCGCGACGGTTGATTCATGCAGCAGCGGCATCATCATTGCCGTAGCGTTTTTGGTTTCCAGCGCGTGGTTCCCAAGGAAGATCGTGTGCGGTGGAGAATCGGCGTCTGGTGCGCGCGGTGGTGGGCCCCCACGATTAAATCTCCGCTTGCGCAAGAAGTGGAAAAATATCTGTTGTGACGGTTCACGTATCATGGTGGACCCGGGCTCTTGTCGGTGTAATAAATCTGGGGTACAAGAGCCTTAGGAAGGCCGAGAGGGCCCCACGCGTCGGTGACGGCGAGGCCCAGTGGCGTGGCGAGCCCCTCGAGAGGCCGGGAGGCCCAGCGCGTCGGCGGGCGAGCAAGGCCCGGTGGCGTGGCGAGCCCTCGGCGGGAAGGCCCCACGCGTCGGCGGGCGAGCAAGGCCCCGTGGCGCGAGCCCTCGAGGCGGGAGGGCCTGCGTCGAGGCGGAGTGCGTGGGGCGAGCCACTCCGACGGTGAGGCGAGGCCCAGCGCCCGAGGCGGGTGCGTGGGCGAAACCCCTCGAAGACAGGCGAGGCCCAGCCCGCGCCAAGGGGGGCCAGCTGGCAATGTGCGCAGAAGGAGTCTTGGACGAAGCTCCCCCTGCCTTGAAGAATGGCGCATTTAATGAGACACCACGCGGATAGACAGAGGAAGAAATGATTACCGCTTCTGATGACCCTTGCAGTGCAATGAGGCACATCCTTGTATGAGAAGAATTGACCGGCGAGAGAAGGTTTGCTTGAGGAGGCCGCCTGTCGGGAGGAGGCGGCGGGGCCCGTCCATGAACTCACCGGTGTGACTATGCGGGTCGAGAGGCCACTTCATGCACGCGAGCGCGCCGCCATGGGCGTGGGCAGCTGACATGTTTTTAGTCTCTTCTGTCGTGTCTTGTCGATGTCTTGAGAAACCTTTGTCTTGCCTACTCCCTCGGCTCTCTCCATGACCCAAAGCTTGTATAAAAGGAGGGAAGGGGAGGAGAGGCAAAAAAAAGGAGGCACTCTGTAAACACATTCCCATTCAACCACAATCGGGAAAAGAGTTAAGGCTCGTGAGGTAGGACTATTACCCGCGAGGGTCGAACTGGGTAAATCTATGAAGTCGCTCCTTGTTGTGCCCGACGCTCAAATCGGATCGAGCTTGATCGAGTTGGCTAGCAGACTAGAAATCTGACCGAGGTGTGATCCGCAGATGGTTGAAGCGGAGAACACGCCGTCATTGGGAATAATGCAAATCCGGGACTTGTATTTTAAAGGTTAGTTGTGAAGTGCAATGAATGCAGTAATTTTCTCGATGGAATTAGAGTGTTTCGGCTAGGATTCAGGGCTCGTCCTTATGGAAGAAATTGTAGCTTATCTTTCTAGCTTTCCAGCGAGCCCAAGAAGCAGCGAATTGGCCTAGCGGTTTAGAAATTATGGCTTCGGAGTATTCTTTGCTCGATTGTAGGCCGCGACGATGTTTTGTTTAGCGAGTAACCTTGTTGGTCAGCCTCTTTGTAAGTTATTAGTTGTAGGTTGTTGTAAAGTTGGGAGCCTAGTGTATTACAGGTTGGTTAGGGGAATGGCTAAATGGGATACTACGTCTAATCGTTGGCTTAGTAAGGGCATCAAATCGATTGATTGTCATGCTTGCAATGTGTAGGCACCGCTTCGGGATCGGCGTCGACCACTTGTTCTCCCGCCCCGCCGGGTAACTAAGACAAGTACATATGCGATATGGGTGGTAATATATGCTATATTTGTGTATTGTACTATATACATGTTCTGTTTTACGATTGATGAACTTGATGATGAATGGATGCATGAGAATAGTGATGGAATGAGGTTGGAACATGTTGCTTAACCATGCTTACGTTGCATACACCCATAAATGCATGCATTCGAGCCAGGGCGGTGAGAAAGTCATATAGCTAACTAGTCCGGTGATCCACGGGCTCGGACTAGAAAATGCTATATGACTAATCCGATATGCTTTCTTGATAAGACGCTGAGGTAGGCACCCCAGCACGGATGGCGGGAAGTCTCACTCGGTGAGCACCTCCACGGATGGAGTTAGAGTATACAACGGGTGTATGCAGCTCGAGATCTGATCTTGCAAAATGTTAAAGATCATAAAGCATTGCATTGCATTGAATCTGGTTGTTGGTTTGGAGCAACATTTGATGATAATGTTATTAGTGCTTTTGTTTGCATTCAAATCCCCTGCTATTATGTTCTTTCTTGAGTCTTGGACTCACTCTTGCTTTGTGTTGTCTTTTAGGTGATGATTGAGGCAATACCATGAAAGGGAGTAGATCACACTTTTGCTTATCACACTAGCTAGCCATTCCAACAGTTTGTTAATGCAATGTACTAGTTAGAACTTGTTTGTTAGCTTGGTAGTGTGTAATAGCTTATTAATGAAAGCTGGGCTGCTTGGCTGATACTCTCTGAAGGTCGCCAGGGAGTATCTGTTTTGGGGTGGTTGTGATTGTTGGCTTGTGATAGCTTTGGGTTATAACTAGCTGGTTGTATATTGATGTTGTTTATGCTTTATTGTGAGTGTTATCTGTTTGGATGTCCCAGTTATAGGGGAAGTTCTGCCAAATTTTTTATATGGAAGGTGGTGGTAGCATCTTGGGCCTCTAGTCTGAGGCAGGGTGTTACAAGATGCACAGAGAAATAATATGTGTGTAATAATGTGTGTGTGTGCGCGCGCGCGCTGCTAGCTGCTGTTGTGTTAAGATGGGAAAATTTGGTAAGAAAGGAAGGAGGAGGCCGGAGCACAAAGGATACAAGGCGGAGGAAGAAGAAGCTAGAAGAAAGAGAAGAAAAGGCATGCATGCTTGAGAAACAGAGATTAGTGGAGTGATTTCGTAGGAATTATTTTGCCATGCATGTTGCTCCTGTGGAAAAAGGAATTTAGGGGAAAGAGAGAATTTAGACGACAGAACAATAAACCTAGCTTCACAGATGGGACACTACTTAGGTTTGAGAACATTTTTTTTTTTTTTTTTGCAAAAAGAAGATCGAGGGCTAGTGATGTATGCTTTTCCCACATTTACTAGTAAGTAATTTGTCTTCTGACCAAATAACTTGAACCATTTATGCAAACCTAGGGATCGAATTATCCAAATATGTAGACAACTCTCAAATATTCCAACCTAAGTAATCAAATCTACCAAGTTGAAGGGCATAAATGAACTATTCCGGAGAAAAATAACACTGGGTAAGGCGAGTGAGAGAACGGTGATAAATACCCCATGCTGTGAATCAAGTTTGTGGAGTGCCTTGTGCACTATGTGAGGCATAGCTTCTGTTCCATTTTGAAGGAATTTGTCGGTGTAATAAATACCAGGGTATGAAGAGTCCAGCAGGAGGCCAAGAGGGCCCCACGCGTCAGGCGGGCGATCGAGCCCAATGGCGTGGCGAAGCTCCTCGAGGCGCCGGGCGAGGGCCCCACACGTCGGCGGCGACGAGACCCAGCGTGGCGCGAGCCTCTGGCGTGTCGGCCCTAGCCAACGTGGCGTGGCGAGCCCTCAGGCACCGGCGAGGGCCCCACATCGCCAGCGGCGACCGAACCCAGGCGTGTGCCGAGCCCCCGGCGTGTCGGCGGGCCCCACGCGTCGAGTGGCGACCAGCCCCGCCAGCGTGGCGACCCTCTCGAAGACGGCGAGGCCCCGCGTCGAGCGGGCGACCGAGCCCAGCGTGTGGGCGAGCCCGTCAGCGCCGGGCGAGGGCCCCACACGTCGGCGGGCGGTGTGGGCGACCTCGGCGGCCTTGTGAGGCCTCCCATCGCCAGCGGGCCCGCGTGGCGAGGAGCGTTCGGAAGAGTCTTGGCGAAGCTTCCCCTGCTGCGAAGACGGCGCATTCAATGCGACATCACAGCGGTAGACGGTGAAGAAATGATTACCATACATGATCACCCTGCAGGTGCGAGCGAGCTGTCACTATAAGCAGCGGAATTGACCGCAGAGAGAGGGTTTGCTTAAGATAGCCCCGCTTCAGAGGAGGCAGGATGGGCCCGTCCATGATCTCCTCACCGGTGTGTCTGCGGGTCGAGGCCACTGCGGCACGCGAAGGCGCCGCCGAGCGAGCAGTAAGCGGAAGCACGTTTCGTCTCTCTGTCGTGTCTCGCGTGTCTTGTCGATTATCTTGAGTATCTTTATCTTGCCTACCCATGCGACTCTCTCCTTGATTCGAGGCACATATAAAGGGAGGAGAGAGAGGAGGGTATGTTTTTTCACGGTTCACAAGCACTCTGTAACCACATTCCATTCAACCACAACATAAGGCTCGGCAGGAGTAGGATTGTTACCCGCGAGGGGGTCCGAACATGGGTAAACCCCATGTGTTGCTCTTTGCTGCGTCCCACGCTCAAATCGAATCGAAGCTCGGTGATAGGCTAGCAAGATAGAAATCGACTAGGGTGTGATCCGTGGTGGTTGGCGGAGACCACGCCCGTCGATGGCGCGCCGGTAAGGCGCTAGCTTCGGTTCGTGCTCTTCGACTTCATCAATGGCGGATCGATGAGTCGCGATGGATCCGAAGCGACCGCTGAGCCGCTGACATGGCGTCGGCCGGCGGCGATAGATCAGCCGGTGGTAGCCGCCGAGAGTCGGAACCATGGCGAAAGACGCCCGGCCAAGCTAAGGCGGCGCGGTCTTGGAAGAGTGCACTCCAGCCGCAGAACCTCCATGCGGCGAGGCCTGCCGACAACCCACCGTGCCGGTGACTCCGGACTCCTGGCGGCTCCGTGGTTGGCGGTTTGGCCCTTCGTCGATCTGCCTTGGGCGGTGTTACAAGTTCGGGGCGCGGAACCGACGTTCGCTTCTTCCGTTCTTTCTTGCCTCGCCTCCTCTCACAGATCTCTGGCGGGAGGGAGCGGGGCAGGCAACGAGAGCGGCGACTCTCGGGGGTTCGGCCGGCAGCGTGCAGTGGGCGGGATCTCGGTCCCACTTGGAGGACCGCCATCTGCAACACGGAGAAGACTCAAGCGACAAGCTCATGGCAGGCTGGCACGACTCTTGCGCTGATCAGCGCCAGACAGCTGCCGCCCATGGGGACGAGGAGGGTTCAGCGACCGCTGCCTCCGCCCGGGAAGGAGGTGCCTCTTGTGTCTCGGACGGCGGCACCTGGCGAGACAGTCTTGGCGTCCGAGTAGGAGGCTCCAGTGGTCGGCTGCCGCGCCTTTTCGAAGGAGCCGCGCCGAGTGCAGTGGCCGGAGAGGTTCCGGCCCACCCCCATCGAGAAGTACGACGGCTCCACTAACCCTGACGAGTTCTTGCAGATTTACACTATGGTGATCCAGCCAACTAATCGGAGGGTCGGGGAAGGTTCTGGCGAACTACTTCCCTGCAATATTCACCGGCGAGCCCGCTCTTGGCTCATGAACCTGCCCGGTCCGGTGGGGTCATGGAAGGAGCTCTCGGAGCTCTTCATCACCAACTTCGGTGGCACGTTTGAGCAGCCGGAGTCGAGGGCGACCTCCACAACGTGGAAGCGGAAGGGAGAGTCATTTAGCGACTACATCCGGCGCGCCTACCAGTCCGCAATACCATCCTTAACATCTCCATCGGCGCCGCTTGTCACGGCCTTCGAGAGGCGCCGAGACCCCAGTGGTTAAGGAGAAGATGGCCACCCGCAAGATCAAGACGCGGAAGAGCTCTTCACCACCGCCCAAAGTGTGCCCTTCAAAGTGGAGGCTCGCTTCGCCCGCCATAAGCGAGGGCATTGGGCAGCCGGCGGGGACCTCGAGAAACCCCGCGGCAAGGACAAGAAGAAGTGTAAAGCGGCGAGACCGGACAGGTCTGGCCGCCGGCAACTGACAACGGCGACGACGCGAAGACGGCGGCCGCCGCGCGAGGCAGCGCGGCGAAGCGAGAAGAAAGGAGGAGGCCAGCGGCGGCGAACGGTCCCGCAGGGAGGCCTCGGCGATCGCCGTGTACAGCGGCGCCCCGCATGACGACGACGGGCGAACCGCAGCCCAGCCGAAAGGGAGCGGAGGGACTTCTTGTCCCATCCACCGCAACAATTCCCGCGACTTGGCCGATTGCCATGTAAATCCGCCAGAAGCTGGTGAGACGAGCGCATCCACGAAAGCGATAAGTGTCCGCAACAGCGGCAAGGGTAGAAGCGGCTTAGCAGCTTCAGACAAGTAGAGCGCGAGGTCGCCGTCATCCACGGCGGATCGGCCACCTATCCGTCTCACGCTAGCTTTAAGCGTGCGATGAGGGAGGTGTGCATCGCCCGTGCGGCGTGGGGTGACAAAGCGGTGGCGTGGTCGAACAACCGTCGCGTTCGGCCGAGCCGATCACCCGCCAAAGACCGCCGGCGGCATCTCCCGATCGTGGTTGCGCCCACGGTCCGGAATGTCAAGCTAGGATGGGTGCTGGTCGACGGAGGGAGTTCCCTCAACCTCCTGTCCGCCCGGGTTGCCAAGGCGCTCCAGATCCAGCAGCAGGAGCTACGACCGGCGCTCCCGTTCTTCGGCATCGCGCCAGGGCCGAGATCCGTCCCTGCGGGCGCGTCGGCCTCGGTGACGTTGGGGGCTCCGACAACTTCCGTCTGGAGATGCTCGAGTTCGAGTGGCGGACTTCGACCTCCCGTACAACACCATACTAGGTCGGCCGTGACCAAGTTCATGGCGACTTTGCCACTATCGTACATGGTGGTGAAGATCCTGTGGCCACTGGCCCCATCGTCTTAACGGTGGACGCCGGGGCGCTCAGCTGCGACAAATCACGCTCTCGCTTTGGCGGGGCAATCGGCGCCTGAAATTTGAGGTTTTCGACTATGGGAGCTCCTCTGGTGAAGACCCGTGCCTCCCCCGGTTCGTCCGCGGAGGTTAAGGCGGTCTCCCCAGTGAGTTAGACCCGACGAACCGTTCGGTGGCGCCTCTCTCGGCGCCAAATAGGAAAGCGCGCTTCGTCTCCTTCCTCGATCCTAACATGAGCGTGTTTGCATGGCAACCGTCAAACATAATTTTGGGTCCCGAGGTGATTGAGCACAAGTTGGCAACGTACCCAGCGCGAGCGACGGTTATCTGTAAGGTCCGAAGCGATCGGTGGAAGCGCCAGGGCGTTATCCGCCGAGAGGTGGACAAGCTTTTAAGGCGAGTCGTTGGAGCGTCGCCCGTCCCCTGTGTGGCTCGCGAACCCGTCCTCGTCAAGAAATCAGCAGGCGGTGGAGGATGTCGTGGACTTCACCGACCTCAACAAGGCATGCTCGAAGGATCCGTACCACGCTCGCGCCGACCTCATCGTCGACTCCACGGCGGGTGCGGCGGCAGATGCTTCGGATGCGTACTCCGGGTACCACCAGATTAGCATGGCCGAGGAAGATGAAGACAAGACCGCCTTCGTGACGCCCATGGGCGTCTACTGCTACACGAGGATGGCGTTTGGATTGAAGAATGCGGGCCCAACCTACCAGAGGGCCATGCATATCACTCACCGCCCTCAAATAGGGCGGAACTTGGAGGTGTACGTCGACGATCTGGTGGTGAAGTCCAAGAAGGCGGAGGAGTTGATCGGCGACCTAGAGGAAACCTTCGCCAACTTGAGGAAGTACTGCATCAAGCTCAACCCTGAGAAGTGTGTATTCGCCGTTCCGTCAGGCAAGCTGCTAGGTTTCTTCGCTCTCGGAGGGGATTGAGGTGAACCTGACAAGATCGCGGCGATCGAGAACATGAAGCCCCGACGCGGCGGATCACGATGCAAGGTTTGGTGGTCGCTCGACCTCCTGGGCCGCTTGATAGCTCACCTGGGGGATAAAAGTCTCCTACTACTCAAGCTCCTGAAGAAGACCAACCCATTCGAGTGGACGGCGGAGGCGCAGGAGGCGTTCGACGGGTCAAGAAGTATCTCACTTCGGCCCGTCTTTGGTGCCTTGACCCGGCGAGCGTCATGATCCTTTATGTCGCGCGAACCCCAGTGGTCAGTAGCAGTGTTTGGTGGCGGAAAGAGAAGGTGTTCAGCGCCCCATTTACTACATCAGCAAGATCCTCCACGACGCCGAAACGAGGTATTCACAACACCAGAAGATGCTCTACGCCCGTCTTGTGGCGTCCGGGAAGTCGTCACTACTTTCGGGCGAGAGATCAACGTCTTGACCAAGTACCCCTTGCGGAGATCCTCTTCAACCGCGAGGCGACGGGTCGCCAAGTGGGCCATGGAGCTAGCAGACCGACCTCAAGTTCGCTCCCGAACGGCCATCAAAGAGCAAGCTCTGGCGGAGTTCGTCGGAGTGGACTCGCGACACCTGGTGAAGACGTCCAACCCTCGCCGTGGACTCTCTTCTTGACGGTTCGTTCCGCTTGAGGGGCCGGGCGGTGTTGTTACAGTGTCTCCACGGCGACATTGTTTGGCACCGGTGGTCTTTGGAGTTCAGCGCTACCAACAACGTCCGCGGAGTATGAAGGGCTGCTCGCCGGGGCTCGGGGTGGCCGACCCTCGGCATCCGTGGTGCAAGTCAAGGGCGACTCTCTCGGTGATCAACCAGCGAGGAAGAAATTCACTGCGCGATCCGTCATGGCGGCCTACAGGCGGAGGTGCGCCGTTGGGCGGCACTTTGAGGTTTGGGCTTCGCGCCCGCCCCTCACCGCGACAACTATATGGCGAATGAACTGTCCCCTGATTGCCTCGTCAAGGGCACTGTTCATTTGGGGTTTTGAAGAAAGACTCACGCGCCGCCCTGTCGCAGCCAGATTCTGGTGGGGGCGACACCTTTCTGGCGCAGCTCCATATCTGAAGGAGACGTCACCAATCTCGCCACAACTCCCCGTTGGAGGGAGGAGGCTAAGAACGCCGAGGCGGTTGAGGCGGAAATGCCGAGCCGAGCGTACGTCGGCGACAATGCTAACGTCGTCACGCCGTCCGGAAGGTCGATGGATGGATCGATCCTAGCCTACTGCGGACGGTGATCCCCGATGATGACGCGTCGGTGAAGATAGCACGCAAGGCCAGCCTTCATACCTGGTAGGTGGGGACACAGACGCTGGCGCAAACGGAGTTTCTCTGAAGTCGTCCTTTCGAAGCGGGAGTGCAATTCTCTCTGAGATCCATGGAGGCATGTGCGGGAGCCATTCAGGGAGCCGGGCATTAGTTGGAAAGGTTTTCCGCCACGGTTTCTATTGGCCTACGGCCCTCCAGGATGCCTTCGAGCTGGTGAGGAGATGCGGCGTGCCAATTTCATGCTAAGCGATCCACCGACCGCCCAGCGCAAACCATCCCGCCTCTGGCCGTTCGCGGTGCAGGGCCGAACATCTGGGCCCGTTCCCGCGGGCGACCGGAGGTTTCACACATCTGTTCGTCGCCGTCGATAAGTTCACCAAGTGGGTTGAAGCCACGCCAGTCCCGGCGATCACGTTCGTTGCTGCCATAAAGTTTATGAAGAGCATCTTCATCCGGTTCGGCGTCGCCAACAGGATCAACACCGACAACGGCGCTCAGTTCAAGAGCGCCGATTTTCAAGACTGGTGCGAAGAGCTGGGTACCAAGCTGTGCTTCACCTCCGTTGCACATCCGAAGAGCAATGGGCAAGTGGAGCGGGCAAACGCGGAAGTACTCAAAGGGCTCAAGACAAGGGCTTTCGACCGTCTGGAGAAGCGCGGCAAGCGCTGGGCGGAAGATGTCCCCACCGTATTGTGGTATTGCGGACAACTCCCAACAGAGCCACCGCGACCCCTTTCTTCTGGTGTATGGCTCGAAGCGGTGCTCCCATCGAGCTCGCCTTTGGGTCCCCAAGGGTGGCGGCGTTCAGCGAGCGAGAGACCACGACCGGCGTCGGGATGAAGTAAATCTTCCGGAGGAGATCGAGAGCAGTATGGCAATCCGGGCGCCAGTATCGGCGAACCTTCTTGCGATTATCAAGCAAAGCGGGTTTGTGAGAGAACACTGGCGATGAAACGACCTCGTTACGCAAAAATCAAGCGCGGTCGGGCGCAACAACTCTGTCTCCCCTATGGGAGGGCCCTTCAAGGTGGTCTCGATCTCCCGCCAGACTCGGTCAGGCTACGCCGAGGATGGTCGCGAATTGGCGAACGCTTGGAGCGTCGGCGGTGAGGAGTTCTACCCAGGGTAGCTGTTCAAGTGCTTTTTGGCCTTCCTTTGGAGCCGAGCGGCGAGGTCTTCCTCCTTCCTTCGCCTCGGGGCTGCATTGTACAAAGCCATCTGCAATATAAAGATAAGTTCATCTCTCTGTGGGCATCTGTTCTTTTTAAGCCTTAAAGTCTCATTAGAAAACATTACATCGAGCGTTGGTAGCGAAAAAAGTACTTAAGGTGATGGCCCTTAGTTGCAAACAAGCGCTTAAGCTTGCTTGGGCGAGGCGAGGCGGATGGAAGGCGGGTTCTAGCTTTGGTGTGTCCGCTCGATGCAGCGCAATCACGCACGGCACCAAATGACTAGACCACTTCCTAAGCCGAGTGCTCGCCACGTAACGTTTAAGGTCGGTTTGCCGAGAGGCCATAAGGGTTGAAGTAACGATGCCTAAGGAAAACGCTCACTTCCAATGAGCGCTTACATCTAAAACTTTTAGCGATCGATTCGTAGCCTTAAAAAGTCTATTAGAAAACGATACATTAAAAATCGTAGCGAAAAAAGTATTTAAAGTGATGGCCCTTAGTTGCAAAGCAAACGCTAACCTTGAAATTTGGCGCGGCGAGGCGGACGGAAGGCGGGTTCTAGCTTGGTGTGTCTGCTCGGTCTGGGCAATGCGGCAACGACGGCACCAGCGACTAGACCACTTCCGGAAGCTGAGTGCTCGCCACGTAACGTTTAAGGTCGGTTTGCCGAGAGGCCATAAGGGTTGAAGTAACCTGATGCCTAAGGAAAAAGCGCTCACTTCCAACAGAACGTTCTGTCTAAAGCTTTTGGCGGCCGGGTGCCTCAGTTCCTCTTTTCGCAAGTAAAGATTTGCGCGAAATTTGATCGAGACTCACGACAAAAGAGCAAAAACTTGCATTAACAGGATTTGTACAGGACAAAAACAAATGAGGGAGTTCGTCTACTCCTCATCTTCATCTCCCTCTGCCGGCGCAGCGCCGCCCATCATAGAGACGCGGTTGGCGGCGGTATCAACCCTATCGCCGATCCGATCCGGTGGCGCAAAAGGTTCCTCGATGGCGGCGTCGAGGTCAAACGCGTGCGGTGTTTTGGGCAAAGCGGTTGACAAGACGAACGCGTTGCTTCAAGAGCCGTGGCGACCATCTTCGATCGCCGCGCCGCATCACCACCGCAGATCGCGCCAAGCCTCGGCGGCAGCGCTTCCACGGTCCCAAAGATATCGCGCAGCGGTCTCCTCGATGGGGAGTACAAGGTGGCGCCAGCGGTACAAAGACGTCCGGAAGCCGGTAGGCGGTCTGCAAAGATGTCGGCGAGGACCCAAGACGCTTCGAGTGCTCAGCGAAGGTCTTGGACGTCTTTGGTGGCCGCCGCCGCGACCTCGCGCCGCAGCTTTCCCTCACGGCGGTCTCCGCTCAAGCGCTGCCGCCGCTTCATGCGCCCGCGACGCCGAAGCCAGCGCCTTCCGTGCCACCAGTGTGGGCAGGGCGCAGGCGCTCGAAGGAGCGCCCGACGTCGGCGGCAATGGCACCCACGTTGGCGTCGGTGCGGTAACGGCCGGAGGTTCCTCAACCTCGTCTCGGCGCGATCTCTGCGGCGGGAGGCCTCGTCTCCGTCGAAGGAGCAGCGGGCAAGCTGAAATTTGGCGAATCGTGCGGGATGGAGCTTGAGGCCCGGCGTCCGCCTATCCACGAAGATAAGCGAGCGGGGTTCGGTATGCAGCGTGCAGACGCTAACCCTAACATAAAGTGTGCGTAAGTCGCGATGAAGCTACAGGCGGCGCTCCAGCGAAGGCTAAAGGCGGCGTCAAGCCGCTTAGTCGCGAGCGGCGGGCGGCCTTGATCATGATCAGCGCCGTCGGGCAAATTTGCACGAGTGGCGCCGGCTGAAGCGCCGCGCGACGACGGAGGCAGCAGCGTCGGCGAAAGCGCGGCGAAGAAGCGTCAGCCAGAGGAGGAGCGAAGAAATCGGCGCAGCGGCGCCAGTTCCGCAGAGTCGCCACGCTCGCTGGTGGCGGAGCGGAGGCGGCGGCGGCAGCAGCAGGCCCCCCACCGGAGGGCGGAGGAGGCGACAAAGCTCGGGACTTGAGGCGAGCTCTCTTTGGGCTCGCCTCTCTCTCGTCGTCGTCATCTTGGCGAGGATGGTAACACTTCCAGGCGTGGTCGAGTCGGCCGCCACGGCGAGAGCGCAGCGCCGCGAGAGCTTGGCGATCGCCGGGCGGATCGCGGATCTGTAGTGGTCCCGGGCCACTTGGACCGCAGGACCGAGACCTCCATGGGGCGGCGCGCACGCAGTTGCTGGCGCTCCGTGGATCCATCGCGAGAGGCGGATGGTCACCGCAAAGAGATGTCGCCATGTGGGCGCGGTCGATAGTCCCACTGACCACTGCCGGAGCATGTTCTCCGGTACATTCCCTGCGGCTGGGCGCAAGAGAGAAGAAGAAGCCATAAGTCACAAGGAGTCAAAAGAAAAGACATTCCAAAAGACAAGAAACCGAAAAGGCGAAGAAACATTTACCTCCGGGGCAATCACGGACTCCATCGTCATCGCCATAATATTGTCGGTAGGCGAACCCTCATGCGAGGCGGGCGAGGCGGCGCCGCAAAAATCCGCCGCAGCGTGGGTTCGGTGAGCCCGTTCTTGGCGGAGCTCAACGATGCACCCCAGATCACCTCCGGCTCGGCCGAGTTGTCGAGCGAGACCCCGGTGGCAAGGAATTCGCGAGACCCTCGGGAAGGTCAAGGTCGCCGCGGCCACCGAGTCCTCCACATCTGACCATTAGCGGTGCGATCCTTTCGCTGGACTTGACCGTGACCGGATGAAGGCGGTGGCGTCGCGGGCGTAAAGTAGCGACTTCAATAGCCCGCTCGGCGCGACCTCGCGTCAGGCGTGAAGAGCCGGCTCGAGGCGGAAGGCTTGGCATCGTCCCCACGAACATCTCGCATAGGTGGGCGAAGATGGTCGATGCCACGATAGAATTGGGGAAGGTCGTCGCTGGATCTCGTAGAAGGCAAGCACCCCCAAGAAGAACTCCGAGTATGGCGGGACGAGCCCGGCCAGCATCGCCCAGGTAAAGGTCACGATCTCCCCGTCGTGGGGGCTTGGTACTATGGTGCCGCGCGAACCGGACGGAGGTGGCGGCCACGAACCCTTGAGCAGCGTCACCACATCCTCGTCGATAGCGGAGGCGAGCAAAGCCAGCCAAACGGTGGCGCCTCCTGCGCGACCCTTTGCGTTTGGCGCCATGGAAAATGGTGGAAGAGTTGGCGAAAAAAAAAATGAGCAGCGGCAAAGAAGGCTATGTGACAGCGGCGAAGAAGGTGAAGGGCAGTGTGAGGACTTAGCGTGCGGAAGGATTAGTCGCGGCGCCAAGGGAAGTATTTATAAGCAAGGCGCGCGAGTGCGACGGTTTGGATTCCGTCCCCAGCGCTATATCATTGCCCCGCGTTTGATTTCCAGCAGCGGCGCGATTCCCTAAGGAAGATCGTGCGCGGTGGAGAATCGCGCGTCTGGCGCGCGCGAAGAGTGGGCCCCACGATTCGTCTCCCGCCGCACGAGAAACGGAAAAAGTGTCTGCGCGACCGTTCGCGTATCATGGTGGACCCGGGGGCTACTGTCGGTGTAATAAATACCGGGGTATGAAGAGTCCAGCGAGAGGCCAAGAGGGCCCCACGTCAGCGGACGATCGAGCCCCAGCGTGGCGAAGCTTCTCGAAGCGCCGGCGAGGCCCCACACGTCGGCGGGCGACGAGACCCGGCGTGTGGGCAAGCCCCTCGGCGTGTAAGGCCCAGCGCGTGGCGAAGCTCCTCGAAGCGCCGGCGAGGCCCTACGTCGGTGGCGACAAACCCAGCGTGTGGGCGAGCCCCTCGGCGTGTCGGCGGGCCCAGCGTCGGTAGCGTCGAGCCCAAATGCGTGGCGAGCCCCTCGAAGCGCCGGCGAGAGGCCCCACACGTCGGCCGGCGACGAGCCCAGCGTGTGGGTGAAGCCCTCGGCGTGTCGGCGAGCCCCACGCGTCGGGCGGGCGACCGAGCCCAGCGCGTGGGAGAGCCCCTCGAGACCAGGCGAGGGCCCCACACGTCGAAGCGGGCGTGGGCGAGCCCCTCGGCCTTGCAGGCCTCCCAGCGCCAAGTGGGGCCAGCGTGGCGAGGCGTTCCGGAAGGAGTCTTCGGCGAAGGCTTCGCTTGCTGCGAAGAACGGCGCATTCAATGCGACATCCGCGCTGGTAGACAACAAGAAATGATTACCGCTTCTGATGACCCTGCGGTCGGCGGTACATCCGTGGCGCAATGAAATTGACCGGCGAGAGAGGTTTGCTTAAGATAGCCGCCGCGTCGGGAGGAGCGAGATGGGCCGCCGCAGCCTCACCGGTGTGTCTGCGCGGTCGAGGCCACTTGCGGCACGCTGCGGCGCCGCTTTCGGCGTGGCGAGCGACACGTTGTCTCTCTGTCGTGTCTCGCGTGTCTTGTCGATGTCTTGAAATCTTGTCTTGCCTACCCCCTCGGCTCTCTCCGCCAGTTCGAGGCCTGTATAAAAGGAGTGGAGAGAGAGGGGAGGGGGTACGTTTTTCACACGGTTCACAAGCACTCTGTAACCACATTCCATTCAACCACAACAAGAAAAGAGCTAAGGCTCGGCAGGAGTAGGACTGTTACCCGCGAGGGGGTCCGAACCTGGGTAAACCCCGTGTGTTGCTCTTTGCTGCGTCCCACCCTCAAATCGAACTGAGCTCGGCTGATAGGCTGGCAAGATAGAAATCTGACTAGGGGTGTGATCCGCGGTGGTTGAGCGGAGACCACGCCGTCAGAATGGACATTGAGTGTTATACGGCCTGTACCCGTCTATCAGAGAACTGATTAACGAATCGGTACTAAATCAAAGACATCAGTGTCAGTTGGATCCTCTACAACCTTGTAACAGTTAAACCGGTACTGACATCATCACTAGTACCGGCTCGCATCAAGCTGGTACAGATCATGAGCCAGTACAGAGAGCGAGCGAGCGACGAGATGGAGCCAAGCCGAGCCGTTGCCTGACGCGTGGGATCATCTGGGAGCGGAGTCGAAAGCGATGTTCATTGGATGGGTGTGGTGGCCAAGCGACACGAATCGGGGTCGGGTATGCACAACCACATGTTTGCATCCCGACACCACCGAGCCATTGCCTGACGCGTGGGATCACCTGGGAGCGGAGTCGAGAGCGATGTTCATTGGATGGGTGTGATGGCCACGAGACACGAATCGGGGGTCGGGTATTCCACGTGTTTGCATCCCGGCTCCACCGAGCCGTTGCCTGACGCGTGGGATCACCTGGGAGCGGAGTCGGAAGCGATGTTCATTGGATGGGTGTGGTGGTCACGCGACATGAATCGGGGTCGGGTATGCACAACCACGTGTTTGCATCCCGGCTCCACCAATTTTTTTCCCTTAAAAAGTTGCTAGATTGGTTTTCTGATCAAACAAGATTAAAACCATTTTGCACCATTATACATGCAATAATTAACCCTTGTTCTTTAAAACTGGTTTATGGTGCTCCTTGATTTGCGGTTCTGATTCGATTCGTAAAATTTATCATTTTTTACGGACCATCCATCGTAAAAGGGTTGATTACTTTCTAAGTCTTTACGAGGTTTTTCTTAAAGATTTCAACAATCTTTTTAAAAATCTTTTTGCAAACACTTAACTTTTTAACTACGATATAGGCCTTGTTTGTTTCAGATTAATGTAGAGTTATGTTTTACTGTAGCAAATTTGTGACCCCTCAAAATACGTCTTAACGAGTTCAAAAAATTATGAAAAAAATAATTTATAAATTTTAAGAAGTACTATTTAAAACCACAAAGAATGACTACAAAACATTACATCATTTGGCTTATACAAAAAGGCAACATATCTAGTGCTAATGACCATTATGTGCTAATATGTTAACATTAAATCTAGACCATTAAATCTATAATGGATGGTTCGGATATGGAGAGATGAAAACCTCATTAATTACCTCATTTCTTCTTTAAATGCTTTCACACAATCTCCTTAACTTTCTAAGTGGAAAAGAGGCCTCCACCTCTCTATGTCTAAACCATCCATTATAGATTTAATGGTCCAGATTTGATATTAGCATATTAGCACCTAATGAACATTAGCACTAGATATGTTGCCATACAGAAATAACAAAATTTAATTTAATTTAATCTGAAACAAACAAGACCATAAATCCAGCCAAAACCGTGAATCAAAACAAAAGAGGCATGTATATAGATGGCCAAATCAAGCGGTTCTAAGACGGCCCGCTTAGGCACCCCCATGTAAGCCGGGCCAGACGACCCGTTACCAAATCGTGTTGTGTCGTCTTGGCCCATGGGCTGAGACCGAGGCCTGAACGCGACGAGGCACGTTCGTTTACACATAGCTGGCTTACACGAAAGCGCGCCCGTTTAGACACTGCCGTGTAAGCCGGTCCGGCATGGCCCGTTACCAAATCGTCTTGCGTCTTGCGTCTTACCATGGGCCGAGACCGAGACCCAAGCACGAGGCACGTTCATTTACACAATAGCCCGTTTACATCGGCGGAAGCGCGTAGCAGAGAGACCAGATCGTCTTGTCGTCGCGTCTTGGGTCCATGGGCCGAGACCGAGGCCCAGGCACGGCACGAGGCACGTTCATTTACACAATAGCCCGTTTACACAAGCAGGCGGGCCCGTTTAGGCATGGCCCGTGTAAGTCGGGCCCGACACGGCCCGTTTACCAAATCGTGCCGTGCCGTGCCGGCCCATGGGCCGAGACCGAGGCCCAGGCACGAGGCACGTTCATTTACACAATAGCCCGTTTACACGAGCAGAGAGCGGGAAGGCTAGCTCCCTCGGCTAGCCACTAGAACGCTTGAGCTTTTGTGTTGTAGTTAACTGATAATAGATAATATACATAGTTTTAAGGAACAAAAATAAAATATATATATAATCGCGTCGCGCGCTTGCCCATTTCACGCCTCTGTCTTCACCGAACACGGCATGTCTCGTCGTGCCGGGCCGTCACGGCCCGTTTATTTCCATGCCGAGTCGTGCTCGTGCCGGGCCAAAATTGCGGGCTTTCGTGCCGGCCCATTTGGCCCGGCCCATCTGGCCATCTATAGGCCTGTATGTGCGGAACAGTGAGGACTGAGGAGGACCGCGCGAGGCCGAGCCGTCCGTTATCCGTCCGAGAGAAACGGCCACCGCAGCTCGCTCGCCCGAGCTCCCTCCCCCCGCCGCCGCCGCGGCCGGCGCTCTCCGGCGATTAGCTGTTTGCATTGCACACGATGGCCCCGTCTGCGACTCGCCTCCTCCTCTTCTCCGTCCCCACCCCGAAGCTTGCGCCGCGCCCTCCCATCAGGCGGCGGCGCAGGGCCTGGGCCTGGGCCGCCGCCGCCCGCTGCGCCCCGGAGGCCGGCTGCGGCTTTGTCGTCGTCGACGACGACCTCTTTGAGCTCCTTCAGGTCCGATTCCTCTTACGGTTCTTTGCCTCCTTTTCGCTGCTCATGAACTGAATGGCCGCGGCGAGAGCGTGCAGGCGGAGTTCAGCGCCAGTAAATTAGACCCATTATTCAACGAAGAACTAAACCCGTCTGCTAAAGTTTATCGTTTTTTTTAGAGATTCTTGCTAATGTGAATGTTCATCGCCTCAAATCGGTAGGAGGGCGTGGTAAAGATCTTGTGATGGGCTCTCGACTATATAATCTACATAACATGCTAGATTGTTTTTTACCAACACGAAAAGAATAACGCAATAGTTCCCATGTGGTCATGTGGATGGTTGGGATGAGGATATGTCGTTTCATACGGTCATATATAAAAAGTCATAAAGAAAATGAAAGGTTTCCCCTTCAGTGGTGCTAATATGGACAAGGATAAGTATGCCAGTCATTCTAGTGTAGAGCTGAGGATGAGGGAGGAGAACTCTAAACCTATCAAACACTCTTTGTCTGTCATCTTAAGCAGTGACAAATTTGCATTTCCAGTCGTATATTCTGCTTGGTATCTTCACTCATATACATACCCAAAACAAAGGATATGGTCAGATGAATGCATGCTGTATGCATTCTGCCTTAATTACACTTTGGATGCACTATTTTATTTGCCAAATGTGGGTTCTTATGTGTAGAGGGTCCTACAAATCAACTGTGACTGCTTCTGGATTTGGTTGGTATAAACAAAATGCATCAAGCACAAGATTCTCGTTTGCAGATTTGGGCTCCTTCTTAATTGCAATTTGACACAGATATGCTCCATATACTTATATAATAGAGAAGGTCCAGAAGGATTTTGAACCTAAATCTGAACCGTATCTTGTGTATCCTAACAACAGCCACACATGTAAGGAGAGGCTTACAAGGGCTAGCAATAATGGTTACACAAATTGTTGCTAGAAGAGTCATGCTATTGCTCTGATATGAAATGTATCTCAATACAAAACAAGATCTTTGTGTCGATCACAATTTCATGTTGCAAAGTCACTTATCGAATCCATGATTGGCAAAGCTAGTGTGCCATAGTAAATTGACACAAGTAGTTTTTATCTATAAATTGAATAACAGAGGGGTATCAATCGTCTTTCCAGGTTCTACCGAGAGATTTGCGAGATAATCTGCTGAATGAACCTAGAAGGGACCAGTTGTTGGAGGTAAACTAGATGCGCGTGTGAACTGTTTGATTCTTTCAACCACTCCGAACCCACCATGTTCGAAAATTCTTGTGAAAGTATTGTAACTGCTTATGCTATCTCAGCTGATGAATGATCAATTAGGTAATTCTGGACTTGGGGAGACGACCTGAGGCACGTTTCCTTGGTGACTCTGGTGGCCAATATCTACGGGAAAGCGAGGTATGGAACTGCAATTTAGTCCTAAGGTGACAATATGATGTTTGCTTCTTGTATAGATGCTTGTATTATTAATTTTGAGACTCAATCATCCTATGAAATGAAAAAAGAAATGATACAGCTAGAAATGCTTCTGTTGCAGTGCTCTAATGCTTTGGCTTCATGAGAATTTTGTGCTTGTCTCAAGTCTACTTATACGAAATTCACTTCTTCCTGCTATTGAATTTGTACTTATATGGTTAACACACATAACCAGTTTGTTTAATCAATGCACACTACACAGCAAAAAAGGGGGGAAAAGGTGTGCACTCCTAATTTTTTTCTGTTCTTTGGATTTTTCATGTAATAGATCTCACAGCAAGAGCTGGAGGAAGCTCAGAGAGCTGTAGGAGAATTTGGAGGTGATAACCGTGCAGGAATTGAAGGTACATTACATAGAATATCTGCCATAAGGAGCAGAAAAGGAATGGTTGTCGGTTTGACCTGTCGAGTAGGCCGAGCTGTTACTGGTCATGTTGATATGGTCCGTGATCTCTTAAACTACAAGGAAAGCATTCTATTTTTGGGGAAGTATGTCGCCTTTCTGCTTTAACATTTTAAGGTCTTGCTAGTTTTTTAGCCTTTCCTTTATACTGATTATATATACTGCAGAAGTTTGTAGATAATAAGCTCTCCATCTTCCATTATTACTTGATGCATGGAGAATTGGAGAATAAAATATATAATCATATTTTTTATATTCAAGAACAGGTAAATATATCCTAATCTATATAATATATATAATGGGGCAACAATAGGAGCTAGGACTTTCTGTTTTCACTTCCAAATAAAAAAAAGTTCAAAATTTGACCTATTCTCAGAATAGCTATTATGGCATTTTTTTGGATGGTGAAGATTTTCATATTTACAAAAATTACTTAAGGATAAAAAGGGGAAAAGGCCTCAAAATGTTCCACAACTAATTGATATAACAATCTCTTGAATATGTTGCAGTAAAGTAGGATGGAATATTTATGAGTTTGGATGAAATCCTGCTGAAGTTCTTCATTGAACCTAGAATCTCGTTATTGTATTAAATAATATACTGGAACCAATACAGTTTTGGATGAGCCATCTGATGTAACTCTGGAATTTTCCTGTGTTCATTTTTGGTACATTCTTTATTGCTGTTGTGTTGTCCCTTTCTAGGGCTCAGGCAAGATGTAGTTTGAGTATGTGTTTTTCAATGCAATTTGAATTTTCATGGGTTATTCTTTTGTTTCGATAGGCCTGGGGTTGGCAAGACTACTGTCATGCGTGAGATTGCACGTGTTCTAGCAGATGAATTCCAGAAAAGAGTGGTATGTTAAATAATGTTACAACTCTTGTACCGTTTCTAATCAGGTTCAATTCCTTGATATATAATCCCTAACATATTCTATCGGCGTCCTGATGTTTAGGGCAGGTAATTGTAGATACAAGTAATGAGATAGGTGGGGATGGGGATATTCCTCATGCTGCAATTGGTGGCGCAAGAAGAATGCAAGTAGCTCAACCATCAATGCAACATAGAGTGATGATTGAAGCTGTTGAAAACCATATGCCTGAGGTTGTTATTGTTGACGAGATTGGAACTGAAGCAGAAGCACAAGCTTGTCAATCAATTGCTGAAAGGGGCGTAATGCTTATTGGTACTGCCCATGGAGAACGGCTTGCAAACATTATAAAGAATCCAACTTTATCTGACTTGGTATGCCATTATTCTCATAATTTTTTTGAGAACATTATTCTCATAACTTTGCATTACAATTTGAGCTTGCCTAGCAAATAGCATTGTAAACCTATAAGCAGCTCCTATTGCAGCATCTGTAGGTGCAATACCTATTCTTCATCTAGATATTGGTCCAATATTATTGGTCAAAGATGGATAGTGGAGATGACAAGTGCCTCATCTTAGTGGACATCCAAACTTTTTTCCTTTTTGTTAAATTTGCTTATGGAGATAAGCAGCGTGTGTTCCATCGTCCTCCCTAAATTTTCTTGTACCCATTCTCTTTTAGAGCCCAGGTTTTTCAAATATATGACAGGAAGAAGAGGTTCGGCCTATATGGGCCATTCTTATTTTATCTTTGGAAATTCAGATTGGGGGAGTAGAAACTGTCACTCTTGGTGATGATGAGGCCCGTGCTCGACGCACTCAGAAAAGTATTCTTGAGCGGAAGGCCCCTCCAACATTTCCTTTTCTTATTGAGATGAGGGAACGACACTACTGGGTGACTCATCGGGTATGCCTACTGCCTACAACTATATATGTCAAACAGTAAATATACAGGAATATACTACTTCCAAATTTTGTGTGGATAATGTGAAGGTGATGCTTGGAGGTCTGAATCGAACAGGGAAGCCATGCTACACCAGCCTATCTGCACCTTCGAAATAAAATCACATAATTTTAAGTTCTAGAAAATCAGAAAATGTTTAAATTTGATTTGGTGGGAAGCATAAGAAATAAACGAGAGCATCAAATTTCCACAGTGCTGATACATACATATTTTTTAGAACAGTGCTGATACATATTTTAATTCATGGTTTTGTGTTTACCGTTCTAACTTGTACTGATCCTTGCATTCCCCATTACATTGATTTATTGGCAACATTTTCAAGCCAAGGAAACACATAATAATGTTTATATGTTGTTGACTAACTTGCTAATTTAGTTGGATAATTGTTTGATGCTAGTGTTTTTATTTACACTGAATTACTAATTGTGTTTATGATAATTTGTGTTTTTACTAAGCTTGCCTTTTTCTATAGTCAATATGGAAATACCATACTTTCTGAATATTTTTTCATTTTGTTTACTACTGTTATTGCTGCTTTTTTTTTTCAACTAAGAACATCTTCAAATCTCAGAATGCTGCCTAAGTGGAACATACTCAATATTTTTTATTTTTCATTGTACAATGATGCTAATATCCTGTGTCTTTTCCTTGTGCAGACTGAAAGAAGTGTGGATATGTTACTTCATGGAAAGAAGCCACTGGTTGAGGTGAGCATATGTCTCCAATTTTTTTTGATGTGATGAATTTCAGGATGTGACAGGAGATGCGAATTTTCTGTAGTTTTCTTAACCTTTAAACTTCATATTGAAGCATGCCTTCTATTTCTATGCTATTGTGCTAGTTGCTATGTTTATTCCAACTAGATTATGCCATTGTTCATTCTGGCAGTGCAGCATTCTTTGTATCTAAGAGCTTTTATATCTTGAGCACTTATCTCCATGTAAGAACTTCAGTCCAAATATGGGGTGTGAAGATTTGGCACATTGCAGGTCAGGAAAAGGGACAACAAGTTTCAGGTTGTCATAGAAAGATGGGCAACGTATGATGGAGATGGACTCTGAAATTTTAACTTGCAAGCTGTAGTTGCTTTTGTCAAACTGGATACACTTGGCAGTTGGCACTTGGGGGTATCTGTAGACTGGTAGCACATATCCTATTAAGCATGTTGTTCTGAGGTGCAGTGGACCAATCCTAATTCCTAAGATTTGTTATGTTCAGAAGGTGTCCAACGTTATTGTTACTCCAACAGAGGAACGGATCCTATCTATTTAGGTTAGTGCAGAGTCAATATCTTTGATAGACGTCTTTAATTATATCAATGGCATTGTTAGTTCTCCAAGTCAAATAGTGTTTTACATCAATCATGGTAGAGTCTATTTACATATAATTGAAGTTTTCCATGTGTTTTACTTCCTTTGGTTCTGGAATAAATGGTGGTTTGGTTTTCTATGTCAGATGGCAGACAATGAAGTGGACAATCCTCCATAGGTGATGTGGGATGTGGGAGAACGACTGGACTAATATCTATCCCGGGCTTCTATATGTTTTTTTATTCAATGTCAATCCATCAATTGATTCCTACATTACTTGTGGGAGAAACTGCAGATAAATCTTCCCCATTTAGGAAAAGATACTATTGTATCAAGTATTGATTAGCTCCCAGGAAAATTGGTGGAACCGATTTGTCGACCTATGTTGATTGATAGATCTAGAATACGTTTGTATGAAATGTTAAATATTATGGAACTGTTTGATGCATGAGATAATCATGTTGCATTTAAGCATAGTATAGCTTTTGGTTACTCTTAGATCTGAGAATACTGGTATACTCAGCAAAATTAAGAATTGGAATTTGCTTCCTTCTTTAGAATGATTCATCATTTTGCCCACTACAATTTTATTTAAAAAAATGCACTGCATGGTTTGTTTTCTGTTCTTATTGGAGATGTACAATGTATCCTGGTCACATACTGCTGCTGTACCAAATGGTGTTTAAGTTTTATTAGCTTATGGAGAAAGTCCTGAAATTGTTAAGGTGAGTAAAACTATGTCTAGCTGAGCAGTTTGAGCTGAATGGGTCAAAAAGGACTTGAAGGCATTATCATGCAATCGAAAGTGGAAAAGGATCAGAAAAAAAAAAAACACAGAAGATATGCATTCCAGATGTTCTGATCTAACTGCAATAGTAGATCTCTGTGAATGCCCAGAGAACTAACAAGCATCACCTGAAACATGTTGGCTGTACCTTATTTCTGACTTCTGATGCTGCAACCAGATTGAAGATGTAATGTTCTTATGGGTGCTCTGTTAATCCGGCACTAGCATCTGCAATTCCCCGTGTGGTCCTTGCCTTCAAACATGTATTAAACCCTGCATTTTGCACAGTATTATGCCGGCAAGAAGGTAGACACTTGTTGTTCACCCAGTGGTTTGTGAGCTGTGATTGCTGGTACAAACGTGCATACATTATCATTCAGTTTCCATGGACCACCAAATCTCCTCTGATCCAGTTCATCCTAGAGTCCACCTTCCATTTCTTGTTCACTAGTTGCTATTAGTTCATCCATTTTGTTGTGTTTTGCAGTGCTGAGTCATGGTTAGCTGACTTGTTGACATCAGGGAGTAACTGCCCTTGCTACATTTTCCAGCAAGAGATAAAAGAGCCTTTCATGTGTGGCCAAGCGTGTTCTTGCTTGCTACTTCTTGTTAGTGCCAACAGCATCTGTCCTTGCTTTGGCAGAGCTCACATGTCTGTGACATGCATGCATGATTGATCTCTTGCACACAAAGACAGGGTCTTATATCTTGTAGTCCACTCCTAAACCTAGTGCCAGTCAACTGTGCATACACATGAACACATGATCATCACCCTGATCACCTTTTCCTTCTCTGAACTTGTTTTTGTCGCCTCCCTAAGCAAGGAAAGCATTGACAAATGCATGTCCCTCTCATGAACTACTTGTCATTTGTCAATCCTGCCTTGTAAACTCTACAGAAAAAACACTGTTCGTTGTCTTGCTAACTTGGGTTTCACACTGTCATTGTGAGTTTGTGACCAAACCAGATGTATGATGGAGGATCGAATGAGCTGTTTGCTGTTAGCTGAATCAATCACCTGCTTGCCAGCAAGCCCTGGCAGTGGCATCAATGCCAATGAGATATGCCAAACATGTACTGGGGCAGTGAAAAGGTTAAAAAGTGAGGCTGAAAGTGCAAGTGTGCAACCTGCCTGCCAAAATTTTCCTATGCCACCAGCTGTGCCCTGTGGCCTGTGGCTTCCTTCCTCTGTTGTCACTCTCACCCTGCCTGCCTGTGGTTAAAAAAAAAGAGAGCTTCTTGTCACCCTCCCTACAGTACAGATCAGAATGCCGACAACATCGTTGCTGACGTCCTTTTTTAAAAACAAAGCATTGATTTACATTCTTCCAACATTGTCACTAATTTCCTACGAGCTTCATTTGCATTCTTCTTTTGGACTTCCCCGTTTTCAAATACCTACTCTTTTAGCTAGAGGTGGTACAGATAGACCTTACAAAAATGAATATGAATAAAAAATAAATAAAATATATTACACATTGTATAAATGAACTATATTACTATAATATTATAAATATAATTTTATTCTTATGTGCTACGGTGATAGGTTGAACTTGGCCGACACAGTTTGACACTATGAACAGAATCAGTTTCCAAGGCATTAGCTTAGGAATGGTTTGCTAAAGCAGTGTCGGATCAGTCATCAGTGAATAGTGTGGGCAACCCAACCCATTAGACCATAAGTACTTTTATCCCGCTAACCTACATTTAGATAATCAACCGCTTAACCCATGTGTGCCTTACAATAAAAAAAATAGCAATAATTAATTGCACAGTGCGATAAAATAGGATCACGATGACGCAATTAACAAAGAGAGATGCACTAGGGATGATGATGTAAGTATCCTTATTTTGACACCGGAACATTAATTTCAATAAGGTTTCCATTTTTTTTAAAAAAAATACATTAGTAGAAGAAAATACGCTTACATCACCAATGGTGTCCTAACTTAAGACATCTTGGTCACCATTCACATTTCTTTTTCACTATTTATCTATATTTTTCTCTGCTATTTTATTTGTTATAATACTGTGACATCCTAAGTTAGGGCATATTGGACATGTCCTTAGAGTTCAATCCAGCTATGAGCTGGTCCACGCATGTATACCACTGGTTTTGGGTTCTCGGTCTTTGATTCGTCCAAAAAGAGGGTCCATCTGTAATAGAAAAGCAGGAGAGTACGTAATTGGAAACGGACGAAGGAATTGAGATTTGGTTTTCAGTCGTCACCAGTTTTTCCATATGTATGATCTGTGGCAGGCAGTACTGCGACGAACAAATTAACTCCATGCATGTAAACATGGAGGGTACGTATATACGAACGAACTTCACGTAGACGTGCTCACGTGCAGTGCAGTCGTGAGATGCATGGTCGAGACCCCTCTCTCCTGGCTGGTCGGCGACGAGAAGGGAATCAAGATATGTATATATCGAGAACTCGATCGAGACGACGGAAACCACGCTACATTAGTCGATGCACACTACAGGAAAACGAACTTTTAACGTCGGCCATTTATATTTACGTCGGCCCGAAACAAACCGACGTAAACCGAGCTGGTATTTACGTCGGCCACACAGCTGACCAGGCATCGCGGCGATTAGGTGACGTGGCGGAGTTATTTACGTCGGCCCGACCGACGTAAATACCTGTATTACGTCGGTCCAGCTCGACCGACGTAAATAACGGCGTTATTTACATTTCCTTTAACCTAACCCCCAGCGCCATCTGTTTCCTCATTTCACCACTCGCGCCGCCGCCGCCGCCTTTCTCATAACGGCTGCCGCCGCCGCCGCTCGCTCGCTGCCCGCGCCCGCCCAGCCTTTGCTCGCTCCGCCGCGCGCCCGCCTTGCGCCCGCTCCGCCCACGCGCCGCCGCGCGCCGCCCGCTCCGCTCCGCCCGCGCGCCCGCCGTCGGCGCCAGCTCCACCCGCAGACCCTCGCCACGCCGCCCGCTCCGCCCGCATCGCCCGGTCGGCCGCGCCCGCCCCGCCTGGCTCACACTCCACGGCCGCCTCCGCCACCACCGCCCGTCGTCGCCCGCCGCCCCGGCCCGCCCGCCGCCTCCTCCTCGCGCCGGACCGAAGAATCGCCGCCAGCGTGGCCGGCCCCTCCCTGCCGCGTCCACCTCTCTCTGCTCCGCCTCTAGCTAAGTATGTAGCTCCCTGCTCTCGCCCATCCTAGCAATTGTTGAACAAATTGGTTAAACAGATGCAATTCTTAAAATAGATGCAATTGTTGAAAACGAGGTTACTTGCTTGAGTTGAATTGACTAGTAGACGATCAATCGATCACACTAACCCTGCAGGTAGATTCATATGATAATATCCAAATGGTTTAACACTTAAAAAATAGTTAGTTGGATTTGGAGAAGGATGTCTAGCTTTTGAAAGTAGACAAATTACCCGAATCTTCTAAAATTGCAAATTAAGGAGGGGAAAAAGATTGTTATTTGCATTTCGGTTGTTATTGTTATTTGCATTCGGTTGTTATTGTTATTCAATTTGTGAAGGATTCTAGGTACGATTAGTTGAGACTTAACATATAAAAATTGTTGATATGTATTTTGTTATGTAAAAGGGTTACTTACTAACTATATACAAATTTTGCCAGTGGCTTAAAATTATGAATGGGTCACACAAATATTAAGACCAGATGATTGTCGTAGGTGCATTCAGCTGGCTTCGGCCTCTCTCTTAGCTATGGCATTTGCTTAATTATATGTTTTCTCACTTTGTTGTCGTGATTTACGTATATTTAAATAAATCTGTCGACGGTTGAGATATCGATCTCAAGTCGCTAAGGTTCTTGAAGATTGAGATAGGAGACACGCCGAACAACCACGAACAACAGCGAACAGGGAGACAGGGTTTTTATCCTGGTTCAGGCCTCTCGGGAGAGATAATAGCCCTACGTCCAGCCTTTCTTATATATCAAGGATGAATACAAGAGGTGGCTCGACGAGACAAACAAGTCTCGGCGAGATTATGGGTGTACAGGAAGTTTTATGCATAGACCTCATGCCCTCTACACGCCATAGGGGCTGGTTTATATAGTACAGAGCAAACCGACCTACCGAGGGAATATCGGGCCGGGCTAACTACGAGATCAATAACGAACTCATACATGCCAAATATATCCCGAGGCGATAAGGCATACTCTTAGTCTTGGGGATCACGACTCCTATTCCAATCCGGGAAACCACGTCCGGGTCTTCACGTAGCCGTGCATGACTCTTGTTCGAGATGGACTCAAACACGATTCCTTGGCCACTACGCACCACGCCAGCCAGGAAGCTGTTCGGCAGGATGCATATGGGCCTAATAGAACCTTCCAGGGAGCTGGGCCCTGGTAGGCTGTTTGATCGGGCCGTCAGGGAGTGGGCCATGGCAATGGGCCGTATTTTAATCCCCGACAGCTAGCCCCCGAGACTCAAGTGGAAGGACTCACTAGAGTGGGGTCTTCCTCTTGAGACTCTAAGTCACGAAGAGGGTATTTTTCCTGCTACAAAGACGTGCAACAGGCGACCGAACAGGTTATGGTTCAACCGAACAATACTTGTTCGGGACCGAACAAACCAGCCCGGCGCCGAGCAACTCTGTTGCGTCGAACAGGGAACGACATCTGTCCGAGCAGAGTACCCAGCCCTCGATGTAGAAATCGGAAATCCAGTCCCTAAGCGCAGAGCTCGTCGCGGGGACCAAACACGCGCTCCGGGCGAAGAGCTGCCCGAGGCGAATCATCTCCTTGAGGCTGAACGTCATCAAGGAGGGATTGGATTCTTAGTAGTGAAGAGCGTACCACCGCATCCGGTAAGATCAGATCTTCCGGGAGAATGAACATAGCAAGTCGCGAGACGGACTCGTGCTGCTGCATCCAGGTATGAAGATACCTAGGAAAGTATGAACGAAAACAGAGGAATCATCTCTCGGGCTAAAACTTGTCCGAGGAAATAGAGATTGCGCTCTCGAGCAAACGTTATGCTCAGGAGCGAAGGTGATGTGCCTCCAGACGTAGATCGTGTGCTTGGAGCAGACAATACATACGAATGGGAAAGGTGACCCAGTCCCAGAGCGTAGAGCTCGCCAAAGAAACCAGGTAAAGAGATCTAGTCCCAGAGCACGGAGCTCGTTAAAGGAACCAGAAAGTACGACCAGGCGAAGACGTACCCAGTCAAAGGCCATCCAGTCCCCGAGCACGGAGCTCGTCGCGAAACGGATATGCGCCCGGCGAAGAGCGCCGCGCGAGTGATCCGGCCCGAGCATGGAGCTCGTCGTGGGGACCAGATGTGCGCTCCGGGCGAAGAGCTGCCCGGTGAGAGGTGAATCACAACCCGATGCAGTCAGAGCCGCAAGAGAACGTGTGAAATCAACGCTTTACCCATGACGTATTCCTTGCGGCGGTGTTAGCGTTGTCTTGGCAAGTCTGCGAACCGGCGTTTGGAGTGCCCGCTGCGATGAGAATCGACTTACGATGGGCTTGCCCGTTCGCGATGAGAATCGACTACGGTGGGCGAGGACTCCGTTGGTGGCGCACTACTTGACTTAGCCGAACCGTGAAGGTCGATGCGGGCAAAGGCAAGAAATCATCTGTGGCGAAGTGAATCGGTTCACAGGCATGCGCGAGCAAACCCGGAAGAGAGGATGCGAACATCGGCTTTGGTGGGGAAGCCTGGAACCTCGCCACGACCATCACCGGAGTCTGATGTTCCCTGTTCCTGCATTCCCTGTAGAAGACAAACAAGAAACGAGCCAGCAAGGGGAAAAAGAGAGCAAGAACAGACTCTAAGAAGAGCGAAGCGAGTTTTAGAAAACACGCAAAAAACGACCTACCCGCACAAGACATAATTTTTTCCGGGTACGTCCCCCAATAGCGTTAGTGTCACCTCGGCGAATCACGCGAACCGACGCCAGAGTACCCGTTGCGATGAGAATCGGCTTACGGTGGGCGGGACTCGTTGGTGGTGCATTGCTCGGATTACCGTGCTGGAAGGACGTAGCATGGATAAAAAGGCGTGTCGGGCAAGTCAACCCATTGTGGCTAAGACCGCTAACCGGGAAGGCGATCGGGACCTTAGCGCAGCAAAAGCGAGAGGCGAAATCTTATCCGGGCATGGACCCGTGCGGCGTTAGTGTCGCCTCGTGAGTGCGGAACCAGCGCCGGAGTGCCCGTTGCGATGAGAATCGGCTTCGGTGGGCATGCCCGTTCACGATGAGAATCGACTACGGTGGCGAAACTCCTCGGTGGTGCACCGCTTGTTAACCGAGCCGTCTGAGTTGTCGCCAGATAAAAGACACGCCAGACGCTGGGAGCGCTCTCAGAGCAAAAGACCAACGAGGTTTTGGAAAACCAACGCTAAGGAAAGGAACTGGAAAACGAAAACGTCATCGGGTTGCGAAATTCAGCTCAAGTCCCAATCGACAGAGAGATGCGATCCTCAGAGGAACCGGCGAAAGCGACTCAAAACCGCCGAAAGCGCGCTTGAATCGAGCGAGAGTCGACCGAAGCGACTTTTCCCGCAAAAAGAGCAGAAAAAGACAAGAACGAACAGGAAACCAAGAGCAAGGCGAACAGCGCTAGAAAGTTTTAAGAAAACCGGTAGAACGCTTAGCCTAACTCCCAGCCCCCGTTGTGCAGCTGCTCGAGGACCTGAGCTTGCGAACTCAACAGGTGCACAAGAGAAAGAGCGACGCCCTAGCCCTCGGTACGGACGATGCATGAAGACCTGAGCTTGCGACTTCAAGCACGTGCGCAGAGAGTTCGAGCGACACCCGTATCCTGATCGACTCGTTCCAGGAACTGCTCGTTAACGTAAGTTAGGCGATTCCGAAGGGAACCGAACAAGAAAAGTGCCTCTGTGTAAGTTCAAGGTACAACTTGTGTTATTTTGGTGATTAATGACAAACACACTTAATGACAATGCTTGGTTTAGTGTTTACTTATATTGCTATGAGACTAACGTGTTTATTGCCAAGTTGAACATTAGTCTCATCTATTTAGAGGAGAATTAAATATAACAAGTGGACAAGCTCTCCATCCTAAAAAGGTATGCTCATGTTTTATGTTGAGACTAACACACTTCATTGTAAGATTTTTCTTAGTCCCATATATGCAAATAGGATGGATGACTAATTGAGGTATGCAATCTCGGTATGCTTGATCTACATTTGTTATTGCATTTCTCATGTGCAAGTGCTCTTTATCTTATCTGTAATTAAACTTCATATTGCTATAAATGAAATTGGTGCGTGCATGCCTTGTTTGTATATATTCTCATGCATCTCACTTAGTGAAGTTTAATATAGTTTAGTCCACATCTTCACTCTTGTTCTAAATGTTGTTCACACATATACAATTCTTGTATATCCTTTCACGTGCTTCATTTAAAGTGAAGATTGTGTTCTTTGCCGTGATTTAATTGTTTCATCATGTTGGCAATCACCTCTCTAGTGCATATAGATTAGTTTTATATGTCATGATGCACTTCATAAATAATATTGTGTCAAGTGTTTTTATTCATATAGTGTCTCCTTGTATGAAACACTTGACGCGCTTAATTGCTCACGAACATAACCTTATTCATATATATTGAGCTTTCGGGACTAATGGATTTATTGAGTGATTTAGAAAGAATTAGGTCCCGTGCATGTGTGTGATGGCTAAGGTATGTCAACAAGATGACGGCTAAGCCGTAGTCAACAAGACGACGGTGTCACCAAGAGTTGAGGACCAAGTCGAGATCGATTTGACGTGGAGATCGTCGGGGGATGATCAAGTCAAAGTCAATAAGACAAGAGTCTCATGAGGTGAACCAAGTCAAGATTGGCAAGGTGAAGACGTCATCAATCATTTGGTGAAGGTCATCATGCATATTGTTTCAAGTTTGCGACGGCATGAAGAAAAGAAGACGGCAAGTGCTTTTCCTAGACTTGTACTATCTTACATTCATTTGAGTCTAAGGATTGCCGTACTATTAAGGGGGATGCCATGGAGAATGGTTTTGATATGTCTTAGGTGCTCAATTGATCAATCCTTGTGAGGAGACAAAGAGAAGTGATTGGTGGGGGTTAGAGAGTGCAAAGAAGTGGAGTTGGCTTTGATTTCCCTTGATCTATGCATCACTAACTTGGGTTTGAGGTGGTGATACCTTGTGGATTAGATAGCCCTTATTCTCAGCTTTCCGTAGAGCCCAAGATCACCTAAAACGGAGTTCGGAGTAAAAAGTTATGCATGTTTTCGTCGAGGTCATGTGATGCGATCTCGACTGTCGAAACGATCCACGGACCGTCGAAGGTTCGGACTGTCCGAGGTGTCCTCCAGTTGAGCTCTCTGTTTTCTATTTATCTGATTTACCGGACTGTCCGAACATAGCTTCGGACTGTCCGAACTCTGCGAGCTCTGAACTCCAACGGCTAGTTTTCCAAGCCATCTATTTAAAGCCCCTCACTCCCCACTTGCACACAACGGCTAGATCACAAGTTTATTGACCTATCCTCTTGTTCTTGAGCCTCCCACACCTCCTAAACCCTAGATCTTAGTGATCCTCTTTGAAAGAAGAGTTGGGAAGGGATTAGGGTTAAATCTAAGTGATTCCCCTTGTGAGGAGTGTTGGGAAGAAGGATTGAATCTTTGTGATTCATTTAGTGGGAGAGAAGATTGGTGAAGAAAGTGTGAATCCAAGCAAGTAAGATTTGATTGTTGAGCACTTGAGTACATCTCCGGGTTCGTTCTTCGTTGAGCATCTATTACCCTTGGAGGTTGAGGACTCCTAGACGGCTAGGCGTCACCGGTGAGCCACCGACGAGGTGTGGTTGGCCACCGCAAGTTTGTGAAGGTACGATTCCGCCTCCGCAGGAAAGGAATCAAGAAGCAAAAGTCGGTGCGTGCGTGGCACAAATCCGAGAGGAAAGAGTCAAGTGGGACTCGGGCTCAAAGGTGTTGGAGCCTACCTCAGCGGAGAGTAGGATCCTCAAGGATCCGAACTTCGGAAAACAAATCTCCGAGCCTCCATCTTCTTGCCGGTTTTATCTACTCTCACTCTCAAGCTTGATTTATTTGATTATTGCGCTATTGGCTTGATTGTCTTGTGAGATACTTTTGCACGTATACTTGCTTGTGAATCATATTGTGTCCTTGTGATATTGCTTGTGGTATTTGAGTGGTGCGGGGCGCTTAGGAGATTTGGGGACAAAATCTTCTCGTTGACCTCGAATTTGTCAGGGGGTGTCACTGACATCCGAACCTACTTCCGCAGCGCAGTTGAAGATTGAATTTGGTGTCACGCCTATTCACCCCCCCTCTAGGCGTCATCTCGGTCCTTTCACTCTGCCGCGGAGGGCTTACGAGAGTAGGCTTTGCCAAGTGGTTGTGCCGTGAGCGGTAAGTGCCTCTGCCGCGGAGGGCTTACGAGAGCAGGCTTAGCCGCAAGGCTGGATGCCGTGTTACGCAACTCTGAGTTTAGGAACTCGTTGAAACCAGATACGGGCAGGGAAAACCTTAAGATTGCGGAGCCAAGAGTTCGCAAGACCGGGCAGCCATCAAGTGTTACCAGAGAGAAAGAGTAGTCTGAGAAGACAAGTGGTGAGGAGGACCGCAGGGGGCCGCGAGCATTCACCGCTCAATGGGTTGAACTTTACATGGCAGCCCGAGAGACTTGGACGAACTAAGGTGCGAAATTTGAGAAAAAGCGCGAAGCTAGGAAACGAAGGACCTACACGAGGAACTTACGAAGCTGGTCGATGTTCCAAGCGCTGGTCAGCTCTCTCCCGTCATCCACTGTCAGGCGAACAGCCCCGGGATCCGGAAGGAGTTTGATCCAGCCCCCGAGCACGGAGCTCGTTGCGGGGACCAGACGCGCGCCCCGGACGAAGAGCTGCCCGGTGCGAGGTTGATCCGGTCCCCGAGCACGGAGCTCGTCGCGGGACGACAGCCCGGCGAAGAGCTGCCCGGCGAAGAGATCCACCCGAGCACGGAGCTCGTCGCGGGGACGAGACAGCGCTCCGGCGAAGAGCTGCCAGTGCGAGAGATCCGCCCGAGCACGGGCTCGTGGCGGGGACCAGACTTGCGCTGCGGGCGAAGAGCTGCCCGGCGCGAAGAGATCCAGTCCCCGAGCGCGGAGCTCGTCGCGGGGACCAGACGCGCGCTCCGGGCGAAGAGCTGCCCAGCGCGAAGAGATCCAGCCCCCGAGCATGGAGCTGGGGACCAGATCTGAAAGGCGATCAAGATCGAAGGGATCGATCCGATCTGGCAGGGGAAGAGACATCCTGCCCTTCTGAGTCGTAGTCCTCAGGGAGAATCTCCTGGTCGCTGATAGAGTTCGACATGCTCGATCTGCGAGTCCCCACGGTCTGCGCCAGCTGTCGACGGTTGAGATATCGATCTCAAGTCGCTAAGGTTCTTGAAGATTGAGATAGGAGACACGCCGAACAACCACGAACAACAAATGAACAGGAGACGGGGTTTTTATCCGGTTCAGCCTCTCGGGAGAGATAATAGCCCTACGTCCAGCCTTTCTTATATATCAAGGATGAATACAAGAGGTGGCTCGACGAGACAAACAAGTCTCGGCGAGATTATGGGTGTACAGAAAGTTTTATGCATAGACCTCATGCCCTCTACACGCCATAGGGGCTGGTTTATATAGTACAGAGCAAACCGACCTACCGAGGGAATATCGGGCCGGGCTAACTACGAGATCGTAACGAACTCATACATGCCAAATATATCCCGAGGCAGATAAGGCATACTCTTAGTCTTGGGGATCACGACTCCTATTCCAATCCGGGAAACCACGTCCGGGTCTTCACGTAGCCGTGCATGACTCTTGTTCGAGATGGACTCAAACACGATTCCTTGGCCACTACGCACCACGCCAGCCAGGAAGCTGTTCGGCAGGATGCATATGGGCCTAATAGAACCTTCCAGGGAGCTGGGCCCTGGTAGGCTGTTTGATCGGGCCGTCAGGGAGTGGGCCATGGCAATGGGCCGTATTTTAATAGGGAGGCGGGTCCGAGGGTATCTCAGCGGTACGGAGCCGATGGACAACTTCGTCTTGCGCGACGTATGGTACGTTTTTTACGGTGCTGTATGTTATAGGTCATTGTCGATATTTCATTAGTGCAGTTTACTAATGTTGACTAATATATCATATGTTTACTAATGTTGTTCTATAGGAAGCTCAAAGTGGGTCTCGACCTACTGAGGTCGAAGCCTATATTAGAGGTCGCCTTGGCTATGATCCAACACAGCCAGACCAGCTATGCAGTGACAAGGCGACACAGAGCCTGGTTAGTATAATTGTTTTCTAACTGACGTGAATTCTTTATTATATCCTGATGCATTGATATGTTGTGCAGGCATCTTATGGGCAAGTGATGGCCGATGCTCACGGGCCGAAATACGATTGGAGAAGGGAAGATGTCGATCCTGCTGACTCAGTATAGTAGTGGAGGTGGCAAGAAACATGGTAGATTCTCCATGTTTAATGGTGTCCTGGATAGTTCGACTGTCTTAAGTTCAGCAAGATTCTCCATTTTTTATTTTTAAAATTTTGATTATATAATTGTTTATTTTAATTTTAATTTTTTTGTTTTAAATTTATAGCCCCTTTAATAACATTAATGTTTAAACTCTATTTAACTATTAAACTATATAGACAGCTATAAAGACTATCCATTGTATGCACTATCTATATAGCCGTCTGTAGGTGACATGGCAATGCTTTAGAGACAGCAGTTGTCTCTACCATTGTACATGCCCTTAGTTAGCTAGCACCAACACCGCGTACATTAGATTGGTTGTTTTAGTTTACTTTTAGTCCGGTTTAAAATTTTAGATTCATTTTGGTTTAGCTTTAGTTCGATTTAGATCATTTAATGTAACATTTTGAAACATTTTCTTAAAAAACTTTGTACAATTTTTTTTCTCAAAAGCCTTAAAAATACATTTTAATAATTTGTTTATCCTTTCTATATTTATTTTTGGCGGTCATTAATCTTTTCAACTATAATAAAAACAAACTAAGACAAAGGATAAGAGAGGAGGCGGTAAGTTTCAGGGAACTGCAGCTAAAAGAGGACACCTCATTGAGTGATCCCTGTCTGATCTGAGGCTGAATGGAGAGATCGTGTGTGCCTTGAAGATCACACTGTGCCAGCGGTTGCTTCCTGAAGCTTAGCTGCAGCAGGTCATGCGCCCTACCAGTCCAGCAGAGCCCCAACTGCATTGCCTCTCTCTTCCCTTGGGCCTTGGCCACTGCAAACGAAACGATTTCATGCATGGGACGCCGGCCATGCAGGCCAGGCGCAGCACTGACCACACACACACGGCACAAGAGTTCATTGATTAATCAGCCCCCATGGGATGAGCTGAGCTGGGCAGCGAGGGAGGAGAGGCGGACACCGGACACGCTTGTAAAGGCGCCCCCGGCCCTGCCCTTCCTGCTGCCAAGAACATGGCATGCATACGCTGCTGAATCTGATGCCTTGCCTTGCCAGCAACCACCACCACCACCAGAGATAGACCCTGACGAGAGAGAGAGAGAGAGAGAGAGAGATGAGCACGCACACATGGGGTGGCTGGGTTGGGTTGCAGAAGAGAAGCATGGCGAGGTGGATGATGGATGGGGGGAGCTGGAGCTGGAGCTGAGATGCATGCAGATGCAGTGGCTGGTGAATGGCCAGTGGACGAGACGCGACAACGGACTGGACGTGCACAGTGGCCGCGGCCATGGAGCTTCTTCTCTCCTCTCCGATGCCGGCAAAGGCACCGAGATAATAATGGCCTTTATAGCTCGCAGCGCCCCTTTCCATGCTTCTCCTTCTCCTTCCTTCTGCAGGCAGCCATGCCCTGCGCTCTGCACTGATGCCCATGGCCGCTCCGTCCATCCATCCACCTTCTCTCTCCCTTCATTCCCTGTTTTTTTTTCCTAGCTTCTTTTTGACATTAATCAGTGCATTAAATAAACTGCGTTAAATGCCACATGAGTTTTGCCATCCTTTCTCTCTCTCTACATTTTGATGTATATTATCTCTCGATGCGTTGAGATATCACAAATTATAATCGGCCGATGTTCAAACTAGATAAGATGGTTATCTTAAACGTCATAGTCTTTCATATTTTTTAGAGAGCTACTAAGGCCTAGTTTTTTTAGCATATCGTTGTGTTGGCATATTATTATAGGAAATTTGAGAGCTCTCGTAAAGAGCTCTAAGCATCCCCAACAGCCCCTCTATCTCACCTCTAAAATACTATTCATACACACATGAATAGTTTTTTAAGGGATGGGATAATGGGCTATTGGGGATGCTCAAGATTAAAAAATAATAATAAATAGTTTAAAGATATTTGTAAGGACTACTAAAATCAACAAAAAAATCGTTACAAATTATAACAATATATAGACTATATAAAAATATCAAAATTTCTACGATGTCTATAGCGGTTCATGTATTTGAAAAAACAAAGCCTGAGAGATGGTATTGGAAACGAGACAAAAATGTATCAGCGTGTATACTAGAGTTTATCATGGTGTGTGTATTGGAGTTTTAGTTTTTTATCATAGTCTCGAAGGATGTGCTAGGGGTTTCTAAGTGTTTCATAATGGCCTTATTTTTTTTCAGCGTTTTTGAAGTATTACCGTAGCAAATTTGAGAGTTTTCAAAAGTTTAAAGGCTATAATAAAAATAATTAAAAAATAGTTTTAGCATATTTGAAAGGGCTAATAAAAGAAAAAAACATTACAAATTATCACAACATACATGCTATATAAAAAATGATAAAATTTGCTACAGTGATACGTAACGGCACGTAACGCTAACCAATATGTTAAGCCTTGCTGCTCATCACGCGCGCGTCATTGGTGTTTCATATAGCAAGCGTGGAGTACTAAAACAGAGCGTTCGACGGTGTTTCGTGGGAACAACCGGCTCTTCGATGAGTGTGTTTCGGCGAGCGACGGTTCGTACCGGCATCTTGTCCTTACCTAGGTTTCCTAGGAGTGCGTGCGTGCGTGTCACAGTATTATTTTTATTTTTTTCCCGCCTTCTTCACGAGAAGTGGCTCCAACGCCTGGTGCTCGTGGAGAACGTCTAGTCACTCGCTCCCCACGAGCCTTCCTCCGTTCGTCGTCGCCATGATTTAAGATGGCGCGCGTCTGACTGCTCACTTCGGCGCTCCTTTTTTTTTTAAGGGTTAATTTTGATGGCGATTGAAAAAATTTATAGTTTTTAAGAAATATGCATGAAAAGGCTAAATACATTGTTATGTGATATTTTTAGGATTTTAAGAGAACTATATAATTTTTAAAGATTGTTTCAAAAGTTTATTATGGTCTATAAAAATGAAAAAAAAAATGATATTTAGATCGAATCAGAGATAAACTAATGACTTGTTCTTTTGAGCCGAAAGTTTGAATCGCAACAAGTTGGGACCTCTCAAGAGAGAGGTCTTAGAAAGTCTAGACCATTATGAAAAAATATCTTTAAAAACTCTAAGAACAACTATATAAAACCTTACGAAATTTACTGTACAAAGCACTACATCGTTTGGTTTGTAAAAATAATAATAAATTTTTATATAATTTAATTTAACCGGAAAAAAAATCTAAAACAACGAATAAAAGAGGCCTTCTTCGGATCGGGAGAGCACCCAGCCAGGCAGCCAATTCATGAAGGTCGATATCATACGACTGTGCTCTGCTGTGCCTAGGTTAAACACACACACACACACTCTCTCTCTCTCTCTTTCTCTCTTCGTCTTTGTAAAGTGTATGATGTAAGTCTTGGCTGTGTGATGGCCCGAGAGGAGCTTGACAACACTGGACGGACGCATCAGGTTGCTTGCTGCATGGGGAATTGGAGCACTATCAGCTGCTGGTACTAGATGCTGATCTACCCAGGTAATCAGGGCCCAAACCTCCCAAGATTCTGCATAATTGGATATGGGGCTCAAATGTGCGCAAGATTAAGCAGAGCCAGGTGGGCCCACAGCACTGGGAGGGCATGCAAGGTATGTTATGGTGAACTCAGAATTTCAGGGTTCAGGACTACACCAAGCGATAGTGCACACACAAGGCAATGATCTCTGCATGTTCCTGTTCTACTTCTACCCAATGTTTCTGATGGTGCATCCTAGGGAATTTCAGAAATAGACAGCGTAACGTCCCCTTCCATCTATGTCCTCTTTGTTTCCCTGTTTTAGTTTAGTTTTATTGTAGTTAGAAAAAAAACAATAACCTTTAAAACAAGGTATGAAAAAGCTAAACAAACTATTTTAAAAATTTAAGATCTTTTAAAACTCTACAAAAAATTTTAAAAAATATTTCAAAATGTTACTTTGAATGTTTGGACTAACAAAATTTAAACAGAACCAGAACTAAACTAAAACAACAAATCAAAAGGTGTTGTGGCAATTATAGCAAAGTGAAGAGAAAATTATCCTGTTTGCTCTCATAATGTCTATGATCACATTGCGGACGAGAAAAAAAATAGTTAAATGGAAATCCATGGAAATCCAATGAGAAAAAAGTCAAACATTTTTCTTAATTTTTCCGGTTTCTTGAATAATTTTTAGCATTTTAGCGGTAAATCTAACCAGTTCGGTAGTAGCTGCTTTATGAACCCCACCAGATTTTGAGACCATGGCTACATTTTGAATGTAAAAAAAGATAACGTGATCTTGTTGTTTGGAAGCATCTAACAGTTTAGCTACTAGCAAAACTCACAGTTACAAATGCTTGGCAAATGAAGCATGCAAGCTTCCATAATCCAAGTTCTGATCAGTCTACCCAAGCTCATCTTCTACTCAAATGTCAAAAAGCCACACAGAAGAAGAAAAACCATGACACCATGGCCACAACCCCTCAGGGGCTCCACTGCCACACTGCAGATCTTGTTGTGCATAGCTGAATTCCCCACAGCATTAACCATATTTGGATCACCTTGCCACATGCTTCCCTGCCACCCTGCACACCCACACCTGCATGGCCCCCAAGAATTATTGGGGGGAGCCAGTTTGCCAAAAAACAAAACCACACTTCACCAATCATTTCTTGTGCATAATACATGCATGCCATTCCAATTCAGGCCTCTGGATTAGGCTAGCCTAATCAGGGGTTCAGAGATAAAGTACCAAGTAGGCAAGTACTAACCAGCCTGCAGAGTACCAGACAGGATCAGGATTAGCTCCTGCTGACTACTCGCTGCTTCCCTGCTGGTACACTAGCTGTTGATCTGATCTATGAGGAGGCAACACATCGTACCATATCAAGAACAGTGGCCATGAAAGCTACAACACATGAACAAGTGATTCCAGTTTCACCGCCCACATCGGCATCACTCTGAGTCACAGGATGAGAGCTGACCGATCAGCTCACTTCACTGCCTCCAGCTACTGACAGTGTCGACCACTAGACAACAAGTTAGAAACACTGAAGAAGAGACGAGAGAAATCAAGAAACCGAGACCGAGGGGATTAATTAACTGAGTAAGCATCATCATTTTCTGATGGAACAGTGGAATGCAATGCGGCTAATTAAGCTAGGATGCAATGCGGCTTGAATTCTTGATGGTGGTTACTCGAGGCGGAGCTGCGGCGAGGTCGGGCTCCGGCCAGGGGCGGCGGGGTCAGGGTCGGGGTGCGGCGGAGGCGCGGCGGCGGGGAGGTGGCGGCTGGCGAGGGTGTGCTTGTTGTTGTGCATCCAGACCTTGAGGACGCGGCGCTTGACGCCGACCTCCTGGCAGAAGCGCTGCACGACGGCGTCCTCCAGCTTCTGCAGCCGCCAGCCGACCTCCTCGGCGAAGCCCAGCATGCGCGCCTTCTGCTCGGCGGTGAACTTGGTGCGGAACCGCTTCCGGGGCGCCGACCGCGCCGCCTCTTCGGACTCCGACGTGTGCATGGCGCTCAACGGCATCACCATGCGCGTTGCCGCGGGCAGCGCCGCCACCAGCAGCCCGCGGTGGTGGCCTCGGCCCAGCAGGTGGTGGTGCCGCCCGCCGCAGTCGGGGTGCTCCGCCTCCTTGCGGTGGAAGTTGCGGTGGCAGCCGCAGGCGGAGCACCGGAGCGCGTCCAGCGAGCCGTCCTCGCCGGCCGGCATGAACTCGCCGCACCCGTCCGTCGCGCTGCCGCCGATGGCCGCCGCGTGGTTCTTCAGGCACTCCCGGTACCTCGCCCCTCCGCCGCCGGTGGCCGGCACCACCGCCAGCTGCTGGTTCTTCGCCTCCTCCGCCGGCGTCGGCGGCGACATGTGCCGGCCATTGGAGCCAGCGTGGTGGTGGTGGTGGTGGTGCTCGTGGTGCAGGCCGAGGTACGGCGGCGCCGCGGCGTGCATTGGCATCGGCAGCTCGCCCTGAGCCCCGGAAAGATCCATCCTTTCCGTCCTCTTCTTCTTCTTCGCCTCCGGCCTCCTCTGCAAGAAGACGCTTCCAGCTCCTGTGCAGCTGCAATGGCGCGCGCACGCGCACAAACACACACACCACAGCAAGAATCACTGAATCAGCAGGGCAATGATGCAGTGAAACAGGAATCTAGTGCTCCTCGGGGGCATAGAAAAAGGCCACACAAAAAGCATATTTTTTTTTAAAAAAAAGGAGTATAAATTAGTGGCATGAGGCAGGTATCGTGGCCTCCTGGGGATCTTGGCAACAAGATACCAGTTGCAAACTTCAAGACGAACAAAATTAACAGTGCAGTTTTCCAGGGCCTTAACTTCACCATGCAGAGGAAGATTCAGCAGATTACACTACAGGGGGAAGCAATGAGAGTGTTATGAGAGGATTGAGAGCCACTGCTAAACTGGTTTGTACTATTCACAGATTCACCACCTGTTTAGCTGCTACTGGTTGGTGTTCTGCTCTCCCTTGTACTATACTACTACGCATGTATTCATTGTGTTGTGGACTTGTGGTTTCACATACACCTTGGACCAGCCTTTTGACCTCTCCTCCTAGTCCTAGCAAAGGGCAAGGCCTCCTTTCATTGGCTCAGGCAGATAAAGCAAACTGAAACAAACTCACAGCTACAAACAAATCAAGTGCTCTCTTTCTCTCTCATGTTTTTGGAGGGCATCAATGGACAATAGGCCTGGTGGTGTTCCTACACTGCTTGGAACAGTGGGCAAACAAGGTGGAAACAGAAGCAAAGGCAAGGGGGGTGATGAGAGAGCAACTGCAAGAAAACAAAGACATGGAGATAGATAAGCAAACAAACCTTGCTGCACTTGCAGTGTGCCAATTCAAGGGGCTAATCAGGAGGGCAGAGAGGGAGGAAGAAGGCCATGGGGGCTCATGTGGTGCCTCCTCAAACCCTTGCCTCCACCATTGCAGCTACAAGGCACGGCGCAAAGCTACAAAGTGGTGGAGATTACAAGAAAACAAAATATTGAGAGGCTCTGAGGGAGGCAGTTATAGTGATAGGGGAGGAGGAGGAGGAGGCTTATTGAGGGGGATATGAGATGAAGAGGGGAAGGAGAGAGGCAGAGAGGGATGAAGGAGGAAGAAAAATACTAGCTTCTGGTGCTTGCTTTGCTTGCACTATCAGGAATCCAAGCTTACTTGAGAGAGAGAGAGAGGGAGAGAGAGAGAGAGAGAGACGGTGCGTGTGTCAGGAGGTGTAGTACATGGAGCTACAGGAGCTGAGCATGTCCAAGACCCCACTCTCCTCACAGAGATTTTTATTAAAAAAACATTCGTATATTTCTTTTACTTGTTTCCTTCTTTTCCTTTGCCCTTCTCTTTTTCATCGAGAGGGAGAGGGAAAGGAAGAAAGGGATTGGGCAGAAAACGAGTTTAGGCATTAATTTTCCCTTTGTATGCATTCACAGAAAAATTATGGTGCATGTTAATCTTGAAGAGGGAGTGTAGTCAGCATGGCTTTCAATCCATTTGCATTCTCTCTGAAATTGGCCAAAAAAAGAATTGCAGCGTTAGGTTGGTATGGAAATGGTTTTATACTTCATCCTACCAAAACCCATGTCAGTGTTGTACTAGTGTCCAGCTAAAACTTTCACTTGAATAGTTAATTCTGTTCGATTTTCTGTTCATAATTATTCCCCTTACAATATACTACACAGATATCATATCATATCATTTTACTTTTATTTTTGGTTTTGGAGGAAACATCTTTGCTTCAATGAGTACTTCACAATGTTTGCAAATTTCTCCTATTTTCTGTTTCCATGAAAAAAAAAGACAAGTTAACCAGCATGGACACACTCTCAGACCCCAATGGTCTTTTGCCACCTGGAGGCTGGCGCTCTGCTTGCACTGTACAATTGGCATGGGAAACCTCTCATCAGGAGTCAGGCTTGCCAATTTCATTAAAAAAAATAATCTGGCCAATTAGAGAGAAGGGGGAGCACAAGTTATGCTTCCTTGCTTTCCTTTTTCTGTCGCAAGATTGATTAATACGTATTGATTAAGCTAAATATCACAAACCTGCACAATGAACTTGCACCACATATATCCTTGTCACCTCTGAGATTCTTATCATTTGGCAATTTGCACATGATTTGAGCCATCAACCACTGTTCCCATAGGTTCCTGTGCGCAAGGTAATTTGTCTTAGGCCCACATAATCCCAGCTTTGTTTGGATCAAGAATGCATGTAGGCTTTTCCTTTTTTTCTGATGGGGAAATGTTTGGAGCCTACCTCTGTCTACTCACTGCACAATATTCTTCTGCCTCTTCTTTTAAGGCCCAGGTGGGGGTTATGGACTTATGGTGCAATTTTTGCTGTGATGTGGTACATTGTTTATCAAGGATATTTTTCTCAGTTTTTTTTCTTTCGAAGTATAATACATTCACATACGCAAAAATGTATTGTATAACATAATAACAATAGAGTAGAGACAAGGAGATGACTGCACCCGAACCTAACAATTGGTAATTGGAAATGCCTGTAATTGCAAGTACCGTGCATAACATTTATCACCACCTCTAGGTACAAACAAGCAATGCAGTCTCTAAAAAACAATTTTGACTTGGCGATTTTTTGTAAAGTATTTGTAGAACCTTCTAAACTTGCAACATAATAAAATCATTTTCCCTAGAAAAAATATTCCACAATGAGTTTCATATGTTGGGTGGTCTAAATGTTTGCAAAGATATTCCTAGCAAATTTGCATCTAGTAGTTCAAACATACATAACCCCTCAACAGGGATTCTTTTACGTTTTCTTAAGAATACCAAAGGTTTAGGCCGGCAACTAGTATCTTTTGGCCAGTTTTGAGCCGATAAATTCAAATGTACATATTTGAATTTTAAAAATCATCCGCAATTTTAAATCCAAGCAAAAAATAACAAAATTCATTTGAATTTGAGCAAAATTAAACCAAAGCCAAAGAGTTTTTACTAATAAATAATACCGCCAATTTTTTACCGGTTACGTGAAGATTAGGGATAGCAATCGGGTCGGGTGCCTCCAAGAACACCCTCCTCGTACCCAAACCCGAAACCCAAAAACTATACCCGAACCCGAACCCAAAATATTTCATGGGGGTAAACCCACACCCACACCCGAACCTGAAATATATAATAAACCTATATCTCAATATTGAATACAATAATATAACATTAATCAATCTCAACTCTAACCTTTCATCAACTTTGAACATATAAACTTATATTTATACTTTACTCTTTTATCAATACATATTTATTGATAACACATGGTGACATGTTATATTACATATAATTTTTATTATTCTTTTCGGGTACCCATGGTATCCATGGGTGTAAAAATAAACATAAACCCGAAAACTATACCCGAACCAGAACTCAAAATATTTCATGGGTATAAACCCATGCCCATACCCGAACCCATTGGGTCGGGCACCCGTGGGTACTCAAACCCATGGGTAAAATTGCCATCCCTAGTGAAGATCCCTACCCCCGAGCATATATGATGGCACTAACAAAGAAGTTATCACCATTGGAATTAGATTCTAAGAGCATCCCATTTCAAATTTCCCATCAACGCCGGCTGCATCGGGGAGGTGCGTCTTGCAGAAATCTTTTGAATTTGCAGACTACGTGGCCGGGCTGCGGGCGGCTAGGCGGGCCATCAGCGCTGATGCCGGCGGGTGACAGAGGCTGAGCTGGGGATGCTCTAACCCTTTTTGAGTGGGAGATAAAGGTCTTTTCTTGTATTAGTGCATTGCCTAACCCTCCTCATTAGGTTAGACTTTTGAGTGAATAGATCGGTGCATGCAACTTAATACGTTCCTAGAGCTTCTCGTTGTAGTTGGCAATGTTGTGGTTCCAGTAGAGCATGGCGAGGACCTCCATGGGGCTCCAGTCCCCCACGGCGGGGAGTGCTCCCTCATACCTGGCCGTCACATAGCAAAAGTTCCCCACTCATGGTCCCCATCCCCTGTTAAGGGGAGGATTTCTCCTTGTCCCGATTAGGTATACGGGGACCTGACGGGTACAATTAATTCCCAATATAAAATTTGAACGGCATGTAACACATTGAAAATCACATATTCATGTATCAATACTCTAGCCTAGCTTCAGCACACAACACACAGTACCGACCATTTCACCCAATAGTCTAAGCTTATAGGAAAGAGTGGGCAATGTATTAATACTTTCCGACACTCCCCCTCACTTGGAACCTTCAAGTCTCAACGCATGAAAAATAGGAGCGCACGGCAATTGGTTTATACAAAAACTTTAACTCAAGACCTCTGACTCTAGCCATTTTAAGTTGTGTGCGTCAACCAGTTCATTCAAAATACTAAGCTGATGCAGAATGACGAACATTGCACTGATACTTTCCAACGTCCTGATCACTTTTATTCGGGTGAATATATAAAGCACCTTGGCTGGGCATGTAAAGCTAGCTCTCAAGGAATGATCTTTAAGGCCCTAGCACATGTTAGCACCCTAGCTCCTTTATCTCTCTCTCTCACACACACACACAGCTAGCTGAATGAATGTCCTCTGGATCAGCAAGAATGTTCCGTCTCGATGTTAGAAGTCTGGATTGGATGATCGATCCGGCCATCTTTCTCTCTCAAAGTCTCAAGGGAAGGGGGGAAAAGATGAGCAAATAAAGATGCGTGCATGGATCGATGCAGGCTTCTTTCTCCCCTCCTCCCACTTTCTTCTTTCTTTTTTTCTCGTAGGGTTTTTTTTCTTGTTTTTGAGGCTTTGCAATTATTTGAGCTCTTTGCTAGTAGCTTGCTTCTGGCTTCCCTTTTTGTTTTCCTCTGGATATATATCCACATCGGCTTTATTCTTGAATAACGTACACCTTGCTCCCTGTGCTTTATTCTCGTCTAGAAATCTCATCATCCTGATTCCATCACCTTTCGCCGCCCTGCGCGCCCTCCTTTTTTTTTTTTGCCCCACCCACGGTCCAGTTTATTTGCATTGGGATCGTGTTTGATCGGGCACCACAAAGTGTTGTTATTTGTGCACCACAGAGCGTACGTATTATTATATAAATTATAAATTATTGATCAAAGATTAAATGGTTTGAATCTTAGAATGTGTGCGCGTGCACGTTTTATGTTTTTGGATGAAGGGAGTACTTTGGAGCGTATTGTCAAGTTTGCATGTTTGAAAGCCATAAAAGCCAAGTGATAAACCGTATTTTGGGGTCATGCCCTATGTCAAGATAAGTGTCGTAGGATCCTTCGTCTAGTTTCAACGGTAGATTTTTTAAGTTTCAATGGGTTCTTTTTCGAGCTTTAACGTTTATTTTTTCTTTAAATTTCCAGCGATAATGTCGTGCCAATTTATAGTGTCCGCTAATTTCAATGTCAAACTAATATTGCATTATATGCACGGTCATCTTAAAAACACATAGAATAAATGCTGAAATAATGCCTTAGCTAATTTATAGTTATACAATACATTTTTTTTTAAAAAAAAGAGGTTGACAAGAGACGAGAGAAATTAAGATGCATGGGCAGCACGGGCGTGCCATACGTTCTTCCGTCTCGACCGATTTCATTTGTAGTATAAATGCGTACGTATACGACTATACGTACGTACGTACCCTGCCTGTGATGGAGCGGCTAGCTGCGTCTACATGCATGAGCAGTGCGTGGACCATGGCTGCTGCAGCTGCATCGATGGAAGCCAATTTATTACTCATGGATCTCATCTCATCTTTTTTTTTTTTTTTGAGAAAATGCACCATGCATTCATTCAACAGCGGGAATCTTACAAGGTTCAAGACACACAAAGGTGAAAAAGAACCCGTACAAACGCCCGAGTGAGCACCCCAAACGCACAGAACCTTACAACGGGATGCAAACCCCCAATACTAGAATCATCCAAGCCACCGGCACCCCGACGGAGCACGACAAGGCCAGATCGGAGCATTGTGCCTGACCGAACCGACCAACACAACACGCAGTCGTCTCAGGCCACATCCGCCACCGACTTCCTCCGCCCATCGTTGCCGAGCGGAGATCAAGATAAGGGGAGTACATCACCACCGACGACAGACCCGCCGGCCCCCAGAACAACAACGAGATCAGGGGGAAGTTGCAAGTAGGTCCCTCTCAAACCGTCCCTGAGGAAGACAAAGAGGCAAACGGGGAGGGCATCGAAGGCAAGCCTTGAGTCGCCATCCAGGGCGGAGCAGCCAACAGAGCCGAAGGAGGGCCGGACTGGGGCGAAGACGTCGCCCCCAGCGCCGACCTCCACCTGCCACTGGCCGACACCGCCCGCCGCACGTCTCCAAATACTCCATCAGATCTGTCCAAAAGGGAAAAGTAAAAGGGGAAAAGGGGATACAAACCCCAAATCCACCTCCGCCACCACACTAGATCGGACCTGCTAGCACGAGAGGAGGGAGAAGGAGCCTCTAGCCCGAGGTTCGCCGCCTGGTCGAGCCGGGCAGGGCAGACTCACCAGCGCCACGGCGGCCACCCACCGAGGGCCTCGCCCCAGCCAGGAGAGGTGGAGAGTGCTCCCCATCCGCCCCCATGCCCGCAGCCGAGGCCACCGCCGCCGCCGGCCTCCAAGCACACGCACAGCCCGGATCTGGAGAGAGGAGATGGAGGGAGGAAAAGGGTGAAGCTTCCCACCTAGCTTGCTCCAAAGGGGAGGATGCACCGATGGGAGGAGTGCGGAGCTCCTGCCAGCGACGGGGCAGCCGGCAACTCGCGCCGCCGCCGCCGCCGCCGGTAGGGGGGAAAACCTAACAGGGGCGAGAGGGGCTCTCCAGAGAAGGAGAGGGGCTCACGGGTCAGTTTCCACACGATCTCATCTCATCTCGCCCCCCGGTGCCTGCAAGTGCAAGGGACCATCAGCAGCAAGAGATCTAGCTAGCTAGCTAGCTAGCTTCTGATCATGCCAGTTAATCCCAATGCATTCTGCATCACAGACCAGCACCCTGCATGCCTGTGTGATTTAATTCTTCCTCTTTTTCTTTAAAAACATTTATTAATTTCAAAAAAAGCTGATATTAGGTTAAAATTTTATAGCATCCAGTGGAATTAGGTGGGGTCCAATAAAATTTATGGATGTGCTGACAAGCAGGCGTTTTTTTTAGTAGTCAACTGTTTTTCGGTTTGTTTAAACTGTTTTTTCACTTAATTCGAAATAAAATTTTAGTTATTTTGTATTGAAAAAAATATTTATGTATATAGGCCAACAATAATAATTTTAAGTTTTCATTGATTGATCGGTTTGTTGTTGATTTTCCTAAAAATTTGGTTTTCTAACGGTCAACTATTTTTTCTTTTGTGTACATTATTTTTTCACTTAGTTCGATGGTGGAAATTTAGTTATTTCATATTGGAAAATAATTATATAGGTATGCTTATATTAATTTTTTAACTTTTTTTCATTAATTGTTGTTTTATATAGAAACCTGATTGGTAGGTCTTTAGGTTAACTACGTACGGATATTTTGTTTAGAGAAAATTGCACCGTTTCCCTTTGAACTTGCCGCGATTCTCACTTGACCCCTTGAACTTGAGTTTTACTTGAGAAAATGAGGGGGTGAAAAAGTAAAACTCAAGTTTAGGGGGTTAAGTGAGAATCGCAGCAAGTTTAGGAGGCAACAGTGCAATTTTCTCTTCTATTTAACTTATATGATTTGTTGGCGTGTGTGTCCTTTTGTTGTTTTCTATAATTATTAGTTGAGTGCATGTCATAAGTCTCAAAAGCAACCTCATGCCACTAAGTATGTCCCTAAAATTTAATTTCCAATCATCGTATCCTGGTTTGTGTTGGCACTTGTGTGTGGTGACCAAGGTTCTAAATCCCACATGGAATCGTTAAATTGTCATGGAACGGGATCAAAACCCTAGTCCAAAAATCTACAATAAAACTTTAAATTTTAAAAATAAGAAACCTAAAAAGTTTCAAATGATTCCCCATCGAACCAAGTGATATATTATTCGACAAAAACCCACAATTTTCTGAAAACAATTTAGCTTCAAATCAAATGATTTCCCGGTCTCGATCTCTCATTCAGAGCAAACACTTTTTTTATAACCCTAGCTCTCCTACTTACTTTTGGCTCGATCGGTGGTTGCTGGAGGGCGCCCCTGCTACCTTCGCACCAAACATATTTTGATGCTTTACATAGCAGGATATGACTGTGGCGGAGGCCCTTCGTCTCAATTCTTGAATGGCTTCCTTGCATGACCTCTCAGATCTTCCCAGTTTGGTGGAGTTTATCCTTCTCTGGTCTAGGATTCAGGGTGTCACACCCTCTGTTGGGACCTCCGGCGTGATCACTTGGTGCTTCACCTCGGATGGCATTTACTTTGCTAGATTCGCCTATAGCATTCAGTTCCTCGGAAGTGTCTCGTGGCGTCCAGCCTCACTCATTTGGAGAGCACATGCCGAGCCAAAGTTTAGGTTCTTCATTTGGACCCATGCCACAACATGATCAACACGATTGATGTCCTTGCGCGCTAGGGCTGGCCGCATAACCCGAAGTTTAAGTTCCAGCCCTGAGACTGCGGAGCACCTTTGCTCTTGTTTCCAATTCTCAACTCAGCTTTGGGAAGCTGTTTTTGGGGAGCAACGTTTCAACTTGCCGACGTGGTCGTCTCCCTTCCTCGATTGGTGGTTGGATCAGGGCCACAAACCAAAGCGTTTAGGCGCAATTTCAATGGGCTTTTGAGTTTGTTGCTTTGGCATATTTGGAAGGAAAGAAATCGCTGCCTCTTCTAGGGTGTACATAGTATGATAGGGAAAGTGCTTTCCCTCATTGCAGATAATCTAGCTTGCCACAGTCTGGTTAGGACACGTTTCCGTCAAGGAGAGTCCTCAAATACCGAGTAATCTTCTTTGTCGTCCAGTCTCGACTAGCTTTTCCCTGGTTTAGGCAGCTCTATTGTACATGGACTCTTGTTTCTTTCTACATTAATGAAATGGTGATGCTCCTGCCCGTTCGCCCAAAAAAAGAGAACCCTAGCAATTTTCCTTTCTCCGCGCACTCTGTCAATCTATTTTATTTTAAAAAGGACCATATTTTGATAGAAAATCATGGGAAATATAAAATTGGGCTGCGCAAGGTTTGAGTCAAAAACAAAATAAAACGGAATTTGAAGAATCTGGTGGCAACTGTTTGGGATGATCATCGTGTTTATTCTAAATGGTTCTTTCTTTGTTCAATTTTGAGATAGAGCACGTGGGTGTTATTAAAAATTGTGCGAGCACACATTTGCAAATCTCCGTGTTTTATAGATTGGTGATGTTCACAACCTTCTTCTGCGCAATTTTTTCTTGAAGATGTAGATCATGTGTAATAAAGTCAAATAAAGATTCAGATTGAATTTGTGGCCTGTGATATTACGTGGGTGGCATATCCTATGAGTGGTATGCCTAGAGATTCCTGGATTTTCTCAAATTGATGCGTTTAGGAATTAGGGGAGCATTAATTAATTTAGTTCAGTATTTGAAATACAAGTTACAACGCGCAAGCTGTTCTTTTGGCAAATCGATCTGCTGCTGCTGCTGTTATCGCATTCGTCGTCATAATCATCTATCTATCTATCTACTATCTATATAAAGCAGAGTTAAACGGAGCCACCACATTAATCTTAAAATCCTAGAAATTCCCACGTTAATCAAAAAATAGTAGAAATTCTCACGTTAATCATATAAAAAAGAAAAAATATGCATCGTCGAATATGGATATTATTATGTAAATCTAGCGGTCAATATTAACCTCTATAACAAACTACTGAAGTTGATCTATATATTAGAGATAAATTCTAAATCTAATCTGATATATTATATATCTATATCTTAACACAAATCTATCTACTATCTAATATCTATATAAAGCAAAGTTAAACGGAGAAACCACATTAATCCTAAAATCCTAGAAACTCCCACGTTAATCAAAAAATAGTAGAAATTCTCACATTAATCATATAAAAAAGAAAAACTCTACATACTAGCGGTCAATATTAACCTCTATAACAAACTACTGAAGCTGATCTATATATTAGAGATAAACTCTAAATCTAATATCATATATTATCTATATCTTAACACAAATCTAGCCGCGTAAATGCGCGAGTCACCTTGCTCGTTACTATATTAAAGTAGAGTTAAACGGAGCCACGATATTAATCATAAAATACTAAAAAATTTCACATTAATTGAAGAGAAAAAAGAAAAATCTACACAGTTGATTATTCTGGGTCCAAATTATAAATGACTTAGATCAAAAGAACTACGATAATAAAATAAAAATTTAAAGGAGTTAATATAAAATACGATCTTGGAAAAGAAATAAGATCTGGTCCACAAATGTGCAGAACACCTTGCTCTTTTTTAAAAAACGCAATGTTTTTGCGATGTATTAATCATGAATTTCTTTGGAAAAATGATGAACGGTGGTGAATGCTTTTTAATCAGCTGAAAATTGCAAAAGCATGCAAGGCTCGACAAAAACCACCATGGGAGGGTGCGAAAAATTCTTGTAATTTTGCTGATCTTATTTCATTAGGCACGTATAGCTTAGCTCATACGAATGCACGTAGCGACCGTGTCGTGCGAAGAGAGAAGCTAGCTACCTAGTAGCTAGCTAGCTTCCTGCTGTTAATTAGCGGATGGCTATGTATGATGAGAGGCCAGCTCGATCCTCGCCACTCTTTCTCTAGCTTCGAGCACTTCGAAGATGGCGTCACTGTCAGTCAGTCAGATCACAGACCAAAAAAACCCGCGCCTCTAGATCGTCGTCTTCCTCCTTCAATCATGAGAGAGAGTTCAAACTTCAAAGAGATGGATAAAGAGCATTTTCAGCAAGAATTTCTATATCATCGTAGTAGAAGTCTAGCAGATACGAAGAGGCTACTCCCTATGTAACTAGCGTAGTGTAACTTATGAAAGAATTTTAGAGTAATAAATAAAGGAGACTAACAGATTGTTTAGAGAGAAGATACACAGATGTTGCTTGTTGGTTGATGATGCTCTAACAATGGTGTGCATGCATGCATGCATGAACCGGCCGGCATGCATGGGGAATTACGCATAGCTTTGGGGCTTGTCTCTTTGCTGTGAATGGCTTTTGGCGGGAAACGAATGCGTCGTTTGACTGCACATGCACGCAGCTATATATCCTTCTCTCTTGCCGCATGATCAGTTGCTGTCTCCTCTTGTTTCCCTATTGATCTCTCTGTGCCGGCCTAGCTAGATGTGAATATGTGATCATCTCTTCTTGTTGATGGTCGATCTGAATGTCTATATCTGATCATGTTGTGAATGTGTGCACGTGTAACTATACATAACGTCCATATCCAACATGTTGAGTCCGGGGTTTTTGCATGTTTTTTCACCAATTCACCATGATTTCCGTGCAATGCATGCATGGACCTGTGTATAGCTACCAGCTGCGATCGCATAGCATACTGAGCATCTTGTGGGATATATATGCCGTCATATCATCGTTGGAATTTGACCACGAGCTCTGGTAATTTGAGCCCAGCTGGATGGAGCGCCTTCTATGCATGTACTCTCTCCGTTCTTTTTTGTTACACATTTGACTTTTACACATGTCTTTAACCATTCGTCTTATTTAAAAATTTAGTGTAAACATACAAAAAAAAATAAGTCATGCGTAAAGTACCATTATTGATAAAAAAATCACAACAAAATAAATGATATTTACATAGTTTTTTTAATAAGACAAATGATCAAAACTATGTCCAAACGTAAAAGGCGTCAAACAAAAAAGAACGAAGGGAGTATAATACTAGGTTCATCGCATTGCGCGCTATTCATCCATTTTTCAATCACATTATCTTATTTTTCTATACACAATTTTTATATTAATTTTTTCTCTTATATTTTATTTGAACTGTACTGCTACCGTAATAGGGTCAGAACTCAGAGAATGTGATACCGATATACATGGTCTAAGATATATACACCTACTGAGCCGAGCTACCGTTCAATTCTCTTGTATTGGTAGATCGGAGCACGTACTCACTCCCGCCAACTAAGCTGCACGCTGTTACTACGTACCAACAAAAAAATGAATTGGAATCCCACGGATTAAAAAATATAGCCGCAAACTTTCAGGAAGAATTTAACCAAGTGTGCATGTTAATTGTGACGGGCATGACCTCATATTGGTGCATGACTGAAAATAGAGAAAATTTTAGACGTCTTTTTACATTAATCAATAACTTAAATTGTGTTTAAAGTTGTTATCGACTGCTAGGAACCTGAGTCTCTAGATACCGAGCTTACTTTGTTGAAATGAGGATTAACAGGCCTCTTTCTGCACCGTGCTAGGGCACTCGTGGGACAGAGAGCTCGCGGCGACCTCAAAATGAACAACACAATCATTTTTATCCTAGCTCGGGACCTCCCACTCTTGGGATAACAACCCTACGTGTCCAGCTTTATATTTTCGTGAAAAGGAAATTACAAGCATATGTATTACAAAGGCATATATGTATGGAGAGCCTGCCTAGGCCGAGAGAGAGAGAGAGAGAGAGAGAGTAATGAAGAAAAAAATAAGATATTGATATCACGAGTAAGGTATCACGGTATCTCGCGAGAAATTGATATCACCCTTGTATCACTCCTGGATGGCTGGGTGGCTTCCGAGGAAACGATCACACCTAGGGTGCTCTTGGCCCACTATAGCCCATGAGTCCTGATGAAGAAAAGGTTGGTACCACCCAATCCTTGACAGCCTAAAAAAGGTGTATTTATGTTACAATCATCTAGATGGTATCTTTAAGTTTTAGTCATTTTTATCTACAAAGTGTGTTTCAAAACTCTAGAAAACAAGTCGAACGAATTAAACTTGACTCTCCGGACACCTCACAAGGCTATCAAAGTTTCAAAGATAAGCAAATAAATGTATACGTGGTACATGACATCCCTCATGTATGTATATATTGTAGGATATATATTTTTCATGGTCGTCCACAATAACACCACCAAAATTTGGACAAAAAATTCAAATTGCAATGGAAATTGATTTCGATTTTGTTAGAAAAATAGGTTTCTAAGCCTTATCATCCAACCGTATCCAATGGGTGGCTGTACACTCACTGTTGATCCTGATAATCCCCGATGTTTATCTCTTCTTAATCCCCAAAATCCTCTGTGATTGCAACGAGATGAAAAGGACCTCTCAAAAACATTGGTAATCGCAAGATTAATGTGGTCGCCGTGCATCGGATTCTTGGGACCGTATGGCTAAACTGGGACCATTGCGATCACTGTATAGAGAGAGTAGTATATATCATAAAACTCAAGGGAGTATATGCATCATCCAATAATTTGTTGCCCTGTCCCAATCAATATGCATCTCTTTCTACTTCTTTCTTTCTCTCTTTCATTTTTTCCCCTTTTCGTTTTTTCAGACTTTTGAAATGGTTCTGTCGCTTTTAATTGGTTTTGTTGTATGTATGTATGTTTGGGACCAAAATGTATGTCATAGGTAAGTGTACCTTATCTCGTCTTGAAGGCGTAATATTTGACATTCTAGCTTGGTTCATATATAGGCACATCTAGCACAAAAAAGAACTCGATGTATTATTATGCCCGCGTTCTTTGGTCATATATATATCGTGTAATAAATAATGTAGAACAAAAGTACAGCAAGTTGGCCCACGTCACTACATGTTCCACACATTTGTTTATTGCATACTTTAGCAACACAGGATTTCAAATTGTCCTGTCGATTATCAGAGTCACAACCAGGGGGGAACCAATTCTAAAATTCCATTGGAGGGTACCTATATACAACTGGAAATGAATGATAACAGGAATTTTCAGTTTTTAGGACAAATTTTTTGAATCAAAATTTGAATTCATCAAATTTGTCTTCGTATCACAAATGTTGGTTTAGTGGAAAATTTTAATTTGGGGAAAAAACTCCAAGCTCAAATGCACTAAAAAATTTTAAATGATTTTTTTTCACAAGAACCCACCGATAAACCGTGAATTTCAGCGATAAAATCTTTCATGATCCTAAACTTGAAGAAAAAATTGGAAAGAGAACCCTAATTTACCATCACCATAATTTAGAAAATTGGCTAGTTATTTTAACAGTCCAGGATTTGCTTTTTTGTTGAAGTCTGTTTTTGAAATCCTAGCCAACAAGTTGAATAGCTGCACCAGTACAAGCAATTACTCTATTTAGCCATTCTGTTGCCATGTGATATCTTGTAAGCCATCTTAGTTTATAAACCATGATTCGAAATATCATTAAATAGATGATATCAAAATTGGCATGGTGTAGTAAAATGGTGACCTTTCTATTTTATTTGCATGATTACAAGACAATATATTTTTTGTGACGAACCCCATATCAGCATGCTTTTTTTTAGACATATTAGCACGCATTTGATTTCACTCTGGTGCTATCGTTTCGGATATATATGTGGCTAGGGTTTGTTAGTTATGAGCATGTTACTTGCAAGGGAGATAACAGGAGACTTTCGGTGTTAATTCCAACTGATCATTCCCATGTCTTTAAGACACCTTAACAACCATCCTACAAACAAAGATACCCTAACACAGTCTTTCCATCTGGTTTAGTGCCAAAGGGATGTGCTTTTAGTTAGATTTGGTTAGCTGGATCAATTAACAAACCTAAGTGTGCTTTGCCTTCAAAGTGTTGTCTTATGTGCAAAAGGAATGTAAGCTTTCCCATGTTGGTTCTCAGCTTCTCAGTTCTGTGCTGTTTTATGGTGGGTCGACGTTCTAATATATATTGCACTTTTTCTAATAAAAAAATGGGGATTGTTATATAATGGAAAAAACCAGCCATGAAACTAAAGCAAGGGCAGGGAGTGTATGGGTCTATGGCAAAATAAGTTTTACTGTCTTCCAAAAAATATTAAATTTACTAGGATTTATAAATCTACAGTACGGACAAGAGTTGTTTTTGAGGACCGTGTATACATTCGGAATTACCTTTTCTTTTTGGCCGGAGAAAATGGAAGTTATAACTACTGTTCCCTCGTTATGTACTTGTGTTATTGCTCCTTCTCAGTCTAGACTGCACTCTAGTGACCTAAAACGAAAAGGCATGCAGTACTCCTGTACTCTCTTGAGGCTTGCAGCCCTTCCGATGTATATATATAAAAGTAAATTGCACCGTAGATATACGAAGCTGGCACGCGTTCGCAATACATGAAGTGTAAAATTAGTCATTTTTATATATAGAGTTGTTTTTTGTTTCCTTATAGGTTCAATGTGATTTTTGAATATGTTCTGAAACAAAAATCCAACTTTATGTATATAAACACTTGGTTTTAGACTTCATGTATCTAAACATGAACATATTTCAACTTCGATAAATTTACTCTATTATGGAGCCCTCTTTTTTCCACCGGTGTTGATAGAACTTTGTCCTACCTGAATACCCCATTGGAACTGAAGGCTATTTGCATCCAAAGAAATGAAATACATCTCGCATGTGGAGACATTCATTTTCATTACAGCATTTGACCGTGTTAGTATTTAGAACATTCAAAACATTACAATACTATTACGAAAACACTCGTCAATTTGTCTCTACCCAGCCCCCCTGTAGCCAATCAAAGCCCCCAAGGCCCAAAGGCCGTTTGACGTTCGAGGCCTGTCCTACTCGACGGCCTGCAAATCACAATGCAGAGCAAGCAGTGATAAATGTTGATAACGTGCCCCTGAATAATACAGGGTAAACGCCCTGATGATTAACCAGAAAAGGTACACAGAAACAGGCACTAGGACAGTTACTTGAAGTAATAAATGCAGAAAGACAGATGGGATTATATGGTACTGGCTACAGAATAATCTGGATTATATGGTACTGGCTACAGAATAATCTGACAGTAACATCATCAAGCAACAGAGGTGCCTTATACAAAATCACAACCGGTGAAAAATGTAAATGGACTAGGGATAATCAAACAGCTACAAGGAATTGTACAACCGGAGATAAATTCTCCGACATGGCAGAGGAATGGTTTGCTCTTAGTAATCTTCTCCGCATACGCTATTGTACACCATCTCTCCTTATTCCAGCTTCTCAAGTTCACCCATTCTCTCTATGATTGCCTGAAAGAACGCAATAGGTGTCAATCTCAATCAATGTCCAAGCTTTAAGTGAACCAGAAGCCCATGCCATTTTTCTTCATAGAGATGCTACCAGGAAAAAGTATAACATGGAAGAGAATCAAAAGGCTAGTAAGCTAAATACATATACAGATCAAAGTTACATATTGCAGCTGCAAACTAAAGTGAATGTGACCTATTTTTCGTGTTAAACATAGTCCAATTTAGAAAGCGCAGACACTCATGAGCCCTGAATAGTTTTGTTATTCAGCTTACTTCATATGTAAAGAGTATGCCAGCTAAGCACAAAATGCAGACTCTGAAATGCGTCTAAACATCCTAAATGACACCTTGCTATGTTTTTCCACTAAAACAATTAGGACCAGTTACTTTAAGGCCACTGAAAATGCGTCTAAACCAATGACAACAGCAATTTGTAATAGCATTTTTATCTGACTCTTTCAAATTTTCTCATGAAATGGTATATTTGAAGCAAAGATCAGGAGTGTAGTTGGGGGCAAACCACCAAAAAATGCTTCTACCATCCACTTTTGTCAAGAAAAAAATTACAGCTATAATTGTGTATGAAGTATGCTCAATGGCATATATATGATATATACATAGTTTTAATTTTTACCTAACTGGGGGGTTCTTTAGTTAATTTTTGTAATTTCATCATGTTACATCACAGTATCACAAGTTGAAAAAACACCAAAAATTCATAACCACAACACACCAAAATGCATAGTGAACAACAATATGTGCTGTGAGCAAGTGACAGCCTAACAGGCAGAAAAATATATACCCTTTTGCTTGTTTCTTGAAGCTCTCCAGCAAGAATAAATTCGTCCAAAATCAAATAAACCTACATTGCATAGCATAAAATAATAAATAAATTAAAAATGAGTCATGATATTAAGAAAAACTATTTTAAAATTAGAAGATCACCAAAATACTTAGTTCAGGGATGGGAAAACTATTTTAAAATTAGAAGATCACCAAAATACTTAGTTCAGGGATGGGGCTAGAAAAATGTATCAACAGGGCAACCAGTTACCAGCACCCTCTCTGTCATATACTCATATATATATAGGGTTGGATATTGATTTTCAGTGATACAGTTCAGTTTTTTTTCTTTTAAAAATGATAACTAGAACTACAGTTGGTTAAAAAGTTTTAAACATTGACCAAATTTGTCAAGGATTGAAAACATGAGTGTGTGTGCTGCGTAGTATCTGTATGTTACCATTATTTCACAATGCATGATATAGTTATCTTAGAAAATACTAGAAGGCATGGTGCAAATGTAGAGTTACACATTTATAATTGAATTACCACAACAACCACAGAAAGTGATACCAACTTAACTGGCATCATACATAATTCTAAAAAATAACGTAAGGTTATTAGATTCAGAATAGATCAGTGGTCTTATATTTTTTGGAATAATACTAATAAATAAACATTGTTTACAGGTATATGAACCCTACCTCATCTATAATAAAAAGGTTTGGTTCTCTATCAAAGTTTGAGCTACATAACAGAAAACATGTGAACACAAAATATGCCAGCACTAGCAAACATATCTAACAGAATACATAAGCCTTGGATAACTTTGTCTAATCCTATTTCTATAGTGTACCTTGTTGTCAGATACCAGAATATTTAATTAATAAATAAAATATTATGGCCAAGTAATTTCCATTTTTTATTCAAGCACAAGCAACGAGTGAGATGACATCACTAATTTTTGAAGTGATACAGGACTACCCTGTTGAGAAGTAGCGGTTACCTTGTGAAAGTTAAATACTAAATCAAGTTCACACACATTGCTGAAGAAATGGTCCAATATCTCAACAAACAAGTGGATACATTCCAAGTATGCCAACTCATTGTCAGTGATATCCACACACATCGAGAAGAAAAGTCCTGCATATCTCCTGTAGATAACTTTATGTGTGCGGAACTGCATAAAAAACCACACATTAATTAAAACAAAGAAAACAAATTGCCCAAAGTCAGTACCAACGAACACATACCAAACACTGCAAGCAGAAGTAACATTCTAACACCTAAAGGAGCCTACTCTCACTTTGCCTTCAAAGATATAAAACCAGTCATCAAACAAACAAAAAGAACTGATAGTACACACCCCCCCCCCCCCCCCAAAAAAAATAATAATAAAATTGTGTCGGTTAGTAAAGTATTTCATACAGGTCCATAAAAAGAATAAGCTGAGTTCTACAATGCTACGTTTTATAGGTTTAGGATGTCTAAATCATTCATCTAATAATACTATTAAATAAATATTTTTTTTGACCAAAAACTATTAAATAAACATTCAGATAGCTACTTCTACTCAAGATCCAACACTATCTCATGAAATAAAGATATGAAGTGGCAAGTGATAATCATGAAAGCAACAACAAACTTGCCATCCAAGACGTGTCTATTGCATTCATCATATATATTCTACAGATCAATTACATTTCCATTTTGAATCAGCTAGCAGACTACAATTGGTCATGTTCTTCAAAATTTCCAAGGTCAAATCTATATATCACTCCAGACTCCAGATTTCTTGGTAAGCTTACCATAATTAGATTTTCGTCGTTACAAGTGGGATCTGAATGAACAAAACAAATCAAAAGGTAGAGTAGGGTATAAAGGTGAAAACCTCTTCTGATTCAAAAGAAAAATTGTACGCAAATGATAACAACTTTTAAAATTGAATATTCACAAATCCATCCTGATTTCCTAACTACCTTTCTTCTAAATCAGCATGGGCATGTTTTACTTATTTGATAATTTTGCTTCTTATCAACTTATTTGCTTATCTCTGTTGCCAAAAAGTCCAACGGTTTGTTCTTTATAGTAGTTTTTATAATCTCAAAGGTGTGTCTCAAAGCTCTAAAAAAAAGTCAAACAAAGCAGGTCCGGCTCTCCAAACCGCTTTGGGAAGCTCTCGAAATTCAGCTTATCAACAAATAAGATGTGTCATTCTTCTGTACGTGTAAGAAAACACAAATAATGATCCTGGAAAGACTTGGCAAAATAGATGTGCCATCTGTATTTGGATGAACAGCACACAATGAATCCAGATGCATGCATAACAGCACGGAATTAGCTCAAATTTACTAAAAGAAAGGTGTCCGACAAGTTTACAATACAAACCCACAAGATTGACTAGGGACATTTCTCAGGAAATTTCATGCTACTAAGCAAACAAATTATAAGTGTTCCATTTAGTTTAGCAACTCGATGCATTCATTACAATTTTCAAATGATAACAAAAAAACTCACTGATAATTACAAATCCATGAAAGATCACGAACTATATACCCTTATCAGTTTGTCTAGTTTAAACCCACCAAATGTAACCTTGCTGATCAACATTATATATCTTTAACAAATTCTGTAAAGTACAAACAGAAGATAAGTGAGAAGTATCACCAATCCACCATCAATCCCTCAATCTCCCAGGTAAAAAGGAAATACTACACTGAACTCGTAGATACTTGCATCATTACATCTAACCAGAAGAGCCAGCCAAACGAAAGGCATAAACGTTTCTAAATGCAACTTCATGAGCACAAATCACCTAAATCCAACATCGAGTACAATTATCAGTCATTTGAATTCATTACGTCCTCTGTTCAGTCCAGATCAAGAACCCTGGCCGTGCTCAATTCTAAATTACCACGACCAATCAAAATTAAAGATCTTTACACTAATTCGCGTGCCAATTTCGCCTGAAGAGAGAACCCATACCCTCCCCAGCCTCGAATCCAAATCAAGAACTCAATGTTCTAAAAAAAAATTCAAGAACTCCCTCACCTCAACGAAGTTGGTGAACTTAGGGTCCCGGTTGACCACCAGCCGATGCACCTGAAAGCAAGCACACAACCAGAACCAGGAAAGATCAACGAATGCACCGACCGAAAGATCGCATCTTTCTCAAGCCCCTCAAGAGACGCGCCCTCACCTCGTACTCGACCTTGTGCTTCTCCGAGTCCTCGAGCGGGACGTAGTATTTGGCCAGTCGGGTCTTCCCCTGCCGGTTCTGCAGCAGGATGAACCGGATCTGCGACGCCGCCAAGATCAAGAAAAGGGTTAGGAAAGAAAAGAATCGAGGGGTGGGTTCGATGGGGATCGAGAAACATGAACTGATGAGCTGGAGAGCTGGAGAGATCGAATGCGGGATCGCTACCATGGTGGACGATGGCGCCGACGATGCTAGAGAAATTCGCGAGATTCAGGTTGTGAACGCAACGGAGGGCTGCTTTGCCTGCCTGGCCTGCTGAAAAGTCCCCCCGCCTCCAGCAGCGTCGTCCAAACTCCAGAGGAACAGCTATTTGACCTATTTCAGCTAGGAATAGGATACACCTTTATATTTTTTTAAAAAAAATAAAGAGGAGATAAAATCTAGAGAATAGTTTGCTTTTTAGTGATTAAAAACATAGTTCATCAGTTCGTGGTTGTTTAAATACCTTGGGTTGTTTTGTGCTGTAAAAGCACAGGGCCTAGCTAGCTATTGTTTAACACACACCTTAACTAGTGTAGTTTAACAACTTTAGTTATACATTTTTAAAACAATATTAAGATTGTGTACATAAAAATTATATGAGGAGAATCGAAAAATATATACGGAGAAGAGGGTTGATAGGACCTATCGCCCTCTTATTATTCTTTTCTGCAATTTTCTAATTGGCATGCATATTGAAGACTTGATTAGTAGCTCATACTAGCTAGTTAATATACATGAAAACAAAATAGATTTTTCAAGGGGAACAAATAGTATTTTGTGTGATATTAAAAGGCACACAATAACACCGAGTGGCTCGTGAGGCCATACGTTTCAACATTCTTTGTTAGTAGTTCATACAAATAATCTATGTGATTAATTAGTGTTAGTTCTTGTGAAGTTAAAAGGCGCATTACATTACGATCTGGTTCATGAGCCCATACAATTTTGCCAATCATTTTAAATACGTAATGCTCCCGTCCAGACGTCCGACCGCGTCGGACGCCGGCGGCCCAGCTATGCGGCGCAGACCAAACCCACACGCGCCCAGCACCAAACGTCATCGCTGATGTTGCTACTAGCAAAAAAAAACAGTTCATTTTTTCCTATTTAAACTTCTCATTTTTTCTCTATTTCATATGGAGTCCAAAATACATAGAACAAATTTCATAATTCATCTAAAATCCTAATTAACTCATTTTAAATACTTTTTTATTTTTTTAATTTTATTCATTAGCCAAATTGTTTCAACAGTCTATACAGATTGTTTTCAATAGACTAATCTAATTGTTTCAGCAGGCTAGACATATTGTTCCAATAGAAAAAAACTAATTGTTGCATTTGGATAGGCATACCGTTCCAGTAGGCTAAACTAATTGTTTCAACAGGCCAAAAATATTGTTCCAATAGGCTGTACAAATTGTTTCAACAATCCAAAAATATTTGTTCCAATAGGCTAAACCAATTGTTTCAACAGACTAGATAGATTGTTCCAACATGCTAAACAATTAATTGTTTCAACAGGCCAAACATATTGTTCCAACAGGCTGTACAGATTATTTCATTAGGCTAGACAAATTGTTTCAATAGGCTAAACTAGTTGTTTCAGCAGGTTATATATATTGTTTCAATAGGCTAAACCAATTGTTTTAGCATGCTATATATATCGTTCTAGTAGCCTAAACCAATTGTTTCAACATGCCAAAAATATTGCTCCAATAGGCTAAACCAATTGTTTCAACAGACTAGATAGATTATTCCAACAGGCTAAACTAATTGTTTCAACATGCCAAACATATTGTTCCAACCGGCTGTACAAATTATTTCATCAGACCAGACAAATTGTTCCAATAGGCTAAACTAGTTGTTTCAGCAGGCTATATATATTGTTACAATAGGCTAAATCAACTGTTTCACTTGGTTATACGTCCAGTAGGCAAAAGTAATTGTTTCAGCAGGCTAGCCATATTGTTTCAACAGGCTAAACTAATTGTTCTATTAGGATAACAAATTGTTTTAGTAACTTTTTATAGCAACATTGGTCTTGTTTTGTTCGTAAAAATGCGAGGAACGCAGCGGTGCAAACGGTTCGTGCATTGGAGCAACCAGTCAAAATCTATGGCCGTTGAAAGAGAAACTGAAAGGAATATGTTCGCTGACATCAGCGCTGCTGTCATTGCATGCATGCAAACAAGGGCGCAGCTTTTTCTCATTTTCGCGAGAGCGCGCGTGTTGGGCTGGGCCAGGGCGGCGTCCGACGCGCGAGCACGCATCGGACGTCCGTCCCCAAGTCTGCGCCTTTTAAATATTACCTTGTCTAATACATATTGCATACCAACAAAAGGACATAAAGTATGTCAACCATCTTAGCAGAATGAAGATTTACATGATTTTTTTTTTGTTGTAAAATTGATACAATTGATCGGAATTTAAGTTACCCAGATGTTTGTAGTGCTTTTCTAGTTTCTAGGGTGGTCTTGAAATTGCTTGTAACTCTTTCGGTGATAAATTGTTGTAATACCAGGAGGCTTTTGGGCCAATGGTTCACAACCCAGCCCACCATCGACCTGCCTAGTTGGTAAGGTCAAGGGGGAGAAGCCTTCTCTCTTCCCCCCTCTCTCCCTCCCCCTCCCCCCCTCTCTCTCTCTCTCTCTCTCGTCTTCCTATCCTTCTCGTTGCCGATTGCCACCGCCAACGCTGCCCCGCACCATCTTTCTCCCCCGTTCCCCCTAGGGTTGCATGTGGAGAACATCACGTAAGCAAGGAGGAAGAAGGGATAGAAAGGAAGGTGGAAGGGGGCAGCCCAGAGAAGGAAGAGAAGGGATAAAAGGGGAGAGGAGGAGGAGAGCTAGAGTTCCACTCAAATCTAGTGAAGTGTTGGGAAGTTGAGGTAAACTTCTGCAATTTTGCTCTGTATGTGTCATTTGGGATGGGATTTGGGAAGAGATGTAAACCCTACTGTTGGTGATTCGCAAACAGCCCATCCTGAGACGGGCCTTGGGCCAATTCCGTGCCGGCCCATCGCACAAGCAGAGGGTCTAAGAGGTCGTTCCCAGCCGTACTAAAGGAAGCGCCTAACCCGCCAGCGGCTGCCCCGAGCTTGACCAAGTCAAACCGTGCGGCACCATATGCCTCCCGGGCTATCCTTAGCTCGAGAGAAGGTCCCTTGGGTGGTCCGCCTACCCGTGGGCAGGTGGCGACAACTGTCGCGTCCCACCATGCTTTCTCCGGCCTTGACCGAAACAAACTGTGTCTCCCCGGGAACCCGTAGCCTAGGGAAGGGTACGCGGGCAGCCCATCTTGTCGTTTGCCCTCTTTGGCAGGCAACAGATGGTTGTTACGCTACGCGACGCCTCTAACGGGTGGCGCGAGACTGGCTCGGTCCAGTCAAGGCTATATCGAGGATAAAGGAAAAGTGCTTTCTCCCTAAAGAAGGTTTCCTCCCCAAATAGGCACCTCGAGACAAACACGTGTCCAGTACTAACCTGACCAGCTTCTCCCTGCAGGCTCCGGACCAGGCAAGAGCCCCGGAACGGGACAAGAGCCTCACCACTAAAGCAAAGACCGGCGCGAGGCCCACCGCATCAGCTCCGGGCGACCCGTCGTGCCTATAAAAGGAGGATTCCTGAACGTTCGAAGGATCTCTCGACTCCATTCTGATTCAAGTCCTAGCAACACCCGCATCCGTAGCTTCCTTAGCAAGTAGCCTTAGTTTTTAGTTACCACCACTGTAAGCTCGGGATCGGTGCCTCCAAGCCCGGTCTCGGCACCTCTGTACTGATTTCCACCATATAATCAACAAGACTGGAGTAGAGCTATTACCCGGCGGTGGGGGCTCGAACCAGGGTAAACCACTTGTGTCTTCACAGTTTGTATTGTTTCCTCTCTTTTTCCCCCTATGCAAAGGATCTGTACCCGGATCACCAAGTCGCACTGTGCCCTTGTCCGGAAGTCAGTGGCGTAGTAGCCCCCTCAGAGGCTTGGCCACGCCCCCGAGCCGGAGAGAAGGGTGGTCGTTGGGCCTCACACCAACTACAAATTTGTCTGCCGGTCCGTGGTCTCGCTGCTCTTCAGGAGCGCGATTCCTAGACACCGACACCTACAGTTGAAACTTTGAGGTTAGATGGTGGTATGAGAGTGCAGTGACTTGGACAGTGAAATCGATGTGTTTTGGTCAAGAACTAGGGCTCGACCATGCTACGAAAATCGTAGCCTATCTTTTTAGCTTTCCAACAAGCCCAAGAAAGTGCAATTTGGCCTAGCAGTTTAGGATTTATGGCTTTCGGAGCACTGCCGTCATGTGCAGGCCGTGATGAGGTTCTTGTTAAGGTGGTGACTTATTTGTTCAGCTAGTGTGATAGGGGTTGGAATGAGTAAGGGCTACATGGAATACCAAATTTGTATATTGCTTGATAAAGGTATGAAATCGGTCGATCACCATGTTGAATGTGTAGGTGACACTTCGGGGATGGCATCGATGGTTCGTCCTTTCGCTACGCCGACTAAGACAAGTACATGATATGATGAGTATAGTAGTTTATGTTGGTATGGTATGATGAGTTATTTATGAAGTGCTTTATTATTGATGATTTTATAATGACATATGGATTAATGGAGATAATGATGGAATGATGATGATAAATGAGGGTTAACCATGTTTATGTTGCATATACATTCATGAAAGCATTCATAAGAGTCAGGGCGATGAGAAAGTCATATAGCTAGTTAGGTCGGTGATCCATGAGCCCGATCGATGGAAAAGTTATATAACTAATCCGACGTGCTCTTGATAAGACCTACAGAGGTAGGCACTGTGGGAACCCAATTTCCAATATTGAATATTAGAAATCGTTTGTCCAAAAATAAAAAGTTTATAGGATTGTTTGTACAACCACACTTTATTTCTTTTTATGGTATTTTACAGAGAGGGTTACAATACCAAAAGTTATAATATACAATTATAACTCCTAGTTTAGAGTGTAGGGAAGACTTAGAAGTTAGAAGTCGTGGCCAAAAAGATCCATTTCTTCTTCTGTTATTTCAAAATTTGCAACAGAAAATGGATCTGTTCATTTAACATGAATAGTTCCTGATTATACGGTAAGTATAAACTTGCAGGTTCCAATAGGAATTAAATAGTAACTATATGAAGGGATTGACAAATAACAATATTGGCATTATTCAAAGTATTTTATGCAACTTTTTCCAAATTCCATATTATTTTTCAAGAATTTCTTTTTTATAAAAGATTTTAAAACATTAATAAATACTATCTCCAAATACTTCCTTCCTTAACACATCTTCTTTCAGATGTCCATTTTTTAAAAAAATCATGAGTATTATAAATAAAATAGGCATCACCCAGTTGACACAACTTCATGTATCTAAAGTAGGGTCCATTGATGTTTTTGTTAATCAACTCTGCAAAACCTATCCAACTTTACCCATACAGCGGCTTCTTATATGGTTGGATGTTTAATGTGTCATTTATATTCAATATAAGACCCAGGGTTTTGCAATATCTAACACACCACGCAAATATTGAGAAAATAACCTCAACAATGCTAAGCTCCGCACAATCACTACGGTAACTCTGCTAGTGACTCACTTGCTTAAAGCATTGCGGAAAACTGCGCAAGCATTGTGAAAATACTAAAAACAATGTCTCGCTTTTCAAGTCATTACGGTAACCTTGCTAATGACTTGAGCATATACGTTTTCATTTTTATTCACGTTTTACTTCCATATCAATAATTTATTTTATCATATGGACAATGATTTCTACCCTACCTTTTTAAATACATAAATATTATTAAATTTTTCTTATGCTAGGGTAGTGTACAGGGTAATTAATTTGGGAGGGCTTTTGGTAATGGGGTTTTTGGAATAACTATTCTATATAAATGAAGAATTATATAAATTATATATGGGGGATAAGTAAATAACTAAAAAGTAATGCAATAATTAAATAAATAATTGACAATAGGAATTTCAATGTGCATCAAGGATAGGGAAACCTGCCTTCTTCGGGGATCGACTCGGATTCTAGCAAGTTTTCCGGATAGTTTTCTTCAGGAAATCCGGAAGTATTTAATTCAGTATCTAACGAAGATAAAGAAAAATAAATTCAATAAATATGTATTTTTAAAAAAAATTTGACATGCATGCATAAAATATGAAATTATGAATGCACGGGATATGGCTTGGCTGAGAGGGTGATGTTTGTTTGATTTTGGAAGATGGAAGGATTTGTTTTTATTTGGACAGCATTTTGGGAGTCGTCCGGGTAGAAAGATTTATGCATGTGTACGTGGGATAAATTTTAGTGCGGATCAACAAATTTTCAGAAATCGGGGTCGACGACAGCCACGTTGTCGGAGTTTCGAGATGAAAATTGTTTAGAATATATGGTTAAAATATTGGAAAAAAGATTTTTTAATAAAGTAATTGTGCTAATAATAATTTTTAGGATTTTTAAATATTTTATAAATCATTTTTCTGAATTTTTTAAGGTTAAAGAAAATGAAATAATTTTATTTAAGTTCATTTAATTGATGAAATTGGGTTTTAATAATTTTATTACATTATTTAGCATTTATAAGATTTTATGAAATTTTTGCATAATTTTTTGTTAGCTTTTGGTATTTAAGAAAAATTGAGCAGCATTACTAGTGATTTTTTTTAAAAAAAATATAAAGGTGGGCTTCGGCTGGGCCTTGGCCCATGGGAGAATTGAAAGGGGGACTCTGGCTAACAGATGGGCCCTAATGGCAGTGACGCAGAGAGAGAGGGGATCGGGGAAGGCTTACTAGGGGAGGCAGCGCCGGCGAGCGGTGGCCGGAGACGGCGAGGTCATGGCCGGAGAAGATGCCAATGGGGAAGATGAACTTGGTGGAGGCGGTGGTGGTGTTCGGCAGCGAGGGAGGCGACTGGGCGGCGAGGCTAGGCGGTGGTGCTTGAAGATGGCGGCGGAGGAGGGAGCTTCGGTGATCGCGGGTGGGAGATGGTGGTGGGGGAGGGGTTACTTGACGATGCTAAGCGCTTGGGACGGCCTATTTATAGGAGAAGATGGGTGGTGGAGGCCAGAGGCAGAGGCCGTGGTTTTACTCGACTTACGACGAGCAATTCCGATGAAGTGGCGGCGTTCGGGGGGCGCCGAGGAGAGGCAAAATGTGGGCGACTGCGTGGTGAAGCTCTATAGAAGGCTCGGGAACGGCCGCGAGGGGCGATTCGGGCAAGTGGTGGGGCGGAGACAGCGAGCTCGGTGATTTCGGGGTAGGCGGCGCAGTCGGTAAAAAGAAGAAATGACGAGCGCCGCTGGATTAGACTTAAGGATTTGTGGGCGTCGTTGGATCTTCGGGTCGAAGGGGTACGATGGGCGTGACGTGGCCACTTCTGAAGCGTTGGATTTTGGCAAATAAATCCTCACTGTTGGCTGCAACTTAAGGGATCCAGTGGGCTTGAGCCTGGTGACGTCGAAAGGGCATTACGGAAAAGGAAAGTGTAAACCAGAGGATTTCCGGATTAGGAAAGGTTTAAAAGAGATTTCAGAAATTCCTTTAAGCTTTAGAAATTCATAGAAAATTGATACGAAGTCCGAAAAATATGAAATAAATTTCTAAAAATCCAAAAAAATGAGAAGGTTGTTAATGTGTGAAAAAACTTATATTTTATGGAATTTATTTTCCTTTAATAATATAAAATAGTATTTATTTAATGGTAAATTTAGGAAATGGTCTAGGAAAATAGTAGTTATTTAGAAGATGGCTTAGGGACATGTTTTCATTATTTTGCAAAAACATTTCATGCCAAAATTGGGAAATTTGGGGTATGTTACAGGCACCCCCACTAGATGGCGGGGAAGTCTCACTTCGGTGAGCACCTCCACGAGATGGAGTTAGAGCGATATATCGACGGGGGTACACTCAGATACCGGTCATGCAATATGTCAAAGATCATAATGCATAGCACTGCATTGCATTGCATTGAACATGTGTTGATAGAGTGGAGCGGTGACTAATGGTTATGTTGATGGTGCTGTGCTATGTTTAAGACTCACTATTATGTACTTTCCTAAGTCTTTTGACTCATACTTGCTCTTTGGTGCTTTTTAGTGATGGTTGAAGCGGCACCTACGGAAAAAGGCATAACTCACACTTTTGCTCATCACTCGAGCCAGTCACCTTAACACCAAAATAATTTGATGAACTGACTTGGTCTTGCATATTAGTTGTGGATGTGTGTTATCCTAGTATTGAATGTTGGATCAAACTGGATAGCTAATGTTCTTTGAAACTGGTTGGTTATTATTTGTTGGTGGTGCTTGTGGTAGATATCAAGGGGTGGCTTTGGTTCATTAGCCGTTGCAGGTATATTGATATATGCTATGCTTCTGTTGTGATTTACCATCTTTGGATGTCCCAATTTTAGATAAGGTTCTGCCAAATTTTTTTACTATAGGAGGTTGCCAATATCATGGGCCTCAATGAGGCCGGGGTGTTGCACACCAATCTAGTGCCATCAAAAGATATAAATCTAATGAACAAACTCTACTTTAAATAATTTGTGTTGGTCTCACCAATAGAAAGCTAGCTGCAACTATTCATAGGGATATTCAACGTGTTAGTTTAAATTTCTATCTAAAAAGGCTAACTTAAATTCATATTATCATGTAAAACAGAAATATTTGTTATTGTACGAGCCAAATGCATTGCTGATTTGTAGACTTTTTATTAAAGATTTTTATAGTTTATTGAAACTCTTAAAGCTTTGTAAATGTTTTTTAAGCCCCTCCAAGTTTTCTATAAGAACACACATATTCTTTTAACCATAAACAACAACTTTTCGGCTGTGAAATGAATATTGCATAGCAATGTGTTATTGTTTGCAATATGTGGATCTCATGGTGTAGTTGTTCAAGTGATATTTCCTTAAATAAAACAAAGAATTAGAGTGAACATGATCAAATGGGATGTATGACAGTTCGAAGGGATATAAGATTGTAATGACACATCACCATACATGTGTTGAAGAATGAAGATATTCATCTTCATCATCATAAGATTCTGTATTCGATAGCTATCACTTTGTATGAACTCATGATTTTTATCAAACGGAAATGATTAATGGTATTAAAAAATTAGAATAAAAAATATGCTTGAAGGTACACCGACATTAATCATGATAAACATTCATAAATGAACCTTTACAATCACAGGTGGACAAGCATACTTGTCAGCATCTAATACATGTTAGGATCATGTTCAAAGAGAGAGTGTTAGGAAGTTCCAATTAAGATCACTTGTTTACTTCTTATCTCTTTTCGATACTAAAAAAACTCACTTCCATATGTGGCATTGTACTTTCTTCTAAGCCACTCAAGTCGTTCCCCATGTGTTGCCATAGTCAAGAACATTTTTATTTATTTTCTATTGACAATCAACTCAATTGCAATAAAATGTTTGTTACTTCCACTATGTGCTCTGCATTCATGAACCTATAGCATATTGAATAACAGGTCTTGCAGAGTCAACTTGGGAGGTAAACTTTTTGAAAGTGGATCGTGCTTTCTCAACTAATTTTTCTATATTCTACAATTGAGCTTGCATTAGAAAAACACTTCATTGATATAGTTTTATTATTCCTTTTCTGCATTGACATTGACAAATATTTTATTATTACTATTTGAGGGATATCGATACTCTAGATGAATGGTGCCATCATCTTCCACATTGTCATATGATCCATCAAGATCACAATAATCACGATATTGATTGAAGCTAATGGAAACTTACCTATTGACAGTGGCAAATTACCCATACCATTATTGGTTATATCGTCATACATCGCTCTCAAGTAATCCCCTTTTGCATTCCAGCTTTGCCGGATTTTTTTTTTTTGCATCAGACAACACATGATAACATAGTTCACACAATATGAAGTTATATTTTATTTTTCTTCTTCCACTAATCCTATTAGCATAAATTGTTCTTCTTACATTGTTCTAACCTAAATCTTTCCCACTTAAGCAATTTATTCCAAATGTTGTAATCACTCCTAAGTCTGTCCATTTATTTTGAAGATATCTTTCCATATAGAATAGTTGTATTTTTTATGCCTATTCTAGGCATGAACTGACACTAAAAATAATGGCTATTCGTGTTGGTTCATGGCTAAAACAGACGTTGATATATCTGTGCCAGTTCTAGCTACGAACCGATACAAATACTTTATTTTTTGTGTTTGTTCGTTATTTGTGCCGGTTGATAATGAATTGATACTAATTGACCAGCATGTACTAGCCGATCGCGATACGTAGCAGTGTCGGTGGAAGAGAGTTGCCAATTGCACGGAGCCCGTAACAACTTTGGTTTTGCATGGCGGCAGGAGGGAGTTGCATGGGCCCACAACAATTTTTACTAATTGCTCCACACCCGCAACGTTTTGCACAGGCTCACACAATGCGTTTTGCATGGGCGCTATAAGAGCATGTACAATAGTCCATCTTAGCAGTCTCTATTCTCTAAGCCATCTCTAAGAAATGTGTCGACGGTTGGGATATTGACCCAAGTCAACCAAGGTTCTTCAAGGAGGAGATAGGAGACACGCCGAACAACCACGGACAGCAACGAACAGGAGACAGGGGTTTTTATCCTGGTCAGGCCTCTCAGGAGAGATAATAGCCCTACGTCCAGCTTTTCTTTATATCAAAGAGGATTACAAGGTGGAACTCGGCGAGATCAGCAGGTCTCGGTGAGTAGTATGCGAAAATCTATCGGCTAGGGTCCCTCTAAACGCCGTAGGGGCCCTGTTTATATAGTACGGAGCAAACCGACCTACCGAGAAATATCGGGCCGGGCTAACTACGAGATCGTAACGAACTCATACATGCCAAATACAACCTACGGTAGATAGGACAATCTCCTAATCTTGGGGATCACGACTCCTCATCCAATCCGGGAAACCACGTCCGGGTCTTCACGCAGCCGTGCAGAACTCTTGTTTGAGTCGGACTCAAACATAAATCATAGGCCGTTACACACCGTGCCGACCAAGAAACTGTTCGGCAGGATGCACATGGGCCTGGTAGAACCTTCCAGGGAGCTGGGCCCTGGTAGGCTGTTCAACTGGGCCGTCAGGGAGTGGGCCATGGCAATGGGCCGTAATTCTATCCCCGACAGCTAGCCCCCGAGACTCAAGTGGAAGGACTCACTAGAGTGGGGTCTTCCTCTTGAGACTCCAAACCTCAAGAGGAAATTTTGCTGCTACAAAGACATGTAACAATCGATCGAACAGTCATGGTTCAACCGAACAAGACTTGTTCGAGACCGAACAGACCGACCAAGACCGAAAGCAACTCATTGCGTCAGGAACGACATCTATCCAAGCAGAAAGCACTCACCTTCAAAGGCAGACATCGAAAAGTACCGCTTAGCGATTCCAACGGTAACTTCCTATCGCCAGCGTAGTGAAAACAAAGCACCGCTTTTACCTAGCCGTTGTGGTAAAAACTAGCCGCTTGTGACAAAACCGTTGCGAGCTGCCCATACGGGACTATAAAGTAGCTGCTGCCCGCGCCGCCCACTGCTCTCACGCCTTTCCTCTCTAAGCCCTAGTTCCAACTGTGCTCGAAGATCAAGCACCCAAACTCCACCACCAACCCCGCCTCGCCCACTGGAACCGCTATGGCCAAGTTCACTGGCACTAGTCTCGACCGAGGAGGACTGAAGGTCCGGGAGGAAGAGGGCTACATCGACACCGTAGCTGGAGGCTGCCCGAGAGGAGGATACCCGAGCCGCCGAGGAGAGTTTGTCGACTTGAGCGATTCGCCTGCTCGGGTTGAGGTCTCTCGAGAGCGACTTCGCCGAGGCCTTCTTGAACATCAGCCGATTGGAGGTGGCGACCTCAATCCGAACTCCATCCTCCAGATGGCCGCCTTCGCACACTGCATGCGAGGGCTATCTGGACATCGATCCACCGGTGGGCTGTTCCTCCACTATTACACGGATGGCGAGCAGCTCCGCCGCTTCAGCGCTGGGTGCTACTACCTCAAGCTCCGCCACCGCCGACGACGCGCCAGTACCCTCGCCCACCGCCGCCGACTCGATGGGTGCGTGGTGGGTGAGGTGGTTCTACAAACAAGCGGGCGGCGACAAGAACTCGTCTTCACCGAAGGCGCCATGAAGGAACCCCAATGCCTCGGCGGAGATGTCCGCCGAGGATTGGTACCTGACAAGGAAGATCGCCTCCCTCGTGAGCCTCGGGCTCACGGGCAGGGAGATCATTCGCGACTTCACAGCGAACAAGATCTGTCCGCTGCGGAGGAGGCCCTATCCCTTCTATAAGATAGAGGGATGGGAAGACATTTCCAGGGAGAACACGGTAAGTGCCTTTAAGACTTAACCTTTACGTTGATTATTTCCTCCGAACAGGAACTAATAATCCCTTCTGCTCGGGCAGAGAGGCCAACCGACGCATGGGTAACCGAGCGGGTCGACGCCATGCTGAAGGCGGCAAAGAAGGACGGGGAGGTCACCGGCGAGGTGGCGTACACCTGCCCGCCAACGTGCTTGTCCGCACAGACAAGGTAAATCACTTACTCCCAGCCTATGTCGCAAAGACTTGCAATATTGTTTAATGCTAATGCTCGCTCCCCAAAACACGCAGGAGGACCAGCTGATCCTCGGGGGGATCGTAGAGGAACTCTCCGGGTCTGAGAAGGAGAAGGCAAAGAAGGGCAAGGCCAAGGCGGCCACAAAGCCCAAGGTGGCGGCCGAGCCTACGCGGAGCTCCCCGCGACACGGCGGCCGCCAGACATCAAAGAGACCGTCCACGGCGACGGAGGGCGCCGAACAAACCAAGCGGGCTCGCGGCTGGCCCAGCGGGAAGAGACCAAGCTCCTCCCTCCTCGCCGAGCAAAGCGACGAAGAGGTAAAGAACATGACCCTCTGGCTTAGGCGTTACTCGCAGCTCACCCGGCCATTTGGCGCGGCTACAACAGTCGCCGAAAGGAGGAGGCTCAAGAGGAGGTCACGCCAAGGAGAAACTTCTCACACAAGCTGAGAGGAGTGCTCACTCACTAGGGAGCCGAAAGACGCCGAGAACACCTAAGGGCCAAAGCGAGAAGCCGCCAAGGAGCCCCCGAGGAAGAGGCGGAAAATTCGCGAAGAAGATCAGATCACCTTCCACGGCAGTATGTAGGAATCGATCTTTTGACCTTCCAACCTTCTCGACCGCGTTAGACTTAACGATCATCTATTTCTCGTCACCGCCCAAGAGGAGATCGCCATAGACGACGCCGAGGCGCTTCGCCGAAGCGGCTGCCGCCCGAGCACCTACACGGTGCATCGCGGCAAGGAGGTGGCAAGCCTCAAGGACAAGCCGAGGCATGGAGCCTCTCGCCAGCTCGTGAAGAAGGCTCGACGCGCCAAAAGCGCGGTGGAGCGGCCGGAGGCGAAGAGGCAGCGTTGGCGCCACGCAGACAATGGGGCCAAGATGATGGCTCGAAGCCGCCAGCATGGACCGAGCACCGATCTCGCCAGCACTTCGTCGCAGGGCAGCTCACCCCGAGGCGACGGGATTCTCGGCGGCGGTGAAATCAAGCCGCCAGGAGCAGAAGAAGCCCCGGCGTGTCGCGCAAGTCGCCCCGCCAGGAAACAACGGCGCCACCCAATGAGTGGCTCGCCTCGCCAAGACGTTGGGCGGAAGAGAAAGAGGAAGAGGAGAGGAGCGGAGAGACGAAAGCGCCGCTTCGTCGCCTCGCTCCCGAAAGCGACGCGCCCCGCAAGAAGAAGGAGCGAACAAGGCGCGGACGGAACAACGCACCTGCCTCATCCCAAGACGAAGGGGCTTCGTGACGATGGCTCGAGGACCGCTGCGCCATGGTTTGAAGCATCGGCTTGGCAAGGTAAACTCAAGGCCAAACCATGTTCGGTTTAATCAGATATCGCAGTGTTTAACTTGATCTTCTCCTCGTGTCTTTAGGGTAACCATGGCGAACTCGAGGACGGTATCACCATCGAACGGGTCGCCAGATCGGCGTCCTCCGGAGCATCTCCATCGAGGGATCCCGGCGAGCCCTCTCTACCGCCCAAAGCCGCGGCCATTTGGCGAAGCGAAGAAGCTCAAGGTGAAATGACCAAAGAGAGGCGTTCTCAGAGGCTCTCTTAAAGAAGCCGAGGAGCTTAGCAAGACAAGCCGTGAAGGTCGGCGCCATGGAAGAGAAGCCGGGCGACGAAGTGGCTCAAGAGCAACTCACCGACGCTGCCTCATCAAGGGACCAGCTCATGGCGAAGCCAAGAAGCTTAAGGCCCAGCTCGCCAAGGAGGAGCAAACTTCCGCGGATCTGCAAGCAAAAATCTCGACCCTGTGGGCTTCATAGGAAGAGATCGAGGAGATGCGCGGGATGACGGTGCGGGCGATCGCCGCAGAGAGAAGAGTCAAGGAGCTGGAAGAACAACTCAAGACTACCGAAAGCAAGCCGAGTTGGCGGGCGAGGCTCTGACCGACCAGCTGCGCGCCAAGACCGAAGAGGTCGAGGCCATCCGGGCGAAGGCTGCGGCACAAGCCAAGCAGAGCAAGGAGGAGATCGAACGCCTCCGAGCTGAAGCCCGGGAAGAAATCAAGGCTCAGGGTGAAGTCGTGCGCCTCAAGTTAGAAGTTGAGGAGCTAAAGGAGCAGCTTGCTCTCAAGTAGCACCGCGGCTGTAACCCGAAGGGGCCTTGTACCTAAAACTTATGATTAACGCAATAAAGTACTTACCTTTTTTCCTGCAAAAAAGGGCAGCAAAAAGACAAGAACGAACAGAAACTAAGAGAAAAGCGAACAGCGCTAGGAAGTTTAAGAAAACCGGTAGAACGCTTTGCTAACTCCCTCCCCGTTGTGCAAATACTCGAGAACCTAATTTTGCGAACCCTAACAGTGCACAAGAGAAAGAGCGACACCCTAGCCCCGATGCGGACGATGCTCGAGAACCTAAGCTTGCGAACTCGAGCACGCGTGAGAGAGAAAGAGCGACACCGCACCTTGCTCGATGTATTCCATAGTCCGCTTTCGTTGACGTAAGTTAGGCGCTTCGAGAGTAACCGAACAAGGAAAGTGGCTCGCATGGGGGCTTACGAGAGCGAGCTTTGCCAAGTGGTCGCGCTTAGCGATGAAGTGCCTCGCCATGGAGGGCTTACGAGAGCAGACTTAGCCGCAAGGTGGAAAGGCCGTGTTACGCAACCCTGAGTTTAGGAACTTATCGAAACTAGATACGGGTAGGGAACGATCCTTAAGATTGCGGGGCCAAGAGTTCGCAAGACCGGGCAGCCATCAAGTGTTACCAGAGAGAAAGAGGTAGTCTTCAAAAGACAAGAAGTGAAAAAGGCGCAGAGGCCGCGAGAATTCACTTAAGTATTGGATTGAACTTTACATGGTGCCGAGAGACTTGGACGAACTAAGGCGCGAAGTTTGACAAAAAATGCGAGGCTAAGCAAACAAACGAAGACTTACACAAAGAACTTACGAAGCTGGTCGATGTTCCAAGTGTTTGGTCACTCTCTCCGCCCTCCATAGCCAGCGGCCCCGGCGGCGAAGTAGAAAGAGAAACGACCGTGAACGGGCCCTCCCAACGAGGAGTTAACTTGTTGGCATTGGACAAGTTCTGGACACGGCGCAGAACGAGGTCGCCCGCCTTCAAAACCCTTGGTCGAACTGACTTGGCAGCGTGCCGGCGAAGATCTTGCTGGTAGCGCGCCATTCTGACTTGTGCCCAGTCGCGTGTGCCTTCGAGGAGGTCGAGATCGAGGAGGCGCTCTTGCTCATCGTCAACTAAGTTGACCGAGCTCGTGCGAGGCGAACCGAGTATAACTTCGGCGGACAGGATGGCTTCTGCACCATAGACCAATTGGAAAGGAGTTTCCCCGCCTACCGTCAGAAGTAGAATCGCCCAGAGGACGGAAGGAACTTCGTCAACCCAGGCCTTGTTGTGCTCGCTGAGAGCAGCAAATACCCGCCGTTTAATACCCTGGACTATCTGTCCGTTAGCTCGCCGACTGCTCCATTGCTCTGTGGATGTGCCACGAGGCGAACAGACCTTGGTGCCCAAATTGCTCGCAGATTCCCGAATAGCTCGCTTCAACGGGTACCATTATCCGTGATCAACTTGTGGGGAATCGCAGCGCGCGTGACCACGTTGCTTTTGAAGAAGCGCACACCGCTTTGGCGTGAAGAGATTTACACGAGCTCGCCTCAATCCACTTTGTAAAAGTGTCTATGGCGACGAAGCGGTGTGTATAGCCCTTGTACCCCTTAGGAATGGGCCGAGCGGATCCGCACCCCATGTGGAAAAAGGCCAAGATGGGGATTGTTTGGAGCTCTTGGGCGGGCTTGTGTGCCTTCCCAAATGAAATTGGCAAGCTTTGCACTTAGTCACGATATCCCGCATCTTGTAACGCATGGGCCAATAATAGCCTATGCGAAACGCTTTGCCGACCGTAGTTCGAAGGAGGCATGGTTGTCACAGCACCCTCGTATGTCCCTAAGAAGGAACACACCTTCTGCCGCGAGATGCACTTGGAGAGAACTCCCGAGCACCTCGACGGTAAAGGATGCCGCCCACAAGCTTATATGGAGCAAAGACGCCTTATAAGCGGAAGCGCTTCGGCCGTCGTCGGGCGAGGTCCTATCTGCGAGGTACCGGACAAATGGCGTTGTCCATCCACGGCACCGCCGATAACGGAGACAAGACCACCGCCTCTGTTGCCTCGTCCGAGACGTGATTGAGGGCTTGTGAAGGTGCTCGACGAGCACCCTGCCGAACAGATTCTCATGAGGATCCATACTTGATAGTTGGTCGGCAGAAGTTGTCCTTCCGGCACGAAGAGCACCTCGAAAAATCGAAAGTGCCGCCCAACTTCCTCACTTCAACCAGTATCGCGCCATTGAGTCATCGCAAAGATCGATACAACTTGTTCACCGGTTGATGACCACCGTGAATCTCCTTCACGATCGGCCGTTGGACACCGAGCGACTTGCACGCTCTTAGTCCCGCGAGGAGGCCCTCGTACTCCGCAGCGTTGTTAGTCGCCGCGAATGTAGTTGGATAGAATACTGGAGTTGCTCTCCATTAGGGGAGATGAGAACAAAACCAGCCCCCGAGTGTCCAGTGCGCGAGCCATCAAAAAACATGGTCCAAGGAGGCTCATCAGGTTGCTCGGGAGCTTCCTGTGATTTGGGCGGGTGTAAGGATCCTAGGCCGAGAGGGGGGGTGAATCGGCTCTTTTCAAATTTTACTTCTCTCGATTCGCTTGATTTACTTAGTCAAGTTAAGAACCCAAGCTATCGATTGATCTAGAGTCTAGTTGCGGAAGTGATCACAATAATGCACATGCGACTACTAGGAGGCTCGATGGCACTCACACGCAAGCGATTAATTCAAAGTGCGGAAGTAAATGGGTGAGAAGGGGAGAAGCAAACCAAATTATTTACCGAAGTTCGGTGCTCAACACATGAGCACCTACGTCTCCGTTGAGGAAATTTCTCACACAGAGAAGTCGGGACCCTTTCGTCCCTAGCCCTCAATCCACTCGTGGTAACTCTTCACCAACACATGGTAGACGAGCTCCAAACCTTCACACGGAGGCGAGTTCTCTCACACGCAAGAGTTCTCACACCCACGGCGCCGACACACGGCACCGACCACCGACACACAGTGGGTTTCACCTCAACACATGAGGTACCTCCAACACATGGAGGATTTGGATCCGACACACGGACACCTTGGCACCTCCGACACGGAGATGGCCGCCACACACGCGGACTTTGTACACCCCGATTTAACGGAGAGGAAGCACCGTGGGAAGCACGGTGACCTTCACGGAGAAGGGTTTGCTTATGTATGCTTGATGAAGCTCGGCGACGACGATGACTCCGGTGGCAAGGATCCCAAGAGCACAAGACCGGAGACACTCACTCAACCCTCATCCTACCATGGAGGATGGCAAGACAACCATGGAGAGGGCACAAACCTTGGAGATGATGAGGAGGAGGCTAGGGATGCTCTCTTCTTCTTCCTCACTCTCTCTTCAATCTCTCAAGCACATGGAACCCTAGATGGAGGTGGGAACCATGGGAGGAGCTCTCTAGGTGGCTAGGGCAAAAGGTGGTCGCTAGGGTAGGCTCTCTCCGCCTCCGTGCTCCTAGCCCCTATTTATAGCCCCAAGGCGAAACCCTAGAAATGGACGGTCCAGATTAAATCGCGAGATTCAGATCGCCCGACGGACACCGTCCGTCGCCGTCGGACGCCGTCCGGCGTAAGGTCGAGCCATTTTGTGCTTGTCCGGACGCCGTCCGTGGTGACCGGACGCGTCCGACAGAGGCTACTGCCAGCAGCGTGCCTGGCGCCCGCCAAGTGTTCGATTCGGGTTTAGCCGTCATCGGACGCGTCCGTGCTGGTCGGACGCCGTCCGACAGTGTGGGGGGCGGCCGCCGGGCGCCGCCAGACGCCGTCCGATGCTCCTTGCCGTCGATTTTCTACTTCACCGGACACCGTCCGTCCTCGACGGACGCCGTCCGGCGTGGACGGTTCGTTGAGACTTAGCCATTTTCGAGCTCGCTTTTTAGAATCCTCGCTATCGGACGCCGTCCGTGGCGGTCGACGCCGTCCGGCAGAGGCGGTGTTCCGGACTTAGCCAAATTTTGGCTTGGGCTCACGGACGCCGTCCGATGGCGATCGGACGCCGCCCTCTGAGAGGTAAGTTAACCGACTCGCTTCGCCGCCTCTCTCGTCACCACGCTTCGGGTCAAGAGACGTTTTGTCGATTTGTGGACACGGCGGAAGGTTCAAATCATTTGGGCGGGAGGTTTCGCGCCTAAACAGAATATTTGACTTGGGAACTTGGTGGCTACGAAACCCTGGACAGCTGTCACTCCACCGAACTCTCCCGAACTCTCTCGAACCTAGACAGGTGGACTCGCTCTAGATGATTCGCTAACGGCTAACAACTGGCACTATAGGAACCCCTATGACCTGTGCTCAGTGGGACCCTGCAACCAGAGAGATATTGTCGATCTGCTGAGTTGGGCCGAAGACGCACACAAGGAAATTAGAGAAACTATGAAACACAAAGTCCTTATCCTTGGCGTTCCAGCTGTACGGCCTAGTTGCCATCAATTACCAAAAACAATTAGCCCATGGGAGGCTTGAGCTTACAGCGGGCAAGTCCATTCAGCGACAAAGTCAGCTAAGACTTGTGACTTAATAGCAGTTCGAGCAGCGAAAGACAGATCAAACTCTGCTAGTTCCATTGCCCACTTAGCTATACGTCCGCTGGATTCCTTGTTCCGTAGGATTTCTCCCAGAGGGAACGTGGTCGGGACCAGTATTTGATGTGCCTGGAAATAGTGGCGAAGCTTCCTGGAGGACATGAGCAAGGCATAGAGCAGCTTTTGGACCTCAAGGTAACGCTACTTTGATCCGTGAAGTACCTCGCTCACGTAATAGATTGGTCGCTGTATGCCTTCCCTTTCGACCGTCAAGACCGCGCTCACTGCATATTTTCAATGGTCTCGATTTTTTCAGGGTTGGCAGAAATACCTTGCGAACCAATAACATAACCGAGCAACATTCCAGATCGAACACCAAAGGTACACTTCTCTGGATTTAACTTTATTCGATGTCTGGTGAGATTACGAAAAGTCTCGGCCAGGTCTTTTACATGATCTGGAGCAAACTTGCTCTTTACAACTATGCCGTCGACATAGACCTCCAGGTTTTTTCCGCGCTGTTCTGGGAAGGTCTTCTCCATTAAGCGATGGAACGTGGCACCAACATTTGCGATCGAAAGACATGGTCGAGCAGCGAAAAGTGCCAAGGGGTGATGAAGGCGCTTCTCTTCATCCTCGGGAGATGCTTATTTGGTGATAACCGAGTAAGCATCCAAAAACTCAAGAGTGGGCATCCGCAGTCGCATCGACCAGCTGGTCTATGCGAGGCAGCGGGAAATCGTCCTTAGGACAAGTAGCGTTCAGATCCGTGTGATCGACACACATCCTCCACTTGCCGCCTTTCTTCTTTACAATGACAGGGTTGGCCAGCCACTCGGTGTGATCAACCTCGCGGATGAAGCCAGCAGCGAGCAGCTTGTCAAGCTGATCTTTGATGATCCCCTGTTTGAATTCAGAGGAAGGCAATGAGCTCGCTTTCCTATTTGGGGTCCAGATTGGCCCCCCAAGTGAACTGTCTTGGAAGTATCATTAAGGGACAGCGAAACTTCCTTGGTTTCTCCCCCTGGCTGAAGGGAGACCCTAGGGCGTGCAGACTTGGTCTGCGGCACTTCAGACATGCTGGCGGAAGCTGGTCGACAGGCGAGGGATCGCCGTCGCAATCCAGAGCAGCTTTGTAATTGCCCTTGACCGTGATTACACCGTTAGGGCCCGGTATCTTCACGCAATGGTAAGCGTGGTGGGTTACGGCCATGAACTTACCAAGAGATGGCCTGCCCAAGATCGCGTTATACGCGGATGGAAAATCGACCACGTCGAAAGTGATCAATTCTGTCCGGAAGTTGCTTGGGTTGCCGAAGGTAATCGGCAGACAACTCGCCTAACGGCTTGATGTTTTCTCCGGACGATTCCGTACAAGGGCATTGCGACCTCCTTCAGCTTAGAACGAGGAATCTGCATCTCGTCCAAGACCTTAGCAGAAAGCAAGTCTAAAGCGCTCCCACCGTCTACTAAAACACGGCCAACTCTTGCGTTGTCGATGGTCGGGCGACCACCGATGGGGCCGCCGAGGCTTGGTCATCCCAAGGGGCAATCCTCCCGAGAGAAGGAGATGGGGACCTCGGTCCACTTCATCGATTCAGCCGAGGTTTTGCCTTTTCAACGTTAGGACCTCCCGAGCAGCTTCCTTGAGGCTACGCCGAGAGGTGTAAGCCGAGGAGCCGCGAAGATGACGGCGATATGGTTCACGGGCTCTTGATATTCATCATCATCTTCCGATCACCATCGCCGGTTTGGCGCTATTCACAGGCATCACCTTGTTCGGACAGGGTGGGCATTGGGCCCTTGCCGTTGTAGAAGTCTTCGAGCTTTGCGGCCCAAGTTTTGCAATGGCGTATATCGTGCCCGTAGTGCTGGTGGAACTTGCAAAATCGGCCGCTTGGACCTTTCTTGCCTTGTCCGCCTCCCTGAGCAGGCTTTTTGCCCTTGTAGTTATTGTTGGGCTTCTTCTGCCCATCCTTGGAAGGAGGTGTGCGATCCATACCAGCGACGGTATTGTTCGCATCACCTTTATTTTTCTTCTTCTGGGACTTCTTGTCACCAGGGTTGCTGCTGCTTTTCTTCTTCTCATCCACACCAGGCTGGGCGGGCAGCTCGCTCTTGTCAAACGCCTTTTTGTACTGAACACGCTCTGCCGCGTTGGCATAGCGGTCAGCCGCCTTGAACAGGTCGTTGGCAGTCCAGGTCTCGTTGATCTCGAGATCCTGGGTGAGCCGCTCGTCGCGGACTCCGTTTTTGAAGGCGCGGACAACAGATTCATCCGAGATGTTCGGGATCGTGTTGCGGATCTTAATGAAACGCTTCACGGTTGCGGAGGGTCTCCCGTTCATCCGGATCATCCGTGCAGATCATCCTCCTTGCCCAGACGCACGTAATGCTCCGGAAATTAGCGATCGAGCGTCACAAAACTGGTTCCATGAGCTGATGGAACCCTCCTGCTGATTGAACAGCCACGTCCGAGTAGCACCCTCAAGGACGGTCGGAGGTAATTAGCCATAACGAGCTCGTCACCCCGCCGCCATGATGGCCGTGGCGTAGATGGAAAGAAATTCCTCAGGTTACGAGTCCCATTGTATCTCTCCATGTGACCGGCTTGAACTTTGAGGGCCACCGGACACCCAAGCTCGTCGAGAAAGCCCCGCAGCCCCAAAGCATATGACCGCCACCTTCCGGCAGAACCTAGTCTTGAGAATACGTTGGTCTGCTGCGCGGAGGAACTCCTGCTGAACGGGATGATTCGGCCTGGAGAAACTCTCTCCGAGACAACCCACCACGCTCCTTCCTCGTGGTCGCGACGACGCGCTCCTCACGAGGGGACCGTCCGTGGTCATCGCGCGCGCGCTTGCCCCTGTTGTCGCGATGACTACGAGGACTCGGCGAGCGACGGCGACCACGGGTAGCCTGCTCATGGACAGTGATCCTTCGATGGTGACGAGGGTCACGCGATCGATTAGAGCTGTCCGAATCATTCCGGGCAGTTTGGCTGCACTGCCTGGAGGAGTTGTTGACTTCTCCTAGAGACTTTAGGCCTTCAGCCAATCGCTCTATGTTAGAAGCAACAGCATCGCCCATACGGGCGAGGTCGGCCTGGTTGGTGGATCTAATCACCGAAGCCATGGCCGCAAGTCGTTCCCGACTCTGCTCTAGGGGTTCTGGGACCTCCGAGGCATCCGCGTTCGCCGAATCGAGTCCGATTCGCTGGGAACTAACCCGACAGAGAAATCGCATGCGAGGTGGAGTGCGACGCGGTCACTTGTACCGATCGCGAACCGTGCCGCGGTCGATTGATGGAATCGCCGAGGTTGCGGCGAATGACTTCTTGCTCATGAAAGCCAGCGACACTCGTCTTGATGCCGAGCAGAGTTAACCTGCCCGGCCTCGCCAGCCGCCACAGCCCGTGCAGGATTCTCAGAGGTTCCTACATCGGCCATGTTAATGCTGCGGGGGCCATGCGAAGGTATGCTAGACGGTGTCATCGCTGTGTCTCCACAGGTAGAATCTACCGACATAGCCCTGGAATCCGATAGATCTAAACCGTCGTAAAGATCATCGGTTCCGTAGTCATCGTCAATGACGGGAGTGCGATCTGCGGCTATCTCTGCCATATAGGCAGAGACCTCCGTCCCAGATACGGAAAGTGTTCGAGATCGGACAGATCGATCTGAACTGACAGGGGATGAAACATCCTGTCCTTCTGAGTCGTAGCCCTCAGGAAGTATCTCTGTATCACTGACTGAGTTCGACATGCTCGATCTGCGTGTCCCCACGGACGGCGCCAGCTGTCGACGGTTGGGATATTGACCCAAGTCAACCAAGGTTCTTCAAGGAGGAGATAGGAGACACGCCGAACAACCACGAACAACAACGAACAGGAGATGGGGTTTTATCTGGTTCAGGCCTCTCAGGAGAGATAATAGCCCTACGTCCAGCCTTTCTTTATATCAAAGAGGATTACAAGGTGGAACTCGACGAGATCAGCAGGTCTCGGTGAGTAGTATGCGAAAATCTATCGGCTAGGGTCCCTCTAAACACCGTAGGGGCCCTGTTTATATAGTACGGAGCAAACCGACCTACCGAGAAATATCGGGCCGGGCTAACTACGAGATCGTAACGAACTCATACATACCAAATACAACCTATGGTAGATAGGACAATCTCCTAATCTTAGGGATCACGACTCCTAATCCAATCCGGGAAACCACGTCCGGGTCTTCACGCAGCCGTGCAGAACTCTTGTTTGAGTCGGACTCAAACATGAATCATAGGCCGTTACGCACCGTGCCGACCAAGAAACTGTTCGGCAGGATGCACATGGGCCTGGTAGAACCTTCCAGGGAGTGGGCCATGGCAATGGGTCGTAATTCTATCCCCGACAAAATGTCATGTCGGCTAATTGATGGTGTGAAGAAGAGAATGTGTGCATAGATATTTGAGTCGTCTCTTACGTAAGAGTTGACTCTACATGAAAATTAAGAAACTTTATATGTGAGCAAATTACCTATAAAAATTTGCAGCCATCTTACCATTATATATGTTATCTCTAGTGTTGTATATAGGTGAGATGGCAATAGTTAGAAACAACTAACACTTGCCATCTCTACCATTGTACATGCTCTAAGTCCTAATCATGGCGATGATATAAGTCATATAACCAACCAGCACTAGCTGTCTAGCTAGTCAGAACGCGTACATGTATGTAACCGATCATCAATAGGTTCTTAATTACGTAATATGATAAAACTGATATTCCATGTAAAACGTCCATAATAAGCAGTTTAGCACTTGTGATAATTTTTGGTTTCTTGTAGACAAGAAGATACTCTTAACGCTTAATTAAAAACCCACCGAATCCTCCATCAGTACGTAGTAGATCGACCGAGAGGCCGGAATCAACACAAACGCATATTAATTAATCTTGGTCTTAGTTAAGCTAGATGGATATATATGGCAAGAACACTCGGAGGTAGCACTGTAGCAGCACCGCCCGGCCTCGACGCCTCGAGCTACATATATATAGCAGCACTGCAGCGCGAAATGGTGAGAGCTCGGTCGTTAATTAGCTCGATCATGCGCGCATGCAGGGACGACGATGACGTACGGCGAGGCGAGGCGAGGCGCGACGCCATTGATCAGAAGTGTGGAGCTGCGTCGGCGCCGCCCGGCGGGGCGAGCTGGTAGCCGAGGTTCAGCTCGGTGGGGTAGTTGATCTGCAGGCGCTGCGACGACGCCTGAGACTGCGCCTGCGCCTGCGCCGCCGCCGCCTCGATGAGGCTGGCCGGGAAGAAGCATTTCATGTCCAGCTCCGCGAAGGGGTTCAGGTTCAGCTCCACGGCGGCGGACCGGGCGATGGTCACCTGCTGCAGATGCTGCTGCTGCTGCTGCTCCTCCTCCGCAATCTGAATCAGCAGACAGATGATCAGAACATTTGTGCAATGTGCTCCTGGATCAAGACTGTTAATTTATTTATATTAAGCTCTTGGCATGAAGCTATACTAGTTATATAGATAATAGATGCAGTGAGTTAATTAGGTTGGTTATGGTTTGTGGCACTCGTCTTAATTGTATACCTTGGTTCTCAGGCTCATGTTGTCGTTCTGAAGCTCGATCTCCTGAAATAATGGCAGGAACATCGATTGGTTATGAATGAAACCGAGGATGAACTAACAAAAGAATAATGTAAGGAATTGGATATTTTATCTGCAGTATGGCTGGCTGCATATATGACTCGTATGAGTATGCAGTGTTACCCTTTTGGCCATGATATCGATCTCTGCAGCCATCAGCTCGTTCTGAAAGAAGAATACACAAATAAGGGTCAACAACTCAACATTATATAAGAGCTTGAAGGAAAAATTCAATCCAAAATATAAATATATGTCTCTTTATAAACATGTAGTTTGTTGGTTACCTTCCTGGCTCTGATCTTTACGATGCCTTTCTCGAGGCGGCTTTCGAGTTGCTTCAGCTCCTTCAGCGACAAGTTGCCCACAGAATCACCGGCCAAGTGCCTTTCAAAATGGAGAAACAACTCAAAGGAATAATCAGTACTTTCAGTTTCATGCGTTTACTTTGCTCTCAAATCTCAATAGCCACGAGCCCATGATATATATAAGTTTTTCAGGGACATAAATGCAAGCTTTTCTAGATTGTGTGATTGTTGGGGGAGCTGATCTTACTTGTTGGTGTTCTGCAGCATCTGGATCTGGTGGCGCAGTTTGGCAGATTCTTGCTGGTAGTATTGCTTCAAGTAAATAGGGAATTAATCTCAGGGTAAAATTTCATCATCCAGTTACAACTTCCAATCAATTTATTTTTTTGAATAAAAATCAGATACAGCAACATAATGGATGCTTTTCAGTGCAGTTTGATTAGTTGTATTCGTTATAGCTCCGCAATCATCATTAACTGTAAATGAAAGCCAGTAGGCTATCAAGAAGTACACACATTATTCAGCCACAGAGAAACATTTGGAGAAACAAGCGCTTTATGTAGAGACCAGAATTTACTCTATTATGTAGAAACGCCATGTACGTGGTTCACATATTACGCCCTCCGTTATGAAATAGTGGTCGTTTTGGACATTGACACGGTCTCTAATTAAAATAGAACTTTGACCATACAAAACTATTAAAAATTTATTTATAATGCATTCAAAATTATAATATTATGAAAATTCTTTTAAAGTCGAATCTAGCTATATGATTTTTATGTTCTCAATCTTAATAGTTTAAAAAGTTATCTATGGATAAAGTTTTAAAACTTTGACTTAGGATAAGTCTAAAACGACTACTATTTCATAACGAAGGGAGAAACTAATTGCAACATGAATTTCCTTTGTTCTTAAATCATAAAGATTCCCATCAGGACACCCATGCTTGGTCTGCATGTGGTAATATTTTTTTTGTTTGAGGGGTAGAATGTGCTAATATGAAGTGTCAAAGTGATACACCTACCCACCGACATTGTTACCGCTTACCAGCGACAATCGTTGTTATCGACACAGAAAGTCGGGCCATGTACAAAAATAACCACATAGTAGCAAAAAAAATTCAGGCGCATTTGAATAGATACATTAGGCAAAAAAAATTATCTTGGAAGTTATTAGAGTTAATCATTGTTTTTTTGGGGGTGTTACTGGTATTCAAGTGCATTAATTTTGGCTAGTAAAATTTCAAACTCAATTTGTAATTAAAGAAATTTCTTCTTAAAAAACCTTAAACCACCCTCCAATAAAATTTTCAACATGGTTTTCCCTGGTCATAGGGATGTACTGAAAATTTTGGTGCAATCATGTATACCCTAAGTTTATATGGATTTTTAGTACGAAAATTATAGAATTGCCAAATGACTGTGGTCTGTGCCTTACCTGAGCGTTGATCTCTATGAGTGGTGCGGCAGAGGTTGAGCCATAAGCATGTGCCTTCTTGTACCTGTCAATTGTAGCCTTGACACTGCAGTTGAAACCAACAAAGGGAAAGCAAGGCAGAGGACTGATCAATGGAGCTATAAATTAATCTGATGTATAGTTGTACACGTTGTCAGACGTTCATGGTGTTCATAATCATAACAAGAAAAAAGACCATAGCAACAAAAAAAGTAGAGCTTCATAGAGAAATCCACATGATTATATACACTCAGCCGTTCAGTACAGGAATGCTTTTGAAGATCCTACTGTTCTGTTAGCTGAGCATAAAATTGTGAAAAGAAGGTAGCTATGCTAGCTACAATTCTCTCTCTAGCTGCAGGTTTGTGCTGATCAAGTAAACACAAGAACGGATTGTTATCATTGTACTGAGAGGGAGAGGCTCAAAGATTCATATATGGCCGGATGGGCATTGGTCTCATTAATTGATGCGAACTTTGCACGGGAGATCAGCAAACACACAGCGAATATGAGAGATGCTGCAGGTTCTAAGTTGGTGCAAGTATTTTGCAGCGAGGTGCATGCATGCCGTCCCTGGTGAGCATGAGGTGTACGTACGTTCTGCATGCATGTGTGTGTACATGTGGTTGGGACTTGGGGAGGGAAGCGATGGAAAGGAAACTCTTGACAGCTAGTTCAGGATGAGGTACGTTGCAATGTCCCTTCAGGCAAAGCGATCGAGGGTCTAATAACATCATATCACTTGGGAGCTAGCTTGGTGATATGATGTGTGGAGAATAAAATATCACAAACGATGACATGGGTACGGTGCAGTGTCTGTGTATCCATGTGGTGTGTATGTACTGCGCGCGCGAGTGAGTGTGGCTGTGGGTGTGGGTGCATGGGAGAAAGGGATCGGTGAGATTGCAAATGCATCTTCATGGACATAAACTATGGAGGGAGTTCACCAAAAATTCATATGATTTGATCATTTGATGGAATGCATGATAAAAGTTGCAAACTTTTTGGAGGCTGAACTTAAGGGTCTCTTGAAAGATATGACGAGGAGTTATTACCTACAAATATATAAATTCACATCCCTATATTTTGCAAGGGTGAGTGTCAGAGAGATTCTCCAGAGAGCGAACAAACTTCAATAAAATAGGCATTTCTTAGCAAAAAACTGATTAATTGCACGGTCAAACCAAATAATGTATGTACGTATGCATAAATAACATAAACATAAGAGGCCAATTTATCTGATCGATGTAATTACAGGTCGACTTGACACAATTAATGATGAATACATGATACACAGGAAACTTGGTATTAATAAAAAGGTGTACCAACTATTAACAAAACATGATATTTTCATTTTCTTTTCGTTTCCCGTTGCTTATCATCCACATTTATTATTTGTAAATAGTGCAGGATTGCAAGAGTACACGTGCAAGTATTCAATGAAAAAAAATAGTGCAAAAGTAAGCAATTTTTTTTGCCTTGAACATACATATATGAAAAGCCTAATCAAACTAAGCTAACTGCAACAATGTATGTTAATAAGTTCGATTTTTATGTCAAAGTAAATGATATGTATATTTTTGCAGTATGCATATATGGTCTTACCGTCTTAGGTAAGATAGCCTTCCGACCATGGGAGAGAAAACAGGAGAAAATATTATCAACATGTACATGTGCCTTCTGGCCATAGGAGGAAAAACAGGAAAAATTATCAACATCTACATTTAATTGAAATTTTTCGTTTGATCTTAACGCATCCAATTGTACCAGTGTACGTCACTAAATTCTTTCACCTAAGATCAATAAAACCATCACCTAAATATGAAGCACACATTCTGAAATGTTCTAAAACACGCATCAATCTGAAGTACCAAACTTTTGTTCAGTTTGCTATGAACAAATCAATCGCAAGCACAGTTGAGATCGAGCATGAAATCATACGCTGAGGAAACCGATGGAGCCAGCCAGTTAGGTTCAAAGCTCAGTAGTACACACCTGTTGTTGGAGTACTCGTAGAGGCGGCCGCGGCTGGAGAAGACGATGAGCGCCACCTCGGCGTCGCAGAGGACAGAGAGCTCATACGCCTTCTTGAGGAGTCCGTTGCGGCGCTTGCAGAAGGTGACTTGGCGGCTCGTCGTGTTCTCGATCCTCTTGATCTCAATCCTTCCCCTCCCCATCTCTTCTTGGTCTCAAGGATCTCAACTGAGGCAAATTAAGGCGCAGATCAAAAGGTCGGAAAAAAAATTTATGTGAGAGATTTGAAAAAGAAAGTAGAAAAGGAAAGATCCGGTTTTGATTCACATCATGCTATGATCGATATATCAACCTTGTTGCTAATATTAATCAACCAGTTCATCAGTAGAAATTAACAAAGAACAAGGAAAATATGACAACTTTTATACTCAGAGTTGGGACTTGAAAGGCATCAAAAGAGCGATCAATCCCATGATTTGACATGTGCAAGGGCTTGATTATCGCTTTTCGTTTGAAAGGAATCGCGTAGACATGAGATCTACCAAAAGTACAATGGTGGGAACAGAGATTTTCAGGTGTTCCTCTCGAAATATTCGAAGGGTCGAACCTAGAAGAAAGCCCAAAGCTACCTAGCATGCACCAGATGGGAAGATGATGGATCAGGGAGCTTCTTGTATGCTTTCAAGAAGAAAAAGCAAATGATCAAATGTAAAATCATTGTTTCCTCAAAGGGAAAAAAAGAACCAAACCAAATTTAAAGAATCGTGTTTACCCCCTAACAAAGCAAGGAAAAAAGTTGTAGAGATGTACTTAACTAACTGCTAAACAGGGGCGGATTTACCGCCCGGGCAGGGTGGGCATCTGCCCGGGCTCCCATCGAACAGTGCTAGCTCGATCGTTCGTCATCTGCATGGGCATGCAGCACTGCAGCAGCAAACAGCTTAGCTAGCATAGCAAGAAGCAGCAAGCGGCTGCTTAGCAAGCAGCAGCAAGCGCTAGAGCAAGCGGCAGCAAGCGCTAGTCTGAAACCTACCACCAAAAGACCAAAGATCTAGTTAATTAATTAGCTAGAAGGAGAAAATTTCAAGAAGCCAAGAAACCGAAACCTATCTAAAAACAAAACAAGATCAGTGGGAGAGAGAATCATCCAGATACATAGATATAGAAAGCAAGAAAAAGAAAGGATTTTTCCAGTCTCAACACAAGAGAAGCATCGGACAGGAAGCCACCGTAGTTTTTCCTTGCAAGAAGACTGGGAGCTAGCACAGAAAAGGGTTCGATTTCCTCAAAGAGAGAACATACAAACTATGGAGATCTATGATCTATCCGAGCTGTAGCTAGCCGAAGGCTCTTCAGACTTCAGAGTTCTTGCAGTTGCAGGTTGATATGAAGCTCTCTCTCCCTTTGTTTCTTGGACTAGGAAAGGAGCTCCACTTTGCTTTCTTCCGGGAGTTAAAGTGGATTAATAGGAGCAAGGAGAGGAAGGAAAGGAGAGGAGGGCTAGTTTAAAGGCTCAAAGACCACTACTGTGGACAGAAGTGTGGCCTTCCTTGCTGATGTCCTTTGCTATCTTGCTTACCCATTTATAGCCATTTGGACATCTTTATGTATTCTTTTTCAAGCATACTTATCTATGGCCTCTCCTTTTCTCTGTGATTTATACATGGTAATTATCTGCAAGCATGCCAGTTGGCCGGTGGATGTGCAGCAGCTGGCAGTAGTGGAAGTAGGCGGAAAATTAGGAATGAACTAATTAAGCTAGCTACCTAGCAAGCAAATACATGTAGTTTTGCTGAATTCAACTCAACTTGCCATCTTTTTTGCAAACAAAAAAAATGTGTGTGCAGTCTTGGAAAGTATATGTAGTTGTATATACGGTTGTTCCGAATAAGCTAGCATGTAAATTGAAGTAGGCTCTTCTTATCACACACTATTATTAGTCCCATTATCACATGTTATCTTTGTACTCAGTCGCTCCCAAGGAGGCAAGGAGTGACACTTACTCCGACATTGTTGACCTGTTGATTCAAATTTGACAATATGCTTGGAACTTAATCAGTACTGGCCTACTCATCTATTGTTTTGTTTCCTAGTCTCCTACCATGGAAGAGAGGAGTCGCATGCACAGAAAACTATGCACACACTGCACCGATCATGCATACTGCTTCCGTAGCACACACAATGTGCTTAAATATATATCAGGGCAACTCATATTCAACTCGTTGTACACAATCCATTTCCACTGTATATTACTCCCTCCAATTCTGTAATATTTGTCGTTTTAGTTGTGTCCTAAGGCAAAGTTTTAAAACTTTATTTATAAAAATATTTAAAACTATTTGGATTGTGTACACAAAAATCATATATACAAATTCGTCCTGAAAAATACTTTCACAATATAATATTTTTAAAATTTTATAAATAAATTTTATTAGTAATTGATTGTCAAAGTTGCATTTCGAAGATCGTGTCAATATCTAAAACAAGAAGTATTATGAAGAAACTGGAGGAAGTTTCTGTAACATTTATCCATATATGCATCGTCTACTTGTGCCAATTCATACTTCCTTCCTGTGTATCTTGCTCTTCCTAGCTCAATGCAAAGAAAATCCTTCCTAGCTCAATGCAAAGAAAATCTCTCTCTCTCTCTCTCTCTCTCTCTCTCTCTCTCTCTCTCTCTGTAGGCTGGCAGGAGGAGAACAGTTCCATCCAAGCTTCCAAAAGGCACGGTGTGCAAAAACTTGGAGTTTAACCTAGCCTGCAATTTGGCGGCAGCAGTAGTGTGCTGGCAGACTAGCAGCTAGCTTTCCTCTTTGCATGCTACATACCTCTCAACCATCATCATCTTCTTCTCCTACTGGAAGCTAATTCGATCGAGTGGACTAATCACACAAACATAGATGTGAGCCATGTGGCACCACTAAGCAAGCTTGACAAGGAGAGAGGTCGACTCTTAATTATATCATCTGGGTTTTGGGCAAAGCCCGGTGAAAATGGAGAGAGAGAGAGAGAGGGGTGTGGGTGCAAGCAAGCTAAGGTAGTGTGCTGTGTGGTGTGTGCAGTGGGTGGTCAGTGTCGATTTGCCGGGTTTAGGTCGGCAGCACCTGATCCGGCAGGGGAAGGGTTCCCAGAAGCAGGACGCCGGTTCGGTGCAAAGTCCTCTTTACCCGGCCCACCACCGGCCGGGCGACTTGATGCACAGCTTCCATCAGAGTCCATGTGCATGATGCTGCATGCTCTCACCCCCTCCCTCTGCCACTGCAAAATCAATGATGCATATATGCTCGCTCGCACAGTTGCAAGCTACCAAGCTAGCTAGCCACAACCGAAAAGCAAAGATGCATGCAGATGTGTATTTGTTGCTTCTCTGTATGTTGAGGGTTTTTATTGGGCCATATATATGCACTTCCATATACATGGAGTTATATAAGCCCTTTTGTGCTTCTCTGTATATTTACTGAGTGCGTATCCTCTATGGTAACTGCACGTGCAGTTACACACACTGCAGATGGGCCCTGACTGAACCCCACCTGGCAGTGGATGGCAGCTACGGCAGAGGATCCCAGGGCATATTTACCATGTTGATCTTCACACAACAAGTGAGAAGTTAGGTGTATATATTGAGGTAAGCGAAGACGAATTGGTTATCAGTGGACCGGCGGCATGCGAGCAGCCATGCTCTGCTTTCTGGAGAACAGGATACACCCTTTGGTGTCTCCATCTCTTGCCACGGAAAAATACCACTCTAAGCGTACGCCCACGTGAATCGAACATCCACCTATCTATCTATCTATCTATCTTAACCTAATAGTTACCTAATAGTTATTTAACATGCTTGGCTTGCATGCGGTTTAAATTTAAAAATAATTAAAATTTAAAATATATAATAGAAATACTAGCTCATGACATATTAAAATTAAAAATAATAGAAATACTAGTTCAGATTAAAAAGAGAGTTAATTTGTATCGGTGACAACCAAAATAACTGAAATTCAAAATTAAAAAATAATAGAAATAAGAGTCCATGACATATTTAAAAATTCATATCAGCTATAATAAAGGACAAAAAATTCAAAAATTTGGAATAGAAATAAGAGCAAGGGCGCATTTGATTTCGTTGCCCATGTTGCTCGCCCTCACCTCGCCCAGCAAGGCTAGCTTTGCCCGTGCAGGAAACCCGAATTGGCTTGCTCGAGAGGAAGCAAAAATTGAGGCAGCCTGCAAGGAATCGAAACGAGCGCATTGTTCAAACTTCTTGCCTAGCTACGCAAGCGTCAACAAGGAATCTAAAAAAGATTTGCGAAAATCTAATCGCGCAAATACGCGGTCACCATGCTCGTTTATTTTATTTTATTGATTTGAACACTTCATTTGGACATCTAATGAACCGATTGGGCGACTAATTTCTGAACCACATTTGTACACGCGCAACTTTGTAACAACATATATATACACAGCCTTCGACATTCGCGTCACAAAACGATCGACCTTAATCGAGAGTTGGAGTTGAAACAGTAGTCCAGTAGCCAAATAATAGAGGCGATGCATAGCGCATTTTGTACCCAATTTGATTGGACGACAGCCACATGATGAAACCATCGATTGGCAAAGGTATGGCATTGACAAGCAACCTCCAATCAAAATACACCTTTGGTGGGGCATGCCTGTCAGTGCCCAATCACCAATAGCCTGGCACACCTAGCAACCACAGGAAGCAAAAGATAAGAGGACGTAAAGGCCACGGATGGCGTCAAGTCAGGTGTGATTTTCCTGGCAATTCCAATATGGTTTATGGACAACATATAGAACCTAGAAGAACCGGAGAACCAAAAGAAAGAAGAAAAAGGAGGCATCATCTTGCAACCGGAGTCCAGAAAGGCCTTCGTCTCCACTCGTGGGGGATCACAAGCTACGGTCAAAGAAAGAACAGATCATGGCTGTGGCCTGCCTCCATGGCACCCCACCCATAAACGGAAAGAAATACACTGGCAATGTCACCAACATGAAGAGCGCCAGTAGATATTGCAGGCAGGAATATATGAACAAGTACTGGCTGCAAGACGGTGCTGGATAGACACCACAGCAAGCAGCTCATGCTGCTGAGCCAGGCATGATGCCAACAAGACCATGATAGTTCCGTGGACCAATGACCATATATGCATGGCAGGAAGGAATATGTGCACAGGTACTGCAACTCAGAACAAGGAGAAGAAGACAAGGTAAGAGGTACAAATGAGACCGAGTCATCAACACCTGATCTGATAGAAGATGCGACTGTAAAGCTGCTGATAATCTGACTGAATAGTAGTAGCTTCAGAGTTTCTAATGACAAAAACCCTGAGCTGCTTGATTGTTCCTAGATGGATCGGTAGTATAACACAGCCATCCGAGCGATTCCAGCCTTGCTCTGTGCAAGCTATGTAACGACTTCCAAATTTTCCAGGTTTCAAATTCAGTTATGCGTAAAAGACATGCAATCAAAAGAATATGAATATACTGTAATTCCAGTCAGCATGCTACGGATAAAAATCCAAACGATTCACATGATATAAAGAGAGGCGCAAAATTCCACCAACAGCTATTGTCAACAGAACTCCAAAGCCCAACTTTTAGAAAACAAACTGGAAGGCATTGCACCCTAGTTAACTTAAGTGAATGCTAAAGCTAATGATTAAGCAAAGATGTCACCAAAACTTATTATTAGCTCCATGGGGAGAAGAAGTCCACTGATATTCTGATTCCTTAAAGTTTTTAATTAGTGCTTTTACTTAGAAGCATCAATTTAATGCAGCATGTACCAGAATCAATGAGCTCAAGAACAGTAGAACACCATTGCCTTTGAGGATATTATATTTCACATAGGTACAAATTAAGAAACTAGTGGACTAATTCAGCCAGCAAGTAAGCTACAAATAGAATTTAACACTTATTGTCACGTGTTGAAGAACTGACTAACTTCACTACTCGATATAACGTTACAACCTGTGGGTAAAAGTGGAAGCATTCCCAATGATGTGGATTCCCTAAGCACTACAAAAGATATACCTTGCATAAAACAGTACGAACACAAAAGAAAATTTCCAATAGACATAATATCCCTTCAATGACTGGTAGATGAAATCAATGTCTTCTAAATACGGAAGAAATAATGCTGCCAGTAAAACTAAAATATTCAAATCCAACAAGAAAACCGATCTATCATCAATGGACAACAAGACTACCTTTATAACAGTTTGGTTAAAAATCCAATTCTTTTTCATTTTTTAAGGAATAACTGAATCTGATTCTTTGAAACTTTATTCCAAATCCAAAACCACATGACACTGCCCCATAGAAACAGAAAGCTGGGACTTCGTGATACTTTCACTTAAAAAGAACAAAATTCATTACCTCCAAAATATTAAGAATGAAAACAATTGAGAAAGCTGAAGTATAATCATGGTTCAAAACACTTCACTTCCAAAATTTAAGTGTCTGATTCTGCATATATGTAAAATCTGCATTCTAAGCATATTGCCTGCATCTATGATTTTGCTTACATGCTAATGTTAACTAACAAAACATACTGTACACCAGACCACCACATAAATTTTGCGAGTACATCAACATGTGTTCCAGACTTCACTTCATGTCACCAGCTAACAAGCTCTAGAAATCATGGAGGTCATCAGGCCATGCTCCTTATTAAATCGGAGTTTTGTTGGGCAATTCAAGATCCAAGCCAAATGATCCACAAATTATTTTTGCCATGATTAATAGAAACATAGAAACTGTTAAGGGAATTGTGCTGTTTTGTCCTGGATTTAGAACCCTGTACATTACCCTTTTCAAAAAAGAACAAGAGGTTCCATTTAATTACAAATTATTCAAGGGTCCAAAGTACATGCCCTTCAGTTATGCTAGACAATTTCTTCCACAGGAATATCTTTTGAGGTGTTACCAAGACCAATCCATGTCAAGAGAATGGTACGATATGAATATATGATCGTATTAATCACAAATAAATACATAAACTTTTTGCTTAAGACCATCTAATCAAATACAAAGGTTTGAACATAAGTTTCTCAAGAGAGACATGAACAAACTATTCAGCTAAAATGATTTATGTCAATATCAATTAATATTACAGCAAAAAAAGATGGAACATAAAGGTCTATTCTATCAAATAATCACCAGTATCATAAGTGTAGCCAATAAATGTTTTTTTAAAATCCAATTATTCATAAAAGTTTTGTAATATGTGATCCAGACATTGTCAGAGCTGGTATTATACCATGGAGAAGTACTCCTTGAAACCTAGTGTTCTATGAATACAGTCACATATTAAGCTAGATTCTTATTCCACAAGTACAGGAACTTAGTCGATCCAAAGGCAGGGGCATGAGTCAATCTGTTGTGATATAACTCTATATGTTCAAGATCAATCTTTTAGTGGGGGTAAGTATGGAGAAGTCCTTGAATGCGATATCAGAATATTACAAGATTAGTTAAATTAATCTTATTCCAGAAGTACAGGAGCTTGTTCGATCCAAAAACAAGGGCACGAGTCAATCTGCTGCGAGACAATTCTATATGTTCAAGATCTTTAGTGGGAGTAGCAATGGAGAAGTCTTTGGATGTGATATCAGAATATTACAAGATAAATTAAAATAATTAAAAAAAAATACTATACCATATTACAATATTTATAAGAATCTACAAGAGCAGGAAAAGGATGTACAATAATAACCTTTAAAGTGGTTTTAGGTGGCCTGCTATAGCCAGCAACAGAATCAACATCACCTAAAGGTCGTAGTCATATTCCTTGCCAGATGGATTGCTATATAAAAGCAGGTCACTTCACTGCATAAGTAGTTTTGATTTGGGAGGAACACAAAGTCAATATCTCTTAGTGTCACTTCATTGCTCTCTCTTCAAGGCTAGTCCAAGCTAAACGTTATCTGCAGGTAGAGTGAAAACAATGGTTAGAGGGAAGGTGCAAATGCAAAGAATTGAGAACCCTGCTCAAAGACAGGTAACCATCTACAAGCGCCAAGAGGGGCTTCTTAAAAAGGCCAGAGAACTCTCAGTGCCTTGTGATGCTGATGTAGGTGTTATCATATTCTCTTCTCAGGGAAAACTCATTGAGCAGGCAACTAATGGGTATGTTTAAACAATTCATGCTACATAGTGAATTTGTAAGTTCTGACTTCAATTCTGAGATGCTTTGTTTTTGTTCACAAAATACAAGAAATATGCCAAGCTTGGTTGAGATACCAGAGAAATGTGACAGAAGGTCAAATAGAAAACAAAACTTTCCAAAACCTCGTCTGCCTATTTACCTTGCAAATTTGAAATCTTTGTAAATGCTCAAAGGGGTGTGTCTAGGCTAAACTCATTCGCGAGTGCTTACATATTAACTTTCCAGTTCGCTATAAGATAAAGGCCAACTGGATCACATTAGGTGGAATTGAAGGGCCAATCTGTGGATAATTGGGCAGAAAAAAAATGATTTATTGAGTACAAAATAACCTTTAACACTAAGTAACTGAATTTTTCGTTGTCAATGATACTGCTCTTTTGCACCATATAACAGGTAGCAGAGTCTGGGATTGTCCTGTTAAGGGAAGAGAGAAGCCTACTACAGCAGGGTCCAAGGTATTTTTTGTTTTTGAGAAGATGAATGGTTGCATATCTTGCACTGAAAATAGGTTGTGGTGGCCTATTCAGGCTAGCTAGGTTATGTAGCTTGCATAGCTCAGCCACTGCAATGGACTGCTAACAGTTTTCACACATGTGCATCTTGCAATCTTTAATTAGTTACTGACAAAAATCTAATAAAGGTTTAGTATCGCTTGAATACTGCCAGACTGACATATAATAAATTAATAAAGTAACAAATACAAAAATAATGCTAACGAAACTGCACGAAGCCTAAAGTTGGATGCATGATCATTATGAAATGTTGATCCAGAGCTTAGAAAAAGTACATGCTGACAAATTGGTAAGAAACTTCAATTCATATGCCATACCATCAAGATGAACATAAAAGCGATTGAATAGAGCATCAAAAGAAACCAAATCAAATATTGAGTTTCCATAAAATAAATTTGTTTCCACTAATCCAATCAAGAAGAAATATCTTAAATGTGATAATTTTTGATAATTAGAAACTACCAGATGGAAGGCAAAGCCAAACCACAATCAAATCAAGACATACAGAAATTATGACCAGGCAAGTAATCATTACGGTAGTAATATAAGGAATCTAACACAAAAACTGCATTGAAGCTAATATACTACTTTTAACTATTTTCTAACCAACAAAAACTCACAGTTCAATTGTGATTGAATGAAATAATAGTTAATTGTATGGATTATAATTTGTAATCAATATTTACAACCCCAGCAAAATTTGAAGTGATAAATGAAGCGAAGCAGGTCCACATATGGAGAGGGAGCACGAGACATGACACTAGATAAGCTGCATGCGCTAGAGAAAGGTTTTGAGCTCTGGATTTACCAGATGCGCTCCAGAAAGGCAAGACGACTGTTCTGAGTATTCTCCATAATTTTGTTTTCAAATTCCGTCAGATATGTAATAAACCAACATGAAATAACCTTCGACCAGATGCAGATCATGCAACACGACGTACAGCTTCTTAAAAACAAGGTCAGTCTCAAATCTGCTTTTCTTATTCTACAATGTTCCATTTTATTTAAGCACATGCTTTTATCTCTTCACAATACAAATAAATCAAGAAAGCGGAAATATATAGTACAAAGGAGATTGCACCAAAGCAGAAGATGGTAATAGTTAAATCAACTTAAGAGATCTGGCAATATTTGAAATTATGAGGAAAAATAAATATTACTTTGAAATGTAGTGTTAAAAACCTGAAAGTTCAATGCTAGTCTTTTTTCCTTATGCAGGAAAGCATACTGAAAGCAGCAAATGAAATCCTTCAAGAAAAGGTACCCTGGGCAGAAACTTTTCATGTTTGCTTGGCCTTGTAATCCTTCACAATTTATATAAAACTAGCATAAAGTACAAAGCAACATTGTAATACACTTCGACAAGCGGTTAAAAACAATAATTGACTTCTAAATTTAGGCTTCAAATAATTGAAATTGCCCTAAATTTATCAAGGTAGCATCTAGCAAAACTAAACCTCCATTTGTAGGATAAGTCCAAAGTGCACCCTCTAATTATTTACAGCTAGACAATATGTATAAACATGCGACTATAATTATCCAAATAATTGGCAATTGATGTTTTATAATCAGAGCATAACCAAAGGGGTTATTCTCTCATTTCAAGAATTTGAAAATCTATGTTGTAACACTGAAGTAGTAATCAAGTTGGCGCCTCTCCCTATTTATAGATATGATACAGCCGTTTCACCATTTGGCAGCCTTGAACGATTATTCGCAAACTATCTACAGTAGAATCTGGTACTTTCCTCCAAAGAACATAATGCATGATGTGATCTTACTGAAAAAGCATAACCCTACACTGACAAAACCAACTTAAAATTATCTCTAACTATTTCCAACCAAACATAATTATTAATAATTTAATATGAATCCATATTGTTTATGTAGCTATCGCTCAGGTTTTTTGTGGATTGCGGATATTTTTCCAATGTTATAAGAAGCGCCAAATTTATACAACTCTGAATGCAAATATAGAGTCTGATTTCATTACAACGCTATAAAATGTCAATGATACAGTTTATTGATTAATTTTTTCCATTTCCAATGTCCAGGTGAAAGACCAGAACAAACTCATGAGGAAAATTGCTGGGTCTTCATATTCAACATATCCAGCAACTGAGGAAAATTGCTTCTTTTCAATCTAGTTTGCAAAATACCTTTGGTGTGACATGTTTCTTCATCTGCTTATCATTCAGACTAGTTTGCAAAATACCTTTGGTGTGACATGTTTCTTCATCTGCTTATCATTCAGAGTGCAAGTTGCATTGAATAAAGCCTACTACTTTCGTGGCACTACTTTCTGCAATGTAAGCGTGTGCAAAAGTTTTGCGTGTGAGTGCGTGTGCCATGAAATTATGTAGCACACTATCAGCGTAGTTGCGCAGGGAGTTCATGCGCTTGTCCTGCAAATCCCATTTCTTCAGCCATGGTAGAAATGCATCAAATATAATTGCTGGTAAACTTGTTTCACCAAATTTAAAAAATACATCATAAAAAAAATAATCCTACTCTGACCCTCTATTGCACCAAGTTACACAACCTTGCCAAAAATGACAAATTATAATTAACTTCCAGTGAGTTCACATCTCAAAGCTCACTCCTTCCTCATTACAACCGTACATGGCCCTTCTTAATACCTCTCACCGAAAACTTGCATGCAAAAACAACAAGCAAAATGCAACGGTTTCCGCAATTGATGGAACCCGAAAGCAAGCAATGTCATGTAAGGGCGTGCAGGCCTGCGAATAGGAGGCGGGGGAGGGGAACGTGCGCGACTCACAGGAGCGCGATGAGGACGAAGAGGATGAGCGCGGCGACGAAGGAGTACTTGACGGCGGCGGCGAAGATGGCGGCGGAGATGAGCGCGAGCTGCAGCAGGAGCGACGCGCCGGCCCAGGCGAGCGCGGCCGTCAGCGCCACAGCCGCGGCGTTGGCCGGGTCGGGCGCGAGCAGCTCCCCCCACCGAATCTCCGAGAGCGCCGGCAGGGAGGGCCCCTGGCGCTTCTCCCCCTCCGCCGGGGGCCCGTTGCCGCCGCCTCCGCCGCCGCCGCCTGAGGAGGCGCAGGCCACCGCGAGACGGCGACGGCGGAGGGAAGATGTGGGCATCGGCTGTTGGGGTGTGGGCTTGGGGTGTGGCAGAGGAAGGAGGGGTGGAATTGGTGTTCGGATTCGTGTCGCCATGGGGTTGGGGTGAGTGGAGTGCCCCCTGCAGGAGGAGCAGGACACAGGTGAATGGGAAGAAATGATCGGGAATAGATAGATGTGTCTAAATGGGCCGAATCAAATTTTGATCAACCGGGCCGGTCCGATTCGGTGGTGGGACCGGTCTGGTGCCCAGGTTTTATTCATACAGTGGCGGGATGGCCCGGTTGGTTCATTATTGTAGACCATAATTTTGATGGGATATATATTTACATGTCTATTTTATTATTATTTATATTTTTTATTTCATAAAGCATATCTATCTAAATACAATAAATTTCTTATTTTCTTATATATTGTTGGATCAAAATAGATCATTCTCTTTATAACAATCAGGCTAGGCTCGACCGGTTTGGCACGGTTTTTTGTACAAACCGTGCTTAGACCGAGACCGACCCCATTCACTTTACGAATAGAGCAAACCATTTTTTTATGGGGCCAGCCCAGTTTGTTTGTTTGTTAAGCTACCTCTTTGGTTCGCGGTTTTATTCGGTTCGATTTGGTTGGTTCAATTTTTTTTTACAGACTATTCGATGTAAAATTTTGGAATAATTTTTCGGGGCTTTGCAGTATTTTCCTTCAAAATCTAAAAATAAAATTTACATAGTTTTAAATTTCTTTATATTGTCGTTTTATGGTTCTCAATTTTTAGCCCAACCAAACCGAACCGAACTACGAACCAAAGGGGGCCAGGTCTCTAACTGGGAATGGCCGTGCAAACAACGTAGGTTTTAATTTTTTTTCGACTGAAATCAACGTTGCAAAAAGCACCAATAAAAATAAGAAATAGCTTGTATGCTATTATAAAAAAATAAGATTCTTTACAATGATGTCATTATGAAATCCATCCAAATTATTCTAAGTAAAAACATTCTCTCGGGGAGGTCGTCGGGAGTCATACGAGGAGGCCGGTTGGGTGGCACCAGTGGAGGAGGAGGCCGGTAGGGGCGGGCCGGCCCACAGGCGCGTGGGAGGACACCGGTAGTGACGGCACCTGCTGGCAAGGTAATGTAGGAGGTCATTGTGGCTGCGAGGATGGACCGGTGGCGTCACCCATGCTGAGAGCTGGTCGGTTGATAAATGAATGGGAAACTACAATGTTTGCGTGCATGTCGCGCGTTGTCTAGACGGCGTCCAAACGTCGCCGGACGGGGTTCGGTCAGCTCCGGTGTAGGTTCTGACCTTCGCCGGATGTTGTTCGATGGGCACCGGACTTTGTGCGGTGGAGTTAGTTTTTGCAGGGTTTGTTCTTCTGTTGCTGTCCAAAGGTTCCCGATTGGTTTTTTATTGCTCGAACGGGCGTTGTCCGGTGGTCATCGGACAGTGTCTAATGAAATTTGTTGATTGAGTGGCTGCCCTAGGTTGCACCACATGTCGCAACCAAGGGAAGGCATCCGGGTGTCACTGAACTGGGTCCAATGGTCGGTGCGCCGTGGTCTTTCCGCGGAAGGTGTTCCTCTGGACGGGGTCCAGTCGGCCCGGTCATAGGGTTTGTTCCCCACCAAATTCTATCCAGAAGAGTTTGTTTGTCGGAGGCTTGTTCTTTGGCCGCTGTCCGAAGGCACCAGACTGTCGTTTTGTTGCTTGACCGGACACTATCCGGTGGCCTTCGAACAGGGTCCGATGAAGCCACTTCATTGCATGGTTTGCGCGGATTGCACCACGTGTCGCAACCACAATTCACCAAAAACAACGTTGCGGACGCTGGACCAAGATTCGAACCCTGCACTGCGAAGTGAGAGTCAGCTCATCTAACCAAGTTGCCGAACCACCCGCCTTGTGCTGCGGTGGGGCAAATTTTTTTAAAAAGATTAATATAGTATGGACAGCTGGATTTTGTTCAACGAGACGATCAGACAGCCACGGATCTTCCAACAATGTGGTGGCGTGGGAGCAGCCTTGCGTGGAGGCACCGGAGGCGTCAAGTTGTACGCACAAGTGATCGACCTGTTAGGGCCTTGTATAATAGATTTTATTGGGATAAGAGAGTAAAATAGAGGAGGCAATACGCTCGTTGTACGGTGGCGCTGTTCAGCGTTGTAAGCGTGGAATAGTTATTCGACGCATCAGCTGTTTTGTCCCTGAGACGGTACGGTACGGTGGCACTAGATTGTAATTTGTCCACCGTTAACCACACACTCTTCCGTCAGATGAAAAAACCACAGCGTGTCTAGATTAAAACTATTAAACCATTAGCAAAAAACTATCAAACGAAAAACCGCACACTTTTCAATGGAAGTTTACGATAATGTATATGAAAAAAATTATGACAACACATGACCCGATCAATTTATACACAGTTTTTCTCTACCAATTAGAAGTGTAATTTTGAGAGGTGAAGTCTTAATACGATCGATAAGGTTAAGTTTTTCCAACAGGGTGCAAAGTCTGCTTAATCGATTTTCCTATTTAGGAGATTTGTACTGCTCTATTAGTAGATTCGAAAATCAGTTGCGGTGCCATGTAAGGGTCTGAAATTAGATAGACATAAACACAGTAAAGCCATGCTAGGCTTCATGAGTCATATCAGACATATGATACACCAAAAACATTTAATAAGCATGATACCTTCATGGATATCTCATGACGGTTTTCATCCGTTATATTTAATTGTTTTACCTGTCAACTACGTACATATAAAACCAGTCAGAAGTATCCAGCATTCTAACTTGATTAGGATATGACTGAGTACTCAATCTTTTTGTTTCTCTTTTAGATATTGGAAGAAACCATTCTACCACGGTTGTTATAGCTAGAGCAGCACTATCGATGCTGATGGTCAAGTCCCCATGTCTTCAATGGTTGTATTCTTTGATGATGGGACGATCATGATCACAACTGAACCGACCTCGCCGGCCACCCCAACTGCAGAAGGCTTCGAGCCACTCATACGGATGACATCCCATTTCGATTCCTGAATAGAATTTGGATGGGCCGCATAGTCACCCATGCGGATAACATCCCATTTCGGTTCCCGGATGGAATCAATCTAAAAAGCCATAGAGGGATTAGAGAATGACCGGATAACTTGCATCTAGCAGATAAAAGAAGGTTCGGATTTTGGATTGAGTACTAGAAGCTTATCAATCAGAGATTACTGTGGAGGTAGCAAGCAGTTTGGGCAGTTTTTTTTTGTCATTTGCAGCCTCTTGGATTCAGTTCTAAAGTTTTTGGCTGCAATTTTTTGGCCTGTTGTTCAGTTCTTCGATAATTAGTATACTACTCTATGGTCTGATTCTTTGGGTTTTTGCTGCAACTTTAAACTTGGATTCAGTGTAACGTAGTCCCGTACATCATCCTGACGCAAATGGTTTGGGGTGAACTGGTTTTTCAAACGGTTTCAAATGTGTTCAGTGGATTGAACCCATGTGATGGAGCGGTTTGGGGTTTATGCAACAAATGGATTGGTCTGAATCAATTTGTATAGGATGTAGATTGGTTTGGTTTGGGTCAAAGAAGTGTGATACGGTTCAATGGACTGGTTGAGGGATGGGGTGGGTTCCAACCCTTTAGCAGGCCTAGGTCAATGTGCCATGTGATGATGTCCCATTTCAATTTTGGAAATTGGATGAGAAAAAAGTGCGATGATGTCCCATTTCTATTTTGGAATTTGGATGAGAAAAAAAGATACTAGGTCGTGCTCAACCAGTAGAAGGTGTGGCCAAATACATCGACGACAACATAACATATTACTATTACTTGTGTTCATCTTGAATTTGACGACATATAAATGATTAGGACAACATCCATTGCCATTGCTTGGCTCAGTAGAACTAGATTATTATTTTTTTCATGAGAACATAACGTAATAGTAGTATTTGTAAAATATATATTCGCCATATATAGAGAGAATAAATTTCAGAATTTAGTTATAAGTTGCATTTTAACCTTTCGCCTTACTCATAGAAGCTCGCCCACAAGTGTGAGCTGCATTAACACAAAACAACACATTAAAAAACAAACATTCATCAACCACGAACACATGAAAGAAAAAAATCTTTTTTTCCGATCTATGAAAATTCGGACTTTGCAAGATTTCATTCATGGACCACAACCAAATTGGATTTAATTCAAAGAAAAATTTTTGGTGGGTAATATTACATACATCTCGACCGCCGAAACAAAAATTGAGATTCTAATTTTTAAAAAAACAAGAATAATACAGAGATTCCAAAACAACTAGTGCAGGAAGGAGGGATCAACGCCTCGACGGTTGAAGGGCAAGAAAATTTCTACATGATCTGAATGTTACTAAAAAAAAATAAAAATCCAGTCCTTGCAATGAAAAGTTCATAAGGCTAATGGGAAAAAAAACAAACAAACAAGGACGTCTAGCCGGATGTTTGATTTCCCTTGACTGCTTCACAATCATCGACCAAGAACAAATTGGATTCGATTCTTCCACAACCATCAGCCACGAATCCACGAGGAAAAAGGAACAAATCTAGACATCACACGCAGCAAAGCAACCACGAACAACAGGAAGAACTGGGCGGAGTTGTTGGCTCCATGTCGAGGAGGTGGCCGCCGACGCCGGATCCGACCGATGTCTCCTAGCAGCACGGGCCTTTGAGAAAGGGCAGCGTCGATGACGGAGGATGGAGGTGGCAGCGGCGGCAGGGAGTAGGCTCTGGAATTGCGGTTGATTTCGTGGCTGCCCCAGGTTGCACCACGTGCCGCAACCAAAGGAAGGCGTTCGGACGTCACCGAACTGGGTCCAATGGTCGGTGCGTTGTGGTCTTTCCACGGAAGTTGTTCCTCCAGACGGGTCCGGTCGGCCCTGCTAATAGGGTTTGTTCCCCACTAGACGCTATCCAGTAGAGTTTGTTTGTGTGAGGCTTGTTCTTTGGCCGTTGTCCGAAGGCACCAGACTGCCATTTTGTTGCTTGATCGGACACTATCCGGTAGCATTCGGACAGGGTCCGACGAAGCCGCTTCATTGCATGGTTTGCGCTGGTTGCGCCACGTGTCCCAACCACAATTCACCGAAAATGGCGTTGTGGCCGCTAGACCAGGATTCGAACCCTGCACTGCGAAGTAAGAGTAAGCTCATCTAGCCAACCTGTCGAACCACGCGCCTTGTGTTGCGGCGGGGCAAAATTTTTTAAAAAGATTAACATAGTATGGACGGTTGGACCTTGTTCAACGAGACGATCAGACAGCCACGGATCTTCCAACAACGTGGCGGCGTGGGAGCAGCCGTGCGTGGAGGCACTCGAGGCGTCAAGTTGTGCGCACAAGCGATCGACCTGCTAGGGCCTTGTATAATAGATTTCATTGGGATAAGAGAATAAATTAGAGGAGGCAATACGCCCGTTGTACGGTAGCACTATTCAGCGTTGTAAGTGCTGAATAGTTATTCGACGCCTCGGTTGTTTTGTCCCTGAGGCAGTACGGTGGCACGAGATTGTAATTTGTCCACCGTTAACCACACACTCTTCCATCAAATGAAAAAACCACAGTGTGTCTAGATTGAAACTATCAAACCAGTGGCAAAAAAACTATCAAACGAAAAACCGCACACTTTTCAATGGAAGTTTACGATAATGTATATGAAAAAAAAACTACGATAACACATGGCCCGATCAATTTATACATAGTTTTTATCTACCAATTAGAAGTGTAATTTTGAGAGGTGCAGTCAATACGATCAAGGTTAAGTTGCAAGTCTGCTTAATCGATTTTCCTATATAGGAGATTTGTATTGCTCTATTAGTAGATTCGAAAATCGGTCGCGGTGCCATGCATGTAAGGGTCTGAAATTAGATAGACATAAACACAGTAAAGCCATGCTAGACTTCATGAGTCATATCAGACATATGATACACCAAAAACATTTGATAAGCATGATACCTTCATGGATATCTCATGACGGTTTTCATCTGTTATATTTAATTGTTTTACCTGTCACTACGTACATATAAAACCAGTCACAAAAGTATCCAGCATTCTAACTTTGATTAGAATATGACTGAGCACTCAACTTTTTTGTTTCGCTCTTAGATATTGGAAGAAACCATTCTACCATGGTTGTTATAGCTAGAGCAGCACTTTCGATGCCGATGGTCAAGTCCCATGTCTTCAATGATTGTATTCTTTGATGATGGGGCGATCATGATCACAACTGAACCGACCTCGCCGGCCACCCCAATTGCAGAAGGCTTCCCATGTACAACTATATCAAGGCCATACGTGGCCATCGAGCCACCTATGCAGACGATGTCCTATTTCGATTCTTGAATAGAATTTGGATGGGCCGCATAGTCACCCATGTGAGTAACATCCCATTTCGGTTCCTGAATGGAATTTGGATGATTGTGCTGAGTAGAAGGTGCGGCCATGCGGATGACATCTCATTTCGGTTCAACTTGATGAAAAAAAAAAGATATTGGAACTTGGATGAAAAAAAAAAGATATTGGAACTTCGATGAAAAGTCATCAGCCACCCATGCAGATGACGTCCCATTTCTATTCTGAATAGAATTTGGATGGCCGCGTACTCACATAGCATCCCATTTCGGTTCCTGAATGGAATTTGGATGAAAAAGTAGCCTAGCGGATTGTGCTCAATGAGTAGAAGGTACGGCCATGCGGATGACGTCTCATTCTGGTTCCTGAATAGAATTTGGATGAAAAAAAGAAGATATTGGAATTTGTATGAAAAAAAAGGATATTGGGTCATGTTCAACGAGCAGGTGTGTCAATGTGCCATGTGATGATGTCCCATTGCGATTTTGGAATTTGGATGAGAAAAAGAGAGTGATGATGTCCCATTTTGATTTTGGAATTTGGATGAAGAAAAAAGATACTAGGTCGTGCTCAACGAGTAGAAGGTGTGGCCAAATACATCGACGACAACATAATGTGTTCATCTTTAATTTGACGACATATAAATGAAGACGACAACATCCATTGCCATTGCTTGGCTCAGTAGAACTAGATTATGTTGAAATTGTCACGTCATGTTTTTAAATATTTTTTTTCATGAGAACATAATGTAGTAGTATTTGTAAAATATATATTTGCCATATATAGAGAGGATAAATTTTAGAATTTAATTATAAGTTGCATTTTAACCTGTCGCCTTACTCATAGACGCTCGCCCACAAGTGAGAGCTGCACTAACACAAAACAACACATTAACAAACATTCATCAAAACCACGAACACATGAAAGAAAAAAAAATCTTTTTCTTCCGATCTATGAAAATTCGGACTTTGCAAGATTTCATTCATGGAACACAACCAAATTGGATTTAATTCTTTCAACATCCAAGAAAAATTTTTGGTGGGTAAAATTACATACATCTCGATCGCCGAAACAAAAATTGAGATTCTAATTAAAAAAAACAAGAATAATACAGAGATTCCAAAACAACTAGTGCAGGAAGGAAGGGATCAACGCCTCGACGGTTGAAGGGCAAGAAAATTTCTACATGATCTGAATGTTACCCAAAAAAAAAAATCCAATCCTTGCAATGAAAAGTTCATAAGGCTAATGGGAAAAAAAAACAAGGACGTCTAGCCGGATGTTTGATTTCCCTTGACTGCTTCACAATCATCAACCAAGAACAAATTGGATTCGATTCTTCCACAACCATCAGCCACGAATCCACAAGGAAAAAGGAACAAATCTTAGACATCACACGCAGCAAAGCAACCACGAACAACAGGAAGAACTGGGCGGAGTTGCTGGCTCCATGTCGAGGAGGTGGCCGCCGACGCCGGATCCGGCCGATGTCTCCTAGCAGCACGGGCCTTTGAGAAAGGGCAGCGTTGATGATGGAGGATGGAGGTGGCAGCGGCGGCGGGGAGTAGGCTCTGGAGTCACCAGCCAGAACTCCATGCATGGCGTGGCGGCGCCGTCAGTCGGCCGTCGGCGTGCCCGTCAAAGAACTTTTCGGTTTTCGCCGCTCTTTAAAATTTGTGTTTTGGTTTTTGACTCAAACGCTCACGGATCGAAGGAAGGAGGAGAACACGGTGGGCAAAAGAGAGGATATGGCGATCTCTCAGCTACGTCAGGCGCAACCCCTTGTTGGCATTTTTTTTTTATAAAAATAATTTTATGGTAGACTTCGATCCATTGGACATGCTTACGTCACGATGACTCCGACATATAAGTTCGAAAAAACACTGTTAAAACTTGAAAATTTTATTGATGAAACTTATAAAGCGTGCCGATGAAACTTGATATAAAACGGGTAAAACTTGCATAATTTTTTACTTACGAAAAATACCAACAAAGGAACTTTGAAAAATGGTTGTTGAAACTTTGAGCCCTATCGAATAAACTTGCTGACTGCTGATGAAACCTAAGGAATAAAAGTTTCACCCTGTGCAACAAAAAAGTTCTTAAGAACAAAACCATGTTTCAACAAGGAAAACACCAAGTTTCACACGTACATTGCTGAGAGTTCTATCCAAAATGGGGATGGACCTCCCTGGTCAAGGTGGATCCACCACCCGCAGGCCAAGCGGCCGCCTAAGTTACTCCGGCCCAATCCCAAGGCCAAACTTGCTCCATCCAAAACCCAAAGACCAAAGATAGTGAGGGTTTGAAGAAGTGGAGCAGTAACAGGCTGAGTTGCTCTGCTGGGATGGGTCCGCTTTGAGACCCTGGTGCAAATAAGAAAGGATTATGAAAAAAAGCCAAGTTTTAACAAGCAAAAAAAAAAAAATGGTTCCTTGTGAAAAATGGAGGATAGATCTCCTGATACAAGCAAGAAAAGTTTTCCAAAAACAAAGACAAAGTTTCATAGGTAAAAAAACACAGTTACACACTTACATCACCGAGGTTTCATACGAAAAATCAGAACTTATCTCCTGCTCACCATCTTTTTCTTTGGATCCGACAAACCTCAACACTGTGTTCGTGGAATGCGGTCGCCAAACTCATCATCCTTACCACGGAGAGAGCTAGAAAAATGATAAAGATGAAGTGAACGGAGGAGGAGGTTGTGCCGTAGAGGGAAAGACGTGAGCACGCCACCGGCGAGCATCGCCCCCCGGCCATTAGGGAGAGCTAGCGCGAGAGCAACAACGGGAAGCACAGAAAAGAGATGTTGCGACTGCAAGCCGGCCGACGTCGTCCTCGTCAGGCCACGCCACATGTGATTGAAAAAAGGAAAAAGTCCACTCCCCCCCCCGAACTATTGGCGCGGTTCGATTTTCCCCCCTAAACTTTAAAACCGGACAAACAACCCCCTGTAGTATCCAAACCGGACAAATTACCCCCTTGCACCAAATCCATCCCGGTTTTTGCTGATGTGTAAGTGGTTTTGGGTGACATGGTGTCCATGTGACATTTTAGAAAAAAAAGAAAAGGTTATTAAAACATAGAAAAGCACTAAAATCTTAGAAAAACAAAACTAAAATCGTACCCAACCCAAAAAAATCCAAGTTAAATGTAAAAAAAAAATTAGGATTTTTTTTAAAAAAATTCCAGAAATAGTAGATCGATCAGCTAGAAACAATTAAACAAATCCAAAAAAATTAGAAAAAAACCAGAAAAAACTAGAAAAAATGTGGTACGATTTTAATTTTGTTTTTCTAAGATTTTAGTGCTTTTCTATGTTTTAATAACCTTTTCTTTTTTTCTAAAATGCCACATGGACACCATGTCACCCAAAACCACTTAGACATCAGCAAAAACCGGGATGGATTTGGTGCAAGGGGGTAATTTGTCCGGTTTGGATACTACAGGGGGATTGTTTACCCGGTTTTAAAGTTCAGGGGGGGAAATCAAATCGCGCCAATAGTTCAGGGGGAAAAGTGGACTTTTTCCTTGAAAAAAAGAAAGGCTGGTGGGCCCACTCATTGCTTCGGCGCTCCTGAGTTGGTTGCCGCGGTGTTGGGCCGAGGCGCTGGCCTTCCGCGGTGATGGGCCAAGGCGTCCCACAAAACGGACGGCCCGGTCGTCAGCAATGTTTTCGTATTTTTTTAAAATAAAATGCAAAAGCAAACAATTTTCGAGAATGTAGCATCGTTAGATGTACTCATGAATATTTGGATTTTCCTAATTGTAGCCATTAATTTTTAAAAAATGCAAAAACAAACAATTTTCGATTTTCCTTGTAGCCATTAATTTGAGTTGTTGCGACGCACTTTATGCATCCGAAATTCCGAATCGATCACAGCATATCTGCCAAACAAACGCGTCCACCGTGTACATGCAGAACTGATGATCCATCCATCACTACGGAGGATATCGATCGGATGGACGGCACTCACCATTACCAACTCCATCATGCATAGCATATGTGCCAGCCACCTCCACACACTGCAATCACTCCACTGATCACTACTCACTCACTCGTCAGTGGCCCATGAATGATCGATACCACATTAGCTAGCTACCAGCCAGCCACTACGGTTCATCCATCAGCTCTAGCTAGCGCTCCATGCCTCCAAATATATATGGCCGGCAAAGTAGCTGGGCACACGATCTATATATATAGCAACTAACGACGCTTGCATGCATGTTAATGTTACGTACGTGCGTGTATATACCTAATTAATTAAGTCGGTGGAAAAATTAAGGGGCTAGCTGCCGCCCGCTCGATCGTAAAGTTGGGCGCATGAATTAGTTGAGCTTGAGCAGTTGAGCTGCCGCCGTGCATGCATGCACCTGGCCTAGCTAGCTCGCAGGCTCGCACCGGCCGGCTGTGCAGTGTGCATGCACCATATGTAGGAAACAACGACAAATTCGACTCTCAGAAGAGTCTCGACGTAATCCACCCTCTCTGGAAACGATCATCAAAGGGCTCTTGAAATAGCAGCTAATCTCTCTCGACGGTCACCATGTACCGGTCCATTGGTTTGGAGAGAGAACTGGTCCACGTTCATGCATTTAGTGTGGTAACATGCATTACCATGACTTAGTTACGAGACATTGTGAGATTTTGCGTGCAAATTTAGATTTCGTGAGATACAACCTCTCAAAACACGTGATACATTGGATACTTCTATTCAAATCAGATTCCATTTGTTTTTCACTATAATTTTAAACTGGAGATTCGATTTATGGATGATTTTCACCGTTGCGATGCTGAAATTTTTACGAACACAACAAAATCAAACTCAACATAAAATTTACTTTGTTTTTTGGTGTCTATTGATAGGCCAACGGAAACGTGGCGATTTCATTAAGAAGGAGCGAAATATTAATTTACAGCGGCACAAAGGCCAAGGGAATAAAGAGAGAAAAGGGAGAAAAGAGTGAAAGCTTTAACGTTGCGATGCTGATTGCAGGTGGAGATGGTGTAGGTGTCGATGACAGCTAACGCCGGTACTTGAAAGGAGGCCATGGCCCTAAATATAGCTGGCTTTGGAGTGGTGGGGTGGGATGGAAGCCCAGGGTGGCACTAGGTTTGCCGCGAGCGATGTCGTGGTCGCCGAGGACGGGCGCACGCCGATGGCGGGGCCGATAATCGATGCTAGGAGACAGCGGAGCGGATGGTGAGTCGAGCTGCTGACAAGCGGCGTCAGAGTGGGCCCACCCACCAAGGTTTCAGCTCAGGTGGATTCCAGTGACAATCTCGACGACCAGCAACCGTTGAGAATACTTGATCAGGGCCCACCTGGCAGCATAGCCGGTGACTGCCCATGGTCAGGAACACTCTCTATGCACTACAGGAGGCGGCAACAGTATCGACGGCCCAAGCCGTCGATAAACATCGTACAACCGTCAGGAAAAATAAGTGTCGACGGCTAGCCGTCGAGACAAGGTCGTCGAGAGAGGTTGGTAGTGTCGACGACCAGGCCGTCGAAACTAGTAGTGTCGACGGCAAAGTTGTAGACCGTCGATACAGGAACCCAGTACGCCGTCACCGGCGTGGTTGGCTTAGTTTCGACGGCCAATAAGTGGCCGTCGATACTGCTGACCGTGGGACCCACAGAGGCGTCGACAGATGACGTGGACATAGGCAACATTATCGACGGTAATATGGAGCCGTCGACACTACTGGCAACAGTATCGACGGTAATAAATGCCGTCGACACACTCTCCACTGCAGCTCTGTATCGACGGCCCTGTATATGCCGTCGAGACAGACTAAAAGCAGAAAAAATATTTTTTGTATTTTGTTAAAAAAAACACAAATTCCTGCGGCTGCCGCCGCTACCCCCCAGCAGCAGCGACAGCAGCACCTGCAAAATACCCCACAATGCATATATATACCCCTCGTCGCATATTTGCAACCACAATTCATCCAAACCACACATACAAAACACAAAATACACAAAATAAACATTACCACATATCCACAGGCACATATATAGCACATCGAAGTTCACAAGCTATCATATAACAAATCTAAGACGAAGTTTGCAACTAAAAGTATCAAAGTCAAAAGTAAAGCTAGGTAGCTCCTGATCAGGCCGAGGATCGTTCTCCGGTGGGTTCTCTGGGCGATTAGGCGGCTGGGTGAACAGCGGCGGGGCGCTCGCAAAGAGGTCGGTGACCCAGTTGGGATTTTCCTAGGTCACCGATGTATCTCCTCCCTCCTGGCCACAGATTTCACCATGAGCCGCTGAACCGGAACCCTGCATGTGTACAAAATAATTAGTTATTAGTTTGTCATGTTTGAACGGTTCGAAACATGATTTAACGACTTACCGCCTCCGTAACATACGGCAAAGCCACCATGTGGGCGAGCTGGGCCCACGTATTCGTCTGGTGGAGCAGTGTGGCTGCCGTGAGGGGTGTAGGGAGCCGGTGCCCATCCACCGCGAAACGATGGCGGACCCCCGTAGAAGGTCGGACCGCCAGCAGTACCACTGGGACAAGCCTATAATTTTATGGACATCTAACTTGTGAATGGAATTGTAATAAACAACATGTGGATGTATATTAAAGGTTTAAGGACATTACCCCGCCCAGTCGAGAGAGCGACTCTAGATAGGCGAACCTCTGCTCGAACTCATATCGTTGCCTCGCCATCTCCGCCTCCTGCCTCTGTCTGGCTTCTTCTTGGGTCCTCAGGCTCTCCCTCATCGCCTGCATCATCTATCTGCTCTCCTCCTTCTGCCGCTCCCTCTCCTCCCTCTCCCTCTGCCTCTCCCTCTCAATGCTGGCCTCGAAGGCGCGTCGGCTCTCCGTTTGAGAGTGGGCAGCCCTCACCTGAGGCATGTAATCCTCAGACCTGTAACAAAGCGATGTTAGTGGTTACAAAATATCACATGACCTGACACGTATAGAAATTAGACAGTATCATACCTCAGGTGGTCCCCTCCGATCGCTAGCCTCCCATGCATGAGCCTTCCCGCCCATAGCCTCATGTATGACCAGAGGGTCAAGAGGCTCCTCTTCTGCGTCCATCTCTGGGCCATGCTTATCAGCGAAAGCCTCTCTGTAACGTGCCTGCATTGAAGTGAAGATAATCGAGTTAGATTATATGATTGTGTACGAACTAATTGATATATTATTACGTACCTCTCGCTGCGCAGCTACAGGGTCTACAGGACCGAAGGAGCCATCCTTTTTCTGCGAGGTGTGGCCCCTCCGGAACACAAACAGCCAAGACGGAAGCTAGCCAGTCGTGGCGCCCTGCATCGTACAAGTGGAGTGTCGATATATTCCTTGTAATAAGAAACGTAACAAGATCGAAATAGTGAAGGAATAGCATTACCATCCTTTTCCTCAGCTGAGCGAACGACGACTTGCCGGTCGTCGTTTTGCTCGTCATTGCTGCTAGATTCTTCTTGGCCTTCAAGGACTTTTCCTTGAACGCCTCGCCGCCCAATCTTTGCGACAGGCCTCCCAGTATCCGGGCGTTCGACACCCGATCGATCGAACTCACGTACTCTTGAGCCTCGAGGTACAGCTTGCGCGCGTCGGCCTGGGTGATCTTCTCGCCCTTCACAATCCTGAGAAGACAAGATAAAAGTAAATTATTCGTATTGAAACCATATGCGGCAAAAAGACAGAAGAAATAAGTGAATACCTGTGGAAATCCTGAACGGCAGTGACCCGTGCACTTGACATCAGATCCTGTACCTTCTGTTTCGCGTTCCTATCCATCACAGAATTGATGTCCTCCTCCTCCAACCCCGGACGCGGGCGGTACCTAGGCTGGAAAGAAATAAATCCGAATGAACAATAGTTGCCAATCATCTGTGATATTTAAAAACAAAAATGTGCGAACTCACCCAGAACTCCCGCCTTATCTCCTCGGCGACGGTGTTGTCCCCGTGAGGTGCCACATTGTAATCATCCCAAGAGTAAGCAGGATGTTGTGCCCCCTCCTCTCCGACCATGCCAGGATAGTACTGGCACACGAGGATGCCAAGTGCGATAGCTGGCTGGGTATCCGCTTTGTTGGGGTGGACATAGGATAAGTTGCTACAGAGAATAAAAGTAAGTTAGTAGATTTGTTTGACAACAAACTAGAGAATTAGGTTATTACCTGTCGCCATCCGGCTCGATCATGATTCGCCCGTGAGGATATCTAGCCGCCTTGGGCAACTTGTTATGCCCCCTCTTACTACCTTGGGAGCCCCCTCCTGGCTAGAGCCCCCAGCGGCCCTAGACTCCTATGTTAGTGCTAGGTCATCCTAATCTGGCGTGCCCTCGTGGCCAGACTCAGGAGTGCCCCCCTGGACCTCCTGGTCAAGGTCGTCGTCCTTGTCCTGTGAGACGCTCCTCCTGAACTGTCGGCGTGGCATCCTGCATTTTGAAGTAATATCAGTGCACATATTAGTAATATTAAAACAACAAAATTAAACATAATTTAACCAGTATGAATACCATCAACTTAGAAGTATGTATCGTCTAGATCGAGAGGATCATCGAAAGGCTCGTCGTCCTCCCTTCTTGTTGTGTTTCTTTGAGCCTCTTTGGTTGGGTGGATTTACTTCTTCATTTACATCGTCATCTATTGTGGCTACGAGATTATCTAGGCCATTCCCAATATCAATCATCACATTGCCATTCGTGCGTTGCTCCTGTACTAGTTGGTGATAATCATCGAACGTCGGGGTAGCCAATCTTCCAGGCCTCCGAATTTTGTACACAACCCACCATGACCAAAGGTCTTCCTCGCCGCGTTTAGTACTACCCTTCATTGCTTTATGACATGGATAAGACAGATAGTACACTTGCTCAGCCTGGTTGGGAAGGATGAACGGATCGTACCCTTTTAACCTTGACGTGTGCTTAACCTCCACCAAACCTAGCTCTGCTCGACGTCTAACCCCTTTGATAGGATCGAACCAAACGCAACGAAAGAGAACAACCGATAGTTCCTTACTGTAGGAAATCTAGGCCGAGAGGGGGGTGAATCGGACTCCTAATTCAAATTTTAAACTTGTTTGAGTGATTGTTTAGTCCAGTTTTTAGCCAAGCTACCGATAGAGTCCTATTATCTAGATGCGGAAGTGATGGCACAATTAATCAACAGGAAGAGTGACTCGATGGCTCACATAAGCAATGCACAATTAAGATAATGCGAGAGACGAGGAGACGCAAACCGAGTTGTTTACCGAAGTTCGATGCTCAACACATGAATACCTACGTCTCCGTTGAGGAAACTTCTCACACAGAGAAGTCGGGACTCTCTCGTCCCTAACTCTCAATCCACTCGTGGTAGCTCTTCACCAACACATGGTAGGCAAGCTCCAAACCTTCACACAAGACGAGTTCTTCCACACACGGAAGCTCCTCGCACCCGCGGCGCCGACACATGGCACCGACCCCCGACACACGGAGGGTTTTTGTACACAACCTTCAACGGATGAAGGCGACGCACCTCTGACACACGAAAGTGACCCCCTACACACGGAGGATTTCGGTTGACATGGTCGAACGGTTGATGAAGCTCGTGGCGTGACGACGATCTCTCCGGCGGCGAAGTCCCAAGAGCTCAAGATCGGAGACCGTCTCTCACCACTACCCCTTCTCTCCCACCATAGAAACTAGGGCAAGAACACCATGGGAGAAGGGGCAAAACTTGGGGATGGATGAGAGAAGGTAGGGGCACCTTCTTCTTCCTCTTCCTCTCTTCTTCTCCCTCTCTCTCTTTCAATCTCTCAAGCACATGGAACCCTAGGTGGAGATGGGAGCCATGGGAGGAGCTCTCTATGGTCGCTAGGGCAAGGGGTGGCTGCTAATAAGGCTCTCTCAAGTTTCTCCCGTGTTTCAAGCCCCTATTTATAGGCACAAGGCGAAGCCCTAACAATGGACGGCTCAGATTCATTTTCCCGTGATTCAGATCAATCCGTCGGACCCCGTCCAGTGCTCATCGGACGCCGTCCGATTAGGTTTAGTTCAAAACTTGTACTCTGTCAGACGCCGTCTGATAACTTACAGGACGCCGTCTGATAAGGTTTAGGCCAAATTTGTACTTCGTCGGACGCCGTCCGATGGCTTATCGGACGCCGTCCGATGAGGTTCAAAATCCCAGATTTTTGGCGTTGTCGGACCCTGTCCGAAGGGCGTCGGACCCCGTCCGACAGAGGCTATGTTTTCGAGACTTAGTCGATTTTTCACCTCGAGCTTTTACCGGACCCCGTCCGATAATTGTCGGACGCCGTCCGACAGAAGCTATGCATTCAGGACTTAGTCGCTCGGGCTCACTCATTCACAGGACGCCGTCCGATGGTGGTCGGACGCCGTCCGATGAGCTTTAATTTTCACACCCCTTCGGACTTAGCCTCTCTCGCCCCCTCTCGTCACCACGCATCGGGTCTTGGGACACTTTTGTCGATTTGTGGACACGGTGACAACCTGGGTAGGGTCAAGCGAAAACTTTAGAACACTTGGACGGGAAGTTTCGCGCTCTCAGGTATTTCAGAGACTTAGCGGCTACGAAACCCTGGACAGCTGGGCCCCCGAACCTTCTCGACCCTGGGACAGGTGTACTCGCTCTAGATGGTTCGCTCAAGACTAACACCTGGCACTCTCGGAACCCCATGGAACCACGGCTGATATTTCTGGACCTGTGCTCAGTGGGACCCTGCAACTAGAGAGATGTAGTCGAGCCAAAGACGCACACAAGGAAATCAGAAGAACTATAAAACAAAAAGATCCTTATCCTTGGCGTTCCAACTGTACGGCCTAGTTGCCATCAATTACCAAAATCATTCAGCGCATGGGAGGCTTGATCTTACAATCTTTCCATTTTTGGTAATTGACGACAACACCTGCAAATCCAACATGACAAAGCACAAAGCACAAATACAATCTCTGGTGCAATGGGTTAGCTCAAAAAACTTAGCATGCCAATGTACGTATAGACATGAGCTCCCCCTAAATCAATGCATACCACTTGAGAATACTATCACATCACATGGAGCAAAGCATCTCCATCCTAATCTCCATCCTAGGAGCAAAGCATCTCCTAAGATATCACCTTGTAACCCAAGGTCAATTCTCCCCCCTTTGCATCTAAAACATGACAATAATTCCAAAGCATGGATTTGCAATTATTTCTTCCCCTTTGGCATCAATGACCATAAAGTAGCAAAACATGAGATTAAGAGCTAATTAAGTGCTTTGAAAGTTATACTAATGCAAGCACGCCCACAAGTCCACCACACTCAAAAACGAACCATCTCAAGGTCACAATGTCATAATATCAATTAGAACATAATTGATAGATGTGTAATTCAAGTTATTATGACCTAGAGCAAATGTAAGGTGAACTGTAACTAGAAGTATCAAGAGTTGCTCCAAAACTCAAAAGGGACACATGATGCACCATAGCACTAGAAGATGCACTCCAAGCTACACATGCTATCACCGAGCCTATTTGAGACTAAATCATTTTGGTTGAGCTCATTTGAAAATATTGCATATTTTGAACTTTGAATTTTCATAAATTTGCCATATCTCAAACCATAGGCGACGCCACCCAGCATGACACTGAAGATGAACATATCGGTCATCCAAAGCTCCCCCTCAGTTCATGCCCAATGCCATGGCAAGCTATCTCATCAAGGAGGCATTGGTGAGACAAATATGACCAATTGTGGCCTTATTCACATTTTAGCACATTTTGCAAATTTTGCTCAACTTTTCTAAAAAATTGCTCAATTTAACGAAGTAAAGACAAGTGCAAAATGGAAGAATACAATCTAGACTTAGAAGCACATGGTTAACCAAAAAGTTTAGAGCAATCAAATGAGACTAGAGGCTATAGCCCTCCTAACACATGCTCATGGCTTCCAATTGCATGATATATTATGTTAAGCACAAGTTGAGCTAGTGACAAAGTAAACGCATGCTATAGCTATCAAATTCATGTGATAAACATTTAGGCAATGGATATCATCCAGTATAACAATCAAAGCACCTAAATGCTCAAACTGGCTTCAAAAGATTTGCAGTAAATGATATAGCCACACGACCGACTCAGGCAATGTTTGACTTGTCTAAAATGTTCAACTTATTTCTCAATTTGCTGAATCGTGCCTTATCGAGTGGCTTGATAAAGATGTCGGCAAGCTGGTCCTCCGTCCGCACATGTTCGAGCACAATGCCGCCCTTCGCCACATGATCCGAAGAAAATGGTGACGAACATCAATGTGCTTGGTCCGTGAGTGTTGGACCGGGTTGCACGCTATCTTCACCGCACTCTCGTTGTCGCATAGGAGAGGCACATGGTCAAGTTTAAGCCCAAAGTCAAACAGTGATTGTGTCAAATAAAGAAGTTGTGCACAGCAACTTCCTGCCGCTATATACTCAGCCTCAGCAGTAGATAGCGCTACGAAGTTCTGTTTCTTTGACGCCCATGACACAAGACACCTACCCAAGAAGTGACATGCCCCGAAAGTGCTCTTGCGATCAATCTTGCACTCGACATAATCTGAGTCAGAATAGCCTAGGAGTTCAAACCGCGCACCCTTCGGGAACCAAAGGCCTATGTTAGGTGTGTGCTTCAGGTATCGAAAGATTCGTTTCACAGCAGTCAAATGCATTTCTCTAGAGGAGGCTTGAAATCTAGCGCACATACACACACTAAACATGATGTCCAACCTAGATGCAGTCAAATAGAGTAGAGCATCAATCATGGAACGGTAAAACTTTTGGTCGACATGTTTACCTTCTTCGTTGAGGTTGAGGTGGCAGTTCGTCCCCATTGGTGTCCGGATTGTCTTGCAGTCACTCATGTTGAAGCGCTTGAGTAGGTCGTGGATGTACTTCTCCCAGCATATGAATGTCCCGGTCTTGAGTTGCCTGATTTGAAATTCCAAGAAGAAGTTCAATTCGCCCATCATCGACATCTCGAACTCTTTACTCATCATGTCGCTGAACTCTGTGACCGAGGACTCATTTGTGCTACCGAATATGATGTCATCCACATAAACCTAGCATAGAAACAAATCTCCATCCACCACCTTAGTGAAAAGAGTCGTGTCGACCCTTCCGACGGTAAATCCCTTACCAATGAGAAAGTCTCTTAGCCTTTCATACCATGCCCTGGGTGCTTGCTTGAGGCCATACAAAGCCTTCGACAGTTTGTACACATGATCAGGGTGTTGTGGGTCCTCGAAGCCTGGAGGTTGCTCAACATATACCAATTCTCCAATGTAGCCGTTCAAGAATGCACTCTTAACGTCCATCTGCCTAAGTACAATGTTGTGACATGTTGCAAATGCCACAAGCAGCCTGATAGCATCTAAACGTGCCACTGGAGCATATGTGTCTCCACAATCTACACCCTCGATCTGTGTGAAGCCCTGAGCCACAAGTCTAGCCTTGTTGCGCACCACCACTCCAAGTTCATCTTGCTTGTTCTTAAATACCCACTTGGTGCCTATCACATTGTGGTCCTTTGGCCTATCAACCAGCGTCCAGACTTGATTCCTCTCAAAATTGTTCATCTCCTCATGCATCGCATTAATCCAGTCTGGGTCACTCAGTGCCTTTTCCACTTTCTTTGGCTCAAGCTCAGATAAAAACGCCGTGTGCTCATTGAAGTTTGCCAAAGCAACGCTGGCTGTCCTTGACCTTGTTTGCACACCTTGAGTCAAGTCTCCAATCACTTGATCAACTGGATGATCACGAGCAATAGTGTGATGAGTATTGATCAATTAAGGTGGTAACTCGACTGACTGTGCATCTGGCTCATAAGCTGTCTCTGCCTCTGAATTTGACTCCACACTTGAGCTATCTTGAGGCAAAGCTCCCCCTGAATCTGGCACTGGCTCAGGTGTGGGGGTGGTTGAACTGTCTCACTCTCCTTTGGAACCTCAACAGGTCTTACATCTCCAGCTGGTATCTCCTCCACAGCCCTTGCCAACTGCTCACCATCCACATCATCCAAGTTCTCATGCTCTCCTTGACTCCCATTAGACTCGTCAAACTTGACATCACAGCTCTCCTCAATCAAACCACTGGACTCATTGTATACTCTGAAAGATGATCCCCTAGCTGAGAAGCCTAGAAAGATCCCAGTGTCGCATCTGCTCTGAAACTTGCCCAAGTGCTCCCGCTTCTTCTTGATGTAGACCTTGCAGCCAAAAACTCTGAAATAGGAGACATTGGGTCGTCTTCCCACAAGCAGCTCATAGGATGTCTTCTTCAGGAGCTTGTGAAGATACAGCCTGTTGATGCAGTAACAGGCTATATTGACTACTTCAGCCCAGAATAAATATGAAGTTTTGTATTCATCTAACATTGTCCTCGCCATCTCAATGAGTGTCCTGTTCTTCCTCTCAACCACCCCATTTTGCTGAGGAGTGTAGGTGGCTAAGAACTGGTGATCAATCCCTAACTCATCACAGAACAGCTCAACAGAAGTGTTAGTGAACTCCGTTCCATTGTCACTTCTCACGTTCTTGAGGGTACAATCAAAAGCATTTTGGGTTTTCTTTACAAACTTTTTGAAAACATTTTCAGTTGGAGTTTTGTCAGGTAGAAAGAAAACCCAATTGTATCGGGAGAAGTCATCAACAATGACCAAACAATAAAGATTTTTCCCGATACTCACATAGGTTGTTGGCCCAAAAAGATCCATGTGTAAAAGCTCGAGAGGTCGAGATGTAGACATGACATTCTTGACAGGGTGTGAGCTTGCCACTTGCTTGCCGGCCTGACAGGCACTGTAAAGCTTGTCTTTCTCAAATGTCACATCTTACACCCCAAGAATCAACTCGTTTTTGAAAAGTTTCTTCAAATTTGCCATGCCGACATGCCCAAGACGCCTATGCCAAATCCAACTAAGGCCTTGTACATTTCAGCTTAACGTAGCGTAGCGTAGCGTAGCGTTTCAGCAAAATTTGAAAGTATTTAAAGAGATGTTTAAATATTATTAAAAAAATAATTTAAAAATATTTTTAGGATCTTTAAAAGGAGTACTAAAAACCCGACAAAAATCATTACAAATTACTAAGCCAAATAGGCTATATAAAAAAGATAAATTTTGCAGAAACGCTACGCTACGCTACACTAAGCTGAAATGTACAAGGCTTAAGAGAGACTTTGGCGACAAGACAAATCGAGACGGATGCAGCAGGCTCACTAAAGTTCACAAGAAACAAGTTTTCAAACCGAAAGCCTTTGAACACAAGTTTTTCATTTTTGTCCAAAACCAACAAGCCATCGGGTGAGAAATTACAATGGAACCCCAAATCACATATTTGGGCAACAGAGAGGAGCTTATAGCTCAAAGTTTTCACTAGTAGCACATTGTCAATTGAAAGATCTGAAGAAATTGCTACCTTTTCAACTCCAAAAACCTTGCTCTTGCTTCAATCTCCAAAGTTACCTTGGGGGGAATCTTGCCTTCCTCCCCTATTGAGGTGAACAACCGGGGGTTGCCGGTCATGTGTTGGGTGCACCCGCTGTCGATGATCCAATGGCACCCACCACTCCGGTAGTTCACCTGTCATGAGAAAAGATCACTTATGTGACTCAGTGACCCACATAGGAGGTCCTGAGGGTTAGCCTTCAAACTAGAAGCAACAGGAGCAAATCGATCAATCAATGACTTGGGCACCTAAACATGTGCCTTGTGCTCATTCTCAGACTTGAACCCAACAAATCTAGCAGTCAATCTACCTTGAGAATTTTTCTTTAGCAGGTAGTAATCATACAGCTCAGCATGTGCTCTAGAAAATCTCGGCTGTGTGTGATTAGGAGTGTTGCGGTTTTGATTCCAAGGAGGATTTGTCCTACCATTGTTGCGCTTAGGAGTGCCATTCCAAAAGTTTAACCTAGGTGAATGCCAAGTGTTGTACCTAGGACCTTGCCAGTTGTTGTAATACTTAGGACCATTCCAAGTGTTGTATCTAGGATCATGCTATGTGTTGTGCCCATTGTGCATCCTAGAAGTATTGTTGCTAGTGTGCAAATTGTTATCATGCCTATTCTGAGTTGGATTCTTCTTCTTCTTAGGGTAGGCATGATAATAACTTTGTCTCATAGTAGATGCTCGAGGAACACTTGATTTCTTCCTCCCTTTTGGCTTCTCGGGGATAAAACCCAAGCAACCCTTTTGGGAGGGTTTTCTTTGTTCCTTGAGCATCTTATCCAAGGCCAAGCTACCCTCATAGAACTTCCCAAACCCCTTATCAAATTTATCAAGCTTAAACTTTAACTCAGCATTTTTAATGGCGAGCTCCCTAGCAGCGAGTGCAAATTTGTAATTATCAGGTGTACACACTAATACATTACTAGAGGAACCGCTAGAAGACGAAGCCAACACATTGCAATCATGGGTAACATCAGGACAAGCAAGAGTCAAATCAACGACAGGTGCAATAGTAACAGAAGTAACAGGCATAGCAGAAACAACATCCACAGCATCAACAGATGTAGTATCAACCAGCTGAGCAAGAGGCAAAACAATTAACTCATCATTCTTAACCAGAAGTGTCTCATGATTCGCCCTAAGTGTATGATATGTACTCATGAGATCATCTAGGGATTCATTCAAAACATCGCGCTCTTGTTCTAGCACATTGCACTTAGATGACAAATTTTTGTTAGAGTCTAGCAAAATGTCATGCTCAGATTCTAAACTATCACATCTAGTGGCAAGATTCATACACTTAGTTTGCAATGCAATCAAGGTTTTACCAAGCTCTAAATTCTTAAGTGTCTCTTTCTTATAACGCTCACAAACTTCCCTAAGATAATCACGCATGCCTTCAACATCCACATCAGAATCAGAGTCGCTCACCTCGCTATTAGGTCGAGCCATCAGGCACTTCGAAGTGCCAGCAGGAGTTGGTGAAGACTTTACCGGTGTAGAGGAAGTAGTGGAAGAAGACTCGTCATTATCAGAGTACCACTCTCAAGACTCAGCAACCGCTGTGAAGCATCTTAGAGTGAAGACTGGAGGAGGCACGGACTCAGCTATCGCCATGGTGGCCAACTCTTGATCAGCTGACTCCTCCTCATCTCCTGAAGCTGACGTGTCACTGGAGCTATCATCGGTCACCCACTCTCCCACAAAGGGTAGCTTCTTGCCTTGTGAGGAGCGACCCTTGAACCCTGACTTCTGAGGATTCTTCTTCTTGTAGTCATTTTGCCTTGGCTTCTCGCCGTCGCCCTTCTCCTTTCCTTTGTCCTTGTACTTGGTATTGCCCTTCTGTGGACACATTGAAGTGATGTGTCCCTTCTCCTGACACTCATAGCATCGATATGATGCATGGGTATTTTTGCTCAACTTCTTCTTGCCTCCATAGCCATTTCTGCTTATGAACTGACTAGCTTGCTTCATAAACAAGCCGAAGTGTTGGAAGCCATCCTCGAGCTCATTCCATGTCATATCACCACCATCCTCAGCTTGACTTGACTTGTGACCATTCTGTTTGGATCCACTGGCCTTGAGGGCGATCACTTGATTCTTTGCTGGAGCAGGGGAATCCTCAGGATCATTGAGGAGCATCATCTCATGTGCGGTGATCTTGCTGACCAAAGCTGTGAGTGCCAACTTCTCCACATCACCACTGTTGGTGAGATAGGTGATGATGTCCCGATAGTCCTTCTTGGAGAGGATCCGTAGCATTTTCCTGCACACTTCATCATTTGCAAAAGTGTGACCGAGCCCCTTAAGCTCGTTAAGGATGGGGTTAAGCCGAGTAAACATAGCATTGATATTTTTATTTGGAAGCATTCTGAATTGATCATAACGCTCCTTGACAACCACTAGTCTACCCTCCTTAACAGCTGAGGTGCCCTCGTGAATCTCAATGATTGTGATCCATATCTCATGTGCACTAGTAAGATTGTTAACTCTATCGAAGACTTCCATACTCAAACCACAAAACAAAGCGTTCATGGCCTTAGCATCGGTCTCTAAGAGTTTGGTTTGTCCGGGTGTGGGAGGTACATCATCAGTGAGTGTGATACCATGAGGAGACTCTACGACCTTCCAAACATCCATTCTCATGGCCTGGAGAAATACTTTTATGCGCAACTTCCAAAAGCTAAAATTAGTGCCACTAAATAAAGGAATTTATTGACGGCTACACTACCCCCGTCGGCCATCTCTATGCGGTTAAGCAACTAGAGAACCTGTGCTCTGATACCACTTGTAAAAAATCTAGGCCAAGAGGGGGGTGAATCGGACTCCTAATTCAAATTTTAAACTTGTTTGAGTGATTGTTTAGTTCAGTTTTTACCCAAGCTACCGATAGAGTCCTATTATCTAGATGCGGAAGTGATGGCATAATTAATTTTCCCGTGATTCAGATCAATCCGTCGGACCCCGTCCGGTGCTCATCGGACGCCGTCCGATTAAGTTTAGTTCAAAACTTGTACTCTGTCGGACGCCGTCCGATAACTTACAGGACGCCGTCCGATAAAGTTTAGGCCAAATTTATACTTCGTCGGACGCCGTCCGATAAGGTTTAGGCCAAATTTATACTTCGTCGGACGCCGTCCGATGGCTTATCGGACGCCGTCCGATGAGGTTCAAAATCCCAGATTTTTGGCGCTGTCGGACCCTGTCCGAAGGGCGTCGGACCCCGTCCGACAGAGGCTGTGTTTTCGGGACTTAGTCGATTTTTCACCTCGAGCTGTGTACGGCCTAGTTGCCATCAATTACCAAAATCATTCAGCGCATGGGAGGCTTGATCTTACAGTTACTTCCCTCGAATACTAGTTCAGTGATCTCCTCTAGTATACCGTAGTACTCCGTGCCATCTTCCCCGTAGCACAGTACACAACTGTTGATTGATTTTAAATTAGGTTTCGACCTTTCGTGAATTACCGATCTGAAGCGAAAACCGTTTACATCATAAGTTCCGTGTACTTTTACGCTAGTTCTAGGTCCACGCGACAGAATATGCAGATCGTTGTGTACGCTCGCATGCGTCGTGCACTGTTTCATAGAAAAAATCAAATTTAACAAACTATGTCGGCAAAAACTTAAAATGTTAACAGGGTTACGAAATCATATATACTTACATGTTTCCAGAACCAAACTATGAAGTTAGGACGTCCAGGTCCGGCACCCTCCTTAATCAACTTTGTTCTTTCCTCCGAACTGGGTTCATTCATCCCTGTCCATTCGCTTTGTATGAACTGATTCTACATGTCCCCCATTTCTTCCATATTATCGAACACGTACAATAGGGCAATCAACCTTCTTTCCGTGATAACTCTCGTCGTTTACTTTCCCCCACAGGATTGCCTTTCCCAAGAAACAATTTTAGGTCGGATTGAGGTTTGCTGCAAACTGTGTTGTATCTTGGTACCTGAATATTGACATTGTGCTCTCTCGCCAAATATTTATTGCAAAAGTGGGTTATCTCCTACATATATTATGATTCTGCTATCGAACCTTCGACGCGAGCCTTATTTTTAACGTTTGCCCTAACCCTTTTAAGGCGACGCTCCACAGGATACATCCACCTATACTGAACGGGACCTCCCAACCTGGCTTTGGCAAGCAAATGAATCAGTAGATGCTCCATTGGGTTAAAAAATCCGGGAACATATATTTTCTCAAGCTTACACACAAGCACAACAATCTCCTCTTTGAGCTTAACCATCTCGGACCGCTTTATCTCTTTAGCACATAGTTTTCTATAGAAAAAACTCAATTCCGCAAAAGCTCTCCATACGTCTTCAGACACGTAACCACGAAACATGACAGGAATGAGATCACGGATAAATATATGAAAGTCATGGCTTTTCATGCCGTGTATTTTTCCTTGAGCAACGTTCACACCACAACCAATATTTGATGCGTATCCATTGGGGAATTTCAACTGTCCTTCAATCCACTCGAGAACTTCTTTCCTTTGTGTGACTGTTAGGCAGTACAAAGCCTTGGGCTTCTTTGACCTTCCTTCTATGAGGTTCATTGATGGTCGACTGCATATTTCAGCGCAATAGAGACGTGCTTTCACATTATCCTTACTCTTGTCAGGAATGTCGAGACTAGTACCAAAGATTGCCTGTCCCACATTCATTTTTTGGTGCATGACATCGAAGTTGTGGGGCAATAACAAATCCTCCGCATAAGGAAGCGAGTATAAGCTGTACTTGTGCGTCCAATGGTGGGACACACCGTAACCCTCATAAATTCTATTTCTTCCTTCCACCAACTTTGATTGCAAATCTTTGATGTCAGTTACAGTCAGTCGCGGACGTTTTTGTCCTTTCACAACAGTGTCTCTTCGAAACGCATTCCTCTGTTTTCTAAAGGGATGATCCGGCTTCAGAAAAGCACGGTGGCAATCAAACCAACACGCCTTACCCCCGTGTGTTAACTGGAAAGCGTTTGTATCATCCATGCAAGCGAGACATGCTAGCTTGCCGTGCGTGCTCCATCCTGAGAACATTTTGTATGCCGAAAAATCATGAATAGACCACATGAAAGCAGCCCTCATACGAAAATTGGTATTCGTCTTCCTATCGTATGTGATTGCTCCATTCTCCCATAACTCTTGCAGCTCTTCGACCAAAGGTCTCAGGAAAAGATCCAGATTGTTTTCGGGATTCTTTGGACCAGGCACGATGACGGATAGAAACATGAACTCCTCTTTCATTAAATGTGACGGCGGAAGGTTCAGATGCATAGTGAACACTGGCCAACAGGAATACGACGCAGCGATCATATTGAAAGGGGTGAACCCATCGGTGGCAATTGCCAGACGCACATTTCTCGGATCAGCTGCAAAGTCCGGATGCTTCTGATCGAAGTTCTTCCATGCGTCCCCATCTGACGGATATATCATCAAGTCAACCTTTGGCCTTTTACCCTCCTTATGCCACCTCATCTGTTGCGCCGTCTCTTCGGTCATGAAACACCGTTCTAAACGTTTCGTCAGCGGGAAGTATCGGAGCACTTTCCTCGCCACACTAGTCCGACTCTTGTTTCCTTCAGCGTCCTCTACCTCGACATATCTTGACTCTCCACATTTATCACAAGACTGTTTACCCGCATCATTTTTGTAGTATAGCATACAATTGTTCGGGCAATAGTGTATCTTCTCATATGGCATTCCGAAACCACCTATCAGTTTCTTACACTCGTACCAACTGGAAGGCATCTTGTGGCCTTGCGGAAGGACATCAGACCACAACGATACGAGTTCGTCGAAACAGTTGATAGAGAAATTGTATTTCGACTTAATTGCTAACATACGAGCCACAACAGACAAAAGGGCAACCGTTGTGCTATCGTGCAGAAGTTGTTTTGCAGAGTCCAGAAGCTCCATGAAGTTAGACAACGTTATGGGTGGCTCAGCGTCCGGGAAATTATGACCGAAGTCATCCATCATATCATTCACCCGATCAATCTCATCGAAACCTTCGTCGGTTGGTGGTGGCGGTGGTGGTGGATCCGCCCACCGACTCTCCCCATGATAGACCCATCGACGGTACTCGGCCTTGTAGCCATGTGTATACAGGTCTATCTCCATCTGAGCGCGGGTTCTTTTCTTACAGTTCCCGCAATCAACACATGGACAAGTTACCCGGGTGTTTTCGTTTACAGCATCCTGAAAAGCACGATTCAGGAATATCTCGGTCGTGTCGTACCATTCGTCCGAGTGGTGTCCGTTCCGATGCCATCCTTCGTACATCCAACTCCTTTCCTCTTCCATTTGAATTGCCAGCCATCGTCGCACGTGAGGATTTTATATTAGGCTTAGGAAGGCTTCTGACGGCGTGTTCTCCGCTCAACCACTGCGGATCACACCCCTAGTCAGATTTCTATCCTGCTAGCCTATCAGCCGTGCTCGGTTCGATTTGAGCGTAGGACGCAGCAAAGAGCAACACATGGGGATTACCCAGGTTCAGACCCCCTCGCGGGTAAAAGTCCTACTCCTGCTGAGCCTTAGCTCTTTTCTGGTTGTGGTTGAATGGAATATGATTACAGAATGCTTGTGAACTGTGTGTTCCAAGCGCACCCCCTCCTCCCCTCTCTCTCCGTTCCTTTTATACAAGCCTTGGACTGGCGGAGAGAGCCGGGGTAGGCAAGACAAGATTTCAAGATAATCGACAAGACACGACAGAGAGACAAAACGCGCCGCTTGCCACGCCGAAGCGGCGCTGCCTCGCATGCTTCGCAAGTGGCCTCTGGCCCGCACAGACACACCGGTGAGACTGCGGGCGGGGCCCAGCCTGCTCCTCTTGACGCGGACGGCCATCTTAAGCAAACCTTCTCTCTGCCGGTCAATTCCGCTGCGCCACAAAGGATGTACCGCCGAGACCGCGAGGGTCATCAGAAGCGGTAATCATCTCTTCACCGTCTATCCGCGCGTGATGTCGCGTTAATGCGCTCGTCCTTCGCAGCAGGGAAGCCTTCGCCGAAGACTCCTTCCGCAACGCCTCGCCACGTGGGCCCGCTGATACCGGGAGGCCTTACGCTGCCGGGGGGCTCGCCACACGCCCGCCGACGATGGGGCCCGCCCGACGCCAGCCGACGGGCTCGCCTACACGCTGGGGCACGGTCGCCCGCCGACGTGTGGGGCCCTCGCCACGCCATTGGGCCTGATCGCCGCTTGACGCTGGGGCCCGCCGAGTGCCGAGGGGCTCGCCACGCTACTGGGACTGATCGCTCGCCGACGCGTGGGGCCCGCCTGGAGCGCTGAGGGGCTCGCCCACGCGCTGGGTCCTGATCGCCCGCCTGACGCGTGGGGCCCGCTTGATCTTCTCAGGACTCTTTGTACCTCGGTATTTATTACACCGACAGCTTCTAAACCCACCTACGAACGAACGCTCGAGCACACGTTGCGCTGCAGTCCCGGACATCGAGACGAGATTTCGGTAGCATAACCCTACGGGTTCTCCTAGTGCAACGATGGCAGGGAGTCAATAAAAACTCCGAAGCATTTATGTTATGCATAGGAGAACCACTTAGGGTCATGCCGTCGAAAACCTCTTCTCGATTTTCCCGGTACCACAACGCGACGTGTGCTCGAACGGTCATTCGTAGGCTGTCCACTGGGACGCCCATAAGAGGGCTCCACTGGACAATTCGGAAACGCTTGTCACATCTCGTATTAGAGCACAACGAATCACCGTCTGTGTTCCATACGAGATGTGCCGTTTCCGAATGGGTGACGTAAGGCTAGGTGACATCCACTAAACTTATCCACGGTAGCTACCTAATCACACAGAAAACAATTTAATTTATTTCTTGAAATACATTTTGTATTATTGTACTAAATTTTTAATTACATTTTATACTATTTTCCTAAATTTTTAAATATATTTTAAACTATTTTTAAAACAAATTACTATTTTGAATATTTTAATTAATGTTAATCATGATTATATTATAATTAGTCTCGACTAAACATTATTGGCCGTCGAACACTATCAACATTTGAAAAAAAAAGCCCAGAAAAGTACCTCGATGTTGTTGCAGAAGTTCACGGGGTGGCCGGCGGGATGAGGCATGCGCGCGGAGGCGAGGAGTTAGAGGCGTGGAGGCGGCGGCGGAGCGGCGCTGTGGACAATGGACGGATAGGGCCAGCGGTGGAGCGATGACGGAGAAGGCCGGGCGGCGGGCGAGGCGCGGTGCTGCTGCGAGGCGGCGCTGGCGAGACGGCAAAGGGCGGGGAGGCAACCTGGCGCCAAGGGAGAAATCGGCGGGCGGGAGGTGGTCCCAGCGGCAGCGACGAGGCGGGCGCCATGGGCGTGAGGCAGCTAGACGACGGAGGGAGGCGGCGGCGCGCGGCAAGGATGCGGCGCGGCGCGAGGCGCGTGAGGCGGCTCGGCGATGCGGCGTGGAGGAGGCTCGACGGCGGCGGGGAGGCGCGCGCGCGGCGGAGGCGGGTCGGCGGGGAGGCGGCGCGGCGCTGCTGCGTGGAGGTTGGGGACTTAGCAAAATCGCTAAGTCCCCGAGCTCGCGTGCCCTCTATAACTAGACTAGTATTGACGGCTAACCCTAGGCCGTCGACACAACCATGTACAAATTTACAGTATCGACGGCCTCTACTTAACCGTCGACACAGTATTCGTAACGGCCGCCTTAGTGTCGACGGCAACAAATCAGCCGTCGATGCTACTCATCTATGTCGACTGCTTGTATCTGGCCGTCGACACTAAGCCGGTAGCCGACTTCTCAGTATCGACGGCCTGGACCCAAACAGTCGACATACTCGTCGGTGAAGATTGTCTCGACGGCTTGTGCGTAAACCGTCGACACTATGTATCCCGAGGGTTTCCTTTGACTACCGTCGAGTAAGGTCCATAGTATCGACGACATAAAGCTATGCCGTCGATAATGGTGCCTGTCTCGAGGGCAGCCCCCAAAGGGCATCAATGGTCAAACCACTCTGTTTAAATTTTATAAATTTTAAAAACCTAATTTCAAATGTTCAAACTGTTCTATGTTACTTTTTACTGCGAATTACAAACCTGGAAAAAAAATCAAAAAATTTAGAACTTCATTTGAAATAACCCCTTTGAAACCTAAAGCTTTCCGGAGAAGTTCACCTAGAGTTTTGTATTTCATGTGAACAAAGCAACGTTAACCATCCCATTTCAGTTTAAATTATTTTTATTTGTAATTTTCAAATTAAGTTTTCCTCACTACTCAATAATCGATACCCGCACGCCCGCGCCTAGCAATTTTTTGAATTTTTGACTACTAATATTGAAATTCAGAAATTTAAACATTATTTAGTACTATAATTAACAATCAATATCTGTTCAATATTCCTCAATTCAAACATGACAAAAATACCTACTAAAAAAATTAACAAAATGCAACATTCCTAATTTTAATTTCAAAATCATAGCAATTTTGAACAAATATTGAAATAAAATTCAAACAAAAAAGGAATAGGAAAAAATGTTAACAGTATCGACGGCTTATTGTTAACCGTCGATACTGTTTCCGCCTGTATCGACGGCCTCACTGCTAGCAGTCGAGAAACATAGACGGCGTTAGCCTAGACCGCCTCTCCGTGAGCCTTCCCCGAGAAAACTCGACGGCTTCAATGTGGCCGTCGATACTGACCCGTTCGCTAGCGTAGTGTCGACGGCTTATCTATGGCCGTCGATACTAGGTTGCGGGTATCGACGGTGGATTCTTGGCCGTCGATTTAGTATTTGGCAGTCGACTCTGTTTACGTTTCCTGTAGTGATGGCTTCTAGGTTGTCGAGGAATGACCTACTAGAATGTTGCGAAAATGGACTGGTCCGGTTGCCGTCGACATTGGGGTGTCATGTGCCGAGATGGCGACCGCACCAATAGTCTCAACAGTGTTTGCCGAAGTCGTTGAGAATAGTACTCTCGACGGTCATGCCATCAAGAAAACTTACTTCTCTCTACTTCATACTCACTCACGATGATTTATTCTCGACGACCTGTCGTCAACAATTTAAGGTGTTGTCTCCTGTAGCGATGGACGGTGCAATTGAAGAAAAAAAAATCCGGCACATGCATGTGTGATGTATGTAAGCTAGCATTATCAGCGATGGTGTTATGATTCATATCCTAACTGTGACAAGACTGGACACCACATCAGCTAGCCTGCAGGGCCAGCTTTAATTTGCCAGAATTCACTAGTGTTAGTGCATGGAGCTCTCCAAATGCCAGCCAAATTATCGCTTATTCAGAACGCATGAAAACGGAAAAGGCAGATATGCAGTACTAGAACGTAGGGCTTGGAGTGTGTTCGTGGAACAAGCATACTTTCCGGATTTTCTTTAATTTGCGCGTCAAAAAAATAAAGTCATCAAGGGGTATAGCGAACACAGTACAGTGCGATGAATATTATGGGACATCGATCCATTCCCTTGCTTATCTAATTGCTCATATCATGTTAGTTATCTTTTGTACTACAATTACGTATAATGTGATGCGGATACACAATGCTATATATAGTAGACACGCATCTCCTTTATATACACAACCCCTCTCTATAAACACTAAGCACTACAGAAATCCAAACTATTAACGCCGGTCCGAAGAAATTAAGTTGACGTAAATAAATCGGCTTCGGATCGACATAAATACATTGGATTTCTGTAGCTAACTCTTGTTGGAATTTGGCCCATTTGACCCATCCTGAAAATACCAAAGCATATAAAGAATAGTACCACCTTGCTAGTGGGTGGGTGATTATACCAATTTATAAGGGAGAGCTACTAACTCCCCTTGTCATGAGGCACATGGGGAATTGGAAGCTATTTGCTAGAGTCACACGCATGCGCGTGCGCGATTACGCGATTTACCGGGTGACTTGCGACTTCGCGAGTCGCTGTGCCGTGGATAATTCCTAGCGCGCTATCTCCTTTTTATTTTTGATTTATCCGCTATAAAGTAACTCCCCGCGCCCGAATTTTGTGGATCGAACGAACGGCGTGCAACGTGCGTCCGCTCTACATGGGGAGGCAGTTACGACTCCGAGCATAAATCCCCTGGAGACGTTCAGGAGAAGTCACTCGGTTTTCCACTCGCGTTTCCATCTGCTGTATTGAGTCCTCGCGCGATCTAGTCCCTCGTCAACCTTCCTCTCGGCGTGCACCAAGAGGAGGGAGAGCGGGATCTCCGTTCCGATTGCTGCCTTGAGACCTGCATGGGAGGACGACAATTAGGTTTTTGGGCAGCGCTTTCGCGTGACCGCTCGTGCCGACGAACCTCAACGTCGACTACTTCCTCTACGGCCGGACGTCCCCTCCTCGCGTTCTCCACTTCGTCGATCCCTACGTAAGTTTTCCTCTGACTCCAGTAGCCGCGAGTGCGCGGCTAGGGTTTTCTTGATATCCAAAATGGATTACCTGTTGTGTGCCTGCTTGTTTTTGCATCTGTTTTGTCGTATAATTAATTTCGGAATTGGTATAATGCCTATATTTGCAACAGCTCTATATATATATAGTTCCCGTCTATAATCAACTACGAAATTACGTCACAAGACTTAATTATAAACAGCTTAATTAGCAGCTTAGAGACAGAAGAGAGTATTGCACAAGCTCTGTGGACGTACGTGGAAACTACAACAAAGTCAAGCTATTTATGTGATGCAATTTTAACGGTAGCGTGGCTTCAAGAAATCATTATTCATCCTGTATAGATCTTGAAGCATGAAAGGTGGCATAGCTCTGAGAAAGATTCGCTTTACGAACATGCCTTCATCGATCCACCTACTTTCTTCTCCAACCACTCTTAACCAAATCATTGTCCTTTTCTTTCAGTTCACTCCTTTCCTCACAGAAAAGATCACACTCTTACTGGCAGCCTCTAGCCTAATCTTAACAAGTGCATATAGAAAACTCATAAAAGCCACAACAACTAGGTTGAAAAATGCGGTGAGAGCTACAAAATATTCCATATCTTGGTTACCACAATCTTACGTTGGAAAGATCGGGTGATATGTAAATGTGTACACAGTTGTTAGCATTTTTTTTTTTTGAATCAAAGGGCAGGAGAGCTGCCATCTATTGATCAAAGCGAGGAGAGTTACAGATTGGGGGGGATTGGACCCTCCCCCCAAGGACACAAAATAATGTTTAATTGATTACATGATTGTAAAATTGGCTTCCGCGGCTATCCATAGCCGTAGTTCGTCGATGAGATGCTGAAGGAAGATGACTCGGGGCCGCTCAATTTGGCGGAAAATCCGGTTGTTACGCTCAAGCCACAGGTGCCAGATGGTCCCAAAGATTATTGATAAAGTACCAGGCGTAGCCCTGCCTTTGAGTATATCCTCGTTCCACCAGGCTAGGACATTGGATTGATGTCTCCAGAAGGACGGGGTGATGGTTGAGGAGTCTGTCAAGAGAGCCAGATGTTCCCAAATGAAGGCGCTGTAATCGCATTGGAGGAAAAGGTGTTCGGGTGTCTCCAGATTGCGCAGGCACAGCTGGCAAAAGTAGGCATTTGGTAGGCGCCTACGTTGTAGAGCGTCGGACGTCGAGACGCGTTGAAGGAGCAAGAGCCAAAGGAAGAACCTGCATTTTGACGGAGCCCAGTATTTCCAAGCACGTTGGATTGCCAGCTTGGGGCAGCGGCCGATGAATTGTAACCTGTAGGCGGATCTGACAGAGAAGGACCCGTTCTTGGAGAAGCGCCAGCACCATTGATCAGCCACACCCGCAGAGAGTGTGCTTTGAGACAGCCGCACTAGTAGGGAGATGAGTTCCGGTATCATCTGGGCGGTGATCCTTTGACCGAGATCGAGCAGCCAGTTATTGTTTGTTAGGGCATCGCTCACTGACCTGTTGTTCCGTGAAGAGGCCGAGAAGAGTTGTGGGGCCAAGACCTTCGGGGGGAGGCCAGAAAGCCAGGGGTCCTCCCAGAAGGAGACCGAGTTGCCGACACACCATTTCCCTGACAGTGTACTGTTTTTTTTTTTTGCACTCAGCGTAAGTTATTCTATATAACCCATGAAATTTTTTTTTTTCCCTCAGTTCCCAGAACTGGTGGCCTGGTGGGACATCCTAGGCATCAGTTTGTTGGACAGATTGATTAATTAGCATCAAGCCATCAACCAACCATGATTCGCTTGCTTTGCACGCTGTTCCAGCTGGTTAATCTCATCCATAAGGGTAAATTAAACACAGCTTTCTTGGCAGGGAAAAAAAAAGGAGGCGAAACCCCACATTACGTTTTGTTCATCCGTAGCATCCGCAACAGTCTCAGAGGACAGAGTTGAATTGTCCCTACATAGCCCTTTGTTGTACCTAAGACCTTGCTACAGATTGTGCGATTGCAGCTGTTGATCTTGTGAGATTAATTAATTTCTTTCATGCGAGCTTGCAAGCAAGAGGATCTGGCTCCGGTACTGCTCTAGTTAACTCTTTTGTTTGTTAATTGTGAGCTGGAAGTGGTCACTCGGTTGTTGGATCAAATTACTCGGTCGGTCACAAATATTTATCACTCGAAGTACGTGCAAATCAAATTTTTAAAATTTTAACTATAAATATTTTTAAGATCTAGTGCATAAATATTATATGTGTATTTTCGTCCTTAAGAGTATATACTTTCATAATATTATAGGATTTATGTGTTTTATAAATAAATTGTACTAGTAATTATATAGATGGGTAATCGACGATACAACCGACCCCGCACAAAAAATTATGGTACAATGACTTCATCGGCGAGCGATAATTGGTGTTTACTAACACTATTACAAAACACTTCATTAGTGACGATTTCAAACTTTCATTATTGTCGGTTTATGAACCAACACATAATAATAGAATAATAGACATTTGTGCGTCTAATCATCTCTCTTTGCCAGTTTATGGATAAGAACTGTCATAATTTTTTTAAAAAAAAGATAAATTGGTGCTAGCTAGACTAGCTACTAGTTACATCACTCTAGTGATCTACATCTTTAGCTTGTCATTGATGTCAACGACTAGCGCTTAAGGGTTGGGGGAGTTGTTGCCATTGTCGTCATCGGAGGGCACAACAGGGTTGTTTGGGAGTTGTAGAAGGCATCGGACCCTTCCATCCATCCGCTCACCTCCTTTTCTTCTATGACTCCTCTACCTTCTTCATAAAGGTGGGCTTCTCTTCCCATCTGTCTTCTCATATATGTATTAATCCGTGCTCTAGCTACATGTGAGTACCATCTTACTCCGTAACTAGAAGAACTGTCCAAACATTTAAAATTTGACATGGCTAACTTATTTTTTTTTTGTAAGTACATGAAAAATCATGTGCCTAAATTCATTTCCTGGGGTCAAAACTATATGCCATGGTATATATATTTCTGGACAGCATATATACACACAATAAAATTGTTTGAGATCCCAATGATTTGGTATTTTAGTTATACGAATATGACAATGTTAATTATTTTGCTTTTGAGAATTTTCATTTAGCATATTGTATACAAGCTAGCGCCCATCAGTTAATGCAAAGGATAAGCTAGTTTCATCTGTCCCGGCCCCCGCCACACGTCTATCTCATCTCATCTATCTCTAAAAAAACACATCAAGATTAATACCGACCTCCGTTTGATATATAGTAGATCGATCGCTACTCGCTAGAACCAAATGCACATATAAATCACGCAGCCATCATCGACCATCCGATTAATACGTGCCATCTCGCCGTCGTCCTCATCTGAGAAGAACTCTTGGCGAGCAGTGCAAGGCAACCCCATCTCCCATAGAATTCCTACCCTACACCAAACCGCCGCTAGGTTGCTCGTCGCCCTCACCAAACCCATCGTCTTCCTCGATCCCTCCCTCCTCCACCATATCAAGATCCAAGAATCGACGTGCAGCAAGGGTAGAGCCCTAAAGGAGGAAGCTTTCGGCCATGTCGAGCCCCACCCACGGACGAAAGGCCTTGAAGGCGAAGCTGCAGAGCTTCCTCAGCGTGCGGCTCCTCCTGGTCGCCTTCCTCGCGGGGTTCCTGCTCCTCTTCGCCGCGCGCACGCTGTCGTCCGGCGGCGGCGGCGCCGCCGCGGGGAGGCCGGCGCGGGAGAGGGCGGAGTGGGAGGGGGAGGGGGAGCCGGAGGAGGGGTGCGCGAAGCTGCCGGCGGCGGTGGCGGAGGCGCTGGTGCACTACGCGACGGCGAACTCGACGCCGCAGCAGACGGCGGCGGAGATCGGGGTGTCGCTGCGCGTGCTGCGGCGGCGCGCGCCCTGCAACTTCCTGGTGTTCGGGCTCGGCCTGGACAGCCCGATGTGGGCGGCGCTCAACCACGGCGGCCGAACCGTCTTCCTCGAAGAGGACGCGTCGTGGATCGCCAGCGTGCGCCGCGCACACCCGGGGCTCGAGTCCCACCACGTCGCCTACGACACCCGCGTCGCCGACGCTGAAGAGCTCCTCCCCCTCCGCGACCACCCGGCCTGCACCGGCGCCTCCGCCGGCCTCGCCGGCGGCGCCGGCGAGGCGTGTCGCCTGCTGCTGCGCGAGCTGCCGGCCGTGTTCCACAAGGTGGAGTGGGACGTGATCATGGTGGACGCGCCGACGGGCTGGACGCCGGAGTCGCCGGGGAGGATGGGCGCCATCTACACTGCCGGCATGGCGGCGCGAGCGCGGCGGCCGGGGGACGGCGCCACCGACGTGTTCGTGCACGACGTCGACCGGCCGGTGGAGGACAGCTTCTCCAGGGCGTTCCTCTGCGAGGCCTACCTCGCCGAGCAGGTCGGCCGGATCCGCCACTTCGTCATCCCCAGCCACAAGGAGAAGGACGGCATGCCATTCTGCCCCGACCCTTGACTTGCACCGATCCCTTCGCCATCTCCACATCCATATCCATATCTTGATTCTTGCGTGCTTGATGAGTTCATCCATGCATCTTGTTCCAAGATAGATCATAGAACGCCCTCGGAGGCGACGCTAGGCGCGGTCGCGACCGTCCGATCGGAAACGAACGCTCGAGATTGGCTGCAGGAGTTGTTGGATATGGGGTGGTGGTGGTGCATCTAATATGTCTCGGATGGTTGCAGCCTTGCAGGCAAACCATTATTCTTGGCTATATTTCCAATAGATTTTCATCTGCATTTTAGTTTTTTTTTTGTTGGGTGGTTAATTCAAAAGGAGATGTCATCTGGAGTGAGTGAGTGAGCGTTGGGTAAGGCACATGCTGTCAATTCAGAGATATCTTTTTTTTTTGTTACAGAAATAATACTATCATATACTAAGTGGAATAATATCTTCCATACTACTCCATGCTGAAAATGCAGGGAGTTGGCAAAACGAATCTTATTATTGATTGATTGAAAAGGGATTTTGACACGTTGCCAACACACCACGGAGTTGAATTGCTAAATATTCCACCTATTTTCTCTTTTTCTTTTCTTCTTTTGAAATTTGGATGTTCTAAGGAAAATTGTGAGGCTGACCTGATTTTGATCGCTTGGAGTTCAGTGGAGTACGTGACCTACTCCCTTCGTCCCAAAATAAGTGCTCTTCTAGCTGCACAGTACCCTAGATTTCTCTCCTTCTATTATAAAGTATCCCTATATTCTCCTCCCACCACTATAAAATATTCCTAAATTCTCTTCTCACAATTATAAATACTATAGATTCCCACCTACATATATTTATTCTTAGTTTTTCCAAAACAACTTTAAAGAGCATCTTTTCTGAGACGGAGGTAGGATTCGCCAAGGCAGTGACCAGCCTGCCATTCACATGGCCCGAGTTGAAAGTCACCTTGGGACTCGGGAGTCATGCCTACTAGTACCGGTGGTACACCAGTTCCGTACAGCCGTCCTACGTACGCTCAATGTACAGCTAGGCAACAACGTTAACACTTCTTTTGGGGAAGCTGCCCGTGGGTAAACAGGCCAAGGGCCCCTTTGATTCCCGTGAATTTCAAAGAGAAATACTCCTATAAGATTATTTTTTTAAAAAAAAGTCTTATTTGAGTTTGTTGAACTGGAAGATGGAACCTCTCTTCAAATTTTGAAAGATTTATAGCATGATGATGAGCACTATCCATACGCTAGCCATTTTTTTCCCTTCTAGATTGGATGGGCCTTTGACCTTGCACGCGAGTTTGGTTGAGTCCATGGATGTAGTAGATCCAAAGACCATGAGCGGGAAGTGAGTGCTGATTACATGTTGGTCTCGGGGAAGCTAGATCGTTGTGAGACATGAGATAGTCAAATCAGAGCGGGTTATAATAAGTGGTATCAAAACTTTAAGTTTTCAATCTGAAACGTCTCTATGGCCACGTAATTATAGGGTCGGATACAGAGAGGAAAATGATGAAATCTGGTTCTATGGGGATATGAAAATATGAAAAGATTTGTAGGCCTTCTCTGATTTAGTTGATTCAATATCGGACCATGATCAACGTTTTGCATGCCATTGGAATTTCACTGCAATCTCTCTCTCCCCCGTGTTAATTATGTAACCAAATGATTCTCTTTCATGAATTTTTCTATATATATTGGGCGATTAAACATATCTTTTGAACAGTTATATTATGGTTCATTACGGACTCGTATCATTGCCAAGGCAGTAAAGATTCTTCTGTGCTTCTATGTTTCTTTGTATGTGTTTCTTGCGATGGTTAATCTCTGTTGTACTTCTAAAAATGTAAAAAAAATCTTCTGTACCTTTGTGTATAAAAAAAATGTAAAAATGTTGGGTATATAAATATGTAGTACGTTCGGTTCAAAAATATGTAGCAAGTAAACACTTGTCCATCCAGAATTGGTCCTATCAAAATCTCTGTTGGATCTCACTTCACCGGTTTATACAAGTTTCACGATCTAAAAACAAATCCAATCTGCATTGCTCAGTACTAAAATTTCGTGCTATCGGCTCCCTGCCAAAAAGTGATCATTCTTCACTACCGAATTTCAGAATTGAGCCATTTTTTTTACACTTAGAGCATCCCCAGCATGGTCTGCATCTGCGGCCGGCATCAGCTAGCTAATGCACGAGCGCAGCGCCCGCCCGCCTGCATGAGTCTGCACTCGTTTGAATCAATCGCGCGCGCTCGTTCACATGGGTGATGCTACAGTGTTCTAGCGATGCTGATAGGGTAGCTGCTGCACATGCTCTTAGGAGCTAGGAAACATTTATGCACCATGATGGCAATATCTTTGGCACTGTATTGCGTGCAAACGGGGTTGCACGTGCAATCCGAGCAAACGGCTGATCGCGACCTTTCAAACAACATCCGACGAACACCAGCTAAGCAGATACGCGCAAGAGGAATTAATGATAATCACACGAGCCTGATCCCCACGCACGAGCCGAGACCCACACTGGGCGCCGTCCCTTCCTCCCTCCTCATGAAGCGGCGCCTTCCTTCCTCCAGCCGAGCGGCGCCGGCGTCCCTCTACGCGAGCGCCGCCGCCATCCCTCCGATGAGCGCCTCGGTCTTCCTCTCCAAGCGCCACGGCAAGCACTGCCCTCTCCAAATTGCTTGTAAATCATGTAGTAGTGGTGCTCCAAAATGGCCAAAATCTCAAGATCGACTAGCCCACAAGCCCGCTCAGTAGCCTGTATAAGCTGCACCAACACCAACACATGTGGGAAGGAACTTTTGGAGATGAGAATTTGAAACAAGGTATTGCGTCGACAAACACTAGTTTTACTTTGCATCCAGCTGATTCATGTTGACGATGTGTTTCTGACTTGTACAAATCACTTATCCCTTTTGAGACTTGGAAAGTTTATTAGAATTAATGCAAATGTTCGCCATTATTCGTCGATGATGAACCAGAATTAATGCAAATTAGCTGATTCATGTTCTTTGTTGCCCTACTGATGTACATTGTACCTTATGCATGTAGCTGCCATTTTTGCAGCGGAAGGTCGTTCAGTTGAATGGGGGGGGGTGCAGCGAAAGATTGTGCCGATGTTAATCCTGCAGTGAAGGCTGTCTGTGACTCATGCTTAAGCAGAAAAGATATACACAGCGACAGCGGCACCACCAGATTTTTCATATGTTGTGAATTTTGATGTGAATTATATGCTTGTGAACACCACAGCCAGTGAATCCTTATTTGGCTTGTTTTTTGTAATGAATCCTTATTTGTTTTGTATTTTGTAATGCTTTTGTCCAGTTTTTTTGTAAGAGAGTTTGTACTTGCTTCAATTTTTGTATGCAAATTTCAAATTGTTTGTATATGGTATCTCCAGATTTTGTAATGCTAAAGAGAGTTCAATATAAAACCAGAGAACTGAAAAGAATTTAAGGCATTACATCTGAACATGGTTGCACACCGCTGAAAAACAGAGAATCATCTTTGAATCTTCAGCTAACTCAAATATGGAAGATCATAAAGCTCCTGTTTGGCTTCGGGCTCTGTGTTTATCGGAGATTTGGATGTCTTCACCTCTAATTTTTTCTGTGTTGATCGGCGGCGGCGTCATGGCCGCTCCTCATGGCACAGTATGGCGGCAAGATCACGGGCAAAGAACGCCACGGCCGCCATGCGGTCTCATGGCGTCAAATAAACGAGCGATCGGGAGGACGAGGAGTCTGTTTGGCCTCACGGGCGTCGGCTACGGCGAGCTCTCCGGCGGTGCCACGCGATCGGGAGGACGACAAGTCCAGACGAAGGGATGAGGAGCTACGGGCGTGTGGCTCGGCTCGCGCATGGGGCTCAGGCTCGCATGATTAGCATTAATTCCTCTTGCGCGTATCTGCTCGCCTAGTGTTCGTTAGATGGTGTTTGGAAAGCTGCGATCAGCCGTTTGCACGGATTGCACGGGCAACCCTGTTTGCACCAGATACGGTGCCAATATCTTTTTGTTCTTTTTTATCTTTTAGTTTAACTTTTTCAAAGACAATATGTGTACATCCCCTGTTAGAAGGGTGATAGGATGGTGACTTGCGTTGACTTGGCACCAACATGAGAGTGTTGTACATGATCTAAGTTATGGACGTTTTTTCCTTACGAGACACCAATTTTTTTAAAAAATGAATGAAAACAAATACAGAACAAAAATAAAAGTCCTTGCTAGTTGCTTCCACTCTCCTAAGGCCTAAAATCACGAGGCCCAAAAGGCCCTCTGCTCGTGGTCTCCAAACTACAGTCGTGTCCACCACCGCCGGAGCTCGAAATGGCTTCCTCCGCCGCCCGCCGTCTCCTCCTCCTCCGTCACCGCAATCGTTGCCCCCTACCCAAATCCCACCTCTCCTTCTCCTCCGCCGCCGCGGCCGACGAACTAGACGGCGGCGGCGGAGGACGCGTCAAGATCTTCGACCGCGACCTGAAGCGCCGGCACCGGGACCGTGCGGCGTGGGCGATGCGGGAGACCGACGCCCTCGCGGACGCCGTCGCTGAAGACCTCATCGACCGCCTCGGGGACTGCAGGAAGGCGTTCCCCTCGGCGCTCTGCCTCGGCGGCTCGGCCGGCGCCGTCCGACGGTCGCTTCGTGGCCGCGGTGAGCTTCCCGAACCCTCGCTCCTTGTTCCCGTTCACCAACCTCTTCACTTCATGTGTGCTAATCACTAGAGTGAACCATGTGTTCTTGAAGACTACAATTTTCACTCCGCAATTATTTCCTACCCAGAACTTATTGCTGATATGTTGCAACTCGGTGAGCTAGTTGATCATGGACTTTGGGTGTTTGTGTTCCAGGGGGAATTGAGAAGATGATCATGATGGACATGTCAACCGACATGGTGAGGAAGTGGCAAGCGTTGGAGAATGATGCGGACGATGGGCTCGAGACACACTTCGTCGTTGGAGACGAAGAGTTCCTTCCAATCAAAGAGAGGTAAAGATCAAGAGGAGCAATGTTTACCTTTCAGTGTGTCAGTTGCTTTCATGTATGCATCAATAAGAGTAGACTGCACTTAACCCAAGTTCGTTTTGCTGAGATGGTGATGTTTCTGCTGCACCAGTTCATTCTGGAATCAACCACCAATCTAACCCTGTTCATTGTGTTCACTTGATCCACCTGCACTTAAAAATACCACCTTTTGTAATTTAAATATGAGTATGCACATCATATTTTTGCCTTTCCACCTCTCTACTCAAACAAAATGTGCTCTTTTCTCCAGTTCCATAATGTTCTTGGTAAGTTCATGCATGAAAGACAATGTGTATTTTCTCTCTATATCTAAAATACAAATTATAATGTTTTCTTGTCTGATTTTTATACTCATGCTTGGGTGAGTCAATTATTTTTCTAAAACAATTCCAGTTGCTAATTCCCAAAATTAAAAGTATAAACAACAGGACAGCATGATGATCTTGCTCAGTTTTACCTTTTTATTAATGTGGTTCTTGGTTTTTGTAGTTCACAGGATTTGATAATAAGTTGTCTTGGGCTTCATTGGACAAATGATCTACCTGGAGCAATGATACAGGTATTTTTTATTTTGAAACCATTTCTGTATAGTATAGTTTGTAATATTCAACTATTCACCATTGAAATAAACTAGCGATGATTGGTTATCCTTTTCTGGCAGTGTAGGCTGGCTTTGAAGCCTGACGGCCTTTTTCTTGCAGCACTTCTCGGTGGAGAAACTCTTAAGTGATTACCTTTCAGATTTTGGAGAAATTCGAAATTTGCCATTTATCAACATTTCAAAATTATCATCTGACTTGTCTTATTTCGGATGTATCAGGGAACTAAGGATAGCTTGCACGATTGCTCAAATGGAACGTGAGGGTGGCATTAGTCCTCGAATGTCTCCTCTAGCACAAGTAAGATTCCTGCTGTCCTGATCTTAAGTTTGGGCCAAACAAGATATTGTTTATGCTTCCTTTAGATCTTTTTGATGTCATCCAGTTTCTGATAATCACTTTCATGACATTTCTTTTAAGTGATAGGCGATGTAGCCTTTTATTACTGCTAGATTGCATGCTGCATACACATTGTTGCTTTACCTTGATGCATAAACTGTAAGTTCATTCTGACGGTGATATTGGGTTGTGCTTTTGAAGGTCCGTGATGCAGGAAACCTTTTGACAAGGGCAGGCTTCACCCTCCCAGGAGTTGACGTTGAGAAGTATACGGTCAAGTATAATAGTGGTTTGTGCTGCCTCAACTAAAAAAAAAAAGTTTTTTCCTATGAGTAGTGTGTAGCGGCATATCGCTTATTATCCTGATAACTGTTGCTGCTTTGTCTACTAGCTGTGGAACTTATTGAGCATCTTAGAGCGATGGGGGAAACAAATGCTCTCTTTCAAAGAAATCCTGTGAGCCTCTTTGTCATAATACTTTTTACTGAAAATGGCTAAATTAAATGAATTTAATTACCTGGAATTTTAATTTTAATTGGTTTCCTATTGTCAGATATTAAAGAGAGAGACAGCATTGGCAACTGCAGCAATTTATCAGTCAATGTTCGGATTAGAAGATGGAACTATTCCAGCATCCTTTCAGGTTTTATAATGTGTGATTTCTCAATTTATTTATCAGAAAGAAGGATAAAAGATTTGCATGCATTAGATAACTTAATACAGTTCACAAACTATGAATCACCCCATAAAATGATCCACAGATTCTGCTGCACCACTGGTTACTAAATGTCTGAAACTTCTTGCACAGGTAATTTACATGACTGGCTGGAAGGAGCATCCATCACAACAAAAAGCTAAGACAAGGGGTTCTGCCACCGTTTCATTTAGTGACATACAGAAACAATTTGGTTCCAACCAAAAATGAACTGTATCAAATGATAAGCAGATGCTGGCACCAAGTTCATTGTGTGCTTTGGTATTGTTCGTTTCCCTGTCTCCTGCATTTGTTCTATGTCCTATGATTTTTTAACCATTGCCCCCGACCTGTTATGCAGAAATCAACTTATGAAGAAGGAAATGAAATCCCCTAGTGGCTTCACAACAATACTTGAGTTTTCCAAGGCTTTCCATTTGTAGGCAACAAGTATGTTCTGTTGGTTGTTGACAAAATTTGCTGGAGAATCACTCGTTGCATCTGTCATGGTTTTGCTACAAATGAGTCAGTGCCTCTGTACAACTGATGTTACTAGCCATTACAGACTGAGACTTGAGTCGAGGGATTTTATAACCCTGCGAACTTCTTCTATAGTGTCATCCACCATGAGTCCCAAAGTGGCTGAACTATGTCGTGGTACATTGTTACGTAACACAACAACTGTCGTTGTCATTGATCCTGTGTAAGTACAAACAGGCTCTGCAATTCACTTTTTCTATCAAGAATTTAAAATTTGTTCCGTTTTTAATTGGTGTGCTGTTGGTCTGGTAGTCCTACGTAAACTACTGCAAGAATCTCTGGATTTTGTAAGTCGCTCTTACCATTAGTCCACCACTACACCAGGCTTTACAATTCAGAGTGGAATTGTATTCTAGTTTGCTTATGGTAACAATGATTTTGCACCTATCTTTCTGACTAATTTTTAGTTTTTTATCCCCCTAATTCCAAGCACATAATCATGTTAAAATTCTAAGAGTCACCTACACAAGTTTCCAGTTATTCTGATATCTCGAGTGTACCTCAGTTTTTTTATGTATCTAAAGTCTAATCAGAGAAAAAAGATGAGGAATCATAATGCAACAATGAACTATACATTTAGGTGTTAATCTAAAGGTGAAAGGAAGAAAACCTGCAAAGTCATGCATGCTCTGCAGTTCCCTTTCATCATTACTATGCACTCTTAAATTTTACAAGGTAATATCCTACCCGAGAACCCACTGTTACATGCTAAAACAATTTTAAAAAAGAAAGACTGTTTAGGGCTTTTCAGAGCATCCGCAGGAGGCTCGGCATCAAGCCGGCCTGCATCAACGCGAGTGGCGGGCGGCAAAAAATTTAAACTCGCGCAGACTCAGTGGCAGGTGGGAGCGCTGCTACACGCGCGCGCGAGCAGTTTTCAGCGTGATGGCGGCGCGTGATACGGTGCCTCCTGGGGATGCTCTCAGAGCTTGAAATGAGCTGATGACTACAGGTGATGGGGCATTCTAGTCATGGAAGGCTTTGAAGGGGTGGGGGCCTGGGGTGGAGAGGGAGCTCTGAACTCTGGTTGATGTTCCCAGATTTCCCTAGGACCTTTCAGCTGCTCTATCCTCTCCTAGCTACCTGCTTGGCTTGCCTAGGCGCGCCTTGCGCACTGCTTCTTGGATGTGCCTCTCATGCTCCTTGAGCATGTCCTCGATGTTTCCTCCTGGTGGCATCAATGGCCCGGAGTGATGGATCCTTCTGAATTTCCTCCCATGGTTCTGATCACAGAATGGCAAAGGAGCAAACAATGTGAGTTGGCAGAAAAAAAAAAATCAATGCTTGCATGTTTGCATTAGGCATGCCTTCACCTCTGGGATCTTCTTGTGAGAAGAAGCAGGCATATCAAGGGGATGATCCTGGTCAGTAGCATCAACAGCACCCCGCAAATCTGTCACGCCCAAATGCGGTATGAGCGACTGCGACGACCCCTTTGTCCTCATGGTGGAAGAGGCATTGGCGACACGAACGGAGCTGCAGGCGCGACCAGGCACCGTTGGATGGTTGGTGTTCCATGAAGAACCGAACCCAGGGACCTTCGCCGAGGTTGGCAGCGCCCGAGGCTCCACCCGGAACCCTGGCACGCTGTCCTCTGGGTTGAACTTGTCGCTGTTGCTCTTTGAGCTGGTTTGTGTCTGCTGCTGCAGGGTGACGGCCAAATGTTCTGATACGCACCTTATGTAGCCAAATATCTACTGAACTGAAAGCTCTTGGAAATGATTTGGAATGGCCATGACACGCACCTTCAGTTCAGCTGCAACATTGGCAGCACGACTGGTTACACGCTTCTCATTTCCTGGCCTGACAGATTCAGCTCCTCGCCCGCCAAGAGCGGCCTTTCTTTGCCTGCAAGATGAGCGCAAAATCTCATTATCACATTGATCTGCCAAGAAGAAGAAGAAGAAGAGGTGATATTGGCAATGTGTGTACCTCCGAGCTTCCTCCTGCTTCATCCTGACATCATACTCTTTGCTTGGTGGGAGTTTTGGCAGGTCTGAAGGGTCACAGGCAAATGGCTCGGTTCTGAAGAACTGGAAGAGGTTCCAAACATAGGATGAGTGCTACAAATCCAGAGCCGGTTTCGCGAAACAAAAGCTTTGAGAGCTAGCTAGAGCTCTTGGGGATTTCTTGGGAGATCGAAGAGGGTGAAAAGGCGGCGAGACTTACGTCGCTCTGGAGAGCTGAGGAGGCTGTTCCGCGAGCTTCTGGCTCTAATGAAAGCAAGGAGTCTATGAGAACTAGAGCTGAAGGGGGAAAAACTTTGAAAGTCTCAGCAACACACCGCCGATACTGCTGCTGAGGCTTGAACATGGCTGTCTCTGGCACCTTGGATGCCTGGCAGTAACCCTCCATTGGCGACCCACAGAGCTTGAAGATCCTGTGAATCTGCTCCACCTGGCGCGGCAATCCGTCGTCGTCATCGTGAAAACGGCGGAAAATGAGAAACCGGCATTGGCGGACACAGGAGAAGCTTCAGTGGATCACCTCGGTTCTCCCCGGCATGATCGGCTTGCCGGCGAACAGCTCGGCGACGATGCACCCGGTGCTCCACATGTCGACGGCGGCGCCGTACTCGGTGGCGCCGAGCAGCAGCTCCGGCGGCCTGTACCACAGCGTCACGACGCGGCTCGTCAGCGGCTGCGGGTTGCCGGGGTCGCGGGAGATGGCGAGGCCGAAGTCGGCGATCTTGAGCGTCCCCTCGCCGTCGATCAGGAGGTTGGCGCCCTTGATGTCGCGGTGGAGCACCCCGTTGCTGTGGCAGTGCTCCAGCCCGTGGAGCAGCTGCCGGACAAAGCACTTGATCTGACCACCGCCAACACCACCACGACATCCCAAAGATCTCTCAATCACTTGCTCGGCGGCGTAATGGCGGCGCGGCGAAGAAGAAACAGGAGGACGAGGAGGAGGACCTGTGGCTCGGCGAGCTTGAGGCCGGGGGTGGCGACGAGGCCGGCGAGGTCGTGGTCCATGTAGTCGAAGACGAGGTAGAGCGTCTGGGACGCGCGGGAGGTGACGATCCCCTGGAGCTTGATCACGTTGGGGTGGTCCAGCCTCCGGAGGATGTGGATCTCCCTCGCCATGAACCGCACGCTCTCCGGATCCATGTTCACGAACCTCACCTTCTTCAGCGCCACCATCCTCCCCGTCTCCAGGTCCCGCGCCTTGTACACGATGCTGTACGTCCCCTGCCCAATCTGCACCCATCTCACAAACCAAAGCCGTCGTTTCCACATCAACATCGACACCGTCTTCAAAATGCAACTTGGATCGTCGTCGGTTGCCGGATGCCGGATGGACGGTTTAGGTACCTTGTCCAGTTTCTCGAACGAGTCGGCTCGCCGGGGCAGCCACCCTTGGACCGCCTGAGGCGCCACGCTTGCGAGCCACGCCGGCCAGCCGGCGACCACGTGCTCTCCGGAGAGGCCCTTCAGCTCGGCGGCGTTGCCGCTGCTGATCCTGACGTCCAGGGCTACGACCACGTTCTTCGCGCCGAGGGCGCCGGAGCTGCCGTCTCCCCCGGCCTTGGCGCTGGCCGCCGTCGCCGGCGGCGGCGGCGGCCTGTTCTCGGAGGCGGCGGCATCGGCGTCGTGATCTCTGGGTCCTCTGGAGCATAGGCAACCCATAAGCGCATGCGACACTTTCTTCTTGAAGGAGTGGATCAGGCTGAGAGTAATCTTGGTGGTGTTCCTTGCGAATTTCTGCGCTCCACAAGAAATGACCATCGCCTGAGCTTCCCAATCTTGGTAGCACAACCTTCAAATAAACAAGGGCTTTCACTTTGTAGATAATTTTGGAAAAAAGACTACAGTTTCATTGAAAACTTTGGAGGTATCAAAAATGAATAATTAATTTTGCTAAGAAATTGAATGATTAAGGAGGCTATACCACTCCAAAGCTATATGGACGTTCAAGGATTTACTACAAAGTGTGTCAGTAACATATGGAACGGGACCCACGCGTTCATTAGCACGTTAAGTAGCAAATCCTCAATTGCACTTTTGTGAGTTTTCTTACTTCCCATCATGTTGCATGATTATAACAAATATGCCTAAACTGGTCATGATTTGTAACCCAAAATTCTGTAATATTAAAAATAAATGTACAACACTGAACGAGACCATAAAAAAAACTCACCTTCGGGAGGCAGGAGGAAAATTTCAGCTTGGTGTTATGGGACATGCCAATAACAAGAGCCAAGAACCTGATGTTTGTCTGATTTTCCCTCTCAAGAAAGCAGTGGCGCCTCCACTGCCCATTTCGGTTTGTCGACGGAGAGGAATGGATATGATGAGAAACAGCAATGCAAAATGAAATTGGATTTAGAACAAAAGGTGGAGAATTCAGTTTTGGCAATTCCCTTTCTCTTTCTTTTGTCTAACATAATGCAAAAAAAATGGAAAAAGGCTAAAATGGAAAAGGAAGCAAACCATACTCTAGATTTTACTGACGACAGAGTACTGGAAAATGAATGGACGGGAGGAATAGGAAGGAAATGGATGGGAGGATTTCGCGGGAGTTAAAAATAGTTAACTGCCTCGTTTCTTTTCTTAAGAAAATAGTCAGTGTTTATGTTTCTTATCTTTTATACTCGTTTCTTTTATGAGCAGAAGGGATCCACCGTCATCTGTTAGATTTATAGCCCCATATATCTTAAAACATTTTGTGGCAATGTACAATAATTACATGTATCTTAAACTGTAACACCCCGCTCTTAAACAAGACCCAGGATGCTACTAAATCCAACAAGCACAAGAAATTTCGGCAGCATAGCATCTAGAAATTGGACATCCAAGCACAGTAATTACAAGATATACACATTATATCACATTATAAATAGAACAAATGCCACCACTTGACACTCAAAGGCTCCATGGTACTAGATGAAACACGGATTCTCAACCTGGACTCTTCACATCCACAAACCAGATACGGGCATCAAGCTAAAATATAACACATACAACTAAATTGGTAGGATAAGTTCATGTTGCAATTACTCCCTCCGTATCAAAATGTTTGTCACTTTTGACTTTTGAATAAACGTTTGACCATTCGTCTTATTTAAAAAAATTATGTAAATGTCATTTATTTTGTTGTGACTTGTTTTATCACTAAATATATTTTAAATATGACTTTTTTTTTAAATATTTGTGCTAATTTTTTGAATAAGACGAATGGTCAAACGTTTGTTCAAAAGTCAAAAGTGACAAATATTTTGATACGGAGGAAGTAGTTGATTAGGTTATCAGATCACTAACATTTAATCATAACTTCTGAGGTGTGAGTAGAGAAGTGAACTATTCCCATTCCCATGCATCATGCTTCGGCGATCACCTAAAACATAAAGGCATAAGCGTGAATTGAAACTCAGCAAGTACAAAACAGCGATGCTTAAACAAAATTAAGCACAAGCCCATTAATCATAATTATCAATTCCCGCTCCACTCTATCAATACAATACAATGCAATGCAATGCAATGCGATGCATCATGACCTTTGACATTGCGCGCACCGGTATCTGAGCATACACCCGTCGGTGTATCGCTCTAACTCCATCCCGTGGAGGTGCTCACCGTAGTGAGACTTCCTTGCCATCCCGTGGGGGGTGCCTACCTCTGTAGGTCTTATCAAGAGTACGCCGGATTAGTCATATAACCTTTCCATCGACCGGGTCTGTGGCTCACCGGACTAGTCGGCTATATGACTTTCTCACCGTCCTGGCTCGTATGCATGCTTCCATGATATGTATGAATCATAAACAGATAATTGTCTTTACCATCATCAATCCATCATCATCATTCACCAACGCATCAGCATCACGTCAAGGGTATTAGAGCAACATATAAAGAATGCACGATGCCATAAACCGACATTCACATCATTAGTCACACATATTACCATAAGCAATACATATTACCATAAGCAATGCATCATGTACTTGCCTCTTTTACCAAAACGTAGTAGAAGGACACAACGACGAGGCCGACCCCAAAGCAGGTCCTACATATAAAGGCATGTTATTCATACATGCAAGTAACATAATCAAGCCTAAGGCAAACATAAAACTCTAATCGTTTCCTAGCTAGCCCATTAGCTCTCTGGGTCTAGAAGGCCCAATAAAACGATCTTACCCCGCTTTTAAGTAAATTATTCATTAACCAAGCCCATCTAGTAATCCATTAACAGAGTAGAAATCTCGTCGTCGCGACTTGCTCTACACAGCAGCACGAAAACAACCTTTTCTCCTAAACCGTTCATCTGATTCATGCGTTCTTAGACTCGTTAGAAAGCTAAGAACATTGTCCAAATTCTTGGTTCTACGACCAAGCTCTAAATCCCGATGGATAAGACTCAAAAACAACTGGAAGCTCGCTGCATTAGCTCACCCAAGAATACATGTAACAAACTACTCGAACCATGGCTAGCCCTCATAGATCGGGGCCTAATCGACCCAAAAACAATAGAAATTGCAGTAGTAGGGTTAGGAAATCGTTACCCCTCAACATTGCATTGGCACGAAGAAAACCCTAGCCCCTCCTTGCTAGCCCGGTCGTCCCTCCCTTCTTCCACTTCTTCCACACAGCCGACCTCTCCCCTCTCGTCCCTCCTCTCCTCAACCCGCCCCCATCCCTTGCCTCCCTTCGGCCAGGACAGGGAGCACAGAGGGAGACAGAGACGCAGGGGAGGAGAGGGAGACAACGGCGGGTAGCTTGCAGCGGCCGACGGCTAGCGGCGCCCCGACGACGACCGGCGACGAGCACCTAGGTGGCGGCGAGCAGCAGCAGAGGGGCGAGCTTGGAGAAGGGAACGGGAGGAAGGGGCACGAGAGGCAATTGGGGAGCCGATCCCCTTGCCCCTGCCGTGCTCCCCCTATAGGGAGGTGAGGTGGGCTGGGCTGGCCGGCCCAGCTCAGCCCACTTTCTTTTTTTTTTTCTTTAGTATTACATAAACACTACACAATAAGTACATCTATCTTAGTATTTTGTAACATTTTATCTGAGGCAGTTGTTTTTTGTAAAAACCGTTTATGAGCAACTCGTGAGTTAACTATTATCAGTTTATCACATGCAGTTCTTTTATATAACCATCTATGGTAACCTTAAAAGTTAGAATCGTTTTTGTGATATGTGGCTACCATATACGGTTGACGGTTCATTTTTTTTTTTTTGAAATGAACACTGCCAACTTTAATTACAATGGGCCGGCAAAACTGCGGCCTGTTTGGTTCGTGATTAAAATTGTCACGCCTAAGGTTAGCAGTCTGTCTAAGGTTAGCAAATGTGTGGTAGTGAAATACACCACCTCATCTTAGGCGAAAAAACATGAAGAGAATGCACTGCTAGCTGCCTAACTTTGTTTGGCGCGCCTAACCTTAGTAACGAACCAAACATCTGCCTTAGCCACTGCGGCACATCTAAACTTAGGCGTGGCAATGTTAGGCAGTGAACCAAACAGGCCTCTCACAGTTTACATCAGTGGAAAAATGTTGCTTAACTTCACAGTGAAACAAAGAGGAATTAAAGACGCTAAATACAGCAACAACACAAGTAGGAAGAGGGGGAGACCAAACCCCTTCCAACTCTGGTCTGCCCAGCAACGAAGACCAAGAGTGTGCTAGTTGGTTAGCACCACGCCTAGCAAAAACCATTTGCCAATTGGGATTACTCCCTAATCTTGTCTTAATTTCCTCCACTAGAGTACAGGTGTGAGAACGATCCACCACCCTTTTATGCACTTTGGTTCACTACTAATTTTGCCTAGCCTAATATTAATAGTTTGCCACAACTGTGGCATGACTAGCCTAACTAATCTAAGGAGGTGCTTGGTTCACGAGCACAACTAACCTTAGGCTAGGCAAGAAATTGTGGCTGGTGTTTGGTTTCTTGAGAAAAAAATTGACGAAGTTGGGGTAGACATTTCGTCGAACAAGTATCGGGCAACTATCAACCATGCAGGTAATTTCATGGAGCTACAAGTATCCGTAAGCAAGAATTCACGAATATGCTCAATAGGAGATCACAAACATGCTATCAAGCTTGGAGCAACAAAAAAATAGATAAAAAATTTAAGAATCTAACAAGAACCGATAGCCATCAGCCTCATCGCTCATGATTCCAGCTTGCTCATGGCGTTCTTGAGGTTGTATGTATAGATCAAGTGTTGAATAAATGCAGTGGAGTGTTGAATCGATGCTGCCATGCTTGGAGCAAGAGAGAGAGAGAGAGAGCAGGAGCAAGAGATTTGTGTGCTCGCGGTGTTGGCTTTTCAGATGGCTCCGGAGAGAGATGGAGAGAATCGAGATTGCCTCGTCGCTGTGCTCGAGCCTCATCACCGTCGTCTTCTCGCACAAGAGCGGGAGCCAGGCCACCGCGCAAAAGCAGGAGCCGAGCCGCTACGTCGAATCCTCGTTGCCGTCGTTGTCTCGCCGGCACGCCAGAGCCTCCTCGCTATCGTTGCCTCGTCGCCGCGCCAGAGTCTCGTCGCCGTCGTCTCCGATGCCGCATCATCGGACCCGTGCAGTGGCCGCACCGTTCTTGCCTCTGCTGCCGCTACGAGCGAGAGGGAGCACGTTGTGGCGGTGGCAAGAAAGTGCGGCGGTGAAAAACACCGCCCCAGGTTAGGCGAAGAAAACTGTGGAAAGTGAGTTGAAATTTGCCTAAGGCTGTGTGGCGAGCCTAAGCTTAGAAGGAAACCAAACACGCGCCTAAGCCACTGTGGCATGCCTAAGTTTAGTTGCGGCAAGGTTAGTCCACAAACCAAACAGACCCGAAATAAGCAATCTAGACCTATAAGAACTGATTGAGACAGCAAGCAATCAAGTAGTTTAAAACCTTCTAAAATTGCATGAGCTTCTGCTTCCTCGGGGGAAGAAGCTTGGAAAAACCAAAGTGCTGCAGCTAACACAAGACTGGGTTGACGGTTCATATATGTGGTTTTGATTTCTATGGGTGTCGATGATGGTAGTCTATCGGAGATTGTTTTTGCCTAGAACTGTGCGCGATAATATTTCAGCATTTTCACGCCCATCGAAAATTGAATTCCTTTCACATATTCCTCTCCTTTCCCCTTAATTTCCTCACTTCTCCTATCCTCTTTCACCACTCAGAGCACCGTTCTGACGTGTGCCATGCGAATCGAGGTGGTCTCCGACCATGCATGCATGCATGCACCGCGCGACTCTCCTTCCACGGTGTCACCTCCTTCCATGTCCCAAGAGCTAGCCGCTGCCGATCGCGACCATGCATGCACGGCGAGGCCTCCTCCAATATCCTCGGACCCGTCTCCTCTGCCTCCACGTGCTCAGATCTTCCGCTCTACATGTGTTTGCACCGTGTTAATCACAGATTTACTGTGAGTTGGAAGGATCTCCAATCGACCATGATATGCGCGCGGCCTGTAATTGCTTTCCAGAAAACATTGGTTATTCGACACTAATGTTAAAGTATGATCCAAATTCGTTCAAAGTTGGAGTTTGATACGAATGAGGATTCGTTTTTCATATTGGACTTATGCATGCCATAACTGACTCCAACGGTTTGCTTTTATTCGAGGACTACTAGTCCCAAGCCTATAAATATTTGATATGTTCCCATGTGGGCACCTTTTCAATATACAACAAAACCGTTAATATATTATTGTTGTCTTTGCTCGGTACGAAGGATCTATTGCAAAGTTTGCTTCTACTCCATTGATTGATCACACGTTGCAGTTTCTTTCATCTACATGTTCTTCTTTGGAGTAGTTTACAACCATGTCATTGATTTCAGTTTGTTCTATTGTCGGCGGTTTGAAGTACGTGGTGGCCACACGTGCAACTGTGCAAGTTGCTCTTTCGTGGACGTTGCTTGCCGTTTTGTGTTTCAGGTGGAGCATGTTAACTATCCATTAGATGAGTTCTTCCCTATTGTTTTCAGCACCACAGGTGGTGATGATGACTTTTGTCATTTAATTATTGAGATAGGTGGTGATGATGACTTATGTCATTTACTAATTGAGCTTTTGTTTTACAAGGTCAGTTGCACAAACTCAGACTTTACTGGGGTTATCAATTGTTGAATACCTATATTTGTTCGCCTATTTTGTTGATAGCTACTCCCTCCAGTTTGATAATTCCTGTCGTTTTAGACATGATCTCACGTACCAAGGAAGCATTAAATATCTCGTAGTAGTAATATGGTCAAATAAATGCTTGTAGCTTAGTGGTTGCTCCCACTTTCCTATGAGTTGCATGTCTAAGTTCAAATTTTGATGCTACACTTTATTTACATGCACACCCAACAAATGGTTCTAGGGTCACGTAAAGTTCTGCTTTGCAATCAATGCATCCTAGAACGACAGGAATTTTTCAACTAAACGCAAAACGCTCCAGCGACAGGAATTATCAAACCGGAGGGAGTATGTAATTAGGTCTCCTGATGTTTTTGCTTAATTTGGCTTTGCGAGAAGCTTTTAAATAAGACTGCTATGGTCTTTCAAATTAGTTCGATAGACTTGCATGCAATAATTCTTCATTGAAATTATATTTGAGGAGAACAATATTTTTTTTTTTTGCTATATGAGGGATTCCACTCAAGGTGGAGATTGTCGAAGTATGATCCAAATTCACCACAATTCGAAGTTTGTCGGAGTTTAATTCAATGAGAACCCGTTTTCATATTGGACCCATACAGTCGTAACTGATTTTATATTGGTTTCTTTTTCTTGAAGGACTCTTAGCCATCCTCAATGCAAAACGCTTATAGCAGGTGCTTAAGGAGAGAGAGTGCTGCCACATCACTAAGCTTTTATGTAGAAAAACTTATTTTCAATGCATAGAAGCTTATATGGGTGCTTAGATACTCTCTAAGCATCTCTCAGCATGGTGCTTAATTAAACATCCATACCGCTCTCTAAACATCCATGCAAGCACCTTCCCTATCCTACATGGCAAAAAAAATCTGGTTTTTTCTTTAAGCACTTGTCTAAGCACCTGCATTGGAGATGGCCTTAGTCCCAAGCCTGTAAATACACTCACGTAGCCTATGGCCTCTTGCGCCAAATGGGACCAAGAGGCACCAAACATGTAATCTCTTCTTGTATCACTTTCATGTGCCTATGATCTTTTCTCGCAAGGGTTTCAATGTAAAAATCGTATGTCTCTCGTTCTCTATTTTATGCATCTATTTTTTAAGAACTAATTCAAGCGATATCCCCTTTCCTCAGTGGCAGAGTTTTGGCATGCATAAAGTAGTGGCCATCACTTGAAATCGAATCAGTTTCATCACAAGAGGTGATCATTTACATACTGAGGCACTTGCTAAGCCTAATATCCATTATTTTCTTCAATGACTTGCAAAAATGTGCGGGGAACCATTGCTCTGCCCATGCCTTTTTCTTGACAAATCTTTACACAACATGTCAGTAATTCAGTATAATGTCAAACGAAAAGCATATGCACACAATCACTGCTGTTTGCGATCCAAACATGGAGTCGATGAACTAAACAGAGCAGCTTTCAGATCACTAAACCGTTCTGCTTCAGAAGCCCTGCCTGCATCGGTAAGAAGGCGGATGATACAGTCAAAATTCTCTTCAGATGCTTCCAGGTTGTACTCTTGCACCATGGAGTTGAAAATATTGAGAGCTTCATCATGCATCCCTGCTGCCTCACAGATTCTCAGCACCACATCAAAGGTGACACTGTTCGGCATGAATTTGTTTGACAGCATCCAAGCGAAGAGATCCAGCGCCTCCTTATGCCGCTGGTTGATCTCATAAGCTTGTATTATTGCAGTGCAAGTCATGGATCCCTTAGACTCGGTTCGATTGAAAACCCTCTGCGCAGCTTTGAGGTCTCCACACTTGCCGTACATGTTAATTAGTTCTGCTGCAACTAAAGGGAGAGGGTCCATCCGCGACTTCAACACCTGGCCGTGCAATTCCTTGCCGATTTTCGATGCCCCAGTATCAGAGCAGGCACTCAGAATCCTGGTGATGGCAACAGCATCCGGTCGGCGTTTCGACAGCAGCATTGATCTGAAGACATCGACAGCAGTTGAAGGGTCCCCGTTCTTTAGGTATGCATCAACCAACGCAGTGCAAGCCTGTACAGTCTTCTTGTCCATGCCATGGAACACCCGGCGAGAGTATTCCAAGTAACCGCATGCGCCATACATGGTGATCAGTGAAGTGCATAACGAGACGTTTGGAAGGAACCACCTCCTTAACGCGTATGTGTGGAGCTCCTTCCCCTCCTTCAATGCTTTCAGCTTTGTGCATACTGGGAGGACTGTCCCTACTGCAATGAGATCTGGTCCAATTCCATCCTGCTGCATCCAAGCTATGCACCTTAGAGCTTGGTCTGGCCTCCCATTGGACGCGTACCCAGACATCAGCGCTGTCCATGAGACAACGTTCCTCTTCTTGTTGCTATAGAACACCCGCCTCCCGGAGACTATATCGCCGCACTTGCAGTACATGTCTACCAGCCCTGCCTGGACATTTGCAACATCTTTACGATCTCCAAACCTCTTCAGCACAAGTGCATGGACCTCCCTGCCCAAGTTCCGAGCTCGTAGCTCACCGATGACTGGCACGACCGAGGTGAGCACCACTGAGTTCACCTTGACTCCGTCCTCCACCATCCACCGGAAATGGTCCAGCGCCTCCCTCTTCATCCCCTTGTGTGCGAACCCGGCAATAAGTGCCCCCCAGGCAACCACGTCCCTCTCTGGCATTTCCTCAAACACCCTCACCGCCAGCTTCACCTTCCCACACCGGAAGTAGACGTCCATGAGGCCGGTCATCAGCATCCCCGGCGCGCCCGCGAATGCGTTCTTTACCAGCATCGCGTGCGTGGCGGTGGCCATGGTCATCGACGGCGTCGCGCTCCCGGAGATGGACTTGAGGACGCAGCCGTACGTGTACTCGTTCGCGTCGGCCCCCGCGGCGCGCATCTCCGCGAACCCGTCCGCGACAGCGCCGCCCGCCTCGCCGCGGCCCCGGCGGACGTGCCCGTGGAGGAGCGCGTTCCACGAGAAGGCGCTGGCGCGGGGCAAGGCGTCGAGCACCTGGCGCGCGTCGTCCGCGGCGCCGAGCGCAAGGTAGAGCTCGACGAGCCTGGCGAGGAGGAACTCGTTGGCGTCAAGGCCGTGGACGCGGAGGTGCGCGTGGACCTGGCGCGCGTGGGCGAGGGAGCGGCAGGCGGAGAGGAGCGCCGCGAAGGCGGAGGCGCTGGCGGGGACGCCGCGGTGGGAGAGGTGGTCGAGGAGCGCGAGCGCGGAGGGGAAGTGCCCCGCGCGCGCCAGCCGGCGGAGCTCCGCGGAGAGCGCGGGCGCGTTCCGGGAGTCCGGCCGGAGCTCCGCCTGCGACGTGCGGGGGCCGGCGGCGTCGAGCGCGCCGCGGGAGGGGGCACTCGCGGGCCTGAGGGCTTTGGGAGCGGCGACAAGCTTGGCGGGGAGGAAATGGGAGTGGTTGAAGGCGGCGGCGGCGGCCATGGCCATGGCCATGGCGACTGGCCAGCTCGAGTTTTTGGAGGGAAGGAAGGAGGGTGGAGGTGGATCGGATAAAGCGGAGCCGAAGGGTAATCGTCCATTTTCCTCCAGCACAGCAGTGTGTCCCGTCTCGTCTCACATTCACGCTTCACTGTCTCGTTATTTTTACGGATGGTACTTACACCCTGTTTGTTTGAGCTTTTAGCCACAGAAGCGAAGCTCAAACAAACAGCCAGCTTTTAGAACCCCCTTTAAAGAAGCCAAAAACCATCAAAAGTCCAATTTGTATTGTGATATGAGCTTTTTTCAGAAGCTAGTTTTGTATGGTTTTTTTTCAGAAGCAGCTTTTAGAAAAGTTGCAGCTCAAACAAACAAGGCCTTAACCGTTCACCCAGTCTGCCTGTGCCACCACGACGCGATCTTTTCCCTTCTTCATGCTAGCTAATGCGAGCCACGCCTCTCGTTGGAGCTCCGCCGCCGAGCTTAGATAGATGCCGGTGAGGCAGAGATAGTCTCGAGATTTAGATCCATTTCATTTTACTTTTTTTAAGACGTTAGACCCTACCTTTCAAACAGTGAAAAAACTGAATAAAAAAACTCAAAACATATGTCTTTTCAAAACATAAATAAGTTGATAAGTTGTTAAGCTGAAAAGAACAGCACCCCAATTTTTATCGATCGAATATATGAAACTAACCCCGTTGTTGAGGACATACGATTAACAACATTAATAGGCTGTTTGGTTGGCTGTATTTACAGAGATTTGCATCTACAGATGTAGAATCTTGCATTTTTCTTGTGTTTGGTTGCCTGCATCTGGTTTTGAGCCTGGCTCTATGGATGCAAGATTCTCCATGCAGCCTGACTCTGGAGAAACACAGAAAATGAGCGTTTCTCTGGATGCAACGCATGACGGCCTCGTGTTCTGTGCATGGGGCCACAGTCAGTCACCATATCAAACCATGCATGGACCGCTAACGTGGCATGTAAGTTTTTATTTTTTTCTTTTTTTGTTTGTATCTTTTTATTAGCATATCCGATTACCGAACCGATTTCAAAAATGGATTTCTGACATTTTTTCGAACAAAACTAGACCACACTCGCTATATAAATTTTAAAATAATTAAATTTTAAAATATTCGTCTACTAAACACTCAACCAAACACTGTCTCTGCATCTGCACATCCCGTATCTCATCAGCCTGGCTGAGTCGGACGGGCCAGGTTCGTGAGAGAAGGCAACCAAACAACCTATAAATTTGATCGCCGCGTGGGTTTTAACATTAAATTCGATTGCCTGAACACAAATGACATTGGGCACCCCAATTTCTCCCATCAGTGGCATTTTACCTATTTTCTCTCCATTTTTCTCACTCTCTCCTCTTTCCCCATACATTTCTCTAGTGAACAAAGCAAAATGCCCCTGACCATATTCTTGGTTCATAAATTAGTAAATATTTTGTATAAATTTGGCTTAATGATTAATTAACATTAATAAATTCGTATAAATAATTTCAATCTGCGTACGAAAAAAAATATTTTGAGGCAAAAATCAAATACTAGGCATTTAAATGAGAAAAACTCATCAATGATCACGACAATTTACATGAAAAAATCATTAAAATTCGAGATTTTGACAACACGTCACACAACAATATTCTCATCTTGACAACAATATTGCAGATTTTAAAAACTCATCCACCAGCACATTTTGGATGCAATATTTGAATACCATATAATACAAAAAAATTTTGACAACAAATTCAACGGCAACATCTTAACAAGATACAAAGGCCTTTTTGGAGGAGCCGTCGTTGTCGCCAGAAGGGAGTTGGTTGGAGGAGCCGTCACCGTTGCCGATGCGGAGGCCAGAAGTCGCCGCCGCGGTTGTCCCGCTCGTGAGAAGCAAAACCCTACTGGCTTTCGTGAGATCGGGCTTTGGTTGGGTCCAACCATGTGGTGCACCAGTCTTAAAGCCTGAGCCAGGGGCATTTTGGTCAGTTCATTGGAGAAATATAGGGAAAAAGAGAAGAAAGTGAGAAAAATTGAGAGAAAATGTCACTGATGGGAGAAATTGGGGTGTCTGGTGTCATCTGCGTCTAGGCAATCGAATTTAATGTTAAAACCCATAAGACGAGTGAATTATCGTATATTTTTCCCATGTTTTTTTTAAAAAAAGAAACTTATCATTAAAATATTAGTATCCCTCTTACATAGAAGCCCTCATACACAAGGGTTTAATGCTAATAATCCATGATCAATCATATCCGAATCTCTCTTTGACTCCATCGCCTTCGTGAACTCTAGCAACCGCCGTAGTCAACCATATCATCATATTATTCATCCTCGTCCACCATGAAAAGCAGATTTGAAAGATTAATATTAAAAAGTAGTCGTGACAACTTGAATCTCCAACTCGAGGAACAATCTGAAGAAGGAATGACTCGGCTGGCTCGACTCCTCCAAGATCTCCGGCGTAAGAAACAGATCAGAAATAACCGGATCTAACAAATGAAGAAAGGCAAAACAAGTTTCCTTTCCTCAATTGACAACTTTATTTTAGTCCTCACCGGATACCCGAAAAGAGAAGCCTTGCTTTCAACCCAAATCACCAAGCCGGCCACGATTGCCGCATTGACTTAGGCCCAAACCGAAGCTTTGCATCTTCCTCCGTCGTGTCGACACAACGAGATTTTTTATTCACTAAAACGAAGAAAAATCACACCTTATTGCTCCGTCTGTTGACGAAGAAATCTCAGATCCCAAGTGTCTCGCTCAGATCCGTGCTCCTTCTACTCCGACAGCTGCCCGAAGGCTGGTACCGACACAAAGAGACCCCGAATCAGAACGGTGCAGAGCTCGCCCTTTTTGTTTTTTTTCTCCTAAGCCGCCGCCGCAACAACTAAAAAAAGCACTCGTTCTTTCCATGTTGTTCGAGTGGTATCCATGTCCAACCATACTGAGATGGGCAGCGAAATGAACCCGTTTCATCAAAAGCGTATTGGGTATGGGTACCTATCGGGGTCTCCCCGACCCGTTTTGACCCCTGCAGTGCAGATCCCTCCTGCTCGTGCTCCTCCCCCCCTGTCGGCCTCGCGTGTGCCTTCTGCTGCGGTTCTCCCCTTCCCCAGCCTTCCGCTGCCGCTCACCACGGCAGGTCGGCCGTCGGCGTCTAGCCGCCGCTCCCCTCTGGAGACCGCCGCGCTGCCTTCTGCTGCGGCTCTCCCCTTCCCCAGCTGAAGGTTTGTTTTTAGGAAGGATTCTCCATAATTTTGGTATTATTTTCAGGATTTTGCTTGTGAATCCCCCCTGATTTTTGGGCTTGAAACCCTAAATCGTTGACAACACTCTGCATCCGCGGGAGCCCGGGCAGCTGCCCGCCCTGCCCGGGCGGTGGATCCGCTGACCGTCCTCTTCCTGCGCGGGCTTTCCTGACCGGCGGCCACCACTCCCCGTCTTGGCAGTAGGTAGTCTTTATTCTTCCCTCGATTTTTGATTCCTTACATCAGAGCGACACAGATCCAGATCGGTCAACCTTTGTTTGATCCATCGGAAGTAACATTAGATTGATTCACTTGGTGGGGTAGGCAAATCCATGATTGAAATTGATCAATCGATCCATGGATATAATTTTCTCCATATTAATTTCGATTACGCAAATCCATGCGCGGCCAGTGTAGCCAACAACCATATGATTTCCCCCCTTTCTAGATGGGTGGTTTTCAATTTTAATAGTATTCTGCGGTGATCGTTTATTGGCACCACTTAGGTTTTTCTATCAGCAGCAATATTCTTGTGTAATAGTTTTCTTTTTTAGGAGCATCATGTTGCATCAAGAGAACAGTGAGGTTTTTGTGAAACACCACTCCGAGCAGCTTGCATGTGGCAACCTAAGGGGAATGGATGGTGGTTGCTCAAGCTCCCTCCCTGAGAAACACCATATTGCAACAGGTAATGGCTGACCACCTTTGCCATATACATGAACGCCTAGATTCTTCTTATATAATTTTTTCAAAGTCTGTCAAAAGGATGATAAAGCTGCCCAATTTGATGAAGAGTTGCTGCCTAATGTTGGTTTTTCAGAATGGAATACCATAGTTTGTCCAGTCAATACTACCATTTCGTCATCATTGGTGGCAAGTGGGGTTAAAGAAGTAAATGTCAACCATAATAAGAGATCTGCGTGCATTGACATGCCTGATGGTGTGGAGCGCAAGCGGATAAAGGAGGAAGTTCAAAGTATGAACATAGTTAAATTGCAGCCTTTTTTACATGTGCAATGTTGTCTTTATTGGTAAATAAACAAAAATTTTAATTGGGTTTATATCTTTTCCATTTCAGTTATTTCTGAGGAAGAAAACCATATGAAAGATGTTGATGTAGATGTTCCCGAGCATAAAGCTTATAATACATTTGAGACAAGAGTTGACTCGCTAACATATGAGAGTGAGGAAAGTGAAGATGAGGGTGTGGATTCACCTGTTCATTTTTCAGTAGGTCATACTTGTGTTGAAGATTACCTACGGTCTGCCAGTTTTCTCCTAAGGGAAGACATTTCCTCGTCTATGGGCCTTTGCCCCATAAGGAAGCCTATTCCTATTGGTCCAAACTATCAGGCTGAATTACCAGAATGTAAGCCTGGTAAAAGGAGCAGCTGTGTTCATGATTATGGTGATCTCTCGTCACCTTCTCACATATGCGATGGAACTGAAGATGAGAGTGACAAATGGCTTAGAAACTGTGTCATTCCGATGCCCAGTTTCAATGAATTATCTTCAACACTGAAACCTATTTACTGTAAGGAAGATTGTGATTGTTTTGTCGAAGATTCGATTGAGTGTGTCAAGAAACATGTGAGGGAAGCAAGAGAAAGACTCAAGGGTGTCCTTGGTCCAAACACCTTTGAAGCATTGGGATTATGTGATATGGGAGAGGAGGTAGCCTTGAGGTGGACGAATGAGGAGGAGCATTTGTTCCAGGAAGTAGTATCATCAAATCCTGCCTCTCTGGGTAGGAACTTTTGGGATGAACTCCCGCTTGCCTTCCCATCCAAGACTAGCAAAGAGTTGGTGAGCTACTATTTCAATGTCTTCATGCTAAGGAAGAGGGCTGAGCAGAACAGGTTTGATCCAATGAATGTTGACAGCGACAATGATGAATGGCAGGGAAGTGATGATGATGAGTTTGCGATCACAGAAAGGACTGATGAGGATTTACCACTTGAGTCTCTTACTGATCAGGATGATGGTGCATTCAATCAAGTTTGTCATGTGGAAAATATTCATGAAGATCAGTTTGACTGTGCTAGTGGGGATGCTCAACAAAATTGCGGTGTGGAGGGAGATGCGATGTCAAAAGGTCGTCTGGTAGGATCATCTGTGGACCATACTGAGAAGACCATCAGATTTGACACATATGTTCAAGATGACTCATGCACGTCATTTGAGACTCAGCATGTTGGTATTGCAAATGGATCGCCCACTGATATTGCTGAAGACTACTACAAGAATGATGGCTTTGGTGGTGGTGTAGATCATGGATACTTCAGTGGCCATTGTGATCCAAAAGTATGGGATATTGGTTTCATGAGCGGGCGAGAGAAGGATGAATTTTTCTCTACGAACAATGTCATAGAAGAAGTATTTGGAAAGGACTCCTATAAAAATGAAAATGACTTCTGTACTGATCAGGATATCATTTAAAGTCTGGGCTTGTTCTTTTTTTCCTTTTTTAGAGCAAAAGCTTAGCAGATGAGGGCTTGCTTTTGAAATTTGTACAGCAGCAGTTCTTCCTTTTGATGTCATCTGTATTTTTTTGGGTAGAGATCTCATTTCTATCTCAAATCCCAATAACATCTGTTTGAGAAATCCCAATAACATCCCTATCTCATGATTAATGGTTGTTTGTAGCCAATGTATCTGTCGATGATCTGCTGTATCTCATAACTTTCTTGATATTTTGTGAGGAATCTGATTAATGATTTTCTGACTGGAGCTCAACCTCAGCTTACTAGCTATGGGTATACATATTTGCTAATTTTCTCTATATAGGCCGAGGTGCACATGGTTTTTGCATTTGTACTTACAATTTATTTGTTAACATTTTTTCAACATTACAGCTTGTCATCTTTAAAAGAGGATGTTGCGGAGAAATACATCTGTGTTTTATTTTGGAGCGGGCACTTCTGCACTATGATCAAGGTAATATTAATTACTTGATCATAGTCTCCTTTTACTAAGCTTCTTGTGTCTTTAATTTCCTTTATTGTACAGATTGATGGATGTCTCCTTTTGCAAACCGATTTGGGCTTTCTATTAACTGATGATATGGTGTGGCACAGTTTAGAAGAGGTACCCCTTCCATCAGTGTTGTATCTGATTGCGCTGTATCTACTAATTGTTTTCATTTTGACAATCATTAGTTAAATGGAAATGACTCTTTTATGAGTAGCAGCTTTACACCAATCAAGCAACAGTTCGTGTCTCAACTTATTCTGTAAGTGCAGCATTAGCTGTGATTTTTTTGTATGCTACTTTAGCTTTAGCTAAATTTAAGTTTGATGCTGTATAGACGAATATCGATGATTAGACTTGATATACATGATACCTGCTATCTTCTAGTTGGGACGTCGTTGAAGGGTTTAGCAATTTGTAAGCTTCAATTTTAGGGGGATCCACCAGCCTGGTGTTGTTTGTTTCAATAAGTGTGCTATGCGTAATCAATAATAATAGGGTTGCTATTGCTACTTAATTATAGGCATCATGGCATAAATCTTTGTCCTAAAACCTTGTTCTTTATTCATGAATCATGAAAGCTAACTACTTTTGTTCTGACATTCTTCTCAGCAGCCTCCCAAGCTCGCTGAGATATCTCAGCTTCTGCTGCACGTCCTCCCAAAGATTTTTAAGGATATGGAGGATGAAGAGGAGGTAAGTCTCCTGCGCCCTTATGTAGTTCATCCATTGTGATGTCTTCGCATTTATCTTACAAGACTAGTCATTGAATTACTTTTGTTGTGATGTTCTTTTGAGCAGCTTCCCAAGGTGTCTCAGTTTGCGATGCCTGTCCTCTCAAAGATTCTAAAGGACATGGAGGAGGTGTCTCTCCCTCAACCTCACGTAGTTCATCTATTTTCTGTCTCTGCAAGATGTTCCACATGACTAGAGGCATTGATTTTTTTGGCAGCTCTATTATTATTCTGTAGGATGCTAGAAGAATGTACTCTTGTATAGTTGTATATTGCAACAAGTCTTTATGGCGCATAGTTTTTTGTCAGGATTGCCATTTTATTTTTGGACATATATGCTTGCCAAAAATCATTTTATTTTCTGCTGATTACTCCTACAGTCTAATTACTGTGTTGTTTTTTTTTTTTTTGGTTGCCTTTCAAGGTTTACTTGTGAACCCTGTACTGCTATAACGTCACCAGTTTACTTGTTTTTTCTATAGTATACATATAAATTAGGCATGCAAGTCAATTGCTATTCATTGAAATCTTATCTTTATTTCAGCGAATGTTGGGGACAATTCAGAATGAACTTCTGTCCAGTCCTGATGTTGAGCCCCATTGAGCGGCATGGTTCTTTTTACTAGATTGCATCTTGCATCTTGGTTTGTGATTTAATCAGCGACTGTGCGAGAAAATTTTAATTATTACGCTTGGTTTCGACTGGTTGTATGATCAGCATTGCTACTCTCGAGATCTCATTTTTAGTTTCTAATCATTAGAGGTTTATGTAAATCCATATGACTTTAATTATTCTATTTTTTTCTTTCCAAAACTCTTTAATTCCATCCATCGAGTTGACAAAAAAAATCTGGATGTCCGAGAAATCCAACTCCATTGTTCTAGAGAAAATCAACCTAGAATACATTTTGTAGGGGTTTTAGAAGACTAATTGTTTCAACTGCTGTCATTTTTCACTAAATCATTTTAGGTGTTACAAGAATATTTAGGACTTTGTTGCTCTTACAAAATCGTAGAAGAATCTTATAAAGGTCAATAATCATCTTCTATGTGAGGATGATTAGAATCACAACGGTCGAGATATTTGGGTTGTTTAGTTGTTGAGAAAATATCTTGTTTCTTTTGGTTTCTTCGTGCTGCTTGTCTTAGCTCGATAATTGTTTATCATTTCACTTTGCTTTTAAGCTTTTTATTAAGCATTTGTAATAGCCGTATGCATCTCCAGTTGATGTAAAGGTTGGAAGTTTCTTCCATTATCTAAAAAAAGGAAAAAGTCTATATTACACCCTAAATCATAGGATTTCGTCTACTTAGTCTATCTCCAATAGGCTTCTCTAAAATACCCTCTACCTAAAAATAAGGGACGGATTCTTCCCTTATGTCTAAAATAGATAATTTCTCTTCATTCCCTCGTATGTAGGATTCTCTCTCATTCCCCTATATAATTCTTCATATATGGAACGTTGTTGGAGATGGAAGAATATAAGGAGAGAATCATTTTAAAGGACGTCTGTATATGATGCTATAGGGGATCGAATTTAGGGATTATTGTTGGAGACAGCCTTAACCCCCTAGACCATAAAACAGGTATCCTACCCAGTAAAACTGTGAAAAAGATTCACATAACCCCCTAAAGGTGGTTTCGCCACTGTGGCATGCAAGCTGGGTGTTTTAGGGTTGATGGTGAAAAAGTCGACAGATAAGTCACCCTTATAGTCCCTCTACAGAACCATACGTGAGATTTTCACCTCATATGGCGCCTCGTTCAATTCTTTCGAAGTGATCTTTTTTGAGTTTTCATTTCTTCATTTGGAATTTAGGCTCTTCTATCTTCGACTGGCCATAGAGCATGACATGGCCATGACATAGCAAGGGATCCACATGTAAGACACTCTCTTCTCTAATCTCTCTTCTTATCTCTTCCCCCAATACTCCTCCCTCCCTCTAGTCTTCCCCACCCTGACGCTGCCGACCTCTTCCGCCTCTCCCCTACCGCCGCCTCCATCGGCCCCCGCCGTCGGCTTTCCCTGCGCCCGTCGCCGCCTCCACCCGCCCCGTCGTCATCCTCCCCTGCGACCGCCGTCACCTCCACCCACCCCTATTGTCGGCCTCCCCTGCCCCGCCGTCTCCAGCCTCCCGTCGAAGCCGCTTCCGCTCACGCTGCACCGCCGCTGTCTCCCCTCACACCGAGTCCGTCTCTGCTCACGTTGCACCGCTACCGCCTCCCCTCGCGTTGCACCGTTGTGCTCACGTTGCGCCGCTCGATTTGAGGATGGAAGGCACGATGTACTTGGCGTCCTCATTGGTGCTGCTGGGGCTGGCGGCCTCGAAGGGGAAGGCGGCGTCGCCGGCCTTGAGGCCATGGAGGAAAAGAGCAGTGACGGTGATGTTGAAGTGGACAGCGGCGCCGCGTCGTGCCTCCCTTTTCCAAGCCGTGCGCCCGGGACGGCCTTCACCGTCGCTGCTTGCTCCCACGCCAAGGGAGGGCCAACGCCTTCGCGTGCTCCGCGCCAAGTAGGGGGCCCGCCGCAGCCGCCTGCTCTGCGCCAGGTATGGGGCTCGTCGCCGCCTATTATTCCCGCGCTAGGGGAGGCCCGTCGCTTCCTGTGGTTCCCGCCCTAGGGGAGGGTCATCGCCACCTGCTCCGATGAGATTGGGATAGGGATGGAAAGCCGGTGAGATCGGCTCTGAGGGGGAAGGGAAGCAGGAGAGATGACGATATTGGGTTCTCACAATTTTTTTTTGTGTGACTAAGGCCTTGTTTGTTTCAGATTAAATTAAATTAAATTAAAGGAAAATTTTTTATTTTTGTATAGGCCAAATGTTGCAATAATTTATAGTTATTTTTGTGGGGTTTTAAATAGTTCTTCTTAGAGTTCCCAAAATGTTTTTTTCATAATTTTTTGAATTTCTTAAAATGTATTTTGAGTGGTCACAAATTTGCTACAGTAAAACGCAGCTCACCATTAATCTTAAACAAACAAGGCCTAAGTTTCCACCTCAGCCGGTACATAGGCAAAACCACCCTAGAAACCAGCACGGGGGTTATTTGCACTGATTTTTAAGTTTTACGAGATAGAATACTTGGTTTTATAGTTCAGGGGTTAAGTAGATGGAACGCGATAGTTCAGTGTGTAATATAGACTTTTTTCTCTAAAAAAAAATTCCTTTTTATGTGTTCAATCATGGTATATATTGAGAAAGACTATTAATTCCATTAGCACTTGTTCATCGATTGTGACACAATTATGGAGATATACAGAATTAAACATTGGCCTAATTAACATCTCCACAAATTCACAATAGCACGGTTAAATGAAAGATGGTACTTATCGCTAGCACTTTACAAAATATAAATGCGATTGTAAATGTTCATACATCATTAATGTATCAATGACATATGCATCGATGGCGAGAGATCGGCTCCATAGCTCGCGTGAAGAGGACGTGGACGTGGTTCTACAGCAGACATTGAGCGTTGTGATGCTGTCTCCACGCCCTCTGGCGCCGCCGCCATGGCCAAACAAGTGTCGTGTGCGCTGGAGATCGCCACGTCACGCATGGCAACGTACGCCAGTGCCGCCAGCCAGGTGAACATCGTGCCGGAGTCCACCACCGTGAGCGGCGGCGGCGAGTGGCGTGGGAGCCGGAGATCAGCCGGCTCAGCCTCTCACTCTCACGTACTGCCGACTGCCGCTTCCTCTTCCTCGTCCTCGCCTTCGACGGCCTCTGGAACAAGGTCTCCGACCAGGAGGCCGTCGACGCCGTCTGCCGCCGGAGCAGCACCGGCGGCAAGGAGCTGGTCGTCTCCATGCCAGGAGGCATGTCCATGGAGCTGGTGACCATGGCGTGGAACCAGAGGACTGAGCAAGGACTGCTGAGAATAGTTCTATATTGGAAGCGAAAAAGATTAATTTGAGCATGATTTATAAGAGTGAGGAAGCACCCGATCATTAAGCATCACGAAAGAAATAACTCCATAAATATAATTATAATGCATTGTAAAGTATAAAAAAAAACCAATGTGTATATGGCGGTGGAAGAATGTGACGAGAGAAAGAAAAGAAGATCCAAACCAAACATTTTTTTCTCTAAAGAAAGAAAAGTAACGAGATTACAACAAAAAGAAGAGAAGAGGATGAAACAAAAGTCCTCGGCTTTTCAGCAAGCACCACATCCACAATTTTGTTACCTTGTTGTTCAAAAAAGCTTCCAACTCTAGCACTGCAGACAAACAAGCAATGCTCACCAAGCCGGCGATAGCAAGGGAGGAGGCGATGGGCAGGAAGGACGTGGGGGGAGGCTCTGGGATGAGAGGGTGTGGGGGTGGGGTTAAAGAGTTTGTTTGTTTCAGGTTAAATTAAATGAAAATTTGTTATTTTGTATAAAGTCAAATGATGCAATACTTTTTAGTTATTTTTATGGGTTTTAAATAGTTTTTTTAGAATTCGTAAAATATTTTTTCATAATTGTTTGAACTCATTAAGACGTCTTTTAAACAGTCATAACTTTTTTATATTAAAATTTTCAGCAATTTTTAGATGAAACAAACAAAGCCAAAGACTAGGAGGCTGGCCCCAAGAGCAATCAGAACAGCGTGTGGGATCGGCGTGGGTAACGATTGAACCCGAGATCAGCAGCGCATGGGGCAGCCAAATCCGGACACGACGACCGCAAAGGCAGGGAGGGGGTAGAGGATAAGAGAAGAGAGAAGAGAGAGGAGAGATGAGGGGAGAGATACAGAATAAAAATTGGAAGTAAAAAAAACCTTAGATTATCTACGTTCTTAAACCCATTTTTGATAGGTTAAATGATCAAGTTGGCACGGTTTCGAAAGCTAGATAACTATTGTGGAGCGTTTTTATTCCCTACGGATCAGAAAGTTTTGACGAAATTGACACTTTTCAGTCAGCATATTGCATGAAAAAATCTTCCATGGGAGGTACCAGGAAACCTGCAATATCTCTTCCTTCTCCCAGACCGCCACACCCATATCGTTGTCTCCGTCCTCACCCTTCTCACCTTCTGATTAGCTAGTTCTCAGTCCTTAATCACCAAGTAAACCTAGATAAATTTCTGGGCGTTGTTCCTGATATTCTTCATTTCTTGAATAAAATTACAGATTGCAGCTTTATGTTCCATTCGATGCCATGCTGCATGCCTGACCCATTCAAGCCTAGACTAATTAACGCCACAAAAAAGAATTTTTTTTCAGTACATTTTTTTCAGTTTAATTTTTGTCTCATAAAAATAACACCAGTTTATTTTTGTTCATGGTGTGTCATGCATAAAAAAGGATTGATTTGCAGAGCTAGATAGCATTGTATTTGCTCACATGGATAATCTAATCAGAGAAAAGATGCCGTGCATTTGCAGCTCCTTAATTAAGTGGAAAAATAAACACGAGATGCAGCAACTGCAACTTCTTCAATGATTGGTCAAACGTGTAAGCCTCTAGGAAAGATCAAGCCAATTTATTTTGGGATAATCACTAGGTCTATATAATTAAATTAGTCAAGCTCAGCTGAAACATCAAGCCAAGAAAGCAAGAAACCAACAAGTAAGCAGAGCAGCCAGCTTGGACCCAAGGAAACCACCCCAGGAAACCAAGAGCTCCTCCTCTTCTCGTCCATGGCGGCCAAGGCTAAGCACCACCTCTTCCTCCTCCTCGTCGGCACCGCCGTGGCTGCTGTGTCGTCGTCGGTGGCGGTGGAGGCGGCCGCCGGCGGCAACGGGACAGCGGCGGCGCCGGCGGCGCCGACGGCGTACGATATGCTGGAGCGGTACCACTTCCCGCGGGGCATCCTGCCGGAGGGGGTGGAGGGGTACGTGCTCCGGCCGGACGGCAGCTTCGAGGTGTACCTCCCGCGGGAGTGCGAGTTCCTGCTGGCGGGGCAGTGGCTGGTCAGGTACGACGCCCGCGTCGCCGGCGCGGTGGCGGACGGCGCGCTCAGGGCGCTGCGGGGCGTGTCCGTGAGGGTGCTCTTCCTCTGGGTCGCCGTCGGCGAGGTCGACCGCGCCGGCGAGCAGCTCAGCTTCTACGTCGGGCCCATCTCCATGTCCTTCCCGCTCAGCGCGTTCGCCGAGAGCCCGCGCTGCCGCGGCTACGGCGCCGGCCACGCCGGCGCGGCGGCCGCCTCGTGAGTCGTGGTGATGAGCTCGCCGTGTGATGATCCGATTGATGAGTGCTTGGCTGCTTGCTGATTCGACGGCTCAGCCGGACCATTCACAGTGCCAGTGTTGCCTGGCGATTGCTCATTTGTTCTCCTCGAATATTACCGAATACATCAAGATCACTTCTTGCTAGGGCCTAGGGCCGGTTGTGTTTATTTGTCTCACTATTTTTGGGCTTGTTTATTTGTATATGGCTAAGTTGGTCATTGGCCAATAACTGATAAGTCTGATGCCTCGAGTGGTTGCGATGAGATGAATTTTGGGGCTTTTACCCTGTGAAATTGTAAGAAGATAATGCCCCGTTTAGAAGCTGGAACAGTTGGGGCCATGGCTAATTCGATTATTGGTCAATACAATATAACTAACATAAATACATCAGATGGTTGCGATGAGGAGAATTATGGGACTCTTCAGCACTGATAAGATAATGGCTCTATTTGGAACAGTTAAGGGTAGCTGAATGCAAGTCTTGTAGAAATTGGCCTAACCACCCTACACCTTTTAGAAATTTCCCTTCGGTAGTGGTCTGGCCTTTTGACTTCTCACGTTAAAATCCTGAAGACATTTCAAAACATGGCTTTCAGAAGTTAAGATTTGGTTTGGCTTTACGTTTTTTTTACTCAAGTTGAAAAGGAGCTGAAATTTAAGGTCCGTTCTAAAAGTCGGCACCGTGAGGTGAAGGCGCTTCTTGTTTCCGTATGCTTCAGAATGGCAGACAATGCTCTCGGTGTCCAAACAACGTTGTGCATTTGTTTGCTAACATATTTTAACAAAAGATAATTCTCGAGATGTTTAGAAAGGTGTTAGATTTCAAGAGCTTTTCCATGAATGGCTTTGAAAAGCAAATTTACTTTACTGTTTGTTTCCAAACTCTTTCGAGAGGCTGATTCAAGATTCTAAGTAATGTTGTCGAGAAGTAAAAGCGTTTAACAATATTTAACATTTAGAAACACTTATACGAATTGCTAAATTGTTGGAAGCAGTTCACAAAGCGCATAGCTGAGAGTTTACTCTCTTGCATACTAGTAACAATGGTCGAGAAATTCTCCTGCTGCGCCTGACCGGGCAGAGAACCAGTATAGATTTGATATGAAAAAAAAGGGGTGCATTTTATCAAAAATTAAAAGTGATAAGCTGTAACCGCAATTTTATTAGGGCAAAATGAAACTTCTTGAATTTTGGACCTTCCGAAGGAGTAATTTGTCCTTCGGAATTCATAAAAGGGTGATGCCACATCAAATATATGTTGTAAAGAATTGTATAGACATGGTAAGTACCGATCAGATCATCCATGTATTCCTGAATTCAAACTGGCATAAACCTCAATCTAGAAACCAAGACACCGCAACTTGTATATACCTACACATGAAATTTGCTTAGTAGTAGTTACTCATACGCTTTGATGAACACATAAGGGTGACTAATTATGGATAAACAATGTCCCAGCTATGGTGCACTAAGTAAACATGTAGGCATCAAGAATAACAGTAATGTTTACATTACACGACACTACGATAGTATATCAAAGACTAGACGAAACCATGCATCTATTATCTCACCATACAATGGATGTACAGACAATATAAACTTGCACCGTAAATTTCACATTAATTGATTGACTCCCTTGGCATTGTACCCTTATCCATCATTGCAAGGGTGTGTGTTGTACTTGTCGTAGGTAGGGTATCATGCATTCTGTAAGAAAATGATACATATTGTCTGATCTTGAACACCATAGAACAACTAACCAGACCAGAATAACTCTGAATATTTGATAATGATACCACCATTCAATCTGACAATTGGAATTGAGAAAATTTCAGGGATAGTTCCATCACTTGATGCCAACAGCTCAGGAAGTTCCAAAGACAGATATGTAATATGAATATATGATGCTATATTAAGTCCTTGAGGCTTTAATTGAGATGATGAGAATTATAACGTACAGAATCAGGAAAATGATGCGATGACACCAATATACAAAAATAGGAAATAACAACATACAATTCATTTCTCTACTCCAAAGATTTGAGCAGCCGGAATAAGCCTGCTGCTTCCCTTATGCGTGAGAACTCGATGCAGAATGCTTGCACCTCAATGAAGAGATCTTGAACTGCATGCAAAAACAACATGCACAGCCATAACTAACATGTGGCATGGCATTTCAACAAATTATAAAGTGCAACCAAAAGGGGTGGAACAAGAAAATCTTGTCATTATAAATGTGAGATTGCTGTTGAGAAACTCAGTGTCTCCACAACTAGGAAACAATTTCCATAAAAAAAATGACAAAGAAACATTGAAAAAAAATACGATCGAATCAAGAAATGATCGTTCAAGCAAAAAAAGGGCCAAATCAGTGCTATAGTAGCACGCGCACGGTTTCCAAACTCAAGTCGACACCTTAGGGTATTTTATTTTTTTATCTAGATATTTCTTTGGATATTCGATCCGTGTTTATCATAACATCAGTGATTCAGACATCTATTTGCTATGCACAGAAAACATACCAGGTAGCTTAAAAAAAGCTCATGTTCAAAATATTGAATGAATAGGCGGTCACACTATATAAGTCAAAAACAAATGCTGACAAAGACATGCATGAATGGGAAATTCAGGCAGAACAATCATATCAAATAATCAAGGGCAGATGGCTGACACAAAGCTCACCATTTATAATCTTATTTCGGATGAGAGACTGGAGGAAAACACAAACTAATCTCACCAGTCTGTTTTGCATGTACTTATCCTGCAAACAAAAATGATTGTTTATGAAGAATTTTGTGAAGACTGAACACATTTACCAAGTGAGATTATCATGAGTCGTGTAAGCAAAAGATCAGATGCAGTGGTCATTCAATAATACGAGGTTTTTCTCGTAGTAAATATAAGTCAACAGTAAAGGTGTTAGTCCCTCAATCCCACAGAGAGAATGCTGGTTAATCAAAGGACTTCACCCACCAAAATAGTACATATCAACTGTTCAAACCATAATGTTTCATGAGCACAGAAAAATCTGTTAAAACAGTACAAAACATGAAACAACAGCAGCCAATTGCACATGCATTTACCAGAAAAGGCTAACAATTCTACACACCCTTCAGTTCACAGTCACAAAAGTACAGGACAGATCATGCAAAAGACTTGATATGCCCATGGGAATGATAATCTGAACTTAATTGAAAAAAAAAAGCACATCAGCAAGTAGGGGTTTCATATTCTAATGGCAAAAATTTAATTAAGGTCATCTATTTCAGTTTTTCAGATTGAATTAATCACAAGAACAAGAACAGACCTTAATGTTTTGACATGATTGAATGCAATTTGAGATGTACTCATGAACAAATCCTGTCGGGAGTTCAACAGCAGTAGTAAGCCTGTTTACAACTTCCATAGAATGCAGGCTCATCTCCATGTGCACAAGAACATCAAAATAACTGTAATAAAAAGAGGATCAGCACAAAGGCAGAAAAAAGACTGACAATCATGATAATACCTGCCAGAGTAAAGATATAGACATACCCTGTAATGTCAGGCGAGTTCATAAGCTTTGAAAGAACTTCAACAGTAATGAGTGGATTATGCTCAACAAGGTCCTGAAATTGCAGATAATGTCAGGCGAGTTCAAAAATGGCATGAAAAGTGTGAGAAACTAAACATTTGTCAAGATTATACATACTGGAAGCTTCTGCGGTGTCATCCCACAATGATACACTAGCTTAGCGTCCTTCGCCAATTCTATTGCGACTTGCTGTGAGAAGCTGCGAATAAATTAGGCTTGTACCATTTGAAAATATCTGTGTGCAAACAAATCTTGTGTGTCCGTAAGATAGGAGGATCCCAAAAGACTAGATGCTATAAAATTATCCAGTGCCCAGGCTAAAAAAATACAGATGTCTTGTGAAAGAAATGGAAAGCAAAACGTTTTCAATAGCTAAGACTTATGACACACTCATTGTCCCTAGCAAAACTTATATCTAGAAAAAAAAAATAGAATGTAGCAGAGAACCTCCTGTTGGGCAGGTGCAAGTGGACCTTTTAAGGCTCTTGCAATCAAATCTCGGATAGCAGCCCCTCGACTTGTGTCAGCACACATGCTATAATCCCATAATAGCTCGTGGTTGTTATCAGGATTCAGCCACTGTAGCTGTATGTTCAGCACAAGTGCAGTTGCATTTAGAAATAGAACCAATATGAAAATATGACTCTTGCATAACTATGTCACCTCTCCATCAAGTATATGAAGCCTTGGGGGTGTGGGCCGTATCCATTGAGGGCCCAGCCTTCCCCACGATTTCTCTTGGAGTAGGCCAGCAATCGCAGAATCTCGATCATCAGAAGCAGGTGGTGATATCCTAGACCTGATAAGAATTTTTTTTAAAAAAAATCATATGAAAAGTCCAAGAAGAAAAAAAGGGTAAGTGAATTCAAAGCTCCACAGTAACTTCAAGGAGGAGGTAGCTGAGCCTACATACTCTGATGAAGCGGCGCAACTTTGAAGTACATCCGGATCTGGTATGACACATCTAACAGTAGCAGCTCTGAAGCTACTACTCTGAGGCTGAGACTGTACACTATTATTGCAGCATTGCTTCTCAAGCTGTTCCCGTGACAATAAGCCCTAAACAAACAGATGAATCCTGAGTTAATAGGCTGCTGATGTACAGAAATGATTTTCATATAATTTTATAACATCTGCACTCATTCAGTTCCTTTACAAAATCAGGAGTTAGGAGTCTACCTGTGATGCAGAAGTAGATGCATTTATGTAATCTACAGCAGACTGTTTCAGCACCTGTGAAAAACAGAGAGCTGCCAAAATTAGCATAAATAGGTTAAATTAACTTGCCAACAAGGACAAGTCAAGAGACAACTTCCAGGCTTTTTAACAGTGGGACGCCCAAGGACCTTCAATCAGCGTATTTATGTGAGCATAGCCTAACAATAGAAGCCATTGCATACGTCAATTTATTTATATGTAGCCCTATGTGGTCCATAACAAAACATTGGAAGTTTATGCTAAATAAACTTGTTAAGAAGAATAAAGCAAGAGATAACTTCCAGGCTTTCTGACAGTGGGATGATCAAGGACCCTCAAACAGTGAATCTATGTCAGAACAAGCAACAACAGTATAATGTCACTGAAATTACCATCATACACCCCAACAGACTTTTCCACAATTCCACTACCTGTGTTTATACGTTATAGACAAGTCATTGAGCAAGTAAAAAGACCTCATTGATGTTGTTTCCACTGGTCGAAGTCAACAAAAGCTGGACAAATGCCAGTTCTGATTTGTCTGATGTTTCATCGCAGGCTGCCTGTGGATATTTAAAAAACACTTCAGGCATGATAAATAATTAGCCTAATGCCAAATTGTTACAGGACTATATGTATTTACAAAAGTATGCCAAACAGTAGTAGTGGCATTATTAAGTGAAATAGAAATCCATGCAAAATACATAAATTAGTGAGCCCACATTATTTACACCAAATTAACTATGCTAAAAATTCATTTGTTTGTACTCACAAAAAAGTCAAAAACTACATTAAAAGAATACTAACAACAGCTATTGATCTTAAAATGTAGGAATTGATCAACAGAAATTTACAATCAACAAAATCACATATTACATCACACATGCACAAGGCACCAAGAGATCTGAGATCTTGTTTGACCAGTCACAATTGATAGTGCTACAATGTGGCAAGATCCGACTGTTTACATGGAGCTAAAGCTAGCAAACCAAACAAGGTGATACTATATGTTCTGACCCAAAAGGATCTCAATAAGAGCTAGAAAACCTCGCCTTCATGATTGATAGGCTTGGAACACCTTTTTTGGTACTAAAAGTGATCCAGAACCAGAAGTTAGGAGGGTACATAAGCTGTCCTCAAAATTGGACAAAATGACATCGACCTGACACTCAAAACAACATTTTGAGTCTAAAATGATAAGTCACATGTACATGTTGCATGTAGATTACAGCTTGCCACATGTAACTGGAATATCAAGGGTTCAACTCCTTTAGGTTAGAAGAAACCTTTAGTAAATGGGACTAGACAATATTCTAGAAGAAAGACAAAGTGCAACACAAAAAAAAATCTTTACAAGAAAGAAGTTCCCAGTAAAGATGGCAACCAAATTTTTAATGATTCACATAACATCCTCATCAAAGGCTTCATGTGCAATTAAAAGATATACTTATTGTGCAATCAGACAAATGTGAAAAGCACTATTAGCATGACTAGGTTTTGATGCTAATGTGTCACATCTGTATAACCTGGAGACAAAGCAAACTTTATCATGTGTGCCCTAGCAAATTGTAAGCCCATGATAATAAGCTTGCAACTTCACACATTTAGATGTTTCAAGTCTTCTGGCAGAATAATGGCATTCTTGCATGATGATCTGCATCACGAAATAACTAAAAACTTACTGCTTACATTTAATAACAGAGGTACATATGGATTTGCTGGCTCCAAGGAATAACTCTGATGTAGAATTGCAAATGCAATTAAACGACCAGTAGGATAAAGCATATTCTTGTCCTATCCAAAAGAAACATGATATATCAAATTCCAAACTTCATTGCACCTGTAAAAATACAAATTCTCGAACTAGAATAATATAAAAGGAATTAAACGGACATGTTCAAATTATGCTCCAGCCTGGTCAAGGTAGATTAGCAACATGTTCCTAAAAACGTTACATATCCATGGTTCAAAATTCAAATAGGAAATAATTTGAAGGGGAAAAAACATCTTCGATGCCATTTGAAAGTTCAAAGTATTAAGTATTATAACACAGCAAAACGCATCGAAGTCTCACAGTCGCTGTCTTGGATGGTGTTATGGCAAGCTATAGCATACAAGGCACCATGAAATGTGTCACCTACAGGTTCAATATGTCGATGCAGTAGATCCAAAAATTTCACACGTCTCATGGAACACCAACAGTATGTCTATTATGTTGATCCATTTGATGCATAAGGAGATAACTCTTATGGAAATAAAACTAGTATGTGGCAATCATGCTATTTAATCGCACATAACAGCTGGTTCACTTGATCTGGGAACTGGAACCCTATTAGCCTACTAAAATGATATAACTTAAATTATCCTTCCCTGGGACATAATATCATGCTTATTTGCTAATTGTTGACATCCTGCAGATAGCCAACTAAACAGACAGATCAGAGAAAGAAGGCTAGTAACTGCGTGTTTGCTTAACTCTACTATGAACCAAAACCACTGCAACGCAACCCAAGGCAGCAATGGTAAACCTCCATCGTACAAAATCATGCCTTAAAGGCGCTAAGCATTTATGCGTTTCAAATGGTTTGGAGTCCTCAGATGGACATTTTTTCATCGTCTTAAGTCCATTCAAATATGGTTAACCTAACATCACAATACAATAAGGTCGAAATGCTAAATTTCCGCAGCTCCTCTCCATCAGCAAACAGAAGGACTGAAGAATGTCACCAGAAGATCAACAAATCCGTAACCAGAAGATGTCGCAACTAAACGCAAAAATAACGAGCTGAGGTCCTCCAAAACCCCACGAAATGGTTTTGAGTCTCAAACTAACGAGGCCCAAACCCCCAACCAGTGAGTGAAACCCATCCGCATGATCCTAAAGTCATCACGCCTGCACCGACCGGAGCAGCCTCCCAGCAACTTCGGCATGCCAAAGCTTTCGAATCTAGCTCCCTAGACAAACCCTACCCCGACCAGGCCAGGCCAGGCCGCGCCGCCGCCGCGATCCATTCCGCCGCTGAGGCTCCCAGCCCAATCTGACGACCGACTGAAGCGAGCGAGCGAGCAGGACCGAAGAACAGGAAGCAGGGAGGAGCAGGGGCGAGGCTTGCCTCGAGGAGTAAGCAGAGGGTGGCGCCCACGCGGAGGCGGCGCTCGCGGGGGAAGCGCGCGAGGAAGTCGGCGACGACATCGCCCAGCGGGCGCGTGGCGGCGGCGGCGGAGAGCATCGCGAGGAGGTCGGCCCGCTCGTCATGCCGCAGCGTGGGGATGGGGGCGCCCGCCGACATGGTGGTGGCTCGCCGGCGGCGAGATTTCTTGGGGAGAGACCGAGAGATTCGGGGAGCAGTGGGGGAGAGCAGTAGGCCGCCTCGGGCGTAGAGGTGGATGTGGATCGGACGGGTGGGTGCAGACACAGGACGGCTGGGTTTGTTCTGTGTACTTGGGAAATTTTTGTTTTATAAAAAAAAAAAAAGAAACGCTACGGTCCGGGAGTTCGGCGCCTCCGGACTCCCGCTCGCTGCGCACGTAACGCACGGGGGGAGGGGCACTCTGCGCATACAGGGTGAGACCCACGGGCATTTTTTTTTTCGACAACCATAATTTTTGACTGGGTGCCCCAATCCACAAACCGTTTGCATCAACGTGTTCCTCATATTTTTTCGAACAAAACAAGATATATGTTACCATATAACTATTCAAACTTACCTGGTGAAACTTGGGTTTCGTCTACTGAAACTTAGGTTTAGCCTACTGAAACTTGGATTTCATATTCGTTAAACTTGTCGAACTGTCAAGTTTCATCAGGTTTAATGTAAGTTTCAGCAAGTTTCAACAGGTCTCATACAAGTTTCTTCAAGTTTCATCAGGTCAATTCAAGTTTCAACAGGTTTCATCCAAGTTTCATCAAGTTACATCGAAGTTTCATCCAAGTTTCATCAGGTTTTATCAGCACACGGCTAAGTTTCGTAAGTATAGATGTAAGTTTTATGAGTGCCTTCTTCTAGTTCACATAAAAAGTTGAAAAAGCGAAAAAAAAAAATTAAAAAAGTATTTAAAATGGGTTGCTCTCGATTTTAGAAGAATTATGAAATTTATTCCACACATTTTGAACACTGTTTGAATTTTGTACAAAAATCAGAAGTTTAATTGGAGTTTTAATCAAACGCACTTCTGCTAGCTAGTCGCTGGAAACGCAAGACGCAAGCACTGTCGTGCGCGTACGATTGGCGCGGTGCCGTTGATCCAATGGCTCTAGTTGGTCCGGCGCGCGCCAAAAAAAATGCAATGCAATTGGGTGCTATTTTCTTTTGTCGACAATTTTCAATCATTGACTTGGCAAACATTCTTTTACAAGGAAATTGCACATTTTACAATTTGGTCGAATTTAACTAAAGTGTTATATGTGGTGGCGGGGGCTATTTGGTAAACTTGTGTCTATTGGAAAGAATAAAATTAAAATAATAAAAAAGGAAAGGGTGGAAATGCTTTGACAATGCGAGAATGTCATGAAATAAGCAAGTTTGTGAACTCGATGTCACTAAAAAATTGTTGACGAAAATAGTGGCTAATGGGAATGTGCATATGAATTAAGGGTTATAAAAAAGAAATTATTATTAGTGCCTCGATTGGGCACTAGTGTCGGGTGGTTAGTCGGGTGGTTATGTGGTGTGCCTATGTTGGTTGAATCGGGTTAACTTTTGATTTTAGCTCACCGTTTTTTAGATAAACCTGTTGTTAGTGTATGATGCGCTCTCGGGTGGTATGATCTTGTGGTGAGAAGAATAAATCGATTTGGGCGGAGAGGTGATTTTGATGAACCGGCTACCAGCCACGCAAGGACAAAGCCCGACGATCGCTAAACCACCAAACCTACTTGTTATCAACCACGCCAAACACGATTGATCTGACCACGAAGGTCTATCCATGCAAGCAATCGAGAAAAAGTAAGAACAAGTAAAAGGTAATCTGAAATTGTAGATATGATTAAGCTCACACGCGATAGAGTTGAGGTTCTGAAACTTAAAATCGATTGGTCAACCGACACAAGGGATTCGAGAGTATTTCTCCAAACTAGAAAACAACAACAAATGAATAAAACCTGAACAAAAAAAGAAAGAGTCTTCCCAATATATAGGGAGAGGGATGGCTTCTAGAAGGTGCTCTCACGCACTAGGAATACATGGGAACTCAGCCCAAAGTAATGATGATGCAACACCCAAGAAGAGAAGAGATAGGTTTTGTCTACAAGATTGATTTAACTGCTGCTTACAGCTCGCTTGGAATTTAAAGGTGAGGTTGGATCCATTGGAAAGATAACTTGTTGGAAAGATGACGAATTTATCTTTCCAACAAGTACTCACACGCCCTAAACAGAGTTCGTTTGCATTCTTTATGTCGTTTTGAAGTCAGATGGGTCATTAAATGTTGAGTGGAATCCCTTTGCATTTCTACCATGCTTTATTGCTCTTGTTGGTGAGTTATTACCTCCAAACTGGTCCATGCCAAAGTTTCTAAGTATAAGAATATTATTAGGCAGCGGTCTATTCTCATAATTTGAATTATGTAACCCGAGAAACAAATTCACCTGATAGTTTAGTTGTCGCACGAGGGCTCGGGTAATTGGTCCTTGAATGTTGATCGTTGGTTGTTGGACATAGTCTTTGGTCGTTGGTCCCATTGATGTATCCGAGGTGGTGATGCCCTCATCAATATACCTATAAGTTGTTTTGCGCATTGTTTTTCTAAGAAAATTGGCTCAATGCCATTGATCAAACCACTATTTTACAACAATGCCATTGTTTTGGGGTGAATCGTGAAAATGTGATTGCTTTCTTGCCTTGCTTGTTAAAATATCACCATCTTGTTAGATCCTCATGTTATGCTATCAAAAAATACAAAAAATAGAACAATCCTTTTCCAATCTTCGGCTTCACCAATCTTCCCCCTTCCTTCCTATTTCTTTAGAACAATAAATTTTCTATTATACCATCCATCGAACTTTACAAGTATAGGAAAAAAAAATTATTACAATGCAACACCATCCATTAAACCAACACCTACTTGAAAAAGTATTAAGATCAACTTACATTTCTCTCGTCTAGATCAAACATTTATAGCATATGCGGTGTGGTGCTTCCACTAGTATAACACTTGGAATTTTTTGCACGTATTGAATGGCATGCTTTTTTCCTCTCCATAGACAATGTAAGATCTTCCAAAATCAGTTTCTCCATCGTTCGTCTCTGATCTGCCTCCATCGATCTTATCTGCATATCGACGAAAAACACCCGACATCGTCGTGGAGAGTAACTCTACTGAATAAGTTGACACAAAATTCCATAGGACCTCCATAGGATAAAAAGTTTATACTTTGGAGTAGTTTATGTACAAGGTCTAACCTCTTTTCCTCAATCTTCTGAGGATTTTCCATACAACTTGGAAAATCAAAATTGCTTGGAAACAATGGATAAAAGCGCTGACACACTTTTGTTTTTTGGAATACTGATGCAAATCGCATTGACTGTCGAGGCTAGAGAAACAATCGTTCCTATTCCGTGAATAAATGATAGCATCATCCAACTTTTGGACCCATGCACTCTAGAGTGACTATGCCCGAAGACTTTTGAATTTTTTAATCTGAGAAAGTTATGACCCTTTGAAGAGGACTTTTAAATGCCTTAAAAATTATTATAATAAACATTTCAAACTTTAATACAAATAATTTAAAATTTTGAAAAATAGCTATTACAAAATACTAGTATATCACTTGTCTTATAAAAAACAAGCTAAATTTTAATTTAATATGATTTAAGCTGAAAATAAAGGCTATTCCCATGCTTCCACCAGCTTCCACCGAAGGCTCTCCATGAGGGCGCGGGCCCCACCTGGCAGTCGAGCCAGTGAAACGTCATGATCGCGGGGCCCGCCATGCAAGCGAGCGCGGCTCCCCCGACCACCGTACGCGCACTCTTCCAACCCTACGAGTAGGGACTAGGGAGTGTGGGGAGTGGGGAAGCGGGCGAGCGGCACGAGCTTTCTGTGCGGCCGCGGTGCGCGCAGCCGGACCCGGCTCGGTCACCGCGCCCTCTACCCCGGCTTGACCGGCCGGTTCGCCTCCGCGCCCCGCGCCCCGCTCCCCAGTCCCCATTCCCGCGTGCTCTCTCTTTCACTCTCACTCTCTCGCTCTCCACCTACTATAGCCCACGCCGCGAGGAGGAGGGGGGCAGCAGCGCGATGGCCTCCGGCGATCGCCGCGGCTGGGGGCCTCCCAACTCCGGTGAGATCCCCCTCCCTGGATCGCGGCGCGTGGGCGGTCGGACCCCGCGATGGCTGCTCCGTGTTGGATAGGATTTCGGGTGGCGCTCCCGTCCCGCGAAATCGCCTCGCCTCGTGCGTGCGGCCTGTGCTTGGTCCGGGAGTGTGTGTGGACGGCCTGTGTCCCGCATGGCGGCATGGGAGCCCGCGTCGCCCGGGGGTTGGTTTTGTTCGATCGGGGGAGAGGGGCTATCTCCGATGCAGACGTTTAGACAAGTGTTTAAAGAAATAACCGGTTTTTTTTGTCACGTAGAATAGAGAAGGTGTTTGAATGGGTGCTTAGAAAGGGGTATGGATGCTTAACTAAGCACTATGCTGAATGCTGAGAGACGTGCTTAGAGAATACCTAAACACCCATATAAGCTTCTATGCATTGAAAATAAGTTTTTCTACATAAAAACTTAGTGATGTGGTAACATCCTCTCTCTTTAAGCATCTGCTATAAGCGTTTTGCATTGAGGATGGCCTAATGCTGCATCGAGAATCGGTGGCTAGGTTTGGGCATTTGGCATTCGCTTTATCCGCTTGCGGCGGAGCGGAGGAATAGTGGTGGTTAGCGTCGTTCGATCGTTCCATCTTTTTCACAGTGTTTCCATTATTTTTGAATTTTTTCCGTTTTCGATTTGTTCCATGTGCGCACCCTTCTTGCGACGCAGATTTCGATCTATTTCGTTTCAGTTTCTGGTGGGTGGGATTCTCCTGCGGTGATATTTGTGGGTTTTAATTATGGAGGAGATTCCGTGTTAACATTGTGTTTTTGTTCCCTGGCCTTGAGATTGCGATCAACCCATGCGGTTCACCTGCTTATTCACTGATGGCTTTGATCAGGCCCTTATTGGTATATGAGGCTGTGTTGTCTAATTTGTCAGCACGGTTAGCTGGTTAGGATCCATCCATGTTATAATTCGTCATGTTTTTCCTGGGTTTGCACATTGTGCAACTGTATCCATTGATAGTTGTTTTCTCTTTATTTCTGTGTTTCTTATATCACGAATTCACAATTTTCTTCCTCACCGATTCTTTTTGTTTGATGACAGTGGGCACTTCTTTAGTTCTATATGACTTGGGAGGACAAAAAACTATATCATCTACTATAGATGACGTCTTTTTTTTTTATGTCGATTGGCATTATAATTTATTATCACCTTATCACTTCTGTGAGCTGAAGGCTGTGTTTCTACATCTTTTAGCATGAGTTCAACACTTCAACGCCTTGTGTATAAGACTTGTTGCAGCTGATGTTGTTGCTGTTTGGGTACTTTTTTATATGATTGTAGATAATGTTACTAGTTGACGAGTGTCAGTGGAGGTTTTGCAAAACTGGAAACTGGTCCGGGTTTCCACCATGTTTTTGGCAAAAAAAAAAAACTCAGCTATTTTAACCTGTTTGCTTCATGGATTTAAATTATTTATATTTATAATCTAATTATTGGAAGTTGGGCATTGGATGATAATATAGACATTCTAATGGTTGTGCTGCAGTGGAGTAGTGGGAGTAACCTGGCTCATGGTTAAGTAACTCGAATAAACTGTGTGTGTGTGTGTGTGTATTTTTGGGTTATACTCAGTTACAACTGTATATTATATAAGCCGTAAATGGTTTGACTACTTGTATGCTGGGTTCTTAATGCTATTGTTCTTTGTCATACATTTTTGCTTGTGCATTACCAGTTACTGCATGGTGTATGGTTCATGGTGCATTATAATATGTATTGACCATATAATGTACATGTTTCGTTGGACAGTTAGGATCATGCTTTAGGTTTTGGTAATGCTATTGTTCTTTGTCATACATTTTTGCTTGTGCTTTACCAGTTACTGCATGGTGCATCATAATATGTACTGTGCTTGTAGTGTACATGTTTTGGCGGACAGTTAGGACCATGCTTTAGGTTATGGTAATGCTATTGTTCTGTCATACATTTTTGCTTGTGCTTTACCAGTTACTGCATGGTGCATCATAATATGTATTGTGCCTGTAGTGTACATGTTTTGTCGGACAGTTAGGACCATGCTTTAGGTTTTGGTAATGCTATTGTTCTTTGTCATACATTTTTGCTTGTGCTTTACCAGTTACTGCATGGTGCATCATAATATGTACTGTGCCTGTAGTGTACATGTTTTGTAGGACAGTTAGGACCATGCTTTAGGTTTTGGTTAGGTCATTTGCCTCTGCTGAGAATCTGAATAACCTTACACGCACTAAATTCTGAATGATTTCATCATTTTCTGTATGTTAGTTTGCAACCGGATTTCTGAAACCCTTCCTTCCATCAATTAAATTCAAGAGCTAGAGAGTAAATCAGACTTTGAAAGGGTGAAGCTAATGCTTCCTTGCACACCGGGGAGTCATCAAGGCTTGAGTTTGTAGACTTGCTAGCCGACAGGCATCATCAAAGATCCTATTCTGTTTCATAATATTGGCACTGTGTTTCAACTGGTGTCACTACAAGTAAAGATTAGATCAGATAATTTTGTCTAACTGTGCATAATTCCTGTCCTACATCCAGGTGGTGGTTGGGAGACTATTGAGAAGAAGTCAAAGAAATCAGGGCAAGCAGGTGGGAGGGGACAATCGCCACATTGGGGTTCCTTCTCAAACGCAGCTCCCACTACAGCACGGGAAGCATGGAATGGCAATGGATATTCACGCCCTTCTGGAAACAGCTGGGCTCAACCTTCTGATCGTAGGCCTGCTGCTAGAGTCAATCCTAGGCCACCACCACCACAAACAGAATTGCAAGCACCACGACCAGTTGTGACTCCACCTCTATCACAAGTTTGGCAGTGGGCATCTAGGCCTCTCCCTTCTTGTTTCGACAACAAGAAGGATGATGCTCCTTCTGGTGACCCTAAGGTGGACTATGATGATGAGATGGATGTTTCAGACGATGATAATGATGGGGATATGAGTGATGATATCAGTGATGACTATGATTCTGATGCAAGCGTGAAAAGTTTTGAGACTCGAAAAAAAAAAAAACAAGTGGTTCAAAATTTTTTTTCAACGCTTGGAGAGCTTAAGTGTTGATCAGATAAATGAACCGACTAGGCAATGGCATTGTCCAGCATGTAAAAATGGACCTGGGGCAATCGACTGGTACAAGGGGCTGCAACCTTTGATGACTCATGCTAGAACAAAGGGTTCTTCAAGGGTTAGGCTGCACAGAGAATTCGCTACGTTGATGGAAGAGGAGCTTTCACGCAAGGGAATTTCAGTGATACCATTTGGTGAGCAGTATGGAAAATGGAAAGGACTGCGAGGCAGCACTGATCGCGAGATAGTATGGCACCAATGGTTATTGTAATGAACACCCAGTTGGAAAAAGGTGATGATGATAAGGTGACACAATTTGTCCTTTTCTCTTTAACATCCCAACACAGAATTTGTTTCTTGCATCAATTTGTGTTGTATCCACAAGTTCTTGCCTTCTAGATGTTATGTTGTTTGCATATTAAACGAGGTACTTGGTCGTGGTGCTCTTTTCATCAGAATGACATTGGATTTTAAGTGTAGATAATATATGTGGATTCTATGTACTTTGAGTACTGATAATAACATTATTATGCAATTCTGAACTAATATCATATTCAATGTTTGGCAACGCTGAAAGGTAAATTGTTTCTTTCTTGCTTATTATTCTGTATATTTTTTTATTACATCTGACTCCTATCTATCTGGTTCTTTTCACTAAAAAGTGTACTGTATTTCCTACACGGAGCAGTTTACTGTGACCAATGTGTTGACTTAAATAGGATATGGTTGTCACAAGGTTGATCTTCACTATCATCTCATATCTTGTTTGCAATATTTTAATTAATTTAATTACAATTTGTGCAAATAAAGGTTGCTTTTAGAGTTGAAGGTTTAAAATGGTTAAAATTTTCACTAACTGTTATGATTATTTTTTATCATATTTTGTTTGCACTTTGTTTGAATGAAAAGGAACAAAATTGTGTTTCTACTGGGTTTACTAGGTGTATACGTATGGTTGTTGCATCGAGTGGAAGTTCATAAAAATGTGTTTCTTTGCATTTGTAAGAGGATCTCTGCTTCATCTACCTTTGTTTTCTACAATGGTGTTTCACTGCATTATAATTTTACTCTTATTCGACTCTCTGTAGTGGATAGGCATGGGAAACGCAGAGCTCATCGATTACTTCAGTAAATATGTTGTGACCGAACCCAAAGCATGCCATTCATATGGTCCATGTGGGCACCGTGGCATGAGTGTGCTAATATTTCAAAAATCAGCTGTGGGTTATACGGATGCAGAATCTCTGGATAGGCACTTTGTTGATCAAAGAACAGATAGGGAATCATGGCAGAACCACAGGGTTCAATTTTTACCTGGTGGGAAAAGACAACTGTATGGTTTTTTAGCAAGAAAGGATGACCTGGAACTGTTTAATAGACACTCTCAAGGTATACAGTTTTAGCTTTTTTTTTTTAATACGAGCCATACAAACTTATTTTGCTATAGATAGTACTTTGGTTTCTGTTCAATCGCTTATTTATATGGTAAATGGAAAATTCCTGGTTTTTGATGAATTTGTGGCCTAAATTCTTTCTAGCATCAACGATGATTGCTGTTAATGGAACATGATACACATGCAAAGCTCTTTCTGTTCTTCCATGATTGATGTGTAAATATGGTTGCTTCTTCCTATGTTTCTTTTATGAAACCTGATGAATCCACAGATTTAGTGAGAACAGAACAAATTTATTTGAAGCAGATCAACGCAGACTTGCTTTTTTGTGTAGGAACCTTTTCGGGAATGGGAGTGTAGAGTGCTTATTTAAGTCTACAATTTACTGGCCCTACCATCTAGTTATGTAGTTTGACAGAATGCCCCCATTACATCTATTACCCCAGTTATTTTTTACACAGTTGCTACAGAGATTGACTCAATTCTCCAATACACCTTTGCCTTTTTTTTTTCAAATACAATATGGTAATAAAACACGAAAAACATTTTGGTATGAGCATGTTGGCAAAATCTAGTGACATCATTTCCACGTTGACAATTTCAAATACTCGTGTACATCTTTCAGGAAAATGTCGTCTGAAATATACGATGGAATCTTATAATGAGATGGTATTGGTCCAAATGAAACAGATGAATGAAGACAACCAGCAGCTGAATTATCTCAGGAAAAAGGTGGTTAAGACACAGCAACATTCTAAAGTAGTAGAAGAATCCCTGGGTGTTGTAACCCAGAAACTTCGTGAGACCATGGAAGAGAATATATTTGTCAGGAGTAAAGCCAAGGAGAAGCACTTGGAGTACGAGCAAGAGGTAGTGATTGCTTAACGGTTACCCTAGCAAATATATATTCTGTGAAGGCACATATGAACATCGAACAAAGCATTTTTATTTGTCCAATTCAATGTATGTCACGACCAAACATTCATAAGAAATTTGCTGGGAGATGGTCAGTTTTCTGCAATGCATAGCTTTCCCATAAAGTTCTCATATTGTGGTTTGTCAAAGTTTCACCTTATGTTTGTATACATGCAGATGAAGTTCCAGGAGAAGTTTTTCCATAATCATATTGAAAGAATTCACAAGGCTGCAGAGGACAAGGAAAGGGCGTATGAGAAAAGGCTACAGGAGGAGCGTACAAAAGCTAGACAGTGTAACGTGGATTCTGGAACTACTGAAGATCGCAAGCTAAGGTGTGTAATAAAATTCATGGTTGGATGGTTTGTAAAATGAACGTGGTAATGTCATCTTGAAATACTCAACATCAATTCTAAAATGGTCAAGATTGTTTCTCTACAGCCCTGTCCTGTTATATACTTTTATTCGAAAACAATGAAACGTCGTTAATTTTATAATCCATGTTGATCTTGTGCAGGAAGGAACAGATACAGCGGTTCATAGATTGCCAGGTGAAGGACGTGGAGGATTTTGTGGCCGAAAGAGACGAGCTGATAAAGGCGCACGAGGAGAAGAGGGTGAAGCTCAAGACAGAATACATGGCAAAGGAGGTGGAGCTCGAGGAGGAGCTCGACGCCGCTCTCACTGCCCTGATGGAGAAGCGCAAGCCAGACAGCTTCCGGGCCGCCTCCACCTCGTGAAGAGCTACTACGTTCCCAGCTGAGCTATGAGCAATCTCTAGGATTCTCCTGCGCTTGGATGGAGCTAAGGACCTGCTAGACTTTTGTACGGACGCAAGAACATTGGTGTGGTAGCACCATGCGTCATCTGGAAACCTGAACCCATTTCCTGTTTTACGTGCTACTGCTACCCATCCCCACAAGCGTATATCTGGAAGTCCGACTGAAGGTTGGCCCCGAGCATGGTCTCTTTCTCGAATGACAGGGTGGTGTGTGCCACTGTGATGATCTCTTCTCTAACAGGGTAGTCTTTCCCCCTCACTGTCACCTCCAGGCCGCCTTCATAAGCCACTTGTCCACAGCCAGCCATCCTCCCGGCGTTGCCTACCAACCAGACTCGTTCCCTGATTGCGATGGTCTTCTATTTTGGCCCCAACAAAATACGCCCAAATTTAGTAAGAGAAATGCCTCCTCCAGTACTGTTCCAAGACAAATTGCGGAACTTGGCATCCCCATGAATGGTACAAACCAAGTCCCTACGTGCTGTTTGCGTATCCACACTTCCCATCACGGTCAAAGAAAGAGTCGTCCCTTTGGGCGACACGGGCGGCGATACAACCGGCCCTCGTCGGAACCCTAGCCAGCCGCCGCCGCCGCCTCCGGTGGATGGTCTAGGCGGCGGCGGCCCAGCCCTCCCCCTTCTCCTCCCTCCTCCCTTTCTCCCCCTCTCTTCTTCCTATTCGTGCTTGGACAACAGCTTGTCGGCGGCCGCCCCAGCCGGAGCCGGCAGTGCGGTGGCCGGATCCGGCAGCGTGGAGGCCGGATCCAATGGCCGCGGGCCTCCCCCCTGTTTCCACCAACGCGGCGGCACCAGACCCCCAAGGCGACTCGGCGACGCCCGGTCCTCATCTCCACCAGCGGCGGCGTCCCCACGTCCAAGGCGCTCAGATCCAACGACTCGACCTCCTTCCTCGGCCATGCACCCGGCGCGGCGTCTCCGCCCCTGGCCCGCAGCAGCGGTGTCCTTCTTCCCCAAGCAGTAGGCCAGCAGCGACTACATCTTCTCCAGCACGGCGGCGGCGGCGCGGACTCCTAAAGGCGGCGGCGTCCACCTTCGCAGCGGCGGCGCCAGCGCGGCGTTGACGCTCCCCATCTCCTTGGCGGCGCCCGGCCTGCGCGGCGCTCCATAGCGTCGCGGCGCTTCTCTCTCAGATGCCCGGCCGCCGGCCGCCACACCGTCTCCATCTTCCACGGCGACCGGCGCCACCTCTTCTCCGTCGCTTATGGTAGCCGGCGCCTACCGCCTCCTCAACACACGGTGGCGGCGCTCTTCGTCCAGATCCGACGGCCTTGGCGGCGTTTACCCCACGGCCTAGTGGCGCCCATGTCAGACGGCGGCGGTGGCTCCATGGTCGGCGGGCGGCGGCGGCGGCACTGGCTCGGCGGGCGGGGCGGCGCTGTGGGTGGCGGCGCGGCCATCTGCTGGCAGCATGCTGCATGCCAAAGCGTGGCGGCAGCCGACTCCTTTTCCTCTATCGGATCCCTTTCTTCTTCGTCCCCACCTTCGCGCGCAGTGGTGGAGCTCGGCGCCGGCTTTCCTTCTTCCTTCTTCCCCTCCTTCTTGGCCTGTCATGGTGGAGACCGCCCGGAGGGGACCGCTTTGTGTTTGGCCGGATCCGCGGGCAGGAAGCCCGGATCAGGCGATGTCAGCCGGAACGGTCGGAGTGGGTGTGTGCTTGCTGTCCATCTATCATGGTATCAGAACCATGGACTTAAACCCTTAGGGTTTTCTCCTTACTCCACAGCAGCCGCCGCCGCCGCCGGGTTCCTCACCGGCCGGCGCCGCCGCCGACGACCACCCCTCCCCCTCCCGCCATGCCTCCTCTTCCTTCTCCTCTTCCTCCTTTTCCTCCTCTCCTAGCCCCATTGCGCTAGATCCGCGCCCGCCGACGCCGACGTCGGCCAGTCGTCGTGCCGTCATGGCTGCACCAAGGGGCGTGCCACCCACCCGCCATTTCGCGCCGCCGCGAAGCGGCGCCAACATGCAGCTGCGCCACCCTGTTCGGCTCGCCCTCTACATAGTGCTAGGGGCTCTCCTAGCCCCATTGCGCTAGATCCGCGCCGCCTCCGCCGCCGACGCAGCAGTGCCATCCACAACAGCACCACGGGGCCGTGCACGCCACCCTTCCTCGCCGCGCCGCCGGGGGCAAGCCAACCGCAGCTGTGCCACCCTCTGTTCCGGCTCGCCCTCTGCATAGTGCTGGGGGTTGTCGCCCCGGCCTTGCTGTCCCGGCGTCGCCTTGTTTCAGCAACGTCACACCGGGCCGCCTCTACTCCGGTCACCGCCTCGACGCCTCTTCATGGCCAGCTCAGTAGGCGCTGGAGCTGCTTCCCCAGCTCGCCTCTCTGGTTTGATGCATCTCCCACAAGTGGTCTTTGATGGAACAAACTACCGGTCATGGGCCCCAATGCTTCGTGTGTGTCTCGACAGTCATCGTCTTTGGGGTCATCTCACCGGGTCCACTCCGCGGCCTCCTACTCCGATTACTCCAGAGGAGCCTCGGCCTGCTGTAGATGGCATCCCTGTTTCTGATGCCGATAAGGAATCTTATGACAAGGCTGTGGAGCAATATGTTGCAGATGTCGAGACATTGGAGGCCTGGCAGGCGAACGAGGCTCGTGCTGTTGCTATCCTCATAGGCAGCATGAAGGTTGAGCTTGGACTGGATCTTGTCAGCTTGCCCTCCTCGCATGCGATGTAGACACATGTGCAGTCTCTTTATGAGCCGAGCAGTGATGCACTCTATACCTTGTTGCTAGACCTTGCTAGCTCGCTCGCTCAGCAGGACAGTACAGCAGATGACTTCTATCATCAGATCAAGGATGTGTGGCATAGTGGCATCAGCTTGACTCACATGATCCAGACTACTGCCGTGCTTGTCGCTGCTGTCTTCTACGTCAGACTGCTGAGCGACGTCATCGCCTATTCGAGTTCCTTAGGCGCCTTAGACCTGAGTTTGAGCAGCTTCGTGCTCAGCGCTTGGCTCGCTTGCCGCAGCCTTCATTGGTCGAGGCTCTTACCCTGGTTTGGGCGGAGGAGACTCGTCTTCGTGGTGGTCTCGACCGCCTGCCGGGCCGATCCTCGCCGCTTGGCGCGCCGATCTCTACTACACCCTCATTGGCGCCGCTTCTTCTCGACACTGCGAGAGCCATCATTGCCGCCGCTCGCTCTCGATCATCGGGCTTGTACTGCAACTAATGCAAGAGGTCTGGTCACACCATTGAGCGCTGCCGGCAGCGGCCTCAGAACCGCAGGAAGGGCACCAGTGGGGGGGGGCAGGTCCTATTGGTAGTGCGATTCTTCCTTCGTCGCCTGACTATGTTCGCCTGCTTCACGACATCAGTCAGCGCCTGGAGCGTATCGAGCGCTGTGATGCTCGTCCAGTCTTAGCTGTTGACACCGTCAGCCTAGTCACTCAGCCTCACTCAGGTATACCACAACCCTGGATTCTCGATTCTGGGGCTTCCTTCCACATGACCTCTGATCCTACCTTCCTTGGCCCTTTGAGCTCACCTATTACTCCATGTCCATCAAGATAGCCGATGGCACACGTCTGTCTGTCACTGGTCGAGGTACTCTGCAGACTTCATCATTTTATGTTTCATCCGTTTCACATGTTCCTTCTCTTGATATGTAGCTTATTTCTATCGGCCAGCTTACTGATCACCATTGTCGTGTTATACTTGATTCTGATCATTGTTCCATTCAGGATCGCCATACGGGGACTCTTCTTGGCACTGGCCGCAAGCTTCGTGACTCCCCGCGTCTTTGGGAGCTCGACTAGCTTCGCCTTCCCTCCGCTTCCGTTTCTGCCGTCTCTAGTTGCCAGTTGTCTACTTCCACTGATGCTACTGCCTTCACTACCACCGCCTCCACTAGTTTTGCTCAGTGGCATCATCGGTTAGGGTACATGTGTGGGTCCCATCTTTCTTCTTTAGTTAGTCGTGGTGTACTTGGGAAGGTTTCTGGTGATACCTCCCTAACCTCCTGTATTGGTTGTAAGCTTGGCAAGCAGATACATCTTCCATATTCTACTAGTGCCTCTGTGTCTTCTCGACCTTTTGATTTAGTTCACTCTGATGTATGGGGTCCAGCACCCTTCGTGTCGAAAGGGGGGCATCGTTGGTATGTTATCTTTGTTGATGATTATTCTCGATATACTTGGATCTATCTTTTGACATCTCGTGCTCAGGTATTGCCTGCTTACAAGGCCTTCTCTGCTATGGTTCACTCAGTTTGGTTCTCCTGTTCGTGTATTTTGCGCTGATTTTGCTGGCGAGTACTTGTCTGCGTCTCTCCGACAGTACCTTCTTGAGCAGGGCACGCTTCCACAGTATTCATGTACTGGTGCCCATGCTCAGAATAGGGTTGCTGAGCGCAAACATCGTCACATCCTCGAGACAGCTCGTTCTATGATGCTTGCTTCTTTTGTTCCTCCTCACTTTTGGGGTGACACCGTCTCTACAGCAGTCTATCTCATTAACATTCAGCTCTCGGTTGCCCTTGGTGGTGCCACCCCCTTCGAGCGACTTTTTGGCTACTCTCCTCCATATAGTCATCTTCGCTCCTTTGGCTGCGTTGTCTTTGTCCTTCTTCAGCCTCGTGAGCGCACAAAGCTGACTGCTCAATCAACGAAGTATATTTTTCTTGGTTATGACTCTAAACGCAAAGGTGCTCGTTGTTGGGATCCTGCTGCTCGTCGGATCAGAGTATCCCGTAACGTCAACTTTGATGAGTCTCATCCTTACTTTACTCCTGATCCGTCCTCCCATTCTCAGTCTTTTGCTGACTCTCTCCTTCCATACCCTACCAGATCCCTTGTCTTTTCCTCGATTGCGATCACACTTGCCTACTTCGACACCACCGCCACCATCACCTTCTCTACCACCTTCTTTGCCGACATCTCTACCACCTCCTTTGTCGACATCGCCTTCCTCACCACCATCACTACCACCTTCTTTACCGACATTGCTTTCTTCCCCACCACCATCGCCACCACCTTCCTCTTGCCCACCATCACCTCTCTTCCCTTTTTCTCATCCACCTATTTGTGTCCATTACTCTCGTCGCCCACCACTTTCCTCTAGTTCTCCATCCATTCTAGGACCAGCTCCTCTTTCGGTTCCCGAGTCTCCTCCTGACACTTCCACACCTTCTTCTAGGGACTCTCCTGTCTCTGTTTTGGAGTCATCCCTAGATCCACCTCGGTACGCTCTTCATGATCAGAGCACGATTCCTCGTCCTGATCGCTATGGCTTTGCTGCTCCGGCTACCTCTACTTCTGAGCCCACTTCCTTTCGTGATGCCGTCACTCATCTTAAGTGGCAGTTCGCTATGGCTGAGGAGCTTGCGGCTCTAGAGCGTACCCACACTTGGGACCTTGTTCCTCTTCCTTCTTCTGTGACACCCATCACCTGCAAGTGGGTCTACAAGATCAAGACTCGCTCTGATGGTTCTCTTGCGCGCTACAAGGCTCGTCTTGTTGCCCGTGGTTTTCAGCAGGAGCCTGGTGTGGACTTTGGTGAGACTTTTGTTCCTGTTGCCCACCGGACCACTGTTCACACTCTTGTGACTGTTGCTTCAGTCCGCTAGTGGACTATTTCCCAGCTTGACGTGTAAAATGCCTTTCTTCACGGTCAGCTGCGTGAGGAGGTCTACATGCACCCACCTCCTGGCTACTCTGTTCCTGATGGTCATGTCTGTCTTCTTCGTCGCTCTCTTTACGGACTAAAGCAGGCCCCCCGTGCCTGGTTTGAGCGCTTCACCTCTGTTGTTACCACGGCTGGCTTTGTTGCGAGTCAGCATGACCCTGCTCTCTTTGTTCACTAGTCTCCTCATGGTCGGACACTTCTTTTTCTTTATGTGGATGATATGCTTATCACCGGGGATGATCCTCAGTTTGTTGCCTTTGTTAAGGCGCACCTCGGTGAGCAATTTCAGATGTCCGATCTGGGTCCTCTTCGGTAGGGTTGGAAAAATAGCTCGCGGCTCGTGGCTTGGCTCGGGCTCGGGCTCGGCTCGGAGGTGCTTCCGAGCTCGAGCCGAGCCCACTTTTGGGGCTTCGAAAAATAGCGAGCCAAGCCAGGCTCGGCTCGACTCGTTGTCATATTTTGAACGTGAAACGCCTTTGGCTTGTGGCTCTGCTCGGGCTCGGCTCAGCTCGGAGGTGTTACCGGGCTCGAGCCGAGCCCACTTTCGGGGCTCGCCAAAATGGCGAGCCGAGCCTGGCTCGGCTCGTTTCTGACCGAGCTCGGCCGAGCCAGGCTCGGCTCGGCTCATTTCCACCCCTACTCTTCGGTATTTCCTTGGGATAGAGGTTAGTTCCACACCTGAGGGCTATTACCTCTCTCAGCGGAAATACATTCACGACCTCCTTGATCGTGCCTGTCTCACTGATCACCGCACGGTTGACGCTCTCATGGAGCTTCATCTTCAGCTTCGTCCCACAGATGGTGACCCTCTTGTCGACTCCACTCGCTATCGCCACCTTGTTGGGAGTCTTGTTTATCTGGGTATTACTCGTCCTGACATCTCTTATGCTGTTCACATTCTGAGTTAGTTCATGTCTGCCCTCACTCAGATACTCTACAGTCACTTTCTCCGTGTCCTGCGGTACCTTCGTGGTACTATTGATCGCCGCCTATTCTTCTCCCGCTCCAGCTCCTTGCAACTTCAGGCCTACTCTGATGCTTCCTGGGCTAGTGATCCCTCTGATCGCAAGTCCATCTCTGCCTATTGTGTCTTTCTTGGCTCTTCCTTGATTGTCTGGAAGACCAAGAAGCAGCAGGCTGTTTCCCGCTCTAGTACCAAGGCTAAGTTGCGGGCATTGGCTTCTGTGACGGCTGAGGTGACATGGCTGAGGTGGCTTTTGGCAGATTTTGGGGTTACCATCTCCTCCCTACGACGGTCTTGATCACAAAGACCGGCGCCATCAGTATTGCTCGTGATCCAGTGAAGCATGAGCTTACGAAGCATATTGGTGTCAATGCATCATATGTCCGGTCACAGGTGCAGCTACAGGTGGTTGATCTAGAGTTTGTGCCTTCAGAGCTTCGGCTTGCAGACTTCTTCACCAAGGCATAAACTAAAGCTATGCATGATTTTCATCTCTCCAAACTCAATGTAGTAGATCCACCTTGAGTTTGAGGGGGGTGTTAATAGTATATTGTATAGGGGTTTATTTGCTATTTTCCTTCCCTGTACCTTGTATATCTAGGCCCATTTTGGCCCATAGTAAGGTGCTTGTTGTCCATCTATCAGGTCGGAGCGGACGGAGCGGGTGTGCTCCAGGGGCGTGTGCCTGGCGTCTCCTCGGCTCTTCCTGTGGTAGCGTGCTGGGCCGTCACCCGTTCTTTGGCGATGCTGTGTCCCCTGTCTCTACCTTGGTCCCATCCTCGTCTTCTTGCCCTCCCCTCCCTGCGAGGTGTTCGATGGCGTCGGTTGGCTTTTTTGGGTTAGAGGCGGGGGTCGGCTAGCGTCGCCTTGGTGATGCGGCGTCTGGTCTGTATCGCTTCCCGTGCGCAGGCCATTCGGCGTGGTGGCTCCTCTCTGACGGCGTTGGCTGACAACCTTTCTCCGGCAGCGTCCTCGTTCTCCGCCTCTTGGCTCGATCCCGTCCTCACCGTTTAGACCCTCCCTTTCGTCGAGGTGTCGGATGGCGTGGGCGGCGTCTTCCGCGTCGGGCGGTGGTGCTCGTCGACGCTCTCCGGCTCTGCGTCTTGGGCCGGCTGCTCGGTCTTCTACCGTCCACCCTCGGAGGCCTATGCCTTGTACGCTAGCGGGCCAGGTCTTGGGTGAAAGCCCCGCCTTTTCAGGCTGGTGATGACGTCACCCTTGGGTCGTTTCCCTTGTTGGAGGCACCACCATTTGGATCTTGTTCTGCTTTGGGTCAAAACCCTGGCGGTTTAGTGACGGCGGCGGATCTTCCCCGTCGCTACCTTGTTGGAGGTGTCGTGGTTGCCATTCTAGCGTTATGGGTTTCCGTTGGGTTTGCTGTTGCAGGAGTGAAAGGACCGAGATGACGCCTAGAGGGGGGGTGAATAGGCGTGACACCAAATTCAATCTTCAACTGCGCTGCGGAAGTAGGTTCGGACTGTCCGTGACACCCCTCGGATAGTCCGAGGTCAACTTTGAAGAATCCTCCCTAAAATCTCCGAAAATGTCCTGCACAACTCAAACAACAAGAATACCAAAAATAGTAACACAGAAACACAGGAGAGGTCTCCCTCAAGCACAAGATAGTAAATAGAGTAGATCTAGCAAAGGAGAAACTCAAACCAAATGTGAAGAGAGACACAAGGAGTTTTATCCCGAAGTTCGGATCTTTGAGGAGATCCTACTCTCCGTTGAGGTAGGCTCTAACACTTTTGAGCCCGAGTCCCACTTGACTCTTTCCCTCTCGGATTTGTGCCAACGCACGCACCGACTTTGCTTCTTGATTCCTTCCCTTGCGGAGGCGGAATCGTACCTTTACAAACTTGCGGTGGCCAACCACACCTCGTCGGTGGCTCACCGGTGACGCCTAGCCGTCTAGGAGTCCTCAACCTCCAAGGGTAATAGATGCTCAATGAAGAACGAACTCGGAGATGTACTCAAGTGCTCAACAATAAAATCTTGCCTGCTTGGATTCACACTTTCTTCACCAATTTTCTCTTCCACTAGATGAATCACAAAGATTCAATCCTTCTTCCCAACACTCCTTACAAGGGGAATCACTAAGATTTAACCCTAATCCCTTCCCAACTCTTCTTTCAAAGAGGATCACTAAGATCTAGGGTATAGGAGGTGTGGGAGGCTCAAGAACAAGAGGATAGGTTAATAAACTTATGGTATGGCCGTTATTTCCAAGTGGAGAGAGATGGGCTTTAAAAAGATGGTTTGGAAAACTAACCGTTGGGGTTCAGATCTCGCAGACTTCGGACAGTCCGGAGCTTTTTCGGACAGTCCGGTAAATCAGATAAATCAAGACAGAGAGCTCAACTGGAGGGTGCCTCGGACAGTCCGAACCTTCGGACAGTCCGAGACTGCACCACAGCCACGACGAAAATATAGATAACTTTTTACTCCGAACTCCGTTTTATGTGATCTTGGGCTCTACGGAAAGCTGAGAACAAGGGCTATCTAATCCATAAGGTATCACCACCTCAAACCCAAGTGAGTGGTGCATAGACCAAGGAAAACCAAAGCCAACTCCACATCTTTGCACTATCTAATCCCCACCAATCACTTCTCTTTGTCTCCTCACAAGGATTGATCAATTGAGCACCTGAGACATATCAAAGCCATTCTCCATGGCATCCCCCTTAATAGTATGGTAATCCTTAGACTCAAATGAAAGTAAGATAATACAAGTCTAGGAAAAACGCTTGCCGTCTTCTTTTCTTGATGCCGTCGCAAACTTGAAGCAATATGCATGATGACCTTCACCAAATGATTGATGACGCCTTCACCTTGCCAACCTTGACTTGGTTCACCTCATGAGACTTTTGTCTTATCGATTTTGACTTGATCATCCCCCGACGATCTCCATGTCAAATCGATCTCGACTTGGTCCTCAACTCTTGGTGACACCGTCGTCTTGTTGACTACGGCTTAGCCGTCATCCTCTTGACATACCTTAGTCATCACACACATGCACGGGACCTAATTCTTTCCAAATCACTCATTAAATCCATTAGTCCCGAAAGCTCAATACATATGAATGAGGTTATGTTCGTGAGCAATTAAGCGCGTCAATTGTTTCATACGAGGAGACATAATATGAATAAAAACACTTGACACAATATTGTTTATTAAGTGCATCATGACATATAAAACTAATATATTTGCACTAGAGAGGTGATTGTCAACATGATGAAACAATTAAGTCAAGGCAAAGAATACAATCTTCACTTAAATGAAGCACATGAAAGGATATATAAGAATTGTATATGTGTGAACAACATTTAGAGTAAGAGTGAAGATGTGGACTAAACTATATTAAACTTCACTAAGTGAGATGCATGAGAATAAATACAAACAAGGCATGCATGCACCAATTTCATTTATAGCAAAATAAAGTTTAATTCTAGATAAGATAAAGAGCACTTGCACATGAGAAATGCAATAACAAATGTATATCAAGGATACCGAGATTGCATACCTCAATTAGTCATCCATCCTATTTGCATGTATGGGACTAAGGAAAATCTACAATCAAATGTGTTAACCTCAACATAAAACATGAGCATACCTTTCTAGGATGGTGAGCTTGTCCACTTATTATATTTGATTCTCCTCTAAATAGATGAGACTAATGTTCAACTTGGCAATAAACACGTTAGTCTCATAGCAATATAATCAATCACTAAACCAAGCATTGTCATTAAGTGTGTTTGTCATTAATCATCAAAATCACACAAAGTGTACCTTGAACTTACAAGGAGTCGCTCGCTGCTGTGTGAGTGTTGGTTGGGTGTCCGGCGGTGGCCGGTGTTTTTCTTTTCCTTTTCTCTCCTGTCTCTCTCTCCTGTTCAGCTTTTGTTTAGCTTTTGTTCTAGGCGGCAGCGGGGGGCTGCTTTCCTTCTCCTCTGTAGGTGGTGCCCCCGGCGGTAGCCGGTGGTGTGTCTGGTTTTGATCAGGTTTGCAGCGGAGCGCTGTGGTTGTACCCTGTGCGTGCATGGGTTTTATTTTATTTTCTCTTTCTGATCAGTGAAATAGGACGGCAGTTCTCCAACCCCCTTTTTTTTAAAAAAAAACACTTCCCATCAAGGAGCGGCCTCTCTGATCAGTGTAGCTTACTGAACATTCTGATTGGATGTACATGCCTTCTTTGTCCTTTCTCATCTATGCTGCAATAGATTCAGAGATGTTACTTTCTAAATCTCGAGATGCTTCAAAATTTATCCCATCAAACCCAATATTATGGTCCTATCCTTGTGGATCCAAAACTGCCCTAAACAACAGATCATCAGCTACGAGGTAGCTATAGCGATGCGCCGTATAACTGGAGTCAAAACTTAATGGAATTTCCATATCTGACATGTGCATGATCTCTGGAGATGTGCTCTCTTCATGGTCATCAGCAGCCGCAGATGGCATTTCATTATTTTGAGCTTCAGCAAGCTTTTGCCTCCTGGTTCCTTCTTTCCACTGCTGCTTTAGGTATAACGGCAAGAGCGAGGCTTCGAGACGGGGAAAATAAAGTACGGGTGAGAGACGATTATTTTTTCTCCGGGGAACTGAACGGGATTGGGGTGGAAAATCCCTCCCCCGTGGCCTTCCAACCGGGTCTTGACTTCGACCCAGGGAAATTTGTCCCTCCCAAATGAGCCCTAAGTGGTGACTCGCAGAGAGAGAGAAGAACGGGCCGATTTCCTTTTAAATGGATTTGGCCCACATGACCCAAAGCTTACAAACAGATTAAGGGGTTGTCCCTTTGGGTCACAGTGCTCTGACCGGACTGACCCTCGTTAGTATTTTTTAAATAAGAAGGATTTTTTTATTTATAATGATGATATTATTTTTGTAACCTAATTTCACCCTTGCCATTCTTAGGACTTTCCAAAAATGATGCGAAATACCCTCTGGCAGTGGGACCCGCGTGTCATAGGCTCAACATCTTTTTCCTTTTTCTTCTTCCTCCTTTCATGATCTCCACCAACTCCGACGAGCTCCTCCTCCGGCCATCGCCGCTCGCCGTCGCGGCTCGTTGACGCCGACGTGCCGCTGCCACCGCCACCACCGTCAGGAGTTTCGCGCCGTCGTGCGATTGCTTGCCGCCTTCGCCGTCGCCGTGAGCCGCTGTCGTGTTGCTCGTTGGAAGAAGGAGGAAGGAGGAAGAAGAAGGTGAGAAAAGGATGACATGTAGGACCCACATGTCAGTTCCGTATTTTTTGTATTTGACTCGTGTATAAGACGAAAAATATCCGAAAAAGCTTCATAATGGCATATGTGATTGATAGTTGCAAAACTAGTGGCATTCAAAACAATATTGACTTTGTAATGGAAAATACGAAATAAACGAACTTTATAATAGCATGTATGAAAAAAAAAACCCAAATAAGATAGCTCCGTATCCACTGAAATTACATAGAACAAAGCATATACAAGATATAATAGATTTCAACAACTTTTTAAAGTGAAGATGAATTGCAGAATTGCAAATCAACCTGCAGTTTCCTAGAGCTCTTGTAACAATGCATTTCCAAGTATTTTTCTTAATTGAAGAACCTTGTGTGAGTCTTGATCCAGGCGGCAAGATGTTTCATTCTTGATGCCGGTCAGCTAAATAGATCACGATCAAAAGTAGCTTCCATCGAAAATTTCCAAACCCCAGCTTCTCAAAATAAGTTCCCCACACGAGGCACCATAAATCTAACTCAAAACCCATCAGCAGCCGCAAAACAAACACAAATCTGTTGTGAAACGACATATTTGTGGGCAAATTCGTAATTAGTCGCTAATGGTGGTTATTAACTAAAGAATGGTGGTTCCACATATTAGAGAGGTGTCTCTTCAAGGCACCCATTCATTCTCTGTATAAAGAGGTTTTGCCTATTGTAATTACAAGTTGATCATTTAATAAAGAATCACTCCCTCTCAATTCTCTCTTGTCTCTCTCACTGTGCTAATAGACTTCAACACGTTATCAGCACGAAAAATCTGCTTGATCTACAACTAGGGATGCAAGTGGTTGCTTTGCGGGTACCCGCGAACCCGCTTGCTTCACTAAAATACAAGCATCCCTATCTACAATCTGTTAGAATAATTATGGGGTTGGCCCATTTAATTATTTTAATAGAAATTCCAAGAGGCCCATTTAATACTAAACCGTTCGGGAAATTGGGTGGAGAATATCTCAACTTAAATAGTTGGACTGTGGTTCTCCCAATTAAGAAAAGACAGAAGAGAAAAAGGCGTGGGCTTGAGCGTGACGTGTCGAGCATGGGCGAGCTCTCCCCGGGCACGGGCGACCTCACCCTGAGCATGGGCGAGCTCTCCCGAGGCACGGCGACCTCACCGAGCACGGCGACCTCTCCCGTAATCGGCGACTTAATGGTGGTGTAATGACGTCCGATTCGTAACGGACGACTTAATGGCCGATGTAATGACGTCCGTTACTAGTGCTTGATGGCGCCGTGTTCGATTTAACCTTCTCTTCCTAGCGCCTATAAAAGCATGAGCTCCTCGCCTGCGTGAAAAATGACTCTCGCCTCAAGAGCTCTCTCTCTCTCCGCACATTCCATATTTCCATCCAGAAGCGCGCTGCCGTTTTGCATTCCCACCTCTGCTTCCTTGCGCGCAAGGAGCGGAGGGAGCAGCCTCCGGAACCTCGTCCTTCTCGAGATCCCGCCGGGATAGAAGGCCGATAAGGTTTTTGGGAGCGTTCTCACGCGATCGCTCAAGTTTCCTCGCCGGTTCAACTTCATCTACACAAACATCGACGCTCGATTGCACCGATCTCTCCATGCATCAAAGGCATCTCGCACCAACTTGTGATCGACTACATCAATCCGTCATGGCGGTGAGAATGTGCAAGTCATTCCTCCGCCAAATACTGTACTCACTTTGTAGTGGTCATGACTCGGCTCAAGGGTATATTTGTTTATACCGTGCCTTTGCCTTTTTGTTTTCTGTTCATTAGCCCTTGCGTATGAGATAGATATTTTTATATCTAGTACCTTTGGTCTTGAACTGAAATCGGCAATTGTCTAATTATGATTTACATAATTTTGTGGATTAAAATATTGAGGAAATTCCTAATATTTCCAACAATCCAAAAACCTTATCCTAGGAATTTCACAACTCTTCGGTTTATTTGCCGCAAATTTAAGCCAACCGTATTTGACGGTGCAAATTACAAGCGTTAGCGCCAAGATGATTTTATGGTTGATCGCCATGAACGTGTATCACGTTATAAAGGCAAGCCACAATGGAAGGAGGGCTCTCTCCCGCACAGAGAGTGTCTTGGCAATGCGGATAACTTGTTTAGAGGCGCCGTGATTAGCGTTTTGGGAGAAAATCTTGTTGATGTGTATATGATTTTGCCTAGTGGTAAAGAAATATGAGATGCACTTGAGGCAAAATTTGAAGTTTCTGACGCGGGTAGCGAGCTCTATGTCATGGAGCAGTTTCATGACTACAAGATGGTCGATGACCATTCTATAGTAGAACAAGCTCATGAGGTGCAAGCTCTCGCAAAAGAACTTGAGAATTTTAAATGTGCATTGCCCGATAAGTTTGTGGCGGGATGCATTATTGCAAAGTCGCCACCTTCTTGGAGGATTTTGCCACTACTCTAAAACACAAGAGACAAGAGTTCGCGTTCTCGATCTCATTGGGTCTCTAGATGTTGAGGAGAAGGCGAGGGCAAAAGATACACGTGGGAAAGGAAGTTCTAGTGCCAATGTGGTACAAAAGAAAACCTTTCAATTCAACAAGAATAAAAACAAGTCCGAGAAGCGACAACAAGAACAAAGCCAATCAAACTACTAGCTTCAAGAAGAAGAAGAATAAAGGAAGGAAACGCTTTATGCGTAATGGTGCGATCATCGAGTTAAGGATTGCCCTGATCGTAAAGACAAACAGAAAAAGTCCGCCAACATTGTTATTGGCAATACTGATGCAGGAACATCTGGGTATGTAACAGTAGCTACTGTTCTTTCAGTATGTCGTTCACCTGATCGGTGGATTGACACATGGGCCAATATACATGTTTGTGCTGATAGATTCCTATTTTCTTCTTACCAGGTCGCAGGGGCTGCCTCCGTGTTGATGGGGAATGGGTTGCAGGCATGTGTACGTGGAGTCGGCCTTTATTGACTTGAAGTTTACTTGAGCAAGATCGTCTGATCGAGGAACGTACAACATGTGCCCGCGATAAATAAGAACCTTGTCAGCGGATCTCTATTATATAGAGATGGTTTTAAGCTAGTTTTTTAATCCAATAAATGTGTTATTTCCAAGTTTGGAAATTTTATTGAAAAAGGCTATGAGAGCGGAGGCTTGTTCCGCTTATCTTTGATGGACATGAATAATGAGATTAATCATGTTTGTGATCATGAGACTAATGTTTGGCATTCACGACTTTGTCATGTTAATCTTGGTTGTATGATGCGGATGGCCGGTATGGATTTAATCCCAAATTTTACCCAAGTCAAAAGTTCTAAGTGTCAAGTGTGTGTGCAATCTAAACAACCTCGCAAGCCTCACAAGGCAAAGAGAAGTAGAAACTTGTCACCATTAGAACTAGTTCATACCGATTTGTGCGAGATGAACGGGGAGTTGACGAAGGGTGGTAAGAGGTATTTCATGACTTTGATTGATGATTCTACTAGATTTTGCTACGTGTATTTATTAAAGTCTAAAGATGAGGCTTTTCACTATTTTAAGATCTATAAAGCTGAAGCTGAGAACCAACTTGATAGGAAAATCAAACGGGTTAGGTCAGATCGTGGTGGAGAATATTTTTCTAGTGATTTTAATAAATTCTGCGAGGAACTTGGAATAATCCATGAGAGGACGCCTCCCTATTCTCCCCAGTCAAACGGGGTTGCCGAAAGAAAGAACCGTACTCTAACTGATATGGTTAACGCCATGTTAGAAACATCGGGACTTTCCAAGGAATGGTGGGGTGAGGCTATATTGACTGCTTGTCATGTCCTAAATAGGGTTCCTACAAAGAATAAAGAAATCACACCATTCGAGGAATGGGAGAGAAAAAGATTAAATCTCACTTATTTACGTACTTGGGGCTGTTTGACTAAGGTTAATGTGCCTGTCCCAAAGAAGCGTAAACTTGGACAAAAAACCGTTGATTGTGTCTTCATTGGTATGCTTTTCACAGTGTTGGATATAAGTTCTTAATAGTGAAATCTGGAGTACCTGATATGTATGAAGGTACAATCTTAGAGTCCAATGATGCCACATTCTTTGAGGACATATTCCCTATGGAAGAGACACTTAGCTCATCTGACCAAGAATCTATCTTCTCTCCTAAACCTTCCACTCCTATACAAATTGAACCCACTTTTGAGGAAAATCCAATAGGTGAAGACAATGAAGTAACTCGAAAGAGTAAGAGACAAAAGACCGCAAAGTCTTTTGGTGATGACTTCATTGTATATCTAGTGGATGATACTCCAAGAACCATTGAGGAGGCTTATTCATCTCAGGACGCTGACTATTGGAAGGAAGCGGTCCAGAGTGAGATGGATTCCATCCTGAGCAATGGAACTTGGGAAGTTATTGATCGTCCATATGGGTGTAAACACAGTAGGATGTAAGTGGGTGTTCAAGAAGAAGTCGAGGCTGATGGTACAATTGAAAAATACAAGGCAATGCTTGTGGCCAAGGGTTATACCCGAGAAAGAAGGCGAGGACTTCTTTGATACTTACTCACTGTTGCAGATTGATCACTATTAGAGTACTACTATCCATGGTCGCCTCCTACGGTCGATCGTTCATCGGATGGGCGTAAAGACGGCTTTCCTTAATGGAGAGTTGGAAGAGAAAATCTATATGGATCACCGGATGGATTTGTAGTAAAGGGTCATGAAGGAAAAGTGTGTAGGTTCTGAAGTCTTTGTATGGCCTTAAACAAGCACCTAAGCAGTGGCACGAGAAGTTCGACAGAACTTTAACATCTGGCCGCTTTGTTGTGAATGAAGTTGACAAATGTGTGTATTACCGCTATGGTGGGGGTGAAGGAGTGATTACGTATGCGTATGTTGATGACATCTTGATCTTGAGACGAACCTTAATGTGATTAAGGAAGTCAAGGACTTTCTGTCATGAATTTTGAAATGAAAGATTTGGGAGTAGCGGATGTCATCTTAAACATTAAGTTGTTAAGAGAAGATGATGGTGGGATAACTCTTGAGCAGTCCCATTATGTGGAAAAGGTGTTGAATCGTTTTGGCTTTAGTGATTGTAAACCTGCTCCAACGCCATATGATCCAATGTGCTATTACGAAAGAACCAACGTATAGCAAAGGATCAATTGAGATATTTCCAAATCATTGGTTCACTGATGTATTTAGCTAGTGCAACAAGACCTGATATCTCGTTTGCTGTGAGCAAACTTAGCCGGTTTGTTTCAAATCCGGGAGATGATCATTGGCATGCTCTTGAGAGAGTGATGCGCTATCTAAAGGGGACATCAAGTTATGGTATTCACTACACCGGGTACCCAAGGGTACTAGAGGGTTATAGTGATTCAAACTGGATATCCGATGCTGATGAGATAAAGGCCACAAGTGGATTTGTATTCACATTGGGTGGTGGAGCTGTTTCCTGGAAGTCTTGCAAGCAGACCATCTTAACAAGGTCTACAATGAAAGCAGAACTCACAACATTAGACACTGCCACTATGGAAGCTGATTGGCTGCGTGAGCTTGTGATGGACTTACCGGTGGTTGAAAAACCGGTGCCTGCTATCCTTTTGAACTGTGACAATCAGACGGTGATTGTCAAGGTGAACAGTTCAAAGGATAACATGAAGTCATCAAGGCACGTTAAGAGGCGATTGAAGTCCATCAGAAGATAAGAAACTCCGAGTTATAGCATTGGACTATGTCGAGACGGCTAAAAACCCGCAGATCCTTTACAAAGGGACTATCACGGAATGTGATAGATGAAGCATCAAGGAGATGGGCTTGAGACCCACATGAAAGTCATGTCTTAGTGGTAACTCATCCTATTTGATCGGAGATCCCGTGAATTAGGATGTTGAGACAAGCTAGTGACTGGCTGAGAGGAGAGTACTTTTGTACTTAACCCACTCCGTTTGAGATGCACTACTCTCCTATACGTATGGCGGGTTGGTTATACCTTAATGTGTTCCGAGTGGCTTTTAATAAAGCGAGATGTTATCCTACAGAACATCTTATGAGGAATACACCTATATGAGCTCGACTGCTAGTCACAGTCTATGAGATTGGATGATCTCTAGAGGCTCATAAAAGGCAAAGAAGTATGACCTATACGCTCCAAACCGAGGGGATGCATTTAGCGACCTAGTATCGATAAGGACCTTGGTGAAACTTCGTTCGCACAAAACTGTCAATTCAAGGCTTAGTCCATTGTTCGATTGTGGATGAGTGTAACCTTTGTTCTAGGTGGAAGTTCAACTTAACAGTCTCCATCAAAACACTGGTATATCAAACTACGATTGGGCGAGAGTATTTCAAATGTGCCTATGAAATTTGATGGGGATTGTTAGAATAATTATGGGGTTGGCCCATTTAATTATTTTAATAGAAATTTCAAGAGGCTCATTTAATACTAAACCGTTCGGGAAATTGGGTGGAGAATATCTCAACTTAAATAGTTGGATTGTGGTTCTCCCAATTAAGAAAAGAGAGAAGAGAAAAAGGCGTGGGCTTGAGCGTGACGTGTCGAGCATGGGCGAGCTCTCCCCGGGCACGGGCGACCTCACCCTGAGCATGGGCGAGCTCTCCTCGAGCACGGGCGACCTCACCCAGAGCACGGACGACCTCTCCCCGTAACCGACGACTTAATGGCTGGTGTAATGACGTCCGTTACGTAACGGACGACTTAATGGCCAGATGTAATGACGTCCGTTACTAGTGCTTGATGGCGTCCAGGTTCGACGAACCTTCTCTTCCTGGCGCCTATAAAAGCATGAGCTCCTCGCCCTGTGAAAAAATGACTCTCGCCCTCAAGAGCTCTCTCTCTCCCGCACATTCCATATTTCCATCTGTAGCGCTGCCGTTTTGCATTCCCACCTCTGTTTCCTTGCGCGCACAAGGAGCGGAGGGAGCAGGCCTCCGGAACCTCGTCTTTCTTGAGATTCTGCTCGGGATAGAAGGCCGATAAGGTTTTTGGGGAGCGTTCTCACGCGACTGCTCAAGTTTCCCTGCTAGTTCAGCTTCATCTACACAAAGATCGACGTTCGATCGCACCGACCTCTCTCTCAGATCAAAGGCATCTCTCGCACCAACTTGTGATCGACTACATCAACCGTCATGGCGGTGAGAATGTGCAAGTTATTCCTCACTTGCGCTTTTGTGCTCTGCTTTGTAGTGGGCTGCGGCTCCGCTCAAGGGTATATTTGTTTATACCGTGCCTTTGCCTTTTTGTTTTCCTGTTCATTAGCCCTTGCGTATGAGATAGATATTTTTATATCTAGTACCTTTGGTCTTGAACTGGAAACTGGCAATTGTCTTATTATGATTTACATAATTTTGTGGATTAAAATATTGAGGAAATTTCTAATATTTCCAACACAATCAATCAAGCCAAAAAACCTTCGGTCAGCTCGATCCACAACCAGCAGGCGAAGAGCAAGTGTAGATGGAGTAATAGTGCCTTGTGGAGACGAAGGTGCCACGCCGATTTACCTCATACTTTTTTTTCTCTAACTATCTCACTCTTCAACGGATCCAATATTTGGGCTCACTAAAACTGTCGACCCAACAGTAGAACTCCCGAGCAGTGTACCGCCGCCCATAGAACTCGCGAGTGGATACTAAACGAGATACAAAACGTAGGGAGACACATAGAGACATTCTATGCACCGATCCATTTGTTCCATGAGAATTTAGGCTCGGATCGGTTACTTGATGGACCAAAGTGAACCACTCCCGTTCTTAGCTCTAGCCCAAAATAAAACTTTTTATGTCCTATCTAAGGTATTTTGATTTGGATGGCTGATCCAAAGGACCTTTATAGGACATAAAATGAAGGACCGAGATGTAGCCTAGAGGGGGTGAATAGGCTTTATAAAATTTCACAGTAAAAACAACACAACAGAATAATCAATATCAAATGTTCCGATGTCAATATCGGATAGTCCGATATGAATCGGACTATCTGATCTGGAATCTAAACGTCCGATATTTCTGGAATTAGTGTTAACGAACTAGAGAAGAACAATAATGAATTCTGCACCAAATAGAGTTAGAGAGCAAGCTATTAAGTAAGGTGAACAAGTGAAATCCACAAACACACAGACACTCGAAGTAGTTGTTCCCGAAGTTCGGATCTTTGAGGAGATCGTACGTCTCCGTTGAGGCGGCTCGATCACACTTGAGCTAGGGTACCTCTTGACCCTTAACCTCCCGGGTTGCACCAAGCACTCCCGGTATCACTCTTTGGATCCTTCCCTTTCGGAGGCGAATCCGGCCTTCACAAACTATCCCCGGCCACCACACGAAGCACTGGTGGCTTTAGGGCAACTTCTAGCTGTCTAGGAGCCCTCAAACTCCAAGAGTAACGAATCCGACGAAAACCAACTTGAAGAATGAATCTAGTGCTCAAGGTCGAAGCTTGATCAACACAAGGTCTCTAGATCTAATTTCTTCACCCACTCAAAGATGCAATCAATGGAATTTATGTTGGAGTGAAGATGGAAGGTGGAGAGTTAGGGTTTGCAATAAGTGCTTAGCTGAAAATATGTGTGAAGGCAACCTTGGCCAATGGGAAGAGGAGGAGAATAAATACGCACGCTCTCAAACTAGTCGTTACTGTTGACAGATATCAGATAATCCGATGTTAATATCGGAATGTTCCAATATTTTCGCAATTCGAGACAGAGAGGGGTCGATCGGACCATGCAACGGATGGTTCCGGTTCATATCGAAATGTTCCGGACCGACATCGGAATGTTCCGATATTTTTGTGACTGGAGACAGAGAGGGGTCGATCGGACCATGCATCAGATAGTTTCGGTTCATATCGGAATGTTCCAGACCAACATCGGAAAGTCCGATATGATTTTCAACAAAACTCTCTCAAAGTGATTTGGTGGATAGAATGTGTCAAATTTCTTCTACCAAGAGCACTTAGAACTTTTAAAAGTGGTTTCCCGTCGTATCCCTCTTAATAGTACGGCGTGTCCTTAAACTCAATTCAAAGATAAGATTTACACTAAAATAGAAATAAATGCAATCTTCTCCTTTATGCTTTACGGTCTCCAAGTGTCCTCCAAATTCATTTATTAATATTAAAACTGTCTAAAACTAAACAAATGAATTAGATCTTTAATATGCCTATCATTTATCACCAAAATCAACATAGGGTCTAGATGCACTTTCAGAAAGTTTCTACTTTGGAGGAGTTTATGTACGAGGTCTATCCTCTGCTCCAATTTTGTGAGAATTTTCAATACAACTTGGAAAATCGACGTCACTTGGAAACAATGGATGAAAACAAGTTGCAAGAATTTTCAATACAACTTGGAAAATCGACGTCACTTGGAAACAATGGATGAAAACAAGTTGCATGCACTGATGCACTTTTATTTTTGTAATACCGATGCACATCGCATTGATTCCGGAGGCTACAGAACAACGCAGATCGTTGTTGTTTCGTGAACGAATTTATCGATGACAGTGACCGATCAAATGATAGTGTATTAGGCCCAAATGTTTTCTGCTTAACAGCTTGACGGCTTATCTACGTTTTAAAAAGACATGATTTGAATTTTTTAAATCTATTTTTCGCTATTTTGAAGATGGGTCCTAACGCTTTAAAAAGCAAGTCAAATGAAATGGATCCGAATCTCGAGACTATCTTGAGAAGTTCTCGAAGTTCAGTCATTTCGGCCGTTCAGCCGTTCAGATCAACTTAAAAGAACAGAGCCTTAGTCCCAGACACGCTGACTTGTGGACCCACACATCTTGGGTTGACTATGCCCGAGAGTTGCTCAAATAAATTTTTAATTTGAAAAGTCCTTAGAGCGCGAAAAAATTTATAAAAAATTCTTTAAAATCTCTAAAAATGACCACAAAATATTACATTATTTCGCTTATAAAAACAAACGAAATCTTAATTAGATTTAATTTAAGCTGAAAATAATAAGGCTACGACTCCCTCGGTCCATCAAAAAACATATCCTCAGCCGTAAGGCAGAGATATACGTTCAGTGGATGTATCATGGAGTCCATGTGTTGGGGCCGTAAATTCTCGGCCGAGGATTCGCGTCTGACTGGGATCCCATTCAGTAGCAAGTATAAATGCACGGTGTGCATTTTGACCTGCAAACAAATTATAACTTATATAAATATGTCATACGGTGTTCAATTTGTATAAAACAATTTTATAATTCATATAAAATCCTAAAGAATCCATTTTTGAAACCTTTTTTTTCCAATTTTTATGATTTTTGAATTTAAAAATTCAAAAATTCAAAAAATTGAAAAGTTTTTAAAATGTGTTGTTTATATTATTATAAAATTTGTTTGTACAAATTAGACAACATATGATATATTTATAGAAGTTATAATCTATTTTCAGCTGCATTTATACCGGATCCGGATTGAGCAGTTTCACCCTGAAGGCTGTTCATAAAAGACGTGGGTCTCCCTCAAAAAAATAATAAAATACGTGGGTCCCACTTGGCAGTCGAGCCGGTGAAATGTGCATGATATGCGGGGCCCGCCTGCAGCCCTTGCTCACACTCTACCCAACCCACTGAACGATTGGGCCCGCTCTCCGGGTCTCACCCTACAGCGTGAGGGTATACGATCAGGGAGAATGGGGAGCGGCGCACGACCCGCACGAGCTTTCTCTGCGGCCACGGTGCGCACACCCACCACGGTAAGGTTACCGCGCCCTCACCCCATCCAGACCGGCCGGTTCGCCTCCGGGCTCTATATAAACCGGCCCCGCTCCCGGTCGCTCCACGGCCACCTCTCCCGCACACACACACACTCACAGTCTCTCTCTCTCTCTCTCTCTTTCTCTCTCTCCACCTAAAACCCACGCCGCGAGGAGGGGGGCGTTGCGATGGCCTCCGGTGATCGCCGCGGCGGGGGGCCTCCCGACTCCGGCGACAGCTCCGGTGAGATCCCTCTCCCTGGATCGCGGCGCGTGGGCGGTTGGATCGCCGCAATGGCTGCTCCGTGTTGGATAGGGTTTAAGGTGGCGCTCCCGTCCCGCGCAATCGCCTCTCGTCTCCTGCGTGCGGCCTGTGCTTGGTCCGGGAGTGTGTGGGGATGACCTGTGTCGCGCATGGCGCATGGAGTGTGTGTGGATGGCCTGTGTTGCGCATCGCGGGGGGATTTGGTTTTGTTCGATAGTGGGGGGTGGGGGTCCCGGGGGGGGGGAGGGGTTAATTCATGCTGCTTCGAGTGATAAGGCGCGGAATCGGTGGCTTGGTCTGGGGCTCTGGGCATTCGGCATTCGCTTCATCCGCTTGCTTCGGAGCGGAGAAATGGTGTTGGTTCGAGTCGTTCGATTGTCCCATCTCTTTCACAGTTTGGTTTACATTATTTTTTTATTTTTTTTCCGTTTTCGATTTGTTCCATGTACTCCTTGCGACGCATCTTTTATTGTTATCCTTTCTTAAAAAAAGATCCATCGATTTTGTTTGAGTTTCTGGTGGATGTGATTTTTGGTAATTATGTAGGAGATTTCGTGTTAACTTTGTGTTTTTGTTCCTGGCCTTGAGATTGCGATCAACACATACTGTTCACCTGCTTGTTCACATATGGTATATGAGGCTGTGTTGTCTAATTTGTCAGCACGGTTAGCTGGTTAGGATCCATTCATGTTAGGATTCGTCATGTTTTTCCAGGGTTTGCACTTTGCAAGTTGCAACTGTATCCATCGATAGTTGTTTTCTCCTTTTTATTTCTGCGTTTCTTATATATCACGAATTCACAATTTTCTTCCCCACCGATTCTTTTTCTTTGACGACAGTGGGCATTTCTTTAGTTCTATATGACTTGGGAGGACAAAAAATGTCAAAAACTATAGCATCTACTATAGATGGCATATTTTTTATGTCGATTGACATTATATTTTCTTATCACCTTATCACTTCTTTGAGCTGAAGGCTGTGTTTCTACATCTTTTAGAATGAGTTCAACGCCTTGTGTATAAGACTTGTTGCAACTGATGTTGTTGCTGTTTGGGTACTTTTTATGTGATTGTAGATAATGTTACCAGTTGACGAGTGTCAGTGGAGGTTTTGCAAAACGGGGAAACTGGTCCGGGTTTCTACCATGTTTTTGGCAAAAAAAACTTTCAGTTATTTTAACCTGTTTGCTTCATGGATTTAAATTATTTATAATCTTATTATTGGAAGTTGGGCATTGGATGTTAATATAAACATTCTAATGGTTGTGCTGAAGTGGAGTAGCGGGAGTAAACTGGCTCATGGCTAAGTAACTCGAATAAACTGTATATTATATATTATATACAGTGTGATACTCAGTTACAACTGTATATTATATAAGCCGTAAATGGTTTGACTACTTGTATGCTGGGTTCTTAATGCTATTGTTCTTTGTCATACATTTTTGCTTGTGCATTACCAGTTACTGCATGGTGCATGGTGCATCATAATGATATTGATACCAATTGACGAGTGTCCGTGGAGGTTTTTGGTCCGGGTTTCTACCATGTTTTGGCAAAAAAAAAATTTCAATAATTTTAACCTGTTCGCTTCGTGGATTTTAAATTATTTATAATCTAATTACTGGAAGTTGGGCATTGGATGATAATAAAGACATTCCAATAGTCGTGCTGAAGTGGAGTAGCGGGGAGTAAACTGGCTCATGGTTCCATAACTGTGACTACTTGTATGCTTTGTATTGTTCTTTGTCATACATTTTTTGCTTGTGCATTACCAGTTACTGCATGGTGCATCATAATATGTATTGAGGCTATAATGTACATGTCTCGTTAGACAATTTGGATCATGCTTTGGGTGGTAACACTATTGTTCTTTGTCAATACATTTTTGCTTCTGCATTACCAGTTACTGCATGGTGCCTCATAATATGTATTGTGCCTATAGTGTACATGTTCCGTTGGACAGTTAGGACCATGCTTTAGGTTTTGGTTAAGCCATTTACCTCGCTGATAATCTGATAGCTGTACACGCACTAAATTCTGAATGATTTCATCATTTTCTGCATGTTAGTTTGCAACCAAATTTCTGAAACCCTTCCTTCCATCAATTAAAGTCAAGAGCTAGAGAGTAAATCGGACTTTGAAATGGTGAAGCTAATGCTTCCTTGGCCACCGGGGAGTCATCAAATCTTGAGTTTGTAGACTTGCTAGCCGACAGGCATCATCAAAGATCCTATTCTGTTTCATAATATTGGCACTGTGTTTCAACTGTTGTCACTAAAAGTAAAGATTAGATCAGATAGTTTTGTCTAATTGTGCATAATTCCTGTCCTACATCCAGGTGGTGCTTGGGAGACTATTGAGAAGAAGTCAAAGAAAACAGGGCAAGCAGGTGGGAGGGGACAATCGCCACAATGGGGTTCCTTAAATGCAGCTCCCACTACAGCACGGCAAGCATGGAATGGCAATGGATATTCACGCCCTTCTGGAAACAGCTGGGCTCAACCTTCTGATCGTAGGCCTGCTGCTAGAGTCAATCCTAGGACACCACCACCACAAACAGAATTGCAAGCACCACGACCAGTTGTGACTCCACCTCTATCACAAGGTTGGCAGTGGGCATCTAGGCCTCGCCCTTCTTGTTTTGACAACAAGAAGGATGGTGCTCCTTCTGGTGACCCTAAGGTGGACTATGATGATGAGGAGGATGTTTCAGACGATGATAATGATGGTGATATGAGTGATGATATCAGTGATGACTATGATTCTGATGCAAGCGAGAAAAGTTTTGAGACTCGAAAAAAAACCAAGTGGTTCAAAAGTTTTTTTGAACTCTTGGAGAGCTTAAGTGTTGATCAGATAAATGAACCGACTAGGCAATGGCATTGTCCAGCATGTAAAAATGGACCTGGGGCAATCGACTGGTACAAGGGTCTGCAACCTTTGATGACACATGCCAGAACAAAGGGTTCTTCAAGGGTTAGGCTCCACAGAGAATTGGCTGCGTTGCTGGAAGAGGAGCTTTCACGCAAGGGAACTTCAGTGATACCATTTGGTGAGCAGTATGGAAAATGGAAAGGACTGCGAGAGAGCACTGATCGCGAGATAGTATGGCCACCAATGGTTATTGTTATGAACACCTTGTTGGAAAAAGATGATGATGACAAGGTGACACAATTTGTCCTTTTCTCTTTAACATCCCAACACAGAATTTGTTTCTCACATCAATTAGTGTTATATCCACAAGTTATTGCCTTCTAGATGTTATGTTGTTTGCATACTGAATGAGGTACTTGGTCGTAGTGCTCTTTTTATCAGAATGACATTGGATTTTAAGTATAGATAATATATGTGGATTCTCTGTACACTGAGTACTGATCATAACATTATTCTGTAATCTCTGAACTAATGTCATATTCAATGTTTGCAAGGCTGAAAGGCAAATTGTTTCTTTCTTATTATTCTGTATTTTTTTTATTTCATCTGACTCCTATCTATCTGGCTCTATTTCACTAAATTAGTGGACTGTATTTCCTACATGGAGCAGTTACTGTGACCAATGCGTTGACTTAAATAGAATATGGTTGTCACAAGGTTGATCTTCTCTATCATCTCATATCTTGTTTACAATATTTTAATTAATTTAATTACAATTTGTGCAAATAAAGGCTGCTTTTAGTGTTGAAGGTTTAAAATACTTAAAGTATTCACTAACTGTTATGATTATTCTTTATCATATTTTGTTTGCACTTTGTTTGAATGAAAAGGAACAAAATTGTGTTTCTACTGGGTTTACTAGGTGTCTACATATGGTTGTTGCATTTGAGTGGAAGTTCATAAAAATGTGTTTCTTTGCATTTGTAAGAGGACCTCTTATTGATCTACCTTTGCTGTCTACAATGGTGTTTCACAGTTTCACTGTATTATAATTTCACTCTTATTTGACCCTCTGTAGTGGAAAGGCATGGGAAACCAAGAGCTCATCGATTACTTCAGTGAATATGCTGCGACCAAAGCACGCCATGCATATGGTCCATGCGGGCACCGTGGCATGAGTGTGCTAATATTTGAAAGCTCAGCTGTGGGCTATATGGAGGCAGAACGTCTGCATAGGCACTTTGTTGATCAAAGAACAGATAGGGAATCATGGCAGAACCACAGGGTTCCATTTTTGCCTGGTGGGAAAAGGCAACTGTATGGTTATTTAGCAAGAAAGGATGACATGGAACTGTTTAATAGACACTGTCAAGGTATACAGTTTTAGCTTATTTTCATACGAGCCATAAAAACTTGTTTTTCTGTAGATAGTACTTTGGCTTCTGTTCAATCACTTATTTATATGGTAATTGGAAAATTCCTGGTTTTTGATGAATTTGTTGCCTAAATTCTTTCTGGCATCAATGATCACTGCTGTTAATGGAACATGATACACATGCAAAGCTCTTTCTGTTATTTCATTGATTGATGTGTAACCATGGTTGGTTCTTCCTTTTTTTTTTTATGAAACCTGATGAATCCACGGATTTAGCAAGAACAGAACAAATTTATTTCAAGCAGATTACCGCAGACTTGCTTGTCTGTGTAGGAATCTTTTCGGGAATGGGAGTGTAGAGTGCCTATTTAACACTACACAATTTACTGGCCCTACCATCTAGTTATGTAGTTTGACTGAATGGCCCCATTTCTTCTACTACCGCAATTATTTTTTAGTCAGTTGCAACAGACATTGACTCAATTCTCCAATATACCTTTGGCTGTTTTTTTTCAAATATAATATGGTAATAAAACATAAAAAATTTATTGGTATGAGCATGTGGGGAAAATCTAGTGATATCTGTTAGATTAAATCATTGTGCACTGAAATTTGTATCTTACTTTCTGCATTTTCGTTTTTGGTCTGTGTCTTGAGTCAGCGTTCAGTTAGCAAGTCAGCTAGTAGGCAGTTGGTTAGTTGCAGCTCGAGGCTTGCTTGTCCAAGTCGGAGCTGGTTTATAGGAGTAGTGGGAGTGCCCACGCCTGCCACGTTGTGTGGGATGGCACACAGCGCTTAGTGGGAGAAGTGGGCTGTTTTGTGTGTCTTTTTTATGCCTAATCAGAGTCAAGGAAAAGCAGCAGTTGCTGCCCATTTGCTGTGTGTGTTTTCCTCAGTGTTCGTGTGTGTTTATCCAGTGCTTGTTCTCAGCGCAACAGCTGATGTTCAGCACGACACAGTGAGGGAGTGGTTGAGTGATTACCTCGATAGGTGCTGACAAGTGGTATCAGAGCCCTTGTTCGATCCGAGGTAGATGGCAGAGCGTGGCGGTGGCAGAGTTGGAGCCGGCGGAAGAGGCGGCAGCAGAGGCGAGCTCCAGGAGGTGGCTCGCTCGCAGACGCCGTCGGCACAACGCCGCGGACGGTCTGTGACGCCGTCGGCGAATCGCAGGCGTGGTGGCGACCGCCAGGTGGTGGTGCAGCGCGTCGTCAAGGAGGCGTCGGCGTTGCTTGTGTACCCCACGCTCACGCGCACCAATTACACCAATTGGGCGCTGGTGATGCGTGTGAACCTGCAGGCGCAGGGGCTGTGGGACACAATCGAGACGGGCGGCGGTGATGATCGCGACGATCGTCTCGCGCTGGCCGCGATTCTGCGCGCGGTCCCGGCGGAGATGCTTTCGTCGCTAGCGGTGAAGGATAGCGCAAAGGAGGCCTGGGATGCGATCAAGGTGAAGCACGTTGGAGTGGATCGTGTGCGCGAGGCGAATGCGCACTCGCTGCGGCGGGAGCTGCAGGGGATCCAATTCAAGGAAGGAGAGTCTATCGATGACTTCGCCGACCGCATCACCGGCCTCGGCAACCAGGTCCGTGTGCTCGGCGACAAGGTGGCCGACGTCGACATCATCAAGAAGATGCTCCAGGTCGTGCCAAGCCGTCTCTCGCAGATTGCCATCTCGATTGAGACGTTGCTCGACCTGAGCGCAATGTCGATCGAGGAGGTGACCGGGCGGCTGCGCGCGGTGGAACAGAGGTACGGCCTGGAGTCAAAATCGGATGGCGGCGGGCGCGTGGACTCCGGCGGCCGTTTGCTCCTCACGGAGGAGGAATGGCAGGCGCGGATGAAGGCCCGCGACGGCGATGGGAGCTCAAGCCATGGCGGCGGCGGCAATGGAGGGCGCCGCGGTGGCAGAGGCCGAGGCAGAGGAGGTCGTGGTGGCTCGGGTCGTGGCAATGGCCGAGACATCTCCAAGGACCAATGCCGGAACTGCGGCAAGCTCGGTCATTGGGCCAGGGATTGCAGAGCGCCCAGGAAGAAGGAGCAGGCTCATGTAGCGCAAGAGGAGGAAAATGCTCTTCTAATGGCTGCTGATCAAGAAGAGGAGAAGCTGTTCGCTCAATTTGGCAGCAGGGAGGCTGAGAAGGTTAAGTGGGTTGTTGATACTGGAGCAACGAACCACATGACAGGTATATCCTCTGTTTTCTCCGATCTAGACTTGGGATCAAGGGGATCAGTTAGATTTGGGGATGGCTCGGTAGCAGCAATTGAAGGAAGTGGCACAGTTCTTTTTGCTTGCAAAAATGGTGAACACAGAGCACTGGAGAAGGTGTACTTCATACCTAAGCTCACTGCCAACATTGTGAGTGTTGGGCAATTGGCAGAAGATGGGTACCAGGTGGCTGTAGAGAAGGAAGAGATGAGAATTGTGGCTCCTGATCATCAATTGCTAGCCAAGATTAGGAGGTCACCCAATAGGCTCTATGTGCTCAACACTGACATTGCACAGCCTGTGTGCTTGGCAGTGAGAGGTGAAGAAGAAGCATGGAGATGGCATGCAAGATTTGGGCACTTGAACTTCCAGGCGCTGCGCAAACTGGCGCGCGATGGAATGGTGTTTGGGATGCCCCTGATTGAGCAGGTGGAGCAGCTGTGTGGTGGCTGTTTGGCAGGGAAGCAGAGGAGGAATGCAGTGCCACAGCAAACAGTTTACAGAGCAAAGAAGCTCCTTGAGCTGGTCCATGGTGATCTTTGTGGTCCAGTGTCACCAATAACACCAGGAGGCAATAGGTATTTCCTGCTCTTGGTGGACGATGTGAGCAGATACATGTGGGTGAGGCTGTTGAAGACAAAGAACATGGCAGCAGCAAGCATCATGCAGTACCAGGCTCTAGTTGAGAAGCAGTCAGGCATGAAACTGAAGGTGTTCAGAACAGATCGAGGTGGAGAGTTCACATCTTCAGAATTTGCAGAATATTGGGCTGATCAAGGAGTGGAGAGGCATCTCACTGCTCCTTACTCTCCTTTCCAGAATGGAGTGGTGGAGAGAAGGAATCAGAGTGTTTTGGGTACAGCAAGGTGCATGCTCAAAGGCAAGGGAGTGCCTGCAATGTTCTGGGGTGAGGCAGTAACAACTGCTGTCTATGTTCTTAACAGGTCACCCAGCAAAAGTGTTGAAGGCAAAACACCATATGAAGCATGGTTTGGGAAGAAACCAGCAGTACATCACATGAGGACCTTTGGGTGCATTGCTCATGTGAAGGACACTACACCTAACTTGAAGAAGCTAGATGATAGAAGCAGGCCAATGGTATTTATAGGCTATGTTCCAGGGTCCAAGGCCTATAAAGCATATGATCCCATAACTGGAAGAGTTCATGTGAGTGAATCTGTGGTTTTTGATGAGATGGCTCAATGGGATTGGAGCAAGGCTGCAGATGGGAGCAGTCAAGAGGTCAGTAGTGAGTTCACAGTGAAGTACACTACTGTTAGCCAGGCATCTCCAGTGGCTGAGAGCACTGTTGAGACACCTGGAGGGCAAGATCAAGTGTACATGGTGCTGGTCATGGTGTGCAGGACAGTCCAGAGGCACACAAGCAACCAGATGCAGAGTTTGTATCACCTCCAAGCAATTTCAGTGACAATGTGGATGCTGGTTTTGGAGGAGAGTCACTGAGATTCAGAGCTGTGAAGAACATTATTGGGTCTTTGTCACCAATTGGAGTTGTTCCTAGACATCTAGCTCAGGTGGAGTTAGAAGAAGAAGCCTTGATGATAAGTGCAGATGAACCTGCCTCATTTGCAGAGGCAGAAAAACAGTCCAGCTGGAGGAAAGCTATGCTTGAGGAAATGAAGTCCATTGAGGATAACAAGACATGGTCTTTATGTGATCTTCCTCAAGTCAGGAAGGCAATTGGACTCAAGTGGGTCTTCAAAGTGAAGAGGGATGAGAAAGGAGTTGTTGTGAGATACAAAGCCAGGCTGGTTGTAAAGGGCTATGCCCAATGCCATGGGATAGACTATACAGAAGTGTATGCTCCAGTGGCTCACATGGATGCTATTAGGTTGTTGCTTGCTGTGGCTGCATCTGAGAATTGGGAAGTACACCACATGGATGTAAAATCTGCTTTTCTGAATGGGGATCTAGCAGAAGAGGTGTATGTGCAGCAGCCTGAAGGTTTTGTGTGTGAGGGAAATGAACACAAGGTGCTGAAATTGCATAAGGCATTGTATGGGCTTCATCAGGCGCCTAGAGCTTGAATGCCAAGTTGGACAGCACACTGCAGTCCTTTGGGTTCAAGAAGAGTGCCTCTGACCATGCTATATATACAAGAAGAAGAGGAGAAGGGAAGCTCATTCTTGGTGTCTATGTAGATGATCTTGTGATCACAGGCAGCAACAAGTTGGACATTGAATGGTTCAAAAAGGAGATGGCAAACAGTTTCAGGATGAGTGATTTGGGTCTACTGCACTACTATCTCGGCCTGGAGGTGATTCAGAGTGTAGATGGCATATCACTCAGTCAAGGAGCATATGCTCTCAAGATCTTAGAGAAGTGTGGAATGGCAGGATGTAATCCCTGCCATGTTCCTATGGAATCTCGACTGAAACTCAGCAAGGATAGCGCTTTGCCAAAGGTGAATGTTACAGGTTATAGAAGTTTAGTGGGGAGTTTGAGGTATTTGGTGAACACTAGGCCAGATATAGCTTTTGCTGTTGGCTATGTGAGCAGATTCCTGGAAGATCCTCATGAAGATCATCTGGCAGCTGTGAAGCACATTCTGAGGTATGTGGCTGCGACTTGTAATTTGGGTCTTTGGTCTGGGAGGAGAGGAGAAAAACAAGACAGACTGGTGGGCTACACTGACAGTGATCTAGCTGGAGATGTTGATAGCAGGAAGAGCACCAGTGGGATAATCTTCTTCCTTGGGAGTAGTCCAATTACTTGGCAGTCCACAAAGCAAAAAGTGGTAGCTTTATCTAGCTGTGAAGCTGAGTATATAGCTGCTGCTACTGGTGCTTGTCAAGCAGTTTGGTTGGCAAAGATGCTAGCTGAAGTTATAGATGAGGAGATCAAGATTCCAATGATAAGGGTGGACAACAAGTCTACCATATCTCTAATCAAGAATCCTGTTCATCACAACAGGAGTAAGCACATTGATACAAAGTTTCACTATATCAGGGATTGTGCTGAGAAGGGGCAGATTGAAGTGGAGTTCATCAGGACAGATGATCAACTAGGTGACATTCTGACAAAGTCACTTGGAAGGGCTAAGTTCAGTGAGCTCTGCGACAAGATTGGGCTCAAGATGGTTTCAAATCAGTGCACAAAGACTTAGGAGGAGAATTGTTAGATTAAATCATTGTGCACTGAAATTTGTATCTTACTTTCTGCATTTTCGTTTTTGGTCTGTGTCTTGAGTAGGCAGTTGGTTAGTTGCAGCTCGAGGCTTGCTTGTCCAAGTCGGAGCTGGTTTATAGGAGTAGTGGGGAGTGCCCACGTCTGCCACGTTGTGTGGGATGGCACACAGCGCTTAGTGGGAGAAGTGGGCTGTTTTGTGTGTCTTTTTTATGCCTAATCAGAGTCAAGGAAAAGCAGCAGTTGCTGCCCATTTGCTGTGCGTGTTTTCCTCAGTGTTCGTGTGTGTTTATCCAGTGCTTGTTCTCAGCGCAACAGCTGATGTTCAGCACGACACAGTGAGGGAGTGGTTGAGTGATTACCTCGATAGGTGCTGACAATATCATTTCCACATTGACAATTTCAAATACCTGTGTATATTAGCTGTAGAAGTTTCATAAGGTTGACTTAAAATCATTCTAAAACATCTAATAAAAACAAAGAGTAATTTTTTGTCAGAGCTGTACATTTTTTATTTGCAAGATAGTTTTAACATATGTATTATATATTTCAGGAAAATGTCGTCTGAAATATGAGATGGAATCTTATAATGAGATGGTAGTGGTCCAAATGAAAAAGATGAGTGAAGACAACCAGCAGCTGAATTATCTCAGGAACAAGGTGGTTAAGACAGAGCAACATTCTAAAGTAGTAGAAGAATCCCTGGGTGTTGTAACCCAGAAACTTCGTGAGACCATGGAAGAGAATATATTTGTCAGGAGTAAAGCCACGGAGAAGCACTTGGAGTACGAGCAAGAGGTAATGATTGCTTAAAGGTTACCCTAGCATATATATTCTGTGAAGGCAGATATGAACATCGAGCAAAGCATTTTTATTTGTCATACTCAAAGCATTAGTTAGAAATTTGCTGGGAGATGGTCAGTTTTCTGCAATGCATAACTTTCCCATAAAGTTCTCATATTGTAGTTTGTCAAAGTTTCACTTTATGTTTGTATACTTGCAGATGAAGTTCCAGGAGAAGTTTTTCCATGATCAGATTGAAAGAATTCACAAGGCTGCAGAGGACAAGGAAAGAGCGTATGAGAAAAGGCTGCAGGAGGAGCGTACAAAAGCTAGACAGTGTGACGTGGATTCTGGAACTACTGAAGATCGCAAGCTAAGGTGTGTAATCAAATACATGGTTGAGATCGCAAGCTAAGGTGTGTAATCAAATACATGGTTGAGATCGCAAGCTAAGGTGTGTAATCAAATACATGGTTGGATGGTTTGTAATATGAACGTGGTAATGCCATCATTCCTCGACCGAGCTAATCTTGAAATACTCATCATCAATTCTAAAATGGTCAAGATTGTTTCTCTACAGCCCAGTCCTGCTATATACTTTTATTCGAAAACAATGAAACGTCATTAATTTTATAATCCATGTTGATCTTGTGCAGGAAGGAACAGATACAGCGGTTCATGGATTGCCAGGTGAAGGACGTGGAGGATTTTGAGGCCGAAAGAGATGAGCTGATAAAGGCGCACGAGGAGAAGAGGGTGAAGCTCAAGACAGAATACATGGCAAAGGAGGTGGAGCTCGAGGAGGAGCTCGACGCCGCCCTGACTGCCCTGATGGAGAAGCACAAGCCAGACACCTTCCAGGCCGCCTCCACTTCGTGAAGAGCTGCTACGTTCCCAGCTGAGCTATGAGCAATGAGCTATGAGCAATCTCTAGGATTCTCCTGCGCAAGGATGGAGCTAAGGACCTGCTAGACTTTTGTATGGACGCAAGAACATTGGTGTGGTAGCATCATGCGTCCTCTAGAAACCTGAACCCATTTCCTGTTTTACGTGCTACTGCTACCCATCCCTACAAGCGTATATCTGGGTTTTAGTGCTTTGGTTTAGATGCGTAGGCATAAACCTGAATCAAGCTGTTGATCTGCCTGATATCCAGTCGTATCCAGTCGTATGCTGAATAAAGCTCATGATCTATCTGTTAATCTGCCTGATATCCAGTCGCATGCTGTCGTAGGCAAAAGATTACGTACGCCTAATTTCTGCGCCGATTATTTCATGGCAAGGTAGCACACCGGGTCGACTTTTAACACACTGTTAACGTCCCATGGTCAATTTCGTAATACCATCACAAAACCAACCGGGGGGAGAAAATTAGAGCTAACAGTTAGCTTCATACAAGACCCAAACAGAATCTCGTTTTCTACCTGATGAAAAAAAAAAAAAAAGCTTTCGCAAAACCAAATAAAGTTTCTGTGCGGTTCAGTTGTAGTATGGGATAGCGCCAGACAGTCCTAACAACAAATATTGTGGTACCAAAACTGTATTACATCCCTGAAAATTAAGCCCTCATTTGCATCAGAGGGCTCTCATGCACAAGATTTTCTGTACAATGAATTCCTAGCTTGGCATTCTACCATGCCAAGCAAGCAGTTGACGCTTCATACTACTAAGCTCCTACGGCATGCTATTGCCGCATCCACTTCCTATCTGCTTTAGCTATTCATCAAAATCGGTGTCACACTGTTGCTCTTCTTTACCAGCTGGTGCTAGTCTTCTCCTGAGCAAAAACTGGACCAAAGAGACAGCCGCTATCAGGGCAATTTCAACATGATCTGAGGTGCTGGTCTTGATGCTGAGCCGGCCTAGGTTTCTGCTGTTTAGGTTCGCGCTGACCGACATTTTCGATCCACGGCCCACCCGGAAGTCTGACCGAAGGTTGGCCCCGAGTATGGTCTCTTTCTCAAACGACAGGGCGGTGGCTGCCACCGTGATGTTCTCTTCTCTAACGGGGTAGTCTTTCCCCCTAACTGTCACCTCCAGGCTGCCTCCATAAGCCACTTGTCCACAGCCAGCCATCCTCCCGGCGTTGCCTGCCAACCGGACTCGTTCCCTGATCGTGACGGAGTCTTCTATTTTGGCCCCAGCAAAATACTTGCTCCCAAATTTAGTGAGAGAAATACCTCCTCCAGTAGTGTTCCAAGACAAATTGCGGAACTTGGCATCCCCATGAATGGTACAAACCAAGTCCCTACTTGCTGTTTGCGTATCCACCCTTCCCATCAAGGAGCGGCCTCTCTGATCAGTGTAGCTTACTGAACATTCTGATTGGATGTACAGGTCTTCTTTGTCCTTTCTCATCTGTCCTGCAATAGAAGCAGAGATGTTCTTTTCTAAATCTCGAGATGCTTCAAAATTGATCCCATCAAACCCAATATCATGGTCCCATCCTTGTGGATCCAAAACTGGCCTAAACAACAGATCATCAGCTACAAGGTAGCGGTAGCGATGTGCTGAATAATTGGAGTCAAAACTTAATGGAATTTCCATATCTGACATGTGCATGACCTCTGGAGATGTACTCTCTTCATAATCATCAGCAGCTGCAGATGGCATTTCATTATTTTGAGCTTCAGCAAGCTTTTGCCTCCTGATTCCTTCTTTCCACTGCTGCTTTAGGTATAACGTCTCACGGTAGTCCAGTTCATCAAGATACGCGGATTTCTGTTCTCTAGCCAATTTTTCATATTCAGATTTCTTGAGAATGCGAAATGGTGGTAGTTGATCATATTCATCCTCCTCATCTGATAGTCCAACCACTTCACCATCAACACCATCAGAACTTGATGAAGGATGAGGTTTAAGGAGTGAAGATAGAAGATGAGGCAGTGAAGGAATCCTGGTATTTGCTTGTGACAACATGAAGCTATCTTGAAACTTAAGCAAGGAATTTGCTTGTGTCAACAACTTGGTCGCTCCACACAGAAGCAAAAGTTCTGGTACCCATACCTTCCCATTTGGCAAAACTCTTTCACCTTTAGTGTTCCGTCTGCACATTGGATGATTGTCAACCAGAACAACAGGGTTCTCAAGCTGAGTGTTGGAAACTGCCACCTGAATATGACGCTGCACCACATTCTTACAGTAACGGGTGTAGGTGTCGTATTCCAAAGGATAACCATCTGGTCCTTCAGGAGGAGATGAGGCGCAGTGAGTCATCACAAGAACAGTATTGAACCACATGGATGAACCCAAGATGTCAGTTACAAGCCTCAACAGCGGGTAGTCACTGTATCTGCTGTTAACATGGTCAAGTCGCTCAAAGTACATGACAATATCAGGTGGGGATCTTTTAATAAAGCGCTGGACAGCATGTAGAATCTTCCTATTCCTCCGTTGGCTATGATAATGAGGCGTCAGACCAGGTGTGTCGATAACTGTAACTCTTATTCCTTTGATAGTTCCTTCAACTTTCTTTATCCTATTAGTAGCAGGAACAAGTGCATCAGTAGAAACTTTTGGTTCATCAAAAATGGAGTTGATTGTGGCACTCTTTCCCACACCAGTCTTTCCTAGAAGAAGAATTCGCAAGGGGAGATCCAAATCAGGCCCACTTGGTGCTTCTTGCTCAGCAGCTATAACCCTGGCTTTGTTGATAGTGAGATTAATGCTCTTTGCATCTGATTCACCAGCTTTAATTAGGTTGGCAAGCTGCAATCTGTACAACACCTGTGCAACTACATCAGTACTGGGAGGAACTCCAGTTCTGAGTACTAGCCGCAGAAAATTAATTTGAAGAGCCTCAATTTCCATTAATGGGTCTGGCTTCTTGCCATGACGATCTGGTTGAACAGGATCAGAATAAATTGCACCAGTCTGTGGGTTGGATGAGACCTCTAGCACATGGCTATCATTTGAATGAGAGCTAATGGCAGACACAGTCTCTACAAACTCATCGTGTGCTGTACCTGAACCATATGATTCATTGAGTAAGGCACTCAATTCAACATCAACAAGACATTAAAGGTTATTAACAAAAGTTTCTCAAAGAATGTATGACAAAGTTGAAAACAGAAAATCAATAACTGGAAAAAGGGCATTTCAGCAAAGTACATGTAATCGAGCTATGGTCAACAAAAAATAAGAAACTAAACAGTCGCAACAACATAAATTGGGCAGGCTCAGAGCATATAGAATTTTGTCAACAGCATATACTGTGTCAGCATAAACATAAACTAATGAGAGACGGCAACAATGCATTCCAAGCAGCAGCGACGATAAAGCCATAATGGCACATAAATCCAAAAAAGTAACACAAATGGCGTGGCGTCAAGAAGCATACACTGCTCATACAGAGGATTCGTTTCTCCCCCAATCTGAAATTCTGAATACAATTTGGCAAAAACTTCATGCCGAGGCACTCTCCATGACAGCAAATTTTCCCTTCCACGTGGTTCATAGTTCACAGTGATTGACAGCAATCAAGAATATTAGGTAAAGGGAGTACCATCGCCGTCGCCCTCGGATGCGCCGCCGTCGTCGCCGGAGAGCGCGAATGGCCTCGCCGACAGCAGCGACGACCCGAGCCGGTACGAGATCCAGTCCCTGAAGCTCATCACCATCCTCCGGCTGCAACGAGGAGGAAGCAACCGAATCAACAACCCACCCAGCTCTTTACAGAACAGGAATCAACAAAAAAAACCAGAATCTTTTCCCCCTTGCACTCCCCCCCTTGCCAATCGCCCGCAGGCGACAGGAGCTGAAACCACGCGGCGGGGCGAGGGCTGGGTGGAGGAGGGAGCCCGATGCTACCTGGCCGGAGCCGGCGTTCTTGGGAGGGTGGCGGGCCGGCGATGAGGCGAGTGGATATTGGAGATGTGGTTTCTTTTTCTTGGTTTTCTCGTGCTATTTTCTCTCTCTTTCCTGTGGTTGGGGCAGGAGGAGTTGGAGGAAGGGTTCGCGGCGGCGACAGCAAGGGAGCGCTCGATTTTGTCGCGTCTGGTGGGAGATGAGGGTGAGACCGGGCAGGCACATCAGTCAATGGCAGGTGGGCCCCACGGTAGGTGCTTGCTTTGTCGGTCGAGAGGAGAGGGTGGATTTCTTGCCGCGGCATTTGTTGCTTAAACAAGATTTTTAACCTTATTTGTCCGGTGTTATCGGTTTACTTATCGGGGTCATGATTTGTCTGGAATCGTAGAATTGCTCAAGGATGTTGGAGTCGTAATTTCTTTTAAGGGCGGTAGCCAACGATAATCTAACAGTTTTTTTTAATGAAATGCTAACCAACAATGATATGCTGAAATTTTGTATGGATTAAAAATTTTAGATAGTTTCATGAAATTTCATGCGGTTTTATAAAGTTATGTATAGTTTTATAGAGCTTCATGTGATTTTGTATGATTTCATGAGGTGGATCTTATCGTTAGAATATGTTTTAATATAGCTTCATGTAGTTTCATCATACTCTGTTGTACATAGCTGTTTCTTTTATACATAGGATCCATATATATTGTAGTATGATGTTTGGAATAATTCCATTGTATGGAATTCAAAGTTGAGAGGTAATGCATGTGAAAAGAGACGCTCTAAGCTGAGCACGTATATTAGCATGAGATCGGATAGCCGCGAAGGTGCCTCATCCACCTACTTCTATATTCTTAGAGATTTTGTCCTATCCGGTTTTCCCTGTTCCTACTGTTCCTAAGCACAAGATCACTGCTCCTCTCATTAGTCGGATCTTCCATCCAGACCATTTCGCGTCGCCCCTTTCGCCTTGCTCGATCGCTCCATCCCCTCTACCCCCGATGCCCCCCATGCTCCTTCACCGCGCCGGCCTCCCTCCTCTACCGCGTCGGCCTCCCTCCACCTCCACCGCGCGGCCTCTGTCCTCCTCCATGCTCCTCCCCCCCGCCTCCCCCCTCCTCACCAGGCCTCCACCACTGCCGGCCTCGCTCCGGCTCCTCCTCCACCGCGCTCGGCCTCCTCCTCCACCTCCACCGCTGCCTCCTCCTCCACCACTGTGCCTCTCTCCTCCACCGCCCATTTCGCGTCGCCCTTTGCCTACTCGGTCCCTCCATCCCTCCCCGCCGCCATGCTCCTCCACCGCCGCCTCCCGCGCCCTCCACCGCACCGCCCACATTCCATCCCTGAAGCTCTCCGCCATTCAATTTGGCCGTAGACTTGCCGTGACATAGCCGCCGCTGCACTCGTGGAGCGCCACCGCTGTAGCTCGTCGCCCACGAGTCCAGCCGCTGCCGGCCGTAAATGGAACCATTAGAAGCGCCGTCGAGACGAATCCGTGAGAGCCCAAGAACGTCCAAAACGGAGGACCGTAGCTCCGGCAATCGCCGTTTCTCTCAACGGCTGCGCGCTGGCTGCACGTTGAAGACGGCTGACGTCAGCATGACGTCAGCGTGATGTCAGCGCTTAATTGCAGATAATTACAGATTTTTTATTTATGCTTTCTATTTATTAAAAATACAAAGAGACCTCCAAAAATTATGCAAAATTTATGTAAAATACTAGATGCTGTTTAGAGACCATTAAAAATATAACTTTGCAGATTTCACTAATAAGTTTTTATATAAAATTAATAGCATAATTATTTTAGTATTTAATAATTAAAATAGTAAATCATCTTCAAAATTACTAAAATTATTACGTAAAATACTAGATTTAGTCCACATCATAGGAAAAATATAATCTTGCCACCAACTAATAGGATTTTTCATAAACAAATTAAAGTAGGTATTTAAAGGCCTTATTTATTAATTTACAATGCAATTAAGGGTATTTTAGAAAATATGCAATATATCCTTTCAAAATGCCAAGTAGAATATCGTCGCCGTGGTTGTATTGACCGGAGCCTTACACTAGCAAAGTAGTCGTTTAATGCCGAATTCGCTTTGCCATCGTCGCGTCTGATTGTCTTTGGTCATGCCATAACTACTTTCTTTTAATTAGTTATAGTAAACAATATATAAAGTATACACACCATCTCTCCAGTGTTGATTTTCTTAGAGCTAATGGTGGCCGTGGTCTTCCCCAAATGCTACAGCAACAGGAGCTAGAAGAACGTCATTGTCATCATTTGTGCAAACAAATGTTAAACTTTCGATGGCCGCCAAAAATACTTCCTTCGTCCGATTAAGATGAAATAGATTCTATGGATAAATAGAGTCATAATTTACCACCGGTATAAATTTTATAATTTTCCGATTTAAGTTCATTTTCTATAATTTTGTACCTAAACGAAAATGCATTTAAATATTAATTTAATTGTTGGTAATCAATTAAATTGTAAGGTGCTTAAATAAAAACCAAAAAACGTTATTCTATAATTACCTTATATTTAGTTTAGTCCATGCATTTTCTATTTAGGGCAAAATGATTTTGTTCATTGTCTACCATTTTGTCATTTTAAAATACAAAGTTGTACACTAAACCTACAAAGGTTAATGCATTTATAAACTAACCAACTAGGATTATTAAGAGACATTTAATTGCCGATTCCGATTAAAAGACCAACATTCTAATATAAAGTAGCATGAGTGCCTTAGTTTTGAGTATTATTCCATAACTACTTGCTTTTAATTAGTTAAAGTCATATATTTCTTTAAAAAACAAAAGTGTATTTTGAGTTTGCAATCAAAGCAAAACTAAACATAAATGCCATCAGTGCATTGTTACACCCGCGCAACGCGCGGGGTCTTCATCTAGTATGTATGTATGGGCACGTTCAACGCTGCTCTGATTTAAAGTAAATTTAGCACTATTCACCACTATTCACTGTTCTAAGCCGAGGTAGCATTGGTCATGCCCTACCGAAGGGATCACATTTCCCTTAATAACTAGCACAATAGCACCTGACTGTCACCGGCTAGGCTTAAGGTCTTGTTCTTTTCAGTGTATCGTGTCGGTACACGACGCACCGGGGTACCTACGCCAAGGAAGAGCGGGACGCGTGGCAGCTCGGCGTAGAGCGAGCGATCAGACCCCACGCCGAGTCAGAACAGGACGCGTGGCAGCTCGGCGTAGAGCGGGCTATCAGACCCCCTCGCCGGGTCCGAGCAGGATGCGTGGCGCCTAGCCGAGTAGATGGGCATCTGCCCTATTCAGCAGGCGTCCGTGCGAAAGGAGGAAGCTTCTCCGCTAAGGCCTCCTTAACGTTCAGCGTATCCGCGACATTAAATGCAAGGATTCAGGCATGCAAGACTGAGAGAGCTGATTGCCTACACTGTAGCCTGTTCGGCGTACTGTAGCGGTCATTTCATCACTGTGCGATGGCAGAAGCAAAGTGGCGTCTGTGTCAGGCGTCTCCCATGTCCCATCAGGCCCGGCGATCAGAGGAAGCCATTTAAGATGTGGACGTCAGCAGCGGCAAGTGGGGGGTGCAGTGACTCGAGTCCAGCCAATGGAATGTCTCCGTCTCTCTCTCTCTCTCGTTAACTGCTTAGCCTTTTCAGATAAAAGGGTGCGGGCGGAGGAGAGGGGTTGATTCAAGTCGTTTCACACACACACACACTGCTGTAAGAGCTCTTGAGCAAAAGCGTTTCGAACCTCAGAGAATACCACCTTGCAGGAGTAGGACTGTTACCCGGATAGGGGGTCCGAATCTGGGTAAATCTGGTGTCTCCCTGTGAGCGTGAGTTCAAGCGATCTAGCGGCGAAAACCCCCCCTGACCGAACTACGGATCTCCCACGAGACAAATCTGTCTGGTTTAGAACACCGGCAGTGGCGTGCCAGGTAGGGGGATAGTTGCTAGTTCGCTTTCCTGTTTCGGCTTTCAAGATCCAGGCGGATTCCATCCGCGGTCTTGAAAGTGCATCTAGGCCCCTTGTAAGTTTTGACGATAGATGACAAGCATCTTAAAAATCTAATCAAGCTTGTTTAGTGTTGGACAATTTTAAGATTAGAAAATGGATATGGAGGACTCTTGGAGACCGTAAAGATTCAAGGAGAAGACGGCGTTATTTTTTAAATGTAAATCTTTCCTTTGGAATTGAGTTTAAGGACATGTCGTACTATTAAGAGGGATGCGATGGAAAACCACTCTTACAAGTTCTAAGTGCTCTTGGTCGAAGATTCTTGACACACTCTTTCTACCAAATCACTTTGAGGGTGTTTGCTTTGAAAACATATCGGACTATTCCGATCGACCCCTCTTTGTCTCCAGTCGAGAAAAACATCAGAATATTCCGATGTTGGTCCGAAACATTCCGATCTGAACCTGAACCATCCGATACACAGTCCGATTGACCCCTCTCTGTCGCAAATCGCAAAAATATCGGAACATTCCGATGTCTGACCGGAACATTCCGATATATACCGGAACTATTCGATGCCTGTTCCGATCGACCCCTCTCTGTCTCCAGTTACAAAATTATCGGAACATTTCGATGTCGGTCCGGAACATTCCGATATGTACCAGAAAAATCCGATCCTTGTTCCGATCGACCCCTCTCTGTCTCGTTGCAAAAATATCGAAACATTCCGATGTTGGTCCGGAATATTCCGATATGGACCGAAACTTTTCGTTGCTTGTTTCGATTGACCACTATCTGTCTCGCTGTGAAAATATCAGAACATTCCGATGTTAATATCGGAACATCTGGTGTCTGTCAACAGTAACGGCTAGTTTTGACTCCGTGGGTATTTATTTCCCTCCTCCACCCACGGCCAAGGTTGCCTCCCTCACATACTCCCAGCTGAACACTTATTGCAACCCTAGCTCTCCACCTTCCAACTTTACTCCACCATTAATTCCATTGATTGCATCTTTGAGTGGGTGAAGAAGCTAGATCTAGAGACTTCGTGTTGATCAAGCTTCGATTTTGAGCACTTGTTTCATTCTCCAAGTTGGGTTTCCATCGGATTTGTTACTCTTGGAGTTTGAGGGCTCCTAGACGGCAAGGAGTCGCCCTAGAGCCACCGGTGCTTGGTGTGGTGGCCGGGGAGAGTTCGTGAAGGCCGGCTTCGCCTTCGAAAGGGAAGATTACATTGAGTGAAACCGGGAGTGCTTGGTGCAACCCGGGAGGTTAAGGGTCAAGAGGGACCCCGGCTCAAGTGTGACCGAGCCGCCTCAACGGAGACGTAGGATCCCCTCAAGGATCCGAACTTCGGGAACAACTACTTCGAGTCTCCTTGTGTTTGTGGATTTCTCTTGCTCTTTACTTTTGGTTTGCTATCTAACCTTATTTGGTGGAGGATTTATTGTTTTATCTCTTTAGTGCTTTATCCCTTTCTTCAGCAAGATAGGACGTTCAGATTCTAGATCAGATAGTCTGATTCATATTGGACTATCCGATACTGACATCGGAACATCTGATATTGACTGTTCCGCTGCGTTGTATTTGCTGTAAAATTTTAAGAAGCCTATTCACCCCCCTCTAGGCTACTTTTCGATCCTTCAAGTCTCCCCAGCAACGAAGCAATGGAGGGCGCTTCATCCAGACAAAAGGAGGTGGCGGACCAAGATCGTTTCACTCCCCCTCGGCAGGGCGACGACCCTCAGGGGACAGTGGTAGTGAGCAGGGTGAGGCGGCGCTTGCCCTTAGAGCAGGCGACGCTCGCCCAGAACCTCTACGCAGCGCGGGCCCTGCTGGATCACCGTCCTCTCCCGGCGACGGAGGGTTCCCCGGTGGCTCCCTGGCTGAGGGACCTCGCCCAGCTTGTGGGTGCAGCTGCGGAGGGAGTGGAAGCTTCGAGTGGTTGGGGGCGACAGCTGTCATGGTCGATGCCTCTCGCTGCCTTCCCCTTCCGCGAGGGCCGCTGAACGAGGAGCGAAAAGGGCAAGAAGAAGGTGGTTGCGTCTGCGGCGACCCCAGTTCCTCCCCCGTCCCGTAAGGGCCAGGAGGATCATGGGGACCTCAGGGCGCATCTAGAAGATCGCCGCCAGCGGAGCGGGGTGACCTCTGTGACACGCTTCAGCGTCGTCAGCGGAGGGAGCAAGCCCGAGCGGCGCGCGAGGACCCGGGGGGGCCACGGGAGTAGTGACCGTGCGGACCCCGACGACGGCTACCACGGAGATACTGCCTCTTTCGGTTCTTGGCGGACCTCAAGCCGAGAAAGAGGAGAGCGAGCCCGCCTCGCGTACGGGGCCGGGTGCAGGGTGTTCACGAAGGATCTGCGTCGGGTCGTGTGGCCCAGCAAGTTTCGCTCGTTCGCCATCGAGAAATACGACGGTACCACTAACCCTCAGGAGTTCCTGCAGATCTACACTACGATGGTGCAGGCGGCCAGGGGCTCCGAGAAAATCATGGCCAACTACTTCCCCAGGGTCCTGGTCGACTGAGCTAGGTCGTGGCTGATGAATCTGCCCACGAGTTCCGTGGGCTCATGGAATGAGCTGTACAAGCTGTTCGTCACCAACTTTCAGGACTCTTTCGACCAGCCGGGGGATGGAGGATGACCTACACGCCCTAGAGCAGAAGAAGGGGGAGTCGCTGCGGGATTTCATTCGGCGGTTCAGCCACCGCCGCAACACGATCCCCAGGATTTCTGATGAGGCCGCCATCACCGCCTTCAGGCGAGGCGTTTGCGATCGCAAGATGCGGGAGAAGATGACCACGCATAGGATCACCACCACCTCCGAGCTTTTCCGTCTAGCGCACAAGTGTGCGCGGGCGGCGGAAGCCGGGGACCGTCCGTTCGGCTCGGCGGATGGTGCAAGAGCAGACGCCGAGACTTCCAAGAACGCCGGCCGGAAGGACAAGAAGAAGCGCAAGATGACCGAGGCTGGGCATGCCTTGGCCATCGAGCGCGATCCAAAGGAGGATAGACCGCGGCGTGACGGCCGGCGCGAGCAGCAGGGCAACCGGCGCCGAGAATATCGGAACGATCGCGATGGTCGGCACGACGATCGTCGCGATGAACAAAGGAGGAGGGGGATATTGCCCCATCCATCGGTCGAACGCTCACGATCTGGCTGATTGCCAGGTTGTGAGCAGGTTAGTGGAGCAGCGGCTCCAGGAGCGCCGGTCGCTAAAGGACAGCAAAGACGAGGATCTCGCGCCGCTGGGTTTCCAGCGGGCGGAACATGAGGTGGCGTACATTGGCAGCTGAGGTGGTCGGAGGAGCCGATCACCTTCAGTTAGGCCGACCACCCAGAGAACACCGCCGGCCTAGGTCACCTCCCGATCGTGGTGTAGCCCACAGTCCGGAATGTGAAGCTTGGGTGGATGCTGTTGGATGGGGGAGTTCCATAAACTCGCCGTCCTCTCAGCGCACTGGCCCTCGCAGATATCGGAGCGAGTGCTTCCTCGGAGTTACCCCGGGCTCGATCAGCCCTTTGAGGCTGCGCTTGCTCCGTGACCTTCGGGGATGCGGGCAATTTTTGGACGGAGATGGTCGACTTCGAGGTCGCCGACTTCGATCTCCCTACAACGCCTTGCTCGGCCGACCGGCGTTGACCAAGTTTATGGCGGCAACCCACTATGCGTACATGGTGGTGAAGATCCCGGGGCCCGGTGGCCCCATCGTCATCAAGGTGGACAGGCCCGAAGCCCTCCGATGCTATCGGAGAGCCCTAGACTTGGCGGGTGCAGTCTGTACGCAATCATCAGGCGCCCCTGTCCCTGGTGCTCCTCCGGTGAAGACCCGTGCCTCTCCCGGCTCGTCCGGCGAGGTTAAGGTGGTCTCCCTGGGCGATGCCGAGCCCGCCAAGACTATCAAGGTGGGCTCCAACCTCAGCGCCAAATAGGAAGGCGCGCTCATCACCTTCCTCCGGTCTAACGCAGACGTGTTTGCCTGGCAATCATTCGACATGACTGGGGTCCCTAGGGAGGTGATTGAGCATCGATTGGCTACGCTCTCAGGCGCGCGCCCGATCATGCAAAAGGTCCGTCGACAATCGCTGGAGCGGCAGGACGCCGTTCACGAAGAAGTGGACAAGCTGTTGAGTGCGGGGATCATCAGGAGGGTCGCTCATCCCGAGTGGCTTGCCAATCCCGTGCTCGTCAAGAAATCCAACGGGCACTGGAGGATGTGCGTGGACTTCATCGACCTCAACAAGGCGTGCCCGAAGGATCCGTACCCTGTCCCCCGCATTGATCTCATCATCGACTCCATGGCGGGGTGTGAGTCGCTTTGCTTTCTGGACGCGTAGTCCGGGTACCACCAGATTAGCATGGCGCTAGAAGACGAAGAGAAAACCGTCTTTGTAACCCAAATGGGCGTGTATTGTTATACCAGAATGGTCTTTGGGTTAAAAAATGCCGGTCCGCCATATCAACGGGCCATGCATATTGCTCATCGGTCACAGGTCAGGAGGAACCTCAAGGTATATGTTGATAACCTCGTGGTAAAGGCGAAGAAAAATGAGGAGTTGGTCGGCGACCTAGAAGAAACTTTCGCTAACTTGCGAAAGTACTCCATCAAGCTCAACCTGGAGAAGTTCGTGTTCGGCGTCCCATCTGGCAAGCTGCTTGGATTCCTCGTGTCTCATCGGAGCATAGAGGCAAACCCAGACAAGATCGCCGCCACCGAGCACATGAAGCCGCCCACTTGGCTGAAGCAGGTTCAGTGCCTCGCCGGCTACTTAACCTTCCTAGGTCGGTTCATTGCCCACCTGGGAGAGAAGAGCCTGCCTCTGTTCAAGCTGTTGAAGAAGACCAATCATTTCGAGTGGAATGAGGTGGCACGGCAGGCATTTGAAGGCTTGAAGAAATATCTGTCATCCCCCAGTACTTGTTACGCCGGAGGATGGAGAGCCGCTTTGGTTGTATATCGCTGCTGCCCCTAAGGTTGTCAGTGCGGCATTGGTGGCGGAAAGGGGAGGCATACAGAGGCCGGTCTACTACGTCAGCAAGGTGCTTCATGATGCTGAGACCATGTATTCGCAGCACCAGAAGATGCTGTACGCGGTGCTGATGGCGTCAAGGAAACTGCTGCACTACTTTTAAGGACGGGAAATCACGGTGTACATGGAGTACCTGTTGAGGGAGATCCTCCATAATCGAGAAGCCGAAGGCTGCGTTGTTAAGTTGGCAGTGGAGCTAGGGGAGTTCGACCTCAAGTTCGCCCCCGCACTGCCATTAAGGGCCAAGCTTTGGCGGAGTTCATCGCCGAGTGGTCTTCCATTGCCCCCGAAGCTGAGGCGCTGCCCATTGCCCTGCCCTGGACTCTCTTCTTCGACGGATCTTTCAAGCTCGAAGGCACGGGGGCTGGGGTGGTGCTGGTCTCCCCAGCAGGGGACATCCTCCAGTACACGGTGATTCTGGATTTCAAGGCCACCAACAATGTTGCTGAGTACGAGGGATTGCTCGCCGGCCTGCCCGCCGCGGCTGCCTTGGGCGTGCGGCATCTGCAGGTCAAAGGTGATTCTCTCCTCGTCATCAATCAAGCTCGGAAGGAGTTCTAGTGTTCGGACCCCACCATGGCGACATACCTAGCGGAGGTGCGCAAGATGGAGCGTCACTTCGAAGGATTGGGTTTCGAGCACGTCCCCAGGCGTGACAATCACCTCGCCGACGCCCTCTCACAGCCCGCCTCTTTCACGGGCCTCTGTCCCGGCCGGAGTCTTTGAAGAAAGGCTACCGCGGCCGTCCGTTGCAACCCCGAGTTTCATGGGGACGACGTCATTGCTGCCTCAGCCTCCAATCCAGAGAAGGAAGGTGGAACAACTGCCGAGGCGGTTAGGGTGGAAACGCCAGGCCGGGCGGAGTACATCGGTGACCACCGTGTGGTAGCCACCCTTGGCCGGGAAGGTACGTGGATGGCTCCTATCCTAGCCTTCCTGCGGGACCAAGTGATCCCCAACGATGATGCCTCAGCCAAGAAGATTACGCGAAAGGCTAAGCGCTACGCCCTGGTTGGTGGGGACCTATATCGTCAGGGCAGAAACGAAGTTCTTCTGAAGTGCATCACTCGAGAAGAGGGGGGTAGAGTGCTCTCCGATATCCATAGAGGCGTGTGCGGGAGCCATGCGAGGAGTCGCACCCTGGTCGGCAGGGTGCAATGCCAGGGATTCTTTTGGCCCACCGCCCTCCAGGATGCTTGCGAGATGGTGAGGAAATGCGAGGCATGCCAGTTCTTTGCCAAGCAGATCTATCGACCAGCCCAGGCGCTGCAAACCATCCCGCTCTCATGGCAATGGGCCGTAATTCTATCCCCAACAGCTAGCCCCCGAGACTCAAGTGGAAGGACTCACTAGAGTGGGGTCTTCCTCTTGAGACTCCAAACCTCGAAGAGGGAAATTTTGCTGCTACAAAGACATGTAACAATCGACCGAATAGGTCATGGTTCAACCGAACAAGACTTGTTCGAGACCGAATGCAGACCCAAGATCGAGCAACTCATGTTGCGCCGAACAGGAACGACATCTATCCGAAAGCGAGCACTCACCTTCAAAGGCGGACATCGAAAAGTATCCGCTATGCGATTCCAACCAGAATTTCTATCGCCAAGAAGAAAACATGCGACCGCTTTACCTAGCCGCTGTGGTAAAACTAGCCGCTTGTGACAAAACCGTTCGAGCTGCCCATACGGGACTATAAAGTAGCTGCCGCCTGCTGCCACCACTGCTCTCACGCCTTTCCTCTCTAAGCCCTAGTTCCAACCGGCCAAAGATCAAGCACCCAAACTCCACCACCAACCCCGCTCCTGCCCACTGGAACCGCTATGGCCACGCTCACCGGCACTAGCTCGACCGAGGAGGACCAAGGTCTGGGAGGAAGAGGGCTACATCGACACCGGTAGTGGAGGTCGCCGGAGAGGTGGATACTCCGAGCCGCCGAGGAGAGTTTGTCGCCAACAAGCTTCGCAGACTGCTCGGGTTGAGGTCTCCCAGAGCGACTTCGCCGAGGCCTTCTTGAACATCAGCGGATTGGAGGTGGCGAACCTCAATCCGAACTCCATCCTCCAGATATCGCTTCGCACACTGTGCGAGGGCTATCACAGATCGATCCACCGGTGGTGTTGTTCTTCCACTATTACACAAGGACGAGGAGCAGCTCCGCCGCTTCCAAGCGCCAAGTGCTACTACCTCAAGCTCCGCCACCGACGACGACGCCAGACTCGCCCACCGCCGCCGACTCGATGGGCGCGTGGTGGGTGAGGTGGTTCTACAAAGAAGCGAGCGGCGACAAGAACTCGCTCTTCACCGGAAGGTGCCGGCGAAGGAATTCCCAATGCCTCTACCGGAGATGTCCGCCGAGGATTGGTACCGACAAGGAAGATCGCTTCCTCGTGAGCCTCGGGCTCACGCAGGCGAGATCATTCGACTTCACAAATAACAAGATCTCGGCCATGCGGAGGAGGCCCTATCCCTTCTATAAGATAGAGGATGGGAAGACATTTCCAGGAGAACACGGTAAGTGACTTTAAGACTCAACCTTTACGCCAATTATTTCTTCCGAACAGAACTAATAATCCTTTTGTTTCGGGCAGAGAGGCCAACCGACGCATGGGTGACCGAAGCGGTCGACGCCATGTCAAGGCGGCAAAGAAGGACGGAGAGGTCACCGCGCAGGTGGCGACACCTGCCAGCATAACGTGCTTGTCCGCATGCATTTGTGGTAAATCACTTACCCCCACCTATGTTGCTAGACTTGCAATGTTGTTTAATGCTAATGCTCGCTTCCCAAAACACGCAGGAGGACCACCGATCCTTGAGGGATCAGAGAGGAACTCTCCGGTCCGAGAAGGAGAAGGCAAAGAAGGGGAAGGCCAAGGCGCCACAAAGCTCAAGGTGGCGGCCGAGCCTACGCGGAGCTCCCCGCGACACGGCGGCCGCCAGACATCAAAGAGACCGCCCACGGCGACAGAGGCGCCGAACAAACCAAGCGGGCTCATGGTCACCCAAATGGATGAGACTAAGCTCCTCCTCCTCCGAGCAAAGCGACGAAGAGGTAAAGAACATGACCCTCTGGCTTAGGCGTTACTCGCAGGCTCACCCGGGCCATTTGGCGCGGCTACAACAGGTCGCCGATCAGAGGAGGCTCGAAGAGGAGGTTACGCGCAAGGAGAAACTTCTTGCGCTGCGCCAAAGGAGTGCTCAGCTCACTAGGGAGCTGAGCGCATCGCCGAGAACACCCAAGGGCCAAAGCGGAGAAGCCGCCAAGGAGCCCCCGAGGAAGAGGCGGAAAATTCCGGCGAAGAAGATCAGGATCAAGCCTTTCACGGCAAGTATGCAGGAATCGATCATTTGATCTTTCAACCTTCTGACCGCGCTAGACTTAATGATCATCTCTTTTTCGTCAGCCGCCCAAGAGGAGATCGCCACAGACGACGTCGAGGAGGCGCTCGAGCGGTCGCTGCTGCCCGAGCACCGACATGGTGATCGCGGGCAGTGAGGCTGGCAAGCCTCAAGGACAAGCTGGTGGCATGGAGCCTGCTCTCGCCAGGCTCCGGTGAGCAGCTCGACGCGCTGAAAAGCGCGGTGGAGCGGCTGGAGGCAGAAGAGGCAGCGCGCGGCGCCACGGACAGCGGGGTCAAGATGATGGCACCGGAAGCCGCCAGTATGGACCGAGCAACCGGTCTGCCAGCACTTCGTCGCAGGGCAGCTCACCCTGAGGCGACGGGATTCTCGCGAGCGGTGGTGAAATCCCAACCGCCGAGGAGCAAGAAGAAGCCCGAGCGTGTCGCGCAAGTCGCCCCGCCCAGAAACAACGGCGCCACCAGCCGGAGCCTGCCTCGCCTCAAGACGTTCGGGCGGAAGAGAAAGAGGAAGAGGAGAGGGAGCGCGGAGACGAAAGCGCTTGCCTGTTGCCCTGCTCCCCGAAAGCGTACGCCCCCGCAAGAAGAAGGAGCGAACAAGGCAGCGACGGGAACAATGCACCCGTCTCATCCCGCACGAGCGGGGCTTCGTGACGCATGGCCTCGAGGACCGCCTGCACCGCGGTTTGAAGCATCGGCTTGGTAAGGTAAACTCCAAGGCCAAACCTTGTCCAGTTTAACTGTATTATCGCAAAGTGTTTAACTTGATCTTCTCCCTCAGATCTTTAGGGATACCATGGCGGAACTCGAGGACGGTATCACCATCGAACGGGCCGCCATACATCGGCATCCTCCGGAGCATCTCCAATGAGGGATCCGGGCGAGCTCTCTGCGCTACCGCCCATAACCGAGTCGGCGAAGCGAAGAAGCTCAAGGCTGAGTTGACCAAAGAGAGGCGTTCCTCCGAGGCTCTCTTAAAAGAAGCCGAGGAGCTTCGCGCGCAAGCCGTGAAGGCTGGCGCCGCGGAAGAGAAGCCGGGCCGGATGAAGTGGCTCGAGGAGCAACTCGCCGACGCTGCCTCATGGCGGGACCATTTCATGCGGAAGCCAAGAAGCTTAAGGCCCACCGCCAAGGAAGAGCAAACTTCCGCGGATCTGCAAGCAAAATCTCGACCTGTGGGCTTCACAGAAGAGATCGAGGAGATCTGGGGATAACGCAAGCGGGCGATCGCCACAGAGAGAAGAGTCAAGGAGCTGGAAGAACACCAGACTACTGAAAGGCGTGAGTTGGCTGGCGAGGCTCGACCGACCACCAGCAAGCCAAGACCGAAGAGGTCGAGGCCACCCGGCGAAGGTCATGCACAAGCCAAGCAGAGCAAGGAGGATCGAACGCCTCGAGCTGAAGCCCGGAAGGAATCAAGGCTCGAGGTGAAGTCGTGCGCCTCAAGTTAGAAGTTGAGGAGCTAAAGGAGCAGCTTGCTCCTAAGTAGCACTGCGTCAGAATCTCAAGGGCCTTTGTACCAAACTTATGATTAGCGCAATAAAGAACTTATCTTTTTCCCAAAAAAAGCAGCAAAAAACAAGAACGAATGTAAACTAAGAGAAAAGCGAAACAAATAGCTAGGAAGTTTAAGAAACCCGGTGAGCGCTTTGCCTAACTCCCACCCCGTTCTGCAGTACCGCCGAGAATCTAAGTTTGCGAACCCAAGCAGTGCACAAGAGAAAGAGCGACACCTAGCCCCGGTAAGGACGATGCTCGAGAACCTAAGCTGCGAACTCGAGCACGCAGTAGAGAGAGAAAGAGCGACACCTGCATTTTGCTCGGTGCATTCCATAGTCCGCTCGTTGACGTAAGTTAGGCGCTTCGAGAGTAACCGAACAAGGAAAGTGCCTCCGCAGCAGGGGCTTACGAGAGTAGGCTTTTGCCGAGTGGTCGCGCTAAGCAAGATGTGCCTCTGCCATGAGGGCTTACGAGAGCGAACTTAGCCGCAGGTGGAAAGGCCGTGTTACGCAACCCCGAGTTTAGAAACTTATCAAACTAGATACGGTAGGAACGATCCTTAAGATTGCGGGCCAAGAGTTCGCAAGATCGGACAACCATCAAGTGTTACCAGAGAGAAAGAGGTAGTCTTCAAAAGACAAGAAGTGAAAAGGCGCAGAGGCCGCGAGAATTCACTTAAGAATTGGATTGAACTTTACATGGTGCCCGAGAGACTTGGACGAACTAAGGCGCGAAGTTTGACAAAAACGCGAGGCTAAGCAAACAAACGAAGACCTACACAAAGAACTTACGAAGTCGGGTCGATGTTCCAAGTGCTTTGGTCACTCTCTTCCGCCCTCCATAGCTGTGAAACGACCCGGGTGAGCAAGAGAAACTACTAGTGAACGGGCCTCCCAACGAGGAGTCAACTTGTTGGCATTGGACAAGTTCTCGACACGGCGCAGAACGAGGTCGCCTACCTTCAAAACCCTTGGTCGAATCGACTTGGTAGCGTCTTGCCAAGATCTTGCCGGTAGCGCCCATTCTCGACTTGTGCCCGGTCGCGTGTGCCTTCGAGGAGGTCGAGATCGAGGAGGCGCTTGCTCATCGTCAACTAAGTTGACCGAGCTCGTCGAGGCGAACCGAGTATAACTTCGTAGGCGTGATGGCTTCGCACTATAGACCAATTGAAAGCAGCTTCCCGATTGGCCGCCTACCGTCAGAAAGCGAATCGCCTGAGGACGGAAGGAACTTCGTCAACCCAGCCTTGTTGTGCTCACGAGAGCAAAGAATACCCGCCATTTAATACCTCGACTATCTGTCCGTTAGCTCGCCGATCGCTTCCATTTCTCGTGGATGTGCCACGAGGCTAAACAGAACCTTGGTGCCCAAATGCTCGCAGATTCTCGAATAGCTCGCTCGAATCGGGTACCGTTATCCGCGATCAACTTGTGGGGAATCCCAAAGCGCTGCGGACCACGTTGCTTTTGAAGAAGCGCATACCATTTTGGCGTGAAGAGACGACATGTGCTCTGCCTCAATCCACTTTGTAAAAGTGTCTATGGCGACGAGCGGTGTGTATAGCCCTTGTACCCTTAGGAATGGGCCGAAGCAGATCCGCACCCCATGTGGAAAAAGGCCAAGATGGGGATTGTTTGGAGCTCTTGGGCGGGCTTGTGTGTCTTCCCATGTGAAATTGGCAAGCCTTACACTTAGTCACGATATCCCGGGCATCTTGTAACGCAGTGGGCCAATAATAGCCCATGCGAAACGCTTTGCCGACCAGAGTTCTGAAGGAGGCGTGGTTGCCACAGACACCCCCGTGTATGTCCCTAAGAAGGAACACACCCTCCTGCTGCGAGATGCACTTGGAGAGAACTCCCAGAGCACCTCGACGGTAAAGGATGCCGTCCACAAGCTTGTATGGAGCAACACGCCTGTAAGTTCAAGGAACAACTTGTGTTATTTTGGTGATTAATGACAAACACACTTAATGACAATGCTTGGTTTAGTGTTTACTTATATTGCTATGTGACTAACGTGTTTATTGCCAAGTTGAACATTAGTCTCATCTATTTAGAGGAGAATTAAATAAAACAAGTGGACAAGCTCTCCATCCTAAAAAGGTATGCTCATGTTTTATGTTGAGGCTAACACACTTCATTGTAAGATTTTTCTTAGTCCCATATATGCAAATAGGATGGATGACTAATTGAGGTATGCAATCTCGGTATGCTTGATCTACATTTGTTATTGCATTTCTCATGTGCAAGTGCTCTTTATCTTATCTGTAATTAAACTTCATATTGCTATAAATGAAATTGGTGCGTGCATGCCTTGTTTGTATATATTCTCATGCATCTCACTTAGTGAAGTTTAATATAGTTTAGTCCACATCTTCACTCTTGTTCTAAATGTTGTTCGCACATATACAATTCTTGTATATCCTTTCATGTGCTTCATTTAAAGTGAAGATTGTATTCTTTGCCGTGATTTAATTGTTTCATCATGTTGGCAATCACCTCTAGTGCATATAGATTAGTTTTATATGTCATGATGCACTTCATAAATAATATTGTGTCAAGTGTTTTATTCATATAGTGTCTCCTTGTATGAAACACTTGACGCGCTTTAATTGCTCACGAACATAACCTTATTCATATATATTGAGCTGGGACTAATGGATTTATTGAGTGATTTAGAAAGAATTAGGTCCCGCATGTGTGTGATGGCTAAGGTATGTCAAGAAGATGACGGCTAAGCCAGTAGTCAACAAGACGACGGTGTCACCAAGAGTTGAGGACCAAGTCGAGATCGATTTGACGTGGAGATCGTCGGGGATGATCAAGTCAAAGTCAATAAGACAAGAGTCTCATGAGGTGAACCAAGTCAAGGTTGGCAAGGTGAAGACGCCATCAATCATTTGGTGAAGGTCATCATGCACATTGCTTCAAGTTTGCGTCGGCATCAAGAAAAGAAGACGGCAAGTGCTTTTCCTAGACTTGTACTATCTTGCTTTCATTTGAGTCTAAGGATTGCCGCTCTATTAAGGGGATGCCATGGAGAATGGTTTTGATATGTCTCGTGTGCTCAAATGATCAATCCTTGTGAGGAGACAAAGAGAAGTGATTGGTGGGGGTTAGAGTGCAAAGAAGTGGAGTTGGCTTTGATTTCCCTTGATCTATGCATCACTCACTTGGGTTTGAGGTGGTGATACCTTGTGGATTAGATAGCCCTTGTTCTCAGCTTTCCGTAGAGCCCAAGATCACCTAAAACGGAGTTCGGAGTAAAAAGTTATGCATGTTTTCGCCGAGGTCAGTGATGCGCCTCGACCGTCTGAAAGGGATCCACGGACCGTCCAAGGTTCGGACTGTCCGAGGTGTCCTCGATTGAGCTCTCTGCTTTATTTATCTGATTTACGGATGTGTCGAACATAGCTTGACTGTCCAACTCTCTGACTCTCAACTCCAACGGCTAGTTTTCCAAGCCATCTATTTAAAGCCCCTCACTCCCCACTTGCACACAACGGCTAGATCACAAGTTTATTGACCTATCCTCTTGTTCTTGAGCCTCCCACACCTCCTAAACCCTAGATCTTAGTGATCCTCTTTGAAAGAAGAGTTGGGAAGGGATTAGGGTTAAATCTTAGTGATTCCCCTTATGAGGAGTGTTGGGAAGAAGGATTGAATCTTTGTGATTCATCTAGTGGGAGAGAAGATTGGTGAAGAAAGTGTGAATCCAAGCAAGCAAGCAAGCAAGATTTGATTGTTGAGCACTTGAGTACATCTCCGGGTTCGTTCTTCGTTGAGCATCTATTACCCTTGGAGGTTGAGGACTCCTAGACGGCTAGGCGTCACCGGTGAGCCACCGACAAGGTGTGGTTGGCCACCGCAAGTTTGTGAAGGTACGATTCCGCCTCCGCAAGGAAAGGAATCAAGAAGCAAAGTCGGTGCGTGCGTTGGCATAAATCCGAGAGGGAAAGAGTCAAGTGGGACTCGGGCTCAAAGGTGTTGAAGCCTACCTCAACGGAGAGTAGGATCCCCTCAAGGATCCGAACTTCGGAAAACAAATCTCCGAGCCTCCATCTTCTTACCGGTTTTATCTACTCTCACTCTCAAGCTTGATTTATTTGATTATTGCGCTATTGGCTTGATTGTCTTGTGAGATACTTTTGCACGTATACTTGCTTGTGAATCATATTGTGTCCTTGTGATATTGCTTGTGATATTTGAGTGGTGCAGGACGCTTTCGAAGATTTGGGGACAAAATCTTCTCAGTTGACCTCGGACTGTCCGAGGGGTGTCACGGATAGTCCGAACCTACTTCCGCAGCGCAGTTGAAGATTGAATTTGGTGTCACGCCTATTCACCCCCCCTCTAGGCGTCATCTCGGTCCTTTCAACGCCTTATAAGCCGGAAACGCTCGGCTTCGTTGTCGGGCAGGGTCCCACCTGCGAGGTACCGGACAAATGGCGTTGTCCATCCATGACACTTTCCGATAATCTGAGACAAAGACCACTGCCTCTTTGCCTCGTCCGAGACGTGATTGAGAGCTTGTGAAGGTGCTCGACGAGCACCCTGCCGAGCGATTCTCGTGAGGATCCATACTTGATAGTTGGTCGGCCGAAGTTGTCCTTCCGGCACGAAGAGCACCTCGAAAAATCGAAAGTGCCGCTCCAACTTCCTCACTTCAACCAGTATCGCGCCATTGAGTCATCGCAGATCGATACTCCTTGTTCACTGGTTGATGACCAGCTGTGAATCTCCCTTCACAGTCAGTCGTTGGACTCCGAGCGACTTGCACGCTCTTAGTCCCACGAGGAGAGCCTCGCACTCTGCAGCGTTGTTAGTCGCCGCGAAGTGTAGTTGGATAGAATACTGGAGTTGCTCTCCATTAGGGGAGATGAGAACAAAACCACCCGAGAGTGTCCAAAGGCGCGAGCCATCAAAAACATGGTCCAAGGAGGCTCACCAAAGGTTGCTCGGGAGCTTTCTGGGATTTGGGCGGGCAAGTCCATTCAGCGACAAAGTCAGCTAAGACTTGTGACTTAATAGCAGTTCGGGCAGTGAAAGATGATCAAACTCTGCTAGTTCCATTGCTCACTTAGCTATACGTCCATTGGATTCCTTGTTCCGTAGGATTTCTCCCAGAGGGAACGTGGTCGGGACCAGTATTTGATGTGCCTGAAAATAGTGGCGAAACTTCCGGTGGACATGAGCAAGGCGTGAGCGACCGGACCTCGTGGTAACGCCCTTTGATCCGTGAAGTACCTCGCCACTTAATAGATTGGTCATTGATGCCTTCCTTTTGACCTTCAAGGTCGCTCACCGCTTGTGGCGTGCAACCTAGGTACAAGCAGAGGCGCCGCCATGCCGCGGGTAGTCAAGACGGAGGATTGGACATGTATCGCTTTAGATCTTGGAAGGATCTATCGGCTTTTTCATCCATTCGAAACCATTGTGCTTGCGCAGGCCTTAAAGAAGGGCAACCAGCGTTAGCCTTGACGGAAATAAATCGCTTAGAGCGACCATCCGCCCGTGAGACTCTGTACCTCCTTTACGGTAGTTGGAGCCACATATTTTCAATGGCCTCGATTTTTCGGGGTTGGCGAAATACCTTGCGAACCAATAACATAACGAGCAACATTCCGCATTGAACACCAAAGGTACACTTCTCTGGATTTAATTTTATTCGATGCCCGTGAGATTACGAAAAGTCTCGGCGGTATTTTACATGATCTGAGCAAACTTGCTCTTTACAACTATGTCGTCGACATAGACTTCCGTGTTTTTCCGTTGTTCGGGAAGGTCTTCTCCATTAAGCTACTGGAACGTGGCACCAACATTCTGCAGACCGAAAGACATGGTCGATAGCGTAAATACCGGGGGGTGACGGCGCGCTTCTCTTCATCCTCGGGAAGATGCTTATTTGGTGATAACCGAGTAAGCATCTAAAAACTCAAGAGTTGGGCGTCGCATGATCGATCGACCGGTTTGGTCAATACGAGGCGAAATTGTCCTTAGGACAAGCGGCGTTCAGATCTGTGTGATCGACACACATCCTCCACTTGCCGCCTTTCTTCTTTACAATGACAGGTTGGCTAACCACTCGGTGTGATCAACCTCGCGGATGAACCCGGCGTGAAAGCGGTTGCTGTCGATCTTTGTTGATCCCCGCTTGAATTGAAAAGCGATTAAACTTGGCGAATGTGCTTTTTATCCGACCGACAACGGTTTGTGCTCGATGACCTCCTTGGGACTCGGGCATGTCGATGGCTCCTGAGCAAACACATCTCGCATTAGCTCGGAGGAAAGCAATGAGCTCGCTTTTCTATTTGGGGTCCAGATTGGCCCCCAAGTGAACTGTCTTGAAATTATCATCAAGGGATAGCGGAACTTCCTTGGTTTCTCCGTCTGGCTGAAGGGAGACCCTAGGGCGTGCAGACTTGGTCTGCGGAACTTGAGACAAGCGGAAGTGGTCGACAGACGAGGGATCGCTTCGTCGCAATCCGAGCGACTTTGTAATTGCCCTTGACCGTGATTACACCGTTAGGGCCCGGTATCTTCACGCAATGGTAAGCGTGGTGGGTTACGGCCATGAACTTACCAAGAGATGGCCTGCCCAAGATCGCGTTATACGCGGATGGAAAGTCGACCACGTCGAAAGTGATCAACTCTGTCCGGAAGTTGCTTGGGCTGCCGAAGGTAATCGGCGGTCGACACCTTTAACGGCTTGATGACTTCTCCGGAACAATTCCGTAAAAGGGCATTGCGACTTCCTTCAGCTTAGAACGAGGAATCTGCATCTCGTCCAAGACCTTAGCAGAAAGCAAGTCCAAAGAACTCCCGCCGTCTACTAAAACACGGCCAACTCTTGCGTTCGATGGTCGGCGACCACCGATGGGAGCCGAGGCTTGGTCATCCCAATGGCAATCCTCCCGAGAGAAGGAGATGGGGACCTCGGTCCACTTCATCGATTCAGGCCGAGGTTTTGCCTTTTCAGCGTTAGGACCTCCCGGCGGCTTCCTTGAGGCTACGTCGAGAGGTGTAAGCCGAGGAGCCGCCGAAGATGACGGCGATATGGTTCACGGGCTCTTGACATTCATCATCATCTTCCCGATCACCATCGTCGGTTTGGCTCTTGGCCTTACCGGCATCACCTTGTTCGGGCATGGTGAGCATTGGACCCTTGCCGTTGTAGATGTCTTGAACTTTATGCCCAAGTTCTCGCAATGGCGATATCGTGTCTGTAGTCTTTGGTGGAACTTGCAAAATCGGTCGCTGGACCTTTCTTGCCTTGTCCGCCTCCCGAGCGAGCTTTTGCCCTTGTAGTTATTGTTGGGCTTCTTCGCCCATCCTTGGGAGGAGGTGCGCGATCTATACCAAACGGTATTGTTCGCATCACCTTTATTTTCTTCTTCTCGGACTTTTGTCACGGGGTTCTTTGTTGCTCTTCTTCTTCTCATCGACACCAGGTTGGGCGGCACTCACCCTTGTCAAACGCCTTTTGTATCTTGAGCGCGTTACGCCGCATTAGCATAGCGATCACCGCCTTGAAACAGTCGTTGGCGGTCCAGTCTCATTGATCTCGAGATCTGGGTGAGCCGCTCGTCGCGGACTCCGCTTTTGAAGGCGCGGACAACAGATTCATCCGAGATGTTCGGGATCGTGTTGCGGATCTTAATGAAACGCTTCACGAAGTTGCGGAGGGTCTCCCGTTCATCCGGATCATCCGTGCAGATCATCCTCCTTGCCCGACGCACGTAATGCTCTCGGAAATTAGCGATCATAGCGTCACAAAGCTGGTTCCATGGTGATGGAACCCTCCTGCCGATTGAACGACCACGTCCGAGCAAATACCTCAAGGACGATCGGAGGTAGTTAGCCATAACGAGCTCGTCACCCCCGGCCGCCATGATGGCCGTAGCGTAGATGGAAAGGAATTCCTCTGGGTTCTGAGTCCCATTGTACCTCTCCATGTGACCAGGCTTGAACTTTGAGGGCCACCGGACAGCCCGAAGCTCGTCAGAGAAAGCCCTGCAGCCCAAAGCATATGACCGGCCACCTTCCCCGGCAGAACCTAGTCTTGAGAAGACGTTGGTCCTGTTGCGCGGAGGAACTCCTGCTGAACGGGATGATTCGGCCTGGAGAAACTCTCTCCGAGATAACCCACCACGCTCCTGAAGGGAATATGCCCTAGATCAATCATGAGATAATTGTGTAATACGTCTTTGTTCATGTACTTTTCGATAACTAGCTTATCAGGTTCCATGAATAATGGTCATAACTTTGTTCATCAAGTATGACTTGGTTGTGAGACACATTGTTTGTATGACATTATTCTAAACTGATCCCTGATCCAGAATCATTATGAGGAGCAGTAATGATTGATCGGCACATGTATTGATTGATGGTACTGTTTCACATACCATAGATATTGTGGATATCGAATCAATAATGTGGACACGTGTTAGAGAACACGGATGGTTGGATTGACCTACTCCGAGACACTGCTGAGATTGTTATCTTAATAGTGCCATCAGTTGTTGTCTCGAATGGTACACCTATATGGTCCTTAGACCGAGATCATCATAGAGTCCCAAATGCGTAGTTGTATACTTTGGGGTTATCAAACGCTACTCCGTGGCGGGTAGTTATAAAGGTAACTTACGGGTATGCCGCGAAACATGGCGTAGGGGTGTGATAGATCAAGATGGAATTTGCCCTCCTCGATAACGGAGAGATACCTCTGGCCCCTCGGTGTGGATGGATAAGGAAAGTCTTGGCGCGTGCCAGGTGACTAATCGTTAGTCACATCTTATATCCATTACACGGAGCAGTGAATGGGTCGAGCTATCACAAGGGTGGCACACATCTTGCCTTGAGCTTGACCGGTGTCGCGTCGCAAAGGGATCGGTATGTATCGTGTATCAAGGTTCACCGATGAGATCATTCTGCGCATTCGGGGTCAATATGTGTTGCTAGATACCGCTATTGATCGTGGATCGAAACGGCTTTCTGGTCATGGCCGACTTCGCGCATGAACCTAATGGGTCACACACTTAACGGTTTGGAACATGCTTAACGGATTCACTTACATTAATGGGTTTCGCGCGGGATATGGATCGCGTGGGAGATAGAGTCCTAACGGGCCTTCTAGTGTAGAAGCCCGTTAGCACGTCTATATAAGTTGGAGGCCAGGGGCGGCGCGGTGGATGAGTTAGATGCAGTCCACCAAAACCCTAGCCGCCGCGTCCCTCCCGCTCCCGAGGAAACCCTAGCCACGCGATGTGGTGCTAGCACGCCGGCGTGCGACGTTCCACCCCTGGACGTGTGGATACCTTAGAGGCGCTGCCGCTTTCGCGGACGTGCTTGCTGATCGGCGACCTCTCCCCAGCACCGGCGACCACTCGGCGAACACGGGCGACCCCTCGGCGAGCCGGGCGACCTCACCCCAAGCACGGGCGACCCCTCGGCGAACACGGGCGACCCCTCGGCGAGCCGGGCGACCTCACCCCAAGCACGGGCGACCCCTCGGCGAGCAGTCGGCGTACTGATCGGGGCGTGTTCGACAACTTCCTCTACGTGCGCGAGTCTTCTTCCGCTGCATCCGCGCGTCGAGGGTAACGATCCATGGTCCCCTACTTACATGTTGATCCTGGGTGTGCGCGAAAATTTTGATTTTCGGCTAGCGTAGCCTGCGCGTTTCCCATCAGCTCCTTCCTCGTGGTCGCGACGACGCGCTCCTCACGAGGGGACCGTCCGTGGTCATCGCGTGCGCGCTTGCCCCTGTTGTCGCGATGACGACGAGGACTCGGCGAGCGACGGCGACCACGGGTAGCCTGCTCATGGACAGTAATCCTTCGATGGTGACGAGGGTCGCGCGATCGATCAGAGCTATCCGAATCATTCCGGGCGGTTTGGCTGCGCTGCCTGGAGGAGTTGTTGACTTCTCCTAGAGACTTTAGGCCTTCAGCCAATCGCTCTAGGTTAGAAGCAATAGCATCGCCCATACGGGCGAGGTCGACCTGGTTGGTGGATCTAATCACCGAAGTCATGGCCGCGAGTCGTTCCCGACTCTGCTCTAGGGGTTCTGGGACCCCCGAGGCATCCGCGTTCTGCCCGACCGGAGTCCGGTTACGCGGGGAACTAACCCGGACAGGAGAAACTTCTGCCGGGAGACTTGGCGAGGGCACGCGAGGTGGGTCGAGACGCGGTCGCTTGCACCGATCGCGGAACCCTGCCACGGTCTGATTGATGGAATCATCGAGGTTGCGGCGAATGACTTCTTGCTCGCGAGCAGCCAGCGCAGCCTCGTCTTGATGCCGAGCAGAGTTAACCTGCCCGGCCTCGCCAGCCGCCACAGCCCGTGCAGGATTCTCAGAGGTTCCTACATCGGCCATGTTAATGCTGCGGGGCCATGCGAAGGTATGCTAGACGGTGTCATCGCCGTGTCTCCACAGGTAGAATCTACCGACATAGCCTTGGAATCCGATAGATCTAAACCGTCGTAAAGATCATCGGTTCCGTAGTCATCGTCAATGACGGGAGTGCGATCTGCGGCTATCTCTGCCATATAGGCAGAGACCTCCGTCCCATATACGGAAAGTGTTCGAGATCGGACAGATCGATCTGAACTAACAGGGGATAAAACATCCTGTCCTTCTGAGTCGTAGCCCTCAGGAAGTATCTCTGTATCACTGACTGAGTTCGACATGCTCGATCTGCGTGTCCCCACAGACGGCGCCAGCTGTCGACGGTTGGGATATTGACTCAAGTCAACCAAGGTTCTTCAAGGAGGAGATAGGAGACACGCCGAACAACCACGAACAAAGAACGAGCAGAGATGGGGGTTTTATCACTGCTCGAGCCTCTCAGAGAGATAATAGCCCTACGTCCAGCCTTTCTTTATATCAAAGAGGATTACAAGGTGGAACTCGGTGAGATCAGCAGGTCTCGGCGAGTAGTATGCTGAAAATCTATTGGCGGTGGTCCTCTAAACGCCGTAGGGGCCCTGTTTATATAGTCTGGAACAAACCGACCCTCTTGAGAAATATCGGGCGGGCTAACTACGAGATCGAAACGAACTCATACATGCCAAATACATCCTACGGTAGATAAGATAATCTCCTAATCTTGGGGATCACGACTCCTAATCCAATCCGGGAAACCACGTCCGGGTCTTCACGCAGCCGTGCAGAACTCTTGTTCGAGTCGGACTCAAACATGAATCATAGGCCGTTACGCACCATGCCGACCAAGAAACTATTCGGCAGGATGCACATGGGCCTGATAGAACCTTCCAGGGAGCTGGGCCCTGGTAGGCTGTTCAACTGGGCCGTCAGGGAGTGGGCCATGGCAATGGGCCATAATTCTATCTCCGACAGGTTGCGAGTACGTTGGTCGTATGGCCCTCGTCAGTAAAGGTGATTACTTAGCACCACGCTGGGCGAGGGGGACGATTAGAAGTCGTATCTGGCACGGAGTTTCCGCTCGGCCTGGCCGCTATTCGTCACCGAGGGCACCGGCGTCTGGATAGCTTTTAAAAAGTCTTACGCCTTCGCCGCGCGAGGTTAAGAAGAATCCAAAGAGACTGCAGGGATTTAAGTCCTAAGCGACCTCAGGAAAGCACGCCTGCCCTGGCCAAAGAGCTCTGTTCGCTCTGTTGTAGTATTTTTTTGCGTATCGTTTTGCATCATCAGTCTTTCTCGCAGAGAATAACAAGACTGGATCGCGCTTGGAGTGTCAAAGACTAAGCGCAGAAAAGCAAGCAGGACAACGGAAGAACGGGATTCAATATTTAATAATTCACAGTTGGCACGCTTGAGCGCGTGCTAGCAAAAGTCTGAGGCGCACAAGCCGCCACTCCACGGTGCAACCTCTTACGCCTCTTAAATGCATGGAGGCTTCGGGCGCCACTGACATCAACCCCGCCACGTGGTTGGCATCCTCGGCAACGCGCGCCTCCACGACGCCGAAGCGGCCTTGCACGCCGACGCGGACCACCGAGAGGTCGAAGGTGGCGTCGCGGTGGCGTAAGTGAACCAACGACGTAGCGCGCCGCCAGCAGCGGCGCGCGTCCGTCGCCGCCGAAGCGCTCCCTCGGCAACCGCGGCGGCGAGAAGGGCTTCCGCGGCGCGGGTAACGCCGAAGGCGTACTGCGCCGCCGTGGGCTCCTGCGGCTCGTGAAGGTCGGCACCTAGCGGCTGGAGGCTCTCGTGGAAGCTCCGGTTGACTGGGCGCAGCATCTCGACGAGAGAGCCGAGCTGGCGTCGTAGCTCGTCGCGCACCGCCACAGCCTCGACCGACGACGCCTGCGCAGCCGTGGTGGCGGCCTGAGCTTGGCTACTTAGCTCTCTGTCCCTGGCGCGCTCCCGTACCAGGTCGGCGCGCAGCGCCTCTACCGTCCGTAGGAGGTGGAACTCCCGGCGCGTTTGGGCCGCGGCATAGGCGCGTAGTACGCAGTGGATCCCGCCCAGGTCCGCGATGAGGGCGTCGAGGCTAGCGGTCCCAGCGGCAGGCGCGAGGAGCCCAAGGGCCTCGTCCGGATCGGCGTCCGGACGCTCCACCTCCCCGCCTTGGGGCGGCTCGGTGGCGACGTCGGTCAAGGCCGTCGGCCTGACGGGCGGACGTCAAGGCTGAAGAGGCGCCAGATCGCTCGAAGAGACGAAATATACTCGAAAAGGTATTCAAAAGCCGAATTTAAGAGGTTTCGTTAGGGCTTACTCGCGTAGCCCCCAAAGCGAAAAGCCGAGGAGGCGAGGCAATTCCACTCCTCGAGTTAGCGCAGCAACCTGAAGCGCGACGTCGGCGGGCGCTAGCGGCGGTCTGTGCAAGCGCCGGGCAGCAATGCGCGGCGAGCAAGCGAGGTCTCCGCGCGATCTCGGCGTGATCACCGGGCGAAGCGGCACCGGAGCCTCCTCCGTGGCCGTGATGGGCGCTGCCGGGGGCGGTGGCATCTCCGTCGTGGCGGAGCTTGCCGCCGCGATCCCACTTGGGGGGAGCACGGCGGCATCAGAAGAAAGCCCCGCAGCGGTGGGGCGAGGAGGCAACGGCATTCGTCATTCGCCACCAGGCGTTTCCCGCAGGCACGGTCGACGTTCGCGGGCTGGTCCCGGATCTGGAGGGGGCTGAGGTCCCGCTGAATGGCTGGCCCTGTTGCCTCCATGGGCGGGATCTCGGTTAGGAGCATGAGGCTGTCCGCCGGTGCCCACTCGCACAACGGGACGACGGCGGCTGGCCGGCGGCGACCAATGGAGGATTGCGGGACTGATCCCGCAACCAAGTGAGGAGGACGTCTTTCGACACCTCACCCGCAGCTGTGAGGGACAACAGGAGACCAGACCGTGAAGATCAGAGCAAGAAGACGAAGAAAAAGTACAAGTCAGAGCGAAGAGTCGGGATACTTACAACCTGGGTGGATGCAGGTGCAGTCGTTGACGCCCGTGTACATCCAGGCGCTGCGCTCCCTGTGGCGCAGCGGGCAAAGTCGCTGGGCCAGGAAGTCCGTCAGCACCTGGGTCCCGGTGAGTCCACCGCGGCGAACCCCCTTGACGAGGGCGACCATGGCGCGCAGCCAGGGCGCGTCCTTTGGCGTCATCTCCCACGTCTCGGCATTTGGCACCGCTGCTGCCTCGGGGAGCGCCAGATCGTCCAGTCCGCTGTCGTCGCCGACGTAGAGCCAGGACTGCTTCCAGTGCTTGCAGCTGCTCCTGGTGGCGATGTCGATGAAGGACCTGGAGGTGCCGGGGCGGGAGCCGAAGTGGCAACTCCCCACGGCGCCTTCGCCCTGCTGGGTGCGCAAGACGAAGAAGTGGCGGAAGAGCGGGAGGTTGGGCCTCACCCCCACGAACATCTCGCAGAGGTGAGTGAAGATGGAGAGGATGATAATGGAGTTGGGGGGATGGTGCAGCGACTGGATCCCGTAGAATCCAAGCACCGCAGTGAAGAACTGAAAATACGGCGGGACTAGGTCCGCCATAAGCTCCCAGGAGAAGTACAGAGCATGGGATAGGATTCCTATAGCTAGTTATTCCATTATTGTTGCTTTACTCTCTTGGTTGATCCTGTGCTACTAGCCTAGTTGATTTGATAAATCACTCTTATCTTCTACCTTGTTGAAAAAGAGCAAATCTATAAAAAGCTTGAAGATTTATGAGTTTGGTGCTAAAACTACAAAATAAGGCCAAAAGGGGCCCTACATGTCTTACCAATCTCCTCGATGAGATAGCTTGCCATTGCACTAGGCATGAACTTAGGAGGAGTTTGGATGACCAAGATATTTATTTTCAGTGTCATGCTGGATGGTATCGACAAAGGTTTGAGACATGGAATTTTATGAAAAATCATAAAAAAAATGTTTGAAACAAATCTGGGAAATGTGTTTCCCTTTAAATTTTTGTGAAAATGTTCAAAATGTTTGGGAATTGTTGTTGGCAAGATCGAGACTTTCTGTGATGAAATCTTTTCTCTAGCCCTAGTTTGCATCTTTTGATTCCAAAGAAAGTTTGAGCACATTTTGGTACTCCTAGCTACAGTTTTCCTAATTTATGCTCTTATGTTAATGTTTATTGAAATTTCACAAGTTAATTGTGGCTAATATTGATCTATGTGAGAATTCAACCTTGTTTTGGCTCAATTTTGAAATTTGGTGATCATTGAGGTGTTTGCAATTGGTATAACCTCCAAAGCTCCAGTGGGTAAGTGTTTGAGGCATGTTCTCTCCTTTTGGTTGTGTTTTGCCCATTGTGTTCCCTTTCGAAGGTCTCTTGTTTCTATAGCTCGAAAATGCCAAAATTTGGTCCTTTATATATCTTTTCAATTTCAAAAGACTAGATTCAAGAAAATTCCTTATTTTGGCAACTCAAGTGCTCCGGAAATGAACTCTTCAGTTTTTGGAGCCTGCTGAGTGCAAAAATCATCTTTTGGAGCTGTCTAGTCGGTGGCCGCGAGGAGCTGCCTTATCCCGGACTGTCCGGACCACATATCCGGACTGTCTGGCCACTGCTGTGCGCGTCTCCTCCTCCAGCTGTGCCCCTGGGCTGAGGCCGGACTGTCCGGCCCACCTGTCCGGTCTGTTCGGGCTTGCCCAACCGTTGCTCACCACGTATCTGCGCCGCTATCCACTGTCCGGCTGCATGTACGATCGTCCAGGCACGCCAGTCGCCCACTGTCCCGAGCTAGCCCACCTCTTCCCTTGCTGTATTTACTTCCCATCTGCCTCCTCTTTGCCTCTTGCTCTCTCCAACCCGTGGCTGTTTTCCTTTCTTCTCCCTCTTCTCCAACTCTTCTCCCACCTCGATCTCCTCCATCCCAGCGTTGTAGCTCGATTCCTCCGATGATTTGCAAGCCCCCGAGGTCCTCTTCAACCTCCTCTTGTTGGTTCTTCGAAGGAGGGCCTCGTTTGGCTGGTTCAAGATGATGGATGCTTGTGTCCCCATGGCTTTTTTTTGGCATTTTAGCTCCATTTTCTCCGGCTAAACCTTGCGGGTTTTGTCTCCTGGGTGTGGTGAGTCACCTTGTGGCTTAGTTCCATCCATTCCATTAATTTATCTTTACGAACCATGCCCGGTCATTAGCACTCCCTAGTTGGTACTTGTTTCAAAATGGTGGTTGTGTGTGGCATGCTTGTAGTGCAGGTGTGCTATTGCAGGGAGGTTTTGGGGCTGCTTGTATCATCTTTATTCAGAAGTGCTCTGATTTCATGTGATTGAGCTATTGGGTAATCATGGTTCGTACAAAGCACTCCAAAAGAAAAGTAGTCGGCAGCTCTAGCTATGGAACCAGTGATCCGCATCGGTATTCTAGGAAAAATGTGAAAGCTGCGGCTAACCGTGGAAAGCAGCCGGTGAGAAAAAATCCCTCCACATATGTTTATCAGGAAGATGACTCTGATGAGTTCGATTATGAGATGGATGTGGATTATGAGGAAGAAGATGACGATGACGATGATGTCTCCGAGGAAAATGAAGAAGATGAGAGTGCTGAGGAAGAGGAAACTGAGTATGCTCGACCTGTTGCCCCAAGGGGGTATGCATGCTCTTTTGCTGATTATGACACTATATCTCGTGACCTAACTCAGTGGGCAGATAAGTACATTCTCCAATTGCGCAGGCCACAACTCTCTAAGTGGTTTCCTTGCCCTCCTCAGCTCACAGGTGATACTTTTAAACATCAAGTGCACAAGGATCTTTATCTGGGTTATCTTTCCAAGGGCTCAGTGTTCACACCTCAGTTTGTCCAGTGGAACCGTGTTGCTAAGGCCACTAATTCAAATGATATCATGGAGGGCTGTGCAGTTACTCCGGGATTGGTTGAACTTCTGTCTGCTCCTTTTGATTATGATCCTCGAGTGATTATGGAAGTATATGCAACAATGTGGATTATTAAAGATCATATCAAGTTGACATTCTCTTTTGGTGGCTCTCAGTGTTCTTTTCACCAAGGTGATCTAGCTACTATGTTTTATCTTCAATGTGCAGGTGTGTGTATTCACAGTGAGGTATTTCATGGGAGATGGGCTACTGAGGGCATTTCTCCAGCTGACAACCTTATTGCTTACATGTTCAAGAACACTAATGACCCTGAATTCAGTACCAACAAAACCAATTTTCTTCAAGACAATCCCTCGGTACTTGAGAAAATACTTAGAAGGTCCTTAACAAACAGGAAAGGATACCATGATAGATTTATGCCCATCCTCAAGTGGACATGCCACTATATTCTCAATAAGGTTCAGATAAATTTGTCGGACTTGCTGGTTGGTGAGATGGAGAAGGGCATCATGAGAGGTTTTCACAAGGAGTTGCTGCTTGGATATATTCTGTGTTACTATCTTGCTCAGAGGCAGATTGTCTCAGACACAGTGTTCACTCATCAGATGACTGAGTATCAAATGGTTATCCCCAAGCAAGGAAGCAAGCGAAAGGCTGAGTGTCGGCAGGGTGATCACACTTCTACCTCTGTACATGGAGATTTTGCAGTTCCGCCGGCACCTCTAGTTGTGCCTCCACCACCTCGTGAGTGGCCTGAGTTTTCTAATTTTATGGATCGATTTGACAACTTTGCTGCTGATCAGACTGCTAGACATAGCTCCTATGTGTCTTGGCACAATGAGACAAATGCGAGGCATGGAGAGCACATGCAGTGGCACAATCAGGCAACTAATTGGCATAACGATGCAGTGGATTGGCAAGGCAATTTGTCATCTCAGCTGGCTAATTTGCAGACTCAGAACATTGCTCACACTCAGAGCATTGATGATCTTTATGGTGGAGTTCAGATTTTGAGTGAGCAGCTTTTTGGGATGGCTCTTGATCCTAACCAGTATCCTTCTCAGGCTGAGGTGTATTCATCTATGGATCCTTCTGACTTTGCTACATCAGCTGGGGCATCTTCATCTCATATTGATCAGGGCACGTCCTTTGCAGCTTCCCCACCTCCTGCATCTAGTGCAACTTCCACTCAGTGGCCACCGCTCAGACGCAACATCTCCAAGTTTTTCACTTGTCGCCTCACTAAGAAGTGAGGTTCCCTTCCAGGAGTTGTCCCTTTTAGTCCTTGATGCCAAAGGGGGAGTATGGAGATTTGATCTATCTCTTGTATCTTGTATCTTGTTTGTCTTACTTGTGTGTTTGTGCTGAACTTTGTTCCTGGTATTTGCTTTTGTGTTAATCTTTGTGACTGGAACTTGTTGTCTTTGTGCTAAACCTGAGTGCATTTATCTAGGGGGAGCCCATATGTTAGTATTCATTGCATTCTCTCTTATTCTTGGCCTTGTATATTCTGTTGGAACTAACCCCTGTGCTAGAAATTCCCTTTGTTGAGATAGAATTGCAAGTGTTGGCATCAATCATCAAAAAGGGGGAGATTGTAAGAATCAAGCTCCCATGGGTTTTATTATTTATTTTGGAGATTGATGCACTTAATTCTCAAATGGGAACTCTCGGTTTTCTTGGACCCCACAAAGCGGTGATTTTTTGGCGTCGACTTCGCTCAAGACTAAGGACTTTATTTTCATATTTCTTCTACATTCTTGGGTGAGCTGTTGGCGTAACTTAGTTGCTTGTGTGAATTCCCTTTCTGGCTACAGGGTCCCAGGAGCACAATTGAGTCATTAGTTATCTCAGTTTCTGATGTCTTTCAGAGGGTTTCGGGTCCGAGCATCTTGTTCTCAAGTGTGTTCTTCATATCGCTTAAGTTTTTCCACTTCTCCAAATATCTTCTCCTGCACCAAACCTTCTCTCTCAAGCCACGTGATCAACCGGAAAAAATGTCGGTGGATCTCCCGGGGGTAGGAGTGTTCTAGCTGAGTGTTCACTTTTACTGCGCAGTTGAGCTGATGCCTTAGGCCGGACTGTCCGGCCCAAGTTGTGTCCTCCCTGGCTTGCAAGCTCTTTGTTCCAGGAAGCGCCTGCCTTCGTCCAGACTGTCCGGACCTCTTTGTCCGGACTGTCCGAACCATGTTGTGTTCTTCCTGTCTCGAATTGCATTTCTTACAGGAAGCGCTTGCCTTCGTCCGGACTGTCCGGGATTTGTCCGAGGTGTTGTCCGGCCTAGGGCTTGAATCTGAATCTGAGATCTATTTTTTAGGGTTTCGAAGTGGGGAGTATATAAGGGCTTTCCTGGTCAAGGGAGAGGTTTGAGAGACTCATTTGCATCCCTAGCCACCTTCCCCAAGTGTGAGAGCTCTCTCCCATGGATCTTAGCCCCAGGGTTTCCATGTGCAAGTGAGAGGAGTGTAGGTGAGGTGAGTGTCCTCCGGATTCGTGCTCTTTGGGACTTCGTTGCCGGAAGGAGGATCTTTACCAAGCCGTCTTCATCAAGCTTTCATCGTTCTCTTGTGCCTCCGTGTGTTTGGGGAAAGTCCACCGTGTGTCGGTGGCCGCCACCGTGCGTTGGCGGTGATGGAGTGAAGTCTATCATGTGTTGATGGACGCCGCCATGAGTTGGTGGTGTGGATTTGAGGAGCTCACCGCGTGTGGGAGCACTCAAGACTGTTTGAGGGGTTAGGAACTCACTTCGCCGTGTGTCGGTGAAAGAGTTTACACGAGTGGATTGAGGCAGAAGGCTCGAGAGGGAGCCGGTTCTCGTGTGTCAAGAGCTTGCCTCAACGGGGAGTAGGAGTTCGTCTCCGAACCTCGAAAAAATATCCTTGTGTCATTTTACTTTTCTGCAATTTATTTTTCCGCAAGCTTGTTCTTATATGCATGCCTGTGATGTGTGATGCTTGTCCAATTGATTTGTGTGATATTCCTACATGTGTAGTTATAGGATTCTTTAACTAAGTGGTTAACTTTTAATTTGCATAATTCTCAAGAAAAACATAAAAAATTAAAAGTAGTCCAATTCACCCCTCTTGACCTTCGATCCCTTCACTCTCTCTTTCTGACCAACTGCCCACCGCTTTCTGTATAAAAGGGGGCGGGGGCAGAGGGAGAGGGGGTTGGATTCCAAGCTATTTCACACACGCTGCTGTAAGAGCTATTGAGCAAGAGCGTTTCGAATCTCAGAGAATACCACCCTCGCACGAGTAGGACTGTTACCCGGATAGGGGGTCCGAACCTGGGTGGTGTCTCCCTGTGAGCGTGAGTTCGAGCGATCTAGCGGCAAAAATATCCCCTAACCGAACTACGGATCTCCTACGAGACAAATCTGTCTGGTTTAGAACACAGACATATCGTACCGTTGCATGTTACTGTAGCGAATTTTGTTATTTTTATATATCCTATATGTTGTGATAATTTATAACGAATTTTTCATGGCTTTTAGTACTCCTTCAAAAGATCCTAAAACTATTTATTAATTATTTTTTTATAATTTTATATATTTTTTCAATGGTTCTTAAATTTACAACAGTACGTCAACGCAATGATACCCTGAAAATAGTAATACCCTGGAAAGAATTCCATGGGCGTTTAGAGTCAAAACGACCAAACGTGGCGCTGTGGCAGGCAACACGTGCCGTCCGCCGAAAACCATCGGACGGCCGCTGGTGTCCTTGTCCGGCCGCTCGGTTTTTTCTCTCCCCCAACCCAGCGGCGGCTTCCCGCGCCGCGGAATCCATTCCATTTCCATCTGCGCGCCGCCCTCCCCCGCGCATATAAAGCGGCGACCCGCGGATCCCATGGGCAGCACACCACAGTCCACAGCTCGCTCCCATTCCCCTCTCTCTCTCTCTCTCTCTCTCTCTCTCTTCCTTCGCTCGCTCCATCGGCGGCAGGATCCTGCCGCGCTGCAGGTAAGGTTCCCGCGAACGCGCCTTCTTCTTTTCCGTTCTTGTTTGGTGCAACGATCCGTCCGTTTCTTGATTCGCTCCTCTCTTCTCCTCCTCCTTTTGCGGGGACGCGTCTGTGCTCGAGGGGCTTCGTTTTCTCGGATGGGGGACCTGGTGTTCTTTGCCGGATTGCGTTCGTCGGTGTGGCGTTTATGCTCACAGCTGAGCGGCGAGCGGCGGGGCTGTGTAGGCATTTCGTCGAGCAGGTCAAGGGTGCTCGCCACCAGAGTCCAGCGGTGCTTCAGTTTCGTCGGGCACGTCGTTGGTGCAATTTGCACGCATGACTCGAGCGGCTAACATCGAGTGACGATCGCCAAGCTTCAGTCACCGTTAGCTTCTGACAATAATTTTTTTTAAAAAAGGAAGAACCAAACTCGACAAAGCTTTCGCATCTCTGTATGCAGTTTCTTGTTGAATGTTGACAAATGTGCACACCGACATGATATAAGATATTAGAAGATTTATGAATCTGTGCCGATTATCTTTTGAAATGTTTATTTAATTTGTGTTCATCCCTGGTCATGAGACCTGTAAACTAAGTGCTATGCTTCTCTGGTTGGTTGTCTGACTTCAGGACAAAGAATCATGGCATCTGCTCCTTCCGGCATCAGAGGCTCGTTCAAGTTCGTAAACCATGGGGCAATGGTGTTCAACAATAATTACTTGTGTGGTTACCTGAATACCTCGGTAACTTATCCCATTTATAAGAAATTGGATGGCCTTTCTTCTTCCATCAGAGTGCGGCATTTCGACCATAGCTCAAATCTCATTGTTAGGGCTTCAAAGAAATACTCTTCGACAAATGGCAGCTTCAATTTTCCTAGTAAGACATCCTTGCATCAGTTCCAATTCTTACTCATTTATAACTCATTAACACATTCAAATATTTTTACTTGCATCGTGAAGATACAAAAAGATATGATCGTTTAGGAGGAAAACATCAAACCTAAAGGCCGAAGCACTCTAGGATGAGATGTCAATTGTGTGATGCTATAGCAGCCAATCACTCATGCTATGTTAATTTGTGTGTGATTTAATTGGTGGAGCAAACACAAGAAAATGCTTCTTAATTCGTATGCTTTTATCTGTTCTTTTGTTTCAGAAGAGAGGGTGACTGTGTTGGTCATTGGTGGAAGGGGAAGGGAGCATGCTCTTTGTTATGCATTGGAGAGGTCTCCATCGTGTGATGCAGTTTTTTGCGCCCCTGGTAATTCTGGCATTGCCCAATCTGGAGATGCCACCTGTATACCAGACCTAGACATATCCAACAGCGACGCTGTCATCTCATTCTGTCGCAAATGGGGTGTCGGATTGGTTGTAGTTGGGCCTGAAGCACCTCTTGTTGCTGGTCTTGCAAATGAACTTGTCAAAGCTGGAATACCAACTTTTGGTCCTTCATCAGAGGCTGCTGCATTAGAAGGATCAAAGGATTTCATGAAGAAGCTCTGTGACAAGTACGGTATTCCCACAGCAAAGGTACTTCCTCTCTTACTTTGTCAATTACTGTAATCACGCTAGGTCTAATGTTTACTTGCTCGAGAGATGATTTATCTGGATGCTGTGTAGGCCGACTATGTATGTTAAGAAAATATCAAATATTATACTCTGCATGTACATGCAAGTAGTTGCTCTGTCTGGAGCAGTGCTTCCTATTTTATCTTATAATCCATATTCAACTATATGGTTGTTCTTTATTGTTAGTCGGTGAATCACAAATCGTTAAGTAGTTTTTTTTCCTGCAAATGTTTCATGTGCCTCACTTTTCCTATGTATCAATTTTGATATTGTTTACTTGGATAAAAAACCTTGTAAATATTTTCATTTGAGCCATTTAGCAGTTCTATATTGATAATGGTTTTCTGTGCAGTATCGAACATTCACAAATCCTGCAGACGCTAAACAATATGTTAAGAATCAAGGGGCCCCTATTGTTGTTAAGGCCAATGGGTTGGCTGCTGGAAAGGGTGTAGTTGTTGCCATGACTTTGAGTGAGGCCTTCAAAGCCATAGACTCTATGCTAGTTGAAGGTTCATTCGGTTCCGCTGGATCACAGATAATCATTGAAGAGTATCTAGAGGGGGAAGAGACTTCTTTCTTTGCATTAGTAGATGGAGAAACTGTTCTGCCTCTCGAATCGGTGCAGGATCATAAAAGAGCTGGTGATGGTGATGTTGGTCCAAACACAGGCGGCATGGGTGCATACTCCCCTGCACCAGTAGTGACAGAAGAACTCAAGCACAAAGTGATGGAAAGTATAATTCTCCCAACTGTTAAAGCTATGGCAGCTGAAGGATGTAAATTTGTTGGCGTCTTATATGCTGGGCTTATGATCGAGAAGAAATCTGGGCTTCCTAAGCTTATCGAATATAATGTACGATTTGGTGATCCAGAATGCCAGGTTGGTGATCCACTAATCCTCTATGTATTACCTCCTGACCTTTGACCAAAACACTTTCCATATCTACATTATGAAGTAGTAAAATTATGTAATCCACACCCCTAAAAGCTACCAATCATATCTCATCTGAAACGTTCAATTGCTTTATAGTTAAGCAACATTATGCTTCTTTGGTGCATTAAAGAACTGTAGTATCAATAAAATCTAAATTTACTGCTGAAAGACTATATTGATTCTATAAACTTCTCAAGCAGTGTAGGTGGACAATGGAATGTTCCTCTGTTCACAAGTTAAACATAACTTTTTCATTAAGCTTTTCTCTGCTAATCCATTTACCTATTTTGTTTCGCAGGTTTTAATGATGCGATTAGAATCTGACCTGGCGCAGGTTCTGCTGGCTGCATGTAGAGGAGAACTGCGCAATGTTTCACTGACCTGGTCACCTGAGCTGGCAACGGTGGTTGTGATGGCAAGTGAAGGCTACCCTGGAGTCTACAAGAAGGGGACAGTGCTGAGAAATCTTGACGAGGCTGAGCAGATTTCACCTGCCGTCAAGATATTCCACGCAGGAACTGCATTGGACAGAGATGGCAACTTCGTAGCAGCTGGAGGCCGTGTTCTTGGGGTCACTGCCAAAGGCAAGGACATTGAAGAAGCGAGGGCGAAAGCATATGACGCGCTCGACGTCGTGGACTGGCCAGAAGGGTTCTTCAGGCATGACATCGGCTGGAGAGCACTGAAACATCGGCACAGTATGGCTGCACACTGATGAGCGGATTGTTCTTGGATTACTTCTGCTGTATGCTAAGCTTGCCATGTTCAGGGGGAAATTGCTCCATGACGATGTTGCAAGTTTGATTCTCTAAGTGGTTCCTTCATCAAGGAACACTTTTGATGAGCAGTTCTCGGTAGTATATCAACGCTTGCATTTCAACTTCTTCCGTACATATGAATATGCCTCATGCTGGAAATTTGAAATGTGATCTTTGTTTAAGTATGCATGTTTGTGGGTTTCCCCTGTCTGTTTGGAACTAGTACTTGAAGCTGGATACTGAGCTAAAAGGGACCAAGTGCCAAATACACTTCCGCATTCTGCGCATGAAAAGCTAAATGCAGATGTTTTCTCAAACTCTTAAAATGCAGATGTTTTCACCCGACCCCTCCCTTTCTCCGAGGGGTTGGGTGGTGTGGGTGGCCTATTCCGCGTCGAGGAGCGGCGTTCGTCTGCGCTTTTCGGCTCTTCGTCTTCAGCTAGCGATTCGGTTTTTTTGTTGCTTTCAGCCTTTGGCGACCTCTGCCTTTTGCGCTAGTATAGCTGGTCTTGGGTAAAAGCCCTGCCTTTTTGGACTGCTGATGGTGTCACCTTTGGTGTCGTTTTCGTTTTAGAGGCATCACTTTCAGACCTTTTTATGCTCTGAGTGAAAACCCTATCGGCATTGCGGCGGCGGCCGGTTCTCCCTGTCGTTTACCTTGTTGAAGGCGTCGTGGTTGCCATCTCGCGCTATGGGCTTTTGCTGGGTCTGTTGTTTTAGGAGTCGTTCGTCGCTATATGAGTGTTGGTGGTGTTTTCCCTTCTCCCTCTCCTGTATCTCTCCCTGTTTGACCGTTCACCTAGTTGGCTTCGATGGTGTTCCCGGTGGTGACCAAAGGTGTGTCTGGCTTTAGCCAGGGTTGCAGTGGAGCGCTGCGGTTGTACCTCGTGTTTGCACGGGTTTTTATTTTATTTTCTCCTATTTATCAATTAAATAGGTCGGCAGTTCTTCTGCCCCTTTTTCAAAAAAAAAAAACAAACTCTTAAAATTGTCTTTGTAAGGACATACCTTTATGATTTTAGATTTCAAAAGCAAGTATATTTGTTTTCAAAGTTGTACCATTCATGCTCTTTTTTTAGCCCTTACCTGTAGCACTTGGCCATAAACCCGTTAGGGCATTCATAGAATCACAGTGCAGTATCTTCCACTGTTTCTACATGTGCCAACACAGCAAAAATGATGACATGGAAAGGAGTTATTACGGAGAGAGAAGGAGATCGTTTCTATGTGGAGAAATCTCTACGCAACTCCCGATGCCAAAGAAACGAAGCAAATGCGCGTTGCATCTTCTCTCTCGTTTCTATCAGCCCGCATCCCCCGTCGTCTCCTCCTCCCCCGTAATAAAAGAGAAGGATGTAGAGATGAAAGTAAAACATTTAATTATGGAGCCCATGTGAAGAATCAACGCACTATATTTACTGTTTCTTATGCTGTTGCTAGTTGACATGGCATGTTTAGAAACAAGCAGTAGCAACAATGCATTGAGAATGCTCTTAGCATGTGAACGTGAGCAGAGGTGCAAATGGTAGTCATATTTTACAATCGTCCAACCGACTAAATCAATTGGATAGTGATTTAAATAGTTTTACGAATATCTGGTTATTTTATGGATACGATACTGATTAAAATAATTTTGATGGATACTTTTCAAATAAATATAGATAGTATCTATCGAACAACCTCTAACTAAACTTATTGTATTGATAATATTTCAAATATGCAACTTCATTAATTATCCGATTGATATCTATTTATCCAATAATATTGGAAAAATTGGTTGAATAATATACATGTAAATAGAGATTAGAAAAATATGCGGTATACGATGGTATTTACAAAAATGATCTACTTTCAGCCACCGGGGACGGCAAATACACTGCTTCCGCCACGCCGCGCATCGGAACCACCGCTTCCGCCATCCCGCGTGGCTTCCGCCACCCCAAGCGGAGGAAGCCGGGCTTTCGCCGCCCCCGGTGGCGGAAGCCAGCTCCTGCGCCACGCGGCGGCTCCGCCGGCCCTCCCTCGCGCGCCGCGATTGCCGCCTCGGATACCCTCGAAATGCGTGCCGATTTATTAAAGTGCATGTCGAATTATTGCCCGGGTAAGCGGCTGCACGCGGAAAAACAGTATCGGCTGGTGCGACGTCATTTCATGTCTCCCGATTATCTGTTAAACCTACGTTTATTTTAATAAAAAAGTAATTAGCCACTAATAAATTGCATGCTTAGGCGTGATTTAATCAATGACTTCGGCTATAAAAGGAAGGCTCGCACTAAGTACACGGCACTTCATTCTGACTGTCTCAGGTGCTCACTACGGTTCTCGCTGCCTCTGGTGCTCACTAAGTCCTCAGTTGATTTTGCGTTCTCACTGTCCTTGTCGGCGTACTGTGCTGTTTACGTTTTTTCTCTTAATTTCATGCGTTTGAACGTGTACATTTTATATACATTAATAACTACGTATGGAATAATTTATAATAATGGTACAAATAAAATATTTAGTCTGAATCTACGTGTCATATAACGAGTAAGTTAACTGAATAACAAAGGATGTTGTTACACTCGCATGCGTACGAACAAAAGTTGGTTAGTTAATTAGTTTATTATGTTGCATGCATTAGCATGTAAGACAATAAATGTCCAAAGACAATGTTTAGAATTTTAGGCACTAGCTAAATTAAATGGTAAATGACCAGACAAGTAGAATTTGTATGGAATAATGACTAACAATTTGTATGGAATAATGACTAATTACATACTAATTTATAGTAGACATAAGAGTGTTAAGGCGAAAGGTTCACATGTGATATCAAATGGTAACATAAATATTTGTTATGTTTAATGCGTACGTAATTAAAAAAGTTAGTAAATTAATTTGTTATCATTAAAAAATTGTTATTTAATTATTTAGTTCATTATAGTTAGTGGTAAAAAAGGTACTTATGACATTTAAGAAATAAACATTATTTTAGTTATTTAGGTGATTTTTTAGCGTATGATTATAAAAAAATGATATATTGAATGAAAACTCCTAAAAATTATACAAAATCTGCTGAACAATTTTAAACCGGCAGAATAAAAATAACAATTATTGTCGAAGGTGTCTGCATGTGCCTGTTTGTGTGAAAATATTAAAATTTATAATCTTGAATGCGAGCTTACATATATATAGGCAGTGATAAATTTTTTAATGACAAATGGATGAGATCTTTATGGCAACAACATTGCATATTTTCTATGGGGATGCTCCAACACAAGTGCAGGGTGCTTTTGTTAGCATGCACAGTTGCATGCACACACAAGCCGCAATTGATCTTCCTATAGGACCTAAAGACTTAATATGAGTGGTTGCCAGAACACTTGGCATAGATCGGCGGAACTTCAAAGTGCGCCTACAGGCGGTTCGGCCCCGTTACGTCCCGAACACTTCGCATGTAGTATGCAACCTATGGAAACTTCGGAACCGAGGTTCCTGGGACTTGTATGTTACAAAGTCTGTTGAGGAAGCGTTCGAGATTGGTGTGTACGCTAAAGTGGTACCACGAGAGGAGGGAGGCACAAGTGAATTATCAATGGCTGTAGAGTCTGCTACATGTGTTCCCAGTAACATGGTAGAGATTGAGAACTCATCGCGAGGTCGAATCGCGGAAGTAGAGGAGAGGGTTGAAGGACATGATAGGGTTGTCGTAGCGGAGGAGATTGATGTGGCGGTCATGGAAGATGATGAGGTCGATGTGACGGGAGAAGGTGAGGATGATGGTGAGGATGATGCAGGGACTGCAGTCGCATACTTTCGTGAAATACAAGAAGCGAACTGCGTTATGCCTGATTTCTCCTAGATATCTAGCTGGGGATATCAGCATAACGATATACAAGTAGGACAAAGTTTTGGAAGTAAGCAGGAGGCGCAACACTTCATTTTCAATTTCGCCATTACCACACGTCGTGAGCACAAAGTGCTACTGTCTGGGCCAGACGTCTATGTGGTTGGGTGTAAAAAAAAGGGGGAGTGCTCGTACCGTGTACGGGCCCATAGACCAAAGAATGATGAATACTTCATTATCTCACGGTACGAACTGCACACTTGTAACGCGGAGGGTGCCCTAAACATAAGTAAGGTCATGGATACCAGATATATAGCCCAGACACTCCTTACCATAGTCGAGTCAGACATCAAATTAGCACCAAACACCATAATTGCGGAGATGCAGAGCCGAACAGGGATGGTAATCCCATACCACCTTTCTTGGTGGGCAAAACAAAAGGCGCTAACGATGATATTTGGCGGATTCAAAGACTCGTATAACTGAGCTTCCCGTTTGTTGCGGCAAATAGCATTGACCAACCCAGGCACTGAATGGGGAATTGACCAGCGGCCCGTGCAGCTGGCAGATGGTTCCTATTCTGGAGATCACATGTACCTGTTGAGACTTTGTTGGGCATTTGGTCCATGCATACAAGCATTTAGACACTGCCGGCCAGTGATTTGCGTGGACGGTACATTCCTAAAGGGGAGGTACCGCAGGACGCTTTTGACCGCGTTAGCTGCCGATGGGAACAATCAGATATTACCTGTTGCTTTCGCCATTGTGGAGAGTGAGAACAATGATAGCTGGCTTTGGTTCCTACGGTTCGTGAAGACTGCGGTGGTCAGGGATAGAACCGGTGTTTGTGTTGTATCGGAACGTGGGTTGGGTATATTGCATGCACTAGATGTTCTGAAGGGATGTCATGACCCAGCTTGTGCTTGGCCTGATGTTCAATCGAGGTGGTGCATGCGACACCTTGGTGCAAATTTATACACTGCATTCCGGAGCCGCACGATGGTCAAGAAGTTTAAGACAATGTGCTTGCAGAACCTATTGCGTAAGTTCCAAGCAATATATAGGGACCTAAACCAACGCACACAAAGGCTTGTGGCCGATCAGGAGCAGGAAGCCATGCAGATTGTTGGAGGCGAAGGAGCTGCTGTGCGTCGCAACACAACGTTCGCGCAGTGGATCGCGGGTAAACCGACGGAGAAGTGGGCACTAGCTCATGATACTGACGGCGCTCGGTAAGTAGTGCCACTTGATCACACCCCTTTATGTACGAATGTTATACTAATAAAGCGTACGTGCCATTTTCTAGGTATAAGGTAATGACGACTAATATCGCCGAGTTATACAACAACGTGCTTCGAGGAGTTCGTGCTCTTCCAATATGCTCAATCATAGAGCTTACTTTCTATCGGACCATGGAGTACTTTCGAGACCGTGGCTATGCAGCAGAGCAATCGGAGTGCATGTTTGCTCCACGCGTCGAAGTGCTCATCGAGGAAAGACGGTTGAAGGCGTAATTCCATGTAACCCAACTATATGATAGGACCAACAACGAATTCAAAGTAAGCTGCCGAAGGAAGCACGTGTCGGGGTTTAGCGCGGGCGACACCGTACAAACTTGCTACATTAGGAGTTACGAAGCAGTTTGCTCGTGCAACAAGCCACGCTTGGAGCATATCCCATGCTTCCTCGTGCTGGCTGCCTGCCGTGAGCTTGGTGGCAACAATATTTTTACACCCTCACCATATTTTTTTTGTTGAATTTATGGAATGTCAATTGTTATGCTGTTTTTTCTGCCCTATCTTAAATGAAAATGAAATTCGGCTATGACAATTATAGACATTGCATTATGTGACAATTGAAAATATAATTCTTACGCTTTGAAATATAACATTGATTTATAACACATGTAAAATATGTGACCATTGAACACTCGTTTTCGAACACTGCCTTCTGAGGTACCCGCTTCTTTTAATCCGTTTAATTGTGACCATATTTTCTGATTTTATTATGTTCAACCTGCTTACATATCTGTTGTATGTGTTTTGTCGTCCTCTTTATGTGTAGTACATGGATAGTATGCATAGTACTACTCGTCCACTTGTGAAACCTAGATGGTGGCTTTCATACGGCTCAGGAGTTGAAGCACACGCACCCTCCGAAGATTTGCCGATCGTATCGAGAGCTCACTACAACATAAATCCGACGATGCTTAGAGATCACGAATTCTATAGAGGATAGCCGAAGTGCCTCCACGGGGTCGACACGGTCGTGCAGTTTTTTAATCGTGTTGTAGATGGTTTTACGGACCGTAGGTTTTACCGATGTCCCATGTTTCAGGTACGTATACCACCAAAATTAACCTTATTACGTTACGAAAAGATTATTCACAATATACTCGACTTTTCGTAGGCACAGGATTGTGGATTTACGAAATGGATGGATGATCCATACCCCATGGCTGCATCGACATATATAGACTGTCTCCACGGAAGAATACAACAGTTACAGAACCATGTAAATGGTCTACTGCGTGCGCAAGAGACAGAGTGGAGCGAAGACAATTAGTTCTTGACACACAATTTGAGGTGAACCCCCCATGCACCAATTATACATGCCTTTGTGGATGTCACTACTCCGATAGTCCGAACGAACTAGTGCGCTACAGACGAAAGAAATTTCGGAGGGAGTACGGGCACCTCGAAGACCCAGACTTCATACAAAACCATTTATGCAGTACTCGATGGTGCATTTGTAAATGTCATTTTCAGATATGTTGCCTTAAATTCATGCGTACTTGTATTCCGATCGAAGTCACAAAATACGCAGAGTCATTTCTCCTTGTGCTATCATGTCCGGTTGTCACCGTCAAATTTTATAGTTTTCGGAACCAGTGATTCCATAATAAAATTAGTACGAGAAATATTTTTTGTTGCATTTATGGAGAGGTCACCATATTTTTTGTTGCATTTATGCATCGTCAATACTTATGCATTTATCCAGGTCGAAGACTCGTGGATATGGCCAACCGAGCAAGCATTTGTAAAATATTTGACCGTAGAAGCATTTACCATTATGAGAATTACAGACATTAATTGTATTTACCATCGTAGTACGATGGTCAAACAACGTTCCAGAAATGCATGGATTAGGTCAAGTTGGTGGGAATCGTCCAGTCGAGGAGGCCAGGCCCATTACCCATCGGAGGACCTTCCCATCAAAATAAAGCAGGACTACCGCATGCAGTCAACCATGCTGCGGCCCGGCCCTCACATCTATCGGGACTGGCCCAAGTGTGCATGTGGAATTGATGCAGTGGTGCAGACATTCGATAGGCCGGTATCTGGTTGGACCGGACAGAGATTCTACCGATGTCCTCTATACGCAGTGAGTTTACTTACATTCATATATAACGAATTGATTTTAGTATGTAATCTAACATTGTATCCTTTGCAAAACAGATAAATGATTGTCGTATGACATCATGGATTGATGATCCTTTTCCAATGGCAGTAGATGCATACATCACGGTTCTGCACGCAAGGATCGCAGATCTCGAACAACGTCTCAAAATAACAAGGCGTACACTAGAGTTGCAAGTCCGCACGGAACGCTTGTGCCCTGCATGTCGGAGGCGTCGTGTGTAGATGCAGGCACCCACATGTTACGTACTTTTAAATTCCGCTTAGTCATGCATGCCACTGTTTATGTATGTCATGCTATTGTCCGGTGTGTTTTTTCGCACTGGTAATATAGACATGCAGAGCATCGGACTCTGTGTTTGTACTATGTGATATGTTGCCAGCAATACGTCTGCCAAAGTGCCCTATCGTCTGTGCGACTTGAACCCTCACTGCTAAAGTGTTGTACAGTCTACGCGGCGTGACTCATTGCTGGTAAAGTGTCGTACTCTGTGCGCGACGTGACCGATCACTGCTAATCTCTGACTAGAATGTTGAAGTGATTTATCACTGAAAGGTTCTGCGGTGACACATCAAATCATGCAGAACTGTGTGGTCCAGCTGGCCCTGTTGAAGTGATCTATCACTGCAAAGGTCTGCAGTGACACATTAAATCATTTTGAACTGTGCGGTCCAGCATTCCCTGTTGAAGTGACCTATCACTGCAAAGTGTTGCCGTGACACATTAAATCATCTCGAACTATGCGTTGCGTATGTCTTATTCAATTCGACCATGTTGCGCAATACCACCTATTTAAACCCCTGCGGTCTCACTCCGAACAGCACCACCAACAAGAGCATTCCAAGCACTTCACTTCGCAAATCTCTCAGGATCAAGACAATCATATGGAGTTCCTATCGCCACCAAGGGAGTCTCTCCACGAATCCGTCCCAAAAGGTGTTCATCCGCCCATGTGTCTATGCGGCAGTCTTTGCGTTTTGAGGCAGTCCCAAGACTTGGGCTATACTTACGGGAGAACGTATTGGAAGTGCGCAAACTATGCGTACGACCGAACTGCCGAGATGGAGAGGAGGGCAAAATACCCTGTAAGTCACTTCTTACTTATTTCTTCCCTAACGAACATATACACGCACATGCTAACCTCAATCTTTTTAGCCTCCATTATGCGAGTTTGTGCAATATTTGGACGCGGAGCAGACTCCCGAAATGGAGCGGCAGATGCAGTGGGAGGCGGCGGGGCGCAGGGCCAGGGCCGAGGAACGGTGGCAAGACGCCCTCAGGGAAGAAAGAAACAAGCGTGCGAGAGAAGAGTTTCAGACACAGCGCGAGGCTGACCGACAGCGCCAGTTCAATGAGCGTGAGGCAGACCGTGCCAAAAAGCGCGAGAGGGCTGTTAGAGCCAGGGATGCAGGACCTAGCGCGTTTGCGAAGGGCAAATACCCCCGCTGCACCCAGTAGTATGGTTATCGTGTATGACAACTATGTTTTTATATCTCCTAAGGCATGTAGGTTTAGTTCCGATGCACTACTACGGTAGATTGTCTTATGCATCACGCGTGCCATTGCTTGTATGATGTAATCCGAATTTTTATTATTTAATCTCCAGTTCTCTAAAACCATAAACCGTTTACTTGCTCCGATAGAACTAATCACCGTTTCTAATTTTAGCATTGCTTACTTATTTTAAGTTTTTCTACTTAATTCAACTGAGTGAATAAATAAATCAAATAATAGCATATATTGAACACCAGAGTGGTCCGCAACTAATTCAAATTTTAGAAATTTTTTATCAATTACGTTTAATCTAGTTTCTCTAATCCTTTCCTAATGTTATATTTTCTGCTAATAATTAATGTAAATATAATGTTTCTAACAATATTAGTGTAGCTATGTATTTATCATTTACATAAAATGATGCATTATCAACTTAACCAACTATAGCTATTTAATTAAATTGGGCGGGAAATTAAATATGCCGTTGCACCTCGGAGTGAGGGCGAAGCACGGCGCAGCGCCGGCGCGCGCGCGAGGGGCGGCCGATGCCACATGGCGGCAGGAGGTGGCTTCCGCCACCGTAGGTGGCCGAAACCGGCGGCTTTAGCCCTCTGGCACGGCGGAAGCCGCCTCTAGCCGTCCCGGGTGGCGGAAGCTGTGCATATTTCCGTCATTCCAACTCACTCCCGCATATTTTCCCAATTTCTATTAACGTGTATATTATTTCACCAATTTTTCCAATAATATTAATCGATCATTAATCTTAGATGATCTGTACCCGTGTCCGACTATTTGTATTCGGATTTGGATCCAACAAAAAATATGAATCCATATCTGTATCCAACTGAGTTTCCCCTACACATGAGCAGGGAGAAAATAAAACAAGCGGCCGGTACAATTTAGAGACAGGTTCCGGGTGCTCATATCTTGCATCAACTTGCAAATCCCATAAACGACCATCATCATACTAAAGTCTTAAGACAGTCGACTATGCGCAACAAATGCATGAGTATGTGTGACGATCAAACAGAGGCCATGATTCAAGAATATCTGCAAAACATTTGATGGCTAATATTCAACGAAATACACGATCCAAACTGCGTGTTGCCGCCCACATATTTCCTCCCTAGATTGTGTATTGGAAGCACAGAAGGGTAAATCAATGTTCCTCGTGTAAAAAGAATTACAATAAACGGAGCTATGACACATCAAACACTGCTCCTCTCACCATCCTAATTTCCTTTTCCCGTGACTTACAAACAACCCAGCCTCAATCAACTTCCTTCCCTGCAGCCGCCTCAAATCAACTTCCTTCCCTGGAGCGTTTCATACTCTCATCAATCAACTTGAATGTCTTCTTTACAAGTTTCTGGTCCAGGGCTGTTGTTCTGTAGATCTTGAATACTCGGTCTACGCGGTCAGGCTTGCTGCTCTGAAAGTACAGCTCTTCAAACTTTTTTTTAACAAACCTGTAAAACACACCTCTAGACTATAAGCTTCCCATAATAGGCTACCCTGAGAGTGAATGGGATTAACCGAGTGACTGGGAACGAGAAACGAGGCCTCACTCATAGGCGTGTTCCACCTCCTGTTTGCCAGGCGCAATAGGTTGGTAGTCTTTAAACCATTCACACACACTTAATGGAACCTACACGAGGACAAATGTTGGAAAACACGTGCATATTAAGCATTAACTATGCTCTTGAGGGGTACAAAGGACACTCACCTTTTGTATTTTCCTCTCAAATATGTCAAATTTGTTGAGAAACAACATGAACGATGTTTTCTGGAAATCACATCAATTACGATCACTCGATGAGAAACGGGCAGAATTAGCATGAGAACAGATGTTAAGATTGGATGTATGCATACCTCAAAACATCTTTGCTTTAACACCCAGTCAAATAGTTCTTTGGTCTCCATCATTCTGTTCTTTGTTTCATCCTCAAATAACATCTGATCATACCTAAAATTAACAGGACTAACATTAGACCAAAGGCGTGTCATATTTTTTTATGCAAATATTCAAAAGTATTCAAAAGTTTATAACAAACTTGTTTTATATTCAACATATCCAAATGAAAATATAATTAAAAATCAAAGCACCGCAATTAAACATGAGTAAATGAAATGAATAACAAATCAAGTGATTTATCTCAAAAAAATAGATCAAATTATAGACAGAAGCCTTAAATTGATAACATCATGCAAACAAAGAATCATGCTTACTCGCTAATGGCAGCACAAAAAATTACAGCATTAACTCCTTCAAAAAGATGGATCCACTTCCTCCTCTCGTTTCTCTGACCTCCTACATCATACAACCTATATACTTCTCCACCTCTTTTGCTCTCTCCATGAGGGCTGCAGAAAGTGACCCAGTTAACTAGATAATTCAAGTCATCTCATAATAGTACAGCTATAGAAAATTCTCAGACTGTCTCTCTGATACAAAAAAAGGACTCGTCTATCACCCAGTATGGAGCAGAGAGATATGCAAACCTCATGTCAGCAGATTACCTAAATTGAATTTCTACAACACCATTTGTTCGTACTCTTGCATGCAGCACATCCTCCTGCAAAATCTCTCAAAACATTAACAAGGAAAACACTGCAAACATATTCTTGAATAAGGATGACAGATCAGTTACCGGATCTTCAGACCAATGAATTATCCATAGACATAGATTAGAATTTCCACAACAAACAATGCCTAAGAAAACTACACATACAGAAATATGAAGGGATGCCCACCTGCCACTTGTCCACATATCAAGGAAATTGTAAAGCACAATTTTTAATCTTTATATGCGATGAGGACGAATTGATGTACTTAGCACATACAAAAGTTAATTAGAACTTATAATGCACAGTTGGTGTTCATCATTTGGACAAGCAAATTCCCATTTAAATTACCATATAGTCATATACGATCAATCAACTATGTCTTTTAAGTTCAAAAAAAATCCACAGATATTATATGACAGATCAGAGGTAGATGGTTCTTTGCTGCCTACTAATAGAGGCTAATATCAATGCATTTTGCGTGGTTCGAACACAAGCAGGTAATTGCACCATTTTCTTTGCTTAAGAGGTGACAGGTCATGCTTGCAAAAATAGAAAAAATGATTTGGCTATTCAGATATTATGGTTGAAAACTTACTAGAGAACTAAAGAATCTTTTAAAGAAAAATAAAATATCTAGTAGGACACATGTGAAACCTCAATAGGTCAAGGTGTTCAGATAAGATTATGCGTAAATTGTAGCAGTTGAAAAGCGCTGGATGTTTAGTTTAGTTTAATTTGAAATGCTTTTCCTCAATACAATGTAGCCACGCAATGATATTCTACTAACACATCACCCTTGTTAGTTTTTATGTACATGGTACAGAGTATATATTTTCTCCCTCCCTTAATATTGCATCCTACAACATTAGTCTCCTACAATCTTTAAAAGAAAAGGACCAAAACATCTAATATTTTATTATCTTTATAGACATTTCACAACCACAAACTCAGATGAAGGTTTGAGAACAATGGCAACCAAAATCACAAAGATGATGTCAGAGCAAAGGTAATAAACTCTATAAATAAATTACCCTCAAACAAGAATTAGGTTGCGAATAATTGCATACCTTTGTTGGTACATAATCTGTTTCAGCTAATCGGTCCAAGTTTTCCATGAAGTACTGTGCACAGTCAGGAAGTTGTAGAATACTCCCACGTGAGTAAGTTTCCTACATATGAATTTCATTGTAGTTAAGCTGGCTGTTCAACAGTTAAAAAAACATGATATAGCAAATTCTTATCACCTGGATGCCCGGATCTTGCCATAATTTTCTTACATCCTGTACAAGTTCTTTGCTAAGCAATGGGTAATCCAACCTGCTACCGATTTCTGATAGTTTTTCCCCAATCTCCTGAGGTTAGGGTAACATGAGTACATGACAGTATAATAAACAAATCAAAGTTCATAATCTTGTTGGTTTTGTAATGTGTACAATGTGAGGAAGATAACATTTCTTAAGAAAGAATTACAAGATAAATGCTCAAGAACTTAATGCTTAAGTATAGACACTAAATATTTGGATGGCGATTATCTGAGTATATCAACAGTGTCTTCTTATCTGAATCAATAAAATGTAATAGTATGGTCAAATACATGTTTTCCGGTTATCAAAAGATAAATGATTTCTAAAAGCCAAAGAAACAATACATAAAAGGACAAGCTAGAGCTGACGTTTAAGTGTTTTAACTAGTTCATTTAGTTTAATCATCTGGAGTAATGTCCTTTACATAATGATAAGTGGATGAGAACGTAAAAAGAATATAGTAGAGCTTAACAAAGTTGCAAGGTCTCAACAGATTTAGCCATAACCTAGTCACAGACTGAAGTGCTGCTTCAGCTGTAACAGACTACAATTATAATGCTGATCAAGTGATCATGTTCTTATGCCCAGATGTACATTATCTCTGAATAAAAGAGGAGCTACAAAAACCTGATTATTTGGGGATAGAACAAATTTTGAAGAATCGGATTCCACCTGAGCCAATTCTTTAGCTCCATCATACAATATCTGTAAGCATGTAACTCCTCACTCAGGCAAAAGATGTGTAAACACAGTTTTATAGGAACAGTATACAACTCTCAAGTCAAAATTGATACATAATCCCAACTATGCAATAAGAGAAAAACAAAATAAACACACCCTTTGCAGTATTGCATACTTTTATTGTCTGATACACATTAGCATGAATGACTGGTGTATAGCTCCTAAGTTCGGCCTCATCAAAGCCAGTTTGGAAAAGGAGCTTTATCTGCAAACCAACAGCCAGAGTACATCAGACATACAGATGACCTAGGAATCATGATTCTCCAAAAACTGTAACAGAAGACTTACCTGTTTAAATATTGTAGACTTCCCTGATTCTCCAGCACCTAAAAAGAATTTAAAAAGAAGTGCTGTTAGGAATAGGACCAAAGTAATGTTTTCCAGGATCCGTTTGTTTCGCTAATTTATTGATGGCGAGCATGAAAAAGGTTCCTTTTTAAACTATGAAAGTGCGCGGATGGAATTGACTAGAGTGTAATGCAGGGATATTTTTACCATCAACCACAAGACTGCCAAGATAGAATTGAGAAGTTGCATTAGGAATTTGCCCATACCAAGAAGTAAGAGCTTGTGGATGTGTTGCTCTGCCTTTGTCTCTTGTAAAATTCGCCGGTCGATGTCTGCAGACTGTTTACAAAGTGTGTCAGAAGAAATGAAATGCAGCAATCAACAAACTTTCATAGCATTCTCTAGCTCATCTAGCATAAACGATAACTTACTTTTGCATTTTCAGCTGCTTCAGCGTCATTAAAAGAATGGGATCTGCTACAGGATGAGCCCATGCTTTCAAGGACACAGGTAAGCACAGACATTATTCTAGATGCACACTCTCATACTTGGGCCACTAGCTGAGAAGCGCATCTTTATCAGGTCGTTAGAACGACGCTTAAGCGTCGTTGAAACGAGGAAAACGCTCTCGAGCCTTGGTGCGTCCGCAACGTTTTACCCGGAGGAGGGAGGCGGCGCCGGAGCGAGGGGAGGAGTGGGAGCGGCGGCCGGAGAAGGGGGAGAGGGTGGAGGGCGGCGCCAGAGAAAGGGGAGGAGGTTTGGGAGCGGCGGCCGGAGCAGGGGAAGAGGGGAGGAGGTGGCGCCGGAGCAGGGGAAGAGAGGTAGATGCAGGGGAGGATTGAGGTTGGAGGCAACGTTCAGCTAGGGTTAACTAGTAGGAGTAGTAAATGCAGTGAGGAGAGGCTGGGTGGGCCGTAAGGTGCTGGGCTTCTGCGAATGGGCCGTGGCCTGGTTGAAAGTGGATTGAGTCATGGGCTGGATGTATTCTGAGCAGGCTGTGAACTGGATGGGCTCTTTGTAAGGTTGAAGGTTGGGGCTTCATAGAATGGCTCAGTTAAAACGTCATTTAAACGTTAAGACGTTATTAAAAGGTGGTGTGTCGTTTTATTTACGTTTTTGTGTTTTAATGATTCAGAAGGGGCGTCGACAAGGATGTTTCCAAGATTGCGGTCTTTGCCTTCGATTTCTTCAACAACGGTAAAGGAGGCTGACTTTATGCTACAGATCATGGTTAACCAACCCGGCGTGTCTGGGTTGCAGGGTCCAGTGCCAGTGCTTGGCTTACCGCTCTTTAACCCTACTTGGGTCCATTTTGGAAGAAGAAGAAAATGGGACTACTATGTTGATCAGAATTGTCAATGTCACTGTTGGGTGGGCGATGTTCTTGTGAGGGAGCTGCGTCTCCTCTCTGTGCTAGTTATGTGTGTGTTTGTTTGGGTGTGTACCTCTTTGAGGACCGCCCTAGTTTTCAAGTATGTACTGTCCAGGGTGACGTGCTTTTTTGCCGTCTCTCCTAGTTGGTAATGGAATATATGTTTCCGTGTCCAAAAAAAAAAGTATGATCTTGGCCTAGATATCAGAATCCATCAACGGTATACACAATTGTATGCCCAGAAGATGTCAGTTGAGATCCAAGTAATAAGAAAATGGAGTGTAAAGGAGATAATTGGATGACAGTTTAACACTGTGACACTGTCAAATCAAATGGCTAAACATGCATATGTATAAGCTGGTGTTTTTTTAGGCCAGTAAAGTCAAGAAGACAAGGTGTCGGTGGCCGGTGCAAGTTTTTAGATGCGTGAAGGTGAAAAATACGCTTTTCATCCTTATGCACAAGAGTTGATGAAAATCTTTTTTGTCTCGTGGTCTATCATTTTATTATCTTTTTAAGAATTACCTAGAACCACCTTGTTAACTTCTTGAGAATTTTCTACTAGCCAATTTAAAAGGTCAAGAAAATTTTCTTTATTTTTAGAATCTTTACTTTCATCATGACATGAAAAGTCAACCCTCATTTTAAGAGAAACCTTATACACTTGAGAGACCATGTCAAACGGGTTTTTGTAAAGAACTTGTTTTAGTAGTCGAAGCAAATGTTTGTTGAAATGATGTTGCTGGTTTCACAAACCTATCATATTTCTCTTGAGCTTTATTGTGGGCACTAGTGTATCACGGACATGTTTTCTAAATGTTTTTCCTGCATGATTCTAGTTTTTAAATCCCCCATTCACAAAAACATCACCACCAATACAAGCACCTTCCTTGAACAAATAACAAACAAAGAAAAATGCAGCCTCTTTTTCCACACTATACTCAAACCAATCATAAGTATCATGCATGAATCGACGCATACCCCCAATTCTTTTTAATTTTGTGGTTGATATGCTTGCAATTTTGATTGCATGAGCTAAACAACATGATCATATTCAAAGGGTCATACCACAATATATGATAGATGGTTTGTCTATCCTGCGATACGTAAATGACACTATTCTTTTCTTAAATCATGATCGTGAACTGACGAAGAACCAAAATTAATTTTAAGTGTATATGAACAACTTTCATGCCTCAAATTTAATTTTCATGAAAGTGAGACTTTTTGTTTCGGGGATGCCAAGAGTTATGAAGACTTCTATACTCAACTTTTTGGGCGCTAGGGAAGACCTTATCCTTTTCATTATCTTGGTATTCTTATGGATTATCGTGGAACAAGGAATGCATACCAGAAAAGGGTCAAAGATCAATTAAAAATAAACTTAGTAGCTGGAAAGAAAAACATCTATCTTCAAGGAAAAATTGGTGGTACTTAATTCAATCTTGAGTAGCATCCTGATGTTTATGATGTGCTTTTTTTAGATTCTTTGCACGGTGCTAAAAAGATCTGACTATTTTAGTTTCAATTTTTTTGGCAAAGTGATTTCGGAAGAGGAAATATAGACTTGCTAAGTGGGATTTCTTGTACCAACCTAAAGATCAAGACGGCCTAAGGATTACTAACATAGATTTGCACAATAAATGTCTTCTTAGTAAGTGGCTTTTAAAGCTTTTAATTGAACATGAAATTTGGCAAAGGCTGCTTGTAAATAAATATCTCAATAGTCGGTCGTTATCTCAAACCAAAAGTAAACCTAACAACTCATTTCTAGAAAGGTTTTACGAAGGTTAGAGATGGTTTTTTATCTTGTGGTTATTTCCAAGTTAGGAACGAGACTCAAACTAGATTTTGGGAGGATGTTTGGTTGGGATTGTTTAGAATTAAAAGAACAATATTCTCATCCTCTTTCCATTGCTCGTAAGAAACATGTTACTATTGTGGAGGTTTTGGAATCTAATGCTTTTGGGGTTTCTTTTCGTAGATATTTAGTGCGGCATAATCTTGCTAGTTGGAAAAATTTGGTGTCAAGATTACATGACACTCATTTGTGCCCGGAACAAGATAGATTTATTAGGTGACTGCATAAAAATGATCAAATTACCATTCAATCTATGTAGCGTAAACTATTGAACCAGAACTTTTTGTGTACAAGTATTTTTTGGTGGAAATAAAAGATTCCACTAAAAACTAAGATTTTTTCTCTGGCTTGTTGGTAGAGGAGTTATTTTAACAAAAGATAATATAGCTAAGAGGAATTGGCTTGGTGATACATCTTGTTGTTTTTGTAGCAGGTGAGAAACTTTGCACCATTTGTTTTTCGATTGCCATTTAGCCAGACCAATTTGACAATTAATTTACATTATCCTAGGTTTACCACACCCGCAATATATGAATCATAAGATTTCCACTTGGCATTCAGTTTTGAAATCTTGTTTAATGAAACATGTTTCGATGGGCATGGCATCAATTTTTTAGGCTATTCGGTTTTGTCGCAATGAAATGATTTTTAACAAAAGAAAAGATCCTTTTCAAAAAAAAAAAACAAAAGAAAAGATATTACTTTCATATAAGTTATCTTCAATGGAGCTACTGATTAAGGAAATGGGTGTTGCTACGAAGAGAGGATGACAGAAACGCTTTTCAGAAGGTCAGCCAAATATTGGAGGTTGCAGCTAGGACGGTCTTCTATCAACATGGGTGGTGTTTTGGTAATAGACTTTCTACATCTTCAGATTATCTTTTGTCCACTCTCTACTTTGGTTTGTGTCATGTACTAATTTGGTTGCAATACTCTTGAGCTGTGCACATCTATGGATACAGAGACCGGATTCTATCCATCGTCGAAAAAAGAAAGGCAAAAAGATATGTGCCTTTCGTGCATAGTGCTACATTATTGGGTGTTTTGAGCAGTCGAGCTACCTTACGTTAAAAAAGAAGAAGAGGAGGAGACCAAAGGGACTTTCGGTGACAAGCAAGTTTTTTCCAGCAAACTTTTCATCAGTAATTTTGCACTTGCATCGCCTGTTGATAAGGATGTATTCTAGCTGGTTCAACCGTCCACGAAAAATATGCCGATAATTTGTAAATGTATGTTTCCAGAAAGGGAAAATAGAATAAAGAATAATATCGTCATCTTCAAGCAAAGGAAAAATTGACCGTTTCGCATATCAACTCAAGCGGGTCATGTAGCTTCTACAGTAACGTCCTTTCCTCTCACTTAAGGGACGAATGATTTTTTTTAAAGCAAAGGACATAAAATGCTGCTGTTCTATTAAAAGGAAGAACAAACAACAATATTTACGACTATTCAAAGGGAAAAGGAACAAATCCTAGCGACTACTCACAGGGTAGACCGGCTGACTGGTCCCACATGAAGGAGATCCTTCGGAACAAAGTAGCTCATCCAATGTACGATAGGATATGCATTCCTTTCTTTCCTTTTCTTTGAGTATAATACAACGAGCGAGGTGACCCGTGCGTTTGCGCGGCTAGATTTGTTTCGACATATAGAGTTTATCTCTAACTCGTAATCTATCTCTAATATATCAGATCGGATTTAGAGTTTATCTCTAATATATTATATCAGCTTTAGTATTTAATCTGAATTTCCAATATTTTTTATTAATCTAAGCCGCATAGATCTTTTATTTTTTTCTTGATTTACGTGAGAATTTCTTTGATTAATGTAGGCCGTTATAATTTGGTCCCACTGTTGATCAAACGGCTAAAATAATCATATTATATTATCTTTAGTATTTCATCCAAATTTCTAACATTTTTCTTTTAATCTAAGCCGTTATAATCCGGCCCGACAAAAATCGGCAGCATAGATCTTTTATTTTTTTTCTTGATCTATGTGAGAATTTCTTTGATTGATCTAGGCCGTTATAATTTGACCCCACCGTTGATCAAACGGCTCAAATAATCTAGATGATGTGGACGAACGTGGTGGTTTCTTTTTCCCCTCCTTTATATATATAATAGATAGATTGATCTTTAGCTTCGGAACAATTCTAATTAATGTCTACAATTGAAAACTTGTTATAACCTAGTTAAAAGTAGTTATATGATCATATAAGTTTTTTCCGGCCAGTTCAACTGAATTGTGTTTATGTGTTTTTTAAAATACATGTTTCTTTTATTTGAATAAAAACTTAGTTAATTTAAAATTAACTGCTGCTATAAGTTTCCCAGATAACTTACGAGCATATGCCAACTTTTAGCTAAGCAGCCATGTTGGGTTTAGTCCCACATCGGTAATCGATGATGGGGGAGCACGACTTAAAAGGTGAGCCGTCCCTCACCTAACAGGCTAGTCTTTTGAGTTGAGTGGGCCCATAGCCTTAGTCGTTACTCCAGTTGGGTCTTTAGGTCCGTTAAGACCTAGAGAGCCCTTTCTCTGCGTTTTGGCCCATACGTGGGCTGTTTGCAGCGGGCTCTAAATCCTAACAAGTGGTATGAGAGCCAGGCATTGACCCATTTCATCTCCGTTAATTCCACACATTCGCTGGACGAAGTTGTCCGTTGTGACGAAGTGGTCCGATGTGTGATGGGAGAGATTGTTGGGTTTAGTCCCACATAGGTAATCGATGATAGGGGAGCACGACATAAAAGGTGGAGCCGTCCCTCACCTAACATGCTAGTCTTTTGGGTTGAGGGGGCCCATGGCCTTAGTCGTTGCTCCAGTTGGGCCTTTAGGTCTGTTAAGACCTGAGAGCCCTTTCTCTGCGTTTTGGCCCATACGTGGGCTGTTTGCAGCGGGCTCTAAATCCTAACAAGTGGTATCAGAGCCAGGCATTGACCCACATCTCCGTTAATTCCGTACATTCGCTGGACGAAGTTGTCCGTTGTGACGAAGTGGTCCGATGTGTGATAGGGGAGATTATTGGGTTTAGTCCCACATCGGTAATCGATGATGGGAGAGCACGACTTAAAAGGTGGAGTCGTCCCTCACCTAATAGGCTAGTCTTTTGGGTTGAGTGGGCCTATGGCCTTAGTCGTTGCTCATTGGATTGCATTGTGTTTCCAATGATCATTGCATTGCACGTGATAGACCTAGACGTGATATTCAATTGCTAGCTAGATATCATAACACTGATAATGTTGCCAATTATGCTTTCATTACTGCTACTGATGAAATTTTTGAACCATCTTCTTATTCTGAAGTTATCTCATGTGAGAATTCTTCTAAATGGTTAACTGCTATGAATGAAGAAATTGAGAATCTTTATAAAAATCATACATGGGATTTGGTTGAGCTTCCAAAAGGTGCAAAACCTCTGAAGTGTAAATGGCTTTATAAGAAGAAGGATAGACTTTCTGGAGTTGAACCTGCAAGGTGGAAAGTCCGTCTAGTCGTGGTGAAAGGTTTTGGACAAAGAGAAGGTATTGACTTTAATGAGGTGTTCTCTCCTGTTGTTTGTCATTCATCAATTTGGGTTATGCTTTCTATTGTTGTTTTATTTGATCTTGAATTAGGCCAACTTGATGTTAAAACTGCTTTTCTTCATAAAGATTTGGATGAGAAGATTTTTATGACTCAACCTGAGGGTTTTGCTGCTTCTGGAAAAGAGCATTTAGTTTGTCATTTGAAGAAATCTCTTTATGGTTTGAAACAAGCTCCAAGACAGTGGCATAAAAGGTTTGACTCATTCATGATTTTTCATGGTTATTCTCGAAGCAATTATGATCATTGCATTTATTTCAAGCAGTTCTTAAATGGATCTTTTGTGTATCTACTGCTTTATGTTGATGATATACTTATTGCTTCTTATGACAAGTCTCTGATTGATCACTTGAAGGCTCAACTAAGTCAGAAATTTGAGATGAAAGATCTTGGTCCAGCTAAGAAAATTCTTGGGATGGAAATTCAGCGTGATCGTCAAGCTGGTACTCTATTTCTATCTCAGAAAAGTTATATTGAGAAAGTACTTGAAAGGTATAATCTCCATAATTACAAACCTGTCTCTACACCGTTTGCTTTTCATTTTAAGTTATCTTCGAGTCAATGTTCTACCAATGAAGATAATAAAGACTATATGTCCCATGTTCCATATTCCAGTGCTGTCGGTAATCGATGATGGGGGAGCATGACTTACAAGGTGGAGCCGTCCCTCACCTAACAGGCTAGTCTTTTGGATTGAGTGGGCCCATGGCCTTAGTCGTTGCTCCAGTTGGGCCCTTTCTTTGCGTTTTGGCCCATACGTGGGCTGTTTGCAGCGCCCTCTAAATCCTAACAAGTGGTATCAGAGCCGGGCATTGACCCATTTCATCTCCGTTAATTCCACACATTCGCTGGACGAAGTTGTCCGTTGTGACGAAGTGATCCGATGTGTGATGGGGGAGATTGCTGGGTTTAGTCCCACATCGGTTATCGATGGTGGGGGAGCACGACTTAAAAGGTGGAGCTGTCCCTCACCTAACAGGCTAGTCTTTTGGATTGAGTGGGCCCATAGTCTTAGTCGTTACTCCAGTTGGGCCTTTAGTTCCGTTAAGACCTGGGGAGCCCTTTTTTTGTGTTTTGGTCCATACGTGGGCTGTTTGCGGCGGGCTCTAAATCCTAACAAGCCAACTATGTACCCCCTCTACTCACAGCTACCCGTCACATGTCGACACATCCACTAATTAATATTAAAATTTATTTATAGAATGACTAGAATCCGATAAAATTAATTATTATACTATTATTATGGAAGTACTTTTTTAGCCTACATATATCCCAAACCAACATGTATCTGTGATCAGATGAAGCATCAATGTTCACTTGTCTGTGGAACTGACAAACCCTACCAAATTACTCCACAATTTAAAAATTGAAACCAAGTTAATTTTGTCCGGTGCAACCGTACAAAAATAATTAGAAAGAGCCATACAAATGTATGCACAGTTCACAAAAGAGTACCTTCATTCCTAGTTAAAACAATGAATTATTGCACATGTCATTCTCCTTCAAGTAAGATTCATGATGCACAGAATAGATAAGAGGGGGCCCACGCCATAGGAAAGCAGCATTAGGCACTGTTGGAACAGACGAGTATTGGAGCAGGACTCTTGAACAAAAGTTAGAATGCAACAGTGAGCGTTGGATCAACGCTGTACTACGATATATGGGTGCCCAATGGTAAAAGGGATATCCCAAAGGCAACAGAGAGCACTACAATTGGTACTCATTCTACCTGAACTTCTGAGGTGAACGATCTGATGTTGAGAGAGAGAGAGAGAGTTGACACTGACTATGAGAGCATGCACTCAGCACACATCAGCATCACACACCCCCAATAACCCAAGGTGAAGCCACTTTATCAAGAGCAAACTTGGTTGGGATCCATCAAGGATTAGCATGATGAGGTCATGGCTCATGACTCATGGATCATATGCATGTGTTTGTCCCCCTAGCCCTAGGGCTCAACAACGCAAAGGAGACAAAGGGCAATGTTCTTGTGCATCATCACCATTGTCCCTATATATGTGGTGCCAAAGGATCATCTTTTGATTTGGCTTTGGACAATTTGTCACCTAGTTCAAAAGGAATTAATGGACCGAGAAAAAGCTAGCATCATAATGCTAATCACAGACTCACAGTCAGTGACTGTCACTGTACGCACAAAATAGCCTTCTTAAGTATTTCGTGTGGATGGTAGTGTTGACAATATGATGATTGGAGATGATGAGATGATAGCAGTGAGAAGTCACTTGGATTTTGAGGCCAAAGAGAATGTCCTTTTTATGTGTTTTGAGTTGTTGCATGCCTCCTTGGGCAGTTTTGAGGCATATTAGTTGTCTTTCGCACTAAGCACTATTTTTGTGAAGGACGGATGATTCTGCAGGAATTTCCTAGAAAACAGTTCAGTTCCTGTAAGAATCAGAAAAAAAAAATCCTATCTTTCGATGATAGAGAGGACAAGATTTGGCGATTATTTATGGATTTTTTTTCCTTTCAAAAGACTCCATAGCTAGGCTGAATTACTGACCACTAGTTGGAAGCTAATTAAAATTCATCAAAGGAAGCACCGATCTGATCATCACATATATAATTTTCGAAAGAATTTCAAGAAAATATATACTTGAATTTCAGTAGAAATCCCAAAACGATTTGTGCATTCCAAACAGGTCCTCGTGATTTAGTAATTTTTAACACACAATCAACACAAAGGTGGACAAGCTCTGGCCATTAATCGATTATTTCTCTTGCACATGGCTGCAAAGGCGGATCGGATTACAGTGGTACTAGTCCAGATCATCAAAGGCAAGGGGGGAAAAACCTGCATTTGATGAGCACCAAATGCCAAAAATAAGATCGAGGACAAAATTATCAATGCCCCTGATCATTCACGGCTTTGGACGTGAGATCGATGAGACGAGGGGATGATCGTCTGATGGATGATCAGTCTGCGGTCTTGAAGGGGGTGGCGGCGCTGAGGTTGTGGACGATGTCCTGGACGGAGCCGACGCTGGCGGCGACGGAGATGAGGAGGCAGCAGAAGCTCATGGCCTGCAGCGCCCACCAGCGCGGCTGGCCGCGGCGGATGCCGAGCCGGGCGAGGTGCATGCTGACGGGGAAGTAGACGGAGAGCGGCCAGAAGCCGAGCGCGCCGATGAGCCCCAGCACGGCGTTGAAGAAGGGCAGCAGCATCGCCACCAGCGTCGTCAGCATGATGATGATGGTGCGCAGCACCAGCTTCAGCGGCCCCACCGCCACCGCCGCCGACGACGGCGACCGCCCCGGCACCCGCACGTAGTAGGTCGCGTTGATGAGCTTCGCGTCCGGCCACCGGCACGCCACGTAGCTCTCCAGCCGCGCGAAGATCGGCTGCGCAAACACCTGGTAGGTTGCACAAATTTTTGTTAAGATTGCACAAATTGATTTGATGCCGTGTGTCGATCGTAATTCGTGGCAGAAGCAGACCTGGTAGGCGCCGATGAGGTGGACGATGACGCAGATGTTGGCGATGTCGACGAGCCAGAAGGGCTCGTAGAAGGCGAAGCCGGTGAGGATGTTGCCGGGGGCGTCGTTGCCGAAGGCGGCGTAGCCGGTGCAGCCGAGGAGGAGGTAGAAGACGGTGGTCATGGAGAGGCCGTACATGGAGGCGCGCTTCATGGTGGTGTTCTCGGCTGGCGGCGACCGAAGCGTGTCCTGGATCTCGATGAGCACGTCGGCGAAGGTGTAGGAGAAGGCGATGTTGCCGAGCGCGAGGAGGACGTTGAAGGCCTTGTCCCTGGGCTCGCCGGCGTCGGCGCCGGCGAGCGTGCCGCGGAGGTCGCCGTGCGCGACCCACTTGGCGGCGCAGAGGCCGAGGCTGATGAAGGAGTAGCCGAAGGAGGTGGCGACGGCGACGACGGAGAGCCATGCGATGTTGTGCAGGCTCGGCAGCTGCGACAGCAGCAGCTGGAACGCCCCGAACACCACCATGTACGCGCTCCCCGACGCCCCGCACCCGCCCGCGCCGAACCCCTCCCGGTGGAAGCAGTTCACCCGCCTCACCGCGCTGTAAATCCATCGCCATTACATCACATATCGCTTTTGTTTCATTCAAAGAAAAAACATATCGCTTTTGCTAATCATCGGACGATCGTCGATTCTCTCTTCTCATATACCCATTACATACCATACACATATTATACGGTGTCTCCGATCATTCACATATCAATATATCAATGGAAAGAGAGTGTGTTATCGATATGAAATGGATCCAAATTAATGGACTCCTAGACATAATAATACCGGTTCATGTATATATTTCTCTAAAAAAACACGAAATCAAGGACAAAGTAACCTAAAAGGGATCATCTAAAGAAACTTGCCAAGTAAAAGGATTGATCTCGCGAAACATTCTCGCGATCGATCGATCGATCAAGATGCATGAGCATGAGCAGGCGTGTCCTGTCACACCAGGCACATGTGCATGCAAGCGCATCAGCCGTGGCGGCCACTCCAACGCTGGCTCATGCATGCGAGCTGCGTGCGTGCGTGTGCGCGAGCTGCTCGTCCATGGGCCATGGGAGCTGTTCTTCCCTCCCGGATTCAGGGGAGACAGTACGTAGCGTATAGCGTGGCCAAGGCTAGCTAATTAATCATCTGATTCATTCTGACTAAAGCCAGCCACGTATTCCGCCACCTTTTGTGCCATATAAAATGCAGCTCGATCGATCGCTAGTGGCTAGTGATCATTCATGCACCATGGGGAATTGATTAGGGAGAAGTTTAAAGGGCGCGCATGATCGATTAATTAATCTCGCCACCGACTCATGCACTAGCTCGAAGAATGAATCGTGAGTCTGAAGAAAGGGCCGGGAGCCGAAATGGTATATGTGCATTGATGCACGTATGGCTAGATTTGATTAGACTAGTCGATCCTACAGAGAGATCAGTAGTTAATTAAGGTAAGCTTGACTTACATCATGCTGGTGCTGGCCGTGATGGTGTAGCCGACCAGCGTCCCCCACAGGTTGACGTACTGCGCGCACCCACACAGCACCACGTTCTTCCGGCCTTTGTTGGTTGATTGATTTCATACACACGTCAAAGAAAAGTTCAAAAATCTATCAGTTTCCAGTGACAAATTAAACCTGAAACTTGAAGATTTGCACGTTGCACTACTACGAAGAATGCCTTCGGTACCGATTGAATAGGTCGTTCAGTACCGGTTTTTAAACCGGTATTACGAACCGGTACTGATGAGCCTTGACTCGCCTACGAAAAGAATATTTACTGTTGCCTCCAATCAATACCGAAAGTTCGAATCACTACTATTGCTACGAACCGGCACTAATGCCTTATCAGTATCGATTCTGATTCAATCGATATTGATGTGCGGTATAATAGCCCAGTTTGCTAGTAGCGTTGATTTCACACATCGATCGATCAGTGAGAGAGAGAAACATTTGAATATATCGCTGTTTGTTTGTTACCGAGGTAGCAGCGGACGGCGTCGATGTACTCGCGGTTGGCGGCGCCGGAGACGGGGTCGGGGTAGCGGTAGCAGTTGGCGAGGAGGGTGGAGGTGTAGTAGGTCACGCCGGAGAAGCCCAGCAGGACGAGCGGTCCCACCACCCACCCCAGCTGCGCCACCGTCCACGCCAGCGCCAGCACGCCGGAGCCCACCACCGCCGCCATGATGTGCGACGTCGCCGTCCACACCGTCCCTGCATCCATCCATCCATCCATCCATCCATCAAGGGATTAACATCGATTCCTTTGCAAACTAATTAATCATCGATATGTCTGATTAAGTGAGTAATCGAGCTAGCTATATGTATATATGCATGCATGCATGGTCCAGTGTAATTCAGTCGATCCATCGATCTCCTGATGCTTTCCAACGTCGTGTTCGATCAGGAATCTCAGAGCATGCATGCATGTCGCTGCTAGGAGAAAAGGGGTAGCTGTTTGTCATGTACTCCTGTGCAAACCAGCATGCATGACAAAGCCTAGCTACAATATGCATGTTTCACAATCACATGGGCATTTTTTTCCCCCTCTCCATCTCTTTTTTTTTTTTTGTTATAGAGCTTTTATTGAGCTCAATTAATATTAACCAGGAGCAAGCGAACAAAGGACACTAGGATCGTGTATATGTACCCGTGTAAGCTAACTACTACTAACTAACAAGTGCCGTACGAAAATTAGCAAACAATTGATGGCTAGCTCCTACACCATGGATGTTGCATGCATTCTTGGTGATCACATACCTTGCCTCTCATGGTCATCGCCTGCTTCAGCGTCATACACTACTGTTTTCCTCTCCATTCTCTCTCTCTCTCTCTCTCTCTCTCTCTCTCTCTCTCTCTCTCTCTCTCACACACACACACACACACACACAATGAACTTCCTCTCTCTCTCCTCTCCCTCTCTCAGTCTCTCTCACCTTCTCACTCTTCCTCTATGATGAGTGAGAGTGAGCGTTTGCGAGTGCGTGCCGAGGCAGAGGCAGAGCCACCAAATATTTATAGAGCACACCAAAGGCAAGAACGGCTCACACTTCATCCTTCAATTTTCTTCACTCGTAAAACTGTAGTCAGAATAGAGAGAAAGGAAAAAAAGCAGCGAATAATTAACAGATTTGGGGTGCCGTCTCGATCTTAATCGGCTTTAACAAACGTAGATCGCCGGTCGATCGATCGCCTTTAATTATTGAGGTACACTCGCATACATGCATATATATGTGTGACAGTGTGAGTGATCATCGACAGGAGGCGATCGTCGGCTGCTGGAGCTCATGCATGCAGCTACTGCATGCAGGTACGTTGCTTGGTTAATTGGTCGACCCATCGATTCTCTTGGATTCTACGCTATCCAAATTAAAGAAAAAGGCGCATGCATGCATGAGTTTCGAGCATTCCAAACACCATTTGTGTAAACTGCAAATTAATGCTTTTACTACGTACGATCTTGACGGTTTTCGTTTTCGGAAGGGTACGTATGTGTGTGTATATATAGGTGCATGGCGCCATTTTGATCGTGTGCGTGTGTTGCTAGCTACCGTGTCTATGAAGCCTTTCTATAATTCTATGTAAGAGTGTACCGTACGTGCATGTCTCTCAACAATAACAATAAGCATGGTTTGTGTTCTGAAGGTCAACTTAAAGTAGAAAATTACGTAGGAAAAATAGATGCAAAAATGTACATAGCTTTTCGCCAGTACTCTCGCTAAAAAAAACTGAATGTTTTCGATGTGACAAATTAATGATCGCTAAAGGTAGCTAGGCCATCCACAATAATACGAAATGGTCGACAGTTCGAATGAAGGCCATCTACCATAAGCATAGAGATGTCAGATTGTGGTGCTGCCTCCCTCTTGATCGACGGTAAAAAGAAGGTCGTCGACCTAAGTGATGGCCAATCTAACGGTGTTCATGAGCTAGCTATAAAGGTTGAAAATCGGCTGTGTCAGTCGTTGAACTGCCTGTTCGTGGCTAGAATCGAAATAGATGAGGTTTTTTCAAAATACGATTTGGGCGTAAAAATTAGTGAAAAAATAGCAAATTTTTTTTCCAAACTGGTATAACATTCCTAGCACCTGTCAAACACTTATGAACATTTAGCACACTATTTCATTTAAAATTCAAATGTTGGCTTCTTAGAAAACAAACTCAAGCCCTCGTCACTGGAATCTCACCCTTCTAACTATCTCACCCTTGCTCACTCCAACCTCACCCTCTTAACCGTCCAACCCCGTCATATTCTAACTAGAATATGATTTGCTTGCCAATTAACCTATATTTTTCCAAATCCAAAACCTTTTTATGTATGCAAATGATATTAAATAGAAAAGTTTTCAACTGCAAAGTTGTAAATTTCATCAAAGTTCACAATTTTCATGTTAATAAACTATCATTGTAATGATTATTTAAGCATGTATATTACTTTAAATTAAAAAGATATCAACTAGAAAGTTTTAGACCTCCTCGAGGCTACGATTTACATATAAAGTTTGTTTTTATCCCAGATCATATGAGAAAGTTATAAAATTTCAATTATTTAGAATTACTGAAAATACACATCTGTGGTGGTTTGTGGCTAGAACCAACACAAAAGAATGAGTACTTGTGACGGTTCTAGACACAAACACATCTAATATGTTGATTTTAGCCACGAACTGGTACAAATGATTTGATTTTTTGTGCCGGTTCGTGGCTAGAATCGGCACCAATGTATCTGCACCAGTTTAAGACACAAACTGACACAAATATTCACTCATTTGTGCCTATTCTTGGCTAGAAACGTGCATACGTGCTTATCCCGCCCCGTCCTTTACGAACCGGTACAAATGAGGTCATATGTGCCGGTTCGTAATGAATCGTGCACATGATCCGACATATGTAAGGGTTTTAGTGTAGTATGGCTAGATGGCCAGTAGAAGGTGTAGTGCATAAGTGACAGCTAGGCCCACAAAGTTGCGGTCAACGACATCCAACGTGCCCGTCGACCAACATCTCCTTAACGCCAATGAGCCCTATTGTACAGTGGGTTGTCCTTGGGCCCATATGTTATGGCCACCATTGGGCCTAATGGTAGCCTGTGCAGTAGCGCCATTGGCAAGCGGGCCCTATCAGCACGTTGGTCGATGGCGTTACATGTGGTCGTCGACCATCCGCTCCCCGGCTGCAATGTGTGCCCTTAACTGTTGAATAAAGACAATTCCTCTCACTTGGCTAGCATGCGGCGTCGGAGCGCGGGCTCACCCGCACGGTCATAGGTTTGAGCCTCATTCATGCCCCTGCCTTGAGTTTTTTCATTAAGTTAGATGGCCATGTGGAGCCGTCGACCTTATTGGTGATTGGGAATCAGCTCCCACGCCGAGCTTACTTGTTGAACCGAGGATAAACTAAACCATTTTCCGCATCGAGGAAGGACTTTGGAGACAGATAGAACTCCCAAGCACGGAGAGAGAGTGTGTGTGTTTTTTACCCTGGTTCAAGCCTCCTGCTGTCGGGATAATAGCCTTATGCTAGCCTTGCTTGATGCACGAAGGGTGTGTACAGGGAGCAACCGAGCTACATTCAGCTCAGATGCCCAAAATGAGTGGAAATGTGTGTGTGCGGCTATCTACTATGATCATCAAGAGTTGCAGACTGTGGATTCTCCTTAAACAGTTGCTACGAGACACAATTTATACATGTTGAAAAGGGCCAATAACTCCTTAATACACATGGGGTAAAGCCTATAAACTGTCGGTCGCAAAGCCACTGTAGCGAGTTGTGGTTGATGGGGTCGGCGTCGCCCACGAGGATGTGATGCTGGAACAGTGGCGGGCAGGATGACCACGACATCCGCTTTAACTTTGGTGTGCCTTGGATTGGTTTGCCACACGATAACTTGTTAACTGGTAGGAGTTGTATCTCGTTTTCACTCGTCCGTTAAAGCAAGGTGTTGCTTGGGTCAGCCTGATGGAGGTGACCAAGCAGGGAGTTATTCGGGGTAGGTCAATTGATGCCTCCCTTGGACTTACCAGTGGGCCATGGTCGAGCAACTTTGCGAGAGTTGGTTCTCGTCGGCAATGTGTCGGGGGTTGCTCGGGGGTGCCTATGCCCTAGATGTGCGACCCAATCCCCAACAGACCCCTTCCACCATTCCAATTGCCCCTTTCACCACTCCTAGATCTCCATAGCCTCTTCCCACTCTGCCATGGTTCAATAATCCCCTTGATATCCCTTGTCATCGTTGCCCTCCCCTCCCTCCACTCGATCTCGCACCCTTGTCCATCCATCATAGCCTCTCCACCCATGCTTTGTTGTGTTGTCCGGCATCGCCATGGTCACCATGGTTAGCTAGTGATCCGGCGCCCCGCCAGAAGAAGTAGACAACCAATGAGGAGCCATGCATGGCGTAGCCCTCTCCACACACCTTGTTGATGCGTTCGGCCTCACCATGGTCACCATAGTCTATCAATGACTCGAGTATGACGACGAGCCAACCAATGGCAGGGAGCCCAAATTTGTCTTTGGATCCTTCGGTGTGTTGCCCCGCAGGTGAGGAAGAGGAGGTGCCAAAGAATGACAACAACAAAGAGCTCACCCTTGCCGACTCCTTCGAGGAGTCGAAGTTTGAGGTGGCCATCGGATTTGCCAATGGGTGTGGCGACGGGGACACCTTCGCCGAGGATGGTAAGGAGGCGATGGGCCATGGCCCACGGCGACGATGCAGTTGGCTACGATTTTGCCTTCCTATAGATATTTACTCCTAGTTAATTAGAGATGTACAATAAGTTGGTAGCAGTAGCAACCTAGGTAGCTAGACTAGATAGAATATTTTAAAACACCTTTGCTAGTTATCAAGCGACTTAGACTTATTTATCTCTCAGTCAATTTTCTCACAAACGTGGATATTCGTTGGATCTTTTATGTGCCCTATGGAGGTGTTTGATCAATGGCTCAGAAAACCAACTGAGAGCTAAATAAGTCTCAGTCGCCTGATGAGAAGTCAGTCCCATTTTAAAATAGGGAGAATTGAGCTGGTGACACCGAAAGATCAGTCGGACTCAGTTCTAGCACCGAAGAAACTCCATTATCGTATCTAGCACCGATCGGTGTCGCCGTTACTTGTTTTTAGCACTCCGTTACCCCTGGTGTTAGATGGAGCCGTTAGTGTCTCGCTGACACGTGGGTTCCACCTCTTTTCCTGTCTTCTTCCTCCTCTCGTCGCTCTCTCTCTCTCTCCCCCGATTCTCCTCTCTCGGCTCACATATGAAGAAAGGGGAGGGGGCGTCTTGAGTCCACGCCTGCGCGGCGCCACCGTCGCCGCACCTCCTCCGTCCCGCCGCCCTCGAGACGTCCTCGCCGCGCCGCCCGTCGTCAACGCCGCCGATCGTGGAGCCATCGCCACCGCCGCTCTTCCTCTTCCTGGCCATCGCCGCCGCCGCCGCTCTCCCGTCTTGGCTCGTCCCGAACCGAGCTAGTGCTTCCGACCCCCCTGCTTTGCCCTCGCGCCGCTAATCGGCTCGGCGACGAAGCTCTGCCGCCGCCGCCTCTTAGCGCCGCCGCCAACGCCTCTCGAGACGAAATCCGGTGCGCCGCCGCCAATCGAAGCCCGAGGATTCCTTCTCCATGTCGCCTCACTTTCCCACGGAGATCCGCCGCTCCGCGGAATCGCCGCCGCCGCTGCTCTCCTGCCGCCTCCCCTGCTCCCCTGCTCCCTTCTCCTTTGAGCCAAGCTGAAGAGTGGGAGAGAGAAAGAAGTGGGACTCTCTGTGTGAGACAAACTAACGGGGTTAACAATTCCACCCGACGGAGTGCTAGAAATGGGTAACGAAGGCACGTTTTAGTGCTACATAAATGTACCATTAGGTTCCGATGCTAGAAATGAAGCCGAATGATCTTTCGGTGCCACCAGCTTAGTTTTCCCTTTAAAATATGTCTACACCGGCCCTAGTTATAAACCAACACAGATAATGTGTTATCTGTGCTAAGTTGATACTAGTGCATATTGTTTTATGTCGGTTCAAAAATCCGTACCGATGAATGTTTCACACACACACACTGATGACGTGCAACATTATTTCAGTCAAACCACCGTGTATAACGATGTTTCTTCGAACGAAAAATTTTAGTATTTCACAATGTGCAACTCCCACTTATGACACATTAACTATGTGGGTTTATGGGTGAATGTTTCGTGATTTGGCCCGGAAGGCCGTAACGTCGTCTCTTGAGTTGTTAACCAACTCAAGGAAAAATATATTCGGTTTTGGGTGACAGATAATTAAATTACTTGGTCGATTTTTTTGTTGACAAATAATTAATAATTAAAGATTACTAATTGCAAATAAAGATTTCATCTTGCTGCAACACATGCTCAAAAGAATCGCTTATTTTAAGACGTCCAACGAATAGCACTTCGATAAATAAGTAGCTAGCACAGATCGATCGATAATACTTGTGTTACATTAGCTAGCACTGATCGATCAGCTTTTATGTTGCATTATCAACGAATGGAATCCATCCACCATAGAGTAGCAACAACTCATAACTTTAATTAACATAAGCATAGGAGATTCCTGCGTCACGTGCTAGCTCTTTGGAGAACTAGAGGAGGGAATCTGATCTGATTTAATTGCAGAATGGAATTAAGAGAATTTTCAGAGACTTGTCTTGACGATAAGACTTGATTATTTATATGACAGGGAGGATTCGTACACGAATGATCCTATAAAGGGGATCGGGACTAATGACACGACCTATATGCGGTCCACTAAGCATGCCACTGTCTGGGACAAGAGAACACTAATACAACAATTAGAAAATTAGTACATCTTGTAATTATGGTTTAGCCGTCCTTAATTTATAGGAATGTGAAACTACTCCATCCGTTCGATCAATTTTATAAGACAGTTTGATTTGACACGGTCTCCAAAACTACATTTTGACTCCCGTACTCCCGACAAGTTTTTGAAATCCGAGATGCCTAACAACCAATCCGAACCGTTGATCTTGTTCATCTCACTGAAACGTAGCAAGTGACCAAGTTTCATATTTTTTTGAATTTGTTTGCTATTTGTGTCTTATTTTTAAAAATCAGTTTTTTTGAACGCACCATGATTAATTAGAAGGTCGATTTTAAAAAAGTCATGACATTTAAGAGAGCAACCCAAAAGGAATCAGTTCTGGTGATGGGTGCATAGCTGACAAGGAAACCATTCAAGTTAATCGTGTAGGTTTGCTTGGTCTAGCTTAGAGTTCAGTCATCATCTTATAATCTAGCAGTTTATTGTCCATAAGCAGTTTATTGTCATCAGTCAGTCTATCATTTAGATAAGCTCTGAAAATTTTTCGGTGATTAATCTAAATGTAAATCAAGGAAATACTTTGTATTTTAATCCAGAAGCACTTGCAAAAACGAAATCGATTTACTCCACACGATCGGCAGTTTTGTAGTTTTGGATTTTGCCACTGTTCATTTGTTAATTTTCTACGCACCATTAAATCACAAACTTTCTTGGTAATTGCCACTCTGCAGGGTCGTCTATGCTATTGAATAAATGGAAATAACTATTTTGTTCTTTCAATAGATAGCATTACAAATACGAAGAAAAATAATAATTTCTCTTCTAAGTTTTTCTAATGTGGTGGTTGGATTTGGCATTATTCTCGAAAGAGCCTTGAATAGATTTGGTACCCTTGATTCCGGATCCGTTCGTATGCTATTGGATTTTTCTTCCCTGTGATGGGAGTTTTATTCTGGTTTAATATTGGTTGTCTTTAAGTCAATATTTTTAGAAATTGAAGGCCAATATTTTCATAAACTAAAGGCCGCGATGATCCTCGAAGTGTTGGTGAGGCATGATGAAGCCGGGCTAGGTCAATGAAAGTAGATCTATGAAAAATGGTGGAGCTAGATTTGGGTATCCATGTATTAGACACTACAAGAAAAAGATGTGCCCATCAGAAAGTGTGTAAAATTCCTAGATATATTTACTAGTGCAAACATTATACCATGCACGATACAAGTTCTTAATTCAAGGAACAAAAAATGCAAGATGCTCTTTATACTGTTTCCATTAGGAGGTGTTGAGCATTTCTGTGCAGTTACGTTGTAGACATAATTTTATAGCCGTAAGCTGCTGTTATATGATTTAGTGGGGGTATTATTTCTCAAAAAAAAAGAGAAGAGATAAGAAGAAAAGGTAGGAGGACAAACCTAGTTTTTTTAGGGTGTAATAATGGCCAAATCTAAAGAAGGTTGTGATTGTGGTGGCATGGAGCAATATCAATCATTTTGAGTTGTTGAACACTTGCTAGTATGGCCAACTATGGCTGGACAGCGGTTACGTAGTTTATATACATGACCTCCATTCTAGACCTTGGTTACAACAAGTACAATAGTCATAAGAATCAGCAAAGCTTAATTAATTTGGAAAACAATCTCGATCGAGTAATTTGGAATACATGGGCTAGTCAATATTGTTGCGCTCTTGTTAATTAACACCGTATTTTGGAACCAGCCGATGCTTATGTATGTTACTAGAGTATATACACCAGTTATTGGTTAGTATAGTAGCATGAAATTAGAAATTTCATCGAAACCGATATGGAGAAGATTTTGGCATTAAGGATGAAGTCATGATTGAACATGAGCTACTGACAGCTTGTTAACTACGCTCTTCATTCTAAAATAATAATCGTTTCGGATTTATCATAAGTTAAAGTTTTACAATTTTATCTACAGTTTTTTGAACTATTTAGATTGTGCCCATTAAAACCATACATATAAATTCATCTCAAAAAACACTTTCCTAGTATCATATTTTGTGTTGATTTTATAAATAAATTGCAATGGTAAAAGTTGCATTTAACAAAGACCGTGTTAAAACAACTGTTATTTTAAAATGGATAGAGATATAGGGAGTGTGGCCTAGGGGTAGGACACTGGGTCAGCCGGCTATGCCACTAATGATCCTGCGCGGTTTGCGAATTGATTTGTTTTCTTATTAACCTGTTATGATCCATGACACATACAAAACCCTACTTGACTGTGGGCAGGCCAATAACTTCACAGGAGTTACAATAGGGTTTTCTGACCCTAGCTGCCTCATGGAAATTATATAGCTGGAATTTCACTGATTATCCGATTAACGGTGCTATAAGTGAGGTCCGGTAAAAAAAAACTATTCCATTCGTTAGTTTGTTGCCGTTGACTTTTAGACATGTCATTTTACCATTCGTCTTATTTAAAAAAACTATTTAAATATCATTTATTTTGTTATGCTTTGTTTTATCATTAAATATATCTTTAAATATGACTCATATTTTTTTGCATATCTCCACTAAATGTTTTGATAAGACTAATGGTCAAAAGATATGTTCAAAAGTTAACAGGGACAAAAAAAAAACCGAAGGGAGTATTCATCTAAAAAAATACAGGGTGTTGAATTTAAAAACGCACTCAATCTTTTGCCGATGGATAGAGATTTCGTCTATAAATTTCAACAACACAAAAGTTTAGGATGAGCTCGGCCGATGCAATTAAACTTGCAGCAAAGATTCAATCTTGATCAGACATCTTCGTCCAAACAAATTCGAGCGTTGCTGTTTCTCGATCGTAATTCGTATCTATGCCCTCTGGATTCAGAAACTATTTTTTTCTCTTCCCTGGCTAGGATACAACTGATCTGCGAACTGCAAGCCCCAACAGAGGCTACAAGGGCAGCAGCCACGGGGAAAACGAGATGCTTGATTCGGTGCAGTCCGCGCTGGACGCCTAAAACCAGACAACGCCCCTTTCCGAGAGGCCACCCACTGCCATATGTTCATCGACCGATCCCTATTTTAGTGATCTCCAAAGTTCGAACTACCACCCAGTACACACGCGTCATCATCGCTTTGCTAAAACCACAGAAAAAAGTGTTAGAATTATTGGGCTTGGCCCATTTAATATCTAAATAATTCCTGAAAAATCTCAAAGGCCCATGTATGCATGAGGCATGTGAAATTCTTTAATCTATATCATTCTAGTGGGAGGAGTGGAGGACATGCTTAAATAGTGGAGCTTGCTTCCACCCACTAGAGAATGTGATGGGAGAGAAATAGAGAATTACATCGCCTTTTCGCCTCGCCGGGCGGGGGAGGCGGCGCGCGCGCGCAATTCAAAACCGGCCTCCTTTTGCAGTTTTATTTCTTTTGCTCTCCGGATTTTGCGGGACAGATATGGAATATACAAATCGTGTTGGACTCGGTCGCGGCCCGTTTCGCGATCCGTTTCAGCCTCCTTTTGCAGTTTTATTTCTTTTGCTCTCCGGATTTTGCGGGACAGATATGGAATATACAAATCATGTTGGACTCGGTCGCGGCCCGTTTCGCGATCCGTTTGCCTCACGCGTTTTGCTATATAAATCTGCCGCCGCACCGTCCAGAGAATATAGATCAGATCGACCTAGGGTTTGCCACCTCCCTCTGCTGAGCCGCCGCTTCGGTTCTTCCCCATCCCGTGCGCCGGCGTGCACCGCCGTTCGGGAGATCAGGTCTCCGGAACCGATCGCCCTTGAGCTCCTGCACCGGGTAGGGCGAATCAGGTTTTTGGGAAGCGCTTCGCGATCGCTCATTGCTTCTTCTTCGCTTCATGAGGACTTCTTCCACTACGCCGTCGCGATCTGCGTCGGCACCACCTTCTTCAACACGGCGTCAGATTCGGAGACCCAGAACCAGACCTCGCCGCAACTCGTTCCGTACGGCGACGACGACCAAGTCCAGTAAGTCATCTCCTTCGCGAGTTCACCAGAGAGATATACGTGTATTTCTTCTGCACGTGTATCTAGGTTGTGCTTCTGTGGATCCAACCTGTTTTATCTATCTCTCAGACGTTGTGCGTGTTTTATCTCTTGATTAAAATAAACCTGAAAGTGCTAATTATCTCTTGATTAAAATAAACCTGAAAGTGCTAATTATTCCAACAAAAAGATGGCTTTATCGCTGAAAAAAAAACGCCAAATCGTGGTCCCTTTTTTTTTGTGTAAATTCGAGACCAGTCTAGCACCTCTAGGCAGCCAGTTTTCTGTTCGTCTTCTTGCTCTCTTGTTTGCCTTTTTTTTTTTTTTTTTGCATCGATCGTATATGTATGTGTGGTACTGGTGTACCACCGTTTCAAGGCTTTGCTGGGAAAGCGTATTTGTTGAGGGACTCTTTGATTCAAAGTAATTTTAAAGGGAAAAATGGTGGAATCTGTCCAAAGGAAAAGAAGTCCTACAGAGGTACTGCTTGATTTGAAGCATTGGCTGCATTGCCTCAGGCATTTCCTATCATGAGAAAATTAAGTATATGCCACTTAAAAGAGTGGCAATTGATAATATGCTACTCCAAAGAGTGTTATTTAGTATATGCCACCCCAAAGGATGACTCCTTAATAATATGCCATTTTTATATTTTCTCTTAACTAAATCCCATTTTCTAATTATAAATAACCAATCTACCCTTCCCTTCATATGTGTTAGAGCATATTGGGCCTCATGAGGCAGGCCCACTTCTTGTACTATATACTCTACCCAAATGCAATTCAATAAACTAATTCTCCATCTATCATGGTATCACGAGTTTCTCGCTTCCGCTAGCCGCCGGCGAGCGCGCATCATGGCGACCACCTCCCAGGCCGCTCGTTCGCTCCCCCCGGTCTCTTCCCCCCTGGCCGCGGCCGTGCCGACCAACAGCTCGACGACCTCGAGCGCTCCCTTCTCCGGATCCGGCATCGGGACGCCGCCGCCGCCCTCGGCGCCGCGCCATGGCCAAGGTTGGCCCTCCGGCGCCTTCTTCTCTGGTCCCGCGCCGCCTCCCTCGGATCCGAGGCGCTGGTAGCCGCCGCCGCCGGGACGCCGTCTCGCCGCCATGGCCATCTCGGCTCGGCCGCCACCGCCGCCAGCCCGCCAGCCCTCTCTCAACGCTGCGAGGCGGCGTCGGCGCCCGTCTTCTTCGGCCAGGCGGCCGGGCGGCTTCCTCGTCTCCTTCTTCCACCACGGCGGCCCTCGGACCCGGTCCGACGAAGCGTCGGACGCGTCCGACAAAGGCTCTGTTCTCTGGGCGGGCTTGACCCGGTCCGATGGGCGGACCCGTCCGACAACAAGCGTCGCCGTGGGCCGCGAGCCGCCGTCGCGTCGAGCCGCCCCGCCCCATGCCGCGCCTCCACGCCGCCACAGCAGCTGCCGTGTCGGGCCCGGGCGCCCATGGCGCCCGGCCCCGCCCGCGGCCGTGTCTCGGCGGGCTCGGGTCCTCTGCCCAGCTCCTTTTCCACTGCCGGCCTAGGTGGCGCCCTTTCCACGGCCGGCCAGGGCGGCGCCCTCGTGCTCCTCTCCACCGGCGCCCCCCAAGGCGGGGCCTCCAAGACAGCGCCTCGATCTCCTCGGTCTGCACGCGACATCGCCCTCGCCGAACAAGCCGTGGTTGCTGCCTTGACCCACCTGCCACCTGAGGTCCTCGTCCATCTTTTTCCCTCCGTCGACACAGGAGACGACGCTGCCCTGGCCGTGTGTACCGCTCCTGCTCCTGTGGTGGCTCCTACTTACGCAACTTGGTACATGGACTCTGGGGCTACTTCACACATGTCTTCCCGTACCGGTGACCTCTCCTACTCCCGTCCACCTTCCCTTCACTCACCGACCAACATCATTGTTAGCAATGGGACACGTCTGCCGGTCACCTCCACTGGTAGTCTCACCTTTCCCCACACCCACGGCGATCTCACTCTACGTAATGTCCTTGTCACCCCTCAAATAATTAAAAACCTGATTTCTGTTCGTCAGTTCACCATTGATAACCAGTGTTCCATCGAGTTTGACCCCTTCGGTCTGTCGGTCAAGGATCTTCGGACTGGGAGCATACTTGCCAGGTGCAATAGCTCCGGAGATCTTTATCCGTTTCACACCTCCACTCCACCCTCCCAGGCACTACTCACCGCCGCCACCATAACGGAGCAATGGCACCGTCGCCTTGGCCACCCTGGTCATGCGACTCTCTCTCGCCTAGCTAGCTTATCTGTCATTCCTTGCAGTACATCCAAGCCCGACCATCTTTGCCATGCCTGTCAGTTGGGTCGACATGTTCGACTTCCCTTTGAGTCCTCCACCTCCCGCGCCACCAACAACTTTGACTTAATACATTGTGACTTGTGGACGTCCCCTGTTACCAGCGTCTCAGGCTACAAGTACTACCTCATAGTTGTTGACGATCGCTCCCACTTCATGTGAACCTTTCCCCTTCGTGTCAAATCCGACACTTTTCCAATCATTTCTCACTTCTTTTCGGTACCACTGTCAAGTGTGTCCAAGTTGACAACGGCCGTGAGTTTGACAACTCCTCCTCCCGTTCCTTTTTCCTCACTCACGGTGTCGTTTTTCGCATGTCTTGTCCATACACCTCACCTCAAAACGGAAGGGCCAAGCGCGCCATCCATACCACTAACGACGTTATGCGCTCCCTTCTGTTCCAGGCCAGTCTTCCCCCCTCTTCCACTCTCACTGAGCCTACCCCCTTCTATGCCCTTCACGGTTTTCATCCCCCATACACCCACCTTCGCGTGTTTGGTTGTGCTTGCTATCCTAACCTCTCTAGCACAGCCTCACACAAACTCGCGCCGCGCTCCTCGCTTTGTGTTTTCCTCGGGTACTCCCCAGATCACAAGGGATACCGGTGTATGGATCTTGCGTCCAACCGCGTCATCATATCCCGTCACGTCACCTTTGACGAGTCCTCCTTCCCGTATACCTCCAGTACCTCCGACTCGTCCTCCCCGGACGATCTCGACTTCCTCGATGCTGCTGGGTCCTTCTCTCCCCATTGGGGTCCGCGCCCTTCTTCCTCTCTGTACTTCCACGATCGCCTAACGGCGGTCACGTTGGTCGCCCCTGCACCGACGACCATCGTCCACTCGACGGCGGTCACCACCGACTCGCTGGTCTCTCTCCGCAGTAGTTGCGATGGTGTCCACTCGGCAACCACTCGGCTCCAGCGCCTGGTTGGTACCGCTCCACAGGTTGTTGCCAGCGGGGCCTTCCGACACGGCCGGCAACCGCACGCGGTACCTCTGATGGTCTACCGCCGCCGCGGCTCTTCGTCACACACCACGGTCACCGCTGCCCCCGCTGCCTCTTCTTCGCAGGCCGTTCCTCTACCGGCACCCGCTGCCCCTGTCGGACCTCCTCCACAGTTGTTGCCAGTGGGGCCGCTCCTACCGCGGCGAATGACCACCCCATGATCACTCGTCGCAAGGCAGGCAAACAAATCAAGCCACCGGACTGTCTCATGCTGCATGTCTCAGCGCTACCCCCCCTCCCACGTCAGTCATGGGAGGCTGCCATGGCGCGGGAGTATGAGGCCCTCCGTGCCAACGGCACGTGGGACCTTGTACCACGACCAGCTGGGACAAACGTGGTAACCGGAAGTGGATCTTTAAGTACAAGCTCAATGCTGATGGCTCTCTTGACCGCCACAAGGCTCGTTGGGTCCTTCGGTGTTTCACTCAGCGCCCCAGAGTTGACTTCGATGAGACATTCAGCCTTGTGGTCAAGCCAGCTACCATTCGGACGGCTCTCTCATTGGCCATTTCTCGTGGCTGGTCCGTTCGTCAGTTGGATGTAAACAACGCCTTCTTACACGGCCTGCTTGAGGAGACAGTCTATTGTGCTCAGCCGTCAGGGTTTGTGGACCCATCTTGTTCCAATTATGTCTGCCTTCTTCGCAAGTCCCTCTATGGTCTTAAGCAGGCACCGCGGGCTTGGTATACCACTATTGCTTCACATCTTCGAGCATTGGGGTTCGTCGAGGCCAAGTCAGACACCTCACTGTTTGTCTACAGGAAGGGTTCGGAGACAGCTTATCTTCTGCTCTACGTGGATGACATTGTGTTGATCGCCTCCTCTGATGATCTTCTCAGGCACACAGTTTTAGCTTTAGAGCAGGCTTTCTCTCTCAAGGATCTCGGGCCCTTGCACCATTTTCTTGGCGTCTCGGCGATCCCACAGTCTGGCGGCCTTCTCCTCTCTCAGCGGCAGTACGTCATGGACATTATGGACCGTGCAGGCATGAATAACTGCAAATCCTGCTCCACACCAGCGGACACTAGCGCCAAGCTCTCGGCAGGCGGCACTTCGGTTTCCGATGCCACTCTCTATCGCAGCCTGGCAGGAGCCCTACAATGCCAGCCCGACACGACCGGACATCACCTCGCCGTCCGGCGAGTGCCTTGTTCATGTATGATCCACGGGAACCGCACTTCGCTACTCTCAAGCGTATACTGCGGTACCTTCGTGGCACTCTGGAGCTTGGTCTACTTCTTCGTCGCTCCGCCGTCACGAGCCTCACTGTCTATACCGATGCTGACTGGGCCGGCTGCCCAGACACCAGGAGGTCCACGTCAGGCTACGGCGTCTTCCTTGGCGACAACCTAGTGTCCTGGTCATCCAAACGCCAGCACACAGTCTCCCATTCCAGCGCGGAGGCCGAGTACCGCGCGGTTGCCAATGGCGTTGCTGAGGCTTGTTGGCTTCGCCAACTGCTCCAGGAGCTCCACAGTCCGCTGCAGAAGGCCACCCTCGTCTACTGCGACAATGTCAGCGCGGTCTACCTCTCCACCAACCCGGTGCAGCATCAGCACACCAAACATGTCGAGATCGATCTTCACTTCGTCCGTGAGCGGGTTGCTCTCGGACATGTGCGCGTGATGCATGTCCTGACGTCGTCCCAGTATGCTGACATCTTCACCAAGGGCCTTCCTAGCACGATCTTCCTCGAGTTCAGGTACAGTCTGAATGTCTGCGCACCGACCGTTCAGACTGCGGGGGAGTGATTGTGTCCTATTTTGATTGTGTTTTTATTTCTTTGGTCACTCTGTTTTGACCTTGGGGAATGCTCTGTGATTGTCTTGTTCCAGTCTCAACGCACTGTGTGCCGTTCAGACTGCGGGGGAGTGTTAGAGCATATTGGGCCTCATGAGGCAGGCCCACTTCTTGTACTATATACTCTACCCAATGCAATTCAATAAACTAATTCTCCATCTATCAATATGGATTGCAATTATGTATTGTAGGCAGCTAGCATTGGCATTTGAGGGGGCTTCACAGAGTTCAACAATCATTTCACAAGTACAAAGCACTGCCAAGAAGAAATTAACTCCAAGAAAGAAGAGATCATGATGATGCTTCAGGACAGAAGGATGAAGAGACCGCTGATTACTAGATGCTTATGACAGAATATTTTTTGATGTTTATTAAACCATTTAGTTATGAATTGTTTGTTAGTTTTTGTATGGAATCTTATGGATTAAATCAAACAAGAGTTCATGGTTTCTGGATTAAATCAAACAAGGATGATATATGTGTGCAAGTGCACAGCTTTGTTTTTTTTCTCTAGTCAATCGTCTCTGTTACATTTTCCTCATAGTTTTGCAGGTTTCCAAAGCATGAGGTTAAATCTAATCTTCACTCATTTAAGAATTTCAATGCAGTTATATTTCCTCTCTTCCGCACTACACTCGACCTCTATCTATTCAATTAGCATTTACAACTTGTTCGGAGTGATTTGGCCTAGCACGTTGGAAGTGATTTAAGTTTAATCGAAAAGAAAACGGTTTGGTTTTTTCAATCTTTTTATTATCATGAAGACACGTCTAAATTCTTAAAAATAACATTAAAACGAGGTGGACTAACTTTGAGAACCTTTTGAAGTGTAGCTTAACATTTAGCACCCTTAAGCTTAGCTAGAATATTTTATTCAACTCAGACACTCCGAACATGCTAGGTTTAAAGCTTAAGCTTAGATAAATTGGAAAATTGAAAGTTTTTGCTTTTGTTAGTCTAGTTTTTTTATCATGAAGTCACCTCTATAATTTTGTTGTATCACGGAGTCACTCAAAAAGCTCTTAAAATAAGATAAACAAAACGATTAGCTTTAAGAGACAGATTTAAAAACCCCAATCTTGAGGTTTAGCTTATCATCCAGTTCAGCCAATTTATTTATTCAGCTTGCACACTTTGAACATGGTGTCCATTTTTGTCCTTTTTTTATCATCATGAAAACACCTCTAAAGGTTTTAAAAATAACATAAAAATGAAATGGACTAACCTCTAGATGTGTGGTTTAGCATTCAGCTCCCTTAAACTCGGCCATATTATTCATTCAGCTTAGGCACTTGGCCCGAGCATGACAGTCTTAAAGCTTAAGCTTAGCTAAATTGAAAATTTGAACGCTTTTGCTTTTGTTAGTGTAGTCTTTTGTATTATGAAGTCACCCCTAAAATGTTGTATCATGAAGCCATCTCTAAAAGCTCTTAAAATAAGATAAAAAAGTAACCAACTTTAATAGGCATATTTAAGATTTTCTTAAGGTTCAACTTATCGTTCAATTGACCCAATTTATTCATTTTGCTTAGCCACTCAAAACATGTTGTCCATTTTGTAGGATGCAACCAAACAACTTGTTTGAATGATCCCACGTAATTCAACACATCAAGACATCATTGTATTTATTTTGTCTTTGCTTTGCTTTTAGAATTCTGTGAAACAAAGAGGCCCTAAAATCGCAAAAAAGAAAACTTTGGAACTAGAAAGGAAGAAAAAAAACCACCAGTCACTCAAATTCTGATGAGGACATCATTGACGCGGTTGCCCAAGACGAGAGGACGTCGAAATCGCTGCCGAGTCCGGTTCGGACTTATAGGACCAGCACACCTTCAAACGGACGCCCAGATCACATACGACGTCCAAATGAAGCAAATAAAGACTCTACGGAAAGCTTACGAGATAAGCTTTCCAACGGATCCAACCACGCCTCCAAATTCCATCCGAGTCAACAGGAATCGTGAAAACAATCCGACGGACAGAAACTTGACGGCGCTGCTTTGTCGTATTTTTTGGTCCAATGCCCGTGTACCCCTAGAGTTAGGGTTGAACACGTGTGAGCACCTGTTTGGGCGTCCATCCTCTGGCCGCCACCCTATATAAGTCTCACGTCGTGCTACGTCTTAGTTGGGTTTTGTTTAGTTGATTTCGTCACTGTCGTGTGAGATTCCGTCTTGTTCTTCTTGTGTCGACTAGACTAACAGGACCAAGTTTCTGAACCTCATTATACTTAATCTATATTCGCAATTATAATTACTTATCTTGTATTCTTGCTCGTTCTTCGGTTGCCTGCAGGAACCGTCCTTCGTGGACAGGTCGATCGTGCCTCTGGTTCGGTCGATAACAATCGTTGTGGTGGTTTAGCAATCGCCGGAATTTTCAGTTCCTTTGCGGGGTTGGAAGCCGGATCGTTTAGGTCTCCGTGACACCTACCGAATTATCCTTACCGTTTCTCACCAGAAGATCAGGACCCCGCGTCCGCGTCCATCAAATTCTTAACGTGGTCCCTTCAAATACATAATTAGAGGCCATCAAACCAGTCTAGCCTGCTAGTTTCTGTTCGTCCTCTTGCTCCTTTCTCCTCCTTTTGCATCAACAGATTACATTCAATAATCAACAGTACTACTATTCCAAGGCTTTGTATGGAAAGCGTATTTGCCGGAGCCCGCCAATGGGAGACCGATCGGTCCACTTTGATCTGGTGTGAAGATTCGTGATTCTTTTTTTTTTTTTATGCGTGTCAGTGTCACTCTCCTGTCTCCTTTAGTTTTAAGGCTTTAGAGTGACAGCGTGCATCTGAGCGTCTCTGCTCTGTCTGGTCGCTGTTCGTTTTTTACCGGCCACTTGGAGGGTGAATGTTGCTTTGGTGAAATTTGGGGCACCATCATGGTGAAAATGTTTATGTGGTTATTAGTTTAGGAAAATGCCGTGAATGCGATGGATAGAAATCATGCGACAAGTAGCACCTTGGTGGGGGCTTGGATTCACTCTACCAGTAACTAATATTAGATGGAAATGTTGATGGGGATAGGCGTAAGAGGTTGTTTTGGTTTGTGGACATGGTGGGATGGTATTTAGTTGTGTGTGTGTGTGTGTGTGTGTGTGTATATATATATATATATATATATATATTATATGAGATTTGCTAGCGTGAACTTGAGTGTACGGATCTCTCCGTGAACTTCGACGGGTTTTTGAAATTCGAAAACTTTAGTGATCGATCCAAACCGTTGATCTTATTCGTCATGTCCAAACATAGCCACCAACCAAGTTTCGTATTTTTTCAAATTTTTTTGCTATTTGTTGATTTTCAAAATTAGAAAATAAATAGCAAAAAAATTCAAAAAAATACGAAACTTGGTTGGTGGCTACCTCGAGTTGGGCTTTGAATGATTTTGTATTCACTTTAACTTTTTTAAAAAACATGGATTTTGACTGCATCCCTCGAGTCCAGCTTGCATAGGCGCAACAATGTATCTCACCGTCTCTAATTAAACATTGTTATTTGAAATTTGCCTGACAAATGCAAACAATCAAACACCATCACTTGCACTTATCCTGGTTGAGGTCACGCTCAATGCGTCGGACCAAGTAGATGCATACTTTCTCTACAACATATATAGCATAGGTCTAGTCTTATCGAGCTTGTCACATAAATGACAACAGTTCAAAGAAAACATGAAACATTCACCCAATGGAGTAGATATATTTTGGGGCAATTGTGTTCTTGCCCTTGTTCTAGAGTCTAATTATGAATTTGCCCTTATTTTTTTCATTTTGTGATTTTGCCCTTGATTTTTTTAAAATGAAGCTACAGTTTGTCCTCACTCCGTTACAATAGTTAACAGTGTTAACTCAACTGCAAATTTAATTGTGATTTTATCCTTGATTTTCATACTTTACGAATTTGCCATCGAGTTTGGGAAACGAAATTGTCGTTTGCACCAAATGTTAATACTCTGTTAGTGCTAGCCAGATTAATCAATTCAAAAAATAAAATATAATAGACTTCAGACTAAAGGATTGAAATGCTCTCATATTGTTTTTATCTAATCTGCTCAATACGAAACATGCGACGGTTTGTAATCTAGACAACGGTTAGGCGGCCTCATTCTGACGCAGCCAAGGATTTAAGGACACAGGGCGGCCTCGACGGGCAGGTGAGCAAAACATCCATCTTTGCATGCGACATTGGCGTACAGTGTGTCGGTGGCCATATTGTAGATTTTGATATCCGAGCACTCAGTGATCCTTCCATATGTCATCAAATTCAATATAACTTCTATCAAAATATTGTCATAATGCGGTTTTCAAATCATCAATATTTGAGTTGAAATAGGGGTGAAAACACAAAGTACTAATAAAATTAGGGGCAAATTCGTAAGGGTGTAGATGTCTTTTTACAGCTGAGTTAACACCGTTAACTACTGTAAACGGAATGAGGGCAAATTATAGCTTTGTTTTTAAAAAATCAAGGGCAAAATCACAAAGTGGAAAAAGTAAGGATAAAATCATAATTGGACTCCAAAACAGGGGCAACAACACAATTGTTCCATATATTTTTGTCAGCATTGCTGAAAGTGTAACACCTACGGTTATATTCGGGGCCAGTGACATGTCAAATTTTTACCAGAGAAGCATACAAGCAAACGGCTAGGGAAGTGCGCTACGCCGCAGGCATAAAAATCGAACCAGATTACATCTCCACGCCTCAATCGTGGGGAAATTGCAACTTGCAAGCCATAGATGCATGCAATGAAATTGGTGGCCATCGCTGATTTTACAGCGTACCATTTTGCCTCCCGAAAGCACGGCCCTGATCGCATGGTGGCCATCTCTGCTCCCCTCATGGTCATTGGCAGCTCGACTTGCAGCCATGGGATTCCGCGCTTGCGATCTCTTTTTCACAGGGCAATTTTTTTTTCAAGCAGCATATCACATGAAGATCAATATATCACAATGATTTCATGAGGCATGGGGTAAAGCAAAGTGATGGAGAAAGCACATAAATAATGGAGATTATGCTAAAAAAGATCATTTCAGATCAAGCCGCCAAGGATGCGCATAATGCAATGTTGTCCATGTATCTTATGTGAAATGGAGATGAAAACAATCAAGGGAAAGCTTCCACACCATCATCGAGTCAACAAATGCCGGAAAAAACTTAATTAAGTTTGGTGTTAACCGTTAAGCTAGCAGTGGGAAACCAGCGTAGTGTCACATTAGTTCAGTGACATCCAATCGGTTTTCGGATTCCAATCCACATCCAATCAGTTCTCAGATTCCAATCCAATCATCCTATAGTTCCCAGATATAAATAAAGTTGGGCCATGTATTGCAAGCATTAAGAATGTAATGGGAGTATGATCATCTGGATTCAAATTACAAACCGGTGAGAACAAGAAGCATATTTTTATCAAGTTCACCCAATTATTTTATACTATACAAAACATAATTGATAATATTCCAGACTAGCACAAAATACTAAACTAGGATTACAAAAGCAGGTTCCTTTCTGATTAAGATGCTTTTGGACTCTTCAATTATCCAATGATTCAAAACCTGGGCCTGTAGAAGCATGAAGAGAAGGCATAAATTTTCATATGCCTCATAACATAAGAGAATTGGCAAAACAAAATATACCAATTCCTTTCTCTAAGGTGTCCTTTTCATCCTATCTTAACTTATCTTCCCATCTATAAAGGCCTGGTTCTTTTCAGCTTAAATTAAATTAAATTAAATGAAAATTTGTTATTTTTGTATAAGCGATGTTGTGATTTATAGTCATTTTTGTGGGGGTTCTAAATTGTTCTTCTCAGAATTACTAAATAATTTTTTTAATAACTTTTTGGACTCTCCAAGACCTCTCTTAGAGGATCACAACATTTTTAGATTAAAACTTTTAGCAACTTTAATCTGAAAAGAACAAGGCCAAAGTCAAAGACAAGAAGATAAGACAAGGCGAAAACATGGACACCTAAGAAAGGACTCGGTCTAATTAGTCAGCAGAAAAATCTACTTCTAAAAATTAATAAAGTCACAGGAGATCATAATTACTAATGTATATTTTGATTAATTACATTTCGATATCCAGATAGCATGTGCAAGCAATCAAGGGATCAATCAAATTTTGCAAGTACAACTGTAGATTACCAAAAGAACAGATACTGCCAGGTTACGCAAGGTTTGATAGACTGAAGACATGAGCTAAATAAACTATAAATAGTTGTTTGCAGGAAACTTTAAATGACCGATACAAACAAGGTTCAATATACAACCTTGACTTGCGTGACAGCATATGATTGCTGATCAGACCACAGTACAATAGAGGTCATAACTTTGTGTGAGACAGCATATAATTCTTATGTCACATTCAGGTCTCTTACTTGGCTCAGCAGTATGCTCCCTCTATATCACAAAAGCTTGACGTTTAAAATAGTTTTGGAACTTTATCTATGACCTTTTTGAACTCTTTAGGACGAGTCCTTGAAAATCATACATATAGATTGTCCCCAAAAGATCTTTCATAATATCATAAATTTAATTAATTTTATAAATAAATTACAATGGTAACTAGTGGTCAAAGTTCCATTTTAAAGACCATCTTGATGTCCCAAACGTCAAGTTTTTGTGATATCTTAGAAGTTGGAATCATGCAGGTGTACAAAGCAAGTCAGAAAAGCTGGGTTTAGACATAACTCGCATAGCCAACCGCTAAGAAAACTTGAAGCTTCAGCAACACATTGTTTGACAAAATCTGTCATCAAACACTCGGGTCATATTTCACGTTTGCAAGGTACAGACCACAAGCAGGTGCCATAGGAGGCGAAGCAGTCACTGTTTTTAAATCCATAATTCTCTCAACTGCATCAAACGTGGACAATATAAGCATTCGCTTCAATTTATCACCTAGGAACCAAAAGGTACTCTGTGAAAGATGAAAGAAAATAAGACAAACCATCTGCGGTTGTTAAATCTCCAGTCCCAACTGATTTTAGAAGACCAACCATCAATCTGACCTGCATGGGAGAAAACATCAGGAAAAAAAAAAAGCCCAAATGTGGAAGGGGAAAAAGAAGGGACAGAATATGCATCTTGAACACCTGATGCAACAGCATCTAATAATCAAGTAACAGTGACCATGATAGACATACAATATCATTTTCTTACACATCAATAATGACATTATATCGGTGTCGCACAAACATTTATTTACATATGACAATGGCAGCTAACATGGTACACCTGATAACTGAGCAGTATTTTAATGCTTAGAGGCTCATCAACTATACAATGTGTCGATGAGAATTGAGAGATGAAGAAATTGACCCTTTACAATATCCTATAAAAAAAAGAGATGCAGGAACTTTCATGCCTTGCATCTAAAACAAAACTAGTCTCACAATGCTTATGGAAGAAAATTAACCAACGTTGCACTTCCACTTCAGAACATACGTAAGTACTTAAACTTCAATACAGTTATAACATATTAAATAAAATATGTTCCAAATTAGCATTAGAACCAAGAACAGAACAGTCCAAGAGAAGTAACTCTAAAAATTGTACTAAGATCAGCGATTAACCAGCCATATAGACCTCATCAATTCAGGCTCTGAAATTACCCATGTAAGGAAGATGAGCTAACCTGGTGGTAAAGAAAAGACCGTGCCCTTGCAGTAATAACAAAACAGCGGTGCCTTAATCTCTTTCCAAATTCTTGTCCATTATCAGAACCTGATTTCCCACTAGCGGTACTGGAAACATCAGGTCCTTCTCCAGAAGATTCCATGGCTGGTGGCCTTGAATAAACAAGAGACCCATATGATGATTCCATCTCTGATCGCTCGAAGCTTGAAGGAAAAAACATGGAAGGAAACACTTCTGTAACAGTAAGCTCATCCAACGTTCTCATTGGAGAGTTCGCCTATAAACAATAAGCACTATGAAAAGGTTGCATTCCATATCAACACTGAAAACCCATAAAAAAACAATAGTAGTTTAATATGTATTTATGTAGTGACAGTAAAAAAATATAAACAAGTTTTATGTTTGTGTACAAGAAAACAGTAGGGTTTTAGGGGAGACCCTTATTGAAATATATAATTGAAGTTATTTACATAGTAATTTACAGGCTCCGCAGTATTTAAGACGCAGCCCAAAAGCCTGTTCAACCTAACAGAACTGAAAATACCAGTAATAACAGGTAAAAACCATCAAGCAGAGAGAGTAGCAATCAAATTATGTTTCCTCTTGTCTTCCTTAGTTGACTAATCCAGCAAGTCAACTCTTTAGCCATATGTTGGGAAGTCAGCCTAAAACCATTCCAAATCAATTTCTACTTGTTTTCATCAGGGGAACTTCTTAAAAGAGCACTTGATCCATTGTGTTTAGATATTCCAGCATAAAAAAGTGAACAGTCCATAAAAAAATCTCTTATCACCACTCACCAGCTTTTGACAAAGCTTATTCAAGTATAATTTATGTTATTCAACAGATAAATAAAAATCAACTTGATTCCTAAAGGGAAAATTAAGACAAAGTGCAGTATGCAATTTTGCATTCTGATAAGCCCACTTGGTTCTTGATCTATTTGAGGAAAAAGGTAAAACCCACATATGTTAGGGGAATCTCAGGGTACAACACACCTAACACTTTCAACTCCATGATTATCTGATATCACATGCGTTTATGTACTATTTTATTTATAAATTTATAAATTCTGTTAAAATGAAAGAAAAAAATCAACGATTAAGAAGCAAGACAACACCTGACATCCAGCTGCTCGAAATGAACTGAAATCATGATGCCCAACAAGTATGCTGCATGCTTTCTGAACAAAAATCCTCATCAGCTAACCCAGCAACTTAATTTTGCATTAGATAACAGTAAAGTACAGCAGAAAACTTCACCTTCATAGACTGTGCATTTAGATCCTCATGTATGTGCCAAGCGGAGTTTTTCTCAAAGACTGATAACGGCTCAGGTCCAGAAAGTAAACGATAGTGGTATCTTCAAGATTATCAGGAAAACAATAAGATAAACATCATCATTACATCAAAACGGTAAATGGAGTTGTCTACAAGCAAGCTTAAACTACTACAATTATCAAAATAAAGCACACGATAGTTTTCACAGTTGCTACCACTTAATCAAACAATTTGGATCAGAAGAATGGAATAACCAATAAATACAATAACAAGATCAAATTTTCCCACAAACTAAACAATATCAATTTTGAGCATGCAAAACTATCATACTGTGTTGTATATTGTGCATTTGTGCTACCTACGTGCGCTCTAGAGCTTTGTATCTAGCATGGAAACCTGGTGCAACACAACGAACATCTGTCACCATTATGTCACCTTCATTCTTCTGCAAGGAGAAAGGTGGAATGCAAATAAATATCTACAGCAAGAAATCGACTGATAACAAAACTGAAGAGTACATAAACCATTAAGAAAAAGCAACATATTCTTTTTTTTCTAGACAGTGCACACAAATGTGTTCATTCAGTTATGCACTAGTGCACTACGGACCACCCGAACTTGATGAAAGCGAATTTTCAACAAATTTTTTTTTTTTGAAGCCATTGTATAATTAACTTTTAAATAAAAAGTTGCACAATGGATCAGCAGGTAAAAAGAAATATAACTAGATTGAACCAACAACCTACCTGCTACTGTATAACTAATTTTGAGATAAAAAGTTGCACAATGGATCAGCAGGTAAAAAGAACTATAACTAGATTGAACCGGTAACCTACCTGTAAAAAATGGTTCACAGCACGTTTTACAACTCCAGGCTCATGAGGTGGCAACTACAAATGGGGAAAGCACAACAACGTGAGTAAGACGAGGCACAGATGTCCTAATACATATTTCTATTTATATAATTACAGAGACATGGGTCAAGAACAAAGTTATTGTATGCACAGTTGTTTTTCAAAGCATATAATGAGATCCTAAATCTACCGACAATAACTTGTTAAGGACTTAATTTAACATGGAATGGAAAAAATTAAGTTTGGACTTTTAAGTGCCAACAGATGCAGATATAGCCTTCTGGGAAGTCCCAATTAAAGAGAAGTTTATGCATACAAACCACTTCATTGGGCTTTCTTTTACTTATCCGCTCCACATCAACATGGCAAACATTTGACAAAGCATGAACACCTGCATCCTAAATCCAAAGAGCAGCCACTCAATTCGTATAAATAGATATAAAAAAAGGCAACCCCTAGATGAATATGAAATAAGTGCAGCAGTAAGCTATGAGTATAGTAGTGTTTAAAAGGATTGAGAACCAAATCCATTAAAATAATGAGCATAACATCTCCACTAACTAGACCATGATTCTATAACAATAACCTGAAAACCTGATAATTCTATCTGCACTATGATATAGATATGGAATTAAAAGAATAGTGAAAAACTGACCCTGCAATTGAGATAGTGTGCCTATGTAATGTAAGTCGATCATTATTAATTGCAAGTTCGTAACTTCTAAAAGGTGACGACCCATCAACTTTAGTTGATGTCATAAAATTGCACTTATTATAACAGTGTGGAAAACAAAACATGTAAGACAAGGAAATAATGAACTAGCAGAAAATATATTTTTCAAAAAATTGCAGTTATGTTCTGGTACCGTTCGACTAGAACAGAAGATAGAGACTGGCTGTCCAATGAATTTACGAAATGCATCCTGAAATAAATTGAATAAATTAGCAGTTGAGTACATTTAGTATCTTTTTGTTAGGAAACCTCTAGCACTAAGCAGAAGCTGTAGCAGTAGATCAGGAAGAAACAGCCATTTCAATAGTAAATGCGTTTTTACAACGATGACCATGTCACTGGTACCAAAAAAAAAAAACTGGAGATCATATCAGCCAACCACAACCAAGTCAATATCCATTTTTTAGCAGTCTGATCCTAACAAACGACACACAAAGTTTACATTTTAACTGCTGCAAGTCCCCTACTGGGACTAGCTTCTTCTAAAAATACAAGTCATTAAATTTTGTAAGGACAACGTTCTTACTTCTTGCGTATGCCCATTCAAGCAATACACCGAACATACATAAATATTTATTTTTACTTCAAGATAAGAAAATAAACCTCTTTTTTTCTCCGAGACTTTTATTGTATGAATACATAATACAAACATGAGGTACCTAAGGACCTAGAGACCCAAATCAATAATGTGTATGAATGATTGATACGATTGGAACTTGTTTGTGACATCCTCTATTTTATCGTATGTCACCTGTATTTTCAAAATCTCAAAAATAAAATAAAAGGGAATTGTTATATACGAAACCTTAGTTTACCTTAATTTAAATTAGGTTTAAGCCAAAACTCTAGAAAACCTTTTTGAAAAATTCTGAAAAAATTCTCATAAATCCTAAAAGCCACTATTTAGCCACCCTCCAAATTTCAAGTCCAAAGCCCAAGGCTAGCCTGTGTTTCCGCAGAGTGACGCCGTTCTGCCGGGAGCTCGTCGGACCAATGAAATTATAAGCAAACGTGCAAGAACCAAGCCCAAACTTGGTGGAGAGTTATTTGAGGCCTAAACCTGCCCAAAGTCAGAAACCCAAATCAAAATTCGCATATTTGCAAAAATACCAAAATTAGGGAGTCCTAAACCTATTAGAATTAGAATTAGAGCCCAACTCAAATTCTACCTATTGGAGGCCTGCCCATGGTCCACCAGCACACTATAAAAACACCCCAAGACCCACCCCTCAGCACCCCAACCCGAGCAAGCCTCAGAGCAACCCTAACCTGACCAGCACACTATAAAAAAACCCTAAGAACCCTCAGCGTGGCGGACGCACGCGGCGACGCATGGCAGCGACCGGTGGCGCGCGGGTGGGAGCGGCTATGGGGCGTCGTGTGGCGGCGCACGGTTGGCGGCGGCGGCGCGCCAGCGGCGTGGCGGCGCATGGCGGCGAGCCAGCCGCGGCGAGGACACGCTGTGGCGGTGCCCATTTGGCGGCCTTGAGAACACGCGGCGGGCGCGATGCCCGAGGTCGCCCGGGCGGCGAGGCGGCAGCGGCAAACTCCGGCGAGCCCTATCTTTTGCAAATCTCTACCAAATCCGACGAAATAGGTAGCCATCTGGACCGCCTCGGCGAGCTCTACGCAATGGTGGCATCTACACTTTGGTTTGGGCATGGCACAAAGAGATTCACCTCGAAAACCTCCTCGGGCTAGGGTTTCCTTGACGGCTAGGGTTTGATTTGTGGCTTGAACGAGTTGTGGAGGTGAGGGGATCTTGGGATGTTTATATAGGGTGTTGGTCTACCTAAGTAGGCCTCTATTGGGATAGAGTTTGAGTTGGGCTCAAATTCTAATCCGTATAAGTTTAGGACTCCCCCATATTGGGCATTTTTGCAAATCCGCGAATTTTGACTTGAGCTTCTGGGTTTGGGCAGGTTTGGGTCTCAAATAGCTATCCCCCAAGTTTTGGCTTGGTTCTTCGCGTTTGCTCGTCATTTCATGGGTTTAACGGGTTTCTAGCAGAATGGCAACACTCCACGAAAACACGAGCTAGCTTTGGGTTTTTGACTTGAAATTTAGAGAATACCTAAATAGTGTCCTTTAGGATTTATGGGAATTTTCCCATAATTTTTCGAAAAGGTTTGCTAGGGTTTCGGCTTAAACATAATTTAAAATAGTTTAAACTAGAGTTTTGTATATAACAATTCCCTTTTATTTTTAGTTTTAGGTTTTGAATATACAAGTGACATACAACAAAATAGAGGATGTCACAACACCAAGGCGAATGAGACACTCTAGTGTGTGTGCAGAACAGCTCGTGAGTGTACTACACAATTTTATCTGTTTAAATCCTTTTATAAGATAACCTACGCAATGCAGTGGCAACTTGCTGCATATAATGGCTCTTCTGTATCAACTATCCCACCTTATCCATCACATGAAAGCATGAAATCACAGACATACAGCCTCTAGCCATTTCCTTCCTCAACAGTATCATCTAAATGATGTTCTGCCACATAAAATTGTAAGCACACCAAAGCTTCTAGAATATCCATGAAGGTGGAACACTTACATTAGGAGTTAGGACTATTAGTAGTACAGCACCAGTTTGGTTTTCTTTAGTCTCTCATGTGGCTCACATACCCTATATGTAAACCTTTTGGCCTCCAATAATAATTTGTCAAAACCCACCTTAGCCATTACTAATCCACTGCTAATTATGGCAATGCTGTCAAGTAAAATGATGACTGCTCTTAAGATCAACAGCAGATTTGAAACCACCTTAGGCAGGTGCAGCTCCATAGGGCATTGGACTGGTGCCAAAAATATTTAGGGTTTATTAGGATCTCAGCTCAATACCATGCTAGAAGAGATGTAGGAGAGATAACTGACTCATTACTATTGCAGGTTAATAGAACAATATGCAGACCATATGTGATTACGAGAACATTAAAGGAAAACAACATGAACTAATCCTAATAATAATATAGCCTTAACACACGTTTTAACAATACTACACAGGACTTATCTACGCTCCTAGACCAAGATCCTTATGATGTTCCTGTTCTTGAAGGTGTCTGATGATTTCCAAGGAAAATATATGATTAATTAAATCCAAGGAAAATATTTGATAAATTATTTCCAAGGAAAACATTTAATTCCTTGTGAGTTGTGAAGTGTTATAAAGTGGTCGATTGGAGACAAATTGTCCTAAAAACAGTGTGTATCTACCCCCACAATTTGTCGCTCCACCTTCTACATTCTTTCAGAAGGACATATACCTAATATAGAGTTATTGTTGTCAAATCAGAAGGGCTGCTGGATCTTGACTCAAATACCATGGTAAAGATGTAAGAGAGATAATTGACACATTGCTATTGTAGAACAAAAGACCAATATGTCGAACATATGGGAATCAAAGAAAACTAAATGAAAATAACAACAGAGTAATCCTAATATAACCTGAACATTTATTTTAACCAATACTACACATGATTCAGCTATGCTCTTAGGGCAAGACCCATATTATGTTCTTGACAGTGTCTGCTAATTTCAAAGGAAAAATATTTGATTCCTTGCGAGTTGTGAATTGTTAAAAGTAAAAACTGGTCGATGGGAAACAAATGCTCCTAAACACAGTATGACTCCTACAATTTCTTGCTCCACCTTCTACATTATTTCAGAATGACATACTTATTGTTTGGTCTAGCTCCCATTGGTATGATACTCTTTTGGTTTCCAGTAGCAATTTGCCAACTAAATCTCTGCTCCCCTAACATGGTATCAGAGCTAAAACCCTAGACTCCACCTAACCACCACCAATTCCCTGTTGATTACAGCATTGTTGTCAAGTCACAAGGAGGAGTGCTCTTCATGACTATGAGCAAACTTGCAACCACCATGGGCAGCGGATAGGTGCTGGAAAGCTGAAGGCTTTAGGATCTTGGCTCAAATACCATGCTAGAGATGCAGGAGAGATAACTGACACGTTACTATTGTAGGCCAAAAGGCCAATAATTAGACTACATGAGACTCAAAGAAGACTAAGGGCGTGTTTGGATGCCTGCGCGCACACAGCCTGGCTCGGGCTGGCCAAGCTTGTGGGAAACAGCCATGCGCGTCGATTCCGCGCGTGCAGGTACGCACGCAGGATTTAGCCTGCGGTTGCATCGCCCGGGCTTAGCCAGACCCACGTACGCACACAACCAAACATGCCCTAAAGGAAAATATCATTAGACTAGTACTGATATAACCTTTTATGCTACTACACATAACTTTTGTATGCGCTTAGGGCAAGATCCTTATTATGTTGTTGAAAGTGACTGTTGATTTCCAAGAAAAACATTTGATTCCTCGTGAATCGTGAATTGACAAAAAGTAAAAACTGGTTGATGGGATATAAATACTCCTAAACACAGTGTGTTCTCTACCCCTACTGACCAAGAACACGTTTTTTTCCTACAGCATTTGACTACCAATGCCAAGGATATCTCCCACAAAGCCCTAAGCGTTTCTAAAAAAAACAAAAAAACTAAGCGTTTCAACCAGTGTACTAGATGAACATCAACATATATAAACCGAAACTTTGGCTGTCATTTTGATCTCACAACTCAGAATTTATAGCAACCAAAACCTTGACTGTCACACTGATCTCACAACTCAGATTAGAAGCATTTCACCTCGAGGACACCGACAACGGTGCGTTGGTTGGGCTGCTGCTGGGAGCCGCAGAATCGGGTGCCGACGTACTCCACGGCGACCAGGTACCGCTGCGCCCGAGGGTTCTGGGCCCCGGCCATCGCCGCACTCTCCACGCCAGCCGCCTTGCCGGCGTCCGCTGTGGAGCCCGGCTCCTCCGCCGGCGAGGGATCCGGCTGGGAGGGCCGCGGGAGCTTGGACGGCGACGAGGGCCCGCCGATGGAGGAGTCGAAGGGGCGCTTACGGGCGGCGGCGGAGTCGGCGGCGCTCATGGCTATCGGAAGGGCTAGCTTACCTGCAAAGGGTTTTTTTTTTAAGGGTACCTACAAAGGGTTTTGGGAGGGGTCTTCGACTGCGACTCTGCGACACTGCGACAGAACTATCGAAAACTAATAGGACCGAGGACTGCCCCTGCCCACGGGGAAATTGTGGAAGAAAATTTAGTGCGACGGTGAAGCGAACAGAGCAGCTGTGCGTCGCTTCCTAGATTCTGTCCACATGTCCCTATACGCACCAATCTCAAAGTTAGGCAATATCACCTCATCCCCTGTCTCGGCCTCTGCCCAGTACTATTCCGACATTCCCAATTTCCCCATTCGTTCTGCTCCTCTCTCGATGCCCTTGACCGGCGATTCCCCCGCCACCCGCGCCACCGTCGTCGCCGTCCTAGGCGCTGGGCGTCGAGGAGGTGCTGGTGAAGAAAGCAGAGAAGCAGGGAGCCAAGTTCTTATCATTTGCATAGGGCGCCGAGTGAAAAATCAAGGTCAACTGGTGAAGCGCTTCAGCTCCTATGGGTTTGGTGAAGTTGAAGCTAAAGATAGCTAGTACTAGTCCAGACAATGGTTCCTACTGTAGTTGTTGTTGTAAGGAGGATGACAATGTAAAGCTATGTGAAACATATCCTTGTTAGCATGCACTTGGATCTCTTAAGTGGGAAATTATTTAGTGTTCCTCCTCTTCTTGCCAGTTTCATCTAGTTCTCTGCTGCTTGTGCATGAATGATGTGAAGCTGAAACCAATCTGAAGCCATGTACTTCTTGAGAATGCATTGGACGAATGAATGTAAATTTAATTCACAGAGATGATGTGTAATTGTTTTCAGATTGTTAATAGAAGCCATTGAGCTAATTGACTCATCGTGGCGACTTGAGAATATAATTTATAAATATGAAATGTGTAATTGTTTCCCTACTATTTTGGCATGCATACATCAGTTTGTCAATGGATGAAGTTCAAAAATTATAAGTTGCATTCAAGTTAATATCCAGATCAGCTTGAAAGCTTTACAAGTTACAAAATAGCAAGGGAGCAAAGTTCATAAATTATAACCTTGCTAGTGCATGAACCTAGAGGAAGCCAAAAATGAAGTGTACGTATTTCTAACTAAAATTCATCGTTCCAAAAATGGTATCAAGATTGTGCCAAGAACATAACATTCATTGCAAAAAGAGAATCCATATATACATTCCTTTGAAATTGAACCAAAGCACATTAATTGAGCTGAGTTTGAGGCATGAAAATCTAATAAATTGATCTTCCAATCAAAATAAAAAAAAAATCTCACAACAGCTTGAACAGTATTTTAAATAGTGAGGTGAGATCATCTCAACGGAAGAGAAGTCTATGCAACGGTGAACCCTAGCATGCTGATCGAACTCCATGGATCAAACTCTCTTTAGGTTTGCCTCTGCAGGCGGTGGGCAAGGCCTGGGCGGCGGCGGCGCCGCGGCTACCGCCTCATCTTTTCTTCTCCCAATGCGCGCCGCCGCGGCTGCTGCCCGTCTTTTTTTTTTTCTCCAATGCGTGCAACAAACAGCAGAGGTTCTGGGGACAGTGGTGAAGGAAAAGGTGGAGGTTTGCCTTGCTTTGAGATTGGTGCAAAGAGGGACACGTGGAATCAATCCAGGAGGTGATACACATGCCATTTTTTTGCATCACTGATGCACCAAATTTTCCTCCGAAATTGTTCAAATAACACTGAAGTTTACCTTTACAGAATACTAAAATAATACTAAAATCGTCTCTATTTTCTTAAATAATACCACGACAGCGGTTTTTTTTTGCAAATGACATTTTAGCATTTCCTCCTTTTTTTCTTTCTTTTTCACGTTGAAAATGGATGAGCTTTCAAATTTGCTTCTGAGCTACGGCGGTGACAGCGACGGGAATAGTTCATCCGAATTCAAATCACATGGATAGTAAGGTCGACGGACCTGCCCCTCGCGTCGCTCCTCCCGGGGCGGCTCGGGGGCGACCCAACCTCCCAGCCCACCTCCCCCCAAACCCTAGCGCCGCCGCCGCCGCCCTTCTCTCCCTCTCGTCTTCTTCCTTCCGCATTCCTCCCGTGTCTTTGCGAGACGTTGCCCAGCTTTTCAGCGACGTGGAGGCCGGATCCGGCGGCGAGGTGGCCAGATCCGGCCGCGAGGTGACCTAGGCTGCTGTGTCGGATGGCGGCGTTCTGACTTTGGCCTTGTGTGCTGCTTTGGGCTGGGAGACGCGAATTGCGGCGGCGCGGCGCTGCAAACTGCGGGCTCACGTGGCGGCGCGTCTGAGGCGTCACAGGCGGCGCTTGGCGGCGGCAGGCGGCCATGGCGGCCATGGCCGGCGCGTCTGGGCGCGCAGGCCAGCGGCCATGGCGGTGCGGCTTGAGGCGGCCCGCCCTAGAGGCCTTGCCAGAGCCTTGTCGTCGCTCGCTACTAGCAGCCCTGGCCAGCAGCGCGCGCCGCAGAGGCAATGGCCAGCAACATGGCTTTGGCGGCACATGACATGGGTCATGGCGCGCGAAGGCAGCCATGGCAGCCTGGGCTGGGCAAGCGGCGTATGGCCGCCCTTCCCTCCGGTCCTCGGCGCGACGGCGCCGACTCCTTCCTCTTCCTCTTTGCCTTCCCTGATGGTTGTTCTCCCCGCATCCTCCTCATCATTCCTTCTCGCCGGCTGCCGGTGGTCGTCCCACGTGGGGTCGTCCGATCCACGGCCGTGCTCGCCGAATCTGGTGTTGAGGCCACCAGATCTGACCATGGCGGTGGTCGGCTGCGGCGTGGTCTGGCAACTTGGTAGCCGTCTCGACGGTGTTCTTCATCGCCACACCTCTGCTGATGGTGCATCGGTGGCCGGAAGTCTACTCCGGGGTTGTGGCGTCCGCTTTGCCATCCGCAGTAGCGAACCCACCGTGCCCCTTTTCTCTGGCGAGGTCCCGCCTACCGTCGTTCTGCCCTCCCCTCCCTGTGAGGTGCACGTTCGTGGTGGCGGCCTCTTTCTTGCTAGATCTTGGGGCTCGGCTCTCCCTCCACCTGGCGAGGTCCCGCTTTCGTTGTCTTTCCCTCCCCTCTCTGCGAGGTGCTAGATGGCGGTGGCGGCGTCTTCCTCGACGGGTGGCGGGGTCGGGTGGCCTACTTCTTCGGCTTCGTGGTGCCCTCGTTACCCCCGCTCATCGACTTTGGTTGACGTCCTCTCTAGGAGTGTCTGCGGTTCTTCGTTGCTTGGCTTGGTCCCGCCCTCGTCGTCTTGGACCTCCTTCTGCTACGGGGTGTTTGTTGGTGTGGGCGGCGTCTTCCGTGCTAAGTGGCGGCGCTTCATGTGCGTTTTTCGGACCTGTGACTTCAGTCTGCGACTCGGTTGGTGGTCTTCTGTGGCAGCCGCTTTGTGCATTGGTGGGGGGAGGGGCTCGAGCGAAAGCCCTGCTCATTCCTAGGCGGATGGTGGCGTCACCTATGGTGACGTTTCCCTCGTTGGAGGCATCATCTTACAGCCCCTTTCCTCATTTCGGGTGAAAACCTTGGTGGTCGTACGACGGCGGTGGGTCTTACCCGTCGTTACCTTGTTGGAGGCGTCGTGTTAGTCACTGCTGCACTTCTTTGTTGTCTACTTGATCTGCTAATTCGGAGTTGTACGTCGTTGTGTGTGTTGGTAGTGTGCCCGGCGTGGCCGGTGTTGTTTCCTTCTCCTTCCCTTCCAGTTATGTGTCGCCGCAAGGTCTCTTGACCTTGCGCGTGTGGGCGAGGCCGTTTGGCCGAGGTGTGCAGCAGCCTTGCTGCGTTGTAACTCTTGTAACTTTGGTGCGTCGCACCGTTATTCTTCTATCAATGAATGGACGGCAGCTCTTCTGCCTTTTCCTTCGAAAAAAACATGGATAGTAAATTTTTAAGGGTATGCTATAACTAAGACCGAGTCGCTACATTCTGAGAGGAGAGGTAAGTTGTAAAAGTAGGAAATGTGAATTCATGAATTTACACCTGCACTCTTCGGTGAGTAAATGAGGAGCAAATCCGTACTTCTCCCTACGGAGACCATCTTGGCCACATCCACGCCGCCCAAGCCCAACACGCCGGAAGCGGCTTCACCTCGCTGCGCCACCAGGTGAAGAAGGTTCTCCTATTGGATTCCCCCAAGACTGAAGCTTTGATGTATTCGCATTTTTATGCTGTTGGATTGGCAGTGGCATAAGGAACCAGAGAGCACAAAAAATGTCCAGACATTTGATCAAATGACCAAGTTAGTCGTATTTCGTATAGAGCAACATCAGATCATTCATCCAGCAACAGATATTTTTGAACAGACCATCTGTGTTAACTCGAGAAAAGATCCAGGATCCTGATCATATATTGTTTGACTTCAACTGTACACACAACATTCGGCTCTACAAGAAAAGTATGACTTACTCTTAAAGAAAAGAGAAAAATAACTAGTATAATATAGGGGAAATTGTCAAAATAATCCAGATCAAGCTCTATGCACTCATTATATGAACTATGCGCTCCATAAAACATAGAACAGCGTGAACACAGTTGATCTCAAAGAAGTTACCTCTCAAAAAGAATAGTAAGACTAAAAAATGTAGTGGTTTAGTTTTTCATGTGAATCCACACGCCGTATGGTCAAGGCATAAAGTTTAGTCCAATTGACCAAATACTGCACTCTGGACTCTGAAGTCAAGATGCTAAAATAAAGTTCGATTAGCAGAATGTGTAATGAAACACTCAAATGTCACTGGACGACAACAAATATTCATCTGCACTGACTTATTGATGTGGCAAAAGCATAAGACGACCTGCTCACATTCTGTTCATGGTTTAAATGTAATACAAAATCAATGGCACATTGATAGCAAAGAGGGAAAAACAACATAAAGAACAAAACTAAAGGAATGAATTAGAACCTTAGTGTTTAAGCTGATACAAGGATGCAAGAAAAGCATCAATCTGCGAGTAGACCCTAAACACCTCCGACTGGTCTAGCATCAACAATGGACATGAGCCGAGGATGACAGTCAGGTGCACATTCCAAAAGAAATAAAGATTTGATACCTGAACCATAATTATTAACCTTTTAAGCTTTATTCACCATGCGATGTGATTCCAGGTTCACTGCCACTGCTCCCTCTTGATGTATTTAACCCACAAGACAGTGGTGCGGCAGGGGGTAGCAAGCTATGTGAAACTCACAGAATCAAAAGCTGGAAAAAATAGTCTAAATGTGAAGGCCAGGGATCGCATCACACGCTGAGTTGGAATCACTATGTTTCAGAGACATGTTTGCGAATTGTGAATCAAGTTCTCTGCTGTTACTCCGATTGTGGGCAGAAACTTGCTGCTGTGGTATGTGTTGCTGCTGCTGCTGCTGAAACAATGATCTAAGACGTCCTATTTCCCGCTCAAACATCTCCTGTTGAACTGCAGCATTCATTAACCACAAAAAAAGATTGTCAACCGTTTTGATTGTTTCTTACCAGAAATTGTCCCAAGTAACACTAAACAAATGCGTGCAACATTTTTTCTTGATTGTATCATAGAAATGCAATATCCGGTTAATCTTTCTTATTAGAACAGTAATTTCATATTCATCTATTGAGAGAAGTGAATTCCTAGCTAGCAGGCACTGTATGTCAGCAAAACAGCACATATGTCCCTCTGTATTCTATATTGTATCCCATCTTATTAAAAAAGAAAAAGATTGACATGATGTAAAATATGGAGCTAAAATATACCAATGCCTCACCATGTCTTTGCTGGATTATAACTTGTAATTTTTTTGAGCAAAGATTATAACTAGTATGAAATATGAATAGCTTAATGAAAACATGCGATCGTTGTGACAAAAGCTCCATTCCCAAATCAAAACAAGCAATATCACAGTGTCAAACAACAAATCATGTAAAACAAAGTAATTCATACAACAGCAGCAAATAGCAAACCATGTAACTGAAAATCTTCAGTTTGCGATGACACAATGTGCAACTACAAAGCTGATAATGGAACTTGAATGCAACTTATAAAAATAAGAGAACCTAAGTACTAAAATTGAAATGGAGAGATAATGGCAGGAGAAAGCCCTGGCAGGAGAAAGCCCTGGAAAATGATATAGAAGAGTTCAGAGCATACAGATACTTACAACGTTTAATTAGCTGCTCCTGAGATAGGCTCTCAAGCCGTTGTTTCAAGGCTTTGTTCTCCAAGTCTAACATGATATTTTGTTGGCCAAGAAAATCCATTTCAGCAGAGACTTCAACCCCTTCTGTCTGCAAGTATTGAGTAAACCAAGCATTTTAACACATTTTTAAAGTCATGATAACTTCTTCATGAAAATACTGATTTGGTTCACTGCAATAACCTGTAAGGTTTGAACTCTTCTCTCGAGCTCTGAAATATATTGGAGCTTTCGGACACGGGACCTCTGAGCATATTGCCTGTAGTGAACATGAAACATCAAATGTTAGATATGCTATGACCGCCCATGGCCAACCAAAACTCTATTCGAATGTATAGACATTTGTGCATGTTTGAAGTCTACAAGCCTTGTTCAACACATTTATTGCTTTGGTTACTAACAATAACACATCATAAGGGAGGTCAAGCTTACGTATAAAACAAGCATGTAGTATGTGCAACTATGCACCGGCGATCTTGAATAATGCATTTTGCATACTCATGTTTCAATGAATGGCCAAGTTGTGAAATAACACATTTAAATTATGCTGATTACTTAAACAGAAAAGGGTTTTAAAAAATACTTCAAGACGGAAAAAACATCATAAGTTACATCATTCAAATGCTTATGAAAATGATGTATAAAGAACTATATGCCTATCTTCACCAAGTGCACCTTCCAGACTCACAAATCATTGAACCTCTACGTTTACAGTGTAGGCTTCGCTCAAAGATTGGCAATGAACTCGAGAGTAGCATGCCAATTGTCAGAGGCCTATTCCAATCCCAATTTATGCTTGATTATCAGAATTGGTGTTCCATGAACATGAAATTCTACAAAACCAACATGATTGCCCAAAGTGATATAAATGGGCACAAAATCAATCAAACTCACTGTTTGGCTCGCTTGGTGTCTGCTTCTGACTGCGAGTGCCTCAGGTGTGTGCCGCCCTCTTTTCTCTCTGCTCCAACCCTCTGATCATGAGCCGCGTCACCATGGCCTTTCCTGTCCACCCCATTGGGCACAGCGCCATGTTCCTGATCACCGAAGGCACTCGAGGAACCATGATGATGCTGATGCCCACCGTTCTTCTCCCTCGCCGGAATCTGCATGCCGCCGCCGCCGCCACCCTGCCGGAGCATTTGCCTTGAATCCCACGGCCGGCCCTGCCCCTGCGGTCGCCCAAATGAGCTCGTCTCTGGGAAATACTCCGGTGCGCCGCCCCAAGCAGCAGTCTGCCCTCCTCCCATCATCCCATCGAACACGCTGTCGTACATGCCGGCGGCGGCGCCGCCGCCGTCGAACAGCGTGAACGAGTCGCTGGATGACCTGCGGTGCCCCGGGCGGCCGGGCGGTCGCGCCGCCGGCGCGTCCGGCTCGTCGAGCAGGTCGTCCAGCCACGACGGCTGCTCTTCGATGGCGAAGCTCTCCGACGACGTGCGCTGGTGGTGGCCGTGCCGGTGGTGCGCGTCCCTCGGCCGCGCGATTGGGCCGAACTCGGCGTGCGGAGACGGGGACGCGGCCGCCGCCGCTGCCGCCGCCAGGAATGGGCTCCGCGGTGGCAGCAATGCCTGCTTCTGGAGCCTCCCGTTCGCCATCATGGCGTGCTCAGACAAACTGCGCATAAAATTTGTGTAAAAAGAGAGAAAATAAAGTTGAGATTTGAGAAAAATGAACAATAAAAACTTGAAATTTGTGAAAATTGGAAGCTAAACTTCACGAAAAAAACAATTCAGGCCGGATTCTCACGACTACAGGCGCAGATCTCGTCTAGGAAGCATAGCGTGGGGGAAAATCGAATTTTTATGGTAAATTAACACCAAGGATGCCATGTTTGTAAGGGAGAAAGCATCGAATACTCGCAACAGATGCTAAAAACTCTCCAAGGGAACGAACTTGAAACAAATCATTTTCCCCCGGATTCTGTTCCAGGAAACTAAACTACTTCCAATCAATGCATCGCAAAATACAAAAGCAGACGAACATAGAACGGAATCCAAAAGGGATCGCCCCAATTGAACCGGATCAAAACCGAGCAATCCGTACAAGAATTAGAACAGGATGCAGGCTGGGAAAAAAACACACAAAAAAAAAACGCACGTACCAATTCGACCGTGGCTCCAGTGTGCGGCCTACTCGATTGACGGAACGAAATCCTAATCCTAATTCGAAATCTTGGCTTATCTGCCTTCTAATCTCGGAGGGATTGGAGCTCGAGGAGGCATGCGAAGAGAAGAGGAGGGGAGCGAATTGATGGAAGAAAAAGAGAAACGAGGAGAGACAGAGAGGTCAAACGAGCGGAGCTACTAATTATAACGGCAACGAATTTTAGATTTTCAACGGCTAGGATTGGATCCAGTCTCGGCTGAATGCGTGGAGATCAACAAATCCTGGCCGTTGAATTGGAGCTGCTGCAAGGTGGTGTCGTGGGAAAAAATGCTTCGGATCCGCTCATGTCTCGTACGGATGTTTTTTTAAGGGATCTATGGATGGGCGTCCATCGGAAAAATATTAGCCACGTAATATCCCCGGTCAATAGATGTGGTATTTATCCCCTCGTCATTTCTGCTTTGTTCTTTTCAGTGTTAAGTAAAGTTGAGTTTTACTGTAACAAAAATTAAGAGTCCTAAACAAGTGGTATAATAATTGTAAAATTAATCAAAAATAATTTTACAATTTTGAGAAGAACTACTAAAAGACTCGAAAAATCATTATAAATTACTACAATACGTAAGCTATAAAAAAACAAAATTTGATGCAATAAAACTCAACTCAACTTTACGCTGAAAAGAACAAAGCCTTCACTCTTTATCCAATCCTCGATGTAATACAGAAACTATATATTTAATTGAAATGCTTTTTTTTGGTCTTGGTGTATTGTTTCCGAGAGGTTATTGTTGCAAAACCTTATTACCAATTACTGTCAAGACGTAGATGAACAATCACGTAATTACAAAGAAAATATAGAAACACAATTGTCACAACGTGTAGGGGTAAGGTCATACTTACAATGTGTCATTCTATTACTGTACCAAATAAAATAAAAAAGATAAAAATGTAGGTGAATTGCAAAAATGATGTGTAAATAGTGACTTGGTTCTCTATGTTGGTGATGCCCAACAGGCCCTCTATATCTCTGCTATAAAACACTACCGGCATCTCCTCTATTCATCGCTCTAAAATCTTCACAATTTACACCATATTAACAGTATTATAGAACGTCTCCGGTAGCCCTTTACATATACTATAACGTTCTCTCCGTTCTTTTTTATTTATCGTTGTTGACTTTCGAACATACTCTTTGATCATTCGTCCCGTTTAAAAAATTAGTGCGAATATGAAAAAATAGATCATGCTTAAAATACCTTATGACAAAAAAAAATGATGTTTAAATAGTTTTTTAAATAAAACGAACGGAGAAAGAACGTGTGTAAAAGTAAACGGCGATAAATAAAAAGTAAACGGTGAGGAAGTATTACAGAGAGAGAGAGAGTTTGTTTCTGCATAGATTACTCTACTCGGCCCGGCGCCCATGATGCATGGGCATGTGCGAAGCTGTTTGTTGCCCGTTGGTACGACGCGGCAGTGGCCGTGTGGAGCTGTCTGGCTGGCGAGCCCGGTGGCAAACGCCAACCGCGTGCGTCGTGCCAGTGGCCACCGCAAGTGGAGGCGCCGCGCGGACCAAACGTGACAAGGACGAGCAAAAATCGGGATGCCAACAAAGAGACAGCTCCAGATCCAGTCGCCCGGGCTCCTGGGCTCGGCTGCTCTCCTCCCCTGCTGCTGTCGGAGTATTATTTATTTCCTTTCCTTTCTTCTTTCTAGCGCTTTGTTCTTTGTTTCCTTCCATTCTGCTTTGCATTGGTCTCTGCCAGAATCTTTGCTGTTTGCTGTTTAATTATTGGCCTTGTTCCTTCCAACAAAAAATTATTGGCCGTGATTTTTAATGGTTTGAGCTCGTAATGCAGGATTACGACGTGATTTGCGAGGGGATAGCTTGAGAAGTGTCAAGGTATGTAGGTGTGAAATTCTTGCCCTTCTTACCTTATTTCATGTAGAGTTGTATGAGGGGGGCTTAATTTCAAGTGTAGGACTAGGACATGGGCGAGCTCACATGTTTGACACGCTTACATCATATGGGTGCACACATAAATAGGTTAGACAGGCTCCAAAGTGTGGGCGTGTGTTTTCTCGTGATTAAAACCTCTAAATGTGTAAACAAGTATGGTGTCTCCAATATCATATAGACGTTGAATGACGATTAAAATTTAACAAGTGGAGTCAGAGCTAAGTTGACAATGCAGAAAATCCGACGGAGCCGCGAGATCTACACAACATTCGAAAAAACTTGGGGTGCGAGGTGGAGTATCGTGATGATCGATGATTCGATTGATGTTGTCACACACTCTAGGCGTGTGCCTTGGACCATTCGATGGATTGCGATCGGTGAGGACCAACTAGACGTGACAATCGGCCAACAACTCGGTTGGGTAGTCAATTCCAACTAAGGATTAGACCAACGAGGGCTAGACGTGGTTGGCAACCTAATAGATTGGGAATACGGAAACATCAATGTTCGATGATGCGACCATATGCGACAAGCGGTGCCACCATGACACTACGAGCTATTTTGCGTCGATGATGTAATCATCCGGTAGGCAACACGATGCCGAAGTCGTGTGTAGCAAGCAGACAAGTTCGATGTTAGATCCGGAGGTGAAGGTGTTTTCTTCAATGATTTTTGGTTGCTGATGGACGTCCTCAGACCTCAGTGGGTCTTATGGCACATTGCGAGGCTGAGAAGCTACGACTGGACCTTGTTTGCGCATGAGACACACCGGCCTGTAGGACGTGGAGTGCACATGCGCGGCCCCGCTAGGCTGCCTTGTGGCCTGTGGCCTCGCGAGGGCAGAGTCGAGCTGCAACACGTTGGCAAGTGGGCGCATAGATGGAGGCTATTGGGTCAGTGACGAGGTGGGCTAGTCACACGATCAAGGAGCCCACCTGGGCTTGGTGGTTCGCTATGCAACGTGCACGTGGGTCGTGAGCGATAGGAGCTAGCTTGGCGAGAGCTGTCGCAACAAGCAGTGAGCAAAGTGAGTTGGTGGGCCCAAGCCTGCGCGGCGAGCGAAGCGAGTTGGGCTAAGCATTGGGCTAGAGTGGTCACACGGTAGGGCAAAGGAGGTCATATGCCTAGATGCAGTTGTAGCTATTATAATTATAATTTAATTGTATTTCGGAGACTGTTAACGTACAGAACGACTAATATTTTAGAATGGAGGTAGTATTACATATCGCTAAAACATTTTCTGTATACATTTAAAATATCTTTTCTTTGCTAGGCTAACTTATGCACAACATACATTTGTATTTTTTTAAAAAATAACACTCTCTCTGTTTTTTTGTTTGACGCATTTCACTTTTGTAAACGTTTTTTTACCATTCGTCTTATTCATTTTTCTTTTGTAAATATTATTTATTTTGTTGTGATTTGTTTTATCAATAGAGGTACTTTAAATACGACTTATTTTTTTACATCTTTGCACTAAATTTTTGAATGAGACGAAGACGTGACAAAAAGTCAACGGTTGTAAAAAAAAGATGGAGGGAGTATTTGAGAAAAAAAAAAAATTCAGTAAACGGGCTGGCAGCTGGCTTGGCTGTGGGCCGTGGCTCAGGTGGCCGCGGGAGACAACAGGCAGGGCCGTCGGCCGGGCACTTCCCAGCTCCCAATCCCAACCCGCTAGGGCTTCCGGGTCGTCGTCCTCCTCATCCCCCACACGGCGGCGGCGCGGCGCCCTTCTCCGCCACGGTACGCCCTCCTCGCTCGCTCCTCCCTCCGTCGTGCCACTCCGGGGCGCGTCGAGGGCACCCCGCCACTTCTTGATCTAGCACCGAAGGTCATCTTCCATAGATCCGCCCCTGCATTCTTAGGTTCGTCGGAGGTGGTATGGGCTGTCTTACAAATCCTGTGCTATATCGTATCCGTTGTTACTACGCGATTCCGTAACCTTGCCGTCGTTCACGCACAGATTGTGATGGATTTATGTGACTAGGGTTTCCTCTTTTGATGCTTCCAGTTTCAGGCCAAGGCGCCAGGCGTCAATGTCGGGAAGAGGCCGGGCGCCGCGTCGTTTTATCGCGGATGGCAGGGGCCATCCTGATGTCCGTGTGGTCGAGGATCGGAGGGGCCATACTGATGCCCGTTTAGTGGAGGATCGGAGGGGCCATGCTGCAATCCGTGTGGTGGAAGATCGCAGGGGTCATCCTGGCATTCGCGTGGTCGAGGAAGATCGGAGGGGTCATCCTGGCATTGGCATGGTCGAGGAATTTCGTAGGGGCCATCCTGGCATTGGCATGGCCGAGGAAGTTCGTAGGGGCATCCGTGTAGTCGAGGATCGTAGGGGCCAGCCTGCCATCCGCTTAGTCCAGGATCATAGGGGCCACCCTGGCATCCATGAAGGCCCATCTGTGAGGGTAGCTGCTCGTCCTCACCCAGCTGTTCTAGAGGAAGAAATTGAGATGCAAGAGGTTGAGCTCCGGAGACTTATGGCAGATCACCGTGTTCTAGCTGATGAACATGTAGTATTGCAGAGGGAACTACAAGCTGGAAAAGATGAGATCCGTCACTTGAACATGATAATATCAGACATTAGTGCCAAGAAGGAAGCTTACATAAGTGATCTTGTTGACAAGAGGAGGAAGCTTGAAACAGAGCTTAGAGCAAATGAGCCTTTGAGAGATGAGATTGTGCAGCTTCGTGTTGAAATTGAGAAGCTCATTGCTGTGAGGAAAGAACTCTCTACCAAGGCTGCATCTCTCGTGCAGGAGCTGTCCAGGGAAAAATCCAGTACACAGCAGATACCTATGCTCACAGCAGAGATTGATGGCCTTCGACAGGAACTAATTCATGCAAGGTACACCTACAATCTCGTTTGCTGGACCTGACTCTTAAGTACCTCACTAAGTTTAGAGATTTCAAACTTTTTAAGATCTCTTCTCTCGGTTTGTCTTCTCACAGGACTACATGTGATTTGGAGCAGAAGGGGAATTTTGAGTTGGTGGAACAAATGAAAGCAATGGAAAAGAGTATGATGTCAATGGCCCAAGAAATTGAACAAATGCGAGCTGAATCAGCTAATTTTGAAGCAAGACCGTGGGGCACAGGTATGCTGGTTGGACAGCAATATTTATTTAGATTTGAAATTGTATTTATGCAATTGGTACATTTGTGGTTTGTATTGGCTAAAATTACAATGAATTTGATGTCCATTCTATGAATTCCATGAAGTTGTGCTACATCCTGGAGCACTTTTCATGTGCTGTTAAAAACTTGACTATCAAACAATTACTTGGTTTGGTTGTTATTATTGGAATTATACTCTGTAAACAATATTGCCAGAATTTTGTGCATGTGCTGTGTTGATCCCCACTCTAGCCCTAGGAGCCTTTACTTTCGATATCTAAATTTACTTTTGAAAGCTTATCTAAGGTTCTCATGAAGTGAGTTTATTTTTCCATTCGCACATACCACACAACTTGGGGTCTTATATTCCCAAATTAAGATAGGACCTGCACTATGTTCGATTCCTTCTTTCCCATCCTGGATATGATGTCTGCCTAATGTTGGCTAAGCATAACATATCTTCATAAATTTTCTTTCTCCCTGTAAGCGTATCTGTTCATCAAATTGTGTACCTAAATTCTCATTGCTTCTCCCCATAAAACCTATCCTTCAAAACTAAACTGTCATAGGTTTAGTCTAGGAATATGTGTAGCTCTCTTGACTGGTGGTTGTAGTCATTCTGCTATTTATTGCTCAGATGAGGAGTGCGGTGAACAGCAGGTTTCTTGTTATATAATTCACAACAGCTGAGCTATTGATGTCATATACAGTGAGAAACCTGCAACTTTTTACATAATGTTTTCATTGAATCAAATCATGTACCTAATTCTCTTTGCTGCACCGCATAAAACATATCCTTCAGAACTAGACGGTCGTGCGTTTAGTCGAATACGTGCAGCTCTCTAGACTTGTGGTTGTAGTCATTGTGCTATTGACAGCTCAGATAAAGAGCACAGTGAACAGCAGGTTTCTTGTTATATAAGTCACAACAGCTGAGTTATTGTGCCATATACAGTAAGAAACCTGCAACTTGTTACATATTGTTTTCTGGCAACATTAGGGAGTTGGGACTAGTTGGCGAGAGTAGTGACTGTAAGTTGGCAACATTAACTATAGACAATCTTTCTTCACAAGTTAAGTGGGCTATGCAGGATGGCAGGAATGCTGAGTCTGTTTAATGGCTCTCTTTTTTCCCATATCCTCATCTTTATCTTAGGAATAGCATGTGATGAGGGCATACAGAATTTTGCATTGTGGTATTGGCACGCTCACATTATTGATCATTAAACCTACATATGCATTTAAGGTACTGCAAATCCTTATGTTTCTAGGGTAATATTTAGTCAAGATGTGATCATGTGGAATGTAACAATAGTTTCAAAGACACCTATTGAAAAGCCATGCAAAGCATAGAATGTGTAAAAGTCTGTTGTTTCCAGAATCTACACTAAACATGCTTAGCTTCCATTCGTTGGTTTATCATTTATGTTTCAAATTGAGACACAACACTGGTATGAACATAATGGCGTGAAACCCTGGAAGATGCCATATTGCCATCACTGTTTGCAACACAAGCATGTAATCAATACACTTTCATGCTAATGTCAACCTGTCAACTACTGCTTAGCAACATGCTATATCTCAAATTCTCAATTAATATTGAACATATGTTTGTTGCTAGTACTAGATATACTATAGATGCACCTGCGTGAACCTTGGAATTTGCATATCACATTTTCTTTTTTTAGCTGGCAAAATGATACTTATGGTATAACTATATGCGTAAAACATATATTTTAAAAATTATTATACATAGAGCTGGTTCATATCCTAACTATGTGGGTTAACATATTTTAAAAATTATGCATGTAGCTGGATCATATGCTTATTGCTGACCCTTCTTGAGTCAACAACTCTTTCTGCATGCGAAGATCTCAAAAGCAAATCATGCTACATATGTATTGTATATGTCTAAGGAGGCAAGACGCACAAAAATTAAGTATGTTCCACAACAGTTTCTGTAAAAATGCTTATTGAAAAACAATTATGTTATTTTCTGTTTATAGAAAACTACCAATTATGAGTTATTCGTGCAATACATACTGTACATGATTTGGATGTTTTATTGTCCTGATGTGCAACTAGATTTAAGTTTAAGACCTGCATAGTGAATCAGCAATTCTCCAATCTCCAACGGTCTTAACTTTCCATATTCGGCCTTCTATATGCCTCAACATCACCATTGTTTAAAGGCAATAAAATATGGGGAAAATCTATTAGCATGTCTTTCACAAAGGTAAAATGAGGTCTTTTCCTTGTCAACAATGAGTGTATAAATCATTATTTTAAGAATTAAGCACAACAGAGCTAGCCTAGATAGTGCTTTTCTGCAAACTAGAATACTGTCCTGCCTGAAACAATATTCTCTGTCAGCATCACCTTGATGTTGACAATTTATATTTCTATGTAATAATGTAATAAAATAGTTCTCATTTATGTTTACTTGCTCTTTAAGGTGGAGCATATGGGATGAAGAGGAAGCTGAATAGCCCTGATGTGACCTTCCCTACTTCGTATGTAGATAATCACAAAATCCATGTGGTATGATCTTCTAAAAGATGAGAATATGAGTTAATTTCATTGCTTCCTTATTAATCAAATATGATTCCTCATTTACTATTTTTTATCAGGGAGTTTCTGAGATAGGTTCTTCACACCCTCCTGAATCTTTATGGGGCTCATATGACGCGAATCGTCTTCAGTACCGTTAAGACTGTGGCTGCAATATATTTCTGGGAGAAAGAATCACCTTCTAGGTGTTCTTTTTGAGGGAAAATCACCTTCTAGGTGTTAATGCTTATATCACATGGTTTAGAATATCTAATCTTCTTACTTTTCTGCATCACAATCCAGACTTGTTTGAGTGCCTCTAATATTTTCCTTTCTGTGTTTATATAAAATATTTTCCGACAATATCCTACTATCGTTTGCATTTTGGTTCCATTGTTATATATTGTCAGTGCAATGTCCATGTTTCCAGGGTTATATGGATCTATATGGCTGGGAATTTGGACATGATATTGTGATTTGTCAGAGTTACTCAGATATGCTCCATATGGAGCATACATCCTGAATTAGGATCTTACCTCCTACAATCCCTAAAACCATAATGCTGTGGTTAGGTCTATATCTAGTACCATGGGTCCATGTTTGTGACTTTGTGTTAGTTTTCTTCTTCTCAACTTTGGCCTGTAGCCTGTGCTGTTAAACTCTGGGGGGTGTGTACCTCAACAAGTTATGCATTTTTTATGGGAAGACAATTGGTGATGTCTCTAAAATACCCAGAGTTGATTTTGAAGGCTTGTTAAAGTTTGGTTACTTATTAGAAAGTGTTGCACAGATACTTTGTGCAAATCCTACTTTTAAGCTTTTCTGAATCAGTCAGATTACTTATGTCTTTTGGCATATCTTAGGTCAATGGGTTCAGTCTGGTGCCTGATGCCTTAGGTTGTCTTCTCCATCACAACATATCTGGTTAGTTAGAACTGGCAATTGCAGCTTTGGATCAATTCTTACTTATGTAGAGGTTGATCTAGAAACTCTTTTAGGCTAATTTGTGACAAAATGGACCCTACACTGATGATTTTTGTGCCACCTGAGATCAGATTAGTACAGACTACAGTGTGTGCACCTGCATACCACTTTTCCACTTAAATAGATCAGGTTAGTACAGACTACAGTTGATCTTTTTTTTTCCCCCTTTTTACTCGCTTGATTAGATACAGTGGCAGGCCAGGCTGCTGCTGCTCCACTCTTTCAAACCCTCATTGTCTTTGGGCCTTGGGCTTTGGATGGAGCAGGCTTGGCCTTGGGATTGGGCCGGAGTAACCCAGGGAGCTGCCTGGCCTGCCTGGGTGCTGGTTCCACTTTTGGTTAGATACATACCTTTGTGGCGGATTTATTACTTGTTGAGTTGGTCCTGTACTGGACTGGACTGTTTACTGGCAGCTTCTACATCCAAACCTCAATCAGCAGTTCAATTTACCATAAGTGGACTTTGAAAACCAAAAGTCAGAAACTATGAAAAATTCTGATATTCTGATGTTAAACTGAACATCTTGGCACAAGACTAAAGTGCTTCTGCTAAATATGTGGTTTAGCTCGTACCCTTGTGAATAAACTTCTGGAAAGGAAATGAGGTGCCATGGATGCCCTGCTGTCTTAGTTTTAACCTGATGCTAGAGTTGCAACAAACCAACATGTAGCTCCTTCTGCGAGATCATCCATGTCTACCGTCTTGCTGATAGAGAGGTGATTATGCCTGCCTCATTCTGTACAAATGTTAGTGAGAGCTTCAAGGCATGACATTTGGATCACACTAGGCAGGTTGCTACATCTTTTGCTTGCTGGGACTCATGTTATGGTGGTTCACTACTAAAACAATTTCTGGAACCATATAGGATTGGTTGAGACCTCCAGGGACTGTCATTTGCCTGATCCGTTAAAGGCCATATCTATTCAACTTTATTATTCATTTAAATAATATGGTGGTGCTCAGTGTTCAGAGTATAGGTTGATCCAGCTATCTGTGTTAGCAACCTTTTTGCTGGAGAATAAGATGTTTCACACTTGCACAAATGTGCAGTCATTTTTTGACCCATGGTATCTATGGATTTATACTGTGCACACCAGGCATGACCAAGTGAGGATATTATCGTGCCTGAAACCCTGAACTTTATTAGCTCTTTGCATTGGAAAATGGGGAGAATGCTTATTATTACAGTGTCTTATGTGATGGTAGCAAATAGAAGTTTGACACACACTAGGCATGACCAATTGAGGATATTAGTGTGCTTGAATACCTTAACTTTATGAGCTTTTTTCGTTGGAAAATGGGGAGAATGCACATTATTACAGTGTCTTATGTGATGGTAGCAAATAGAAGTTTGACACACACCAGGCATGACCAATTGAGGATATTAGTGTGCCTGAATCCCTGAACTGCATGAGCTCTTTGTGTTGGAGAATGGGGAGAATGCACACTATTACGGTGTCCTTATGTGATGGTAGCAAATAAAAGTTTGACAAATTCGTCATTATAATGCTCATAAAGTGGTGTATATGAATAGAAGCTGGCTGAAGGTTGTGGTTGCAGGATATTAGTGTGCCTGAATCCCTGAACTGCATGAGCTCTTTGCGTTGGAGGATGGGGAGAATGCACACTATTACAGTGTCCTTATGTGATGGTCGCAAATAAAAGTTTGACAAATTCGTCATTATAATGCTCATAAAGTGGTGTATATGAATAGAAGCTGGCTGAAGGTTGTGGTTGCAGGAGCTACAACTATTGCAAATTTTTTGCTCAGGCTGTTAGAAGGTGAAAGAATGGCAGCATTTTTGTGTGAAGGCAACAGATGGAAGTTTGATGTTTTTTCTTCCTTGGATGCCTTAAAGCACAGTTGAATATAATTTGAAGAGTTTAGTTTATAAGCTTATATGGATGTGGTATTTTTACCTGTGTCAGGCCCACCTAAAATTAGCAGGCTGAACTTGATCATCCCATGTATAGAGTTCATGGATGTTAGTTATTTCGGTGCTCCGTGGGATACAAGCGCTTTGCTAGCTGGTAGAGAACTGGAGATCACTCTGGAATGGGTTAAATTGTTACCTGAAGTTCACTGAACTGTGTGATACCTGAACTGAATTTTTTGTACTGGAAACTTTTTCTGGTTGTTAGAAAGGGGAAAGAATTCCAGCATATTTGTGTGACAGCAGACAGATTGAAGGTCTTGAAAAAAGTTTTAACTCAGGTAGCAGATTTGAACAGAAGCTGGGTTGGAGAGTTTAGTTGATAATTGGACTTTATGGATGTCCTAGGTCCATATTGAGTCCTAAACGGCTGGACCTACTTAGGCCATGTACATAGCTTATGGAATTTTGGTGCGTTGGTACACATGGAATATAAGTGCTTTGCTAGCTTGTGTAGATCACTCTGGGATGCTTAACATTGTGGAGATCATTCCAAAGTCGTATTCAAATGATAACAAGAATCTGGGGATGGCTTACCGACCACAAGGCAAGTAGTTTCTCCATGTACAGCAGAAGTTGTACTGACTTTCTGTCTACCCTTTTAAATAACCATTCCTTCAATGCAACTTTTGTGACCTCTAATAATATATATTAAATTTTAAGAACCACATTAGTTTATCTACTGTAGGATGTTTTTTTCAGATAGAAGATTTGTGATCCAAGACCTTGATTCCTGGATCATTGCAATCATGCCCATTGTGTTATGAACCTTTTTTTTTTTCCCTGTTGGCCTTCTTGAAACTTTATCATAGTGAAACTGGTACATATGCCATTGGTTGAAGAAGCCTGAGTAGCGATGACCCTTGTCTATGTTCTTGGAAACAGCCTCAAGTATGTCGATTTATTGTGACAAGTAGACTTCACGCAATGTGGCTTCAACATCTTTAGGAATTAGGATTCATTGTTAGCATTTTGGCAACTGATAGTTTTTTTACCAAGAGTTTTATAAGGACGATCAGTCTTGTCAAGAGGTTGCAAACTACTGCTAATGACTTCGGAGTAAAGGGATAGTGATTGAGGTGAACTAAGGTTTTAGAGCCTCCTCTTGGATTGCCTCTATTATGGCAATGTGTGTTGTTCTAGGAACATGAACAGTTGATGTTGAGTCTGTTGGACTTCTTAAAATCATGTTAGGATGGGATGTGGCTGTACTTACATGAGAAAAGCCGATGACATTTGAACCCTACCGAACATGTGTAATACTTCGGTTCCACATGTGTAATACCTCGGCCCGTTGAGATGTGTGCCCGTGTAGCCCATGTGATTGGTTGTGGTGGAATAGTACCACCTTGCTAATCTAGAGAGATTTGGTGTAGCATATTATGTCTGATAGATCTGAACATAGAACTTCGAGTTAATCCTTTTGGGTGAAGCAAGGTCAAAAGCCCAAGAGTGTTGCTATGCATGTGTAGGCTAGCCCCATATGTGGATGGGGCTCCAAACGAATTTGGCTGGGGTGTTATAGATGGTATGCAAGAATCAACCCGCGCCGTGCGTGTGCTTGTGGGCTTAGTGGGTCAGGCATATGGCGCATGGCATGTGTAGGACCGGAATGGTCTCACGACATGCGATATGGGCTGGCATTGGACATACGGTCGTATACCGAAAAATATTGGACATTTGCCGCATATGTGGTGTGCATACGAGGGCATCAACCCATTAAGTGGGGGGTGTAATACCACGGCCCGTTGACTTGTGTGCCTGTTTGGCCCATGTGATTGGTTGTGGTGGACCCAAACATGCTAAGAGATTTGTAGTAGCATATAATGCCTGATGGACCCAAACATAGCACTTTGGGTTAATCCTTTTGGACGAAGCGAGGCTGAAAGTTCAAGAGTGATGCTATGCATACATGGGCTAGCCCCATAGTTGGGCTGGAAGCAAATTTGGGCCAGAGTGTTGTACCATGTCTGCAAGTCTTGGTTTTATGCAGTACTGCATGTCACTGTTTCACTAATGGAATAGGAAACAGTCAATTCTTCATGGTTAATTGCTCTTTCATGTGTGACTCTATTAGTTGTGGAGAAACACTGATATGGGCTGTTTCTGTGCCAGCTGTGATGAAGATGGATGTGTAATGTTGGATTTACTACTGTGTGGAGATGAGTGTTCCTGAACAGAGATTCATAGCACACTTTGGAAAAATGCTAAGCTTTGTAGTTTGAGATTTTCTTGTTTCATTTTACTTCTATGAACCATAAGGAGGCATACGCAAGTTATATTTGAGAATGGTATTAGGATGTCTTGTAATCTCACCATAATTGAATTTTCCGAGCTCATATTCTGATAGAAAACAGCATCCTTGTTTGAAGTAGAGGTATCTTGAATCTGCAAGAGGATTAATGAAAGTTTCAAACACTTGGGCATTATCTCAACTAGTGTTTTAAATAACAGGATATAGTGGTTTTCACTCCTAGAATGCTAATTTATGATTCAACTTACTGTTATAGCTACAATATCTAGCAATAAGTAGTGGCTTGCTGTAGCTATTTGCAGATATCCGCGCTATGATCCATTATAGCTATATTTTTTACAATTTATTTCCATATTCTATGATAAATTCATATTGCAAAATAGTAGGGTATATTTTTATGTTTTGACTTTGTATGTCATGATAATTTCAAAAAACAATCTTTTAGTTTCATCTATTTACTTAACTAGCTAATTTCTATTTACAGGTTTTTCATTTTCATATAGTACATTACATACACACATGATAGCATTTTTAGCCGTGTTACTGCTATACCTTGATGATCGTGAATTAAAGCATTTATTTTAGCTACTCTATGAAATGGCTATATATTTAGTTTCGATTTGCTGTAAATGATTTAGATATCTGTGATAATTCAATTTGTGATATGAATAATCATTTTGATCTGCCATACTTTCAAAAACCTTTTTGCTACTGAAACTTCACTAGAAATCACCGAATCCCGTTTAACTGTTTGACTCAATTCTTGTAAAAAGCGATGACTTTCATCGCATATATGTATTATGTTGAATATGAACTTTCAGTATAATGCTGTTGCCAGATAAAGTAAAATATTCACAGGAAATATTAACCTTCAGTATAATGCTGTTGCCAGATAAAGTAAAATATTCACAGGAAATATAAACCTTGAGAATAAAGAGCACAAACACATGCTGCCGAGAATTGCAAATTGGGTTGATATTTCACCTATTTATTTATCCTTCCTCAAGTACTTAACTATGTTTGAGTTTCAGTTTAGTGTTTACTTTGTGCAACCCTTTTTAGCTTTTTTGTTAGATTCATGCTTACTGCCTTACTGGCCTGGTGGGGTATAACTGCATTAAGTGGCTGTACAATGCTCATCACAGATCCACATTATAATTTGTATTAACTGTGCTGTTTTTATCCTACTATTGCGTTTTATTATTTACTGCTGTGCACCAATGATGTTCTATTATTTTTTTCTGTTCACGCTATTTATATGACTTATGCAGTTGTTCGTTTTGCAGATTGAATCTTTAATTGGTCCTTTTGTTTGGATAAAATATATTCCATGTTTTTATTGATGAGAAGAAAGGAGCAGCTACTGCAAAAAAAAAAGGGCTACAACTGCTGCCCTGTCAATGCTGAATGTTCACTCGCAGATAACTGTTGCCCCTTGGAATATACTCCTTAATTAAAGCAGAAAAGCAACATTTGGACATCTTGAAGATTTAATGCATGAAATGCCTTGCAAATTGGAGATGTGAGCAAATGCTTAACCTTAACCAAGGAAATTAGAGGAGATGAAATGCCTTACAATTTGGAGATGGGAGCAAATGCTTAACCTTAACCAAGGAAATTAGAGGAGATGAAATGCCTTACAAATTGGAGATGGGAGCAAATGCTTAACCTTAACCAAGGAAATTGAGGAATGGTAAGTGTCTACCAAAGCAACAATTGATGGTCATGGATGTGTGGTGATTGGATTCAAATTTGGAGAAAGGGAAATAGATATCACTTTTGGTTGTTTGGAAGCCCCATGTCATTGCCATGGTAATTTCCTTCATATGGAAGTCAAAATATAATTTACTGGCAGAGAGGGCTTATGGCTTCGCCAATGCTGAAGTGAGTTGGCCCTTCACGCTTCCATTTTTTGCATGTAAAGAGTATTTAGCTGTCTCGCCATTGGTTCCAGAATAAATCACTATTGTGATGTGAGTAATTGGCTAGAGTCAGCATCTGGATGTAGTAACCAGTTTAGCCAGCAACAAAAGCTTGTAGAGCCATGGATGCTTGAGCTGCCAGCCTGCCAGGAATATAATTTGCTCTCTTCGATTGCTGCTGTCAGTGAAGAACGGTAATAATCCTCATCTGGGGAAAAAATTTGTTATCAGTAGAGGTAATTAAGGCCGAGTCATGGCACTATGGTTATGTTTTCAGCTGGAACGTTGCTTCCGACATTCCTTTGGAGCTACCAACACAGGCCACTCCGGAAGATTATCACATGCCGTCATTGCCTAAGTGTCATTTCACCTCACCTCTTTGCATTTCTACGTTGATCCTTATCGTCGGCATGCCACAATTGACCATTTTCTGCTAGGATCTTCCATAGCGAAGCTAAGCACTTTTTTTTCTTGGGACGAGGGTGTCGGTTGCTAATCGACGCCAATGTGGGTATCCAAGGCAGTATTAGTCAGGTAATTAAATCGACTCTAGCCTCTGGTTGATTCTCGTTGTTCTACCTTTGAGGATGGAAGCTACGTGCTTTGCATAAGTTGATTTGCTGATGGATTTATAGGAAAAATTTTGTTATTATTGGCTTTTGTTCGTCATGCATGCAATCTAGAGCAGCTATTGCATTTTATTGCCACTTTGATGATCTATGTTATGGCACACATGGTGATCTATTTGGTTTATAATAATAATAATCAATCTAACTGCTAGTTGGCTGTTTGATTCATTTAGGCCCTTTGATTCGTGGTTTGGTTATGTTTAAAAAAACTTTAGAAAGCCCACCAAAAATTAATGCTGAATGGTCTATACAGCCATGATAAATTTTAGCTCAACTGAATAAAATCAAATCAAACCGCGGATCAAAGTAGATTGCTGATAAGCATTTTCTTTGACAAGTGTGCAAAACAAAAATGATATTTTCCACATGGCTTAGGATCATCTTTTATACATAATGGAATTTAGGATCATCTTTTATACATAATGGGGAATGGCAACATGTCCAGTGTACATGGGGGTTTCCGTGTAAACCCGTGTACACCAACTAATAAAAGTCATGAAAAATTATGAAAACATATGTAGATGTTCTTTATTAGTTGCTCTACCTATATATAAAGTTTGATGATCAAATTCATTTTTTATTAAGAGTTATAAAAAAAGAGAAAATAATGATAAATTTGAATGTTTTAAATTGATATAGTCTTTTTTTTTTGTAACTCTTACTACTGAATGAATTTGATCTTCAAACTTTATACATAGGTGGAATAAGTTCATTAGAACACTTGCAAAAAATTTTCAGAATATTTCATGACTTTTGCTAGTTGGTATACATAGGGTTTACACCGGAATCCCTGTGTACATAAGATATGTTGCCTAATGGAATTACTCTTCGCACTAACTAGGGTGCATCATTACACAACCAAGAGTTTACAATCCAAAAACCTTTGAAACGAGACACACTACAAGCTATCCTAGCCCAAGAAAAAGAAACAAAAATGTTGCTGTGTATCGACTTGGAAGCCAGCCCGGCCAATCATGCACACGCGCGTGGCCCGAAACGGACGCTGTGCACGGGCAGCTGCGTGCCCATGCTACCTCGACGTATACAACCGTCATCGCATTGTTCCCTTCCGCATGGCTAGGAAGCGCGCGGCTCGATTTTGCTGGTAGCATCGGGTCGGGATGGGTACCTCCTCGCCTGGTTTCTAGACCCGCCCTGACACGTCATGCGGGCTGTGTCAGTCCGACCTATTTGGTTTCAACTTTCATGTGCCGTCTTCAGAATTGAACCGTTCTCGGATTGGCCGAAAAAGCACAGCCTTTCCCAGGACTAAACTAGGGTGCCGTGCATCTTCATGCATGCACGCAATGCATGCAAAACCGCGACGCCATTGGTGCGCCTCCCTCCACAGACCACCTTGTCAACCTACGGCCGCCACGTTCCATACGTCCAAGTGGAGGAGCATGCCTCGTGCAATTGGCCACGTACACTGCCACCGTGCACGTCGCCCTCGGCCGTGAGTCACCCCTAGACCATGTCGGCGCTGCCGAGCCGCACCTCTTGCACGCAACGGCCCGTGCCTCGTGCTTCACGTCATTTATAGGCTTACTCGAAACAAGGAGCGTGCTTCGCACGCTGGGCTGCCTTCATATGCCGTTGGTGATCCTGGCAGGCTGGAAGGGATAAGTTTGTTGCCATTAGGCTTTTGTAGTGTGTTCAGAGGAAGACTAAAGAGAAGCCAGGCAACGCCCTGCAAAATAAGAACAACCGGCATTCGTTTTATAGATAGCATGCATAGATCAATTATGTAAAGACACAATAAAAATCAAAAGAAATGTTATGTATTTCAATTAAATATAGTTTTCCCCTTCTACAAAAGGGGTAGAACTTGAAACAACAATACGCCAGCGTAGAAAAGTAGAAATGTGAGAAATTAAAAGACCAACTCAAATTTGAATGTTCATTCTATAGATCAAATTTGATACATATTAAGGGCTGGAGGTAGGGGCATGACATGGGATGTGATGGATTCCATATAGACTTGGATTAATCACAGCTTCGTACATTCTCACCACGAGGGAGCAATAGATCGTCAACAATAAGACATGGCAAACTAAAGACACTGTACAATAAGCAGGCAGGCCAAGAAGGCCCAAGAAATAGACCCAAATGTGCAACTAAACCAACAACACATTATAAGGCAAATTAGAAAGAAAAAATGAAAGGAAAAGAATGTACCGATAACTCAATGTAGCAGGACATGAGGTCATTTAATGTGCACAATTTGAAACACATCATGAAGGGAAAATGGTATTACTATCTTATACAAAGCGACGAAAGCAGCAGTACACTTTTACGTAACAGTATGTATATAGGAAATGCACGTTAGCTGTTTATTTTATAAACTTGTTCCATAATTTACGATCTTTTTTTTTTGTTTTCAAACAGAACACAATATAGCCTATTACCGTACACATACAGAGGCATGCAATTGTTTTGCTCTCCAGATACTTAAGAAAATGCAAATGAATAAAGGCCTTTTTTTTGTAGGCACCCCACCTCTAGCTACCATCTTCAGAATTACATCCATCTGGCATCCGCATCAATTAATACTAACTACAGTGCTTCAATACATTAAAGGTTTTGCATCAATAATATATGGCCAAAATAGCAGTTACCTCTTCCCATTTATCATCACTGTTAGGCCCACAATAGCATTGCAAAAGATCATAGAACTAAGCATGATATTGCAGTACATTAGGAAATATTTAGAAATTATTAATGCCATGCCAAATAAGTGATTACCTGTATTCAGGTTTAAATATCAACAACAAAGGCTAACTTGCAGCAGCTCCCATCCAGCACCATAAGTGACATCTGACCATTTGCCAGACAATACCTGTGCGAATTCATAAAAAATATGTAAGAATGGCTACTAAATCTAAACATTGTGAAGATATAAATAAGTGTGAGTGAATTTTATCAATGGACTGGAAAACAAAAGGGACAAACCTGCAATGTTTAGGCCAAGAAAATTACGTCCTGTTCTAGAAATTCTTGAAGCATAAATGTTTGAAGAAAATTACGCATCTATAAAGATGAAAAGGGCTATATTGCGCGAGACGGAGGAACCGAAGGGCGCGGGCGGAAATTTCCATAGAAAAAGTTGAACTGGGCGGGGACCTCAACGGGAAATTAGGAAATATTGGGGTTTTTTTTGTAAGATTCACGGGGGAGGGGCAGCGCGTGGGAACGTTGAGAGCACGCCACGCGGCTGGGTGGGGCATACGATGCGGCAGGTGGCGGTAGGTGGCAGCGACGTGTGTCAGGGAGGTTAGAAGAGGTTGACGTGGCCCGATCTGGCCCGTCCAAGATGACGATTGGACGGCGGAGAAAATCTGGGTGACGTGGACACAGTGCATGAGCAGATATAGGACCAGTTAGCAGGAATAAGGAGTTTAAAAATAAAAATGCACAAGCTTGCGAATGCCGTCGGATACTACTATGTGATATTTCTAGAGTAGGTGGTTGTGCTTCTAGCAGGAATTCGTGAGTTTATCTTGGTCCTTGATCATGCGCCGAGAAGATGTGTGCATGGTTCGACCCTTTCTTTTCATTTGAAAAAAATTAAAACAAAGCAATTCAGCTGTTCTTTTTCCTCTTAATGCCAAAATGAACAGGTGCCAATAAATTTCACTAAGATTTTAAAAAAGAGCGGCCCAAATCATGACGACAAAATTATCATTTTAGCTATTTTTATTTCTTCTACTTTAAATAAAAAGCTTTCTTTCTTTTTCTCACTGGATTGGTCGGGCCAGGCACCTCCTGGTGTAGACACCATCAAAGAGAGGAAGAGATGGAGAGAATTGCGCCAGAGGCGAGAGAAAAAAATTGTGAGAGGGGGAGAGGGAGTTGTGAGAAAGGGAGAGAGCCGCATGAGAGAGGGGGGGAAGTTGTGAGAGCATTAGCAATAGGGCCTAATAAGTTAGGACAATCTAGTACTATATCTTTACCTAATAATAAAGAGAATAGAGTTTCCACTTTTTTCCTTCCTATTTCTTCATCTGTCCGTCGTCCGTCCGAGCCAAGTCTTAGCCGTGGACCCGTGGTTTCCTTGCCATATGGCCGAGACAGAATTTCCCCAAGCCCGCACCCCCCGGTCTCTTCGTCCCTCTCTCTATCTCCTACCCCCTCCCGTCTTTCTCTCTCCCTCTCCCTCCCATCTTCAAGGCTCGTTTGGGAGAAAGGGGGAGTACACCCCGGGGACAAAACTCCCTCGTGGGATTTCAGTGGCTCGATGAGATCCTTGCGTGCTTTGTTTCCCCGGTGAAAGGACAGCCAAACAGATCGTCGGGGCTTGCCTCAACCGTAGATGTTGCGTGAGCTAGAGCAGGAGGCAGGACGCAAGCAGTGTATGATTGTCTACCGTGTAGAACGGACTGCATCACAGGTGTAGAAATAGACATCAATGAATTGACTGCAAGACAGCAATACAGTTTGCTAATCCAAGCACCTAAAAAATAGAAAATTAAGAAAAAATAACTTTTGAAGACCTTGTCTACCCTGTAGAACTTTTCAGAAAATGTAAGAAAAAAGGTACAGGGATCTCTGCAGAAAATGAAAAGCAATAAAAATGTAAGATTTCAAAATCTACAACTATGATATTTTTGTTCGTCATAATAGAAATATCTCTGCAGATGAGCTCAAATGAACTGACTGCATCACAAGTGTTACTCAAATGAACTAACTGCATCTGCACCTGGTAGTTCATTAACAGAGATGCAATGTCTAATTAATACAATGTCTCAAATTATCAAATCCATGATCATAAAGGAGCCTTCAATGGGATTCTCTTTCACCTGCATCGAGTGATGTCAAAATTTCTGCCACAAGCTGTGACATCCTCTATTTTGTCGTATGCCACTTGTATTTTCAAAAACATTCAAATCAAGTAAAAGGGAATTGTTATATACAAAACCCTAGTTTAAATTACTTTTATTTAGGTTTAAAGCCAAAACCCTAGGAAACACTTTAGGAAAATTCTGGAAAAATTCTAGTAATTCTTTGAAGCTATCATCAAGCAACCCTCCAAGTTTCATGCCCAAATTCCAAAGCTAGCTTGTGATTCCTTAAAGTTTTGCCGTTCTGCCGGGAGCTCGTCAAACCAATAAAATAATGAGCGAACGAGGGAATCTCTTGCTCAAATTTGGAGGGGACCTTTTTGAAGCCTAATCCGAATTACCCTCCAAATATTAGCCCAATTCAGCAAAGGAAACTCTATTTTCTTGATAAACAAGGCCGAAGCATATCTGAATTCTACCCGGATTAGAATCGAGTCCTAACCCAACACCTGTTAGCCCAAGGCCTAGCCCTGGTCATCCTTGGCAATATATAAACCCCCCAAAACCCCTGTCCTAAGACCCCCATCACGAAATCCCTCAAGTCCCAAACCCTAGCCGTCAAAATCCTTCCCACCGAAACCCTTTTCTGCAGATCCCTCTCGGTGTTGTGCCCAAACCGAAGATTAGATGGTGCCATGTTGTAGAGCTCGTCGAGACGATCAAGATGCATATATGGATCATCCAATTTGGCCAAGAAACGAGGGAGATATGGCTCGCCGAAATTTCGGGCGCCGCCGCCGACATCACCGCCGACAGCCTCGTCCGTCGTGCCCCGCCCCGGATCCGCCATGAGCAACCAGCGCCTGCCACCTGTCCCCTCCCGCCGCCAGCCCGCGCCCGCCGCGCTGCCCAGCGCCACCACGTCACCTCGCGATCAAGGCGTCCGTCCGTAGCGTCTTTGCCACGCGTCGCCCTTGCCCCTCCCTCCCGCCACGCCGCGGCGTGTCGCCACCGCATCAGCCGCCGTCGCGCCGCCCAATCCCACACCACCACCTGTCCCGCCTGTGCTGCCGCGCGCGCCGATCGGCCGGTTCGGCTGGTTTTTCATCGGTTAAGCCGGTTTATTTATTTCTGAAATTTCTGATTTTCCCAAGACTTCCAGGAATTGTTTCGGGAGCATCCGAACTCCAAATTAGGTGATTCCAGAGCCATTATTTTTCATAAATCCCCTAGAATTTTATATATTTTATTGAGCTATATGTTCTGTTGATTGTTTTGCTGTTTCTTGCACATATGCATATACGTGTAGATGTCCGTGTCCGTGTTGTTCGGGAGGATTGGAGGAGCTGTTCGGAGAAAGTTCCAAGACCCGGAGTACTACCAAGGCAAGATAGTTGCATCTTGCTCTCCCAATTTACAAAACTCACCCGTTTATTGTTTTTATTTTTCTCATGCATAAAATGATGGGAAGGGTAGAAACCTAATATTCACACTGCGTCATTGACCCTGTGAATTAGCCATTTATTGCTGCCTTATTTATTATTCCTAGCCTATCCTTGTGCATAGATGCTAGTGCTCATGGGTTATTAGTTGTTAGGTTCTTCATCATTTATTAATCTTGTGACTTGGTATGATTGGAGATGCTGAGTTACTTTAACCTAATCAACTAAAACCTACATAGCGTGTGTTGACTAAAGGTGGCATAGTTGGGTGGTTTTGTGGAATGTGGATTGTGTGGAGGTAGTCACCTTGGTCTAAGGACTTTGGACGTGTGCCAATCCAGCCAAACCGAACAAGCGCAACCATAAGTGCTAGCATTATCATGTCGGCCAACATGTGCTAGTCCTGGTTTAGTAGTTAGGGAAGACTGTTAACACACTTTACTTTGAAAAGATCGGGCTGCGGTCCGTTGGCTCAAGGGGGGCCCGAGTGCTAAACCTTAGAGGGGGTATCGGTGTTAACAGAGGGAACTAATGAATTGCCTTGTATTGTTACTTGGTCTGGGCTCCTAAGGAAGAGCTAAGATGCAAAAGTACCACTCGGCTTATGGGTAAAGTGTGCTACACTCTGCAGAGTTAAAACTATCATGATAGCCGTTCCCACGGTTATGAGAGGGGAGGTAGGCCGTACATGGTAGTCTCATATGTTTAATAATAACCTGATGGGTTGGTTTTGGTTTTGAGTATTCGAGGCTTGTGCAGTTTTGCAGAGGGGCTTTCGAAGCCGAGCTCTGTTTGTTATCTTGGGAGTCTATTCATCTTATCAAGTGTTCAACAAATGTTTTCACAACATTTTAATTAATATTGACTAGAATAGGTGTTTATGCAAATTAACCATCCTGTTCTTGTTATTATCCTTGCTGACGGCGTGTTCACCGCTCAACCATCATGGATCACACCTGGTCGATTTCTATCCTGCTAGCCTACCCCTTTCGATTCGATTGAGCACAGGACACGACAAGAAGAGCAACACACGGATTACCTGTGTTCGGACCCCTTGCGGGTAATAGTCCTACTCTGCTGAGCCTTAGCTCTCTTGTTGTTGTGGTTGAATGGAATGTGTGTACAGAGTGTTTCGAATGCACGTATGCTCGTGCAACGTACCCCCTTCCCTCTCTCTCCTCTCCTTTTATACAAGCTTTGAACTGACGGAGAGAGCCGAGGGGTAGGCGATCTGATACTCTTAGTATCTTGACGAGACACGACAGAGAGACGCAACGTGCTTGCCGCTTCACGCCGGGCGGTGCAGCTCTCGCGTGCTTCGCAGTGGCCATCGACCAAGACAATCCACCGGTGAGGTCATGCGGGTGGGGCCACCGCTTCCTCCTCGGCGGGCGGTCATCTCAAGCAAACCTTCTCTCTGCCGGTCAATTCTTCTGCGCCCGGTGATGGCCGCCCAATCTGCGAGGGTCATCAGAAGCGGTAATCATTTCTTCACCGTCTATCCGCGCGATGTCGTATTAATCGCGCGTCGCCGCAAAGATGGAGAGCCTTCGACGGAAGACTCCTTCCGCAACGCCTCGCCACGGGGGCCCGCTGATGGGGGGCCCTATATCGCGCGCCGAGGCTCGCCAGCGCGCCCGCTTTGGTGCGTGGGGCCCTCGCCGGCACCGATGGGCTCGCCCACATCGGGGCGTGGTCGCCGCTTGGCGTGTGGGGCCTCGCCTAGTCTTCTAAGGGCTCGCCACGCTGGGACCTTGTCGCCCGCGCGCGTGGGGCCCGCTTGATGCGCCAGGGGCTCGCCCGCACGCTGGGTCTGACGCCACCGACGTGTGGGGCTCTCGCCGGCGCCACGAGGGCTTCGCCAGCATGGCGGGGCCTTGTCGCCCGCTTTGGCGCGTGGGGCCGCTTGATGCGCCGTGGGGCTCGCCCACACGCTGGGTCTGATCGCCCGCTGGCGTGTGGGGCCCTCGCCGCGCCACTGAGGGGCTTCGTCCACGCTACCGGGGCCTTGTCGCCCGCCTGACGCGTGGGGCCCGCTTGATCTTTACAGGACTCTTTGCACCCTGGTATTTATTACACCGACAGTAGCCCCCGGGTCCGCCATGATACGCGAACCGTCGCACAGACACTTTTTCCGTTTCTCTTGCAGCGGGAGACGAATCGTGGGGGGCCCACCTCCTGCAGCGGCCGTACGCCTGATTCTCCATCTGCGCACGATCTTTCTTGGGTAACCGCGCCGCTTTTCGCGGGAAATCGAAACGCGCGGGGCAATGATGGCGCGCGCGCGCGTGGGGCCGGAATCCAAACCGTCGCCCTCGCGCGCCTTGCTTATAAATACTTCTCTTGGCGCCGCGACCAATCCTTCCGCATGCTAAGTCCTCAAAACTGCCTTTCACCTTCTCCGCTGCCACAGAGCCCTCTTCGCCGCCGCCACCTTCTTTTTTCGCCAACTCTTCCACCGTTTTCCATGGCGCCCAAACGCAGCAAGGGTCACCGGGGGGATACGCCATCATCTGGGCCAGCCTTGCCTGCTTCCGCCACCGACGAAGACATGGTGACGCGGTTTCAAGTGTTCGTGCCGCCATCCTCCCCCCGGTTCCGCTGCGGCACCATTGCACCACGCCCTCGCGACGGAGAGATCGTGACCTTCACCTGGGCGGTTCCGCTGGGGCACCATTGCCTTCTACGAGATCCAGGCGGCGCACCTTCCCCCCAACTCTATCGTGGCCCTGACCATCTTCGTCCACCTCTGCGAGATGTTCGTGGGGACGATGCCGAACCTCCCGCTCTGGCGCCGGCTCTTCGCGCTGCATGCGAAGCCGCGCTCGGGCGGGGCCATTGGGAGCTGCTACTTCACGCTCCGCGACGCCGCCGCTTTCATCGGTCGCGATCAAGTCCAATCGAAAGATCGGCGCGGCATCGGTCAGACGCAGAAGACTCCGGCTGCGACGATCTTGTTCTCCCGAGGGTCCCGGAACCCTCGCCACCGGGATCTATGCTGACGACTCGGGCGAACTGGAAGTGATGTTTGGGCGCATCGCCGAGCTCGCCGAACGGGCTCACCGGAACCCACGCTGCGGTGGATTTTTTGCGCGCCGCCTATGCCCGCTCGAATAATGACACGCCCCGCTGGTTGTACTATGGCGACGCACGAAGTCCGCGTCGCCCCTGGAGGTGAGTGCTCTTTCACTCTCTTTTTTGGATCCCTTGTCTTTTTGCCAACTCGCGATTTTCTTTCTTGTTCACCCAGCCGCAGGGAACGTGCCGGACGACGTGCTCCGGCAGTGGCTGGTGGGACTTCTGTCGCTCCGTCTGGCAACACTTCGCCGCCTGCGAGCATCCGCCTCTGCGATCGATCCACTGAGCGCAACCAAGACTTGCGCGCGCCCCCATGGAGGTCTCCGGTCCGGCGGTCAAGTGGCGGGGACCACTACAAATCGCGATCCGCCTCGGCAACGCGCCACAGCTTCCAGGCGCGGCCGCCGCTCCTGCCGTGGCGGCCGACTCCGACCGCGCTCTCGGGAAGTGCCGCCTCATCCTTGCCGACGACGACGACGATGAGGAGGGAGGGGCGAGCCCAAAGAGAGCGCGCCCTTCAAGCCCTGAGCTTCGGCCCCCTCCTCCGGCCCCGCCGATCGGGGCTCTGCCACGACGCTGCTTTGCTCCGCCACCGGCGAAAGTCGGCGACTCCTCGAATCGGGCGCCGCTTGCGCCGTTTCTTCTTCCTTCTGCCGCGGCTTCTGCGCCGGCACTTGCCGACTCATTGTCTCCGCTGCTGGCGCTTACCGCTTAACGCCGCTTGGCGGCGCCGACCGCGATCAAGCGCCACAGCGCCTCCGCAACCAAGCGGCATGAGGCTGCCCCCTTCAGCCTTCGCTTTCGAGGCGCGCCGCTTCAGGTTGGCTTCCTCTGCACTTATGTACATTTCGTGTTAGGGTTAGCATGCTACGCGTTTTCGCATACCTGAACCCTGCCTCTGTTCATCTTCGCTGGATAGAGCGGACGCTGGCGCCTCGAGCTCCATCCCGCACAATCCGCCAGCCCCCAGCTCGCCCGCGGCTCCTTTGACGGAGACGAGACCTCCCGCCGCGGAGATCGCGCCGGAGACGAGGCTGAGGGACCCTCCGGCCGTTGCCGCTACTGGCGCGAACGCCGTGAGCGCCGTCGCCGCTGATATTGAACGCTCTGCTGAAGCACTCCGCGCCCGCCCCACACTGGCGGCGCGAAAGTGCTCGCCTCGGCGAACAAGGCGCCGCGAAGCGCGCGCGTGGTTGAGGAGGCGAAGCGCCGCGGGAGGCGGCGATCCGCGAGGCTGCGACGGCGCAAGCCGCCGCGCTCTCGGCGCCAAGGACGTCGAAGACCTCGCGCGAACATCTTGGCGCCTCCCGGTGCTTCGCCGACATGTTCTTGCGCCTACCTACCACGCTTCCGGATGTCTTGTATCCGCTGGTGTCACCTGCACTCCCATTGGAGGAAACGCGGCGGCCTTGATATCTTTGGCGCCGTGGGCGAGCTGGGGCGCCTTGCTGAAGCCGCCGCGCCGATCGGCGCGGTCGATCGAAGATGGTCGCCACGGCGCTCTCGAAGCGGCGCGGTTCATCCTGGGCAACTGCCTCGCCCAGAACGCCGCGTTCGACCTAGGCGCCGCCACCAGGGAGCCTTCGCGCCAGCTGGACCGGATCGAAGAGTCCCGGGTCGAGCTCGCCGCCAGCCGCGTCTCGATGATGGGCGGCGCTGCTCCAGCAGAGGGCGACGGAGATGATGACGAGTAGACAAACCCCCTCATCCTGTTTTTGTCCTGTACAAATCCCGTTCATGCAGACTTTTTGCCCTTTTGTCACGAGTCTCGATCAATCTTCGCGCAAACTCTTACTTGCGGAAAGAAATGGGGCACCTGACCGCTAAAAGCTTTAGACAGAATGTTCTATTGAAAGTGAGCGTTTTTTCCTTAGGCATCAGGTTACTTTAACCCTTATGGCCTCTTGGCAAACCGACCTTAAACGTTGCGTGGCGAGAGCTTAGCTTCCGGAAGTGGTCTAGACGCCGGTGCCGCCGTTGGCGCATTGCCCAGACCGAGCCGACACACCAGGCTAGAACCCGCCTTCCGTCCGCCTCGCCTCGCCCAGCCGCAAGTTTAAGCGTTCGCTCTTGCAACTAAGGGGCCTTCAGCCTTAAGTACTTTTTCGCTACCAGTTTTCAACAGAATGCCTTCTAACAGACTTTTTGCGGCTAAACAACTGATCGCCAAAAAGTTTTAGACAGAACGTTCTGCTGCAAGTGAGCGCTTTTTCCTTAGGCATCAGGTTACTTCAACCCTTATGGCCTCTTGGCAAACCGACCTTAAACGTTGCGTGGCGAGAGCTTAGCTTCCGGAAGTGGTCTAGACGCCGGTGCCGCCGTTGGCGCATTGCCCAGACCGAGCCGACACACCAGGCTAGAACCCGCCTTCCGTCCGCCTCGCCTCGCCCAACCGCAAGTTTAAGCGTTCGCTCTTGCAACTAAGGGCCTTGACCTTAAGTACTTTTTTCGCTACCGACTTTCAATGAATGTTTTCTAACAGACTTAAGGCGAAAAAGAACAGATGCCCGCGGAGAGACAGAACTTATCTTTTTATTGAAGATGGCTTTGTACAATGCACCAGCCCCCGAGGCGAGCGGGGAAGGAGGAAGACCTCGCCGCTCGGCTCCAAAGGAAGGCCAAAAAAGCTCCTGGAACAGCTACCTACGGGTAGAACTTCCTCAGCTGCTCGACGTTCCAAGTGTTCGCCAACTCACGACCATCCTCGAAGGCGAGCCTGACTGAGTCTGGGCGGGAGACTGAGACCACCTTGAAGGGGCCCTCCCACGGGGGAGACAGTTTGTTGCGCCCAGCCTGCGCTTGGATTTTGCGCAGGACGAGGTCGCCCACTGCCAGTGTCCTCTCACACACCCGTCTTGCTTGATAACAGCGCAGTGCCTGCTGATACCTGGCGGCCCGGATCGCCGCCCTGTCTCTGTTCTCCTTCAGGAGATTTACTTCATCTTGACGCCGGTCAGGGTCTCTGTCTTCGCTGAACGCCGCCACCCTTGGGGACCCAAAGGCGAGCTCTGATGGGAGCACCGCTTCTGAGCCATACACCAGGAAGAAAGAAGTCTCGCCGGTGGCTCTGTTGGGAGTTGTCCGCAGCGCCCACAATATGGTGGGAACTTCTTCCGCCCAGCGCTTGCCGCGCTTCTCCAGACGGTCGAAAGCCCTTGTCTTGAGTCCTCTGAGTACTTCCGCATTTGCCCGCTCCACTTGCCCATTGCTCTTCGGATGTGCAACGGAGGCAAAGCACAGTTTGGTTCCCAGCTCTTCGCACCAGTCTTGGAAATCGGCGCTCTTGAACTGCGCGCCGTTGTCGGTGATGATCTTGTTGGCGACGCCGAACCGGACGAAGATGCTCTTCATGAATTTTATGGCAGCAGCGGACGTGATCGCCGGGACGGGCGATGCCTCCACCCATTTGGTGAACTTGTCGACGGCGACGAACAGATGTGTGTAACCTCCGGTCGCCCGCTGAACGGGCTCAGATGTCAAATTTCTGCACCGCGAACGGCCAGGAGAGCGGAATGGTTTGCAGCACTTGGGCTGGTCGGTGGATCTGCTTAGCATGAAATTGGCACGCCGCATCTCCTCACCACTCGAAGGCATCACGAAGGCGATGAGGCCAATAAAGCCGTGGCGGAAAGCTTTCCGACCAACGCCGGCCTCAATGGCTCCCGCACATGCCTCCATGGATCTCAGAGAGAATTGCACTCCTCGCTTCCCGAGTGACGCACTTCAGTAGGACCCCATTTGCGCTCGGCGTCTGAGTCCCCACCTACTAGGGCGTAGCACTTGACCTTGCGCGCTATCTTCTCGGTAACGCGTCATCGTCGAGATCACTCCGTCCCCGCAGTAGGCTAGGATCGATCCATCCACTAACCTTCCCGGACGAAGCGTGACGGCGTTACGACATTGTCGCCGACGACTCCGCTGGCTGGCGTTTCCGCTTTAACCGCCTCGGCGCTTCTTCGCCTCCTCCCTCCAACCGGGAGTCAGAGCGAGATCGGTGACGCCTCCTCGAAGTGGCAACATGCGTCGAAAAGCGCCATCCCCGCCAGAAATGGCGTCACGACGGACGCCGCGTGAGTCTTTCTTCAAAACCCGGCCGAATAGGTGCCTTCGACGAGGCAATGGGGACGATTCGTCCGCCATATAGTTGTCGCGGCGAGGGCGTCTGCGAAGCCCAAACCCTCTAAGTGCCGCTCAACCGGCGCGCACCTCGCCAGTAGGCCGCCATGACGGGATCCGAGGTGAAATCCTTTCACGCTGGTTGATGACCAGAGAGAGTCGCCTTTACTTGCAAAACCAATGCCCGTGAAGCCACCACGAGCGGCGAGTAATCCTTCATACTCCGCGACGTTGTTGGTAGCGCGGAACTCCAAAGACCACCAGTGCGGGACAATGTCGCCGGTGGAAGACACGAGCGACACCGCCCCAAATTTCAAGCCGGAACGAACCGTCAAGAAGAGAGTCCACGGCGAGGATCGACGTCTTCGGCTTCTGCGTCGCGGAGTCCACTCACGATTTAACTCCGCGAGCTTGCCCTTTGATGGCCGTTCGGGAGCGAATTTGTGGTCGAACTCCGCCACTCCATGGCCCACTTGGCGTCGCGCCCGTCGCCTCGCGGTTGAAGAGGATCTTCCGCAAAGGTACTTGGTCAAGATGGTGATCTCTCGCCCCTGAAAGTAGTAACGCAGCTTCCGGGACGCCGTCAACACGGCGTAGAGCATCTTCTGGTGCTGCGAGTACCTTGTCTCGGCGTCGTGGAGGACTTTACTGACGTAGTAGATGCGGCGCTGAACACCTTCTCTTTTCGCCACTAGCACCGCGCTGACCACCTGAGGGTTTGCCGCGACATAAAGGATCAGCGGCTCGCCCGGGTTCGGGCGACCAACGCAAGGGGAAGTGAGATACTTCTTCACCGTCGAACGCCTCCTGCGCCTCCGCCATCCACTCGAATTGGTTGGTCTTCTTGAGAGCTTGAGTAGCGGAGACTTTATCCCCAGCGAGCTATAAAGGGGCCAGGAGGTCAAGCGACCACGAGCCTTTGCATCTGCCAAGTCGTGTCGGGGCTTCATGTTCTCGACCGCCGCGATCTTGTCGAGTTCGCCTCAATCCCCTCGGGAGACGAGGAAACCTAACGGCTTGCCCGGCGAACGGCGAATACACACTTCTCGTGGTTGAGCTTGATGCGATGACTTTCTTAAGTTGGCGAAGGTTTCTTCCAGTCGCCGATCAACTCCTCCGCTTTTTGGATTTCACCACGGTGTCGCCGACGACACCTCCGTGTTCCGCCCTATTTGGGGGCGGTGAGCGATATGCATGGCCCTCTGATAGGTTGGGCCCGTATTCTTTAAACCGAACGCCATCCTTGTGTAGCAGTAGACGCCCATGGGAGTCACGAAGACGGTCTTGTCTTCATCTTCTTCGGCTATGCTAATCTGGTGGTACCCGGAGTACGCATCCAGAAAGCACAGCTGCTTGCACCCTGCTGTGGAATCGACGATGAGATCAATGCGGGGGCAGCGGGTACGGATCCTTCGGGCACGCCTTGTTGAGATCGGTGAAGTCCACGCACATCCTCCACCGCCGGTTGGATTTCTTGACGAGGACGGGGTTCGCGAGCCACAGGATGGGCGACGCGCGCGAGCGACCCGCCCTCAAGAGCTTGTCCACCTCCTGGCGGATAACTTCTTGGCGCTCCACCGACTGCTTCCGGACCTTCTGCATGACCGGTCGCGCGCCGGGGAACGTCGTCAATTTGTGCTCAATCAGCTCCCTAGGGACCCCAGCCATGTCGGATGGTTGCCACGCAAACACGTCTGCGTTAGACTGGAGGAAGGAGACGAGCACGCCTTCCTATTTGGCGTTGAGAGAGGCGCCCACCCGAACGGTCTTCGCCGGGTTTGACTCACTTAGGGAGACCGCCTTAACCTCCGCGGACGAACCGGGGGAGGCACGGGTCTTCCGAGGAGCTCCTGAGTCGCCTCGGCCTTCTGGGCGCCGATCGCCCCCGCCAAAGTGAGAGCGTCCTTGTCGCAGCGGAGCGCCTCCGGGCGGTCCACTTTCAAGACGATGGGGCGGGCTGACCCCGGGATCTTCACCACCATGTACGCATAGTGGCAAACCGCCATGAACTTGGTCAGCGCCGGCCGACCCAAAGTGGCGTTATGCGGAGGTCGAAGTCCGCCACCTCGAACTCGAGCATCTCGGTGCGGAAATTGTCGGAGCCTCCGAACGTCACCGGAGGTCGACGCGCCCAACGGGGCGGACTCGGCCCGGCGCGATGTCAAGAACGGAGCGTCGGGCGAAGCTCTGCTGCGAGATCTGGGCGCCTTGGCGACTTCGGGAGGACAGGAGGTTAAGAGAACTCCTCCGTCGACCAGACCCGCCCTAGCTTTACATTCGGACCGTGGGCGCCACCACGATCGGAGATGTCTAGGGCGGCGCAGATCTTGGTGGGTGATCGGCTCGATCGAACGCGATCGGTTGCTCCGACCACGCTTAGCGCCTTCGACCCTCGCCAAGCACGCGGCGGCGACACTCTCTCATCGCGACGCTTAAAGCTAGCGTGGGACGGATAGGTGGCGATCCGCCGTGGATGACGGCAACCGGCTCCCGCTGCTGGAAGCTGCTGCCGCTTTCTTGCTTGCCCTGCCGCGCCGGACGCTTGTTGCTTGCTCATGGACGCGCTTGTCCACCAACTTGTTGACGACATGGCAATCCGCCAAGTCGTGGGGCTGATGCGGTGAATGAGGCGAAAGCCCCGCTCCACTCGCGGGGGCGGCGGTCTCGCCGTCGTCGCGGCCGTGGGGCCGCCGTGATCACGGCGGTCGCTTCGCCCTGCGAGACCGTTTCGCCGCCGCCGCCGCGCCTCCTCCTCCTTTCTTCTATCCGCCGCGCTTCGCTTGTGCGGCCGCCGCCGTCTTCATCGTCGTCGCCGTCGTCGTCGTCGCGCTCGGCGGCCATGACCTGTCCGGTCTCGGCCGCCTTACGCTTCTTCTTGTCCTTGCCGCCGGGGTTTCTCGAAGTCCCGGCCTCGCCGCCCGCAGCTGTCCCCACCCGTGCCGCCGGGCGGAAGCGAGCCTCCGCCTGGAGGGCGCACTTGTGCGCCAGGGTGAAGAGCTCTTCCGTCGTCTTGATCTTGCGGGTGGCCATCTTCTCCTTGACCCTAGGGTCTCGGGCGCCTCTCCTGAATGCCGTGACAACGGCGTCGATGGAGATGTCAGGAATGGTGTTGCGGACCTGACTGAAGCATCGGATGTAGTCGCGCAGCGACTCTCCCTTCTTCTGCTCCACGTTGTGGAGGTCGTCCTCGACTCCGGGCTGCTCGAACGTGCCCTGGATGTTGGTGATGAAGAGCTCCGAGAGCTCCTCCACGACCCCACGGACTCGGGGCGTGTTCATGAGCCAAGCGGGCTCACGGTGAGGACTGCAGGAAGTAGTTCGCAAGAACCTTCCCGATCCTCCACCGGCAGATCACGTGGTGTAGATCTGCAAGAACTCGTCAGGATTGGTGGAGCCGTCGTACTTCTCGATGGGGGTGGGCCGAAACCTCTCCGGCCACTGGACTCGACGCAGCTCCTTGGAAAAGGCGCGGCAACCGACGTCGGGAGCCTCCTGCTCCTGGACGCGGCCTTCGCCTCGCCGTGCCTGCCGCCCGGATGGCGCCGAAGAGGCACCTCCTTCCTCGGCGGAGGCAGCGTCGCGGGAACCCTCCTGGTCCCCACGGGTGGCAGCATCGGCGCGGTCGCGCACTCGATCGTGTCGCCTGCGTAGCTTGTCGCGCAAGTCTTCTCCGTGCCGCAGATGGCGGTCCTCCAGGTGGGACCGGAGGTCTCGCCGCTTCTTGCCTTTGCTGGCGAACCCGTGAGTCGCTGCTTCGTCATCTGGCCCCGCTCCCTCCCGCCATGAGATCTGCGAGAGGGGTGCGAGGGCAAGAAAGAACGGGAAGAAGCGGAAACGCCGGTTCCCGTACCTCCCGAAACTTGCACCACCGCGGCGGCGCATCGACATAGCGGGCGGATCGCCACCACGGAGCAGCCGGAGTCCGGAGTCACCGCACCGGTGGGTTGTCGATGAGGGCCTCGCCGCATGGAGGTTCGTGCTAGGTGCACTCCTCCAAGGCCAGCGCCGCTTAGCTTGGCCGGGCGATCGCCGCCTACCGATCCACCACCATTGCTTTGCCGACGCGCCGCGCGCTCTAGCGGCCGCCTCGATCCATCGCAGATCGCGATCCGCCATTCGATGAGGTCAAGAGCAGAATCGATGCTAGCGCTCCCTACTCGGCGCGCGCCATCGACGGCGTGTTCACCGCTCAACCATCGCGGATCACACCTGGTCGATTTCTATCCTGCTAGCCTACCGGCCCGCTCGATTCGATTGAGCACAGGACACGAAGGAGCAACACACGGGATTACCGGTTCGGACCCCTTGCGGGTAATAGTCCTACTCTGCGAGCCTTAGCTCTCTTGTTGTTGTGGTTGAATGGAATGTGTGTACAGAGTGTTTGAATGCACGTATGCTCGTTACAACGTACCCTTCCCTCTCTCTCTCTCCTTTTATACAAGCTTTGAACCGACGGAGAGAGCCGAGGGGTAGGCGATCTGATACTCTTAGTATCTTGACGAGACACGACAGAGAGACGCAAACGCGCCGCCGCTTCACGCCGGGCGGTGCAGCCTCGCGCTTGCAGTGGCCATCGACCCGCCTGATCCACACGGTGAGGTCATGGGGTAGGGCCCACCGCTCCTCCCGACGCGGCGGCCATCTCAAGCAAACATTCTCTCTGCCGGTCAATTCTTCAGGCGCCAAGGATGTACGGCCGCCCGGTCTGGGTCATCAGAAGGTAATCATTTCTTCACCGTCTATCCGCGTGATGTCGCGACAATGCGCTCGCTCTTCGCAAAGATGGAGAGCCTTCGCGACGAAGACTCCTTCCGCAACGCCTCGCCACGGGGCCCGGCTGCGATGGGGGGCCTATCTTGCGCCGAGGCTCGCCCACGCGCCCACTTTGGTGCGTGGGGCCCTCGCCGCGTGTTGATGGGCTTCGCCACACACCGGGCTCTGGTCGCCCGCTGGCGTGTGGGGCCCTCGCCTAGTCTTCTAATGGCTCGCCACGCGGCTGGGCCTTGTCGCCGCTTTGGCGCGTGGGCCCGCTGATGCGCCGTGGGGGCCTCGCCGGCGCCTCGAGGCTTCGCCCACGCCGGGCCTTGTCGCCGCTTTGGCGCGTGGGGCCAGCTGATCTTGCGTGGGGCTCGCCCGCCTGTTGAGGTCGATCGCCGCCGACGTGTGGGGCCCTCGCCCGGCGCCTGAGAGGGGCTCGCCACGCCACTGGGCCTTGTCGCCCGCCTGACGCGTGGGGCCCACTAGATCTTTACAGGACTCTTCGCACCCTGTTATTTATTACACCGACACTTGCATCATTTATAAGGACTCTTGCTGGGTAGCCGTGTACTCACTATACAAAAACCACGGATATATTTGTTTAGGAGAAAACTGGGTTCCGGGTTGCCCACAGGATCAGGAGGGTTCTGTGCCGGACTTCGCGGAAGACTAGCTATCGCTGAAGGGTTGGATTAGAGAGCATCGACATATTTATTCTTGCATATCATTTGGATTTCCGCTACTCTGAATATTATATTATGGATCTAAACAGACTATTGTAATAAGTGGTTGTGATACAATTACTTTTGCATTATCATAATATTTTCTTAGTTATGATGATTGTGTTGTGATGCTCGATCCAAGTCGCTCATGAGTTGCTAGTATTGATCTATGGGACTAGCAATGGATCATGGGTAGATCCCGGTGAAGCCGGGGTTGTGACACAAGCCTCACCTCATCCACTGTCTCACCACTCATCTGCACAAAAACAAGGAATAAGTTTATTACCGTCTTTTTTTTTTCATTATCCATGATGCAATCAAACACACAATAGCAGATGCTGTAGATCCAGATCATCCACATATCTAAATTCTTTATGTATAGAAAAACTATGAAGAATTGATCCAAAAGGTTCTGAATATTATTAACATTTCACAAGCTAATACAGGTTCTGAATATGTCAACACCAAAGTCATTAGATCTAATACTTCACAGGTACGTTCCTATCTACTGCTCTGCCATTAGCAACTACTTGGTTAACACTTACATCTCCACAGGTATGTTCCTATCTACTGCTCTGCCGTTAGCGGCTAGCCAACTACTTGGTTGATCTGTTCACATTTACATCTACATATGTATACCTGTGTGTTATAAGGCCATAATGGACAGCACTGCTAAATAGTGAAGACAGGGAGATCACATTAGCAAGTCCCCAAACATCAACTAAGCCACCACCATGAATTCTTCTTTGTGTCAGTATAAGTGCATTTTTAACATCTTGACATAAAACTAGGTGAGGTACCCATGGGTAAAACTTCTCCTAGATACATCGTCGATCAAATTGGGAGTTTTTCCCCCAAAATTAGTAGTGCTACAATAGTTCTAAAAGGTAAAACATTAGCTTGGGCAACAAATAGATTAGTTTCAGCAAATTCAGCAAATATGCAGTAAATTCAGCAAGGCAAATAGATTAGTTTCAGCAAGGCAATTGTAGTAAATTCAGTTCAGCTCAGTTTGACATACCTATGCGTTGATCTCACTCCTAATCCAAAGCAACCGAACTGTCGGGTTCTTGGTGGTCAAGAAAATCTCTCGATTGTGCTCGCACTTGAAGAGCCGAAGTGTTTTTGACTTCTCCTCATCGGTTAACTCTTCAATTGACTCTAACACAACAACACAATTCCTAATGGAGAATTCACCACCATCCTTCGTTGTCCCACTGCCATCCTTTAGGATTTCTTCTGAAATCTTCTTCGTTTGATCCTTCTTGAACTCAAGGTAGCTCTCAAGAACAATCGAAATTTGGTTTTGCTTCCGCTTCCTCCCATGACCATCCTCTTTATGTGCAGAAGAGGCAGATGGTTCATTTGTCACTTCATTGGGTTTTTTCGGAGCACTTGAGGTTTCATCTTCTTCCAAATTAATTGTCTCTTGGGGTTGTGCATTGGATGCATCACCAGTTTCTGTACTTTTTGGTGCTGCTATTGGATCTACTGATGTGAAATTCAAATCTTCAGTTGTTGTACTTCCTGTTTCAATGTGTATGAACATTGCATGCTAAAGAATTAAACAAAGGAAATTGCTAAGGAATTAAAATAAGGTAATTTTCTATTGAATGTTTTAGAATAATACCTTCATACAAAGCAGCTAAGGAATTAAACAAAGGGAATTGTTTGTGTTGAAATTTCTTCACCTTTGGATATGCCTATTGAATGAGACAGAAAATGACCATTATTGTAATTACATAGCAGAAATAATTGGCTTAGTTAAGGAATTAAACAAAGAGAACAATCTGAACTTACAACTATTAGTCTATTCCAGATAATTGGCTCAGCGATGATCATTCCAACTGAATCATTCCACCCAATACCACTTTGTTTTCTGACATCTCGTATGAGCTTATAGTTTGCCTTTAGTTCCTTCTCCTTTTCTTGTATCTGCTGTTTTGAAAAATTTGCTGTTGGAAATTCGCTGTTGAACATTTTAGTCATGTTTTTCCATCCTTCGGTTACCCAACCATTCTGCCCTCTATACGTGGAATGATTATGGTCAAGTAGGATATCAACAAGAGCTTTCTCATATGTGATGTTCCATGCTGCTCTTCCTCCTTCTTTGGCCATAGCTACTTTTACCATAACAAAAGTAAGTGAAAAGGTGATCTAAAACAGCAACAACATAAGCATAGTAGCTTAATACTTCTACTAATAATTATTTGTGTAACTCATAATTATTACATTGTCTTCTGAATTATACCCTAAACAAACAAAATTACAGAAGCTTAATACTACATATTAGTGTAGTCCGTCCACATTTGCATTGCAATTTGATCTCGTAGGTTACTCCCAGCACTTGTCTCCAAATTGTTGTGATAATCTACATCATTCCCCACGGGTAAAGCAACAAATTCAGCAGGATCGATAAAGGATGGTTGATGGTCCAACCAACCTTCTTCACCATTTTGGCCTCTAATAATATTATGGAAGGCAACTGCTGCAGCAGGGATCTTAATTTGAGATTCAATGGGGTGAAATGTGCCAACTTTCAGGATCGGAAATCTCTTCTTCAGTACACCGATTGCCCTTTCAATATGGTTGCGAACAATAGCATGACGATGATTGAAGAGTTCTCTATGGTCTACATAATTATTCCTTCGAGATGACCGACACCTCCTCCTAAATTCATTCAAATGATAACGGACTCCTCGATATGGGGCAAGGAAAGATGGGGTGTTTGCATACCCCCCATCAACAATGTAGAATTTACCCTCTGGAACCTGAAATCCCTTGGAAATAGCAGATTGAAGGACTCCTGCATCTGATGCCGACCCTTCCCACCCACATGATATGAAAGTGAAGTTCAGATCAAAATCACATGCTAACATCACATTTTGTGTCAAAGATCCCTTTCTATTCCTATAGAGGGCAGCCTTCTCCTCAGCAATGGTGATGGGGACGTGCGTGCCATCAATGGCACCAATGCAATTCTGTGTAAAGAAAAGAAACTAGTCATAAGAAAAATATCCAATGTTTAAAACTAGACATGCGTGCCATCAATGGCTCACTAATGTGTCTTGTGTGTATATGTCCTCACCTGGAAATAAGGCCAGAACCGATGGTCTCATGCAATCTTTGGATGAGTCTGTGTATTTGGAAGCTTCACAAATCTATTACACAAGGCAGGAATTATGTGAAACACCTCCTTTATTTTCCTATGAATTGTTTCACCACTACGTTGGAAAGTTGTTTGAAGATCCCTGTTAGTGGCGTTGTGAGATATCATGTACATGAACATACCCAGCTGCTCCTCAATAGTGACATCACGTGTGTCAGACAGGAGACCCTCTCTTCGAAGATAGCTCGCGGTAGCTCTAAATATCTCTGGCTCCATCCTAAACTGAGCTAAACACCAACTCGCATGGCCTTCTAAGATTTCCTTGATTTTTTTAGGACCGGTAAGAGAAGACGTGTGTATTGGTCTTTTTTCAGCATAAAGGGAAGAAATCAAGGCCGGAATGAAGACAAGAAAGAGTTCGTCATCTTCCTCTTCTTCTTCGAGCATGAACTTGTGAACTAGCTCCATTCTATTGGCCATTAGCTAGTGTTAAGTACAAGGAAAAAAATACAATTCTGAAATTATCAGATATTCAGAAATTTATATATATTGAAGTCATAAACCTAAAACACGACCTAAGTAGCATCAGATTGGAGTTCCACACCATACATCAAAATTGGTCATGGCAGTAAATCGTCGTCCCAGCAATCGTGGTAAGGACCTCTATATCTCTATGCTGAGCCCCTGACAACCATTTCAAACATGATGTGCTTAACTAGGGTCTAAGAATGATTGTATATGTAGACTGCGAAAAAAGAACAAGCAAATTATATTGCTCTTGGAGGAATATGCTGTTAAAAAAGGGCATGGGGACATTGCAGTATGATTATGTTAATTCTTTAACCTTAATGTGAACAAAGCAGAGCATTTCTGTTTTCAACCTATTGTGAGCTTGCAACTAAATTCCATTATGCACCAATATGAATTGTGCAAGTTGGCCGGATTGAGATGAGATAGTTAATTGTTTGTATCAGGTTCAACCACCAGATTCAATGAAAAAATTATATATTTTTGGCACAATGTGTGTATGAAGTCGGGCAGAATCAGATTACTCTACCCGAGTAAAATTTTAGCACTACTCTCATGTACTCATCTACATCATGATCTATAAGTTAGGAGGCAGACTAGTGAATGACTAAGAGGCAGAGATCCTTGCCAGTAGCATGTACATGTGCTTCTGAAAAGATCAATGCTCCCTTATCTTTGCGCCTTACACTATCTTACATACACCTGAACCATCATCCGTTCCGATTAGTAGCATACTAGGATGAAACTAGAAGCTAATTAACCATAAACAGAAGGGCATGAAGAGGCTTAACCATTAAGTTCTTGTCACATTGCAGCATGGCACAGCAATCAATGCCTTAGCCTAGAGCTCCATTCAACGGTAGTGCACCTCGGAGTGTCCCAGATTTTGCAGATTTTGCCTAAAGCCTAAAGCCTTAGCCTCGAAACAAGATTTTGCAGGGTAGGGGACATGAGATTGATGAACGGACCTTTACTAGTCGGCGGTGTCCCAGAATTGTGGCTTGACAACCTTGTCGTCGACATGGATGCCGTGGGTTCCGCCTCCCAAATTTGCGCCTTGACTCCTCTGCACACCATGTTCCGCCTCCCTCAGCCCGCCGTCACCTCCACTGCCCATGCACCCACACCACCCACCCCACCACGTCACATACGGATCAAGAACTCACAAGAACCTTGCGGAAGAGAACAGATCGGGTCAGATCCGGGGAGGATGGTACCTTGCGGACGAGCCCTTGCTTGTGCCGGAGACGACGATGGTCAGAGGCGGAGATCTAAGGACAACGACGGAGGCGACGCGTGTGGGTAGGGGTGAAAACGGGTAGTATTCGGATATTTCGGATAGTTATTTTTGGCTCGTATAGATACATATACATTATAGTTTTTCTCATACAACTCATATTTTTGTTTTTGAAGTTAAGGTTAATAAAACGAACTAAACGGTTTTTTAAAATTTGTTATCTATTTAATTCGGATAACTCGGATATCTCTTCGGATAACCCGGATATCTCGGATTCGGGTAAAAACTTTCACCCCTACGCGTGGGAGATGGTGAGAGAAGGGGGGTCACGCAGAATGAGTGAGGCGGCGGGTGGCGGAGGCGGTGAGGTGTCGGACGGCGAACGGCGGAGGCGGCGAGACGCGGCGGCGACCCGTGTGGATTGGGGTATCGCCAGACTCGCCCGTCGTCGCTCGCTCAGGAAATATCTCGTGGCACAGAAGGCGATTTTTTTTCCCCTGGAAACGAGGGGTTCGAACGGGAAACGCACGGGGAAGGGGCTTCCAAACAGTGCATCCATCTAGCCCGGGGAACATTCCCGCACAGGGGAGACGAGGGGGATTTGGGCCGGGATCCCGGCGGGGTTCCGGGCTTCCAAACAAGCCCTCAGCCGAATCCCGTCCCGAGCCCTATTTGCTAATCCCCCTCCCCTCTTCTCTCCCCAATCCCCTCGCCGCCGCCGCCGCCGCCGCCGCCTCCTCCTCCACCTCCGCCTCCTAATCCAAAGGTGAGCGACTCACGAGCTCCTCTCCTCGCCGTCCTCCAATCTCACAACTATGGCGAGCAAGCAGAGGCTCGTCTTCCTCATCGCCGTCGCCGCCTGCTTCCTCCTCCTCCTCCCCTCCCACTCCGCCGCCGTCAGCTTCGAGAACTGCAGTGAGTAGCCTGCCTTCATCCACCCCTGCTCTTTGGCGTCTAAATTTGCGTTACGCAAAGTTTTAATTTTTTTTTTCTGTTGCTGCTGCTGCTGTCGCTTGCAGAGGGGCGCAAGGACTACCCGGTGAAGGTGAGCGGTGTGGAGATCAAGCCTGATCTGATCATCCGCGGCGTGCCTGCCATCTTCAAGATCTCGGCCTCCACAGGTAAACAACTCGTATCGATTGAACTAAATTTTCTTTCCTTTGCCTTGTTAAGTCGGGTGCTCTATTGTTATGAATTAAATGTATTTTTAGTAGCGATCTGTAATTCTGCTTATATTTTTATACTCTCATAACCTATAACTTGTATATTTGTGTTCATTCATTGGTATTTAGGCTTAGGGTTTTTTTGTGTTCTGTTTTCTTGGCTATAAGTCTTGTCTTGTGGGCACCATGGTGAATTTTATTAAGGTCTACTCTTAGCGGTTGTGCCATGTGTATGATTAGTGGATAGATGACTGCAGGCATATTTTTAGATCTTAATGTAGACTTCAGCGGCGCTGTCTACAAAATTTCACTGTTATGCCAGCCCTACAGTTTCGATGTTTCGAGCTTGTTGCCATGTATGATGCTATGGAGCTTTAATTCATGCAATGCAAGATAGGGCCTAAAGATTTTAGGAATTTAGGCCTGGTCAAGTACAGAACCATGAATCTATGTCATAACATTTGTGAAGGATGTGTGGTTATTTGTTATGAATAGAGCTCCCTTTTTTTTTTTTAGCAAAATCTCTCTCTCCCTGAAAATATGCTTGGGCAAGGTAGTTTGCTCTTTCCAATGGATGGCTAATGTTGCAGAAACATAACAGGGTTGGCTGAAGATAATGCATCCATTGTGTAGTAGTAGGTAGTTACACATTATACTTCTAATGACTCTCAATTATATGTTGCGCACAACGTGGAATCCCATGGGCATATTGGTTTGTTTTAGTAAGAAATGGGCATATTTAGTTTTCAATCTAGAAAATGTTCTTGATTTTGAAATAGACATTCTTTAAGTGTAGGCATTTGTTACCTACAGGCATGTAGTTCATACATACACGCAACAGCCTGGTGAAGTTTTCTCAGACCATAACAATTTTACTTTTATCATGTGTAGATCTTTACCAGACTTGACCATTTTTGCTGAGAGGTCCTTGATTTCCTTATTAAGATGGAGTTACAAGACAGGCATGGATAAATCCATGAGCTTCTCAAATGGGCAAATTGCTCTAGTAAATTTTGGCTGTCTTTTTAGTTTAGAAAAAAAATTTGCTTGCCTCTATAACTTGGTCCCAAGAAACAAGTGTTTGATTGATCACTGGACTTTAATGGCATTTATCTCTAGATTGTTTGTTAGGGTTCTTTTTCTCTATTGTCGTGTAGTGATAATGTGAGGAGAGGTTTGCATGTGTTTGCATGTGCGAGGTTTTTTTAGTTCTACCGTTGCAACGCACGAGTATTTTTGCTAGTCGAATAAAATAGAAGAGCCTTGAAAATTTAGATGAACGGTGAAACCAAAAGTGGCCGCCGGACTCAATTGGCAGGAACTAGAATTAGCCGGCACGCGCTGGACGCTGGCCCTTAAATTTCTATTCGTGCATGTAGCAATAGGCGCTAGCGTTGCATCCATCGATCGGAGTCGGAGCCACCGAGACAAACTCATCACTAGTCCATCGTCGTCTTCCTTTGGCAGCTCGCTTCGTATCAATCCTCGTACGTCGCCACCTATAAAGCCGATATTCTGCAAGGCACAGGTGACGCGAGCGACCTATCAATCCACCTACCTAATAACTGGTTAATTGGGTTCGTTCTCCCCTCGTTTCTGCATGCATGCCCATGTGCAAGACATAGCCAGTTAGCCACTAGCTAGTTCTGTTCCGTGATGATCAAACGCGTTCTCTTTCTTGCAGCCCGTCGATCTCTCTCTCTCCGGTGCGGGGCGATGGAAGCAAGCGGAGATCAGCCGCCGGCGCCGGCGGAGGAGAAGCGTTCGTGGCCGGAGCTAGTAGGCGTCTCGTCGGAGGAGGCCAGGAGGAAGGTGGAGGAGGACAAGCCGGGAGCCAGCGTGCAGGTCGTCCCAGCCGACGCCTTCGTCACCATGGACTACAGAGCCGGGAGGGTCAGGATCTTTGTCGACTCAAACGACAAGGTCGCCAGAGCCCCCAGGATCGGCTGACAAATTTCGGAAACGTTTTGCAGCATTAATTGTTGTATATGACACGGGGCTATATATCCGAGTGAATAAAAGTGGATTAAGATGTTACATGTCGAAACAAGAATTTAAAATAGGTGATCAAAATCTTCTAAATTCATTGACTAGGGTGCCTCCAATCAAAGATTTATGAACTCTACCAGTAAATATAATATTATCCACGGTCATATAATACTCCCTCCGTTTCAAAATATAAGGCGTGCATGTATTTAGAAAAGTCAACGTTTGTAACTTTTGACTAAAAATTAAGATAAATATATATATGTTTAGTGTTGCGCATGTCATATAGTTGGATTCATATTTGAAAATACTTTTATATGATGTTAATTTTATAGTTATTGATAATATATTGTGAGAGCAAATAATAATCAAAGTTCTGCATTAAAGACCGCGTCAAAAAATTATATGCCTTATATTTTGAAACGGAGGGAGTATTACTCAAAAGCTATGCATAACCTGAACGTTAACATAAAAAATCTTTAAAAAAAAACCAAGAGAAGAATGAGGAAAAACTATATCACCGAGTAAAGAAAATGTATATATCGCCGAGCAAACTGTATATAGGCAACGGGTTTTATATAGCCCATAGCTAGAGGAGGGAGCCACTGCTGGGGCACTGTGGGGCTTCAGCGCCCCGGTAGTGCCTCAATCCCATTTGCTGAACCTGAATTGTTTTGAAAGATCATGCATCTCTCTCCTTCCATTAGTTGTGCGATCGGCGTGGGGTAATCCTCGAGGATTGGAGGCGACGCCAGTAGGGAAAAATCAGTTCATCTTTGAGTTTGATACGGAAGGAGATAAGCAAAGAGTTTTGCTAGGTTCGCCACATGGCCAATGGGTCGCTATGCGGTGGGCAAACATGTTGTGGTACTGAGTATAACCAAGATTTAAGGCCTTCATAGGTGGTTTTCAACAAGATGTCGATCTGGATACAAATTCTAAACGTTCCATTTGGTCTTAGAACAGAGAAATGGGGAAGGGAACCGGCTAACTCCAGTGGAGAAGTAGAATTACTGGACACTGATAAGGGCAGAGTCATAGGGGAACAGCTTCGGGCAAGAGTGAAGATTTCTTTAAAAGAACCGCTGAGCAGAGGTGATAGTTTTTTCTTCTCGAAGAAACAGGAAGGAGTGGTATGATGTAGTATACGACAAGTTTCCGTATTTCTGTTTCTCGTGTGGGATTATAGGCCATTCAGAGTTGGAATGCAAAACTCCGGCACTTAGGGACGAATGTGGAAGGTTGCCTTATAGTGACACAGTTAGGGCTTTGGAGGTGAGGTGGAGGCCATATATTCCAGAGAACCAAAGCCAAGGAGAGAGCTCAAGTAGGAGGTCACGCAATTCAGCAATGAAAGGCTCTTCAGGATTGCAAAGAAACTCTGGGAGTAAATCAAAGGACACCTCAAGCGGAGAGGACAAGAAAACCGAAGAGAAAGGAGAGGTTTCATCTCCTCTAAAGATAAGGGACAAGGGCTTAACAACAAAGAGCCTGAAAATGACAGCTAAATCTTTGCTCCCTACCTTCGAGGGGCAAGCCACCCAAGCTACAAAAAAAATAAAGCCTTGTGAAGGTGGAGGGACTGAGACCTACAGTAAAAAGGACATTTTGATGCTGACTTTTTTAGGGGATACAGATGATGGTAAGGAGGAGGCAGATGTTGTAATGGTACATGAAAACATAAAGGAAGCTCCAAAAGACATGGAAGAAGCGGTCAGAAAACCAAAAAAAACTGAATGCGGGACTGCCGGGATAGTCCCGCGAGAATAAATGAGGATAATGAGTTGGAACTGTCGGGGGCTTGGGAACCGACCAGCAGTTTGTGGGCTTCTAGATGCCCGAAAGCGTGAAGATCCCGACATCACGTTTCTTTGTGAAACTAAGATGCCCGCTAATAATGTGGAAAAGTTAAGGTATGTTCTGGGGCTACCTCATGTGGTGGCAGAAGACAACGTTGGAAGGAGTGGGGGATCGGCTCTTTTTTGGAGGAGGAATATTAATCTTTCCCTGTCAAATTGGTCTAGAATGCATATTGATGTGGAGATCACAGAGGAGGACGGTTCAGTCTGGAGACTGACTGGTATTTATGGTGAGCCAAACCAGGTTAAGAGAGATAGGACATGGAAACTGCTAAAACACCTGTATCACTGTTCCAATTTGCCTTGGGTTTGCATTGGTGATTTCAATGAAGTTTTGGTCCAACATGAAAAGGAGGATGGGGCTCCTAGGAATCCAAGCCAAATGGAAAAAATTTAGAGATACCTTGGAGTTCTGTGATCTATCAGAGGTTGATTTTAAAGGGGATATTTTCACCTGGAGCAACAATAATCACAAAGCTGAAAGTTTTATTAGAGAAACACTTGACAGAGCTGTGTCAAACTCTACCTAGCATGCAAGATTCAGGAGGGCTCTAGTTGTCCATGGAGAGTTTCAGTACTCTGATCATAGAACAATAGTACTCCATTGTGATGCTTATGGCGAAAATTATAGAAAATTCAAAAGGAGACAAAGATTTTTCTTTGAAGCCGGTTGGACTGAGGAAGAGGAGTGCGAGGTAATTGTTAAAGAGGCTTGGGAAGGAAGTGATCAGCCGACAAAAAAGCTAATAAATTGGAGGAAGAACCGGAGAGGGGACTATTCAAAGGAAATTGAGTAGTTAAGAAAGAAATTGGAAAAAAATCCAGAAGAAGTATGGTGACACAAGGTTTGCTGGACCAACAACAGGAGCTAAAGAGTAGAATTAACAAGTTAGAAGAACATAGAGATATCTTTGGGAAACAAAGGAGTCATGTCCTCTGGATTAAAAAAGGTGATAGAAACACTAAATATTTCCATGTTTTTGCCTCTGAAAGGAGAAAAGTAAATCACATCACTAGGCTTTTGGATGATAAGGGTTGTTGGGTGGAAGGAGAACAAGATCTGAAAACAATGATTAAAGATTTTTACACTGACCTTTTTAGAAAGAGTCATTGTGTCGGCGTCTGGGAACCTCGCTCCTGAAGAGCAGCGAGACCACGGACCGGCAGATGAATTTGTAGTTGGTGTGAGGCCCAACGACCACCCTTCTCAGCAGCTCGGGGCGGCGGCCAAGCCTACGGGGGCCAAGACCGCGCTGTCTTCCCAGACAAGGGCTAGGGATGGCAAAAATACCAATGGGTCCGGGTCCGGGTCCCATCTGAGACCCATGGGTATTATATTTCGGGTCCGGGTCCGGGTCCGGGTCCGGGTCTAGTTTTGGACCCATGGGTACCCAGACCCGGACCCGAATTGGAGAGGCTGACAAGTGGGCCACAATATCATGCACAGTCTTTCACTCCCTAATCCTCATCTCACCGCCCAGGCCGCCCCTCTTCCCCCAATCCCACGCCGCCCCCTGTTCCCCAATCCCCATCTCACCGCCCCTCTTCAGTCTTCCCCCAATCTCCTTCCCACGCCGCCCCTCTTCCCCCAATCCCCATCTCCATCCTACTCCTCGAGGCTCGAGCGGCAGCGGCATGCGTCAAGGAGTGGCGGCCAGCAGCGAGAGGTGGCGTTAGCGGTGAGGCTGCAGCGTCTGGGCGGCTTTGCGAAAGCACGGCGGCAGCTTGCAGCAGCCTTGCGGCAGTGATGGCTTGCATAAAACTCTGGCGGCAGCGCGTCTGAGGAGGGCAGCGGCGTGTCGAGGCAGCGGCCAGCAGCGTCGTGCGAGAGAGGCAGCGCGCGGCGGCGAAGGGGGGCGGGCGCATCTGCAGAGGCGGCCGACGAGGTGGTGCCGAGGGCCCGCGTCCTCTCTCCCATCCCTCCCACTCGGGTTGGACCAGACGGCACCCGTTGGTCTGGTACCCCGGGTCCGGATGCAGGTATAGGTTTAGACCGAGAGCAACTTGGTCCGGGTCGGGTCCATTGTTGGTCTCGGGTCCGGGTCCGCGACGGCTAGACCCGGAGGGACCCGACCCGATTGCCATCCCTAACAAGGGCCTGGTGCGACTTGGCAATCTAGGTACAGATCTTTCGTACAGTGGGAAGAAGAGAGGAAAAACAATACAAACCGTGAAGACACAAGTGATTTACCCTGGTTCGAGCCCCCACTGCCGGGTAATAGCTCTACTCCAGTCTTGTTGATTATATGGTGGAAAAACAGTACAGAGGTGCCGAGACCGGGCTTGGAGGCACCGATCCCGAGCTTACAATGGTGATGACTAAACACTAAGGCTACTTGCTAAGGAAGCTTCGGATGCGGGTGTTGCTAGGCATGGATCAGATGGAGTTTGGGGGATCCCTTCGAACGTCCAGGAATCTTCCTTTTATAGGAACGACGGGTCGCCCGGAGCTGGTGCGGTGGGCCCCGCGCCGGTCTTTGCTTTAGTGGTGAGACTCTTGTCCCGTTCAGGCTCTTATGCAGTCCGGTCTGCGAGGACAAGTGGTCGAGTTAATCTTGGACACGTGTTTGTCTCGAGGTTCCTATTCGGGAAGGAAACCTTCTTTAGGGAGAAAGCATTTTCCCTTTATCCCGATATAGCCTTGATCGACCGAAGCGACCTCGCGCCACCCGTTGGGGGCGTCGCGTAGCGTAACAACCATCCGCTGCCTGCCAAAGAGGGCAAACGACAAGACGGGCTGCCCGCGTGCTCTTCCTCGGGCTGCGGGTTCTTGGGGAAACACAGTTCGTTCCGGTCAAGGCCGGAGAAAGTATGGTGGGACACGACAGTTGTCGCCACCTGCCCACGGGTAGGCGGATCACCCGAGGGACCTTCTCCCGGGCTAAGGATAGCCCGGGAGGCACATGGTGCCGCACAGTTTAACTTGGTCAAGCCCGGGACAGCCGCTAGCGGGTTAGGCGAACTGTCTTTAGTACGGCCGGGAATGGCCTCTCGGATCCTCTGTTTGTGCGATGGGCCGGTACGGAATTAGCCCAAGGCCCGTCTTAGGATGGGCCGTTTGCCACCAACAGCCAGCCCCCAAGCCTCGAGCGGGTAGCGTGGCGAGCCGGTCTGAGGTTTTGGAAAAAAAAATCCCCACCACGCGCGACGCGGGAAGATTTGGCTCGGGCCGCATGATGCAAAGCATTGAATCCGATTTGGCGTAAAGGCAGGCGATTCGCCCTCTTGGGCACGATCCTACAACCACCTTGGCCGTTGCCTTCTTTTAAAAGACAGCGCTACGCAGGGGGAACTTGTACTGCAAAATCATCCCCTTTGCCTCTGTCTTCATCTTCTCTCCTTGCCCCCTGTCTTCCTGCCTCCTACCTTCCATCGGAGAGAGTGTTCTGACGGTGGAGAGGATGGGGGAGCTGGAGAGGGACGGCTTCGTCAAGCCGGGCTCATGGAGGCTTCCTGGCACGGACCCGGAGTCAAGGCCCAGGCTGGACAAGTTGGTCTGCTTCGAGAGCTCAGCCTTCTGCGGATTTCGCATGCCGGAATCTCAGTTCATCACGGACTTCTTCGCCTTCACGGAGCTGAGGCCGGAGAACGTGTCTCCGCAATCCTACGTCCACCTATCCATCTTCGCGTTCCTATGCGAGGCGCACTGCGGGGTGCGGCCAACGGTGAGCCTCCTTCAGCATTACTTCGAATTGAAGCCCGTCGGCCACCGCGTGGGTAATGGCGGAGTCTTCTACTTGACCGCGCGCCGATCCCGGGGCGTCCAGTCGTACCCGGAGTACGAGGTGAGAACGAAAATCGATGGTTGGGCTCGGCGATGGTTCTATCTGAGCCGTGGGGGCTCGACCCTAGAGTATTCTTCGGATGCACCGGATACCCCAATCTTCCAGCGGAGCGAACCCCAGCCGGAGGATCAAGTCACGGAGGACGAGATCAAGGGGCTCGTTAAGGATGGTTCGACGGGCTATGAGGTCGTCGTTGGCTTCATCCGGCACCGGATCAGCCCGTTGGGGCGCCGCGTGCGGCGCGTCAGCGACATGGACGGTTGGAAAGATCCAAACCGGGACTTTCATGAAGGTAAGCACGAGCCGCACCCTTACGCTTGATTCCAGGTCGGGGCACGGTGTGACCGTTAGCGATGCCATGCAGGACTCCCGGCCCGCGAGGTCGCGCGAATCGCGGGGATGCTGCTACCTCTAGATAAGACCCCTCGCCACATACGATTTGTGAAGGACAAGTTGTCCGTGGTAAGCGCCCGGAAGGTGTTTGACCGAATTCGTAGCTGCGCGCGCCCTCGAGGCCCTGACGAGTCGCATTATCCGTTTTGTAGCGGACGTGGAGAGCGGCTGAGAAAACCGTTCAGGCCACGGGTTTGAACGAGGGGGACTCGTCGGCGCAACCGCCGGCGGCGCGCCCGCCGCAAAAAAAAAACGTCGGCGGCATCCGGTGAGGCGCCGGCCCCGTCGCCGTTGTCAGGCGAAGAAAACCCAGCGCCGCAATCGACCGTGGCGAGCTCGGCACGAACAAGTGCGGGGATGCGTGCGAGAAAACGTGAGGCGCCTGCGCAGGTAGGCCTTCTCCTTCCGACATGGGTCGAGCGCTAGGTGTTAAGCGGCCTTTAAGCTCTGTTTTGCGCGCGTTCAGGACGCGGCGCTTACGAAAAAGAGGAGGACGTACCGGCCTGTTCCAGGCAGCGACGATGACGAGGTTGTGCTGGTGTCGGGCCCATCGCCGGCGGCAGCGCCGCGTCGAGGACCTACGAGGAAGATTCCCGCAGGTCGAAGGAAGACGGCCATGCCCACGGCAAGCCACGTTGGTGGGTTAGAGACAGAGCCCTTCCTTCGTCCTACGCCAGGGGTGTACGAGGACACCGAGCTCGAGCCAGCACATGAGTTTCCCGTACTGATCGCTACTACTCTGTTTTCGTGTCTGATCGTCGCGCTCTTTGTTGCAGTGCGTAGCGCCAAAGTGGTGGCCGATGTGCTGCCTCCCTCTGCTAAGGCCGTGGCGGCTGAGGACGAACCTGTAGAGCCCAAAGGAGGGTGTCCTGTCGCAGGCGAAGGTGCCGGTGACGAAGGGACAAAACGGTCCAGCCTAGGGAGGGTGCTCCGGTTAAGCGCGACTAGAGGCCGCCGGGCTGGCGGAGTTGAAGGGTAAGAACCAGCCGGTCCGCGGAGGACCATCGTACTGCCTACCAGTGGCGGTACTGGACACTTCACCGGAGGTTGCGGAAACGGTACAGGTCGTTCTGAGCGATCATCCCGTGTGGATCACACCCCTGCGCGTTGAAGGACGCACGGCGCATGGGTGGTGGCCAATCGACCGCAGGGGAATCGCAGACTACTTCAAGACTCCGGTTGGAAAAGCGCTTCCGACGCCTGACCGGCGGATGCTGTTAGTTAACTGGGTTTGGCCGGTCTGCGTGCTGACGCCGGATGGTTGGGCAAGTGTAGTGATGCCTAGCGTGGCTCCGTTAGCGTCTGCGGGCTGGATCTCTGCCACTCCAGAATGGGTGGAGCAGCAGGATGCCGCCAGGTCGCAGGAGGCCGGCCGAACGGGCCTGCCACGTCCGAAGATATACCCCATTCCCGGGCTGGACGATCTGACCGAGCTCGCGGCGCTCAAGCTGACGGCGAACGAGCTAAAAAATGCGCTGGTGAGGGCCCAGGCTCGGCTTAGCAAGGCTGAATTGGCCACGGAGCAAGCTATTACGGCGAAGGCCGAGCGAGCGGCCAAGCTGGAGGACGCCGAGAGGCGGGCGGCCGCGGTCGGGACGTCGGCTTTGCTTTCAGCCACGCCGCTAGCTCCACCAAGCTCCGCGCCATTGGAGGAGGATAGCGAGGAGTCGGTTGGCTGCCCCCCTTGTCACTACAAGAGGCCCCTGACCGTGGGCTCGACAGAAACGTGCGTGGAGCTGTTGGAGCGAGGGCGAAGAGCATGCTCGCTCAAACCAAGAAGGTAGCACCCTTGACCCCGCGCGTTATGCTTAAGTATTGAAATTTTTGCGCTTTGATTTGGTTTTCCCTGTCTCAGCTTTATACGCTTATCGGTTATCGCTGGCATGTCCTCGCTGATGGAAGCGATGGGTGGGCAGTCAGATGATGACTCGGCGAAAATCGAGTGTCTCTCAGCCAGGCTAGCGCAAGCCCGGGCTCAGGCAAAGCGCGCGGATGGGCTAACCGCCTTGGTCGAGGCTCGTGCCACGGCGCGTGTCACCGAGCTAGAGGCCGCGCTACGGTCTTCGCAAGAGAAGGAGCGAGAGGCCTTAGCGATGCTCGCCCAGGCTCAAGGGGCGGAGGCGGCTGCGGCGAGTCGAGCCCAGGAAGCCCGCGAGGAGGTGGACCGGGCCCGGATCCTCTTTGACGAAGAATACAGCTGCAGGGAGGTGGCCTCTAAAAGGCTGGAGGCCGCTCTAGCTGGGCATAATTCTTCCGTGCGAGGGTTTGAGGAAACCTGCAACAAGCTCGCGGCGGAGAACGCGATGCTCCGGGAGGCCGGGACGAGGTCTAAGGCCGCGGAAGAATCGCTCAAGAAACAGGAGCAAGAGCTTATTGAAGCCCGGGCGAAACTGCGTCAGGAGCAGAACGATATGGAGGCGAAGGTGATCGAGCTGCTGCAAACGCGAGGGCGAATTCAGGACTTGGAAACTGAGCTGGAAAAGCTCAAGTTTCAGCGTGGGCTGTAGTTTGACCCGGTCTTCCCTATCCTAAACTCCGCGCTGCGAAAGTGTGTATGTTTTCTTTTGGACGCTGGTTTAACGGATAAACATTGCGTAATATGTGCTGGCCGAAGGGCTTAGCCATTTTCCCCTTAGTTTATTTTGTCAAATCGCGCGCCTTTGTAGGCTCGTGTGGCGCAGCACGTTGTTCGGCCGACGGCGGTGCGTTCGCGAGCACGAATATGGAGGCAAAACCACCTGCGCCGGTTCGCGCACCCGGCCTAAGCCACACGTCAAGCCACGAAAGCACCGCTGGGCTTCATTCGCGTTTGGTGGGCCAGGACCTACGGGGTAGGCCCTGACTCGCGATGACTTCTCCCTCGCCACTGACAGTGGGACAGGGCACGTGTCGTGCGGCGACAGGCGCGATTAGTATTCCGTTAAACGGCGCGTGCGCTCGCGTCTCTTCAGCTCGGGCAGTGGGTTTTAATTGCCCATCTCTTGGCTGGCGGACACTTCCCGGTAGCCAGCGGCCTTTGCGGGCCTTCAACATCTCCTACTTAGCTTCCCTCAATCTTTAGGCCAAAACCCGAAGTTCTCAGCCACCCAGGGAGAGAGAGGAAGAAAAGGAAGAGAGGCAACAAAGGGGAGGAGAATGTCTTCATCGAGTTGGTCGTCGGACGCTAGTTCGGATTACCTTGCAGCTTGGGCGGTGGCAGCAATGGAGGATCTGCCGCGGTGCACATCTGCCGCCGCCGATCCGGCCCGGAGGCGGAGGGGTCTGGCTGAGCCCGTTATCGCGACCCAGCGGTCGAGTTAGCGCGTCGCCCGGCTCAAGCCGAGCGAGGCGGCGGCGGCGATGCGATTGCAGCGGCGGAGAAGAAGAGGCGAATGCGGTGGCGGCGCTTGATCGCTGCCGCGCCGCGTCGCCACCGCACTAGTGGCGGAGGGCGAAGCGCTTCGCCGCACATCATGGCGGAGCGAGGAGATCGAGGCGGCCGCGAGGCCATCGTGGCGAGCCTCCGCCGCTTATGGACTCCATCGGCTACCGGCCAGGCGGGCGCCACCAAGCGCCAGACCGTCTCGAGCCCACGCCGGAAGGGGTGAAGCGGCAGCGAGTCGTCAGCGCGGACCGGTGGGTGTGCCTGGGCGACCCCAACCGCGGCCGACGGAGGAGCCATCCGAGCACGCCCAGGCCGATTGTGCCCGCGCCGAGCCCGCTTTCGTCGTCGTCATCGTCATTGGCGGAGTCCGCAGCTCCGCCGGCTCGTCGTCAGCGTCGCCAGTAGGAGCGGCGGAGGAGTTGTAGGATTTGGGCGCCGCCGTAGGCGTAGTAGCGCGGCGCCCCTTTTGCGGTAGTCCAGAAGTCTGGCCTCCTTTTGTTCTTTGTGTAATCTTCATCCTTGTAAGGTCTTCCTGTGAAATGCAAACTTCTTTAAACAATTTTGCCTTGGTTAATATTGTTCGTTCTTCCTTCCCGTGTGAATTTGCGAACCTGCAATGCGAAAACAGGGGAACAAGATGAGCAGTAACGAAGTCCTGAGTAGAACTTAGGAAATTTGAGCAAACGGATTGCTTTTAGAAAGTTTGTTTTTGGTGCGCCTGTTGACACCCAAATTTGGCACGATTTTACGGTTATTTTGGTGCCAAAAAGAGGGTGAAAAATAGCATATTCGGCCAAAAATTGAGCTAAATCGGCATATAATTGGAAGTCATTGTTGGTTGACCGGCTGGTATTTGAAAAAGATTATTATCGGCTTTTATGCATGCGTATATACACAAAAGGATTAGATAGCCGATCAAAGGAGAGTTTTTATGAGACAATCGGCTTTTGTATATACGTTAATGGAGGCATGGATCGGCTTATATATACACAGACATGTGCTAGTCGATAGTTGATCATGATGAGATAGCCGATTATATTAAAGCCAGATGGAATAATTGGTCATATAATCATATATGGGAGAATCGGTTTATATATGCATATGTGCATGCATGGGAGGTTAATGGCCGGTTGATTAAGTTAATTAGCCGATTATGATGAGATTGCATGCATGTGTGCATACATGCATGAAGAAGGCCAATAAGAGCTTGCACGTGACACACTAATTATGGGCAAGGAACAAGGTTTATTTGCACAATCCTTTTGGTGAACCCGATGTGCATACGGGGAGCATATATGGCATATATGGCTGATTCGGTTTATTTGGAAGAGCAAGCTTGAAGCATGCTACGTGATGATCAAGCAAGGAATATATCTTTAGTCCGTGCCTTGCATCTAATATTAGTCGGTTTGTATGCACGTGAAGAAAATTGGCTACAAGGCTAAGTCTTATTAGTAATAGTATTCGAGTCGGTTTGTATCTAGTCCGTGCCTTGCACGATAAGTCTAGTCGGTTAGTTATTTTAGGAAACTAAGAGATAGAGTCCATGTCGAGTTACCGGATTAGCCGGTGCGTCTTTAGTATAAATAAGAGCTGCCGTGCAGCATGTAAAGTACCCCTCTCTCTATCAATCAATAAGACCTGTTACCCTTGTGCTATGAATCCGATCGATCCTCTCGTATCGGTATTCAAAGTACACGCCGGCGTCTACTGTCTCGATTAAGTTCGATCTCCTCGCCGTCGACTCCATCGGTAGGGACTGTCTCGGTTCAGTCCGATCTCCTCGCCGTCGGCATCGAATACTATCTCTGGTGGCATTCTGCGCGCATCGCCGTCCGCCAGGAGGAGTTAGGTTTCGCCCGGAATTCTATCTCTCGGCGGCATTGCTGCGCATCGCCGTCCGCCGGAGGTGTTAGATTCCATCTCGCTCCATCGGCTCGACGTCTCATCGTTAAGCCGGTCATCGAATTATCGTCCAAGCTATCGTTAAAGCGCCCACCGCTTCGTCGGTGGCTTGTTTGCTCTATCGGCTCTACGCCTCATCGTTAAGCCGAGAATCGGTTTATTTCCCAAGCTATCGGTAAATCTTCATTGCTTCGCCGGTATCTTGCATATCGGTAACCTTGCCGATTGCAAAAGGTCAAATCGGCTGGCACGTCCTTGGAAAGCCCGATCCCCTGTTGTTCGGCGGTAGTTGGTGCCGGGAAACCACTTTTCCGCGTCAACAGCGCCTAATCATCCAGCCCTCGGGCCGTGGCCAAGTCCAAGTGCGATCTCGGAGTTGGGCGCGGTCTAGAAACTTGAGTGACTTAGAAAAAAATCGCGCGAACTCCCAGCCCCCGAGCTTCGTTAGGCTGCGTGATATTGCCTAGGGTGGTCCGACCTTCACGACGTAGGATAAAACAAGCGGATAACTAGGTAGAACAAGGATAACTAGCTTTATACCTGCCAAGGTTGGATGTAACCCGTACGATAGGGAAGACGATCCGAAGCCACAAGAACTTCGACCCGCTGTCCGTGAATCGCAGAACCACAACCCGGGACTAATCCACACAAAACGGCCGAAAACCGTAGAGCACGAACTAGGGGGACCCGTGAGGATCCTTCTCGCAAATCCAAGAGAACTCACAAGAACAAAGGTTGAGACACTCAAGCAGTCTTGCTGCGATTTAGCATATAGCAGAAATGGTTTGATCAAAAGTCCAAAATAGATGGAGTACTTGGGTATTTATAATAGGAACAACCCTCCTTGTTTAGGTGTGAAAGTAAACAAGAAACTAAGAGGTTCTTTTTTGGGGGGAATTAAAGGCTAGCACGAGCAGCAAGGTATATGGACTTTTCAGCTCCTCGCGCAGCTATTAACAGCCTTCACAGTCTTCAGGAAAACATTGATTTCTCCCTCCTCAAGAATGCAAATTACGAGCCGTTTGTTGGAGGTGAAAGTATACTTGATTATCTTTCCAACCATGTGGGCCTTAGTCATGTTACACGCTCAGATTGTCTCCAGAATTGTTTTCAAGTAGACAGTCAGCGTGTGCCCGGCGTAACGCTTGCTCGTCGCGACTAATCTTAAATCGTCCTTGCGATGCACCTAAGTTCAACAAAAGAAGTCGAAGTTGGAAGCACCATTAAATTGTTAAAATCTGGAATGAGACCTAAGTTAGCGTTCACCTGGTCATGAATTTGTTGAGCCCGTGCTCGAGTTATGGGTCCTTGGAACATGGTTGTTGGGATGCGACTATCTTGATCGTTGTAGTGATCGTCTTGTTTGATCACACTTGAGTTTGTGTCAATTTGCTCATTGAACCATGTGATGTCCTCATCACTGCGCAACGGTGCGGGCTTTGCGAAATTAAGGACTTAGGAAAAATTCACGAAACCCCCAGCCCCCGAGCTTCGTTGGGCCACGCGACGATGCGGGCCTGGCGAAGTTAAGGACTTAGGAAAAAATCTGGGCGCAAAAAATCCTTCAGCCCCCGAGCGCTGCGTGGCCCAGGTTAGCCATCCAAACAAACCTGACGTGGGCTTACTATGTCTTTGGGCCGCGGGAATTCCACATTGCGCGGAGATTCACTAGGGTGCGAGAGATCGGCTTATCCCGTCGTGGAAATGCTCCGGAATGCTTTATCCTTAGCCTTTAGGCTTTTGGCCACAGGCTTGCTTGAAATGGTCAAGGCTTAAACCAGCGTGACTCGCGAATGGGGGAAGGGTTTTTTTTTAGTTGAAACGAATTGAAATGAAGGAAACTTACGACCTGATTAAGCGTAGAAGCGTCGCAGAAGGGAGATGTTCCATGCGCTAGGGAGCTCGTTCTCATCCTTGTCAGTAAGGCGTACTGAGCTCGTGCGTGCTGCGCTGACTACTTTGTACGGTCCCTCCCACTTGGGGCTAAGCTTGTTGGAGCCCGTGAGGTTCTGAATTCGTCGTAGAACTAGGTCTCTGTCGACGGTTGAGATATCGATCTCAAGTCGCTAAGGTTCTTTAAAAGTGAGATAGGAGACACGCCGAACAACCACGAGCGACAATCTAGCAGGAGACAAGGGTTTCTATCTGGTTCAGGCCTCTCGAGAGATAATAGCCCTCGTCCAAATTTTCTTATATATCAGAGATGAATACAAGAGGTGGCTCGACGAGACGAACAAGTCTCGGCGAGATTATGGTGTACAGGAAGCAATAATGCGAGGATCAAGTGCCAGGAGCCAAGATGTAAAACTCGATGCCAGGGGGCCCCCCTAAACGCCATAGGGGCCCTGTTTATATAGTGCAGAGCAAACCGACCTACCGAGGGAATATCGGGCCGGGCTAACTATGAGATCGCAACGAACTCATACATGCCAAATATATCCCGAGGCAGATAAGGCATACTCCTAGTCTTGAGGATCACGACTCCTAATCCATTCCGGAAACCAACGTCAAGGGTCTTCACGTAGCCGTCGCAGAACTCTTGTTCGAGTAGGACTCAAACACGAATTCTAGGCCGTTCTGCCGTCTTGACCAAGAGGCATTCGGCGGGATGCACACGGCTGATAGAACCTTCGGAGCTGGGCCCTAGTAGGCTGTTCGATTGGGCCGTCAGGGAGCGGGCCATGGCAATGGGCCGTAATTTAATCCCCGACAGCTAGCCCCCGAGACTCAAGTGGAAGGACTCACTAGAGTGGGGTCATCCTCTTGAGACTCTAAGTCACGAAGAGGGTATTTTTCCTGCTACAAAGACATGTAACGATCGGCCGAACAGGTTAAGTTTCAACCGAACAAGACATGTTCGGGCCCAACAAACACCTTTCGATGCGAGCAACTCTGTTGGCGTCGAGCGAGGAACGACATCTGTCCGAAGCGAGCACTCGGCCCTTCACGGACCTTTGGAAAAAATAGCCGTTAGCGGAACTTCATGATAACTTCCTATCATTGCAAGCGGAAAAGCAGACGACCGTTTTACCCGGCCGTTGCCAGGTAAAAAACTAGCCGTTTGTGACGAAACCGTTGCAGAGCCACTTACAGGACTATAAAGTACCCAAACGCTTCATGACCAGCCACTCTGTTCTCACGCCTTCCTCTCTAAGCCCTAATTCCAACGCTCGACATCAAGCACCCAAGCTCCACCACCAACCTTGCTCGTCCGATCTGAGAAGCGCTATGGCCAAGTTCACGGCACTAGCTCGACCGAGGAGGACACGAAGGTCTGGGAGGAAGAGGCCACATTGACACCGTAGTGGGAGGTCGCACAGAGAGGAGGATACTCGGGCATTTGGAGGAGAGTTCGTTAACCCGAGCGATTCGCCTGCTTGGGTTGCGATCTCCAGCGACTTCGCTGAGCCTTCTTAAACATTAGCGGATTGGAGGTGGCGAACCTCAATCCGAACGAAGATCCTCCAGATGGCCGTCTTCGCTTTTGTGCGAGGGCTATCTGAGCATCGATCCACCGGTGAAACTGTTCCTCCACTATTACACAAAGGACGAGGAGCGGCTCACGCCGCTTCAGCTGAGGGTGCTACTACTCAACCTCCGGGCCACCGCCGACGGCGGCCAGTATCCTCGCCCACCCCGCCGACTCGATGGGCGCGTGGTGGGTGAGTGGTTCTACAAAGAAGGCGAGCGGCGACAAACTTCGTCTTCACCGGGAAGGCGCCATGAAGGAACCTCAATGCCACGGCGGAGATGTCCGCCGAGGATTGGTACCTAACAAGGAAGATCGCCTCCCTCGTGAGCCTCGGGCTCCGCAGGCGGAGATCATCCGACTTCTTCAATGTAATGTAAATCATCGGCTTGCGGAGAAGGTCCTATCCCTTCTACAAGATAGAGGATGGGAAGACATCACAAGGGAGAGCACGGGTAAGTGCCTTTAAGACTCAACCTCTTCATTGATCGTTTTCTCCGAACAGAATTTAACGATTCCATCTCGCCGAGGCGGAGAAGCCAACCGACGCATGGGTGACCGAAGCGGTCGACGCCATCTTGAAGGCTGCGAAGAAGGACAGCGAGGTCACGGCGAGGTGGCCTATACTTGTCCGAGGAACGTGCTCGTCCGCAAGAGCGAGGTAAATTACTTACACCCGATCAGTGTTGCTAGACTTGCGATGTTGTTTAGTGCTAAAGCTCACTTACAACAGCAGAGGACCACCGATCCTTGGAGGGATCGTGAGGACCTCTCCGGTCCGAGAAGGAGAAGGTGAAGAAGGGCAAGACCAAGGCGGTTGCAAAGCCCAAGGTGGCGGCCGAGCAGCCGCGAGCTCGCCCTTGACTGGCGGCCGCCGCCACCGTCGAAGAGACCAGTCTGCGGCGACGGAGCGTCACCAAAGCGAGACCAAGCGGTAGCCTTGCAGTCAGCCAAATGAGGAAGAGACCAAGCTCTCTCCTCGCCGAGCAAAGCGACGAAGAGGTAAGAACATGACCCTCGGCTTAGGCGTTACTCGCAGACTCACCTGCCATTTAAGCGCTGCGCTCGAACAGTCGCCGAGCGAGGAGGCTCGAAGAAAGTCGCACAAGAAGGAAAAACTTCTTGCGCTAGCTGAGAGGAGTCTTTCACCTCACCGGGAGCCGAGCTCATCGCATGAACGCCTAAGGGCCAAAGCGAGCCGCCAAGGAGCCCCCGAGGAAAAGCGGAAAGTTCGGCGAGGAAGATTAGGATCAAGCCCTCCACGGCGGTGTGTAGAAATCGATCTTTTGATCTTTCCACCTTCCGACCGTATTAGACTTAATGATCAACTCGCGTTCATCACCGCCCAAGAAGAGACCGCCCGCAGACGGCGTTGAGGCGGCGGCGAAGCGGCTTCGCCGCCCGAGCATCTGCAGCGGCGTCACACGGAAGTGAGGTGGCGAGCCTCAAGGACAAAATGGCGGCGTGGAGCTCTTGCCGCCAGCTCAATGAAGATCGACAGCGCTCAAAGACGCGGTGGAGGAAGCGGAGGAAAAAAAATAGCGGCGGGTGGCGCCCACGGACTTGGGGCCAAAGCGATGGCTCAGAAGCGCCGAGGCGGGACCGAGCAGCCAGTCTGCTCGCACTTCGTCGCGAGGCAGCTCACCGAGGAGACAGGATTCTCCGGCGGCGGTGAAATCCCGCCGCCGAGGAGCAAGAAGAAGCCCCGGCGGTCGAAAGGTCGTCTGCCGGTGGAAACAACGGCGCCACCGGCGGAGTGGCTCCGGCCTCGCCGAGCGTTCAGGCGGAAGAAGAGGAAGAGGAGAAGGTCGCTGAAGCAGCGCGCCTGCCGCTCCCGCTCCCGAAAGCAGATCGCTCCGCAAGAAGAAGGAGAGAATAAAGCGGCGGCAGCAGGGACGCGCCCGCCTCATCCCGCATGGCGGGCCCCGTGGCCTTGTGGCCTCGAGGACCGCTGCGTCGCGGGCTGAAGCGCCGACTTGGCAAGGTAAACACCAAGACCGAATTTTGCTCGGTTTGAATGTGTTGTCGCAAAGTGTTACGAGTAGATCTTCTCCTCGGTCTTTAGGGATACCATGGCGAACTCGAGGATGGGGTTACCATCGAGCAGACGCCCGTCTTGGCGTCCTCGGGAGCATCTCCTGACGGGGGACCCCGGGGCAGAGCGCTCTGCTCTGGCCCAAAGCCGGAGCCGGCTAAAGGCGAAAGCGAAGAGGCTCAAAGCCAAGCTGACCAAGGAGAGGCATTCTCTGAGGCTCTCCTAAAGGAAGCCGAGGAGCTTGGCATAGCCGTGAAAGCGAGCACCGCGGAGGAGAAGCCAGGCGCCACGAAGTGGCTTGAAGAGCACTTTGGCACGCATCCATCGGCGGAACCAGCTCATGGAGAAGCCAAGAAACTAAAAGCCCGGCTCGCCAAGGAGGAGCAGGACATCCAGCGGGACTCGTGCTAAGATCTCAACCTGTGGGCTTCACGGGAGGAGATTGAGGAGATCTGTGGGATGGCGGTGAGGCGATCACCGCGGAGAAGAAGGTCAAGGAGGCTGGGCGAGCAGCTCAAGACCGTCGAGCGTGGAAGTTAGCAGGCGAGGCTCGGCCGACCAGTTGCAGGGCCAAGACCGAAGAAGTCGAGGCTCTCCGTGTGAAGGCGACGAGAGGCGGGCCAGAGCAGCAAGGAGGAAGCCGATCGTCTCAGTGAGGCGAGAGAGGGTTCAAAGCCCAAGGGAAGTCCTGCGGCTTAAGGAAGCGTCGAGGAGCTCAAGGAGCAACTAAGCCACAGGTAGGCAGAGGGTCAGAAACCGAGATGGACTTTTGTACCTGCAAATTTGTTAATAAAGACTTACCCTTTTCCTGCAAGAGAGCAGCAAAAAAAGACAAACGAGCGAAACTAAGAGAAAAGCGAACAGCTAGGAAGTTTAAGAAACCGGTGGGCGCTTAGCCTAACTCCCGGCCCGTTGTGCATCTGCTCGAAACCTGAGTTTGCGAACCCTAGCAGTGCACAAGAGAAAGAGCGACACCCTAGCCCCGATGCAGACGATGCTCGAGAACCTAAGCTGCGAACTCGAAAGCACGTGCGTAGAGAGAAAGAGCGACACCGAACCTTGCTCGATTTGTTCCACGATCGCTGCGTTGGCGTAAGTTAAGCGATTCGAGAGTAACCGAACAAGGAAAGTGCCTCTGCCGCGGGGCTTACGAGCGAGCTTTGCCAAGTGGTCGCGCCGAAAGCGATAAGTGCCTCTGCCGCGGAGGGCTTGCGAGCGAACTTAGCCGCAAGGTGGAAAGGCCATGTTACGCAACCCCGAGTTTAGGAACCTATCGAGACTAGATACGGGTAGGAAAAATCCTTAAGATTGCGGAGCCAAGAGTTATGAAGACCGGGCAGCCCATCAAGTGTTACGGAGAGAAAGTAGTCTCGAGTAGACAAGCAGTGAAAAGACACGAGAGGCGCGAGATTCACTAAAGAATTGGATTGAACTTTACATGGTGCCCGAGAGACTTGGACGAACTAAGGCGCCAAGTTTACAAAAAGCGCAAAGCTAAGCAAACACAGAAAAGACCTACACAAAGAACTTACGAAGGGTCGATGTTCCAAGTGCTGGTCAACTCTCCCGTCCTCCATAGCCAGGCGAGCGAGCCCTCGGGCGGCGAGAAGAAACGACCAAGTGAGCAGGCCCTCCCAGCGAGGAGTTAACTTGTTGGCATTGGACAAGTTCTCGGCCTTGCGCAGAGCGAGGTCGCCCGCCTTCAAAGCCCTAGGTCGAATCGACTTGGCGCTGCGTCTTGCGTGAAGATCTTCTTGGTAGCGTGCCATTCGACTTGTGCCCGGTCGCGTGTGCCTTGAGGAGGTCGAGATCGAGGAGGCGCTTGCTCGCCGTCAACTAAGTTGACCGAGTTCGTCTGAGGCTAACCGAGTCTGATTTCGCGAGCGGGATGGCTTCGCACCATAGACCAATTGGAAAGGAGTTTCCCGCCGCCTTGTTGGCAGTAGTCTGAATCGCCCGAGGACGGAAGGAACCGTCCACCGAGCCTTCTTTGTGCTCGCGGAGAGCAGCAAATACCCGCCGTTTAATACCTGGACTATCTGTCTGTTAGCTCGCTCATTGCTTCCATTGCTCGTGGATGTGCCACGGAGAGAAGCAGAACCTTGGTACCCGGTACATTAGCAGATTCTGGAATAGCTCGCTTGAACCGGGTACCGTTATCCGAGATCGCCTTATGGGGAATCCCAAAGCGCGTGACCACGTTGCTTTTGAAAAAGCGAGCGGCCGTTTTAGGCGTGAAGAGGCGACACGGCTCTGCCTCAATCCACTTTGTAAAAGTGTCTATGGCGACAAGCGGTGTGTATAGCCCTTGTATGCCTTAGGGAATGGGCGAGCAGATCCGACCCCATGTGGAAAAAGGCCAAGATGGGGGATCGTTTGGAGCTCTTGTCTTGGGCTTGTGTGCCTTCCGGCGTGAAATTGGCAAGCCTTGCACTTAGTCACGATGTCCGGGCATCTTGTAACGATGGGCCAATAATAGACCATGCGAAAGCGCTTTGCCGACCGAGTTACGGAAGGAGGCGTGGTTGCCCGAGCACCCTCGTGTATGTCCCTAAGAAGGAACACACCCTCTGTTGTGAGATGCACTTGGAGAGAACTCCCAGGGCACCTTGGCGGTAAAGGTGCCATCCATAAGCTTGTATGGAGCAAAGACGCCTGTATGGCAAGAGCGCCGGCTTCGTCGTCGAGGCGAGTCCCATCTGCAAGGTACCGGACAAATGGCGTTATCGATCCATGCACACTGCTCGATAACCAGAGACAGCACCACTGTCTCTGTTGCCTCGTCCGGAGGCGTGATTGAGGGCTTGTGAAGGTGCTCGGCGAGCACCCTGCCGAAGCGAGTTCGCGTGAGGATCCATACTTGGATAGCTGGAGAAGGTCCTATCCTTCTACAAGATAGAGGATGGGAAGACATCACAAGGGAGAGCACGGGTAAGTGCCTTTAAGACTCAACCTCTTCATTGATCGTTTTCTCCCAACAGAAATTTAACGATTCCATCTGCCGCAGAAGCCAACCGACGCATGGGTGACCGAAGCGGTCGACGCCATCTTGAAGGCTGCGAAGAAGGACAAACGAGGTCACCGGCGAGGTGGCCTATACTTGTCCGAGGAACGTGCTCGTCCGCACAAAGTAGGTAAATTACTTACACCCACCAGGTTGCTAGACTTGCGATGTTGTTTAGTGCTAAAGCTCACTTCGACAACGCCGCAGAGGACCACCGATCCTTGAGGATCGTAGAGGACCTCTCCGGTCCGAGAAGGAGAAGGTGAAGAAGGGCAAGACCAAGGCGGTTGCAAAGCCTAAGGTGGCGGCGAAGCCGACGCGGAGCTCGCCATGACACACCGGCTGCCGCCACTTGTCGAAGAGACCAACAAGGGCGACGAGCGCACTGAAAGGCATTCAAGCGGCGCATGGTCACCCAAATGGGAAGAGACTAAGTTCTCCTCCTCGCCGAGCAAAGCGACGAAGAGGTAAAGAACATGACCCTCTGGCTTAGGGCGTTACTCGCAGACTCACCCGCCATTTGGCGCTGCTCGAACAGTCGCCGAAAGCGGAGGAGGCTCGAAGAGAAAGTCGCTACAAGGAAAAAACTTCTTGCGCTGCCAGAGGAGTGCTCACCACCAGTGAGCCGAGCTCATCGCCGAACGCCTAAGGGCCAAAGCGAGAAGCCGCCATGAGCCCCGAGGAAAAGGCGAAAGTTCCGCGAGGAAGATTAGGATCAAGCCCTCCACGGCAGTGTGTAGAAATCGATCTTTTGATCTTTCCACCTTCCTAATCAGATTAGACTTAATGATCAACTCGCTCATCACCGCCCAAGAAGAGACCGCCACGGACGACGCTGAGGAGGCGCCGAGCGGTCGCCGCCGCCGCGAGCATCATCTGCGCGCTGCCACGGAAGTGAGGTCGGGCGAGCCTCAAGGACAAGCCGGGCGGCGTGGAGCTCGCCGCCGCTGGCTCCAATGCCGGTCGACGCGCCAAAGACGCGGTGGAGCTACCGGAGGCAAAAGAAGCGGCGGTGGCGCCACGGACTTGGGGCCAAGGCGATGGCTCGAAATCGCCGTATGGGACCGAGCAGCCGGTCTCGCTGGCACTTCGTCGCAGGGCAGCTCACCGAGGAGACGGATTCTCCGTGAAAGCGGGTGAAATCCCGCCGCCAGGAGCAAGAAGAAGCCCCGAGCGTGTCGAAAGGTGTCGCCCCGCCGGTGGAAACAACGGCGCCACCGAGCGGAGTGGCTTCGCCGCGCAAGACGTCGGGCGGAAGAGGAAGAGGAAGAGGAGAAGGTGCGCTGAAACGAAAGCGCCGCCGCCGCTCCCGCCTCCCGGCGAAGCGATACGCCCCGCAAGAAGAAGGAGAGAATAAGGCGGCGACGCAAGGACGCGCCCGCCTCATCCCGCATGAGCGGGCTTGCGGACGATGGCCTCGAGGACCGCTGCGTCGCGGATCGAAGCGCCGACTTGGCAAGGTAAACACCAAGACCGAATTTTGCTCGGTTTGAATGTGTTGTCGCAGTGTTCTCGAGTAGATCTTCTCCTCGTGTCTTTAGGGATACCATGGCCGAACTCGAGGATGGGGTTACCATCGAACGGGGGCCAGATCGTCTTGGCGTCCCTCCGGAGCATCTCCAGACGGGGACCTCGGCAGAGCGCTCAAGGCTGCCCAAAGCCGAGCCGCTAAAGGCGAAGCGAAGAGGCTCAAAGCTGTCGACCAAGGAGAGGCATTCTCCGAGGCTCTCCTAAAGGAAGCCGAGGAGCTTCACAAGAAGCCGTGAAGGCGAAGCACCGCGAGGAGGAGCCGGGCCGCACGAAGTGGCTTGAAGAGCACTTGTCGACGATCCCATCGGCGGAACCACCATGGAGGAAGCCAAGAAACTAAAAGCCCACCGCCAAGGAGGAGCGTACATCCGCGGACTCTGTGCTAAGATCTCAACCCCGTGGGCTTCACAGAGGAGATTGAGGAGATCTGTGGGATGGCGGTGAGGGCGATCACCATGAGAAGAAGGTCAAGGAGCTGGACGAGCAGCTCAAGACCGCCGAAAGGCCGAGTTAGCTGAGGCGAGGCTCACCGACCACCATGGGCCAAGACCGAAGAAGTCGAGGCTCTCCGTGTGAAGGCGACGGAGCAGGCCAGAGCAGCAAGGAGGAAGCCGATCGCCTCCGAGCCGAGGCGTGAGAGGGGTTCAAAGCCCAAGGGGAAGTCTCACGCTTTAAGGAAGCGATCGAGGAGCTCAAGGAGCAACTCGCTTCGGGTAGTCAGAGGGTCAGAACCGAGATGGACTTTGTACCGCAAATTTGTTAATAAAGACTTACCCTTTTCCTCGCAAAGAGAGAGCAAAGAAAAAGACAAGAACGAATGAAACTAAGAGAAAAGCTAACAATACAGGAAGTTTAAGAAACCCAGAGAGCGCTTAGCCTAACTCCCAGCTTGTGCATATCTCGCTTAAACTGAAGTTTATAACCCGAACAGTGCACAAGAGAAAGAGCGACACCCTAGCCCCGGTGACGGACGATGCTCGAGAACCTAAGCTTGCGAACTCGAGCACGTCGTAGAGAGAAAGAGCGACACCAACCTTGCTCGATTTGTTCCACATCTTTCGCCGCTGACGTAAGTTAGGCGCTTCGAGAGTAACCGAACAAGGAAAGTGCCTCTCGCCATGGGGGCTTACGAGAGAGCTTTGCCAAGTGGTCGCTACCGAAAGCGATGTGCCTCTGCCGCGGAGGGCTTGCGAGCGCATTTAGCCGCAAGGTGGAAAGGCCATGTTACGCAACCCCGAAGTTTAGGAACCTATCGAGACTAGATACGGTAGGAAAAATCCTTAAGATTGCGGAGCCAAGAGTTCGCAAGACCCAAGTACCATCAAGTGTTACCAGAGAGAAAGTAGTCCGAGTAGACAAACAAAGGAAAAGGGCACAGAGGTCGCGAGGATTCACTAAAGAATTGGATTGAACTTTACATGGTGCCCGAGAGACTTGGACTAACTAAGGCGCCGAAGTTTACAAAAGCGCAGTTAAGCAAACACGTAAAAGACCTACACAAAGAACTTACGGTCGGTCGATGTTCCAAGTGCTGGTCAACTCTCTCCGCCCTCCATAGCCAGCGTAATGCCCTCGGGCGAAAGGTAAGAAACGATCGTGAACGGGCCTCCCAACGAGGAGTTAACTTGTTGGCATTGGACAAGTTCTCGACGCTGCGCAGAACGCAGGTCGCCCGCTTTCAAAGCCCTAGGTCGAATCGACTTGGCAACAAGGTTTGGCCAAGATCTTTGCCGGTAGCGTGCCATTCTCGACTTGTGCCCGGTCGCGTGTGCCTTCGAGGAGGTCGAGATCGAGGAGGCGCTCTTGCTCGCCGTCAACTGTTGACCGAAGTTCGCGGCGAGGCTAACCGAAACGATTTCGGGCGGGCGTGATGGCTTCGCACCATAGACCAATTGGAAAGGAGTTTCCCGCCTGCCGTCAGAAGTCGAATCGCCTGTAGGACGGAAGGAACTTCGTCCACCGAGCCTTGCCGTGCTCGCGGAGAGCAAAGAAATACCCGCCGCTTAATACCCTCGACTATCTGTCTGCTAGCTCGCCGACATTGCTTCCATTGCTCGTGGATGTGCCACGGAGGAGAACAGACCTTGGTACCCGGTGCTCGCGATATTCCCGGAATAGCTCGCCGAACTGGGTACCGTTATCCGAGATCGCCTTATGGGGAATCCCAAAGCGCTGCGACCACGTTGCTTTTGAAAAAGCGAACAGCCGTTTTAGGCGTGAAGAGACGACACGGCTCTGCCTCAATCCACTTTGTAAAAGTGTCTATGGCGACGAGCGGTGTGTATAGCCCTTGTACCCCTTAGGAATGGGCCGAAAGCATCCGCACCCCATGTGGAAAAAGGCCAAGACGGGGATCGCTTGGAGCTCTTGTGCGGGCTTGTGTGCCTTCCCGTGAAATTGGCAAGCCTTGCACTTAGTCACGATGTCCCGGCATCTTGTAACGCAGGGCCAATAATAGACCATGCAAACGCTTTGCCGACCGTAGTTCGAAGGAGGCGTGGTTGCCCTGAGCACCCTCGTATGTCCCTAAGAAGGAACACACCCTCTGTTGTGAGATGCACTTGGAGAGAACTCCCAGGCACCTTGACGGTAAAGGGTGCCATCCATAAGCTTGTATGGAGCAAAGACGCCTTGTAAGCCGAACGCTTCGGCCGTCGTCGGCGAGGTCCCATCGCAAGGTACCGGACAAATGGCGTTGTCCATCCGCACTGCCGATAACGGAGACAAAGACCACTGTCTCTATTGCCTCGTCCGGAGACGTGATTGAGGGCTTGTGAAGGTGCTCGACGAGCACCTGCGGAAGCGAGTTCGCGTGAGGATCCATACTTGGATAGTTGGTCGGCCAGAAGTTGTCCTTCCCGGCACGAAGAGCACTTCGAAAAATCGAAAAATGCCGCCCAACTTCCTCACTTCAACCGTATCGCGCCATTGAGTCATCGCAAAGACCGATACTCCTTGTTAACTGATTGATGACCATTTGTGATTCTCCTTCCAATCGGCCGTTGGACACCAAGCGACTTGCACGCTCTTAGTCCGTGAGGAGGGCCTCGTACTCTGCGGCGTTGTTAGTCGCCGCAAAGTGTAGTTGGATAGAATCTTTGGAGTTGCTCTCCTTGAGGAGATGAGAACAAAACCAGCCCCGAGTTTCGGTCTGTGAGCCATCAAAAACATGGTCCAGAGGGTTCATCGGGTTGCTCGGGAGCTTCACGATTTGGGCGGGCGAGTCCATTCAATGACAAAGTCAGCTAGGACACGTGACTTAATAGCGATTCGGGCGACAAATAACAGATCAAACTCGCTAGTTCCATTGCCCACTTGGCTATACGTCCGCTAGATTCCTTGTTCCGTAGGATTTCTCCCGGAGGGAACGTGGTCGGGACCAAGATTTGCGCGCTGGAAGTAGTGGCGAAGCTTCGGAGGACATGAGCAAGGCGTGAGTAGCTTCGGACCTCGTGGTAATGCTCCTTTGATCCGTGAAGCACCTCGCTCACGTAATAGATTGGTCATTGTATGCTTTCCCTTTCGACCGCCAAGACCAAGCTCACCGCTTGTGGCGTGCAACCTAGGTACTGCAGAGCCGCCGCCATGCCGCGGGGTAGTCAAGGCGGAGGATTGGGCAGTATCGCTTTAGATCTGGAAGGATCTATCGCTTCTTCCGCCCACTCAAAACCATTGTGCTTGGCGCAGGCCTTAAAGAAGGGCAGCCCGCGTTAATTGACGGAAATAAACACGCTAGAGCGACCATCCGCCCAATGAGGCTTTGTACTTCCTTTATGGTAGTTGGAGCCTGCATATTTTCAATGGCCTCGATTTTTTCGGGGTTGGCGTAAATACCTTGCGAGCCAATAACATAACCGAGCAACATTCGGATCGAACACCAAAGGTACACTTCTCTGGATTTAATTTTATTCGATGCTGGTGAGATTACGAAAAGTCTCTGCCGTGTCTTTTACATGATCTGGAGCATACTTGCTCTTTACAACTATGTCGCCGACATAGACCTTGATTTTTCATGTTTGCTCGGGAAGGTCTTCTCCATTAAAGCTACCGGGCATGCACCAAACATTGGCGCAGACCGAAAGACATGGTCGATAGCGTAAAGTGCGAAAGGGGTGATGAAGGCGCCTTCTCTTCATCCTCGGGGAGATGCTTATTTGGTGGTAACGAGTAAGCATCTAAAAACTTCAAGTCAAGGCGTCGCAATCGCATCGACCGGTGATCAATCTGAGGCAGCTGAAATTGTCCTTAGGACAAGCGGCGTTCAGATCTGTGATCGACACACATCCTCCACTTGCCGCCTTTCTTCTTTACAATGACAGGTTGGCTAACCACTCGGTGTGATCAACCTCGCGGATGAACCAAATAAGGCGGTTTGCTGTCGATCTTTGATGATCCCTGTTTGAATTCAGCGGCGAAGCTTACGCGAAACGTGCTTTTGTCGGTCCGACGGACCGCTTTGTGCTCGATCACCTCCTTGGGACTCGGGCATGTCGATGGTTCCCAGCGAATACATCCGCGTTAGCTCGGAGGAAGGCAATGAGCTCGCTTTCCTATTTGGGGTCTAGATTGGCCCCCAAGTGAACTATCTTGGAAGTATCGTCAGCGGCAATGAACTTCCTTGGTTTCTCCCCGGTGAAGGGAGACCCTAGGCGTCTGAGACTTGGTCTGCGGAACTTGAGACAGCGGCGGAAGTTGGTCGACCAGTATGAGGATCGCCGTCGCAATCCAAAGGCAGACTTTGTAGTTGCCCTTGACAAAGTGATCACACCGTTAGGACCGGTATCTTCACGCAATGGTAAGCGTGGTGGGATACGACCATAAACTTACCAAGAGATGGCTCGCCCAAGATTGCGTTAGTCGCCGACGGAAGTCGACCACGCCAAAAGTGATCAACTCTGTCCGGAAGTTGCTTGGGTTGCGAAGGTGACAGTGGGACAACCTGCCTCAACGGCTTGACAGCTTCTCCCGGAACAATTCCGTAGAAGGGCATAGCGACTTCCTTCAGCTTGGAACGAGGAATTTGCATCTCGTCCAAGACTTTAGCAGAAAGCAAGTCCAAAGCGCTCCCGCCGTCCACTAAGACACGGCCAACTCTCGCGTTGCTGATGGTCGGGGCGACCACCAGTGGGAGCCGCTGAGGCTTGGTCATCCCAGTGGGGCAATCCTCCTGAGAGAAGGAGATGGGGACCTCGGTCCACTTCATCGATTCAGCCGAGGTTTTGCCTTTTCGACGCTAGGACCTCGGCGGCTTCCTTGAGGTGCGCCGAGAGGTGTAAGCCGAGGAGCCGCCAAAAATGACGGCGATATGGTTCACGGGCTCTTGATATTCATCATCATCTTCCCGATCACCATCGTCGGTTTGGCGCTTGGCCTTACCGGCATCACCTTGTTCGGGCAGGGTGGGCATTGGGCCCTTGCCGTTGTAGAAATCTTGAGCTTTGCGCCCCAAGTTCTCTGATGGGCGTATATCGTGCCCGTAGTCTTTGGTGGAACTTACAAAATCGGTCGCTCGAACCTTTCTTGCCTTGTCCGCCTCCTGAGCGGGCTTTTTGCCCTTGTAGTTATTGTTGGGCTTACTTCCGTCCTTGGGAGGAGGTGCGCGATCCATACCGCGACGGTATTGTTCGTGATCACCTTTGTTCTTCTTCTTCGGGACTTCTTGTCACCGGAACATTCTTCTTTGCTCTTCTTCTTCTCATCCACACCAGTCAAGGGCGGCTCGCCCTTGTCGAACGCCTTTTTGTCTTGAACAGCTCTGCCGCGTTAGCATATGATCGGCCGCCTTGAACAGGTCGTTAGCGGTCCGAGTCTCATTGATTTCGAGATCTGGGTGAGCAGCTTCGTCGCGACACCGTTTTTGAAGCGCGGACAACAGATTCATCCGAGATGTTCGGGATCGTGTTGCGGATCTTAATGAAACGCTTCACGGTTGCGGAGGGTCTCCCGTTCATCCGGATCATCTGTGCAGATCATCCTCCTTGCCCAGACGCACGTAATGCCTCTGGAAATTAGCGATCGAGGCGTCACAAAGCTGGTTCCATAAGTGATGGAACCCTCTTCTGCCGATTGAACGACCCACGTCCGAAGCGCACCCTCAAGGACGGTCGGAGGTAATTGGCCATAACAAGCTCGTCACCCGGCCGCCATGATGGCGTGGCGTGAATGGAAAGGAATTCCTCCGGGTTACGAGTCCCATTGTACCTCTCACGTGACCGGGCTTGAATTTTGAGGGCCACCGGACAGCAAGCTTCGTCGGAGAAAGCCCCGCAGCCCAGAGCATATGACCGCCACCTTCCCGCAGAACCTAGTCTTGAGAAGGCGTTGGTCTTATTGCGCGGGGAACTCCGGCTGAGCAGGATGACTCGCCCGAGAAACTCTCTCGGGACAATCCACCACGCCCTTCCTCGTGGTGGCGACGACGCCTCCTCACGAGGGGACCGTCCGTGATCATCGCGCGCGCTTGCCCCCGTGGTCGCGATGACTACGAGGACTTAGCGGCGGCGCGACCACGGGTAGCTGCGCATGGACGATGATCGCCGATGGTGGCGGGGTCCGCGATCGATCGTAGTATCCGAATCATTCCGGCAACTTAGGCTGCTGCTGAGGAGAGTTGTTGACTTCTCCTAGAGACTTTAGGCCTTGACCCGGTCGCTCTAGGTTAGTCGCATAAAAGACGCCCATGCGGGCGAGATCGGCTGATTGGTGGATCTAAGGACCGTTGCTATAGCTTCGAGCCGTTCGACTTTGATCTATGGGTCCCGGATCCTCTGAACCATCCGCGTTCTGCCTACCGAGTCCGATCACGCGAAATTGACCCAACAGGAAGCTTCAGCCGGAGACTTAGCGCCAAGCGCGAGGTGGGTCGCGACGCTGCCGCCGCTAACCGGTCGCTAAACCGTGCTAAGGTCGATTGATAGAATCGTCGAGGTTGCGGCGAATGGCGTCTTCTCATGGCGACTGCGCAATTTCGTCTTGATGCCGAAAGCGAGTTAATCTGCCCGACCTCACAGGCGCCACGTGCGTCACGGGATCCTCGGAGGTTCCTACATCGGCCATGTTAACGCCGCGAGGGCCATGCGAAGGTATGCTAGACGGTGTCATCGCCGTGTCTCCACGGTGGAATCTCATCGACATAGCCTTGGAATCGACAAATCTAAACCGTCGTAAAGATCATCGGTTCCGTAGTCGCTGCCGATGACGGAGTGCGATCTGAGGCTATCTCGCCATGTAAGCGGAGACATACGCCTCGGATCACGAAGCGTTCGAGACCGAGCAGATCGATCTGAATCGGCGAGGATGAGACATCCCGCCCTTCCGAGTCGTAGCCCTCGGGAAGTATCTACAGATCGGCGACGGAGTTCGACATGCTCGTCTGCGTGTCCCCACGGACGGCGCCGGTTGCCGACGGTTGAATATCGATCTCAAGTCGCTAAGGTTCTTTAAAAGTGAGATAGGAGACACGCCAACAACCACGAACAAAGAACGAGCAGGAGACAAGGGTTTTATCCTGGTTCAGGCCTCTCGGGAGAGATAATAGCCCTCGTCCACCTTTCTTATATATCGAGATGAATACAAGAGGTGGCTCGGCGAGACTAACAAGTCTCGGCGAGATTATGGTGTCTGAGGAAGCAATAATCACGAGGATCAAGTGCCGGAGCCAAGATGTAAAACTTCGATGCCGGGGCCCCTAAACGCCATAGGGGCCTGTTTATATAGTCTTGAGAGCAAACCGACCTCTGGGGAATATCGGGCCGGGCTAACTATGAGATCGCAGCGAACTCATACATGCCAAATATATCCCGAGGCGGATAAGGCATACTCTAGTCTTGAGGATCACGACTCCTAATCCATTCCGGAAACCAGCGTCCGGGTCTTCACGTAGCCGTCAGTAACTCTTGTTCGAGTAGGACTCAAACACGAATTCTAGGCCGTTCACGCCGTCGCGAGCCAAGAGGCGTTCGGCGGATGCACACGGCTCTGATAGAACCTTCGAGGAGCCGGGCCCTAGTAGGTCGCTCGATTGGGCCGTCGGGGAGCGGGCCATGGCAATGGGCCGTAATCTAATCCCCGACAGTCTCCCACTTGCAGGGTCCTTGTATATACGTTTACGTCTTTGCATGCGAACGCGCAGAGATCGCTGGTAGGCCGCACCAGTAAAGGATTGCTCACGGCGCGCCTCAAGTAGGTCGAGGTCCAGCTGTCGCTCCTCGTCGTTGACCACGAAGCTGGCGAAGTCAACGCGGTCGGATCCTAGTCTCATTTCTGATGGGAGGACGGCCTCCGAGCCATAGACGAGTCGGAAAGGAGCTTCTCCTGTAGCCCGGCTGGCCGTTGTCCGGACTGTCCAGAGGACTGACGGTAGCTCGTCGACCCAACCTTGGTGTTTAGCCTTGAGGGCGTCGTAGACCCGCTTCTTGATGCCTTAGGCTAGCTGTCCGTTAGCTCGTTCAGCTGCTCCGTTGCTCTATGGGTGGGCCACAGAGGCCAGGGCGAGCTTCATGCCGATTTCCTCGTAGTAATCGTTGAATTCCCGGCTCGTGAATTGGGTGCCATTGTCGGCGATGATTCTGCTGGGCACACCAAATCTTGCAATGATGCTCCGGAAGAAATGTACTGCGGCGATTGCAGTGATGTTGGAGACCGGCTCGGCCTCGATCCACTTGGTGAAGGTGTCGATGGCTACGAACAGGTATGTTTTGCCGCCAAGACCTTTGGAGAACTGTCCTAGGAGGTCCATGCCCCAAACCGCGAATGGCCACGCTAGTGGAATTGTTTGCAGCTCATACGCGGGTTGGTGCGTCATCCGTGCATGATACTGGCAAACTTCGCAGCGCTTAACCAAGGATTCTGCGTCGCCCATCGCAGTGGGCCAATAATAGCCCATGCGGAATGCTTTGCCGACGAGGGTTCTATGTGAGACGTGTGCGCCGCAGATGCCCTCGTGTATGTCGGCTAGAAGGTAGTGACCTTCCTCTTGGGTAACGCACTTACAAAGCACGCCATTAGCACCCCTTCGGTACAGCGAGCCCCCATGCAGAAGGTAAGCTCGGGCTTGCCTTTTTAGCTGGGAACGCTCAGCAGCATCCTCGGGCAATGTCCCCTGCTTCAAGAACTGGATGAATGGCGTCATCCAGGAGGTGCTTTGCTCGAGGAATGAGACAGTACCGGATGTCTCGGTTTGAGGGGTAACAGGCGTCCCCTTGGCCTCCTCTCCGGAGGGAATGGAGGGCTTTAAAAGGTGCTGCACGAGCACCCCCGACGGGGCCGGTTCTTGCGAGGATCCGAGTTTAGCGAGCTTGTCAGCCTCGCCATTCTCTTCCCTGGGAATGTAGCTTATTTCGAAACTCGTGAAACACTTCTCCAGTTTCCTCACTTCCGCCAGTATCAGCCATCGAGTCGTCGCCAGCACGAAACTCCTCCTCGACTGGCGGACGACGAGCCGCGAATCCTCTTCGCAACAAGTCGTTTAATGTCGGCGCAGCCGCATGCTCTGAGGCCCGCAATTAGGGCTTCATACTCATGCGGTGTTGTTCAGTAGCATAAAGTGTATTTGTATGACGTCTTTGGAGTCGCACTCCGTTGGGGAGATGAGAACGAACCCGCATCCTGATCGCCCGGACTGGTGTGAACCGTCGAAGAACAGAGTCCACCGACCTTCTCTCTCGTCTTGACCTGGAGAGCTTGACTTTTGCTCATCCGGCCTGGTCAACTCTGCCGAAAATCAGCGAGTGGTCAGGCCTTGATCGCGGTCCGAGATACGAACTGGATGTCGAATTCACCCAGCTCGACTCCCCACTTCGCGATCCGGCCAGTGGCCTCTGGGTTTCGGAGAATGTCCTTGATCGGATAAGTAGTCGGGACAATGATCTGGTGGGCTTGGAAATAGTGACGCAAGTTGCGCGAGACCATCAGCAAAGCATAGCACAATTTCTGAAGGTCGGGATAGCGCACTTTTGGCTCGGTGAGCACTTCGCTCACGTAGTAGACGGGCTGTTGCTTTCCCTCTCGTTCCACTGCAAGCACCGCGCTTGCGGCGTTTGGTGTCACGGAGAGGTATAGCAGGAGGGTTTCACCGAGCTTGGGAGTGGTGGGGACAAGTGGCAAGGCAAGGTACTGCTTGAGCTGCAAAAACGCGGCCTCCGCCTCCACAGTCCACTCGAAACTATCGTGCTTTCGTAGCAGCTTACAAAAGGGGGCGCTTCGGTCTCCAATGCGGGAGATGAAACGACTCAAGGCCGCCATTTTACCTGTAAGGGACTGGATGTCCTTTACACAGGTCGGCGACCTCATCCTTTCGACGGCCTCGATCTTTTTGGGGTTTGCACCGATGCTCGCCCCTCCGATTACGTAGCCTAAGAGCATACCGGACTTGACGCCAAAGACGCATTTCTCGGGGTTTAACTTGACCGGTCTTTGTCTCGGTCACAAAGGTTTCCCGTAGGTCGAACACGTGGTCACGGGCGTCCTTTCTCTTGACTACGATATCATCCACGTAGACTTCGACGTTGCGCCCTATTTGATCAGGGAGAGTTTTTTGCATGAGACGTTGGAACGTGGCGCCAGCATTTCTGAGACCGAAGGACATGGTCCTATAGCAAAATGTGCCGAAAGGCGTTACAAAGGTGGTTTTTTATTCGTCCTCTTTACACAACGCGATCTGATGGTGACCGAAATAAGCATTCAGGAAACTCATCAAAGCTGAATCTGCCGTTGCGTCAACTAGCTGATCTATGCGTGGAAGGGGAAAGTTATCCTTGGGGCAGGCGGAATTCAGGTCGCGGTGGTCAACACACATGCGCCATTTGCCTCCTTTCTTCTGGACGACGACTGGGTTCGCAAGCCAATCGGAGTGCTGAACTCATGGATAAAGCCCGCCGAAGCGGCTTTTTGCCGAGCTGGTCTTGGATGATCTTGGCCTTCGATCGGGAACACGCCTCGACATCGCCTTACGGTTTCTTGTCGGGCGGACAGCTAGCTCGTGCTCGATCACCTCCTTAGGACACCGGGCATATCAAGCGGTTCCCATGCAAACGCATCCTTGTTAGCCCGGAGGAAGGTAATGAGCTCGAGTTCCTATTGAGGCTCGAGGTTGTCCCCACGGACTACCTTGGAGAGTCGACTCCGTGAGGACGACGGTTTTGGTGGGCTCTGCGGCTGCAGTGCCACCTTTGGGCGACCGTGGGCGCTCCTTCTGCTCACGGGACCACGGGTAGGGAGTCTGTCCTACCATGGCAGCCCATGTCTCGTTCTGTCGAGGCGATCTTGTGGTTGCCACAGGCGGTGATGACTCCTTTGGCGTCGGCATCTTGAGCAATGGTAGGAGTGGTGGGAGACTGCCATGAACTTGGAGAGCGCAGGGCGCCCCAAGATGGCGTTGTAGGGGAGCTCTGTTTCCACCACCTCGAAGGTGATGTACTCTGTCCGGAAGTTGGCGGAGGAGCCGACGTGACGGGCAAAGACGACCTCCCGGCACGGGCGGCGACGATCCCGGGACGATCCCTTGGAAGGGGACGGTGATGTCCTTGATCTTGGAGTGCGGGACCTGCATGAGGCCCAGGACGCACGCCGTGATGATGTCCAGCGAGCTCCCGCTGTCCACAAGGACACGATCAACTCTGGTATTGCCAATGGTTGGGCAGAGCACCAGCGGGAGGCGCTGGGGTTTAGAGAGCCCAGCCGGGCAGTCCGTCACCGAAAAGGTGATGGCCTGGCTGGACCAAGGCAGGGATTCCGCCACGGGTTCGCCGCGGGAGATGTGGAGGACCTCACGGGACGCAGCCTTGAGCTCGCGTCGAGAGGTGTAGGCTGACGTGCCGCCAAAGATGACGGCGACATGGCCACGGGCTTCAGGGAAGCCCTGATCCTGGCCGCCCTAGGGGGTAGGCGCCGCGGCCGTGCCCTCGGGTAGCTCGGGCATGGGACCGCGACCAGCGTAAAAGTCCTCGAGCTGGCGGCCCCATGTGCGGCAGTTGCGCAGGTCGTGGCCAGGGCGCTGGTGGAGGCGGCAGAAGAGACTAGGGTCATGGAATGGGTCCTCACCTCTGTTCTGCTGCTGTGGACGGGGTGGCCGGCCTTGAGGGTCCACGCCACCGCGCTGCCCGCCCTCACTGGGGAGGTCGCTTCCGCGCTTAACGCCGTGGGCGGGCGGTATGGCGACGGCGCACCGGGCGGAGAAGCGTCTGATGGTCGTGCTCGGGCTGGTCAGGCTCGATTGCGGCGATGAACTTGGCGGGCTGCTCCTACCGCTTCTTCTTCTTCTTGTCCGCCTCAGTCTTGTTCGGGCCGTCGCCGACCTTGGCCTTCTTCTTCGCACGACCTCTCTTGTGCTCTCTTGTCTCGGGCGTTAGCGTAGAGGCGTGCGCTTGAAAAGCTTCGCTCGCGGTGTTGACCGGGTGGAGCTCGAGATCCTCGGTGTAGCGCCGGTCCCTCACACCATCCTTGAAGGCCTCGATGATGGCTTCATCTGAGATGCAGGGGATTGTGTTGCGGGCTCTGACGAACCGGCACACAAAGTCCTGGAGACTCTCATCGTCTCGCTGCACCACGAGCTTGAGGTCCTGGGGGCGCCCCGAGCGGGCGTAACACCCCTGGAAACTGGTGCGGAGGGCATTCTGTAGCTGGGACCAGCTACGGATAGAGCCAGGACGCTGGTTAAACAGCCAGGTCCGGGCCATGCCCTCGAGCACTGTGGGGAAGTAGTTGACCATGACGGCTTCGTCTCCCCTCATAGCTCGGACGGCGGTGGTGTAGATGGACAGGAACTCCTCGGGATTCTTGCTCCCGTCGAACTTCTCGATTGGTCCGGGCTTGAACCTCGGCGGCCACGGCGCTTCACGGAGAGCGCGGGAGAAGGCGGGGCATCCCGGCGCGGCTTTCGGGGCAGAGGCATCCCGAAGTGGGCCTAGGCGGGAAAACACTCTGCCTGGGGCACGTGACGATCCTCCGGCAGAGGAGGCCGTCTGGGTCTGGCGCGATCGACTGCGGCGACGGCGGGAACGCTCCTGAGCGCCGTCCTGGCCAGAGCGGTTTTGAGCGCTGCGGCGGTCAGACTCGTTCCTGCGCCAGATGTCCGGACGATCGCCGCCAGTCTGTTGCTCGTGCTGGTCGATGCCGCAGGTGATGACGCTGACGCCCTCAGCGATGGCCGGACACAGGTCCGCCATAGTGAAGCCGCGGGGGTCCCTCTCTAGGTCACGGATGACCGTGGTGATGGCGCGCGCTCTCTGCTGGCTGCGCAGGAGTGGGTTCATCATGGTCTCCACGAGGGAGTCGATCGGCTCATGACCTGCGGGTGCGCGAGACGACGGTCCTCCTCGCAGATCCGTCCATGACGCGACGGACAAAGATCGTTGAAGAAAACCCGGCCGCGGCTAGCAGCAAGCACTGCTCTGAGCCTCCCATCTCCGATGTCGCGTCGACCGCTGGCCGAAGACGCAGCGGACGGCGTCTGCGTGGCCGGGAACGTCCGGTGTTGCTGCCGAGGTATCGGAGTCACCTAGCAGCTCGAACTCCATCGGAGTCTCGCTGACGTGGGTGACAGAGGGGTCCAGCTCAAGGAGCGACTTCTCGGGGCGAAAATCTACCCCTGGGGCGAGAGAGGTGTCGACCTCCATCTCGTCAGCCCCGGCTTCGGCGAGGTACTCCTCCGCCACCATCGTCTGACGGGACGGATCGTCGAGCGTCACACTCATTGAACTCGAGGTCCAGAGCCTCGTCGTTGCTCGGAATCTCAGGCATGTCCGAGGGAACGGAGTGCTGAAGGCTGCTCATGTCGCCGCCCCACGGTGGGCGCCAGCTGTCGGCGTCTGGGAACCGCGCTCCTGAAGAGCAGCGAGACCACGGACCGGCAGACGAATTTGTAATTGGTGTGAGGCCCAACGACCACCCTTCTCAGCAGCTCGGGGCGGCGGCCAAGCCTACGGGGGCCAAGACCGCGCTGTCTTCCCGAACAAGGGCCTGGTGTGACTTGGCAATCCGGGTACAGATCCTTCGTACAGTGGGAAGAAGAGAGGAAAAACGATACAAACCGTGAAGACACAAGTGATTTACCCTGGTTCGAGCCCCCACTGCCGGGTAATAGCTCTACTCCAGTCTTGTTGATTATATGGTGGGAAAACAGTACAGAGGTGCCGAGACCGGGCTTGGAGGCACCGATCCCGAGCTTACAATGGTGATGACTAAACACTAAGGCTACTTGCTAAGGAAGTTTCGGATGCGGGTGTTGCTCAGGGCATGGATCAGATGGAGTTTGGGGGATCCCTTCGAACGTCCAGGAATCCTCCTTTTATAGGCACGGCGGGTCGCCCGGAGCTGGTGCGGTGGGCCCCACGCCGGTCTTTGCTTTAGTGGTGAGGCTCTTGTCCCGTTCCGGGCTCTTGTCTGGTCCGGAGCCTGCAGGGAGAAGCTGGTCAGGTTAGTACTGCACACGTGTTTGTCTCGAGGTGCCTATTCGGGGAGGAAACCTTCTTTAGGGAGAAAGCACTTTCCCTTTATCCCCGATATAGCCTTGACTGGACCGAGCCAGCCTCGCGCCACCCGTTGGGGGCGTCGCGTAGCGTAACAACCATCCGCTGCCTGCCAAAGAGGACAAACGACAAGACGGGCTGCCGGCGTGCTCTTCCTCGGGCTGTGGGTTCTTGGGGAGACACAGTTCGTTCCGGTCAAGGCTGGAAAAAGTATGGTGGGACACGACAGTTGTCGCCACCTGCCCACGGGTAGGCGGATCACCCGAGGGACCTTCTCACATGGTGCCGCACAGTTTGACTTGGTCAAGCCCGGGACAGCAGCTGGCCGGTTAGGCGAGCTGTCTTTAGTACGGCTGGAAATGGCCTCTTGGATCCTCTGTTTGTGCGATGGGCCGGTACGGAATTGGCCCAAGGCCCATCTCAGGATGGGCCGTTTGCCAATCACCAACACATTGTATGGATGCTGCTCAGCTCTGTGATATGGTGAAATCTAAGGTGACCCCTGAGATGAATGACATGCTTTTAGAAGAATACTCAGATGAGGAGATAAAAAATGTTTTATTCCAAATGGGAGATCTAAAAGCCTCAGGCCCGGATGGTTTTCCGGTGATATTTTTTAGAGATATTGGCATCTAATTGAACAAGAGGTGACAAAAGAGATTAAAAATGTGTTGCTGAAGAGAAGATGCCTGAGGGATGGAATCCCACTTTTATTACCCTGATCCCAAAGGTAAAACATCCGACAAATCTGAAAGAATTACAACCCATTAGTCTTTGTAATGTTTTATACAAAATCATTGCAAAGACTATTGCGAATAGATTGAAGACTATCCTAACTGATATTATATCCAGGAAGATTAATCTCGGATACCATCTTGATAGCTTCTGAAGCTTTAAATTTTTTGCATAAGAAAAGAGGGGGGAAAAGAGGCCTTACAACTATCAAATTAGATATTTCTAAGGCGTATGATAGGCTGCAATGAGGTTTCATGAAAGCCATGTTAACAAAGCTTGGGTTTGAAGAAAGATGGGTAAAGCTGATTATGGAATGTGTTACCACAGTCACCTATAGAGTGAGGATAAATTCTGATTTCACTGAGACAATCACTCCTGAGAGAGGTCTAAGGCAAGGGGACCCTCTATCTCCCTATCTGTTTGTCTTATGTGCTGAAGCTTCATCTTGCGCAATCCAAGAGCGTACAAATCAAGGCAAGTTGAGGGGATTTACAATGAACAGAAACACCCCTACTCTAACTCATCTTTTCTTTTGCAGATGATTCCCTACTCCTATCAGAAGCGACCCACAAAGATGCCTATGGGATTAAAAGGATTCTCTATATATATGAGAAATGTTCTGGCCAAGCCATCAATAGGGACAAATCATCGATTATTTTTAACCCAAACACGGAGCTGGCTCAAAGGAAAACAGTGATGGAGTGCCTAAATATAAAGAAGAAAGTTAACAATGGAAGATACTTAGGCCTCCCATCTTATATTGACAGAGCAAGGAGAGGTACTTTCGAGTATTTGAAGGAAAGAGTGTGGAAAAATATGCAAGAGTGGAAGGAGAATTTGTTGTCAAAAGCTGGGAAATAATTACTAATTAAAGCAGTGGTTCAAGCTGTGCCAACTTATGCCATGTCTTGTTATGATCTGACAAAGAGCTTGTGTGATGATCTCACATCGCTTAATATCATATTTTGGTTGGCGAATTAGGAAAATGAAAGAAAAGTTCATTGGATAGGCAGGGAGAAATTGGTGAAACAAAAAATATGGGTGGTCTGGGTTTCAGAGAGCTTCATGCTTTCAACCTGGCTCTTCTAGCAAAGCAATCTTGAAGATTACTGGAATTTCCAAACTCTTTATGTGCTAAAATTCTAAAGGCCCTATATTTCCCAAATACTAACTTAATGCAGGCCAAAAGCTAAGCATGGTGCTTCATTCTCTTGGAAAAGTATTTTGAAAGGGCTGCAACTCCTCAAGAAAGGTATTATATGGAGAGTTCGAGATGGTGTCTCAATAAATATATGGGAGGATCCTTGGTTACCAAGGGACACAAATATGCATGTAAGCTCTCCTAGGAGGGGTTGTTTGCTCACGAGGGTCAATGAATTAATTGATCCAACCACGGGCTCTTGGGATGTGGATTTGATTAATGACATTTTTTCTCATGACGAAGCTAAAATTATTAGGAGTATACCTATCCAAGAACAAATGGATGATTTTCTAGCTTGGAGCATGGAGCAACGAGGTATGTTCACTGTTAAATCAGCTTATAAACTGTTCATGCATTTGAACAATCAAGATAGAGGCCAACAAGAGTGTTCTAGTGGAAAATAGGGTGGCTTTAATTGGAATAAGCTTTGGAAAATGAAATTGCCTAACAAAGTTAAAACTTTTCTCCGGAGGTTAGCTCACAACAGCCTTCCTATTAAAACAAATCTCCTAAGAAAAGGAATTAAGGTTGATACCATTTGCCCAGTTTGCAATAGACTTGACGAGGATGGAGGACATCTTTTCTTAAGTGCAAAAAAGTCAAAGAGGTCTGGAGAGGTCTGGGCCTAGAACAGTTGAGAACTAAACTTTGCGCCTATCAGGGCCTGCTCATGTCTCTGAAGAAATATGGAAATTGGAGGAGGAAGTTCAGGATCTGTGCTTTGCTCTTTTTTGGCTTTGGTGGTATAACAGAAATAAAATCACTCAAGGTGAGAGGTGTCATACGTCCATAGGTATTGTAAACAAAGTCACTGAAATGGTGAAAGAGTGGAGGGTTTCAAAGAATTCTTTAACTTCTAAAAGTACTAGCAATTTGTCTTTCTGTTCAAGCTGGAAACCACCTGATGCTGGATTTGTTAAATTTAATGTTGATGATTCTTTCTTGCCAAACTAGCGCACTGGTAAATTGGGAATTGTGGCTAGAGATGATCAAGGGGACTTTTGATGCATGGCGGCAGGAAAGATAGAAGACTGTTTAAATGAAGAGCAAGATGAGGCAATTGCCTGTCTCCAAGCTCTTAATTTTGTTCATGAGCTTGGATGTGGGAATATTGTTTTGGAGCTGGATTGTTTGAACCTGGTCGTTTAATGGAGCAAGATGATCCTCCAAGAAGTGAAGCTTATGTTATTATCAGATAAATTAAATGACAGCTTTCTCTTTTTAATTGTGCAAAAGTTATGTTTTGTAGTTGCTCATGAACTTGCAAAGCTAGGAGCTTTTGCGCAACCAGATTGTCATCTGGTGTGGCGTGATGATTTTCCAGCAGACTTGTGTAATTTGGATACTGGTGTCTTGCACCAGCCCTCTTAAATACCACTCCGCTGGTTTCTCAAAAAAAAAAACTATACCAAACTGCATGAACGGGTAGATAAATATCAGCCAGCTTGGTCTGGTCGAAACTAAGAAATGTTCTGACGCCTTGGAGAGCAAATTGTAAAAAATCGAATACCGGCCCTCTCTTCCATACCAGCCTGGTAAAAGAGCGTATGCCTTTATGAACCAAAAAATAGGTGCTCTACCATTGCATTAAAAGAAGAAGAGTCCCAAGACAAAGATAAAAACGACGGACGAGTATTTACAGAACTCAACCCAGAGAGACAAAAGCTAGGTTGAGAAAACCTCAAGAGAAATGTTGGGAGTGTACCTTCGTCCGGCAGATTTGGCACGGTCTAGCGTCATCTTTTGGTTCCACCAATGTTGACGAGCCCACATTGGAGTCTTTTGGTACTTGGTGGGATGGTCTACGGGGAAGCAAGCTGGTCAGACGCATCGATGATGGTATCATCATTTCCATATGTTGGCATATATGGAAAGAACGGAATGCCAGGATTTTCCGTCACGAGGACTGCTGGCCCGATGATCTTCTGGCCAAAATTAGGAGAGATTTGGTCATAGGCTAGAGGGTGTTTCTCTGGCCGGGGCCGGTGTTGGAGTGCGGGAGGTTGCCCGCGTTGTACTCTTTGTTCATGTATTCGCCTCCTCTTTTAATGAAATTAGGCTCCTCGCCTTTCTTCAAAAAAACCTCAAGAGAAAGAAAAAAGAAGAAGAAGAGGCTGCTACTCGGCCATGGTCTCGCGTAACTTTATCTGGAACAGTCCCATCCCTTGCAAGCACAGCACTAGGGACCAAATCCCAGACTGTCAACTTTTTTGTGTGTGTGAAGATCATCCACTGATAGGTAGGTCCCATGGCCATAGCATGCATCGAAAGAAATAGAAATTGTGGCCGGCTTTGAATGAAATCCAAGCCAAAATTAACCATCGAAATTTTGAACATGTAAAATCACAGACATATATAGCTATCCCGGATTTAAAATAACACAGTGAAATGAAAAAAAAAGCAGGTATGTGTTGCATGGATATCTGAGGACATGATCAACGCCTTATATGACTACGGATGCACGTGGACATTGCTGCATGCAGGAGCGCCTTCAGGAGTAGAGGTGGTGCAGCTTGGCCTTGTTCTCCTGCCACCACACTCTGGGCTATAAAGACGAAAAGGGCTATTGCACGAGACGGAGAAACCGAAGGGCGCAGACGAAAATTTCTATGGGAAAAGTTGAACTGGGCGGGGACCCCAACGGGAAATTAGAAAATTTTGTGTTTTTTTTGGTATGATTCACAGGGTGAGGGGCAGCGCGTGGGAACGTTGAGGGCACGCCACGCGGCTAGGCGGGGCATACGATTCGGCAGGTGGCGGTAGATGGGAGCGACGCGTGTCAGGGAGGTCAGAAGAGGGTGACGTGGCCCGAGCTGGCCTGTCCAAGATGACGATTGGACGGCGGAGAAAATCTGGGTGACTTGGACAATGTGCATGAGCAGATATAGGACCAGTTAGCAGGAATAAGGAGTTTTTTTCAAAAAAAAATGCACAAGCTTGCGAATGCCGTCGGATACTACTCTGTGATATTTCTAGAGAGTGTGGTTGTGCTTCTAGCAGGAATTCGTGAGTTTATCTTGGTCCTTGATCATGCGCCGAGAAGATGTGTGCATGGTTCGACCCTTTCTTTTTATTTCAAAAAAAATTAAAACAAAGCAATTCAGCTGTTCCTTTTCCTCTGAATGCCAAAATGAACAGGTGACAATAAATTTCACTAAGACTTTAAAAAAGAGCGGCTCAAATCATGACGACAAAATTATCATTTTAGCTATTTTTATTTCTTCTACTTTAAATAAAAAGCTTTCTTTCTTTTTCTCACCGGACTGGCCGGGTCAGGCACCTCCTGGTGCAGACACCATCAAAGAGAGGAAGAGACGGAGAGAATTGCGCCAGAGGCAAAAGAAAAAAATTGTGAGAGGGGGAGAAGAAGCTGTGAGAAAGGGAGAGAGCCGCATGAGAGAGGGGGAGAAGTTGCCAGTGTCGGTGTAATAAATACCGGGGTACAAAGAGCCCTAGGAAGGCCGAGAGGGCCCCACGCGTCAGGCGGGCGAGCAAGGTCCCAGTGGCGGCGAGCCCCTCGAAGGCCAGGAGGGCCCACGTCAAGCGGGCGAGCAAGGCCCAGTGGCGCGCGAGCCCTCAGAAGGCAGGAGGGCCCCACGCGTCAGTGGGCGAGCAAGGCCCAGTGGCGTGGCGAGCCCCTCAGAGGGCTGGGCCCCACGCGTCAGGGCGCGAGCAAGGCCCAGTCTTGTGGCGAGCCCCTCTGGAAGCCACGAGGCCCACGCGCCAGCGGCGTGCGTGGGCGAGCCCCTCTCAGGCGAGCCCTCTGGAGACCAGCGAGGGCCCAGCGCGCCAGGCGGGCCCAGGCGCAGGAGCATTGCGTATGAGTCTTGAGACGAAGGCTCCCCCTACTGCGAAGGACGAAGCGCATTTAATGAGACATCACGCGGATAGACAACGGAAGAAATGATTACCGCCATAAATGACCCTTGCAGTCTGGCGGTACATCCTGGCGCAGAAGAACCGACCGGCAGAGAGAAGGTTTGCTTGAGGAGGCCGCCGTGTCGGGAGAGCGAGCGAGGCCCCACCCGCAGATTCACCGGTGTGATGTCTGGGTCGAGGCCACTGCGGGCACGCGAGGCGCGGCAGCGCAAGGCGTGAAGCGGCACGCGTTTTCGTCTCTTCTGCCGTGTCTTGTCGATTATCTTGAGCATCAGGTCTTACCTACCTCGGCTCTCCGCCAAATTTCAAAGCTTGTATAAAAGGAGCGGAGAGAGGAGGAGAGAGGAGAGGAGCATTCGTGCATTCGATCGCACTTAAACACATTCCCATTCAACCACAATCGAAAAGAGCTAAGGCTCGCAGAGAGGGGTATTACCCGCGAGGGTCCGAACTCAGGTAAATCTGCAAGTCGCTCCTTGTTGTGCCCGACGCCAAATCGGATCGAGCTTGATCGAGTTGGCTAGCAGACTAAAAATCTGACCAGGGGTGTGATCCGCAGTGGTTGAGCGGAGAACACGCCGTCAGCCAGAGCATTAGCAATAGGGCCTAATAAGTTAGGACAATCTAATAATGTATCGAATAAAATAGAAGAGCGTTGAAAATTTAGATGAACGGTGAAACCAAAAGTGACCGCCGGCCGGCCTCAATTGGTAGGAAATAGAATTAGCCGGCACGCGCTGGACGCTGGCCCTTAAATTTCTATTCGTGCATATATATAGGCGCTAGCGTTGCATCCATCGATCGGAGTCGGAGCCACCGATCGAGACAAAACTCATCACTTGTCCATCGTCGTCTTCCTTTGGCAGCTCGCTTCGTATCAATCCTCGTACGTCGCCACCTATAAAGCCGATATTCTGCAAGGCACAGGTGACGCGAGCGACCTATCAATCCACCTACCTAATAACTGGTTAATTGGGTTCGTTCTTCCCTCGTTTCTGCATGCATGCCCATGTGCAATACATATGTAGCCACTAGCTAGTTCTGTTCCGTGATGATCAAACGCGCTCTCTTTCTTGCAGCCCGTCGATCTCTCTCTCTCCGGTGCGGGGCGATGGAAGCAAGCGGAGATCAGCCGCCGGCGCCGGCGGAGGAGAAGCGTTCGTGGCCGGAGCTAGTAGGCGTCTCGTCGGAGGAGGCCAGGAGGAAGGTGGAGGAGGACAAGCCGGGAGCCAGCGTGCAGGTCGTCCCAGCCGACGCCTTCGTCACCATGGACTACAGAGCCGGGAGGGTCAGGATCTTTGTCGACTCAAACGACAAGGTCGCCAGAGCCCCCAGGATCGGCTGACAAATTTCGGAAACGTTTTGCAGCATTAATTGTTTTATATGACACGGGGCTATATATCCGAGTGAATAAAAGTGGATTAAGATGTTACATGTCGAAACAAGAATTTAAAATAGGTGATCAAAATCTTCTAAATTCATTGACTAGCTAGGGTGCTCTCTCCAATCAAAGATTTATGAACTTTACCAGTAGATATTAGAAAACACACACCCAGACTTATCCACGGTCATATAATATCACTCAAAAGCTATGCATAACCTGATCGTTAACATAAAAGATCTTTTTTAAAAAAGCAAGAGAACAATGAGGAAAAACGTACTGTATCACCGAGCAAACTGTATATAGGAACGGGCTTTATATAGCCCATAGCCAGAGGGGGGAGCCAACACTCAGGCGCTGTGGAGCTTCAGCGCCCCGGTACGTAGTGCCTCGATCCCATTTGCTGAACCTGAATCAATAAATAGTACATAACCGAGCCCTCGGGCCGCCTGGCCATGTGGCCCTTTTGCCTGTCCGTTTCGGCCACGTCTCCCGGATTCGTGTGGCCGTCGGATCGCGTGGGCAGTCCATCCGAGCGCCCAGGACGCCCCAGCCTGACGTTTTTGCAAAAAAAGCCCTTCAATTTTTCCGTAATCAACCCGCGCTCCAGATGGTAGCACAGCCCACGTTAAAACGCGTTTGCACAAAAACCCCTTGCCTTTCTTAATTTACGTATGTGCCCTGCCTAACCCTACCGATGCTCCTGCGGCCCTGCCCCCAGCGCGCCCGCTCTCCCTCCTCCCGCCGCCTCTCCCCTCTCTGTCGCAGCGCCGCGGCCCCTCTCCCTCTCCGCCACGTTCCCCTTGCCGGCACAGAGGTGGCAGCGGCGGGTGCCTCCTCCCCAGCGCGGCGGCGGCGACTTCCATCTCGATAGCTGTGGCGGCGACGACAGCGCCTTCCATTGCGGTGGCTCGATCTGGACCCGTCGAGGTACGCGTCCTCGAGCCCCTCGCCCCATTTTTCCACGCCGCCGTGCTCCTACCGGCCTCTTCCCGGCCGTTGTCGGTGGCCTCTTCCCCATCAGTCGGCTGCGCTCGCCGGTCTCCACCTCTCCCCCGGTGCGGATCCCTTGGGAATCCCCTCCACTGTGCCCGGTCTCCTCCCCGCCGTCGGACTCGGCCGGCCCGCGCTTCGCGCCGTTTGCCTCCCTGGTAGGCAGATCTGGCGCTGGTGCCGCCGTCCCTGTCGGAACCGTTGCCAGTGCCCGTGGTGCTGCATCTTTGCTGTTCATCTTTGCTGATGATGCTTTAGCTCCATCGGTGATTTGGGTTAGAACCGAAGATTATTGATGTTCTTTCACTTAGATTGGGAGAAGCGGATTGGGAGAAGCAGATGTTCAGTTCTAACAGTATTAGAACTGAAAGAACATCTGCTTCTTCCAATGTATGTTAGGACTGAAGATCTAACAGTGAAAGAACATCTGCTTCTCCCAATCTATGTATTAGAACCGAAGATTATTGATGGTTTTGTTTCATAGTTTTACATGCATTGTAGTTTGTTTTGCCATGATCTGGGCTGCCACGTCTACTGCTGTTTGTACAATTTATTTCTTGCATTCTGTTGTTGAATATGTACCTGTACATATTTAGTTTACATACATTCTGAATGAAATGATGATAAATACTCTGGAATTTTAGTTTGGTCACCGAATTCTGAATGACCCTAAATCAGATCATTCTCTACTTTAATTTTTTGGCTACGCGCTGAGATGCGGCAGCTGAGGGAGTTCCAGAAGATATTATGATGCCAATCAGGTTTAATTCTTAAAATGAAACAAAAACAGATGATCCAAAAATTTTGAAGGAAGGCTTTTTCATTTATTCGATAACTTAATTTTATTATTTTGGAGGGTTTGTCACCATATAGTTATTTTTAATTCATTTAGGTGGCTACAAAATGAGCGTAGTTCCTGTGAGGAAGCAAATTCTTGTGAGGAATCTCAGCAACACCTCTCTGACAATGAGGAAATCAATCGTTGGTTGGAAGCTCATGATTATTTTGGCGAGGGGCCAACAGTTGTTTTAGCTGATAACAGGGATGCCACATCATCAGAACTTGCTGACACAGAAGATGTAGTATCGATGAAGGTCCAGCCGGACATGGCGGAAGCCACTCTGTCCATCATACCTGCAGATATAAACAAGGCTTCAACAAATTCCTACTCTGGTGATGATGAAGCAAATGCATCATTTAGGTCCATTGAAGGGGAAGAGGAACCCTATCCTGCTCAAGAAAAACCTGGTCCAGAAGAAATGGCTTTCCTGATATCTCTTGGCTGGAAAGAGGATGAAATTGTTCCACCTCTGAAACAAGAAGAGATTGCTGATTGTGTAAGTTTTTTGTTTATCTTACTTTATTCCAATGAGTTAAAAAAAATATTTCCACACAATTTACATGCTTATGATTTTAATTTTTAAAATAATTTAATTTAGTTTCCAATTCAGTTACTCAACTTTATCTGGGTCCCATTCTTTCAGTTTTGTCATAAACTGGCCCCAAAACTTCTATTTGAGCTTCAATTTATTCTCTCGATCCAGTTTACATGATGTGGCCTGCCGTGTAAGATCAATTGGGCGTCATCATCATTGTAGTGCTAATGATGCTTGCTGGATCACCAAAACAATTACACGATATAACAAAGGGGTCTCACTGAAAGCAGTTAAAATGATAGTGTATGGGCCCAGATTCTTTGCATTTTTGGTGAAATTCACTCACACCATATTTATTTTATCATACTTCATAGTGCACGATTTAAGTGTTCTGGTAAACTTCGTCGGAAATGTATAGTAGTAAATTTACCTTTTTTTAACACTATTTTGTTGTGACCAAAATCCCACTGTTTTGTAGTTAAGGCACAATGTGAGGTTGCAGCAGAGGCTTGAAGAATGCAGGGGCTGCTGATAGAATTCATCAAACCCTTTTAGCTTAGTGTTGTCATTTCATCTTCTTGCCACTGATTAGATTATCCTACAGGATTCATTTGCCTGCATAGTTAGGGCAGTGTAATTTTTCATGTTAGTTGTTTACTCAGTTTACATTGTTGTGGCTGAACCTTTTGCTTTGATGTTGTTGTTTTAACTTTGTGTTGCTTGCCACGTGTTTCTAAAAGTCTAAAATCCACCTGGGTCAACCACTTTGATTTTAGATATTGCCGGCTTATCTTTGATAACGTTATACTTATAATATTACGAACAGAATACGTATATGTTTCGAAAGATAAATTCTCATGAAATTTATTTACTCCTCAGTTTCACCATGTTATCGTTAATGATGATTCCTTAATTTTACGTTACTTATTTTCTGAAAATACATTCCTTAAGTTGATGTCTCGCCTGGCCCTTCCTATTCTGTTTTTCTTTATTTACAAATTCTTAGGAGCTCCTGTAAATTGTGTTTTTACACTTTCAATATATCTTTTTTTTGTAGCACCCTGATTTCAACATATTGAGCTATTGATATCTTCCCTGTTTGCTAAACTCGGTCGTATTGACTTCATGCCTTCATTATTTGGTTGAAATAAGCTAGCTTCACAGACTTTACTGTTTACATAGATTGTGTTCATACCTGCAAAGATTTTCTACGTTTTGTTGTTTACTATATTTCAGTGTAAACTCAGCGTCGACGGGCCACAGGCCCGCCAACCCCACTAGTTGTTTTGAAAGATCATGCATCGCTCTCCTTCCATTAACTATACCAAACTGCATGAACGGCCGGGTAGTCCAATATCAGCCAGCTTGGTCTGGTTAGAACCAATAAACGTTCTGACGTCTTGGAGAGCAAATTGAGAAAAATCAAAGACCGGCCCTCTCTTCCATACCTGCATGGCAAAAGAGCGTATGCCCCACACTTGTTTCTTGCATAACTTTTTTTAAAAAACCAAAAGTAGGTGCTCTACCATTGCATTAAAAGAAGATGAGTCCGAAGATAAAGATAAAAACGACGGACGAGTAATTATAGAACTCAACCCCAGATAGACAAAAGCTAGGTTGAGAAAACCACGAGAGAAAGAAAAAAGAAGAAGAAGAGGCTGCACAACTCGGCCATGGTCTCGGATAACTTCATCTGGAACATTCCCATCCCTTGGAAGCACAGCACTAGGGAATCCCAGACTGTCAAACTTTTTTTTGTGTGTGAAGATCATCCACTGATAGGTAGGTCCCATGGCCATAGCATGCATCGAAAGAAATAGAAATTGTGGCCGGCTTTGAATGAAATCCAAGCCAAAATTAACCATCGAAATTTTGCACATGTAAAATCACAGACATATATAGCTATTCCGGATTTAAAATGACACAGTGAAATGAAAAAAATAAAACAGGTATGTACATGTTGCATGGATATCTCAGGACATGATCAACGCCTTATATAACTACGGATGCATGTGGACATTGCTGCATGCAGTAGCGCCTTCAGGAGTAGAGGTGGTGCAGCTTGGCCTTGTTCTCCTGCCACCACACTCTGGCCTTCACCTCACCGAACCTCTCCCGGCTGCCACAACGAATTACACTAGGGTCAGTACAATTAATGCTCTCAATCTAGCTGCTTCTGATCCATGAGAGGACATGTGCATGTTACATGTACCTGAGCTCGACGCGCCGGAGCTGGAGGCGGCGGTCGGGGTAGGCTCGGACGGTGACGAACACGCCGGGCTCGTACTCCTCCACCCACTCCCTCCACGGCGTCGCCACCGTTGGGTCGTCGTCGACGTCGGCGTCCGGGTTGATGGTCGTCGTCGTTGCTCCGCCGCTGGTGTTGGCAACTGTGACGAGGCCCAGTATCGGCGAGCCGACCGTGCCGGACGAACCGCTGCCGCTGGACTGCCCGCCGGAGAAGTTGGACGGCGACGGCGACGACGACGCCGATCCGGCCCCGTCCTGGAAAAGGGATTGAAATTGATTTGAAACGAAGCCATATGGGCACCGCACTAGTGATCGAAGTGGGGATTGCTAGGTATATGCGCGCGTACGGGCAGCTCCTCCTCCTCGTCGGACTCGGACTGGCATGGGGTGACCGGCACGGCGGCGGACGTCGCCGCGTCGTCGTCGTCGCCGCCGGAGTAGACGAGGCTGTAGAGCTCGACGACGCGGTCGTAGTTGTCGGCCCACCAGCTCTGCGCCGCCCACGCGTCGAACAGCGCCTGCCGGAACCGTATCGCGCGGAGGCGGTTGGTGCCGTCGGGGAGCGGCGCCAGCGTCATCTCCACCCCGGGCTCCGGCTCCGCCACCCACTCCCGGCCCCAGCCGCTCTCCGCCGCCTCCTCCTCCTCCTTCGCGCCGCCATCCTCATTGAACAGAGAAGAGCAGCACTTCTCCTCCTCTTCATGATGCTCATCGTCGCCTTCATCCTGCAGCTGCGCCGGCGCGATCTTGGCTGACGTCGCCGCGACGTCCTTGCTATCCGCCTCCGGTCGCCGCCGCCACCGCCTCCGTGGGCGCGCGTGATGGCCGCCGCCGCCCGACATGGCCTTCACCTGCGCGCAGACCGATCGAAATGGACGTGTGATCCATTGCCCGCGGACATGACCGGAGCTGGAAGAAGCGCTTACGCTGCCGGCGAAGGCCCTGATGGCCTTGGCGACCCTGCCATCGCAGGCGCCGCCATGGAAGCACGCGTGCATCACGCTTGCCTTGCACCGGCCACTGCCTCTCGCTCCCTGCAGTGACCCTGTCCCTGAGCTCGCTCCCGCTCCCGAGTGGTGATGCATGCGGGGGAGGAGTCGGAGTAGGAGGCGGCGGCGGCGAGAAAGATTGTTTTAAAATGGGGAGAGGCGCGCAGTCAATGCGGGGGCGGACGGCACATTAACTTTGCGGAGTTATGGGGGAAATAATTAGGGTTTCGTATGACCGTGCCGTGGAGTGTAACCAGCGAGTGGTGGAACGACACACGCGCAGCGCGCACAAAAAGAATTCATTCTGCCGGAGCCGGGTTACAGCATCAGCATGCACGTACGGCGCGAGGGGTTTCGAATTGCCCCCTGATCCGTTCGTTCCACCCAGGCGCGACGTTCACGGGTTAAAATATGGGATTGGCGTATCATCACGTGACTTATCTCTCGGTCGATTTTTAATACCGTTGATCAAATGTCTCTGTATAACATATAAAAGATCTAAAGGTAGTATCTAGCTAGCTACGTGTAAATTGACTAAGACTTATTTAAAAAGCAGTCGTCTGAGAAACAGCAAAGCCGTTAAAATATACATCCAAAATTTGTGATTTGAGTACAAGTCATATGCTAAATACTTTGTATTATTTTAAGCCATTTAATGGTTCTTTGAGCATTTACGAGGTCGTCAATTTTTGGGTTATAATTTATCGCGGTTTTTAGGGGTAAAAAACTACGGTGCATAGAGATTATAGGGCACTCGACACATCTATAACCATGATTATTAGGAGTATGGAAGAAATAAAAGGAAAATGAAAACAAGTACTCCCTCCTTTCCAGTATATAAGGCATAATTTGTTTTCACTTTTTTTTCAATATATAAGGCACGGCTGCATTGACCGTTCAGAAGTTCCAGAAATACCCTTCACTGTGTAGAAAACTAATTAATTCTAGAATTGCATTATTTCCTTGCGCTGATATTTCCTTCCCCTGCATGAGCGCTGATAAAAAATCATCTCATTAATAGGGGCAATTAATTAGGGGCAAATCAGGAATCACAAGTGCTATACATGGTCTCCTTGGTATTCACGAAAATCAAATTATGCCTTACATACTGGAAAGGAGGGAGTATGTTTTTTAAGGGTACAATTTGACACACGCATGCACAATTGTATATGTCGGATTGGACGTACATCTCTGTAATGACTTAGTTTTGGTATGGTAATAAGCTTCTATGTGAGATTTCTAGGCGTGATGGTTGGCTTCGGTGATCTTTGCGACGACTTCTTTGGTCAGTTTGTACCCATGATCTATTGGGATTTGTCTCCCCGCGTAGTCACAATTTTGTGTTAGGTCGCTACAGAGTTCTTCTCCATAACAACGCCATATGCTTTTACCTAGTCTACAAATGTGGTCAACGAAGGTAGATCAAATAAAAACCGGCAAAGAAGCCGGTCTGGATGTGTGTTTGTGCATCATCTTTGACGAGAAGATGTTACTAGCGTAAACATCATAACACAACATTGATTTATTTGGGCATGATAAATACAGGTTGATCTTAATATTTTTTCTACTAGGAGATGTTGGTTCTTTTGTGGAGTTGCGTTGTAATAGTGTTTCTATGGTTGTAAGTTGTAACCTTTCAGCCCATGATCAGATGAAAAATTTAGTATTAAAAAACTAACAATATACATGCACACGCACACATGAACATATGCATCCACAACATATACAAGCACCTAACTAGTGACTTAAAGAGCCTCTCTTGTGTAGGCACACACCTTATATCTCCGTGTGCACATTTGTGTAACCTATGTCTAGGCCTAGAAAGGGACAAGATTTGGGATGAGTTAGGATGATTTCAAATGCTGACGACCTCGATGAGAATGGTGATGGTGCTCGGCTGCTTGGTTTTAGCTGCCTCGAGTTCGGGCGTGACAGGTATATGTGCTGCCACTTCTCTTGATGAGTTTGATCTTCTTCTCTGTTTTCCTATTTGGATGAGGCTAAAGGTAATAGGATCGGCAACAACACAGAGTGTGAAGGTCTTTGACTTCATTAGTAGTTTTCTAGGTTATTTTATAGTTTAGTTCTATTTATTTTTTTTAGTAATTTGACTTTTAGCGAGGATCCTTTATGTTAAAAAAGATATTTGATGTAGATGATATTTATCTCTTTTCTTTAAAACAATTGTGTTGTTTTATAACACTAGATGTGCTCTAAAATTGTAGGGAGAGTACATGTGAATGGCTTGAAAGTTGAAAGTTTTTTATTTTTAAGTTTCTACTCATAACTTATCGTTTGAAATTTTCTTGGATGATATTATTTCAGAAATTGCACATTCAATTGGTGAGCCCCACGGTAAATGACACTAATTTAGATGGCCTTCTGCTAGAAGACACAAGACACGCAAATTTTTCACACCAGTGACATTTTAGCCATTTTTTAATTTATTTCCCCATTTCCCACTTCATTTTCCTATTTTCTCTCTCCCTGATACCCAAGACCCACCCGTCAGCCTCTACCCATTTTTTTCTTCCACCTTCCCAATCTAAACTGCTAGAGAAGGAAGGCGAGGCAGACGAGGTGGTGGCAGGAGAGAAGGAAGGGGAGGCGAGAGAGAGGTGGCACGGAAGGGTCGTGGGCGGCAGCAGCTCGCCAACAAGGCAGCATTGCTGCAGGTGTGAGAGAGGCGGCGCAATCGGGCCATAGGTGGCGACAACTCATTGGCAGGGCGGCGCGACTGCAGAAGAGAAGGAGAGAGAAGGAAAAGCGCTAGGCGAGGTGGCTGACGATGGTACGACAAGCTTGCCGAGGTACTACTAGGAGATCGAGGAAGGAGGAGAAAGAAGAAAGGGAGAAAGAGGAATATGAGAGTAGAGGTTGACGGGTGGGTCCTATGTGCCAGGGAGAGAAAATGTGGAAAAATAGAGAAAAACGAAGAAACAAATAAAAAATATCAAGAAAGTTACTCGTGTAAAAAATTCGTTTTTCTGATGTCAACCGACAAAAGACCTTCTATATTAATTTCGTTTACCACGAGTCTGCGTCTGATCATCTCCAATCATTTTCCTTTCCCTATTTCCTTCCTCACATCTTTTCCTTTATTTCTCACCATCTTCAACAACATCGCTTCGAAGAAATTGGTGAAGAAAATTAAGAGAGATTTTTTCTAAAAAGAACGCACAAACAAATTTCTTTAAAAAAGCACGAAGAGAAGTTATTTTAGCATGGAAAACAAAATCTCCTCCCGAAAGAGAAAATAGTGTCCAGTCCACTTCCGCGATGGCGTCCGCAGCAGCACAATTACCACCTGTCCTTCGCCCGCGCCGCTCCTCCGCCCTCTTCTCCTCCCCTCGACCGGCCCGCCAGCGCCGCCTCGCCGCGGCCGCGGTGGCTCGCGACATGCCGTGGCCGCACGTGCTGACGGTGGCCGGCTCCGACTCCGGCGGCGGCGCCGGCATCCAGGCTGACATCAAGGCCTGCTCCGCCCTCGGCGCCTACTGCTCCTCCGTCCTCACCGCCGTCACCGCCCAGAACACAGCCGGCGTCCAGGCACGCTGCTTAGTTTGTTTCTCCCTTCTCCTTTTTGGATCGTTCTCGCCGCTCCAATCTGATTAAGAAAGGGCCTCATTCGGTGATGGTGGTGCAGGGAGTTCACCTTGTGCCGGAGGAGTTCATCGAGGAGCAGCTCAAATCGGTTCTTTCGGACATGTCGGTGGATGTGGTGAGGCGTTTCCCCCCTTTCAGCTGTGATGCCAATGCTCTAGAATTTAATTACCATCTTAATTGGTCTTGGTAATTGCTTGAGCTTAGTGCTCTGTGATGTGGATGTGTGTGTGATGCTCAGAGATGGTGTTGAGTATATGTATGCGGTATGCTACGACTCGCAAACTCACTTGGCTAGAAGTTGGAGCATGGAATTAGCAATCATTCATGAAAGGAATTTGAACTTTTCGGTTAACGTAATTAGTTCTGCAGAAAATTAGTTGTCCAGGACTCCAGGGTTAAATCTCCATGGCTTTGGACTGTTCCCATGGTTCTAATATGCACTGATAAGTGATATCATCCACATTTAATGGCTGTTTGTGATTCTGTAGTTGCAGTTGGTGGGTTGGATCTTTGTTTTTTGGTTCCAATCCTATAAAGTTTATGTTTGCCATATGCTTTTGTGTCTGTGAAGTGCTTACTTTTGGTTGACACAGTTATGTTTTATCTACAAGAAATTTGCTACTGTAGTGCTATTAGAAGCCATCATATATTCATATGTACCTGGAGTTAGAAGTTACATGGCACAATTTATTGTACATTGATTTCATTTCAGCAGGTGTATAATACAATGTTCACTATTTTTCCTTGAGTTTATCAGGTGAAGACAGGGATGCTTCCTTCAGCTCGGGTGGTTCAAGTTCTGTGTGAGAATCTCAGGAAGTTTCCAGTCAAAGGTATGACAGAATATCACAATTGTTCTATTGAAACATACTATCTCAGCCCATTAGTACTTACTGTGACTTATACTTCTGAAGGCAGCTTTAGTGGTGGATCCAGTTATGGTGTCCACAAGCGGGGATATTCTTTCAGAATCATCTACTCTCTCTAAATATAGGTACATGGGCAATGTTTTTTTTTTTTTCTGGTCTATGTGCATTTGTAAGTTCCATATGGGGTTTTGTTGCCATTATATTTGCTTATGTTCTATGTGTATAAATAAGTTATATGAATGGGGTGGTGTTGGCATTATATCCTTAATGCCATAGCATTACTGAGATGCTGTTACAACTATTTTGAGCAGGGATGAATTATTTGCAATGGCTGATATAGTCACTCCAAATGTTAAAGAAGCATCAAAGTTACTTGGGAATGTATCATTACAAACAGTTTCTGACATGCACAGTGCAGCAGAATCTATTTACAAATTTGGTCCAAAGTAAGTGTTTTGTATGTCTGAGTTTATGATGTTGTTCTAAAGTGCTTCTACTATATTTGTTCTCACAGACTACATGTGCACTATCCTTGCTTGCACATCCAACAGTTACACTTGTATCAGTAAATGTCAGCTGGGTCCAGAGTCACTATCCATGGATATGAACCTTAAATATATCTGTTGAAAAACAAACTGGTTAATCTAGCTGTGATAAACTTTCTTGTTATTTATTCTGTTTGATTTGTCATGCTGATTAGATAACATGTCTGTTGTAGTGTGAACTATGCCCGTTGCTCCTGCTTCTTGGACCTCTCGCAAGATTTTGCATGAGAATATGGGTATTATATTTTGTATTCTCAACCCATTCTTGGATGAGGGCCAAACCTTGTCAGCTGTAGTTGTGTGGCTTGTAAAGCTATTTATTCATGACACTGCTAATTGCATTTTAATGCCCTATTTAAGAATGAAAAATGTATTGTTAATTTGATGCATGGTGGTTTCAATAATTAAAGTGAACTATGTGGAATTCATCATTGCAAATTTGCCACTTGCAGATTTGTGCTTGTGAAAGGTGGGGATATGCCAGACTCATCAGATGCAATTGATGTACTTTTTGATGGTATGGATTCTATAATTTAGTAGGGTTAATTTTCATCTGTTGTCATGTTTCTTTCATGCTGTATTGGCAGCCTCGTATAAGCACTGAACTATGCCATCAGGTAAGGAGTTCATTGAGCTCCGTGGGCATCGGATAAAGACCCGAAACACACATGGAACTGGTTGCACTTTAGCTTCGTGTATAGCTGCTGAATTATCAAAAGGTGCACCAATGCTGCGTGCTGTTCAGGTTAGTCTTCCAGTACTTTTTACCTGTTGATAACTGTGTACAGCGAATACATCAAGTCAAAATGTATATATCTACATGTGATTTTGATGAAAGAAAAGAGTCAGTTGCGCCCCTCTGTATGATACCACTAGAAAAATAATTTTGTGTGTTTGTGCTGGAAAAATTGCTACTTTGAGAAAGGTCCCTCACATTTTAAATGGAAACTGAGGTTTGAAAATTAGTTGGTTACTGGCTTACCTAATGTTGTATTACACAAGGCATTGTAAGCACACATTTACAACATCTGGTATCATGGTCAGTAACCAGCAAGTTATATATATATATTATAGTGTAGACCATTAACCCTGTTTTGGCTTATTTGCTGCAGAACTTGCCCTTATGTAAGAGCTTTGTTTTTTTGTGAAATAATTTGTACACATGCAAATCTTTATCTGTGGTTGCTTTATCAAATACCAGTCTCAGTTGTCTAAATCAGGTCCTATTGGTTTTCTAAACCTCGATTGGTGCTACATGTATCAATGTATGTGTAATGTGCTCAGGTGTGCTAAAAGAATCTTAAGTCTTTTTTTGTCACCTATGTAAAATCTGCAGGTGGCAAAGAACTTTGTCGAATCTGCTCTTCATCATAGCAAAGATCTTATCATTGGAAATGGACCTCAAGGACCTTTCGATCACCTTTTCAGGCTGAAATGTCCACCATACAATGTGGGCTCACAACCAAGGTTCAGTTCAGACCACCTCTTCCTGTATGCAGTGACAGACTCTGGCATGAACAAGAAGTGGGGTCGTTCAATAAAAGATGCCGTAAAAGCTGCCATTGAAGGAGGTGCTACCATTGTCCAATTGAGGTTTGTTTTCTACACTGGCTTGTGATGCAGTCTTCTTCTTATTGTACTAATGTGCTTTGCATTTGTAATGTTCAGAGAAAAAGAGGCTGGAACACGAGAGTTTTTGGAAGCCGCCAAGGCTTGCATGGAACTCTGCAAGTCCAGTGGAGTGCCATTGCTAATCAACGATCGCATAGACATTGCCTTGGCGTGCAATGCAGATGGTGTCCATGTTGGTCAATCGGACATGTCGGCACGGGATGTGCAGGAGCTCCTAGGACCGGGAAAAATCATCGGTGTCTCATGCAAGACGACGGACGAAGCCGAGCAGGCCTGGAACGATGGGGCAGACTACATTGGCTGCGGAGGCGTGTTCCCAACCTCCACAAAGGCGAACAATCCCACCTTAGGGTTTGAAGGGCTGAAGGCTGTCTGCTTGGCTTCAAAGTTGCCTGTTGTGGCCATTGGTGGCATCAGTGCTACAAATGCAGGTTCAGTGATGGAACTTGGTCTCCCAAATCTCAGAGGCGTCGCAGTTGTCTCTGCTCTGTTCGACCGCAAGTGTGTCGCGACCGAGACAAGGAGCCTGAGATCCACCCTGATGAATGTTTGCTCCAGATCCAACAGCTAGCTGATATTATTACCCTTTTATTCTCCTTTCTGCAATACAGATATTTTCACTTATTGTAAAATGCAGATGCCCATCCTTTTGTTCAAGAAAAATGAAAAATGCTGTGTTCCTTTTAATGATTAGAGGCATATTGTGGAGTTGGGTTTGTAATAAAGCATCTGAATAATACTAGTATATGATGCAAGGGGAATTTGATGCCAAGTATAATTGGAAATTTGCTATTAACCGTTTCGGTCACTTGGAGATTACGAGAAGCTATTTATGTTTCTTGAGTAAATAGACAATAGACGTGCCCACCACCAGATCTGGTTATCAGACCATCACGTTTATTAATTCAAAGGACACTCTTTTTTCCTTGCAATCCCTTTCCTTCCTTTCCTGAACAATTCGGTGGAACCATTTGACCACAGTAGTGGAGTATTTACAACCAGATCGATCTCTCACCACCTGCTCCAAGTTGAGTTGAGAGATCAGCATGAACGATTTGATGACTGACTCTCTCGTCGGCGCGGCGGCCGCGGCCGCCGCCCAGGGGCAGGAAGGCGGCGGCTCCGGCGATCCCGGCCACGAGAAGCTACCGGCGTTCCTGGCGGAGGCGGAGGCGGCGAAAATCGGGTGGGCCGAGCTGCGCGACGAGCTGTCCCGCCTCCAGGCGGCGCACGAGGCGTCCAAGTCCCTTCTCCGACCCGGCGCGCCCCGCGCCGCCACGCAGGCCGCGCTCGTCCGCCTCCTCGGCTCCGCCCGACGCCTCCGCGCGCGGCTGGCCTCCATGGACCGACGTGCGCCGGCCTCCGCCGCCCACGCCGTCGCCGGCCTCCGCGGCCGCCTCCAGGACCTCACCGGGGCGTCCAGGCCCTCCGGCGCCAGGTCTCGGCGGAGCGCCGCGTCGACGCCGCCCGCTGCTACCTCGCCGTCGCCGGCGAGGCCCCTACCGAGGAGCAGCTGGACCGCCTCGTCGCCGCCGGCGGCGGCGGCGAAGGCGCCGACGCCGACGCGGCGGTGCGGGCGGCCATGCTGGCCTCCTCGGAGGCGCAGGAGGTGGAGGGCGGGCTCCTGGAGCTGCAGCAGCTGTTCCTGGATATGGCGGCGCTGGTGGAGTCGCAGGGCGCCCGCGTGGACGACATCGAGCGGCACGTCGCGGCGGCGGCGCAGGACCTGGGCGCGGGGAGGCGGAGCTGCGGGAGGCACGGCGGATGAGCGAGGCCGCGCGACGGCGGAGGACGTGGCTCGCCGTGGGGCTCGCGGCGCTACTGCTCATCGCGCTGGCCGCGGCTGCCGCCGCGGTGGCGGTCGCGCTGGCGCGGCGCAAGGGCGGCAAGCTGCAGCTCGCGGCCGCCTCTGGTGGCCCGTCCTCCGTTTGGTAAATTTGCCGTGCGCTTTGTTGCGTTTTTTTAGTGCGTGTGCAAGTTAAGCTGACTTCAAAGTGTGTGTATGTTTGACCATTTGCTTTGCGAGTTGGCTTTATTTGAGAATTTTTATTTTAAAAACATGGGGTTGTGATTCGTTTATATATGAATTACGCCAAAAATGGGTACTTGCATTTCATGGAAGCTCCGGAATTTGTTTTTCCGAAAGGGAAACATGCACACGAGTCCCGTGCAAGTCAATGAGCACGGAAAGAATCCCAAGAACAGCAGGGTGGAGTATTCCCGATCATATTCAAGCATCAGCAGCGCTTATTCGCGAAGGAATGAACATGTCGTAATGCTAAAAAACATGGGAAGCAGATTTCAATCGAAGAAAATGAAGATCCGGCAGTGACTTAAAAAATGTTACTGATTCCAAATTTCCAATAGAAGAAAACTGAAAAGCTGGCATAATGAAAAATAAAATGTTACTTTTGTATATATATTCAAATAAAATAGTTTGACAAATGGAGATGCGGGGGATCGAACCCCGTGCCTCTCGCATGCAAAGCGAGCGCTCTACCATTTGAGCTACATCCCCGTTACATTTCATCGCTCTTAAAAATTACACAAGTTTATATCACACGGAAAGAGTATCATCAGATGGCTCACCATTTGATGGGTTGTAACCTAAAATCCCCGAGTTTACAAGGAAGCACCTTCAGCAGCCATCACAATCAGACGGGTATAAATTATTACATTTGCATCGTATTTGGTAAATTAACTGGTCATACAGTAAAGACAAATGTTCATTCTAAACATGCTACCTAGAAGCATGTAAAGTAAGTTCCTGCAGATTTCGCTCACTGTTGCAAAACAGATACACCCAAGAAACAATCAGCATAGATCACTCAGGTTGCTGAGCGCCAAAGCAATGCTTGATTGGCGACTGCCACCACCCGGGTTCGAGTCCCCATGAGGGCAACGAAAATTTGAGTCTCACTCAAGGGGCGGTTTATTCCCGTGGAACCGAATTGTCCGATGATTGACTTTTGACCAATGACACCTGGCTCAAAGCAGCAGTACCGACACAAACAATCCAGGCCTTTCATCTGTGCTTAATGAGGCAGTACATTTTTTAGACAAAGAATAAAATTTTGGTCTCTACATTCAAGGTGCAACGAAGGCTAAAAACAGAGGCAATGTTGGAATCAGGATAGAATAGGAGAATGTACACCAGACTGGCTGGGGTCTCCTTTTGGTGAGGAAGAGCAGAACGAGAAAGGCCGCGGCCCATTTGAATCTATGGCCCATGGGCCATGGCAGGTAACAGCCAGTTTTCAGTGCTGTGAGAGTGAGACGTGGAGATGTTTAGTCCCACATCGGCTGGCGGACAGCGAGCGCGTGGGAGCGAGAGGCTTTAAAAACCGGCCGGGGTGCGGCGTGGCAAAGCATGATCCTTCAGGCAGTCAAGGGAGATGAGGAGTGGTATCAGCTCGCCATCTTTTGATGCGAGAGGGGTGCCCGCCCCACTAAGCCTGTTACGACAACAGGGGCATCCCAGTCATTTTACCATCTGATCCCGACTTTAAGAACAAATACAAAACATATTTGATTTTTTTTATGTGTTTTGTTTTTTCTATTTGAGATTGAATCGTTTTCGTCCTTTCAATTTGCTGTTTTTGTGGAAATGTTCTTTTCCGTTTTTGTTTTGATTGTTTTGATGTTCATTAAGCTGCGTTTGATGATGTGTTGGGACATGTTTGGCATGTTTCAGCCCTACCGGCGCTAGCTCCCGCGAGGAATCAGTAAGCTGACTAGTCATAGAAAGTGACAATTCAATGATTTTTTTTTTTCTGAATGGGTCGGTTAAATAATGATTTTCCTGACCAGCGATTTTTGCAAAACAAACATAACACTGATGCCAGTAGTATTGAAACAAAAAAGATTTGTTTCATGTAACACGATGAAACATGAGCAAACATGACGAAACATGGTTTAGGAAAACGAAAAAAATTTGCAAAAACTACGAAAATATGGCATGTTCAAGCTTGTTTCCACATGTTTCTACGTGTTTTCGTGCTACCGAGATCCAGATCTAGGGGATTATTGGAGGAAGAGAGAGGGGGGCACCACACCTCGTCATCGGAGACTCCCCCCGACGACTCCGACGGCGGAGGCCGCGACACCACGGCGACAGTGGCGGTGGAAGCCACCGGGAGCTCACACGGTTGCAAACCGCAGCAGCAGTGGTGCTCGGGCGCGAGCCCGCGGTGGCGCGCGCTCTAAACGAAATCTGGGCGGCGTACCCTCGGCGACGAAGCGCTTCGGTGGAGCAAATACCGAAAAGGAGGCAAAAATGGGGTTTAACAGATGAAGCACAAAGGCGGATGGGAGTGTGCGAATAAAACCTGGCTACAAAAAGCTCACGTCCGTGGTCCGCCTCGTGGGCCGAAGATTTGTGGGCCGCGGCGCGGTCGGGCGCCCGAACCACATCAATTTCGTAATAATTTTGGAGCTCACATCGATGTCAGAAGCTTAAAAGCTTTGCAAATGACGTTAATATCAGAAGTAGAGGAGAATTAGACAACGCGCAATAACTCGCACTGATATTCAACAGCACTTACACATCACAACTCATTTTCACTTCTTTCTTCTACAACCTGATTAAGGTGGCGAATTCCTAAATTGGTGATGTCGGTGTAATAAATACCGGGGTACAAAGAGACCTAGGAAGGCCAGGAGGGCCCCACGCGTCAGGCGGGCGAGCAAGGCCCAGTGGCGTGGCGAGCCCCTCAGAGGCTGGAGGCCCCACGCGTCGGCGGGCGAGCAAGGCCCAGCATGCTGGCGAGCCCCTCAGAGGCCGGGAGGCCCCACGCGTCGACGGGCGAGCAAGGCCCAGCTGGCGAGCCCTCAGAGGTCGGGAGGCCCCACGCACCAGCGGGCGCGGGCGAGCCCCTGCAGGCAAGGCGAGGCCCCACGCCAAAGTGCGCGCGCGGCGAGCCCTCCGACGGTGAGGCGAGGGCCCCACGCACCAGCGGGCGCGTGGCGAGCCCCCTGGCGGCAAGGCGAGGGCCCCACGCGCCAGCGGTGCGCGCGGCGAGCCCCTCCGACGGTGAGGCGAGGGCCCCACGCGCCAGACGGGTGCGTGGGCGAGCCCCTCTCGAGACCAGCGAGGGCCCTCGCACAAGCGGGCCAGCGGCAGGAGCATTGCGTAGGAGTCTTGGACGAAGCTCCCCTCCGCTGAAGGACGAAGCGATTTAATGAGACATCACGCGGGATAGACAGAGGAAGAAATGATTACCGCATGAAGGACCCTTGCGTGTCCGGAAATGGCCACACCGTGGCGCGTAAGAATTGACCGCAGAGAGAAGGTTTGCTTGAGGAGACCGCCTGTCGAGGAGGAGCAGGGGGCCCACCCGCAGACTCACCGGTGTGACCATGCGGTCGAGGCCACTGCTTGGCACGCGAGCGGCGCGCAGCATGGGCGCAAAGCGGCGCGCTGCTGTCTCTTCTGTCAGGTCTTGTCAGCAGTCTCGAGAGCATCAGACCGCCTACTCCTCGGCTCTCCGCCACCCCAAAGCTTGTATAAAAGGGAGGAGAGAGGGAGACGAGGGAGCACTAGCATTCGTGCATTCAAACACTCAGAAACACATTCCCTTTCAACCACAATCGAAAAAGAGCTAAGGCTCAGCAGAGTAGGACTATTACCCGCGAGGGGTCCGAACCGGGTAACTCAGAGTCGCCCTTGTTGTGGCCCGACGCCGAATCGAATCGAGCTTGATCGAGTTGGCTAGCGACCAAAATCGACCAGGTGTGATCCGCGATGGTTGAGCGGAGAGCACGCCGCCGCTGGCGCGCCCGGTGTTGGGGAGCGCTTAGCATCGGTTCAAGCTCTTCGACCTTTCTTCAGAGGCGATGGCGGAGCAAAGAATCCGCGATGGTGCAGAAGCGACCGCTAGAGCCGTGGCCACGGAGTCGGCCGGCGATGGCGGTGGATCACCCGGCGGTGGCCGCCGCCTAGGTTGGAGCCTCAAGCGAAAGCACCGCCTCGGCCAAGCTAGGCGGCGCTGGCCTTGGAGGAGTGCACTCCAAAGACAGAACCTCCACGCGCCGTGGCCTTGCTGAAAACCCACCGGTTCCGGTAACTCGACTCCGGCGGCGCCGTGGTTGGCCGCCTTGGCCCTTCGTATGACGCCGCCGCCGGGCGGTGGTGCAAGTTTGGGGCGGGGAACCGGCGCTTCGCGCCCTCCGTTTTTTGTTGCCCTCGCTCCTCTCGCAGATCTCCCCGTGAGGGGGGGGGCTAAGACGACAAGAGCGCGACCGATTTCGGGGCTCGGCGGGCGAGCGTCACAGTGGTCGCGATCTCCGGTCCCATCCGAGGACCGCCACTGCCGTGATGGAGAAGACTCGCGTGACAAGCTCCGCAGGGCCGCGATCGAAGGCTGATCAAGGCTTGCCGCCGCCGCTGCGCTGGGACCAGCGAAGAGGGTTCCCACAGAGCTGCCCCGCCAAAGAGGGTGGCGCTTCTTGGCGCCGCCCAGGCGACGGGCGGCGGGCGAGGACCGCGCCCAGAGCAGGAGGCTCCCGACGCTGGGTGCCGCGCTTTTCTAAGGAGTCGCGCCCGGCCCAAAGGGCCGGAACGGTTTCGTCCGCCCCATCGAAAAGTACGACGGCTCCACCAACCCCGATGAATTTTTGCAGATCTATACGACGGTAATGCACCGATCGAGGGTCGGGAAGGTTCTCGCGAACCATTTCCCCTGTCCTCACCGGCGAGCCCGCCGTGGCTCATGAACCCGCCCCGAGTCCGTGGGTCATGGAAGGAGCTCTTGAGCTCTTCGTCACCAACTTCCGTGGCACCTTCGAGCAGCCCGGTAGAAGACGACCTCCACAACGTGGAGCAGAAGAAAGGAGAGTCGCCGCACGACTATATTCGGGCGCTTCACCAGTCCGCAACACTATCCCCGACATCTCCATCGACGCCGTGGTCACGGCATTCAGAGAGGCGCCGAGACCCTAAGGTCAAAGAGAAGATGGCCACCCGCAAGATCAAGACGACGGAGGAGTTTTCACCTTGGCGCGACAAGCGCGCCTTCAGCGAGAGAGCCAGATCCGCCCGGCCACGCGGCGGGCCACCATGCGGGCGGCGAGGCCGAACCTCGAGGAACCCCGCGGCAAGGACAAGAAGAAGCGCAAAGCGGCCGAGACCGGCAGGTCATGGCCGCCAAGCGCGCGACGACGACGACGATGATCGCACTACCGCGCAATGGGCGCGCGGGCGTAAAAGAGGAGGAGGTCGCGGCGCCGGCGGTACGGACCCCGTAGGGCGGCCGAGGCGGCGGTTACGGCGATCGCTGCGGGTCGCGACGGCCCTCATGCCGCGACGGCGGGCGAGATCATCGCCTCGCGGAGTGGGACGGAAGGCCCCACCGCCCCATTCACCGCAACAACTCCCACGACTTGGCGATTGCCATGTCGCCGCGAAGATGGTGGACAAGCGAGTCCACGAAAGCAAAGCAGCAGCAGCGTCCGGCGATGGGCAAGGGCAAGGAAACGGCTTCGCTTGGTTTTCAGCAGTGGAGCGCGAGGTTGCCGCCATCCACGGCGGTTCGCCACCTATCCGCCCCACGCTAGCTTTAAGCGCGCGATGAGGAGGTGTGCGCCGCGTTCCGCTTTTGTTCGACGAGGCACCGGGCGTGGTCGGAGCAACCGATCGCGCTCAACAAAGCCGATCACCCAACCAAGACCGCGGCCTGGCATCTCCCGATCGTGGTTGCACCCACGGTCCGGAATGTAAGGCTAGGGCGGCGCCGGTAGACGGAGGAGTTCCTCAACCTCCCGTCCGCCTGGCGCGCCAGGGCGCCCAGATCCAGCGGCTGGAGCTTCGCCCAGCGCCCCATTCTTCGCATCGCTACCGGGCCGAGTCCGTCTCACCGGGCGATCGGCCTCCGGTAACCTTCGGAGGTTCGACAACTTCCGCACCGAGATGCTCGAGTTCGAGGTGGCGGACTTCGACCTCCCTACAATGCCATACTAGGTCGGCCGGCGCCGACTGTGTTCATGGCGGTGTGCCACTATGCGCATATGGTGGTGAAGATCCCGGCCACCGCCCCATCGTTTTGAAAGTGGATCGCCTGAGGCGCCCGCTGCGACAAGCACGCCGCTGGGGGCGACGGTGCCTCGTAGGCCGAGGCTTCGACTCGGGAGCTCCTCCGCGAAGACCCGTGCCTCCCCGGTTCGTCTGCTGGAGGTTAAGGCGGTTCCCCGAGCGAAGTCGACCCGCGAAGACCGTCGGGTGGCGCGCCTCGAGCTAAATAGGAAGGCGCGCTGCGTCTCTTTCCTCCAGCCTAACGCAGACGTGTTTGCGTGGCAACCGTCCGACATGGCCGGGTCCCTGTGAGGTGATTGAGCACAATTGGCGACGTTCCCGCGCGACCGGTCATCGCGAAGGTCCGGCGCCGGTGGAGCGCCAGAAGTTATCCGCCAGAGGTAGACAAGTTTAAGGCGGGTCGCCCGCAGGTCGCCCATCCCCGTGGCTCGCGAACCCCGCCTCGCTAAGAAATCCAACAGCGCGGGAGGATGTGCGTGGACTTCACCGACCTCAACAAGGCGCGTTCGGCGATCCGTACTCGCGCCTCGCGACGATCTCATCGCCGACTCAATCGCGGGTGCGAGCAACAGAAGCTGGGATGCGCACTGGTACCACCAGATTAGCATGGTCAAGAAGATGAAGACAAGACCGCTTTCGTTACGCCTATGGGCGCTTCATCGCTATACAAGGATGGCGTTGGATCGAAGAATGCGGGCCCAACCTATCGCCGGGCCATGCATATCGCCACCGCTCCCGATAAGGCGGAACTCGGAGGTGTACGCCGACGATCCGTAGTGAAGTCCAAGAAGGCGAGGAGTTGATCGGCGACCGGAAGAAACCTTCACCAACCCGAGGAAGTTCTCGCATCAAGCTTAATTCGAGAATGCGGTTCGCCGCTCCGGCGGGCAACCGCCGATTCTCGCTCCCGTAGGGGATTGAGGCGAACCTCGACAAGATTGCAGCGATCGAGAACATGAAGCCCCGACGCGATTTCGGCAGATGCAAAGGTTGGTGGGTCGCTTGACCTCCCTGGGCCGCTTTATAGCTCGCCTGGGGATAAAAGTCTCCCACACCAAGCTCCTAAAGAAGACCAACCAGCCGAGTGGATCGCGGAGGCGCAGGAGGGTTCGACAACCAAGAAGTATCTTACCTCCCGCCTGCGCTGGTCGCCCAGCACCCAGCGAGCCGCTGATCCTCTACGCCACGGCAAACCCTCAGCGGTCAGCCACAGTGTCGGTGGCGGAAAGAGAGGCGCTCAGCCCCATTTACTACGCCGCAAGGTCCTCCACGACGCCAAACAAGGTATTCACAAAGACCAGAAGATACTCTACGCCAGGCCGACAAAGATCCCGAAAGCTACGCCACTACTTCCAGGCGAGAAGTCACGGTGTTGACTAAGTATCTCTGCGGAGATCCTCTTCAACCGCGAGGCGACGGGTCGACGCTTGCCGGGCCATGGAGTCGGCGGAATTCGATCTCAAATTCGCTTCCCGAGTGGCCATCAAAGGGCAAGCTCGCGGAGTTCATTAGCGAGTGGACTCCGCGACACCGAAAGCCGAAGATACCCCACCTCCTCGCCGTGGACTCTCTTCTTCGACGGCTGCTCCTACCGGAGGGGCCAAATGGGCGCTCGTCCCGGTGTCTTCCACCGGTGATGTCATCCCGCACTGGTGGTGTTGGACTTCCGCGCCACCAACAACGCCGCGAGTATGAAGGATCGCCGCGGCTCGTGGTGGCTTCACCCTTGGCATCCGGCGGCTACAAGTAAAGGCGATTCTCTCCCGGTCATCAACCAGCGAGGAAGGATTTCTCCCGCCGGATCCCGCTATGGCGGCTTCTACCCGGCGGAGGTACGCCGTTGAGCGGCACTTTGAGGGTTTGGGCCAGGCACATCCTCGCCGTGACAACTACATGGCGGATGAACTGCCCCTGCATTGCCTCGCCAAGGGCACTGCTCCGCCGGGTCTTTGAAGAAAGACTTACGCAGCCGTCCGCCGCAGCCCCCCCACTCGGCGGGACGACGCTTCGACGCAGCCCCACATCCGAGGAGACGCCACCGATCTCGCCGCAGCCCCCGGATAGAGGGAGGAGGCGTAAGAACCGCCGAGGCGGTTGAGACGGAAACGCCGAGCCAGCGGAGTACGCCGGCGACAATGTACGAGCGCCGCCACACTCGTCCGGAAGGTCGCGGATGGATCCGATCCTAGCCTACCGCTGGATGGAGTGATCCCGACGGCGACGCTGCGTTACCGAGAAGATAGCGCCAGAAGCCTAAGCGCCACGCCTGGTAGGTGGGGACTCAGACGCTGTGGCGCAAACGGAGTTCTACCGAAATGCGCCACCGGGAAGCGGGAGTGAAATTTCTCCGAGATCCATGGAGGCATGCGCGGAGCCATTTAGGGAGCCGGGCGTTGGTTGGGAAAGCTTTCCACGGTTTTATTGGCCTCATCGCCTCCGTGATGCCTTCGAGCCGGTGAGAGATGCGGCGTGCAATTTCATGCTAAGCGATCCACCGACCGCCCAGCGCCGCAAACCATTCCGCTTCCGCCGCTCGCGGTCCGGGCCGGATATTCGGCCCGTTCAGCGGGCGACCGGAGGATATACTCATCTGCTCGCCGCCATCGACAAGTTCACTAAGTGGGTTGAAGCTCGCCGTCTCGGCGATCACATCCGCAGCTGCTATCAAGTTTATGAAGAGCGCTTCGTCCGGTTCGTGTCGCCAATGTAATCATCATCGACAACGGCGCCGCCAAAAGCGCTGATTTCCAAGATCGGTGCGAAGAGTTGGGTACTGTCCGTGCTTTGCCTCCGCTATGCATCCAAGAGCAATGGGCAAGTGGAGCGGGCGAACGCGAAGTACTCAAAGGGCTCAAGACAAGGGCGCTCGACCGCCGGAGAAGCGTGGGTGCGCTGGGCGGAAGAAGTTCCCACCAGACAGGGCGCCGCAGACAACTCCCAACAGAGCCACCGGCGAGACCCTTCTTCCCGTGTATGGCTCGAGGCGGTGCTCCCATCGAGCTCGCCTCGCTCCCAAGAGTGGCGGCGTTCAGCGAAGACTCAAGACCCGACCGCGCCAGATGAAGTAAATCTCCGGAGGAGATCCGAGACAGGCGGCGATCCGGCCGCCAAGTATCAAGCAAGCGCCGCGCTGCTATCAAGCAAGGCGGTGTGTGAGAACACCGGCAGCATGGCACTGCTCACAGAAAATCCAAGCGCAGCGGGCGCAACAAACTGCTCTCCCCGTGGAGGGCCCTTCAAGGTGGTCTCGGCCTCCGTCCAGCTCGGCCAGCTCGATTCGAGGACGGTCGCGAATTGGCGAACACTTGGAACGCCGAGTACCGAGGAAGTTCTACCCAGAGTGGCGCCCAAGAGCTTTTTTTCGGCCTTCCCTTGAGCCGAGCGGCGAGGTCTTCTTCCTTCACCGCCGCCTCGGGATCAAGTACAAAGCCATCTTCAATAAGAGATAAGTTCTATCTCCTTGTGGGCATCTGCTTTTTTCGCCTCAAGTCTCGTTAGAAAGCATTCGCTGAAAGTCGGTAGCTAAAAAGTACTCAAGGCGATGGCCCCTTAGTTGCAAGGATTTAACGCCACGACTCGCGGTTACGCGAGGCGGCGGATGGAAGGCGGGTTCTAGCCCGTGTGTCGGCTCGGTTCAGGCACGCGCCAACAATGCACCGCGACTAGACCACTCCGAAGCTAAGTTCTCGCCACGCCGATGTCTAGGGTCGGTTCGCAAAGAGGCCATAAGGGTTGAAGTAACCAGATGCTCGAGAAAAAGCGCCACTTTCAATGTAAAGCTCGCTCTAAAGCTTTTTGGCGATCGCTGGCTTAGCCTTAGAAAGGTCTCGTTAGAAAACATTCGTCGAAAGTCGGTAGCGAAAGTACTTATGGTCGATGGCCCTTAGTTGCAAAGGCAAACGCTATAACTTACGCCGGTGCGAGGCGGCGGACGGAAGACGGCTCTAGCCCGGTGTGTCGGCTCGGTCAGGCAATGCGCCAACGGCGCACCAAATGACTAGACCACTTTCGAAGCTAAGCGCCGCCACGTAATGTTTAAGTCGGGTTGCGAGAGGCCATAAGGGTTGAAGTAACCAGATGCCTAAGGAAACAATACCACTTGCGCGTAACGCTCATTTAAAACCTTTGGCGGCCGGGTGCCCCAATTCAATTTCGCAGTTAAAGCAGCGGTTCAAGTGAGACTCACAAAGAAAAGAGCAAAAGTTTGTTTGCATTGATAGGCAACAATTACAAGGCAAAAGGCGGGAGTCTCGCTACTTCTCCGGCCTTCGCTTCACCGAGCGGCGCCCCATCATGGACACGCGGTCGGGCGGCGGTGTCAACCCGCTACCGCTTCAAATCGGTCCAGCCGGGCGCCAAGGCTCCCTGCGGCGGCGGCCGAGATCAAACGCGCGCCTCGAAAGCAAGACAGCTTGCTCAAGATGAACTGGCCGCTTCGAGAGCGCCTTGGCGCATCGTTTTCGACGCTCACGTCGCAGCGCCGCCGGAAGGACGGCAGGGCTTTGCGGCTCGTCCCCACGGCGCCAACAGATCAAGCGCAGCCGCCTCTCCAATGGGGATGCGGAAACACCAAAGGATGCAGGCGTCCCGGCCGCGAGAGGGTCGCGCAAAGATGTCGGCGAGGGTCCGGAGGAGCTCGGTGCTCCAAAGGAGGTCTTCGATCGCTATGGCGAGGCAACGGCATTACGCCGCACTCGCTGGTCATCGCCTTCGCGGCGTTTTGGCTGGGGCCCGCCGCAGCCGCGGCGATCCGCTTCCGCCAAGGCAAGGGCTTCTTCCGCGCCGCCAGTGCGGGAGAGGGTGCGGCGCCAAAGGAACGCCCTACATCGGCAATCACGCCGAGATGGCGGCAGCGGCCACGGGCGAGGTGGCGAGGGTTCTCCGGCCGCGGCGCCAACTCTCCGCCATGAAGCGACCTCCGTCGAAGGAGCGCGGCGGGCGGTGGGGTGGGCGAAGTCGCGTGGAGCGGAGCTCGATGCTCAGCCGTCCGCCTGCTCTGAGGGACAAACAGGTTCAGTATGCCAAACAAAGTAGCATGCTAACCCCACGCGAAATGTGCGTAAGCGCAGGAAAGCCAACTGAAGCGGTGCCTCAAGGCGAAGCCGGGGGGAGCTCCAAGTCGCTTGTTTGCGGCGGGCGGTGGCGGCGCTGTCGCGGTCACCGCCGCCGAACCAGACGCCGGTGGCGGGCGCGAAGCGGTGCCGGCAGGAGCGCCAACACAGAACAGCGCCGCGCAGGAGCGCCGGCGAGGAGGAGCGGAAGAAACTGCGCAGCGGCGCCAGCTTCGATGAGTCGCCGCCTCGCCCGTGGCGAGCGGCGGCGGCAGCAAGCAGGCCTCGCCGATTGGAGCCGGCGGTGGCGCGAAGCCCGGGCTTGAAGGGCGCTTTCTTGAAGCTCGCCTTCCTCGCCGCCGCCGCTGCCGACGGCAAGGATGAGGCGGCGCTTCCCGAGAGCGCGGGCGGAGTCAGCAACACCACGGCAGGAGCAGCGGCGGTCATGAAGCTTGGGCGGTCGCCGAGGGCGGCTCATGATCTGCAGTGGTCCCCGCCACTTGGACCGCAGGACCGAGACCTCCATTAGGGCAACGCCGCAGTAAGGGTTAGGCCCCGCTGGTCCCAATCGCAGAGGGGCGGATGCCCGCCGGCAGGCGATGTCGCCGGTCGGCGTGGTCAATAGCCCCGCTAGCTTGGCCCCGAGCACGCCGCCCAAGACGCTCCCATCACCAACACCCAAAGAAGAAGTGAAGCCGGTCGTTAGCCAAAATGGAAAGAAACAAGGTATGAAACCCAAAAGAGCGCGAGGGTATTCACCTCCAAGAGCAAAGGCGGGTCCCGCTGTTGTCGCCGTAGTACGCCCAGCGGGCGCGCTTCTCCGGGCGGCAAAGACGGCGCCGCAAAAAGTCCGCCACCACGGGTTCCGTGAGCCTCGGCGGCGGAGCTCGGCAATCGCGCGCCGCCATCGCCTCCGTGCTCGCAAGATCGCCCGGCCGGGCTCCCGGGCCGGCGAGCAGGCTCCGCGATCGCTGGAAGGGCAAGATCGTCGCAGCTACCGGAGTCCTCCACGACAACCACCGCCGGTGCCGCCCTTCCAGCTGGACTTGACCGCGCAGGATAAAGGCGAGGTGACGCGAGCGCGGTAGCAGCCCCAACCGCGCCGAAAGCGCCCGTGTGCAAGACGAAGAGTCGGGCGCCAGAGCGGAGGTTCGCATCGCCCCCACGAACATCTCGCAGAGGTGGGCGAAGATGACCAGGCCATGATTGAGTTGGGGAACAAGGTGCGCCGCTCGATCCCGTAGAAGGCGAAAGCACCCCAAGAAGAATTCGAGTACGGCGGACAAGGCCCGTCAAGACGCCAGAGAAGGTCACGATCTCCCCGCGCGAGAACTCGGCGCGATGGTGCCGGGCGCTGAACCGGGCGGCGGTCGGTGGCACGAAGACTGCCGCCGCCACCGATCCTCATCGATGGTGGAAGCAGCGAGCAGCTCCCGAAGATGGTGCGGCATCTCGCTGGGCGCCTTTTGCCGCTTTTGGGAGCCATAGAAAATTTGGCGTGGCGCGGCGAAAGGCTTGGTGGCGGTTGGCGAGATGCCGTGGTAGCGCCAAGAAGGCAAATGAGACAGCGGAAGACTTAGCGCGGAAGGATTGGCCGCGCTTTGAGAGAAGTACTTATAGGCGTGGGCGCGAAGCGTGACGGTTTGATTCCGCACTCACGCTGCTGCGCCATCATTGCCCCGCATTTTTGGTTTCCCGCAAAGCGGCGTGGTTCCCCAAGGAAGATCGTGTGCGTGGAGAATCAGCGATCGCCGCAGGTGGTGGCCCCCCACGATCTGCCTCCGCCGCACAAGAAATGGAAAGTATCCGCGACGGTTCGCAGATCATGGTGGACCCGGCTACCGCTTGTAATAAATACCGGGTACAAAGAGGTTTAGAAAGGGCCTCACGCGTCAAAGCGGGCGAGCAAGGCCTCAGCCAAGGCGCGAAAGCCCTCGAGGTCGGAGGGCCCCACGCACCAAAGCGGGCGTGGGCGAGCCCCTCAAGGCAAGGCGAGGGCCCCACGCCAGCCAGCGGGCGCGCGCGAGCCCTCCGACGGTGAGGCGAGGGCCCCACGCACCAAAGTGTGCGCGGGCGAGCCCCCGAAGGCAAGGCGAGGGCCCCACGCCAGCGGCGCGCGCGGCGAGCCCTCCGACGGTGAGGCGAGGGCCCCACGCCCAAAGCGGGCGCGTGGGCGAGCCCCTCCGAGACCAGCGGGCCCCGCTGCAGGGGGCCGCTGCAGGGGAGCATTGCGTATGAGTCTTCGACGAAGGCTCCCCCGCCGCGAAGGACGGCGCATTTAATGAGACATCACGCGGATAGACAGAGAAGAAATGATTACCGCATATGCTGACCCTTGCAGTGTCCGGAAAGCGGCACACCCATGGCGTAAGAATTGACCGGCAGAGAGAAGGTTTGCTTGAGGAGGCCGCCTGTCGAGGAGTAGGTGGCCCCACCCGCAGACTCACCGGTGTGACTGCAGTGGTCGAGGCCACTTCATGGCACGCGAGGCGGGCGCAGCCACAAGGTGGGCAAGCGCTGCTGCCTCTTCTGTCGTGGTCTTGTCAAGTATCGAGAGCATCAGACCGCCACTCCCCGGCCTCTCCGCCACCCCAAAGCTTGTATAAAAGGGGAGGAGAGAGGGAGACGAGGGAGCACTAGCATTCGTGCATTCAAACACTCAGAAACACATTCCCTTTCAACCACAATCGAAAAGAGCTAAGGCTCAGCAGAGTAGGACTATTACCCGCGAGGGGTCCGAACTCACAGAATCTGAGAGTCGCCTTGTTGGTCTGACGCCGAATCGAATCGAGCTTGATCGAGTTGGCTAGCGATCGAAAATCGACCAGGGGTGTGATCCGCAGTGGTTGAGCGGAGAACACGCCGTCAGGTGATATGATCCGGGCTGACAAAACCGGCGGTTAATTGAGCCTCCGTGGGTGGACGATAAGCAAACCGTGGAGGCTAACCATTTGAGATTCATCCGAATAAAATTTGAATTAGAAAATAATATAATTTTTTTTAAAATACTATTAATTATTCTAAGAACTTTGGCTTAAACAGAATTTAAAAATTCAAATTTTTTATCACCATTTCATATGATTTTGTGTTTTAAAAATGCAAAACCATCAAAACCGTGGCTAACCGCCAAAAGACGCGGTTAACCGGCCAATTTTTGACAAAATTCAAAACTATATTTAAGGCCAAAACCGTGATAAACCACGGATTTGCCACGGTTAACCGGCTCCGCGCATTAGACGGTTCGAAGAAACCAGCTAGTTTTGTAAGTGGTGGATATTATACCTTTGGCCTTGACTGTCTCTAGGGGAAAAAAATGTTGATGATATTTGCATGTCTTTGAAAAAATTGAATTAGAAAATTGTATAAATTTTTTAAAATACTATTAATTATTCTAATAACTTTGGCTTAAACAGAATTTAAAAATTTTAAAAAAAATTATCATCATTCCATGTGATTTTGTGTTTAAAAAATGCAAAACCGTCAAAGCCGTGGCTAACCGCCAAATCGCCGGCTAATCGGTCAATTTTTGACAAAATTGTTAACTATATTTAAGGCCAAAACCGTGATAAACCATGGACCAGCCACGGTTAACCGGTTCCGCGCATTAGACGGTTCAAAGAAACAAGTCGGTTTTGTAAGCCATGGATATGACACCTTTGGCCTTGACCGTCTCTTTAGGGCAAAAAAAAAATGTTGATGATATTTGCACGTCTTTGAAAAAAAATATGTACCAGCCACGGTTAACCGATCCCGCGCATTAGACGGTTCAAAGAAACCAGCCGGTTTTGTAAGCTATGGATATGACACCTTTGGCCTTGACTGTCTCTTTAGGGAAAAAAAAGAAAAAAACTGTTGATGATATTTGCACGTCTTTGAAAAAAAATATGTACCAAACCACTTGCTAACCTGTTCAGCAGATTAGACGGTTCAAAGAAACCAGCCGGTTTTGTAAGCTATGGATATGACACCTTTGGCCTTGACTGTCTCTTTAGGGAAAAAAAAAAGAAAAAAACTGTTGATGATATTTGCACGTCTTTGAAAAAAAATATGTACTAGTTTTTCAAAGAAAAAAAAAAACTGAGCACCGCCGACCGTGGGGATCGAACCCACGGCCACGTGGTTAAAAGCCACGCGCTCTACCACTGAGCTAGGTCGGCCTACGTAACGTGGGTCTATTGCAAGACTAATTTATCGTAAAACTAAATTTGATCCGCTTGCATATCTGCATGTCTTCATGTTTGAATTTCCATAGTGGGCGAATTAGTATAGTCCGCAGCAATAAAGATATCGAGAAAGAAGCTCAACATGTAGGTTGGATTTATTTTATGGAAAAAGTTCATTTTAGTACCTCAACTATCGCAAAAGTCCAAAAAACCATTGAACTATGATTTGGTTTGTTTTACATATCTAAACTTTCAATACTGGCTCAAAACCCATCACAACTTGATTTTGTTAGGTGTTTTGGTGATGTGGCACACAAAATAGGGTGTGATGGTTTTTGAGCCAATATTGAAAGTTCAGATATGTAAAATATACCAAATCATAATTTAGGGGATTTTCGGACTTTCGCGATAATTGAAGTACCTAAAATGGACTTATTCATTATTTAAATTATTTTTTTGTACTTCACAGTAAGTTAGGAGCATTCTCAACAGTCCCTCTATTTAAAATATGAAGAATATTATTTATTTATTTATTTATTTTTTTTTTGGGGGGGGAGATTAACCGTGATGGTTTTTTTGTTTGAAGGTCTGCGGGGGAGTCTGTGGTTTAGTTATGTATCGCCTAAATCGTAGCGCCTGCTCGAGATCAAGGAGTGTTAGAGTATATTGCACTACAAGAATCGGTCTGAATCTCGAGAGCCAAAAACCTTCGAGAAAGAGAGGGTTTTCTAGGCGCCCTCGAGAAACCTAACAACATGACGGAATCCTACATCTAACGGTGGTGAAGTCATTGTCTCGAGGGCTTGGCCCTCGAGAGAGTTACATTTTTTTTAAAAAAAATATACAGGACGCAGTTCATCACATATGTTAATTCGGCACAATTCATCACATATCCAACACAAATCTGCACAAATCCCACACGAACAGCACAAATCCAACACAAACAACAAAAATCTGCATCACAACTCTGCTCTGAGATAAAAAAAAAAAATCTGCGTCACATCCAACACTAGCAGCACAAAACTGCATCACATCCAACACGTGCAGCACAAAACTGCATCATATGTCCAACACGAACATCACAAATCTGCATCACACATGTCCAACACGAACATCACAAATCTGCATCGGCATCACAAATCTGCTCGAGAGAAAAAAAATTGAACAAATCTTCGTTTATCCAACACGAATAGCAAATCGAACAACAGATCGAAGGTACTGCTAAAAAAACAGATCGAAGGTAGAGATGAAAGGGGAGAGGGAGAACCGCGGGGAGGTGGAGGAGGAGCCAGAGGCGAGGTTGGGGCAGATGAGCCGCGGGGAGCCGCCTGTGGCCCCCCTCCGCCGCCGTGCGCTGCCCCCTCCGCTCGCCGCTGTTCGCCGCGAGGTCGGGGAAGACGAGGAGGTCGCAGGGTCGCGCGGGAGAAGCCGCTGCTCGTCGCCTGTGGCCCCTCCACCGCCATGCGCCGCCTGCGCCCTTCCGCCGCCATCGCTACGCCGCCCCCTTTGTTTCCGCCGCTTCGCGAGGTCAGGAAGACGAGGAGGCCGCAGGGTCACGCGGGAGAAGCTGCTCGTCGACGGTTGAGATAACGATCTCAAGTCGCTAAGGTTCTTTAGAATTGAGATAGGAGACACGCCAAACAATCACGAACAGCAACGAACAAGAGACAGGGGTTTTTATCCTGGTTCAGACCTCTCGGAAGAGATAATAGCCCTACGTCCAGCCTTTTTTTATATATCAAAGAGTATTACAAGAGATGGCTCGACGAGACGAACAAGTCTCGGCGAGATTATGGTGTATATCAGGTGCTAAAAGCTAGATTAAGTCAGATATCCGATATTAGGATTGCCCCCTAACGCCGTAGGGGCATGGTTTATATAGTGTAGAGCAAACCGACCTACCGAGGAAATATCGGGCCGGACTAACCACGAGATCGTAATGAACTCAACGTGCCAAATATATCCCGAGGCAGATAAGGCATACTCCTAATCTTGGGGATCACGACTCCTAATCCAATCCGGGAAACCAACGTCCGGGTCTTCACGTAGCCGTGCAGAACTCTTGTTCGAGTCGGACTCAAACACGATTCCTTGGCCATTACGCATCATGCCAGCCAAGAAGCTGTTCGGCAGGACGCATATGGGCCAGATAGAACCTTCTAGGGGACTGGGCCCTGGTAGGCTGTTCGATTGGGCCGTCAGGGAGTGGGCCATGGCAATGGGCCTTGTTTTTATCCCCGACAGATAACCCCCGAGACTCAAGTGGAAGGACTCACTAGAGTGGGGTCTTCCTCTTGAGACTCCAAGTCACGAAGAGGGAAATTTTGTTGCTACAAAGACGTGTAACAAGCGTTTAATCAACAGTTACGGTTCAACCGAACAAGACTTGTTCGGGACCGAACAGACCTGGACAAGACTGAAAGCAACTCATTGCGCCGAACGAGGAATCACATCTGCCCGAAAGCGAGCACTCACCTTCAAAGCGCATACACTAGAAAAAATAGCCGCTGGCAAATCTCAATGGTAACTATCGTCACAAGAAGAAAACAAATGACCATTTTACCTAGCCGCTGGCGATAAAAACTAGCCGCTTAGTGGCAAAGAACCGTTATAGGCAACTTATTTGAGCCTATAAAGCTCCCAAAGCGCCCATGCCAGCCACTTCGCTCTCACGCCTTTCCTTCCCAAGCCCTAACTCCAACCAAGGCCAAGATCAAAGAGCCAAACTCCATCCCAAGCCCCATGCTCGCCCACAGGAACCGCTATGGCCAAATTCACTGGGACTAGTTTGACCGAGGAGGACCTTAGGATCTCGGGAGGAGGAGGGCTACATCGACACCGGTAGTGGAGGTCGCCCGGGAGGAGGATACTCCGGAGTCATTTGGAGGGAGAGTTCGTTAACTTCGAGCGATTCGACTGCTCGGGTTGCGATCTCCGAAGCGACTTCGCTGAGGCCTTTTAAACATTAGCGGATTGGAGGTGGCGAACCTCAATCCGAACAGCGCCCTCCAGATAGCCGCCTTCGCACACCTGGCGAGGGCTATCTATGCATCGATCGCTTCGTGGGCCGTTCTGCACTACTACTCAAGACAAGGAGCAGCTCGCCGCTTGGCTGGGGTGCTACTACCTCAAGCTCCGGCCACCATCGACGACGCGCAGACTTCGTCCGCCGCCGCCGACTCAATGGGCGGTGATGGACGAGGTGGTTCTACAAAGAGCGGCGGCGACGACGGAAGCTCGTTTTCACCGGCAAGCTCCAATGCGAAGGAACACTAATGCCCCGCCGGAACCGACCGACGAGGATCGGTATCCGACGCGAAGATAGCTTCCTTGTGGGCCTCGCTCACGGGTAGGGAGATTATCCAGCGACTTCACAAATAACAGATCTCGTCTTGCGGAGAAGACCCTATCCCTTCTACAAGATAGAGGGATGGGAAGACATCTCCAGGGAGAGCACGGGTAAGTGCATTTAAGACTCAACCTTTCTTTGATGCTTCTTCCGAACAGAAACTGAGAGGACTTCCTGTTCGGGTAAAAAAACCTACCGACGCATGGGTGACCGAGCGGGTCGATACCATGCTGAAGGCAGCGAAGAAGGACAGTGAGGTCACCGGCGAGGTGGCCTACACCTGTCCGCGGAACGTGCTCGTCTGCACAGCCGAGGTAAGTTGTTCGAACCCTCGTCCGTGTCGCTGGATTTGCACTGTTGTAAATGCTGACACTTTACTTTCCGAACACGCAGGAAGACCAGCTGATCCTCGGAGGGATCGTGGAAGAACTCTCCGGGTCGGAGAAGGAGAAAGCGAAGAAGGGTAAGGCCAAGATGGCCATAAAGCCCAAGGCAGCGGCCGAGCCAACGCGGAGCTCGCCACGCCATGGCCGCCTGCCCTCGAAGAAGCCCCCTGCCGCAACGAAGCGCGCCGAGCAGGCTAAGCAAGCGCGCGGCCAGCCAAGCGGAAAGCGGCCAAGCCCTTCCCTCCTCAGCGAGCAAAGCGACGAGGAGGTAAGGACCATGACACTCTGGCTTAAGCGTTATGCGCAGGCTCACCCAGGCCACATGGCACGGTTGCAACAGGTCGCCGAGCAGAGAAGGCTCGAAGAGGAAGTTGCGCGCAAGGAAAGGCTTCTTGCGCTGCCCGAGAAAAGCGCTCAGCTCACCAGGGAGCTGAGTTCATCACCGCGAACACCCAGGGGCCAAGGCGAACAAGCCGCTAAGGAGCCCCCGAGGAAGATGCGGAAGGTTCCGGCGAAGAAGATCAAGATCAAACCCTCCACGGCAGGTATGCAGTGCTAAACCTTTCGGTTCCGCACTTAACCTGGCATCGTAGGGTTAATCCTGTTCCTCGTCCATCAGCTGTCCAAGAGGAGATCGCCACGGACGACGTGGAAGCAGCGATCGAACGGTCCCTACTACCCGAGCACTTGCACGGTGCGTCGTGGGCAGTTCGGATGGCCAGCCTCAAAGACAAGCTGGCAGCGTGGAGCTTGCTCCCGCCAAGCTCCAGCGACCAGCTCGACGCGCTGAAGGGCGCGGTGGAGCGGCTGGAGGCAGAAGAGGCGGCGGCGCAAGGCGCCACGGGCAGCGGGGCCAAGGAGTTGGCTCTGCCAGTTGCCCAAGGTGGGACCGAGCAGGCGGTCCTACCGGGCACTTCGTCGCAGGGGCAGCCTGTCCCTGTGGCGACGGAGGTAGCCGGCGAGCAGGGTGAAGCCCCTGCATCTGAGCAAGTGGAAGAAAGCCACGAGCAGGGCGTGCAAGCTGCCCTGCCAGTGGAGGTTCCGGAGCCGCCCAGCGGAGCGGCACCGAGCTCGCCCAAGGAGGAACGGGCGGAAGAAGAGGAGGAGAGGCAGGAACGCGGGGGCGATAGCTCGCCCGCCGCGACTGCCCCAAGACGAGCACGGGCCCGTGCGGAGAGAACAAGGTGGACAGGTCGCCGCGCAGGCCTTATCCCACATGAGCGAGGCTTCTTGACCCATGGTCTCGAGGATCGCCTGCGTCGAAGTCTGAAGCGGCGACTCGGACAAGTAACCCTCAAACCAAGACATTGTCTAATCGGGCTAAACTTGCCCAAGGTCTTAACTTAGTCTTCTCTCTTTCAGTTCATGGGGGCCACCATGGAGGACCTTGTAGAGGGAGTCACCGTGGCGCCTTGTTGGATAGCGGGTTTTCGGAGCATCTCGAGCAAGGGGACTCGAGGGGAGCCTCTGCACCACCCCGGCAGCCGCCGGTGAAGGCGAAGGTGAGGAAGCTCAAGGCCCGGCTGACCGAGGAGAGGCAATCCTCCATAGAGCTCTCCGTGAAGAGGCCGAGGAGCTTCAGCAAAGTCGCGGGCGGACGTCATGAAAAGGGGAGAGTCGCATGAAGTGGCTCGAGGAACAACTCCACGACGTGTCGCAGTGGCGGGGTCAGCTCGCGGCGGAGATGAAGGCCCTCAAGACTCAGCTCGCCGAGGAGAAGCTGACCGCCACGGAGCAACTCAAAGCCGCCGAGCAGCGGGTCAGTCAGAGCGAGGCTCTGTTCGAGGAGCTGCGCGCCAAGACCGAGGAGGTCGAGGTTCTCTGCAAAGAGGCTGCGGAGCAGGCCCGGCTCAGCAAGGAGGAAACCGATCGTCTCCGAGCTGAGGCCAAGGAAGGCTTCAAGGCGCAAGAAGAAGTCCTGCGTTTGAAGATAGAAATCAAGGAACTGAAGGAGCAGCTTGCTTCGAAGTAGAAGTAGGGTTGTACTCCTTGTACCTGTAAACTTTTGAGCAATGCACTAAAGACTTAACTTTTGCACAACAAGGCTTACCTTTTCCCTGCAAAAACGAACAGCAAAAAGACAAGGACGAGCAGGAAACCAAGAGAAAAGGCACGACGGCGCTAGAAAGGTTTAACGAAAAACCGGTAGAACGCTTAGCCTAACTCCCAGCCCCCGTTGTGCAGCTGCTCGAAAATCTGAGTTTGCGAACTCGAACAGGTGCACAAGAGAAAGAGCGACACCCTAGCCCCCGGTACGGACGGTGCTTGAAAACCTGAGTTTGCGAATTCGAGCACGTGCGTAGAGAGTTAGAGCGACACCCGTACCCTGTTCGACTCGTTCCATGAACTGTGCGTTAACGTAAGTCAGGCAATTCCAAAGGTAACAAAGCAAGGAAAGTGCCTCTGCCGCGGAGGGCTTACGAGAGCGAGCTTTGCCAAGTGGTTGTGCCGTGAGCGGTAAGTGCCTCTGCTGCGGAGGGCTTACGAGAGCAGACTTAGCCGCATGGCTGGATGCCGTATTACGCAACTTCGAGTTTGGGAACTTGTTGAAACGAGATACGGGCAGGAAAAAATCCTTAAGATTGCGGAGCCGAGTGTTCGCAAGGCCGGGCAGCCATCAAGTGTTACCAGAGGGTAGTCGTAGAAGACAGAAATGTGAAAAGGCCTCAGAGGACCGCGAAGATTCACTTTTATTAGATTGAACTTTACATGGAGCCCGACAGACTTGAACGAACAAAGGCGCGAAGTTTGACAAAAAACGCGAAGCTAAGTAAACACAGAAAAAGACCTACACAAAGAACTTACGGCCGGGTCGATGTTCCAAGTGTTTGGTCACTCTCTCCGCCCTCCATAGACAGCGAACAGCCCCGGGCGAAAGCGATGGAAACGACCGTGAACGGACCTCCCAACGGGAGTTAACTTGTTGGCATTGGACAGTTCTCGACACGGCGCAGAAACAAGGTCGCCCGCCTTCAAAACCCTTGGTCTAACTGCTTTGGCGGCGTGCGGCGAAGATCTTGCCGGTAGCGCCATTCGACTTGTGCCCGTCGCGCAAGCTTTCGAGGAGGTCGAGATCGAGTAGGTGTTTCGCCGTAGTCAACGGTTGACCGAGCTCGTCTTGGCGAACCGAGTACTATTTCAGCGACGGATGGCTTCGCACCATAGACCGCTTGAACGGAGTTTCCCGTTTGCCGGTGGCCGTAGTCGAATCGTCCAAAGGACGGAAGGAACTTCGTCAACCAGCCTTGTTGTGCTCGCGGAGTGCTGCGAACACGCGCCGCTTGATACCCGGACGATCTGTCTGTTAGCTCGCCGATCGCTTCCATTGCTCGTGGATGTGCCACGAGGCGAACAGACCTTGGTGCCCACTGCTTCGCAGATTCTCGGAATAGCTCGCTTCTAAACCGGTACCGCTATCGGTGATCGCTTATGGGGATCCCAAAGCGTGACCACGTTGCTTTTGAAGAAGCGCACAGTCGTTTTGGCGTGAAGAGAGGACACAGGCTCTGCCTCTATCCACTTTGTAAAGGTGTCAATGGCGACGAGCAAGTGTGTATAGCCCTTGTACCCCTTAGGGAATGGGCCGAGCAGATCCAGGCCCCATGTGGCGAAAGGCCAAGATGGGGGGATCGTTTGGAGCTCTTGGGCGGGCTCATGTGCCTTCCGGGCGTGAAATTGGCAAGCTTTGCACTTTGTCACGATCTCCCGGGCATCTTGTAATGCGGTTGGCCAGTAGTAGCCCATACGAAACGCTTTGCCGACCAGAGTTCGGAAGGAGGCGTGGTTGCCACAGGCACCCTCGTGTATGTCCCTAAGAAGGAACACACCCTCCTGCTGCGAGATGCACTTGGAGAGAACTCCCAGAGCACCTCGGCGGTAAAGGATGCCGTTCATAAACTTGTATGGAGCAGCACGCCTTGTAAGCCATGAACGCTCGGCTTCGCGTCTTGAGCAAAGGTCCTGCTTTGCAAGATATCGGACAAATGACGTTGTCCATCCGCACCGCTTTCGATGACGGAGACAAAGACCACCGCTCTGTTGCCTCGTCCGGAGACGTGATTGAGGGCTTGTGAAGGTGCTCGACGAGCACTTCTGCCGGAAGCGAGTTCTCGTGAGGATCCATACTTGGACAGTTGGTCGGCCAGAAAGTTGTCCTTTCTGGGCACGAAGAGCACCTCGAAAAATCGAAAGTGCCGCTCCAACTTCCTCACTTCAACCAGGTACCGCGCCATTAAGTCATCGCAAAGACTACATTCTTATTGACCTGGTTGATGACCAGCTGTGAATCTCCCTTCACAGTCAGCCGTTGGACACCGAGCGACTTGCACGTTCTAAGTCCCGCGAGGAGGGCCTCGTACTCCGCAGCGTTGTTAGTCGCCGCAAAGTGTAGCTGGATAGAATACTGGAGTTGCTCTCCTTGAGGAGAGATGAGAACAAAACCAGCCCCCGAGTGTCCAGTACGCGAGCCATCAAAAAACATGGTTCAAGGGGGGTCGTCAGGTTGCTCGGGAGCTTCCTGGGATTTGGGCGGGCAGGTCCATTGAGCGATAAAGTCAGCCAAGACCTGGAACTTAATAGCAGTTCGGGCAGCAAACAGAATATCAAATTCTGCCAGTTCCATTGCCCATTTAGCTATACGGCCGCCAGCTTCCTTGTTCCTTAGGATTTCTCCGAGAGGGAACTTGGTCGGGACCAGTATTTGATGCACCTGGAAATAATGGCGAAGTTTTACGGAGGACATCGAGAAGGCGTGAGCAGCTTCGGACCTCGGGGTAACGCTCCTTTGATCCGTGAAGTACCTCGCTCACGTAATAGATTGGCCGCTGGATGCCTTCCCTTTCCACCGTCAAGACCGCGCTCACCGCTTGAGGCATACAGCCGAGATAGAGTAAAAGCTGCTCGCCGTGTTGCGGAGTGGTCAAGACAGATGGGTTGGACAGGTATTGCTTTAGATCTTGAAAGGATCGATCAGCTTCCTCTGTCCATTCGAAACCATTGTGCTTGCGCAGGGTCTTAAAGAAGGGCAGCCCGCGTTAATACTGACGGAAATAAACACCTTTCAGGCGACCATCCGTCCGGTGAGGCTCTGAACTTCCTTGACGGTAGTTGGAGCCTGCATGTTTTCAATGGCTTCGATTTTTTCAGGGTTGGCAGAAATTCCTTGCGAACCAATTACGTAACCGAGCAACATTCCAGATCGAACACTAAAGGTACATTTCTCTGGATTTAACTTTATTCGATGCCTGTTGAGGTTGTGAAAAGTCTCGGCCAGGTCTTTTACATGATCTGAAGCAAGCTTGCTCTTTACAACTATGTCATCGACATAGACCTGCAGGTTTCTTCCGCGCTGTTCTGGGAAAATCTTCTCCATCAAGCGCTGGAACGTGACACCAGCATTGCGCAGATCGAAAGACATGGTCGTGTAGCAGAAAGTGCCGAAGGGGGTGATGAAGGCAGTCTTCTCTTCATCCTCGGGGTAGATGCTTATTTGGTGATAACCTAAGTAAGCATCCAAAAAACTCAAGAGCTGGGCATCCGCAGTCGCGTCGACCACCGGTCTATCGAGGCGCCGAAATTGTCCTTAGATAAGCAATGCTCAGATCGTGTGATCGACACATATCCTCCACTTGCCGCCTTTCTTCTTTACAATGACAGAGTTGACCACCACTCGGTGTGATCAACCTCGCGGATGAAACCAAAGAATGAAAATTTACCAAACTGATCCTTGATGATCCCTTGTTTGAAGTCCGAAAAACGGCGAAGCTTCTGGCGAACAGGCTTTTTGTCCGGCCGGACGGCCAGTTTGTGCTCGATAACCTCCCTTGGGACTCCGGGCATATCAGACAGCTCCCAGGCAAACACGTCTGCATTAGCTCGGAGGAAGGCAATGAGCTCGCTTTTCTATTTGGGGTCCAGATTGGCCCCCAGATGAACTGTTTTGGAGGAATCATCCAGAGACAGCGGAACTTCCTTGGTCTCTCCCCCTGGCTGAAGAGAGACCCTAGAGCATGCAGATTTGGTCTGCGGAACTTCGGGACCACGCGGTGGAAGTTGGTCGACCAGGGCAAGGGACTGCTCGTCGCAATCAAGAGCGGCTTTGTAGTTGCCCTTGACCGTGATCACACCGTTGGGGCCCGGTATCTTCACGCAATGGTATCCATGATGGGACACGGCCATGAACTTGCCAAGAGATGGTCGGCCCAGGATCGCATTGTACGTGGAAGGGAAATCGACCACGTCAAACGTGATCAACTCTGTCCGGAAGTTGCTTGGACTGCCGAAGGTAACAGGCAGAACGATCTGCCCCAATGGCTGAACAACTTCCCCCGGGACGATGCCGTAGAAAGGCATCGCGGCCTCTTTGAGCTTGGAGCGAGGAATCTGCATCTCGTCCAAGACCTTAGCAGAGAGCAAGTCCAAAGCGCTCCCGCCGTCGACCAAAACACGGCCAACTCTGGCGTTGCTGATGGTCGGAGCGACCACCAATGGGAGCCGCTGAGGCTTGATCATCCCAGTGGGGCAATCCTCCTGAGAGAAGGAGATGGGGACCTCGGTCCACTTCATCGATTCGGGCTGAGGCTTGCCCTTTTCAACATTGTGGACCTCCCGAGCAGCTTCCTTGAGGCTGCGGCGAGAGGTATAAGCCGAGGAGCCGCCGAAGATAACGGCGATATGGTTCACGGGCTCCTGATATTCATCATCATCCCGATCACCATCATCGGTTTGGCGCCTGGCCTTACCGGCATCACCTTTTTCGGGTAAGGTGGGCATTGGGCCCTTGCCATTGTAGAAATCCTCGAGCTTTGCAGCCCAGGTTTTGCAATGGCGCGTATCATGCCCGTAGTTTTGGTGGAACTTGCAATATCGGTCACTTGGACCTTTCTTGCCTTGGTTGCCTCCTTGGGTGGGCTTCTTGCCCTTATAGTTATTGCTGGGCTTTTTCTGTCCATCCTTGGGAGGAGGTGTGCGATCTATACCGGCGACGGTGTTATTCGCATCACCCTTCTTTTTCTTCTGGGATTTCTTGTCACCAGGATTGTTGCTGCTCTTCTTCTTCTCCTCCACACCAGTCGTAGGCGGCTCGCCTTGTCGAACGCCTTTTTGTACTGAACACGCTCTGCCGCGTTGGCATAGCGGTCAGCCGCCCTGAACAGGTCGTTGACGGTCCAGGTCTCATTGATTTCGAGATCCTGGGTGAGTCGTTCGTCGCGGACTCCGTTTTTAAAGGCACGGACAACAGATTCGTCCGAGATGTTCGGGATCGTGTTGCGAATCTTGATGAAATGCTTCACGAAGTTGGGGAGGGTCTCCCCGTTCATCTGGATCATCTAGTGCAGATCATCCTCCTTGACCAGACGCACGTAACAGCTCTGAAAATTAGCAATCAGAGCGTCACAAAGTTGGTTCCAAGAAGAGATGGAACCTTCCTGCTGATTGAACAGCCACGTCTGAGCAGCACCCTCAAGGACAGTCGGGAGGTAATTTGCCATGACGAGCTCGTCACCCCCGGCCGCCATGATGGCCGTAGCGTAGATGGAAAGGAACTCCTCTGGGTTTTGGGTCCTATTGTATCTATCCATGTGTCCGGGTTTGAACTTTGAGGGCCACCGAACAGAGCGAAACTCGTCGGAAAAAGCCCTGCAGCCCAAGGCGTAAGACCGGCCACCTTCCCCGGCAGAACCTAGCCTTGAGAAGACGTTGGTCCTGTTGGTCGGAGGAACTCTTGCTGAGCGGGAGGTTTCTGCTTGAAGGAACTCTCTCCGTGATAAACCCTCACGCTCCTTCCTCGTGGTCACGACAACGTGCTCCTCGCGAGGGGATCCTCTGTGATCGTCGCGCGCACGCTTGCCCTTGTGGTCGCGATGACTACGGCGACTTGGCGAGCGACGGCGACCATGGGCAGCTTGCTCATAGACAGTGGTCCTTCGACGGTGACGGCGGTCACGCGATCGATTGGATCGCCATCGTTCGAATCCATCCGGACAGCTCACCAAGGCCGCCGGATGATGCTTCACCTATAGACTTAAGGCCCTCGGCGAATTTCTCAAGGTGAGTAGCCACTTCATCGCTCACGAGGACGAGATTGTCCTGGTGAGCGGATCTGATCTGATTGCGTGGCTGGAGCCGTTCCGCCTTACCTCCCAGGGCCACAGGATCCCGAGACATCCGCGTCTTGCCCGATCGGAGTCTAGGCACGCGGGGATTCTACCCGGGCAGGCTAAACTTCTGCCGGGTCTTGGCGAGGTCTTGGGCGGTTTCGTCGGACGCGTTATGCTGGTCGCAGATTCTGCGCCGAGTTTGGTTGATGGACTCGTCAAAAGTGCGGCGAACAATATCTTGCTCGCGAGCGCTAATGCGACCTCATCGGATGCCGAGCGAGTTGATCGCCGATTTCCCGCCACCGGGACCAGCGAGATTCGAAGTCCTGCGCCGGTCATGTTGACGACGCGTGGCGTGCGATTGCGCCGCTAGACGGTGTCATCACTGTGTCGCCATAGGAGGAATCCACTGACATAGCCCTGGAATCCGATAGATCTAAACCAGCGTAAAGATCGTCGGTTCCGTATTCGTCATCAATGACGGGAGCTCGACCTGAGACCATCTCCGGAGCATATCCAGAAACTTCTGTCTCAGACACAGACATCGATCTAGGTAGGTAAGATCGATCCGAGCTGGCAGGGGAAGAAACATCCTGCCCTTCTGAGTCGTAGCCCTCAGGAAGAATCTCTGTATCGCTGACGGAGGTTGACATGTTCGATGTGCGTGTCCCCACGGACGGCGCCAACTGTCGACGGTTGAGATAACGATCTCAAGTCGCTAAGGTTCTTTAGAATTGAGATAGGAGACACGCCAAACAATCACGAACAGCAACGAACAAGAGACAGGGGTTTTTATCCTGGTTCAGGCCTCTCGGGAGAGATAATAGCCCTACGTCCAGCCTTTCTTTATATCAAAGAGTATTACAAAAGATGGCTCGACGAGACGAACAAGTCTCGGCGAGATTATGGTGTATATCAGGTGCTAAAAGCTAGATTAAGTCAGATATCCGATATTGGGATTGCCCCCTAACGCCGTAGGGGCATGGTTTATATAGTGTAGAGCAAACCGACCTACCGAGGAAATATCGGGCCGGGCTAACCACGAGATCGTAATGAACTCAATGTGCCAAATATATCCCGAGGCAGATAAGGCATACTCCTAGTCTTGGGGATCACGACTCCTAATCCAATCCGGGAAACCAACGTCCGGGTCTTCACGTAGCCGTGCAGATTTCTTGTTCGAGTCAGACTCAAACACGATTCCTTGGCCATTACGCATCATGCCAGCCAAGAAGCTGTTCGGCAGGACGCATATGGGCCAGATAGAACCTTCCAGGGATCGGGCCTGGTAGGCTGTCGATTGGGCGTCGGGAGTGGGCCATGGCAATGGGCGTGTTTTATCCCCGACATCTTGCTGCTTTCGCCGCCCCCCCTCCGCCGGCCGCCAGCGCCGCGCCCTCCACTCGCCGCCGCCAGTGGAAAGAGAGATAGAGAGGACGGGGAGAGAAAGAGAGAGAGGACGGTGAATGAGAGGGAGACTGCGTGGATGGATAACAACGAGGCGTGGGTGGATTTGTTTATTCGGGAAAAAAATCGGGAGGAGTAGCTGGCGGGAGATTTTTTCGGTGGGTTTTAGGCGCGGGAAAACTTCTCGATGGCCTAGTCCTCGAGAAACCCTCACGACGTTACTGACTGTCCACCAGAATTCCTGTTTCTCGAGGGCTTAACGTCAGCCCTCGAAAAGTATTTTATTTCACGAGGGGATTTATTAGGCCCTCGAGAAGCCCATTGCTTTCTAGAGGGCCGTCTTGGCACCCTCGAGAAATCTGTAGGCCCTTGAGATTCTAGCTGATTCTTGTAGTGTTGGGCCCTTGGGGTGAGGCCCATTATCTGTACTATATATACTCCACCTATTGGCAATACAATCATCTATTCCGCAATCTAACATGGTATCAGAGCCTAAACCCTAATTCCACCACCTACCGCCGCCGCCGGCGTCGTTCTCTCCTTTGACGTCGGCCATGGCCGATCTCTCCTCCACATCGACCATCACCACAACGGTGATGTCGACCCCCTCATCTTCAGTGTCGATTCCTCCCTCCATGGAGTCGACGTCCCCTACCCCGTCGACCATCACTCAGCTCGCGGACGCCGCCGTCGAACAGATCGCCGCCGCCGTCCACAGTCTTCCTACCGAGGTGCAGGAGGCTCTCCTCGCCGCCGGCCTTGTTCTTCCCGGCGTACACACACCGACTATGATAGATCCTCCCAGCACCAACGTACCTGGATCTACTGGTGTTGCCATGCCTGGATCCCCCGCCGACGTCAGCACAATCGACTCCTCTCTCGTCGCCGTCGGCAGTCACCACAGTGTCCCCTTTCTCCCCACGGGTGCTGACGCCGCCGCATGGCTTGGTGCCGGCCACCCTTCCCTCGCCGTCGTCGCCGGCCAACCCGGCGTCCACGTGCTCCCAAAGAACCGACGCCGCCGCTGCTCGCGCCGCCACCCGCCATCGCCACCGCCGCCCGTCCCCGCTCGGCACCGCATCGGCCCTCACGCTTCGCCGTCGGCCCTCACTTGCTCGCCTGTCGGCCCGCAGCCATGGCGGGTTTCACCTGCGCCCGCCACCGGGAGGAACCCTAGTTCCTCTCCCCCCTGACCCGACTGCTTGGGCCGGCTTGGGCCATAGCCCCCACCTATGGGCTGCTTCACCGGTGACTCAGCTCAGGTGGGGGCCGGCTCAGTTCCTGGTGGCTCGGCTCAGCTCCCTCCTTCCTGGCTCGGCTTAGCTCCTGGATTGGCTGGCTCGGTGGCTGGCTCGACTCAGCTCCTTCCTGGCTTCGCTGGCTTAGGTGGTGGCCCTGCTCTCGTCCCTTTCGGGTCCTTTGGCTCGAATGGGCCGCCCCCTTTTACTACTCAGCCCGGTCCTCTCATCGCCATACCAGACGTGGGTGCTGGCTACTCCTCTGGCACCTATGTCGGAGCACCCGCTGAAGACCCTGAGACGGTTGCCGCGCTCCACGCACAGGCCATCGCACTCACGAACGTGTCCTCGCTCATCCCGATGGTCCTCGACCTCAACAACCACAGCTACCACCGGTGGCACGGGCTCTTCCTCGTGACGCTCAGTCGGTACGCACTGGCGGATCATGTCCTCTCTCCGGTCGACTGCTTCTCCGATCCAACATGGGCCCGCATGGACTATGTTGTTCTAGCCTGGATTTACGGCCGCATCACACCGGAACTTCTAGAGGTGGTGATGACCGCCACCGCCACAGCCTGTGGCATGTGGACCAGCCTCGAGGATCAGTTCCTCGGAAACCAGGAAACCTGGATACTCTACGCCGAGGCTCAGTTCCACGCCATCTCTTAGGGGGACCTCTCCATCACCAACTACTGTCGCCGTCTCCGGAGCCTCACCGACAACCTTGCGGATCTGGGTCAGCCGATCAATGACCGAACTTAGGTCCTCACCATGCTTCGTGGACTGAATGAAAAATTTTCGGTTCAAAAGCAAATTATTGATAACAAGACACCCCTTCCAGACTTCGCCCATGCTCGGTCCCAGCTGCTTCTCTACGATCTCCAACTCGGCCCTGCTTCTAGTGTTCCTTCCTCCGCTTATGTGGCCACTGCTCCCCGCCCACCTTCTGGTGGCTCCTCGGGCGGGAACAACCACAAGGGCAAGAACAAGGGGAAGAACAGAGGTAAGGGTGATGGGGGTGGAGGCAGCAACAGCACCACCATCTTCAGTAGTGGGGCCGGTCGCCCTCCTGCGCCGTCCTACTACAACCCCAGGACTGGTACTGTCCAGCTCTGGCCAAGGCCCGGGCATCCTTGGGCCTGCTCGCCCTCCTGCACCGACTACTTCGACTACGCCTCAACGACCTCATCCCCACGCCCTGGCCGCAGCTGCCGGCCACGCCGGGTTGGACCAGGGCTCTCAGCCGCCCTCTACCCCTGGTTCTTGGAACCCGACGGTGGGGGGCAGCTGGGATCAACAGTTCTTGGCCAACGCCTTCAACACCATGTCTCTCACTCCGCCCCTGTTGACACCCAAATTTGGCAGGAAAATCGGATATTGTAAATAGGTCAATATCATTGGAATTATTGGGCCTCATCAGAATATGGGCTTAATTATCAAAGAAGAAAGGTGTCTAAAAGATGATTCCGATGGTTTCGAGACTCCTGGAGAATTATGAAGCTTCAATTGGAAGGTGTCTTCGAAGATTTAGTTATGATAAATTAGGTTGTGTTGGTATCGGTTTTGTAATCTTAGTATAAATAGGGACCCAAGTTTCATGTAGGGGATATCAACATACACAACATACAAGACACAACCCTTTCTCGAATCTGATCGACCTCGTCGAAAGGACTTCAACCACAGGTAGAGCTATCTCGACGAAATAATCGATTCTCTTACTTGTACCCGTATGCATGGCTGCATCGCTTTGATCTCATGTATACAAAGCATGTTAGACTGTCTCGGTTTTACCGATCTTTAGCATGTTCGCATATTGCACTGTCTCGTTGAATCGATCTATGATATGTATTTATCCTGCAATGCCGATTGTTGAATATCTTTGCATGTTTTCTCTCAATTTCAATGTATGCGACTATCTCGATTCAATCGATCTTGCATGTGTTTGTGTTAGGAGTTTGCATGTTTAGGTTATTTACCGATTTGTATTGTATCTATCCTCCACTAGTGATAAGCCTCGCATCAGTTTATGAACTTATCCCTAGATTTAGATCCAAATACTGTCTTGGCCTGACCAATCTATTTGATCTCTGTCTTGGTTTAATCTAAAAAGCTAATCTAGGGATTTTGAACTAGTTTTATTCCAGAAAATGACAAAAAGAAATAAATGTATCTTATGCTTAATTGTTCTATCATATGCATTGCTCTATCGGACTTTAAGCCGATAGATTTCTAGTATCGGATTAGTTAAAGCCGATACAATAAAACCTAATCTGGCTATCTCTAAAGCCGATCAGAACCAAATCGCCAACAATTTCCCCCTTGTCAATTTCTAGGTCAATGATTGGCACGCCTGGGTTTCGTGGTTGTGACACAAACACAGATTTGACGCTTCCGTGGTGTGTTCACGAACGGTCAACTTTTCGTGTCAACAGCCCCCCAGCACCGCGGAGTGGTACATGGATTCAGGGGCCACCTCTCACTCTCGCCCTTGGCCTTCTTCTTTGACGTTGCACGCCTGTTGATCTTACGGTCTACACCGATGCTGACTGGACTGGTTGTCCTGACACCCGCAAGTCCACCTCCGGCTATAGCGTGTTCCTCGGCGACAACTTGGTCTCCTGGTCCTTCAAGCGGCAAAGACATCGTCTCCGCTCCAGTAGCGGATCGAGTACCGTGTCGCTATAGCAGTGTCGGCGAGGCCTGCTGGCTTCGTCAGCTGCTACAAGGGCTTCATACTCCTCTTCGCCAGGCTACTCTTGTCTACTGTGACAACGTTAGCGCGGTCTATCTCTCTACCAACCCAGTGCAGCATCAGTAGACTAAACATGTTGATATCGACCTGCACTCTGTCCGTGAGCGTGTTGCTCTTGGTCAAGTGCGTTTTCATATCCTTCATTGCTGCTTTCTCTTCGAAAGGAGGAAAAAAAGAGACAGGATTAATGGACAAAAATTAAATGCTGAATAATCATTTGTCAAGAACTACAAACCATGATTGGGATTGTTGTTCATGGAAGATTACTTCAACAAAGTTAGAAACGTTTGGACAGTCAAGTTAACCGCCCTAATCATTGTCAGCGCATCTACTTCTTTGAGATATCGTTGTTACCGGTTCGACGCTAACCAGAGCTATCGTCTCTGGCACATTCGGGATCAGCGTGATATGTGGGCAGGAGTATCTCCACTGTGGGCCGTCACAACAATGTAGACATAGAGGTGCCACCCCCATTTGGAACAAAAAAACCTTGTGAAGACATCATAATAATCACTTGCAAATTATCACCACTGTTATCTATTGCGACCACTCTTGTAGACAAACTAAGTAAATAAAGGGTTTTAATATCATTGATTGTCATGATGGGCTCTATCTTTCGGGGAACCTATTGGAAGTGTTGTCAGGCCTTGTTTAATTTAAAGGAGAAAGTAATAGAGAAAGCACTCAAGGTGAGCCTTTCATTGGAGCTCCTATCCCTAGTCGTCTTTTTCGGGCACCCATCGCCACCAATTGACATGATTCTACTAGCGTGCAACACTTGGGGGAGCTCTATCTCTTGTTGCCTCCCTTTCTAGCCACGGGCTACCTAATGTTGTCAATAAAGACGGTTCTAGCTAACGATCCCCACATACGATTACGAGTCGATCCACCTAAGTAAAGAGTACAACTGACTTTTTCGCAAAAACCTAACAAGTCAATATGCCTTATTAACGACACTCAGACGAGAGTGACATTAATATATAGAAGTTTTTGGAGAAAGTGTCATGTGAGAGAAGTTGAATTTGATGTCTCATAAAAAAAGGGCTAACTCTTAATGCCAAATAATAAATTTACTCATCAATTTACGATGGGAAATGCACTACATTTTGTAAATGAAAGTAATATCACACATATTGGCATCCAGAAATAATTCGGCATAGCCCACTAATTTTTCAGCAAACAGGTATTGGCATCCAGAAATAATTCGGCATAGCCCACTAGTTTTTCAGCAAACAGGTATTGCAGTTTTACATCGTCTAGCAATTAGAATAGAGGGTACAGAAGAACAACCTAAGATATGCATATGGCCATGAAAAAAAAAATCTGAAGACGATTAGCAATCACTCGAATATAGTCACTCAACCAGAATATGTATAGCATTTGAACTATAGATCTCAACATTAAAATCATATGCCTACCAGGATATACAGAGGCACACAGTACTGAAATTATTGTGATTGTAGGATATACAGAGGCAGCTTTACCAGAAATATCTTTTTTTTTTTGATGTGAAGGCAGAAGCGCTGCCATATATTCATCAAAACGGGAAAGAAGTACAGGATGGGGGGAGAAAAGGGCCCCTCCCTCCGTGGGCCAAAACAACAAAATTAGCTAATTACAAAAGGGGCGCCCGCAGCCTCCCAAAGGCGCAGGTCATCAAAAAGTTGGTTGAAGAAGATCGCAACCCCTCTGTCCACCGTCCGGAAGATTCGATTGTTGCGCTCCAGCCAGATATGCCATAACGTGGCGGCGACGATGGAGAGCTCACCCTTCAAACAGGGCCTGACGTCGAGGAGGTCGAAGGTCCACCAGGAGACGATGCTGCTAGCACGAGCCCAGCTCGAAGGGTTGAGGGCAGGAGCGTTGAGAAGCGTCGCCAGACTGGACCAGACGTGATAGGTAAAGGCACATTGAAGAAAAAGGTGCTCTGGCGTCTCCAGGTTGCGCTTGCACAGGGGGCAGAAGTACTCATTCTGCAAGCCCCTTCTGAGTAGGGCATCAGCCGTGAAGACACGGCGCTGCAGCAACGTCCACAGAAAGAACTTGCACTTAGAAGGAGCCCAAAGCTTCCACACCTGAAAAAGCGCAGGTTTGGCGAGGCGGCCCGCAAATTGGAGTTGGTATGCGGTCTTGACCGAGAAGACAGAGTCTTGAGTGAAACGCCACGGCAATCTGTCAGGCACGCCCGCAGCGAGCTGCGCCGAAGGGATGCGCCGAAGAAGCGACACAAGCTCCTGCATGAGGTGCGGGGTGAGGCTGCGGCTGAGATCCGAGATCCACGCCGCATTGGACAAAGCGTCACGCACCGATCTATTCTTCCTAGCAGAGGCCGCGTAAAGACCGGGAGCCAGGTGCCTTGGGGCTGAGCCGGACAGCCAGAAATCATCCCAAAAGGAAGTGGTGGCTCCATCCCCCAGGATAACGGAGGTGCCGACCCTGAGCAGGTCGACGTCAGAGTCAGCCGAGAGTAGAGAGGGACTGGAGGCCCAAGCTGGGCAAGACCAGAAATATCTTGACACATTAAAACCACCATGCATTCAGCAATCAAACCGCTCCAGTCTCCAGACGTGAGAGTTCATTATATGCTACTCTCACTACGTCCTACAAAGAATATAAATAGCATGCACCGACTCTTTTTTGTACAAAAAGACGTCAAAAAAATTAATAGCGTACCTGGTTTCATATTTACATTGCACTGACCTAATTAAAGATGTCAACTTGAAAACCGACGCCTACCAGGCCAGCTAAGAGAAGACGTCTCATGCACAGAAATATCATATATATGGTACAAAGAGGGATGCAAGTAATTGTGGCAATGGACAGCCAGATCATATGCATGTCAAATAAACGGGTCTCTCCAACTCCTAGCCAGGGATGCAAATCCCGCGGGAAAGTTTTAAATCGTTCGGTGGCAATATTGATTCCCCAAAATTTGAGACCTCACCAAATTTATATTTTTAAAATTAAAATTTAAAACTGGGTAAAAATCACCAAAAGTTTGCAAAATAGTATTATGATTATTAACAGTTTGAAAACATGAATGATTTTTCATGCGCTTTTTGATGAAATCTGCTAATCCCCGCATGGGCCTTTACAAAGTAAACTTGTAGTCTAGTAGAGCTTCCAGTACTTAGCTTGTATCCTTTTTTGGAACAACATGGTACCCTTGACAAACGGCTAGAATTTTATTTTATTTTTCTTGCTCGGGATTACGAGTTTTTCGTTTGCCACCTCCTGTTCTATTTCTCGTCGTTTCCAAACGATTCCCGACCTCAATTTTCAGTTCAATTTCTAAAAAATCCTAATGGTTTCCATTTTCAGTTCTCTCCGCTCGACTAAAATTACGAATCACTAATTTTGGTTTAAAACCTCTCGCTTGAAGAATATATTTAGAAACGATTTTTGGAACGATGCTCTTAGATAATAATTTCGACCTTGCATCTTTTTTGAGTGACAAATTAAGGGCCCATCAACCTCCTCACTTAAATTCACAGTACTCTTCTTCGCAATAACAAGCTAGCCTCGATAAGTCCATATCCATCTAACAACCCTAGCCACACACATGCGTGCCTATACATTGCTGTTGAGATGGAACGCATGCCTCGCATCGTAGCAAGACGTACGTGCTTTAACTATGAAAATGCTACATTTTAGCGATGTTTAAATTAGGAAAGAGTATGCCGTAAATTTTGGCATGTGTTGGCTTCGAACTAAATAAGCCTCTTCTCAAACGCAAATAATCTAAATTTGTTTAGACTATGATTTGGTTTGGGTTGGATCAACCAATTATTACTCCCTCTGTTACTTACAAAATACAAGGTGTGCATGTATTTGAAAAAGTTAATGTTTGTAACTTTTGATTAATTAACTAAGTTAAAAACATATATGTTTAGTGTTATACATGTGATATAATTGGATTCATCTTTATATGATGCTAATTCTATAGTATATTGTGAGAGAAATTAATGGTCAATTTTTTATGTTAGAGACCGCGTTTAAAACTTTTATGTCAATATTTTAGAACGGAGGGAGCACCTCATATTAACCCAACTTTCATGTATGCCAACTAACCTGTTTATCTAATATTGTTCGTTCGGTTGGGTTAGATGGTTATATTAATAAAGGGCACAGGCATTGCCATTCACTAGAGGAGTAAAATACAGACAAAAAAAAAAACCTCGCACAAAGCACCAAAACTCACACGTCGGGAACGCTGCCACCACACATGCTATCGTGGCCTAAAGTTGATCCACATGCATGTCACCCCCCTAAAGTCGATCACCTCGCCAACAGGTGACTACAACGAAAACACAATGGCGGTTCTCCAACTAGCCAAACATTGACCAACATGCACGATGACTGTGATCAATTGATTGGCCTCACGGAACACACCACACAAGCAAACACTCTAAAGGAGCACCAACAACATAGGAGGACCACAACAACGTCTTCAAAAGGGAGAGACGATGAAGTCACCATCGCCCGTCCAAAATTGGGTTTTCACCTGAAGATGAGGGAACCCCTGAGACGGTGCCAGCAAGGAGGAAAACGACACCGAGAAGGCGTCGCCAATGCCAACCCCATCTAAAAATTGGCTACGACTTCGCAGCACACCCTTGCCTCGAAGCCGCATTGTCGGGTAACAGAGTATAAATATGAAGACCAAAGCCGTCGGCTACCACCATCACCACCAACTCCAAACAGGTCATCGAAATCACCACCCACATGACACCTCACGGTTCCCACCAGAAGGTGGGGGAGCCAAGCAGGAGACTAAACCTTTGAGAGGCAGTAGCAACAGCGAAAACTAAAAGGGCCAAGGGCGGCACCGACTTTGTTGAGCAACGCAAGCGGGGACTTGCGGGGGAGGACCATTGACCAACGCCACGATAAGAGCTGTGCTTGGCAACCACCGCCATCGGGACCACCTCTTCTAAGGCCCAATCCGAGAATAGCCGCAGCAACACCGACTTTTGAGATTTATGACATCCACTTAACTAATAATTATAGAAAACAACAAAAGAACATATGTCAAAAATTTGTAGAAGGTAAACAAAATATCCGAACGTAGTTAACCTAAAAACTTACCAATCAGGTTTCTATCTAAATAACAATTAATGAACAAAAATGTTAAAAAATTAACGTAAGGTAGCATACCTATATAAAATTTTGAATACAAAATAATTGAATTTTCACTATCGAACTAAGTGGAAAAATAGTGTACACAAACTGGAAAAACAGTTGATTGCTCAAAAACCAAATTTTTAGCAAAATCAATAACAAACCAATCAATGAACAAAATTTTTAAATAATTGTTGTTAGCTTATATACTTAAATATTTTTTTCTAATATAAAATAACTAAATTTCTACCATCAATATAAGTAAAGAATTATAAATGAACTGAAAAAAGTACCTGACCTTTTAGAATTTTTAAAACAGCCGACTACTCGTTAGGAAATCCGCATAAATAAAACCCTGTCCTCGTTTACGCAAGTGCCATCACTTGCTCTATCTTGTGCTTGCAGCGGCGCGTCCGACTCGATCCGACGTCGACCGGAGATGGCAAACACCATGCCTCTGGTGGGCAGAGCGGCGGCGGCGCTGACGGTGGCGTTCTTGCTGCTCCTTGAGATGGCCGGGGTCTCCCGCGCCCAGCTACAGGTGGGGTTCTACGCCGACTCCTGCCCCGACGCCGAGGACATCGTCACCGCCGCCGTCCAGGACGCCGCCGCCTCCGACCCCACCATCCTCGCCGCCCTCCTCCGCCTCCAGTTCCACGACTGCTTCGTCAGGGTATGTACGCGCGTGCATGCGTGAGTGAGCTCGTCGTCGTTGTTCGAGAGCATTGACGGCGTGTTTGCTCCGGCGGCGAGTGCGCGCAGGGGTGCGACGCGTCGGTGCTGATAACGAAGGCGAGCAACGACGCGGAGGTGAACAACAACAAGCACCAGGGCCTGCGCGGGCAGGCCGTCGTGGACGCCGCCAAGGCGGAGCTCGAGTCGCAGTGCCCCGGCGTCGTCTCCTGCGCCGACATCATCGCCCTCGCCGCCCGCGACGCCGTCGCCATGGTAACTTCGTGATCACCTCACCTCGCCGGCCAGGCCACAAATGCGCAGTGCCGTTGTCTAATGCACGCGATGCCAGACGAACGGCCCGTCGTTCGACGTGCCGACGGGGCGGCGCGACGGGCTGGCGTCCAACCTCCGCGACGCCGACGTGCTCCCGGACGTCAGCGACCCCATCGCCGTCCTCCGCTCCAAGTTCGCCGCCGGCGGCCTCGACGACCGCGACCTCGTCCTCCTCACAGGTACGCACTCGCCATGATCGCCGGCGAGCCACCGGCGTCCATGCATGGTCGTATATATAGCTCGGCTGCTTCACGATTGATATCCATCGGCGTGCAGCGGCGCACACCATCGGCACGACGGCGTGCTTCTTCGTGAAGGACCGGCTGTACGGCTACCCGCTGGCTGGCGGCGGCGCTGGGTCGGACCCGGCTATCCCGGCGGCGTTCCTGGCGGAGCTCAAGGCGCGGTGCGCGCCCGGCGACTTCAACACGCGCGTGCCGCTTGACCGCGGCAGCGACAGCGACTTCGACGCCTCCATCCTCCGCAACATCCGGTCGGGCCTCGCCGTCATCGCCTCCGACGCCGCGCTCGACGCCGCCAACGCCACCCGCGCGCTCCTCACCGCCTACCTCGGCGCCGCGGCGCCCCGCTTCGTGCCGGACATGGTCGCCGCGCTGGTGAAGATGGGCGCCATCGGCGCCATCACCGGCGACGCCGGCGAGGTCAGGGACGACTGCTCGTCTTTCAACGCGAGCTGACGGATCAAATTCAAACCAAATCCATCCCTGTACATTCCACTGGGAAAGAAATATTGAATTGAACCAATTCAGAAGGGGAAAAAAAAAACATAAAAACTAGCACGATTCTTTTCAAATCTTGATGGAATTGTCAGATCGATCGAGTTGTACTGTTAACTGTTCACCAGTGATTGCTCTCCATGGAGAGGAGAACATGCAGCATGGAGCAAAGCATGTACGGGCAATTAATTAAGTGGCGGTGCATGTGGTTTCGGATTAAACCCCATACGCGGGAGTTAATTGCTCCTAACCAGCTAGCGAATTCTGGTTGATGAGCTGAAATGCACCGTCCTGATCTATCAAAGCGAGCAACCGCTAGGCGCTAGCACCGTGCAGCGTACAGTAGGACGAACTTGCTGTCCAGAACAGTGGAGAGAGGGATCGCACAGGAGCAAATTGCGGTGAAGTAAGTGCCTCCACGTACTGTGGAATAATCTGGTTGCAATAAGAGATCTTCGATGGATAGTGAATGGAAGATATCTTACATATCTGTGCTTGGGACAGTGTCGTTCGCAAGCCAGGCTTTAGGAGATAAAATTGGCAAAGCTTCTTAGAAGATTTGGGATTTACTCTGTTGAGGATCCTCGCTACCGAGTGTAGTCCGAGGTACAAACATGGCAATCAATCACAGAGATAGCACAATCACAGGGGACACAAAGATGTATGGGGTGGAGCTCTGCTTTATTAATTCTCAGATCTATCTACAATAGGTGTTCCACCTCTTCTTATATAGTACTGCTTAGGGTTTAGGCCAGGTCCATATGTGGGACCCACCAGGGTAAGTCTCCGGCCTAACCGGGCCGGACTCCTCCCCATAGGTGGTTTCCCAATACTCCCCTTGGACCTTGCCAGCGAGATGCATATGCCTCATCAAAACTCCATCCAAAAACCCAGTGGGAAAAAAGGATTGGAGAAAGAGTACATAGCATACGCTTGCTGTGCGCACGATTTGCCTCATTAAAAACTTTATGTGAGAAAACTTCAGGGAAAAACTCACCAAGGGAAAAAAGAGTACAAACCACCCAACATTACATTTAATCTCCTGGATCGAGTTGGGTACTCCAGCTTCATGCCAAAGTTTTAATTCAGGGCGTGTGAATTATCTCCCCCTGAATTCAGCACTTCTTTGAGCCTGATCATTCCAATGCCTCTGACACACCTTTCAAAGGAGGCAGTAGGTAATGACTTAGTGAACAGGTCAGCCAAATTCTCACAGGATTTGGTGTGCTGGATACTTATTTCGTTCAATTTATGCAATTCATGCGCATAAAAGAACTTGGGGTCTATATGCTTAGTGAGATTACTTTTCACATAACCCGTTTGCATTTGTGCAACACAAATAGCATTATCTTCATAGATAATTATAGAGGTTTGCTCAATAGGTAATCCACATGACTGCAAGATGTGTTTCACCATTCTTCTTAACCATGCACATTCACGAGATGCTTCATATAATGCAATGATTTCCGAGTGGTTTGTGGACGTAGCCACAAGCGTCTGGTTGGACGACTTTCATGACATTGCAGTGCCACCACATAGAAAAACATATCCAGTTTGTGATTTACCAGAATGCAGGTCCGAAAGGTACCCAGCATCGGCATAACCAACAATATTCATATCTTGGTTCTTCCTGTAAAACAGGCCAAGATCAATACTTCCACGGAGGTATCGAAAGATAACCTTTATTCCGTTCAAATGCCTCTTCGTGGTATTTGCCTTCATGTCGAGCCAACGTGTTCACGGCGAATGCAATATCGGGCCGTGTACTGTTAGCAAGATACATGGGTGCTCCTATTGCACTCAAGTACGGGACTTCCTGCCCGAGGATTTCCTCCCCCTCTTCCCTGGGTCGGAAGGGGTCTTTTTCTTTCTGCAAAGACCTCCCTATCATAGGAGTTCTGGAGGAATATGTTTTGTCAAAGCCAAACTTTCCCAATACCTTCTGAGTATAGGTAGCCTGGTGCACTAAAATTCCATAAGGAAAATACTCGAGCTGCAAGCCTAAGCAATACTTAGTTTTACCTAAGTCTTTCATTTCAAACTCAGACTTCAAGTAAGAGCATGCTTCTTCAACTTCTTCATTTGTCCCGATGATGTTCAGATCATCTACATATACGAAGACTATGCACGAAATCCATTCGGGATCGCCAGATAAAGACACAGGACAATCTTCATTATTTATGTAGCCTTTCTTGCGAGAGAAAGTCACTTAAGTGATTATACCACATCCTCCCAGACTGCTTTAGTCCATATAGAGACTTCACAAGTCTTACACTATATAGATTCCTATTGGCTCTGTCGTCATTCGGGACGGGTATACCTTCAGGTACCTTCATATAGATTTCAAAATCTAAAATACCATAAAGGTAAGCGGTCACAACATCCATCAATTTCATTCTTAAGTTCATATTAACTGCCATTGAGATGAGATATCTAAAGGTAATGCTGCCCATGACCGGGGAGTAAGTTTCCTCATAGTCAATTCCAGGACGTTGAGAGAAACCCTGAGCTACCAGCCTTGCTTTGTACCTCACGACTTCATTACTTTCATTCCTCTTACGAACAAAGACCCACTTGTACCCTACAGGGCGTATGTGGTTCGGTGTACGGCTTACAGGCCCGAACACTTGTCTATTGTTCAGAGAAGTCAGTTCTGCTGTAATTGCCTTTTTCCATTCTTCCCAATCCGGCCTTGCTTTATATTCTGCTAGAGATGTAGGCTCGGGATCATTTTTAATTATGGAGGCAATTTTCTTTGCATAGTAAATATCGATTATGGCTGTGGCTCTATTCATTACTTCCTCGGATAATTCATAGTTTATGGCCATTTCATCATGGGTTGCTTCGGGCAATTGTTTACCTTGCTCTTCACCGCATATCCTCTTAGCGGGAGCAAGTTCCTTTAGTTTATTATAGCCGATGTGTGCGCTCACATTTGTTTCGGTATTATGCAATGGTTCCTGCTGTGGAACATTCTCGGGTTCCTGCAGGAGAACATTCAAATCTGGGAGGGCCTCGCTAGCAGGCTGTCGACGGTTGGGATATCGACCCAAGTCAACCAAGGTTCTTCAAAGAGGAGATAGGAGACACGCCGAACAACCACGAACAGCAACGAACAGGAGACAGGGGTTTTTATCCTGGTTCAGCCTCTCGGGAGATAATAGCCCTACGTCCGGCCTTTCTTATATCAAAGAGAATTACAAGGTGGAACTCGGAGATCAGCGAGTCTCGGCGAGTGGTATCTGAAAATCTATCGGCTAAGGTCCAAGTCGTAAAACTCGTCCTCAGATGCCCCTAAACGCCGTGAGGGCATGGTTTATATAGTCTGAGCAAACCGATCTACCGAGGAATATCGGGCGGGCTAACTACGAGATCATAACGAACTCATACATGCCAAATACAACCTACGGTAGATAAGACAATCTCTAATCTTGGGGATCACGACTCCTAATCCAATCCGGGAAACCAACGTCCGGTCTTCTCGTAGTCGTCGAGAACTCGCTCGAGTCGGACTCAAGCAGAAGTCTTGGCCATTACGCACCATGCCGCCAGAAGCTGTTCGGCGGGGCGATATGGGCGGATAGAACCTTCGAGGAGCCGGGCCTGGTAGGTCATTCGATTAGGCCGTCGAGGGAGTGGGCCATGGCAATGGGCGTGATTTAATCCCGACAGCTAGCCCCGAGACTCAAGTGGAAGGACTCACTAGAGTGGGGTCTTCCTCTTGAGACTCTAAGTCACGAAGAGGGTATTTTTCCTGCTACAAAGGCATGTAACAAAGCGATCGAACAGGTTATGGTTCAACCGAACAAAACTTGTTGGGACCGAATAAGCCCTATCGATGCGAAAGCAACTCCGTTCGTCGAGCGAAACGACATCTGTCGAAGCGAGCACCCGGCCTTGGTCAGGAACCTTTGGAAAAATAGCCGTTGGCAGACTCCAACGGTAACTTCCTGTCGCTGCGCAGTGAAAACAGGCGACCGTTTTACCTAGCCGTTGCAGTAAAAACTAGCCGTTCTGGGACTAAACCGTTGCAGAGCTGCTTATACGGGACTATAAAAGCACCCAAGCCGCCCGCGGCCAGCCACTTCTGCTCTCGCGCCTTTCCTCTCTAAGCCCTAGCTCCAACCACGCTCAGCATCAAACACCCAAACTCCATCACCAACCCTGCTCGTCCAGCCCTGGGAACTGCCATGGCCAAATTCACCGGCACTAGCTTGACCGAAGAGGACCTTAGGATCTGGGAGGAGGAGGGCCACATCGACACCGGTAGCTGGAGGCTGCCCGGAGAGGAGGATACTCCGGAGCCGCTCGAGGAGAGTTAAATCGACTTGAGCGATTCGCCTTTGTTGGGTTGAGGTCTCCTGAGAGCGACTTCGTCGAGGCCTTCTTAAACATCAGCGGATTGGAGGTGGCGAACCTCAATCCGAACTCCATCCTCCAGATGGCCGTCTTCGCACACCTGTGCGAGGGCTATCTGGGCATCGATCCGCCGGTGGGGCTGTTCCTCCATTACTACACAGTAACGAGGAGCAGCTCCGCCGCTTCGGCGCTGGGGTGCTACTAACTCAAGCTCCGGGCCACCGCCGACGACGCGCCATATCCTCGCCCACCGCTGCTCGACTCGATGGGCGCGTAGTGGTGAGGTGGTTCTCTGACAAGCGAGCGGCGACAAACTCGTCTTCACCGGAAGGCGCCAAGGCAAAGGAACCTCAATGCCTCGGCGGAGATGTCCGCCGAGGATTGGTACTGACCAGAAGATCGCCTCCCTCGTGAGCCTCGGGCTCACGGGCGAGATCATTCGGGACTTCACAAATAATGTAGTCCGTCTGGCCAAGGAGAAGGTCCTATCCCTTCTACAAGATAGAGGGATGGGAAGACATCACGAGGAAAGCACGGGTAAGTGCCTTTAAGACTCAACCTCTAAATGATTCTTTCCTCCGACGAGGCCGACAATCCCTTACATTGGGCGGAGAAGCCAACCGACGCATGGGTGACCGGCGCGGTCGACGCCATCTTGGCGGCGAAGAAGGACGGGAGGTCACCGGCGGTGGCGTACACTGTCAGCAGAACGTGCTTCGTCCGCCTGAGCGAGGTAAATTACTTACTCCCGCTATGTTGCTTGACTCGCAATGTTGTTTAGTGCTAACATCCGCTTCTCAAAACGCAGCGGGAGGACCAGCTGATCCTTGGAGGGATCGTTGAGGAGCTCTCCGGTCCGAGAAGGAGAGGGGAAGAAGGGCAAGGCCAAGGTGGCCACAAAGCCCAAGGTGGCGGCCGAGCCGACGCGAGCTCGCCCTTGTTTCGGCCGCCGCCACCGTCGAAGAGACCACCAAGGCGCGACGGAGACGTGCGAAAGGACCAAGCGGGCGCCTGGTCAGCCAATGAGGAAGAGACCAAGCCCATCCCTCCTCGCCGAGCAGAGCGACGAAGAGGTAAAGACCATGGCTATCTGGCTTGGGCGTTACACGCAAGCTCACCCTGGCCGCATGGATCGGCTGCAACAGGTCGCCGAGCAGAGGAGGCTCGAAGAAGAAGTCGCGCGCAAGGAAAAAGTTCTTGCGCTGCGCGAGAGGAGCGCTCAGTTCACCAGGGAGCTGAGCTCGTCGCCACGAACACCCAAGGGCCAAAGGCGAGAAGCCGCCAAGGAGCCCCGAGGAAGAGGCGGAAGGTTCGGCGAAGAAGATCGGATCAAGCCTTCCACGGCGTATGTAGGAATCGATCTTTAGATTTTCCAACCTTCCGACGCGTTAGACTTAACGATCATCTCTTTTTCATCACCGCCCAGAAGAGACCGCCACGAGCGATGTCGAGGCGCTCGGCGGTCGCCTTGCCCGAGCATCTGCATGGCGCGTCCGACGGCGATGGTGGCGAGCCTCAAGGACAAACTGGCGGCGTGGAACTTCTTGCCGCCGGCTCTCAAGCCGAAGGTCGGTCGACGCGCTCAAAGACGCGGTGGAGCGGTGGAGGCAAAAATAGCGGCGAGTGGCGCCACGGACTTCGGGCCAAAGCGATGGCTCGAATCGCCAGGCGGGGACCGAGCAGCCGGTCTGCAGCACTTCGTCCACAGGCAGCTCACCCCGAGGCGACGGATTCTCCGGCGGCGGTGAAATCCCGCCGCCAGGAGCAAGAAGAAGCCCGGCGGTCGAGCAAGTCGTCCCGCCGGTGGAAACAACGGTGCCACCCGGGAGTAGCTCGGCCTCGCCAAGACGTTGGGCGGAAGAAAAAGGAAGAGGAGAAGGAGCGGAGACGAAAGTGCTTCGCCCGTCGCTCCTGCACCCGAGCAGATGCGCTCCCACAAGAAGAAGGAGCAAACAAGGCGGCGACGGCAAGAGCGCGCCCGCCTCATCCCGCATGAGCGGGGCTTCGTGACGCATGGCCTCGAGGACCGCCTGCGCCGCGGATTGAAGCATCGGCTTGGCGAGGTAAACTCCGAGACCAAACCTTGCTCAGTTTGAATGTGTTATCGCAAAGTGTTCTGAATAGATCTTGTCCCTCAGGTCTTTAGGGATACCATGGCGGAACTCGAGGATGGGGTCACCATCGAACGGGCCGCCGTACTGGCGTCCCTCCGGGAGCATCTCCAGACGGGGGACCCCGGGACAGAGCGCTCTGCGCTGGCCCAAAGCCGGAGCCGGCTGAAGGCGAAAGCGAAGAAGCTCAAGGCCAAGCTGACCAAGGAGAGGCATTCCTCTGAGGCTCTTCTAAAGGAAGCCGAGGAGCTTCGCGCGCAAGCCGTGAAGGCGAGCACCGCGGAGGAGAAGCCGGGCCGCACGAAGTGGCTTGAAGAGCAGCTTGCTGACGCGTCCCATCGGCGGAACCAGCTCGCGGAGGAAGCCAAGAAGCTCAAAGCCCAACTCGCCAAGGAGGAGCAGACATCCGCGGGGCTCCAGGCTAAGATCTCAACCTGTGGGCTTCACAGAAGAGATTGAGAGATCTTGCGCTGGATGACGGTGAGGGCGATCACCGCGAGAAGAAGGTCAAGGAGGCTGGGAGCAGCTCAAGACCGTCGAAAGCCGAAGTTAGCAGGCGAGGCTCGACCGACCAGTGCGGGCCAAGACCGAAGAGGTCGAGGCTCTCCGTCTGGCGAGCGGCAGGCGGGCCAGAGCAGACAAGGAGGAAGCCGATCGTCTCCGAGAGGCGGCCGAGAGGGGTTCAAAGCCCAAGGGAAGTTCTGCGCTTTAAGGAAATGTCGAGGAGCTCAAGGAGCAACTTCGCTTCTAGGTAGTCAGAGGGTCAGTAACCGAGATGGACTTTTGTACCAAAGAAATTTTGTTAGTAAGACTTACCCTTTCCTGCAAAGAAAGAGCAGCAAAAGACAAGAACGAGCGAAACTACGAGAAAAGCGAACAGCGCTAGGAAGTTTAAGAAAACCGGTAGAGCGCTTAGCCTAACTCCCAGCCCCCGTTGTGCAGCTGCTCGAGGACCTGAGTTTGCGAACTCGAACAGGTGCACAAGAGAAAGAGCGACGCCCTAGCCCCCGGTACGGACGATGCTCGAGAACCTAAGCTGCGAACTTCGAGCACGCGTCGCGTAGAGAAAGAGCGACACCCGTACCTTGCTCGATTCGTTCCGTAGGCTGCTCGTTGACGTAAGTTAGGCAGTTCCGAGAGTAACCGAACAAGGAAAGTGCCTCTGCCGCGGGGGGCTTACGAGAGCAGGCTTTACCAAGTGGTCGTGCCGAGCAGTAAGTGCCTCTGCCGCGGAGGGCTTACGAGAGCAGACTTAGCCGCAAGGTGGAAAGGCCATGTTACGCAACCCTGAGTTTAGGAACTTATTGAAACCAGATACGGATAGGGAACAATCCTTAAGATTGCGGAGCCAAGAGTTCGCAAGGCCGGGCAGCCATCAAGTGTTACCAGAGAGAAAGAGGTAGTCTTCAAAAGACAAGAAGTGAAAAAGGCGCAGAGGCCGCGAGAATTCACTTAATTATTGGATTGAACTTTACATGGTGCCCGAGAGACTTGGACGAACTAAGGCGCGAAGTTTTCAAAAAGCGCAGGGCTAAGAAAACAGAAAAGACCTACACAAAGAACTTACGAAGCTGGTCGATGTTCCAAGTGCTGGTCAGCTCTCTCCCGTCCTCCATAGCCAGGTAACGGCCCCAGGCGGCGTAAGAAACGATCGTAAATGGGCCCTCCTAACGAGGAGTTAACTTGTTGGCATTGGACAAGTTACGGACACGGCGCAGAGCGAGGTCGCCCGCCTTCAAAGCCCTTGGTCGAACCGACTTGGCGGCGTCTTGGCGAAGATCTTGCTTGGTAGCGCGCCATTCGACTTGTGCCCGGTCGCGTGTGCCTTGAGGAGATCGAGATCGAGAAGGCGCTCTTGCTCGTCGTCAATTAAGTTGACCGAGCTCGTCGAGAAAGCGAACCGAGTACGATTTCGGCGAACAAGATGGCTTCGCACCATAGACCGGTTGGAAAGGAGTTTCCCGCTCGCCGGTGGCCGTAGTCGAATCGCCCAGAGGACGGAAGGAACCGTCAACCCGAGCCTTCTTGTGCTCGTGAGAGCAGCAAATACCGCCGTTTAATACCTGGACTATCTGTCCGTTAGCTCGCTCATCGCTCCATTGCTCGTGGATGCGCCACGAGGCGAAAACGACCTTGGTACCCAAATTGTTCGCGAGATTCTGGAATAGCTCGCCGAATCGGGTACCGTTATCCGTGATCGACTTATGGGGAATCCCAAAGCGCGGACCACGTTGCTTTTGAAAAAGCGAGCAGCCGTTTTGGCGCGAAGAGATTTACGAGCTCTGCCTCAATCCACTTTGTAAAAGTGTCTATGGCGACGAGCGGTGTGTATAGCCCTTGTACCCCTTAGGGAATGGGCGGCGATCCGCACCCCATGTGGAAAAGGGCGAGGATGGGGATTGTTTGGAGCTCTTGGGCGGGCTTGTGTGCCTTCCGGCGTGAAATTGGCAAGCCTTGCACTTAGTCACGATATCCGGGCATCTTGTAACGCAGATGGGCCAATAATAGCCCATGCGGCGCTTTGCCACCGAGTTACGAAGGCGTGGTTGCCACAGCACCCTCGTGTATGTCCCTAAGAAGGAACACACCCTCTGCTGCGAGATGCACTTGGAGAGAACTCCCGAGCACCTCGGCGGTAAAGGGTGCCATCCATAAGCTTGTATGGAGCGGCACGCCTTATAAGCCGGAACGCGCTTCGGCTTCGTCGTCGGCGGTCCCATCGCAAGGTACCGGACAAATGGCGTTGTCGATCCGCGACTGCTCGATAACGGAGATAGCACCACCTGTCTCTGTTGCCTCATCCGGAGACGTGATTGAGGGCTTGTGAAGGTGCTCGACGAGCACCCCTGCCGGAGCAGGTTCGCGTGAGGATCCAAACTTGGATAGCTGGTCGGCCAGGAAGTTGTCCTTCCGGGCAAGAAGAGCACTTCGAAAAATCGAAAATGCCGCTCCAACTTCCTCACTTCAACCAGTATCGCGCCATTGAGTTATCGCAAGACCGATACTCCTTGTTAACCCGATTGATGACCACCGTGAATCTCCTTCACAATTAGCCGTTGGACACCAAGCGACTTGCACGCTTAGTCCCGCGAGGAGGCCTCGTACTCTGCAGCGTTGTTAGTCGCCGCAAAGTGTAGTTGGATAGAATCTCGGAGTTGCTCTCCTTGAGGAGATGAGAACAAAACCAGCCCCGAGTTTCGGTCTGTGAGCCATCAAAACATGGTCCAAGAGGGTTCATCGGGTTGCTCGGGAGCTCCACTCGATTTGGGCGGGCAAGTCCATTCAATGACGAAGTCATTTAGGACTGTGACTTAATAGCGATTCGGGCGACAAATAATGATCAAACTCGCTAGTTCCATTGCCCACTTGGCTATCGTCCGCTAGATTCCTTGTTCAGTAGGATTTCTCCCAAAGGGAACGTGGTCGGGACCAGATTTGATGCGCTGGAAGTAGTGGCGAAGCTTCACGGAGGACATGAGCAAGGCATAGAGGAGCTTCGGACCTCGAGTGTAACGCCTTTGAACCGTGAAGTACCTCGCTCACGTAATAGATTGGTCGCCAGTATGCCTTCCTTTCGACCGTCAAGACCGCGCTCACCGCTTGTGGCGTGCAACTTAGGTACAATGGAGCTGCTCGCCATGCCGCGGGGTAGTCAAGGCGGAGGATTGGACGAGTATCGCTTGCATCTGGAAGGATCTATCGCTTCTTCCGTCCACTCGAAACCATTGTGCTTGCGCAGGGCCTTAAAGAAGGGCAGCCCGCGTTCGCCTTGACGGGAAATAAACCTTGCGAGCTAATAACATAACCGAGCAACATTCCAGATCGAACACCAAAGGTACACTTCTCTGGATTTAATTTTATTCGATGCTGGTGAGATTATGAAAAGTCTCTGCGGTCTCTTTACATGATCTGGAGCATACTTGCTCTTTACAACTATGTCGCGACATAGACCTCCGTGTTTTTTCCGCTACTGCTCGGGAAGGTCTTTTTCCGTTAAGCTATTTGAACGTGGCACCGACATTGCGCACCGAAAGACATGGTCGAGCATAGCGAAAAGTGCCGAAAGGGGTGATGAAGGCGCTTCTCTTCATCCTCGGAGAGATGCTTATTTGGTGGTAACCGGAGTAAGCATCTAAAAACTCGAAAGTTGGCGTCCATGATCGCATCGACCACCGGTCAATCTGAGGCGCTGGAAATTGTCCTTAGGACAAGCGGCGTTCAGATCTGTGTGATCGACACACATCCTCCACTTGCCGCCTTTCTTCTTTACAATGACAGGTTGGCTAACCACTCGGTGTGATCAACCTCGATGAACCCAACCAATGAAAGCGGTTTGCTGTCGATCTTTGATGATCCTGTTTGAATTCCAAAAGCGACGAAGCTTCCGAGCGAGGCTTTTGTCGGCCGGACACCGGTTTGTGCTCGATTACCTCCTTGGGACTCGGGCATGTCGATGGCTCCTGGCGAATACATCGCATTAGCTCGGAGGAAGACAATGAGCTCGCTTTCCTATTTGGGGTCAGATTGGCCCCAAGTGAACTGTCTTGGAAGTATCATCAAGCGACAGCGGAACTTCCTTGTTTCTCCCCCTGGCTGAAGGGAGACCCTAGGGCGTGCAGACTTGGTCTGCGGAACTTCAGGACCGCGCGGCGGAAGTTGGTCGACGGGGCAAGGGATCGCTTCGTCATGCATCGAGCGACTTTGTAGTTGCCCTTGACCGTGATCACACCGTTAGGACCGGTATCTTCACGCAATGGTAAGCGTGGTGGGATCGACCATAAACTTACCGAGAGATGGCCTGCCTAAGATCGCGTTGTACGCCGATGGGAAGTCGACCACGTCGAAAGTGATCAACTCTGTCCGGAAGTTGCTTGGGTTGCCGAAGGTGACAGGCAGGACAACTCGCCTAACGGCTTGATGCTTCTCCGGAACAATTCCGTAGAAGGGCATTGCGACTTCCTTGACTTGGAGCGAGGAATTTGCATCTCGTCCAAGACTTTAGCGTAAAGCAAGTCCAAAGCGCTCCGCCGTCCACTAAGACACGGCCAACTCTCGCGTTCGATGGTGGGGCGACCACGATGGGAGCCGCTAAGGCTTGGTCATCCCATGGGGCAATCCTCCGAGAGAAGGAGATGGGGACCTCGGTCCACTTCATCGATTCAGTGAGGTTTTGCCTTTTCGACGTTAGGACCTCCCGCAGCTTCCTTGAGGCTGCGCCGAGAGGTGTAAGCCGAGGAGCCCGAAAATGACGGCGATATGGTTCATGGGCTCTTGATATTCATCATCATCTTCCGATCACCATCGCCGGTTTGGCGCTTGGCCTTCACCGCATCACCTTGTTAGGGGGGTGGGCATTGGGCCCTTGCCGTTGTAGAAATCTTGAGCTTTGCAGCCCAAGTTCTCGATGGCGTATATCATGCCCGTAGTCTTTGGTGGAACTTGCAAAATCGGTCGCTTGGACCTTTCTTGCCTTGTCCGCCTCCCGAGCGTGCTTTTTGCCCTTGTAATTATTGTTGGGCTTCTTCGCCCATCCTTGGGAGGTGCGCGATCCATACCGCGACGGTATTGTTCGCATCACCTTTGTTCTTCTTCTTACGGGACTTCTTGTCACCGGAACATTCTTCTTGCTCTTCTTCTTCTCATCCACACCAGTCAAGGGGCAGCTCGCCTTGTCGAACGCCTTTTTATCTTGAACGCGCTCTGCGCCGTTAGCATATGATCGGCCGCCTTGAACAGGTCATTAGCGGTCCAGTCTCGTTGATCTCGAGATCTGGGTGAGCGCTTCGTCGCGGACTCCGTTTTTAAAGCGCGACAATGATTCATCCGAGATGTTCGGGATCGTGTTGCGGATCTTAATGAAACGCTTCACGGTTGCGGAGGGTCTCCCGTTCATCCGGATCATCCGTGCAGATCATCCTCCTTACCAGACGTGCGTAATGCTCTGAAAATTAGCGATCGAGGCGTCACAAAGCTGGGTTCCATGAGTGATGGAACCCCCTGCCGATTGAACGACCACGTCCGAGCAAACCCTCAAGGACGATCGGAGGTAATTAGCCATAACGAGCTCGTCACCCCGCCGCCATGATGGCCGTGGCGTAGATGGAAAGGAATTCCTCTGGTTCGAGTCCCATTGTACCTCTCCATGTGACCGGGCTTGAATTTTGAGGGCCACCGGACAGCCGGCTCGTCGAGAAAGCCCCGCAGCCCAAAGCATATGACCGCCACCTTCCCCGCAGAACCTAGTCTTGAAAAGACGTTGGTCTGTTGCGGAGGAACTCTGCTGAGCAGGATGACTCGGCTGGAGAAACTCTCTCGGGACAATCCACCACGCTCCTTCCTCGTGGTCGCGACGACGCTCCTCACGAGGGACCGTCCGTGATCATCGCGCGCTGCTTGCCCGTGGTCGCGATGACTACGAGGACTTGGCGGCAGCAGCGACCACGGGTAGCTTGCTCATGGGCGATGATCGCCGGCGGTGGCGGGTCACGCGATCGATCGAGCTGTCCGAATCATTCCGGCGCTTTGGTCTGCTGCGCTGGAGGAGTTGTTGACTTCTCCTAGAGACTTTAGGCCTTGACCCGCCGCTCTAGGTTAGACTCAACAACGACGCCCATGCGGGCGAGATCTGCTGATTGGTGGATCTAAGGACCGTTGCTATAGCTTGAGCCGTTCCGACTTTGATCTATGGGTCCGGGATCCTCGAACCATCGCCGTTTCGCCGATGGAGTCCGGTCCGCGGGAATTGACCCGAGCAGGAAGCTTCGCCGGAGACTTAGCGCCGCGACGCGAGGTGGGTCGCGACAGCGTCGCTTACCGGCCGCGAAACCGCGCTAAGGTCGATTGATGGAATCGTCGAGGCTGCGGCGAATGGCGTCTTGCTCGCGAGCGGCCTGCGCGCACCTCGTCTTGATGCGGCGAGTTAATCATCGCCCTCGCCCGAGCGCCACGGCCGTCACGGGATCCTCGAGGTTCCTACATCGGCCATGTTAATGCCGCGGGGCCATGCGAAGGTATGCTAGGCGGTGTCATCGCTGTGTCTCCACGGTGGAATCTACCGACATAGCCTTGGAATCGACAAATCTAAACCGTCGTAAAGATCATCGCTTCCGTGTCGCGTGCGATGGCGGAGTGCGATCTGAGGCTATCTACGCCATGTAAGCGGAGACATCGCCCGGATGCGAAAGCGTTCGAGACCGAACAGATCGTCTGAATCGACGAGGATGAGACATCCTGTCCTTCTGAGTCGTAGCCCTCAGGAAGTATCTCTGTATCGCTGACGGATTTCGATATGCTCGATCTGCGTGTCCCCACGGACGGCGCCAGCTGTCGACGGTTGGGATATCGACCCAAGTCAACCAAGGTTCTTCAAAGAGGAGATAGGAGACACGCCGAACAACCACGACAAAGAACGAATAGGAGATGGGGTTTTTATCCTGGTTCAGGCCTCTCGGGAGAGATAATAGCCCTACGTCCAGCCTTTCTTATATCAAAGAGAATTACAAGGTGGAACTCGGCGAGATCAGCAGGTCTCGGCGAGTGGTATGCGAAAATCTATCGGCTAAGGTCCAAGTCGTAAAACTCGTCCTCAGATGCCCCCTAAACGCCGTAGGGGCATGGTTTATATAGTACAGAGCAAACCGATCTACCGAGGGAATATCGGGCGGGCTAAATCACGAGATCATAACGAACTCATACATGCCAAATACAACCTACGGTAGATAAGACAATCTCCTAATCTTGGGGATCACGACTCCTAATCCAATCCGGGAAACCAACGTCCGGGTCTTCTCGTAGTCGTGCAGAACTCTGTTCGAGTCGGACTCAAACAGGAAGTCTTGGCCATTACGCACCATGCCACCAGAAGCATTGGCAGGGCGATATGGGCAGATAGAACCTTCCAGGAGCCGGGCCCTGGTAGGCTGTTCGATTGGGCCGTCAGGGAGTGGGCCATGGCAATGGGCCGTGATTTAATCCCCGACACAGGCTCCTTACCAGTGCCGGGTCTCAACCGGCTCCCCTTCCCATGGCGGGGTGCTTTTGTGACTGGTTGTGATAAGCTCTCCTTCCCTCTTTTCCCCAGGCGTCCCCGGGTACTTAGGGTTGGAGTAACCAGACTCCCTGCTCTTTTCTTAGGCCTTTGAGCAGGTTGAGGGGTACCTTCTATTTGCTTTGGTATTGCAACCCTCTCTGGTGCATTGCGTGCAGGCACATGCGACTTAATCACTCCCTGCAAGTCACAAAAGTGATCAGGCAGTGCATTTGCTAATTTATTCAAGTCTAGGATCTTCTGGACCTCACCATTTGCTTCACTAGTGCGAGGGTCTAATCTTTCTTTGCCTTTGGGCCGCTTGCGGTGATTTCTCGGCATTCATCTTCTGGTGGCTTATTCTCTCCCCCTAATGACGGAAAATTATCCTCGTCAAATATGCAATCAGCGAACCGAGCCGTATGCAAATCTCTAGTCATGGGTTCTAAATATCGGATTATTGAGATACTCTCATATCCAACATAAATCCCAGACTTTCGGAGATGGCCCATAGCGGCACGCTGAGGGGGTGGTATAGGTACATATACCTTGCAGCCAAATTTTCTAAGATGCGAGATCTTGGGGATTATGCCCTGCGCTAGTTGCATAGGTGAATGGATGTTGTGGGCCGATGGTCTATAATTGATGAGATTAGATGCATGAAGAACTGCATGTCCCCAAGAGTTCAGTAAGTTAGATTGCAAGAGAAGTGGCCGGGCAATGAATTTAATTCTCTTAATCAATGCCTCTGCTAGCCCGTTCTGCGTATGAGCGTGCGGTATCGAAAGTGCTCAAGATGAATTCGATCTTTGTGCAATAATCATCAAAGGCCTTTGAGGTAAACTCTCCGGCGTTGTCCATGCGAATGGATTTGATGTTATGCTCGGGGAACACATTCTTAAGACGGATAGTCTGCGAGATTAGCTTCGCGAACGCGTGGTTTCTCGTCGAGAGTAAACTCACGTTCGATCACTTCGAGGAAGCATCAATGAGCACCATAAAGTATCTAAACGGCCCTGACAGGGGCTGAATAGGGCCACAAATGTCTCCCTGAATCCTTTCAAGGAAAGCGGGGACTTCATCTCTAACTTTCAGGGCCGATGGCCTAGTAACCAGTTTTCCGGTGGCACAGTTGGTGCACACAAAATCTTCATGATTCGGAAAATTTCTAACACTGATACCATGGCCTTGCGAATTATTCATAATTTCTCTCATCATTCTAAGACCAGGATGGCCAAGTCTGCTATGCCAGAGGGAAAAGAGTTCAGAGCTTCTAAAGGTCGTCTTAAGGGAGGTGAACACTGCTGGTGCTCTAATACTAGTGTGGTATAGCCCAGATTCTAAGAAGGCGAACTTCTCGAGAATTCGCTTCTCGCATCCGTTGTGCTGCACAATGCATAAAAATTTATTGCCATTCTCTTCTATGGTTTCTATATGAAATCCATTGGCACGGATGTCACGAAAACTCAATAATGTTCGAGTGGATTCAGGGTATAATAATGCCTCTTTCATTTCAATAATAGTTCCCATAGGCAAAATTATAGATGCTCTTCCTGAGCCTACAATGCAAGTGTCATTTGCCAAATGATAGTGGTGATACAACCAAGATTCTTGAGATAGACCGAAGTATTTCGATTCACGCATGATACTATTCGTAGTACCACTATCCACAATGCACAATTCCTCCATAGGCGCTACACAAATATATATATAGTTGCAATCAGGTAATGGCACAACCACATATGCAAAGCATATCAATTCAAGCAAAAATTTCAAAAAAACTATAAATTCCATCATACTGAAATTCAGGGTTCTTCAAGACCAACCACGAGAATTAAAATATGCTCTCCTAGAGCTTACAATGCAAGGGGAAAAATCTATGATTCATTTAAATGTCTTCTAACGCAACCACTCTAAGATAATAGCAGCGACAGGCTGCAAGAGAAAACTAGATAGACTCAGTGAACATAGCGTCCACACTCTCCCGGATGTCAGGGTCATTAAAGTGATCAATCTGCATGGTGCCTTCAAGGACGGGGCCAGGAGGGGGCAGGGGAAGAGATGCCAGTTCCTCCCCAAGGAGATCATCCTCTTCAAATTCATCTTCGGGCTTATTCTTCTCAACTTGAAGCTCGCTAGATGCGCTTCAATAGGGCGCTTCTTCTTGGCACGATGTGCGCGACCACTTCTTTGGGCTCACGGCGGATCTGGACCAATGCCCTTCAGAGCATGGCGATAGCATCGTTTGGTTCTGCTGGCCATACGGCTTGCTGCCTCGATTACTGAGACTTGTCGATTCTCGCCCTTTCTTTCCTTTCCCTTTCTTGCCCTTCTTATTGGGCTTCTTCACTTTGTAACTATTGGCATTTATTTCAGTGCCATTCGGGTTACTTGGTGCTTGGGACTTGAAATTCTTCATCAAGACATTATCATGAGTTTCAGACACCATCATCATGTCGATAAGAGTGCTATACTTCTCAATATTGTCCTGACGGTAGCTACGGGCTAGTTGAATTTCATTGGGATGGAAAGTAGATAGGGTTTTCTCAATCTTATCTTGTTCAGAGACAGGCTTGCCACAGAGCCTTAGATTGGTGCAAATGCGGTGCAGCGCAGAGTTATAGTCAGCAACAGACTTAAAGTCGGCCACCCTCAGGCGATTCCAGTCCTACTGGGCTTGTGGGAGAATTGAGTACTTCAACCTCTCAAAGCGCTTGCAGAGCGCGTTCCACAGCTCCAGGGGACTTGTCACTGCCATGTACTTACTTTTCAGAGTGGGTGACAAGTGATGCCTGAGGAAATGCAGGGCCTGGTAATTCTGTTCAGCAGTGGGGTTGCCCTGGCCAACACCAAAGGTGGAACGCAGCTGCTTGCTGCCCAGGACAATTTCAACATCGGACTTCTAGGTCAGAAAGTTCTGCCCCTGGGAGGCAAGCTCCTCGAAATCACGGCTTGCGAGGCCAGTCATCTGCAAGATAACCAAATATATGATTACTTCAGGTAATCAACCTAGAGTGGTGCATGACATAAAATAATTCTCGCGGTTGCAGTATGGTGCCATTACGAGATGCAAACTAATTACTGATAATATAACAAGCAATAATTTGCAGAATAATTGCACAGGAATATTAAGCAGTAAATAATTCAAAAGCAATTCACTTAATTCTGCAAGAATTCAGGGTTTTTCAAATTTCTTTTTGAAAATTCCGCTTAATCTGGACCTCTCGGTCCAGCGCACGACCTGCTGCTAGCAAGGCTGCACGTAGTCTTAAAGTGGTTGGAAAATAAATAATTTTCGAAACCTAACGGGTGATTCTGCAAGAATCAGACTATTTTCTGTAATTTTCAGAATTTCAGAATTCTTTTCCAGCTAACGGGCCTTCTTTTCTTTTTCTCCTTTTTTGTTTTCTTTTCTTTTCGGTTTTCTCTTTCTGAGGAGGGCCACCGGGAGGCAGTCCATGCGGGGTAGGGTAGGCGGTAGGCGGGCGCTGCCCAACCGGGCGAGGCGGCCCAATGAAGCGATCTGAGCCAGCCAAGCGGGCGTGGCCCAGCCTGGCGCTGGCTAGCGAGGCGTCAGCAACTGCGGCGGAGGCGTGGCCTAGCGGGGCGGCCCACCACGTTCGCGAGACGGGCGGTTAGGGTTTCTAGCCGCCGCCAACAGCAATCTTGGCGCGGGCGCGAGCGGCGCGCGGTGGCGGTCGGCGCCGCCGGAGCTGGGAACGCGGGCGGCGCGCTGCGGCGAGAGGCGGCAGCGACGCGACGAAGCCAGCGGCGCGAGCGGCGCGCGCGCGCAGCGGTGCAGCGGCGCTTGGCCGCGTGGCGATCTTCTGCGGCGGCGGCAACAAGCAATGGCAGCGTCGTCGAAGCGTGGCGTGGCGGTCGCGGACGCCGGGCGATGGCAAGACGGCGATGCCGGCGAGGCGCGACAGTAGCGGCGAGGCGTGCCCATGGCGGGGTCGATCTTCCAGATTGAAAACCGAAAATCCCCAAAAACGAAAAACGAATCTACTATGAATTCGTTGCAAAAATTTCCAATCTACTAGGGAAACACAACAATTCTGCTCGATCTGCAACCAAAACCAAGCACAGATCACGATCTACGGGGTAATCGGCGCCCAAAATTACCTTCGTGGTTGTAGTGGATGCAGATCTGTCTTCCTCGCGGATTGATCGGCACGTCGATTGAGCGAGCGTGCTGATAACGTGTTGAGGATCCTCGCTACCGAGTGTAGTCCGAGGTACAAACGTGGCAATCAATCACAGAGAAAGCGCAATCACAGGGGACACAAAGATGTATGGGGTGGAGCTCTGCTTTATTAATTCTCAGATCTGTCTACAATAGGTGTTCCACCTCTTCTTATATAGTACTGCTTAGGGTTTAGGCCAGGTCCATATGTGGGACCCACCAGGGTAAGTCTCCGGTCTAACCGGGCCGGACTCCTCCCCATAGGTGGTTTCCCAACATACTCTACCGACGTTGTAGTGTCAAATATATGTCTTATATCTTTATAGAGATAGAATTCCATATGTATCGGTGACTACCTTGATGCCTAAGGGAGGTTACATGTAGAAGATAAGGGTACCATGATAGTAATCTAAATAGGACTGACTTATCATCAGACGTCTGAGAGTTATTTATCTCTCAGCCGATTTTCTAAACCGTTGATCAAACGTCTCTATAGAACAGGTAGAATCTAGCTATGTGAAAATCGACTGAGACTTATTTAAAAATCAGTCGCATGAGCAGCAGCAAAACCGAATATAAATACCCCAAGGGTGTCGAGGGGAGATCATGGAATCTCATCTGCCAGGCATTGAGGCGATAGCTCTACTCATAGCTAAATTGCAATCATACCCTCGTTGAAATCAATATGCTAGAGTAGGATTATTATTTCAAGCTGAGAAGTCCGAACCAGGCTAAAAAAATCCCGTTTTCCCCTTTATTTCTAGTATTTTTCTTGTACAATTTTTGGTATTGCGGGAGTTTAATCCATGAGAAAAAAGAGCCTTCGGTTTCATCATTTAAATAAGCGACGGAGAACCCGTTTCTCAATCGTCGACAAGTATACGGCTGTGTTTCTTTGGGCGGTTAGATTATAATCTGAAAAGGTTGTAGTGCTTTTATAGAAGATTTAAAGAGCCAAAAAAATTATGAAAAATATTTTTAAGATCTTTGAGACAAATTGTGCAAAGTTTCGAAAAAAATAACTATAAAATATTTCAAAATATAATCGTTACAAAAATGATAAATTTTAAGCTGTAGCTTATAATCTGATTATAAGCTGAAAGAAAAAGAGCCTACGTCTCTTGTTCCTTTTAATTTTGATCTACTTTATGCTCCGGTGTCTTTCAATTTCTAATACTTGGCACGCCTTCTTGCCCCAGTGTAAATATTCCTATTTTATTGCAACGATGAAGTTGATGTATTTTGTTGCTCAAATGCTAACGCTGCCACCTTCTTCGGTATTTGCAACACTAACCATGCTGTATAAGAAAAATAAAAAGCTTAACGCTCAAGTGGACAGAGTGAAGAGAGACTTGAAATTTTTTTAAGAAAGGCTCAAGGCATTAACGCACGCACGTGACGCAAAGACGAACTGTGAGGGTTTGCGTCGTCTTGAAGCAGAGTGGCGGCGGCCATGGCCCATGGCCTGTGGGAGCGTGCTCCTCGATCTCCCCCACCCGATCGATGCCGCGCGCGCACGGAGACCAACGGGGGGCGCACGTGCGCGGGGAAGCCAGCCGTGTCGGGGAGCGCCGTCACGGGGTCGCTCGCCGGCGAGCGCGACAGGAGCGGCGCCGTCACGGGATCGCAGTGGCATATGCGTCCACGTCCTGAGCTGCGCGCTCTCGCAATGGCAATGGCAATGGCAGGAGGCGCCGCGGCGCGACAAGAGATGGCATTAGCAAGGAGTAGCAGCATTGTGATTTGAATGCTCGAGCATAGCTCCAGTGGGCAATGCCCGGATGAAAACGAAAATTTTTCGAGCTTTTCGAGGAGGTCCATATGGGATTTATTTTTTTGGAGGGTTCTTTTGGCTGCTTTTCAATCATAGTGTACATGTTCTTCTGCAATCTTTACTGCGTTTTCTATTTTCTAGCTTTGAATTTAGGTTGCTCAAGATTGATTGTTCCTTGCATGCTTGTTTGAGGGCTTATTTCTATGTTCGAACCGAAATGCTACGCTTTGAGAACGGTCGTTTCTGATTCAAAAACCATATAAGCTTGGTTCCAAGAAAGATTGAAAACCTATAAGCCATAGGCCAAACTGGCCATAGCTGCCGAAACAGTCCGTTGGTCCCGGCCGAGCGAAGCACGTCAAGTTTAGCAGGAATTTTTTTCTTTCCAACCTGACCAGATACAATTCATTTCCTAAACAGTGAATAAAACTAAATGAAAAAATATCGCCAAAATCTCAAGTTAAATTACACTAGGACATAAAAAGAAACTAAGCTCTGCCCAGACGCAAGGCCTATAAACTCCTAGAAAATCTAGTTTCCTTCTCCTATATCGTAGCTACTTATTTTCACCCTTAAAGCCTCACCGTCAGTGTCACTGACTTGCAAATACAAAATCGAAAGAATAATCTATGCAAACATTGGTCAGGCGAGCATTCGAGTATCTGATATTCCCAAGAAAAAATCATCTCAAGAGATTCATTTTGATCGCTTTGCACGGCTCATCCACTTCTTTATAGGAAATACAGACAGTTTGGGTCTTCCTGCTTCCTTCGGAGGTGACACTGGTGACCCTTCCTTCTGTTCATCTGTTTCCTTCTCATCAGAATATGGTAGCAATTCAAATGCCCCGTATGCAAAACCTCTGGCAATCTACATTTATTGTATTTGAACATGTGAGTTCAATGAACATTACCACGGCTGAAGATCAATGATGAGAATGCAAATTGGGGGGTGGTGGGCGGAGGAAAACAAAGAAAATTTTACCTTCAACAAAATCCACACTTTAAGAGAGCTACTAAGGAGCCCTAGTTTTGTCTTCTTGCCTGATGTCAGATATGCGCACATCTCATGGTCCACTCTAAGCACATACCTTGGCCACGATTTTGGTTTCTCGGGGTCTGATTTTTTCCCAGAGGCAACCTGGTTCATTGAATAAAGTAAGCAAGAAAATTGGTTCTCATTACATACAACTAAACACTACTATTGACTTTTAAAAAGTTTTATGTCTTGGAATCATGGTTAGCAATGATGATGGTAGCATTTGGAGGCCAGAAGCACATGCACTTCATTCCAATGGAAGTGATAGTATCAGCATAAAAGAAAACAGGTGGTTTTAGTTTCATGGATCATTGCTCTTATTTTTAATTCTGTTCAAATTTTCAGCTTCGTCCATTTCAGAACATTCATTTAAATAGTATTTTGTACCAAGGAAAGCAATATTTTAAGGAGGAAAGAAAACAAACAAATAATAAGTTTATAGGGCTCACAAGGCGTCGGCAGATTTCTCGTTCTATCTTTGAAAATGACGTATCAAGGGCTTCCACACGACCAATACCATGACAACATGTACAGGACTCACTTATCATGAAAGTAACACTTGGTCGAACCTGCAAATAAAATCACTTAAATGATGGGTACCCGCAAAGTTGTAGTTCCTACAGTAAGTAATATACAACAGTATGTACTTCTGTCGAAGATGTGACCCACATACCCTTTTTCTAGTTATTTCCATCAAACCTAGCTTCGACAATTCTGAGACACCAACTGTTGATCGATCCTTTTCAACTGCTTTCTTCATTTCTTCATAGACTAATCTTTTGTTTGCTGCAGAAAAAAATAGATTAGATCAAGGATAAAAAGAAGAAAGAAAACACACATGATCTTCAGGAAGCAACAATTTCAAATACACGAAATTTTGATATCACCATGAAAGCCTCAGAGTCAAACGCAGCAAGATCACAATCGAAAGTAAGAATAACAAATTGATCATAATGTCTGCTAAGAATGTGATACACTTTATAAGTGGCACAATTACTACTGAGGTTCTCTATCACCTGTAACAGCATTAAGTAAGAATATACATGAATCTCCTGAGATTTCAAGACTTCTGAGAGTTCAAACCCAAGTGTATTCATCATATAAGCCAAATTTGATAGTATAAAATTCAAGCCAAACCATTCCTAAATTGTTGCAAACAACTGAACAACATCCAGATAAGATACTAGACATTCGTATTGAGAAGGTATACAAAATGAAATTCAGTCAATTTTTTGTTGAAATATTATCCAACATATCCAGATAAGACATCAGGTATTCTTATTGAGACAGTCTACAAAATGAAACTTCAGTCAATTTTATAACATCAATTTATCAGCATTATAACAAGTAAAATGAAAACATTTTCACATTGTAAAAAACATCTGAGTACAAAGGGGAAACCCTAGAGAAGGCAAAAGACTACAATACCTTTACACTTAACATTACAAACAGGAATACTGATATGCACTTGTGCCTCAAAAGTACAAAATGCTTTATGTTGGTGTAGAATATAAGAAGGCTGCATTTATAGTACATGAAATCTTATAGTTGGATGATGTTAAAGAACAATGTAAGACCACAACATCAATAAACATCACTATATGTGCTAGGTAAGCGACCTGGCACATGTAAGTGTGCAAAGATACAAGTCACAAAATGATATTGACATAAAACTACATTCTAGTAAATACTTAAACATCAGGTTGCAGGATATGTACTAGGATATGATACATATTTCTAGGCAAAGTATCAATAGGTTGGCAGAAAAAGCGATGAGCTTGGAGCAACAAAAGGTTAATGCAACCGTACTGGAGCACCAATCTGAAAAAAAATGGACATATCCTGGATATCTAAATTGATTAATTATATCAGAGTAGAAGCTAATATCTTACAATCATCTGTCATGTCAATAAAATCCACCACAATAATGCCACCAATATCCCTCAAGCGCAACTCACGAGCAATCTGCATTGAAGAACCTTTTCCTTATCAATAATCAAGTTCAAAATTCTATTAATCCTCCATACCTAAGATTTAGCATCAGTCTGTGCAAACCATTTTTTTCATCCTTCTCTATCTAGAGCATGCATGTTTGTTGGCCACAACAAACCACAAGTAGAATTGCTGATATGATGTCCATTGTACAAGACAGTATTTTTCTATGGGCTGGTTCAAAGGAAGTTCGTTATGACAGAAAAGTGCTATGAAATATCCTGATGATTGATGAAGTCTCAGTATTCCAGTTGAGAAAGGAAAGATTATCTTGAAGGTGTTAGAGATACTATTAGGATGTTATTAGTCCTTTATCATATTACGATAGTATTAAGAGTCCTTCATCGTATTAGGATAGTATTAGAATCCTCGCCCAATACGGGATTTCCTGCCTTGTTAACAGAAGGCTCATTGTTCCAGTTAAAAAAAGGAGAAATTTCCAGATCAAGGTTCATATTCCAGTTAAAGAAAGCAGAAGTTATCTAGTAAAATGGGGGCATAAGACTTTTAAATAGTTCAAGAATGGAAACATTGAAATGGTCTTCTAAGCTGATTTACCCCCATGCCAGTCCATATTCCCAAAGTTTAATTGGAAAAAAAATATGTTCAGTTGGGTTCAGAAGAAAAGCAGGCAAAGATCTATGCATGACAAAGGGTGAGCCAACCAAAGGATTCCTTTATTTGCCATTGTCAAAAAATGTGCAATCCTCATTTTGCCACTCATGTAGTCATGTATCACTGACATGTAGACCAATGACCCATGTCAGTGACACACCAAGTGGCAAAATGAGGATTGCAAATCTTTGCAGTGGCAAAATGAGGATTTTGCCTTACATAAATGAATATCAATAGAACTAGATCAATATGAAACACTCACAAAATCACAAAAGACTAATATTAAGAGCATCCCCATCACACCACCCAAAATGGTCTCTATTTCAAAATTTTTCAAATGCATTAGGAGGGAATTTGGTCCATGTGAGTTGCAGTTTGCACTGTAGCGATTACTGTAGCGATTACTGTGGCGATGCAGGAAAATTTGAAGGCCCTGCTGGGGATGCTCTAACCATATTAATTTTAACAAAATAGCTGCATTTGTGTAAGGATCCCACTCATTAGGTCATCCTGATTAGGCTTACGGATTACATAACCAAGATATTGCTTAAATATCTGTGCAATGAGCATACGATTTCACCATATCAATATAAGGCTAATACAGCAATAATTTATAGCTACCAAATGACCTTTCTAGACTAAAGGCACAAAATCAGCTGCTTGGAACTGCTCTGTGCAAAGTATTTTTGGTAACCATATTACATCTGTAGTCATGAAGCATAAATTTACTCAGTACAAGAGACCGGAGCAAACAGGTAATTAGGTATTCTTTTTGTATCATACTTGTGGTGCAAGATTATAGAACAATATAGAGCAAAATCTCTTAGCAATTAAAGCAACGTCAAAAAGTAAACGACTAAGAATTGGAGTAAAATGTGATAACAACTTCATGAAATAGATGAGTTCTCTTTGGGAGCAAATTTACTACATTCCAGTTTCCAGCGACAATGGTACATGACACATACTTGCTTTGCAGCTTCAAGGTTGACTTCTAAAATAGCCTTCTCCTGCGATGTCCCTTGACCAAACATACTGTGGCCACCATTCACATCAATTGAAACCAGAGCTTCAGTCTGTTCTATAACTAAAGAACCTCCATTCTGTAATGGAACCCTGAAATAAGAAAAAAACTATCATATCATATCATAGAAGTGTTGCCTGCTTTAATCAAATGGAGCCAAATGATCATTTACTAAAGCAAAATGGCATATCAAACTATCTATACTTCCTTTTGCATAAAGTTATAGAGAATTCTCTAGTATCACCAAGGATCAAATGGAAACAACCTCTCTGTGATTTTTAATCTCAGGGAAAAGGTTGTGTACACAGACCCCCCCACCTCATTTTTATGGGAGTTTCATCGAAAACATTGGGATATGATGATGATGATGATATCATAGAAACTTTATTCTTTATCCCTCATTTGGCAGTAGCCTTGTGGAGACTAGCATGCAAGCACGTGTTGCACAGAGTTACTGTATCACATATTTGTCTAGTAAGAACTTTGTAGATTTAAAAGTTGGTTGGCTGTCGGGAAAAGGGGGGATTTGGAGCCAAATACTGAAGATTTAGTTCAGACTAAAACCTGATATTAAAGCTTTCTACATCAATCCAAGTTTGAAATTTATAAAAATATAAAAATACAGATCTAAAAATTGGTTTGTACATTAAATCAGGAATGGATGGTAACTCCATAAAGGCCTGATTGGAAAAGGGGGATTTGGAGCCAAATTCTTTAGATTGAGTTCAAACTAGAACCAAATATTAGACCTTTCTAAACCAAATATTAAATTTGTTCCCATGTACTCCCTCCGTTCCAAATTATAGGTCATTTGACTTTTTTGATATGTACTTTGACCATTCGTCTTATTCAAAAAAATTTATAATTATAATTTATTTTTGTTATGATTTAGTCTATCATGAAAGATACTTTAATAATGACTTGAGTTTTTTCATATTTTCACTAATTATTTGAATAAGACGAGTGATCAAAATACGTGTCAAAAAAGTCAAACGACCTATAATTTGGAACGGAGGGAGTACTCCTTTACAATTATCCACCCCAGCTTTCATTTATGATCTGTCCCCATCTTAGTTATCAAGTAGCCCAGTAGGCAGTCACTCTGTCACCACCTTCTAAAAGCCTCAAGTCCTCAATTCGGCTGAAGTGAACAGAAGAGCCAGATTGAGAGGGAGAGCTAAACCAGATCACCGACACTGTTGATTTTCATCACAATCACTGTCTGCAAGTTTATGTTAGGTGTGGCAGCCATTATCAGCTGAGCTATCTTATATATCTCTAACCACTCTTTTTTATGATGATATGCCATTGGTAATGAAGAAAAGAGGTCCAAATATACTGAAGTTACTTATTACACAATGATATATTTCTAGTAGATGAAATTTGTTCTCAGTAAAATGGTCACCAAAGACTACAAAGAAAAAATAAGTGGCCTTATGGTTTAAGCAACCTAAGAAAAGAATGGAAAGGATTAAATTATACCTTTTGCAAAGGATATTGTCAATCTCGTTTTCAATTTTATATTCATCAAATATGGGTGTCCTTTTCTCATATAGATCAACTCGATTGCAGAGTTCAGGTGCAACTTCTTGTAGGTAGTTTGTGACCTAAAATAAGAATAAAAAAACATTCATACTTTATCAAGGCTGGAAGATGTAAATTCCTAATCTGAATGGGCATTACCCATCTACCCCACAATGGCACAGCCATTAGGTAGGCCATGCATGTTGTGAACAAAGAAGGAAAAGCTATTATGCTAATAAATAATATCATGCCGACCTACCAATATGTAATTATTTACTAAGCTTACGTGGCATGAAAAATGGGCAGAATAAGTTTGGAGAAACACGATTTCAAGTTTGTGACAGTTAAACTACAGGACCTATACAACATAAAGCACTAAAAACATGCATCCATGACTACATCTGAAGGGAATACAAGAATATTTCATCAAGGGTTTGAACAATTACAACTAGAAATGTAATAGATATCAAGTTCATCACCTCATGATAGGTGCGAGGAGAATCGACGACCAGCCTTTCGACCTAGATGAAGAATACCAATTAATCAGGACTAGTAAAGCATTTGATAAATCAAGCGAACATAATTATGGTACTAGTTCCTTCATGAAATAGAATCAAAATTAATTCACCTTCTCATTGAAATCATCTTGAACAACAGATAGAGCCTGACTCTTAGCTCTATGCAACATTAACGGAACAGCACCTTCCACACCTTCCTCAGCAGCTAAGGCAGCAGATTGAGCATGCTCAGTTATTCCTTTCCAGGTGGATAGCAAGCGATCAAGATCCTTCTGCAACTCCTCCCAAGAATGGCCAGCAGCAACTGTACGAGCCGTCAGAGTAAATCCAGGAGGCCGTAACAATTTTGTAATGCCCTTTAACCGGGTGCGCTCAATCCCAGTAATTTTCTTGGACACTCCAACTTTGTTACCGCGGGAAACCAGTACCTGTAAATTTTAAATGGAAGGATAGTTCCAAAGACAAAAGGTTTCACCTTAAATACCAATGCACCATACCACTTTTCTCGGTGATATTACAAAACATGATAAAACATAAACAAATAACATCAAAGAATATACTGGTAGGTAGTTAAAGAAAGAAAAATATCAGGTGGAAACCACCTTTTCATCTAAACTATGTGGAAACCATGTGTAAAAGTTTTCAAATACAAATCTCAAAAAGCAGCAGTGAACTGCATAGCGATGAACAGTGAATAGCCACAATTCATGCTCAATTTATTCTTCTATCTAGACAATGTGTTTTAATTTGGTCTTATAACTTTACAGGGTTATAGCATATTGTCGTAGACATGGATTAGATGGCCCTGGACCTAAGGGCATGACCATGGTAAGGCCTGCAGCTTCACTCCAGGGGAAGCTCCAGGGAAAGGGATAAAGGTAGGACATAGGTAGTTTAAGTAGTACTAGATGTGTTTCTTTCTTGATTAGAATGGATACAAAAGTACCCCTTCTCTAGGATTAATAGATTTAATCCCTAAGAAATAAGAATCATATCTCTAAGAACCTATCCCTAACAATTTATATTTAAGCTACACCTTATCACGTGCCTTAATATGATGATTGTTTTGACAACTTTTACAATTTGTACATGAGGTTCCCACAGAGCATACATCAAAAGGTTGGTTATAATTGATATGTAATAATCAGAAGAAAATACTATCATTACCCTTTTTCTATAGAAAAAATCATTTATCAGCAAAACATATGAAACTTATGGCAGATTGTAAGGCATATAATTGGAAGTGCTTCTACATGTATTCTTCTATTATACTATATAATTATAATTATAATTATAATTATAATTATAATTATAATTATAGGACTATACTGCTCAATGATCATTACAATTTACAAGGACTCATATCTGGCAGTACTCTGTTATTTAGCATTATCATTTCTTTCCAAGAGAGAATCAGAAATATTTCAAACTCAAGCAGGAACTAACCAAATTCAGTAATAAAAGATGGAATTTGCAGTCCGAAATATTCGTTATGCACCGCCGTTGATGCACAAATAACCAATAGAAAACAAAAGGATCAGAAAGTATTGAAAATGCAATGCTCAAAGAGCATGTGAGCTAGCTAATATTTACATACCCAAAATCGGCTTCTTAAGCATGGAAAGGGACTCAGCGTTGGACCTTTTGTCCCCAAACCTTCCTTGACAACCTGAACCATAATTTTTGCGCCTTTGCGAACTTGAGACCACCTACTTCCATTTGTATCATCATTAGATTCCCTCACAGAATGTTGGATGGAAGATAATGTCTTAAGATCATTGGAGATATCTAGCTGATCTCCCGGCAAGAGATCCTCGCTAAATTCATCTTCCATGTGATCATCGATTTCATCATGCTTTTCTCCATCATAACCAGAAACACTTTCAAATTCAACACTGTCAATCATGTTCATCTTAGAATGGGTCTCAAAAGCCATGTCTTCTTCATTTTCAGTAACATGATCAGCCAGAAATGTTGATGAATCATCATCATTTTGTTCATCTGCAAAGTCCTCATCTGTCATATCATCACCACCATCATCGTGTGTTGGAACGCTCTCACCGTTATAATCAGAAACATTTGCAGAATCTCCTCTAATGTCCTTGACAATTTGAGGGTACACAAATGGATCACGATTTTGCTTTATGCTCATAAGAGAAGGCCTCAAAAGTCCAATATCTACAAATGCTCCTCCCATATGAGGCACAAGTTTTGTTACTATGCCTAAATAAATACTGTCACACTGAACATTGTTCTTGATGGGCTCCAACAGGAGTTCAACTAGTTTTCCATCTTCCAATACAGCGATTCTCTGCATGGTGCAGATAGAGGAATTAATTAGTATGACTCTCGATGAAGGCTCACCAACAGTGGATTTATCCTCATCCAAAGATGCTAAAGGTTTATCCATTTTCCTTAGTTTTCTGATAATATCCTTTGCTTCCATGTTGTCCTTTGCTTGAGCTCCAGTTTCTATTGCTATCACCCTAGATTGAGATAACCATGGCTCCTCCACAGGCTGATTCTGTTCGGGCATGTTTTCAATTACTTCACCCAAATATTGTTTCTTATTCAAAAACTTCCTCCTGCCTTTCCCGTGTTTCACTGGTGCAACAGATTTCTTTGTTGCCATGACAGATCCAAGAATCCATGGCTCCTCGACAGGCTCATACCTTTCATGCTGGTTTATACTTGATCTAATTGCATTTGATTTATCATTAAGAATAAAATCATCATGCAAACTGGCAGTTCGATTTTCAGATGTATGCTTTACATGTAAAGGTGTGCCATTCCCAAGTCTCAGTATAATATGCTCACCTGCCAATCAACTGGAAACATTTAAGTGTTCAGCATAACTAAGGAAATATCAATTAATGCTAAATAGGTGAAAATGCAATATAGTGCAACATTACCTACAGATGAAGCTCTATCAACCATATCTATGACAGAGTGGGCTTTCACAATGCTCTGATGCTCTCCACTCTCAGCAAATTGTTCTTCAAGAAAATCAGCTTCCATCAGCCATGAGCCCCAAGAAGGAGAAGGAATTTCTGCCACACTAGTTTTCATCCACAGGTCTTTCACAACAATGACCTGCTTTTTCCGGCCAACTGAAGGTATCGATAAGGAGTATTCAGGACCAGGCCTCCATATAATATTAGACGAGGAACCTTTTTCCTCTCGAACAAAATAATTATACTTGAAATGCACCCCATATGGTACCTGATAGGGTGTAATAGGTCAACAAAAAAAGGGTTCAAAGCAGATATCCAAATACAGTTAAAATCCCTGTTTATGAGGATAATCACGAAGAAAAATCAAGTATGAAAAAAAAATCATCCATGGCATTCGATACCAAAAGATTCCCTCAATAAACTAAACCTGTTTCTACAAGTGGTGAGAAAAAAAAAGGTTATTAAGATGCATAAAGTACAGATAGAAGTCTTTCATCCTCCAAATATAGATATAACATTAAGATTCTTGCTGTCACTAAAAATGAAAAGCATTGGCACTATCAAACTGAAAGATTTGTACTAAAAACCAGAAACATAGTGACCCCAAAAAAGGAAAAAGGTTCCTTTTTGAAAATGGTATAGAATAACTTTTCTGGGGTCAAAGAGACCATGACATATGCGAGAAAAACAAAAGACAGCTCAGAAAAAACAAATTAAATATGTCAATTGCTAGCCTGATGTAAGATCTGATGATTCAAGCAACTAACAAGCAAAAATGCATGGAATATGTAGAATGGCGAGCATTTCATTACGGAAGCACAAGATAGATGCATAGAATGAAGCCAAGAAGCAAATGATGGATCATCGTGGCCTTAGAACATTCAAGAGAAAAATGCATACATCTGTGTAACAATGTTTAGCCACAGAAGAAACGAACTGTAAAATCTCAATGCCTACACCAGAAAGGAGATGAAAGGAGGTAGCAACATATGTTTTTTTTGTGCAAAACACTTGATATGAACAATCAGGTTCATAAGTAATTCAACTACTGCGGAAAGCTGAAAATGTGACTATACTTTGTGGTTTTTTCTCTTGGAATCATGGCAGCATGCTAATAATAATATTACCAAACATCAGATGGTTCAACTGTAAACTTAAACTGTAGCACGTTTTATGTATTGTAGACATATTCACTTATAGCCATGTATACACACCACATGAAATGCAACACTGAAGTCTTAAAATGAATTCAAAATTAGCAACGTGTCCACTGATTGTGCCATCTTATTTCAGTATACAACAGAAAATTATTTCTGTTGAAAGGAAACTTACCTTTATTTCAGCTGTCCATACATAGCTATTTTCAGCAGGAGACAACTGAACAGCCATATCCGATTCCCAGCAGCCCAGTGTAACTGGATCTCCTGTGACGAAGATTAGGTAACCATCCAGCACATCTGCCTTAAGGTTCCATGATATGGTACAAAATCCTTTACATGTTATTACTGAGTCATCTGTAAGAAAACAGCTGGGAAATGACTAAATGGCATAAACTTCCAAATTCAATAATCATAAAAAATTATTTTAGGTGTACTTTTTTTTCAATCTTGTAGATATAAACTTAACTTAAATGTACTAAATTACATATTAGTACTGAACAAAATGCACATTTTTATTAAACGTACAACTTTACATATTTTGGACATGCTTTGAGAATTAGGACATTTGAACAATGTATTAAGGAATTGGATTGGAATCCCCCCTATCCAGATCCCTTAAGATAATTTTTTTTTTTGAGAAATAGAGATGCATGTTTCATTCGAAGTTTTAGATTTTAACTTCAATGCATTGAAATTGCAAACGAAAAGGTGAACAAAATGCATATCCCATTAATAAATGTATCCCTATGTAACAACATAAATGAAGTTTCAGTGGTATACTTATTTGTGCCAAATTAAGTAATGTTCTACAAGAAGGCAAAAGACATGTTTCTTCCTAATGCCATTGTATTGATGTTGTATATTTATGTTATACATGATTGACAAGGTTGGTAGTTGTACATGTCTGTGCACTCCTGTCTCCCGATCAGAGTTACTAGAAGACATGGTTGATGGAAGGGACCATTTTTGTTTTCCAAAATGCACAGCTTTTTATCATAAGCAATAAATAACTTTGTATTAGTATAACAGATTGTAAATTAGGATAAGAGAAATGCACAATTCATCAGCTATGTAGGCATAATATTTGACTGAAATGTGCTGACATCGTCTCATTTATAATCAGAAAACTAAAAAATAGTACGGCTTTAGATGCTGAATTGGTAAAAAAAAAAAACTACTCAAAAGTCTCTAGGCAATGTAAGAGACGAGTTGCATAAGAAAGATAGAAATTAAACATTAAACGATGAAATCCAAAAGAAGGAAGACATTTCAGATGTGGCTGGACACCTTAACTGAGGAAATTACCACGTCCAGTAGACATCAACGCCTTTTGGGTATGAGAGGAGCTAGCTTCCACTTGAAGATTGCCTCTAAGAGCATCCATCAATTGCACTGAACACAGGGTATGCCTACAGAAATGTGAGCCACCATCACCGAGGATCAAAATACACGAGACGCTGGGACGCTCTTTCCCACCCAAGCAAACAAAAGTAAACATCCCTCCGTGCTAACTTAAGCTAAAGAATTCCTGCACAAACAAAGCATCAGAGAAACTTGCGGGGCATTCTTTCGGGACCGTCTTGGCAATCTCAGCTAAAGAACACGCATAGCCCCCCACGGTGACACAGTTTAGACTGCCGACCAATCCAAGAATCGCCCCGCAGCTAGAGGGGCGCCTTACCGGTGCCGGCGGGCGCACCGCCGGTGCACCTGGGGGCGCGCGGCGGCCAGGCACCGGCTCTGGCCGTCGCGCCCCACGTGCACGCCCCTCCTGACCGCATCCCCTTCCATGGGGCGCGCGCCAGCAGCAGGAGCGGCGGCGAAGAGCGGAGCCAGGGCGCGGCTTCCCCTCCCCTCCGGGCTAATTGCTAGCTGCGCCGCGGGCAAGGCTCCTCCCCGGGCACAACCCTGGGTGGCCGCCATGGGAGCGGGAAGGTACCACACTAGGAGGATATATGGATTAGGCGAGGGGAGAGTGGGGAGTCCACCGGGGAAGAAAGAGAGGAGGCGGTATGATGGGCTCTGGCCGTCGGATGCTCGTCCAACGGCCCAGACTACCCCAATCTATCATATGTTTCTTTTGGCTCGAGCCGTCTAAACATAAACATATGAACATTCAAAAACAAAACCCGAAGAACAATCTCAATATTATATAAAAAAGAGTAGTGCTTTCACAATGTACTATCAAATACGTATCCAATTAATCTAATTATTTTTTGCTTCTTATCATATGCTTCTTAGAAAGATCAGACCATCGAATGTGCATCAAACACGGGTGATCAGATAGAACCTGCGCATCAAACAGGGGTGATCAGCTACTAAAAAAAATGAAAACACTTGAGGCCGAGTGTCCGGCTCGTCCGGACACGCAAACGTGGCCCGGCCCGCGTGAGGTAGTAGGAGGGCATGCAGCCATGCAAGGTGGGTCCCACAGGCAGTTTTTCTTTTGATGGCCATAAATTTTGACTGGTTGCTCTAATTTACAAACCGTTTGCACCAACATGTTATTCGTATTTTTACGAACAAAACAAGATGTATGTTGCCATATAAATCCTTAAATTTACCTCAGAAACTTAGGTTTACCATCTTTGAAACTTAGGTTTATACTGCTAAAACTTTCTTAAACTCGCAAGTTTCATCAGGTTTCATCCAAGTTTCTTCAAGTTTCATGTTGTTAATCTAAGTTTCATAAGTTTTCACAGGTTTCATCTAAGTTTCATCAGGTTATATCGAAGTTTCATACAAGTTTCATCAGATTTCATCAACACATGGCCAAGTTTCATCAGCACACGATCAAGTTTCGCAAGTATACGTGTAAGTTTTATAAGTGCTTTCTCCTAGGTTCACATCAAAAAAATTTGAAAAAGTGAAAAAAAAATTATTTAAAATGGGTTGCTCTCGATTTTAGAAGAATTTTAAAATTTATTTCACGCATTTTTAACACTGTTTGAATTTTATACAAAAATTAGAAGTTTAATTGAAAAACGTATCAACTGCATCTAGCCAACGTCTGGTGCGGCTTAGGTCCAGTTCTTTTCAGCTTAACAGCTTAACGTCTTAACAGCTTAACGACTTATCTACGTTTTGAAAACACATATGCTTTCAGTTTTTTGAATCCGTTTTTTCGTTATTTTGAAGGTGGGTCCTAACGCTTTAAAAAACAAGTCAAAAAAATTATATCCGAATCTCGAGACTAGCTCGAGAAGCTCTCGAAGTTCAGTCATTTCAGTCGTTCAGCTGATCAGTCGTTTAGATCAGCTCAAAAGAACAGGGCCTTAGTCTGCACGCATGGGGATGCGGGCGCACGGCAACGCTCGGATGCGCACGCGGCCAGTGATCCGATGGCCGAGGCGTGTCCGATCCAATGCCTCGCGCCAGACGTCCAGACGCTGGCGTCCGCAAAAAAAACAGGGGTGATCAGATAGAACCTCTATCGTATATTTTAATCGAATTTACATATTCTCAAATACGAATTCAAAATGCATATTATAGCGAATGCGGACACATATAACACATATATCCCCATAGTTTATATGCTTTCTTGAGACATTTCATCCTTGTATATAGTGCAATCATCCATTGTAGTTTATCGGTTCACCTGAATAAACATGAATCTATGCTAAACTATAAACATCGATCCAACTAATTAGCCATATTGCATTAAAACATGTAAATGAATTTATTAACTCCAAAATTGAATACAAATAATAAATAGGAAAAAGGTCATTTTACCTCATTTTCAGAAACCAAACCCATGTGCATCATGTCATTGCATTGTATAAAAAAAAAATTTAAATATTTTTAAACCCTTGAAAATGATTATGTTATCTCTAAAATCATCTTTACTCGTAACACTAATTTGATTTAAATAAATGGTTGCAAAGCAAATAAAAGACTCGCATTATTATTGTATTTGCATAGGTAAATAAAAATTAACCATGTAATTTTATTTTGATTGATTTAAATCCGCAGACCTTATTATTTATTACTATTTAATTAAATATTTCCCTTCTTGTGGGTGGACCTCATCACCCTTTCCCTTTTCCCGTCCCTCCCTCTCTTCCCCACGCCTAATCCCTCTTTCCTGGTGACCCCACTCGTCGCGCTTATCCTCCACCGACCCCCTTTTTCCTTCTTCTCCCCTCATTCCTTTCTCGCCTGACTTAGCTTCCAAGATAAGTCAATCCCGCATATGGATGACCCCCGAATCCCTATGGAAACCTTTGGTATCTGTTGACACCCAAATTTGGCAAAAAATCAGATATTGTGAAAGGGCTATATTTATTAGAATTATTGGGTCGAATCAGAAAATGGGCTTCATCGGCAAAGAAGAAAAGAATATTGAAGAATACCTATAATTAGAAGACTCCGGAAGAAATACGCTCTGATTAGAAGATATATTTTGTGACGCTGTAAAATAGGTCGTATCGGTATCAAATTTGTAATAGTATAAATAGGACCTTAGGTCTCGGAAAAAAAGACACATCATACTCAAAACACAAACTACTTTCTTGAATCCGATCGACCCCGTCGAAAGGCTTCAACTCACAGGTAGAGCTATCTCGATGGGATAATCGATTATCTCCTTGTAACCCATATGCATGGCTGCATCATCTTGATCTCGTGTATACAAAGTATGTTAAACTGTCTCGGGATTTACCGATCTTTAATATGTTCTCGCATATTGCACTGTCTCGATTTAATCGATCTGTAATATGTGTTTATCTTGCAATGCCGATTGTCAAGTATTTCATATGTCTTTTCCTGAATCCGATGTATGCAACTGTCTCGTTCAATCGATCTTATGTATGCCTTGTTTGGGATCTTGCATATGTAAACGTTTGCCGATTAGCGTTGCATTTATCTTTATTAGCTTTAGACCTTTTAAATCGGTTTATTGGCTTACATCTAGATTTAGATATGAATACTGTCTTGGCTTGACCAGTCTGTTCAGTCTATTTTTTGGTTTAGTCTAATATATTGATGCGAAGGTTTATTACTAGTATTATACGAAAATACCAAAAAGAAGTATAAGATTTGTAATTGAAAGGATATTCACGTTTAATTGCTCTATCTGGCAATAAGCCGATAGATTCTGATAATCGGATTATCTAAAGCCGATTCTATATAACCTGATCTGGCTGTTTGGAAAGTCGATTAGGGCTAGTCGCTGATGATTTTCTCCTTGTCAATTCATAGGTCAAATTGACTGGCACGCTTGGTTTTTTGTTGCGACGCAATCACAGAGTTGACGCTTCCGCACGTGTGTTCACGAAAAGCTTACTTTTTTGTGTAAACAGTATCCTTTCAAACCGCCGCCCCCTCCTTGTTATTAAATCCTCAGCAACACCCCCCCCCCCCCCCTCTCTCTCTCTCTGTGACATTCTTCGCAATTCTTCTCAGGAGAACCTCGAAGGATGTCATCCTCATTTTGGTGATGATGAGGTATAGTAGATTCTGTTGATGTTGTTGTCAAAAACCATAAAATCGGTGTTACTAGCGTCCGGGATTTTTGGGCCAATAATTTTTTTCCACCATTGAAATAAAGCTTGGCCCAGATGGCCCAGCAAAGTTCATAAATGAACTCCCCTATGGGCCTATCCGTCGACGCTCACTTGCTTGATGGTTGGTTTGCTCCCCGTGCGGCTCTGCATTTGTGCTTTTCCTATCGATGACCGGAATTCAATGCTTGAGTAGACGCCTGTAATTTGACCACAGCTCGCTACTTTGAACGAGCTTATCGGCAGCCCGAACCATGCCGATTACTCAAGCCCGGCCAGCTCTTGCTTCTATCCCTATCTAAGAGTAAATAGCATCACAGATACATAAAGTTGGTTGTAGTTCTCGTTTAGCTATATCAACTATAAAATCAGACATTACTAACACCCCGTCTCATAGCAGGTCCAAACCGTTTATGTTAGGTGGTTTCAAGCTCGCGGAGTGGCATACCTCTCAGGCTAGAACCTTGCCGAGGCGGCCTCCGGTGATGGCTCTTCTCGGAGGCAGCGAACTCGTGTACCAAACTCTAAACTCTAACAGAAGGATTTTGAGGGATGTTTCTGCGTAGCTTTGGCCGAGAATCGGTGGATATTTATTATAGTGGGATTAGAGACCAAATGAACTCGAGATTAACACAAGATTAAAGATAGAGATTGGTTGGGGATTTAGAGATAAGATGAGGAGAATGGCATGGCCAAGGCTGCTGTACGCCGCAACGAACACCCCGAAGTCAAAGAGATTATGATAAACTAGCTCACAGATTAGTCTATCCTTAATTAGAGAAAATATTAAGCTTAAGTTAATTAATTTTTTTTATTCTAGGTTGAAGATAAACAGGATGTCACATGATATTTCGGCCCAACAAAAGCTTAGGCTGTTTTAACAAAAAGATTTTCATAGTTTAAGAAAACCATGGTTTTGGAGAATACCATGATATTTTGGCAATAAGGTGTTTGGAAGCAACCTCAAAAACTCTGTTTTGAAAACCATTGTATTGACAATACCATGGTATTTTTGGAGTATTGTAGACTCTACTCCAACCCAAAGTTTTCTCACTTGTGCTAATAAACCATGGTAAAAACTTTGTTACCAAACAGTTTATAGTTTCTAGGAATACCATGGTTTCAAGGGGGTTGGATAAAACCATAGTATTTATGGTAACTACACTCAAATACTATGGTATGAAAAAAACCATGGTTTTGAAAAACTTTGCTTTTAAACAGGGCCTTAGCTTTAATTTGTAACCCTTTTCTGAGAAACCAAAAGACACCAAAAGCCTAGTTTATAAGCAAGTTTTTTTTTTTTGACTTTTCTCATAAACAGGTTTCACAGAAACCGAAGCTGAAACAAACAGGGACTCAGACTCGTGCTCGACCGGTGCGGCGAACGAGAAGCGTCCTGTGTTCATGTACGTGTTGCTGTCCTGATTCCTCACTTATGTTGCTCCAGACGTAGGGGAAAAGTCAAAGCCGTAGCCAGCCAAGTAGTCATCGTTCATATACCGGTCCTTCAACCCAACGGTAGTCAGCGGATTGAATGCGCGCATTAAACGAAAACGGAGTTCCGAGGCTGAATTTCACATGTGGACCGGATCGATCCGGTCGCGCGACCCATGGGCCAGTTACATCAACTCCAATCATTTTTCGTTGGTTTCGTTCCTTTTCCTTTGTCATTTTCCTTAGTAATCCATTTTCTTACGGTTTTACTAGTCTGGAGCCGTCTGCGTTCGTTGGGTTGACGCAGTCGATTTTTCAACTACTTACGCCTAGGATTGTAGACGCGCTGCATGGATACGTACGACACGAATCCGTGAGCTCGTGGCCACAGGGGCAAGCCGGCAAGGCATGCGCAGATGCGCTACCATGCTGTAGTCAAAAACTCAAAATCATCTCACAAGGACAGAGAATGTATTTTCTTTATTTTATTTCATAAAAAAAATTCCATAAAGAATTGTTATTTTTCTTGATTAGATCGATGTAAACGAGATGTAAATACACCGATGATAAATCATACTTGGTTTCTATGCATGTTTTTTCACTTTATTTACATTGTTTTTTTAGTTTTTCCCTATGTGAAAAATATGTATCTTTTTCAGTTTTTCCCTATGTGAAAAATATGTATCTCTTTGTACTGAAAAAAGAGTAGCCTGCACCAAACACAAAAACGTATGCGCCTACGTTCTAGCCACTCCCATTTTTTAAAATTGTTTTTAGTTCTCCATCATCTCGAACAACATTTCATTGAAGAAATTTGTGAAGAGAATAGAGAGAGAATTTTCTACTAAAAAATGCACGAAGAAATTTGCTTTGAAGACAGGCGTGAAGAAAATACGTTAAAGTATTTCAAACAATCAGAACCTCTTCGCAAAGAGAAAATGTTTCCGAAACGATATCCTGGGAAATGATCTTATAATATAGCATCACATGCGGATGATTCATACAACCGCATTCCAATTCTGTGGGCTCCGCTCAACTAAGACACTCTTTGATGTCTTTTTATACCACTTTTAAAGGTGGTCAAAATTTTCAAAATACAAATAAACTAAAACAAAACAAAACATCAAAGAAGACGTAAATATGTAACGACGGACCGATCAATCCACTTATTGTTACATCCCATGTTCCCATGTAATAATATATAGTTAAGATGTCAAAGAATATACATGCCCTTTTTTTCTTTAGCGAGCTCACCAGTACTGTACGATTAATTTGCCATGATTGATTAGCGGCTATACGTATGGGATTGAAACGAAAACTCGTGAAATTGCAGGGGGGGGGGGCCTACCCAACGGGATCCCGTCCCAAGGGACCCCGACGAGATCCCTCCCCTCCTCTCGGGCACTATGCCCCCGCCCCTTCCCCCACACGCTAGCACCCACGCTCCTGCCCCGCCGCCGTCGTCTTCTCCGTCACCGCCGGTGCTCCACCGCCCCAGCCTCCCACCGCCGCTCCGTCGCCACCCACCCTAACCCGAGGGGGTGAGGTGCGGTCCTCCTCCACCGCCGGCCGACTCCCGCTTCTCCCTCAGCTCGTGGCGCCACCGCCACCTCCGCCGCCGCCTGATTTAACCCCACCCACCGCCATGCCACGCTTTTCCTTCGACCCAAATCTAAACCTGAACCCCACCCCAAACCCTAACCCGAACGACGGCTTCGACGGCGAGCTCGACGGGGGCTAGGTAGGCCTTCTTCTTCCTCTTTCCTCCTCCCTCCTTCTTCCTCCTTCCTCCTCCCTTCTTCCTCCTCCACATAGCGTGCGCGCGGGAAAGGGGGAGCTAGGCGCTGTGCGCGGGGTGCCACGTGGCGCGCTGGGACCAATCCCGTTTAGATCCCGCCCGGACGGGTATCCCGTCCCCAAGAATTTCTCAAATGCAAATTATTAACCTTCAAGGTCGATATATCCCTGCACGATCTCGTCGTTGTCCACACGCACGTACATATGCAGCCGTCAATTAATAGGGGTGTCTTACTTTTAGTCCTCTGAGGCTGAGGAAGCTGGTCGATGGGAGGCCTATGCTCTTTATGATTGTAGTCTCTGTTCTTGGTGTGAGGAGATGGATGAACATCTTTTGGTGCTCCCTTTTACAGATCCTGTGTGGAATTTGTGGGTTTCGTTCCTTGTTCAAGGATTTGCTTGTATGTATATTTTTTGAAAAAGGCCCAGATGCCCTACCTCCATTTCCATTAACTAGAAACGAAAGCAAACAACAAAGTAACCAATAGTTTTTGGGCCAACCGCAAAACAACCAACATAGAGGAGGTGATACAACACCAGGCTCTATATTGTTTTAACAAGCACCCCTCAGTACCACCTCAACTGGGAGGAAATATTACATCAAACAGAAAAGCTATGAGACAGTTTCAAAAGCTAGACAAAAGCAGAAAATCAAGCGTCATCTCCATTTCTTCCGCTTTTCAAACCGCTCGCTGCCTTGAAAATGCCCTCAATTCCCATTTCCAGTAGTTCCTTATCATCAGCCTTAACCAAACCTGTCCAATATTTCAAAAGAGAACAGATTATATATACCGCAGACAGAGGATCATTTATATGCCTCTTGTCAAAGCAAGATTGGTTTCTTAGCAGCCACAACGCCCAGCTAATGACTGCCAATCCCATAAACCTCAAGTTTTTTCGATGGTGAATAATACATCTTTCCCAATTTTTGTACTGACTTAAACTATTGGGTATCCAATTCACCCCACAGCTTTTAGCTAACACATTCCAAGTCAATTCTGCAATATGACACTTGAAAAATAAATGATTTTGAGTTTCAACGTCATTATAGAATTCACAGGTGGGATTTCCTCCCCCAACCTCTTTTCCTTAGCTGGTGCTTGGTCAGCAAAGCATTTGTTTTAAGAAACCAGACAAAGATTTTAACCTTCAAGGGAATTTTGGCTCTCCAAATACCCAAAATTTTGTCTTTCCTTTCACTTTTCAGATATTGCTGATACACAGATTTAACACTGAATTTGCCCTTACAATTCAACAACCATCTGGAATAGTCACTTTTGTTGCACAAGGCAATTGTCTTGGCATCTCTTAAAATTTTCAACCACTGACTCTGTTGATTCTCAGTCAGCCATCTCCTGAACTTCATACCCCAATTTTTTCCAGCACAATCAGCTACAGAGATAGACTGATCTAAACAAATATTATAAATCTCAGGGTATTCTCAAGCCAAAACCTGGTCTCCTATCCATTTATCATTCTAGAAACTGGTTTTGCAACCATTCCCCACCTTTCTCTTCCTATTATTTATGTATATATCTCTTATTTTTACCAGGTTAGACCAAATGGGAGAATCAGTATATTTTCTCTTATATTGAGACACCAGCCCATTCTTAATGTACTTTGCTTTTACAATCTCCTGCCAAAGCCCTTCTTCCATCTCCAGCTTCCACCACCATTTACAGAGAAGACTCACATTCATTACCCTCAAATTTATGACTCCTAGTCCTCCTCTTTCTTTTGGCTTGGTGATATTCTCCCATTTACTTAAGTGATATCTTCTTCTATGCTTAAAAGAATCCTAGAAGAAAGATCTTCTGATTCTGTCAATTTTATCAATTACCATTCTAGGAAACAAAAACATAGACATAGTATACAGGGGCACACTGGATAAACCACTACAGGAATCAAACTTCGATTTGGCGCCGTAACCGACGCTATTGGTCCAAAACCGACGTCATAGGCCTTTGTCGGCGGTGGTCGACGACACAGATCCGCCGACACCGCTTGACGACATTGCTCACTTTTGTCGGCAGCCAAGAAATTCCCGACATCATTTCTCCCTCCCCCCTCGCCCCCCGCCCCCAAGCCCCTCCTCGTTGACGTCGGCCGACAATAGACCGCCGAGACACCCTCCCTATCGATGACGCCGCCGGAGATATGGCCGACGCCATCGCCTCCCCTCCCCTCCCTTCCCGAGCCCCCGGCCCTCCCTCTCTGTGACGTCGGCCAGAGTATTCCCGACGCTAAAACCCCATCGTCGGTGATGTCGGCCGAGATATGGCCGACGTCACTACCCTCCCTCCCTCCTTCTCGAGCCCCTCGCTTCGTGGCGTCGGCCGAGTATTCCGGACGACAAAACCCCAAGCTTTGACGTCGGCCGAGTATTCCCGACGACAAAACCCTATCTTTGACGTCGGCCTAAGTATCCCCGACGACAAAACCCCCGCCTCCCTAGTCACCACTAATGACGCTCGGCATGGATAAGGCCGACGCCATCGCTCTCGTCCTGCAGAAAAAATAGCAGAAAATTGATATGAAAACCTAATTTCAACCTGTAAAAATTTATATTACACAACAGAATTCCAATTCACAAATTTTCTCACAATATCCACATATAATCAGCTGCTCGACACCACAATTTCGAGCACATACACATTCACACCATTTCTAAACAAACAATTCACCGATAAGACTTCAAATTGTCCAATTACATCACATTAAGTCCATAGAGTCCAAAATACATTACAAATAGGCAGAATTGCGATAATATGGTTCAAAGAATCTAGAATAGTGCAAAGTACACGTGGGAGTGAGTTTTGATACATATAGGAATTAAAAATGAAACTAATGGTTATTCGAACCATCGTAGGTGGAAGGATTGAACGCGAAGAAACTTTCTGCCATTCTCTCAGCGACCTCATCACCACCCGACCGTGTGGCACTGGAATCACCCCCCCTGCGCAGCATCCATTGCCGGCGCGACGGATCCAGAGACCTGCAAGATTAGAGAACAACACAAATTTTCAATACACATGTGCAATTGAAGCGTAAATGGTGAAAGTCTAAAAAAACGAGTATTACCCCAGGAGAATGCGCGTGTGGAGTGAAGTGTCTCCCAGGGATCTCTGCCGGTAGCTGTGGGTCAAAGAAGAGCCCATCTTTCGACGCTCCCATGACCGCTCCCTGAAGGCGTCGCGAGACAGCATAGAGTCCAAAAAGCTCGGCCGACCGTGAGCCATTCCACCGAACCCGTCGTAGATGACGGCGGTGTCTGGCCCTATGGCCCTGGGGTCACACTGGTCACCGTGCTTCTCCCTCATGAGCGCATCATATGCATCCTGCGGAACAACCATGTTATAAAGCCGATTAGCTCGATAAAAGTCGTAGTAACTACGAACAAGTCAAAAAACTTAAACTTACCATTTTCGCCTGGGCAGTGGGATCCATCGGTCGCTGTGTGTCGTCGGGCAGAGGACGGGGCATGTGCGTGTGTTGCCACAAGGTGAACGCAACGGGCGTCTAGTGATGTCAATTGCATGACCAAAGGCAATGAGACGCGACGACGGCAAAACGGCTCGGCATTGCACGACAACTTTGCTAGCGTACGGCTCCGGTCAATACAACCACGGCGAGTGGAGGAGGCCCCGACAGAGGCGCCCGACGCTGGCGGCGCGCGCTGCTCCTCTTCGATCGAGACTTAGGCACGCAAGGGATAGGGAGAGGGAGAAGTCTAGCGCAATTATTTGGCCGGGCGTGCTAGCCCTTTGCCGTCGGCCGCTTCGGCCCGACATCACAGCCATCGCATAGCACCAGGCACGCTAGCCCTTTGTCGTCGACCGTCTCGTCCCGACGACACAGCCATCGCATAGCACCAGGAACAACCTCTGGATAGGCATCCGGGCTATAAGCTATGTCGTCGGCCGAAATAAACCGACGTCGAAGCTTTATGATGTTTCGTCGGCCGGCTCTAAGCCCGACGTCACAGCCATACCGACCGGCCGGTTGAGGCACGGGAGGGGGGAAGGGCTGTGACGTCGGCCAAGATGAGGCCGACGTCACAGACACCCCTTTGACGTCGGCCAAGGCTTGGGCCAACGACATAATTTCACTCGTGACGTCGGCCTCCTTCTCGCCGACAAGCAAATCTCCTCCTCCCTCCCAAAACGCCGGTTCTCTCTCGTTGGATATATTACTCCTCCGTACAAAAAATTCAAATAATAAGTTTCGTCGTATTTGAAAGGATCACTATGTCGCCTAGAGGGGGGGTGAATAGGCGAATAAAACGAAATTGCGGAATTAATAAACTTGAGCAGTAACCAGTCGGTCGGATGTTCCGATGCAGCGTCGGATGTTCCGACGTGGTACAGTACACCTTCCGTCGGATGTTCTGATCCTGGGTCGGATGTTCCGATGGCCATCGGATGTTCCGATCCAGGGTGTTCTGGAATTTGTCGAAAACCTGTAGAAAAACTGATTTCTCGCAAAACCAAGGTTAGATCTATTCAAGAATACTCAGAACAGGCCAACACAAGTAATAAAGACACCAAAACAAGATCAAGACAACAACACGGTAATTTTTGTTTACCGATGTTCGGATCTTTGAAGGGAGATCCTACTCACCGTTAGGGAAGGCACAAAGCCGGATCACCAAGACCCTAATCTCCTTACCAAATGAGCACAAAGCACTCACCGGTGATCACTAGTTGAATCCTTTTCCTCATGGAGGTAGATTCGCACCTTCACAAACTCCGGAGGCACGCCACACAAAGATCGGCGACTCACCCATGACACCTAGCCGCCTAGGAGCCCTTCAAGCCTCCAAGAGTAACAAATGCGATGAAAAAATTAGAATCGCTAAGTGCTCAAAATTGGATGACTCTAATTTGTGGAGCACTTGGGTTGCCTTGATCTCTAGATCTAGATCTCACAAGATGAACAAGAGAGAGACAAAGGCTAAAGCTTTGAGAGAAGATGAACAGAAAGAATTAGGTTCAAATCAAGGTGTAATCGAGAGTAAATAAAGTCAAGAACCTTTGGAAGGTATTAGAGACGGCTTTAAATAGGAATCCCAAAAACTAGCCACAGTGCTTAATCCCAGATCGGATGTTCGATCCCCGTCGGATGTTCCGACCGCGTCGGATGTTCGATGGAAGTTTCGATGGACCCTTTACTGGATAGCTCTGAAAACTGGCAGGCTGGCTCACCATCGGATGTTCCGACCCACGTCGGATGTTCTGATGACATAGGTTCTGTATGAGGTGTATTTTGAGTGGAAAACTCACACGAACTTCGAGATACCTATTTGGAGCACTTAGGAACCTTTATAAGCTTCTCCATTTCATCCCTCTTTATAGTACGGCATCCCTAGGACTCAATAAATAAAGATTTACAAATAAATACTAGTCTTGATGCCTTCTTGCAATACATCCATTTTGAAGGGTGCACAATCACATGTAAACATGTACCTCATGGAATTAACCTGTATAGCATCTGTGCACAATTCTCCAATAGAAATATTAGCTCTATAATTGTAGCTCATTAATCACCAAAATCACTTAGGGCCTAGATGCACTTTCAGTATTTTAAATTATTAAAAGCTATCATCTCGCTGCACGCTCCTCCCCGCCCGTCATTCAATGATCTGCGTGGGCTCCTTTGAAATGTGTATAGCATATCGTGTTCGATCGGCTTGCATTTCACACACTACTTCTACCAAACATGTCGGAGTACCGTATACCAACACGCACCTAGCTCGAACTTTTCACCAGCCGAAACAAGGAGCGCGATATGACCTTTCTTGTGTTACATACCCTTTAGAACTCTAAAGAGACCCTACGAGGTTTGGGGCGGAGGGCCCGGAAACATATCGACCGGCCGTGGCCCCTGGAAGGGGAGAAGGGATGTGACGTCGGCCAAGAGGAGGCCGACGTCACAGACCCCCCTTTGACGTCGGCCAAGGCTTCGGCCGATGACATAGCCCCCACCTGTGACGTTGGCCTCCCTATGGCCGACGACACAGGTCCTTCCCCCGCCCCAACCAACGTCGGTTCTCTCTCGCCGGATAATTACCCCTCCGTACAAGTTTTCAAATAAGAAGTTTGGTCGCATTTCGAATTATTAAAAGCTATCATCTCGCTACACGCTCCTCCCCACCCGTCATTCGATGATTTGCATGGGCTCCTTTGAAATGTGCATGGCATATCGTACTCGATCGGCTTGCAATTCACACAATTCTACCAAACATGTCGGAGTACCGTATACCAACACGCACCTACCTCGGACTTTTTGCCGGCTGAAACGAGGAGCGCGATATGACCTTTGTTGCGTAACGTACCCTTTAAAACTCTAGAGAGACCCTACGAGGTTTGATAGGGCCGAAAATAAATCGACCGGCCGTGGCCACCCCCAAGAAGGGGAGAGGAGCTGTGACGTCGGCCATGTCTAGGCCGACGTCACAGAGAACCCTTTGACGTTGGCTAAGGCTTGGGCGACGACATAGCTCGCACCTACCCCACCCCGGCCGCAGACAACGTGCTCTCGGCAGGGCAGGCAGTGTCGGCGGCATAAACCTGGCCGACGATAAAGACTGTCGTTAAGGTTAGATCCGTCGACAGAGCTTTTTTGGCCGCCGACAAAACTTTTTAGGCAGGAACTGAAATTCAAAAATCCGGAACCGTGCTCTCGGGAGGGTAGGCAGTGTCGTTGGCCCACGCTTGGCCGACGTCACTGGTGGCCACAGACTGTCGTCTGGGTTAGAGCCGACGACACAGCTTGTTCGGCCGCGGATAAAACCATTTTGGCGGGAACAAAAATTCAAAAATCTGAACTCGTGCTCTCGGCAGGGCATGCATTGTCGTCGGCCCTCCTTTGGCCGACGTCATTGGTGGCCTGATGTTGGTTTTGTCGTCGGCACTACTTTTGGCCGCCGACACAGCCTGTTGTCGGGATTCGGGCCGCCGACATTGCTTTTTGCGGCCGTCGACACAGAGATCATTTCGTGTAGTGAACAAGCATTTATCAAAGTTAATCTTCCCCCTTTTGACAGAGTACTACACTTCCAAGCACTTAATTTTTTCCTTACTTTGCTAACCATATCTTCCCAGTTAGCAACTAAATTTCTCTTATAACTGATGGGCACACCAAGATATTTGATGGGGAAACTCCCAATCTGGCAATGAAACATATCAGCCACCTGTCTAGTTCTGTTTTCATCCCCATTCATCAATATTACCTCACTCTTAGTAAAATTTATTTTCAGACCAGATATCATCTCAAAAAGATGCAGCAGAATTTTGGCACAAAACAAATTCTTGTGGTCATCTTTAAGAGTAAGAATGGTATCATCTGCATATTGTAAAATAGCAATCCCCTTATCTATAAGGTCCTCAACCAGGCCAGTAATATTCTTCTTTTCTTGAGCTATTTGGAATATTTTACTCAAGCAGTCAACTACTATATTAAACAGGTATGGCGACAGGGGATCTCCCTGTCTTACACCTCTCTGGCTTTTAAACATTCCCCTCTGTTTCTCATTGACACAGATGCTCAAAGCCCCTTTACTTAATACCTGCCAGATCCACTCACACCATTTGCTAGAGAACCCCCTCCATCTTAAACATTGCATAAGAAAGCCCCAATCAACCATATCATATGCTTTTTCAAAATCTAGCTTGAGAATCACCCCAGGGGTTTTTCTACTCTTTGTATGATGCAGAATTTTGTGTAAAGATAAAACACCATCCATTATATTTCTCCCAGGTAAGAAAGCATTTTGATTTTTACTGATAATTCTGCAGACAACTGCTTCCATTCTCATGGTTAATGTCTTAGTCATCCATTTATACAAGCTATTCAACAAACAGATGGGTCTACATTGTTTAATATTTTCTGCATCATCCTTTTTTGGAAGAAGTATGATTACTCCATAATTCAGCCTTTCAACATCACATTTATTGTTGTGAAAACTCTCAAAGCATTTCAAAGCATCCTCCTTTATTATTTCCCAACAGGTTTGGTAAAATTCAATAGGCATTCCATCAGGACCAGGGGCTTTATTCTTGCACATTAAGAATAATGATTTTTTGATCTCATTCATGTTAAAAGGCTGAACTAACATTTCATTTTCTTTAACTGAGACTTTTTCATTTTCTTTCCAAGCTTTCTTTTTAATTCTGAAGCTACTGCCATTTCCTCTTCCAAACAGATTTTTATCGAAATCTGTAGCATGCTTCAGCAGATTTTCATCCCCTTGGATGATTTTGTCATCATCTTTTAAAGTCTCAATATTATTTTTCCTTCTTTTACCTCTAGCTATCACATGAAAATATTTTGTATTGTTATCACCCTGCAATAGCCATTTGCTGCGTGAATTTTGATACCAATTTAGTTCTTCCTCCTCAAAAATTTTAAGCAAAATTGCTTCATAATCCATTTTAGCTTTCCTATCAGCCACACTTAGAGTGTATGTATCTTCCTTTGCCTCCAAAATTTTCAAATATTGCTTAGCTTCCTCTTTTTGTTTTTTCCTTAAACCAAATATATTTCTTCCCCAACCTTTTAAAGATTTTTTGACCCTCTTGACTTTTAAAAGGAAGGTACTTAAAGGATCCAGTCCTCTAATGGGTTCACTCCAACTTTTGTTAACCACCTCCAAAAAACCTTCCATTTTCAGCCACGCATTCTGAAATTTAAATTTATTTGTTTTCACCATATCATCCGCCCCAGCCTTGATAATCAAGGGATTATGGTCGGAGGGCAATCTTGCTGCTTTATGGACCTTGATTATGGGAAAAAACTTTTTCCAATCCAGGCTAACCAAAATTCTGTCTAGTTTTTCTTTAGTCGGGCAGATATGGTTATTAGACCAAGTATACTGATTCTCAACATTACTCAGCTCTTTCAAAGCATAAGTGTCAATAATATCATTGAACAAATCAGAATACTTGGATAGAAAATTACTTCTATTTTTGTCTTCCACAAATCTCAAAATATTAAAATCACCCCCCATTACTAATGGGGCATCAACTTGTTTGCAGAATGCATCCAATTCAGTTAAGAAGTCCAACTTTTCATCTGTTTGAGTAGGACCATAAACACCTAACATAGCCCATCTTTTCTTCCTTTTTTTATCCCATATGTTTAATAAAAGCATATAGTTTCCTTTTTTACAACTTGAAATTTCAAACTCACTATCTTTAATTCCAACAACAATACCACCCGATTTCCCCCTGGAAGGTATCCAGCTCCACAGAAATTGGTTGCTATGATCAAATTTATTGAAAAACTTTTCCTCATACTGTATCTTTTGAGTCTCACAAAGACACAAAATATCTAACCTCTGTTCATGTATTAGCTCTCTAATATATGAACTTAAACCCTTCTTATTAATACCTCTGCAGTTCCAAAAAAGAATGTTTGTTTTATTCATCATCATTTGATATAACATGTATTTTACCCCCTTTTTTATTATGACCAACATTTGATTGTTTTGTTCAAAACTTTAAAATGTGGCCTCACAGCCAGATCTCTTAGTTGAACTTTATCTCTCCTCCTGCCACCCCTACCAATGACAGGAGATAATTCCTCTTCTTTTTCTGATCCATGATTTCCCATTCCCCAGTTATCTCAATTTTATCATTTAAACTCTGCCTTTCTTCACTTTCAATTTTCCTTTCATTCTTATTTGCCAACATTGCTCTAGATGCCTCCAAGGCTTTAAGAACCTCAATTTTTTTCCTATCTTTTTTATCAATTTTAACACCAACATTCCTAGCAATTTGAACTAATTCCTCATTATTAAAAATGCTAAAGGAATTAGAGCTGTGTATCATACCTTCAAGATTTTTCTTCTTTATCAGGGTGGTAGCTTTGTCCATCACATGCATATTGGAGTTCTTCAATCTAGAGCTTCTTCTAGCAGGACAGACCAGCTCACCCTCTGTCAAAATCTCCTGCTCCTTTCCCTTTTCAACACCCTTATCCACTTCTTTGTCAACATTGATATCTTCCTCCGACACTTTGTTCTCAATGATTTCTTTAATCACCACATTGGAAGTTTTAGTGAGAAAAGAGCCATATTAATTTATACGTTCCTGATCTTGCTCTGATCTGCTGTTTGGATTGGGACATCTCATCAACCAAACTTCTCTGCAAGAATTTATTTTATCCAAATCCTCTTTATGTTTCACCATCTTCGAGAAGGCAATCGTTTCTTGCAGAATGATGCTGTCCTCCTCCATGCTTTCAGACTCTTGAGAATTATCAAAGTTAATGTCAAAATTTTCCTCTCCTTGTTTTTCAGTTTTCCCCTTATGCAGATTAGACTTAGGCGGAGCAGAATGAGTTACTTCCTTCTTGCTATCCTTCTGCTTGGGATTCTTTCCTTCTTTATCATCCCCTTGTTTTTGCCTCTTAGTTTTATCCAATTCTCCTTCATTGTTTACCTTAAGACCATCATCAGGAGGGCCTCGTTTCATGAAACCAGCTGGCCATTCTATCTCAAAGAAAAAGTCATAAATCAACAGACCAATGGTTCCTTCTGCAGAATCAGGTATTTCCTCAATATCTCTACAGGCAATTTTTACCCTTACTGCATCCAGTCTGAACATACTTGAAGCATCTATCTCCAGAGGTTTGCCAGCCAAATGAGCAACACTGTAAATTGTTTGTTCAGACCTCTTATCCATTGGGATATTCCCAATTCTGACCCACACCTCACTGAGTTTACCTTTAGCCCCCACATCAGGTTTCCACTGTTCTACCAAAAAAGCTGCATCTACAAGTCTCATATTCATTACCCCCATAGAACTGACTTCTTAAATTTTTTTCGCAGTTGGAAATCTCATCAAGAATTGCCCCTCCTTAAAAGGTTTCGCAATGCATCTCCAGGCATTTGAGCCCATAAGAGTTCCAATATCCAATTCTACATCTCTGGCAGACGCATTCCCCCTTGTAATCTTGATGACTGCCGTGCAGTTTTGCTCCCTGCTATTTGCTTCAGAAGAAACATTTTCAATGGCAAAAAAGCCCTGACCCTGACCAGCAAAACCACAAAGCTTCGGCGCATAGTCAGAAGATATTTTGATCATACACCATTTGGCCACATGCCCATCCAATCCACACCTACCACAGCGTTTTGCATTCTGACAATGAAAAGCTATGTGACCCATTTTCTTGCACTTGAAACAAGGACCAATCTGCTTCTCTGAGACAGATTTGCCATAAGATGGGTCATCTCTGTTTTGATTCCAATTTTCCTCATCCATATTAGTGTTTTCACCATCCCCTGAAACATCTTCATGCTTTCCTTTCCAGATCTGTTCCCTTTCTTTAACCATTTCCACACGATGACTCCATCTATTATTTGGATCATCTTCTATTTCTTGATCCCCTCCAAGAACATGAGTTTGCCGTTCTCGGTAAGTCTCGTTCGTGGGGTTCTGAGCGGGCGAGTCACTCATAACAACATGTTTCTCCCTGTCCCCTTCAACAGATGTTCGCCCAACTCCAGAAATCGGATTGGAAACTTCTTGCCAGAACCCTTTCCCCGCAAATCCCTCCCCACTCAACTTACCAGGATTTGACGAGGAAGAACCCTGTTCTTGGCCTCTAGATGAGGATCTGGACCAAGAAAAGCGCCCTCTGGCTCCCCGTGCTCTCCCCCAACTAGCACGGCCTCTTCCACGATCTCCGCCCATCACTGCTGGATCACGATCGCGCCCTCCGTTGTTCCACATCTCGTGTAAGATAGGTTGTGGATCTCTCACAACCTCAGCGTAAGATTTCGCCCGGGGCAAGAGCGAACTCGCCCTGCGAACCCTAGACGCGCTGTTCTTGGTGGAACCCCAAAGGCGAGAGAAGAGAAACCCCAGATCTGGAAATCGACTGGTTTTCCGATCCGTCCCCAAAGAACAACCCACTCTCGAGGGTAGAAGAGGGAATTCGATGTTTTATGAATGAACGAATGAGAGGTTCTTGCTAAAAAAAAACAGGGGAGTCGTCTTTCCAAACCGATCGAGTAACATGCATGTTTAATTTCAGTTCGTGGGTGGACGGATTGATTCGGAATTCTCTATGGAATTGTCGCGTCACGACTCACGACTCACGATGTCAGAGCAAATGACATGTGCGTGCGAGACTAGTAGTGGCCTGCCTAGCTAGCTAGCTAGTGGGATACTGGCCGGGGCTACTGCCTCGGGTTTTTGAGACCGAATGATGAATGGAGATTGGAGACCTCATCGGTGGACATAGAAACCTCATGATTTTTGATGAGATTTCCGTTACTAGCGGCGGGCCACGAGTCCACGACGCAAGTTCAAAACTTGATTGGCATGTGGCCGTTGGAGCTGAGCTCATGGTATATAGGAAAAAGAATCAGAGAGAAGAAGAAGGTTATTAGAAGAGGGAGTGGGATGAAGAAGGAAAAGGAGATTTTTTTTACAAAAACTTTTACTTAAGGTTAGTGTGCGATGAAGGGTATAAATATCACACGGAGTTCCGTGCATAAGCGTGAAATTTACGCTCTCCTCCTTTTATTTGGAATGGAGCTTTGTTCCGGCATCTATGCGATGAGACGCACAATCTTAATATGCAGCACACAAACACCGCTCCCATGAATCAAATTTGGGTTCGTGGTTGAGAAAGGACGACCTCACTACCACCGCTAGGCTACAAGCCTCCTTCCTTTTGTCAATTTGATCCAACATTCACTACTGCAAAAGTCCTGTTGACCATGTGAAGATAGTGGAAGGGTGATGGGTAGCTACAAGAGTAGAGGAGGGGAGGGAGAAATGGAGGGAGAGATAGGTACGAGTTGACGTCGTGGTGCAGTAGTAATAGTGCTTGAGACGTAGTGGCCAGGACCAAGGGCGCACATGCAATAGTCATGTATAGGATGAGATGGGAGCACTACCAAAGAACCGCCTATCACTATCGGTCCAACACTATCGGTTGGATGTGAATCCGCAATAACGGTTGCATCTATCGGTTCAACGACAATAAGGGTGGAGACAGTTTTCACAACCGGTTGGATCCACAATTAGAACAAAGGTTCGAAGGGCTAGTGCCACACAGAAGGATTTTTTCTATTCGTGGTCCTTGATTTAAAGGGACGTATCCTTTCTTTTAGTTCTCCCACGAAGTGGATGCGACCTCTTAATTCACGGAGGAGGCTTTTCGCTATCTATGATGATTTTTTATGTTGTTTAATGACAAAATTTATGTTTCAACACTAAATTTTTGGGGCCAAAGGCATGTGATTCATTCTGTGAAGAATAAAAAACCTGTCATAGAAGAGTTTATGTCAAAAGTTTTCAACATCACGGTGTTTTCATCACGGATAAGCACATATGTTGTTGTGCAGGGACTATGGTACACCATCGATTGAAGCCCCAGAAGATGCCTACAAGTGGAGATCGCTCTTATCCGAATCAACAAAAACCTTGAGCGGGTGCTCAATGCAACAAAAAATCCTAGAGTTTCTCTCCAACCAAACCTAGAGCTAACAATTTAGAACAGAGGTTGTGGCGTTCCAATTGCATGGATTTAGAACCGGTAGCTCGAGCCAGTTTGAGATGTATTGCGAAACACAAGCGACACACGATGAACAAGTGAATAGGAGTTTTTTTGGTTGTGGTAGCAGAGAGGGTAGAAATAACGGTTCAACTTATAGTTGGTGACGAAGGAGAGCGTCAGTAATGAGGACACGATCATGCAACAGGAGCCAACAGAATAACTTACGTTTAGAGGACACCCAAGGCTTCCAAACTAAGGCACGGAGGCCGGATTGAATGCCTGAAAAGACCGAGATGACGCCTAGAGGGGGGGTGAATAGGCGTGACCACCAAATTCAATCTTCAACGACGCTGCGGAAGTAGGTTCGGACTGTTCGTGACACCCCTCGGACAGTCCGAACTCAAATGTGAAGAAACCTCCCCAAAATCTCCGGAAATGTCCTGCACACCTCAAACAACTAGAATACCAAAAGTAATATCACAGAAATACAGGAGAAGTCTCCCTCAAGCACAAGATAGTAAATAGAGTAAATCTAGGAAGAGAGAAACTCAAACCAAATTAGAAGATAGACACAAGGAGTTTTATCCCGAAGTTCGGATCTTTGAGGAGATCCTACTCTCCGTTGAGGTAGGCTCAACACCGTAGAGCCCGAGTCTCACTAGACTCTATTCCTCTCGGATTTGTGCCAAAGCACTCACCGAATATCACTTTGATTCCTTTCCTTGCGGAGGTGGAATCACACCTTCACAACCAATCCGAGGCCAACCACACCGATCCGGAGGCTCACGGCGACCCCTAGCCGTCTAGGAGTCCTCAACCTCCAAGAGTAACAAATCCGGCGAGAAACCACTCACTTGGAGGCGACCAAGGTGCTCACGAGATGGACCAAGCTCAGATCTAGCACCAACCTAGCTTCTCCACCCTTAAATCAATCTCACAAGAGGCACTAGGAGGGGAGAAGCTTTTAGGGTTCTTGGAAGAGAGAGAGTATGAAATGAATCTGAGTGATGCGACAGCTTCCGTTCTTTGGGAGCAAGTGAAAGGGTATAAATAGCTTCCCCAGATCTAGCCGTTAAGGTCAAAGAAGTGAGATTGGATCGTCTGTGACACCCCTGACGGTCAGAGGTCGGCTGTGAATAGTGACCCAAACAAAAATCATATTTGAGATCTAGAAGGTATGTGGATCACGATATGGGCTCGTAATCTCCAGATGTGACTAAGTAGTTGATTCGTCAGAAGGGTCTCACAGACGGTCCGTAAATCGAATAAATCAAGCAGAGCTCAAGCGGAGGTGCCGGACGGTCCGAACCTTCTGACGATCCGAACCGAACGATCCGAACCTTCGACAATCCGAACCGACGATCCGATAATTCGAATATTCAAGCAGAGAGCACGTCTGGAGAGTGCCTCGGACGATCCGAACCCGGACGGTCAGAGCCAAAACCACGGTCAATCCGACCTGAAGAAGTGTTTTGGGCTTGGAAATAGTGGGAAATTTAATGGGTGACTAAGATTTGACCTAGAACCATCTTTTGAGCACCGAGTCACCTCACACTTAATTTCTCGTCAATTCCTCTTTATAATACTACCGTCCTTAGACTCAATAAGATAGAGATTACAATTTAAAGAATAAATGAGCTTCCAAAGAATAATACTCCAAGTTCTTCGATAATTCTTCATTCAAATGATTTCCAATCTATTTATCTGTCCATAACTCAATTAAATCATTAGTAGGAGTCTTTAGTAGTTGGCATCAATCACCAAAACAAAATTAGGGGCCTAGATGCCTTTTCAATGCCCTTGTCACTGGAGGGTGTAAGCTAACTTAACCGAAAAGTTGTCAATAGCGATGCTATCCAATTGGACCAAGACCAACTTCTTCCACAAGTTGATGAATTTCCTTCAGAGCGAACCAGAGAATCAGAGACGCGGGTCCAATATCCAGGTATCATTTGCTAGGGTGTTGGCAACGATGTGGTTCTTTATTGAGGAAATTGCAAAAAGGCCGGACGCCAAGACTTTGGGCGAAGCACCATTGAGTTAATTGTCGTTCCAAAAGGAGGCAGCTGAGCTATCTCCCAAGCATATAGTTGTGGCCATCTAAAAAAAGAGATAAGTCCCCTGGTAGAGGAACACCAAAGGAGTCCCCTAGGGCTTTTGGAGGGGTAGGCTTTATCGAGAAAAAGTCATCTGAGACGCAAAACCCTAGAGAACTTATCCAAATCCAAGATGTCGAGACCTCCTTGATAGGTTGGGCGACATGCAATTCCCCAACTGATGCAACACTGCCCAAGGGAAGTTGAGTCGCGGTCATTCAAAAGCTAGACGCGATGCAACTTATCAATATCCTTTAGAAACGATAGCAGGGAAATGATGACAGAGGGACGATGCAGGTGGGGAGAGCACAAAGAACTACTTTGAGCAGAGTAAGGCGTCCACCTTACATCATCGGGCCTTTCTAGGCTAGCAAGTAATTTCCCGCCTTGTTAATTATGTGTTGAAAGTGGACCCAGTGGAGTTTCTTCACGGAGAGAGAGGGAGCCCGAAGTAGTTTAAAGGGAACGACGAGCGCCAGGCCAAAAATTCGGGAGGACCAAATCTGGGTCCACATTGCCACACCTGATAGGAGCAACCAGACTTTTGGAGAAGTTGGTATGTAGACCTGAAGTATCGCCAAAAAGTTGTGGCACTTTTGACGGCGTGTTCTCCGCTCAACCACTGCGGATCACACCCCTGGTCAGATTTTTACTCTGCTAGCCGACTCGATCAAGCTCGATTCGATTTGGCGTCGGGCTCAACAAGGAACGACTTCAGATTTACCTGAGTTCGGACCCCTCGCGGGTAATAGTCCTACTCTGCCGAGCCTTAGCTCTTTTACGATTGTGGTTGAAAGGAAAGTCTTACAGAGTGCTCTCACGGCCGAGTGTTGAATCCTACCCAACGTGCCCCTTCCCTCTCTCCTCTCCTTTTATACAAGCCTCGAACCGACGGAGAGAGCCGAGGAGTAAGCGAGATGCCCTCGAGACTCGACAAGACACGACAGAAGAGACAGCGTGCACTGCCCACGCAGCTGCAAGTGCCGCCCTCGCGTGCTCGCAAGTGGCCTCTCACCCGCACGATCACTCCGGTGAGTCTGCGGGTGGGGCCTACCTGCTCCTCCCGACGCAGCGGCCTCTTCAAGCAAACCTCCTCTCTGCTGTCAATTCTTGGCGCCACGGTGGCCGCCGCTCGGACTGCAAGGGCCCTTTGAAGCGTAATCATTTCTTCCGCTGTCTACTCGCGTGATGTCTCATTAAATGCGCTTCCCTCCATGGGCAGGGGAGCCTTCGTCCGAAGACTCTTACGCAATACTCCACCCTGCGGGCCCCGCTGACGCTGGGCCCTCACCGGTCTTCGAGAGGGCTCGCCCACGCACCCGCTGGCGCGTGGGGCCCTCGCCTCACCATCGGAGGGCTCGCCCACCACGCCACTTTGGCGCGTGGGGCCCTCGACTTCGCCTCAAGGGCTCGCCCGCGCACCACTGGCGCCCTCTCGGCCTTTCAATGCTCTTTGTACCCGGTATTTATTACACCGCAGTAGCCGGGTCCACCATGATCTGCGAACCGTCGTGCGGTACTTTTCCGTTTCTTGCGCGGGGGAGGCGAATCGTGGGAACCCACCACCGCGGCCGCCGTCGCTGATTCTCCACCGCACACGATCTTCCTTGGGAACTCGCGCTTTGCGGAAACCAAAAACAGCTACGGGCAAATGATGGCGCCCGCAGCGCGAAGCGGAATCAAACTGTCGCGCTCGCGCCCGCCTAAATACTTCACTCGCGCGCGCTAATCCTTCCGCGACGCTAAGTCTTAAAGTGGTCCTCTGCCTTCTTGGCCGCTACCACAAAGATCCTCGCCAATCGCCACCAAGCCTTCGCCAGCGCCACCGCCAAATCTTCCATGGCTCCCAAGCGCGGCAAGAAGGGCCGCCGCGAGATGCCGCACCATCTTCGGGGCTGCCTTGCACGCTTCCACCGTCGATGAGGATCGGTGGCGCGGCTTCAATCTTCGTGCCACCGACCACCGCCCGGTTCCGCGCCGGCACCATCATGCCGAGTCCTCGCGCGGGGGAGATCGTGACCTTCTCTTGGGCGATGCTGGCGGGCCTTGTCCCGCCGTACTCCGAATTCTTCACAGGGGTGCTCGCCTTCTACGGGATCGGTAGGCGCACCTAGTTCCCAACTCGATCATGGCCCTGGTCATCTTCGCCCACCTCTGCGAGATGTTCGTGGGGACGATGCCGAATCTCCCGCTTTGGCGTCGACTCTTCGTCTTGCACACGGGCTCGCGCTCGAGCGCGGTTGGGAGCTGCTACTTCACGCTCCGCGTTACCTCGCCTTTATCCCTTCGCGGTCAAGTCAAGCTGGAAGGACTGCACGGCAATGGTTGTACGTGGAGGACTCAGCGGCTGCGACGATCTTGCTCTTCCGGCGATCGCGGAGCCCACCGGCCGATCGGGGCCCAAATAGACGCAGACGATCTGGCGAAAGCACGGAGGTGATGGCGGCGCGCATTGTCGAGCTCCGCCGCCAGGCTCACCGGAACCCACGTGGCGGCGGATTTTTGCGGCGCCGACTTTGCCGCTCCGCTTGAGCGCGCCCGCTGGGCGTACTACGGCGATAACGGCCGGACCAGGCTGCTCTTGGAGGTGAATACCCTCGCGCTCTTTTGGATTTTGTACCTTCCTTCTTTCCATTTTTGGCTAATAGCCAACTCTTTGCTTCTTCTTGGTGTTCACCGATGGGAACGTCTTGGGCGGCGTGCTCCGGGGCGGTCGTGGCGAACTCGATGATCGCGCCGACCGACAGCATCGCCCGCCGGCGAAACATCCGCCCCTCTGCGGCCCAGGACCAGCGGGCGCAACCTTCACTTGCGGCGTTGCCCCATGGAGGTCTCGGTCTGCGGTCCAAGTGGCCCGGACCACTGCAGATCCATGAGCCGCCACCGCGACCGCCCAAGCTTCCATGGCATTGCTGCTCTGTCGTGGCGGTGACTCGCCAGCGCTCTCGGGAAGCGCCGCCTCATCCTCTCTGTCGGCGACGGCGAGGAGGGAGGGCGAGCGAAGAGAGCGCGCTCTTCAAGTCTGGCTTCGCCGCCCCGCCGCCCCAACCAGCGGGGGCCTGCTGCTACCGCCGCCGCTCGCCACGGGCGAGCGCGGCGACTCTTCGAAGCTGGCGCCGCTGCGCCGGTTTCTTCCGCTCCTCGCCCGGCGCTCCTGGCGCGGCTTTCTTCTGTTGGCGCTTCGCCGCCGGCACCGCTTCGCGCCAGCCTTCGGCGTCGAGTTCGACGGCGGCGACGCGACCGCGATCAGCGCCGCCACCTCCGCCGCAAAGCAAGCGACTTGGAGCTCCCCTTCAGCTTTAGCCTTGAGCGCACCGCTTCAGTTGGCTTTCCTGCGCTTTCGCACCGCCGCGTGGGGTTAGCATGCTCGCGGTTTTGCATACTGAACCTGTTTGTCCTTCTTGGAACAGGGCGGACGGCTGGGCATCGAGCTCCGCTCCACGCGACTTCGCCACCCCCGGCCTGCCGCCGTTCGCCGACGGAGGCTGCTTCCGTGGCGGCGGAGAGTCGTGGCGGCGGGGAGAACCCTCGGCAACCTCGCTTTCTTTGGCGCCGCCGCTTATCTCGGCCGTGACCGCCGGCGTGGGGCGCTCCTTTGAGGCGCCGCACCCTCTCCCGCGCTGGGCGGCGCGGAGCAAGCCCTTGCCTTGGCGGAAGCGATCCGCCGCGAATCGCGGGGGCCCTTGGCAAGAGGCCGCCCGCGAAGGCGATGACCAGCGAGGCTGCGGCGCCTAAACGCCGCCGCCTCGGCCATAGCGATCGAAGACCTCCGCCTAGAACGCCTTCGCCTCCGGACCCTCGCCGACATCTCACCGACGCCTATCATGGCTTCCGGGCGCCTCGCATCCACGGGTGTTTCCTGCATCCCCATTGGAGGAGGCGCGCGCGATACGCGCCGGCGCCGTGGACGGGCCGCCCGAAGCCCTGCGCGTCCTTCCGGCGGCGCTGCGCGGACGCTGGCGACGAAGACGGTCGCCACGGCGCTCTTGAAGCCGCGCGGTTCATCTGAGCAAGCTGCTCGGCCGGGGCGCGCGTTTGACCTCGGCGCCGCCATCGGAGAACCTTCGCGCCCGGTGGACCGGTTCGGCGGCAGCGGGTTGACACCGCCGCCGACCGCGTGTCCATGATGGGGCGCCGCTCCGGCGAAGGCGCGAACCGAGGGGAGTAGCGAGACTCCCCCTTTTGCCTTGTGATTGTTGCTGTAAATGCAAACAAACTTTTGCTCTTTTCTTTGTGAGTCTTATTTGAACTTCGCACGATTTTGACTTGCTTTGAATCGAAATGGGGCACCCGCCGCCAAAGGTTTTAGATCAATATCGCGCCGCAAGTGGTAGCTTCCTTAGGCGTCTGGTTGCTTCAACCCTTATGGCCTCTCGCAACCCGACTTAAGCGTTACGTGGCGGCGCTTAGCTTCCGGAAGTGGTCTAGTCGTGATGCGCCGTTGGCGCATTGCCTGAACCGAGCCGACACACCGAGCTAGAGCCCGCCTTCGTCCCGCCTCGCACCAACGTAAGTTATAAGCGTTTGCCTTTGCAATCAAGGGCCATCGACCTTAAGTACTTTCGCTACCGACTTTTCGGCGAATGTTTTCTAACAGACCTTTCTAAGGCTAAGCCAGCGATCGCCAAAAGCTTTAGACATAGCTTTACTGAAAGTGGCGCTTTTTCCTCGAGCATCTGGTTACTTCAACCCTTATGGCCTCTTTGCGAACCGACCCTAGACATCGCGTGGCGGAACTTAGCCTTCTGAGTGGTCTAGTCGCGGTGGTGCATTGTTGCGCATTGCCTAGACCAAGCCGACACACGGTGCTAGAGCCCGCTTCAAATCCGCTTCGCCTCGCCCAACCATGAGTCATAGGCGTTAAATCCTTGCAACTAAGGGGCCATCGCCTTGAGTACTTTTTTCGCTACCGACTTTCGACAGAATGCTTTCTAACAGATTTGAGGCGAAAAAAAACAGATGCCCACAAGGAGATGAACTTATCTCTTATTGAAGATGGCTTTGTACAACGCAGCCCGAGGCGGCGGTGAAGGAAGAAGACCTCGCCGCTTTCGGCTCCAAAGGAAGGCGGAAAAAAAACTTCGAACTGCTACCTCTGGGTAGAACTTCCTCGGTACTCGGCGTTCAAGTGTTAGCCAATTCACGACCGTCCTCGAATCGAAGCTGGACCGAGCAGGCGGGAGATCGAGACCACCTTGAAGGGCCCTCCCACGGGGAGCGATTTATTACATACACTGTGTTTGGATTTTATGCAGGGCGAGGTCGCCCAACTGCCGGTGTTCTCACACACACCGCCTTGCTTGATAACGGCGGCGCTGCTTGATACTTGGCGGCCGGATCGCCGCCTCTGTCTCGGATCTCCTCAAGGAGATTTACTTCATCTGGACGCGGTCGGGTCTTGGTCTTCGCTGAACGCCGCCACTCTTGGGGAACGGCGAGCTCGATGGGAGCACCGCCTCGAGCCATACATCGAGGAAAAAGGGTCTCGCGGTGGCTCTGCTTTGGGAGTTGTCCGCGGCGCCCTGTCTGATGAAACTTCCTCCGCCTCAGCGCTTGCCGCGCTTCTCGGCGGTCGAGCGCCCTTGTCTTGAGCCCTTTGAGTACTTCGCGTTCGCCCGCTCCACTTGCCCATTGCTCTTGGTGCGCCAACGGAGGCAAAGCACGCAGTACCCAACTCCTCGCACGATCTTGGAAATCAGCGCTTTTAAACCGGCGCCATTATCGATGATAATTACATTGGCGACACGAACCGGACGAAGATGCTCTTCATAAACTTGATAGCCGCTGCGGGCGTGATCGCCGGGACGGCGAGCTTCAACCCACTTAGTGAACTTGTCGATGGCGGCGAGCGGATGAGTGTACCCTCCGTGCGCCCGCGAACGGGCCTGAATATCGGCCCGGACCGCGACGGCGGAGAGCGGAATGGTTTGCGGCGCTGGGCGATCGTGGATTTGCTTAGCATGAAATTGGCACGCTTCGCATTTCCTCACGGCTCGAAGGCATCACGGAGGCGATGAGGCCAATAAAACCGTGGCGGAAGCTTTCCGACCAACGCCTGGCTCTGAATGGCTCCGCGCATGCCTCCATGGATCTCGGAGAAATTTCACTCCCGCTTCCCGAGTGGCGCGCAAGTAGAACTCCATTTGCGCCTGGCGATATAGGTCCCCACCTACCGTATGTGGCGCTTGCGCTTGCGCGCTATCTTCTCGGCCGACAGCGTCATCGTGAGGATCACTCCATCCCGCGGTAGGCTAGGATCGGATCCATCCGCGACCTTCCGGACGAGTGCGGCGGCGTTACAGTACATTGTCGCCGGCGTACTCGCTTTGGCTGGCGTTTCCGTCTCAACCGCCTCGGCGGTTCTTCGCCTCCTCCCTCTAATCGGGGCTGCGGCGAGATTGGTGACGTCTCCTCGAAGGTGGGAGCTGCGTCGAAAGCGTCGTCCCGCCAGAATCGGGGGCTGCGACGAGGCGGCGCGTGAGTCTTTCTTCAAAGACCCGGCCGGAGCAGTGCCCTTGACGAGGCAATGCGAGACAGTTCATCCGCCATGTAGTTGTCCGGCGGGGATGTGCCTGGCCCAAACCCTCAAAGTGCCGCTCCAACCGGCGCACCTCCGCCGAGTAGGCCGCCATGGCGGGATCGGCGGAAAAATCCTTCCTCGCTGGTTGATGACCGGAGAAAGTCGCCTTTACTTGTAGCCCGGATGCCAAGGGTGGCTACCCCGAGCCGCGGCGATCCTTCATACTCATGGCGTTGTTGGTGGCGCGGAAGTCCAGCACCACCAGTGCCGAACGACATCGCGGTGGGAGACACCAGGCGACGCCATTGACCCCTCCGGCGGAATGAGCCGTCGAAGAAGAGAGTCCACGGCGAGGCAGGGGTATCTTGAGTTCTGCGTCGCGGAGTCCACTCGTTGATGAACTCCGCGAGCTTGCCCTTTGATGGCGGTTCGGGAGCGAATTTGAGATCGAATTCCGCCACTCCATGGCCCACTTGGCGTCGACCCGTCGCCTCGCGGTTGAAGAGGATCTCCGCAAGGGATACTTGGTCAACACTGTGACTTCTCGCCCGGAAGTAGTGGCGTAGCTTTCGGGATCTTTGTCGGCCTGGCGTAGAGCATCTTCGGTCTTGTGAATACCTTGTTTGGCGTCGTGGAGGACCTTCTTGGCGTAGTAAATGGGCGCTGGGCGCCCTCTCTCTCCGCCACCAGCACCGCTGACCGCTGGGGTTTGCAGCGACGTAGAGGATCAGCGGCTCGCCGGAGTGCAGGCGACCAGCCGCAGGCGGGGGTAAGGTACTTCTTGAGCCGTCGAGCGCCTCCTGCGCCTCCGCCGTCCACTCGAATGGTTGGTCTTCCTTAGGAGCTTGAGCGGTGGGAGACTTTTGTCCCCAGGCGAGCTATCATGCGCCCGGGGAGGTCAGCGACCCACCAAGCACCGCATCTGCCAAGTCGCGTCGGGGCTTCATGTTCTCGATCATTGCGATCTTGTCGGGTTCGCCTCAATCCCCTCTCGGGAAGCGAGAATCGGCGGTTGCCCGGCGGAACGGCGAACACGCATTTCTCTGGATTAAGCTTGATGCGATACTTCCTCGGGTTGGCGAAGGTCTCTTCCAAGTCGCCGATCAACTCCTCGCCTTCTTGGACTTCACCACGGTCGTCGACATACACCTCCGTGTTCCGCCCCACTTGGGAGCGGTGGCGATATGCATGGCCCGATAGGTTGGGCCCGCATTCTTCGATCGAACGCCATCCTTGTATAGCGATGAAGCGCCCATAGGCGTGACAAAAGCGGTCTTGTCTTCATCTTCTTGGCCATGCTAATCGGTGGTACCCGAGTGCGCATCCGAGCTTCTGTTGCTCGCACCCGCAGCTTGAGTCGGCGATGAGATTGGCGCGGGCAGCGAGTGCGGATCGCCGGGCATGCCTTGTTGAGTCGGTGAAGTCCACGCACATCCTCGGCGCCCGTTGGATTTCTTGGCGAGGCGGGGTTCGCGAGCCACAGGATGGGCGACAACTGCGGGCGACCCCGCCATAAACTTGTCCACCTCTGGCGGATAACTTCTGGCGCTCCACCGATCCGCTTCCGGACTTTTGCATGACGGTCGCACGGCGAACGTCGCCAATTGTGCTCAATCACCTCCACAGGGACCCGGCCATGTCGGACGGTTGCCACGCAAACACGTCTGCGTTAGGATCGAGGAAGAGACGAGCGCCTTCCTATTTGGCGCCGAGAGGCGCCCACCGAGCGGTCTTCGCTAGGTCGACTTCGCTCGGGAGACCGCCTTAACCTCAGCAGACGAACCGGGGAGGCACGGTTCTTCGCGAGGAGCTCCGTCGAAGCCTCGGCCTTACAGCACCGTCGCCCGCCAGGTAGCGAGCGTCCTTGTCGCAGCGGGCGCCTCCGGGCGGTCCACTTTCAAAGCGATGGGGCGGCTGGCCGGGATCTTCACCACCATGTGCGCATAGTGGCACACCGCCATGAACTTGGTCGTGCCGGCCGACCTAGTATGGCGTTGTAGAAGGTCGAAATCCGCCACCTCAAACTCGAGCATCTCGGTGCGGAAGTTGTCGGAGCCTCCGAAAGTCACCGGGAGACTAATGCGCCCTAGCGGGACGGACTCAGCCCCCGGCGCGATGCCGAAGAACGGGAGCGTTGGGCGAAGCTCCTGCTGCTGGATTTGAAGCGTCGCGGCGACCGGCGGACAGGAGATTGAGGGAACTCCCTCCGTCTACCAAGCACCGCCCTAGCTTTACATTCCGGACCGTGGGTGCAACCACGATCGGGAGATGCCGGGGCAGCGGTGCTGGTTGGGTGATCGGCTTTGTTGAGCAATTGGTCGCTCCGACCACGCCAATGCCTCGCACCGACCCAAAGCGAACGCGGCGGCGCACCCTCCTCATCGCACTCTTAAAGCTAGCGTGGGGCGGATAGGTGGCGAACGCCGTGGATGACGGCAACCTCGCGCTCCGCTGCTGAAAACCAAGCGAAGCCGCCTCCTTGCCCTTGCCCTTCGCCGGGCGCTGCTGCTGCTTTGTTGCTCGTGGACTCGCTTCGTCCACCATCTTGCCGACGACATGGCAATCCGCCAAGTCGTGAGAGTTGTTGCGGTGGATGGGACAATAGGGCCTTCCGTCCCACTCGCGAGGCGATGGTCTCGCCCTTCGTCGCGTCGCGGGGCGTCGCGCCACGGCGATCACCGTAACCGCCGCCTCGGCCACCCTACGGGGACCGTACCGCCCGGCGCCGCGACCTCCTCTTTTCGCCCCCCGCGCCCATTCGCGCGGTAGCGCCGTCGTCGTCGTCGTCGTCGCGCTTCGGCGGCCATGACCTGCCGGTCTCGGCCGCCTTGCGCTTCTTCTTGTCCTTGCCGCGGGGTTCCTCGAGGTCCGGCCTCGCCGCCCATGATTGGCCCCACAGCGCGGCCGGATGCGATCTGGCTCTCGCTGGGCGCGCTTGTCGCGCCAAGGTGAAAACTCTTCCGTGGTCTTAATCTTGCGGGTGGCCATCTTCTCTTTGACCTTGGGGTCTCGGCGCCTCTCTGAATGCCGTGACCACGGCGTCGATGGAGATGTCAGGGATGGTGTTGCGGACCTGACTGAAGCGCCGGATATAGTCGCGCAACGACTCTCCTTTCTTCTGCTCCACGTTGTGGAGGTCGTCTTCTACCCCGGGCTGCTCGAAGGTGCCCTGGAAGTTGGTGACGAAGAGCTCCGAGAGCTCCTTCCATGACCCCACGGACTCGGGGCGGGTTCATGAGCCACGGCGGGCTCGCCGGTGAGGACAGCGGGAAAGTAGTTCGCGAAACCTTCCCGACCCTCGGTCGGTTGCATCACCGTCGTATAGATCTGCAAAAACTCATCGGGGTTGGTGGAGCCGTCGTACTTTTCGATGAGGGCGGACGAAACCGTTCCGGCCATCGGGCGCTTGCGCAGCCTCCTTAGAAAAAGCGCGGCACCCGGCGTCGGGAGCCTCTGCTCTGGGCGCGGTCCTCGCCCGCCGCCCCGTCGCCTAGGTGGCGCCAAGAAGCGCCACCCTCATCGGCGGGGCAGCCTGTGGGAACCCTCTTCTTGGTCCCAGCGCCGCGGCGGCGACAATGATCGCCTCGCTTCGGTCGCGGCCCTGCGGAGCTTGTCCGCAGAGTCTTCTCCATGCAACAAGTGGCGGTCCTCGGATGGGACCGGAGATCGCGACCACACTGCGCTGGCGGCGAGCCCCGTAGAAGTCGCTGCTCTTGTCATCTTGGCCCGCCCCCTCAACGGAGATCTGCGAGAGGAATGCGAGGGCAACAAAGAACGAGAGGGCGAAACGCCGGTTCCCCGCCCGAGACTTGCACCACCGCCGCGCGCGCGTCGGCGTGAGCGGGCCAAAGGCAGCCAACCACGGCGCCGCCGGAGTCCGAGTCACCGGAACGGTGGGTTTTCAGCGAGGCCACGGCGCGTGGAGGTTACTGTGCGGAGTGCACTCCTCCAAGGCGGCGCCGCCTAACAGCGAGGTGGTTGCTTTCGCCAGGCTCGAGCCCTAGGCGGGCGGCCACCGCCGGGTGATCGCCGCCATCGCCGCGGCCGACTCCGTGGCCGCGGCTCTAGCGGCCGCTTCTGCTCCATCGCGGATCGCTTCTCCGCCATCGCCTCTGAAGAAGGGTCAAGAGCTTGAACCGACGCTAAGCGCCTCCCTACAGCGCGCATCGGCGGCGTGTTCTCCGCTCAACCATCGCGGATCACACCTGGTCGATTTTTACTCTGCTAGCCGACTCGATCAAGCTCGATTCGATTTGGCGTCGGGCTCAACAAGGAACGACTTCAGATTTACCTGTTCGGACCCTCGCGGGTAATAGTCCTACTCTGCCGAGTCTTAGCTCTTTTCGATTGTGGTTGAAAGGGAAAGTCTTTCTGAGTGCTCTCACGAATCGAGTGTTGAATCCTACCGCGTGCCCCTTCCCTCTCTCTCCTCTCCTTTTATACAAGCCTCGAACCGACGGAGAGAGCCGAGGGAGTAAGCGATCTGTGCCCTCGATACTTGACAAGACACTGACGAGAAGAGACGCAAACGTGCTGCCTTGCACGCTGCCTTGTGCCGCCCTCGCGTGCTCGCAAGTGGCCTCTCACCCGCCTGATCCTCCGGTGAGTCTGCTGGTGGGGCCTCGCCGCTCCTCCCGACAGCGGCGGCCTCTTCAAGCAAACCTCCTCTCGCTGTCAATTCTTGGCGCCACAGTGTGGCCGCTTCGCACTGCAAGGGCCATTTAGCAGGTAATCATTTCTTCCATTGTCTACTCATGGCGTGATGTCTCATTAATCGCTTTCTCCTTGGCGGGGGAGCCTTCGTCCCAAGACTCATACGCAATACTCCCGCCACGCTGGCCCCGCTGACGGCAGGGGGGCCCTCACCGGTCTTCGAGAGGGGCTCGCCCGCACCCTTTGGCGCGTGGGGCCCTCGCCTCACCATCGGAGGGGGCTCGCCCACACGCCCGCCTGGCGCGTGAGGCCCTCGACTCGCCTCCAAGGGGCTCGCCCACGCTCGAATGCTCTTTGTACCCCGGTATTTATTACACCGACAACTTTAATAAGGGCGTTGATCTCTTCTCGGACAGAAACAATGAAAATGGCCACGTCGTTCGCCCATATAGGGAGGTACGAAAATTGGCCTCGGTCTTGGAATTGGATAGAGGTCTCCTAGAGCCGCCGGCCATGTCTAGGAGTTTATGAGTACATGAACAAATTTTGAGGGCATTTACAGGCATTTATTTAGAGGAAGTGTTGTGGTTGATACAGGCCAACTAGCTGTTCTATCCTCTCGTAAGCTACGCAGGATGAAAATTTCCATAAAGAGGTGGCGTACGGCATCGATCCCCAACAGGTCTGAATAGTTACTCATGAGACCACTTCTTTTTTCTTTCTTTCTTTTTTTGAAAAAATCATGAGACCCCTTCTGAATTTTCTAGAATGATCAACTCGGATGAGCTAAGCTTGACTTCTTAATTGCCATTAACTTGAACCAGTAGTCCCAGCGGCGAGATGACTTGGATCGATCGAGCGACAGAGTTGGCAGGGAGTTGAAACTGGCCGTTAAGCGGCTGCATGCATGCATGATGCATGCCGGCCGCGCGGTCCAATGCACCGCATGCCGTTGAACGCCAGCAATGGAGACCACCCAAGTGGCCAAGTAAGCAAGAACGCGCGCGAGTAGCTAGACATGTGTCCATGTACACCGCACAACATGCAATACAACATTGCTAGCCCGCTAGGAGCAAGCATCCAGCTGCATGCATCTGACTAGATATTAATTCGTGCATGCACATGCTCGCCAGTTTAATTAGTCAAAGAATAATGGAAAAAAAATTGGGACGGGACGTTGGAAATTAGCCCAAAACGTTGCTTGATGACGCGAGACGAAGACTACTACCATCAATCGAACAGAACAAGCTTGGTCTACCCGTGCGCTGTACGTTGTTAATCCTGGTTAGTTTCCGACGGGTTTGATCGTGATTTGGCTAATCTAATTACCAGCACAAAACACAGCACTGCGATGGATCGTTTGGTGCCGCTGGCTCAATATTTTCTGGGTGCTAAAACTTTCACCTTTGTTTGGTCCTTGCCCATCTATTTATACTACACAAATTATAAGACTTTTACTCAAATTAGGACTACTAATTCTAAACAAACTCCATCTCTAGTGCTTTTACTTTTAGACATACCTAGTCCTACTTAAAGTAGACAAACCATATCAAGATTAGATCCAACAATCACCCCCTACTCTTGATCTTAATCTCCTGGCATCAGTACAGGAATCTGAGGTTTTTTCGTCGGCCTGAAACAATTTCGTCGGCCTGAAAAAAATCGATGAAATTAAAATAATATTTTCGTCGGCTTACAAAAACCGATGAAATTAAAATACTAATTTCGTCGGTTTGTAGAAACCCATGAAATTAAAATACTAATTTCGTCGGCAACAGCGGGCCGACGAAAGTGTCCGGGGCCCCGTGCGCTGCCAATATTCCACGGATTATTTTCGTCCGCCTAGGCCGATGAAAATAAATTTAAAATCTTTTTTTTGGTATTTTCGTCGTCTTGGACCGATGAAAATAAAATAAATTTTTTTTTGTGATTTCGTTGGCTTTGGCCGATGAAATTTAAAAAATAGTGTATACAAGGGGAAAGGGGGGGAATTGTTCCGCGCCCTAGCTAGCTCAGCTCTCTGCGCCTTGCTGCCACGCCACGCTTCCGCCCGCCACGCCACGCCAGCCGCCGCCATCGCCTCACCTGCGCTAGTCGCCGCCCTCCTCTGCGCCGGCCGCCCGCCTCCCGTCCCATCTGGCGCTGCCCGCCCTCCGCGCCCGGCCGTCGCCGCCGCCCCGTTCATTTTGAAATATTGAGACTAAAAGGGTGAACATAAAGAGTATGGAGCGTGTACTGTCCTTGCATTGCTAAAATGATCACTCCAATTGTGGTTTATTCATTTTAACATGGCCCAGCAATGTTGTCATTGATTTTCATGTCATTGGTTTCTTTTTTCCTGAGGTCATATCATCATTTGCCTGCGATAAATTTTGTTTGTAGATAATGCCATGCATTCAATGGGGAAAGCATACAAGAACTGTCCTGGATGTTGAATGTGGTATTGCCAGCTTTGGTGGATACCTGATTGACAGGGATGAATCATTTGCAATAAATTACCACAATTTTTATATTAAAGTGTATCACTTGGTTTTTTTGCAAATCGTTGTTTGTTTTTTGTTTTACACTGGGGATGTGCAGGCGAAAAGCTTTCTGCTGAGTATTCTGTGAAATTCGTTCCACATGATATCGCAATACTAATTCTCCAAAACTTTAGTGCTTCTACTTCAATGATGCTTTTGGGTACGAACTAGAGATTAAATAGTTGTTTGTTGAACCTGAGTTTTTGCCATTCATTCTGAATGTATAGTTTTCATATGGACAATAGAGGAACTTATCATTAACGATAGGTTGGGAATGAATCAAATCAGAACCTCCATTGATTAGCAAAATATACAGTTGTTATCAAACTTAATAAACATTACATATCATGACAGAGGCTCATTTTGTTGATCAGATTTTCAGCTGGACTAATCAGTCAACCTCTATGGGTTATGAATGTCGTGCCTATGTTGTTTTCAGTAGAGGCTTGATCGGGGTATACCATGACTGGTGTGAATCTTTCAACACATACCCAAGGACATATGATCTTCTTCACATGAGTAATCTCCTGGGAAGTCTGACAAAAAGGTAAACAATCAAGCCTCAAAGACTTTTACTACCTGTGCAGCTGTGCTCCCCTTTTCTCAAAATTAAGGCCTTGTTCTTTTCAGCGCATCGTTGCGTTGGCGTATTACTGTAGTAAATTTGAGAGCCCTCGAAATAAGGTCTAAAGATTATTAAAAAATAATTAAAAATAGTTTTAGAATCTTTGAAAGGGCTACTAAAAGTAAAAAAAAATCATTACAAATTATCACAACATATAGGCTATATAAAAATAACAAAATTTGCTACCGTATTACGCAACGATACGTTACGCTGAATAGAACAAGGCCTGTGATCTTTGTGTCCCTTTCCCTTAGGTGTGGCATCATTGAAGTAGCCGCCGAAATTGACAGGATATTGAGACCTGGCAGATGGTTTGTGTTGAAAGACACCATGGAAATGATTAAAAGATGCGGCCAGTTCTTAAATCCCTCATGTATGAAACTGTCATTGTGAAACAGCAATTTCTTGTTGCTACGAAGAGTTTCTGGCATCCTGATAAGTCAGCTTCCAGATCAGGATGACAAAGGTTATACTTCCGAACACTACTGCGGATCGGGGTAGGCCAAGCGGCTCGTAAGGCCTGTGCAAGCGGTTTTAGAACCGCTTGCGAACAACATGATCGATGCCCGACGGGCATCACAAGCGGCTCCCAGAGCCGCTAGTGAAGCCCCTCTACAAGCAGTTCGCGGGGCGATGGCACGGGCGGGCGTGGAAGCCACGTGGGGCTCTCTGCAAGCGGTTGGAGCCACGAACCGCTTGCGAGAGTATCTCCGAAGCGGTTCAAGAATCGCTTGCGTAACGTCAGCTTTAATGGCCACCGGTTATTTCATTTAAGGCGTAAATAGATATTTAAATATATATTTCGGCAGAGATTTTTTATTTGTCGCTTAAATTTAAATACATATAGGATGAGCATATAATTAGCGATCAAACAAGCTTAAATATATTAGATAATACATGTAATAATGTACACTTTATATGCACCGGCCAAATTTACAAAGTTTATAATTAATATACATTGTGCAAAATGGACAAAACAGTTCATTTTTTTTCTTGCGGTACTCTTCTTGACGCTCTTTGACGACGTAGAAGTCGTCCCTAGTTCGTTCGTGTTCGAATATGGATCTCGATAATGGAACTCGCCTACGGGGTTAATGACCTCATCGAGAATGAAGCGAACAGTTGTTCTCGTAATGCGAGCACCGATGATGTGGTAACACTTCAAGATATGTTTATCCATGTCGGGCCGCCAATTCAATTAAAGTGAAAAATAATAAATACGTGCACCCATAATGTAAATTAATGGAGCACATAAGAACGTTATTAAGTTGTTGCTAGATGCATGGTTGCGTGCATATATATCTGAACCTCTTCAGAGTTTGAGGCTCAAGCTCGCCGTGGCACATCATTTGGATATAGTGGAACACATAGTAGCCACATATGTTGTTTCCGCAGATTGTTGTTTTACCTATGGTCGATGCGGGGCAATTACGGATCAAGAATAACAAAAATATTAATTGACAAAGGGCAATTACGCTGCTTTTAAGCGTACCTAGTCGCTAGCTTGATATCGAATTCCTTCTTAAAACGCCCTTTCAATCTCTTGAAAGCTCAGAACGCCTTTGTTAAGGAGGTCAATTATCCACCGGTATTCCTTTTGCGGTTTTCTCCGTGAGTCTTGGACGATGATCATGCTTTTGTCAAGCCTTATGATTATAAGGATCCAAAGGAACCTATTTATATATTGCAACAGTTATGACATTTAAATTAAACAATATATAGTGTGCCATCAGGTGCCTTAAGCAATATAAGAACGAGATGTTAGTGAGAACATCAGCACGCACTTAAAGTTGAATGGCAGAAGTATGTATTGCTTGTAGTGTTGTTGTACTAGTGCATGTACAACGTAGTCGTGGATTTTCTTTGGTTTTCCAGGGTATTGCCCGACTTCCTCGTTGACCAACCAAGGGTCAAGGAAGCCAATCGAGTTCGGTTTCTGCTTTCTAAGTCTTTGTATCTCCATTCTACAGAAAATGGGTTAATTGAGTTAATTAATTAGGGTTCTCGGCAAGCAGCATGTATAGATATATATATACATCTTGTGGAGTCGACACTCACAGGCACCAGCAGGTCATGAAGGACACGTTGACGGCGTCTTCCTGGTACACATTGTACCAGTCTTCAAAATCAAGATTTATCAATTGATCATTCCCTCGAAACAAATGTTCTTCTTGAAACGAGACGCAACAATGAGCATATCCCCTGGCGGACTTGTGTTCGTACCATTCATGGGCGCGTCGCATCTTGACCGGTAGTTTCCGTATGTCCTTAGGGTCTAGCAACGGCTGGCCCAGCTTAAATGGCCACCTGACTTGTGCCGTTGGAAGATCATCAGTTATTCCACGGGCGGCATCTATGTTATCAAGGCCAGCTTCCCTCATGAAGTCATACTCCATCTCAGACGCTTTTGCCTCCTCCTGTTCTTCCTTGCTTATGTATGTGCCCGAGGTTGTTTACTCTTGAAGACGTGCTTTCGATAGTTCTTTGGTAGTCGGTACAGAGAGGCGGTCGGTGCTGACTAGTTGTCGCGAAGAAGTCCGCGATCTTTGAATCAATTCGTTCCTTTGGCGGTGGATTTGTTTTAGCTTTATACCCCTCTATCCATGCGTCCACAGCTTTCTTCGACTCGCTCTTTAGCTCCTCGACGTTATCTCATAAGGTGTTTTTTCAGGTTCCTTCATTCTCTGTCTGAATGGGAACCGGCCGCCTACCGCTTGTTGTCGTTCTAGCCGCAGGAATGCTCCTTTGCTAGCAAGCTTATTCTCGGGGAGATGCTGGCTCGTTGTTTCTCTCTGAGGTCGCCGCTTCCTTTTGCTTTGAGGGGTGGCGGCGGTGTTGGGCTTCACAGATAGCGCTAGCAGTGGTGGAGTGCTTTGTCTCACCGGCGAGGCGCTATGGTGGTGTGGCCTGTCTTGGTGGAGGAGGTGAGCTCCGTCTCGGTGGAGTGTTCTGCATCTCGGTATAGATGTCACCTCCGCACCATCGTGAAACACGATGTACTTCTTCCGCTAGAGGATGATGTTATGTACGGCCTCTCTAAGCTTGGTCACATCGCTCCTCCAAAGAATATCGAGCTCCATATCCTCAAATCCGCCACCACCTCGCCCACCGTGACCTTGGAGTATCCCGCGGTATAGGGTTACTGATGGAATGTCCGCCCGACTCACGGGTAGGCCAAAGCGTAAGCCACTTTGAGGTGAGGTTGTGCGGTTGGACGCGAGCTCACATTGGCGGGCACGGCGATGTCGCCCATGGGATAACGGGCCTGCAATTCATCGGCCGGCACGTTGTTTGACGCGTAGCTGCTTCGCCGACCGGAGCACGGGGGACTAACCACATCTACTTCCGGAGGCATGACGATAACCCCACCTGGTCTTTGAAGACTAGCGATTGCGCTTGCACTTCCGCTTTAGCATTTCTGCCATGTTTTCCTTATGCTCCTTGAGCTCCCGTTCGATTTTGCTGACTCTGTTGTGTTCTCTTACTTTTCTTCTTTCCCGGCTCCGGTATGTGGCTTGATCATTTGAGAAGCCAGCCATCCACTGACTCGCTTGCCAAGTCCTCGTGTCCTTCCCGGATGCTCTGCGTTCCCGAAAAGCGCACGTAAGCTCGTCATTCTCCCTGTCTACCACCAAGAAACCTGCACGTTGTTTCTTGATGGCTTCCACAATCCTTTCTTTCACGGGTTGCACTTGTGGTGCCATCTCCAGCTTGCCATCATCCTTCAGCCTCCCTCCGGGCCCAAGGTCCATTCTATGCGAGCTCCCGATCTGCTTTTGTACTATACCCTTTTTTCTAAGCTCTTCTTCCTGCTTCTCCCATTTTGGCATAGCCTTGATGTAACCACCGGACTCGAGATGGTGGTGGTATTTTTTCTTCTGTGCATTGGCCTTGTTCTGCTCACTTGCGGCCTTGCCTTCAGCCGACAGCTTGTACTCCTCGAATGCTTGCCGTTGATCCGCTAGCTTCGGATACTTATTGAAGTCCGGGTTGTTCCGGTCTCCACGCATTTCTTCGAGCTCGCTCTTCCACGATTGAAAGCATAACGCCATCTTACTCGAGTAAATTTCTTGCACTTGTTTTCGTAAGTCGTCGGAATCGTGAAGTTTTCTTTTATATCCTTCCGTAACAGCTCTTTCAGAGCTATAGGAACCTTGGGCCATGTCTTGATGCTAATAGGACATGATCCTCACAATGACTCAGCAGCGTTGTTGAAGGGGCAAATGCCGACATAGGGGCTTCGGGCTTCCCAAAGGCGAAACTTGAGTAATCACGCATTTTGTCAACGGCTTTTGTTAGGCCCTCGATTTGTTTGGATTGGCCGTTGGACGCTTCCGCTTAAAAAAACAGAACACGTGTCGAGGTTTATTGCTATGAGACGTAAGAAACGGTCATTTTTGTGTTCAGGCTATATATACCTCACAGCCGTCGACATTAGTTTCAGCCTGGCCGGTTGGATCACCGGCTTGAGCATGGATTGCGTGATCACCGGCTTGAGCGGAGGCAGCCTGGTCACCAGCTTGAGCCGGGGCAGCCTGATCACCCATTGGATCTACTGGGTTGGCCTCATCGTAGCTTATGAGAGTGCCCATCGCGATTTCGTTAAGTAGAAAATCATTTCCCGCATCGAAATCAAGATCATCGTGTCCGGAGTGCGCCATCTATCACTGTGCATGCACGCGAAATAATAGAACATTTAATACAACATATATATCTCTTTTTATTTGAAAACAACATTTCAATACAATATTTGAATACAACATATACATCTCTTAGATGTCATCCATCTCGACACCCATCAAAACATACAATATTTGAATACAATATTTCTCGACACATGACATGAAAGAATTTGGGTCATGCCGGCCTGAATACAATATTTAAATACAATATTTGAATACAATATTTCTCGACACCTAATTAGGTCAAACGGCCTCTAGCTCAAGGCTAGTCCCCGTAAATCGGTCCACCGGACAAAGAGGGAAAGAATTTTATGCGAGGGAGCGTCCGGGAAGGGAATGCGCCAAGCTCAACTCATGATCACCGACTTACTTGAAAAACATGGCAGCCACTAATCCAACCAAATCACTTGTGGTGTGGTTGTGCTGTGTACGATCGATTAGTGTGTTGAACATATTGCGATATAAGCATAATAAATTGACCAAATATAAATAGAATGAGCAAACACATAACAATGCCATTGAATAGATTATTTATCATGTACTCTATAGAAATGGACTGTAACATGGCAGCCAACATATCAAGCGAATAAATCACCATTGACATTATTAGGGAGCTCTCAAATTTAATCAATAACTGGTTGCTGTAAAACAGCCTTCCTAGTTATAGTTCTAGTGATTTCACAGGCAAATAAAATCTGAGATTAATATCAAGGTTTAGACAATCAATCTTGCCTTTGTTTTGGAAAGGAATTAAGTTCGAACATCCCAATTTAGCCAATCGAATCTGCCGATCTACAATTATTCAAGCCACAAGCCATCGGACCCAAATCTATTTATTACGAACCAACCTAACAGCACAAAGTGCTAAGCAAAGGTACCAGAAATAAACAGATCATCGAGCAATCTGAATAAAGACACTAAAACAGCCGTATGCACCAATACAGATCAAGATAACAAGCGTCCAGTGACCAATTAACAACAGTTCATGGCATGAATTGAGATGAACACAATATAAATCCTAACAGTGCAGAAATTAATTGAATCTACCACAAGATATAATCAACAAATATATTTATATATGCCTCAACCAGATTATCATCACAGAGCAATAAGGGTAAAGCACATACCACGATAAGAAAGCTTCCAAACCAGAGATTTAGCCTCTAATTCAAGAATTAGATCCCCAAAATCTCTAATTGGTACATCGCACAACCAACCACAAGGGGAAAGCCACGTAAATTCTTACTTAGCGATAGGAGCATGACAGAGGGGAGCAATAGGAGCATCAACACACACACAAGATTCTCGAACACGACAAGTGCATCACAGAGCAATGGGGGCAGGGAAGGAAGGGGCTCGATACCTCGCCCTTCAGATTCAAAGTGGCGGGAGGAGGTCCACGGCGAACGGGAGCGAGGGCTCACCGGCGAAGGTGCTCGCGGCCGGGCGGTGGCGGAGGTCGGCGCTGCAAGACAAAGGGTCGATGTCGCGAGTCCTGCGCAGGTGATCGACGACGGCGAGGTGGAGTGTCCAGGAGGCGGCCGCCGTGCGGTGCTCGACGACGGCGAGGTACGGTCGTGCGGTACTAGACGGCGGCGAGGGTGGCGGCGGTGGGGCGCGGCGAGATTGCGACGGAACGGTTGAGGGAGACAGGGGCAAAGGACTTAGAAAATTTCGGCCGTGAACCCTCTACCTTATATAGGAAGGGCTCTACAAGCGGTTCGTAATTTTAACCGCCTGTAGAGAACACTTTTACAAGCGGTTTGTAGAACGAACCGCTTGTAGAAGCCGGTAGCGCGACATTTAAAATTTCGAATTTCGCCTCTGAACAAAGAAGGGCATCTTCAAGCGGTTGGTGATTAAAACCGCTAGAGAATCATTTCTACAAGCGGTTCGTAGGACAAACCGCTTGTAGAAGTGGGTCCATAACACATGCCGAGGCTTGGGACGTACCATCTATTGATAACGTTTAAGAAAGTATTGCGCCTTCTCTGTTGAAATGAAATTCTCTCACTTGGCTAGCGTGGCGTTTAAGTCTTGCTGCCCGTCTTTGTCGCGAGTTCGAGCCCCGCCACGCCCCTTGCCTTTTATTTTTCCCTTGCCTTTTATTTTTTTAGAAATATTTACTGAGCCCATTATTTTGTTCCAAAAATACTAAAAACTATTTTTTTATATTACTTTCATTTCTAAATATGTGATTAACCCATTATTCTTTACAAAAATACTAAAAACTATTTTTAGTATTACTTTCATTTCTAAATATGTGATTAACCCATTATTCTTTACAAAAATACTAAAAAATCTTTTTTGGCATTACTTTCATTTCTGAATATGTACTTAGCCCATTATTTTTTCCAAAAAACTAAAAAATCTTTTTTTACATTACTTTCATTTCTAATATTTACTTAGGCCATTATTCTTTCCAAAAATATTGCTTCCACCTTATAAATTCTTAAAAATGCAATTACATGATAACATAGTTGAATCTACCACATAATATATTTAATATGACCACATAATAAGGGTCATCCTAATCATTTACATTTTTGTCTTTACAATTTTTACTTCATCGTGATCGCAAGGTATGTGCGAGCATCCATGCCGTGTCATCCAGATGCTTATGTCGACATCTATCGCAAATGGAGGGATCTCATCGAATCGATCGTACTCTTCCTCATCAAGAACGCCCTCTACTCCGACAATCCTTCGTTTGCCTTGGAGAACCACGTGTCGCTTTGGCTGTTCCTTCTTCTTATCTTTGATTTGATTCTTCTTTGGTCTGCTTGACATGTCCAATACGTAGAAGACCTGTCTCACCTCGTTCGCGAGAACAAATGGTTCTCTCAAGTAGCCCACTTCTTGGAGGTCGACGGTAGTCATGCCGTATTTGTCGACATTCACGCCGTCTGCGTTTAGTTTTACCCATTGGCACTTAAACAATGGGACCTTCAAAGGCCCATAGTCGAGCTCCCATATCTCTTCTATGAATCCATAATATGTGTCCACCCTGCCTCTATTGTCGGCGGCTTCTATACGGACAATCATTGCTCGTTTGTGCTATTGTTATCTTGTGATCTCGTAGAATGTGTAACCATTTATCTTGTACCCTGCCATCTCACTATTTCAACGGATGGTCCCGAGCCAGCGTTGTAACCTGCTCATTGTTGGACTTGCTCTTGAGGATATGGTTTTGTAACCATGCGCCGAAAGAATCCATGTGTCTCAGTGTTATCCACGTATTAGTCTTCTCTGGGAACTGGAGACGTAGAGCATTCTTGTGTTGGAGGACATACGGGCGCCATCGCCGATTGCTTCAACACGTTGAAATGTGCTTGCTTAAATGTCTGAAAATCGTTGCATGCAAGTACTTTTCTTCCAAGTGTCCCTTTACCTCGTAGCCTGCCCTCATGGCGTGATATAGGGACGCCGATGGGGTCTAGATCATCAATGTAGTCCACACAGAACTCGACCACCTCCTCTGTGACATAACCCTCGGCAATGCATGCTTCTGGCCGAGAACGGTTACGTACATACTTCTTTAGTACGCTCATGTACCTCTCGAAAGGGAACATGCTGTGGAGATAAACGGGCCCAAGAATACCTATCTCTTTGCTTAGATGAACAGTGAGATGAACCATGATATCAAAAAGGCAGGAGGAAAGATCATCTCGAGGCTAACCACACTTTGTACCACGTCACCGCAGCTCACCCAGCTTTTTGGATCGATGACCTTCTGGGAAATAGCGTTGAAAAACGAACACAGCTTTGTGATTGTCCCCCTTACCCACTCGGGCAGTACACCTATTAAAACCACCGGGAGCAACTGTGTCATCAGCACAAGACAGTCATGAGATTTTATATGTACAATTTTGTTCTCTTTCATATTTACGAATCTCTTTACGTTCGACGAGTATCCGGAAGGGACCTTCACACTGCTAAGACACTCTATCACGCTTTTTTTCTCTTCTATGCTTGGAGTATAACTTGTCGGCCAGAGGTACGCTTGTTCCGTACCTCTTTTTCGTGGTGTAGGTCCTTCCCGATGCCCAGACTTCAAGGTCGCTCCGAGCACTCACTTGATCTTCGATTTCCGTCAGATCTATATATCCTAGGAAGCTCACACAGACGTTCTTGGTGATGTGCATGAAGTCCAGTGAGTGGCGAACATCCAAATCTCCCAGTAAGGCAAGTCCCAAAATATTGACTTCTTCTTCCATATGGGTGCATGGCCATCCTCATCATTCGGCACATGATTTGCTTTCCGGACCCTTTTCAAAACTACCTTCAGATCCTTCACCATAGCAAACACACTTGCCACTTCGATGCCTCGGTAGGGAACGATGTTCTTCCTCCCGTTAAATTCCTGCGTTTCTTCCGCAACGCGTGGCTCCGAACAAGAAACCTGTGATGCCCCATGTACACCATCTTTCGAGAGCCTTTCATGTACGTGTCATCGGTTTTATCCAAACACTGCACACACGCTTTGAAGCCTTTGCCAGTTAGGCCAGACAGGTTACCAAGCGCTGGCCAGTCGTTGATTGTTACAAATAACATTGCACGCAGGTTGAAATACTCCCTTTTGTATTCGTCCCAGACCTTTACACCATTCCATAACGTTTGAAGATCTTCTACCAAAAGTTTGAGGTAGACATCGATATCATTTCCGGGTTGCTTGGGGCCTTGGATTAACAACGGCATCATTATGTACTTTCTCTTCATGCATAACCATGAAGGAATATTATACACACATAGTGTGACTGGCCAGATGCTATGGCTGCTGCTCATGTCTCCAAAAGGATTCATCCCATCGGTACTCAAACCGAACCTTATGTTTCTGAACTCGTTTGCGAAGTCTTTGTACTTCCGATCGACCATCCTCCACTGCGAGCCATCTGTCGGATGCCTAAGCATTCCGTCGACCTTACGCTCTTCTTTGTGCCAACGCATCATCTTCGTATGCGCTTTGTTTGCAAACATACGCTCCAGCCTTGGAATCAGAGGAAAATACCACAACGCTTTTGTCGGTGCTCTCTTCTTCACACGCACCCCATCTACTTCACCTGGATCGTCACGCTTCGTCTTATACCGGGGTTCCTTGCACACTGGACATGCATCCAAGTCGGCATATTCACCGCGATATAGGACACAGTCGTTGCGACATGCATGTATCTTTCGTACTTTCAATCCTAAGGGACACAGGACCAGTTTGGCTTGATACGTGGATTTTGGCAGGGTGTTATCTTCCGGGAGCAACTTCTTTATGAGCGACAGCAACTTATCGAAACCCTTATCTGACACACCATTCACAGCCTTCCATTGCATGAGTTCCAGTGTGGTGCGTAGCTTCTTGTGCCCCTTACCATAATTTGGGTACAAAAGAGTTCTCTGATCCTCTAACAATCCCTGATACTTCCTATATTGTTTGTCCTCTGTGATATCTCCTCTGCGTCACGCAAAGATCCGTCCAGTCATCATCCACACCAAACCGATCACCTTGTGTATCCTCTACGTCCTCGTATGTCGTCGCGTCCGGCATACCATCATATGTCACTTCGCCTTCATCGGCTTCTTCGTCGTCTTCTATGCTTGTATGGTCTACTTCGTGCGTGGTGAGTCCAACATGTATAGTTCGCATAAAACCTCTCATCAACAAGTGGCCTCAGATCCGTCCTCGCATTGAGTGCTCTTTCTCGTTCTCGCAATCTACGCACGGACACCGCATTTAAGCTTCACGGAGGCAAGTCTCAAATACGACACCAAGAAAAGCATTCACGCCATCGATGAACTCCCTTGTCCGACGATCCGCATACATCCATTGCGGTTCATCTCGCACCAATTAAATTAATAAGAACACTTATTATATTTTTCAAATTAAAATATTTAACTCGAAATAACTAATTGTTATATTTTTCAATTACCTCTAAACTTTCTTGATTTTTATAGCTAAACCAACTAAATCTCACAAATTAAAAACTTTTTTCAAAAATATTTTTAATTACATTTCATACACGAAAAATTATTACCAACCTAGCAAAAACCTACATCTATTTAGCTCTATAGCAATTGAAATAATCACCCTACCTACTATTTTAAACTAATGTGAAACTAAAATCATCCAATAGATCACCACATTGCCTCAAAAGATCTAGAAGGAGAGCTAGCTAAGGCACCAAGAGCTAGATCTTGCTCTCTAAAACAAATAATCACCCCTACCAACTAATTTCAACATCTTATACATCATCAAAAAGGATACAAAACTAATATGAGACTTAAAACCCCAATAGATCTACATCTTACCTCAAATTATCAAGAGAGAGAGCTATAGCAAAACAAACACCCTTCAATTCAAACAAGATTATTTAATATTTCTCCACATCCAATGCAAAAAGATAAGCAATGTCCATATGAAAATGATGTTGAGACCATGTTTGCTTACCTTGAAACCTTAATTTGGAGCTATTAGCCTCAATTAAAAATTTGGCAAGACCTCTCCTCGCATGAACATTTCGGCCCGTCGATATCACATGAGCTCGCTCGGGAGGAAGAAGGGTTAAATGCACTAGGCGGAAGAAAAAGCATATGCAACGGTTTGTGATACAAGCCGCTTGCAGATATATAACTCTTAAGCGGTTCAGATCACCAACCGCTTACAGATTATTTCAAGCGGTTGGTGATACGAACCGCCACAATGTCTCTATCTCTCGCAAGCGGTTTGTATCACGAACCGCTTGCATATGCCCTTTCCCGCCACCCTCCCACCCGTTGGCCACGAACCGCTTGTGGCGATCGGGTCGCAAGCGGGTTAAAGCCAGCCGCTTGTGATGGGCCGCTTGTGAAGCCCCGATCCGCAGTAGTGGAAGCTAGACATCAGGAGTCAAAAAATTGTTCTGATTTTTTGTTTTCTTATTGAATTGATTCTTTCATACAGCAGGAATATAGTTTGGTTAGATCCACACCACCTAAGTATTTTTTAGTTTTTGTTACTATTACAAAATACGTAAGTCTGTTTTTGTCAACAAATCAAAATAGTAAAATGTCATAGTTGTAGGCTAATGCTAACAGATGCATCCAGAGGCTGATCCTCTTTTGTGTAATTGTTCGTCAGTTACTTTTCTCATCCAACAATAAAGATTCTAGCTTCTAGAACTGTGAGCTTGGTCCTTTTATTCCATAGTTCTCTCAATTTCCAGGAAGTTGACACTTTTTGGTAAGTTCTATGAAGGTATATATTAGCACAAATTATTGTATAATCCCATGCGATACTTTCTGCCCTTCCTCCTTTTAGAATTCTGAGTTTCAGTTTTGCTCCAATTAATCAAGCATCAGTAAATACTGGCTAACAGCAACATGCCTCACAAGCAACAAGGACGGATTAACAGCGTAATATTTGTCAACAAGGACGGATTAACATGGCAATTCCAATCACTGCGCTAGTCGTATTTTATTTTATTTTTAACCTAAAAAATGTATTTTCGTCGGCCTTGACTGACGAAATTACTGGAGCTGAGAAACTAGCCGGCATCTGCTCCAGTAATTTCATTGGCCTAGGCAGATGAAATTAACATTATTTTCATCGGCCTAGACCGATGAAATTACCTGGAGCATAATTTCATCAGCCCAGGCCGACGAAATTACACCTGCCACGTCATCTGCTAGGTCACCTTCTAACCTTTCTTGGCGTCGGCTGAACTAATTTCGTCGGACAGGAAAAACCGACGAAATTACTAAACGGTCTGTAATTTCGTCGGCTCAATTTCGTCGGCAAATCGACGAAATTACTGTAATTTCGTCGGTAAAACCCCTAGTTTCATCGGTTCGAGGCCGACGAAATTAAACTCGTTTCCAGTGGTGAATGTCTCCACAAACTTGACGCAATCCAATGTCTTGATAAATCTCTTTCCTCGCACAGTCCTGATGCTCATCTGACGTAATCACATCCTTGACAGGTTGCAGCCCAAACTTGTATTTTAAATCACCTCTGCATACCTTCTTTTTCTTTTTCTTCATCGCCTTCTTTTTTTTTATTGCATAATACAACACTTTGAATGAGCCGAGATTCAACTTGAACGTCTATAATATTGACAAGGTCATCCAAACTGTGCGGGAATACCACTGTCATCGGTTCCATCTTTATCTCCTCCTCCTCATTTCTGTATTAGCTGCTTCCTCTATGGCATAGAAAGGATCTGACTCCACCATATCTGGTAGGTCGGTTGGAGTTGCACTTGATGTTCCCCGCTTGAACATATCATGTGGCACAACCTTTTTATACACTTCTTGTTTACTGCGCTTATTGGTATATATGTTCAATTGAATTATATATAACCTATCTTTGAATCTTTTTACCTTCATGAGAAGTTTGCCGCTTTGCTCATAGACTCATACATCTTCTTGGTGTATGATCATTTTGCATCCGTTTTCGACAAACTGTCCTAAACTGATGATGTTCTTGAAAAGACTCGGTATAAAATATACCTTAGAAAGCACATGCTATTCTCCGTTCTTGCACTGGAGAAGAATTGACCCCTTCCCTTAATCTACACAATAGATTCATCACCAAATTGGATTTTCCTTAAAAACTCATCCAACTTCTTGAACAATGACATTTGCCCTATCATGTGGTTGCTTGCACCATTGTCGAAGTACCACTTCGTGGATGTAGGTTGTGTTTCACCCTCAACACATAACCTTGACATCACCTTCTCTTTACTTAAAAGCATCACATCATATACCTTCTGCACATGAGTGGAGAGAAATAGGCATGGTTCATTATCAAACATCCTTATGGATGAGATTCGCCTTCTCCTTATGCCGATCTCGATTACGATAAGGTTTTTGGCATTCAGATGCATAGTGCCCATATACATTGCAGTTGAAGCACTTGATCTTGCTCTTGCCCTTCGCACCCCCGAAGTTCCGTTTATCGTTGCTCGACTGGTCATCACCTGACTGACTATCACTATCAGTATCACTTGACGAGTCATCATCGCCACGACCACCCATATCCCGTCGATGTCTATGACAATGGCTGCAAATGTTTTTTTGACTTGGATCCTTTACTAGAATCCTTGTCACCGGCTTTCTTTCCACCACCTCCAAAAGACCTCTCTTTCCCTTCTTTGACAGTGTCTCCCACTGTGATCAGGTGAGAAACAATTTCCGTTGGTCCTCTGGATCACCAATAGTGGATTTGATCCGTTCGTCGTACGCCAGATATGCTCTCTGAGGCGACACCAGATATGCTCTCTGAGGTGGTGGTGGGCCTCGCTCCATCGGTAAGACCTCCTCCGCCACGAATGACGTGCCCACGTACCGCCCCCCCTGCTCCAGCGTGTCGGCAAGACTACTGCATCGTTGTTGATGACTTGAGCTTGGGGATGGATTTGTCTTGGTGAGGGATCAGTGGTGATGATATGATGGCCTAGGGAGGGTGCGGCGACGGCGAGCGGAGGGGGACGTGGTGATGAGGCGATGCAAGGTCATGACGGCGAGACTGGGTAGGGTCGGGATGAGTTGGCGAGGGGTGCAACGGCGAGGTGGGACAGGGCTGTGGCGGCTAGGGGAGGGGACACGAAGGAGTGAGGAGAGAGAATGGAGAGGAGAATAGAGAAAAGATGTGATACATGTGCCAATATGGTGATGTGTCACAGTGGCTCCGGGTGCCACGTCATAAAACCATTATGTGAAAATCGCTTTTTAGATATAATTGAAATAAAAACTCAACTTTGTGTGTAGAAATGTTTGGTTTCAAACTTCATGTATCTAGTGAGAATCGGTGTGTCAACCTCATGTATATGTGTGGTGCATTTTACTAAAAAAAAAATGTTAATGGATCTTCATTTTGCAATTCATAATTAAACTCATACTAAGTCACATGTTTGAAACAGCTCCAATATGTAAACACATGTGGCATGCACTCCTAGTTGTTTAACTGTCTCCGGAGGTGAACCCGTCCATGCATGTAGGACACATCCATACAAGAACTTAAACTAACCAAGACTTGCGTGGTGAAAAGAGAGCGAGAACTCCTGAACTGGTCAAAGGAAGAACTACTCCAGAACTGACTTCACTCGATAAGCGTTGATGCGCGTAATGACGAATTTACCTTTGAGCTTAAGACGGATTCAACTAGTAATAAATAAGATGCTCTAGAAAAATAATATAGCTAGCTGAAACAGAGAGCTGGTTATTTCGTCGATGGTATTGACCATCGGCTTGACTGCATATGTACTCAGTCAAGCATTGGGGCAGTAAAAAGTACGAGTACTACGTGCCTAGAACATGCATCCACCTAGCTACAAGAAGTAGTGCGTTTTTTTTTTCCTTCGTATTTTCACAGCACAAGGATAATATTATTCACACGATCACATCTGCTACGAAAAGCACATTAATTTGTATCTGTCTTCCAAATGGTATTGAAAAGAAATTCAAAGCTGCTAAATGACTGCTTTTCTGTTTAGGAAATACACGACAGCCAGTGCAGCGCGCACATGGAAAGTATGTAGATAGCATACAGTAAATACTATATGGGCGTGACTTCTCGTCGTATGTCCTATGAAAAGAGTTATCAGACACTCGCTGGAAACACCGTCATAATACTGTTCACATCAAAAAAATAGATGGATTAAACACGATGTAGAGTTTATGGTTTATAGCTCTCGTCAACGCTAAAATAGGGTTCTAGGTGTGCTAATCGATTTTATCCTGTAATTGGTAAGAAAAGATATAATCAAGTTTACATAGATAATTAGATCTATAATAGATTTAACCTAAAATACAAGGAAACAAATTCAAATGAAGGTAAAAGATAGCAAGGCTATCACCTTAGATCAAATCTAAACCAACATATTCAAAAGAATAAATCTACAAACCGATAAGAGCATCCACTGCATCAGCTGCAGGCCTGCAGCTGGCATCAATGCCCCCGCGCGCCTACCTAAAAATTCAAACGTGGGAGGCTGAGCGGGCGGGCGGGCGCACTGATGTCAGCGCTTGATGCAGTGGCTGCTGACCATAGTCTAATATCAACTAGATAATAGAGCAAGGTAAACAATCTACTATATTAAGCCGATAGGATCAACAAAGAGGCAAAATGAAGATAAACAGTGCACTATATCAAGTAGATAAAATAAAAAAGGTAATACAAAGAGGATAAACAGATCACGAACTAACTAGTTGAGATAATCAACTAGCAAATAGAATAAAGAATACACAATTTAACAATCAGTTCTATAGAGAGGGGGGGGGGGGAGGGAAGGAATAAGGTGGCAATGGGGTGGAGTGTAGGGGGAGGGCGTCTGGACTGGACCAGCTTGTTGGGGTATGGTTAAGGATGGATGGCCGGAGGGGGTGATAGTTGGTTTTCATCCAACGACGGAGGGTTGTTAGGGTGGGCCAGGTGAAAGAAGAGGTGGATCCAAACCTGACTCGATGGGAACTGTGGGGGCCTAACCGATTATTTTGTTTGACCTAATGGCTTAGTGACCTCTTAAAATTTAAGAATAAGAGTAACAAGAAATTATTTGCCATTTTCCAACATGGACCGAGTGAAAAATATGAATAACGAGGCTAAAGCCTTGTTTGTTTTAGATTAAATTAAATTAAATTAAATGAAAATTTGTTATTTTTGTATAAAGCCAAATGATGTAATATTTTGTAGTCATTTTTTTGTGGGGATTCAAATAGTTCTTCTTAGAGTTCGTAAAATAATTTATTCATTTTTTTAAAATGTATTAAGGGGTCACAGATTTGCTATAGTAAAACTCAACTCAACTTTAATCTGAAACAAACAATGTCTAAATACGAGGCATTGATAGTAGGACTCATCTTGCCCATGGGTTGATTGATGTGTCAAAGACTAATGTTCCTTCAATATAATGGTTGAGACAACAACTGTCTCTAACCATTGCTACGTCACTTATAAACAACATTAAAGTCAACTCATACAGTAGTAGAAATGACTCCACGCTTTTCTAGACAGCTTGTTCACATACATTCTTAGTTATCTTTTGATTCATTATTTTTATATGCTTTGCTAAATACATGTACTTACATACTTTTTTCTTTTATGTTTCAAGTCATTATGTTTGTTTCGGTCAATCTAAAATTGCACATTGGTAAGACTAGAATCGCACTTGCTAATAATATGCAACTTTAGTATAATTATAGTGTAATTCTATCAAATTTCAACTCACACTTATTTTATTTTCATACAACTATGCTTTATTTGTTTGCTTGAAAAGTATTTCTATAAATTATAACATTATTATTTTTATAAATGAGCCAAATTAAACGACATACGACGAGAAACAATCGTTTCCCTTGACCACGAATCAAATTGCGCTGCTAATTAAATGCGTCTCCTTCTCTCCCATTTCCTCTTCCGACGTCCACTTCACCGTTCAACTTAATAGCTCACGTGCCGTTTGCTAATTACCTAATTGCCACATCGGGTGATCGAGTGGCTATATATATGCGCGGCCACATGCAAGCTAGCCTTCAAAGCATTGCCATTGCCAACAACGTGCACTGCGATATACATCGATCGCCATTGACACTGCTCCATTGGGTTGCTACCGTTTGCGAGCTAGCTAGCTGGGGATCAGAGAATGCCGTCTCTGCAAGGTGCTGGTGCTGCGGGCGCCATGGCTGAGGCTGACCACGCCGCGGTGAAGGCGAGCAGCGGCGGCGCCGCCGCCGGCATGACCACGACGTCGACCCTGCTGGGCCTGCTCGGCGTGACGGCGGAGAAGGGCGCCGCGGCGGCGGAGGCGAAGGTGGAGTGGCTCCGCTCGGAGCTCATCGGCAAGGAGGCCGAGTTCGACACGCCGTTCGGCCGCCGCGCGCTCACCTACGCCGACCAGACGGCGTCCGGCCGCAGCCTGCGCTACATCGAGGACTACCTCCTCAAGGAGGTCCTCCCCTACTACGGTGAGCAACCCACCGCTACGACCGTACGACGTCACCATTTTGAGGTTTCGGTGTAAAATTATAGTATTTTTTTTTCTAAAAACAAATGAAAACATGGCATTATATATAAGATACAAAGAAATTAAATAGGTTCTATGGTGTCTGATTGGAATATCTTAGTTTATCAATTTGCATTTAAACAATAGGAAACAAATCAAAATACATTCTATACAGTACTTGTGAGATATTTTCATCCATCCTCTCGGTACGGTGAATGGGCATGTATAAAAATGATAAATTTTGCAAGCAGAACATCAGAATCGCGAACCAAAGGAGTTACCTGCATATATGTGTGGTGTGTGACATGTCTCTCACACTCTTCTCACGTGTGTTTGTAGGGAACACGCACACGGAGGACAGCCACGTGGGGAGCAAGACAACGCGGCTGGCGCACAAGGCGGCCCGGTACGTGAAGAAGTGCATGGGCGGTGGCGCCGGCGACGCGCTGCTCTTCTGCGGCTCCGGCACGACGGCGGCCATCAAGCGACTGCAGGAGGCGATCGGCGTGGCGGCGCCGGCGCCGGCGGAGCTGCGCGACCGGCTGGCGGCGCAGCTGCGGGAGGAGGAGCGGTGGGTGGTTTTCGTGGGGCCCTACGAGCACCACTCCAACCTGCTGTCGTGGCGGCGGAGCCTGGCCGAGGTCGTCGAGGTCGGCGCCGGCGCCGACGGGCTCGTCGACGTCGCCGCGCTCCGCCGCGCGCTCGCCGCCCCCGAGCGCGCCGGCCGGCCCATGCTGGGGTCCTTCTCCGCCTGCAGCAACGTGACCGGCGTCGTGACGGACACGCGCGAGCTCGCGCGCGTCCTGCACCAGCACGGCGCCTTTGCCTGCTTCGACTTCGCCGCCAGGTGCGTGAGAGAGACCACATCCAGTTTGCGGTGACGGTGATTGGCCTCTTGTTCTTTCCTGGAAAATGATGGTCTCATCCTCATAATGCATGCATGAATTTGACACTCTCTAATTAAACTTGGTCATATTAAAGACAAGAGACCGACTAGAATGCGGTAGCGCTGCGTTTTGCGTTCGTCAGACGCTTTTTTTTCAAGACGATTGACAAATTTCATCGCATGTAAGATCAAAAAACAAGATAAAAAGTGAAACAAAACTCTGTAAGCTACCAATCGAGTAAATTAGAGAGGTAGAGAAGAGTAGATCGACCGGCCGTCAGTGGGCGGCGGTGAGCAGCGTCGTCGGCGGCGGCGGGCCACATCGACGGCGTGGGAGCAAAAGCGTAAAGCTAACTCTCAATTCTTTTTAGTCTAGCCTTTTTTATATACTCCTATTATTCAGTTTTTCTTCTTGCGCAAATTAAGAGAAGTGCATATTTGCATTCATGAAAAACCTCTACGGCTTTTTTCCCTTTAGAAAACTTCGGTTATATTGCCAAAGCTACTCTTCTGTGATGACTGGTAAGTGGTAACCTTCAAAATATGATGCCCCATTTTTCTGTGCTTGATTTTTTTTTTGGGCATACGTGTAGTTGGGAAGTAAACAGTGTGATCACGACGCGGATCGCGCAAATTCTCGACGGCTTCGGCCGTCGAGATTTGACTGTCGAGATAGCGTGGTCGAGAGAGAAGGTCTTTCTCGTCGAGATTGTCTGTATCGACGGCTTTGGGCTAGCCGTCAAGAAATGCACGCAGGCCAGGCGCGACGTGCTGGAGGCACTTTTCTCGACGGCTTCAAGCCGTCGAGATTGATGCTTGGCAGGCCGCACGACCCTGCGGCCCAGCCCAATAGGTTTTTCACGACGGCCGCACGATTCCTGTAGTGGATGCACAGTAACCATGTACTAATCACTAATCAGAGGCCAACTGAATGTCTTGAATTAAATACGACGGCACGCGGCACCTGCCTACCAGACCCAAATAGTATTTCCAACTTACCATGATCTCACATTGAGTATTTGCTCAAAAAATGATCTCACATTGAAGTAAAGGTATGAACTGGAGCTCAATGCTTGTGGGTTGTGCATGCAGTGGGCCGTATGTGAAGATCGAGATGAGGTCCGGCGAGATGGACGGCTACGACGCGGTGTTCCTGAGCCCGCACAAGTTCGTCGGCGGCCCGGGCACGCCGGGCGTCCTCCTCATGAACAAGGCGCTCTACAGGCTCCACTCCCAGCCTCCCTCCACGTGCGGCGGCGGCACCGTCTCCTACGTCAATGGCTTCAACGAGGAGGTGAGCAAACTAAATAGCTTTGCCCTACTTTACAAACGCAAATGATAGGGTTTCGTGATGTCAAGTACCTTAATATGTGCCGCGAAGGTGAAACCAAATAAATAGTGGTTGTGTGGGTGTGCATGTGCAGGACACATTGTACTATGACAACATCGAGGAGAGGGAGGACGCCGGCACGCCACCGATAGTGCAGAAGATCCGCGCGTCCCTCGCTTTCTGGGTGAAGGAGTACATCGGCTACGACACCATGGAGCTCCGGGAGCGGGTCTACGCCGAGACGGCGATGAGGAAGTTGGCACAGAACCCAAACGTCAGGGTGCTGGGCAACACAGCTGGCGTCGAGCGCCTGCCCATCTTCTCCTTCCTCATCTACCCTCCATCGTCAGATTTCCTTCTCGATGTCGACGCATCGTCGCCGGGGAAGGTGAGGCGGGCGAGGCTACCCTTGCACGGGCGTTTCGTCACAAGGCTTCTCAACGATCTTTTCGGTGTCCAGGCAAGGGGAGGCTGCGCTTGTGCAGGCCCCTATGGCCACCTCTTGCTCGGCATCGACGACGAGCTCTCGCTCCGCATCCGCTCCGCGATTCTTGATGTATGTGTTACGCCCAGCAGGATCTTCATATTTCATTATCTATATCGCTTCTCTAAATCATTATTCATTTCCTATATTTTCATTCTCTCCAGCAGAGTCTCTATTCTCGAAAAGATATAAAGATTGGAGAGAGAGTCTCTAAATATAGGCTCTCCGATCAATAGATTAAGATAGAGACTCTACTGGATCGTTATAAAGACCAAAGATTGTCCGCAGTAGTATTTTAGAAAATCTATTGGTGATGCTCTAGACTTAGTCCGAGTAGCCTACTAGTGCAACTAAGCTTCGAGTCCGTAATAGTACTTACTGTTGGTTATCACATTTTTTTTCAGGGGTACAGTGGACTGAAGCCAGGATGGACCAGGCTGAGCTTTGCTTACTACCTCTCCAAGGAGGAGTTCAGATTCATCGTCTCCGCCATCGAGTTCGTAGCGGCGTTTGGCCACCGCTTCCTCCCGCTGTACAGATTCGACTGGATCACCGGAGACTGGACGTTCCGTAAACAAGAGGTCAAGTACCACATGATGAGGGCGGAGTTGGATCTTGGCACAGAGCCATCCAAGCACCAAACTGAGCACACGAAACTCTCAGATCAACCGGAGAAGCCCAGGGCCAACCATTACAAGTTTGAGAGCTACTTGGAGAGTGCCAAAAGTATTGCACTGTCCTTGCCTGATACCAATCAGCAGACTGTCAGCATCCCCAAAGGAGTAGACCCTGAGTTGGTTCTGTTTCACACATAGAAGTTTTGGATGACATATAGTAAGGCTTCAGCTTGGCAGAGCATCTCCGCGGTTGCTTATCAGCAATTTAGAGCATGAGAAGAGACTTATTTTAGGCATTTTAAAAATTTGGAGTTAAGGTGAGTTCTACAAATTTTTAGAAAATAAACGTGTTCAGAAAGTGGATGCCCAATTTATGCCAATGCTATTTTCCATATTAGAGCAATTTTTTTTCCCCAATGACAAGCAAATGTCTTGGTAGAGTGCTAGAGTTCTTACTGTAACAGAAAGTTGTGTACTCATTTTGTCCAAGCCGGTAATTCCTGAGCACAGTCGTGCACCTGGCAAGTCAGTTGCCAGCACGAAATGGTCGTGATGTCTGATTGGTGTTCGGAAGCGATATAAATGGATTTTTACAATATTCAACGAGGGCAACATATCTATTGTAAATGTTCATTGGATGCTAACATGCTAACAACAGATCTGGCCCATCAGATCTATAAGAAGCGACTCAGATCTAGAGAGGTAGAAGCCCCTTCTACTTAGTCGGGAGAGGGGGCGGGTTTCGTGAAAGTATTTAAGGCCTTGTCCTTTTCAACGTATCGTATCGTTGTGTTTTACCGTAGCAAATCTTGTTATTTTATATAGTCTATATGTTTTGATAATTTGTAACGATTTTTTCATGTCTTTTAGTAGTCCTTCCAAAGATTGTAAAACTAATTTTAAATTATTTTTTTATAATCTTTAGAACTTATTTCGAGGGCTCTCAAATTTACTACAGTAATACGCCAACGCAATGATATGCTGAAAAGAACAAGGCCTAAGTGAGAAAAGGTGCTTCCACCTCTCTAGATCTGACCACTCCTTACGAATCTTATGACCTAAATTTGTTGTTAACATGTTATCACCCAATGAATATTTACCCCGAATACACTCAACGAGAGGTTGCAGGCACCACCTCCTATTAGAACATCTGGAATGAGCTAGCAAAGTCCTTTTATCAAACAACTACCGCAGAATAATCCATAGTAATGTAAATAGTGCATTGGACAAGGTATATAAACTGTCACCGCCGAATGGTCAAACAAAATTTCAATGAAAATTCTGTAAATTATGGGTTCATAATAACATTTTCTTACAAAATGTGTGACATGAAAATTTAATCGAAAATTGCTTGAAACGATATACATAAAAATTCATTGTCTATGCGGGGACGAGGGTTGTGAGTTCTTGTGGAGTTGTGGATTCATTTTTTTCAAATGTTTTTGATTTTCGTTGACCCGAAAATCAAAATCCTAATCCATCAATTTTTCATGTCTTCTATCTCGATCTACCTAGCTTTCAATTTTGACTGCCTAAATTTTTCTAACCTACCTTTGAAGAGATTTGTGTAGGCACCAGGCGCCGGCTAGACGTAGCCTCCATCAGCCCATTGCTGCCCCCTCTCCCCCCCCCCCGGGGCTCATCTCAGGTTAGATAGCATGTGCCCAACACTTGTTGTGGATTGACCTAAACTCGTTGAACTCGACACACATGTCAGTGGGAGAACAACGAAAGATTCTTTTTAATCATAGACGAATGCCTATCAAACTTCTAGAACAATTGTGAATTTGGCTATGCTACCTGTAGAGATTATCAACACGATATGATCGACAATCCACATGTGATACCTAGTGCCACACGTGTTATATTGATGCACCCCAAGCCCAAGGCCCAAGGGATGATCTTTAATTTCTTGGCATGTGGTTCATGTTTTTAACCGACGAAACTAGAGGGGAGAAGAAAAAAAAAAACCTACACCACTAACGGTGAACACACATGCACATGGTGACGAGGAGTTAGTTAGTTACCTGAAGAAAAAACATAGGTGTTTTGAGTTCTATCTCAGGTTCAGATTAGACGTGCAAAACAGAAAGTAAAGGAAAAGCAAATGAGGTGCAGAGGTGAGAGGCTACACTCAAACAATGTAGGTGAGAGGTTTTCTTGTCTTCACTCTGAAACCCTCCTGTCCACTCGTCTTGTGGCTCAGAACAGCCTGTGGAGTACGAAACAGAACGAAAGAGAGAATCTCTCCAGGCAGTACCAGAAACATTGGCCTTCAAGAACAAGCAGAGAGGTATAGCTAGAGAATCACAGAGAAGGAAGAGCAATAGCCACAACTTCCAAGTGATCCTACTCTCTACTCGCTTGTTCGCTGGTGCAGACATGAGCAGCTCAGTGCTGTTCTTGCCAAGCTCCTCTCTGCTCCTAACAAAGCAGATCCCCCCTGCCAGGGGCAGGGCAGCAGCAGCAGCAGCAGCTGTGAGGTGTAGCAGTGGGCCCATCCTATCAGAGTCACACGAGGAGGAGGAGGGGAGGGAAGGGGTAGCCATGGTTGGGAGGAGGCATATACTAGCTTCTGTAGCAGCCGCCTGTGGAGTTTCAGTCTTTGGTTTTGCAGGTGATGGCCTGGCAGTGAAGCAGGGCCCTCTGGCAGGCAGGATACCCGGGTTGTCTGACCCTGATGGAAATGGTTGGTTCTTGCTACCGTTCTGATCCTTAATTTCACGTGTTTTAGGATGGTTTATCTTTGAAGTTTGAGCTTCAAGGGTAGGCTCAATTTAGAGCAGAGTAGCCTTTACAGAGATATAAAAGCTCTAGTGCTGTTATGCCTCCTTTAAAGCTTTGGTAGTGTTGCTTCTCTTTTGTTCATCAGGATGTTTGATTTCTGAGTTCAATTTAATGTTTTCAGCAATAACTCAGTCAGAACAGAGGTGAACAGAAGGTCAATACCCTGACCTCTTGCTACATCTTTGTTGAAGCTCTTGTGGCTGAAATTATATTAGTTATGTAGTCCACGAGTAAACCTTTCAGCTTCTGTCTTCGCTAGAAGCTTCATCTGTGAAAAGGTGCTTATTTTTTTGAATGAATTGGCAGGAGCACTGCCTAAACCTCTATAGAAGAGAAAAAGAGTTTAACATCGAACAGCACACACTGTTTAGATAGGCAGAAGTTCCAAGTGATTGTTTGACATGGATCATAGGAGGCATAGGCCACAAGCAAATGATCTTGGGCACAATGTTTGCAATAGCCGTATCCAGATTTCAGAATGCTGTCTGAAGTTGATGGATAGTTTTCATAGTTCGTCATAAGGATAATCTGTTCAGACAGGTTTGAGAACATACCGGCGGCCAGACGACAAGTCCGGTGGGCATGGTGTTGGTTGGAGTCCCATAATCCCCTACAGCTTCAGAGTTCCTGATGGCTGGGATGAGGTGAGAACTGAAGCTGCTCTCAGAAGTCACAGCTTCAGTTTCATTCAGCAATCACAAGCTCTGATGCAAAATTGTTTGCTGCACCAATTGCTCAATCTAGGTCCCCGTGTCGATCGCCGATCTTGGTGGCACGGAGATCGACCTGCGGCTTGCGAATCCCAAGGAAGGCCGGCTGTTCGTCATCGTGGCACCAGTTCGCAGGTTTGCAGGTGAGAAACAGATCATTCTGAACGAAAAAAAAATGCAGTCCTTTAAGATCCTCCTAGGAACAGGATGATCAACTCTCTTGCATTGCTGCCATGATGTTCACTGCTGAAATCTACGCATAGACCTCGACGATGCGACGATTGAAAAGATCGGCCCACCGGAGAAGGTGATCGACGCGTTCGGACCGGAGGTGATCGGGGAGAATGTGGAAGGGAAGGTTCTGGCGATGGAGACGGCAGAGCATTCAGGAAGAACATACTACCAGTTTGAGCTGGAACCCCCCCACATCTTCATCACAGCCACTGCTGCTGGGAACAGGCTCTACCTGTTCAATGTAACTGCAAGCGGTAAAAACCCTTGTTCTCATCTCTTTATTCCATTTCTTTGTAACCATTTCATCCTGAACTAGACCTGGAATGTTTGCAGGGCTGCAATGGAAGAGGCACTACAAGGACCTGAAGAAAATAGCAGAATCGTTTCGCGTCGTCTAGGGTTTCGTTCGAGTCGCTTTCGGTGTCTGCTTGTGTGAATATCCGTAGAGGAAACGAGGGATGCCACGATCTAGACAGAGGATGAGTACACATCGATTTTGATTATGACTTCTCGATGCTGAAGCAATTGAAGGTTGTATATACAGCTCCTTTTTTAAGGCAGAATACTATGTGCAAGATTTTTCAGATGTAAACGGGCATCAAAGACTTGAGGCACATTAGGCAATGTACTTCAAAATTCCAGAGCTACAAGCCTACGTCTCAAATCTATGCGACTCTGTGGCAATATAAACGAAGTGTACGGCTGCTTCCCCAAAGTTCCACATGCAATCCAACCTGACTTCCTGGATGCAATAGACTGAAAGACGCTCTTGCCTGGCTAGAGTGATTGCACCACGGGATAGCGTATCAGTGTACTTCCCATGCATCATTTGATCATTTGAGCTCCAATGGTCTAACAAACACTAATGAGTAAGTGAGGCAGTGAGCCTATGTTGCTTATGTCACAAACAAATCTGCGATAAGAAGAGACACCGGTTCATTCAAAAGGTTCAACGAGATGTTATAAGGTTTAAAAATACAGAAAATTAATGATGGCTAGAAATGACATGAGCAACTGCAATAGAAATATATGACATACATACCAAAGGACTTCACTGAAAACCTAATGCAATAAGATCATTAGCTGAATAGCAGAATCATCCTTATTCTAATTCGAATATTCGATTACATAAGTTAAAATCAATATTCAAAGGGTGGGCTGGAACAAAGAAGCTCACTCTAGTGTCCGTAAAGGTTTCCCCTCCCATTATCTGAAAAATTTTCTCATAGGCATACCATTTTGTAAGGTCAACTTCATTGATAATTACAGAAGTGGGATGAACACATATAATGCAAATGCCGCTTTTCACCCTAGTGCTTTTATATTCACAAGCAGTTCCGTATTTGCATCAGTTCTGCAATTTCATGCATCATCTAATTTTGCTGTAGTTTGCTAGTGTGACTGGGGAGAGAGAATTTGTAACAAAATGACTGAAAAACAGGACTTACTCATACATGTTCAATTAATTGTACCTCCAAACTAACAAAGAGCATCATACCACATGAGAATAATGGCATACCTATACATCCTAATAATCGTGTCAGTGCTTCCCATTCAGACAGATGCACTCAGGAAATGGGTTTTCATAAAAAGATTCCTCTGTCCTAAGACGTGCTCTGCCCTTGCTCCCAGGAAGGGAGCCATATCTCTTCCTTGGAGCTCCTTGCCTAAAAAACAGAGAAGTACACAATCTCAGTACAATCCATTAAGTGTGGAGCAGAACTACAATGCATGTGGCATTGCTGCAGGTTTAAATAGGTCAAATCACCTGAATTTATGCATCTTGGTAACAAGTGAGGATAGGTCTGGACCTTCCATAAGCTTCCCTTTTTCTAGTAAATCAAAGAGTTCAACCAAACCTCTTCTGCAGATTGAATGGAACAAGATTTGACCGATTACTGAAGGACTCTAGAAAAGGAAGAGGGAACACCAGCGAGGGGAACTTGCCAGAGGCAGCCGCGTGCGGCACAAAATGAGCAAATAAGAATTGATTCTTTATTGCTTGATTAACTTATGATTAGCTCATCTTTATACAGGCCTGTCACCTAAGAAACTCAATCTAGAAAATATTTTCGTGGTGGTTTCTACATGCTAAATGAATGCCTTATTTTGGAAAATAATATTTCCACTGCAAATCATAGAAAAATGAAGAATGAATAAAAGAAATCAATAATCTGGGAAATACCAAGATCAGATAAAGAAAAAATGTTGACTAGAAAATTCTCATGTTTACCTATCAGGAGTGATAGTCTTGCGATGACCCAAAAATCGACGATGGCCCTCAACAGCTCTTGCCATATTGCCATCATGTGTCGGAACAAACACATCACTTTCAACTGAGATTATGTAATCAAGAGCTGCAACTTGAGAAGCATGGTTGTCAAACTTCCCAAGTTCTTCTTTTGTCGCTAATACATCCTGCAGAAGCATATTATTTCAGTGCTGCACGATGGTGGTTAGAATCAATAAAAAAAGGTAAAAGTTTCTAGCAACCTTGCTAACCAAGTTTGGGAAGTATGATCTCAATTTTGATATGTACTTAGCTCCACCATAAATTTCACCAGCTGCAAGGTAGATCCATGTCGATTTGGAATAACCCATTGCCTGCAGAAAAATCCCCACTTCATTGGGAGTCAGTGGGCAATTGCCTCCAGATCTCTGCTCAGTGGAATTTATGTCCTTCGATTTCCAGTGGCTCGTTTTCTCTCTGTTAAGACACAGAAAGCAGATTAATATAACCTGCATGTATATACAAAAAACTGCATCGATTTGAGTTGATTGTCCAAACCTCATAGTTCTCAGCTCGTCTGCTTCATATTTACTAAGACCATAGGTGCAGCCCGTGAATGCTAGCATATCTTTTTCATATCGTAGATGAAGAGCAATAAATTTTCCACGTGATCTCAGACGCTCCACAAGCTTCTGTTGTGTAAGTGTTATGTTGACTCAGAACCTAGTTTAGAAAGTGCCATAAATCTCCGAATGCAAATTGAAGACTGTAAGACAGATCCCGAGTTAAAAAAAGATTCAGGTTATTAAGAGTGTTCATGCCTTTCCAAGGTCCTCAATTGAATCTGAAAAATGTAGAGCTTGGTAAAGACAACGGCATCTCAATCTTTGGATATCAATTGGAAGACCATTGTTAGCAAGCCGGGAATCAGATTTTGGAACATGAACTACCTGTACCAAAAAAAAAAACTGAGCTCAAATCAAATAAATAAGTCTTATACTTTATATTAAGAAGAAAACAATACCTTTAAATAACTCAGATGATTGTTTATGCAAAATCAGTGTTTCAGCGTTGCTTGAAACATTTAAATAAAGTTGAGAAAGAGTGAAGTCAGTGAACCATTAATGCAAGTTCCATATCAACAGCACCCACTCCATGCAGTTATGTTACCAGCACAGGAAAAACCAACAGCCATAAGAAAAGTATGATGTTAAATTCCTTTTGCAAAAAATCATGAAGATGCTTTTGGTGTAATAAAATAATATAAAACGACTGCAAAAAGAATTAATGCTGTAACATTCCCAACTCTCTTTGCAAGAACTAAAACCAAAATATTGGATCATAGATAAATAAAGAGCAAAAAGATGGTTTGCAAGTTTTGGCTAGTTTCACTGAACAGAAAAGTCAATATTTAGTTTTGCAATAAAAACAATCATTCTGATGCACAAGTCTGGAGTGTAGATAGAATTAATTGAGAAAATGATCTGAACAATTACCTTGTGATCCTTCCAAAGTCCTTTCACCTCCTCATAATAACTTGCACCAGACCATGATGTAAAGTGCTTCCGAGCCCTTGGAGCCGACTGCAAACTTTCAGGCAAGTCACTCACAATGTGGACATCACCTTGCAGATCTTTAATAAAACGAGGTTCATTGAAGATGTCTTCAAATGTACTGTAGACAACAATGCAAATTGTTAAACACAATTAATGAGGGAACAATATATGCCAATGAACCGACAATATCCTAAAAATAAAAACCTGGTATCTTGCCAAAAGGACCGCTTATCTAACTGAGGAATAACAAGTGTGGCATTCACCAGACGAGCCACTGCAACCATATCACAGATCTGCAGAAGGAATAATAAGCTCCAAACCAAGTTGGCTAACTATAGTTTTTAAGAAACCTTATAAAAAAGACGAATATAATTCATGCAAGGATAAACCTCTATAAAAGCAGCACTGAATATTCAGAAAAAAAAACGAAATGATAAGCTGCTATATAATTATTGATGCAAAAATGTGTATATGTAAATCAGATTAACAAGAAAATAAAAGGTAGGTTTTGGTGTCATGAGCTTACTCCAGTACGCATTTGATTGAGTCCGCCATTACTTCTAACAGTTATATAGCAGTTCGACTCTTTTGGAGCTGACAATGCAAAAGATGGAGTTAGAGAAATACTGGCATTCATTTTGCAAAAGATGGAATCTTCTGCTACTTACTCCCTCCGTTCCAAATTATAGTTCACTGTTGACTTTTGAACACGCTTTTTGACCATTCGTCTTATTCAAAAAAAAATTGAAACGTGGTAAAAATATAAATCATGATTAAAGTATGTTTAGTGATAAAACAAATCACAACAAAATAAATAATATTTACATATATTTTTTGGATAAGATGAATGGTCAAATAGAATATCCAAAAGTCAACAGTGAACTACAATTTGGAACGGAGGGAGTACATCATAATCATATTGAGGATAAAACCACATGGATATATAGGTGCACGTGCACTCAATGCATTAGCAACGTTCCTATATCAGAGTAAATATATTGACACATGGATAAGGATTAGGGATTTAGTCACATTCAACCCTAAAAAACCACAACAAGAATAACCCATGTATTGATCATTATTGTATCATTCCTATTGCAGATAAGCACATGTTTGATATCCCTATTAGTGAAATTAAGCCGCAGCACCCAAACGTCCATTTAATATTTTACAGGGAGATAAAAGGCAGCTAAACCAAAAGACAAATTAGAACTATGAATCGACAAATTAGAACTATGAATCATATCTGCAAAAACTGATGCCTGAATAAATGGCCAGAATTTCCACTACAGTGTAACTTCGTGCAAGCAACAGCTACTACCCACTGAGTTGCAGACAAACAGATTACCAGAACATGCCACCTTCGTTAGTAAAAATGAATCATCTCATATTTGATAAAATACAGTTGCATAAGAAAGAATGTACCCATATATCTAGAGGTCGGTGTGACACAAGCATGGTAACCGTAGCCATTAGAACCCCAGAGCCGCTCATCTGACACCTGAAAATCAATAATTGTTCAAATTCAAAAATCAGTCGATAAATGAACTATGTACCACCAATAATCTATGGTTCCATGTTAGTTTTATTTTTAGCAAATGGGCATATCATATGAGTTATTTTATATGCCTGAGAAGCTAGGCTTGAGACTTGAGAGTGTCCCGCTGCACATGTATGATAAATTGATAATTGGTATATAACAAGCATCCGTGAATTAGAAATAGAAATTTTCCGAGATACTAAGAAATGAGCACTGCTACTAGAGTTTTGGCAGCCCGTCATTCCTGAAAGGCCGAGATGGTTTCTCTAGGCACATCATTTTCTTCCCAATCTTACCTGCAGCATTTCATTTTTCAGCCTTCAGTATCAAGAACACTAAGTTTGTGCCATCTTGGTCTACCCCTACTACCATTGATGAAACCCCATGCCACAAATCACAAGAAACGAGTTGAATTCACGAACGGGATGAAATGCCTAGAGAGAACTGCGCGAAAAGAAGACGCATTGCAGCAAGAACCTAGCTCCAGCGCACGGGATCCGGGCGGGGAGAAGAGCGCCAGGGAAGAAAAGGAGCCACGGCAGAGAGGAGGGATCAAGAAACGGGCCTCGCGGCGCTGGTCCGGGCGGGGGAGGTCGACGCGCGCGGTCTGGCGGAGGGACAGGACGAGGAGGAGCGCGGCGAAGGCGAGCAGGAGGCACGCGCAGCGCTGGATCGGCGACCGGGGCAGCCGCGGCGCCGGAGCTCCTCGAGTGCTGGCCATGGCTGGGAAAGAGAGGAGGGGTGCGGGTGAAACAGGGAGACAAGGGAGAGGGGAGGGAGGGGAGGAGAGGCTGGACAGTGTGGGCTTGGGCTTGTAGTGGGCCGAGTGGTTGGGCTTTAAGTCATGTGCGTTTTTTTTTTTTTGAGAAAGATGTGCGTTTTCTGCTCCAAACCCAAGTCCCGTACGCTGCCGTGGTAAAGTGTTGACTTGAGAAGGCCATTTGGGGTTGGTCAGTGAACTGGCCCGCTTTCATTCTTTCTTTTCAGAGCATCCCACGGCTACCGCATTACTGTAGCAATAGTACTGCCTTCGGTTAGACAAATAAGTTGTCGTTGGCTTTTGAACCCGCCGTTGACCATTCGTCTTTATTTAAAAATTTAGTGCAAACATATATAAATATAAATCATGCTTAAAGCATGTTTAATGATAAAACAAATCATGACAAATTAAATGATAATTTACATAGTTTTTTGAATAAGACGAATAGCCAAAGCCGTCTCCAAAAGTCAACGGCGACTTGTTTTTATGACCGGAGGGAGTACTACGTAGTGTGCTTTTCAGCTGCCCGCCGGAGTGTGCTACAAGCAAAATTTGAACTCCCGCTCATGACACAATACTGTGCAGGCCAGTTTAAAGGTGGTGTTGTGCATGCTCTCAGTTTAGTTTTCATTCTGCTTGAAAATTTTATTAATCTTTTACATATCATTCAGTGTAACAATTTTTAAATATTTTACAACTTTATAGGTTTCTGCAGAGATCTTAAAAAATATTTTAAATATTTGTTAGTTTTTTATAATTTTTTAAAGGTCATCAATTTTTCTAACTATAATGAAAGTTCAATTAAAACAGAGAATCGAAAGAGAACCTGTACTGCCCTCGCAGAGTCGGCGCGTGTGCAAAACGTGCAGGAACGTGATCCGCGCCGTTCCTCCACGAGTGAACGTGATGAGATGACGTGGCAGCTCGCATGCCTTTCAGATGGAATAAATCCAGCGGAGCCCGTGCTGGGAGGCTGGGAGCCTATTTTTTCTGCGCCTTCTTTTTATAAGCAAAGGTTGTCAGAATATACCATAAAATTAAGATAGATAAATATTTATTGGATAGCTAAGGCTCAGTTCTTTTCAGCTTAACGGCTTAACAGCTTAACGACTTATTTACGTTTTGAAAACACATATGATTTGAGTTTGTTGAGTCCGTTTTTTCGCTATTCTGAAGGTGGGTCCTAACACTTTAAAAAGAAAGTCAAACGAAATGTATCCGAATCTCGAAACTACCTCGAGAAGCTCTCGAAATTTAGTCATTTCAGCCGTTCAGCTATTCAAATCAGCTCAAAAGAACAGGGCCTAAGTTGAGTTTTACTGTACAAAAAATCGAGAGTACTCGAAAAGGAATAAAAAGGCTGCAAAAATAATTAAAAAATAATTTAAAGATCTTTGATATGAACACTAAGGCCCAGTTCTTTTCAATTTAACGGCTTAACAACTTAACGACTTATCTACGTGTCGAAAAGACGAATGGTTTGAGTTTTTTTGGTCCGTTTTTTCGCTATTTTGAAGGTGGGCCCTAACGCTTTAAAAAGCAAGTCAAATGAAATAGATCCGAATCTCGAGACTATCTCGAGATGCTCTCGAAGTTCAATCATTTCATCCGTTCAGCCGTTTAGACCAGTTCAAAAAAAAGGTCCTAAGAGTATTGAAAAAATCGTTACAAATTATTACAGCATATTGGCTATATAAAAATAGCAAATTTTGATACAGTAAAACTCAACTTTACTTTACGCTGAAAAAAACCAAGGCCTTGATATCAAGGCACATGCGCCAACAAAACCTTGCAAAAATGGATTTTGGATTGGTTATCTTTGTAGGATTATAAGATCAGATCAGATCGATCCTTCCTTCCTTGTTCTTCCATAATATACTCTCTTCTTTAGATACATCTTAGGTATCGTAGATAGATTGCTCCATCTTTGAAATTATGCAAATTTCTTTTGCAACTGAATTTTGATTGTTTGAGTAAGTACCATCGAAAAGTCAAAATTAATAAACATGGTTTAAGAATGTTTTAAGCAAACAATGTGTGAACAATAGTCTAGATGCTCTTCAATCAAGTCAACTTTAAAAAATGAGACAATTGCACTGGTGATTTGCATAGATGCGGTCGTTGCGACCAAGGACTAAAGAATGCGTGCCTAGAGAAGCTTCCTCCCAATCTTTATTCACAATCGCAAAGCAAGATCACCTCTGAAGAGAGAGCATGTTCTTTCTGTTTAATTAATTGTATATCGCAGACATGGTGACGTCACCTCCTAGACCGTTGCTGGCTGGTTGCCAGTCTCCACACGACGTTCAGGTCGGCTAGGAATTGAGAACACTAAACAACCTTGAATTAGAAGAATTAATATAAAACGCCAAATTATGAGAAAAGACTCTGGTTTATATGCTAGAAAATTAATTTGATTTTTTAGTCCAAATTTTTTAAACATAAAATCACCCCTCAACTTTTAAAAATAGCATAAACGAAGGGAACTAGCTTGAAGAAGCATATTCAAAACCCTCTCAAGACAGCTTAACATTTAGCTCAGTTAGTTTATTTATTTAGCTCAACCACACTTCGAACATATCAAAGTTAACTCGGTCTAACTATGTCTAGCACTCCCGTGATTTTTTTGTACCGATAAACCCACCTAATATAACCCAAACAATCTCCTCGTTTTAAATATACAATACGGAGTTTCAGCTCCCCCTCGATGCCACGTGTCACATTTAGATCGTCAATGTGCCAAATCGCCCCATTTGTTTCGCGGCCGTCTAATCGCAGGCGAGAGTTACATCCGACCGTCCATTAATTCTTTACATATAAAAGAATTTTTTTGGCGCATATCTCAACAGCGCGGGCACTTTGGCCGATTGGCTAGCTGAGGAAGCCACTCACCTGGGAGCCCGCGGTTCGAATCCCGCGTTCTCCCCTTTTTTCACCCTCTTTTCCCCGGGCTCGGCGTGCCGCAGGCGCGCTAGTAGATACAAAATCATAAGATGAGCCTCTCTGTAATGCCAAGTCATCATGCTCTCCCATCGCGCCACGTTGTCCATTAATTGTCCGGACCCTTTGATCAAGCACACTGAGTCGATCCAGTCATCTAGAGTTGAGCTGGACATGTTTGAGAAAAGCCCTTCATTTTTCATATTTTACATCCGTGTCCCAAAATCTTTGAGACCATTTGATCGACACATGGTTTATGTGTTTACAGCCCTTTACTAATTTCATAATTGATCAAGCACACTGAGTCGATCCAGTCATCTAGAGTTGAGCTGGACATGTTTGAGAAAAGCCCTTCATTTTTCATTTTTTACATCCGTGTCCCAAAATCTTTGAGACCATTTGATCGACACATGGTTTATGTGTTTACAGCCCTTTACTAATTTCATAATTGATTCGTGGTCCCATGCTAACCCTCCGGTTTGCACCTAGCACCCCGCCCAGCAAGTGCTACCCCCAACCCGCCCTCTCTCAGCATCTTACATGTAGCGACAGGGGAGTAGGCTAGTGTCGTGACCCCGGTACTTGTACAGGGAATCCAACACCATGAGACGATACTAATCCCAGGTTAGTATCTCATGATGGACAAATAGGCGGACATCATCGCGAATGTAAACATTAACTAGATAAAATAACATTTAAGGTATTAAAGGAGGCAACATTTGCCTTATTACAATACTGCAGGTGGCCCTGCTCAGTAGCACTAAATATTAAGAACGAAATAAACGACGATCAGAGTGACGACGAAGAATCGGCGATGACATCCAAGATTGACCCGGACACCATAACTAACCCTGCGCACCCTCGCTAGGATCCTCCTGATCCAGCTTGTAACCTAAATAACAAATATATCCGCGATAGGTATAGTGAGTACGCGGCTACCCAGCAAGCAATCCTTAACAATGAATGCAGGAGCAAGAGATGGATGGTTGTTTTTGCCAAAATAGCACCTATCTACTCAAATGTTTGTTTAAGCATTAATTATTCTGTTAACAAATGTGAACATTCTACTACACAAGATCCACAGGCACTCTCTGCCTACACTTGACCAAGGGGTGATCGAGCGGCTAAACAGGCACTCTCTGCCCACACATAACCCTATATAGGCGGTCATGCGGCACAGCGAAACGGGCACTCGCTACCCACACATGACCAAGAGATGATCATGCGGCACAATGAAACAGGCACTCTCTGCCCACACATGCCCAAGAGACGGACATGCGGCACAACAGAATAGGCACTCTCTGCCCACACATGTTCGGAGACGGACATGCGGCACAACGATACAGGCACTCTCTGCCCACACTTAACCAAGGATGATCAAGCGGCTCTACGGGTACTCTCTACCCACACATGACCAGGGAACGGTCATGCGGCACAAATCCTAGCACTTCGCCAACCCCACAAACACAATATTTTATTTGATCAATTTATTGTGAAAATCATCATGAAACCTTAGCTTCATAATGTACAATTTTATTAAAAGTGACTCATATTAATTACCCAAGCACATCTAAGCAACTATACAAAGGATAGGCTAGTAAATCACTAAGGGTTCGACAAATAAGGTTAGTACATATTAGTTGATGACTAATACGACTTTAGGATAGAAACTCACACACTAATCAGATTATGCATGCAATTAACAAATAAAGGTAAATAAGGATTTCGCAAACTAGGAAGCAATATGCATCTAGCTTGCCTTGGTAGAAGTCGGAGCTTTGGGTCACGCTGCTTCGGACAAAGACTCCACACAACGGTCGAAGGGGACTCACGTAGAAGCAAATAGCAAAAGAACCAACTTCAATACAGAAAAATAGTTTAATAAAAATTATAAAATTATAGGGGTGGCGGCTGCAGTTGGCCCTGATGACACGCGTCAGCCAGCTGCCTGCCCTCGAGATCGCCGGGCGATGTCGTGATGGCCATGGGAGCAAAGAAACCTTCTGAGGCGATAACTTGGGCTAGGGATCTCGGTTTTGCGCGCTCTTGGCAATGTTGGATTCGTCTCGACGAGATCCAGGACATCCTAGATGCTCACCGAAGCTTGGGTGTTGAAACTTGGCGGAATTTCTTCTGGAAGATTTGTGGAGGCTACAGGCTAGGGTTTTGCTGCTAGAGCTCCAACTTGAGGCTCCACGAGTTGTGAACAGCAAGGGGGGTCTTGGGAGGTTTATATAGTGCTGGGGAAGGGGTGGATTCGGCCAGGTTGGGTTGGAGGAGAATTAGAAAGTCTAAACCGACTCGGATTAGAATTCGGGACTTGCCGAATTAGGATCCCGACTTTCCAAGGAGGTTTGTGGCCGAAACTTGGTGAGCAGGTTATCTAGGGCTTCTAGAACACTCCTCTATTTTTGGAGAATTTTCGGATTAGTATTCCTCATGATTTCATGCAAAATACCTCCTAATTTGGGCCTTTTCGGGCTTAATCCGACTTTTCGGTAAACCCAAAAATTAGGAAAAGGTGAGGAGTGCGCTTAGGGCCTAGGACACTTGTTTCCACGGCTTTAGCCCAAATTCTAAGCAGGTCCATAAAATAGCCCATTGGACACATAAAATACTAGGTTTCGATGAATTTCGATAAGGATACCTAATGAAATTGAATGTACCTTAGTTTTTCTTTCCTTTAAAAACTTGGGACACCTAATAATTTTATTAGGATGTCACAGCTAGGGTATAAGCCCTAGCCGCTTCTCTCTTTCCTCCCTGGCGCTGTTGTCACCGCCAAACTTATCAGCCTGAACGGCCACTATTTCTCGTTCCAGCCTGAACGGCCACTATTTCTCGTTCTACCACTCAAAACGTAACAAATAGAGCCATTTTCTGTATCATCCCAAATATCGGTCCGTACAACCGGATGCCCGGAATTAGTAATTTCGTCCAAGATTTGTAGTACCATCTTGATCCACTCCTGCCCTCCCACAGTGCACTCATATACTCATTGTGTCTAACCTCCTCCCATAGGCGACGTTTGAAGCAGCGGTGGCGGCGACGGCTTGAAGTGGCAGCGGTGGCGGCGTGACGCTGCACGGGGCGGCGGAGCAGAGCGGCGCCGCATGGGGCGGCAGAGCAGAGCGGTGGTCGGGCGGTGCAGTGCAACGACGACTGAAGCTGAAGATCTTGCTTCAGTTGCTGATGTTGATGATGCGCCAATATTGGTAATGCAACATTGCAACCTACAACCAAACCTAGAGAAATAGATACATAGATGTTTGTGCCACCACCGGACCAAGATCTCCATGTGTATGTGCAAGATGCAACGAAGTAATTATATATTATTTCTATATGTCAATTTGTTGTTAGCTGTATGCCAGTTTGATCCCTACGTGTGTTGAACTTGAAGTCTTGAAATTGTTGACTGTCGAGTGTTGAATGTTTGATCCCTATGTGTGTCAGTTTGATACTTTTGAGTCTTTGATCCCTATGTGTATTGAACTTGAACCTGTATCAACATTTAATTAAGTTTGAACTTTGAATCTTATAATGTATCCATAGTTGGTGCCTCTACATGGGCTTCGGGTAACCAAATATGAACTGGTACCATATGCACTTTTACGGCAAAAGAGGCGAAAAAAGCAATCCATAAAAGGATTTGGCGCCGCTCACTAAATTCAGTGGTTAATAAAATTTGTAAATCGGTGGTTCCTGTTTGGAGAAGAATCAACAGAATAGCTAATAGCATCAAAATGTGCTAAATTGTTTGAATGATTTATGTTTGTCAAGGTTAATTTTGGTAAACATATTTCTATTTCCAATATTTGAATTATTATATTAAAAGTCTGAAACAATATGCAGTAAAGGACCGGTACCAGAATGTTTCCTCCCAATACCAAAATCGGAATGGCCACCGAAACAATATTGATAAGTTACTCACCGCCACGCCCTCTCGCCAGTGGCAGAAACTTTCAAGTCACCCTCCTCTCCGATGTCGTCTCCTCCTCCTCTCATCGGTCCTACCTTCTTCCATGCCATCTTGCTCTTTGACTTCCTCACCATGATGTTGCTGCCTCCTTTTCTCGTCGGTCTTGCCTTCTCCTTGCACCACCCCACTGCCTTGCTAGCCAGCGACCACACCACCTCGCCAGGCCAACATCGGTGCTGCCTCCTTGCATGAATCTTCAACCGATTTGTGTTCTGTTGGCGTGTTTCAGCTGATAGGTTTTCTGGGACCTGATCCGGTGGTTTGGCGGTGGGGGTGTGCGTAGTCGGATCACTCCTCTTCTCTCGCTTACGGCTCAAAGCTCCAAAACAAACGCTAAGGGTTTACCTAGGTTCAGGCCCCCTAATCGGGTAACAGCCCTAATCGAGCTCCAGCTCCTTGCAAAGTATGAACGGGCTAGTTTTTTAGGGTCCGATCTCAGGATCGAAATTTCGGAACCCCCTACAGATGCACCCCCCAGCCCTTATATACCCGGGCTGGCGTGGGTTACAACGTGCTACACAGCACACATTTAATGGTCCTACCACTATAGCCATCATTCTTGCGGCGTTAGTCCTTGCTGCCGTCGCTCCTGTCAGCTTAGATGAGACAAAGCAGCCCACCTACCCCTAACGCCTTTCTTGTCACCCCGTAGCTGGTACAAACGAGACGGCTGTGGTGACAGCCACCGTGTAGTTGACATCATTTAGCGGGACGGGGGCAATCATATTGTCAAAGCCCCGCCCGCTCCGTCCAGAGCGGTTCCGTCATATTAATTGCTCCAGATTCGGTGTATCTCGACAAAATCCTTAGCAAGGAAGCCTCCCTGCACCTTCGTCATGTGTCCTTGATAGTGGGGCCCTCGTGCCCCTGCTGCCCTAACGCTCTTGCCCGACGCCTGTGTACCGGGCACCACGCGTCTTGGTCGCCCGACGCCTAGGGCCTGCTCGCCCGCTTGTGCGCCGGGCGCCACGTGCCTGAATCATTGTTTGAACTTCTATTTGTCTAAAACCAGACTTTGATCTATTTGGGCTCGATATTCCCTTGTACAGCACACTTCCTACTTGGATGCTGGCCCCACCTAGCGGCGATGCGGGGGCACACCCCGGTGTAGAATACACCGACATGATCCTTTATGTGTTCTGTCTGGTGGAGTTACCAGCTATCCCTAGACTAGTGAATCCCCAATCTCTCTTCACACGGGTGTTGCAAGCAGCGGTGGTAGCGACGGGCACAGGTTGGGAGCATACTTGTACATTATACCGATATTAGTTGAAAAAACAGAGGTTGGGTTACACGAACCTAGTCAACGTAGTAATTCGTTAACATTGAACAAAAATGTACACTTCCACACTCCAATTTTTTGGATCCGAATTTCACACATATTTTGATTTCAAACCAGGCTACCAAGCAGACATTTAGTTTTTCAGGGCAGCATCGAATTGACAACGACGGAAGTTAGTCAAGTTACGTACTCAGCAAAACTATTCTTATACCAATAAACTAAAGTTGATTCAGAGCATACACTGTTTATTATTGAAGCTAGCTCAACGGCTTAATGCTCGTGTATACTTTTTGCAGTGGATAGAAAGCTTAATTTCATCCATGGTGAAGGACATAAACCCACCATATATGGCAAGAATTAACAATCAACTTCTGCAAATCAAGCATGCATGCCCCTTGAGAACAATTCTCATGGAATATTCTTCTTTTTATTTTAGTTTCTGTTTTTGGTTTGGGTTTTCTGAAAGTGATGTTCACAAAAGGTCGCCAAAAAGCATTTGCATGCTACATCACTGAAGATGACTTCACTAGCTTTATATTTTTTTTTGCCACTAAAATAATTAACTCTTTTCTGGCTGAGCCTTTATCAGCCATCAGAAGTCACATCACCTGATACCTTACACACGCTTTTGGGAAGTAATGAGGTTAATTTATTATTATATACGGAGTGTACATGGAAGAACTGTAGCAGTCAAGAGTGTAGAAAGGCAGCAATTGAGCTACATTATTTACCGATGAATTTCTTCTAGGAGCATGGCCACGTTTATGTTAATCCGATTAATCTGAACCACAAATTAACTGTCCCATCATGTGGGGAACACCATGTGGAATTTAGGAGAAGACAAAAATGTGCCTATTCTTTGGTCCCAAGGTAACTTGACACATGCAAAATCATAATGCCATGTTGAGTTTTTACCACTCGAAACAACGCTGCTCGCAAATTTGCCACTTGAAAATTGACGCTCGCAAAAATACCACCGCAAACAATTTCCGCTCACACATTTACCATTCCGAGGCATTTTCTCCTAATACACAAGCCACATACGCAACAAATACAAGAAAAATACGTGGGCCCACATGTCATCCTCTTCTGCACCCTGACCCCGAGAGCCAGAGCCACACAAAGCTACTGGACGGCGGCGTGGCGACGCAATGAGCTTCAGCGCCGAGAGCATAGCATGACGACAACGGCAAGCAAATGGGCGGGGCGCGGCATGAGCTCGGCGACGAATAAGAAGAAGAATTCAGCGACGGCGTAGCTTCGGCGACAGCGATGGTCTTGGCCTTCAGAACTGCAAGATGCCCACCGGTGAAGAAAGAAGAGAGAGGAAGGAAGGAGGAGGAAGAAGAGAATGACATGTGGGCCCACGTATTTTCTTCGTATTTGTTGCGTATTTGGCTCGAGTATTAGGTGAAAATACCCCGAAATGGCAAATGTGCGAGCGGAAATTGTTTGCGGTGGCATTTATGCGAGCGTCAATTTTCGAGTGGCAAATTTGTGAGCGGCGTTGTTTGGAGTGGTAGAAACTCAATTTTCTCGGGGGGAGGGGGAGGGGACCAACAACCCGTTTAAGCCCTAATTGACGGCTTCCATCCCCACTATCGTTCTACCATCGATGGCGGCTACGGGCCTCTTCCCTGCCTCTCTTTCTCCTTTCTCTTTCCTTTCCCTACTCATACATCTTAATTTGGGCATCACTGGCAAGCCGATCCTCGTCGTCCGTTGCAGCTGGGCCTGGCGGAGCAAACAGACGACAACGACAACGTCAGCGCCGGCAGCAGGTTGCTCCATGCCATTTGCCACCATGTTGGCCTTCGCGCCTCCAAGGACGTGGCGCTCGTCTCCTTGGTGGAGGGCTTCGTCGGTCGTTGATCTATGCAGTGTGCATCACGCGCGAGGAGGTAGCGGTGGAGGTATAGTGGATGGAGCCAGTGGCATAGCGGTGGACTTCGGTGGTGGCTAGGCAGGTTGGTGGCCGGCGGTCGACGTCTAGATCTAGTAGGGGGCTTGTCCCGATGGCGTGGCGGTGTGGTCGCGTCACCCGGCTGCCTTGTAGTATGGCTTCAGGAGACAATGCGTTGAGCGAAAGCCTTGCCCTTTTGGACTAACACCATTGACGTTGTTTCCTTCTTGGAGGAATCATTGTGCGTTCACTTCCTCTCTAGGTAAAAACCCTAGTTGCGGGCAAAGACGACAACGACAGTCTTTCACCGTCGCTCCCTAATTGGATTCATCGCTGCGACCCTTTCCTCCACGCTGTTGGTAGGCCGTTAGTCGGAGTGCCTACGCTTTGGCCACCACGCGTTGTTTGGAGTATTGGCGTGTCGGTGTTCTCTTTCCGGGAGGCTTCTTCCGGTGTGTGTCTATGCTCGTCGCTTTTTTGGTCATTAAAAGTTATGATAGAAGTATCCTATTTATATAGTGAAGGTAGGATACGAGTTCGACTTTAACACGATCTTTCACTGTCTATTACAACTCAAAGTCTATATAATCTATCTGTACATATATTTGACACCAACCATACCAACACTACTACCACCATGGACCGTTTTTTTCCAATAGCGAATGGATTCCATAAAACATGGACAAGTGACTTCAAACCGATCATTCTCGGGGGAAAAAAATTTGGTGTACTTGTGCATGTATATACGCACTCCAACGCATCACGCGTCCATAATAACAATATGAAGTACTAATATTGTACTTGATTAGATCACGAGGCCCAACACAAGAATGCTCGTACGGACGTAGATTACATCACACTGGCGACGTATGTGGTGGATCAACATCGTCCAAAGAAAATTTTATGCGAGGGGTTCGCGGTGTGACGAGAGATAAAGGGGCGCGAAATGACAGGAAAAATGGCAGCCATTCGAAGGCACACACGGCTGCAGATGCCACCACGTTTGGTGCGTTGCGAGCTTTCGTTTACACACGGCTGGCACTGCTCCATCACACACCATGCAACAATTCATGGTGGACTGATGGGCATGTGTGTTCTCTAGCATCTTTGGATGGCCGTTTATACATGCATGGGCTTAGAGTTTGTTTTATGACTTGCTTGTTTCATATCAATGTTGAGTTGTGTTTTACCGTAGTAAATTTATGACCCACTCGAAATACGTTTTAAAAAATTCAAAAATTATGAATAAAATATTTTGCGAACTCTAAGAAGAACTATTTAAAACCCCACAAAAATAACTACAAAATATTACAACATTTGGCATATACAAAAATAACAAATTTTCATTTAATTTAATCTGAAACAAACAAGGCCTGTACTTTCATCTTTCTTTTTTATTTGTCGTCGTTGACTTCTAGACATGCTATTTAATCATTCGTCCTAGTCAAAAAAACTATTTAAGTATTATTTATTTTGTTATGATTTGTTTTATCATTAAATATACTTTAAAATGACTTATAAATTAACGGCGACAAATAAAAAAGAATGGAGAACGGAGGGAGTAATTAATTTTGGTATTTGATAACTTAGCTTGTGCTTATAATTTGTTTTTGCCGATATTGTTCTGGTGAGCGGATGCCACACAGTTAATAAAGAGAACATGGTTGCTTAATTCTACTGTAGAAACAAGCCAAAGAAATTATACAAGAAGAATCCCCTAGCACAAATGGGTAGAATTTCGAAGAATATATAAAAAGAGAGGAAACAGAGCATATACTAGCTAGAAACGATGTATTGAAAAGTCTGTATATGCAGTATAGCATGTTTAAAAATAACTGGTACAAACCGATGTTTAAACATAGTGCTCTAATTATACTATCTGTCATTATGCACAAGCAAGCATAATCGCAATCTAGCGAGAGAGAAAGAAGTGCGAGTGCTCACACAAATCCCCAACGAGCTTATAGCCTAGCTTGTTTGTTTTAGGTTAAATTTGAGTTGAGTTTTACGTCATCAAATTTATGACCTACTCAAAGGAAATTTTAAAAAATATATAAAAGTATAAAAAATTATTTTACAAACTCTAAAAAGAACTACTTGAAACCCTAAAAAAATGACTACAAACTATTACATCATTTGGCTTATATAAAAAAGACAAATTTTTATTTCATTTCATTTCATTTCATTTAATCTGAAACAAACAAGGCCTATATATATCATACAAGAAAATTTTAGAAGCACACCAAAAAATATAGCAAATAGAAAAAACAATTTTGCTCAATCGTAGACAATGCGTTTCGAGCAAGTAAGATGGCATTTTTCTATTTACCTGGATTCATCACCCCTGTCATTGTCTTTTTCGTCTTCAACAGTTGCCCTCGCCACAACCGAGCTGCTAGGTTATGTTTGGGGGTGGGTTCCCCCATGCTCTTTGGTTTTAGACGGAGGCCAGGTCAGAGGCGTTCCGACGATGAGGGAATTGTGGTGGGGACGATGAGGCGTGGTGGCGCTGTTAGAGCTGTGGGAGTGATTGAAGGTGGTTGGATGGCAATAGTGCGGGATTTCGATTATGGCGGTGAGGCGATGGTGGGCTGAGCGATAAGGTGGCGAGGATGCCATTAGCTGTGGGTAGGTGGGGCGGCGGCGACGATGGAGGTGGTGTGCCGAGCAGTTTGGAAAGGCAGGAGAAGACTGTTGTGGAAGAAAAAGACAAAGGAGGAAGAGGAAAAAGGGGAAGAAGCAGGAGCCAGCGAGGTAATTTTTTTTTTTTTCTGGAAAAACACAGCCGCTCCGAAAAAGAACCCTCGGGTAAAATCTCTTCCGAATCCGATCCACCACGCATCCCAACCACACACGAGACACGACACAAATCCCCCCGCCTCTATTTAACACCACCTACCCACCGTCTGCGGCGCCCGCCTCCCAAACGACACCGCCACCGCCACCGCCACCGTCACCACCTCACCGGAGAAGAGGAGAGGAGAGAGAGAGGAAAAGGGAGAGAGCGTTGGGCGGGATCGCCGGAGGCTTCCAGGGCCTCGCTGCGCACCTTCCCCTGTGGGCAGTCTCGGAGTTGAAAGTCATCACGGCTAGCGTTGCAGCCCTCCGGCGCGGCCCCGCTGCTGCGCAGGTGGAGCCCACGGCCACCATCGCCTCCGCCGTCGCCTCCAGCCCCGCCCCGCACGGCGGCCGCGGGGCCCTCCCGTCCGCCGGCGGCAGCCCGTCAGACCTCCTCTTCCTCGCCGGCGGCGGTCGCGCCCTCGTCTGAGCCGCTCACCCCGCAAATCCAACCTCACCACCCCCGTGATTATTATTCCTAACAACAGCCATAGCATCCACTGACCCCGAGAACCCGAGAAACAGAGAGGATTCGAAGCAGAACAAGAATAGATGGAGATGAAGCTGACGATCAAGAGGGTGCCGACGGTGGTGTCCAACTACCAGGAGGAGGGCGCCGGAGCCGGCGGCGAGCGCCCAAGCGGCGGATGCGGGAGGAACTGCCTTGGAGATTGCTGCTTGCCCGGTGAGCCTTCCATGAATCTAATGTCCTTTTTTTTTTCCCAAATTCACAGCAAAAGCATGCGGCTGTAGCGTTAGATTTTTATCTTGTTTTGTCCTGTTAGGTTGTGCTCTCTCTCTCTTTTAGGAGCTCATGGGATCCACAGAGATTAGGATAATGCTTTCTTTAGTCCTGATTTGTGATTCGTCAAGAACAAATGGAGCTTTGTATGGTAAAAAACGGAATCTTTGTTGTGTTCCACGAAAGCTGCGATCTAAAACAATTGCTACTATAGTGCCAAGTGCCAACAACGGTAGGAAAGATGTTCATTTTCTTCTTTAATTTTTTTATTATTTTACACCTATGGTTAAAAAAATTGTCACCGTGGGTGTTTTTGGGCTTGCCAGATTTATCTCCAGCTTGTTAGGATAAAAATAGGAGCAGCAATTTTTCTTGCATGCTTGAGAGAATAGCTTAAATAGGATAAAAATAGGAGAAGCATTTTTTTTTTCATGCTTGAGAGAATCTGAGGGAATCTGTAGAGTGAACTTCTAAAGTTTCGCATTTCTCTGCGTGAATTTTTGTGGAGATAACGTTTTCTTTCCATTTGTTGAGCAGATTCCAAACTTCCCCTTTACGCTTTCAAGGCAAATCCGGCAAAGCTGCCTTCCCAAGAGGATGCTGCCCCCACCGATTTTTTCATCAATCTCCTCCTTGGCCAGGTATAGAAGCTAAACACCGCCAATATTCCTTTATAGGCTGTTTGGTTGTCTTCTCAATTGAACCAGGCTGTATGAGCTGAGCCAGACTGGTTGGAGCCGGGTTGAGATGATGCAAATGATTGTTGTTTGGTTAGATGTATGAGATTGTACAGGCTGCGTAGATATGTTGTTTGGTTGACTGCACTAAAGAGAGAATGGCATGAAGAAATTCAAAAGAGGGATGAAACATATTAAAAAAATAAATTCTAGAAAATCAAAATAACAAAAAATGAAATACGACAATAAAAAATTCAAAAGAAAGTCTCATAAATAAATAAATTCAAAAATGAAAATTTTAAACTTTTGAAATTTATATGGCAAGTGTGGTCTAGTCTTGTTCAAAAAAATATCAATAACCCATTTTTGAAATCTGTTAGGTAATCGAAAATATCGAAAATACTAACCAAAAGATATAGCGAAAAAATAAATCAAATGTGTTGCGTATGTGGTTGTGTTGCTGCATCTGTGGAGCCTGGCTCTTAGGAAACGCCCAATTTGATCGTATCTCCAGAGCCTGGCCCGAAGGGGGTAATTGCATCTGGAGAGCCTGGCTCAGATGGGTGAGAAGACAACCAAACACCCTAGTTTTGTATCTGTAGATGCAAAACTCCTTCGATGCAGGTAACCAAACAGCCTATTAGTGTAATACTCCATATTACTAAACTGCGCTGGCTTTTAGGAAAGGCACTGAGGTAGGTAGTGAATATTTGCCAATCTAGTGAGACATGATAGCCTACCAGCCGAATATGCAATCACTAGTTGAAGTGCATACATATTTGTCATGTAAGCTGAATGCGAGTCTCTTGAGGAGCACCCATGCACTCGTTTAAGAGTAATATTCTTCAAGTGTGAGCATCCAACATGCATGCATAAGCAATAAGCATACATCCACTTCTTAGGGTTGTTTACGCTGCACACTTTTGTGTTCCCACGCTGGTTATAAATCATATATGTGTAAAGTTATTAGTACTCTAGTGAAGCTTGCACATGTCTACCGTTTAGCTAACTGCCAGTTATCTGCCAAATAACATTTGTAGTGAGGTATAATTGAAGTAATTAGCGAATAAACAGACAATCACATCCAAAAGTCCAGAAGTTGTATGCCTATTGGAGTGTTCAGAGTGCACTGCTATGCCACATTGGACATTACCATGTAACATTAAGAAATAAAGCTGCAATATTCTTACTTTTATTCCAATATTTGAAGCAAGTATTAGATAGAATACATGTGTGGTGCATGCATGTAGCTAGTTAATAACTTGCTATACTTAGTTGAATTTTTTTGAGTTCCATATTTGGTTCTTATTGTACCATTGTTGCAGTGGGAGGACAGGATGATCCGAGGTTTTTTCCGGTATGATGTCACTGCCTGTGAGACCAAGGTGATCCCTGGCAACCTTGGGTTTGTTGCACAACTCAATGAAGGGCGCCATCTCAAGAAGCGTCCTACTGAGTTCCGTGTGGACCGTGTGCTTCAACCATATGACCCTGTGAAGTTCAACTTCACGAAAGTTGGCCAGGAGGAGGTGCTCTTCCAATTTGAGAATGGTGGTGGTGATGACAGCTACTTTTTGAAGAGTGCCCCAATCACTGTTGCTGATAGCGCTCCCAACGTTGTTGCAATCAATGTACATCTTTGTCAACCGTAATCTATTTCATTTCCAACTTATTTGTTCTTTGTGCTAACACATGTTTTGGATGATTTGCAGGTGAGCCCAATTGAATACGGCCATGTTCTTCTCATTCCCCGTGTTTTGGACCGCCTGCCCCAGAGGATTGACCAAGAGAGCTTGTTGCTTGCACTGCATATGGCGGCTGAGGCCGCTAGCCCATACTTCAGGCTTGGTTACAATAGTTTGGGTGCCTTTGCCACCATCAATCATCTCCACTTTCAGGTATTATACCTCATGTGGCATCTAAGTATACTTTTAACATACTTTGCTAATTGAATCTAAGTAATTAGTACTGTCTGGACAATAGTATTGCATTACTGTATCCACTTGTACTCCTTTGGTAAAACATAAATCATCCAACATGCATGATTTGAATATCTCTGTTTTGCATGGAGATATGGGTGTTCATAGTGATAGTGAACTCTGGATCATATGCATGAATTTTTTGGGACTGTGCCTGATGTATCTAGTTCTGTTAAGTTATGGTTTCCTTGCTTCAAAAGGGTGACACAGATACATGAAACGTAGGATTCATATTTTTATGAGACAAAAATTAGTTCAGACATTGTGCGCTTGGTCTGAGTGATTAGCTGAGTATTCATTCTGCTTATAGCATATTTCAGTATTCTGATTACCATTGTATAGTAACACATGTTGTTTCTTTTCATCACAGGCGTACTACTTGAATGTACCTTTCCCTGTTGAGAAGGCAGTTACCCAGAGGATCCCCCTTGTGGAGGGCATGATGAAGAGTGAAGTGAAGGTGTCCAAGCTGATGAACTACCCTGTGAAAGGATTGGTTTTTGAGGAAGGCAACACCCTGAACGATCTGGCAAGTGTGGTTTCCAGTGCTTGTATTTGGTTGCAGGACAACAATGTGCCTTACAATGTGCTTATTTCTAACCGCGGCAGGAAGATCTTCCTCTTTCCACAGGTAAAATCCATGATTGCATGATTTTCTTATCACTAGTACAAGAAGTTCGTGTTTATGAGTATTTTAACATATACATATCATTACGCATCATTGTCACCTAACCACCTAAGTGATTCTAGTGAACTTTTGCTTGTACCCGTAAGTGAAATGTTGGATGTAAACTATTTTGGACATACTAATCTACAGTTCTGTTAAATATTTGGCAATGCTGGCAATTTCTTTCCAATGTTTAATATACTGTATCTACTTCTAAAATGCAGTGTTATGCTGAGAAACAGGCTCTGGGTGAAGTGAGCCAGGAACTACTGGACACGCAGGTGAACCCTGCTGTGTGGGAGATCAGTGGCCACATTGTACTGAAACGGAGGAACGACTATGTGGAGGCATCAGAGGCTTCTGCATGGAGACTTCTTGCCGAGGTTTCCCTATCGGAGGAACGCTTCGAGGAAGTGAAGGCCTACATGTTTGATGCTGCTGGTCTCGTTCAGTCTGACGAAGAGGAGGACGTGAGCGAAGGTGAGGATGCTGCCTACGTGTCTGTCCCTGTTGCTCCTCCAACTGTTGCAGAAGGCTGCCTCGTCCTTCAGTAAGACAATACAACAGGTTGTCGTCCGAGTAAACGACGCATACCCGTTGCCGTCTAGTCAGTCAATGGTTGCCTTTCCTCGCCATAGTTGTGGTTCCTGCTGGTCTTAATAAGGGTTTATGTGATCATCTTGTAAAAAAAAAGAGGATTTATGTGATCAAACTGCCTGGTGTATGTGTGTGTCCTGTAAGCTACTTGCTCCTGCTTCTGTGTCCTCTATTGCTCCCTTGTGGAGACTCTGGTATTCAGTACTCTGCAAATATTTAGCAGAGAACTATGTGTACTGTTTCGGTTGCTTAGCGCCGAATTAAATATGAAGAACCTTGTTAAATATCCGCTCCTTGCTTCTACTCTGGATTACTTGCAACGTTTCACTTTGTTATTGTTGCTTTGATGCTAATGTGTCATGGTAACAAACATGATGGGAATACCGGCGGTTTAGAATTGCTTGATGTGGCAAGGATGATTCTGATAATTAGCTAGCGACTATAGAACGCTATACCATTGAAACGATATAGCGAGCGTCGTTGATTTGAAACGATATAGCGAGCGTCGTACTAGGATTCAGTGTTACTAGATATTTGATGATACTATATCATTTCGGTGATCTATGCTAAGATGTAGAATTGTGAGATGTGGTAAAGATGATTCTAATAATTAGTTAGCAGCTATAGAACGCTATACGATTGAAATGGTATAGAAAAATCATTGAGTAGTATAGCAAGTATCACTGAGTAACATGGATTCAGTGTCGCTAGATATTTGATGATACTATATTCATTTCAGTGGTCTACGTTAAAGTGTGGGGTTGACGCCTTGGAATTACCTACATGTTTGATGCTAATAAGGACGAGACTACAGATCGGATGTCCAATCATTAATTAAAAAACGGACTGTGTTGCGTTGAATCTAAAACGTTGAAGTGTTTTGATCGAAATGTTGCATATTTTTGAATCAAAATGAAGAAAATATTGCAGTTGGTAGAACCGAATCATTGTAAACGACAAACCCAGATAATGCAATGGGTAGAGCCGAATGTTGCAACCGACGAATCCAAATGTTTCAATAGGTAGAACCAAAATGTTGCAACAGATAAAATTAAATGTTTCATTAGTAAAACTAAATGTTGCGCCAGGCAAACCTAAAAGTTTTCAGTAGGTCAGAACCAAATGTTTCAACATGCAGACTCAAATATTGCAGTGGGTAGAAACGATTGTTGCAACAAGCAACCCAAAATGAGTTAAGTGAGTGGAACCGAATGTCGGAACGGGTGAACCCAAATATTTCAGTAGGACTAAGTAAAATGTTGCAACACATGCAAACCTATACTTGCACAAGAGAAAACGAGATGTTGCGGTACTCAAATGATGATGTTTCATGCAAAAAATGGGGATCATCTTCTTCCCTATATTTAACCATCTCCTTTTAAAATCCGGTCATCTCCAAATCACAACCATCTATGTAACAGTACAACGATCATTTTACCTTCACTTTAAAAGGTGGACGATGGTGCTCGTGGGATGTGCTTCATGGTCTCTCCCGAACACCCGGTTTTAGGGCCTTAGTCGTCTTAGAATTGTTGGGCCTGGCCCATTTAATATCTAAATAATTCCTGAAAAATCTCAAAGGCCCATGTATGCATGAGGCATGTGAAATTTCTTTAGTACCATATTGCTAGTGGGAGGAGTGGAGGATATGCTTAATTAGTGGAGCTGCTTAATTAGTGGAGCTTGCTCCCTCTCATTAGAGAATGTGATGGGAAAGAGAAATAGAGAATCACACGCGCTCGCTCTCCTCGCCGGGCTCGGGCCGGGGCGGCGAGTGCGCACGGCACCTGCGTGAATGGTCCGCCGAAACCGGACCCTTGTGCTGGCGGACCCTCGTGCTTTCGCAGATGCAGCCTCCTTTTGCAGTTTTATTTCTTTTGCTCTCCGGATTTTGCGGGTCAGATATGGAATATACAAATCGTGTTGGACTCGGTCACGACCCGTTTCGCGATCCGTTTGCCTCACGTGTTTTGCTATATAAATCTGCCGCCGCACCGTCCAGAGGGATCAGATTAGATCGACCTAGGGTTTGCCACCTCCCTCTGCTGCTCCGCCGCTTCGGTTCTTCCCGTCCGTCTTGCGGCGCCTTGTCGTTCGGGAGAGCGGGTCTCGGAACCGTTAAGCCTCAAGCTCCTGCCGGGTAGGGCGAATCAGTTTTTAGGAAGCGCTTCGGCCTTGATCGCTCATTTTCTTCTTCCGCTTCGTGAGGACTTCTTCCACTACGCCGTCGCGATCTGCGTCGGCACCACCTTCTCGAACACGGCGTCAGATTCGGAGAACCAGAACCAAACCTCGCCGCAACTCGTACCGTACGACGACGACGACCAAGTCCAGTAAGTCATTACTTTTGCGAGTACACCAGAGAGATATATGTGTAGTTTTCTGCATGTGTATCTAGGTTGTGCTTCTGTGACTTCAACCTGTTTTATCTATCTCTCAGACGTTGTGCATGTTATATCTCTTGATTAAAAATAAACCTGAAAGTGCTAATTATTCCAACAATCCAAAAACCTTATTCTAGGCACTTTGGTTTATCGATGGCTCGTTTTGCTGATGCTCTGAAACCGGAGAAATTCGGTGGAGTAAATTTCAAGAGATGGCAAGTAAAGGTGCAACAGAATGGTAGCGACTATGAACGATATCTTGGGTAAAGGATGGCAAACCAGAGGAAACCCTAACTCCTGAAAAGGAGAAAGAGTTCCAGGAGGCCACCACACTTTTCCGGGGTGCAGTTCTTAGTGTGCCTTCTGACCGTCGTGTGATGTGTATATGAACATCACAGATCTGAAAAAAGATCTGGATCGTTGAATAATAAATTGGTGCATCGTATTAGCGATGAATCGTATGTCATGGAGCGATACCACGACTTCAAGATGGTTGATAACCGCTACGTTGTCGAGCAGGCTCATGAGATCTTGGTCATTGTGAGGGAACTCGAACTCCTTAAGTGCAAATTACCCGATAAGTTTGTGGTCGAGGCATTATTGCTAAGTTACCTCCTTCAGCGGAGAAACTTTGCCACGTCTCTAAAACATAAGAGACAAGAGATCTCCGTTGAGGGTTGATCGCGTCTCTAGATGTTGAAGAGAAAGCTCGCTAAAGATGCACCGGGAAAGGAGTCGAGGGACGATCCAGCGCCAATGTTGTCCAAAGAAGATGGTAAGAACAAAGGAAGAATAAAATCAAGCAAACCACGCATTCAAGAAAAAAGTTGAACAAGGATGAGATGCCTTCTTTGGATTTGCGGTGAGGTTGGGCCTTTGGGCTAAGAAGTGTCCAAACCGCAAAGACAAAAAAGGTAATCTGGGCGGACTTCAAAGCTCATCAATGTGACCATTGGCAACACCGCGAGGGAACCGATGGGTATGTTTTACCTCTTCGTTCTTTCAATGAATCGGTCTACCAATTGGTGGATTGATCTTTGGGGCTAATGTGCATGTGTGTTCGGCGTTTCTATGTTCACTTCTTATCGTGCAAATACGGTTCAACCATTTTGATGGGGAGCGGGTCCAATGCTTCTGTTCTTGGTCTTGGCATGGTAGATCTGAAGTTTACTTCGGGAAAGATCGTGCAACTGAAGAACGTGCAGCATGTCCCCTCAATCAATAAGAACATGGTCAGCGGGTCCCTTCTTTGCAAAGATAGGTTTAAAGTGGTGTTTGAGTCCAACAAGGTAGTCTTGTCGAAACATGGTTTGTTTATTGGCAAAGGTTATGAGTGCGGAGGCTTGTTCCGTTTCTCTCTTTCTGATTACTGTCATAAAGTTGTGAACCATATTTGTGATCATGCTATTGAGAGTGAGGCTGATGTTTGGCACTCACGTTTATGTCATGTTAATTTTGGTTCTATGTCTCGGTTTGCGGGTATGAGTTTAATCCCTAAATTTTCCACTGTCAAAGGTTCTAAGTGCCAAACTTGTGTGCAATCAAAACAACCTCGTAAGCCTCATAAGGCCGTCGAGGAGAGAAATTTGGCACCTCTAGAGCTCATACATTCTGACATTTGTGAGATGAATGGTATGTTGACAAAGGGTGGAAAGAGATATTTCATGACTCTGATTGATGATGCTTCTAGATATTGCTATGTGCATTTATTGAAAACTAAAGACGAGGCTCTAGACTTCTTTAAAATCTATAAGGCTGAGGTTGAAAACCAATTAGACAGGAAAATCAAGAGACTTAGGTCGGATCGTGGTGGAGAGTATTTCTCTAGTGAGTTTGACTTATTTTGTGCGGAACGTGGAATTATTCATGAGAGGACGCCTTCCTATTCACCCCAATCAAACGGGGTGGCTGAAAGAAAGAACCGCATCCTAACTGACTTGGTGAATGCCATGTTAGACACTGCGGGTTTATCTAAGGCATGGTGGGGGGAGGCCGTGTTGACTGTATGTCATGTTCTGAATAAAGTCCCTGCAAAGAATAAGGAGAAAACCCCATATGAAATATGAAAGGGGAGAAAGCCATCACTTTCTTATCTGCGCACTTAGGGTTGTTTGGCGAAAGTCAATGTGCCAATCACAAAGAAGCGCAAGCTTGGGCCTAAGACGATGGATTGTGTCCATCCGGTTATGCTCCTCGTGGCGTTGGCGATGATTTTTGGTAATAAGATCAGAGGTGTCTGACATGTCTGTTGGCACGATCGTGGAGTCTAATGATGCTACTTTCTTTGAGAGCATCTTTTCTATGAAAATTGAGCATAGCAGTTCTGGTAAATCTAGTGAGATAATTCCCAAACCTACTACTCAAATTGAATATCCTGAACCAACACCTGAGGAAAATCCTGAGGAGGATGACGGTGAGGCTCCGAGAAGGAGCAAGAGACAGAGGATTGCAAAATCCTTTGGTGATGACTTCACTGTGTACCTCGTGGATGATACTCCCACGTCGATTTCAGAAACGTTTGCATCCCCTAATGCAGACTACTGGAAAGAGGCGGTTCGTAGTGAGATGGATTCCATTCTTGCGAATCAGACTTGGGAACTCACAGAACTACCTATGGTTGTAAACCTGTAGTGTGTAAATGGATATTTAAGAAGAAGCTTAAGCCTAATGGTACTATTGAAAAGTATAAGGCTCGGCTTGTGGCCAAGGGTTATACCCAAAAAGAAGGCGAAGATTTCTTTGATACATATTCACCTGTGGCTAGATTGACTACAATTCGTGTACTACTTTCCTTGACTACCTCATATGGTCTTATTGTTCATCAAATGGACGTTAAGACAGCTTTCCTAAATGGAGAGTTGGACGAGGAGATCTATATGGATCAGCCTGATGAGTTTGTAGTAGAAGGTCAAGAAAGCAAGGTGTGTATGTTATTGAAATCTCTGTATGGCCTGAAACAAACTCCTAAGCAATGGCATGAGAAGTTCGACAAAACTTTAACTTCTGCGGGCTTTGTCGTGAATGAGGCCGATAAATGTGTATATTATCGGTATGGTGGGGGCCAGGGCGTTATTTTGTGTCTCTATATGGATGACATATTAATTTTTGGGACAAATCTTGATGTGGTTCACGAGGTCAAGTCTTTCTTGTCTCAAAATTTTGATATGAAAGATATAGGAGAGGCTGATGTAATCTTGAACATCAAGCTACTGAAGGGTGAGGATGGGATCACTTTATCACAGTCCCATTATGTGGAAAAGGTTTTGAATCGCTTTGGCTTTGCTGATTGCAAAACTTCTCCAACACCCTATGATCCTAGCATTGTGCTTCGAAAGAACAAGAGAATTGTTAGAGATCAGTTGACTTACTCTCAAATCATCGGTTCACTCATGTACCTAACTAGCGCTACAAGGCCAGACATCTCGTTTGCTGTTAGCAAGTTGAGCCGGTTTACTTCTAATCCGGGAGATGATCATTGGCGAGCACTCGAAAGGGTAATGCGCTACTTGAGAGGTACTACAAACTTTGGCTTGCACTATACGGGTTACCCAACAGCGCTGGAAGGGTATAGTGATTCCAATTGGATATCTGACGCTGATCATGAGATAAAGGCCACAAGTGGATATGTGTTCACTCATGGTGGCGGAGCAGTCTCGTGGAGGTCTTGCAAACAGACTATCTTGACACGCTCAACAATGGAAGCAGAATTGACTGCTTTGGACACGGCCACTATTGAAGCAGAGTGGTTGCGTGAACTCTTGATGGATCTTCCGGTGGTTGAAAAGCCGATTCCGGCTATCCTTATGAACTGTGATAATCAAAAAGTGATTGTCAAGGTGAACAGTTCTAAGGACAACATGAAGTCCTCAAGACATGTGAAAAGACGACTGAAGTCTGTCAGGAAATTGAGAAACTCCGGAGTGATAGCGTTGGATTATATCCAAACGGCTAAAATCCTGGCAGATCTTTTTACAAAGGGTTTATCACGGTGTGTGATAGACAATGCATCGAGGGAATTGGGTATGAGACCCACGTGAGTTACACCATAGCGGTAACCCACCCTATGTGATCGGAGATCCCGTGAATTAGGTCCTGGGGAAAAACAAGCTATTGGTTAGCTGGATGAGAGTATACCCTAACCCATTTCATGTGAGATGCAATACTCTCGAAATCTGTATGGTGGGTTGGCATTTGCCTTAATGTTGTTCTGTTTGCTTTAATTAGCGAAGATGTCATCCTACAGAGCATCTTGAAAGAACACACCTATATAAGCCCGACTGTTGGAAGTCGCAGTCTATGAGACTTGGGTAATCTCTAGCAAGCTCATGAAGAGACCATGGAGTACGACTTATATGCTCCACCCGCGGGGTAGCCTATTGGCAGCCAAGTATCAGTTGGCTTTGAGTGAAACTTGTTCACACAAAACTTGCAATTCAAGGCGTAGTCCATTGTTCAAGTTGTGAAGGAGTGTAGCTTAAATGTCTAGGTGCAATTCAAGGCATAGTCCATTGTCACAGAAACACTGGTATATAAACAGTTTTGGGAACAGGCAACTTGATGTGACTTTGAGATCTGGTGGGGGATTGTTAGAATTATTGGGCCTGGCCCATTTAATATCTAAATAATTCCTGAAAAATCTCAAAGGCCCATGTATGCATGAGGCATGTGAAATTTTTTTAGTACCATATTGCTAGTGGGAGGAGTGGAGGACATGCTTAATTAGTGGAGCTTGCTCCCTCCCACTAGAGAATGTGATGAGAAAGAGAAATAGAGAATCACACGCGCTCGCTCGCCTCGCCTCGCTCGCTTTGGCTTTGGCTCGGGCGGGCGGCGCGTCTTGCTGCTGCACTGCGTGAATGGTCCGCCGAAACGAACCCTCGTGCTTGCGCAGACGCAGCCTCCTTTTGCGCTTATATTTCTTTTGCTCTCCGGATTTTGCGGGTCGATATGGAATATACAAATCGTGTTGGACTTCGATGCGTGGCCCGTTTAGCGATCCGTTTGCCTCACGTGTTTTGCTATATAAATCGCCGCCTTGCCAGATCGGAGGATCGATTAGATCGACCTAGGGTTTGCCACCTCCTCTCTTGCGCCGCCGCCGTTCTTCCCATCCGTCTTGCGCGCGTGCACCGCCGTTCGGGAGCAGTCTCGGAACCGTTAAGCCTCAAGCTTCGCAGACCGGGTAGGGCGAATCGAGTTTTAGGAAGCGCTTCGCCGATCGCACGCTTCCTTCTTCCGCTTCGTGAGGACTTCTTCCACTACGTCGTCGCGATCTGCGTCGGCACCACCTTCTCCAACACGGCGTTAGATTCGGAGAACCAGAACCAAACATCGCCGCAACTCGTACCGTACGGCGACGACGACCAAGTCCAGTAAGTCATTACTTTTGCGAGTACACCAGAGAGATATGCGTGTAGTTTTCTACATGTGTATCTAGGTTGTGCTTCTGTGGCTTCAACCTGTTTTATCTATCTCTCAGACGTTGTGCATGTTATATCTTTTGATTAAAAATAAACCTGAAAGTGCTAATTATTCCAACAAGTCGCACAGTCCACATAGACCTTGTGCTGGACCAGATGCCCGGTGTGAAATGCTTATACACACTACACATGTAGTGAGTATTCTGGCTGGAAAGGAACAACTGCATCTTCCGCCTGGTAGAGCGGCATAGGCTAGTCTTTCTCAATTTTTTGCTAGATGTTCTGCAACTCTGGGCAGCCGCAGGAACTTGTTTTGTAATTAGTTAATTAGTTTGTCTCGTTTTGCCCCTTCGAGCCCCCCCCCCCCCTCGCGTCCTGTACTCTCCTTTCTTTTGATCAATGCAAGACAGCTTTTCTGCCCCTTTGCTCATTCGGTACATCCGAGAAAACTCTCCTTATGTAAAAGTAATCTATGTGTTTGAAGCCTTGGGCGATCAAGTTATTTTTATTAACACTCATGCAAGCATATGTGATCTCTCATGCAAACTAGTTTTTTCAATCTACTTTTCTTTTATCTACCATGCAAGCACCGACGTACACGAACAACCATTAAAAGGGCACCCACGCCTTCGAGGCACGAGAAGCAAACTCAATCACCTCTTCCTTTCGGCAAGCATCCTATGCTCCCATTGCCACTTACCGAATGAGCAACTCCAGCAGCTCCTATATATTTCCCCTCTAAAACACTATTATCGCCCCCTCTATCCATCCCTCTAAAATTCCTTCATAAATTACACTACCCTCTAAAAGATTCCTTCCCTCCAGCAACCCCTCTATATCTGCTACAGTATTACCCAGGAGCTATTGGAGTTGCTAAGAGCAACTCCAACAACCCCTCTATCTTTCCTCTAAAACACTTTGTATCCCCTCTATTTGTCACTGTAAAATTTCTTCATAACTTACACTACTCTTTAAAAGTTTTTTTTCCCTCCGACAGTCCATCTATATATCTGCTTACAGTATTATAGGGGGTCACCTGAATTTGCTTTATAGGGGGTCACCTGAATTTGCTTAACAAAGGATATGTATGTCTATTCTTAGCTCCAGAACCAGCTTTGCACTGGAAATATCTCATTTCGGCCAGACAAATTTAATCGTTTGAACCACATCACCAATTCTAGTATAAAATACGACATTCGCAGTGATGATTTCGAACGGATTGCAAGGTGAACTACAAACATGCCTTAGCATTACATGGGGAATGCAAACTCTAAAAGAACTCAGTAAAATTAGATACAAATCTACCGTTTCCTTCGCTGTGGCAGCAGCAGTATAGTCGTGTATGATTAATACGATTCATGTATATATAAAATTAAAGCTGTATTGCCTATGAGGGAGCGAGCGAGCGAGTGAGCAGCGGGCAACTGATCGAAGCTAGGAGAGGGTGATGAAGTTTTGGAGGGAGGTGACGAGGCTGGGGGGCCAGTGCTTGGTGTCGCGGACGTAGGCGGGGTCGACGTAGTGCGGGTCGAGCAGCGTGGCGATGGCGAACTGGTTCTCGGCGAGCAGCGGCGCGTGCTTGTCGGCGTAGAGCGCGGCGGCCAGCGCGGCGTGGATCTCCGGGTAGCCCTTGAGCGCCACCGAGACGTCCTCCATCTCCGTGATGGACTCGTCGCGGTCGCCGATCTCGTACAGCACCAGCGCGCGCCCCACCCGCGCGTACTCCGACAGCGCCAGGTCGCCGTACTCCCGCGCCACCGCCGTGAACGACGCCAGCGCCGCCGGGAACTCGCCGCGCGCCTGCAGCTCCCGCCCCTGCTCCAGCAGCCGCACCGCCTCGCCCACGCGCCGCGACACGCCCGCGCTCGCCGCCCGCTCTGCCTCCGTCACCGGGTCGTAGCCCGCCGCCCGTGCGCGGCCGTTGCTCGCCACCGCCGCGAGGAGAAGGCCGCAGGACGCGAGCAGCTTCCTCCTCGACGGGGACGGCACGGACGAGGTGGAGGAGGCTGCCGGTGCGGGCGTCGGAAGCGGCGCTCCGGTGGAGACGGAGCTCGCCGGCGTCGCGGGCGGCCGCATGCTCACCACGTTCTCGTCAAGGCAGGGATAAGGCACTAGAGGCTGGGCAAAATGTGAGACTTTGAAGGCCTCTTTTTTGGAGTATATAATTATTGTAAGAAGGTAATGTGTTCGCACAATTGCACGGTTGATCTTTTTTTAGCCGTTGGACCTTAAGTCCAATGTGAAGATTTTATTCTATTCCATCCATTTTTATTTGCAGGGTGTGTTTTAACTTTGCCTCTAAGACAAAAGACAAATGTAAATTTACTTAGTTGCCTCTTACTAATAACAAGAAACTCACTTATTACTGCACGAGTAGTTAGCTGGCTATACGCATGCATGTGTGAGCGGATGTACGTATGGATTCATTAGATTAGTGCAAGGCTACGACAGGAAGGAATATGAAAATATCGCATTGAGACTTGCATGTGCCATAATGCCATCCAAATTAAAACAAAGGCATTCACGTGGAAAAGCACAACTTTTTTGTCCGGTATTCCCGGGTTGCCCATCGCGACGATGGATATAATGTTAGTAAGGATGCAACTCCTCCGTCCATGTTGCAGTTATGGCACTTCATGAAGAGGCAAATTTAGGGCACAACCCTGACACTGTCTTAGGCATCTGGCCATGAGCAAAGCTCCTGCTCAGGTGGTGAGGAGTCAATTTGTATGGGAGAGATCTCCTCTGAGAGAGTTGGTTGTGGTGGAAACTCCTCTTCATGGAACGAGATGCTGGGTGGTGCCGGCCAAACCTCAGCGCCAACACCTGAAATGCTCCCCAAGCTCCCATGAGCAACTTGGAGAATACTAAGTGCAATCTAGAGAAGGTATAGGGCCTGTTTGGATGGACGCCGCCGTGAGCCATGCCAACTGCGGGCGAGCGCCATTGCAGGGCGCGCCCTCGCGCGATTTGGCAAGCGATGGCCCCCGATTTCTCCGCCCTCGCCAAATATATCCCGCGTATGCATTTACTGTGCATTGGCGCGCCTTCAGTTCCGCGCCCGCGCCTTCCGTCGGCCTCCGATAGCAAACGCTAAAAAGGCTGCGGGCGCCGCGACGGAAGGCACGCGCGTGTGAAATAACCATCCAAATAAGCCCATACAGAAACTTTTGTGAGTTCAACAATTAACAACAGATAATTATACTAACCTTTTTGTGATGTAGGTGCTGAAAACGGTGACCACTGCTGATAGCCAGGTTAATACTTGGAGCAAGAGCGCACGCCTCTAACAAGGAAGGTGTGTGATCTATGTTGCACCGTGTTTTGAGGCTGAGCAGTGGCGGGAGGAAAACACTTGATTGGTGTGAGAGGTGGAGTCTCCCAAATGTGCATGTCAAGGTCCTTGAGCTCGAAGATGAGTTTGGTAAGGTTAGAGGATAGCTTCTATCGGCCCATGATGAATCCACACCCATTATTCTGAGTATGACCTGGCACATGATTTTATAGAATTATAGACTCCAATTTTTTTTTTTTTGAGCAAAGGAGCAGGAGAGCTGCCTTGAATTGATCAAAAGTAGGAGAGGAAGTACAGAGTGGGGGAGAAAAAAAAAAGGGCCCCTCCCCCGCTGGGCACCAAAGCAAAAACTACCCTATTACAAAAGGGGCTCCCGCGGCCTCCCAAAGATGCAGGTCATCAACTAGTGAGGTAAAAAGGACTGAGACTGGCCTAGCACTCTGGTTGAAAATCCGGTTGTTTCGCTCGAGCCAAATCGTCCAGATAGTGGCTGAGGCGGCTGAGAGGGCCCCCTTAGTCGGCCCGCCCTGAAGAATGTCCACCGACCACCAGGTTTGAATGGCGGTAGTGTGAGACCAACTCATTGGGTCAAGGTCGGAATCGAGAAGGGTAGCCACCAAGCGTCCAGATCTGGCAAAGTGAAATCGCCTTTGCGCAGAAGAGGTGCTCGGGCGTTTCCAAATTACGCCTACACAAGGGGCAGAAGTAATCATTTGGCAATTGGCGACGAAGTAGGGCGTCCGCTGTGAAGATCCTTTTGTGAAATAGCGTCCAAAGGAAGAATTTGCACTTGGACGGCGCCCAAAGCTTCCAGACCTGCTGCAGACCTGGTAGGGAAACGCGACCTGCAAACTGCAGCAGGTAGGCCGATTTGACAGAGAAAGAGCCATCTGCGATGAAACGCCAGGGAAACCTGTCGGGTACATCATGAGAAAGTTGCACCTGGGCAGTCTGTTGAAGAAGAGAGATGATGTCGGGGATCATCTGTGGTGCGAGGTTACTCGTCAGGTCGGTTACCCAGTTTAAGTTTGTTGTGGCGTCTAGGACCGATCTATTCTTTCGAGCTGACGCGTTGAAAAGCTCAGGGGCGAGGTGTCTTGGAGCAGAGCCGGAGATCCAATGGTCGTGCCAAAAAGAGACGGTGGAACCATTTCCCAGACACGATCGAGCATCGACTCTCGCAGGCGAGTCCGTTCGTAATCGATGTGGATGTGGCGAAACCCTAGGTCAAAGGGGTACATCTGCTGAGAAACAACCAGCGCAACCTCAAAGCCCTGGAGAAGCGGGAGAGGTCCAGGACTCCCAGGCCACCCAGCGTGGTAGGGGAACAGACCGTGTTCCAATTGACTCTGCCTCCCCCACTGTGACATCCTAATAAAATTATTAGGTGTCCCAATATTTTTCCAAAAGAAAACCTAGGTAATTCTCCTCATTTTTGCTGCTAACATCAGTCTAATTTCGAGTTAGGGGCTAATGGGCTATTAGTGCATGCGATTAAGGGCCCATAGGAGAGAGTTTAGCACTTTAAGCCCACAAGGGGAAGCCCCATTGACCCCAACCTGTGCCCAGCACCCTATAAGAACCTAACCCACTGTTCCTCACCGACCACTCCCCTCCCTACCGCCACTCCTAAACCCTACGGCACAAGACACTCCCTCCCGAGGCGTTTTCGAGGTAAATCTCCCTTTCCTGTAGGTAGATCGTACCGTAGATGGTGCCGATAGATAGATCTCGTCGAGACGATCAAAATGCATATCGGATCGCCCATTTTGGTCTTTTTTTCCGCCCGCCAGAGCTCGCCAGTAGTTCTTTGCTCCCACGGTCGCCGGCGATCCTCGCCGTTCAAGGCCGCCACGGAGATCTGGAGCCAACCGGCTCACGCCACGTCGCCCAGCGCCGTCGCCGCCTTGCCGAAAGTCGCGCAGCACTACACGCGGGCGCCTAATCGCCGCCGCCGACAGCGTCCCTGGGAACCCGCAAACAGCGTCCGCCAGATCAGCGGCGGCGACGCCGCGACTCCGCCGACCACGCGTCTCGGTGGGGTCCATCCGCAGCAGCCGTTCCGACAAGCCGCCGCCGTCCACCACTCGCGCCCGCGACACCGTCCGTGGGCCCCTTCTGATCGGCGCGTTAAACCGTGTCGTCGCCGCCGCCCAATTCCGTAGCGCCGCGTGTCCCGCAGACCGCCACGATGCCGGCCGCTTTTGCCTCGCCCGCCGAGATCTAGCCACCGCGCCGACGCTGCGGCGGTCAATCCGCGGACCCGCTGGTCGAGGCAGCCATAACGCCGCCGCCTCGCACGACGCGGCAGCGTCCACCCGTGCCACGAACGCGCGCGTGATTCACGCCGGAAGCGTGACCGGTGGCCGGGCGCTGCCTGCGCTGTCGGCCGAGAGCCGCGTGGCATGCCACGTGTCATGCCATGTCACCCATAGTCGCATTCCAGGCCACGTGGCCCGCCACGTCGCCAGCCACGTGTCACGCCATGTCACGGCCACTGTCGCCTGTCGCTGCCACGTCGCCGCCAAGATCACGCCACGCCGCCGCCCGTCGCCTCTGTCGATGGGTCCGGCTGTCGATCGGCCGGGAGTCGCCGACGATGGGCCCCTCTGTCGACCGCTTCGCCGCCACGGGACTGGCCTCATTGGGTCGAAGGCTGCTGAGTTTTCGAACGCGTTCCTTGGTTCGCCCGTTTAGGGATTATTTGGGTTTTCTATTTTCCTAGATTTTCCTATTTAACCCGAAACTTCCCCGAATTGTTTAGGGAGCTCCGTAACTCCAAATTGGATGATTTTGGAGCCTAAAAATCACATTTAAATCCTAGAATTTTTTTGTATATTTAAATAATTATTTTATCAGTATTGATGTTGTTGTTTGTTTGTTTGTTGTTGTATGTTTAGACGGTGGTTGCGAGTGTTGTCCGGATTGTTGCCCGGAACCGCAGTGGGACTCGCAAAGCTCGGAGTTTTTCGAAGGCAAGCTTAATTACATATTCCATCCTAGTTTTTATAATATAATTTACTGTTGTTTATCTTTCTGAACTATTTGTATGCATGTAATTAGGCGTGAGTACCTATACATGTTAATCATCTATTAATATGCTTAGCCACCTTGTGAACCCGTTGAATATTTCCTAGCGTATCCTTGTCTAGTTGAGTAGGATTGAACTTGGGTATTCACTATAAAAATGAGATTTGGTGAGGCGTATGCTTCACGTTGGCTTTCGGTGGTAAAAACATAAACAACTAAAAGTGTAGTTGATTTAGGGGAGACCCGGCAGTGATGTTTCCGGGATTGTGGAGGGGATGAGACGGTCTCCTCTAATAAGGACCCAAGCTTGTGTATTCTGGTCCAACCAATACCGTGCGACCACTTGTGCCTTCTACCTGGCTTAGTACACTCTGAAACCCACTAACCCCTCGCTCGTGGGTCGTCCTCCAGGTTCGTTTAATCCTTCTGCCCTAGGAGGAGGCTTGCAATCTCCTCTGAGGGGTGAGTGCGTTCGAGACCGATTGGCTTAAATGGGGAACGCCTGGGGCGGTACCGATAAGTTGAAGGGCCCTCTGCGGCGTGTGCTGAGGACGGGCGGGAAACCTAAAGAGAGGGTCAAGGCGAAGTGGTGGGCGTAGTAAATTCGAAAAGTCTTGTACCGTTTCTCCTAGTGGATGAGGCGGGGCTTGTGGGAAACTTGTACACACTCTGCGAGTTAAAACTATCATGATAGCCGTGTCCACGGTTATGGACGGTTGGAAGGTTTGCGCTCAGAGATTCACCCTTTTCAATAGCTAAACTCGACTAGATTAGGTGGGATTAGCCTCGTGTGAGATACACCTTTTGTTGAACTTGAGACTGGAGTTATATGATCATGCATTCACTTTAATAAAATTTGACTAGATCAACTAAAATATGACTAGAAATAGGATTTGGGTAAAATAACCTTAACCCCCCTTTTGACCCTACATTCATGTTTAAGGACTGCTTGTTGGGTAGCCGCGTACTCATTAGATTGCTCGCGGACATATTTTTATTCAGATTACGGCCAGGACCAGGAAGGCCCTGACGAGGGAGAGCAAGACTAGCTAAGGTGTTCGGGTCGACACCTTGGAAGTTATCATAGTTATTTAATTGAATCACTCTGATGTTTTCTGCTTTATGTTTAATCCTGTATGGGACTATCAACTGGTATGCCAGTTTGTTTTTGTAATAAAATACTATTGTTCTGCTGTATTTCACTTTAATTAAATACACTGTGATGATTCCACCGCGTTGTCCATCACGAGATACTAAACTGGGATTAGTATCGACTCGTGATGCTGGATTCCCAATACAAGTACTGGGGTCACGACACCCACCCAATTGGTCGCTGCCTCTCCAAGGCCAGGCTCTCCTAATGGAGTCAATTTTTTTGAGGACTGAGGCTGGCGGCTTAATGATGGATAAAACATAGGACGGGATCGCGGAAAGAACTGCTTTTAGCAGCATGAGACGCCCTGCCGGAGGCCTCTACGGTGTTGGATGCTATCTATGGGGTGGTTATTAAGAAGCACCCTGGATGAAGACGAAGCGAGTGACATCGAGATCCAAGCGCGCCAGTGAACGCCGAAACCTCGAGCCCGGAGGTTGTCGAGCAGGTAGGGCCAATGGACGGAATCGAAAGCTTTCTCGAGGTCTAGTTTGAGAAGTAGTGATGGGGTGTTGGATCTGTGGAGGGATTTGGCACTGCTCTGAACCCGTAGAAAATTGTCTTGGATGTGCCTTTTCTTGATGAAAGCACTCTGGGAGGGGGATATCAGGTCGTTCATGAAAGGGGCGAGGCGGGAGGCGAGGATTTTAGTGAAAAGTTTACCCACACTGTGGATGAGGCTGATGGGGCGATAGTCCGAAGCGGATATCGGGCACTCTTTTTTTGGTAGAAGGATGATGTGGGAATTGTTGAGTGCCGCGAGTCCGGAGTCCTGAAGGTTGAAAAGGCATTGGAGTGCCTCAAAAAGATCCCCTGAGATGAAATCCCAGCAAACTTTGTAGAAGTTCCAGGTGAAGCCGTCTGGGCCCGGAGCCTTGTCGGATGGTAGGGAGAAAAGGACTTGTTTGAGCTCCTCTAAGGAAAGGGGGTCATCCAACGAGGATAGATCAACCGTTGACAGCCCTAGGAAGTCCCAGTTGAGGGAGCGAGTGGCGGGTGGGGGATTAGAGGAGGAGCCATTGCCGAAAACGGCGCTGAAGTGGTGGTGAAGGACATTTGCAAGATCTTGGAACTCTGTGTGAAAACCAGATTGGCTTAATTTGGAGGGAGTGGATGGTGTTTCTCCTGCGCCGACCGTTTGCCCTTAGGTGAAAATATTTGGTATTTGCGTCACCGAGACGTAGCGAATTTAGACGCGAGCGCTGCTTCCATTTGATCTTCTCGATGGCGCTGAGACCCAAAACACGGATTTTGAGCTGTCGACGAAGGGATAGCTCATCAACCGAGAGGTCTCGCGCTTCCATTGTCATGTCTAACAGCCTGATGACCTCGGAAGCAAGAGAGAGCTGGAGCTTTGTATCGCCCACGTGGGAGCGACTCCAACGCTGTAAGGCGGATGCCAGATGGGTTAACTTGAAATTGAAGCGACGGAGCGGGTGGGTGGGCATGCACGGAGAAGATTCGCACCAGGATTGCTGGGCGACTTCCAGGAAACCGTTGACTGACGGCCAGAAACTCTCAAAGCGAAAGCGTCTTGGCCGCCTGTGGAGCCTTTCAGCGGTGAGGAGAAGTGGACAGTGGTCTGATGCGGAGGAGGATAGCGGCAAGAGGGAGCAAAACGGGAAGAGAAGTTCCCAACCGGCATTTGCGAAGGCTCGATCAAGCCGCACGAGGGTCGGGTTGGACTGTTCATTGCTCCAGGTAAAGCGTCGGCCGGAGAGGTGGATTTCCCTGAGTGAACAGGAGTCAAGGGTTGTTTTTGTCTGAGGCTTTGTAGATAAGATTGAAGTCACCCAGGATAAGCCACGGCCCGGAGTAGTGGGAGGCGATGGCTTGCATTTCCTGGAGGAAAAGAAGCTTGTCAGGTTCCTCTGTAGGGCCGTACACATTGGAGATGATCCAGCTATTCTGCCCGTCCCTGGACGAGACTCGGGTGGAGACAGAGTGCTGGAGAAGGAGAGGGTCCGAGAGCTGTAAGAGGGAATCGTCCCAAAAAAGGAGAAGGCCCCCTCTGGTGCCTGAGGCCGGGATTTGCAGGACGCCTTGCAGTTTATGGCCGTACACCTCCATTAGTAGCTGGTTAGTTGGGTTGGAGAGCTTGGATTCCTGCACCGCGAGGATCGTGGGGTTTTGTGCACGAACGAGGGCGGCGACGACGTCGCGCTTGGCCGCGGAGTTGAGGCCGCGAACATTCCAGCTGAGAATTCTCATTGGGGACACAGTAGAAGCACAGTAAAAAGAGAGCCCCTTGAAGGCGGCAGGACTAAAGGGGGTGACCAAGGCCCATGCAAGGGTCGGGGCAGCCCAGACGCTCCGCACGCAGGCGGATAGAAGAGACGAACACTGCACGTAGGCAGATACTCCGCGCGAGGCGGCAGGACTAATGGGGGTGACCAAGACCAGTGCAAGGGTCTGATCAACCCAGACACACCGCACGCGGGCGGGTAGAAGAGATGAACACTGCACGCAGGCAGAGACCCAGAACTAGGTAGAGGGTGCCACACGCAGGTGGCCGACACAACACTAAGCCCACACGCAGGTGGGGGACGCAGGGTACAGTGAAATGGGAGCATAATAAGACAAAAGAGAGCACTAGCGGGGGGGGGAGTGGGAGAAGCTACTGAGCGGGAAGGGGGCAACCCTCCACCACATCCGGCCCCAAGGCAGCTAGGTCTATCGTGGGGCGGGCGAGCCCACAGAGGTCAGAGATGGCGGAGCCCGCGACTGAGTCTAGCGGGGCGGTGGAGAGGAGGGTCTGGAGCTGCGCGGCAAGGTCACTGACGGCGCTAGGGGAGGAGAACCCTAGGCGCCGAGCAAGCAGCCCCTGGGCCCTGCGGATGGCAGGTATCGAGGAGGAACCCGCAGGGGCGAGGGTAGGGCGGGAGGAAGCAAGGCGGGAGCTGCGCCGGATCGTGGTGGGCGCCTTGGGGCGGGAGCGCCTAGGCGGAGGGGATGAGATCAGTGGGGCGGATGCAGCGATCGTGGCCTTAGCGAGGAAGCCATGGATCGAAGAGGGTGGCTGGGTCGCTGGAAGGGCGGCCTCGAGAGTCATCGGGTCAAAGACTATGATGGAAGGGTGCTCTTGGGGTGGAAAATAGACAGAGCCCGAAAGCAAGGGGTCTGGGCCGAAAGAGGTGGAGCCTGGGCCTAAAGAGGCTGCGGTCTGGGAGTTGTGGAGCGGCAGCTGAGCCAAAGGCCCGAGAACCTGATGACAAAGGACAAGGTGGCGTGGCAGGTTACTGTGATCAGATGGGCAAGTCTTGGTGGGCGAGTGAGGTGGACTAGGCTGGTGGAGCGTTGACCGCAGGAGGCGGTTTGAAACCTCCCTACCCGAGGTTGTCGGCGTTGCGGCAGGCCGAGGCCGGCCTGCACACCTGGCGGACCCTCTGCCGGCGACACGGGCGCGATCACGGGCAGCGCCGTTACCGACGCCACGATCGGTGGGGCCGCCGGAGAAACAGCGACGTGCAGCGAGCCGGCGGCGGCGCAGCCAGCGGTTACTCCGCCACGGGTGGAAAAACCGCGTTGCCGTGGCGGCGAGGCAAGGGGCCGCAGGACAGCGCCCACGGACGACGAAGCCAAGGCAGAGTGGTGACGCGGCCGCTGCGAAAGACGGGGTGCTGGATCGATGGAGACCTGGGGAGACCGCCTCCGCGGGGAGTGGGTGCGCGGGCGTGATGAACGGTGGCGATGGTGGGCGCTGGTGCGACGACGAGGCGGTGAACGGCTCCGGGAGCACGCGAGCGCACCGGCTCCTTCCCAGGGCGGCGGAGGCGCGGACGGTCACGGTCGGAGGCTCCGTTGTCGTCGCTATCGGAGTCGTCACGGCGGCGGCGCGGGCCAAAAAGGGAACGGCAAGCCGGCGGCGGAAAGGTTGCTGGTGGAGGGGGGGACCGAATCCGGCTGGCCCAGCTGCCAAGCGTGAGGGGCGTCGAGGACGGGGGCGCCTCGGCCAACACGAGCGGAGATGTTGGAGAAGTCTTCTACGGAGTCGAGGTGGAGCAGGAGGTGGTGGACGGAGACCGTCGGAGGACGCGGTCGTGGCGCGCCGGCGAGGCGGGCAGGCCCGCGTACGCCTCCCTGATCTACCTCCATGTATGGGGACTGGTCCATGAGCTCGAGCTCGATCTCCAGAGGGATGCACGCCGGGTCGCGGGTCCAAACCCAAACGCGGAAGGCGGCGGTGTCAAGCCGGAGGCGCGTCTCCCGCTCGACGACATCAATTCGCCCGACCCCGGCAAAGATGCGGTCGACGACGGCCGTGGACCAAGCCTGCAGGGGCAGGCCCTCGATGAAGACAAGCGCGCGGAAACGGGCAGCGCCGGGGGCGCCCGCGGAGTGGACGTCGACGGGGAAGCTCTCCAGATGGAAATCTCTACCATTGGCATGAAAGGATCGGCGCGCCGCGTGGCGGGCCTGCTCTGGGCGGATGAAGCGGGCGAGGAAGCGGCGGTGGGCGAGGTGGGTGACGGTGAAGTCCATGAGGGGTATGTCGGTGTAGGAGCTGATCAGAGAGGCGACGACGTTGGTGTCCATATGCGGCCCTCCGGAAACAGCAACAATCACGGCGCGGCGGTGGAGCTCGTCAACGTCCGCTCGCACCGCGTCGGACACCTCGATGGATACCCGAGCAGACGGTGGATACAAGTCTAAATTAGATATTACTGTAAAAAAATTAGAGTTTATATTTCACGATTGTCAAACAATTATAAAAGCTCTCGCTGTCACAAGCAAAAATGTAGGGCACATGGAGTAGAACACGGGGTTAGTCTGCACAATAAAATAGTCTGCAGTTAACCCATATTTAATTTTATAAGTTTAGTTTTATATACTTTATAAAGTGGATTCAGTTTTAAACTTTATTTCTTTTAGGACCACAAGTTTTGGATGATCCAAACCATTAAGTTTTGCCAAACTATTTGGGACACACATATAAGAAAATAACGGCTCCAAAAGCAGCAATATGCTTTAACTGAATTTTGTTGACATCATGCAACAAAAATACAACATACTTTCATGAAGAAACTTGTTCCTTCGAATGCATAAAATTATAACATATGTGCAGTACGTGCTCAAACTACGTATTAATTTATTCCTTCAGTTAGCCAACAGTTATGATTTGGTCTCTGATGCTTTATAAAGTAGTTTCAGTTTCCAACTTTATTACCTTTCACACATATAAGATAGGAAATCCAAACACTTTAGTTTAGTTTTGCTTTAACGCGAAGCATCACTTTATCTAGTTAACGTGGTTATTGTTTTACAAACTATATTGGATATATATTTAACAAATAATTAACAGTTGTATGTAAATTAACATACCCATAAGCCAAATTATTTTTTGACATCATGTAATAAAATCCAACGGAGTCTAGATTAGACTTCTACAAACAAACTTTAATTTGTAGGAGATTTTAACCATGATGAAGCAATCAACTTTTAAATAAGAAGTAATTCTAATTAAATAAGAAGTTACTTGATTACCTTGTGCATATTTCTATGACCAAAGGATTACAAGAGGTAGCCATAACAAAATTTAAGCTGAAACAATAGGTTTGGCTTTAATGAACCCTAAAAAATACAAAATATAAGAGATAATTATAACTTACACAAAACATTCACTAAACCCCTACAAACTACAAAATGGAAATAATCATTCTAGTAAGGTAAAAAAGGCAAGTTTCATGAATCCTGTAAAATCAAGAATTATAAAACTTCCAATTTTATTGAATGTTATAAAGATAAAAACATAACTAAGTTGTTGTACATATTCACAATCGTTTAGACTATCATTTTAGGCTATCCGATATAAAATTTTAGGTACCTGAAAATAAATAAAAATTTTAATTGAATGTGCATTGGTAAAATTAAAAATATATAATGATTTCTACAGTTTTCCTAGTTTTAAAGTGTTTTTTCTCATTATTTTTAATTTTAAAATGAATCTTATACATTTCCAAAATTTCGTGTAAAAATAATAACCAAATCTAAGTTGGAAATTTGACTTTTTTTAGAATTTTAACTCCAACTATTATTTTGCTAAATTAATTTGACTTTTGTATTTCTAAAAACTGAAAATGAATTGAAATGTCCTTGTAAATTTTAGGCCCAACCCTCTTCTATACTTATTTATTCCTTTTCTTCATCCACAAGCTTTCATTTATTTTCTCCATTTTCCTCCATACCAAACCTGCCCACACAATCCGGCTTGCTTTACATCCCACTTATTTCGCTATTCTAATAATCAAACCCCACATATCACATTCTTCTTCTATTCACCGCCACTAAGTATAAAATGGAGAGCTCTGCGTCGACGCCTCTATTGGTGGAATCCTTGAATATCTCTTTTCTTTGTCCATCCCTCCTTAAATATATATCTCTTTTCTTTCTCCATCCCTCACATGCCTACTTGACATGATTTTATTCCATGCTTGTGCCTATCACTTCACAACTTTGTCTCGCATCCCTTTCCATGATCTATAAGCCCTAGCTCCAAGCAGTATCGCTACCCTCTCTAAGGTCCAACGCCAACACCAACAAAAAATTGTTGTCGAAGGGAGACAATCTGAACCATGCTCTTGTCTGCCGCTATAAACTCCATGATGTATCTTCTTATTTCATCCTCCCCTTTGAGGTTTCATGGAGTCTCGACTTTGAAGTCGAGATCTTGCGGCAAATACAACCATGTCGAGCCATTTCCATCATTGAGAGGTGTTCAATTATGTTCAAAACAAATCCCGTCTCTTACTCTCCCAACTTCACCACATGACATCTTTTGGTGTGCCACCATTCACTAGTGACCTTTGTACCTATGAATCGCGGCCTCCATAATTGAAGCCAAATTCATTGACTTATTCATCCAAGGCACATGTATGCTAAGGTTTGTCTATCTCAAAGACTTAGTCCATTGACATCTACCTAGATTTCACTCCCTATGAAAAATCAAAATCTTGTCAGCATCGACATTACACTGTATTTTTGAATACTCTTACAAGTAAAAAAATACAATAAAAATCATAAAAGATTATTTCTATTTCATTTCTATAAATTAATTCTCTTCAAAACACATTCTCTTTCATCCCAAGTCCCAACTCTATTTTCCATCAATATTTTCCCTAATTTATCTAAAGTACTAAATTTGCTTCATCCTATAGTTTTGTTTGAAATTTAGTTTTTATTTGATTTGTTTTCATATTTACATATTTAGTTTTTAACACTTTAGATGACTTGATGACCATGATGATTCATAACAATAATTCATCGATAAAGTTGAATTATGTCATTGATTATGTCATATATTAAATTATTGATCTTAAAAATGCATGTCCCTAGCATTGGATTTTCAAAGTTTTTTTATAGAACATAATCTAAAATTCTTTTCAATGGTTTCGAGGTGGGTTCTTAGATCAGAAAGTGGAGGTGTGGTCATTCTCGGCTACCGTAAGTATTGATTTAGAGTTGTTCAACTAATTTGTGAAATCTCAACTTTTGTTTTGTTAGTAGGTTTTACATGGCCGTGGAGAGGGCCAAATTAAACCCACACAAAATAAGTTGAGACAACATGGTGTAAAGAAATAAGTTGGTCAAATCTTGTGGGTAAAGTTGCAACCTTCACAAAATGGTTTACGGTGAACTGAAGTTATATAGAAAATTGTCTTAAAGCTCCGAGTTGGAGGTTATTAGCATATTAAAAGTGGCTTAACCTTATTCATTCATCTAGCTTATCCATTCAGCCTCACACAAAACTAAATTCAACTTAGCTAGTTTATTCATTTGCTTAGCCACTCCGAACATGCTTTATTTGTGGAAGTTGATTTTAAGTTGGAGCCTGTGCTAGTTCTTTTTCCCTTTGTTTAAAAATTTAATTTCTAAGTTACTATGTCATTTGTTCTTGTGAACTTATTTATTGTATTTAAATTGTTAAATATTGCATTATGATTAAATAGACAATTTAAGTCTTTCTTCAGGCCAAATTGTTAAATATTGCATTATGCTTAAATAGCCTTATAATATATTCATATCCATGCATGCATTTACTCTGTTATTAGTGTAACTTGTAAAGTAAACTTTGTAATCTCTACAAAATATTGTTCAAAGTAGTACTTCAATCATAGTGATGACTTTCATGATAGGCTATCCAAGTGATTGTGTATGGTCAAATATATTGACCTAACTACTTTGGTATCTCTTTTGTTTTACTAATTAGATTTGATCTATGGACTAGTGATGTGACCTTTTGTCATTTTGTTCGTTCTTTTCAATCATTATGCATGTTTTACGATGATGTTGACTTTGCTATTGTTGTCTAAACTGGGAGATTCTAAACTACTCATATTTAGAAAGAGAATACGATGTTATTTCTATGTTTGAAAAATAACCATGAGATGGTTCGGTGATGGAGATATGATGCAGACAACATGATTCGACTCTATTAAGATCATATTTATGTTGAATGTTATATGTGCATAAGTCCATCACTAGGAAATATTTTTCTAAGAAAATTACTAGGGAATGTTAATTGCATATAGTCATATCCTTTATTTTGAACTAATCATAAGCATAACAACTCATTATGGTGGTGCGCAAGGTCAAAAATAAAACCCTAGATAAGATAATTTAAAAAGTTAACCTTCACCATGCATCATGACCCCAAAAATCATGTACAAATGCTTTCAACAATTCCTGCAAAATCAAAAAGATGTCAATTCAATATTTATCACCTACATTTTTTTGGTAGAAATATTAATTGAAATTTTTTGCATTCCCTTTTATAACACATTTGTTTGTAAAAATATTGAATATTTGAGAAGGCAATGTTTTTCCATACTTTTTGAATGTTTATAAAACTTGAAGAAAAAACAAATTTACACTAACGGCATACATTGCAAAAGACAAATAAATATGATGACGCGGATGGAAGGAATGAGTATTATTAAGATGCGAGGGAAAATGTGATTCTATGATAATACACAAAAAATGTCCATGCGCTTTCATGAAGGGGATATATGATCACTTAGGGATGGCACAAAAGGAATTGGGTTATTGTAGTGGGATCCCACATAATCATATCATGCAAAAAATGCTACTTATGTACCAAATAGGCTGAAAAATGTTTCTCGCCTAGAATTAATTAAGACACGATAGAATATTCTTGTAATTGACAAGTTCCAAAAGCAAATCAATTCATAAATTGTACCTGCAAATTCATATTATTTTTTATATTTCTAAATGTTCACCAACTATTTTGAAACCTATAAATGTTTTAAGGAAGTTGTCGCAAACTCCGCTACTAATTTCAAAATAACAAGTGAAATGTGCTAGAAATTGAACAAAAATAAGACAAAATGCTTCGCCAAAATCAATTGATTGTTTTTAATCATATATTTTGAAAATCAATGTGTCCACATATATCATATGATATTCTCAAGAAAAATACATGCAAATTCCCTGGCAAGAATTGCATTAAATTTCTACAACTTTTACGTGGTTTTACAATTCAATGTATTCCCTCAGTCAGTCAGTCAGTCTTCATCTTTAATACTTCACAAAAAAGATATAATAGAAGATATTCATGTTGGATCATGTCCCAAACAATTAATTGAACAATTACATGAAAGGCCACTTTTAATGATCTTGTCAATGTAAACAAATCCTTACCCCCCCTCTTTATTTCAAATCATCTATTAAACTAGAGCTTTCTACTTCCTTTTATCGCATAACCTCAATAGCATATTCACATCATAGGTATTGTCCTTCTTAACAATTTATTTCCAAACATACCATCATTAACTTATAAGGAAAGCTTATCTAGTCACATGTTTAATGCATTACTAGCAAAGATACTAGTGTATATATAGCAACCCTCTACACAATATTCCACACACAGCAACATTGCATTGATTTCCCACCCTCCACATTTCCAAGGTTTTTTCATGGAGAAAGTACAAGTCCTAATTGTCGGAGCAGGTCCGTCGGGTCTTGCTACAGCGGCATGCCTTAGCCAACTGTCTATCCCTTATGTTATCGTAGAGCGTGAGGATTGCACCGTGTCTTTATGGCGCAAAAATACATATGATCGCCTTAAGCTCCACCTTGCCAAGGAGTTTTGTGAGCTGCCCCACATGCCATTCCCGGCTGATGCACCAACCTACATCCCCAAAAATCAGTTTATAAGGTACATGGATGATTATGTCAAGAACTTTAATATTTTTCCTAAGCTGAACACTTCTGTTGAATCTTGCACTTATGATGTGGTGAGCAAATGTTGGGTTGTCATGACATGTGACCAAGTGACTGGTGTGGCTCTTGAGTATGAGGCTAGGTTTTTTATTGTTGCAACCGGTGAAAATAGCATGGGATATATTCCAAATATCCCTGGTTTGGAGAGTTTTCAAGGAGAAGCTATCCACTCATCAAGCTATAAGTCAATAGATTCCTTTATTGGGAAAAGGGTGCTTGTTGTTGGATGTGGAAACTCTGGTATGGAAATTGCACATGACCTTGGAAGCTTTGGAGTCAATACCTCCATCGTCATACATAGTTCGGTATGTACATGCTGCACTTAATTGCATGCTATTTTGTTTACTTGATATTTACGAGTCAAATCATCATACCAACACGAGCAACTAGTCATATGATTTAATTGTGAATCGTTGTAAAGTTTCATGTGATGACCAAGGAGTTGATTCGCTTGGGGATGACACTAGCAAGCTGGCATCTTCCAGTGATATTTGTAGATATGGTTCTTGTAGTCCTTGCAAATATTTGGTTTGGTGATCTTTCAAAGTACGGCATTGTGAGGCCTAATATTGGGCCCCTCCTTCTCAAGGCAAAGACAGGACAATCTGCAGTTTTAGATGTTGGCACTATTGGATTGATAAAAAAAGGTGATATCAAGGTAAATGCAGTTGTATGAAATATACTATTAATCTAGTATATGAAATACACTCGTATGTATGGAATGTGTTTGAAAAACATGTGTATTGGCAGGTGTTTGGTCAAATATCCTGTGTCAGGGGAAATTTTGTAGAGTTTGAGGATGGTAAGGGAAGCTACTTTGATTCGATTGTGTTTGCCACAGGCTATAGAAGCACTGCAAATATGTGGCTTAAGGTATTTTTCTATTGAAGCAATTTTCATGTCCATATAATTTTCATTTTAGAAATTATTTTTACAAAACTGTTTTGATAACACAATGCAGAGTGGTGAGGGCATGTTGAACAATGATGGCATGCCCATCAAGGCTTACCCAAACCATTGGAAAGGTGCAAATGGACTTTACTGTGTTGGGTTTGCAAGAAGAGGATTGTCTGGAATTGCGCATGATGCCAAGAGTGTTGCTAGTGACATCCATGCCATCATTGAGTCAATGTGATCATTTGAATGTACCGCTCACTAAGTTGTTCCTTATTTATTTTGCTAGGAACATATTTATGTCGTTGTTGTAATAGTGGTGTGTAATCATGAGTTCATGCCTCTGGCTAGTATGGTATAGTTGTTTGTCTAGAGAAATTAAAATAAAATGTCTTCAGTAATTTGAAGCTCCTAAAATTTTTTCCATGTGGATTCAAATATATAAATATATACAAGTATAGTTTTATTCTGAGTTATATATGCATGGTAGATTAGATATTATTTTTAAACTCTAGCATGCATGTGTGTGTGTATAGCTTTAATTTAGCTATAAGATTTAGATATAAAAATTATTAATTAACTTTATTTTCTTTAAGTTAAGAGAAATAGATTTGATATGTAAAGCAAAATCTTTTTCCAAACTACACCGGACACTTATTTAATGAAAAGCAACGGTTCCTAATATAGCATACCCTTTTTAAAATTATTTTGGACATCATACAACCAAAAGCAACAAGTTGCAGAAAGCAACAACTTAAGCTTGCTCCATCATATGCACAAGCTATGCCATATATGCAGTTAACATATCCTCAACTTCACATTAATTTTCTTCTCCATCAGCCCATATTTAAAGGTTCAGTTTCATATGCTTTATGATCTACTTTCTGACTTTACTATTTTTCAAACTTATAAAAAATGTAAACCCTAAAGTATAGTTTTTCTTTTAACTTAAGGCAACACACTATGTAGCTTAAGTGATTGCTCTTGTTAAACAATACTGCACTTACCAAATTACTTTATATGCATGTATGAAGAGCAAAAAGCTATAAAATATATACTACTATAAAGGAACTAAAGTTATATTCCATGATTAATAAAAAATATTTAGATCATGCAAAAAAAAAGATATGGCTCATTCGCAAGCAAAAATGTAGTGCATATGTAGGCGCTAGGCGGCGCCATATTGCCCCGCTTTTGCTTTAGGCGGTTAGCCCGCCTAGGCGGCTGATAGGCGGCCCTAGGCAGTAGCTAGATGGTGATTTGGTGATTCGAGACAATGATTAAAAATTTATGATATGATTATATGAAATGTTTTCTTTAAACAAATATAAATTTCATCTTATAAAATGTCAAATATGTCATATGAATGCATTTTTACATTATAAAATATCAATATAAATGTCACTATAAAAAATATATTACAGGCAAAATATATGTTTTAGTGCAAACAGTTTAGCCGCCTAGGTGCTAGGCTGTTCCTTCCCGCCCGCTTAGCGCCTAACGCCTGGCATAACCTTAAGTGGAATGCACACGTGCTTAGTTTGCATATTAAAATACTGTACTGTCAACCCGTATTTATAGGTTCAGTTTTGTATACTTTATGAGGTTGATTCAGTTTTTAACTTCTATTTCTTTTCGTACCGACAAGTTTGCGGTAATCCAAACAATTAACTTAATATTAACAATTTGGAATGTTAAAGTGATCACTTTTTTGGCAAACTATTTAGGACACGCGTATATTAGAAAACAATGCGTCCAAAAGTAGCATACTCTTTAACCAAAAGTGTTGACATCATGCAACGAAAAAACAACATGCTTTCATCAAGAAACTTGTATAGGTCAGAAGAAAAGATAAGCTTGCTCCTTCAAATGCATTAAGTTATAGCTTATGTGGAGTGTAACACGTGCTCAAACTGCATATCAATTTATTCTTTCGGTTAAATCACATTTACAGGTTTGGGCTCATATGCTTTACAAAATAGTTTCAGTTTTCAACTTTATTAAGTAGCTTCCAAACATATATAATATAGAAAACTGAAACACTTAAGTTTAGTTTTGCTTTAACACAAAGCATCACATTATCTAGCTAAAGTGATTGCTCTTTTACATATTATGTTGCACATATACGTAGCAAAAAACATCAACCTCTAAATTACCAAACCCTTTGACCAAATTATTTTTTCGACATAATGTAACAAAATGCAACGGATTCTAGATTAAACTTCTGTAGGCGAACTATAATTTGTAGGAGACTTCAGCCGCGATGGGTTACTTTTACTTTTTCTCATACCACAATTAGACAAATAATTATAATCATGGTCCTCTTTGATTTGTTCTTTTAATTTAATTCTTGTTCTATTTAAAATTTGTTATTTTTATACAAGACATTCAGTGTAACATTTTAAAATTATTTTTTGAGACTTTTAGTGTTTCCTTTAAAGATATCAAAATATTTTTAATAATTTGTTTAGTCTTTCCATACCTATTTTTAAAGGTCATTAGTTTTTTCAACTACAACCAAAACTAAACTAAACAGAGAATCAAAGAGGACCTAAATATAAAGCTACTTAATTACTTAATTTGTGCATATCAGTGTTGGATGCAATTGGAGGTACTAGGAAATCCCACGTTAATCCGAATAGAAAAGAAGGAACTACACCGCTAATTGTTATGGGTCTAGATTATAATAGGTTAGATCGATTAAAAGAAAGAGATATTTGAAATAAAAAAAATAGGAACAAGAGTCTATGTCATATTGAAAGAAAGAGTTTGTGTCATCTACAAGAATTGCACGGATTTGAAATAGAAATAACAGCAATAAGAATGTATATTAAATTAGAGGAGTGAGACAAAACTAGCCATGCTCGTTCGTACTAAAGCATGCGCGTTTGGCTAGTTTGAACCGCAAAGATAATGGAGTATATGGGTTCCCACGTTTCGTGTCTTGTTCCAAGGAAATTTATGTGAAGAATCTGGCGGCATTCTGATGCATGTCATGCGCTCTCTCTCTCTCTCTCTCTCTCTCTCTGCGCGCGCGCGCGCGTCTATCTTTACATGCTGTATGATGCAAACCTCAAGCGAAAATGTACATATGGCGCGACAAACAAACTGACACAACAAGAACAGAGAAACTGCAATTTCACTCCTGCCACGGTGTTGGTGACCAGAGGACACAAATACAATTGATGACAAGTTACAGCCAGAGATAGTTCTGCAGCGGCCTGGGCGGTCTATAGCTAGGTACAGCATGCAGGCTCGGCGCCGGCCATGCCAATCCCCAAAGATCTCAGGCTCTCAGCTTCACCATTTCCAGAAGACGTTGGAGCCGCACTTGAACTTCTCCTTCCCCTCGCACTCGATCTCGAGGTCGTCCGTGATGAACGGGACTCTCTGCAACAGCACAATCCAAAACACAGCATCAGTAAATCACCGATCACCATCACCCAGCTAGGATATCTGATCAGTACTGAGGATGATCAGGTGATGATATGATGGATGATGCGAAGAACCTTCTGCTTGGCGAGGTCCTGGCAGCCGGTGAAGTTGTAGGGGAACTTGCAGCTCCCGAACTCGACGGTGTAGGCGCGCGCGAAGTTGGCGCCGACGGTGGCCGCCCTCTTCCTGTCGTTCAGCTCCTTGTTGGCCTTGCTCTTCTCGAGGTACTCGTCGAAGACGCTGGCCCGGGCGGCGCCGGCGCCGGCCGTGGCGGCGACGACGGCGGCCAGGCCGACGAGCGCGGCCCGCCGGCCCTCGGCGCCGGCGACCTGCACGCGCCTGGGGGGCGCCGGCGAGGCGGCGGACTGCGGCACCGCCGCGGCGGGCTTGAGGCCGACGGCGCTGGTGCTCACTCCGGCCATGGCGACGACGAATCGGTCGATCTCCTCGAGCTAGCACCTAGGGTTCCTGCCGATCGGTGCGTGGGTGGCTACTGGCTGGCAAGCGAGTGGGCGGGGGGTGGCGATGGCTTTTGTGTTTGGTCGCCGGTAGGGAGAGGTGGTGTCGGGAAGACGGGGTTTGTGGTGGGCGTGTGGATAGGGTGAGGCTGCCTCGCCGCCCATTGGCTGGGCTGGACGCTCGGTGGGCCCCGTTATCCGAACGGGATGGGGCCCGCGTGACACGTGGCGGGGTCTCCTTGGGCGTGCCAGATCCTGAGGCGGGCGTTCCTTGCCCACGTGGCGCCCAGTAATTAGTTCTCTGTTTGGTGGCAAGTAAGGGGTGGGAATGGAGTAAAACCCAACCCAAACCCACCCCCCGATCCGTATTACTGTGCCAACTTTCACAGTCTGATCCACCCCAACCCAGCGTGTATCTCCACCCAACCCAACCCACTCCAAGCGCACGGATCAACCCAAACCACCCCAATCCAGTTCCCTTCTGCGGGTTTGAACCCATCACAACCCATTTCCTAACCCAAACTACAACCCAAACCACCACTTGCCTTCTCCGAAGCAGCGCGTCATCACCACCGCCTGTGTCTCGAATCCGAGCCCTCGGGGAGATCCTTCTTCTTAAGACGAGGATGCTCTCGACCTCGCGACCCGCTTTTCTACGCTTTGCATCTTCCGCAGACGCCCTTCGTCGCGAAGCTCGCCGTAGCGCTAAACGCCGACGCGGCGGCGAGGATCTGCCGGCGATCATGCCACGCTACTTCGTTCCTCGACAACAAAGCGCTTCACATGAGGTCCGGAAGGTCGCCCGCGAGGCCAAAAGCGGAGGAGGCGGCGAGGCCGGCGGAGGCGCGCGCGTGGAGATGGTGGCCACATGACGTGAAGGCGCGGCCATGTGAGAGCAATGGCCAAGGCAAAGGCGGTGGCCGGTGGCGCAAGGAAACCTAGACCCACGGTGCCGGTGGATGAAAATGGAACGAGTGAACCCAAATTTCAGGTTACAACCCATTTCAACCTAAAACTTAATTACCCGTTCCAACCCAAACCGACCCGATTTTATCTAATACCCAACCCACCCCAACCCGTTAGCTCATCGAACCCGTTACAAACCCATCCAATATCAACCAATCTAAAACCCACCCTAAAAAACCCGTTTCTCCCCACCCCATTACCAGCCCTAGTGGCAACACAAGTTTACATCATAGCAGGGATGCAAGCGGGTTGCTTCACGGGTACTCTCGAGACTGCTTGCTTCATTAAAATACACTAAGCCTTATAATGCTTAGTGTATTTTAGTGAACCAAACGGTCTGGCGGGTACCCACGAAGGAATCCACTTGCATCCCTACCTCAGAGTAGTCCTGCAATTGCTCCATGTATGTACTGCCATTTTGTTGATCCATGTTGAGTTGAGTAAACAAAGTTAGTTTGCTGTAGTTTAATCCTTATTTAAAAGATAACCATGTGCAATGAGTTTGCAGGTGTTTGAACGCTCCTCTAGAAATTGAAAAACACGCATTGTCATTAATTTGAACCAGATTAAGGCCATGTTTGTTTGAGCCTCTAGCCAACATATAGCCTCAGAAGACATAAGCTCAAACAAACAGACATCTTTTGGAGCCTCTTTCAAGAAGTCAAAAGTTCTAAAAAAACCAAATTGCACTGTGATCTGAGAAGCAAATTTTGGGTGGCTTTTCCCGGAAGCAGTTTTTAGAGAATCTGCAGCAAAAACAAACAGGTCCTTCATTCATGTATTACTCATTAATAAACAATATGTTTTGTAATCTTGGAAATTACATATAAGGCACTACATTGTGAGATATGTAATGTCTCAAATAAAAACAAAGTCTCAAGGTTCAACTAAGATGACTAAAAAGTTTAAAGGGAAATTACATACCGAAAAAATACTTATATAAAACTTAAGTACCATGAAGCTTATCATTAACCTTCACCTAAGAATGGCTAAGAATCTGAAGAAAGTAGCCTTTCAGTTGAAGGTTTGAATTAAGGGTCTTCTTTCTTACCTCCTCCTCTCCTCTTTTTCAAGCAATACACAATACTAACACAAGCAGTAGGCTTGATACAACATGTATCTACATGGTGGTTAACAATTTGTGACCCATAGGTCAACTACTGCCTAGAAGTGGCGGCACAAGACATCAGTACTACCACGGCCTTTCTATATTGTGCAACGTCAAAAATTTTATTGTAGTTCTAGGATCTTATGAATGGTGGCTAATCATAAATTCTAGAGATGCACAATAAATTGCTTTTGCCTTATGTCCCTAACAGGTCTAGATCTATAGGCAAGGTCAGCCCCCTAGGCGTCGCCTAGGTGATTAAACAGTTTTGAACATTAATATACATGTTGACTGTAATGTACGACTATTTTGACTACCGTATTATTATTATTTTATAAATGTAGAAAATCATTTATATGATATATTTGACATTTCATAGAACAGATCATATATTTTTGTTATTGAAAATCTTTCATTTAATCATAAGTTATTAATAAATTCTTAAGACATCCTAATTTCCATCTAGTAGCAATGTGCCTTAGGCCCATCTATCAGTCCATCTAGGCCCACCTATAACCAACTAGACCACTGCACGCCTAGGGTAAAAACGGGTGGTTGGCCACTACCTGGCTCCTAGGTGCTGCCTATGGCTACCTAGGGGATCACTAGCTACATGCACATGTTAAACTTGCAATAGAGTCCGACCACAATGACCGAATTAGTTATCCTCATCGAGAAACTTAGACTACTAAGTAGAAAAGATTTGAAAATCGTGGCATGGGTCTCCTTTTTTTTCTTTCTTTAGATTGCTATATGAAAAGAAGTGGAGTTTGAAAAAGGGAACGGAATGGTCAAACCGAAACCGCTAGAGGAACGAATTTTCAATAGCATAACTTGGGCTCCTAGAATACGGCGCCCTTGGGAACAAGTCGATCTTCTTTTGATTTTTTATAATATTTTTCTAGTAGTTTAACGAAGCTTCCAGAATTGAATAGTTGCTACTTTGTATAATAGGGTTGGCAGTAAAATATAAAAGAGAAAAATGTAGTACGAAAAAAAAATTGGGTCAATGTTGCACATGGACTAACCACTCGTTCGAAGGCCGTACAAAATCATTTCCAGCTTTTTCACACCTAATTAAGACGCCAAAGTGTTTGGGTCTGCACGAGGGTTTTAAAAACCGTTTTAGCCCCAAAACTCGCCACCCCCACCGTTTCGAGAAAACTTTGAAAACCTAATAAATTCAAAATTAAACTTGATCTACATCCAGAGAAGAAGTATCAATGGTTTGTGAATGGTTTCTTGAGTGGATTTGATAGTTAACTAGCTTAGCTGACTAAAAAACTAAAATGGACAAAAAATAGAAAAAGAAAAATCAAGCCAGGACTGCAACAGAGGACAATGGGCCTAACATTTGAGCCCATTTGTGGATTGAAAGCTATTTTTCTATGTTATCTGAGAGAAACCCACCTCCCCCAATAGGACAAAATAAAGATTAATTTCAAATCTAGCTTAAGCCAAAAGATTCTAAATAATTCCTGTCACTTTTGGAGATTTTTCTAAATTTGTTCATAAATATGAATTTATCCTCTTCTTTCCGAAAACCAAACCTTCTCTTTTTTTCAATTCACTCAACAGCTGCCAATACATGCATGCAATTAATTGCTAACTTCCTTCCCTAAGATAAGGAAGGAGAGATGAACCTATCGATTTTTCTCATTGACTATTTTATTAGTTAGAAGACAATGAAATTGAATGGTTTGCGATGTGACGATAGAATTAAAGACTAGCACCAATGTCGCTACTTTTGACAACAAACTGCCTTTCCATTCTACCAATCTCCTTCCAATCTTATTGAAGAGCGGTTGGTAATCATGCATTCTTCTTTAAATATTAGTATGCTGAAGGGGAACTCTCAAATACGTATATGGAAGTGTTGGGTTTGCATATTCACTCTTCACGCTTATGTAAGTTTGACTGATAGCGCTGATAAAAAATCACCGTAACAATCAGGGATGATACGTAGTAGAACGGTAGAATCTTCCATGGTAGACTAAATAGGGCATCGTCATCGGCGTAAAGGGAAATTTTGGGATGGTACCTCCTTTTTTCCACCTTTGTCCCTCTTCTGCGTGGGCTTCCGAATCTTGTAGCTATTGATGTTGACTTCAGTGCCAACACCATTCCCAGATGGATGCAAGATAAAGTTCTTCCGAAGAACCTCGCCTTGAGATTCTGCAACTTGCATAATGTCAATCAACACGCAATACTCCTACACATCTTGATGCTAGTCGCGGGATATCTAGATAGTACTTAGTGGAGAGTAGATAGAGTTTTCTCAATTTTCTCCTTAGCCGTGATCTTCATGCATGTATGCCATAGAGATTGAGATTTGTACAAATTCTATGCATAGCAGAATTGTACTCAGCCACAGTTTTATAGTGGGCACATCTCAAACGGTTTTAATCCTACTGTGCTTGGGGCCAGAAAGTGTATTTGAGACATTCGAAATGCTTCTAGAGTGTATTCCATTGTTCTAGCGCACTCCCCTCAACCATATATTCATTTTTCAGCGTGGCAGAGAGATGGTGCCTAAGAAAATGCAGAGCATGATCATTTTGCTCAAGGTAGGTTGCTCGTCCTTTGAAGACCCTATCCCAATAGCGGTCCGTAGCTTCTTTCTACCAAGGACAATCTTCACGTCCGATGCGAACTATCAAGGCTTCCATTAAGATGTGAGAGTATCAAAGCGGATGTGAGACGGCGGTGGCGGACCCCGCCTAGCAGAGCAACCCAGGCTGCTGCTCCTCCACTCCTTCAAACCCTCACTGTCTTTGAGCCTTGGGCTTTGAATGGAGCAGACTTAGCATTGGGATTGGACTGAAGCAGGCCAGGCAGATCCGCCCCTGAGACGGGGAGTATCAAAGCAGAATCTAGTTCATGTTGTACAAAAAGAATAGAGGCATTATTATGCATGCATCAAATACGCCAACACAATCATAATCTTAAACATAATCATATATATTATACATCGCTTTTATTCCGCCGCGCAACATATATGCGCGGGCAATTCGATCGACCCGCTTCTAGTTCATAGAACCTCCAGTCCAATCCAATGCAGATAAACTAGATGAATCATACGCACTCACGCAAACCAAAGCCTAATGAAATATGACATGCATAGTGATACACAGATGATGACGACGACGACGACGAGGAGGAGAAGGAGGATGAGGATGATGCGTGTCCTGGACGATCAGACCCATCGGTGTGGTGGCCTTGGCCTCAACGGCGCCATGCGAACCCACCTCATGCAGCTGGTAGTATCCAAGACGGACGACGAACTCGATCGATTTACCATGTGGAGACTACGTGTAGCTAGCTAGCTAGGCGCTGCCGTTGCCAGCGCCGACGGCCATGGCGACGGGCTCTAGCTCGGGCTCCGGCTCCGGCGCCGGCGGCGGCGGGGGCGGGGGCGGCGCCCTGGTGGCGGGGTCGGAGAAGCGCGCCTCGAGGTCGTACCAGGTGTCGAGGCCGACGAGGGCGTTGAACTCTTCGAAGGAGGTGAGGCGGTGGAGGTCGTCGCGGGTGGTGCCGGCGTCGCGGAGGCGGGCGAGGACGTCGACGAGGGCGCGGGCGGTGGCGTAGACGGTGGTGAGCGGGCACTTGATGAGGTGGAATCCCATCTCCATGAGCTCCTGCCGCGTGTGCAGCGGCGTCGCGCCGCCCTCCAGCATGTTGCAGACGCGGTACCCGCGCGTCTTGCGCGCGATCTCCCGCAGCTCCTCGTCGTTCCGGGGAGCCTCCACGAAGCACCCGTCCGCTCCGGCCTGCCACCGAATCCCAATCCATCCATCGATCAGGGAGGAGAGGACACGCTGTGAATTAGCAATAAGGATTTTGGTTTTGCACAAAGCAAAGCGAGTGTGAATTCCAATCGAATTCAACCTCTGCTTTTCTTGTCGTATCGGCCAGAAAGTTTGAATTTGCATGGCTTTAGTTTATCAGTTATAGTATTGCCCACGACTGCAACGAAGCACATTTGCGCATGTGGCTGAGGCCAAGTTTTAAGGATTGTAACCTTGGATGACCCAAGAGTTTTTTTTTTAACTGAATGGTGATCAACGGTTCTAACAGTTTTTTTTTTCAAACTGGTAATCAAAACACAACCTTTTCTCTTAAACAGTAAACTTTCATTCAAGTTTTTTGGCCGAAATTTTCTGAAAATCGCCGCTACTATTTGTTCTGGAAGAAATATCACCATTACTGGTTCTAATGATGAAAACACTGTCCTGAACATGAATCTTACATCCATGTAGAGGTTGGCACGGGCAATGGCGTCGGCGAGGCCCATGGTGGAGCGGGCGTCGGTCCGGGCCACGATGAAGAAGTCCCGGTCACCAACAGCTTCTCTCGCCGCCGCGATCTTCACCGCGTGCTCCTCTGCTGGCACCACCTGACAAGTCACCCCCCATGGCAAACAGTAAGAAAAAAAAAGGAGCAATTTTTTTTTCCTGACAGGTGCTGCATGCATGCAGCTTGCTGAGCCTGTCTGCCTGTGCTAGGCTGCTAGCTACACAGATGAGCAGCATGAGCTGCTTGTGAACTCCCAGCTGGTCCACACACACACACATCTGCAGCAATGGCCTGGACAGATTTGCAGTACTTCACTATACAGAGCTGCTGCAGTGCCTGCTACTCTGCTAGGCTGCTAGCTTGTCAACCAAAGGCAGCACTGGCCGTCTAGCAAAGGCACATGCATGTGTATGAACGACAGAGAACAATGTGTCGTGTGACTCGTGTCAAGGTATTGAGAGGCTCAGAGATTTTTTTTTTTTTTTTTACCTTCTTGCCACGCATGTGGCCTTGCCGACGAGCCGGGGAAAAGAGGGGAATAGAGAAGGAGACGTCAGAAAGATCCTGCTGGGGGATTGAAAATGGGGAAGAAGAGAGAAGAAGACTTGCTCATTTGCTGCTTCTTCTTCAGGGTTGTGAAATGGTGTTCTTACCGCATTTCTTGGGCCACGCCTGGTCCTGCAGTTTGCAAACAGGAGACGGTGAGCTGAGACGTTGTAATGATAAACAAATCGGAGGAAAGATGAGATCAGGGTAGGCTCAAAGCAGGCGCAGATTCTCGGGCCCTGATTGATTCTCAGTCGCATATTTGGACAAAACGACGTACCTCGAGGAAGCAGCCTGCAGCGCCTGCTGCCATCAGGTCCTGGACAGTCCGCTGAACGTTCAGAGCGCTGCCGCCACCAGTGTCTGTGCACAGTGAAGTGTCAGGCCGACGTGAGGAATAGTAAAGGTGGCAACAGAAGCTATATTATTGCTCATATCCAACAGATGGATGGCTAGGCACTGAACATGTGCAAACTGGCACTACTCCAGTCCAGACTCCTGAGTGGAACAAGAATTGAAATTCTGAACATTGGCATAGAAAAAGACTTATTATACTTCGTTGGCTCACACGGCATAGCATATGTATTTGTAAACTGTGATAAAATGGTCAGGTTAAGGAAGGGTTTCTCCAAAGTGGGGGCTGGCTAGATTCATTGGATTTCATTGGATTGTCAGTACACATATATAATTCATTGGATTGTGGTACTGTTGTACTTCCCTTGTTTGCACTTGTATGGTTGTATTTCTAACCAAAAAAATGCACCTTTGGTCTCTGAATGTTGAAGTTTGTTCCTTCATTTCCTAAACACGATTTTAAGATCTCTTTTTTATGGGCATTAAGAGTTAATGGTTCAGACAACATATGCAACTATGGCCACGAAAAAAATATCTCCGGTTCTTTACTTTTGTGGAGTACTATGCACAAAAAGAAGGCGACATGTAGATGCAAACACGAGCATGCAGCAGACTGCTGACTCTGATGGCGTCTGCTATACTATAGTTACTTTTGTCGGACCCGTGATTCTGCGGTAAGTAGCTCGTTTATTGTGTGAGCAGTTTTCTTTGTTGAGGAACGCCTCTTATGTTGTTAGTAAAGCTTCAATTAACCAGAGCATTATTCATGTTATTTTTATTGGAGAATTCTGAACAGGTCAAGTAATTATTAGTTGAAAGCGATACTATCTGCTGGACCAGCATTGTTCACGTTCATTGTTCAGATCATGACAATTTTATTGATCACGAGTGATCATGACATGCATGCACCCTAGCTACAAGAGTAAGTGCTTTGAATAGTGCATGTTACGCAGACTCCATAATTATATCCATTTTCACGTGTTCACTGAATAATGAATGTTACAAAGGCTCCTTAATTACCTCCCTATAAGCTATATGGTTTGGATCGTGCAGGTTTTTTGCAGTTTTAATTTTTACAAGGTGATTCATTTTACTCCATCTATTCGTACAATACAATATTTTCTTTACCTGGTGGAGTGGTGGTGTACGACATGTATATAGGAGTGCCTAACTTGAAGAATTACCTTCTTCCCCCCACCCACCAAATAAAGGCTAATTAATTTCTCTAGCCATCGGATCTGTATCAAGATCCGTGCATGCAGAGGCGGTGCAACGGCTTCAGCCTTCCTTACACCATCTCCAACGGTATCTCTTTGGGGCCATTTTTTCTTCGCGGAGAAATTCTGCTCCCTCGAAATGCTCCAACGGAATTTTTCATGTTTTTTAGAAGAAATTTCTTCGTGCATTCCCTCCAGAAAGAAGTTCTCTCTGTGTTTTCTTCACAAATTTTTCAAATGGATGCTGTTGAAGATGTAGGGAATGAAGAGAAAGAATATAGAAAAGAGAATAGGTAAAGGAATGGAATGGAATGGAACGAAGAGAAATTGGTTGGAGATGGTCTTATTGGGATGTGGACCGTAGTTAATCAAGGCGTTTTATCACAACTCACAAGCATCTGTGTGGATCGACCGCATGTGGTGTAGTTAGTCCGTCTTTGTTCTACCAATTAATCACCTTAGTTCTCCTCCACCGGCCGTCCATAGATTTTCGTGGCTGCCATGATCCCATCTCCCCCATCTCCTTATCCCCTCAGATTAAATTCACCGATCGCCACCACCGAATTAACATGGCCCTCGCCGTCGCTGTCCACGTACGCATGCGTCGTCTCTTCGCCGCCGCGTAGACGCCGCGTAGAGGCAGGAAGGCGGCGCTTGCATCCATGCACCGACCGCCGCGGCCGCCGGAGGGGGCACGCATGCACGACGGTGGCCGAGACGAAGCTCGGGGGTCGCCGCCGAGAGCGTGTCACGCGCGATAGGGACGATCGGAAACTGTTCCTGGGCCGTTCATTTTATCTGATGCAAAGTGTGGGCCGTACGTACATGCATGTTTGGCACTGCGGTTTTGAATGATTTTGTACGTATATATACTATTTGACATGACGGTTTCGATGATCTCGTACACTTTTAAAAGTTTTTAGAGACGCGTCCAAAACTGTTTTGGTTTCGGGCCGTTTTTTTTTTTTGATCCAACGGTGTGAGCAAGACGACAGATAGAAACATCGATCTGGCCTTGCACACATATTCAAGTGTTGCACCGGTAATATGTAGTACTGTGTGTGTGAAATTAACATGACGTGCATGTGGTATTTAGTAATATAGTACGCTGTATGAATGTGAAATTAATAATATATATGACGTGCATGTCGAAAATGTTACTATGTGCATGGAGGGGGAGAGAGGGGTAGAGAACCGGCATCGGCGATGAACGGGATGAGCGGCGCCGACGCGCAGACGTGCCTCGCCACCTGCGCCATCTCCGGCGGCCTGCACAGCACACATGCGAATGAATGGATGGCGGGGCGGCGGGAAAGGACGGAGAAGAGGCGTCGTGATGGGGGGTGGACACAGGACACGTACGTGAGGAGGCCGACGTCGGGCTTGCCGAGCAGCGCGGCGGAGACGGCGTAGCCGGAGATGAAGCCGCCGGGGAAGCCGCTCTTCTGCACGATGGCCGCCGAGAGCGCGTCGTAGCAGCCGGGGAAGATGACGGCGCCGTCGGACTCGATCAGCCGCCCGACCCGCGTCCGCACCGCCGCCGGGGACGCCGACGCCGACGCCGCCACGGTGGCGCGAGCCCGGCGGGAGGATAGCAGCGCCTGGCACGGCCGCCGGAACGCGGTCACGGCCGGCGTGGACATTGCGGCGGCGCAGGGCGGCATTGTCGTCGTCTTCGTCGGTGCGCGGCTCTGGAGCTCTCCTGCTGCTAGCTAGTGGCTCTGGCCTCTAGCTCGTCGGCAGCTGCACGTACGGCTGCCGCGAGGAGAGAGAGAGAGGAGAGGAGCGAGCTGAACTGTCGAGAGCCGGACGGGGGCGGCTCTACATATAGAGGCGCGGCGGTGGGTTTTGTCGTAATTTCGCCCCCGGGGGTGGGGGTGCGCCACGCTGGGATCGATCTCACGTGTCTGAGTTTCTCAGTGCAATCGCAAATCGTTTTGACCTACCTTCATAGCTCTCACCCCCACCACCTTAAGAGTCTAGAGGTTTAAGTGTTTAGCTAATTTTCTCTTGTAAATTTACAGATTTGATTATATTCATCGGCATTAATTTCTAGATATGGCAATGTTCAGTATTTTCCGCAACAAGAGCATCCATCCTCGGATTTTATTCACTCACTCATAGACTACACGGAGAACGGACACTTATCACATCTATGTATGTATCTATCAAGAGCAAATCCTACAAATACTATAGCTATGACATTGGGTTATTGATATATGGACCATGTCAGCGATCTAAGTCGAAGGGAGTATGTTAGATGATACACTTCCTATCAATAAACCTAGAAAATTGATTATACAACAATTTAAATAGTGGCACTTAATAATTCCTTACACTGGTATTGGTTGGTTACTTGCCACTTCAAATATAGGGTGCCTAATTACTTGCCAAATTTATCAATTAAGATAGTTTTCCTATTTTCTAATGATTACTACCCACTTGTTTGACTATTCGTCCATGCCCAGGCCGTGACATCCATGCTCCCAGCCTCGCTCTCTGACTTCCAAAGCAGAGTTCCCATGCCTCCCAGTCGTGCACTCGTGCTTGCCATTGCCCCCAATGTGCTCAAGGACCATGACCAATCCTATGCTCCTAAGTCCCAACCACGAGCAATCTATGAGCACTCGAATATATTCATTAAACAAGTCAATTATAGGCAAAATAAGCACTTTCGATGGATCAATCATTAACTCCAATAGATTGATTAACTAAATCATGAAGCAAGAGTATAATGCATACATGAAGGAAACGAAAGTGTACAGATATCTAAAATATTCAAGAACATCGAGTCAACCGCTAGACAAAAGAAAAAAACTAAATATGATGAAAATAAACGTACCAATGTTCTTTAGAAGAACCGAAAGAAGAGAAGAAAACAACCTCGTCTTAACGATGTAGAAGGTGATGCAGGTCGCAGTGATGATGTAACAGAAGAAGGACACGACAATCATGTGAAGCACTTCTAAAAAAATCTTATTTGTCCACTCCTAATACAGGATCTCAAGTGTGATGGTTTTTGGAGACATTCTCTCTCCGTCACCGGTGCACACCAATAATAAGGTAGAGTAGCCTATCTATGGTGATGCTGCAAAGAGGAGGCAAAAAGCATAGGGTTCAATCATCTCTGGATGGAGGACATATGGTATGTATACGATAGATCGAGCGATTGAACTAGTTGTGAGATATGGCACGATCAGACTCGACACGATCTCCATATCGCATAACCGATGTCAAGTTTTTTAGAGAGCAAAGAGGAATAAAACTATAAAAAGAGGTTGTGTATGTGCATGCTTTTGGACCTGATTTTGATGGACCATTTGCACGGGTGTCGTGCGTGTGCCTGTCTCAAACTGGTCCAACATGGAACAACGAAGCGAGGTGAGGTGAGCAAGCACATGTGTGTTGTTCTCTTTATCTCACATGGGAGCTAGTGGGTCTTTATCTCTTTATACAAAAGCACTTATGTCTTTTCGTTTCTATTTCTTTTTACACCATTTTTAATTTAAGGTTAAAAGGTCTTGAAGGGTACGTGCAGTATATATACATCAGTTATTTTCCTGATTTTCGTTTGCTTTTCTTTAAAAGGAAGGATTTTTTATATTGACCCGCATGGCTACTAGGGTCATGTTCTTTTCAACGTAAAGTTGAGTTGAGTTTCACTGTATCAAAATTTGTTATTTTTATATAGCCTATATGTTGTAATAATTTGTAACGATTTTTCAATACTTTTAGTGTTTATATCAAAGATCTCAAAACTATTTTTAAATTATTTTTTCAGCCTTTTTAGATCCCTCTTCGAGTACTCTCGACTTTTACTACAGTAAAACTTAATTTTACTCAACACCGAAAAAATCAAGGGCTAGATCACTTCTTATTCCTTCGGGTTGCCGGTAGCATCTCATATGCAGACATGCATGCTAGCTTAATTCGTCGACAAAGAGGAAGAGGCGAAGATCGATGGCTACGCCCAAGTACGTACGGTACGGATATGACTGCAACGTTAAAAAGGCAACAAGTTACTTATCTTGCCAGAGTCGTCGTCACAGGTGATTGGCGACGCAAAGAAGATTGCAAAAGGTGAATGGCTCGAGGACGAGGAGCACGGTGCATGAGCACGGCAAGGGGGGGCACTTTGGGGTTTTCCACGCGGCCAGCCAGAGGGAGAGGGCATTCTGGGCATTCCAGAAGAGCATACAAGTGGCCTAGGACAGAGAACCATGGACCGGGCACCTACCTCCCGTGTTTTCAGTGGCTGGACATGCATGTGCATCTTCTTCATTCCGATCGAGCACAATTTAATCAACCGATTTGCGGCGGTAAATAATACACGATCGAAAAGTTATCGGACCTTGTTTGTTTGAGCTAAAAGTTGCTAAAAACCTTTCATCTAAAATAATTACGATCCCTCGAATTAAAGATGCCGTGAAGAGTTGAAATAAAATTTTATCAGCACTAAGAAGAATTATTTAAAATCTCATAAAAAATATTACAAAGTGCTACATCAAATTGACTTATAAAAAATAAAAATTTTAATTTAATTTAATCTAATCTAATTTGAGCTGAATTAAACTTGAGCTGCCAATTCGCTGGTACGTACATTCATGCATGTATTATGTGCATTAAATATGGATCGATCTCTCGGCCATCATCTAGGACCACACGGACGAGGACACTATCCTCGATCCGGGAGCTCGATCCTTAGGTCATGCGATCCATGCACGCGCGCAGTTAGCTTGGCATATAAAAATATTTGCAGGCCTGCCATTTTGGCCTCATCTAGAAGAGAGATTATATATCATAAGCCAGCCGAGCTCTCTAGCTATAGTTGGCCAAACGAGCTGTGCCAAACGGGCCGGCACTAGGCACGGCACGGCCCGTAGTGCTTGAGCACGCAGCAAAGACGATGGCGATGGCGACGCGTGTCTGCGTCTTGGCCATGCCTTAGCCAGCCAGTGGGCAAGACGAAGCACAACGCGGTTAAAGTCTTGAAACGACGATCGCGGCTCGCTTCCCACAGTGCGCCCCCCCACCCCACCTCCCTACCCTCACAAGCGAGCCCAGCCCAGGCGTCCATTGGGGAGGGCATATAAACTCCGGCCGGCCGTGCCCTCCCGATGGCCTGATCCCCTCTTCTCTAACCGGCTAACCCTAGCCGCGCCCTCCCTTCCTCGCTCTCTCACTGCCCGCTCTAGCTCTCGTCTCTCCTCCTCTACTACGCCGCCACGACTCTCCGCCATGGTGTGACGGCGCCACGCCACCACCGCATGCGCCATGGCCGCCTCGCCACTGGAGCTCAGATCAATCCCCTTCTCCCAGTTCCCTTGTGTCGATTCATCATCTCCTAGTCCTAGATCCGTTCATGATATGAAGTTATGATCTGTTTGGACTTTTGGTCAGTTTTAGTTAGCTATTTTGAAATTCTAGACATTATATTTGAAATCTGGAACATGAGCTCTCCATTTTGAGATGTTGTTTAGTTTTCGTGCACTTGCACGCACGGCAGACGCAGTGGTAAGGCCGTCTTCTTGCCGTCTTGAAACGGCACGGCACGGTTAAACTCTGGTAGTGCCGTGCCTAGGCCGCGTGGCCGGCACTAGTGTGCCGTGCCTGATAGTGTCGTGCCTAACCGTGTCGTGCCCCTGCCGTGCCGTGCGGCACGTTTGGCCATCTATATCCCTAGCTAGTGTTAGAGCTAATTAAGCAAGGAGCCAAGGGTCATGACAGCAGTGTGTGCGTCTGTGTGTGAGTATATATGCGTGTGTGTTCTTAGTTTTTTATTTCAGATTCAAGCCTGGCTATATGCTCAGCTAGCGTGATATGATAGTTGGACGTTCTTATAATATAATATGGGGGACATTCACGTTTGGGTTAGGTGTAGCTAGCGTCCGTTTTTACGACGCAAAGCTGGGACCAGCTGAACCTTAATTGGCAGGTCGGGCTCAAGCCAGGTCGGACGTAGGCCATGCGTGTCTTTCTCGGCTTAAAGTTTAGCGGAAACAGTGATGAACGTGTTGAATTCCAAAGTATTTTAATGAGTATAATGCACGGACAGTCCCTAAACTATTAGTCAACTCCCATCCAGATCCCCAATCTATAAAATTACAGTTTTAAGTCCCTAATCTTTTGAAGTGGGTTTGTCCTGATCCAAAACTGTCATGTGACATCCCTAAAGCTAACGTGGCGCTGACATGACTGTCCATGTCACATAAATTACTTAAAAAATTTAGAAAAATCATAAAAAATTCAGAAATCATAAAAAACACGGGAAATAGTAAAATAATTAGAAAAATTCATAAAAAATTAGAAAAAAAAGTAGCATTAGAGGGTTCCCATACGCCCCGTTCAACCATAGAGGGATTAAATGCGACCACACTGTCTTTATATTTCTTTTAAAAATGTTTATGGTTGTTTCATATGTTTATGCTTTTTTATGATTTTTTTATTGTTTTTATGATTCTTTTGATATTTTCTATATGTTTTAATGATTTTTTTTATTTTACCATTTTTATGATTTTTAAATAATTTTCCCACATTGTAATGATTTTTTTCATTTTTATGATTTTTTAAATGACGTTTTTAATTTTTTTTGGAATATTTTCCTCTTTTTAAAACTATTTTACGTGACATGTCAGTGCCACGTCAGCTATAGAGTTGTCACGTGGCAAGTTTGGACCGAAGCGGATCTAATTAAAAAGATTAGGGACCCAAAACTGCATTTTCATATATTGGGGACCTAGATGAGAATCGACTAATAATTTATGGACCGCTCGTGTATTTTACTCTATTTTAATTATGTGTTATAAAAAAATATTGATTGGTGCATCAGTTTTATGTTGGGTTATCTGGTCTTATCCAACGGAGCGTCTAACAAATATAAAGTTTCTTCATTCTTATAGGTCATGTCCAGGGAAGCCTATTGATTGCGTCACTAGTTCTTTTTTTTTTTTTTTGAAAGCAGGTCGAACGAGATTGAATATTTAGTGTTTGTCATTGCATGGAGGTGACAACCCTATTGCTCCACCATAATGATAATTTAATAATTATATATATTCGTGATGTATGAACAGACTCTTCAAATTTTCACTTCAATTTGAGGTAAACAATCTTAGATGGTGTTTTGTATGAGGCCGTTTACAACATGTGGATATATGATGTGGAGACCAAAACAATTTCTCATCTATAAAACTGGAAGTTTTCAACTTAAGTAATTAAGAAACCACAAACCACGAAACGTGCACTCACGTCTCACGCGCAAGCTCCCAATTTCTTTTGTCTACAACTTACAAGACAAAATACGTAGGTCCGTGAACCAGCTTATCAGGTTGCCTAGTTTGTAAATTTAATTAGAGCTAAGCAAGACGCTCAATCTCACACGAGCTGGAACATAGAGTACTTAAGGTCTTTTTTTTAAGCTGATCCGAACGGGTCTTTTTCTAAACTGATTTGAACGGCTGAACAGTTAAACGATTAAAATTACTAAATTTCTAGAGTTTCTCGAGATACTCTTGAGATTCGGATCCATTTCGTTTAACTTGCTTTTTAAAACGTTAGTACGCACCTTCGAAACAACGAAAAAACGAGCCCAAAAAACCTAAAGCGTATGTCTTTTAAAACATATATTAGTTGTTAAACTGATAAAGCTGCTAAGCAGTTAATTAAGTTGAAAAGAATGGAGTCTAATTAAGCATCTTGCTTCCAGTACAGTAGTACTACGGCTGCTGGCCTTGGCCGGCCATGACGTGAGACACGAGGAGAAGCTCTGGTCCAAAATGCGCTATGTTGCCGCCCGCATGCATGCGAGGCCATCGGATGAATGTACAGTATCGATCACGGGGTGTACAGATCAAGCTGGGCCGTACGTCTCTCTCGCGCGCCCTGAGCCGGCCGATCGACGGCTTGACCTAGCTCAGCTCAGCTCAGCTGCCCGCCATTAATGGCGGGCCAAGAAGCGGCCGGCCGCGCGCCGTGCGTCGCGGCGCCAATTTTTTTTTGATAGGAAATCGCATTCCATTTTAATCAAAGAGCATATTACAAGCAAAATCGTACGGATCCTCTGAGATCACAAGTTGCAAAAGAAACTCCGGTTATAGACTCTGAGATACATCCAGAGAGGGCCGGAGCATAAGACCGCAAGGTCAATAGAAAAAATCCCAGCAAGTGACACTACTAGAGTGAATGTTCGAGACCACTCATAACACCATCCTAACCACTCACGGACTAACAAAGATCTCTCTCCTAGCCTGGAACGTCGCGGCGCCAATTAAAGGCTCCATGATCTCCCGCCGGATTCTAAAAATTCCCGCCGTGATCGCTCGACCTCGACGTCGACCGGTGGCGCGCGTCGCCGTCCCCCCAGCGTGTGGCCGGCCGCGGGGCGCGCCCCGGCCTCCCCCGCCGATGGGCACCCTGCGGCGGCCGGCAGCCATGCACGCCCGCGTCGATCGCCGTCGCCGTCGCCGGCCGCCGTCGTGCTCGCCGAAGACGGTACGGACGAGGGGGACATGCGGCGTGCGGATTTAAATCGTAGGGCGCGCGCAATTAATCAATCGCGTGCCAGCTCTAGCTACCTGCCGGGTGATGGATGCAGCTGGGCCATGCATCTCTCTCCTAGCTGCGGCTCGTACGTCGTCGAGAGGACGCCGCCGTACGAACGTACGTACTGTTAGAGATAAGCACTTGAGCTGAGCAGCAGGAGGAATTCTTTTCTCTTTTTTCTTTATCAGATGATCGATCATGTATGCCGCCGTGACATTAGAGATAAGCGAGGAGTGGGTCGTCGCGCAGCCAGCCTGCCTCCATCATACATTCATACGTACTGTGCCGTCTCCACGACGTTATTAGGACAGTGATACGTGCCGGGCTCTATGAGATGTAACCTCGACGGCGAAATTGTTACTATATTATTGTAAAATATGTAGTGTCTAAGTTGGTCGTAACGGCGGTATCCGACGACAATGACGAACACGTGATGAATTTTGAGTAGCTCAAGTTAACGGTAATAAGAAGCCCTTTGCTAATTTTTTTTTGAAACTATAGTCTTTGTTTGAGACCAGTGTGGAGGACAGTAATTTACTTATGTAGTTTCTCTTGGAACATCTGGAAGGATCGTAAATTGTAATGCTTGGCGCATTGTGATGAGAGGTTTGTTTCGTCCATATGGATTGGTAGTACTGGAAAGTACCAACTTGCTAGCCTTAAGAAAGTTGCATCAGTATATAAGGCCTGTTAGGTCCAATTATAGCACCTCAGGTTAACCCTTTTGTACGAAGCGAGGCCGAAAGTTCAAGTATTTGCTATGCATGCGTGGGTCAGCACCGTAGCGGGCTAGCTTTGGGTCAGGGTGTTACAAGTGATATCAGAGCATCAACCCTCACTGTGCGAGCCATGTGGACTTAGTTGCGCGGGCATATAGTGCATGGGCGTGTGGGCTGGGATGGTCACATGACATGGCATATGTGTCGGCACTAGACACATGGGCCGGGGGAGGTCCTATACATTTGCCGCATGTGCGATGTGTTGTGTACTGACGAGGACGTCAACCGATTAAGAGGGGTGAGTGTAATACCCAGCCCATTGTGATGAGAGCCCCATTTGGCCCATATGGATGTCAACCGAATAAGAGGGGTGAGTGTAATACCCAGCCCATTGTGATGAGAGGCTCATTTGGCCCATGTGGATGTCAACTGATTAAGAGGGGTGAGTGTAATGCCCAGCCCATGGTGATGAGAGTCTCATTTGACCCATGTGAATTGATAGTAGTGTAATAGTAGCATCTTGCTAATCTTGAGAGAATTGTACGTACCAGCATATAAGACTTGTTAGGTGCAATCATAGCATCTCATGTTAACCCTTTTGCATAAAGCGAGGTCGAAAATCCAAGTGGATGCTATGTATGCGTGGACTAGCCCTGTAGATGGACTAGGTTCTAAGCGAATTTAGACCAAGGTGTTACATAAATTGTATTTTTCAATCATCTTATTGCTGCATACAAAAAGTATACTCATTTCGAAGGATCGTAACGTATTTGGTTTTTCTTTCCCTTGATTCCTCCTCCTTCATTCGGTGGAACACCCTTCAAGACGCACCACTCCCTTACATAGGCCTACTGGTGATTTTGAGTAATACCCTTAGCGATTATCAGCAGTTAATATCCAGCCACAATCGTGGTTGAAATAAACTGCTTTTGCCGGATGATTCCATATTTTGACCGATTACATATTGTGCGGATCACGGTATCACCTGGGCGTACGTAGGAATTTAGGAACCGAAAATGATATCGATCACACGAAACCCTGAGATGATAAGATAGTCGTTCCTTCTTATCCTAGCTAGCTCAAGATTTTATTATCTACTCAAGATTTCAGGTTGTGTAGGCAACCTCGTTTTCCAAGACGGAAGCAAGCTACGCACAAAAACCCCAGCCCCGTCGTCACATCCGTGATAGTTTGGGCACTGTGGATTGGCAGCGGCCGTAGCCCGTAGGCCGGCCATGCGCCCATGCGTGTCCATCAATCTAGCTACAGTAGCTAGCTTCAACAGCATCGGCGATGTGACGAGGGACGAGTGACGACTGACGAGTAGTCTCGGGCTCTCGGCGCCATCTCGTGCTAGCCCTAGCCCACTGGGGCTCTCGTGATCGGCGCTTGCATGGCTCCAGTGGCCAACGGGAACACAAGAAATATATATGGGCCATGCTGTGCATGTACGTGCGTGCTCCGCGCGCGAGGATGCGCAGCGGCACATGCAGGCTGGGAACTAGGGGGAAAAAAATATTAATATCTGGATTGATTTTCTTCCCGTGGATAAGGCGCACAATGTTCGTCGTTAGGGCCTTGTACATTTCAGTCTAGTATAACGTAGCGTAGCGTTTCAGTAAAATTTATCTTTTTTTTATATAACCTATTTGGTATAATAATTTGTAATGTTTTTTTTCAGCTTTTTAATAGTTCTCTTAAAGATTCTAAAACTATTTTTAAATTATTTTTTTTACAATATTTAAGTCTCTCTTTAAAGGCCTTTAAATTTTGCTGAAACGCTACAACAAGCTAAAACGTACCGGGCCTAGGTTGGGTCAAGGCACGTATCCTGTGTACACTAACTAACAAAAGTCATGAAAAATTTTGTAGATGTTCTTCGTTGGTTGCTCTACCTATACATAAAGTTTGAAGATCAAATTCAGTTTATATTAAAAGTTATAAAAAAGAGAAAATAATGACAAATTTGAATGGTTTAAAATTGATATAGTTTTCTATTTTTTTTATAACTCTTATTATAGAATGAATTTAATCTTTCAAACTTTATACATAGGTGGAACAAGTTCATTAGAACATTTGCAAATTTTTTCAGGAATTTTTATGACTTTTGCTAGTTGGTGTACATGGGATTTACACGGAAACCCCTGTATACACAGGATATGTTGGTTAAGGGATACCGTTTCTCCGATCCAAACGTTCAGGCATGGTTGTCGAAGCACTTTTGAAAAAGGTTCCCAAATGTATTCTTTAAGATTCGGAGCCAATGCCAACCAAATGTTCTATTCCCTCCTATCACAAATATTCGATATTTTTTTTATTTTTTGACGATCTCCAAAACATAACTTTGACGAGTAGTTATCAATATAGTTTTATCTATAAGACTTACTAAATTTATAATGTTATGAAGTACTTTTCAAAACAATGTAGGTATACTATATGTATGTAGCCAACCTAGATATTTTAAAAGATATTTGTAGCTAAAGTTTCAAAACTTTGATCCAGAGGAGTAACTTTTAGGATTGTTTCTCCAAAATCTTGAAATTTAATAGTTAATATCTTAGTTAGATACATGCATTCCAAACAAGCCTAGTAATTCCAAATAAATGGCATTACAGGTTTAGATCTGAAATCCAGAAGGTCTCTTACGGTAGCATAATTATTGGGGTGGTCACCCGATGTGTGATGAGTTTTTTTAGGTTTTGTCATTATTGTCGTGAGGGAGCATAACTTAAAAGGTGGATATAACCATCACGTATAAGGCTAGTCTTCTGAGTTTAGTGGGCTCAGAACTTTGGTTGTGGCTCCGATTGAATATACGGATACAGCAAGTTCGATTGGACCTGACCAGTAACCAAGTGTTTGTCTCAGAGAGATGGATCACTACGAGCCATAAGATGACCGATCGCTGCAGGCTCTAATATGTACAAACATCGAAAATAATAGAAATAAAAAATAAAAGTATATTATCCTTTTATTTGGTGAACTATAATTTTACAAAGAGAAAATTGCACTGTAGCTCCCGGAACTTGTAACAAGTTGCACGAAATCCCCTAAACTTTGAAATTGCTTTCTCAGCTCCTGGAACTTGTCTCCGTTTGCACCGTTAATCCTGGGCCGTTAGGATCCGTTAGAAATTCCGTTAAACGGTGACGTGGCGTCCACGTGGCCGTTAAGTACTGATGTGGCGCTGACGTGGCCCCAAAAAATCTGAAAAATAAAAAACCTCAAAAAATCTATCAAAAATCATAAAAAAAAATTCATAAAAAAATCTAGAAAATTCATAAAAAATCCAGAAAATTCATTAAAAAAAATTTTAAAACATAAAAAATTTAGAACACCTGAAACAAAATCCAGAAAATTCATAAAAAATAATTTAAAAAGATAGAAAAATTTAGAAAACCTGAAAATAATCCACAAAAATCATAAAAAAGTAGAAAATTCTTACAAATCCAAACAAATCATTTAAAAATCTAGAAAATTTAGAAAACCCGAAAATAATTTACACAATTCATTAAAAAAATTCTGAAAAATCCATAAAAAACAATTAAAAATTCACAAAAATCTAGGAAAACTAAAAAAAATCACAAAAAAGTTAAGTGAAGTTCTAGTTTTTTTTGTGAACTTCTTTCAGTTTTTCTATTTTTTGTGAATTTTGAAATGATTTTTTTGTTTTTTTAATGATTTTTTTGGATTTTTTAATGATTTTTGTGAATTATTTTCTGGTTTTTGGGGCCACGTCAGCGCCACGTCAGAACTTAACGGCCACGTGGGTGCCACGTCACCGTTTAACGGAATTTCTAACGGATCCTAACAGCCCAGGACTAACGGTGCAAACGGAGACAAGTTCCAGGAGCTGAGAAAGCAATTTCAAAGTTTAGGAGATTTCGTGCAACTTGTTACAAGTTCTGGGAGCTACAGTGCAATTTTCTCTTTTACAAACATATGGGATATTGGTTTAAAGGGGAAAAAATGGTGAATGGACTATCTTATCGTAATTGGATCTAATTCATTTGTTTGGTTCCAGATGTATAAGAGGTCGGTCATTGATCCATCATCACCTCATCCATCGTAAACCAACTGTACAGAATAACGAATTGATGGTGTTAACTTGCCCAATTTAAATTGGGATATCCCAAGATTGACCAATCAATTCATCGAAGTTAATTAGCACAATGTGGTATCTGGTCTCTCCAACGATCAATTCCAATCAAGAGATTAATCTATTTTTAAAATCATTGATAAATTTGGATCGTGAGACCTGATGAGCATACAACACCAACCGATGTGTCTCTGTCGCTCACCAACATATGCCAAAAAGGACCTCTTGGGAACACACTCATGGCCCTGTCCACTCAACCACGTCGTCGTACATGTACTGTTTCTGCAATCACTCTGAAGAATTTATTTGTCACATGAGTAACGGAGATAACCTAGATGCCGGCATATTATGTTTTAAGGTCAATTGGATAGCAAGTACATACACTAGTGTAAATAAACTAATCCGATTTGAGTCAGAAATATTATAGCAAAACGAAGGTGCAATAACTGTGAGACTCTCCCTGCAGTTTTTGCATAAAAAAAATGAAGGCGCAAGTAGGCGTGTAAATAATTTTTTTTATATATATTTCGTTCGGGAAGAGGACTGGTTTGGTCGAAAGCCAACGCATGCCACTCTTATCAAACTTTGCTAGCTTTTCCTACCAAAGTCTAGATTTGGCACAAATATGGCACGTGTTGACAAGTCTACTACATTAACCAAACAAATTACACATTCTCAGTTATGATCATTGTTTTTTTTTTTTGGCATTGGTTGCGATCTGCAATACTATTGGAGGAGGATTGTTGTGCCAACCTGGTGGCCCCAAAACAATCTAATAAAAACATTGATTAACACATGGGTGTATATTGCTAAATATTAACCAGCATGTTTAATTGCTAGCAATCTCCACCTTCTCCTTCCACCAACCTCTTCCATCTCTGCCTTAGCCCGCTTCCTCTTCCTCTTTGGCAAGCTTATTGGCAAGGAGAGTGAGTGGGACCCATACTCCTTCACCATCGCTACATCCTTCTCTGATCCCCCAAACACTATACCTCACATCTATATCTAGATCCAGATCCAGCTGATTTTTGAGACTGTTCTTACTGATATTGGAAGGAGGAGAACGGTCAGTCAGCGTCGATAGGAACCTCCACATTTTCAGAGTCTACGCATAGTTGGTTCTTCCTTAAGGCGTATTTTGTCTAGAGGGGTGTGCTGCATCTCTGCATCTGTGGGCCATGAAGTTCCGGTGGGCGTCCTTTGTGGGCTTGTCATTTTCCTGGCTAAGGTTGACAGACCTGAAGTGAGTGTAGTTTGTTCACTTGTTGTGACGGAGGCAACCAGAATTAGATGTTAGTTCCAATGGTAGTTGGACGGTGACCTATGGTGGCGAGCCTTGCAACAACACTGAGTGACAAAAAGGTGTTGAAGTACCAATTCCCAGAGAAACCTCAAATTTTGGCTTACGACGCTCATGAGCGTCGTTATCTTTGTACAAGCGCAGTTGAGGGGTATGGTTCATCTTGGTTCGTTGATTTAATGGGCGTCTTTGCGTTAAAGTTTGAGTCGTTATAGTTGGTTTCGATTGGTCAGCATTGTTCCTGAAAATTAATTGTTTTAGTCGTCGTCAACCTTTTCACTTATTATTTTGGGTGCTGTCGGGGATAAAATTACGGCCCATTGCCATGGCCCACTCCCTGACGGCCCAATCGAACAGCCTATCAGGGCCTGGCTCCCTGGAAGGTTCTATCAGGCCCATGTGCATCTGTAGAAACGACTTCTTGGTCGGCACGGTGCGTAACGGCCTAGGATTCCTGTTTGAGTCCTACTCGAACAAGAGTTCTGCACGGCTACGTGAAGACCCGGACGTGGTTTCCCGGATTGGAACAAGACGTCGTGATCCTCAAGAATTGGAGTATACCTTATCTACCTCGGGATGTATTTGGCATGTATGAGTTCGTTACAAACTCGTAGTTAGTCCGGCCCGATTATCCCTTGATAGGTCGGTTTGCTCAGCACTATATAAACAGAGCCCCTACGGCGTGTTAAGGGGGCCTGGTCATCATCTTATAGCTTATCGCGCACTTGTACTCGCATAATCTCGCCGAGACTTGTTCGTCTCGTTGAGCCACCTCTTGTATTCATCCCTGATATATAAGAAAGGCTGGACATAGGGCTATTATCTCTCCTGAGAGGCCTGAACCAGATAAAACTCATCTCCTGTTCATTTGTTGTTCGTGGTTGTTCGGCGTGTCTCCTATCTCAATCTTAAAGAACCTTAGCGACTTGAGATCGATATCTCAACCGTCGACAGCTGGCGCCGACCGTGGGGATCTCGCAGATCGAACATGTCGAACTCTATCAGCAACCAGGAGATTCTTCCTGAGGACTATGACTCAGAAGGGCAGGATGTCTCTTCCCCTGTCAAGATCGGATCTATCACTTCGATCTTGATCACCTTCCAGATCTGGTTCCCAGCTCCGTGCTCGGGTCGGATCTCTTCGCCGGCGCTCTTCACCCGGCGCTGCGTCTGTCCCTTGATGAGCTCCGCTCGGGGCTAGATCTCTTCGCCGGGCGGCTCTTCGCCGGAGCGCTGTCTCGTCCCATGACGAGCTCCGTGCTCGGGTTGGATCACTGCAGCAGGGCACTCTTCGCCGGGCGCTTATCTGTCTCGCGACGAGCTCCGTGCTCGGGATCGGATCAAAACTCCTTCCGGATCCCGGCTGTTAAATCTGCGATGGGTGACGGAGAGAGCTGACCAACGACTTGGAACATCGACCCGACCGTAAGTTCCTCGTGTAGGTCTTCGTTTCCTAACCGGCGCTTTTTCTCGAATTTCGCGCCTTAGTTCATCCAAGTCTCTCGGTGCCATGTAAAGTTCAACCCATTGAGCGGTGAATGTTCGCGCCCCCTGCGTTTCTCACCACTCGTCTTCTCGGACTCTCTTTCTCTCTGGTAACACTTGATGGCTGTCCGGTCTTGCGAACTCTTGGCTCCGCAATCTTAAGGGTTTTTCCTGCCCGTATCTTGTTTCAACAAGTTTCTAAACTCAGAGTTGCGTAACACGGCATCCAGCCTCGCGGCTAAGCCTGCTCTCGTAAGCCCTCCGCGGCAGAGGCACTTACCGCTCACGGCACGACCACTTGGTAAAGCTTGCTCTCGTAAGTCCTCCGCGGCAGAGGCGCTTTCCTTGTTAGGTTACCTTCGGAATCGCCTACCTTACGTTAACGAGCAGTTCCTGAAACGAGTCGATTAGGATACGGGTGTCGCTCTAACTCTCTACGCACGTGCTTGAAGTCGCAAGTTCAGGTCTTCATGCATCGTCCGTACCGGGGGCTAGGGCGCCGCTCTTTCTCTTGTGCACCTGTTCGAGTTCGCAAATTCAGGTCCTCGAGCAGCTGCACAACGGGGGCTGGGAGTTAGGCCAAGCGTTCTACCGATTTTCTTAAAACTTTCTAGCGCTGTTCGCCTTGCTCTTGGTTCCTGTTCGTCCTTATCTTTTGTTTGCTCTTTTTGCGGAAAAGCCGCTCGATCGACTCGCTCTGATTCAAGCGCTTTCGGCGGTCTTAAAATTCGCTTTCGGCAAGACCTCGAAGGACCGCCTCCTCGGTCGATTGGGACTTGAGTTGAATTTCGCAACCCCGATGCGTTTTCGCTTTTCAGTTCCTTTCCTTAGCGTTGGTTTTCCAAAACCTCGTTGGTCTTTCGCTCTCGTAGCGCTCCCCGCGTACGAGCATGTCTTTTTATTTGGCAACGACCTGTACGGCTCCGGTTAACCGAAGCGGTGCACCACCGATGGAGTCCTGCCCACCGTAAGCCGATTCTCATCGCAACGGGCACTCCTGACGCTGGATCCGCACCCGTCTAGGCGACACCAACGCTGCACGGGTCCATGCCTGGATAAGATTTCGCCTCGCACGTTTTGCCTGCGGCAAGGTCCCGATCGCCTTCCCTGGTTAGCGGTCTTAGCCACAGCGGGGCTGCACTTGCCCGCACACGTCTTTTTTATCCATGCTACGTCTTTTCTGGCACGGTAATCTGGAGCAATGCACCACCAACGGAGTCCTGCCCACCGTAAGCCGATTCTCATCGCAACGGGCACTCCTAGCGTCGGTTTCGCATTCGCCGAGGTGACACTAACGCTATTGGGGGATGTACCCGGAAAAAATTTGTGTCTTGTGCGGGTAGGTCGTCTTTTGCGTGTTTTCAAAACTTGCTTTGCTCTTCTTAGAACCTGTTCTTGCTCTCTTTTTCCCCTTGCTGGCTCGTTTCTTGTTTGTCTTCTGCAGGAAATACAGGAACGGGGAACATCAGACTCCGGTGATGGTCGTGGCGAGGTTCTAGGCTTCCCACCAAAACCGACGTCTGCATCCCTCTCTTCCCGGGTTTGCTCCGCGCATGCCCGGGGACTGATTCACTTCACCCGCGTATGATTTCTTGCCTTTGCCCGTCATCGACCTTCACGGTTTAGCTAAGTCAAAGGCGCCACCAACGGAGTACTGCCCACCGTAAGCCGATTCTCATCGCAACGGGCATGCCCATCGTAAGCCGATTCTCATCGCAACGGGCACTCCAAGCGTCGGTTCTGCACTTGCCAAGACAACGCTAACACTGTCGCAAGGAATACGTCATGGGTAAAGCGTTGATTTCACACGTTCTCTTGCGGCTCGATCGCATCGGGTTGTGATTCACCTCGCCGGCGGTTCTTCGCCGGCGCGCAGATCGATCCCCGCGACGAGCTCCGTGCTCGGTTTGGATCACCTCGCGACCGGCGACTCTTCGCCGGAGCGCTGGCTCCTACCGGGTACGTCTTCGCCTGGTCACACTTTCTGGTTCCTTTAACGAGATCCGTGCTCGGGGACTAGATCTCCTTACTTGGTTCCTTTGGCGAGCTCTACGCTCGGAGACTGGGTCACCTTCCCCCTCGTATGCATTATCTGCTCCTGGCACACGATCTACGTCTGGGGGCACATCACATTCGCTCGAGAGCGCAATTTCTATTTCCTCGGGCAAGCTCTAGCCCGAGAGGTGGTTCCCCTATCTTTTCCTAGGCATCTGAATGCCTGGATGCAGCAGCACGAGTCCATCTCGCGACTTGCTATGTTCATTCTCCCGGAAGATTTGATCTTACCGGATGCGGTGGTACGCTCTTCACTACCAAGAATCCAATCCCTCCTTGATGACGTTCACCTCAAGGAGATGATTCACCATAACGGGCGACTCTTCGCCGGAGGCGCTATCTGTCCCGCCGACGAGCTCGCACTTGGGGACTGGATTTCGATTTACGCATCGAAGGTGGGTACTCTGCTCGGACAGATGTCGTTCCTCGCTCGACGCGACGAGTTGCTTTCGGCCGCAAGGCGGGTTTGTTCGATCCCGAACAAGTCTTGTTCGGTTGAACCATAACCTGTTCGGTCGCTTGTTACACGTCTTTGTAGCAACAAAATTTCCCTCTTCGTGACTTAGAGTCTCAAGAGGAAGACCCCACTCTAGTGAGTCCTTCCACTTGAGTCTCGGGGGCTAGCTGTCGGGGATAAAATTACGGCCCATTGCCATGGCCCACTCCCTGACGGCCCAATCGAACAGCCTATCAGGGCCTGGCTCCCTGGAAGGTTCTATCAGGCCCATGTGCATCCTGCCGAACAGCTTCTTGGCTGGCACGGTGCGTAACGGCCTAGGATTCCTGTTTGAGTCCTACTCGAACAAGGGTTCTGCACGGCTACGTGAAGACCCGGACGTGGTTTCCCGGATTGGAACAAGACGTCGTGATCCCCAAGAATTGGAGTATACCTTATCTACCTCGGGATGTATTTGGCATGTATGAGTTCGTTACAAACTCGTAGTTAGCCCAGCCCGATTATCCCTTGATAGGTCGGTTTGCTCAGCACTATATAAACAGAGCCCCTACGGCGTGTTAAGGGGGTCTGGTCATCATCTTATAGCTTATCGCACACTTGTACTCGCATAATCTCGCCGAGACTTGTTCGTCTCGTTGAGCCACCTCTTGTATTCATCCCTGATATATAAGAAAGGCTGGACGTAGGGCTATTATCTCTCTTGAGAGGCCTGAACCAGGATAAAAACTCTGTCTCCCTGTTCGCTGTTGTTCGTGGTTGTTCGGCGTGTCTCCTATCTCAATCTTAAAGAACTTTAGCGACTTGAGATCGATATCTCAACCGTCGACAGGTGCCGTGAAAACATTTTTGGACTTGGTTGCTCTTATGAAATTGCAAATGAATCTCATGGAAGTCGATGATCATCTTTTATGTGAGTATGCTGAAAATTACAGCCGTTAAGATATTTGGGTCATTGATCGTCCTGGGCAGAGGTTGTTTTTTTTTCTTATTGCTTGACTTAACGTGACAATTGTTTGTCATTTTGCTTTGGCTTCAAGTTTTATCCATAAGCGTTTGTAATGATCGTACACATCCTTAGTCAGTGCATAGAATGAAATTTTTTTCTATTATCTAAATTTTTTTGTTAAATTGATAGTTGCTCCTAAGCTTCTAAAGTTCACGAATTAGAATTCACTCAAATTTGCTACTTTTCGAATTTGGATTTAGATTTATCTCTTAAATTTGGTTCAAGCTCTACCACTGTCCGTAGATAGGTGCAGTGCCAAAAGAAAAGAAAAGAAACTAAACTCCCAAGTTTGTTTTATTAAAAAAAAAAAATCCTAAGCTAGGGGTGGCTGGGCAGGAGCCAGGAAGGAGTTTTGCATCTTAAAGCGGGCTGATACCAAACAGTGCAATCGACTTATCGACGACCATTAAGCGCTCACAGTAGCAAAATGGGCCATTTGGCAGCACGTCCATCATGGTGAGCAGCATGGGCTGGAATTAGCCAGCTGATCGGATCGACATGCAACGTGCTTATCTCGATCTAGGAATCCATCCGACTTGGCAAACTGCTGGCAGATGCATGCATGATCGAGGCGTGCAAGAGCAGCTTCCAGCTTGGCAAAATGGCAAGCTTGAACTTATCCCTACGAACCCCAAAGCTGTGTTTAGTTCAGAGTTAGATTAATCGATTAGCTTATTAATAGTTTAGTTTAGCCTGCATTAGCGGAAATCTTTATTTTTGGCAACTAATCCAGCTAACCTAATATGTCTAGCCGAATTGGAGCACACTTTATATCTTTCCTCTAAAATTCTAATGGTGTTCTCTCTGTCTATCCATATTCCATCTAAAATTGCTTCACAATATACGTTACACTCTAAAATATTTTCCTCCTTCGACAGCCCCTCTATATCTGGCACATCATCATCGAGGGACTGCTGAGATACTCTTAATGTGGTTCGTAGAGAGAGGGGTTACCATGAAGACCGAATATATGATAGCGAAATTAATTGATTTCGATTAAATTAACTTAATCCTCCCCAACCTAGAGGTGGTCGGAAGACTAGATTTCTTAATCCACATCATTATCATCGACCAGATAGTCGGGCCTTCTTATCTTTGGCTGTTGGCCATTGATCAGATCGGATCGAGCATTTGCATCAAAGCATCTTGTCCACGACGCAAATCGATAAGACGGCGCGGATGGACTCTGTCAGGTCGGGCTCACGCCACGTCGGGCGCGGGCCACCTCGTTCGTCTGTTCGTGTTTCAGGTAGACCATCTTCCACAGATACTTCCCAGAAGGCCATTTTTTCTTGGCAAACAAACCTTGAGATGTTCTTATAAAAAATTTCGTGCGTTCTCTTTGAAAAGAAATTCTCTCTATTGTCTACGTAATTTTTTTGAATTGAATGATTTTGAAGATGGTAGAAAATAAAGAAAAAAATGTGAATGAGAAAATAGAAAAAATGAAATGGAGAAGAAATGATTGGATTTGGTCTCATTATTACAAAGGTTCTTCGTTTTTTGGCTTCTCTTTTGTTGGATCTAATCTTAATATGGTTTGTCTAGTTTGAGTAGGACTAGTTTTAAAGTTTTAGCTCTGAGAAAATATTGAGCCAAGTTTTTTTTCGTGTTGCGTGATTAGTAGAGCTAATTAGTTAGGCTAAACACGATCACAACATGTGGACGTGCACGTGGCGGCTGTTCTAGGCGTGCTCTTCACGTTCCTCGATCAGGCAGCGACGTTCTGCAGTACATGAAGCTGTGCAGCTGCAGCTACCCGTGTTTCCGTCGATCATCGATCAATTTCTGGAATGACTGATCATAGGATTTTTCCAACATCTTTCGCCGGCCGTACGCGGGTCAGCTACGCTACGGCTGGGCACTGGCTCTCCCCGCATGCATGGCCCCAATTGTTCTGGGCGTCAAATCGAATGATCAATGCTGTGTGTGTGTGTGTGCAGGTTTCATGAACACGTACCGTGTATCTGCTCCGTGGGCTGGGATTATTTTTTTATTTATTTCTCGCGTTTCCCATGCATCCACTCAGTGCGTAATAACTGCTTATATCTTTATCGCAAGATTCTGAAAACATGAGGATATAAGGGGGGAAAAAAGACGTAGAATTGGAATGTCCGGTCTCCTGGCGTATCGAACCCCTTATGATTGAAATTCACATGAGATATTTTAAGACTGTCGAATGATTGTTGCAAGTGAAAAGAAGCTCGACCTCATGTTTGGAAAATTAATTTGATTTAATTACCCGACCCCATCCATTGACGAAGCCAGCGACGCCCTTTACACCGGACTGGATATTTCGGAGTTCGGACAGCATAATAGATTCCATTGATAAAGATCATACCATCGGTAACACGGTCATGACCTTGTCGATGCCCGAAGGACCCCTCACCGTCTTTATGGCAAACGCGGGGAAACCGGGGCATCGAGGGGCACGACCGGATAGGACGAGGATCAATGGCATCGGGGCGAAGAGGCTTGGCACACAGAAGAGGCCTGACGGGCCAAAGAAGTTGAAGCCCTGCTCCTCTTCAAGGAAGATGGGAGTCCTTATCCATTAATGTATAGTTTTTGTATCATTAGACCACAAAATGTTCTCGCAAAAACTCTTTGAACTATGAAAATTTCCCTCTATTCGTAAAAAAAAAAATAGTGTGAACAAAAATTCTAGAAAATCCATGCTTTTCGAAAAGAGATTTAGGTTTTATTGACATATCTCATACACCAAGATTCTCCGCCACCGCACCAAAACAAGTTATTTACATTGATCATCTCTGGGTTCTTAAGTGCTCACAACTCAAACCAACGTAATTGTTCAATTGCTTGTGCCTATTGAGTGATTAGTACCAGCACAAATACATGCAAAATCTAGAAGGAGAAGAAGACTAGAGAAGTTGTAGGCACGATGTCTATGGAGAACACCGTTGGATATTGTTGCCTTCCGTACTAGCACTAGCTAAATAAAACGTACACAGCCAGGCGCCAGCACCTATTCCTTCCACCCAAAGCTTACCTCTACTGCTGGCGTCAAGAGCGAAGAGGGTGAAGCCGTGAAAGAAAAATATATAGAAGAAATAAGAGAAGGGGAAGGAGATCGAGGATCGGAGGAGCATCTTTTTTTTTTTTTGGAGAAAACACTTTGTAATCGGTAAAATCGACTAAAATTTGTTTTGTTTTGTATGCTTTTTTGGCCTGGGGGGACAAAAGGTGTTGGTTTCCCATTAAAAATGTTCAATAAATATTGGCGATCTCTTCTACGCGCTAGAAATTTGCTTAATAAGCAGCGATAATCAAGCACTACACCATGAAGGCCTTCTACATCCTCTACGATGGATCCTGCTTGCTTGAAGGACTGGGATTTCCAAATAGGCGAGGAAATCAGCCTTCAAGTTTGCCGGCGTTTTAGTTTGTCCATTCACCCTCGCTCATCTGAAACTCTGAAAGAGTTTTCTTCTCTTGGTAACTTTCTTTAGTTGCACTTTTTTGTCTCAATGAGCATTTGGGTCAGTAAGGTCTTATTACAATGCTCTTTTGGGCTTTGGCAAGGATTTTAGAGTATAGTTTGTGGCTGCAAGAGTATGAAAATCAATGGACTTCTGTCACCTCAAAAAATAAAAAGAGCTCGACGTTATTCTCAAAACAATTTCATTTTCCTAACGAGCCTCTTTCAATCCGACTCCTCACATGCATACTTTTCGGCATTGCACATTTCAGCTTCGTGTTGCGTGGCGTAGCGTTTCAGCAAAATTTATCTTTTTTATCTAACCTATTTGGTGTAATAATTTGTAATGATTTTTCTCAGATTTTTAGTAGTTCTCTTAAAGATCTTAAAATTATTTTTAAATTATTTTTAACAATATTTAAACATCTTTTTAAAGACTCTCAAATTTTGTTGAAACGCTACGCTACGCTACGCTAAGCTGAAATGTACAAGGCCTTTAACAACCTAGAGATGATGTGCAAGTTGGTAATGTTTTTCTATGATTACAAAGAGATTTGGTTCTCCCATTATCTTTTGGCTATGAAAATTTGGGTTCTACGGGTTCTCCCGTCCAAAATTGCTCGGATCCTCATAATAAGCAGCGGTAATCAATGGCTCGGCATGTCGCCACGATCCTTGCACCATCCGAAAGAATGAAAAGAAGTTAATTAATTCAAGTTGGTTGGCAGGTCTAGTTCGTTACTTGGTTATCAGGCTTGTCGTGCACATGGGAGGTCACTAGTTTTCTCCTTGCCTCATTACAGTTTCTTTTTTCGATTTTTTCATTTCATCTATATATATCCTCTGGTTTGGTAAAAGGACAAGCTGGACTTTTCGCTTCAAAAATAAGATTCATGCCTAACGACACTTGGAACATATTATTACTAAAATTTATAATTTCAGATTTTTAATTTAAATTTTAAAATATCAAATTTAGACTAATTCACGATTTTCCGGAGACAGTTGTCGATAATTCAAACCCTAATCATGCCTCCTGTGGGCCGAATGTGCCATGGGCTGTGGGCTGGGCCGAACTGCTGCTGCAAAGGAATTTGATCGATAGCGCATTCTCAGTTTTTGAAAGGACTAGGGCCGTAGCCTCCCAAAAGAAAAGGGACTAGCACGTAGTTGGACATTACATGCAGCAGCAGCATTTTCACATGTGGGCCTTTTGGGCTTGTGATTCGAGTGGGCTTTTCTGCCCACTCCAAGGACTGGACCGTAGCTAGACACTCTTTTTTTATTTCTTTATGTAGAATAGCTACGCACTCCTTATTCATTGAGAATACTAGACAAAAAAAAAAACGAATTTCTATAAAATCGATAGAAGATCCCAATTCTATTCTGCTTCAAATAGGATATGTTGAAGGTCCAAGAAACTTCCTATAATAGCCTCAGTAATTTTTTCCATCTTGGAAATTACTACTTAATTTGTTTAAAGTATATCACTTAGCTTATACATAAGTTATCTAAATCTAGCGATGCATCCAATCTACAACCGGTATAGAGAATAAAAAATTTGTGTCTTTCCGTACCATCCAATGGGAAAACTCTTGGCCTCTGCACTAACAAAGGTTACATATGGCTATTATGGATGCTTATTAAAAAGCTTAAAAATAAAAACGAAATGATGAACACATTTGTCACGCTAAGACAAGCAACAAAAAAGAACTTCCGACTCATAACAACCAAATGACCTTAACATCTTAAAAGTTCTAATTTTGAGCACCTTCATTTAGAAGATAATCATCAAATTTTATAAAATTCCTCTATGATTTCAGCCAAGTCCAAATCTTCCCATAGGATTTATTTTGAAAGAGGACATCAATTGAATCAACTAGTATTAAGTAGCAAATTGAAAACAAGTACAATAACACAAAAATCATAGCAAAGCGTCCATTAAATCAATGAACCAAAAGAGAATCCATTGCCCCTCAACAACACCTATTTCAAGGTAATGACACTCGTGGGCTTCGCCATCGTTGAATCCGGCTAAAAAAATCTATAAAATGATATTTCTCCCAAGATCGACATTTCAACTTCCTTTCACCACTCATAGTAGTTGCAGAGCTCACCACTATAGGTCACTATTCGATCGCCCTTGGAGCTAACAACAATTGGAAATACAGAGTGCACCAAACATAAGCTACCACAATGTCAGTGCCAATAACTATGTAGATGGTCCGACCGCATCCGATCCTCCTCCCTGATGAATTAAAGTATCATTGCCAAAGCCGAGAACCACAATCTCTTGACCTAACTACGCCAAGCCAAGCTATCGATCTGTATCCAACCGATAGCACCCACATTAGATCTAGCAACCTTAACTAAGTGACGATGCATCCACAAAGGATGACAATTGGATTGCTTTGTCAATATCCCTTATTCATGCAAGACGATGACATTAGTCATAGAGACACAACACGTCTAGGGAAAGAGTGAAAACAAACAAAGGATGTTCCCAAATTGCGAAGCTCCCCATCGGTGGCCGATCGGCTGTCCTTCTCGTGCTAGTATCGAGAAGGATGCCAAAGCCACGAAGATCCTGTTGGATCTGGATCTCCCATATTGTACTTGGGGATTAGAGGAGGAGGGCGCAAGGAAGGGAAAAGGATGGTGGAGGAGCATGGGTCCTGTACTCCTGTCCCTCTCCTCGCCGGCAAGCTTGCACGCCATTACATTATGTGGGTTATCCCTTTATATGATTGTTATATATTTCCCTTTTTTTCTTTAATGTGTGTGAACATTTCAAAATAAAACCCCAAACGTACATTGTCCCCCAAATGCTTATTGTTATCAATCTAATGTTTTGGGCAATTTTATAAATAAAGAGTGTGATAAACAGAAAAACACAAAATTTTAATTAATTAATTTTTTCCCTCAGTGAACCATCGGTGAAACATAGTGTGGCCGACGTCACCGCCGCTATGAGCATCTTGTCGAGTGTAAAGGCCTGCACGACGATGAGGACCTTATGCTGGACCTTGATGGGAAGGCCGGCCGGAAGGGAAAGGTTAAGGTCTTCAAGCGAAAATATGAAGAACACAATTTTTTTTGTTGCAGATATGCTTGAGAGAGCGGAGGTGAGGAAAAAAAAGGATATCTAAGCATGATGAAAACAAAATATACAACGTACGCTCACTTTTGAAAAATAATCTTATAATAGTTACATAACAGTATTAGCGACATAAAAATCAATTTTACGTCGACATAAAAATCGCCATGATAGCCGAGAGGCCGTTGAGCGTTGGGTGTTTGTGGAAAGACGCCGACATGGAATCAGTGACATGGAAGTGGAACCCTAGGCGTGTGGAGACTCGGGAGCAGAGACGGCAGCGGAGTGGGTTGGAATTTGGTGGAATAGGAAGAAACGCACGTGTGAGGTAGAGAGAGATTGGACTTGAGTAGAGCGCGGGGCGAGATCGACGCGCAGTCGGAGCCGGAGACGGGGGAGATCGCGTCTGAGATGGAATCACTCCGAAGCAAGTGGAAGATGAGAGGGAGAAGAGGCAGCTCCGTGAAAGAAACGGGCCCAATCTGGCTAGGCCCATTTCAGGTGGAAGTGGCCCATCAGATGGTGTGTTGGGCCACATTCTCTCGGCCGATTGCTATCCTAGCTAGATGCTGCAAACAGCAAACCAGTCATCATGCAATACCATACTGCACTTAGATCAGATCAGTGCCTAGCATTCATCTGTTGATCGGTTCAATCACGAATTCATGATGAGGCTACGATCCAACGCCGAGGAAATCGAAGAACGGCACGTTCTTCCTCTTGGACACCAGGTCGTCGTCGTCGCCGCCGCCGCCGCCGCCGCCGTCGCCATTGCCGTGATGGTTCGTCCTCTTGTAAATCTTGTGACTATGATCAAGCGCTGCTGATGCTGCTCTTGAAGAAGAGAAAGCCATGGAGAACTGCTGCTGCTGCTGCTTCTGCTGCAGCATCGTGTCGCCGTCGGCGTAGCCGGTAAAACGGGCTCCGGCGCTAGGGCTGGGGAAGGCGAAGCAGAGCGCGCCGGCTGCTGGCGGCGGGACGTCGTCGAAGCGCAAGTACCGGAATGGCGGGTGGCGTGGCGCCGTCGGCGAAGAATACGGAAGGCGGCCGCCATCGTCGACGGTGGGGCGGCGGCGGCGGTGGTGGCGGCGCGCCATGAGGACGTGCCATTGGTTCTTGACGGCGTTGTCGGTGCGGCCGGGGAAGAGGCGGGAGATGAGGGCCCACTTGTTGCCGTGGGCGCGGTGCGCCTCCAGCAGCCGCGCCTCCTCGCCGTCGGTGAAGGGCAGCTTGTTGATGCGGGGGTCCAGTTGGTTGAACCACCGGAGCCGGCAGCTCTTGCCTGCGTAGCGCATTCGGGGATCATGATTCATGCAGCACGGCTGTGTTGGTGATCTACTGTTGAAACATGAGCTTCTAGTACATAACTACATATAACATATTATCATCTTGTTGATTTCTCATCTTTTTAAGTGCTTCTTTCTTGGTGATAATATGATATGAAAGAGGGAAATTGAGGATACACAAATTATGCCGACGGTAGCACATGCATGAAACATGCACAATTTGGCGAGAGGACACGCGTGCATGGATGTCCCTAAATCTCAACAAGCATGCTTGGTTTTAGCTTCATTGATTGGCGGATTGATTTATGTTGTGCAATCTCTTCCGTGTTCACTAGATGTATTTAAAGGCGCCGCTACTAATTCTAGGAGAAACATAAAGGATATCGGCTATAGTCATAGACTTAAAATGATTTGCATCCTTGTTTGTTCTTATATTTTGCTCATCCGTATTATTATCAGTGGAGTATCTTTCCTTTCTTTCAATTTCATTTCCATCTCAGATGCATGATCAAATCAACAAAGGCCAAATAAAAAGAAACAAATAAGTACGTGACAAGGAAATTCTTAGAAAAAAAAAATTTATTTGGCAATTAAATTCTAACACCCTTGCACGCAAAAATCAAACACATAATCAACCAACTATGCATGCAATTATGCAAGGCATGCAAGCTTCTCCCTTCACACAATTCAGAGAAATACACAGGCACAAAAGCAGCAGAACCAAACCAGACGATCGGTCAATGTTCAGAAACCAACCTGATCTCCCTCGCAGCTTCTCGGCGATGGAGTTCCAGTTCTGAGGGCCGTGCTGCTCGACCAGCTGCCGGAGCTTCTCGTCCTCGCCGGGTCTCCAATGGCCCTTCGAGCAAGACGACGGCGACCTAGAGTACGCCCCGGCCCCGTCCGAGGTGTTCGTCATCGACGACGATTCCATACTTCTCAGCAGAAACGATTAAGATGAATCAGGCTTCATAGTGAAATGAAGGCCAAAAGAATTTTGTCTGTGCGTGTTGGCTCAGCTGGCGAGGATAAGCAAGAGCCAAGAACGGTGCATGGAATGAGTGAGCAAGTTAGCTAGCTAGCTAGGATGATGGTAGTATATATGTATATCTAACATGGTCGTTTAGGGTTTGGATGAGAGGTTGATCCTCTTGTTTAGTTTTGCACGACAAGATGGCTGCTCGATATATATATATAAAGCCCCTCTTTCTTTCAGAGTTAAATCAGAGCACATATATCTCATTTCATGTACTTATATATATCGATATATTTGTGCCTCCCCCCCGAAAAAAAGGAAAGAAAGAAATTAAGAAAAAAAGAACGTATACGGCATTGTTTCTTTCAATTGAAATCACCGATTGATTATAATAAAAAAAATTGTGGGTACTTGATAAGAGGCTCGGAGAGCCCACGGAATTATTAAAAAAAAATAGTTTGGATGCTTTTAGAAGAACTGCTAAAAACATCTACAAAAATTAGTACAAAAGTGCCACAACTTCGTTTGACTTAATTATGTCTTACCCCGTGAACTATGGTCTCGTGTGCACATAACCCCCTGATCATCAAAACCGTCTAACCAGACTCGCGAACTATTGAAACCAATGCAAATAACCCCCCGTGAGTGGTTTTGAGGATGGTTTTGCCACGAGGGCAGTCCACGTGAGTGGTTTTGTCCATGTGGCTCATGATGTGGCATTCTAATTACAAAAAAATATTTCATAAATAAAAATGATATGGCCCACGTGTCATCCATACATCTCTCTTATCTCTTTTCTTCTTCCCCTCTCTCATAGACCGCCGCGCCCGCCGATGGTGCGTCCTCCGCGTGCCGCCCCCACTCCTCCGCCGTGCCGCCCCTTTGCCCGTCCGCCGTGAGCTGCACCACTCCTCTGACGCCTGCCCCCACCCCCGCGTCGCACCACTCCTCTGACGCCCGTCGCCCCCCGCATCGCTCGCTGATGGCGGCATCGCCCATCCGCCGTGTGCCACGCCGCACCACCACTTTGCAACTCGCCATGCCACCGTTCCACTTGTCCATCGTGCGTCGCGTCGCTCCTTGCCGCCGGCCGCATCGTCCCTACACCCGTCCGCCGCATTGCCCCTCCACCGCCCGCCACTCCCACGATGTGAACACCGATCGTCGTGCGGCGGCTGACCTGCGAGAGGAAGAAGAGGTGCTGGCGAGTGCGACAACCTACTCTATGGAATGCCTAGCAGAGAGGAAGAGAGAGAATGGATGACTTGTGGACCTGCATTGAAAAAAATAAATTTTTTTTAGAAAATAAAAGTGCCACATAGGCTTCCAAAGTGGCAAAACCATCCACTTGTGTGGTCTTGGTGGCAAAACCACCCTCAAAACCGCTCACGGGGGGTTATTTGCACTTGTTTCAATAGGTGGATCTGGTTAGACGGTTTTAAAGATCAGTGGGTTATGTGTGTCCGAAGCCATAGTTCAGGGGGAAAATTGGGTGGCTGACACCCAATACGCAGGCCTCTCCGCCTGTGACACCAAATAGGTATGCCTCGCTGCCGAACACCCCGGGCCTGCGTATTTCTTTCTCTCTTGACACTGCAGCGCACTATCCCCATTTTCCTCTGTTTTCTTTTTATTTTCCCACCATCGCCATTCCTCCTCCTCGGAGGCGACCTCGACCGCGACGACGACTTCCACGGCGACAATGGCGACCTCCTTTTCCCTCCACCAGTGCTAGGGTTCGTCGTGGAGGCGAACTCGACTGCGGCGGCTGCCTCCACGAGAACGGCGGCAATCTTTGGATTGAAATCTTCCGATTTAATCCGCAAAGTCGCGATCTTTTGGTGTTTCTGTTGGGAAAGTTGCAATCTTTGGGCGGCGGCGTCGATCGATGGCGTCGTCGTGCATCCCCACCGGCCTCCGGCTGGACCTGGAGATAGTCAAGGCTGCGGCGGCTGGCGCAACGGCGCCGCCGCCTCGGCAGCGCCTTGTCGGCGTCCTCGGCGCTCTCGGGCGTCGAACTTCGTCGTCGTCGTCGTTGTCGCTAAAGCGGTCGCGCGCCGGAAGAGGCCCAACCAGACGATAACGAGGCGGCGGCGCTGCTCAAGGTCCATGTACCCTCCGTCTTCCCAGCGCAAAAGAGCCCCGAGACGGCGCCACAAGGCCGCTTGGCATCGCCTCCACCCTCGCCGACGACCCCGCCTGCGCCGACCTCCTCCCGCCGTTCCCCGTCCTCGGTAACTCCGCATTCCTCCTCCGCGACATGCCGCCCGGCGAGGTCGCCTCCGAGGAGGAGGAATGGCGATGGTGGGAAAAGAAAAAGAAAACAGAGGAAAATGGGAATAGTGCGCTGCAGTGTCAAGAGAGAAAGAAATACGCAGGCCCGGGGTGTTCGGCAGCGAGGCATACCTATTTGGTGTCACAGGTGGAGAGGCCTGCGTATTGGGTGTCAGCCACCCAATTTTCCCTAGTTCAGGGGGTAACTAGACTTTTTCATAATGTATAAAGTGTGTTTTCAAATATGAGTCCAACTATATCACATGCATTACACTAAACATATATGTTATAGCTCAATTATTAGTCAAAAGTTGTAAACATTTACTTTTTAAGTACATGCATGCCTTATATTTTGAAATGAAGTAATAAAAAACGGTAATGCTTATACACGGAGGTCCGACACGTCAGACGCAACGCGCGGTCCAGCCCACGCTTTTATTTTTCATCTGCCTCCCCAGTCCTCAGGGCCACGGTATCTCCCAGCCACACATGTTTATCCTCTCTCTCTCTCTCTCCCCCTTTCTCTCTCTCTCCCTCTCCCTCTCTCTCTCTTCCCGTGGTCTAGATCTCAAGTCTCATACTCTCATATTCTTCCAGAAATCTCAAGCACACAAGCAAAATCGAGGAGGCTAGGGAAGTGGTCCAGCCTTCTCTCTCTGTTCCTCCTCCTCTTCCTCTCTCGTCCTCCTCCTCCTCTCTCTCTTCCCCATTTCATACTCTTATGCTCATGTGTAGATGCGTCCTCCCCAACGAGATCCGGGGAAGAAGGCCAACTTTTTGAAGAAAAGGATTGAATTGAGGCAAAACCAACAGGAGAAAGGGAAGATTTGGTGGGAAGTGGTTGGGTTTGGGAAAGAAGATGAAATCCCAAAAATCAGTACGTAGCATTTTTTGTAAGGTGAGTACTGCAACAATTCGCTTGTTCTTGTGAAACAATTGATTTTCCCGGTTGAGACAATTTTGCTTGTTCCTGTGTTTTTTCATTGTTTCAGCAAGACATTTTTTTCATTGTTTTGGTAGCCACATTTCATTGTTTCGGTAGGCTTTTCTCAATGTTTTAGCAAGTATTTTTCATTGTTTCAGTAGGGGCGAGTTCATTTAAGTTTCAATGTGACAAGTTCTTTGTTTCAGTAGGCAGTTTTCATTGTTTCTGTAGGTTGATTTTATTGTTTCAGCAGAACATTTTTAATTATTTCAGTACACATGTTTTTGATTTGTTTTCACTAGGCATTTTCTCATTGTTTCACCAAAACATTTCTTATTGTTTCAATAGGCAATTTTTATTGTTTCAGTACACATGTTTTCATTTGTTCCACTAGGAATTTTCTCATTTTTCGCATGCATTTCTCATTATTTTAGCAGGTCATTCTTATTGTTTCGATGGTCTTAGTTCATTGTTTCAATAGATTTTTTTATTGTTTCAGTAAGATGAGTTCATTGTTTCTCTTCTCTCTCTAGATCTATGTGTTTCAATAGACTGTGTTTCAATAGACCATTCTCATTGTTTCAGCCAGCATTTCTCATTGTTTCCAAGCAATTTTTATTGTTTCAGTACCCAATGCTTGCTCTTCATTGTTTCGATAGCCATTGTTCGTAGTTTCAGTGGCGTGCTTTACTCTTTCATTGTTTCGGTAGTTGTTGCTCGTTTCAGTAGTTGTTTCATATTGTTTCAATGCTTGTTCTTCATTGTTTTGGTAAGCCGTTGCTCATTGTTTCAGTTGTGGCATTTCATTTCATTGTTATGGGTAGCATTTCTCATTGTTTCAGTAGTCAATTTTCATTGTTTCAGGAATCAATTTTCATTGTTTCAGGAGATCGAGCTCATTGTTTCAGTGTGCCAAATTCGTTGTTTCCATAGTCATTTTTTCTTATTTTTAATAGGCATTTCTCATTGTTTCAATAGACAATTTTCATTGTTTTAGAAGGTCGATTTCATTGTTCCAGTGCAGCAGTTCATTGTTTCAATAGTCATTTTCATTGTTTCATTAAGTATTCTCATTGTTTCAGTAGGTAATTTTTAGTGTTTTAGTAACTATTTTTTGTTGTTTCAGTGGTCGGTTTTTATTGTTTCAATACTTGCTTGTCATTGCTTCAATGGTTGTTGGTTGTTGTTTTTAGCGGTCAGTTTTTCGTTGTTTCATTGCAGATTTTTTATTTTTTTTCAATGGTTTATTTTTGTTTCACCGCTTACTTTTCATTATTTCAGTGGCTGTTTTTTTTGTTGTTTTAGCATTTTGTTTCCGTTGTTTCAGCAGGCTTAGTTTGTTGTTTCATTAGTCATTTTCATTGTTTTATTAGGTTGGGTTCATTGTTTCTCTCTTTTCTCTCTTGATCTATCTCTCCCACTCCCTTCTGGTATCTGTCGGTGTCTGGGAATCACGCTCCTGAAGAGCAGTGGTCCACGGACCGGCAGACGAATTTGTAGTTGGAGTGAGGCCCAACGACGACCCTTCTCAGCAACCCGGGTGGTGGCCAAGCCTGCGGAGGGCTAGGGCCGTGCTGCCTTCCCGGACAAGGGCCTGGTGCGACTTGATGATCCGGGTACAGGTCCTCAGTACAGTGCAAGAAAGAAAGAGAGGAAATACGAACTACGCAGACGAGGTCGATTTACCCTGGTTCGAGCCCCCACTGTCGGGTAATAGCTCTACTCCAGCTTAGTTAATTATATGGTGGAAACAGTACAAGGGTGCCGAGACCGGGCTTGAAGGCACCGATCCCGAGCTTACAATGAAGGTGGCTAAGAACTAAAACTACTCGCTAAGGAAGCTTTGGATGCGGGTGCTGCTTAGGCTTCAGTCAGATGGAATCTGATCGGGTCCCTTTTATAGGCGCGGCGGGACGCCCGGAGTTGATACCGTGGGCCCCATGCCGGTCTTTGCTTTAGTGACGAAGTTCTTGTCTCGTTCCGGGGTTCTGTCTGGTCCGGAACCTGCAGGGAGAAACTAGTCGGGTTAGTACTGGACACGTGTTTGTCTCGAGGCGCCTATTTGGGGAGGAAGCCTCTTTAGGGAGAAAGCACTTTCCCTTTATCCTCGAAATAGTCTTGGCTGGTGAGCGATCTCGCGACACCCGTTAGAGGCGTCGCGTAAGCGTAACAACCATCCGTTGCACGCCAAAGAAGGCAAGCGGCGAATAAGTCGTCCCACGTACTCCCACAGGTTGCGGTCCCCAGGAGACATATTCGTTCCGGTCAAGGCGGAGAAAGTATGGTGAGCCATGACGGTTGTTGCCTCGCCCTTACGGGTGGCGGATCACCGAGGGACCTTCTCCCGAGCTAAGGATAGCAGGGAGGGCATGGTGCCGCCGCGGTTTGACCTAGTCAAGCAGGGGCAGCCACGAGCGAGTTAAGCGGCTTCTTTAGTGCGGCCAGAATAGCACGCTTGGTCTTACGCTCGTGTGGTGGGCGGTGCAGAATCGGCCCAAGGCACCTTCAAGATAGGCCGTTTACTAATCACCAACAACCACCCCGAGCCTCGGCGGAGTCGCCTGATGAGCCGGTCTAAGGTTTTAGAGAGATCCTCATCACGCCGGCGGGAAGATTTAGCTCGAGGGCCAAAGTTTGAGCATTAAACTTCGATTTGATGTAAAGGTGGGGCGATTCGCCTCCTTGAGCACGATTCCCACGATCTCCGTTTATTTGTTGTTTTTTTTTTTAAGAAGCGGCCTTGTGAAGAACTTCGTCTTGCGACACCATCCCCTTGCTTCATCTTCATCCTCTCCTTCGCTCCTTGTTCCCTGCCGCCATGGTTGTCATCGGAGAGAGCGCTTGTGACGAGAGAGAATGGCGAAGCTAGAGAGGATGGCTTTGTCGGTAGACGCGTGGAGACTTCCGTGCGGATCCGAGCCAAGGCCCAATCCAGACGAGTTAGTCCGCCCGAGGTTCGACTATCTGCGGATTTCGCATGCGGAATCGCGATTCATCATCGACTTCTTCGCCTTCACCGGCCGAGGCGGAGAACCTTTCTCCGCAATCTTACGTCCATCTGTCGATCTTTGCGTTTACATGCGAGGTGCCTGCGAGTGCGGCCGACGGTGAGCCTCCTTCAAGACTTCTTGAGTTGAAACCCGTCGGCCACCGAGTGGGCAGCGGCGGGGTTTTCTACGACCACAGCGCGAGGCCGGGCAGCCAATCGTACCGGTATGAGGTGAGGGCGAAGGTTGATGGTTGGGCCCGGCGGTGGTTCTACCTGAATGCGGGGCTCGACCACGGAATACTCAGCGGCGCGCGGATCGCCAATCTTCCGGCGGGCGAGCCTCGGCCGGAGGACCAAGCCACGAGGCCGATATCAAAGAACTTGTTAGGGCGACAGCGGGCTATGAGGTCGTCGTCGGCTCCATCCGCACCGGATCGATCCGTTAGGCGCCCATGGCGGCGCGTCAGCGACATGGATGGTTGGGAGGATCCGGACCGGGATTTCCACAAAGGTACGCGCAAGCCGCACCCTTACGCAACTTCGTGTCGAGGCGCGTCGTGACCGCTTCTTGGCGTTGCGGGGCTCTCGAACGCGAGGTTGGGCGAATCGCGAGGATCTTGCTACCCCTGGACAAGACTCCTCGCCGCATACGGTTTGTGAAGGACAAACTGTCCGAGGTAAGTGCCCCGAAGGTGTTCGATTGAATTCTCAGTCGTGCGCGCCCTCGAGGTCTTGACGAGGCGCACCTTTTGTTCTGCAGCGGACGTGGAAGGTGGTTGGAAAGACCACTCAGGCCACGGGCTCGAATGAGGGGCCCTCGCCGGCGGGAACGCCGGCGGCATCCGGTGGGGCGCCGGTCCTATTGCCAACGGCGGGCAAGGGGAAAACAGCACCTCGAGCGGCTGCGGCGGGCTCAGCGCGGGCAGGTGCAGAGATGCACACAGAAAAACGCGCAGCGCCTGCACAGGTGAGCTCCCATTCTCCGACACGGGTTGGGTGCTAGGCACCAGCGGCCCTTAAGTTTCATGTCGTGCGTGTTCAGGCGCGGTGCCTCTGAAAAAGGAGAACGTACCAGCCCGTCCCGCACGGTGGCGAAGAGGAGGTTGTGCTAGTATCGGTCATCATTAGCAGCGGCGCCGCAGCGAGGGCCTGAGGAAGACTCTTGCGGGCGAAGAGAGCGGCTTTGCCCACCACGAGCCGTGTCGGCGGGTGGAGACGAGCTCTTCTGCGTCCTCGCCGGTGTCTGAACACACCGAGCTTGAACGGCGTGTAAGTTTCTTGCGCCGACGTCGCTACTCTGTTCTAATGTCTGATCACCGCGCTCTTTGTTGCAGTGCGCAGCGCCAAAGTGGCGGACTCCGTGCTGCCTCCGTCTACAGAGGCCGTGGCTGCCGAAGATGAGCCGGTCGCACCTAGGGGAGGAGTGCCTTTGCCGCAGCAGCTGGAGGCCGCCGGGCTGGCGAAGGACGAAACGGCCGGGCCCAGAGGAGATGCGCTCTAGGTGGCGCGGGTAGAGGCCGCCGGGTTGGAGAAGTTAAAGGGCAAGAACCAGCCGATCCGCAGAGGATCAAACCACTGCCTACCGGTGGCGGTACTGGACGCTTCCGAGGGGATGGCGGAAACGGTGCAGGTCGTAGTGGGCGATGACCCTGTGTGGATCACGCCCTTGCGCGTTGAAGGGCGCACGGCGCATGGGTGGTGGCCGATCGACCGCAGGGGGATCGCCGTCCACTTCAAGACCCCGGTTGGGAAGGCGCTTCCGGCGCCCGATCGGCGGATGCTGCTAGTCAACTGGACCTGGCCAGTTCGCGTGCTCACGCCGAACGGATGGACGGGCGTGGTGATGCCTAGCGTGGCCCCGCTGGCGTCCGCGGGCTGGATCTCGGCCACTCCAGGATGGGTGGAGGAACAAGACGCTGCCAGGTCGCAGGAGGCGGCGAGCGGGCTGCCGTCCTAAGTTCCACCGATCCACAGGCTGGGCGACCCGCACGAGCTTGTGGCGGCTAAGTGGGCGGTGGGCGAGCTGAAGGGCGCGTTGGTAAAGCCACAGCTCGGCGTGGTGATACCGTGCGTCTTTGCGGAAGCGAGCCACCGTGGCGAAAAGTGAGCTAGCGCCAAACCGGGACGCGGAGAAACGGGCGGCGGCGGGCGCCAAACCGGGGACGTCGAGGCGGGCGGCGAAGGAGAATGTGACCTCGTTCTCGGTTGCGCCGCTAGCGCCGCCATGCCTCGCACCGCCGGAAGAGATCAGCGAGGAATCGGTTGGTTGTCCGTCCCTGGCACTACCGGAGGCTCCGTCCCGAGCTCGGCGAAATATCGCGCGGGCCGTCGAAGCAAGGACGGAGAGCATGCTTGCTCAAACCAAACAGTTAGTGCCCTTGAACCCGCGTGTTATGCTTAAGTACCGAATCTTTCACGCTTCTAAGGCGGCTTCCTTTGTTTCAGCTTTACACGCTTATCGCCGTTTCGTCCTCGCTGATGGGAGCGATGGGCGACGATCGATAACGACGCGGCGAAGATCGGCGTCTTCGGTAGGGCTAAGCGCAAGCCTGAGCCCGAGCAACACGTCGCGAACGGGCTAACCGCCTTGAGTCGAGGCTCGTGCCACGACACGTGTCACCGAGTTAGAGGCCGCACGAGGTCGTCGCGGGAGAAAAGCGAGGAGGCCAAGGCGGGGCTCGAACAAGCTCGGGAGGCGAGAGAAGCCACAAAGATCCAAGCCCAAAGCGGCTCGCGAAAAGCGGACAGGGCTTGGATCCTTTTGACGAGGAGTATAAGCAGAGAGGCGGCCATTAAAGAGATGGCGGCCACAAAATCTGAGCATAACTCCATCGTTCGCGGGCTTGAGGAAACTTGCAGCATGCTCATGGCGGAGAGCGCCGTGCTTTGCTAAACCGAGGCGAAGTCTGTGGCGGTCGAGTCCCTAAAGAGGCGGGAGGCGAGCTTGTGAAGCCGGGTCAAAGCTAGCCAAGAGCGAGCGACATGGCGCGTGAGCCATAGAGTTGCTTCAGCGCAGACGTGATCCGAGAGTTAGAAAACGAGCTAGAAAGCCCAAGCTGCAAGATGGACCGTAGTTTGACCCGGTCCATCTGTTCCCGGGGCTCTGCGCCACGTACTTTTGTGTATTTTCTTTTGAATGTTTGTTTAGTCGGATAAACATTGCGAAATGTGTGGTGGCCGAAGGGCTTAGCCGTTTTTCACCTTAGTTTATTGTGTCAAATCGCGCGCACTGTGGGCTCTGCGGCGCGGCACAGTGTTCCGCTGACAGTGAGGGCACGTTTGCCAAGCACGGATACGGAGGCGAAACCGCTCGCGCCGGTTCATGCATCCGGCCTGAGCCACGCGTCGGGCCACGAACGCATCACCGGGCTTTGCTTGCGTAGGTGGGCCAGGACCTACGGGGTAGGTCTTGACTCATGATGACTTCTCCCGCGCCATTGACAGTGGGGCGGGGCACGTGTCGTGCAGCGATTGGCGTGGTTGGTATTCCGCGAGACGGCGCGTGCGCTCGCGTCTCTTCAGTTCGGGCAGTGGGTTTTAATTGCTTGCCTCCTCGCGCGCAGCGACGCTTCGGGTAGCCCGCAGCGCGATGGGACGTTGTACGGTCACCGGCCTATAAAGCAAGGGCAGCGTCGTCGTCTTTGCAACATCTTCCACTTAGCTCCTCTCACAAACTTGAAGTTTTTCGCCAAGGAGAGAAGAGAGAAAGAAAGGCGAGAGAGAGCAACAAAAGGGCGAAAATGTCTTCATCGAGTGGTCGTCGGACGTGAGCTCGGATTACCTCCACGCTGGTCGGTGGCGGCGACGGAGGATCTGCCGCCGGTGCTGTCTGCCGCCGATCCAGCCGGGGGCGGGCGCCCTGGCGAACCCGTCGTTGCTGCGACGCAGCGGTCGGTAGCGGCGTCTGACGGCCAGCTCGGTCGACGCGAGGCGGCGGCGGCGTAGCGATTGCAAGCGGCGGAGGAAGAAAGAGGCGAAGCGGTGGCGGCGCAGATTACCGCCGACGCCAGCATCGCCGCCCGCCTCTGGCGGCGGAGGACGAGCGCTTCCGCCGCACATTCTGGCGGAGAAGCCATCGCGGCGAGCCTCGCGCCGCTTATGGACCCTGTGACCCTGCGGTGACGCAGAGGCGCCACCCGAGCGCGCGGGACCATCTGAGCCCGTGATGGGCTGCCCGGCGTCGTCGTCGTCATCGTCGTCGGCGGAGTCTGCGGCTCCGCCTGCTCGTCGCCAGCGCCGTTGGTAGTCGTGGCGAGGTTGTAGGATTTGGGCGCCGTTGTAGGTCGTAGTAGCGCGGCGCCCTCTTTTCTTGATAGTTTAGGAGCCCGCCTCCTTTTGTTCTTATAAGATCTTCCATTTGTAGAAATGCAACTTTTTGAGAAATCCCATCGTGTTGCTCACCTTGTTTGTTCGTTTCCTTTTCTTGTTGAATCACGAAATGCAAAAAGCAGGGAACTAGATGAACGATATGAAGTTCTAAGATGAACTTAGGGAATTTGAGCAAGCAGATCGCTATTTAGAGTTTGTTTTGGTGCGCTTAATCATCCAAATTTCGCGTGGCCAAGTCAAGTGCGATCTTGGGTTGGGCGCGTCTAGAACTAAGTGATTTAGAAAAATTAGCGAACTCTCAACCCCGAGTTTCGTTGGGGGCGTGTGAAGGTGCGAGCCTTCGAAATTAGGGACTTAGAAAAATTCGCGAAAATCTCCAAATTTCGAGCTTTGGTGGGCGCTCGGCGATCTGCGGGCCCAAATGAAGCTAAGGAAGCCTGGGCGCAAAAGAGCCTTCAGCCCCCGAGCGCTGCGGCCCAAGTTAGCCATCCAAACAATCCTGACGTGGGTTTACTGTACCTTTGGGCCGCGGGAATTCCACATTGCGCGGAGATTCACTAGGGTGCGAGAGATCGGCTTATCCCGTCGTGGAAATGCTCCGGAATGCTTTATCCTTAGCCTTCGGGCTTTTGGCCACAGGCTTGCTTGAAACAGTCAAGACTTAGACCGGCGTGACTCGTGATTGGGGGAGAGGTTTTTTTTTGAATTGGAACTGAACTGAAATGAAGGAAACTTACGACCTGATTAAGCGTAGAAGTGTCGTAGAAGGGAGATGTTCCATGAGCTAGGGAGCTCGTTCCCGTCCTTGTCGGCGTCTTGAGCCCGTCGTCTTCTTGCACGACTACTTTGTACGGTCCCTCCCACTTGGGGCTAAGCTTGTTGGAGCTCGCGAGGTTCTGAATGCGTTGTAGAACCAGGTCTACTACTTGCAGGGTCCTTGTGTGTACGTTTTGTGCCGCGTAACGAGGCAGGGACTGCTGGTAGGCCGCAGCTCGGAGTAGGGATTGCTCACGGCGAGCCTCAAGTAGATCGAGGTCACGCTGCCGCTCCTCGTCGTTGACCACGAAGCCGGCGAAGTCGACGAGATCGGATCCTAGTCTCTTTTCTGTCGGGAGGACTGCTTCCGAGCCATAGACGAGTCGGAAAGGAGTTTCTCCTGTGCTTTGGTAGCTATTGTCCGGATCGCCTTGAGGGGTGACGGTAGCTCGTCGACCCAACCTTACTGTTTTGCCTTGACGGCGTCGTAGACTCTCTTTTGATGCCTTGGACTAGTTGTCCGTTAGCTCGTTCAACAGCGCTGTTGCTCGTGGGTGGGCCCACGAAGCAAGGGCGAGCTTCATCTCAATTTCCTCGCGATGTCGTTGAATTCCGGCTCGTGAATTGGGTGCCATTGTCGTGATGATCACGCTAGGTACACCAAATCTTACAGCGATGCATCGAAAAAAGCGTCGCGGCAATTGCGGTGATGTTGGAGACCGACTCGGCCTCGATCCACTTGGTGAAGGTGTCGATGGCTACGAACAAGTATGTTCTGCCACCAAGGCCTTTGGGGAACGGTCCTAAGAGGTCCATGCCCCAAACCGCGAACAGCCACGCTAGTGGAATTGTTTGCAGCTCTTACGCTGGTTGGTGCGTCATCCGCGCGTGATCTTTGGTAAGCTTCGACAGACTTAACTAAGGCCTGCGTCGCTCATCGCGATGGGCGATGGTAGCCCATGCGGGCAGCTTTGCCGACGAGACTTACGTGCGGCGTGCGGCGCCTGAATGCCCTCGTGAATGTCGGCTAGAAGGTACTTACCTTCTTCTTAGGTAACGCACTTACAAAGCACGCCATTAGCACCCCTTTGGTACAGCAAGCCCCCGTGCAGGCGGTAAGCTCGGGCTCGCCTTTTTAGCCGAGCGCTCGAGAGCGTCCTCGGGCAATGTCCCGATCCAAGAAGCTGGATGAATGGCGTCATCCGGGAGGTGCTTTGCTCGAGAATGAGACGATACGGATGTCTCGGTTTGGAGGGCAACAGACGTCCCCTGGCCTCCTCTCCGGAGGAATGAAGGGCTTTAAAGGTGCTGCACTAGCACCCGGCGGGCCGGTTTTGTGAGATCCGAGCTTGGCGAGCTTATCGGCCTCGCCATTCTCTTCCACAGGAATGTAGCTGATTTGAAGCTTCGTGAAACGCTTCTCCAGTTTCCTCATTTCCGCCAAGTACCGCGCCATCGAGTCGTCGGTTATGCGAAACTCCTCCACGACTGGCGGACGGCGAATGCGAATCCCCTTCGCGATAAGCCGTTTAATGTCGGCGCGGCGCATGCTCGTAAACCCGCAATTAGGGCTTCATACTCTGCGCGTTGTTCGTAGCCGCAAAGTGTATTTGTATGGCGTCTTTGAGTCGCTCTCCGTTGGGGAGATGAAACGATACCGCATCCTAATCGCCGGACTGGTGTGAACCGTCAAAAAACGAGTCCACCGAGCTTCTGCCTGTCTTGACACAGAGAGCCTCTCTCTTGCTCGTCCGGCTGGTCAATTCTGCGACGAAATCAGCGGGGCTGGGCCTTGATCGCGGTTCGGGATACAAGCGGATGTCGAATTCACCGACTCGACTCCCAGCCAGCGACCCGGCGATGGCCTCCGGGTTTCGGAGAATGTCCTTGATCGGGTAAGTAGTCGGGACAATGACTTGGTGGGCTTGGAAATAGTGGCGCAACTTGCGCGAGGCCATCGACAAAAGCATAGCACAGTTTGAAGGTCGGGATAACGCTCCTTTGGCGGTGAGTGCCGCTCACATAGTAGGCGGTACATTACTTCCCTTCTCATTCTATTGCCAGCACTGTGCTTGCGGTGTTTGGTGTCATGGAGAGGTATAGCAGGAGGGCTTCCTCGAGCTTGGGAGTAGTGAGGACGGGTGGCGAGGCGAGATACTGCTTGAGTTGCAGAAACGCGGCCTCGGCTTCCTTAGTCCACTCGAAACTATCGTGCTTGCGCAGGAGCTTGCGAAAAGCGCGCCGGTCTCAAAGCGGGAGATGAAGCGGCTTAAGGCCGCCATTTTGCCGTGAGGGATGGATATCCTTTACAGGTCGGCGACCTCATCTTTTCGACGGCCTCGATCTTTTCGAGGTTCGCACGATGCTCGCCCGCCGATTCGTAGCCTAGGAGCATCTGGGACTTGGCGCCAAAGCGCACTTCTCGGGGTTTAACTTGACCGGTCTTGTCTCGGTATCAAAGGTCTCGACTAGGTCGGACCGTGGTCACGGGCATCCTTGCTTTTGACTACGATATCGTCGGCGTAGACTTCTACGTTGTGCCCTATTTGATCGAGGAGAGTTTTTTGCATGAGGCGCCGAGCGTGGCGCCAAACATTTACGAGACCGAAGGACATGGTCGTATAGCAAAATGTGCGAAAAGGCGTTACAAAGCGGTTTTTCTTCGTCCTCTTTACACAACGCAATCGATGGTAACGGAATAAGCATCGAAAACTCATCAAAATGAATCTGCCGTAGCGTCAACTAGGCGATCTATCGTGGAAGGAAAGTTATCCTTGGGGCGGCGGAATTAAGGTCGCGGTGATCGACACACATGCGCCATTTGCCTCCTTTCTTCTGGACGACGACTGGGTTCGCAAGCCAATCGGAGTGCTGAACTTCGCGGATGAAGCCCGCTCGAAGTAGCTTGCCGAGCTAGTCTTGGATGATCTTGGCCTTCCAGTCGGGGACACGCCTCTGGTACTGCCTTACCGGTTTCTTGTTAGGCCGGACAGCTAGCCTGTGCTCGATCATCTCCCTTGGGACCCCGGGCATATCGGACGGCTCCCATGCAAACGCGTCCTTGTTAGCTCGGAGGAAGGTAATGAGCTCGAGTTCCTATTGAGGCTCGAGGGTTGTTCCCACGTGGACCACCTTGGAGGGTCGACTCCGTGAGGGCAGCGGTTTTGGTGGGCTCCTGCGGGCTGCAGTGCCACCCTTAGGCGTGTGTGGGCGCTCCTTCTTCTTTGGGACCACGGTGGGGCTGTCCTACCATGGCCAGTAGCGGTCTCGTCATGTCGAGGGCCGTCTTGTGGTTGCCCAGACGGTGGTGACTCCTTGGTGCCGGCATCTTGAGCAATGGTAGGCGTGGTGGGAGACCGCCATGAACTTGGAGAGCGCGGGGCGTCCCAAGATGGCGTTGTAGGGGAGCTCTGTTTCCACCACCTCGAAGGTGATGTACTCCGTCCGGAAGTTGGCGGAGGAGCCGAACGTGACGGGCGGCGACACGCCTAACGGGCGGAGCGGCGATCTGGGACAATCTGTGGAAAGGGACGGTGATGTCCTTGATCTTGGGCGGGACCTGCATGAGGCCTAGGGCCGCGCCGTGATGATGTCCAGCGAGCTCCCGCTGTCCACGAGGACGCGGTCGACCCTGGTATTGCCAATGGTGGGGCAGAGTACCAGTGGGAGGCGCTGGGGTTTGGAGAGCCCGGTCGGGCAGTTCGTCACCGAAAAGGTGATGGCCTGGCTGGACCAAGGCAGATATTCTGCCGCGGGCTTGCCGCAGGAGATGTGGAGGACCTCACGGGACGCGGCCTTGAGCTCGCGACGAGAGGTGTAGGCTGACGTGTCGCCGAAGATGACGGCGACATGGCCACGGGCCTCAGGAAAGCCCTGATCCTGGTCGCCCTAGGGGGTGGGCGTCGTGGCCATGCCCTCGGGCAGTTCAGGCATGGGACCGCGACCAGCGTAAAAATCCTCCAGCTGGCGGGCCCATGTGCGGCGATTCTGCGCAGCTTCGTGGCGGGCGTTGATGAAGGCGGCGAAGAGGCTAGGGTCGTGGGCGGTCCTCGCCTCTGTTACTGCTTTGTGGGCGGGAGGCCGACCACAGGGTGCCCTCCGGCGCCGTCTGCTCCCGCCTCTAGCGGGGAGGCAGCTGCGGCCCTATTTATGTGGCGCTTCGTCGACGCCGAGGCGGGCGGCGTGTTGGCGGCGGCGTGGCGGCGGGCACTCGGGCTGGTCGGGCTCGGCGGCGGCGATGAACTTAGCGGTCGCTCTCCGCCGCTTCTTCTTCTTCTTGTCCGCCTCGGTTTTGCCGGCCGTCACCGACCTTAGCCTTCTTCTTCAGACGGCCCTCTTGCGCTCCACCACCTCGGGCGTTAGCGTAGAGGCGGCGGTCTTGGAAGAGCTTCGCTTCATGTGTTGACCGGGTGGAGCTCGAGGTCCTCGGTGTAGCGCCGTCCCTCATACCATCCTTGAAGGCCTCGATGATGGCCTCATCGAGATCTGAGGATCGTGTTGCGGGCTCGGCGAACCGGCACACAAAATCCTGGAGACTTTCATCGTCTCGCTGCACCACGAGTTTGAGATCCTGGGAGCGTCCAGAGCGGGCGTAGCACCCTTGGAAGCTAGTGCGGAGGGCATCCTGCAGTTGGGACCAGCTACGGATAGAGCCAGGCCGTTGGTTGAACAGCCAGGTCCGGGCCATGCCCTCGAGCACTGTGGGGAAGTAGTTGACCATGACGGCCTCATCTCCCCCCATGGCTCGGACGGCGGTGGTGTAGATGGAGAGGAACTCCTCGGGGTTCTTGCTCCCGTCGAACTTCTCAATTGGCCCGGGCTTGAACCTCGGCGGCCATGGCGCTTCACGGAGAGCGCGGGAGAATACGGGGCACCCCGGCGCAGCCTTCGGGGCAGAGGCGTCCCGAAGCTGGCCCAGGCGGGAGAACACCCCGCCCGGGGCACACGACGATCCTCCGTCAGAGGAGGCCGTCTGGGTCTGGCGCGATCGACTGCGGCAACGGCGGGAATGCTCCTGAGCACCATCGACGAAGCGGTTTGAACGCCGCGGCGGTCGGACTCGTTCAGCGCCAAATGTCCGGCGATCGCCGTGGTCTCTGCTTTGCTCGTCTTGGGTCGATGCGCGGTGATGACGCCTACACCTTGGCGGTGGCGGACACGATCTGCCATAGTGAAGCCGCGGGGATCCTTCTCCAGTCACGGATGACCGTGGTGATGGCGCGCCCTCTGCTGGCTGCGCAGAGTGGGTTCATCATGGTCTCCACGAGTCGGCCATTTGGCGACCTGCGAAGTCTTGTGACGACGGTCCTCCTCGCGATCCGTCCATGGCGCGACGGACAACATCGTTGAAGAACACCGGCCGCGGCCACGACGATGCTGTTGCTCCTAGGCCTCCCCATCTCCTGCGTCGCGTCGACCGCGCTGCGAAGACGCAGCGGGGCGTCGTGAGGCCGAAGCGTCCGGTGTTGCCGGTGAGTGGCGGAATTACCTAGCGGCTCGAACTCCATGGGAGTCTCGGCGACATGGGTGACGGAGGGTCCAGGCTCGAGGAGCGATTCCTCGGTGAAACTCTACCCACAGGCGAGAGGCATCGACCTCCATCTCATCGGCCCGGCTTGGCGAGTACTCCTCCCGCCGGCCGTCGTCTGACGAGACCAGATCGTCGGATCGTTGCACTCATCGAACTTCGAGGTCGAGCCTCGTCGTTGCTCGGAATCTCGATCGTGCAGGAGCGGAGTCTTGAGGGCTAGTCATGGGCCCCACGGTGGGCGCCCGGTGTCGGTGTCTGGGAATCACGCTCTGAAGAAGCGGTGGTCCACGGACCGCGAGCAATTTATAGTTGGAGTGAGGCCCAACGACGACCCTTCTCGGCAACCCGTGGCGGCCAAACTGCGGAGGGCTAGGGCATGTTGCCTTCCGGACAAGGGCACAGTGCGACTTGATGATCCGCATGCTGAGTCCTCGATCTGATGCAAGAAAGAAAGAGAGAAATCTGAACCACGCAGACGAGGTCGATTTACCTGGTTCGAGCCCCCATCTGCCGGGTAATAGCTCTACTCCACTTAGTTGATTATATGGTGGAAGCAGTACAAGGGTGCCGAGACCGGGCTTGAAGGCACCGATCCGAGCTTACAATGAAGGTGGCTAAGAACTAAAACTACTCGCTAAGAAAGCTTTGGATCTGGTGCCGCTTAACTTGGTCGGATGGAATCGGATCGGGTCCCTTTATAGGCGGCGGGGCACCGGAGTCGATACCGTGGGCCCCACGCGGTCTTTGCTTTAGTGGCGAAGTTCTTGTCTCGTTAAGGGTTACATGCAGTCCGGAACTGCGAGGAGAAACTAGTCGGGTTAATCTTGGACACGTGTTTGTCTCGGCGCCTATTCGGGAGGAAGCCTCTTTAGGGAGAAAGCACTTTCCCTTTATCCTCGAAATAGCCTTGACCGGACTGAGCCAGTCTCGCGACACCCGTTGGGGGCGTCGCGTAGCGTAACAACCATCCGCTGCCTGCCAAAGAAGGCAAACGGCCGAATGAGTCGCCCACGTGTACTCTCCTAGGTTGCGGGCCTCTGGGAAACACAGTTCGTTCCGGTCAAGGCCGAAGAAAGTATGGTGGGCCATGACAGTTGTTGCCTCATGCCCACGGGTGAGTGGATCACCCGAGGGACCTTCTCCCGGGCTAAGGGATAGCTCGGGAGGGGCATGGTGCCGTACGGTTTGACCTAGTCAAGCCCGGGGCAGCCACGAGCGAGTTAGGCGGCTTCTTTAGTACGGCCAGGAATAGCCTGCTTGTTCTTCTGTTCGTGTGGTGGGCCGGTACAGAATCGGCCCAAGGCCTGCTTCAAGATAGGCCGTTTACTAATCACCAACAGGATCTCTCCCTCTTTTTTCGATCTATCTCTCCCACTCCCTTTTGGTTTCTCTCCCTCTCTTTTTTCTCACAAATCTGGGGATGTTGAACGCGCAGGAGCGTGTGAAAAAAATCTGTTGTGATAGAACGAATAAAAGAGGAAGATTCGGGGTTGTTTTGATGGGCAGATGTTGGCTGAGGGATGATGAGCACTTTTTTTTTGCTAGGTTGAGGGCGCGCGTGGTGTTTGCTGGCTTTTTTGGGCCGGCCGCGTGGGAGCGTCCGATGGAAACTTATTCCGTCGGACGTCCGACCCCAAGTCGCGGCCAATAAAAAAAATGAAGATTTTTAACACACCATTGTTTTAGCCGTTGATATGGTTTTATCCCAAGGGCGACTTTAGTTAGATCTTGACCCATATGGTGTAAGAGCTCACCCATAAAAACTAACCAATCAATTTAATTTCCATTGATGCATGCATAGAAGGTCACTAATCCATTTGATCTCTATCATAAATTTTGAGTGCACTGATCAATGCTATGCTTGGATGATTCACATATCATTCCATGGGTGTATATTTGTATATACATGCAATCATGATTAGAACTTTCTAATTCACTGTATTCTTTCGGATATGTTTTTTTCAACTATTTTTTTAAAATGAAATAAAAAATTTAAAATTTTAACTTTAAACTTTTGAAAATATTAGTTTAGAAAATCAAAAGTTTTAAATTTGAATTTTCAAAATTAAAAAAGGAAGTTTTCAATTTTGAATATTTTAAATTTTTATTTCCTACAAGATTCTAAAATGGTGGGTATTGACAAAAAAAAGTTAACTTGGATTGCTTAACGACTTATCTACTTTTTTAAAAGATAAATGCTTTGAGTTTTCTGAGTACATTTTTTTACTGTTTTGAAGGTGGGTCCTAACATTTTAAAAAGAAAGTCAAACGAAATGGATCCGAATCTCGAGACTAACTTGAGAAACTCTCGAAATTCAGTCATTTTAGTCGTTTAGCTATTCAGCCGTTCAGATCAGCTAAAAAAAAACAGGACCTAAGACGCGAGGATAAGGCAAATCCAAAATAAAAGAGAAAAGTGAGGTCCGATCGCCTCCAATGTGCGGAAATGTTAAATTCAGTTGTATTGACCACTAGGGAATTAGACAGCGTACCTAGAAGTGTTCATAACAAATTTTCAGTGATAGGTTTTAATTTTAATTTAAGCTAAAAAGACAAACATCTCTATGTGTGGACCACACCGTCTTGCTTGTTTCTTGGCTAGCTTATCCTTGCTAGCTAATCCAACTTATGCCCCTCTCGTCAAACACAACATATCCTTGGTTGCTTTGTTTCTTGCATGCACAACTTCTCCTTAACAATAATACGCACAGTTGTGGAAGATAGTTTTAGCTAATGTTCTTAATCTAAACATCTGTTGCTGGGCCTGCGTAACCTCTACGTTTTTGTGCTTTTTTAGGAGGTTCCATGAGAATTATTGGTCAGCAATTTGGGTCATTAGAAATTTGTAGTAAAGCTCCTCCTTTTCTTTTTAGCAGCTTCCCCCTTTTTTTTAGTAACAACTTGCATGTATAAATCTCATTACAAGCTGCCCAAGGAGTATTGCAAGTGGAACTACAGTCTGCAGTACCAATTAGACAGAGTTTCAGTTCTATGGGAAATTTTTGTTTGATTTTTCATGTGGTTAGTCCAAATTAGCTGTGTACGTTTATGCATAAGGGCCTGCATATCTTATTTTTGTTTTATTGATCCTAAAAGTTATGACCGGTTAATCAGAAAATGCCTTCCTAGCTAGCTTGTATTACACGATCGATGCTTTTACATGATCTACATGGAACGGCAGTAAGTACAGCAGTTTCCAAACAAACAGGGCTAACTTTTTCCTTCACTCCCATGTGAGGCAAGCCAAAATATATGGCTCTGCTTTGCCATTACAACCATCTACAACAGTAGCAATCAAGTAAAGAGGGTGAGCATGAAACCATGGCCCATGGCTACACACTGGGGAAAGGTGATTGCATCCTACAGCCCCCAACTCTAGAAGTTCCAACCAAACGATCGATGTTATGGAAAAAATTGGATGCACAACTGCACAAGCACAACAGCATGCAGAAGAAAAAGGGAAACAAAGAGCAGACTTACATATATGCAGCACTTTTAACTTTGTGGGCAACTGAACTAGGCCTTTAAGGGCTCACACAGTGACACAGCTGTATCAGCAAAACAAGCAACAATTGTAACCAACTTCCACGTTTAGCACAGATGTTGTCGCTGACAGTAAATAATGCGTATTGTTTGCTTCATATGGATTGCACTTGCCCCAGCTGCATTAATCAGAAAAGTGCTGCAGATGATGATGGTTTAACTTATAAAAATATTTTTATCAGTCACCAAGAACTTGTGCCTTTTTTTATTGATAGACATGTTATCAATCATTAATTGCTACGAAAGCTTTATATGTTTGGTTTAATTATGCTAATATCACAAAAGAAACACAAATACTGAAAACTTATGGAGAAACATACCGGTGTTTTGGCTCATTAATAAATTATCCAGATTATATATGTGCCAACTAAATTAATATATGATGCTTCCGTCCCTCGTTAATTATCTCTCTTTGATTTTACTCTAGCAGTAGCAGCCAAGTTACTCGCCAGGTAATCCATTAGTAATACTCGAGATATCACATGCATGTAAATTTTTTAGAAGTTATATTTAGTATAAAGAGGGCAAAGAAAAAAATAATTCGAAACTGAGAAAAGAAAGCACTAAAAAATAAGAAAGCGAATTAGCACATACAGATGTGTGCACTTTGGCTAATATAGCATTCATGAAGTCACCCTCTCATTTTGTTAGATCTCAGCTTCATAACATCCGTTGTATTAGATATTCTTTTATTTTCCATATCACTTCAAATTTTTTAAAATATAGGTATCAGGCAAAATTGTTAGCTGATATCTAACAGGGACATTTTTGTCGGCAACTAATTGGCAGCAATTAGCATAGCATATCACAACATTAGCCTGTTATTTATAGTCGAAGTAGTTTCACCTGTCAGACATTGAACAACACCTATTTACAATGACTTCCATAATATTGTAGATCACCGGTCAAAAAATAATACTGTAGATCACTTTGGCACATCCCAGGTCATGGCAGCCAATCAACCATTGAAGCATGAAAACACCAATTGCAACCACTGGTGTTATAGAAGCCGTTTATAGATATCTAATCCTGGTTTAAAGCGTCTTACATTCTAAAGGTTGATGTATGCCTTGGGCTTCTATAATAGAGCTTTAGCTTGTGACTCTGAGATTAACTGATACAGCTTTTTGAAAGATTGTTAATTGCCAAAGATGTTACTGAGTTGGAAAAATGGAGGGCTTAACAATGAAGTGTTGCACAAGCAGGTTATTATCTTTGTAGAACAATGAAAAGACAATTGGAAGGCGTCGCCAAATCAGTATTGCAGAGGCTGCTTTACATCAATCATTTTCAACCATTGAAGTCAGCCAGACACAATTGTTTCTATTAAGTAACGCCATGTGTAACTGAGATAGCTCTGGCTAGTATTTTTTTTTTAAAAAAAATGATAGCTCCGACTAATTAACTAAGTGACTCAACAATATCATATATCCTAAAGAAACAAAAAAGAGAACTTCACTGTGGGTACTGGGTACAACTTTTCACACACACACTTAGCTCGGGGGGAACAAGTTTGTTCCAAATTATGCAAGTACATGAAAATATGGAAGCCACAACATAGACCTACCGAGCACATATTTATAGCTAGAGGCGACTACACAACGGGATCCCGTCGAGAGCCCCCCCCCCCTCCTCTCGCGCCCCTTCGCCTCTTGCTCCGCGCCCTTCCGTCGCCCCCGCCGCCTCCTTCCTCCGCCCCGGCCGGCGGTGCCCTCACCATCGGCCGCTCCGCTGCTCCAGCCTCCCGCCGCCGCTCCGTCGCCGCCCACCCTAACCCGAGGGGGTGAGGTGTGGTCCCCCCTCAACCGCTGGTCGACCGCCTTCACCCCCTCCCCCAGCTCCGGCAGCGCCACCGCCGCCCCCGATGAACCCCACCCACCGCCATGCCGCCGTCTTCCCCGGCCTAAGTCTAAATCCGAACCCCATCTCGAACCCTAACCCGAATAGCCGGCGGCGAGGTCGACGGCGGCGACGACGAGGTAGGCCTTCTTTTTCCTCCTTCCTCCTCCCTCCTCCTTCCTCCTTCCTCCTCCCTTTTTCGTCCTCTGCACGGCGCGTGCGGGACCGACCCCGTCCGGATCCCGCCCGGACAGGATCCCATCCCAAGAATTTCTCTTATAGCTTCATTTGGTGTACCTGCATAAATAGTTAGATATACTTGCTGTCATCTGCTGCCTTTTCTAGATAAATGGATTGTTTTCATGCAAACCGAAACAAATAAAGATGACTTGTTTGGCTTAGTAAACTAACATTGTTACGGCTCGTAATTTTAATACGGTGGCTGACTCAAAAGGAGAAAGTGGAAAAAAGAATACGTCGGATGATGCAGGAAAGAATATATTACTAGCGAACAAGTGTCCAATCTTGTTCAAAGGCAGTGGTGATTTGAGAGGTGAATGCAACCAATTGCCGGATGATGAGGGAATCACAAGAAAAGTTTGTGAACTAATCAACCAAAGTACAACTCCACAACCATATATGCTTTCTTATTCAACCTTAACAAGTTATTGTATAAACTAATAAACAACTGATCAATGTCCATCAACTCGTTTATCATCGTAAGATTCATATCTGAACGAAGCCACATGCATGTACCCACCGTGATTCATGGACCCGATGTCCAGTTCATCAATGTGAAAACAGGTTGGAAAGATCCATTTGCATTCTGACAACTGAGCGAGCCGATCAAATTTGTTGGGAAGTCTCTTGATCAATGTAATTAATGAACCAAATCACTTGAAGTTCTCTCGTAATGAACCAAATCACTTGAAGTTTCTTGAAGTGCATCGGGTTGGTTTACTGAAACTTTTTTCTCAGAATTCTTACTCGTTTATGGTCAGCTTAGCTGACTAGACTTGGTTGGCTTCGTGTATAATGAATTGTATGGGCTATGAAGCATGTAAAATTAAATTTTAACATGCCGGTGCTTGCGCTGTCAGATGAAATTTCAGGAAATTGCTTACTCGTTGAAACCACTAAGGCACTGATGTGAAAATACTGAAGAAGATATCTAAAACGAGCGAGCACGAGAGAGAGCAACCACCTAAATGGAGTGAAATAGTTGAACTAGGTGCCATCAAACCAGTCTGATCTACTGGCCAGCGCAATCTTTGACTGGAGCATTTCATTCGTCCTGCAGAAATTTATGGGCAGGGTATGTCCTGACTCTTAGTGTTCCTTTTTTTTTTTAACAAAAGAGTTGGTCGATTTCTTCATTCCTACTACCAATTTGATCAAGCTCAACTCAACAGTTACTTCTCCCCGACCACCAATTTACACTTCAAACAAGCCAACAGGAGTTACAAGCACACCACCCTCAACCAATGAAAGAACTTGCCAGAGCACACAGGCAACAACCATGTCTACTCTCTATTATCAAGGTAGAGCAACAGCCAACAGACGACTCCAGAGCTGCACTCCATTTTGGGCATCAAGAAACCCACCTGAGCTTGAGAAAGCAACATGGAACCACGCATGTTGGTTTAACCATAAATTAGTGCTGCTCCTCCCAGCTTTTGTGCTCCAGCAAGGCCAGGGTATTGTGACGGACATCAAGGACAATTTGGGCAACAACCTTCAACTGCTGCCCAAATTTGGGGTTCAGAATTCCGCTACATCAGAGATCATTGACTGCACTGCCAACTAGCATCTGCTCTATTAGTACAGCATGTGCATACTTCTTATTCTGGGAAGAATTAAGACTGAACAAGTGTGGCCATACATTCTTGTACAACTTAAATGATGTATTTCAGTTGCTTCAGATGTCTTGATTTAGAGCACCACAATAGCTGTTATCTTGTTCTCGATGACTTGCATTTGCAGTTCTTGCAACTTTTTATTGGTCTGGTCTCTCCTTGGTATTCTCTATATCATCTTAACTTAACCTCATCCTCCACAATATGCATGTGATCCATATTTCCATAATTCCATGCTAAAATTGGGGTGGGCTTTTGTTTTGTGAATTTATCATGAATGAAACTGTAGTCAAAAGCCACATGTTCAAACCATGGAAGAAAGAGTGCATTTATCAACTCTGTAGATTTGTCATCAATTGTAGCAAATTTGTTGCTATCAAACATTTTGTCCATATAAGCCCTACAACTTTGCTAATGATACATCTTGTGCCAAACGATACATTACTATTCCTAAAATCTCTCATACTAGCACATAAAAGAGCAGCATAAGCATATCTGGAACTTCCTAGCAATGGACAAGTTATCTTTCAAAATTGAATCCACAGATACATGTTAGCCAGAAGTTTTCATGTCAGTCGGTTAGGATGCATGCCTGCTCCACCCTTCCTACAATTATCAAAGCTGCATTTGTTAGCACATTACTTCAAAAAAGCTTGTCATCGAAGCAATTCAGGATGGTGTGTTTGTTCCACTCCCAAAACATGAAGGAAAAAGAGCACACAAAGAAGATGATACAGCTAATGTTTGACACAACAGAAGCACAGAGCAACTTCTGCTTGGGCTTGTAAGTCTTCTAATGCTTTAACAATATTTTCCCGGCTTTCAATTGTTTCTTCTTCATGTTTAAGCATTTTCCGTAGTCTGCATGAATTACAGTTAGTAAGGGTAACACGCAAAACGATTTTGCAGGTCAAGCAATAGCCTGTGAACAGCTCTACAGACAAACTCAAACTAGAAGGTAAAGTGCAAAAACAATTTTACTAGTAACATTACCTTTGTACCAAAGGTGTGTCCCCATGACCAGTGCATATAATAAGCATAGCATTATCAGGCAGCGAATTGTATAGTTTTTTAACTTTATTGTCCAATGAACTCAAAATTTCCTTTAATTCTGGACAGGTTTGATTCTTTGCTCTTTTCTGAGCAGTTTTTTTATCGCAGGTTTGCAATGCAATAACCTCCGCAATACAGGATTTCAACTTCTCGGTATCTTGAGCTCTTCGTTGTAGATAAGAGATCAGTCCTGTGAACTGAGTCCAAACAAAGCTAACTTTGTCGTTCTTTACCTGCAGTAGGATTTCAAAAACTAATGAAAACCTGTAGAACTTTTGGGGCCAATGAATGTCTAGTACAAACCTCTTTCATTGATCTGGAGAGGGCATCATCATCTGAGAAAACTGGAATTGAGTTGCAAGAAGCATCTGAATACCGCTCAAGAACAGACACATCATCAACGAGGGAGCACTTTTTCCCACTTTCATGCAGTATAGAAGCCAACTTTCGCCGAGATAATGATGGTGAGGAGCCAAAATCAGGACCTGATAAACTAGTCATCAGAAGAAATGTATTGACACAGAAATAAAAGGAATGGCACCAATGAAAAACAGAAGGGCATGCTTATGCCATATTGCCATGTTGTAGCCATACACCCCTCTAAGCAAATCAAACAAATGACAATAGGAGAAACCAAACAAAATAGAAGCTAAACAGTGAATTTACCATTTCTGATTTTCAATAGAGCAAGTTCAAGAGCAGCTCTTGCATCTTCTACACTGTCATGCCCAGCCCCTGTGTTCTGTATCTCCCGGCTAAGAAATTTTTTTGCCAGGACACGTAAAGCAATCTTACAGCGAGGGCCACGATTATGTTTGTACAAAACAGCAGTGTCAATGATCAAATCATGAGAGATCCGTAATGCCAAAAGGTCATTTTCCAAAGAATGTCCAACAAGAATGGTTTCTTTGTAAACAAGTCCAACAAACTCCTCCTGGAAACAAGAACAAGACAGTGTAAAGAGCAGGCAGGATATCATGAAAGTTATACATATGGTCATACGCATATGAAAAGGTCATAAAGAAAATAGGAACAACAAAGGATATCATGAAAGTTATACATATGGTCATACGCATATGAAAAGGTCATAAAGAAAATAGGAACAACGAACTAACCTGAATTTCTTGGAGGGTTGTGGTCACATCATTTAACATCTCAGCAGTGATTCCACTGAACCTGCAATATTCAAGAATACTTATATGATTATATCTTGTCATTATATTCAAACCAAACATTTTAAAACCATTGAAGGTGGAGATATCATTCAGAATATCACGTAGGAAGAACATGAGATATTAAGATTACAAATATGAACTTTGTTGATATTCATACATCACACTCAAATTTATCTACTTCCAAGAACGCGACAAATTCATATTATCTTCAACTATCATTTATTTTTATAACTAAGTTTTTCAACAAGGGGGACCCCGATTTCCATTACCACGAGCAACGGAAACAACATTGTTTCAACAATGCAAAAAAAAAATACAACTAAGTTCTAATATATAAAAGGGAAAAAAAACTGAGAAATGAGAAGCATGACATGAATATAGTGCAAGCTTGCTCTACAAGAAGAGGAAGTAAAGGCACTCTCAAACTGTTACCTTGTATTGTAATCGGTGATTGGATTGGCAGGCTTAACTAGTCTATCTAGCACCACCTGAAGAAATCAACAAAAAAACAAATAAAGAACAATGTTCATGGGGGGCAATGAAGTATGAAGAAAATAATGGACCATAAAGAAGAACATAAATAATTGAGTCCCTTTGATTCAAAGCAAAAGGGAAACGACAATCTGAATCAAGTATTATGGACAATTCTTCAAAGGAACTTCATAATAGCAATGTGCAAGAAGCCCTAAAACACATAAGAAAGCAAAGTGCATACCTCCCCTTTAATATCAACTAAAGTCACTCTTGTAAGTTCAAATCCAGCTTCAGTCACACACTGAAAAGGTTGCAAACTATCACAAAACATATTTAAGAAATATTAAAATAATAAATTTAATGATGCTGTAGCCTATATAAATGTCACAGGGAATAAATCATAAATGTAACTATCGGAGTAGCTAAATTTAATGTGCTAAAATCTTTGAATAAAAAACTCACAACAACCTCCGAATGTTCATCAATAACATTTAAGAAACAGAAAAATATATTACCATTTCACAATCAAGGGCAAGAATTTCATATGGAGAAGAACCTGAAGGAGATGAAACAGTGGGGACAAAACCTGAACATTTAATAATAACAAACAAATAAACTGTCATTTGAATAGAATAGAATATAACATAATAGGATGGCAGGGAGGGAAAAGATAACAAATACTGACCTGGTAAATAGAGTGAGTAGCCATTGTCTTCTAAGTCTTTATCAGTAAGTATGTAATATTTAATAGGAAAAGGTATATCCTTGACGTCTGATAGACTTGATAATTTTCCTGGAAAAAAAAAGAGAGGTTAAAAAATGTAAAAAAACATAAATTTAGGCTCATGAATACCCTTTTTCTCATGGAAAAGAATTAAAATACTATAATTTCAATTGATGAACGTACACATCAAGTAAACAGAAGAACCAATATACATCAACAGAGGAAACATAAGAATAACTTGAGGATACAGGGATTAGAAAAGTAAGTGATATTGACCATATACTCTTATTTCAATATGGATTGGCAATCTTGCAAGCAAATAACACCAGAACAAATGGAAATGATTAAATGAATGGATCTTCCAAATTAGAATGACAATTATATATGTAACCTCAAATATTTTTCAGTTGGTAAGACCATAATGAGTAATGACATACCAAACCAGATAGCATGGGCTCAACAAGCAGAAAACAGTACAGCTTAAATTAGGAACAGAATAATCAGAAATCAGGATCTTATACCTTCTCCAACAGATTCAAATGATTGGTTTGAGGTTTTCAATTCACGTTTTCGCTTCACTCTACACGCTAGGAGTGCATCAATTGTATGCCTTTCATTTGGTATACAGCTGAGAAAAGAATTATGTTAGCAATAAAGTGTATATGAGAGGAAACATTAACTAACAGAACACCAGAATACACAAGACTGAACGAAAAAAAATCTCGTCTTATGTTCAATGCACAAACCTTGAAGCTAAAACAGGTTTCGGATTGCCACAAATTTCTTTCAAAGAAGAAAGGAGGCGGGACTGCGACATATATAAAGCTGCATCGAGACCAGGAACATAGAGAAGGATAACTTTCGGTATAAGAGGCTTGTTCTGAACACCAAAGAGAAGTCTATTTTTAGTGTTAAAGAGAGGTAGAATTTCTTAGTGCCACTGAATAATTTCAAAAACAACAAAAGAAAGCATTACATAAGCAAATCAAGGATGATGCTTACTGCAAATTGGCATGTTATCTGTAGATAAGAAATATGTAAAACTATTTGACAAGTTATTCAAAGTACATGATTAGAGTAACATCCGAATCATGGACTATTGAGCAAAGAAAGAGCAAATGATTCAAATTAGTCACTACACCATAATTGTTCAACATCATGAGTATGAAGTAGTGAAAGTTTTTTTTTTAGTTCAGGAACAACTCCTTACAAAGGTTTCATGCATATACTATATACTTTTTGAGGAAAAAAAGGCGGGAGTTCCGCCGATCCATTAATAGCAAGAGGAAAAGACAGAGTCATATTTACAAGGAAAAAAGGAAAAGCCCACTCCTAGCCCTAAACAAGGCAGGATCAGCCGGTGTTGAGAGCCATAGCTGGTAGTCGATGCATATACTATATACTAATATGGTACATAAAATGCGTACCACTTTTCCAGGATAGAATCAAGTAGTTTAAAAACAGGTCTTTCTCAAAAGTGTGGTGAAGGAAGGTGTGGGCCTCAAAAAACTTAAATTAACCTCCACCAAGAATGACAAGGATAATCGCGAGAAAACAACTAAGTGCTATGTATTGAAAACTAAGAAGGAAAAGGAAGAGAATATACTTTAACAAACACCCAAGAAGGCAGCATGCCATCACCAATAACCCAAGTGACTAGTCCCTGAACATCCTGCATAACAAAGAAATGGCACATCACAAATAAAAGTTTTTAGCGGTCAACTTCCACTGTGTTTTTTAGCTCCAATAAAAAAACTTCCACTGTGTTTTGGATTATGGATGATACCTGCAAATTTAACGTGGAACTTGAAGTGGACTCTTTAAAAACAACATCAGGTTTGGCCTGGATAGGATCAAAAGAAGCAACAGAATGAGAATTGACTAGGTATGAAATAAACCATATCTTTTGTGTAGCCAAAGTGTCAATCAGTAAAGTCGATCGCACAAATTGTTTTCTGAACAATCAATGAACAACTAACCAACTAGATAAATGTTTGATTGAATTATTAAATATAATGAAATTTCCATCATTGTTTTAGCAAATGGTCCATTGGTATGCCATGAAGAGCTTTAATTCAGAATATTTAGTTCGACTCCAAACATACCACGAACAGGGGACCGCATTAGGGCCAAATGTTGCAATGACATGCACTCTAGCAGAGTTTTTTTTTTTTTGTGTGTCTGTGTTGGGCCTTAGGTTTTGGGGGAGGGGGGGGGGGTGGTTCTGGATTTCCACTTTCCAACGGTTGAAATTTTGAAAATGCAATCATTTCCAGCAGCAAGGAGATAGATAAAGGGATAAAAATACAAACTTTCCCAATAACGAGCCAACCCAATCACAAAATCCCCCTTTTTACCACTCGGAAACCCTAATAGAAGGGACGGGGATCGAGCACGTACGTCTGGTCCATACACATCGTAGTACGTGGTGGCCGAGCCGCCATCGCCGGAGGGGATCGACATGGTGGCCGCCGCCGGAGGTGTGACGGACCTGACGGTTAGGGCTTTGGTGCTGCCTCTGCAGCTCTACTGATAGGTTTATGAAGGGTGGCCCTCCGGATAGTTAAGAATGAAGAGAGAGCAAATAAGCAGCAGTTTAGTCAGAAGAGGGGAGAGAGAGGGGACGGTGGCTAGCAAGTGGCGGCGATTACCATGGACGCGAGCAGAAGCTGGAGGACTGGAGGACGACGGTGGCTCCTCGGCGTTAGATGGCCTAGGGCATTGTTGTTTTCAGCACCGTTGCGTGTTACAATAGCAAATTTTATTATTTTTATATAGCCTATATGTTGTGATAATTCGTAACAATTTTTTCGTGGCGTTTAGTAGTCTTTTCAAAGATTTGAAAACTTTTTTTAATTATTTTTTAATAATGTTTAGATATTTTTTCGAGGGCTCTTAAATTTGCTACAGTATTACGCCAACGCAACGATACGCTGAAAAGAACAAGGCCTAAGTGATGATAGCTAGGGATGGCAAAAATACCAATGGGTATGGATACCCGCGGCTACCCGACCCGATGGGTTCGGGTTTGGGTCCAGCTTTGGACCCATAGGTCTTTTGCTTCGGGTCCGGGTCTGGTTTTGGACCCACGGGTACTCAGACCCGGACCCGAATTGCAGAGGCTGACAAGTGGGCCCATAATATTCCTGCAGTGCACTCTCTGTCTAGTCTCCCCTCATTCCCCAATACCCCCGTGCCCCTCATTCCCCGCCGCCCTCTTCCCCAATCCCCATCCCCATCCCAATCCACGGCGCCTCCACGGCGGGGTCTCCTCCTCCCTCCTCCACGACGGCGAGGTCTCCTTCTCCCTCCTCCACGGCGGGGTCTCCTCCTCCATCCTCCACGGCGGGACTTCCACGGCGCCTCCCTCCTCCACGGCGGGATCTCCTTCTCCCTCCTCCACGGCGAGACTTCCACGGCGCCTCCTCCTCACAGACGCGAGACGCGGCTCATGGAGGCAGCCTGCTGAGCGCAAGCGCAGAGGAGATCACTATGCAGCGTGTGTAGGAGGCGGCGCGGCGCAGCAGCGGGCGTGAAGGAGGCGATGGCGGCGCCTCTCTCCTTCTCTCGCTCTGGTTGGACCCGACGGTACCGTTAGTCCAGTACTCACTGGGTCCGGTCCGGTATAGCTTTAGACCCAAGAGTGATTTCGGGTCCGGGTCTGGGTACGTGGTTCGGGTCTCGGGTCCGGGTCCATGACAGCCGGACCAGGAGGTACCCGACCCGATTGCCATCCCTAATGATAGCTAAGCCCTGTACCCAAAGGGAGGTGGATTCAGATTCTCTGCAGTTATTCCCCATGGTTCTACATAACAATGACTAACCTGCAGAGGACAGTAACTGCAGAGGATCCATATCCGAAGGAGGTACAAGTGAGGGTCCAAATCCAAGCCTGGGCCGCCGATCCGCCCCTCGAAGAGAGATACCTATGTGTAATGTATCAATATGAGAGTAATAAAATAAAATAATTATACTCCTTTCCAAATCTATGTTTTTGTCTATTTTGTGCATCGTTTTCGTTCTCCAACTATATTTGTACTCAAATCAACAACCTCGGACTACACCTAGTAGTGTGGTTGTTTAACACGTTATCAGCACGAAGAGCTCGAAAAAGAAACCATAAGATCGAAAGAGGACATACGTCTACACCAGCGATTTTTCTACGTCGACGACGATGGATCTAGGACTCATCAATATGTCCTAAGCAACAATAGTCATAATCCCTACTTCATTCACGGAAGATCGAACCTTTAGATTGATTTGTGAATTTGTAGATTGAATCTGGTAGTTTTTGTGTTTGCAATTTGCATCTAGCATACCGGCATGTCGAGCTTTGCCACCAACCATACCCTCATGCCACCAAGCTCCACATCAATGCCTCCCCAGTCTACACCAAGCACGCCGCCAACCATACCCTCATGCCACCAAGATCCATCTCAATGCCTCCCCAATCTACACCAAACACGCCGCCAAACATACCCTCACCACCGAGTGTAGTCGAGAGGAAGAAAGCGAAAAGAGAAAGGAGAGGTGTGTGAAAAGTAAAAAAGGAAAGAGGTGGATGGGCAGGAGAGGTGGGTGGCGGTCAGAGCTAAGAGAAGGGAAGAGAGAGGTGGGAGAGTAACATATGGATCCACATTTTTTAAAAATAAATTAAAATAAAATACAATGTGTTTGGTCTAAATGGCAAATTGGTAACTTTGAAAATCATCTAGATGCCTAGGAGGTTAAACGGACTAGCTTGAATACATCGCTAGTAGAATGCATGGTTTTCTATATTAGAGATTAAGTGCACCAAGTGAAATAGTTCGGAGATGTGATGTGGATTTTTTTCATTTGGAGGATTATCTATACATAATTGTTTAAAGGATCATAGTATATGCATGTAATTTTCATGTACCTAACCTAAATATTTCAAGAGAAATTTGTAGGAAAAGTTTCAAAACATTTATTTACACGCACCACAAAAGAATAATATTTATGACTACAAGAATTATGACCTATGAGAGCATAATTTTAGTAGAATTCACAACAAGAATTGGTACAATAAATATTGCATAATAGAGAATAGAGTGATGGAGGTTCAAGATAATTTTGGGGCCCTTGGCCATGATGTGAAATTGTTAATTATGATGCCCAAGGACACGGGATGAAAATGTAGATAGGGCTAAAAGTGGGCTGGATGCATAGAATTACTGGTAAGGCCAAGGCCCATGTAGCTCATATGTTAGGGAATTTTTATTTTTTTATTTATTTTTATTCGTTTATGTAAAATTACATGTCGGATTGAAATTTAGACACAAATAGCAAAAATTGGAAGTTTAATATTTCATACCATATCCAATTTACACAAAACAAATTTTAAAATTCATGTAAAATCCTAAAGAACCCATTTTTAAACTTTGAATTTTCGAAATTCAAAATTCAAAAATTTAAAATTTAAAATACAAATTTTCGTGTAAATTCGAAATTCAAAATTCAAAAAAAATTTAAAAAAGTTTAAAAAATGGTTTCTTTAGGATTTTACATGAATTTTAAAATTTGTTTCGTGTAAGTTAGATATGGTATGAAATATTAATAGATATAAGAAGTTCAAACTCTGTACAAGTTTACGTAGGAGAGACTATCGTTAATTGAATTAACAATCGCGCAGCCTCTCTCCTGCAACGTATTCTCAGCACCCTGTCGTTAATTCAAAGTGCGACCGGCCACCCTGTCGTTAATTGAAAGTTCGACCGGCGCTATTTGTGTCTAAATTTCAATCCGACATATAATTTTGCATAAACAAATAAAAATAAAAAAAAATAAAAAAAATCTATGTTAGGTCCGTCCTTGTAACATAGTACAGTTGCTCCATTTTTTTATATGAGGGCCATGACCCAATTTGCGCCCGCTGAGCCTCCGCCATTAAGAGAATATATTATCTCCTTCTATCACAAATACATGCCGTTTAAACTTTGAGGTACATACAAGTAGAACATTTAATTCAAGCAAAAAATATGTTTTGAACTATTTAGATTGTGTACATGAAAACTTTATGAAAACTTTATTCGCAGGGGCATCTTTAAAAGTAGTCTTATAATATCATAATTTCACTGTACATTACAAATTAATCATATTGTTAATTAGTGGCAAAACGTATGTGTGTTTCGAAGACCAAGTCAGAGTGCGAGTGAAAATTCGTGACATGAAGAAAATACCTACTATATTATTCCATATACACGACGACTAGTACGCATGAACCGAAAATAACATGAATCCGCAGAGGCATTCGCTCATGTGTCCCGAGCCAGACGCGACAGGAACTCGGGAATGGCACGAAAAGATCAGACGGGGCCCGGGCGAGTCCGAAGGGGAGCGAGCAAGCGAGAGCACCTCATCCACAGGCAGCGCAGGGGGCCCTGAGCACCTCACAATGCGCCCCCGAGCTGCTCCAAATCATCCAATGGCCGAGGCGAGCCCGAACCCTATCCTCCTCCTCCATCCCTCTCACGCGCTGCGCCCCATTCACATCCTCTGCCTCCCTCGCCCCCTGGATATTGGCGCGGCGGCGTGTGCGTGAGCAGTGAGCAGTGAGCAGCGAGCAGCGAGCAGCAATGGCCTTGGAGACGTGCTTCAGAGCCTGGGCTCTGCAGGCCCCCCTCGGCAGCAGGGACGGCAGGCTCCTCGCCAGCAGCAGCGCCGGCTACGCGCCGTCCAGGCCGAGGCCCGCCGCCGCCGTCGTCGCGTCGCCGCCGCCGGCCTCCCCGGCGCCGGCGCGGCGGCCGTCGTCCCGCTTCTCCTGCCAGTGCAAGAACGTCGTGGACGAAGGTACGTACGTGCTAGCTCGCTCGCTAGCTTCTTCTTCTTCCTAGGTGAGGAATCATCAGAATGATGATTGAATATGGGAGTGTGGGTGCGGGCGCAGTGGTGGTGGCGGACGAGAAGAACTGGCAGGGCCTGGTGATCGCGTGCGAGTCGCCGGTGCTGGTGGAGTTCTGGGCGCCGTGGTGCGGGCCGTGCCGGATGATCGCGCCGGTGATCGACGAGCTGGCCAAGGAGTACGTCGGCAAGATCAAGTGCTGCAAGGTCAACACCGACGACTGCCCCAACATCGCCTCCACCTACGGCATCCGGAGCATCCCCACCGTCCTCATGTTCAAGAACGGCGAGAAGAAGGAGAGCGTCATCGGCGCCGTCCCCAAGACCACCCTCTCCACCATCATCGACAAGTACATCGGCTCCTGATCTCAACCTCATCCATCAATCCACACCCACCGATGACGATGAGATTCTTAATATACAGTATTAGCTCGCTCCTGCTGCTGCTGTTCAACATCATTCAGAATTTCAGATACATATATCCGCCGAATTGATCAGGATCGATCCGTCTCACTGCATGTCAGTATGCGTATGTACGTACATGTGTATCCCATCACTGTTAATTATCTCCCTGTAATCCCACTCGTATACGTACGTACGTTACCAGCAGCTGCTTGCTGTTGTAACTCTATAATTGCTGTGACGATCGATTGCTATATCTTTTGACTAGCAAGGAAAGGAAATTGCGGCATACATACATGAAGAGGAACCAGTAGCATTAATATTGTTGAAAAAAATCAGAACTTTTATATTTATTTTAATTAACAAATAAATCATGAACACTAATTTAACAAGCTACACAAATATATTGTAGACATAAATATAGAAGCAATCATATATCCCTCTAATATACTCGTAAACCAAAACGGCAAAGAACTATTGATTAGGGTAGCGCTCAATACATATCGATCCTACTTGGACTCACAACGGAGAAAAAATGAAGACAACCCCGTTGCTACGGTGTTGAAGGTGACGAGGACCGCATGCCACAGCGCTGACGTAGAGAAAGTAGTCGATCGCCACAACATAGAAGAAAACGATCGCGAGCAGTCACACGATACGCTCTCCAAAAACCTTATTCGTCGCCGAGACCTGCTCTCCCAACGCCCGGTGCATGCCGAGAAGGAGTATCCTTGGTGGTGGCATGGCGTAGAGAAGATCGCGAGCAGTCGCGTGACACGCTTCCCATGATGCGCCTCCCAGAATCTTATTCACTGCCAAGACCAGCTCTCTTAATGGCCGATGCATGCCGAACGTTGGGACGAATTATCCTTGGTGACGGTGTGGGAGGAGGCAAAAACCTGTCAGGATGAAATATTCTTAGTGGAGGCGCAATAGTGAGGAGCAGGAAAAAAACCCTAGCATTTTCGATCTATATTCTCTCGGTGCGACCGCACGGTTTATATGTTGGATCGGTGGTTGGACGAAGTATCATTGGTGGCGGCGCAATAAAGAGGAAAGGCAAAACCCCTGGTATCTCCGATCTATGTTCCCTTGGTTTATTTTCTTCATTTCTTGATTTGCGTCCTTGTAATTATGGTTTGTTTATTGCTATATCTGAATATGTGGAAAACATTGTTGGTGGTGGTGGTGATACAATGGTACTTAGATGAATTCATGGGTGATGTTGATTATATTTTTGTAGGTACTAGTTTTGTCTAATACAACTTTGGTATACACCAGACTTTTTAAATATCGAATCGAAGAAACTGAAAATACATAATGTCCAACCCTCCTGTCGGCGTATTTCAGATGACAGGTTTTTCCGGGACCTAATCCGGTTGTTCGGCATTGGGGGTGTGCGCAACTAGCTCACCCCTCTCTTCTCTATTCGGCGCAAGAACACGAGAACGAACACTAAGGTTTATCCAGGTTCAGGCCCCCTGATCGGGTAATAGCCCTAATTCTGCTCAAGTTTCTTGCAATGTGTGAACTGGCTAATCTTCGGGAGCCCGATCTGAGGATCGTCCTCTCACGCATAAAAAACCCCCTCTACTGACGCACCCCCAACTCTTATATACCCGAGCTGGCGTGGGTTACAAGTACAACACAGGGTGCATTAAATGATCCTGCCGCCGTAGTCATCATTCCTCTAGTGCTAGTCTTCGCCGCCCTCTCTCTTGCCTCTCTCCTGACAACGGGACAGTATGGATAGGATAGAGCGGTCCGCTTACCCCCAAGCACCTCTCTGTCACACCATATCAAGTGCAAATATGACGGCTACAGAGACGGCCACAGTGTAGCTAACATCACTAGCTAAGCAGGGGCAATCATGCCGCCAGACCCCCGCCTACTCCGTCAGACCAGTGCCATCATATTAAATGATCTGGATTCGGTGTATCCCGGAGAAATCCTTAGCAAGAAAGCTTCCTTAACCTTCGTCTTGTATCCCTGACAATGGGGGTCCTGGTCGTCCGCCTGTGCACCAGACGCCACGTGTTCTGAAGAAACAGTTTTGAATCTTTACTTTATTTTGTACCAGCCCTTGATCCGCTTGAGCTCGATATTGCTAAGTATGGGGCACTCCCTGATTGGATTCTGATCCCACATGACAGCGGAGCGGAAGCACACCCCGGTGTAGAATACAACACCTACTTACTCTAATGGTAGGAGAATGTTCTCTTTATTTTATGTTCTTTTGGGCAGATATGAACGGGTAAACAACTTAAATGATCAAATTTTAAGAGCTTTTCAATGTAGTTCTGATATTCGAATCCATTTCATCTGACTTGCTTTTTAAAGCGTTAGGACCCATCTTCGAGACAGCGAAAAAACAAACTCAAAAACTTAAAGCGTATGTCCTTTTAAAACGTAGTTCCCTTAACCAGAATCCATGCAATTTCTTTCATCACTACCCAACACACATACGAGCCATAGAAATTCCAAATTACTATAGCAAGCATGCACAATACATCGTGCTACAAATATATTCATAATGCATGATCCATGATTATCCAAAATCTAGAAATTGCATACAAAATATGCCACCGATCAACAAGGCATTGTGAATCATACCATGATCCACACGTGCGTACATGGTCCCATCCTACACAAAAGATCCTCCCAAGCACAGGAACATGGGCATGATGCATGCACGGATCTATCACAGGAGATCCTCCGAAGGGGAGCGATCATCGTCACCAAGATAATAAGACATTGCTTAAAAATATGGAGGTTCTCCAATGTCCAACCTCTAGAATATTCAATACATGATATAAATAAAATTTGTTCCTTTGTACTGATTCAATTCCTTGGTAATTACATTTCTCATTCATACTAGGTAGACCAAATCCAACATCTACTCATCCAATATCTTGATTATATCGGCCGGGTCAACCAGTGTGATTCTGAAGTGAACAGGCAACAGTTACTCCAAAATATACCAAAACAATGTTCATGGGTCAAATATACCAAAACAATGTTCATGGGTCAAGTCTGCAACGTTTTTGTCAGGCTATTATTTGTTTGCTTGCAACTTTTTTAGTGTAGCACCTGAACTCTCAACATTGACCTAGGAGTGCCATAAGAGTTCAAAGAAGGCAACAGAAAGTCAGCAGTAACTTCAAGCTAGAGAGGAAAGTAAAACTGAAAGGTGATGCATACAACTGACATATCTCAAGGCCACTAGCAGCATAGAGAAGTTAGCTAAGCTAATTAAAATCTAATTAATCTAGGTAGCTGACAACACCAGAGAGAAGAAAGTGGTTCAAGGCATTGTACATGTCTATATTAAAAGTTCAGCACCTCACTGTGTTAGGTCATTTCCCCAGTTTGATATCCACCAAACATTCCCACTACGTGGGCAAGTGAGGCAGGCTCTAATCTTCAACTTCATCTTTTGGCAAGATCACTGAAGCGAACAGCTTCTGCAGTTGAAATACACAGGAGCATAGCCATACAGGCAGTTATTGTAACATGTACCGATCATCACTTGTGATTCCTGTCTCCTGACATCATCAGTGGAGCGGAAAACCCATGGCTTCCAGGGAGGGGAATTGTGTGGTGTAGCTTTTCTGTTGTCAGTGATGCACCCACTGAGGTACCGTATCATCAAATGCAACACTTTTATCTTCTGCTCATTCTATTGAGAGGTCTTCCAGTCATATGGAAGGCTATTAAAACTATTTGCTGCTCTAAGCCCCCCCAGCAACTGGTTTCCTATGTCATGCTGTTGCTGCTGATGGCTCAACTGTGTTAGGTCATGTGCACTGTAGTTCATCCCATTCCTTCCATTCATCGCCAATACATTATTTCCCATTGCATTTCTCAAACCACTTGTTGCAGATGGATCAAGGCCACCACCCATTACCCCAAATCCCATTCCACCAATTCCCGAGTTGTTTGTCATGGGATTACCAACCAAGGAGTTAACCCCATTAAGACCAGGGGTAATTGAATTTGCTCTCTTCATATCACCAACCACTGGTCCAATACCATTCATATGCGATGACATCATCATCTCTTGCAAGATTCTCTGGACTGAGCTTTGGGACTCATTTGCTTCAGCTTCCTGAGGTCGATTTACAGGTGTTTGCATAGGCGGTAAGTTTAATGATGTAGTTGGTGAATTCATTTGGTTTGTGTGCTGAGGCGCAGGCATCATACTGCTATTTGATGCTGTGGGCACTGGGGAAGGAAAAGATGCAGGCGCATTTGACTGCATCGAGCTTGTTGAAGCAGCCTTGGCAACTTGAGTATTGTTTACACTATTATATAGACCATTGCTACCACTTGTTGGCTGGTCTTGTCTAGAATTAATGGAGCCTTGGAGCAGTCCAACAACCGATGATGATGATGGTGCAGATGTAGATGGTGCACAATTGAGAGAATTGTTTGACGTAGCATCTGCATTGCCAGAGGCAGAAACCTGCATCACATTTGTAGGAGCAGAGTTTTGACCGCTCTGGTTAGAACTCTGTGGAACAGTTTGCTGATCCTCAGGTTGCTGCTGCAGTTTAAGGGGAGTCATCCCTGAAGGTGTCCTCCTAGGGAAGTTATGCAAGCTATCTGAAAAAATTAATGATGGCGCATGTTAAACATTCGCAATAGAAACAAAACATGGTAAACTGTGGACAAATGCACTCTGAACTACTAAAACACCAAATAAATCCACATGCCCGCCATTTTTTATACTTTATTCCCATAAATTTTGGATAACGACTTGGGAAAACAGGATGACAATGGCCGATAGAAAAATCTTGATAACATTTTTTCCAATAATCCTGCTTGGCAGCTTCTATATAAAATCTTGGGTACTTTAGTTTTGATTCAATGTCACAAAATATAATACCATAGACCTATGGGTGAAAAATACAGAAATAAAGTGTTCTAGTCTTCTAGATGTGATGGGGAGTAGAACATGCTTGTAGTGAGGATATCAATAATAATGATTAATATTCCCTCTTGTCGATTACTGGAGTACTTTGACTTTGCAAAAAGGTTATGAAGGTGGTAAAATTAAGAAAGCTGAGGATACTTTGGGTGGTTCACAATATATAAATGCATATGGGGGAGAAAAGATAGGAGCATAATGGAAAAGGTATCATTAAATTTACATGCACTCCATAAGTTTATCAACAAAGCATGCCATACCCATCGGACCCGATCCAGTCTGCCTGCTGTAATCAATCAAATCTTTCATACAATTGACCACCTCCGCAATCTGAATATAAATTTTTAGACAAACAGATGATTCATCAGGGAGTTCAGTTCACATAAACAGGAAGAGTAGATAGATTGCTAAAAGAACTGAAGGACAATGATATAGGTGAACAAAAAATTGGAAGATGGTCACAATCTTGATTCAATTAAAGCTTACAATAACACAAGACATATAAAAGATATGAAATAGTGCGTACCTGAAGGCAGCGGACGTATCTTTTTGTGTATCCTAAATCATTTACCAATGGCACCTCTAATGCTTTAGCTAATTGGCGAGCACACACAACAAACCTAGTTCATATATTGGCATATTAGAACAGTTTACATTTAGGAATAAACGGCAACCACTCAAGTGATTAAAAACCACATTAACATACACATGCAATCACAAATAGAGATCATGACAAGGCGGGAAAAGGAACATGTTTCTTTGTATCAGGGGGGCAAAATAAAGCCAAATCTTTGTAGTCTACCCATCATGCTAGATTTCAATAAACACGGCAAGGTTATTATGGAAATAAGGCAACGCGAGGCGACCCACTAACTTTTTTACATCTGCAAGGTTTAAGGCGCACGGCAAGGTGACGCCTTAGTTCCTTACACACAGTATTAATAGCCAACCAGCAAATAGATTATAAATAAAGTGTTTCAGTCGTAATTAATAGGCCCAGCACCCCTCAAGCCTCCGCCCATTAGGGTTTTGCTATCCCAAGACTCACTTTGTCACCTCTTCCCTTCCAGCCACTAGCCAGTGTTATAAATATGAGATGTATATTGATCTGTAGGCCAAGGGCCTATATATAGGGCACATAAGACGCCTAGATAAGGCAGGGAAAGCCCAGATAAGGGCAAGAGATCTAATCTATCCTAATATGATAAAGGACTCCTAATTATATCTCTAACGGCCAGCTCTAAAATTCACCCAGGGCATATACATTGGTGACTGAAGAGGACGGGAGACAGCACAAACCAGGCAGCTAAAGCCTCTGCCCCTCCGCTCTGTGCGGACCTCTGCTCTGCACCAGTGACCTCGAATCTGGCAGCAGTGACCTCAGATCCAGCCATCTTGACCATGCTTCCAATGACGGCAGTAGGCCTCCCTCTCCCTTAATTGAATCAACTCTCTTTTTGGCTAAGCGTCGCTGTGGCGTCCCCACAACCCCACCCCCAATCCCCACGGCTGGCACGTCCAGGTGTCATTGAAACAACACTTCAATGAAGCCTTGACAAGCATGAACACAAGTTTATTAACTGGACAAGAATCCATAAGTTGTAACCAGTGAAAAAACTACTGACCAGAAGCAGACGGTTACCAGCATTACCTTACCAGTGGGTTCCAATATAAAAATGGGTATCGAAATTGCAGAGGTTCCATGTGAACATAAAAAGGAAACAACCAAAATAAAAGCCTGATTTCGGCCTGGTGGTAGCATTAGCTTACCGGTGGATTCCATTAAAAAAAAGGTATCGAAATTGCAGAGGTTCCATGTGAACATAAAAGGCAAATAACTGTAGCCAAAATAAAAGCCTGTTTTCGGCCTGGTGGTAAATAAGCTTAGTTTGGGCCTGGTTTCGAGTCCTCAAAAGCACATTTTTCTCTTCCCTTTTTTTGTTTTAACTAAAAAAAATAACTTTCATTTGTTCCCCCAAAGTTTGTGGTTTTCAGAAATATCGTTGGGGTCCAAGCATGAACACCATATTTATTAGATAGCCAAGAATCCGTTGTAATGTAAACCAGTCAAAAATCTACTGGCAAGAAACAGATGGTTGCGAAGATAAAAGGAAATAGTTGCGGCCAGAATATAAGCCTGTTTGCAGCCTGGTGGTAAATCAGCTTAGTATGGTGGTGGTTGTGGGCCTGGTCTCGAGCCCTCAAAAACACTTTTTTCTTGCCTTTTCTCATTTTATCTATAAAAAAGTAGTTTTTAGAAATATCGGTGGGCTCCATTTTTTAAAGAAATGTCTGCGCTTCAAATAAACAATCCGACAAGCTCTAAAATCTAGAAAACAAAATGATGTGGACTCCCTTGTATGCATGGATTGGTGCCATGCAACCATAAAAATTCTAAATTACTATAGCAAGCATGCACAATACATCGTGCTCCAAATATATTCATAATGCATGAATGATTATCCTAAATCTAAAAATTGCATACAAAATATGCCTCCGATCAACAAGGCATAGTGAATCATAACCATGATCCACACATGCGTACATGGTCCCATCCTACACAAAAGATCCTCCTAAGCGCAGGAACATGGGCATGATGCATGCAAGGATCTATCACAGCAGATCCTCCAAAGGGGAGCGATCATCATCACGAGGAACTCAAACTTTCAAGATAACAAGACATTGCTTAAAAATACAGAGGTTCTTCAATGTCCAACCTCTAGAATATTCTATACATGATATAAATAATATTTGTTCCTTTGTACAGATTCATTTCCTTGGTAATTACATTTCTCATTCATATTAATAAGACCAAAAACAACATCTACTCATCCAATATCTTGATTTCCAACTATATTAGCTAGGTCAACCAGTATGATTCTAAAGTAAAGCAGGCAACAGTTACTCCAAAATATACCAAAACAATGTTCATGGGTCAAAGCTGCAACATTTTTAACATGCTATTATTTTTTCCTTGCAACTTTTTTAGTACCATCTGAACTCTCAACATTAACCTAGGAGTGCCATAAGAGTTCAAAGAAGGCAACAGAAAGTCAGCAGTAACTTCAAGCTAGAGAGGAAAGTAAAACTGAAAGGTGATGCATACAGCGACATATCTCAAGGCCACTAGCAGCATAAAGAAGTTAGCTAAGCTAATTGACATCTAATTAATCAAGGTAGCTGACAACATCATAGAAAAGAAAGTGGTTAAAGGCCTTGTACATGTCTATTTTAAAAGTCAGCACCCACCAGAGGGCAAATAGAAATAGGTTTACTTGTTTATTGCAAAGTCTGAGATTGCGGTCGAATTACTCAATAAAAATGGAAAACATGCCAGTATATGTATTTGCAAGCCACCAGCAAAAAGCAGACATTGCATAGTTATGCAAATGTTGGCCAATAAAGCCCCAAGAAATCCACCATTTTGTGCACGTCTACATAGTTCAAATGAAAGCTTGGCAGTCTACATAAAATTTTTATAAATTTACACCGTTGACCCGTGAACTTACAGTGAAGTCTCACTTAGTCCCCAAACTTGAAATTTACTCTTTGACCCAATGAAATTTTCAAAAAAAACAAAATCAAATTCCAAAATTTAAATTCAATGTTATCAAAAAAATAAATTTGAAAATAAATTGAACTTGAATATCTTGAAAAGCTGAATTTGAAAGATTTAAAAAAAATGTATCCCCAAAATTAGAATTTGATTTTTGAAAAGTTGATTTTAAAAAAATACCATTTTGAAAAAGAATGACGTTGAGTTTTTTTTTTTTCTAAAGAGTGGGAGGGTGGCGATGTGCATGTCATTTCATTAAAAAATTTCTCAAATAAAAAATCCGCACACATGGCAACCACCTAGGCAATTAACGGTATCCCTAACGCTTTTGGGGCTAGGTTGCAAACAAATATAGGTTCAAAGGGCTGAAAAAGTAAATTGGAAGTTCATGGGGCTAAGTGAGACTTCAATACAAGTTCAGGGGCAACAGTGTAATTTTCTCTAAAATTTGTTACAGTTTCTACTCTAATTTCAAATGTCTTTTACATTTACACAAGTGTTAAGAATTTAGATCAAAAATACATGGGCCCATATCATTCAGAAGGCATGCCCTTGTCTGATATGAACATCCAGCTAGCAATGAGTGCGATGCAAAGGTATAAGGACCAGAAATAACACTATTCTTTAAATGGAATATAGACAGAAATTTTAAAGATTTACCATGATTAAAGATGCAGACGAGCATGGAAAGCTAATTGTTGGGATAGCAAGAACAGATTGGATAGCAAGCCCAAAAACAAAACCCGAATAAAAAACAACAAAATGAAATTCACAACTGTAAAGCATAAAAAAAGTGATCTCCTTACGAGTTACAGTTGTTCTGCATGTCTTGATTTGATAGACCCGCTGAGTTTTGAGCTGCAGACTGGTACTTTTGCACAACAGAACCAAGTTGACTGACCTGGAAATGAAAAAACCAGACCGATCAAATTAAGACCTCCATGATCAGGCAATCATGAACCGTATCATTAAAGCCTGAGTGCTACCTGTGGAATGATAGATCTCCGAGGTATAAGTTCTTCATGACGCCTGGCACAGAACTCCCATGATGCAATCTAAACCAGAAAGTAAAGTGCATATGACAATTTAGTCAACAACGCTAAAACCTTCAAGAATAAAAGAGGCAAACTGCTCTTTTCATGAAAAGAACACAACATTAAAAGAAATATATTAGATGACCTTGAGATCTTGGTTGAAAACAATCCTTAGATGTCCCTCACGCACTACACGCAATTGCTCAAATACACTCTCTTGGATTGCTTTGGCATAGTCCAAAACAATCTGTCCAGATGAGTTCTGGGACTCCCGTGGCATGTCAACATACAAAAGTTCCTCAAGTGTACCACTGGCGTATTTGATTTGGCACAACCTAGGCAATACCTCAACCGTAGTTTCTACAAAGGTGGCGGTGCACAATTGAGTAGTGATGTAAAAATGTGTGATCACACAAAAAAAAACTAAGGTGACAATTAAATCAAAGTTGTACGCACCAAAGCCTCTTCCTGGCTTTCGATTACATATCTCACAATGCCAAACATCCTACAATGAAAATTGAGACCAAATATCCATCGGTTAGACAACAGATCATATGCTTGCACTAATGCACTTATAGCATGGAAAATGTATCATTAAACCATATTTGGTGACAGAGAGGAAACTAAAACCTGAGGGAAAACTCCAGTAGTTTGACGTCCACTTCCGTAGAGAGAAACACACCACCTCTTCTTTGCACTTGGAGCAAAATATTCATTGACAAAGTTTCTCCAGTACTCAATGTTATTGTCCTGTACCATATTTAAAATAATGAGTTCCCACAGACACCTTGGTTGCAAGGGTGGCATTTTCTGTTTGCAAGAAATGTTCTGCACATACCTGTGGTCTGTTCTGCTGGTGATACATGTAATGGGTCAATCTCTTTGCACAGGTTCCTGGTTCATAAGGAGTTGGCTTACCAGGGGTTCTCATATTTAGACTTTGCTGACGAATCAATTGTTGTTGTTGCTGCTGCTGCTGCTGCTGCTGTTGCAATTGATTTCTCTGTAAAGGCAAGTTCTTCAGAATCTGCTGCTGCTGTTGATGCTGCTGTTGCTGCTGGAGATGCAAGAACCTCTGCTGCTGCTGCTGCAACAAGCTCAGCTGCGCAGCTGCTGCAGCCTGAGAATTCTGCTTAGTCAGCTGCAGCAAATGTTGTTGTTGTTGCTGCTGCTGCTGCTGCTGCAGGAACACAGATGGATCTGAGCTCTGGTGCTCCATCTTCACTGCACCCAAGCTCCTCAATGCTTGCAAGTGCTGTGGTTCAAGCTTCACACCACTAGAATTGCGCAGCATCTGTGCTGAACCATTCTGATCAGGCTGTCCTATCTGCTGCTCCAATTTGACCCCTCCCAAGGCACCTCCATTCTCCAACTTCACCGTAGGCTGCGGCTGCGGCTGTTGGGGCTGTTGCAAAGTTTGTGGTAACAAGTGCTGCTGATTGTAGGACATTGACAGTTGTTGTGAATCTTGTGCATCCATCTGCTGCTGCTGCAGGTTATCGGTGCCAAGTTGATTGCCCAAACTACCCTGGGAGGAGGAAGGGAAAGAAAGGGAATCAGGCCCTCCTGATCCAACCAAATCACCAACAGCATCAAGCCCACCTCTCTGCTGCAGAGTATTCATTGGAAGGCCACCACCCGGCATCGCCCCCGGACTCGGCCCAGGCCCCCCATTCCCAAATGATGGCCGGCCCAGCATGGACGCAACATTGGAGGCACCGGCGAGCAAACCATTACCACCAAACTGTGTGCGAGGTGAGACAAGGGACGAGAACGGAGACTGAGACGGGAGCACGCCGCCACTGCCGCCCATCCCCATTCCTTGTTGAGCACCGCCGAGAAGGCCGGAGTTTGTCCGGAGGAGCGACGTGCCAATCGGCTGCCCGGACCCCATTGGGTTCGGCTGCCCCGACGGCACCATCCTTGCGGGCAATGGGAGACCCCAAGAATCCAGCCCAAATCTGCACCTCTACAAACGGCAGGTTCCCTGGCGAGCAGAACCACTCAAGATCCACCGGACACGAGGGAGAGCAGGCATCCGCACAGCAAACCGAACACCGCGATTGAATCTATCAGAGATTGCAACTCCACGGCCAAAAAATTGATGCGATTAAACAACCGAGAGCAGTAAAACCAGCTTTCTCCCGTCAAATCCACTGGAATCAAGAACAAACAGCACTAAAATGGGTCGAAGATGGCAAGCTCACACCCACACAGAGCCGCAGATTAACAAGCGCCGAGCTCCCGCCATGCGCCGAGACCGCGTCGAACAGCCGCGACACTGTAGCTTCCCCCGCTCGAGCACCACCACACCGAAGACCGAACGGGCCGACCGACCACAATCCCACTGCCCACGAGCTCCGCCGACCACAGACGGCTCGCCGCTCGCTAACCAGCACAAGAAGGCGACCGCGCCGCCTCAGAACCGCCTCGATCCAACCGAATCCCGCGGGGGAGCGCCCGTCCCCGCGGCCCAGCCGGGCGATCCGGCGCTCGAAACCCCGCGGGAGAAGAAGTGCCCCGACGTCGGGCGCCGCCGCACGAGCGCACGCGCACGCGTACCGCGCCTCCTCCAGCGCCGAGGCGCCGCCGCCAGTACCGGCTATCCGCCGCGCGCGGCCGCGACTCGCGAGGAGCGCTGCACTATCCCCGCCGCGCGCGCGCGAGGCCTTGCGACGTCTCGCGCCCCCGTGGAGAGAGCAACTGTGAGCAAGCAGGAGGAAGAAGAGGAGGAAGCGAAAGCGAGCAGAAGCGAAGCCGAGAGAAGCAGCAGCAAAGGAGAGAGAAAAAAAAAAACAGTACTAGAAAATATTAAGACTTTCCGTCCTTGCGGACGTCAAAATTCCATTGGATTTGATTAAGATCCGGACGACCGTCACCTCCCCCGAACAAGCTTCGCCTCACTGCCGACCGGGCCCACACATACGTGGGATCCACTGTACAGAGGGTAAAGGGGTAGATTTCTGGTGAGAGGCAGCCGGGCTCGCGGCATGATTAGAGGTTTTTTCTTTTGTTTTTCCGCGCGCGTTGCCTCCGTTTGTGTGTGAGGTTAGCGCAAGTCAAATGGGCGCGCGCCTCGTGGCACGCCGGCGCAGGCGAGGGCATGTCACTGCGCCGTGGGATCCACGCAGGCGGGCCCGCAGAAGATGACCTACGTGTCAGTGGCGTGGGGGTAGCAGGCGGGCGGTGTGAGGCCGCTGCTGGGGCCTCGGGGCTCCCACACGTGGCGCATCGTCACGTCTCCGCCGCGTGACGACATGTCTGCGGGGGCGGATCGGACGGCTGGGGATCGACCGGACGGACGGACGGGATCCTCTCCGGGGAAGATCTTTTGCTCTTCGGGATGTGATCTGAGCCCTGACGGGAGGATCGCCGTGGAAATACGTATATGCACGACACCGTTATGCCGATGCAGGTTAGTTATTAATTACCGAGCCAGTACAAAGTGACAGTGGGATATACGTGGTCAGATTTTGACAGTACGTTTTGACAGGCTCGGTAGTCATAATGGTAATGTGTATCTTCGAATTCGGAGAAGGAGAATGGAAACAAATTTATGCAGGCAAGTTATTGGCAGCTCTTCATCATGTGTCTGTTGGTCGCCTAGATAACGTGCCATAGTATTGCTACTAGGTACGTATTGGTTTCATTCTAAAAACCTACTTAATTATGTAGGACATCGGTTGCTCTGCGTCGAAGTATAATGTAGGATAGTTTGGTTGGCAGCAAGCAAGAGCTTCCATGTAACGTCAGCAATACCGATATACTAGATAACAATAGGCCGTCATCCTTTGCTTCCATGGTATTCCACGTAGTTATCAAATCTTGATAAGATGCAATTTACTACATGCTATTGGTCAAAGGACCGAACAAAATGGTGTAAGATACTCCCTCCGGTGTCAAAAAAAACTAGTCGTTTTAGACACAATTTAAAATACCAAAGCCCCTATAAAAAGCTAGTTGATTCATTAATTGGTAGCAATGAATTTATGGAAACTTTTTCCATGGACCAATAGATGCACCTGCATGCCTCTCTTTTTGACTTCCCAAAGATCTCATCTAATTACTACTCTAGATGAAAGATTAAAACAACAAGTTTTTTGACACCGGAGAGAGTATTATCTTTTGGCTGGCTCCAAGAAAAAATGTGTAACGTAGATGGTAAGGGTATAGCTAATATGTCGACATCTATTTACAAAATGGTATTATGCCTTTTCATTGACTATGCAATGAGGTGCTTCATTACACGAGCCATTGGTTTCCTAGGCCAAAGATAATGTAAGATGGTATTGCCTAGTTGTCTCAAAGCATATAAATTGGCAATACGGATGTAGCTAGTGGATCATCATCCACGCACTTCCATAATTATTGTGTTATATTAAACTCCGAGGAGAAATACTTAATTATATACTACATATACTAGGTGCCACAGTACATTACCTTACCTCTAGCTTGTAATGTACCGTGAAAGACCTCTTTATTTATACATGCCATTGGTTAGCATATGATCTGTTGAAGGAAGATATTACATATGAGGAGCTCCACGTGAAAAACGTTTGGCAATACTAAGAGTATGAGGAGTAGATGATTAGTTGTTGTCTTTATTAATCCATATCGTAGTACACTTACTTAAAGACATGAGGTCATAAATGGGTTGGAAAGATTTTCCTTTGAAGATAATGTAGAAATTTCTCAGCCTCTCTACGTGTAACGTATATCGTGTGCATAACATTCACCAACATACGCAATGTTATCCTCAAACTAAAAGGAAAGACAAGTCCAAAAGAAGTATATACTACAGGAGGCGGCAACAGTATCGACGGCCCAAGCCGTCGATAAAAATACAAGAACCGTCGAGTGTACTCGGTGTCGACGGCCAGCCGTCGAGAAAAGGCCGTCGAGTTAAGGTCGTCGAGAGAGGAGACTAGTCTCGACGGCTCGGCCGTCGAGACAAGTAGTACCGACGGCAAGCGCAAAGCCCGTCGAGACAGGCAACGGGGACGCCGTCAGCCACACGGTTGGCACTGTCTTGACCGCCATTAAGAGGCCGTCGATAATGTTAAAAGTGGGACCCACAGATTCGTTGTCTAGCTGGGTGACGTGGACTAAAATGGTGCTCTTGACGGCAATGGTTAGGCGGTCGTTACAGGGCCGACTGCTTTGCAGTATCGACGGCCGGTGTGAAGCCGTCGAGACATATAAAAACAGGAAAAAATTCTATATTTTGTAAAAAAAAAACACAGATTCCTGCGCCTGCCGCTATTGCCCCCCAGCAGCATCGACAGCAGCGCCTGCGTACCCAAAATACCCTACAATGCATATATATACCCCTCATCGCATATTTGCGACCACAATTCATCCAAACCACACATCGAAACCACAAAAAACACAACATAAACATTACCACACATCCACAAGCACATATATCGCATATCGAAGTCCACAAGCTGTCATATAACAAATATAAGACGAAGTTTGCAACTGAAAGTATCAAAGTCAAAAGTAAAGCTAGCTAGCTCTTGATCAGACGAGGATCGGTCTCCTGGGTTCTTCAGGCGATTAGGCGGTCGGGTGAACAGCCAGGGTGCTTGCAAAGAGGTCGGTGACCCGGTTGGGATTTTCTGGCTCACCGATGTGTCTCTCCTCCCGCCACGGATCTCACCATGAGCCACTGAACCGGAACCCTGCATGTGTACAAAACAGTTGGTTATTAGTTCGTCACGTTTAAACGATTCGAAACATGAGTTAATGACTTACCGCCTCCGTAACGTACAGCAAGCCACCATGTGGGCGAGCTGGGCCCACGATTCGCTCGGTGGAGTAGTCTGCCGCCGTAAAGGGTGTAGGGAGCCGTGTCCATCCACATGAAACGGTGGCGGACCCCGTAGAAGGTCGGACCGGCAGCAGCACCACCGGACCAAACCTAAAATTTTATGAACATCTAACTTGTGAATGAATTTGTAATAAACGACATGTGGATAGATATTAAAGGTTTTAGAACAATACCCTTGATCGAGAAAGAGACTCAGATAGACGAACCTCTCGCTCGAACTCATATCGTTGCCTCGCCATCTCCGCCTCCCGCCTCTGTCTAGCTTCTTCTTGGGTCCTCGGCCTCCTCGCTCGTGATCATTTGTCTGCTCTCCTCCTTCTCCCGCCTCCCTCTCTCTCTCCACGCCTCTCCCTCTCAATGCGGGCCTCAAGGCGCGTCGGCTCTTCGTTTGAGAGTGGGAAGCCCTCACCTGAGGCATGTAATCCTCCGACCTATGACAAATCAATATTAGTGGTTACAAAATATGATCTAAACTGACACGAACATAAATTAGACAGTATCATACCTCAGGTGGTCCCCTCCAATCGCTAGCCTCCCATGAGCCTTCCCGCCCATAGCCTCATGTATCACCAGAGGGTCTAGAGGCTCCTCTTCTGGGTCCTTCTCTTGGTCATGCTTATCAGCGAAAGCCTCTCTATAGCGTGCCAGCATTGAAATGAGATAACCGAGTTAGAATGTACGATTGTGTACAAACTAATTGATAAATTATTATGTACCTCTCGTTGCGCAGCTACAGGGTCCACATGACCGAAGGAGTCATCCTTTTTCTGGGAGGTGTGGCCTCTCCGGAACACCGACAGCCAAGATGGAAGTTGGCCAGTCGTGGCGCCCTGCATCGTACAAGTGGAGTGTCGATATATTCCTTATTAGAAGAAAACAAAATCGAAACAGTGAAGAAATAGCATTACCATCCTTTTCCTTAGCTGAGCGAACGACGACTTTCCAGTCGTCGTTTTACTCATCATCGCTGCTCGGTTCTTCTTGGCCTTCAAGGACTTTTCCTTGAACGCCTCGCCCCCATCTTTGCCACAGTGGCCTCCCAACATCTGGGCGTTCAACACCCAGTTCGGTCGAACCTGCGCGTACTCTTGAGCCTCAAGATACAGCTTGCGCGCATCGGCCTGGGTGATCCTCTTTCCCTTCACAATCCTGACAAGACAAGACAAAATAAATTATTCGTATTGTAACCATATGCGCCAAAAAGGCCAAAGAAATAAGTGAATACATGTGGAAATCCTGAACGGCGGTGACCCGTGCACTCGACATCAAATCCTGCACCTTCTGCTTGGCGTTCCTATCCATCACAGAATTGATGTCCTCCTCCTCCAAGCCTGGACGCGGGCGGTACCTAAGCTGAAAAGAAATAAATCCGAATGAATAATAGTTGCCAATTATCTGTGATATTAAAAATAAAAAATGAGCGAACTCACCCAAAACTCCCGCCTTATCTCCTCGGCGGCGGTGCTATCCCCGTGAGGTGCCACATTGTAATCATCCCAAGAGTAAGCGGGATGTTGTGCCCCCTCCTCTTCGACCATGCCAGGATAGTACTGGCGCACGAGGATGCCAAGAGCATTAGCTGGCTGGGTATCAGCTTTGTTGGGGTGGACACATGACAAGTTGCTACAGAGAATAAAAGCAATTTAGTAGATTTAATTGACAACAAATTAGATAATTACGATATTACCTGTCACCATCCGGCTCGATCACGATGCGCCCGTGAGGATATCTCGCCGCCTTGGGCAACTTGTTATGCCCCTCTATCGCCTGAGCCCCTCCGGCTAGAGCCCCAATGCCCCAGCACTCTTGTGTCGGTGCAGTCATCTGGTCTAGCGTGCCCTCGTGGCCAGACTCAGGAGTGCCCCCCTGGACCTCCTGGTCAAGGTCGTCATCCTCGTCCTGCGAGGCGCTCCTCCTGAACTGTCGGCGTGGCATCCTACATTTTGAAGTAACATCAGTGCACATATTAGTAATATTAAAACAACAAAATTGAACATAATGACCGAAATGAATACCATCAACTTAGAAGTATGTATCGTCTACATCGAGAAGATCATCGGTCAGCTCGACATCCTCCCCTTCTTGTTGTGCTTGTTGTGTTTGTGGAGCTTGCTGGTTGGGTGGATATACTTCTTCATTTACGTCATCATCTATTGTGTCTACCAGGTTATCTAGTCCATTCCCTATATCAATCACCACATTGCCATTCATACGTTGCTCTTGTACTGGTTGGTGATAATCATCGGTCGTCGGGGTAGCCAATCTTCCAAGCCGTCGAATTTTGTACACAACCCACCATGACCGAAGGTCTTCCTCGCCGCGTTTAGTACTATCTTTCATTGCTTTTTTACATGAATAAAGCAGATAGTACACTTGCTCAGCCTGATTGGGAAGGATGAACGAATCATACCCTTTTAACCGTGACTTGTGGTTAACCTCCCCCAAACCTAACTCTACTCGACGTCTAACCCCTTTAATAGGATCGAACCAAATGCAACAAAAGAGAACAACCGATAATTCCTTACTTCCCTCGAATACTAATTCAATTATCTCCTCTATTATACCATAGTATTCCATACCATCTTCCCCGTAGCATAGTACACAACTGTTAATTAATTTTAAATTAGGTTTCGACCTTTCATGAATTGCCGATCTGAAGCGAAATCCGTTGACATCATAAGCTCCGTGCACTTTGACGCTAGTTCTAGGTACACGCGACAGAATACGCAGATCGTTGTGTACACTTGCATGAGTCGTGCACTGTTTCATAGAAAATAAGAAATTTAACAAACTACGTCGATAAAATCTTCAATTATTAATAAGGTTATGAAATCATGCATACTTACATGTTTCCAAAACCAAACTATGAAGTCAGGACGTCTGTCGACGGTTGGGATATCGACCCAAGTCAACCAAGGTTCTTCAAAGAGGAGATAGGAGACACGCCAACAACCACGAACAAAGAACGAGCAGAGATGGGGTTTTTATCCTCGTTCAGCCTCTCGGGAGAGATAATAGCCCTCGTCCAAATTCTTTCCTTATATCAAAGAGAATTACAAGGTGGAACTCGGCGAGATCGGCAGTCTCTCGGCGAGTAGTATGCTAAAATCTATCTCGCTAAGGGTCTAAGCTAGAAGTTAAGATGTAAAACTTCGATGCCGTGGATCTCGGATGCGGGGATCTCAGATGCCCCTAAACGCCGTAGGGCATGGTTTATATAGTACTGAGCAAACCAACCTACCGAGGAATATCGGTAGGGCTAACTACGAGATCGTGAATCGAACTCATACATGCCGAATATATCCCGAGGTAGATAAGCCATACTCCTAGTCTTGGGGATCACGACTCCTAATCCAATCCGGGAAACCACGTCCGGGTCTTCACGTAGCCGTGCAGAACTCTGTTCGAGTCGGACTCAAACAGGAATCCTAGGCCATTACGCACCGTGCCAGCCATGAAGCCGTTGGCGCAGATGCACATGGGCCTGATAGAACCTTCCCAGGAGCTGGGCCCTGGTAGGCTGTTCGATTGGGCCGTCAGGGAGTGGGCCAAGGCAATGGGCCGTGATCTAATCCCGACAGCTAGCCCCCGAGACTCAAGTGGAAGGACTCACTAGAGTGGGTCTTCCTCTTGAGACTCTAAGTCACTGAAGAGGGTATTTTTCTCTGCTACAAAGGCATGTAACAAAGCATCGAACAGGGTTATGGTTCAACCGGACAAGACTTGTTCGGAACCGAATAAACCCGATCGATCTTAGAGCAATTCCGTCGCGTCGAGCGAGGAACGACATCTGTCCGAAAGCGAGCACTCGGCCTTCAAAGGCACCTTTGGAAAAAATAGCCGTTATGACTCCAACGGTAACTTCCATCATTGCGATAAAAACAAAGCGACCATTTTACTTAGCCGTTGCGGTAAAAACTAGCCATTTTGGGACTAAACCGTTGCAGAGCGCTTATACGGGACTATAAAGCACCCAAGCCGCCATGCCACCCCACTGTTCTCAAGCCTTTCCTCTCTAAGCCCTAGTTCCAACCGCTACCAAACATCAAGCGACCAAAACTCCATCACCAACCTTGCTCGTCCGATCCTGGAACCGCTATGGCCAAGTTCACCCAAGCACTAGCTCGACCGAGGAGGACACGAAAGTCTGGGAGGAGGAGGGCCACATCGACACCGTAGCTGGAGGTCGCCGGAGAGGAGGATACTCGAGCCGCCGGAGGAGAATTTGTTAACCGAGCAGCTTCGCCTTTGTTGGGTTGCGATCTCTGGCGACTTCGTTGAGGCCTTCTTAAACATTAGCGGATTGGAGGTGGCGAACCTCAATCCGAATAAAGATCCTCCAGATGGCCGTCTTCGCACACTGTGCGAAGGCTATCTGAAATCGATCCACCGGTGAAATGTTCCTCCACTATTATATAGTGACGAGGAGCAGCCTCGCCGCTCGCTGCGGGGTGCTACTACCTCAAGCTCAAGACCCTTGACGACGACGCCAGTACCCTCGCCCACCTCCTTTCGACTCAATGGGCGCGTGGTGGGTGAGGTGGTTCTACAACAAGCGGCGGCGACAAGAAGCTCATCTTCACCGGAAAGGCGCCGTGAAGGGACACCAATGCCTCGGCCGGAGATGAGTGCCGAGGATCGGTACGCGACAAGGAAGATCGCCTCCTCGTGAGCCTTGGGCTCACGGGCGAAGATCATCCGGGACTTCACAAATAACGTAATCGCCTCACGCGGAGAAGGTCCTATCCCTTCTACAAGATAGAGGATGGGAAGACATCACAAGGAGAGCACGGGTAAGTGCCTTTAAGACTCAACCTCTTCATTGATCGTTTCCTCCGAACAGAATTTAACGACTCCATCCGCTCGGCGAGAGATGCCAACCGACGCATGGGTGACCGAAGCGGGTTGACGCCATCTTGAAAGCGGCGAAGAAAGACAACGAGGTCACCGCGAGGTGGCCTACACTGTCCGAGAACGTGCTCATCCTCACAGCACGAGGTAAATCACTTATACCCCGTGTTGCTAGATTTACGTTGTTGGTTTTAATCTTGACGTTAAGCTTCTCAAAATGCATGGAGGACCACCGATCCTCGGAGGATCGTCGAGGATCTCTCGGATCTGAGAAGGAGAAGCCGAGGAAGGGCAAGGCCAAGGCGCCACAAAGCCCAAGGTGGCGGTGGCCGACGCTGGCTTCGCCACGCCATGGCGGCCGCCACCATTGAAGAAACCAACAAGGGCGACGGAGCGCCAAGCGGAACCAAGCGGTAGCGGGTCACCCAATGAGAAGAGACCAAGCCCTCCCTCCTCGCCGAAAGCAGAGCGACGAAGAGTAAAGACCATAGCCCTCGGCTTAGGCGTTACACAAGCTCACCCGGCCATATGGCGCTGCTACAACAGTCTCCGAGCAAAGGAGACTCGAGGAGGAGGTTGCGCGCAAGGAGAAACTCCTTGCGTTGCTGAGAGGAGTGCTCACCCAGAGAGCCGAGCTCATCGCCATGACGCCTAAGGGCCAAAGCGAGAAACCGCCAAGGAGCCCCCGAGAAAAGGCGGAAAGTTCTCGCGAAGAAGATCGAGGTCAAGCCCCCACCGCGGTATGTAGAAATCGATCTTTTGATTTTTCCACCTCGACCGCATTAGACTTAACGATCAACTCGTTCATCACCGCCCAAGAAGAGACCGCCACGGACGATGCCGAGGAGGCGGTTGAGCGATCCTTCTTGCCGAAACATCTGCCGCGCGTGTCATGGCAAGCGATGGTGGCGAGCCTCAAGGACAAGCCGGCGGCGTGAACTCTTGCCGCCGGCTCCATGAGCGGTCGACGCACTCAAAGGCGCGTGAAGCGGTGGAGGCGAAAAAAAAGAATGGTGGCGCCACGGACCTCGGGGCCAAGGCAATAGCTCGGAAGCTACCCAGGCGAGACCGAAGCGGCCCGTCTTGCCAGCACTTCGTCGCGAGGCAGCTCACCCCGGCGGCAGGATTCTCCGCCGAAAAGGTGAGACCCAACTGCCGGGAACAAGAAGAAGCCCCGCGCAGCCGAAAGCGGTCGTCCCGCCGGTGGAAACAACGGCGCCGTCGGCGGAGTAGCTCGGCCTCGCCGAAGACGTTCGGGCGGAAGAGGAGAAGGAAGGGGAAGGAGCGCGAGACGAAAGCGCTTCGCCTGTCGCTCCGCTCCCGGCGAGCAGCGCTCCGCAGAAGAAGAAGGCGCGCAAAGGCGGCGGCAACAAGAGCGCGTGCCGCCTCGTCCGCACGAAGCGGGCTTCGTGGACGATGGCCTCGAGGACCGCTGCGTCGCGGATCGAACGCCGACTTGGCGAGGTAAACACCAAGGCCGAATTTCATTCAGCTTAGCCATATCATCGCAACGTAGTTAACTTGTTCTTCCCTCTCAGGTCTTCAGGGACACCATGGCGGAACTCGAGGATGGGGTCACCATCGAGCGGGCCGCCGAGTGGCATCCTCCGGGAGCATCTTGAGCAGAGATCCCGGCGAGCACTCTGCGCTGCCCAGGCCGAGCCACCAAGACGAAGCGAAGAAGCTCAAGGCCAAAGTGACCAAGGAGAGGCATTCTCTGAGGCTCTCCTAAAGGAAGCCGAGGGCTTCAGCGTGCAAGCCGTGAAGGCGAGCACCACGGAGGAGATGCCGGGCCGCACGAAGTGGCTCGAGGCGGCTTCAGCCACGACGCTGGCCCCAGGGCGGAACCAGCTTGCGAGAAGCTCGAGCTCAAAGCCCACTCGCCAGGAGGAGGCGGACATCCGCGGGACTCCAGGCTAAGATCTCAACCTGTGGGCTTCACAGGAGGAGATTGAGGAGATCTGCAGCGGGATGGCGGTGAGGCGATCACCATGGAGAACGAGGTCAAGGAGCCGGGCGAGCAGCTCAAGACCGCCGAGCAACAAGTTAGTCGAGCGAGGCTCGACCGACCACCAAGGGCCAAGACCAAGAGGTCGAGGCTCTCCGTCTTGAAGGCGACGAGCAGCAGCCAGAGCAGCAAGGAGGAAGCCGATCGTCTCCGAGCCGAGGCGAGAGGGCTTCAAAGCCTGGGGAAGTCTCTGCGCCTTAAGGAAGTGATCGAGGAGCTCAAGGAGCAACTCGCTTCTAGGTAGTCAGTGGATCAGAACCCGAGATGGACTTTGTACCGCAAATTTTGTTAATAAAGACTTACCCTTTTCCTGCAAAGAGAGAGCAGAAAAGGACAAGAACGAACAAAAACTAAGAGAAAAGCGAACAGTAGCTAGGAGTTTAAGAAAACCGGTGAGCGCTCGCCTAACTCCGGCCCCGTTGTGCATCTGCTCGGAAACACGAGTTTGCGAACCCGAGCAGTGCACAAGAGAAAGAGCGACACCCGGCCCGTGCAGACGATGCTCGAGAACCTAAGCTGCGAACTCGAGCACGTCGTAGGGAGAAAAGCGACACCGTACCTTGCTCGATTCGTTCCGTAGTCCGCTTTCGTTGGCGTAAGTTAAGCGATTCAGAGTAGCCGAACAAGGAAAGTGCCTCTGCCATGGGGCTTACGAGGCGAGCTTTGCCAAGTGGTCGTGCCGAGCAGTAAGTGCCTCTGCCGTGGAGGGCTTACGAGAGCAGACTTAGCCGCAAGGTGGAAAGGCCGTGTTACGCAACCCTGAGTTTAGGAACTTGTCGAAACCAGATACGGGTGGGGAACAATCCTTAAGATTGCGGAGCCAAGAGTTATGAAGACCGGCGACCATCAAGTGTTACGAGAGAAAGTAGTGCGAGAAGACAAAGCGGTGAAAAGGGCGCAGAGGCCGCGAAGATTCACCGAGAATTGGATTGAACTTTACATGGTGCCCGAGAGACTTGGACGAACTAAGGCGCGAGTTTTACAAAAGCGCAAAGCTAAGCAAACACGTAAAAGACCTACACAAAGAACTTACGGCCGGGTCGATGTTCCAAGTCTTGGTCGTTCTCTCCGTCCTCCATGGCGGCGAACGGCCCGGGCGGCGGAAGAAGCGAAACGATCGTGAACGGGCCCTCCCAACGAGGAGTTAACTTGTTGGCATTGGACAAGTTCTCGACACGGCGCGAACGAGGTCGCCCGCCTTCAAAGCCCTAGGTCGAACTGTCTTGGCGGCGTGCGTGGCGAAGATCTTCTTTGGTAGCGCGCCATTCGACTTGTGCCCGGTCGCGTGTGCCTTCGAGGAGATCGAGATCGAGGCGGCTCTTGCTCGTCGTCAACTAAGTTGACCGAGCTCGTCTTGAGGCGAACCGAGTACTATTTCGTGAGCGGGATGGCTTATGCACCATAGACCGCTTGGAAAGGAGTTTCCCGCCGCCTGGCCGCCGTAGTCGAATCGCCTGGAGGACGGAAGGAACCGTCAACCCGAACCTTCCTTGCTTTCGTGAGAGCAGCAAATACCGCCGTTTGATACCTGGACTATCATCGTTAGCTCGCCGATTGCTCCATTGCTCGTGGATGTGCCACGGTAGGCGAACAGACCTTGGTACCCATCTGCTCGCGATATTCACGAATAGCTCGCCGGGCCGGTACAGTTATCCGTGATCGACTTATGGGGAATCCCAAAGCGCGTGACCACGTTGCTTTTGAAAAAGCGAACAGCCGTTTTGGCGTGAAGAGACGACCACGAGCTCGCCAATCCACTTTGTAAAAGTGTCTATGGCGACAGCGGTGTGTATAGCCCTTGTACCCTTCGAATGGGCGAGCGGATCCGGACCCCATGTGGAAAAAGGCCAAGATGGGGATTGTTTGGAGCTCTTAGGCGGGCTTGTGTGCCCTCCGGGCGTGAAATTGGCAAGCCTTGCACTTAGTCACGATGTCCGGGCATCTTGTAACGATGGGCCAATAATAGCCCATGCGAAACGCTTTGCCGACCGAGTTACGAAGGAGGCGTGGTTGCCACGAGCACCCTCGTGTATGTCCCTAAGAAGGAACACACCCTCTGTTGCGAGATGTACTTGGAGAGAACTCCCGGAGCACCTCGGCGGTAAGGATGCCGCCCACAAGCTTGTATGGAGCAAAGACGCCTTATGGCGGGAACGCTCGGCCGTCGTCGGCGGTCCCATCTGCAAATACCGGACAAATGGCGTTGTCGATCCGCGACACCTTTCGATAACGGAGACAAAGCACCACTGTCTCTGTTGCCTCGTCCGGAGACGTGATTGAGGGCTTGTGAAGGTGCTCGGCGAGCACCTGCGAAGCGAGTTCGTGAGGATCCATACTTGGATAGCTGGTCGGCCAGAAGTTGTCCTTCCTAGGCACGAAGAGCACTTCAAAAATCGAAAATACCGCTCCAACTTCCTCACTTCAACCGGTATCGCGCCATTGAGTCATCGCAAAGCGATACTCCTTGTTAACTCGATTGATGACCACCGTGAATCTCCTTCACGCTTAGCCGTTGGACACCAAGCGACTTGCACGCTTAGTCCCGCGAGGAGGGTACTCTGCGGCGTTGTTAGTCGCCGCAAAGTGTAGTTGGATAGAATCTCGAGTTGCTCTCCTTGAGGAGATGAGAACAAAACCAGCCCCGAGTTTCGGTCGCGAGCCATCGAAAAACATGGTTCAGAGGGTTCATCGGGTTGCTCGGGAGCTTCACGAGATTTGAGCGGCAAGTCCATTCAATGACAAAGTCGGCTAGGACACTGTGACTTAATAGCGATTCGGGCGACAAATAACAGATCAAACTCGCTAGTTCCATTGCCCACTTAGCTATCGTCCGCTAGATTCCTTGTTCGTAGGATTTCTCCCGGAGGGAACGTGGTCGGGACCAAGATTTGATGCGCTTTGGAAGTAGTGGCGAAGCTTCTGGAGGACATGAGCAAGGCATAGAGGAGCTTCGGACCTCGTGGTAACGCCTCCTTTGATCCGTGAAGTACCTCGCTCACGTAATAGATTGGTTCTTTGTAGGCCTTCCCTTTCGACCGCCAAGACCGCGCTCACCGCTTGGCGTGCAACCTAGGTACAATGGGAGCCGCTCGCCATGCCGCTGGGTAGTCAAGACGGGAGGATTGGACGGTATCGCTTGAGATCTGGAAGGATCTATCGGCTTCTTCATCCCACTCGAAACCATTGTGCTTGCGCAGGCCTTAAAAAAAGGCGACCGCGTTCGCCTTGACGGAAATAAACACCTTAGAGCAACCATCCGTCGATGAGGCTTTGTACTTCCTTTACGGTAGTTGGAGCCTCATATTTTCAATGGCCTCGATTTTTTCGGGGTTGGTTGAAATACCTTGCGAGCCAATGACATAACTGAGCAACATTCGGATCGAACACCAAAGGTACACTTCTCTGGATTTAATTTTATTCGATGCTGATGAGATTGTGAAAGGTCTCTGCGGGTCTTTTACATGATCTGGAGCATACTTGCTCTTTACAACTATGTCGTCGACATAGACCTCCGTGTTTTTTCCATTGCTCGGGAAGGTCTTCTCCATTAAAGTACCGAACGCATTACCACCGACATTGCGCAGACCGAAAGACATGGTCATATAGCGTAGTGTGAAAAGGGGTGATGAAGGCGATCTTCTCTTCATCCTCGGGAGATGCTTATTTGGTGGTAACCGAGTAAGCATCTAAAAACTCGAAAGTCAAGCATCCGCAATGATCGCATCGACCACCGGTCAATCTGAGGCGCGGAAATTGTCCTTAGGACAAGCAGCGTTCAGATCTGTGTGATCGACACACATCCTCCACTTGCCGCCTTTCTTCTTTACAATGACAGGGTTGGCTAACCACTCGGTGTGATCAACCTCGCGGATGAACCAATGACGCGCTTGCTGTCGATCTTTGATGATCCCCTGTTTGAATTCAGCGGCAAGCTTCGCGAACAGCTTCTTGTCGGCCGGACACCCGGTTTTGTGCTCGATTACCTCCCTTGGGACTCCGGGCATGTCAGATGGCTCCCAGGCGAATACATCTGCATTGGCTCGGAGGAAGGCAATGAGCTCGCTTTCCTATTTGGGGTCCAGATTGGCCCCCAAGTGAACTGTCTTGGAAGTATCGTCAAGCGGCAATGAGGACTTCCTCGTTTCTCCCCGGGTGAAAGGAGACCCTAGGGCGTGCGAGACTTGGTCTGCGGAACTTGGACCGTCTGCGGGAAGTCGGTCGACCAGGGCAAGGGATCGCTCGTCACAATCCAAAGTCTGACTTTGTAGTTGCCCTTGACCGTGATCACGCCGTTAGGTCCCGTATCTTCACGCAATGGTAAGCGTGGTGGGATCTGACCATAAACTTTCCGAGAGATGGCTCGCCCAAGATTGCGTTAGTCTGCCGACGGAAGTCGACCACATCGAAAGTGATCAACTCTGTCCGGAAGTTGCTTGGGTTGCGAAGGTGACGGAAGAACAACACGCTAACGGTTTGATGACTTCTCCGGAACAATTCCGTAGAAGGGCATTGCGACTTCCTTCAGCTTGGAGCGAGGGATTTGCATCTCGTCCAAAACTTTAGCAGAAAGCAAATCCAAAGCGCTCCCGCCGTCTACTAAGACACGGCCAACTCTCGCGTTGCTAATGGTCGGGGCGACCACCAGTGGGAGCCGCTGAGGCTTGGTCATCCCAGTGGGGCAATCCTCCTTAGAGAAGGAGATGGAGACCTCAGTCCACTTCATCGATTCAGGCTGAGGTTTTGCCTTTTCGACGTTGTGGACCTCCCGAGCAGCTTCCTTGAGGCTGCGCCGAGAGGTGTAAGCCGAGGAGCCGCCGAAAATGACGGCGATATGGTTCACGGGCTCGTGATATTCGTCATCATCTTCCCGATCACCATCGTCGGTTTGGCGCTTGGCCTTACCGGCATCACCATGTTCGGGCAGGGTGGGCATTGGGCCCTTGCCGTTGTAGAAATCTTCGAGCTTTGCAGCCCAAGTTCTACAGTGGCGTATATCATGCCCGTAGTGCTGGTGGAACTTGCAAAATCGGTCGCTCGGACCTTTCTTGCCTTGTCCGCCTCCCTGAGCGGGCTTTTTGCCCTTGTAATTATTGTTGGGCTTCTTCTGCCCGTCCTTGGGAGGAGGTGCGTGATCCATACCTGCGACGGTATTGTTCGCATCACCTTTGTTCTTCTTCTTCTGGGACTTCTTGTCACCAGGAACATTGATGCTGCCCTTCTTCTTCTCATCCACACCAGTCGGGCGGCTCGCCCTTGTCGAACGCCTTTTTTGATCTTGAACGCTCTGCAGCGTTAGCATATGATCGGTCACCTTGAACAGTCGTTGGCGGTCCAGTCTCATTGATCTCGAGATCTGGGTGAGCGCTCGTCGCGACTCCGTTTTTGAAGCGCGGACAACAGATTCATCCGAGATGTTCGGGATCGTGTTGCGGATCTTAATGAAACGCCTCACGAAGTTGCGGAGGGTCTCCCGTTCATCCGGATCATCCGTGCAGATCATCCTCCTTGCCCGACGCACGTAATGCCTCGAAATTAGCAATCGAGGCGTCACAAAGCCTGGTTCCATGGTGATGGAACCCTCTTGCGATTGAGCGATCCGCGTCCGAGCGGCACCCTCAAGGACGATCGGGAGGTAATTAGCCATAACGAGCTCGTCACCCCGCCGCCATGATGGTCAGAGCGTAGATGGAAAGGAATTCCTCGGGTTCGAGTCCCATTGTACCTCTCCATGTGGCCGGGCTTGAATTTTGAGGGCCGCCGGACAGCCAAGCTTCGTCGGAGAAAGCCCTGCGGCCAGAGCATATGACCGCCACCTTCCCGCGAGAACCTAGTCTTGAGAAGGCGTTGGTCTGTTGCGCGGAGGAACTCTGCTGAGCAGGATGACTTCGGCCGGAGAAACTCTCTCGGGACAATCCACCACGCTCCTTCCTCGTGGTTGCGACGAGCGCTCATCACGAGGGGACCGTCCGTGACCATCGCGTGCGCGCTTGCCCCGTGGTCGCGATGACTACGAGGATCGGGCGGCGGCGGCGACCACGGGTAGCTTGCTCATGGACGATGATCGCCGATGGTGGCGGGGTCCGCGATCGTCGAGCTATCCGAATCATTCCGGCGATCTGGCTGCTTGCGCTGGAGGAGTTGTTGACTTCTCCTAGAGACTTTAGGCCTTGACCGGTCGCTCTAGGTTAGTCTCAACGGCAGACGCCCATCTGGGCGAGATCGACTTGATTGGTGGATCTAAGGACCGTTGCCATAGCCTCGAGCCGTTCCGACTTTGATCTATGGGTCCCGGATCTCTGAACCATCCGCTTACGCCCGACCGAGTCCAGTCACGCGGGAATTGACCCGAACAGGGAAGCTTCTGTAGGAGACTTAGCGCAAGACGCGAGGTGGGTCGCGACGCTGCCGCTTACACGGTCATGAAACCGTGCTAAGGTTTGATTGATGGAATCGTCGAGGCTGCGGCGAATGGCGTCTTGCTTTCGCGGCGACTGCGCGACCTCGTCTTGATGCCGAAAGCGAGTTAATCGCCCGACCTCGCCCGGCCGCCACGGCCGTCAGGGATCCTCGAGAGGTTCCTACATCGGCCATGTTAATCTTTGCGGGGCCATGCGAAGGTATGCTAGACGGTGTCATCGCTGTGTCTCCACAGGTGGAATCTACCGACATAGCCTTGGAATCTGATAAATCTAAACCGTCGTAAAGATCATCAGTTCCGTAGTCATCGTCGATGACGGAGTGCGATCTGAGGCTATCTCTGCCATGTAAGCGGAGACATCTGCCTCGGATCGCGGAAAGCGTTCGAGACCGAACAGATCGATCTGAATCGGCGAGGATGAGACATCACGCCCTTCTGAGTCGTAGCCCTCAGGAAGTATCTCTGTATCGCTGATGGAGTTCGACATGCTCGATCTGCGTTTCCCCACGAAGCGCCCGGTTGTCGGCGGTTGGGATATCGACCCAAGTCAACCAAGGTTCTTCAAAGAGGAGATAGGAGACACGCCGAACAACCACGAACACAGAACGAGCAGAGACAAGGGTTTTTATCTGGTTCAGCCTCTCGGGAGATAATAGCCCTACGTCCGGCCTTTCCTTATATCAAAGAAATTACAAGGTGGAACTCGGCGAGATCGGCGAGTCTCGGCGAGTAGTATCTAAAATCTATACGCTAAGGGTCTAAGCTAGAAGCTAAGATGTAAAACTTCGATGCGTGGATCTCGGATGCCTCCTAAACGCCGTAGGGCATGGTTTATATAGTCTGAGCAAACCAACCTACCGAGGAATATCGGGTAGGGCTAACTACGAGATCGTAACGAACTCATACATGCCGAATATATCCCGAGGTAGATAAGCCATACTCTAGTCTTGGGGATCACGACTCCTAATCCAATCAGGAAACCACGTCCGGGTCTTCACGTGGCAGTCAGCGAGAACTCGCTTGAGTCGGACTCAAGCAGAATCCTAGGCCATTACGCACCGTGCGACCATGAAGGCATTGGCGGGATGCACATGGGCTGATAGAACCTTCCTGTGAGCCGGGCCCCGATAGGTCATTCGATTGGGCCGTCAGGGAGTGGGCCAAGGCAATGGGCCGTGATCTAATCCCCGACAACGTCCAAGTCCGGCACCCTCCTTCATCAATTTTATTCTTTCCTCCGGACTGGGTTCATTCATCCCTGTCCATTCTCTTTGTATGAACTGATTCTGCATGTCCCCTATTTCTTTCATATTATCGAACAAGTACAATAGTGCAATCAATCTTTCTTCCTATGATAACTCTCGTCGTTTACTTTTTCCTACAGGATTGCCTTTCCCAAGAAATAATTTTAGATCAGATTGAGGCTTATTACAAACTGTGTTGTATCTTGGTACCTGAATATTGACATTGTGCTCTCTCGCCAAATATTTATTGCAAAAATGAGTTATCTCCTGCATATAGTATGATTCTGCTATCGAACCTTCGACGCGAGCCTTATTTTTCACGTTTGCCTTAACCCCTTTAAGACGACGCTCCACAGATACATCCAACAGATCTTGAGCAGGACCCCCAACTTTTCCGGCGGGCAAATGAATCGAGAAGATGCTCCATTGGGTTAAAAAATCCAGGAACGAATATTTTCTCAAGTTTACACACAAGCACAACAATCTCCTCTTCGAGCTTAACCATCTCGGACCGCTTTATCTCTTTAGCACATAGTTTTCTATAGAAAAAACTCAATTCCGCAAAAACTCTCCATACGTCTTCAGATACGTAACCACGAAACACGACAGGAATGAGATCACGTACAAATATATGAAAGTCATGACTTTTCATGCCGTGTATCTTTCCTTGAGCAACGTTCACACCACGACCAATATTTGATGCGTACCCATCGAGAAACTTCAACTGTCCTTCGATCTACTAGAGAACTTCTTTTCTTTGGGTGACTGTTAGGCAGTACAAAGTCTTAGGCTTTTTAGACAGTCCTTCTATGAGGTTTATTGATGGTCGACTGCATATTTCTGCGCAATCGAGACGTGCTTTCACATTATCCTTGCTCTTATCCGGGATGTCGAGACTGGTCCCAAAGATTGCTTGTCCCACATTCATCTCTTGGTGTATGGCATCGAAGTTATGGGGCAATAACAAATCCTCTGCATAAGGTAGCGAGTATAAGCTGCACTTGTGTGTCCAATGGTGGGACACACCGTAACCCTCATAGATTCCATTTCTTCCTTCCACCAACTTTGATTGGAAAGCTTTGATGGCAGCTACGGTTAGTCGCGGACGTTTTTGTCCATTCTGTGAGTGTTTCTTGAAACGCATTCCTCTGTTTTACGAAGGGATGATCGGCTTCAGAAAGCACGGTGGCAATCAAACCAACATGCCTTACCCCGTGTGTTAAGCGAAGCGCGTCAGATCATCCATGCAAGCGGGACATGCTAGCTTGCCGTCGTGCTCCATCCACGAGAACATTCCGTAGTCGAAAAATCATGAATAGACCACATAAAAGCAGCCCTCATAGAAAAATTAGTATTTGTCTTCCTATAAATGCGTGATTGGTCCATTCTCCCATAACTCTTTCAGCTCTTCGACCAAAGGTCTTAGAAAAATCCGATTCTTTCCGAGATTCTTTGGACCGAGCACGATGAGGATAGAAACATGAATTCCTCTTTCATTAAATGTGACGGTGGAAGGTTTAGAGGCATAGTGAACACTGGCCAATAGGAATACGACGCAGCGATCATATTGAAAAGAGTGAACCCATCGGTGGCAATTGCCAGACGCACATTTCTCGGATCAGCTGCGAAGTCCGGATGTTTCTGATCGAAGTACTTCCACGCGTCCCCGTCTGACGGATGTATCATCAAGTCGCCCTTCGGCCTTTTACCCTCCTTATGCCACCTCATCTGTTGCGCCGTCTCTTCGGTCATGAAACACCGTTCCAAGCGTTTAAATCGGTGAAGTAATGTGAAGCACTTTCCTCGCCACACTAGTCGACTCTTGTTTCCTTCACGTCCTCTACCTCGACATATCTTGACTCTCCACATTTATCACAAGGCTGTTTACCGCATCATTTTGTAGTCTGACATACAATGGTTCGGACAATAGTGTATCTTCTCATATGGCATTTCGAGACCACCTATCAGTTTCTTACACTCATACCAACTGGAAGGCATCTTGTGGCCTTCCGGAAGGACATCAGACCACAACGATATGAGCTCGTCGAAACAGTTAATAGAGAAATTGTATTTGCACTTAATTGCTAACATACGAGACACAACAGACAAGAGAGCCACCGTTGTGCTATCATGCAGAGGTTGCTTTACAGACTCGAGAAGCTCCATGAAGTTAGACAACGTTGTGGGTGGCTCAGCGTCCGGAAAATTATGATCGAAGTCATCCATCATATCATTCACTCGATCAATCTCGTCGAAACCTTCGTCTGTTGGTGGTGGCGGTGGTGGTGGCTCCGCCAACCGACTCTCCCCATGATAGACCCATCGACGGTACTCGGCCTTGTAGCCATGCGTATACAGGTCTATCTCCATCTGAGCGCTGGTTCTTACAGTTCCCGCAATCAACACACGGACAAGTTACCCGCGTGTTATCGTTTGGAACATCCTGAAAAGCACGATTCAGGAATATCTCGGTCTTGTCGTACCATTCGTCCGAGTGATGTCCGTTCCGTTGCTATCCTTCATACATCCAGCTCCTGTCTTCTTCCATCTGAGTTGCCAGCCATCGTCGCACGAGAGGGTTTGATATTAGGTTTTGGAAGGCTTCTAAACCCACCTACGAACGACCGATCGAGCGGACGTTGCGCTATAGTAACGAAGGGTTCGAGACGAGATTTCGGCAGCATAACCCTAAGGGTTCTCCTAGTGCAACGATGGCCAGGAGTCGATAAAAACTCCGAAGCACTTATTTTATGCACAGGAGAACCTCTTAGAGTTATGCCGTCGAAAAACTCATCTCAAACCCTCCGGTACCACAACGCGACGCTCGCCGAACTGTCGTTAAGTAGGTCGTCCACTGGGACGCCCATAAGGGGCTCCACTGGACAATTCGAAAACGCGTGTCACATCTAGTATTAGAGCAGAACGAATCACCGTCCGTGTTCCAAACGAGATGTGCCGTTTCCGAACGGGTGACGTACGGCTAGGTGACATGCCCTAAACTAATGCACGAACGCTAGCTAATCACACGGCAAACAGTTTAATATATTTTTAAAATACATTTTATATTATTGTCCTAAATTTTTAATTATATTCTATACTATTTTCTAAATTTTTAAATATATTTCGAACTTTTTTAAAAGATTTACTAATTTAAATAATTTAATTATTGTTAATCATGATTATATTATAATTAGTATCGACTAAACGTTATTAGCCGTCGACACTACACTACCAACATTTGAAAAAAACCCGAAAGTACGATGTCGATCGAGAAGACGACGGGCGGCCGGCCAGATGGAAGCGTCTGTGTGAGCGGCGGAGATGGGTCACGTGAGCGGGCGGCCGTGAGCGGGTGCGGTGAAAAGTGGGCGCAACACGGACGGTCCGCGGTGGAAGCGATCGCGAGAGGGCAGTGGCGGCGGAGGTGGCGCGCATACGATGGCGGGAGGCGGCGGCAGCCGAGGCGGCGAGAAGTCGGCGGGTGGGAGGCGGCGGCGAAGGGCGGGCGAGGCAGCGTGGAGCGGCTAAACGGCGTCGGGGGGGCGCGAGGCGGCTCGGCACGGCGGCGGGAGGCGGCGAGCGCGGCTCGACGGCAGCGGCGGTGGCCAGCGCGGCGCGGCCTTGCAGGCGCAGCGTGAGGCGAAGCGGCGATGCGCGCGATGGAAACTCGGCAATGGCGAGGCGCCATGCGATGGCGTGGAGGCGGAACGCAGCGGCGGGAGGTGGCGCGACGCGAGGCGGCGGGGAGGCGGAGCGGCGCTTCGGCGTGGAGGCTGGGGTTAGCGATTTCGCTAAGTCCCCGAGCCCGCGTGCCCTCTACACCTAGGCTAGTATCGACGGCTATACCCCAGACCGTCGACACAGCGTTCGTAACGGCCGCAGTAGTATCGACGGCCAACTACAGCCGTCGACACAGAGTTGGTAGCCGACAGCTCAGTATCGACGGCCCAGAGGCAAGCAGTCGACATACTCGTCGGGGAAGACAATATCGACGGCTTGATGTCAAACCGTCGATACTATGTATCCCGAGTGTTTCCTTTGACTACCGTCGAGTTAGGACCATAGTATCGACGGCAATAGCCAAAGCCGTCGATAATATTGCCTGTCTCGAGGGCAACCCCCCTAAAGAGCATCAATGGTCAAACCACTCTGTTTAAATTTTATAAATTTTAAAAAACTAATTTCAAATGTTCAGACAGTTCCATGTTACTTTTTATTGGGAATTACAAACCTGAAAAAATTTTAAGAAATTTTAGACCATCCTTTGAGGTCACCCCTTTGAAACCCGAAGCTTTCCGGAGAAGATTACCTAGAGTTTTGTATTTCATGTGAACAAAGCAACGTTAACCATGCCATTTCAATTTTAATTATTTTCATTTGTAATTTTAAATTTAAGTCTTTCCCACTACTCAATAATCGATACCCGCACGCCCACATCTAGCAATTTTTCAAATTTTTGGCTAATAAAATTGAATTTCTAAAATTTAAACATTAATTAGTATTTTAATTAACAAGCAATATCATTCAATATTCCTCAATTCAAACATGACAAAATAGCTACCAAAAATATAACAAAATGCAACATTCAAATTTTCATTTCAAATTAATAGCAATTACGCACAAATATTGAAATAAAATTCAAATAAAAGGAAAGAAAATGTACATAGTGTCGACGGCATTACATGTACCGTCAAAGCTGTTTAAGCTATGTCGGCTGACCTCACAGCTAGCAGTCGAGAAACATAGACGGCGTCACCCCCACCGCGTCCCCGTTAGCCTCCCCCGATCAAACTCGACGGTTTTTAATGTGGCCGTCGAGACTAAACCGTTGGCTTGCGTTTTATCGACTGCTTATATCTGGCCGTCGATAGTTGGTTGATAGTATTGACGGTGTATGTTTGGCCGTCGATTTAATATTTGGCAGTCGACTCTATTTATGTTTCCTGTATGAAAACATTAGAATCCTACAATCCTATCATGAAGCATCCATCCATATTTGAAGAAGGATATCATGGTGACGACTTCAAGCGCATGGCATGCCCGATCTCAATCTCCTCTTTTGTCATCCTCCTTCTGTAACAATGCCAAATGGTTCATCTAGTATACCCCTATTAAGATGACCTAAAAAAATAAATATCTTTTGTTCTATTAGTGGTGCATCTAGTATACCCCTATTAAGATAACCTAAATTTTTTTTTTGTTCCATTAAAAACACGATTTCTACAAATCCATATAGTGCATAATAAAATTGGTATACCCTCTATTTTTTATTAAGCCTCAACCCCAAGCCATAAAAGAAATCCCCAACTATATGAGTGATATTTCTTGGGGGTAGCTAGTAGGGTTTGCTGATTAATTAGATTTTACCTAGTCAAAGTCCTGAAAAAGGACATTTGAATGCCCCTAAAAACCCCAGTTTTACCAGAATGATGTGTTTTTCCTTACAATGGAAAAAAAAGGGTATTCATTACAAAGGGGAGAGGGTTTCGACAAAGATCTTTCCAAAACATAACATTTTCTCCATTCTAAAGTGGGAAGGAACAAGAAGCTAAAATTATTGCTTGACCTTCACAAGCCCTTTCCAAAATCGAGAATCTCTTGGTTTACTTTGAACCTAAGGTTCATGAGCAATCTTTACCAAACCTCATCCTTGCTAAAGAGCTTGACCAACTATTTACTAAGAAGACATTTATTTTTAGTGTCTAGATAAGTGATACCTAGATATCCTTTATCTGTGGACAACAAACTGCATCCCATGTAATTAATCCATATCTTCTTTTATGCTCATCACTCTGTAAAAAAGAATCTGGATTTGAAACAATCTAGTCGTTTAAATGCTAAACGAGGTTTCAAATAAGAGACATCATAAACATTGGTAAACTATCCAAAATTGAGTTAGTCGATACTAGTTTACTTTCTCTAAATAAATGTTTATCTTTCCAACAACTAAGTTTTTTCTCAAAGCAATCTCAACCGTCTTCCAATCGACATTGCACAATCCCATAAAGTGCATTGGTATTCCCAAATATATGAAAGGAAATATTCCTTTTTCACGGCCAAATGACCTCATGTAATGATCCTCAAAATTTTTGCTCGTCAAAAGAAGAACAATTCACTTTTGTGAAAATTTATTTTAAGGCGGGAGAGTTGTTTAAAGGTGCGCAGCAACCATTTCAAATAGACTTACTTTTATAAATTATGATTTAGAAAAAAATGGGTCATCTGTATATTGGAGAATGTACAAACCATTGTCCACTAAATGCGACACCATCCTTTCTATTTGCCCAATCTTCGCTCTAGAATAAAAAAACGTCCAACATGTCCACAACGATATTAAAAAGAATGAGGGATAAAGGGTCTCCCTCTCTCAGCCTTTCAAAGTAACAATCGATGTCATCGATGTCAATCCTTGCACTTCTTCCAAATATAAAATTCACCAAATATACAACTTATATGAAAAACCTTTCATCCTTAAGGCCTGTTGTAGAAAAAACCAATTAGCCTTGTCATGTGCCTTCTATATAAGTCAATTTAACTAGGTCATTTGAAAATAAAAGCAAAACTCTAGTTTTCGAAAACACGTACAAACAAATAAATAAATCGCTAGTGGGGTACACGCGTACGTATCAACCTTAATTCGTGCAGTTTTGTGGGTGCGGCTCGCTTTCCCCTCTGATCGGAGAGAGTAGCCATCACAAAAGATTCACCCAACCATGCACATCCCACAGCCCACAGGCGACGCAACTAACACATGGAAAACGCCCTGCACGAGCAGCTAGCATCCATGCATGCAGATGCATATAGTATAGCTAGTGTCTGGCGCAACGGCATACACATGCATGCAATAGCCAATGCACATGTTCTCCAAGGCCTCGTTACGTAGCGTTTCGTTTTACTGTATCAAAATCTATCCTTTTTATATAGCCTATTTGATGTAATAATTTGTAATGATTTTTCTTATTAGGTTGTTAGAAGTACACTTCAAACGTTCTTTTGAGTTGATCTGAACAATTGAACAGCTGAACAACCGAAATAACCGAATTTCAAGAGCTTTTCGAGGCAGTCTCGAGATTCGGATCCATTTCATTTGACTTATTTTTTAAAGCGTTAGGACCCACTTTCAAACAGCGAAAAAACCGGCTTAGCTGGGCATGCGGTACTACTTCAGAGTTCGTGCACTGGCTAGCTAGCTAGCTGCAGCCTGCAGGTGATTGTTGATGCATGGTTTTAATTGGCGATATGACCGCGGGGGTGTACGTGGGCGGGCAGGTGGCAAGTGGCCACTGGGGTCAGCCGGTTTTTAGAGGAAAAATTGTATTTTTCTCCAAAGTTACTCTGCCTTTGTATTTTTGCCCAAAGTTAATCTGTCTTGGTATTTTTGCCCTGTGAGACTAGGTGGATATAGTTTTACCCACAGGGGTTTTCTAGAAAATTCCCACCGCCTCGTTTCTCTATCCGCTGGTTTCTCGTCCCAGATTTCTTTGGCCCTTCCCGCTCGCTCGCGCCGAGGGCCTTCCCGCCGCCATGGCGCTGCCGCTTCCCCTCTGCGGCGGCGCGCCGCCCTTCCGCCACAGGGGTTCCTCGGTGACACGCCGCCCGGCGCAGTGGCGATAGCCTGGCGACAGGTGCACAGGCGCTTAGCGTTAGTCGTCGTGGTGCAGGCAGGCGTGTCGTCTTGGAGATGAATCGCACCGCGACGGTCGCCGTCGCCGACATATCCATCCATGACCAAAGTCGCTGCAAAGACGTCCGGTTGTGACTTGTGACAATCATGCATGCTCTAGTCTCGAATGCGAATTTTCTAGAAAACCCCCTGTGGGTAAAACTATCCCCACCTAGTCTCACAGGGTAAAAATATCAAGACAGATTAACTTTGGGCAAAAATGCAAAGGCAGAGCAACTTTGGGGGCAAAAATCCAATTTTCCAGTTTTTAGACGGTGATCTGCTACGTAAGTATACGGTGCAGATTGTTTACGCTGGAAAGGTTATCAATGTCACGTCGATCATTAAGCATCCAAACAAACTTCATACAGAAGAAATGTGTTTAAGGTATATCCTTTCTATCCAAAGGGAGCTTAGTCGGGGCATGTTTAACGAGATTCTTCGATTGTTCGGTGGGTCCTATGTGTGGCGGCTCAAAAAGTTTGGCAAGATTCTCTTAAAATTACAAAGATGTGATTATGATTTTGGCGAGCGCCAGACGTCAGACGTCTGTCCAGAGAAGCGCGCCCGCCGGACCAGCCTCGGCCGTTGGATCGCTTGCACCAAGCGCATCCAATGCATCCCCCGCGCTCCCGCGTGCATCAGAACGAGCGCGAAGTTGTTAGTGATCAATTTTTTAATTAAACTTTCGATTTTTATATAAAAATCAAACAGTGTTCAAAATGCGTGGAATAAATTTCATAATTCTTCTAAAATCGAGAGCAACCCATTTTAAATACTTTTTAAATTTTTTGATTTTTTCACTTTTTCAAAAAAAAATTATGTGAAACTAGGAGAAGGCACTTATGAAACTTACATGTATACTAGCGAAACTTGGTCGTGTGTTGATGAAACTTGGCTATGTGTTGATGAAATCTGATGAAACTTGGATGAAGCTTCGATTTAACCTGATGAAACTTGGTTGAAACCCGTTGAAACTTGAATTGACCTGATGAAACTTAAAGAAACTTGTATGAGACCTGTTGAAACTTGATGAAATTTGCATTAAACCTGATGAAACTTGACAGTTCGACAAGTTTAACGAATATGAAATCCAAGTTTCAGTAGGCGAAACCCAAGTTTCAGTAGGCGAAACTCAAGTTTCATAAGGTAAGTTTGAAGATTTATATGGCAACATATATCTTTTTTTGTTCGTAAAAATACGAGAAACACGTTGGTGCAAACGGTTTGTGAATTAGAGCACCCAGTCAAAATTTATAGTCACTAAAAGAAAAAAATGCTGTGGGACCCACCCTGCATGCTAGCACAGTGTCATTAGCGTGTTCACGCGCACTGCGTTCGCGTCCGATGCCATCGGACGTACGAACCCAGGCGTTTCCCTATGATTTTTATGGGGTCTTGTTTGTTTCATAGAAACTTTAATCTAAGAAAGACGTCTTAAAGAGTTCAAAAAATTATGGAAAAAATCATTTTACAAACTTTAATAAGAACTATTTAAAACCACACAAAATATAATTAAAGAGTATTACATCATTGGAGTTATATAAAAAATAACAAAAAATAAATTTAACTTAAGCCGAAACAAACAAAACCATGGTTAGGCAGGCAAATAAAAGTTGGCATACTTTGACAATCTCAGTACTTGAAATTATATGCTATATTTTTTTTGTCAATAACTATGGTGCTCAAAACTGAATTCGTCCTTCAACAAAGATGAAACTTTTTCTAGAAAGAAATGGTGTTAAAAATAGAGATGAGGTTGTTATGCATTGTTATAACACACATAGTGCCCGTTCTTATCTGCTCCTTCTTTGGTGCATATCTATATTGTAGCCGATTAATCTATCCGGCGTTTCTGCCTTGAGTATATAGCAGTGTAGCCCCCTCGATGGAAGGTGTGGCACGTCAATCCGTGTTCCTAGTTCTTATAACTTTTACACATGGCATCAAAGCCTAGGGCAACACAACAAATCATTTTCCAATCTCCGTGAAGCCATGACCAATTCCTTCGGTGTTGGTTCTATTGTTTCTGCCGGCGGTGTCGCCAGACCTAGCTTCAACCGTATCGAGAAAGGCTTCGGCTATGATGTTGAAGCAGACCAACTCCAAGGGCGAAGAGATAGAGGAGTATCAATAGTGGATCCAACGTGACTAGATGGTGCTTGGCACCATCCTCTCAACGCTGGGGCTGGACGTACTATCGAGAACAGTGTTCCTAGCGACCATGAGCGAAGTTTGGGAGGCGCTAGAGCACATGTACTTCCTCTCAGTCTCGAGCATGGATGATTCAGATCCGTAGGCAGCTCACAATCATCCGCAAGGGGTTCTTGTCCATGGCGGAGTCCTTCAATAAAGTGAAGGGCTGCGCAGGCCCTTGAGCGGTAGCTGGACATCCACCTGAAGAGAAGAAGAGATCGACATCTATATGTTGGCTGGTTTGGACTTTGAGCACGACGCATTGGCCACCTCCGTCACGACAAGGTCATATTAGATCACTCTTAGTGACCTCTATGCTCACGTGTTGAGCTATGAGATCCATTTGCAGCAGAATTATCTCTCCATCAACAACCCTGATGCATCTACCAACAACGCTTCTTGTGGCGACGACGATAGATGGAGCGGTGGAGATTCCTGAGGCCGTGTCCGTGGGCGTGGGGATCCACGGTGACAGGAATAGGGCGGTGCGCCAGGTGTGTGGCAAAACCGGACACACAACACTTTGTTGCTACAATTGCTTCAACCATTCTTTCCAGGAGGAATGAATGTTGCTAAGTGAAATTATTGTTACTGATGCATTGCAAGTTCCATTGAGAAATGACTGTTGTTGAATTTATTTATCTGCATAGTTGTATCTCTTGCATTGCATACATATGACAGGACCTAACCTCGGGTAGGCATCCCACTGACGTGAGAGGAAAAGCCCTACTTCGGTAGGCACTCCATTGGTCCCCTCCCTTGATAGGTCGGATAAGGATGTGCACCGACGGGTGGTACTCTAGTTATACCGGTATGAGCTCACAGATACAGATGTATAAAGCATTGCATTGCATTCACTTATGAATATAAATTGTTACAGTGACAGTGGAATGATGGATGAGGATTGGTATTAAGACATTTGGTATTATTGAATTAATTCCTTTGTTTAATATATACCTGCTGAGTCGTGAACTCACCCTTGCTTTTAATTGTTTTTAGGTGATCGATGAAAGCGACATGCATGGGGAGGGCATAGCACAATTCAATTTGGCACAAGAACACTCACGACTTATTAGATAATTGTTGGATTTAGTAAAATTAGTTATATTACTTAAGCTATTTAGGTAACCATTTATTATACTTGTTCTGTGTGGAAACTAATGTTTATCACTACAGGAAACGCGCGAAATCTCGACGGCCAGAAAAATTCTCGACGGCCTGATATAGGCCGTCGACACGATGATTTAATATCGACGGCCAAGGAAATGCCGTCGACACGATCAATCTAATATCGTGACCATAGAAAAGCCGTCGAGATAAGGTCCTTGAGGCCAGCAGCACGCGTTTTTCGGTTTTTGCTGGCGGAAGACTCTATCTCGACGGCTCACAATTAGCCGTCGTGAATAGATATGGGCGGCCCATCATAATGAATCAATCTCGACGGCTAGAATGTGGCCGTCGAAATAGTTAATCTCAATGGTGAAATTTGGCCCATTGAATTTTTCATTTTGTAAATATTTTTCATAATTTCAGATTTGCTTATTTAGCAATTTAAATAAAAGAACTTAAATAAAAATAAAATTTGATGCAGTCCCAAATTTTGGGAAAATATATAATGGTGCATGGTGTTATTTTTTGCATACTAATTCTTGAAATAATTTGTATTTATAATTTAGGTTAGGTATAATATATGTATATATATTTAAAACTAACAAATTGTATTGTAATGTTTTTAAAATGCAATATTTTATTACATTTCAATTGAAATGATCTATATACAATGGTTTTCCGACACAATGGTGCATTATTTGAAAATTTTGATATCCCCATGACCCATAAATCATAAAACTCTATAGAGCGCTCACTTATACTCGCTCGATATAACCACTTACATAGGCAACTCCGTTTGCAAATTTAATTTGAGCATCTGAATTTTCTTCATAGTACATTATCATGTCATAAACATTATTAGCCATTTAGAAGCACCAAAGATTTTTTACATTTTTATAAAAATTAAGGAAGCTATGTTGACCATCGAAGAAGTCTTGCACTAGCCGTCGAGATAGAGCACATTCTCGACGGCATAATAAGCGGCCGTCGAGACGAGCATTATTGACGACGGTAGTCAACGTAAGCCGTCGCAATAGAGTTATCTCGACGGCTATACTTCTAAACCGTCGATATATGGACAATCCAAGAGCCGACCGACACATATCTTTCTCGGCGGCTTCGGCCGTCGATATAAAAGGAAATAAGCGGGCCACGTCACCCTTTAAATAATATCGGCGGCTCTTGGCGTCGATATAGATCGTGGCTGTGAAAATGTGACACGTGGTGAAGCGACGCCGACAGACGGAGTTATCTCGGCGGCCGTTAGCGTCGAGAAAACAACGACCATCGGTCTCGCGTTGCGGCCTATAATCTCGGCGGCCGAAGCCGTCGAGACGATTAAAATCGCCACGTGTCATGTTTTGGTTGGTTAATTATCCGGTAGGGATCTTTCACGACGGCCTAAAATCGTCGAGATTAGTTGTTATAAAAACTTCATGGCCGACTTAGGCAAATTTTTCCTGAGTCCGCACCGTCGCGCCGCCGCCGTCTCGCCTCCAGCGCCATCGCCCGCGCCGCCGCGTCGCCGCCGCGTCGCCGCGCCGCCCTAGCCGTCGCCAGCGCCGTCGCGCCAGCCGCCGAGCCGTCGCCAGCGCCGTCGCCGCCCCGCCACCCAGCGCCGTCTCTCAAGCGCCGCCTCGCCGTCGCCAGCGCCGCCGCCCGCCAGCGCCGTCGCCAGCGCCGCCGCCGCCGCCCCAGCGCCTCCGCTGCCCGCGCCCCAGCGCCTCCGCGTTCCGTCGCCCAGCGCCGTGGCGCCGCCCATGCACCAGCGCCCTGCGCCGTCCGAAACGCCGCCGTCGCGTCTAGCCTAGCTTTCGACCGCCGCTTCGTCGCCGGTGGTGCGTGTTGTTTCTTCGCTTTTTTTAAATTCTCATTGTGTAGTCTCGACGGTCTTAAACCGTCGAAAATTTAATTAGTGTTGTAATTAGTAATAATTTAAAATTAATAAAATTTATAAAATTGAAAATTAGATAATGCAATTGTTTTGTTTTACCATTTAATTTTAGATGCAACTTATATATAAATTTTTATATAATATTGAGTTAATTAGTTTTGTAAGTAATGATTATTAAAAATTACCTAATTTATAAAATTGCGAAATTAGGTAATGCAATTGTAATGCTTTGCTATTTAATTATAGATATAATTTTGCTTTGCTATGTGCTATGCCTATTTTATTGTATTTTGTAAGTCTCGAATCGATTAGTAACCTAGCAAACGTCACCCGTTAAGGTAAAACACAACGCCAGAAAAGAAATTGGGCGGTGATTCGTTCATTTCTATTACTGTTGTGTGCAAAATGACCCCGAATTGTCCAAAGGACAGCCAATGTGTGGCGTCGATGGACAGACTCACGAATAGCGCTTAGGCGTGTCTGCTTTGTGCATCGATAGGAGCGAGATAAAATTTCTTTGCACTAAGAGAACTATAGGGTTATCTTTGCGAAATTTTGTCTCGTTCCTATCGATGCCACAATGAACACGCCTAAGCTGCTACTCATGGGTGGGTTTAAAGCCTTCCTAAGCTTTTACGAAACCCTAACGTGTAGCTTCGTGTCAAGACCGATGGATGAAGAGAGGAGGTGGATGTACGATGGATGGAGATCGAGCAGACAACATTGGATGAATGGTATGAGAAGGCCAATGCATTTGTTGATAATGCTTTTAAGCGACCCCAAACCACGACACGGCGTCGTTCATTGCCCTTATGCGGAGTGTAGAAACCGTAGAAAGAGGACACGGTATGATATGGGAATGCATTTATGCAAAAATGGGTTTAAGGCGGTTATAAATCGTTGGGTTTATCATGGTGAGAGTGGTTGTGCTCGTGTCGTCCCTACTCCTCCCGACGAAGGATTTGATGAAGTTGACGAGAATGCAAGATATGATGGATGACTTTGGCTATGATTTTGATGATGAGCGAGCAACTACCACTATGACCGAATTCTTAACCTGTTAGAGTCTTCCAAATGACCTTTGCATGATCAAACCACCGTGACCTCGCTTCTCTATGGTAACACGGATGATGGCTCAAATGCAAGTATAACTTCTCTATCAATTGTTTTGATGAGTTGTTAGGATGTTTAAGCGACGCTTCTGAAGGACACAAGATGCCCCAAGTTGGTACGAGTGTAGAAAACGCTTGCTGGTGCAGGAATGCCTTACGAGAAAATAGACTATTGTCCGAACCATTGCATGTTGTATTACAAAATGAGGCCGCCAAAATGTGTGTGATCATTGTGGGGAGTCGGATATATTGAGATCGTCGACGGTTGTGGAGAAAAGCAGACCAAAGTGGCGAGAAAATCTTTGCGGTACTTTCCGTTAAAAAACGACTCAAAGATGTTTCATTACGGAGGAGACCATGCAGCAGATGAGGTGGCATAAGGAGGGTAACGTGTAAGACCGGTATGATGGTTCATCCGGTGATGGAGAAGCGTGGCAACACTTTGATAGGGTGTATCCGGAGTTCGCAGCGGATCCAAGGAACGTCGGCTAGCACTTGCCATCGATGGCTTCGCCTTTCAATATGATGGCTGCATCATACTCATGTTGGCGATTTTTAGCATTCCTCCAACCTCCGCCTTCAATTACGATGAAAGAAGAGTTCATGTTTCTTTCTTTAATCGTGCTCGGACCAAAGAATCTGGAAAAAATCTTGATTTGTTTATGAGTCCATTGATTGGCGAGTGAAGGAGTTATGGGAAGAGGTGCTCCGACATACGATATAAACGGTTTTCGATTCCGTTGCTCCACACATGAGCAATCAAAACCTGATTTGCGATCGATGAACAATGTGTGTCTTATGCGGGGAGGATGGGGTTGATTATTACGGTATAATCGAAGAGATAATCGAACGGTATTGAAGGCGATAAAAGCTCTCAATAGTTCTATTTAGTTATGCGTGGTTTGATCCATATGATGGCGTTAGGCGTAAACATGATATTGGCTTAGTTGAGGTAAAGCACACTTCCGGACTTAAAGTGTACGATCCATTCATTCTCGCAAACCGTGCGAGCAGTGTATTATCTCCCTATCCATGCCAAAAACCTATAAAAGGCGGTGTTAAGGAAGATTTGAAGTCGTGGTGGGTTGTGTTTAAGGTCCGTCGGCGAGGCAGATTGTTAGACCCAAAGAACCGATGATTACGAAGGTCCAACACAGATCACCGATGAACACCACAATGGTAGTCGATATTGGGTCGGGACTTGACGAATTACAAGCAATTGAAGACCCGGATGTCGAAGAAGAAGAAGAACATGAGGTTCAAGAAGACCCGGATGTCGTGGGATCGTTAAACGAAGATATTATGGATGTCGACGATAATTACTGCTAGATATTATAAATATCCGAGGTTACATGTGCGTACTAAAATATCTTAATTTTAATTATTTATCAAGATTTAAATTATTTATTTGACTAACTATTCTTTAATTTTCATATGCAGGATATGCCGCCGCGCAGGTTCGTCAACCCTCCGCGGCATGCGGAGGAGGAGGAGGAGGAGGAGGCCTCTGAGCCCGGGCAGGAGCTCGCTCTGACTCAGGAGAGTGGAGCGAGTGCGTCCGGGGCTGGAGATAGCCAGGGAGGGTCGTCCTCTCAGGGAGGTAGGAGGAAGAGGGGCCCGAACAGGGTGAGGGCCGCACCGCCTCAGCAGTCTGGACGACCGGCGATCCAGATTGACGGTGACAGGTACATATTTTTGTAGCCAATTACTTCTGTACCATTTTCGAATTGAATTATATAAACCTGTCACATTTTTTGTTTAATATGCAGCAACATGTCTACGGTGGATGTCAACGAGAGGCATCGGCCAGGGCGGTAGCTTGGCACCTGGCGGTACTATCTGGGCTAATAACCCAGATGGGGCAATAAAGACCGACCAACTGGTAGGATGACTCTGAGCTAGCCCGCATGGGATAGCACCGCCATGATCGAGTTATCCGCGAGTTTTGATAAGATACAAAATAACTCGGCTTCATTTATTGATTTTATCTTCTAACTATATCTGCTGTTATATCCTACTTACCGAAGTTACGCTCCGCAGAGGGACTTCATGAGCGGACTTCGCTCTGTCATCGACGGGATGGCGGCAGTCTGAGACATGATGTCCAATGCCCGTGTCTCGGCCGTTCAGAGTATCACGGTGAGTAACCTAACCTCACAATACAATTAAGTTTTATGTGTTCGTTTCTAATTTCCAAATTTTTCATTTTTGTAGGAGACAGAGCAGCAAAACCTCACCGCCAGTGCTGCTTGATTGTACTTGATCGCCGGTCGGTACAACTGTGTCCGCCCTGAGTGGTGTCGGGGACGCTGGGAGGCTATAGGTAGGAAGTGGGACAGCCCAGTGGAAGGGAAGTCCGAGAAGGCAAAGAAGAACGAGGCGTGAAGGATTACAAAACAAACACCGGAGGTGGTCGATCGCACGCTTGGGAAGAAACTGGTAATAAAAAGTTTTTACTTGTCTTCACTTTAGATTTTCAAACTAACACATATCGGTCATATTACAAATTAGTTGGCGAAGACGGGGGTTATGCCTAGCCCGATGGACGTGTGGAAGCAGGCCCACACGAAAAAGGCGCCGCCTGGTGGACAACCGACCTTAGATCCCCATGCTTATCTCCGTTTGGTAAGTGTCGATAGGATTAGTGAATACAACTATATCTGTTTGGTTATTTGTTTGATTTTGACTATCACAACGACATGTAGGAGCGTTATAAGGACGCTTATAGAGAGGAGCACGGGGAGGAGAGCAATCCAGAGGAGGCTCCCCTCGATCCTCATGTGATTCATAAACACATGGGGGGCAAGGCTCACGGGCGCCTGGCGATCGGTGGCGACCACCTACGGTAAGATCTCTTTCGTACACTTGTATATTATGATTGCAAAAGCTCGCTCAGTATTATGCATGTTGCAGGTCTTGAGTATATGCCCGATGTGCGGGCTAGCTAGAGCGGCGGTGAGACCGTCGCCGCTTCGAGATCGCTGCAGAGGAGAGAGCGGCAGAAGAGACACGAGGAGGAGCGGGCCCATGCGGAGAAATGTTAAGGGCGATGCAAGAGAGTCCGAGAGCTGCCTTGAGAGGACTATGATGAGAGGCCCGGCACCTCGGCGTTAAATCATTGAGGTAACACTGATCGCAATTCAATTCTTTTTATAGTGCATATCTTATCATCTCTACTAACGAAATCAAATATATGTGCAGGCGGGTCCAAGTGGTCACGCTGGGCTAGCGGGCAGCTCCTCGAGTCAGTGGGGCTGCGAGGTCCCTACACCGTGCCCGGCCGTGTCACGGTAGCCATCCAAATTTCCTCCAGCACCTATGTTGGGCGGGCGGCTACCCAAGTCTGACGGCACCACCGGCACCCTCGGGACCAGTACCCCTCGTCCCCACACCCAACTACCCGAGCGTCGGCGTCCACGGTTTCGTGATCCAAATGTAAGTCTCCTATGCCAAATCAATATACTATCGCATTGTACATATATCAACTTACTAATTGAAAAATCTCGAAGGGTTCGGGTTCTGCGATGTCTACTCCTCCGTCCCTTCGTGCCACCTACTCGGGGCGACCCGCGCAGGCGGCAGACGGCTCGAGGAACATGGCGCCAACCTCATGGAGCGACTCTTGGGGCGCCACCACGGCGTACCATGATCGATGTTTACTTTATTGTGTTCATGATGTTGATCTTGTCGTTCACGATGTTTGTGAATGTTAATTAGATGTTCGTGAATGTGGATTTTATGTTTGTGATCTTTGTGATGCGATATTTGTGATATATCGAAATTGTCGGAGGTATGTGTATTTGTGAAATCGTGGGAAAATTAAATGCGGGGGACTTTTTTTGGGTTTGCGGGTTTCATTTCTTTCTTCTTGGGTGCGATGCATGTACAAAAATTATTGTGATTTTTACAAATTTTTAAATTTTTTTCCTGTTTTTAAGTATTCTCGACGGCTACACCATGGCCGTCGAGGCAGTTCCATGGCCCGTGCGGGTCAACCACCGTCGCGACCTAGGAAGAGTCTATCACGGCGGCCATAAGCCGTCGTGAATAACCTCCATGGCCCACCCGAGGAGCCGTCGTTCCTGGCGATAAAATCTCGGCGGCTATTGGCCGTCGTGACTAACTTGTGGGATGGGCCTCGGGCTGAGCGGCACCTTAAGAATAATCTCGGCGGTTTTAGGCCGTCGAAAAGCACCCAAAGTCACGTCGTGCTGCCCGAGCCATGTATCTCGGCGGCTGGTTTTAGCCGTCGGGAAAGTTAAATAACGACGGTGAGTTGTCGAGAAAGACCGTCTGTCTCGGCCGTGCTATCTCGGCACCAAATCTCGGCGGCTAGCCGTCGAGATATTTCTGTCTCGACGGTTTTCCTCTCTTTATCGACGGCTCTAGCCGTCGAGAATTCCAGCGATTCGCGTGGTGTATTTCATTGGTTGTGTCGGGGATTAGATCACGGCCCATTGCCATGGCCCACTCCCTGACGGCCCAATCGAACAGCCTACCAGGGCCCAGCTCCCTGAAAGGTTCTATCGAGCCCATGTGCATCTGCCGAAACGACCCTTGGCCGCACGATGCATAATGGCCTAGGAATCGTGTTTGAGTCCGTCTCGAACAAGAGTTCTGCACGGCTGCGTGAAGACCCGGACGTGGTTTTTCGGATTGGATCAGGAGTCGTGATCCCCAAGATTAGGAGATTATCTTATCTACCGTGGGTTGTATTTGGCATGTATGAGTTCGTTGCGATCTCGTAGTTAGCCTGGCCCGATATTCCCTCGGTAGGTCGGTTTGCTCCGTACTATATAAACAGGGCCCCTACGGCGTTTAGAGGGACCTTAGTCATAAGATTTTCGCATACTACTCGCCGAGACCTGCTGATCTCGCCGAGTTCCACCTTGTAATCCTCTTTGATATAAAGAAAGGTTTGGGCGTGGGGCTATTATCTCTCCGAGAGGCTGAACCGGGATAAAACCCACATCTCTGTTCGTTCTTTGTTCGTGGTTGTTCGGCGTGTCTCCTATCTCCTCCTTGAAGAATCTTGGTTGACTTGGGTCGATATCCCAACCGTCGACAGCTGGCGCCGTCCGTGGGGACACGCAGATCGAGCATGTCGAACTCAGTCAGCGATACAGAGATGCTTCCTGAGGGCTACGGCTCAGAAGGACAGGATGTCTCATCCCCTGTCGGTTCAGATCGATCTTTTCGGTCTCGAACACTTTCCGTATCTGGGACGGAGGTCCCTGCCTATATGGCAGAGATAGCCGCAGATCGCACTCCCGTCATTGACGATGACTACGGAACCGATGATCTTTACGACGGTTTAGATCTATCGGATTACAGGGCTATGTCGGTAGATTCTACCTGTGGAGACACCGCGATGACACCGTCTAGCGTACCTTCGCATGGCCCCCGCAGCATTAACATGGCCGATGTAGGAACCTCTGAGAATCCTACACGGGCTGTGGCGGCTGGCGAGGCCGGGCCGGTTAACTCTGCCCGGCAGCAAGATGAGGTTGCGCTGGCTGCTCACGAGCAAGACGTCATTCGCCGCAGCCTCGATACCTCTATCAATCAGACTTTGGCACGGTTTCGCGACCGGTGTAAGCGGCAGCGTCGCGACCCACCTCGCGTGCCGGCGCCAAGTCTCCGGCGAAGCTTCCTGTTGGGTCAATTCCCGCGTGGCCGGACTCGGTCGGGCGAAACACGGATGGTTCAGGGATCCCAGGACCCATAGATCAGAGTCGGGAACGGCTCGAAGCTATAGCAACGGTCCTCAGATCCACCAATCAAGCTGACCTCGCCCGTATGGGCGATGCCGTTGCGTCTAACCTAGAGCGAGTGGCTGAAGGCCTAAAGACTCTAGGAGAAGTCAACAACTCATCCAGGCAGCATAGCCAAACTGCCCGGAATGACTCGGACAGCTCTGATCGATCGCGTGACCCTCGTCACCATCGAAAGATCACTGTCCATGAGCAGGCTACCCGTGGTCGCCGTCGCTCGCCGAGTCCTCGTAGTCATCGCGACAACGAGGGCAAGCGCGCCGCGATGACCCGCAGACGGTCCCCGCGTGAGGAGCGCGTCGTCGCGACCACGAGGAAGGAGCGTGGTGGTTTGTCTCGGAGAGAGTTTCTCCAGGCCGAATCATCCCATTCAGCAGGAGCTCCTCCGCGCAACAGGACCAACGTCTTCTCAAGAATAGGTTCTGCCGGGGAAGGTGGCCGATCATATGTTTTGGGCTGCAGGGCTTTCTCTGACGAGCTTCGGGCTGTCCGGTGGCCCTCAAAGTTCAAGCCCGATCACATGGAGAGGTACAATGGGACTCGAACCCGAGGAATTCCTTTCCATCTCGCTTCACGCCATCATGGCGGCGGGGTGACGAGCTCGTTATGGCTAATTACCTCCGACCGTCCTTGAGGACGCCGCTTTCGAACGTGGGCTGTTCAATCGGCGGGAGGGTTCCATCACTCATGGAACCCGGTGTGTGACGCTCGATCGCTAATTTTCGGAGCATTACGTGCGTCTGGCAAGGAGGATGATCTGCACCGGATGATCCGGATGAGCGGGAGACCCTCCGCAACCGTGAAGCGTTTCATTAAGATCCGCAACACGATCCGAACATCTCGGATTAATCTGTTGTCGCGCCTTCAAAAGCGGAGTCATGACGGCGGCTCACCCAGATCTCGAGATCAATGAGACTGGACCGCCAACGACCTGTTCAAAGCGGTGATCGCTATGCTGTGGCGAGCGCGTTGAAGACTAAAAAGGCGTTTGACAAGGCGGTGCCGCCCCACTGGTGTGGATGAGAAGAAGAAGAGCAGCAGCAACCCTGGTGACAAGAAGTCCCAGAAGAAGAAAAATAAAGGTGACGCGAACAATACCGTCGCCGGTATAGATCGCGCACCTCCTCCCAAGGATGGGCAGAAGAAGCCCAACAATAACTACAAGGGCAACAAGCCTGCTCAGGAAGGCGGACAAGACAAGAAAGGTCCAACCGACCGATTTTGCAAGTTCTACCAGCACTACGGGCACGATATATGTCATTGCAGAACTTGGGCCGCAAAGATCGAAGACTTCTACAACGGCAAGGGCCCAATGCCCTCCCTGCCCGAACAAGGTGATGCCGGTAAGGCCAAGCGCCAAACCGACGATGGTGATCGGGAAGATGATGATGAATATCAAGAACCAGTGAACCATATCGCCGTCATCTTCGGCGGCTCCTCGGCTTACACCTCTCGACGTAGCCTCAAGAAAGCTGCTCGGGAGGTCCACAACGTTGAAAAGGCAAAACCTCACCCTGAATCGATGAAGTGGACCGAGGTCCCCATCTCCTTCTCTCAGAAAGATTGCCCCACTGGGATGACCAAGCCTCAGCGGCTCCCACTGGTGGTCGCCCCGACCATCAGCAACGCAAGAGTTGGCCGTGTCCTAGTAGACGGCGGGAGCGCTTTGGACTTGCTTTCTGCTAAGGTCTTGGACGAGATGCAGATTCCTCGTTCTAAGCTGAAGGAGGTCGCAATGCCCTTCTACGGAATCGTTCCGGAGAAGTCGCAAGCCATTAGGCGAGTTGTCCCGCCGATTACCTTCGGCAACCCACGCAACTTCCGGACAGAGTTGATCACTTTCGACGTGGTCGACTTCCCATCCGCGTATAACGCGATCTTGGGCAGGCCATCTCTTGGTAAGTTCATGGCCGTGTCCCATCATGCATACCATTGCGTCAAGATACCAGGTCCTAACGGTGTAATCACGGTCAAGGGCAATTACAAAGCTGCTCTGGATTGCGACGAGCAGTCCCTCGCCCTGGTCGACCAGCTTCCTCCGCGCGGTCCTGAAGTTCCGCAGACCAAGTCTGCACGCCCTAGGGTCTCCCTTCAGCCAGGGGGAGAAACTAAGGAAGTTCCGCTGTCCCTTGATGATACTTCCAAGACAGTTCACTTGGGGGCCAATCTGGACCCCAAATAGAAAAGCGAGCTCATTGCCTTCCTCCGAGCTAATGCAGATGTGTTTGCACAGGAGCCATCGACATGCCCAGAGTCCCAAGGAGGTCATCGAGCACAAAGCCGGTTGTCCGTGGGACAAAAGCTCGCTCGCCGGAAGCTTCGTCGCTTTTCAATTCAAATAGGGATCATCAAAGATCGACAGCAAGCCGCTTTCATTCTTTGGGTTCATTCGCGAGGTTGATCACACCGAGTGGTTAGCCAACCCCGTCATTGTAAAGAAGAAAGGCGGCAAGTGGAGGATGTGTGTCGATCACACAGATCTGAACATTGCTTGTCCTAAGGACAATTTCAGCGCCTCGTATTGACCAAACTAGTCGATCGACTCTGAGCGCCACTCTGAGTTTTTGGATGCTTACTCGGTTATCACCAAATAAGCATCTCCCGAGGATGAAGAGATGACCGCCTTCATCACCCCTTCGCACTTTACGCTATACTCGACCATGTCTTTCGGTCTGCGCAATCTTTGGTGCCACGTTCGGTAACAATGGAAGACTTTCCCGAGCAATGCTGAAAAACACGGAGGTCTATGTCGACGAGATAGTTGTAAAGAGCAAGTTTGCTCGGATCATGTAAAAGACACGGCCGAGACTTTTCGTAATCTCACGGGCATCGAATAAAATTAAATCCAGAGAAGTGTACCTTTGGTGTTCGATCGGAATGTTGCTAGTTATATTTTTGGTTCGCAAGGTATTTACGCCAACCCTGAAAAAATCGAGGCCATTGAAAATATGCGAGCTCCAACTACCGTAAAGGAAGTACAGAGCCTCACGGGCGGATGGTTGCTCTAAGCGATTTATTTCCGTCAAAGCGAACGCGGGCTGCCCTTCTTTAAGGCCTGCGCAAGCACAATGGTTTCGAGTGGATGTAAGAAGCCGATAGATCCTTCCAAGATGCGAGCGATACTGTCCAACCCTCCGTCTTGACTACCTGCGGCATGGCGGCAGCTCTGCTGTACCTAGGTTGCACGCCACAAGCGGTGGCGGGTCTTGACGGTCGAAAGGGAAGGCATCAACGACCAATCTATTACGTGAGCGAGGTACTTCACGGATCAAAGGAGCGCTACCCTGAGGTCCAGAAGCTGCTCTACGCCTTGCTCATGTCCTCTAGGAAGCTTCGCCACTATTTCGAGGCACATCAAATACTGGTCCCGACCACGTTCCCTCTGGGAGAAATTCTACTGAACAAGGAATCCAGCGGACGTATAGCCAAGTGGGCAATGGAACTAGCCGAGTTTGATCATTATTCTTGCCGAATCGCTATTAAGTCACGTGTCCTAGCCGACTTTGTCGCTGAATGGACTTGCCCACCCAAATCGAGTGAAGCTCCCGAGCAACCCGATGAACCCCCATGGACCATGTTTTTGATGGCTCGCGCCTTTGGAAACTCGGGGCTGGTTTTGTTCTCATCTCCTCAAGGAGAGCAACTCGATATTCTATCCAACTACACTTGGCGACTAACAACGCTGCGGAGTACGAAACCCTCGCGGGACTAAGCGTGCAAGTCGCTCGGTGTCCAACGGCCCGATCGTGAAGGAGATTCACGCTTGGTCATCAACCAGTGAACAAGGAGTATCGGTCTGCGATGACTCAATGGCGCGATACGGTTGAAGTGAGGAAGTTGGGCGGCACTTTCGATTTTTCGAGGTGCTCTTCGTGCCCAGGAAGGACAACTTCCTGGCCGACCAGCTATCCAAGTATGGATCCTCGCGAGAATCTGCTCCAGCAGGGGTGCTCGTCGAGCACCTTCACAAGCCCTCAATCACGTCTCCGGACGAGGCAACAGAGACAGGTGGTGTTGTCTCCGTTATCGAAGCGGTGCGCGGATCGGACAACGCCATTTGTCCGGTACCTTGCAGATGGGACCCTGCCCGACGACGAAGCCGAGCGTTCCCGGCTTATAAGGCGTGCTGCTCCATACAAGATTGTGGATGGCATCCTTTACCGTCAAGGTGCTCTGGGAGTTCTCTCCAAGTGCATCTCGCAACAGGAGGGTGTGTTCCTTCTTAGGGACATACGAGGGTGCTCGTGGCAACCACGCCTCCTCGAAACTCGGTCGGCAAAGCGTTTACGCATAGGCTATTATTGGCCCACTGCGTTACAAGATGCCCGGGATATCGTGACTAAGTGCAAGGCTTGTCAATTTCACGCCCGGAAGGCACACAAGCCCGCCAAGAGCTCCAAACAATCCCCCATCTTGGCCTTTTTCCACATGGGGTGCATGTCTGCTCGGCCCATTCCTAAGGGGTATAAGGGCTATACACACCGCTTTCGTCGCCATAGACACTTTTACAAAGTGGATTGAGCGAGCAGTGTGTCGCCTCTTCACGCCAAAACGCAGTATGCGCTTCTTTAAAAGCAACGTGGTTACGCTTTGGGATTCCCCACAAGTTGATCACGGATAACGGTACCCGGTTCGAGCGAGCTATTCCAGCAATCTGCGACAATTTGGGCACCAAGGTCTGTTTACCTCGTGGCACATTTACTGAGCAATGGAAGCGGTCGGCGAGCTAACGGACGAGATAGTCCAGGTATTAAGCGGCGGGTATTTGCTGCTCTCGGCGAGCACACAACAAGGTTCGGTTGACGAAGTTCCTTCCGTCCTCCAGGCGATCCGCATTCGGCCACCGGCGGCCGGAGAAACTCCTTTCCAATTGGTCTATGGTGCGAAGCCATCACGCGCACGAAATCGTACTCGGTTACGCCTCAAGACGAGCTCGATCAACTTAGTTGACGATGAGCAAGAGCGCCTCCTCGATCTCGATCTCCTCGAAGGCACACGCGACCGGGCACAAGTCAAAATGGCGCGCTACCAGCAAGATCTTCGCCGGCACGCTGCCAAGTCAGTTCGACCAAGGGTTTTGAAGGCGGGCGACCTCGTTCTGCGCCGTGTCCAAAACCTGTCCAATGCCAACAAGTTAACTCCTCGTTGGGAGGGCCCGTTCACGGTTGTTCATTCTCGCCATGGAACCTTTGGTTCGTCTGCTTCACTTGGCACAGGATAGGGGAGTGTTTCAGCCTATTCCTCACAATTTAGGTGGCTTGCGGATCTCCCTTTACGCGGATGACGTCATGGTGCTCATCAGGCCGGCTGTGCATGAGGCGCATGCGATAAATCGAATTTTTAGCACCTTCGAAGGGGCCACAGGTCTGGCGGTCAATTGGAACAAGAGCGAGGTCTTTCCAATTGGTTGTGACCAACACGTTGAGGGTTGGTTGCAAACTGAAATTCCCGCGCAAATCAAAAGTTTCCCTTGCACATATTTAGGTCTACCTCTCAAGCCCACAAAACTGAAGAAGCAGGAAGAGATGTGTCTTGTCGAAAAGGTCAGGCGTAGATTGTCGGTGGAAGGCAAATCTCCTTTCAAGGAAGGTCGCTTGTGCTGGTCAACTCCGTCCTCACTTCCTTGATTGTGTATCACATCATGGTTTTTCGCTTAAGTGGTTGGGCGACTAAGAAGATTGACAGGATCAGGCGAAGCTTCCTCTGGAGTGGACAGGCAGAGTGTTCTGGTGGAAGGTGCCTGGTTAATTGGGCAACGGTATGCAGGCCAAAGGAGATAGGGGTGGGCGTCAAAGATATTGGCGCTTGGTAGTGCTTTGCGCCATTGCTTTGGCATGAGTGCAACTCACCGCTAAGCCGTGGGCAAGGAGGCTAACGTATGGACCCACAGCTGATTACACGCTCTTTCGTGCTGCGACTCGGCTTACGTTGGGAGATGGCGCTACGGCCTCCTTCTGGAACTCACCTTGGTTGAATGGCTGTTCCCCATGTGAGGTGGCGCCGAGTTGCTACAGGCTTATACAAAGAAAGGACATTTCCGTCCAGCAGGCACTGACGAATGGGAGTTGGATGCTACCTCTCACAGCAATTTCAACGTCTCAGCGAGTTCGCGAGTTCGCTGCGTTCTTTGGACAATGGTGCGGCGGCTTCGCCTTGACACGAGGCACGCCGGATTGCGCGTTCGTTGGGCGTTCACTAATTCAGTAGCTACTCGGCCACTCTGCGTATCACATTGATTCATTGGATCTATGAGGATCATGAGTACACTCGCATTTGGAAGGCAAAGGTGCAAAAGAGGTGTCGTTTCTTCTTTTGGACTCTGCTTTCGAGAGAGCTTTACTGCGCAGATCGTCTTGTTGCTCGAGGGTGGCCGTGTAACCCTCGTGTGTTCTTTATGTCGAAGAGAGACTCACAACCATCTTTTTGGGATCTGTACCTTCGCCCAAATAGATTTGGTGTGGTATGGTGAGTTCGTTCCATTTCACCAAAGTACATGAGCCAACATTAGCTCTATTGGTTCTGGTGGGGCGGGCTTCATGGAGGCAAGGTCGACAGACCAGACGAAAGATGGCATCATAATCTCCATATCTTTGGCATTTATGGTTGGAGCGGAATGCTCGTATCTTTCGACAAGAGGATTGTTGGCGGACGATGTGTTGACGAAGATTAGAGGACATTTGTTGGTAGTCTAGGCGGGCATTGCGGCTGTAATCTTGGTGGTTTGGGTGTGTCTTTGTACTAAGTTGTGAACTGCTGTCCGTTTTTCCTTCTATTCAATTAAGGCAACTCGCCTTTCTTCGAAAAAAAAAATTTAGGTATAGTTCTTTTGAGTTGATCTGAACGGCTGAACAGCTGAAATGACTGAATTTCGAGAGCTTGTCGAAGTAGTCTCGAGATTCGAATCCATTTTGTTTGACTTGGTTTTTAAAGCGTTAGGACACATCTTCAAAACAGCGAAAAACAAACTCAACAAATTTAAAGCATATGTCTTTTCAAAACATAGATAAGTCATTAAGCTGTTAAGCCGTTAAGTTGAAAAAAACAGGACCTTATTCTGACCACTTCTTCATCAAGGAGCACACCACGAAGAGAGTTCTACGAGGTGAACTAGGTGTTTATCAACAGCGAGCTCCAGTTTTGTGGTGTGATAACTTGGGTGCCAAGAATCTATTTGTGAACCCAATCTTCCATGCCAGAACTAACCATGTGGAGGTTGATTTTAATTTTTTGCGGAATGAGTGGCGAACAAGGCGCTGGACATCAGGTTCATTCCGTCAATAGACCAAGCTAATGGTCTCACCAAGGCGATTTCTGTGTCAGACTTGTCACGTTTTCGCAACAATCTCAATCTGTCCCAAGATTCATGTATCTGGCATTTCTGTGGTGAGTATTTATAGGAGTACTGTAACCCCCTCGGTTGAAGGTGCGGCACATCAATCTGTGTTCCTGGTTCTTGTTACTTCTATAAAAGTTTATAGAATGTCTCTTAAGCAGAATTTAAGCAGAATTTAGTGGCCCATTTCCCACCATCCGGTCCAATAAGAGCCCATTTTGGTCTTTCCGATCACGAGTTCCCCCTGCCGAGTGTACTCTACTCAACAAAAAAAACTGTCTTGAGTGCTGAATGACCTATAATTAATTAATCCTATACGAACAAAGCCACAATTTATGCTAGACTTGCATTTTGTGCTGATGATGCCTCCTACACCACATCTATATTAGGAACTATGCGCCGGATCCATATTTGGTTTGCCAAATGTTTAGTGACCACAGAAAGTGCAACTAGCAATTAGAAACACCAAGAGACAAGTCACGGCCGGTGGTTGGGCACTTGGTTTCTTCCTCTAGACGATGACATTCTAACAGATACACATAACAAACTTCTCACAATCCCTCACTTACTGGAACCGAACAGCTTGTGTGGCCTGGCTTTCCTTGATAAAAAAGAATTCTCTGTTTATAGATTGTTTTGGATGCCTCCATTAATGTCTAAGAATCTGATGTATGAACCGTTAACAAAGACATCCAGGATGGGAATTAAACCCAAAGAAGTTGGTTGATTTAAAATACCACTCAGGCTGATCTAGAAACATCAAACATGTGCACTGCTGATTAGTAGAGCATCACAACTAGCAATGCGTTAGTAATTTGAAAATCTCTATGCATGAAATGTATCTGCAGACATTTGTTGTAGTTCTTGCAGACTTGTTTGGCACCTGAATATTGCCCGAGATGCACATTGACTCCGATGTCTAGTTCATGCCACAGTTCCAGAAGATACAAGCAAAACACGTGATCAGGTATATCATATATGTTTGCCATGGTACCTTGGTGGTCCAGAATACAGCCAATTAGATATAGTAAAAATAACATCATAGTGATAGCTACAAACATTTCACTGGAACGAATCTATCTACTGGTGAAGTGGTGATACGATGCAAAGCAGAATAGCAGATTATGGCCCTCTTTGATTCTCTGTTTAGTCTAGTTTTTGCTGTAGTTGGAAAAATTGACAGGTTTAGTTTAGTTCAGTCTAGTCATTATGACATTAGTCCGAGAATGCAAGCTCCACTTGTAGCGGAAGTTTAGTCATTATGACATTAGTCCGAGAATGCAAGCTCCAGTTCTGCAAGTTGTAACCCACGCACCATTGGACCACAGGTCCACAGGTTTTGATCACACTAAATGTCATTAACGAATTTGTACGAGCAACGCTCATTCAGTGGAGCATATAATCAATGGACCAACTTCACAACCACCACATCAGATACCTTCAGCTCAACATGAAACAACTAAATAATTTTTTTACATCCCAGCAGAGCTACAGAATTGCAGCTACAGATCAGCAAGGTTTCATCAGGGAATCTGATGCATGAGCTATGTATTATATATCACTATCACAATATCGAACACATACATAAGCATACACACAACTGAGGTGATGAATTTGCAAGAATTAACAACACTCAGCTACTTGCTAGGGATCTTACGAATGAACGTCGCCACCAGACCTGGAAGGCCTTCATTAGGTTTGGGCATTCCCGGCCTTGCCCACTGAAAGCTTCAAACCACTCCATGAACAACACCTGCTGCTGCTTCAATGTGAGTGTCAACAACGCTTGCCCAATTCCTTCCTCCAGCATTGTCAGGTTGAGACCTTTTGGGCACTTCCTGAGCCAACCGAAATCTATCAGCATTGGCTTGAACCAGGCCTGAAAGATGCTGAACCTTTTCTCCCTGGCACAATGGAGCTTCCCGCTCCCCATGGCGATAAAAATTGTGGCTGAAATACGACTAAGCTCATAGCGTACCATCGGTGACAACTGCTTATGGATACTACTGAGGGTCTTCTGATTGGCCCATAAATCTATAAACTCCTCTCCCAACTGCTTGTCTATTAGAATCTGCAGCAACCAGTTGAGGTTTTCAACTTGCTTGTAGATACTCTCAAGTGGCCCTTTTCCAACTGAAATGGTAGTTTGGTCAAAAGGGCCCAGATTCAAGGTTTCTTCAAATAATTCCACAAGACGGTTCAAGCAAGAATGACAGATAGAGTAAATGCTCCTTTTGTCCAGCTCTTTAACACCCTTTATGTAGATAGAAGTCTTGGATAAGATACCATCCACTAGAGTCCGCAGCTCCTTACGGGCATTATTGTTGGTCCCCTTTGTGATGGAATCTATTAGTTCAACTACCAGTTCTGCGGATGAGGTGGGCTTTTGTGGTAGTAACCTTGCTAGAAAATCTTTCGAAGCTGCTCCATTAGAAGAATAATGAGAAAACAAGCTCTTAATTTTCTCCTCTTCTGGCTCATTCCATGGGACAGCCTCAAGATATTTTAGACAGTTGTTAACTCCTCTGTCAAACATAAGTGAGAAGGATACCTGAGAAATTTGTTTAGGCATTACGAAAAACATGTCGACAACAAGTTAAGACCAACTCAAATTTGTAGAGAAGCATTAAAAAGTACATACTAAAGTAGTAAAGCTAATGCAACAATGGAATGGACCTCTGCACAAAACTAGATTTTACAGTATTCAGTTGAGTCTACAATTAAATATTTCTTATTTGAAAAGCCATTCATTGCTAGCCCTTGCAAAGTTCATATGAGCACATTTCAATGTTACATATATGAGCAGCATTATTTCTGTTCCACAAGAATGCAGGAACTCGTTTTTTTAGTGCAATACCTCTTTAGTATGACGCAACAATGCAATCCCATCACACAGTAGTGAAGATCCCAACAATGAGGTAGCCAGTTTGATTTCTTTACATGAAAACATGAAATATTATACTTTCTAGAAAAGTAGATTCTAATAAAGCAGATGAAATCATGATTGAAAAACAGTACATGCTACTACTATCATGTCTTCGCCAGGTGAAACTATGAAACTAAAGGAAGTATATCTAGTATCATCCTAAAAACACCGCAAAAAGGGTTTCCATTCTCAAGAGAAGGCATGCAAACTAGTGACAGAACTGATGGAATTTATCTCATTATCCCTGACTGAGAAATTGTCCCACAAGAAATTTTGAGATACATAATCATTTTTTAAGGGATACATAATGTATGATATTGATTGTCTCATCAGATGGCTGCCTGGCAGCATGCAACTGTTGCAGTTAATGCATGATTGCAGCTGGTTCCATAGCCTGGCTCTTTAAAATAGGAATCCACATAATGCAAGCACTCTTATTCCATGATGGCAGGAATTGAAGATAGTGATACTTAACTAATTCATAGCTCTTATTTTACAGAAGACCATACAAGTGCCAACACCAACATAAGAGTTCTAGTATTTCATAGTGTGTGGTGCGTTATATTACAAGGTACATAATTCATAGATCAAACTCTTCAAATTAAATAGAATATTTATATGGTTTAGTCCACTTTTTCTTGCAATAAATCATGGAGTCCCGCTATTTATAATTTCGTAAAACAGGCCCAACAACTTTAAAAAGAAACAAGTTTTAGAAAGATCAACAATTAATCAAGATAACATTGTCAATTGTACATGTATCGCTAAACATAAACTTCGGTGGAGCAAACAGGATGCACTATAATCGTAGAAACAACAGAAGTTACCGCTTTAAATATTGCAGGGGAAAAAAACTTCTGATGTGTTTGAATAAATCACAGAAATTCCTAAGTACAAATAAGTTTGATTAGGTAATAAAAATGAACATTGACAAAAAGCTAGAACAAATTACAACGAAACATTGCCATTAATTATAGTACGCAAAAACAACGAATGTAAAATTGAACACAAAAATGTAAGAATATATTTTTTCCAGACCCAAAAAATAATTATAAAAATTAACATATAAAATGAAGTATGGAAACAGAAGTAGAAAATTGACATCGAGACAAATGAAAATTGACGAAAGAAAAGAACCAATAATATATGAAAGGAAAAATATATAAAAAAATGTGTGGTCTAAGATGAGGGACAAAATAGAAAGTATCAACTTTAAAATTCATATAAATGGAGATGTTCCAAGAAAATAAATTGGGGGTATAACTCCAGAACTAGAACATTGTCATTTTATTGCAATCAATCTATTCCTTTTATTTTTGTATATTCTTTTATTAGTTCTGTCCCCCTTTCCTATTTTTCTTACAATTTACCAAAGGGGTGGCGTGTCATTCCTGGATGCTAACAGTTACAGTTGCCCAAAAGCTCAATGAACAAAGAAATTGTTGAAGCCAGATATACGATGATTAATTTACAATGTACTCAACTACGTAGCTCAAAAGCTAGAACTGAGAGTCGATCATTCTATTAGTCGAAAGGAGCACCACACATTCGATCATCAACAATCAAACCATACAACCTAATGGTGCAAACCAAATCACAAGCAATGTTACCAATTTGTAACTCATCAGAGTAACATACCACAGCATAACTTGCGATTTTTCGTAAGCTAGGGCAAATCATGAACAAAATGTAGATACAATCATTAAGTTAAAGGTATAATAAACTTGCACGTAAATCTACCAGCAATTAACACAAATGCAACCTTTCTCTATTACCAAGAGTCCAACAGATGCATCGTCCTATCAGAGAGCTCACCTCAAGCACGCCAATGGCGCGCGCCACACCGACGCGGGCTAGCCGCCTCATCGCTGAGGCCTCGTCATCGTCTTCCAACATCAATTCCACAGCCTCCCTCACTGCATCCACCTCTACCTTTCCTTCTAACGCCACCTCGCCGCCGCCGTCTTCCCTGAGATGGTTCGCCACCATCTTGCTCTCCCTCCGCAGCCTCTCCACCTCATCCACCTCCAAGATCACGCCTTTGGCCACAAGTCGGAGACGCAGTGTCCTCCTCTTCTTGTCCACCGCTGGTGGAGGAGGCGGCGGCGGCGATGGAGGCAAGGGAGGCAGCGGGCACTCGGTGACAGACGACAGCCGCGCGGAAGCATGCGCCGCGGTGGCAGAGGACGGGTCGTCGATGGGGGAGACGCGTCCGGGGGACCGGATGCGGCGGGACAGCGGGGCGGCCGGCTTGGCCTGCGGCGGCGCGGGGAGAGGGCTCCGGCGAGCGGTGGAGAGGGGGTCAACGCCGAAGGAGCAGCACCACGGCTGCCGCGGTGGTGGGGGCTTGCGGCGGGTCCGTCGGCGGTGCGCCGCTGCCGCCGGCGAGGCGCTCGTCGTCGGCATTGGACGGTGAGCGGTGGCTGGGTTGGCGTCTCGTAGGAGGCGGAAGAGAGGGAGTATTATTATGTAGGTGTGAGCTGTGCCTGTGTGAGGAGTTTATGTGGCGGTATTTGCTAGGCTGCACCAACAAGTGCGCCCCAAGGAGAGACGTACAGTGCAAAACTGTAAGGACATGTTTGGAAGCAAGTATTTTCTTAGTTTTTACTCCCTCCGTTCGTATTTCCAGGTCGTTCTAGGAAATATCAGAGAAATTAACTAACTTAGTGAATGGTCATTTCTGCCCCTCGCTCAATTTCAAATTTGAAAGCAACTGCCCTTCGGCGAGGGAGTAGCCAGCGAGTCGCACGAGTCTTCATCCCGAACGAGTGGCATCCTCGCCGCCGGCCGCACGATCTGCATCCTCTCCGCCGGCCGCCCCACCGCCTGTCGCCGGCTGCGCGCATGACTCGCCCGCACTGGAGCTCCTCCCGCCGGCCTCCCGCACTGGAGCTCCTCCTACCGGCTGCCTTCACTGGAGCTCGTGACGTCATTCTCCCGCAATGGAACTCCTCCCGCCGGCCGCCGCACTGGAGCTCTCCCTCGCCGTGATCCACCGCATCGCAGCGACCCTCACGTTGCAGAGCTTGCCATCGAGGCTTCTCAGATGGTTGTTGGCGACGCCGCCGGAGGGCACGAGACGACGGACCTCCCCGGCCACCTGCCCTCTAGCTCTCGCCAACAGGGGCAATTTAGGAAAAGGAAAAATGGATTGAACTGTTGGATATAGGAACGACCTATAAATGGGCAAAAATGAGGGAGCTCAGAACGACATGTAAATACGAACGGAGGGAGTACATAATAGTACTATGGTTTCTAAGAATAATACGATATTTTATACCATGTGGTGTTTGGTAGCCATGTAAAAAAGTTTGTTTTGAAAATCATGGTTTGGGCAAAACCATGTTATTTTTGGAGTATTGAAAACTCCAATCCAAACTAAGGCCCTGTTTGGAAGCAAAGTTTTTTAAAATCATAGTTTTACAATATTATGGTTTGCTAATTATTTTATCAAAATACCATGGTTTTATCAAATCTCAATAAAAGCATGGTATTTTTGGAACTACGAGCTGTTTGGTTGTAAAGTTTTTTTATCAAAGTATTGACCATAAGCAAGGAAGAGAAGTGAAAACTTTAGTTTGGATTGAAGTTTTAAATACTCCAAAAACACCATGGTTTTGTCCAAACCATAGGTTTTAAAACAAAGTTTTTTACGTGGCTACCAAACACCTTATGGTATAAAATACCATGGTATTATCATAAACGATGGTATTGTCTAAAAACTATGAAAATACTTTGCTTGCAAACAAGTATTATAGTTTTCACTTCTCTTCCTTACTTATGGTCAATACTTTGGTAAAAAAACTTTACAACCAAGCAGTTCTTAGTTTTAAGGAATAACATAGTTTCATTGAGATTTGATAAAATCATGGTAATTTGATAAAGCAATTAGCAAACCATAGTATTGTAAAACTATGGTTTTAAAAACTTTGCTTCCAAACATGGCCTAACACAATTTACAAATATATTTTGGAAATAAAATTTGTGCCTTTGGCTATCGTGTTTATGTTACAGCGATAATTTAGCTACTAGAATTTGCAGGTATGTACTATAGTCGATGTTTACCACGCCAAATCTAGAGTGTCATTGTTTCATTCACTATGCAGAGTATATATTATCTTTTTTTATTTGGATGTTAGTGCTCTGTTATTTTTAGCTGGTAGGGGTTGTTTCCAACTTCCAAACAAAGTATCTTTTTATCTTCTTTTGCCTTGTAACCTTGAAATCGGTTAAAATAACCGCAATGCATCTACGTTCTAATGTGTCTTTGTCTTTGTAGTTTGTACATTGGTATATGCTATGTTTATACATTGCGTGGAGTGGCAGCTAACATAGATTCCCTCAAGGAATGGATGATGTATCTTGATACACATTGATGTAATATTAAGATATCTTTGAGGAATGATCGATACGTTCTAAGAAAAAGGCAAATGTGTCTTAAATCTTATACGTATTGTTTTGGTATACCTATAGCAGGCATGGACAAGGTCTTAGATATTACTCACTCAAAGATACAACTTTGGCCACTAATTATCATTGCGATATATTTATAAAATGCACAAAATATGATACTTTTGAAGTGTTTTTGAGACGAATATATATAAGATTTTCATGCATCTAACCCAAATAGTTCAAAATATTTACACAGATAAAGTTTCAAGCTTTGAATTATAGCATGTTTAAAACGTCTACTCCTTGTGATACGAAAGGAGTATATTAGTTTAATAACAGAGAATACGAAGATAGTATATTATTTTAATAACAAAGAAGCCATACCTCATTTCTTTAATAAGATGGGTATGTTCAAAAAAAAAATTTCACGGGCTCTAGTTTGTATATTATCTAGAGAAGAATGGTTAAAACAGATTAATGGAAATAATACTCTATTTTAGGTTCGAGAAAAAATCGATATATTGTCAAGATGTTCCTAGAATTTAAATTATAATGTTTAGATAGAAAATAGCATATTTTTGAATGTTAAGATAAGAACTAGCATATTTTTTAGCGAACCTTGAAACAATGATTTGGTTTGTATTTGAAACCTAAAACATACTTGTATTCGTAGTGTTTAAAAGTTAGATCGTCTCTGATACAACATCGCACGTAACCGTAGACAAGCATGATATAAATGAAAGTTTTTATCACCTATGCTAACATGGTACGTGCGTGGGTGGGTGGGGGGTGGTGAGCGTAGCATTTTTGGCTTCGGGGGCGTGCTGCTCATAAATAGTCCTACGGGAAGAGCGGGAAGCAAAGCTGCCGTTGCAGCTTTCGTGCGCAACGGCATGATTTCCTCCCGGTTCCTCTCGCCTTTCATTCCTTGGTTTAACAAGCGGCAAACCTCCATGCTTTGGCGCTAATCCCTCCTCCTCCCCACGCCATGGTCCATGTCGATGCAAGCTTTCGGCACGGTAATTTCCACTGGCAAAATGAAGTTTACCGGAGCGTAATAACGTTCTCACACCGCCGCCGCCGCATGCAGCAGCAGCAGCAGCAGGAGCAGCAAGGGACACGGATCACGTTTGAAACACGGGAGTGTTTCATAGAAATTTCACCGAGAACGACCGTTCAAATTCTGAAACCTGGAACGACAATAGACGGGCTTGCATATTGTTGCATCGACGCAAACGACGGGGAGGAAGCTAATTAGGCTTGCTTGTTAATTTACGCGCCAAAACCCAAAAGGGCACCGTGTGGTAGGCGTAGGACTGTAGGAGCCCGTGATAGGCGGGCGAACGAGAGATGTCTATGAACAGTTTATAGGTTCTACTGTATTAAAATATGTTTCTCTCAGGCCACAAGCTCAAAGTAACTTATTATGCTCGACTAAATATCTAATTTACCTTTTTAATGCAGTTTTTGTCTACCATAAAAATCCACCTCAAAAACCTATCAAAAATAACATAAACGAAGTTAAACGTTTTTAAAAATTATATTGCAAGACTTTTCAAAGTTCATTTTAACACTTTGTCCACTTCAGTTCAACCAATTGTTCACTCAGCCCAACAAATGAGAGAGAATGCACATGTAAAATTGACCATTCTTTAACTAATCTGGCTGTCGACTATGCCCAGCACCAAAACCAACAACAAGTTGTGAGTGCGAAAAAAAAACTACATCTTGTTCCTAAGTCATATGAACATCGTTATAATACACTTTGACCATCGTTGTCTACAAACTGCTGCAATTAATTACGTGTTTGGAGCCCGTGACGGGCAGAGCGTGCGGCCCACCGGCGCGCCGCCGCAATCACCGCCGGCGGCGCGGCAGGCACACACCGCCTACCAGCAATGGATTTGGCAGCCTCACCCGACTAATTAGGTTTAGCCCACTAAACCAACCGCATGATTGATTAAGCCACTCAATACTTTAAACATTCCATGATTCCAACCATCAAATCCTAACCACAGTTCCCTGCCACAGGGATTATATTGTAGCCGACCAAACAGTGGTTAGCCACCTGCAGTTAAGCCCAGCTCCGTGCTCTTAATTCGTTGGTTGCACGCATTAATTAGCATCCGAGATGAGCTGAGCTTAGCTAGCTGGTGTCTGGCAGCACTGCAGCAGCAGCAGCAACAACAGCAACCATCACCCTGCATTATATTCCATGCCAGCATGCAGGCAGCAGATTAGGCACCAGATTAGAGAATGATTGGGATGAACAGTGCTCCACTGTCACTGCTAGTGGTACAGGATTAGCTTAATTTTGGGCATTTTAAAGACGGAGCCCGAGTGAATGATCGGAATGAGTACCGGCTCCACCGATATTAGTTGGGCTACAAAATTTAGCTTAATTTGGACGCCAAATGTTAAAGAGTTGCCACGGAAGCGGATTCCCTGTTGTGACAGCGTACACTTCAATCCTCCCCGTCGGATCGAAAACGAACGGCTCAGATTCGCCTCAACGGTACTGTCTACGTACTACAGCGATTTCTGTAGTTACAGTATCCGGTATATAATGCTTACCTCACATAGATGTGACAATAGTCACATCTAGTTGGCCGATAATATATAACCAAGAGCCCTTTTGGGTACATTTGGGGACTTCTTGGCAGCATCTACAGTGAAAGAGCTAAGCTGTTGGATTGCGAGGAATAATTAACGGCCCGCGTTTTGTTTAATGTACAGTAAAAGAACCATAATCCAACTGCCGAGGATGGTAAAAACAGAGCGCCTTCCTGGCTTTACAGGAGAGATACGCGTCGAGTTGCAGAATGTCAATATGAACTATGGGCGTGTTTGGTTGCCGCACAAGCTCAACCGAACATGGCTAAGACATGCAGGTTCGTCGGAGCCTGGCTAAGCTTGTGCAAGAGGCGTTGTTTGGTTAGGTTGCACACGAAGAGCCAGGCCGGGATCATCAAGCGTTTGGTTACCCGCATGAGTTTGCCGCGGAGATGCTGCCGCCATTCTTGTCGCGCCCAGATCCGATCGCCGTCGAGGGCGCCGCGCCTAGATCCGACCTCCACCGGCCTCGTCGCCTGCAGATCCGACCGTTGCGGACCTCGTCGTGCTCGGAGTCATCGTCTCCGAGGCTGCCATGCGTCGATTCGGCTGCCACCGGCCTCGTCGCCATCGGATCCGGCCGCTGCCGACCTCGTCGTGCTCGGAGTCATCGTGGCCGAGGCCGCCGCACGTCGATTTGGCCGCCGCTGGCCTCATCGCCCACGGATCCGGCCACCGCCGCTGATCCAGCCATCACCGGACTCGTCGCCCAAGGATTCGGCCGTCGCCGGCCTCGTCTCCCTGCTGCCAACCTCGTCGTGCTCGTTACTGTGCTGGCCAGGCTCGGGTGGAACGGCCACTCCGGCCGTTTCCTAGTGCCGACCACACGAGTGTTTTTGCATGAGCGGTGGTCCGCTCGAAGGTCTCTCGAGCGACCAAACACGGTTGCCTACACGCGATGAGCTGGTCGACCAGCGTGCGAGCAACCAAACACACCTTATAATTCAGTGATGCGCTTGAATTGGCATGTTGAAGCCTCTGTGCATTCTGTCATTAAATATACTCTGTTGGTGATTGACAAACGACCCACCTTGAAGCAGGCCTTAGGCCGATCCCTTATCGACCCAAGGCGCGAACGAGAGATCAGCGAGCCGCTCCCGGCCGTACCAACAAAGCCGCCTGACTCGTTTGAAGCGCCTCCGGGCTTGACTAGGTCAAGCCGTGCGACACGTGTTCCTCCCTGGCTATCCGTGGCAGGAGAAGGTCCCTCGGGTGATCCGCTTCGCTCGTGGGCGGTGGCGGCAGGTATCATAACCCGCCATGCTTTCTCCGGCTTGACCGGAGCGATCAGATATCTTCGGGACCCCGGCCGGGAGAATCTGCGCGAACAGTCCATCTTGTCGTTTGCCCTCTTTGGCGGCGGCGGATGGTTGTTATACTTCTGCGACGCCTCTAACGGGTGGCGCAGAGTCGCTCGGTCGATCAAGGCCATATTGGGGATAAAGGAAAGTGCTTTCCCCAAAAAGTTCTCCTTGAGCAGGCATGTCAAGACAAACACGTGTTCAAGACTAACCCGACCGCTTCTCCTGCAGGCTCAATACTCGACAGGACCCTAGAACGAGACAAGAACCTCGTCACTAAAGCAAAGACCAGCGCAGGGCCCGCCGTATTAGCCTCGGGCGGCCCACGGCGTCTATAAAAGGAGGATTCCTGGACATTGCGAGAGGACGGCGAATCAACACCGAATTCTGATCCGATTCCACTGGTCCAAGCACAAGCAACATTGGCATCCAAGTTTTCTCCACGAGTAGCCTTAGCCTTTAGCTGTCGCCACTGTAAGCTCGGGATCGGCGCCTCCAAATCCAATCCCGGCACCTCTGTACTGTTTTCCACCATATAGTCAACAAGACTGGAATAGAGCCATTACCCGGCAGTGGGGGCTCGAACCGGGTAAATCACTCGTGTCTCCACGATTTGCATCGTTCCTCCCCGCCTTCCCACCGTCTGAAGGATCTGCACGGATCACCTAGTCGCACTGTGCCCTTGTCCGGAAGACCGCTGACCCTAGCCTTCCGCAGCTTGGCCGCCACCCGGCCGCTGAGAGGGTTGTCGTTGGGCCTCACACCAACTACAAATTGCTCTGCGGTCCGTGGACCCGCTGCTCTTCAGGCGCGATTCCCAGACATGACAATGGCGCCCACCATGGGGCCCATGGCTAGCCCTCAAGACTCCGTTCCTCGGACATGCACGAGGTTCCGGCGGCGACGAGGTCTGGACCTCGAGTTCGATGAGTCTGACGATCCGGGCGATTGGGCCCGTCGACGATGGTCAAGGCGGGAGGAGTACCTCGCCCGGCCGGCCGGCGAGATGGAGGTTGACACCTCTCGCCCGAGGGGTAGAGTTTCGCCCAGGAGTCGCTCCCGAGCCGACCCTCCGTCGCCCATGTCGTGAGACTCCCATGGAGTTCGAGCCGCTTGGTCACACCGCACCTCCGCCGGCGACACCGGACGTTTCCCGCCTCGCGCCGACGTCTCGCTGCGTCTTCGCGGCAGCGATCGGCAACAACGCCGAGGACGAGGAGACCAGCGCAGTTGCGCCCGTCGCACGAGGCGAAAGTTCTTCGATGATGCCGTCCGCCACGTCATGGATGGGATCTGTGAGGAGGACCGTCGCCAGCGCACCCCCCGGGGCTGCCAGCCGGTCGACCCCCTCATCGAGACAATGACCAACCCGCTCTTGCGCAGCCGGCCGGAAGCGCGCGCCATCGCCCATGATCGTTCGCGATTTGGAGAAGGACCCCCGTGGTTTCACCATGACGGATTTGGGTCCGGCCATCGCTGAAGGCCTGGGTACCATTACCTGTGGCATCGACCGACATCAGGAGCAGAACGGCGGTGATCGTCCGGACACCTGGCGCGGAAACCAATCCGACCACAGCGGTACTCAAAGCCGCTCGCGCCGCCACCGCAGTCGTTCGCGCCAGACCCAGACGGCCTCCTCCGCCGGCGGCTCGTCGCGCACCCGGGGCGGAGTGTTTTCCCGCCTGGGCCCACGCCGGGATACCTCTCCCCCGAAGGCCGCGCCAGGATGCTCTGCCTTCTCTCGCGCTCTCCGCGAAGCGCCGTGGCCCCCGAGGTTCAAACCCGGGCCCATTGAGAAGTTCGACGGGAGCAAGAATCCCGAGGAGTTCCTATCCGTCTACACCACCGCCATCCGAGCTATGGGGGGAGATGAGGCCGTCATGGTCAACTACTTCCCCACAGTGCTCGAGGGCATGGCCCAACTGGCTGTTCAACCAGCGGCCGGTTCTATCCGCACTGGTCACAGTGCAGATGCCCTCCGCACGAAGCTTCGAGGATGCTACGCTGCGTTACAGGCCCCTCAGGACCTCAAGCTCGTAGTACAGCGAGACGATGAGAGTCTCCAGGACTTTGTGTGCCGGTTCGTCAGAGCCCGCAACACAATCCCCTGCATCTCAGATGAGGCCATCATCGAGGCCTTCAAGGATGGTGTGAGGGACCGGCGCTACACCGAGGACCTCGAGCTCCACCCGGTCAACACCGCGAGTGAGCTCTTCCGCACCGCCGCCCTCTACGTCAACGCCTCCGAGGCGGTGGAGCGCAAGAGGGGCCGTGCGAAGAAGAAGGCCAAGGTCGGCGATGGCTCGGGTAAAACCGACGCAGACAAGAAGAAGAAGAAGCGGCAGGAGCAGCCCGCTAAGTTCATCGCCGCCGTCGAGCCCGACCAGACCGAGTGCCCGCCCCACGCGCCCTCTGCCAACGCCCGCCGCCTCGGCGTCATGCCGACGACCACTCTGGCCGCAGTGCGGCACCCCACCGGGGTAGGCCGCGTGGCGGCGAGGCACCCTGCTGTCGGCCTCCCGTCCACAAAGCAGCAGTAACCGAGGCGAGGACCGCCCACGACCCGGCCTTTTTCGCGCCTTCATCAACGCCACAGCCATGAGCTACGAATCGCCGTGACGTGGGCCCGCCACCGAGGACTTCTCGCGGTCGCGGTCCCATGCCCGAAGCCGCCGAGGCGCTGCCAGCGCGCCGCACCCCAGGCGGCGGGATCGAGGCTTTCTGAAGCTCGTGGCCCGCGTCGCCGTCATCTTTGGCGGAACGTCACCTACACCTCTCGCCATGAGCTCAAGGTGCGTCCCGGAGGTCCTCCACATCTCCGCGGTGAACCAGCGGCGTCATCTGCCTTGGTCCAGCCAGCCATCACCTTTTCGGTGACAGATCGTCCGTAGGGCTCTCCAAACCCCAGCGTCTCCCGCTGGTGCTCGGCCCTACCATTGGCAATACTAGGGTCGACCGCGTCCTCGTCGACAGCGGGAGCTCGTTGGACATCATCACGGTAGCGCCTTAGGCCTCATGCAGGTCCGGCTCCAAGATCAAGGACATCACCGTCCCTTTCCATGGGATTGTCCCAGATCGTCGCCGCCCGTGGGGCAGTCGTGCTACCCGTCACGTTCGGCTCCTCCGCCAACTTCCGGACGGAGTACATCACCTTTGAGGTGGTGGAAACAGAGCTCCCCTACAACGCCATCTTGGGGCGCCCCGCGCTCTCCAAGTTCATGGCGGTCTCCCACCACGCCTATCACTGCCTGAAGATGCCGGCACCCAAGGGAGTCATCACCGTCCGGGGTAACCACAAGACGGCCCTCGATTGCGACGAGACCGCGCTGGCTATGGTAGGACAGCTCCCTACCCGTGGTCCCGGCTGCAAGGAGCGCCCCCAGTAGCGCCCTAAGGTGGCACTGCAGCCGCAGGAGCCCACCAAGACCGTCGTCCTCACAGAGTCAGACCCCTCCAAGGTGGTCCACGTGGGGACAACCCTCGAGCCTCAATAGGAACTCGAGCTCATCACCTTCCTCCGGGCTAACAAGGACGCGTTTGCATGGGAACCGTCCGATATGCCCGGTGTCCCAAGGAGGTGATCGAGCACAAAGCTAGTGTCCTACCGACAAGAAACCGGTAAGGCGGTGTCGAGGCGTGTCCCCGATCGAAGGCCAAGATCATCCAAGACCAGCTCGGCAAAGTCGCTTCTGCGGGTTTCATCCGCGAGTTCAGACTCCGATTGGCTTGCGAACCCGGTCGTCGTCCAGAAGAAAGGCGGCAAGTGGCGCATGTGTGTCGACCACCGCGACCTTAATTCCGCCTGCCCCAAGGATAACTTTCCCCTTCCACGCATAGATCAGCTAGTTGACGCTACGGCAGATTCAGCTTTGATGAGTTTCCTGGATGCTTATTCCGGTTACCATCAGATCGCGTTGTGTAAGAGGACGAAGAAAAACGCTTTGTAACACCTTTTCGCACATTTTGCTATACGACCATGTCCTTCGGTCTCGAAATGTGGGCGCCACGTTCATTGCGTCTCATGCAAAAACTCTCCTCGACCAAATAGGGCGAACGAGAAGTCTACATCGGCGATATCGTAGTCAAGAGCAAAGACGCCCGTGACCATGTGTCCGACCTAAATGAGACCTTCGACTGACTGAGACGGCACCGGTCAAGTTAAATCCCGAGAAATCGTCTTTGGTGTCAAGTCCGGCATGCTCCTAGGCTACGAATCGGCGGGCGAACATCGGTCGCGAACCAAAAAAAATCGAGGCGTCGAAAAGATGAGGTCGCCGACACGTGTAAGGACATCCAGTCCCTCACGGGCAAAATGGTGGCCTTAAGCCGTTTCATCTCCCGCCTTGGAGACCGAAGCGCGCCTTTCTACAAACTCCTGCGCAAGCACGATAGTTTCGAGTGGACTGAGGAAGCCGAGGCCGCGTTTTTGCAACTCAGCAATATCTCGCCTCGCCACCCGCCCTCACTACTCCTAATCTCGGGAAGCCCTCTGCTATACCTCTCGGTGACACCAAACGCCGCAAGTGCGGTCTTGGCGATGAACGAGAAGGGAAGCGGCAAAATCGCCTACTATGTGAGCGAAGTACTCACCGGCCAAAGGAGCGCTACCCGACATTCGAACCGTACTACGCTTTCTTTGATGGCCTCGCGCAAGTTCGTCACTATTTCCAAGCCCACCAAGTCGTTGTCCCGACTACTTACCCGATCAAGGACATTCTCCGAAACCGGAGGCCACCGCCGGGTCGCGAAGTGGGGAGTCGAGTGGGTGAGTTTGACATCCGATTCAGTATCTCGAACCACGATCAAGGCCACGCCTGGCTGATTCGTCGCAGAGTTGACCGGCCGGATGAGCAAAGGTCAAGCTCTCCGTGTCAAGACGGGAAGAAGCTCGGTGGACTCTGATTTTGATGGTTCACACCACCCGGCGATCGGGATGCGGGCTCGTTCTCATTTCCCCAAGGAGAGCGACTCAAAGACGTCATACAAATACACTTTGCGACTACGAACAACGCCAGAGTATGAAGCCCTAATTGCGGGCCTAAGAGCATGCGCTGCGCTTCGACATTAAGCGGCTTGTTGCGAAGGGGATTCGCGGCTCGTCGTCCGCCAGTCGGGGAGGAGTTTCAAACAGCCGCGACTTCGATGGCGCGGTACTGGCGGAAGTGAGAAACGGAGAAGCGTTTCACGAGTTTGAAATTAGCTACATTCGAGGAAGAGAATGGCGAGGCCGATAAGCTCGCCAAGCTCGGATCTCGCAAGAACCGGCCCAGCCGGGGTGCTAGTCTGACACCTTTTGAAGCCCTCCATTCCCTCCGGAGAGGAGGCAAAGGGGCGTCTGTTACCCCCAAATCGAGACATCCGTCTTCGTCTCATTCCTCGAAAGAAGCACCTCTGGATGACGCCATTCATCCGGTTCTTGGAGCGAGGACATTGCCCGAGGACGCGTTCTTGGCGTTCGGCTAAAAAGCGAGCCCAAGCTTACCGCTTTGCGGGGGCTTCTTGCATGCAGAAGGGTGCTAACGGCGTGCTTTGTAAGTCGTTACCCAAGAAGAAGGTAAGTACCTTCGGCCGACATTCACGAGGGCATCGTGGCGCGCGCGCCTCACACGAAACTCTCGTCGGCAAAGCGTTCCGCATGGGCTACTCTCGCCCATCGCGATGAGCGACGCAGGTCTTAGTTAAGCGCGAAGCTTGCGATATCATGCGCGGATGACGCGCACCAGCGTATGAGCCGCAAACCATTCCACTAGCATGGCTGTTCGCGGTTTGGGGCATGGACCTCTTAGGACCGTTCCCCAAGGGTCTTGGTGGCAAAAGCGTGCTTGTTCGTAGCCATCGACACCTTCACCAAGTGGATTGAGGCGAGCGGTCTCCAACATCACCGCAATAGCCGCAGATCGCTTTCTTAGAGGCATCGTCGCAAGGTTTGGTGTGCCCAACCGAATCATCGCCGACAATGGCACCCAATTCTGGCCGGAGTTCAACGATTCGCGAGAAATCGGCATGAAGCTTCGCCTTGGCCTCTGTGGCCCACCCACGAGCAACGGCGTGGCTGAACGAGCTAACAGACAGTTAGTCCAAGGCATCAAAAACGAGTCTACGACGCTCTCAAGGCCAAACAACAAGGTTGGGTCGACGAGCTACCGTCGATCCTACAGGCGATCGAGACAACGACCAACCAGACTCTGGGGAGAAACTCCTTCCGACTAGTCTATGGCTCTAAGCGATCCTCCCAACAGAGATGAGACTAGGATCCGATCGCGTTGACCGCCCGGCCGTGGTCAGCGGCGAGGAGCGGCGGCTTGACCTCGAACTACTTGAGGCGCGCGCGAGCAATCCCTACTGAGCTGCGGCCTACCGGCGATCCTGGCGTCGCTTCGCTGCACGCAAGCGTACCACGAGGACCACCGCAAGTAGGAGACCTGGTTCTCTGACGCATTCGAACCTTGCGCAGCTCCAACAAGCTCAACCCCAAATGGGAGGGACCGTACAAAGTAGTCGGTAGCGAAGACGACGGACTCGATGCGCCTTCTCGACAAGGGCGGAACGAGCTCCTAGCTCATGGAACATCTCCTCTGCGGCGCTTCTCGCTTAATCGGTCGTAAGTTTCCTTCATTTCAATTCTTTTCAACTCGAAAAAAAATTCCTTTCCCCCATTCGCGAGTCGCGTTGCTCCAAGTCTTAACCATTTCAAACAAGCCCGTGGCCAAAAGCCTGAAGGCTAAGGATAAAGCATTCCGGAGCATTTCCACGACGGGATAAGCCGAGCTCTCGCACCCTAGTGAATCTCCGCGCAAATGTGGAATTCCCGCGGCCCAAAGGTACAGTAAGCCCACGTCAGGATTTTTTGGATGGCTAACTTGGGCCGCGGCGCTCGGGGGCTGAAGGCTTTCTTGCGCCCAGTTTTTCTCTTCCTAAGTCCTCAGCGTCACCAGGACCGCATCGTCATGTGACCCACCGTGCTTCGAAATGTGGTTCATGCGATTTTTCTAACTCACTCTAGTCTCTAGACCGCGCCCAACTCCAAGTTTGCACTTAGACTTAGCCACGGCCCGGGGGCTGGATGATTAGGCGCACCAAAAACAACCTTTCTAAAGCAATCCGTTTGCCTAAACTTCTTAAGTTCGTCTTAGGACTTCGTTCTTCGTTCATCTAGTTTTCTGTTTTTCGCATTTCGAGATTCGCAAATCTGAGCAGAAAAAAAGCGAACAAGCAGCGAGAACGACATGATGGGATTTTCCCAAAAGAAATTGCATTTCGACAAACTGGAAGATCTTACGAGAGCAAAAGAAGGACGGGCTCCCAGACTGCCACAAAAGAGGCGCCACGTCACTCGCCTATGGCGGCGCCCAAATCCTCTGATCCCTCGCCACGCCTACCAACAAGGCCGGTAACGAGTCATGGAGTTTTGACCTCGCCGACGACGGCAGCGACTCCACTAAGCCCGGTCTTTGGCGCGAAGGTCCCGGCTTCGGGTGGCGCCTTGGCGGCCGACGACAGATCGCCCTGCACACCCACCGGTCTGCTCGAACGACTACTGCCATCGCCTCGGCCCCTCCCGGCGCGGGCATTGATAGCCCCGCGCGTCTAAGCGCTGCCTCTCTGCCGCGATAATTGGGAAATCCGTGGCGGCGGGCGGCGCCGCGATGATGGCCTCCGCGTCGCCCCAATCCCGCTCGCCATGACCAGCGGTGGAACTTCCTCTCGCTCCACCACGGCTCGGGGAAGCCTCTTCTTCCGCCCGCGGCGGCGCGCTCCCTCCGGCCCGCTAGCAGCGCGGCATCCTCCTCCGCCGCCAAGATGGGCGGCGTCGTGCATCGGCGGCAATCTGCGCCGCCACGCGTCTCTCTCATCCTCCTCCGCCGCTGGCGACCGCCAACACCTTGGCCATCTCCTCGTCGGCGCGAAGTTGGGCATATGCCGCCAATGCGGCAGCTTGGCCCGCGAAGGCAGGAGCCGCAACGGCAGGAGCCACAGCGGCGGGACCCATAACCTCCTCCTCCTCCCCCGCGGGCTGGATCGGCGGTGACGGAGGAAGCGGCGGATTTGGCTCCGCGAACAAAGCTTCCATGAATGCACGCGCGTAGCCGGAGTTGTAGTTGGAAGACATGGTTTCAAGCTATCCTTCCTTTTTCGCCCCTTTTGCTCTGCCTCCGCTCGGAACTGGCGATTTTTTAGTTCGCTACTCTAAGACAAGCGCAGGCGAGGCGTAAGGATCACGCGGCGCGCTGCGTTTCTTGCTTTATAGGCCGGGCGGCTGCCCAGTGCCCTGTCACACTGCAAGTTACCCAAAGCGTCGTCGCGCGCGAAGGGGCAAGCAATTAAAACCCACTACCCGAGCTGGGGAGACGCGAGCACACGCACCGTCTCGCGGAATACCAACCGCGCCAATCGCCGCGCGACACGTGTCGCGGCCCCGCCGTCAGTGGCGGGAGAGAAATCATTATGGGTTAGAGCCTACCGTATAGGTGTGGTCCACCCGCGCAGGCAAGGCTCGGTGATGCTCTCACGGCCCGCCACGTGGTTTAGGCCGAGGGCGTGAACCGGCGCGGGCGGTTTCGCCTCCGATTCATGCTCAGCAAGCGTGCCCTCGGCGGCAATGGAACAACGTTGCGCCGCAGAGCCCATGTGTGCGATTTGACACAATAAATTAAGGGAAAAATGGCTAAGATTTGACCACCGCCGTTCTGCGCGATATTAATCAGCGGGCGTTCAAAAGAAAATATACAAAAAGTATATGGCGCGAAGAACCATGGACCGGTCAAACTACGGTCCGTCTTTGCGACAAAGCTTTTCTAGCTCGATTTCTAAGTCACGGATTCGCGTCTGCGCCTGAAGTAACTCTATGGACCGCGCGGCCATATCAGTTTGATCCTGGAGCAGCTTAACTCGGGCTTCGGCGAGCTCTTCTCTCTGTTTTTTCAAGGCCTCCGACTCCGCCGCAGACTTCGCCCGACAGAACGAGGCACTTTCGCCTGAGCTTCGCAAGTTTCCTCGAGCCCATGAACGATGGAGTTGTGCTCAGACTTGGTAGCCGCCAGCTCTTTGACGGCCGCCTCTCTGCGTCTGTACTCATCGTCAAAAGAACTCGAGCCCTTTCGCCTCTTGGCGGGCCGCTTGGCTTGAATCTTCACACTTCCTCCACTTCCGGGCTTGAGCGAGTCTCGTCATGGCCTCTGCTCTTTCTCTGCTTGCTTTTCTTGGTCGGTGCTAACTTCGGTGATGCGCGCCGTGCACCGGCGTCGACCTCGTGATGAGCCCGTCCGCGCGCTTTGCACAGGCGGGCTTGCGCTTAGCTTCGGCGGAAGATGCTCAATCTCGCCAGATCATCATCTCCGCCGCCGCCCATCGCTTCCATCAGCGAGGACGAGCCAGCGATAAGCGTGTAAAGCTGGAACAGGAAAAAACTAAGTCAAGACGCCAAAAATCCAGTGCCTAAGCATAGCGCGCAGAATCAAAGATGTCACCTTCCTGGTATGAGCGAGCATGTTCCACGTCCTCGCCGCGATGATACTGCGTGCGCTCCCGCCAAGCCCGGGGGCGCGGATCCCATGCAGCGCCAAGGGTTGGCGGCCAGCCGGTTCCTCGCTACCTCCTCCGTGACGGACGCCGAGCCAGTAACGCAACATGATTGGAAGCAAAGTGGCGCGCCCGGCCGCGCCGCCCTTCTCTCAGCATCCTCTAACTTGGCCGCCAGGTCGGCCTTTTTGACGCAGTGGCTCGCCTCTCGGCCAGCACGGCCTCGCCAAGCTGAGCCCGGGCCCTTTTCAACGCGTCCTTTAGTTCGTCCACCGTCCACTTAGCCGCCACAAGCTCGTGTGGATCCTCTAGCCCGAATTGGGCGGGGTTTGACGTGGTAGTCTGTTCGACCAGCCTCCGCCGACCTAGCGGCATCTCGCTCGTCCACCCACTGGGGGTGGCGGAAATCAACCCGCGAGATGCTAAGCGGGGCCCGCAGCTGAGCATAACTACCTTGCCCGTCCGTCCGGCGTCGATGCAGCGGACCGCGAGTCGATTAACTAACAAAGATTCGACGATCGGTGTTGAAGCGCTTTCCCCACGGGTCTTGAAATGGTCGGCAACCCCCCGGTCAATTGGCCACCACCATACAGGCGCGCCTTCCACGCGCAAGGGCGTAATCCACACAGATCATCGCCGATGGCGACTTGCACCGTCTCGCCATCTCCGCGAAGCGTCAAAGACCGCCACCGCCGATGCAGATAACGGTCCTCCGCGGTCGGTTGCTCCTTGTCCTTCGACCCGCCAATCCAGCGACCTCTAGCTGCGCTATCTGGAGCGCAGTTCCCCTGGGTCCGCCGTTTAGTCGCCGTAAGCCCAACGCCTCCATTTCTGCAGCAAAAGGCACTTCTCCGTGGATTCGACCGGCTCGTCTTGACCACCGCGGCCTCGGCGAAGGAAGCGACACCTCGGTGGCCACTTCGCCTTCGCAAGACCGCGACAAAACACGGCGGTCGACACGAAAGCAGTGATAGCATGAAGCGCAGGAAACTTACGCGCCGGTTCGAGCTCGGTGTCTTCGTACACCCCTGGCGTAGGACGAAGAAAGAGCTCTGTCTCCAGCCCGCCGACGCAGCTCGAGGTGAGCAAGGCCGCTCCCTTGCGCCCTGCAGGAACCTTCCTCGTAGGTCCTCGCCGTGGGGCCATCGCCGGCAGCGGGCTCGACACTAGCACGACCTCCTCATCGTCGCTGTCTGGAGTTGGCTGGTACGTCCTCCTCTTCTTCGTAGGCGCTGCGCCCTGAGCACACACAGCACGAAGACTTAAGAGCCGCTGGTGCCTAGCACTCAGCCCGTATTGGAGGATGGAGGCTTACCTGCGCGGGCGCGGCGCGTTTTCCCGTGTGCATCGCTGTACCCGCCTGTGCTGAGCCCGCCATGGCTGCTCGAGGTGCCGTCTTCCCCTTACTCGCCGTCGGCGACAGGACCGGCGCCCCGCTGGATACCGCCGGCGTTCCCGCCAGCAAGGGCCCCTCGTTCGAGCCCGCGGCCTGAGCGGTCTGCCCAACCACCTTCCACGTCCGCTGAAGAACAAAAAGTGCGCCTTACCAAAACCTCAAGGAGCGCCGGCCGTGAAAATTCAATCGAACACTGCTGGGCACTTACCTCGGACGGTTTGTCCTTCACAAACCGTATCTGGCGAGAGCCTTGTCCAAGGGTAGCGGATTCTGCGATCCGCGCAACCTCGCGGTTTGAGAGACCTGCGAGGTCTCACTAACGATTCTGCATATCCCAACTCGAGATCGACGCGCAAAAAGCAACTCACGCTTACCTTCATGGAAGTCTGGTGGGATCCTCCCAACCATCCATGTCGCCGACGATCGCGACGCTTGCGCGCCCAGTGGTGATCCGATGCGGACAAAGCCAACAACGACCTCGTAGCTTTGTCAAGCCGTCCTTAACAAGATCCTTAATGTCGCCTCGGTGGCTTGATCCTCCGGTGGGGCTCGCTCATTGGAAGATTGGCGTATCCGGTGCGGCGCCGAGTATTCAGTCGAGCTCCGCGGTTCGTAGAACCACCGCCGCCCAACCATCAACTTTCGTCTTCACCTCATACTCGGGGTATGATTGGCTGCCCGGGCGGCGAGTCGGGTCGTAGAAAACCCGCCGTTGCCCACTCGTTCGACCGGCTTTAACTCAAAGAAGTCTTTGGAGCGGCTCACCGTCGGCTGACCCGCAGTCGCCTCGCCGAGAACGCAAAGATCGACAAATGGCGTGGGATTGCGGGATAAGTTCTCGACTTCAGCTCCGTAAAGGCAAAGAAGTCGGTAATAAAGCGATTCCGACGCGCGAAATCCGCAAATGGCGAACTCTCAAAACACACCAATTAAATTGCCTCGGCCTTGGCTCTGCTCGCGCTGAAGCCTCCACGAGCCCGGCTTCAAAGCCATCCTCTCGGCTCCATCATCCTCTCTCTCGTCAAAGTACTCCCTCCTATGAGAACCATGGCGGCCGGAAGTAGAGGGCGAGAGTGCGGGAACGAGCTGGGAAGATGAAGAGTGGGGCAAAGGGGATGTTTCCGTGGCAGGAAGTTCCCCCTGAAGCGCTGCCTTATGAGAGAAGGCAACAGCCGAGGCGAAGATCGTGGGGGTCGAGAAGGCGTAACTGCCTCACCTTTACGTCAAGTCGGTTTCAATGCTCAAACTTTGGTTCCCGAGCCAAAACTTCCCGCGCGGCGCGTGGTAGGGATCTTTTTTCTAAACCTCAGACCGGCTCGTTACGCGACCCGCTCGAGGCTCGGGGGCTGGCTGTTGGTGATTGACAAACGGCCCACCTTGAAGCAGGCCTTAGGCCGATCCCGTATCGACCCAAGGCGCGAACAGAGGACCAGGCAGGCCGCTCCCGGCCGTACCAACAAAGCCGCCTGACTCGTTTGAAGCGCCTCCGGGCTTGACTAGGTCAAGCCCGTGCGACACCGTGTTCCTCCCGGGCTATCCCGTAGCCCGGGAGAAGGTCCCTCGGGTGATTCGCTCGCTCGTGGGCAGGTAGCGACAGCTGTCATGGCCCGCCATGCTTTCTCCGGGCTTGACCGAAGCGATCAGATCTTCGGGGACCCCGGCCGGGAGTAATCTGTGAGCAATCCATCTTGTCGTTTGCCCTCTTTGGCGGCGACAGATGGTTGTTAGCTTTCTGCGACGCCCTAACGGTGGCGCAGAGTGGCTCGGTCGATCAAGGCCATATTGGGGATAAAGGAAAGTGCTTTCCCTAAAGAAGTTCTCCTTGAGCAGGCATGTCAAGACAAACACGTGTTCAAGATTAACCCGACAAAGCTTCTCCTGCAGGCTCGATACTGACAGACCCTAGAACGAGACAAGAACCTCGTCACTAAAGCAAAGACCAGCGGGGGCCCATCAGTATTAGCCTCGGGCGGCCCACGGCGTCTATAAAGGAGGATTCTGGACATTGCGAGAGGGCGGCGAATCGAACACCGGAATTCTGATCCGATTCCACCGTCCAAGCACAAGCAACATTGGCATCCAAGTTTCCTCCACGAGTAGCCTTAGCCTTTAGCCGCCGCCATCAGAAGCTCGGGATCGGCGCCTCGGTCCGATCCGGCACCTCTGCTTGCTTTTCCACCATATAGTCAACAAGATCGAGTAGAGCCATTACCCGGCAGTGGGGCTCGAACCAGGTAAATCACTCGTGTCTCTGACGATTTGCATCGTTCTCCCCGCCTTCCCACCGCACGAAGGATCATGCCGGATCACCTAGTCGCACCAGGCCCTTGTCCGGGAAGACCGCGCGGCCCTAGCCTTCCGTAGGCTTGGCCGCCACCCGGGCTGCTGAGAAGGGTTGTCGTTGGGCCTCACACCAACTACAAATTAAATCGCGATCAAATTGTGGACCTACCGCTCTTCAGAGCGCGATTCCCGCATAATTGACATACTCCAATCTCACTGCAAAGGATGAAAGGAAGGGATGACGATGAAAGGGATAAAATGATAGTAGTACCTGCGGGGCTGTGGATAACTTCCACAATATATTGAATGATAGTGCCATTATCCTTGATAAAAATCTGGTCGCCAACCATGTATTATGTGGGATCTCTGTGTACCATAATAGCTTTCAAGAAAATTTTATAAGCTGTTTGGTTGCCTGCATCCAAGGAGTTTTGCATCTAAAGATACAAAACTAGGGTGTTTGGTTGTTTTTTCACCCATCTAAACCAGGCTCTCCAGATGCAATTACCCCCACCGGGCTAGGCTCTGGAGATACGATCAAATTGGGCGTTTCTCCAGAGCCAAGCTCCGCGGATGCAGCAACAACCACATGCGCGACACATTCGATTCATTTATTTGCTATATTTTGATTAGTATTTTTTATTACCGAACCGATTTCAAATATGGGTTATTGATATTTTTTCGAACAAAACGAGACCACACTTGCCATATAAATTTTAAAAGTTTAAAATTTTCATTTTTGAATTTATTTATTTATGAGACTTTCTTTTGAATTTTTTTTGTAATTGATTTTTTGTTATTTTGATCTTCTAGAATTTATTTTTTAATATGTTTCATCCCTCTTTTGAATTTCTCCTTGCCATTTTCTCCTTAGTGCAGTTAACCAAATAACATCTCTACGCAGCCCGTACAATCTCATACACCTAACCAAACAACTACCATTTGCATCATCTCAGCCTGGCACAGCTCATACCACTTGGTTCAACTGAGAAGGCAACCAAACAGCCTATTAGCCACTTTCATTTCCTTTTCCTTATGTTCCTCGTACATCTATCTACCTACCGGCCCTCCTCTCTACATAGTACATACATGAATATATATATCTTTGCTTTATTTATATATAACTAAATAATCTTTTCCCTACTGTTTTCAAGAGGTCTTAGTGTTGAAATAGTCATCAGATTCAGTGAGCGGGGTTAAGGCTGGCTAGCTCCACCCTGTAAAGATCACATTTGCCAAATCGTAACACTAGAGCGGGACGGTATCCTGGCCCAAGGCCCAATTGGTCCATGCATGCTTATGCATGGAATTTTTGTTTACCTACTCACCTGCCGTGTGATGTGATCGTGTCCGGGCTATTGACTTTTGACAAACCAATTTCTTGCAGGCGATTGCAACTATATCCATTCCTGTTTTCAAATAGTTATTTTCAAGCTAACTAAAGCTGTTTTTCTCGACAGCCCATAAAAGGTTATTATGCGATCCTGATTAACCGATGTTAATATAAAAGTTAGGTGGTTCGCTATGTCTTTGTTTTGATGGCTAAAGAAAAATTGCATAAGAAATGATGAAATTCGTAAATTCATCATTAGTTTGAGCCTTCGTCACGGCGGAGCTCTAACCACCATCACCGTTGTGGCCATCATCGAGATATATGGGTTGTCTACGGATTGTGGCTAAGGCAGAGTACATCCATTTCTTTGTGACCACCACCACCATGGCCTCGATATAGCCAACATAGTGTTTTGTGTTGGTGGTTGTTGGAGTCCTCTAAATCTAGTCAAAGTGGGGTGGTTATCATTGAGGCACCAATATAATCACACGTGGTGATCATTCATGGGTCCTCATGAGCCATGTGCTTTCGAGCGATGGTGTTGCCGCATGAGGAATGCGATGACAAACGTGGGGGGCAGAAGAAGCCCCGTGTTTTGGTCCCTAGGTATGACCTTCGTCATACCTAGACTTGTGAAGGCCAACAATGCCTTGAAGCTTCTTGGATCCATATCTAGTGGCCATTGGTGGCTCCTTTCTCTCTGCCCCATTGACTGCCGTTACCTTCACATTACACACTCCTCCGCTACGCCACTTCCTCTGCACCCAATGTCCTCATCCAAAAACCTTTGTGTTTCCCTGTCATCCACAACTGCCCCATCATGTCGCGTATTTATCTATCTCCTCATGCTATTGCCTTTCTCTACCCCTCTCTCTCTCTCTCTCTATCTCCATCCAAATTCTCACATTCCTGCCCTCCCTCCCCACATTGTCCTTTGTGCAACAACGTCACTAGGCCGTCTTATTAAATATCTACATATATAACCAACCCATCGAGTCCCAACCCATCCCTATACAAGGTGGAGGTCAGGTCAGGTCCTCAATTTTGATCAAGTTTGGTCTAGGTCAACCTTTGCTCTACCTGACTCATCTTAACACTATCTCCACCATTAGATTTCAATCGGATGCCTAGCAACATAGTTCATATGAAACAACCACGCACCCTAGCCAGCCTTCTCCTCATTCTTTGGCTTGGCAACCGCCGCCACCCATGCTCTTTGTCTCTTTCTCTTCTCTTCCTCCCTCCTCTCGTCTCCACCGCTATAGTGACCTCGCCAACAGCGGCGCTGACCGTTGCCCTCACCTAGCTTTGCATTACACCCTCCCTGGGATTCTATTTCTACATATCCTTGGCGATGGCCTTCCTATCTGCGGTGACGATAACAACATCAAGGGGATCATGGCGACGACGGCTAGATCTAGGGAATCCTAAGGTGGAGGCAGCCCTACTCTACAGTCGACATCAAACAGTCATTTTGTACCCTATTTTGATAATTCAACGATCAAGTTAATCCAATTTTAAAGTTTTGGGAAGGACCATATTCCATAGACTAAAACGGGGTACTTTTTTCATTTTTTCGTTTGAAGCTTATTAGAATTGATGGGGAAAAAATAGAACAATACTACCTCCGGTTACGAAAAGAAGTCGCCGTTGACTTTTGGACACGCCTTTGACAATTCGTCTTATTTAAAAATTTAGTTCAAATATGTAAAAATATGTCATACTTAAAATACATTTAATAATAACCAAATCATAACAAAATAAATAATATTTATAAAACTTTTTTAAATAAGACAAATGGTCAAAGACGTGTATAAAATTTAACGGCGACTTCTTTTCGTGACCGGAGGAGGGAGCACACGTTAGCAACTCTTCTTGCCACGGAGCCAACCAGAATGCAAAAGTCGAAAGGCAGAGATGCTCCAGCTGCCGCCGAAGATACTTTGCCCAATAATTCATGATGTCAGCTCTTGCTACTAGACCCATCCATCGCAGGAATTCTGGTCGTAGTTGGCAAGAGACGTACGAAACTGAGCAGAACTGCATCCTTTGTCCGGTATTTACATCCGTCCAAAAGGCAGAGGATTCGGATCCGGGGCGTCTCTTGTGCGTCCAACACGTTCACTTCCGCACATTCAATGCGCTCGCGGCAGAGCGGCTCTCTTTTCCAGCAAGTCCGCGGAAGAGCGCAGCCGGGTTGACCTCAATTTGAGGCCACCATTTCTTAAAAATCTCAATTTTTGAATATGTTATATATGATGATGTTCAAACTTCAGAGGAATTATACGTCACCGTCTGAGTATTTAGACAACAAAGCTGAAAGGCGCCGCCGTGTGCTTCGGCTGCGATGGAGCCGCCTTCTCTCAATAATTGATTTTCTGAAACCGAAAACAATTGAATTCGGGTTCGACGTCGAGAAACCAAATCATCTGGCTCAGAGAAATAGTCATAATTAAATCAAATTTGTTTGCGCAAAAACATGTGCATGTAAACTCAAGAATCAGAACACATGAGTGTGACATTTTTAATCACTTACCGCTCTCGGCCTCTAATGTATAATATTGCGTTAGTTTAAAAAATATATAATATTATGTGAGAGTGACATCTATCAAAATCATTCCCGGGTGGTCTCTTTTGTCCAGACGAACTGTGATTCGAACCAAAGTGGCATGTTTTGACTTAGATTTTTCATAATTTCTTTAGAAATCCAATCTAAACTGCATTTTTCTGAGTTTATGATATCCTTATGAGCTCATAACTTTTTCCTAATATTTTATAGTATTTTATGAATCCGATCTAAAGAAAGTGAGTTTTTTTAATGAGATCATATAATTAAAAGAATACTAAATATACAATTTATTTTTTGCTTTATATATGAATCTACTATCTATATAAAACAGAGTCAAACAGAGCCACCACATTAATCCTGAAATCCTAGAAATTCCCACGTTAATTAAAAATAGTAGAAATTCTCACGTTAATCGTACAAAAAAGAAAAATCTACATCGTTGATATGGATATTATTATGTAAATCTAACGGTCAGTATTGAAAAGATTAAAAAGATAACTACTAAACCTGATTTAATATATTAGAGATAAACTTTAAATTTGATCTGATATATCGGAGATAGATTATGAGTTGGAGATTAGCTTAAAAAAAGATTATGAATTAAAGATAAACTCTATATGTCAACACAAATCATGTTAATCAAAAATAGTATAAATTCTCACGTTAATCGTAGAAAAAAGAAAAATCTACATCGTTGAATATGGATATTATTATGTAAATCTAACGGTCAGTATTGTAAAGATTAAAAAGATAACTACTAAACATGATCTAATATATTAGAGATAAACTTTAAATTTGATCTGATATATTGGAGATAGATTATGAGTTGGAGATTAGCCTAAAAAAAGGATTATGAATTAAAGATAAACTTTATATGTCAACACAAATCTAGCCGCGCAAACACGCGGGCCACCTTGCTCGTTGATTATTAAAAGTCCAGGTCTAACAAACATCACTTCGATAAAAATCATTGTTTAGTTAGTCAGACGACCTCCGACAAACAAATTTCACATGTGAGAGAACTTCAATCAAACATTTTGGTCAAAGACTTATTTGACCTATCTATCTATTTATTTTTCTTCGTTTAAATTTTAAAAAATTGTTTTTTCTATATGAAAGACTTGTGTAAAAGCTCAAAAACCCAAGTTGAATGGAGTCGATTGGACTCTCGAGACTATCTCAAAGAAATAAGTCAAATCAGTAGATAAGTCAGATAAGATAAACCGAAAAGAATTGGACCAACTATACCAGAAAAAAAACCTTTTCCTCCTGATTTTGTCTAATGGACTCATGGATGTATTTAAGACCGGAGCACTAAGAAGCGCTTTCTCACTGATCCTAAATTCAATCAACTCCAGCGACTACGACTCTTTGATACCTTGTTTTAGTTTAGTTTTTGTTGGGATTGCAACTTTTGTTATTTTTATATACACCATTCACTTTATTTTTTGAAAATAATTTTTTTATAACTTTGTAGGTTTTTTCTCAAAGATCTCAAAAATATTTTTTAATAATTTATTTAGCCTTTTCATACCACTTTCAAAGGTGGTCAAATTTTACCAACAAAAACTAAACTAAAACTAAACAAGCTATCAAAGAGAGCCTAACAGCTCAATTCTGGTGGGCTGGACATGCATCCACACGACTGCCAAGTGGCCGTATGTTCAAAGGTTACTTGGGTTAATTAAGTGGTTTCCATGTAGCTAGCCACGTGCCAGCTTCTCTCTATGTATACGTACGGGTGTTCAGTAACCTGCTTTGAATTACGTACGAACGTGGGCAAGCGATTCTATACACGACACTCACGCAGGACACTGATAATTAATCTCTGCTTTAGCATGTTTTCCTGATAAAAATTTAAGTGGGATCATGTGTCAGAATGTTAACAAGAGCCAAAAAATTTTACCCCATCGAGTTAGCATTATAACAAATCCAAATTTTACTCCATCAAGGCTGTGTCCGGCAACGAACATTAATTGATGGGTGGTTTCTCGAAATCGTCTCTTTAAACCTATTGAGTTGAATGCACCGGCCGATCAATTTATTAATTTTAGACAACTAATTTAATAAGAAATGTATTATTTAATTTTCGGCCGAAGCGGCGGCGCGGGCGACCGGCGGTCTTGACTGCTTGGCCGAAGCGGTAGCGCCGGCGCGGGCGGGCGGCGTCGGCGAGGCGTCTTGGGCGGCGCGCACGGCGGCGTGGGCGGTGCGTACGGGAGCTAGGTCAAAGAACAAATAAGTTAACGGGCCGGCCAAACCAACGTAAAGTGGGCCATAATTTCGTCGGCCCAGACCGACGAAAATGTATCCACGTCATCGACAGCAGTACAGATCACGCGCCACGTACCTTATTTTTGTCGGTTTTGGCCGACGAAAATAACGCCACGTCATCACCAACATGCGTCCGTACCGCAATTTCGTCGGTCTAAACCGACGAAAATAGTACCACATCATCAGCTCAGGCCTGCGATGCGGCACCACCTTAGTTTCGTCGGCCTAAACCGATGAAATTATAGGTTATTTCGTCGGGGGCTTCTGAACCGACGAAATTGCTGACTTATTTTCGTTGGTTTGGGTATACCGACTTAATTATTTCGTTATTTTTAGCGATTTTTTGAGGCCGACGAAATTAAATTAGACCGACGAAAAAACATCGTTTTCCTATAGTGATTGATGGGTGGTTTCTCAAAATCATCTCTTTAAACCTATTGAGTTGAATGCACCGGCCGATCAATTTATTAATTTTAGAAAACTAATTTAATAAGAAATGCATTATTTAATTTGCTTACCCCCCCTATATTTCTCTCATGCACGGAGGCTCCCTCAAACCTCTTCGGCATATAATAGAAGCGGACCACAATTTTCTATCTTACTTGATATCTCTGGTACTTGTTATACTACCTACTCAGAGCATCCACAACAGTTTCTCTATAATACTGTAGCAAATAAAAAGAGGCTACTTGAGAAAAAGAAATATTTTAAAAGATTGTGTTCTTGAAAAAGAAATTTTAGATGAATGAATAGAAATTAAGGACACCAATAATATTTTAGAGAGATACAGAGGGACTGCCACGACGCTCTCACAAAGAGCGCAATCATAGAGCGTCGCGATCGACCGTCGCGTGCGTGCACGGTGTCCACAGGATTAAGTAATCGCGATTAAGTGTGACCATTCAGTATCTTAATTAATCGCTTGCCTAGTTAGACTGCATCGATATCGGTCAGTGCTCCCTGCATGCTGCCACAACCTCGCTCTCGTTCGGTCGCGGCGCAGAAACTGCAGATCCGGCGGTGGACGTGGCGGCGGCGAAGAGGCCGACGGCGATCTGCTCTGGTGTCGTGGACGCCCTCCCGTACACAAGAACGCTACCTCGGCCGGTACGTGTCCGACCCCACCTTGGGATCTCTTCTCCAGGGACACTAGTTAGTGTAGTTGTCACGCCCCATGCATGGCCAGTTTTAGCTTGAGCCTATATATTTTGTTACCGGCTTGCTTGAAAGTGTTGAGTTGTAACTTTTCCATAAGTTTATATACCGCGCGTGTAGTTGATCCTCATTATTTAACAAGATGCATGGGACAAAATGTAATTTCTGCTTTGATTCCCAGATCGCATGTATGTGTACGTAGGTAGGTACGAACGTAGCAGCTAGCTACGCCGTGTCTTCTCGTTACTATACATACGTACGTACATTAGACAGGCAGTGCATGACTGCATACGTACGTAGCTAGCTAGTTACGTGCATTAGACAGGCAGTGCATGACTGCATGCCTCGTTAGTTACTGCACACCATTGTAGTAATTACGTGCAAGCATGGCTCGTTAACACTCCAGCACGTTACTCCTATTTCCCCTCGATGGCCGGCGGGCACGTGGGCACACGTACACCGGCACGTGCTAGCTACGTACCCAACCCAAGGTAAATCCATCTTCATCGATCTGCACATGTGCATATGCAATTCGATTCTGCTTTCTTCTTCACAATTTTTTATTCATATATACAAACGTGCATATCTGAATTGATGCATGCTTTTCTTTTTTTCCAAAACAAAAAAAAAGTTCACACCTGCGTGAATCGGTGAATGAAATCATTGAATGATCGATCCCACGTCCCTAATAACTGGTCGGAAAATATCGCATGAGGTGCGGCCACGCGGGCGGGGACGTACCGGCTCATTAGCAGCCAGACGATCCGACACCGACGGCCGCGATCTCTCGGATCTCGACCCCGCGCGGCGACGTGGCGATCGGCGGTTGGGCTGCGCGGAGGCGCCACACAACGTGTCCCGGGGCCCACCTTCCCGAGACGACCCGCAGCTACCTCGGACAGGGCCACGCGCGGCGCGCCGCGTGGCGACGCCTGGCGCCACGTGCCACGCGCGGGGCGCGACACGCGCGACCCCGGCGCCCACACGGTCGAGGTATATATACCCACATAGCGCGCGGCCGCCGAGCTCGACCACGGCGCGGGCGCGCGGCTCATTCGATCGCTAGTTCGCTACCCATCCACCGCGAGGGGCGCGCAGAGACGGGCACGCACGGCGCGGCGTTGTCACCTGCGCAAGCACGTACCTACGCACGTACGCACACGTACAGGCCGGCACGAGCGAGCGAGCTATAGGTGTTGGTTTTGCGATCGTGCGAAGGAGGAGGAGATGAAGGTACAGGGGAGGATGCCGTCCATGGAGCTGGAGCCCAAGACGCTGACCTTCGACCAGCTCAAGTACGCAAGGGTACGTGTATATATATACCTACGTCGACTACTACGTACACACTGCATGCGTATACATTAGCAGGAGTATTTGATGTGTTTAGTTGGCACACACGGGCGGTTGCATCTTGCTTCCATACCCGCGTGCTAGCTTCATTCCTTCTCACGCACGATCGATCTCCCCTCGTTATAAGTACAAGCGAATTGTACGGCCTTCAGTTCGACTAAGGTTTCAAGTGAACGGATCAATCGTCTAATGCTCATGCCAAGATTATTTAAGAATGTTAGTATAAGATCATCTGCTGCATGCGCCTCTAGATTTTCAGACGATCGTTGCATGTTGTGTATCAACGTATGCCCTTGATATATAAATAAACTTAGTACTACGTGCGTGCTACGAGTACTATTCTGTTAGGTCGTCTGTTTTTTTTTTTTTGAAGGGGGGTAGGCTACTAGCTAGCTGTCTTCTCCACGTGTAGGTGTAGCAGTAGTACTCCAAATAAAAGTACAGGTTATGATAAAAGTCCTCCAAATAATTCACAACCATACACATGTATGCTTACTTATCTTTCTTTGCCTATTTGTATAACTATCTCCTCGTCGTGTAGACGTGTACTTATATATAAGAAATTGATGCTACCTAATGGCTTCGTTAAGATCGACTTACGTTACCAAAATGGTTTGACAAGAAAAATCGAAGCATAAAAATATGCTCGCCAATTTCACCGATTCGGCCTTAACTACTGCTAGAATAAACCAAATTACGCTCACCAATTCCGCCGATTCGACCTGAACTCCTGCTAGAATAAACCAAATGGTGCCATGAATGTTCTATTTTTTAATTTCCTCTAACTACTTGATCCAAAACATGTGCAACTAATAATTTAATCCATCCAAGAAAAAAGCCCGAAAGGCCAAGATCGATCTCACGCATCTAGGACCAAAGAGCAGGGGCAATATATAAATGATTTAGGGCCCGCACTTTTGAGCTTATCTGAACAGCTAAATGGCTGAAATGATTGAAATTCGAGAGCTTCTCGAGGTAGTCTCGAGATTCATATCTATTTTTATTCGACTTGCTTTTAAAAGCGTTATGACCCACCTTCAAAACAACGAAAAAACGAACTAAGAAAACTCAAATCATACGCTTTTCGTAACGCGATAAGTTGTTAAAATTTAGGCTGTTAAAATTTGAAAAAACGAGGCTTTTAAGTGATAATTATTGTATCCCACGCATCTAGGACCAAAGAACAGGGATAATATATAAATGATTCTAGCAGATAATTATTGGCTTCCGGAGGAATTTTATGAATTGTTTTTACGAGATATATATAAGAGAGATGATAATTTGATGTTTCTTTTGGAGCAAAGTTTTTATTTATAGCTGCGCGTCCCATGAAGCTGGAAGGCACTGTAGCTTCCTGTCGCAGTCGGGTGAGAGGCGAATGAATGAAGCAACGCAGGCGGAGACAGATGCATGCTTACGTACGCAAGCGCAGCATGCTGTGCTGTCCATATGATGCGTCCCGTCGCTGCCACGCACCATACGAGTCACATGAAACGTGTACCCCACGTGCCCGACTCGTCACGAATCACAATCTACGTGACAGTGACGTCGCGTGCTAACGATTCACCGCGACAACGAAACCATAAATATATGTACTTACCGTCATCACCGTGCGAACAAAAATTTATCGCATCTTCACCTAGAGTACGTAATTCAGAGCCGCCGCTACGTACGTACGTACCGCCGCCATTCACCTCGCATGCATGTTGGAATCATGAAAGTTTTCGTCATCGATCTCTACACCACCAGATCAAAACTGCACATTAATAAACCTAGCTAAGATCACCAGACCAGCATTAGTCAGTGTATATATAGTATAGTAAATATTTACCGATGGTGCGTTCTTGATTAATTGTTTTCAGGAGGCGGCGCTGTACGTGCTGAGCACCAAGACGACGGAGGAAGCCATCAGAATATTCACCGAGGTAATCGATCGATCTCATGCACGTACAGAATCATAATCAATCGTCGTTATCGTTAATCAGTAACAAGTCCATCGCCATGCATGCTAATTTACTCCTGTGTACGTACGTACGCGAATATCTGGGAATTAATTGCAGGGCCTGAAGCCTGTGCTGGGCGTGCAGAAGAGCTGGACGGACTCGTCGGACGACGACGTGGAGCTGGACTTCTCCGACTCAGGCGGCGGCGGTGGGTGCAGCGGCAAGAGCAGCGCCGCCGGCAGCCACCGCGCGCGCTCTCCCGTCAAGAAAGACGTCCTTACTGCACCCTTCTAGCTCTAGTCGTAGCTGGACGACATTAATTTTCTACCCTTTTCTCTCTTTCCGTTCTCTTAATCTTCTTTTCTTCTACTTTCTTTCTCCTGGCCTGCTCTTACCTGTGGAGCCAGTCCCAGCTAGGATTTTAGCTAGCGAGAGTGCGAGACTCAGAGAGCGCTGCGAATTTTTGGGTGCCTCTGCGAGGCTGGTTAATTAAACGTGAAGCGCGAGGATGTGTGTTTGTGTGTGTGATGCTACTGATCACTGATCACTGATCACAAAGTGTGTGTAAATATCAACGGCAATCACGTACTGTACATTACAGTTTCCCCTGAAAGAATTTGTGGAAGCGTTGTTTTAGCCCCTTTTCTCGGGCCACACCTCGTATGTATAGGAGCTGGAACATCCTCTGCCCGGAGATACAGGAGTCCTGATATGTTATTACAATGTAATCAACCACTCTTTCTATAATCACCCTATTCTATTAATAGAAAATTAGAGATTAACTACAAATATGATTCTGTCTTTTAACAGCCTCCCTCAGACACAGCTTAGATTAGTTGATATTATGTTTGAATTCTTCTAAACTTTTCACTCGCAAAGGTTTTGTAAAACCATCAGCTACTTAGATGGAACCTCGAGCTGTCTTTTTGGCAACTCTTTCTCTTACAAAGTGATAATCAATTTTAATGTGCTTTGTTCGAACATGTAACACGGATTAACTGATAAATAGGTAGCTCTAATATTATCACTCCATAAAATAGGTATTCATGTTGAGCTATCCCGAGTTCAGACAGAAGGGATTCTAACCAAATTATTTTAGTAGTAGTATTGGGCTCTGTTTGTTTGAGCTACAGCTTCTCTAAAAGCTGCTTATGGGAAAAGGCATAAAAAACTAGCTTCTGGGAAAAGGCATAAAAAACTAGTTTCTGGGAAAAGCTCAGATCACAATACAAATTGTGCTTATGGTGGCTTTTGACTTCTTTGAAGGGGGTTCCAAAAGATGGCTGTTTGTTTGAGCTTCTGGTTTCTGAGGCTAAAAGCTGGCTAGAAGCTCAAACAAACACGGCCTTAGCTAAAGAGGTTGCTACGATAGAGACGCGAGAGTCTCCGTGCCGTCCTGCTGGGCGGCCCGGGCGGCGACCCAACCCAACCTCGCTTGTGCCCCTATCACCGGAACCCTCGTCGGCCGCCGCCGCCGGTGGTTGGTCAAGACGGCGGTGGCCCTCCTCCCACTTCTCCTCCCTCCCTTCCCCTCCTTCCTTCCTCCCTCCTCCCATCCTCCCGCTCGTGCTTGGCGGCTGCTACTTCGGCCGTTGTTGGCGGCTCGGTGGCTAGATCCGTTGGCGCGTTGGTCGGATCCGGCCTTTGGAGGCGGCCGCTGGGCGGGCTGCTTTCGCCGACGCGAATCGGCGAGCCGACGAGGGCAAGACGGCGACCGGGCGGTGGCTCATGGCGGCCGGTCGACGGTGTGGTGGCGCGCGAGCGGCCTGCCGGCCCCTCTTCCTTGGCCGGCATCCCCCCTAGTGGGCGCGCTGTTGTGGCTGGATCTGGGGTTGTCGCCGTCGGCCGCACCTTCAGGCTCGTCGTGGGCGCCGCCGTGTTCTTTTGTCGACGGCCTACTCCTGCAGCGCCCTTGGCCCAAGGGTTTAGCGGATGGTTGCGGGTGGTGGCTTCGTCCTTCGGTGCGCGGCTCCGGCCATCCTGGGCCTCCTCCTTCGGCGCTCTCCCAACGGCTTCTAGATCTGGGAGCGGCTGGTGGCGCGGTGACGGTGGGCAGCTGACGGCGGCCGGTGGTCAGCTGGCAGCGCCTCTGCCTCCCTTCGATCCAAAGGCGGTGTGCGGTTTCGGGCCGCGTTGGGCCGCGGTGCGTCCGGGTCCTGCGCCGGCGATTGCTCCCCTGCGGGCTCACGACGGGGGCTCTTGGGCCGGGTCTCCACCGGCGGTGCCTTCCCGGTGCTCCTCCCATCTCCGGTGCTTCCTTCTTCCGTCGGTGTTTGCCATGTTCGCCCCCGCCACGTGTCATCCCTCGCAGGATGCGCGGCGTCCGTTCTCTTCTTCCCGCCTTCGTGCGCAGTGGTGGAGCTTGCCACCGTTTGTTTCCCTTCCACCTTCGTTCATCCCCTCCCCTAGGCCCGTCTAGGTAGAGACCGCCCGGGGGCCGCTCTGTGAGGCCGGATCTGTGGGCAGGAGGCCCGAATCTGGCGGCCAGAGCGGTCGGAGCAGTGTGCTCTAGGGTCGTGGGTCCGGTGGCCTCGTAGCTCGGCGGAGCTCGGCGCAGACGTCTCTTCGTTCTTCCCCTCCCCTGGGCCCGTCTGGGTGGAGACCGCCTGGGGGGACCTCTCTGTGTGGTCGGATCCGCGGGCAGGTGGCCTGGTTCCAGGGTCGTGTGTCCGGTGGCCTTGTAGCTAAGCGGAGCTTGCCACTGGCTTCTTCTCCTCCCCCTACCCTTGAGCCCATCTCGTTGGAGACCGCTTGGGGGGTTCGCTTCGGTGCCTTGTCGGAGCGGACGGAGCGGTGGGCTCCTTGGGTGGTGTTGGTGGCTTCTCTGCTCCTCCCGTGGTGGCATGATGGGCCGTCGTCCGTCCCTTTGCGACGAATTGACCCTGAAAGCTCAGCTCCCAGGGCTTAATTGATTTTGGTAATTGATGGCAACTGGGCCGTCTGGAACGCCAAGGATAAGGACTCTTTTGTTTCATAGTTTCTTTGATTTCCTTGTGTGCGTTTTGGCCCAAATTTACCATCGGGCAAGACTCATTTCTCTGGTTGAAGGGTCCCACTGAGCACAGGTCCAGAAACATTAGCCGTGGGTCCCATGGGGTTCCGAGAGTGCCAGGTGTTAGTACTGAGCGAACCTAGAGCGAGTACACCTGTCCCAGGGTCAGCCGCTAAGTCACCGAAATATCTGAGAGCGCGAAACTTCCCGCCGAGTGATCGCCCGTGCTTGGGGTGAGGTCGCCCGGCTCGCCGAGGGGTCGCCGGTGCTCGCCAAGTGATCGCCCGTGCTCGGGGTGAGGTCGCCCGTGCTGGCCGAGTGATCGCCCGTGCTCGGGGTGAGGTCGCCCGTGCTCGCCGAGGGGTCGCCGGTGATTCGCCGAGTGGTCGCCGGTGCTTGCCTAGGGGTCGCCCGTGACGGGGAGAGGTCGCCTGTGCACCACCACTGTCGGACGGCGTCCGACGCTCTTCGGACGGGGTCCGACAGCGCTGATTTCCCGGAGGTAAGCTCAAAATCGACTAAGTCTCGAGCGACACACCTGCTTGGACGGCGTCTGGCAAGCCCATCGGACGGCGTCCGATCAAGCTCAAAATCGGCCACCCAGCAGCGTCCGATCGGGCGATCTGAATCTCGCGATTTAATCTGAGCCATCCATTTCTAGGGTTTCGCCTTGGGCCTATAAATAGGGGCTATGAGCACGGGAGAAACTTGAGAGAGCCCATTCTAGCAGCCACCCCATGCCATTGAGAGCTCCTCCCATGGTCTCCTCCTCATCTAGGGTTTCCATGCCATTTTGAGAGGGATTGAGAGAGAGAGAGGGAGAGAGGAAGAAGAAGAAGCCTACCTTGCCTCTTCCGGTCATCTCCAAGTCTCTCCTCCTCACTCCCATGGGGTTTCCCATCTAGCCCCATGGTGGAAGTGAGGTGGTGAAGTTGGTGTCCTCCGGTCTTGTGCTCTCGGGATTTCTTGCACCGGAGGCCCCTCCTCAAGCTTCACCGAGCGTACCACTACTTCGACTACGTCCTCTACATCGAAGAAACCCGTCCCGGTGGGCGGTCATCCTCCCGTTGGGTGAGGGTGCGTGCAAAGTCCTCCTTGCGGGGAGGCCGGTGACCGTGTGTCGGTGCCGTGATGAAATCCTCCTTGCGGGGAGGTCGGTGACCCTTCGTCGGTGCCGTGGTGAAATCCTTCTTGCGTGGCGGTCGGTGGTCCTTCGTCGACGCCGGGGAGAAATCCGTTCTTACGGGAGCGATCGGTGACCTATCTTGTGCGGGTGCCGGTGGGGGTGTGAGAGCTTTCGCTTGTGAAAGTTCTTGCCACTCTGTACGGGTTCGGTGCTTACCCAACATTCGTTGTTGAAGAGCCCACGAGTGGATTGAGGGCACAAGACGAGAGGGTCCTGGCTTCCTTTTGGAAGTTCCTCACCGTGGAGTAGGAGTTCGCTCCGAACCACGTAAAAACTCGGTTTGCACCCTTCCTGCCATGCCTTTACATTGTGCACCCTGAACTCGATCGCGTGGACTTGTGCCTTCGTGTTAAGAGTAGTCGCCCGCTTAAGAATTGCTTGATACTTGTTCCGCCGTTGTTTCCTATCACCGATATTGCTAGGTCCAGCGATAGTTGGTTTCAAATTTGCTAAGTTTCCAAGTAAAATCAAAAGACGTAAAAATTGAAAAGAAGCCGATTCACCCCCCCTCTCGGCCAGAGATCCTTTCAATTGGTATCAGAGCCAGGTTCTCGAGTGTAAGCTTCACCGCTTCTAGAGATGGCTGACGGGGGAAGTGTTGCTAGCAATAGGATCCCACTGTTTAATGGAACTCACTTTGGATATTGGAAAAAGCGCATGACATTTTACCTTAAGTCATTAGGCTACGATGTCTGGAGGGCCACTGAGTCACCGCTAGGATTAGAAATTGATAAAGATGCTGGTCCCACCCCTGAACAAATCAAGAAGTTAGAGTTGGATGCTAAAGCTATCAATGCACTTCTCTCTGGGCTTAGCATGGAAGTATTTGATAGAGTTAGTAATTTAACTTCTGCAAATGACATCTGGACTACTTTGATAGAGATTCATGAGGGTACCTCTTCTGTTAAGGAAGAGAGGCTTGTAGTTGTCAAAGAAAAGTTTGATCAGTTTAAAATGCTGCCAAATGAATCTGCTAATGAGATGTTTTCACGCCTTAACCCCATTGTCAATGAGTCGCAAGGGCTCGGAACCTCTCTCGTCCAATGTTGATGTGTGCGGAAGATGATAAGAGTGCTTCCACGGCAAGAGTATAGGGACATCATCACGCACTTGTCCAACTCGGTGATCTTGCCAAGTCGACGCCATCGCACTACTTGGGAAGCTCTCTTCCCATGAGATGATGATGAAGGATGGAGAGGATCATGCACCCCAGAAGGAGAAGGCGATCGCACTCAAGGCGAAGGGGTCAAAGCCTGGTGCTAAAGTTGCTGACAAGGAAGGGCCAACTCTAAATGGCCAAGACTTTGATGTTGGCGAGCTGGTAATGCTCATGAGGACCACAAGCAAGTACTTCAACAACCTCAATCGTGGAGGTGGAAGGAGGTCGAGCAAGAATCCATTTAGCTCTCTCCGGTGCTTCAACTGTGATGAGAAGGGCCATATTGCATCGATGTGCCCTGATAAAAGCAAGTCCAAGCACAAGGAGAAGGGAAAGGAGAAGGAGGATGGTGACAAGACCAAGTACAAGGGCAAGGACAAAAGGAAGTCCTTTGTCAAGTCAGGCATGAAGGCCCGCTCCAATGAAGGCAAGAGGCTCGCTTTTGTTGGAGAATGGGTGACTGATAATAGCTCCAGTGATTCTGGCTCCAATGCCTCTGAAGAAGATGATGAGGAAGAAACCACTGAGCAAGGCCTCGCTGGATTGGCTTTGGCAAGCTCCATTCCTCCTCCACCGGCACTTCCTCCATGATGCTTGATGGCGGTATCTCAAGAGGAAGAATGGCACACGGACTCTAATGAGGATAATACTACCTCAACTCCTACCTGCACCCCAATGTGCTTGATGGCGAAGCCCAAAGAGCATGAGGTGAGTGATTCTGATGAGTCTGATTGTGACATGCGTGAACAAATGACACAAATGGCTAACAATGTGCGATGAGCTTGTGAAATTGCACATGAGGAGAAGATAAAAAATGCTAGTCTTCAACAGTCTCTCAATGCCTTGCAAACTAAGCATGATAGTTTAGAAACAGAGTATGACTTGTTGTTAGACTCCAACCATAGCTTGCTTGAGAAACAAAATGTGCTAGAAGAGGAGAACCTTGCTTTGAATGATTCTCTAGAGGACATTCTTACTACATACCATGGCTTAAAAGAACAACATGAACTCGCTTGTAGCTAAGAAACCGCTCTAGAGTTTCTCACACCTACCTCTGTTGATGATGTGCCTGCTCTCTTGCCTTGACTATTGTGCCATCTAAACTAGATATGTCCACATCTTGTGATGATCTTATTGATTTGACATTGATTGCATCTAGCTCTAGTGATTCTTCTAGTCATGCCCATGAATGCACTCCTGATAACTGTAAGTTTGCTTTGGCTGCTAGAGAGCTGGCAATAGAAAATGCAGAGCTTAAATCCAGGCTTGAGAAGTTTGACCGTGGGCTTGGGAAGTGTTATGAGGGTAGTCTTGCTCTTGACAAGATGCTCAAGGAACAGAGGAAACCCTCTCAAAAGGGTGGCTTGGGGTTTACCCCGGAGAAGCCAAAGAGAGGGAATAAAACTGTTCCTAGAGCATCTGGCATGAGGCAGAACTACAATCATACCTATCCCAAGAAGAGAAACACCTCATCTCAAGCTCACAACTTTGGGCATAATCAGAATTTGCACACTACCAACATGCCTCCTAGGCAACATTTTGAGCGCAAATGGCAAGGACCACCTAGGCACTATAATTTGACATGGCAACATCCTAGGTATGATCAATGGCAAGGTCCTCCTAGCATGAACCACACTTGGTATGGCACACCTAGGAACAATTGGAATGGATACTATAGGTACAACTCTGGTGCACCTAGATACAATCACTATGATAGGTCATTCCATCCTAGGTACCCCAACCAACAAGCTCCATTCAACAAGCTGAAGCCTCAAACCAAATCCCAACCTAAGCATAGGAAGGTGCATGTAAAAGTTGATGGAAATTACATGCTTAAGCAAGATGGTTGTGGTCGTGTTTTTGCCAAGTTCATTGGACCATCTTGGTTGAATGAGCACAAGAATCAAGTGTGGGTGAAGAAGTATCTTGTTGACTCAATTGCTACTGGTTTGAAGGCTAACCCTCGGGGACCCACTGTTTGGGTCCCTGAGTCACAAAAGTGATCAATTCTCTTGACAGGTGAACTACCGGCGTGGAGGGTGTCATTGGATCATCGACAGTGGGTGCACTCAACACATGACTGGCAACCCCCGGTTGTTCACCTCACTCGGGGAGGTTGGAGACTTCCCCAGCAGGATCACTTTTGGAGATGGTAGCAAGAGCAAGGTAAATGGAGCGGGAAAGGTAGCTATCACTTCTGACTTGTCCATTGACAATGTGCTTCTCGTGCAAACTCTCAATTACAATTTGCTTTCTATGGCTCAATTGTGCGATCTTGACTTTCATTGTCACTTCACTCCTCAAGGCATGAATGTGGTTGATTCAAATGGAAAATTGATTTTCAGGGGTTTCCGTTTTCAAAACCTTTTCGTTGTAAACTTTCATTCTGACTCCTCATATCTCTCGACTTGCCTTCTCGCCAAAGTCTCACATGGATGGCTTTGGCACAGGCGTCTCGGGCATGTAGGCATGTCAAATTTGAGAAAGGTTTTCAAAAACGAGTTGGTTCTTGGTTTGAAGGATGTTAAATTTGAAAAGGATAAGCTTTGCAGTGCTTGTCAGGCTGGCAAGCAAGTGGGTAATACACATCCTGCCAAGACGGTCATGTCGACCACTCGTCCCCTTGAGCTTTTACATATGGATCTTTTTGGACCGACCACATATGTGAGCATTGGAGGCAACCTTCATTGCTTGGTGATCGTCGATGATTACTCTCGTTTCACCTGGGTTTTCTTTATGCCTGACAAAACACCTGTTGGAAACATTTTCAAATCATTTGCAAAAAGAGCCCAAAACAAATTTGAGTGCCAAATCAAGAGTGTGAGGAGTGACAATGGGACCGAGTTTACTAACTCTAACATTGAAAGCTATTGTGATGAGAATGGTATAGGTCACGAGTTCTCGGCAGCCTACACCCCGCAGCAGAATGGGGTTGTGGAAAGGAAAAATCGAACCCTGATTGAGATGGCCAGGACAATGTTGAATGAATATGGGACATCAGATGTGTTCTGGGGAGAGGCAATCAATACAACTGCCATCGCATCAATAGGTCAGACTCCAAGTTCTCAAGAAGACTCCATATGAACTGCTAGTGGGAAGACGACCCATGTCTCCTACTTTAGAGTCTTTGGCTGCAAGGTCTACATCAAAAAGAAGAGGGAACATCTGGGGAAGTTTCAGAGTCGAGTCGACACAGGCTTTTTCCTGGGGTATTCTGTCAAGTCCAAGGCCTACAGGGTATTCAATGACAGAACTGGTGTCGTAGAAGAGAGCTGCGACGTGAAGTTCGATGAGTCCAATGGTTCTCAAGGGCACCACGAGAACCTGGAGGATGTGGAAGATGAGCCACTAGCTAGAGCAATGGAGGAGATGGAGGTTGGAGATGTGGTACCGAGGCAAGCACCAAGGGAAGCCGAGATGGTGATTCCACCACCTACTCCAGAGCCAATGCCGATTCAGGGGAGCCACACCTCGGGACAGCTCGAGTGTGGATCCTTCCCGTGAGATGAGCTTGAGCCCGCATGTGAGTCGATCTTTGAGACTGCATAAGCAAGACCACAATTGATCAAGTCCCATCACACAATTGCTCGTGATCATCCTGCTGATCAAGTGATTGGTGACTTGTCTCGTGGAGTTCGCACTGATCAAGAGCAAACAAATTTAGCTCTCTACAAAGGCCTTTGTGTCGGTTGAACCAAGGAAGATAGAGGAGGCATTGACTAATGCTGACTGGATCAATACCATGCATGAAGAGCTGAATAACTTTGAGAGGAATCAAGTGTGGACACTTGTGGAGAGACCCAAGGATTGCAACGTCATCGGTACCAAGTGGGTCTTCAAGAATAAGCAAGATGAATATGGGCAAGTGATCAAGAACAAGGCTAGGCTTATGGCACGGTGGTTTCACCAAATTGAAGGGATTGATCATGTGAAACATATGCTCCAAAGCAGATTGGGCGCCATTCGCTTGCTTGTAGCATTTGGAACATGTCACAACATCGTGCTCGTGCAAATGGATGTGCGGAGTGCCTTCTTGAATGGCTACATCAATGAGCTTGTGTTTGTGGAGCAGCCTCCAGGGTTTGTGGATCCGCGGTATCCAGATCATGTATACAAGCTATCAAAAGCTCTATATGGCCTCAAGCAAGCTCCCAGGGCATGGTATGACAGACTAAGGGATTTTCTGACGGGTAAAGGCTTCACAGTTGGAAGAGTGGACAACACTTTGTTCACTAAGGTGGTGGATGGCGACTTGATGCTCACGATATATGTGGATGATATCATCTTCGGCAGCTCAAATGAGGGTCTGGTCAATGAGTTCAGTCAGCTGATGAGTAAGGAGTTTGAGATGTCAATGATGGGCGAGTTGAACTTCTTTCTTGGGTTTCAAATTAAGCAGCTCAAGACCGGGACCTTTATCTGCCAGGAGAAGTACATACAAGATCTTCTCAAGCGATTCCACCTCAACGACTGCAAGCCGATCAGGACGCCTATGGGGACGAATGGCCACCTCGACCTGAACACTGAAGGTAATCCTGTTGATCCTAGACTCTATCGTTCCATGATTGGCACACTACTCTACTTGACTGTATCTAGGCCAGATATCATGTTCAGTGTTTGCATGTGTGCTAGATTTCAAGCCTCCCCTAGAGAGATGCATATGACTGCAGTGAAACGCATATTTCGATATCTGAAACACACCACTAGTGTAGGCTTGTGGTTTCCCAAGGGTGCTCGTTTTGAATTGATAGGCTATTCTGATTCTGACTATGCGGGTTGCAAAGTCGATCGCAAAAGCACCTCTGGGGCGTGTCATTTACTGGGTAGATGCTTGATCTCTTGGGTTTCAAAGAAACAGAACTCCGTGGCGCTATCTACTGCTGAGGCTGAGTATATAGCGGCAGGAGTAGTCATCGAACTTCATACTTAACTCAATCCCTATATGATTTTGGCATTAAGCTGGACCACGTGTCTTTACTTTGTGATAATGAAAGTGCTGTGAAAATAGCCAACAACCCGGTCCAACATTCGCGCACGAAACACATAGATGTCCGACATCACTTTCTTCGGGATCACGTGATGAAGGGCAACATTACAATTGATCATGTGCGAACGGAGGACCAGCTTGCTGATATTTTCACCAAGCCACTCGATGAGGCACGTTTCTGTAAACTTAGGAATGAACTCAATATTATTGATGTCCAACATAGCTTGAGATTTGATCGTTCATGTGCTTTGCTTGTTATACTTGTTGCCGGATCTCATCTTGGTGAAAAAGTATTTGTGATATTTATAGCAATCGCATAGATCATTTACCAGTTGTTCAATACTTGCTCTTAAATCAAATTCATATGAAATCGGATTCCTTGAGCTTATTCTAGATTGTCAAAGCCTGTAATTGCTCTTTGTCGCTCTAGTTTACTTGGATGATCTTGTACTACTAGTTCTAAGCGTGCTATCCATTTGACATTTGTTAATGCCTTGACTAAATTTGAGCAATCTTTAATTATTGAGCAAAATTCAAGAATGTCTCACCAATGTCTTTCCTACGAGATTGCTTGGCATTGCACTTTGTCATGAACTTGGGGGAGCGTTGGATGACCAAGAAGTTGAATCCTTCAGTGTCATGCTGGGCAACGTCGATAATGGCTTGAGACATATAATCTGAGAAATATGGTTTAATTAAAAAAATTTACCGAACAAAGCTCAACCAAATGTTTTTAGTCTCATAATTGGGCTTGGTGTTTACTTGTGCCTCTTGGTGTGCATGCTCTAGTCCTAGATGGCGCAATGTGATTCTAGTGTAGGCATGAGCACAACTAGTAGTCATTGGCTTTGATCCATCTAGTTATTGCTCTAGGACTAATTAAAATTTGAACATCATGCTATATGTGAGCCTGTATTGACCTTGCGGCATTTGATCTTGCGAGAACTAAAGGTTAAACTTTACTAGACCACTAGGTGGATTTGCACGTGTATAACTCTCAAAGCATTTGATGTACTATCTCCATGCTCTTTTGGACTTGTATTCTCTTGCAATTTATGATTTTTGGTCCTTGATGCCAAAGGGGGAGAAGTTTAAGGGGGAGTAAATCTATCTTTCTTGTTTATGTGCACTGCATGGCCCAAGGGGGAGTATAGGAGATGCTTTGCTCCTAAGAGTGGAGATGCTTTGCTCCATGATGTTTTTGTATGCTTTGATCTAAGGGGAGCTAGGCATGTGTATCACGTCATTCATTTGGTCTTTCATGCTCTATCTCAATTGGTGCATATTGGAACTAACCATCGCAATCGAGATGTATTTGTATTTGCCAAGATAGATTTGTGCAGATCTGCAGGTGTTGTCATCAATTACCAAAAAGGGGGAGATTGAAAGCTCAGCTCCCAGGGCTTAATTGATTTTGGTAATTGATGGCAACTGGGCCGTCTGGAACGCCAAGGATAAGGACTCTTTTGTTTCATAGTTTCTTTGATTTCCTTGTGTGCGTTTTTGGCCCAAATTTACCATCGGCAAGACTCATTTCTCTGGTTGAAGGGTCCCACTGAGCACAGGTCCAGAAACATTAGCCGTGGGTCCCATGGTGTTCCGAGAGTGCCAGGTGTTAGTACTGAGCGAACCTAGAGCGAATACACCTGTCCTAGGGTCAGCCGTTAAGTCACCGAAATACCTGAGAGCGCGAAATTTCCCGCCGAGTGATCGCCCGTGCTTGGGGTGAGGTCGCCCGGCTCGCCGAGGGGTCGCCGGTGCTCGCCGAGTGATCGCCCGTGCTTGGGGTGAGGTCGCCCGTGCTCGCCGAGTGATCGCCCGTGTTTGGGGTGAGGTCGCCCGTGCTCGCCGAGGGGTCGCCGGTGATTCGCCGAGTGGTCGTCGGTGCTTGCCTAGGGGTCGCCCGTGACGGGGAGAGGTCGCCTGTGCACCACCACTGTCGGACGGCGTCCGACGCTCTTCGGACGGGGTCCGACAGCGCTGATTTTCCGGAGGTAAGCTCAAAATCGACTAAGTCTCAGACGACACCGTCCCTGTCGGACGGCGTCCGAAGCCCATCGGACGGCGTCCGATCAAGCTCAAAATCGCCACCAAAGAGACGTCCGTCGGGCGATCTGAATCTCGCGATTTAATCCGAGCCATCCATTTCTAGGGTTTCGCCTTGGGCCTATAAATAGGGGCTATGAGCACGGGAGAAACTTGAGAGAGCCCATTCTAGCAGCCACCCCATGCCATTGAGAGCTTCTCCCATGGTCTCCTCCTCATCTAGGGTTTCCATGCCATTTTGAGAGGGATTGAGAGAGAGAGGGAGAGAGGAAGAAGAAGAAGCCTACCTTGCCTCCTCCGGTCATCTCCAAGTCTCTCCTCCTCACTCCCATGGGGTTTCCCATCTAGCCCCATGGTGGAAGTGAGGTGGTGAAGTTGGTGTCCTCCGGTCTTGTGCTCTCGGGATTTCTTGCACCGAGGCCCTCCTCAAGCTTCACCGAAGCGCACTACTACGACTCGTCCTCTACATCGAAGAAACCCGTCCCCGGGGCGGTCATCCTCCCGTTGGGTGAGGGTGCGTGCAAAGTCCTCCTTGCGGGGAGGCCGGTGACCGTGTGTCGGTGCCGTGATGAAATCCTCCTTGCGGGGAGGTCGGTGACCCTTCGTCGGTGCCGTGGTGAAATCCGTCTTGCGTGGCGGTCGGTGGTCCTTCGTCGATGCCGGGAGAAATCCGTTCTTGCGGAGCGATCGGTGACCTTGTGCGGGTGCCGGTGGGGGTGTGAGAGCTTTCGCTTGTGAAAGTTCTTGCCACTCTGTACGGGTTCGGTGCTCACCCAACATTCGTTGTTGAAGAGCCCACGAGTGGATTGAGGGCACAGGACGAGAGGGTCCTGGCTTCCTTTTGGAAGTTCCTCACCGTGGAGTAGGAGTTCGCTCCGAACCACGTAAAAACTCGGTTTGCACCCTTCCTGCCATCCCTTTACATTGTGCACCCTGAACTCGATCGCGTGGACTTGTGCCTTCGTGCCAAGAGTAGTCGCTTCCGCTTAAGAATTGCTTGATACTTGTCTGCCGTTGTTTCCTATCACTGATATTGCTAGATCCAGGCGATAGTTGGTTTCCAAATTTGCTAAGTTTCCAAGTAAAATCAAAAGACGTAAAAATTGAAAAGAAGCCGATTCACCCCCCCTCTCGGCCAGAGATCCTTTTAGACCCCTACTTCTAACTTGGTCCCGTCCTCGCCTCCTTGCCCTCCCCTCCCTGCGAGGTGCTCGGTGACATAGGTTGGCATTTTCTGAGTTAGTGACGGGGTTCGGCTGGCGCCGTCAAGGTGGCGCGGTGTTTGGTCGATTGCGCTTCCCGTGCGCGGGCCACCTAGTGAGGTGGCCCTTCCTCGGAGGTTGTGGCTGGTGACCTCTGCCCGACGTCGTCCCCGTTCTTCGCTCCTTGGCTCGGTCCCGTCCTCACCGTCTGGCCCCACCCCTTCTCCGAGGTGTCAGATGGCGTGGGTGGCGTCTTCCGCGTCAGGCTTCGACGCTTGTGGACGCTCGCCGACTCTGCGTCCTCGGCCGATGGCTTGGTGGTTGCTCTTTGCCCTCGGAGGCCTCTGTGCGCTAGCTTGCAGCGATGGTCTTGGGCGAAAGCCCTGCCCTCTTGGGCTGGTGATGGCGTCACCTCGGTGTCGTTCCCTTGTTGGAGGCATCACTTTCGGGCCTTCCCCTGCCTTGAGTGCAAACTCTAGCGGTTTCAGCGACGGCGGCGGGTTCTACCCGTCGTTACCTTGTTGAAGGCGTCGTGGTCGTTGCTCTAGCATTGTGGGTGTCCGTTGGGTCTGCTGCTCCAAGTGTTGCTCGTCGCTGTGGGTTTGTAGGTTGGGTGGCCGGCGGTGGCCGGTGCTTTCTTTTTCTCCTTTTCCTCTCTCAGGTGTGCGTCGCTTCGAGTGCGTTCTCTCCGTGATGGCGGTGGTGTCCCAGCTCTAGCTGTGGTTGTCATGATTGTACCCGTACTTACGGGTTTTTTTTCTCCTGCTATATCAATGAAATAGGTTGGCAGTGCTCCTGCTCCTCTTTCAAAAAAAAAAGTATAAGCTAAAGATTTATACTCCGCTTCAGTACTTGATCTAGATATTGTGGTCTGTTTTAGAGCACTCCATGAGGTCAAATTTGATCCAAGAAAAATGGCAAAGTCACCTGTAGACCTTCTGCCATCTGTATTACCTCCCAAATTAGCATCAGAAAAAGCACTTAGACACATAGACAGATCTTCTAAATGTCAAGCTGACTTCCATTGTGTTCTTGACATATCTCAGTATTCACTTGACAACCGACCAATGTACAATAGTGGGTGCGCGAAGAAACTGACAAACCTTATTAACAGAGAAGGCGAGATCAGGTCTCGTAAGTGTTGAATAGTGAAGTGCTCCCACAATCACAATACTTCCGAATTTGGTGTGCAACCTTCTGCCCCCAGAAGATCACCTTCATACGCATATAAATTTTTCAGGCAAATAGTGATGTTGGCGATGGTTTGCAGTCTTTCATACGTACCCACGCGCCTCAATAGATCAGATGCATATTTTTCTTGTGATAGCAATATACCACCTTGTATTTTGTTTACTTCAATCCCTAAGAAAAAAATGTAGGTTTTCTAGATCTTTCAGTGCAAAGTTAGAGCCCAAATCCTGTAATAGTGTTGTTATTGCTTTACTAGATGAGATAGTGATAATGATGTCATCCACATAAATAAAAACAAATATAATTGGCATGCATCTCCTGCGAGCTCTTGATCAGATGGAATCAAGGCACTTGAGGCTTGTTGAAGGAATCTAAGGCCGAGAGGGGGGTGAATCGGCCTAATCAAAATTTTAATTTCAATTACAATTGTGATTAGTCCGGTGAATGACCCATGCTAGCGTGTGACTGATCTAAAGTTCTAGGAGCGGAAGCAAGCACAAAGATGAACACTTGAACACAATTTCGACTATCAGGAGGCACGATGGCACTCACACGCAAGCGATCAATTCAATGTGCGGGAGTAAATGAGTGGGATAAGAAGGCGCAAACCGAGTTGTTTCCCGAAGTTTGGTGCTCAACACATGAGCACCTACGTGTCCGTTGAGGAAACTTCTCACACAGAGAAGTTGGGACCCTTTTGTCCATAGCCCTCAATTCACTCGTGGTAGCTCTTCAACAACACATGGTAGGCGACCTCCAAACCTTCTCTCGGAAGCGAGTTCTCTCACACACGAGACCTCCTCACACCCCGGCACCAACACACGGCACCGACCACCGACGCACTGTGGATTTCGACCTCAACACATGAGGCACCTACGACACACGGAGGTGGCCGCGGACACACGGATGGAGAGGATGCACCCCTACACATGGCGGTGACCACCAACGGACGGTGGGTTTGCGGTAAGGTTGATGTAGTCGTTCTCTTGATGAAGCACGGGGCGGTGACAATTTCCTCCGACGGTAGGATCCCAAGAGCACAAGACTGGAGACCTCACCTCACCACCTTCTCTCTTCCAGCATGAAGCTACGCCAAGAGCTCCATGGAGAAAGCAAGACCTTGGGGATGGATGAAGAGGAGGTAGGGCACCACTTCTACTTCTTCTCTTCTTCTCCCTCTCTCTCTCAATCTATCTCAAGCACACATGGAGGCCAAGTGTGGGAGGCGCTCCATGGGAGGAGCTCTCAAGGGTGGTTAGGGGCAAGGGGTGGCTGTAAAATGAGGCTCTCTTAGAATCCCCCCCCTTCCCCGTGTTGGTGGCTCCTATTTATAGCCCAAGACGAAACCCTAAATAATGGACGGCTCAGATTCAATCTGGCTAAAAAATTAGCTTCATCGGACGCGTCCGTTCACCCAACGGACGCGTTCGGCGAGCACTAGGCCGACACAGACAACGACACGGCTAGGGTTTGCAGAATCCACCAGACGCATCCAGCGAGAGCTCCTGCGACTTCTCCAACGCGCTCACCAGGTGTTTGACGGATGCCCGCACCGGGACAGGACACATGTTCCCCAATCGGATTGATACCCACCGAACACGTCTGGTGAGCGCGAGGCCCATACAGAGCGTTTTGGGAACTTCGGGGCCGAAATAATTACGCCGCCGGATGCGTCCGGTGTGCTTAAATATTTCGCTCGATAGACAGAGACGTTTCAGACTTATTTAACGCAGCAGGGCCCGGTGACCCACGGACGAGTCCAAAGGTGCCCAACAGACTCGCCATTCTCTCTCTCTCTCTCTCTCTCTCTCTCTCTCTCTCTCTCTCTCTCTCCCGGCTCTAGCTAGGGCTTCGGCTTTTGGCACTTAGCCGACTTGTGGACTTGGCGAGGGTTTTTGGATGGTCAAGACGGGAAGTTTCACGCCTTAGGAAATACTCCCTCCGTCCCAAAATATAGGGCGCATAACTTTTTTAAAGTTGTCCCATAATATAAGGTATTTCTTTGGGAAAGACATATGCAATTAATTGCTAGTTGAACTGCTCACAGTACATATGCAAAGATGAACGGAAGCCATTAAAACACCAAAGACTAATTTGATACCGGTGCTACTCACTCCATCGTCCAAACAGAAGATGAAAGAACACAAAAACAAAAGATGCTACTCTCTAGATAGCACACCTGCTGTGTTCATGGCTATTTAAAGGATGAAAACGGAGTTGAAATCTCAATTTTTAGGCGCTACCTTCTCAATTTTGCACGCACCAAGTCATTTTTTGGGTGCCCTCTTGTTAATGCTGTGTTCAAATGGATTTTTGCTCTAACCTGCTGCTCATGCATCGACTGCGGCACGCTGGAGAAAAAACATTTCTGCTAGCTTGGCACTTTGGCGCTCCATGCATGCGCTGGAGAAAAAGTACTCAGATTATGGGCGCCACAAGAAACCAGTATGGGCATGTATTCTTTTCACTCGCGCGGGAGTATTTATAACAGCCTGATGCTTCGAGCGACGGAATAATTAATGATGATTTACTCCTTTAAACATCTTCTCTTGGTCTTGGTGAAAAAAGTTATACGCCCTATATTTTGGGACGGAGGGAGTATCTGGCTTTGAGATTTAGCAACTACGAAACCCCGGACAGCTGTTCCCCCCGGAACTCTCTCGAAACCCTGACAGTTGTGTCACTCGGAACCCTTTTGAACACACTTGAAGTTTGGATGAGAATGAGAGATTCGGGACTGTGCTCAGTGGGACCCTGCAACCAGACAGAGGATGATCTGCAGGCGTCTAAAATAGCACACACAAAGACTCAGAATAACTATTAAATAAAGGTCCTTAGTCTTGATGTGGTTGACGACATGATTAGCTTGAGTCATCAATTACCAAAAACCAATTAAGGCCCGGGAGACTGCACTTACACTTGTCACTCTTAGAGACAGTTTTTCCTAAATGGCTTGGAGTTGAGGATTTGAGGAGCTTGCCTTGGCGCGTGTGGAAACCCTCAAATCAATGTACAAGGTTTCGAAGTCCACCTTGGCGGAGCGAGGAAGGACTACACCAAGTGTAGATGAGGCATTAGGCTCGAGTGGGGGTTGGCTCTTGCTAGGAACAAGAGCTTGTGTCAGCAGGGAGTAGGAGCTCATCTCTGAACCTCAAAAAAAATCCCATTTGTCTCCTTTACTTTTTCGCATTTAACTTTCGTATGTACTCTTCCGCTTGTTTGTTTCTCTATTATACTAATATTGTTACGCTTGCTTGCTATGGGAGCAGTAGAACTTAACTAGTGTTAGGTGGTGCTTCACTTAACTTAATTAATTTCTACTTTAATAAAAAATTTAAAAGCATCATGTTCACCCCCCTCTAGGCTTACCAGATACTTTTTACGTGTGATGTAGGACATCGTTACTACATGACCTAAACGTGGGAGCTAACCGATCGTGATACATGTATAGAGATATTATATTATAGTTATATCCTAACTAATGTGCAATTAGGTCTGGCAATTATCGTTTCAAGTTTACTATAAAAACCACATGCACGGGGAGAAACAACAGACCATGTCATTGTATCAACATTGCATTGGAGTAGGGTTGTTATTTCCGTCCCCGTGAGGTCTGAACAAAGATAAGTCACTGTGTCCAATTTTTCACATTTTCTACCAGTTAGTTTCACGGCATCAGAAAAGGGGCTTTTTTATCCTTCATTTGAGAAATAAACTCGACGGAGTGTCTTTTTTTCGCAATCGTCGACAAGTGATTTGGAGATATTTGAGAAGAAACGCCAAGATCTTAGAAATGGCTGAAAATGATAAAGAGTTTAACTTTACTAAATGAATGATTGCCGTAGATTACAGTATGAATTCAAGCTACCGAAGTATAACAACGGTTATTTTTATTTTGATTCGATTATTCTACAGACGTCTGCATAGAGACTAAATTGTATGGTTGATTTTCCGTACCTATTTTTAAGTATGTTTCAATTGTTTTTTCACATTTTTTTTTGACAAATGTATCACTACGTTGGTAGAAAAATGTATTGTTAAGTTTAGACAGCTTCGGCGAGGTGGGTGGCCATGTCCCAATCAACGAGGGCAGTAGCAGCTTCTTGTCGCTGCCAGACGATTTTCATAATTTCTCTAGAAAATAAGCATTGTACATAAAAGTTATAAAGAAATTTAATATGCATCATTTTTATGTTGATAACTTTTTCATTTGGAACTATATAATAAATCATAAAAAATAAAAAATATTGTTGTTGTGTTGGATCAGATTGATCATATAGTCTACCCACATAAAAATACAACTGGACACATGTGGCCTCTCCATGTCCACACACTCCAGATGCAGCCGGGACTGACTTATCCATTAAGTTTTTGTCGCCCTCGCCCGTCTGCCGAGCCTCGGATCCTCGCACCGGCATAAGCCTATGATCCGCGTTATCCTTGTGATGCCAACTTGATACACGTGGCCTCTCCAGGTCCACACATTCCAGATGCAGCCGGGATTGACTTATCCATTAAGTTTTTGTCGCCCTCGCCCGTCTGCCGAGCCTCGGATCCTCGCACCGGCATAAGCCTATGATCCGCGTTATCCTTGTGATGCCAACTTGATACACGTGGCCTCTCCAGGTCCACACATTCCAGATGCAGCCGGGATTGACTTATCCATTAAGTTTCTGTCGCCTTCGACCGCCTACCGAGCCTTGGATTCTCGCACCGGCATAAGTCTGTCATCCGCGTTATCCTTGTGATCCCCCAAATCCGAATATGATCGTCCTATGTGACCTCTTGTCGTCCTGGACACTTGAACCGTCAGTTCGCATGCCAATATCTTGCCGACCACGATCCACTTAAATCTATATCACGCGGATTAGCATGCATATTAGTCTGCCTACATTAATAATTACACATTAGGTGCATGCCAAAACAATGTAATTCCAAAATCCACAAAAGCGACTACTTTTGTTTGCTTCCCAACACAACAGCAATATATTTTTTTTATGATTCATTCTGTAGTTCCAATGAAAAAGTTATCAACAAAAAAATGATGCATATTAAAATTCTCTACAACTTTTATGTACAACGCTTATTTTCTAGAGCACGAGAAGACCTCCGAAAATGAGAAACACAGCAAAATTTGCAAGGTCGGCTGGCAACAGACGGGGCCTAGTAAAACTAAAAAACTGGATATCCAGATATGTTTGCTACCGTCTTCCCACGCACCGGAGGCCTTCGGACTTAGTCCGGTGGGCACTGGAGGTCCCATAAACTTCTTTTTGTCTCAAAAACATTCAAAACCTCTTTGAAATCAATTTTTCACTCAAAATCTCAATATTACATGGATTTAAAAATGTTGTCAAATATTCATCACAATTAAGAAATGACCACCTGATCTCTCAGCATTGTGTTTCTGTGTATGCACCTACCTGCTAGTCGGCCCCTTTTTATTTTTATTTGACGATCATCCACTGCCCGTCGTTAGTCAGTGGTTCTATGTTAAACAATGGAACATAGAGGTCTATGTTGGAAATTTGGAATATGGGGTTGTTATTTATTTAGAGGATGACATAGATGTTTTGGATTGAACCATGGAATGATTCTTCGACATGCAGAAACAAGTGATCTGAACTAAGAGTCTAGAGCCGAGTTTGTTGAAATGTGAATACATGAGACCCTCTCCCTTATAGAGTATACGAGTCACACGACCAATGTACTGATTTTTTTTAAAAAAAAAATTTGACCCAGTCGACCAACGAACCCACGATCTCTTCTTGTGTACGTGTAGCTTGGTCACTGGCTCACTGCTCAGTGCTCACCCTGTCACCCAAAGATGGAGATGGATCGCAATGGAGTAAACAGAGAGCAGCACCTGTCTATCCGGATTCCGGAACGCCACCGGCGCCGCGACGGCGTGGGCGGCCAGCCCGGTGGGCCGGCTGGTCACGCTCAGCTGCGCCCTGCTGACGGCGCTGGTCTTCCTCGGCTCCGGCCGCCGGAGCAGCCGCAGCGGCGCGTTCCGCGTCGCCGTCTGGTCGGCGCTGATGCTGAGCTACCCGGCCGTGTCCTACACCATCGGGCTCATGCAGTCCGCCTCCTTCCGCAACGATCTCGTTCTCGTGTGGGCGTGCTTCCTGCTGGGCTGCGCCGACGGGATCTCCTCCTGCAGCGCCGACGACTCCGGCCAGCAGGCCCGCACCGTGCTCAACCAGGCAGCCCAGACCGTCTACGTCTTCTTCCTCCTCCTTTCCTACGCCGATTCCTTGCCGATGCAGCTCAAAGCCCTCCTTTCCTTGCTCTGGCTTCTCAACGTCGCCAAGCTCGTCATTCGCCTTAGAGGCATCCTGTCTTTTAGCCGGGAACGTGTCCTCACCGTGGAGAACAGGATCATAAACAAGTACACGCGTGAAACGTACGGCAGGAACGGGAGCAATCCCTACCCGTTCTTGGTCGCCGGCGAGGCGAGCCTGCAGGACGAGCACGGGGACTACAGGTCGTACCGTGTCTCCGGCGGCGACCAGCTCGTGACGGTCGACAAGGTGTGGCGGTGCAAGGGGAGGCTGCTGAGCTCCGACTCCGACGACCCGGCCGGCGCTCTCAAGCTCCGGGATCTCTGCCTCTCCTTCGCTCTGTTCAAGCTTCTCCGGCGAAGGCTCAGCGGCTGCCCACTGTACCGGTACACCGGCGGCCCCGATGACCGGACTTACTACGAGGACCAGAGGTTCCCTGACGCCGGTGGGTGCGTCGGCGACGGCCAGGAGAGGATGTACCGCGTCGTCGAGGTGGAGCTGGGCTTCCTCTTCGACTTCTTCTACGCGAGGTACCCTTCGCCCAACCAAACCCTGATCCCCGAAACGGCCGCGTTCGCCGCGGCCGTGGCGCTGTGCCTGTGCACCCTCTTCTCCTCGCCGCTGCTGCACCACCATGATCACCGGAGCAGCAGCAACTTGCTGGTGACCACAAACAGCTTCGACATCTGGCTGGCTAGATTGGTGATAGTCTTGTTCCTGACCCTAGAATCGTTTCTGTACTTGATGCTGGTGCTGTCGGACTGGCACAAGGTGAAGGTGCTGTGCCGGTACGTGCAAAGCCAGCCGTGGCACCCCATTCTGGAGAAGCTGCTTGTGAGGCTCTTCTTGAGTGCCACGCTGACCACAAGGTACTGGAGCTACTCGTTCGGGCAGTACTCGATTCTCAGCTCATGCCTGCAGCCAGCTGGGAACTCGTGCTGCATGTGGCCGTTGCGGCTCCCCAAATGGACCAGGGGATTCCCGCCGGTACGGAGGACGACGGTGGCGCACCGCCATCTCACCGAGGCGGTGAAGCGCGCGATCTACCGCCATGTTGTTGATGACAAATGGCGTCTAGATATAGCGCACAGCGACGTCTCATTGGTCAGTGCTAGGATTTAGAGCCCGCTGCAAACAGCTCACGTATGGACCAAAACGCAGAGAAAGAGCTCCTCAGGTCTTAACGGACCTAAAAGCCTAACTGAAGCAACGACTAAGTCCACGGGCCCACTCAAACTCAAAAGACGCCTTGTGGGAAAAGGTGCCTCCACCTTTTAAGTTGTACTCCCCCATCACCAATAACCGATGTGGAATTAAACCCAACAATCTCCCCCATCACACATCGGACCACTTCGTCACAACGGACAACTTCGTCCAGCGAATGTGTGGAATTAACGGAGATGTGGGTCAATGCCTGGCTCTGATACCACTTGTTGGGATTTAGAGCCCGCTGCAAACAGCCCACGTATAGACCAAAACGCAGAGAAAGGGCTCTCCAGGTCTTAAAGAACCTAAAGGCCCAACTGGAGCAACGACTAAGGCCATGGGCCCACTCAACCCAAAAGACTAGCCTGGTGGGAGAGGGTGCCTCCACCTCTCTAAATCCTAACAAGTGGTATCAGAGCCAGGCATTGACCCACATCTCCGTTAATTCCACACATTCGCTGGACGAAGTTGTCCGTTGTGACGAAGTGGTTCGATGTGTGATGGGGGAGATTGTTGGGTTTAGTCCCACATCGGTTATTGGTGATGGGGGAGCACAACTTAAAAGGTAGAGGCACCATCTTCCACCAGGCTAGTCTTTTGGGTTGAGTGGGCCCATGACCTTAGTCGTTGCTCTAGTTGGGCTTTTAGATCCGTTAAGACCTGGGGAGCCCTTTCTCTGCGTTTTGGCCCATACGTGGGCTGTTTGCAGCGGGCTCTAAATCCTAACAAATGGTATCAGAGCCAGGCATTGACCCACATCTCCGTTAATTCCACACATTCGCTGGAGGCACCCTCTCCCTTGTTAGGATTTAGAGCCCACTGCAAACAGCCCACGTATGGGCCAAAACACAGAGAAAGGGCTCCCCAGGTCTTAACGGACCTAAAGGCCCAACTGGAGCAACGACTAAGGCCAGAGAGGGTGCCTACACCTTTTAAGTTGTGCTCCTCCATCACCAATAACCGATGTGGGACTAAACCCAACAATTTCCCCATCACATCGGACCACTTCTGCGGACAACTTCATCCAAATAATGTGTGGAATTAACGGAGATGTGGGTCAATGCACTGCTCGATACCACTTGTTAGGATTTAGAGCCAACTGCAAACAGCCCATTAGGCCCATGGCCTTAGTCGTTGCTCCAGTTGGGCCTTTAGGTCCGTTAAGACCTGGGAGCCCTTTCTCTGCGTTTTGGCTCATACGTGGGCTGTTTGCAGTGGGCTCTAAATCCTAACAAGTGGTATCAGAGCCAGGCATTGACCCACATCTCCTTTAATTCCACACATTCGCTGGACGAAGTGGTCCGTTGTGACGAAGTGGTCCGATGTGTGATGGGGGAGATTGTTGGGTTTAATCCCACATCGGTTATTGGTGATGGAAGAGCACAACTTAAAAGGTGAAGGCACCCTCTCCCACCAGGCTAGTCTTTTGGGTTGAGTGGGCCCATGACCTTAGTTGTTGCTCTAGTTGGGCCTTTAGGTCCGTTAAGACCTGGGGAGCATTTTCTCTGCGTTTTGGCCCATACGTGAGCTGTTTGCAGCGGGCTCTAAATCCTAACAGTCAAACCTTGGCCACGACTTCAAGCCAAGATGGCTGTATGCCACCACAGTATGCGACTACACTCTGCAGTCCCAGCACCAGCAGGCCGGCGCCGCCGCCATCGGGGAGAACCACGAGGTGGCCACCTCGCTGTCGGACTACTGCGCCTACCTGCTTTTCCACGCGCCGGAGCTGGTGACGGAGACTTACCGGGACACGCAGGTATACTTGCAGATCCTGCAGGGAAGAGCGCAGCGATGCCTCGCTGGCTGCTGCTCCAGGGACGAGATGCTGAGCAAGCTGGCCACGTTCCAAGCCAAGGACGACGACGAGTTCGAGGCCATACTGGCCGACGGGAAAAGGCTCGGGGACATACTGTTGCAGGGTGTCCGCGGCGATGCCGCGCGGTGGAAGCTGCTCGCCGAGGTGTGGGCGGAGAAGCTATTGTCCGTTGCGCCGTCGAATAACCTGGCCGCCCACGTTAAGAATCTGGCGACCGGCGACGAGCTCATCACGCACCTCTGGGCCCTGCTGACGCACAGGGGGGTGCTCACACAGCCGGAGATGCACCGACACGGCCCAGGTTGGAAGACCATGTATGAACTGATCTAGTGCATGGGGTGTTTGCCGTCCTCGATTACAGCGAGCACATGCTGACATTTTCTTTTGGGAGGCACTATTAGGCAGGTCTCTGCAATTTCAGCATTTGTGCAGGCACATGCCATGTACATGCATGCACACCTCATCTAAAAAAATTCCACTATCGCAAAACATTTTTTCCAATAAATGGAAATGTAGGAAAACAGTAGAAATTTAGTGAAATTTTTTGCGCCTGCACGATTTTGCAAATTATACGAGCAAAAAATTTCTCGACGTGAAAAATAGAAAACAAAATAAAATTTATAATAAATAGAAAACAAAATAAATCTATAATAAACAGAAAACAAAATAAATCTATAATAGATCAGACCTCGTGCAAAAAATTTCACTATCGCAAAACATTTTTTCTAGTAAATGAAAATGTGGAAAAACAATAGAAATTTAGTAAAATTTTCACTAACTGAGTGCTAACTATTGGATTAATCCAGACGCACCCACGATCCAATGGCTGACCGCGCGCGCACCCAAGATCCAACTGCTGACAGCGGCGCCTGCGCGTTTGGCCCTTGTGCTTCGACACTAAAATCGGGCCTTTGTGCTTCGACACTATAATCGGGTCCTTGTGCTTGTGCAGGTTCCGATTCATTCGCTATACAAGAATAAAAATATGCATGGGTTTTAAACATAACGGTCAAAGTGGTCTACTTAAAAGGCTAGGTATCATCATGCAATTGGCGAAAATACAACCTTCGATAAGTGGGTCTTGAATTATAACCGAATAATTTTTAAATCTCTTTTACTAATCACCAGGCGATTGATTTTTAAAAAAGTCTCAATCGATTTTCTCATATACCTAAATATTTCCGTTGAATCTTTTATATGCCATATGAAGATGTTTTTAGTTGAATTTAACATGAAAATTAACACAACCAATTATCTTTTCGGTTTGGCTTAAACCAGCGGACGGGCTTTCATGCCATGTGACGCCGACGTAGGGGCCTGCCTTGTGTGGCGTGCCAATCGCCTGGGCTAGAGTCTGGGCTAGAGTCTGTCCCTTATCTTTTATATGCCATGACTTGTTCATCGACTTGCTGCTGCCATTGGCCCATGATAGTGACACATGAAGTGGCGTGCAAATTAGTTGGCGAAAAAAAAATCCCCCTTAAATCAAAGAAGGCTGACCAACTCACCGGAGCAAGTCGTTCAATGTTGCCATCCCTGTTAGTGCTTCAGTTTTGGCTTTTAATGTCCGGCACACCTCAAGTCTCTTCTGATTCTACTTCTATAAGTCAGATGAGAGGTCTCGGTGTTGCCGTGCCTATATATGTATCCACCATTGTTCATTTCAATACAGTGCGTGAGTTACTTGCCATCATGGTATCAGACTCCCCTTCCTGATCGCTTCCGCTCCTCGACGCTTCTGCTTCGCGTCGCTCTTCTGCCGCCGCGAGCACTATGTCTACCTCCTCCCAAAATTCTCAAACACCGACCGATCCCATCTCCACCGTCGTCGCAGCTGCAATTCGGGCGGCTCTTCAGCCCGACGCCTCAGTCCCTGAGGCCGATGCAGTAGCGGCCATGGCCCTCGCCGAGCGGGTGGCCACCGCCGCCAGTGAAGCTCTTCGGGCGGTTTTTCCCGCCACCACCGCGCCGATGCCGTCGTCCTCTCTACCGGCTGGGTCTCCGTCTACACCAGCCCCTGCGTCCGTCGTGCTTGGCTCACGTCCCTACCTCCCCTCTACAACGGAGGTCCAGACGGCGCTCTACAACCACGTCGTCCCACCCCCTGCCGGTTTCGCCCCTGTTCCCGGCTTCGCAGGCTCGGCCTCCGGTCTCGCTGCCCCGGAACCGGCTGATCTTGATGATGAGGCCATCGTCGCACTGCACTCTCAGGCCCTCGGCGTTTACAACATCAAGTCTATGGTACCCGTCACCCTCGACATCCATGCCTCCAACTACTCAAAATGGCGCGGTTTGTTCCTCGTCACTCTCGGCCGGTTCGCGCTCTCCGATCATGTTCTTACTGACATGGTCCGCGCTGATCGTGCCGATTGGATTCGCATGGATTGTGTGGTGCTTGGCTGGTTGTATGGCTCCATCTCCACCGAACTTCTGGAGTCCGCCATGACACTCTCGGCTACAAATCGCGTTGTCTGGCGTCACTTGGAACACCAATTCTTGGGCAATAGCGAACGTCGCGCTTTGAATTTGTCCGCGGAATTTCATCACTTTGTTCAAGGAGATCTTTCTGTCAATGATTATTGCCGCCGTCTCAAGCCCATGTCGGATCAATTGGCTGAACTTGGGGAACCTGTCGCTGATCGCACTCTTGTGCTCACATTACTCAATGGGCTCAATGGCAAGTACGATCATCTCCAAACCATACTGCCTATGCAGCAGCCGTTTCCGTCATTCGCTGAAGCTCGTTCCCAACTTCTGCTCGAAGAAATTACCAAGGGGACTCGGCCGACAGGCACTTCTTCCGTCTTCCTCGCCACCGTGGAAGCCACCCAGGAGGCACCAGCAGCACTGTCTCCGGCGGCAATTCTGCTCATGCCACCGGCTATGGCACCAGCAGCCACAATAGCGAGGTGGCGGAGGAAACTATCGCAACCGCCGTCGCCGTGGTGGTGCCGGCGGCAGCCGCGGCAACAGAAGTAGCGGCAGCAACGCCGGCCCACGTGTGGCCGGCTCCTCCTCACCATCGCCACAACGGGGTGCCGGCCAGTTCACTCAATGGCCGTCTCCGCATAATCCGTGGGCCGGAACCATTCACATGTGGCCCGGTCCGCTTGGCCGCCCTGCTTCACCGGGTCTGTTGGGCTCATCTCCGGTGGCTCGGCTTTCGCCGGCCCAATGTTGACCTCGGCTGGTGGCAGTCCTCTCTACCAGCAACCACCGGCACAGTATCACCCGCCGGCGCAATATCAGCCGCCACCGGCCCACTTTCAAGCTGCTACTTCCATGCCCTCTACACCGTCCTGGGCTGGCAGCTCTACTTCCATACCACATTGGGATCAACAGGCGCTCATCAGTGCCCTCAACAATGTCACGTTGTCTCCACCATCTTCCCAGGAATGGTATATGGACACCGGCGCCACATCCCACATGACGTCTGATGCTGGTATTCTTTCTTCCACTCATCCTCCCAACGACACCACCCCGTCTCACATTGTCGTTGGTGATGGTTCTCTACTTCCTATTTCTTCTGTTGGCGCTACTACTTTACATTGTCCTCAATATTCCTTCTTTTTGAACAATGTTCTAGTCTCTCCACAGATCATTAAAAATCTTATTTCCGTTCGACGGTTTGCCACTGACAATTGGTGTTCTGTTGAATTTGATCCTTTTGGTCTTTCTGTGAAGGATCTTCTCACCAAGAACGTGATCGTCAGGTGCAATAGCTCTGGCGATCTCTACTCCTTCAAGCTGTCTGATGTCCAATACGCCCTTGCCGCTCGTACTTCCTCCACCCTTTGGCATCGCCGGCTTGGTCATCTTGGACAAGACGCTCTCACTCGACTCGCTCGTGCTACTGCCATTCCTCCTTGTAAAGACGTTTCTGTGTGCCATGCTTGCCAACTTGGCCGCCACAGCCGTCTCCCTTTTACTGGTTCCTTCACTAGAGCTACAAATAATTTTGATCTACTTCATTGTGATCTGTGGACATCTCCGGTGGTCAGTGTATCTGGTTATAAATACTACTTAGTCATTCTTGATGACTGTTCTCATTTTGTCTGGACTTTTCCTCTCCGACATAAATCTGATACTTTTCCCATCTTGTCAAATTTTTTTGCCTATGTGAGAACCCAATTCTCCGCCACCATTCGTTCTATACAGTGCGATAACGGTCGTGAGTTCGATAACTCCGCCGCTCGCACCTTTTTTCTTACTAATGGTGTCACTATGCGCATGTCTTGTCCCTACACCTCTCCACAAAATGGCAAAGCCGAACGCATGTTACGCTCCGTGAATAACGTGATGCGCTCTCTCCTCTTTCAAGCAAGTCTTCCCGCCTCTTTTTGGGTTGAGGCTCTCCACTCCGCTACATATCTCCTCAACCTCCACCCCACCAAAACACTCCAATTCCATACGCCTTTTTTTGCTCTCTACGGTCGCCATCCCTCATATGCACATCTTCGGGTTTTTGGGTGTAAATGCTATACTAACCTATCTGCTACTGCCACTCATAAGCTTTCCCCACGATCCACCATGTGCATTTTTCTTGGCTACCCATCCGAGCATAAAGGTTATCGGTGCTTTGATCCCGTCTCCAACAGGGTCATCATATCTCGTCATGTTGTTTTTGATGAGACCTCCTTTCCTTTTGCTGACATATCATCCACAAAAGCAAGTGCTACTGACTTTGATTTTTTCGATGATTTCACAGCAGACTTACAGGCACCGATTGGCTCTGGCCCGTCCATCAGGCGTGCTCCTGGGCCCGCCGGCGCCCCAGCCTCTGCCGACGTTGGGCCGGTCGTGTCCCAACCTGGGCCCACCGGTGCTCAATCTCCTGCGGCCACAATTGGACCAGCTGGCACTCCAGCTGATGCAGCTGCCCCTGGGCCGTTTTCGTTCCCGAGTGGGCCGTCCTCGGATAGGCCATCCACGGCTGGGCCATCCTCTCGCCCACAGGCGGCCTCGCCTTGTCTGCCGGGCGGGCTGCCCGCGGCTCTGCCGCCACTACACGTCCCTACGCGCGCTCGCAGCGCGCGCGTTCCCGGTGTGCTCCCGCCTCCGTCGCAATTGGGAATGTCTCCTGTGACAAACGATCACCCCATGGTCACCCGAGGAAAAGATGGGATTCAAAGGCCAGTCGTCCGGATGAATTTTCAGACCACTACATTATCTCCTATTCCTCGGACTTATCGGGCTGCTCTTGCTGATCCTCTCTGGCGTGCTGCCATGGAGGAGGAATTTTCAGCATTACAAGCAAACCACACATGGGATCTTGTTCCGCGTCCATCCGCGGCCAATATTGTCAGTGGAAAATGGATCTTTCGACACAAGTTCAAGTCAGATGGATCTCTTGACAGGTATAAGGCTCGTTGGGTCCTCCGTGGCTTTACGCAGCGTCCTGGAGTTGATTTTGCTAAGACCTTCAGTCCGGTTGTGAAACCGGCCACTGTGCGCACTGTCCTTAGTCTCGCAGTGTCTCGTGACTGGCCGATTCACCAACTTGATGTCAAAAATGCCTTCTTACATGGCACTCTCCAGGAGACAGTATATTGCAGTCAACCTTCTGGATTTGTTGACCCGCTTCATCCTGACATGGTCTGTCGGCTCAACAAATCTTTATATGGACTCAAACAGGCACCACGTGCATGGTACAGTCGCTTTGCTACATTCTTACTCTCTATCGGGTTCACTGAAGCAAAGTCGGACACGTCACTTTTCATCTATCGCCGCGGCAATGATACTGTCTATCTTCTTCTTTATGTTGATGATATTGTTCTGACCGCATCATCGGGAGTGTTGCTTGCCTGGGCTATTTCAGCATTGCAATCAGAATTTTCTATGACGGACTTGGGTGATCTTCACCACTTCCTTGGTGTCAGTGTCACTCGTGGCTCTTCCGGCCTTTTTCTTTCTCAACGTCAGTACAGTCTCGAGATTCTCGAGCGAGCTGGCATGGTGGATTGCAAGCCGTGCACTACTCCGGTGGACACTCATGCAAAGCTCTCCTCAGTAGCGGGTCCTCCTGTATCTGACCCCACTGATTATCGTAGTCTCGCTGGTGCTCTGCAGTATTTGACTTTCACCAGGCCGGATATAGCTTATGCTGTACAACAAGTATGTCTTCACATGCATGATCCTCGGGAACCTCATCTTGCTGCCATCAAACGGATTCTTCGCTATGTTCGTGGCACACTCCAATACGGTTTGCATATTCAACGGTCCACTTCCTCACATCTCGTGGCTTATTCCGATGCCGATTGGGCCGGATGTCCTGACACTCGGAAGTCCACCTCCGGGTATGCTGTCTTCTTGGGAGAGAATCTTGTGTCTTGGTCATCCAAGCGACAAAACACAGTTTCTCGATCCAGTGAGGCTGAATATCGTGCCGTTGCTAATGCTGTCGCCGAGACTTGTTGGCTACATCAGCTCCTACAGGAACTGCACTCTCCTCCCCCGAGTGCCACAGTGGTGTATTGTGACAACGTCAGCGCCGTTTACCTGTCTACCAATCCGGTCCAGCATCAACGTACCAAACACGTTGAGATTGACCTACACTTCGTCCGTGATCAGGTAGCGCTTGGCAATGTCCGCATTCTACATGTGCCAACGTCTTCTCAGTACGCTGACATCTTCACCGAGGGGCTGCCATCTTCCATCTTTGACGAGTTTCGTTCCAGTCTACACGTTCGTCCAGCCGCCGTATAGACTGCGGGGGGGTGTTAGTGCTTCAGTTTTGGCTTTTAATGTCCGGCACACCTCAAGTCTCTTCTGATTCTACTTCTATAAGTCAGATGAGAGGTCTCGGTGTTGCCGTGCCTATATATGTATCCACCATTGTTCATTTCAATACAGTGCGTGAGTTACTTGCCATCAATCCCGGCCTTTGAATTGATACCTTATTTATAGCCTACAGCACACAATCTTCCTCGCTCGGCAACCTCACGAAGAAGTTGACGATGAACGATGGTGCGTTCCTCCCGCGGCCCCGAAGCTTCGGGTGCCTCATGGCGTAGAACCCTGCGGCCCCCAGAAGAAGCTTGAGCGGCACCAAGCACAGCACGATCGCCGCCATGAGAGCAAAGATCTCGAAGGCCGCCGTCGCTCTAGCGTCCCTCCAGCGAAGCAATGACTGGAACCTCTCGGCGTGAGACGCTAGGGCACCCACGGCCTCCTGCAATGTGGCGGCTGAGCTGCGCAGCCTGTCGTACCTATGTCTCACCACCTCTAGATCCCTACTGGTGCGGTCGATATGCAGCTCCTCGTCCAGATCTTCTGGGGTCGCAGTGCCCACCTGGGACAGGTCCAGATCGAGATGCTGAGGGCAGCTGGGACGCCTCCGGTAGTTGAGCGCGCCGGCGAACGCGACGGCGACGAGCAGCAGCGGGAGGATCGCCGTGTGGAAGCGGAGCGCTAGAACAAAGGCGGCGTGAGCGAGCAGAGTGTTCAGGGGGTACCTCCAGGAGCACACGTCCTGGAACCACCTCGCCGACGAGCTGAGCGGCGAGATGAGCCTCATGATCCGCAGGAAGTTGGCCTTCGACTTGCGCATGCTCCAGGCATGCGTCGTCACGCCGCACAAGCCCTCGAGGGCTTCCTTCCTTATGGACGGCTCCGTTCCGGCGAGCCTAAGGAGCACGCTCTGGAGAGCTTGGTACTGCACAGAGTCGAACTGGATGCCTGATATGGGGTGTGCACAGTGCGTCTTTGGCTCAGCCATGGGGGGCGCGCAGTATCTCCAGATCATGCTGAGCGCCGACGCCGACGCCGAGAACCTGACCGCAAGCATCAGCTCGCCCGTTCTCTTGACACCGGAGGGCGAGAGGACGAAGAGAGGGTAGGAGTGAGCGTATGCTCGGCCGGTCTCGAGCCCAGAGAGGCGGATCCGCACCATGCCGATCCTGGCGTCCATGCAGCAGCTGAAGCTCGGCCTCGCCCTTTGGAGCTGAAGGCAGTCGTCGAAGACGCCGACGGTGAGGACGGTGTCGGTGTCGTAGACATCCCAGTCGTACTGCGCGTTGAACACGGGGTTCGGCTGGGCATTGAGGGTGCGAGTTCGCGCCCATTTGCCGCCGTACCGGGCGACGCAGTACGGGTCCAGCGTTGGTTTCCCGCGGAATTCCTCGACGGGGGTGAGCCCCATGGCACCGAGGATGCGAAGCTCGAGGCGGCCCATCGGCGGCTGGCTCCGGAGTTGCCTGTAGCTTTCAGGCTCAGGATCGTGCAGGGCCGCGTGGTGTCCATGTTGGCCGAGGGCGATCCGGAGACGGATCCGCATGAAGTTGTTGTGGCTGCTGCTGCCCGGAGGCTTCTGGAGGTCGAACCACTCGTGCTCGGCGCCGGCGAGCTTCTCCAGCGCCGCCAATGGGATGGCGACGCTGCCGATGACCTTGTGCTCGGGCTGCGTGCACACGGAGATCTCGAGCCGGTCGGCGTCGTCGTCCCTGAACGGCTCCGCGGCGACGAACACGAGCTCCTCTTGCTCGTCCCAGACGTAGCTGCAGATCGTCAGCCTCACCGCCTCCGTCCTCTGCACCTGCCGCCCCACGCGTGCCTGCACGAACACATGCTTGAACCTGGCGACGCGGGCGTTGCCATCCGCCGCGACGCCCTGTGCCTCGCACACCGTGAGCCGCAGGAGCCGCAGGCTCGGGTTCTCGTGCACCTTGGCGCTGATCCCGGAGAGCTCCGGCATGCGCGAGAGCCGGGAGATCTCGGCCGTGCCCGCGTTGTCGCACACCCATGCGTGCCGATACGCCGGATGGGCCTGTGACCCTGTCCAGATCGCCAGCATCAGGCTGCCCTGCACTGGCTGCTTCTGTACGTCGAGCAGCTGGTGCCACACCGGCTCCGGCGGGGGATCACGCGGGGAGTGCTCCGGGATGCGGGCCAGAGGAAACCATAGCTTCCCTACAGTCTCGTCTCTGACCACATCCTTATCACTGACGATGACTTCAACCATGGGGCTGCCCAGATCAATCAAGGGGAAAGCCAGAGTTGTGTGCCACTCTGGGTTCTTGCTCCTCTTCACCTCCTTGCTGACGCCTCTGAACTTTTCGCCCAGCCTCACCTCCACGTACGGATCAAGGCTGCCTTTGGCATCCAGGTCCGGCAATCCACGAGCCTTCACGATGCTCACGAACAGATACCGCGTGTCGTTCCCGAGAGTTGTGCCCATCTCTTTTGGAACATAGTCAGCAAGCTCCAGGGATGCTTCGTCAGCTTTGCTTACGTATGACCAAAGGATTTGCGCATGGTTATTTCGAGCCCAAGTTTCACGCTGGACTTCGCCATCGTCATCAGCGAGAAACACCCGGAGGACCAGCGTCCCTTTGGTGAGCCAGGGTAGCTGGTCAGTACCGTAAGACTTCTCTGCCCATACGTAGCTCTTGTCATGTGCCTTAGCTGATTCATTGCAGAAAGAAGCCCAAGGAAGCTGGACCTTGCCGAGTAACGACGTTGTGGAGTTCCTGCTCTGCTCATCTGATTCATCGGTTTTCTTTTTTGGGTGGAAGGGTATGACGTCGTGTTCATAGATATAAGCTTCAAGGCTCTGGTCACCTGATGAAGAACCACCTTGCAGTCCTTGCTCTCTCGTATCAAATATGAAGGTCTCATTCCATACAGGGGAACAGATATCTTCCTTGTAGGACGTAGATGAACTTCTCCCGTTGAAAACAAGCTTTATGGAGTAATTGCTCAAGAACTTACGACCTGAAGCTGAGGGGACATCGGCCCTAATAACCCTGACAATCAGATAATACTTCTTCTTCATATCAGTTGAGAGAAATCTGGCTGCTACGGCCTGCAAGAAAACAGGATATATCGCAACATCAAAGGACAGGCCATTTATCTGAAGAATAGCACTGAGAAACAAAGTTTCTATATACTGCAACAATCGCACACAACAAGCGAAAAAAATGATTAAGGCCGGCGATGATCACTAGACTAATAACCATCTAATTGTCGCTGCCATGTTGGATGGTTTAGATTAGTAGCGAACATTGTGGGAGCAATTGTGCAAAAACAGAATGGAAGCTACCACTTCTCTATACTATGTGCCAACAACAAAGATATGAATCCTTGATTGGCACTTATACACACAGCAGTTGAAGGATCTAAGGTGATGACTAGAACATCAAAATTACCTGTGCTTCCGAGTTCAGCTATGACTTATGAGCATCAATTCTTCTACAGCTACTATAAGTCCGTGCTAACATTAAACCTCAGAGAGGGCGAGGGAGAAGGAGAGAGGAGAACATGCTCATAACAAAAACGGAAATTAATACCCGGAAAAGAAAGGTTTACACTGGGCGCACTAGGGGGATTTCACGAGCTAATCTTGTCCCAACATTTTTTAGACCTCTTGTATGCTTCAGTAATTCGATTCCAATAAAAAAAGGCCCAAGAAAATCGATCGAATTTGTTACCTTACAATCAGCTGGCAGAATCCTCAAATCACTGCAAGTACTCTGAACAACTAAGATTGTTACCTTACAATCAGCTGGCAGAATCCTCAAATCACTGCAAGTACTCTGAACAACTAAGAGGATCGAAGTGTGCGGTTAATGGCCTCCCAGAGAAATTGCGATGTCTCTCTAATGGCATATGTGTTCGTAGTCTTCCTCATTGTTTGTCTTCACTGCCATACATAGCCTATCTGCCCCGAGTCAACTATTGGTTAAGGTGTCGCCCTCCCTCAACCATTAACTATGCTAAAATTTTTAATCATCAAGCGATATCTAGACGATATTGAAGGACCGATATTTGGTAACGCAATTCGGCACGATTGACTACATTTGCGGGGCTCAAACTATGAGCACTCCTCTTCAATCAGCACAAACACACCGGATCATCTGGGTCATGGTCACAAGCCGACCACTGACCTTTGCACGTTCTGTGCTACAATTATAGCGGGAGACCATTGCCTCCCTATTTATAGCAGAGACCAGGATTTGAGTCCGACCCTAACACGGCTAACCTCTGCCTATTACAATTCAGAGTCCACATAACAGACTAATATATGCCCAAAAGATTGAGAGACGAGATGTTTACATGAAAATTCCTTGTGGAAAAAAACAATGGGTACATGAAAACAAAATCACTATATATACATGGATGGAGAGTACAAAATAGCACTTGCAACGAACTGGTGCAGAGAACATCATCAAAATATTGCCCTACCCTCCTTTGCTTGGCTGGTGCATAAAGCAATCACAATGAATTGATGCAGATAGTATAGTCAGACCTCTGCTTTGCTCGCCCGACAAAGAGTAAACAGAGGATCTGAAGACATAATACCATTCTACCCTCAAGTTTCCCTATTTGCCCTGGTGCAGTAAGGGAGGGTGATTTGCAGCAGTAAGGAAAGGTGATTTGTAATATATATAACGAGATAGGTGGCCCGTGCATTTGCGCGCCTAGATTTGTTTTGGCATATAGAGTTTATCTCAAATTCATAATATATCTCTAATATTTTGGATCAGATTTAGAGTTTATCTCTAATATATTATATCAACTTTAGTATTTAATCCGAATTTCTAATATTTTCTTTTAATATAAGCTGCATAATTTGGATCAGATTTATAGTTTATCTCTAATATATTATATCAACTTTAGTATTTAATCCGAATTTTTAATATTTCCAAATTTGTTTGATTAATCTAGGCCATTATAATTTGGTCCCACAGTTGATCGAACAACTAAAATAATCATATTATATTAGCTTTAGTATTTAATCCGAATTTTTTATATTTTCTTTTAATCTAAGCCGTTATAATTCGGCCCCATGAAAATCAGCGGCATAGATCTTTTTTTCTTGATTTATGTGAGACTTTCTTTGATTGACCTAGGCCGTTATAATTTCGTCCCTTCGTTGATCGAACGACTAAAATAATCTGAATGATGTGGACTAACGTGCTGGCTCTCTTTCCTCTACTTTAATAATATAGATAGATAGATAGATATATAGATAGATAGATAGCTTGTATAGATAGATAGATATATCAGCTTTAGTATTTAATCCGAATTTCTCATATTTTTGTTTTAATCTAAGACGTTATAATTTCGCCCCACGAAAATCAGCGGAATAGATTTTTTTCTTGATTTATGTGAGAATTTCTTTGAATGATCCCACCGTTGATCGAACGACTAAAATAATCTAGATGATGTGGACTAACGTGGTGGCTCTGTTTTTCTCTATTTTAATAATATAATAGAAGATAGATCTGACCTTGAGCTCATAGTAATAATTCACACCCATTTAGAATAAAAATTGGGGATTGGCTTCAAATCAGACAACTGAACTTAGTTGATTTTCTAGACCGTTGATCAAATATTTTCATATGGCATATAAAAGATCTAACGGTAGCATCTAGCTACGTGTGAAAATCGACTAAGACTTATTTAAAAAATAGTTATCTGATAATTAGCAAAAGTGTAAAAATTATCTATGAAAGCTACTCATTCATGTTTAACCTTAAATGTGGGACCCCGTGCTAGCCATGACATTTGAAGTTATAGAGACATGCTCCTTTGACCAACTTTTTTTTAGGTCTTCTTCAATGTTTTGTTTAGTTTTGATTGGAAAAATTTACCACCTTTAAAAAGTGTTACTAAAAGACTATATAAATTATTAAATTTTTTTGAGATCTTTAAGACAAAAACCTACAAAGTCTCGAATTTTTTTCTTCAAAAAATAAAATAAATGATCTATACAAAAATGATAAAAATTACAAACCATACAAAAACTAAAACTAAACAAGTTATAAAGAGGGCCTAAGAACCCTTGAGCATGTTCTAGGGCCGGGTTTCGTTGCAACCTAAAGTCGTTGAACTAGTTGACGGTCAACGAGACCTTGAGTGGCTACGCTAAACATCGTCCTTTGTTGCGGTTCTCTCTTCAATGATCCCGGCGTGCGTCAGCAACGCCCAGAGGTGGGTGATGAGCTCGCCGCCGGTCGCCAGATTCTTAACGTGCGCGGCCACCTTGTCCGACGGCGCAAGCGACAGAAGCATCTCCACCCACAGCTCAGCGAGCACCTTCCACCTCTTCTCCAGCGGCAGGTTGTCGTCTGCATCACGCCCGAGTGTCTTCCCATCCACCAAGATGCCCTCGCAGTCGTAGTCGCCGCCGCCGGACAGGGAGTCCGGCAGCTTGTCGCACATGTCGTGGCTGGAGCGGCAGCCCGACAGCAGCGCCCGCGCCTTGTCCTGGACGCCTTCCAGGAGCTGCTGCGTGTCGTAGCCGTGCTCCGGCAGCAGCTCCGGCGCCGACGAGACGAGGTAGGCGCAGTACGAGGAGAGCGTGGTGGCGACGAGGTGATTCTCCCTGACGCGGCCGCCGACGCCGGGCACGTCGGTGGTCCGCCGCCAGGTGGAGTCGCATATCTCGGTGGCGATGTGCCAGACGAGGATGCGCCGGGCGGCGCTCTCCGGCGTGACGGCCCAGCAGAAGCGGTCCAGCTCGCCGTTCTTCTCCAGCGCGTGCTCGCCGTTCCGGAGCCGAGTCATCCCGCCGCTCTGCAGGAAGAGGTAGATGGCGCGCTTCACCGGCCCCGGCAGCCGCCGGCGACCCGTCGTCCGGCTCCGCATCAGGTAGCCCACCGTCCACCTGGGCAGCGGCAGGCGCCAGATGCCCGGGCGCTGGGAGTGCAGGCACGCCCGCAGCAGCGAGTACTGCCCCATCGAGTTCTTCCAGTACCGTGTCAGCTGCACACGGCACAGCAACTCCAGCACTCGCTCCAGGCCTGGGCGCCCCTGCCACGCCGGCTTCCGCACGTACCTGCACAGCATCTTCACCTTGTGCCAGTCCGAGAACACCAGCGTCAGGTACTGGATCGATTCCAGGATCACGAACAGTGCTATCACCGCCCTGGTCAGCCAGATGTCGAGGCCGTTCGTGACAACGTTGCCGGGAGCACGGCGGTCGAGCGCCGCCGGCGAGAGCAGCGTGCACAGGCTCGCCGCGACGACGGCCACGAACAGGAGAGTGTCCGGGATGAGGGTTTCTTTGGGCGACCGGTACCTTGCGTAGTAGAGGTCAAAGAGGAAGCCCAGCTCCACCTCAATGACGCGATACATCCTCTCGTGGTCGTCGTCGGCGAGGAGGCCCAGCTTGATGAAATCTCGAGTCTTGTTGAGGCAGGACTCGCGGAGCGGGTACCCGCCGGGGCGCCGCCGGAGCAGCTTGAACATGGCGAAGGAGAGGCACAGGTCTTTCCGCCTGCGCGCCGCCGCGTCGTCGGACCCGAGCAGCCTCCCCTTGCACTGCCACACCTTTTCGACAGTGACAATGTCAGGATTCCGCGGGTCGATCCGGCGGCGATCCCCGTGGCCATTCTTCGCCGTGTCCGCCTCGCCGGCGACTACGTACTTGTAGCCCTGCATTGTGGCCGCGTCATATCTCTGCCCGCTGAACTCGTGCTCACGGGACATGTAGTCGGCGATGAGCTTGTTGTCGACGGTGAGGACGCTGTCCCGGCCGGCCAAGACGGAGCTCCTGACGCGCATCCCGAGCTTGACGGCGCTCAGCACCCAGAGCAGGAAGAGGAGGACTTTGAGCTGGAGCGGCAGCGCGCCAACGTAGGAGACGAGGAGGAGGAGGACGTACACTAGCTGGAGCCCCTGGTTGAGGACTGTACGGGCCTGCTGGTCGGAGTCGTTGAGGCTGTAGGCGGCGACGCCGTCGGCGGAGCCGAGGAGGAGGAGGAGGAAGCATCCCCAGCAGACGATGAGCTCGTTGCGGAAGGAGGCGGACTGCATGAGGCCGATGGTGTAGGACACGGCCGGGTAGTTCAGCATCAGCGCCGACCAGACGACGACGCGGAAGGCGGCGCTGCCGCTGGCGCGGCGGCCGGAGCCGAGGAGGACCAGCACGGCCAGCAGGGAGCAGCTCAGGGTCACCAGGACCTCGATGCGGGCGAGGCTGCCCACCGGGCTGGCGGCCCACGCCGTGGCTGCTCGGGTGGCGTTCCGGACGGAGAGGTGCTCTTCGCCCTGCATCCCAAGCATTGCTTCCCCCCGACCCGAGAATTGTACCCATTCGTTGACTCGGAATTCATACAGTTTATAGGGTCGGATGGGTCCTGCGCTCCTGCCACTACCTACTGCTGCCGCCAGCGAAAGCAACCTGCATTGCATTATCGTGGTTGCGCCGCCGCTTGCTTGCATGTTACTAGTCTAGCAAATTAAGAACTAGCACGATGATTTGGCGTTTGCGTCGTGAGGCTATGTACTTCTGAGCAAAACGAGACAATCGCTGGAGATTGCTATAGAAGGATAGAGCATAGTTAGGTTCAGTTTAATATGTCACGCTAACTAAATACTGTATATATACAAGATCATTGTCATAAATTGGATCGGTCGTGTGGCAATCATGGTGGCCCTTCGGCGGGAAGTTCGGCATTCTAGCCTAAGACTATCAAAGCAGCCGGCAACTGTGGCAACAAGATGAAGGAACGCTCTGATGACAGACAGGGACAAAGGAGAGATGAATAGAGCGAGTCGTTACTTTGTCTTCAGATGCAAAGATTGCGAAAAGGGGTAGGCGAGCGGAGAAGACCAACAACCCTTGCTTTGGTGAGCTGACCAAGGCAAACTAGGCAAACTAGTGAAGTTAGACTAGAAGTACCATTTTTTTCTCCAGATTGCCTATAAGGGCAAAGCGGGCAAGAGGATTTTTTTGTAATTTCAAACTCAAACATAGCCCATTGGGACTCAAACTCAATTGAAATCTTAATTTTTTTTCTCAATTTCTATACACCATTCTTGTTTGCACTTAACAATTGTCGGGGATAAAATCACGGCCCATTTGCTATGGCCCACTCCCTGACGGCCCAATCGAACAGTCTCCTAGGGCCTGGCTCCCTAGAAGGTTCTATCAGGCCCATGTACATCCTGCCGAAACAGCTTCTTGGTTGGCACGGTGCGTAACGGCCTAGGATTCCTGTTTGAGTCCTACTCGAACAGGAATCCTGCACGGCTACGTGAAGACTCGGACGTGGTTTTTCGGATTGAAGCAGACGTCGTGATCCCCAAAAATTGGAGTATAATTTATCTAGCTACCTCGGGATGTATTTGGCATGTATACGAGTTCGTTACGGTCTCGTGGTCAGCCCGGCCCAATTATCCCTCGGTAGGTCGGTTGTTCAACATTATATAAACAGGGCCCCTACGGCGTGTAGAGGGGCCAGAAGATCGAGACTTAGCAGATTATTGCATATTGCTTGCTGTACACTCATAATCTCGCCGAGACCTGTTCGTCTCGTCGAGTTTCCCCTCTTGTAATCCTCTTTGATATAAAGAAAGGCTGGACGTAGGGTTGTTATCTCCCCGGAGAGACCCGAACCAGAATAAAAACTCTGTGTCTCCCTATTGCTCGTTGATTGCTGTTTGCCTTGCTCGACAGGTCTTCTATCTCCTTTTTCTCAAAAATTTTAGTTGACTCGGGACCGATATCCCAACCGTCGACAACAAGGGTGTTCCATCCGAAGTCATTTTATATTAGTCTCAAGAGGAGCACATCCCCTCAGGAGGAGAGGTTGTGCCTTTCTCAGAGTACTTCGTCACGGTGGGCTTCGAGATTGTTGATGCTGGTCCTTTTCGTCGTCGTCAACGTTTGGATGTGTTTTTTTGTAGTATGCCATATCGGGAACACGAGAGAAAAGGCTAACCTGGCTAGCCGACATGGCATCCATAAGGCGGCCAACTCAGTACCCGTGTAAGAATAATTAACCAAGTATGTTGCCACCTTCACAAAAACCACTCGGAGGATCAGTTAAGGTCGATTTTTAAGTTTACGAACCAAATCAGGGCTATGAGGATAGTTCAGGAACCAAATAGGTACTTTTTTAAAAAAAAAACATACTTCCTGTCGGTATAATAAATACCGGGGTATGAAGAGTACTGGAGAAGCCAAGAGGGCCCCACGCGTCAGGTGGGCGGTCAGCCCCATGGCGGGCGAGCCCTCAGAGGCCAGGCGGGCACACGCGTCGGCGGGCGATCAGGCCCAAATGGCGTGGCGAAGCCCCTCAGAGGCCACGAGGCCCCACGCGTCAGCGGGCGATCAGGCCCAGTGGCGTGGGACGAGCCCCTCAGAGGCCAAGAGGGCCCCACGCGTCCAGCGGACGATCAGCCCCCAGCCGCGTGGCGAGCCCTCAGAGGCCAGCGGGCCCCACGCGTCGGCGGGCGATCAGCCCCAGCAAGGTGGACGAGCCCCTCAGAGGCTGCGGGCCCCACGCGTCAGCGGGCGATCAGGCCCAGCCACGGCGCGAGCCCCTCGAAGACCAGCGAGGGCCCCACGCCCAGCGGGTGCGTGGGCGAGCCCCTCTCAAGACCAAAGCGAGGGTCCCAAGCGTCAAAGGGCGGGGCCAGCGGCGAAAACGCTGCGTATGAGTCTTCCGGCGGCCTCCCCTCGCTGCGAAGACGAGCGCATTTAATGCGACATCATGCGCGGATGGGCGCGGAAGAAATGATTACTCACATGATGACCCTCGCAGTCTGGAAAGCGGTCCGCCACCGTGGGCGCGTAAGAATTGACCGGCAGAGAGAAGGTTTGCTTAAGACGACGCCGCGTCGCCGAGGAGCAGTGGGCCCCACCCACGCCTCACCGGTGTGTCTGTGTGGGTCGAGGTCGCTATGGCACGCGAGGGCGGCGCCACCGGGCGCAGACGAGCACGCCATCATCTCCCGCCGTGTCTCACCTGCCTTGTCCGAATCATCGTAGTATCAGACGCTTACCTCCCCCTCTCTCCGTCGGTTCGAGGCTTGTATAAAAGGGGAGGAGGACGAGCAAGAGAGAAGGTCCGAACACACGCAGTTCACAAGCACCCTGTAAACACATTCCCATTCAACCACAATCAGAAAAGAGTTAGGGCTCAGCAGAGTAGGACTATTACCCGCGAGGGTCCGAACTCGTAAATCATGAAGTCGCTCATTGTTGTGCCCGACGCTCAAATCGAACCGAGCTTGATCGAGTTGGCTAGCAGACTAAAAATCTGACCAAGGGTGTGATCCGCAGTGGTTGAGCGGAGAACACGCCGTCACTTCCTTCTTCCCTTTTGCGTGTGTGACGTGTAATCGTTTTTTATTGCTAAGAGACCACTGCCCTACCCCTTGGTAGGTAAAAAACAAACAAAGAAAAAAAAACCTCTTGTGCCTCCTAAAACTAGGCCACGAGACAAGCACGAAACTGGAATCCTTAGTGTGGGGACCCGGAGAGATATCCGAAAATACAACTGTCCAGGATTTCAGTTGCATCTTGAAATAGTATAAATAGCCAAACTTTATTACATAAATAGAGTTATTTTACAATATTGCTTACAATTTTTTAATACACCTCCAAAACCACAGGCATGGCTCACGTGTAGGATAAACTAAAAATCTACAGCAAACTCTTTCAAGTCTACAAATAAAAAGTCTTCCGCTGTAAAGAAAGGACCTACCCAAAAGAAGGGTAGCCCGCAAAAACAACGGATAAGCACTTACGTCCTAACAGGTTTCCATATGCAAGCGTATTAACTACATGCAAGGGTTTAACAAAAATTTGACAGAAAGATTTAATAATAGACTTAATGTATATTTTTAAAATAGTTTTTAGTAAAATCCTATATTTTGCCAACTCTTTTCTAAAACATTTTTAAATAGGATTTTTGTTAATAAACAGATTTCAACACTGACTCTATACCAGACCAACAACAACCTTACAACCACATCTCTAACCTGATTTATGTCAACATTTAGAATAGGCATCACCCTGCGATACAACCTCATATCCCATAAGTATGGTCCGTCGATGATTTGTTTTTAACGACTCTGCAAAATCTGTCCAGCTTTATCCATAAAATGATCGGTAATATGGTTTGGGCGGAAATTTGTATCTTTTCTATCATGACATAATTCAGTTATGAGCAATGAACAAACCAACCACCGGCCCCCAAACAAGTGTCCCCTCGTCCGCGACTAGAGCGACCCACCATGTGTCTCACATTCCCATTGTTTGTTCACGCTAAACGTCCAACAACACCAACAACACACCAACCTTAACACGACCAAAACCTTAACAACTCAACCTCTTTCCACCTCAACAAAAAGTTAAGAGTAAAATGCAACAACCATGATCCTATATTCTTATATGAGACATTGCCATTATTATGGCTAGATTAAAATCCTAGGGTTTTCCTATGACTTAGTAGGGAAGCTAAAATCTAAATGGGATTATGACTATATGCAATCATAAATACTTTTATTTCAATTGGACAAAAATTAATTAACTAGAAAATAAATGCATAATACAACATTAGGGAAAAGGAAACCTTCCTGGTTCGGATAGATCTTCAATATCTGCACTATTGTCCTGATAATCCTGCTCAGCTGATCCGAGGGCAATAAATTCATTTTCTACACATTGGAGAAAGGGAAAATGATAAAGGGAATTTTAATAAAAAGAAAGATGCATGGAGCATGAATGCATGAAATCATTTTTAAAAAGGTATTTTTAAGAAAAAGGTTAGGGTTGATTAGGATGGTGATGGCATGTATGATTTGGAAATTTTTAGGAAAAATTTCTTATAAAAGGAAATGATGATGGGGATTTTTGGCATTATTTCGGATAGAATAAAATCGAGGGTTGATTTTGACATTATTTTGGGTGATCTCCGGATAGCAAGAATTTATGCATGTGTACGTGGAAAAATGTCTGGTGTGGATCAACAAATTTCCAGAGATCGGGGTCGATGACAACAAAGTTATCGGAGTTCCGAGATGGAAATTGTTGAAGATAAATAGAGCTGGCCAAATGGTCCGAATCAACTGGGCCGAACCGGGCGGCCTGTTACTGTGCTTCGGGCCGGCCCGGTTCGGTTTGTTTCGAAAACGAACCGTCTTGCGCCGATTCGCCCAAATAACCGCGTTCGGCTCGCACCCGCCCGTCGGGCCCGCACGGTTCGGTTCGCATAGTAACGGCCCGGTTCATTACTATGCAAACCGAACTGCCCGGATCATCAGAGTAATTCAAAATTCAAAATTAAACCGCCTCCCGCCATGCCGCGCCTCGGCCTCGCTCCCAGCCCCACTCTGCCGGGCCCACGCCCAAAGAAGAGCCACCACGCCAAAGCGCCAGCCCGAAGCCAGCCAATCTTATTGTCGCCACGCCGACGGGCCCCACGGTGTCGGCGTGGCCCCCGTGCCGTTCCCGCCTAGCCGTCTGCATGGTGCATGCATGCGCTGACACGTGGCGCAGAGCCGAATCGGGTCGTCCCATTCGGTTCGTTCGGTTCGCTTTTATACCCGTTGCGAATATAGCCGTTTAATGCTTTAAAAATTCGTAAAAAATAGCAAACAATTCCAAAAAATCTCAAATTTTTTTCTATAAATAGGTGACCACGCCCTCTTCTGCCAGCCACCCTTGCAACCATTCTCTCTTGAGTCTCTTGTGTGCATTGTGTTTTTGCAATTTGTGAGCTAAATAGGCGTTGTTAATTGCAAATTCGGGCTTAGTTCGAAATATTTCAGAAAAATTTGTTGGTGTGATCCTGTGAGGTTGATATATTTCCATACATTTGTTTGCTATATGTTTGATTTGAGTATTGTGATTGTAAATTAATTGTTGTTATGTTATTTCATGTGTAGGCAGCTTCTCGAAATGGCTGATGGTCGTTCTCCGTACGACGAATTTCCCCTTAGCCAGTTCGGATTAACATCAGACGACTACGAGCCAATCGGCCAAAGTCTTCCGGAACCGGTTCAAGACACGGAGACTACCGGAACCGAGGAGCATCCCTATGGTTCCGGTTCCGGTTCAACCTTTGCTTCCGGCTCCGATACCGTCGGATCGAAGCGGACTCGACTGAACCGGTCGAAAGTGTGGAACGACTACGAGGAGTTGAAGCACTTCGTGGACGGGAGGCTAGTGAGGTATGGGGCTAAATGCAAAATTTGTGGACAGGAGTTGTCGGCGGTGTCGGGCTCGGGTACGGGACATCTGAAGAGGCATGCCGCAGGATGTAAGAAGAGGAAAGGTGTTCAAATGAGGCAGCAACAATTGAGCTATAACCCTGATGGTTCGGTAAGTAACTGGGAGTATAATCCCGAGGTAGCTAGGGAGGCGTTGTGCCGATTAATTGCTTCTGAAGATTTACCTCTTGGTTTTGGTGATTCTCCTGCTTTCGAAGAATATATAAAAACTGCTCATAATCCTAGATATAGTAGTGTTTCTCGTCAAACAATGACTAGAGATTTGAAAAAATTATATGCCGCCAACAAATTAAAGTTAAAAGAACAATTTAAAACCTATACATTTTTTGTGTCGTTAACCTCGGACATCTAGGCTGGTAGGGCTAGAGAAGATTATTTAAGTGTTGTTGCTCATTATGTTAACCAAAACTGGCAAATAGAAAAAAGAGTAATTGCTCTTCGCCTTATTGATGTTAATCACACCGGCGAAAATATTGCTGATTGCATTTTGAATGTTGTTCAAGAATTTGAAATTACCGATAAAATTTTTGCTATTACCTTGGATAATGCATCTGCTAATACTAGTGCCATGAATATTTTGAAACCTGTTTTATCTACGTACGCCGAATCATTTTTAATGCATCAACGTTGTGCATGTCATATTATTAATTTGATTGTTAAATGTGGTTTAAAAAGATTGCAACCTTATCTCCAAGTTATTCGGGATGCTATCTCATTTTTAAATAGTTCTAATACAAGAATTGCTGCATGGAAAAACTATTGTCGTGCGTCATCTATTCAGCCTAGGAAATTTGGCCTAGATATGCCTATTAGGTGGAATTCCACCTATCTTATGTTGCAGCACATATTACCGTATAGACAGGTTTTTGAAGTTTTTATTAACACTAGTATCCAAGTCAAGATGGAACACCACTTTTGACCCCACAGGTTTGGCAAGTACTTACTCATTTAAATTCATTTCTTGAGATTTTTTATGAAGCTACCATTAGCGCTTCTACTGTGTATGAGCCTACATCTTGTTCCATTGTTATGTCTATTTATCACATTGCTAATCAATTAAAAATGTTTGAAAATGATCCTATTTTATTTGATGCAGTTAGCCATATGAAAGCTAAATATTTAAAATACTGGAGAGATATTCCATTCTTATATTCTTTTGCTTTTATTTTAGACCCTGGAGCTAAACTTCCTGGATTAACTAATGCTCTAACACAACTTGGTGTTGCTACTGGAATTGATTATTCAAATTATTTTCTATAAGTTAGAAGTAAGCTTAATGATTTGTACAGAAAATATTCTTCTATGGTGGCAACAGCATGGTGGAACATATCCGGTGCTATCCATACTAGCACGGGATGTGTTAACTGGTCCGGTCTCCATGGTTTCTTCCGAGTCCGTTTTTAGCCTCGCTAGGAGAATACTGGAGGAGAGACAGACTTCCCTCCATAGTGATATGGTCGAAATACTGCTGAGTACAAAGGATTGGTGTCGACGGTTGGGATATCGACCCAAGTCAACCAAGGTTCTTCAAAGAGGAGATAGGAGACACGCCGAACAACCACGAACAAAGAACGAGCAGAGATGGGGGTTTTATCCCGGTTCGGGCCTCTCGGGAGATAATAGCCCTACGCCCACCCTTTCTTATATATCGAGATGAATACAAGAGATGGCTCGACGAGACGTACAAGTCTCGGCGAGATTATGGTGTCTGAGAAGCAATAATGCGAAGATCCGGTGCGAGAGCCCTCTACACGCCGCAGGGCTTGGTTTATATAGTCTGAGCAAACCGATCTACCGAGGGAATATCGGGCCGGGCTAACTATGAGATCGCAACGAACTCATACATGCCAAATATATCCCGAGGCAGATAAGGCATACTCCTAGTCTTGAGGATCACGACTCCTAATCCAATCCGGGAAACCAACGTCCGGGTCTTCACGCACTGCAGTAACTTCTTGTTCGAGTCGGACTCAAACACGATTCCTTGGCCACTACGCACCACGCCAGCCAGGAAGCTGTTCGGCAGGATGCATATGGGCCAGATAGAACCTTCCAGGGAGCTGGGCCCTGGTAAGCTGTTTGATCGGGCCGTCAGGGAGTGGGCCATGGCAATGGGCCGTGATTCAATCCCCGACAGCTAGCCCCCGAGACTCAAGTGGAAGGACTCACTAGAGTGGGGTCGTCCCCTTGAGACTCAAAGTCACGAAGAGGGTATTTTTCCTGCTACAAAGACATGTAACAGGCGACCGAACAGGTCATGGTTCAACCGAACAAGACTTGTTCGGGACCGAATAAACCCGATCAGTGCCGAGCAACTCTGTTGCTTCGAACAGGGAACGACATCTGTCCGAGCAGAGCACTCAGCCTTCAGTGCAGACACTGGAAAAAATAGCCGTTGGCAGACTCCAACGGTAACTTCCTATCGCTGCGCAGTGAAAACAGGCGACCGTTTTACCTAGCCGTTGTAGTAAAAACTAGCCGTTTTGGGACTAAACCGTTGCAGAGCTGCTTATACGGGACTATAAAAGCACCCAAGCCGCTCATGACACCACTGTTCTCGCGCCTTTCCTCGCTAAGCCCTAATTCCAACCACGCCAAAGATCAAGCACCCAAGCTCCACCACCAACCTTGCTCGTCCGATCTGGGAAACGCTATGGCTAAGTTCACCCAAGACTAGCTCGACCGAGGAGGACTGAAGGTCTGGGAGGAAGAGGGCCACATTGACACCGTAGTAGTGGAGGCCGCCTCGAGAGGAGGATACTCCGGAGTCACTGGAGGAGAGTTCGTTAACTTCGAGCAGCTTCGCCTGCTCGGGTTGCGATCCCAAAGCGACTTCGTTGAGGCCTTCTTAAACATTAGCGGATTGGAGGTGGCGAACCTCAATCCGAACAAAGATCCTCCAGATGGCGTCTTCGCACACCGTGCGAGGGGCTATCTGAGCATCGATCCATCGGTGAAATGTTCCTCCACTATTACACATGGACGAGGAGCAGCTCCGCCGCTTGGCAACTGGGTGCTACTACCTCAAGCTCCGGCCACCGCCGACGACGCGCCAGATCTCGCCCACCCCGCCGACTCGATGGGCGCGTGGTGGGTGAGGTGGTTCTACAAAGAAGCGGAGCAATGACAAGAAACTCGTCTTCACCGGAAGGCGCCGTGAAGGGAACCTCAATGCCTCGGCCGGAGATGTCCGCCGAGGATTGGTACCTGTCAAGGAAGATCGTCTCCCTCGTGAGCCTCGGGCTCACGCAGGAGATTATCCGACTTCACAACAATGTAATCTGTCCGCTGCGGAGAAGGTCCTATCCCTTCTACAAGATAGAGGGATGGGAAGACATCACAAGGGAGAGCACGGGTAAGTGCCTTTAAGACTCAACCTCTTCATTGATCGTTTTTCTCCGAACAGGAATTTGACGATTCCATCTGCTCGGGCAGAGAAGCCAACCGACGCATGGGTGACCGAGCGGGTCGACGCCATGCTGAAGGCGGCGAAGAAGGACAGCGAGGTCACCGGCGAGGTGGCCTATACTTGTCCGAGGAACGTGCTCGTCCGCACAGGCGAGGTAAATTACTTACACCCAGTCTGTGTTGCTAGACTTGCAATGTTGTTTAATGCTAAAGCTCACTCGACAACGCTGCAGAGGACCACCGATCCTTGAGGGATCGTGAGGACCTCTCCGGTCCGAGAAGGAGAAGGTGAAGAAGGGCAAGACCAAGGCGGTCATAAAGCCCAAGGTGGCGGCCGAGCCGACGCTGAGCTCGCCATGACACGGCGGTCGCCACCGTCGAAGAGACCAACAAGGGCGACGGAGCGCACCGAAAGGAGACTAAGCGGTAGCGGTCGGCCCATGGAAGAGACTAAGCCCTCCCTCCTCGCCGAGCAAAGCGACGAAGAGGTAAAGAACATGGCCCTCGGCTTAGGCGTTACTCGCAGACTCACCCGGAGCCATTTGGCGCGGCTCGAGCAGTCGCCGAAAGCGAGGAGGCTCGAAGAGGAAGTCGCACAAGGAAAAACTTCTTCTTGCAAGCGAGAGGAGTGCTCACCACCAGGAGCCGAGCTCATCGCCGCTGAACGCCTAAGGGCCAAAGCGAGAAGCCGCTAAGGAGCCCCCGAGGAAAAGGCGGAAAGTTCCGCGAGGAAGATCAGATCAAGCCTCCACGGCGGTATGTAGAAATCGATCTTTTGATCTTTCCACCCTCTAACCGCATTAGACTTAACGATCAACTCGCTCATCACCGCCCAAGAAGAGACCGCCACAGACGACGCCGAGGAGGCGCCGAGCGGTCGCCGCCGCTCGAGAATCTGCACGGCGCGTCACGGAAGTGAGGTGGCGAGCCTCAGGACAAGCTAGCGGCGTGGAGCTCGCCGCCGCCGGCTCCAGCCGAAAGCGATCGACGCTCCAAAGACGCGGTGGAGCGGCCGGAGGCAAAGGTGGCGGCGAGCGCGCCACGGACTTGGGGCCAAGGCGATGGCTCGGAAGCGCCAGCATGGACCGAGCAGCCGTCTGCGCTGGCACTTCGTCGCAGGGCAGCTCACCCCGAGGCGACGGATTCTCCGCGATCGGGTGAAATCCCCGCCCAGGGAGCAAGAAGAAGCCCCGAAAGCGGTCGAAAGGTGTCGCCCCGCCAGCGGAAACAACGGCGCCACCGAGCGGAGTGCCTCGGCCTCGCCGAAGACGTCGGGCGGAAGAGGAAGAGGAAGAGGAGAAGGAGCGCGAGACGAAAGCGCTTCGCCGCCGCTCCCGCTCCCGGCGCGATCGCCCCGCAAGAAGAAGGAGCGAACAAAGCGGCGACGCAAGGACGCCCGCCTCATCCCGCATGAGCGGGCTTCGTGGACGATGGCTCGAGGACCGCTGCGTCGCGGATTGAAGCGCCGACTTGGCAAGGTAAACACCAAGACCAAATTTTGCTCGGTTTGAATGTGTTGTCGCAGTGTTACGAGTAGATCTTCTCCTCGTGTCTTTAGGGATACCATGGCCGAGCTCGAGGATGGGGTTACCATCGAACGGGCGCCAGATCTTGGCGTCCTCCGGAGCATCTCCAGACGGGGACCCGGGCGAGCGCTCTCTCATACCGCCCAAAGCCGAGCAGTCAAGGCGAAAGCGAAGAGGCTCAAGGCCAAGCTGACCAAGGAGAGGCATTCCTCTAAGGCTCTCCTAAAGGAAGCCGAGGAGCTTAGCAAGAAGCCGTGAAGGCGAGCACCGCGAGGAGAAGCTGGTCGCACGAAGTGGCTTGAAGAGCAGCTTTTGTCGACGATCCCATCGGCGGAACCAGCTCATGGAGGAAGCCAAGAAGCTAAAAGCCCAGCTCGCCAAGGAGGAGCAGACATCCGCGGAACTCCAGGCTAGGATCTCAACCCTGTGGGCTTCACAGGAAGAGATCGAGGAGATGCGCGGATGACGGTGAGGGCGATCTCCGCCAAAGGGTCAAGGAGCCGGACGAGCAATCAAGACGGCCGAAAGCAATGAATCGGCCAGAGCGAGGCTCGAACGATCAACAAGGCCAAGACCGAGGAGGTCGAGGCCATCCGGGCAGAGGCGGCGCAAGCCAGCGAGCAAGGAGGAGATAGAACGCCCGAGCTGAAGCCCGGAAGGAATCAAGGCTCGAGGCGAAGTCGTGCGCCTCAAGTTAGAAGTTGAGGAGTGAAGGAGCGACTTGCTCCTAAGTAGCACCGCGTTGTAACCCGAAAGGGCCTTGTACCGAGACCTTTGAGTAATGCAATAAAGCACTCTTACCTTTTTTCCGCAAAAAGAGCAAAGAAAAGACAAGAACGAACGAAACTAAGAGAAAAGCCAACAGCTAGGAAGTTTGAAAAACCGATAGAGCGCTTAGCCTAGCTCCTAGCCTGTTGTGCATCTGCTCGAAACCTGAGTTTGCGAACCCTAACAGTGCACAAGAGAAAGAGCGACACCTAGCCCCGTGCGGACGATGCTCGAGAACCTAAGCTATGAACTCGAGCATGTCGCGAGAGAGAAAGAGCGACACCAACCTTGCTCGATTCGTTCCGCATCGCTCGTTGACGTAAGTTAGGCGCCCGAGAGTAACCGAACAAGGAAAGTGCCTCTCGCCATGGGGCTTACGAGAGCGAGCTTTGCCAAGTGGTTGCGCCGAAAATAAGTGCCTCTGCCATGGAGGGCTTACGAGAGCAGAACTTAGCCGCAAGGTGGAAAGGCCGTGTTACGCAACCCCGAAGTTTAGGAACCTATCGAGACTAGACACGGGTAGGGAAAAATCCTTAAGATTGCGGAGCCAAGAGTTCGCAAGACCGGCAAACCATCAAGTGTTACCAGAGAGAAAGTAGTCGAGTAGACAAACAAAGTGAAAAGGGCACGAGGCGCGAGAATTCATCAAGAATTGGATTGAACTTTACATGGTGCCCGAGAGACTTGGACGAACTAAGGCGAAGTTTACAAAAAGCGCAAAGCTAAGCAAACACGTAAAAGTCCTACACAAAGAACTTACGGTCGGTCGATGTTCCAAGTGCTGGTCAACTCTCTCCGTCCTCCATAGCAGGCGAACAGCCCGGGCGAAAGCGTAAGAAACGATCGTGAACGGGCCCTCCCAACGAGGAGTGAGCTTGTTGGCATTGGACAAGTTCTCGACACGGGCAGAACGAGGTCGCCCGCCTTCAAAGCCCTAGGTCGAATCCGACTTGGCGGCGTCGTGCGGCGAAGATCTTCTTTGGTAGCGTGCCATTCGACTTGTGCCCGTTCGCGTGTGCCTTCGAGGAGATCGAGGTCGAGGAGGCGCTTGCTCGTCGTCAACTAAGTTGACCGAGCTCGTCTTGAAGCGAACCGAGTACGATTTCGGCGGCGGGATGGCTTCGCACCATAGACCAATTGGAAAGGAGTTTCCCGGTCGCCGGTGGCCGTAGTCTGCGAATCGCCTGAGGACGGAAGGACTTCGTCAACCAGCCTTCTTGTGCTCGCGGAGAGCAGCAAATACCGCCGTTTAATACCTCGGACTATCTGTCTGTTAGCTCGCCGATCGCTCCATTGCTCGTGGGTGTGCCACGGCGAACAGACCTTGGTACCCGGTGTTGCTCGCAATATTCTCGAATAGCTCGCCGAATCGGTACCGTTATCCGTGATCAGCTTATGGGGAATCCCAAAGCGCGTGACCACGTTGCTTTTGAGAAAGCGAACAGCCGTTTTGGCGTGAAGAGATTTACACGGCTCGCCTCAATCCACTTTGTAAAAGTGTCTATGGCGACAGCGGTGTGTATAGCCCTTGTACCCCTTAGGGAATGGACCGAGCAGATCCAGACCCCATGTGGAAAAAGGCCAAGATGGGGGGATCGTTTGGAGCTCTTGGGCGGGCTTGTGTGCCTTCCGGGCGTGAAATTGGTAAGCTTTGCACTTAGTCACGATGTCCCGAGCATCTTGTAACGCAGTGGGCCAATAATAGCCCATGCGAAACGCCTTGCCGACCAGAGTTACGGAGGCGTGGTTGCCACAGCACCTCGTGTCGCCCCTAAGAAGGAACACACCCTCTGCTGCGAGATGCACTTGGAGAGAACTCTCGAGCACCTTGACGGTAAAGGATGCCATCCATAAGCTTGTATGGAGCAAAGACGCCTTGTAAGCCGGAACGCTTCGGCTTCGTCGTCGGCGAGGTCCCATCGCAAGGTACCGGACAAATGGCGTTGTCCATCCATACCGCCGATAACGGAGACAGCACCACCGCCCTTGTTGCCTCGTCCGGAGACGTGATTGAGGGCTTGTGAAGGTGCTCGACGAGCACCCTGCCGGGCGAGGTTCGCGTGAGGATCCATACTTGGATAGTTGGTCGGCGGAAGTTGTCCTTCACAGCACGAAGAGCACTTCAAAAATCGAAAATGCCGCCCAACTTCCTCACTTCAACCGTATCGCGCCATTGAGTCATCGCAAAGACCGATACTCCTTGTTAACTCGATTGATGACCACCGTGAATCTCCTTCACGGTCGGCCGTTGGACACCAAGCGACTTGCACGCTTAGTCCGTGAGGAGGGCCTCGTACTCTGCAGCGTTGTTAGTCGCCGCAAAGTGTAGTTAGACGAAATCTCGAGTTGCTCTCCTTGGGGAGATGAGAACAAAACCAGCCCCGAAGTTTCCAAGTCTGCGAGCCATCGAAAAACATGGTCCAAGAGGGTTCATCGGGTTGCTCGGGCTTCACAGATTTGGGCGGCGAGTCCATTCACGACAAAGTCAGCTAGGACACGTGACTTAATAGCGGTTCGGCAACAAATAATGATCAAACTCGCTATTTCCATTGCCCACTTGGCTATACGTCCGCTAGATTCCTTGTTCCGTAGGATTTCTCCCGGAGGGAACGTGGTCGGGACCAGATTTGGTGCGCTGGAAGTAGTGGCAAAGCTTTACGAGGACATGAGCAAGGCGTGAGTAGCCGGACCTCGTGGTAATGCTCCTTTGATCCGTGAAGTACCTCGCTCACGTAATAGATTGGTCGTTGTATGCTTTCCCTTTCGACCGCCAAGATCAAGGCCACCGCTTGTGGCGTGCAACCTAGGTACAGCAGAGTTGCTCGCCATGCCGCGAAGTAGTCAAGACGGGAGGATTGGACAGTATCGCTCGATCTGGAAGGATCTATCGCTTCTTCCGTCCACTCGAAACCATCGTGCTTGCGCAGGCCTTAAAGAAGGGCAGCCGCGTTAGCCTTGACGGAAATAAACTCGCTTAGAGCGACCATCCACCCAGTGAGGCTTTGTACTTCCTTTATGGTAGTTGGAGCTGCATATTTTCAATGGCCTCGATTTTTTCAGGGGTTGGCGAAAATACCTTGCGAGCCAATGACATAACCGAGCAACATTCCGATCGAACACCAAAGGTACACTTCTCTGGATTTAATTTTATTCGATGTCCGTGAGATTACGAAAAGTCTCTGCCGTGTCTTTTACATGATCCGGAGCATACTTGCTCTTTACAACTATGTCGTCGACATAGACCTCCGTGTTTTTCCATATTTGCTGCTCGGGAAGGTCTTCTCCATTAAGCTACCGAAGCGTGGCACCAAAGATTGCGAGACCGAAAGACATGGTCGAGCAGCGTAAAGTGCCGAAAGGGGTGATGAAGGCGCCTTCTCTTCATCCTCGGGGAGATGCTTATTTGGTGGTAACCGAGTAAGCATCTAAAAACTCGAAGTTAGGCGTCAATGATCGCATCGACCGGTGATCAATACGAGGCGAAATTGTCCTTAGGACAAGCGGCGTTGAGATCGTGTGATCGACACACATCCTCCACTTGCCGCCTTTCTTCTTTACAATGACGAGGTTGGCTAACCACTCGGTGTGATCAACCTCGCGGATGAACCAATGGCGGCGGTTGCCAAGGCGATCTTTGATGATCCCTGTTTGAATTCAGCGGCGACGAAGCTTCCGGCGAACGAGCTTTTGTCTGTCGGATAGCGGTTTGTGCTCGATCACCTCCTTGGGACTCGGGCAGTCGATGGTTCCCGGCGAATACATCTGCATTAGCTCGGAGGAAGGCAATGAGCTCGCTTTCCTATTTGGGGTCTAGATTGGCCCCCAAGTGAACTGTCTTGGAAGTATCGTCAAGCGACAGCGGAACTTCCTTGGTTTCTCCCCCTGGCTGAAGGGAGACCCTAGGGCGTGCAGACTTGGTCTGTGGAACTTCAGGACCGCGCGGCGGAAGTTGGTCGACCAGGGCGAGGGACTGCTCGTCGCAATCCAGTGCAGCTTTGTAGTTGCCCTTGACCGTGATCACACCGTTAGGACCCGGTATCTTCACGCAATGGTAAGCGTGGTGGGATACGGCCATAAACTTACCGAGAGATGGCCTGCCCAAGATTGCGTTGTACGCCGACGGGAAGTCGACCACGTCAAAGGTGATCAACTCTGTCCGGAAGTTGCTTGGGTTGCCGAAGGTGACAGGCAGGACAACCTGCCCCAACGGCTTGACAGCTTCGCCCGGAACAATTCCGTAGAAGGGCATAGCGACTTCCTTCAGCTTGGAACGAGGAATTTGCATCTCGTCCAAGACTTTAGCAGAAAGCAAGTCCAAAGCGCTCCGCCATCCACTAAGACACGACCAACTCTCGCGTTCTTGATGGTCGGGCGACCACCATGGGAGCCGTGAGGCTTGGTCATCCCAAGGGCAATCCTCCCGAGAGAAGGAGATGGGGACCTCGATCCACTTCATCGATTCAGCCGAGGTTTTGCCTTTTCGACATTGTGGACCTCCGGCAGCTTCCTTGAGGCTGCGCAAGAGGTATAAGTCGAGGAGCCGCCAAAATGACGGCGATATGGTTCACTGCTCTTGATATTCATCATCATCTTCCGATCACCATCGTCGGTTTGGCGCTTAGCCTTAAGCATCACCTTGTTCGGGCGGGGTGGGCATTGGGCCCTTGCCGTTGTAGAAATCTTGAGCTTTGCATTGAAGTTCTCTGATGGCGTATATCGTGCCCGTAGTCTTGGTGGAACTTACAAAATCGGTCGCTCGGACCTTTCTTGCCTTGTCCGCCTCCCCTGAAAGCGTGCTTTTGCCCTTGTAGTTATTGTTGGGCTTCTTCCGCCGTCCTTGGGAGGAGGTGCGCGATCCATACCGCGACGGTATTGTTCGCATCACCTTTGTTTTTCTTCTTCGGGACTTCTTGTCACCGGGAACATTCTTCTTGCTCTTCTTCTTTTCATCCACACCAGTGGTGGGCGCTCGCCCTTGTCGAACGCTTTTTTGTCTTGAGCAGCGCTCTGCTGCGTTAGCATATCATCGCCTTTGAAACAGTCGTTGGCGGTCCGAGTCTCATTGATTTCGAGATCTGGGTGAGCGCTTCGTCGCGGACTCCGCTTTTGAAAGCGCGGACAATGATTCATCCGAGATGTTCGGGATCGTGTTGCGGATCTTAATGAAACGCTTCACGAAGTTGCGGAGGGTCTCCCGTTCATCCGGATCATCTGGTGCAGATCATCCTCCTTGCCCGAGACGCACGTAATGCCTCGAAAATTAGCGATCGAGGCGTCACAAAGTTAGTTCCATGAGTGATGGAACCCTCTTGCCGATTGAACGACCACGTCCGGCGGCACCCTCAAGGACGGTCGGAGGTAATTGGCCATAACAAGCTCGTCACCCCGCCGCCATGACGGCGATGGCGTAGATGGAAAGGAATTCCTCTGGGTTACGAGTCCCGTTGTACCTCTCCATGTGACCGGCTTGAATTTTGAGGGCCACCGGACGGCCCGGCTTCGTCGGAGAAAGCCCCGCGACCAGAGCATATGACCGCCACCTTCCCGATGAACCTAGTCTTGAGAAGGCGTTGGTCTTATTGCGCGGGAACTCCTGCTGAACGGGATGACTCGGCCGGAGAAACTCTCTCGGGACAATCCACCACGCCTTCCTCGTGGTGGCGACGACGCTCCTCACGAGGGGACCGTCCGTGATCATCGCGTCTTGGCGCTTGCCCCGTGGTCGCGATGACTACGAGGACTTGGCGGCGACGGCGACCACGGGTAGCTCGCTCATGGACGGTGATCGCCGATGGTGACGGGGGTCACGCGGTCGATCGAGTCGTCCGAATCATTCCGGCGACTTGGCATCTTTACTGGAGGAGTTGTTGACTTCTCCTAGAGACTTTAGGCCTTGACGATCGCTCTAGGTTAGTCGCAGAAATCGCCCATCGGGCGAGATCGCCTTGATTGGTGGATCTAAGGACCGTTGCTATAGCTTCGAGCCGCTCCGACTTTGATCTATGGGTCACAGGATCCACTGAACCATCCGCGCTTCGCCTTACCGAGTCCGATCCGCGAAATTGACGAAACAGGGAAGCTTCCGCCGGGAGACTTAGCGCCGGCATGCGAGGTGGGTCGCGACGCTGTCGCTTACACCGGTCGCGAAACCGTGCTAAGGTCTGATTGATGGAATCGTCGAGGTTGCGGCGAATGACATCTTGCTCGCGAGCAGCCTGTGCAGCTTCGTCTTGATGCCGAGCAGAGTTAATCTGCCCGACCTCGACAGCCGCCACAGCCCGTGCAGGATCCTCAGAGGTTCCTACATCGGCCATGTTAATCTTTGCGGGGCCCTGCGAAGGTATGCTAGACGGTGTCATCGCTGTGTTCTCCACAGTGGAATCTACCGACATAGCCTTGGAGTCGACAAATCTAAACCGTCGTAAAGATCATCGGTTCCGTGTAGTCGCCGCCGATGACGGAGTGCGATCCGAGGCTATCTACGCCATATAAGCGAGACATCGCGCCGGATCGCGAAAGTGTTCGAGACCGAACAGATCGATCTGAATCGGCGAGGATGAGACATCCCGCCCTTCCGAGTCGTAGCCCTCGTGAAGTATCTCTATCGCCGACGGAGTTCGACATGCTCGATCTGCGTGTCCCCACGGACGGCGCCACTTGCCGGCGGTTGGGATATCGACCCAAGTCAACCAAGGTTCTTCAAAGAGGAGATAGGAGACCGCCGAACAACCACGAACAAAGAACGAGCGAGAGATGGGGTTTTTATCTGGTTCAGCCTCTCGGGAGAGATAATAGCCCTCGCCCCTTTCTTATATATCGAGATGAATACAAGAGATGGCTCGACGAGACGTACAAGTCTCGGCGAGATTATGGTGTCTGAGAAGCAATAATGCGAAGATCCGATGCAGAGCCCTCTACACGCCGCAGGGCTTGGTTTATATAATACTGAGCAAACCGATCTACCGAGGGAATATCGGGCCGAGCTAACTATGAGATCGCAACGAACTCATACATGCCAAATATATCCCGACGCAGATAAGGCATACTCCTAGTCTTGAGGATCACGACTCCTAATCCAATCCGGGAAACCAACGTCCGGGTCTTCACGCAGCCGTGCAGAACTTCTTGTTCGAGTCGGACTCAAACACGATTCCTTGGCCACTACGCACCACGCCAGCCAGGAAGCTGTTCGACAGGATGCATATGGGCCAGATAGAACCTTCCAGGGAGCTGGGCCCTGGTAAGCTGTTTGATCGGGCCGTCAGGGAGTGGGCCATGGCAATGGGCCGTGATTCAATCCCCGACAATTGGGAATTAGCCAAAAGACGACAGCAAAACATCGTCGTCGAGAGACACAATGAAGAGTTGGCGGCTTCATTCGGGGGCTTAGAACTTGATGACTAATAGAAGGGCCCAATTTTTTTTATTCTTGTATTGTAGAGCTTTAGGCTGTACTCTTTTTTCTTTGCCAAGGTTTTCTCAAATTGAGTTTTTACTTGGTAAAGTTTTTAACGAGGTAGCCATGTAAATACACGTTAATAAAAAAGCTCTGCAATGCATTTTTTATATTTCTCCATATATATTTGAAAATTTAAAATTATTTGCATGAATTATGGTCCACATTTCTGAAATTTTTGGATTTTTCTAATTTTTTTGAAATTTTACACGAAAAACGGGCCAACCGGAGCCAACCGAACGGTGTCAAGCCGATTCGTTCGGTTCTCAATGAACCGAACTTGGGCCGACAATGGCAGTTGGTTCGTTGGTCTTGCTCGCATAGTAATCGGTAGAAAAACTAATGGCCGCCCGAAACCGAATCGTGTTGAATCGGGCGGCCGTTGGCAGTCTCAAGATAAATGGTGAAATCCTGAAAATATATTTTTGAATGAAATATTGAGATGAAATATTTTAATTTGGAATTTTTGGGATTTTTGGAAAACAGGAACAAATTTTAAAAGCATTTTCCTATAGAAAGAGAAGGAAAACATTTTATTTTTAAAATTTAGAACTGAAAAGGGGGTATTTTACATTGTTATGAAATACTAGATTGAATTTAAGATTTTTGGAATTTTTGGAAGAGATTTGGTATTTTGTGCAAAATAGAAAGCTATATCTGGAGATTGAATAAGAAGGAAAAACAAAAAGGGCTAGTGGTCGGAATAGAGCCACAGATCAGAGTTGTTAATCTTGCGGCTGTGCACAGACAGCACTAACAGGGGGCCCATATGTCAGTGAGATAGAGAGGGGAGCGACGGGGAGAAGCTTACCGGCGGCGAGGATGGCCGGAGTAGGAGGGGGTGGTGCTCGGGGAATGCACTTGGGGGTGAGGGGTAGCTAGTCGAGGCGGCGGCGGTGCTTGAGGTGACTGGAGGTGGCGACGCGGCGAGCTCAGCACGGCGGCGGCAGGGAAGGTCGTCGGCGACTCTGTTCCGAGGGTTGCCAGTGGAAGGAGATGGGAGGAGGCGGATAGCTTGGGTCGGAGAAGCTCCGGGGAAAGCTATTTATAGGCGCGAGGGCACGACAGCGGCCGGAAGGGAAATCTGTGGTTGAGGGTGAATTTCGGCGAGGAATTTTGGTGGAAAGGGGGCAAACCAAGGGCGGTGTCAACATGTATAAGATGGGCGGTGACGTGTCGATGCCGGAGGAGTTGATTTCATGGCCTAGGAAGGTTGGAATCGACGGCGGCGGGTGTGCGGATCTAGCGGGCGGCATGGCGGAGGCGGCGGCGCTGGAAGTTTCGGTGTGGCGGCGCCGGCGTAGGAAGAAGATACAAGGGGTGCCGTCGGATCCGGGGGTAAAAACGATGGGCGCCGTTGGATTTAACCCGAAGGGGTACAGTTGGGGTGGCGACATGGCTTCATCTGGCGCACCCGATCTGGAAGAAAGAATCAGAGCCGTTGGATGCCACTTAATGCACCGGAGTGGAAGAAAAGGGGATACGTCGAAGGCGTATTCCCAGAAGGGAAAAGGTAATCCGTGAATTTTTCGAAAAAGGAAAGGACTAATTGAATTTCCAGAAAATGAGTTTAGGCTTTGAAAATTCATAGAACATTGTAGGAAATTCGGAAAAATATGAAATTGGTCTCTAAAAATCAATAAAAATGAGAGGAAGATAATGTTGGAATAAAAGTTGATATTTTATGGGATTAATATTCTTGGATAAATAAAAGAATATATTTCTTTAATGGAATAAAATGGGAATTGTTTAGGAAAATTCTTAGAAAATTAGGGAAGGTTTCTAGGGGCTCAAAAATGATTTTTTGCAAAAAATTTTATGCTAAAGTTGGGTTAATTTTGGGTATGTTACACTTAGTAGGGGGTGAAATCGGGTCGGATCGAATCGAAGAATGGATGAACCATATTTGTATCCGTATTATTTTTCAAATTTGAATCTAGATACGGATAAAAAACATATATTGTCAACCGAACCCATTTTTCATTCCTGCTCCTCAGTACAATGGTACATGTCACTGTTTTTTAAGCTATCTATAAAGCTTAACATGTAGGATGGATAATGCATAAATAATTTGGCTCATCTGCAATGGAGAAGTCAACTCTACATGACAATTAAAAAAGTTTATGGCAGACCAGCTAAATAAAAAGTGTGTGATTATCTCTACCGCTGCATAAGTTATTTTTAGTACCATGTGTGAGTGAGGTGAGGTGGCAGTGCTCGTTTAGCGACGGTTGCCCTCTCAACCTCACTCACTCTCTCACGGCACATGGCTATGCGCGTGGGCCGAGAGTGCGCGCTTCTCGCCTGCGCCTCCTCCTGCTCCCTCGCTCGAAGCCCGCCCCGTCCTGCTCGCCTACCTTATCCTCCTCCTCCTCCACTCCCCTTCTCGACCTACAGCCGCGTCGCCTCCGCCTCCCCGCCGCGCGCCCGCCTCCGACCCCGCCGGGCGTGCCCTCTCCTCGCGTCCCGCGCCATGTCGCAGCCCGCTGGGAGCCCGTACGCCGCCGAGCTCGCCGCCGCCAAGAAGGCCGTCGCCCTCGCCGCCCACCTCTGCCAGGTGCTCGCCCGCCTCGGATCTCTGCATCCCCTGGTGTTTTGGTTGGAGGAGACGCGAGGGCCTCGCTCTTCCCGCACACCATGATTTGTGCTGCCGCCGACCGATGAACCGTTTCTTGCTTTCCTTTTCCAATATTCAGTCAAAATTAGTCGGTAATTGACATGATCAGCGACGTTATAATTTTGCTTGCTTGCATCGCTAATTACACCTGTAAATCCAAATGATCTGTATGGGTGTAGATTCTTGAAACTCATCAGCAAGAAATAGAAAAGGCGAGCATTACAATGTGAATGACTGCTGTTGAATTTAACAGTATATATTCATGAGTTTTCCCTTGTGGTTACTAGGGGACAGTGAGGGTGGCCTTAGTTGTGGAATTAGCTATTGGTACAAACGAAACTATAAATTTTTCAGCAGAGGGATGGCACAATGATGCATGTTTTGTTTCACCATATGGATGCTGAGTGCTCGATGCAGCAGATGAGACTTATTGCTTTTGTTCGGTGTCTTTCATCTTCAGACGGTGCAACAGGATATTGTGCAATCAAACGTTCAATCAAAGGCGGACGCAAGTCCTGTGACAGTGGCGGATTATGGTAAGTGCTGATCCCACAATTCTGGAGCCCCATCTATCTGCATCTGCTGTCTGATACTGCATCATTGATGCCCTTACCCAACCAGCATTTGACTGTATTTGAAGTCAGACAAGCAGTTTTTCTTAGTTTTTTTTGGTTTAGCGCATGTACAAATGTTATGAAGAGGTTGCTTAGGATGTAAAGAACATCTAGGATAATGTGATTAACCTAATATTAATATGTGAACTGTGAAACTTATTCTCTCTCAAATAACTGATTTTTTGTGCAATATTTCTTGTCATATATGCAGGATCTCAAATATTAGTAAGCTTCGTGTTGAATATGGAAGCTCCACCTTCTGATTCCTTTTCTTTGGTGGCTGAAGAGGTAATTGACTTCTCCTTTTGGTTGGTTTTAAAATACAATTGTTTTTTGTAGTTAACAGTGAAATGTACTCACCTAGGACTCGGAAGAATTGAGAAAAGATGGTGCTGAAGAAATTCTAGAAAACATTACAGATCTTGTCAATGAAACTATCTTTGAAGAAGGTTCCTACAGCATTTCATTCTCCAAGGATGGCATCCTCTCTGCAATTGATAGCGGGAAATCTGAGGGAGGTCCATCTGGGCGACATTGGGTGCTAGATCCCATTGATGGGACTAAAGGGTGATTTCGGTAACTTTAAGAATTGGTTCCCATATTCCATATTCTTTCCAGTCATTATGTAGTAGTATTACACTATCAATTGCTGCTGCTCTAAAAATGATGCCATTGCCTTTTCCTTCAAAATACTAGAGTTGCTGACCTAGAATGAATTCTCAATGCTGCATTAAACTAGACTGGTACATGTCATAGGAAAATATGTAAATCTTCTATAACTGGAGTGCTGGATTAACCAACTATTACTGATAAAATAGATACATTTCACAAATTTGAAAAACTGGTCATGTTGACACTTACCACATTAAATTGGCACTTTGATTGTGCACTACTGGAGGAATTTCCACCCATGATGTAGTATGACACAAAACAATTTGATTGTAATGTTATTAACATGTGTCAAATAACTGAGCCAGGCAATAACATGTAACCTGAAAGTTTCTGATTAGGAATTCCATGAACTAGTTCTCAGCAAACAATGTGTTATTGCCTTTTTTAGAAGGTATGTGGATTGCTGGTATAAATATCTATAATCTATCCGATTCTGATCAAATCAAATGCACGGTTTCCCATTCGGTATTTTAGCTAATCAATAATCATTGTAAACTGATCGTTCATAAACAGTAATTTCTAGCCTGAAAAGAAAGATGTTTCAGTTATATTTCATCGCCATTTCTATTTATAAAATAATGACATCAAATGTAACGCCTTTTTTACCACTATTTGTGTATCTTGCTAACAATGATCTTTCTGATCCAAATTTTAATTTATAACTTGGCTCAGTTTCTTAAGAGGAGACCAATATGCAATTGCACTGGCATTGATTGATGAGGGCAAAGTTGTTCTCGGTGTATTAGCATGTCCAAATCTTCCTTTGACATCAATAAGTAACTTCAATGGTAGCTCATCAGGGGATGAAGTTGGTGCCCTCTTTTCAGCTATAATTGGCTGTGGCGCTGAAGTACAATCATTAGATGGCTCTCCTCCACAAAAGGTACCTTTTAGTTCTTTTGTTTGATAGTTATGAATTAACCTATTTATATGTGTGTGTGTGTGTGTGCGCATGCGTGCGTGCGCCTGCGTGCCTGCCTCTGTGTGTGTATGTATGTATGTATGAGATTTTCAATTCTGACCTGCTTCTGGCTTACTCAATCATAGATAAGTGTTTGCTCCATCGACAATCCAATCAATATGCCTCATTCTTTGAATCCTATGAAGGGGCACACTCCATGCATGATTTAACTAGCTCCATTGCAGAGGTTGGACCTGACTATTCATAGCTTAGTTTAATCCATAGGACTAATTTTACATAACTAATCATGTGTTTGAATGATGGCAGAAGCTTGGTGTCCAAGCTCCTCCAGTTAGAATCGATAGCCAAGCAAAATATGGTGCTCTGGCCCGTGGTGATGGTGCCATCTACTTGCGTTTTCCACACAAGGGTTACAGGGAGAAGATATGGGATCATGCAGCTGGCTCAATTGTCGTGACAGGTATAAAGTTCTATTTTTCACATTGAAAATGACGAATCCAACTAAAAGATTTGTATGTACTTATATTCCTTTCTGTGGTGTTTCCCAGAAGCTGGAGGTGTAGTAACAGATGCCTCAGGGAACGATTTGGATTTTTCCAAAGGGAGGTTTCTCGATCTTAACACGGGCATCATCGCGACAAATAAGCAGTTAATGCCATCGTTCCTGAAGGCCGTCCAGGAGGCCATCAAGGAGAAAAACCAGGCTGCTTCCCAGATGTAGAAGTTTAGATTGATCCAAGAGGACGATTCCATTGCTTGTCCCCATTCGTTTTGTTGTACAATTGCTTGTTGGCGCAAATAAAATTCTCAGTTGTACCAAATTTTTTTAAGAAAACATGGAACGGGTAATCAGATATTCATGTTTCACATACATAGCCCGCAATAGCAACATTATAGCTTTTTCAGAAATAAAATGCTCCGCTAAGGACAAATTACTCTAACATAGATATGCCCGCTATAACCGCAAAATCGGTCACTATTTTTGTAACTGTTATATCACTGTTATGCTTTTTTTTAAAAAAAAAATCCAACCATAGTCATGCGTTTAGTTATGTTCTACCTTATGTCCTTATCCTTACGTCATTTAGCTTTATAAGATGATACTATTAATATATAACAAATAAATGATGATTTAATTAAGTTTCTTTACAATGAACTTATCATTTAGTCAAGTTTCTCTACAATGAACCAATAGTCAAGTTTCTCCAAATATTACACAAACATTTAGTATTTATATAATTTTTATATTAAAACACAATATATGATAGCTTTCGCGGCAGCCCGTGATAGCTTTTATAGCTTTTTTAAACCTCACCGTGAAACACACAATTTAATGCCTCGATGTTTTATAATCTGAATAACGAGAGATGTGTTTAACAATCAACACTTCAACCATGTTCTATATTTTTCAAACACATGGATTATGTGCCTGGAGTCGCACACCAATCCTAATAAAATATCGACTTGCACTACTCTACTATGATGCAATGGGTGTAAAAGGGATAAAATGACACCCTTAAAATTTCACATGGGAAAAGGCAAAAAATAAAAATCATGAATTCATGCCTGTCTCTTGGACTAGAGGCTACGGAGGCTAAGTCCGCCTCATATACGAGTGATAGTAGCTTTTTATTAAATTAAAAGAAAGCAACCCTTTTAATAAAAACCTATATTTAGATTTGGTACCGGAGAATGAGATGATGGCATAGGCTTGTCTTGTAAGAGCAGAAGTTTGTTTTATAGTTCATTGCTATTATTGCTTCTTGAGTACTTTTGTACTCACTCTTGCTATTTAAACCCTTACTTAGATGTGAATCCGAAAGGCAACGTCAGTGATTGCCATGACAACCCTTTCATAAATGGACAATTCGAGATAGAGCCACATCCGGAAGATATGGACCATCTGGAAAACTATCTTTAGTAGCTCCTCGCGTAACATTAAGTGGTGAAGTACTACAATAAAGGACAGCGTATTGTTGCCACGGATTTCTAGAGTAAGTAGGGGCTATATTGTCGATATTAATTTTTGCCCTGCGTGGCATTAGGATGTAATAAGGTAGATAATCTCATATTATTGTTCTGTTGCATAACTTTGATTTGGGTTCGCACTCGAAAAGGCAATGGTGGATGTCTTCGGGTGTATAAGCCTAAACCCACACAATTACCTCATGGTCTTGGCATGATAAGGCCATTAGCATGTTGTAATTGGGAGGGTTGTGTCAGCCGAGGATGATGACGTACGAGGAAGGCTGGCTACGGTGGGCGTGGCGGCGGTCGAAACAGGGCAACGTGAGCGTCACCTCTACAATTGATGGGGGGAAGTTAGAGATGAGAGGAGGAAGCTTCGGGCGAGAGGGTTGCTCCGGAAGCTCACGCAGGAGGCGGAATCTCACTCGGCGACGATTTGGGGGGGGGAGGAGAATTGGGGAAAATGGCACCGGAGGGGTGGGACTTGGTTTAAGGGCATGGATGAGTGAGGGAGTGGGTCCAATGACTTGTACAACGCCGCGGAGAGAGAGACAACGATGCGATGCGAGTGGTGCACGCGGAACGGGTGAGCGACGCGACGCAGTGCGGCGAGGAGCAGAGCGGCCGGGCTAGCCAGTAGCCTTATGGCTTGTGGGACAGTGATGATGGCATGGAGCGGTGGCCAATTACGTCAGAGATTAGGCGGCTATGGACCGATGGTCACCAGCAATGATCCAACAGTCCACGACGATGAACCGGTCTTCGACGGTGCACGTGGCAGTTGCATACGACACGGCAGCTAGCAGGGCACGGTGGTCAAGCTTGGACGCGACAGCGAGGCGATGCACGCATGGCACGGCAACGGTGCGCACGACGGGGAGCAGAGAGGCAGCAGAGCATTGAGGGAGAGAGAGAGGATGTGCGAATTTTTAATTCAAAATGCAATTTAAAATTTTGGTCCAAATTTGAGGAGTTACAAATTCCTCCCAAATTTGAGGTGTTACAAAACATCTATGTGAGAGGGAACTAATTGGGGTGGTGATGGAGCTTGGGGAGGCTGGAGGTAGCGGCGCAGTGAGCTCAGGGCTGCAAAGGAGGAAGAGGTCGTCAACGGTGGAGCTCCAGTGTGGTTGAAGGGGGGTGGTCGGAGGGAGGTCTCTTGGGGGGTAGGGCGAAGAAATGCCCTATTTATAAGCACGGGTGTGCAGCGGCAGTCAAAGACGTGTCCAGCGTGTGGTTGGAATCCACGGCGAGAAATCAACGGCGACTGGCAGCGAATCTGGGGTGGTGACATGGCGGATATGCTTGGCGACGATGTGTCAGTTCCAAATAGGTTCATGGCAAGTCTCGGGGTGCACGGATACGACGGTGGCGACGCTCTTCGGTGGGCGGCGCAGGCAGACGACGATGCCCGAGTTTTGGATGGTGGTGGCACTGTCGGAAGGGGAAAAATCCATGGGCACCGCAGATTTGGGGGAAAATAGTGGGCGCCGTCGGATCTAACTTCCAACGAACCGGTAAGCTAGGGGTGACATGGCATCTGGTGGTGTGCCGGGTTGGATTGGAAAGATCGTGGCCATCAATTGCCAATTAAATGGTCGGGTGGGCCGATTTGGGCCAAGTGGACATGGGCAGGACCAGCTCGAGGCCTGAGGCGGGAGGGAAGGTGACACCGAAGGCATACTTCCAAAAGAGAAAGCGTATTTTCTGAAAAATCTGAAAATGGAAAGGGATGAAATGAATTTCCAAAAAAATTAATAGGGATTTGGAAATTCATAAAAAGTGGGGATCTCAAAAAAATATGAAATAGGGATATAAAAAATCCAGAAAGAAGAGAGAAACCTAAGAATGGAATAGAAGTTGATATTTTATGGGAGAAAATTCTCTGGAAAAATGGAAGAAGGGTTTTTTTATGGAATAAAATAGGAGATGCATTTTAAAATGCTGAGAAAATTATGGAATAGCTTGGGGATTTGGAAATAATTTTTGCAAAAAAAAAATCATGCTAAAATTGGGTGGATTTTCGATATGTCACAAATAGTGACAAAGTTATTTTGGCATGTGAATAGCGACGGACAATGCATGGTGTTGGGCAGGGGCAGAACGAGACAATTGGACATTGGCTCGTTACACTGAATTTTCAAAGTAGTTTTCAAAATAACTTCTTACTTTTCAAAAAAAAAAAATTTCGAAAAAAGTTACAGATTTTTAATATTCCGTTCACCCATGCCGTTGATAGCGTTAAATCGTGGGCGAACGCACACTCCAGCTCGCCCCTTAAATCATTTGACCGTTGCACGGTTTGGCGCTGGTTGCGCAGGGTATACGCAAGCCAGGAGCGTGGAGATCTGGGCTTCATTCTCACGACGGCCCCCATGCGGTCGAGAGAAAATGGGTGGGTGCGCTGACCGGTCCAGCTGGCCCATCATGAGACTCAATGGCCTCATGGTCGGCCCCTGAGAGCTGAGGCCCTTTCACAATCATGATCAGCGGCGGAATTAGGATTTTGAAAAAATCGGGGTCATGCCTAAATCAAATCAACGAAAAGTAAGACCAGACAAGTAGCTCTTCTTATGCAATATTTGGGGTGCCTGTTGGAGGGGGTAGATTAAAGTTAAGGAATTGGGGCTATGTGGTGGATAAGGTAAAAAAAGGTTGGACGAGTGGAAAGGAAATTCTTTATCGCATGGGGAGACTAGTTTTGATTAACTCTTGTTTATCTAATATCTCTATGTACAGTATGTCCATGTTCCTATTGCCTCAATTTGTCATTAAAAATATGGATAAAGTCAGGAGTGGTTTTTTCTGGAAAGGAAATAGCATCAAAAGAAAATACCATCTAATCAAGTGGGAGAAGATTAAGATCAAAGAAGTGTGGGAATTTAGGAGTGAAAAACCTTACGAGTTTTGAACATTAGTCTACTTTGCAAGTGGTGGAGGAGGTCAGATAAGAAAGAGGGCATTTTGTAGGATTTGGTGAGAGTAAAATATCTAAAAAAGGGGACTATCACACAAGTACAATTGAAGAGCACTAACTCACCATGTTGAAAAGATTTACTCAAGTGTAAAGATGTTTACACCAGGAATAGTAGTTATATGGTGGGGATGGGAAAGTATAGATTTCTGGAATGATGTTTGGATGGGAGGAGCCCCTTTGATGAGTGGGTCCCTAACATCTATAACATTTGCAATGAACATAAAGTGTCTGTAGTAGCGTGTAAAGCAAAAAATTGGGACTTTTCTTTCGGGAGATGGATGGTACCAGGAGAGAAAAAAATTGGGGGATCTATTAGAGAAGTTGAGTAAGACACTAATGGGAGGAGGACCAAATATTCCTATGTGGAGATTGGAAAGTAAAATGATTTTACAGTAAAATCAATGTATAAAAAGTTCGAAGGGTTGAAAGGTGACATCTCTTTTAACTTTATCTGGAAAACTAATTTACCTTTGAAAATAAAGAATTTTATGTGGTTACTTTTACAAAATGTGATTTTGACTAATGAGAACTTGAGAAAAAGAAATTGGGGAGGGGATCCAGGTGTAGTTTTTGTGAGAATATTGAGACCTCAAATCATATTTTCTTTGCTTGCTCTACGGCTAGAGCAATTTGGAGTGTGATTAGAGATTGTTGTCAGGTGACTTCTAGGCCAGGAGATTTTGAGTCTTTCTTCTCCTTTATTGAAGGTCTGTGGCCAGTACACAAACGTTTACATACAACTTGTTTGGAGGTCTTGTGTTGGGCCATCGGGGTGAGTAGGGATAAAGCAATTTTTGACGAAAAATGTTAAAATCACCACTGTCTATTGTGCATGTTTACTGCACTATGCTGGATTATTGGGCGGGGGATCATAATTCGAAGGAAGAAGTTATCTTGAAAGCTTGTGCACATAAGCTTAAGAACCATCAACCATGTTGCAGGATTGGGTGCAATGCGAAGGGATGGCGGGCAAGGCACTCGGACAGGAAGACAGGGAGGGGGAGGCCTGCCATCGGGTGTCTAAGCAAAAGGCGACGTGGAATTATGAAGGGTAACAAATTGGGACGGAAAAATGAAGAAAGGTTACTCTTTTTTGGTTGGAAAAAGGTGATTGGCGGCACATGGAACCAAAGTTTGTTTTCTAATTCGCTTGGAATTGCTGATTTTCAAACTGTGTGGATTTTTGCTATTTTGTAATAATGGGTAGCTGCAGTAGATTCATGTTCTGGGTCTAATTCTAGGTGGTGGAGTTTCTGTGAGTTGCGTACCATTGCGATGTAATTCCGGCTAAAGACTATACTTTTGTTTCCGTTGTCTATGATAATGGAAATACGGTATACCCCTTCTTTAAAAAATAAAAAACACAAACACTGTGTAATTTATGATGAAAAGTACGACGATCATATTATAATAACAAAAGTAGCGTAGAGAAGTAGCATGTGAATAGGTAAGAAAGGTTTGCTTTTTACTCAAGGTCAATACCTGTAGAGACTGAATCGTTTCAGATGCTTTTATCCTCTCCGACGACACCTCAGTTAGTTGTGCCTCCAAGCTTTCTAATTTCTGAAAACAAAACAGAAACCAGGTTAGATTGCCATGAATTTGCACTTAGAAAATTGCCTTACATGCACTTTTTTCCTACCTTCTTATGCTTAGCCGTGAGGTCTGCAATTGATGCATGCCTCTTTTCTTCAGCAGATTGCAATGATCCATGGATTTGCTAAAGCATCTTTACAGGCATCACATCAGTAATGGGAAGACATTATCAGATTGTCCATTGGCAGTTTTGAATATTTGAGATTAAGGCCCAGTTCTTTTCACCTTAACGGCTTAACGGCTTAACAGCTTAACGACTTATCTACGTTTTAAAAATACATATGTTTTGAGTTTTTTTAATCCGTTTTTTCGTTGTTTTGAAGGTGGGTCCGAACGCTTTAAAAAACAAGTCAAACGAAATGGATCCAAATCTCGAGACTACCTCGAGAAGCACTTAAAATTTAGTCATTTCAGTCGTTCAGCTGTTCAGCCATTAAGACCAGCTCAAAAGAACAGGGCCTAAAATAGCTCAGAAGAATAGCTATATGTATCGATATCGAAGCAACGCACAAATTGGTCTGCTGAGGCGAACAGGAATCTCATACTAGCTTGAATATTTCAGCATGCTCACAGAGACAGCACAACTGACTTCTGAGTTACAACAAAATGTGCAATTACTTTCACTCCATAAATATCCCACTCCAATAATGCCTAGAACTATCACTCGGCTTCCACTCCATGTAAGCACCATATGGAAGGGGTCTTGGCACATACTCCTAAAATCCAGATGGCAGGGCCCGGCGGCGGCGGGAGAGCCGGAGAGACGTAGGTGTTGCGCTAGGGTTCGAGTGGGAGACACCCAGACAGGAATGACGAGAGTCGAGAGGGAGAGGACAAGTCAGGGTGGGAGAAGTTGGGCCATGGGGGTGTTCCTCATGGTCCAGGCCCGAGGCCGGTGCCCCGGTGGCCCAGGGCCCAAATCCGCCCTTGGTCACGATCATCACACCAACACGCCGGTCCCAAACTTCATGTAGACAATTTATTTGAAGCCATCGAGAGAGCAGTGCTCATGACGGTAATGGTGTTCCCGCCTAGAGAGGTAGTTCTCTTTAGACGATTGTCTCGTGGCCTTCGAGACATCGAAGGACAGTCAAAAGCACGTGGAATTCCTGTGGTGTGTGTATACTCCTTGTCTACATCGCCAACCTAAGCACCCATACTACATGTTAGAAATCGATGCGTTGTGATCTAGAAATGACACTTGCCGAGGCAAAATATTTTGTTGACGCAATTTGGTTTTCCCCTACATCTGGGTGGCTATGATTACTGGCGCTTCTCCCTAGTGACACCGCTGCATACTAACCGTTCGAGTTACGGTCATAAACCGGCCACAATCTCCTTTATTACTATGTCACTACTTTTATCGTTAAAAGTTACACCAGGGTTCAATGCCCCCTTTATATAAGGGCCAAGATACATAGCTCGACTCAAACTCTAACTTATCTTACCTATTACAATCCCAAATTTTTTTATTTTTAATCCTTTTTTAATAAATATTTTATTTTTAACCCCTCAGCAAAAGTTTCCCCAAATCTAACCCTTTTGGACGTGCCACGCCGTCTGGCGCGGCCTGTACATTCTGCCGCGCCAGTGCATGTGGCGCAACATGCACCGGCGCGGCAAAGGCCTGGCAGGTGGGCCCGTGGTGGATTCGCAGGCTTTGCCTTTTGCGCCATTTCCTTGGTCGTCGGTGACCTTTGCCGCGCCGGCGCGCACGGCGCGTCAAGGCCACATCCTGTACGGCGTACGCGCGCGCATGCATGCAGCCGGCCGCACGTAGAACAGTAGATTTGCTGGGACTGCGGGGAGATGTGGCGATCGAGCTGATGAGCTCACATCGATCCTAGATAGCTATCGCTGGACTTCGCGGCCATTGATTCGTTCCATCAAGAATTTTCACTCGTGCGAGAGGTCATTCTTACAAAGGATAATTTGGCAAAGCGTGGTTGGCAGGGCAATTTGCAATGTGTTTTCTGCAATAAAAGAGAAACTATTCAGCATTTGTTCTTTGATTGTCACTTCGCTAGATCTATGTGGCGAATTGTTCACATAGCTCTAAATTTAGATTTACCAAGAAGTCTTTCTCATTTAAGAGAAAGTTGGATCCATGGTTTAAGACTATCAAAGATATGTCAACTTTTCACTGGCATGGCAGCTATGTTTTGGTCTATTTGGCTTTGTCGAAATAATGTGGTTTTTGACAAATGCAAAGATACATCTTTTTTGCAGGGTATTTTCAGAGCTACATATTGGTTGAGGCATTGGGCATTATTGCATAAGGAGGATGACCGGAAACCATTTATCGAAGCTTGCCAATCTTTAGAAGAGGTGGCTATGATGTTTTTCAATAATTATGGTTGGAGAAATATTCATAGATTATGTTTTATTTGATGTAATTTTTATTTTGCTCGTCTTAAGATTGTTGGTCTTAAGTCGAACCGTTCTTTGTAAACTTGGCTGTGTACATCTCACGATGTAGAGGCCGGAATTTTATTCCATTATCTAAAAAAAAAGAATTTTCACTCGTGCATATGTAATTTCATGCACATTCATGCGAGCGATACTTTGCATTTTTGGATGTGGTATAAGATTCATGCTTAAAGTCTTGCTCTCCTCCACCGGCTTTTTTGTAAAGAAAAAAAATAACATCAAATTTTTAGAAGGAAAAAACAGTGGCAGGCGACACAAACTAAACGCTCGATGGAAATCTTCCCGTCGGACGACTATACATCGTTGGCGTGATGTCAGTGTGGCACCTAGAAATATAATTCCGGAACTTTGATAAATATAATGACGAACCTTGATAAATATACTTATGTAACATGCGCAAATTCCTGAAGAATCTTGGGAAAGAATGCAGAAACTTAGAAAAGTTACTGATGAACTTTTCGTAAATGCTGATGAACCTTGAGAGTGTAATGAAACTTGGCTAACTACTAATGAAATCTCAAAAAAGTATAAGTGAAACTTGCAACGTGTGCTAATAAAACTTGATAAAATAACATGTGAAACTTTGTTACCTAACGTTCAAACCTGATGACCAAAAAGTTCACAATAATAACATAAAAGGTCAGCATGCAAAACCCAAGTTTTAACTGGCAAAAAACAAAGTTCTATATGTACATTGTTGAGGGTTCCGTATGAAAAGGGGGTTGAATCTCCCGATGCGAAAAAAGTTGACACGAACAAACGCAAAGTCCCGAAGGAAAAAAAACAAAGTTCCACACATTCATTCTTGAGGTTCCTTAAAAAAAAGAAGGATGAACCTCCTCTTTACTTTCTTCTTCTCCATATCCATTGAGCCCCCATCCCATACTAGTCGGATCGGGCCACCAAATTTGCCGGATGAGCTTTTAATTTCATCGGCTCTCAACATAGGTAAAAGGAGGAGATGTGGAGGGAGGAGGAGGAGGAAATGGTGATAGAGAGGTCATAGAGGAGGTTGGCTGCTCCAACTTGCTGCGCCCAATCGGCAGCTAGGTCGCCAACTATGAAAATCTCAATGGTGAAAATATTTTTATTCTTTTACTGATAAACATAAAAATTTCTAGTATTTTTTGATTAATATGAGAATTTATAATATTGTAAGATTGACGTGGTGACTCCATTTTTTTATATATGTAAAGTGGATACTACTCCCTCCGTTCCAAATTATAGTTCAATGTTGCATTTTGGAGACGTCTTTTGACCATTCATTTTATTTATAAAAAAAAAGTGAAAACATGCAAAAATATAAGTCATGCTTAAAATATGTTTGATGATAAAACAAATCACAACAAAATAAATTCGATTTGTGTCGCTTGCCACTGTTTTTTCCTTCTAACAATTCGATGTTATTTTTTTTCTTTACAAAAAAGCCGGTGGAGGAGAGCAAGACTTTAAGCACGAATCTTATACCACATCCAAAAATGCAAAGGATCGCTCGCATGAATGTGCATGAAATTACATATGCACGAGTGAAAATTCTTGATGGAACGAATCAATGGCCGCGAAGTTCGGCGATAGCTAGCTAGGATCGATGTGAACTCATCAGCTAGATCGCCACAGCTCCCCGCAGTCCTAGCAAATCTACTGTTCTACGTGCGGCCGGCTGCATGCATGCGCGCGCGTACGCCGTACAGGATGTGGCCTTGACGCGCCGTGCGCGCCGGCGCGGCAAAGGTCACCGACGACCAAGGAAATGGCGCAAAAGGCAAAGCCTGCGAAGCCACCACGGGCCCACCTGCCAGGCCTTTGCCGCGCCGGTGCATGTGGCGCGGCAAAGGTGGGGCCCAGAAAATGCCACGCCGCGGCCGGCCCGGCAAATAACAACAGATCCGACGCCACATGCACCCACAGCAAGTGCATGCAGAGAATGTCTGAGTGGCGCGCCAAAAGGTTAGATTTGGAAATACTTTTGCCGAGGGATTAAAAATAAAATATTTATTAAAAAAGGATTAAAAAATAAAATTTTTTGTTACAATCCAGAGTCCAATTACTATATTTATATACATATTTGACACAAACTTTAGGTCATTAAGGGTCGAATTTAATATAGAGGCGAAAGGTCTAGATTCTAGAATGCTCTATATCGAACTATCTATGAGCCGAGTTTCCTAAAGTATACCCTTCACTCTTAAAACGGATACAAATTGATGAAAAAATAAAAAGATATCTTTGGGATTTTGATAAATGCCGCCCCAAGGAAATAGATTCGATAAAATGCCACTCTTTTCTCACGGACGTGTAGGATCGTCTGTGTCTATAATGGTGGACGTAGAGTAGCGTTTTAGCGAAGCCACCTCCTGTGGTGGTGTTTTTTTCAAATTTATCCCCTTTCATACTTATTAACGGATTTGGATTGATGAGAAAAAAGAGCGGTATTGATGGCTACACTTGCACACTATCGTCTTTTGTTGCAGCTCTCTCTTCAATTATTCCAGCATGCGTCAACAGTGCCCAGAGGTGAGTGATGAGCTCGCCGCCAGTGGCGAGCCTCTTAACGTGCGCGATCACCTTGTCGGACGGCGCAACGGACAGAAGCATCTCCGCCCACAGCTCGGCGAGCATCTTCCACCTCTGTTCCGGACTTAGCTTGGCCTCTGTATCAAGCCCGAGCTTCTTGCCTTCCGCCAAGATGTTCTCGTGGACGTCGTCGCCGGGGCTGGGCTGCAGATCCGGCAGCCTGCTACACATGTCGAGCCAAGACTGGCAGCCTGCAAGGCGTTCCCGCGCCTTGTGCTGAACACCTTCCAAGAGCAGCTGCGTGTCGTAGCTATGCTCCGGCAGCAGCTCCGGCGCCGACGAGATGAGGTAGGCGCAGTACGCCGAGAGCGTGGTGGCCACGAGGTGATTGTCCCGGACGCGGCCGTCGACGCGCGCCCCCGTGAACTCCCGCCATCTCGAGTCGCAGATCGTGGTGGCGATGTGCCAGACGAGGATCCGCTGGACGGCGGTGCTCCTCCGCGCCATCACCGGGTACAGGCTGTCCAGCACGCCGTTCTTCTCCAGCGAATACTCGCCGCTGCGGATCCGGGTCAGCCCGCCGTCGCGCAGGAAGCGGTAGATGGCGCGCTTCACCTCCTCCGGCAGCCTCCGGTGACCCGTCGTCCTGCTCCGCATCAGGTAGCCCACCACCCATTTCGGCAGCGGCAGGCGCCAGATGCCGGGGCGCTGAGAGTGCAGGCACGCGCGCAGCACCGAGTACTGGCCCACCGAATTCTTCCAGTACCGTACCAGCCGCACGCGGCACATGAGCCCTAGCGCTCGCTCCAGGGCTGGCCGCTTCTGCCACGCCGCCGGCTTCCGCACGTACCTGCACAGCATCTTCACCTTGTGCCAGTCCGAGAACACCAGCGTCAGGTACTGTATTGATTCGAGGATCACGAACAGGGCTATCACCGCTCTGGTCAGCCAGACGTCGAAGCCGTTGGTGACAACGTTGCCCGGAGCGCCACGGTCGAGCACCGCCGGCGAGAACAGCGTGCACAGGCTCGCCGCCACAACGGCCACGAACACGACGGTGTCCGGGATGAGGGTTTCTTTCGGCGACCGGTACCTCGCGTAATAGAGGTCGAAGAGGAAGCCCAACTCCACCTCGATGACGCGGTACATCCTCTTGTATCCGTCTCCGTCGCCGTCGCCGGCGGACAGGAGGCCAACCTTGACGAGATCTCGGGTCTTGTTGAGGCAGGACTCGTGGAGCGGGTACCCGCCGAGGCGCCGCCGGAGCAGCTTGAACATGGCGAAGGAGAGGCACAGATCCTTCCGCCTGCCCGCCGCCGGTTCGTCGGAGCTCAGCAGCCTCCCCTCGCACTGCCACACCATGTCGACAGTGACAAGGTCAGGATTCCGCGGGTCGATCCGGCGGTGAACCCCGTGGCCATTCTTCGCCGCGTCCGCCTCGCCGGCGACTACGTACTTGTAGCCTTCCATGGTGGCCGCGTCGTAGCCCGACCAGCACGATTCGTGCTCGCAGGACATGTAGTCGGCGATGATCTTGTTGTCTACGGTGAGGACGCTGTCCCGGCCGGCCAAGACGGAGCTCTTGACGCGCATCCCGAGCTTGGCGGCGCTCAGTGCCCAGAGCAGGAAGAGGAGGACTTTGAGCTGGAGCGGCAGCGCATCAACGTAGGAGAGGACGAGGAGGAGGACGTACACTAGCTGGAGCCCCTGGTTGAGGACGGTGCGGGCCTGCTGCTCCGAGTCGTTGAGGCTATAGGCGGCGATGCCGTCGGCGCAGCCGAGGAGGAGGAGGAGGAAGCATCCCCAGCAGACGATGAGCTCGTTGCGGAAGGAGGCGGACTGCATGAGCCCGATGGTGTAGGACACGGCCGGGTAGCTCAGCATCAGCGCCGACCAGACGGCGACGCGGAAGGCGGCGCTGCCGCTGGCGCGGCGGCCGGAGCCGAGGAGGACCAGCACGGCCAGCAGGGAGCAACTCAGGATCACCAGGACCTGGATGCGGGCGAGGCGGCCCACCGGGCTGGCGGCCCATGCCGTGGCTGCACGGGTGGCGTTCCGGACGGAGAGGTGCTCTTCCCCCTGCATCTCCAATCATTGGGTAGCTCCGAATTGTTTCCTTTCATTTATACGAGGGGGCTCCTACTTGCGCTATAATGAGTTGGAAAATTGATCCATCGGAGATCCGGGATTCCTTTCATTTATCGATCCATCGGAATTTATCTTTTGCCTAGGGTCGGATGGGTCACACAACCACGCTGCGCTGCCAGATGTAGTTCGAGGTTGTCTAGCAGTATATAGATTATAGATAACGAAGAACAACAGATGAACACAATAGAAATAGAAGAGGAATCATTCTTTACTGCTTTTAGATGGATGCAAGAGGATGTACCGCACTAGGCTCATGATCGGCACAGCCTAGGTGGCGTTCCTCAACAGGATGGGTGTAAACGGTCCCGATATTTCTTGGACCGGACCGATCAAATTCGGACTCAGATTTGGATAGGATCGGATCATTTTTTTTATTTTTTTATATGGTTTCGGTATCGGATATTTAGCTTCGGATACGGAATGGTCAATACCGTAATCGGATAATTTTTCGGATATCCAGTCCGGATATATTTCTGATATCCGGTTTGATTCAAGGCCACTGCCGGCCCATGCATGCGGCGTTGCTGGCTTGCTCGCTAGCCTACTCGCTGCTTGCTCCCTAGCCTACTCGCTGCTTGCTCCCTTGTCCAGCTCACCCAGTCTGCTCCTGCACTGCGCATGCCTAGCCCACGATCACGTGCTCAGCCATTGCACGCACAACATGCTAATGCATGCACTGCACGCATACACGCCACGTATACATCTATTAAAAGTACAAGAGTGGGTTTAGGTACCTTCTGCGTGCCACGTGGCTTCACCACCCAGCCTTTCTTGCCACGTCGCCTCCAACTCCCTCGCCCGTTCGATCTCAGCTCCCGGCCGATCCGATCGTTCGCGGTGCCTTCCACCTATCCCAGGTCCCTCGGGGCCAGCCGCCTCCAGCTCCCACCCTCCGTCTCTCGCCCTACCACATCTCTCTCGCCCTAACGCCTTCTCCCTTCCCTACCCTCGGTCTCTCTCCGGCTCTCGGCCCCATCTCTCGCGATCCGATGGTGGCGGCGGCGAAGGCGAGGGCGATGGCATGCAACCACAATGGCGGAGGGGGTGCGGCGATGGCAAAACGCAGCGATGGCGGCGGTGTGGAGGCTTGCGGTGGTTTAGATCTGCAGCGCGTCACGGCGGTCGGCGGGCTTCGGATGTCGCGGAGGGCACGGCGTCGCGTCAACGGTTACTCCCCCACCTCCTTTCTCGCCCCGGCATCATTGTTGTCGCTTTCCCCGTTGCCGCCTGGTCCTCCTCACAAAATCTGGTCATCCCGGCTTCTGGGTGGTCGATTCCGGCGGCAACCAGCTCTGGTTGGCCAGATCTGGCGACGGAGGCCGCTAGGTCGTCCGCTGTCCCCTGGTCGCCGTCCCCTTTATCCTCTTCCCTTCACGCCGCCGGCTTCCCCCGTCCAAGTTGGGGCGCCGCCGCCGTCCTCCTCCCGGCCCAGTAACTGTCTGCGTCGGACCACCGACCCCTTCTCCACGCCTCATCCCATCCCCGCCCACCCGCAGCTAACCAAGCCCCTCCTCCTTCCTCGCGGCGCTGCGTCGCTGTTCACTTCTCCTCCCACGACCGCCTCTCCATGCGGAGTACATATTCTGTGCACATGAGAGAGATGTGCACATATGCACATTTAAAATCTGGAGCGTCCAAAACAGATCCAACGGTAGCTCAGTTTATTTGCATTTACCCCCTTCCACCTCCCCAAACAGGTTCTTCCCCGAGTGCTGCTGCCCAGGCGCTCCCCCAACCCTAGCGCCCGAGAGCTCCCTCAACGCCGCCGCCGCCATTCGTGGGCCGCCGGCGCCGCCGACCGCCCTCCTCCCACGGCGCCCGCCCTCGGCCGACGCCGCCCTCCTCCGACCCCGCCCGCCGCCAACGCCGCCCGTCCTCCGACGCCGCCCGCCCTCGGCCGACGCCGCCCTCCCTCTGCCGCCGACCGCCCTCCCTCCGCCGACGCCGCTGCTCATCCTGTTGATGCTGTGGGTGCTGCTGCTGCTCCTCCCATGTCCTCTTTGAGAGTCCAATGCGTGCTGCTGCTGCTCATCCAATGCGTGTCTTCCAATGCGTGCTGGTGCTCATCCAAGAAGGTCGGATGAAATTACCAGGACACAAGAACAAGTGCCAGGAGCTGTGATGATTTTTAGTCAAGGCATTTGTAATTTTCAATTCAGAGCTGTCTTGATAATTTCAATTCAGAGCTGTGATGGTTTTTAGTCAAGATGGAAAGAATTCTAAAGCTGTAACTTGTAACATTGTGGAATGTGGATGTTGCCTGTTGTAATCTGAACATAATAAATATATGATTTTTGTATGCTTTGCTTATCTGAATATTGGGTAAATATTTATGAAATAAATTGTATGGCCACGCAAGGGAAATAATTGAATATGTATTTAGCACTAGGATTTGAAGCTAACTCCACTGCTTATGCATGTTTTTTAGGAAAGCTTATGCATGTTGACCCTGTATCTTCTTTTGTGACAGTTGTATGAATTGCCAAATCGGTTCAAGTGTTTTGAGATGTGTTAGCATGTGGCTAAAAATGTAGTGTAACATGTTTGTTGTTTCGATATATTGGTTGATTTTCTTATGAACATTCCCCATTGTAACATGCTATCCAGACTGCAGCTAAGCAACACTTTTTTAAAAATGAAAACGAAACAATCCTTTACAAGTGAGTACATATCAAGATATATCAACATTTGTTTTTATACATTCATATTATAGTAAACCATAACCACTAAGAGGAGATGTTTTTGTTGTTGTGCTTATTGGCTGCACAAACCAAATCAATTGCAGGTTCAAGATCATCTCGGGCAAAACCACTCCACTGGCAAAACCAAATCAATTTCTTGGCATTCCTTTTGGAATCGTCAGAAGTTAAAGATGATGCAGCTTATCGAGCACCAGAAAATATGTAGTCTAATAGAAGGCTAACTCCAAAATCAGACATCTATGCTTTTGGTGTCCTTCTCCTTGAGCTCCTTAGTGGGAAGCCTCCACTTCAGCACTCGGTCTTGGTATTATCTGGATAGCATATGTTTGATTTTTGAAGAACAAAATGGGCATCAATTTCAGACATGCAAATATACATTGACAGGGAGCTTCTTTATAGACCAATATGGGCACCAATGCTCAGTCAAGAATTTTTTTACAATTTCAGTTGACACATGTACAATTTCAGACAAATGTACACAAATTTACAATACAAATCTGGCACAATTTCAGTCAGGAACTTTCAGATAGCACAAATGTACAATTCTAGTCAAGAACTTCTTTTGGTTAACACAAATTTACATAAAAAATTTGCCACTGCTCTTGATGCCATCTTGATGCAATAGAGGACTAAGAGGAGCAGAACACACAGCACCAGCCCTCTTGATGCTGCCCTCTTGATGCTACTGCTCGCGGCAGCAGGTGGACCCGAAGTCGGCCTTCCAATTGAGCAGCACCCCGTCGTCCATGCCGAGCTCGCCGGCAGGAAGCTCGATGCGCAGGCGGCGGAGCTCCTTGAAGGAGCGGAGCACCTTCGAGGGCGAGTGGTGCGACACGTCGCCAGGAGGCGGCGGTGAGGCGGGGTGGCGGGAGGAGGAGGCCGACGAGGACGCCTGGAAGACGGAGGCGGAGTTGGCGGGGGAGAGGATCTGGCTGAGCGCCTGCCGCCTGGATGGGTCGCCTGGTCGCCGCCGGGGTCGCCGCGAGAACTCCTGGTCGCCGCCGGGGTCGCCGCGCCGGCGCCGGGATCCCGCGGGATCTTCGGCCATCGTCGGCGCCGGAGGCCGGATCTGGCGGAGCTGTGGCCGGGTGGGAGGCGACGAGAGAGAGAGAGAGAGAGAGAGAGAGGCGCCGAGGGGGTAAATGGAAAATTTCGGAGCTATCGTTGGATGGGAAACAAACGGGCTGGATTAAAAGTTTGCACATGTGCACGCCATTGCCATGTGCACAGGATATGTACTCCTCCATGCGTCGGATCCATCACAGTATTAGGCTATAGCCGCCTCCTCTCCGGTGATTGGTACCACAGTATTTCTTCTCATCTCTCTCCCTCCCCCTCTCTCTCTCTCTCTCTCTCTCACTCTCTCATCTCTCTTCAATTTCACGCTGGAGACCGTCGCCCCTTCTCCACTGGGTTGCGGATCTGGCGTGATTGGTTCCGACGGCGGCTGCCTCCAACGAGGCCTGATCCGCAAACCTCAGATCAGGTCCTGGGGTGCCTCCTGTCTCCCAGCCCTCTGAGGTATGCAAAATTCCTGGGCTTCATGCCATTCCGATGCATTTTCTGCTCAGGTGATGATGCTCTTCTATTGCAGATTGCCATTATTGCGGGTAGACAGGATCAAGGATGACAGTGACCCGGTTTCTATAAATGGTTAGTAGACTATACTCACAATTTGTGGCGTGTTCGATCTTTGCTCTTTTTACATATGTATCTTTTTATATATGACAACATATGTCGCTAATACATTCAAATCGACTAAATATGTGTCCTGCAGTGTCATATTTACATTCATAGATCGGTTTCTTACAATGCTTAGGTTTGTGGTCAGAAGCTGGCCTTACGTAGTACTATTTGATTTGTTCCTGTGCTCTAGATTCTGTGTGCGAGGTGTTTAATGGATTTCTTGCAAGAGCCTATTGATTTCCTAAATGAAATGGGCTAATCCCTATGTTAATTTACAGAGTTGTATTCGTTGAAGATGCTACCAATCCATTATTGATCAGTGTGATATAAGCTATGCATGTTTGTCTGTCAACTAGAGCTAGCCTCTTTTAGGTGCAAACCGGATAAGAACAGACCAACATGCCTGAACCACGTACGTTTTTCATCTTCATGTGCTATATTTTTTGTGCAAGTCATAGATGGTGTTTAGCTAATTAACTAAGTACATGGGCCTCTGTCCATTTGAAGGAAACCATGGTGTTCTAATGTATAGTTAATTAAATAATATGTCCTAAATGGTTTTTCCATTATAGATGATGGACAATTTTTAGTCAACCATGCCAACACCTCCTGACATTAATTCTTAACCATGTTGTGTGCCTATCTATGTTTTCATCTCAAATTTTTGCAGTGTACAAATGCATATCCATTCCATGAAATGTTTGGGAACAATTCTTTATCGGAGCACAAAATGATTTTGTAGGCAGTTTTATACTTGCCTGTCCTGCCTATCTATGTTTCATGCCTTAAATAAAGAATGGTTTCAGTTATGTGCGCTCCCATTTTTTTTTTATAGGAAACACTGCCAATGTATCGATTTATTTATATTTGTGTTCATAAATTAGGGCAGATCTTGATGTTAATTATATGTAATCCAATGCATATGACAATTTGTTGGATTGGAGGTAGTTCGTACCACCAATTAAATTCTACAGTATTGTATCAAGTACCTATCACAGGATATTACCATTGTTCTTCTAGAGAAACTGACAAGAAATCCAGCACTAGGTTTTGTTAATTTCCATGTTATTTTGTTTCTTGATGCTCACTGCGTGTCATTTCATTCATTTGTAGTGGACGATCAGTGAAACATGGTTTCTTCATTTTGTAGTTTGCGCGGTCATTTTTCTACGCATTATGCGTACCTCTTTCGTGCCTCTACATATGGAAATGACGTGTCTTTTTAAATTGCTAACAAACCTTCTACTTCTCTCCAGGTACTGGTGCTTTTTAGCTGCATTAGCCATTAGGAAGGGTTACGGCAGACAAAATATGTTCTATAAAGCGGTGATTTTACCTTGCAACATTTATTTCTTCGTATCCACAGTTTAGTCCTTACAGCCTTATGGATTATAGTTACCTGGAATATTTTTTTAACGGTATGCATATTACGAAATATAATATGTCTTTTACTGAATTGGTTCAGCATTTTTTTAGATTTCCCTCTCAATTGTTTCCCTCTAATATCTATATTATGGACACAGTAGATTCTGTATAATAAATCATATTCGGATTGGATGCATATTTGCCTTTCTCTTTCTATACCGTTATTCTGGGAAAAAAAATATAAAGCCCGCTCTTCTTTAGTGTAAATGATTTTCTGTGGTATAGCCTCGACGTCGACGGGCCACAGGCCAGCCGCTTTTTTTTCCGTTCGCTGCATTTTGCTGCGCTCGCGGGCGCGCCATGGGCGCGCTATGCAGCTAGTAAATACTACATAACGCGGTTCTCCCGTCCCCCTCGCCCGCGCTCGACACGTGGTTGCCCTCCTCGCGCGGCTCTTTTCAGCCATCGGATCCCGCAGGCCACGCCATCCGAGCGCCCGGCATGCCCACCCAGACGTATTTGCAAAAAACCCCTTAGTTTTTTCGTTAATCAACCCGCCATCCAGGCCGTAGACTCAATTGTATTTGCAAACGGGCCCTTCTCTTTTGTTGTTTCAGATGCAGGCCCTCCAAACCCTACCCCAGCTCCCCAGCCGCCTCCCACCCTTCTCCTCTCACGGTCCACGCCCGTCTCTCCCCTCTCCTCTCCCCTCTCTTCCCCTCGCCGCGGCCCGCCTCCGGGTCCAACCGCCGCCTCCCTTCCTCCTCACCAAGCGGCCCTCGCCGCCGTCCTACACCTTAGCTGACCGCTCTCCTCTTCCTCGGCTAGGCGTCGGTCCGCTCCAGATCCGCCGGCGGCGGCCTTTTCCTCACTGCGCCGCCCCTCCCATCGTCGCCTCCATCTCCCGCCTGCCGCCGGCGCTTCGTTCCGTGCCGGATCCGGCCACGGCGACCGCTGCGACGGTCCTACACCTTCGCTGGGCATCCTCCTCTTCCTCGACCTCGCGCGCCGCCCCTCCACCGCCATTCAGCGCGCCGCCACCCCCGGAACCTCTCTCTCTCTCTCTCTCTCTCTCTCTCTCTCTCTCTCTCAAGAATGCCGCCACCGCCCGCTCATGCCGTCGCCCCAACTCCGTAGCCGCCGACTACCCTGTGCCTCCTCCCGGCGGCGCCGCCCCCAGAGCCAGCGCGCCGCCCCGCGGCCGCCATCCAGCGCGCCGCCATCCCCCGGAGCCGCATCATCTGCTCTTCCCCTCTCTCTCTGTGTGTGTGTGTGTGTGTGTGTGTGTGTGTGTTGACTGTGGGAAAAGAATCAGAAGATGAAGAACAGGAGCCCCATGTAACCATGCTCTCTCTCTCTCTCTCTCTCTCTCTCTCTCTCCCCTCCTTCGCCGGAGATGAACTGGCCGATGAGAATGAACGCCGCCTGTAGCTCGGTCATGGACGGGACATGGTGTTGCTGGACTGCCAGTGACACCGCTCTGCGCACCTCACCACTCCCCTCCCCTGCATTTTCTCATTTTACATGGATTTGTTCATATGTTCTGCTTAGTTCAACATATTTCTTTTCTTCAATTCTGAATTGCAGCCCATTTCATAACTATCCTTTGGTCCCATCTTCCATGTATTTCCTTCGTTTGTTGTGAACATTAGTCTCCGATAAATGGAAGTTCCATCAATATGTCTTCCATCTACTAAGTTTACATGCATTGGTTCATACATTCTGCTTAGGCCTATGTATATTCATTTACAGAGTCTCCATTCTAGAGAATTAAATGGAAATTTCAGATATATGATATGAGGGATTTCTTATAAATGTCCACATCAATCCACAATCCAGTTGATATGCCTTCAATATCTGTGATGTTGTTCCTTCTCATATTTACTAGAAATAGTCCTATTCTATTTGGCTTATCATTTCTTCCTTTTTCGTTTATATCATGTAGATTACCTTATTGTTTTGCCTTCAAATTCATATGAGAAACTATATATGGTATAACCTCTTCGTTAAAAAGATTTAAGTTTAGATTTAAAGCAGATAGCAGTGAAAAATCTAACATATAATGAATCAGAGTCCCTTATACTTAGTTTACATTGGCTCTAGGCATATTATTTGTGCCTTATGTAACTGATTGTTATTTCTACCTTATGTAACAAATTGAATTTGCCTGTAAAATTGTTGCCATGATCTGTTCATTCTTTCTCTTCTCTGTATATTTAAATTTATCGTTTTACCCTTTTAGGGCCCGACGCATGATGACTAGATTGTGAATATGCATTTTAGGTTGTCTCTAAGTAGTTTTCTTGACCGAAGCATTGTTACCTACATACACGTACTATAACCAAAACTGGCCATTTACTTGCCTTTTTTACTGCTAGGTGATTATTCTTTCTTATGTTAGATTATATTGCATAATTTTTTCCTCATTGAAATATTCTCTATTGCAGGCTACATTGTCATTAATGTATAATTCAATGGCCATTTTCTTCTAATACTAATCAATGTATGTGTGCTCAAAATAGTGTACTGCCATATTTTCTATGTTTCACCTTTTTTTTGCGGATGGATGCTTTAATCTAACCTTCATCATGGTGCAGATACCCTGTAGTTTTTTTAGCCAAACATGTATGAGTAATAGTTATTGTCTTTACAAACTAATCCCTGTAGTTTTAATAATACACCATTTTTTCAGTACTTGCAGAGGTAATATATAGCCGTCCCCGCTCCTATGTGCTGAACGCCCTCGGCCTTCAATACCCATCGGTGTGGCCTCTCCTTCGTGCTGCCCCGTGGCGGCGTGGCCATTGCCGGTTTTGGTCAGCCGTCCCTCCGCCTCCTCTTCCATTTGACAGTTGCATCTCTACGGCCTTCTCATCAGATCCTCCAGCATGTCGAAGTAGTTTAATAATCCGCATCTTAATTGATATTGACCGATGTAGTTTTCTTTTCAGGATTATTCATTTAGATCTTAATTAGGGGCCACTCCCAAGTTTGTATTTTGTGGTACAGACAAATAGAATATGTTGCCATGACATTACAAGACATTCGCTGAACTTCATCTGTTTTATTCGAAATAGCAATTGCATCTTCATTAATCTGCCCTTTTACATTATCGGCATGATCCATGTCTCGAATATAAGTTCATTAATCTGCCCTTTTACATTATTACTTCTGATGCTGGCTTTGTGCTGAAATTTTGTTAAATTACTTGGAGAATTACCCTATTGCAAGTTTTTAGTATGGTACCTTACAGTAGGAGTTTAATGTTTTATAAGATTTTACAAAGAAATATTGTCTTTTTCTCTGTACTGGTACCATAAATATTAAACATTATGTGATTATTATTGCTTGAGTTATTTAAATTTCCCTTGCCAAATCTGCACAATGGTAGTTTGAAAATTATGGAAAATTATTTTGTCGCAGAAATTGCTACCTCTACTTTGTTCGGCTACTGTGCTTGCCACATCGGCCGCCAAAGGATGGAGTAAGCCGTGCGGTCCATTGGTCCCACGTACATTGTTTCTTTTCTTTCCTGTGCCAAAAAGAAGTTAAGCAAGCGAAATGGTGTTCGAATATTTTCATGATGTCAGTAGATATTTCAGTAAATATGTCTGTGTGCAGTGCTTTTTTAAGCCATTTCTGAGGAAACGGTATCTTATTATTGAGTTTAATTTGACTGACTGTTATATGTATATGTTCCTATCATAGCAACATATTTTCTTTCGATATTGTTCTTATAGGGTCTTTTCAGGCTCTTGCATCCCATTAGAACAAGCAAACCAGCATCCATGTTCGCTATGTCTAGCCCATGCATACCGAACACATCAGCCAACATTGGAGCACTAAACCATCTCGGCGCGCCACGGGCGCGCCATCTCTGCTAGTGTATATACATACATGAATGCCGCCGCCGCCACCTCCGGCTCCGGTCCGTCATGTGTAGTTACAATTTTTCGCTAAACAGCTAGGTATCACAATAGTTTCGTACTTTGATAAAATTTTTGTACTTGTACTTGATTCGATTCGTATTCGTGTTCGACAATATCCGATTTTGTATTCGTATTTGAAATATACGTATCTAAATCGGATTTTTTTAAAAAATATGCTTAAGAATATAGTTTAGCTATTATCCGGACCGTTTGCTTCCCTACTCAACTCGGAAGAAAATTTGAAAGGACCCGGGTCCTTCCCAGATCAAAAAGGACCTCGCTTATTCCTCGACACGTGTCCTCACGAATCTTAAAGCGCAAGAAAAAAATCCCCAAATCAACCTACTCCCGTGCCTGCGGTGGAGGCACGCCGCCGTCGCCGAGTCTGTGGATGTTCGAGAGCCGCCGTCGTGTAGTCCTCCGGCCGCCGATGTTAGGCTCCTCGGCGGTGGCGGCGGCGGCTAGTGGAGATCGAAGACGGAGGCGGCGACGACAAAGCTCAAAGGCGGAGGCGGCGGTGCACGGCGGCGAGCTTGGCCGCTGCTTGAAGATGTGACGACGAGCTCGAAGGCGCCGCGACCAGCGAGCTCCGCCTTGGCCGGCACACGATGGGAAGGAGGAGGAGGAGGCGGCACCCGCGTGCCACAAGCTCTGGAGGGGAAGGAGGTCGCCGTTAAATGCCAGCCGGCAGCCGCTTTCTCGCCGCCCGAGCTCGAGCTCTAAGCCTTCAGACCGGAGTTAGGGGCCGGGGCCCAATGGGCTGCCTCCTCATGGAGTTGGGGAGCCGCGGCCGCCCCCTCGCCGGAGTTGGGGAGCAGCGCCTCGGCTGAGTTGGGGAGCTCAGTCGAGCCGCCGCCCTCGTCGGAGTTGAAGGAGGAGATTGGGAGGTGGGAGAGGAGAAAGGAGGAAGGAGATGTGAGGTCCTTTTTTATTTGGAAGGACCCGGGTCCTTCCAAATTTTCTTCCACTCAACTCGGTCCTGCCGCTACCTACTGCTGTCGCCAGAGAAAGCAACCCGCACTGCAGTCCTGTGGTCCTGCCACCACTTTCCTGGACGTTTCGAGCATCAATTGAATGGTGATGGGACAACGACAAGATTAGGCAATTGCAGGAGATGGGCATAGTTAGTTTAAATTTAATATATTATACTTAACTATATTATCCGGACCGTTTGCGTCCCTACTCAACTCGGTCCTGCCACTACCTACTGCTGTCGCCAGAGAAAGCAACCTGCACTGCAGTCCTGTGGTCCCGCTACCACTTTCCTGGACGTTTCGAGCATCAATTGAATGGTGATGGGACAGCGACAAGATTAGGCAATTGCAGGAGATGGGCATAGTTAGTTTAAATTTAATATACTATACTTAACTAAGATATATATATATAGAGAGAGAATAGCTAATGTGAACTCGAGTGCACAGATATCTCCGTACACTCCATGGATTTTTGAAATTAGAAATGTCTAATGACCGATCCGAACCGTTGATCTTGTTCGTCATGTCGAGATATATCTAACTACCAAGTTTCATATTTTTTTTGAATTGTTTTGCTATTTGTTTTCTAGTATTGAAAATCATCGAGTGCACAGATATCTCCGTACACTCCACGGATTTTTGAAATTAGAGATGTCTAATATATCCGAGCAGTTGATCTTGTTAGATCAACGTAGAGATATATCTAACTACAAGTTTCATATTTTTAAAACAATTCAAAAAATATGAAACTGTAATTAAGAATATATCTCTAATTCACAAATCTATTCTCTCTCTCTCTCTCTCTCTCTCTCTCTCTCTATATATATATATATATATATATATATATATATATATATATATATATATATATATAAATTATTGTCGAATTGGACCGATATAATAATTGATGCATATATTCTATTAGATTTAGGCCTTGTTCTTTTCAGCGTATCGTTGCGTTGGCGTATTACGGTAACAAATTTGAAAGCCCTCGAAAAGAGGTGTAAAAATTATAAGAAATAATTAAAAAATAGTTTTAACATCTTTGAAAGGACTACTAAAATTCATGAAAAAATCGTTACAAATTATCACAACATATAGGCTGCATAAAAATAACAAATTTGCTACAGTAATACGCAGCGGTACGATACGTTCAAAAAAAACATGGCCTTAACTAAAAAAATGTTTAAGATCTACGCATGTACATAATTTTATGCTCATGTGCGGCTAGATTTGCTAGTCTCGTAGTTATATTCATTACAATAGATTCAACAAAAAAAAAAATTTAATATGTAATTATCGGTAGTATAGATTTTGTTAGGTTCAACTAAGATAATACCTAATACACTGCTATAATGTCATGTACTCGCATTGTTAGAATTGTTTATGCATTGTTAGAATTGTTTATGTGTGGTAATATTTGGTACACTCTGTTACATTCAATAAAAGGTGCATTTTAGATCTACCCTATCATGATTTAAACCCAGGCGGCACAAACCAAACCCTGCCACTAACCAGAAAAACGCCAACCTACGCCACCGAGCACCTCGCAGGGAGGGGAGGGCAAGATGGGCGAGGATGAGACTAGGCTAGAAACAGGTGTCGACGTGCCGCTGAAAGACGGGCGACGGCCCACCAAGCCACCATGAGAGGAGCCGACAAGACGTCGAACACACGCCCCTAGAGGCCACCTGCTCAGTCTGCTCCGGCCAGCTACCAAAGCAGACCCCCAAGTGGCCTCCACCGAGACGAGCTAAGGGGGAAGGGGAAGAAGGAGAAGATGCCGGCGCTGAGCTCCGCCGAGCTACAAGGCCACCGCGCCCACTCCGACCGCTACGGCCAACATAACGCCAGATCCGAGCCTCCTGTCCGCGAATCCAGCCTCTCACAGAGCGGTCCCCCCCAGATGGTCTCCGCCAAGACAGGCCCAGGAAGAGAGGAAGAAGGAAGAGAGAAAACCAACGCCGAGCTCCACCACTGCGGGCGAAGGTGCGAACAAAGAAGAAGGGAAGCGTGCGCCACTCACGCGGAGGGGAAGGCCAGGAGCCGCATCCAGAGGAGAAGAGGGGGAGTCGTCGCTAGACCCAGGTCCGAGGGGAGGCCGTTGGCCGCCAACAACCTCCGCTGCCGGCCGCCAGTCATCAACGACGGCGGAACCGCAACGCCGAGCAACGAAGACGGTCGAAGATGACACCGAGAGGAGACACCAGACAATAGAGGAGATGCCGCCGGCCTCGCACCCTGGAGCACACCGCTCTGGCCACGATCTGGGCCTCATGCAACAGGATCCGGCCACGCCGAAAGCGGTCCTCCTAAATGGCCTCCACCAGGCGGGCATAAGGGGAGGGGAGAAAGGGGAAAGAGGGAAGGAGGTTGCCGACTGCAAACAGCCGCGCCGCCACCGCTGCACACCGTGCTGCGGCCTAGGCCGACACCGCACGCATCACCCCAAGACGAGCCTACCGCCGTCGCGCGACGGCCATCCCATGCCATCGACGCCTCGTCCCCAGCGGCCTGGCCATGCCGCCGTCGCCTCGCGCCTGCCATCCGTGCCACGATGCCTCGCGCCCGGCCGGTATCATCGCCACCCCTACCACGCCCCGACCTAAGCGATGCCACACGCCACGTGCATGCCTAGGCCAGCCAACGCCGAAACTGGTCGCCATCGCCCCGCGCTAACCCAGGCCGTCGCGTCGCCCAAGCCACCGAATCTAGCCATCTCTCCGCCAGATCCGGCCATCTAGCCAGCCAGAGCACACCTCAACAGCACCAGCCGTCGACGGAAAACAAGAGGAAGGGGGAGGAAGAAGGTGGGAGGAGGAGGAGTGGGAGAGAAGAGGGGAGCTACCGTGGCCGCAGCCGGCGGTGGCGGCGCTAGGGTTTGTGGCGGCGTTAGGGTTTGCGGCGTTAGCTGAGAAGCTCGGTCGCCCCCGAGCCGCCCAGGACGAGCGACGCGAGGGCCTGGCTCTAGCTCGACAGTCCTATGTGAAAAGCTGTCCTCTCCATTGCATCGCTGTCCTCCTGCTTGTGCCGCCGCCTCCCCTCCTCTCGCTAGCTCCTCCCCGCCGGCACTGCTATCCCCTTCCCGCTTCCCGTTCCTCATCGGCTCCACTTCTTCCTCTGTCATTTTGCCTGCTCCAACCCTAGCCGCTCTTCTTCTCCATAGAAATGGAAGAACGGCTCCACCCCTCTCTATCCCCATCCCCCTACGCCTCCTGTTCTACGCCGCCCCTCTCAGGAAATTTTTTACTGTTTGCCCATAAAAAATTCCGCAAATGAAAAATGCCCAAGCCTGAAAAATACCCCTAGGCGCTCCAGGCGCTCCAGGCGAGGGCGGCATAAGAGGTCTAAGCGCTCCGGCGAGAGCGTCATGGCCGTGATTAATTAATTTGCATGGCCTTGATTAATTAGCATGGCCGTGATTCCACGTCAATATATATATAGCCGTGATTAATTAATTAGCTATGCATGGCCGTGATTAGTACTAATTAGCCCCATGTAATTAGCAGATAATTAGCACGTCATTGGCATGTAATTAGCAAGTAATTAGCACGTATAATTGACATGTAATTGGCACGTAAAATTAGCACGTAATTAGCACCATGAATTAGCGCGTAATTAGCCAATTGTAAAAATTTCCTAGGCGCCCTCGAGGAGAGCGGTATTTAGAGGTTGCTGCCCTCGGCAAGGGCGGCTAGGTCGTCAAGGGCGGCTAGGTGAGTACTACGCGTTTCTAGGAAACAAGAAGCTAGCTAATTAATCTTTCAGATGGAATGTATTCTATTATTGCTAATTAATTACTAGCTGGCTCACGTGGCATGCATATATGCATGCACGCCCTTGCTGTACTCGAGCAAAACCTAGGCCTTGTTTGTTTCAGATTAATGTTCAGTTGTGTTTTACTATAGCAAATTTGTGATCCACTCGAAAGACGTTTTACTCGATCACATGGCTGCCCATCCCATGCATCAATCCATCATATACGGTGCCACACGTTGTTCACGCTCCCTACAGATTTGGGACAAGCAGTGAGCACTGAGACCGTGTAAACTATAACATAATTATTTACTAATATATAAAAAATACATAAATTATGTATGTAAAAAATATATAAAATATGCTACCATAGAACATAATTATTTACAACCGTGTAAAATATCCGAATCATGCAATTAATATATATATATATATATATATATATATATATATATATATATATATATATATATATATATATGACGTGGAATCTGAAATTAATTAATCACGGCCATGCTAATTAAGCACGGCCATGCTAATCACGTACATGGCGCTCTGTGGGCGCCCTGCCCATGGCGCTCTCGCAGGGCCGTGCCTGAGGGGGGGGGAGGGCAGTGCATGCGCCCCGGGCCCCCCGAGCCTAGGGGCCCCACCCCCCAACATACTATGGTCTGTACACGAGAACGTGATTACGTTTTGCGAAGAACTGAAGGCCCAAGTGCCCAACGTAGGTTATAGGTTACTTAGCTAGCTAGCTGGAGCCTGGAAGTCACCCACTCACGCGTGTCTATGATTATGGTAACATGATCGTGATTATCTGAATGTGATTAAGCCCAGGAGGCCGGCGCCCGGCGCAACAAGTGGTAGGCCTCGCCCGCCGCTCGGCCGCTGGCACCAGAGGGCAGAGGCGCTGACGCTTTTCTTCCAGCAATCCGTGAGTTCGTGACTTCTAGTATCCCCAACCAAAAAGCGTCGCCGGGCCAGACGGTGATTCCGTATTTCCGTAATTCCGTTGATCTGCTCTTGCTGGTTGCTACTAAAAAAAACACTGTTGTTCCTGTTGGACGCCGTCGTTCTTAGTTCTCGTCGAGCAGCCGTCGTGCCGAGGGGTTTGATTTTTGGAGGGCTCGGCGATTCGATGGATCTGTTCCAGTTCCACGTCGCCGCGAATGCTGCTCGTGGCGCCGTTCGCTGATCAACGAAGGCTGCTTCGCCAATAATCCACTCGCCAGAATCCAGTCATCCAGATTGCCAATAAGCCAATTCGCCATCACGTCAGTCTGCTTCGGTGAGACGATGAATAAAATTTCTAAATGTTTGAGGTAAAAAATCTTACTTTTATACTTTTATCTTTTATTGGTAACAATTTCTATAATACATTAAATAGTGTCTTTTTAGTTGATATATAGTAGTATAAAAATATTTTGATACTTATGTTAGGAGTCCTCCGTTTATAATTTCGCTCCGGACCCCCAAAAACTCAGGAACGGCCCTGCGCTCTCGCCGGGAGCGCCCTAACCCTTGGCACCCTGGGCAGGGGCGCCGTGCCCCCTTGGCGCCCTAGGCAGGGGCGCCTACCCCTTGGCGTTGTCCGCCGCAGCGCCTAGACCTCTTATGCCGCCCTCGCCTGGAGCGCCTATGGGTATTTTTTAAATTGCGCGTAAGGCTTCGGCATTTTTTCATTTGCGGAATTTTTTATGGGCAACCAGTAAAAATTTTCCCCTCTCAGCTCCTACCCCGGATCAGAATCTTGCATCTGCAACCGCCTTGGCACCAGGTCCAATCGTCCCATGTTGGGTACTATCAACCATATGCAGCCTCGGTGTTCCTTGCCATCTCCAGCGAGTGGAGGACAGGATGGAGGCCCATGGTGGCTGGCCGAAGATGGACGAACCAAACATGCAGCCATGGCTACATGCAGGGGAGCCTTGTCAGGCTTCTCCCGGTGACGATCACCGGCGGGAGCCCAAGAACATGTAGACAAACACACGCGAGATGAACACAAGAGTTTGTGCTGCGATGAAGCTGCAGCTTTTCGGGTTGTTTCTCTTCCAGTCTTCCTTTTATTTGCAAGATGGTGTTACCAACAGAAAGACCCACTCATGAGCGATCTTCACGCCGAGCCTCAGCCGCGTCCATCCCCTCGACCAGAGCGACGTGCATCCGCCCATGCGCAGACGACTCAGGCCCAGTTCTTTTCAGCTTAACAGCTAACGACTTATTTACGTTTTGAAAACACATATGCTTTGAGTTTTTTGAGTCTGTTTTCTCGTTGTTTTGCAGGTGGGTTCTAACGCTTTAAAAAACAAGTCAAACGAAATGTATCCGAATCTCGAGACTATCTCGAAAGCTCTCAAGTTCGGTCGTTTCATTGTTCAATAGCTCGGATCATTTCGAAAAACGGGGCCTCGGTCCGCCGCGAGCTATTCTCTCCACCACTATCAACTGGCATGCATGGCAAACACATATTCCGTGAGCTCGTGCATGAGACCGACTCAAACAAATTCAAAACAAACAAATTGAACCTAAACGCGTACAAGATTTGGCTAACAAGCCTCTGCTGCCGACTGCATTTGGCGCAGATCTCAGTGTCCAAGGGGCAAGGGCAGACTGTCAGGTCTTATCTCACTCAATTTCAATCCTTGATCTCTACTGAACAAATGTGTAATGCATACCGCTAACTATTCAGTCTTTTTGGATTTTGGCCCTCAGAATCAGTATCCACTGTGGAGCAGGAATATGCGGTTCAAATTGTTTAGATGCCGTTGTTCATTACGCTCTCAGAGGTCAGTACGTCTTGCCATTTTCCAATCCAATTTGTGGATACTTACGTACACACCTCCCCTGAACCGGACTGTTGCTAAAGTTTGCTCATGCAGGTTAGTTAACTACTAGTACTATGTTTTTAACCAATGTTAGTCATTTTTTGGGCTTACATGTCATTTTCTCTTCTCATGGGTATCTGCTTACTGCTACGCAAATGGTCTTTAGTCCCGGTTGGGAACAGGCTTCAGTCCCGGTTAGGGAACTGGGACATTTAATTCAACAATGAAGGCCTGTGATCTTTAGTCCCGGTTCCCGCAACCGGAACTATAGCCACCAAAATATCTAAAAAATACAATGAGCCCAAGACTCGAACATGTGACCTCATGCCACTACATGACTCTCCACTCACCCTTCTAACCCACCCACCCACGCGTATTGATTAGAGTAGGATATGCATTCATTTTAAAGTTTGCTGAAACGAGCCTTAGTACAGGTTCGTATTACGAACCGGTACTGATTAGTCCGTGTGCCAGCTAGCCTATACCCGCCTGCAAAAGGTAACTTTACTGTTGACGGCGTGTTCTTCACCGAACCATAGTGAATCACACGCCCATCAGATTTCTATTCTGCTAGCCGATTAGCTCGAGTTCGATCCGATTTGAGCGTCGGGCGTGGCAAGGAGCAACACACAGTGATTATCCAGGTTCGGACCCCCTGATGGGTAATAGTCCTACTCCTGCCGAGCCTTAGCTCTGTTCTTGTTGTGGTTGTGTGTAAAAGATGGTTACAAGATCCTCCCCTTCTCTCTCTCTAATCCCCTTTTATGCATGCCATGGGCTGGCCGAGAGAGAAAAGGGGTGGTACAGTACACTGACGAGACTAGAGAGACAAGACTGGAGAGACGAAAACATGCCGCTCGGGCGCTGAGCAGCGCCGCCCACGTATGCTTCGCAAGTGGCCTCTGACTAGTGTGAACGCGTCTGCAAAAAGGACGGTATTGCTGCCCCACCCGCCGACGCGGGCGGCCAGCCTGGTGATGGCAAGTTCTCTCAGCCGGTCAGCTCTGCAGAGCCACAGTGACCGCTGGTCAGACCTGCAGAGGTCACTGTGGTGGTAATCATCACTTCCTCGATTCATCCGCGCATGACGTCGCATTAACTGCACCTGTCCTTCGCAGCGGGGAGAGCCTTCACCCAGAAGGCTCCCCTCTGGACGCTTCCTGCCACGCGGGCCCCACCTGTCAGTGAAGGGCCTCCCGCGCGCTAGGGAGAGCTCGCCCGCGTGCTAGGGCCTGATCGCCCGCCTGACACGTGGGGGCCTCGCCTGGAGCACTGTGGAGCTCGCCCACGCGCTGGGGCCTGATCGCCCGCCCGACACGTGGCGGCATTGCCTGGTCTTCTTTAGAATTTTTAATACTCTGGTATTTATTGTACCGACAACTGTTTCCTCCGACCGGTACTGAAAGTCTAGAATTGCTATTGTTGTTATAAACTGGTACTGGTGAACTATCAGTACCGGTTTCAATCCAACCGGTACTAATGTGTCGGTAAATTAGGTTCTTTCTCTAGTAGTGGTTGTTTGTGGTTATTCAGGATAGGAATAATTTTATATTATCATAAATTAAAATAGGTCCTATTTATTTTTCGCGATGCATTTCCATGTATAAACATCCGTCGTATTGAAGGTATCAGCTAAACCTACCCCAGAAGTGTTGCTATGTTCACACATTGGATATTAGTGCCTTTTAAGTATACAATGAATTTTACTTTAGGTTGTCCTTTGAAATAGGTTTTATATATTTTCTGCGATGCATTTTCATGGGGAATATTTTTCATTCACATTGTTTTTGTCATAGCTTGTTAGAACCAGGAAGAATGTTAGTTTTGAGCTTATTTATTAGCTTTTCAAATTGGTGATAGTTCTTCTTATGGCAACAACTAGTGTTGAGGGTGTATTTTCTTCCATGGCTTTTATGAAGAAGCTAAGAAACAAAATGAGAAGTCAATATATGAATGATTGTTTGGCCACATTTATTGAGAGAAACTTTTTTTTTTTGCAAGTTGAAGATGACGCTATAATATCTAGATTTTAAAATAAGAAAGACCGTAGAATTATCTTGTAATTTTTAATTTTGATTTGTAATTTGTTTATGTCACTTGAGATGATGTTGTTGTTACGAACCATTTGTATTATCATGTTGACATTGCAAATTCTTCGTGATCATTTTTTTTCCTTTTGCACACCCCAAATTCAAAAACCTGCGCTACGTACCACTGACCGTGATCTTGGTAATTTTGATTTGTCACACCCTTTGCTCAAAATAAACTTTGAATATGTAACGTTTGGTAGTAAACAAAACATGTATTATGAAAATTCTATTATGATTTGATATTAAATGATGCTTGAACTGGCATGATGCTGTACTATTTTCCTTGAAATGAGTAACGAGATGTTCTGCTATTCTATAACATGAACTATGATAGTGATATACAAATTATCACAATCGGCTCAAGTTGCGAACAATTAGTGATATATAGGGAATCACTATCTGTAGTCCATGGCATGAACCGGTGGAATTGGCAGGATAACCCTGAGTTATTACCCTGCCCGTTCAGGAACTAATTATAGTAGAGGCAGTTATGAGCCAACTCTAGGAAGTCACAAGGGAAAGGGCCACATATTTCTCTCTCACAAAAAAAAAGAAAGGGCCACATATGACAGGTCCAATTAATACAATTCAACCCACCGATGCCGCATAGGAAAAAACGAAAAAGGCAGCTGATAATGCCGACGAGAAAAAGCAAACCGAATAATTATTTTGACAACTACAGATCCAATTGCTGGTAATGGTCGTCGCCTCGTCGGCGAGGGTGACATGGCACCAGAAACTCCGAGCCTTCGGCTAGCCGCACGCCACACAGAGGCGCGCGGCTAGCCGGAGGCTCGGAGTCTATGCAAATAGTGAAATAGAACAAACCGTGGGCTACTGGCGACCGCAGTACTCAACGCTAGTTCCCATAGAATAGGTTGGAGATGGAGACTCGGAAGAGAAATCATATAGGAAATTTGGTAGTTTCTCTTGGAGGAAGTGCGGCGATCTGAGGATTCTGCGAGCTCTATTGAAAGGTAACAACCACCACCATCACCATGCATCGGCTTCGTTTGGCCTTTTCACTTGGATCGGCAATCGGCACGACGCACGAGTAGGAGTATACAACAGCAAAGCTAGTTGATGAAACCCTTCCTTCTTTACTTGTGCGCGGGCGGGCATGTACTAATTTCGGCTTCTTCGATCTTCTTCTCTTTTTCTTTTTTTTTGGTGATGGTATGTTCTAAATCTTGTCGTCTGAATAGCTGGAGATCGATCATAAACATGCATGGATGAGAAGAGGGGGAGTTGTCATCTGATTGTGAAGGTCATAAGGGCCGACATACCCTCAGCCAACTCCGGCCCTAACATCCCATGCAGCTACCTGGTGGAGCTTAGTTTCAACGGAAAGAAGGACAACACGACCGTCAAGGAAGATGCTGGCTGCTCTCCTGTATGGAACGAGTACTTCGAGTTCCAGTTTGAGACGAGAGATGCTCCGGCGCCCGGTGGCGGCCACACTCTGGAAGCCCGCGTGTGCACAGTTGGCCAGACCGGGAGGGACTCAAGGCTGCTGCTACTCGGCACGGTCCAGCTTGGTAGGGCTCATTTCTCCCCAAGCTTAAAGCGTTCGACTGACATGCCCTATCCATGGAAAGAAGGTCCAGCTGGCACCAAAGGAACGCTTGTCCTCAAGGTGTTCCTCTCCGATGTCGATGAGGTCCAGCGCGAAACCTGGGCCAGTAACCCCTTGACGAATCTCTGGCAGTATCTAGAAATATCTGCAGAGGAGGCGTCGACGGGGACGACCTTGCTGCCGGCTGATTCTGTGCCGAAAGAGATCAGCCCATGCTTCGAGAGTGGCGAGGTGGTGGAGAGGATGCAGTACCTCTTCGTGCGCGTCGTCAAGGCTCGCGGGCTGCCGGATCTGGACGCCAACGGCAGCCTGGACCCGTACGTGGAGGTGAAGCTGGGCGACTACAGGGGCGTCACCAAGGAGGTGAAGAGGAGCAAGAACCCGGAGTGGAACGCTGTGTTCGCGTTCCCCTTCCCCATGGCGAGCGGCGGCGGCGGCGGCGGCGGCTCAGTGGATGTCACGGTGTATGACAAGGATCTGGTGAAGGACGAGTTCGTCGGGATGGTCTTCTTTGAGCTACGGAGCATCCCAGAGCGCTCCCCAAGTGATGCCCAGTTGGAGGCGCCAGTGTGGCACCAGCTTTTGGATCATGGCAGGGGGAGATCAGCCCAGGCCGGCAGCCTGATGCTTGCTGTCTGGATAGGTTCACAGGCTGACCAGGCATATAGCGATGCATGGATCTTAGACACTGTGGTCGCGGGCATGTCCATGTCCCACTCCCACCTATCTGCCATCAGCCCCAAAGTGTACTACAGCCCAAGGGTGTGGTACCTGCAGCTCACCATATTTGAATTTGAGGCTCAGCTGAGCACCACGGTAGACGATGATAATGTTAATGTGTTTGTGGAGGCACGCGTGGGGCGCCAGGAGCCGAAGACGACCGACGTGACGAACAAGTCCATGGTGACTAGTACTTATGTCTGGAACAAAGAGTTTGTGCTTGCTGCTGCGGAGGGCGACCATCTCGAGATCTCTGTGTGCACGAATAAGGGTGACAGCAAGGTCATTGGGCAAACCGCCATACAATTGGCATACCTGGGCGTGGAGAAGCAATCTGCAGGCGGCGAGTGGTTCGACCTTCGAAAGCCGGGCTTGCCCCCGTCCGCGGGTGCCGCCATCGCCATGCGCGTCCGCCTCCACAGCCGCTTGGAAGCGGCCGACCGCAGGGATGGCGTCGGCGCGCGGGCGATCGCTCGGCTTGAGCTCGGAATACTTGGCGCGGGCGGGCTCACCTCCATAAAAGATGGAGGCGGGAGGCTCACGACGAGCCCGTACTGCGTGGCCAAGTGCGGCGCCAAATGGGTGCGCACTCGCACCGTCGTCGCGACATGCGATCCCGTGTTCAACGAGCAGCACCACTGGGACGTGCACGACACTGCAGCCGTCCTCACGGTGGGCGTCTTCAACAACTCGTGCCTGCTCCAGCAAGGCCAACTGACGGCAAGCACCCTGGACACCAAGATCGGCATGGTGCGGATCCGTCTCTCGGATCTCCAGACCGGGCGGCTGTACACCCGATCCTACCCCCTCTTCGCTCTCTCCCCGAAGGGGCCCGACAAGACGGGTGAGCTGCGCCTCGCGGTCAGGCTCTCGCCGCCGTCGTCGTGGATCAGGATGGTACGCCTGCACGTGCGCGCGCCCCCCGCCGAGCGATCCGACGAGCTCCGGGCGGAAGCCCTGGCGGCCGTGCGCCACAGGCTGAGCCGGATGGAGCCGCCCCTCAGGCCGGAAGTGGTGGAGCACATGTGCCGCGCTCCGACGCCTCCGGCGTGGAGCTTGCGGAGAAGCAAGGCCCAATTCAACCGGCTCACGGAAACCTTCTCGGGCCTCGCCTCCGCCGCCAGGTGGTTCCGTGACGTGCGCGCGTGGAAGAGCCCCGCGGCCACCTTGCTGGCTCACGCGGGCTTCCTTCTGGCGCTGTGGTTCCACCGGCTCGTGCTGCCGCTGCTGCTCCTCTCCATCGCCGTCCTGGGCGCGCGCAACTACCGGAGGCGCCCCACACATCCTCAGCATGTTGATCTCAGCTTCTCCCACGCACATGCTGCCCAGGTGCATCCGGACGAGCTTGACGAGGAGTTCGACAGATTCAAGGCTCGCCAGCTGGATGAAGACGTGGTGAGGATGAGGTATGACAGGCTGCGGCTTGTAGCGGGCAGATTGGTCACCGTCGTGGGTGATTTTGCAGTTTTGGGTGAGAGGCTTCAGTCGTTGGTAAGCTGGAGGGATCCTCGTGCCACAGCCATCTTTCAGGCACTCGCTCTCATGGCAGCAATCACGCTGTGGCTCCTACCACTCAAGCTTCTCTTGGCAGTGGCGGGGCTTTACCTCATGAGGCACCCAAGGCTTCGGGGCAGCATGCCATCGCTCCTTGCAAACTTCTTTACAAGATTGCCGAGTCGGATTGATTCCTTGTTGTAAAACTCTGCACAGCATTGGACATTTGGACTCCACCACGTCACCAGCTAGCCGCTCAATGAAACCGTAACATGAATGCCATTGGTTTCGCCGTACGTCTTCAATGCGTAAGATGATCAAAGCTAGCTGGAAGCGGGGGCGGTCCAACGCCCGTCGGACCGCTGCTCCGTCCGACGCCCGCGCTGGCCGTTGGATTCGATCCGGCGGCGTTAAATCTTAATGACGTTTGTTTTTTATTTTGCCATGTAAAAAATTCAAAAAATCAAAAAAATCATAAATATTCTCTAATCAATGTAAGGTACCACATATATTTTTATATTGATATAAACATTTATAAAATTAGGTTATTCTTTAAAAAACGTTTATAAAAATGAATATTGGTCGCGTTAATGTTTGAATAAAATATATGTTGTACCTGACATTGATTAGAGAGTATTTGTGATTTTTTTTGAATTTTTTAAATTTTTTTACATGGCGAAACAAAAAAAACAAATGTTTGCTCAAGATCTAAAAATCCAAGGGCCAGCGCGGGCGTCGGACGGGAGCAGCGGTCCGACGGGCGTTGGACCGCCCCCGCTTCCCCGTCATTGATGCATAAGGAGGCGATAGCTACGGGTGTTTTACTTCACTTTTTCTGAGTCGGGAAACCGGTCAGACCTTTTTTTTTTTTTTGGGTCTCAGTGTGATAATTTCTTAAGTCATATCGCTTTTCTATTTTGGGTACTAATAATTGTTTTACAATTGCTCCTATATTATATTTGCATGTATCCCTAATTAGTATAAAGTTTGTCTAAAAGGAGCCAGTCTAAAAGTCAACGGCGACTTCTTTTTGTGACCGAATGTATTATATGTTTAGGAGACCGACTACAATGCAGGCGCCTGCGTTTTGCGTTCGTCTGAGACGCTTCCTTTTTTCAATCGATTGTCAGAAATTTCATTGCATGTAATACTGAAAAACAGATAAAAACTGAAAAAAAACTCAGAAGCTACAAATCGAGCAAAATAGAGATAGAGAAGAGTAGATCGACGGACCATCGGCGGCGGTGTGAAAATGCGGCGCGGCGGTGGGCCACATCACGACGGCGTGACATCATCGACGCGTCGCCCGCTGAGCAGCGCCACACGCGACATCGACAATGAAAGCAAGAATGAGCAGTGGCGGCGGCGGCGGCGGCAACAGCAAGAATGAGAGAAGCAGCGGCAGCGGTGTCGACGGCGAACGCGAACGCCAGCCCAGGCGAAAGCACTCAGCAGCAAGCTTGGCGGTGGGCGCATGAATCGAAGCTTCGCCTTGCGCGCTTCGCGAGCCCCTGTGCGAGCCAGCGTAGCGGCGTCTCGGCGCATCTTGTGAAGCCTCTGTGAGCCGAGCTTCGGCGTTTCAGCGCTGCTGCAGCGCAAATGCAGCGCCCGTAGAAAGTAAAAGTGTATGTTTAGTGTTATACATGTGATATAGCTAGATTCATATTTGAACGTACTTTCATATCTATCTATCTTCTATTATCTACTATATATATATAAAGCAGAGTTAAACGAAGCCACCATGTTTAAATCCTAAAATCATAGAAAATCCCACGTTAATTGAAAAATACTAGAAATTCTCACGTTAATCATAGAAAAAAGAAAAAATACATCATTGAATATGGATAATATAATGTAAATCTAGCGCTCAATCACTACAGGAAATGATCTCTGTGTCGACGACCGAAAAAAGCAATGTCGGCGGCCTGAATCCCGACGATAAGGCGTGTCGGCGACCAAAAATCTTGCCGACGACAAAACCAAATCGGACCACAAATGGCGTCGGTGAAGGAGCGCCGACGACAATGCCTCGCCGCCGAGAGCACGAGTTCAGATTTTGAATTTTGTTCCCGCCAAAAGGGTTTTGTCCGCGGCGAACAAAGTCGTGTCGTCGGCTCTAACCCAGACGAGTTTGTAGCCACCAGATGGCGTCGGACAAGAGTGGGCGCCGACACGCCTCCCTCCCGAGAACACGGTTCCGCATTTTGAATTTCAGTTCTGCCTAAAGAGTTTTGCACGCGCCAAAAAGCGCTGTCGACGGCTCTAACCCCGACGAGAGTCTTTATCGTCGGCGAGTTTATGCCGCCGACAAACCAAACCCCGAGAGAAACACGTTGCCCGCGGCGGGGTGGGGTAGGTGCGGTATGTCGTCGTCAAGCTTTAGCCGACGTCAAAGTGTCCTCTGTGGCGTCGGCCTAGATATGGCCGACGCGTCGGCTCTCCCCGCCACGGTCGATTTGTTTTAGGGCCCTGATGTTGGTTGGGCCGGGGGAAGGACCTGTGTCGTCGACCCGCGAGGAGGCCGGCGTCCACAGTGGGGCTATGTCATCGGCCGACGCCTTGGCCGACGTCAAAGGGTGTTTGTGGCGTCGACCTCCCTTGGCCGACGTCAAATCCTTCTCCTCACAACCGGTCGATATGTTTACGGGCCTCCGCCCCAAACCTCGTGGGTCAATTTAAAGTTCTAAAGTGCGTAACACAAGAAAGGTCATATCGCGCTCCTTGTTTCGACCGGTGAAAAGTTCGAGCTAGTTGTGTGTTAGTATACGGTACTCCGACATGTTTGGTGGAAGTAGTGAGTGAAATGCAAGCCGATTGAACACGATATGCTATGCACATTTCAAAGGAACCCGTAGATCATCGAATGACGGACGGGGAGGAACGTGTAGCGAGATGATAGCTTTTAATAATTTGAAATATGACCAAACTTCTTATTTGGATTTGTTGTACGGAGGAGTAATTATCCAACGAGAAAGAACCGGCGTTTTGGGAGGGGAGGAGGACCTGTTTCGTTGGCCAGTTGGGTGGCCGACGTCAAAGGTGGTGGCTTTATCGACGGCCCAAGCCTTGCCGACGTCAAAGGTGTGTCTGTGACGTCGGCCTCATCGCCCTTGCCCCTCCCGTGACCTCAACCGGCCGGTCGGTATGGCAGTGACGTCGGGCTTAGGCCCGACCGACGACATCGCTTCCCGGATGCCTGTCCAGACGTTGTTCCTGGTGCTATGGCTGTGACGTCGGGAAGATATGGCCGACGACAAAGGCTGGATCTGTGACGTCGGGACGATTCGGCCGACGTCAAAAGTCTAGCGTGCCTGGGCTGTGACGTCGGGCTATGGTGGCCGACGGCAAAGGGCTAGCCAGCAGATTCCAATAATTGCGCTGGCCGGCACTTCTTCCTCTCCCTATCCCTTGCGTGCCTAAGTCCCGACCGAAGCAGCGCGCGCCGCCAGCGTCGGGGTCTCCTCCACTCGCCGGTGCCGCCCACCGCCTCCTCCCTCCAACGCGCGCCGCCTCGCTCCTCCGCTCCTCCACCGTCAAATAGTAGGCTCTACCCCTACTACCAGTACGCTCCGGCGAGCGCCACCGCCGGGTACAGCATGCAGTATCCCCAGATCTACCCGTACACGGCGGCGGCGGTCGGTGCCCCTGACCGCGGTGGCCGGCCTCCAGCAGTACGCCAGCGCCGTCGCTCTCGCCCCAAACTCTACCGGCCAGCAACCACCAGGTTCAAACCTTGCTCCATCCATTCCATGTATTTATGTACATGATCATCTTACGTAATGTGCATTGATTGATTTTTGTTTCTCTCATGATCTGTGAGTTAATTATATCTTTGTATATCCTAGCTAGTTGCATTGCAGAAGAAATGAAATCCCATAGCAGATAAACTCTCTTTTAGTTTGACCCCTTGGATCTTACTTTCTCTTCTCTATAGATCATATATGCTCAATCTCGATCTCATTCACTGATCTCAGAGTAAGACCTAATTAAGAAAGTGGTGAAGTGAAAACTATGCAAAAGAACACTTACGATTATTTACACGGAAAAATCGCACCTTTTTTTTATGGTGTATCCATAATTTAAATGGTTCCAGTTGTGCATGCATGCACGATCATGTACGTTTAATTAGTTGTTTGGTAATGGTATTGGATTGCATTCATGTGATACGTAGTAGTCTAGTACGTGTACTGTCACTACTGTGTATATATCCGAATCTGCAAGCAAAGGCATGCATGCATGTAACCACGAGCTTGAGTACACAATAATTCCTGCTCCTGTACACATACGTACGTTTTGACTACGTTCTGCGGTGATATCATGATATGTATCACTCCTTGACTGCATGCGTATCTTCTTCTTTTTTGAATGAAATGGCACGTTGGCACCCATCCCTTAGTTCAAAACCGAAGTTAATTATCCTTGCTCGGAGCAAGCATTATTGCTCTAAATTTTGATACAGTACCAACCAAGATATCAGATAGCCAAATAAACCATGATCAGGATCAGCATTACCTTTCTATAGCATATAGATATTAAATCCTGAAATGTCGTTACTTATATCTCTGCAGGCATGACGATGTCTCTGGCAGCCGCAACTCTGCCGGCACCAACACCACAGTACCAGTACAGGCTCATTTCTTCTCATCTAGCTGCAGCACCGGAGAAACCCTTGGCATAGAAAACCATGGCTGCCTTAAGATCTCTCTCTATGCGTCTTCTTCCTTTGCTTCATTTCATGTGTACTTCCTTTGCCTCGCCGGAGCGTACTGGTAGTAGGGGTATCAAAACTCAGTCCTACGTGTACTTTGCACTATTCTAGACTCTTCGAACCATATCGTTGCAATTCTGTTTGATGTATTTTAGACTCTATGGACCTAATGTGATGTAATTGGACAATTTCAACTCTTATCGGTGAATTGTTTGTTTATAAATGGTGTGAATGTGTATGTGCTCGAAATTATGGTGTCGAGCAGCTGATTATGTGTAGATATTATGAGAATTTTTGTGAATTGCAATTCTGCTGTGAAATATGAATATTTGCAGGTTGAAATTGGGTTTTCATATAAATTTTCTGAAATTTTTTTTGCAGGTACAATAGTAGTGACGTCCGCCTTGGCCATGCCGACGTCATTGGTGGTGACCAGAGGCGGGGAGGAGGGGGGTTTTGTCGTCGGCGGTTCTCGGCCGACGTCATCGCTAGATGGTAACCGGCGGCGGGAGGTTGGCCGGCGTCACGAGGCGAGGAGGGAGGAGGAGGCGGTGGCGTCGGCCAAAGCTCGGCCGGCGTCCAGCGAGGCGGAGGTCGTGTCGGCGACCTATCTTGGCGACGTCAAAGAGGAGGCGGGGGTAGGGAGAGGAGGGAGGGAGGCGGTGGCGTCGGCCAAATCTCGGCGGCGTCACTTCGGAAAGCGGTGTCGGCCTATGGTGGCGACGTCAAAGAGGAGGTGGGGGCGAGGCGGGGAGGAGGAGGAGCAATGGCGTCGGGAGTTTGCTTGGCCGCCGACAAAAGTGGCGATGTCGTCCAAGCAGTGTCGGCGGACCTGTGTCGTCGGCCAGCCGCCGACATAGACCTGTGACGTCGGTTTTTGGGACCAATGACGTCGGTTTTGGCCGCCGACACTGAGTTTGATTCCTGTAGTGAATATTGAAAAGATATAGATCGAGCTGATCTAATATATTAAACTATAAATCTGATTTGACATATCTACTATATACATAAAGCAGAGTTAAACGAGTTAATCTAAATAATGATTACGAGTAAGATATAAACTCACTATAGTATATTCGCGCCGTGTCGGGGACCCCAGCTACGTGGACTCTAGTGCCTCTTCACCGGGTGAGCCAGCGCCGAGTTCAACGTCTACAGTTTTGGCGTCGTCCTCCTAGAGGTGGCGTCCGGAATGAGGCCAATGGCTTTCCTTGGCGCCGGCATCTTTCGGCTGGCCGAGTTGGTGTGGGAACTCTACGGTTGCGGCGCTATCATCGACTCCGCCGACGAGCGGCTCGACGGCGGTTACGACACTAAAAGTATATATCAATCTATGAAGGATAGGTGCAATCAAAGAAGAAGCACACCAACCTCACGCAGTCACGCTAGCAGATAAGAAATTCACGAAAATGGAACCTGAATAGCAGCCGAAGTTCTACACGCTGCCGATTGGTTTCACCAAAAAAAGTTTCAACAGTACATGAAGCAAAATCGCACAGAGCTTAGCTCTTGGACAATTCATCATGATACTCAACAATCTGCTAAAAGCATGGCAGGGATGGAGGTAAAAAGGGTAACTAATTTCTCACCAAACCTTTTCTTCTCTCTATTCATCTTTTCTGGGCCTTTTGTGCATGGACGTGAGCATCGAGACGATGAATTATTTTCCCATCTAATTCTCTACAAATCTATCTCTTCACGTACCTATAGAACTTTAATAATAACCAAAATTCAGAATAAAAAACTAACAATGTTAACTACAGAAGGAAAATGAAGACACCGTATTAATTAAAAAAATTACCAAATAAATCATAGAAAAGAAAAGATTTTCACGATGGATTACGGTGGGCACATATTATAACAACATACATTGAAAGACAAAAAATCATGATATATTACAGTGGGGCTAGAATGAGAAAAAGATCTCCACTATGGATCGTCACAGTGGGTCCAAATTATAATGGTTTAAATTGAACGAGAAAAAAGATATTCACTATACATTATAGTGCGGGGAGATTATAACAGTCTAAACAAATGAAACTTCATACTAAATTAAATAAAATCATGAAGTCAGTAAAAATAATAAGAATGAGTTCATATCAACTAGAGAACTAGAAAGAAAGTCAATATCAAAAAGTTAAAAAACAACATAAATTTGAAGTGAACAGTAATATAAAAAGAGATCATGCCACACAAGAAATTTGTTGCAACTACAATAAAAAAAATAAAACAAAAACATAATAAAATTTTTTAAAAATCCATATAAACTACAAATCAGGAAAAGTGTCCATGCATGTCACACTGAAATCACCGCATTAATCAGAAAATTCCTACGTAAATAAGAGAAAAAATCTCCATCATTTGGAGGTCATTATAACAGCTTATATAGAAAAAAATACATCAAATTTAAAAATACAAGCAATACAAATTTAGTAAAATAGACAAAGAATTCATGTCAACTACAAAACTATAGAAAAATCATATCAACCATGACAAAAAATTCAAACATGAATTTGTTTTTTAAAAAAAAGTTGATCCAATTACTAAACTAGAAAAGGCCAATACAACTACAATTAAAAAACATAAATTAGGGATAAATTAGAAAATGTCCGTATAAACGACAATATTAGAAAAATAGTACTTATCTACTATATTAAATAATTAAATCATTTTTGGATAATGATTAACAAAAAAAAGCTACGTATCAACGGCATTCAGGGGCGGACACAGTGGTGGGTCTGGTGGGGCTCCAGCCCCACCTACGCTGTCTATGACTGTGGAGCCCCACCTTAGACCCACTTATAAGTTTTAGTGTAAAATAGAAAGAAAGAAAGGGGCTAAACTTCATTCTTAAGCTTTGAGCTAAAACTTTAGCCCCTCCTATTATTTTTTGCTGCGTCCGCCCCTGACGGCATTACTAGAAAAGGGCCTGTTGGTGATTGTAAGTGGCCCGTCCTAAGCTAGGCCCTGGGCCGATTCTGCACCGGCCCACCGTACGCCCAAAGGGCCCAAAAGGCCGTACCCGGCCGTACCAGAAGAAGCGTCTAGCCCATCAGGGTCTTCCCCCGGCTTGATCAGGTCAGACTGCGTCCCAGCGGCGCCACATGCCTCCCGGGTTATCCTTAGCCTGGGAGAGGGTCTCTCGGGTAGTCCGCCTACCCGTGGGCAGGTGGCGACAACTGCCATGTCCCACCACGTTTTCCCCGGCCTTGACCAGGAGGAACTGTGCCTCCCCGGGAGTCCGTAGCCCGGAGGAAAGCACGCGGACAACCCGTCTTGTCGTTTGCTCCCCTGGGCAAGCGGCAGGTGGTTGTTACGCTACGCGACGCCCTCAACGGGCGACGCGAGGCTATCTCAGTCTAGTCAATGCTATATCGGGGATAAAGAGAAAGTGCTTTCTCCCTAAAGAAGGTTTCCTCCCCGTATCGGCACCCCAAGAAAAACGCGTGCCCAGTACTAACCTGACCAGCTTCTCTTTGCAGACTCGAGACCAGACAGAGCCCCGGAATGAGACAAGGGCACCACCACTAAAGCAGAGACGGGCGCGTGGCCCGCGGCATCAGCTCCGGGCGACCCGCCGCGCCTATAAAAGGAAAGGCCTCGGACCCAGTCGAGGCCAGGTGATACACAAGTAATCCACAAGCAGCAACACACGCATCCGAAGCTTTCTTAGCAGTAGTCATAGTCCTTAGTCGGCACCTTTGTAAACTCGGGATCGGTGCCTTCAAGCCCGGTCTCGGCATCTCTGTACTGTTTTCCACCATATAATCAACAAGACTGGAGTAGAGCTATTACCCGGCAGTGGGGGCTCGAACCAGGGTAAATCGCTTGTGTCTTTACGGTTTGTATAGTTTTTCCTCTTCTTCCCATTGCACGAAGGGTCTGTACCCGAATCGCCAAATCACACCAGGCTCTTATCCGGGAAGACTGCGTGGCCTGAGGCCCCGTAGGCTCGGCCGCCGTCCCGGGCTGCTGAGAAGGGTGGTCGTTGGGCCTCACACCAACCACAAATTCGTCTGCCGGTCCGTGGACCCACTGCTCTTCAGGAGCGCGCTTCCCAGACATCGACAGGGCCTATTTCAGCTAAATAAAAACTATTGAATTAAAATAAAAAGGAGTCAGAGTACATATTAGCTAGAATAAAAAGAAAGAAACTAAAAATAAAAAGTGTCGTAACTATCTATTGTATTATTATTAGGAGCCAATGGAGTTACGATGTATCTGTGCTAAAAGAGAAGAACTTGGCGCTAGATTTGAGGCTAGTATGATGAGTCATGCTAACATCAATAAAGGTGGTATAGGTACCAACAAGAAGGTAGAGATAAGATAAATATAATTTTGAGTCGGATATAATGATGCAATATATGTAAGGAAATAAGTAGAGAAAAACGGAGCTAACACAATGCGTCACGTCGTCTAAAAATCCTCCATCATCCGATTAATATACACCAAATCAGATAATCATTCAATTGTTGTCCACTAAATCAGATAAAAAAGATAAACTACTAAATTTGATATGGTGTTGTGGGAACTCGACGGTCGCGGGGCTATCATCGACGTCGCGCGCCGACGAGCGGCTCGACGGCGGTTAAGACACTAAAAGTATATATCAATCTATGAAGGATAGGTGCAATCAAAGAAGAAGCACACCAACCTCACACTAGCAGATAAGAAATTCACGAAAATGGAACCTGAATAGCAGCTGAAGTTCTACACGCTACCGATTGGTTTCGCCAAAAAAAAATTTACATGAAGCAAAATCGCACAGAGCTTAGCTCTTGGACAATTCATCATGATACTCAACAATCTGCTAAAAGCATGGCAGGGATGGAGGTAAAAAGGGTAACTAATTTCTCACCAAACCTTTTCTTCTCTCTATTCATCTTTTATGGGCCTTTTGTGCATGGACGTGAGCATCGAGATGATGAATTATTTTCCCATCTAATTCTCTACAGATCTATCTCTTCACGTACCTATAGAACTATAATAATAACCTAAATTCGGAATAAAAAAAAAGCAATGTTAACTACAGAAGGAAAATGAAGACACCGTATTAATTACGAAAACACTTTGGGGCGGCCTTCCGGCGCGTCCGGACCCAGCCCAGCCGCGCGCGCGCACGTAACGCGCATGCAGCCGGCGACCCAGCCCAGCAGCGCGCGCGCGTAACGCGCATGCAGCGCGCATGCAGCCGGCGACCCAGCCCAGCCGCGCGCGTGCGTAACGCGCATGCAGCCGACGAACGCAGCAGTATATATGTGTGCGGCACTGTAGCATGCAGGTGGGTCCCACCGCCTTTTTTTTCTTTCGGCAACCATAATTTTTGACTGGGTGCTCCAATCCATAAACCGTTTGCACTAACGTGTTCCTCGCATTTTTACGAACAAAACAAGATATATGTTGCCATATAACTCTTCAAACTTATCTGATGAAACTTGGGGTTCGCCTACTGAAACTTGGGTTTCGCCTAGTAAAACTTGGGTTTCATACTTGTAAAACTTTGCCGAACTGTCAAGTTTCATCAGGTTTCATCCAAGTTTTTTAAAGTTTCATCAAGTTTCATCAGGTCAATTCAGGTTTCATCAAGTTTCAACAGGTTTCATCCAAGTTTCATTAGGTTACATCCAAGTTTCATCTAAGTTTCATCAGTACACGACCAATTTTCATCAGTATACGGCCAAGTTTCACTAGTACAGATGTAAGTTTTATAAGTGCCTTCTCCTAGTTCACATAAAAAAATCGAAAAAGTAAAAATCAAAAAATTCAAAAAGTATTTAAAATGGGTTGCTCTCGATTTTAGAAGAATTATGAAATTTATTTCACGCATTTTGAACACTGTTTGAATTTTGTACAAAAATCAGAAGTTTAATTGAAATTTTAATCGATCAATCGACTAGCAACTATCGGCTCATGCATGCAGGCGAGAGACACGGGGTGCGTTGGATTGGCTTCGTAGCCGACGATCAAATGGATGTGGATGGTTACGCGCTGGGAAGGGCACGTACGCGGGATGTGCGTTGGATTGGCGCCGTAGCCGCCGATCTGACGGGCGCCGTTGGTCCGGCGCGCCAGCGTCCGGACGCTGGCGCTCGCCATTAATTACCAAATAAATCATAGAAAAGAAAAGATTTTCACCATCGATTATGGTGGGCACATATTGTAACAACATACATTGAAAGACAAAAAATCACGATATATTACGGTGGGGCTAGAATGAGAAAAAGATCTCCACCACAGTGGGACCAAATTATAATGGTTTAAATTGAACGAGAAAAAAGATATTCACTATACATTATATTGCGGGGAGATTATAACAGTATAAACAAATGAAACTTCATACTAAATTTAATAAAATCATAAAGTCAGCAAAAATAATAAAAACGAGCGAGGTGGCCCGCGCATTTGTGTGGCTATATTTGTTTCAACATATATAATTTATCTCTAACTCATTATCTATCTCTGATATATCAGATCGAATTTAGAGCTTATCTCTAATATATTATATCAGCTTTAGTATTTAATCTAAATTTCTATTATTTTCTTTTAATCTAAGCCGCATAAATATTTTATTTTCGGCATAGAGGGTTTATATCTAATATATCAGATCGGATTTGGAGTTTATCTCTAATATATTATATCAACTTTAGTATTTAATATGAATCTCTAATATTTTCTTTTAATCTAAGACGTATAGATCTTTTATTTTCGGCATACAGAGTTTATCTCTAAGTCATAATTTATCTGTAATATAATAGATCGAATTTAGAGCTTATCTCTAATATATTATGTTAGCTTTAGTATTTAATCTAAATTTAGATCTTTTACTTTTTTCTTGATTTATGTGAGAATTTTTTGATTGATCTAGGCCGTTATAATTTGGTCCCACCGTTGAAAATCAACGGCAAGGTGACCTGCGCGTTTGCGCGGCTAGATTTGTGTTAAGATATAGATAATATATCAGATTAGATTTAGAGTTTATCTCTAATATATAGATAAGCTTCAGTATTTTGTTACAGAGGTTAATATTGACCGCTAGATTTACATAATAATATCCATATCTAACGATGTAGATTTTTTTCTTTTTTCTATGATTAACATGAGAATTTCTACTATTTTTCGATTAACGTGGAAATTTCTAGCACCCACACGTTTCGAAAATCAAACTTCGGTTTCAAAAAATCAAACTTCTTAGTATTGACCAAAAAATTATCCAACAACATGTAGATTTTATGGTATACAACTAACATTATTGGATTTGTATTTGAAAGAATTTTTTAATGGTCATTATTTTGTTAGTATGAACGATATAAGATGAGAGAAGTTAAGCGTTAAAGTATAGTTTTGAAGACCGTGTCAAATCAAATCACACTTTTTAACAGAGGTAGTAGTTGATGTGAACTTATTTTTATATTATTTTTATTTTAGATTTATGTTTTTGTTTTTATTTGTAGTTGATACGAACTTATCGTTGCAATCCGACGTATAACTTTTATTTCATTATTTCTATTCCATTGTTATCTGTGTTTCCCAAAACAACCACAAGTAAATTTCTTGAATCTTAAGGCGACCGCGTTGAATCATGGATGATGCAAATGGCCATTAGATTAGCAAATCATGAAGGAGTCAATAGTTACGGCAGTACGCATGCGATATGACCGGCTAGTTCTCCATCTCATTCATGCATATCAGCTCGAGGAAATCATCAAATCCTTCCAAGCATGCTAACGTAAATAGGTGACCGGCCGGATTCAATGGAGCTTTATTAACCTCGTTAATGCGAAAACACGTGGGATAGATTTGTTTTGGTATATAGAGTTTATCTATAACTTACAATCTAGTATCTTATATCAGATCGAATTTAGGCATATAGAATTTATCTATAACTTATAGTCTATCTCTAATATATCTGACCGGATTTAGAGCTTATCTCTAGGCATATATCTTTTATTTTTTTTCTTGATTTATGTGAGAATTTCTTTGATCGATCTAGGCCGTTATAATTTGGTTCCATTGTTGATTGAACGGCTGAAATAATCTGGGTGATGTGGACAAACGTGGTGGCTTCTTTTTCCCCTCCTTTATATATACTAGTACAATGCCCGTGCTCTGCCACGGACCATAAAGGGATGAAAGAAAAACATAATTCGTAGAAAAATATATAAGCATGAAGAGTGATTTGGAGGAAAAACATTATATGTGAGATCATTCCAAGTCGAGAGTGCGGCAATGAAAATATAAGCAAATAATATGAAAAAGTGCATAAGCAATGAAAATTATGTTTTACCAAAAAAAATGTTAAAAAACAGTTATTGCTCACCTTGTTCCCGCATCTAGCGTGGCAATGTAATTTTGCCATCCTCACCAAGCCATTGGCTCAACGACCGGGTAACTATTGCCTACATTTGTTCGCATGCTCGGTGCTGCCTATTGCAATGCTCGAAGACATCTATTAGTTCAAATGTTCAAGTTGCTATCTTGGTTAAATCTAAAATAAATGAACAAGTTATAATGCATGGGTCTTATATGAGAGGTACATATTGCAAGGCAATCGAGAAATAAAAAGCCAAGGAACTACTGGATGATGAATATGTCAACATGGGTGATTTGAATCAGTGATTGCTAAGTGACCGACTGACTAATGATTTAATTGATGTAATTCGTATGATGAATCTGCAGATCATACATATTCTTCTCACAGTATGATGATGAATTTTCAGAGATGATAAATTTGCAGTTCTTTTTTTTTTTTTTTGAAATATTAGATTACAATCGGAGCTCATAATCAGATTGCAAAAATTCCAGGTAGAAGCTCAAAGTACTGCTTATTCTAGGATCTGGCTCAGTTTTGAAACAAGAGAAAACACTAAGCTTCTCTAATTTGTTAATGACACCTGTTGCTATGCTCTTTTAAGCTTTAACGTCCGTAAATGGGCTGAAGCAGTGCACTGCATCCTGTTAAAGAGTATTGTCTCAGTTTTACAGCATAGGAGTAGCAATATAAACATGTGTGCCATTGATCTCAAATAAGAAGATACTGGTCTGGACGATGTGTCTTTGAGTGATAAGGAAAAATATGAATAGACATTTGCTGAAACAGATCATCCAGAACAAAAATCAGTTGCAACCATACAAAAAATATTCTGAAATGATATGTAAAAGAATGACCTGTATACTACTGTCCTGTGAAATCTCTCATAAAGAAATCTGGAGTTGCAAATCTGTACATTTCAATGATTCAGTGCTCCTTTGGTCAAAAGATTTTGAAAATACTAGGCAAAATGCTCCTTGTGTTGTGAAATCTGAACACCGAACTCCATAGCTGATTTTGAAAATACTGGGCAAAATGCTCCTTGTGTTCTGAAATCTGAACACTGAACTCCATAGCTCGATAAGGTAATTTTTGAACACCACCCAAGAATTACATCTAGAACAAATTAATCAAGATTAAAATCAATCAGGTGGTTCTAATTCACCATTGTGAGAATGAATGCAAAGCTTTAGGTGACCATGTCATTTATAGATGTGAAGGCTTAAAAAGCATGGCAGCAGTAGTGTCATTAACCCTTCAATGCCAAAATTAATAGATGTTAAGGCTTATAAATTGAGGTTGTCATTTTTCAGAAAAGAAATCATGGGGCATGTTCAGAACATATTATGAGCTGAACACAATCTGAACACATTGTCTGAACACATAAGTTCTATTTACAAGCTCATTGATTTATATACTTCAGGCAACATAATCTAAACATAATATGAAAATTTAGAGAAAAGTAAATTCAGCGACATGGCAACACAAGCATATTTTTTCCACTGAATATGGCATTTGTGCATTGCCAAAAAATTCACACATTCACACATTGCTGCTAGGATATGGCGTTTCAAGTACTCAACATCCTTTCAATAATCTAAGTGTGAGAATCCTACCTGACACTAACAAACTAACCATGGCTGCCCCGATCGGTTAGTCGATTGCCTATAGCTCCAACCATTTTTCTGAAACAAAGATTCAAAAGCAGTTCAGCCCATCAAGTGAGGATTTAAACAGGAACAAATCCAAAGACCTAAAGGATATTGCTGATCATAGAAACTCTCTGAACTTACTCTGCATCTGCTTCAATGTTCTCATTGGCGCTTCTCGAACTCTCTAGCTAGGTCTATGCTCCTCGATGTCCTGTTGTTTTAAGATTCGCCAACGGAAAAAAAGCAAAATCATTAAAACCAGAGCGGCTTGAGATTGATTAAATAGGCAAATTAAAAAATTCACGGTTTTTTTGGCAACAATCCAACAAGAACTCACGGGAAGAAACTGCAGACCTTGGAATGATGCAGTTCCCGGGACAAGGTCGCGACGACACCACGCTAGTCCTGCAACCATTGAACTAAGAGCGAGAGAAGGATGTGGCATTGAAGGGGACATGCCCGTGTTTACAATTGAGCCATAAATTTCTTCTTCTGATAAAATTGGGGTGTTTGAACCTCCAAATGCTCAACTCTACATGATCATATATTATTCCACATTTAGCTCCTCCATAGAAAATATTAGGCATCTCTGAAAGTACTGGGAAATACCTAAAGAGGGGAATAATACAACATGTCTTGCTTTTACTGGTTCACACGAAAATAAAGAAGAGCACAGTCGTCAGCACAGTGGTACGGTACCTTGAGCAGGTTGTGCCGCATCCTCCCATCCAGATGCTTATGCGGCTGCATATGGAGCAACAAATATGTATCTTCAGAGTCTCGCATCTTCATGCCTTCATCAATGTCTTCTAGCAGGCAGACCAGAGAGACATTGTGATGTATCTAACCCAAGGAAGTGCCTGATATCCACTCTTTTCAATGATCTTCAGATAGCGGACCTGCAAAGATGCAAAGGCATATTTTTAAACCATGATACAAGTGAAAATACAACATAAATAAAAAAACGATGGAAACATGCACCAGATCACAACTATTTCCTGCATCAATCTACCACTAATGAACAACCATTACAGAATTCATCGTAGGAAAAGATGGTTAATAATCTCGCAATGTACCAAAGCGAATACCTTTCTGAACTGAATCCTGGATCAGGCAGAGCCCCACCGCGCGGCCATGGATGAGGAAGGGGCGGCGTGGGGTGGAACACACGCACAGAGAGAGAGAGAGAGAGAGAGAGAGAGAGAGAGGGGGAGGGGCTTACCCGGCGGCGCCGGCTTGAGAGGTCGCCGGCAGAAGAGAGGGAGGGGCGGCGGAGGGAGAAAGGAAAGGGCGGCGCCGGCGAGAGGGAGGCGGCGGGAGTGAGGGAGGGGCGGCGGAGGGAGAGAGGAAGGGGCGGCGCGGGGTGGAACACACGCACACAGAGAGAGAGAGAGAGAGAGAGAGAGAGAGAGAAGGGGGGAGGGCTTACCCGGCGGTGCTGGCGAGAGGTTGCCGGCGGGAGAGAGGGAGGGGCGGCGGAGGGAGAAAGGAAGGGGCGGCGCCGGCGAGAGGGAGGCGGCGGGAGTGAGGGAGGGGCGGCGGAGGGAGAGAGGAAGGGGCGGCGTGGGGGAGGACGAGCTCTAGGCGGGACGCAACACACGAGCAGGAGCCGCGAGGAGTTAATCGCGATCTGTAATCACCGGGCAGACTAGATCGTGGTACTGGCCAGCAAGTAGATCGGATGGAGCGGAGGAGGCACGGCGAGATGGACGGTTCGGATTAAAAGTTCGAACTACGACCACCACGACTATAAGGTGCTTTAATATAGTAGAGATAATAATAGATAGAAGATAGATAGATGAGTTCATATCAACTAGAGAACTAGAAAGAAAGTCAATATCAAAAAGTTTAAAAACAACATAATTTTGAAGCAAACAGTAATATAAAAAGAGATCATGCCACACAAGAAATTCGTTGCAACTACAATAAAAAATAAAAGAAAACATAATAAAAATTTTAAAAAATCCATATAAACTACAAAACAGGAAAAATGTCCATGCATGTCACACTGAAATCACCGCATTAATCAGAAAATTCCTACGTAAATAAGAGAAAAAAGATCTCCATCATTTGGAGGTCATTATAACAGCTTATATAGAAAAAAGACTACATGAAATTTTAAAAATACAAGCAATAGAAATTAAGTAAAATAGGAAAAGAATTCATGTCAACTACAAAACAAAACTATAGAAAAATCATATCAACCACGACAAAAAAATTCGAACATGAATTTTTTTAAAAAAGTTGATCCAATTACAAAACTAGAAAAGGTCAATACAACTACAATTAAGAAACTTAAATTAGGGATAAATTAGAAAATGTCCATATAAACGACAATATTAGAAAATAGTACATATCTACTATATTAAAATAATTAAATCATTTTTGGATAATGATTAACAAAAAAAGCTACGTATCAACGACATTACTAGAAAAGAGCCTATTTCAGCAAAATAAAAACTATTGAATTAAAATAAAAGGGAGTCAGAGTACATATTAGCTAGAATAAAAAGATAGAAACTAAAAATAAAAAACAGTTGTCGGTACAGTAGGTACCGGGGTATTAAGAGTCTTAAAAAAAACCAGGAGAGGGCCCCACGCGTCAGACGGGCGATCAGGCCCTAACGCGTGAGTGAGCTCGTCAGCGCGCCAGAGGCCCCCTCACTGGCAGGTGGGGCCCAGCGGCGAGGCGCCCGAGGAGTTTTCGAGCGAAGGCTCTCCTCTTTGTGAAGAACAGTGCATTAAATGCGACATCACGCGGATGGACCGAGGAAGAGATGATTACCGCCACGATGACCTCTGGTCGATCAATCATCACTTGTGGCTCTGCAGAATCGACCGCAGAGAGACTTTGCCGTCATCAGGTTGGCCGCCCGCGTCAGGCGGTGCAAGTTGGGCCCCGCCTGTTATCTCACCGGCGTGTTCACACGAGTTAGAGGCCACTTGCGAAGCACGCGTGGGCGGCGCCGTTCGGCATAGTAGCAGCACGTTTTCGTCTCTCCGGTCTTGTCCCTCTAGTCTTATCAGTGTACTCAGTGTACTGTACTACCACTCCTTTTGCTCTCTCCGCCAACCCGCGGCTTGTATAAAAGGAGAAGAGAGAGAAAGGGGAGGAAAGAGTATTCTGTAACCATTTCCCACACAGCCACAACACGAAAAGAGTTAAGGCTCGGCAGGAGTAGGACTATTACCCGTCAGGGGGTCCGAACCTGGGTAATATCTGCGTGTCGCTCCTCGCCGTCTCTCACGCTCGAATCGGATCGAACTCAAGCTGATCGGCTAGTAGAGTAGAAATCTGATAGAGGTGTGATTCGCTGTGGTTCGGTGAAGAACATGACGTCAACAGTGTCGTTAACTATCTATTATATTATTATTAGGAGCCAATGGAATTATGATGTATCCGTGCTAAAAGAGAAGAACTTGGCGCTAGATTTGAGGCAGTATGATGAGTCGTGCTAACATCAATAAAGATGGTATAGGTACCAACAAGAATGTAAAGATACGATAAATATAATGGCTGCGTCGGATATAATGATGCAATATATGTAAGGAAACAAGTAGAGAAAAACAGAGCTACCACAATGCGTCACGTCGTCTGAAAACCCTCCAACATCCGATTAATATACACCAAATTAGATAATCATTCAATTGTCGTCCAACAAATCAGATAAAAAAGATAAACTATTAAATTTGATTTAATATATTAGAAATAAACTCCAAATCTGATATGTTATATTAGAGATAGATTATGAGTTGCAGATTATCCTAAAAAAGATTTTGAGTTAGAGATAAACTCTATATGATGATACAAATCTAGTCGCGCAAACGCGCGGGTCAACTTGCTCGTTATATATATATAACAGAGTTAAACGGAGCCACACATTAATCATAAAATCCTACAAGTTCTCACATTAATAAAAAATACTAGAAATTATCGCGTTAATCATATAAAAAAAGATCTACATCGCTGAATATGGATAATAATTTGTAAATCTAACGGTCAATATTGAAAAGATAAAAAAGATAATTATTAAAACTGATATAATATATTAGAGTTAAACTCTACATCGATATGATATATTAGGGATGATGGTTCAAGTGTCGTACGTTTTGGTAAAAAGAACTATAAATGGGCCTATCGGTGCAACGTGCACCGGGGTTTGCTCCGTTTATTTAATCAGTCGGGGCTTGGCGCATGGGTGAGCAAGGCCCGAGTGCCGCAAGGCGAAACACGCCACACAAGGCCTCACACCACAGCGAGCGAGCAAGGCCCACGAGCACCACGGCGAAACACGCCACACGGCGAATCGGCGTGGACATGGCAACCCCGGCGGATAGTGTCCTGCCAATGGGTGGGCCTCGGGCCCCACTTGGCAGGAGCGTCCGAGTGAAGGAAGAAGCTTATCATAAAAGGCCCGTCTCCACTTAGCGTATCGGATTATTTAATGCAGCGATTCGGCGTGGGAGGCAGAAGATGATGATTGCGGTCCTCGTGGTTCGACCAAACATCTTTATGCGATCATTTCGCCATTATCTTTGCCACAGTCCGACCGGCGCCCGGTGTTAGGCGGCTCTTCCCTCCCGTACACCCTCGGTGATAGGCAGCAATAGGTAAAGCAACCGGCGTCAGCAGCGGAGGAAAGTAGGATGCATAGTAGTATGACCCAACTAATGTACTCTCTCTCTCTCTCTCTCTCTCTCTCTCTTTCTCTCTCTCTCTCTCTCGGCCGTCACAGGCAGTATAAAAAGGGGATCCGGGTGAGAGAGAGAGGGGGTTGGATCCCGAATACACACAAGCTTTGTACATTCTCCAGCGATAGCACACACATCTCCCAATCCAAGAAATCAAGCACAAGCAGGAGTAGGACTATTACCCACCTTGGGGGTCCGGTCTGAAGATCACCCCACGGATGAAACCTCGGATGGTTCTGTCAAGAGCAGAAAGACACACGACACATCCCGGACAATCCGGCCTTGACCACGGACGATCTGGCCGGAGGATCCTCTTCCCCGGCATCAACCCCGGATCAACCGACCCATGAACAGAAGAACACACGACTGACCCCGGACGGTCTGGGCTGATCACGAACCGTCTGGCCTACAATGTGAACATCTCTTTTCTCTGAATTTCAGTCCAAGACATTTTCAACCCTTTTTCTAAAATCCAACCTTAAAACAAATGAGATTTTCGATGTGCTTCATAGGATTAAAAAGCCAAACCAGAGATTTCACAAACTCACACAAAGAAATCAGAAGAACTATTAAACGAATGACCTTAATCTTGTAGATCAATCACCAAAACCAGAATAATCTTATAGGATGACTTCAGCGTCGCGTCACCCAGTCCCCGACGGTCATCCCCTGAGGTTCAAGTGAGATGAGATATCTTCGTAAGGTTAAGAACCACTAAAGAGGGAATGGTAATTTGTCATGAATGACGCACAATTGCGTTTAAGGTGAAGAGGTTGGGAAAACGAGGTTTCTCGGGCTAGCAAAGGGCCGCGATTGGGTCGTCGGTGGCTCCTGGTTTGCGTCCTCGACGAGCAACGCTAGGTATAACGCGAGCACTCGCCCTGGCGATGCTCGTAGACAACCGCGGCTCCGATTTTAGTGAAGGCAAAGCGCGTCTGATAGGGGAAGATGTAGCCCTGTCTAGCTAAGGCCCCCACAGGTAGGCCCAACTCTCGGCCTAGTGTCGAACTCTTTTGTAAATGAACGCCGTCTCAAAGAAAAAAAAAGGGGCTACCTATCTTTAGATCCTGTTTTTTTGAGTTGATCTGTATGGCTGAACTACTGAACGATAGAAATGGCTGAATTTTGAGAGCTTCTCAAGGTAGTTTCGAGATTCGGATCCATTTCGTTTGACTTTTTTTAAAGCGTTAGACCCACCTTCAAAACAGCGAAAAAACATACTCAAAAAACTGAAAACATGTCTTTTCAAAATGTAGATAAGTCGTTAAGATGTTAAACCGTTAAGCCGTTAAGCTGAAAAGGGCCTGATCGGGAGTGTTCTCCTTTCATCATAATCTAGTCTCGCATTGCATCGTATCCTTTCATCATAATCTAGTGTTCGTGACGTTTGATCGGGAGTTTTCTCCTGGAGGGAACAAGCACCCCCGGTCACGAGGACTTCTGGCATGGAGTGGCCGAGTCTCCCAGACGGTGACAGCTATCGGTGTTAGTAGGGGTGGACATTCGGTTTTTTCGGTTCTTTCGGTATTTTAAAAATTCGGTATCTGAAAAATTAGTACCAAAATTTTGCTGAAAAAAACTACTACCGAAAACTGAAATACCGAATTATTTCGGTACGGTATTTCAGTATTTCGGTAGTGGCCATGGTTGAGGAAGAGGCGCATTGAAAAGGCCGCGTCGCCGCCGTGCCGGAAAGGACTCACCGCCACTAGACGACGCCACCGCACCGTGGTAGAGGGACGAAGGAGCGGCGCCGCCAACCGCGTCCAGATCCGAAGAAGAGGAGGTCGCCGGGCGCCAGCCAGCCCTGGGCTCCACCGCGTCGAGGTCCAGAGGGGAAGAACAGGCCGCTGCCGCTTTCGCCGGGCGAGGGGAGTAGCCTCCGCGCCCAAGGTGGTGGAGGGCGTGCGCCGCCGCGCTTGGATCTGGAGGAAACGGCGGCGCTGCGTTGGATCCGGAGGGAGGATGGCGGCGTGGTGGAGAGGGCGGGGGAGGCGTGGTGGAGAGGGCATCTAGGCATGGGCGGCGTGGTGGAGACTAGAGAGGGAGGGACCGAAGGGGCGAAGGGGGCGGACGGGCGGTGGCGTGGACCGAAGGGGTGGACCGATCGGGGAATTTAGGGTTTGGATTGCCGACTGGGCCTAATGGACCTTTACCCTCACGCAGATGGCCCAGTCGATGGAGGATTCTGCGGTAGTTCGGTTTTTTAACACTCCGAACCGAAACCGAACCGAATTATTTCGGTTTTTGACATATAAAAACGAGAATGGCTAGTGTGCTCTGGGGTGTACGGATCTCTCTCCGTACACCCAACGCGTTTTTGAAATCCGAGATTATTATCGACCAATCCAAACCGTTGATCTTGTTCGTCTCACTGAAATGTAGCCAGTGACCAAGTTTCGTATTTTTTTGAATTTATTTACTATTTGTTTCCTATTTTCAAAAATCAGCCTTCCAATTAGTCGTGGTGCGTCCAAAAATGCTGATTTTGAAAATAGGAAACAAATAGTAAATAAATTCAAAAAAATATGAAATTTGGTCACTGGCTATATTTCAGTGAGACGAACAAGATCAACGGTTCGGATCAGTTGTTAGACATCTCGGATTTCAAAAACGAGTTGGGTGTACGGAGAGATCCGTACACCCTAGAGCACGCTAGCCATTCTCTATAAAAACCGAACCGAATACGGAGTACCGAAAAAACAAAAAATTTTGGTTTTTTCGGTTCGGTTCGGTTCGGTTTTTCGGTTCTGGTATTTTTTTGCCCACCCCTAGGTGTTAGGAACTGGAGTCCCTAGGCGCTGAGTTTGGTCCTTGGACTCACTGCGGTACAAATGTTGCATCTTCATCAGCAATCATACATCAGGGATATTAAAGTGGGGTTCTTCCCCTCGAAGGTGAACTGTAGAAACCAAAAAAACTTAATCATGTCCTTGGAAACAGACCATGGCCTGCTCTCAGGTTCAAAAGAATCGGAACATGAGGAGTTCTCTCACTTCAGCACCTTGCTTGTTCATAGGTGTGTAGGGCTCACTCTCTAAACCAGGTTGCTCTTGGTCTTCCTCACCCTTTAAGAAGGACGAGGTTAATAATGTTATTTTAACTCTTTCAATTGATAGAGCCCTTGGGTCTGATGGCTTTATTGGCGCTTTCTTTAGGAGTTGTTGGGAAGTCATAAAAGGTGACCTCATGGTGGCCCTCCAGCAGTTTTGGTATGAGAATGGCGACGTTTTTGGCTTTCTCAATTTCGCGCATGTTGTGCTTTTGCCAAAGCAGGACACCTCTCTCAGGGAGTTTAGGTCCATTAGCCCATCCCACAAAATCAAGAAGATCTTCCAAATTTTAACGAAAAGGTTGTCCCCTTTCTTCGATGATTTGATTTCACTGAACCAGAGTGCTTTCATGAAGGGTAAGTGTATACGGGACAATTCCCTCACGTGCAACACCATGGCAGGTCTACATGGCCATGATGGTGTCTGGCATTGTTGGATCTAGGGAGGGAGGAGGAGCTGACGGCGGCTGCAGCAACTGACGAGAGGTGGTTTGGCCACCACATCATCCTCCTCCCCTGCCTCCGACCGCCTGATCCCTCCTCCCCCCGCCTCCTGCTGTCACGTCCTCCACCGCCCCTCCACCATTCCGCTCCGCATTGACCGCCACATCCTCCCCTACCCCTCCACCTCCCTGCTCCTCACTAGCCGCTGCAGCCTCCTTCTTCTCCCCTCCCCGTTAGCCGCCATCACATCCCCTCTCCCCTGCCTCTGGCCACTGCACCCTCCTTCTCCCCCCGCTACGCATGGCTACTACTACTGATTTGGGAGGGAGAGTAGAGAGTGAGAGATGAGAGTGCAGAGAGAAGGGGAGAGAGAAGGCTAACCTGGCTAGCCGACTTAGGCCCTGTTTGTTTTAGCTTATAGCCAGCTTTTAGCCCCAGAAGCCAGAAGCTCAAACAAACAGCCAGCTTTTGGAACCCCCTTCAAAGAAGCCAAAAGCCACCAAAAGCCCAATTTGTATTGTGATATGAGCTTTTTCCAGAAGCTAGTTTTTTGTGGCTTCTCCCGGAAGCAGCTTTTAGAGAAGCTGCAACTCAAACAAGCTCAAACAAACAGGGCCTTAGAATCCATATGGCACCCAACTCAGCACCCACGCAAGAATAATCAAGCATGTATGCTGCCATCTCCGCAAAAACCAATCGGAGGATTGGTTAAGTTCGGTTTTGGAGTTTACGGACCAAATCAGGGCCGAGAGGATAGTTCAGGGACCAAATAAGTACTTTTTCCCCAAAAAATATTTTCTCTTACCATTCTACATGTATGATGTGTAATTGTTTTTTATTGTTAAAGGAACACTAACCTACCCCCCTTGTTAGGTAAAAAACACAAAAAGAAAAAAGTGCCTCTTGTGCCTCCTAAAACTAGGTTATGAGACAAGCGCGAAACCGAGCTCCTCGATAGAGGAGAAAATGGGTCGGATCAGATGTAATAATGACCGAATCATTTCTGTATTCGTATTATTTTTTTATTCGGATCCAAATATGGATACAAAAACAGATATTGTCAAATATAAATACGGATTGAATATGGATCAGATCGAATAAGGATGCGGATTCCAATCGAAACATTTAAACCTCATAAATTGTATGTCCTAAAATCAATTACAACCCACAAATTACTTGATTAATTAAAATATTATTGTATTTTACACTTGTAACTAGTCTATGGACCTAAATGATTTGACCACTCTGTTATGGGCTAATTGGTTATGAGTCTAAATAGCTAAATCTCTCTTTTAAATCTCATATTTGCCTGTTGGCTTTATATTAGGCTCGTAGGCTAAGATCCGAATATGGACAGTTACGAATATTCATGTATGGATAGAAATCCAAAAATATCCAATCCGATAGGTTCCGAAACCAGAGCCGACCGATCCGAACGACCGAACTGAGAAGAGCTAAATTTATTTTTATCCCTGCTCCTCAGTATAATGGTACACGTCACCTATTTTTAAGCTACTATATATAAAGCTTATCATGTAGGATGGGTAACGACGTGTATTAGAGAGCATGCATAAAAATTTGGTTTGTCTTCTATGCAAAAGTAGAGTTAAAAAATTATATATGTGAATGAGCTATTAAAAAAACGTGTGACCATCTTACTCCCTCCTTTTTTTTATAAGGCATATTTTGTTTCATTAGTACAAAGCTTTAACCAACAATTACTTCATTAATATGTCATTTATATGAAACAAAATCATACTCATATGTAAGTACTTTTGAATACAAATCTACCAACATCAATCTTGTGTCATAAAAGTTATGTATTAATGAAATAATTGTTGATCAAATCTTTGTCCTAACGAAACAAAATGCGTCTTATAAAAAACGGAGGGAGTACTGTATAAGTTGTTTTCGGTAGTACTCCAGTAGTACGCAACATTTGTAAGGACGGCTGCCCTATCAACATCACTCGCTCACGGCAAATGGCTATGCGCGTGGGCCGAGAGTGCGCGCTTCTCGCCTGCGCCTCCTCCTGCTCCCTCGCTCGAAGCCCGCCCCGTCCTGCTCGCCTCCCTCCTCCTCCTCCTCCACCACCACTCCCCTTCTCCACCTACCGCCGCGTCGCCTCCGCCTCCCCGCCGCGCGCCCGCCTCCGGCCCCGCCGGGCGTGCCCTCTCCTCGCGTCCCGCGCCATGTCGCAGCCCGCCGGGAGCCCGTACGCCGCCGAGCTCGCCGCCGCCAAGAAGGCCGTCGCCCTCGCCGCCCGCCTCTGCCAGGTGCTCGCCCGCCCTCGGATCTCTGCATCCCCTGGTGTTTTGGTTGGAGGAGACGCGAGGGCCTCGCTCTTCCCGCACACCACGATTCGTGCTGCCGCCGACCGATGAACCGTTTCTTGCTTTCCTTTTTTTTCCCTTTCTTTTCCAATATTCCGTCTAAGTTAGTCGGTAATTGACATGATCAGCGACGTTATAATTTCGCTTGCTTGCATCGCTAATTTCACCTGTAAAGCCAAATGATCTTAATGGGTGTAGATTCTTGAGACTCATGAGCAAGAAACAGAAAAGGCGAGCAGTATTATGTGAATGACTGCTGTTGAATTTAACAGTATATATGCATGAGTTTTCCCTTGTGGTTACTAGGGAATAGTGAGGATGGTCTTAGTTGTGGAATTGGCTATTATTACATACGATTGCACAATGATGCATGTTTGTTTCACCATATGGATGCTGAGTGCTCGATGCAGCAGATGAGACTTATTGCTTTTGTTCGGTGTCTTTCATCTTCAGACGGTGCAACAGGATATTGTGCAATCAAACGTTCAATCTAAGGCGGACACAAGCCCTGTGACAGTGGCGGATTATGGTAAGTGCTGATCCCACAATTCTGGAGCCCCATTTATCTGCATCTGCTGTCTGATACTGCACCATTGATGCCCTTACCAACCAGCATTTGACTGTGTATTTGAAGTCAGACAAGCAGTTTTTCCTAGTTTTTTTGGTTTAGCGCATGTACAATGTTATGAAGATGTTGCTTAGGGTGTAAAGAACATCTAGGATAACGTGATTAACCTAGTATTAATATATGAACTGTGAAACTTATTCTCTCTCTCAAATAGCTAATTTTTGTGCAATATTTCTTTTCATATATGCAGGATCTCAAATATTAGTAAGCTTCGTGTTGAATATGGAAGCTCCACCTTCTGATTCCTTTTCTTTGGTGGCTGAAGAGGTAATTGACTTCTCCTTTTTGTTTACTTGTTTGGTTTTAAAATACAATTGTTTTTTGTAGTTAACAGTGAAATGTACTCACCTAGGACTCGGAAGAATTGAGAAAAGATGGTGCTGAAGAAATTCTAGAAAACATTACAGATCTTGTCAATGAAACTATCTTTGAAGAAGGTTCCTACAGCATTTCATTCTCCAAGGATGGCATCCTCTCTGCAATTGATAGCGGGAAATCTGAGGGAGGTCCATCTGGGCGACATTGGGTGCTAGATCCCATTGATGGGACTAAAGGGTGAGTTTGGTAACTTTAGGTTCCCATGTTCCATATTCTTTCCAGTCTTTATGTAGTAGTATTACAATATCAATTGCTGCTGCTCTAAAAATGATGTCATTGCCTTTTCCTTCAAAATACTAGAGTTGCTGACCTAGAATGAATTCTCTATGCTGCATTAAACTAGACTGGTACATGTCATAGGAAAATATGTAATTCTTCTATAACAGGAGTGCTGGATTAACCAACTATTACTGATAAAATAGATACATTTCACTAATTTGAAAAATTGGTCATGTTGACACTTACCACATTAAATTGGCACTTTGATTGTCACAATTTGATTGTAATGTTATTAACATGTGACAAATTACTGAGCCAGACAATAACATGTAACCTGAAAGTTTCTGATTAGGAATTCCATGAACTAGTTCTAAGCAAACAATGTGTTATTGCCTTTTTTGAGAAGGTATGTGGATTGCTGGTATGAATATCTATAATCTATCCGATTCTGATCAAATCAAATGCACGGTTTCCCATTCGGTATTTTAGCTAATCAATAATCATTGTAAACTGATCGTTCATAAACAGTAATTTCTAGCCTGAAAAGAAAGATGTTTCAGTTATATTTCATCGCCATTTCTATTTATAAAATAATGACATCAAATGTAACACCTTTTTACCACTATTTGTGTATCTTGCTAACAATGATCTTTCTGATCCAAATTTTAATTTATAACTTGGCTCAGTTTCTTAAGAGGAGACCAATATGCAATTGCACTGGCATTGATTGATGAGGGCAAAGTTGTTCTCGGTGTATTAGCATGTCCAAATCTTCCTTTGACATCAATAAGTAACTTCAAGGGTAGCTCATCAGGGGATGAAGTTGGTGCCCTCTTTTCAGCTGTAATTGGCTGTGGCGCTGAAGTACAATCATTAAATGGCTCTCCTCTACAAAAGGTAAAGGTACCTTTTAGTTCTTTCGTTTGATAGTTATGAATTAACCTATTTATATGTGTGTGCGTGCGTGCACGCGTGCCTGCCTGCCTACCTGTGCATGTATGCATGTATATATGTATGAGATTTTCAATTCTGACCTGCTTCTGGCTTACTCTAGATAAGTGTTTGCTCCATCGACAATCCAATCAATGCCTCATTCTTTGAATCCTATGAAGGGGCACACTCCATGCATGATTTAACTAGCTCCATTGCAGAGGTTGGACCTGACTATTCATAGCTTAGATTAATCCATAAGACTAATTTTACATAACTAATCATGTGTTTGAATGATAGCAGAAGCTTGGTGTCCAAGCTCCTCCAGTTAGAATCGATAGCCAAGCAAAATATGGTGCTCTGGCCCGTGGTGATGGTGCCATCTACTTGCGTTTTCCACACAAGGGTTACAGGGAGAAGATATGGGATCATGCAGCTGGCTCAATTGTCGTGACAGGTATAAAGTTCTATTTTTCACATTGAAAATGACGAGTCCAACTAAAAGATTTGTATGTACTTATATTCCTTTCTGTGGTGTTTCCCAGAAGCTGGAGGTGTAGTAACAGATGCCTCAGGAAACGATTTGGATTTTTCCAAAGGGAGGTTTCTTGATCTTAACACGGGCATCATCGCGACAAATAAGCAGTTAATGCCATCGCTCCTGAAGGCCGTCCAGGAGGCCGTCCAGGAGGCCATCAAGGAGAAAAACCAGGCTGCTTCCCAGTTGTAGAAGTTTAGATTGATCCAAGAGGACGATTCCATTGCTTGTCCCCATTCGTTTTGTTGTACGATTGCTTGTTGGCGCAAATAAAATTCTCAGTTGTACCAAATTTTTTTAAGAAAACACGGAACGGGTAATCAGATATCCATGTTTCACAAGGTTTTACATAGCCCGCAATAGCAACATTATAGCTTTTTCAGAAATAAAATGCTACGCTAAGGACAAATTACTCGAACATAGATATGTCCGCTATAACGGCAAAATCGGTCACTATATTTGTTATTTTTGTAACTGTCATATAGCACTGTTACGCTACTTTTTTATTTTTTTGAAAATCCTACTATAGTCATGCGTTTAGTTATGTTCTACCTTATCCTTGCATCATTTAGCTTTATAAGATGATATTATTAATATATAACAAATAAATAATGATTTAGGCAAATTTCTTTGCAAAAGTCAAGTTTCTCCAAATATAGTCAAGTTTCGCTATAATGAACTAAAAGTCAAGTTTCTCCAAATATTATATAAACATTTAGTATTTATATAATTTTTATATTAAAACACTATATATTATATCTTTCGCGGTAGCTCGTGATAGCTTTTATAGCTTTTTTAAACCTCACCGTGTCGACGGTTGAGATATCGATCTCAAGTCGACTAAGGTTCTTGAAAAGGGAGATAGAAGACCTGCCGAGCAGGACGAACAGTAATCAACGAGCAACAGGGAGACACAGGGTTTTTATCCTGGTTCGAGCCTCTTAGAGGAGATAATAACCCTACGTCCAGCCTTTCTTTATATCAAAGAGTATTACAAGGTGGAACTCGACGAGACGAACAAGTCTCGGCGAGATTATGTGTGTACAGAAAACTAATACGCAACTAAGCTTCAAGTCGCGTAGGAATCACCGTAAACTCGTGCTGGCTTGGCCTCTCTACACGCCGTAGGAGCCTTGCTTATATAGTGTTGAGCAACCGACCTACCGAGGGATAATCGGGCCGGGCTGACCACGAGTACGTAACGAACTCGATACATGCCAAATATATCCCGAGGTAGATAAGGCATACTCCAATTCTTGGGGATCACGACGTCTGCTCCAATCCGGAAAACCACGTCCGGGTCTTCACGTAGCCATGCAGAACTCTTATTCGAGTCAGACTCAAATACAAATCCTAGGCCATCACGCACCGTGCCAGCCAAGAAGCTGTTCGGCAGGGTGCTCATGGGTCTGATAGAATCTTCCAGGGAGCTGGGCCCTAGGAGGCTGTTCGATTGGGCCGTCAGGGAGTGGGCCATGGCAATGGGCCGTGATTCTATCCCGACAGCTAGCCCCCGAGACTCAAGTGGAATATCTCACTAGAGTGGGATCTTTCTCTTGAGACTCCAAATCACGAAGAGGATAATCTTACTGCTACAAGAACGTACAACAAGCGACCGAACAGGTTATAATTCTACCAAACAGAACTTGTCCGGGATCGAACAAACCCGATCAGTATCGAACAACTCTGTTGCGTCGAACAGGGAAACACATCTGCCCGAACAGAGTACCCAACCCTTAGTGTGGACACTGGAAAAAAGTAGCCTTGGCAGATTCTAACGGTAACTTACGCTGTGCAGTGAAAACAGGCGACCGTTTTACTTAGCCGTTGCAGTAAAAAACTAGCCGTTTTATGGCAAAAATCCGTTGCAGAGCTGCTCGCCTTGGGCTATAAAAAGCTCCCAAGCCGCCCGCGGCTTGTCACTTCCGCTTTCACGCCATTCCTTCCCAAGCCCTAATTCCAACCGCGCTCAGCATCAAATAGCCACACTCTGCTCCCAAACCTGTTCGCCCAACCCTGGGGATTGCTATGGCTAAGTTCTCAGGCACTAACATGACCGAGGAGGACCTCAAGATCTTAAAGGCAGAGGGACACGTCGACACCGGCAGTTGGAGGCTGCCCGGGGAGGAGGAAGAACCGAAGCCGCTCGAGGGAGAGTTCGTCAACTTCGAGCAGTTGGCGGTTTTCGGACTGAGGTTTCTCGAAAGCGATTTCGTGGAGGCCTTCCTGAATATCAGTGGATTGGAGGTGGCGAATCTCAATCCTAACTCCGTCCTCCAGATGGCCGTCTTCGCACACCTGTGCGAGGCCTATCTAGGAATCGATCCGCCAGATGAAATTTGTTCCTTCACTATTATCTGATGACGAGGCGCGCTCGCGCTTCCGGACTAGGGTGCTACTACCTCAAGCTCCGGGCTACCGCCGACGACGTCCCGTACCCTCGTTCGCCACTGCTCGATTTGATGGGCGCGTGGTGGATGAGGTGGTTTACCAGCGGGCGACGACAATGACTTCGTCTTCACCGGACGAGCTCCGTGAAGGAACCAATGCCCGGCGGGCTGTCCGACGAGGATTGGTACCTGACGCTGAAGATCGCCTCCCTCGTGGGCCTCGGGCTCACGGGCAGGGAGATCATCCGAGACTTCACAGCGAACAGAATCTATTCTTTGCGGAAGAGACCCTACCCCTTTTACAAGATAGACAGAAGGGAAGACATCACCAGAGAGAGCACGTGTAAGTACTTTTAAGACTCAACTTTTACTTGGTGATTTCATTGACGTAAATCGAGTATTTCTTACGTTTAAAAGATTACAACCGACCGACGCATAGGTGACCGAGCAGGTTGACTCCATGCTGAAGGCTGCCAAGAAGGACGGCGAGGTCACCGGCGAGGTGGCCTACACATGTCCGCGAAATGTGCTCGTCGCACAGACGAGGTAAGTTACTTAGACCCCGTTTGTGTTTCTAGACCCGCACTGTTACGGCATGCTAACATTCGCTTCCCAAACATGCAAGAGGACCAGCTGATTCTTGGAGGGATCGTCGAGGAGCTCTCCGAGTCCGAAGGAGCGAGGAAGGGTAAGGCCAAGGTGGCCAAGAAGCCCAACATGGCCACTGCGCCGACGCGGAGCTCGCCGCGCCGAAGTGGCCGCCAACAACCTCCGAAGCCCCCTGCGGCAAAGAAGCGCGCCGAGCAGATCAAGCGGGCTCGCGGACAGCCAAGGATGGAGCGCCCAAACCCGTCCCTCCTCGCCGAGCAAAGCGATGAAGAGATACGGAACTTGACCCAGTGGCTGAAGCGGTACACACAAGCTTACCCGGGCCATGTGGAATGGCTGCAAAGATTGCCGAGCAGAGGAGGCTCAAGGAGGAAGTCGCGCAAGGATTGCGCTGCGCAAAAGGAGTGCTCAGCTCAGTAAAGAGCTGAGCCTGTCGCCACAAGCATCTGGAGGCCAAGGCGAAGAAACCAAGGAGTCCCCGAGCAAGAGGCGCAAGCTCCGTAAAGGAGCGAAGAAGAAGGTCACGTTCCCTGTGGCAGGTACGCAGTAGCATGGCTGTTCCCTTTACGTTCTTCGAAACCGCGCAGGACCTAACTCTTTTCTTTTCATCAGCTGCCTAGGAGGAGACCGCCACGGACGACGTGGAGACGGCGATCGAGCAGGCTCTGCTGCCCGAGCACCAACACGGTGCTTCACTAGCGATGAGGCTGCTCGTCCTGAGGGACAAGCTGGCAGCGTGGTCTGCGCTTCCACCAGGCTCTACCGACCAGATCAACGCGCTGAAGAGCGCGGTGGCGAGGCTGGAGGCCCAAGAAGCGGGGCACGGTGCCACGGAGAGCGGAGCCAAGGTATTGGCTCTGCCAGCTGCCCGAGGCAGGACCGAACAGGCGGTCCTGCTCGGCACTTCGTCGCAGGGGGAGATCGTCCCTGTGGCGGCGGCAACCTCCGGCGAGCAGGGAGAAGTCCCTGCCACCAGGGAGTAAGAAGAAGATCGCGGACAGCGGCCTCAAGTCGCCCTGTCCGTGACCCCACCTACATCTTCGTCCAGAGAGACGACGGTCTTGCCCGAAACTGCTCGGGCGGACGAAGAAGAAGAGGAGCAAGGGCTTGAGGGCGAGGAAGCATCGCCCGTTGCCAGTGCCCCAGAGCGAAGACGCTCCCGCACGGCGCGGCGAAGGAAGCACCGCGCTGCAGCCGCCCCGAGCGCGCAGGGCTTTACAACCCACGGGCTCGGGCAACGCCTACGCATGAACTTGAAGAGCAGGCTTCGAGAGGTAAGCTTTAAACGAGAACTTGTCTGTTTAAGTTACCATCAACCTAACCTGACAGATTTGTTCTTCTCTCACTCAGGTCCTGCGGGTCACCATGACGGACTTCGAAGAAGGCGTCGCCATAAGCCTTGTTTATCATAGTAACTTTCATGACACGGTCTTTGCATGACATGGCTCGAAGAGGAGCTCATAGCCGCGACCGAAAGCCGGAACCTCTTCGCCGCGGAGGTGAATGAGCTCAAGGCACGACTGACCGGGGAGAGGGATCCATCCCCCCGACTCTATCTGGGAGAGGCCGGCGAGCTTCGTGAGCTGGCCGCGAGGGCGCAAGCTGCGGAAGAAAGGGTCAAAGAGCTGACCGCGTAGCTCAAGACCGCCGAGAAGAACCTAAGTCAGAGAGAGAGTCTGACGGCGGATCTGCGGGCAAAGACCGAAGAGGTCGAAGCTGTCCACGGAGCGGCCAGGGAAAAGGCCAAGCATAGCAAGGAGAAAAACGAACGTCTCTGAGCTGAAGCTAGAGAGGGGTATAAAGCCCAAGGGAAGTCCTGCGCCTCAAGATAGAGATCGAGACGCTAAAGGAGCAGTTTGCTTCGAAGTAGCAGTAGGATTGTACCCAAAAAGGGGCCTTGTACCTGTAAATTTTGTTAAAGCAATAAAGACTTACCTTTTCCCTGCAAAAAAGAGCAGCAAAAAGATAAGAACGAACAGGAAACTAAGAGCAAGGCGAAACAGCGCTAGAAAGTTTTAAGAAAAACGGTAGAACACTTGCCTAACTCCCAGCCCCGTTGTGCATCTGCTCGAAGACCTGAGTTTGCGAACTCGAACAGGTGCACAAGAGAAAGAGCGACACCCTAACCCCTGGTACGAACGATGCTTGAAGACCTAAGTTTGCGAAATTAAGCACGTGCGTAGAGAGTTAGAGCGACACCCGCATCCTGATCGGCTCACTCCATGAACTGCTCGTTGACGTAAGTTAGGCGATTCAGAGGGTAACCGAGCAAGGAAAGAGCCTCTGCCGCGGGGGGCTTACGAGAGCAGGCTTTGCCAGGTGTTGTGCCGTGGGCGGTAAGTGCCTCTGCCGCGGAGGGCTTACGAGAGCAGACTTAGCCTCGGGCGAAAAGCCATATTCTGCACCACGAGTTTAGGAGCTCATTGGAACTAGATCGAGCGGGAAACCACGAAACCATGGAGCCAAGTGTTCGCAAGACCGGGCAGCCATCAAGTGTTACCAGAGAGAGGAGTCTGAAAAGACAAGAAGTGAAAAGGGCCGCAGGGGCCGCGAGCATTCATTGTTTATTGAATTGAACTTTACATGGCAGCCCGAGAGACTTGGACGAACAAAGGCGCGAAGTTAGACAAAAGCGCAAAGCTAAGAGAAACAAATAAAAGACCTACACAAAGAACTTACGAAGCTGGTCGATGTTCCAAGTGCTGATCAGCTCTCTCCGTCCTCAATGCCAAAGTGACGGCCCGGACGGCGATAGAAGCGACCGTGAACCGCCCTCCCAGCGGGAGTTAACTTGTTGGCATTGGACGGGTTACGGGCCGCGGCCTTGAGCGAGGTCGCCCACCTTCAAGGCCCTTGGTCTAACAGATTTGGCAGCGTGTCGGCGAAAATGTTGCTGGTAGCGTGCCATTCTAACTTGTGCCCGGCCGCGTGTGCCTTCGAGGAGATCGAGTTCGAGCAAGCGCTCTTACTCAGAGTCAAGCAAGTTGATCGAGCTCGTGCGAGGCGAGCCGAGTACTATTTCGGCGGGCAAGATAGCTTCTGCACCGTAGACTAATTGGAAAGGAGTCTCCCTGGTTGCCGGTGGCCGTAGTCGAAGCGAATCGACCGAGGACGGAAGGAACCGTCAACCCGAACCGTTATCTTGACTAAGTCTGCGAACACCCGCCGTTTGATACCCTGGACTATCTGTCCGTTGGCTCGCTCGACTGCTCCATTGCTCTGTGGATGTGCCACAGAGGCGAAGCAGACCTTGGTTCCCGGTATTGCGCATATTCCTCTAATAGCTCGCTTGGGCGGGGACCGTTATCGCGATCGCCTTATGGGGAATCCGGCGGCGTGATCACGTTGCTCTGAAAAAGCGCACAGCCATTTTGGCGTGAAGAGATGACACAGGCTCTGCCTCAATCCACTTTGTGAAAGTGTCAATGGCGACGAGCAAGTGTGTGTAACCCTTGTACCCCTTGGGAAACGGGCCGAGCAGATCCAGACCCCATGTGGAGAAAGGCCATGAAGGAGAGATCGTTTGGAGCTCTTGGGCGGGCTTATGGGCCTTCCGGACGTAAAATTAGCAAGCTTTACACTTAGTCACTACATCCCGGACATCTTGTAACGCTGTAGGCCAATAATAGTCCATGCGAAAAGCTTTGCCGACCAGAGTCCTGAAGGAGGCGTGGTTATCACAGGCACCCTCATATATGTCCCTAAGAAGGAACACGCCCTCCTGCTGAGAGATGCACATGGAGAGGACTCGCAGAGCACCTTGACGGTAAAGGATGCCATCCACAAGCTTGTATGGACTAGCACGCCTTATAAGCTAGGAATGCTCGGCTTCGTCTTCGGGCAGGGTCCCATCTGCAAGGTACCGAACAAATGGCGTTGTTGATCCATGACACCTTTCGATGACGGAGACAAGACCACTGTCTCTGTTGCCTCGGCCGGAGACATGATAGAGGCTTGTATAGGTGCTCGGCGAGCACCCTGCCGAAAGCGAGTTCGCATGAGGATCCATATTTGGACAGCTGGTCGGCCAAGAAGTTGTCCTTCCTGGGCACGAAGAGCACATCGAGAAATCGAAAGTGTCGCTCAAACTTCCTCACTTCAACCAGGTATCGCGTCATTGAGTCATCGCAGCACTGATACTCCTTGTTTACGATTGATGACCAGCAGTGAATCTCCTTCACGGTTAGCCGTTGGGCGCCGAGCGACTTGCACGCTCTTAGTCCCGCGAGAGAGCCTCGTACTCGGGCGTTGTTAGTCGCCGCAAAGTGTAGTTGGATAGAATCTTTGAGTTGCTCTCCTTGAGGAGATGAGAACAAAACCAAATTTCGAGTTTTCGGTCGTGAGCCATCAAAAACATGGTCCAAGGGGTTTCTTTAGGTTGCTCGGGAGCTTTCTGGGATTTGGGCGGGCAAGTCCATTCAGCCACAAAGTCAGCCAGGACCTGGGATTTAATAGCAGTTCTGACAGCAAACAGAATGTCAAATTCTGCTAGTTTCATTGCCCACTTAGCTATACGTCTGCCCACTTTCTTGTTAGTAGGATTTCTCTCGAGAGGAACTTGGTCGGGACCCGATGTTGATCTTTGGAAGTAGTGCCGAAGCTTCCTGGAGGACATGAGTAAGGCGTAGAGCAACTTCTGGACCTCGGGGTACCGCTCCTTTGATCCATGAAACACCTCGCTCACGTAGTAGATTGGCCGCTGGATGCCTTCCCTTTCCACCGTTAAGACCGCGCTCACCGCTTGTGGCGTACAGCCAAGGTACAACAAAATTTGTTCGCCGTGTCGCAGGATAGTCAAGACAGGTGGGTTGGATAGGTATTGCTTTAGATCTTGGAAAGATCTGTCAGCCTCCTCTCTCCACTCGAAACCGTTGTGCTTGCGCAGGGCCTTAAAGAAGGGCAACCCGCGTTCGCCTTGACGGAAAATAAACCTGTATAGAGCAGCCATCCACCCTGTGAGGCTCTGAACTTCCTTGACGGTAGTTGGAGTCTGCATATTTTCAATAGCCTCGATTTTTTCAGGGTTGGCAGAAATTCCTTGCGAACCTATGACATAACCGAGCAACATTCCAGATCGAACATCAAAGGTACACTTCTCTGGATTTAATTTAATACGATGCCTGGTGAGATTTTGAAAGGTCTTAGCCAGGTCTTTTACATGATCTGGAGCATACTTGCTCTTTACAACTATGTCGTCGACATACACCTCCAGGTTCCTTCCGCGCTATTCTAAGAAAGTCTTCTCCATTGCTACCGGAGCGTGGCACCACATTCTTGTGAGACAAAATGACATGGTCGTATAGCGAGAAATACGAAGGGGTGATGAAGGCGATCTTCTCTTCATCCTCGGGGAAGATGCTTATTTGGTGATAACCGGAGTAAGCATCCAAAAAACTCAAGAGCTGGGCATCCGCAGTCACGTCGACTAGCTGGTCTATGCGAGGCAGCGGGAAATTGTCCTTAGGACAAGCAGCGTTCAAATCTGTGTGATCGACACACATCCTCCACTTGCCGCCTTTCTTCTTTACAAAGACAGGGTTGGCCAGCCATTCTGTGTGATCGACCTCGCGGATGAAACCAGCAGCGAGTAGCTTGCCAAGCTGATCCTTGATGATCCCCTGCTTGAAGTCCGAAAAGCGACGAAACTTCTGGCGAACAGGCTTTTTGTCCAGCCGGACTGCCAGTTTGTGCTAGATAACCTTCCTTGGGACCCCGGGCATGTCAGACGGCTCCCAGACAAACACGTCTGCATTGGCTCGGAGGAAGGCAATGAGCTCGTTTTCCTATTTGGGGTCCAGATTGGCTCCCAAGTGAACTGTCTTGAAAGAGTCATCAAGAGACAGCGGAACTTCGTTGGTCTCACCTCCTGGCTAGACAGAAACCTTAGGACGGGCAGACTTGGTCTACGGAACCTCGAGACCACGCGGTGGAAGCTAGTCGACCAGGGCAAGGGATTGCTCGTTGCAATCGAGAACAGCCTTGTAGTTGCCCTTGACCGTGATCACACCGTTAGGGCCCGGTATCTTCACGCAATGGTATGCATGGTGAGACACGGTCATAAACTTGCCAAGAGATGGCCGGCCCAAGATCGCGTTGTAGGCAGATGGGAAGTCGACCACGTCAAACGTGATTAACTCTGTCCGGAAGTTGCTTGGGCTGACGAAGGTGACGGGCAGAATAATCTGCCCCAACGGCTCGACAGCTTCTCCGGGGACAATGCCGTAGAAAGGCATCGCGACCTCTTTGAGATTGGAGCGAGGAATCTGCATCTCGTCCAAGACTTTGGCTGAAAGCAAGCCCAGCGCACTCCCGCCGTCGATCAGGACACGACCAACTCTGGCGTTGCTGATGGTCGGAGCGACCACCGGTGGGAGCCGCTGAGACTTGGTCATCCCAGTGGGGCAATCCTCCTGAGAGAAGGAGATAGGAACCTCGGTCCACTTCATCGATTCAGGCTGAGACTTGCCTTTGTCAACGTTGTGGACCTCCCGAGCAGCTTCCTTGAGGCTGCGCCGAGAGGGATAAGCCGAGGAGCCGCCGAAGATGACGGCGATATGGTTCACGGGCTCCTGATATTCATCATCATCGTCCCGATCACCACCATCGGCTTGACGCTTGTCCTTACCGGCATCACCTTTTTCGGGCAGGGTGGGCTTGGGGCCCTTGCCGTTGTAGAAATCCTCGAGCTTTGCAGCCCAGGTTCTGCAATGGCGGATATCGTGCCCGTAGTGCTAGTGGAACTGGCAGTTTCGGTCGCTCGGACCTTTCTTGCCTCGATTGCCTCCCTGAGCGGGCTTCTTGCCCTTATAGTTATTATTGGGCTTCTGCCCATCCTTGGGAGAAGGTGCACGATCTATATCTACGACGGTATTGTTCGCATCACCTTTATTCTTCTTCTTCAGGGACTTCTTGTCACCAGGATTGTTGCTGCTCTTTTTCTTCTCATCTACACCAGGCTGGGCGGGCAGCTCGCCCTTGTCGAACGCCTTCTTGTACTGAATACGCTCTACCGTATTGGCATAGCGGTCAGCCGCCTTGAACAGGTCGTTGGCGGTCCAGGTCTTATTGATCTCAAGATCCTGGGTGAGCCGCTCATCGCGGACTTCGTTTTTGAAGGCGCGGACCACAGATTCGTCCGAGATGTTCAGGATCATGTTGCGAATCTTTATGAAATGCTTCACGAAGTTGCGGAGGGTCTCCCCATTCATCTGGGTCATCTGGTGCAGGTCATCCTCCTTGCCCAGACGCACGTAAGAACTCTGAAAATTGGTGATCAGAGCGTTACAAAGCTAGTCCCATGATTGGATGGAACCTTCCTGCTGATTGAACAGCCACGTCCGAGCTGCGCCCTCAAGGACAGTCGGGAGATAATTCGCCATAACTAGCTCATCGCCTCCAGCTGCCATGATGGTTGTAGCATAAATAGAAAGGAACTCCTCTGGGTTTTGGGTCCCATTGTACCTCTCCACGTGGCCAGGTTTGAACTTGGAAGGCCACCTGACAGCGCGGAGCTCATCAGAGAAAGCCTTGCAGCCCAAGCTGTAAGACCGGCCATCTTCCCCGGCAGAACCTAGCCTTGAAAAAACGTTGGTGCTGTTGCGCGGAGGAAGTCTTGCTGAGCGGGAAGATTCGGTCTGGAGAAACTCTCTCCAGGACAATCCACCACGCTCCTTCCTCGTGGTCGCCACGATGCGTTCTTGCCGAGGGGATCGTCCGTGATCGTCACGCGTACCCTTGCCCCTGTGGTCGCGACGACCACGAGGACTTGGAGAGCATTGGCGACCACGGGTAGCTTGCTCGCGGACAGTAATCCTTTGACGGTGACGAGAGTCACGCGATTGATCGGAGCTATCCGAGCCTTTCCGGACAGGCTGGCTGCGCTGCCTGGAGGAAGTGTTAACTTCACCTATGGACTTGAGGCCTTCAGCCAGTCGCTCTAGGTGAGAAGCAACAGCGTCGCCCATGCGGGCGAGATCGGCCTGGTTGGTGGATCTGAGCACCGTTGCTATGGCCTGGAGTCGTTCCCAACTCTGATCTAAGGGTCATGGGATCCCTGAAGCATCCGCGTCTTGTCCGACCGGGGTCTGGTCACGCGGGGATTCTGCTGGGGGTTTGGCGGAGACACGTGAGGCGGGTCGCGACGCTATCGCTTGCGCTGATCGCGGATCTGCGCCAAGGTTTGGTTAATGGAGTCGTTGAAGCTCCGGCGAACAACATCTTGTTCGCAAACTTGCAGCGCAGCTCCATCTTGATGCCGAGTAGAATTGGACTGCCCGATATCGCTGGCCGCCGCAGCCCGCGCAGGATCCTCTGAAGTTACCGCGCCAGCCATGTTGACGCTGCGACGACCATGTGTTGGTACGCTAGACGGTGTCATCACTGTGTCACCACAGGAGGAATCGACCGACATAGCCCTGGAATCCGATAGATCTAAACCAGCGTAAAGATTGTCGGTTCCGTAATCATCGTCAATGACGGGAGCTTGATCTAAGACCATCTCCGGAACATAACCGAAAAGTTTTGTCTCGGATCTGGAAAGCGATCGAGATCGAAAGGATCGATCCGATTTGACAGGGGAGGAGACATCCTATCCTTCTGAGTCATAACTTTCAGAAAGAGTTTCCTGGTCGCTGAACGAATTCGACATGCTCGAACAGGCTAGATCTACTAGTCCCCACGGACGGCGCCAACTGTCGACGGTTGAGATATCGATCTCAAGTCAACTAAGGTTCTTGAAAAGGGAGATAGAAGACCTGCTGAGCAGGGCGAACAGTAATCAACGAGCAACATGGAGACACAGGGTTTTTATCCTGGTTCGGGCCTCTTAGAGGAGATAATAACCCTACGTCCAGCCTTTCTTTATATCAAAGAGGATTACAATGTGGAACTCGACGAGACGAACAAGTCTCGGCGAGATTATGTGTGTATAGGAAACTAATACGCAACTAAACTTCAAGTCGTGCAGGAATCACCGTAAACTCGTGCTGGCTTGGCCTCTCTACACGCCGTAGGAGCCTTGCTTATATAGTGTTGAGCAACCGACCTACCGAGGGATAATCGGGCCGGGCTGACCACGAGTACATAACGAACTCGATACATGCCAAATATATCCCGAGGTAGATAAGGCATACTCCAATTCTTGGGGATCACGACGTCTGCTCCAATCCGAGAAACCACGTCCGGGTCTTCACGTAGCCGTGCAGAACTCTTGTTCGAGTCGGACTCAAACACGAATCCTAGGCCATCACGCACCGTGCCAGCCAAGAAGCTGTTCGGCAGGGTGCTCATGGGTCTGATAGAACCTTCCAAGGAGTTGGGCTGTGGACTATATGGGCCCCGGGTATCCTCTAGAAGGCCCATAAGGGAGCAGATAGGGGGCGACCCGAATCACCCGGTTGAAGATAAAGACCACTCGGGCTACGTACGGCTTGAGCCGCGAGGAAGTTCCCGAGGATATAATCTATCTCCATGTAATTAGCAGATCGAAACATGCATTCCATGTAATCGCATAACGTAATTAGTTACGGGGATCGAGATATCTCAGAACTCTATCTCCCCTACACTATATAAAGGGAGGGGGTAGAGGTCGTCGGAATAGACATAGATACGCATAGTTTCATCTCGCATCTCGCATCTTGATCCACCATATAATCCCAGAGCACAGGAAGTAGGGTATTACCTCCTCCGTTGAGAGCCTGAACCTGTATAACCCTGTCTTGTGTTACCCATCTGGCTTAGTTCTTGATTAGCGTCCCCTCGTACAAATTCATTGCCGACGGTGACCCCCCAGTTAGTCACCTGTCGACAGTTGGCGCGCCAGGTAGGGGGCAGCGTCAAGATCATCTCTCAAGTTAGATGGCTTTTCCAAGATCGCCGTACGTCGCCATGAGGCTAGGAGAGTCTCTTCGCTTCGGCAGCCTGGACTTCATCGCCGACGGCATCGGCAATCTGCACCTCTCTCCCCCCGGAGAGATTCCTTCGCAGGGGGCGCGCGCGATCAATATGACCCATTGCCTTACGGCTTGGAGAATCTAGCAAGCGCCTTCTACGGATTGACCCTCATTGTTAGCCTTGGCGCCTCGCCGGAGGCCGATTTAAAAGAACTTCGGCGGGCTCGACCGCTCGGACGTGAATTCTATTTCGCCCAACAACCCTTCTGCCTCGACTGGATTTCCCTCCGGACTCGAGAATTCCGTCGCGACTCTCGCATTGGGTTCCTCGGTTACTCGGATAGGAGATAACCAGTCGGCGAGCGCGTCAGATCCACTCGGATCAGATCCATCTATGTTCGTGGGTGTCATCAATGGTGGCCAACCCATCGGACGAGCGAAACAAGTCGACCTCTCCGCCTCGACTTCGGAGTTCGACGGGAGCGCTGAAATTCGAAACTACCGAGAGGTTTTCGTCCTAGGCGCGGATGATCACCACTCCGTCTCCCCGATCGTCGCGTACGAACAAACCGACGCCGGTGCGATTCCGGACCCTCGTCCGGCGGAAAAACGAGATCGTGTATAGCAACTTCGCGCCCGCGGCCGCGATGTCCAGAATGAGCTTCGCGCTGTGAAGCTGAGGGATCAGGAGGTCTACAACACTCCCTAGGCTAATGTCATCGCGTCAAAGACTCTTCTTGAGACTATCGCGCCACAACTTCTTGAAGGCAGCCCCCTTGTCCAGACCCTCGCTCGAGCAACGGCCATGGTCGAGATGGCCGCCATACAACAGAACGAGGCAATGCCCGCTCCGACCACTTCGGCACGCAGTCGATCTACTCGTAATCGGAACCGGGCTCGCACCTCAGCGGCCGGCGACTCCCACCAGTCACCTGCCCATGATCTTCGCCAAGATATCGGTTAAACAAGCGGCGGGGCGCGATCCGCGGCGAAGCGGAATTCTCGAGGCCGTCAAAGTCACCGCGACAACGACCCAGCCGAGAGCACCGCCAGTCGGCACGACCACCGCCAAGAGCAGCGTCAAGGCCAGGCAGGGGCGCCGCAGAGATCCCAATACAAGGCGGCCAAGCCCATTGGAGGGGATTCGGGCCTTCACCCCGGACCTTCGCCGAGTGGTTTGGCCGGATGGTTTCAACCTGAAAGGCATCGACAAGTTCGATGGCGAGAGGGATCCAAAGAACTGGCTGCAGGTTTACGCCTTAGCAGTCAGCGCGGCAGGAGGAGATCAGAACGTCATGGCAAATTACTTGCCGGTCGCTTTGACCCCAACCGCCTGCACTCGCTAACGGACTCCGGAGAACTCTATCGAGTCTTGGGACGACCTCCAGGAGCAGTTCATCGCCAATTTCCAAGGGACCTACGAAAGGCCCGCGGGGAGATGGGAGATTGGACAGCTACACCGGCGCAAGAATGAGACTCTTCGCGAGTTCATCAAGCACTTCACCAAGAAGAAAACGAGATCCGGACGCGTTTGAACAAACGATCATCGACGCTTTCTTCGCGGATGCCAATCCGAGGAATCGATCGAGCGAGATGACCCGGACCCCAGCGTAATCTCAAAGCCATGTTCACGATGGCGGACCAGGAGGCCGAAGCTGAAGAAGCCATCGCAAATCATCGTGATGGCAACGACGGAGGCCCCAAGAAGAAGCCTCACGACGAGCAAGGCAAGCCCAAAGATAAGAAGCGGAAGGGGGACGAGATGGTCGCCAACATGGAGCACAACCGGCCTAAGCCCCCCAACGACAACGATTACAAGAAAGTGATGGATTCGGTATGTCCCTTCCATCCCAAATGAAAACATTCCGCCAAAGATTGCCTCATTCTGCAGAAGTTCGCCGACAGCGCGAACCAGTCGGCTAAGGGCAGTCAAGGCAAGAAACCTGATGGTGACTACCAAGACGCCGAGCGCGAGATCAACTACATCTTTGGGGGCTCTGATGCGTACGAGTCCAAACGGAAGCAAAAGCTTACCACTCGGGAGATCAACGCTATCATGCCCGCGACACCAAAATACTTGCGCTGGTCCGAGGTACCCATCACCTTCGACCGATCGGACCACCGGACCAGACGCTTTCCCCGAGGTACCCACTGGTGCTGGATCCGGTCGTGCGAGGAAGCAAGCTTAAAAGAGTCTTGGTTGATGGCGGGAGCGGGATCAACGTCCTTTTCGTTAAAACCCTGGACCAAATGAATATTCCCGTTCCGAACTCTGGCGAGGATCATCTCCGCTCCACGGGTAATCCCCGGACGTCCGCATACCACTCGGACAGATCTCTCTGCCGGTCACGTTGAACCAAGGATAACTATCGGACCGAGAGTCTGAGCTTCGAAGTGGCCGATTTTGAGACGGCATATCATGCCATCTTGGGAAGGCCGGGGATTGCCAAATTCATGGCGGTTCCCAACTACACTTACCTCGTCTTAAAAATGCCAGGTCCCAACGGTGTAATCACCCTCCCTGGTGACGTTAAACAGTCCCTGCTCTGCGACAGCGAGAGCTGCGAAATGGCGCAGGCATTGGACTCATCCGTCGAGATGGAGAAGATCCGACTGGAGGTCGCAAACCTTCAAGAGGAAGGGGATGTCTCCGCCAAGAAGCAGGCCAAAACCTCCATCCAAGCAGCGAAGAAACAAAGAAGATCCTGTTGGACCCGTCTGATTCGGCCAAAACGGCCGTGATTGGGACAGGGCTCGACAGCAAATAGGAAGACGCGCTCGTCACCTTCCTCCGGGCCAACCGGGATGTGTTCGCCTGGAAACCTTCGGACATGCCCGGTGTTTATTACGCCCTTTGGTGCTTTTTGCAATATCACAATGCCATTCGGGTTGAAAAACGCTGGTGCGACTTATCAGCGCACGATACAGCGGTGTTTTCACACTCAACTTGGACGCAACGTGGAGGCATATGTCGACGACGTCGTCATAAAAACCAAGTCCAGATGGGATCTCATAACAGATCTAACCGAGACATTCGAGAGCCTAAGAGTGTTTCAGATGAAGCTGAATTCCGAGAAGTGCGTTTTTGGGGTTCCTTCTGGCAAACTACTCGGATTCATCATCTCCAATCGGGGGATCGAGGCAAATCCAGAGAAGGTCGGTGCCATCCTTAAGATGAAGCCTCCGGCCAACCAGAAGGACGTGCAGAAGCTCACTAGATGTATCGTGGCACTCAGCCGATTCGTTTCCCGACTTGGGGAGCGAGGCATGCCTTTCTTTAAACTCTTACGCCGACAAGACGATTTTCATGTGGACAGCAGAAGCACAGCAAGCCTTTGAAGGTCTAAAGAGGTTCCTCACCACTCCGCCCGTGTTGGTCCCTCCCATGCCCCAGGAGCCCCTCTTACTCTACATTGGTGCAACGACCCACGTCATCAGCAGCGCCCTGGTTGTGGAGCGAGACGAAGAAGGCTCCCTTCAAAAGGTACAGCGTCCGGTCTACTTCGTAAGCGAAGTATTGGGTGAGTCAAAAGTAAGGTACCCGCAAGTTCAAAAGCTTCTGTATGCTGTGTTACTCACATCGCGGAAGTTCAAGCATTATTTTCAAGAGCATGAAATTTCGATGGTCACTTCTTTCCCGCTTGGAGACATACTCCACAATCGGGAGGCCACTAGGAGGATTGCCAAGTGGGCAGTTGAGTTTGGAACCTTTGAAATAAAGTTTAGGCCTCAACTAGCCATTAAATCCCAAGCGTTGGCCGACTTCGTCGCCGAGTGGACAGAAGCCCAAACCCCACCAGCAAAGGAGAATCTCGAGTACTGGACAATGTACTTTGATGGTTCCCTCATGCTCAGCGGCGCGGGGGCTGGGATTTTGTTCATATCGCCAACTGGAAAAAAGCTACGCTACGTCCTCCAGATATTGTTTGCCGTCAGCAACAACGCCGCTGAGTACGAGGCACTCATCCACGGGCTCCGCGTTGCCATATCGCTCGGCGTTAAGCGGTTAATGGTACGCGGCGACTCTCAACTCGTGGTCAACCAAGTCCAGAAAGAGTGGTCTTGTATCGGCGACAATATAGCGGCTTACTGTCAGGAGGTACGCAAACTGGAAGACAAGTTCGACGGACTGGAGCTTACTCACGTGCTCCGCCACGACAACGAAGCAGCAGACGAGCTAGCACGGATGGAATCCACTCGGGCCCAGGTCCCGAGTGGTGTTTTCGTCCAAGAGTTACGCGCGCCATCAATCAAATTACCATCCTCAACGGGGGAAGATCAAGAAAAGCAGTCAGAACCCGACGCAGAGGTACTATCAGTCACTCCCGGGTGGACCCAGCCTTACTTAGATTATCTTCTCCGTGATGAACTGCCTGAAGATAGAAGCCTGGCCGAGTGCATCACACGCTGAAGTAAAAGCTACAAGGTAGTCGGGGACGAGCTTTTGAGCGATTCCCGGGTACTAAGGCGCTGCATATCCGAGCAAGAAGGCAGGGATCTACTCAGCGAAATCCACTCGGGAGAGTGCGGGCATCACGCAAAGCAAGCACCACCGGTAGGCAAAGCCTATCGGCGAGGATTTTTCGCCAACCGCAATCACGGATCGCGGAAAATATAATCTGCAGATGTGGCGGGTGTCGATTTTTTTCTCGGCAAATCCACATGCGGCGCCAAGATCTCTGAGCGATTCGATCTCTGGCGCCCTTCGCCGTGCGGAATCTAGACATGGTGGGCCCCTCAGCGGCGCAAAGCGGATTCACTCATCTCTTCGTCGCCATCGACAAGTTTACCAAGTGGATTGAAGCCAAGCCGGTTGCAGTCATTACGGCGGCCAAGGCACGCGATTTCTTCCGGGATATCGTTGTGCGTTTCGGCGTGCCCAATCGCATCATCACCGACAAAGGCATTCAATTCAAGAGCAGCGAATTTCAAGATTGGGGCGAGGAGCTAGGCATCAAGATCTGCTACGCCTCGGTGGCCCACCCAAGGAGCAACGGATAGGTTGAACGCGCCAACGGATTGGTGCTACAAGGGCTCAAAGCCCGAATCTTCGATCGCCTAAAGCCATACGCAACGCGCTGGGTGAAGGAGCTGCCTTCGGTGTTTTGGAGGCTCAGAACGACCCTAAGTCGAGCAACCGGGCAGACACCCTTTTTCCTAGTTTACGGCTCGAGGCGATCCTCCGATCGAATTGAAGTTCAGTCCACTCGGGTTGCGGCTCTGACGATAATCGGTCGGATGAAGCAAATACGAAGACCTCGACCGGCTCGAGGAAGCCAGGGAAGCAGCAATGATCCAATCGGCCAAGTACCAACAGGGCCTGCGTCGCTATCATCAGCGCAACATACGGGGCCGTGCGTTCTCCAAGGGAGATCTGGTCCTCCGCAGGAATCAGAAGCACGAGCATAAACTCTCCCCTCTGGGAATGCCCTACTTGGTCGCCGAGGTGACCCAGACGAGGGCTTACCTACCGCAACGTGAAGACGGATCGGCGTGCCTAACACACGGAACATCGGCGACTCGTCGTTTCTATTCTTAGAATTCTGTATTCAAGCAGCTTGTAATTAGTTCCCTTTCTTTTGACTTGCTACTTGGCCGTAAACGACCAAGCAGTAAGTCGGGGGCTACACTAAATAGTGTGCGGAGTCAACCGCACCCTATCCTTTTTAATAAAGTTGTTTTCTCTCTACATGTGCTGATCGCATTCGAGTACTATGAAAATTCTTGAGTAATGGCGCGTTTATATCCTTTCGACAATGTTTAGCTACTTCGCGGTTGCATAGGAAGAAAGCCAAGTGCTGCTTCCTAGCACTCGGGGGCTGGACCAGTCGGCGAATGCGTCTCATGAAAAAGGATAAAACATATTATTCAGATAAGTTTGATTACCAGTACTGGGGATCAACCAGAAGTTTTTATTACAGACACAGTTACAAGTCCAACTGATCCACTATTTGGACAGCAGTCGGATGAACCTCCTCTAACAGTGCTACGACCTCCTCTTCCGAGTAAGCAAACCCATCCTTGACGGCCCGCAGTCTAGACGAGGATAGTTTGACTTCGCGATGGCGAGGCCTTGGCTGGTGCACGCTATTGCGGCCTCCCGAGTGAAGACCTTGATCCGCTTGGGAATGGCTTCAAGATGAGCCATCAGGAGGTCGGGATCATTCGGCGGCTCTTCATCCGGATAGAGGCATTCAATTATTGGGGCAATCCCCGTCGAGGTTCGGCGGCGAAGCTCTGCACAACCAGTCGGATGAGATATCAGTCGAGTGTCAATGAGGTTGAGCCAGGGAGAGCCAGTTGAGAAAGGTTACCTTCCAACTCTTTAGCCGACCCCTCGGCTCGAGCGTTGGCTTGGCGAACTTCCTCTTCTAGAGCCTTCTGCCTCGCCTCCAGAGCCTTCTGCCTCGCCTCCAGAGCTGCACTCGACAGCAAATATTGGAGACCATCACCTACGAAATATCCTTCTTAGAGATTCCGCATGGGTTGGGGTTTATACCTCGGTTCGTGTTGGACTCCTCCACGTGGCGGAATCGAAGCTCAGTGACTTCGCGGTGGAGCTCTTCGATCCGGCCACGGAATTGTCGCTGATGGCATCTGTAGCGTTGTCAAACTCATCGCGCGTCTTTAGCTCACCCACCGTTTTCTCCATGCACCGGGTCTTCTGCTTCGACCTCTCCCTCATGCGCTGCGTGAAGGATAGAGGGTCGTTAGTGGGTTCCCCCCGTGCAGAGCGAGGATTCGTAGAGAAGAAGTTACCTTGTACATCTCGGCTTGGATGGCGGTCACTTGTTCCAACACTTCCCATTCTTCGGCTTCCTGCCCGTCGTCGACCTCGTAGCCCTCCATCTCTTTCCGCCATTTCAGTCGGAAGGGTGGAGTGGGAGCTTTAGCGGAGGGGCAAGGAATCTCCTCGACTTCGGGCTCTAAGCTTTCTGGAGCCGGAGCTGGGATCTTCCCCTTCGCCGACGAGGATTGACGGCTTGTGGCAGACGGGCCTGAGTCTGGACGAGGAGAAGCGGGCCGAGCCGAGCCTCCGGAAGGCTGAGGCTGTTCGTCATCGTCATCCACCGGTTTTCTGCAAGCATTTGGAGTTCTTTCAAGATATGCATCTCTACAAATTATGAAATCATGGCGTTACGAAAGAGTACCTGTGTGACGGGACGTATTTCATCTTGAATTTTATGCCCGCACCACTCGGACCCGAGCCGGGCGTTTCCTTCGCCCCAGACGCGGCCTTTGGGCAGCGGACCGACGTGGCGGCGGCTCTGTGGGCTCTGCTGGCTTCTGGTGGTGGCGACTTCGCCACCGGGCGGCGGCGGCGGAAAAAAAGCGGGGCGGTGTCGTCGTCCTCATCCTCTTCATCCGAGTCCCTGGAGCATCCCCGCCCTTTTTGGCGGAGGCGCTCGTTGAGCCTTGGCGGGGCGCTTGCGGTGCCCCTCAGGAAGCGGAGCCTCGGGACCGGGGGAGCGGAGAAGAAGGCCTCACGCCCCTGCGACATATCATATCATATTAATTCTGACTCTACAATTGACAAATCACGGTTGAGTTGAGAAGGGTCTTCTCCTCACCGCTGGAGGCAAGTATCCCAAACTATACGGAGCCGGGCAATCCACTGGAGTTATCTCCGTGCCCGGAGCAAAAAGTTCAATCACTCGGCTGATGACCTCCTTCTGCGTGAGGTTTTCATGGGTTTCCCGAGTGGTGTCTTGGGTCCCCGAGTACTCGAAGGCGAGATGGACCCTCTCCTTGATGGGCTGGATACGGCGTTGGGTATAGTTCCACACTACCCCAACTCCGGTCAACCCAGCAGACTTGGCTCTGCGGAGAATAACAAGAAGTTCCTTCACCTGGCTCAACTCGTCATCGGCGAGGAGGGAAGTCCAGGAGGGACGGACTGTGGGGCACTCGCCGGAAAAGGAAGGGAGGGCCGGAGGTGAGTTGGCACAATAGAACCACTCAGAAAAGCCGACCCTTGTTGGAAGTTTTAAAACGAAGATCAGTAAAACTTTTGACCCTTCCATAATGGATTCCAGCGCTGCTTGGCGTTGGGATTAATCCTTCTTTGGGGTAGGGTTTGAGAAGGAAGAGGAATCTAAAGAGGTCGAAATGAGGAGCGATCCCCAAATAAGTCTCATGAGACATGGACAAAGATCGCGATATGGAAAATGGAATTGGGGTTCAAATCTGAAACCTCAATCCGTAAAATAAACAAACCGGAAGAAGGAAGAACAAGGAAGGCCGAAGCCGCGGAGGAAGAACGACTCAAAGACCACTACCTCGTCCGGACGAGGGGTGGGGCAGGATTCGCCGGCGGCAGCGCGCCAAGACACGAACCCTTCCGAGGGGAGCACGCCAAGGGAGACCAGCTTCTGTAGCCTCCGCTCCGTCGTGATGGACTTCATCCATTTCTTCGCCTTCTCAGCTGCCTCAGTGGCGGTGGGGAAGGGTTGAGCCATTGCGATTGAAGACGGGTGGCGGCGGAGGTGACGGCGGAGAAGAACCCTAGTGGCGGAGTGTGCTGGAGAAGCTAACTGACTGGCGCGGAAAGTGAGCGAGGTGAACTACTTTCGTTCCCCTGTTCCTAATTTATCGCAACGGGCATAGTTTCGCGTTCAAATTTGGGCCTTAGTCTAGCGCTGGATGCGGCCTTTCCGCGAGGGGCCCAATAATCACTCGGCCGGCCGAGTGGTTCCCTCGGGGAGGTCTGCGCAAGCGCCGACTGCCGCCTAGGAGCGGATGAGCCTAACTACTCGGATGAGGCGATGTTGCTGATTCGAGATCAAGTCGAGGAAGAGTGGCATTGCAGATTCAAAATTGAAGTAAAGACGCAAAAGATTATGTATATCTAAATGATCTTCATTAAAAGGGCTCTTAGACCTGATTACATATTTTCCACGGCACAGCACATCGAGCTAGGGCTCGTCGCTGGCTCGCGGAGGAACAAAAAAAGAAAAAAAAAACCCCAGCGGAGGCCTCAGTTGTACCCTCGCGCGCGAGGAGGCGCAACTAGTGCGTCCTTCGAGGAGGCGCACTTGAAGAGTTGCGAAACCCGCCGATCGAACCACGAGGATTCTTCCGCGGAGATTTCCGCCTCATCTGAGCGAATCGCCCGCTGCTCATCTTGCGAGCTTAGGCGGCTCTGCTCGGCGCTTCTTCTTCTTCCTTGCAAGGGCGCATCGATCCATCCCAGATCATCTCCATGATGTTTGCCATTGCTCTCGAAGCGGGCGGGTGGAGATTCTTGGGAGTCGCCGAGGAAAAAGAAAACTCAACAAACTAAAGGTGATGGTGAAGCGATATTCCATACAGGGTTTCTTTTATGCGAGGAAATTCAAGGTCGCGCCTTGAAATCCGTTTCAAACACAAAGAAAACATCATGGCGATGGGACGGAAGTGGATGCGAGCGGTCTCCACCAAAACACGCGTCCCTCTGGTCAGTGAGAAAAGGGCGCAAAACGTTTACGCCTTCCCTAATTGGGCTTGGGCTAAAATTGCAAAGGGCAACCCCTTAACAGGCTTTCTTAACACGCCGCTAGTGGTGGCAATGTGTTAAAATCGAGCCTAATTCAGCCTCGGTACACCCTGGAGGGCATATGACCGGCAGAATAAAATTAAAAGCGTTTCACGGCATACCCCATGTTGGGTCACTAGCCCGACCGCATGCTCGAGATTGGGTGTTGGTGAAACTTGGATTCAATTTCTTGAGGTATGCCTTCTATAAGGTCGCTTTGTTGTACACCGCCTCCGGGTACAAATACCTCTCGGCAAATTGCATCCGGTTAGTGCGCCTTAGGGCCTATCTTGATCCTCCTCCGGTTGGGGCAGTACCACCCGGTGAAAGGTGTGCCCTATCTTTGGGCCAAGTGCTAGCTCTTAGTTAAGGCTAGGCGTCGATGTCGATATCCTCGCAGCGTTAAACTACAACATCTTGCAAGATGAAGTTGTGGAGACGTGGCTTAAGGCACGCCCATGATGGGCCAATCGCTGCTCTGCATTGCGAGTGGGTGTCAAGTAGCGAAATCATCTGTTGTGGTGATGTGCCCAATGGGCGAGTGAGCTGGAGTTTGGTATTGCCAACCTGCATCGTTCGACATAAAATTTAAGATTTCTTGAGTTCTTTACAATCTCTTTTCAGATTACGGAGGTATTGGTGAAACCACCGGTGGACATCGACTTGATCGTAAAGCACTCGGGGCTCTCAGGGACTATATGGGCCCCGGGTATCCTCTAGAAGGCCCATAAGGGAGCATATAGGGGGCGACCCGAATCACCCGGTTGAAGATAAAGACCACTCGGGCTACGTACGGCTTGAGCCGCGAGGAAGTTCCCGAGGATATAATCTATCTCCATATAATTAGCAGATCGACACATGCATTCTATGTAATCGCATAATGTAATTAGTTACGGGGATCCCGAGATATCTCAGAACTCTATCTCCCCCTACACTATATAAAGGGAGGGGGTAGAGGTCGTCGGAATAGACATAGATACGCATAGTTTCATCTTGCATCTCGCATCTTGATTCATCATATAATCCCAGAGCACAGGAAGTAGGGTATTACCTCCTCCGTTGAGGGCCTGAACCTGTATAATCCTATCTTGTGTTACCCATCTGGCTTAGTTCTTGATTAGCGTCCCCTCGTACAAATTCATTGCCGGCGGTGACCCCCCAGTTAGTCACCTGTCGACATGGGCCCTAGGAGACTGTTCGATTGGGCCGTCAGGGAGTAGGCCATGACAATGGGCCGTGATTTTATCCCCGACACACCGTGAAACACACAATTTAATGCCTCGATGTTTTATAATCTGAATAACGAGAGATGTGTTTAACTATCAACACTTCAACCATGTCCTATTTTTTTTTCAAACACATGGATTATGTACCTGGAGTCGCATACCACTCCTAATAAAATGTCAACTTGCACTACTCTACTATGATGCAATGGGTGTAAAAGGGATAAAATGACACCCTTAAAATTTCACATGGAAAAAACGCAAAAAATAAAGCAAAGAAAACACTCATACCCCCAGCCAAGCAAAATCTAATACAAACACTAACCGATAGTGTGATACACACAAGTATAATACCCTCTCGTTGCTCTCTTCCATCTTCGCTTTGATTCTGTCTTATTAGAGCATATGCTAAATTGGTCCTAAGTTGGAGCGGTCTAGTACTATATCAAATAAAATAGAAGAGAGAAAAATGTCATTGAATATTAAAAAAAGATGTCAACAGCGATTGAATAACGCTTATACTGATCTAAGCTGGAAATGGTTTGGGATGGCCTTAGCTACCTAACGCGCATCTCCTTCCGGTATGTCGGAGGCCATCGGAAGACCGTACAGGGTAGAGCTCGCAGCCGCCAAGAAGGTCGTCACCCTCACCACTCACCTCTGCCAGGTTACTCGCTTCGTCCTCGGTCTCGCCCTCTGCTCTCGCCGTTTTCCTCTCAGGTTCGCTCGCTTTTATCATCGTGTATTCTTCCTCCTGAGTCCTGACACTATGGGCCTAGTAAGGCCCCAAGGGTGTACGTATGTATACCCGATTTTTTTTGTAAATAGTATCCGCTGTAGAAGTTTACTCCTGTCAATTACTTATCTAAACCCTAGGTGTAACCCTTGATTTTGGAGACTAAAAATCTTAATGTTAGTACAAATTTTGGGGTATAAACTATTTATTCATTTTCTACTTCTTAATCATCGTACATCCATTTTAAAAAACTGTGCCCGCCACGGTGCACAGGTCATCTTTCTAGAGCAGTTTCAGTCTCTAGTTAAACCTTGATTTTCATTTACTTTGTCACAGTGCTAAAATATCATAGCATACATTGTTATGCATAAATGTCAGCGATAAAAATAGTGCAGTAATTTTTTTTTCCCTGTGAGCAACAGCTGATTCCATTTTTATTCTAGACCATGTTGGATCAGCAGTTTACTGGCTGAATTATTATCATCGTCATCATCATCTCCTATTAATGTTATGAACCTAAATCATCATTCATCAATACTTACACGACATCACGGCAGACCGAAGGTCAGTAGAAACTAAATAGGCACATCAGCTGGGTAGTCTGCAGGGTGCTTCTTGATTGTATCTCGCAGCGATCGCTCTTGTTCGTGCAGGTTGGAAGGAATTTGATCATAAACATCGGTGAATAGCTCAGCAAGTGGGGGTTTTGGCATTCTTTCTGCCACCTGAATGGCTTGCAGAAGCTGCAGAGAAGTAAAACTAGTAGTTTTAGATGCCACGTATGACAGTGCACTAGGGACATGCATCTGTGTGCAGCAACATTATTACCTCTTGTCTCACTTTGTTCCTGAGTTCAGAGTCTTCAGCGTCAGACCACCAGCCATTCCCCTGAACCCATTTTCTGTACCTGGAAACGGGATCTCGTGCTGTTCGCCAATGCTCGATCTCATCCGCTGGTCTGTATTTGGTTGAATCATCGGATGTCGAGTGATGGCCAACTCGATAAGTCAGTGCCTGAAAGTTTACTAATCAGTATTCACGTTGAGTATATATTGTGAAGTTATGTTGTTCCAGGTCAGTGCCTGTAACTTTGTTGAACTATTGCACACCTCAACTAAAATAGGTCTTCCTTCAGTTATAGCCATCTCACGGGCTGCATGAACTGCACTGTACACAGCAAGAGCATCGTTGCCATCTACTCTGATACTGCGGATTCCGTAAGCCTGACCTCGGATAACAGCACCATCACCTATAATAACAGCTGAATGTGATGCAACATTGCATTGATCACTTGTACACGTCACGATTCAGCATGGAGACACATTTCATACTTCTGAATTGTTCGCTCGTTGGAGTGCTGATTGCCCAGCCATTGTTTCGGCAGAAGAAGATCACTGGCGCTTCCATAACAGCAGCGAAGTTTAATGCTGCATGAAAGTCTCCCTGAACGTTTTTCAGTTATCAGGAAGATTGAGTAACCAGTCTGTAAGTAACTGATCAGTGGTCATTCACCTACCTCGCTTGTGCCGCCATCGCCAAAATATGTGATGGCACATGCGTCCTTCTTGTCCATCTTCAGAGAGTAGGCAGCTCCAACAGCATGAGGGATTTGTGTGCTGATGTATCACCAAGAATGATGAATCTTTCCTTCACTTGTACGATTTTTGTGTCATGGTGGAAGAGATTTTCAGACTTACGCAATAGGTGATGAGACCGTGAAATAATTCAGACGGTTTGATCCATAATGTATAGGCATTTGCCTTCCTTTACCATAATCCATCTTGTTTCCAAAGCACTGATTTGCAAATTCTTGCAACGTGAAGCCACGCCACAGAAGAACACCAGGTTCCCTGTACTACATTTGGCTCCACAGTTTCCAGCCAAGAAAAGGACAGTTAGTACACCAATTTTTAGGAACACAACCTTGAACTAACTGATATTTATGTACCTGAGGCAGTACTATGTCGTCAACAGTAAGTGCAGCAGCAGAGGCTATGTTGATTGCTTCCTCACCATGGGAAGTGAGATAGAATGAGATTCTCCCCTGCCTCTGAGCTTCATAGAAGATGTTATCCATGATCTGGAGGGTGACCATGTCACTGTACATTTTCAAAGCCACCTCCTCACTGACCTGACAACAGTGATGCACATACTTCAGAACAAAAGTATGTTTTGCAACTTGTTTAATGAATTATTCTCACTCATGGAGTGATGAGTGGTAATGTGGTATTACACCTCTTGGAATGTGCTACCAGATATAGTTCTGCCGTCATCATCAAGAACACGATAACAGTTGATCCTTTCCCTTTGCGACTCCGGCAGGAAGTTCATTTCAGCCACAAAAGAAACCTTTCCTCCAGGGAAATCCACTGCCTGCAGGGTAATAGCGATTATTTGGTGAACTGCATATATGTGGACAAATTGACCTGGGCATTGGTGATGAAAAAGAAATGGGTTCCATCAAATCGAAAAAGCACAGCAGGATTAGTCTCACACTGAAGTTGGAGCTAATAGCAAATTTACCTGGGCGCTGTTATCATTGGAGCGGTCGAATTGAAAAGCACGTCAGCAGGATTAGTCCTACATTGACCTTGGAGGTAATAGACAATTTTGCCAGGTTGACATGCAAATGGTCACCTTGACCAGACACGACCAATCCACTTATTGACACCGAAAGCACACTAAAGTATACAAGTAACATTAGCACACGTTTCTGAAGCCGTGTTGAGGCTACCAAATATGAGGACTCAAAATCACACCAACCCATTGACGCACCATCCTTATCTGCTTAGTTTATTACTTGTCAATTCTATCCACAATTGTCATGTGCTGGCCTTGAATTGACAACTTGGCTTATTGATGAAACTCGGCATCTCAGGGGAGAAAACCACAGATGCTGTGAAATAATGAAGGTAGAGGAAGAACAAAGCTACTGACAAATGGCACCAAACAAACAGAAAGTGAGAAAGGTGGTGCTATCTAATCATCGTTATCTTCTAGCTAATTGCTAAAATATTTTTTGGGAGCGTCAGTCTAAAGCATATGCAATTAGTAAATTACCTATCATGCCATCTAGACCGTACGAATGTACGATCGAGAAAATTCGGTATTTGGCACTCTTTAAAATTTGTATTTTGGTTACCTTGCCAATCTTCTATGATATACGAAACCATCTAAGCCAAAGTGGCAAATACCGAAACGTGAACTTTAAAAGTGTCAAATAACGAAAACTCCTGGATGATACGTTTCATCTAGAAGATAATTCTCATGATCATTAATTTATCCTTTAGACGCAGCAGCGATTATACTATCACGCAGCATGATGCACGTGCGCATATATACCTGATCACCGCCGGCAAGGCCATTCTCCGGCTCCTCGGCAGCTGCGGCGTCGGCGCCGCTACTTCCGGCGAAGAGCCGAACGGAGCAGAACCCCTGGCGCTGGTCCACAACCGCCGCCGGCGACCCAAGAACCGCCGGCGGCACTGAACCCAAGAACCACTGGTTGGGACCGCAGCGACGGCGAACTGGCGGCAGGAGCGCCGCCCTCGCGGCGGCTCGGGCCAACCTCGACGACGTCCTCGCCAGCCAAGCGGCTGCCATGTAGACGTAGTTATACGACTAAGCTGCTACAACTTCAAGAATTCTCCTCGCCCAATCCCAAATGGCGCTTGGGGACGGCGAACGCGCGGAGGAGCGTCGCTGCTCGATCTCTTGTAGGTGCTGGCGTTGGAATCGAGGAGCTGGACAGAGACGACGCCGACGAGGAGGCGGCGGAGGAGGAGAAGAAGCGAGGAAAGGGAAGGAGAGGGGGGAGACGAAGACGACAGAGCGAGTGAGTTGGAAAGATAAGTGCCCTGCCATCCGGGGAGGGAGCCAGGGAGGAGAGGAGCAGACGGGCACGGCTCGCTGGAGAGTGACGAGCAGCGGCCGCGGGGCCCAGCCGTCGGAGGAACCAACACTACGCGTGCCCCCGTGGCCTGGGTGGTGACCGGTGAGAGAGAGACGGCGGCGTCACCTCACCACCAGCTAGGAGAGAGAGAGAGGAGGAGCCACAGCACTCACAGCAGGTGACGAGCAACTCGTGTGTCCTATATGCAGCGAGAGCATCTCCGAAAACAACAGTGAAGTCGATTTTATGAATTTTAAGAAATTAATATGCCATGTACAGTGATAGCAAATAGACGATAAAGTTAGGCCTACATCTACAATAAATATTATTCCTTCTCCATGATTTCTTGCTATATCCTGAGTGTTAACCTTGCACCCACGATAGATTTTCGCCCCATTGGTGATTAACCGAGTATTTGTAATAGCCGAGGGTTATAAGTTGCACTTATGCTAAGTGAATCTCTGTACCGGGGATTGTTGTAATGGTTGATTGTTCTCCTTCTACCCGTCGAGAAGAGTACAAACCGTCGGGCACCTGCCGAGGGTCGGTAAAAGTTAGATTTCTAGCCGAAATAGTCTCTTAAATTAATATGACCCATCACCTTGAATGTAAAAAAAATATGATAACTTGTTAACTTTGTGTTATCTTTTTTTGCTGGAAACAATGTTAGATTATAATAAGAAAAGTTGTGAAATAACGGATGCAAGATGAGCTAAAGGCAGCAGGCAGAAACAGCAGCCTCAACTTCCCTGTTGTACACCGAGCCTCCTCGTACGCTTCTCCTGCCGCCCAGCACCCCGCCGGCGGCAGCCACCGCTCACCTGCCGCCGGCACTCCGCCGGCGGCAGCCACAGCCCAATCTCCCAGCTTGCACTCCCTCCCTGCTCCTCCTAATTTTCCCAGCAGCGCCGTAACTTGCGGCGGCTGCACGCCTAAAGGAAGAAGAGGGAGCCATCCATCAAGACCTCTCCCGAGATGCGCAGATCTGCTTCCTTGCGGTCCCTGGATTCGGCCTGCCGGCTATCCCTGGGCTGGTATGGTACGCCGGACAACTCATCGCCCAACTCCCAAAAGACCGGACGCACTCGGAGCCCAGATCTGGGACCGCCTTCACCAAGATCCGTCCTAAACTCGCCGCGGGTCGCCCTTGAGGCTGCAGAGGCCGTGTTCCCTCCCCCGGACTCCACAACCGTGCGACGCTGGCAACCAGGCCCCTCTAGGCTTGCCGGACGACTTGTGTTCCCAGCAAAGGAGGTTGGCGGGCGAATCCAAAATCGTTTGGGGCCGCGCTTGATGCCAGCTGATCAGGGCGCGGCAGGTAGCTTTCATTCCGCTAGCGGGGAGGGGTCCAGCAGGGGGGTTGCTCGTGCCTCCTTTACGCCGAATGTCTCCTCAGGCGGTGGTTGGCAGGAAGTTAAGGCCAAGCATTGGTGGCGGAACGACAAGAAAAAGCAGCAGCGCAAAACTGCAAAGCTTCCACACGCAAATCTTATCCTGAGAGCAAAGGGTCGCTGCTTCAGATGTCTCGCTTCAGACCACCGGGTCGCCCACTGCCGTGATCCTCCACGCTGCCTCCGCTGCCTCGCCTTAGGACACCTCGCCAGGAACTGCAAGAGCGGTCGCGCGACTTGGCGCCCGGGCACTCAGGGCGCGGCTCACAAATCCAAGATGTCTAGAGGGTCGCTGCCGCCTTCTCCGCCGGAAGAGCCTGCTCGAGACGTGGCTTCCTTGCCACCAGGAGATCCTTCTGTCAGGCCAGGTTCCATGGCAAGGTATGTTCAGCACTCCCGTGCCTCTGCCCAGGAAGAGCGAAATCTCTCCAAGTTAGCTTTACTCGTCTTCGATCAGAGCAATCAGCAGACTTCCACCCCGCAGCAGATCCTCAACTCCATTCACAATGGTTTGAACCTCAATTTGGGGGACGTCTCTGTTGCGTCCTTCAGGCATCGCATTTTCATAGCTAAATGTGCTTCTGAGTAGATCCGTGATTGTATTCTTTCTCTAAGTCCTTTACATGAGGCCGGTGCTCACCTAGTCTTCTCCAAGTGGTCTCGTCATGCTGCTGGAGACATTTCAACAGCAAGGTTCAAGATCAAAGTTTGTGTGGAAGGCTTCCCTCCGCATACCTGGAACATGGCCACGGCTCAGTCGTTATTCAGCAACTCGGGGACAGTTCTTGAGCTGGCTGAGCCAAGATCGGACAAGGAATTGGGGTGCCTCTGCATCTGGCTCTGGACCTCTGATAGCTTTGGAATTGCAAAAACTTCTGTGGTCCACATTCAAGAGCCACCGATTCAGCAGCAGTTGTCGGCCAGAGAGGTTGGTCTCAACTATAACAGAGAGGATTTTGCTAGAGCTCAGTGGATGGCGTACAATGTTCTCATTCATATTGACGAAGTGCTGGACTTCGAGCCGCGCCATATCACTAGAGGGCCAATTGGCGAGCAGGTGATTCCGGGAGAATGGACACCAAGAAAGTACTCTTATGATTGGGATCTCGGAGTTAGAGATGATGTGATACGCAGGAATACTGTCCCCTTGCGTGACCGTCTGCAATTTGGGCCGGATGATCGTTCCCCCTCCCCGCCTTCTTGGGGGGGACAGGGAGGAGGGCCCCGTCAGGGAGGCAACTCCCAGGGTCATGCAAAACTTGCACGCACCAGCTCCAGGAGAATCCAACACTTCGCCGGCTCCTCAAGCAACACTTCCAGGGATCATTCTGGTCACAGACATTCCTCTTACCGCGAGGTGGACCAAGTAGCCGGGACACCAGCAGGGCCTGTGTTGCCGCCAATTCAAACTTCTGGGTTGAGTATATCTGCCTGCCCAGCTCGGGCTGCCTCTGAACCAGTGGCAGCCTGCCCGGCTCGGGGCTTCTCTGAACCAGATATGTTCCCCCACCAAGACCTTAATCAAGTGGTATCAGCAGACCCAATGGTTGTCGAAGCCATGATCGAAACTGCTCCTCATGGGAAGTGCAGGACAGAGCATGATTGCTTTCAAGCTCGGGCCCTGCTGGTCGTGGCGACGCCAGCTTCCTCCACTTATGGGCCGCCTTTCTTGGGGTCTCCCCTTGTTCAATTTAACTTTTGTCACCGTTGCTAGTTTCGGTGGAGCTGCGGTTGCCTACTCTGTAATAGAACTTAAGAGCTTTGGTGTCTTCTCCCCTCGGCTTGGCGGTTATCCTATCGCCAACCGTATGATGCCTCCCTTAGGCAATCGATCCACCAGTTGGATGATGATCCACTGTTTAATTTATGGCCTCAGACATTTGTAACTCTCTGTCGTGGAATGTGAGGGGCCTAAACACCCCTGCTAAGAAAGCTGTCGTCAAATGCATGGTTCAAGGTTCCAAGGCCAACATTGTGGCCCTCCAGGAAACAAAGCTTCATGATATCGATTCACTCCTGGTGAGTGAAATGCTGGGCAGAGATTTTGCAAACAACTTCTGTTTTTTACCCGCACAGGGCACCAGGGGGGCATTCTGCTTGCATGCCATGAAAGCGTTTTTGGGATGACCTGCAAAATTGTGGGCGAATTCTCCATCACTGCCAAAATAACAAGGCTTCATGATGGGACCAGTTGGGATTTCACAACGGTATATGGACCTCAATCAGATGGTGATAAAAGAAGATTCTTGCAGGAGCTGCTATCACTAAGGCGGACGGTGGGTGCCAGATGGATAATGTGCGGAGATTTTAACATGATCACCAGCGTGAGAGAAAAAAGCTCAGCAACCAATATCAACTTGCAGCTAATGTATGAATTCAACTCCATGCTGCGAGCTTGTGGAATAAAAGCCATCCCTTTGTCGGGCAAGAGATTCACTTGGTCCAATCGTCGGAGGGTACCGATCCAAACAAAGATTGACCATTTCTTCACTTCGGCCGATTGGGATATCCTCTTTCCCTCAGCCTTGTTACATCCTCTGGCAGCTACGGTTTCTGATCACAATCCTCTTATCCTTATCGGAAACAGTCAGACAACCACCTTTCGAGGATTTCGCTTTGAAAATTTTTGGACCAAGCTACCTGGGTTCTTGCAGGTTGTTCAAGAAACTTGGAACCAACCAGTTGTCTCAGCGGATGCAATTTGGACAATTCACATCAAGTTAAGAAGGGTAGCCAAGAAACTTAGAGCTTGGAGCCGGGAAATCGTGGGAAAAATTGATTTCAACTTGGCTTTGGTCAATGAAATAGTACTTCGGCTGGACTGCGCGCAAGAGTTCAGGCCTCTCACAGGGCCTGAGACAGAGCTGGTGGAGGCTTTGCGCTGCAGAGCGCTTGGTCTCGCGGCCATTATCAGATTACGCTACAAATAGAGAGCTCGCGTCCTCAAAATAAGGGCGGGCGATGCCAATACAAAATTTTTCCATAGAAGGGTCACAACTAGGAGAAGGAAAAACCACATTCAATCCTTGTGGTCCACTGATTCCAACGAACAACCGCTCGATCATAACAGCAAGGCACATGAAATCTTCCAATTCTTCCAAAAAGGGATTGGCACTTGGGATCAGAGACAAGCCACACTCCACTGGCCGGCTTTGCATTTGCCGGAGATTAACCTCGATGATCTAGATGAGCCTTTCACAGAAGAAGAGATCAAAAGGGCGATTTGGAAATCCTCAGAGGACAGAGCTCCGGGGCCTGACGGTTTTGGGCCACTGTTTTTCAAAGTAGCTTGGCCAACAATCAAAGGGGACCTTCTGAAACTCTTCCAGCAGCTCTACCATCAGAGGACGCGTCGTTTTCACATGATTAACACTGCCCACATTGTTCTGCTTCCAAAGAAATCTGAGTGTTCCAAGGTCAAGGATTTTCGACCGATTTCTCTAATGCACAGTGTTGGCAAAATCTTCTCGAAAGTGCTTGCTGGCCGTCTATCTTTAGTCATTGATCAGCTTATCTCCCAAGAGCAAAGCGCCTTTATTAGAGGGCGGTCCATCCAAGACAATTTCTTAGCGGTGCAAGCAAGCATTCAACAAATGCACAAGAAGAAGACTCCAAGCCTATTTATCAAGTTAGACCTCCATAAGGCGTTCGATTCTGTCAGCTGGGCTTATCTTTTGGAAACTATGAGGGCTTTTGGTTTCAGCTCAAAATGGTGTAATTGGATTTCATGCATCCTGGCAACATCTAGCTCCCGTGTGCTACTCAACGGAATCCCAGGGGAGACCTTCATGCATGCAAAAGGGGTTCGGCAAGGTGACCCGCTATCACCGTTCTTATTTATTCTCGCTATTGAACCCATCAGGGCAATCATCATGGCTAGTGAGCAGCTTGGGTTGCTTAAACCGATGCCGTTAAGATAGAACCCTCTCCGAATATCCTTATATGCAGATGATGTGGCCATCATGGCAAATCCTGATGCTCGGGAGCTAAGCTTTATTTGGGAATCGCTGCAGTTATTTGGGGAAGCGGCCGGACTCAGGGTTAACAAGGAAAAAAGTGAGGTGTACGCAATACATGTGTAGCATGAGGACATGCAAGCACTCTTACAACCCCACTCAGTCATGGTAAAGGCTTTTCCATGTAATTACTTGGGCCTGCCTCTAAGACCCACTAAGCTCAAGAGAAGTGACTTCGAGGCTCTTGTCCACAAAGTCAAGGCAAAGCTACCGACTTGGGCAGGAAAATGGATCTCCAGGGCGGGTAGATTGGTCCTTATCAATTCAGTTCTCACCTCAACACTAGTCTACTTCCTATCCTGTTTTGAGTTACCAAGCTGGGCAATCAAAAAAATTGACAAAATTCGTCGTGGTTTCCTTTGGAAAGGACAAGAGGATTGCGGGGGCGGTCATTGCAGAGTTAGTTGGACAAAAGTTTGTTGTCCAAAAGAAATGGGTGGCCTGGGAGTTAAAGACATCAAAAAGATGGCCAGATCTTTGCGTTTGAGATGGTGGTGGCGCTCTTGGCAGCACTCTGGCCTAGGAACAGAGCCTCAAGATAATAAAGTGGATGAGGAATTATTCAACGCATCTACAAACCTGACCCTTGGAAATGGAGAAAAGGCTAGATTTTGGACCAGTGCTTGGCTTGGGGGCTTGTCACCAAAGGATGTGGCTCCGGATTGCCATAGGCTGCTTCCAAAAAATAAAAAGACCTCGGTCAGGCATGAGTTAACTCACAACAGATGGATGACAGTTGCTAGAAAAATCAGTAATATTCAACAATTACAACAATTTTTCAAGCTTTCCGCCCAAACCCTCAGTGTGATATTGCAGACGAACCACCAAGACACTGTCTCCTGGAAATGGACGCCTCATGGTCAATATTCAGCGGCTTCTGCTTATAAAATCCAGTTCTCTGGAGTGATAATGGATAATAATTTTCTTCGACTCTGGCAATAAATGCCGTTTCTTTGTCTGGTTAACTATGCATCACTCCATCCTAACAGCAGATAGGCTGCAGGCTAGAGGATGGCCAAATAATCTGATTTGCATGATGTGTGGCTTGGAGGTTGAAACTCAGATTCATTTACTTCACACTTGCCTATTTGCAAAACAGATGTGGAGGAGGCTAGCAAGCCTCTATAATTTCCCCTGTCAGGGTGAACAGGCGAATGATTTCGTAGCCATCTCCAACCATTACCGTAAATTTTTGACAAAGGACAAGTTCAAAGAGGCTGATGGGGCTCTAATCTACGTGTTTTGGAACTTATGGCTTGAGAGGAATTCCCGCATCTTCTCAAACAAGGCTTCTTCGGGGCAGCAAGTTTGGGAAAATGTAATGAGAGACATCTCGGATAGGAGATTAGCGTACCATGATCCTCCTTGAGTTCTAGTTTCACTTTAATTTCCTCCCTTTCTTCCTTTTTTTTGTTTGCCCTTGTGTAAGTAAACCTTTTTACCTCTATGAATACAAAGCTCTTTGCTTAAAAAAAAAAAGTTGTGAATTTTCTGTGTAAGGTTCGAAGAACCTAAAAAATGGTTTGTTTTTGCCCAGTTCTTTTCAGCTTAACAGCTTAACGACTTATCTACATTTGAAAACACATATGTTTTGAGTTTTTTAAGCTCGTTTTTTCGTTGTTTTAAAGGTGGGTTCTAACGCTTTAAAAGACAAGTCAAACGAAATGTATCCGAATCTCGAGACTACCTCGAGGTGCTCTCGAAGATCAGTCATTTCAGCCGTTCAGATCAGCTCAAAAGAACAGAGCCTAGCTAGGAAGTTAAAAAAAGGGATAGGATAAAAATGTTTTTCCCTAGCGAAAAAATTGTGTTCTGTGGTAGAAAAATGGATATTTTTTTCTTTCGTGAGTAATGGTCATAATTGTATGCGAATGCAGCGATAACATTTGCGTGCGTTTCTTATTTGTTGCGGAACGACCGATTCCACGATTGGCTATTAGGATTTTCCTACACTTCTTTTCCTCGATGCCACTACGGGTTACTCGGTTAGCTCCGTTAGTTCTAATCGTTAAAACTGTGTCTAAAATACCCTTCAATAAAAGATTTAAACTTTTAAAATTCTATCTCCTATAATTTTGACTCCAAATTAAGTGATCCAGTTTTTCTAATATACGTAAATATCATGTTCTACTTGTTCAAATTTCATATTTATTTATTTACTATTCTCTCCTCGTTTTCATGAGACATGATATAGGCACCATTAATTTTAAAAAGAGATTATACATCCCAAAATAATTTTAATTCACTTCTAAACATGAGTACGCATAGTTTACAAATCTCAAATCCATACAAATTTTTACCATAATTTTGTATTTTTTAATACTTTTTAAGAAATTTTCTATTTTGTAACATAGACATAATCGCCTTTACGCAACTATATCATGGTTTTACCAATAAACGATAACATTGAAGGGAAGAAGTTTAATAACCAATGCCCAATAGGCAATGGTAAACCATAAGTTAAAAAACATTGAATAATAAAATGGGACAGTTAAGCCCCGATGGCAAATAATGGATTCTCTTGTAGAATTTAGGCATCACAACGTTTCCAGATGCTGCGCTCAAATCGCACGAGCGTACTTCCCTGAATACAGCAGCCATATGCCTGCCTACACAAGTGTTTAGTCACTCTGTCAACGTGTTGCAATCACCTATCACCCAAAAAAACAGAGCAACCAAATTACACCACGGTTGATTGTTGAGCTTTGGAAGGTGAGCGCACAACAGAAGTAACAATTCCATCGATTGAACCCAGCTGATCACTGTGCTCGCGTGCTTCCTGAAAACAACAGTTGAGCTCACACGTGCCCTCCATATTCAACCTTCAGTGGACGTGCTAGCGTCTTCCGCTTTCGATCTTATATAACCCAAACTTCTCAGCTTCTCTACCAGCTTCCTCTCCGCAGCAGCCTGAAACCACGTCTATGAGATACAAAACCTCGCAAGTGGTAATCACCCAAAAAGGAAAGAGATGAGCTGATGAGCAATTACCTCGAGCATGGGGCTGTCCTTTGGGATGTTGCACGCGAGAATTATATTTAGACCTGTCTTCAACACTGAAACAAGAGGAGATATGATAAGCTTGATTTTCTTTTTATGTACTGCTGTGGTCAATGTAGGACATTACTGACAAATATATTACCTAAACGGCGGGCCATGCTTGATCCAGTGTTATCCGATGTTCCTCCACGTACAGAGGTGACACTGACACCATTACCCTGCAACAACAGTGAAGAGGCAACATGGTAAGAGGATGAGATTCTAGAGAAATAGATGTGCACCAGTTTTTTAATAATACACTGCTTGTTACCGGTCGAGTGGTTGCAGCAGCATATAAATGGCCAAACTTTGCAGTATTGCATCCAACCCATGCATAGATCTGCATGAAAATAAAAGAAAAACAGATAACTCAGATATTTGCTGCAGTATACATTATACCAACCACAGCACTGGTATCATCGGGTAGAGTAAACAAACATTACTAGATTGAGATTCAAACAAAATATTCATCCAAATCGCTCTTCATCCCTAACATAAGAACGCAGTCATGTCCCCCGTTTCATTCTCACAAAATGAAGTCAACAAATAGTACCATAAGCATTTTTCCATCATAATCATGATACATCAAAACTATGTGGAGCAAAGATAACTTTCATGGGGAACAAACAAAAGCTTAACCTATATAAATTAATGATTACAACGAAAAAATGCCTAAAATAGCATAATTTATGCCATGAGAATACATAGAACTTCATATTCCGATCCACTTGCTTTACTAACTGATAATAGAAAGACATTAGGTATGACATCTTCCTTTGATCCTAATTATGTTATCCAAGGCTTTTAACATGTTATCCACAACCTCGACAGTGCCTCACACTAGAGTTTTCCCTTTGATTACTCTGTTATCTTTATAGAGCTCATTGAACAGATTAACGGTATCAGAGCAGAATAGCAGATACGCTTTTACAGAGAATTCATTTTCATGTGCTTTGCTTGAATGACATTTTGATGCATATTATGAGGCAAGGCAATGTTGGGAGGCAAGGGCACACAGACCAAGCAATGTCACAACTCTCAATCAGTCAATTTTCACATGCATAACCAATTAACCAATATGAGGCATTATCTATCCAACAAATTAACCAAACAACCATTCAAATCCTAGATGGAATGGTGACAACGAGTCCATTTGCAATCTACAATTTAAACAGACTCAGTCTTGTTGGAGCCACGAACCCTCGCGTACCTGCTTAGAGAACCTTATTATCTGAAAATGAAGCGTGACGTCGTGCAGGTCCTCCGTGAAACAAGTGACCTGCACACCGCCCTCCATCGGCGGTTCCACCGCGCGGGCTCCCATGGGTGTGCAAGGGCGGGGATCCCCGGTGTACCTCAGCTGCAGTCGCCGGAGATGTTGAGGACGGCTTGCCCGGTCAAGCAAAGCTAGAGAGCTAGATGGGGGCGGGTCTGGGTAGGCCGGAGACGAGGGCGAAGCTGGCGCCGGCGGGGACAAGGAGCCAGGGACAAAGCGGCGAGGACGAGGCGCGTGGAGAGACAGGGACGGGACAGCGTGGAGGCGCTGCCGGCGAGGGACGAGGAGCCGTGGAGGAGGCCCAGCGAGGGGGAGAGACGGATCTGGGAGGGGGAGGCGGAGGCCGTGGGGTGGTCGAAGGCGCCACCGGCGAGACGGTCGGATCCGGGACCAGGAGGGAGTCGGGCTACAGGCGCAGGCGTTTGGCTTCGTGCCGGAGTCGGACTCATATCGCCAGGTCTATCAAGTTAGGCCCTTTTTTTGGTTTCAGATTAAGGAATAATTTGTTAATTTCTATAAGTCAGATAATGTAATAATTTGTATTCGTTTTTATGTCGTTTTAAATATTTTCTTTTAGAGTTTGTAGAATATTTTTTTATAATTGTTTAACCCTTTAAGACGTCTTTCTAGGCGTCACAACATTTTAATATTAAAATTTTCAGCAATTTTCGGCTAAACAAAGAAGGCCTATGTTTTAGTGTTTGAAATTCAAGCAAAATCTACTTGAGACAATTTCTTTTTAAAAAATTATAGAAATCATGAGAATATTTTAAAAACAATGGCATAATAATTCTAAAACAAACAAATCAATTGAATTTTGGAGAAAAAGAATTGTGAGGCTGAACTTTTGGGCTGATCTGAATGGCTGAACAGCTGAACGGCTGAAATGACTGAACTTCGAGAGCTTCTCGAGATAGTCTCGAGATTCAGATCCATTTCATTTTACTTGTTTTTAAAACGTTAGGACCTACCTTCAAAACAACGAAAAAACGGACTCAAAAAACTCAAATTATATGTCTTTTTAAAAGTAGATAAGCCGTTAAGCTGTTAAGTTGAAAAGAATTGGGCCTAAGTACGGAGAGAACTAGAGTGCAGGCCGGTGTTTCGATCGTAGATCTACCTGTCGAGGCGGGGCAACGATCGTGATTCGTGAGAAGAGAGCGATGTGGGGAAGTGAGGGAAGAGGAAAGAAAATAGTCCACTCATGCATGTACACCGGCGAAGGATTGATAACATTTTTTTTCCCTTTTTTATTTCCTAGCTATACTTTTTTTTCAAACCAGTATATCATTATTGACTTATTTCTAATATCTTAGACCATATTTCATAAATGTTAGATACTAGCTGAGTCTACGCGTCCGTGGCACGCCGAGCGAAGCGATGGTTGCAATTACGGTTTACGTGATCCGTAGACATGGTGGTGAATGTCAATAAGAATTGTGTGTTCGTTAGTTTAACGGGTCATAAGCGTGTTTTTGCTGACCGAAGGAGGACCGGCTGGACGAAAGGCGATCTCACGAAGAAATACCACCGAGTGTGCCGGTGGTTCTCTGGGTGATGACTACGACAGTGAGTAGGAGAGTTCATTGTGATTGCGCCCATAATCAGACTACTAGGGGTATGTGTTTTGACCACTACGCCAACAGCGACAATGGGTGCGTGGTCATTCTGTTCAAGCATGGGAAGCACAACGTTGCTAGATTCATTAGCAGCGGCTCCCCATAAGGTGAATTGAAAAGTTTCCCTATCGTTGCACATATGAAAAACTGAAAGACTCAGCGTTAACACATGAGACATACAACCAAAAAAGATTAATCTAGGAGGCTACAACATAACAAACCTGTCGTCTGTGATTTCTATGTCGCGAACATCGGTATCAGCGCCCCTTGCTTCTGTAATTCTGCCCGGTCGGACATAGCTTACTATTCCTAAAACATCTAGATGTCCATATAAATAGCTTAAACTCTTTCTTTCAGTATCGCCCTAGTATTTGAATTCGCAATGGACAATTTGCAGAATGTACAGAGCAACGATATACAAAAGAAACAAACCTGATAAGAAGGTGAAATTGTCTTTGTTCGATGAGAGCTCCTCAAAGGGATGGAGTGTCCATACATAGAGCGGGAAATCTTGGGGCGCCGGCGTGATGGGTGTGGCCATCGTGAACCTAGTGAATCTAGCCATAAGCTGTGAAGTAACTGTCTTGTATGTGGCCTTTGCATCAGCGACCTAGAAACGATAGCCGTATAAAATACCCTCCTCTGCTAGTGTTGCGCCTAGACAATGCCGGCATTCGAATGGAACTCGAGCATGCATGGATCCTCCCAAGGGATAACAAAAAATTGGTCATGGAAAAATAAAGACGGAGACACCAAAGCAGGAAATCCACATAACTGCTCATCCACCATGACCATATCCAAGGGCTAGTTGGCTGGAGAGACATCAACAACGGGAAATGTAGTGAACCGTACCAGCTTGACGCGGACAGGCCGCGTGTTCAAATGTGGCGTGACATCCTTGAGCAAAGCGTAGTTCATCTGCAGTATGTAACACAGCCGGACACAAAGAGCATAAGATATCCAAACATTGAGCAATATAATAGCAGGTAAGACGCTGTAAGAAAAACACGATAAATCATCATCCCTCCGTTGCAAGGGAAGATAGGAATGAGAAATAAACGCACACGTAACAAACACACCATGGAAACAACGACATTGATAGTAGCGAGCCATGGCGACCGAAACCGAGGGCACATCCACAGGACGCACGAAGTAATAAGCAAGTGCACTCCAAATCGAGCTTGTCGACAGGAAGAACGAACGCTTGGAAAAACGATACAGTCGCATATAACAGGTCTTTCGAAACACTGGTGAAAACGGCTGCCCATTTTATTGCGGAAACAGCCAGATGTCGACCCGCCACAGCAGAAGACCGACACGCCCCATAACACGCGTCGACAACATAGTCTCGCAACGCACAACACACACGCGAGAGGGTCATGCATGGTACAATTAATGAACAGCATATCACGAAAGGCCCATCATGCTGCATGTTGAACCATAATCATGGGATGGCTGCTTAGCAGGCTCATAAATCACAAAAACGTTGGAAGGGGGAGGTAACTCGGGACAGCAGCCCATTTAGCCTTGGCGACGGGCAGATATCTATGACACTACGTGTCTATGTTCCAATCCCGTCGTGTTGAAAGGGCAACCACGTGTCGACCGAGAACGATCTAAACACGGCTTTATACTATTTATTGATTATTTAGCATTCTACTTTAATAACCTAGCAAATTGATTGAGTACTATTCTTCTCTTCCCCCTTGAAACAAAATAATCCTGTATTCACATGGTCGTGTTGATCTCACCATGGTTGCCACTTAGGCCTCGTACATTTTAGCTTTCCGTAGTGTAGCGTAGCGTTTCAGCAAAATCTAAATGCCTTTAAAGAGAGATTTAAATATTGTAAAAAAATAATTTAAAAATAGTTTTAGAATCTTTAATAGGACTACTAAAAACCTAAGAAAAATCATTACAAATTATTGCACCAAATAGGCTATATAAAAAAGATAAATTTTACTGAAACACTACACTACACTACACTAAGCTAAAATGTTAGGCCTTAGTATCATCTATCCGGTGATTAGTCAATATTGCGTGGTTATAGACTATATATTTACGAAATTGATCCCTATCAATAGTTTGAAAATAGATGAAATCATCCCGGTCAATGTGTTTACACTAGTAAATAACTAGATTTATATATTTATATATGGTTCGATGTTATAAAAACAATCTAACCTACAAAATTTATACACTACTTTGGCACATGCCTTCGTATAGTCTCTTATGTATACCTTTTTTTCTAAATAAACTATATCATCTAGAGCAACGTATCCAATGCAAATGCCCATTGTGTGCTAACATGCTAACAACAGATCTAGACCATCGGATCCATCAGAGGCGGCCTAAATCTAAAGAGGTGTAAGCTATTTTTCTCACTTAAACACTTTTACGAAAACCCTCTGGCTTTCTAAATGAAAAGGGGTTTACACCTTTTAGATCTAGGCCACTCTTTATGGATCTGATGGTCCAAATCTACTGGTAGCATATTAGTATCGTCTAGTTGATTGTTGTTATTAATTAACCTAAAATATATATGTACAGCGCGGGTGCAGGACGCGCGGGCAGGGATCGATTTGGCGGCTCGGCTGTAGAGTCTAGAGCGAGTGGATGGCCCTGGCCTCGCGGATGGCCTCCGTGATCTTCCGCGTCGGCTCCTCGTACAGCATCGCCGGGTCGTCGAAGCGCGCGGCGAGGCTGGGCTCGCCCAGGAAGGCGCGGAAGGTGTCCGCCACCGAGCTGGACAGCGACCGCAGGTTGTACCCGCCCTCCAGGAAGAAGACGCACCGCCCGCCGCACAGCTCCGCCGCCAGCGCCCTCACGCCCGCCGCCAGCATGTAGAACGTCGCCGTCGTGAACTGCAGCCCCGCCAGCGGGTCCAGCGCGTGCGCGTCGTACCTGATCAGAGAACAAGAAGAGCAAGAGATGATGAGCCCGTTGAGCTCTTGCATTGCATGGACGTCAGCGATTCAGCATGCACCGTCAAGATTCAGAAGCTAACGCCGTGCTCTGTATTTCTTAACCAGTGGAGTATGCATGTTCCTGATCTGAAGAATATATGCAGTGTCGTTACCCGGCTGAAACGAGGATGATATCGGGCCTAAATCGCTGCGCCGACGGGGCGATGACCTCGTCGAATGCGCGCCTCATCGCGTAATCGCCGGAGCCACCGGGGAGCGGCAGGTTGAGCGTTGTGCCTTCACCGTTGCCCTGACCGACCTGGTTGATCTTGCCAGTTCCAGGATAGCTCCCGAGCTACACCACACGCACCACCAAGTTCAGGAAAGAATGACTGCCATGGCAAAAATAACCTAGCCCCATCCCCCAATTTGTCCTAGGATATGGCTGGCGATAGCAAACAAACCTGATGAGTCGAGAGGAAGAAGATGTCCGGGTCGTCATAGAAGGCGTCGCATGTGCCATTGCCGTGGTGGACATCGAAGTCTATGATCATGACCCGCCTCAGTCCGTGCTGATGCTGGGCGTGCCGAGCTGCCACCGCGATGTTCCCGAAGACGCAGAAGCCCATGGGACCTTCAGGGACGGCATGGTGTCCTGGTGGCCTTACCAAGGCAAATCCCAGCGGTGGATTTGGCCCGAACTTTGATGCTGCAACCTAGTAAAATATGTTATGATTCTTGGGAGACCAGCACTGCAACGGCAGGCTTGATGAATCATAAAAGTAGCAAGCAATTGCAAAACCACCAAAAAAAAAGAACCGAGAGAGAGCGTTAATTAATTACCACTGAATCAACCAACGCAAGTCCGGCACCAGCTGCAAGAAGCGATTCTTGGAAAGTCTGCACAAACATATTGGAACTGCTTAAAAACTGATATGTAAAATCTTCTGATTCTAATTTATATGTTAGAATGAGAGAATGAGTCATCTATTATTCCAAACCCTAGAAGGGTGGTAATATAGTAGAGTACATGGGCCTCTAGATGGGCCTGATACATGGGCTCACACACATACTCCAACACCCCCCCGCAGTCTGAACTACCGGCGCAGCGGAGTTTTAGACTGGTGAAGAAAGAAAACACACACAGGGCCAAACCCCCCCCCGCAGTCTCAGCACTAGCCACTACAGATGTTGAGGCTGGAACGGAACTCGGAGAAGGTCGAGGAAGGCAGTACCTTGGTGAAGATGTCGGCAAACTGGGAGGTGGTCGGGACGTGGAGAACCCGAACATCGCCGATGGCGACTCTGTCGTGAATGAAGTGCAAGTCGATCTCCACATGCTTGGTCCGCTGGTGCTGAACCGGGTTGGTGGAGAGGTACACCGCGCTGACGTTGTCGCAGTAGACGAGCGTGCTCGGCGAAGCGGTCGTGAAGCTCACCAGAGCTGCCGAAACCAGAAGCCTCCGCCACACCGCTGGCGACAAAGACGGTACTCCGCCGGCACTGAGCGGAGACAACCGCCGCCGCTTGACGACCAGAGACAAGGTTGCGGCCAAGAAGACGGCGAGCGGGAGGTGGAGCGCCGAGTGTCCGGACACCGGCCGGGCCGGCGTCGGTGTAGACGACGAGGTCAGTGGAGGAAGACCGGTGGAGAAGCAGGCCGTGGTCAACCGTGCCACGGAGGTAGCGGAGGATCCTCTTCAGCGCAGTGAGGTGCGGCTCCCGGGGATCATGCATATGAAGACAGACCTGCTGAACTGCATAGGTGATGTCCGGCCGGGTGAAGGTGAGGTATTGCAGGGCACCCGCAAGGCTCCTCAGAGGCGAGGGTCAAGAATCGGGGACCTCACCTCGGCAACTTGGCCTGGTGTCAATCAAGGTGGAGCAAGGGTTGCGGTCGGTGAATCTCGCCCGCTCAGATATCGAGAGCATATCGCCGTCACGCGAGGAGAAGCCCGGAAGGACGGGGCTCAACAGTGACACCCAAGAAGTGGTGGAGCACACCAAGGTCCTTCATAGCAAACTCCTGCTGCAGAGAGGTGATGATGCGCTGAAGCAAGTGCTGACTGGAGGCTGTGAGCACAATATCATCCACATAGAGCAGCAGATATGCAGTCTCATCCCCGCAGCGGTAGACGAACAGAGAAGTGTCTGACTTGGCCTCAGTGAAACCCAAAGTCACCAGGAATGTGGCAAACCGAGAGTACCAAGCCCGAGGAGCCTGCTTCAAGCCGTAGAGAGACTTGTTGAGCCGGCAGACCATCTCAGGGCGAGCCGGATCCACAAACCCCGCCGGCTGGCTGCAGTAGACTGTCTCAGTCAGAGTGCCATGCAGAAACGCATTCTTCACATCCAGCTGATGCACAGGCCAGGAGCGGGAGAGCGCCAGTGAGAGAACTGTGCGCACTGTAGCAGGCTTCACCACTGGGCTGAAAGTCTCATCATAATCCACGCCGGGGCGCTGTGTGAAGCCCCGGAGAACCCAGCGAGCCTTGTAGCGATCGAGGGTACCATCCGCTCGCCGCTTATGTGTCCAAATCCACTTGCCAGTGACCACGTTGCAACCAGACGGACGCTGCACCGTGTCCCATGTCCGGTTGGCAAGAAGGGTCGCGATTTCGCCCATCGCGCTGGCGCCAAAGAGGATCCGCCAGCGCCACGGACGGAAGAGGGTATCGAGAGATCCGGCTCGGCGGGCGGCAGAAGAGGATCTCGACGAAGAACACCACCGCTGTCGCGTCACCACGGGTGAATATGACGAGGTCCCAATGGAGGACGGCGGGCGGTACATCGACGGCTCGTCGCGAGCCTTGTCTTGGGCATGGCAAGGCGGCTCGCGGAGGAGACACCGCCAGCCGTGTGTCGGCGGCGGCGGCGCCGGGCGGCGCGGTAGACGCGCGACGGGCCGGGCGAAGGCGGAGGCGCCGAGGACGACGGAACTCGAGGCAGCGCGTGGCGCAAAGAGAACCATCGGCGCGCGGCTCGGCGTGAGGCGCCGCCACGTGTCGATGGCGTGGTGGCGCCGACGATCGTGGTAGACGCAAGACGGCCGGGCGAAGCGCGTGGAGGTGTCGGAGACGGTGCTACGGGCCGCGCGTATGGCGCAGCTGGCGCCGGTTCCTCGCGGCCCAGCTGAAACTCCTGTGGCAGCGTGGCGCAACAGAGACCACCGGAAGCGGTGTCAAGATCAGAAAACACGCCGCGGAGAACTCCGCAGAAGACTCGGACAAGGGTGGTGAACCACCGGTCGGGCGGAATGCGAGACTCAACGAGGTCGGAGCGGGAGTGGAGGTGGTGGAGAAGGAACCACTCGTCGAAAACAACGTCTTGGGAGACGAGGATCCGACGAAGTGAGGTCAGCAGCGGTACCTTTGTGGTCGTGAGTAACCAAGGAACACACAACGAAGTCGAAGCGGGTGCCGGCTTGTGAGGAGTCAGAATGAGGTGTTAGGTAACACGCACACCAAGACACGGAAGTGATCGAAGCGAGGAGGGTATCAAGAGAGCGTGGTGTGGAGTGGGAGCCGGGGGCAGGCGGAGGTAGGCGGTTGAAAGGGTAGGTAGCAAGGTGGAGACTCTCGCCCAAAAGCGAGGTGAGAGAAGCTCGAATGTAAGGGTCGCGCGATGACATCGCTGCAAAGCGAATCATCCGCCACCTTGCCGCTCGAGGGAGGTATAGGAGACGGGACATGCGCACTGGACACCGCGAGACAGAAGGAACGGAGGCGTTGTTGTCGAACTCACGCCTGTTGTCACATCGGACGGCCTTAATGGTGAGGCCGAATCGAGTGGACACCTGCGAAGAAGTGGAGATCGTGGTGAAGGCCTCGGACTTAGCGCGCAAAGGAAAAGTCCAAGAATAATGAGAGAAATCATCAACCATCACCAGATAGTACTTATAGCCGTAAATGCCGAGTATGTGAGAAGTCCACAGTCACGATGAACAAGATCAAAAATATGAGCCGCATGTGAAGAAGAGGTAGGAAAAGGAAGTCTAACATGACGCCCAACCGGCACAAGATGACAAAGATGCTCATCAAGAGTCCTAGTACAAGTAACATCGTCTTACGACTAAGCCGAGCTAAAACGCCCGTGCCGGGGTGGCTAAAGCGGCGGTGCGGTAGTGGAAGAAGTGGTGGCGAAAGCAATGGACGAAGAAGTGGAAGATGATGCACCAAGAAGGAAGCCAAGAGTGTAAAGGGGCCCGTCTTTGTCACATCGAAGGAGCGGACGCCGGAAGCCAAATCCTTCACCAGAAGACCAAAGGAGTCAAATTCGGCGTAATGAATTGTCGGGCTGTAAATTGGTGAATAGAAAGAAGGTTATGAACTATGTTGGGGCAACAAGAACATTGGGAAGACGAAAAGGATCATGGGTGCTCGCACTCCACCTGGTGACAGAAGACAAGAACCATTGCCGACCATGATGGAAGAGGGCAAGAAGGATGGGGAGGTCGGATGGAGGAAAGTATACCGTCCGTCCGTGGTGTGGTGGTAGGGCACCAGTCACCCACCCACCAGTCTCGATCGGTGGTGTCACCAATGGTCTTGAAGGATCGAAAGGAAGGCTGCTCGTCCCACCGGCAGCTGTGTAGGAGGAGGCGGTCGCAGCACCGGTGGAGCCCAGGCCGGCGGTGTGGGGTGCTGCGCCAGCAGAGGAGGAGGAGCCCCAGCGAACATGGCCGCCGGCTGCTGCTGAGGTCGAGGTCCCCCCCGGTGGCCTGGAATGGCCACATCGAGATGCGCCCGGACCATGGGTTGGCGATGGCCAGCGAAGCACGCGGCAGAGGTAGGCGTGCTTCTCGCGACCGCACCACCCCGCCTCCCGGCGACGACGCCCATCACACGGCCCTCCACTTCGCTTGGCCCGTGAGGAGGACCGAGCGATGAGGGGCAGTGGGCGGTGGTGCTCGTGGAGCGGCGACGAGGGCCGTAGGCGAGAAGACCCCGGCGTAGCCTTGGTGATCTCCTCCAGACAAGATCGCCCGAACTCGCGGGAAGGAGGAAAGAAGCGCTGCCGGGCGATCCATGTCCGCAGTGGCGAAGCTGCCGCTGAGGCCCGCAGATATCGAGACCAGATCCGGTCCTCCACCGCCACCAAGGTCGTGAAGAGCATCGGCCATGTTTTCATCCGCCGGCAAGATTTACCAACGGAGAGGTCACCTCGCTGGTGGCGGAAGGTCGCGTCGAGTGAAGAGCGCGGCCCTCGGCGTTGCCAAGGAATCGACCGGGGCGAGGCCAGTTCGACGCAGCAGCGCCACCGTGGTTCGGACGATGTCCCGAGATCGAGGAGAGCGCCCCAACGATTCAGATAGGCGACGCTGTCGAGACGCCGCCACGCCAGGACCGAGCCGCGACCGGCGGTCGAGAGGACGTGGTCGCCGAGCGTGAAGCGGCGGCGCGAGAGGACAGTCCCGCCAGCCCGTAGGAGGACAACGCAGGTCGAGGACGACGGGACCAGGCCGGATGTTCGACGCCAGCAGCCTAGAAAGTGGAGCTGGCGACCATCGTGACGGCCGGATCCGTCCGGAGAACGCCGGAAGCGGGCGGGCGGGTGGGAGGAGGGCGGCGGCAATTTCGATTAGAAGGAAGGATGGTCAAGGTCGGTGGAACGGAGAGGTGGAGCTCACGGCGAGCGCGGCGAAGCAATAGCATCGCCGCGCGCGCCACGCCTTAAACAAAATGGGCGGCGCGACACGCTCTGCCGCCGCGCCTCGCACTTAGGCGGCGAGGCGTCGGCGGCGAGATCCCTCATTGGCGAAGCTGCTTGCCAGCGATATCGGCGGCGAGCGGGATCACGAGCGCGAAGGCGAAGCGGGCCGGCGGCGGCGGTAAACACGGCCAACAGATTTAGGCCGCGCCACCACCGGATCGAGGCGGCGAAGCGCAGCGGTTTATGGCGACGGCAGCGGCCATGGCAGCGGCGACCTCGGCGCGGCCCGACGACGGGCAAGCCGGCGGCGCTGGCCATGGCAAGGCTGCGGCCTCGGCGCAACCAAGGCGGTTAGAGACACCACGGCACCGCCAGCAGCGGAGCCAGCGGGAGAGGCCAAGCGAGGCCGAGGAGAAGCGGCGCCAGGGCGGCGGCGGCGGGCATGGCGGCGCCAGCGGCAATGGCACAGGGCAATGCAGCGGCAGCGCCCCACGCTGAAGTCAAGCAAGGTTGGGAGTGCACAGCAATGGTCACAAGCGGCGGACGCGCATGAGGACGGGAAGAGGAGGAGGAGGAAGGAAGAGGAGGAGGGTGGGGAAGGGCCGGCCATGGCGGCCGTCGGCTTTGGGCAAGCAAGGCAAGGCGCTAGGAGGAGGAGAAGAGGAGAGGAAGGCTGATACCATGTTAGAATGAGAGAATGAGTCCTCTATTATTTCAAACCCTAGAAGGGTGGTAATATAGTAGAGTACATGGGCCTCTAGATGGGCCTGATACATGGGCTCACACACATACTCCAACATTATAGACAATATCAATAAATGGGTGTGAAGTATGGAACTATCCGTGAATTGTTTAACTCCAACAAAAAAAAAATCATCACTCATTTTTAATAAAGAAAATGTAATTCTAAATTTGTTGTCATAAGTAATTCTATATGCTGCTTCATTAGATCAAAAGTTTAGCCTAATGTTACATTGAACTTATTATAAAATACCTACAACTTATTAGGTGGTACATTTATGGATGAGAAGCCCTATACTGTTTCTGATTTCCACAATTAGGCACTTGAACTAATTACAAGCTTATATATGCATCTCATGAATTCCCTGAGCTAAGAATTATCTCATATATCTAGATATCTGTAGGACACAAGTCGAGATGGACAGTTTTTGCAATTTTATGAAGGCCTGACCAAATTTTCCCTTCATTTATAGATGAAATGTGTGATGGCACATTTGTTAAATAGCATAGTGCATTTAAGATCACCAACATTTAATAACAAAAAGAATGAAAAAAAAGAACATTACAGTTTCTGTAGCATATGTTGGGCCAGTTCCTTCAATGAATATCAAACCTTCAGCTGAAGCCCTACTCATAGCCTGCAACCATGACCTCTCAAAATAAATTGCAGCCACATACCAAAAAACTTTAACCCTTCAAGTAATTTTATTATAAAAAGGTAATGAAAATAAACAATGCCCCAATTCTCTTTTCCCAAAAGACAGAAATACAACAAAACAGCTTTATGATAATACCTTTTCAAGTCCAGTGATGTAAGTCCTTGAATGAACTCGTGCAACATCATCTAGTGAAGCTGGGTAGAAATTTTGAATTTCGAGAACCTGTGAACCACGATGCTGAACACAAAACTTATAACATGTCAGCTAAGCACAAGAGCACATGTTGAAAATCATTTAATTTTTCGATGAGATGCAATATTGGTAATATCAGCCAGAACTACTCATCAATCGGACGAAAAAAACAACTAATTCTTCAAATTAAGTGAGCTAACACAATGTACTCTTTTCTTCTTCTTTTTTGACATGCAAGATTTTTATGTTCTAGAAAAATTAGTTATATACGTTCCAGCTTGAGGCTTCTAGAATAACCAACATGTCATTGTCCACTGAATGTGCATTAACAAAATTTACGGTTATGGGAAGTACAACATGAAGGAGAAAGGGCATTCTAAGAAGCATAACAGGTCAAAGTAGTTTTGCATGTATACCTTGGGAGTAAGCTCCAATTCCTCAAGAGCATTAACTATTGCAGGGACTCTTTTGTTAGATTCTGGATGTGCGTCCTGAATACCCCAAAATTGATATTTTCATGACATAAATAGATGAGGAAACATGATGAATCATGACTATGTGATACATTTTTTTTCTTAGTAAGAGAGTGACAAAAGCATGGTTCTAATCAAACAGATAATGTAACCTTGTAATATGAATGTTTAACACAAGATTACTTCATAGTGTTAGTTATTACAAGTACAATCCAGAAAAAAAACATAGATAAACTTGACCTATTTGCTTTCAAAGACAACTTTATTCTTCGCAGCTCAATTGAAGGTTACTATTGTTGTGTTACATTTATATATTTGATAGTATGGATAAAATAAAGTATTATTTGAACATTAACAAAAGAAAGTGAAAACCAGAACCAAGTCAAACATTCCATTTTGTACAGAAAGTCAGAAATCCAGTATCTGACTCCTAATGATTTTTCCAAAAGAAAGAGCACTGATCCATTTGATTATAGTCAAACATAACCAAGATGATAGAGACAGACAAAAAAGGTAAAACAGGCTGCTTCTCTCATATTTTTCATGTTTACTTGTCTCCCTAGAAGTGAAATGCACTCTTCAATATTGTTAGGAAAATGTTCTGCTGCAATGTAAAAAGTCCATAGCCAACTGAGTTAATGCACTCTTCAATATTGTTAGGATGCCCTTTTCATCAGTGTTAATATTTGTTAAGCAGTGTATTGCTAATACCTGTACATATACATTTAGCATTAATATATATATGAAAAGGAACCCCCCCTAATGGGTGTGGCTTCCCCCAATCTCTCTCTCTCTACATGGTTTCAGAGCACTAGAGATCTAGGGTTCCCCTGTTCCCCACCCCCCCCGCCGCCCCCTCCCTCCCAAGCCTCCTCCTCCCCGAGAGCCGCCGCCAAGGCCTCCCCGAGCCTGCCCTCCTCCCGGAGCCCGACGCCCACTCCGAAGCGCCCGCACAGGCCTCCTCCTCCTCGAGCTCCGTCGCCATGAGCCCTCCCTGGCACCGCCGCAGGCTCCTCCTCCCGGCGCCCGCCACCGCTCCTCCCGAGCCCGACGCTTTCTCCGAAGGCCGCCCGCCGCGCCTCCTCCTCCTCGAGCTCCGCGCTGAGCCTCCTCGGCGCGCCCTGCCTCCTCCTCCTCGAGCCCGCCGCCAAGGCCCTCGAAGCTCCTCTCCCAAGCGCCACCGCCTCAGGCCTCCTCGAGCCCGCCGCCGCCGCGCTCCCCGAAGCTCCTCCGTTGCCATGGCGACATCCAAGACCACCGACGCCTTATAAGCGGCTCCACCTCGCTGCCGGTGACGCCACAGCGTCTGTCTTCTTCAACGCCACGCCACTGCCGCCGTGAAGTCGCGACGTTCGAGTCACCCCGACTTGAAGACCCCTAACTACACCAAGTGGGCGCCGTTCTTCAAGTCCATGTGCGGCAAGTTTGGCCTCAAGACCCACATCGATGGTACTGCTCCTCCTCGCCCGATGATCCTCGGTGAGAAGCGGCGGATTATCGCGTCCGCATTGGTTGTTTGGTTCGTGGCGGATGATGTTCTTGACATCGCCATGGATCAAGAAACGCACCGCACGAGATCTTTGGGTGGCCATCAAGAATTGTTTCAGCTTAACAAGGGACGCGGCGATCTTCTTGAGCCACGAAGTTTCACTCGATGACTCGATGCGATCTCTCCATCTCGGACTATTGCCAACGCACGAAGACCACCGCCGATGCCCTTCGTGGCGCTCGGTCATGGTGTCGGGACTCGCAGCTTTGTCCTCAATCTCCTCCGCGCCTCAACCCCAAGTACTCCAACACCGCCGATGACATCGCTAACGCACTCGTCACTCCTTCGCTCGTCAAGGCCCGCTCCATGCTAGTGCTTAAGGAACTTCGCCTTGCCAACGAGGAGAAGGTGGCGCCCACCACTGTTCGCTATCGCCGCTTCCTCGTCGCCGCATCCTGCGCGCTACATGGCGAAGTGTCGCCTCCTCGCGCCGAGGTCCACCATCGCTCCAGCTCTTCCTCGCCCACCATCGCACCCGCCAAAGAATCATGTGGCGACTCTCGGCGAATAACAATCGCTTGGAATGGTGGTCGTGGCATGCGGTCGTGGTCAACAAGCACTTCGTGGCTGTCCTACCCATGGGGCCCCACTTAGCTTACGGTATTGCTCAAGGCCCACAGTGGGAGCTTTTTACGCCCACAAAGCAGCAGCAGGTGTGCTTGGCCCTTATCCTCAAGCACACACCGCTTTGCGCCTCGCAGTGTCGCCGCCCGCCACAATCTTTGGATCAGTGGCCTAATTACCGCCCTAAACCAGATGTCTCTCCACCAGCCTGGTTCCTGGGTAATGGACACAGGTGCTACGTCCCACATGTCCTCGATGGATGGTATCCTCCTTTCTCGCCTACCTCCCTCTCCTCCTCCATCACAAGAGGCAATGGCACATCTATACCGCACTACCCGTGGTCACGCCATCCTTCAAACTCCCGCCGCAAACTTTCTTCTTAATAATATCCTTGTTGCACCATCCCTAGTTCATAATCTCCTTTCGGTTCATCAATTCACCCGTGATAATCGTTGTTCCATTGAATTTGACGCCCGGGTTTTTCTCATCAAGGACCTCCAACCCGCACGACGTGATACTTTCTTTGCAATAGTGAGGCGATCTCTACACTATCTCCTCCTCACAAGACACCACCTCGCCAGTAATCGCCCTCCACCGCATCGGCGTCTTGGTCACCCCCGTCCCGCCGCCTCGACACCTCCATAATAGATTTTCCATCCCTTGTACTAAAGTCATAGCCACCATCATGCATGCCAACTAGGCAAACATGTTCGCCTTCCTTTAGTCGATCTATCTCACATTACTACGCCCTTTGAACTTGTTCATTGTGATGTCCGGACCTCGCCGATTACTAGTATCTCTGAAATTCCTACTATCCGGTTATTTTGGATGATTTCACTCACTTTTGTTGGACTTTTCCTCTCAAGCGCAAATCCGATGTTCATCAAATATAACCGAGTTTGTTCAAGATGTACACACTCGCTTTGGTTTACCACTAAAATGTCTTCAGTCGACAATGGTAAGGAGTTCATCAACCATGCCACTACTACATTTCTTCTTCTCGTGGTATCTTGTTGCGCTCTCGTGTCCTTATACTTCTCCACAAAATGGCAAGGTGAACGTGTCATCCGCGACTCAACAACTCGTTCGACATTGCTCATCCATGCCTCCATGCCTCCACCTCATCGGGCCGAGGCCCTAGTCGCGCAACATACTTGCTAAACCGTCGACCCTCTTCATCGGTGAACAACTCGATTCCCTATGAGTTGTTACATCGTGAGCGCCCGACTATGAGCGCCTTCGCGTCTTTGGTTGTTTGTGCTATCCTAACCTCGGCCACCGCCGCCATAAACTAGCTCCTCGATCCACCGCTTGTGTTTTTCTAGGCTATCCGACATCCCATAGGGGCTATAGGTGTCTTGATCTCACCACACACCGTGTCATCATCTCACGCCATGTCGTGTTTATTGAGTCGCCATTCCTTTTGCGACATCCTCATCCCCACCGCACTCTAGCATGCCTTTCAATTTCCTTGACGAGCACTCGCTTTTCCTACCATGATACCCGCGTACCTTCGTCCATCCAAGGCGCCGAGCGACGCGATTTCCACGGTAGCTCCGTCCATCCAGACGCCGAGCGGCCATGCGACCTCCACGGTGGCTCCGCCCCATTTGGACGCTGAGCGGCCGTGTCTTCCAGTCGCTCCGTCCTCTCGGACGCTGAGCAACCGCGCCATGTCGTTTCCACTACTTTCAGTCCATGGGCGGACGATCGACGCCCAGCCGCCTCGTCACACCCCGCCGTGCCTCATCTCGGAGGTTCGGGCGGTGGCACGGATGGTACGGGCGACTTCTCCGCCCCACACCACGCCCCGCCTGACATCGCCGTCGGTCGCCGCCCCCGCCGCCGCCAGACATCGTCTCTGGTCGCCGCCCCCGCCGCCACGCAGCATGGTCCCATATGACCGCCACTCGCCTTGGCGCCGACCAAAGACTGTGGCGTCAGATCGCACCCAACCCCAACCATCATCGCATCCAATGGTCACAAGGCGAGGATCGACTCTCCGGCAGTCACTCGATCAATCTCTCCGCCACTCATGCAAAGAATCTCGCTTATCCTGTCGAACTACCGCAGCTACCGGGCCGATCCTAATCGGCGTCTTTGCTATGGTCGATGAGTTTCGTGCCTTATTGGCCAACGGTACTGGCGTCGTTCTCGACCCCGGTGCCAATGTCGTGATGAGCAAGTGGATTTTCAAGCATAAGTTTCACTCCGACGGTACACTTGCTCGCCACAAGGCACGATGGGTGGTTCGGGGTTCTCGCAGCAGCCTGTGTGTCGATTACGCCGAGACTTTCATCCGGTTGTCAAGCCTCCACAATCCGGTTGTCTCAAGATTGCCACGCCACGAGCCCGGCCGATTCGCCACCGGACGTGAAAATGCATTCTCAACGGTGACCGGAGGAGATAGCCATCGCCAACAACCGCCGCTTCATCGACCCTCCGCCCTAACTCGCTTTGTCTATTACGTAAATCTTTATATGGTTTGAAGCAGCACCTCTAAGCGTGGTATCAGCCGGTTTGCGACGACATCCGTCGCATTGGTTTCGCCCCATCGACATCCGACACGCCCCTCTTTGTTTACAAAGACAAAGATGTGATGTCGCCACTGCCGCTTCTACGCCGATGACATCATCCTCACGGCCTCTTCATCGCCCTCCCACAACAGATCACCGAGCGACTCCATCCGAGTTTGCTATGACGGACCTCGGCGACCTACACCACTTCCTAAGCATCTCCGCCGCGCTCCTCCTGCCGGGCTCTTCCCGCCTCAAATGACAAGACGCCATAGATCTTCTCCAACGTCTTTGGTATGGCCGAGTGTCACTTACCACGACACCGAGCTTGACACTCGAGCCAAGCTCTTCGCCATCGACGGCGCCCGGTTGCAGACCATCCGAGTATGTAAGCCTCGTTGGCGCCTTCAATACCTCACGCCGACTCGTCCCGACTTGGCGATGCGGTCCAACAGTTTGCCTCTTCATGCACGATCCTCGCGAGCCTCACTCGCTACGATCAAGCGATCCCGCGCTTACGTGAAGGCACTCTTCCACCGGACTTCACATCGGTCTCGGTTCGGTTCATCCTCACCGCAGATTCTCGACGCGGATTGGGTCGGTTGTCCCGACTCCAGCGCTCTACTCCGGCCATCGTCTTCCTCGGTGACAACCTGGTTTCGTGGTCCTCCGGCGCCAGACGATCGTCTCCGCCCCAATGCCGAGGTGAATATCGAAGCCGCCGCCACGCCGTCAGCAGAGTGTTGTTGGTCGCGCCGCCATTTCAGAGTTGCACACCCCGATTGCCTCTGCGACGGTTGTTCATCAGGATACAATGTCGCTGCCGCTTACATGACGGCAAACCCGCCCATCACCGCCGCACGAAGCACATCGAGATTGATATTCATTTCGTTCATGGAAGGTCGCCTTAGGGACAAGCGTGTGTTCCATGTCCCTTCGCCCCATCGGTTTATGGACATTATGACCAAAGGACTGCCTGCATAGCTTATTCACCGATTTTAGGTCCGATCTTTGCGTCAGATCCTCCCACGCGATCATGGGCGGGTGTTAAGCGATGTATTGCTAATACCGTACATGTACATTTAGCATTAATATATATATGAAAAGAACCCCCTAATGGGTGTGGCTTCCCCCAATCTCTTTCTCTCTACAATATTAAACCATCAGTTATGAGCATTTAAATTGTTACTGCTTAAGTTGAAAAATAGCATAAAAAATAGCTTACCTTGTTATGACCCATGGCAGGAGATGAACAATAGAGAATACGAGCATCACGAAGCAAGCTATCAGACAACGGTAAATCGTTTTGAGTACCAATTGTTTCTGAAACAGAAGTTTCAATATTACTTGCTGAGCACTGAACAATCCAAACCCCGTTTTGGTTATGTTTTCTAGTGGTTTGCAAGATGCTTCTGCAGGTTGAGGGATGATGGCTTCCAAAGACATAGTGTCTGAGCAAAGGCAGCATCTTCCCTGAAAATAAAAGGGAGACAGTTCCCATATACCTTACACCGATCACTATTTGCACATTTATTAATAAAAAATAACTACAAAATTAATGACCAAAGCATCAAATATTAATACAGAATTTTGGCAATTTGGAACAAAAATTATAATATCCTGATATAATAAAAAAGCATAAAGATTGAGAATGTCAACAACCCAGCCTAAAAAGGTGGCTTTCTATACAAAATTCTCCAAATATGAGTGAATAAGTCAACCCGGTGTAGGCATATCTGACATCCACATAAAGATATATGACAGTACTAAGAAAGATGAACTGTTGTTCCTCGGCCTTTTGAGTGGATGCGGGAGAAGTGTGTGATGAAGCTAAAGGCTTCTGTGTGTCTGCTACTTATGCGAAGACTAATCACAAATGATATGAGATTGAAAAGAAAGCTCCTTGCCATTATTGATCCTTATGATCTTTGTCAAAGGAATTCCCCAGAACACCAGAGCGTCACTTTTTTCGCTTTCTCTTTCAGTTAGGATCGCTCATTTTAGGTTTGTACATAATTTGTATTAGTTCAGTTATTTGCACATTAAGGCTTTCTACTACGGTTTTCTCTCCAAAAGAAAAAAAAATGGAAAGAGAGATGTACTAGCTAGTGAAGAACTGGGCGGAGCGGATTTACCTACCTCCAAGAACCGGATGGGATGGTATCCATAGCTGCCCCATCACTTGCTGCGGAAGAGCTTCGTGGATGCCTCCCCTCTCTAGCTCCCCTCAATCCTGTGATTCCTGTCCAGTCTATCCATATTCCATGGTCCATGAAGAGCATATCCAGTGTGCAAAATGCGAGCTGGGCCGAAGCCTGCTATGACCCGATGATTATCATGGGCCATGCAAGCCCATACTGCCAAGCCCTCTTCTAGAAAGCGTCTTTTTTTTTTGTTAATTTCTCGTATTATTTTTTTGCACATAGCGTGTCAAAACCCAACGCTTTCTCGTAGCTTTGATCGGAGGCGGAAAGGGAAAGAAGAGGTGGTGCGTGGAGATGGCGCAGCCGAGCAAGGAGCCGTGCAAGAAGGAGGCGTGCGATATCCAGGCCTGCCTCTCCAAGAACATGTTCGACTCCAAGAAGTACAGCATCCACCCGTCTCCAATTCGGGGGTTTTTTTTTTTTGGCTTGATTCTGATTGCTTCGGGAATATATGTCAGTTCTTGATTTCTTGCACGAGGTTTGTTAGGGAAAGTAAGGGGTTTCTGGGATTCGGGATCGATGCTTGAGCCTTGCCTAGGGTTGGGGTGCCCTTAAGAACCATCGACCATGGGTTTGGACCTGGGAAGAATTAGGGGGCCATGGGGACATCATACAATGGTGTTCTTGGTAGCTTCGCCTCTTGTATTAGAGGGATTGATGGTGACCTGGTTGTCCTGTTGTAGCCTCAAAGGCAAGCTGAGGTAAGTTCCGATGGATGGTTATGGCAGCAAGATGTGGCTTGCTTTAAGAGTTCTCTGAAGGGCTGAAGTCTGAAGCAAGCTGTTTGAGTAGGTAGCATGTTGGCTGTTGTGGGAAGTTCGGTTGGGTGGTCAATATGTATGTCAATTTCTACAAAATAGTACCTGCATTACCAATTACATGCAATTATTGTAATTTCATCACGTATGTAGTTCTTGCTATGAGATGGCTAGCAACGATAGGACTCCAAAGAATTATGTATACAACAGACGGCATGTCATCCTATGCGCTCGTAAAGGAGAGGGCACAAGTAATACATTACACAGGTGCCAGGATTGTTAGCCCTTTAGGACAAAAACAACAACAACAACATGTCCTTGAATGCTACTGGCATCAAACCATTGTTGACGAACTGTTAGTCTAGGTTGAATGGTCAAATAATGATATGATACGCTGATTCTCTTTTCCGGTATGGTTGTATACGCATAACATATGATTTTGATTGCTGTGCACCCAGGATACATGATTATCAATTTGAGATAATTTCCCATGTATCCATTTTATTTTATTTTATTATAATGGGGGTTCATTTCATTATTGTATCCATAATGTATCTGGATAATGAAGTAGAATTTGAGAATGTAACTAAGGCCCAGTTCTTTCCAGCTTAACAGCTTATCAGCTTAACAGCTTATTGTAGCTTCGAAAAGCGATTGAGGTGGTTTTAAGAACCGATTTTTTTAATTAGCTTATTGTAGCTTCGAAAAGCGATTGAGGTGGTTTTAAAAACCGATTTTTTTAATTGGTTTGATGGCTAATTATTGTATTTTACACACGTCTTCGAAATGGAAAAAACCGATTTTTTAAAATAATTAAAATAAGCCAAATAAGCTACTTTAACAATTAAAAAAATCGGTTTTTAAAACCACCTCAATCGCTTTTCGAAGCTACAATAAGCTGTTAAGCTGTTAAGCTGGAAAGAACTGGCACTAAGTTTGCCACAGTACAAATATGATTAGTTGTACTTGATTCGTCCATCACAAGTGATACAGTTCATGACCATAAGCCTAGATAACTTCTGAAATTTGCACTGTTGTGATATGCCAAATGTTCATCTATTACTAGGACAAATACTCAACAATGGACACTGTTTTTACCAACTAAAATTGATTAGTCTTGCCATGGATTAAAAGATGTTAGCATTCAATATTGTATGCAAATTAAGGATTGCTTTGAATAGGAAAGTTCATATGATATGTAACAGTTATGTGCGAGTGTTATTCATGCTGGCTTCTTTCTCCCAGGTGTTTAAGAGTTATTCAGGCACTTCAATCTTGTTGTGAGCAGTGTGAATACAAATCAACACACTGTGGTTCTTTGTCTGGATTACTGAAAAACATTTCTAAGTAATGAAACAAGACATGCATGTCTTTCTGATGTCATTCAATAAATGTAAGTTTCATTCCTACGGTTACCAAGTTCATATTGAAGTTTTACAGTTTTAAATTATATTCTTGTTTCAAAATCTTAACTTGGAATTTTTAAATTTTAGTTCAATTCATTTGGTTAATGTTTTATATCAGTTTTTCTTGGGTCTCTCATTTATGCACAATAACAACCTAATTTAGATGTTACTGAACTTTGAATGTCTATTGCTCTTTTGATGATAAAGAATACCTATTGCTCTATTTTCATGATAATGCTTATTGCTCTGTTTTGATGATAAGGACATGATTTTTGTATGACATTTCATTTTTATCGCCTACCTACTTTGTAGATTGTAAATGCATTAAGATGAAGTAGTAAGGAATCATCTATGTATGAGATGCATTAGTTTTTCCTTTTTTGGCATTGTCAACACATCTGTATAGATATTTCTGACCAACAAAAAATTATTGGTATATATTGGTGGATGATAAGCATGCACTGGAAAAGAGAATTTAATTTGAGCCCTCAAGGGGAAGTGCTAAACTTTCAAGCCTGATGGCAGTGTCAGAATGATCAGCGTATACTATGTTTCAGCATAAATACGATAAATGGTTGGACAGCGATTGATTCTACTCGGGGGTCAATTCTGACACTACAGATTATTATGCAGATTGACCATACACTGTGGTAACTATTATATCAAAAAAATCTGTAGTATACAGATTGACCATACACTAGGCTAACTATTATATCAAGAAAATCTGTGCTACTGCCATTTAGTTTTCTGTTTTATTTTGATGTTAAGTAGAAATACAGTTTAGTTCATGGAGCATTTTGCTTTTACAGGTTCTTTTACGGTTGCTTAAGCAGTTAAGCCTTAGGAGTTGAGAGGGAATCAGAGTCTCTGATGCACCAAGGTACAACATAATCTGGGTACCTACCTGAGTTTACACAGCTTGGTTGATCGCTTTTGACCCAAACCTTCCCTGAGTTTCAGTTTGGTTGCTATTATTATAACAAGTCACATGGTCTTCTATTGGATAGACAATTAAATAGTTTTCTTTCTACTTGCAGGTTGACTCAGGGGAAAAAGTAATGCAGTGATCATAACCTGCAGAATGATTCTCTTGATGCTTAGTTGTCATGGCTTTTGGTCAACAGATGGATGCTTCTTAAGATGGATACTTGTAACCTTACATACCAATAGTTCTCACGCTCTTGCACCCATGTAATCTCATGTTCCCTTCATAAATAAGTGAACTACTGGAGTTATTTATTTATGCCTGTGTGATACTGGAAATGTTTTGGCTGCCCCCACTTGCCAATGCAATGTTTGTTCAGCCCTACAATCTACAAGTACAATGTTCCATGGTAAATGAATTGAGCTTGGATAAACACAGGACTTATCTATTCGGTAACAGAGAATAAGCTAACTAACACAATGCTGTACAATGGTATTGTTAGAATATCAGATGTGATGTCAATAAGCTAATCCCTGAGGTCATATGGTATCAATATCCTACTGGTCAGCATTTATGGCTGGCTTCAGTTTTTTTTTTTTTTTTTGTCAGATTACTGGGGGAATTCGTCATATGTACTAGCTGAGGCAGTCAGATCAGTATTCTGCCATGAGCTATATACTGTATGCAAGACGAACAGCCTTTGCTAGTTGGCTTGCAAGAGGAAGCTTATCTTTTGTTATGCAATATCCTACCAATCAAGTGTAGATTGTTGTGCAAAGCAATGACTTCAAGCTGACATGTACATAACACATTCCGTCATCTGTACAACCAATTCTTGCTGTCTACTTGGGACCAACCAGTTTGTTGGTATGTCCTCCACATGGCCGCTCCTTAATAGTTGCTTATCTTCGATAGATGTCATAATGCAGTCAAGCATTATGTATGCACAAGAGGGTCCGGATGATATTTGGTCCATCGTGATGTAATGACAAGATTGCATTCATTAGAGCTGCTTTTACTCTTTACAGCAAATTAGCGACATCTAAACGACTGAAAGCTGAAGGTATGAGGAAGATGGCGGTAGTGTGTTTGGCAGAGCTGCATTTTGATATTAGTAGAATATTTGGATTCTCCTTGTGTCACCTTCACAAATTTAACTGTTTTTTTTTGTCAGTTAAGTCTTCATGCCAGGTCACGAAAGTTAAATCCAGTGATGTGATTAATGAATCCAATTTAGACGAATCTCTAGTTTTAAAAGAGTTGGGATATGACAATCGATTAATTGTGTCATGATGATTTTAAGCTGTAGTGGGTAATCATGCATGAACTATTAGCTTTATTACCATTCTTTTGCATATTGGTCGATGAATGCCAAAAAGGAGGGAAAGCATAAGTTGCAATCTTTACAAAATAACTTAACAAAAGTTGCATAACCACCCTAATTTCAGCATAAGTTGCATAATCATCCTAATGTCGGCATGTTCCGACAACTAGCTAACAAGCAGACGCCAAAGCCAACTCTGAACTCTGAAGAGCCACAAAGGCAAGAAAATGTTCAGATAAAAATTAAACAAGAACATTCTCGAAGGAGGAAATAAAAAAAGCAAAACATTGACAACTATAAGCCAACCTCTGAAGAACATGTGTTGATCGATATATACAACAGATATATCATGCATGAACTCTATGAACTTTTGCAACTATTTTCGTTAATCAGAAATCAGATTGGTGGGTGGTGGCGCCTTCCTGGAGGTGGCATGGGACTTGTGCGCCAAGAAGAGCTTCTTGAGCAGCTTCAGCATCATCAGCAGGCTCAGCCTCCGGCGCCGGACCACGCTGCCGGAGGCGACCGCATGCCGGCGCATCTCGATGGCGGCCGCGGCGGCGCCGCCGTTGCCGGCGAGCCACGCCTCCATCGCCCATTCCTTGTTCAGGGGGCACGGCGGTGCCGCGCGGGAGAGCTCCTCGTTGAAGTCCTCCCACAGCATGTCCATCCTGCTCTCCTCGACGGCGAACCTCTCCGAGCCATGGTAGTGGCAGCCTGCCCCCGGGTAGCCGCCGCCGCCCTTGCCGGCCTGCTCGACGGCCGAGAAGCTCCTTCGGTGATCGTGCGCCGCCGCCGCCGCGTCGGCAGCCCCGCCGGAGACGAACCACGGCGGCGGGGAGGCGAAGTGAGGGAAAGAGAGCTTCCTGGCGTTGCATTGCTCCAGTGGGACGCTGGGGAATGTGAACTCCTCCATGGCTGCAAACTTGTGTCAGTGTCTGAAGTCTCTGAACCTACGACACTACCTTCTTCCAGACTTCTCTCTCTATGGGAGGCTCTGAACTTTTCTCTCTACATGTGGAGTGCTTGTCATGGAGGTTGCAACTTCTCATCTACCTCTTGAATTGCCTAGAGAGGGAAAGGAACAGGAGAGAGACTCATGAGAGAGGCTGCATGGTTTCTTTTATCACTGAAGCACAAGTGATGGTTGGCGAATGAGAGTATTATAAAGTTGTGATACGGTGGTTGCTTGATGCTTGGCTGATTAGATTGATCTATCAAGAAATGCCAACAGGCAAGCACTCAGAGAGAAAAGGACCAAAATGGTGGTGCTTAATTAGTTAATTGCAGGGTCATTATCTACAGCTAAAGTCCAAGAGCTAAAGCATATATTATTGGGCCCTAAAAGAATGTTCAGTTCAGACATAACTGGGCCCGGACATAGTATGCATATACTAGCCGCAACTGTTGGTATATATGTATTATAGAAGAAGATAAGCTGCAAGCCTGCAACTGCTCAGCTAACCAATCAGACAACTGTTTGTTAATAAATAATTGTAGAGTTGGTTAGGGTGACAGGTGATTAGATTATATTCAAAAGCAAAGTCATAAGTCAAGCTGGAGTTCATATTGTAGACTTGTAGTGAAGCTGAGATTTTTGAATGGTTTTGGAGGGAGGGAGAGGTAGAAGAGCATAGAAGCAGACATGAAGTGCTTTGCAGCTGCTACCTTTCTGATAAAAAGTAGTAGAGAAGCTTCAATGCCCCGCCAGCCACTACAAAGATAAGAGTCTTTAGTCCCGGTTGGCAACTGATTTTAGTTCCGGTTACTAAATCGAGACAGCTCCTAGGGTCCAAAGGTCACAAGTCTTTAATCCCGGTTTCTCCAACCAAGACACAAGCCTTACCATGGTGTACACTCATCCTTCTAACCAACCTACTCAGTCATACGTATTTACTAAACTAGAATATGTATTTTTTTGAAGTATGCTGGAACGAGACTTCAGTCCGGGTTTGTGTTATGAACCGAAACTAATGTGTGCCCGTGCTAGTTGGCATGCACCCGTCTACCAAAACGCTCTTATATTTTGGTTTGTGACACGAACCGGAGTTAATGTAGGCAAAAAATCGTGCTTTTGGTCCAATAGCCATAAACCGGGACTGATACCACTGCCAGTCCGGGTTTATAGTTAATCGGGATTGATGTGTCTGGATAGAAGGCCCGTTCCCTAGCAGTGAGTGTCCGAGATGGCTGAAAGGTCCCACCTGTGCGACAGATAAAGTGCAGGCATACTTCAGAACAGCGTGCAATGCTACTACTGTGTTCAGATCCTCGAGGGATACTGCTAAAGATTTCAAATGTTTATCGTTCGCCAATTGCAGTACACCTTGTAAGCGCATCTAGTACAGAGAGTAATTTTACGGTAGACAAGGGATTTTACTGTACACAGATTTTAAATGGCGTGCAAGATTTTAACCCATAAAATTAAACTAAGTGTGTATACTCTGCAGCATCTGGAATAGAAATAGGAAAGAGTCCACTCTGCCCCTTCAACTATCATCAAATTTTGTTTTTGTCTTTTTAACTTCGAAACTGAGCAACCAATCTTTTGGTACTATCTCCAACAAAAATACACCTGAAACCACCGAGGTGGTAGATAACGTGATGTCCTAATCAGCATATTTTTTAAAAAATAATTCCATAAAAAATCAAATAAAATATAGAAAATCATAAAAAGCTAAAATAATCCCCATAAATTCATATAATTGTAGAGAACCAAAAAATGCAATGAAAAATATATTTCTGTGGAAAAGTATATGCCAAAGGTTATATTTATTTTCTAAGTTATTTTATTCATTACATAAATCACGTATTTATGTAAATATAGTTTGGCATGTGCAAAAATGGATTAAACTAAAACAATAGAAGGGTGTTAATTTTATCTTATAATTTAGATTTTAAATTGAAATTCAAGGTTAGTTTAACCTTTAAATTGTAATTTAAAATTAAAATTCAAATGTAAAAATAAAAACTTTATTCTTTTTATTATTTTCTCCATTATTACAAAAGCTAAAGTAATTACCCCATTTTTATAGAAGCTAAACAAAAATTAAAAATTATTTATTTATTTAGTCGATAAAAGATACTATGAGTTTAAAATAAATTTTTCATATATATAATTTTTCATAAAGATGTGTAGAATCCAAAATGCAATAAAACTATAATTTTTGTATGTTTGATTTTATATATAAGTGTCGGCGTCTGGGAAACGCGCCTCGGAGGGCCGTAGGTCCACAGACCGGCAGACGAATTTGTGGTTGGAGTGAGACCCAACGACAACCCTTCCCAGCAGCCCGGGGCGACGGCCGAGCTCGCGGGGGCTCTGGCCGTGCGGTCTTCCCGGACTAAGCCTGGTGCGACTTGGCGATCCGAGTACAGATCCGTCGTACGGTGAGAAAGCGAGGGAGAGAGAGAGAGAGAGCAATACAAACCGTGAAGACACAAGTGATTTACCCTGGTTTGAGCCACTACTGTCGGGTAATAGCTCTACTCCAGCCTTCGTTGATTATACGATGGAAAACAGTACAAAAGTGCCGAGACCAGGCTAGGGAACGCCGGCCCCGAGCTTACAAGGAATGTAGGACATTCGGATGACTAAGGACTACGGCTACTGCTAAGGAAGCTTTGGGTGCGGGTGTTGCGTGTTCTCTTGGGTTCTGTCGACTCGGGATGCTTGGGGGATCCGTTCGAAGGCCTGGGGGATCTCCTTTTATAGGCGCGGCGGGCTCCCCGGAGCTGATGCAGCTGGCCCCGCGCCCATCTCTGCTTTGTCCATCTTTAGTGGCGGTGCCCTTGTCTCATTCCGGACTCAAGTCTGTCGTAGCCTGCAAAAGAAGTCTGGTCCAGTCGATCTTGACACGTGTTCGTCTTGAAATGCCAATACGAGGAAGCAGGCTGCGCAGGGAGAAAAGCAATTTCCCTTTATCCCCAAAATCGCATTGACTGGACCGAGCCAGCCCCACGCCGCCCTTGGGGGCGTCGCGTAGCGTAACAACCGTTGCCGCCTACGGAGAGGCAAACGACAAATCGGGCTGCCTACGCGCCTCTCCCCGGGCTAGAGATCTCCCGAGGAGGTACAGTTCCTCCCGGTCAAGGCCGGGAAAAGTATGGTGGGGCCCGGCAGCTGTTGCCACCTGCCCAGGGACAGGCAGACTGTCCGTGGGGCCTTCCCCCGGGCTAAAGATAGCTAGGTATTTTTATTTTATTTTTATAAGCTTCCTATGATTTTCTATAGTTTATTATTTTTTTAATTTATTTTTTTAGAAAATCATGCCGACTAGTACATCACGTCATCCATCATAGGATGGATTTAGAAAAGGGGGATATTTTGTCTGATATTGATAGTATAGGAAGGTTAGTTGCATGTTTTTAGAGTTAAGGGGGCAAAACCGAATTTTGGTGGTAGTATTTTTCTAAGAGTGACTTTGGCAATAGTTGAAGGGGGAAGTGGACATGTCTTGTAGTAATAAGCCAAAATTCTTAATTATTTTTTCTTGTGTTATGGGTTATGTCAAAGAACTTACATTTTGGGAGGACCCCTAGAACGGTGCATACCTAGATGAGCACCTTCCTAAGGTATTTTTTGCATGCAATCACAAAACCTCTTTCTTTTCAGTAATTATAAAACAATAAAAAACTTGTTTTTACCAACAGCATGGAGCAACTAAGGTATACAAGAGCTACACACCTTTTACGCACTGTTTGATAAGCTGAGCTTTAAGCAGTATGGATCTCTCAGAGCTATATTTGGAATGATAACAATTATTTATCCATAAGGTTTTATAGCAACGTCACATCCAATAACTTGCCTTTTAATGCTTACAAAATTGTTTGGAAGAGTGACAGTCAACTCAAGCACAAAATCTTTTTTGGCTAATCTTGCTCAATCGATCGAACACTCGAAACCTTCTCCACCGAAAGGGCATTTTGAATGAGTGTGTAGCTTGCTTTCTCTATCACTTCCATGCTGAAGAAACTTTACTGCATCTCTTCATTCAACATCTAGTTGCAAAAGATATTTGGACCTTTTTTAACCTTTGATTTCGGCACTACATCAAGACTGGCTTGTCATGATTAGAGCTCTCCGCGAAGATATATAACCCTAAAGTTTGGTCATTCTTTAAGAAGCCCTTCTATCTTATTTGTTGGCATATTTGGCTGTAGCAAAATGATTAGTTTTTTTGCTCAAATTTTTGTAACACGCACTACTCATAGCCTTTAAAATTCACTGGTTGATGCAGCTTCTTCGTACGAGTGGGATTGAATGCTTTGAAGGTACCTTTACTCAATAATGTTGAAATCTAATTAATTTGTTATTTCTGATTCTTTCTCATTTCTTTTCTTTTTCTTTGTACTAGCTTTTTCCTGTTTGTATATATTCTTTTTAGTAATATTTGTGTCGGTAAGCGCTGCACTATTATCTTCAAATATAAGCACATAGAATATGGTGCATCAATCAGCATTTGATGGCTAGTTGCAACCAAAATGGGCCGAGCAGGAGCCCGGTAACCAACTCCACAAATCAAACTTTAGGAGCTCAGCAGTGACGGATCTATATTTTTTAAGCCTGGGCAACCTAATATGTATAACTTAACAAAATCAAAATATTTAACTTAGTTAACATATTATTAGTAACATTATCAATATTATATTTTGAATTAATTAATATTCTACTTTTTTTAACATTTTTTATTTTTATAATGACTCATTACAGAAATCTATAATTTATTTCATTATGAGTTTAAGAATGTGGTCTAATTGGACATAACGGTGATGGAATAGATTTGATTATACAATATAACGGTAATTGAGGGATTTGATAATACAATAAGCCTCTATTTATATTCTTATTATACCGTTATGTTGTCGCCATGTGGCAGAATCCAAATCATATAAAATTAAAAATAGAATCATCTATGGAAAAAATTATATGCTTTTATGTTTGCAAAAATATCTAACGTAAGGATCGTTGTATATTATCTTATTCTTATTTTATTTTTTTTACTTATTAATCAAAGATAAGTGTACACAATAAATATTTAGTTTCTATATATTTATAATTTCATAGGGCATCAATGCTATTATAAAATTTCCACTTTGCAAAAAATTCACTCTTCTGTCTATTACATATGGGTATAGAGCACACATTTCATTGTCGCATGGGGTTACATTTTTTTGCAAATCAACAACTTTATAATGGCATGTGTGTAATTTTACTATTTCATATAATGCATTTCTATGTAATATAACTTATAAAAATTGTATTTTAGAATATTCTAACATAAGTATGAATATCGACTTTTAATACATATTGCATCTAGTTTTTTAACCACATTATGTCATTATTTTATTTGGATTAATTCATACAGTATTGATGTGGTGACGTATTGCTTTGGTTCATCTCGGGGCGGGTCCGCATTAAGGCTTGCCCCCAACCTGACCCGGACTCAGTTCTGTATATTACGTTACTCGTGAGCTTATCCCAACCCATTAACCGTATTGATGCATGTGTTACTATCACGCCATTACTATATTTGTATATGTGGTTGGATTTTCATGTACCTAAGTGACTGGATTTGTGTATTTTGTGGGTTTTTTATATCTTTAATTGCCTTTGTTGGGATGATGTTATGTGAATTTTCTCTGCCCAGGTTCGGGTTGGTGCACTGGTGGCCCGGGGTGGGTCAAGGTTTTGTACATCCGGGGACCAAGTTGGGTTAGGGTAGGGCCGATGTTGAGAATGGGCGGGATGGGTCGAGTCGAGGCTTGACCTGATCCCGCCCCGCCCCATTAAGAACTCTAAACATAAGGTGTGAAAAAATTAAGCAAAGCTAACCTCCAATCAAACAACTTGATATGTGAATACAATGATTATTCAGTCGATCATATGATTACTTTCTTATAGTTTCACTATTAGTTCGGTTACTTGTTGTTCAAGACTTGTAATTTAGCAGCTATGAAATTGCTATTATGGGAATTAGCCAACAGGAGGATGGACATGTGTATAACTAAACGATTTAGGTGTTGTGCTGTTTTTTTTTAAAACTTTCTCACCATAGCTGTTGCTCAAACTAGCTAGACCTGTGCACCGGACCGTGCCGGGCTTGAGAAAGCCCGCTTTCATCGGACCAGGCCCAAGACCATCTCGGCCCAAACAGTCGGGCTTAAAAAATCGGGCCCAAGTCCAGTCCAACTACAATTTAGGTGTTATTTGTTTCATCATTGAATAAAGTTGAATTTTACTGTAGCAAAAATTGGGAGTACTCAAAAAGTGGTCTAATAATTATTAAAAAAATTGAAAAATAGTTTTACAATCTTGAGAAGAACCACTAAAATTGCATGAAAAATTATTACAAATTACTACAACATGTAGGCTATATAAAAATAATAAAATTTGATATAGTAAAACTTAACTCAATTTTAAGATAAACAAACAAAGCCTTAATTTGTGGGCCGGGCGCTGGACCGGGCTTCCCAGTTCTTGCTGGCCCAAGTCGGATGTCCGCCCGGGCAGCTCCCCCCGCCCGCGCGGTGGATCCGCCAGTGGAGCTCACCGATACCGAGCCGTACTCCACCTGCACCCTCACTATTTAACTCAATCCCGCAGTTCTCTCTCTCTCATTCTCGTTTCTTTCTCTTCCAGTCTCCCGTCGACGCGCGCGCTTAGGGTTAGGGTAATAGGGTTCCGCTCCATCTCTCGCCGGCTGGCTGGCCTCATCATGTCGCCGGCGGCGGCGGGAAAGAGTCAGCCGCGGTTCACGTTCGGGAGGATCGAGGATTACAAGATGCTCAAGGTGCTTGGCGACGGCACGTACGGCGTGGTGCAGAAGGCGCGCGACCTCTCCACCGGCAAGACGGTGGCCATCAAGTCCTTCCGCACCGGCGCCGGCAATCTCGGCCGCATCGTCCAGGAGGCGAACTTCCAGGCCGCGTGCCGCGGCGACCCGTCGGTCGTGCAGATCATCGACGTCGTCCAGGACGCCAAGGCCAAGAGTAACTTCCTCGTCATGGAGCTCGCCGGCGGCTCGGGCTGCCTCCGCAGCCACATCGCCCGCGGCCGCGGCTGCGGCCGATCCGAGGAGGCTACGCGCGGGATGATGCGGCAGCTCATCGGCGCCGCCAAGAGGATGCACGCCGCTGGCGTCGTGCACTGCGACCTGAAGCCGGAGAACGTCCTGGTTGGCCCCCGCGGCGAGCTCAAGATCTGCGACTTCGGCCTGGCGATGCCGGCGGCGCCGCCCGCCGGAGAGGAGCGCAAGAGGATGCTCTCCGGCACGCTGGTCTACAGCTCGCCGGAGCTGCTCGGGGAGAGCCAGTACTACGGCGAGGCCGTGGACGTGGAGGGCGGCCGGTACTACGGCGCCGCCGTGGACATGTGGGCGCTGGGGTGCGTCATGGCCGAGCTCCTCACCGGCCGCACGCTCTTCACCATCGACGACGTGTTCTACGAGATGCACGTGCTGCGATACCAGATGGCGGAGCTTGGCACGTCGGCGTTCGCTCACATGGCGCCGAAGCTCTCGGAGGCCGGGCGCGAGGTGCTCGCCGGCCTGCTGGCCTTCGACCCCGAGAAGAGGCTGACGGCGGCGGCCGCGCTGGAGCACCGGTGGTTCAGGGAGGAGGAAAAGCGCCCTGGCTTCAAGCAGTGCTCATGCTTCCCTTGGTTTCAGTGATACCATCCTTGGGATTTTACCAGTGATCCATCAATTTTTGTAGTGTCATGAATCACTGGTTGTAAAGAAATTGATGTTGTTATGCCATTATTTGTTCATCGAACAATTTTGCAACAAGGAATGTACGTATGTAGTACAAAATTATGAATCTATCTCGTAAAGTTGTGATTGTGTACATGTGAGTGCTTATTCATTAATTGATTTTTGTGTACATGTGAATGATTCTTTTTTCTCACTTACTCGCTGCAAGTACATGTTTGTAATTATAGTGCCGTTACAAATGTATAGAAGGCTGATGGTGCTCATCAACCCTAGTCTCGTAGACACCGAGGCAAACCATATGTAACGAAAGCACTACAGAACCAGGTGATAAAAGGAAGATAACCACCGATAATACTATCTCCGGTCACAAAAAGAAGTCGCCGTTGACTTTTGGACATGACTTTGACCATTCGTTTTATTTAAAAATTTAGTTCAAATATGTAAAAATATAAGTCATACTTAAAATACATTTAATAATAAACCAAATCATAACAAATTAAATAATATTTATATAATTTTTTTAAATAAGACGAATGGTCAAGTACGTGTCCAAAAGTCAACGATGATTTCTTTTTTTTATGACCAAAGGGAGTATAAATTAAGCTACTACATAATACTACATTCGGTCACAAAAAGAAGTCACCGTTGACTTTTGTACACGCCTTTAACCATTCGTCTTATTCAAAAAAGTTATATAAATATTATTTATTTTATTATGATTTGGTTTATTATTAAATGTATTTTAAGTATGACATATTTTTATATATTTGAACTAAATTTTTGAATAAGACGAATGGTTAAAAACATATCCAAAAGTCAATGGTGACTTCTTTTTGTGACCAGAGGTAGTAGTTATTTACGTCGGCTTTTGGGCTATGTAAATACCTCCGGATCCTTGTAGTATATACAACAGAAGAACACACTAATTAAAGCTCATAAGTTCAATGCATTCCGTTAGCATCTCGATTCTCTTCCAGATATAGGGCATAATCAAAACCACCTGATTATAAGTAGTGAAGCGCAATACATTGTTTTGACTAGCGTTCTCTCTACTTTAACTAATGAAAATATTATATTATTCACAAAATATCATCTAGGCTCTTAATCCATGATTTGAGTGTCCTATAGCATATATAGGCTCGAATCGTTAGATATTACAACATATCCACTATATGTATATCGTCCCAACATCAATTTTCAGAAATAATTACTTTTGCTAAGGTTTTTTTTGGGTAGGGAACAGTTTTTATTTCGGTCCCTAAACTTTGGTCACTAATTTGTTTGATCTCTAAAGGTACTGTGCTGAGAGAAATTTTTTTTGGATTTGTTAAATACCATTCAATGGTGATATTTGACCAGTCAACCATTGTTTTGACTAAGTGACACATTTAACACTCAATTTATACAAAAATATTTTGTATTTTTTAGGAAATTAAACCAAAAGCTTGGATTTTAGATCATTTTGAGCTCATAAAATTATTCCCTTGTTTTATCGGTCCGAGTACCTAAAGTAGCTTGCAACAAAAACAAAAAAAAAAAGACAGTCTTTGGACAAAAGTAACTAGAAGGCAAACAATTAATACTAGGCAAGGAATTAAACAAGTAGTTATTGTGGCCCTTTATAAGCAAAATGTCCAAAACTAGTTCAAAATAAGACAAAATATAAAAAGGAAAAATAAATTGGCATTGAACAGGAAAACCAAATTTTATTGAACCCATGAAAAACAAAAAAAATACTAAAAAATAAACTAAGTGAACTTTAGAAATATAAAATCATAGTGGATTGTGCAAGCGATTTCACTTTTTTAGTATGAGAGTACAAGATTTCCATGACCAGAAAAGTGGAAATTTTGTGTAAACTAATTGGAAACGAAAGACAAACATATATACTTACTCAGTTTTTTTCTAGAGAGGTACAAAAAAAGGCGCACGCACGCAGACGCGTGCATACTAACACACGTTAGAAACAGCGACTGTCCCAAGGGATAGTGAGAATGTATGATAGTTGCCGCTTGGACCTCACCAACCATGCCAAGACGCAAGAAGCCCAAACCCACACATTCCCCTCCATGAATTTCAATTTTCCATACGAGGCAAAAAAAAATTCAGTATAAAAGAACTATTTTTCCACATATAAGAGGAATTGGAAAAAGTCGTTACCATTGAGCTCTACACAAAAAATGGTCGAAAAATCATCATATCACAAACATGGAGTGCAGCGGCATGGCGATGGAGCGTGGTGACATGGGAGCCAAGAACAAAATGACGAGGTCATAGTGGATGAGGCAGAAGATGTGGCTCCAAGATTAATTCAACTCCATCACAATGTACCTTCGCCCCTCCCTTCCCACTTCTAAGCAACCCTAGATCTAACTCTATTTCATCCTCTCGCTAATTTCACAACTACAAATAAAGGAGTTAAAGGAGGGGGTAGAGTATCCTTACCATGAAATGATTCCACCGAGGCATAAGACGAGGTCATTGGTGAGCCCCCAACTCGTCGGGAACGTAGCTCCATGGAGATCAGTGATCACTGGATGCACGAAGGTTAGGTATGGGGAGAACTCCACGCAATCTGCCTTGAGAAAGGAGGGGGAGAGAAAGAGAGTTGGAAAGCAGCTGTGTCAGCGTGCTTTGAGAAAGGAGGAGAGAGAGTTGCGGTGGACCGGTCACTGGAAAGCTCGTTGGACATCAAAAGTTTCGGTAGCTACAGTACCAATCTTGAATCATATTTGATGGCTCATAAATAGATTGCGCCATCAGTGTAAAATCGATCGCTCGCAAAATAGCGAAACTGTTATTTTATAGCATTTCATTAGTTCCTCATAAAATTTCCATTATTTTATAACTAGCCTATCTCACGACCCTACCTTCTTTTAATATAGCAGCAGTAGTGATCCTGTCTTTTTCTTGGAAAAACGACAGATGTGCCGAGCAGAGGGCTTTCCCCCGGGGGAATGAGAATAGCACACAGGCCGTGCTTGCTAGAAATTCCTTCCCCCGTGGCCTTCCAAACTGGTAATCTAGTTGACTCGGGAAAACTTTACTCCATGTTACAGCATAGGGATTGGGCGCCCTAGATCCCCGTTGGAACAGAGCCTTTCGATCCCAAATATTTACTGGATGTTCTTCTACCCATTTGGAATTCATGAATTTGCCGCTTTCACGGGATCGACATTGTTTAGCCCTGGAAATCGTTAGTTTGGAGTTCGGTTCCACTCAAGATAGTGTGACGGCTTAGCTATTGTGAAGAAGGGTTTAGCACACTTTCTTCTCGGGTTAAAATATCCCCATACATTTTATGGAATATTTTATTTAGGCCACTATAAATTTATGCAATATCATATTTGTTGCTATGTAATTGGACTTCTTTAATTTGTCATCACTTTTCAATGTTTTATTTTATTTTTACCATTGTTGTCAGTTTAAGTCCTCTTTGCCGTTTTTTTACCATTGGTTGACTGTTAAATGACCATTTGACCCTATTTTGACTAGTAAAAAAAATAAGGTAATTATAGAGAGCTCAAAACGTTAGAAAATATTCTACAAAACAGAAAAACAAGAAGAATCTAGGTGTGATAAAAATCAAGGTTTTGAATAATTTGGGAGATATGGCACCCCATGATTGAAATTCCGGCTCCACCACTGATTGCAATGGAGATTGGCGTGGCTCGACGCACCTTGAGCATCCTTCACTTGGATCCACTAGGGACAGGTGCACATAGAGTGGATGAGTAAGAGCGGGGCTTGCAGAAGAAGGTGCACACCAAGTGGATGAGCGAGAGCGGGACATGCAAAAGGAGCAGGGAGGAAGAAGAAAGGGTAATAGACTGGATGGGTTTACACACAAAACGTGTAACGAGGGTGGGAAGAACCGGGGAAGATGGGAAGAAAACAGAGGAAGATGACGTCCGATCCGCTTTTGCTGAAAGATGCCATAGCATCAAGTGACAACTAATCTTTCCACCCCTCCAGGGGCCCTCCTTCATCGGGAAAATCCTAAACTAAACCTCAAAGCAACGTGGACGGTATGAGACACATGGGAAAAATTGAAGTGGTCATTCTCCCTCATTCAATGCTCTCTGTCTTTCCTTATGATTTATTTTATTTTTACTGGAGTATCCACTGATCTAGACCAGAGTGTTCGCTGCCTCCTAGACCAGAATGTTCAATTTTTTGGAGATTTCAAGCTCTCTGTCTGTTAAGCGATTTGTTGCATCGGGCTCTCCAATGTGGACAGCGAATTTTCCCCAACAGCTAGCTCGGGCTTCACCATAATTACTCCCCTCCAGCCAACCAGCTTGGGAAAATCCTAAACTAAACCTCAAAGCAACGTGGACGGTATGAGACACATGGGAAAAGTTGAAGTGGCCATTCTCCCTCATTCAATGCTCTCTGTCTTTCCTTCTGATTTATTTTATTTTTACTGGAGTATCCACTGATTTGGGCCAGAGTGTTCGCTGCCTCCTAGACCAGAATGTTTAATTTTTCGAGATTTCGAGCTCTTTGTCTGTTAAGCGATTTGTTGCATCAGGTTATCCAATGTGGACAGCAAATTCTCCCAAACAGCTAGCTCGGGCTTCACCATAATTACTCCCCTCCCACCAACCAGCTTGGGTTAGGCACTACACTCGATCAGGAAAAATAAAAAATTATGTAGATTGATCAAAGATGGATGTACGATCAAAACCGTTGTAGCAAGAGTGTATTGAAGGCGTGGCTGGTATTCTGAGCTCCACCAATGAGCACAAGAGGACATAAAAAGACACAATTTATACTTTGCCCGTATATACACTGTTTATAAAAAAATGAGAAGATGTACTTAAATAGAGATCAGATTTAGATGTACTCAGGTAGAGATCAGATTCACACACACTTGATTTGAAGGGGCATCATACATGGTTACACATGCTGCACAAAGCATGGGGAAGATGAAATCTTAGAATAAGGTGATAACATCACAGCGACGAAGCCAACGATATGTCGGATGATGGCGACAATTGTGGACTAGACGAGGATGTAAATTTCATCATCCAAGAAAATGATCTTTCTCAGATGTTATCTGATGTAGAAGAAGGAGAATACAACACTGAGAGAGAGAGAGAGAGACCTTAATACATGATTTCGAGGAACCCTTGTACCAAGGTTGCAAGGTGCAACAATTCAACGTTGTTTTATTAAACACTATCAATGGTTAGCCAAGAGCTTCACTGTCTTATTACATGTTTTATTAGACATGTTTTCTAGAAGATAACGTGTTGCTAGAAACGACATACCTCGCCAAGATTTCAAATTTTTTTAATTTCATCAAATTTCATATATTTAAATTCGGTTAGGTTTACAAAATTTATAAGTTTGGTCGTTTTGAAATTTTAAAATTCAGTTAGGCTTCATTTTTTCAAATTCAGTCAGATTTCAAGTTTAAAATTTGGACCAGGTTTATTTTTAGTTTCGGTCTAATTTCAAATTTGGTTGGATTTTAATTTTTTTAGAATTCGATCTGATTTCAAAATTTTCAAAATAAAAACTATTCATATTCTGTTTTTTAGTTTGTCAAGCTTTTAAAATTTTCCACAGATTTCTAATATTTGAATTAGGGCAGATTTGAAAAATTCTAATTCGTCATATTTCAAGATTTTGGAATTTGATCATATTTTCAGTTTTCAAGTTCAGTGGGATTTTAAACTTTAAATTCGATGTGAATTCTAAGTTTAAGGAATTAGAAAACCAGTGGTAAAAGACTAAAAGGGTTATTTTGTAGACCACAAACTGTTTGATTGGTAGAATCTGGTCAACAATAGTATAGAGGATGATAAAAAATGATTGAAATGACATATAATGAACGAAGTTTTTGCCATAATAATATATGAAGTCTCTGAATCCATAATTAGCAGTACAATTTTGGAATAATACGAGAAAAGCAAGCCATACAAAAGCGCTCTAACTTCAATTAATAAACTCCAACGAGAGATAAAAGACAGTGTCTTTTCGACTACTCCATTGAAGCCAGATACTTATATGACTAATCCAATGTGAAATCAAGTTCATGGCCAAACCCAAATTCAACATAGATGCCACGGACATTTGCGATGAGATCACGGTCTACATGCTGGCCGTGCTTCTTATGTTGCTCAACCTGCGAAAATGAGGCAATATTCAGAGCTGAAAGTTGCTAAAAATTGTAAAATCTAAAAAAAATTGTAACCCCTCAAAAAAAGGCTTTGACGAGTCAAAAAAATACATTTTTTTTATAACTTGAAGAAGAACTTTTAAGACCTCACAAAAATAACTACATTATTTGGATGGTGTAAAAATAACTAATTTTAATTAAATTTAATTTAAGCGAAAAGGAACAAGGTCACGGTCTCTAAGCTGGCCCTGCTGATCAACCTGAAACATTGAGAGATGGTAAAATGAAAGGAGGAGGAGGAGGGTGATCGATGAACCCTCACCATGCCATGCACAGCAGCGGTCACCGCGCCTCTGAACTCATTGAAAACCTGCACATCCAAAACAGGACAGAGCATGTGATCCAAGCCGATCGGCTCTCTGGTTTATATAAAGGCGATTGATCACTGGCTAGCTAGGCTAGGAAATTAACAGTAGCCGGGGAGTCGGGGACTGACCAGGTCGCGGAAGCAGTTCAAGCTGACTTGCTTGAGCGGCGGAAGCATTTTCCGAGGGACGTGGTAGTGGTCGAGGTACCCGAGGAGAAAGCCGGTCCACTGGGCCAGCTTCTGGTGCTTCGTCCACCTCTCCGCGAACTCCCTCGCCAGAGCCTCGCCCTGCTTCTCCCTCAACGACGGCACCACCTGGCAAGTGCCAACACGCACGCACGCACGCACGACCTCAATTACGTACTTCATCAGATTAAGCAATGTTCTTCAGATCAGTTTCGGTGAAGGCGTGGATCGAGTAGAAATCAATCGCAGCGACTCGATCCACGCCTTCACCGAAACTGATCTGAAGAACAGAGGAGGGAATCAAGACGAGAGCATCGTACGTAAGGTGGAGTTGATCTGGGCGTCGAAGAGCAGCTTGTGCCGCTCGTAGAGCTGCGGCGAGAAGTCCTGGGGCGTCCTCTGCGTGCACATGATGTACGCCACCCTGCGAGGATCGGAGATTCAGACTTTCAGAATTCAGAGATCGATGATGTTAGAACCCTAAAAAATCTTTACGTGGGGAAGAAAAGAAGGAAGGGGGCAAGCATGCATCATGCATCATGCATATGCATGTGACCATTGTGACGTACAAATGTGTGCAGATGTACTCGGCGGCCGAGAGGAACTCGGGGGTGCCGCCTTCCAGGAAGCGGTTCATCTTGGCGAACGCGGCGGCCAGTCGGCGCCACCCCTCCTCCAGCTCCACGCCCAACGGCACGCTTCCCTTGAATTTCGGGGGGTCATCAAGCTTCACCTCCTCGAGCTCCACGCCGGCGCCGCCGTTGCCGTTGCCGCCCGCCATGCCGCTAGCTTAGCTTAATTCGATCTCTTGCGACGAAGCTAGGGTTTGGGAGACTCGGCGTAAAGAAAGATGGATGTGGAGCGATCGTGGATTTGGGGTACGTACGTACGTATACGGTGCAGGCCGGCGGCTAGTAGCTAGGCTGCATATATATACAGGCCCTGTAATCCGTATGTTCGTGTTAGCGACGGACTCATGGTCTTTTTCTTTTTTGGCTAGGTCCGTTTTTATATAAGAGTATGTATAAGGTTTCATATAAAAGTTGGATACGGATACGTAAAGGTTTTTTTTTTGAGTCTGTTTCGTCGTATAAGGTGTAGTGCTGTGCTGACACCTGTTCGCTAGCTATAGGTTTGGGCTGGATATGATATGGTGTGATCGGATATGTAAGGCAGAGTCCAGGCTGATCGATCAGGTTTAGTAAGGATCGATATATTAGTCCGTAACAGGAAGAAATTGAGTCAGAACTTCTATTGCGTGTGAATTTAGTCTTGTCTTGATATCCAATAGTCTGTATAAATAGGGCCGATATTGTCAAGTAAAGCGTCCAACATTAATAAAACAAATCCTTTAGCTAATCATTGTACGACTGATTTTTAGAAAAATCGAAATCGATTTTCTCACATATCTAAATGTTTTTGTTGGATTTTTTACGTGTCTTATGGATGTGTCTGATATACGACCCAAAAAATCGACTGCTTAGTCGCCTGAGGTCAACCTGGTCCCACATGTACAAACAAATATAATTTTACATGTTCTTCATGCTTTCTTTATTTTTATCGAATTTAGTCCAGTTTCATTGTATTTTTGTTTCAATTGACTTGTTGTGTATTGCCTTCTTGATCGGCTTCAAAGTACATCCAAGAGTTGCTTACAAAGAAGTATTGTCTCGATCTAGTTCAATCTACAGCCACTACACCAAAAAGCCTCATATGTGGTGGATCATCTTTATCGTTCACTACAAGTCGGCATATATATGAGCTTTTATGTGGGTCGTAACGTTCGGGGAGGATGAGTGCATCTATGCTGATTCGAGCCACGAACCGTGGTTCTAGCCACAAACCATCGCATATACTCTCATCTATCTGTGCGGGTTAGTGACTAGAACCAACAGAAATACATTTTGTGCCGGTTACCCGCGGTCTATATCTCCAAGCATTGTCCCTCTTTTACCTTGAGTCTTCTTCTTCTTCTTCTTCTTCTTCTTCCATTTCTGTAGTTTGGCTCTAGCAAATGTGAGAGCTTCTTGTGGTTCAAAAAGTGAGTAATGTATTTTACTCTTGTTATATATAACAATCTTTTTGGATTCCCATGGTTTGTTCTAGCTATAATATTCTCTTAAATCTTGTGTGGTTTGTTCTAACTATAATATCCTTCTAGATCTTGCATGGTTAGCTCTATTGGTATACAATAATTTTTTGGGATCTTAGCTTGAATTGTTTTTAGTTTCTTCCCCATGGCCTTCGGAGTTATGTTATGCATTATACTTGTACATAGCTACCTTTAGGTTTAAATGCTACAAAATTAGAATTTCATATCTATATTTATAATAAATAATCTAAAAATAACTAGTAATAATGCTATTTAATATTAAAATAATAAATTGACTTATTATGTATCATGGTTTAATATTTCTAGCTATATATTTTATATTAAAATCTTGGATATACATTTCGGTTAAACTAGAATTTCATCTCCACATTTTTTATAATAATTAATCTAAAACAAACTAGTGATGCTAGTTAATATTAAAACTGTAAATTTGACCTACCATGTATTATGGCTTAATATTTCTAGATATCATTTTACATTAATTTTTTGGATCCACATTTCGATAAAATTAGAATTTCTTCTCCATGTCTATTATAATTAATCTACAACTAACTAGTGATGCTAGTTAATATTAAAACAATTATGAATTTTATTAGACTAGATTCTATCCATATGCGTACACCCTCGGCACTACATAAAGAGATCCACGAATCGAACCTGATGCTATCACTAGGATAGTATGCCAGGAGTGAAAAAAATAGTTAGAAACCAATGAGATCATGACATGCTTGGCTGACCTTCTTCAATGGGGAGTCCATGGGATGGGACATAGCTCACAAAGATTATGGAGCGGCCATCAGCTCATAAGGGCGCAATATAATGGAGAGGCACCCCATGAGAAGAAATGTGCAAGCATCATACGTAGATTTATACATGCAATTATGAGAAGAGACTCAAGAGAGAGATTGCTTTGCCATGATTAAGGAGCAGCTATCAACACATACACATACAACGAGGAGATCACAAGAAGAAACACGTACGAATCAAGCAAAGCCACCACGTTTGCTCTAAGATAATATACATTTCTATGTTATTTTAGAAAATTTGGTGCATATTTGTTCGATGATAAAAGGATTTTCTTATCATGAAAAGAGCCATAATTGCTTCATAAATTAATGTTACATGAAGGATTTCATAGGATTGGATTTCATATCTAAGCTTATACCCTAGGCATCACACACACTTATTCTAGAGAGAGACAATTTGTGTTTAAAGATTGTTAACAAACTAACTGATCGCTACAAAAGTACACATGGAAAAGGTTATGCAGAAAACGAGTTCATTTGACTAGACATGAGATCCACATTTAAATGGCGAAATATGTGGTGCAAACCACTGTTTTCGTGCAAACCCCGTGAAAACCATATATAAAAGTTTTGTAAATTCGTGAAAAAATTACTGGAGATAGGTATGTGCACGAACTACATCACCATCAAATCTGAAGTCTAAACTCAACATCAAATTTGTTTTTTTTTGTTTCTCCCAAACGATGTTGAGTTTAGACTTGAGATTTGATGGTGATGTAGTTCGTGCACATACCTATCTCCAGTAATTTTTTCACGAATTTACAAAACTTTTATATATGGTTTTCACGGGATTTGCAAGAAAACAGTGGTTTGCACCACATATTTTGCCCATTTAAATACCGTCTGGAAAGCGAGTTCATTTGAGCAATAAAACTAATCTTCATATTCTCAAGCTAATAAATATCGTCCAACACATACAAGGTGAAAAAAAAAACATCCAGCACACTCTTACCAAATTTCATATTCTAATACTTCATCCTTTTTTTATTTGACGCCTTTGACTTTTGAACACATATTTGACCATTCGTCTTATTCAAAAATTTAGTGCAAACATGTAAAAAAAATCATGTTTAAAGTAACTTTGATGATAAAACAAATAACAACAAATTAAATGATATTTATATAATTTTTTGAATAAGACGAGTGGTGAAAGGTGCATGCAAAAGTTAAATGCGTCAAATAAAAAAAATGGAGGGAGTAGTAGCAATGCAAATACATGGGTTGTCGTGCTATTTTAACATAAAGTAAAACTGCCCTTTGCGATTTTGTAGGCGGGGCTAGAGAATATACATGAAGTACATATTAAAAGCAATTTTAATACTCCGAAACCATACAGCACAATTCTCGAAGAATACAAGTCAAGTAATTAAGCCATGCAGACACAAAAGCGCTCTTTAATTAGTGACTCCAAACGAGATAAAAAGGACTCCCATTCATCTACAGTGTTTTTTCGACTACGGCCTATATATATGTACTAATGTACCCATTGCGAAATCAAGTTCATGCCCAAACCCAAATTCTGCGTAGATGCCACGGACCTTCTCGATGAGACCACGATCTATAGGTTGGCCCTTTTTCTCGAGTTGATCAACCTGAGAAATCCAGGCAATATTCAGAGCCGAAAAATGGTGTACAAGCTGACTCTGCTTCTCTTGCTGATCAACCTGGAAAATCGAGTCAATAATCAATATTCAGAAATGGTAAAATTAATGCAAAAGAAGAGGAGGAGGAGGAGGAGGAGGAAGAGGAGGAGGGCGATCGAGACTCACCATGGCATGCACAGCATCTGTCACAGCGCCTCTAAACTCATTGAAAACCTACACATCCATCACAAGATAATTAAGAGGCAGAGCTTGTGAGTCAAGTTGGTTCTATGTGTAAAGGCAATTAATCGAGCACCGGCTAGGTAGTCAGAAATTATACAATACTCACTCCGTTTCGTTATGTTTGTTCATAACACACCATGCATATTGAACAAGGAAGCAGTGGTTTTAAGAAAAAACTATGTGCAAAGGCCATCATACCTCTATTTAATAGCATGTTTCAACTACTCTGTCTCATTTGTAGCTGATCCATTTACTTGATTAATTCCTTGTTTTTTCTCTTTTCAAGGTGCATGCACATTTAATTGCATGGTTTTTTTTTCTTTCCAAGGTGCATGCGTATGATTGTTACAGCTTTAATTTGGGGTAGTTAGGTCATTTTTTATGGCTACTAATCTATGTAAAAATCCTAAAAATGCACTCTTTGCGGGACGGAGTGAGTACTTTTCTTCTTACTAAGGCCCTGTTTGTTTGAGCTGCAGCTTCTCCAAAAGCTGCTTCTGGGAAGAGCCAGAAAAAACTAGATTCTGTGAAAAACTCAGATCACAGTACAAATTGAACTTTTGGTGGCTTTTGGCTTCTTTGAAGGGGTTTCCAAAAGCTGCCTGTTTGTTTGAGCTTATGGCTTTTGAGGTTAAAAGCTGGCTAGAAGCTGAAACAAACAGGGCCTAAGCATACAATTGAAGGGTAAAGAGTACAAACATCACAATAATCACACTTTTAATATTCGTAATGGACAAATATTATTAAACGTATTTTTTCGAGGTCATGCACGAGGACTGACCAGATCGCGGAAGCAGTTCAGCCTGACTTCTTTGGGTGGCATAGGCGATTTCCAAGGAAACACGTGTTCGAGGTGGTAGAGCAGCCTGCCGGCCCAGTGGGACAACGCCTGGTGCTTGGCCCACCTCTCCGCGAACTCCCTCGCCAGAGCCTCGCCCTGCTTCCCCCTCAGCGACGGCACCACCTGGCAACATAGTTAATTATAGAACATGCGATTGGCAACATAACACGCACACGATTGGCCATGATTAGTTCATCGATTCCAAGCTAATTAACCAAGAACATGCATTGATGCGTGCGTGCCATCGTACAGTGGAGTTGATATGGTCCTCGAAGAACAGCTTGTGCCGTTCGTAGAGCTGCCGCGCGAGGTCGTGTGGCTGCTCCTGCGTGCACATCTTGTAGGCCACCCTGCATGCATCCATGCAGCATTAGTCCAATATCATACGAGGGCATCATCTTCCTCTTCAAGAATCTAAATACATGCAAGCTCTCTGACACTCTGACACTATTCACTGCACGTTATTAAATTTTCTAAAAATTTTCACATCGATCTTACGCTACATTGTAAAAGATTTGTTCCATCCTTCGGAGGACACTATTCTTCCTCTGCCGGATAGACCAATCTAGAATCTGCACAAACTACAGACGAAAGGCAAGTATATGCATGGATGGCGCAGGCACGTACGTATATGTAAGCATGTACTCGTCGGAGGAGAGGGGCGAGGTGGGGATGCCGCCGCCTTCCAGGAAGCGGTTTATCCTGGCGAGCGCGGCGGCCACGACGCGCCACCCCTCCTCCAGCTCCACGCGCTCCGGCACGCGTCCCCCCGGGTACTCAAGCTTGATCTCATCCAGCTCCATGCCGCCGCCGCCGCTCGCCATGCCTCCGGCCGGGTGATTGATCTCAAGCTTCTCTTGGGACACTAGCTAGTAGCTAGGGTTTGGGTCGTCCGCGAAACGCAGCGTAAAGGAAGATAAGATCGGTGCGGGATTGATTGGAATTGGGATATGTATATATTTATGTCATTATGTGTGCATGTACATCGTTTATTGTTAGGATGACGCCGATTTTTTTGGCTGCGTTGCTGTTTGGGCTTTGGACGAGGATTCGACCTCCCGGATTCTCGTCGGCTGCGTCGGGAGTGTTGTTGTTGCCAAATGACACAGTGGCGAATGTTCAAGGAATCAAGGGAATTATGGTTCATCATCAAAATAAAAAAACTAAATAATATTTATTGAAAAAACACATAAACTATTCCGTCAAATTCGGAACAAATCCAAAATCACACGACAGGGGGAAAACAAATGAGAGAGAGATGCGGCATTGGATCTAGGATCTAAAGGACATGAGGCAGCAGTACCAGAGGCGAGGCAACGCATAGCGGCGAGGCAGCACCAACGAGGCAACGCACAACGGCGAGGCGGTGCCAACAAGGAGGCAACAAGCGAGCGAGGCGGACAGAGGCGGCGGCCTGGCGGCGTTGTGGAGGAGTGAAAAGGCATCTAGGCCCCTAATTTTGTTTTGGTGATTGATGCCAACTACTAAAGACTCCAACTAATGATTTAATTGAGTTGTAGACAGATAAATAGATTGGAAATCATTTGAATGAAGCATTATCGAAGAACTTGGAGTATTATTCTTTTGGAAGCTCATTTATTCTTTAAATTGTAATCTCTATCTTATTGAGTCTAAGGACGGCCGTACTATAAAGAGGGATTCGACGAGAAATTAAGTGTGAGGTGACTCTGGTGCTCAAAAGATGGTTCTAGGTCAAATCTTAGTCACCCATTTGATTCCCTACTATTTCCAAGCTCAAAACACTTCTCTGAGTCCGGACTGTCCGTGCCTTTGCTCGGACTGTCCGAAGTGTCGGACTGTCCGAGGCACCCTCCAGACGCGCTCTCTGTTTGAATATTCGGAATTATCGGATCGTCCAGAAGGTTCAGATTGTCGGTTCGGATTGTCAGAAGATTGGATGTCAAAATACCCTCCAGTTGAGCTCTCTGTTTGATTTATTCGATTTACCGGACTGTCCGTGAGACCCTTCGGACAGTCCGAACTACTTAGTCACATCTGGAGATTCTGAGCCCATATCTGTGATCCACATACCTTCTAAATCTCAAATATGATTTTTGTTTGGGTCACTATTCACAGCTGACCTCGGACTGTCCGAGGGGTGTCACGGACAGTCCGAATCTCACTTGCTGTACATTAACGGCTAGAACTGGGGGAAGCTATATATACCCATTTCACTGTTCCCAGCAAACGGTAACTGTGCGCATCACTCAGATTCAGTTCATACTCTCTCTCATCCAAGAACCCTAAAAGCATCTCCCCTCCTAGTGCCTCTTGTGAGATCGATTTGAGGGTGGAGAAGCTAGATTGGTGCTAGATCTGAGCTTGGTCCATCTCATGAGCACCTTGGTCGTCTCCAAGTGAGTGGTTTCTCGCCGGATTTGTTACTCTTGGAGGTTGAGGACTCCTAGACGGCTAGGGGTCGCCGTGAGCCTCCGGATCGGTGTGGTTGGCCTCGGATTGGTTTTTAAGGTGTGATTCCACCTCCGTAAGGAAAGGAATCAAAGTGATATTCGGTGAGTGCTTTGGCACAAATCCGAGAGGGATAGAGTCTAGTGAGACTCGGGCTCTACGGTGTTGAGCCTACCTCAACGGAGAGTAGGATCTCCTCAAAGATCCGAACTTCGGGATAAAACTCCTTGCGTCTATCTTCTCATTTGGTTTGAGTTTCTCCTTTGCTAGATCTACTCTATTTACCATTTTGTGCTTAGGGGAGATCTCTCCTGTGTTTCTGTGATATTGCACTTGGTATTCTTGTTGTTTGAGTTGTGCAGGACATTTCCGGAGATTTTGGGGAGGTTTCTTCACATTTGAGTTCGGACTGTCAGAGGGTGTCACGGACATCGAACCTACTTCCATGCCCGTTGAAGATTGAATTTGGTGGTCACGCCTATTCACCCCCCCTCTAGGCGTCATCTCGGTCCTTTCAATTGGTATCAGAGCAAGGCTCTCCTTTAAAGCTTAGTCGCTCGGAGAAAAGATGGCGCCAAAATCTCCCGAGAAGACCGACATCGAGAGTTCGGATTTGACTAGAGTTCCTCCTCCTCTCTCTTATGCCCCTAACCCCTCAACATCTTCATCTCATCACTCCTTCTCGTCGGGAAGAATCCCTCACTTTGATGGGACTTTCTACCCACAATGGAGGCATAAAATGAAATTGTACTTGAGGTCGCTTAACCCTTCCATTTAGAGTATTGTTGAGACAGGTTATACCATTGAGGACTCCAAGAAGCTCACCAAGGAGGACGACGAAAATATCTACTTCAATGATCAAGCCGTTCAAGCATTGGTGGCCGCTATAAATCCAAGTGAGTACAACCGGGTAGATGGACTTGAAGATGCCAAACAAATGTGGGATATCCTAAAGCTTGCTCACGAGGGTACTTCAAGTGTCCGAGAGTCTAAGGTTGAGCTTATTCACGGCAAGTTGGGAAGATTCATTCTTGAAGAGGAGGAAACATATTCTAGCATGTTCGATAGGTTGATGAAGTTGGTCAATGAGGCTAAAGGACTTGGAAGCACGGAAGTGACGGATCATGCCGTTGTCAAGATCATGTTGAGAGCGGTTCTCCCAAGAAACCGAAACTTAGTTCAACTCATCCGTGAGAAGGACAACTATAAGAAGATAACTCCTCACGAAGTACTTGGAAGACTAATGGCCGATGAGATGATGGTTGAAGAATCAAATGTCATCGAGGAGTTGATGAGACCAAGCAAGAAAAAGAACATTGCACTCAAAGCCTCCAAGATTTCAAAGAGCTCAAAGAAAGAAGAAGAAAGCTCAAGTGATGATGAGGAAGACGATGAGAGCATTGACATGGAGGAAATGGCTCTTTGTGAGGAAATTCAACAAGTTCTTCAAGAACAATGGTTATGGGAGGAAGAAGTTCAAAGACTCCAAGAAACCATCCTCATCAAAGAGAGTATGCTTCGGTTGTGGAAGTGATCGTCACTTCATAGCCGATTGTCCAAATGCCAAGAAAGATGAAGGAAAGAAGGACAAGAACAAAAACAAGAAGAGCAAGCAACAAGCTCATATCGGCATGGAGTGGGAATCCAATACCGAAGAAAGTGAAGATGAAGGAGGCATTGCAAGCATTGCTATTACCACCACTACATCATCAAAGCCATGCAAGTCTCTCTTCGGCGACATGAGTGACGATGACAATGATGCACCTATTTGTCTCATGGCTAAGGGACCAAAGGTATCAACCAAAATTAATCTCTCTATTCTTGATCCTTGCATGAATAGTGATGATGATGCTAGTGATCATGATAGTGATAGTGATGATGATACCTCTAATGTTAAGAACATGAGCAAAGCTAGTTTGATGAAAATGATGAAATCTCTTGACTTTAATAAATTGAGTGAAATGATGAATGTCATAGAAAAGCAAGAGGACACTATTATTAGGAGTAATGACATGATCATTAGTGAAAAGAAAAGGAACATGAAACTAGAGGATGCCGTTGAACAAGAGAAGAAGAGATCCGATGATTTGGCTAAAAGTTTATCCAAGGCCAAGTCCGAGATAGCATCTCTTGAGATCAACAATGCTTCACTCAAAGAGGAGCTTATTGAAGCAAAGGAAGCTCGTGACACTCTAGTGGTGAAGTTTGATGATCTCTTGAAGAGCAACTCAACTTCCCTTAGCTCAACTTGCTCTTCTATGCCATCCACTAGCAATGGTTGCTCTAAATGTTATAAACTTGATATAAATGCTTGTGCCACTGACTTTGAAACTATGCAAGCGTTGTCATGTGAGAATGAGAAATTAAAAGGATTTCTCGAAGATGGGCTACAAAAATCATATAAGGCTAGTAAGGGCCTTGATGAGTTTCTAGAGAAGAAGAAAGGAAATTACAACAAGAGAGGGCTTGGATATACTCCTCCTAAAGGAACAAAGAAGCACATTGTGGTTGCCCCAATGACCAAGCCCATACACTTTATCAAGGCTCAAGGCTCCAAGACTCATCCAACTCACTCTACCTTTAACGCATCTTATGTTCTTAAGAAAGCTCAATTTGGTAGAGTAGTTGCTTTATATGTTGGGCCCAAGAATAAGAATGTATCTTTGGCAAAATTCATTTGGGTGTCTAAGACCCTTGTCACTAACTTGAGAGGACCCAACTTGGTTTGGGTATCTAAATGTAAGAACTAATTCTTGTAGGACTTTCTCTCCGGTGGCCCAAGTTGGGTGATCGATAGCGGGTGCACACAACATATGACCGGAGAGAGTGGAATGTTCTCCGAGCTTAACACCGATGAGTATCCAAGAGGGGACATTTCGTTTGGAGATAATGGAAAAGGTAAACCTTTGGGTCTAGGTAAAATTGCTATCTCAAAAGACCTTTGTTTCTCAAATGTGTTACTTGTTGATGGTTTGAACTACAATTTGTTGTCCGTTCCACAATTTTGTGCTTCGGGCTACAATTGTTTGTTCTCAAATGAGGGTGTGTAAGTTATAAGGAGGAGTGATGGTTTAATAGCTTTCAAGGGACACTTAAGAGACAAGCTTTATCTTGTGAATTTCTCAATTGATAAGCCTTGTCCCGAAGTGTGTCTTATCGCTAAATCTAGCATGGGTTGGCTATGGCATCGCCGACTAGCCCATGTTGGTATGAGAAATCTCGACAAACTCTTGAAAGGCAACCACATTTTAGAACTAACCAATGTTTCCTTTGAGAAAGATAGAGTTTGTGGTGCTTGCCAAGCGGGAAAGCAAGTCGGAGCCTCACATTCCATCAAGAACGTCATGACTACGACAAGACCTTTGGAGATGCTACACATGGACCTCTTCGGACCTATCGCTTACCTAAGCATAGGAGGTAACAAGCATGGTCTTGTAATTGTAGATTACTATTCTCGCTTCACGTGGGTGTTCTTTTTACATGACAAGAGTGAGACTCAAGGTATCTTAAAGAAGTTTATGCGAAGAGCCCAAAATGAGTTCGATGTGAAGATCAAGAGAATAAGAAGCGACAATGGAACCGAGTTTAAGAATACCGGTGTAGATGATTACCTTGATGAAGAAGGAATTGGACATCAACTCTCGGCTCCCTACTCCCCTCAACAAAATGGAGTAGTTGAAAGAAAGAATCGGACGCTTATAGAGATGGCAAGGACGATGCTCGACGAGTATAAGGTTTCCGACATCTATTGGGCGGAAGCCGTCAACACCGCGTGCCATGCCACCAACCGGCTTTACCTTCACAAGCTACTTAAGAAGACGGCCTATGAGCTTCTCACCGGGAACAAGCCCAACGTGTCTTATTTCCGAGTATTTGGAAGCAAATGCTACATCCTCAACAAAAAGGCTAAGTCTTCTAAATTCGCCTCCAAAGTTGACGAGGGCTTTATGCTTGGTTATGGTTCTAACGCTCATGCTTATAGAGTTTTCAACGGTTCCACCGGAGTTGTTAAAATCTCACATGATGTTACCTTTGATGAATCTAACGGCTCGCAAGTAGAGCAACTCGACTCTCATGTGTTAGGTCAAGAAGTACCGTCCCGAGAAGCAATCAAGAATCTTGCACTTTGAGATATCAAGCCTAGGGAAGGTGGTGAGGAAGACAATCTAGAAGACGGATCAAATCAAGCTCAACCACCTTCTACTCCATCTCAAGATCAAGAAGCAAGTAAAGGAAATGTTGAGAAGGAAGAACAAGTCGTAGAAGATGAGCAATCCCCACCAAGACCACCTCAAAGGATACCTCAAAACATTCAACGAGATCATCCCGTGGACAACATTCTAGGTGACATCAATAAGGGAGTCTCTACCCGTTCTCGTTTAGCAAATTTTTGCGCACACTATTCTTTCGTGTCTTCTCTTGAGCCAATTAATGTAGAACAAGCACTAGAGGACGCCGATTGGATAGTGGCGATGCAAGAAGAGTTGAATAACTTCACGAGGAACGAGGTGTGGGAACTTGTGGAACGCTCCAAGCAAAATGTCATTGGAACAAAGTGGGTCTTCCGTAACAAACAAGATGAACATGGAGTAGTCGTCAAGAACAAGGCGAGGTTGGTCGCTCAAGGCTTCACACAAATCGAAGGTTTGGATTATGGCGATACTTACGCTCCTGTAGCGAGAATTGATGCAATTAGAATATTATTAGCCTTTACTACTCACCATTCCTTTAAGTTGTTTCAAATGGACGTTAAGAGCGCATTTCTCAATGGGCCATTCTCCGAACAAGTCTATGTTGAGTAACCTCCCGGCTTCGAAGATCCAAAGCATCTCAATCACGTCTACAAGCTATACAAGGCACTATATGGGTTGAAGCAAGCCCCTAGGGCTTGGTACGAGTGCCTAAAGGAATTCTTGTTGAAGAAGGGCTTCGCTATTGGAAATTCCGATCCAACACTCTTCACCAAAAACGTGGACGGTGTCTTATTTGTGTGTCAAATATATGTTGATGACATAATCTTTGGATCTACTAATGATTTGTTTTGCAAGGAGTTTAGTCAAATTATGACTAAAAGATTTGAAATGTCTATGATGGGGGAATTGAAGTACTTCCTCGGATTTCAAGTCAATCAAATGAAGGAAGGAACATTTATAACCCAATCTAAATATGTGAAGGATATGCTCAGGAAATTTGAGTTGGAAAACGCCAAACCAATCAAGACACCTATGCAAGCAAATGGGCACTTGGACTTGAATGAAAATGGTAAGAGCGTCGACCAAAAGGTATACCGCTCTATGATTGGGTCTTTGCTTTACCTTTGCGCATCTAGGCCCGATATCATGCTTAGCGTGTGCATGTGTGCGCGATTTCAAGCCGCTCCTAAGGAGTACCATTTAGTGGCCGTTAAGAGGATATTACGATATTTGGTTCATACCCCCAACTTAGGCCTTTGGTATCCTAAAGGATCAAACTTTCATCTAATCGGCTATTCGGATGCGGATTATGCCGGTTGCAAGGTGGATAGGAAGAGTACATCCGGTACTTGCCAATTTTTGGGTAGATCCCTTGTGTCTTGGTCTTCCAAGAAGCAAAACTCCGTTGCCCTATCCACCGCCGAGGCCGAGTATATTGCGGCGGGAAGTTGTTGCGCCCAATTGCTTTGGATGAGGCTAACCCTTAAAGACTATGGCCTAAACCTAATAAACATTCCTCTATTGTGCGACAATGAGAGTGCCATTAAGATAGCAACTAACCCCATCCAACACTCTAGAACCAAACATATTGATATTCGCCACCATTTCTTCAAAGACCACTCGGCCAAAGGCGATATTGATATAAAACATGTTCGTGCCGAAAAACAATTAGCCGATATCTTTACCAAGCCTTTGGATGAGAGAAGATTTTGTGAGTTGAGGAATGAGCTCAATATCCTTGACCCTCGAAACATGGCTTGAACTTGTGTGCACAATGATTGGTGATTGAAAATTGAATTGAAAAGCAATATATATATATCTATCCTATTTTGTAGTTCAAATTATGCTCAAATGGGTGATTTGGATTTTCATCATTTTATTCATGGCTATAGCTTGATTGGTTGATTGCTTACTAGCCATGGATAAAAGGATTTTATAAGATATCTCTCTAAACCCCTTTAGGTGCCTCCCTCTCTAAATTCCATTCAAAGTCTGGCATTTTGGTGTGCAGGAGGTTCGGATTGTCTGAGCTAGCCCCACGGATCGTCCGTACTGATTTCCGACCGTCTGACTCTGCTCTCAGATCGGGTTTGGTTTGACTGTCCGGACCTATTTACCAGATAGTCCGAATCTCACTTAATCCGATACATATGTCTAAGGGTAGCCCGTGTTTCTCTCTCACTTCCTCATTCTCCACGGGCTCTCTCATCCTCTCTCCTCTCCGTCCCCGTCGGGTTCCCTCCACGGGCTCTCTCCTCCTCTCTCCCCACCGATTTGGCTACGGATTTGAGCTCCGAAGGCTGGATCTTTCTTCTCCTCGTGCTTCCCCTCCATGGCTAGGGAAAGAAGGTATATTCTTCGAGGCTTTGCTCTATTTTTTCTTGTTTTAGGGTTTGGTGCCCGATCTGTCAAATAGAGCAATATTTTTGAAATGCCTTGGTAGAATAAGTCCATTGCTTACCTATTTCATCTCCTTCAAATGGCATGAAGTTCTATTGGTTGATTTGAAAGATCTAGGTTGAAACCCTATTTCTGGGAGGTTCGGACTGTCCGAGACTTGGCTCGGACTGTCCGAACCCTGCAGAAATATGGCATCAACTCTAAATCCTAAAATCATATCTCCTATGCTATACCCTCATTTGCTTCCTTGTCTCCTATATTCAGAGGCAGGGACTCCGTAGGTCAAGGTGATGGTTCAGATTTGAGGGAATTGCCGAGAGGGCGGATGTCTGTTCAGTATGAAAGGCGAACCAAGCAGCGTCATGACACTATGTCAGGAGGCAGTTCACAGCATGAGATAGAGGAAGATGAGGAAGATGAGGATTACAACCTCGATGAGACAAATGTGGGTCGAAGGAGAGCAGTTATTCGAAAGAGAAAAGTATCTAGCCCCTCGGGGCCCGGCAAGCAGCACTTCAGTGGAGGATCTAGCTGCATAGCAGGAGGACTTATCGGACCTCTCACAATGCACCCACCTCGTCAGTTCCAAGATGCTCCAAGGAGGGCAATCGATTATTCCAAAGCTGGAGAGAAGGTGAGGAAGAAGCGTATGGAGGATCCAGCAAGGTACACTCAAGAGGGTGTGGATAAATGCTTCTGGTCTAATTTCCATTCTGATTTCTATGCCACAGTCATCCTAGCGAAGAAGTCTCCGATCACTGACATGTAGTGGGTTGATTGGAGTCACATGTCTAAGGTTAATGACCCCATGTTCGATAAAGTCATTGATGCTTGTGAGGAGCTTGGACTGCGAAACATCATGGGACTTAAGTATGATTGGTGCAAAGAAATTATCGCTCAATTCTATGCGACTTACTATTGCAAAGGCGATGAGGCTAGGACTGTCACTTGGATGACCGAGGGAGAGTGGTACTCGGTGTCCTATAAAAGGTTTGGAGCTATTCTGGGATTCACTAGGGAGGAGCTGGACATTGGATACAAGCTTCATAATGAGGAGGTCTTAGCTCCTGAGAGGATGGAGACCATGTATGATGATGAGATGAAAATCAAGTATGGCACCACTGTGGGCATGAAAGCCCTACTACAACTACTTGAACAGGTTATTCAGGAAAACCATGACTCCAAGGGGTGGAGATGCAAGCAATGTCTCGGGGCATCAAAGGAACCTTATGCTCAAGGTCAAGCCCGGTGGAAAACCATTCAATGTCTTCGATTTTATTTGGGAAGAGATTCGCATCACTACTATCTCGCCGATCAGAAGCTGTCCCTATGCACCTCTCATTATGAAGATGATTGAATCGGTGACAAAGCTGCAGTTTGTGAAGGAAGAAAAGCACTCAGGGCTGAAAATTAGGACCATCACCACTGGCCGCAAAATTCCTCATAAGCCAGCTTCCACTTCCTCTACTCCTTCCACTTCTAGCTCCTCCGGCATTCTCAATGCCCTTCGAGCCATCTTCTGTCTTGGACAGAAGAACTACAAGAAGATCTCGCGTCGCTCTAAGAAGACTCTTCGACATGTGAAAGATATCAAGCGCAGCATGGAGTTGGAGTGCTCTTCCGACGGCTCTGAGGCGGAGTCAAGTGGAGAAGATGAAGAATTCACCGAGCAAGCCATCTTCGGCCATCTTGACCCCAGGAGCAAAGCGCCCGTCACCGAAGAGGAGGCCGAAGGCGAAGACGACGACGAAGAAGAAGAAGAGGAAAGCGAGGAAGGCAGCGATGAAGATGATTGAGTCGGCATCTCTCTTTTCTCCCCATATCTCCTTTTGTGCTTGATGACAAATGGGGAGAAGGAGAGCTTCAAAATTTATTTTGTGCTTTGCTTGTTGTTGAACAAATTGAATCCTTGCGCTTGTGATGTGTGATATTCTATGGTTGAACTGCTGTTGTTGTTAATTTGCTTAGAACCTTCACTTGATTATCTATCTATGTGGTCTTTGTGGTATTTGGTGAAATTTGTGTGCTTAACTTGCCATATGCATTGTTGGTTAAATTTCGAATTTGTGCTATAATTGCTAGACTTAGGGGGAGCTCTTTGGTTTTATTCCCTGCATATCTTTAGGGGGAGCTCTCTTTATGTCACCTTTGGTTTTATCGATTTGAAGCTTTAGTGGTTGTCATCAATCATCAAAAAGGGGGAGATTGAAAAGGCATCTAGGCCCCTAATTTTGTTTTGGTGATTGATGCCAACTACTAAAGATTCCTACTAATGATTTAATTGAGTTGTGGACAGATAAATAGATTGGAAATCATTTGAATGAAGAATTATCGAAGAACTTGGAGTATTATTCTTTTGGAAGCTCATTTATTCTTTAAATTGTAATCTCTATCTTATTGAGTCTAAGGACGGCCGTACTATAAAGAGGGATTCGACGAGAAATTAAGTGTGAGGTGACTCTGGTGCTCAAAAGATGGTTCTAGGTCAAATCTTAGTCACCCATTTGATTCCCTACTATTTCCAAGCGCAAAACACTTCTCTGAGTCCGGACTGTCCGTGCCTTTGCTCGACCGTCCGGTGTCGACCGTCCGAGGCACCCTCGAGCCAGCTCTCTGTTTGAATATTCGAATTATCGGATTTGTCGGTTCGGATCGTCCGTTGGACAATCAAGTACCCTCCAGTTGAGCTCTCTGTTTGATTTATTCGATTTACCGGACTGTCCGTGAGACCCTTGGACGATCCAACTACTTAGTCACATCTGGAGATTCCGAGCCCATATCATGATCCACATACCTTCTAAATCTCAAATATGATTTTTGTTTGGGTCACTATTCACGGTGACCTCGGATTGTCAGGGGGTGTCACTGACAATCCGAATCTCACTTGCTGTACCTTAACGGCTAGATCTGGGGGAAGCTATATATACCCATTTCACTGTTCCCAGCAAACGGTAACTGTGCGCATCACTCAGATTTAGTTCATACTCTCTCTCATCCAAGAACCCTAAAAGCATCTCCCTTCCTAGTGCCTCTTGTGAGATCGATTTGAGGGTGGAGAAGCTAGATTGGTGCTAGATCTGAGCTTGGTCCATCTCATGAGCACCTTGGTCGCCTCCAAGTGAGTGGTTTCTCGCCGGATTTGTTACTCTTGGAGGTTGAGGACTCCTAGACGGCTAGGGGTCGCCGTGAGCCTCCGGATCGGTGTGGTTGGCCTCGGATTGGTTGTTAAGGTGTGATTCCACCTCCGCAAGGAAAGGAATCAAAGTGATATTCGGTGAGTGCTTTGGCACAAATCCGAGAGGAATAGTCTAGTGAGACTCGGGCTCTACGGTGTTGAGCCTACCTCAACGGAGAGTAGGATCTCCTCAAAGATCCGAACTTCGGGATAAAACTCCTTGCGTCTATCTTCTCATTTGGTTTGAGTTTCTCCTTTGCTAGATCTACTCTATTTACCATTTTGTGCTTAGGGGAGATCTCTCCTGTGTTTCTGTGATATTGCACTTGGTATTCTTGTTGTTTGAGTTGTGCAGGACATTTCCGGAGATTTTGGGGAGGTTTCTTCACATTTGAGTTCGGACTGTCCGAGGGGTGTCACGGAGAGTCCGAACCTACTTCCGCAGCGCCGTTGAAGATTGAATTTGGTGGTCACGCCTATTTACCCCCCTCTAGGCGTCATCTCGGTCCTTTCAAGGAGGCATCAGCAATATGCGAGACAAAGGAGGACAACGGACATGGGGCCAGCGAGACCTGGCCAGCTCGGTCCACCGCATGGCCCGTTCGTTTGTCGGACCGGCCAAGCCTAGGCCCGATGAAAACACAAATTAAGAACGTGTTTGTTTCAATTTCAAGTTAAGTTGAATTTTACTATATCAAATTTTGTTATTTTTAAAGGAAACACTTGAGGCTGGGTACGCGTCCAGCTCGTCCAGACGCGCCATGGCCCGGCCCGCGTGAGGAGTGGGAGGGCATGCAATACACGCAAGTGGGTCCCACAAGCATTTTTTCTTTTGATGGCCATAAATTTTGACCGGGTGCTCTAATCCACAAACTGTTTGCACCAATGTGTTTCTCGTATTTTTAGAACAAAACAAGATGTATGTTGCCATAAAAATCCTCAAACTTACCTAGTGAAACTTGGTTTTCGCATACTGAAACTTGGGTTTCATACTCGTTAAACTTTGCCGAACTGTCAAGTTTCATCAGGTTTCATCCAAGTTTTTTCAAGTTTCATCAGTTTTCATCCAAGTTTCTTCAAGTTTCATCAGGTTAATCCAAGTTTTATGAAGTTTTCACAAGTTTAATCCAAGTTTCATCAGGTTACATCGAAGTCTCATCTATGTTTCATCAGCACACGGCCAAGTTTCATCAGCACACGACCAAGTTTCGCCAGTATACGTGTCGACGGTTGGGATATCGGTCCCAAGTCAACTAAGGTTCTTGAGAAGGGGAGAAAGAAGACACTGCCGAGCAAGGCAAAACAGCAATCAACGAGTAGCGAACAGACACAGGATTTTTATACTGGTTCAGGCCTCTCCGGGGAGATAATAACCCTACGTCCAGTGCTTCTTTGTATGAAAAAGGGATTACAAGAAAAAACTCAGGGAGACGAACAGGTCTCGGCGAGATTCCGGGTGTACAAGAAGTAATACTCGATCTACTCAAGTTTGGCTAATTTTGGCCCCCTCTACACGCTGTAGGGGCTTGGTATATATAGTGTCGAACAACCGACCTACCGGGGGATAAATGGGCCGGGCTGGCCGTGAGGACATAACAGACTCATATACATGTCAAATATATCACGAGGTAGATAAGGTATATCTCCAATTCTTGAGGATCACGACGTCTGCTCCAATCTGAAAAACTGCGTCCGGGTTTTCACGTAGTCGTGCGGAACTCTTGTTCGAGTCGGACTCGAACAGGACGCCTAGGACGCCACGCACCGTGCCAACCGTAAGGCTGTTCGACAGGATGCACATGGGCCTGAATAAAGCCCTCTAGCGAGCCAGGCTCTAGGAGGCTATTCGGTTGGGCCGTTAGGGAGTGGGTCATGGCAATGAGCCATGATTTTATCCCCGACAATACGTGTAAGTTTCAAGTGCCTTCTGCTAGGTTCACATCAAAAATTTTGAAAAAGTGACAAAAATAAAATAAAAAATAAAATGGGTTGCTCTCGATTTTAGAAGAATTATGAAATTTATTTCACATATTTTGAACACTGTTTGAATTTTATACAAAAATCAGAAGTTTAATTGAAAAATTAATCAACTGCATCTAGCCGCCTTTGTGCGCTAGTCTGCCTTGCTGGGATCTTGGCGACGCAGCAACACTTGGATCTTGTGTGTCTTTGGCGATCAACAACCGAGGATGGTCGGTGTGGCGCTCCCGGGACGTCCGACGCCTCGCGCTTGCCTATTTTTATATAGCCTACATGTTGTAGTAATTTGTAGTTCTTCTCAAGATTGTAAAACTATTTTTAATTACTTTTTAAAATTATTAGAGAACTTTTTGAGAACTCTCAATTTTTACTATAGTAAAACTCAACTTTATTTAACGCTGAAGCAAACAACATCTAAATTGTAGTTGGGCTGGACTTGGCCCGGTTTTTGAAGCCCGATTGGTTGGGCCTGGTCCGGTGGGAGCGGGCTTTATCAAGCCTAGCACGGTCGGTGCATAGGTCTAGTTTGAGCAACAGCTATCGTGGATAATTTTTTTTAAGAAACCAGCACAACACCTAAATCGACTAGTTAACATCACCGCAGCCAAAATATAAATATGGTCTTAAAAATTCTTGAGCCACACATTACACATACACATGTCCATCCTCCTGTTGTCTAATTCCCATAATGACAATTTCATATCGTTAAATTACAAGTCTTGAAAAATAAGTAACAAAACCAATAGTGAAATTATAAGAAAGTAATCATATGATCGACTAAATAATCATTGTATTCGCATATCGAGTTGTTTGGTTGGAGGTTAGCTTTGCCTAATCTTGCCACACCTTATGTTTAGAGTTCTTAATAAGGTGGGGCGGAACCAGGTTAAGCCTCAACTCAACCCGATCCGTCCCACCCATTCTCAACATCCGCCCTACCCCGACCCGACCAGTTCTCTGGATATACAAAACCTTGACCCGCCCCGGCGCCCATTGGTGCACTGGCGATGCGCCCACCCGAGCAGGGACAGAGAAAATTCACATAACGTCATCCCAACCAAAGACAATTAAATATATAAAAATTCCATCAAATACACAAATCTAGTTACTTAGGTACATGAAAATCCAACCACATACACAAATATAGTAATGGCGTGATAGTAATACATACATCAACATGGTTAATGGGTTGGGATAGGCTCACGAGTAACATAATATACTAAACCGGGTTCAGGTCAGGTTGGGGCAAGCCTTAATCCGGACTCGCCCTGAGATGAACCGGTGCAAGACGTCACGACATCAATATTGTATGAATTAATCCAAATAAAAAATGACATAATGAGATGTAGTTAAAAAACTACGTATGAATTATTGTGTAGTATTATCTTTGATCAATAATTAAAAAATAAAATAGTAATAAAAGTATATTTTTGCAAACTAAAAGTATTGATTGTTCATAGATGATTCTAAATTTAGTTTTATATGGTTTAGATTGTGCCATATGGCGACAATATAATGGTATAATAAAAATATAAATAGAGCCTTATTTAATTATTAAATCCCCTCCATCACATTACATTGTATTATCAAAACTCCTCCATCACCATTATGTCGAATTAGATCTCATTATTAAACTTATAATGAAATAAATTAGAGATTTATGTAATAAGTCATTATAAAAATATAAAAATTGTTAATAAGTTAAATATTTTGATTTTGTTAAGTTATATTTATTAGTTTGTTCGACTTAAAAAAATCATAAATATGACATTGATGAAATGCCAACTCATGAGCAACCGGAAAAGATGCGCTACTATTTTTTTTAACTTACAAGCTAAATAATCTTTATTACTTAAACTAAGGTAACTAAATTGTAAACCAACGAGTCTCAGTTGCAAGAACCATTAACTCCTAATTTTTTTTAAAAAAAGAGTATGACATTACAGTCTATCTTTGCCAGCCTCGAAAGGCTTTTAGGACTTATGCAACGCCATGTGTCTCTCCTCCTATAAAAGGTGTGACAAAAATTTTAACACAAAATATCAGAGGTAAGCTTCTCATAGGAAAATGCCATTCGTACGCCCACTTTTCTATCAGCTTACAGGCTAATAGAAAGATGAAATCTACGATTAATGCACCTGTTCTTGACATAAGTCGTAAAAAAAGACTCTTTTTGTCCTCTGTGTCGGAATATGGTTCCTAGGTGAAGATGCTGTTCAAATATAATCTATGTCGCTGGAACCATGCCACTACCAAAATCAACACAGAGAATCAAACCTTATGGGACCACTCTATCTGAGAACCCAGTGTCGCAGCTCGATAAAGAGCGGCCATCATATCAAAACTTGTGTGACCACTGATAACACAAGTTTATGGCATCACATTAATGTCGGCCTGCTCAAAATAGCTTTTCTTCTATGTGAAGTTAATTTTCTAACGAGTAAAATGCACCGGAGGTCCATTAACTTGTAGCGTGGTGTCACTTAGATCCATCAACTTCCAAACTACAGTTTTGGGTTAAATAGTTAATGGACCTGCAGTGAACAACTTAAAAGAGTTAATGGACCTGCAGTGAACAACTTAAAAGAGTTAATGGACCTGCAGTGAACAACTTAAAGTGTGGGGTCCATGCCACGTCGGATCTAAACATAAAACGAAAAGGTACAGGCCTGCAGTGAACAACTTAAAGAGTTAATGGACCCAAAACTGCAGTTTGAAAGTTGATGGATCTAAGTGATACCACGCTACAAGTTAATGGACCTCCGATGCATTTTACTCTTTTCTAATTATTATCTACACGAGAACATATGGAATATGAAAAAAAAAATCTAATTTTTAAGTTTTGTTTCAACCAAGAACATAAAATGATCGATACTCTTTTTAGGATTTTTAGAATTTTTCAAGCTTGATTTTAATTTAGTCAAAATTTGCTTTGTTCGAACCATCGGTTTGCCAGATGGCTTGGCGTCAGTTAGTGGCTAATTAGTCATGGTTACCAATTGAGATGACTACCTCCTTCCCCTACAGCGGCGGTGGCTCCACATTTCTCCCTGTGCCGGCTCCTCCCATCCTCGTGCACTAGCTCAAATCAAACTTGATCTTTGTTGATCTTTCCAATAGCCCTTCTCAATACACCAAAAACCTTAAATATTCACCGATATATCTATTTCTAAAGCAATTACTTGGGAAAACATGGTGATTCTTTGAAGCTAGAAATTAATTCAGGTGTCGTATGCACACTTCCTACAAGTAAATGGGCGTTTATGCGATGCCCGTATATCAGATGCTGGCTGCAAAGTCTGATTTGAATGGGGTACCAAATTTTATTGAATGGATTCATGCGTGCACCGTAAATTTGGATTCAAGCGTGCACCGCACGTTGTACTAGTATCGAAGCCCATGAGTGACTGGGCTGGCGGGCCGTTCCTTTAGAGCCCCATTTTTTTTACCATTTGGGCCCGCTTCCCCCTCGCGACCCACCCTTCCCCTCCCTCGTCGGCGACGATGGCGGGCTGGCCAATGTCCCCGGTGACGCCGGCGAGCGGGCTGCTCCTCCGCCAAGCGCGGCTAATTTGCTTGGAAGTGGGAGCGGATGGTGCCCTCGCGTACATTGCCGGGCTCTGGTCTCTTTTTTTTGAACAAGGGGCAGGAGAGCTGCCTTGTATTGATCAAAAGAGAGGAAGTACAGGGTGGGGGGGAGAAAAGGCCCCTCCCCCCGTGGGCCAAGGGGACTAAGTTAACTAATTACAAAAGTGGCCCCTGCTGCAGTCCAAAGCCGCAGCTCGTCAATTAAAAAATTCAAAAAAACTGCGCTCGGCCGGTCGACCTGACGGAAGAGCCGGTTGTTGCGTTCAATCCAGAGGTGCCAAATTATGGCAACAATGACCGAGGAGACCGCGAGGTCACCCGATCCGTTGACTATGTTGGTCCACCAACTCGAAGCGATCGGTCAGATCCGGCGAGTTGGGTTGATTTGCGGGTAGTCTAGCACCACGCCTAGTCTTGACGATCAGTAATGCTAAAAACGCACTTTGTAGGAAGAGATGCTCTGGAGTTTCTAGGTTGCGCCTGCAGAGAGGACAGAAGTAGTCATTTGGTAACTGACGACGAAGCAGGGCGTCAGCCGTCGTGATGCGCTTGTGTAGCATTTGCCAAAGGAAGAATCTGCACTTTGAAGGGGCCCAGATCTTCCACAGCCTCTTCCAAGTTGGGTTGGTGATACGGCCCTCGAACTGCAAAAGGTAGGCCGATTTGACGGAGAACTCCCCATTCGCTGTTAGACGCCAAGTTAACTGATCAGGCTCTCCCACGGTAAGGTTCGTCTGAGCGAGGCCAAGTAGGATGGCAATCAATTCCGGGATCATGAGTGGGGTGAAGTTTTGGCGCAGGTCCGTGATCCAGTTGTTGTTGGTGAGCGCTGAGCACTGCTTTTGTTTTTCCTTGTAGTCGCTGGTAGAGGATGGGGCTATGTGCCTTGGGCGCAACGAGACGACCAATGATCCTCCTGTAGGAAAGGGTGGAACCGCTCCGTAAGGTGGCGGAGGATCCGACGCCAGCAGGCTAAGCCGGTTGTCGCAGCGTTGGCGTGTCGCTGGATTGATGTGGGGTCCAAAGTACCGCCGTAGCCGAAGCGCTCTTGAGAAACGTGTGAGGTCGAGCACCCCAAGGCCCCCATGGGAGGTTGGGGAGTAAACAAGGTTCAATTTACTCGCCACCCTGTGGTGACGGTGCCCTTCCAGAGCCAGCCCCTCCTGATGGCGTCTATCTTCTTAATGACGGAGGAGGGAGGGGCGATGACGGACAGTAAGTAAGCTGGTAGTGCAGAGAGAACCGCCTTGAGCAAAGTTAGTCTGCCCCCTTTTGACATCAACGGCCCCTGCCATCCTGCAAGCCTGGAGGATATCTTATCGATTAGGGGCTGAAAGTGCACGTGCCGCAGATGCTTTATAGATAGGGGTATCCCGAGGTATTTGATTGGGAAGGTTGTTCTTTCGGCTGGAAGGCCTTCGAGGATGTGGTCGAGATCGACGTTGTCACAATGAATCGGTACCACCTGACTCTTGCTGAAATTGGTGCGCAGGCCGGTGACTTCTCCGAAAGTACGAAGGATGGAGGCCAGGACCGAGACATCCTCATTGGTAGGGTTTGTGAAGATTGCTGCGTCGTCTGCGAAGAGGGAGATTGTGCTACTGTGGTTGAGCCCACTGAGTGGCGCCAGTGCCCCTGTCTCGGTTGCTCGATGAAGCAAGGTAACCAGCGGCTCGATAGCTAGATTAAAAAGAAGTGGGGAGAGCGAATCCCCCTGGCGGAGGCCCCTGCAGTGGTGGGTGGTGTTTGTGGGGTGGCTGTTGAGAAGCACTTGAGAGGATGACGAGGCGAGCGAGAGCGAGATCCAGTCCCGCCATCGGACCCCGAAACCACGGGCACGAAGGTTATCAAGGAGGTATGGCCAAGACACGGAGTCGAAAGCCTTTTCCAAGTCTAGCTTGAAAAGGAGCGCCGGGGTCCTTGATCGGTGAAGGGCCTTTGCGTTGTGCTGGACAAGGAGAAAGTTACTTTGGATGTGTCTTTTCTTGATGAAGGCGCTTTGGCACGGGGAGATGAGGTCGCTCATGAATGGTGCGAGGCGTGAAGAGAGGATCTTGGTGAAGAGCTTTCCAGCGTGTGTATTAGGCCGATTGGTCCAAGTCCGAGGTCAAGCAGGCATTCCTTCTTGGGCAGCAAGACTATGTGAGCATTGTTGAGGGTCGAAAGGCCTAGCCCATCAAGGTTGAAGATGCACTGCAGGGCTGCAAGTAGGTCATCGGCAATAACATCCCAGCAAGCTTTGTAGAAATTCCAAGTGAACCCATCCGGGCCTGGGGCCTTGTCGTTTGGTAGTGAGAAAATGACTTGTTTGAGCTCTTCGACGGTCAAAGGTTCTTCCAGGGAGGAGAGATCGACCATTGGCATACCTAGGTAGTCCCAGTTGAAAGAGCGGAAGACTGTCTCGGGAGATGTGGAGGCTTCCCCGAAAATGGCATTGAAATGTTGATGCAAGGCATCTGCTTTATCTTGAAACTCGGTGAGAAGGCCGGACGGGCTTTGAAGGGAATGGATGAAATTTCTGCTCCTCCGCCCGTTTGCTCGCAAGTGAAAATACTTAGTGTTTGCGTCGCCGAGCCTGAGCCAAGTGAGGCGCGATCGTTGCTTCCATTTAATTTTTTCGATAGCGCAAAGGCCCAGAATTCTGGTCTTGATTTGCTTGCGGAGGGATACTTCTTCAGGAGAGAGTGTACGGTTCTCCATAGCCACATCGAGAAGGCGGATAACTTCTGAAGCTAAGGAGAGCTGGAGTTTTGTGTCCCCAATGATTGTTCGACTCCAAGAGCGAAGCACTGCAGAAGTGCGGACGAGCTTGGATTTGAAGCGGAGTAAGGGGTGAGCCGGATCGTTGGCGTGAGGTTCGCACCAAGCCTGCTGCACCACATTCTGGAAGCCATTGACTTAGGGCCAGAAGTTTTCAAATCGAAAGCGCGTTGGGGCGCTGAACCCAACAAGTGAGGAGAAGTGACGATGGTCGAAGTTGTTGAGGATAGGGGCAACAAGGAGCAAGAGGAGAATAGTAATTCCCAGTCAGTGTTGGTGAAAGCTCGATCGAGTCGCACCAAGGTTGGGATGGCCTGTTCGTTGCTCCAGGTGAAACGGCGGCCAGAGAGGTGAATCTCCTTTAGGAGGCAATTGTCCAGTGTTGAGCGAAAGCGTGACATGAGTCGCCGGTTAAGGTTTAAGTTGTTTTTGTCGGAGGCTCGGTAGATTAGATTGAAGTCTCCGAGGACGAGCCAGGGACCGGAGAAATGGGAGGAAATGTCTTGCAACTCCTGGAGAAATAATTCTTTGTCTAGATCTGAAGTGGGCCCGTAAACGTTGGTGATGATCCAACTAGGGCCTCCAGGGACAGAGGAGACTCTAGCGGAGATAGAGTACTGTAGGACCAGAGGGTCGGAGAGCTGCACCAACGAGTCATCCCAGAAGAGAAGCAGACCTCCTCTGGTATCATTGGCCGGAAGTTGGAGAAAGCTTCGCAGTCTGTGACCACAAACTTCCATAAGAAGTTGAGCTGTTGGATTAGAAAGTTTGAATTCTTGCAAAGCGACGATTGTTGGACGATGGGAGCGGACGAGGGAGGCGACAACGTCCCGTTTGGCCCTAGAATTGAGGCCACGAACATTCCAGCTTAGGATCTTCATTTGGGAAACGAAGATGACGCGCTGATAACTGGGCTCTTAGTTGGGGTTGGTGGACCCCTAGGAGGGAAGAGCCGAAGGACACAACCGCACGCAGAGGAGAGGAAGGGTGATCCGGACCACGCAGGGGAAGAAAGAACCCGGACACACCGCTTAGGAGCGGTACTAACGAACAGACACTGCACACAGGCGGGGAGAAGGAAAAAACTATGATACCACGCGCAGGTGGTTGAAAGCAAGAAACTAAGCCCACGCGCAGGCAGGCGACTCGATACAAACTCGCCCGCAGGCGGTACACAGTCCCACAAAGAAGACTAATCATAAGGAAGGAGAAGCTCGAGATAGGGCCAAGAATGGCCTACTAGGGTGAGATGGGGAATCTCGAGCCCATCAGCCCAACCTCGGTCGGGGTGACCACGGGCGTGAGAGACCGCAGAGGTCGGCCGACGGCGAGCGCACGCCTCCTCCAAAGGAGCGCCGTGAAGAGTGTCTGGAGCCGAGCGCCAAGTCATCAATCGAGGAGTCGGTGCAGATCCCAAGGCGCCTGGCAAGAATCCCTTGCGCCCGACGAATGGCCGGCACCCGAGAGGAGCCATCGGGTGCAAGAACCGGCCTTGAGGCAAGACGAGAGTTACGCCGGACCGTGGAGGTCATCTTAGGGCGTGAGCGCCTAAGCGGCGGTGAAGCAAGCAAGGGGGGCCGGTGACAATAGCATCCGCTAGGAAGCTAGCGGCCGTGACTTGGCGAAAGAGGCGGGAAGGGAGGCCTCAATGGTCATCGGGTCAAACCCTAAGCTGGCAGTGGCAGGGGACGGAGAAAAACCGGTCTACAACAAAGGCATGGCCCAGGTCAAAGAGTTACTTCCTCCATGCGAGCAAAGAAGTGGGAAGGCGGTGGGGGCGGGAGACCGGTCCCATTCTTTGGGTGATCAGGTGACGAGGCGGCCCGCATGGCTCGTTGACTGGGTGGGGTTTAATTTCTCCCGAGGCATCTGTGTGCGGCAGACAGGCGACACTCAGCTGCAGTGTGGGCAGGGGAAGCGGGGGATGGGGCGTCTGGATCATGGGTGTGGGCGACGGCTTGGTCAACAAGGCCGTGGAGCTGGAGTCGGCTGTACGGAGAAGAAAAGGCGGCGAGGCATCCCGCAACGCCGCCAGGCTCGTCGAAGAGGAAAAGGAGCCGAGGGGGTCTCACTTGTGCGAAGCGAGTCTTGGAGCGGGACGAGGAGCATGAGGCGGGGCCCTTGCAGCAGTTAGCCAGGAGGGAGTGGCTCGTGGCGGCGAGAACACGTCGCAGAAGCCGCCTTGGAGCCCTTTGGATAGGCCATGGCGGCTTTTCTGCACAGCCACGCTGGCCACCGACTTTAAGCGTCGTCGTCAACGCCATCGCCGGGCGTCATCACGACGGTGAGACGAAAGAGCGATCGGCAGCGAAGCGGTGGCTCCGCCGCCGCCGTCGGGGGGGACGTGGTCGGCCGCCCGAGATGCCAAGAGTGGGGTCGATAATGGGAAGCCCGCCACTGACACGGGTGGCCATGTTGGAGAAATTCTCGACGGCCGCAATGTGGATGATGAGGGGGTGGAGTGAAGCCTGCGGTGGCCGCGGTCGAGGAGCTCCGACAAAGGCGAAAGCAGGCCACGAACACCACCGCGCGCGCCCATATAGGCGAGGAGTCAATTAGCTCGAGTTCGACCGAAGCGGGATGGCCGCCGGTCGCGGCCCACACCCACGCTGCGGAAGGTGGAGGTGTCCCGACGCTGGCGAGTGGCCTCATCGATCACATCGACTCGCCCAACGTCGGCAAGGACGCGATCAAGGACGGTTGTGGACCACGCGTGGAGCGGCAAACCCTCGATGAAGATAAGCACTCTGAAGCGGATCATGCTCGGGAGCCCGGCAGCGTGGATGTCGACCGGCACTTGGCTGAGCTTGAAACGCCGGCCATTTGCAAGGAACGGGCGGCGTGAGGCGTGACGTGCTTGCTCCGACAAGGTGAACCTCACCAAGAAGCGCAGCGGGAAGAGGTGGGTGGCCGTGATGTCGTGAGAAGGAATGCCGGTGAAGGCACTGATTTGAGAGGCGACGAAGACGGGGTCGGGGTGGGGATCACCGGTGATGGTGACGAAGACGGCATGGCGGTGAAGCTCATTGACATCCGCGCGCATTTCGTCGGTGACCTCGACGGAGACGTCTTGCGAGAAGGCGGCTGAGTCGCAAAGAAGGTCCGGCGGCAGCGGAGACACGCAGGCGTTAAGCGGCAAAGACAGCCGGCCGGCGCACGCGGGGGTGGTGGGCGCCGTGGGGATTGCGGTGGCGTGGGGCGCGACAACCGTGGGGTAGCACGCGGCGGCAAGTGCGGCCGTGTGGCTGAAACGGCGACACACAGGAGGCACTTGATGGGATCTCGGCAACTTGCGGTGGTGTGGTCGCGGGCAAAACAACCAAGCACCTTCCTTTAAGACACAGGGCGGCAAAGTTCTGGGGGAATGGGCAAAGTGAGCAAAAGTCGCGACCACGAAGAGATTGTCTCATGGCGCCACTGTCTCTCTTGGATCGACGACCGCCAAGAATGGGAGTTGTTGGCAACGACAATAGAGCGTAGGGCCGGCATGGTGAGTTTGGGCGGAGAAGCAATGTCGGAAGTGGGAGCCGTAGTAATGGCGATGGTTGGGGACGGCTTAAAGGAGGAGGAGGAGGAGGCCACGACCACAAAGAACAGAATCGCGGCAAGCGAGTGGCGGGGGGCTAGTAGGTGGCCGAGTGAAAGTCAGAGTGGACGAAGGAGGAGGAGGGCGACGATGGCTGCCATCGGCTCCACGAGGAAGGTGGTGAGCGAGGCATGGCGTGGCGAGGTGACCGTACCGGTCGGATTAGCACAGGTTGGGCCGGCGCACGGTGGGGGTGGTGGGTGCCGTGGGGATTGCGGTGAGCGTGGGGAGCAGCCAACCGTGGGGTAGCACGCCGGCGGCAAGTGCGGGCCGTGTGGCCTGAACGACGACACAGGAGGCACTTGATGGGATCTCGGCAACTTGCAGCGGTGTGGTCGCGGGCAAAGCAACGGAAGCACCTTCCTTTAAGACCTGGGACGGCAAAGTTGCGGCGGGAATGGGTAGGCGGAGCAAAAGTGCGGCGGCCCTGAAGAGGATTGTCTCGCCGGCGCCACCGTCTCTTGGACTGGACGTACTGCCAAGAATGGGAGTTGTTGGCAACGACAATGGAGCGTAGGGCCGGCATAGTGAGTTTGGGTGGAGAAGCAATGTCGGAAGTGGGAGCCGTAGTAATGGCGATGGTTGGGGACGGCTTAAAGGAAGGAGGAGGAGGAGCGCTGACCACAGCAGCGTAACTGCGGCAAGCGGGGCTGGCAGGGCTAGTAGGTGGCCGAGTGAAAGTGCAGAGTGGGCGAAGGGAGGAGGAGCAGGGCGACGATGGCTGCCATCGGCTCCACGAGGAAGGTGGTGAGCGAGGCATGGCGTGGCGAGGTGACCGTACCGGTCGGATTGTCCAGGTGCAGGGCGGCAGCGGTGGCAGGCGTAGCCGGAGCGGCTAGCGGCGGAGGAGGGTAGGTGGTGGGGTGGAGGTGGAGGGCAGCGACGGCGAGGGGCCGAGAGGAGGTGGCAGCGGCAACCTGGAGCCGAGGGCAGGGGAGGCAGTGACCTGGAACCGAGGGGACCCGAGGCGGCGGCGGCCTGGGGAGTAGGGGAGGTGGCGGTGGCGGCCTGGAGTGGAGTGGAGTGGAGGGGACCGCACCGAGGTGGCGTAACTGGTGGTAGCGAGGCGGCGGGCTGTGGAGGGGACGGCCGGCCGAGGCGGCGGCGTCCTGGAGCCGACCGGGGACGAGGCAGCGGCGGCCTGGAGTGGCGGCGGCGCCGGCTGAGCTGAGTAGGGGACGGCCGGGGCGTTGACGACGACGGCGGCCGGCAGGACGGGCGGCGCTGACGACGATGGCGGCCGGCAGGACGAGCGGCGTCGGTGGTGGTGGAGGAGGCCGAGGGGAGGTGCCGGTGTTGGAGAGGGCGGCCGGCGGCGGCGACGTCGACGGCTACCGGCTGGAGGGGCGGCGGCGGTGGCGGCGGAGGGGGCCGGGGGGCGGCGCCGGTGGTGGCGGAGGAGGCCGAAGGGAGGTGGAGAGAGCCGAGGGGAGGCGGCGGCGGTGGGGGCCCGAGGGGGAGCGAGGGGAGGCGGCGTCAGGAGGTGGAGGAGACGTCGGCGGCGGCGCGCGGCGGGCGGCGGCGGCGGCGGCTAGGGGAAACCCTAGTCGCCCCGCGGGTCGCACGCGCTGGGCTGGCCCATCCTTTCGCTCAACTTGTACACCCGGGCTCTGGTCTTGGTGGGTCGTCTCGAGGAGGGGCCGGAGGTGGGATTCGGCCGAGCTCCGATGGGACGGGAGGCCACGGGAGGCAAGGTGGCGGCGAGGTGATTCCTCTTTCGATTTCGACCGCCGCTTAGCTAGTGGGTTTTGGGGGAAAGAAAGATACAAGTGGATGCTGCCACCAAGTGCCCTGCCTCCTGTATGGTGACATCTGCATTTAACTGAAAGCGTGGTGCGGCTGCAGCATTCTTCAGATGCGTTTTCTGATAAACTAATGAATTCTTGATGAGCCAGTTGCATTTTTTTTTTTTGTTGCTCTGGCCTCTGGGGACTCCAATTCTTGACTTTTAGGGTACCCCCTTCGGGTATGCCAGTGATTTCTTAGCAAGTTCGCATGCTTAATGGGCATTTTCTTGGCACATATCTGAACCTGGTGTTTTATGTTATTAGTGCTGAAAATTTGGAGGGCATATTTCTACAGTGCAGCTTCCTTTCTAATGTGAATGTTGAACCGAATTCGCTTTAGTAGTTAATGAACACTCTCTTATTATTTTTCTCTCTCCTATTTTTATCAGGCCTGTCATTTTGCAGGCCACGCAAAGTGCTCGGATATTGAGACGCTGATGTTGCTTCCATGGGATCATGTTTGAGAGGTTTGGTTGATTAATCGGGCTGGTTGACCCTCACCGGGGAATGAGTTTTGACTAGGATCTCGGGTTTGCTAAATCAACATGGCATTTGGGATCTACCTGTTAGATTCGTTCATAACTCATAAGGACCATCAAGCTTAAAGAAGGTGCAATTTCCAGATTATTTAGTGCTGAACTCAAGAGGATCGGCTGGTCAGGTTCTTGTATTTCCTCAGTTACAAATTTTCAGTCATACAAAAACCTGAATCAGTTACAATTTGAGCTATAATCTGGGATTCATAATCTCAAATCTGATTTGAACACTGTGTTTTAATTTCACATATGAAATTCTTCTTAGTTACTGGGTTAATAGCTGATGTAGGGTTCATACTTAATCTTATTCTCACATTAAGCTTCCAAATAGAACAAATTCGTTATCTTTTCCTCCTAGTTTAAAGGTGCGTCAAGTAAACCAAGACAACCATATATCATATTGTACTACTTTCTAATATCCATGCATTTTATATATTGTGAGACTGCCATAATGTTCCACCACTGCAATCGGAAAATACCGCTTAGCTCCAAACAGCAGATCCTGATAGCAAATAAAGAAACCTTGCTATAGCAAACTTCCATATCTCTGTATTTGTCATGATGCCATCCAGCTGCAGCCCCGCAAGAGACACAAACAACCTAGTTTTTAATAATAAAAAGGCATGTACTGTACCTGCATATCATAATCATCATTGCATCGCTTTGAGTTGTATTATATCAATGCTCTGCCATAGAGACTAGTGAGTGCTTATCATGGCTCTAGTTAAACTAATGACTAGATGGATAGATGCTTTTCTACTAGGCTTTCGCCGCTGTGCATTGTACCTGGAAGGTTAGAGCTGCTTAGGGGTAATACATTTAATATTATGAGAGTGATACTCCAGAACAGTAATGTAGTTGCTGTTGCTAATATGTTACTCAAACCTTTATTCATAGTTGGTCATGTAACGTTTGACAAATGCTTATCGAGACTCAAAACGCCAAGAGGGTAGGCCTGAGTCTACATGTACAAAAGATGACTTTTCTCCGTCTTCTCTCCTTCAAACACGGCTTGTCGCTGACGCAAAATCAAAGACAATATGCAGCTTTGTCTTGTTGTTCTTAGTTATTGCCTAATTGGTATGCCTACATGTCATGCTATAATGCCAATGCCAATGAAACGATCCCGGTGTATTCAGTAATATTCCATGAAATAATTTATGAATCAAATGGTTCGCTTATAATATGAACTACAATTGTTTGCCACTTCCCCTAACAAAACTTTTGTTTTGCCACATGAGCCAAATCTAGTCTTGTGCTGTGTCTTGAGTCCTACTGTGTTTGTTCTTTAGGTTTCATTGTCATAACTAGTAAATCTACTGTGAACAATTGAAATATAACCAGGTCAATAATTTTTGTGTTGGAGTTCCTGATCATCTTATTTGTAACCATCCACAATACAAAGGTAATGTGCAAAGCGAATGGTATTGGACCTGGTCCATGTCTAGACTGCACTGGAGAGCACACTGGTCCAGGTCAAGAAGGCAGCATCACAGAAGCTGCAGCTTGCTGGTAAAGAGCACAACACAAAGGTATGGTGAGGAGAGAAAAATCTGTCAAGGAGTGGAGAGACAACGCACAGGTCCATTTAAAGTCTCCTCGTCAAAGTGTGGGGTAGGACATATGGGATGAAAAGAACAGCATAGGAGACCGAGACCATGCACTCACTCGCGCTCCTTTTCTTGTTTGCAACGGAAGCTTTTCTTCTTGTTCGGTTTCGTACGCTTTTTCTTCAGGTAAATGGTAAGCCAACACACAATGTAGTTCCTGCCCTTTAGGTCAGGTCTTCTTTGGCCTGTTTTATTGTTAACTTATATATATGAGGGGTGGACGATTTAATTGGATAGGCACAACAGTGCAATACTATAAAGTTACAAACTTACAACTACAAATTTACCTTGTAAAAAGATTTAAAATATAAACAAAAATATCTGGAGAGAACTTCTGATTTCTCAACCATTGATGTCTCTATTTTTTACATGCATTACTCCTATATAATATTATTTACTTTCATTGTTTTGTGAACTATGGTAAATGTTTGACAGAGCTGCTCCTAATTTTTTTTTCTCCCTACTGCACCGTTTTCAGGTAATCCATGCTAAACCTCGTTTGGTCAGGCTTCTCTCGCATCTCCAACATGTCGTCCTTTTCCCATGGTCAACATGAGTTGTTGAAGACTAAACTTTAATTCCTTCCATTTGTTTCAACAATCTCGTTTTGATTTCTTACTTGCACGCATTGATGTTAATGGTAGCTTGGAGTAGTACCGGTCATTTTCAGAATTGAGGGGATTTGATGTATAGCTGAGCGTCAGCTTCTCTGACCCGCTATCTGCAAATGAAAATCTAACACGTTTTTGAGTCTCACTCTTTGAAGAGAATATCTGTGCAACAGGGTTTTCGTCTGACAAGTAATGTCTGAAGCCAACCAGCAAAAGTTATGAAAAATTAAAAAAAATCATACACGTACTTCAAGTCATACTCCACCTATATATAAAATTTTAGGTTCAAATTCGTTATATTTCAAGCACAGCAAAAAAGAGAAAATTCTGACAGATTTATACTAAAAAATCTGTCAAAATTTTCTCTTTTTTGTTACTGCTAAAATATAACGAGTTTGAACCTAAAATTTTATATATAGGTGGAGTATGACTTGAAGTACGTGTATGATTTTTTCGAATTTTTACGACTTTGCTAATGGCTTAAGACGGCTGTTCAGATTTTAACCCTGCTTGACAGGATACGTTCTCCTCTTTGAATGCCCTGATATCATAAAGAATGACAGGTATTTGTGTAGAATCATGAACCAACAGTTAAAGTAAGTATTCTAAATATTTTGCAAGATGGTTATTTATCTTGGTGTTTATATCATCTCTATGAAGACATTTTTTTATAAGAAAAGATTGGTATTTGAGGATCGTACGGTTTTCAAGGAAATGGAGTAGCTTGAAAGATGTGCGTTCGTGTTGTTCCTTCCAAGTTCCAATGGCATAGGATTCTCTTGACAATTAGCTCTTTAAAAAAGTTTAGCTATTCTTTCCAAAAGATTAACGGAAAAGGAACTCTTTTTTTAAATGCATCGAACATGGAAAAATGGACCATTCTGCAGGCCATCTGGCAGGCGCCATAGACCCGCCATTCTTCACTGTTTTTCAGCTCAGGTTTTGGTCACACACACACAAGATACGTCAGTCAGTCAACTCTGGACCCAAGAGAAGGACGCAAGGAAAAAAATGCATCTCCCATCCTGTCTCTCTAAAAACTACACATTCATCAAAGCCTGGGCGGCCGAAGCATTCTTAGCAGAACAGAAACCAAGAACTGCAGCACCTCCATAGCCATGGCCACCAAGCACACCGAGAAAACCAGAACATAGAGAAGGAAAAATCTTCTTTTTTATTTCTTATTGCTTGAGCGGGTGAAGATCAGCAAGGATTGAAGAGGGGAGAAGAGGCAAAAGAATCAAGAGGAAGCCAAGAACCGCTGATTATGGGGGAGAGGAGGTACTGTTTCTGGTTCAGACATGGCTTCTTGCTGTTGCTGCTTTTCTTGTTCTTGTTTCCTGATGTGTCCACGGCCGCTACCACCGCACCTTCTCTACCACTGAACAAGACTCAAGAAGCCATCATGAAGGATATCTCAAGTTTGGTGAACTCTCCGTCCACCACCACCAGGTGGAACACAGCAAACCCAAATCCATGCTTATGGAGGGGAATTACTTGCTCTCCTGATGATTCCGGTTCCTTTTCAGTTGTGACCAACCTCACTTTGTCTGGCTATGGCATATCCAATTCCAACATATTTGCCGCCATATGTGCTCTTGGCAACCTGCAGATTCTTGACCTCTCAATGAATTTCTTGACCAGTTTCCCCAACCCCTCTTCATGTTCCATGAGTTCAGGATTGCAGTCCCTTAATCTCAGCAGCAACCGTCTGGCCGGTCCATTTGGTGATTCCTTCAGTTTCCCCCAACTGAAGGTTCTTGATTTGTCCGTCAATTCTTTAAATGGAAGTTTGAGTACAGAGTTGAGTTCTTTGCCCAACTTGAGAAGCTTGAACCTTAGTTCCAATCACTTCATAGGTGATGTCCCTACAAGCATGGATCCCACTTTGGAGGAGTTGGTCTTGTCAGCCAATCAATTGAGTGGTTCAATTCCACTAAGATTGTTTACTTACACAAATCTTACTATGCTGGATCTTAGTCAGAACAATCTAACTGGTGATGTCCCAGATGAGTTCTTGAAGATACCCAAGCTCAAAACTTTACTCCTTTCAGGTAATAATTTTACTGGAAGAATACCAGGAACGCTGTCAAATGTGGTGACACTGTCTAGATTTGCAGCTAACCTGAACAAATTCACTGGTCCAATCCCCCCTGGGATTACATCTCATGTGAGAATGTTGGATTTGAGTTATAATAATTTGAGCGGGACTATTCCCTCTGATATTCTCAGCCCTATTGGGTTGGAGACTGTTGATCTCAGTAACAATCAGCTTGAGGGGGCCATTCCCAAGAACTTGTCTTCAAAGCTATACCGCTTGAGGCTTGGTAGCAACTTGCTCGATGGGACCATCCCAGAGTCCATTGGTGATACCTCGAGCTTGGCTTATCTTGAGTTGGATAATAATCACTTGATGGGAAATATACCTACAGAACTTGGCAAATGCAAAAACTTGTCCTTGTTGAATCTGGCATCAAATAAGTTGCACGGTCCATTGCCTGCTGCAATCAGCTCCCTTGATAAGCTCGTGGTTCTGAAGCTGCAAATAAACAATCTAAATGGACCTATCCCAGGTACATTTTCTGATTTAGCAAGCCTGAGCACATTGAATCTTAGTTACAATTCCTTCATTGGAGAGATACCAATGGGAATATTCAGCTTATCAAAGCTTTCCATCTTGAATTTGCAAGATAACAATATCAGTGGCACCATTCCAAATTCAATCAGTTCATTGCAATATCTAATTGAACTCAATCTGGGGAATAATGCTCTGACTGGTACCATCCCAAAAATGCCAACCAGGTTGAGCACAGTTCTTAATCTTAGCCACAACCATATCAGTGGATCGATTCCTTCAAATATTGACTTGTTAACTGAACTTGAGATTCTTGATCTTTCATTCAACAACTTGTCTGGTGAGGTGCCATCCTCACTTGTGAAACTGCAAAGCTTGACACTGTTAGTGCTTTCTTATAATCACCTAACTGGGCCCATTCCTACATTTCGTCAACAAGTGGTTGTTGATAGAGATGGAAATCCTGATCTAACAAACGGCACAGGGAATAGCAATGGCACTCCTACTAGAGGTAAGAAAAGGACACATACTGTTATTGTCATTGTCCTTGCTATTGCTGGTGTTCTTGCTGGATTGTGCTTGCTTGCTGCTATTGTTACGGTCTCATTATCCAAGAGAATTTATCGTGTTGAAGATGAAGGACCATCGGCTGAGGAAGGTGTTGCTCAAATCATCAATGGCCACCTCATAACCATGAACTGCATCCACACCTCTGCAATTGATTTTATGAAGGCAATGGAAGCAGTCTCCAGTCACAACAACATCTTTCTGAAGACAAGGTTCTGCACTTACTACAAGGCCGTGATGCCAAATGGATCAACCTACTCTGTGAAGAAGCTCAATTGGAGTGACAAGATTTTCCAAATCGGGAGCCAACAGAAGTTTGGTCATGAACTTGAGGTCCTTGGGAAGCTGAGCAATTCCAATGTCATGGTGCCATTGGCCTATGTGTTGACAGAACACAACGCGTACCTCCTCTATGAGCATGTGTACAAGGGCACAGTATTTGATTTCCTTCATGGTGGAAGGTCAGATGTTCTTGACTGGCCTTCACGGTATAGCATTGCTTTGGGGGTGGCCCAAGGACTGACCTTTCTTCATGGGTGCACTAAGCCGGTTCTGCTTCTGGATCTGTCCACAAGGACTATCCACTTGAAGACCATGAATGAACCTCAGATTGGAGATATTGAGCTTTACAAAATTATTGATCCTTCCAAGAGCTCTGGGAGCTTTTCAGCGATTGCTGGTACAGTTGGTTATATTCCACCAGGTAAGACAGACAAATTTGATTCAATTTTAGCAACTGCTATTAAACAGAAGTTAATATTCTTTATTAATGTCATCTACTTCTTGCTGATAGCAAACTCTTAAAGTATTTTGCTTGACAACAAATCTGTTTGCACGATAGCTGCTAAGATCAACTGCCTCATTATCATGTTACAAAGTGAAGGCGCTAGTCTTGTCTAGTGAAGTTTCTCTCTCCTATCTGGATGTGCCCTGTCTCAGTTTGCAAATCGCATTATGCTGAACTCATTTTCCAGAATCCAATTGAAAACTAGCTTTCTCCTTATGGACATGTTTAACAACAAATCAACTTGAGTAGTGTTATAAAATGAAACTATCATCTGGAATCTTGCCCTACTTGTTTCAAAAAATCTTGATTTATAGTAGTCATGTAAATTTTGCTTCAGTTGTTTCTGAAATCCATAAGAGATCAAATATTCAGGTATAACCAAACACTATATTGATTGCAATTCGTCATGTAAATTTTGGACTAATTGTTTCTGAAATCCAGAAGAGATCAAATCAAATAGAACTGACACTAATTTTTATTGCAGAGTATGCATACACTATGAGTCTCACGATGGCCGGCAATGTTTATAGCTTTGGAGTCGTTTTATTAGAGCTATTGACTGGGAAACCATCAGTCAGTGATGGCAGAGAGTTAGCCAAGTGGGCTCTCAGTCTTTCAGCTAGCCCTGATCAAAGGGAGCAAATCCTAGACATCAGGGTCTCAGCAACTTCAGATGCTGTCCACGGCCAGATGCTGTCGGTCCTGAAGATCGCCCTCGCTTGCGTTTCTTTCTCTCCAGATGCTCGGCCGAAGATGCGCGATGTCTTAAGGATGCTCTTCAGTGCAAACTGAAGCAAAAAGAGATTGTTTTGGTAGCTTAGATAAGTCCTGAATGGGGTTTGATATCTTGCTATTTTGTGCATGTCAGTATACAGGTGACCTTTGTATATAGTACCATAGCGCCATCGGTAGATTATGACACGACAGATGAGTTGAGTGATTAGGTATCTTTTTTGAAGTGGAATCACTATAAGGGCCGCTTCTATGATGTAACATCACAGTGATGGTTGTTACAAAAGATTAAAAGAACCTGTGTACACTCGGCTCCTTGTTTGGAAGCAGAGTCAATTGTTTTGCTAGGTAGTTGAGCTTTGCCATGGTCATAGGTAATTCGCCTTAAAGCTCTGTAAATCATTACTAAAATTATGGAGAAAAATGTTTTTTTGCCATTCTCTAGAGTGTGTCTGACTATTTTGCCACTCTCTATGTTTGCCTTACCATTTTATCGGGCCAACCCAATTTTGGTTCGATGAAACGAACCAGGTCTAGTTGGGTTAGGTGAATAGTATGGGTGGCCTAGTTGGTGTGAGTTGGTTTTGCTCATTTGGCCGTCTTTAGCGGGGTGAGGAGTAGACCTGCTCATGGGTAGCCCGGCCCGATGTACCCGACCCAACCCTAGTGCACCTAGTCAGGTCGGGCCTCGATTTGAAGCCCGACCGTCGGGTTGGGTCAGGTTCGGGCTCAAAAAATTATAAAAACAGCTGTGCGGGCTTGGATTTTTGGGTTTTGGGTTGGGTTTGGGCTCGGATTTGTGACCCGATGCGTCGGGTCAGGTTGGGCTCGTGCCGGCTGAGTTTTGGTCGGGTTTTAGAAAACCCGACCCGAGCCCGTCCGAGCTCGACAGATGATCAAGTCTAGTGAGGGGTAGCAGCAGCACAAATGTTTTTTAAAAATATAGTACAAGTTATGAATAAATTTAATTAATAAAGATGTTATATTAGGGAACGTGATGAATAATATTATAGAGAATAAATTTATAGAGGACTTAGTGGTGTATTTCTTATTTACTTATTAGTTTAAACGTTAAAATTTCGAGAGGTTATATGGTTTGTATAGTTATGTCTAGTTCGTTGTCCTGTTTTTGCCCGATAAAAATTAACAAACCAAAGTGTTTGTATTTTAAAATTGTCATCCAGAAAAAGAGCGAGTAACCGAACCGGGTGGGCTCGGTTCATGAACAGTACGGACCAGCCCGGTTCGGCCCATTTGGTCAGCACTACAGCGAACAGCCGAAGCCCCGTCTCCTCGTTCAGCGACCAGCATCGAGCATCGTCGTCGTCCTCGGCTAATCCGCCCCGCCTCCGATACTCCCAAGGCAGAGACCAGAGAGCAGCCAGCAACAACAACAAGCGGAGCAAACCAACTCGCAACCTCACCAGTCACCACCCCCACCCCGCCTCTCCGCCTGCCGCCTCCTCCCCTAGACCCTGCAATGGCCGGCCTCCTCCACCTCCAGTCCACCTTCCTCAACTCCGCCCCGCTTCGCGCCGGTCGCCCGCGCCGCTGCCCCCGCCCGCGCCGCGCCTGCAGGGTGGAGGCCAAGATCCGGGAGATCTTCATGCCGGCGCTCAGCTCCACCATGACCGAGGGCAAGATCGTCTCCTGGACCGCCGCCGAGGGCGACCGCCTCTCCAAGGGCGACCCCGTCGTCGTCGTCGAGTCCGACAAGGCCGACATGGACGTCGAGACCTTCCACGACGGGTTCCTCGCCGCGGTGCTCGTCCCCGCCGGCGAGTCCGCGCCCGTCGGCTCCGCCATCGCGCTCCTCGCGGAGTCCGAGGAGGAGATCGCGGTTGCGCAGTCCCAGGCCGCATCCTTGTCGTCGTCGTCCCCGTCCCCGTCCCCGCCGCCTCCCCAGGAAACCGCCGCACAGGAAGCTTCCCCTCCCCCACCACCGCCGCCGCCTCCGGCACCGGTGGCAGTCTCTGCTCCGGCGCCGCCCTCGCCAGCAACACAGGGCGGGGCACGCGTAGTCGCGTCGCCGTATGCCAAGAAGCTCGCCAAGGACCTCAATGTTGACCTTTTCTCGGTAACCGGGTCTGGCCCAGGCGGGCGAATTGTGGCGAAGGATGTCGAGGCTGCGGCAGCTGCGCCCAAGAAGCCGGCACCAGTGGCAGCAGCTGCACTGCCGGATGTGCCATTGGGGTCGACAATGCCATTCACCACGATGCAGGGTGCTGTGAGCAGGAACATGGTCGAGAGTCTTGCGGTGCCAACGTTCAGAGTGGGTTACACCATCACGACTGATGCTCTTGATGAGCTCTACAAGAAAGTGAGCTTCTCGCCTATGTTTAGGAATGCTATACTGTTAATGGTATGCTGTAGATGATTGATAAAGGAGTGATCTTTTTGTAGATTAAGGCAAAAGGAGTGACAATGACAGCCCTATTGGCAAAGGCAACAGCAATGGCGCTGGTGCAGCACCCAGTGGTGAACTCCAGCTGCAGGGATGGGAAGAGCTTCACTTACAACAGTAGCATCAACATTGCTGTGGCAGTGGCCATAGATGGTGGGTTGATCACACCAGTGCTTCAGGATGCCGATAAGGTTGAGTACTTTCTGAATTTTTTGCAGATGCTGATGGGTGATGCCTATGATGGTACCTTTGCTAACTATGGGGTTATTTTTTTTGTTTGTGCAGGTTGACATTTATTCATTGTCAAGAAAATGGAAGGAGTTGGTTGATAAGGCTCGAGCAAAGCAGCTGCAGCCCCATGAGTACAACTCTGGTATTTTTTTTGTTTCATCACAAACTTGAATGCTTTAGTGCATTAATATGTTCTTTTAGAAAAATAATGCATCAGTACGCATTTTTTCTGTATTTTATTATAATTCACATGGCTATAGGGAATTAACTGTTATCTTTAGTAAATTGATGTTCAGTGAAGCCTGAATAACATAATCTGGTATGTATTGCTTCAAACGTGTCCTCAATTTTTCTTGTGATACCGAACCCTCCTTTATTCCCTGTGATTTAGTTGAATAAGGTTTGAAAGGTGTAATTCTTTGTGTAGAACTTGGCAAAATTGTTTAAAGTGGTAGCTTATTAGCTCCAACTGAAGTTAGCAATGACGCTCTATTGTTCTTGTCATTCTTCATATTTCTATATAGAATAAAATGCTAACACATATACAACATGCCATAGTCTTATTTTAGATATTTTTACCAATGTTCAAGTTTTTTTGTATGCTTTTTGTTGTGTTCAGATGATGATTAGAGGTGCATTTTATCTGTATTCACTCTCTTATAACCAGAGCAGTATCCTTTAGATACTTCAGAGGTTTTGACGTTTTGTTAGCTGTGACAAAGTACTACCTGTAGATGCGCTATTTTGATAGCATAATGCTAATTATGTATAGCCATGTGATGCTGAAAAATAATCCATTAGCTGCAGTTGTAGGAGTGGTAGAGTGATAGACTAGTTCTTGGTGTGACAAAAATTGCAATACATACTCCATACTAGTTTTGTTGGAGATGTGTAATAGGGTTTAGGAATTTATTCTTTTTAGCTTATAATCAGATCATGATCCACATCTTATAATCCTTAACTGTTTGTAAAAGCTAAACGCTGTGACCTCTTGAAGCTGTTTCTTGAAAATCTGAACGTCGCTTCTCCAAACCAACTGGAGCCAAACACTTCAGGAAACTCATGCAGTTCAGATTATAATCAACACTTTAACTACAGCTGAAAAGAACGACACAATTTTGCATTATGATCTGACGCCTAGCCATGATTTGTTCAAATTGTCTTCTGTAATTTTATTTCGCTGAGAATAAACCACCATGCTGACAATTGAAAGAAATCCAACTTTTTAGTTGTTAATGTGAGAATGAAAGAAGTCGAAAGAAATACTGAAATGATTAGCTTTTTCTAGTTGACTCTTGACTGTAGTCTATAGATTTTGAGTCCTGTCATTCTCTAGTCACAAGAGAATGTCATTCTGGACATGGGCACTAGTCACTAAAATGGGACTTTGGCCACTGATCTATGTTGTAACTGATTTATAAACTCTAAAAAAATTATAGTTTTTATTAGAGTTCTTTTTTAGACAAATTTGCAGACACATTTTTATGGGTTATTCAATCTCAACATGAAAAAATATCACTAATCAAAGTGCACAAAGTTTGATTGCACATACCCCAGAATGGCATTCTTTTGTGATCAGGAGTATATTTAGGATTTAAACATTTTTTTGGTTTGGCGTTACCTTATTTACATTTCCCGGCCATGGATTCAGATTAATCTGTAATTCTTGTGCTAATACTGTAGTTCTTAGTGTATTTTCTGAGTGCGTCTGAAAAACAGGAGCTGTTGGAAACAGCGGCACGGTATATTTTCAGAAAGTTAAATATGCCAATGCAAATTTTGACATAATTTATTTCTTATCAAGAAATATAGAGGAGGCCAACTGATGCAGTATGTTGCTTGTGCGAAGTTGAACTAAAATCATGCATGCATTTCTAAAAGGAAAAAGTCTATGGTACACCCTGAAGTGTAAGACTTCGTCTACATAACCCCCTGGACTATAAAAAACAAGCATTCTAGCCCACAAAACCACGAAACTAGCGCAAATAACCCCCCGAGATGGTTTTGGAGGTGGTATTGCCCACGTGGCGACATGGCAGCCTAGTCACACAAAAATAATTACGTATTTTTCACTTTCATATTTTCTTAAAACAAAATGTGCACCGTTTATGGGGTCCATGTGGCTGACGAATGTCAGATTGTTAGTTCTGTCAAATGTGAATAATCCTGCTTAAGGTCTTGCTGAATAATTTGGTATTATTTAAAATTATGTTGATGCAGATGAAAAGATTGAGATTCAAATCCAACTGCCAACAGTAGAATGCTTGCTTTTTTAAAAACAAATAGTGTTTGATTGAATTTCTAAAATAAAATCTTGATACAAAGTACTTTTTTAATGTGCAAATAGTTTAAAACTTCATTGATGCAGTGTATTAAATCATACTTGGAATATTGGTTGTATATGTATATTGTATTAGCTGAAAGATATCTGATTGTCTATCAACTTACAAAAGCTTTTAAATGGGTGATGATCACCTCTTTTACTTTCTAGTGATTTCAGTATTAGTCAAGGGAAAATTGGTCCTATGACATCTAAAGAAACCCACTTTTGGTTTTTACCATTCAAATCCTTTGGTACATTTAAATACCACACAAAGCACACGCTGTTTCCCTTTTTACCACTCCGTCCACCTCAATCTAACTCCGTCTAGGTCCATCACCGGCGGCTGCTCCAGTGCTCCCTCCCCACGCGAGCTCGCCGGCGGCTGCTCCCTCCCCCATACGAGGTCGTCGTCGGCTGCTCTCTCACCCCTACGAGTTTGCCGACTACTTCTCCATCCCCCGCGAGCTCTTCGGTAGCTGCTCCCTCTCCAGACGAGCTCGCGAGGTCGCCGGCGGCTGCTCCCTCCCCTCGTCGCGCCGTTCGAGCTCGCCAGCGGCTGCCCTTCCCCTCTTTGTGCAGTTCGAGATTGCTGGTTGCTGCCTCGTCGGCTCCCCTCGTTGCTACTCGCTCCGATTGAGCTCGCTGGTTGCTGCCCCGTCCGCTCCCCTTTCCGTCCGTTTGAGCTCGCCGGTAGCCGCTCCATGGAACAGTCAGCTTGTATGGAAATGTATGCTATACATACAAAATGTATGCTTACTCTGAAATACTCGTAGAACCGTCAGCTTGTATGACAATGTATGCATTTATCTGAAATTACAGGCCTCTGAAATGGAACTGTCAGCTTGTATGGAACTGTCAGTGTAATAATCATATAAGAACTGAAATTACAGACCTCTGAAATGACAATTTCATTCATGAGCCTTTGAAAAAATAAGATCTCTATATAGTCATAAGCCTTGCAAGGGCCGTGGACTGACCTGTCGTTGATGCAATTGCAAGCAACACATCAAGGTTCAGGCTTTCACTCAAGGTTCAGGCTTTTAGTTGATAGGCTTGAGACCACAATAGTATAGAATTCCAGCTGCTATACCTCGCCCATTTCTTCAAGAGCCACTTAGCAATTGTTTACATAAATTATATTACTCCGTACAATTTAGCATTGAGTTCTAATGAAAATTGGTGTAAATTCTGCCGCAATCTTAATTCTTGTATAATCATTGACCAGTAAAGGCCGGCAACGAAATGAATACTAACATTTTCATTGATAGAGAGAAGATACCGATATCACCAATGGTGTTGATCAGATTGTCTATACATGTGCATCATCACCAATCTCAAACTACACAAAGAGGGGAGGGGCAGCCGCTGGCGAGCTCGAACGGCGTGACGAGGGGAGGGAGCAGCCGTCGGCGACCTCGTGAGCACGTCTGGGGAGGGAGCAGCTGCCGGAGAGCTCGCGGGGGATGGAGAAGCAGCCGGCAAACTCTAGGGGTGAGGGAGCAGCCGACGATGACCTCGTATGGGGGAGAAAGCAGTCGTCGGCGAGCTAGCGTGGGGAGGGAGCAGCCGCCGGTGATGGACCTGGACGGAGTTAGATCGATGTGGACGGAGTGGTAAAAAGAGAAACAGTGCGTGTTTTGGGTGTTATTTAGATGTACCAAAGAATTTGGGTGGTAAAAATCAAAAGTGGGCTTCTTTGGCTGTCATAGGACCAATTTTCCCATTAGTCAAAGATAAATGTAGGATGCAATTATATTGATTATATTCAATTTTCAGGTACCTTTACTCTATCAAACCTTGGAATGTTTGGAGTTGACAGATTTGATGCAATCTTGCCACCTGGAACTGTAAGACGAAGTTTCTATATTCTCACTTCTGTTGTCATGCAATTCTTGGTTAAATATGATGGACATGAAGTTTCTATTCTCACTTCTATTGTCATGCAATGCTGTATGCTTGCTTGGTTGAATATGTGGGCTGCTGAACACAGGGAGCAATCATGGCTGTTGGAGCATCTGAACAGACAGTTGTTGGTACAAAAGATGGTAGAATTGGTATCAAGAACCAGATGCAGGTAAATTATTCGATAGTTTTGGTGCTTCTGCCTTAGCCAATTGACTTTGAAGTTAATGGACCTCTGACTTAATTGCATCTAGGTCAATGTTACCGCTGATCATCGGGTTATTTATGGAGCTGATCTTGCTGCTTTTCTGCAAACGCTCTCCAAGATAATTGAGGACCCCAAGGACGTTACATTTTAGATGCATCCAGCCATCCAGTGATTGTTTTTCCCCGAGGCAATCAAAATAGGGTGCTCGTCACTTCTCGGTAGATGTGTAGCATATGTTCCAGTCATGTAATTTAGTTATTTAAGTTGTCATCGAAGTGGTGTCAGGTAACTTCCATGGCTGGTTACCTTATCATTTTTTTTTTCAATAATTGTTTTACCTTTTTTATTTTCATAGGTGTGAGTAAGGTACATTTTGTCTCTTCACCGGAGTTTCGGTTGATTGTTGATCTTGCTCAGCTCGATGTACCATGGATTCATGTGCTGAATACAAAGAAATGAGAATGAGCCATTTCACCATGCAATCGACTTTACATTTACTTCCAAGTTATTTACATGTATATGCTGAAACTTGTACACAAACACTTTTAAAATGTCATATGCATGTCATCCTTGAAACAAATTAACTAAAAAAAAAGGTGATGTTGATAAGCTTGCAAGGTGCGGCTATGAAATGTTCATAAAATCTGTGAAACTGGGCCAACATATATGATATATCTGTTTGTTTTACAAGTGAAGTACTATGATTTCCCCCCAACAACACCCTCATCATGTCATGGCATAATTAGCATGGAGTGTCTGATACTTTGACCTGCTGTACGTTCCTGGGGAGGCAGATGTTTCCATCCTTCCTATTTTGCGCAGAAAGCATTCCTCTGCCTCAGCTCAGTTGTACTCTCCCTCATCTCTACTTGAAGGATTCTATTAGGTGGCCTGTCCAGCAGTATCTTGCTTTCTGGCCACTGCAGTGGAAGCAAAGCAAGCCAAGCTGCACTGATCACCTTCATAAACCCCCCTCCAATGCCTCTCTTCTTGCTTCCAATCCATTGCCTGTGAGGGGGAGAAGCCGCCCTTGCAAAGCTGCGGCCATGGCCGCCGCCTCCTCGGGCCGCGCGGAGATCGACACCTCCCGCGCCTTCCGGTCTGTCAAGGAGGCGGTCGCCGTGTTCGACGAGCGCTTCCTCGCCGCGGAAACCCGGTTCAGGCTGAACCCCGGTGCACGCCGTCTTGTCGGTGGCGGTGAGAGGAGCTCAAGACCAGAGCTTGAGGGGGGTGATCATGGAGTCAGGTCTTCTGGCTTCCTCATCAGGGAGAGCCTCTACTCCAAGCTAAACTCCATTGCCAATGCCAAGCATGAGGGGAGCAGTAGCAAGCCGCCGGAGCCATTGGCAATGGCAAGGCCAGTGTCAGATGCCGTGCCGATGTACCTGGTGCCTTCCTCCCCGCCGTTCTTCGCGTCGTCGCCGTCGCTGGCGTCGCTCGCCCACGATGACGACGACGACGACGACGAGGGCCGCAAGGGCGCCGCCGATCTCATGGTCATGAGCTCCATCAAGAAGGTCGAGGAAGAGGCGGCGAGGGCGAGGCAGGAGGTGGCGCAGCTCAAGCAGCGGCTGTCGGAGATGGAGCTGTCCATGGCGACCCTCAACGCCAAGCTCCACCGCGCGCTCTCCAAGGTCGCCCACATGGAGGCCGACATGGCGGCGGCGGAGCGCGCTGGCCTCCGGAGAAGGGACGTCGGCGACATGGCGGTGGCGGTCTGGGCCGAGCGGCGCGCCCCGAGGCAGCCTCTGGGCCACCTGCTGGGGCTCGGCGGCGAGGCCGACGGGGAGGTGGCCGACGGCCAGAGAGCGGTCATCGCGACGGCGAGGAGGAGGAAGACGCCGAAGCAGAAGCCCATCGTGCCGCTCGTCGTTCCTCTCATCAACGACATGCTCTTCTCGAAGAAGAAGAGGAGGATGAAAATTAAGGAGAGCGTGTACATGAAGGAGCTCTACAGCTTGCTAAGGCTGAGCTGATCGGTCATTAGTGACTTCCATGCTGATTAATCTATGGCTACGTGAACCATGTAATTAATTAACTTCCGATTCTTTTGCTAGTTAGTTTCTATGTAAGTTTAATTATACTTCGTGAGTGGATTACGGGAGAGGGTTATGTACTGATGTTGCTTTGTAAATCCGTGTAAAGCATTGTTTTTTAAAAAATAATGTAAAGCTAGCATGATGTATGTATCAAGAATGGTCCATTCAAATTAAGCAGCATGATCATGTATTGAATGCTAGCATCACATTATTAAGTATGATCGCATTCATCATGATACATACATTATTCTGTACATCATGCTAGCATCACATTAAGCTAGCATGATGTATTGAATGGAGGAATGCACATATCTAGCATCACATTAAGCTAGCATGATGTACTGAATGGAGGAATGCACATATTAAGTATCATAATAAATAAATTGATCTCATATATTGCATGCAAATTAAGCAGCATGCTATTATAGGGTGTCATCAAACCGTCTCTCCTACTTTTCAGTTACATTCGGTTGAACACTTCCAACCTCCGTTCAGACGCACGTCGCAGAATCAAGAACACCGAGAAAGATCAAAACTTTCGCCTGTATGCGATCCGAATCCAGGAACAGGGAGACACAAATCCAGTAAGTCGATGTCATTTTGAGGATCATTAAACATTTGATCTTGCGAGTTGCAATGTTCATCGTGTTTTGTTGATTAGGTCTCTTGGTTTCTTGCCGTTCGATTTTGGTTTGGATCATCGATGGTGCCGCAGAGGCAGCCGGGCCAGGCAGCGCGGCCGCCGGGGAGCGCGTGCGTGTGGGTGGTGGCGGCGGCGCTCCTCCTCGCCGTGCTCGCCGGCGGCGGGTGCCTGGTGCTCTACCTCACGCTGCCGCCGGACGAAGCGCCGCGCTGGCTCCCCGTCGCCGGGCTCGCGCTCGTGGCGCTCCCGTGGGCGTTCTGGATCGCCACGTGCGCATACCGGTGCTGTTGCTCGTCGGGAGCGGCGCCGGCGCCGGCGCCGGGGAACGTGGATCGGCAGTCGTCGAGGCCGGCCGCCGTGGCGCCGCAGCCGAGCAGCAAGAGCCTCAAGGGCGCGCGCAGCGTGAAGCACGACCGGCCATCCCCGGCGGGGTCTTCCGGCGGCGCTCGGCGGGTGCACTTCGGGGACGCCACCGTGCTCGGCGAGGAGGGCGGCGGGGACGCCCTGGAGGCGGACGACGGCTCGTCGGTGCACTCGCACGACAGCGAGGCGCCGCTCGCCTACTCCATGCATTCCTCATGATACCAACGTACAGCCGTACAGGTAATTAATTACCTATTCAAACTTCAATTTAACCAAATAACTAGAGATAAACATCGTGATATGATCAACTGATACATCGTACGTGTTTGTACAATTTCTTTCCTTTTCCCTTTTAATTTCTAAGCAACTGTCAATCATGCGATTATAGTTGTTCTGAATTATGATTGTCTTCGCTGAATTATGACAGTGATTAGTGCAGAAGATTGTCTGCGTTGTGCAGTGTTAGCTAGATGACAGAAGAACCCAAGTGAGCTGAGGAAAAGGAAAATGTGATCAATCTTGCATGGCAGCATGATGTGTATGCAACTAGGAATCCATGAATCAGTAATCAGCTGTGAAGCTGTGTTCAGTAGAACTGTAGAAGAGAGTGGACATGTAAAAATGTATTGGTAGTGTTCAAATGGTATACTGCATGATGCATTGATCATCGACTTGATGGGGTTATTCATGGGCTTGTGAATTTGTGATGTGATCTTCATCTTTCTTGTCCTTACATTTGATTTTAGTCTAGGTGGTAGCATGTGTTCATGTCATCAAGAAATATGTAGTCATGGCTACCTGACAAAAGGGATCTTTTGTGTACCTCTTGTAAACAATGCTTTTCATTCTCCTGTTAGCGAATAATGAAGCCCTAGAATTAGGTGCATGTATGGGACGAGAAAAGGATTGCACAAACTTTTCGTAGCAAATAAGCTTGACTGTATCATCTTATACGTGCACTTGGCGCAGCGCAATGGCATCCTTTGTTTTCCGGTTTTGCCATGCCTAACCGGCACTCGCATGAGAGAACTGAGATGCAGCTGGGCCCAATGTTGCAATGAACAGCCCATTATGTGTTCTTTTAGAAAAGCACATTATGTGAGTTTTCTGAGGCGAAAACATGGAGATTGCAGAGTAGTGTCAGTGTGAATGAAACTTCAGACCTCTTATCCTTGCATATATATGTTCAAGGATCCTTCCACCAGATGTTAGTGAAACGACATCCTCTTCTGGGAAAAGCCAGGTATGCCGACTCAGTGAAGAAGAGTTAAAAGAAGCATAGGAGATATACAACGTCTTATATTGCTGGTTTACAAAAGGATTCTGGGCATTTATAAGGCCGACTCTAGACGAAAATGACAAATAAGGAATAAAATCATCTGCCAATGGAAAATATAGAGCTTTGAAAGAAAATACGGCCAGGTTGTGAATTAGTCTACCTTTTGATGAAAAATAAAAAATTGGGTAAATTTCACTGTTGCCATTATTAAACAGCCCCAGACCGCGCTTGCCATTTTTAAAACGCCTCGACCATAGTTGCCATTTTAACTGTTTTTCGATCTCAAACGTGCCATTATGAGGGTTTTCAGGGAAATACGAGCGTGAATACGAGAGGAATACGGTCTGACGCGTGGGTCCAGCATGTCATACACTACCCCTTCTTCTTCCTCCATCCTAATCCTCCTCTCTCTCTCTCTCCCTCCCCTAATCCTCTCTCCTAGCCGAGACGCTACCATTGGGGTGGACCAACGTCGCCGGCGGCGATCTCCACCGCCGCCGGCGGTGGCGCCGCCGGTCCTCTCCACCGCCGCCGGCAATTCCACCGCCATCGCCGGTCCACCACAACTCTGCTCCCGCCGCCGTCGCTCTGCTCCCGAGTTCCCTCGACCTCCACTGCAGCCCAATCACAAGATCCGAGCTGCCGTCGAGCACCACCGCCGCCCAATCACGAGCTCCACGCCACCATCGAGCTCCCCCGCCACCCAATCGCGAGCTCCATGCCACCGTCGAGCTCCCCTGCCGCCTAATCGCGAGCTCCGCACTGCCATCGACCTCCGCTGCCACCCAATCGCTAGCTCTGCGCCGCCGATGACCTCCGCTATCGCCCTGTGCCTGTCGCCGCCGCCGTCGTCATCGGAGTTGGGGGAGGAGGCAGCCGGAGTTGGGGGAGGAGGGGGGAGCTCACCGGCGTCGCAGCCGACTGCGCGCCGCCGTCGTTGGAGTTGTGAGATGAGGCAACCGGAGTTGGGGGAGGAGGCGGCGCCGCCGTCGTCGTCGCTGGAGTTGGGGAGGAGGCCGTCGGAGTTGGGGGAGGAGGCGGCGGGTCGGTCTTGGAGAGAGAGAGAAGGACGGAGGAAGAAGAAGATGGGGAAGAGTATGACAGGCGGGACCCATTGGCGGGACCCACCTTATAGACCGTATTTCTCTCATATCCACGCCCGTATTGCCCTGAAAACCCCCATAATGGCACGTTTGACATGGACAAACCGTTAAAATGGCAACTATGGTCGAGGCGTTTTAAAAATGGCGAGCGCGGTCTGGGGCTATTTAATAATGGCAACAGTGAAATTTATCCTAAAAAATTCTCTCTTTTTTGCCCTATAATCATAGATAACTTTTTAGATTGAAATTTATTTGAAATTGCGGGCAGACGATTGTCGATAGAAAATGATTAACGGATTGATCAATGGTTCAATGGAAAATATAGAACTTTGAAAGAAAATACGGCCAGGTTGTGAATTAGTCTACCTTTTGATGGCAAATAAAAAATTCTCTCTTTTTTGCCCCGTAATCATAGATATTTTTTTAGATCGAAATTTATTTGAAATTACCGGCAGACGATTGTCGATAGAAAATGATTAACGGCCTGATCGCCCCCCACCGCCCCTCCATTGAAATTCTCAGACCGATTATCAAATCGCCTAAGTGGCATGATTCTTTTTTTTTTTTTTCTGAATGAAGTCGAGTAGAAACATCGATCCCAATTTTGCTCAGGCTTGCATGCTAGTTCTAAATTGGTTTTTTTTTTTTTTTGAAGAAGAGGCGAGCTGACTATTTCATTCAAAAGTAGAGAGAAAGGAGGTACAGAGTTTAAAAGTTACAACTATTGTCCCGAGGAACAAAACAACACGACGATGGGCTCGTCATTACACGCTACGAACCTGCAACACTGGCTTACTAAATTATCGAATTACATCAATAATAGCATTAGCTACGTCTGCCGGCCAAAGACTAATTCCCCTAAAGATTCGGTTATTTCTCTCAATCCAAATGTTCCAACAAACAAGTAGTAAGATGCCGTCATCCTTCTTCCTAGCGGACGCTCCTCCCTGTAATGAGTTCCACCATTCACCTATAGATGAGTAGGACGCGGCCAACATATTTGTAGCGGACAAGTGGGGCTACATAAGATGCCAAATTTGTCTAGCAAAAGGACATTCAAGAAGCAGGTGCCGGTGAGACTTCGGAAATGCATCACAAAGAACACACAGTTGGTTACAAGGCCATCCACGCCGCATCAAACGGTCTGCCGTCATGAGTTTATTTTGGATTGCAACCCAAAAAAAGAAACGACACTTTGGTTGCACCTTAGCTCTCCATATCCGTCTATAGTCATGGTCCCAGAAGGATCCTGCAAATTGAATTCTGTAGGCAGACTTCGCGTTGTAGCCCCTGTCACCTGTGAGATTCCAAAGGACCCTTTCATGCTCGTTTGTATTCAAAACAACACCCTGTACTTTTGCCCATAAGCGGACAAACTCTAGGATTTGTTGTGTAGTGGAGATTCTTCTGAGTGGTGCCATCCAAGAGCCATTTAAGATGGCATCCCACACAGTAAGCTTCACTCCCTTGGCTAACTTGTTACAGGGTGGCGCAGTGTCTTTTGGCGTTTGCCCATTTATCCAAGGGGAAGACCAGAAATCCGCACGCATCCCATCGCCTAGGATGAACTCGGTGGACGCACGAAAAAGGGCACAGTCCGCTGGCAACAGGTCTAAATTCAAACCTTGCCATGGCTTTGCTTCCATGCTCCACTCATGCCAGTGCCTCCTCAATCTTAAAGCTCTCCCAAAACGGTCAAGATCAATTACTCCTAGTCCCCCCATTTCTTTTGGCCTGCAGACTTTTCCCCAGCTCACTAGACAATGTCCCCCATGACAATCTTGCTCTCCCTTCCAGAGAAAAGCACGTCTGATTTGGTCAATCCGCCTTGTTGCCCATTTTTCCAATTTGAAAACCATGAGATGATAAACCAACATGGAAGAGAGGACCGAATTGATGAGCACAAGACGGCCTGCTCTCGAAAGTAGAGTGGCCTTCCACTTTGCTAATCTGCTCCTGACCTTCTCGATCAGCGGAAGAATATCAGCCTTCTTTAGTTTAGTAGGCCTCAGTGGCAAACCTAGATAGATACAGGGGAAATTTCGCACTTGTGCCGGGATCTCTTCCGGGATCCACGCTTGCATCTGATCCGTGCACCTAATAGGATAAATCTCACTCTTGGACCAATTGACCGCCATTCCTAAGGTGCCATGAAAGATGGTAAGTATGGCACGAAGCACCTGCACCTCCTCCTTATGTGGTCGCAGAAGAACCATGATGTCATCCGCATAAAGGGATGAACGTAGTCTGGAAATGTTCTGCGGTACTGTATGGAGCAGTCCACGCTGTTCAGCCAGCTGCATAATCCTAGACAGAGGCTCCATAGCAATGATGAAAAGCAGTGGCGATAACGGATCCCCCTGCCGCAGCCCACGTCTATGGCCAAAAGCCCTACCAGGGCAGCCATTAAAGATAATCTGTGAAGAGGAGGTCCCTAAAATGATTGAAACCCAATCTCGCCATCTTTGCCCAAAACCAAGCTGCTGGAGGACTTCCAGAGAATTCCCAACTAATGGAGTCGAAAGCTTTCTCTATGTCAAGCTTGACCAACAGCGCTGGAATCTTCTTCCTATGTAGGTCTGTCACACATTCCTTTACCCAAAGAAAATTGTCATGGATAGAGCGCCCCTTGACGAAAGCAGATTGATTTGGAGAAACCATCTCAGGTAGGCATACGGAAAGCCTATTTGCCAAAAGTTTTGAGAAAATCTTCCCTACACTGTGGGAAAGACTAACTGGCCTAAAAGAGGCCGCGGTACGGGGGCCTTGCCCCTTTGGGATTAGGGCAATGTGGGCAGTGTTTAGCCCATTGAAGCCCTCTGCGTTTCCTGTCCAAAGTTCCTGCATAGCCACAACAAGGTCTGCTTTTATGATTTCCCAACAGGACCTGTAGAAAGCCCCAATGAAGCCATCCGGCCCCGGAGCCAGCTGAAATTGGTGTATTTGCATTGCATCACATGATCACAACTTCACAAGGTTCTCAGATCATGCTTGCCTCCTAGTCATCTTTCAGATCATGCTAGTATTCGTGCTTTGGATTAGCCCAACCTTTCCGTGACGCACTCAAGCAAATCTGGACCAGCTAACAGTTGCATGATACATTGCTGATATCTTACCAAGCTTGCCTGACCATCCTTCAGTTTATTCTACATGGTCATGAGCACGAGCTAGCTTAATTCCAGGCCTACCACTAAACATGGGCACTTGTTTTCTTCTGAAACACCGTATGGTAATGATCGATCAGATGAGGCTTTTGGAAAGAGAACTTTGGTAGATAGATAGATTAGGAAGAAGGATCAGCCTCTTGTTCACACATCAACTACCAGCACTGAACTGTTGAATGCCTCCTCTCTTTGAGGAGTGCCGGCTTTGACCTTTAGTTTTTACAGAAAACTGTTCCGGCACCGCTATGAAGAAGTTTCCCAGCTTCTTCGTAGGGGCGTGCACCGCTGCCGGCAAACCAGCCACCGCTCGCCACCGCCGCCGACGACAACGACCATAACGTCGCGGCCTTTGTATAGCAGGGTGACCGACGCGGCAGCTCGAGCGCGTGCCGCTGAGATCACGCGTGGCTGTTGCGTTGATCACCGGCGACGGGTGGCAGCTGGCTCAGGAGAAGAAGGAAGAGAGAGTAAATAGGAAAATTTCATGGAGGATCAAAAAAGCCGCTCCCTAGTTTTTATTAGCTTTGTATTGTTAGGAATCAGTAAAAGAAAACTAATAAAATTACTGCCAGTTTTGGAAGGAATTACGGAGACAAAGCTGGCAGTAATTTTAGGATCGATATTTCGCAAGTTTTAATCTTGACAGTCGGATTTTAAAAGATTTTAATCACATGGACAATACAACATCGTACAGAAGGTCCTGTACGGGGCGGCTCGGGTAGCGACGACTCCTCCAACCTAGCCACCTCCACCGGCGCCCTCGCCGGCTGCCGCCGGCGGCGGCGGCCCTCCCTCCCCTCCCCTCCCCTCCTCTCCTTCCTCCCCTTCCTTCCTTGCGGCGGCGCGTAGGCGGCCTCATGGCGGCTCGTCCTCCTTCTTCGGCCGGCGTCCCTTCGGCCAGGTCGGCGGCGCAGAGGCCGGATTCGGCCACGAGCTGGCCGGATCCGGAGGTGTGGCGGCCGGATCTGCCGGTGTGGCCTGGTCGGATCTGTTATTTCAAACTAAGTTTGTTGTGCAAGAACGTGCGGTGCATGTCATCATTGATGGAGGCAACTGTAGCAATTTAGGATATAAAATTATCCAGATCGGAAAAGATATGATGGAGATATTGCCTCTGGAATAACAGATCCGAAATAACAGGTGTGGCGGCGGCGTGGCCTCGCCAGCTCGGGGCTGCGCGGCGTGCTCGCCGGTGCCCTTGGTGGCGACCGGTGGCCGTCGTCGGGGGTCAGTTGGCGGTGGCCGGTGGCGGCCGTTGCGGCATTGGCTGGCAGCTTTTGTGTCGACTAGCGGCTCCGGTGGCGGCCTTCTGTGATCGCTGGCCTCGTTTTGCTGCTGGGCAGTCGGCGTCCTTCTCTTCGGCTTCGACGGCTCCGACGGATTCTCGGAGTTGGTGGTTGTCTATGAGGGGAGGATTGCGGAAGTTAGGTGTATCCATTCAGATCTGGCCGATGTACCACAGGTTGATTCCCTTGGGCGATCTGGCGGTTCGTTGTCAGTGCTGATCTTGGGTGGCTGAGCGGTTACTTCTCGTAATGGCGTCTTCATCTTTTGCAATGGCTCCCATACCATACCACAGATCTGAGTCATCTTGGCATCGACTCACAGAATCGCTTACCTGTGTGACTTATCCCGTCTTCAGTTTGATCCTGCGGATTTTGGGCGTGTGCCTGTTGGCTATTTCGCGACACTGTTGTCGTGGGTGTGTGACTGAAGAAGATATGCTTGTCGTGGAGTTCGTGGCTGTTTGCAGTTGGCCAAGGTTGGGAGGTATGGCGGCAACCGGCATGGAAAGTTGGGGGAGGTAGCACTGGGGACTTCGTTTGGGTGGTGCTTTTTTTGTACTAGTTCGTCAACTCCGAAGAGAAATCCCTAGATCTGGCCTTAGTTGGTTGTATCTGGCAATGATGGCAATGTTTGTCTCCCCTTGTTGAAGGCATTGTCTGGAGTTCGATGAATTTCTCTACAAGGTAAAAACCTATGCTCTGGCCTTTGCTGGTTGGATCATGGCAGCGGTGGCACGCTTGCGTGTCATTTCCTTCTTGGAGGCGTTGCTTTTGGAGGACCCTCTCGCAATCTAAGTGTTGCTATGATGGGGCATGATTTTGAAGACTATGTTGTGGTGTAGTTTGCTTCGGCGTGATATTTGTTGTCATGTCGTTTTTTTTCTTTAATATTTTTAGGCTGTGTACATCCTTACTATGCAGAGGCCGGAAGTGGTCTTAGTATGATTGTATCTTCTCGATGTAATTATCTAAGATCAATAAAGCTTCCATTGTCAAAAAAAAAAAAACATCGTACAGAAAAAGCAGAGTCGCTTGCCGATGAGGCGATGAACATGCATTGTCATTTCAACGCTGTAGAATGGCTAAAACTATATATATAAAAAAAAACTCCCATGCTATGGCAAGACAACTTGTAGACCAATCTTGGCCTTGCTTGTCTTCCATGACTTTGACCAAGGAGATGGTGAGTATGTTCTTCGATTAATGGAATGATTAACTTATCTCTTGAACGGCATCGATCTGGATGCCAAGTTGCCATGCGTACGTACCCTTATTGACGATCCGATCCGGCACCGATTTTTTTCCATGACAAGCCACTGAACATGCACAACGTTTCAACAGCAAAGTTATAAATTACTATTTTTTTCCATAACTTGTATTGTCTCATAGCCTAATTCAGATTCCCTTGCAGCCATCCTGGACATTAGTAGTGGTCTTTATGTTAACTTTTATTGATTTGGACATGAAAAGATCCATCAAAGATCAACTCATGCGTAGTAGAGTGTGCCATCAAAAAAATATTGTTGAAGGAAACACGCATTCACATGCAGCACAAGAGCAGATATACTGCAGCCCATGCATGCATGCACGCTGCCCAAACTTTCACCAAACAGATAAAAGTCGGTATATAGTATGTGCACATCAAATTAGGCCATCGCAAGCATTTTAGGTTCTAGTAGTGTGGATGCGAATGTTTGCGCCGGCACAAGCTAATTTTCTCTTTTCTTCAGAAGCTAGGTTAGCTGCGGCGGCGCACACGCACTCCCCGACACCTCCTCTGCTACTCCATACGTGCATAGTTAGGAGCTCGAAATACGATTCATGTCCGAAATGCAATAGTTACGAGCTCATCTCGTCTATCAGTTCATTGAAGCCTAATCACTGCTTGGAAAGTGGCAGTGCGATCTTGCTAGTTCATACCTAGGATGCGATTACGCGACAGCACGAACCCGATTCATCTATCAATTTTATGGCCAATTGACCTATATGCTCATAATGCGGTGGTGTGTGACTGGCTTCGATCCACCAAGTTCCAATCTTCTCGAATTCCACGTCACCATCGCGCCAATCCCTCCTTGGTGGCTCTTAGCATGAAGGGGAAGTCTCATCCCACTTGAGCCTTGGGGGCTAAATGTGAAGGATTGAGTGGTGTCGGTCTTGCATCATTCGGACCCATGGGCTGCCGTGGACCAAGACCACCCCGAATGAGAACTTTGCCTTAGAAGCTGCCTTAGCTATTAAGAAGTGATCTAAGGGTGATCTCAATTTTTCGTAAGATATCGTGATACTCCAGAACTCTTGGCCTATATAAGGAGGGAAGGACACTTTCTATGGGGATCTCTTCCTAATTTTTTTCTTCTTCCCCAACTCTCTCTAGGCCTAGAGAAGTTCTCCACACACACGCCTTTGGAACACATATGCTTTATTCCCCTTTCTTGGAAATATGAGATTGGACGTAGGGCTATAATCTCGATAGTGGGAGACCCGAATCATTGTAAAAAATAGTTGTGTCGTTTGTATGAGGTCGTCACGAGCTCTCTGCCCCACGAATTCCCTAGTACGACTCGGAAATTAAGGAGCCTATTGATCTTCATTTCAATAAAAAATAAGCTCGTCATCTAAATGCTCCGGTTCCTAACCGCCAGTAGCAATCATCTATAATGTTTATGCTACTGCCTCTCCTTGGTCTACCCTGAACCAACCGACAATCAATCTCCGAACTTTTAAGAACATGTTCAATGTGTATCCGTCTATCTGATTTAGAGATAAACCTAATGCCACTGGACATGCTCAGTGGACCAGACGCAGAAACGACGACGTGTGACACTCGTCATTTGATATGCATGCATGCATCATGCTTCGATAAAAAGTTCTTTTTTCAGCACGTGCGACAAGGGACGGAGCCCTACCCGGCCGAGTTGATCGATCTCGTGGATAAATTAAGCATGCACATACTTGGCACTCGTACAGTTGGTTAAACATCGTTTCAGCGAGCAGAAAGCTAGCTCGGAATTCAGATATTGCGCGACCCACTGAGGCACTGACCGGCGTGACACGCCTGTGCGCGGAAGGGGAAAAGGTGGTGCGAACCCGGCCCACCGCCGGGGAACGGCGAAACGCGGAAGGCCGGCCGCCGGCCGGTGATCTTCATTTCCGGCCGTCTTCTCCATCTTTTCGGGGAGACAGCGATCGAGTGCCCTGTGAAAGAGAGTACACGTACACGTACTCTTCCCAAACGGCCGCGTGAAGTCGTGGCGTGTTTTACATCGAGGAACCAGCGAATAGGCGCCCGCCGCCGTAGCCCGTAGGGCGCACGTGTCTCCATGCACAACATGGAACGTGTCCGATGCTAAGAGCATCTCCAGTAGCCCCTCTAACGCACTACAGTTCAAAAAGGCTTACATGTGCTTAGTGTATAAACCCTTATGATTATTTCGCGAACTTTGTGTAACTCTTTCACTTCTAATAAAAATTTTGGTGCCCTTACCCGATAATAAGCACTAGCAGGTTGGTGAAGCGTAATCCTTGCATGAGGGAATGCTACGCTTGGTGGGTTCTCCTCCAAGCAGAATCAAGGATGCCATGGACGCAGCTATTTCGAGCCATATTGTATATATATCTGGTGTTACCGTTTGAATTGCATCAAATAAAACACTATTTATGTGTTGTTGGGATGCTCTAACTTTAAATACTGCTCGAGTACTTTGAATTTTGATGTTAGAAATTATGAATTAAATATGTATAAAGTAAAATGCAAGGCAATGATTAAATTTTGAAACTAGTATCTGGTGTTACCGTTTGCATTGCATCAAATAAAACACTATTTATGTGTTGTTGGGATGCTCTAACTTTAAATACTGCTCGACTACTTTGAATTTTGATGTTAGAAATTATGAATTAAATATGTATAAAGTAAAATGCAAGGCAATGATTAAATTTTGAAACTAGTATTGGACATTGCCCCAATGATAGGTGGACATGCACTCGTTTATTTTATGTATATATCATAATTGAGTTTTTTGCGTTTTGAAAAAAAAAAGTTAACGTGCCACGGCCTGGAGCTAAACATGGAAAGACCGAGGGTTTATGCGTAAAACAAGAACTCGGACTGCATAATTTTCAAGCTCTTAAAGGTGTTCACTGTTCAATACTTCAATTTAATTGGTTTATAAATCGAAAAAATGGCCTAAAGATGACAACTTGAGAGACTAAATTCAAAACGGATGTGAACGGTAGGAGGCTAAACAAAAAAGACCACTCCCTCTATTTTTTAAAAGAACCCTTAGTTTTTTTAATATTAAGGTCTTATAATCTCCCTCTCCTCGGAGCCAAACACCCTCAAGAAGGGTGTGGGTGACCACTTGGATCGTTGGTGCGGCCCGATGACTCAAACACATGCCTTCCTAGTAGCCAACTGAGTAGGTAGTGGATGCCAACATCCACATTTCAGAAGAATGGCCGGCTCGAATGAGAGAGAGGAGAATAGATAGAGAAGACGAAAGAGGACCCATCACATTTTTTCTAAAATTTTATAAGTTTTATTTAGAAAAGGTATGTTAAGACAGAGTGAAGCTGAGCACAAGACAAATCATGGATCTGGTCATGAACGTGCATGGAACTGAATATATATGGAGAATGAATGTCCACATACTCAGGCCAGCGACAATGGCGCCATCAGTGAAGATCTGAGTGAAAAACCATCATAAGCAAGCTTAAAAGAGAAAAAACCCACCAAGAACTATCTGAAGATGTCTCCCAAAAAGGTTCCAACCCATCCCACCGGAGGTCTCTGCTAACGCCATAGGTAGGGCTGGCAACGAGCCGAGCTTGAGCGAGCCAGGCCCTGGCTCGCTCAAGCTTGTTCACTGACGAGCCGAGCCGAGTCGAGCTCGGTCACCAAACGAGCTAGGAAAAAAGCTCGGCTCGGGCTCGTTGAAAGCTCGGTCCGGCTCATGAAGGCCATGAGCCTGATGAACAGCCTAATATGTGCTCTTTGAGGTTTGAAGAAAGGGTGTTTCAGCGGTTTCGATGGAGGATCGCCTTTAGGATGAGATTTTGAGAGCTTTTTTGGACGTATATTAGGGGTATGTCCAGTCATAGACAAGTGGATGGGTCAATTACAAGTGGTATGAGATGAACTAATACCTAAAAGCCCATGAATCCACGAGCCATGAGCGAGCCACGAGCGAGCTAGCCCTAAGCTCGGCTCGGCTCGGCTCGCTATTTGACCGAGCTGGAAAAAAAGCTCGAGCTCGGGCTCGTTGGCCTACGAGCCGAGCCCGAGCCGAGCCAAAACCGAGCGAGCTACGAGCTGCTCACGAGCTGCGAGCCAGATTGCCAGCCCTAGCCATAGGGAGCACCGCTGCACCAAGCACCACCGCGCACGAGGGTGCTCGGGCAGTAGTTGCCGAGGCAGGGTAGGTCCCTGCGGCCCCCGTGGCGTCCTAGCCTCGTGTGCGGCAAAAGAAAGCAAACACTAGAATGGTTATCTAGTTTTTGTTAGCTATCTCAATTCCGTGGATCTAATTTTTGTGCGAGGCTTAATTCAGATATTGTAACATTGTAATCATAAGAAAAGACGTAATCAACTTTAAATAACCAATTAGATCCACTATACGGATCAACCTCTCTATCGTGCCCCAAACCCCCCCCCCCCCCCACATAGATCTGTGTCATCAGCCACTCGACGACACAGATCCAACGGCATGACGACAACAACACAGGTGAATATCATTGTTGGCACGCCACGTGGGCCGTGAACAAAAGCTAATCTCGGCCCGCTCTCTCACAAAGGGCTATGTCATTGGCAAAACACACCCAGCGATATCTAGACTTGGGCCTAATATACTATTGGGTCTGCTACATCCACTGGCCCAACCGAAACCACGATCAAAGATACAATGCCCACTCAGCAGAAAAACTAGTTTGCTAGGTGATGGCCACCCAACATTTAAGCTGCGCTTCACACACAACCGATAACCGATACGAACTAAACGCAGCGATTATTCCAATGCCGTAGAATCGCAAATCCAGTCTCATTCTCCGATCCCATGCTATGCTTCTCGGCAGAAAAGTAAGTCCATACAATTAACCATGACCTTCATCTTCGATAAAATGACAAATTGAAGGTCGTTGCTGGTGAACTTGCTTTTCGCCACTTCCTGTGATCAGCTTATCTCTTCGACTGTGCATGCCAAGTTGAGGTTGCCTTTTTGACGATTCCATCCAGCAGCATCGCTTCTCCATGACAGCCTAACTACTCATGCACGCACTGCGTACGAACTTTCAACAGCAAACTATGTAAACCCTTTCTTTCCATAACTTCTCGTTCCATCGGCATCACCTAATCGATCGCATATATTCCTGAAGCCTGCAGCTTTCTTGGACCTTGAACGATCAATATATCTACCGCGGAAATGCTTAGTTTTAGTATAGTAGCTGTGATCTTTAGTTATATGATTGTGAACTTTACCTGTTTGGATATCATGAGCTGAAAAGATCTGCATCAACCAAAGAAAGAGTGTTCAAGAATACGCACACATACGTTCATGTATGGGGAAAAAGCTTTCATATCCCAATGTGACACCTCTCTCGTGTGCCATCACGTTGTTATTTTAAGAGAAAATTGCATTGTAGCTCCTAAAACTTGTATCAAATGTACAAAATCCCCTAAACTTTAAAATTGCTTTCGCAGCTCCTAGAACCTGTCTCCGTTAGCACGAATAGTCCCGCGTCCTCCATCCAGCCGTTATCCGCTGACATGGCTCGTTGACAGGGCCTAGCTCGCTCACATGGCGCCAATGTGGCCCTGCGTGGCATGGTGGACCGGCCACATAATACACATACGTGGTATTATACACTTGGGAAAACCAGAAAAATCATAGAAAATTCAGAAATTTGAAAATATGAAAAAAGAGAGTAAATATATGAAAATATTTTTTACAAAATGGAAAATAATGGAAAATGATTTTAAAAATTGAAAAAAAGGAAAAATTAGGAAAAAATCAAAAAATACAAGGAAAATCAGAAAAATACAGGAAAAATTAGGAAAAAATACAGGGAAAATCTGAGAAATAAGGAAAAAACTAAAAAATACAGGAAAAATCTTTAAAAATACAGGAAAATTTTGGCAAACAAAATTAAATTTCAGGAAAATATTTCATGATCTGGGAGCAAGGATAATACACAGAAGGATCACATAATGAATGAAGTATAGGCATTACGATAAAGGACATAAACATGAAGGAATTATGAACCATAAGCTTGAAGAATCATAAGAAGCAAGAATGATAAGCATTGATACAGAACATGTACGCATGATCATGGCAGCACATATCATCTTGCAAACAGCATGGACATCTCAATAGCATTGAGGCATACATCACATAGAGCATAAATATTGGTCTTTTGCTGCACTTAAGAAGCATCACAAAATATGGTAGCCAACCACAGTTAGATATGGATCACATAGAGCAGAAGCTTTCATGCAAACATCACATAGTTTTTGCTTACCATGGCAGCACAAAATATGACCAAAAAACCCAAGTATTGAGTGCAGCATCAGGAACTACCCCTCCCCCTACCCCTACCCTTACCACAACCCCGCTGCTTGTTCAGTGCATTCTGACCCCCTTGTTATGGCTGTAGTGGTATGTGTTGGGCAAGGGCTCGAACTTGTAGCTTTCGAGATGAATGCAGAGAATGGAATAGGTGCTGGTGTAGTGCTTGTACTTTGCTGAGTATCAACCTGAGACAAGCAAATGTTAAACAAGCATATGCATTGAAATTACAATTAAAGAACCTGTGTTTTTGGCAACATTCCTGATCACTTATGGTCAACTGTGTGAGAACTTTATCCTCTTCATTCATTTCTACTTGTTCTTGCTGTGTTTCTTCATTGGCATGCCTGATATTGGCTTCAGTTGGGGGAATTCCCATTTTTCTAAGCTTGTAGCCTCTCTTGTTGTGATCTACCCCCATTGCAATAGCTGCAGTGCATGCTGACACCATGCTTAGACATCTTTTTCTGGGCAGGATTCTCTTGTCTCTCTTTCTTTCTGTATTTATTTGGCCTACCAGCTTTTTTGTCATATTTGGGAGGATTGATCTCACACCCATTTGTTTTCTCCCAAGAAGTCTGGTCTCTAAGTGGGGAAATGATGTTGCCATACACTTGTTTGTAGACTTCAATTAGGTAGCAATCAGAAACAACAGAGGAAGGTTGAATCCTTTCATGCCTTAGACATGCAATGCTATGGCTGCAAGGAATACCAGTTAATTGCCACCTCCTACAGTCACAAGCTCTTGTAGCAATGTTGACCACATACTTCATGTCTCTCTCTTGAACCTCAAACACACCCTGGCCAGAAGGCAATGCATAACAATTGCTGGCAAGTTCAAGTTTTTAGCTAGTCTATTTGCCACTTTTGAGACAGATATTGTCGACGGTTGAGATATCGATCTCAAGTCAACTAAGGTTCTTAAGATGGGGAGATAGAAGACACGCCGAACAGCAATCAACGACGAACAGGGAGACGGGGGTTTTTATCCTGGTTCAGGCCTCTCGGGAGAGATAATAACCCTACGTCCAGCCTTTCTTATATATCAGAGATGATTACAAGAGGAAGCTCGATGAGATGAACAGATCTCGACGAGATTATGGGTGTGCAGGAAAGCAATATGCGATCTAAGCTTCAATGCGAAGGTCAGGTGCATAAACTCGTTCCTGAGATGAGGTGCCCTCTACACGCCGTAGAGATCTTGTTTATATAGTACTGAGCAACCGACCTACCGAGGGATAATCAGGCCGGGCTAACTACGAGATCGTAACGAACTCAACGTGCCAAATACATCCCGAGGTAGATAAGGTAAACTCCAATTCTTGGGGATCACGACTCCTATTCCAATCCGGGAAACCACGTCCGGGTCTTCACGTAGCCGTGCAAAACTCTGTTCGAGTCGGACTCAAACACGAATCCTAGGCCATTACGCACCGTGCCAGCCAGGAAGCTGTTCGGCAGGATGCACATGGGCCTGATAGAACCTTCTAGGGAGCCAGGCCCTAGGAGGCTGTTCAATTGGACCGTCAGGGAGTGGGCCATGGCAATAAGCCGTAATTCAATCCCCGACAGCTAGCCCCCGAGACTCAAGTGGAAGGACTCACTAGAGTGAGGTCTTCCTCTTGAGACTCTAAGTCATGAAGAGGGTATTTTTTCTGCTACAAAGACGTGCAACATGCGACCGAACAGGTTATGGTTCAACCGAACAAGACGTGTTCGGGACCGAACAAACCTGATCAGTACCGAGCAACTCTGTTGTGTCGAACAGGGGACAACATCTGTCCGAGCAGAGTACCCAGCTTTAAGTGAGATGAATCATCTCCTTGAGGCTGAATGTCATCAAGGAGGGATTGGGTTCTTGGTAGTGAAGAGCGTACCACCACATTCGGTAAGATCAGATTTTCCGGGAGAATGAACATAGCAAGTCGCGAGATGGACTCGTGCTGCTGCATCCAGGTATGAAGATACCCAGAAAAGCATGAACGAAGATAGGCGAATCACCTCTCGGGCTAGAGCTTGCCCGAGAAAATAAAGATTGCGCTCTCGAGCGAATGTCGTGCTCATGAGCGAAGGTGACGTGCCCTCAGACGTAGATCGTGTGCTAGAAGCAGACAATGCATACGAGGGGAAGGTGACCCAGTCCCCGAGCGTAGAGCTCGTCAAAGGAACTAGGTAAAGAGATCCAGTCCCCGAGCACGGAGCTCGTCAAAGGAACCAGAAAGTGCGACCAGGTGAAGACGTACCCGGTGGAGCCCGCGCTCCGGGCGAAGAGCTGCCCGGTGCGAGGTGATCCAGCCCCCGAGCACGGAGCTCGTCGTAGGACCAAATACGCGTTCCGGGCGAAGAGCTGCCCGGTGCGAGGTGAATCACAACCCGATGCAGTAAGAGCCGCAAGAGAACGTGTGAAATCAACGCTTTACCCATAACGTATTCCTTGCGACAGTGTAAGTGTCGTCTTGGCAAGTGCAAAACCGACGCTTGGAGTGCCCTTTGCGATGAGAATCGGCTTACGGTGGGCAGGACTCCGTTGGTGGCGCACTACCTTGACTTAGCCGAACTGTGAAGGTCAGTGCCGGGCAAAGGCAAGAAATCATACGCGGGTAAAGTGAATCAGTCCCCTGGCATGCGCGGAGCGTACCCGGTAAGAGAGGGATGCAGACATCGATTTTGGTGGGGAAGCCTAGAACCTCGTCGCGACCATCACCGGCGTCTGGAGTTCCCCGTTCCTGTACTTCCTGCAAAAGACAAACAAGAAACGAGCCAGCAAAGGGAAAAAAGAGAGCAAGAACAGGCTCTAAGAAGAGCAAAGCGAGTTTTGGAAAACACAGTAGGACGCCAGCCTAACACCCAGCCCCGTTGTGCATCTGCTCGAAAACCTGAGCTTGCGAACTCGAACAGGTGCACAAGCCAAAGAGCCACACCCTAACCCTCGGTACGGACGATGCATGAAGACCTGAGTTTGTGAATTCAAGCACGTGCGTAGAGAGATAGAGCGACACCCGTATCCTGATCGACTCGTTCCATGAACTGCTTGTTAACATAAGTTAGGCAATTTCAAAGGTAACCGAATAAGGAAAGCGCCCCTCCGCGGAGGGCTTACGAGAGCAGGCTTTGCCAAGTGGTTGTGCCGTAAGCGGTAAGTGCCTCTGCCGCGCAGGGCTTACGAGAGCAGGCTTAGCCGCAAGGCTGGAAGCCGTGTTACGCAACTCTGAGTTTAGGAATTTGTTGAAACCAGATACGAGCAGGGAAATTCTGAAGATCGCGGAGTCAATAATTCGCAAGACCGGGCAGCCATCAAGTGTTACCAGAGAGAGAGTAGTCGGTCGGTTCCGAGAGCTCTAAACCATTGTAGAGATCGTCGGTTCCGTATTCATCGTCGATGACAGGAGCTTGATCTAAGACCATCTCTGGAGCGTATCCGGAGATTTCTGTCCTAGATATGGAAAGCGATCGAGATCGAACAGATCGATCCGATCTGACAGGGGACGGGACATCCTGTCCTTCTGAGTCGTAGTCCTCAGGAAGAGATCCCTGGTCGCTGATGGAGTTCGACATGCTCGATCTACTAGATCCCCACCGACGGCGCCAACTGTCGACGGTTGAGATATCGATCTCAAGTCAACTAAGGTTCTTAAGAAGGGGAGATAGAAGACACGCCGAACAGCAATCAACGACAAACAGGGAGACGGGGGTTTTTATCCTGGTTTAGGCCTCTCGGGAGAGATAATAACCCTACGTCCAGCCTTTCTTATATATCAGAGATGATTACAAGAGGAAGCTCGATGAGATGAACAGATCTCGGCGAGATTATGGGTGTACAGGAAAGCAATATGCGATCTAAGCTTCAATGTGAAGGTCAGGTGCATAAACTCGTTCCTGAGATGAGATGCCCTCTACACGCCGTAGAGGTCTTATTTATATAGTACTGAGCAACCGACCTACCGAGGGATAATCGGGCCGGGCTAACTACGAGATCGTAACGAACTCAACGTGCCAAATACATCCCGAGGTAGATAAGGTAAACTCCAATTCTTGGAGATCACGACTCCTATTTCAATCCGGGAAACCACGTCCGAGTCTTCACGTAGCCGTGCAGAACTCTGTTCGAGTCGGACTCAAACACGAATCCTAAGCCATTATGCACCGTGCCAGCCAGGAAGCTGTTCGGCAGGATGCACATGGGCCTGATAGAACCTTCCAGCAGGGAGCCAGGCCCTAGGAGGCTGTTCGATTGGGCCGTCAGGGAGTGGGCCATGGCAATGAGCCGTAATTCAATCCCCGACAGATATCTCCCTGCCATTTCTCATCAGCCTCCTTTGCCTTCTTGTACAACCTTGTCATTAGCTGACCCCTCACTGTCTCTAGCATTGTAAGTATTGGTTGGCTCCTGGCTTCAAGGATGAACTTGTTGAATACCTCACAATGGTTGTTCAGCAGAGCATCACACAGTGGGAACTCTCTGAAGAATGCCCTAGACCATTGTGATGGTAGGCACTGCTCAAGCCAATCATGATCACCTGCATTTAGCAACTTCAGTTTATCCATGTTGGTCCTCCATTGGCTTATAAAAGGGGATCTAGCATAGGCCCAGAGCTGCTGCTTTAATCCCTCTCCCTTGAATAGCATGGCAAAATTTTGGTACAAACGTCTTACAAAGAATCTAATCTCTGCATCCCAAAATTTCTCCTGCATGGCTTGGATCAGCCCCTTTATGTTTGTATGTCATCAAAGTGTAAGGACCAGTGTTCTCTATCTTCAGATCGTCCTTCAGAGTTTGGAGAAACCATTTCCAAGTGCTTTTGTTCTCTATACCAACAACTGTCATTGCAATTGGAAAGATGCATTCATTATGATGGGTCTGCATCCAGACATAAAGCCCCTCTTGCATGCATCCAAAGAAACGTACAACCTATCAAAACACCCTGTATTGAGTGTCACATACAAGGTGCTAGCTGGATTTGCCCTTCTGAGTTCCTCACCATAGTCCCAAAGCATGTTGTATTGCTTCACCTCATCTCCATACAAGAGTTTGCTGTCCACTTGGCTCTGTATAGCTTAAACTTGCCTACCTTCATATTGAAATCCTTCTGCACAAGCCTTGATAGTTCTCTGATGGTTGTAGAAGGCATTGCTCTGAAGCTTCAATGCGGTCTGCCAAATCTTTGGCATCTCTTGTGATCTCAGCAAATCTTTGGCCCAAGTTCTTCTCTCCTTCGGCTGCCAATCCAGCCCCCTGCTCCGCCAACTGCAGCTCCCTTTTCCCCTTGCCCTCCACGTCCTCTTTGCTCTCCATCATATCAGCAGCTCAACGTTCCCCTCCTCTTCCTCCTCCAGCTCCCCATCCAATTTTTTCTCCACCATCTCCTCCTGTTCCACCACCTCATCATTCCCAGAGCTTGGTAGGTCAACATCATCTGGATTCAGAGCCCTTTTGTAGAACTTGATTTCATCGCGTCGATTTGGCACTTGTATATACCTTTTCGTGCTTGTTCTCCTGAATATCGTCCAAATATGTATAAACCTATTTTCTCCTCCCACTGCTACCCGCATGATCATCCTGCAATAATCAGTTCAATAGGATTAGTACAAAGATCTACACAATGCTGAAAATTACTCGAACCAGAGGGGTAAAAAGGTAATTAATATGTAGAACAACAACTCTTTAACATCACACATTTTTATTTCTCGAACACGTATGAGAGCTGCGCATCATTTCATTAGGAGAGAAAAAACATGGGATGGGAAAAAGAAGCCTCAACCCTAAAAAAACATCAACACCCACACCACACAAACTTGTTACAACCTAGCACACAAGAAAAAATATGACCAGAAACTACCCATGATCACATGTCCTAAAAAAACATCAACACCCACACCACGCAAACTAGTTACAACCTAGCACACAAGAAAAAATACGACCAGAAACTACCCAGGATCACATGTCCATTGTTATCAACCTAACCAGTTGCTGTTAACGCCCTACAGCTCCAGCCGAGCACCACAACAGGACTGTTGTGGACGCCTTTGTGGGCAAGACATATAGACGACGGGATAAGAAGGGGGCTACAGCAATAGCTAAGTTAGTTGGTCTGTTAGAGAAGAAATCTCAGGGTCGTTTGTGTTTGTTAGTTTGTTAGTGCCGGCCTATGTCAGGGGCTCGGCTCATCATCTGCAGTAAGCAGAAATAGATTAGATGCTCAGAGCCTCAAGAAGAGGGTGAGCTTGATCTGTATCTACTACTCTTATTATCCAATAAACCATATCATCCCCAGTATTATTATCCAATAAATAAACTATATCAAGGACTGTCATGACCCTCGGGCTAGCTGCTGCATTGAAAACAGTCATTCGGCCACTAGAAAGTAGTGCTGCCCTCTTATACTCTGATTGAAAATGAATCCTCATGGAAAGCGTCGTTTTCATTTTGAAAGCTTTTGGCATAAGCTTCCAGGATTTCATGAGGCGGTTCTGCAAAATTGGGATGCACCTGTGTCTTCCAACGTCTATTTCTGAAATTGCAGCGCCTCAGTAAGGGACTTCAAAGATGGAGCCAACGCTGCGTCGGTGCATCGATCTAACGATGCGCGTGTGTTATAGGACTTATCAATCTAATACCTAGCTATAGCTGATCTAATACCTAGCTATAGCTGATCTAATGCCCAGCTTATATACCGCAGGCGGACTAACAAAACTTAACTAATCTCTTTAACTCAAAAACCTATACCTAAGACTGATCGGGTTCTCTTCTTGCGCTGGCTATAGGAGAGTCCCCACATAACACAAACCGACAACCCTAAACTGCCAAAATGTGAGATGAGAAAATACATACTAGCATGCTTCATTTCTAGGGACTTAACACGAAGCAATATGAATAAGATATGTAGAGCTTACTTTATAGTTGAACTTTAAACATTCTGCCCTTCCATAGCAAACGTCTTTGTTGCGGAAAGAATCTATCTTCCAATTTATGTTCCAATCTTGTTGGTGTCGCTTTCTCATGGGAAGCTTTGAATGCACTATTAGTGTATCTCCCCAGCCAACACTTACAAGTATATTCACATGCCTATTTTAATGTTTAATAGTAACAAGATAAATTTAACTAATATTTGAATGGGTTAAGAGAGACCATAATATTTGAATGGGTTAAGATATACCAACCTGCTACAGCCAATTGTAGTCAAACCTGAACGGTACTTGTTCTTCTTCCCCTTGATTTGTTTATGTTCATCTTCTTTTCCTGAGATGAAGACTAACATATCACCTGCAGTGTGTTGATTGAATTTCCAAAAGATCCAACCGTCTTTGCTGCAACAGTTATTAGTTATTCAAATAAGTCAATAAGTCTATTACAATTAGCCATTATTTCGATTGTTAACTGCAACTAATTAAAACATACTACTTACTTTATTGTAAGTAGCCCATCATTTAAGCTAGTATACACCATTGCATTCAGTCCCAATTCAACTTTTCTGCAAAATAAAAAAATTAAGTGTCAAGAGTGACTTTTGAGGAAAACAACAAACGATTTAGTTATGCCTCTATTAACAAGGCAGAGGTGGGGATGATCTGAGGGGAAGGAGAGATAGGAGTGGTTTTCGATATGGTGATGGCCGTGGAGAGGGAGATGGGGAATATGAAGACAGTAGAAAGGAGTATAAAATGGATATGCGTCTAGCAAAAAGAAGGTTTGAAGGGGGCGAGCGTCAATTGGATGAGAATGATTTGAGGCACATGTTGATCAGAGAGCAAAACAGGACTACTGTTCAAGAACATCGACAAGAATTCAAAACAAGACTACCGTGACTGAATTGGTTAAAAAAGAAAAGCTCAACAGATGGAAGGTATGAATTCTAACCCTTTTACAATTTTGCAGTCAATAGATAATGATGTCTTAGCCCAAACTGTTGCAAAGTGCAAGTTAGTTTTAGGGAAGTCTAAAGTGGAGATAGATGAAAGAACTGAGTCAATAAAAGCAAGCGGCTGCAAAAAAGGATAGAAGAGCAAAAGCAACAAGAGTTAGTGGAGGGTGAGCACACAAATTATGAGGATACAAACCAGGAGCATCTGACGATAGTTTAGTAGTTAGAAACAGTTAATCCCTCCTCCAGATAAAGGTAGGAGGAAGGGGTTGGGGAAGAAAGTTAAACCATGAATATTCTTTTGTGGAATATCAGGGGTCTGAATAGTGGAGGGAAGAAAACACAGTTGATAGAGATGTTGACAAAATATCAGGTGTTTGCCTGCAGGAGACTATTAAGAGCAGATTTACTGAGAGGGAGTTGAGAAGTTTATGTAAAGGGCAGAGTTTCAGATGGGGATGGGTTCCAGCACAAGGCAAGTCTGGTGGCCTGCTAGTAGGAATCAATGAGGAGGTTTTGGAGGTTATATCTATAGTTGGAGGAGGGAGAATTTGAATGGTCTCTGTTAAGGATAGAGAGAGGGGTGTAAAATGGAATATAATAAATGTGTATGGCCCTGTCCAGGATGGAGACAAATAGAACTTAAGTCAATGGTTCTTGGAGCTCATCAAGGAGTGATAGTGGGAGGTGATTTTAACTTAGTGAGATCTGAAAGGGAGAAATCTATAGGAAATGTGAGCAAAAAATGGATGCAGGCTTTTAATGATTGTATTGCAGAGACAGAGTTGAGGGAATTGCTGAGATTTGGGAGTAAATATACATGGTGTAATAACCAGGAAAATCCAGTTAAGAGTCGTCTTAGACAGAGTGTTGGTTTCTGCTGGATGGGAAGCCATGTATCCCTTAGTGACAATTCATATTTTGTCCAGGATAGATTCAGATCATAGCCATCTGCTAGTGAAAACTGGTATAGGTCAAATTCAGAGAAATTATGTTTTCGATTTGAACCAAGGTGGATGAAGTAGGGGGGTTTTAAGGAGTGGGTGCAAAAAAATTGGCCTGTGAGGAGAGCTAAATATGTCCTTGACCATTGGGCCCTTCTAGCGGCCAGTTTGAGAAAGAAGATGAAAGGTTGGGGGCAAACTTTGAAAGTGAGATAGGGAGGAACAAACAAAAGCTGGTGGAGAAAATAAGAGAGCTAGATGAAAAGGTTGACAGATGCGGTCTAAACCAGGAGTAGAGGAGGAGATGTGTGACTGAGAAAGAATTGACTAGGATTTATGAGGTGGAGGAAGCCTTTTCCTTGACCCACCCTCTTCATCTAAATCCAAAGGGCCCATACCATCTTCATCGGAGTCCTCAATCTCTGTATCTGACATCTCAAAATCTGAATCAGACTCATCTTCATCATCCCGTCCATCAGAGTCCTCTTCATCATTCCCTTCATCAGGCTCATAATCACTGTCCACTGAATCCTCTTCATCATCCATATTCCAAGCAGCCTCTATCTTGCTAACTGACCCTGAACCATCTTCTTGTCCACACTTCATCTCTGCTTCATCCAAATTCTGCATCATTTCTTTGCTTTGTGTGCTTGCAGTACTCCTAGTGCTTTTCCTTGGACTACACATGCTGCTGCCCTCCTGATTTACCCTTCTGCTTTTACTTGGACTATAAGACTTTGGCACATTTTCATAGAAGGAAGGGAGTCGTGTGGCTTTCTGAGAACGTGTGAGATAGATGACAACATTCCTACAGGAGGGAACACAAGAGACCATGGCATTTGTGTCAGCATCACAGGTGATTTTCTTCATATGTTCCGCTGCTGTCGGGTCCATCCAGTAGGCCTTCACCACATCATTCTTCTTGTACCCCATTTGTTCAGCAAAATCCTCGATCCAGAGCAATGACATGTGTCAACATCGCACAAGTCAAACCAAGCTGCCTTACCATACCTACAGATTCTATCATCTTTTCCAGTAAACAATCCTCCATAATGCACCTCCATAGAAAAATAGTCACTACCCAACCGTACAAATCCGAAAGTACCATGCCAATCAATCTAACTAAACTCATCGAACCGCCAAATCAGTTAAACAAAACTCAAATGAAGTCTTCTAGCTAACAAAATTGCAAATTTTTGGGTTCACATACCGTAGATCGGGCCATCAGCACCATCTTCTCATTGCCTTGGTCCATTGTTGCCACCTTGGTCCATTGGCACCGTCGCGACGTCGTCACCTTCCTCCTCCCCCCAAGCCTTTTCTCCTCAAGCCGCCGCCTTGGTCCGTTGCTTCCACTGCGGCGCCGTCGCTGCCATCATCCATTCCCACCGCCGCAAGCCGCCAGAGGGAGATGACGCGAGGGGATCGGGGTGAGATGGAGAGGACGTGAGGGGATCGGGGCGAGATGGAGAGGACGCAAGGGGATCGCGGCTACATGAAGAGGACGCAAGGGGATCGGGTGAACTGAGGGAAAAGTGAAGGGGATGGGGGATTTAGGGTTAGTTCCTGGTCCACAAGCCAACATGGCCGGTCCTCATGCCTACGTGTATTATGTGTCCGGTCCACCATGCCACGCAGAGCCACATTAGCGCCATGTGAGCGAGCTGGGCCCTGTCAGCGAGCCATGTCAACGGATAACGGCTGGATGGAGGGCGCATGACTATTCGTGCTAACGAAGACAAGTTCTAGGAGCTGCAAAAGCAATTTTAAAGTTTAGGGGATTTCGTGCAATTTGGTACAAGTTCCGAGAGCTACAGTGCAATTTTCTCTTATTTTAATATTTTTTACTGGCATCTATTTTTTAACTTTTTTCCTTCTATAGTTTGCTGTTAATTAGCTCTGTTAGTTTCCAGTTTCCACCAAGACATTCCTTAAGAAATTTATTCTAGATTTATATTTTTTAAAGTGCTGTATGACCTGCATTATAAAGTTGTGTCAACATAAGAAATGGTAGTAAACTTGACGACTTGAACCGTTGAGATTAAAAAAAGTCAGAAAAAGTTAATCTCGACGACCAGCCATTGAAAAAGCCCCGTCGAGAGAGAAATGTAGTCTTGGCAGTTTAACCGTCGAGAAAACTTCTCTCGACGGCCAAAAAAAAAGAAGGTCTATAAAGAAAACACTGATGTTGTTTAGGGCTGAATGACGTTCTCTCAATGGCCACCTAGAGGCCGTCGAGAGAGAACAACCGTTCTCTCGAGATAAAGCCTAGTGGGGCCTGCTTGCTAGCCGTCAAGAGAGAGGTGCCACCTTTGCTCCGTTTAGAGATGGCTAGAGATGGCCTCTCTCGACCGCTAGTTTTAAGCCGGGGAGAGAATTTATTTTCAGGAAAAAATAGCTTTAAAATATAAAAAATCATAATTTTGTCCAGCAGCAGCAACAACAATACCAACAAACCGAAAACACTCACAATATATATATCCCCATATTCGCAGATATTCATCCACAATTCCACATTACATCACAAGAGGCCAACGTGCACTCGAGTCTACCATAGTTTTCCGAGTGTGTGTCATGTTTTCTTTGTTGTTAAAATATATATATTCAAACTTTTTAAGTTTTCCGGTATTGTTTTGCTCTTCTTTTCCATGAGACATGCTACCATTAATTTTGAAATAGATTGCACATCCCAAATATTTTCAATTCCACTTTCAAATTTGAGTACAAAGTAACTATTTTAAACCCGTAGAAAAGTTCTCACAATTTTAAAAATTTTCTATTTTTTGGCTAATTTATCTTATTTCCTAACATAATAAAATGACAGGGCCATAGTGGTCTTTACACAACTGTTATGGCTTGAGATGCCGTATGAGGCTAGACGGACAAGTTGATGCCATTGATTTTATTTCTAATCTAGCCCATTTGTTTTTGAGACGGTTGCTGTTGTTTTCATGGTTATCATATACTGTTTTGTTTGCCTTGGAGTGCGTTATTATTGTAGAGATCGACGTGCACTTTTAGCCAGTCGATCGACATGCATGCAGCTTTTTCCTGGTCAACTAAATGATACTCTTAGCAGAAATCACATCGATCGAACGTCGACATCGACTGCTCATTAAGTCATTATCATAGCTGAATGTATTTGTATTATAATTGTTACACTCTTGGCAAGTCAAACATTAATTTTTCTTACAGTTTATGAGGCAATTATATGCGACTAGCTAGGTAGCTTCTTGGTAAGGGTGGGTTGGAACTTTGGATGGATAGCGAGATGGCTTTGCACCCAGCATTGGAAGAGACATGCATATACGACAGACAGGCACTATAGCCAGGAATTATTGGCTACTTTGCTGTGGTCAATGCTTGGACAACTGCAATTCACTTGAAATCCGGGCCATGATTGGGGTTCAGACCAAAATCCTGCAAACACGGTTTGTGGATTGTCCGCTTGCGATTGATACGATTGGATTTGACATTTGGTTAGATTTCAGTTCACAAGATAACCGATCGAGTAGGCGAAAGAGGAAAATATAGTAGATATATAAACCTAAATTATATCGCTAGCTAGTGAGAACTTGCTCATGAGCAACATGGCCCAGCAAACTGGCCCGGATCCGGCCCTAATTTTTTAGGATGAACTTTAGGCTCGGGCCTGAAAATCAAGCTCGGTAAAAAAATCAGGCTAGCCTAGGGTCAGGGGAAATAAATTTGCAGTGTAAAGTCGAGATTCGGCCTTTTGGTCAGACTAGCTCGGGCCTAAGCGGAGGGACTAGGCATGGGTATGGCTCTGGAGTGCCAGGTCTTTTGAAGCCCGACCTAAAGCATGGCCTGACCTGATCTATGATCTAGCCTAACTCGACATAGTTAAAAGCTGTCTAGACAAGTTATCTAGATTAATTAAAAGATGCATGCGCACATGCACATCGCAACACAACATGAATCTACGTCTAACCTCATATGTGATGTGGTGGCACAGATAAGTATACCGACCTTTTTAAAATTGGGAGTTGTTATATATGACGCTAATATGGCATTACAACAAAAGGACAAAACTGTCCTTCTCTGATACACTCCCTCCCGCCCTCCTTGTTCCTCACCCCACACTCTTCAATTTGCCTCCCTCTCCAATAATGTGGTGCCCCCCTAGATCCTTCTCGTGTCTTGTCTTTATCGGCTCTCCTATCACAGGATTTGTCGGCCCCTGCCCCCTCCTTATTCTTCACTATCGTTCGCTCACCCTCCTCCTTTCCCATCTTCTCCAGACTTTCTCTGCACGCCTCCCTCACAGCCGCTGCTGCCTCCACTTGTAGTCGGAGGCACCATTGTAGTCTCACCGCTCTGCTACACATCCAGCCACACCGCCATCGTGGCCCGTCCATCCTAACTTTGGTTCACGTACCGTTCATCTGCCATCTTGCTTGTCCGCTAGGATCCCCTCTCCACCTAGCTGCCACCTCTCCAGCCTTCTAATAAACCGGACGGGCATTGGGAACCCGTCCCCAAACTCTAATCCTAACATGGATTTTGGGCGGCGCCAACGATGTCGTCGACGACGGAGAACACACTATGAATGAGGAGGTTGGCGGCAGGATAAAGGGGAAGAAAGAAGGTTTGTCATTTTCTCCCCCCCGCCGATTATTCAAGGAACGGTATCCCATTCGTAGTAATCTAAGCAAGAAGGTTTGTCATTTTCTTCCCCCCGCCGATTATTCAAGGAACGGTATCCCATTCGTAGTAATCTAAGCATGCATGCACCCATTTCCACGCAAGAGCGAGCGACTCCCCAGGGAGTCGTACGCAGACGACGCGGCGTATCGACTTGCCGATCGGCATATACATATGTGATATGTCGCCGTCGCGACACATGGACGACGCGCGCGCGCGGCGACCGGCCACCGCGTGCGCGCGCGCGTGCGAGAGAGCCTGATCTGAATATCGCGGGATGGATGCATGCACATGCGGCCGACGCCGCGCGCGGCGGCGGGTGGGCGCGCGGTCGCATCGATCGCCACTCGGAGAGCAAGCCCGAAACGGCGGGGGCGGTGCGGCCGGCCAGCGCGTGGGGCCCACCCGTCGGCGTCCGGCAGGGGCGAAGTGGACGTGAAGCCAACTCTAGGCAGGCACCGGCATGGGCGTACGTGTACGTACGTGTTCTCTCAACTCTCCCGCCACACAAAACGCGCGCGTCGTGTAGCTGTGGAGAGATGATGGGAAGTCGTCTTCTTCTTCTTCTTCTTCTTCTTCTTCTTTTCTCCCTCCGTGCATCGCTTACTACAAACCGATCAAGGTTTTATCGACATTCCATCTGGTTATTAAAAGTTCAGAACTAATTATACTATCGTTGTGTCCGTTAATTTACAGTTCAGCTGTAGCTTCGTTGGATTTTTTTACCCTTCATCGCTAAGATATGTTGGGTTTAGTCCCACATCGGTTATTCGTGATGGGCCAGGACCTGAGTTGTGTTTCTAGTTGGGCCAATAGATGTGGAGACCTAGGTCCGAGACTAGGTGTTGGTCTCGGGGGGAGCCGGATCGCTGGCGGACCATGAGATGGCAAGATCTCAGCGGGCTCCAACAAGTGGTATCAGAGTCTATTGGGTTTAGTCCCACATCGGTTATTGGTGATGGGGGAGCACAACTTAAAAGGGGTGTCTTTTGGGCTGGTCATGAGCTGTGCTTCCAGTTGGGCCAATAGATGTGAAGACATGGGCCCGAGACCAGGTGTTGGTCTCGGTGGGAGCCGGATCGCTGGCGGGCCATGAGATGGGCCGAATGACAGCGGGCTCCAACAAGTGGTATCAGAGCCATGGTCGGTAACCCGGAACATCTCCATGAGATCGCAAGGTGTAGGACAGATGGTCCGATGTGTGACGGGGAAGATTGTTGGGTTTAGTTCCACATCGGTTATTGGTGATGGGGGAGCACAACTTAAAAGGGGTGTCTTTTGGGCTGAGTTGGGCCATGACCTGGGTTGTGCTTCCAGTTGGACCAATAGATGTGGGGACATGGGCCCGAGACCAGGTGTAAGTCTCGGGGGGAGCCGGATCGCTGGCGGGCCATGAGATGGGCCGAATGACAGCGGCCTCCAACATGTGTTAGCTTTGACAAAGTGAACGACACCAGGAGACACAATAACCAAAGTGAACGACATGTGTTAGAGCTTTGGCATACCTTAACAAGTGGTATCAGAGCTTAGTTAGCGAGGTTGGCCATGCGGAAGATCTAGGAGGAGACACGAGGTTTATGCATACACGGACGCCGCAGAAAATGCCCTATCGGCGCAAGGTGGAGCGGTATTATGGTGTGCTGCGGTATTATGGATTGGAGAGGACTGCCCATAATCAAAACCCCGCAGACATAGGCGAAAGCCGAACTGCGTTACCAAATATCGTGTCCCCTGGTGTCGTTCGTGATCTTGCATCGGCGTAATTCCTAACAAGTGGTATTAGAGCCATGGTCGGTACCCGGAACGTCTTCATGAGATCGCACGGTGTAGGACAGATGGTCCGATGTGTGATGGGGGAGATTGTTGAGTTTAGTCCCACATCGGTTATTGGTGATGGGGAGCACAACTTAAAAGGTGGAGGCACCCCTCTCCCACTAGGCTAGTCTTTTGGGCTGAGTTGGGCCAAGACCTAAGTTGTGCTTCCAGTTGGACCAATACATGTGGGGACATGGGCCCGAGACTAGGTGTTGGTCTCGAGGAGCCGGATCGCTGGTGGGCCATGAGATGGCAAGATCGCAGCGGGCTCCAACAAGTTTGTTAGGTATTGTGTCGAATATGTGTACGAGTAGGTTACGTTGACTCTGTATTGTAATAGGCAGGGTTGGTTAATGTTAGAGTCGGACTCTATTCAGGCCTCCACTATATAAAAGGAGGCAGCCCTGGTGTAACCAAGTGAACGACCTCATAATAGTAGCATAAGCAAGAGGTGATCAGCGGCATGGTATGTGGCCGTGACCTGGTTAGCCGGTGTGCTGCGGTATTAAGGATTGGGGAGGAGCGCCCATAGTCAGAGCCTCGCAGATGTAGGCGAAAGCCGAACTGCGTTACCAAATATCGTGTCTCCTGGTGTCGTTCGTGATCTTGCATCGGCGTAAATTCCTAACAAGTGGTATCAGAGCTTGGTTGGCGAGGTTGGTCATGCAGAAGATCTAAGGGGAGACATGAGGTTTATGCATGCACGGGTGCCACGGAAAACGCCCTATCGGCGCAAGGTGGAGTATGGCGGTGATCGACAATTCAATCGGTGGTGTCGGACACTTCGGGCAGGAGGCTCGAACCGTTCGATGGGCTACCGTTGGCAGGGATCTACCAAGGCCAGGTGATCGGAGGCCGACAAAGTAGCCGGCGAGGTCTGCAGGCGACGGCGACACCTCGGTGTTCGTGATCAGACCGGCAAGTGCGGATGGATGCCGGATAGATCGAAACGGCAGGAGCAGTGATGCGACCGGATGTTGCATAGGAGGCGCTGCATCACGACACTGAGGGCGAAGCTGTGTTGTGGATGCGGATAGCCAGGGTGCGGCATGTTTTGCCGTGCACGGACGTGGTGCATGGTGGAGGGCTGGGAAGCCTGCTCGAGGGCTCAAAGATTGGATCTGGAGGTGCAGATTCAAGGGAAGTCAAACAAATATCCAAAGGAGGAAGCAACCGGAGGTCGGGTACAAGGTTCGCGCAAGACGGTGAAACGACTTTAAGGTGGAGAGACCATATTCTCCAAGGTGGAGTTTGTTAGGTATTGTGTCGAATATGTGCACGAGTAGGTTACGTGGACTCTGTGTTGTAATAGACAGGGTTGGTTAGTATTAGAGTCGGACTCTATCCAGACCTCCACTATATAAAGGGAGGCAGCCCTGGTGTAACCAAGTGAACGACCTCATAATAGTAGTATAGGCAGGAGGTGATCAGCGGCAAGGTATGTGGCCGTGATCTGATTAACCGGTGTGCTGCGGTATTATGGATTGGGGAGGAGCGCCCATAGTCAGAGCCCCGCAGATGTAGGCGAAAGCGGAACTGCGTTACCAAACATCGTGTCTTCAGGTGTCGTTCATGATCTTGCATCGGCGTATATCCTAACAAGATATCCAATCATGTGTGTAAGTGCATAATCACATGTATGTTGTCTGGAAGAGAAGGGGCCCATAGTGCGGCCTCGATCCCCCTCCTCCTGAGCAACCCGGCCCTCTGGCTTGCTCCCTATCTGGCTAGTCAGTCCCTTCGCCGTCTCCGTCAGACCATGACCGCTGTGCCACCTCGCCGGCCATGGAGCACATGGAAAAATACCCGAAATAATCAACAGTTAAATAGAAAATTAATAAAATAATCCACAGGAAAAAAATTTACAAAAATATCACAGGGTCCCGCCACCCCGGGTGGCTGCCGCCACCGGGCGCGGCCGCAGCGGAGCTGCCGCCACCCCGCATGTCCACGGTAGCCGTGTATTGCATGCCGGTATTGCATGTGGTATTGCATGTGTATATATGCATGTATGGGCTATATTGCATGTGTATATATGCATATATGTGGTATTGCATGTGTATATATGATAAATTTATAATATATATGCATGTATAATATTATATTTTAATATATATGATAAATATATGGGCTATTTTGTAAAATTTGATACATGTATAAGCATGTGAATATATACATTTTATAACTCAAAATTGTATCTAATTTTACAAAATTGCAAATTTAAAATTTTAGCAAGTGTTAATAGTCGTTTGTACGGCAAACTAAAATTTGTAAAGTTAGAAGCTATGAGATAAATAAAAACATTAAATACACGTAAAGTGAATCTTGGCATGTAAAGTGAATTAGAGAATGTAGCAGAGTTGAAACCATAACACAAACATCAATACGAAAGTAGCAGAGTTCAAACTATACAATACAACACAAACATCAATACGAAAGTAGCAGAGTTCAAACCATACAATACAAGCATGAAGACCTTATAGTCGTTTCTTAGGGAATTGAAAAGTACGACGTAACATTTGGGTGGCAGCTAGCTAGACGCGTCGCCTCCGGCATGCAGGGCACAAGCGTTCCGTGCGGACGTGCATCTCTAGGGTATGCCTTGTCATTTCGGGACGATTTTCGAGATCTGTGATCCTTGCGTGGAGAACCATCATGTATGCATCTGCTGCCATTGGAAAAGGATCATCCATCCACGATGCCATACGACAATCATTTATCTGTTTTACACAGGATATGAAGTTAGGTTACATCGTGAAATAGATTCGATCTATATGAAGGTAAGTAAACTCACGGCGTATACAGGGCATCGGTAGAATCTCCGTCCGATCCAACCTAAGTCTGCACCACTGCATCTATTCCACAAGCACATCTGGGCCAGTCCCGAAGATAGTGAGGGCCAGGCCGTAGCATGATCGACTCTGTGCGGTAGTTCTGTTTCATTTTGTTGGGCAGATCCTCCGATGGGTAATGGATGTGGCCTTCTGGGCCGGACGATTCCCACCAACTTGGCCTAATCCATGCGTTGGTGGACCTTTGTTCGGCCATCCTACTACGATGACGGCAGACAATATCACATAAGCATGTCGTGCATAGACGTGTTAACGGCAAGTGGTAAGTGCGAAGTAGTAGTAAATGCAACGTCACTAATCGGCATAATGGTAAATGCAATGTCAATAATTGTATGAAGAACAATTTTCTGGTCAAACCGCCGAATGCACATAATAACATAAGTCCATAAATTACATTATTACACTTAGCGCCGACGACCCCTTGTCGTGTATGCACTTGGGGTGTAATGGTCTGGTGGATGCGTGGTACGTTGTCTTATAGCCTGAGAAGGTCCAAACCGATTTTGATCCTCAGTTTGGTCCGTGGTTGGGATATACCCAGGCAGTGAACTTATGGCGTACGCAGACCCACCATAGTGTGGAAAACCCCATCATGCTTTGTTCATAAGGGGTCGCATGGCCGTGCACAACCTGTGAAGGGACCGCATGGGGGGTTTGCTCCCCGTGTGAAGGGACCTCATAGGGGGTTTGCCAGTTAGACCCCCCAGGCTGTGCCGGATCTGGTATAGGAATATTGCATCTGCCCAAGATATCTTAAAAGCTAAGGTTGATGCAAATGTACTATCCAGCACAGATACTCCCATGTTTGCCCAATTTACATCAAATTGGGTATCTTGTGTGCTGCGATAGTCATCGTAGGTTTCTGAAGACGACGCTAAGTTAATATCAATCCCCTCCTCGTGACCTGGCCCAGCTGGAGGTGAAGAATGGTGGGCGCTGTATTGGAAGGGTGTCGATGTAGAGGCTCGTGGAGGTTGAGATTGTCGGCGTGGAACTGAACCTGGTGGTGTACGCCTGTCCAAGGACTGCGATCTCGCAGGAGCAGCAGATACTGGAGGAGGTGGTGACTCCGATATGCGGTGCACAGATTCTTCTGGCCTCGGGCTATCCCTTTCGCGATTTGTGCGTGATCTATGCCCGCCAACCCCCCTAATCACTCCCGTAAACCGAGATCCCGCCCTTCTAATGAGGTCCCTCAATGAATTTGAAGAAGATTGGCCGGTCCGCTGTGTTTGCGATAGAAGCTCCGTTGCACGGCCATGCAACGAATCGGCGTCCTGTGTCTGCATCAACCATGTCATATGGTATTCACAAGGAGCTATGAAGTATGCAATATAGATGAAACTATCGGAGAGCGCACATCATACCAGAACATGGACTCGTTGGGCATAGCCTCCGTTGTTGTCGGAGCGGTCTTCTTCTTGCTGGGTATCGCAAGCTGACATCTGGTCCTTGGGCGGTACCATTCCATGTACCCCCAAATATCAGTCTCGTGCGCCGATCCAGCAGGATACCACACTTCGTCAGTAGCCAACTCAGTCCACCGCTCGATGTGGGCGCTGTGGACGTGGGCCCAATCACGGTTGCGCCCGGTTGAACTAAGCCTGAAAAAGCACTTGTACATTACATTATGAGTGGTATAAATTGAAAGTGCATCTAGGCCCTTATGTGATTTTTGTGATTAATGAGTAACAATTATAGAGCTAATATTTCTATTGGAGAATTGTGCACAGATGTTATACAGGTTAATTCCATGAGGTACATGTTTACATGTGTTTGTGCACCCCTCAAAATGGATGTATTGTAAGAAGGCATCAAGACTAGTATTTATTTGTAAATCTTTATTTATTGAGTCCTAGGGATGCCGTACTATGAAAAGGGATGAAATGGAGAAGCTTATAATGGTTCCTAAGTGCTCAAAATAGGTATCTCGAAGTTCGTGTGAGTTTTCCACTCAAAATACACCTCATCTGAACCTATGCCATCGTAACATCCGACGAGGGCTCGAACATCCGATGGTGAGCCACCGCCAGCCAGAGCTATCCAATAAAGGGTTCATCGAACTTCCATCGAACATCCGACGCTGGTCGGAACATCCGACGGGGATCGTAACATCCGATGCGGGATTAAGCGCACTGTGGCTAGTTTTCGGATTCCCTATTTAAAGCCGCCTCTAATACCTTCCAAAGGTTGTTGACATCTGCTTACACTGCTCACACCTTGATTTGAACCTAATTCTCCTGCTCATCTTTCTCAAGAACTTTAGCCTTTGTCTCTCTCTTATTCATCTTGTGAGATCTTAGATCTAGAGAGATCAAGGCAACCCAAGTGCTCCACAAATTAGAGTCATCCAATTTTGAGCACTTAGCGATTCCTAATTTCTTCATCGCATTTGTTACTCTTGGAGGCTTGAAGGGCTCCTAGATGGCTAGGTGTCGCCGGTGAGTCGCCGATCTTTGTGTGGCGTGCCTCCGGAGTTTGTGAAGGTGCGAATCTACCTCCGCAAGGAAAAGGATTCAACTAGTGATCGCCGGTGAGTGCTTTGTGCTTCGCTGGTAAGGGGGATTAGGGTCTTGGTGATCCGGGCTTTGTGCCTTCCCTAACGGTGAGTAGGATCTCCCTTCAAAGATCCGAACATCGGTAAACAAAAATCGCCGTGTTTTTGTCTTGATCTTGTTTTGGTGTCTTTATTACTTGTGTTGGCACATTACGGTATTCTTGAATAGATCTAACCTTGGTTTTGCGAGAAATCAGTTTTTCTATAGGTTTTCGACAAATTCCAGAACACCCCGGATCGGAACATCCGACGACCGTCGGAACATCCGACCCAGGATCAGAACATCCGACGGAGGGTGTACTGTACCACGTCGGAACATCCGACGCTGCATCGGAACATCCGACCGACTGGTTACTGTTCAAGTGTATTAATTCCGCAATTCGTTTTATTCGCCTATTCACCCCCCTCTAGGCGGCATAGCCATCCTTTCAGAAATATATTCGAAATATAAAACTTATGATGCATACCCATGGGAGTTGCCCGGATGCCGAGAAGGTGGGAGTGAAAATGTTTGCCGGTAGCCAAATTGCCGTTGAACGCGTTCCGGCGTATCCTTCCACGGCATTCATGCAGACTAGATAACAGGTCGTCATCCAATAGTCTACACTCTCACTACACGTGCTTGCCAGCAAGCCCCCCGTGGCAATATCATAGTTTGCCAGATGGCAGAATGGTTCCCACGTAACTTGGTCATGTACCAGAAGGTCTAGGTCTGACACAAGCTGCGTGTAAGACGCCCTGTCTACTTCTCTCAACCATCGCAACCTCGCATGCAACCATCTATATCCCATTGTTGGTCTACATGCGGGGGGGGGAGGGGGGGTTAAATCGGCGTCGACATGAACAGGATAGAATCGGACTGGCGTGTTTGAACGATTTAGTGGCAAATAACTCCACGACCATAATTGAATGAGGAGAGGACAACCCCCAAATACTGCATTCGGGACAGTGCGATGGCATGCGACACATAACTCCCGGTATGTATCGGCCAATACGGCAGACCCCCAACTGTACGGCTCGTAGTCCTCATTAAATAAAGTTTCATTGCATAGCTCTTGAGCTACGAAGACTAGGTGAGGGGGTATAGAGTCATCGTTGCCATTTGTGAACATGACACCGGCGAGGAGGTAGTACAGGTACACCTCGTAGTGCCGCAGTACGGTCGCCTCATCAGCATTGACTGGACACGGACCAGCCTCGTCAAGTTGCTCGAGCCATGAGATCGAAACACCCTGGTCGCTTCCATTATATTCAACTTCAAACCTGCACATATTTAGAATAATATTTCATAGGCTCAATTTATGTACTAATTAGAAATATGCAAGTGAAAAATTTGACACTCACCTCTCTTCGACATAATTTTTTCCATGTTTGCCTACTTGGTTTGTTGACAACGAAGACCCGTCCAGAGATGGGCAACCCTGTGAGCATAGCCACATCTTTCAATGTAATCGTCATCTCACCGACCGGTAAGTGGAACGTGTGCGTCTCAGGACGTCAGCGGTCGACCAGTGCGGTGATAAGGCCCGGGTCAAGTCTTGAGAGCAGTGTCAGGCGGTCATTTCCTTGTGGTGCCCCATTAACAGTAAGGGCCCACGGTAACAATCCGGCACGGGCAAGAAACATCCAAAACCGGGCATCCAATTGCTTGATCTGTCGTGATGCCCTCAATCGTAATGGATGCATCTACAAATAACAATATCATAATGTTAGCAAACCATGTTAATATGAGATAATTTGTATGAAACATGCAAACCTATTCGGTGCCCTGCACCCATTTGTGAGACCTATGGCCGGAGTCATCCCGTGCGGAGAAGAACTGTGGAACCTCCATTGTCTATACTGCAATAAAATATTATAGTTATTACATATGACAAATATTATAACATCATGTGACAGTGACGAATACAAGTCTTTTACTAAAACTTACAAGTGACGATATAATGAATACAAGAACGAATAATGAAGTGACGATATAACGAATACAAGTCTCAATAATGAAGTGACGATATAACGAATACAAGTCTTTTATTCAAACATGACAGTGATACAATAATTGCCATAATGATATTATACGACTCATCCCTGATTAGGACAGCGCCTACGGTCATGTCCTGGCTGTTTACATATATGACAGCGACGCAAACCATCTCCACCATCGGCAGCATCCATGTCACCTTCAAATCACGTCGTACGTGGTCGACCTTGTGCGACACGTTTTGTACCGGGGAATGGATGGAAGGTAGACCCTTCTGAGTTTTTATATCCCCCCTCGATTAATTGGCGCCATCTTGGGTGCCCATGTTTGCCTAATTGCATTCATCGAATAGTACGGAGAGACGTATTGGGTGCCATCGTTGCCAGCCAGATCTCGACATGCCGCCATGACATGCGAGCATGGGATGTGTTCGAGGCGGGGTTTATTGCAAGTGCATACAGCCTCATACTGGCCAAGTTGGCACTTTTGTTGATTATCTCCGACGCTAAATCCTGTCATGTACTTTCTCTTGCAGTCCACATTAAATATGTTATTCATTCTATCATATATTTATGTGCGGTGGAACTGTGATTTCTGTCGACGCCGCTGTAGGATGGCTTCAACACGAGAGGAGAAAGTGCTTGTGATTTGCATGGCCGCCAAACCTCGGTCGAGAAAATAATCACTTGTCCTAAGAAAGGTCATCTCAATGATAGTGCATATTGGCAGGCCACGCACGCCTCGTAGCACATTATTATACGACTCAGCTATGTTCGTCATCATCACCGTGTATTTGCAAAACGAGACTTCTTAAATTTACGAGCGATCGAAATGGAAACTAACATTGTAAATAAATCTACGCACTTACCGGGCGCCATCAGTGTCATGTACGAGAGCCCATTTCTCCGTCGGTTTTTGCGCTATCCACTGAGCGAACGTAATTTTACGGCGAGAGCTCACTTGCTCGCCCCCTAATATTTAAACCTCTGATGTGCTTTGCTCTTCGTCGACCATCTTCTTGGTACGTTCGTTAATATCATTGAAAAGCGCGTTGAATTTGCGTTGTTGGTTTTGCATGCACATTGACTTGAACTTTTTCACTAGAGGCTTGTTCTTGAATGCAGTGTATAGGTTCGCCCCCAGGTGACGCATGCACCATCGAGAACGAACGTCTGGCCACATTGGTTCGGGACTGTTGGACAATACATCTACAGCATATAGGATCCCATGGTGGCCGTCAGAAATGACGCACACTCCAGACCGATCCATGACAACGTGCATCTTCAGAAGAGATAGAAAGCACAACCAGCTATCATTGCTCTCGCTCTCCACAAAAGCAAATGCGAGAGGCAATATCTGGTTATTCCCGTCAACTGCAAGTGCCGTCAGGAGAGCACCGTAGTACCTACCAGTGAGGAATGTCCCATCCACACATATGACAGGACGACAGTGCGGGACGGCCTCTATGCACTAGCCAAAAGACCAAAGTAGGCGCATCATGTAGAAGTGGTTCGGGGCGAGACTTCCATCGGAGAGGTACACTGGCTCATTGGCAGAAACATACCGTGTCCTAGGATTGCTCTCCTGTATTTTGCGGAGAAGACGGGGAGCCCAGTTGTATGACTCCTTGTAATCTCCGAACAACATTTTGAATGCCTTTTGCTTGGCTCGCCATACTTGGTGATATGTGATTGACATGCCAGTGCGGTTCTGCACCTCGATCATTATGGAGTGTGGTTTCATGGAAATATCGGCTTGAATAGCAGTTAGCAGCATCTGCGCTATGAACTTCGAGTCTACATTACTGCTAATGTTGCGTACCAACTCCTCCGTACAAGTGTGCGGCTCGTACCTACTGATTATAAAGTGGTGCTCATGTTTTGGACGATGCGCCCGAACATGGAATGAGCACTCCGGTTTCTTTACGCACTTCACCTCGTACACGGCCGGCCCGGGCCGTGCCACAGAGTGCTCGCGCCGTGTTGTGACACCAAAGTTACTGATGAAGTGTATTACCTCCTCCTTCGTGCTAAACTCTTGACCCACCGTTATGTCATTGTGCATATACCCCCATCTGGAAATATTCGAGTGATCCCCGATCACCCAATTCGAAGCATCCAGAGCGCGATAATACGCTATGGCAGTCATCGGGTCGTCCTCTTCTTCGACATCGTCTTCACCCCCTTCATCGGAATCATCCCCTATGGCATGTGCATCTATCTCTTCCTCCTCCATTGAGATATCCGGATCCGTGCCCATGTCTAATGCCTCGACACCGGTCATGATACTACCAATTGGGTCCTCCGCAGACCCTTCCGGCACTTCCTCATGTGCACTCTCTTCTACGGTGTTGCTAGGCCCCGCCTCCGATTGTCTTGCCTTAGGCAGCACATACACACCTAAGTGGTATCCCTCTTCTACTGCCTTATTGACATGTACGTCCAATCAGACTTATTTCTCAGTGGCCACAGGTTGTATACGTACATCGAACTATTTGGAACCTGACATGGCCTAACACCGTGTAGAACAAGTTTGTATTCATGACGGTTTACACGGAGATTTCGAGCTATAACCCTCGCCAGCATTGGCAGCTCTATTGGCAATGTCACTGTGGTCTGCAAATGGCTGCATGTATGCATGCTTACAAAATTTCCTTGCATTGGCGCGGGTGCATCTCCGTAAAAAATAGTCAGTGGTGTCTCCATTTACGTCTGTAACATGCACGTGTTCATTCATATTAATATTAAATATTAGTTTGTTTTTATATTTAACTATTACTTCAAACATTACATAAAATGTTAGCTTACGTGTTTAATACATAATACGTGTAGATAAGGGCTGAACATAGAATATAGCAACTCGACTAATACTCGAAACACCCTAATTATTAACTAAAATGTCACTAAAATATGTACAAAATTAAGTGGTCATACTAAACTTGCACTGTATGTGCTTCTTACCTTCGTAAATCTGGTGCATCTTATTCTTTGCTCTCTGATCTTTGGTCGTGCTACGGTCTTGTGCAAAAGTAAGAAAAAAGGAAATCAGGACCTAGGTGCTGGTGCTTACTTTAATTAATTAATTAATTAATTACGTGATGGTGCTTAGTTCATTTAGCATCATACTAAAACATCATTATGCCAATATACTATGCCAACATCATTATAGTCAGATAGCCCTCACATATCAAGATTATCATACTGTGTATATAAATATATACATAAAATTTTAACTACTAATTTTCAAGATTAGCATACAATATTACTAGTAAGATTAGCATAGAATATTATTATGCCAAAATTAACTCTTGCATATACGTACCGCAATAACACTAAATATTAACAAGTAGATCAAATTTAAAATCCAAAATATTCCCTCACGCTGAAAGCGAAAAATAGCAGCGAAGTGACACTCCTGGTGAATCCAGAACTAAAGTATCAGCGACTAATATACCTGAACTGAACGAACTGAAAAGAACTGAAAGCGAGAGAGTGAGTGTGTGAAGACTGCTCTGCGTGTGAAGCCTGCGCGAGTGTGTGAAAAGAACCGAAAGCGAGAGTGCTGCGTGTGTGAAGGCGAACGGCAGGACACGATATATATATACTCAATTTTGTGATCACTGTGACTTCTAATCGGTATTAATTAGCATAAATCATGCAATTACTGTTTGCTTAATTAAAAAAATCAGCACTATTTTGTCGGTGGAGATTATTTTATTATTTTTTCTACACTGTTTTGTCGGTGGATATTATTTTATTATATTTTATGGAACTATTTTGTCGGTGGGTATTATTTTATTATTTTCGCTAATCAAGCCGGCAGGGTTAGGCGGGTGGGGGCGCAGCCTGCCGCGACCACACGGCGTGGCGGCAAGAAGTGCACCCACACCGGTGGCGGCAACAACACGGCCGCACCGGTGGCGTGAGGAAAAATACCGAAATAATCAACAGATTAAATAGAAAATTAATAAAATAATCCACAGAAAAGAAAATTACAAAAATATCCCGGCCTCGCCACCACGGTGGTCGCCGCCATCGGCGCTGACATGGCTGGCTGAAGCCACACACGGACGGTCATGGTGAGCCGCCACCCTGTGGTGGCATGACAGCCTACTGCTTTTCCGCATGTGATAATGTATATTATATGTGTATAGTATGTATATGTATATATATATATATGTATAATATGTATAGTGCATGTGTTATATATGTATAATATGTATACTGCATGCCATTTTACTAATATTATGTATAATATTATATTTTAATATAAATATATGATAAATATATACTAAATTATTTATAGTTGTCCAAAAATATATAGTAGGTGGCGTCTAATTTTATTGATAAATGATTAGTAAAATGGCATATCTAAAATAATTTACGTTGGGAGGTAGGTTTCGTTCGAAGAAAGCCACCCGCAATTTCCCCAGTGCAGTGAGCTCGTCAGATCACAATCACATGAACCACGATCACACACGCACACGCTTCTCGCTGCACCTTCCGCTCAATTTGCTCCCGTTGACTGACCGAGACCAAGACCATAGCGACCTGGAGCTTCTCCCATGCCACGTTGCATGTACGTGGCGTATATTTATATACACATGTGACCGGATAGCATATGGCATATATACATTATAATATATGTATAATATAGATATATTTATATACACATGTGACCGGATAGCTTCTCCCATGCCACGTATAATTTTAATATATATGATAAATATATGGGCGAAGTAAAATTTGATACATGTATAAGCATGTGAATATACATTTTAAAACTCAAAATTGTATCTAATTTTACAAAATTGCAAATTTAAAATTTTAGCAAGTGTTAATAGTCGTTTGTACGACAAACTAAATTTGTAAAGTTAGAAGCTATGAGATAAATAAAAACATTAAATACACGTAAAGTGAATCTTGTTATGTAAAGTGAATTAGAGAATGTAGCAGAGTTCAAACCATACAATAGAACACAAACATCAATACGAAAGTAGCAGAGTTCAAACCATACAATACAAGCATGAAGACCTTATAGTCGTTTCTTAGGGAATTGAAAAGTACGACGTAACATTTGCGTGGCAGCTAGCTAGACGCGTCGTCTCCGGCATGCAGGGCATAAGCGTTCCGTGCGGACGTGCATCCCTAGGGTACGCCTTGTCATTTCGAGACGATTTTCGAGATCTGCTATCCTTGCGTGGAGAACCATCATGTATGTATCTGCTGCCATTGGAAAAGGATCATCCATCCACGATGCCATACGACAATTATTTATCTGTTTTGCACAGGATATGAAGTTAGGTTACATCGTAAAATAAATTCGATCTATATGAAGATAAGTAAACTCACGGCGTATACAGGACATCGGTAGAATCTGCGTCCGGTCCAACCAGAGATAGGCCTATCGTAGGTCTGCACCACTGCATCCATTCCGCAAGCACACCTGGGCCAGTCCCGAAGATAATGAGGGCCGGGCCGCAGCATGATTGACTCCGTCCGGTAGTTCTGTTTCATTTTGTTGGGCAGGTCCTCCGATGGGTAATGGATGTGGCCTTCTGGGCCGGACGATTCCCACCAGCTTGGCCTAATCCATACGTTGGTGGACCTTTGTTCGGCCATCCTACTACGATGACGGCAGACAGTATCACATGTCGTGCATAGACGTGTCAACGGCAAGTGGTAAGTGCGAAGTAGTAGTAAATGCAACGTCACTAATTGCCATAATGGTAAATGCAATGTCAATAATTGTATGGAGAATAATTTTATGGCCAAACCGCCGAATGCACATAATAACATAAGTCCATCAATTACAATATTACACTTAGCGCCGACGACCCCTTGTCGTGTATGCACTTGGGGTGTAATGGTCAGGTGGATGCGTCGTACGCTGTCCAGCAGCCTGAGAAGGTCCAAACCGAATTTGATCCTCAGTTTGGTCCGCGGTTGGGATATACCCAGGCTGTAAACTTATGGCGTACGCAGACCCACCAAAGTATGGAAAACCCCCCATCATGCTTTGTTCATAAGGGGTCGCTTGGCCGTGCACAACCTGTGAAGGGACCGCATAGGGGGTTTGCTCCCCGTGTTGCAAATTTGAAGGGACCCCATGGGGAGTTTGTCAGTTAGACCCCTCAGGCTGTGTCGGATCTGGTATAGGAATGTTGCATCCGCCCAAGATATCTTGAAAGCTAAGGTTGGATGCAAATGCACTATCCAGCATTGATGCTCCCATGTTTGCCCAATTTGCATCAAATTGGGTATCTTGTGTGCTGCGATAGTCATCGTAGGTTTCTGAAGACGGCGCTACGTTAATATCAATCCTCCTCGACCGGCCCACCGGAGTTGAAGAATGGTGGTATTTGATTGGAAGGGTGTCGATGTAGAGGCTCGGGAGGTTGAGATTGTCGGCGGAACTCGAACCCGTGGTGTACGCTTTGTCCATGGATGTGATCTCGCAGAGCAGCAGAATCGGAGGAGGTGGTGACTTCGGTTATGCGGTGCATGATTCTTCTCGGATCGGGTATCCTTTCGCGATCTCTTGCGCGATCTATGCCCGCCGACCCCTAATCGCTCCCGTGGCGAGATCCCGCCTTCTAATGAGGGCCCTCAATGAATTTGAAGAAGATTGGCGGTCCGCGTGTTTGCGATAGAAGCTCCGTTGCATGGCCATGCAACGAATCGGCCTCCTGTGTCTGCATCAACCATGTCATATGGTATTCAGAAGGAGGTATGAAGTACGCAATATAGATGGAACTATTGGAGAGCGCACGTCGTACCAGAACATGGACTCGTTTGGCATAGCCCTCTGGTTGTCGGAGTGGTGCTGCTGCTGCCTGTGGTATCGCAAGCTGACATCTGGTCCTTAGGCGGTACCATTCCATGTATCCCCAAATATCAGTCTCGTGAGCGACTCCATCAGAGTACCACACTTCGTCAGTAGCTGACTCAGTCCACCGCTCGATGTGGGCGCTGTGGACGTGGGCCCAATCACGGTTGCGCCCGGTTGAACTAAGCCTGAAAAAACACTTGTACGTTACATTATGAGTGGTAGAAATATATTCAAAATATTTAACTTATGATGCATACCCATGAGAGTTGCCCGGATGCCGAGAAGGTGGAAGTGGAAATGTTTGCCGGTTGCCAAATTGTCATTGAACGCGTTCCGGCGGTATCCTTCCACGGCATTCATGCAGACTAGATAACAGGTCGTCATCCAATAGTCCACACTCTCAGTACACGTGCTAGCCAGCAAGCCCCCCGTGGCAATATCATAGGTTGCCAGATGGCAGAATGGTTCCCACGTAACTTGGTCATGTACTAGAAGGTTTAGGTCTGACACAAGCCGCGTGTAAGACGCCCTGGCTACTAATTCTCTCAACCATCGCATCCTCGCATACAACCATCTATATCCCATTGTTGGTCTACATGCCGGGAGGGTCAAATCGGCGTCTACATGAACAGGATAGTATCGTACTGGCGTGTTTAGACGATTTAGTGGCAAATAACTCCACGACCATAATTGGATGAGGAGAGGACAACCCCCAAACACTGCATTCGGGGCTGTCCGATGGCATGCGACACATAACTCCCGGTAAACCCCCAACTGTACGGCAAACCCCCAACTGTACGGCTCGTAGTCCTCATTAAATAAAGCTTCGTTGCATAGCTCTCGAGATACGAAGACTAGGTGAGGGGGTATACAGTCACCGTTGCCATTTGTGAACATGACGCCGGCGAGGAGGTAGTACAGATACACCTCGTAATGCCGCGATCGATCGCCTCTTCAGCATTGATCGGACATGGACCACCTCGTCAAGGTGCTCGAGCCATGAGATCGAAACACCCTGGTCGCTTCCATTATATTCAACTTCAAACCTGCGCAGATTTAGAATAATATTTCATAGGCTAAATTTATGTACTAATTAGAAATATGCAAGTGAAAAATTAGACACTCACCTTTCTTCGACATAATTTTTCCATATTTGCCTGCTTGGTTTGTTGACAATGAAGACCCGTCCAGAGATGGGCAACCCTGTGAGCATGGCCACATCCTTCAATGTAATCGTCATCTCACCGACCGGTAAGTGGAACGTGTGCGTCTCAGACGCCTTGGTCGACCAGTCTTGATGATAAGGCCCGGGTCTAGTCTTGGTAGCGGTGTCAGACGGTCATTTCCTTGTGGGACCCCATTAACAGTGAGGGCCCACGGCAACAGTCCGGCACGGGCAAGGAACATCCAAAAGCGGGCATCCAATTGTTTGATCTGTCGTGATGCCCTCAATCGTAATGTTTGCATCTACAAGCAACAATATCATAATGTTAGCTAACCATGTTAATATGAGATAATTTGTATGAAACATGCAAACCTGTTCAGTGCCCTGCACCCATTTGTAAGACTTATGGCCGGAGTCATCCCGTGCGAAGAAGAACTGTGGAACCTCCATTGTCTATACTGCAAGAAAATATTGTAGTTATTACATACGACAAATATTAAAACATCATGTGACAGTGACGAATACAAGTCTTTTATTAAAACTTACAAGTGACGATAGCCAGAATAATATTGTACGACAGTGAAACAAGAAGTGAGGATATAACGAATACAACTCTTTTATTAAAATATGATAGTGAAACAAGAAGTGAGGATATAACGAATACAACTCTTTTATTAAAATATGACAGTGATACAAGAATTGCCAGAATGATATTGTAGGACTCATCCCTGATTTGGACAGCGCCTACGGTCATGTCCTGGCTGTTTACATAGCCGACAGCGACGCAAACCATCTCCTCCATCGGCAGCATCCATGTCACCTTCGAAACGCGCCATACGCGGTCTACCTTGTGCAACACGCTTCGTAGTGGGGAATGGATGGAAGGTAGGCCCTTCTGAGTTTTTATATCCCCCCTCGATTAATTGGCTGCATCTTCGGTGCCCATGTTTGCCTAATTGCAGTCATCGAATAGTACGGAGAGACGTATTGGGTGCCATCGTTGCCAGCAAGATCTCGACATACCGCCATGATGTGCGAGCATGGGATGTGTTCGAGGCGGGGTTTATTGCAAGTGCATACAGCCTCATACTGGCCAAGTTGGCACTTTTGTTGATTATCTCCCGCGCTAAATCCTGTTATGTACTTTCTCTTATAGTCCACATTGAATATGTTATTCATACGGTCATATATTGACGTGCGGTGGAACTGAGATTTCTGTCGACGCCTCTGTAGGATGGCTTCGACACGAGGGGAGAAAGTGCTTGTGATTTGCATGGCCGCCATTTCTCGGTCGCGGAAATAATCTCTTGTCCTAAAAAAGATCATCTCAATGATAGTGCATATTGGCGGGCAGCGCCGCCTCGTAGCACATTATTATACGACTTCGGCTATGTTCGTCGTCATCACCGTATCTCAATACGAGACTTCTTAAATTTACGATCGAACGGAATGAAAACTAACATTGTAAATAAATCTACCAGCTTACCGGGCGCCATCAGTGTCATGTATGAGGGCCCATTTCTCCGCCGATTTTTGCGCTATCCACTAAGCAAAAGTAATTTTACGGCGAGAGCTGACTTGCTCGCCCCCTAGTATTTGAACCCCTGATGTGCTTTGCTCTTCGGCGACCATTTTTCTGGTACGTTCGTTAATATCATTGAAAAGCGCATTGAATTTGCGCTGTTGGTTTTGCATGCACATTGTCTTGAACTTCTTCACTAGGGGCTTATTCTTGAATGCAGTGTATAGGTTCGCCCCCAGGTGACGCATGCACCATCGAGAACGAACGTCTGGCCACATTGGGGCATCACCGGTGGATAATACAGTAACACCATGTAGGATTCCCTGGTGGCGGTCAGAAATGACGCACACTTCAGGACGTTCCATGACAACGTGAATCTTCAGAAGAGATAGAAACCACAACCAGCTGCCATTGTTCTCGCTCTCCACAAAAGCAAATGCGAGAGGCAATATCTGGTTGTTCCCGTCAACTCCAAGTGCCGTCAGTAGAGCACCATAGTACCTACCGGTGAGGAATGTCCCATCCACACAAATGACAGGACGACAATACCGGAAGGCCTCTATGCACTGGCCAAAAGACCAAAACAGGCGCATCAGGTAGAAGTGGTTGGGTGCGACACTTCCATCGGGGAGATATACAGGCTCATGGGCAGAAACATAGCATGTCCTAGGATTGGTCTCCTGTATCTTGCGGAGGAGACAGAGAGCCCAGTTGTATGACTTCTTATCATCCCCGAACAACAATTTGAGTGCCTTTTGCTTGGCTCGTCATGCTTGGTGATATGTAATCGACATGCCAGTGCGGTTCTGCACCTCGGCCATTATGGAGTGTGGTTTCATGGAGATATCGGCTTGAATAGCAGTTAGCAATATCTGCGCTATGAACTTCGAGTCCACATTACTGCTAATATTGCGTACCAACTCCTCCGTATAAGTGTGCGGCTCGTACCTACTGATTATGAAGTGGTGCTCATGTTTTGGGCGATAGGCTCGAACATGAAATGAGCACTCCGGCTTCTTTACGCACTTCACCTCGTACACGGCCGGCCCGGACCGTGCCACGGAGTGCTCGCGCCGTGTTGTCCCACCAAAGTTGCTGATGAAGTGTATGACCTCATCCTTCGTGCTAAACTCTTGACCCACTGTTATGTCATTATGCATATACCCCCATCTGGAAATATTCGAGTGATCTCCGATCACCCAATTCGAAGCATCCAGAACGCGATAATACGCTATGGCGGGCATCGGGTCGTCCTCTTCTTCAACATCGTCTTCACCCCCTTCATCGAAATCATCCCCTAATGCATGTGCATCTATCTCTCCCTCCTCCATTGAGATATCCGGATCCGTGCCCATGCCGAATGCCTCGACACCGGACGATGCCATACTACCAATTGGGTCCTCCGCATACCCTTCCGGCACTTCCTCATGTGCACTCTCTTCTACGGTGTTGCTAGGCCCCGCCTCCGATTGTCTTGCCTCAGGCAGCACGTACACACCTAAGTGGTACCCCTCTTCTACTGCCTTATTAACATAGTACGTCCATGCAGACTTATTTCTCAGTGGCCACAGGTTGTATACGTACATCGAACTATTTGGAACCTGACATGGCCTAACACCGTGTAGAACAAGTTTGTATTTATGACGGTTTATACGGAGATTTCGAGCTATAACCCTTGCCAGCATTGGCAGCTCTATTGGCAATGTTATTGTGGTCTGCAAATGGCTGCATGTGTGCATGCTTACAAAATTCCCTTGCATTGGCGCGGGTGCATCTTCGTAAAAAATAGTCAGTGCTGTCTCCATTTACGTCTGTAACATGCACGTGTTCATTCATATTAATATTAAATATAAGTTTGTTTTTATATTTAACTATTATTTCAAACATTACATAAAATGTTAGCTTACGTGTTTAATACATAATACGTGTAAATAAGGGCTGAACATACAATATAGCAACTACACTAATACTCCAAACACTCATTATTAACTAAAATGTCACTAAAATACGTACAATTGTATTACTATTTGCATGCTAAATATAGATTCATTTCCCTATTATGTTTAATTAAGCTAACAAGAAAATTACTACATGAAAAAATATAGTCACTCTTTTTAAGTACGCACACTAGCGTTAATTTGTCGCTAATTATATATAATTTTGCGCGGTACGTGCAATTAAAATTTAAACATTCATATATTACATGCTATAAAAATTCACTAATTTCCATTATATTTGTACATCATTTTCTCCTTACGTAACTAATTAATCACTAATCATATTTTAAGTTAACCTAACACAACAAGTTTATGTTAACTATAAAATGCGTACCTGACGGTTATAAGATCGATCGGTTCAAAGTTCCTGAAAAAATTAAAACAAGCGTGTAAATTACACAGGATATCGAAATTAAGTGGTCATATTAAACGATCACCGTATGTACTTGTTACCTTCAGAATCTAGTGCATCTTATTTTGCTTTCTGAAGATTGGTGCGTGCTACGGTGCTTGCGTGCAAAATTAATAACAAAATAGAAGCAAGACCTAGGTGCTGGTGCTTAGTTTAATTAATTAATTACGTGATCGTGATTAGTTTAATTACCATTAACAACATACTATGCCAACATCAGTATAGTCAAATAGCCCTCACATATCAAGATTATCAAACTGTGTATATAATATATACATACAATATTAAGTACTAATATGGCAAGATTAGCACACAACACTGCAAATAATATTAGCATAGAATATTATTATGCCAAAATTAACTCTTGCATATACATACCGCAATAACACTAATTATTAGCAAGTACATCAAATTTAAATTCCAAAATATTCCCTCACGCTGAAAGCAAAAAATATCAGCGAAGTGACACTCCTGGTGAATCCTCAACTGAGGTATCAGCGAATAATATACCTGAACTGAACGAACTGAAAAGAACTGAAAGCGAGAGAGTGCGTGTGTCAAGGCCGCTCTGCGTGTGAAGTCTGCGCGTGTGTGAAATTAACTGAAAGCGAGAGTGCTGCGTGTGTGAAGGCGAACGGCAGGACGCGATATATATAGACTCAATTTTGTGATCACTGTGACCTCTAATCAGTATTAATTAGCGTAAATCATGCAATTACTATTTGATTAATTAAAACTCAACACTATTTTGTCGGTGAGGATTATTTTATTATTTTTGGACACTATTTTGTCGGTGAGGATTTTTATTATTTTTTCGATAATCGCTTTGTTTTGTCGGAAGATTTTTTATTATTTTTTACACATCAGATTGTCGCAGACTCGCACTTTTGCATGCAACGCCGTAATTAGGGCGTCGGTCGGGACAATGGGTCATGCCACCGGGTGGCGGCAGCCAATACGCCACCGGGTGTGGCGGCTCATTGCTGGCCGCCCGTGGCGGACTCGAGGATATTTTTGTAATTTTCTTTTACAAAGGATTATTTTTTAATTTCTATTTAACTGCTGATTATTTCGGTATTTTTCCGGCGGCAATTTCTACGGCCGCACTGGTGGCAGTGACCACCGTGGTGGCGGGACCCGTTGCTACTTTTGTAATTTTTTTGCCCTGTGGATTATTTTATAAATTTTCTATTAACTGTTGATTATTTCGGGTATTTTTCCGGAGCACATCGCGTCTGCATGCCTCGAATAAACGATGGGCATGTGATTGTTGATCAACAGTTGTAGGCCAAATTTTTACGAAAGAACCGGTCGAGCAATGGGCAGCCATTTCCCTGGTGCGAATGTAAGTTCTACTTTAATCTCAAAGTGTATGAGATGCTGATTGCTTTTATAGACCTTGAAAAGTAAATACATTGGTGTGCCCCAATGCCCCTAGCCCAAACACAATTTATCAACAGACTAGGGGCGAAGTATCATCGTCATTGGTTGCTCCATGCATCACTATTTACCTCCCCACAACAAATGATTCTTGTCACTATTTTCATTCTCTACACCACTATTCACTGTCCATAATTATTCATCTTTCCAACAATGGTAACCCAAAATATCTGATGAACAGTGTTGGAAACTTAGGGCAACGAGGTTGCGCCTAAAAAGGCTGAGGTGGCCTTAAAAACATAAAAATGCGCAACCCGATGCCTTTAGCTTGAGAAAATCGCTAATATGCCTCACAGACTCACAGCTACATGTGGAATGGCCAATATGCCGCAAAGTTGATGGATTAATCGTCCATTAACTATTTTCAAGTTTTTAATCGAAGTTTATCAAACTTTTATTGTAAATATCCTGCAGGTTAGTCGATATGCTAACCTGCAAGAACAGCAAAAGGGCACTTGTCTGCTAGCTTTTGAGAGAATCAGATTACAAGGCGTTTTTACATTCAATGATATACAAAAGGTAGTAAAGCAAGAACATCTGACAAGTAAAGGTGGAAACAAGCCGATCTGAGCCTGGCTTCGTCGAGCTCAATCAAAAAACGAGCCGAGTCAAGCTCGGCTAGTCATTTTGACGAGCCCCAAAAGTTTTGACTCGGGCTTGGTAGCACATCTGAGCCGAGTCGAGCTAAACTAGGCTCCCTCCATCCCATTATATAAGGCGCAACTGTTTTTTTTCTAAATCTCAGAATATAGGGCGGCACCTCCTCGGCTCCTGTACACGCGCATGCAAGCCACCTCCTCGGCTCCCGTAGAATTGATTTCACACGTTGTTGCTGGTGAGCGCTGCATGCGGACTCATGGCTGCATGCGCTGGTGAGCGCACGCACGGAAGTTGCTGGGTGCGGGCGCGAGGTTCGAGCCGCGCTGGAAACGTCAAGGCGCAGACACGAGCTGCGAGGTGTGCTGCAAGCGCGGGAAAACAGTCTCCGAATTGTTTAGGGAGCTCCGTAACTCTAAATTAGATGATTCAAGAGCCTAAAAATTATATTTTAATCTTAGAATTTTCTATATATTATTAATTATTTTATCTGTACTGATTTATGCCATTGTGTTACTTTTTTCGTTTTCAGCGTAGACGGTGGTTGCGACTGTTGCGCTGATTTTTGCCCGGAGCAGGTGTGGGACTCGCGGTGCACGGAATTCTTCGAAGGCAAGCATATATACATGTTCCTCTCCTAGTTTTACAATTAAATTATTGATTGTTTACTCTTGGAACTGGTTGCATGCATATAAATTAGGTGTGAGTTTCTAGATATATTAATTCTCTGTTAATGTGTCTTAGCCGCCTTTGTGAAACCATTGTTAAATCTCTTAGCCTATCCTTAACTAGTTGTGTAGGACTGCATTGGGATTCACTTTAAAATGTGCTTTGTGATGCGTATGTTTCATGTTGGTGTTTTTCGATAAAATCTAAGCAACTAAAACTAGTGTAGATGGCTTAGGGGAGACCCGATAGTGTTGGTTCCGAGAATGTGGTGTAGATGGGAGGGTCTCCCCTAATAAGGACCCAAGCTTGTGTATTATTAGACCAAACCTTACCATACAGCCACTTTTGTGTCTTCGGGCCTGCCTTAGTACACTACGAAACCCACTAACCACCTGCTCATAGGCTGTCCGGTTACGTTTCGTCACTTTTTCCCTAGGGGGAGGCTTGCAATCTCCCCTGAGGGGTAGGTGCGTTCCTGAGACCGAATGGCTTAATTGGGGAACGACCCACAGGTGGTGTCCAGAAGTAGTATGCGCCCTACTGTGGCGGACACCGGTGGGGCCGAGGAAATCAAAAGAAAAGGCAGGCAAAGTGGTGGGCGTAGTAGGCTGGAAAAGTCTTGTACCGTATCTCCTACTGGATGAGACGGGGCTTGTGGGGAAATTTGTACACACTCTGCAGAGTTAAAACTATCATGATAGCCGTGTCCACGGATATGGACGGGGCGAGAGGTTTACACATGTAGATTCACTCTTTTAATAAATGAACCTGATTAGAATAGGGTGGGAGTGGCCTTGTGCGAAACACACCTTCTGTTGATGTTTCAAGATACTCTTTTTGATCATGCATTCACTTAATAAAATTTGTCAACTAAAACTTGATGAGAATTAGGTTTTGGGTAAAGTAACCTAATCCCCGCCATTATCTTTGCATTTATACTTAAGGATTGCTTGTTGGGTAGCCGCGCACTCATTAAATTTTCCGCGGACATATTTATTTAGATTTCGATCAGGACCAGGAGGGCCCTGACGGAGGTGTGCAGGACTAGAGAAGGTGTCCGGGTCGATGCCCTGGAACTTATCGCAGTTGTTTAATTTTGCTACTGTGATGTTCTTATATGCTCTGTTATTAATCCCTATGGACTATTCAAACTGCTATGCTAGTTCCTCTTGTAATAAAGATGTTACCGTTTACCTTGTATTTCACTTTAATTAAATGCACTGCGATGATTCCACCGTATTGTCCATCACGAGATACTAGCCTGGGACTAGTATCGCCTCGCGGTGTTGGATCCCCTGTACAAGCACTGTGGTCATGACACCCTCACTCGTAACTCTGGCAACCTCGCTAATGTTGATGAGGTGATGGGAACCCTCTACCAGTATTGAAGCTTTAAGTTTTTAGCTCATTTAGTTTTTAGGATTAGGATTAGGGTTTGCCGTTTGCCACATCCTTCGTGGCGGCGTCAATGGTAGAGTAGTTTGTTACAGTACCATGATCCCTTATAATATTTCGCAACATGATGTTTGCCTTCAGCGAATTCCTTGACGGTATATCCGGTAGAATTTTTGCTAGTGGTCCCCGATTTGTTCATGAGCTATTAGGATTTGTTTCTCTCGGTGGTGGGAGTTTTGTTCGGAGTTTTTCTCCACAACGATGTCGGACGCTTTTATCGATCTACAGATGTAGAGCAGAGAAGGATGGTGAAGGAGTTGGTTTGGAATGTTCATGCATCATCTCTAGCAAGGATAGACATATCTTTCAGAAGGTGCATAAAGCCATAAAGCTCCTAGCATGACATTACTAGTTATGTAATGGAAATTCTACCGTGTAGGGGGAGGAGAATGGCTAATTGTGCCGTCTCGGCATGAATCTTCAGGTCCAAGATTCGGCAGCTAAGCAAGCAAACAGATTAGTTAACAGATCGCCCACAGATCGGAGAGGCCAGTGCAATGATCCCAAGCTTCCCTGAACCGTTCCTTTTTTTTCTCCCCTCTCTCCCTGTCTGCAGGACCGTGTGCCATTAAAAGGAAAATAGGAGGGACCTAAAGGAAAGCAACAAAGCAACATAGATGGTCCAGGAGAGCTCCCGTTCCTGACTTATTAGTGCCTGCATTTTCCTCCTAGTTGCCGGACCACCCGTTTCTCTCTCTCTTTGGGATAAGGGAAAAACCGGGGCTTTACACCATGATCTGTCTACCTAAGATTCTCCACTTTCACGTCGAGATATTCCTCTAGAAATGAGGTTTCTGGCATGATTTGTTCCAAAGGTTTAGGCACGCTGTCTCACGGAAGTGGACAAGTCAGATGATGGTTGAGCAAATTTCTCGAGGAGATGCCAAGATCCTTTTGGTTTTGTGAGGGGGGTTAAGGAAAGAAACATCACTAAGAAAGTTTTATTGGAGAATAGGGATGGGACGGATAAACAGAAGTCGCACATATTGTATTTATCTCTGTTATGAAGTATCAATCAAAATTTCGATTTGCGATGTGTGCTGCATGAAAATGGATTAAAAATTGGTTAAAATTTGGAAAAAATCTACTTACCCTCCTGAACTATGGCCTCGGGTGCACCTAACCTCTAATCTTCAAAACCGTCTAACCAGTCCCGCGAACTATTGAAACCAGCGCAAATAACCCCTGCGAGTGGTTTCACGGGTGGTTTTGCCACTTCAGCGTCCCACATATTGCCCACGTGACATCCGACGTGGTGGTACAATCACATATAAACAAAAAAAGTGGGCCCCATGTAAGTCTCTCTTCCTCTCCCTTCTCTTCTCTCTCTCCTCTCTCCTTTCTGTGAAAGCGGCGGCGGCGGCCTAGGGAGCGCGGTGCCCTGCGGTGGCGGCTCGGCCTAGGGGTGAGGCAGCGGCTCGGCCTGGGGGTGAGGCGGCGGTGCCGGCGACCTGGGGGTGAGGCGGCGGCGTCGGTCTGGGAAGAGAGATGGAGAGAGGGGGAGAGAGATGGAGAGAGGGAGAGAGAGAGGCACGGGGAGAGAGGCACGGGGAAAGAGATGGAGAGAGGAGGAAGATGTATGAGACTGACATGTGGAACCAACACTCAAATTAAAATATGTCTAAAAAGAAAATTTGATGTCTATGTGGCAAAACCGCTCCACCTTAGCGTCCAGCATGGTAGAATCACCCTCAAAACCGCTTGTGGGGGGTTATTTGCACTGGTTCCAATAGTTCGCGGGGTTGGTTAGACGGTTTTAAAGATCAAGGAGTTAGTTGCACCCAAGGCCATAGTTCAGGGGATAAGTAGACTTTTTTTTTGAAATTTCGACACCGCGCCAAAAAGGCCAAAATGTTTTTAAGAGGTAATATTCAAAAGCACATAAAGTTTTTGGCCGCTCATTTTTTGGGCCCCATCAATAATCATAATTATTGACCGAAAAGATGACGCAGTGTAAAGCTAATTCTTCTGCAAAGCTGAGAAATCTTTACTGTGGGTTTACTTGTAGAAGTTCCATTGTTCCAACCCAGAAATGTTCGATCGCGATGTATCGGCAAATCATGCATCAAACCATACTCATTTCATCCTTCAAATAGAAGTAGGCGCCGATTGCGTTCTTTGGGCCTTTGAAAAATTTCACAAGCCATAACTGGTAAGAGTGTAAGAGCGACATGCTTGAGTTAACACTTCGGACAAAGAAGACATTGCTTGCTCTGCTCTCTGTAAATTACTTGAAATTTCTCCGGTACAACAGGTTGTACATGGAAACTTACAATGACATACTAACATAACCTTTACCAAAAAAATTAGCATTTTTCCAACATACGCCTAAGATTTTCTCATCATCACAAACAACCGCCACCTCCGATTCTATTGTCTTAATGCAGGGGCGCGATGTTCGTGCTTGGCAATAACAAGACTCTCCAAGGGTCTGTGTGCAAACATGTCACAGTAATTCTTCTAGAAGCTTGTTCTCTTGTGCGCTGTAACTATAATAACGAGCACCAGACCGGCCGGATCAGCCGCTGAACGGCCGGTACACCTTGAGTGCGTCGACGACATCGGCGATGGAGCCGGCGGCGGCGGCGATGGAGACGACGAGGCACGCCATGCTTAGCGTCTTGAGGCTGATCCACCTAGCACTGCCACGCGGCACGCGGCGCTGCGCGATGTACATCTCGACGGGGAAGTAGACGGTGAGCGGCCAGAAGGAGACGGCGCCGAGGAGCCCCACGACGTTGCCGAAGAAGGGGAGCAGCATGGCGACGACGGTGGTGAGGCAGACGAAGGCCGAGCGCCATGTGAGCCGGAACACGCTGAGCGCCAAGGGCCCCACGCGGAGCTCCCGGGCGATGAAGGCGCTGTCGGGCCAGGTGGCGGCGGCCCAGCGCTCGACGAAGGCGAAGATGGGCTGGCAGAACACCTGGTAGGCGCCGACGAGGTGCACGACGATGGCCACGTTGGCGATGTCCAGCAGCCAGAAGGGCTCGTAGAAGCCGAACCCGGTGAGGAGGTTGTCCGGCGCCGCGTCACCGAACGCCGCGTAGCCCATGCACCCGCACAGCATGTAGAAAATCGTCGTCGTCGCCACGCTCAGCCGCGTCGCGCTCTTCATCACCTTCGCCTCCGACGGCGGCGGCGCCTTGATCGTGTCCTGCAGAAACAGAGCAAGCTGCAGGTGAGCAACCGGGGAAGAAATGGAGGGAATTGGATGCTTGACGTAGCCAAACAGAGTGTGGTGCTTACTTGGATCTCGATGAGGATGTTGGAGAAGGAGTAGGCAAAGGCGATGTCGCCGAACGCCTGCAGGCTGCGCCACACCTTCTGAGTTGAGGTGATGCCGGCGCCGATGCTGATGCCGGTGAGGCTCCCCCGAATTCCGCCATTGGCTGCAATTCAGAGCTTGCATGTAAGCATCAAAGAATGCACTCCGAACACCAAATCAAAAGCAAAACTTATACGTGATGAGCAACGAAGATATACACAGACGTATACCTATGGTCTGTGCGATGCCGAGGGAGAGGCCGATGCCGGAGTAGGTGAAGGACATGACAGCGGCGACGATGGAGAGCCACCATATCTGATCAAAGTCGGGTATCTGCGAGAAGACGATCTGCACGAGGCCGAAGAGGATCATGTAGGGGTTGCTGGAGCTGCGGCAGGGGTCCTGATGGCCGTTGTCATGGAAGCAGTTGGCCCTCCTGATGGCCCGCATGCTGATCGACGACGCGATGGTGTAGCCGATGGCGACGCCGACGAGGTTGGCATACTGAATGACGCCGCAGAAGGTGACCTTGGCGCCGCCGAGGTTGGAGCGGACAGCGTCCATGTAGGTGTAGTTGCGCTTGCCGGTGTCCGGGTGGCCGGAGCGGTAGCACTCGGCGAGCAGCGTGGAGGTGTAATAGATGACGAAGGCGAAGAGCAGCATGACGGCTGGGCCGGCGACCCAGCCGAGCTGCGCGATGGCCCAGGCGAGGGAGAGCACGCCGGAGCCGATGACGGCGGTGATGATGTGCGCGCTGGCCGTCCAGAACGTGCCCGTCCGGCGCGGGCGGCCGTCGTCGTCGAGCCACGCGGCCGCCCCGGCGTTTCCCGCCTCCACGGACACCTCCATCGGCGCCACCCCGTGCTTGCTCCCCCCACCGTTGTGCGAGCCCGCCATTGCTCCTCTCTCCAAGCTCCCGGTCTCAGGCTCAGCCTCTAAGACAGAAACACAGAGCTCAGAAGCGACGATGGATCGCGGCGGCGATCGAGCGGGAGGCTATCGGAGGCTCCGCTGTGCTCCCTCCTCCAGTGGTGACTGGTGAGTGCTCGTGAGGAGGCGTGGGGATTGGGCGGGGAGGGAGGCTCGTATATATAGGAGCTCGGCTCGGCTCAGCTCGTCCGCCTCGCAGACGGAGAGCGGTGTTGGGGAAGACGGGTCGGACTCAGTGTGTCACTGATTGGCTATTGGGACGATGGCGTGTGGGCCCCTGGGCCCAGACACACGCTCGTGCCGTGGCACCCCGGGTCAAAGCGGCACGCCTATTTTCTTCTCGTCAGGTCAAAGGCGTCCGTCCACGTCAGTCCACGTGGCCCCACCCCGGACGCGGGGCTACCACGAGTCCACAAGTGGGGAAAATATTCGGAGCAGCGACGCCCGTACGTACCACTGGAGTCTGGACTGTAGGAGAGGGCCTACCAATAATTTGGCAGGAGCCGTTGCAACTGATCTTAGGCCGTTCATTTCTGAGCTAACGGTCTACGATGATGAAAATGTGAAAAAACAGAGATTCTTCCAAGGATGCAAGAGATTATAGTAAAGGTCATGACCGGCTGAGTAAGAGCATCTTCCACACTAGATATAAAAAAAAAATGAACACGTATAGTCTGTAAAATCAATATATGCCCACGCGTAATACTGTACGTATGAATTGGAATTAGTTATACACCGATCGTAAGTTAATGGCTAGTATATATATCTTTTCTTTTTCTCTCCTTCATATAAGTAAAATATTAACTTAACATCTTTATAACTAGCTGACTAAACACCATTAGAGATAGTTCAACAATATGATAAGTGGATCATGTATTTTTGTTTGATCGAATGATCATGATCTCTTACATGTACGCGAGATCCCCCTGGATCTTGTAGAAGGCTGAAATGCTAAGCTTTGAAAGTTTAAATAAATAATTTTAAAAAGTAGGGCTTTGGGACTTTTGAGAAAACCAGCTATAAATAGTTCACCTTATGGAAAAACAATAATAAACCATAAGCCATAGCCCATAAACCTGACTCCAAACCTTTTCTTCCGGCCGTGGGAACCCAGTTATTCAATCAAAGCAAACTCAAGTGATGCACAAATAAAAGGTAGGGATTGGCAGCAATTGCTCGAGTGCATATACATCTGCATATTTGACATATGATGATTGATGCGTATACGGATCGGTTTGGTCTTCAAATAAGAACGATACGTTAATTTGGAGAAGATGAAATCGTGATCATGGCTACCAACTAGCAAGGAAGGGAGCTGACAATCTCAACACCATCACGTTGAGTCGATCAACCATGCCTAGATGCATTCAATTTTATTTGCTACCGTGCTAAGTTTATCCTAAGCTAGGTATCATTGGACACGCCCTAAACTTTGTGTCGAGTGTTGGATCACCGAAAATAGAGTTCGGGAGCTCGAGTTACGGTCATATCAAGTTGATGTGCTGCTAGATATATGGCCAAATAAAACTGGGTAACGCTTTGGGCTTGAATTTGGGCCTTCCTCGAGGTGTGGGCCGTCCATGGGGAGTGGCTTTGATGCGCGGATCCAACAAGGAAGGCTCGAAAGGGTGAGCATACCGATTAAGGCCTCCACATGTTGTACACAAAGTACAGGTAGAAGCAGTGAGCATTGGGAACGGTGGAGCCGTAGCGGAAAGAGGGCCGATGGTCTTGTCCATGTTGGAGATGTCCTTGTCACAGATTCTATAGGTAGTAGCAAGTGTTCACGTTTCACTTGAAAAACAAAATAGAAAATAGAAAAACTGGATTGGTCATGAAAAAAACCGTAAAAGGAAGAAACGAGAGGATCAAAACGATTTAAAAAGTTAGGACAGGTCAATGAAAAACTAAGAACCAAAAGGGGGCAAAACATAAAATATGGGTTAGCGGTGGTAGTGACATCCAGAAGGTAATTTCTTGTAATTTCAAAAGCATCAATAAAAAATGGTAAAATTGGTTGTGGGCCACTGCCCACAAGTCATTGACATGGTTAGTCCTCCAAGTACATCAAATTTATAGTCCCTAATCAAAATTCCTCTGCTATGGTTTGGATAAATAAAACGACATGATTGATGCTGTCAAAAAAAACTTTAGAAAGTCAAAAGCGTCACTTTTAGAGGCTGTACATAAAAATGATTTTAATTACATATCGTACGCTTGAATATATTGACTGGCCAATATATGTCACTAGGACAAATATTTTGACACTGAGATTTAAGATTATTTCTTTTCCAGAGACGTAAGGCTATACTGCGTATTAGGTAAGAGCTTTGCCTCAAAAGGTTTTAAGCGTGAACATGACCATTGACAATTGGATGCATTGATTGTTTTATGCTTGAGGGGGTTAATTATTAATTGCTAATGTATTGGGTCCTTGACAATTTACCCGTATATAGGTGCTTCCTCCGTGTGTGTTCATACGTTTGTGGCACACTTGGGCTTTTTGGTGCTGATAGTATAGCGTGATGTGTCTGAATTGAAGTAATGTAGCCCATAATATTGGAAAAAATAAAAAGAAAGCAGCCTTTTTAATTCAAAAAGAATATTGCTTTTAACTTGAAAGAATCATATGCCTGATCATTAACAATTCAAAACGGCACAGACATGTGTGCTTCGAAGATTTATATACAGCGCCTCTTTCGAAAAGGCAGGGAAATATTATTAATTAGCATATTCGTTTCTGATTGGACAGGGTTGGATATATGTCTCATTCGTTATCCATTTATCTCGTCCAGTCACTTTAACTTGTGTGAATTTGGCACGTTTAATTGTTCTCACTTGGAGCTAGGGAAATGTCACTTCGACGATTTTGCTCTGTTCATGAATATCCTGTACGGTTTATGTCGGACCCGGTCTAAATGACCGAATCCTAATGTGTTATACAGTACTAGTCCCAGAAGATCATGGCTAGTACACACATAAACAGAACTGATACATTGCCTTCGAATTACATTATTACAACATAGGGGACTATGGGTCCCAAAAGGAGTCACAATTCAGTATATCAAGCACGGCACGCAGGCCGAGATACAGAGTTACACAGACGGTCACACAGGGACCTAACATAGCGTGGCTTTATTCTAGCTAGAAGGCTATTCCACAGGCAACGGCGGTAGGCGACACGCAACCCTACTCTTCGTCTTCGTAGTCCTCCTCCTCCTCGTAGTCCGGGTCCTCCTCGAAAGCAGAGTCGTAGGGGAGCTCTGCGGCTGTTGAAATTTTTAAAGAGGGGAAGGGGAAACAGGGGTGAGTACAAAGGTACTCCGCAAGTCGGGAATATATGCGGATGGGGTTTAGTACAATTGGAAGGCTTGGGTAGTTTTGCAGAAGTGCATTTTTTATTTTTCCTAGTTTTTATAAAAGCAATACTCAGAAAGCTTTCCATCTCCAATCTTTGTCTTTTAGGGGCTCCTTCTCAAATTCTCTCGCCAATTGGCCACGGCCATAGCGACTTCCTTCCTCAGTCTCTTCCCGTTACGAGGAATTGCTCGGAACAGGGGTTAGGCCCAACCGCGCGAGCATTTCATGATAGGCCGAACCCAATTCATGATGCAAGCCGGTAGTACCTATCTTAAGATCAAAACTCTTTCTTAACAACTTTTACTCAACTCAAATCCTTTTTGAAAATCCCCGGTTTTAGAAAAAGAAGAGCTACCATATGAACAGTCCCTTCGCATGCTCATAACCGCGAGCACGGCTATCATGATAGTTTTAACTCTGCAGAGTGGGTACGCCTTTCCCTCGAGAGGTTACGCACCCAGGAGTGTTTTGCCACGAAACCGTTAGACTCAAACACTAACGGCGACCGCCGGGAGTCTCCGTCAGGGTTTTCGGCTAACAATTAAGCCCGTCCCATAACAGGACTCGAGGTCGTACTGTATGGCTCAGTTCGTAGGATCATAGGATGAACAGTCCTTAAACTAGAAGAGAGACGATATTTTAGCCCCGTTTTCTCAAGTAGTGCCTTCTTGCACCGGACCGGCAAAAGTCTCTCCCTAGTCGGAGGTATTTTAAGGGAAGAGAGTAAAATCATTTTCTAGCCCATGGCATTGCCCACAATGCGCATACTTGCTCAAACCATTTCTCGAAACCCTTCTCAAACCATTCCTTATCACAATATTTATTTTCACACACAAGAGTTATAAGGTCATCGCGATAGAAATCATTTTTAGGCATTTTCCCTAACATCAATGGAATGTAATTATATACATAAGATTTATTGTAAGTCCTTATGGTTAAGCCTATCACTAGTCTTATCACGATTATCTAGGTTGCATAACTAATAACTAGTAAATACGACGCTTTTACTTTTTAATTTAGCATGCAAGTTTTCAAGATCTAATAAATCGTTTTTAAAACGGAACAAAATGGCTCACAGTATGGTCAAGGGAGGGGGGACTTGCCTTGGTCGGACGACGGGTAGGAACAACCAGCGACGTCGGACGGGTCTACAGCACCTTGGCCTCCTACTCGAGCACGATCCAAGCATACAAATGGAAAAAACAGTACATCAGGCATAAAATGTTTTTATGCATTTTATTTAAAGAGAGAGAGACGCTAATTTCTTTTGTATGCACATGAAATAATGGAACCTAAGCACTAGCAATGGTTACATGGGTGCAGAAATAATTTAGCATTTTATAAGATTCACATTGCTGTAACGTATTTTTGAGAAATTTTACAGAATTTTAGACTGACTTTTGATATATTCTACAAAATCTTTTCTACTAGAACCTTTTAAATTCGCTTTTGAAAATAAAAGAGCTAATCCGGCTAAGCCGGTCGGCCCAGCACGGGACGAGGCCCACGGCCCAAGCCGAACCGGGGCTCCTCCCTGTCCCTCTCCCCGTCGTCTTCAACCCCGAGCCGAGACGGCCTCGAGCGACGGGAAGGGCGAAACCGGCCACCGGCGGCCGATTCCGCGCGGGGCGAGGCAGAGGGAACGACGGCGATGCCAGCGACGGTCTTGGAGGCGGCTGAGACTCACCCCCGAGGCGGCGCGACGGAGAGACGCGGCGGCGAACAGGGGGTTCAGGCGGCGGCGCGCTCCTCGGCTCGGTGGCGCTCCGGGACTCCTGTCAGAGGGGAAGTGATGGTGAGAGAGGGACGAGGGGTTACCTCGGGCAGCCAAGAGGAGCTTACCGAGGAGAAGGCAAGGCACGGCACGGCGCTAGGCAAGGGAAAATGGGGGCACAGGGCGGCTTCTTATAGGCGAGGGTGGCTCGGCGGGAACGGCTCGGTCTTTAATGGCGCCGGTGAGCACAATGACGAGGAGACACCGATAGACCTTCGCTATTGCTCAACAATGGCGGCGAACGATGGCGCTGCCAGTAAGCATGGCGGCGAGGGCGATGGCGCGGCGAGCATGGTCAAGGCGCGGTCTTGGGGTGGCAACGCTGGCGGCGCGCTTCGCCAGCCGCAGACGAAACGGGCGACGGAGTAAAGAGCACGGCGGCGCCGTGCGGAGCGATTTAATGCGAGGCAATGGGCGGCGCTATGGGCGGCAAGGAATGACGGCAAAGGCGGCGGGTCCGGACGCAGGAGGAGGCGACGGGCGCGGCGGTCCTGCCGGGCGCGGAGTCGGCGACGCGCGGACTGGGAAGAGAGAAGGAGCGGGGAAGAGAGCAACGGGGAGGGCGAGAGCGAGAGAGAGCAGAGAGCCGCGACGCGCTCGCGAGGAGAGGGGAAAAACGTCGGGGAAGAGGGACCTGACCGGTGGGGCCCGCCGGTCAGTGAGAGTGAGGAAGGACAGGGCGCGGGCCCGTCGGTCAGCGAGGGGGGCGCGGCTAGCGCGAGCTGGGCAGGAGAGATGGGCCGCGCGGGAAGGCAGAGGCGGGAGGAGAGCTGGGCCGGGGAAGACTCGGCCCGAGAGGAGAAAAAGAGATTTCTCTTTTTATTTTCAAATATTGTTTTTCTCTTTTCTTCTTTCAAAAGTTTGACAAAATTTATTTAAAATAATTTTAAATAACTGACATCCAAGACAATGGTTTTTACTTTAAAACTAAGGACCCAAACCAATTCCAGAAGGTTGTATGCAAAGATGATGCCATGATGATTTTTAATGCTTAAATAGTCTAATATTTCAATTATGCATTTTAATGAAATTATTAACGTGCCAAATTTGGTTTTGAAAATTTGGGGATGTTACAGTTTATCACCTTGATCGCCATAAGTTTAAGTACTCCATATCCTGTACGCGTAGTGCGTTCTACTCAATGTAATTATATGGGTTCATTTCTCCTGGGCCAATGGTTTGTAATACCTATGATCTAAAGGTACTGCATCTAAGAGCATCTCTAATAGTACTATAGTAGACCCAACTACTAACTATAAGAAAGCTATATGTCGTCAATACATATATAGTTTGTAGATAATCCCTTCAATTAATTAGCTATAACATTGACTCTTAAAATTAATATGATCTCATATATAATACGTGCAATGTGGGCCTCTTTGGTTGCTGTCTAACCATGTCTCGCCTAACATTATACAAGCCATAATTTCCTTGGTAGATGTTTGGTTCGTGATACAACTATGTCTTGCCACATTTACTTAGCCACATGTCATACTTGTCATAGACTCAATTTTTTGACTAACTTTGGCACAAGTGTGGCGGTAATTTTTGGCGCCACATATTGGCGTGGCTTGCCACACTTGCGCATGGTTAGGTTTGGCAATGTTAGGTAGCAACCAAACAGGCCCTGCATCTTGTAATTTGCTATAGACCGGCTCTTGGTTAAGAGCTAGTTTCCATCTCTCCATCTCTCCTTCTCTGCTCCAATAAGCAAAAAAGATGAGGTGCATTTCTTATAGCCTGCTGAGTTATCCCAATTAGAGATGCTCTAAAAGGTTTAGATGGTACTATAAAGACGGTTCCAATGCAAAATTTCTAAACATTATTTCTATAGGTGTCATGTATCCTAGAAATTACTACCTCCGCTCCACATACTTAGGAGACATGTATGCTGGTTATTCTTTTATACAAGTATTTCTTTCTTGTTCTTATTAGATAGATCAATACTATATCTATCTAACGGGAGTGAGAACGATGCAATTCCATTAAATTATGATTAGCATGCATGTCTTCTAGATATGCGGAGCGGACAACATTGCGAAATGGAGGGAGTATAGAAGAAACGGTGGCTCCATTACATTATATCCTAACATTGTTTCCATCATTAATACTTTCTCTTTTCTCCAAAACCACACTCTCTCTGCGCATTAATTCTAAAGTTTTGGGATGAGCGTAGAAATGATTTCTTAAAGAAGAAACGATCTCCTTCTCTCTATGATTCTATGGCATGTCATCTTTCTATCCTACCTGACATCGTAAGAAACGAGTGAAGAAACTGCATTGCAAGTGGCCTAATGAGTACTCCATCTGATCTTTTTATTTGATGTTTTGACTTTTGAACACGCCTTTGATCATTTGTCTTGTTAAAAATAACTATATAAGTATCATTTATTTTGTTGTGATTTGTTTTAGCATTAAAGGTATGTTAACCATGACTTAAAGCATCCCAACAACCTCTATAAAACCACCCTGTAAAACACACTATTCACAGACAGATTAGATGGGCTGTTGGGTTGCTCTTATATCTTTACATGTTTGCAATAAATTTTTTAATAAGACGAATGATTAAAAACATGGAAAAAAGTTAAAGACGTTAAATAAAAAAAATGATAGTACTGTCATTCTTATTGAATACATACTGCCACGAACACGTGCCTTGTATATGATGTCCTTTTTTGTAGTTCCGAGGGGAGTCCTTAAAAAATTAGATTATTTTCGATCTCGTTTTTACTGGCAAAGTAATCATCAGAAGAGAAAGTATCGTCTTGCAAAATGGAACATCCTATGTCGACCGCGAGAACAAGGCGGTCTTGGCATACATGACTTGGATATTAAGAATATTGCCCTTCTTAGCAAATGGTTATTTAAATTACTCACCACAGATGGAGTTTGGCAGCAAATGCTACGAAACAAATATTTGGGATCTCGACCTTTATCGCAAGTACAGTGGAAACCTGGAGATTCACACTTTTGGGGCAGTCATATGAAGATGAAACGAGATTTCTTTCGTTTCGGAAGCTTTAGGATTAAGGACGGATCTCAAATTAGGTTCTGGGAGGACAAGTGGTTGGGAAACACTACCTTGCGAGAACAGTACCATTGTTTGTACAATATAGGTAGCCACAAACAGAAAAACTGTAGCAGAGGTCCTTCAAACAACAAATCCTATTTTATCATGGCGCAGAGATCTCGTTGGACCAAAATTAGCCGCATGGAATACTTTACTTCCATGCATTACTAATATTGTTTTGTCTGACGAGCGAGACGTGTTTCGCTGGAATTTACATCCTCATGATCAGTTCTCGGTGAAATCACATTATCTTGTGCTCATTCATAGTGATGTCCCAAATATTAATAAACGTCTGTGGAAACTAAAAACACCACTTAAGGTTTGGATTTTCTTATGGTGCCTACGACGAGGGGTACTTCTGACAAAAGATAATTTAGCGAGACGAAACTAGAATGGTAATAAGAACTGTTGCTTTTGTTATAAAGAGGAAACAATTAATCATCTGTTCTTTGAATGCCGTTTGGCGTGGTGAGTTTGGTCCATAATCTACGCAGCTTCAGGACTCTGTCAACCTTGCACTGTATCCTATTTGTTTGGTGCTTGGTTATGTGGTATAAATAAGGATTTGAAACCACTGGCCCTGTTGGGGGCAGCTGCAACTTGTTGGTCCCTTTGGTTATGTAGGAACGACATGGTTTTCAATAAGAAAATTATCTCATCTCCTTTGCAGGTTATTTACTTAATTATCCATTGGCTACGTACTTGGACTATTCTTCAGCGGCCGGCTTCGCAGGATTTTATTATGGCGACGTGCTCGCATATGGAACAGGTGGTCAAGAAGTGTTTTACCCAGGCACATGGGTGGCGATCTAGTCTTCGGATTGATAGTCATTAAGTTGTCTGTCTTTTCTTGTATCTATTCAGAGCTGTGTGCATCTTGTTATGCAGAGGTCGGGAGTGATCTCAGGATGATTGTATCATCTTGATATAACGATCTTGTTTTCAATAAAGCTTCCTTTATAAAAAAAAAACGTGCCGTAAAGGAAAATCGCCAACTGAAAGGGCACTTGAGAGCATTCGATACGAGAGAGTGCTGTATTGTTCGATGTTCTTCCACTGTAGGAAGTCGTGAAACACATCATGGCTTCGGTTATATAGGCGCTTTTGCTAGCAGCTCCCTACCCAAATACTACCTTCGGTCAAAGAAAGAAGTCGTCGTTGATTTTTGGACATGCCTTTGACCATTTGTCTTATTTAAATTTTTTTTTTAAATAAGACGAATGGTCAAAGGAGTGTCAAAAGTCAATGTCGACTTCTTTTTTTGACCGGAGGGAGTATTTTAGAAGGGCATATGACTGATGTCGAAGCTCAAAAGGCAGACAAGTTATGCCGCAACAACTTTGAAAATGGAATATTTGTATCATTGAAATATACTGGTTATCGCCAATTATTGATGTCACTGGTGGGGTTCGACATAAAATTTCCATGTTTGCAAAAAAAAAAAAATCGGTGCATTTAAATTGGGGGAAATGGTTGCTCGTTTTTTTTTTGCTAATAAAACCGTAATTGTAGCCAAAATTTAGGGTAATTGGGACAATACAAATTTGCAAATTTAAATCTAGTTTTAAAAATTAATCTGAAAAAAAATCTGGTTATTGCTTCACTGCCTTTTGATAAAGTTCTAGAAACAAAACCTTTACCTGCTTTGAACGGTCGAATGTTGGCCATGGATGTTTTCGTGGTCCCTGTGGAGGTCGGTACTCAAGTTTGTATAATGAATATGGCATGAGGGGGTAAAACCGGTGTGCTAGGAGCTTAAGAGCATCCACATCAGAGCCTCTATCCTCGCCCTCTATTTCACTGTTAGCTACTTCCTCTATCCTTCACTCTTAAATTTTTTTCACATTTTACACCACACCTTTTTAAAGGCTTAACTTTCCAACCACAGCCAAACCAAACAACAACCGTGAATCAAATATGGCCTAAATTGATATCGATGAACACAAATAGCAATAGGCGCAACCACACGGCAGCCAGGCAATGCAGCTATCCGATATTCCGCTGGATCATGTGATGCGATGAATAAATCCGAGTAGAGCTATCTCAAGATACCAGGATAGTAAAGATTGCTCGACCATATACAGCAGTACAGCACGTAGGCGCCACCACGAAAAACAATGCACACGTGCTATGCCACACGCATGCTAATCAGCTAATGCTAGCGTACGTATAGTTGATTTCCTGTATCTTACAGCATCAGCAGATTTAGCAGCCACCGATTCTCTGATTTCGCCTCGCACAGAAGTTTAATTCTCAACTAAAATTCTAAAAAGAAACCATAACCTTAACTAGAGATTCCCTGGTCTCAAGTGACAGGAAAACCATAAACACTACTGCCTTTGACTTCTGCATCTTACACAGTATTTGCCATCAAACAAAAGTCAACCAAGTCAATCTCTTTTAGCAGGCGACTAGGCGCTGCATATATAGGTATACCTCAACTCCCGGCAGGAGCAAGCCGCAACGCGCACTAGCTAGTGCACGCGCACGTGAGACACGAGCAGTGGTTCCTAACAACGACGTACATAAAGACACGAGTAATTTTACCGTACACCAAAGGCTACCACGCATAGAGCAAATTCATCCATTTATTCTAGTAGTTCGTGCAGATCATTTTTAATCCTTTTATATACTGCACGCGTAATGTATTTACGTAGATAACCACCGAAATAAACAGCCAATAAAACCATCACCACCGACTGTTTCTAGCGTGTCAAGCTGTCGCGGCTTCGTTTAGGTGTTCCAGCGATCGTAGAAACTGTTGTGGCGTGTAAGCTTGATGTACTGCCCTCGTTCGTACGAGCGCGCAGCTTCACAGCAGAGCATCGCGGCATGGACCGCTGCTCTGTTCTCGCTCTCGCTCACGCGAGCGCCTGCGCAAAAAGGCAGCCGGCGAGCTACTCGGATGCCGGGCCCCTCTCTCTCCCTCTCCGGTGGCCTTGCCGGTGACGTGAGGGAGGGGCCCCGACTCCCCTTCCCTCCTCCCTCCTCCTCCCCCTTTCCCCTCCTCTCCTTCCCCTTCTCTTTCCTCTCACCCGTGCTTTTTCTTGTCGCCGATCTGTTCTCGTGCTTCAGATCTTGGCTGGCTGGGGCTATGGTGGGGTTGAGTGGGGATTGTTTGAGGGAGAGAGGGCTAGCTCTAGTAGTTTAGGGTTAGGTTAGTAGGGTTGTAGGTCTTTTGTTGCTGCTTGGGTTGGATCCAGATCTGGGATTTCGCCCCAGCGCCTTTTTGTTCATCTGAGTCTCCTTGACGACAGGCGGTGTCGGTGTTCGAAGGTTGCTGCCGGAGTGTGTCTTCCCCTCCGATTGGTCCGGCCGGGCTCATCGGCGGCGGATCTCTGTGTGGTGGTGGTGGGGGAGCTCTATTAGCTTTTCTCACTACCATGGCCACCGTGTCACTTCCAAAGCTGGGATTTGGCATGATGAAGCTACTGCTTGTTGGCGCCTTCGCCTTCCTCATGTGTGTCCCGTGTGCGTCGGTGACCGGCTCTGTGCTCCATTGGTTTTTCTGTTCAGCCGGATCATCGCTCGATGGAGGCGGGCGAAGCAATAACCTCGGTGAACTTCATCTTCTTTGAGTCTCTAGGGTTGGAGGCAGTCCTCAGAATAAGGGTGGGGGGCTATACCCCTATTGCTAGCCCTTTGCGTGGCGGCGCCGCGGGGGCTCGTGTAGTCCCCGATCCGGGTGGCTGCGGAGGCGGCGGAAGGCGCCTACTCATTCAAGCCACGTCGGGGCTGCCCTCTTGCTACAGCTCCGTTTGGTTAATTGTTCCGGTCGCGGGGCGAAAGATCTTGGCATGCTTCGACGTTGTAATTCGCAGTTGGGCGACGGCTTGTGGTGCCCAGCTTGGCGTCGTCTCTGGCGGCCCCTTGGTGCTTCTCCAACGAAGGGTAGCAGGAATTTGAGTAGCAACATAGGCTCTTTTACTGATAGGTCTAGCATAGAGTCTTGATGTAATATCGGTCCTTGTGTGGACTGCTCTGTAATTGAGACTGTATTGTCTTCCCTTATGATCAATGATCAATGAATGGTCTCTGACCTTCTTCTAAAAAAAAAAGCAGAGCATCGCGGCAAGATTTTTTTCGACCAAACTCAAAGAGGCCAAAAATTCTATCATTCGTTACATAAAAAAGCTAGTCGAACGAAAAGCTCCAAGATCCACCACAACACGAACATCATCACTACCATACTTACCACCTCGGCTTAAGCCAATCATCACACCAAAGGACAAGGACCAACAAAAAAAAGAAGAGAACCAAATGGGTAACCACACACTTACAACCAAGGCACTCTAAGGACCTGTTTGTTTGAGCTTCTAGCCAGCTTTTAACCTCAGAAGCCAGAAGCTCAAACAAACAGCCAGCTTTTGGAACTCCCTTCAAAGAAGCTAAAAGCCACCAAAAGCCCAATTTGTACTATGATCTGAGCTTTTCTCAGAAGCTAGTTTTTTGTGGCTTTTCTCAGAAGCAGCTTTTAGAGAAGCTGCAGCTCAAACAAACAGGGCCGTAGTGTGCAGCTACAAGTTTTTTCTTCATATTAATTTTGCGTTTTTGGTTGGTCAGATTTCGTAAATCAACGCATGAATCATCTTTTTTTTAAAAAAAAGACACTTAGCAGTGGTGGTTTCTAAGAATTTTAACGTATATATTCTTTTTGAATTTGAAATAGTTTTATCAATCGGTTTTACATCTAAAAACAGAATTGTGAATTTGAACTAGTTTTATCAATCGGCTTTACATCCCAAAACAGAAGGCGGCTGACGACTCGAGCAAATTTTGAGAAAATTAGAGCAAAATTTCACGAAGTAAACGCTGCTCTCAAGTACCCCTCAATTCACAGATACTGAATTTGTTTTGACCAGGGCACTTGTGTTTAGATGACGGGTACTTATGAACAAACGAAGTGATTGCAGTGATAAATACTATGATCAGAGAAAATATGAGTCGTAAAGTGATATTAGTTTAATGTTTCTTTTTCTAGCAGCAAGTAAAAAAATTAAACATGCCCAATTCACACTGGTTTAAGTTTGACCGGATGGGATAGAGGATAACGAATGAGACATCCAATGCTGTCCTATCATAACGAATATGCTAGTAATAAGTACTATATAATATTACAATGCTGCTTTTCAAAAGAAACTGCATGGAGTATATATGTTTCGAAAAGCACATGCGGTTGTCATTTCTCGAATATATCATTGATGGTCAAGGCATATATTCTCTAAGATAAATGCAACTTTTCTTGGTTAATGCCTTAATGGTACAATGGGAGCATTTTGAATCTATGTGACAAAATAATTTTAAGCCTTTTTGCCTTCTCCAATAGGGTAAATAACACACGTGCCAATGCAAAGTTGGTTGACAGAAATGCCAACACAAACTCGATGATGTCATGGATACCATCATAAAGTAAGACTCCTCTCAAAATGACACATTGATCGTTTTCTTCAAAATTGGACCAATATACCCCTAGCTTTGTTTTATTCTCTATCTCCTCCTCCATCACTCTCCCACAGTGGCGATCAAGCCCCAGGAGACAACAAGAGAGGCTAAGAGGGGAGTTGGAGTGGGAGAGGGGAGGGTTGGGGCGATCAGACGGGTAGCGACTCCAAAAAAATAGTGGGGGAGGAGTTACATGGTCACATTCTTATCATAGCTAGAGGAGGGTTGCTAGCTTTGAGGTGAGGATTTGGTTGTTTAATTGAAAAACTATCTATTTTTCCATACGAAATGATTAGTTTCGATGTAAAATCGACCGATAGTTTTGAATAAAAATTTGACTGGTTTTCAATCAGAGAACTGGTCTGGTCAATCTCTCATGGTAACCGAGTGGCTTTGCTCTTAAAAAAACCAACCAAAAGATTGTTGTCAACCTGAGCAAATTTGCTGTCTGCATATAAATTCGCAGTATGAATTTTGCTCCTTTCTTTGCCGGCTTCCAGGCTTCAGCCGGGATTTCGTCAAGAACTCCTACCGGCTGTTTTGAAACGTGAGACCCTGCCCGAGACCGAGAGCATATGGGAGCACGCACTGTCCTCTTTGACGCATGCTTCATTAGTGGCTAAACACATTGTGGAGGCAGGCAGCATAGGGAAGTCGTTAAACACACGGTGGCCTCGGTGCTGGCGATTTTGCTATCAGCAAACCTGTTTGCTTTGGAATAAAAAATCGTGGTCCACTCCAGTAAAGCGCAGCGCAGCAGAGAGTTAATGGATGAGTGCTGCCCGTCCGATGCGAGTAGGACCACATAAAGAAAGCGTCAAAGTAGGGGATACAGATCATCTGCCGTTACGGTGAAGTACCGTTGGGTCATTGATATGAACAAACGGAGCATACGCTCTGTCATTTTATTAAGAAGAAGAGAACTGTACACTGTACAAGGATCTAACCATTGCTAAAAACAGAAAGAAATTACATTGTAGCAACAAGGAGGCCCATGCTCCCCCTCACCTCTAAGATTCTATCAACCAACACTCTAGAAGAAAGATTCTCATTCTGAAAAATGCGTCTTTTTTTCTCACAAAGATTCTTAATAGTGTAGAATATGAGATTGGCAACCGATATACAGACCTTAAACGTGTAGGATCCATATGCCAGTGACTCGTGACAGAGAAAAGAACGGTAGGGATCTGGATCGAAGGGTGGGGATGCCATAAGCCAATAACAATTTACAAACGTGCGCGCGTTGACCTACCTAATTAGTGAGTGGTAACTCTTCAGACTCACTCGTTAAGACGTTAATCGTCAGGGGCTGAAATGTTTTTTTACCTCGAACGCGCAAATGTTCGCGGGAGGCAATGCGCGCGTGCGCCGCTATCCCTCGGGCCGCCCGCACGTGTGGCGCTGGCGTGGCGCTGAAAGTGAAACGCACCGCACAAGAAACAGATCTGGATTTGTTCAGGGCAATCACGCTGGCCCGATTAAACGGCAACATGAGGACATACCGATATACTCCCAATCTTTTAAGCTAAGGCCTTGTTCATTTTGACGTATCATGCCGTTACGTATTACTGTACTAAATTTTGTTATTTTTATATAGCCTATATGTTGTGCTAACTTGAAACAATTTTTTCGTGACTTTTAGTAATCCTTACAAAGATTCTAAAACTATTTTTTAATTATTTTTATATAATTTTTACGCCCCTTTTTGAGGGTTCTCAAATTTGCTACAGTATTACGCCAATGCAACGATTTGCTGAAAAGAACAGGACCTAAGACAGTTTATTACTGCATAGCCAACGTGGAATAATTGTAAATGCTATGCCATGAATCGTTGTTGGGAGGATGAGCGGCGAAATGCATAAGACTACGTAAAAATCTTAGTGAAAATTTCTATGAACCTATATAAAACAACATGAAATTATCTTATAAAACTATACGAAACTATTCTAAATGATCAGAAACAACTAATTTGTCACAACGTAATTCGTTGGCTAGCAATTCCCTTCATACAATATCTCCCTCTTTCGCTATCTCCTCGTTGGATTGGGATCCTATGCCTTACTGCAAACGCCCATAGCTCAACATCCAACCCTTCACTTTAAATCCGATGCACTTAGAGTGAGGAAAGTTATGAAATGGTACATAGAGTGATATTATTTTATTCCCGAGTTATGATGCACTTACATGAATATAACTATATATGTGTATGGTGTCGTCTCACCACACGCTATAAGCGTTGCAAAGTTAAAAATAGTTTTAGCACACCTTAACTCATCGTAAACAACAATGCCTCACAGTACAAGATGTCTCTCATGCCATATAACATAAAAAAAGACCTACAGCAGTGAGGAGGAGCTTTAGAAACCTGTGGCTAGGTTACTTAATACGAGGCAAACCCGATTCAAATAGGCTACGTTAAACGGGGCAAGTCAGCCACTTGAAACCGTTAGCCGATGTTCAAAGTGGCTTAAACTTAGGCCCTGTTCTTTTGAGCTGATCTAAACGGATGAACGGCTAAACAATAGAAATGATTGAATTTCGAGAGCCTCTCGAGGTAGTCTCGAGATTCGGATTGATTTTGTTTGACTTGTTTTTTAAAACACTAGGATCCACCTTCGAGACAGTGAAAAAACAGACTAAAAAAACTCAAAAAATATGCCTTTTTAAATCGTAGATAAGTCGTTAAGCTGTTAAGCTGAAAATGACAGGGCCTTAATCTTTAACCTCGTACATAAGTAACTTTAGTTCAACCAGCTTATTCATTCACATAGATCAACCCAATTTAGCTTATTGAGCCCCTTTATATTTCTTGTTTTAGTTTATTTTTATTGGGTTTGCAATGTTTGCTATTTTTTAGGGAACATTCCATTTATTTTTTCAAATAGTTTTTTCAAAACTTTGTAGGGTTTTTCTTAAAGATCTTAATTTTTTTTAATAATTTATTTAGCCTTTTTATACCACTTTTAAGGGTGATTAAATTTTCCAACTAAAACTAAATAAGGAATCAAAGAGGCTTGGGCCAACAACTCGTCCTAGTAGAAATGGCTAGCACACCAGGAACATCAATTATACGCAGTTATATGCCATGTTATTATGATAAATTATTCGTTCTATCATGTGTTTTTAATTCTATCAATTTATTTTTTAGTACCAAGTGGGTTAAGGACCCGAGAACTTTGTCTGGGCTCAGATCGCGGTCTGCTCTCCCAGGCTGGCCGGTTCCCACAGTAATTGTGCTGAACCGAGACGACCCGTTGGCCTGCTCGAGTTCCTCTAATTTCTCGATCCCTAGATAACTAGATTCCCGATCTTCAAACCCTACTCGTCCTCCCCCTTCGACCAGCGCGCGGCGACGTGCGACATCGAGCTCTGCTCTGGTGAAAAACTCTTCCGCAGACCTTCTCCTCCCCTTTCCCTTTCCCTCTCTCTCGATACTCGGCCCTCTCCCACCAGCATCGCCCCCTCCTCCTCCTCCGTTTTTGCGTAATGGCGCCGACCGGCCTTCCCTACCCAGGTTTTGGTCGGTGCACCAGTGCGCTGGGGCGGGTCAAGGTTTTTGTACATCCGGGGACCAAGTTGAGTCGGGATAGGGCGATGTTGAGAATGGGCGGAAAAATTATGATTGTTAATATCAAATGGGCTAGTTAGTCTAGTCTTTTTTTATTTGCGGCAAATCTAATTAAGACATCAATTAGGTTGATCATGTTATGTTAGTGGGTGTGCACAAAAAAAATAGTGAATAAAATTAATTTAATAGATTTTATATATAATGACTGCTTTATTATGTAGTGCAACTCTGGCATAAAACTCATAACATTGTTTTCCTAGGTATTTGTCTAACGGTTGATTGGTGCTTAGTGCCCAGTGGCGGATTTAAGATTTTTATAAATATAACTTAACAAAATCAAAATATTTAACTTATTAACAAATTTTTCTATTTTTATAATGACTTATTACATGATTCTCTAATTTATTTTATTATATGTTTAATAATAAGTTCTAATTCAACATAATGGTGATGGAAGAGTTTGGCTCGAATAGAAAAATAAAATCATACTCTAGTTCCGAAGCAATTACACATACACCCTGTTTGGCATCCAGGAATTGGCTTTGGCAGTAAGGACAACCACGTTTGGCTGCCACTGAAATTACGTGGATTTGGAATCGATGATTCCCAGCCCAAATCCCGGGAGCGCCCTCGCGCGGGCCCTGTCTCACGACCGTGCGCCGCCTCTCCCTCCCCACCGTCCCTGGACGCCTCTTCCTCCTCGCCGGCGAGCAGGGCCTCTTCCTTCTCACCGGTGAGCGCCCTCACTCCCTCCCCACCGTCTCTCCTCACTGCTCTCCTCGCTGTAAAAACTGGCTCTCACTCCCCAAATCCTCCCAGATCCCGGCGCCTCGTCCTCCTCACCAGCGAGCAGCGCCTCTTCCTCCACGCCGGTGGGCGCCCCCACTCCCTCTCCATTGTCTCGCCTCACTGCATTATAAAAATTATACGAAATTGATATGATCCACACCATAATCGATTGCATGTGGTGACATTTTTTTGCGAATCAACAACTTTATAATGACATGTGTATAATTTTTCTATTTCATATAATGCATTTTACCCTATAAAATATTAATATATAGAACTAAATATTTATACATATAGAAATTCAAAAAGAAATAGATATGATACACGCCATAATCCATATTGGATTCCCCAAGTTATTAAAGAAAAAAGGGGGCAATTGACGAATTAGAGAAATATATACAAAAGGAAGTTAATTCTGTAAACCAGAGTCTTAATATTGCTACTGAAAACTAATATGATGTAGTGTGATGGAGGGGATTTGACGATACAATAAACATGTATTTATATTCTTATTATATCGTTATGTTGTCGCCATGTGGCACAATCCAGACCATATAAAACTAAATCTAGAATCATCTATGAAAAATCAATACTTTTATGTTTGAAAAATATCCAGCAATATCTTATCTTATTCTATTTTATTTTTTTACTTATTGATCAAAGATAATACTACACAATAAATATTTAGTTCTATATATTAATATTTTATAGGGTAAATTGCATCGATACTATTATAAAATTCTCACTTTGCAAAAATTCACTGTTGCATCTATGACATGTGGGTCTAGAGCACACATTTCATTGTTGCATGGGTGTTGACACCCAAATTTGGTAGAAAAAATCGGATATTAGACAGCACCTAATGTCATCGGAATTATTGGGCCGAATCAGAAGATGGGCTTCGTTGTCAAAAGAAAGAAGCGTATAGGAAATAATTCCGACAATATCAAGACTCCTGAAGAATTACGAAGATTCAATCAAGAGGTGGTTTTATTGGTTAGGTTGTGATAAATCAGGTCGTGTCGATATCGGCTTTGTAATAGTATAAATAGAGTCCCAAGTCTCATGAAAATGATATACGACATACACAAACACAATTACTCTTTTCGAATCCGATCGACTTCATCGAAAGGCTTCAACTCGCAGGTAGGGCTATCTCGATGGAATAATCGATTCTCTTCTTATAACCCGTATGCATGGCTGTATCGTATTGATCCCATGTATACAAAGCATGTTAGACTGCCTCGGGTTTTACCGATCTTTAGCATGTTCTCGCATATTACACTGTCTCGTTCAATCGATCTGTAATATGTATTTACCTTGCAATGCTAATCGTTGATCATCTTATGTGCTTTTCCTGAAACCGATGTATGCAACTGTCTCGTTTAATCGATCTTGCGTATGCTTGTTTTAGGATTTCACATGTTTAGTTGTTTGCCGATTAGTATTGTACTTACCTATGTTTAGTTGTTTGCCGATTAGTATTGTACTTACCTATATTAGTTCTAAACCTTTAAATCGGTTCATAAGTTTATATCTAGATTTAGATCTGAATACTGTCTTGGCCTGACCAATCTATTCAATCTATCCCTTGATTTAATCTAATAAATTGATCTAAAGATTTATGGCTAATTCTATTTATAAAATAATAAAAAGATATGAAAAAAGTTTATGTTTAAATGTTTATTCATGTTTACTGCTCTATCAGGCATTAAGCCGATAGAATCACAATCGGACTCTTCAAAGCCGATTCGAAAAACCTGATCTAGCTGTTTCTTAAAGTCGATTGCGGACATGTCACTGACAATTTATTCCTTGTCAATTTACAGGTCAAATTGACTGGCACGTTTGGTTCCTGGTTGCGACGCAAGCCTAGACTTGACGCTTCCACACGTGTGTTCGTGAAGATCCAACTTTTCGTGTCAACAATGGGGTGACATTTTTTGCGAATCAACAACTTTATAATGACATGTGTATAATTTTTCTATTTCATATAATGCATTTCTATGTAATATAACATATAAAAATTATATTTTTGCAATATTCTAACATAAGTATGAATATCGACTTTCAATACATATTACACCCAGTTTTTTAACTACATCTCGTTATGCCATTCTTTTATTTGGATTAATTCATACAATATTGATGTGGTGACGTCTTGCACCGGTTCATCTCGGGGTAGGTCCGGATTAAGGCTTGTCCCGACCTGACCCGGATCCGGCTCTGTATATTACGTTACTCGTGAGCCTAGCCCAACCCATTAACCGTATTGATGCACGTATTACTATCACGCCATTACTATATTTGTGTATGTGGTTGGATTTTCATGTTCCTAAGTGACTGGATTTGTGTATTTAATGGGATTTTTATATGCCTAATTGTCTTTGGTTGGGATGACGTTATAAGAAATTTCTCTGCCCCGGTTCGGGTCAGTGCACCGCCGGTGCACTGGTGGGACAGCGCGGGTCAAGATTTTGTACATTCGGGGACCAGGTCAGGTTAGGGTAGGGGGGATGTTGAGAATGGGTGGGAATGGTTGCGTCGAGTCGAGGCTTGACCTAGTCCCACCCCGCCTCATTAAGAACTCTAAACATAATGTGTGGCAAAATTAGGCAAAGCTAACCTCCAACCAACCAACTCGATATGCGAATACAATGATTATCCAGTCGATCATAAGATTAGTTTCTTATAATTTCAGTATTATTTCAGTTACTTATTTTTCAAGACCTGTAATTTAACAGCTATGAAATTACCATTATGAGAATTATCCAACATGAGGATGGACATGTGTATGTGTGATGTGTGGCTCGAGAATTTTTTAGACCATATTTATATTTTGGCTACGAGTGATGTTAACTAATCGATTTAGGTGTTATGCTGGTTTCTTAAAAAAAAAACTTTTGCACCATAGCTGTTGCTCAAACTAGAACCTATTCACCGACTGTGTCGGGCTTGAAAAAGCCCGCTCCTGTCGAACCAGGCCTAAGCCCATCTAGGCCACACCAATTGGGCTTCAAAAAGGGGCCAAGTCCAGCCCAACTACAATTTAGGCGTTGTTTATTTCAACGTTGAATAAAGTGGAGTTTTATTGTAGCAAAAATTGAGAGTTTTCAAAAAGTGCTCTAATAATTTTAAAAAGGTAACTAAAAAATAGTTTTACAATATTGAGAAGAACTACAAATTACTACAACATGTTGCTATATAAAAATAACAAAATTCGATATAGTAAAATTCAACTTAATTTTAAGCTGAAACAAAAACGGACGGGCCTAGGCTCGGCCGGCCCGACAAACTGACGGGCCGGGCCAATGACCTGGCTGTCCAGGTCTTGCTGGCCCCATGTGGCCTTGTCCGATATCCTCGAGATCCAGCCGATGCCTGATTCCTCGCCGCTCCTCCACGACGCCGCCAGGCCGCCGCCTCTGTCCGCCTCGCCGCTGTGCGTTGCCTCCTCGTTGGCGCCGCCTCGCCGCTGTGCGTTGCCTCGTTGGCGCCGCCTCGCCGCCGTGCGTTGCCTCACCAGTGGTACCGCTGCCTCCCCTCCTCTGGATCCCAGATCCAGTGCCGCCTCTCTCTCTCTCTCTCTCTCTCTCTCTCTCTCTCGTTTGGTTTCCCCATGTCGTGTGATCTCGGATTTGATCCGAATTCGACGGAATAGTTTGTGTGTGTTTTCAATAAATATGATTTACTTATTTTATTTTATTTTATTTTGATGATGAACCCTAAATCCCTTGAACATTCACGGTAGCCCGGGCATCTGCCCCCCTGCCCGGGCGGTGGATCCGCCACTGCTAGTGCCTAATCCTACCCTGTCCGGGCCTAGGCTGGGGAAATCCTCTATTCAACCATATCCCCCTATGAAAGCAGTGATCCATAAGCTATCTGAAAAATTAGAATGCACACTTTCAAGCCATGCATGTCTAGTCATTGTTCTCTTCATACAATTTTCTCTTGTTGACCTTTGTTGTTTCCATACATATCCTGCAAATCATTATTATATATGTATTGTATATGCTGCTAGATCCCGATAAAAATTGCCTAGATGTGGTTTCCTGGGCACCCTGTTCAAACTCATTCGATGGTAATTGTCTTTTGTGATGCAACTTGGGTGTTTACTTAGAGGCTATGCCTAAAGATAAGGCCTTGATGTAAAACTGTTGCATTTGATATAATTTTGAATGTGTTTCCATAGTGATTTTCTGAATTACCACTATCATTGTTCAGCATAATTTTTCATTGTTATGGTTTTAATGTTGTGTAATGTTCACTTTCAGTGGAATCATTAGCTTCGTTGCAGCAAAAGTAATTTCTGCTATAATTATTTAATTCATATATGCGAAGGCTTATTTGTGGACTACATACCTTTTGGTGTTTGATGTGTTGGGTTTGTTTACTATGGAGCAGTTCTGTTTGTTTCTAAGTTAACAGTCCAATGTAAAACTCGAAGGCTCTAAGCTCTTTAAGTGCATGTGTGCCTTAGAATGATCGAGATATCCCTTTCAGTCTGGGTTTTCGTGCCTGCACGTGTGAATTGTCTTGCCAGAAATTTATCTATTCACTCTTTTTGAATTTTAAATGAATTTGTTACTTCATTACTGACCAATACAGCTTGTTTTTCTTGCAGAATACTCAGATTGCTGCTTTATATCTTGGGTGAATCAAGATGTCTGGAAACGACGATAGGTCTCAGGCTGCGGCTGAGCGAATAAAGGCACAGGCGTTATCAGCTGCTAAGGGACTTAGCAGGGCTCAAGCTGAACGTGCTGCCGCAGCTGCTGCCCGCAATGTAAATGCCTATGGGCAGAAGGAAGAGGGACCTAGCCGCTGGCAGGAGAGGAAGGAAGCCAAGAGACAGATGTATCTGATGAGCACAGAGAAGGCTGCGAAATTGGGCGTGAAACCGGAAGCTCTACCAAATAGTTCTGGTGGTCACCAATGTCAGAAATGTTTCCAGTACGGGCATTGGACATATGAATGCAAGAATGAACGGGTGTACATATCGCGGCCTTCAAGGACGCAGCAGCTTAAGAATCCCAGTTTGAAGAAGACAACTGCGTCAGTTTCCTATCAATTTGTGAATCCTGATATTGAAAAGGAGAGGATGGAGGAGAGGAAGCGGTTGAAGAAAGAAAAAAAGAAGTCTGAAAGAAGCAAGGGAAAGAATAAGAGAAAACACCGTACACGGAGTGATTCAGATAGGGGCAGTAGTGAGGCCTCGGTGTTTGACTCTGACAGTGAATCATCACTGACTGGCTCTCAATATTCTTCTGAAAGTGGCAGTTCAAGTTGCAGTTCCTCCGAGTCAGAGGGCAAGAAGAAGCGGGAACACAAGAGGAAGCAGAAGAGGAGAAGGCACCGCAGGGACAGCACATCGTCAGCATCATCTGAGTCTGAATCTGATTTTGACAGTGATTCTGATGACAAGAGTAGCCGGAGGAAGAGTAGAAGGTGAGGCGACAGCCGCTGAGTCTGAAAGTTGGGGAAGGAAGTGAGGATGTCAAATATGATGATCTGTTGATCTATATAATTTTGATAACATATTATTTCTCTTCAACATAATGGGATCTATGTGCTTGCCAGGCGTCCTTCAAGAAACAAATGTAATAGTTGATTTGCTAATCGCCAGTAGTGTTTGTTTTCCCTGTAGTAATAAGTAGCTCAAGATCTAGACCCTGTGCCCTTATATTTCTTTGTGGGAGTCGAAGTGAATCTCGTGACAATGTTCATCTGTCAATTCCTGAAGTTTCGGTTGAAAGTGTTTCTGTTTGGTCCATTCTTGCATTAATTGCAGTTGCTGTTATCTTGGAGACCCGGGAAATGACATAATTGGGAACCAAACGTTTACCTTGCGTTCTGAGGGTGCAGATCATCGGCCTGACGGTTGAGCCATGTCAGACCTGGCCAACGGATCGGCCCGGTTAGGCATGGTTCGGATTCGGGACAGCCAGGTTTGTTTGGCCTGGTATGGTTTTTGGCCCGGTTACTATGCGAATCGGGCCAAACGAACTAACGTGCTGGGAGTTGAGGCCAGGGTCGGTTCGCTGGCTCCACCGAATGAACCGGGCTAGCCTGGATTTGTTTGGTGCTGGTTGGCCTGGTTCGCCGGTGGCTGACGGTTGTTGGCGCGGACAGCCACATGGCGGACGGCCATTGGCACTGGCGGCTGGTTGGTCGAGAAACGGTGCGCTGCGCAGGGTGTGTCAGCTTGTGGCGGGGCCAGTCCACGCGTCCACGCTACGCCCGAGCGTAGTACGGGGACGCATGGCGGCCGGGAGGGGAAAGGCATGCACCGTGGGGCCGGGGGAGCGTCGCGCACTGCGGGAGGACGGGTGGCGTGGCGGGGCCGGGCGGGAGCAGAGAACTGAGCGGGCGGCGGGCGGGAATTTAATTTTTGAATTTAATTTTGCTGCAGTGAACCGGGTTAAACGAACTGAATCGGCCTGGCCCACGTTGCATTATAACGAATCGGGTCATTACTATGCGAACCGAACTCTGCTGGCCCGACAGAATACGGCGAGCCTGCATGGTTATTGGGCGAACTTGCGATCCGTTGCCGATGTCGGGCCATCCGGTTTGGCCCACTAAGTTCGGCCCATATGACCAGCTCTATGCCATGTTATCCACACATCCAACATCCATACGAAACAACGATTGGGCACTTTTGGTTGGTTGTTTTGTTGGGTTGTTCGGTTGTGTTAAAAATTGGTTTTGTTTGGTTGGGTCAAAAAAAATATTTTGTGTAGACTATTTAGTGTAATATTTTGTAATGGTTTTTTGAACTTTTGTAGGATTTTACTCAAAGATTTTTAAAAATATAATTTTATGCTTTTTCGTACTGCCTTTTATAATTCTTCTAGCCCAACCAAACCGAACCGATCCAATCACAAGCCAAAGAGGTCCCGGATGTGATATCTCGTGTCCAAACACTTGCATGGTAGCAGACAGACCCAATATATTTGCACAGGCTGATGGGAGCAACTCTTAATCTTCCATACTTTTTCCCTTTTTGTGTATAATTGCGCTTGTAAATGTTTTCTTGTTCTTCACAAACATATATACATGCACCCTGCAGGGGCGGAGCCAGGATTGACGTATAGAGTATAGAGGGGGGCAAGCAGACCCCCAAAAATATCTGTGCTATATGTATATACTTTGCAAAGCATGTTTTAAAAAACATTATATATCAGTGTTAGCCTAAACGCTACACGGTACACGGTCGGCAGAGTCTCGTGTAGCGTGTAGACCGTGTACACGGGATTACACGGATTACACGTTTTTATACTTTTTAATTAAAATACAAATAAAAAAACATGTATATGCCTAGAAAACTATACTGGCAAGTGGCATAGATGAATAATATATTTCCAAGATTACACGTGCATTGTAGATTTGTAGTTCACATATAAAAAAATGATTCCAAGTAGTGCAAGTATGCAACAAATGTATCCGCAAGCTGTATGTCACATCTCCTATAGCCTAGACGCCACGCTACACGCTGAAAAAACGCCGTGTACGCCGTTTTTTTAACGTGTCGTGTAGGCCGACTAGGCCGTGTAATTCCGTGTAATTCCGTGTAGCGTGTAATACACCGTTTATGTGCTAAACAGCACAACAGTAACCCATCGTGTACCGTGTACACGGCCGTATAGACCGTGTAGGCGAACACTAATATACTATTACCTCCGGTCAAAAAATTTGAAAGTCTGAGATGCATGCTAGTCAAAGTTTTTATACTTGAGTTATGAATGCTTGGCTACATGAAGTATATGCACATAATTGTCTCAAAAAGAACTTGAATAGTATTATACTTTTCATGGTTTCATAAATAAACTATAATGATAATTGGTGATTAAGATTGTGTTTTCAAATTGTGCTAAGTCAACAAGGTCAAACATTTGGGATCGCAGAAAATAATATATATTTTCATCATTTAAAACAAAATCAAGAAATTTTACACATTATCGAGAGATCGTATATAACCCAAAGTTTATTTGAATTGACTCCTCTATTTGTCCATTTTCAATATAGCTTACTCTGTCACGTTAAAAAACTTCTATTTTATTTGAAAATTATATACTCCCTCCAGTTTGATAATTCCTGTCGTTTTAGACATGATCTCACATACCAAGGAAGTATTAAATATCTCGTAGTAGTAATATGGTAAAATAAATGCTTGTAGCTTAGTGGTTGCTCCCACTTTCCCATGAGTTGCATGTCTAGGTTCGAATTTTGATACTACACTTTATTTACATGCACACTCAACAAATGGTTCTAGGGCCACGTAAAGTTCTGCTTGCAATCAATGCATCCTAGAACGACAGGAATTTTCTAACTAAACACACAACGCTCCAGCGACAGGAATTATCAAACTGGAAGGAGTATATACTTATATATACCACAACCGAAGAGTTTGATAAAAAAGAATAATTCTTAAATAAGGAAGCTAAGGTTTGGGTCGTTGCTAATTAGACCTTAAATTATTACTACTAAACTGCATTTGTAGACTAAATACGTATAGATAGTAGGGGTTTACATTTCGTTGTGGGTGGGTGGTGGGGCCAGGCCCCTGCCTGCCCCCCTCTATCTCCGCCCCATGGTAGTCACACGATTGGATCTCGCTTGCTTCAGGTTATTCTACTTGGTCCATCTGAACTGACCTTTCCGTGGTCGGTAGAGGTGGGGAAAAACGAAAACAAAAACAAAAAGCAAACAACTATGATGCTGAAGGTTTTTTGTTTTTGATTTCTTGTTTGGTTTATATTATAAAATTATTTGGTTTTTCTGTTTTGATTTGATTTCCAGACCTTTCAAACGAAAAAAACTAAATAATCCGAATTAGATCCACCTACTCTCTCAAGTCTCACATTTTTCTCTAAAAAACTCATCATAGAGCCCTATCCAGATCCCCTTCCCACCTAGCCTAGCCCATATTCTCTGGCCCATGTGCCAAGCTCATTTCCCAACAACCCAATGGAGACAACCCTAGTCCAATCATATCCAACCCATTTCTCTCGCTCCTCGGTTCCCTATCGCCGCCACCCTCCTACACAAACTCCTTCCTCTCTTATCCCCCCTCCTCAATAGGCCTCTCCTCGTTTGCTCCACCTCTCTCCCCTCCTCATCGCTCCTTTTCTCTCCCCTCCCCCAACGCGCCGTTGCCGCTCCTCTCTATCGAAGCACTGTTCACTTAGAAGTACTCTTGAAAAAAAAAAGTATGATTGACATGTCTGATAAGTTACAAGAGACAAAATGCTATTGCTAGCTCTGTTTTTTGTAAATTACATGAAATTTGTTCGGTACAACCGGTTGGAGAAAAAAATCTATAGTAACAACATAACTGTTGACCAAAAATAAAAAGCACCCGAGTATATTTTTAATTGCACCATACTCCCTCCATCCTCAAATATATGTCATATAAATTTTTGACACGGTCTTTACAGAAGAACTTAGACCATTAATTTATTTCATGACATATTATTAACAAATACCAAATTAACATCATACGAAAGAACTTTCGAATTCTAGTCCAATCATATTACATGCGTAACATGTAAATATAATTTTTATCTTAATTATCAGTCCAAAGTTATAATCGTTAACTTTTTAAAATCTATGCACGCCTTATTTTTTAGGAGTGAGGGAGTACATCGATGCACCTTGAGTGCTTGGACCATACATGGATGCACCTAACCTCTACTCGCCATTAGAAAAAAAAAACCCTTACACTGTACATCACCAATGCACGACGCATCAGCCGCTGAACGGCCGGTACACCTTGAGTGCTTGGAAAACATCGGCGATGGAGCCGACGACGGCGGCGATCGACACGACGAGGCACGCCATGCTCAACGGGGAAGTAGACGGTGAGCAGCCAGAAGGAGACGGCGCCGAGGAAGCCCACAATGTTGCCGAAGAAGGGGAGCAGCATGGCGACGACGGTGGTCAGGCGAACGAAGGCCGAGCACCATGTGAGCCGGAACACGCTGAGCGTGAAGGGCCCCACACGGAGCTCCCAGGAGATGAAGGCGCTGTCGGGCCATTTGGCGGCGGCCCAACCCTCTCCCTATATATAAACACCGCGCCTCCCCCCCCCCTCGCCCGACCCCCAAGACCAGAGCTACTGAGCACACACGCAAAAGCAGAAAGAAACAGGGAACGGCCCGAGGAGAAGTGAAAAAAGAAGAAGCAGGGAACGGTGTGAAAAGAAGTAAAAGGGAAAAGAACAGCGCAAGGAGTAGCCAGGGGGCAGGTGGCCCTAGGTAGATGTAACTAGTAGATCTGTTTAGAAATTTGTAAGCACACATGGTTTCCGTTGTATCTCTGTTGATGCAATGGAAAATGGGGTTAATCCTCTTTTAAGAAAAACAAAGGCGGGGTTGATGGAGGCGGCCACTCGCTAGAAAGGGTAGGTAGAGGGTGAATCAACACCCATGCCTGCTCCCACACGGTATTGTATTGTAATTTACTGAACTATGTACAGAGATTTTTGCAATTATCTTTTAAGAAAAATGGTCATACATCAGAACCACCATTTGTATAAGTATCATGATCATACATTTTTCGTGTTCACTTGTTTTCAGAACAAGGCCTTGCATATATGCCTTAATCATTAATAGCTTAAAAAATGGATAAATGTTTTTTTAAAAAAAATCAGCGTAGCATGTTGTTTGAAAAGGACACTAGAACATTAGTCTAGCATGCTGATTTCTGGTATGGACCTAATCTCTTCGTAACAAAAAAATCTAATCATGGGAAGTTTCGTTCATACTCCAATTATTTTATCTAGCCACTATTACGCCGTTTCACCGCTTTGATCAGGTGAACCACATATCATGTACCTTTTCCATAAAATTTTATCCTAAGTCAACTAGAAATGTATATGGTCATTACAAACGCTAATAAAAAGCTTAAAAGCAAAATGAAATGATAAACGATTGTCACGCTAAAACAAAAGGCAAGAAGAAAACAAAAAAAAAAGAGTTTCTACCTCATAACAACTAGACGACTCAAGTATCTTGACCGTTGTAATTTTAACATTCTCACAAAAAAATATGATGATCGATATTCATTACATTCCTCGACGATTTCATAAGAGCAGTAAAATCCACAATCTTCTCACTACAACATCCAAAATGATTCCGTGAGAAAGATGGCAAGAATTGAAACAACTAATCTTAATTAGCAATGCTACCTAATAGAAATCAAGTGTATTAACTCAAAATTCATCGTAGGATGTTCCATTAAATCAACGAACAAAGAGGCGATCCAGTAGAAATTAGGAAGACCCGTACCTTCTCAGCAGTGAAATTATGACGTATGACACTATTTAAAATTTATATTTTTAATTATGACATCCTGGCTCACTATTATAGACTCAGATGGCACCACATGATATACACACATGAGCCGAGGCATTTGAATTTAGTGTCATTGATCGTATTTTTCCCCTCAACGCGTCTATAGTAAGGTGATGACATCCATGAGATTTATCGTCGTTGAATCCAACTGAAAAAGCCAAAAACTAATATTTCTCTTGAGATTGATACCTTGACACCATTTTTGTCGCTCACCATGGTTGCACCACTCTTCACCAGAGATCCCCGTTCATTCCACATCCACGAACGTATGGTGATGTGTAATGTATGGGTTTCTGGTACCTCGGTGGAGTATATCAATAAATTTAAGGACCAAAATTGAAATTGATAGAGCCCCAAGCCAACCACGTCATCGCCCGAGTCCGATCCAGATGCGACGACACCTGAACGAATCGGGATCAGGTGCAAGGGGAAACGAGTCCGAGTCGGAGTGGGGCATGGCAAGGCATCCACGACGCCCGCCACTCTCCCTATATAAACACCGCGCCTCTCCCCCCGATCCCATAAGACCAGAGCTACTGAGCACACACGCATCACCAGTTCACCACTCGAGGAATTAAGCGCCGTCACGAACGCCGCGGCAAGCCAACCATGGCGGCCTCCTCGCTCAGCAGGAACGCGGTGGCGCCGCTGGAGGTGTCGCTGGAGGCGGGCAACGCCGGGGACGCCGCGCTGCTCGACGACGACGGCCGCCCGCGCCGGACGGGCACCTTCTGGACTGCCAGCGCACACATCATCACCGCCGTCATCGGCTCCGGCGTGCTCTCACTGGCCTGGGCCGTCGCGCAGCTCGGCTGGGTCGCCGGCCCCGCCGTCATGCTGCTCTTCGCCTTCGTCATCTACTACACCTCCACGCTGCTCGCCGAGTGCTACCGCTCCGGCCACCCGGACACCGGCAAGCGCAACTACACCTACATGGACGCCGTCCGCTCCAACCTCGGCGGCGCCAAGGTCACCTTCTGCGGCGTCATCCAGTATGCCAACCTCGTCGGCGTCGCCATCGGCTACACCATCGCGTCGTCGATCAGCATGCGGGCCATCAGGAGGGCCGACTGCTTCCATGACAACGGCCATCAGGACCCCTGCCGCAGCTCCAGCAATCCCTACATGATCCTCTTCGGCGTCGCGCAGATCGTCTTCTCGCAGATCCCCGACTTCGACCAGATATGGTGGCTCTCCATCGTCGCAGCCATCATGTCCTTCACCTACTCCGGTATCGGCCTCTCCCTCGGCATCGCCCAGACCGTCGCCAATGGTGGATTCGGGGGGAGCCTCACCGGCGTCAGCGGCGTCACCACGATGCAGAAGGTGTGGCACAGCCTGCAGGCGTTGGGCAACATCGCCTTCGCCTACTCCTTCTCCAACATCCTCATCGAGATCCAAGTATGTGACCCACGCTCTGTTTCGTCCCATAAATTAAACGTCCAATTCCCTCCATTTGTTCCCCAGTTGCTCACCTGCAGCTTGCTCTGTTTCTGCAGGACACGATCAAGGCGCCACCGCCGTCGGAGGCGAAGGTGATGAAGAGCGCGACGCGGCTGAGCGTGGCGGCGACGACGATTTTCTACATGCTGTGCGGGTGCATGGGCTACGCGGCGTTCGGTGACGCGGCGCCGGACAACCTCCTCACCGGGTTCGGCTTCTACGAGCCCTTCTGGCTGCTGGACATCGCCAACGTGGCCATCGTCGTGCACCTCGTCGGCGCCTACCAGGTGTTCTGCCAGCCCATCTTCGCCTTCGTCGAGCGCTGGGCCGCCGCCAAATGGCCCAACAGCGCCTTCATCGCCCGGGAGCTCCTCGTGGGGCCCTTCACGCTCAGCGTGTTCCGGCTCGCATGGCGCTCGGCCTTCGTCTGCCTCACCACCGTCGTCGCCATGCTGCTCCCCTTCTTCGGCAACGTCGTGGGGCTCCTCGGCGCCGTCTCCTTCTGGCCGCTCACCGTCTACTTCCCCGTCGAGATGTACATCGCGCAGCGCCGCGTGCCGCGTGGCAGTGCTAGGTGGATCAGCCTCAAGACGCTAAGCATGGCGTGCCTCGTCGTCTCCATCGCCGCCGCCGCCGGCTCCATCGCCGATGTCGTCGACGCGCTCAAGGTGTACCGGCCGTTCAGCGGCTGATGCGTCGTACATTGGTGATGTAGAATGTAAGGGTTTTTTTTTTTTTTCTAATGCGAGTAGAGGTTAGGTGCATCCATGTCTGGTGCAATTAAAAAGATACTAGAGTGCTTGTGCATTTCTGGGGTCAACGATTATGTCATTACTGTAATCTTATGGGACCGTCTCCCCCACAGGCGACTGGGCCCCTATAGGGGTGCCCAGGCGATTTTCTAGGCCGTTGGTGTAACACCCTGCCTCAAACTAGAGGCCCAAAATACTACCACCACCTTCCATATAAAAAATTTGGCAGAACTTCCCCTATAACTGGGGCATCCAAACAGATAACACTCACAATAAAGCATAAACAGCATCAATATACAACCAGCTAGTTATAACCCAAAGCTATCACAAGCCAACAATCACAACCACCCCAAAACAGATACTCCCTGGCGACCTTCAGAGAGTATCAGCCAAGCAGCCCATCTTTCATTAGTAAGCTATTACACACTACCAAGCTAACAAACAAGTTCTAGCTAGTACATTGCATTAACAAACTGTTGGAATGGCTAGCTAGTGTGATAAGCAAAAGTGTGATCTACTCCCCTTCCCGCGGGCGCTGCCTCAATCATCACCTAAAAGACAACACAAAAGCAAGAGTGAGTCCAAGACTCAGCAAAGAACATAATAGCAGGGGGTTTGAATGCAAACAAAAGCACTAATAACATTATCATCAAATGCTGCTCCAAACCAACAACCAGATTCAATGCAATGCAATGCAATGCAATGCTTTATGATCTTTAACATTTGCGCGCACCGGTATCTGAGCGTACACCCGTCGGTGTACAGCTCTAACTCCATCCCGTGGAGGTGCTCACCGTAGTGAGACTTCCCCGCCATCCCGTGGGGGGTGCCTACCTCTGTAGGTCTTATCAAGAGCACACCGGATTAGTCATATAGCATTTCCCTAGTCCGAGCCCGTGGCTCACCGGACTAGTTAGCTATATGACTTTCTCACCGCCCTGGCTCGAATGAATGCATTTATGGGTGTATGCAACGTAAGCATGGTTAAGCAACATGTTCCAACCTCATTCCATCACTATTCTCATGCATCCATTCATCAATCGTAAAATAGAACATGTATATAGTACAATACACAAATATAGCATATATTACCACCCATATCGCATATGTACTTGCCTTAGTTACCCGGCGGGGCGGGAGAACGAGTGGTCGACGCCGATCCCGAAGCGGTGCCTACACATTGCAAGCATGACAATCAATCGATTTGATGCCCTTACTAAGCCAACGATTAGACGTAGTATCCCATTTAGCCATTCCCCTAACCAACCTGTAATACACTAGCCTCCCAACTTTACAACAACCTACAACTAATAACTTACAAAGAGGCTGACCAACAAGGTTACTCGCTAAACAAAACATCGTCGCGGCCTACACTGAGCAGCAAATACTCCGGAAGCCATAATTTCTAAACCGCTAGGCCAATTCGCGCGTTCTTGGGCTCGTTGGAAAGCTAGAAAGATAAGCTACAATTTCTTCCATAAGGACGAGCCCTGAATCCTAGCCGAAACACTCTAATTCCACTGAGCAAATTACTGCATTCACAGACCACAACTAACCTTTAAAATACAAGTCCGAGATTTGCATTCTTCCCAAAATCCATCCTAAACCAACCCATTCAAGAGCTAATTGCAGGAATTTTACCTTAGTTTCCCAACAAATTTCTAGGGTTTTGCAGGAAACCCTAGCTCTCCTCTTCTTCTTCCCTCCTCCTCCCTTCACTTGGCCGGCCTCCCTCCTCCCTTCACTTCTCCTTCCCATCCATCCCTTCCTCCTAGCCCTTGCTGTTCCCCACAAGCAACCCTAGATGGGCAGCCACAGGGAAGGGGGACAGCCACAGGGGAGGGGAAACGGAAGAGGAGGGTGGCACAAGGCGGCGCCGGACGACGGTGGACAGCGACGGCGACGACGGCCGATAGCGGCGGCGACGAGCGGGAGTAGCGGGGCAAGACAGAGAGAGAGAGAGATGGGGCAGGAGAGCTTGAGTGGGGAAGATGAGAGGGACAGAGGGTTGGCTGTGAGCCTTATCTCTTCAGCTAGGGTGGGGAGGAATCGGTGGTGGGCTGGGCTTTGACCCACCGGCCCACTGCCCCTTAAAGCACCGGTATTACAGTTGGATTAAGATCCAACGGCCCAGATCTCTCCTCCTTCCCTTTTCTTCCCCCTCCTCGCCTCTCTCCGGCGCCCGCCCGCCTCTCTCTCCCCGCGTCGCCTCCTCCTCCACCCTGCCGCCCTTGCCGCTTCGCCCGGCGGCGCCGCCCTCGCCGCCGGCCGCTCCGCCATCCTTCCTCCCACCGCCGACCGACGCCGCCACCCTAACCTAGACGGCGCCGCTCTCCGCGCGCCTCGCGCCCATCCCCGCCGCCTCCTTCTTCCTTCCTCGCCGGCGCGCGCCCTACGCCGCCGCCCCTCCGCCGCCCAACCTCCCACCGCCGCCCTCCCGCCCACCCTTACCTCGCCGCCGCCGCTTGATCCCCATCCACCGCCGCCCGCCATCTCCCCCTCACGGCTCCGTGGCGTCGCGCCCTCCGCCGCCGCCGACGATCCCGACCAACCGCCGATCCGCCGCCCGACCTCCTCTACACCGGAGGACCCATATTCCCTAACCCGAACCCCCGAACCCTAAACCCTAACTCGAACCGGCCGGCGGCGAGCTCGAGGGCGGCGACGGCGAGGTCGACGGGGAGCTCGAGGTCGACGGCGGCGAGGTACGCTCCCTCCTTCCTCCTCCCCCTTCTTCCTCCTCTGCGCGTTGGTGGCTCGTGAAGAACAGGCGATCGCTGGGCGGTGATTTGCCACCCAGGCAACTGCCAGGGAGCAATACCGTAATCTTATTTGTACAACCGGTTGTACCGGAGAAATTTCCAGTAATTCACAAAGAGCAGAGCAAGCAAATGAAGCAATAGCATTTTGTCTCTTGTAACATATCAAGAGTACTAGTATGTGAAAGACACGATCGCATCGCAGTTACTCCCTCCCCAAAAATGCAAAGAGCAGTGAAGGAAGGATTAACTAATTACTGGCCTATTATTATTGATTGCGCTTGTGCAGTAAGTATGTAACGAATTAAGGCTTAGTTAGTTACCATGAACTAAAGTCTCAAAATAAGCCTCCAAGTTGTCAAGCAGTGCGGCGATTCGCGTCGTTCCATGCGATGGATGGCCATTGGGGTGGGCATTCAGTTAATTCGATTCATTATTTTGGTGTTTTAATAATTTGGTTTCTACAAATAGACAACAAAAAAAATCTTATGCAAATTATTAAAAGCCGAACCGAAATAGACACCGAGGCCCTATCCGAATCACTCTGTGTACGATGTTTTTCTCCTACTCTTTCCCTTGCTTCTAATCTCAGACTTCTTTTTTTTTCTTTCTTCAACCGCTTCCTCTCCTCCTTCCTCTCCTTTCCAAGATAAGGATTCACAAATTGATAGGAAACTGACACTGTTTTCTTCAAATTGGGATTCTTAAGCTGCTGCGTCCTTCAGGACTATGTACACCCGTTCATTCTTGCATTCATATGTCCAAGGCCCGTACTGGAAACACTTCTCACATTAGTGACCACCATAACTGCTCCCTCCGTTGTTAAATGCTTTAAACCATTGATTTTTGGACACATGTTAAACCATTTTTCTTATTCAAAAATTTATTATAAATATGTAAAAATATAAGTCATATTTAAAATACATTTAATAATAAACCATGTCACAACAAAATAACTGCTATTTACATAATTTTTTTAAATAAAACGAATGGTGAAACGTATGTCCAAAAGGGAGTATTTGGTAGAGCTTTCGGTTTCTCCCTAATTTCGCAGCCTTCTCTGTGCTCATCAGATGCATGATGCATCTGTCTCTTGGCTTCCTTCCTCTCCTGCCAGCGGCTAGGTCCCTCTTCCTTCTGCTCATAGGCATTTACATTGCGGGCAGCAGCCGCGGCAGCACGTTCAGCTTGAGCCCTGCAAAGTCCCTTATTAGCAGCTGATAAGGGTCATCGACGATGATGCCACGTGCGTGCCATCGCGCGGACTGGTTGGCCGGGTGCTCTGTCAGTTTTAGCCATTAAACTTACTGATATTTCTTACTAACAAATTGGAAAAAGTGTATATTATATCATAAACTATACCCCTTTGTATGAATACCCCTTGAACTCAAAAACTAGGTATTCTATACAGGTAAACTTGTAAACCGGCGTGCTTAGCACCCCATAGCAATTTTCATAGCCCTGTTTTGCCACGCGTGCGCGACACGTCAGCAAGGTCCACCATGGTGGACAGTTGTGTATAAGGATCTAGTTCACGTCTCTCTCTCTCTCTCTCTCTCTCTCTCTCTCTCTCTCTCCCCCCTACCAATTCTCTTGGAGACCTTCGCCCACAATCCATCCTGACTCTTCATCTCCTCTTTCTGCTCTGTCACTACGTCGCTGTCACCGTTGCCGGAGAAGGAAGGGATGATCTAACCATCGTTCGTCTCATTGTAGACAGCGAATCCATCCAAGTTAGCTACCCAAACCACTTCAAACTGTTTTTCATCAATTTTGGTTGGGTGTACGTTGCTACAATTGAATTCAAGAGCGGGTGATGATTTGGGTTGGTATTTTGGGAGATAATGCCTCATTTCGGTTCATAGTAGATGTCCCACAAATTCATTGCAAGTATTCTTCTTAGATTGTGCCTCCATTGACATCTAGGGTTTAGGTTGAAGGGGAAAAAATTGTTTTGGTGAGGGTTTCAGTGCATTAGGCTCTGGACGTGTTTAATCTTTGTTTATTAGCATATTCTTAGCACATTTGGTTGGTTATATGCAAAAAGTTTTTATCTTAGTTGCTTTTAGTGTTTTGCCCGAACACTCAACTTTTGGGATAGAGGAAATTGATTTGAAATTGCCTTAGTATTTCTAATTTCCGCATGAAAAAGCTAATGTAGCCGTGGTTTCTAAATATTCGTAGAGGAAACATGGATCACTGCATAAGATTGGGTTCAAATCCATTTTAACACGGAATTCAAGCTAAATGGTAGAAAACTTAGCTATGTTGAAGGGCAAGAGGCCAGTGTTACATAGATGTGGACAAGTTTCAATTCCATGTCTTCTAGGCTTGCTTATCTAATTTTAAGACTAGTGATGTTACTTTGATGTCATTGTGGTAGTCTTTTAGCAACAAAACCTCGCTCCAACATGTAATCTATGTGGTTCATAGACTATGCTGGAGATTGTGGTTCATACGACGGTCAACTATAGGATACTTCTTCAGCCTTGGATCAGGGGCCATAACATAGTGCAGAAAGAGACAAACTACTGTAGCGTATCCAGTACTGAAGTAAAGTATTGTTCAACGAAAATGGCAGCACAAGAAAGCACATGGTTTAAATAGTTGATGGAAGACCTTCACCAATCAATTGAATATCAAGTAAGGTTTTTTTGTGATAATATATCTTCCATTCGGCTCGTAGAAAATCCAGTTTTACATGCAAGGACTAAGCATATAGAAGTTCACTATCACTTATAAGAGAAAAAGTTCTTGGAGGAGAGATTGAGATGGTACCAACGAGAACAGATGAGCAGATCCCTGACATCCTCATAAAGAGTCTCAAAAGACTAAATTGGAAAAGTTTTGAGAGGCACTCGATATGATTTGCAAAACAACTCTGGAAGAAGTTTACCTTAAGGGGGAGTGCTGATCACTTCACGTGATGAGTGAACTAGAACAAGAGTAGTTTACACGCCCACCAACAGCTCAAATGCACACTTCCATGATAAATTCAAGAACGGATCATGTTTTGTATTTTGCCAAGAATCTGAAATCCATGAAAGGGAGAGAGGGAGAAAAGGCTAGATTGATATATCATTTCTTATTGTTTAAGCATAATAGATACATAGCCCTCCTTATATAGAGAGACAAACGCCAACAACTTGGCACACACAACTTAGCGCATCAAGCCTCACTTGGCATTTCCATTATTATTATTAATAGGAACTAAACTAATGTCAAATTTTGCAATGGCATTAAGAATAAACAATTTTAGATTTTGCGATGACTAGTTGTCTCAAACGTAAACCATGTCGCTGTTTTCAGCAGCATTTGCTTTAAAGTTGCGGGGTCAAATTCTAAATATACTTAGTCCCAATCCAGGCTCAGGGATCGTGGGCCTCTAGTTATGTAAGCCGGACCCACGCGCGCATTTCCGATGGCCCACCGAATGGATCAAGCATCGAGGTCGGGGCACGCACTCGAGTACATGCCGTGGGTTAGGATATGAACCGATCATCGATGATAAAAAAATGGAGTAGATATTAAATCATAAGTTGGAACTAATAAAAAAGATAGTAATTGGATTGGATAAAAAATAGGAATGAAAACAATATTTAGTTAGATGTAAACGTTCTCAACCTGCAAAACATATTTATGATTGATATAAACCTAATATATGGCTAGATTGTTCACAAACATAAGTCCCGGCTTGAGAGACTAGGAGTACATGCACACATAATCTATATAACATGATGACAAATGTATGGCAGCGAACACCAAGTAGCAATCTTCATGAAAGTATGAGCATCTCGAGCGCTTAATTTTGGATATTATGGTTTTGGTACCGATGATTGTGTAAAAGTGATCAAAATTCCGCAAAGATATTTTTGGTCATCTTGAAACCCACGTAATAGCGACGACATAAAGAAGAAGATGGATTCTCAAAGCCAAAGGCATTCCCCGAGGGTTGAGAAGGGTCGTGTGAATAGATTTTGGTTTGTCATTTTTTCCCTTTTTGTCGCTTGTCGAGAAAGGTTCCATCGTGTTGGTGATTTTGCCGGGTCCCAAGCTTTCGTGATGTATATTTGTCTCTCTTTTGTTTTTTCTTGAGCCTTGGTACAGGTGTAGATAGATATTGTGCATGTGTCGTGGTGTCCGAGACTTTTGTTGCCCTGGTGGACGTCCTTGGTCTCCATTGGACGTTTTCTATGTGGGTCTGCAGTGTGTTTCATTATCTAGATTCCACCAGACTGCGCCTGATGGTGACCGAACTGTGTTCGGTGAAGTTCAGTGGAGTGTGTACTGTGTACAGGGCCAGTGAACAGGGATCGCTGGTCAACGAACATCAATTGAGGTACTTAGGGATGGCAATCGGGTCGGGTCCATCCGGGTCCAGCCGTCGAGGACCCGGACCCGAGACCCGAAAAGCAGACCCGGACCCGGACCCGAAGTTTCTCTCGGGTCTAAACCACTACCCAGACCCGGACCCGGCGAGTACCCAGACCCGAACGGGTACCCGTCGGGTCCAACCAAGAGAGGGAGGGAGAGAGGACACCTCGGCCCGTCGGCCACCGCCTCCTTGCACACGCCACTGCCGGTCGCCTCCTGCACGCCGCCGCCGCCCTCTTGGATGCCGCCGCCGCCGCCGCCGCTGCCGCCGCCGCCGCTCTCGACGCCGCCGCCGCCGCCGCCGCGCTGCCGCCGCCGAACACTTGGATGCCGCCGCGTGCTCGCACGCGGCCGGGCACTGGATGCCGCCATCCGCCACAGACGCCGCCGCCGCCTCACTGCGCGCCAGCCGCTGCCGCCGCCGCCTCCCTCAAGACGCGGCCGCCGCGATCGCCGGACGCGCGCCGCCGCCTCCCGCTGCCGCCACCGCCGCCGCCTCCGAGATTAGGATGGAGAGAGAGAAGGAGGGCTAAGGGAGAGGGCGATGTGAGGAGGGAGAGAGCACAGAGAGGTGGCCGATTGGGGATTTGGGGCGGTGGCTGAGAGGTGGAAGAGTGAGGAGAGAGGCAGTGTGGGTGGGAGTGTGGGAGAGGAGTTAGGGTTAGATGAGTGAATGACAACGTGGGACCACATGTCAGTCTATTCTTTCGGGTCCGGGTCCGAGTACCCATGGGTCCAATTTGAGACCCGGACCCGGACCCGGACCCGAAATCTAATACCCATGGGTTCTAGACGGGACCCGGACCCGGACCCATCGGGTCGGGTACCCGCGGGTACCCGGACCCATGGGTATTTTTGCCATCCCTAGAGGTACTCTCATCGGACTGTGTTCGATGGGCACTAGACAGTGTACAACAAAGCTCCAACGGCTAGAATCCCAACAATTAGTTTTTAGAGTGTGGGCTATTTAAGGAGGTTGGTAGGCTAGCTACATGAGGCTTTGAGGTTTCTTTTTTTTCCCTGAACCAAAGGCAGGAGCACTGTCGATTCATTAAAGAAGAAGAGCAATGCACATTGTACAAGAGAGATAGGGGAGGGAAAAAAAGAGAAAGGGAGGGGAAGGGAGAGGAGCCAGGGCCAAGTGAAACGACTACTCGCTATGTCTCTTGTCAACACGCTCCTTAACGAGAATATTCTCCTTAATTTTGGCCACTAGTTGAGCGTGGTTCAGGCTGCGCTGCTGAAAAAGACGACAATTCCTCTCCTTTCAAATGTTCTACAGCGTGTAGATAACCCTCCTGTTAAAATCTCTTCTGGACGCCTTTGGCTGGGTAAGTGCTGAGTGGCTCCACCAGTCGCGGAACTGCATGGTGGCAATGCAGTGGGATGAAGACTGTGGCAGGATGTCGCTCCAGATGGCAGCTGAAATTGGACAATGAGCACATAGGTGACCAATCGTTTCAGGGCTAGCACATCAGAGCAGACAACTCTGTGGATGAGGCCGGCCTTTGCGCACTAAGACATCAGTAGTGTAGATGCAACCATGTTGCAGTGACCAGGCGAAGAATTTGCATTTGTGTTTCTGTTTGTGCTGTCCAGACGAAAGAGACCCACCTTCCTGCAATGCTCCCAGTGAATTGGTTGATGTAGGCTGATTTAGTCGTATATTCCGCCGAGGAAGTGGCATTCCAGACAATGTAATCATCTACATCCGGTTTCAGGTTGACTTGTCGGACAAGACGCCATGGAAGCAGGTACTCATGAAGTTGGGCAACCGTGTTGAGGTGTCGAATCGTCCCGATCCACCTGTTGTTAGATAGTTTTCATGGATGTTGCGACGCTTGTTGCGAGCGATGAGATACAAGTTGGGGGCAATGATACACGGTGATGTGCCTTGGAGCCATCTATCATGCCAGAAGTCTATCTTCTTGCCATTGCCGATGAGGATGGTTGTGGAAGCACGAAAAAGGGCTATGTCCGTATCGTTACATGGGGTGGGTGTACCCACCCAAGGTTTGTCAGTTTCCTTCAATTCGTGCCAAAGCCAGCGGAGACGCCTCCCAAACTTCTGCAAGTTAGTGCTAAAGCCAGCTTTGAGGTTTCTTAGAACCATAGCTATCCATTTAGTAGCCTTGAGAGCACTAGAGCTTAGCGGTTCATCTCCAAGCTGACGCTCTCCCTCGATTTCGTGTGCATCACACGAAGCTCTTGATCCGGCACGATGAAGACACTTGGGGCTTGTTGTTTTTGTTTCAAAAGCGTGGACTTGAGAAGCTAGACTTGGCACTTGTGGTAGCCCTCAAGTTGGTGTACAATTAAGGTCCCAAAGCCCACCTTGGAGCGATCAAGGATACCCCGAGTGGAGATGAGATGGTAGATTCGAGCGGGAGTATGTCTTTATATGCAAGGGTTCGCTCAACGTGGAGTACCCCTAGTGGAGACGAGACGGTAGACTCGAGGGGGAGTCGGCTCTTATACGCAAGGATTTGCTTAACATGGAGAAGTTAAGATCCAAACCATAAAAAAAATAGTTCTTACCTCTTTACATATTGCACTTAATTTTCATAATTTTTTTCCGCATTTATTCTTTGCACTTACTCTTGTTGCGTATTTACGTTTACTACTAGAAATAGTTGTGATTCACTTCAGATATTGACTAAAAGCTTCACATAGAAAAACTTAAAACTTACCTATTCCCTCCTGTATGTCACTTACTAGAGTTACCTATTTAAAAGTATTATTTATATCATATATCTGAGTCCGTTATGTTTCTACCAGATATTGATGACACTGACACCATTTGCTCCGTTTTCACGCTAGCTACGGTTGCCCCATGGTCCGGGCCGCTGGACGTCCGGCCGGACCGCATGTGCACCTTCTCGTAGCTCCTCACTCAAATCGTTAAGCTGTTAACCTGTAAATGTCGGCACCCGATTTACAAGATCGGATTCCACCTGCGTAAACCCGTACTAGTCCCAAGGATCATGGCTAGTACACACAGATATACAGAAACGGAACAGTGCCAACTATATTATTATTACAAACGGAACATAGTCCCGTACAAGCAACACATACAACGGCTCGCAGGCCGCAAATCAGAGTACACCGCGATACAAGCCTAATACAATATCTAAATACTTATCCATCCCACAGGCACGAGGGCTGTAGGAACGCGCAACCCTAGTCTTCATAATCTTCATCAGACAACGCCTCGACGGCGTCTGGGATCCTCCTCCTCGGAAGGCGGGCCAAACTCGGATGGACCAATTTGTTGAAATTTTTAAAAAAAGGAGGAGAGGAAAGAAGGGTGAGTACAAATTGTACTCCATAAGTCCGAATTATGCAAGTGTGGGTTTAGTACAAGGAGAGCTTAGGTTATTTGCGGAAATGCATTTATTTGACCTAGTTTTGACAAAGCAATTTCGAAACTTTAAATCTCAACATTTTCTTTGGGCTCTTCGCAAACGGTTCTCACCACTTGGCCTCAGTGCCTTAGCGAGAACAAACTTCTTTCTTCTTTTCTTTTCTCAAACCGGCTAGGTCCATTCCGCACGACACTTTCCGATAGGCCGTCACCCAATTCGGAATATCGCGGTGGCCCCTAGCTCAAAATTCTTTCTTCTTTTCTTTTCTCAAATTTGCTAGTTCCGGTTTTCCGCGTGATACTTTTCGATAGGCCGTCGCCCATTTCGGAATATCACCGGTGGCTGCCAGCTCATAAAATCCTTCTCAAAACCTTTCTCAAATCCTTTACTCAACTCAAATCCTTTGTTCAAAAACCTTTTCAGAAATGGTTTTAAATGAAGAATCTACCATATAATCAGTCCTTCAGACGCTCATAACATGAGCACGGCTATCATGATGCTTTTAACTCTCTGCGAGTGGGTACGCTTTACCCTCGAGAGGCTACGCACCTGACGATGTTTCGCCACAAGACCATCAACCACGAGGGCCAACGATCGGGTCCGTCCCATACCGGAGCTCGAGGTCGTCTCAGTAATGGCTCCGTTCATAGGATTATAGGATGAGCGGTCCTTAGACTAGGGAGAGTTTATATTTTAGCCCAAGAAAACCGGTGCCATCTTGCACCAATCGACAAAATATCTCCCTAGTCGGAAAGATTTTGGGGGTAAGAGGAAAATCTTTTCCTATCAAGCATCACCCTTGATGCGCTATCCTTTAAATCATCCTTTCTCAAACATTTCTCAACAATATCTCATTTCACACAAATGATTGCATCATTCCGCATAAATGATTTTTAAGCAGTTATCCTACCTCAACAAGGCGTTTAAATATTAGCAATTCATATTTTTAACATTAGGTTTATACTACCATATTTCTTACCTTTTCTATTTGGCATAATAACTAATTCTAGCAAATACGGCGTTTATCTTTTAATCTAGCATGCATAATTTTCAAATCTAATAAATATTTTCTAAATGACCGAAAATGGCTTCTCAATATGATCAAAAGGGGGACTTGCCGTGATCGGTTCCGGGGAAAGCGAAGGGGACGTCGACGATCGGGTCTTCGGGAGCTTGACCTTCTAAACGCGCACATACACATGCAAGGCAATACAACACACATAAGAAGTATTTCATGATTTGTGGTTTTAAAGATAATGTAGAAATCTTGATTTTCAATGCATTGATATTTGGGAAAAACATGGATATGATTTATGCACATGAAATGATGACATGCCCACTATATTTATTTATCCGAAATAAATGCTAAATGGATGACATGCATTTAAATGATTTTTCTTAGGTCCAACAATTCAGAAAGTATTTTATCTTTATTTAGAATAATTAATATGACCACTTCATATGCACATGAAATAATGCGCCTAGAGATGGTTCTTTAAATTAAAAATGAATTTTGTATGCGTGACATGTTTATATATTTTTATTAGGACCAGAAATCAATAAAGTATTTTCAGAAATTTTCCTAGAATTTTTACAATTCATTTATTATTTTTAACAAATCCTTTTGAATATCAAAGAGGTTTAACAGAAATTGAAAATCGAATTAAAAGGAAAAGGCCATCCGAGCTAGGCTGGCTCATTTGAAACGGCCAAACCGAGGCGCGGCACCACCGCGGTCATGACGGGCGAGGCGGCTCGACCGTGGGTCCCTTTGTCGGCGACCGGGCGAGCCAGCAGCGGAGGTGGCGACAGCGCCGGCGACGGCGGCTTCTCCGGCGAGGAGAGCGGCTCAGAGGAAGCACGCGCATAGAGGAACTGGTTTATGGCCTCGGCGACGGGATTACCGAGGAGATTCGAACTCATGGCGGCGGCGGCGGCTTGACCGGAGACAACAACGATGGCAAAAGCAGCTGCCGGCGCGGATGGAGCAATTGGTTGAGGAAGTCTTGAGAGAACTCCTCGATGCTCAAGGAGATGCTGGAGTCTCGGAAGGTTGAAACGCGCGGCCGTGGCGTCTTCGTCAACTTCTGGCGAGAGGAAGAACGCCGCGCGGGGCTTTATAGGCGACGCGCGAGGCGTCAAGGGAGTGGTTGGCGGATGGCACGGAGTTAAGAGGCGGCAAGGTCTCGGCGCGAGCGGCGGCGACTTAGCGTCCACGGCGAGGTCAAGTCCGGCGACGCGTGCTCGGAGTTGGCCGGTGACAAGATGGGAGAGCAGAGAGGGGTCCGGAGAGGATGAATCGGGACGAAATATTGCGTGGGGAGACGAGCCCATGCGCTGGCGGGTAAAGGAAACAGCGGCGACGACCGGCGACATGGCGGACAGAGGCGCAGGGGAGAACAGGGAAGAAGAAGACAGGGGAGAGGAGAGAGGTGACTGACAAGGCGGACCCACCCGGCAGTGTCTCCGCGGCGAAGGGAGGAGGCAGCGGTAAGAATGGGCCGGGCGCGGCTTTCGCGGCCCAGTGGAGCGGGGAAAAGAGAGAGGGAAAAGGCCGGCTGCGGCTTCGGCCCAACCGGAAGAAGGAGGGAGGAGGAAAAGAAGAGGAAGGGAGAAAGAGGAGCTGGGCCGGCCTGGGCTGAGAAAAGAGGTTAAGGTCTTTTGAATTTTCTGATTCCCAAAGGTAATTCATCTTTAAATATTCCTTTTTAATATATTAATACTTTAGGAAAATATAATTTTGTTTTCCCAACATTCCACTTAAATTCAAAATGGAATTTGGCCTAAAGGAATATGCTAAGCATCTTTAAACAAAATACTTTATTTTTCCCAAAAGAATTTCACCTTGAGATTTGCTTCAAGAAAATATTATAACTTGCCGAAAATATTTCGCCTTGGAAATTATAAATGCACAAGTTTACTCAAGAAAGATGCATGCGATTATGATGAATATGCCATGATGCAATTAAAATGATTTGCGATTTTAAAATTATGAAATTTAGAAAATTATTAACGTGCCAAATTGGTTTTAAAAATTTGGGATGTTACAGTAAAGAATAGAGCCTTAACCATAAACACTCTAAACCATCGGTCACTCATCACCAAATCTCTCGTTTTACTGCGAATCGTGGAGTAAAATGCAAGCGTTAATTGGACGCAAGCACCATTGCATTGTGGCAGACGAAAATGCTGCAGCTTTGCAAGTGCAGCTGAATTCTGATCGCGGTTGGCCCAAGAACTCCTGACCCCCAACCCAAGATACACAAGGCTAGCTCCTAGCTGCATCGGGTTTGCAGGTGTTGTCATCTGCAGAGACTGCAAATGAAGCTTCAGTGGCAGAATCAGGGAGAGCTCAGCACTACCCTACACGCCTCCAATGGCAACCGAACAAGAAGGAAATCTTTGGAAGAAGACGATCGAGGGGATTGCATTGCATGCAGCCATTGTTTGCTCTGCACAACAGGAATATGGATGGGCTCAGAAGTGGGGAGAAAGAAACGCCTGCATGTGTAATGTGGCTTTGGGCTAATGGCAAAGGCTAGAATCACAGGGCATGTAGGGCAAAGGCTTGGAATAAAGTTGCCATTATGCTTCCTTACGCCAAAATACAATCTCCACTGATGATATATTCGAGTGATTGTGCAGGTCTAAAAGTAAGGAATGGATTTTGTTTCTCCCTCTCCTCCTTGTGGTCAATGGCTAGAGGAATAGTTTATTACCCGCGTAATTTGTGATCGCAAAGCAAAACTAAATTTAGTGCTATGTTTAAAACGTGGACTATTTCCAGTGAGATCTGTTCGTCACCTACAGATCTAAGCTTTAATACTAGCATTTTGCTCCTTCGATCATGTTCTTGTTTGCTAGGTTTATTTGCTACATGGATTTGTTCGTTCAAAAATCTATAGGAATTTTGCTATATACTGAAATGGAAGTGAGACATCCATTCCTCGCAATGTAATGGCATGGATTGACTTTTAAATCTTATATATACTAATATGATAGTATTTATGTTATAATGATAAAATATTTTGAAGCCGTGTAGCACTCTTCAAGGGGTTGTTTGGTTTGAGGAATCAGATTGTCCAAATACTTGTTTGGTTTGACGGATGGAAAGAATCCATCCATCATCACCTTATCTAACATCTAGTTTAAAAATGAGAAATAATGTTATCACACCAAAATTCATAGGATGATCCTATTACATCAGGATGAGGTGGTTCATCAATTAAAATAGACCATAAACGGACGTTAGATGTAAATAATACAATCACTTTAGTGTATTTGTCATTGTGTTTTTTCAGAAAATAAAAATATATTTACGGTTGGGTGTACTGTTAACGATGTCAAAATGTAAACTTCGAGAGCTTGAGAATGGGTTCAATTTTATTTTTAGAGTTTCAAGAAATGACTGCGAGAAGTAAAACATTTGGCACTTTCTATGATAATAAGCTATGGGTTAACATAATCCAACCCCTTCGGATAGAAGGAATTGAAATGAAACAATCCAGAAATGATTGCTGTCGGAGCCAGCCTTGATGACCGGCTTTCCACTACTAGTCTCATCTTCAAGAAGAGTAATTTTGCGTAACATTTCTTCTTAAACTATTTTATTCCTTGTCAACAATTTTAAGTTTTCTATATTGTTTCTAGAAAAAAATTTAAAAAAAAATTAAAATTACCTGCAAAACAATTCCCAAATTTGGTTTTAACTACCAGCCTTGTGTTTTCACTTTTCAGGGCCACGCTTCAGATCGATTAAAGTGGTTAAAGCTCACTTTTCAGGGCCACGCTTCAGATCGATTAAAGTGGTTAAAGCTCTGTTTAGCATAATTTTTTGTGGAGCATGGTCTTTCTTTTGCCCACACCTGCAGCCAAGTCAACCCCAAGACTCCATTGATGATGCAAAGTTTCTGAAGGAGACAATACCTTTCTCCAACGATGGAAGAGTGCTGCTCCTCTCCTCCTTGACCCCTTTCATGTCAAGAAAGTTCACCTGTTCAGGTAAAAAAAAAAAGTTCATACTAGAAAGCAAAGTGATTTTTTGTTGTTGTTAATACTTACTCCTGCACACAACAAAGCTACAGAAGCTTCCATGGCAATACGCTGCTGCCTCCCCCTATAAAAGCCCCGTCTTCCCCACCCTCCCCGTCACCATCCTCTCTCTCTCTCTCTCTCTCTGAGCAGAGGAAAAGAACAAGAAAGGGGAGAGAGAAAGCAAGAAGCCGCGCGTCTGCTCTGCCCCGGGCGGCTGCTGCTGCAGAGGCGGAGGTCTCCCCTGCTCCCATGGCGGCCAGGGTGGCGGTGGCGCTGCTGCTGATGGCGGCCCTCGCGGCGCCTGCTCGCGGGGACAGGCCGGCGAGGGTTGGACCTGGGGCGGAGCCGGCGCCGACCTCCGCCCTGTTCCCGCTCTTCGGGGACGTGTACCCCACCGGGTATGGCCGCCGCCGCCGCCGCCGCCTCCTCCTCACCCACCCCCCTCCCCTCCTCTACCTGCCCCTCCCGTGGATTGGGCCGTAGCTCGGACCCCGAGGACCAGTCAACTGACGGCAAATTTTGGTCTCATTTGGGGCCCCGATAGATTCCTGTGCGGGCTTTTCTGTCTGCATTCGGCGCGTTGTTTAGTATTGATGGATCGAGCTGCGCGGAATGTTTGATCTCCCTCGCTCGCTCTTCTCTTTCATGAATTGTTTCGTTTGTTCATGCTTCATTCTGCTCCCCTTGTTCACTTCTTGTGCAGGTTGTACTACGTGGTCATGAACATTGGCAATCCGGCGAAGCCTTACTTCCTCGACGTCGACACCGGCAGCGACCTCACCTGGCTGCAGTGCGACGCCCCCTGCGTCAGCTGCAACAAGGTACCGCACCATCCGTTCACCATTCCTTGTTCATTTGTCGACTCAAACTTGCATCAGGGAGAATCAGAGAGGGGGTGTTCGTCTCTAGAACTTGGTGCTGACAGTGTGTGCCATCATTCGCTGTTCTTGGACGAGTTTGTACAAATATTTGAAATCCAATAGTCGGTGTTCCCTTCTTGGTATTATTTTGGTCCAAATGGTAGGAGCTTGTTCTTTTTTTCATTATGCATTAGTCACTGGATATGTTGAAAGCCCTTGATTCAATGCTTGTGCTGTAAGCATCAAAGTACATTTCTGGCCCAAGATTATCCTAGTTTGGTGTGACAAGCCTAATAATGGCACTACTTCTAGTTCGAGTTCAAGAGCTGATTTAATTATAGATGCCCAATTTGGTCGTGGTTTCTGGTTCAAGATCTGAAGTCTAGTTATTTCTTGATGGCCATTACAGTCAGTCCGCTATCCTTTCTAGTTCAATGTTCAGTGTTACAAAACAAATTCGGTATGCTTTGTGGCCAAGATTTTGATTTTTTGATACTTGAGCATCAATGGTTGGTGTAGGTGCCACACCCCCTATACCGGCCAACAAAGAACAAGCTCGTGCCATGTGAGGATCCGCTGTGCGCTGCTCTGCATGGCGACCTGACTGGGAAGCACAAGTGCGACTCACGGTCGCAACAGTGTGACTATGAGATTAAGTATGCTGACCAAGGCTCATCCCTTGGTGTGCTCGTCAGCGACAGCTTCATGCTCCGCCTTGCGAACTCCTCTGTTATCCGTCCCAGTCTTGCATTCGGGTACGCTATTTGTAGCTTTTACAGTAGAACATTGCATAACGAGCTATTGAGCCACTTGAATTGGTTCTTGATGGTTGTTTTTGTGTGTGCAGGTGTGGGTATGACCAGCAGCCGGGCGGTGGTGCCGTGGCACCCACTGATGGTATGCTTGGGCTTGGGAGTGGATCGATCAGCCTTCTTTCACAGTTCAAGCAGCATGGGATCACCAAAAACGTGGTTGGCCACTGCCTCAGCATGACAGGAGGGGGTTTCCTATTCTTTGGGGATGATTATGTGCCATATCAGCGTGCAACATGGGCCCCCATGGTTCGGAGCACATTCCGGTATGCCTTATTGCCCTAGAATTTTGTGTTGGTGTCACCAGAAAAATATATATATCCATTTTTTTTAACCATGTGCGATATTTCAGTGTAGTTTTAAAAAAATATGTGGCTAGATTTTCTCTCATATAGCATTGAATGGCATAACCCTGTATATATCCAGGAACTACTATTCCCCTGGCTCAGCAAGCCTATCCTTTGGTGGCCGGCCACTAGGTGTGAAGCCAATGGAAGTAGTCTTTGACAGCGGCAGCTCATACACCTATTTTGCTGCACAGCCATATCGAGCGCTTGTCACTGCAGTAAATTTCAAAACTCTTCCTGTTCTAATATGATAGGATTGAGGACTAAACATAGAAATTATGAGGTTTTGTCTTGCAGCTTAAGGGTGATATAAGCAAGACACTGAAAGAGGTGTCTGACCCCTCTCTGCCTCTATGCTGGAAAGGGAAGAAACCGTTCAAATCTGTATTTGATGTCAAAAAGGCATTCAAATCATTGGCCCTGAGCTTTTCTAGTGGCAAGAAGCCCCTCATGGAGATCCCTCCTGAAAACTACCTCATTGTCACTGTAAACACTTAACAACTCAAATATATTATTAAAAAACTGCGATTTACTGGTGGCTAAACTTGTTTATGTGTTCGTTCCAGAAATCTGGGAATGCATGTCTGGGCATCCTCAATGGATCGGAGATCGGCCTCAAGGATCTGAACATTGTTGGAGGTCGGAAGTTCATACATAACCAAAACCTACGTTCAGAAGCCATCAACTTACTTACCTTTGTTTAAAAAAATTGATGTTTTTAAATCTCCTTTGGTGCAGACATCACAATGCAGGGTCACATGGTGATATATGATAATGAGAGAGGGCAGATTGGATGGATCCGTGAACCCTGTGATAGAATCCCCAAGTTCGGATCTTCCTTTATGTGATCATTTCACACACCTGAACATATATACCCTTAATTATTTTCTATTTATTCAAACAGCACCAATGCCATTCATGGATTTGAGGAAGGCTATTGTTGGCCTCAATTCCCCAACATCATTGGCAGCCAGAACGAGGAGTGTGCAGCTCATTACCGTTCAAATAAAGAGTGACTGACAGGGGGGGCCATTAGAGTGATTGAAGGGCAGAAGGATGATCGTCGAGAGGAGGCTTGGCTCTGCACGCAGCTAGAAACATGTATTCTTTAGAAAAGAGAATCTAGCCCACCATGTACATATGAAATACAGTTGCCCCCTTAATGAAACTTGGGTAATATTCAGTATAACCGCAGGAATTGCCAATGTATTGTTTGCTTGATGGTGTACTGATGCAATGATCCAGGTGCCTCAGAATTCATGTGCATTGCTATCATGCTATGCCATGAGTCTCATTGGTTTAGGACCAGTACAAGGCAGTGGTTAATTGGTATAAATGGTTTAGGACCAGTGCAGGCGGTGGTAAATGACTGGGGGCCAGCAGGTAAATGCAGGTTGTGTTGAGTGGAGTATGTTTTAAATTCCTCTAGCATATGGAGTTATTACTAGTAGAAACGATCACGTCTCGTAACTGAAATTTCACATTTGTATTGTGCATCGGATTTGTACTCCACGAAAAGGAATTAATGGGCCGTGTTTATTTTCAGCAGCTGTAAATAAATGTTGTAACGCTGGGTGCAAAATCATCTCTTCCGGCATCGAGAGCAGCACAGATGTGCCGTCACATCGCGTGTGGCTGCTTTGATTTGCAAGACCGAATAGACCAAATCTGTCACAACTCAAAGTTTGATGAACCTCGAACTATACAAAATTTGTAGCGGTTCAAGAGCGCGAGCAAGAGATAAAAGGCAAACAGTTAAGTTAAACAAACCGCGCCAGATCTCTTGGAAGTCGGAAAATGCTAGTCAAGACGTACGGCCAATTGGCCATTATCATTATGATTTAGGATTATGTTTAGCAGGTAATTTGAAATGAACAGAGAACTTTTTTGAAGAGGGCACTGAACGACAGAAGGAGATGATGCTTGTATGCCGCAAGCTTCGCAACAAATCAACTCAAAACTGTACAGATTTCTGCATATACAGCGCAACAAATCAACAACTCAACTTTACAAATTTCAAATCTATACCTGAATCTCCCCCATCTACCCAGATTCGCGGACATCACTCCATGGCCCCGACCTCAAGCTGGTCAGAAAGCCCTTTAACCTTTTTTGGCAACCACACATCACCCCCTAAGAAATACGAAAGCAGAAAGCCCTTTTTTGGTAACCACACATCACCCATCTGCTTCTAGATCTGCGTCTGGATCTCATCCTTCTGCGGTCATCTACCACCACTGCTTCTGCTTCTGCTTCTGGATCTGCGTCTGCTTCTGGATCCGCATCTAGATCTCATCCGTCTGTGGTCATCTATCACCACTGCTTCTGCTTCTGCTTCTGGATCTGCACCTGCTTCTGGATCTGCATCTAGATCTCATCCTTCTGAGGCCATCTAGATCGGCCTTCCGATTTTACCTGACAGGAACAAGAGACGGCAAGGGAAGAACCGCCGGAGGAAGAAGACGAAGAAGAGGGAGGAGGGAGCGTTTACTGTTCGCATCTTCTTCAGATCTACGGCGGCGGCGGCGGCGGTTGGCCTGATACCACGGTTGGGACAGCAGCCGGCGGCGAGGGTAACGCGGGTCCGGCAGATCTGGGACGGGGGGCCACCTGGCTCGCCGCGCGTCGGCTGGTGAGGGATGGAGGCGCGACCGTCTTGGAGGTGCTATTCGTCGAACAGGCGGGGCGCGTCCATGGAGCAACTCGTCGGACAGGAGGAGCGCGTCCTTGGCGCCGCCGGCGGCGGGCGGGGCGCGCCCATGGCGAAGACGCACACCGCCTGTTCGACGAATTGCACCAGCAAGACAGCCGCCGCAATAAGGAGGAGTAAAGGTGCAGTTAGGGTTTGGGCTAGGGGCGGGGTGCTCCCGTCTCCCGTCCGTCCTTCTTATAGGCTCAGGTGTTTTTCGTTTTGCTCCCTGATAAACGTAATGTTGTAATAAGTGCCACGAGGGGGCTCGTGAATTTGCGTTTTAAACCCTACAGGTTCTATTAATGCAAAGAGTTGATTAGTTATTCGGAAAAAATATCAATATGGGGTGTTAAGAGTTGAGTTTTAAGCGTATGAACCTTAGAGTTTCATGAAACCTTCGATTTAACATGCTTTCTAATATTTAGTCAATATGTTTTGTTCCTCCGGCGTTGCTTGTTGCTACATTTGATTTTATTTATATGATTTGCTGCACATGATTTATTTATATCGGTGATTCCAAAAATTGCATCTTGATCTGGATAGTAAATATCTAGAATAAAATCATGAAAATTGCTACGATTATTATGATGTTTTTTAATACTTATCTTGTAAATAGATATATTTTCAGAAAAACCTCAATAAAAACAAAATCATTAAAAATTTTAACTTTGTAAATAGTTAGACAGATTGATATCACAAATCTTGTTTCCTGAGTTTGCATCGTATTTAAAACCCATGGAAAGACTGAATCAGCCCAGCTCATCCATCCACATTATCCTCGCCGCCTCACATCCACCTTCCCATGTTGTCTCTCTAGCACACCTTTACAACGCGCCGTCACCGAACCTTGCTCCTCCATGCCTCCACCCCCACGATCATCTTTGAACATTTCAATTGGTTGTCCAACACCATTCATAATAACAAAGCTATAAGCATTAAAAAATACTTTAAAATTGAATCCAACCATATATACCATTTTTATCATAAAATTTATATATTATCAGATAAATTATTTGGTCAATAATTATGAAGTTTAAATTTTAAAATACATGTGCGCCTTAAAAGATTCAACATAGGGAGTACTTGACGTTTATGTCAACCTATTCTGAAATTACTCCATTTCACAAACATGTGTTATTTGATAAATGCTCGTACGCGAGATGAATGGTGGCGTCGAGGGGAGGGGTGGCGTCGGCCTGGAGGAGGCGGCAGATGGGAGGCGTCTTGGGGAAAAGAAGAGACAGCGCTGCGGCGAGGCGATGGGGGTAAGGGTGGCTAGGGCACGGGAGTGCGGCGTTCGATTCCAGCTATATTGAGTGGCAAAGGCGTGTAATTTTCTCACAACCCTAGGTGCATCTACAAAGCCAAAAAGGGCAGCGCTGCAAGGAGAGGAAAAATATGAGGGGGCGAACGAAAAACCACGTAGGTTAGAAAGGACCCCGACGCACGCGAGTGCATGGAGAGTCGGATCGTAAATCACAAATCACTGGGGTTTTTTTTTTGCAAACCTGTCCCCTGGGAGGGGCTGATCTAGACGGCCAAAACGGACGGCGCGTGGCCCGATCGGACGACTCATAAGCTACAGGCGACGTGGCCACCATGGGAATGAGCGTAGCGCTACGCGCTATATAGTAGCTCAGCTAATGTGCAAGTCAAAGTATCAAGTCGTTATTATCATTTAAATATTTAGGTCGACTATATAAAATTCATATGTATAGACTCGTCCGGAAAAAAAACATTAATATAACATGTGGGTTCTATATATAAATTAGGGTAGTAATTAATAGCCAAAGTTGTATTTTCGTGATTAACTACCTTGAATAAAGTCCACTTGTCGGTCATTTGGTACTTAGCCTTAAGACTTAAGAGTAAACGGCGTTCGACGTCACTACTATTATCAATAGAAGTACAAAGCCGAGTGCGAGTCGTTTGCGGTGGACATGTGGCTCGCCTCCTTGCCCGGTGCCTTGCGAGCCATCCGATCGCTCGTTTGAATCAATCCAAGCCGTAACGAACCTTTAAAAATGTTTGTTTGCCGACTCGAGCGACATGGCGCATGGTTTGCCGCCTTGGTTAGATGGGCGAGGTCTCGCTCAGCAGACCACAGTTCGACTCCTCGCCCCGCCATTTCCCTAGGCATTTTTTGGCTCGCGCAGTACACGCGCGCGGCTGTGCGCACACGGCTATGTATGCATACACACGCGCCTGTGCACGCGTACGCGGCTGCACACATACACACACGCGGCTGTGTATGAGGCTGTGCAACGGCTGTACACGCGCGCAGGTGTATGTGTAGGTGGCTATACACGCGCTGTCTCTGCACACGCGCGTACGAGTTCGCTCGCGCAATACCTGTACGCGGCTGTATACATGCAACACGTGCGTACGAGTACGTTCGCGTGTACTCAAATCCAAAATTAAATGAATTTCAGAAATAGCGAACCTTTATATTCGCTTTTATTTTCTGAATTTCGATAAAATTTTTTTCGAAATTTAGCTTTCATGTTTTTTTGTATTGTAAAATTTGCTTAGTTCTTTTTTTGAAACTTACCGTTATTCATTTTTTCCCCCAAACTACCGACCATAATTCAAACAGAAATTTTGATATCTTTCAAGATCCCTTAATTTTTTTCCCAAAATTCAAATTTTTTGACATTTAATTTTAAAACTTTAAACCCCCAAAACATGAATTTTATAAAGAATAGGGAGAGAGGGGATCAAGTGGGAGAAATTTGGTGTAGCAACCTAAACAAATCCAGAAGTTTATATGTTTCGAAAATGCAATCAAAATTTTATAGTACGGGTCCATAGATGTATTGAAGCATTACAAATGTTAAATTTCCCGATATCAATTAGCAAATAATAGGAATAAAAAGCCTTTAAAATACAGAACTGCAGTTTAGGAGTACGTATTTATGAATCTATCAATCATTAAATTGTACAATATTGTTTCTGCCGTTTGTGCTCGACACGTGGGTGACCTCCCCGCGCGCAGCGCTCGTGTTTCGTCGCCACATGGCCGTCCGCCCACACGCTCGTCCGTCCGCCCACGCTCGCGTGCCTGTTTCTTCCCACCGTTCCCGCACAGCGGCCTCGGCGCTCGCCGCGGGCGCGCCAACGCAGCTAGTTATAGGGCGTGTTTGGTTGCTCCCACGAGCGCAGCCTGGCTCGCAGCGATCACGATTGACCAAGCGAGTCGTGTTTGGTTGGTACTGCGCGATGATCTGGGAGTCGCTCTCGCGATCAACCCATCGCAAAATCAGCGTCTGTATTGCTGCTTCTTACACGAGGGGAACGCCGGATTCGGCCGTTTCCGCGAACTGCTTCATGAGCCGAAGCTCGCCAATAGCAACAACCAAACACGCCCATAAGTAAGATGAAGGCCAAAATCCTAGCTGTAGTTTTGCGCACGAGCTTGGTACTCCAATTTTACTAAGAAAATATATACCGAATAATGACATCACAATCCGGATATATATAACAATGGGACCGGCTTTGTCATATGAGACTGTATTTTTTATTTGTTGCAGTCGCCTGCACGGATAGCTAAATGCAGTCGATTTTTGTCTCCACGTAGGTCAGCCTACATACTAGCATCAGGTAAGGCCCGTGAAAAACCCAATTGCCCAGCTACATGTAGCTACAAAATAAAGAAGAAACTTCCCTCACCACCCATCGGGCATATTTATTCCCCTTCCCCCACGATTTTAATTCAAGCAGAAAACGAGTAATCTGGTTCAAACAGAAACAACCTTGAAAACGATTTTTTCCTCTCAATCAATCTCCCATTCTAATTGAAGCAGAAACAACCTTGAAAGCGATTTTTCTGCATGCCTTTGAAAACAAAAAGCAATTTGCAAAACTAGTAATCTGGTTTCAGAATTATTTATCAGAAATTTCTTAATAACACAACAAAAATTTCAATGAAATTAATTACTGAAAATTGAATACTAGATCATTGAAAATTTGCATCATCAATCATCAAAAAACTTCTATCAAAGCAGAAACAACCTTGAAAGCGATTTTTCTTCTTTTGAAAACAAAAAACAATTTGCAAAACTAGTAATCTGGTTTCAGAATTATATCTCAGAAATTTCGTAACAACACAACAAAAATTTCAGTGAAATTAATTACTGAAAATTGAATACTAGATCATTGAAAATTTGCATCATCAATCATCAAAAAACTTCTATCAAAGCAGAAACAAGAACTACACCACTGAGGTGATTCGCAAACTACTACGTTGGTTTGAGAAGTGTTTACCAAAAAATTCAAAACAAATCAACATAAATTTTAGTGAATTGAACTAATAAAAAAACAGTAATGCACGATTGAATTTTTTTGCTAACGTATAAACATATCTTAAAAATTGAAATTCAAAAAATTTCACATAGAAATAGCAAAAATTCCATGATTATTTTTAATTAAAAATGTGATACAAAAAAGAAATTTAAATTGAAAACTTTAAAAATGGCAAAACGTAGACTAAAAAATTAGTCCCTGTCCTAAGCCACAAACACCATTACAAGGGAAATGAATCAAATTGGTCACCACACAACGAGCTCGGGGAATTAACAAAAATAAAATGTAATGTGAGAATATTGGAACCAACATACTCATGAAAGTTCAGCATCAAAACAAAACTGCATCACCCCTAAATGAACATGGGTTCAAGCAAAATGAGCGACATGAACACACATACCAAACCATATTAAATAAAAACCACAACCCATCAATCGAAGAACATCGGCCCTAATTCCTGATGACAAGTTAATAATGCACACAATAGAACGTGGATAATAATACAAAACACAAACAAATTAATTTGTTACTAAAAACAGATCTATGACGGAAAAAGCACTACCCCCAAGTTATCCCAAAATGCCTTCTTAGCAAGTCAGATCTAGCTACAATTTCACCGAAAATACATAAGAAAAAGCAAATGTTGAACTATGGATTCACATAAGAACTCCAAAAAAAATAAAAAACCTACACACACTACGGTTCAGATCACAAATCCCACCGAAAAAAATCAACGCTCCGCCAATCACAGAATAACTACTCGTCGCCGTGTTCATGAGATAGCTAAGAGCTACATACAGTTCATATCACAAATCACAACCAAAATTCCTCGAAAAATACACACAAAAAAACTACACCCATCTGACCAAATCCCGCTGCCCAATATCCAGCAAATCAGAGAACTACTTACCGTCAGCTTCAAGATAGCTCAGATCTACGTACTACAAATGGTGATTCAAAGTCACCTCTTTGGAAGCAAGAGCAAAGCTTGATGGGAAAAATAGCTAGGAGCCCAGGATGCTCGCTATCGCCAGCCTCACCTGACAGCTCGTCCAACCTGAAATGACATGACGAAGCAGTGGACGGTGGAGTAATCAATGGGCACAGGATAAAAAAAATAGACTTAATTCAAACACGTTGGTTCCCCTTCCATCTGCGCACGAATCTCAAAATACACATATGGTCGGCTCAGAAAATTGCCTGCACGCAATCACGGGCGCAGGCGCCTGTGAAGAAGCAAAACTGTATAAGAATCACGACGCCTCCACAATCTCCACGCCCCGCGCGCCGCCGTCCCCTACCTTCCTTCCTTCCTTCACTTTCAGTAGCCGGGGTGATCCGATCCCGACCATCTCCATTGCCCGAGCTCGATAGCCTGCTAGACCGAACACCGTATGGATCAAGAGCTGGTGGCGGCGGCGGTGGCGGAGCTCCGGGCGAGCTTCGCGGCGGGGCGGACGCGGCCGGCGGAGTGGCGGGCGGCGCAGCTGCGCGGGGTGCTGAGGACGGCGGCGGAGAGGGAGGGCGAGATATGCGGCGCACTCGCCGCCGACCTCGCCAAGCACCCCTCCGAGTCCTACGTCCAGGAAGTACGTGCCCGCCCTCGTGGTCGTACATAGCATCCATGATCCATCCATCAGCTTCGATCGGTTCATTCATGGCGTTTCAATCTTGCATATATTATTTTATTTTTTTTATTTTCCCTTGAACTTCAGCTGCTGCTTTTGCTTGCATGGTTTGATCGACTGTAGTTGATCATGCAATGGTGCTATAGCTAGGATGTTAGCTTGCAAGCCTTTATGCATGTATTTATGAAAAAAAAGGAAATAAACAAGTGCGTGTGTGTTAAAAACATAGTAGATAGAAAAAGATCTACATGTACACGCCGCAATTATGTGTTTCTGCATGAGTGCTCTTGTATTAGAATATTAGTTCGTTAATTTGCAAATATTTGATCTTTAACTAGATTATTGACTGTTTTGTATTAGATTGGCACAACTCTAAATTATTTGTAATTTTTATTCTTCATCTGCTGCACAGTTTGCAGCTTGGTTGATGAGTATATACAAAGTCGGCTGGTGCTAGTTCTATTGTTTAAGAAATGGAACAAATTAATTAATGAAGAATCACAATTTATATATTTTTCATTCATGGGTATGCTTAGGTCATTGATTAACTTTAATTTATCCCCATCAACTTTCATGAATCATGACTTAAATTTTCGTTAAGTTTAAGCTTTATAGGGATTTGAAAATTTATATACAAACACTTCTACTCTGTTCATAATACTCATAAGCACGCATACGCTGATGGATGTTATATATCCATCTAATTATAATTTGTGTCGCAGATATCTCTGGTCAAGACATCATGCAGATTTGCATTGAAGAATCTGAAGAAATGGATGAAACCCGAGAAGGTAACTCAAATGACTCACAAAAAATTCTGAACGCTAAACAAACCCAATTCAGCTATAACCCAAGTATATTCAGACTTTGACTCGTAATTAAACTATTATATTTTTTTGTAGTATAATAATAATATAAGATTATAGAAGCTAGCTCTTTTTTTTGGAACAAATATGTTTTTCATGAACATATTAATCCGAACTTGTGTGCTATGCGACAATTAGAGGGTGTTTTAGGCCTTTGTGAACATATTAATTCCAAAATGGGTCCTTCGATGAACAAGAGGAGTCAAGATTCAAGAAGGATGACGTGGGGGTAATGGTGCTGCACATCACCAATTATAACTGTACCGTGATCATAGTGAAGCATGACACTGTGGCCATACGGCCTTTTTCTGTAGCGTACAGCAAATTCCTTTAGAACGACAAGTATAACCATGTTTCGTTGTTAAATTAGCCTAGCTGCCTGTGCAGTTGTTCCAAAGAACGCGTCAGATTATTCTCCATTATAGTTCTCCCGCCCCTCTTTCAAAAAAAAAAAAAGATCATTCTCCATTATTAAATAGTCATGGAAGAATTTATAAATAAACAACGACAAATCATGCAAACAGACAGACTGTCTCTATCATCTCTAGTGTTGGGTAGGGCCGTATATGCATGTTGGGGAGTGACACGGATCAATTTGAAATGAAAGATTGAGATCGAGTCTAAACATCAATATCTGTTTTATACTGTAGGAGAGTTATTTTAGCAATTGATCCCACCAACAATCTTCAATCCCATAAACAACGAAACAAGAATGGAGGTAGCCGCTCCGGCCAATGGTGGAGCTCCGACGACCCTAGGTTCTTGACCGGGCTTCTAACCTGCTAAGCTATTGAGCCCCACATAATTGCATAGAAAAATTAGTCCATATCTTGGACGTGGATGACCCAAAATGGACAAAGCTGAGAGTGTCAGTTTGGTTTATGCCCAGCCTCCCCAAAATTCCTGGCTCCGCCACTAACTCCGGCAAGGACACACACCATCCCCTCGCCACCCGTCGCTTCGACGACCGTGCCAACACTCGTCTCGTCCCCCGCCACCACAGCGGCCGAGGTTCCCCGTTCCGTGACTTGCTTCGCTGGAGGCCGGCCGCGCCCACCCCACCCCTTTTTATCACCCCTGCCTTCCTCCGCTTCATCCGCTGCTAGCGTTGGTGCTCGTCTCCGCTGGAGCCTAGTCACCAATGACGAAGACGGTGGCGCTAGACCCTCCTCCGCCATTACTCCATCTACCGTCGTCCCAATCGCCTCCACCTTTACTGCACTCTGCCCCTGCTTCTCTCCTCTTGCCACCTTGATGGCTCTCCTCCCCCGAAAGATATCAAATCGATTGGAAGGCTAGAACGGTCAACTCATGTCTAAAGGCAGAAGATTAACCTCGAAAAGTTCGCTCGCGCCCTTCGTCTGGGAGCAGGTCTACGCCATGCATTTGGATCCCGCTGCCCCTCATCAAGTGATCTGGAAATTCAATATTCACTGGGGATGGCGTCTTCTCGGTTAAATCATCTTACGAGCTCTAATGGGTGGGGAGTCTCACCTCCCCCTTGCACTCTCTGATTCGAAAGTCTCAGGCTCATGTCAAATGTAGTGGACGTCTATGTCCTTATAGTGGACGTCTTTCTCCGACGCCAACTGCTACTTCTGCCCTTTATGTCGTAGAAACCTTGTAGAAACCTTGAAACCAGTTTCCACCTATTTCCGGAGTGCAGCTTCAGCAATTGGGCTTGGCAATCAGATCCACCAAATCAACTTCATCGACCGATGGACCCTCGACATTAATTCAGCATCAACTCTCGTGTTGGTGCCAATTCCAGGGGTCATATGGAACATCTAGCTCGAGCGTAGGGACAAAATTCTCCGTAACATCGAACGGTCACCGGAGATATTCGTCAACCAAATCATCGATGACTTCGACCTTTTCCTATAAGCCCTTACCCTAACATCAACTTAGGCCAGTTGGAGTGCATTTGGACTTTGTAATATAAGGCCTTATCCTACACCATTTTGCGCATTGCAGTCACTTTGATACATGATTTTTCTTTTGTAAACCCTCTTACTTTTGAATAGGATGGCAACTCTCGTGTCTTTTACTTTTCAAAAAAGTCGAGGTAATCCACTCTAATGCTAGGATAATGGTTTTATTGGTTTTCGCCTTTATTACTTTTGAATAGATGGCAACTCTTCCACTTTCCTATAAGGCCTTACCCTAACATCAACTTAGGCAGGCTGGAGTGCATTTGGACTTTGCAATATAAGGCCTTATCCTACACCATTTTGCGCACTGCGGTCACTTGGATCCGTGATTTTTCTTTTGTAAACCCTCTTACTTTTGAATAGATGGCAACTCTCGTGTCTTTTACTTTTAAAAAAGTTGAGGTAATCCACTCTAATGTTAAGATAATGGTTTTATTGGTTTCCGCCTTTATTACTTTTGAATAGATGGCAAGTCTTGTGTCTTTTCTTTTTTAAAAAAAGTCGTAGGTAATCCACTGTAATGCTAAGATAACGAGCAAGTTGGCCCGCACATTTGTGCGGCTAGATTTAAAGTTTATCTCTTATATTAGAGATTATATTTATCTTTTTTATCTGATTTGGTGGACGTCAATTGAACTGTTATCTTGTGCCATCATATAGAGTTTATCTCTAACTCATAATCTTTTTAAGGGTAATTTTCAACTCATAATCTATCTCCAATATATAAGATGAGATTTATCTTTTTTTATCTGATTTGATGAATAACAATTGAACGATTATCTGATTTGATGGATAAGTAGATAGATTCTAAAAGATTTTTTTGTAGCCAACGAAGACAAAGCTTATCATGCTACGTTTATTTGGTCGTGCGTGAACCATGCATGTGGCTCGTTGATTATGGTCGGCCTAGGCTCGGATCAAACAGGACGTTGTGGAACTCGTTCGCATTGCATATATGGTCCTTTTTCGAACGAACACGGCACGTTGTGGTGATCATTTTTTAATATCCACTAAATCTACAACTCATAATCTATCTCTAATATATCAGAGTATATCTCTAATATATTAGTTTCAGTAGTTATTTATTTTTTTTTTCAATATTGACCGTTAGATTTACATAATGGTATCCATATTGAATGATGTAGATTTTTTCTTTTTCTATGATTAACATGAGAATTTCTACTATTTTTCGATTAACGTGGAAATTTCTAGGATTTTAGCATTATTGTGGTGGCTCCATTTAACTCCACTTTATATAATTTGGGAATTTATAGGATTCTAGGATTACTGTGGTGGCTCCGTTTAACTTTGCTTAGATAGATAGATCGATCATGGTTTTATTGGTTTCCGTCCAACCAACCCCCCAACGTTTATCTTGTAATTGACCTTTTTTAACCAGATTTATCTGAACAAGACAGAGACATGCATAGAGCTCGCGACAATTTAATTGATAATATATATGATGTATTCAAGTCGACCTAGCTAATTTATCTGCACGTACGGCTGGCGCCTGACTGCATGCTTTGCCATGTTTCGTTCGATATATATGATCATCAGATCCCTGCTTCGATGACGACGTTTCCATCGACGGCGAGGATCGCGGCGGAGCCCCTCGGCGTCGTGCTCGTCATCTCTGCCTGGAACTACCCGTTCTGTAAGTTGATCGCCGCCAATCCGACATGATGCATACTCATATATAAATGCTAGCTGACTCGTCTTCCCGTTTAGTTAATCGGTGACTAGTTTTGCTACAACTAAAACGAAGCCAAGTACGTCCGTGCTGTCCAGAAATTGAATTAGTTAAGCAACTAAGTTTAGATCAAGATGCAGGAGGAGAAAAAAAAACTGAGTTTATGTTTTGTGGGCCAAGAAACTAGAAAAGCAAGGTATGACATAATTTTGGCGTGAACCAGAAGTTGAATAATCAACAAGACGTGCTAATAGCTAGTTTTTTGGCACGTTTAGGTAGTGAAACTAAATTGTGTGCCATTGGACGTGACAAGATAAATCGATCGATCGAGGGAGTTGCATTCGTCTCTTTTTATGTTAATATGCATGCACCCTCATCAACTCCTGGCGCATGGGATTAATGTGAATGTTGTTGTATGGCTGGGCTGGTGTAGTGCCAGGCCAGCAACACGTACAGTGAAGATCGATCAATATCTGAGCGTTGGAGATCGAAGGCAAGGGGACCTGCCCGTTGCTGTGTCACCTTCTGTCATGGACTGAAGTGGAGTGCGATTCAGTCATGAACATCGGATCGATCGGAAAATGCAATCGGCAAGAAGAATCAGAGAGAGCAGAGCACGAGAGAGAAGAACAGAGAGAAGAACAGAGAGGCGATCGGAAGGAGCAGGTAGGATTGATGGTTGTTAGAGAATCGTTATACAGCCTGTCCTGTGTCGGACGAAGAACAGTGCATATATACCCGAGCCCAAGAGTCTGACTCACGGCTCCCATGCACACACAAGCGCTCAGCGCCACCCAAAGCCGCGCAGGGCTCACTCAACAGGCATGACATCTTCCCCCCCTTGAGACCCGCCATGACCCCATGCGGGTGCGTCTGGAAATCGTTCCTTCACTACATTGTAGTTCTCCCAAGTCGCTGCTGTTGCTGGAAGACCGGACCAACGCACCAAAACTTGAGTCAACACAGCATTGCCTCGCTTCACCATACGACGATCAACAATTTCCTCCGGTTGAGTATCCTGAATGTCTAATTCCAACTGATGTGGAAGTTCAGCTGAGACCGGTCTGAAATCCGGCACAAATTGCTTCAACTGAGAGACATGAAAAACAGGGTGAACTGCACTTCCTTCCGGCAATTGCAGTTTGTATGCCACTTGTCCAATGCGTTGTAATATAATATAAGGTCCATAGTACTTGTAAGCAAGCTTTGGAACTAGGCGATGCACCACAGATTGTTGAACATATGGCTGAAGTTTCAGAAAAACAGAGTCGCCCACCTGAAACTCTCTGAAACTGCGATGTTTGTCAGCCATATGCTTCATATATTGCTGTGCCCTTTGTAATTGCTCTTGTAGTAACGCAGTATCATGCTGCCTCTGTATCAAAAATTCCTGCACATCAGAATGAGCATGTTCTGTATTGTCCGGTATAAACCCCAAATTAGCATCTACTCCATATAGAGCTTTGAATGGTGTTGTTTGCAATGATTGATGAAATGTTGTATTATACCAAAACTCAGCCATAGGTAACCAAGACAACCACTTCTTCGGTGTTAGCTGAGAAGCACAGCGCAAATACAACTCAATGCATTGATTCAATCTTTCGGTCTGACCATCTGTCTGGGGATGGTAAGCACTACTCATCTGTAATTTGATCCCCATCATCTGAAACAATCCCTTCCAAAATATACTAGTAAAGATCTTATCTCGATCAGAAACGATGGAACTAGGAATGCCATGCAGTTTAACAATGTTGGAGACAAACATTTGAGCCACCTGCTTTGTTGTGAAAGGATGCTTCAAGGGAATTAAGTGACAGAACTTGGTAAAACGATCCACAACCACCATAATCACTGTAAAACCCTCAGCAAGAGGTAACCCCTCAATAAAATCCATACTGATGTTTTGCCATGGACCAGTAGGAATTGGCATAGGATTGAGAAGCCCTGGGTATTTAACCTGTTCGTGTTTGGCCTGCTGACAAACAACACATTGTCGGACAAATTCCTGAACGTCCTGTTTAATACCTTGCCAAGCAAACAACTTGTTTATGCGTTGATAAGTGGCTTGCATCCCAGAATGGCCGCCCATAGCACTGTTATGAAGCGAATCCATAATTTTGGTATGCAGGCCTGAATTGGCTCCAACCCAAATCTTCCCCTTATACCTGATCAGTCCTCCTTGCAATGTATAACAAGGATTCTCAGCTTGCCCAAGTGTTAACTGAGACAATAAGGTCTGAGCAAAAGGATCAACCACATAAGAGTTAAGGACCTCTTGAATCCATTGTGGCTGCCCTCCTGAAATGGCATGGACCGAAAGAGAATGATCCCTCCGAGACAATGCATCAGCTACTATATTGTCTTTCCCTTTCTTATACTGAATATTAAACTGAAAACCCATCAACTTAGTCATAGCTTTCTTTTGCAAATCAGATGCTAGATCCTGATCCTTAAGATGACACAAGCTTTGATGATCTGTTCTAATTATAAAAGGACCTCGCATGAGATAAGACCTCCATTTTTCAACAGCCATCATCACAGCCAAAAATTCCTTTTCATATATAGAGAGCTGCTGGTTTTTTGGACCCAATGGTTTGCTATAAAAAGCAATAGGATGGCCTTCCTGGCTTAAAACTGCCCCTACATCGATGCCACAAGCATCAGTCTCCAGCACGAATTGCTTGCTGAAATCAGGCAAGGCAAGGACTGGGGTACTACTCATAGCTTGTTTTAATAAATCAAATGCCATTTGAGCCTCTGAAGACCACTGGAAAGCATTCTTCTGCAATAAATTGTTCAGTGGACGAGCCAAAATGCCATAGTTTCTCACAAATTTTCGATAGTAACCAGTTAAGCCCAAAAAGCCTTTTAATTGAGTAACATTTGTTGGAACGGGCCACTGTAACATCGCTTGAGTCTTAGATGAATCCGTGGACACTCCTTTAGAAGAGATAATATGACCCAAATACTCAATAGTGTCTGTAGCAAATGTGCACTTAGACGGTTTCAGAAATAATTGATGCTGCTGCAAAACCACAAAAACTTGGCGGAGATGTGTGAGATGATCAAGCAGATTCCTGCTATATATGAGTATGTCATCCATAAAAACCAGAACAAACTTCCGAAGAAATGGGGCAAAAATGGAATTCATAAGGCATTGAAAAGTTGCTGGGGCATTGGTAAGCCCAAAAGGCATGACCCGAAACTGATAAAGACCTTGATGTGTCTTAAAAGCAGTTTTAGGCTCATCTGATTGAACTAATCTGATCTGATGGTAGCCAGACCGAAGATCTAACTTGGAAAATAGCTTTGCTCCAGCTAATTCATCTAGTAATTCGTCAATAACTGGCATAGGAAACTTGGATTTGATGGTAATATCATTCAATTTCCTATAATCGACACAAAATCGCCAAGAGCCATCCTTCTTCTTAACCAACAGCACTGGTGAAGCAAAAAGGCTTAAACTCTGTACAATAGTTCCTTTTGACAGCATCTCTTTAACTTGTTTCTCAATCTCATCCTTCTGATGAGGAGAATATCGATATGGTCTAGAATTGACTGGTACAGCCTGAGGTACCAAAGAAATAGCATGATCATAAGTCCTGTGAGGTGGTAGTGCTTGGGAGTCTTGAAAAATATCCTGGAACTCATCGAGTAATTGCTGTATAGCTAAACTTTGTGATGGCTGGTCAGTTTGTTTTATAGGAAACACCGGTTCCAGAACCACAGCTGCCCACACTTCATTTCCTTTGAACCACTTGGTCAGTGTGTTCAATTGTATTTCAGACAACAAATCATCAGATTGATTACGCATCCCCGGAGCACTATCTCCTTTCCATTGTCTTGAAACTTGAGCCATTTCTCCCGCCAATGACATGTCATTTGGCCCATTTGCTCCAACCAATCCATACCCAAAATAGCATCATAACCCCCCAAGTCCAGAACTCGCATATCATGCTGGAATGTGTGACCTTGGACCCACCAAGTCAACTGAGGAACACAAGCTGAGCAATGAAGCATACCACCCCCAGCCACTTTCACTGCTACTTGCTGAATTGGAATAGTTGGGCAATGCAACAACTTAACCAGATTGGTGTCAACAAATGAGTGAGAGCTTCCAGAATCAATGAGAATCACCATAGCTTTGCTACCTGTCAATGCTCTAATTCGAATAGTAGCATTGGAATGAGACCCTGCCATAGCTTGAATGGAAACATGCAACTCCTCTTCCTGAAGCTCTTCAGTGACCACTGCATCCAATACCTCATCAGATAATATCTCCACTGAATGCATAGCTTTGAGTTGGCCCCCTGCGATCTGTTGACAGTGATGCTGTGGTGAATAAGGCTCTCCACATTTAAAGCATAGCCCCTGAGCCTTCCTATACTCTTTTAATTGCCTTGCTTTCCACAGTTCGCCTTTATCCCCATTCTGTTTCCCTGCAAAATCAGATTTATAGGAAGTATAAACACTTCTGTTCAGTCCTTGTTTAGGAGAAATTCTCCGATTCCTTTCGATAATCTTTTCTTGCAGGGTGGCTATATTCATAGCATGAGAAAGAGAATTGGGCATGCACTTCGACAGTGGCTCGTAATTCCTCTTTGAGTCCCAACATAAACTGGTTGATTAGCACCATCTCACTGATACCTTCCTCATACATGCGAATCTGATATACCAAGCTTTCAAACTGGGCCTTATATTCCTCCACATCCCCATGTTGTTTCAGTGTCAACAACTCCCTTGTTCTATCCCTATATGTGGTGCCCTCAAATTCAATGAGCACCTCCTGTTTAAACTGTGACCATTGCCAACCTGTCGTATAAGAACCCTGAGCCTCAAACCAATACGCAGCCCTATCCATCAAATGCACTACAGCAGCTGATACTTTGAAATTGTCAGGGATTTGATAAAGTGCAAAAAATCGTTCACACTTTTGCACCCAAATGCGTGCATCCTTGCCATCAAACTTAGGAAAATCCATTTTAGGCATCCATGTTCTCTTCTGCTCATGATCTGACCCCTTATGTGGAAGTCCTCCACCAGAGTCGAAATCGTCAATAGTCTCCAAATTACTCCTCCGAGTAGGAAATGGTGTTGATCTGTACACCCCTTGTCCTGAGAAATCCCCAATCGGGCGAGCTGATTCACGCTGAATACCATGCTGTGTACCCAGAGTAGCCCCTTCTTTCCCTTTGTTGAGATTCGCAACATCCATCTGTAGCTTGGCGATAGACCCCATCGAGAGATCAACCTTCATCTGAACTTTCTCCACCAACTCCTTTTGTGATTCCATCTTGATATCCAGCGCTGCAAATTGATCTCCCAAATCCTTTTGCATTGCTTGCCACTGGTTACGCCATTCGCCTTGCAAAAACTCCTGCAAACTCTCCATCTCTGCTTATCAACCACGATCGCAAGCTTGATTCCACCCTGAATTGCTCCTCCCCAAGTTCACCGAACCTCGAGTATAGGAATTTTACGGCTATCACCGGAGCGACCGCCAACCTGCCTCTCGGAAAAATTTTACCGACAAACCGAGAGAATTTTGGAGCAAAACACGGATCGGACTAGCTCTGATACCAAGTGTCATGGACTGAAGTGGAGTGCGATTCAGTCATGAACATCGGATCGATCGGAAAATGCAATCGGCAAGAAGAATCAGAGAGAGCAGAGCACGAGAGAGAAGAACAGAGAGAAGAACAGAGAGAAGAACAGAGAGGCGATCGGAAGGAGCAGGTAGGATTGATGGTTGTTAGAGAATCGTTATACAGCCTGTCCTGTGTCGGACGAAGAACAGTGCATATATACCCGAGCCCAAGAGTCTGACTCACAGGTCCCATGCACACACAAGCGCTCAGCGCCACCCAAAGCCGCGCAGGGCTCACTCAACAGGCATGACACCTTCTTGTTGGTGAACATTGGACGAGTGATGGGCGGCACTGTTGGTCTGTTAATGATCGCTTGCGCCTGGAGAGTTCAGTTTTAGCTCACGAACGGCCGGCCACATCGATCATCTCTCTCTATCTTCCCTTCTCACACGTACAAGGCGGAACTGCCCTCTCCGATACGCTTCCATCAACGGCACCTGTGGCATGCATCTTTCATGGAATTTAGTTTGTTGCATGTACTGGAATTCTGTAGCTTGCACTTGGCACACGCATCAAGGCATGGGGTGTGTACTCTGAATTGACCGGCCAGTCAGGGATCAGGCGGCGTGGCGTTTCTCTAGGGATGGCATGTTCTCAGTCATGTCGGCTTATGCTCCCCAAATGCATCGGCAACACAAGCAATCTGTTTAACCCATCATCTGAAAAGTCTTGAGTTCTCCTAAAGTACAAATTCTTCGTATGACTGATTCCGCATGGTAGGATTCTGAGGGTCGATGCCTTTCTTCACTGACAACTACCAAACTGCTAATTTTGTCCTATATGTTATCGCAACCTCGAACACACAATGCACCTTTTCTACAGTGCTAAGTCAACATCGTCATTGGACACATGCTATCAGATTTTGGATAAACATTAACGTCCTCAACCCCACCGTTAGGCCCAATTGCTTTTGCTTCTCTCAGTGGTGGTTGGACAACATCCTACACACCTCTGCATATTTTGGACGAGCCAACTTCGTTATCTTAGACGTCATTTGAAACCTATAGCTCGAGAGGAACTCTCGGGTTTTTCGCTAGTCTGAACGTCATTTCTCAGTCATGTTATTTCTCAGTCATGTTGAAGTTTATTAAAGACGACCTCTGTTTATGGGAGTCGAGTCGGCCAGTGCTAATCTCATACGTAAATTAGTGGTTTTGTAGTTTTTTCCCCAATTGGCCTCTGTGAACCGTGCTCGTGCTTAAAATTCCCCCCATACTCCTGCACTGTACTCAATTTTTTTTTCTCAATATAGAACATGTGAACTTATATACTCCGGAATTACCGAAATTTCGGTCCATCCCCAGCTTTGTGATTGCGCAAAAACTGATAAATGCACCAGTGCTGTCCATCGATCCGGTCATCGGAGCAATCGCCGCCGGCAACGCCGTCGTGCTGAAGCCGTCGGAGGTGGCGCCGGCCACGTCGTCGCTGCTCGCGGATCGCGGAGTTTCTGCTGCGCTACGTCGACGGCTCCTGCGTCAGGGTCGTCGAGGGCGGCGTCCCCGAAACGGCCGCGCTCCTGGAGCAGAAGTGGGACAAGATCTTCTACACAGGTCTGAGATCTGAATCCCTGCCTGCCATTGATGGGGCTCGAAGCTCCTTCGTCTTCCATGGCTCCATCGAGAGCCTCTTAACCTCCATGTAAGGCGGCACAGTGATCTCTCTGAATTGGCAGATTTTTCTTGCCAAAAAGATCCCATTTTTTGTTAGCTTATGCTCATATAAAACGATTGTTTTTTAGAAAACCATTAAAAAATGTTTAAATGTAGTGGTCACAGTTTCGGGCTGAGATTAGGTCCAACTGTGGTCTGATGGCGTGATTTGGGGCCATTAGCGAGAGAGGTACAATCTTGAAAATAATAAATAAATAAATAAATGATGCGATGTCTATTCCTGTAGAATGATTAAAAATATAGGCTATTTAGAAAACCATATTAACAACTAATCTTCTTACTCTTTTTTAAGGTTGCTGCTAAGAGGATAGCTGCAGGCAAGTGGGGTTGCAACAATGGGCAGGCTTGCATTGCCCCTGATTTCATTATAACCACCAAATCATTTGCTCCAAAGCTGGTACACCAGTAACCATGCAGCGTTACACACTGAAATATACTTCCAAGAATTTGCAGGGTTTGCTAATTGTGATGTGATTCTTGGATTGGGGAAATTGATAGCTGGAATCTCTGAAGAAAGTTTTGGTCAAGTTCTATGGGAAGGACCCATTGCAATCGACAGACTTGTCGCGCATCGCAAACTCGAACCATTTCAACAGATTGAAAGGCCTGATGGATGAAGAGATGGTCACCGACAAGATTGTGTTTGGTGGGCAGACAGATGAACATCAGCTGTGAGTGAACTCTACAGTTTAGCCCTGCAGATTGTTTTCTGAATCACGTGTTTGGCAGCTCTGCTCAAATCCATTGCTCATCGCTTTGCAGAAAAATTGCCCCTACAATCTTGCTCGATGTGCCTCTTGACTCAGCGATCATGAAGGAGGAAATATTTGGCCCCTTGCTTCCTATCATAACGGTTAGAGCTAATCCTCTAAATCACAACCTAGTCATTTGCTAAATTCACATGTTTCTTTTGACCTAGATGGGCCAGTAAAGATTGAACATTGTTGGCTTTGTTGATACATGGTGTGCATCTCAATCACTGTGACTGTGACTGTGTTTTAGGTTGACAAGATACATGAGAGTTTTGCTCTAATCAACTCTATGACCAAGCCCCTTGCAGCCTACATTTTCACCAATGACAGCAGGCTCCAGAAACAGTTCGACAGAAGCGTCTCTGCAGGAGGAATGCTAGTGAACGACACCAGCATACATGTAATCAACATATAACACTAAATTGCCTCTAATTTGTTTCTTATTAACCAGTGAAATGTTCAACAGAGTGAATTTGATTTGTTTCAAATATTGCAGCTGGCCAATCCATACCTGCCGTTTGGAGGAGTTGGGGAGAGCGGCATGGTCGCCTACCATGGGAAGTTCAGCTTTGATGCTTTCAGCCACAAGAAGTCTCTCCTGGTTCGCAGCTTCGGCGGTGAGGCGAAGGCCAGGTATCCGCCATACATGCCCACGAAGACCAAGATCCTCAAAGGCGTGTTCAAGGGCAACCCAGTAGCCATGATTCAGGCTATCTTGGGGTGCCCAAGAGGGAAATGAGCATCTCTTCAGCATAGCATGGTTAACGCAAGGTGTATGCAAGATGTAGATATACACGTCTTCTCAATGCAGGGGAGTATATATCAGGTGCAATCAGGCTTCCGGTGCAATCACCGTGCAACCCAACTAACAAAAGTCATGAAAAAATCTAAAAAAAATATTGCACAATAATTGCATCGGAAGCTTGATTGCACCTGATATGTACTCCAATGCAGGGACCATTCTAGTGCCATTGTGAGGGCATACCGCATACACATGCACCGTAAGATTTGCAACAGTAACTTGGCACAAATTATGACTATTACGTGATGTTAGGAATAGGATGTGGAACAATAAAATGTGCATTAATTATTCATGGAGTTCAACCCATGGGAAAGAAGAAGACATTTTCTATGTACCAAACAAAAGTTAAAACTATGATAGCGAGTTGAATACAATTATACTCCAAGAAATCACGAAACAACAACACCTATATCTGTTTTGTATTTTGATCAATCAAGCATCATACAAGGTCCCAGTATTGTACATGTAACAAATGTTTGATACTGGAATTGTCCAACGATGCTTTTATTTCCAGTGATGGTGCACACGACTCAAAATAGAGCATCTGGGGCACAGTTTTTGTCTATCATGCTCAAGGCTCTATGAGCATACACTTCAAAAATAGTGGCAAGAAATAAGACCTAATCTTGTTCACTCACTGAAACGCAGTTCCTCAGCAGCTCAGGTCAGCTAGTCAAGTGGTATACCCTGCATCGTTTAAATGGTACGCATGTCAGCATGGCCTTTCTACATTATTTTTTTTCTACCAACCAAAAATGAAACTTTCTGATCTCAAAAAAGAGAAGTTTCTTAAGCGTGTCTACCTTTGGAGGATCAAATTTTGCCCCTAGATTGCTCAATTTAGCATGAGCTTCAGCGTAGTCTTCAAAAAACACATCCTGATCCTCCGCATACTTCTCAGCATAGATCTTCAAGTATAGTTCAGAGGATTAGCTAAGATATGCAGTTTTGTCAAATATGAGAATCATCACTAACCTTGAATGATGAATCCTCAAAAAGCACAGCATCAGTAGGCAAAACTAGAAGGTCCTCGTCTCGTCGTTCTTTCACGTCCTGAATTTGCGTACACGTGTTTTGTAACTGTGCTCCATGATTGCATTAACGTATATAGCATATAGTAATTTACACCTCTTACCTTGAAATAGCTGTTATCAAACTTGAGCCACTGAGATGTCCAAGACTGTCCCCCAGGTGCACCAGGGCCATTTTTCTGGCAAGCGAGGCACAAAAATCAATGTGATATATGGCACATCATTCATGACATTCTTCAGAGAGAATTTTTGATGTTGCACATGCTATTGCTAAATGCTAAGTACAACCCTTGTAAAAACTAAAAACAGATAAACTCTGTTGTTGTATAAATTTGTGATGATGAAAAGAATACTGTGCATTCACAATTGAAGGTGCATCATAATATAGCTAGATGTCACTTGAATTGTAGAACAATCGAGTGTATCTTGTGTTTTGTTCTTGTGAAACATTGAAATATTTTGAATAATTTCTGTTCTGAAATAAAATGAATGCCTTATGAACAACCGCCACAAACTAGGGATCGAAAATGGTGTTTGAAGAGGTGTGTATGCAAGGTCAGCCAGTACTTTCCAGAAAACAGCCAAAACAAGCACAAAATGAGTCACTAAGGCATCTTTAAAATTACAAGTTAATTTCCTAAAAAAAAAAAGCTAATATAAAAGGTAAATTTTGAAAGAACATGCAAATACTCTTAAGAATGAGTCATCAACTAAGGTGTCTTTAAAATTAGAACAATAAACTAAACCAGTAATTATCATACAGTGTATTTTGTTTCTGGTTTACCCCAGCCGCTACGCTCTGGTTTTGCACGTCCAAGTGTATGTGCTCCTGATAATGCAACGATTTCCTAAAAATGACAGTAAAAAAGGAAAGATAGATGTCACGAGCACATCCAGAATTATGTTGTATTGAATAACTGAATGTTGAAGTACAGCAGTCTGCATGCACCTTATCATTTAGGCCCATTCTGTAAAATACTTCTCGCAGATGGTCGGCAGGTGAAGGTGGGCCAGCAGCTGAAAGGGTAGTAAACTGGAATTGTAAGCATGCAGGACAGAGGTATACCCTATAGTGAATACTATGATTTCCAACACTGAATAGAATATCAGCAACTCATTGAATAGAATAACCCAACACCTGACCATGTTGCAATGTTGACAAATTGGTTGTGAATTTGAAGTCTGGATTTGCCACCCTACTAGTTGGAACTTAAAAAATTGTCACATGTCTCACTGGCATGTGGGTTCTGGAGCCACAGGCCATGAGAGAACAGGTGGCAAATCCCAAAATAACAACGCACATTCTGATTTGCTATTTTTTTTTATTTTATCACCAAAATGTGAGCACAGGCATAATTCAATTTTGCGCTGATGGTGCAGCTTTCCACTATCCTGTGCCTCCTGTTACACCATGGGCACTTCCACACTTGGCAGTTAGACCTATCTGTCTTTTCACATTTTGCACAACCATACTATAGACCTTGCAAAAGTAATTTTGTGATAACTTGTGGACCACATAACCCCTTCCAGGTCTTTAGACCATTTTCTGTTTCATATTTACTAACTAAAGATGCATGCACAATTGCACATATACTATCTTAGCTCTTAAGTCTTAACCATATCAAAAAAGTTGATTTGGAGGAAATAAAAGGAACCTAATGAACTCTTGTAGGAATAACATACAGATATTTCGAACTAATAAGAAGGAGATATTTCAAGAAAATAAATTCCTGATGATCGAAATACACTAGCATAAAAACTAGCAGGAAAAGTGTTCCACTGTATTTGTATCCTCCACTGTTAATGTTAGTTTGACATCAATATATTCTAGTGATGTTTTGCTCTGATGCACCAAAGTTACATCAATATCCTTAACTAGCATCTTGGCTTGAAGTAGATATGTGATATATCCATATGAAGTTCAGATGCATATGGTGGTGTGATTAAATTCTGCATGTTTAAAATCAAATATAGTTTACTATAGACGAACAATGAAGTTTCGTTGTATACTCCAATTGTTGTCATGAAAGTTCAGTGTACTAATATTTTTATTTTATTAACCTAGGAGAGAAAAGTAGAATGGTGAACAACACGGTATGAGTTTGTATAGCCTATCAATGTTTTAATCAGTGGGTAAGCTGAAAAATTGGCACAACAATTCAAGGTTGCAATATACTGATTCATTACTTCCATGATTCCATCACAGAACAATTATTGCAATATAATGCACAAATTAATATCCAATGGAACTAAAGGTGCAGGACGATTACTATGCACTAGATGCTGAATCAGATATTGGCTAAATTGTCATATGGAGTGAGCTGGGCCAAGGAATCTAGTTACTAACCAGGGAGTCTGCCCTCTGGTGGGCATTGTTCAGGGGTAGCAACATCAACCCTTCCATAGATCATGGGGATTTTGGGGCCACCAGCTTCCTAAAATATGTGAAAATCAAAAAGGTCACATCGCTGTTAATCTAGAAGGGCTATTAAAATTATCACCAAAAGTTGAAGCGCAATGAAGGACCTCAATGGCTGTAGCACTGGCAAGCTGAAACAGGTCAGCATAAGTTACACCTGCATATTTGTCCTTGATGGGTTGGATCAGCTTCAGAGCATTGACAAGACCTACAATAATTTTTTTTTAAGAATCATCCATTATCATGAAACAAAAATAAGCAATGGAGGAGAAATAGTACCAGCATTAGCCGCATGCTTTAACTCAATTTCAAATCTCAGGCTACCATTAGCTCCACCACACTTGGGCCATTCACTAATGTTCTTGTCATAAGTACCAGCATCATGCCAACCCAACCGGACCTGAAACCAAGAGGAACTCAGCAGACAGATCATAAAAGGCATCTGGAGGCTGTTAACTTGAGCATAGGACATGTCACATGTTAGAGACTGACTGGTGAACCTACAACACCAGTATCTTCTCACAGCATAATCTTCTACAAATAGCAAGGAAATGCCATAATCTGCCAGTTCACTAAACATACAGCAACCCATCTTGTGGTACTAATTCTTTTGTTGAAATGAAAATTTCTTGACAGCTACAGAGACAAGTTAACTCCCGAATCCAATCATTTCTCCGCTCGAGCTCGATAAACTTACAATTTTTCCATAAAAGGGCAAGGTTGTGTGCAGAATACCACTATACCAGGATGGGATGGCAAGATGTGGCCTTGAGCAGCTGCTTGACGTCCTCCCGGGCGCTCCTCAGCTCGGCCGCCGCATCCCACGTCGCCGCAGAGCTCAGCGGACGGCGCCCAAGCTCCTTCGCCGGGAAAGCAAAGTGCGTGACCACCTCGAATCCAACCAAATAACCGACGCATCGACATGGAAAACGGGCGAGGAGACGGCGCGTCATACCTGGCATGCGAGGAGGAGGCCGCGGAGAGGGTGGAGGGTAGAACCCCGGGAGAGTCCGCGGCGGAGGAGGTGGTGGGCGGCCATGTCGGCGCCGGCGGCGGGGGAGAGGAAGGGGTTTAGGAGCGGCTCTTGGTTCGTTCGTTGCGGGCGAAATGGGGGAGAAGTGGACCAATAGGAAGATTTTATTATTTGCTGCTCGAGAAATGAATGGAAAAAAAACTGTTTGTCGGCCCAGTGACAGACTCACGGGCCGCCCGGCAGTCCGCCCTAGCCCGTCTTGGCCCAATTGTTTTTAGAGAAAAAAATAACATTTTAAAAAAGAGAGATGGGATTGAACGATAGGCTTACTTGCTCATTTGCTTATCTGTTTGAAAAACACAAATATCTTATTTTTTAAAACTGCTTTTCCTTTAATCTGTCTAAAAACTCTAAAACAAGTTAAATGAAATGAATTAATTGCTTTGAAAATAAAGTGTTTGCGATTAAAAAAGTAGATGAACAAATAAGTCGAAAAGAGCAGCCCAAACATGACGAGAATCATGATGGCCCGTTTGTGGTAGTATCTGTTTACCATGGGTAGCGGCTAGAGTTCGAGGGTGTGTTTAATTGATTGTACAGAGCTGGATGAAACGAAATTACACGAAATTGTTTGACCAAAATAGTTGTATCATGTCGTATAACATAAACATAAATAAGAAATATTTCCTAAATTTGAACCATCATGTACCATCTCATACAATCTCATCCCACCAACCAAACTCATGGACAAGGAGCCGTATTATCCCATCCCACCAACCCAACGCCTAAACCATGTATTGTACCATTTCATACAACTTCATTCAACTAACTAAAGCACACCCCTTATTTACACACGGCTCGCTGGATACCCATTAAATCTTTTAAACGAGCGAGGTGCAAACCCTTTCGGGGCAACGGTTCTAATCAAAATATGATCTGACACTTGCCTTGACCTAACAACCGTAAGATCATCATTGAACCACCAAGACTATCCCCACCACATCTAACCCGAGTTACATAAACTAGGATCACCACCGACCGTGAGTGGTAGTATCTATTCACCATGCTACAGTAGCGATTAGAGTTGTGATTTACACATGACTAGTTGGATAACCATATATTAGATCTTTTTTTAAACGAGCGAGGTGGAAACAGCTCGTTGAGGCACCGGTTCTAATTAAATTATGATCCGACACTTGCCCTGGCCTAACAACCATAAGATCATCATCGAACTGCACCACATCTAACCCAAGCTACCTAAACTAGTGACCCTTAATCCGTGTCTTATTCCTTCTGCTCTCCTAAACCCTAGTTGCCACAAGTCGTCTCCACTCTACTCCCTATCTCTCTCTACAACAAACATTAATCAACGACACCATCCTCCATTATTTCAAGTATCTTTCCTGTAGCGATGCCTCCTCATGTATTGCAACATCCCAAAATTTTAAAACCAATTTAGCATGTTAATTAATTTCTGAAAAGGCATAAATTAAAAATGTTAACCAATTATTATTTATTACATCTTGGCATCATCATCATTGCATGCATTGCATTTAAATTGGAAAATTGATTTAAACTCGTCAAATCATGCAGCCTTGGTGGAGAAATTTTATAATTTGATTAATGTGAATATTATATTTTCTTAAAGCCAATTCCCAAATAGAATTATTTGGAAGTGTATTAATGAATTTTGAGAAACAAAACTATATTCCCTAAAGTGTTAGTGTATTTAAAATTTATTCAAAAATAGTTTCCAGGGGAAAACCAGATAATATTTTATTTCCTTCCCCGGCCGAACCGGCCCAGCTCTCTCTCACTTTTCCCTCTCCCTTCCCCGTTCCTCTTTTCTCCTCTCTGGATGGGCCGCAGCCGCGCCAGGCGCACTCCGCCCCTCTCTTTTCCTCTGTTGGGCCGCAGCTGCCACGCCAGCCCAATTCGCCGCTGCCTCTTCCCTTTCCCCTGCGCGCCATGGAGCCACCGCCAGGTGGGCCCGCCCTGTCAGTCCCTTCTCCCTCTGTTTTCTTCTTCTCTGCAGCACCGCTGTTCGCTGTGCTGCCGTTGTTCGTCCTCTTTCCCCGGGGCCTCGGTGGCTCTCCTCCCCATGCAATGCTCGCCCCTACACTCTTCCGCCGGACCCCTCTCCGTCCCCTACCCTTGCTTGTCTTATCACCGGCCAACCACCTCGGTACCATCGTGTTCGAGCATTCACTCACGGCACCGGTCGGATTCGGGGCCTGCGATTGCCTAACCGCGCGTCGCGTCAAAGATGTCCCCGGGGAGCTCGCCTATAAATGAGGTACTGCTTACCTCTCTGCCCTTGCTTTGCGCCACCGCAACGGATGTACACCCGAGCCGGTGCGTTGCCCCTCCTCTCCGCGTCGCCGCCGTTTACTCTGTTGTTTCACCGCGATTTTCCGCGCCAACCTCATCGTGCATTTGGCGCAGGTCGTTCCCGTGGAGCTCGCGCCGTTGTTTTGGAGCCGGGTGGTCCGCGCTCGTGTTCCCGAGCTCACGCCGTCGCCGCCGCCGTGGTCTCGCCGCCTGGCCGTCTTGATTCGTTCCGGTGAGCTCACCAATCACTTTCTCCCTCTCTGTTGTTGCTTGCGACCGAAGGGGATTGAGTTATGGCCCTGTCTTTCGGCGCCGCGAACACCGTGAGATCCCGCCGCCGTGTCCCATTGCGCCGCCGCCTCAGCACATTTCCGGCGTTGCTGAGACCTCTATTGTGTTTGCCTCGCCCGATACCCGCTTCGCGCGCAGCCGTTCGAGCTCTAGTGACCGGAGCCGTCGCCGCCGTCGGTAGCATCGCCGCCGGAGCGGTACCTCCCCTGTTTCGTTCCCCTTCGGTGCCTGCGCAGAGACGCCGACATGTGGGGTCAAGGGAGGGCCCCGCCGGTTAGTGCGCAAGTCGCTCTCTCCCGCCGCTCAGCGCCGTGATGCGCCTCGGGTTGGGCTTAGGGGTGGCAACGGGGCGGGTCCCTGCCAAGATGGCCTCCCCGCCCCCGTCCCCATCAAGCCAACACTTCCCCGTTCCCCATCCCCGTCCCCGGTCTCGGGGGAAGATCCTCCCCGTCCCCGTCCCCGTTCGGGTGGCGGAGACCCGACGGGGTTCTCATACCCGCCACCACCGGACTCGCCATTGCCTTGCCGCCGGCTCCCGCGTCGGCCGCCGCTGCTCCGTCTGCGTCGCCGGAGGCTCCCGTGTCGTCGTGCTTGCTCCCATGCCGCCGCCGCTGCTCCCGCCCGCCGCCGCTTTGCTCTGCGACGCTGTACACGCCGACTCTGACGCTTGCTGCCACCGCTGCTCCAAAGACGGCCGCCGCTGCTCTCAAGGCCTCCTCCCGACGACGGGGTGCCATGGCACTCACCACCGCCGCCGCCGCCCGATGGAGTGAGCAAGGTGTGGAGGTGAGTGTATTAGGGTAAATGGAGATGAGAGGGTGGAGTGGCTAAGTGGAGGGGGGCTGGGGCTGGGTGATTCGATTGGGCCACGGGATGTCAGGCCCATCTGGCTATTTGAGTGGATGTCAATTGCTATTTCCCATCTTGGACCGGTGGAGTGTATGGGCCGGATCAAATAAAACATTATTTTCGGGTCTAGGCCGGGTCCCCGCGGGGTGAAAATTTACCCGTCCCCGTCCCCGTCCCCGCGAGACACGACGGGGGAATGGTTTCCCCCATTTTCATCCCCGTGGGGGATGAATTCTCCCCGTACCCGTCCCCTAATAAGGGAATTTCCCGCCGGGGATCGGGGAATGGGGCCCCATTGCCACCCCTAGTTGGCTGGTCAGCCGAGCCGGCCCAGTTCCGAAAGGCCTTCGGCCCTTTTCTCCTATTATTTCTTTTCTTTTCATCTTATTGCAGTTCCCCAAATCATTTTATTAAAAATAGCGGTTGAGCTGTAAACATTCTGTAAAAATCTGTGCAAATGCTTTGCTAGTTTCTGGACTTAAGAAAATGTTATATATATGCATGCTATTCATATAGAATTCATTTTTGATTAAAATCGATAGCTCTAGGTGCATTATTTCATGTGATGGTTAAAGTTTTTGCTGCATACCTTGTGAATAAAAGGGCATAAAAAATTTCCTTGAAGGCTGCTGGTCAGTAGAAGGCCATAGTTAGCTTGCCATGCATGCTGTTTAATTTATTATTGCGTTCATGACTTGGGCATTGCATCATTTCATAGGCCATTGTCATAATCTTTCTTTCAAATAGAAAGGCATAAAAATAGGGTTTGCTGCATGTTCTTAAAAACAGCATGGCATGAAATATTTTGCTGATGTGTGTTGTATTGTTTTGCATATGCGTGTGCGCGTTTAGGAGGCCAAGCCCCCGAAGACCCGATCGGCGACGTCCCCTTCGTTTTCCCCGGAACCGATCAAGGCAAGTCCCCCTTTGATCATATTGTGAAGCCATTTTCGGTTATTTAGAAAATATTTACTAGACTTGAAAATATGCATGCTAATTTAAAAATGATAAATGTCGTATTTCTTAGACTTAGATATCATGCCGAATAGAAAGGTAAGAAATATGGTAGGATTAAACGTAAGGCTAAAATATAAATTGCTCATATTTATATACTCGTTGTGGTAGGATAAATGCTTAAAATCATTTATGCGGAATGATTCAACCATTTGTGTGAAATGAGAATATTGTTGAGAAATGTTTGGGAAAGGGTGATTTAAAGGTAGCGCATCAAGGGTGATGCTCAGTAGGAAATGATTTTCCTCTTACCCCTAAAACTTTTCGACTAGGGAGATATTTTGTCGGTTGGTGCAGTGTGGCACCGTTTTGGAAACTGGGCTAAAATATCAACTATCTCCTAGTCTAAGGACTGCTCATCCTATGATCCTATGAACTGAGCCATAACAGTACGACCTCGAGCCCTGGTATGGGACGGGCCCGATCGTTGGCCCTCGTGGTTGGCGGTCTTGTGGCGAAACACCGTCTGGGTGCGTAGCCTCTCGAGGGTAAGGCGTACCCACTCTGCAGAGTTAAAACTATCATGATAGCCGTGCTCGCGGTTATGAGCGCGCGAAGGGACTGATTATAGGTAGCTTCTTCATTTTAAAACCAATTTGGAAAAGGGTTTTGAGCAAAGGATTTGAGATGAGTAAGGATTTGAGAAGGATTTCGTTTGAGCTAGGTGCCACCGGCGATATTTCGGATTGGGTGACGGCCTACCGGAAAGTGTCGCGTGGAATGGACCTAGCCGTTTTGAGAAAAGAAAATGAGAAATGATTTCGTTCTCGCTATGGCACTGAGGCCAAGTGGCGAGAACCGTTTGAGAAGAGCCCAAAGAAAATGATTAAGATTTATTGTTTCTAAATTGCTTTGCCAAAACTAGGCTAATAAATGCATTTCCGTAAAATATCCTAAGCTCTCCTTGTTCTAAACCACATTTGCATAATTCCGGACTTGCGAGTACAATTTGCACTCACCCTCTTTTTCTCCCTTCTCTTTTCAAAACTTCAACAGCTGGTCCATCCGAGTATGGCCCGTCTTCCGATGAGGAGGACCCAGACTACGTCGAGGAAGCGTTTTCCGATGAAGAATATAAAGACTAGGGTTGCGCGTTCCTACAGTCTTCGTGCCTGTGGGATGAATAAAATTCTAGATGTTGTATTAGGTCTGTATCGTTGTGTACTCTGATTTGCGGCCTGCGAGCCGTTGTATGTGTTGTTTGTACTGGACTATGTTTTCGCTTGTAATAATAAAATCGTTGGCAATGTTCCGTTTCTGTATATCTGTGTGTACAGTCATGATTCTTGGGACTAGTACGTGTTTACGCAGGTGGAATCCGATCTTGTAAATCGGATGCCGACATGTATAGTGTGCCTCCTCCCCTAATGATGGGAACACCCTTTACTTTCCCCTTTAGCCCTTCGACCTGTCAGCTTATTCAGTCCACTCAAATGGTCAGACAATAACAAACCATTAGTTTGTAGTTTGTGTTTTGCTTGGTTCATTAATTGGTACCTCTTGTGCCCGTTCACTCGGCAATGGCCATTCTAGAGTTCTTTGCAAGGCACCTTTCTCGATCGCATGCTTACTCTAAGAGCATCCCCATCTGCCTCATCAAATCGGTCTGCACTTCAAATTTTTTCAAATTCCGCAGGAGGGAAGCTGCAGCCAAGGAAGAGGCAGAGCACTGGACAGTTCAAAAATAGAATTACTGTAGCGATAGAGGCTCATTTGATGCCCCTGCTGGGGATGCTCTAATTAACCAATGAACGATCATTGATCACTTCCATAGGAAGCTACTGCTTCACAGTATGCATGGGAAAGTGCATCGTGGTTCGTGACCATCAAACGCCTACGTTCATGAAAAAGCAACTTCCCTTGCACGCGTCAACGCCCACAGCAAGTCAATGCTCCTTCAACAAGCAAACCTTGCACATTCATACGGTCATACAATACCTGTACATGCTTGCTCTGTTCTTTTTTGTTTGACGCTTTTAACTTTTGATACATCTTTGATCATTCGTCTTATTCAAAAAAGTTATATAAATATTATTTATTTTTTTGTGATTTGTTTTGATTATAAGGGTACATCAAGCATTACTTATTTTTTTTACATGTTTACACTAAATTTTTTAATAAGATGAATGGTCAAAGATGTGTTCAAAAGTCAAAGACGTCAAAAATAAAAAAATAGAGGGAGTATTACGCAATCGAGGAAGGACGTATGCCGAGAAGGATATATATATGAGGATCATATTTTGTCTCTTCATTTGCGGTTAGTGGAAAAGCAGAAACGGAGAAACCTCATCGTGTTCATGTGTTTGGTTGCACTTGCATACACAAGGTTAAACATGCATCTGACATAGTAGCTGGAATAATGGACCAACAGTCACGGCTAAAGATAAGGCTTTTAGTCCTGGTTCTCTCAACCGGTTCTCTCCCCGGTTGAGAGAACCGGGACTATAGTCCCCATGAGGTTTAGAAAAATATCCAAAAAAATATGGGAGCATCTGATATATTCGAACCTAGGACCTCCTGATGTGACTCTCCACTCACCCCTCTAACTAACCAACCCACCCACTCACCCACCAACGCGTCTTGATTAGACTAGGATATATATTTCTGTAAAGTATGTTGAAACGTGACTTTATTCCGGATTCGTAACACGAAACGGGACTAATGTGTACTCATGTCAGCTGGCTACCTGCATGCTAAAGGACAGGTTAGTCTCGGTTCATATCACGAATCGGGACTAATGTGAGCGACGAACCGGTAATAAAGCCTTGGAGCCATCAGTCTCGATTCATGTTTAACTGGGACTAATAAGTCGGTATGGAAGGTTGTTTCTCTAGTAGTGAGTTTTTTTAAGCGACTTGGATAGTCTGGTCAAGTGTTCAACTTGTGTGCAAATACTTTGAGAAACGGTTTCAAGGGGCAAAAAAGATTATACCTAACATAGGAACAGTTCATGGCTCACCACCTACACACCCCCTTATCTTTATTATTAAAATGTCTCTAGTGTGGTGGTTCATGTTTCGCTGAAATTACCTACCGATCCATTTTGTCGTATAACAATCAATCTTGTCCGCTAAAGTGCCATTGGTTGCAATAAATTTATCTTATACAATAAAATTACTCGTCATACCATCAATTAAAGTAGGTGTACATCGAGAAAACACGAACCATTTCGCTCTACATGCATGAAGGATAAAATTGACACTCGCATTGCGCGCGCGTGATAAACCGAAGGCTTATGACCCATTCTCTTATAGCTAGTCTCAACAATATAATTTAGATTTTCTCGTAACGTGCATCAAGAAGACACTCTAGTTCAATAGCTTATGTTATAAAATGAAGTGTTGTAGTTTAATCCATTTGAAAATAGAATAAGGCATGTTCATTTATATTCCAAAATCCTGATCAACTTATATAATTTCAATTTATTTTAATTCAAAATCTAAATCACCTAGACGAACGAAAAATAAAACATGGCAAGATCAAAGGGTCCTTTGATTTTGGAACAGATGGGATTGATGGAGGGGATATCACATGGTGCTACTGTTGTGCAATGATAGATGATTTAAAGCGCAACTAGTCTCAGAACATATCTAATGCTAGTCCCAATTGATGGTCAAGACCCAAATATTTTAGGGTTGTAAATAGTGAATTTAGTTGCAAATAGTAAAATTCGGAGCTAGGACTAGTTTTTAGGGCCAGCGGACATGCACAATCTTTATTGGGCCTAACTTAGGTCGGCCCGTACACTATTTAGCCACTATCTACACCATTATTTTCACTATTCATCTTTTTTCCCCTTCTATTTTATTTGCTAGTATTAGGTCGGTCTAAATAAGGCTACATCATTGATGCCCTAAGGCCATCTTCTAACCTAGGATTACCCAAGCTACCAGACACTATTCAATCACTGTTTACATCTCCTTTTCACTATTCATCTATATTTTCATCTCTTTTATTATATCTACTATGATGCTAGCTAGAACAGTCTTAAGTTAGGCTTCATTTGTGATGTCCTATGTTATCGTAGCGGAGCTAAATGTTAGCATTGATATGGATGAAAAGAATGAGAGCAGTTGCATGGCAGTCGTCTGACCATGCGCCTCCCTCGGCCTGGCCATCGGCGAGCATGCGGTGAGGCGCAGGCGACTGTACGCAAGCAAAGCAGGAAAAAAAAGGACCACAAAGATATTCAAGCAAAAATAAAAACAGAAACCATAATTTGATTTTCCCATGTCATAAAAAAAAAAGCATCTCTTGCGCATGGACGAAGGTGGAGGTGATGGCGCCACAAACCCCGGAGGGCGGTGTTCGTGGTCACTGATCACCCCACTTTCTCCTCACTTCCCGCCAAATCCTCCCTTCTGCACCACCCAAAGCAGCTCGCCCAGTTAAGATCAATCCAATTAAAGATTCATCAGGAGGAGGAAGAGAGGCTTGCGTGCGTGCATTGCATGCAAGGTCGATCGATTGCTTGTTCTTGGGAAATCGAAAGGGTTTCTTTAGATTTGATTTTCATACTGCCATATTGGCCTCTTTGTCGGTGGCTACCTCACCTCTTCAAGCAGACAGTGGCAGCATATATTTGGCAAGGAGGCGTTGATCTTCGCCATCAACCATTTGCATGCGTATTAATCGTGTTCATCCAGCTGGTGCGTTTCGTTCGATATTACCAGCATTTTTGCAACATTTCGGTGATTGTTTGTAGCTTAGATGATGAACTAATTGCGAGGGATTTTGTTTTGGTTTGGATGTAATTTGCAATCGGTTCATATATACGTGCTTGCTGTTTGAATCTGCAGAGTGTGAACCTGCTGCATGAGGTAGCTGGAAGAAGAAAGGTAGGGAAAAGATGCCGCTGTTCGATCGGGATCGGTACCAGAGGCTGGATGCCGGCGGCGGCGGCGGAGCGCGGAGGCCGGCGTCGTACTGCTCGACGACCACCGTCGTCGTGTTCGTGGCTCTCTGCCTCGTCGCGGCCTGGATGATGGCGTCGTCCAGCAACGAGGTCCCCATCAGCGTGTCGCCGGACAACAAGTCCGCGGCCAAGCAGGACATGTCCGTCGACTTCACCGGCAGCGTCGATGGAGGACGCGAGGGCGGCGGCGGCGACGCGCTACCGGCGACAGAGGAGGCCAAGGACACCGGAAAGAATTACGAAGGCGCCGGCGATACGCCGGAGACGAGGGACGACGCGGCGGGCACCGGCAGGAAAGGCGACGATGCCGGCGACACGCCGCAGACGAGGGACGCCGGCAAGAAGGACGAAGGCGCCGGCGATGCACCGGAGAAGACGGACGGCGAGGAGGGCGCCGGCAAGAAAGACGACGACGCTGCCGGTGATACGCCGCAGTCGACGGACGACGACGCCAACCAGAGCGGCGGCGCGTTCGTCGACGGCGAGGCGCCACCGAAAAACCAGACTTTCTCCGACGAGAACGGAAGGACGGAGGGCGGCGAAGTGATGAAGCCGGAGGACCCCGACAAGAAAGCCGAGAAGATTGCGGAGGAGGCGGCGAGCGGCGGCCAGGTTGACAATAACGCCATGGAGGCGCCGAAAGACACGAAGGACGTCGGCGACCAGGACGACAGGAACGCCGACAAGGCGTCCGTCGCCGACACGAAGGAGACCGGCGGCCAGGGTGAGAAGAACGCCGATGAGGGCGACGGCGAACTAAAGATAACGGCGGCCTTCGATGACAAAAGCAGCAATCCGGACGGCGTGCAGCCGGTTAAAGAAGACGGCTACGCCGGGGAGAACAACACAAAAGAAGCCGCCGGCGTCGGCCAGGACGGCGACAAGGTGCGAGCCAACGACGATGACACCGCCGGCGTCCAGAACGACGCGCTCAAGGTCGCGACGAACAGTAACAGCACCAACGAAGAGAAGAAACCGTCAGAGGCTGGCAACGACGGCGACGCGCCCAAGGTCGCGACGAACAGTAACAGCACCGACGAAGAGCAGAAACCGTCAGAGGCCGGCGACGGCGGCGTGGCGGCGAAGGCGGCGGCGGAGCTTCTGCCGAGCGGGCAGGCGGAGCTGCTGAGCGAGACGGCGGCGCAGAACGGCTCGTTCCCGACGCAGGCGACGGAGTCGAGCGAGGAGAAGGCGTCGCAGGCGAGGAGCAAAATCGCCGGCGGCGACGGCGAGACGACAGCGGAGGCGGTGCACGCCTGGAAGCTCTGCAACGTGAGCGCCGGCGCGGACTACATCCCGTGCCTGGACAACGAGGCGGCCATCAAGGCGCTGCATAGCACGAAGCACTACGAGCACCGGGAGCGGCACTGCCCCGCCGCCGCGCCGGCGTGCCTGGTGCCGCTGCCGGCGGGGTACCGGCGGCCGATCCCGTGGCCGCACAGCCGGGACAAGATCTGGTACCACAACGTCCCGCACACGAAGCTGGCGTCGTACAAGGGGCACCAGAACTGGGTGAAGGTCTCCGGCGAGCACCTCGCCTTCCCCGGCGGCGGCACGCAGTTCACCCACGGCGCGAGGCACTACATCGAGGTGATCGAGGCGGCGCTGCCGGCGGTGGCGTGGGGGCGGCGCAGCCGCGTCGTGCTCGACGTCGGCTGCGGCGTCGCCAGCTTCGGCGGCTACCTCTTCGACAGCGGCGCGCTCACCATGTCGCTGGCGCCCAAGGACGAGCACGAGGCGCAGGTGCAGTTCGCGCTCGAGCGAGGGATCCCGGCCATCTCAGCAGTCATGGGCACCGCGCGGCTACCCTTCCCCGGCGGCGCCTTCGACGTCGTGCACTGCGCGCGCTGCCGCGTGCCGTGGCAGGTCGACGGCGGCCGGCTGCTGCTCGAGGTGAACCGCCTCCTCCGCCCCGGCGGCCTCTTCATCTGGTCCGCCACGCCCGTCTACCGCAAGGTCCCCGAAGACGTCGAGATCTGGCACGGTGAGTGACACTCTTCCTTCCTCCAATGGAAGTTCCTTCCACCCTCGCGTCTCAACGGCTAATCTTCTTGGTGGTTCTTGCCGGTGGCAGCCATGGCTGCACTCACCAAGTCCATGTGCTGGGAGATCGTGAAGAAGACGAGCGACACCGTCGACCAGACCGCCATGGTCATCTTCCAGAAACCGTCGAGCAACGACTGCTACGACAAGAGGCGGCGGCCAGAGCCGCCGCTATGCGAGGCCACGGACGATCCCAACGCCGCATGGTACAAACTACACGAACCCTCGCCGATCGCCATGATCGGAACGTCTTCCCGCTCCGGAGCTCTTGAACTAGTTTGATGATCGTTGCCGTCGCTGACGTTGATGCGCCGCTCGCCTGCAGGAACATCACCCTGCAGTCGTGCATGCACAGAGTGGCCACGGACGCCACCGCCCGCGGCGCGCGGTGGCCGGAGCAGTGGCCGGAGAGGTTGACGAAGGCCCCCCACTGGCTGAGCCCCAGCCAGGTCGGCGTCTACGGCAAGCCCGCGCCGGGGGACTTCGCCGCGGACTCCGACCACTGGGCCAAGGCCGTCAACAACTCGTACCTCGCCGGCGTGGGCGTCGACTGGCAGAACGTGAGGAACGTCATGGACATGAGAGCCGTCTACGGAGGGTAAGACAGAGCAGAAGCCACCACCACCACCACCATCCAGCAAGCTCCTTGCATCGCCATGATCGCTCACCGGTGCTAACCAATCTCCCCGATCAGATTCGCGGCGGCGCTGAGGGAGATGAAGGTCTGGGTGATGAACGTCGTGACGGTCGACTCGCCGGACACGCTGCCGATCATCTACGACCGCGGGCTGTTCGGGATCTACCACGACTGGTGCGAGTCCTTCAGCACGTACCCGAGATCGTACGACCTCCTCCACGCCGACCACCTCTTCTCCAAGCTCAAGAACAGGTCGCCATGAACACACAACATATATTGCTCGATCGATCAGCTCAGTGCTCTGCTCGCTCAGCTTAATTTAGCTCGCAGTGCTGATCAGCCATGGCGTCCCTGCAGGTGCGAGCTGCTGCCGGTGATCGCCGAGGTGGACCGGATCCTGCGGCCGGAGGGGAAGCTGATCGTCCGCGACAGCGTGGAGACGGTGGAGGAGGTTGGGAGGATGGTGAGGGGGTTGCACTGGGCGGTCGGGATGACCGTGTCCAAGAAGGGGGAGGGGCTGCTCTGCGTCACCAAGACGACGTGGCGGCCCACGGAAGTGGAGACGCTGAGCTAGCATAACATCGATGCGGTCAAGTCTTCCCTACTCCCTCGCTACACACCAGAGAGTACGGCTGTTTGTGCCTAATCGCAATAATTAACAGAAGTTAGCATGTAATAGATGATAGTACTATAGTACTCCCTTTGTTTTTTTTGTTTGACGCCTTTAACTTTTTGATACGTTTTTGACCATTCGTCTATAGATTACATATACAACGCGTTAGCGTCGAACGATCTCCGTGCGACGCATGGCATCATTCAGAGCCGTCCGATCGCTCGTCCAAACAAATCCAGCCATCCATATTAAACCAATCGTCAAAAGCATTTTGCTGCCTACTTGAGTAACACGTCGCACGCCTTGGCAAGTTAGCTAGACGAGCTAGCGTTCGCCCAGGAGACCGGGGGTCGAATCCCTGCTCCGCCATTTTCCAATGCCTCTCGCTCGCCTGCACGCTGCATGCTACTGCCTCTCGCCTTGCTACTACTGCCTAAGTTCCCCAGTTTTTTTATTCCATAATTTGCTTAATTCATGTTTGTGAATCCTACAGTTCTTGAAATTCTTAATTTTAATTCGAAAACACTTGTGGTTGGTCGACCGGCGCGTCCAGACACGCGCGCAGACGCGGCCCAGCCCACATGAGACAGTGGAAGGCCACGCTGCAGCCATCAAGGTGGGTTCCACAAACATTTTTTTTTCTTTTCATGGCCATAAATTTTGACTGGCTGCTCTAATCCACAAACCGTTTGCACTAACGTGTTCCTCGTATTTTTACAAACAAAACAAGATGTATGTTGCAATATAAATCCACAAACTTACCTGGTGAAACTTGGGTTTCGTCTATTGAAACTTGGGTTTCATACTCGTTAAACTTTGCCAAACTGTCAAGTTTCAACAGGTTTCATACAAGTTTCTTCAAGTTTCATCAAGTTTCAACAGGTTTCATCCAAGTTTCATCAGGTTACATCGAAGTTTCATCCAAGTTTCATCAGATTTCATCAGCACACGGCCAAGTTTTATCAGCACACGTCCAAGTTTCGCTAGTATAGGTGTAAGTTTCATAAGTGCCTTCTCCTAGGTTCACATAAAAAAATAAAAAAGTGGAAAAAAATCAAAAAATTTAAAAAGTATTTAAAATGGGTTGCTCTCGATTTTAGAAGAATTATGAAATTTATTCCACACATTTTGAATACTGACTGAATTTTATACAAAAATCAGAAGTTTAATTGAAAATTTGATCAACTGCACGGCTAACTACTCCGCGCTCACGCGGGAGCGCAAGACGCGCTTGGATCGCTGCAGTGTGCGGCGATCAAAGTGACGGCGCTGGTCCGGCTGGCGCGTCCGACCGGACGTCCGACGCCTGGCGCTCGCCATTTTAATTTTCAAAATCCCTACCTGAATTCGAACTAAAATTTCAATATCTTCTAAACTCCCTTCAATTTATTTTCAAATTTTAAATTCGTTGATATTCAATTTTAAAACTTCGAACCCCTAAAATATGAATTTTAGAAAGAATGAAGAGAGAGGGGATCAAGTGGGGGAAATTTAGTCTAGCAGCGTAAATAAATCCATAAATTTACATGTTACTCAAATGCAATCAAAATTTTATAGTAAGGGTCCACAAATGTATTTAAGCATTACAAATGTTAAATTTTCCTATATCAGTTAGTAAATAATACAAATAAAAAGTCTTTGAAATATAGAACTATAGTTCAAGAGCGCGTATTCATGAAGATGTCCAAAAAACTAGCTTTTTTTAAACATTTACGATATACAAATGGTTATATTACGAAATAATTCATTCTTTTTTATTGTAACTTTTAAGGCCACTTACAAAATTCTGGAAAAAAAAGCTTTGCAAAAGGCATTGTAATATCATGATAATGACATATAAATTTTTTTCGAAATGATCAACTAATTTCAAAAAAAAATGGAAACAACAAACAAAAGATGTAATGATTTTTTATTAGTTTGTTTTGTGATACATCTTTATTTGCTCATATATAAGAGGGCTTGCAGTGGCGCGCTGCGAACGCGCTAACCCTGCTGGTGTATATATATGGATAACTCATATAGCCTTTTCTTAAAAAAGGCTTGCAATACTCTAAGGTAAGATTGTAAATGAGCCAAGCTTGACCAAGCCTGGCCTGTCACACTCAAGCTCAACTTGAGCTAAACTCGAATCAAGACCCAAGCTTAGAGACAGGCTCGAACTCGATCAACAAAGCTCGAGTGCTCGAGCTCGTCACATCTAGCTTGATAAGATACAAATTTAGTTAAAAATGCAAAACTCGAGTAGGTTCGAACATAACTCGATAAACTTGGTAAAATATGATTATATTGAGGTAAAAAATGAAGCTTGAATATAATAGATGAAGCTCTAGTAGGTTGAATGAAACTCGAACTCAAGTGTAATCAATAAAATATAGTTTTATTTGGAATATTGAGTTTTTGAACATGCTCAACAAAACTTGAGTAGACTCGAGTCAAGCTCGAGCTTGGCTTGTTTAACTTTCTTACCAAGCCTAGAGCGAGCCTAGTTCGAATAGCATGCGAGCTTCGAGTTTTTTTTTAAAGCAAGGCTATAAATCACATTTTTTGCAATGATGTCCAAATAAAGCTATAAAAGAGCTATCGTGAAAGCTACCCTATATAGCATATAATATAAAATACTTGGGTAATTAGTCATATCCAGCAAATCAAGAAACATACACGTTAATTTTATACGCAGGGAGTAGTATTGGTCTTTTTTAAAAAAATAATACGCCCTACAAATGAGAACGGAGGGAGTAAGTCATTGTAGTTTAATGTATGTCCACATGACCAAAACTAATATAATTAATATGTGCAATAAGTGATTGCAATCTATTCTTCCGTGCATTCATTATAGATAAAATTCTCTAAGTGATCATTTATTAGTTCTATGTTAATAGTATAATCACTTTGAGGTTAGATATGTAATAATGAATTAGAGCATAACAAAAAAACACAACTGTTGGTTTGTTTTTCAAAGCAAATTTTAAAGAAAAAAGTTCATTTTACATACTTGAACTATAAACAAAGTTCACTTAACCCTCCAAACTATAAAATGATCTATTTCACATACCTCAACTTTTAAAACAAGAACAAACATCAACATATGGTGGTTTTAAAGTTGGTTTTTCTGTTTTTCTAATTTTAAAAAAATTTACAACCTCAAATTATTAATAAATTCAAAATAAGTCCAATGAACCTCTTAAACATCAAATAAAATCATAAACAAATTGATATTTTCAATAAAAAAATTTAATATTCTTTTACAGTTTTAAGGTTCATTCATATTTTTAAAAATTAATTCAGAAGTGGATCGAATTGTGGTATCCTTTTTATCGTTGCTTAAAAAATTAATTAAGAAGTGTACAATGGAGTTATTCAAATTATAAATGGCAAAACCACCCTTAAAACCACCATATGTTGATGTTTGCTCTGATTTTTATAGTTGAGGTGTGTGAAATAGACCATTTTATAGTTTTGGGGTTAAGTGTACTTCGTCGATAGTTCATATATGTAAATATGGACTTAAAAGTAGCATAGCATAGCAATGATGTAGCGGCTATAGATAGCAGAATTAGTGGTTAATTTAGCGATTATAGTGGTGTTCACGAAATTTTAGTTCTTAGTGTACCGTTTTAAGTTCGAAAATGTTACAGCGGTGCTATGCGGAGCTATGGCGGCTATGGTACTCGGCGAGCCCGGACCCATGGAGCAAGCTGGCGCGGCTTATGGGCAAGTGGGTCAACTTGCAGGGGCATATTGGGAAAATCATTGAAGACGAAACTCTCCTTCCTCTTCGACTTGCTAAATTTTGCTCGTCACCATTAGATAAAAAACCAGTGCTGCCAGGAGGTCCAACTCCAACCCCTCCCCCCTTCCCCTCGGATTTAAATTTAGCAAAGGTAAAAAATTTATTCTCGACCGAAATTGCCAGATTTCGTGAAATTTTGGCGAAAGAAAAATAGAGATTTTAAATTTTAAATAAAAAGTATGAAAAATAGCAAACCAAGGAGTCAAATCATGCACCTCGTGTTTGGTTTACCATTGTAAGGATCCTAGGCCGAGAGGGGGGGTGAATCGGCTCTTTTCAAATTTTACTTCTATCAATTCGCTTGTTTAGTTAGTCAAATTAGAAACCCAAGCTATCGACAGATTTAGAGTCTAATCACGAAAGCGTTCACAAGCAAGCACAAGCGACTACTAGGAGGCTCGATGGCACTCACATGCATTCGATTAATTCAATGTGAGGAAGTAAATGGGTGAGACGAGGAGACGCAAACCGAGTTGTTTACCGAAGTTCGGTGCTCAACACATGAGCACCTCGTCGCCTCCGCTGAGGAAACTTCTCACAGAGAAGTCGGGACCCTTTCGCCCCTAGCCCTCAATCCACTCGTGGTAGCTCTTTACCAACACATGGTAGGCGAGCTCCAAACCTTCACACGGAGGCGAGTTCCCTCACACGCGAGAGTTCTCACACCCACGGCGCCGACACACGGCACCGACCACCGACACACGGTGGGTTTCACCTCAACACATGAGGTACCCCCATCACATGGAGGATTTGGATCCGACACACGGACACCTTGGCACCTCCGACACACGAAGATGGCCGCCGACACATGGCGGATTTTGCACACCCCGACGAACGGAGAGGAAGCACCGTGGGAAGCACAGTGACCTTCACGAAGAAGGGTTTGCTTGCGGTACGCTTGATGAAGCTCGGTGAAGACGACGTCTCCCGGTAGTAAGGATCCCAAGAGCACAAATACCGGAAGACACTCACTCAACCCTCATCCCATCATGGAGGAAGGCAAGGCAACCATGGAGAGGGCACAAACCTTGGAGACGACGAGGAGGAGGCTAGGGGGAGTGCTCTCTTCTTCTTCCTCACTCTCTCCCTCAATCTCACAAGCACATGGAACCCTAGAAGGAGGTGGGAACCATGGGAGGAGCTCTCTTGGTGGCTAGGACAAGAGGTGGCTGCTTAATGGCTTCCAAAGAGTTCAAAGCAATCAAATGAGACTAGAAGCTATAGCCCTCCTAACACAAGCTCATGGCTTCCAATTGCATGATATATTGAGTTAAGCATAAGTTGAGCTAGTGACAAAATGAACATATGCTATAGCTATCAAAATCAAGTGATGAACATCTAGGTAATGAATAGCACTTAGTATAACAAGCAAGGCACCTAAATGCTCAAACTGGCTTCAAAAGATTTGCAATAAATGACATAGCCACGCGACCAACTCAGGCAATGTTTGACTTATCTAAGATGTTTAACTCATTTCTCGATTTGCAGAATCGTGCCTCATCGAGTGGCTTGGTGAATATGTCGGCAAGCTGGTCCTCTGTCCGCACGTGCTCAAGCACAATGTCGCTCTTTGTCACATGATCCTGAAGGAAATGGTGACAGACATCAATGTGCTTGGTTCGTGAGTGTTGGACCGGGTTGCACGCTATCTTCACCGCGCTCTCATTGTCGCATAGGAGAGGCACATGGTCAAGTTTAAGCCCAAAGTCAAACAGTGATTGTGTCAAGTAAAGCAATTGTGCACAGCAACTCCCTGCCGCTATATACTCGGTCCTCACCAGAGATTGCGCCATGGAATTCTGCTTTTTGACGCCCATGATACAAGACACCTACCCAAAAAGTGACATGCCCGGAAGTGCTTTTTATGATCGATCTTGCACCGGCATAAGTGAGTCAGAATAGCCTAGGAGCTCAAACCGCGCACCCTTCGGGAACCAAAGACCTATGCTAGGTGTGTGTTTCAGGTATCGAAGGATTCGTTTCACAGCAGTCATATGCATTTCTCTAGGGGAGGCTTGAAATCTAGCGCACATGCACACACTAAACATGATGTCCGGCCTAGATGCAGTCAAATAGAGCAAAGCACCAATCATGGAACGGTAAAGCTTTTGGTCGACATATTTACCTTCTTTGTCGAGGTCGAGGTGGCAGTTCGTTCCCATCGGTGTCCGGATTGGCGTGCAGTCATCCATGTTGAAGCGCTTGAGCAAGTCGTGGATGTACTTCTCTTGGCATATGAATGTCCCGGTCTTGAGTTGCTTGATTTGAAATCCTAAGAAAAAGTTCAACTCTCCCATCATCGACATCTCGAACTCCTTGCTCATCATGTCGCTGAACTCTTTGACCAAGGACTCATTTGTGCTACCGAAGATGATATCATCCACATAGACCAGCACAGAATGATCACCATCCACCACCTTGGTGAATAGTGTCATGTCGACCCTTCCAACCGTGAATCCTTTGCTGATGAGGAAGTCCCTCAGTCTTTCATACCATGTCCTGGGTGCTTGCTTGAGACCATACAAAGCCTTTGACAATTTGTACACATGATCGGGGTGCTGTGGGTCCTCGAAGCCTGGAGGTTGCTCCACATACACTAGCTCTTCAATGTACCCGTTGAGGAAAGCACTCTTCACATCCATTTGTTTGAGGACGATGTTGTGGCACGTAGAGAATGCCACAAGAAGTCTGATAGCATCCAGACGGGCCACGGGAGCATAGGTGTCACCACAGTCAACTCTCTCGATCTGTGTGAAGCCCTGAGCGACCAGCCTAGCCTTGTTGCGCACCACCAAGCCAAACTCATCTTACTTGTTCTTGAATACCCACTTGGTGCCAATCACGTTGCAGTCGCTCGGCCTCTTTACCAAAGTCCGACTTTGTTCCTCTCAAAGTTGTTCACTCCTCGTGCATCGCATTGATCCGGCCTGGGTCATTCGATGCCTCCTCCACCTTCTTTGGCTCAAGCTCGGACACAAAAGCCGTGTGCTCACGTGGTTGGCGATCCTAGACCTTGTTTGCACACCGTGAGTCAAGTCCCCAATCACTTGATCACCGGGTGGTCACGAGCAATGGTGTGATGGGTCTTGATCAACTGAGGTGGTAGCTCATCTGATTCTCGCATCTGCTCATATCTTTTTCGCCTCTGAGCTCGATCAATACTTGAGCTGTCCTCCCGAGGTGAGACTCCCCGACTGCATCGGCTTAGGTGTGAGAGGTGGTGGAACTGTCTCGATCTCCTCTCAACCTCATCGGCCTTACATCACCAGCTGGCATCTCCTTCGCCGCTCTGGCCAGCTGCTCACCATTCACATCATTCAGATTCTCATGCTCCCCTTGACTCCCATTTGATTCATCGAACTTCACATCGCAGGTCTCCTCAATCTGGCTACTGCTCTCATTGTACACTCTGAAGGAAGACCCTCTGGCTGAGTATCCCAAGAAAATTCCCGTATCCACTCTGCTCTGGAATTTACCCAAATGCACTCGCTTCTTATTAATGTAGACCTTGCATCCAAAAACCCTGAAGTAGGAGACATTGGGTCGTCTTCCCACAAGCAGCTCATAGGACGCCTTCTTCAGAGCTTGTGAAGGTACAAATGTTGATGCAAAGGATGTGTCAGGTTGATTGCTTCACCCGCAATGATGTGAAGTCTTGTATTCATCTAACATTGTCCTTACCATCTCAATGAGCGTCCTGTTCTTCCTCTCAATTACCCCATTTTGCTGAGGGGTGTAGGTGGCTGAGAACTGGTGATCAATCCCTAACTCATCACGTAATGCACTCAATGAAGTGTTAGTGAACTCCGTTCCATTGTCACTTCTCACCTTTTTGAGGGTACACTCAAAAGCATTTTGGGCTTTCTTTACAAACTTTTTGAAAACATCTCCAATTGGAGTTTTGTCAGGTAAAAAGAAAACTTAAGTGTATCGGAAGAAGTCATCAACAATGACCAAGCAATAGAGATTTCCCCCGATACTCACGTACGTTGTTGGCCCAAAAAGATCCATGTGTAAAAGCTCGAGAGGTCGAGATGTAGACATGACATTCTTGGCAGGATGTGAGCTTGCCACTTGCTTGCCGGCCTGACAGGCACTGCAAAGCTTGTCTTTCTCGAATGTCACATCTTGCACCCCAAAAATCAACTCGTTTTTAAACAGTTTCTTCAAATTAGCCATGCCGACATGCCCAAGACGCCTATGCCAAAGCCAACCAAGAGAGATTTTGGAGACAAGGCAAGTCGAGACGGATGCGGCAGGCTCATTAAAGTTCACAAGAAACAAGTTTTCAAAACGAAAGCCTTTGAACACAAGATTTTCATTTTTGTCCAAAACCAACAAGCCCTCAGGTGAGAAATTACAATGGAACCCCAAATCACATATTTGGGCAACAGAGAGAAGATTATAGCTCAAAGTTTTTACTAGCAGCACATTGTCAATTGAAAGATCAGAAGAGATTGCTATCTTTCCAACTCCAAGTACCTTGCTCTTGCTTCCATCTCCAAAAGTGACATTGGGGGAATCTTGCCTTCCTCCCCTATTGAGGTGAACAACCGGGGGTTGCCGGTCATGTATTGAGTGCACCCACTGTCGATGATCTAATGGCACCATCCACTCCGGTAGTTCACCTGTCATGAGAGAAGATCATTTATGTGACTCAGGGACCCACACAGGAGGTCCCCGAGGGTTAGCCTTCAAACCAGAAGCACTAAGAGCAAAACGATCAATCAAACACTTGGGCACCCAAACATGTGCCTTGTGCTCATTCTCAGACTTGAGCCCAACAAATCTAGCCGTCACTCTACCTTGGAAATTTCTCTTTAACATGTAGCGATCATACAGCTCAGTATGTGCTCTTGGGAATCTTGACTGTGTGTGATTGGGAGTGTTGCAGTTTTGATTCCTAGGAGAATGTGTCCTACCAATGTTGTGCCTAGGAAGACCATTCCAGAAATTTTGCCCAGGTGATTGCCAAGTGTTGCGGTACCTAGAACCTTGCCAGTTATTGTAGAACCTAGGACCATTCCAAGGGTTGTACCTAGGATCATGTCATATGTTGTGCCCACTGTGCATCCTAGAAACATTGTTGCTAGTGTGCAAGCTGTTACCGTGTCTCTTCTTAGGATAGACATGATAGTAACTTTGCCTCATGGTAGATACTCGAGGAACACTTGATTTCTTCCTCCCTTTTGGCTTCTCTGGGGTAAAACTCAAACCACCCTTTTGGGAGGGTGTTCGTTGTTCCTTGAGCATCTTGTCCAGGGCCAAACTACCCTCATAGCACTTCCCAAGCCCCTTATTAAATTTCTCAAGTTTTGACTTCAACTCAGCATTTTCAATAGCAAGCTCCCTAACTGCTAGTGCAAATTTACAGTTATCAGGGGTACACACTAGTGTGTTGCTAGAGTAACCGCTAGAAGTGGAAGCCAACACAGTGCAATCATGGGCAACTTCAAGACAAGCAAGAGTCAAGTCGACAACAGGTGCAATAGCAACAGAAGGAACATGCATAGCACAAGCAACATCCACAGCATCAACAGGAGTAGTATCAACTAGTTGAGCAAGAGGCAAAGCAACCAACTCATCATTCTTAGTCAGAAGTGTTTCATGGTTCTCCCTAAGTGCATGGTAAGTAATCATGAGATCATCTAGAGATTCATTCAAAGCATCGCGCTCTTGCTCTAGCACATTGCACTTAGATGACAGATTTTTGTTAGAACCTAGCAAAGTGTCATGCTCAGACTCTAAGCTATCACATCTAGTGACAAGATTTTTGCACTTAGTTTGCAATGTAATCAAGGTTTTACCAAGCTATAGGTTTTTTAGTGTCTCATGCTTATAGCGCTCACAAGCTTCCCTAAGACAATCACGCATGCCTTCGACATCCACATCAGAGTCAGAACCAGAGTCGCTCACCTCGCCACTAGGTCGAGCCATCAGGCACTTGGAAGTGCCAGCAGGAGTCGGTGAAGCCTTTGCCGATGTAGAGGAAGTAGTGGAAGAAACTCCATCATCATCAGAGTACCACTCTCGAGACTCAGCGACCACCGTGAAACATCTTGGTGTGAAAGCTGGAGGAGGCGGCACAGACTCAGCTATCGCCATGGTGGCCAATCCTTGATCAGCTGACTCCTCCTCATCTCCTGAAGCTGACGTGTCACTGGAGCTGTCATCGGTCACCCATTCTCTTACAAAGGCTAGCCTCTTGCCTTGTGAGGAGCGACCCTTGAACCCTGACTTCTGGGGATTCTTCTTCTTGTTGTCATTGTGCCTCGGCTTCTCGCCATCGCCCTTCTCCTTTCCTTTGTCCTTGTACTTGGTGTTGCCCTTATGGGAACACATAGAAGCGATGTGCCCCTTCTCCTGGCACTCATAGCATTGATATGATGCACGAGTGTTTCTGCTCATCCTCTTCTTGCCTCCATAGCCATTTGTGCTCATGAATTGGCCAGCTTGCTTCATGAACAGGCCGAAGTGTTGGAAACCCTACTCGAGCTCATTCCATGTCATCTCACCACTGTCCTCAGCTTGACTTGACTTGAGACTACTTTGCTTGGATCCACTGGCCTTGAGAGCAACCACTTGATTCTTTGCTGGAGCAGGAGAATCCTTGGGATCATTGAGGAGCATCATCTCATGTACGGTGATCTTGCTGAGCAGAGCTGTGGGTGCCAGCTTCTCCACATCACAGCTGTTGGTGAGATAGGTGATGATGTCCCGGTAATCCTTCTTGGGGAGGATCCGCAGCATCTTCCTGCAACAGAGGAATCTTATTGGCGGCTACACTACCCCCGTCAGCCATCTCTATGCGGTTAAACAACTAGAGACCCGAGCTATGATACCACTTGTAAGGATCCTAGGCCGAGAGGGGGGGTGAATCGGCTCTTTTCAAATTTTATTGGGGAGGATCCGCAGCATCTTCTTACAACAGAGGAATCTTATTGGCGGCTACACTACCCCCGTCAGCCATCTCTATGCGGTTAAGCAACTAGAGACCCGAGCTCTGATACCACTTGTAAGGATCCTAGGCCGAGAGGGGGGGTGAATCGGCTCTTTTCAAATTTTACTTCTATCAATTCGCTTGCTTAGTTAGTCAAATTAGGAACCCAAGCTATCGACAGATTTAGAGTCTAATCACGGAAGCGTTCACAAGCAAGCACAAGCGACTATTAGGAGGTTCGATGGCACTCACATGCATTCGATTAATTCAATGTGAGGAAGTAAATGGGTGAGACGAGGAGACGCAAACCGAGTTGTTTACCGAAGTTCGGTGCTCAACACATGAGCACCTACGTCTCCGTTGAGAAAACTTCTCACACAGAGAAGTCGGGACCCTTTCGTCCCTAGCCCTCAATCCATTCGTGGTAGCTCTTTACCAACACATGGTAGGCGAGCTCCAAACCTTCACACGGAGGCGAGTTCCCTCACACGCGAGAGTTCTCACACCCACGGCGCCGACACACGGCACCGACCACCGACACACGGTGGGTTTCACCTCAACACATGAGGTACCCCCATCACATGGAGGATTTGGATCCGACACACGGACACATTGGCACCTCCGACACACGGAGATGGCCGCCGACACACGGCGGACTTTGCACACCCCGACGAACGGAGAGGAAGCACCGTGGGAAGCACGGTGACCTTCACGAAGAAGGGTTTGCTTGCGGTACGCTTGATGAAGCTCGGTGAAGACGACGTCTCCCGGTAGCAAGGATCCCAAGAGCACAAATACCGGAAGACACTCACTCAACCCTCATCCCATCATGGAGGAAGGCAAGGCAACCATGGAGAGGGCACAAACCTTGGAGACGACGAGGAGGAGGCTAGGGGAGTGCTCTCTTCTTCTTCCTCACTCTCTCCCTCAATCTCACAAGCACATGGAACCCTAGAAGGAGGTGGGAACCATGGGAGGAGCTCTCTTGGTGGCTAGGACAAGAGGTGGCTGCTTAATGGTGGCTCTCTCAAGTTTCTCCCGTGCGCCTAGCCCCTATTTATAGGCCCAAGGCGAAACCCTAGAAATGGACGGCTCAGATTAAATCGCGAGATTCAGATCGCCCGATCGGACGCCGTCTGGTTCCCGTCGGACGCCGTCCGACAGAGGATTTGGCCAAAATTTGTGCTTCGTCGGACGCCGTCCGGTGGCTTACCGGACGCGTCCGACAGGGCGCTGGTGCACGCGAACGGGCTGCCCGCCAGGTGTTCGGTCGTTTGCCGAAACGCCGTCGGACGCAGTCCGGTCCGGGTCGGACGCCGTCCGACAGTCGCTACTGTCGCGCCCCCCGTTGACCAGACGCCGTCCGGTGCCCGTCGGACGCTGCTGGGTGGCCGATTTTGAGCTTGATCGGACGCCGTCCGACAGGGGCGATGGCGCCTGGGACTTAGCCGTTTTTCGAGCTCGTTCACTGGGAACCGTCGCTGTCGGACCCCGTCCGATTGGCGTCGGACGTCGTCCGATAGTGTCTAATTTCGCATACCCCTTCGGACTTAGTCTCTCTCGCCCCCTTTCGTTGCCACGTCTTGGGTCCGGACACTTTTGTCGATTTGTGGACTTGGCAGGTATAGTTGGACACTTAGGCGAGAATTTTCGCGCCCACAGAAAAAATCTGGCTTTGAAACTTGGCGGCTACGAAACCCTGGACAGCTGTCACTCCCCCGAACTCTCTCGAACCTAGAGAACCTAGACAGGTGGACTCGCTCTAGATGGTTTGCTAAAGGCTAACACCTGGCACTCTCGGAACCCCCATCACCTGTGCTCAGTGGGACCCTGCAACCAGAGAGATGACGTCGAGCCAAAGACGCACACAAGAAAAATAGAAGAACTATAAAACAAAGGTCCTTATTCTTGGCGTTCCAGCTGTACGGCCTAGTTGCCATCAATTACCAAAATTAATTAGCCCATGGGAGGCTTGATCTTACAACCATGGAGTCATGGACTACTCACCAAGCTACTGCGTGTTCTCGGAAGAAGGATGTTGTGAATTGTTTTTTATATGTTAGTTTTAAATTTATAAAAATAGTTGAATTTAAAAATTTTGGAAGGTAATTTAAAACTTTGTTCTAGATCGAAATTCGCATCAAATTTTGATAAAATTTTGTCGAAAAAAATCCCTGTACACCACGTTGGGCGGGCTGCTTTACGTTGGGCGGGGCTTGAGCGTTGGACTCCAATCGAGGGACGCGGAGACCGTTCGAAGCCTCCCGTCCGACTCTAGCACCATCCAACTGCCGGCGTAAGATCTTTAGATAAATTTTGTTAAACCATATAAAAAATCAATAAAATCATAAATATTCTCTAATCAATGTCAAGTCACACACATATTTTATTCGGATCGACATGACCAATATTCATTTTTATAAACTTTTTAAAGGATAGCATAGATGTATAAATGTTGTATGTCAATATAAAAAATATACGTGTGAATGGATATGAATTAGAGAATATTTATGATTTTATTGAAATTTTTGAATTTTATTACATTGCAGAACAAAAATAATAAAATTTGCCACAAGATATAACGCTGGCCGTTAGATGGAGATCCAACGGCCAGCGCTGGCGTCGGAGGTCCCCGCGTCCCCAATCGAGTCGGAGTCGACGTGAGAAATCAAACTCGGCTCCCGCGCGCTATAAAAGCGATGTAGATGTAAGCCTGGTGTGGCCTGCCTCTCCAGAGTGAATTGTAACTATTGTAGGATCCAGATGGCGGCGGCGGGCATGCCTCGCGGCTTCTACTTCTCGCCGGAGCCAGAGGACATGGTGTGCAACTACCTCCACCGCCTCGTCGCCGGCGAGCACATGCCGGACACGGAGGGGGTCATCTTCCACGCCGACGTCTACGGCGCCTGCCCCGACGAGCTGACGCAGTTGTACCCGCCGGGGAGCGTCGTCGACTACGAAGCCACCTGGTTCTTCTTCAGCGCGACGAGGCTGCAGAGAGCGGGCTCCAAGCGCGCCGACCGGAGCGTCGCCGGCGGCGGCTACTGGCGGATTGAGCAGAGCAGGACGAAGGTGCTGGTCGGCGGGGCGCACGTCGGCACCAAGTCGTGCCTCGGCTTCTACCGCGGGAAGGTGAGGGAGGAGAAGAGCGCGTGGCTCATGGAGGAGTACAGCAGCGTGCACCACGACGGCGCCGGCGGGACGACCATGCCCGTGCTCTGCACCGTCTACGTCTCACCCTGCGCCACCGAGGCGCAGAGGAAGGACGCCATTGCCAGGGGCGCGCCCATCGAGCTCGACCCCAAGACGAAGATCCCCCGGGTGGTGGTCTCCCGCGAATGCTTCGGCGCGGTCGCCGCGATGCTGCCGCCATCGAGCGTCCGCACCCCCGCCGCTGCCGCCGGAGAACCGGCCGCCCCTTGGCATCACCAGATTCAATACTTGCAGGCCGCGCCGCCGCCGGAACCGGCCGATCTTGGACATATAGAGATTCAATCCTCTCAGACCGCGCCGCCGCCGCCGGCCATTCTTGGACAACACCAGATTCAGTTCTTGCAGGCCGCGCGGCACGCGGCGACGGCCACGCTTCAGATCGTGGCGCCGCCGCCGCCGGTGGAGGATTACGCCGCGCACGGGGACGACCAATTGGATGCTTTCGTCGTGAGCATGGACGGGTTCCTACCGGCAGAGCTCGGCGCGCCGCCGCTCGCCGATCCCGAGGGCATTGAACACATGTACGTGGAGGAGCAAGGCGGCGCAGCGGCGAGCTACGCCCTACCCCCACCACCGGAGGCGCCGGAGCCAACGGGCACCGGCGAGGACGGCGGGGATGTAACGTGGGATGAGCTATACAAGATGCTGTTCGACGACGACGAGGACGGTGGATCGAGCGCAGGTCAGTAGCCAGTAGCGTGCGATGGTAGCCGTGTCCGTGTAGTGCTCGGAGTTTGGCATTGGTTCATTGAGTAATTTTGTAGGGTTTAATTATCGTATAGGTGAAGTAGCCACCGAGTCCGAATCGTATAGCTACCTATGTCCGAATTGTTTGTTCTTTAATGTAAATTGGATTACTGAAGTTCACCGTGTTCCACGGATACATTTCAAATCAATGTCCTTTTTACCTTGTTACATATGTAAGTATTTATTTTTTGTTAAATGATTTTTTGTCCATTAATATAGTGAAGTTATTTGTGTTGTGATATCGGAAGTCATTGAACACATCAGGCACGCGTGCCTTTGCACCGCCACCCTAACCTCCATCCTCCTCTTGCTCCTTTCACACACGGCAGCACATCACGCCAACCTTTGTTTCTCTCCCTCTCACCTCAAGCTTTGGCACCTCTTCTTCCTACTCCCCTCCTCCCCAAATTCAAAATTGCATGGTTAGCCCTCTCTTTCATAGGACACTATGCCAACCTTTCTCCATTTCTCTCCGCTCTCTCTTACCCTAAGCTTTGGTGCCTCCTCCTCCTCCTACCCTCCTCCTCAAGTTCAAACAATGCATTGACGACTTGGAGATGAAGAGTTCTTTACACCTTTAATCAAACATATAAGGTTTAGATGCACTCATCGTCTAACCCCTATGGAATAAAAAATCTTTAAAATATTGGATCAAGCAAAATGAATAACCCACATTAGCTTAGATGCGTGTTTTAAAAATACTCACAATTATTACTTCTAAACAATATGCAATGCTATGATTTTTAATTATGGGAGCTATATTAAAGTTACATAGTTACATCATACAGCGGAGGAGTCCCGTGTCGTCCTAGGAGACACGGGCGGCGACCTAACCACCCCACCCCCCACCGGAGGCCCCCTCGCTGGAACCCTAGTCGGTCGCCGCCGCCGTCGGTGGCTGGTCAAGGCGATTGTGGCCCCGCTCTCCTCTCTTCTCCTCCTTCCCACCCCTACTCCTTGTCTCCCTCCTCCCTTCCTTCCGTTCATGTGTGGGCGGCGGCTTGCCGGCGGCTGCTCCGGCCGGAGACGGCGTCGCGGTGGCCATATCCGGTGGCAAGGAGGTCGATCCGGTGGCCATGGGCCCGCACGGCTCTTGGAGGAGGCGGCATGGCGGCAGGTGGCGCATCGGTGCGAAGACGGCCGGGAGCGACAGGGAGGCGCGCGTGCACCTGGGCGGTGGCGCGGCGGGGCGGCCCTCTTCCTTGGCAGACAAATCCCTAAAGGGCGCGCTATCGTGGCCGGATCTGGACAGTTCCTTCTCCGTCAGACACGGGCGCCACCCCTGCTTCTTTGCGGCGGAGGTGCTCGATGCTCCTCCTTTCCTCCCAGGCAAGGGACGCGGCTCAGGAGGGTGCGGCGGCGGCGGTCGGCGCCCTCCTCTCCTCAGCACAGCGGCACGGTCGGGTCCAGCAAGGCTCTCGATGTCCCCCACTCTCTCCGGTGTTGTGGCGTCGGTTCTGTCGACGGGCAGCCGGATCTGGCGACGGGCGTGTGGACGGCAGCCCTCGTGCTGGCAGGCTCCATGGCTGCGGTCGTCGGCCTGTTCTGCGCCAGCCCACTTGGCGGGCCTCCTTCCTCAGCTCTACTCCCCCGAGTTTTCACGTCACCTTGTTCGGTCGTTGTTGGCTACTTGGTGGTTGTCATCCCGCTCTACCCCCTGCCTCTCCTTTTTCTTCGTGGATAGCAGCGGCCCGGGCGCGTGCCTCCTCTCCTCCCCTTCCCTGCAGGCTCTTTTTTGGCCGGGGGGAGGTCTGGCAGTCCGGTTGGGGAGCGCTCCTTCCCCCCGCCGTCATCTCTTTGCCCCTCCCTCTGCCGGAGTGGTGGCACCGACCTGGCCCCCCTCACCCCTCACTCTTCCTTGAGCAACGGTGGTTGGGTCAGTTTGCGGGTTCGGGCCGCTGGTTAGTGCCGGTGCTCGGTGCTGCCGTGGTGCCCTTGATGTCCGGCGTGGGTATCGTGGGGGCTTGGCTTGGCGGTTCGGTTGGTGGCTCATCGTCGCCTACGCACTTGCCTTTCTCTATGTAGCGCCGGAGGGCACGCCGAGTGAAAACCCTGCCCGTTCGGGTCAGCGATGACGACACCGTTTTGGTGCTGCTGCTCTCGCTGGAGGCATTATTGTGTGCGCCCCCCCTCTAGATGAAGCCTCGGGGTGCAAACCCGGTCCTTATGATTAGGCGATGGCAGCGCGCCCGACGCCGTTCCCTTTTTTAAGGCATCATCTTCGAGGCTTCGGCATGCTCGACTCAGCGGAGGTGGTGTCTTGGGTGGCCTCACTTTGTGGCGGTGGCTACGTATTCCCATCATTTGTCTTGTGGAGTAGGTGTACTTTGGCGCTCGTTGTTGTCTCGCATTCTTACCAATGGTGGCGGTGGTCTTCTTCCGTGCATCCCACCCAGCGGTGGCGGTTCTCGTCCGCGTATCCCATGCAATGGTGGCGGGAGTCTTCGTCCGTGCATCTCGTTCGGCGGTGGCAATCACGGTCTTGTCGTGTTGGGTCGCCTGCTTTGTTGTTGGCAGCATTGTATTGTGTGTAGCCATGCATCCCTCGTTCTCTCATATTTAATGAAATGGCAGAGCACCTGCCCTTTAGCTCAAAAAATTATGGGAGCTATAGGTCGAGGATTCAACTCCTGGTTCTCACCCTTTTTCGGGAATTTTCTAAAAATTGTTAGTATTGGATATGCACATGTGTATGCCTTCATATTATTTATAGTTCCTAGCGTATGTTTAGACGTACATGTGGGGTGTGTGTTTGTGTATGTCTTTTTTGTACCTTCTCAAAGAAAATAGGGATGTTATATATAGTAAAACAAATGGAGTATTTAGGAAGGCGCCCTTTTTGAGGAGCATTAACTACTGATGATTATACCAAACTGATATTTTAGAGAATTACTATTTACTACGTTGTCGAGTATTCACATATACTTTCCTAAGGATTAGCTTGTCACATTGGCACTTCGATTTTTTTTAAAAAAGAAAAACACTTAAAAAAAATGGTATTTTACTACTATCATGTTTGGAACTATCATGTGCTTAATTAAAATCGTGTGTTCATGTGTTCAATAAATAAAAAATAACTAATCTTATTTTCTAGCCTGTACACGCCCACTATGCCACTAACTAGCTACATGACATACACAAACATATCATGCTAATTTTCCCTATGATCAATAATCTATACGCAAACTCATTCATGCGTCATACAAAATTGTCAAGTACAGTCACTACGTGGCAAAAGATGTATGAATTTTTTTTGTAATTACGCATAGAAATAGTTGCCCCTTTCCCTTGACCTGTCAATTCCAATGAAGTGTTGAGCTGATTAGTAGAAAAGATTGCCCTGGCCTCTTATCCTGAAGGGCATCCCAAAGTTTTGGTACACCCTGATCTCCCCGCCCAAGCTCGCCGTCGCCACCACGAGCCCCCACGCGTTGCCACCGTCCGCGTTCTTGCCGCCGCCGTGCCGCGAAGACGGATCGCCCGCCGCCGCGGCCAGCTGGCCGGAGTGCGTCAGCGGCGTGCCAGAGCCGCTCAGCTCACCGCTCCTGGGCTCCGGCTTGGCGTCGGTGTGGCTCGCCATGCTGCACACCTCGTCGTTGCACGCGGGCGCGCCGCGCTTGCTGCCGTCCCGCGACGGCGGGCTGCCGCCGGCGCCGCCGGACGAGTCGCCGGCGGGGAGGGTGGGGGAGAGCGGCCACGGGACGGCGGCGGAGACGTCCTTGCAGTAGAAGTTCTCGTAGGAGCGGGTGGTGCACCAGGTCTTGGCCTTCATGCCGATGCTGCCGCCGATGCCCGCCGCCGCGGGCGGCGCGCTCCGGGCCGTCCTCCACAGGTAGACGTGCGAGTCCTCGCTCGCGCACACCGCGTACCGGCCGTCGGCGGTGTACGCCGCCGTGATCTGGCTGCTCGTGTTCTTGAAACCTGCATCGTCATTCAGCAACAAGTTCCGGAATGATTCCGGAGGCAAAAAAAAGAAGAAGATTTCGATTTGATGATCAAAGGCTCAAAGCTCTTCGGCTCGCCGCCGTGCCTCTGAACTTCTGGACCATGGTGACGCCGTCGAAGAGGCGGATCTGCGAGTCGGCGGAGGTGACCAGCACCTCGGAGGGGTTCCCCGGAGCAAACTGCGCCGTCCACGAACATCCATTGATCACCAAGATGAATGCATAGGTAGCTCGTGGAAGAGGAGAGCCATGGAAAAATCCAATCAAGTGGTGCAGCAAAGGTACCTGGAATCCGGTTATCTTCTTCGCCTGCGACTTGCGCTTCTTGGTCTGGATGTCAATCTGCGCCTCCTGGGTTAGCTTGCAATCTGCCGCAACCACACAAGAAAACATAAACACATGCATGTTCGGAGTGCCAGATTTGCTAAATAGCCATCACATATTCTTTTTGTTTCTAAGCGGTTAACTATTTTTTCTATTTGCTTATGCTATTTTTTCACTTACTCCCTTTCTTTCAATTTTACAAGGCTTATTTTGTTTTGAAGAAGTCAAACTTTACAAACTTTGATCAATAATTAGCCAAATTATGTGCATCGCTAGTAATACTAGAATTTGCTTCTATGTGTTTATATTTCAAATTGCTTTGGACACAATGTTATTTTATCATTTGATAGTATAAAATATAGAAATTGAATGGTCAAAATTCACCTTCAAAGACTTTCTCACATCAAAATACGCCCCATAAAAGAAGACAGAGGGAGTAATTGGATAGTGGAAATTTAGTTATTTCGTATTAAAAAATATTTACGTGTATAAATTGACATCAAATTTTTGAGAAATTACATACCCGGGAAGTTATGACCAAATCACACTTAATTCTCGGATGTTAAACAAAACCTTTTTTCACCCATAAAGCTTGTTCCCATTTGGGTCATTTCTCCAAAACCGTCAACGCCGCCATTAAATGATGATTTACACATCTAAGCGGCCGTTAAATCTTGAGTTGTATGTCACGTCATCGTAAATGCTTACATGCCAAGGCACGCGAGCAATAAATTTTGTTTTTTAAAAAAATTCAACTACCAAGTACAATTTCTAAAAAAAACCAGAAAATATTTTTAAAATCAATCTTATCAATCTCAAAATTTTTATTAAGATTATATTTTATAAAACACAAAAATCGTAATTAAAATTTTAAAATAACATTTCATGATTTTCTACACTGCCTGCCAAAACAAGTTTTAAGAACATCATAATACTTATATTTAAAGAAATCGGTGTTTTTAAAATAAAAACATTTTTTAATATTTCGGAATTTTAAAATTGAAACAATAAAGATTCCAAAATTGGTTAAACCATTATTTTTCTACAAGCCTTGAATTAAAATTTTTATTTCGATTTTTATTTTATAAAATAAAAAATTGTTTTTTGTTTTATATATCTACTTTCACAAAATAGAAAATTATTAAATTAAAAAATTCAAATATTTTGTAGTTTTTAGTTTGTAGTTGATGTTTTAAAAAAATTCAGAATCTGAATGGCCGCTTGGCTTGACATGTAAGCATTTATGATGATGTGGAATATATCTCAGCGTTTAACGGACACCTAGATGTCCACATCAACATTTAAATGCGGTATTTACGGTTATAGGAAAATAGTGCAAAAGGCTAGAACTTGTAGGGTCCAAAATGTAATTTTCATTATATAGAAGTTAAGTGAGATTATGTCACGACTTCGGAGGGAGATACATGAATTCCTCATTTCAACATGTTCATTGATTGACTGGTTTGTTGTCGATTTTGCTAGATATCTGATTTGTATTTTCTTTTGGGTCTCTAGGCAAATTATATGGATATATTTGTAACTTTCAATAGAATTTGCTATACATGTTTTTTTAGCATGTGTTGACTTGTCTTGGATAAGTGACATGCAAAAATCTAAAAAGTGGTCACTTGCCACTAATCCAGTTTCTTTTTCAACTAAAGGCCAAATCGTTAAAGTTGGACAAAGAATTCAAGAAAAGAAAAAAATACCACGATGCCGGACGTTGAACTACATCGCAGCACAAACATCGCAAACCAACCCAAGGGCACACCACAACACCGATGAACGAACGAATGACCACCACCACCAATCATAACAATCGTAGCAAAAAAAAAAAAAAAACCTGCCAACTTGGCCCCAACCAGACACCACAACAGGGGAAGCAACATACCCGCCAACACCAACCAATTCGCATGGCGACGGAGATCAATTAAAAAATCAACCCTAGCGAACCCAGCACACAAAGCGATGACGACTAAGCTACCAACAAGTGACACCCTAAAGGACACCCATATCACGGAAGGCCACCAGCGATGCTTTCAGCAAGGAAGCGACAACGAGGTCGCTGCCATCGCCCGACCTCAACAAGTTTTTGACAAACATGGTGCCACCAAGGAAGAAATCGACACTAGGAAGGTGTCATCAACACCAGCCCAAGTGGGCAAAGCTTTCGCCCAGCACCTCCTCGCCATGATCCCCAAGATGCAAGGAAAGTAGAGGGTCGCCATGAGAGGACTGTAGCCACCAGCCGCTACCACCATTTCTAGCATCGAAAGCCGCCAAGAGCCTCCACTTGAGCAGCCATCAAGACGCCACGCAACTCCCTCCGAAGGATGGGGGAGCCGAGAAGGAGACGTGTAGGGGACAGCAACATACTATCATGAACCGAAGGCAGCGTTGGCCTTGCTGTGTCTCCTGAACGTGAATCGGCGTGGGGGATTCAATTGAGCTCACCCTCGAGCGAGTCCAACTACCGCCGCCGGATCTAGACATCCCACCGCCAGATCCGTCCACTCCACCATCGGAACTACTAGGCGCCGTTGGAACTGGCCATCCTCACCATCGGTGCGCCCGCAAACATAAGAGGCGACGAGGAGCACCGACAAGGGGAAGGCCATTGACAAGGAGGCTGACCGCACCGATGCTGTTCTGGGTGCCCCACCACCGGAGCTAACCCGACCACCGACACAGCAAGACCTGAGAAAGGAAGGGGAAAGGATAAGGAGAGGGAGGAGAAGCCACCCATCCCCACCACTAGGAGGTGGATAGGGAGACACGATGGCGGGGAGGAGATTCTGGCGATGACGACAAAATCACCCTCTGAGTTACCCGAGAGGGGATTCAGGGGGGTCGAGATTGGTAGCTCCTGACACAAACTAGTCCCATATTTTTAATCCCATTTTTCTATCACCGACCTCTAAAAACTTTAAAAAGTATTTCTAAAATAAAACTTTTAAAAGTAACACAAGAGACAAACCAGCTTCGAGAAACAAATAAAAAACCTCTCAAATCTAGCTTTTGTTAACACTCTTGGTGCATGCTAGCTTAGCATACATGTACCTGTTGTCTTGTAGAACCGGCAGCTCCCCTGGTGCGAGCCGATGATCACGCCCTTATTTCCAATGGTGGTTGATGCCAATCGAGTCAGAATCCAGAGAGACAAGAGCCAAGAGCCGATGAACATGGAGTGGTCTGAGGTGGTGATGATGCAGCCATCAGATCACCAGGTGATTGTAGTTTGTACGTACCTGGCCATCGGGGGTGTAGGAGGTGGCGGTGACCATCTCGTTGAGGTCGGTCCAGTCCACGACCTGCCGGTCAGGGATGCTCCACAGCCGCACCTTCGCGTCCAGCGACCCGCTCACGAAGTACCGGTCGTCCACCGGGCTGAACTGGATGCAGGTCACTGCATGCAAGCACATGATAAGCACATTCATGGCAGATCGAAGCTCCCATTCATGGTGGGCTCGAGCTCATCACCGTAGTCGCTGTGCGCGAACGTCTTGAGGCAGGCCTGGGTCGCCGTGTCCCACAGCCGCACCGTCTTGTCCATCGACGACGACAGCAGCTGGTCGGACTTGGACCAGGTGAGGTCGAGCACGTCGTCCTTGTGGCCCTCGAGGACGCACGCCGGCTGGCCGGCGAGCGCGAACACCTTGTCGGGGACGACGAGGTGCTCGGGGAGGGTGTCCCGGCCGCTCTTCCCCTTGCCGGGTTTCTTCGCCAGCTGCGCCAGCGCCGGCGTCGCCGGCGCGTCTGCCGCCGCCGTGGAGCCGGCGGGCGCCGGTGCTGACGACCCGTCAGGCGGCGCCGGGGAGCACGGCGGGATGGTGGTCTCCACGACTCGCCAGACGCGCACCACGCTGTCCTCGCCGCCGCTGGCCAGCCGCCGGCCGTCGGCGCTGAACTTGATGCTCCAGATGGATCCCTCGTGCGCTTGTATCTCCTGGCACATGTAGAGCCCCGTGAGCTCCTTGCACGACTTGCCGTACTGGTGCACCTTGAGCCGCTCGGACGCCGAGGCAGGAACGGCGGCGGTGGCGGCGCCGCCGCCGCCGGCGGCATTAGCGGGGGCTGGCTTGGAGGCCGCCGCCGTCGTGGCCGCGGCGGCCGCCGACTTGCCGGTGCTCTCCTTGTCGTGGATGAGGCCGGCCGCGACGGACTTGATGTTCTTGAGCCAGCCGCCCTTCTTCTTGCCGGCCGGCTTGTCGGCCTTGGGCGGCGCAGCGGCGGGCGGGGCGGGCTGGCTCTGGTGCTGGCTCTGGCCGCGGCGCATCAGGTGCTTCATGATAGGGGTGTTGCCGATGAACTCCAGCCCCAGCTGCACGCCGGTCTGGGAGTTCGATGAGCCGTCCTTGGGTGCAGCGGTGGCGGTGGCGGTAACGACGGCAACCTCCTTGCCGCTGTCCTGTTTCTTGCTCTCGCCGTCGTCGCCGTCCTTTCCGCCGCCGTCGCCTTTACCGCCTTTGTCCGCCAGTGGCGCCGCCATCAGAGCCGCCGCGGGCAAATCACGTGTTGTAGCCACAGCTTGAGCCTTCTCGATCGGCGAGCTGTCTTCGCTGGAGGCGCGGCGAGTCGGGAAGGAGCGAGCATGGCGCAGAGACGGCAGCGGCGGCATCCCCGAGCCGGACGCGCCGCCTCTCACAACGAGCGAGCTGTCCGACCGGCGCCGCGTGATGGCCTTCGCCGGCTGTTGCTGCTCGAGCACGTCCCGCGCGGCGGCGGCCACTGCCGGCGGTGGTGCCGTGGCTGTCGCGGCGCTCGCCTCGTCGGTGATCGCTCCCGGCGACGCCAACGACTGTGGCCTCGACAGGCTCCGGGGGACGTCGGCAGGGCGCTTCTTGGTGCTGTGTCGCCGGAGCGCGAGGTCCCGGCTGCTGCCGAGCCCCAGCCCCTGGTGCAGGCGGCGGCGGCGCTCCTGGATGGACATGGGCTCGTCGGCCATCCACATGTCATACTTGGACGTGTCCTCCTCCTCCACCTCCACCTCCTCCTCCTCCTCCAGCACGGCCGCCTGGTGCCCGCGGAAGCTCTGGAAGCTGCGGTCGCCCATGGCCGACGCGAAGGAGACGCGCACATCGTCTTCGTCGTCGTCGTCGTCGTCGGAGGGGAAGTCGGCGTCGATGTGCAGGCCGGAGGGCACGCGGTCGAGGCAGTGGAAGAAGTCCTCCCTGCCGCCGCCGTGCCCCTCGTCGTCGCCGCCGCTCATCTCGACGCCGTGCTCTTGGTGGAGGGAAATGTGCGCAGCATCGCAGCGTGGTTCGCGCGGGAGCAGAGAGCAAGCAAGGGAGAGATTGTGCTGCTAAGTTTAGGGTGATGGTTTGAGAGGTGGCAAGCAGGGAGGAGCCGGGGCCTGGGGGTCACTGGTATGGCCAATAATCAGTTTTTATAGGCATTTGGCAATAATAACCTAGTTGTAAACATAGATTTAAATTAGAGAAGATTCTATCGATCAATTTTCTATACAAATTTTACATAACTTCATTCTAATCAGGAATATCGGAGAAGGTTTGATTTTCTAAGGGTAAGATTTAAAAGATATTTGTTGTGAGGAATAGAGATAGAGCACAGGGGAGGATGGATCATGGATGCGTTGGAACTTGAACAGCGCCTTTCTTTCAGAAGGAAATGGTTTGAAAGAGTCGCAACGTGCATGTGCTCCTGGTCTCAATATACAATAGCACTATGTAGCGAATCATCAACAATTTAATGATTTATCGTTGAACTGGACGCTATAATTTCCATTGGTTCCTTTTTAAAAACATAATTGAGCTGTCATAATTTCCATTGGTTTTCTTTCCTTTACAGCAAACTAAAGTTGCTAAACAACACTTCAAAAAGTTTGGCGTATGGCAAGGGATGTTGTATTTTATTGGTCAAATCGAATGGCTGTGCACACATTAATAAGAAGTAGAACATGGCAATGATTCATATACATACTCATTGAAAAGATGCAACAAGAATTCACCCTAGGACTACAGATGGTTTATTACAACATAGAAACACAATCTGGACTATTCTTTGGTAAGTAGAAACATCTTACCTCGAGCAACTACTGTCTAGTGTCTAACCTGGAGAAAATTGAGCTTCTTTTTTATCTCTCCAAACTTCTCCTTTAGGCGCTTTATCTGAATGCGAGAAAACAAGATAGATTAGCTGATTGATCTTAAGGTTCCAATGTAGTAATATGCATTATAAACTTCTTAATAAAAGAAGTACCCGCTTCATTTCAATCTCCAGCTCTCGCTTCCTCTGCCCAAGTGAGTGGAGCAGCTGAGTGACGTTAAAGATGCTGTCAAGACCATCTTCGAAAGCTGACTCAAGGTCTTCTCTCAGAAGCACCGGTAATTTGTCCACAATTGGCATAAGGAGAAAGCAATTGAACTGCAATTTTATGATGGGCCGGATTAAGAAATCAAGAAGAAAAAGAAAAAGGAAATTTGAAAGTCATTTAGAGGGTAGAGGATTCACTGCAGTAGTGCAGTTAGACCTTTAGTTCAGTAGTCACAAGAAAGTGCTCTTTGATCCCATGAAAAATCTGGTGAACCAGTGCATACACGAGCCTCTCTGAAGAGGGAGCCAACCTTCTGTTCCAAAGTGTGCTATCCAAGAGATCAACCAACCTAGTCTCTGACACTTGACGGGAAGAATTAGCTTCCGAAGAATGAAAAGATTTCACATCCCCCTTTGATCTATCTGGCTTGCTGTCATTCAACACAAAGGATTGATCATGCAGCTCAGTTGAGTGAGCTGTATGTGTGTTCACGGATAATTGCTCCGATGCAACAAAGGAATCCAGAAAATGTCGCAGTCCAGCACGGTTCTACATTAAATGATGCTAATAATAAGCATGCCGATAAAAAATGGATTCTAATTAGTAGATACGTGCACCTTACCTTATTATGAAGGGACCAAGTAACATAACGAGTGGTGCTCTCCAAATCTTCCATACATCTGCATTACACATTTGAACAAGCAAAGAAACAATGTCATCAGATAAAAATAATAATGTACGGTAGCATCTGTGGGCCAGAGGATATGATACGGCAGTAAGGGTTGACAAGAAAATAGGAAGAAAAATTAATACAAAAAATTATCAGAAAATATTTAGTTTACAGGCTAACAGGAATATTCACATTACAAAAACCCCTGAGATCACTTATTGCAATACCTACTCTGCAACGGATACCAGCTATCTCATTATGTCCCCTTGACCCTTCATTTGCAATTCATTGTTTAACCATACAGGTTGAATGAATAAATTTCAAAAAAAAACTACAAAAAGGTTGGGTGAGTGACCCAGGCATTCGAGTGTTTGCCACACAACTATCACCTGCTTTGATAAGACAAGGAGTCAAGCATCTAATATGGTAGCAAATGTATGTTAGCTAGGACCCACTACACCCAAGGTTATCCGAGGCGCTAGGTGCTAGGTGGGCGGAGAGGGACCGTCTAGTGCTTAGGCGAGGCGCAAGGTGCCACCTAGGCGGCGAAACTAATTTGTGCACTGACAACGGTTTCAACAATAATGTGTGACTTTCGAATATACTGATATTCTAGGACCGCCTAGGTCACCGCCCAGGCCCTAGGTGGGGTGGGAGATCACCATCTAGCACCTAGGGCTTAGGCACCACAACTAGGGGAGCCATGACTACACCACAGCAAATGATATTTTGTTTAGCAGCAACGGTCATCGGGTTTTTCCTTTAGCTTCATTAATTGCAGTCATAGGCTTCACTGAAGGAAATTTACATTTATTTCATTATTTGGTGTAAACAACTTTGTTAGGAAAGATTATAGCATAAACATAGCTAATATATTACTCCATATGTGTTATGATTAAGATGGACCATGGATAGAAACTATTTACTTGGTAAAAGGAAAGCAGAAAGGTATATTTAATTCGAGAGCAAGGAATCAGTTATGGTCGAGTTTTGCAGGCATGATCAGAGTGCATATAACCAATAAAAAGGTATTGAAATTTGAGAAGGCTATTACCTTTCACGGGATGATTGCTCAGTGGATTCGACAAAATTATTGAATGCGGCTTGGACACGCTTCACAAGTAAATCATGACTGCTAAAGTGATCGCCATCTTTCTGTTGGAATTCTATGAGTATGACAGAAGAAAAAAAAGGAAGAAATACTGAACCCTAACTTGAGGATAAATTAGTACCTCCAACATAAAAACAGAGATTGGAATCAATCTCTTCAGTATGTACAGCAGCCTACAACCCAACTGCAAAAAAAGGGGTGGACTTTAATCACAGAAACATATAGAGGAGGAAATACCACCTTTCTCCAATTAAAAAAAGGGTAATTGAACTACTAAATTTATTGTCCTACATCACTTTACTCCTTCAATTGTTTTTCACACGTTTTACATGGAAAAGTCTGGCACGCACTAGTCCCAGTCCCTAAGGAGTGACGAACTAAGCAAGAAAAAAATGCTGATTTCAGTGAAACCATAATCACACAAACATCTAACGGGCATAGCATAAGTCTGGAAAAGGTTGACATGAATAAAGCTTAAGGGGGGCATATAGATCATTGACGTGCCTACCCTCGAGGCAAGCTCGCTAACCTGATGAAGGAAAGGCTCAAATGTGTCGCGCGCTTTTGCCACAGCAATTACACAAGCAGTCCTAGTAACAAACTGATGAAAGTGAATAAAATATAAATATGCTACAAAAACATAACAGCAGTATTTCTGACATGTGAACTGTGAAAAACTGAAGAGAGACTACCTGGAGTAATTTGTTCCATCATGAATATCTTCAACACCACAAGCATTGACAATTTCCTCCCTAGTAATTGGAGGGCACTTGATACTTCCAACTACCAGACGAAATTCAGCCATTGCCCGATGGTACTGTGCACCCCCATAAAGACGCATTCCACCATTCTGAGAAAATCATTGCATGCATTGTCATAAGGCATAATTTCATATCACACACTACAGGTAATTATAAGATACAAAAGAAAAAAGCTATCAGCAAAGTTGTGTGCATGCCTACACGCACGCGCATGTGTTACATGAAGACCTGAGTTGACATGTGCGCATGTGTGGCCATGTTCTTTTCAGATGAAACAAGCTGAAAACTATAATCTAGAAAAGTTGTAACCCTCGAGAGAGGCCATAGAGAGTCCAAAAAATTATTTAAAAAAATTAGGAATTCTGTGAAAAACCATTTAAAACCACACAAAAATGACTAAAAAGTACAACATCGTTTGACTTGTAAAAATGACAAACTTCCGACAGTAGCTTTTAATTTTAATTTAAGCTGTAAAGAACAAGGTCACGATATGGTTACTGTCTAGTTTTTCTCTGGGAAAAATAAAAAAACTTCTGTATTAAAGTGTTAGTGAGAAGAGGTCAAGTGACTGCATAGTAACCCCTAGCAATGTGCCACTACTTGATTCAAGGTTCGACAGGCACCCTATAATCAGGAAGGCATTTCTAACAGAGTCTAATCAAGAGTTTAAGAAATTATGAGGTCAAGTGACTGCATAGCTACCCATAGCAATGTGTCTCTGCTTGATTTAAGGTCCAACAGGAACCTCGATTAGGAAGGCATTTCTGATGGTCCAATCAAGAGTTTACTTACAAGCATGGTAAGCTCAAAAAAAGACAATCTCGATAAATACCAAGTAAATTCAACACAGAAAAGGATGAGGAATTACAGGCATCATCTTGTTTGGAAGCTGAAAATTCTCACTTCCAGTAAATGTTCCTCCATTGATCCTCTCGTTAACCAAAGTCTCTCCTACAGCCCAATAGTTTTGATAAATTATTAACAAAGTAGTATGTCTCTAAAATGAACCACAAACATATAAGCAATAAAAACACACCAAATTTATCAGGAGGTGCCACAACCATGCCTTTCAACAGCAAAGATAGCTGAAACAAGGAAACATAATATCGTTCAGGTTTATTCCAAACAACTTTTGTCTGAGCATTAGATTCAGTAAACATCAATCCAATAACTTTTTTCCTCATGAATATACATTGAAAAGAAAAGTTAAATCCATTACATGAGTGGATACTGGATACTATCCTAATTTGTTCACAGAAACCCAGGTGCCTCATGTAAATTATTTACCATCTGATATGTGTATATGATCAACATGAAATTTAAAGTTCAAGTATGAAGTGCTTTATACCCTTCATATATTTATGGTTTGTGGCCTTTGAATTACTTTTGATTTGAGGTGACTACAGTGATTATTTAAATTTAAAATGATTTTTTTTTTCTGGGGTTTCATATCTCATATACACTTTCTATGGGTAAGATATATATGTGAAATGTCATGAATCTGAACGCAAATCAAAGGTGTTATGTCTATGCACGATTTGGATGTCTATGCACAATGGTGCATGAAAAAGGCATTATGTGATATACCTAATCATGCATGGATAAAACATACTATACATCAGCAACATTATGTCAAGTAGTATCTAGTACTTACCTTTGTCAGAAATGAATCATGGAACAGGTGAGACTTCTCCTTCAGTTTTGCTTCGTCCAAATCACTGCCCACATACTTAATTCCATTAGCAAGATGTATCGTGCATCTCGAATAAGAACAAGTGCACAACTATAAGGCACATTAGGCCAGAAGGAACATAACTTAATAGTTTTTAGGCTGTCTCCAACAGGCTCCCCTAAAGCGTCCTCTACGTCAAAATAGGGAACGAATTCTTCCCCTATGTGCTCCAACAGCATTCCCTATTCCGTTCCCTAAAATAGAGATTTTCTCTCAATTCCCTTATACGTAGGGTTTCTCTTTCCTTGCCCTATACAATTCTCCATATAGGGAACGTTGTTGGAGATGAGAGAAATATAGTAAGAGATTTTTTTGAAGGAAGCCTGTACATGAGGCTATAGAGAATCAAATTTAGGGATTCTTGTTGGAGAGAGCATTAAGCTTCTTTTCTTCATAAGCTGTAAATTTTCTAAAAAATATGCTGCTGCTGGGAAACAGAAACCAAAGGTTTTAGGAGAAAACAATTTTGAATAAAGGCAGAAAGAACATAGCTTCTGATATTACTTTTTTTATAAGCTGTCAACTTTGGAACAACTATGCTACTATAGGGAAACAGAAATCAGTGGTTTCCGGGGAAAACAAAATTTTAATATACAGCAGAAAGAACATATCTTTTGAGATATCTTTACTTTGATGGCAAGATGCACATGCTCCATGATGACTCATTTTTAGCTTAACGAAAACCAAGGGGTGTGGCCGAAAATTGTCGGTGCAGTGCATGTGCATTCAGTGGCTGGCTTGCAAGAAAGTTTTTCTTTTGGTAACAGCTTGTGCATGTCTGCAGTTGCTGGAAACACCAGAGGTCTCTTACAAAAGTACAGAGGAGAATGCTGGACGAGTTCACTCACTGACCCCTTTATAGTAGGTAATGTTGCCTTTGACCTCAGGAGAAGAAACTAACTGACTATAGAGAATCAAAAACTAGTAATTTTAGGGGAAACAATCAGATTTTGGGGTTATTCAAGTGCACCATAAACTATACACATAACTTGCTGACAGTAAACCAAGCAATTACCTTATTTCTTGAGTGATGTTGCGCAACTTCCTTGTTGCACCATGATGTTCCTTCTCAAGAAGTGGAATAATTAAAGGAACACTCTCAATGTACCTTGTCCATATTAATTGGTATTACTTCAAAGATTTGATACAAACAATGATGAAAAAGTCTAATTCCAACTCTGCAAATATTACAGAAGAATACCTCTTCTGCAGTAATTCTTCCAAAAATAATCTTAAATTGCTCACTCCTATTTTATTTCTCTCTTCCCTTGCAAGTGATCTTCCTAGCTTGTCTTCCAAACATGCTACATCGTCCAACTCTCTCAATGAGATTGCCTGCAGAATGCCAAAAAAATAGATGAATTTTAGGGATGTGGCTAACACAAAAGTTAATGGATCACTAATTTACTATGGAAGGCAAACAACAAAAAGGCAACCAACGTTAGCTAACAAGATTCCCTCAAAATTGTTGCGTGCACGCACGCAACGAGATGGGGATACGGCTCTTGACGCAGGCGAGACGAGCTGTTGTCGAAGCTAGTGTCTAGGCTGTTATCGGAGCCACCGCCTATGAGATAGGATCTCAAATTACTTCATTGTTTGCATGAATAGAAAGACATCCCCTTTATAGGATAAGACTTGGGAGTCTAAGAAATAAATCTTAACTAATCTTATCTCTTAAACAAACTGATCTTACCTAATTCAAAATTTGATCTAATCTTAACTAACCCCTAACTAACACGTACTACACTACCACGGGTACTGTTCATGGCGCTACAGTACCCACGGTGCTATTCATGGAAGTTTAAATGGCTTTTGTTGCGTTTGCCCATAACATTACTCCCTCCATCAAATAAATCTTGTCCTGAAGGTTGAAGCTTGAACGACCTCGGTTGTTTGGAAAAACGCCGATCTTCGTGGAACCGTCATGGTAGTACGGTCGCGAGCGCCGGTCTTTGTAAACCATGGCGAGAGGATTGCCTAGCTCTGATACCAACTGTTACGTGCACGCACGCAGTGAGGTGGGGATACAACCCTTAACACGAGCGAGACAAGCTGTTGTCGAAGCTACCGCCTAGGCTGTTATCGGAGCCATCGCCTATGAGATAGGATCTCAAATTACTTCATTGTTTGCATGTCCCTTTATAGGGATAAAAGACTTGAAGTCTAAGAAATAAATCTTAACTAATCTTATCTTCTAAACAAACTGATCTTATCTAATTCAAAATTTGATCTAATCTTAACTAACCCATGCTACGGTACCACGGGTCAGTATATTTACATAAAAATTGCTAGTGTACAGTCGAGTGTACGAATTCCTCCGTACACTCCACGGGTTATGAAATCAGAGATTTTAGCAATCGATCCGAACCACAGATGTTGTTCATCTTGTCAAAATGTAGCTACCGACCAAGTTTCGTATTTTTTTCAAAACTATTTGCTATTTGTTTTGTATTATTGAAAATCAGCCTTCTAAATAGTTGTGGAGTGTCAAAAAATCCTGATTTTCATAATTACAAAACGAATAGCAAACAAATTTGAAAAATACGAAACTTGGTCGGTAGCTACATTTTGATAAGATGAACAAGATATTTTGGTTCGGATCAATTGCTAAAAATTTCGGATTTCATAAACCCGTGGAGTGTACGGAGGGATTCATACACTCGAGTGTACACTAGCAATTCTCTATTTACATTCATGAAACTACAAAAAGTACTGCAGTGGAATCCTATACCTCCACAAGGAACAGTAATGCATAGAACCACATTGACCTATTCATTAGTGATAATTTATTCCTGGACATCATGATCGTAGAGAAGTGTACAGAATTATGAAAGCTGGGAGCATATTTTAAGGTGGCACTTTATGGAGTTTGGAAAGTTGCAACCATGTTTTGCAATATTTAAATGGAAAATGCCTTCAATAAAGTGCACATAAAGCAGAAATGGCAATTGCACAAACTCATTTCTGAACATGACTGCCTATAAAGATCCTATAAACTATACTTCCTTCTGAAGTGACACTATGAATTTCTAATTAGATTGAAATCCAATGCAATGGAAAGGCTATATATGGATGAATGGAAAAATTACAGCATCATTATCAGCCAGTTGATAGTGTTGTGAGATACTTGATAGAATCACCACCACTTGGCTTGCCCATGCACAAGGGGAAAACTGGTAGATGACTTGAAAGTTAAAAGTTGAGTTCAAACATGCCAGCAAAGTAAAATGACAGAAAACTCAACTTTCATTGAAGGGAAAACAGAAAGCTCTAAAGAATCTGAGTGGTAATGGCATGTATTACCTTCTTGAACTCTTCATTTGATCTGAAGACAGCTTCATGGCAAGAACCAACTCTCCCTGAAGGTACTGATGTGAAAAAGGGAGAATCTCCCAGTAAAGAACCATCTAGCACACAAGTTGGTGGGTGAAGAAACACTTCAACATCAGAGGCACGTGCAAATTGTGGAACTTTCGTGTCAAGTTTTGTGGAGACTAGAACAGTCCTTGCAAGATCTGGATCAACCTGCGGTATCAAAAAGAAAATGCAAAGATAGCTTACAGACACCGCCTTTTGGCTAACAGAAGATTGAGCTAACAGAACATTCTGATTAAAACTTAGAACTTGATATGCTAGTGTATCTTTCATTTAAACATAGTAACCCAGTAAATGAGGACATGAGATACAGCCGCACAACGCTCAACTAGTGCAAAATCATGCAAGGATGCCTTAGAGGGCCTTTCAAAGCTTCAGTGCGAAAAGAATCATAGATAGTTTAAAAGAACAAACCTGCATCACCACTCTTCTTGTAGTGGCATTACTCCAATCACTACAATCTTCAAGGCAAAGTATTATGGTTTCTTTATGCTGGATTTTTCTACGAACAAGGGCCTCAACAGCACAAGCCTGGTTCTGCAGTCACAAAATTTTTTTGTTAGATATTGGAGTTACAAGGTCAACAAGTCCACATAATCACAGTAGGTGCAATTTCAGTGGAACAGAAGGAACTCAAAACGCTACAAAGAACTACCTTAAACTGATATAGGACCGAAAAAGAAAAAGGATACCTGCAAAACTCGGTTTTTACGGCCAGGGGCTGGAAGGATTAGGCCTGGAGTATCGATAATGGTGAGGTTGGGACAATGCTTGTATTCTATCCTTATTATAATTTCCTTCTCTGAAAATTGGCAAGGATCATTCTCCAGCCTCATGTTTTCAGCTTCAATATATGCCTGAAAGTAGTTAGTCCAATGAGATTGCCTTACAACATAAAAGGTTCAGCCAGTGAATCATCTACAGGTCAATCTCTCCACATTTCAAACTGGCAAACAATACCAACAAACTGAAATTTTTGTTCCTACGAAATTAACAGCACAGTACAAAAGTCCAGCATGTTTCACGTTGATAAATGCAGGCAATTGGACGAAATCATGTGTCAAGTTGATGCCTAGACAGTACTTATTTTACAAACCTCCAATCTAACATAGAAGCAACCAACTTGCTCCTATAGATTCTAAGATTTGCCCCACCCAAAAGAAAGCGCTTCTAGGATTTGCCCTCCTTGTGGCAAATCCTAGAAGTGCAATCTTTGAGAGGGCAAATGATCAATTTTTCCCTTGTTCATTCACCAAATTACGTACCAGCATGCTAGTGGAGATCTCAACACATGCAATTGATTGATAAGAAATTGCAATTAGCTAGACTACCACAGTTGCAAACATGATAATTTTTTGTAAGCATGGACATGATAATTGATAAATTCAGAAGGGGTAATTAGAAAAACAAGCCAGATGCATACATGCGCCATATCCTCGCCTTCTCCTCAACTATTTCTGAACAATTCTCCTTCCTTTTGTTAATTACACAAACACAATGGATGGGTTGCAAAGACGCTATCAGGATTCAGGATAGATAGAACACATGACACCGGCATATCCACGAGGACATGTGCGCATTGGTGAAGGTACCTGGATGTCGGCCAGCGGCATTGCGCGGCCAGCGACTCCGGCGTCGTCGTCAGCGTCGGGCCCGACCTCGCCGCCGCCTGAGCCTGCGAGGAGGCGGCAGTGGGGGACGTTGCAGTGCTGGTTGAAGCGGAGGTGGAGCGCCACGGGGCGGCGCGTCTTGGTGCCGCCGCCGACGTGGTTAAACTGGAACCCCATCAGCGCCTCGACCAGCGCGCTCTTTCCGTCCGTCTGGTGTCCGACCACCACCACCGCTGGCGCCGGCGCTGCCGCGCCGCCCAGCTCCACCGCCATGCCCTGCAGCTCGTTGTACGCCTCGTAAAGGAGCCCCCGCGCCTCCTCCTCCTCCTCCTCATCCGGCGAGAGTGGCTCCGACGGCGTCGCCATTGTAGGGTGGTTTTCGAGGGGTTTTGGTTTGGCGGAGGAACGGAGAATTTGAGGTTTTGGAAGTGTGCGGGAGGGAAGAAGGGTTCGCGTTATCTCCTTCATTTTTCCACTTCTCCCCTCATTTATTGGTCTTTCAAAAATGAGTCCATATCCTATGCACATGAGGGGACCGTGCACATATGCACATTTTGAATACCGACCGTCCAAATGAAATCCAACCGTTGGTCGTCATTTTGCATTTACCCCCCCTCCCGTCGGCTGGTTGATCGAGGCGAGCCTCGAGCTGCGCGGGAAATCCAGCGCGGCCAAAACCCTTGCCTGCGAAACCCTTGGCGCTGGGCGACGCCGGCGCTGGGCACACGGCGTGCCGCTGCCGAGGCACGGTGGCCGGAGGGGAGGACTCACACACGAGGCAACGCCAGCCATCGCCGGCCTCCCCATCACGCCTGATCGCCGATCGCCGGCCTCCCCATCCCGACAGGATCGCTGCGTGAAGCCGTCTCTGCCGGTGGCTTCGTCGTGCACAACGTCCTCAGGTAATGTGCCCTTCATTGCATTTGATTCGTGATACCGGTGGCATGGTCTATCTTTGATTTGATTTGAGGCTAGTTCTTACGCAGCATACATGTGGAATAAAACAAATTGAGCCAACTAGTTGAAAGGAATTTTTGCAGGTGACTGATAATTTTGGAAGTATATCTTTTTTGAATCAATGCAATATTTTTCATATTTGTCTTCTTTCATATTATTTTTTCATATTTGCGGAACATGGTGGACAACGACGGCGACCTCGGGCGGCGGCTGAGAGGCGGCGGAGGACGAGGCGACCTCGGGCGGTGGCTGGAGCGCGTGCTAGGGTTAGGGGAGACGCCTCCCAATTCGGGGCGGATGAGTGGGGTCATGAGCACGGGTGGCGGTGGTAAATGCAAAATTGACGACCAACGATTGGATTTCATTTGGACGGTCGGGATTCAAAATATGCATATGTGCGCGGTCTCCTCATGTGCACAGGATATGGACTCTTCGAAAATAGCCATACTTATTTGACCACTAATTACTATTTTGTTCATAAACCAGTAAAATTATAATATCACAAAAGGTTTTTTCCTGAGAAAATCTATAATATCTATACATGTGTATCCAACATTCATTAGGCCCTTTTTTATTCCGCTTTAATGAGATTGAAAGCTACTGCTTGAAAATTATAATATTACAAAACATATGTTGTATCACTCTGTATTTATTTTTTTAGAGCTTTTAGTGGTTCTTCAATCTCAAAAGTAATTATATTATATTTTTTAATATTTTTACATTTTTCGAGAACCCTCGACTTTTTAGATTTTAATAACTTTACCTAGAGTTTCAAACAGCCTTAATAAAATTGATTGTGCAAAACGACATTATTTTAGGTTGGACGGATTATACACAGCAACTGATATTTTGCTTTTACATGTTACAAGAATTTCCATTGCCTGCAGGAAACGTCCCAGAACCAGTACATAACTACATATTCCGACCATCAATTACACTTGTCATGGGCATTTTCCAATGAATCATCACGAAGAAGGTTTACACATACTTATTCTTCATGAACCTGACCTGTTGAACAGAATAGTTCCCCTAATAATTATGTTACATCATTGTTTTCTTCCACCATGACAGAGCCATCCAAAGACTGTTCTCACTTGGGAGACTATCGTGTTAAGGTAGCTGGGCGCAAGACATGCTCAACTTACGTTTGGTACGGCTAGACTTCCCATCTGAAGTATTCTGGGAAGTATCTGAAAAAGGTGGTGCAAAAAAGAGTGCTGTGAGTCATATGTCGCGGTGCAGAAAAGCCGAATAAAGTAAAGTGTGCTAACCTCCCCACATCTAGCATTGATTTTCAATGATAGAATACTGTCAGCCCTTGTCTCCCCAATGTTGATTGCGGTTATCGGAGCCTTTGCTTCGTGTGCAATCCTGAGATTGGGATTTATGACCGGTTTATGTTGCAACAAGAAAATCAAACATAATTTAGTCCAGTTTTAAAATTTTGTTAGAATTTTTCTTTTGAATGGTTGAAAAGGTAGAATTGTCAACAAACATGATAGCTAGTTTTCGATACAAATAAGGAAAGGATTAAATGATGTTTTTTAGAGATACCTTGCCAGTCTAAAAGCAGACATTGTCATTACTGCTGAACCAACCACCAGAAGAGCATCACAGTTTCTTGCAGCGTCCTTAGCGCTATCAGCTCTTTCTTGAGGAACATTATCACCAAACATCACAACCTTTTCAACATCAGAAATAACACTTACGAGATAGAAAGTCTGTCTCATTCAAAGAAGGAGAAAATGATAAAGGAATAATCTATTGGTAGAGCAGTTCACATTTTAGTTCTGTTTACTACATAGTAACTTGTTAGTCATAAGCTCATCCAGTCCTGAAAGAATTAATGTTAACAATACAAAATTGTTTTTGCTAGTAATGAACCTAGGTGGCCAGATTTCACATAGTACCATGGTCATATAAGTTGAATAATACTGAATCAATAGTTCTTTTAGTTAAAGGAATAGTTCCGACCTCTACGTCCAACTGAATCAATATTAACTAATTATTTAAAAAAAAATTAAAAGTAATATTGTAAGGTGAGGGAAAAGATTCTCACATCTGGTTTTAGTATTCCACCACATTGATTGCAACTAGGAATGTCAAAATCTTGCTCCCAGAACTTCTCATCAATCTCAATATCACCATCAGGGCGCTGCTGCATTCCAAAACTTTTCTCTGAGCCTGGTTGTCCCACTTCCAAACTGTCAACAGCTAAAGCCCACTGCAAAGTACAAACACAACAATATAATGATTAGTCATCGGGAACTTCTGAAATCGTAGTCCAAACTAGGGGACTAGGAAGAATGGATTTTGCTTGAAACTTTGTTTAGCATGTAGCATCAGCTCTGTACACATATATGTGTTGCTCTACTGATCAAAATTGGTTAATTTAAAATCAAAGAGAGCTACGAAACTTTGATTAGCATGTGGCATCAGCTCTGTACACATATATGTGTTGTTCTGCTGATCAAAATTGGTTAATTTTAAATCAAAGAGAGCTGCGCTGCTATAAAATAATAAGGAATTTAAGCCATCAACTATCAAATTATTACAATATGTCAAGAATTCAACAACTTCACATCAAAGTGCAAATCACCATTTCTTTTATTATATCTGTCATATATGACGCAAATACTGCAGGTATAATGAACCAGTTTGAAGGAAAAAATATAGTAAGTATGAAACGGACCAACCTTTGGGTTGAGGTCCTTCACTTCCTCTTGAAAGGACTCGCGGCTAACAGATCTACCACACTCTAAACAAATTACTTCATAAACGCTTCCATGCAACTCAATTGGCTTACTTCCAGCGCGATGATGCAACCTAAATTACTCACAAGAAAGTGAAGGTGAAAAATAAGTTACATTAGCATTCTCAACTAACGTGGCATTGATCCATTTCGCTACCTATCGACATTTTGAGTAACCATTGAGTGAACACGGCCAATTCTTTCTAGAGATGCAAGAGCATAATGGGCTGCATTTGGTTGTGCTCTTGTAAACCTTCTCCATCCAGCATAGCTCCTAGCCCAATACCGCCTTCGGGCTCGAATAGAGCGAACAAACTCCTATTCAAATGATGAGTGTAAAATGAATAATAATAACGAATAAGTTGGTTTGAATGAATATACAATTTCCTACTGAAGGCTGGTACAAGCAATCACCAAAACAAAGTTAAGCTGCAAAATCATATAGTAAATTTCTTAAAAGAAAAATGACACATCTTAAGGCACTGCCAGAAAATTTTAAGGCCTACATAGATCTTTCAGTATTTTGACAAGGTAAAAATATTGTTCAAATCAACAGTTTAGTCAAGGTTCCAAATATGTTATACTTCCCAAAGAAGAGAGTTTTAGATTGTTTTATAAATGGTATTGACAGTAAAGGAAGAAATAACCAATGCAAGCAACCTTCTTCATGAGCCTTTGACATGGACAACAGATGTCAATAAACACAGGATACACAACCCTGTTATTCCTTTGACTGAAACAATCTTGTTATTCTTAGGAACCAAGATTACACGACCAGGCCAGACAATTCAAAGAATCTGAAATATGATATGTTCCTTACAAAAATGGCTCCATAATTGTGTGTGTGTGTTGGGGGGTAACTAAGTGCTCCTACAAAAATAAGAATAAAAAACTAGAAAGCATAGTAAGTGTTGTCATCCAACGATCATTAGGTTCACACTCACACCTGATGAGTAAGAGGTTTAAAACCAGAACTGTATGCACCATTAGGGCTGCCATAAAACAAAATTTCTGATGGTTAGAATACAGAGAAGAATGGCAAAGCTGGCAATTTGGTTCCATAAAAGAAGCAATGTTTGTACCTCCGGTAATCAGGAACTCCTGACTCAGTACTCATTCCTGCTCCAGTTAACACCATGAGCTTGTTACTGAAGCAAGTAACAAATAACGAAGCTAGTTTCGCTTCAAATATAGCTTAGAATCTTGACAAGGAAGTCCAAATGCATAATATTACCTCTTATCGATAAAATTGTACAGTAGGTCCACATCCTTAGAGCTTGGGGGATCTGAGTCGGGAACTATTCGTTTGTCTCTTAAAAACTGGATGTAAGTTTCACAGTAATCCTTAGGTGCAACAGCTGATGAATGGTTGTTTCTTGTTTGCATGGAGCGAAAAGAACATATCAGAGGGAAAAGGGTTTTCCTTCTGAGAAGGCTATTATTTGCTGATGCATGGAAATTGCAGAAACGAGAAAAAGTTCCTGATTGGGTAGCCAACTTCAATTAGTTATTGCCAAATTAGTAATATCCAAATTCTCAAATGACAAAGAAGTTACTCTCGACCAACTTGCCTTTGGATACTGTATGCAGAGCACCAGTGAGACCTGCAACAATCTGAAATCTACACATGTAAGTTGCTTGTGTAATATTGATAAACCACAATATTTGCTATTACAAAATTGTTTATTTAAATAGAAACAACTTGATGACATTGGTATGTGACCTGCTAATCAAGCATAACCTGACATTTATTCCAAGAAACTTAATTACATTAATGTCACAATTTTTTTTTAAAACCGAATTAATATCACAATTCGAAAAGGCGAGATGGCATAGTCTTTTCTAGCATGAATTGGGTTAAACTTTTGTGATCCTTGGGGATATATTAAGGTTGATACATACAAACTAGCACCTTCAAGGGTTACAAGATGACTAACAGGCAATGAGTTGCATATTTTACAGAAAGAATAACCTAGCACTGATCTAATCCCCAGCTAGAAACAACCAAATTCTCACCTACTGGGCATGTGCTCTCTATTCTGGACTTGTAACTTGTTCTCATACAGCGTTATACCAAAGTTAACATGATGTGCCGCAACAATTAATGCATAAACTGAGTATTTTTCCTTTTGCCCTTTTAACATGAGGTTGTAAAATGAGAAATTGTAGAAGCATTTCTCGTTTGGGAGCTCTGGAAATGCTGTTTGAGATCCCTGAATAAACCAGAATTCACCCTTGATTTTTCGTTCAATTGTGTGCATTAAAAAAAATGAATCATTAAAAACGTTTTTCTCCCAATCATTCTCTAGTTGTTCGCCGTAAGCTTCAGAAATAAAGTTCGTCTCTTGACACCATTGCACGTTTGCACTCGATCAAATTTTACAGCAAGCGGGTTCAATTTGCCATCATAGACTGGCAGCTGTTACACCGCAAACCTCAGCACGCATTTTTTTTCCTTACATTTCCACTAGAATAGGCGTACCAAATTCATTTTTTACACTGCACAAAACCGTCGCTAATTCTATCATCACGCAAAGTTATCAAACCCTCAATCAGACCAAACAACACAACAATCAGGTCCAATTTCCGAGTCCTCAGTTGAGACCAAAATCCTCAAACCTAACACTCTAGCCTCTAGGCATCAAGCAATTCGAAAACCAGCATTCATAAACATTAGATTAAACGAAGGACGACGAAGAGTATGAACGTCTTTACAAAAAAAATAGAAGAAGAGAAATAGGGGGAAATGGAGTTGGAGCGGGTGGCAGCTTACGGAAGCTGAAGCACGGGAGGCGTGCATCACCGGAGCCGCCGACATGGTACCCTCCCTGTCCGGCGGGCGGGCGGTAGCGCCAGTGACGTGGACGCGCCGGTCGCCGCGGGCGCCGGAGTGGAGGAGGTCGCGAGGCGAGGCTGCTCTCTTTTTTTTTTCGTGGGAAATAAACACGGGGAGGAGAAAACGAGACGAACCGCTATATTTTTTATTCAATTTATTAAAAGGAAAAAGTATAGATTACCCTGAACTATTGCAAGAATATAGAATACCCCTGAACTTTAAAACGGATAAAATACACCCTCCAACTATTAAAACGGTTAAAAAGAACCATAAACTTTTATGAGGTATAAATTACCCTCTGGAACAAGTAAAGGTGATATTTCAACTAAAGAAAATCTAGAAAAAATATAACAAACCAGAAAAAATTTTAAAATATTCAAAATAATCTTAAAAATCCAGAAAATCATTGAAAATCATAAAAAATCAGAAATGCCACCTTTACTTGGTTTTTTTAGATTTTTTCTAAAATTTTTTGGTTGAAATACCACCTTTACTTGTTCCAGAGGTAATCTATACCTTATAAAAGTTTATGGTCCTATTCTAACCGGTATTGATAGTTGGAGAGTGTATTTTATCCGTTTTAGAGTTCAGGAGGGTATTCTATACTCTTGCAATAGTTCAGGGGGGTAATCTATACTTTTTCCTTATTAAAAATGAAAATCCACCTTTTTTCCAGATGTAGTTGCCCATCACCCGAGCCCGTGAAGTGCATCGGCCGTCGCGGCCACGAGACGACGCGGCGGCGGCGGTGGCGGTGGCGACCTCGCTCCGGCCACAGGACGGCACCCTAGCGGCGGATCTGGCCATGGGACGGCGCGGCGACGGGAGAGATGGAGAGCTTTGGCCATGGGACGGTGCCCCAGCGGCAGATCTAGCCCATGGATGGCGCGGCGGCAGGTTGTAGACAGGGATGAGGAGGGAGAGGCTAGTCGCGGTGAGGCCGTGCCGAGAAGCCCGCCGGGGAGGAGGAGGAGGTTCACCGCCGAGAAGCCCGTCATCGCTAGTGGAGGTTCGCTGCCGCCGTTGCCAAGAGCTCCAAGACCGTTGCCGCTGCCCATCTCTCGACCACCATCGTCGCCGCCCGTCGAGCTTGATGAGCACATCACGCGAACATACTCAGCACTCCTTCGACGCAGTGGCGGAGGACGAAAATTTTTTTTGGTATGGCGAATTTCATAGTGTAGAGCACGCAATCAAACTAATTCATACTAAGAGTAGATGACTAAATTAAATTAAAATATTACTATAAAATAGAATGGATGCGGAAGGAGAAAAATGTTTACCAAGTACTATTTGCATCTAGGAGACCCATCATGTGTTCTTTGGGATAGCATCGGATGATTTTGATTTTGAAGAGGGTGTGAAATATCTCTTTTTTTTTCTACAATTCATTATCAAATAGAAATAGAAAAAATTACAAAATTATGGACCGACGAGATGAATAATTATAGATAAGATTAATATAATACCTTGCACCGTCTACACAGATCAACTATCGGCAATACTTATAGCCTAGACAAATAAGCAATTCACCGATTGTTCTTCCTGGCTTGGAGGTCACATGCAGGCTGTGTTGAAGAGACTGCAAACCTAGCGGCTGGGCACCTGGCGGCCACGGTTTCAAAAACTGCCAGTTAACCGCGGTTAACCGCGCCTCCGCAGGAGCCCGGCTCGGTAAATCGGCGGTTTAGGGTTTAGGGGTTTGATCAAAATTCGTTTAAATAAATTTTGAATATAAAATATACATAAAATTCCTAAAAATACTATTAATCATTCTAAGCATTTTGGCTTAAATAAAATTTTAAAATTCAAATTTTTAATGTGTATTTTAATGAATTTTAGTCATTTTCATTGATTTTGATATTTTTTTTCGTCACAAACCGTGGCTAACCGCGAGAAACCGCCGGTTAACCGCCAAAAACCGTGGCTAACCACGAACAAAACCGGGGAGACGGACTTTTAAATTTAGGGCAAAAATCGTACGGAACTGCCGGTGGTTAACCGGCTCCGCGCCATTGCCGGCTCGGAGAACTCCGCCGGTTTTGTTAACCCTGCTGGCGGCTGACGCGACGAATTAGGAGATGCGGAGCGGCGGAGGCAGGAAAAGACCATCACGCTTGACGCGTTCACGTTGCTAGCCTACTACTGCCCTGCACCCCGCCCTGTTTTTTTCCTTTCGATAATTGGGCTCTCGTCTGGTCACCGCGCATGCATCCCGCTTTTCGCTACATGCGGTCATTGCCCTTCGCTTGCTACTACGCGGCTACGGGCTACCTACTGGTTACGGTGTGCTGGGCAGCGCCAGGAGGGTTCGTATCGGGCCTAGGTATGGCATGGGCCCTACCTAGCCATAATGGGCCCTACCCCCTGCATCGACGTGTATACTAGGATGGCTCCATCAATATGGATTTATCGACCTCTACCTTAGCTAGGTTGATTACATGAGTGCCTTCCTTCGGATATTGCGTCATCACCGTCAGTCGTTCGACCGCCATCTTGGTCTCCTCCTCTATGTCATGGCATATTCTGGAAAAATGTTTTTCCATCTCCACCGTATGCTAAACTCTCACAAGCCACATCGCTCCAAGGCCAGCCAACATAAGACCCTATTTGTCCGTGAGACCAATTTGCTTTCCAAGAGCTATCCAACTTCAAACGAACATAATCGGGTTATACAAAGTTTGTTTTGAACGTTGTTGGTATGCATGGCAAACCCCACGACGAGACGTTTCCAATGGATTTAGTCCTAATGCTAAATTTTGTCCGAGTCAACGAAAAACAAGATGACAGACCGAAGCTGTCAGGTGTTTCGTCACCTCAACTTTACGCCCAAGGGCCATGTACCCCTAGGTTGCGTGAGAATGCGTGCCCCATGGCCAGCTTGCCCTATCTAGCTGTCGTACGTCGTCTACTTAAGGCCGCCACCCCTCTTCTCATCCTTGTGTTTTGTTTAGTCTAGTTTTTTACATGTGTGTTGAAACAGTCTCAAATTTGTTTGTGTCATCTAGATCAACCGTATCGAGTTCAAAACCCCAACTCATGTGTGCTTTTTCATATTGTTCTTGCTTGTTCTTCGGTTGCTTGCAGGAACCGTCTTTCGTGGACAGGTCGATCGTGCTTTGGCGTGGTTGATAACGCTCGTTGTGGTGTTTTAGAGATTGCCAGTTCCAATCCTTGTGTGGTTGGTAGCTAGGTCGTCAAGATTGCCATGACAGCAAACAGTATTTATCACTCTCATCGGAAGATCGGCCTGCCCCGTCCCTCATCAGAGCTCCTCCTCACTGGTCGCCCATGGGGTGGGCGACGAGCGCACCCCCTCACGCACACAACGCTAACGGCAAGGGTGTCCATCGCACCACCGAAATTTGCAAAAAAAAAACCGTGGGGCACCTATTTTAATAAATTGAAAAAAACCTACCAACGGTGCTAGTATGTAGAGATGGCCAACAGGCCAAACCGAGCGGCCCCAATTTAGGCCCGCTTGGCAACTAGGTCTAAGCAGGTAATAGGCTGACGTCGTGGTCCAAGCATGATTTGTTCAGTAGTTGGGTCGAACTGTATTGGCTTGGTTACAACTAGGTCGGTCCATTTTAATTAAGACGTGTGTGTGTTGAGAGGATCGCTATGCCGCCTAGAGGGCGTGAATAGGCGAATAAAACAAAATTACGGAATTAAAACAACTCAAACAGTGACCAGCCCGTCGGATGTTCCGATGTAGATCGGATGTTCCGACCTCGTCCAGTAACCCCTGCGTCGGATGTTCTGATCTGGGTCGGATGTTCTGACGGCGTCGGATGTTCGCGTCGGATGTTCCGATCCTGGGTATTCTGGATTTTGTCGAAAACCTGCAGTAAACTGATTTCTCGCAAAACAAAGATTAGATCTATTTAAGAATACTCAGAACAAACCAACACTAATAGTAAAAACAACCAAACAAGATCAAGACAAAACACAGCGATTTTTATTTACCGATGTTCGGATCTTTGAAGGGAGATCCTACTCACCGTTAGGGAAGACACTAAGTCCGGATCACCAAGACCCTAGTCCCCTTACCGATGAAGCACACAGTACTCACCGGCGATCACTAGTTGAATCCTTTTCTTTGCGGAGGTAGATTCGCACATTCACAAACTCCGGAGGCACGCCACATAAAGATCAGCGACTCACCGGCGACACCTAGCCGTCTGGGAGCCCTTCAAGCCTCCAAGAGTAGCAAATGCGATGAAGAAAGTAGGAATCGCTAAGTGCTCAAGGATTGGATTCTAATTCGTAGAACACTTAGGTGCCTTGATCTCTCTAGATCTAGATTTCACAAGATGAACAAGAGAGAGACAAAGGCTAGGGTTCTTGAGAAGGATGATGGAGAATATGAAATTAGGCTCAAATCAGGTTGATGAGTAACATTTTGGCAGGTATTAGAGGAGGTCTTAAATAGGGCTTCTCGAAAAGTAGCCGTTGCAGCAGTTAATCACGCGTCAGATGTTCAGACCCCGTCGGATGTTCCGACCTGCGTCGGATGTTCCGACCGAAGTTCCGATGGACCCCTTACTGGATGGCATGAGAAGCTGTAGGTTGGATCATCATCGGATGTTCCGACCCTCGTCGGATGTTCTGATGATGTAGGTTCTATATAAGGTGTATTTTGAGTGGAAAACTCACACGAACTTCGAGATACCTATTTTGAGCACTTAGGAACCTTTATAAGCTTCTCCATTGCATCCCTCTTCATAGTACGACATCCCTAAGACTCAATAAATAAAGATTTACAAATAAATACTAGTTTTGATGCCTTCTTGCAATATATCCAATTTTAGGGGTACATTATCACATGTGAACATGTATCTCATGGATTTACCTGTATAACATCTGTGAATAATTCTCCAATAGAAATATTAACTCTATAATTGTTACTCATTAATCACCAAAATCACTTAGGGCCTAGATGCACTTTCAATCTCCCCATTTTTGGTGTATTGATGACAACAATTATAACTCACAAATAAATTATAAACAAGAATATATGAAAGGGCTCCCCTTGAAACTATGGCAATAATAACAACAATAGCTCCCCTATATCCTTGGCAAATTTGAATCTAAATGCAATATGACAGGATATATCACACAATGCGAAAGAACTTAAATAACTAGCAATTCACCATTACATCATCATCACAGAATAATTAAAGTCTTACTACCACAGCGTACCATATAAACATCGAGTTTAAAACATAGTTTTGCACACACTTAAACATTCAAGTTTCAAACATAGGAATCTAAGATAGAAAATGATAGCTTCTCTCCCCCTTTGGCATCAAGACGCCAAAAAAGGGAAAAAACTGAAGGTGGACTACTCAATCCATTCTGGATCACTGATGTTGCTGCTGCTGCCACCCTAACCACCAGCACCATCACCACCACCGGTGACATCATCATCGTCGTTGTTGTTACCGCCACCAGAAGGAGGAATCCTAAACAATCCTCGAGTATAGGTGTCAATGGTGGAGTAGGAGGACTCGGAATCATCAGAAGAAAGAGGCATACCAAGGTGCTTCTTGATATCTTGAATCTGCTTTCGATTGTCGCGAAGACGCACAATGGATTCCTGAACCCGATCATTTGTCTTGTGACACATGCAGAAGATAGATTTTAGCATTTTCTTAATATAGCCTCCAGGAGATGATGGGCTAGACCGAGCTGAAGACGGTCCTGCCGCAAAGGAGGGACCTGCGCTATCACGAGTAGCTGAACACCTTCTGGGTGGAGTCGCAAAAGTCCCACCAGGAGAGGCCAGTCCACGGGTGGTGACAAGGTAGGGAGTATGCTTCACATCCAGTACAAACTTGAGACCAGTCACATGGGTGATCATGCTCATCAGATAAGGAGCATAAGGACAGCTCCTCTTTGGATCACAAGCACTGATCTTGATCTCACACCAGATGAAATCCAGAATATCAAAGGGACGTTCTCGCAGTCCAATCTTCATCAGAAGATTGCGAGAATAAGAGAGAACACGAGAAACATCACCTTCTTTGGGACAAAGAGTCTTGCGAAGGATGCGGTTGAGCACTTGATAGAATGGCTTCATGGTCTCAGTTGCTCCTGCCTTAGTGGGAATAGACCCATCATATAAGAACGTCAGCTCATGATTCTTTAGGACATCCACGTCATGTAGCTCCTCCATGTTGCCTCTAGTGGACAGCTTCAGATGCTGATCAAACTCCCTCTTCGAGAAGTTGTACCAAACTCTGTCGCACATAAACCAGAAAAAGTCGCCAGCGGCACCCCAGCAAAGTATAATGAAGTATAGAACTGGCAAATGACTTCATCGTTCCAATCATGCTGGAAGCTCAAGATGTCAGTCAATCCCATAGTGTCACAAGCGGAGATGACTTCACTGACTGGGTTGACTGTCAAAGCCATGCCTTCCCAATCAATGAATTGCATGCGCATGACTGGATTCTTCTTTTTCACAAAAGCAACATCATAAAAATCTTGATAAAAGAAGTTCCAGAATCTTTCATCGGTCCCTTCTTCCTTCTCATACTTCAGGGGATCCTCAACCCTGTGAAGTTGGATCTCCTTCACATTCGCGACATAGTATCCGAGAATCTTCGGAGTGACATTTGAAGCGAAGGTCCTTGTCGTTTTCTTGATCATCAAAGGACCAATAGGATCACGGATATTGGCTCGCTTCCATTGAGCTAGTTTCTCATGAAAGATCGAAGGATCCTCATTGGGCTCGGTTGAAGGACAAGCGACAGTTGAACTTGAGGTTCGTTGTCGTTTGGAAGAAGACATCTGCATGATATTTATGATGGAATCAAAGAATTGGAAACGAGTGCTCAAAATCCATCCGGGTCAGTGAGTACCACGTCGAAACATCCGACCGGGGTCGAACCATCCGACCGGGTACAACACCTGCCAGAAATAGGGTTTGACAAAAACTCGCACCAAAACGACAAATCTGAGGCATTAGGGTTCTAGAAGATTTCAAGATTTGGAGCTTTACCTTCAATGGAGGAGGGTTCTAGAAGATTTCAAGATTTGGAGATTTACCTTCAATGGAGGAGGAGGGAGACGAGCAAGGAGGAGCGGAGGTAGAGGAGAGGCAGCAGGTCGCAAGATCCGCCGCCGCAAGTTCCGTCGCCGCCGGAAGATCCGCCGCCGTCGGAGCTCCCTGTGCAGTCGCCGCCCAAGAGGAGAGAGGGAGAAGGTAAAAAGCTCTAGGGTAAAACCGTAGGGTAAAAGGAACAGGGACCCACGCAGTGAAAAGTTAAATAGGAGGCGAATCTAGGCCGAGTCGGAACATCCGATCCCCCTCTTGATGGATTTGAAAGTTTTGGACTCCAGACACCTCGAGAAAAGATAAGATTACTCCAGAAGGATAAAGGAGAGTTCTAAGACTTGAATTTACCCATGGATGACCCGTAAGCATATCAATCAATCAAACTAGGGTCATCCGTGAATAAATAGGATATAGATATCCGAAGAGCCAAATCAATCAAGTCATATTATATATAAACCTATATAGCTATAGTAAAATAAATAACAAGATAAAAAACCTTTTCAATCACCAATCAATGTGTGCAATAGGTCAAGCAATATTCCGAGAGTCAAGGATATTCAGTTCACTCCGCAACTCACAGAATTTTCTCTCATCAGGGGGTTTGGTGAAAATATCAGCTAGTTGGTTTTCGGTTCTCACATGGGTAATATTGATATCACCTTTGGTTGAATGGTCTCTTAAGAAGTGGTGGCGAATATCGATATGTTTGGTTCGGGAGTGTTGAATAGAATTGTTGGTTATTTTTATGGCACTCTTATTGTCACACAAAAGTGGGATGTGGTTGAGGTTAAGGCCATAGTCTCTCAAGATTTGCCTCATCCAAAGTAGTTGAGCACAACAATGTCCCGCGGCAATATACTCAGCTTCGGCTGTGGATAGGGCAACGGAATGTTGTTTCTTGGACGCCCACGAAACGAGTGACCTTCCAAGGAATTGGCAAGTACCGGAGGTACTCTTCCTATCCACTTTACAACCGGCGTAATCCGCATCCGAATAGCCGATTAGGTCAAAGTTTGACCATCTAGGATACCAAAGGCCAAAGTTGGGAGTGTGTATCAAATATCTCAATATTCTCTTGGCTGCCACTAAGTGATAATTCTTGGGTGCAGCTTGAAATCTTGCACACATGCACACACTAAGCATAATATCAGGTCTAGATGCACAAAGATAGAGAAGAGAACCAATGATATAACGATATACCTTTTGATCGACGTCTTTACTATTTACATTTAGATCAAGGTGACCATTTGTTGGCATAGGAGTCTTGATTGGCTTGGCGTCGCTCATATCAAACTTTTTAAGCATATCCTTTACCTACTTTGATTGGCTAATGAAAATTCCTTCCTTCATTTGTTTCACTTCTAGTCCAAGAAAGAACTTCAACTCTTCCATCATTGACATCTCAAAGCGTTTAGTCATCAAACTACTAAACTCCTCGCAAAAACACTCATTAGTAGATCTAAATATGATATCATCAACATAAACTTGACAAACAAAAATATCATCATCTACTAGCTTAGTAAAGTGTGTAGGATCAGATTTATTTCAAAACCTTTTCTCACCAAAAAATCCTTCAAACACTCATACCATGCATGTGGTGCTTGTTTCAATCCATAAAGCGCCTTGTTGAGTTAGTAAACATGATTTAGATATTTTGTGTCTTCGAAGCCCGGTGGTTGCTCAACGTAGACAAGCTCGAAAAGTGGACCATTAAGAAAAGCGCTCTTGACATTCATTTGCCACAACTTAAAGTCATGGTGAGTAGCAAAAGTAATTAAAATTCTAATAGCATCTACTCTTGCTACGGGAGCGTAAGTCTCACCACAATCCAAACCTTCGATTTGCGTGAAGCCTTGTGCAACCAACCATGCTTTGTTTCTTATCACTATACCATGTTCGTCTTGTTTGTTGCGGAAGACCCATTTTGTACCAATGATATTTTGCTTCGGTCTTTCCATCAACTCCCACACTTCATTCCTAGTGAAGTTGTTTAACTCCTCTTGCATGGCAATAACCCAATTGGGATCCTTGATAGCTTGATCTATATTCAGTGGCTCAAAAGAGGAGACAAACGAGTAAAATGTATAAAAATTTGAAAGACGAGATCTAATAGTTACTCCCTTGTTTATATCACCAATGATACTTTCGACGGGATGATCTCGTTGAACACTTTGATGAACTCTTGGATGTGCATTCGGTGGTATAGTGTCTTCATCATCACCTTCACTTGACTTGTCACTCTCCTCTTCTTGAATGATTGTTGGAGTTCGATTTGAATTGATAAAGGAGATAAATTATCGTCTTCAACACCTTCTTGTGGTTTAACATCATCAATAGCCATTTTCTTGATATCTTCACTTGGTGATTCTTCTTCATCTAGCACATGTTGATCAACTTGCTCTACTTGAGAGCCGTTAGTCTCATCAAATGTTACGTCACGCGAGATTTTAACCATACCGGAAATATTGTTGAAAACTCGGTACGCATAGGCATTTGATCCATAACCAAGTAAAAAACCTTCGTCAACCTTAGGGGCAAATTTAGAGCTTCTAGACTTCTTATTTAAAATATAACACTTACTGACAAAAACTCTGAAGTATGAAATATTTGGCTTGTTACCGGTAAGGAGCTCATACGAAGTTTTCTTTAATAACTTGTGTAAATAGAATCGGTTGATGACATTATAGACGGTGTTCACAGCTTCTGCCCAATATATATCCGAAACCTTATTTTCATTCAACATGGTTCTTACCATCTCGATGAGGGTTCGATTCTTCCTCTCGACCACCCCGTTTTGTTGAGGGGAGTCGGGTGCCGAGAACTCGTGCTTAATGCCTTCCTCATCAAGATATTCTTCAATGTTGGTGTTTTTTAATTCCTTCCCATTGTCACTTCGAATCTTGTTAATCTTCACTTCATACTCGTTTTGAGATCTTCTCATAAACTTCTTAAAAATTTCTTTTGCCTCTGTCTTATCATGCAAAAGAATACCCACGTGAAGCATGAAAAATCATCGACAATAACAAGACCATATTTGTTACTTCCTATACTTATGTATGCAATCGGTCCAAAAAGGTCCATATGAAGTAGTTGTAGAGGTTTTGTTATGGTCATCACATTTTTCGAAGGATAGGGTGCTCCAACTTGTTTTCCCGCTTGACATGCGCTAAAAGGCCTGTCTTTCTCAAACTTCACATTTATTAGTCCAATGATGTGATTCCCTTTTGAGAGTTTATGAAGGTTTCTCATACCAACATGGGCTAGTCGGCGATGCCAAAGCCAACCCATGCTAGATTTATCCAGTAGGCATATCTCAGGGCTAGGTCTGTCCGTAGAAAAATCCACAAGATAGAGCTTTCCCTTTCGATGACCTTTAAAGGCTATTAAACCATCACTTCTTCGAACGACATTCACACCATCATAAGAAAAAATACAATCGTAACCGGTAGCACAGAATTGTTGTACCGATAATAGATTGTATTTCAATGAATCGACAAGTAAGACATTTGTAAGAAAAAGATTTTCAGAAATTGTAATCTTACCAAGACCTAGTACATCACCTTTACTACCATCTCCAAAAGTAATGCTCTCACTTGGTTGATTGTAGCAATTAATTTGAGAGAACATTCTCTTCTCTCCGGTCATATGATGAGTGCAACCACTGTCGAGTACCCAACTAGGGTCACCGGAGAGATATTCCTACAAAGTTCAAACTTTGGTCTTAGATACCCAAATTTGATTGAGTCCTTTGAGATTAGTCACAAGAGCCTTTGGGACCCAAATGGATCTCACCAAGGATGCATTATTATGCTTTGTCCAACATGATATGCAAGCTCTCTACCAAAATTATTCTTTTTAAGAATGTAAGAAGCATTAAAAGTAGAGTGAGAAACGTGAACCTCTGAGCTTTGCTCTCTCACAAAATGGATTGGCTTTGTGACCGGAATCACCACAACATGCTTTCTTGCCCTTCGGTGGAACATAGTCAAGTCCGGCCTTCTTGAAGTTTTCTCTTCTTTTGTCTAGTATCTCATCAAGTATCTTACTCGACTTATAAGATTTTTGGATACCATCTTCAAGTAGACTCTTCAACTTTTCATTCTCACTGGCAAGATCTTGCAAAGTAGAAAAATTTGTTGCACACGCATTTACATCCACATTGTAGCACCTTGCACAACCATTGCTCGTGGAAGGAGATGAGTCACAAGTTGCATTTGGAAGAGTAGAGGTGCTCTTCAAAAGATCATCAAATTTCACTTTAAGAGTCTCGTGTGCTTTCTTTGTACAAATGAGTTCTTCTATGAGTGAAGAGTTGTTGATCTCAAGAGATCTAGTTTTGGATTTGACCTTCGAAAATTCTTTGGTCATTTCCTCAACTCTCTTCTTTTCCAATGCAAGTTCCTTCTCAAGTTGAAGGTTTCTCTCCTTTTCAAGGATGAGTAAGTCTTCTCCTTTCTTAAGAAGATCCTTTTGTTGCTCAACTCTCTCTATGAGCTCGGTCAACTTACCCATATCAAACTTTCTCATCATCTTGACCAAACTAGCATGGTTCATATCATTCTCATCATCACTAGAGTTGTTAGTATAAGAATTGACTAGAGATTTAGAATGTTTTGATGAGACCTTGGGGTCCTTGGCCATGAAGCACATTGAACGTTCATCATCGTCATCCGTCAATTCGCCAAATAGAGATGAGGCCATTTTTGGAAGAGCCATCTCAATGCAAGCAACACTCTCATCATCGGACTTGGAGTCGGATTCGGAGTCCCACTCCTCACCAATGTGAGCTTCACCTTTTGAACTCTTCTTGTGTCTCTTACTCTTTTCCTTGTCTTTCTTGTAGCTCTTTTCTTTCTTTTTTTCTTCCTTGTCCTTATCCTTCTTGTGTGGGCACTCTGCAATGAAGTGTCATGTTTCACCACATTCATAACATTTTCTCATTGAACTTCTTGAAGATTTAGATTTTCCGGAATCTTTCTTGCCTTTGCTATTGTAGCCATTCTTCTCGAGTAATTTATTAAATCTTCTCACAAAGAACGCCATTTCTTCCATTTTCATTGGCCCATCTTTATCATCACAGCTTGAGCTATCATCCTTTACCTTTGACACTTTACTCGCCTTCAAAGCTATGCTCTTCTTCTTTGTAGATTGAGCCATCTCTTTAATATTTGAAGCTTCTTGGTCCGTCAACTCATCACTAAGAATCCTTCCAAGCACTTCATGCGTTGTGATTAAGTGGTAGTTGTCTCTGTCTCGGATCATTTGCACCAAGTGGTGATTGATTGGAGTGATAGCTCGGAGTAGAATCTTGACCACCTCATGATCAGTGAGAGACTTGCAACCAAGCCCCTTGACCTCATTCACTAACACCATGAGCCGATCAAACATCGTCTTGTAGTCTTCTCCTTCCTCTAGGATAAACCTTCCTAACTTGCCATTAATAAGCTCGATCTTGGTTTCCCTCACACTTGATGTGTCTTCGTGAACAACTTTGAGGGTGTCCCAGATTATCTTGGCTTCTTCAAGTCCGTCAACCGGGTTGAACTCACTTGGACTCAAAGCACCAAACAAAGCATTGACGGCTTGATAGTTGTGGAAGGAATCTCTTTCCTCATCAGCAGTGAGATTCTACGGTTTCCTATGCTTGAAACCTGTTTCTACAATTCTCCAAATAGAAGGATGAATAGATATTAGATACATCTAAATCTTATGTCTCCATTGTGGGTAGTATGTGACATCGAAGTGAGGCGCACGCCCAGTGGGGATAGAGGCATGAGATGAAGATGTTGTATCAGGATAAACATAAGGAATAGTAGCCTTTTTGTTGCCTTCGCTTGAAGTCTCGATCTCGGTATTGTCTTTGTTGTTCGGCATGATTCTCCAAGCTGTTAAGCTCAAAACAAAAGGTTTGGCTCTGATACCAATTGAGAGGATCGCTATGCCACCTAGAGGGGGTGAATAGGCGAATAAAACGAAATTGCGGAATTAAAACAACTCAAACAGTGACCAGCCCGTCGGATGTTCCGATGTAGATCGGATGTTCCGACCGGTTCAAGAACCTCGCGTCGGATGTTCGATCGGGTCGATGTTCGACGGCGGCGTGGATGTTCCGATCCTAGGTATTCTGGATTTGTCGAAAACCTGCAGTAAACTGATTTTTCGCAAAACCAAGATTAGATCTATTTAAGAATACTCAGAACAAGCCAACACAAATAGTAAAAACAACCAAACAAGATCTAGACAAAACACATCGATTTTTGTTTACCGATGTTCGGATCTTTGAAGGGAGATACTACTCACCGTTAGGGAAGCCACAAAGCTCGGATCACCAAAACCCCAGTCCCCTTACCGATGAAGCACACAACACTCACCGGCGATCACTAGTTGAATCCTTTTCCTTGCGGAGGTAGATTCGTACCTTCACAAACTCCGGAGGCACGCCACACAAAGATCGGCGACTCACCGGCGACACCTAGCCGTCTAGGAGCCCTTCAAACTTCCAAGAGTAACAAATGCGATGAAGAAAATAGGAATCGCTAAGTGCTCAAGGATTGAACTCTAATTCCTGAAGCACTTGGGTGCCTTGATCTCTCTAGATCTAGATCTCACAAGATGAATAAGAGAGAGACAAAGGCTAGGGTTCTTGAGAAAGATGATGGAAAATATGAAATTAGGCTCAAATCAGGTTGATCAGTAACCTTTTGGCAGGTATTAGAGGAGGTCTTAAATAGGGATTCTCGAAAAGTAGCCGTTGCAGCAGTTAATCACGCGTCGATGTTCGACTCGCTCGGATGTTCTCGACTGCAAGGCGGATGTTCCGACCGAAGTTCCGATGGACCCCTTACTGGATGGCATGAGAAGCTGTAGGCTGGATCATCATCGGATGTTCCGACCCTCGTCGGATGTTCTGATGATGTAGGTTTTGTATAAGATGTATTTTGAGTAAAAAACTCACACGAACTTCGAGATACCTATTTTGAGCACTTAGGAACCTTTATAAGCTTCTCTATTGCATCCCTCTTCATAGTACGACATTCCTAGGACTCAATAATTAAAGATTTACAAATAAATACTAGTCTTGATGCCTTCTTGCAATATATCCATTTTTTAGGGGTACATTATCACATGTAAATATTTATCTCATGGATTTAACCTATATAACATCTGTGCACAATTCTCCAATAGAAATATTAGCTCTATAATTGTTACTCATTAATCACCAAAATCACTTAGGGCCTAGATGCACTTTCAATCTCCCCTTTTTGGTGTATTGATGACAACAATTATAGCTCACAAAAACATTTATAAACAAGAATATAACCGGAAGCTCCCCCTGAAACTATGGCAAGATTAACAACAAGAGCTCATGGGGTGGGCGACGAGCGCACCCCCCTCACGCACACAACGCTAACGGCAAGGGTGTCCATCGCACCACCGAAATTTGCAAAAAAAAAAACTATGGGGCACCTATTTTAATAAATTGTAAAAAACTACCAACGGTGCTAGTATGTAGAGATGGCCAACAAGCCAAACCGAGCGGCCCCAATTTAGGCCCGCTTGGCAACTGGGTCTAATCAGGTAATAGGCTGACGTCTTGGTCCAAGCACGATTTGTCCAGTAGTTGGGTCGAACTGTATTGGCTTGGTTACAACTAGGTCGGTCCATTTTAATTAAGACGTGTGTGTGTATATAGCATGGAGTACATATTATAAACACTGTGGTAATAATCTCCTAAGTTCATGTGTTGTCGAGTGTCTCCCTTCTCCCGTGCGGCAGCGTATCTTATGAATTCGTGTACAACAACTAACAAAAATCATGAAAAATTCTAAAATATATGTATATGTACCTATTAGCTTACTCTACTATATGTATCAAATTATAAGCTAAAATTTGTTCCATATTAAGAGTTACAAAAAAAATGCCAATTTTAAACCATTTGAATCTATCAGAATTTTATTCTTTTTATACTTATTGATATAGAATGAATTTAATCTTAAAACTCTCAATATAGTAGAGTAACCAATGAAATACAACTACAAATTTTTCTAGACTTTTAATTAGTCAAAGTATACAATAATCCTATGTACACATGATATGCTGCACACATGCACTCCCGCGCATAGGTTGCAAGGATCCTAGTGGCCTAGAGGGGGTGAATAGACACTTAAGATTTGTTCGAGTAGTTGTTAATCAAGTTAAACAAGCTAGAGCAATGGAACACAATAACACGCAAAACCAAATAGGCAAGTGCGAAAAGCAAGTGTGGAAATGTAAATGAGATGAGAGATTTTTTTTCCCAAAGTTTGGAGACGAACTCCTAGTCCTTGTTGAGGCTAGCCCTTTCCTCAAGGATCGGCTCCCTCTTGGGCATAGCACCTCATCACCACTCGTGGTAGTTCCTCGCCGCTCCAGCAAGGCATACTCCAATCCTTGTACACTGATCAAAAGGGCTACCATAAAACGCCAACGGTTAGTTCCTCGAATCCACGTATCCGAAAAAGGGTAACAAGCTAAAATGTCTTGATCACATCGGACCAAGAACTCACATGAAGCACATCAAGTCAGAGGGAAGCACTAAGTGGATGGGCAACCTAGCTCTAGTGCTAGCTATAATTTTAGGAATGCTCAAAACCTCACCTAGGCAACCTACCTATATCCTTAAATGGTCCCTGTCTCGCAAGTCGCAACTAGCTGTTGGAGATACAAAATCTCCAAAAACTCATTGCTACGGCCTCACCGAGCTCAGTGCAGTCGCCACTGGACACAGTCCGGTCAGGCACTACAACAAAGTCTCACAACCACGGGACCCAGCCTGACGACACGATTAGAGGAGGTCTGGTACCAAGGGACTAGGTCCGCTTGCCGTCAACCCTCACAAAACATTTCCACCGGACCTAGTTCGATGGACATCCTTAATAGAGTCCTGTGCAAGCGGAACCGCCCAAACAGACGACTACACTGACCGAACTCAAGGCCGTAACCATGGACCCAATCTGGTCGACTCTAGAGAGAAACTCCACCCAAGACACTGCAAGAGTTTTGGGCAATTGACGTCTCCCTTTCGATCTCTGCGAGAGAAACTCCACTCGAGACACTACGAGAGTTTTGGGCAATTTTGACCATGATAAAAAGATTTAGGTAGCCCATTGTTTATTTTAGTTAGACAAAATTACCTCTGCATGGGACTCACTTTAAGCATATCTAAGATTTACTCAAACTTTATGTTCTAAACGCTTCTCCACTCCATCTATATTTTACACATGCTCAAAATTTGGGTTATAGATGCTTCTAAAGTTTAAACTCCGATGCTACAACGACACATATAACAAGAAAAGTTAAAGTGGGAAAGTTTGTCTTTAAACTAGAGAAGTGACGAGTATTTGTGAAAAACTATTTTAATCAAAGTTGTTAAATAAAAAACAAAGATAGTATTTTTAAATAAACTCATCCAAAGAAAACATATCTTATGCAATCAAACTTACGGTGCGACCACCGTGCAATTAAACTATTAAAAGTTGTAAAGCTTATCGTAATGTAGCGTAGCGTTTCAGTAAATTTTGAAAGTTTTTAAAGAGAGATTTAAATATTATTTAAAAATAATTAAAAAATAGTTTTATAATCTTTAAGAGGACTACTAAAAACCTGAGAAAAATCATTACAAATTATTACACCAAATAGGCTATATAAAAAGATAAATTTTATTAAAACGCAATGCTACGCTACGTTAAGCTGAAATATACAACACCTAAGCGTGTCATGTAAAAGAACGGATTGAGTACTAAAATACTACGGTCATGCATCACCTTGGTGCATGTGTGAGGGTTTTTTTTTTTTTTTTTGAAAAACACGGCAGAGAAACTTCCCCTTCCTATTTCCGCGGTTGTGAAAGGACACCAGTAGTGTACACACCACCACACTACCGAAGCAGCAGGGGAGGGGAGCCGCCAAGTCGGGACGCCGAGACGGGAGGCAGTGGCGCCGGCGCCGCCCCGGGCAGAGCAGATCGACCCACCCTCCGGCGCGCCTACACGACCCCCTCTCTGCGCCGTCGACGGCGGGGCGCTGCCCCGACGCCACCGGGCTCCCGCACCGGCGGCGGCGGCGCCACGAAGCCGCGGGATCGTGAGGTGAGGTGACTGCTCCCCCATGCTTCTCTATTTGGCGCCTGCTGCCTCCCTAACCCCCTTCGCGCGGTGCGCGGGCCGGGGGCGAATGTCGCGGCCAGCCGGTCGGGTTCTTGCGGTGGGGTGGGGTGTGGGGGGCCGTCCTCGCTCTGCGAATCTTGGTTGGGAGTACCGGATCTTTAGGTGATCTGGTCTCTGCTGGTCGTTGGAGGTGAATGGTGTAGGTTTTTGCTCAAGATCTCGCAACTCGGGAAAATTTCTGGATGCAGATCTCTGGTGAGCGTGGGGTTTTTCGGGTCAAGATTTACTGCTGCTTGGACCTGCTGCCTCGAATCTCGGGAATTAGCGCAAATGTGTAGAAATCTTGTGCTATTGTGCTTGGTTAGGTACTTGGGTGCTGCAAGATTTGTACATTTAGAGTTTTGGAATTAGTTCAAGCTTGTTTTTCTTAGTGTATGGAGAATCGGCAAGAACATTGTTGTTTTTGTACTTAGATATGAGTAAGATCTAGCTCACGGCTTACCCAGTACTCAGTAGGTTTGTCGATGAGCTGGTTTGATATTTTACAACTTTCCTCTAGAAGCTAAAACCCGATATTACTAGCATGTTTTGTTATCATTTTTGCATTCCAAGCATATGGTCTATATTGTGTAGGATTTCAACTCTTTTCTCGCCTTGTATAGTAGCACAATTCGCTGGAAGCCACATATTGTGAATTTGTGACTATAATATTCATGTGTTAACTAATCTAAGTAACTGATGGGTGAATTCTTGATTGATCTTCATTGAGCAGGTCTCTTGAGTTAGCACACAACATATAGAGCTTTCTCTGTGTTAATTTGCTTATGAGATCAGTGAACTGCCATGGGTGTATGAAACACAGTTGAAGAAGCACCCATTGTTTCGTATTGGTGAATGATCAATATTTTGTCTGTTTCAGATCTTAGTATCCTTAGAGATGGAAGGAAGAGAGGCAGGCTTATGGTAAATCCTGGTGAATATTTGTGGGAGGTCAGCAAGTTGTGGCCTGATTAAGATTGTTACAAACACTGTGCTTCATCTCTAGTTAGTCATGACGAGAATGAAGTTCCCAAAACGTTATGTCATAGTATTGCTGACTTTCATCTGCACAAATGTTTGTTACATTGAGCGTGTGGGATTCTCGATTGCTTACACCGTAGCAGCTGATGCCATCGGCGTGAATCAAGCAAACAAGGGAATGATCCTCTCCATGTTTTATTATGGCTATGTTTTGTCACAGATTCCTGGTGGATGGGCAGCACAGAGAATAGGAGGCAGGCGTGTTTTGCTACTGTCATTTGTGTTGTGGTCTTTGATATGCGGTTTAATCCCACTTGACCCCAACAGAGTAGTCATTCTGGTCCTTTCTCGCCTTTTTGTTGGTGTAGCACAGGGGTTCATATTTCCTGCCATTCACACTGTTCTGGCACAATGGGTGCCACCGCAGGAGCGCTCTCGCTCAGTGTCTTTGACAACCTCGGGGATGTACCTTGGTGCAGCCTGTGGCATGCTGTTGTTTCCAAGTCTGGTGAAGCGCATGGGCCCCCAATCAGTTTTCTTTGTTGAAGCAGTGCTGGGGGTAGCATGGTCTGTAATATGGTTGAAGTTCGCCAGCGATCCACCTCGCATTGATCTTCCAAAAGTGTCAATGCCAAAAGTAGCTTCTCGAGAAAAGATCAAGGCACAAGCAGGAGGGGTTGTTGCACCTCGCACTGTAAAGATACCATGGCGAAGGATTATCCTCAGCTTACCTGTTTGGGCAATTGTTGTAAACAACTTCACCTTCCACTATGCTTTGTATGTTCTTATGAACTGGCTGCCAACCTATTTCGAATTAGGCCTTCAGCTTAGCCTCCAGGATATGGGATCCTCAAAAATGCTCCCCTATTTCAACATGTTTATATTTTCCAATATTGGTGGGGTGGTTGCTGATCACTTGATCACAAAAAGGATCTTATCTGTTACCAAGACAAGGAAACTCCTGAATACCGTCGGCTTTGTCGTCTCAGCTGTTGCACTTATGGCCCTTCCTTTATTCAGGACACCCTCAGGGACTGTATTCTGTTCGTCTATATCCCTTGGCTTTCTTGCTCTAGGACGAGCAGGGTTCGCTGTGAACCACATGGATGTTGCTCCGAAATTTGCTGGTATAGTGATGGGGGTTTCAAATACAGCTGGGACATTGGCTGGTATAGTTGGTGTCGGCCTCACAGGAAATATTCTGGAGGGGGCAAAGGCTTCTAACATGGATTTGACAAGCTCAGAGACCTGGAAAACAGTCTTCTTTGTTCCAGGATACCTTTGTATTTTTAGTTCCGTTATTTTTTTAATTTTCTCAACTGGCGAAAAGATTTTCGAATAGGGGTTGATTATTTTTCCCTGTCAATTCTTCTCATTTATGGTGAGGCAGGATAGTAATACGGGAATCTTATGTATCTGTTTATCATTTATTAAATTTCAGACTTCAGACTGCATCTTACACTTGTGAAAAACAATGTCAGAAATAATAATGTATTTTTGTAGCATATTCATGGTATTCAGGCTGTAAAGATAGCCTCTTTACCATGTATGTATTACCATTATGTACTTCGTTGTCATAATACATGATGTACATTTTAATACCTATTCTCGCCATGTTTCTTTACCATCCTTGAATGGGATGATCACTACTTGTAAAGAAGTATTGTGTCTTTGTTATTCATGGATCTTGTTTCAAAGAAGGTTATCTTTCATAGGAAAGAAAAAGGAATATTGGATTGTAAGCTTGTACTGTAGTGGGTAGAATAAAATCAGACTGTTTATTGTTACGAATGAAATCCAATTCTCTAGTTTGTCAGGCGTGCTATGCAGTCAGTTTGAAATAGTTTTTAAAAGATATATAAATCCTATAAGGTAACGAACTACGTTAATGTTTGGGATTGACGGCGACGCCCGACTATTTATAAACCTGTAATTCGTATGGATTAGCACAACTAATACGAATTTGCGCGCGAATCCGACAGATTTCTTGACATTTCCAAATTTCCTTGCCAATTTCTGAATACACTCGAATGATTTCTGCAATTAGCTTTTACATCCAAAAAATTTCTATGTTCTGCACAAGTCATTTATTTTTTTTGGTAGATCTAATTTTAGGTGCGTTACGTGAGAAAATGTTGTGTTTGAAAGCCATAAAACTATACTCCCTTAGGTCAAAAACAAGTATCTTTTTGACAACACACTTGTCTCGTCAGGTCGTGGGGACAAGCGCAAAGATGGGTTCAGGCTCTTATTAGGGGGTTTTTTTTTCCCGAAAAAGCTAAGAAACGCTATAGCGTTTCGTGGGTTGGAAGTTGGAACAGTATAGCATGGCCACGACCACGAAATGACGAAAGGAATTTGTGCGCCCGTCGCAAAAGGGTTTTGTGTGCTGGCCGCGGGGAGGCCGGATATTAGTTTTGCGAACGCGCATGCACGAGGATGTGTTTACTGTGTGGCTACTAGCATGCATGAATTAGATTCCTAGCTCCGGTGAATGTTCAAGGGATCTAGGGGTTCATCATTAAAATAAAAAAACTAAAAAAATTAGTACAAATGTTTTTAAACTTTTGATATGCACTCGCTTCGGTCATAAAAACAAGTCGTCGTTGACTTTTGAACTCGTCTTTTACAATTCGTCTTATTCAAAAATTATGTAAGTTATCATTTATCTTCTTGTTATTTGTTTTATCATTAAAGATAATTTAAGCATGACTTATATTTATACATGTTTGCACTAATTTTTTAAATAATGTGAATGGTCGAAGATGTGTTCAAAGGTCAATGACAACTTGTTTTTATGACCGGAGGTAGTTGTGATAGCCCGTGGGCCTCTGGCCCAAGCTGCCCAAATTTCAACCGGTTTTTATAACCGATGGGGGTGGAGATTGGCTACCCTGTGGCAAACCGCCGCCGCCTTTGTCTCTCCCAAGACCCTAGCCGCCGCCCCATCTCCTCCTCGCCTCCTCACGAAGTTGCGCGGCGCCACCACTCGTCAAGGGCCGCCATTGCCGTCTGTGGCGCCATGCCGCCAAAGACTGAGCCGCCACCGCCTGAGCCGCCAGTGTAGTGGCAGCTTCTTGCCGATTCGCCATTGTTAAGGCCGCCGGCTACTCGTGGTAACTCTTGTGCCTCGTTGTAGATGGTGTGGAGGTAGTAGGAAAGAGGAGGGAAGAAGGGAAGAGGTTTATGCTATTTAGAGGTTGGAGAAACTAGGGTTTACAGTTTTGGTTTTAGTAGTGAGATTAGACATGTTCCCAAAAGATTTCCCCTTGTGAGTTGCTGAACTTCGTGGATTTGAGAGGAATATTCGTGGGGGTGAAGTATCAATAGATTTGTTTTCGTGCAGCAGGTTCGGGCAAGTATTTGACCTATTTGGGGCGTGATTCGGATTGTGGTCTTATTGCAGAAAATGTGCGTCTATGTTTTATCTTCGTTTCGAGTATAAGAGCGCTGAAAGTGGATAAGCGGTTTGAGAGATGTGGCGATTTTAGTACTGCTGTCCGGTTATATTAATATATTGGTTTAGGGATTTTAGTATTCATAGAGGGGTGGATATTTGGGATTAAAGGAGAGATACTATGGTAGGCGTGATATGTTCTAGTTGTGTCTGCATTATGGGAGCAATGTATTGAATTCTATCGTCTTCTATAAGTGGTGGTGGTGCGAGTTCGGCACCATTTGATCGTGCGGGTCCTCGTGGTTAAAGGCAAGTATATGTTAAACAGATAGCTATTGTTGCATTGAGCTTTGTTGATGTTGTATATTGTTCCTGAGCTTGATTGGCCAATGAGTAGTTTAGTGGCTAGTCGTTGAATAAATTGAGTATTGTGATGTTTATTGCCATACGATGGAAGTATGTGATGACTTATGAAGAAGGAGCATTTTGCATCATGTGCATATGAGCCAGGTCGGTGAGAAAGTCACTTTTGACTAGTCCGGTTCGATCGGTGAGAAAGTCAAAAGTGACTAGTCCGGAGTGCTTTAAAGTTCTACTTGGTAGGCACTCCACGGGAGTGGAGTAATTGATCCCCAGCCTTTCAAAGGACGGGCAAGGTGTGGCATCGACAGGTGCGCACCTAGCTATACCAGTATGAGCTCACAGTACAGACGCATGTGCATTGCATTGCATCGAATGTTGGAGGAGTGGGTGTGATGAAGTGGCTGATGTAAGAGTTGTTTCCTTTTATTGTAATTGTTGATGAGGTCTAGATACCATTTATGTTTATACATATACTTTGCTGAGTATTCTTCGATACTCACTCTTGCTTTATTTGATTTTTAGGTGATCTTTGAATGCGACATGCATTAGGGGGTGTAGGACAGCTCTTGTTGACACAAGCACACTCATATCTTAAGCAAATTGTTGGACTTAGCAAATTAAGCTATCTTTACCTAATCTAATTAGAGAACCATATATGATTTAGGCCTTGTGGAGATTTATGTTTTTGCTATCTGTTGATTGGTTGGCTTGTTCATTTACTTACTATCCTCGCTATCGTTGTTAAATGCTATGATGGTTTGGTATTGGGCTTGGTTGAGTTGGACCCGTGGGTGGGTTTAAGATTACCGTTGATTACATATCGAATGTTGGGAGTTGATTATATGTGTATATTTGCTAAATTGCCTGTCGTGGATGTCCATATAAACAAAGGAGATGCTGTCGAAATTTGTAATTTCTCGTAGAGTTAGTAATACTCCGAGCCGGTTGGGCTGGGGTGTTACAGTAGTAATATTTTTTGAAAAACACAAACTATTTTGTCAAATTTGAATAAAATCCGAGATCACACGATAGGGGGAACCAAGGTGGCAGTGGATTTGCGACCCAAAGGAGTAGGTAACGCAGCGGTAGACCTACTTATGGGTAGCCCGGCGCGACGTACCAGACCCAAAAAGCCTGACGCAACCCGGTCCGACCAGTGCACTGGGTCGGATCTTGAAGCCCGATCGTCAGGTCTGGTTTGGGCTCGAAAAAATTGCAAAATCAGCCATACGGGGTCGGTTTTCAGGTTTTAAGTTGGGTTTGGGCCTGAATTTGTGCCTCGGTGCACCGGGTCAGGCATGGCCCGGCTAATTTTTGGTCTAGGCCCATTAAGAACTAATCTTTGTTTTTGTCAAGGGCCTGAACTTGTCATTGAAGATATATGGGCATTGGAGGAGGAAGTTCAAGATACATTGCTCTCCTTTGGCTTTGGTGGAATAACAGAAATAAAGTCAATCAAGGTGAGAAATATAATACTACTATGGGTATTGTCGACGGTTGAGATATCGATCTCAAGTCGCTTAAGGTTCTTTAAGAGGGAGATAGGAGACACGCTGAACAAGACGAACAACACGAACAGAGAGACAGGGGTTTTTATCCTGGTTCAGGCCTCTCGGAAGAGATAATAGCCCTACGTCCAGCCTTTCTTATATATCAAAGATGATTACAAGAGGTGGCTCGGCGAGATGAACAAGTCTCGGCGCAGGGGAGGCGCTGCACGGGAGGGGCACTGCACGAGATTATATGTGTACAGGCCAGATGCGTAAAACTCATGTAGGATTGACCCCTCAACACGCCGTAGGGGCCCTGTTTATATAGTGCAGAGCAACCGACCTACCGAGGGATAATCGGGCCGGGCTAACTACGAGACCGTAACGAACTCGTACGTGCCAAATACATCCCGAGGTAGATAAGGTAAACTCCAATTCTTGGGGATCACGACTCCTAATCCAATCCGGGAAACCACGTCCAGGTCTTCACGTAGCCGTGCAGAACTCCTGTTCGAGACGGACTCAAACATGATTCTTTGGCCGTTACGCACCGTGCTAGCCAGGAAGCTGTTCGGCAGGATGCACATGGGCCTGATAGAACCTTCCAAGGAACTGGGCCCTAGCAAGCCGTTCGATTGGGCCGTCAGGGAGTGGGCCGTGGCAATGGGCCGTGATTTTATCCCCGACAGGTATTGTAAACAAAGTTGCTGAAAATGGTGAAAGAGTGGAGGATTTTAAAGAATTCTTCAATCTCTGGAAGTAGGAGCAATTTTCCTTTCCTTTCAAGTTGGAAACCACCTAATACTGGCTTTATTAAATTTAACTCTGATGGTTCTTTCTTGCCAAATCAGTGCACTGGGAGTTGGGGATTTATGGCTAGAGATGATCAAGGGGACTTTAGATGCATGGTAGCAGGAAAAATAGAAGACTGTTTTGTTAAGGAACCACACCTGGCCGGGCCGGCCTTGTGCCTGGCTCGGCTAAGGGGTGGGGCCCACTTGGATGGACCAGCCGAAACCCTAGCACCAAGCATAAATAGGAGAGGTTTCAATCTATTATGTACACAAGAGAAAAGCAATAAAGAATCCTTCCTCTTCTACATATCTGTGTTCTTCTGTGATTGTTCTTCGTCGTCTACGATCTACGCACTGCTAGGCAACCTCGGACTACACTCGGTAGCGTGGTTGTCTAACACGTTATCAAGACGAAGCTCGATTTAACGACGCCAGAGATCGGTCGCCGATTTAACGCATCGAATCTTCGTCCCCTCCGTTGGCCTAGTTGGGACCCGTCGATCTGTCCTACGCGACAGTTCACGCATCCCATCTTTGCCGCAAGAAACAAAGGTACAGATCGGTCATTCCGCGGGTTCCCGTTTGGATCTATTGAAGAACTGCAGGAATCTCGAAGATTCCATTAGATTGAACTGCCGGTTCCTTGAATCGGCGACGAACGAACGCAAAAGAATCGAAAGGAAGGACGCTCTTGCACGCCGCACCATTGAAGAAGCCCGCGCCCGCCACCGCGTGTCGCCGCGCCGCGCCCGCCAAGGCCGCTGGTGCCATGGAAGGTCGGCGTGCCGCCGCGTCCGCCAAGCCCGCGCCGCACGCGCCGCGCCGCCACGGCCACGAGATCGAGGTTGCATACACAAGCCGCATCGTGTCGGCCGGCGCGCTTCGTGCTGCAGCGCCGCGCTTCTTACGCCAGGTTGCTGCTGCCGCCGCGCCGCCACATCATGGCGGCGCCAGCGCCACCACTGCCACCATCATCGGCGGCTAGGGAACCTAGCCGCCCAGTACCTCACGCCCGCCGCCGCCATTGTGTTATGCCTCTCCCGCGTGGGCCGACCCTTGTTGCAGTCACGCCATTGGGCAGCAGCCCTCCTGTCAGCGCCTCTCATGCCCGGCCGCCACGTGCAAAGCCGCCCATTGGCCGCCTCCTCCACAGCAGCGGCCGCCTCAGTGCCACCGCCCCGAAAGCAAAGCCACCACCGCAAGCCGCCGCCAGGGCCACGCCACCATAGCAGTCGCCGGCAAAGCCGTACACTTAGCAGGCCCAATAGGGGGGGCGCGGGGAAGAGAAAAGAAAAGGGGCGCTGGGCTGTGGGAATTAAAGAATAAAAGAAAAGAAAAGAAGGCCTGTTGGCCAGAAAAGAATTGCGGAATTAAAAAAAAGAAAAAAAAGAAAAGAAAAAGAAGGGGTGTGCCGCAGGAAAAGAAAAGAAAAAAATGAATTGCAGGGGGCTTGAATTTTGAATTGCATGTGTATTTTCCGCATTGCGAAATTACACTTTACCCTCTGAAATTTATGAAAAGAAAGGCGCGGACCGGATCATGAAATAAATGAAAAATAGGGGCTACTGGACCGGTTTTGAACGGTCCAGACCGAAAAAGAAAAGAAACGAATGGGCCAGGGCAAATCGGAAAAATGGGGAATAAAACCTGTTTGCCTTGTAATTTTATGAAATAAGTCCTTGGGTTTCCTAGAAATTATAAGAAATTTTCTAGGCAATAGTTTTAAGAAAAATCCTTGGCATTTGGAAAATTACATGAAGTATTTTCTGAATATAAAAATATTGCAGAAAGCTCCTAAGAATTATGGAAATTGCACTTAGCTTTTCCTAAGCACTGAAAATTCTATAAAGGCCCTTGGAATTAGCAGAAATTGAAGAAAATATATATTCAGGCATGAAAGCATTATGGGAGTTCTTTTTTACCCCAGTTTTGAATTTACAAGCTTATTTAGCTACTGTTAATTACTTTTATGCAATTACCTCTTGAATTTGCTTTTGTAATTATCAGTTTTTGCCTGTTTATTATATGAATTGGTAATGGCATATACGTAGGAATATTGGATTTACATGAGAATTTATTATTTGATGTCTATCTAGCACCACTCTCCCTCACTAGATTACTCATAGTAATCTTATGAATGACTTTTGAAATATGAAATTGTCGAGTATCACAATTTATGAATTTAAGAAACTGGCCCTTTGTGGCCTAAATTATCTCACTTGGACATAGAACATGATGATTGTATTCGGTCCCTAGACACCCAACACTGTCAATCGGTTTAGGTCCCTGTAAGGGAAAGAAACCTACCGATGAGCATAACGAAAGCACTGCACTTTCTTAGACACCACCTCCTTACCAAAATTTGCATGCATGGTTGAGGGGGAGCACACTGATGCTATGTGCTACACTTTAGAAGTGGCTTATGAAGCTTAAGCATGCTATCCTGCCATAAGTATAACAGGATTTGGTGCACATAAGATTTGCAGCCTATAGAATTATGACCGAGTACAACTCAATATGCATAGAATTTATACGATCTCTCTCTATGTGACAAGATCATAAACGAGGGGATAGTACCTCCCACTTTTCACCTCAGTGCAATTAGAGCAGCTACTAGGGGTGAAAAGCCCATTCGTTGGAAGAATGGAAAGAAGGGAAATTATAGAAATTGACCTAGAAAAGAAAGTCCATTGTCCAAGTGACATAGAATATAAGAATAAAATCACATAATGCAAGCCACATGACCACTAGGTCAAGATATGCTGTAAATGTGGCATTTAGGGGCATTGGTCGAAGATTCGCCGCAAACCTATTGATGAAATTGCGGCTTATTAGACCGAAAAGAATTTCAAAGCAGTAGAGGTGTCTCACTATGGTTAAAAAAAAACCTATTGGTAGAATACACCTATGAAGAGACAACTTTGCACTGCCTCTTAATCGTATTGAAGTCACAAGAAGTGGATAAAGCAGAGAAGATCTCGACAAATAGAATTGACGCTTAGAGAAAGTGCATAATTGTAGCATTTAACTATGCAGGAGTTGCACTATTAGCTTTTTTTCTTGTAAATTGTGGTTGCTAATAGACATTTATGAATTTTAGCATGAATTTGAAGCTCTCGAAGAGCACACTTTATTTGAATGAAAGAATTGAAGCTCTCGAAGAGCAAACCTTAATTCTCATGTTCATTATGAATTTATCCTATATTCCAACATATACTCTGAAGTTGCAGTCAATATTTGAATTATATGAATTATGAATATTGCCATTGCCTGATTGCAACTATGAATAGAACTAGTGTAGTGCCCTATGGAGATATGAATTGTTGGTAGTTTAGCAACACCAATAAATTTTAAGAGACGACATAAAATTCTATGGGTCTTACATCAGCACTTTAAAGAAGCATTGTTTTACCCGGAATTCATTTGAACTCTCTTAAATTTGAAAAACATCCATGCCGACGGTTTCCGCGTTGAGACCAATGAAGAATGGCAAATGAATTGATATGCATTGTGAAGCATGAATGGATGTGAGCAAAGAATATTAGAATTTCCCCTCCCCATTTGAATTTGGGCTATACTACATTAGATTGTATTTAGAAGCTCTAACCTCTTCCATCTGGCATCGTAGAATTGCCATATCAAATATAGAAAAGATGAGGTGCAATCAACTCGCAAGGATATAGCATTAGTATAAGAATCTCTTGAATCATGAACTGGGCACTCTCCTATTAAAGGTTAAGTCGAGTTTTCTCCTTGCCTAGAATGCATCTAGGAGAGGTTCGCGGCCGTATGCAGCCCTTGCCAAGGGCACTTAACGATATTCTAGTGCTCATAATTGCTTCCTTGTGATAAGGCATGAGTTTATTCTCTACATAAACCACATGTTCGTGAAGCCGATCTCGTAGATCATAAGAATTAAAGAATAAATTATCTGATCATTACTATGAAGTCCAAAATAAGAAGGACAATACTAGCTGATCGATAATCATTGAACTGAACTAAATACCAACGAAGAGCACTATATATCTCATGTCCGAGCGTCATGGACTAGAGATGTCCGCCCGCACTTGCTGAGTTGTCATATATTGAATAAAGAAATTGAAGCCCGATAAGCAGCCCTCATCTATTAATGCAAGGGACACGTAGTCCCACAACATCCGACTAGTGCAAAGAAAAGAAATTTCCCAATTTTGAATGTAAGTTTTATGTACCTATACCACACTTGCAATGAATTTAACAATGACTGAGGATGATTTCCCGTCATTAGGGGGAGGAATAGAACCCTGAAAAGAAGAATGCCGGGAAAAGATGTGGCTAATCTTAGACACCACTAATGCATTCCCGCGCATTAGCCGCACTAGTATGAATTTAAAAGCATTTAAGAAATTAATGAACTGCCTAATCATTTTTGTGATTCTTGAGGTGTGATAAAGTCGCATGTGCCAGCGCGCAATGCACCAGAGAGGGTTGAAGTGCCAAAGAGGGCATCGAGTAGCACCCCCTCAAACTGCTCCGAGGCCTCAAAGAAAAAGGGCAGTGAATCTGGATTCTCAAACCCGGAGTACCCGGAGACGTCCGGAGAAAAAGGGTAATGAGGACTTGTCACAACCGATCACGAAAATGCCTCACAAAAGGAAGAATAAGAAGGGGAGCCAGTTGAGACCTGGCACTGGTGAGGAGCCTGCTAGCGAGGCACTCCCAGATTTGAATTTACCGGTACATGAATAAAGAATTAAAGAAGAGGCCAAAAGACATGCAAACGAGCGCCGAAGGGCATGCAGACGAGCATGTGAATGCGCACATCGGCAACCATCTAAAAGTTCTTGCTCCCGCAATTGGGAAATAGCGGTGCAGAGCAAGTGATGGTGCAAGAAGCACAAGTGCACGAAGCACCCCATGAAGAAATGGCCATAATTCAGTGCACTTCGGGGAAATATTGAATAGAATCACAGTCTATGTCGACAAATATTTTGCAAAGAAGATTGACAAAGCAATTGAACCCGATTCTGAGCCTGCATCTCTTTTGAGTGTAAGACACGGCTGGACCGAAAAGAATAGAAGAAGGCAATCACCGCGGAACTTTTTTCTCTGAACAAAGGAGAAGTGCTTAGGCGTCATACAAGACATTCCTCAGATATGCCCGTGGGCCTTTGTTCGTAATGAGAAGTGAAGAAAATGAAGTGGTATGGTACAAAGCAAGGCTGTTAGCTCAGCGCATTTGCGTTGATTACGAAGAAACTTATTCCTCGGTCATGGGTGGTGTAACCTTTAGATACTCTTATCTCAATGGCAGTACTCAACTGAAAGTTGAGAAAGAAAATGAATTGAATGGATGTTATAACTGGAATGAGATATGGATGGACTTATATGAAGATACATGAGTATCATTGTTCTAAACCAAAATAGAGCAAATAGAAACCTGTACAGTGTAATCTTTTGATTTACCATACAGACTGAACTAAAGAATAAAGCACATACTTGACGTATGAGAGAGATGAATGAATTGGCCATTGTAGGTTGAGTTAACACCTTGAGCATATGCCAAATGAATCTCGCTACACCAGTCAACCTACACGTTGATCGTGTTGTAAAGGTTTGATTTTGAGAAGGTGTATCCACGAAAACCCAATGGTCGATCGGTCATTTCTTATAGATCTAGACCTGTACAGACCTAGGGATGAGGGGGAGAATGTCTAGGAACATGAAGTTCTGTATCAGAATTTGAGTGGCTCATATATCTCGTGAATAGCATACGGCAGTACAACGCATTTGCCGGCTGTACGTTGCAGTTGCCGTTAATTTTTATCAGCTTGGTATAATGTAGAGCACAAGAAGGGCATTTGAAAGAATCTAGGACATCTCCCGATACCTCTAAAGAAATAGAAATCTTGAAATGAAAGAATCAAGATATAGATATGAATATGTTTCCTATGTGGTAAGAATTGGAATTAAGCAGAAGTCGTCAATGCAGACTCTTATGTCAATGTCGACAAACCACTCGGAAATCATAGTATTGAATGAAGCCTATTATTAATATGCATGGCTTTGAAGAAGGTTATTCCACAGTTTCAGTCATGTGGATTGTACGCTGAATGAACCCCTAGTATCATTTATGAAAATAATGCAGCATGTGTCGCACAAGTATAGACTGGATATGTGAAGGGGAATTTATTAAGTATACGGACCCCAAGTAAAGAATCAGTTTTCTGCACATTAAGTCAATTGAGAATATAGCAGACTTATTTGATAAGTCACTCTCTGCATCTACCTTTGAAAGATGCGTGAAAGGAATTGGAATGAAAAGACTGAAAGAAGTGCAGAATTCAGGGGGAGAAACTTCACATATTATGAATTGAAATCTTGAACATGAAGTTCGAGTACCCAACTTGAATGAATGAATTTATGAATTTTATGAAAAAGTTGGGTGGATCTGTACTTATTTTTCCTTAAGTGAGTTTTCAATGAAGTTTCTCACATAAGGTTTTTAATGAGGCAAATCCGTGCGCACAAGCAAGCGTATGCTTTGTACTCTTTCTCCAACATTTTTCCCACTGGGTTTTTGTGGAGTTTTTGGGGCATATGCATCACGCGGCAAGGTCCAAGGGGGAGTGTTAAGGAACCACACCTGGCCGGGCCAGCCTTGGGCCTGGCTCGGCTAAGGGGTGGGGCCCACTTGGATGGACCAGCCGAAACCCTAGCACCAAGCATAAATAGGAGATGTTTCAATCTATTATGTACACAAGAGAAAAGCAATAAAGAATCCTTCCTCTCCTACATATCTGTGTTCTTCTGTGATTGTTCTTCGCTCTACGATCTACGATCGCTAAAAGAACTCCTGACTACACTCGGTAGCGTGGTTGTCTAACATGTTTAAATGCAGAGCATGCTGAGGCCGTTGCCAGTCTTCACGCTCTTAACTATGCTCATGAGCTTGGTTGTGGCAATGTTGTGATGGAAGTGGACTCTTTGAACCTAGTCTTATCAGTGGAACAGGATAATCCTCCAAGAAGTGAAGCTTCTGTTATTATTAGAGAAATTAAGAGGCAGCTTTCTCTTTTTAATTGTGCAACGGTTACGTTCTACAATAGAACTTGTAATTCTGTAGCCCATGAACTTACAAAGATGGGAGCTCCTGTGCAACCAGATTTGGAAACTGGTTTGGCGTGATGACTTTCCAGCAAATCTGTGTAATTTGGATGCTGGTGTTCTATACCAGCTGTCTTAAATACCACCCTGTTCGTTTTTTCATAAAAAAAAAAAAAAGGTCCCCGTCTGGTGTAAAGCCTTCTTCTGTCCCTTCACCCGGGAGCCCCTTCACGTTCGGCGGCGGCGGCGGCGGCGACTTCGAAGATGATCATCCCGGTGCGCTGCTTCACATGCGGCAAGGTGGGCCTCCTCCCCGACGTGACCTCTTCCACCCCGTCTAGCCCTCGCCGGGCTCCTTCCCCTCGTTTCTTCTCGCGCCTTGCCTCCAGTCCTCCACTTCGCGCGGCAGCGGCTGCGGCTCTGGCGCCGCCGATTCGGCTCCGTTTCACTAAGGTTTCCCACCGTTGAGTCCCTTCCCCGCCAGACTCCGGAGCATAGCCCGCTTGCGCTTTCCTGTGGTCTTGCATCGTGTGGTTGTTGATTTCTTCTTTTCCGTGGTCTTGGATTGGTGGGTTCGTTGGGATTAGGGTTTAGCGGCAGTGTGGCACAAAATTTCTCTAGGATGAGGTGAACTAAACAGTTTTCTCTCTCTCTTTTCATTCCCCAGGTGATTGGAAACAAGTGGGACCTCTACCTCGATCTCCTACAGGCCGACTACACCGAGGGGTAAAATTCATGTATATTTTGCGCCATGATTCCTATGCCTCGGTTTTACAGTGTGTCTTGCCGTTGTCCTGCGTTAGATTGAGTTGTGTTTGAGGGAGCCTGATGTTCTTCGGTTGGTTGCTGGTTTTGTGTTCATTCGGGTTACAAGGAAGGCAGTTTTAATACCGCCTTTCGGTTAGCCAGGACGAGCCATGAGAATATTCTTCCTCTGCTTTCTTATCATCCTTTTAAATAGATTGGCTTAGATATTACAGTCAGTTTCCTTATGTGAGGAAATTACACACAATATTAATTGTCCAAGGGGGCAGTAATTCCAGTAAATCCAGCGCCTTTCTGGCCTCCTAATGGAATAAGCCCATAATATGATCTTACCTCATTAAGAACTAGGAAGGAGCTGGAATTATGGTTCAAATGTACCTTCAAATGTGAACAGTAACTGAGGTGCTGTACATGGGGATCAAGTTAGTCTATATCTATTAGGGATTTGTGAAGATGAGATTAGGTTGTTAGGATGTGGAGCCTATCTTAGGTGTTATCGTCTCTTACTCTCTATGTAAGGAGGGCAACATATTCACCATCAATCAAACAATAAGAAATAGAATAATCTATTAGCTTACTCTCTCCTACGTTCTCTCTCTGTCATGGATACCAGACACTGATCCCCTAGGCCTCGGCTAGGCGCTAGGCCTTGGCCGTTTGGGGGATTTTTCCGCCTAGGCCCTGCCGAGGCAGGATTAGGCACTAGGCCCCAGTCAGCCGCCCTCTGAGCACCTAGCACCTAGCACCTAGGGGAACATTGATACTAGATTCATGACAGCATCCTACTAGGTTCTCATGCTGGTCTTTTTTTCACTTGAATGTCTTAGTGTTCAAATAATGTAGTGCATTCAAAATTTTACAGATTTAGCTATTCCTTTCTTGTCAGGCTAGCAACACATACTCTGTACTCCTTGTATTGGTATGGTGGAATGTTTCTGTAGCGGAATAACTCAGCATTTTCTGCTCCAAAGACTGCCACTTAATGATTTGCCCTTCCCGTGTCACTTGGCCATCTGTATCTTTGTTTCTTCTGAGCCCAAAAACTTATAATTGTATAGAGAAAATTGATGATTTTTCAGACAAAGATTAGCACTTTCGGAGCTTTGGTTGTGCCATTGCCTGCTGAAGAGATTTTAATGAACTATTTGTCACTATAGACATGTTAATAATCCTCATTTGCCACCTTTTTTTGCATGTTCCAATTTTTTTTAACTTTTCTTGTGAACATAAGGCACACACCACCTCTACTTTCTCTCTTCTCTCTCTTTTCTCCCCTAGGCCTAAGAAGGTGAGGAAGAGAATGAGCATAGTGGTCTTTTCACAAATTCTTTTTCGGCAAAAAAAAGGCAGAATACATGACAGGAGCATGTGTTGACTATTGACATTATTGACAGACTGACAGATGCTCAATTACAATATGAAGAGTGGCAATGTGGCATATCCTAGAGTTGCAATATTCATTGTGGCAAATTATCAAATTTCTTGATTGACTACTGAGACTGTCTTAGGCATTCAAGTCGGCAATTCTTTTATTTGTTCGCTTTTAGATCATTGAGAAGCTGGTTGACCTTGTACAATTTTTTTCTTTCCATATTTGCTGTTGTTAGTTTGCTTTGTGCCCATGCATATAATCTTTGGAAATATTATTTCATGGATCTCTTTTTTCTGATGTTTTCTATTGTCAGGGATGCTTTGGATGCTTTGGGCTTGGTCCGCTACTGCTGCCGGCGAATGCTCATGACCCATGTTGACCTCATTGAAAAGTTGCTCAACTACAACAGTAAGTTGGAATTTTTTATAATATATGATTTTACTTACCTTGCTATTCCTTTTGTTAAGTGACACTTCTTCATTTTCAGCTCTGGAGAAGACCGAGACAAGTTAAATGAACACGGCATGCTTTACACCTCCTGTTTTTTGGTACGTTCAGATGTTGGTGTCATGTTGTTTTTCTTGGGGATGAGGAGGGTGGTCATGATGTGAAGTTTGATCATTCATGAGTGCCCAAGGAAATTTAGCCTAGCATGCTAATTCTAATTTTCACTAGAATTTGTGTATTTATCAATGCATGTTTGCTGAGTTTTTCCCGCATTGCTGCTTTTTTCATGTATATTGTTGCCGTGGGAATGTTGACTCGTGAGGTTATCATTATGTTGACTTGGGTGCCATGATCGCGTCCCATTGTTGAACGCATGATTGCACATGCTTCTCTTTTGTGGTCGGTTAAAATGCTAGTATGTTTGAAGGTCGTGCTTGTATAAACACGATGTTGCATGTGATGAACATGTTCTCCTTAGGCGGTTAAATCTAATCATACAGTTTACCTCTCATTATTCTTGTCCTGTCGTCAGTAATCTAGAACCGATCTGCGTTGTTGTGCTGCATGGCGATACTTATCAGCTGGAGATAAAGATTCTGCGTTGTTGTCAGCGATAAACATTCTGGGTTGTCAGGGATCAATATATCCTGCATCCCGTTTGCTGTTTGGTATGCATAACCTTAGTCCAGGCAGATCTTACTAAGACTTACTTTGTGCAACCGTATAAATGGGGGTAATTAGATCAAACATATGCACCAATCTAAGATTCAGATCAGAAAGACATGATGATTTGTGCAAGCTACACGTTATAGTTCAAACATCATTTTTTAAAAAAGGATTGCCAGGACACTTTTATGCCCAATGTGCTTTCCAAACTATGTAAGCTCAGCCGTGAACTCTATGTAAACTTCATCCCAATAAGAGATTACACAAATTGAAAACATCAAGATCAGTGAGAAAAAAATGATCCTTTGCACGACGCATTTACAAATGTCCTTTTCACGACACATTTACAAATGTTAGAAAAACCATGGTCACTCCTTAGGGAATGTCAAAACTGGGGACTGGATTTGCAGTTTTGCATGTGCAACCTGCCGACCTCCAAGTCCCATCGAAGTATCTAATTAAACAGCAAAAAAATGCGTACAAAAAGAATAATGGGTATATACACAAAATTCGGGTATTTTCCCGCCATGGGTGCGGTCTCTCAGTCGAAGCTGGACGACCTGCTCCACCTCCCCCTCATGTACTCCTCCAGCGACATGTTCGCCGCCATGAAGTCGGCGCTGCCGACCGACGCGGAGTCGTCGTCGACGCCGAGCAGCGCCAGGTTGATGTACGACTGGATGTCGTTCTTCTCCGGCGGAGTGGCCTCGCCGTAGTCGCCGTCCTCGCCGCCGCCAGACACGCCGACCTGCGACCTCGCCCACCGGACGGCGTCGCCGTCGCCGTCGAGCAGCCCCAGAATCTGAAGCCACAGACATCGGCGATCTGGCATGCGAGCGATCGGGCATAACCGAAGAACAACAGTACATTGTGTGGAGGTGAGAGCTTACGCTTGCGATGCTCGGCCGGTGTTGCGGCGCTCGCGTGATGCAGAGGCAGGCGGCGAGGGCCATCCGCTCGACCTCGCCGGCGGCGCCGCCGTCCACCGGAAGGCTGCCGTCGACGAGCTCCGTGAGCTTCCCTCCTTGCACGACGGAGTTCGCCTGAGCGCACAGATTAAAGCACCATCCATGATCGACTCGTTCAGTTTCTCGTTAAGATCAAATATTGGTGTCTGGCAGTGGCACTGACCCACATGACGAGGCTCTCCTGGCCCTTGGGCTCGCCGGCGCTCACCGGCTTCCTCCCGGAGATGAGCTCGAGGAGGACGACGCCGAAGGCGTACACGTCCATCTTGTCGCTCACCTTGCCGTGCATGAAGTACTCCGGAGCCAAGTACCTGCAGCCACGAACAACACAGAGAAGCATCCACCTTCTGTCAGGTTAATTACATGTCAAGATTCCTATGAACTCGCACGTTGTTGTAGGCTTGTAGCTCGCAAGAGGAGGGGAGCCCGCACCCGAACGTGCCGGCGACGTCGTCGCCGGCGATCTGCGCCGCCGCGTCCGACGCCCAGAGCGCGAGGCCGAAGTCGCAGAGCTGCATAGCATGGAGAAGACGACGCGCTGTTCGTCTTGATTGCAGAAGGCTGACGAAATCTTTTCTGCTGAGATGAGGGAGGTCTCGCTCACCTTAGGCTCGAAGTCTTCAGAGACGAGGATGTTCGAGGACTTGACGTCCCTGTGGATCACCGGTCGATCGCCGCCGCCGCCGTGGAGGTAAACGAGGGCGCGCGCTACTCCGACGGCCACCTTGAATCTCTCCGGCCAGCCGAACCGGCCGCCGTCTCCCTTGCCACCACCTGCACAACCACCATGGTCATCGATCAAGCTCCGTTTCCATGGCGATGGAAGTTGGAGCATCGTCAAAATATGCAATCCACCCCCTCCCCCCTTGAAGCTCACCGTGGAGCAGCTCCTCGAGGCTTCCCCGGCGCATGTAATCGTACACCAGCATGAGCTCGCCGTCGTCGACGCAGAAGCCGACGAGGGACATGGCGTTCTTGTGGTCGATTGAGCTGGTGATCTCAATCTCCGCGACGAACTCCTCCACCGCCTCCTCCGAAGGTCTCAGCACCTTCACCGCCAGCTCCCTGCCGTCGTCGGCGCAGCCCATGTAGACCCGGCTCGCGCCGCCTTTCCCGACGATACGCTCTGCGCCGCAACACCATGGATTCTTCAGTACATGACCATCGGTTCATCACTCAGCTCATCGCATCAGAAAAAGATCAGCTACGAAGAAGAGCGAGCATTCAGCAATGAGGATGAAACGCATAGATCGATTGATGGATACCTGGAGAGAAGTTAGAAGTGATCCTTGCAAGCTCACTGTGGCTGAACATGGTGTACATGGATGAATACTTGTCTCTGAGTGAGACCAGCTTCTCCGCTTCCTTGATCGCCAGCGACGGATGCCCCGGTTTGCTTGTCGTATCAGCAACGGCCCGGTGATCGCCGGAGATTTGTTCCGAGTTGGCCGGCGAGCACCGGTTGGGGAGCTGCATCGCCCACTGGACGACCGACATCTCTGAACGCTCCGGCGAGGCAAGCCTGAGGTCCGGCATGATGTCCTTCTTCAGGAGTGGCCACCCGGCCGCCGCCGTCTCCAGCGATCCTCGCCTGTAGCACCTCGCCGGAGCCGGTGCTAACGTCACTTTCGGCGACACGGGGGCGCTCGCCGATACGGAGAGGCTCCGGTGAAACGGCCGTGCGCCGCCGAGCCCCGAGTCGTCCTGAGCTTTCTCCCCGACCATCACCGCGGCGTCGAGTATCTGCCGGTAGATCCTCCTCGGCGTCTCCACCACTGCAGAAAATTTTTGACGATTTTTAGCCACTTTGAGCAGACGAACAGTCTCAAATCAGATGAAATTTTAGCCCAATTCGAACAACGCCATACTCGTGCCGTGGTCGTTGAGTTCATAGTGCACTGCATTTCTATGGTACACCACCCTGCCATTGCTGACCGCAAGAACCGAGCAGCTCTGCGGCACTCTCTTCGCGCAGTACTTGGCGACGGCGGTGGCAGACGATCTGAGCATCAGATCAAACCATGCAACGCCAAAGTCAGTACGATCAAAATTTGCAATTCGACGGGGAGAAATTGTCGTCAATTCGATCAAAATCCACAAGTTGACGGGGTAGAAACTGTCATCTTTTTTTTTGAACAAAAAACTGTCATCTTTTTAGGTACCCAAAAGTCTTGGTGTTCTTGGTGACTCCGAGGATGAGTTGCGCGGCGCCGTAGCAGCTGGCCTCGCTCACCAGGGTCCTCTTGATGGATGATCCTTGGCACACCCTGAGCTCCAGGGTGATCTGGCGAGCGAGGGAGAATGCAGGCAGCAACGAGATTAAGATGATCGGCGGCCGGAAGCGAGATTTTGATCCTCGATCGGGTCATTGGGGAAAGAAAAGAGGATTTTTGGCACACCAACCTGCTTGAGGTTGCAGAAGCCGTCGTAGGCGCGGAGCACGGAGGCGAGGGAATCGGTGGCTCTCATCTTCTCCTCCATCTCGAAGTCCTCTTGTGAACAAGAAGCAGAGAAGCAGAGGAGAAATAGTATCAAGAACCGCTCGGAGGAGAGGCCATGGAGATTGGAGGAGGAGGAGGAGGAGGGCGAGGAGCGCGCACCATCTGCGGCTGCGGCGGCGACGTGGAGCGCGACGACGCGGTCGCTGGCGGTGGCGACCTTGGCGAGCGCCCACGCGAGCAGTTCCCTGCCGGCCGCGTCCCTCCGGACCCCCACCACCACCGTCCTCCCGCCCCATCGGCGCGCCGGCTGCGGCGGCCTCGGCCTCGTTGACCAGAGCTTCATCCCGGCGGCGGGTCAAGACGGATCAACGGACGGCCTCCCTCTCCTTCTCCTTCTCCTTCTCCCTCCCCGGCGGCGTCGCCGCTGGGCTCTGCTCTGTTTCTTGGATCGGAGACAGACACGGAGAAGAAGCGGCCGCGGCGGCCGTGCTATATGCAGGCGGGCTACCGTTGCCGACGGCGTGGCACCCAAGCTGGCTGCGCAGGCGCCAAATTCTTTAGCTCGAGGGAGAGGATTGGCCGCGACCAGCCAGAGTTAACGGTGGCGGCGTGGGCGGCCGTGCCGTGCCGTGCCGTGCGGTGCGGTCACATGATCACATCCACGCCGCCGTGCGCGCGCGACTCAGGAGGGATAGTCGAAAATTATCTCCATTTTTACCACCCTTCTAAGAAATTAAAATCCCCTCTTCGATTTGCAGTTTGTTATATTTTGTTTGTTTGATTAGACAAAAATCGTTATTTTCATAAACCATTCAGTGTTTTATTTTTTCATAAGTTTTTAGAGCTTTTGTGTGATTTTCCTCGTAAATCTTTAAAATATATTTTAAATACTTTCTACCTCTTTTCTAAAGACTCTTAACTTTTAACACAATCAAAATGAACTGAACCGAACCGCAAATCAAAGAAGATCATAGTTATCTAGTTGGGTTAACAACTTGTCTATATAGATTGGTAGTAGCTCGTATATGTTTCCTTTTTTACATAAAAATTTTGCGTGCTTTCTATAGATAGATTCTTGTTATACAAAGCTTGCATTGACTACCGCATAAAAACATTCCCAATGCAATCTCCATATATCTCCTATTTCATCACTATTCATCTACTTTTCTATCATTAACTTATTTCTCCCTAAATTTTCCTCTCTTATATTTTATTCTACCTACGCTACAGCAATGTGCTAGGGACCATATTGGAACCCAACTATTCAATCTATACTGTTTGTTGCATATGGTTCAACTTAACATTAGGAACCCAATAACAGCATCTGCTTTGTGTTTTCAACTCCAAATAATGTTATTTTGTGGGAATTCCTAATTAAGGAGCTCGCTCTACCGTGGGATAGCATCTGCCGTGTCTGCGCAGCTTGTGACCTTGTACGCAAGGACATGTGCATGATCGACACAAGCAGTGGCTGACCGAGGATTAGAAAACTGGGTGCATATAATTATATAATTTAATGCACAATAGAAACATCCCTTTGCACGTAATATTCTTTTAAAAAATAGCGTATGCATATTAAGGTTTATAATTTATAAAATAGTGAAGTTGCAAAATGATTGGTACAAATAAAGTCTTATATAATAAAGCAACATAACATGCGATGCAATACCAGGTGTAACTAGATTAGGAAAAAAGGTGGAACGTTAACAAAGTAGAAAAGGAAAATGGGAGAAAGTAGAAAGAAAAATGGGAACATTGCAAAGTGAATAAAATGGGAACTTTGCTTCCGCATACCAGGCACCCCTAGATCCGCTCTCGCAACAAAGCGCGAAACCTTTGACTTATATGTAATACTAACTTTCTTATTTTAAAAAGTCAACCTTACACACTAAATGTGGCATACTGTTGACATGAAAACGTGAACACACGTGCAGAAGCGTCGATTCAGTGATCGCGTCGCAACTCAAACCAAGCGTGCCAATTGATTTGACATGTAAATCAATAAGGAGAAAATTGTCAGTAATATAGGCCTAATCGGCTTTTTCAATTTAGCCAGATCAGGCTATTTGTAATCGGCTTTAAACAATCCGATTACAAGATTTATCGGCTTGAAACCCGATAGAGCGAATAGATTCAAATAATCACTTAAATATAAATCCTGTTTCTTTTTGGTATTTTTATTAATATCAGTATTAAGCCTTTAAATCGAAGTATTAGATCAAATCAGAAAAATAGATCGAATAGATTGGTCAGGCCAAGACAGTATTCAAATCCAAGACTAGATATAAACTAATAAATCGGTTTATCAGTTTAAGGCTGATTGATAGCACAATACTAATCGGCAAACATCTGGACATATCAGACCCTAAACAAGGGGTACGCAAGATCGATTTAACGAGACAGTCGCATACATCAGATTCAGGGAAAACATGCAAGACATTTGATAATCAGCATTGCAAGGTAAGCACATATTACAGATCGATTAAACCGAGACAGTGCAATATGCGAGAACATGTTAAAGATCGGTAAATCCCGAGACAGTCTAGCATAGTTTGCATACATGAGATCAAATTGATACAGCCATGCATACGGGTTACAAGGAGAGAATCGATTATCCCATCGAGATAGCTCTACCTGCGAGTTGAAGCCTTTCGACGGCGTCGATCGGTTTCGAGAGAGTTTTTTGGTGTATTGAATTGTAGATTTTTTTCTCTATGAGACTTAAAGTCCTATTTATACTATTACAATACCGATACCGATACGACCTATTTTTCCGGGCTGCGCTTCTGATCAGGTTGTATCTCTTCCAAATCCTTCCGTCCATCAGTAGGGAGACTTCCATTATTTGCCGATAATCTTAGTGCCAATAGTTGGAAATCGGCTTTTAGAGCCTGGCCTAGCCCGATCAAGGGATACAAAGATTGGCTTATTCGGGTTCACAACCAAAAGCAAGAGCAATGGGATGAACTAGGAATAACCGATGCCATTCTGCTTTCCCTATTCCCACCACCAGCAGACGAGCCGTTCATGGCCGCATCGGCTTACTTCAGTGCGATACATAAATGCTTTCCTTTTCCGATGGGCGATCACTCCCACACTTCGGGCGTAGCCATGTTGACCGGTCTTAACCCTGATGGCGAAATGCTATCGGCATTTGACCTAACTGCCACCTTAAAGTTGGTACCAGAGAAGAATTTCGGCTGGCAACGCTATATCAGTACTCACCAGAAAACCGATGAAGTGGATGACGAAGAGCACGTTGCTTTCTTAAACATGTGGCTCGATCGGTTTTTCTTCTGCGATCAATCACTCAAATTAAAGTAAGGTATACCAGGGAGTAGCCGAAGCATTGGCATCAGGCCAAAAACTAGCAATCGGGAAATATTTGCTAGGAGCTACTTACAGGATGATGCATGAGATCAGGGAAGGTCTCTGCTCACCAAAAGCTAAACACTCAGTTGGCAATCTCGGCGGACCATTCTGGTTTATCGGGTTATTTTTGAAGCTCCACATACACAATTCCCTGGGTGAACTAGACTTCAATCTGCAATTTCGAAGCGAGAACAAATCAGATAAGACGAATCGGCCATGCAGATCCTATGGAGAAATGATATCAGTCAACTGCAACCGCCGACGCCTCCATCAAGACGATCTTGCTAATTCTTTAGCTGCCCTCTTCACAATGTCAGAATCGGAATACGGATTACAACAGTTCAATCCCTATACTGATCTTGATAGATATCCGATTCCTTCGTTTTTCCGACTGGAAAACACTTTGAAAGGGGTAGCTTTAATAGCATACAAGGACTTCATTTCTCCAGGGATTTTCTTTGCTATCCTGAGCACAAGGATCCATATCAGAAAACCATCTTATGAGTTCTATCATCCGGCCGTGGTTGCTCGGCAATTCAACCTTGGGCAAGATATTCCCGATCTCTTCATCTACCGCCAACCGAATGCTAGGAGGATCTAAACCCTCAATCGCTTATGGGATTCTTTCACCGCTCACATCGATTTCGATATGCCATCGAATTTAGAATGTGGTGACACCTCACCAAAGTTCGATGACTGGTGGGAAGCTATCGCAAAAAATATTTATGTTGCAGAAGGCGGAGCTTCAACCTTGATCGAACGAGTCACTGGCAGAAAGAAAACCTGCAAGCCCAACTGGCCTAAGATCGCTGGTATGGCCGAGCCTTCATCAGCATCGGAAATAAGTGACAGTGATGATTCCAGTTCTTCCGATCCTGATGATGGAAAAGAAGAAAATTCTTCCGAATCTGGACCTTCATCCTCAGATTTAGATAGCGAAAGAACAGAATCCCAAAACCATGCGTCTTCGTCTAACCGCGAGGTCATTAATCTGCATGCGTTTACCCACTTATACCAGCATTTTTCCGATTACTAACTGTCACTATTTCTCTTCCAGAGTGGGGATAAACGCCCGAGGGCCAAGGTTATTGGAGAGGCAGCTGGTCAACTCCACTTGACAGCCAAGTCCGCATCGGATTTCGCACAAGGGCCTACCCTCCAGCCCAAGAAAAGAGGTAAGATCGGCTCATTATTTATAATTCTTGCAGATATCTGATTCTGAATTCTTCAATTAACAGGGAGATCCGAGGGCGAGGGTGGTCAGAAGAAGAAACTGGCCGGCAAGAAACCAAGGTCCCAAAAGGTGCGTAGCCCCGGTAGCACCGAGTCGGTACGCGATACAGTAAGCACTTGATTCCTCAAATTTTCGCATCTTTTCGTCGGCTTCTCTTATCAAAATACTGATTTTCAGGACACTTCCCCCATCTCCAAAAAGAAAGATGGAACTCCAGCTCCGCCGCCAGCATCAGAGACACCACCGGCCTTCGACCCCAAAGATGTAATCGGTCTCTTCTCACATCTCTTCGGCAACACTCATTTTAAAATACCGATTTTTATAACATCAGATTTCTTCTCTTCAGTATATGTTCCAACCTCGGGAACCGGTTCAGGCGACAGTGGTGTCTACGCAGGTCATCACATACGACGACAAGAAAGACGACGAGCTCAATTTCGACCCGTCCAGCATGGATTGGCTCGACGATGAGCTTGATTTCTTATCTTCGCCGATCAGGACTTCTCCGCCGCCAGCTATCATCATCGACTCACCAAATTTCAATGGCCCAAGAATAATCGGCTTTCTCCAGACACTCTGGAGAAACTCAAACAAATGTGGGAATTGGTGAGCAATGAATCAACTTTCTTGGCCAACCCTCTTGCCATTCGGGAAATAGCCGACTCCGTCAAGGAGATCCTCCCAGAGCAGGTGGTCGCGGCCATCGAGAAACTGTTATCCCTTTCAGGCCAAAAGTCCGATTTTGACGCGGCGCTGGATCGGCTCCATCAGCGAGAAGCCCTCAAGGATGCTGAAGCTGAACTCAAAGGGCTGATCCAAGACGCCAACTCACAAAATGACAAACTTCTCGAACTGAAACGAGAGGCTGAATCGGGAAAAATCGCTATCTCCAAGGCAATGTCAAGGGTTAAGTCCTTGGAACTTGAGCCGGAGAAAGCGAGGAAAGCCGAAACAGCCGCTCGCTCAGATTTTGAGGAGACCAAGTTGGCGGCCAAGGAGCAGTACAGTGTGGTAAAAGCTTGCGGCTTAGCAGTGCTGGAAGCGAAAAAGAAAATACCGATCATCCCTGGATCAGCTGAAGATGATACCAACATCGTCAATCGGATCCGGGACACAATCACCAGCGCTGCTGTCGCCGTTCATGAATTCTGTGAGTAACTGGCCTGCGAGCCAAATTTCAAAACTTTTGTGATGTACGAATCGGTTTGTACCGATCGGAAAATATGGTTTCATTCTGCCCTTCGGGCCAAAATGATTAAGGGTTTCGCGTCTTTGTAATAACGCTTTTATTCAATCGTCGAAGTATGCATGTTTATCTATAGGCGATTCATAGAATCGGCTTTTGCTCAACAGCAACGCGTTGGTTAAAATTCTTTAATAAGTCGAATACACTGTAGGCGATTCTCCCAGAATTGGCTTTCACCCAACAGCAACGCGTCGGTCAAAATTGTCCTATAGGCGATTCATGTGGAATCGGCTTTTAGCAAACATCTACTCAAACTCCGACCCAAACACTAGGATAATACTTCTTTAGATATTTGGCATTAAGGGCTTTACCGAAAACTTCCCCTTCAAGCGTTTCCAAAATATAAGCGTTTCCAGGAATAACCCGATTGACTCTGAACGGTCCTTCCCAATTTGGCGACCACTTTCCGTACTTAGGATCCCTCGAACCAATCGGTAAAAACGTCTTCCATACCAATTCTCCCACTTCAAAAGCTTTCGGTACAACCTTCTTATTATAATGTCGAGCCACTCTTTGCTTATCCCGTTCAATATGCTCCAAAGCTCTTAACCGAACTGCCACCATATCATCCAGCTTATCTACCATCAGATTTTTATAATCATCGGCTTTCACGTTATTCTGTTCTTCAACCCTTGTAGATCCGATGATGGCTTCAACAGGTAGAACAGCCTCCTGCCCATACACCAGTTCAAACGGTGACACCTTTGTGGCTCCATGTTTAGCAATCCGATATGCCCATAGCGCATCTGCCAGAGTATTACGCCAACCTCGAGGTCTTTCATCGATTTTTCGTTTGATCAGCTTTATAGCGCTTTTATTTGAAGACTCAGCTTGGCCGTTAGCTTGAGCATAATATGGCGAAGAGTTGATCGTCGTGATCCCCAGGTTTCGAGCGTAGTCCTGGAATGCCTCTGACATAAATACCGATCCCTGATCTGTTGTGATAGTCTGAGGAATCCCAAATCGGTAAATTATATATTCTCTGACAAACTCGATTGCTTCAGTAGCAGTCACTTTCCTCAACGGTACAGCTTCAACCCATTTAGTGAAATAATCCGTTGCTACCAAAATATACCGATGCCCCTTGGATGAGGAAGGAAATATCTCTCCGATCATATCAATTCCCCATCCTCTGAAAGGCCACGGTTTCACGATCGGGTGTAATATCGATGCGGGCGCATGCTGAATATTTCCGAATTTCTGACAATCTTTGCAACCCTTGTAATATTTGAAACAATCTTCCACCATGGTTGGCCAAAAATATCCCACGCGCTTTAGCATCCATCTCATCTTATAAGCTGATTGATGTGTCCCGCATAATCCTTCATGAACTTCTCCAATTGCCATCTTGGCGTCCTCTTCATTCAAGCACTTAAGCAATAAACCATCAAAACTCCGATAGTATAGTTTGTCACTTATTAAAACATACCTTTGAGCTCTCCTCTTAAGCTTCCTATCGGCTTTTCCCTGGGGATCTTTCAAATAACCGATAATTTCTGCCTGCCATCCTATCGGAACTGGATTTTCAATCGGAACAATCTCCAACTCCATGATCGGTAATTTGTAACCTGATGCTTCTTGAGCTAAATCATTGGCTTCACAATTTTGTTCTCTCGGAACATGATGAATTGTAAACACGGCGAAATACTTAGCAAAATCAGAAGCTCTTTCCAGATATTCCCAAGCGTGTCACTATGACACTCATATTTACCGATCATTTGAAAAACCACCAACTGTGAATCCCCAAACACTTCTACAGCTATAGCGCCAGCCTGAATTAACCACTCCAATCCTCGGATCAATGCCTCGTATTCTACCTGATTGTTGGTCAATCCAAAATCCACTGTGATACCGAATCGGTAAGGTACACCTCCAGGGGACACTATGAAAATACCGATGCCGCATCCTCTTTCACAGACCGATCCATCAAAGAACATTACTCATGGCAATAAAACTGACAGATTAATGCACTGATGGTGCGCAATAAAATCGGCTAATACCTGCCCCTTGACAGCTTTTGGAGATTCATATGTTAAATCAAACTCGATGAGCGTAAACGCCCACTTGCCGAGTCGTCCTTTGATAATTGGAGCATTGAGCATATACTTGACCACATCGGTTTGACAAACAACTTTGCATTCAGCACCCAACAGATAATGTCTCAATTTGGTGCAAGCAAAGTATAAGCAAAGGCAATACTTTTCCACAACGGTGTATCGGGTTTCAGGATCCAGTAACTTTCTGCTCAAGTAAAAGATTGCACTCTCTTTTCCATCTACCTCCTGGATCAGCACTGCCCCTAATGTATTTTCCGATACCGATAATCAGCTTTAAACGGCAAGCCGTCCTTTGGAGCTACCAGAATCGTGGATTTGTCAAATACTCTTTGACATCATCGAATGCCTTCATTGCTACGTCCCCAAACAAACTTATCGGAATTCTTTAGCTTGAGCAACGGTGAAAACGGAATAATCCTCTCCGATAAATTTGAAATAAACCTCCTCAAATAATTAATTTTACCGATCGGCTCTTGTAAACGAACCTTCAAATCCGGAGGCTTGGTATTCAGATTGCCTTTACTCGATCGGGGTGAACCTCAATTCCTCTTTGATGCACCATAAATCCTGTGAACTTGCCTACCGATACCCCAAAAGCACACTTCTTTGGATTCATCTTCATGCCATACTTCCTAAACCGATCCAAAACGGTTATAATATCGACCAAGTGTCGCTCCTCCTCCGGATTTAATCACTACGCCATCGATATAAATTTCAACAAGTTTGCCAATTAAATCGTGGCAAATCAGGTTCATCCTCTTTGATATGTAGCCTCAAAGACCGATCAGCCCAAAAGTCATCACTACCCACTCAAACAAGCCGATAGAACCGGGGCATCTAAACGCAGCTTTTGCTCACATCTTCTTCACCATAAAGATCTGATTGTAACCAAAGATTGCCATCTAGGAAACTAATAATCCGATTTCGAGCAAAGATCAATTAATCGATCGGCGATCGGCATCGGATATTCGTCTTTGTACGCCGCTTTATTCAAAACCCAAAATCGATGCACACCAATTTTATCGAAATCCTTTTTACCCATCGCACGATGTTAGAAATCCAATCGGCATATTTGCATGGCCGAATAAACTTTGCGTCCAACAATCTCTGAATTTCGGCCTTTACTTGATCATAAATCTTTCAACTAATCTTCCTTGCTGATTGTTTCACTGGCCGAAACCCAGGTTTCATCTTGATCCTATGTTCAGCTATGGATCGGTCTAAACCAGGAATCTCGTGATATTCCCAGGCGAAGCAATCAACCCGATCCTTGAGTATTTGAATAAGCCGATCTTTGTACTCCCACGGCAACTGTTTACTGATGTAAGTGGGCCTCTCTTTACCATCAGATCCAATATCGAGTTTTTCAAGCTCATCAGCCGATATAAATCCCTGGCCCATCTTATACTCTACTTCCTCTAGTGCCGCGGTTCCCATAAAAAACCCTTATGTCCTTGAGTCACTGACTGCGCTTCCAATGTCGTTGGCTTGAAGCCGGCCTTGCTAAAACTGAGAAAATTGCAATCGTCCAGAGGTTTTCCCGATAATGCCTCCAAGTTATCATGTATTTCGGCGCAATCAGCTTCCGCCGTCAGGGACTCTCCTTTGACCACTTCTATTTGTTCACCAATCCACTGGATCAAAAGTCGATGCAACGTTGACGATATGCGCGCTTGGCGGTATCCGCCTCTTCCCAATAGCACATTGTAATTTCCCATTCCTTCGATTACAAAAAGGCCGTCGGGATTGTCTTACTTCCAACAATAATTCCACGACCGTAACCCCTTTGGCCTCGGTCGGGTTTCGTTGAAGTCACTCAACACCATATTTGTTTTGACCAAATCTTCCGTTGATTTACCGATTTTGCGGCACGTAATATGGCATCAAATTAATCGTTGCACCACCGTCAACCATCATCCTTGAAATCGGTTTGCCATTTATGTATCCCATAATAAACAACGGCTTGAGATGTAATCGGAATTATCTGGTTTCTTAAAATAGCATCTTCGCGCGCACCACCGCTTCTGCAATTGCCTCCTCGTAATCACACATGAATTCCCGAGGCAGTATACAAACCATATTGGTGGCCACTGATACTTCATCAGAATCCTTTTCAATAATAACAGCTGATCTCAACTTGGGCCTCCATTCCTGCTTGCCCCTAGCCTGTTTCATCGGCTTTATTTGCTCCAAAAGAGCATCTCTAAACTTCTCAGCCTCTGCCTCTTTGATTTCAGCGTGCCTCATCCGCTGCAACCGTCACTTTTGAGACTTAGTGATCCCACTCGGGCACCATCGCGGCAGCGGCATCTTGGGAGGCCGATGCACATTAGTATTTGTATTTATCGGCTTTTCCTCGGCCTCTTTGCTCGGAAACACAAGCCGATCCTTTACCGATATTCGCTTGGGTGGAACAAAGGCGTGATTCATCGGGCAATTCTCCAAAGTAGGTAATGACATCCTCTCCTCCCAGCAATATCGGAAAAAAGGGCACTCCCAGTGCTCCATCTCCCATCCTTGGTCTTCTGAGTCCCTATGGACCGATTCTGGAACACTTACCCTGCCGTCTCTGCGAGGAGTCTCTTTAGCCATCCGATCATATTTCTTCAGTAACTGGTCAAAGGTTGGCTTTGGCTTCGTTTTAATTATCGGATTACGATCCTGCGCCTGCTTCACCTCGCGCCATTCTCCAGTTTTCACGGTGCCACGCCGGTTTGATGACCGGAATTGTAACTCGGGCTTCTCCTGCACCAAGATCCTCTTGGACCCAACGAGTACCTTAAACTGATTTGAGCTCACGGGTTCATCGGCCTTCCTCTTAGCATCCACCATTCCAACAAAACCGACGGAGAACGGTTCTGTCTCGATTTGCGAATTTTTACCCTGGTATCGTAATTGCCCGCTCTCGACTGCTTTTTGTACAACTTGCTTGAACACGTTGCACTCGTTGGTAGCGTGTGAGTAGGAATTGTGCCACTTGCAGTACTTACGCTTCTTTAGCTCCTCGAGTGGTGGAATAACGTGCCCCTGTTTGAGCCGAATATGTTTTTCCTGCAACAAGTGATTGAAAATCCGATCACATTTGGAGGTATCAAAAGAATACTTGCCCTTCTCGGGACCCTTCGGCTTAATCCATCCTAACTCGAATTCCTTCTTGTTAGTTACCCACTCGGCAACATAAGCATCGACCTCATCAAGATGTAATCATCGGAACTTTCTATATCTTCTGTTTCAACAATATTGACAGCTTTATCTTTGCTCCGGTTGTTATTGTTGTTGTTCCGATAATCTTTCTGACCAAGGTAGGAGTTATCTGAAAATCGGCTTTCATAAAGCGCAATCTTATGGGCCAGATGGGATATGTCCGCAAACTCTTGGTTGCCCACCTTTTTCTGATTAACCGGTAGTAGGCCCTTGAAAGCCAATTCTACCAACTCATTATCGGGCAGTGAAAGGCTATAGCACCGATTCCTTACTTCTCTGAACCGGCGTAAATAATCATTTACCGATTCACCAAATTTCTGCTTGATCATCATGATGTCGGTAATCCTCGCTTCATTCTCCCCGGAATAAAAGTACTCATGGAACTTCTTCTCCAGATCCGGCCATGACGTAACGCTGTTAGGAGGAAGCGATGTAAACCAATTGAAAGCCGATCCCGATAGTGACAACGGGAATAATCGGCATTTGAGAGTATCTTTAGATGTTTGCCTCGCCAAGACAAAGGCAAGAAACCTGGCAATATGCTCGCGCGTTGAGGTGTGATCGCTCCCACTAAACTTGGCATTTGCAAAATCAGGAACGTGATATTTATGCGGATACTCCGTTTCGTTAAAAGCCGATGGATACGGCATAGTGTAATGTGGGGCAATCTTAGGCGTGTTGAACCCGCATTGCTTCATCATGCTGTAGACTAAATTCCTAGTCATATCTTCCAGATTTTCATTGAACCCAGAGTTAATCGGCTGATATACCGGTTCTGGGACCGGGACTATAGCCTGATTACCTGATAGCATTTGAATCGGAGTTGGATTGATAGCCACCGGAGGATTTGACTGAGAAGCTCCTGCATGTGGTGCCCCTTGCTGAGTGTAAGCAGGATACTGATTTCCCAAATTCACCCCCTGCGGAAGATTTCGATTCACTTGAGGGGTTTGTCCAGTCATAATGTTGTGTAACGCGACACTGGTGCTCTCTTGGACAATCGCGCCGGGACCGATGATCGATCCAAGATCGATCGATAGACCGAATTGTTAATTTGATCTCTTATTATCTCAGAATAATCTCCGGTCAACAGTGGATCTCCAATCGAGGTTTTGGTAACCTGGCCGCTACGGGTTTTTCAATAGCCAGTCAACATTCTCTTCTTGTTCTCCTCGTGGATTTCCGCGAGCCTATCTTCGATTTCTTTTTTCGATCCGGCTCAATTAGTCAAACGTCCATCGGTTCAAGAATAAGGTTTGAGCGCCTCCATCGCCGCCGGCATCGGTCGCGTCATCTCGTCGGATTCGATTGTCGTGGTCCCACCGGGCGTGCCAAAAAGTGTGTTGACATGAAAACGTGAACACACGCGAAGCGCCGATTCGATGATCGCGCGCAACTCAAACTAAGCGTGCCAATTGATTTGACTCAGAATCAATAAGGAGAAAATTGTCGATAATATAGGTCTAATCGGCTTTTTCAATTTAGCCAGATCAGTTATTTGTAATCGGCTTTAAACAATCCGATTATAAGATCTATCGACTTGAAACCCGATAGAGCGAATAGATTCAAATAATCACTTAAATATAAATCCTGCTTTTTTTTGGTATTTTTATTAATATCGATATAAGCCTTTAAATCAAGTATTAGATCAAATCGTAAAAATAGATCGAATAGATTGGTCGTGCCAAGACAAGATTCAAATCCAAGACTAGATATAAACTAATAAATCGGTTTATCAGTTTAAGGCTGATTGATAGCACAATACTAATCGGCAAATATCTGGACATATCAGACCCTAAACAAGGGGTACGCAAGATCGATTTAACGAGACAGTGGCATACATCAGATTCAGGGAAAACATGCAAGACATTTGATAATCGGCATTGCAAGGTAAGCACATATTACGATCGATTAAACCGAGACAAAGGTAATATGCGAGAACATGTTAAAGATCGGTAAATCCCGAGACGATTTAACATGGTTTGCATACATGAGATCAAATTGATACAGCCATGCATACGGGTTACAAGGAGAGAATCGATTATCCCATCGAGATAGCTCTACCTGCGAGTTGAAGCCTTTCGACGGCGTCGATCGGTTTCGAGAGAGTTTTTTGGTGTATTGAATTGTAGATTTTTTCTCTATGAGACTTAAAGTCCTATTTATACTATTACAATACCGATACCGATATTTACCTATTTTTCCGGTCAAGCTTCGATCAAAGTTGTATCTCTTCCAAATCCTTCCGTCCATCAGTATTTTCAATACGTCTCCCCTTCTTTGCCGATTAGATCCAATTCCGGATTCAACCTGAAATTCCGATTTTACCCTTCGTTATCACATCCGATTTTCCTGCCAAATTTGGGTGTCAACACATACCCAAAATTACCCTAATTTTGGCATAATTGTTTTCACAATTAAAGACGCTAGGACCATCTTATAATTTTCTAAAATATTTCAAGCCAATTCCTTATTTAATCTAATAAGAAAATGACCTATTTAGGATTTATAAACTAAATTATTCCATAAATATAAAAATTATTTAATATTTGGAATATCCTTATTTTCTGGTGTTTAGAAATTTATTTAATATTTTCTAAATTCCCTGCTAATTTATATCAATTAATAAAGCTCTTATCTTATTTCTGGAAATTCTTCCCTAATTTCTCAGCCCCTTTTTCCATTTTTGGAAATTACCAAAATACACCTTCCCTTCCTAGAACCCGCCTACGATGTCACCCTCGTATCCCTCGACGACTACAGCGCGGCAAGGCCCAATATGGCCCACTTTGGGCCAATCCAATGCACCTGTACTTTAAGTGGCAACCAACGACTAGGATCGAGTCTCCCCCGATCCGACAACTTGCTTGATGACCATGCGCCTCCATCTTGTACTGATTCGAGCTAAGGTCCAACGGTACAGACATAACTCATTTTTTATCGGACGATTGTGCGTCATCGTCAACCTGTCATCGCCAACCTCCCGACGTCTCCGCTACCTCGCCCAAAACAATGGCCCCGCTGTGCCATCTTTGCCACCGCCAGAATCAATGGCTCTATAGTCTATTATTTCCAATATTCACAAAAGTTTAGTGTTAGGAGTAGTTTATAAAATTAACATATCATTTGTATTGTAAATACACTTCGATAATAGCTATGTAATAGCGTGGATTTTGTATTGATTCTGGCGATGATGACGTTTATCATTTGGAGATCAATTTCTGGTATTCATTTACTGGGAATTCGTACCTCACACAGTTTTGAGGTCGTTTGATTTCGAGATCGAACCTACTTGTTTATATGCTTCCTCTTAAAAGAAAGAAACCTTGTTCAGTTTGCTTTTCGTTGCTTTATCCCCACCGTTTGGCCTCTTGATGAATCATGATATTGATAGGGATATGCACGGGCACACACCAGCAACTTGCTTGCCCGATGCAAGTCCTTGTCATCCTAGATTCCTTCGTGTTTTCAGGAGGATCAAATATGCTCAATCGCCGGCTCGACCCCACGTACAGTGTAGCGCAATATGAGATCAAATGAGGGGATAAGCTGCGTTGCAAATTTAAGGAATATCAAAGAAGAACTCAAAGCGTAAATACAAAAGGCGCATATGATAAATCACACACACACACACACATATTTTTTTAACTTCTGTGGGAGATCGAAGGTGGCTTCATGCAAGCGTACGGAACGCGGATCATTCTTGTTTGGCTCAATGGCTTTCGATCGATTTACGCTTATATAGAAAAAATTCGCAAGGCTAATTAAGCAATCTGTGGTCAGCTACGGGAAATTTTAATAACTAGCAGCGTGATTCGCACATAAGCACGATTAAATTAAATGTGTCAAATCTTTAATTATCTCATCACCTTGCTATTCTGCATTTCTCCCCCCCATAGATTTCACCATCTCCTAGTCCTTGTTCAGGGCTAATCATATGCAGTTCATATGTAATGGTTGTATGCGTCCTTATTTGGTGTAGAGATCAGAAGTTTCTTTCATTATCTAAAAAAATCTCCTAGTCATATGCTCTCCCGGGCTCCTAATTTTCGGATCATTCCAATCTACCGCGTGCAGGTTTTTTGATACGTTGTTCTCTAGGGGGTGAAAACAGGCTGGATATGGTCGGATAGGGGTCAACCCGTATTCAATCCATATACATAATTAAGTACATGTATACCCTTGTTGTGGCTCCAGTCCGTCCTACCCTTGTTGTGGCAGTGGAGCCCCCCCTAACATTTTTAGGGTATGAAAGAGGAGGAGGGTCTAGAGATAGAAGATAACTCTGTTAGACCCCTCTACTATTTTGTTCTGCGTCCGCCCCTGATCGCCCCTATTGTTCTCGTCACTCCCTATGTGTCTGCTCTCTAGGATTCTAATCTTAAAGCGGTAGAAGAGCGTCTAGCTGTTGACACAAAAACGAGGGTTTCTGTGAACACATGTGCAGAAGCGTCGATTCAGTGATCGCGTCGCAACTCAAACCAAGCGTGCCAATTGATTTGACCTGTGAATCAATAAGGAGAGAATTATCAGTAATATAAACCTAATCGGCTTTTTAAATAGCCAGATCAGGTCATCTGTAATCGGTTTTGTTTTGTTAACCGATTACAGGATCTATCGGCTTAATGCCAGATAGAGCAAATAAATTTAAATAGGCATTCAGATCTAAATCTTTCACTTATTTTTAGTATTTTGTAATAACATCAGCCATAAATCCTAATATCAATATATTAGGTTTAACTAAGAAACAGATTGAACAGATTGGTCAGGCCAAGACAGTGCTCAAGTCTAAATCTAAGATATAAACCAATAAACTGATTGAAAGATCTAAAGACTGATAAAAGTAAACACAGATCGGTAAATGTTCCCACAGGCGAAATCCTAAACATAGCACACACAACATCGATTGAACGAGACAGTTGCGTATATCATATTCGGGAACAGCACATGAAAGATTTAACAATCGGCATTACAGGGTAAATACACATTGCAGATCGATCAAGTCGAGACAGTACAATATGCGGAAAAACATGTCAAAGATCGGTAAATCCCGAGGCAGTCTAACATGGTTTGTATACATGAGATCAAATTGATACAGCCATGCATACGGATTACAAGGAGAGAATCGATTATCTCATCGAGATAGCTCTATCTGCGAGTTGAAGCCTTTCGACGAAGTCGATCGGATTCGAGAAAGTGTTTTGTGTATTAAGTGTTCGATCCCTATTCTCGAGACTTAAGGTCCTATTTATAGTATTACAAAATCGATACCGATACGACCTAATTTTCCAGTGCACGCTCTGATCATATCGTATTTCTTCCGAATTCTCACAAATATCGGTATTCCGTCTTTCCTCCTTACCGATAAAGCCTATTTCCGATTTGGCCCAACAAATTCGACCTTATCCGATTTTTGCCAAATTTGGGTGTCAACACCAGTGCATTTGAAGCAGGCAGCGAAAGAGAAGGGTTCCGCATAATAGTTATATGGCATTGAACTCAGCTACGCATTAGCATGTTGATTTAAAACCCCCAATATATATATACCACAATTGTATTAACGGTTTCTCTCTCTCTCTCTCGACCCAACCAAATACTCCGTACATATATACTCCATGTCGCATCGATCTATATATCCATGGGCACCTCAGGCATGGTTTTTTTTTGAGGGAGCACCTCAGGCATGTTGCTATCAGTATGGTTTCCTCCTCTCATGAGCCATCTTTTGATTCTCCTAGGTAGGCCGGGCGGGCGGTGCGTGGTGGCTGCGAGCCTGCGAGTGCATGCTGCGTGTGACGATTACAGGATGGATTAGCGGCAGGCGAAGCTGCGGTGGTCACTGTCCGGCCGCGTCCACTGCCTGGCCGGGTAGGCTCAGATCCTGATGGATTTGCCGGTAACGAGCTATAGATCAATCATAGGTATCCCATCATGACCGACCACGACGTGTGATACGGTTCTGTAGCATTTCTCTCCCAGAATAACCGTTCATAAAAATTTCGATGATTTTAGCAATACGTAAAAATTTGTGGACCCATAGTAAATGTCATCTGAAAAAAAAATGATCGTTTATTGATTGTATCTTACCGTCGGGTAAAATTAAAGAAACGTTATTTTCGAAACTATGTAGGCGGCTAGGAGTGGCTGGATGCATATTGAATGGCAAGGGCAAACACAGGCCCAGATTAGTTGGGCTGTAGCTGGGGGCCTATACCTACTAACAAGGGTACTCCTTGTTACAAATTTGTCTTAAAATCTGACTATATATAGTAGCCTAGCTAACCGTGGACGCAGGCGCACACCCATACGCATCTTGCATAAGACTATGGCTCGGCCTACCCCTTAGTACAAATTAGTCCGTTCAAATCTGACACAGTAACCCAGCTCGTCTTACCCCTTGACACAAAATAGTCTATTCAAATCTACCCATAGTAACCCAGTGCCTGGGATGTAGACGCGCAAACCCATATGCACCTTGCATAAGACTAAGGCCTAAGGCCGAGGAGCTAGCGAGCCACGTGCACCTAGTCTTGTAAGTTATGTGTGTGGCAGCGTTGTATGCCTATGGTGGTCCAAGACCTCAGGCTGAAGCTAGTAAGCCCAATTGCTAGTAATTGTTGGTCTACATGCTACAACCATTGCGCCTTTCGTGTGTTTGTCGATAGCTCCGTATCTCTACCCTACGGCCCCTACTGCACTTGCCGCATATGCATTATGTACATCCGCTCCACGCTGTTTAGGTCATAATTGACAATTGTTATTAAACAGTAAGCATGTAAGTTTGATGTTTAATTAACTATTAAGGTTTATACTAGCCTATTCGGTATCTTATTTCAAATTCTAGTTCTATTATTGATGACTAAACTTATGTTAGGATGAACTTAATATTCGGCATTTGCTATTTACTTATCTAGGTAAAACTAAACAGCATCTGTGTGTTTTCTCGATGTTGTATCATGCTTTTGTTGTTTTGTGAAATCTATGATTGAAAACTTAAATCTTAATTTTTTTATTACTATTATTTCTTGACGTAGCTAATTCGGACTATTTACGTATAAATTTTAGTATATGGATTTTAGCCCTAGGCTTGGCAAGATCATGGGTTTGCCACTGTTGAATGGTGATGGTGAGTGTGGCGCACATGGATCTGTTAACCATTGGATATTAACTATTGGATGCAAGCTGAATGATCCGTTAGAGCATGTACAACCGTGCACCTCAGCAGTCTATAAGCTTAAAAGTATATACAACAGTCCACTTCAGCAGTCTCTAAGCTATCTCTAAGCTCTGCCATATAGGATATATGATGATGTGAAGGAGAGAGAGTGTGCATAGACATTTGAGCAAGAGTCAACTCTACTCGAGAATTAGAAAACTTTGTATGTGAGCAAATTACCTGTAAAAACATGCAGTCATCTCTATCATTGTATATGTTATCTCTAATGTTGTCTTAAGATGACATGACAATTAGAGACAATTGTTATCTCAACCGTTGTATATGCCTTTTAACATAAACCCACGCTAGACATAGTGCTTAGAAGTTATTGAATGCAACATTGAGAGCATCAACCTCATAAAACATGACATAAACCATGGGCAGGAATCAAACCATGCCGCATACATTACTGGAATTAAAACATCAAGTAGACATAGATCATGAGCAGAAATTAAACCATACCAGAAATTAAACCATACCATATACAGTACATATAACATCGGGTGGATGTTGGCATGATAGTAGACAGTGGTGCATCTTACGCCCATTTCATCTCAAGCGCTAGTGATACATTTCCAGGCATGAAGTTGTCAGTGACAACCTTCTTCGGCGCGGCGACCTCGATCCAAGTCCAGTTGCTCTTAACTCGAGCGAAGAGCTTCGCCAAGTCTTGGTCCATCCATCTACACATAATTGGAAGGATTGGCAAGGTGAATTGGATGTCTACTATTGTTATCGCCAAGGTGAATTAGATGTCACATTTACTATTGTTATTGCCAATATGAATTAGATGTCTCTATATAGTATGCAAAGTCCACACATAAAAATAGAAAACTAAAAACCTCCACAGCCAGCTGATGTTCCCATAGTTTTGTTAGTGTTATTTAAGGCAATTCATAGACCATATGTTTACAAACAGGAACTTATAGTAACATTCAAGCCAGGATGCAATAAACATGTAAATGCAGAGACTTGGCATTGAAAATTAAAATTTTGTTGGCCAATCTGGCTGCAACATGCCAGCATGGCAATTCAGCATGCAAAGTATTCCATTATGCAAATAGCATAATTATCATGTTCCCAGTTTCACACATACCTTTATGGATGTAAGCTAATATCACCTTGGAAATGTGTTTTGGGCTTGTGTTCAGCATGAAAGAGAAACAATGCGAAGAGAAGGGAGTCTGGGAAGAGGAGCCCTTGGAAAATTGTCTTATATATATGGAGACCATGGGCATGCAGGCTGGCGACTGCATTGAACCAGGTTATCAATCAACATGGCTGATAGATAGTTGGGCATCGTCCGACCCATAAATGCCATAGGCTGAATGTCGGAAGTGGCCGGATTGGATGCACAGGTGGGCAAGGGCACGGCGTGGGCTCAACCGGTGCAAATCCTCTACCGTTGTGTGGCAAAGGCATGGAAAAACAGGTCAAAAGGCACGAGTACTGTAGCAAAAAACACTGTTAGAAAATATTGTTCATGGTACTGTAGCAAAACACTGTTGGAAACACCGTTCATTTTTCACTGTTTTGCACTGTTCATCAGTTATAAAGGCACGGTTACTGTTCACCTCTGCCTTTACCACGCAACGGCAGAGAATCTCCGGGGGGGCTCAACCCATACATTGCTTGGTTGGATCAGTGATGCGACGCCGAGGCATCACCACCGCAGGCGCAAACTGCACAAAACAGTATGTCATACTTATTATCGGGAACGATTGGTTTTGACATATATTTATAATGTTTGAGGCTCGTGATCAGTACTACTCTATTCCAAACATCATCTCGACTCGCAAGGAGTGCTCGCTTAGTCTTTTGACCCAAGTAGCGGAGTACACAACTATTTTATGTACGCAACGACATATATTCTAAGATGATAGTTTAATTCATTTCCAGCTATTTATAGAGCCCTCATATAAAACTTATGCTGTTGAAGCTCAGTAGTGTCATAAAAATAAATAAAATAATAATAATTGTCATTCGATCGAGAGAAACATAATTTGTAGCAAAACATAAACCTCGTGCAAACAAGAAGTCCTCCATCAGGACTTCCCACATCTTCCTACATGAATAAGATCACCATTGTTGTATCCTGTACCTTTTGCTAGATCAGTGCTACCATCTCTCTCAACCACTGCCTGATGTTGAGGAAACGTAGGAAGAGATCTAGCGATTTTTTAAAAATCTCAAAACTATTTTTAATAGGGAACAACTACGGGCCAGACGTTCGATCCAGGGAAAAAATTGAACGCCCGTTTTAATCTTAGACAACTTGTGTTCAAACATATACAATATAGTACTGAAACATTTTGACCGTGCCTGGTGGAACATGATGTTCTGCTGATGAAACGTAATGTTGGATTTTTGACCGTTTGGGCTAACCATTAAAGGTAATTAGGCACCCTAATTGCGGTCTCTATTGCCCGCACTAATCATGGCCTTTAACGTCATTAATGGCTGTCATTAACGATTCCCCTAATCACGCGCCCTGATCGGGGGCGCACACTTCCTCTCTAGCTGCGGCCCCCCTCACCCAGCGCCATATAAAAAGAGAGCACCGGTGACCTACAGTAGCCAACGCTATGGGGTTTTCCCTCTGCTCCCGATACTCTCTATCCAATCTGTGAAGGGCGCTAAGGTGTAGGGAAGGGAGTTGCCGACAAGGAGTTCGTCTCCCTGCGTCCACTACGTCTCCCTGCATTGGCTCGCCACCAAGCAAGCCCCTACGGCCTAAGCTCCTACTACTGCGTCAATGGCATCATCAAGCTCCAGTAAGATCCCTTAATGCACTCAGTTTAGTGGTTCGGTATTAGGCTAATCTTGTTTTTAACGCTTCCGCGTCAGTACTTAGATCTAACACATAAAACATGAAGCCATCAAAAACGCAAAACAAATATTAGAACATGCCACTAAATCTATTGGAACATTAACAAAAAAACTGATAGAGCATGACAAAAGAATTGATAGAACATGTTAAAGCATAGTGAATAGTGTTGGAACATATTAAAAGAACCGTTGAAACATGTTAAAAGAACCGATGAAAACATCATGTTTTATATTGAATTGTTCGCCCCAAACATAGTTAGATGCTCTGTGAGAACAAAAGTGATGTTTCGACAAGTAAAATCAAATATTTCATATGTATAAGTATGATGTTCCAAAGTGTAAGCAAGTCAGCCGTGTGTTCGGCATCAATGGCGTTTGCGCGAGGGGTAGACATGTTCATGGGTGGCCCGGCCCAGCCCGACCGGTGTATCGGGCTGGGTTCGGGCCTCCCCCTGAAGCCCGACCGTAGGGGCTGGGCTCAGGCTTGATCTCATGGGACCGGGCTTTTTCAAGCCCAGCCCGACCAACGATCAGGCCTAGCGAGGAGTGAGCGAGCAGCGGTCAGCCGACAGCCCGCGCAAGTAGGCAACGAACAGAGCGAGCAACGAGCATAGGACTAGCTATGCGTAAGCTAAAGGCAAGAATAAACTAGAGTGAGGCTTTGGTCGAAGTCCATGACCGCTCTCATCGAACGGACGTCGGATTATAAGCAATCTATTTTAATATGTTTTTATATCTATTGAGCCGCGTTTTGACAACTCTTAAATTTTAGCATGTTTAAAGTGACTTAATTAACTTTATTCGTTTCAGTAAGCTTATTCATTCAGTTTCACATATAACTAATTTTAATATAACCAGCTTATTTATTCTGCTCGATCACTCCAAAAATATGTTGTTCCATATTTAAAATCTTACCTTGATATTTAATCAAACAAGCATTTGGATACAGGGGATTTTCTGGTTGCTATACATATCCGGTCCGATCCCTAACCTCCCGCCCTAAAAACCTCCCAATCCCCGCGCCGCCATCGACACAAGCGCCGCAACCCCAGCCTCCAGTGCGACCTCGCCTCGTGGTCCTCGCCCGCTCCCTCCCCCTCCTCCGACCAGCGCGCGGCGGCGTGCTTGAGAGGGCGACATCCAGCTCGTGCGGCGCGGCGGCGGCGGCGGCGGCGGCGGCAGCACCGGGTGGGAGACTCTTCCTCGGACCCCTCCTCTCTCTCCCTCTCTCACTCTCTGTCGCCCCACTCCTCCGAGTGTTGCCCCACCTTCTCCCCCCTCTCTGCGCTGCGGCAGCGCCTCCCGGCTTCCCCTCTCCAACCCATGGCGGACCTTGACCGGATCCGAGGAGACCAAACACAGGTGGGCAGTGGGGATACCGCGGAGCCGGTGGTGGCGGGGCTAGATCCAACCAACGGAGGTATCCGCGGCGGCGTAAGGCCGCATGTGTCGGAGGCAGCGAAGCCGCCAGCGGTAGGGCGGGAAGAGCGCGAGGAGGAGGAGGAAGGGCGTGCACTTGATTCACTTGTATTGCTGTGCTCCGTAGGGTTTTGCTATCTTCCGTTGGGCCGAATGCCTCAAATCCGTGGATGACTGATGGTGTTAGAGCGATATCGTTTGGCTAGGGCGTGGTGTCTGGTTCCGTGCGTTGTGGTGTGGATGGCCGCCAGTGCAGTCGATGAGTGATTGAGTGGATGGTCATTAGATCACAACGGAAATGCTTGCAGCAGGGAATGGTGCGGCTGTTACTTCGTTGCTTTGAAGAAACACCCCCTAGGGCTTGGGCTGGCGTGGCTGTGCTTCGTTGCTTTGAATATATAGATGTACCTGCAAATTGATGGAGCCATGTGTGCAAATTTTATGTGGTGCAATTATTTAGAATAATTTGCGACTTTGAGGTGTTCTTTTGGGTGTGAAATATATTGAATTCAGCATCCGTGGTGTAGTGGAAGTTCTGGTAAGTTGCATACTTACATACATGCTTGCAGCTGCGTAGAAGTTGTTCGTAGCCTCGTAGGTGGACATTATGTATTTTCTATTTCCTTCTTTTGGTCTTGAGCCAATGAGCAAGACTCAAGATTACCTTCCTGTCTGTCGTTTGCAGTTTCAAAGATGGCACGCCGAGGATTGATGGAACAGGACTTAAGCAAGCTTGACGTGACAAAGCTCCACCCTCTGTCACCTGAAGTTATCTCACGCCAAGCGACGATCAATATTGGTATGGATGTGATCCTTCAGCGATGTTTTGCTGTTTCTTCCTTTGGTATTAGTATGGAATACTGCATTTGGTTAAGTCCTGGATAAGTTATTCATCATGATTTATGAAAGAATTATTAGAATTATCCTTCACTATCATCTAGCCGTGCTTATATTGTACTATGCAAGGATTGAAATTGTCCTTCACTAGCATTTGGCTGTGCTTATATTGTACTATTCAAGGAGCTGTGGGATGCTTCTTGAATACTAAGAGATCTCATGCGTTGCTCACTGTAGTGTTATGCCTTTATTACTTTTTGGCCCATAGTGAAGTTTCATTTGCATCATATTTCTTATTTGCTGATACTTGTACGTTAGAACTATTTTGTTTCCTTGGGTTGCACCTGTTAAACTTTGCTCATGATACTGACTGAAGTCTTACATTTCATAAGACCTTCAAACACCAATGCTGTTTTAACTTGTGCACACTACTTTTTTTTGCAAGGCATTATGTATGGGGAAGCAATCATATTTGTATGATAACATGAGGTGGCTATGTGATGCACATGACAATTTTTGTATTATAACTAGAAAAACTTCAGTGAATTTACTTGCTCTTTTGATTTGTGAACCATGAGTAGCTTTTGCTCATCTTTTTAATTTAAATTTATCCAGGGCCTTTAAATAGGATTCATAGTTTCAAACAGACAAACATTACATGACACAATGCAAAGCAAAAACCTCCTTCAGTGACATATATTCTTTAATTTATGTAACATGACAGGTACAATTGGTCATGTGGCCCATGGAAAGTCTACTGTAGTGAAAGCTATATCTGGAGTTCAGGTATCATTTGTATATTCCATAGTCGCTCTTTTACCCCAAATTCTGAATTAGAATTCATTTATGCCTGACAAGTATGTGATGCTTACATGTGCACCATCTGGTGCGCACATGGTAAATTATGGAGTACTTTTCATGCTGTGAATATGGTTTAGATTTGATTGAACCTGGATAGAAAAGGTTGTAACAGTGAATTCATTTGATATTCCTATGAGGTGAAAATAAGCACTTCTATCGATTTAGTAAAGGCACTGCTGTAGTTCACGGTTATTTTCCTATGTTTCTATATTAATTGACTCCCTGATTAGTTATTAACTGATGTTGTTGAGGACTTGAGGTGTTCAATCTATTTCAGTATGTCTGGGCTTCATATTTTGTATAATTCTGATGGGTTACATTTGATTTGTAGACTGTTCGTTTCAAGAACGAGCTGGAACGCAACATCACTATAAAGTTGGGTTATGCTAATGCAAAAATCTACAAGTGTGAGGATGACAGATGCCCGCGTCCCATGTGCTACAAGTATGTAGCCGTGAAGTTATTTTTCAAGATGATATTATTCCACTTTTTTATTTTTTTTATCGCCCTGCTAAGAATGCAGCAAAAGTAACTTCAGCAGGGCTTTTATGTACTCTTCTAGATTCTTGAGTTCTTCTGTTTATACAATTTTTCTCAATTTTTTCTGCTGAATATCTGGTGATATACTCCCTCCAGCTGAAAACATGACGTTTTGGACATTGACACGGTCTTGTAAATGCAACTTTGACCAATAATTATCAATGCTATTTGTTTACAAAATCTGCAAAAATTATGATATGAGGAAGTGCTTTTCGAGACGAATCTATGACTATGTATGATTGTTATGTGCCCAATCCAAAAAGTTTTAAAAAATGTTCATAGATAGAAGTTTTAAACTTTTTGGCACGTCTAAAACGTCATGTTTTCGAGAACTGGAGAGTAAATTATGATTGCAATCCAAAAATAAATTTGTTCTGAAACAACTAATACATGTTCCCTAATTTTTGGCTGTTCACCTGTTTAAAATTATTGGTGCTTTGTTATCAAGCTCTTGTATATTGTGTTTTGACTTCTGTTCTGTTATATAAAGAGCTTACGGAAGTGGAAAAGAAGATAGCCCTCACTGTGATGTGCCTGGGTTTGAAAACACTAGGATGAAGCTCCTGAGGCATGTTTCTTTTGTTGATTGTCCGGTATGAAAAAACCTTGCCCTTTTTTTTTCTTGTGGGTATTCTCTTCATGATTTTACCTGGATGCTGAGCCTGGCTATTTGTTATCCAACCTGAATGTTCAAATGTGGTCGTGTGCAATGCATGACTTCAGGCTAGCCTGCAAATTATAGTTCTGCATAGTTGTTTGTGTCATTCATGACCATAAGGTTGTACTTGCATTAAGCTTTGGATATACACAGCTTCTACTAAAAATCTCATACCCAAATGCTTGTTGGTAATACATGAAGGAATTGACAGATGTCACAGATCATCTCGAGTTGTTATCTGATGGACCATTGTATTTTGGTTTATTGACTGAAGTTGATATTGGGAAAAGATTATATATTAACAATATATATCCTTGAACAGGGACATGACATTCTCATGGCTACGATGCTTAATGGAGCTGCTATCATGGATGGAGCATTGCTTTTGATAGCAGCGAATGAAAGCTGCCCGCAGCCCCAAACATCTGAGCATCTTGCAGCTGTTGAAATCATGCGTCTTCAACATATTATCATTCTGCAGAACAAGATTGATCTTATCCAGGAAAGTGCAGCGATGAATCAGCACGAAGCAATCCAAAAGTTTATCCAGGTTACATCTGTTCAACATCTCTCTTGTTATCATGTTACATTTCTCTTCTTTCATGATTTCTTTTTCTTTTTATCTGTGCAGGGAACGATAGCTGAAGGTGCTCCTGTGGTGCCAATATCTGCCCAGCTGAAGTACAACATTGATGCGGTCTGTGAATACATTGTGAAGAAAATCCCCATTCCTGAAAGGAACTTTACTTCACCTCCCAACATGATTGTTATTCGCTCCTTCGATGTTAACAAGCCTGGTTCAGAGGTTGATGAAATTAGGGGTGGTGTGGCAGGCGGCAGCATCCTCAGAGTATGTAGATCTCAGACATGGAACATAATTCAGTTAATGCTGTTTTTTCTCATGTTAAATACGAACTGAATGCTGATGCTTATTTCCAGGGTGTTCTGAGGGTGAACCAGAACATTGAAGTTCGCCCTGGCATTGTCATGAAGGATGAGAGTGGCAACATCAAGTGCACCCCAATCTACTCGAGGATCGTCTCACTCTATGCTGAGCAGAATGAACTCCAATTTGCTGTGCCTGGAGGTCTTATTGGCGTGGGAACAACCATGGACCCAACTTTGACGCGTGCTGATAGGTTGGTCGGCCAAGTCCTAGGCGAAGTCGGTTCACTTCCTGACGTATATGTGGAGCTTGAGGTTTGTCAGATCCTTGTTGCTTCAATATTTTACTGTCAGAAATAGCTGCTACTGACAATCTTACATCCTTTGACCTTATTTTGCAGATCAATTTCTTCCTCCTTCGAAGGCTGCTAGGTGTGAGGACGAAGGGTACAGAGAAGGCTGGAAAGGTTTCCAAGCTAACAAAGGCTGAGATCCTGATGCTTAACATTGGATCTATGTCAACAGGCGCCCGTGTGGTTGCTGTCAAGAACGATCTTGCCAAGCTCCAGCTCACCGCGCCTGTCTGCACGAGCAAAGGCGAGAAGGTTGCCCTGAGCCGCCGTGTCGAGAAGCACTGGCGCCTCATTGGATGGGGCCAGATCCAGGCTGGCACAACATTAGATGTTCCACCCTGCCCGCTCTGAAGCACAGCGCTCTCGACAGAACTTCAGATTAGAAGAGCAGAGAAGAAATGTGGAAGGGCAGAGAGCTTCTTGGTACAATTTTTTTGAGGTGGAGGAGAAAACATTTGAGTTTGGAAACCATGTGTTGCCGTGTCTTGCTTGCTTTCGCTGTGTCCGAATTTTGGAAGTCATATATTAACTTCATGTTGGATCGGATTTGTCTAATTGGTTACCTATCTCATCTACTTAATTGCAATTTTTCTCGCATTTTTGTTTTTTCACTCAAACTTAAGGGAGAAACTTTGCTTCTTATCTCTTTTTTTTGAAGATTGACGAATCAAATGAAATTTATGTTCTAATTTCTAGATTTATAATGATCGTGGCATTGCAGTGCCATGTTATAATTCATATCATTTCTTCTTCTTTTTTTTTGAAGCAAGGCAAAAGAATTGCCATGTATTAAAAAGAGTGGGAGTTACAAGTTGGGGGGAGCTTGCGACCCCTCCCCCTTCGGGTCTAAGTACAAATGGTTAACTAATTACAAAGGGGGCGTCTGTGGTTTTTCAGAGGCGCAAGTCATCAAGCAAATGGGTAAGAAAGACTAACGAAGGCTTGTCGACTGGCGAAAGATGCGGTTATTCCGCTCAATCCAAATGTGCCAAATAATGGCTATGGCGATCGGGAGAACCACGCGGGCGTTGGCAGTCCGAAGCATGAAGGCCCACCAATCAACAAGGCAGCTGGAGTGGGGCCAGCGCGAAGGGTCGAGGTGGGGCAAAGTGAGCAGCGCGGCGAGACGACTCCAAACAAAACGACTAAAGTCACAAAGCAAAAAAAGATGCTCCGTCGTCTCTAAGTTACGCCTGCAAAGGGGGCAAAAGTAATCGTTGGGCAGGTGGCGACGAAGCAGGGCATCTGCAGTGAAGACTCGCCTGTGCAGGAGCATCCAAAGGAAGAACCTGCATTTGGAGGGAGCCCAAATCTTCCAGACCGCACGCAAGGCTGGTTTGGGCACCCGCCCTGAGAATTATAGAAGGTAGGCTGACCTGACCGAGAATTCTCCATTAGCAGCAAAGCGCCAAGAAAAAAGATCAGAAGTGGTAGGTTGCAATTGCACTTGGCTGATCAGACGGACAAGCGAGACGAGTTCGGGAACAAGATGATGGGTGAAGTTACGACTCAAGTCAGAAATCCAGCAATGGTTTGATGTGGCTGCGAGTACCGATCTGTTGTGTCGGACGGAGGCTAGAAAAAGGTTAGGCGCCAGGTCCCGAGGCGCAGAACCCGCTAGCCAACGGTCGTTCCAGAAGGAGACGGAGGAACCACACCCTTGGAAGATCTCGGTGCCAGCCCTGAACAGGTTGTCATCGGCACCAAAAGAGGCTAGATCGAGAGCCGCCCAAAACGGGGCTGGCGAACGCCTGGAAAGCCAGAGCCAACGCAAACGAAGGGCCCTGCTGAATTTGGTGAGGTCAAGCACCCCAAGCCCCCCAAGCGAGGTCGGAGAACAGACAACTTGCCAGTTGATTCTACCACCGCCCCCCGAAGAATCAGTGCCCTTCCAAAGCCAGGAACGCCTGGTAGAGTCGATTTTCTTAAGGACAGAGGAAGGTGGGCTAATGATCGATAGGATGTACGTGGGAAGCGCAGAGAGGACCGCTTTGAGAAGCGTTAGACGGCCCCCTCTGGACAAAAACGGGCCACGCCACCCGCCAGCCTGGAGGACACTTTGTCAATAAGCGGTTGGAAATGGACGTGGCGCAGTCGGCGAACAGAGAGGGGCATGCCGAGATACTTTATGGGGAAGCTGGTTAGCTGGGCCGGGAAGTCGAGGAGGACGTGGTCAAGATCAATTCCATCACAGCGAATTGGAATCACCTGACTTTTGGAGAAATTGGTCCTGAGCCCAGTGATATCACCAAATATCCGGAGAATAGCAGCTAAGGAAGAGACATCTTCCTTGGTAGGCCTAAGGAAGATGGCTGCGTCATCGGCGAAGAGAGATATCTGGGTGTCAAGATGGGGTCCTTCTAGGGAAGAAAGGGCCCCAGACGCGGTTGCCCGGCTCAGCAATGCAATCAGGGGCTCAATGGCTAGATTGAAGAGGAAAGGGGACAAAGAGTCACCTTGCCTTAGACCCCTATAGTGGTGGATGGTGTCAGTGGGATGGCCGTTAAGGAGCACCCTGGAGGATGATGAAGCGAGGGACATGGATATCCAGTCGCGCCAGCGAGCTCCAAACCCGCGAGCACGGAGGTTGTCTAGAAGATAGGTCCAGGACACGGAATCAAAGGCTTTCTCAAGGTCCAGCTTGAGGAGAAGCACGGGAGAATTGGATCTATGAAGCGACTTGGCCTTGCTCTGAACCAGGAGGAAGTTTTCTTGGATTTGCCTAGACTTAATGAAAGCGCTCTGACATGTGGAGATGAGGTCATTCAGGAAGGGGGCAAGCCTGGAAGCTAGGATCTTGATGAAAAGTTTCCCGACACTGTGGATCAGGCTTATCGGGCGGTAATCAGAGGCTGAGAGAGGGCTATCTTTTTTGGGCAGGAGGACAATAAGCGCAGAATTAAGGCCAGGTAGCCCAGAGCTGTCAAGATTGAAGAGGCACTGGAGGGCCGCGAGCAGGTCAGCTGAGATGAAATCCCAGCAAGCCTTGAAGAAGTTCCAGGTGAAGCCGTCGGGACCAAGATCTTTGTCATTAGGCAGGGAGAAGAGTACCACCTTGAGCTCTTCCAAGGTCAGTGGGGTTTCCAAGGAGGAGAGATCCAGGGATGGCAAATCAAGGAAGGCCCAGTCGAAGGCGCGCCGAGCGGGCGGGTGGGTGACGGACGAGGCTTCACCAAAAATTGAACTGAAGTGCTGGAAAAGGGCATGGGCCTTAGGCTGAAACTCCGTGTGCAAACCAGAAGGGGTCTGGAGGGAGTGAATGAGGTTCCTGCGTCGACGGCCATTGTCCCTAAGATGGAAATATTTGGTATTGGCATCACCGAGCTTCAGCCATGTTAGGCGCGAGCGCTGCTTCCATTTGATCTTTTCAATGGCACAGAGACCCAAGACACGAAGTTTGAGAAGCTTATGGACAGAGACCTCGACCGATAGGGAACGGGATTCCATGGCTACGTCGAGTAGTCTGATCACTTCAGAAGCAAGAGAGAGTTGAAGCTTAATATCCCCCACCTGGGCTCGACTCCAATTTTGCAAGGCTGAGGCAGTGGAGGAGAGTTTGCACTTCAGGCGAAGCAGAGGATGGGTGGGCAAGGAAGGGGATGAATGACACCAGGTCTGCTGAACGAATTCTAGAAATCCATTAATGGAAAGCCAGAAGTTATCGAAACGGAAGCAACGCGGAGGCCTAGGAAGCTTTTCAGCAGTTAGGAGCAAGGGGCAATGGTCTGAGACGGAGGAAGATAAAGGTAAGAGGGAGCACGAAGGAAACAGGAGTTCCCACGCGGCATTTGCGAAGGCCCGATCAAGTCGGACCAGGGTGGGATTGGACTGCTCGTTACTCCAGGTGAAGCGCCTTCCCGCAAGGTTAATTTCCCAAAGACAGCAGTCGTCGATTGCGGCGCGGAAACGATTCATGAGCCTTCTATTGAGATTGAGGTTGTTTTTGTCGGAGGCTTTGTAGATCAAGTTGAAGTCGCCTAGAATGAGCCAAGGTCCGGAAAAGTGGGCAGAGATGGTCCGAACTTCCTGAAGGAAGAGCAGTTTGGATGAATCATCCGTTGGACCGTAAACATTCGAGATAATCCAACTAGGCTGGCCGTCCAGAGGTGATACATGGGTAGAAATAGAGTGCTGGAGGAGCAGGGGGTCTGAGAGGTGAACCCGCGCGTCGTCCCAGAGCAGGAGCAGGCCTCCCCTAGTACCAGCAGCCGGGATATGAAGCGCCCCGCGCAGCCTGTGGCTCGAGGTTTGTAGGAAGAGTATCCGGAAGAATTATGGAGTCATTTCTCTTCGACCTACCTCGCTCACCCATGGCTCTCTGGGCTTATTAGAACGACGACATAAGCCATAAGTTTCTTTAATTGCTTACGGGCAAGCTCAAAACTTACTGGAAAGCTGGCTTCTTGAGCCTGACAACACGAGCACTCTGACCACTTAAAAAGCTCAGCAGCTGGCGCGAAAATCCTTCAAGAGGTAAACCTGAAAGCTGAAACTGAGCCACACGGTTGTGTCCTAGCCATTACGTGAATTCTGAACTCATGGATTGCCTTTTGGGGCATAATTTTGCATGTAGGGACACAAGATATGAACCATAGCCAAAGGTAAATAATACACGTGAATTTCAATTCACAACATTTTTCTGAGAGTGGTTAGGAGCTAATAACTCGTATCAGGATGAAAGAAACTCTTCCTTCTGTATACGCGACCTTACCTAGTCACTACCACTAGGAAATAGGCACATCAATCTTATCAGACAGCTGAGAGTCTATAACAAAAAAATGGCAAAACCTAATGACTAAACACATGTGCTACGTGTGATTCCGCAAATGAATTACAATGGCCGACGGTCACGAACCAGAGCTACAATGAGAGAAAAATCTTAGCCAAGGCTCGAATTGTTCCCAGAAGGTGGTCTCATCATTTGGTGATGGTTAGGAGTCACCGAGTTGGGCATGCCAGGGTTGAACATGACACCGGGTGCTGACGAGGTTGAGCCAGGGTGGGTAGCTGAGAGCGGCAAGCGAGGGCCAAACGAGGACATCATCCGCTGCTGGTGTTGCAAGAAAGCCATATGGGCTGCTTGCACCTGCATGTTATGAGTGTACATCGCTGGCGCGCTGGTCTGGGGCAATGAACCAGGCATTCCCGGTGGTCGAGGGTTGCCTTGATTCATTGGATTTGAGGCCATGGTGCTGACCCCTCCGGTGGAAACTGACATTGCTGACATCATCCGGGCACGCTGAGCTGCCAGCATTTGCCTGGACCTCTCAGATTGCTCGCTTCGCTTCAAAAGTTCAGTCTCGACCTCTGCAAATTGCTTCAACTTCAATTCCAATCTCTTTAACTGCAGTATTGAGTTATATAACAATAATAGTGAGAACGATAAAAACAACATTAAATATCACCTAGTACGCCACAGAACCATAATGGGTAACATACTAAAAGGTCATTGCTTGTGGGTAACATACTAAACAGTTCCGTGGGCATTAACACGCTGTAGCTTGTGGGTTAGGTCATTGCTATTATGTCGGGATGAGACTAAATTAGTTTTAGTTAAAATTATATCCGCAGGGTTCAAGTCAGTTTATCCCTATAAAAGGGACGTCATGTACCCATTATGAATCAAGCAATAAGTAAACCAAGTTTTTAGCAGAACAGTCGATCTAAGGTGCTGGCATCGACAACTGATTGGTGGCAACGTACAGCCTCTATTGTGTGTATTTAAGTGTGCATACAAGAGTTTCCATACCCAAATCCTCGTTAGTTTCAACATCTGGTTAATTTATCTGAAACGGCAGTAGAAATTTTCAACTACCATTGCCAAAAGGCAAGACCACGACAAACACCACACCAAGAATGCTTATGATTTTAATTCTTATTAAGGAAAAGAATAGTGAAAGATACTCCAGAACCAATGTTAATACCATTAAGAATCAGGTTTCAAGGCTTCCATCATTGATTCAAACGTAAACATGCAAGAACTGACACAATAAAAGCAGAGCACAATAAATGCAAGCCAATGCCACAAAAGTACTAGGCTGTCAATGTCATCATCCCTAAAAAAGGCTGCCATCACTGTGTAATAAAATAGCAGTGTGTTGCACTTTTTGTATTGCAACAAACCTGATGGTTTATGATGGTGGCAGTTAATCGCTGAATTTCGCGCTCCTCCTGATCTGCAAAAAGTTTACACTTTGTTGCCGCTGCTGACAAGCCACACATTGCAGCATGTTTTACACTTTCCAGGGAGATGGATGATGAGACGTCTGCTATGAATAAGGTTATATTATACAGTACTTTCTGGAGAAAATAAGTTCATAGTTCATACCAAAACAAATTGAGAAATAAAGCAGTCACCGTAGTTTGGACGAGCTGCTTGACCCATAATATCATTGCCTTCTGAACACATCCTTAATACAATAAAAGATAAATTATACTAAAATATAACTCCAGCAAAGGTGAGAAAAAAACTAAAATGAAACAACTAAACAGGAATGAAAACAACCAAAATTTAGCATTTTCGTTTCCAGCTAGAAACCAATATATCATGTTGGAAGTGGCAGATGTTTATTAATGACATAATCGGGCATCCCTTGTGTAGCATATAGGCGACTCACCTGGAATCATCTCTCGTCAAAAAAGATAATGCTGAATTTGCACAGGATGCTGCAATTCTTGGTCCTACTGCTGAGGCCAAAAATGCAACCTGTAAAACATTTCCAAACAGTAAGACCAAATATATATGATAGAGATCTACAGCAACATAACATGTGTACAACAAAGATAGAAAAGACTGTACATGCTCAATAGAAAGAAAACATGGGTACATCTTAATTTTTGAGGGACTTTTGCACAAAATGATCAACCAATCTGCTATTCAGGTCCACCTAAAAGTTCTGATCAACCAATCTGCTATTAAGGTCCAAATTAAAAGTTATGTTGGGAGTTATCAAATTAGCACTAAAATATGGTGATTTCCACCTTACAATTGGAAGGATAGCATATATGATAATATATTTATGCTGACAAATGATGACAGATATTCTAGAGCCTTCTAACCCAGATTTCTAATTTTTTTCAATATACTTGATGTTCGATCAGTAAGTAAACGGAAATGAGGTATCCACTCATGCATTGAATAAAGTTCTACGGTACAACATATATAGACCCCTATATTTGCAGAGCCAGCACATAATCAGCAACTACTGATAGTCACAACTCAGTTTTCAAAATTCACAAACGAGCATGGGCTTTGATTCACAAATATTTCAGGTAAGATATTTGAAATCTGCAGTCTAGATGTGTGTACATTATTACAAGTAAGAAATGTAAAAAAGGCAGCAACAGTAACTATAATTGAAAGTAAGCAAAACATTCAGACATTTTGCCAGTTTGCACCTCACACTGAATTGAGCAGTACATTGACTTTACAAAACAAAACATGTGTGCAACTACTTACCAGTGACATGACCGGATTTGCTAAATTAATGAATGGAGGCTGGTGTTCAGGTTGGTTACTTTGAGGAAAGCATCCTAAGGCAAATAACTGTCAGTTACGAAATGTAGGCAGAAGCAGTTTGAAACTGAATTTGTGTGTGTGTGTGTATTTGAGAGGGGGGGGGGGGGGGTCGATAGAGCAAATAGTGAAGCCACCTGAAGTATTGCCATTAGAATTTGAATGCAAAAACCCATTGCTTTGCACTCTGGATGAAATTGATGTTTCTGGTACTTCAATAGTCTCTAACAAACCATCTTCCACTGGAAGACGAATAAAATGTTGAATACACTGCGCCTTTGACTTTGTCCCGACATGCTCTGCAATATTACTCCAATTATCATTATGCTTCTCTATGCCTTCCAACAACAGTAAGGTTTCCTGGTCAGACCAGCTGTCCCCATCGTTGTCTGATCCATCTTTCTTCCCATCCACTCTCTGAAAATCTAGGTTTGAGTGCCCAGTAACAAATCTTGCATCGTGGAAGCAATCCAAGCAAAGAGCAATGCCTTCCTGCACAATCAGTCAGATTTTTTAGCACCTCCCGAAAACTTCTTTTGAAACGAGATGAAGCTTATGAAAAATCAGAATAATGTTGCCATGGTTAGTACTAGAGAAATAAAATAGCAGGTTCAGGAGCTGAAGTGAGTTGAATGTTAAGCTAGATTTTGGGAGGTTCTTAAATTTATTTCTCAAAGCTAATCTACCTCGTTTATGTTATTTTTAACTTTTAAGAGCTTTTAGAGATGACTTCATGATTAAGAAAAAAAAACTGAACTGAAAAAGTTAAATTTATTTTAGAGCCAATTAAGCCTAAGCCACTTTGAACATGCTGTAAATATTCATGATCATCTACCTGAAAACATAAAAAAATTTGCAATAAAACCTATATGATCCTCAAAAGGTAGATTTGAGGATATGCATGGTAATTATGGGCAACTTATGGATTTTTCACTCATGTGACTAAAAATGAGGGTCCTGGGCCCACATATCATTGGCACAGAGTGGAAAATCCTGAAATGCACATCGTTGCAGTTGCAAATCCATAAAGCTAAACACAAGGCACATAAAGCTAAACATATGTACATGATAAATGATTGTTAAAAGGATTAGTACATTGAAAAAAATTAAGATATACACAATTCAGTTCACGTGCTACTTTTTAGCAACAATCAAATGGTACATCTTGGAACATGTTAGACAGAAGGTTACACAGAAAATATAGATATCCTGAAAGTGTCATATGTGTGTTCTAAACTAATATACTTTCAACTTACAGATGACGACTTCCAAAGCTGCTAAGTGCTAGCACACCTACTTTGTTAAACATATTTGTTGCTCAGACACTGCTGAAGCATATACTTGGAATTTATAAACATAATCGCAGCACAATTGATGTATTAATCCATTATTGAGTCATGATGCATGTTCACTCTCTGTTAGACAGAACATGAAAAATCCTCTTCCGATCTGTAAGCATAGCTATTGCATAAATAGCTTGCTGTGTTACTTCTCAATTTTCAGACAAATAGGAGTCCGTGCTAAGAGGCTACATTTGAAGCATCTGTAGACAATCGTTGTTTTAGCTTTCAGTAATTTGGCTTAAGAGGTGCAATTTTATTGCTCAAAGTAAAGGAAAGGAGCTTACCATGATTGTTATTTGTTGGGATAGTATGTGTATTTTCTAGTAGCAAGCATGAACAGCGACAAATGGGGTGGACAACAATGGCTGTATAGAGCACATTAACTAATATGTAACAACACCAGCTAAGTTCAAGTACTCAAGTTGATTACAAGCCTGCATGCAACATCCAGAAGAGTATGTAGTTACATTAAAGTTGGTAGTGTGCACAAGATTATTTGTGGGTCGCAGCATATGTCACCATTACTAATCCAATACTTCTTTTTAAATCTTGTCTGATATTACTCCATTTTTTCCATTGCTGATTCTAGTACGTCTAAGGATTAAGTGATTAGCTAACCTTTAAACTTTTCAACCTAAGTAGTAGTCCATTTAAAGTTAAAGGGTGTGATTAATTGTTATGAAAAACTATAGCATTAGTGCACATTTTATCAATGAAAAGAAAAACATGTCGAAGTGTCATGAACCTTCCTAGTTCAAGATGAGAGATAAAAGCACTGTTGGAGGATCGATTGGCAATGACTTAGTGGTAAAACAGTGCTAGGTGAAATAGCGCACCGATTGGAGGGGCAACATATCTAGAATAGCTGACCTACGGAGAGACCAGAGCTAGGAACTATAGACTTTGGAAATACTTCATTGTTCATTGCTTGCCTCAAACGAATAGTTAGGCCTCCTTATATAGAAAATTAAAAACTTCCCTCTAACAGGTAGAATCTATTCTCAACCAAGTCTTTAATAAACCAAACCTAATCTAACTAATATCTAACAAATAGGAATTAAATTGTTCTAATCCCTAGCTTCCTAATCCATTGAAAGGTTGGCCCAGCACAACCCATGCACAGTTACATTACCCATGTGGGTTACGGTTCATGTACGGGACACACCATGGCAGTCATGAGTTCATGGGCCTGTATAACATACTTGATTCAATACATGTTCATCTTAAAATTGACATTTGGAGGCAGCTGGAGGATAAGATCCAGCTATTGGAGGAGTCAACTATTTAAGTTCACTAGTCTCTTAGGAGATAAGAATAATGCACATAAATGTACTGGCAGCAAATCCGAAAGCCTTTTTACCTATACTCCTGTCCCTTACTGTTCTATTGACAAAATCCTGCTATGCTCTTGTAACAAAACTTTTTTGTTAATGCACCACATCATTTTTCAATGATCTGCTCCATCACAGCAAATTATTTAAACCATTGCAAGTTCAAAAAAATTCGTTAGTAGCATATGTAGTAGCAGCACCACAACAATGTTATAGTGAATAACATAATGCACTTTCAAGTTTCAACTGCTACTGCAATGCAATGGTACACTTTGAACTACTACAACATTATTGCACAGCATTTACACATCCTCTTTTTATTACGTGAAAATTCCTTTTCTTTTTAGCTATGGACTGGTGACCATAGCGAAAAAATTGAGACAAAAAAAGGTGCATATTTTGCACTGGAAAATGTTCACCTGCAGATTCCAATCAACCAGAAAAAGAATAAATAAAACTTTCGATGTATGTGATAATTAAAATGTTAGCTACTCAACCAACTTTCATTACTGGGAAATCCATATTCAGGTATGAAAAGGTGATTCAAATCATGACTAAAATGAAGCTACTACTTGTCACATTACAAACCAATTTCATTCGTAATATTCATATGAGCATTATTAGCTATAATTTCATACTTGCAAATGAGCTAAATTTTGGACATCATTGCTATGCACAAAAAAGTATTGAAAGTATGAAGCATAAGATACAAGCATTAACCCCCTGAAAATTCCTTGGCCAAATGGCAGTTCAGGATAACTAACTTACCAAAAAAATTAGACTATTAAGGTACAGAGTAGAGACTGTCTGAACTGACGTTTGAATTTAACCTGTTAGCCATGTCACAATTGAGTCATAACAAAAACTTAAGATCTCGTCAACCACATCATGGCATTGTCTCAATCAGTTCCTTCTCTCCATCATGTGGTTAATCAATGCTAAATTTTGAACGCAGCACAATGAATAATATGGTATCATTCAATAAACAAAAATAAAGTAAAATGAGAAGAACACTACATGATCAGCAATCCTGCATATCTCAGATATGAAGGGCGAAAAGTATCAAAATAGCAGTTACAGTGATACACCCACCTCCTTTTGTGACTCGTAGTGCAAGCTGGACAAAGGTTGTGAGCAGTAACTACAAAAATTCTGTGACAACCGCTCCCAAATCTTCTCATCCAAATCTGCCAAACCAGCATCACCATTTGCCACCTCTAGAGATGACGAAGTTGTTGCCATGGAAGCAATACCCTCTGCCCGGACACTGCACTTTGGCCGATCAAACAAAATCAAGCCATCAATTGATTTCAATGGTGCAGACAGAAGTTGTAACTCCCCTGTTGGCTCCTCCCTGATTAGTGATGCTGCCATCCTCAGACCCCGGTGAACAGAACCAGACGCTAGGTAATTAATGATCCCCCAAGTATCCAAAAACCGAACTATCCTGCTCAGGTCGTACAATTCAGCCGTGCTTGTGACAAGTGCCTGGCACTCAGCAAATGCAAGTCTCTTTGCAGGGCGCTCCAAGTACTTTGCAATCACCTTATTCCTTAAGGTTATGTACTTTTCTGGTGTGTGCCCAGCAGACTTCCCAGAGAAGAAATGTGGCACTACCTGCCTCTCCAACCTATGCACCGTCATCGGCGAGAACCAATCTACATATTACATACCAACCCACGTCCTCAACCAATTTAAATTAACATGTTCTTATACCGAAATAGCTTAACTTTTTTTTGGTGTCAAACAAACCTGAGTGCCTGGGGACCAGAAGTAGTTTGCCGTGGAACTGTTTGGGTACACCTCGGCCCTCCATTAGTGGAGGCGTAGTGCAGACATATGAGGACGGCTTGTCAGGGTCGTTGGACAGGGACGGGTGATCGGGGAGCATGGCCGACAGCACCTGTAGCTGCCCATGCGAAATGTTCTCGAGCGCGGGGGCGGAGGCGGGCGTGGCGCAGCTGGCACCAGCCGCTGCACGCTCGGCCGCGACAACTGCGAGCACCGAGAGATGCAGCCGGCTGATGGTGCGGCGGGTGGCGAGGGGGAAGGAGGAGACGAGCTCCGTCGAGGAGAGCACCTCGGCCTCGCGAAGGTCGAGCACAGGGTCGTCATCGCCGCCGCCGCCGCCGAAGGCCTCGCCCCCGTTGGCGGAGGCATGGAGCGCGTCGTCGTCGTCGTTCGCGCCGTTGGCCGCCGCGGAGTCGGAATCGCCGGAGTGATCGGCCTCGGCGGACTGCTTCGAGGGGGAGGGGTTTAGGGTGCGCTTCCGCTTCCGCCACTTGAGCCGCGCATCTGAGAGGGTGTTAGGGTTTTTGAGGGGTGCGGGCTCATTGCGAGAAAGAGGGCACGCTCGCTCGGGGAGCCGCGAGGCGCGAAGGTGCGGGGGCACGTACCTGTGGAGGAGGAGGCCTTGCGAGGCATCGTCGCCGGCGGCGGCGGAGGCGGCGGTGGAGGAGGCGGCGGTTTGGGGAGCTTGGAAATGTGCCCGCGAGACGGAGGGGACCACGGCGGGAGAAGAGAGGGAGAGGCAGCACGTGCGAGAGGAGTGAGAAGGCGGCTCTGAGAGTTTGAGCTTTCCGTTCGAATTTCTTCGTTTCTCTTACTCGTAGTTCATGGCTCATGGCATCTCAATTCCTCGTCGGGAGTTCTGGGGCTCAAAACCTTTGATATAATATAATTTTTAAAAAATTATGGACCAACGATAGAGGACAAGAAGAGCCAAAACAATTATAAAAATGTTTTGCAAAATATTTGAAAAAAATCTACTAAAAGCTTTACAAAACGGCAAGAAATTGGTATAGCTCTTGTCTTCTAAGAAATAACATTTTTTTATATATAGTTTTAAAATTTAATTTAATGCAAAAAATAAGACAAAGCTAAAGATTTTAAAAAAATGATATTAAAAGTTATCAATCTTCTAGCACTACAAAGATGTTGTTCCTTCCTCTTATACAAATTCACTAGTCTAACATTCTCTCTTCTTCCTCCCTCGTCCCCTCCTCCTTATTACCTTCCCTTCTAAGTCTCCAATCTAGAGCCAGTACCTCTCTCTCCCTCTTCTTAACCCAAGATTCCAAACTCCTCCTCTCCTAAAATATATGGAGTGCATATATAATGTGCCACAATTAAGAAACAAGGCATACAATGTGTCGGCCTAGAGTAATTGTGTTGTTTGTTGTGTGCCAGTTTAGAGAAACCACATCATCTATTGTGTGTCGTCCAAAAGAAACCACGTCACTTTATTGTGTGCCGACATAGAGAAACCATGATGTTTATTTTGTGATGGCATAGAGAAAACACGATGTTTATTGTGTGTGGACGTACAAAACTACGATGTTTGCTATGTGTCATACTAGAGAAACCACAACACATAACTTTTGCCATGTTAGCTATATGTGGGGAAATAGTTTTCCCTAATTGCATTTTTCTTGATGGCCAATAAACTACAAGGAAACCTTTTGGGGGCATTTAGAGCCTTAGGCCGGCATATATAAATGCCTCAACAAGGTTACCATGTTGTAGCAAGGGATGGTAGTTGGAGTTCAGGTTGGATGAGTGATAGATGACAATGCTCGACGATGAATACTAGGAGGGTGTTAGGGTTTTTGAGGAGCACCAAGGCGGGGAAGAGGGTTCGTTAACCCAGGGTCTGTGAGACATGAAGGTGTGGGGGTATGTACTTGAGAGGATCATGAGGCCTTGCGAGACATCGTTGCCTGTGGTAGTTTGGTCGGCATGAAAATGTGCCCGCAAGAGTGAGGCCACAGTAGGATACCGGAGGGAGAAGCAGACACATGCAAGAGGAGTGAGGAGGCGGTTTTGAATTTGAGCTTTCGGTTTCAAATTTCTTCACTTCTCTTCGAATTTTTGTACAAGCTTGTAGCTTTGACAACTCAATCCCTCCTTGAGAGAATATTAATGGCCGAATATCCAGAACTTGCTAGATACATATCACTCTAGAAGCTACCGATTTGAAAATAGGCTATTAAAAGATGGGGCAAATTACAACCATGCCACCATAAAGTTTTTGCTGCTTCGTATAAATGACATATGTGTGTATAACATGTGGGTAGATGACTCATATGTCACTGTCACATGGAGTGACTTATTATTATTATTTGCAAAACATCAACTTTATAATGGCAAGAGTATGATTTTCTCTAAAAAGATATCAAACATTCAGTGTTATTAAAAGTTTTGTTCATCTTCATATTCACTATTACACCATTCTCTCCTTTTTCTCATTTCTCCATTTATTCCCTCGTTTGAGTCTCCACTCTAGAGCCATTGTCTCTCTCTCCCCTCTTCTTTAAAGACTTAAAACCCAAGCCCCCAAACTCCTCACATCCTTCCTCTTCACTATTGTCGTCGCTCACCTCATCCCTTCCAAAGGACCCCTCACTCTTGGTATGCAAGCGTGTAGCATCGCCTATCTTGCATGATCTAATCAGGAGGAACTTAGAAAGTATTAGCTGTGGAAAAAATTCCTATCGTGGTAGAGCAGTAAGGGGTGGACGCCAGGGCATGAAAAGGAAGAAGGGTGGACAAAGTGAGAGCAATTTGCTCCGAACAGTTATAATGATGTTAGTGAAATCCGATTTTTTTAGTGACACGGATGTAACATTATGCAAACTTAATTCTACGATGGCAAAGACATGTTCTTCCATTTATATGCAATTTGTAAATTTCACTTTTTCTGCTATTGAGAACGCACACGTTTTTACCATAAAAAACCGCTATTCCATTTAAATTACCATTCACTGTTTACCAAAAACAAGAAGATAGACCAGGTCATGCTCTTCTGTGTACAGACCACTCTGATTCAGATTCTACTGGCATCCAGACAGTTCGTTTGGTAATAACGCCCCGCCACTACTCCTATTTATCAAATAGGAAAAAATGTTGGTCCTGAACTTTTGAGTTTGCCTCAAATTGATCTCTAGGATACAAAATTACTCTAAGGTAGTACCTGAACAACCGAAACCGTGCCGTTTTGATCTTTTGACTGGTCAAAAGCGGATCTAAGGACGATTTTGGTGATGTGGATGCACACATTGTTAGAATAATTATGGGGTTGGCCCATTTAATTATTTTAATAGAAATTATAAGAGGCCCATTTAATACTAAACCGTTCGGGAAATTGGGAGGAGAATATCTCAACTTAAATAGTTGGATTGTGGTTCTCCCAATTAAGAAAAGAGAGAAAAGAGAAAGGCGTGGGCGTGAGCGTGACGTGTCGAGCACGGGCGAGCTCTCCCCGAGCCGGGCGAGCTCTCCCCGAGCCGGGCGACCGGGCGAGCTCTCCCCGAGCCGGGCGAGCTCTCCCCTGGCACGGGCGACCTCACCCTGAGCATTGGCGAGCTCTCCCCGCGACGGGCGATCTCTCCCCGAGACGGGCGACCTCACCCTGAGCACGGACGACCTCTCCCGTGAAGCGACTTAATGGTGGTGTAATGGCGTCAGATTCACGTAGCAGACGACTTAATAGCCAGATGTAATGACGTCCGTTACTAGTGCTTGATAGCGCTCAGGTTCGACGAACCTTCTCTTTCTGGCGCCTATAAAAGCATGAGCTACTCGCCCTGTGAAAAAACAGCACTTGCTCTCAAGAGCTCTCTCTCCCGTACATTCCATTCTTCCATCTGTAGCGCTGCCGTTTTGCGTTCCCGCCTCTGTCTCCTTGCGCGCACAAGGAGCTTGTAAGATCAAGCCTCCCATGCGCTGAATGATTTTGGTAATTGATGGCAACTAGACCGTACAGCTGGAACGCCAAGGATAAGGACCTTTTGTTTGATAGTTCTTCTGATTTCCTTGTGTGCGTTTTTGGCTCGACTACATCTCTCTGGTTGCAGGGTCCCTCTGAGCACAGATCCAGAAACATCAGCCATGGGTCCCATGGGGTTCCGAGAGTGCCAGGTGTTAGTACTGAGCGAACCATCTAGAGCGAGTACACCCGTCCCAGGGTAGAGAAGGTTCGGGATCCAGCTGTTCAGTTTTTCGTAGCCGCTAAGTCACCGGAATACGTGAGGTCGCCCATGCTCGCCGAGTGATCGCCCGTGCTTGGGGTGAGGTCGCCCAGCTCGCCGAGGGGTCGCCGGTGCTCGCCGAGTGATCGCCCGTGCTTGGGGTGAGGTCGCCCAGCTCGCCGAGGGGTCGCCGGTGCTCGCCGAGTGATCGCCCGTGCTTGGGGTGAGGTCGCCCATGCTCGCCGAGGGGTCGCCCGTGCTCGCCTAGGGGTCGCCCGTGCACCACCACTGTCGGACGGCGTCCGACGATGAGGGTTGAGTGAGTGTCTCCGGTCTTGTGCTCTTGGGATTCTTGCCACCGGGAGACATCGTCGTCGCCGAGCTTCATCAAGCGTACCGCGAGCAAACCCTTCTCCGTGAAGGTCACCGTGCTTCCCACGGTGCTTCCTCTCCGTTCGTCGGGGTGTGCAAAGTCCGCCGTGTGTCGGCGGCCATCTCCGTGTGTCGGAGGTGCCAACGTGTCCGTGTGTCGGATCCAAATCCTCCATCTGTTGGGGGTACCTCATGTGTTGAGGTGAAACCCACCGTGTGTCGGTGGTCGGTGCCGTGTGTCGGTGCCGTGGGTGTGAGAACTCTCGCGTGTGAGGGAACTCGCCTCCGTGTGAAGGTTTGGAGCTCGCCTACCATGTGTTGGTAAAGAGCTACCACGAGTGGATTGAGGGCTTGGGACGAAGGGGTCCCGACTTCTCTGTGTGAGAAGTTTCCTCAACGGAGACGTAGGTGCTCATGTGTTGAGCACCGAACTTCGGTAAACAACTCGGTTTGCGTCTCTTCTTCCCACTCTGTTAATTTCGCATATTGACTTGAGCGCTTGCATATGAGTGCCATCGAGCCTCCTAGTAGTCGTCTGAGTTTCATTGTGATCACTTCCCATCTAGACTCTAGGAACTAATCGATAGATTGGATAATCACCGGACTAAGCAATCACTCAAACAAGTTTAAAATTTGAATTAGGAGTCCGATTCACCCCCCCTCTCGGCCTAGGATCCTTACAAGTGGTATCAGAGCTCGGGTCTCTAGTTGCTTAACCGCATAGAGATGGCTGACGGAGGTAGTGTAGCTGCCAATAGGATTCCTCTGTTTAGTGGCACTAATTTTGGTTTTTGGAAGTTGCGCATGAAAGTATTTCTCCAGGTCATGGAAATGGATGTTTGGAGGGTTGTAGAGTCTCCTCATGGTGTCACACTCACTAACAACATACCTGCCACACCCGCACAAAACAACTCTTAGAGACCGATGCTAAGGCTATGAACGCTTTGTTTTGTGGTTTGAGCATGGAGGTCTTCGATAGAGTTAGCAATCTCACTAGTGCACACGACATATGGATCACACTCATTGAGATTCACGAGGGCACTTCTGCATTAAGGAGGGTAGACTAGTAGTTGTCAAGAAGCGTTATGATCGATTGAATGCTTCCAAATGAGAATGTCAATGCTATGTTTACTCGGCTTAACCCCATCCTTAACGAGCTTAAGGGGCTCGGTCACACTGTTGCAAATGATGAAGTGTGCAGGAAGATGCTGCGGATCCTTCCCAAGAAGGACTACCGGGACATCATCACCTATCTCACCAACAGCGGTGACGTGGAGAAGCTGGCACCCGCAGCTTTGCTCAGCAAGATCACCGCATATGAGATGATGCTTCTCAATGATCCAGAGGATTCCCCTGCTCCAGCAAAGAATCAAGTGATCGCCCTGAAGGCTAGTGGATTCAAGCAGAGTGATCCCAAGTCAAGTCAAGCTAAGAATGAGGGTGAGATGACATGGAGCGAGATCGAGGATGGCTTCCAACACTTTGGCCTGTTCATGAAGCAAGTGGCAGTTCATGAACAAGAATGGCTATGGTGGCGGAAGAGGATGAGCGAACTCACATGCATCATATCGATGCTATGAGTGTCAGGAGAAGGGACATATTGCTTCGATGTGTCCTCAGAAGGGCAATACCAAGTACAAGGACAAAGGAAGGGAGAAGGGTGATGGCGAGAAGCCAAGACAGAAGGACTACAAGAAGAATCCCCAGAAGTCAGGATTCAAGGGTCGCTCCTCACAAGGCAAGAGGCTAGCCTTTGTGGGGGAATAGGTGACCGATGACAGCTCCAGCGACACGTCAGTTTCAAGTGATGACGAGGAGTCAAGTGGTCAAGGATTGGCCGGCATGGCAATCACTCAGGCTGTGCCACCACCGCCAGCCTTTCCTCCAAGATGTCTCACGGTCGTCACTGAGCCTCAAGAGTGGTTCTCCGATGATGACGAGTCTGCTTCCTCTACTCCCACTACACCAGAGGCGACATCGACTTCGACCGACATCGCCAAGTGTTTGATGGTCAAGCCATCTAGAAATGAGGTTTGTGACTCTGACTCTGAACCCGAAGATGAGGCGGAAGTTGCTAGAGGTTACCTTGCTCAAGCACTTGACTTTCTTGAAAAGGAAAGATCAAGAAACATGAGACTTCAGGAGCGTCTTAATGACTTAAATGCTAGGTTCAATGATCTTGTGTCTAAGCATGAATCACTAGAAACTGAACATGACTCCATGATGGGTTCTAGTAATGCTATGACTAAGAAAACAAATGTTCTAGAAGAAGAGAATAGGGCTATGAATGAGTCGGTAGAACATCTCCTTGCTACAATTTATGAGCTTAGGGCTAGTAATGAGCGGCTTCTAGCCGATAATGCTTCCATGATTGCTTTGCCTGTTGCTCAATCTGTTGATGTCACTGATTGTCATGCTTTGGTTAATGTTTTGCCTGCTATCTTGCCTGTTCCTAGTGATGCTGTTGATGATGCTCCTGCATGTGCCATAATTGTTGCACCTCATAGGATTGATAGCTCTACTTCGTGTGATGACTTGATTGATTTGACCCTGATTGCTTCTAGCTCTAGTGGTTCTTCTAGCAATGCTCATGATTGTACTCCTGATAATTGTAAATTTGCTTTAACTGCTAGGGAACTAGCTATTGAAAATGGTGAACTTAGAGCTAAACTTGAGAAATTTGATAAAGGACTTGGGAAGTGCTATGAGGGTAGCCTAGCCTTGGATAAGATGCTCAAGGAACAAAGAAAACCTTCCCTAAAGGGTGGCTTGGGTTTTACCCATGAGAAGCCAAAGGGGAGGAAGAAATCCAGTGTTCCTCGAGCATCTGCCAGTAGGCAAGGCTACCATCATGCTCATCCCAAGAAGAGAAGCAACTCTGGGTCTAATAAATTGCACACTAGCAACAATGCTCCAAGGATGCACAATGGACACCGCACATGGCAAGGACTTCCTAGGCACTATAACTCCACATGGCAACAAAGAAATCATAGTGCCTGGCAATATGGTCCTAAGTATAACACTTGGAATGCACTTAGGATGGTCCTAGGTTTCACAACAACTGGCAAGGTCCTAGGTTCAACACTTGGCATTCACCTAGGCAAAACTTCTGGCATGGTCCTCCTAGGCACAACAATGGTAGACCAATCCCTCCTAGGAACCAAAATCGCAACACTCCCAACCACACACAACCAAGACTTCCTAGAGCACATTCTGAATTATACGGTCACTACCTGCTCAAGAAAAATGTTCAAGGTAGGATGACTGTTAGATTTGTTGGGCTCAAGGCTGAGAATGAGCATAAGGCACATGTTTGGGTGCCCAAGTCATTGATTGATCGCTTTGCTCCTGTTGCTTCTAGCTTGAAGGCTAACCCTTGAGGACCTCCTGTGTGGGTCCCTGAGTCACATAAGTGATCTTCTCATTTGACAGGTGAACTACCGGAGTGGAGGGTGCCATTGGATCATCGACAGCGGGTGCACCCAACACATGACCGGTAACCCCCGGTTGTTCACCTCAATAGGGGAGGAAGGCAAGATTCCCCCCAAGGTCACTTTTGGAGATGGAAGCAAGAGCAAGGTATTTGGAGTTGGAAAGGTAGCAATCTCTTCTGATCTTTCAATTGACAATGTGCTGCTAGTAAAGACTTTGAGCTATAATCTTCTCTCTGTTGCCCAAATATGTGATTTGGGGTTCCATTGTAATTTCTCACCTGAGGGCTTGTTGGTTTTGGACAAAAATGAAAATCTTGTGTTTAAAGGCTTTCGGTTTGAAAACTTGTTTCTTGTGAACTTTAATGAACCTGCCGCATCCGTTTCGACTTGCCTTGTCGCCAAAGTCTCTCTTGGTTGGCTTTGGCATAGGCGTCTTGGGCATGTTGGCATGGCAAATTTGAAGAAACTTTTCAAAAACGAGTTGATTCTCGGGGTGCAAGATGTGACATTCGAGAAAGACAAGCTATCAAATTACTGTCGGTAGGCAAGCAAGTGGCAAGCTCACATCCTGCCAAGAATGTCATGTCTACATCTCGACCTCTCGAGCTTATACACATGGATCTTTTTGGGCCAACAACATATGTGAGTATCGACGGAAATCTTTATTGCCTGGTCATTGTTGATGACTTCTCCCGATACACTTGGGTTTTCTTTTTACCTGATAAAACTCCAACGGAGATGTTTTCAAAAGTTTGTAAAGAAAGCCCAAAATGCTTTTAAGTGTACCCTCAAGAAGGTGAGAAGTGACAATGGAGCGGAGTTCACTAACACTTCATTGAGTGCTACGTGATGAGTTAGGGATTGATCACCGTTCTCGACCACCTACACCCTCGGCAAAATGGGGTGGTTGAGAGGAAGAACGGGGCGCTCACCGAGATGGCAAGGACAATGTTAGATGAGTACAAGACTTCACATCATTGCGGGTGAAGCAATCAATCTGACTTGTCATCTTTGCATCAGCAGTCAGACCTTCACAAGCTTCTCAAGAAGACTTCCTCGAGTTGCTTGTGGGAAGACGACCCAATGTCTCCTACTTGAGGTTTTTGGTGCAAGGTCTACATCAAGAAGAAGCGGGAGCACTTGGGCAAGTTCGAGTAGAGTGGACACGGAGTCTTCTTGAGATATTCAGCAGAGGGTCTTCCTTCGGGTGTACAATGAGAGCGATGGTCGATTGAAGAGACTGTGATGTGAAGTTCGACGAGTCGAATGGAAGTCAAGGGAGCATGAGAACACGGATGATGTGGTTGGTGGCGATTGGCTAGAGCGGTGGAGGAGATGCCACCGGTGATGTGAGACCAGTAGAGGTTCAGAGGAGACCGAGGTTGTTGCACCACCCTCACACCTTGGCGAGTACAGTCGGGGAACTTCACCACAGCGGTTAGCTCAAGCCTTGATCAGGTTCCAGAGGCAGAGACAGCATGTGATTGGCACCAAGTGGGTATTCAAGAACAAGTAAGATGAGTTTGGATTGGTGGTGCGCAACAAGGCTAGGTTGGTCGCTCAGGGCTTCACACAGATCGAGGGTATAGATTATGGAGACACCTATGCTCCGTGGCCCGTCTGGGCGCTATTAGACCGCTTGTGGCATTCTCTCGTGCCACAACATCGCTCTCAAGCGAGATGGATGTGAAGAGTGCTTTCCTCAACGGGTACATAGGAGAGCTAGTGTATGTGGAGCAGCCTCCGGGGTTTGAAGATTCACGTCACCCTGATCATGTGTACAAATTGTCAAAGACTTTGTATGGTCTCAAGCAAGCACCCAGGGCATGGTATGAAAGACTAAGGGACTTCCTCATCAGCAAGGGATTCACGATTGAAAGGGTCGACTCGACACTATTCACCAAGGTGGTGGATGGAGACCTGTTCCTGTGCCAGGTGTATGTGGATGACATCATCTTCGGCAGCACAAATGAGTCCTTGGTCAAAGAGTTCAGCGACATGATGAGCAAGGAGTTCGAGATGTCGATGATGGGCGAGTTGAACTTCTTCTTGGATTTCAAATCAAGCAACTCAAGACCGGGACATTCATATGCCAAGAAAAGTACATCCACGACCTCCTCAAGCGCTTCGACATGGATGACTGCAAGCCAATCCGAACACCAATGGGAACGAACTGCCACCTCGACCTCGACAAAGAAGGTAAATATGTCGACCAAAAGCTTTACCGTTCCATGATTGGTGCTTTGCTCTATTTGACTGCATCTAGGCCGGATATCATGTTTAGTGTGTGCATGTGCGCTAGATTTCAAGCATCCCTAGAGAAATGCATATGATCGCTGTGTAAACGAATACTTGATACAGAAACACACACCTAGCATAGGTCTTTGGTTCCCGAAGGTCGCGTTTGAGCTCCTAGGCTATTCGACTCAGATTATGCGGGTGCAAGATTGATCGCAAAAGCACTTCCGGGCATGTCACTTCTTGGGTAGGTGTCTTGTGTCATGGGCGTCAAAGAAACAGAACTACGTGGCGCTATCTACGGCGAATTTGAGTATATAGCGGCGGGAGTTATTGTGCATAATTGCTTTACTTAACACAATCACTGTTTGACTTTGGGCTAAAACTTGACAATGTGCCTCTTCTATGCGACAACGAGAGCGCGGTGAAGATAGCGTGCAACCCGGTCCAACACTCACGGACCAAGCACATTGATGTCCGTCATCATTTCCTTCGGGATCATGTGACAAAGGGCGACATTGTGCTTGAGCACGTGCGGACAGAGGACCAGCTTGCCGACATATTCACCAAGCCACTCGATGAGGCACGATTCTGCAAATTGAGAAATGAGTTAAACATCTTAGATAAGTCAAACATTGCCTGAGTTGATCGCGTGGCTATGTCATTCATAGCAAATCTTTTTAAGCCAGTTTGAGCATTTAGGTGCCTTGCTTGTTATACTAAGTGCTATCCACTGCCTAGATGTTCATCACTTGATTTTGATAGCTATAGCATGTGTTCATTCTGTCATTAGCTCAACTTGTGCTTAACTCAATATATCATGCAATTGGAAGTCATGAGCTTGTGTTAGGAGGGCTATAACTTCTAGTCTCATTTGATTGTTCTAAACTCTTTGGTTGATCATGTGCTTCTTAGTCTAGAGTGTGTTTCTCCATTTTGCACATGTCTTTACTTCGCAAATTTGAGCAATTGTGAGAAAATGTTGAGCCATATTTGCAAAATGTGCTAAAATATGATTAAGCATATCTCACCAATGACTCATCGATGAGATAGCTTGCCATTGCTCTAGGCATGAACTTAGGGGGAGTTTTGGATGACCGAGACGTTCACCTTCAGTGTCATGCTGGGTGGCGTCGCCTATGGTTTGAGACATGGCAAATTTGAGAAAATTCAAGATTCAAAATGTGAAACCTCTCAAAAATGAGCTCAACCAAAATGTTTTAGTCTCAAATAGGCTTGGTGATAGCTAGTGTAACTTGGAACGCATTTTTCTAGTGCTATGGTGCATCATGTGTCCCTTCGAAGTTTTGGAGCAACTCTTGATACTTCTAGTTATGGTTCATCCTATACTTGCTTTAGGTCATAATAACTTGAGATTATACACCTATCAATTGTGCTCTAGTTGATCTTGTGACATTGTGACCTTGAGATGGTTAGATTTTGAGTGTGATGAACTTATGGGCATACGTGAACTAGTACAACTTCCAAAGCGCTTCATTTGCTAATCCCATACTTTACAACTTTCTGGTTATTGATGCCAAAGGGGGAGAAATTAGTGCAAATCCATGTTTTGGGCATTATCATGTTTTGGGATGCAAAGGTGGGAGAATGGAATTTGGGGTGTTTACAAGTGGTAGATTTAGGAGATGCTTTGCTCCTAGAATGAAAATGTGTTAGGTTTACAAGTGGTAGACTTAGGAGATGCTTTGCTCCTAGGATGAGATGCTTTGCTCCATGAGATGTGATGGTACTATCGTGTCTTACAAGTGGTATGCATTGATTTAGGGGGAGCTCATGTTTATGTGTACATTGCATTTTATTCGTTGGCCTAGTGTTTTTGCTGGGATGCAATGATTCTGAGCTAACCCATTGCACCAGAGATTGTATTTGTGCCTTGTCATGTTGGATTTGCAGGTGTTGTCATCAATTACCAAAAAGGGGGAGATTGTAAGATCAAGCCTCCCATGCGCTGAATGATTTTGGTAATTGATGGCAACTAGACCGTACAGCTGGAACGCCAAGGATAAGGACCTTTTGTTTGATAGTTCTTCTGATTTCCTTGTGTGCGTTTTGGCTCGACTACATCTCTCTGGGTCAGAGGTCCCTCTGAGCACGAGATCCGAAACATCGACCATGGGTCCCATGGGGTTCCGAGAGTGCAGTGTTAATCTTGAGCGAACCATCTAGAGCGAGTACACCGTCCCGGGGTAGAAGGTTCGGGATCCAAGTGTTCGGTTTTTCGTGGCCGCTAAGTCACCGAATCGTGAGGCCGTCCATGCTCGCCGAGTGATCGCCGTGCTTGGGGTGAGGTCGCCACTTCGCCGAGGGTCGCGGTGCTTTCGCCGAGTGATCGCCGTGCTTGGGGTGAGGTCGCCCATTCGCCGAGGGTCGCCGGTGCTTTCGCCGAGGGTCGCGGTGCTCGCTTAGGGTCGCCGTGACGGGAGAGGTCGCCGTGCACCACCATCGTCGGACGGCGTCAAGCGCTCTTCGGACGGGTCCGGCAAAGACGGATCCCAACGAGCTAGCTCGAAAATGGTTAAGTCCCGGGTACATAGCCTCTGTCGGACAGCGTCCGACAGTCGCCGGACAGCGTCCGACGACGTGTAAACCCGCGACCGAGCACCTGGCGGGCTTCCGTTCGCGCGCTGCCTCGTCGGACGTGTCCGGTAAGCCACCGGACGGCGTCCGACCAAGCACAAAAATAGCCCATACCTTCTGTCGGACGGCGTCCGACGGGAACCGGACGGCATCCGATCGGTCGATCCGAAACTCGGGATTTAATCTGGGCCGTCCATTTCTAGGGTTTCGCTTTGGGCCTATAAATAGGGGCTAGGAGCACGGGAGAAACTTGAGAGAGACTCACCTAGCAGCCACCTTTTGCCCTAGCCACCTAGAGAGCTCCTCCCATGGTTCCCACCTCCATCTAGGGTTCCATGTGCTTGTGAGATTGAGGGAAAAGGAGTGAGGAAGAAGAAGAGAGCATCCCTTAGCCTCCTCCTCATCATCTCCAAGATTTGTGCCCTCTCCATGGTTGTCTTGCCATCCTCCATGGTGGGATGAGGGTTGAGTGAGTGTCTCCGGTCTTGTGCTCTTGGGATTCTTGCCACCGGGAGACATCGTCGTCGCCGAGCTTCATCAAGCGTACCGCGAGCAAACCCTTCTCCGTGAAGGTCACCGTGCTTCCCACGGTGCTTCCTCTCCGTTCGTCGGGGTGTGCAAAGTCCGCCGTGTGTCGGCGGCCATCTCCGTGTGTCGGAGGTGCCAACGTGTCCGTGTGTCGGATCCAAATCCTCCATCTGTTGGGGGTACCTCATGTGTTGAGGTGAAACCCACCGTGTGTCGGTGGTCGGTGCCGTGTGTCGGTGCCGTGGGTGTGAGAACTCTCGCGTGTGAGGGAACTCGCCTCCGTGTGAAGGTTTGGAGCTCGCCTACCATGTATTGGTAAAGAGCTACCACGTGTGGATTGAGGGCTTGGGACGAAGGGGTCCCGACTTCTCTGTGTGAGAAGTTTCCTCAACGGAGACGTAGGTGCTCATGTGTTGAGCACCGAACTTCGGTAAACAACTCGGTTTGCGTCTCTTCTTTCCACTCTGTTAATTTCGCATATTGACTTGAGCGCTTGCATGTGAGTGCCATCGAGCCTCCTAGTAGTCGTCTGAGTTTCATTGTGATCACTTCCCATCTAGACTCTAGGAACTAATCGATAGATTGGATAATCACCGGACTAAGCAATCACTCAAACAAGTTTAAAATTTGAATTAGGAGTCCGATTCACCCCCCCCCTCTCGGCCTAGGATCCTTACAGAGCTGAGGGAGCAGGCCTCCGGAGCCTCGTCCTTCTCGAGATCCTGCTCGGGATAGAAGGCCGATAAGGTTTTGGGGAGCGACCACGCTTGATGCTCAAGTTTTCTCTTGGTTCACTTCATCTACACAAAGATCGACGTTCATTGCCCGACCTCTCCATCGCATCAAAGGCATCTCTGCACCTACTTGTGATCGACTACATCAATCATCATGGCGGTGAGAATGTGCAAGTCATTCCTCACTTGGCCTTTGTACTAGCTTTGTAGTGGGCTGCGGCTCCGGCTCAAGGGTATATTTGTTTATACCGTGCCTTTATTTGGCTTGTTTCTTGTTCATTAGCCTTTGTGTATGAGATAGATAATTCGTTATTATCTAGTACCTTTGGTTATGAACTTGAAATATTCAATTGGTTAATTATGATTTACCTAATTTTGTGGATTAAGAACTTGAGGAAATTCCTAATATTTCCAACACACATGGCTGTTTTTTGCTCGTGGATGCCGACCTGGACAAAAATATGGTGACATGGTGGACATGTGGAATACCCATATGGGCTGCCATGCTGTCATGTAAGAAAGATGGCCATATGGATCGTCACATCATCAAAACCATCCTCAAACGCGCTTTTGACCGGTTAAAGGACCAAAACAACACAATTTCGACTAGTGGGAACTGGAGTGTTTTCTATTTTATTGACCAATTTAACGCAAACAAAAGTTTAGAGACCAAGTTGGCACCTTTTCCTGTCAAATATGACCTGGCTACAACGAAGGTTCTAAAAATTGGAATTAATCCCTAGCCGGTGGTGACCTAATGTGATTTTACATCTAACCGGTCATTAATCGATCAACCAATTAATTGGTCAAACGACTGATTAATCATGTTTAAACCTAATTAATCCCTAAATAAACGTACACTAAGTATGGTTAGTCCAAACTAAAATTTGTGGCCCGCACGTGTAAAGAGGGCAGAGGGGTATTTGGGTTAGGGTTTTGTGATTGACTTATTAGGGAAGAGATGCTTGTCATCCATCCATTGCGTCGACTATATCATCAATTAAGTGATGAGAAAACAATGTCGGCTTGTTGTCTGCTCCTCACCTCACTTAAGGTAGCTACCACCTTGTTCTTGTCACTCTCAATCGTCATCTGCTCTCTGCCTCCGGCGCCCCCCCCCCAACTCCTCACTTCATGGAAGGCAAGCACCAACCTATTCTCCTCACTCTCGGTTGCCATTTGTTCTTTGCCTCTAACCGGTTCGTCCTGCACTCCTGCTTCGATCGCTCCATTGAAGGTAATCGTGTTTCCCTAACTTGATTTGCCCCCACCTTATAGACATGCCTAACCACAACTCGTCTCCTCTACTTGGGAGACTAAGATGACTAGGTGTGAGATGAGAACAAAAACAGCTCAACAATAGGACTGAAAAGATTGTGATCAAACCTACGCAAGATGGCCCATAAGGGGCTGAAAGATGAGTGGATGTTTAAACAAGAAAACGGGTGTTTAGCAAAGAAAAGTTACTAAATGTCTAAAATTCGCCGATTAATCCATAACTCACCGTTCAATTTGCGATTCCGCCTGTAACCTGTGACATTGCAGTTGCCCCCGCCCCCACCACCAACAACAAAACAACAATTATAGAGAGCTGGTGAAATTGTTGAGCTGACTGAAACAGTGTGAAGTATGATATACAAGGCGATGAATTGGAAATGTTCTCGTCATAATTGACATACTTAGGAACAATTAAGTTTGTAGATAATTTTGAGTTCTTTCGCATTTGACCGATCACATATATGGTGGGAGCAGGGTTAGCCTCCTCCAGCATCTGAATTTCAGGTGATCGAGGATGTCTTTGACAGAACTTATAGGCCTAATGATCTCAGCCATCTCCATGTTCTCTTAGAAGACCAAGCCTTGAGGCATGTTAAAAAGTGCGCGAATAGTCTCGCTGGCCACGTCCAAAAGCTGCAAGTACTCGTCTGCTCCGTCAACCAAGCACTGCAGATGCAGATCACAAAAACAAAATGTAACTGAGAAAATTGGAATAGAAAGACCAATACTTTGGAGCTACCATCATATTAAACCTACAATAATAATGTCAAACCACATAAAGATGTTGGAAACGTCCAAACTTGTACATAAAAACCGTTACTATCCTGAAATACTGGTGTGGAACAACATCTCAGCAACAGAGAAACAGAAATGTTAGTTATCCTCCGCCATAATCCTCTAATTTAAAGTTTTTTCAATGCTTATGCTTCTCTTAATAAACATGAAACCCACGATAACAAAGAGGATGAAACAACCAATTTAAATATCTAACCAAACAAAAACAACAGTAAGACAAACCTTATCTGCTTCACCAAGCTTTTTACATATTCTTGCCTTCTGCTCATCTGGAATATCGTCCTTATTAACAATCACATCTAGAAACTGGACAAAATACTTCAGTTGGTGGTACTGATTAGATGGAAGCAACATGTAACTACAGTATCACAAGTAGATAGAAAGGTATAAATGACCTGTGAAATCAGCTGCGAGACGGGATATCCATCAGCAATAATATTGTTGACTTCTTTGTTTGCAACATCAAACTCACCAGATTTGCAAGCCGCAAGCAATGACTTGACAACATCTTCAGGGATAGCCTATCACAAGAAGGGCCACCGTGATGAATGAAATAGTTTGACCTTCCCCCCAAAAAATAATAGTTTTCAAAACTAATTGTTCAAGCGATCAATTGTATACTAAAATTTATTGCAACATGTCATGCTTTTTGGGTGAAAGCATATGAGTAAATTTCCCTTGCAACATATTTTTGTCATTCTGTGCGCAGGACCTCACTAAAGACCAATACGAAATCAAGTTCAAGGGAACAATGCCATCAAGAAAGAAAGGTTTGTACATCCTTGATTATCAAGTACAAAAAAATATGTTGCAGGAAGTAGCAAAATCTGTAATATGAACATATGTGTGTTAACCATTTGCAAAGAAAAGTAGAAAGAGATGATGTACCCCTGAAACACTAATCAAGTCAGTTGAAGATATGGAAGATCCATGCAAGCGAGCAGCACTCTGCAATGAAAAAAATATATATGAAATTAAGAAAAATTAAGCATATCATAGGATAGTGCAAAAAGTAAACACAGGGAACCATCAGACCTGAAGATAGGTTATAGCACGGCGAAGATCACCTTGAGAGATAGCACTTAGTGTGGACAATGCCTGATAAAGAAAGTACAAAAATTATTCAATAAGTCAGCAATGAACTATAGGATTTGTGGCAAACATACTTATGTGTATACATTTAAAAGTAAAAAAATATAAGGTTACCTGAGCGTCAAGATTGAGCTCTTCTTCATTGCATATATGCAAAATGCGGTTGCTCATCACATCTTCTGTAAGAGGCTTAAACCTAAACTTTGCACATCTTGATGCAAGTGGCTCTATTATCCTGTATGGCACAGTAAGATAATGGATTATGCAAATTCAAGAAATAGTGTGCCACCAAAATAAATTATAAGAACAAATGGCAATGTACCTGCTGATATAATTACATATAAAAAAGAATCTTGTCACTTTGGAGTAAGTCTCCATAGTACGCCTCAAAGCATTCTGCAGATAGGTACAAAAATAGCATCCATTCATTCTTACTGGACATGTTCTGCAGCATTAAAGAAAAGATAATAGTGGTACATGCCATAATGTACCTGGGCATCTTCTGTCATTGAATCTGCTTCATCTAGTATAATAATCTTGTACGGCGGGCAGGGATAACCACTGAAGGACATTTCAGAAAGAAAACTAGTCAAGAATGTAAAGTTAAATCAGTAACGAAAATGTTCCTCATTTTCATAAAATTACCCTTTCCGTGCAGAACCAACAGCAACAGCAGCAAAGTCCTTGATTTTTGTCCTCACCACATTAATTCCACGCTCATCACTAGCGTTAAGTTCTAGAACCCTTGACTTGTAGAGCTCTGGACTGCATCATCCAAAAGAGGACAGCAAAACTAAAGTGAGTACCCAACTTACTGAGACTATCTTCCTCTCTAGCATGATTTGTTAAGAAAAAACATTTTTTAATGTTCCGTTCCTTATTTAGTGGTCATATTACTAAGCTTTCACAGACAAATTTAGAAAAGCAACCACCATATGCATAAAATTGATAAAAGGAATGAAGCTAAATTGAGACAGCCACCCTCACCAGAATTGTTCTTTGTGAGCTAAAACTTGAAAAATAAATACTATGCTACTAATTTATTCTTAACACATACTTTTCAATTTTTTCCAAGATATATCACACAACCATGCTGCTCCAGACAGTGTATGAATATATATAGAAAACGGTATGAGCTATAATATATGATACATCAGAAAATATCACAATCAGTTGAATCAAGGAGCTCCAGCTTCCAGGTAATATTACTTCTTTAAAGGCTTAAAGAGATAGGGACCAATTACTTATCTCAGCAATAGATGAAAACCTTTAGGATACTAATTCATCTGCTTCAAAACAGTTGCATTTTGAAGGAGTCAAGTTGCAGGTATTGCAGTCAATCTATCCTCTACTCGCTATTATATTAATTACAAATGAAAAAGATATTGGTTAAGATACATAACTTAATATGAATATGTATGGCACAGTACCATTAACTTTTGTTACTATTTTGTGCATCCTTGGTTTGTGATCATAGGGCACATGAATAGCCGTTCGAAGATGGAGGAAGGTAAAGCCTTAACCTTTGATTAATCCAAATTTTGAGGTTGAATTACAATCTCACCATGACATCCTTCAACCCATTGGTCCAATAGTGAAGCATTAATATCACATATGTGCTGATAAGTATTCGCATATCTAGGCCTAGGAATCAGCCATGTCTGGAATTCATTGTTTAATCTTTATCAATAACCCATTCAATTCTTGAACACTAAAAAATATAAAGGCAATCATGCCAATATTTGACAAATAAATAACACTCCCAACATTTTGGTGAGTCCATCTTTGCGAAACAGACCTGCTTCCTAAAACAACTCCACATCCTTGCCACACTCTTGGTATAGCACAGCATAAAATTGTGACGGCATAGCTTTATCATCCAATTGGCTCAATTGTTAGAAATGTACCATGCCCATCTAAAGCTCCCATTACATCTACAATTGTCGCACTGATACAAACCTAATCAAACCAAAATAAACCAAAAATGAAAGCAATGGCCAGCAAGGGAGTACCCGTAGAGCTGGTATGCGATGGCAAGCGCGGTGGTGGTCTTCCCCGTGCCGGGAGGGCCATAGAACAGCATGTGCGGTAGCTGCGAGGTATCAAATAGCAAATAAGAAACGTCCTTCCACGAGCCCAAAAAAATTCAGTACGGAGAGGAAGCGTAGCGGGGCTAGGGTTCGAGCTCACGTCGGCGGTCTGGAGGGTGTTGGTGAGCACCCGAACCACCTCCTCCTGGTGCGCGACGTCCTTCACCTGCCTCGGCCGACTGCGACGCCATGGAGAGGAACGGGCACGATTAGAGCGAACCACGAGGGCTTCCTTCGCGAATCGCGAAAGGGGCGGGGCCAGAGACAGGGAGGCCGCTTACTATTTCTCCACCCATGGCTGCGACGCCGGCACAAGCGGCGCCATCTGACTCTCCTCTCCCTCCGCTGCCGCCGCGGCCGCCGCCGGTGGTGGAGGTGGAGGTGGAGATGGAGCGTCGGTTTCGCGCCCTCTGCCTTTTGGGAATGTTTGCCCTTTGGGAGCCTCTGTCGAGGGTTTTTTTTGGGTTTAGGGGAACGACAGTCCGTAACAATAAATAAATAAAATCGTACGCTTTTTCGATATGCAATTTTTAAAATATATAATGAGAGTAGCATTCAAATAAAAAAGATTTATTGGTGAAACATAAAGAAACATGAACGAATATACTGAAACATAGTCAAAACCTATTGAAGCATGTCATGTTTCACTGTCTTTCCGAATAAATTTCACAACAAAACGTAAAAAAAAAGGGAAAAAAACCCACCATCTTCTTAGATCCGCCGCCTTCTTCCCCAAATCCCGCGAGCTTCCGCATTGTCTTCGTTGGATCCAGCCACCAAAGCCATCTTTCCTCACCGAGTAAAGCTCCACCGGGAGATTAGGGAAGCAGAATGGAGATTAAAGGATGAGGGATGATGGAGAAGTGGAGGGAGGCGCGGCTGAGTGGTGTCATTGGCGAGCAGGGGCGCAATGCCTGAGCAGCGATGCCGGCGAGCCGGGGCACAGCGGCTGAGCGGCGGCGCCGACAACATTCGACATATGGATGATGTGAAGAGAGAGAGAGAGAGATAAGCAGGAATAAGCGTAGAGCCAGGCCCGTGATGAAAAAAAGGGTCGAGGCTTCCGATGGGATCGGATGCCTGGTCAGAAGCGTTTTTATTTGGGGGATTATACATGTATGTTCAAAAGTTCATTGGTCCTTGATCTGTGCCATCGAACTGATGTAGGTTTTGTTTGTTTGAACTGAAAGTTATTAAAAAATTTAATCTGAAAAGGTTGCGACCCTTAGAAAAATGTATTAAATAATTCAAAAAAATTATAATTTTTTATGAACTCTAAGAAGAATTATTTAAAACCCCAATAAATATTAAAAAGTATTACACCATTTGGCTTATACAAAAATAACAAATTTTCATTTAATTTAGTTTAATTTAAGCTGAAACAAACAAGGCCGTAATATTTTTTTTTATAGTATGGTTCGCAGTTTGTTCGACATGTGCCACTTTTCAAAACAATTTTATTAAATTTTGATAAAGACTGACATGAAATGCGTAATATGTTTCTTGTCTCGCTTACCGTCCTTTCACATGGTGCTTTTCTCCCATTAGCCCTTCCTGTCTTGAAAGGATACACCACTTTGTATTCTTATATTTTTATTGTTTGTTACAAATATTTGCGGTATATTAGTTGATAAAGGGGTTGAAAAAAGAAGAAGGAAAGTTAAGTTTAATTTGAAGGGAAAACGACAACATATTATTAATAATACACCACTTTATACCCTTATATTCTTATTGTTTGATACAAATATGTGCGGTAGATTAGTTGATAAAAGGGTTAAAAAAAAGGAAAGTTAAGTTTAATTTGTAGGGAAAACGGCAACATTTTGTTACGCTGGACTAACGAAGAGGAGGTGGTGAGAAACAAAAATTGAACAAAACACGCCTGGTGGGACTCGAACCCACAATCGTCTGATTAGAAGTCAGACGCCTTATCCATTAGGCCACAGGCGCCTTCGAATATTCGGCACTCTGATAAGGTATATAATATTAAATATAATATTAATGACAGCCAAATGACAACCAAAATTAGGAACAGGCACCTCGCCGTCCTCCGCAAGAGAGGCCACCGCATCCGGCCCATCTCTCGCAGAGTCTCAGTTGCCGTTTTCCCTCGCCTCGCCGGAGGAGAGAGAAGGATGGAGGCGGCTGCGGCCAAGAACAAGGGGCGCAGCACCGGAGCGGGCGCGGCGGAGCCGGGGAAGAGGGGCCACGGATCCACGGCGCTGTTCGTGGCGGTGGATTACGCCTTCCTGCTCGCCTTCGCCGGGTTCCTCTCCTACCTCGTCGTCTCCCACCTCCTCCCGTCCATCGCTGCCTCTTCCTCCTCCTAGGCCAGCAGCTCGTGACCCTTCCCGCTCCGTGTCCCCTGTTTTGGATCCGATCCAGATGCGAGGCCGCGAGATCTCCCACTGGATGGTCGTTCTCTCCTCTAGTTTTTTCCTCTTTCTTTGAAATAGATCTCGCAATGTAATTCCATGCAATGAGATGAGAACTAGCGATGCTGTTTGTTGACAATTTGGCATGTTCGATATGAGGACAATCAAATTCAATGCTTGCTTGCTTGCTTTCTTCATTCTTTGTTCACGTGGTTGGGTTCTTGATCCGGTCCGTGCGGCCGATGGTGTTTGGACAGATTGGTATGCTTGCTTCGGTTGTTCTTGGTCCACTCAGAGAGTGCCGCAGATGAGATGATGCTCGCGGTAAAAAGATATAAATTTGATTTCTCGTTCATGCTCGCGTTGCATGTTTGTAGGCGCATTGTCTTGTTTTTCTGTTGATAGTGGCGATAGCCTAAATCAGCAAATTTTCAGACTAACAAAACGAGCTACATATAGCTGCAAAAATCAGATGGCCCCACTTGGATGAACTCGTACCCCCAATTGTGTTGTAATGATTCTCTTTCGAATCAGATGACCGTACAAAGAAACGAAAAAGAGTACAGGAATTGCAAAATCTCAGAGTTTTTTTTTCCATCCAAAATTGCACAATGGAGGTAACAGAAAACAAAAAAGGAGAAAGGTTGGTGCTCGTATTTCGGACGAGTGTGCAGCTTCTCTCTCTTCTTTTCAAGAGAAAGAAACCAAAACCTGTTACATTAATAGGATGAACACTGTATGTACAACATTTGTACCAAGTCGCATATCTGATTGCAGACTACAACTGAGCAGTTCTCCTTCAGGCAGATACAGTGGTAATCGATTCCGTCACACATTTACATAACTACATCCTTTTCATGGCAACACAGTGTAGCTCTGCTCATCAGGACCTGACATACAAGTGTTTACAGATTACAGATTACGACAATAGCTGGACAGCTGCGATGCATGGGATTTTCTCTCGGAGCTTCTGGGTTAGAGCCAATCGAACAGTCATCAAACCTGTGGCAGGGCCTCTGAGCCGGATTTTCGCAACGTGCCCCTGGATCGCGACGAACTCTAGTTCGCCACCTCCTGTGCCGGCAAGGTATGGCCTGATCTCGTCAAGTATCTGATATTCAGTAAAATATGGAGTTGTCAAATGCTTTTATTTACTATACCTTACAGTTTTAACTCAAAAGGTAAATCATCAGAAGGTCATGAGTACAGGCAGATATGCCACACGAAGACCAGTTACAATGTTCAATTATATTTACTGGTACTATGGTAGAGAAGGACCTTCTTAGTAAATCATAGGGAAATCAAGTGATCTTATTATTCATGACACTCACTTAGTATACAGTCCCATATCACCAGATTGGGATAGACAATAATCAATAGTTAATATGCAATTTTCTTCGAAGATGGTACAGACGATGTAGTTTCATCAAAAGGAAAGATCGATTTTCTTAAAGTGTTATTAAACTATCCTAATTAGCAAAAACTGATGCTGCAAGAACTTGTAATGGTCAGATGAGAAGAGTATACTGAGCAATAATTGGAGTTTCCCTTTTTTAGTTTCTACAATGTGATGCTCGTATTACTATGGATGTCTTCTTGAGATATGAGGTCAAAAACTGTAGTACCTAGTAGTCCAGATCCCAGCTATCAACCACATTGATACAACACATGTTGGATCTAATTGATCTCAACAACCAGCCTGATTTGCAGATGATCTAATTGGTACTTCCACAATTCCACATTAAGTAACAGTTACCTTTTCAACGTTCTCATCGTTCAGTTCAAGCCCACTATCCTTCGCTGTGACAGGTTCGACCGCAACAATCTCTGGTATTCTGGCCATCAACCGGTGCTCGATGCCCATCTTCATTGTTGTTGCCGAGCTCGGGCACGACCCGCATGCTCCCTCCAGCTTCAGTCTCACCACGTTGCCGTCAATCTCATGCAGGGCGACATCGCCTCCGTCTGCCACAAGGTACGGGCGCACCTCACCCAGCACCAACTCGACATTTCGAGCAGTTAACGGCAGCTCGACCACCGGGTTCCTGTTGGCGACGGCCCGAACAGCTGCGGCGCCTGAACATGACAGGCAAAGATTCAGGTACTAACACCTGAAAGATCAGTCTGCATGCTGCATTGTTTAGAACAATTTTGATACGCATCAAGGCTTTGCTCATCTACATCATCAGATTTGCTGAATGCATACAGACACAACGCCTGGCATGAAGGCATGATTTGTAATGCAGACAACGAGAATTAAGGAACCTTTTTTTTTTTTTGCGCGAGATAGATTTCGGCGTAAACTGCATCGCTCGCTACGTGCAGGTAAACCGTACGGCTGCAACACCGAGGGAAGGGCCTCACCTTGCGTCCGCCGGCGAGCGGACGCGGCGGCGCCGGCGGCCGATCTTGACGGCGCGGGACGCGTCCTCCCGAGCGACCGCGACGCAACCACCACCTTCGGAATCCGGTCAAGAACGGTAAAGAAAACAATCAACAGAAGCGGGGAAGAGAGAGAGAGAGAGAGGAGCTAGGATCTTATGGGAAAATGGAAAGAAGCGGGGGCCACACCTTGGAGGAGGTGGACGGCGCCCACGCCGCCGCCGCCGTCGCCGCCGCCTGCATCTCTGGTGGCCGATTGGAGGCGCGGCGCTTCCAACCGGACGTGGAGATGCCGCCGCTGGCCGTGCCCTGGTACGGACGGTGGTGGTGTGGGCGGCGGGTGGTATACCACTCCGTTTCTGCGTCCAGCTCGTGCCCGATGGAGCGCCGTGTTTTGCGTGGTTCCCGCCTTTCGAGGACTGGACAACTTTGCCCTCCTGTAATCCAGCCCGTTCATCGTTCGGTCAAGGGTTAAGCCTTGCTCTTTTGGTTGGAAGCAGTAGCCGAAAAATTTAGAAATAGTTTGTGACCCTTGAAAGAAGCCTCGAGGAGCTTACAAAGTTATAAGGCGTGTCTGATAGTGCAGAGCAGATTGCCGTCTGCAAGTGTTTTGAATATCGTCTGCGAGACAATGAAGAGACAATTTCGTCTGATGGTTTGTCTGAGGTACATCTGTGTACTATTTAATTCATGCATGACCTTTATTGCTCCATATTGATCAAGCATATATTTCATCTTTGTAGCTATTTTGTTGCATGTTTAAGAATACATGGTGGATACTCAAAGGGGCTATAAATTTAAAACAAAAATAAAATTTAAATTTAAAAATTAAAATAAACAATATATAATCAAAATTTTAAAAATAAAAAATTTAAACTTTTGAAATTTATGTGGCAAGTGTGGTCTAGTTTTGTTCGAAAAAATGTCAGGAATCCATTTTTGAAATCAGTTTGGTAATAAAAAATGTTAATAAGAAGATATAGCAAATAGTACATCAGTAAATGAGTTTGCATGGCTGTGCAGTGATGCATGCAAACTGAAGTCCTTGCATGCAAACTGGAGTCCTCCGCAGCAAATCGCAGCAAGCTAGCGTCGGCCTCGCGCTGGATTCGTACAGCGGTGGTTTCGTCGGCGCCTGTTTCTGAGAGCACGAGCCGCAGCCGGCGCCTCGCGAGAGGACGGCCTCAACCTCTCTCTTCACTGATTAAGGTCCACGTAGGATAAACGCGCTGATGTGGCTGTATATAGACGAGACATTTACTACCGCTGTACATGCCCTAAAAAAATGTTTTAAAACTCTAAAAAGAACCATTTAAACCTCACAAAACGACTATAAAGTTTGGAAAAGATTTTTAATGTCACCAATGTGAATATTGTAAAAACTATCAGTGATATACAATGTACATCTCATTGTGGGAGAATTTTGTCCCTCTTATCTTCAAGCATGTCCATTGTGGTTTAAAAAAAGATCTAAGAATGCTCAATTTGATAAGAATACACGATATAAGCATGTACAATTTGATTAAAAAACGATCCAAACACATATGTGCTTCCATCGCCATTCATGTAGGTGCGTGACCGCAAAGGCCACCTTGTTAACTCGGAAAAATACTATGTATGACACTCAATTCGGAGGCATGGTGGATTTTGACATTAAATTTCTTACGCAGGTGACATTTGAGCCTTTTTTAATCTCTTTCCCCCCATTTTCCTCCTTTTTTCCATCCATTTCCCTGTTTTCTTTCTCCTCCTAACAATCTGGACCCACTTGTCACCTCCACATCTTCCTATTCCTTCCTATCTTCTTCCTCCTTCATTCTGTCTCTCTGCCCGCCTCTGCTCGTCGCTCTCACTGCTTCGCCTCCACCGATGGTCATTGCTGCCAGCGCCTCTGCGTCTCGCTCGCCATCGCCTCGCCAGACCGCTTTTTTTGCCACTCAAGCACTAGGAGAGCCACGCTCACCTCCACGTGCCTATGTGCCTCCACCGCCGTGCGCCCGCTGGCGAGCTTGTCGAACCGTCGCCAACCAGGATGGAGGAAGAAGAAGAAGGGAAAGAGGATGACAATCAGGTCCTAATGTAAGGGGGGGGGGGGAGAGAGAGAATGATGGGGAAAATGGAGGAAAAGAGAAAAAAGGAGAGAAAAATGTCAAAATGTCACCTGCGTAAGAAATTCGCGTGTCAGGTGTCGCCTTACTCTAGGCCACCAAATTTAATGTCAAAATCCATTGCGTCTTTGAATTGAGTGGCGTACATTGTATTTTTCCTGTTAACTCTCTGCTTAGCATGATTTTGGAGGCGGGTGACACCATCCATGGATCTGATTTCTATGGATAGCAGAGAGTTGGAGAAAAAAGAAGAAAGCATCTGTGATCTGCCTATTGGAACAAGAGGATAAATTCAAATCCAAATAGTGATTAACCCCTTTTCATTAGGGAAAGTTGCTCACACAGCACTTCGCAAACATAACAATTTTATAGACCGGTATAATATTTTGAAATAATTTTTTGAGGCTTTGTAGTTTTTTTCGAAGATCTCAAAAAAATTATATACTTTTAGCTTTTTCATGCCAATTTTTAAAGATCTTCAACTTTTTCTACTAAAACAAAAATTAAATTAAAACCGCAAATCAAAGAGGGCCGTAGAGAGGGTTTGAAGAACCTATCGAGTGAAGGACATGCCATGTGGAAAGGTAACACAAACAATGATGAGGGCTTTGTTCTTTTAGCTTAAACCAATGGTATATTTTAATTTTAAAAATTTGTGTGTCCTTGATAAAAAATTTGAAGAACCCAAAAAATATTTAAAATTGTTTTGAAATCTTTACAAAAATCACTCAAAGCCTTGAAAATTACTACAAAATGCTATAGCATTTAGTTTGTACAAAAACAACAAATTTCCAGCGATAGCTTTTAATTTTAATTTAAGCTAAAAAAGGTCAAGCCTTATTCTTTTGGGTTGAAAATAATAGATTATAACCGAAAAAGGTTGGATACTCAACACAGGTTTTCATGAACACAAAAGTGAAAAAATTCTAAAAAATGGTTTTGGAATCTTTGCGGAAAAAATACTCACAATCTTTAAAAATAGTTATAAAATGCTACAACGTTTGACTTATAAAAAATAATACTTTTAACATTACCTTTTAATTTTTATCTAAGCTAAAAAGAAGGACATGGCGTGAAAAGACAGTGCATGCGAAGTCTTTGAATAAGCGAGGGATCAAAGGTGGAGACTTGTACCGTGGTTTTTTTAAGACTACAATATAGCATGACCCTTAAAGTTGTAATGAAATTTCACTTAACTCTGGGAGGTTGAAAAATTGCTTTATTGCCCCTTAGAGTTGTTACGGTTTGCACTCCAACACCGACTCCGTTAAATCCTCCATTAAGTGCTAATGTGGCCGCTAACGTGGTCTTATCAACATAGTTGGGAGGTGACGTGGCATGAGCAGCAGAGAGCATATACAATTTAGCCCCTTAAAGTTGCAAATTTTCTCACTTGTCAACCCCAAAGTTGAAAATTAGTACTACAACCTCTTAAAGATGTTTTTAACATAAATATAATAGATGTGCTAGAATGTCATAAAAATTAGAAAAATAAAATGTAATTTATATGTTTTTAAAAAGCATTTTAATTTTATGGTTAATAGATAGGATATAAAAAATAGGCTCTATTAGCATGTCAACACTGGCTCCTATTTTTATATCCTATTTCTTTAACTCAGAATTAAATTATTTAGTTTAAACTTATATAAATTATAATTAGTTGTATCTATGTTAGAGAGCCCCACTGTCTTTAACTTTCCCTGCCATTTGCATGCACAAATAGAGAGACTAGAGAGTTGAGTGAGAGATAAAGAAATGGAGTAGCACTGCAATGTGTAATATGAACCGCAGCAACAATACATGGTACCGCGTGAAGTTCACGTGAGGCAACAACACAAATGGTGGGTCATGTCTACAGTCTACTCGTCTCCAAATATGATCGTACGCATGTAGATTCAATACTTCTTGAGCATTGTGAAGAAATAATTAACATATTTATTTTGTGGACAAATTATTAGAGGTGCATCTCTAAGGTGCCTCTTCACTGTAGATGTCTCTTATAGACATCCATTCATGTATTATATATAGGGGTCAATCCCCACTTGTAAACATAATTAGAGAATTAATAAAGCGTTGACATGTTGTTTTTTTTATCTCTCTACTTTGTGTTCTTAATTGGATTAGTGCAACAACATTTTCTTTTCAAACAATGATGAGGACATCATCCACATGGATGTGACCGCCACTCCTTCCCCTACTTCCACTACGGTCATGACAAATTGGCAACAATTCAATGGATCGTCTACTTCTCATACGTCTACTATGATGGCTTCATCGACATGGTACAATCGACCGCCACCTTGGCCGCCACCCATATTTAAAGGCGCAATCAACAAAGGAGTATCTCCACCTCATCTACTCCATCAGGTCATAAAGGTCTTGTCATTCCAAAGACGGCCCAAGAGAAAGCCCAGTTCCAGTCCAAGTCCAGTTCGGCCATCTGCGCGCAGCACAACTTCAAACGGACGCCCAGGTCACATACGATGTCCGTTTTCGACGTTCTACCACTCTACGGAAAGCTTAGGAGATAAGCTTTCCACCGGATGCAGTCCCACCTCAAAATTCATTCGGAAGCAACGGAAATCAATGAAACAAGGTGCTGCGTCACCCAGTTAGGCCAAACCGGGCCTTGTAAGCTTGTTGGGCCGAGGCCCATGTGGTGGGCGTCCTAGGGAAACCCTAGGACGTCCAGCACTCCCTCCTACCCGTCGCTCCTCTCATATATAGCGTAGACGTCGCTATTTAGATTCAGGTTTGGTTGTGTGTTGGTAGACCCCGTGTGCGCCCCCCCTCGAATTTGCGTGTGTCGACTAGACCACCCGAGTCGAGTTATCGAACCTCAAATTTATCCAAGTGCTTCATCCATATTTACAATTTTAGATTGCATTTATCTTGTTTCTTGCTTGTTCTTCGATCGTTTGCAGAAAACGACCTTCGTGGTCAGGTCAATCGCGTTCTTGGCGTGGTTGATAACGAGCAGGTTTGGTGGTTTAGCGATTGCCGGGTTATCATCCTTGTGAGGTTGGTAGCCGGATCGTCAAGGTCGCGTCTCCGACCAGATCGAAATTATCCCTCGAGTCTCACCAGAAGATCGGGCCGCCCCCGTGTCCCCATCATTTGGTATCAGAGCTTCCGGTTGCCCGGTGAGATCCACTTATCCATTGTTAGTTTAGTATTGTTTTTCATCCTATTACCCAGAAAATTTGCCCACAAAAATATTACCCTCATACCAAGACCGTTAAGCCTAGAACTGTTCTTAGCTTTGCATTATCAAATTTGATCCATGTGTTATATTTTTCACTAGTTGATGTCCATCCGTTGCATTTGTTCATCTTCTTCGTGTTCTTTGCTTCCCATCTACTAAACCATAAAAAAAAAACTCCACGCTTGAAGAAGCTGTGATCTGTCAGCCATTGCCATATGTGTTTGTGCCTTTATTCTATCGCCATTGGTTGATATTCAATCTGCTAATTGTGCGGCCAATAGTATTTCAATACGCCTCCTATTTTTTTTGGGATTTTTGCTGCTGCCCAATAATATCCAGCCAACACGTCGTCTCCTTTCCGAAAAGCGTGGATCGGGTCTTTCTGTTACCAAATTTTTAAGCCGCGTCCATATCTCAGCTTTCCATATGCAGCCGTTCCATCTATAGCCGACCAGATCACGGCCTAAAGAAATCCAAGCAGCACACGTTTTCCCAAACCGTGAGCCAACCAAACCTTGAGCCAACAAATCCGGCAGTAGCTTCCAAGAAAAACAAACCGTGAGCCAACCAATCCAAATCCTTTCTATAATTAGCCAATCGGAGTGGTGTGTTTCCATATTTGTAGCTGCGCCTTGTTATTCCATACACCAGCTTTGTTTCCATCCGTAACCTGGCCGAATCATCATCCATCTCTCGGCCAAAAGAAAAAAAAAGGGCAGGTGCCAAAAAAAAAGAAGAGCCGCACCAACAAAAAAAAAAGGATGAAACAATAGAAGAAAAGTAAAAAAAAAAGAGAGAGAAAAAAAAAGGAGTGCTCTAGTTTGATAGATAAGTGAAAATTTGTGTATGTGCTCAGTTTATGCTTGGTGCTCATATCCAATCTGTGACACATCATATTTTGCTAGCCTTATCATACATCCTTGTGACAGCAACCTAGGACATTGTTAACTTTTGGATTATTATTTGATTTTGCAATTACTGAGTTCATATCTAATATTCCTTTGCTACATATTTGGCCTACCCAAGCTCCACATACTACTAACTTAACAGGGACGGGCCTGGCTATCACTTTATCACCACCTGTGCTCGCATTATCACGAACCAGCCACCGATTGCACCGCCTATTTGTGTGGTAAGAACTTGTAAGGGCAAGGTAAATGTTTGTGTGAGTGTGACTTGATCGACTCCACCACCTAGTAGTTCATAGGAAATATATACTACTTGTGTATTTTTCTTGTTTGCTACTAACAATGGCAGATCACATCTCCCTTCATCACATGAAGAAGTATTAAATATTTGCTCCACCTTCTCTCAGAGATACATTTGATGACTATGATGCGGAAGATGCTTATCTCGACTTGAAACATTTGCGACAAGGTAAAATGAAGGTAAAAGAGTATTATAAGAAATTTAAAACCTTGTTACGGCTAAGTGAATTAAATGAATGTGAGAAGGTAATTGAAAATAGATTTTTAAAAGGACTTAATGAGGAAATTCGAGATATATTCATTCATGAAACATACAGTTCTCTCTCAGAATTATTCAAATGTGCTTGTAGAGCAGAACATATCTTTATTGAATCGTTGAATGAATATATTGCCTCATTAGATGGACCCATTATTGCTTCTATTGTCGTACCTAACATTATGCAGGAAGATAAGCACTACGAGGAAGATAAAGATGAGCACGTGAATGATAAAGAGATCATTGTCATGAGTAGGAAGCAAACCATTGAAGTTACGCTTATATCAACTGAGACACTGCAAGGTAATGAAAAAGGTGACTTTCTTACTCAATGCAATGATAATACTTGTGATGATATGAAATCGTCCACTACTCATGCTATTGTAGAGCAACCATTAGTGGAACCGCCTGTTGAATTTTCTTTGTCACAAGATGATTTGCTTGCTACAACTTGTGATAAAGAAGAGTTGTGTGATAATGCTTTACTTATATCAATACCACAACTATTAAAAGAACATGTGTCTTCTGTTTTGGAAACCAATACTTGTGCTAATAATAGACATGTTCTTCATATTGCAACCGAGGAAAATGAGATAAAATTAATGTCTTCTCTAAGTACTTTAGGTTACATTAAATTTGATGTTCTTTGTGACCTAAATAGTTTGGAGGAGAAACTTTGTCAACACTCAGATTTGCCATGTTTATATAGAAATAGTTTACATGCTATTGGCAAAAATAATGATAAAGGAGAGTATATGGTGCATCGAGTTTACATTTGTTCTAATATGAATCCAACTTTTGTCGTAAATGATTGTGTCCAAATAGAGGATGACAATCTTTCTATCCATGTCATGCTAAATTTCTCTAGTTACTCAAAAGGTGTGCGTGTTCTTTGGCCCCTTGTTTCTACTAACCTTTTGCAGGAACATGTAAAGGAGTCGAGGACGACTCCAATCCAAAAAGGGGAGAATGATGAGGACATCATCCATATATCCAAAAAGGGGAGAATGATGAGGACATCATCCATATATCCAAAAAGGGGAGAATGATGTGACCGTCACTCCTTCCCCTACTTCCACTACGGTCATGACAAATTGGCAACAATTCAATGGATCGTCTACTTCTCATACGTCTACTATGATGGCTTCATCGACATGGTACAATCGATCGCCACCTTGGCCGCCACCCATATTTGAAGGCGCAATCAACAAAGGAGTATCTCCACCTCATCTACTCCATCAGGTCATAAAGGTCTTGTCATTCCAAAGACGGCCCAAGAGAAAGCCCAGTTCCAGTCCAAGTCCAGTTCGGCCATCTCTGCAGCAAAGACAACTTCAAACGGACGCCCAGGTCACATACGATGTCCGTTTTCGACGTTCTACCACTCTACGGAAAGCTTAGGAGATAAGCTTTCCACCGGATGCAATCCCACCTCAAAATTCATTCGGAAGCAACGGAAATCAATGAAACAAGGTGCTGCGTCACCCAGTTAGGCCAAACCGGGCCTTGTAAGCTTGTTGGGCCAAGGCCCATGTGGTGGGCGTCCTAGGGAAACCCTAGGACGTCCAACACTATCTCCTAGCCGTCGCTCCTCTCATATATAGGGTAGACGTCGCTGTTTAGATTCAGGTTTGGTTGTGTGTAGGTAGACCCCGTGTGCGTCCCCCTTCGAATTTGCGTGTGTCGACTAGACCATCCGAGTCGAGTTATCGAACCTCAAATTTATCCAAGTGCTTCATCCATATTTGCAATTTTAGATTGCGTTTATCTTGTTTCTTGCTTGTTCTTCGATCGCTTGCAGGAAACGACCTTCGTGGTCAGGTCAATCGCGTTTTTGGCGTGGTTGATAACGAGCAGGTTTGGTGGTTTAGCGATTGCCGGGTTATCATTCTTGCGAGGTTGGAAGCCGGATCGTCAAGGTCGCCCCTCCGACCAGATCGAAATTATCCCTCGAGTCTCACCAGAAGATCGGGCCGCCCCCGTGTCCCCATCACGTTATCAGCATGAGTTGCTCTTCGATCCGGTATGTCGTTTTATATTCTCGTTGGCTACTAGATTGATTATGTTCTTTCTGCTAAGCACGAATCGATCTGTTATCTATTTGCATGGAACACAACGTCGATATGATCAACAAGGAGCCGACATCAACAAGTTAATTGGATTCATGCCTTTGACATCACTACGGTGTTGATTACGCTGATCCATCTGCCCTCGGCGAGCAAATCAATCAATTTTGATTGCCAATATGCATCGATTTTGTCATCACTGCTCATGGGTAGCGCTATGCAAGATTTACACGCATACAGCGAACGCCCTGAATGCGGCGTCGCCGCGCCGACGTCTCATCTGCGCCGCCGCCTCTGCCAACGCCGACGTTGTGGCTACCCTGTAGGCGCCGTCGTGACATCGTCGCCGTGATGCTGCACGCCTTGAAGGCTATACATTGCCGTGCCACTCGACGCACCATGGCCGCGCCCCGCGACTCGAAGGCACTGTCGCTGACGACGTGACCGCAACGTCGTCGCGCCACTCGCCGAGCATCACCGCCGATGCCGAGCACCGCGCCCCGCCGGCGCTGCCGACACCGTGCGCTGAACCGGCCGCCGCTGTTCCCGTAGCGCACCGGCCGGCATTGCGCCTCGTGCTTTGCACGCCTCCCTCTGTGGTCGCCGTGCCCTGCGCCGCCCCGCACCGCGCCATGCACCACGCGCCACGTTCGGTAGATGCGTGTGCCATCGCCGCCCGGTGTGCACCCGTGTGCCCAAGTGCCCCGCGGCGTGTCTTGCCCATGTCGCCCCCGCGCGCGCCCTTCGAGCCGCCACACCATACCGTCCCCTTGCCACCGCGCCTGAAGCGCGAGCCATCGTCGCGGCCGTCGCCGAGCTACGCTCGCCGCCGCCTCTTCACTATAGATGTCTGTTAAAGAAATCCATTCATGTACCATATATAGGGGTCAATTTCCACTTGTAAACACAATTGGAGAATTAATAAAGCGTCGACATGCTGTTCTTTTGTCTCTCTACTTTGTGTTCTTGATTGGATTAGTGTAACGACAAACAAGCATGATGGTGAAACAAGGTGGTGTGATGCGAAAAAGCACCGAAGGCGTCGAACACGAAACTTTAGCAACATCGTTGTTTTTTTGTAAAAAATAAAAACACCTTTTTAAGAGCCTAAAAAACTATTTTCAATTTTTACGGTGCTAAGTGAAAAAAATGTTGCAACTTTAAAAGACTAAATTGTACATTCTCTCTCTTTTGCCACACCATGCGACAGTTATGCCAATAAGACCACAACGACCATGCCAGAAGTAAGTGAATTTTTTTTGCAAAAGGCTAAATTGTACATTCTCTCTTGTGCCACGCCACACGACACTTATAATGCCAGCACTTAAGAGATGATTTCACGAAGTTGGGGTTGGAATGAAAACGATAACTTTTTAAAAGGGCGAGAAAGTAATTTTCAACTTTAACAGCTTATTGGTATTTAGCTTTTCCTTTTTATAATTGAGACGAGCCATTGACCCATCACACTGCAGCTCAAGAAAACTTTTTTTGCATGTGACATCACGAATGTGGGTGCCCTAATTAGATTTTTGTCGCGAACGCAATGCCCCATTTGCTACATCACATTTAAGTGATGCTACCTCTACCTCTTTTCTTTTTTGTTTAACATCTTTAACTTTTAAATACGTATCTAACTATTTGTCTTATTCAAAAAATTAGTACAAACATTAAAAAAAACAAATCACAACAAAATAAATGATATTTACATAGTTTTTTGAATAAAACAAATGATCAAAAGTGTGTCCAAAAATCAAAGGCGTCAAACAAAAAAAAAAACTGGAAGGAGTACTATGCACCAAACAATTGAGAATTTTGCCTTTTGGATAGCTGACCTCAATGGCTCAATGTACCCTCCCTCCATGATGACAAGCACAACATTTTGGCCTATCGTTTCAGGACCAAAAATCAAATACTACAGAAATTGCCACTTAATATATGCTATCTAAATATATAAAATACCACACAGAGCACTGTATTGGCAAATTTCAGCTAAAATCACAATGCAATAACGGAGACATTCCCATGTCATATCTGGCTGCTATGAATGTTGAAATATATATAATCACAAGTTTGCTCGAGTTACATAGCAAATTGTGAGTTGACATCCCTGAATTGGATTCCACATTTCAGGTGGGGGGAAATCCAGATCACTGGGCTAGTGCCGCATGGATATTCACTGACTAGATCCTATTTTTGATCAAAGGATAACAAAGAAACACAAAAATAAGAACCTAGATGCACGAAGCACTTGGACTAATTCAACTACCACAGGTATACATGAAGGGAACTCCACGCAAGAAATAAGCAAGCAAGAAGGCGTGTGGAGTAAACAAAGGGAATATCTACTCCACTGTAGTTCCAAAAACCTAATCAGGATCTAGCATTAATCCACTTCCAAGGCCTTGCTTCCACGACAATAACACATATGACCTACCTACCTTTGCCTCTGTTGGTAAGTAGAAGGAATTTAATCACATTTGATATTTCTGTAGATTCTCCTCACAAAAAGTGTTGACCCTAGATAACCAATAGCACCTGAATCACCAAAATAAATGTCAAAACATCCATATAGCTTTCAATATTGGAAGATACAATCTTTAGTAGCAATGGGAGCTCACCGCAAAGAATGCCTAGACCAAGACAGAACATCAATGTGTAGCCGAAGTAGAAACTCGTCTGGAAAAAGCCTGACATCTTTGTTTTCACATGATAGTAGTAGATGGAGTATAGATACACATATAAGGCTGTCGATGCAGCAGAGAAAAACGAAGTCCATTGCCAATGATAGTTTTCAGCGTTCAACAAGAAATAAGTACCCACAATTGTGACACAAATAGTCACTACTAAAAGGATGACAAATACCAACAACATGAAACCGTAGACATAATACACCTGCAACAAAGTCAGATATTTAAGTAATGGGAATCACAATTTCAGATATGTTCATGGAAGTGGAATGAAACATGGGCAATACCAGAAACCAACCAAGAGAACGATAGAAAAACAATTATGCATACTTTGCTAAGTTGCTATATAAGTTGTTGAGCATTGAATACAAAAATATCGCCGATGATTTCCTTGTTTACCTTGTAGTTCCAGAACGATGTGAAGACAAAGTACATCTCAATGAAGATGCTACCAAAGGGAAGCAGCCCACCCATCAATGAGATAACAGAAGGTGTAAGGTACCACTTCTTCTCAGGAATAGGTCGTGGAATAGTCTTTACTCGGCAGGGATTATTTGGTGCACCACTCCAGTTCCTACCAACAACAGTTCCCAAAAGCACCAGCGGAAAAGAGATGAAGGCCCAAAGGACAAACATAACCACCATTGTACCAAATGGTATTGCTGCTAACGATCGGTAGAAGATAGCAATTGTATTCAGTACAAAGCCAATTGCAAAGCACAGGAATGGAAAGAGCGATGCTGTAAGGATCATAGATTTTATCCAGTTTTTACCTGCCATAAAATCAAGCATACATCATGAAGTGGGGAAAATCAAACTCTAAAATCATTCTCAAGCAAGTATAATAACATGATGGAACTAGAAAGGAACAAAAATTGCAACAAAAAAAATCAGCTGTGCAAATATATAGCAAGAAGAAAACAAAATCATGCAACTCATTAAACATGTGCAGAACCATACCACCATTCCTTGAATAAAGGCCACCACTAACATATCCAGAAATAAATGATGTAAGAGCATAGCACACAATGAAGGTTGTGATGATCGCTCCTCGCCTACAAAAATTACACAAAATATCAATTAGAGGAAAGCAATGGCATGCTGAAACGGTCAAACCTTGGACAAAGCATCACATTCCATGCTAAAAATATGCCATTGTTGTGAAAAGAAATGTAGGGTTTTTTTTGTCCTAATTTGATTTATTCACTTCCCTATACCATCAGGCTGATGGATAATAGACTGCTGCCTTTTAACAGATGGAAGATAACCCCCCCAAAAAAAAAAAAAAAACTCTATTAGTGCATCTAGAGGACCAGGGACAAACAGTGGATTGTACAATATGTTATAGGTGTGTAGGCCAACGATATACTCCCCCCTTTCCATTCTGTAAAGCATAATTTGACTTTTAAAAAGTCAAACGTTATCGATTTTGACCAACAATTAATTAAATTATATGCATCTTTAGTGGATGAAAGTTATATCAACATGTTTGCATTTCAAATTGCTTTGAATATAATGTAATAAGAGAAACTAGCGGTCAAAGTTTGTCCCCGAAGTCATTTTTCAAGTCAAAATACACCTTATAGAATGGAAGGAGGGAGTATAAATTAATAGAAAGTTGCTTAACAGAAAATACATTTTTTAACCTTTTATTTCATACATTGTATTGCCACGTTCCTCCTGCCCAGCACTGAGAAAATCGATGAGACAACCAGATGCCAGCAGTTTCTGGTCGAACCAACCAGAGGCAGGAAACTGAAGACATTTTACAGTGAGCTTATGCCAATTTAATCAAATTGGATATGAGCTATAACCATTGCAATTGATTACCACAGATCAAGTTTCGCTAAGGAAAATACAGGTTCTAGGAGGTCCCAACCCAGTTTCTGGCAAACACGTGGTGTGAAGCTGATAATTGCAGGCAGCTAGACATTATGAATGCTGGCTAACTAATATTTCGAATATGCCCAGCATTTATTTCATCTCCTGTGTATTAAAATGGCATTTTCGATAACCATGATACTGTTTTTAAATTACTCAGGTATTTCAAGATCAATGTTGTGCATGCTAGGAGATCAAAATGTTACTCAGGTATTTCAAGATCAATGTTGTGCATGCTAGGAGATCAAAATGAGGAAAATTGAAGTAGTATAATTTCAAACATACCCAACGTATAACATGCCAACAATGGCCAATACAATCACAAGTAGGATTAGAGCTGCCAGTTGAGTGCCGATGCCAACAAGAGCAGAAAGTAACGTCAAACTTCTAGGAGGGCGAAATACATCACCATGGACGAGCTTCCAGCCAGATTCTTCATTAACATCTCTCTCCTAACAATGGAATAACATGGCGTGAGGTCCCAATTTAGTGGCAGCAGGTGAAAGACAAGGCAAATTTACTTGCTCAAGATATTCAAATATACAATTAAACAAAATATGCACCAGGATTCAAATAGTTACCAGCGACTCTAAATCATCATCTTCGCGGGCATATTTTGCATAATCATTTCTCAGCGTTCGCATCAAAATCATTGAAACTAAACCAGTGAGGAAAATAACCATCATGAAAGAATTGAATATGGAGAACCAATGAATCTGAACATGAAAAAATTCCAATGATTAGTGATCTAGGTCAAATGTAAGATGCAGATTCCTACTGTTGGAATTGGCTGATCATTCCTCCTATGCTTAGAACTGAATAAATAAGCATTACCTGGTGTTCGAAAAAAGGATAGTCCAAGTATACTTCAAAACGACGTGCAAATGACACATCTGTTGGTACCCACTTCACTGAATATGTCATCGCCAATTTTTTGCCAGTTTCAAGAAGCTTAGGAGACTCTTGGGTGAGATTCACATGAATTATCTAAAAAGAATCACATCAGATCACCCTATGTAATATTGTCCAAATCAATGTGACGGCGTTCTGAATAATTGCAAAACATACCCTGCTATCATTGTACTTAACAAGAATGTTCTTATGCGTGTAAAGATAATGCTTGTTTTCATTGTTTTTGTCAGTCTCTCCAACAAATCCTGTCAAAGTGCATGCCAACTATCTCGTTAGGAAAAAGAAGATTGAAAAAATGAGCAAAGAAATACCATGTCAAGAGAAACATACCCCAAAGAGGCAGATCATCTAGGTGAATGACACAGCAAACAATGCAAAAACAATTCATATTGTGTGATGTTAGAGACAATAAACATTTCCCAAAACTCATATCGCTACAAAACTTAATGGATCCACATACCTATGAAAAATTCGAACCAGTATGAATTTTCAATGGCATCAGCAAACTGTTGAACCTTTTTAGAATCTAGTTCAAGTGTACAAATGAAACCCTTCTCTTCATTCCCTAAATCAAGGGCAACATTTACAGACTAAGACATAGGGAAAACATAATTGCAGAAAATAAGTATTGATGATATCCAGCATATAGTAAATAAAGACAACGGTAGTATGTAAACAACAATAACATACTTAGAAATTTTATGTCAAGCTGACTATCAATCAGCTCATTTCCACCCAGGACTTCTCCAAGACCACCCCATTTATGTGCAGGGTTCTCAGATGGTTTACAAAATGGAAGGCTGTAATAGTTGTAAGTTTCCTGAGGATTATTGTAAGGGCCAACTTTATTCACCCAAAGCTTAACTGGCTCTTCAGCTTTGTACTGCGTGTAAGAAGCATTAAAGGCATATGAGAACTTTTTGAGGTCATAAACATTCCATTGCTCACAAGAAATGACAGAAAGCATGATTAACTTAAAAGGAAAACAACATTTAAGATTATAAAAAGTAAAGTGAACATATGTTGTAAAGTAAATCTTCAAAATGTTGTAGATCAATACTCATTTGCAGTTACTTATTTATTGAGGACAAGGTTATCCGAGGAGCTAGGCTCTAGGCAAGCGCAGAGGGCCGCCTAGCGCCTAGGCGAAGCGCTAGGCGCTACCTAGGCGGTCAAACTGATATGTGCCACATTTAAAATTGTTATAGCATATGTTATATTTTTTAAGAAAATCTTCTATATAATCATGTCACAATCATTAATCGTCATTTAAAACCACCTAACCATCATCTAGACACCTCTTAGGGCCGTCTTGAATCTTCTAGTTGTTGTCTACACAGGCTGGGTGCCTAGGTCACCAACTCACCACCTAGGCTGTAGGCGGTGGTGGGGCAGGAGGCCACCACCTAGCGCCTAGGTGCCGCCTAGGGGGACCATGATTGGGGATTAACCATGACTGTTAATAACGATGCTATGGAAGCAACAAATAAGCCATAGGATTAACTTGCTCATTAGTTCATCACACCTGACAATCTGTCATCAAGATTGACTGAGTTACATCAAATACATCTGGTTTTTATGAAAGCGTTCAAGTTTGATCACTAATCAAAATCATTTGGGTATTTGGTAGATTTCAAAACACTGGCTTTTACACACGCACACGCACACGCACAGACACACACACACACACACACACACACACACACACACACACACAGAGGATATCAAATATCAATATTTCAGACCATATGCAGATTATATGTTTTCACTGGTTCTTCAAGCAAAAAATGTGAAATCTAGGTTGCTCCAGCAACGTATATGTGGCATCAGCATGAGTGCATGACAGAACACAGATGCAGTAATGCAAAATCTCCCCACGAGTACCAACTTGGCACCACCATCAACAGAGACACTGATCTAACGCTTGGCTAGCGCCTAGCACCTAAGTGAACAACTAAACACTATTAAAATCATACTATGTTTTTTTTCAAAAATGCCTAGCATCACTACACTAATATCACATCTATTTACAACACATGCAAACAGATAGGATTTGGAAAGATATAACGCTGATGAAATTGAGTTACGAATGATGCAACACAGCAAAGGTGTTGCCCAGTGATGTGTTGGCATTTTGTCAACAGCAGAACAGCTTAGAACTCTTTTAAGTAGTACGTAAGTTGAGGAAAGGTTCTTCCCCCAAATATATATATTGCATGATATGATAATATTAATGCACTAATAGTTCACGGAAATGCCATGACGATGTGCTGAAGTTGGACACCAAACATGATGTTTACTCTAAAATTTTGTGCAATGTAGTCCATAAGAAAAGCTACCAGAAAATTTACTAGTTATCATCAGGCATCCAACATTGCTCTATTTAAAGTTTGATTGAAGAAAGGTAAAGATGTTAAGATCCAAAGTATTTGGATAATGCCAGTACTACATGCAATCTAAGACAGAAAGAATCCAATCAACTATGAGCATATATTTTCCATGTAGTCATTATATTGCATATGCTGATCATAATTTTTGCAGGATGGGCACTTAATGTGTCAATAGAATTACAAAACAGAGTACAAAAAGGCACCATTCCGAATTGGAACAACCAACAAGCATGGAAGTATTGCTAACGACAAACATGAAAGCATTTAATATCAAACACATTACGCATGGGCTATATAGAATGATTCGGCACAAAAGCAGTGCACTGTGTACCGGATCAACAGCGAATCTAGTAACTGTGATAAAGTTATAAAACCTAACACTACGACAATTAATCCAAGCCAGTTGTTGTAACATTGCAATCAACTATGACTATTCAAGAATTTTAAAAACATGATGTAACCATGGTAGCTCTAAACGACACTAAATAGATTCCAGTCCATTAGTACTTTGTACATAGGACACTGGACTACCACTTAAAAGTTAGAACTGCATACGGTCATCTATATGACTGTTTACCATACAATGAAAATGCAAGTGATGAACCAGAAAACAGTCAAACGCAACTATTTCACCTCTAACATTAATCTAAATCGCCAAAGGTGCAACTTTATCAATATAGTGTATAGAAATAATATACATATCTTGAATAGTGTAACTGACTTCTACTAGATATATATGTTCAAAATATTAACGCGCGGTTCAGGAGCCACTGTTGTCTGCCATAGTGGTGCCATTAAGATCAGGCTCCAAGGTTATTAAATAATAACCCTAATAGCACGAGCAATCAAATATCCCATTTATTTTTACCAAATTGCAGAATGCATTGGCAAATATCCCATTAAGATTAAGAAATTTTTACTGTGACTACACGAGCATTATATTATTGTTATCACTTGCATTTTTATTTTTATTTTTTGCAGAAGGGGTGCCGCCATTCCATTAAGAAGGAAATCACTTGCTGTTTAGAAAAAAAATTTGACGACATGGTGCACTGACGTGTGGATGCAAGACAAATAACCAGAACATCTGTATGCAAGTTGATACCGGCGGTTAGCATCTCTGCATAAACTAAACATTACCCTGAATCTAAACATTACAGCCCAAGTATAAGCCAGAAACAGCGATTAATAGGTATTGAAATTTCTTACTATAACTTCTTCCGAAGAATACTAAGTCATGTACTATTCAAGTATCAGAGCACCGCCACCGAAACATTTGGAGCAGATTCTACATACAACGTCATAAGGAATCACATGGTGAGCCCCAGAATCAACTTCAAAGACCCGCCATAAGCTATCAATTAAGCTTCCATGCCAAACTCCCGGCATGCCCAGCTCCCTGATCAAATAATACGTGCCTACCAACCCCTTCCGCCATCGGACACCAAAGGAACAACCGGAGCTGCAACGGGAACTACAGCCGAAGCCACCAACGTGAGATCGCGCTACGGGGAGCCCAGATCCGTCGCCGCGGATAGAACATGGAGCTGCTCGCGCGAACCAACCGAGCGGTCTACGAGAGGTTTTAGATCCAGGGGATAGCTAGCGGACACGGCCTGGTCGAGAACCGCACCTTGTGGTCGGACTCCGACGCGGACACGCGGGGCGGCCGCGCAACGGCGAGGATGGCGGCGATGGCGAGGAGGGGGAGAAGGAGGCTGCCGCGGCAGCCGCCGCCGCGTGTGGAGGGGAGCATGCCGCCGCCGGCGAGATCTTGGGAGGAGGACGAGGAGGGGGTGGCGACTGGCGAGGTTGTTCGGTCGGTCGGATCGGCCCGAGACTCGCGCGATTCGCTCCGGTACGGGTTAGTTTGTATTAGTACTCCATGAATCAATCATATGCAAACGGGGCTTTTTTTTTTTGTTTCATACTCCCTCCAGTTTGATAATTAGCATGCGTTTTAGGCGTGATCTCACATACTGCGAAGTATTAAATATCTCGTAGATCTCCATATACACAAATAAATCTTGTAAACTTAGTGGTTGCTTCCCACTTTCCCATGAGTTGCATGTCAGGTTCAATTTTGATCTACACTTTATTTACACGCACACCCAACAAATGGTTCTAGGCCACGTAAAGTTTTTTCTTGCAATCAATGCATCCTAGAACGACAGAATTTTTAACTAAACACAAAACGCGTTCAAATGACGCGAATTATCAAACCTGAGGGAGTATATGTCATTATAAATTTTTATATATTTAATTTTATTATTATAAATACATATAATATATTTAATTTTACTATTATAAATACATATAATATATTTAATTTTACTATTATAAATACATATGATTATTAATGCCATTATTTTTGCAACAATATACCAGAAATATCATTCTCGGGGCTTTTCTACCATATACCAGATCCAAATACGTGAGAAATACGTTCCTGACAGCTAGTTTCCACATGTCATCCTCTACTCCTTCCTTCCCTCCTCCTTCTTCTCTATTCTCCGTGGCCAGCAACGAGCTGTCGGTGGAGCTTGAAAGCGGGGGCGACGCACAACGATGAGCTCACCGGAGGAGGAGGGGGAGGAGCAGGCGGCTGTGGCGATGGGGCAGAGGAGGAGGATGTGGTGGTGGTGGTGGTGGTGGAGGTGGCGGCGACAGCGATGGTGCAGAGGAGGAGGAGGAGGAGGAGCTAGGAGGCGGGCAGAGGGGGAGCTGGGCGGCGGGGCAAATGAGAAGGAGGCGGTGGCGGGAGTATCTTATATCCAAAAGAATGATAAAATAGAATATCTAAAAGTCAATAGTGAACTACAATTTGAAGCGGAGGGAGTATCTTATAAGTTATGTATTTAACGTTATTTTAAATTTTGCTACAAATTTGCATCAAAACTTCAAAATGATAGGATCTGCACTGCTTTTATGGTTGGCTGGTTCCTGTACATGCTATTAATTTTGTATCACTAATAGTACAAAGCTGAAGGCTCGGCGTGTTCGATCGACACGTGGGCGCCCTCCACGCTCACGCTGCGCTCTCCGCTCTCCGTCGCGTTCTGTGTCCCAGCCTCTTCGTGCTGCGGCCACGTCACCCAGAAAACTCCACCCGTCCGATGCTCATCCAGCGGCCTGAGGGAGGCGGAGGCTCCCGTCGCCTTGGGTTGGCCGCGTCGCTCCCCCCCCCTTCTTGCTTCGCTGCCTCCACGGGACCAAGGCCACGCCTCCTTCCCCCACCGCCCGCTCTCACCCCGCCCTCGGCTGCTTCGCCTCGGGGTCTCGGCCTCGCCGCCGCCCACATCTCTCTCGCTCCCGACGCCCGCTCCCTTCCCTACCCCTCAGTCTCTCTCTCTCCGGCTATCTCGCCCCCCACCTCTCTCTGGCGATCCAATGGTGGTGGCGGACCTCCTCTCTCGCGCTTTCCCCGTTGTCGCCTGCTCCTCTTGACGAAATCTGGTCATCCCGGCTTCTGGGTGGCCGATTCCGGCGGCAACGGGCTCTGGTTGGCCAGATTTGGTGCCGGAGGCCGCCAGTTCGTCCACTGCCCCCTGGTCGCCGTCCCCTTTATCCTCTTCCCTTCACGCCGCCGGCTTCCCCCGTCCAAGTTGGGGCGCCGTTGCCCTCCTTCTCCCAGCCCAGTTGAATTTCTACCATGTTTTGCCTTTTCTAGCATTCTTTTGATACATTGATATTCACAACTGCATTAGATGTCATTTGTGTGTACCTTTTGACTTCTCATATTGATGGTGCCTACTGGAGAATTTTGTAAACATTTTTATACCTGCTTATACAGACACCGGTTGACATCTACAAGCACTAGGAAAAAAAATATTGCTTTGGCTCACCAAGTTTCTCTATAGGGATCTTCAGCAAAAGAAAATAACCCTGACATGAAACGCAGGGCAGAAAACTGCTATATCTTGACCTATAATGTTTCACTGGAATACGAGAAAAGGTACATGTTTTACATATAAGTACTTTCTGAGATACTTTTGTTTCTTCATAGACCTATTTATTTTGAATTTGGCTGCACCAAAAATGAGATCGGGTGTATTACACATTTTCTTCTGTGACTGTCCATAATTGTCATGACTGTTCTAACCAACTTTTTTGTTGGACCGGACCGCTAAAATAATGTATCAATAGATTCATGTTGGTTATTTTGAGAAGTCGTGCAAACTTCTATAATTTTTACTGTTGACTGTTTTCAATTTCTATTAATTTCTTGCATGTTGTGGGCCAAAAAGTAGTGTACAACACAACAGACTGGCTTAAATCTATGTAGTATTTACAATTATTTTTTCCTTTTTTTGTTTATGCATCATCGAAGGGAACTTAGCTGACATGTAAGTTTCTCAGTGAAATAAATGCAGGTTTTTCTACTCAAATGCAAAACAGAGAGAAAAGATGGTTGCTGCAGAGAAACGCCAAGTTGATGAGCGTGTCAAGAAGATTATTGAGTTCAAAGAAAAGGTAATTTTGCTTGCAATATCTTGACTTTTCTACTTCATGTTTGGGGGTAACCTTCAACATGTTTCATGTCATGCAGGTTTGCTCAGGTACTGACAAAATTTTTGTGGTGATCAATCAAAAGGGCATTGACCCTCCATCCCTGGATCTTCTAGCTAGAGCAGGGGTAAACAATTCTGGTTTCTTTTCGCTTGATGGCTCTAACTTCTAAGTTACTCCCCTTCTTGAGCAGCTTGAGGTTCCACTTTCAAGACTTTGGATCTCATAAAATTTAAGGATATCAAGGTCCCTAGAGAGGTCTTGGAGAGTCCAAAAAATTATTTTAGGAACTCTGAGAAGAGCCATTGAATACCCCATCCTACAAAGTACTACATTGCTTTGGCTCACCAAGTTTCTCTATAGGGATCTTCAGCAAAAGAAAATAAATTTACTACCATGCACCATCATTTTTCATCAAGGCTGTAGCTGTCATCAATCGCCAGCATATGTGATCAGTACATAGTAAAAAAATCTATTCGTCGTATTTTTGCTTGAGTAAATTCTTATAGTTTTTCAACCTTTTTTTAGTACAATTTCCCTCAAACTGCTTACATAGTTACAGTAGGAGATATCGCCTTCGTTTTTGGTTATGTCCATCAAAGATGTACCTTACTCAATGATGTATATCTCCTTAGCATGGTATCCTTGATTTTTTTTTTTTTTTGGGGGGGGGCGGTACCCAAGTGGCTAATACAAGGTATGTCACTTTCCCAAGGAAAAGAATGATGACCTATGTGGGTATGAATCATTAATCCTCTTTTAGCCATCTAGGCTCTGTGCCAACTTCCTGCCTAAACCTTATCTCTTCGCCACCAATTTCTTTGACTGCGTGTGCATATGCTTATTTGTTGATTTAATATTTCTTTGTTGGGTTGCTAATTGCATAGATCAGGGCTACGAAGTGTTTATTATGTACACAAATTAGTTTGAATGCATGGGGACACTACCGTAGAAATATATCATGCTGACAGACAATAGCCTTTACCATCCACCAAAAATTCTGGGTTTAATTCAATATTTGGGCTACTTTCTTGGTCATTATTTTGGAATTCTCTATTCATAGACTTAAATTCTCTCTTTCTTATTTGATATTTCAACGTGTGAATTTAGATTACATTGGGTAGTACGAACTGTGTGTTGTCCGGATATTTTGTGTTGTTGTCCAGGTACTGGAGACATTTCCCAATGCAGCCAAATTTTTGGAGCCTAGGCTAATCAGAGACAATTTTTTTAACGTTGAGTAATATGAGGTATGTGTTGGACTAACGTAGTCCCGTTTTATTTTAGCCAATTGTAAGCTTTGGCAAGGACAATCCTGCGAACAGATTCATTGTCTTCTTTTTTGTTGATTATGCCTCCATGAAAACAGACCATCGGCCAACTTCCAATGTTCTTTTTTTGTCATAGTGCTCTTTTTTTAAATGTTTGTTTCATCCTAAACCATGATAGGGTAACAGTTGCTTTGTGAGACCGATTATGATCATGGAATAAAGAGAAGGTTTCACATAGGTTGACGAACTGACACAAAGGTTTGGCTATGTGAAGTCTCGGTGTCTTTATTTTCTTATTCTAGGTGGTTATTAAATGTTCTCAGATGTGTTTATTTCATTTCAATTACGCACGTTTTTATTTCAGCATGATTTTAGTTCTCTTCTATTAGATTCTGATGGATGGTCTACATAGGCAAACCTGACTTTGCTATTGTTTAGTTCCAGCACATTTTGGATTCATATAAATGGCATTGCTAGGTGTATAGGCTTCCGCATATTTTCGATACTTTTACTATATCTTCAATAGGTTGAGGCATTTTTTATTTACCTATATTAGGTGTAAGGGATTAGTAATATGATGTGACAAGTGCCATTGCTTTGGAATTATTCTGTTTAATATGTTATTTCTGATACAGCGTGTTGTACAGATTATTTTACTCCGTCCTTGCGGTTTTTTGTTAGCAACAAGTTTGTGCGACCTCACCTAACCAGTGCCTTCATGTCTTGGGTCGGCGCTCATTTTAACTCCCAGCTGAAAAGTTAGGTTTCCCAGTCGTAAGGTTAAAGGTGGATTCGTTAGGGATACAAGTCTTTCTTACTAATTGATCGTTTATGTTGCACAAATCATAGCAAAAGTATGCTCTCATTCTTCTATTATTGCAATCCCTGTTGCATTGTACGCTAATATAAGTATATAAATTCGCATTGGTTTTAGTTTTGCTGGAAAAATACTTCGCTCATATGGGTACGTACTTCGCTCGATGTATCTTTCTATACAGTGTTTTTATAATATTTTTTAGGACGTTATGGTGCCTGCCTTTATTGTTTTCAAACAAGTTTGCTGATTAGCTCTTTATTTTGATAGGCTGGTTTTGTTTTATTGATTCACCTCTCCTCGAAGGATCATCGACCAGTCGTCTACAAGTTATTTACAATGCCAACCATCTGATAAGTACTCCCTCCGTCCCCAAAAGAATGTTATTCTAGCATTCAAAATTTGTCCCACAAAGAATATCATCCTGTGTTATGGGTCCCACTTCTTTTATTACTGTACTTTCACCCAAGCACCCACCACTCTCAATGATCAATTGTTAGTCTTGCATGTGCATTAATAATGTTTCTTTTTCCAAAAAATCAGGGGCACATAAGTCATTTGGTTTGAATATTAATCTCTCCATTTGAATGCTAGAATGACATTCTTTTAGGGACGGAGGAAGTAAGTAACAGTAAAATACTTTTCTTCAAGGCCCTGTGCATATGTAGACCTTATGAATAGGCTCTTGGGTTTCCTTCCTGCTGAAAGGTCAAGGCCGTTCACTAGATGCCATCATAAACAGTTGCAAACTACGAAGCAGACAAATTCTCTCTCTTTTTCGTTGTGATTTTACATTGAGTCAAACATGTTTTTGCTCAAGTTTCTATACATTCGCAGACCTGCTGTGCTTTGTACCATTTTACCACTGGTTTAACATTTCACTGTGTTCAGTAGTCGAGCTTGAAAGGAACTACAACTAATATTAGTTTTTTCCCACTCAAACAAAAACTAATATTAGTTTTCTATGCTTATTGATTACCTCAGTTAGCTGTTGAACCACTTTGTTGGGTTTATTTTGCACCTTCTCACCAATTACGAGTACTAAACATTCCATGAATATTTATTTGTACTAGTACAATGCCCGTGCTCTGCCACGGACCATAAAGGGTAAAAGAAAAACATAATTTGTGTAAAAATATATAAGTATGAAGTGTGATTTGTAGGAAAGACATTATGTGTGAGATCATTTCAGATCGAGAGTATAGCACGTTACGTGACGTAGCTTGGATCGTTTACGTCGAATCCAAGCATCAAGAATAATCTATCCATCAGCCCATGCTTTGCTATGGACGTTTAAAGAAAAGGGAAGAATACATGAATGATAAACAAAAACATAAATTAAAACATTATTTGACCCTTGTTCAATACCCGTGCTTTGCTATGGATCATTAAAGAAAAGAAATGAAGGCATAAATCTAGCAACATATGGAATTGTAAAACAATGATTTAACAAAATATAGCAAAAGGTTTAAAGGAAAGCAACCTTTAAATCATGCAAATAGTTTTTCATTAAAACAAAAGGATTGGAACATAAGGAATAAGGTATCCAACGATTGTTTAAACCGTTTCTTGAACAATTAATACATCTCAATGAATATCCTATGTCAAAATTCTTTAGATATCACATGTCTAAATACACAATATCTTTGTATAAAAACACCAAATATTTCAAAATTCAGCAAATTCCGCCCTTAATTCCATTGTGAGCGGAACTCCACTAAAATTACGTTGAAAAATTGAAATTGGAGCCATCCTATGTTGAGGTAGAGAGTTGAAAGCTCTAAACAGCATGACTTGCATAACAGAAAGTGATTATAAGTTTCTTAGAAAAAAAAGGTGGTCTTACCTGTTAACTTAATTTTCTTTCGATCTTGAAAAACAGAGACCCTTCCAAATAAGTCAAGAAATTTCAACTGGAGCACCACGCCTTACCTTAGTGGTGTATGAACAGTCTAGCTTTAAGAACATACAAAAAAAAATTTAACTAGACTCCTGACAACTTAACTTTCAGGGGAGAGAAGAAGCTATGGTAGTACACATATGCAAGCAAATTCAACAATAGGGGCCTTGTCATTTCATCCCAAATCTTACATTATTCAAACACGCCATACATACTTAATGATACAAAGAACTAAAAATACAAGCTTGTGGTGTCCACTCATCCTAAATGAAATCACAGCTGAAAATTTTGAGAGATTAAAACTTCCTTGGTTAGAGGAGGGGAACGACGTCAAAGCAGTGGTTTCTTAAAAGTAACTCATGGGGTCGCATGAACTCTGAAACAATCAGCAGCATGAAAAAAGAAAAAAAATGACTTGATTCTTAACAACGAATTGAGCAACAAGTAGGACCTATGCAAAGGGGCACCATGTCAGTTGGCAGTGGGTTTATTCAACATTACAAAACCAAAGCACAGGATAGCCTACATAGTTTGACAACATGCTACGGAATTCGATTAAGGAAACTTTGTGTATCTTCTAATATGTGTGACAAATTAATAACTCAAAATTTTATATAAGATCAGCAGCATCCTAAAGCTCCAGATGAGAAGAGGCAATACAAACTTGTATTATGTACCATTTTTGGGCGAGATTCTGCCGGTTTTGCAGTTCTCCAGAAAGTAACATTCACAAACCTGAAATAGTAAGCAAAATCATGTCCTAGTTAATATTAAACTCTAGACAACTAAGTCTAAGTTCTATAAAAGGAGCATAGTTCAGTAGATAAGTAAACTCACATGTGCAACAAAAGTTTATAAGCTTACTTGTAATTTTTTAGCTAAAGCTTATTTGCAACTTAAAAAGGGGAAGAATCAGTAAAGGGGTGCAAGGAAACTGAGAAAGTTAAGCACAAAGATAGCATCAACCATAATGGTTCTAGCTTCATCAGGTGCAGGTCAGCCTATGGAAATGATCTAAAATATAACATTGGCACCAATTGTTCATCGATTCCATAGCTAATTATACTGAAAATGACAGCATGCCGTCCTGCACCCTGCAGTTTCTCCATGGAAGATATTCAATTCGACCTAGCAATTGGTCAAATAGTCATTGGTACAAAATAATACATTGACAACAACCTTCTCTATTTTAAGAAATAGAACAAATTCATTAAAATTAGGATGGACACGGTAATTTAGTTAATGCAAGGAGAACAAAGGGAGAGTTGAAAGAGACTTAAAATCAAGGAAAACAGCACGGGCATTATAAAAAGAAGACGTCCATATGCATTATAAAAAGAAAAGCATTAACACATAAATTCTAAAACTTAATATTTCAAGTCATTCTTACTTAACAAGTAATTTTTTAAAAAAAAATTGAAGTTGGGTGTTTAAAAAATTGAAGGTCACTACATACCAAAGATTGACTCCCTAGACTCATCTTTTTTTTCAAAGCATAGAGGAAGTTCTTTAATCATAACCTGTCAAGTACACAATAAGAGATTGACTCGGAAGGATAGAAGTTCGTAGTGCTGCAACAAGCCAGCTAGAGTACACTTTCTAATAGAAGCAAATATGAGCAGACAAATGGTACACTAAAGAGTAGCAATAAGGGTCAGATCCACATGGCAACAACAATTCTCTACTCTAACTAAAAACCATACTGCTGGAGATCGAAACTTAGGAGAAGTACAATGGCAACAATAATAGAAATAATAGCACCAGAGATTATCCCAGAAAAAAAATCGCTTTCTAAGGTGATTGCTCAGAGAGGTATGAGAAAAAAATTGCTTTTCAGGTTGTGCAATACCTTCTAGAACATGTTCATTTTGATCAGAAGAACTTCTCAGGTTGTGTTGCGCCGTGATCCAAATACCCTTGCTCTTCTCCCCATTTTGTCTAAGAAATCCAACATTTTTTTGGCCACTGATGATGGGGAAGCAGAAGGCGGCAGTATTACCAGACGCGGTCTGCGCGCACGCGATGAGGTCCCTCCCGGCGAGCGAGATCGGGATGCCGTGCCGCTGCACAGGGGTGGGACGCACATACTTTGCAGCAGCGGATGTTGTCGTTGAGCGCCGCGCCGAGGTCGATCTCCAGGAACGTGCCCACGGGCGGGGGGACCTCGCGGCTGCTCGTCTCGACAGGGGTGTCCTCGTAGGTGTCGAAATTTCTCCAACCCACTCCAACACTATTTATTCAAAGTAGTGACAAAATATGATCATTTTTGTTAGAAATTTCTCCAACCCAGTCCAACACTATTTATTCAAAGTTGTGATTTGCAAATGTAAAAGAACAGGGAGTATGGTAAATTCATCCATGATGTGACATCTAAATGAAGTTAACATCAATACACGCTTCCAAATTTTAAGCTAGCTTCAAGTATTTTGCAATTTGTAATGATTGAAGATACTTACAGAATTTTCATCTTTTGTCCAGTCATCCACCAAAGGTATGTGTTAAATACCAAAATGTCAGCGCCCTTCGAAAACCTCGCATGCTTTTCAATGGCAGCCCCCCTCACTATTCTATCCGCAATACGGTGAACAATGGCATCATCAGAATTTGATTCAGCTAGAAAGGGAGCCCAGTACAGCTCAATAGTGGCATTATAGTTCTAGCAAAATGCAACATTAAACATATTCAGTATGGGTAAGACTAAAAAAAATAGCCAGACAGTAAAAAAGATAAACAATTCTAAACTTAAGAGTTTGTTGCTTGTTTGTTGTCAGTTTCAGAAATATAGTGTTCACAATAGGTTGAGTGACCAAGAAATAAGCTCGCTGCTCTGCATTATTTAGTTATATGTTTTGCGCTAAGCATTTCCCTTGCAATCTAAAAAATCCGAACAAGGAATACCTTTGCTCTGAAAAGTGAAAACTGTGAGTGAGTCAAAAGTTTCCATGGACATTGAACTCTCAGGGATGACCCGATGGAGGAGGCAGACCAACGAAACATATTGCCCACGGTTCAGAGAATCTCCAACGAACAGCATGCGTTTGCCACGCAACATCTCCAGCATTAGAGTTGCATTGAATCTGCAATGCATGGCACCACCGGCGCGGCCTCCCTCCTCCTTCCCCTCCCCCATCGCCGCCAAAGCCGCCGCCGGGGCTGCTGAGGAGGCCGGCGGTGGAGGCACGCGGAGGCGGGGCGGTGGACGTGGGTGGCGGTGGAGGAGGGAGGAGCGGCCTTGGAGGTGGGGAGGGACGTAGGAGGAGCGACCGGGGCGCACGGCGGGGCCATTGGACGTGGGGGCGGGGGCGGAGGGGGGCGTGGCGGCGGGTGAGGAAGAGGGAGGGGCGCGCGGCGGTGGGTGAGGGAAATGGAGGGGGCGGCGGCGCGGGTGAGGATGAGGGAGGGGCGGCAGCGCGGGTGGGGGAGAGGGAGGAGGCGGCCGACGGCGCGCCGGCGCGGGTGAGGGTGAGGGAGGGGCGGCGGCGTTGGCGGCGTTGCGTGCGGCGGCTGAAGGATTGGGCGCGGCTGGTGGGAACCCTAGGACAGTGGGCGCTCGGGGGATGGCAAGTCAGATCGGACGGAGAAGACGAGGCATCGCGAGATGGATGACTCAGATCGCCAGTTGGCACTACCACCGGTCTACCACCGTGACCACAAGGTGCTTTAAAATAGTAGAGATTATTAGTTATTTTTCTTCATCTATTAACTTGGAGTGTTTAAAGAGTAACCAAGAACTGAAAGCACTATACGTGTATTTAAATCGCTCAGTTAATTGGTTCTCGACATGATCCGGAAACCATGAAAATTAGTCTATTTGATAAATTACATTTGAACTGATAGCTTTAAAAATTGACTTGTGCTGGAATAGTTATAAAAGAGACGTACTTGCTAATATTCTAAATAGTCTGCTCGGTCACATGTACTTTCAAGTATATGCTATTGGCAGTTTTCTTTTCATAACATGCTCTTTCTTTTGTAGGCTAGATCAATTACATGTATTTGTTCACCGGACAAACTTAAAATTACAAGATCAATTGCAGAGTTACGCTCAGAAGAGAGGCAAGGCGCTGCCATACCCACCTCATACAGCTCAGTTCAAGTCAATAGCGAACAAACTTTTAGAAGTCCAAAATAGTATTATGATATAGTTTAACGAGGCAGGATCTGTTGCCGCAAAACTTGCTCTAATGTTCTGTAACTCAATCTCAAAAAGCAAGCTCACAGGAACAATTATTGGTTGGTCTAATATGTTCGTTTATGGACTACTTAGCTATCATTGCATTGTCCGTTTATGTTACCTAATACATGCATCATTGTAGCGCTAAATCCTCTCGGCGCGCCACAGGCGCGCCATCTCAACTAGTAAACTACAATGGTGGTGTTTGGTTAGTTTAAATGGTCGAATATGTCCTTATATTCTTCTGACTTCACGGATACCTTTTTAGATTCTTTAAATGCACCGAGATATGCTGAATAATGTTTGCACGGTGCATTGAGCACTATTTCCTCCAATGAAAATTGTCCACATTGCAAATGTCCATCAATAAATGTATTGATATGTTTTGCCAGCATTAACAAGTAGGGCCTCTCATCTGGTTCTGCTTGTGTACTGGACGCGCACGGGTGTGTGTGTGTGGTGTTGTGGCGTGCGTGTGGAGTGAGTTGTGTGCGTCTGTGTTGTACCATCTCAAAAAAAAAACAAGAAGATAATATACATTATTTCTAATACAGTACTTCACTCTCTGCTTATATTCAGTGTCTTCTATTTGGAAAATATATTTGTGCTCCTGTGATTTTAAATCTATTAATCTATCTATTAAAAGTACAAATCCGACCACCCCCTGCTCCACCCCGCCATGTGGCGATTTTTTCCCCTCTGCGGCCACGTCACCCGAAATTCTCCAGCCATCCGATGCTGATCGAACGGTCTGAGCGAGGCGGTGGCTTCCGTGGCTTTTCTTCCGCCACGTCGCTGTCCCCTGCTTTTCTTGCTCGCCGCAAGACGCCTCGTGGCCACGCCTCCCCACACCGCCTGCATCCCAAAGATCGAGTGCTCCGCCGGAGGCTCGAGCCCACCGCCCCGCCGCTTCAAGCCGTCTTCATCCTCGCTTTCAAGAACCCCTGCTTCGAGTCGACCGGCGACGCCTGTTGGGGCCGTGCCGGATCTGGATGCTCAAACGGTGCCTCCTCCGCTCCAGCGCCTTCGGCGCAGCCTCGACCTCCACGCCGCCGCGCTCAACGCCGCCACCGACGCCTCGGAGGGCCCTTGCCCGCCAGTTCAACCGCTGGTCGTCCGGAGGTTGAGCTGGCCGCCGCCTGGGCGCCCAGCGCTGACGCTGCGTGTGCGGCGTGGACGTCTCCCTCACCCCCAGGTACGGCCACCGTCCCCGTCAGCTGTCCCCTTCTTGATAGGAAGATTTTGAACTTGCATGCGTGTAAGCTTTCTTCTGTTTGAACAAGTGACAGATGGAATATAAGTAGTGACTGTATCATGTGTGCAAGTGCTCAGCTGTTGAACACAGTGCCTATTGATCCATACGAACAATATTTGGCTGCTGTTATTGCCGTGTAACACGTTCTAATTAATAATGTATCTGTTCAAATATGTTCCCGTCCACGTCAGCATCAACAAACATCACGGTTGTGCTCGGTGCGCCATGGGCGCGCCAGCTCAACTAGTCTCTTTCATACTGTATCACTATATGTTTCTCCAATGGGAAACACCAGGACACGGGCGTCCATCCGGTTGGCCTCACGCGCGGCGCACACAGAAAACGCGCAGGGAACACTGTGCCGGCATGCAAGTGGGCCCCACAGTATTTTTTTCTTTTGAAGGCCACATTTTTTGACTGGATGCTCCAATCCACAAACCGTTTACACCACCGTGTTCATCGTATTTTTACGAACAAAACAAGATATTTGTTGCCATATAACTCTTCAAACTTACCTGGTGAAACTTGGGTTTCGCCTACTAAAACTTGGATTTCATATTCGTTAAACTTGCCGAACTGTCGGGTGGAAGATCCATCCAATTTGGTTATATCATGGACTCGAAAAACGGATCTTAATGTGACTGAAATGCACGATCTTCACAGGTATCACTTTTCATGATACCTAAAAGATGGAATAGCGATTTTCGAAGCATAAGTTTCATCAGGTTTAATGCAAGTTTCATCAAGTTTCAACAGGTCTCATACAAGTTTCTTCAAGTTTCATCAGGTCAATTCAAGTTTCAACAGGTTTCATCCAAGTTTCATCAGGTTACATCGAAGTTTCATCCAAGTTTCATCAGATTTCATTAGCACACGGCCAAGTTTTATCAGCACACAATCAAGTTTCGCTACTATAGGGGTAAGTTTCATAAGTGCCTTCTCATAGTTTCGCATAAAAAAAAACTGAAAAAGTGAAAAAATCAAAAAAATTAAAAAGTATTTAAAATGGGTTTGCTCTCGATTTTAGAAGAATTATGAAATTTATTCCACGCATTTTGAACACTGTTTGAATTTTATACAGAAATCAAAAGTTTAAATGGAAAACGATCAACCGACTGCTAATAACTAGTCGCTGGGCAACGCGAAACGCGGAGCGCTGGCGTCGTTGGATTGGCGCGTGCGGCGATCGGACGTCCGTGGCTGGTCCGTATGCGCCTTGGCCGACGTCCGACGCTACGCCGCTTCTCTAATTGGCAATATTCTATGAAGCATTGTCCCCTGATTGCATTCTTTACACCAAGGTTACTGGAGATCCATTAATTCAAAGGAAAGATGACACCCTAAGCATGGCCAACAGGAACTCTATATTTCGTCATTTATGTCCCGTCTAAATCACTTTGTTCCCTATATTTCCATCATCTCCAGCAGAGTCTCTATCATCGAAAAGATATAAAGATTCTCTACACAGAGTCCCTAAATTTAGAGCCTGAGATAGAGACTCTACAGGATGGGTATAGAGGCTGAGACTATCCGCAATAGAGTTTTAGGGAACGGTTTAGGGAACCTGCTAGAGATACTCTAAACCTGTATGTTTTGTTTTCCTAAGCAACTATGCTATTGTATATCCTTTGGGTCCTTATTTGGGGCTAAGATCTTCTTTAGTTAACAGGGGTCCCTTGAGTTGCTTGAGTTGCATTAATGATTTTTTGTGAACTATGGTCACGCTGTATTTTGGTAAATTTGGCAGGCATAAACATGAGATGTACCAAAAACCCTTGCCTGAGTTCTCTAGAAGTTTGAACTGATACCGACATCCTTCAGTTTTTCGTCTTGAATTTAACATGTCGATTGCACCATTTTTATTACAGCTTTTACTACTCGGGAATCCATCCAAATAATTTTTTGTTTGGAATGAGGAAACGAGTTGTTTTTGTACCAGTACAGTGAGAAACTGAGAACTACATCTGTTCCCTGACAAAGATTAGTACTGCTCAAGCTCAAAAGACATTCACTGCTCTATGTGCAAGACAAATGAAGTTAGTGTGCACCAGAGTAATGAAAGATCAATAAAACAGTTCGGCCAGACCCCAAACAGCCACCGGATCAAGCCGAACAGCAGCTTAACTGCACACTGCACTAACTAGTGTCAAGAACAATCAACACACTAGTTCTTCAGATTAAGGAAATAAACAGGGCAGCAGTAAAAAGATCTAATCTCTTACTCCCAGGTTCTTAACCAAACACAGAGAGCAAACACAGTGAAAGCTAAGAGCAGAACTACTCTAGGTCTAGCAGAATCCTTTAATAAACAGATTAATTAAGCCTCAAATTTATGCAATCACCGCCGGCCGGAGCTCCGGCGAAAACACCGAACAGCGAGGTCGCGAGAGGAGTGAGACGAGATGGGGAAAAACCGTGAAAAACTCAGAACCCAAGAGAGAGAAAGAGAGCTGCCGCCTCTAAAAAGGGTAGAGGCGCTCACCAGCCCTCCGAGATGCCCGGCCACAACGGCCATGATGCCCCACGGAGCCCGTGATGTCGAGGAAGGCAGGCGCCACACCACCAGCCGCCTCCAACCCTAGGGTTGGGGCACGAATGGGGCGAGCTCGCCTCCCCCTGCCTGCTCCTCTCTCTCTCTCCCTCTTATTCTCTCATGTGGGCCGGCCCAGCAAAGGGGCAAAAGCCCAACAATCCCCACCCTTTTGCCTCCGTTGACACTGGCATTAACGCCGTTTACACTTGTTTAATATACTGTTGTTCAACCAAGGTACCATAAAAGGTTTGAACCAGAGTTTAGTCTAAAAGAATCCAACCCAACACAGGAATTAGAGGACTACACCTTGATCTAAAACCTTGGTGTGAGGCGTTCATCCAAGAGTCACACATGCAGGCTCCAAAGCGCACCTCTAGCAGGCAGGGACTTTATGGTCATGTCCTTGTATCTATTCATGAGCTCACTAGAAAGTATACCCCAACCACTCACGGATTGCGACCATACAATCAGCTCACATAGATTTGTTCTTCACGGGAACTCTGTAGGACAGCTCCCTAGCCCTTAGGGCTCCGAACTCATTAAGAGGTTTACACCTCAACCTGCCATACAGATTAAGCACTGCAGCGAATGGGACCTAGTAAGATGTGCTAACAGTACCACACAGCTTAGTTGTCCCAGAGTCTGATTCACGGGATCTCCGCTCTTTCAAGATGGGTTGCCACTGTTGGTTACTACTAGCAGGGTATAAGCCCCATTTTTCTCGATGCTGCTTCGATAGTTGATCTAGGCAAACCCTTTGTAAAAGGATCAGCCAGATTACTACCAGACTGAGTGTATTCTACTACAATAACACCCGTCTCTCTCGTATGCCGAGTAGACTTAAACTGTGACATCCTAATAAATATTAGAATGTCCCAAGTTTCATTTAAAATGAAAAACTAAGTAAGATAAATTCTATTTCTTTTTCTATATGGAATTCCCTAAATTTTCAAACAAATATACTTTATTAACATTTATTTTACAATTGGGATTTATAAATTATAAAGCCAATTCCATTCTCTGTCTCTTTCGTATCCTTCACTCTTTCGGTTGCCCTCGACCGGAGCCCTAGCTCTATCCTCTCATCGTTTTCCTCTCAATCCTTCCTTGGTCAAAGACCCTAACCCGGTCGATTTCCTTTGTAACTCTCTCGACCGAAGCCCTATTATGGTCGACCTGACCTATCTCTCGATTAAAACCATAATCGGTCGACATCCTCCAAAACCCTAATTCCGACTTTGAAACCAACTCGACCAAACCCAAATCCTTCGGGGTCCCTCGCCAGTTGTACCTGCAGCAATCACCGAGAGCCCGAACCCAAATCCTCCAAACCCAATTCCAATTCTAACATACAGAAACCCATCACAAATCCAAGCCCAAATTTATCCCTAAGCCCAATCCCATGTTCCCAACCAGACCCTATATAAACCCAGCAAAAACCTGCAAACCATCCACTGCCACCGATCCGCCGTCGACCGCGCCTCTGCCTTGCCAAGCCAAGACACCGCATTGTCGCCGATCTTGTGCCGTAGCCGCTGCCGAGGTCGCCATGCCGGGATCGAGCCGGAGCACCTCCTCCGCAACCCTGCCCTGCCGTCGCCCCGGCCACGCGCTGGAGCCGCCGCCGCCCAGTCGCCGCCGTCGCGCCGCCATGCCCTGCAGCCGCAGCGCCGTCGCCTTGCAGCGCCGCCGCCCCATCTCGTGCCGCCCCCATCCCGCGTCGCCCCGGGCAGAGCCGCCGCCGCCTCGCCTCATCCTGGACCCGCGACGCCGTGCCGCATCGCCGCTCGGGAGCACGCCGTCGCCGGTGTTGTAGCCGTGCCGCCGCCGCTCCTAGGCCGAGCCGCGCCGCCGCCCTGGTGCCTCTGCCACCTCTGGAGGCGCAGCCGCCGCCCCTGCCGTGGAGTGCCGCCCTGGCCGCGTCGCCAGCAGCCGCCGCCGCCGCCTCTCCCCTCTCTCTCCCATGGCCGTCTCTCTCTCTCTCTCTCTCTGTGCAGTACATGGCAGTGTGGGGAGGTGAGGAACAGGGGGATTTTTCCGCCTTTGACCTCTCGGTTGGGTAATAACCCCAATTCAAGCACTGTTCGTCATGAACAGCGTCTCTTCGGATTTTCGTATCTCCTAAACCGTAAGCCCGATTCGCTCCAAACTAATTTTCCTAGTCTCGTAATATTCTATACTATCTACTATATTTATTTCATGATTTTACGATTGTTCTGTGTTGCTGTTTATTTGTTGCCTCGGTTTGCGCGTAGGCCGTTCCGACATTTTCGCCGGTGTCGTGAGTGTCGATCGATTCCCGAAAAATTATCGAGACCCCGAGATGCACAAGGGCGTCGCCGTCGGTGATGTTGGAGTCGTGGATGCCGACAACTTCTAGAACCGCGAACAATGTTAACCGAGAACGTCGACGATTCCTTGCGAGGCCGATCGCTACCAGGCAAGCACTAGTTTGCATATTCCTATCCCATGTTTACAATTTCACTTTATGTATTTATGTCATAACTGCTACTTGCATTCATTCTAGACTAGTGCGTGTGTGCCCGACCATGCTAGTCTTCTACTATCATGTTGTAGCCTTGATTGATGAACCCCCTCTATTGTCCCATAGCCTATTCTTTGACTAGATGCTAGGTTTGCATTGGGATTCACTATAAAATGTGCCTTGTGAGGCGTATGCTTCGTGATGGTGTTTTTGATTAAACCCTAATCAACTAAAATCAATGTGTGGTTGGTTAGAGGAGACCCAGTTGAGGTGGTTTCTAGGTTGTGGCTGTGGTATGGAGGTCTCCTCTGCTAAGGACTCAAGCTTGTGACATGCTAGACCGAACCAAACAGTACAACCACTTGTGCCTTTGGCCCTGGCTAAGTACCCTGCGAAACCTACTAACCACTTGCTCGTAGGCTGGCCGGTTATGGTTCGATACTTTTGCCCTAGGGTGAGGCTAGCTACTTTACCTGAGGGGTAGGTTCGTTCTTGAGACCGAATGGCTTAAATGGGGAACGCCCCCGGGTGGTGTCCAGAAGTAGTAGGCGTCCTACCGCGGCGGGCACCGGCGGGGCCGGGGAAACCAAAAAAAGGGCAGGCGAAGTGGTAGGCGTAGTAGGCTAGAAAGGCCTTGTACCATATCTCCTTCGGGATGAGACGGGGCTTGTGGGGAACGTGTACACACTCTGCAGAGTTAAAACTATCATGATAGCCGTGTCCACGGTTACGGACGGGGCGAGAGGTTTTCACATGTAGTCCCACCTTTTTAATAATTAAACTTGACTAGTGTAGGCTGGGATTGGCCTGGTGCGAGGATGCACCTTCCTTTGATTATTGTTGGTAATATCTTGAGATCATGCATTCACTTAATTAAAACTTGACAACTAAAATTTGTTTAGTAATAGGTTTTGTGTAAAATAACCTTTCCTTCATCCTTTGCCTTTGCATACATTGTTAAGGATCGCTTCGGGTAGCCGTACTCATTATACCTATCGCGGATAATTTTATTATTCGTAGCAAGTCCGATCAGACCGGAGGGTCCGAACTCAGTGTCTTGAGGACTAGTTACTGTGTCCGGTCAATTGCTTGGATATCGTCATTTGAAGACTATTCTTTCTCGATGTTCTTTTTATTGTTCTTAATATTTTATAATATCAGTCTTATTGTAATAGCATATGATGCTACCTTGAAATACTCCGTTATTTTAAATAATAATGGAATGCCAGCGATGATAGCCGTTGAATTGTCCATCATGAGGTACTAGTCTGGGCTAGTATCAGATCATGGTGCCGGATTCCCTGTGGAGACGCAGGGGGTCATGACAAAGTGGTATCAGAGCCAGGTTGACCTTAGGATACCGTAGCTAGTTGGTCTTTAAACCATAAGGATTTATTTTAAATACAAAGTTTTGAAAACTTCTTTGCTACTCTCTCCTATCATCTATTCTCCATGTCTAGTACTTCTCCACCTTGTTAGGATTTCTTGCCTTCACTCTTATCTACTCATCCTCTAAAAGTTCATCTTATCCTTGTCTATTCTCCTACCTTTGAATATTATATTATTTTATTCACTCTATCCTCTCCTATATTTCAAAGCTTAGTCGATGGTCCAAATTTGTTCAAGAAGATGGAGTTAGATTGCTATCAATGTCAATAAAGGAACAAGTATGCCGAAGAAGAAAAGAACATCGTTGAAGGAGTGAAGAAAATAGAAGATTACTTGACAAAGATGAAGGATCATGACTTTCTGAAGATTAGGTGTCAGGACACGTATGAATAAATTATTTTCGTGTGGAGTATGCCGTATCAACTTTTGGTTTTCTCATTGAGATGCGGGTATTCATTAATTAGAAGTAATAAATAACTAGATATTCGGTGAGAAATTGTTTGGTGTATTGCTTGCTTTAATTTATGCAACTACGAGAAGATCAAAACAATATGGTGTAGAACCCGCCACAATAGTAAGACCGGAGGAAGATGGTGTATGAAGATCAAGACAGTGAGTGAAGATAAAGATAGGTTGAAAAAGGTTTTCACAAAAAAAAAATTTCTCCAAAATATTTGTTCTAAACAATATTTGTTTTGAAATCTCCAACACTTTATTTTCACTGTTTTGGGTTTTGCTTTCTTTTGAAAAGTATCATCAAACTTTTTCGAAAGGGAGAATTTTAAAAATAAAAATAGTTCAAAAATAAAATGTTTCCGAAAAAAGGTGTTTTTGAATAAAAATATAATAATTAAAAAAAAGAGATTTGATTTATACAAAAAAGGGCAAACTCTGCATGTTTCCATACAAAATTTTCCCTCTTTGTTTTTAAAATAGTCTAGAGATTCACTAAAGCTCCTGGAGCTGAAGCTCCTGGACCTGCTCCAAAATCGAGCGGTTCTCCACAATCCTGTAGTTCAGGTAACTCTCGGCCACAAAGCTCTCATTCCCGTTATCCCCTTCTGAAAATTTCAGCTCCAGGTCATCCCACACCTCCTTGGCATCAGTGAAAGTAGAGTAGGTGTCGAAAAGCCTATTTGACACTACGGCTAACAATCGTGCTAGGACTGCGTGGTTGGCATCCTCCCACCGGGTCTTCTCCTCACTCTGAAGTTTCTCCTTCTCCTTCGGAGGATCAGAGCTAACCCAGTAGATTTTCAACTCTGTCAACCACAGCCTAGTACGTGCCTGCCAGCATTTAAAGCTGGTGCCGTCATTGTCTCAGGCTTAACTACGTCGCTACTACTCCCCGAGGCCATAGATAAGAATATTTGATTTCTGGATTGTTGCAAAATTAGCATAATAAGCAAGATAATACAATATTCCAAACTAAGTACAGCTATAATTAAATGCAAGCCAATTGAATCATATAGCATGTATTCCTCAAATATGATCAAGAAGACATATAAATACATGATACCCTCAAAAAGATTCAATGCCGCCCATGGTAATAAAGTCAGCAAAAAGCTCAAGATTTTATTAATGAAGTTGTTCTCAGATTGCAAACAGGGGTTGCTAAATAAATTAGCCATCCAACAGAATTTGAGCAATATATATATCACAGGCTATCTAATCTGAAAAATACAGGAATGCAACCAAAGATTAGTACTGCTCAAGCTCAAAAGGTATTCACTGTTCTATGTGCAAGACAAATGAAGTTAGTGTGCATCAGAGTAATAAAAGATCAATAAAACAGTTCGGCCAGGCCCCAAACACCCTTCGGATCAAGCCGAGCAATGACTTAATCGCACACAAGACTAACTAGTGTCAAGAACAATCAACACACTAGTTCTTCAGATTAAGGAAATAAACAGGGCAGCAGTAAAAAGATCTAATCTCTTACTCCCAGGTTCTTAACCAAACACAGATAGCAAACACAGTGAAAGCTAAGAGCATAACTACTCTAGGTCTAGCAGAATCCTTAATAAACAGATTAACTAAGCCTCAAATTTATGCAATCATCATCGAATAAATTAACAGAGCCACAACACAGTGCTTCCAGATTTGGTCAAACGGCCTCTAGCTCGAAGGCTAGTCTCCCAGAAACAACCAAATCGGTCCACTGAACAAGAAGAGACGGAGAGTTCTTACAGTGCGTTGGATCCGAGCCAACGAAGCTGAGGCAAAGCGTGCAAAGCACTGTCCTAGAAATCAAATCGCCCGTGCTAAGCACCACAAGCGAAACGATCCGGAGATACGATGCCGAAATCCCTCACCGCAGCCAAAGGCCACAGGAGGAACCCGAGGAGCAGAGGAAGGAGCAGCAAGGGCACGGCGTCTACCTCGTGGCCACCGAGCACCAGATCTACGGAGAGCGGCACGGGTTCCCCTCTAGCAACCACCGCTAGCCAGCAAGCCGGCCGGAGCTCCGGCGAAAACACCGAACAGCGAGGTCGCGAGAGGAGTGAGACGAGATGGGGAAAAACCATGAAAAACTCAGAACCCAAGAGAGAGAGAGAGAGAGAGAGAGAGAGAGAGAGAGAGTTGCCGCCTCTAAAAAGGATAGAGGAGCTCACCAGCCCTCCGAGATGCCCGGCCACAACGGCCACGACGCCCCACGGAGCCCACATGCCGAGGAAGACGGCGCCACCACCCGCGCCGCTCCAACCCTAGGGTTGGGGCACGAATGGGGCGAGCACGCCTCCCCCTGCCTGCTCCTCTCTCTCTCCCTCTTATTCTCTCATGTGGGCCGGCCCAGCAAAGGGGCAAAAGCCCAACATTCCTTCCCTCGTCTGATTGTTTTTATGAGTTGGATGTATCGTTTTGTCCAACTCGAAAATAAGAACACTGGGTTCTTTGTGCAATGCCAATAGTCAAGGAAAATTCAGTGTACAGAGTGAACAAAATAAATATCATATTTAAGCGTGTAATTGTTATGTATAATTTATCGTGTTCCCTGAGTCAAATCAAATTTTAATGTACGGCGCCAACGGAAGTCAAACGTGCGCGACGTGACCACTACGCAGCACTACGGATTGGGTCGAGCGAACGCCAATGTGCTGTACTTGTTGGGCCCTCTGCGAAGTTGGAGAAGTGGAAGAACGGTATAAATTATGGTGGATTTTGTTAGAATACAGGTTCATATATTTTAGGATAATTGATTAAAACATCAAAGATCCATGTGCAGATTAATTCTTTGTTCTATGGATTGATATTAGAAAAAGAAAAAAGAATAGTGACATAATTCCTCTAAGGGATAATATAATTTTCGTCGGGATGAATTCTCCTTAGGCCGAGTTCTCCTCGAGAGATTATTCTCCGATAGGATGATTCATCCTCTCTTTATCTAAAAGATTGCCAAGTTATGGGGAGAATAATTCTCCAAAAGACTTGATAAGTTGCGGGGAGAATAATTCTTCAAAAGGCTTGGCAAGTTGAAGGAGAATCTTGGTGGATAATTCCCCTCGATAACTCTCCTTAACCTTGTCAAGTGTTTAGAGAATATATTCCTCCAAAATCTTTTCAGGTAGCTAGAGAATATATTTCAAAGCAAAAACATTCATGCGATTATAGTGTCCTTCCAATTTTTCGGGTACCACAACGCAATGGGCCCCTAGACCCAATAGAAAATGGCTGCCAGAGTTTCCAAACCCTAATTGCTACCAACACCGGCCAACGCATGTGTGGGCAGACGCCACCGCCATACCAAGGCTGAGCCTAGCTAGAATATGCCGCACCACAGCCATTCGGACGCGTGGGAGGCCGAGACCGAACCGAGCCAGGGCGTCGCATCCGTCATCATCTACAAGACGCGCACGAGGAAGCCAGAGTTGGGACAAACTGACCATCTCTGTCGCCGCCTGGTCGCGCGCGTGCGTGTGTGGGATGCCACCACCACGTCTTGCAAACGTGCGCATGCGTGTAGGCCGCCTTGCCTACTAGGTGCGACGTGTGCGTGCAGGCCATCTCAACTGCCACACCATTTGGGCACGTACACATGCGGGCACCACCATTGTGCCTCCCATGCGTGTGCGAGTACGGGCGTCGCCGTTGTCGCCGCCAAGGCGCCCATAGGCACAAGCACGTCGCCACTGCTGGGGCACGCGTGGGCCTGAGCAACGACGCCGTCGTGGAGGCGAGCGCGGGCTGTGGCCGTGTGTGTGTGAACGTGCATGAAATCATGCGTGATTACTATCATGCGATCAGCTGACCGCCACCGCTGTCGCTGCCATTGTAGGATGGTGTGTGGGATCCGGCGTCGCTGCCATATCGTGCCCTACAGGGGCCGACCGGTGTGTATTCTCGTCTTGTTGTGCCCTACAGGGACGCAACCAACGATTGATTCATAGATCCAAAACATAATTGCAAGCATTCAAATAGATTGAAAATAATATATTGGATCTAAGATGACATACAGAGAGAACGAGCATGAGAGCAGATCATGCTGATGATGTGCTATAAATTTGGAATAGTCGAACAAGATCGCCAATCACACAATCAATCACAAAACGATAGGTAACTGACAAGCAACACTTTATTAATCAATTGGTCATCTTTTACAACGTGATCTCTCTCCTGTTTATAGTGTATAGTTTCTTGACCACCAAAAAACCTAATGGGATAATTCCGTATCTATCACAATTCAGTTTTGCCCACAATACCCCTATGGTTAAAAAGTTATAATAGTTATGAACCGGTAGTGATACACTTGGGCAGCACTTCCGGATACGGGATACGTACAACCGGGTTTAAAACCGGTAGTGAAATTAGTTTGAAATCGGTAGTGCAGTGTAAGAGTCTGTTCTTAATCTAAATCTTTCCACGCTAATGGCCGGCTCATCATATCACTCTCACCTTTCTTCCTAAAGCACAGGTACATGCTTAAAGATTAGGCGATTCAGCTCTAGGCCATGCACCCTTTCATTCTGTAGTAGCTGTCCGTCGTATCCAACAGTATCTGATCATACATTAGTTAGGTAGGGACATGATCGGACTCTTAAATCTTATAATCACCAATCACTGCATGCGAATTTTATCATTGGTAGGGAAGTCACTAGGGCGGGGCCACCTGAACTAGCTTCTAGAAGGTGTGGGCCCCAACAGAGAGCACTTTAACCACAGAAGCTCCATCAAATCTTGCCCAAACCTACCGAAAATGACACTTGAGAATTCTGGCATGAGGCATGTGTTTGGTATGCCTTATACATTTCAGTTTATCGTAGCGTAGTGTTTTACTGTATTAAAATTTATTTTTTTATATAGTCTATTTGATGTAATGATTTGTAATGATTTTTCTCAGGTTTTTAGTAGTCCTCTTAAAGATGGTAAAGCTATTTTTTACTTATTTTTTACAATTTTTAAACCTTTTTTATAAACTCTCAAATTTTGCTACAGTAAAACGATACACTACGCTAAGCTGAAATGTATAAGGCCATAGTGTGGTCATAAGCAAATAATGCATAGGAGCCACTGTTGTATGTAGTATGTTCAATTGCTCAGTAGCTTGAGTGGTCAGTCCTGCTCATCCAAAGGACCAAAATGGAACAACCTGAGTGGTGTGTCAATGTGTTACCAACCACCAGGTACCAGTACCACCGCCCGATGTAAGCCAGCCATCGCCATCGCCATCCAGATGCTGTTTACCGAAGCACTAAATCAGTGGGAGGATTCAACATTTGGAAAATGAAAAAAAAGTTATGCATATATATTACACGGGAGTGGCTAAGTGGCAGGTGACTATCCATGCGCGTCTCACACGGGTCCAGTCGTCGGCGAACGCGCGGTGATGCGCATCGCCTGCCACTGCTAGCGACCAAAGCTGATATTATATATGGAACATTGAAATGTGTGTGGCATCATATCAATCGTGTGGTCCCGATAAATGTAAAAATCATAGGTTTGTGTTTATTTTTTGAAAAAAATTGTTTTTTAAAACTTTCGGTTTGTTGGTTAAATTTGAATGGAGTTCATGAATTGAGGAAGCGATTTTTAGGGATGAAATTGTCAAATTAAGTTGACAGTTTTTGAGGTGGCATATAGCAGCAAAACTTTGAAAGAAAGCCAGTAAGAACATTCTATTTTCTCGCACCTTCTGTAAACCAAAAGCCTTGTATAACAATTTCCCCACGTTGTTAGTTGTTCACCGGTCACTGTGCAAAAATTGTGATGAACTGATCATTCCAGGAATGGACGGCAGACAGCTTTGGGTGGAAAGTACGTGTCATGTACACGTTTGCTATTATCTGCAAGCAAACCTTTTGTTGATTCTTATGAACCTGTCCTGCTTGATTCTGATCACCCTACTATTAGGTTGACCTAAGCATAGCAACTTGGATAAAATTTTAAAATTGCATATTCACCTCCTCGGGACAGATCCTTTTCATATGTGTTCAACACCTCATACAATGCTATAGTACGCGCTAACAAGGCAACATGTTCAAATTGGCTGAGTTGAAATTAGTTGTGTGTGAGGCTGAATGAATAAGTTGGCTGAACGAATAAGGTTAAGCTGTTCTAATACACCATGGCTTGGGACGATGATGTGTTCAATGTCTATTGGGGGATCACATAGGGTGTTGCAAAGAGCTATTATTTTAAAGGCTTTGCTGCGATTTTTCTGTATCACACTCTAGATCTGGGTGATGAATGTACTGGTCAACATAATCAAGTCTGTTAATGGTTGGTCTAGAGACTATGTACCATGAACATAGTAAAAAATTGTTTGCACATAGGCTTTTCGTATATACACGGTGTACACCAACTAATAAAAATAAAAAATCTAGAAAATTTTTATGTGCTCTTCATTAATTACAATGCCCTGTTTATACTGTACATCTATAATTTTGTTTTCAGAATTTTTCATTACTTTTATTAGTTGGGGTATACGGTTCCGTGCACATAGGATATGACATATGGGTGTAAGTAATTCGAAGTAAATATAAACATTCAAAAAACCATAGGTACGTAATATTATAATATGGAAATCCTAATATTTTTTAAGTACTCATTATTGTTTTGAATCAAAATTAATCCTTTAAATTTGTAACAACTCCTTTAAGCTTCACTCAATCCAATGAAAAAAATCTGGCAATTCTTTTAAGCTTAACTAGTTTACTGACAATTTTATAATATAAAAAATGAAACGTTGCAATTTATAAACTCGATAGACGATAGGTATATTAATTTGTGCATGCATCTAAGCAGAAGTTTTGGTGCATGCATCAGCCGCGCGCGCGGCAACAGATGACAAAACATTGCTTTCTACAAACGTGCTTCGATCGGCTGATAATCAAATTAAATAGATTGTCTTTAACATGGCTTTTCCCATCAAAAAATAGACTTTGATTCTTCCACAGCAACTAGCAGCTCAACAAGTGTACATATTTCAGATTAAGTTCGATGGAGTTTTCAATAAGTGTCAATATTTGCTTTGTCTTATGATAGAACATGTGGAAAAGTACGTGGGATCTTATTGCCTCAATTAGCTAGCTATAGCCTACATTGAGGAACGCTAGCTTTTCCTATGGCAGTGGCGACAAATTAACGAGAGCGATTAATTAGTCCCTTATTTCATTAATTAGTTCTCACAAAGTCATAGTGTCACATGCTTAATTAATTTTATTTGCACTCGACAAAGATCCGACTAGCTATGTGAGTGTCAGTGTGTGTGACAGTGTGAGAGGACTACTTGACAATTGACATAGACTTGCAACCTTTTGTAGTTTTGCTTGAAGTCTCATTATGGATCAGTATACTTTCTTCAGGTTAGCTATTATATCTTCTCAGAATTAAGCCTACGTCTGGAGACGAATCAGCTGTTCATCTGACAATAATCCCACACTATTTAACATGCTATGATTGACTTTTAGGGAAGTCGACGTACACGTAGCTAGCGACTGATCAACGAGATCGAGTACATATATATATATCCAATATCTTAATTTGAAACCATCGTCGAAATTATCCATACAATTTGGCTACAAATATATGGATGTTCTCCAACAAATTAAACACTCTCTGTCATGGCTTGGACACTCTTGCACACCTTGCTAAATGATGATAGGCCCGCACAGTATCTTAGAAGAAAAACTGAGGTTGCTATATGTGTAGTAGTCTTAAGATGTCACACTCCATGGGATTGCATTGCAGTAGGTGAATCATACATTGTAATCAGCTATATATATCGTTTAATTGCCTAAAAAAACGCTGGACCAGTTTTGACACTTACATATGGCAGCAATTGGAAAACTGACCAACCTAGACAGCTAGTAGATGGCCGAAAAACTTGAGGCAACGTGTATATGTGATACGTTATCATTTGATTAATTGGAAAGGAACATCAGAGGGTTCCAAAATTCTTACCTGCAGCTGCAACAGGTCTTCGAGAGAATCGCTGAGGGATGTTAGGATTAATCTTGATTAACAAGTCCGTATGATCACCAAATTGAATTCATCTCTAATTTATATTTATCTCTAAGTTAATTGAAGTACGTCCTGATTGGAGACACCCCCTAATCTATTTGGTTTTAGCCCCCTGGGGCATATATAGTGCTATGTAGGTAGTTAAGGGCTCATGACAAACTAACATATAACATCATGTTCCGTCTAATCAAACCATGAAGAGCTCAATCACAAAAGGAATAAGAGGAGCAATTCCTGATAAAAGAAATGCTAAAGACGATTTGAGTACACAGATTGAGGAGCAATACAAAGGGCAAAGGCTCACGCCTATAGTGTAACACAACATCTACTTTTGATAACTTCTGATTAAAAATAACTAAAATCTATGTTCAAAAATTACTCCCTTTATCCAGAAATATAAGACGTATTTTGTAAGTTAGGATAAGATTTTGAACAACGATTATTTCATTAATATACCATTTGCGTGATACAAAATTAATCATAATCATATATAAGTATTTTTCAGTACAAGCCTAATTAATAGCATTAATTTTATATCAAAAAACTATGTATTAGAGTAATTGTTGGCTAAAGTTTTACAAAGTGAAACAAAAATGCGTCTTATATTTTTTTGATGGAATAATTAAAATCATCGAGGGTTAATTAACCAGGAGCTATCCTCTTGTCATTTGTTTTTGGAATGGTTCCCCCATCTCGTTCTACCAGCTGTCCCGCTGCCCACCTAAATACTCTGCCCCCTTTGCAAAAAGCCCCTCTCGTTCGTTGTTATGGAAGTACCGAGTAACCAACCAGAAGCTGTAGTGCTGTAGTGCTGTACTATCGCTTCTGATCTTGCAGCGAATAATCGTTATCGATCTATGCGAACGCTCAAGAATCCATGTACCTCCTGGTCCTGGGTCACCGCCGTCCGCCGGAATGGGATGAGGAGTTCGCCGACGTGATGGAGTTCTCCGGCAGCACCGCCGCCGGACGTGGAGCCGATGAAAACATTAGCACTTCTATCTATTTTATTTTATAGTATTATATGAGTTGGAGATTATTCTAAAAAAATTATGAGTTAAAGACAAACTCTATATGCTGACACAAATCTAGTTTCTTGTTTACATATATATTAATCTAGATATAAATCATGAAATAGATCTAACAAAAAATCAACGTTAAACATGAACGTATCATAGATACACATGCACTAGCAGGCAGCGCACGTATATCTCTTTGATAGACTCGCAAGCACAACGACTAAAAACACGTATGGTGTATCCTGACCGCTGGACTAGATGCCGGCAACGCCGGTGTTGACGTTGGGGACGACATTGCCGCTGTTGGTGTTGTCGACGACGACGTTCGGGTTGATGTTCTTATCGTCAATAACTTGTGCTGGTGAAGACACCACCGTAGATCGAGGTGGAGAAGCGTGTTGTGAAGGCAAGCAGTCGCGCTGGAGAAGGGCTAGAGCATTGCGGTTCCGAAGACATTACTCTTCCGGTTGACAGTGCACGCCGGCACATAGGATGATGTAGCATGGACAGTGGCACAGTAACAAGAGAGAAAATAGAGAGACATAACCCTTACTTAGGGGCTATGCTTTTTCTTTTTTTGTTATAATGTTATGTTTCCTTCTCTTAGGTGGTGGCCTAGACTATATTTATACGAGATGAGAGGAAGTCTCTCTCACACAATTAGCAATGTGTACTAGACACTTCCACTTTCACAAGATGGCCTCATGGGTCTTCGAGATCTATTTGGATTATCCTCTCATATTTGGGCTAAGCCCATGTATTCAAACAAGACCTCCCTTTTTGGTCGGCCCTCTCCGACACATGGCGATACCAGAGTCTTCTGGCGACGAGCGCTTCCTTTCTGAACATACTTGTTCCATGCTCTCAAGTTTCTAAGTAATACATGTCTCTCCTTCATTTTATTTATGTCACACACACACACACAAAGATGTTTGGTTCAAGAAATAGAATGAATTAGCCAACTATTTGCTTGGTTTAAAGAATGTAATGGGCTAGTACATCACCTTAATTACCACCACCACATCTAGCATATATAGTATAAAACGAGGAATAATATTATCCCAAGAAATTCATGGGATGAACCCATCAACTTTAAAATGAAGTAACTTCTCAACCCAAACAGCCCTAGCAATATAATTTAGTTAGGTGTATCATTACCATCTTAGCACCCTTTACTAGTTGCTAACCTCTCTCAGCTGAAAGGCTAATCAACAATCACCCATAAAATTTAAATCCCTTGTAAAAAAAACAAGCTAGTATTCCCATGAAAAGGCTCGAAAGCACCATGAAAGAACATGGAGGCAGGCAGCAAGACCAGCGGGGAAGAAAAGATGGAAGAGAAGGGTTGAAAAAAAAAAGAGAGAAACATTTCAAATGTGTACTTGTACATCTTTTTGTGCATCTTTGGCTAGCTAGCTAACATGAGACATGACAAGGGCTCCTGCCTTTTCCCCAACACCGAGAAGATGCTGCGGTAGTGAAGCGTCCGGAAACGAAGTAGTGGACAGAAAGAAGCTGACATAAACCGAAAAGAAAGAGAGGAAAAAAACCAAGGCCATCAAGGCATCAACGACCAACGCAGAGAGCACTACGCTACTATACCATGCGTCAAAAGGAAAGCAAGCCGTACAGGTTCAACAGATCATAGATGCACATAGAGAGATGACCAAGCGTGTTTCTTGTGAAAAAAATGCAAATTTTTTTTTATGTAAATTTGGCTTTGTGGGATTACCGCAATTTTGTATAAACTACCAACTAAGTCACTTGAAATCATATGTCATGACACAGTGTTCTACGCTAAAGATAGAAAATTGGCGAGTTAAATTTCACCCTTTTTTCAACCGAGAGATGAGCTAAACTCAGATGACAGAGGTAGTTACCGAATTGGAAGAGGGAAGAGAGCAGACTTCCTCATGATCAAAATCACAAAGCTAGCTCTGAACATGCAAGAACATATAGATTAATTTCAGTATATTCTCACTCTTATGATCTAGTCAGAGTTCTTGACGTCTGAGAAGCTGCAGTGTCTCTCTAATCCCTAATCCCTGTACCATCGACGACGATCCCTCGAGCGAAGACGCACTAGCCAATCTAAAAGTCTAAACACTCCTGAGCTCGTCAGCTACAAGGAGGAAGAAGAAGCGCCGGCGCCGGCGCAGCTGCAGCTGCACCCCTCGCCGCCGCGCAGCCCCAGGCGGTTCAAGCACAGGCATATCCCCTCCCTCTCCGTGTAGCTCGCGCTAGCAATGCCGATGCCAAAGGTCGTCGAGCTAGGCGCGTGCGCCGCCGTCGCGTCGTTTGTCCCTTGTGTGATTTCTTGCGCCGGCGGCGAGGACGGGTGGCATGGCGGGCTTATGGACAGGTTGAGGTCGAGGTCGATGTCTCCGTGCCCGCGGTGGCTGGCCGGCGGCGGCGCGGACGCGGACGCGGAGGCGGAGGCGCTGTCCTCGTCGCTGGTGTGGCCGCTCGCCTCCGGCGAGCAGCTGGAGCCGGCGAGGTGGTGGTGCGCGGCGGCGGGAATGGCATTGAGCGGGCGGTGCGTCTGCGGGTCGACGCCGCGGGCGTGGAGCTTGCGCTTGATGTGCGTGTTCCAGTAGTTTTTGATCTCGTTGTCCGTCCGCCCCGGCAGCCTCCCGGCGATCAGCGACCACCTGCATATGTGCATCAACGACAACATATAAATTAATAAATATATAATCCCTAGCTAATACATCTTGCTAATCCAAATTAAGCTGATGAATTAAGGGATTAATGATTAATGAATCACTACTTGTTTCCGAGCAGCTCGTGGAGCTTGATGATGAGCTCGTCCTCCTCCTCGGTGAAGTTGCCGCGCTTCAGGTCCGGCCTCAGGTAGTTGATCCACCGCAGCCGGCAGCTCTTTCCGCACCGCTGCAACCCTACGTATTTACGCAGCCACACACGCACACACCATCACTCATCGCCGCCGTCGTCCCCCTCCGCCGCCGCCGCCATAGACGATGGTAGAGTAAGCAGTTGTTCGTACCTGCAGCTCTGGGGAGCGACCTCCAGCATCCTTCGCCATGGGCGCGGATGTAGGCGATGAGCCGCTGGTCCTCCTCCTTGGTCCAGGCGCCCTTGTTGGTGTGCGCCTTCTCGCAGCACGGCGACCTCCCCATCGCCGCCGACCCACTCCACAGTACTCCACACCACTCCACTCAGCAGGCACTCAGCTACGTACGTACCTAGACACACGTATGGGATCGATACAGGAGATCGAGCTACTGAGCCAGCTCCGGCTTAATTCGGTTTCTTTGAGCTGCAGCTGCTGCTTGTGCGCGAGCTTTGGGGTGAGAGAAAGAGAGAGCACAGGTGAGCAGCTGAGCTGAGCTGATGGAACAGAGAGGAGAGGGGGAAGAGCACTGGGGTTTATATGGGATTGGGAGGGGATCGAGGGGGGGTAGAGCGAGCCGGATCGCTCCGAGACATTTGACCGAGTTGGTGTGATGTGAGGAGAGACAGAGAGAGGGCGAGTGGTTGCCGAGCCGTAGGGATGGATTTGGTAGGTAGGTAGGTATGCCTCCTATCTTGTCGATCCCATGCCCCTAATCTCTAATCAGTAATCACCCCCGCCTTTTCCTTGTTTTTGGTTGGTGTTAATTAATTTGCTTGGTCCACATTGGGTGCACATACCCAAGCTTGAGTTGATGCATGTACGGACCGGATTACGGGAGCCCAGTCATTCCCGGCCCATGGGTCCAGCTGGCCGGTACTCCCTCCGTCCCAAAATAAGTGTTCTTCTAGACCTTATAATTTGTTCCATAATAAGTGATCTTCTAACTCTAGATTTCTCTTCCACCACTATAAATATCCGTAGATTCCTCTCCCACCACTATAAAATACCTCTATATTCCCCTCCCACACTATAAAATATTCTAAATTCCTTACTTCATACACCCTTCCTTAGTTTTTTCAAAACAACCTTAAAACACACTTATTATGGGATGGAGGTAATAGCATTTATGTGATTCAATTCATATATGCGAGGTAAATTAGTTGTGCTTAAGTTTGTAAGTTAAATTAATTGTAGTCTATGTACATATTTATTGTTCTAGACTACTCCATGTTTGGAAATATAAAATATAGTGCTCGGAGTATGTTTCTCCTTCAAATTATCTAATCACTAGTAGATATAGCAACGAATAAGAGACAATGAAATCACATGTGTAAGTGATTCCACTATATATTTTATCAATTATAAATGCTTTACGCTTGGATCATGTAAGCGTGACAAAATTGACAATGCTAATAATATGTTTGGTATATATCGTCTCTTCAATTTTTTCGGCTTATCTTTTTCTCGCTAGCTTAGCGGGTGGGGCGTTTTCTATAAGATAAGTTGAGCACGTACGTACTGTACCATGTAGCAAATGCCTTTTCGTGTGCATACTGTAGCAAATGTGCAATGTCTTTTCGTGTGTCTATTTGTGGGAGAGAGCATATGTATATGCCTTTTCCTGTGTGATTGTTGGAGAAAGAAAAAAATTTAACAAACAACGGTGTTAGGAATAAAAGCGATTAACTGATTAAGAACCATAACTCACTTCATCCATCGGGTGAGCTACTCGCCCGTGTATATAGACTGTGGAAGCCGGCTTCTTATTGTTTATAAAACATGCCCGGAGAAAAGGGAAGAATCGATCCCATGGCATGCATGCCTAATTAACATAGACTTGCATGCCTGCATAGGAATTCGCAGCCCCCGAGAGCGTTAATTAGCATGTTAAGAGTATCTCCAATGATGCAGCTAGCTACTAGCTATAAACAAGTGTCATGTCATCTAGAAAAAACATATAGTTAGCTTCTCCAACGAAACTAGCTATAACATTGATTATAATATTGAATATGGGCAGGGGCGGATCTAGCACCGGGTCAAGTGGTACGCTATCTATAACAATGGAGCCCCCCACCTATAATTTTTAGTGTAAAATAGAAAGGGAGAAGGGGCTAAACTTTAGAATTGGGCTTTGAGCAAAGCTTCAGCCTCTCCTATTATTTTTGGCTGCGTCCGCCCTGAATATGGGTTTACATGTAATAGATAGTAGGTGCATTGGAATCAGCTATAGACTAGTTGCAGGTAGCTAGCACACCCTCCTTTCTCTTCTCCACATAAGCAAAAGACCGACTTGAAATCTTTATAGCTAGCTGATATTGTATTATTGGAGATGCTCTAATTAGTTAATTCAGGGTGTTTGGTAGCTCCTAATCACCTTCCCCCGCGCGCGCCCGTCCTTCCTTTGGGCAGCACACACCTACCGGATTGGAGCATATGCATGTATGCAGGATTCATGCGACCGGAAAGCCGCGAAACAATGCAAGAAACAGTGTGCTTTGCCCCACCGGAGCTGGGGTGTTGCCGTGCAGAGGCCAATGAATCCTGAACAATGTTCAACGACGCCCCCTGAAGAAATGGTCAGCCTACTAGCTAGGCAATAGCTAGCTACTAGCTAGTACTGTTGTATGATAGATTATTCGTATTGTTGTTTCCTTTCTGGATGTGATTAATATAGAAAAAATTGGTTGAATAATATATATTTAAATATAAATTGGGAATCTATACGGCATACGGGGTAAATTACAAAAATGATCTACTTTCCGCCACCCGGGACGTCGAATATCGGCTTCCACCACGCCGCGCGGATCTGTGCTTCCGCCACGGGCATGGCTTCCGCCACCCAGGCGGAGGAAACACAGCTTCGCCTCCCGGTGGCGGAAGCCACCGCCTACCACTGTGGCTTCATGGCGGCGCAGCTCACTTACTGCCACAGCTCGTCCCGCCGCCGCGATTCCCGCCTCGAATCTGCGTGCCGATTTATTAAAGTGCGTGCGAATTATTGCGGCCGGCATTGCGCTGGTCGGTCGCTGCGACGTCATTTCATGTCTCGTGATTAGCTGTTAAACATGCGTTTAATTTATTAAAAAGGTAATTAGCTATTAATAAATTGCATGCTTAGGTTGATTTAATCACGCACGCACGGCTATATAAGGAGGAGTTGGCTCAGTTGTGTGCCGACGGTGCTCATTCCTCCGCAAACCATTTCGCTGCCTGGTGCTTAACTTGCTGCTCGTTGCTCAACTTCCTGCTGCTCGGTGCTAAGCTTCGCCGCTTCGGTGCTCATCTTCTCGCTTTCGGTGCTCGGCTGCTTTGCTTTCGGTGCTCATCTTGTTTGCTTTCGGTGCTCGATTGTTTGCTTGATACTCACATACGTTTGTGCTGGTAGCGTTTTCTCACTGTCTTCATCAAGGTGATTTTTTTTACTTTGTACCGTTTGAATATAGATGAAGACATAGTTTGAAAACTTTCATTCATTATTTCATGTGCTTGAATGCGCAGTGTTGGTACCTCGTGAGCGCATCGCTTGTTCGACATATTATTACTAGGTATGCATTTTAATAAACTCGCGTTAGTGGACTTGTATATTCTTGTAGAATGAAATATAGATTAATGTAGATTTTGTAAGCGGTGAAATGTAGCATTACGTCGTAGATGTAATGACTATAATCTTGACTAATTTATAACGGTGGTAAGAAAACAATAACGGGACCGTGCATGTACCATTTAAAGTAAGTTAAATTTAAAATAAATACAATATTTGCGGTGCTAAGAAAACATCAACGCAGATTTGTAAATGTAACATTTGAAGTGAGTTGAATTTGAAAAAAATATAATTATTTTACAATGCTTATATGTTCATAGTTTGTTATAGAGGTAAAAACTATTACGATCAAATATGCATGTGATATTAACTCGTACCTACTCAAAGTATGTTATGCTTTATGTTTAATAAAGTGAGGTAGTTATTTAGCGTAAGTAAAAAATAGTTGTCCACAGACAAAACATTATTTCAAGCACGCCGTTGCTACCTCACGAGTATCTTTATCCATTAGCGACATTATTAGAAGGTATGCATTTTAATAAACATTGCTAGTAGACTTATATAATGTAGTACAAGCAACTATTGATCAATTGACGGGAATGTTTTATTAATTCGTACAACACATATTATAGAACAACAGTTTTAATTTCATGTTAGAAATAAGTGAAATGGTAATATTGCCATGACTAAATATGTAGAATTTGTATGGAATAATGACTAATTATATATTAATTATAACCGAGATAACATAGTGTTCAGGCGAAAGGTAGACATGTCATATTAATTAGTTAGTGTGATATCAATATTTGTTACGTTGTATGCATACGTAATTAAAATAGTTAGTGAATTAATTTGTTATCAATATTAAATTGTTGTTTAATTATTTAGTTCATTAAAGTTAGTTAGTTAATAATGGTACTTATGAAATTTGACAAATAAACATTATTTATGTCTTGTAGGCGTTGTTTAGGGTGTAAATAAAAATGATATATTCAATTAAAAATCCAAAAAAATAATAGAAAGTCTACAGAACAATTGTAGACTGGCGGAATAAAAATAACAATTCTTGTGGAAGGTGTTTGCATGTGCTGTTTGTGTGAAAATATTAAAATTTATAGTATTGAATACTGAGCTTACATATATAGGCAGTGACATTTTTAAATGACACATGGACAGATCTTTATGGCAACAACGTTGCATATTTTCTATGGGGATGCTCCAACACAAGTGCGAGGTGCTTTTGTTAGCATGCACGCTTGCATGCATACACAAGCCGCAATAGATCTTCCTATAGGACCTAAAGACTTAATAGGGGTGGTTGCGGAACACTTGGCATAGATCGTGAAACTTGAAAGTGCGCCTCAGGTGATTCGGCCCGTTCGTCCCGAACACTTCGCATGTAGTATGCAACCTGTGGGAGCTTGGAACCGATGTTCGTGGGACTTGTATGTTGCAAAGTCTGTTGAGGAAGCGTTCGAGATTGGTGTGTCGCTGAAGTGGTACCACGAGAGGAGGAGGCACAAGTGAATCATCAATGGTCAGAGAGTCTGCTACATGTGTTTCCGATGTACAGTGCAGATTGGGGAGTCATCGCAAGGTCCAATCGCGAAGTAGAGGAGAGGGTTGGAGGACATGAAAGGGTTGTCGAAGCGGAGGAGATTGATGTCGCGGTCATGGAAGATGATGAGGTCGACGTGGCGGGAGAAGGTGAGGATGATGGTGAGGATGATGCAGGGCTGCAATCGCGTGCTTTTCGTGAAATAGAAGCGGTGACTGCGTTATGCTGATTTCTCCCAGATATCTAGGCGGGGATATGAGCATAACGATATACAAGTAGGACAAAGTTTTGGAAGTAAGCGGGGCGCAACACTTCATTTCAATTTCGCCATCACCACCCGTCGTGAGCACAAAGTGCTCTTGTGCAGGCAGACGTCTATGTGGTTGGGTGTAAAAAGAGGAGTGCTCGTGCAGTGTATGCGCCCATAGACCAAAGAATGATCAATACTTCATTATCTCACGTACGAACCGCACACTTGTAACGCGGAGGGTGTCCTAAACATGAGTAAGGTCATGGATGCCAGGTATATAGCCCAAACACTCCTTAGCATAGTGGAGTCAGACATCAAACTAGCACCAAACACCATAATTGCGGAGATCAGAGCGAGCAGGATGGTAATCCCATACCACCTTGCTTGGCGGGCAAAACAAAAGGCGCTAACGATGATATTTGGGGGATTCAAGGACTCCTATAACTGGGCTCCCCGTTTGTTGCGGCAGATAGCATTGACCAACCCAGGCACTGAATGGGGAATTGACCAATGACCGTGGAGTGGCGATGGCTCCTATTCTGAAGGTCATATGTACCTGTTGAGACTTTGTTGGGCATTTGCTCCGTGCATAGAAGCATTTAGGTATTGCCGGCCAGTGATTTGCGTCGACGGTACATTCCTAAAGGGGAGGTACCGCGGGACGCTTTTGACCGCGCTAGCCGCCGATGGAAACAATCAGATATTACCCGTTGCCTTCGCCATTGTCGAGAGTGAGAACAATGACAGCTGGCTTTGGTTCCTGCGGTTCGTGAAGAATGCGGTGGTCAGGGATAGAACCGGTGCTTGTGTCGTATCGGATCGTGGGTTGGGTATATTGCATGCCTTTGGATGTTACGAAGGAGGTCATGACCCGGCTTGTGCTTGGCACGATGTTCAATCGAGGTGGTGCATGCGACACCTTGGTGCAAATTTGTACACTTGCATTTGAAGCCGCACGATGGTCAAGAAGTTTAAGACAATGTGCTTGCGAACCAAATCGTAAGTTCCAAGCAATTTATAGGGACTGAACCAACGCACACAAAGGCTTGTCGCCGATCGGGAGCGGGAGGCCATGCAGATGGTTGGAGGGAAGGAGGCTGCATGCGTCGGAACACAACGTTACAAGATGGATCGCGGGTAAACCGGCGGAGAAGTGGGCACTAGCGCCGCGATCTTGTGGCGCTTCGGTAAGTAGTGCCACTTGATCACACCCTTTATGTACGAATGTTATACTAATGAAACGTACGTGTCATTTTGTAGGTATAAGGTAATGACGACTAATATCGCCGAGTCGTACAACAACGTGCTTCGAGGAGTTCGTGCTCTCCCGATATGCTCAATCATAGAGCTTACTTTCTATCGGACCATGGAGTACTTTCGATACCGTGCTATCAGCGAGCAATCGGCGTGCATGTTTTCTCCACGCGTCGAAGCGCTCATCGAGCAAAGACGATTGAAGGCTCAATTCCATGTAACCCAACTATATGATAGGGCCACCAACGAATTCAAAGTAAGCTGCCGAAGGAAACACGTGTCGGGGTTTAGCGCGGGTGACACCGTGCAAACTTGCTACATTGGGAGTTACGAAGCAGTTTGCTCATGCAACAAGCCACGATTGGAGCATATCCCATGCTCCCACGTGCTGGCTGCCTGCCGTCAGCTTGGTGGCAACAATGGCCTCCAATTCGTGTCCCCGTACTATACAATGCAAGCAATCCGCGACACATGGAGGCCGAAATTTAACTAACCGGTGATCGAAGTTATAGAAAAATGGAGGCACCCTGTACATGGCTACCGTTTCCAGCTACCAAGCGAGACACACCGGGAAGGCCACCCTCTGCACGATTAGTGGGTGACATGGATGAATCACAATCCGGGGGTGGTTTAAGGCTTTGTGCTAGATGCAGGCAGCCTGGACATGACCGTCGCAGATGCCCAAACTAGACGGACACTAGCTCATGTATTTCCCAACTGAAAGTTGTGTATCTGTACACCCTTGTAGTAATGTATTCTAATATGGTCACCGTTAATATATTGCTTGTTGTATTACGTTCAATGTGGTTACAAGTCGTATTTGTATTCCGTTAAGTTCACACAGGTTATAAGATGGAACTTAGGAGTTGTTCAAGGAGGCCATCGATAGTAAGCACGAGGGCAAGAAAAATGATAGCCGGTGTACAGGTGACATTACATTCTATTGCTTGGAATGAATGCATATATGATTTTTACGGTAATTTGCTATTTTCGTAGCTACGACCCTTTCGTCTGAGGGGATCCAGGCTCCTTAAAAGGCTCGATGGGAGATTTCGTGTACCTCTGGCGCCTTGTGGATTGCTCCCTTTGCATTGCTCATGGATGGGGCAAACTTGCGGTGGAGTGAGGACGCCTCTGCCGCATCTGCGATCTGAACTTTTAAGCGCACTTGCAGACGGATGGCGTCACGAGACACATACTTTTCACTTTCCGTGTGGGGAGATGGCGATCACGTTGCGAGATGTCGCAATGATTCTGGTCTTCCCATTGAGGGTCGTCCATTTGTTGTTATCAAGCGAACGGCTTGAATGGCAACGATACATAGAAAACAGTGCGAAACAATCTATTATTGAATCTATTGCACAATTAACCATTTCTATTTGTACACTTACAACAAGGAAACAAAACTACGTGTTCGGCGCTGAATACGGTGCGAAGAGTGACGAGGGTGTCATTTTCGTGGTGAAAGCATTGGGCGAGTATGGGGATTGCCCGAAGAGGCCGACATTGAGACCGTGAGCATGGCACTACTGAAGTATACCTACTTCTATTGCTTGGAAGTGTTATGTTCACGCACACAAATGGAGATTCCGTTGGTGCGCATCTTGTGTGGGTTGCTTTCGCCACTTCGCGTCGATGCTCTTCACGGAACCACCGGATGCCTTCACTGGGGCTCGCTATTCTTGCCGACACATACCGCACTTTGTGCGAGGCATGTCGGAGGACAATGGATACTTCGATCATGGCGGGTTGTCCCATGTCTTGCTCTGATTGTGGTCATGGTTCTACCCCATGCTTGACCGCGCGTTAAGCACGCGTACTACCCGGTGGGCGTTCCCGGCGATATGCACGAGTTGGGCGCCCACACTTGGATATAAATATATGCATGCCACACCGTTGGGCGCAAGAGGTTGATCACGGGTCCTACATGCGGTCGTTCTTGACTGGATTTTATCACTGAAAATGATGTCTGTTGGGACCCGTTCTCTCCATATGTTATGCATGAAATAGCACAAGGAGGGCGCATCTCGGCAGCTTGCTTAAGCAAAGAAAGCGTCTTGGTTGACGAAATGTCATCTGTTATGCATGAACGCGTCGAGGTGTACTCACCGGGCGTGTTTTGCGCCAATTTGGATACCGTCAACTAGTCCTGTTCCTCCACCACGAGGCGCGATCGCTCGCATGGGTATGCTTTCTATCAACCACGTTTATTTACACTCCTCATATTTTATTTTTGTTCGTACTAACCAAGTGACTATTTATTATTTCAGAGGACCGCCGAGGACACAACCCTAATTGACGGTGCAAAACGCGTCACACATCGCTCATTGGATGGAGGCGACCCTTTGTGGATGTAGTCGTGCTGTTGGACCTTACAATCCATCGACTACAATGCCTATTATGATTGGTACATGCCGAGGACAAGATGTCATCTTTTAAATCGACCGGTAGCGGCGAAGAAGAACAACCGTCTGACGACTCATCGTGGCGAACGAGTTCACCGCCTGATGCGTGTGATTGCTTAAATGTCTTATGATATGTTACTGCGTTAATGTATTACGTACCTAACGGTTGTTAAATGTTTCAATACGAGACACGAAAGCGCGTCGTGCAAGGCGAGGCGGACTTTCGATGACTCAAGCGGAGCGGCGGGGATCGCGATGCGAATCCCTTCGTAGTTTAATCCGAAGGGCGAGGCGACCGTATCGCGATCCGCATTCACAGGCGGTCGGAGGTCGCGAACCAATATAAATAGAAGGGACAGAGACAGGTCCGAGACTGTCGATGCGCACGAGCCTCTCTCAGAACGTTCCGCCCCACCAATGAGGACAATGTCCATGGAGAGGCAGCCTGGACATGTTCCGTTTCGGTCCCCTCCCGATCTGGCAAGAGCTTCGACATCGGCCCATGATATAGGTACCCACCAACATTCAGCTTTTACACCGTTTGCATCCCCACCGGTGTACGGGTCACCCCATGGGCTGGATATTAATCGTCAACCAACTCAATCGGTCGGGAGGGAAGAAGACATGCACAGCACGCAGCAATCTTTTGGGTATAGGGGCGATGCACCCACGCAAACCATGGCTGATTGGGAAAATGAGAACAACGCGTGGCAACAAATGTTTGGGTCGGCCGTAGCATTCACTGATTTGTTGAATACGGTTGCTACACCCCATCCACCTGTCCCGCAACCAGATCAGCCAGTCGGGTCGAGTTGGCACATCTGAACACCGCTCCACCACCGCGTGAGGATGCATATGCTAGTTGGAATGTATATAGTGGGCAATCCTATCAATTTGGCACCACTCCTCAGGTGGCAGACCAGCCCATGCCGCATCTGCCTACACGGTTTGGACCGTCACAAGCTGCGGGGATGCGTCAAACACGACCTCCTTTTCATTGGACACCCGAAGATTTCACAAGAAGAAGGGGGCCGCAATAAAAGTTACAAAATGCGTCATTAACATTTTGTTTTCTTTGGTTTTGAAAGTTTTGCATTCTTTCTTAACTAATTGTATAGAAGCCAACATTTGTAATGGTCAAATATATTTATACACCACGATCATATATTTTTGTTGAATTTATTGAGCGTCAATTTTATCTTTGTTTTTTCGACCTATCTGAAATGAAAATGAAATTGCTATGACCGATCGAAGTCACAAAAACATAAGGTCACAAATTTCATGCATTTACCATTATGAAATTACGGGCACTAATTGCATTTACCATCGTAGTACGATGGCGAACAACGTTCAGCAATGCATGGATTAGGCCAAGTTGGTGGGAATCGTCCGGGCGGAGGCCGGGCCCATACCCTTCGGAGGACCTTCCGATCAAATGAAACAGGACTACCGCATGCGATCAACCATCTGCGGCCCGCCCTCACATCCATCGGGTCGCCCAAGTGTGCATGTGGAATTGATGCGATGGTGCGTAGACATTCGATAGGCGATGTCTGGTTGGACGGACGGAGATTCTCCGATGTCCTCTATCTGCGATGAGTTTACTTACATTCATATATAACGAATTGATTTTCGTAGGTAACCTAACCTTGTATCCTTTGCAAAACAGATAAGCGATTGTCGTATGACATCATGGATGGATGATCCTTTTCCAATGGCAGCGGATGCATACATCACGGTTCTCCACGCAAGGATCGCGAGATCTCGAACAACGTCTCGAAATGACAAAACGTACACTAGAGATGCAAGTCCGCATGGGCAACTTGTGCCTTGCATGTCGGGCGTCGTGTGTAAACCGCCGCACCCACATGTTACGTACTTTTATGTTCCCTAAATCATGCATGCCCTTTGTTTATATATGTCATGCTATTGTGCCGTGTGTTTTTTCGTCTTCGGTAATGTAGGCATGCGAGCATCGGACTCGTGTTTGTACCATGTGATATGTTGCCGCAACACGTCGCCAAAGTGCCCTATCGTCTATCGACTTCAACCCGCCTTTGTCAAAGTGTCTTATAGTCTGCGCGACGGACTCATCGGCGGTAAAGTGTCGTACTCTGTGCGACGCGACCGATCACCGCTAATCTCGACTACAATGTTGAAGTGATCTATCATTTGAAAAGTTCTGCGGTGACACATCACATCATGCGAATCGTGGTCGGTAGCCTGTTGAAGTGATCTATCACGCAAAGGTCTGCATGACACATTAAATCATCTTGAGCTGTGCGGTCCAAATGTCCTGTTGAAGTGACCTATCAACGCAAAGTCTTTGCGTGATGATTAAATCAGCTCGAGCAGTGCGTTCGTATGTCTTATTCAATTCGACCACGTTGCGCAATATCACCTATTTAAACCCAAGCGGTCTCACTCGAACAACACCACCAACAAGAGCATTCTAAGCACTTCACCGCAAATCTCTCGGGATCAAGACAGCCATATGGAGTTCCCATCGCCACCAAGGAGTCTCTCCACGAATCCGTCCCACAAGGTGTTCACCGCCCATGTGTCTATCTTGGCGATCTTTGCGTTTGAGGTTGTCCCAAGCCATGGGCTATACTTACGGAGAAGGTATTGAAAGTCGCAAATTATCGTCTGACCGAATCTATCTTGAGATGGAGAGGAGGGCAAAGTACCACATAAGTTACTTCTTACTTATTTATTCCCTAACGAACATATACACGCACATACTAACCTCATTCTTTGTAGCCTCCATTATGCGAGTTTGTGCAATTTTTGGACGCGGAGCGACTCCCCAAATGGAGCGGCAGATCACGTGAGGCGCGGCCGACCCGCAGGCAGAGCCGATTTAGCGGTGGCAAGACGCCTCGGGAAGAAAGAAACAAGCGTCGAGAGAAGAGTTTCGAACTGTGCGAGGTGACCGACGGCGCGCCAGTTCAATGGCGTGAGGTAGACCGTGCGAGAAAGCGAGAGGGCTGCTAGAGCCGAGGATGCGAGACCTAGCTGCACCCATAGAGTATGGTTATCGTTTATGACAACTATGTTTTAAATCTCCTAAGGCATGTAGGTTTAGATATGATGCACTACTACGGTGGATTGTCTTATGCATCACGCGTGCCATTGCTTGTATGTTGTAATCTGAATTTTTATTATTTAATCTCCGGTTCTCTAGATTAACAAGTTAAATGAATCATGCTTCCGCCATCCGGAATGGCTTAAGCCGTGCCACGACCGTGCTAACTACATCGGATTCCGCTTCGGCTGCTGCGTTGAATTGCGTGCCCTACTGCGGTATGCACCATTGAACCGTGTTCTGATTATCCCGATTCGGCTCATGCAAATCATTCATGGGTGGCGTGAGTGCAAAAAACGCCTGACGGAAGCCGCTTATATTTTCCGCAATTCCGTCGAATGTCGCATACTTTCGCAATTTTCATTTAAATGTGTATTAATCAACCAATTTTTCCTAAAATATATGGTCTATGCAAATAAAAAATTATAGTTCGAACAAAAATTGATGCGAAATAAACTATCAACGAGCATCGATGTACATAAAATAATACAACATCATCTAATCACGTTTACAACGGCCGAGGGAAAAATTTATTAAATATCCGAAAAAAATTTCAATATTTCTCTTGGTTTGATGCCGCTTGTGGAGATTCGGCTCATGCTGTATATTGGGAGGACCGCTTTGGCGGCGTGGCGGCAGCGGAGCGCTTCCGCCGTCTTGAGGTGGCAAAGCCATCGGCTTTAGCCACCCGGCGTGTCGGAAGCCACCCGGGATGGCGGAAGCCGGCTCTAGCCGTCCCATGTGGCGGAAACAGCGCATATTTCGTGTATATTCCTCCCCTGTGGCATAGATTCCCAATTTATATTTATATATATATATTATTAAACCAATTTTTCCGATTAATATATCGTTCTATGATTTTTTTAGTGTGCTGTTGATTCATGTTTCTAACGTGAGCTCGATCGTGTTCTCCGACCGGCTTAATTAAATTTATGTTACAATATAGCTGGCATATAGCAGATGTATACCTTTGCAACGGTATAGGTGTGGAACACCGTGTGAAATACTTGTAAAAATACCGCGTGAAACGGCACCACGTACGTTGTACCATTGCTATATGATATAATTTCAGTTCAATATTCTGTATATTTAGAGACTAGCTCTCGGTTACTATATAATATCACTCAAACAGAGTCTATATGTGTTAGACAGTTTCTAGATTTGGATGTATTCTATCGATCTCAGTGGATCTCTATAGTTGGAGAACTTCTCTTCTATCTCTATATCTTTTTAATAAGAGAGACCATTGGATATGATGAATATATAGAAAAAGAACAATTAATGGTTTTAAAAAGAAAAAAATAGATGGCATGAATGTCTCATGTAGCTAGGAGAAGCTGATGATCGATGTATGTTTTCTATTCTTTTTTTTGTTTCACGAGCATCTGGATGTTTGTCGAAGAGAAATCAGGCTGGGGATCGAGAAGAGGATCCTGGCCATTATGAAAGTTGGCCTACGGTAGCTGGACATTAATTGGTGAGAAGTACTAGTAACTGTGACACTAGGATGCTTCTGGCACGTAGTACTGGTGCTATACCGTGCAGCAGTGCTAGCTGAGCTGCTGTGCCTGCCAGGTTCATGGCCGGGTGCTCTTGTGATTGAATGCACACACTGAGTATCAACTACCAGCAGTCTGAGCAGTATATGTTTGTTGTGTCTTCACGCAGATGTGAGTGAGCATGCTGCTCCAGTTTAGCCAGCCCAGCCATGCAAAACAAGCTGACGAAGATCCTCCGCAGTTACTGTCCTATGCAGCTGAGTCTTTGACATAAATGTTTAGACTCACATGCTAGTGATCACAGTAGAGTGCAATAACTGCAGATGATCTAGATCCAAAACAAACCAGAGAGAAGCTTCAGTTATTGCACCTACCTTCAAACTGGATGGAGCTAGCTAGCCGTTCTCCTGCAGTCAAGGTTCCTACGCCAGCAGCAGCAATACTGGTCAGTAGTAGTTATCCTTTGTTGGTACGCATAGTAAATATATGGAGTATACGCTTGCTACCGTGTTGTTTTATCCTAGTCGGTTGGCATAATAAATGTATATACGTTTATACTGCAGTTATTTGCCGTACAACAGCGTGCAGTACGTACAACACCTTGAGGTGGTGTGCTTTTCCCAGTACTCCCTTCCGTTTCACTGTACCATGATCCTATTTGGTTTGCGGTACTGATTCAGTTTATAAATTTTATCTTTTTATAAAGACCATTCACATATTATAATACTTTTTTATGACTTTGCGCGGTTTCTTAAAGATCTTAAAAAAAAATTTAAATGAACATACTTTTTAGCCTTTCAAGTCTCTTTTCTCAAGCCTTTCTCAATTAAAACCAAAACCAAACCACATCCGCAAATCAAATAGGATCTATGTCCATGTCCATCATTGCGCATAGATTAAAAAACACAAACTCAAGTGAAAAGGTGCATTTAGATGACAATGCCACCTCCAATTAATGAATTTGGTTGACTACATGCATGAACTTGATTGTCTGCATGCATTTAAGTTTCATTGGAAAAAATAGTTTGATCAACTTTAACATTAAAATAGATTATAAAAGATACTTTGATTAACATAATAGACAAACAATTTGAAATGTATACTCTCGAAGCCATGGACGAATATAGTGAAAAGGCTAAGTATCTTTGAGCACGAAAGAATGGCTAAAATTTGTTTCGAGAGCTTTAGGAAGCCACCTTACTTGATGCATTCATAGAAGTCTTGAAGACCCTAAAGTAGTGTTTGGATTGAAAAAAAAGAGAGAGAGATGGTTGTGGGATTTTGTTAGCGGTTTGGAAACAGGTTCTTAGTGACGAGCTTATATATTGGATTAGGGACAATCGATCTTTCCGGCCGATGGAATAATTGAGAGGTGTCATGGTACCTGGTGAAAAGTGTAGTGGCTTCTAAATGTTGGCAATTCTTTTATGGTTGTATGAAACCTCTATGCCAGAGGAAAAGGGAGAAGGACTCGGTTGACTCATAGTCAAAAGCTCCGCCTACAGAACACTAAGCCTTAGTTAGAACAGTGATATTTAACAAAATAATTAAGTCGATCAAATTCTCGATGGTTCTTGCGCCACGGTTCAAATAAATTCGAAATTGCAGACTCTTGCAGTACGTCAAGGTTCTCGTGCCAGCAGTAGTACTTGGTACAGTAAATATTGTGTACGTATGGTATAGATTGCATGTTGTTGCTGCATCGAACTGCACAACTGCCGTAGAACAGTGCAGTGCTGCGACATAAATTCGGCAATATGGTTCCACTGAACAAGAGTCACTGTTATATATATTTAACAAGGCAAATTAAACAGCACAACTCTGAAGCTTGAACTACTGTACTAGCTACGTACCACTGCATGAAAGATCATTGGTCTCTTCAACTTATTTTCTTAAACTTATCATTTTACGTACTTATTTTTAATAAAAAAAACCAAACGCATTAGCTTCTAGAGTCTGTTCTTCTTCTTTTTTCCCTCAAGACTGCACCTCAAATCTATATATAAATAGAAAATCAAACTGAGGGTGGACCAGACTTTCCAAACTATCTCAAGAAGCTCTCAAGATTTAGCTTAAAGTAAGGAAATAAACAAAGAAGACAAGCTGAAGAACAACCCCCTAATTAATTCGGTTTAATTTGTTATTTCATAGCCGCCTGCGAAATGGAGTAATGCTAATACATAGTCAATTTTTCCACTAACGTAGGATCAGCCGACGAGAGGTTAGGGTATGACGGTGTTGGATTCAAGGCGACGACCATAGATGGATTAGAGTCGGTGCCTAGAGTTAGGGTGGACAGGGTGGCGGCGGGAATTAGGATGGAGTGGTGCATGAGGTGGTGAGGGCGCCACTGGCCGCTGCTAGGTGGGCTAGGCGGATGTGGAGGTGGGCGGAGCAAGAATGGGAAAGGAGACACAACGGCCATTTGTGGGCACGCAAAGCAAGAGCGAGAGAGGAGGAGGCACAACGATGATTGCATCTAATCAAAGGGTTTGATCTGGGTTGTTGGATTTTGATCCAACGACAAAGAAAACAATTCGATTGCAATTCTCTTAGGCCATTAACAATTGCATCCTAACTTAGGATGGCCGGCCACTATTCACATCTTTTTTTTCACTATCATCTATATTGCTTACTCTTATATTTTATTCGCTACAGAATTTAGACATTCCAACTTAGGACCCATTAGAATTTCTCTTAGGGCATGCCCAATGCTATCCTAATTCAAGGTGAACTTATCACCATTCAGCATTATTCATCGACTTTTTTTACTCTCTTTTATTTTATTCTATGAGCATTGTTCCTCGTCCTAATTTTTTCCATAAGGGGCATACCCCGATTTCTATTACCATGGTAACGGAAACAAACACAAACAGTATCTGTTTTTACGACCCACATTACTGCAAAGTTTCTAGAAAAAAATGAAGAAAGACACTCGCATCCTCTTACATAAGAGGAGAACATAGCAACAAAGACACATTTTCTTACAAACCGGATATAGCACACTGCAACTACAAAAGTTTCATAGATTCTAGAATTAAAAATTGAGAGCCTCTCTCCAGATCCAGATGCCCTCCCCCGTGCCTTTTGCTAGCAGCATCTCATTTTTCAGGAAGATAGTTTAGGCATCTGAATTTTAACTTTTTTCCTTCAAGCATCAGCACCCATCCTGGCAATGCTACTCATGCCCCCTCCCTGATCAGCTTGCTCCAATCCTGCAATAAAAGAGCTGAGTCGATGGGAACACTCCATAATATTTTCTTTCATCTCATCATTCAGAAAGCCTGACCAATACATTGACCTCGACTTAATTAACTCATGTTCAGAGTGCCTGAGCTGAATAAATGAGCTGATTGAATTGAAGTTAGTTGAATTGATTGAATACTAGTACAATGCCCGTGCTCTGCCACGGACCATAAATGGATAAAAGGAAAACATAATTTGTAGAAAAATATATAAGCATCAAGGGTGATTTACTGGAAAGACATTATATGTGGACTAATTTTAGATCGAGAGTATGGCACATGACGTGATGTAGCTTGGATCGTTTAGGTAGGATCCAAGCATCGGAAATACTGTAAACAACTGCAACTTAAATCTGATTATCACTTGGTTAACTGAAAACATAATACAGGAGGCAAGAGAACTAAACATGTCCATGTAAAATTGAACTCATGCTTACTTTCCTGAAAAATCATGCATGATTTCTTACAAATGAAGTGGGTAAACATAATCATTTCCAAGCATTATCATTCATGTTCATAAATATAATTTTCAGCATTATTATTTTCTTTTAGGTGCCTTGCACATCTGGTATTCCTTTGTCATCTAGATTTCTGTTACTTTTCATAGAAGAATGCAAATCTTTAGGTAGCACTTATAAATTTGTGCCTCTTGGGTGACAATAGTATGGTTGCTCCATATCTGAATTTATGAATGTATGAATCGAGATACAAATTACAAAAGCTAATAGGAAACTGATTTAATCTTCAATTTTTGAACACAATGTTCGGGTAGAGAAGACAGTCATGCAATTCTGAAACTCATGGGCTCTTCCAGATTTAGAGATGATGATGGCAATTCATCCAGATTGATTTGTTGCAACTGGCAACAAAGGCCACTGCAATAATTGGTCATGGCTACATGTTTATCATATGTCCATATAAAAATGGAATTTTTTTGTGCCTCCTCTCTCATAAAAGACCAAAGTAGATGTCATTAAATTGTCAGGCAAATCTGATAACATTGATTACTGCAAAAAGGAAATTTGCAAGTGTGTAGCTCTTTCAACTTCTAAACATGAGGTGCCTAATAAAGAGACCTTGCATATACTACAGCACAGAGATTGGTTGGATGCTAAAGGAAATTTTACAGTGGTTACCAAATTGGAATAATATCCTTCACTTTTGGCCTTATTGGGTCCATATCCCATTTGATTAACATCTGGCTTGTTCCTATAGGAAGATAAGGACAAATTGATAAAATGTTCATAAACAAACACTCAATGAACACAACTGTCATAGCATCGCGTTTGAAGGGAGAGAGGTGTACGCCGCAGCCGATGCAGGGAATCAGATGGGGAGAAGGGGAATCACCGGATCGGGGATGGCCTTGGGCAGTTGTAGCTCGTGTAGGCTGCGGATCGGGGAAGAGAGAGAGGGAGAAGGAGGAAGAAGAGAGTATCACGAGAGTGAAGCGGGAGGGGGAGGAAATGGAGCAACCTCGCGGGCTTGGACCGAACGAGGAGGGGGGTGACGGACAAACACAGAACGAAGGAGGAGGAGGAGGAGGAGGAGTGGATCGGGAGGACGAACCCTCGAGGTAGGTGACGTGGTAGAGGGGGCCGTGGAGGCCGCCGATGACGGGGAGGTGAGGCGGCGGAGCGTCGCGGTTGCCCGCCGTTCGGGTCGCCGCGAGGCTAAGGCGGCGCGAGGCCGGGATCGTGGCGGAGGACGCCGGGGCGGCGCGAGGCTGGGGCGATGCGGGCGTGGCGGAGGACGTCGGAGCTGCTGCTTGGGTGAGGGAGAGAGGTAGCGTCGGCTTGGGTGAGGGTGAGGGAGAGGGAGGGGGACGATGGGAGAGGCGGGGATCGTGGGAGGCGGAGCAGGGAAACTGCCGGTCTTCGTCTTGGTGAGAATGGGATCGATATGGAGATCGAACGGTGAGCAGAGATCCGTATTTGTTGGATGGTCCAGATTGCAAGTTGGCACTGCGACCACCACCACCACGATCAATCCGTGCTTTAAAGTAGTAGAGAAATGAAAAAATAAGCTGGCTAGACAGGTTGTTAGACAGGTTGGGCATTAGCACTGCTCTTGGCGCTTGTTACTTAACTGGTCAATCTATTAATTCCTAATTAATTTCCTGATGATCTCAGCTCTGTCAACTACTGCACGCCTTGCAATAGTTGCATGCATGCATGCAGAGAAGGCCGGCCAAGAATGGAAGCTTCCGATGTGTGCGTCTGGGAGTGTAGCAAGAACGCAGCGCGGGATCGAGTACGTACGTACGTAGTAGGTGAGGTGGTCGTCTCGATCGCCACCTACTACGGCATTGGACGGCGGTAGGTATGCAACTTTTCATATATGCACAGCACACACATACGTACGTACGTACGTATATATGTACAAATTTATATACGTCCTGCGGCTGCATGCAGATCGAAGCTTCCATGGATATATCTCCTCCTCACCTGTATCCGGTACAGCGATGTTTCTCCAGACACTCGCGCATGCATGACTGACTCTCATCTTCTTCCTGCAGTCATCAATTGCCCTTCAGTTCCATAATACTTATCGTTTTAAGTAATGACATGGTCTTCAAAATACAAATTTGATCATAAATTATTAACAAAATATATCTGCAAAATCTATGAAAATATTATACTATTGTTAAAGCATTTTTCAAGACGAATTTATATGTACGGTTTTTATGTACACAATGCAAATAGTTTAAAAGATATTTATAGATAAAGTTTTAAAACTTTTACTTATGACAAAGCTAAAACGACAAGTTTTATGAAACTGGGGGAGTAACAAATAAATCAAAAGGTGGATGGGAGAGATATTTAATTTTCTAAAAATATGTTCAAAATGATTGAGTTGAATTAGCTGCTGGTGTGGTAGAAATTTTAAGCTATATAGATGATTTTTTAAAATTATTTTTAAATCCGATCCATTTTATTTATATTATTTCTATGAGTTTTATAGGTGGCTATATATATATAGATATAAGTTAGTCTTTAAAAATGAAAACGTTTAGTTTTTCAATTGATTTTGACTTGATCGTTAAGCCTAAATTTGATCTAAAATGAACATATTTGTAAATCCCTCGAAACTCTCTAAACTAATCCTATTGGAAGCGTAGTTGTTTGTGCATGGATTTATCCAAAGAGCTCATATTAACAAAATAATTAAGAGCAAGATCGATCTCCCACATGCTTAAACACTAAACAGACGGATGCTAGAGATAATTATCCCTCGAAACTTTATAGATTAATCCTATCGAAGCGCACTCGCTCGTACGGGTTTATTAATCGAGGAAGCTCAGATTAATTAACATCAATCAATAGCAAGCTAATTAGATGGATCGATCTACAAGCAATGACACCCGACTTCTGCTTTTCAGATGTAGTGATGAAGGTCAATGCACGCGGCTCAAACACACTACCATTCCATAGGTGTGTGTATATATATATATATACATTAGTCAGTCGCCGATCATGGAACGGAAATTTTCCCCTGGAGGAAATCTTGAGCTATTCAAATCTTGTGATCTGCTTAACTAATGCAACTGCATGATCAGTATAGAATATATACGTGCTGATCTGTTTGTAGTCTGTACAGATAAATATTTTGTGCACGATGCCTTCCATTCCATTCCATTGGAAGGATATGGGACGTAATTCTTTGAGCTCGTCAATTTATCCGGACGTTTGAAGGTTGAAGAGGCCGTTCGTACCGAACCAAAGAACAATCGGCGAACGGCGACGACGCCGCCGGCTGCACCTTCTTCCTCGGGAGAGGCTCAACCGCTCAAGAGAGAGTCAGAGGCGAGTCATACAAGTAGTGTCTAGCTGTGTGTGTGTTTATATAGAATAAATATAAGGGACCGACTTGTACACACCGACGGGGCCTATAGGGTGCCTGAGTCGATTTCTGGGCCGTTGGATCTTAATCCAACGGCCCAGATCAACCCGCGCCCCCCTCTCTCTCTCTCTTCCTTTCCCTTCTCCTCCCTTCACCCCTCAGCCCCCGACCCGACTCCTCCCTCTGCTCGCTCCGCGCCTCCTCCTCCTCCTCCCCCGCCTCCGCCACCGCCACAGCAGCCGGCCAGCGCCTAGCCTACCGCCCGCCGCCCGCCGACGCTTCCCGCCCAAACTAACCCGGCCGTAGCCTCCACTCCACCCCGCCACCGCCGCCCGACCGCCATCTCCCCTCCTCAGCTCCCGGCGCCGCGCCACCTCCGCCGCCCGACGAGCCCCACCCACCCCATCCGCCGCCTCCCCGACCTCCCTCTACACCCCGCCGCTAAATATATTCCCTAACCCGAAACCCTAATATTCCCTAACCCGAACCGCCAACAAGCGAGCTCGAGGGCGGCGGCGGCGAGGTCGACGGGAGCTCGGCGGCGGCGAGGTACGCCCTCCTTCCTCCTCCCCTTCTTCCCCTCCCTCCCTCATCCCCCACCTGCAATGGAGAAGAACAGGCGGTCGCTGGGCGGGTGAATCTGCCGCCAGCGATCGCCATTGAGCAAAACCGTAAATATAAATACACACACATTTGTATTGTCGACGTTCGTAAAAGAAATTATAGGAAGCTAGCTGTAGATCGTGTGATGTCGCGGACGAGATTTTGCTGGAACATATCAGATTTTGCACGTACGGTTTCAAAAGATACTAATGGAAGTTTTCCATTTTTGTTTGATTTGAGAACCCCTTTGTGAGCCTTCTCATAGGCTTCTAAAATTTTTTGAAATAGGTCTAGTTACACTTACTTTTTTCTTTATCTTTTTTCCTAAATTGTTTGGTTCTTGCCGAGAGCTAGATCTCCATTTCCTCCTCGTTTTACTCTAAGACCGTTTTACTCTAAGATCGTGCTCTCGAAGTTGGAACTATTCGACGCAACTTCAACATATTGTGATTGAGAGAGAGAGAGAGAGAGAGAGAGAGAGAGAGAGAGAGAGAGAGAGATATATATATATATATATATATATATATATATATATATATATATATATATATATATATATAAAGAGCAAGGTGTCGTGTGTATTTGTGCGATCGATTTGTATCAAAATTTAATCGACATGGAAATTATTCTTATTATAAATTTGTACAATCTTTATTGTAGCTAATATGAGATATTTATTTTAATATGAAATGGATTTCTATTTCTAATATTTTTATTTCAAATTTTTATTATTTTGTTTTATAAATATTGTAGATATGAACTCTTTCTTTGAATCCTAGAGTTATAATTCAATCCACCTTTATACTCAACAATATAGATTTGGCGGCGACTTGGGGACGGACGTTCGACCCCTACACGCGGCCGTTGGACCCTTCGCGCGGCACGGTCGGCCCACCAATGGCGCGTCCAGCCCAGCCAACCTTCCCCGGTTCCACCCGCTGAAACAATTCGGCATCCCACTGGAACAAACTTCTCCCGCCATTGATTCGCCTCCGTTCTTCCCCTAAATCGAAGGTCACCGCAGCGTCGCGAATCCTCCCCGCCGCCATGGCTACACGCTGATTTGTACCTTCCGCCCCGTCCCCACCTTCATTTTGAATCGATCCCCCCTTGTCTCCCCTACCCTCATTTTGAATCAAACAGTGTGGCCTCTCCCTCCATGGCACACATACGAAGAACCCTAGAAGAAGGAGCTATTCCTCAACGGTTTCGTAGCTGGTTGATTCAAATCGGCGCGGCGGCAACCAGGTTGTTGGGGCCGCAGATCATGGAGAAGACGGTTGAGGTCGGAGAGTCATCTGTGGATTTGGAAATTGTTGATTTGACAGATGAGGTATGGCTCATAGAACACATGTTAAATTGTTGCAAAAATCGTTCTTGATTGTTCCAAATTGTCGTTGTGGTGAAACAAAAACTATAATCTGTGTTGCACTAATAGGGAAATGTTTTTGTGCACTGTGAATTGTGTTGTCTCAGCTGTGAATAGGGATGGCAGAAAAACCCATGGGTATGGGTACCCGACCCGATGGGTACGGGTATGGGTTGCAGTTCATGCCCATGGGTTTTCGGGTTTGGGTACCCGATAATTTCGGGTTCGGGTTTGGGTCCCATTTCGTACCCATGGATACCCATGGGTTACCCGAATCTCCCACTGACAGGTGGGCCCATGTATCTGGATATATATACAGAGCTGAAAAAACCCTAACCAAGTAACCAAACCGATCCCCATTCCCCACAGGCCAGAGCCGCCGTCGCCGTTCCCGGCCTCCCCGACCTTGGCTTCCTCCAGATCCAGGCGCGCCCGCCCCCCCCCTCCTTTGCTCTTCCCCACCGCTAGCCCCCCTCCCCTCCACTTTCCCAGTGCTGCCGCCCCTCCCGGCCTCCCGTCCCGACCTCGGCTCCCTCCAGATCTAGCGCGCCGCCCACCACCCGCCCTCCTCCTTTGCTCTTCCCCAGCCCAGCCCGCCCTCCGCCTCCACTTTCCCGGCCGCCGCCCCACCCGGCCTCCCGTCCCGACCTTGGCTCCCTCCAGATCCAGGCGCTGTCCCGCCCCTCTAGGCCTCCACGGCTCCGCCTCCACCTCCCCCTACTGTTGCCTCCACGGCGGCGGAGGGGCTCACCGTGGCTCGGCCTAGATCTGTGTGTATAGTCCATTGGTATTTGGTAGTGGCAACAAGAATTTTTTAAATATTTACTGCAGTTTGCACTGATGTATAACTTGTCTTTGTGGTGTAATATGTACTGCAGTTTGCAAGAGATTCTAGGCTTTTATTTGTGTGTGGATGAGTATGGTACTATGGTATGTCTGTGTGTATAGTCCATTGGTATTTGGTAGTGGTAGCAAGAATTTTTTAAATATTTACTATGGCAGCAATCAGCATTGCAGAATTCAGCAAGACCTTTGTTCTGTTTTGTACATTATTTCGGGTTTCGGGTACCCGTCGGGTTCAGGTATGGGTGCGTGTTTATGCCCAAGACAGTTTTCGGGTTCGGGTTTGGGCAAGCCATTCGAGTTTCGGGTTCGGGTAGGATATAGCTGTACCCGGAGATACCCACCCGATTGCCATCCCTAGCTGTGAAAAGGCTTAAGGTCTTGTTGTTTCCCAAACAACTGTAAAATGGTTCCTCAACAAAAACACTAGGTCTTTGTTGTTTTGATGTTGAAGCAACTCTATGTCATGGTTGTCTATGTATGATGAAAACAAAAACTATTGTACTCCCTCCATTTTTTTTATTTGACGCCTTTGACTTTTTGACACGTCTTTGGCCATTCGTCTTATTCAAAAATTTAGTGCAAAGATGTTAAAAATAAGATATATTTAAAGTATCTCTATTGATAAAACAAATCACAACAAAATAAATGATATTTACAAAAATAATTTGAATAAGACGAATGGTCAAAGGCGTGTCAAAAAGTCAAAAGCGTCAAATAAAAAAAACGGAGGTAGTAGTTATTTGTGAGACGCGTTGAAACAAACTGTGAATTTAGTTGTGGTTACATTGGTGAGTGTATATGTGATTGTTTCAAACACATCTATTTATTTTCAGCTGATGTCTGACACAAAGAAATCAATGGGTTGAAACAATACATTCTATTTTGTTTCGGCATGTCTCCTTGCCATCCCTTTTTGTTTCGCCAAACACTCAAACTAAAAGTTTGCTGTGTTTTTTTTTAGACAAAAATTAAGGCTCAGTTCTTTTCAGCTTAACGGCTTAACGGCTTATCTACGTTTTGAAAACACATGTGCTTTGTGTTTTTTTGAGTCCGATTTTTCGCTGTTTTGAAGGTGGGTTCTAACGCTTTAAAAAGCAAGTCAAACGAAATGTATCTGAATCTCGAGATTACCTCGAGAAGCTCTCGAAGTTCAGTCATTTCAGCTGTTCAGATCAGCTCAAAAGAACAGGGCCTAAAAAATGATGCAGGCAAATGTGGGTGGTATTATTGGAGAAGAGAACCAGGACACGCTCGATAATTTTATTAAAGTGGAACTCTCTAATGGAAATGAAACATTGTGTTTTGGTAATCAGAAGGATGATGATGAAGATGTGAGCTCACAGCCAGTTGTTCCATATGTTGGCATATTGTTTGATAACCTGGATGAAGCGTACAAAACATATAACAAATACGCTCAAAAGGTGGGGTTTAGGATTCACAGAACAAGTTCGAGGAATAGCAAGGTAACAAACGAGCGGATACGACAAGGTTTCGAGTGCGTCCACGCTCGAAACCCAAGAAAAGAGGAGTGTGGTTCAGCGAATAACTCACAGAGCAGCTCAGCAACAAGAAACAACAACTCAACAAAAAGATGCAAATACAGCCAATCAACGGCTCCAATAGTCCTAACAATTGGTTCGAGAAAAAAAAGATAAAGTTGTCCGATGTGCCTGCAAAGCAAGGATGGATGTGGGTCTAAGGGACGGAAAATAGGAGTTGTGGTGTTTTATCAAGAGCACATGCATGCAATGGTCAGGAAGGCAAGTGTCAATAAGATGTACATGTCTCATAGGCGATTCTCTCGTGACTATGAACTATTGGTCACAATGCATAATAGGAATATTTCAACCTCCCATATGATGAGTATATTTGGAGAAGTGCATGGTGGTGTTCAGACCCTAGACTTCACAAGAAAAGACATCTCGAACGCAAGGACGAAGGTTAGGCTGAACATCAGATTTACTGACTTGGCATTAACCTTCGAATATTTTGCACGACTACAAGCGGACAGTGCTGGATTCTTCCATGCCACGAAAGGGATGATGATGGAACTGTGAAGGGACTAATTTGAGTTGATGGCAGGACTAGGTTGTTGTATGAGAAATTCGGGAACTGTGTATTCTTTGACACAACCTTCTGTACTAACAAATACTTTGAAACAATTCGTTTGTGCTATTGAAACAATCATAAACAGTTTGCTGAAACAATTGTTCTAGAACAACACATTGCACATGAAAAAGCAATGTTAATTGTTCTGGAACAACACATGAAAAGGTTAATTGTTCTGCTGAAACAATTTATTTGTTCTGCTGAAACAATTTATTTGTTTAGCATAAACAATTTATGTGTTGTATTGAAATAATTTATTTGTTCTGCTGGAACAATTTATTTGTTTAGTTCAAACAATTTATTTGATCTGCTGGGACATTTATTTGTTCTGTTAAAACAATGCGTTTTCATGTGCATTTATTTAATTGTTGTCATCCTTGGCCATTTTTTTATTTGCAATGTACACGACTGAAACAACAAAGAGCCGCCAGATCAAAAACAAAATATATGAAACAACCTGTAAATCACTATTGAAACAATTGTGAAACAAAGTTGAAAAATGACAACCAAACAAAAATGCCCGTGAGGCTTATGCCTATGCAATGAACAATCTCCTTCAGCATACAGGATGCACCATCATTGAGGTCGCATATGCAAAAAGGCATAAAATTCACCCCAAAAAAAGGGTCGGCCCGTGCCAAAAAAATGCTGGAAACAATTTAGTGTGTTCACTGTTGTTTCAGCGGATGCAAATGAATACACAAACCCAAATATGTGAAACAACCTATAACACTATTGAAATAAATGTGAAATAATTGAAAATGCCCCTAAGGCAAATACCTATGCAATGAATCATTCCTTCATTCAGCGTGCAGGATGCAAAAAATCATCGAAGTCACATACAAAATCAAACATAGAAGAGTAATACTCGATCACATGGCTAATCCACCTCCACAACTCCTCATTCTCAGCCACCGGGGATACTATTCCTAGTGTTTTAGCTATCCAAAACATCGATGTGTTAAAATGAGAATCCATCACGAGAAAAGCACTCAGACAAGCATCGTGAGAAAAAAATGACACTACAAAAACCCTAATTAATCGCGCCTCACCCCCATCAATAGGAAGAACTGCTAGGGATTGGTGAGTAAGAGGAGCGGGTCAGCATCCGTACCTTGCGGGGGGGATGGGAGAGTCTTCTCCTCTTTGACTCCCGGGGGATGGCAGAGTCTTCTCCTCTCTGATGTCGGCGAGGAATCAAGCCGCGGCTACCACCGCCCAACTGCGACGCCGGCGAGTCATGATGGATTGAACGGAAGCGGGCCCTGACCGCCGCCACCGACGCGTCTCAAGAGTGGGAGGGGAGGCGCTTCAACCGCCGCCGCCAGCGCGTCGTGAGCGCGGGAGGGGAGGCGCTCTGACCACCACCGTCGGCGCGTCGCGAGGGTGGGTATGGTTGAATCGCCGGTGAGGTTGAGGGGAGATGCAAAAATGAAACGGTCGGGTTGAATTGCCGGCTTCAGTTGAGGGGAAGGCTAAAGGTGCTAGGCTGAGCGCGGGGTATGCGGGCCACGTGCGTCCGACAGCGTCATAAGCGTTTCTCTATATATTTTTTTTATTGACATAAGAAATTTTTATGTTTTACAATTAAAATGATAACTTTGTTTTATTCTATACATAGCTACATGCGTAGGGGTAATTGTATTTTTACCGCTCTCAACATTGTTCTCTACCATTTTGTTACTCATGTACACCGTCGTATATACAAATGAACCCACGTGCAATTTTCTGGCGCCGCGCGCTGAAGCTGTGACAGAGCGAATAGCAGTCGTACACTCGTACGTACGTACTACGCTGCAGTAGCCCGTCAGCTAGCTACTCTACTACCTGGTGTCCGCTGCACGCGAGACCGGTCGAAATTTTCTAAGGAGATGCGATTAGTCTCCGCCGTATCCTAGTCTCCTAGATATGTTATGTCTGAACTCGACAGAACTGATATAAGTTCCAGCTTTCAACATGCCCGGTCGTACGTGTCTCCTGATCTTTCCTCATCTAGTTTTTTTTCCTCTTCGAAATTTATTTGGTCGATAGCTTTACATTTTTTTCAAAAAATAATTGCAGAAGAGATCTACGCATAGAGTTAGATTAATGGAACATTTATCCTTTTTTCCCTCAATTACAGGTTTTGACATTTATTTGATCCTAAATATGAAAACTGGGTATCATATACTCACTCCATTGCAAAATATAAATCATACATGTATCTGGAAAAGTCAACGTTTGTAACTTTTGACTAATAATTAAACTAAAATATACTCCCTCCGTTCCAAAATATAAGGCGTATTTTGACTCCAAAAAAGTCTTCAAAGGAATAGTTTGACCGTTAGATTCCTCTATTATATATTATGAATTGTTACAATATAATATTGTATCAAAAAGCACTTTGAAATATGAACAATTTGGTACAACTTTGGTATTCTAACAATGCATATTATTTGATTTATTTATGGTCAAAATTTGCTAAGTTTGACTTTTCTCCGGTCAAAATATGCCTTATATTTTGGAACGGAGGGAGTATATGTTTAGTGTTACGCATGTTATATAGTTGGATTCATATTTAAAATTACTTTCATATTATGTCAATTTTATAGTTATCGATAATATATTGTGTGAGCAAATAATAATCAAAGTTCTATGATAAAGACCGCGTAAAAAAATTATGTCTTATATTTTGGAACAGTGAGAGTATATAGCTTGCTACGAAGTCTGAAAATCACAGGTAAATGGTCCTTCGACATGTGTGTACACACAAAGAGCATATGGAAGCTCACGTGGCAAAGAAAAAGAGGGATGACAAGCTATATATCGATCCCTCACTTCCACCGCATTAGCTCATCTCCCTCCTAGTCAATCTTGCCACTACTCACCAATTTCCTATCCCACGCTTAGTTGGAGCTTGGAGCTCGTCCTCCTCTCGCCATCCCAATCCTCCGTTCCAGATACAAACAGATATTAGCCTTCTTATTACACGCTTCCTGTCTAGCTCACTCTCCCATGTGCTCGTGGACTTCGCACTAGTACCAGTGGAGACAAGACAAAACAGGGAGGCTTAGCTATAAATAAGTACAAATTAATATTATTATTAGTATGTCGACCCAGTTAGTTCCACCATATGTAATGACATGCCATCCTAGCTATAAAATCATGCGAACTATCGCAACAGCTAAAACAACCTAAAATCACCATCTGACTAGCTAAGGAACCGTTTCTGTTACTATCGACCATGGTTACTCCATGTTTGGATCAAGGGACCAAAACAAACCCTTTATGGTTGCGAGACAAAAGAAGTTTTTCCATTTTCAAGACATTACAATCATAGGACAACAAATACTTACCAACAATTGGTTATATATATATGCCTAAAGGTGAACCATCTGAATCTTGTGGCCGGTAGCGCATCCATAGTTCGAGTGGAACCCCATGCATCAAACCCCCTTGATTTCCACATTTTAACAATATATAACTTTAGATCTCTTTAACAGTAATCATACAAGAAAAATATGATATACGTAGGATAGAGTATGTTTGAGATTAATTAGAGTGTCCTTCGTAAAAAATATTATCCTCCTAGTATAATCATGCTAGCACGAAAAATTAAAACCGATTTGAGTGGTGAGCGACCAACAAGCAGCTAGATGAAGCAAACCGAGTGAGTAGTGCTTCTGTTTATTAAACCAACCAACCAGACGAATCAGCAAACTGAGTGAGTAGCGCTGGTGCACGCGCGCATCCAGACCAAGCAGGCGCCACATGGAAGTATGGAACTAACCGAGTGAGTAAGTGAGTATGGACTGCGTCCAAACCGAGCAACAATTTTTTCCTAATCTCCCACATATTATAGATATTCCTGTGAAGCATTTGTCCGTATCGTTCGGCCCGTCATGTGCATGACTAGGGATGATTGTCTGATCTAGCCTTGTCCTTGCAGCTTAAATTAAAATTAAAAACTATTGCCAAAATTTTGTTATTTTTATACAAGTCAAACAAAATAGCAATTTGTAATAATGATTGTAAGATTTTTGGTGCTGGTTTTCTCAAAGATACAAAAGTGTTTTTTTTTAGTATTTTTGGGCTCTTCAAACCCTCTATTGACACTACTACGCAAATGACCTTTAGTCCCGATTGGGAACAGGCTTTCGTCCTAGTTTCCCCAACCGAGACATTAAATTTGAGACTAAAGGTCTATGGTTTTTAGCCCCACTGAAATATCTAAAAAATATGGCGAACTTAGAATCTCATGCCACTACATGACTCTCCACTCACCCTTTAAACCAATCCACCCACCCACGCATATTGATTAGAGTAGGGTATGCATTCCTTTCGAAGTTAGTTGGAACGAGGCTTTAGTATCGGTTCATAATGTTAGAGGAAGGGTTTTGCGGAATAGATGATTGTATTGCCAACAGGTGGAGTATATATAGTACAGACAATGGGCCTTCCCCCAAGGGCCCAATATACTCTTAACACTCCTCCGCAGTCTGAACGGCGCTACGCAGTTTAAACTGATACAAAGCAAACACACACTCCCCCGCGGACCTTCAAACAAAAGGACCATCAAAAGAAAAGGACCATCACTCCCCCGCAGTCGGAATGGTCGGCGCACAGACATTCAGACTGGACCGGAACTCAGTAAAGAGTGTAGTGGGAAGGCCCTTAGTGAGTGGATCTTCAAGCACAAGCTGCATGCAGATGGCTCTCTTGACAGATACAAAGCTCGTTGGGTCCTTCGTGGTTTCACTCAACGACCGGGTATTGAATTTGATGAGACTTTCAATCCTGTTGTCAAGCCTGCCACCATCCGGACAGTCCTCTCACTGGCTCTCTCTCGAGGATGGTCCATTCGCCAGCTTGACGTCAACAATGCTTTTCTCCATGGTGTCCTCAACGAGACTGTCTACTGCGTCCAGCCGCCAGGATTTGTGGATCAATCCTGCCCGGATCATGTCTGTCTCCTCAACAAATCTCTATATGGTCTTAAGCAGGCACCGCGAGCTTGGTATAGCACGATTGCTTCACATCTCCAGTCTCTTGGTTTTGTTGAAGCTAAGGCAGACACTTCTCTCTTCATTCACAGTCGGGGTGATGACACAGCCTACCTGCTGCTATATGTGGATAATATTGTACTGACTGCATCTTCGGATGATCTCCTCAGGCACATCATCGCTGCTCTGGAGTGCGAGTTCTCTCTCAAGGATCTTGGTCCTCTGCACCATTTTCTTGGAATTTTTGTGCACCGACAGTCTGAAGGTCTTCTTCTCTCCCAGCGCCAGTACATCCTCGACATCTTGGATCGTGCCGGTATGAGTGACTGCAAACCGTGTGCTACCCCGGTCGACACTAGATCCAAGCTCTCCGCAGACGGATCTCCAGTGACTGACGCCACTCTATACCGCAGTCTGGCTGGTGCTCTACAGTATCTGACCTTCACTCGTCCGGATATCACGTATGCGGTTCAGCAGGTCTGTCTGTTCATGCATGATCCCGGGAGCCTCACTTTACTGCCCTGAAAAGTATCCTGCGGTACTTACAGGGCACTCTTGCCCTTGGCCTTCTTCTTCGACGTTGCACGCCTATTGATCTTACGGTCTACACCGATGCTGATTGGGTGGGATGTCCTGACACCCGCAAGTCCACCTCCGGCTATGGCGTATTTCTCGGCGACAACTTGGTCTCTTGGTCCTCCAAGCGGCAAAGACACTTGTCTCCCGCTCCAGTAGCAGAGGCCGAAATGCCGTGCCGTTATAGCGGTGTCGCCGAGGCTGATGGCCGTCGGTGCTCCAGAGCTTCGTACTCCTCTTCGCCAGGCTACTCTTGTCTACTGCGACAACGTCAGCGCGGTTTACCTCTCCACCAACCCAGTGCAGCATCAGCAGACTAAACATGTTGAGATCGACCTGCACTTTATCCGTGAGCGCGTTGCTCTTGGTCAAGTGCGTGTTCTCCACGTCCCCACGATGTCCCAGTACGCTAACATCTCATAATACGAACAGGTAGTGATGAGCCCATATCAGTACCGGTTCGTAATCGGGTTCGTATTACAAACCGGTACTGATGAGTTCGTGCACCAGTTGGCCTGTACCCTCCTGCAAAAGATATCTTTACTGTTACCTCCAACCGTTACTGAAAGTCTAGAATTGCTATTGTTCTTACGAACCGGTACTGGTGCACTATCTGTACAAGTTTCAATCCAACTGGTACTAATGTGCTGGTAAATTAGGTCATTTCTCTAGTAGTGTGAGGGTAGAGCTTGAGATGGGTCAGGTTGGGTATCGTCTTGACCCGACCCGACCTGGCCGTCACCCTAACTCAGGCCCGACCTAACCCATAGAGGCCCTGACTCACCCTAACTCGAGGACCCCTGTCGTCATGAACTTGTGGGAGAGATGCAAACATGAGAGAGAGAGAGAGAGGGGATCAGGAAATCCCCTGCCATCAATTGTCCTCTTTGCGGTTGCCACGGTGAGGGTACCTTCACGCTCGAGTGGGAGCGGCTCGACGTTGATCGAGGCTATCTCTTCGCCACCGTTTCTACTAGGGTGCCACCGCAACGCCCATGCCAGAGTGGGAGTAGCCGCCACTGCCATGAGAAGTGGTGTCGTGCCCGCTGTTGCCACTGTGGGGAGCAAGGAAAGATGACTAGAAGAGAAGTGTAGAGTGGGTAGCCGCCGACCAGCCGCCTCCATGGCTTTGGTGTCGTGCGCCTGCACGAAAGGAGGAAACCCTAGGGGAGGAGGCAAGAAGTTGGGGGAATGGGGAATTGACCAAGTGGGGATGAGACGAGAGGTCGTGAGCATGTGATATCGTGAAAGGCCATGACCATAAGGGATGCACCATGACTTGAGAGATGTTGTTGGGTTGGGTTGACCTATTTGGCCTGAGGCTAGCTTACTTAGACCCGACCTAATTAGTACAGGGGTTCCGACCTGATTGAAACCCTGCTGTCGAGTAAGGTTGGGTCGGCACCTAGCAGGTTATTGTATTCTAGACATCCAATTAAGGATCCGTAGTTTTATCAAATTACATTCTACCGTTAGTAATCGGTTAAGTCGTAAACGTGACATAAGACGAAGATGCCTTACTTGCCCTGTGGTAACAACACTATCATGGCGACATCTCTTGCCGGCGCCATGTTTTTCAAAGAGAAGGCTTGAAATTGGAGGCATCGGAAGAGCTAGGGCGGCACGAGTTGCATATGGAAAACAAATACATGTCATGCTCCAGAAAATCAAGATTAATTTCGAAGAAGAGATCTGTCCGGAGATATGGAAAGCGAGAGTGAGGAAATCGCAGTGCCCGTTTTGGGCTCACCTGCTTGCGTTTGACCGGATCAATTTTATTCCAAAATATGGAATACTTAATCCAAATATTAATGCATTGCAAAATTATGCTTCGCGACTCTGTACTCATAATCCAATAATCCAATTTGTATTTTGATTGCAATTTCAATTAATCTTTGGATACAAGTAGCGAAAATGTATATTCTTCCTCAATATGGTATTGAGAGGAATAAGGATTAAATCCTTTATAAGAACTAAAGTTTTCATCGGAACAGAGCTGATGTGGCAGCGGCAGCCAGCTCTCTGTGCATGAGAGGAGTGACAAGTTAGCACCGACACTGAGCATGGAATTATAGGTCGGATCATAGGAGCAGCCAAAGAGATCTGCATCAGAAGCAGTGTACCAGAGTGCGGTCCCTTTGCAAAGGAGACGTGCGGCCTTATTCTTTTCGTTTTAAATTAAAACTAAAAGTTAACATTAGAAATTTATTATTTTTTACCACTCAAATAATGTAGTACATTATAGTCTTTTTTCAGAGTTTGTAAACTAATTTTTCGTAATTTTTAAGACTCTTCAAGGCCTCTCTCGGGTGATCACAAGTTCACAACTTTTTCATATTAAAATTTCCAACTACTTTCAACTAAAAAAATAAGGCCGACTTCTGCTATTTTATAATTAATAAATAGATATATCATCATTTTATTTGTACTTTTATTTTATATAGTTTATACAAGCTTATTTGCTACAAGTCTGCTAACCCCCAGTCGCCTGAAAATTTCAAAATTTCTCAGTCAATTTTTGACTTACCTGTGTCGCCGTCGTATTCATATATCCTCTTCCGCTGCCACCGCTGCCATGCCATTGGGATTAGGGTTTGGGTTGAGGGGCCGGTTCTTGATTCCCTCAGGCTTAGAGGAAGGTTGGGGTAGGCGGCGGCATGGCGATGGTGTGCGGATCGTGGTGGAGCAGCAAGGCACTTGCGTCGACGCTGGAGCCATGGGCTCAGGCGAAGGCAGATGGACAATAGAGGAGGGTAGATCAACGCTGACAATTCGGATTAGGTAAGCACCTGCGGCGAGGGGAGGAGGGTGGAGCGGCAAGGCGCCAGTCTCAACCGCAGGGTATAGAGGTGGTGTGGGAGGGAGGATGAGGAGGCGTTGATATTGCAGGGGAGAGGGGATAGGATTGGGAAGGCATGGGGGATGGGGGAAAGAGAGGAGTGGGAGAGAGATCTGGGCTCGTGGATTGAGATCCAACTGACCAGAAAATCGACTGTGAGTTCAATAAGTTTCAGTTGACTGACATGTAGCACCTTCCTATCCATTGTGTTTCTTGTTTTGATTTCAATAGTTTTTATTTTACTTGATATGCTATTTTTTTTAGCGTGGTACGTAATTTATACTTTTCTCTAATATTTTCTATTTTAATTATTTTAGTATAGAAAATACGAAGGTTCTTATCTTGAAGTTGATATAGAATCTCTTTCTATTACTTTGTTGTACTATGAATTCTAGTTTTTTTTTAATGCCATCGCCATAACTCTTTTCTAGTATACTGTTGGCATATAATCTTTTTTATATTATTTTTATTTTTAGCAATTTTATTTTTATTATAGTTGATATGTAGACTTTTTCTATTTTTGTAGTTGCCATGAACTCTTTTTCTATCCCCAATTATGTGTTATTTTTAGTTTTTTAAATAGTTGAAATATGAACTTTTCTTTCAGCCCAAGCCATTATAACATAGCTCCACATTTTTATTATTTTAACATAGTAGATATATGTGGGTTATCTCTAATATAGTCTAAATTAAAGTAGAATATATATTAATAAATTTGATATCCATAGATGTATATCTTTATATCTCGTACCACCGTCATAGCTATCTTGATTTCTACCTTCTTGTTATCTATCTTTCAATCATCTTTGTTTGGTGCTAGAGCAATTCTAGCGTCAATTTTTTCTCCTTTAGATCACATAGGTGGTGACTCCATCGCCCATCGGGTTCTATTTAATACGCCCTTTAGTTACAATTAATTTGAGTTTGTCATATATAGGTACCCATGAAAGTTTCAAAACGTGAGTAACAAATATCTTTTCAATAGTTAGATTGTGTACATAAAAATTACATGCGTGAATTTGTCTCAATAGGTACCTATTATAATTTTGGTTGGTTTTTGGAATAAATTACAACAGTAACTTCTTGTCAAAATGGCTTTTTCGAGACAGTGCTAGTAAAATATGCCATACATTTATGACTGAAGAGCTAGTAATGTACTCCTTTTGTCACAGATATTTGATGTTTCTGAGTAAGCACGGCCTCTAATATGCAACATTGACTACTAATTACTACTCACTCCATTTCAAAATATAAGGCGCATTATTTTTTATATGGTCTCCAACGTAAAACTTTGAACATTAACGGATGACCAAGCTCATCTGTGTATCTGGTTGTTTGTGTCTGTTCAAAAACGACGTAGATGTCGATTATAAACCGGCACAAAAGAACCCTTTTGGTGCAGTGGGTCTTTGTAAAAATAACTAAAAATATTGAAAACAAATCAATCAGGTCCTTTCTCCTCTTTCCCTCTCTCCTCCTTTCCACTCTGGCCGAACCGGGACCTCTGACGGCGCTCTCACAGGCGACCACGGCCCCCCGCAGTGCGATCATGCCAACTCTCAAGGGATCCGCTCCGTCGGCCAAGTTGGAGAGGAGAGAGGAGAAAAAAGAACAACCGGATTGCTTTGATTTCAATGTTTAGTGGCACATTTTATTTTTTAAAAAATATCATGTAAGAGAGCGAAAAGGAGCGAGATAGGTGCTAAGCAAGCATTCCAACGCGCGACCAACATCCGAAATACAAGCTCGAGAACTCCTTTTACAAGTGCAAATAGTACTTGTACTCGAAACACTTTTAGCAATTCAAAGTTTAGATCTATTCTCTTATAGGCCATTCGGTTAGCTGCATTTACAGAGATTTGCATCTATAGATGCATAATCTTTCTTTTTTTCTTGTGTTTGGTTGCCTGCATCTGATTTTGAGCCTAGCACCGTGGATGCAAGATTCTTCATGTAGCCTGGCTCTGGAGAAACACAGAAAATGAGCGTTTCTCTGGATGCAACGCATGGCGTCCTCGTGTTCTACGCATGGGCCCATAGGTCATAGTCAGTCACCATATCAAGCCATGCATGGGCTGCTACATGGCAGGTAAGTTTTTCTTTTTCCTTTTTTGTTCGCATCTTTTTATTAGCATATCCGATTACCGAACCGATTCCAAAAATAGATTTCTGACATTTTTCGAACAAAACTAGACCACACTCGCTATATAAATTTCAAAATAATTAAATTTCAAAATATTCGTCTACTAAACACTCAACCAATTAACCAAACACTATCTGTGCATGCATCTGCACATCCCGTATCTCTCACCAGTCTAACTAAGTCGGACGGACCACGCTCGTGAGAAAAGGCAACCAAACAGCGTATCAGAGAAGTCTTCTGGACTCGCGCCAAACATGAACGCATCGATCAGTTGTGATTCTTGAAAGCAACCAACCGCACGTATCGATCGTCGCATGCACGACGGCACGACGTACACATGCACGCATCTATCTACGCTTGCTTCGCGTCATGCCGTCGTAAGTATATATGTGTGTGTGCTCCAGTTTTGACGCGCGCGATAGTCCGGGGCACGACCATTCATGTATCATCGTTTCCACCATTGATTCGATCGATCGATCGATCATACGTGTAAATTAAATTAATTCTCGAGCATATATATATTAGTGAATATATACGATAGCATGATTAATTAATATGGATAATATACATTAGCCAGCTACGCGTTCCGTTAATTGTTGCATGTGAATGCATGCATGCATGCTTACGTCGTTGTGACCGCATGCGTATGTGAGTATGTGAGCATAGCTAGCCCGGCCGGCCACCTTCACTGAAATGCCAGGGATGACTGTACGTAACGTCATGGTGGCATCGATCATTCGTTGGCACGAGAAATTAATGCTAACCAGAAAAATTATAGGACAAGCACTATATATACCATTTTTTTTGGCTAGAGAATGTTTACCTTTAAAACAACATGTAGCATGTACGTCATGGGTTTCACACTCCATAATAGCAATGATACCTACGATAATGTTTTGACTCTTTATCTTAATTAAGCTCACCGGTAGAGTATAAACGGGAGCTCTTTCATGGTATACAACAACAAATATGACACCCCAATTAAAGAGCATCTCAAACTAAAATATACTATCATGGTAGTATAGTGCACTAAAACATAAAAAGTCAAAAGTCAATCTAATTAAGTTGTTAAATTGAGAGGAACGAACAACTTATATCCATTTTAGTGCACTCTAAAATTTCTCAAAAATGGAGTGCATATATGTTTGGGAAGTTCTTTTAATTTGTATGCTGTTATAGCAGTACGTGTACGTGTTGAACCTCATAACTGTCATCACTTAAACATCAATCTCTATGTGCCGTCACATTTTGAGGGTTGTTTCTTTCTTTGATGAAATGTTCTATTTTTGTTTAAGCTACGTACGTAAACCATTACCAAAAAAGTTGGGAAAAAACACAGTGCTACCATTCAATCTGTTTATGTATTACGACCCATCAATATTTTTAACACCAAAAAATATAATCATAAAACACTAAAAAAATCTAGAATAAAAGTATTACATATAATTGGTAACACTATGATTTTTCTAAGATTTATTCATAATGTTTATACAGCTTAAATGAAAAGGCACAACTTTTACCATTGACAAGTAAGGAACATCCCGCTAATGCAATTGCACAGATGGGTGAGGTTCTTCGATAACGGTAATCTTGGGTTTGAATAAAACTTCTGCAATGGCATATATATAGAAGGAATTTTCTCTATATGCTTTAATTTCTTCTAGACCAGCCATTGGAAGGTCTGTTATGCTAAAAACATATATAAATGAAATTCAATTGAACGTACGACTTTGTGAAACAAATGCGACATATGATATGGAACCAGGAAATTTCCATATGCACATGCATGGACATTTCACGTTCCTTCCAGTTGCACTTGCACCCACTCGCTAGTCACTAGTTATGTATTCCCTCTGTTTTTTTTTTGTTTGACGCTTTTGCATTTTTGACACGACTTTAACTATTCGTGTTATTCAAAATTTTAGTGCAAACATGAAAAAAATAAGTCATGTTTAAAGTATCTTTATTGATAAAATAAATCACAACAAAATAAATGATATTTACATGATTTTTTTGAATAAGATGAACGATGAAAGACATGCAGAAAAGTTAAAATCGTTAAATAAAAAAGAACGGAGGGAGTGCATCGGCGAGGTCAGCACTATGCAGGCAAGTCGTCAGGCAGGATACATGAAACCTACACGCGGCACAATGCTTGAGAGGGATTCGATCGATCGGTCTTCGAGGTCCGAGGAAGACTGATCAGAGTGCTAGCTGGTTCTTCAATTGACTTTGCTTTTGAGCCTTTAATTTCCAGATTTTTTTTTTGGTCCCGTTTGGCCATGTGTTATAAAATCGTTTACACAAAAAAAAAAAAAAAAAACCTGACTTGGCGATTGGTTTTCATCTCATCTGTGGAAAGAAGCGCTTCCTTTTCTTTCTTGGGCGTTTCCTTTTTCTTTTCTTTCTTTCGAAACATGAACCATGGCTAGCACTCACTCGCTCCGGTTGCACTCGCTCGCTAGTTATGTACCATGCAAAGCATCGGCGAGGTCAGCACTATGCAGGCAAGTCGTCAGGCAGGCCGATGCATGAAACCTGCACGAGGCACAATGCTTGAAGGATTCGATAGATCGGTCTTCGAGGAAGACTGACAGTGCTGGCTCTCTTCAATTGACTTTGCTTTTAAGCCTTTTTCCAGATTTTTTTTTGTCCTTTTTGGCCAGGTATTATGAAAAAAAAAAACCAGACTTGGCGATTGGTTTTTCATCTTAATTACCTGTGGAAAGAAGCGCTTCCTTTTTCTTTCTTGGACGTTTCCTAGCTTTCCTTTTCTTCCTTTCGAAACATGAACCTGCATGGCGACATGGCGTGCGCACTGAGCCAAGGAAGGAGAAGACTGGCCAGGTTTCGTTCTTGTTCAGGCCAGATATGCAGAGGAGAAAGGCTTGGAGAAATTAAGGAGACAGAAGACAAATGCATGCATGCACGCATGAAGGTTGCTACTCCTAATTTTGAGTTAAGATCGAGCTCTCCAAGAATGATGTATGTACGGCTATGTACGTATATTTACGAGAGAGAGAGAGAGCCACAAAAGTTTAGTGCGTATTGACAAATTAAATGCTTTTAATGCTCCCCACGTTTAGAAATACTATGAGATGAGGACAAGATTTTGACCAACAAACACTTTTCATTAATATGTCATTTGTATGATACAAAATCATAATCATATATAAATACTTTTGAATACAAATCTACTAACGCCAATTTTGTATCACAAATTATGTATTACTAGAGTAATTGTTGATCAAAGCCTTGCCCTAACGAAACAAAATATGTCATATATTTTTAGATGGAGGGAGTATCTAAAATAAAAGGCCATGAAATAGTGTGATATCTTGCTAACAAGTCGTTGTGCCGGAGAGATATGTGACAAACCCAATCACCCAATTTTAGCACAAAATTTTTCACAAAAATCATTTTTGAACCCCTAGAAACCTTCCCTAATTTTCTAAAGATTTTCCAAAACAATATCCATTTTATTCCATTAAATAAATCTCTTATTTTATTTATCCAAAGATTTTCATCCCATGAAATATCAACTTTTATTTCACCATTAGGTTCTCTTCATTTTCTAGATTTTTAGAGATGAATCTCATATTTTTCCGAGCTCCCTATATTTTCCTATGAATTTCCAAAGCCAAAATCCATTTTCTGGAAAATCAGATAAACCCTTTCCTTTTCTGGATTTTCCCGGATTACGCTTTCCCTTTTTGGAAATACACCTTCGGCGTGTCTCTTCCTCCTTTCCCCCGGTGCATTAAGTGACGATGGACGACTGTGATCATCTCAGCTTGATCGAACGGCTCAGCTTTTGCCACGTCGCCCCAGCCATACCGCTTCGGTTAAAACAAATCCAACGGCGCCAACAATTTTCTCCCTCGATCCAACGGCGCCCACAGCTTCTCCTTCCTCTGCCGGCGCCGCAACTCTCAAAACCGCCAGCGTCGCCGCTTCCGCCGTGCCGCACGCCGGTTTCGCTCGCCGCCGTTGATTCCGACCATCCCAGGCCACGTCACCGACCTCCACGGCATCGCCACGTCATCGCCTATCTTATCCTCCACGTCACCGCCCACAGATAGCCTCGGACCGCTGCCGATTCCTCGCCGGAGTTTTCCTCCACCCACGGCTTTTGCCTCAAGCCTCCGTCGTGTCCTTCGCGCCTATAAATAGCCTTCCCCTGGCGCATTGCATCCCCAAGCGTCCTTCCTCCACCACCAGCTCCACCTTTCCTTGCCGGAGCATCGCCGCCGACGACATCCTCCGCCGCCGCCGTGCTGCTCTCGCCGCGTCGCCACCTACGACCATTCCCAAGCATCGCCGCCGCCTTGGAAAACTTTCCCTCGCCGCCAACCACCCTAGCCAAGCACCACCCCCGTCTCCGGCCAAGCCTCGTCGCCGAAAACGAATTCATTGCCCCCGGATCAGCCGAGCAGGATTATCAGGGCAATAGCATCAATATTGAAGATCTAGCTGAACCAGGCAGGTTTCCTGTTCCATAATATTGTAGTATGCATTTATTTTCTAGTTAATTAATTTTTGTCCAATTGATTTAAAAGTATTTATAATTTAGCCATAATAATGACAAGGTCTCATATAAGCATGTAGGATCATGATTGTTGCATTTTGATCTAATCTTTGGTTGAGTTGGTAAGAGGTTGAGTTGTTGAGGTTTTGGTCGTGTTAAGGTTGGTGTGTTATTGGAGATTGTTGGAAGTTTAGCGTGAACAAACGGTGGGAATGTGAGACGCATGGTGGGTCGCTCTAGAAGCGGTCTAGAGGACACTTGCTTGGGGGCCGGTGGTTGCTTTGTTCATTGATCTTAACTGAATTATGTCATGATAGAAAAGATACAAAATTCCCGCCCAAACCATATTACTGATCATTTTATGGGTAAAGCTGAGCAGATTCTGCAGAGTCGTTAAAAACAAATCATCGATGGACCATACTTCTGGGATATAAGATTGTATCGCAGGGGTGATGCCTATTCTAAATATTGACATAAATCATGTTAGAGGTGTGGTTGTAAGGTTGTGATTGGTTTGGTCTAGAGTCGGATTTGAAAGTCTGGTTTTTATCAAAAATCTCTTTTAAAAATGTTTTAGAAAAGAATTGACAAAATATAGGATTTTTCTAAAAACTATTTTAAAAATATGCATTAAGTCTATATTTAAATCTCCCTATCAAATTTCTGTTAAACCCTTGCATTTAGTTAATAGGCTTGCATATGGAAACCTGTTAAGACGTAAGTGCTTACCCGTTGTTTTCGGGCTACCCTTCTTTTGGGTAGGTCCTTTCTTTTCAGTAGAAGATTTTCATTTGAAGACCTGGAAGATTTTGCTGTAGATTTTTAGTTATCCTACACTCGAGCCATGCCTGTGGTCTTGAAGTGTAAATTTTGGAGGTGTATCAAAAATTGTAAGCCATATTGTAAAATAACTCTAGTTATGAAATAAAGTTTGGCTGTTTATGCTATTTTCAAATGCAACTGGAATCCTGGACAATTGTATTTTCGGGGATCTCCCGGGGTCCCCACAAGAGACGTGGGGAATAGAGAGAGAGAGAGAGAGGCCAACCCCTTTGTAAGTTCAAGCCTCCCATGGGCTAATTGATTTTTGGTAATTGATGGCAACTAGGTCAGCATGCAGTAGGAGCATGAGATAAGGACCTCTGTTTTTATAGTTTCTCTGAATTCCTTGTATGCGTCTTCGGCCCAACTCAGCAGATCGACTACATCTCTTTGGTTGCAGGGTCCCATGGGGTTCCGAGAGTGCCAGGTGTTAGTACTGAGCGAACTATCTAGAGCAATTACACCTGTCCGAGGGGTCGCCCGTCCTCGCCGAGGGGTCGCCGGTGCTTGGGGTTAGATCGCCCGGCTCGCCGAGGGGTCGCCCGTCCTCGCCGAGGGGTCGCCCGTGCTTGGGGTGAGGTCGCCCGGCTCGCCGTGAGGTCGCCGGTGCTCGCCGAGGGGTCGCCGGTGCTCGCCTAGGGGTTCCCTGTGACGGGGAGAGGTCGCCCGTGCACCACCACTGTCGGACGGCGTCCGAAGCTCTTCGGACGGGGTCCGACAGCAGCGGTTCCCAACGAGCTAGCTCGAAAATGGCCAAGTCACAGGCACATAGCCTCTGTCGGACGGCATCCGACAAACTCCGGACGGCGTCCGACGACGTGTAAACCCGCGACCGAGCACCTGGCGGGCGTCCCGTTCGCACGCGCCAGCGCCCTGTCGGACGCGTCCGGTAAGCCACCGGACGGCGTCCGACCAAGCACAAAAAGGCCCATATCTTCTGTCAGACGGCGTCCGACGGGAACCGGACGGCGTCCGATCGGGCGATCTGAATCTCGCGATTTAATCTGGACCGTCCATTTCTAGGGTTTCGCCTTGGGGGTATAAATAGGGGCTAGGAGCACGGGAGAAACGCGAGAGAGCCATCATTAAGCAGCCGCCTCTTGTCCTAGCTACCAAGAAAGCTCCTCCCATGGTTTCCATCTCCATCTAGGGTTCCATGTGCTTGTGAGATTTGGGAAAAGGAGTGAGGAAGAAGAAGAGAGCATCCCCTAGCCTCCTCATCATCATCTCCAAGGTTTGTGCCCTCTCCATGGTTGCCTTGCCATCCTCCATGGTGGGATGAGGGTTGAGTGAGTGTCTCCGGTCTTGTGCTATTTGGATTCTTGCCACCGGGAGACATCGTCGTCGCCGAGCTTCATCAAGCGTACCGCGAGCAAACCCTTCTCCGTGAAGGTCACCGTGCTTCCCACGGTGCTTCCTCTCCATTCGTCGGGGTGTGCAAAGTCCGCCGTGTGTCGGCGGCCATCTTCGTGTGTCGGAGGTGCCAAGTTGTCCGTGTGTCGTAGCCAAATCCTCCATGTGTTGGGGGTGCCTCATGTGTTGAGGTGAAATCCACCGTGTGTCGGTGGTCGGTGCCGTGTGTCGGTGCCGGTGGGGTGTGAGAGCTCTCGCTTGTGAGAGAACTTGCTTCCGTGTGAAGGTTTGGAGCTCGCCTACCATGTGTTGGTAAAGAGCTACCACGAGTGGATTGAGGGCTTGGGACGAAGGGGTCCCGACTTCTCTGTGAGAAGTTTCCTCAGCGAGACGTGGGTGCTCATGTGTTGAGCACCGAACTTCGGTAAACAACTCGGTTTGCGTCTCTTCTTTCCACTCTGTTATTTTGGCATATTGACTTGAGCGCTTGCATGTGAGTGCCATCGAGCCTCCTAGTAGTCGTCTGAGTTTCATTGTGATCGCTTCCCATCTAGACTCTAGGAACTAATCGATAGATTGGATAATCACCGGACTAAGCAATCACTCAAATAAGTTTAAAATTTGAATTAGGAGTCCGATTCACCCCCTCTCGGCCTAGGATCCTTACAAGTGGTATCAGAGCCAGGGTCTCTAGTTGCTTAACCGCATAGAGATGGCCGACGGGGGTAGTGTAGCCGCCAATAGGATTCCTCTGTTTAGTGGCACTAATTTTAGCTTTTGTAAGTTGCGCATGAAAGTGTTTCTCCAGGCCATAGGAATGGATGTTTGGAGGGTCGTAGAGTCTCCTCATGGTGTTACACTCACTAACAACATACCTGCCACACCCGCACAAAACAAACTCTTAGAGACCGATGCTAAGGCTATGAACGCTTTGTTTTGTGGTTTGAGCATGGAGGTCTTCGATAGAGTCAGCAATCTTACTAGTGCACACGACATATGGATCACACTCATTGAGATTCACGAGGGCACTTCAGCTGTTAAGGAGGGTAGACTAGTAGTTGTCAAGGAGCGTTATGATCAGTTCAGAATGCTTCCAAATGAAAATGTCAATGCTATGTTTACTCGGCTTAACCCCATCCTTAACGAGCTTAAGGGGCTCGGTCACACTGTTGCCAATGATGAAGTGTGCAGGAAAATGCTGCGGATCCTCCCCAAGAAGGACTACCGGGACATCATCACCTACCTCACCAACAGTGGTGATGTGGAGAAGCTGGCTCCGACAGCTTTGCTTAGCAAGATCACCGCACACGAGATGATGCTCCTCAATGATCATGAGGACTCTCTGCTCCATAAAGAATCAAGTGATCGCCCTAAAGGCCAGTGGATCCAAGCAGAGTGGTCTCAAGTCAAGCCAAGCTGAGGATGGTGGAGAGATGAGTTGGAATGAGCTCGAGGAGGGCTTCCAACACTTCGGCCTGTTCATGAAGCAGGCTGGCCAATTCATGAGCAAAAATGGCTATGGAGGCAAGAAGAGGATGAGCCGAAACACTCATGCGTCATACCGATGCTATGAGTGTCAGGAGAAGGGGCACATCGCTTCAATGTGTCCCCAGAAGAGCAGCACCAGGTACAAGGACAAAGGAAAGGAGAAGGGCGACGGCGAGAAGCCGAGGCAGAATGACTACAAGAAGAAGAATCCTCAGAAGTCAGGATTCAGGGGTCGCTCCTCACAAGGCAAGAGGCTAGCCTTTGTGGGAGAATGGGTGACCGATGACAGCTCCAGCGACACGTCTGCTTCTGGAAATGAGGAATCAGCTGATCAAGAGTTGGTCACCATGGCGATAGCTGAGTCTGTGCCACCTCCTCCAGTCTTTGCTCCAAGATGTTTCACGGCCGTCACCGAGTCTCGAGAGTGGTATTCTGAAGACGATGGGGATTCTTCCACTACTTCTACTACATCGGCAAAGGCTTCACCGACTTCTGCTGGCACTTCCAAGTGTCTGATGGCTCGACCTAGTGGCGAGGTGAGCGACTCTGGTTCTGACACTGATGAAGATGTTGAAGGCATGCGTGATTGTCTTAGGGAAGCTTGTGAGCGCTATAAGCATGAGACACTAAAGAACCTAGAGCTTGGTAAAACTCTGATTGCTTTGCAAACTAAGTGCAAAAACCTTGTCTCTAGATGTGATAGTTTAGAATCAGAGCATGATATTTTGCTAGGTTCTAACAAAAATCTGTCATCTAAGTGCAATGTGCTAAAACAAGAGCGCGATGCTTTGAATGAATCCCTAGATGATCTCATGACTACTTATCATACACTTAGGGAGAACCATGAGACACTTCTGGTTAAGAATGATGAGTTGGTTGCTTTGCTTCTTGCTCAACTAGTTGATACACCTGTTGATGCTTTTGATGCTGCTTGTGCCATGCCTGTTATTTCTGTTGCTATTACACCTGTTATTGATTTGACTCTTGCTTTCCCTGAGGTTGCCCATGATTGCACTGTATTGGCTTCCACTTCTAGCGGTTCCTCTAGCAATGCACTAGTGTGTACACCTGATAATTGTAAATTTGCACTAGCTGCTAGGGAGCTCGCTATTGAAAATGCTGAGTTGAAGTCTAAACTTGAGAAATTTGATAAGGGGCTTGGAAAGTGCTATGAGGGCAGCCTAGCCTTGGATAAGATGCTCAAGGAACAAAGAAAACCTTTCCAAAAGAATGGCTTGGGTTTTACCCCTGAGAAGCCAAATGGGAGGAAGAAATCAAGTGTTTCTCGAGCATCTACCCATAGACAAGGTTACTATCAGGCTCATCCCAAGAAGAGGCGTGGTAACAACTTGCACACTAGCAACAATGTTTCTAGGATGAACAATGGGCACGGCACTTGGCAAGGACCTCCTAGGCACTATAACTCCACATGGCAGCAAAGAAACAATAGTGCTTGACAATATGGTCCTAGATTCTATAACAACTGGCAAGGTCCTGGGTATCACTACACTTGGCAATCACCTAGGCAAAACTTCTGGAATGGACCTCCTAGGCACAACATTGGTAGGACACATCCACCTAGGAACCAAAACCGCAACACTCGCATTCACATACAATCAAGATTCCGTGGAGCACATACCGAGTTGTATGATCAATACTTGCACAAGAAAAATGATCAGGGTAGGATGACTGCTAGATTTGTTGGGCTCAAGTCTGAGAATGAGCACAAGGCACATGTTTGGGTGCCTAAGTCATTGATTGATCGCTTTGCTCGTGTTGCTTCTGGTTTGAAGGCTAACCCTCGGGGACCTCCTGTGTGGGTCCCTGAGTCACATAAGTGATCTTCTCTCATGACAGGTGAACTACCGGAGTGGAGGGTGCCATTGGATCATTGACAGTGGGTGCACCCAACACATGACCGGCAACCCCCGGTTGTTCACCTCAATAGGGGAGGAAGGTAAGATTCCCCCCAAGGTCACTTTCGGAGATGGAAGCAAGAGCAAGGTTCTTGGAGCTGGGAAGGTAGCAATTTCTTTAGATCTTTCAATTGATAATGTGCTACTTGTGAAAACTTTGAGCTATAACCTCCTCTCTGTTGCCCAAATATGTGATTTGGGGTTCCATTGCAATTTCTCACCTGAGGGTTTGTTAGTTTTGGACAAAAATAAGAAACTTGTGTTCAAAGGCTTTCGTTTTGAAAACTTGTTTCTTGTGAACTTTAATGAGCCTGCCGCATCCGCCTCGACTTGTCTTGTCGCCAAAGTCTCTCTTGGTTGGCTTTGGCATAGGCGTCTTGGGCATGTCGGCATGGCAAATTTGAAGAAACTTTTCAAAAACGAGTTGATTCTTGGGGTGCAAGATGTGACATTCGAGAAAGACAAGCTATGCAGTGCCTGTCAGGCCGGCAAGCAAGTAGCAAGCTCACATCCTGCCAAGAATGTCATGTCTACATCTCGACCTCTCGAGCTTTTACACATGGATCTTTTTGGACCAACTACCTATGTGAGTATCGGGGGAAACCTCTATTGCTTGGTCATTGTTGATGACTTCTCTCGATACACCTGGGTCTTCTTTCTACCTGATAAAACTCCAACTGGAGATGTTTTCAAAAAGTTTGTAAAGAAAGCCCAAAATGCTTTTGATTGTACCCTCAAGAAGGTGAGAAGCGACAATGGGACGGAGTTCACTAACACTTCGGTTGAGCTGTTCTGTGATGAGCTAGGGATTGACCACCAGTTCTCAGCCACCTACACTCCTCAGCAAAATAGGGTGGTTGAGAGGAAGAACAGGACGCTCATTGAGATGGCAAGGACAATGTTGGATGAGTACAAAACTTCACATACATTACGGGTGAAGCGATCAACCTGACACATCCTTTGCATCAACAGTTTGTATCTTCACAAGCTTCAAGAAGACATCCTCTGAGTGCTAGTGGGAAGACGACCCAATGTCTCCTACTTGAGGTCTTTGGCTGCAAGGTCTACATCAAAAAAAGGGAGCACTTGGGCAAGTTCGAGGCGAGTGGACACGGGAGTTTTCTTGGGGTATTCACCGGAGGGTCATCTTCGGGGTCTACAATGAGAACGAGGGTCGATTGAGGAGACACTGTGATGTGAAGTTCGACGAGTCAAATGGAAGTCAAGGGAGCATGAAAACACGGATGATGTGGATGGTGGCGATTGGCTAGAGCGGTGGAGGAGATGCCACGGTGATGTGAGACTTGTAGAGGTTCGAGAGGGAGACCGAGGTTGTTGCACCACCCTCACACTGGCGAGTACCGAGTCAAGGGAGCTTCACCTCAGGCGGATAGCTCAAGTCTTGATCCGGCTCCAGGCGAGAGAGACATCTGCGAGCGGATCACGAGAATCGATGAGCTACCACCTCGGTTGATCAAGACCCATCACACCATAACCCGTGATCATCCGGTGATCAAGTGATCGGGACTTGACTCAAGGTGTGCAAACAAGGTCAAGGACAGCCCGGCGTCGGTGAGGTCGGTGCTTTGGCAAGCTTACGTGAGCACACGGCGTTAGATGTCGAGCTTGAGCCAAAGAAAGTGGAAGATGCACTGAACGACCCGGACTGGATCAATGCGATGCATGAGGAGCTGCACAACTTTGAGAGGAACAAGGTCTGGACTTTGGTAAAGAGACCGAGTGACTTGCAATGTGATAGGCACCAAGTGGGTATTCAAGAACAAGCAAGATGAACTTGGTGTAGTGGTGCGCAACAAGGCTAGGCTAGTCGCTCAGGGCTTCACGCAGATTGAGGTATAGATTGTGGAGATACCTATGCTCGATGTACACGTTTGGATGCCATCAGTCGCTTGTGGCATTTGCAACATGCCACAACATTGTGCTTAAGCGAGATGGGCGTAAAGAGTGCTTTTACGAGCGGATACATTGGAGAGCTAGTGTCGTGGAGCGACCTCCGTGGTTTGAAGACACAAGCACCACGATCATGTGTACAAATTGTCGAAGGCTTTGTATGGTCTCAAGCAAGCACCCAGGGCATGGTATGAAAGACTGAGGGACTTCCTCATTGGCAAGGGATTCACGGTTGGAAGGGTCGACTCGACACTATTCACCAAAGTGGTGGATGGAGACCTATTCCTGTGCCAGGTGTATGTTGATGACATCATCTTCGGCAGCACAAATGAGACCTTGGTCAAAGAGTTCAGCGACATGATGAGTAAGGAGTTCGAGATGTCGATGATGGGCGAGTTGAACTTCTTCTTGGGATTTCAAATTAAGCAACTCAAAACCGGGACATTCATATGCCAAGAGAAGTACATCCACGACCTCCTCAAGCGCTTCGACATGGATGACTGCAAGCCAATCCGGACACCGATGGGAACGAACTGCCACCTCGACCTCGACAAAGAAGGTAAATATGTCGACCAAAAGCTTTACCGTTCCATGATTGGTGCTTTGCTCTACTTGACTGCATCTAGGCCGGATATCATGTTTAGTGTGTGCATGTGCGCTAGATTTCAAGCCTCCCCTAGAGAAGTGCATATGACTGCGGTGAAACGAATACTTAGATACCTGAAACACACACCTAGCATAGACCTTTGGTTCCCGAAGGGTGCGCGGTTTGAGCTCCTTGGCTATTCTGACTTAGATTATGCCGGGTGCAAGATCGATCGCAAAAGCACTTCCGGGGCATGTCACTTCTTGGGTAGGTGTCTTGTGTCATGGGCGTCAAAGAAACAGAACTCCGTGGCGCTATCTACCGCTGAGGCTGAGTATATAGCGGCAGGGAGTTGTTGTGCACAATTGCTTTACTTGACACAATCACTGTTTGACTTTGAGCTAAAACTTGACCATGTGCCTCTCCTAGGCGACAATGAGAGCGCGGTGAAAATAGCGTGCAACCCGGTCCAACACTCACGGACCAAGCACATTGATGTCCGTCACCATTTCCTTCGGGATCATGTGACAAATGGCGACATTGTGCTTGAGCATGTGCGGACAAAGGACCAGCTTGCCGACATATTCACCAAGCCACTCGATGAGGCACGATTCTGCAAATTGAGAAATGAGTTGAACATCTTAGATAAGTCAAACATTGCCTGAGTTGTTCGTGTGGCTATATCATTCATTACAAATCTTTTGAAGCCAGTTCTAGCATTTAGGTGCTTTGCCTATTATACTGGATGCTATTCATTGTCTATATGTTTATAACATGAAATTAAATGCTATAGCATGTGTTTACCTTGTCACTAGCTCAACTTGTGCTTAACTCAATATATCATGCAATTGGAAGCCATGAGCTTGTATTAGGAGGGCTATAGCTTCTAGTCTCATTTGATTGCTCTGAACTCTCTGGTTGATCATGTGCCTCTAACTCTAGATTGTGTCCTTCCATTTTATACATGTTTCTACTTCGCTAAATTGAGCAATTTTTTTTGAGAAAATGTTGAGCCAAAATTTGCAAAATGTGCTAAAATAGGTCTTATATGTCTCACCAATGCCTCCTCGATGAGATAGCTTGTCATTGCACTAGGCATGAACTTAGGGGGAGTTTTGGATAACCGAGACGTTCATCTTGATGTCATCTTTGGGTGGCGTCGCCTATGGTTAGAGACAAGAAAATTTGCGAAAATTTGTGAACTAACTCAAAATGAGCTCAACCAAAATGTGTAGTCTCAAATAGGCTTGGTGGTAGCATGAGTAGCTTGGAATACATTTTCTAGTGCTATGGAGCATCATGTGTCATCTTTGAGTTTTGGAGCAACTCTTGATACTTCTCGCTATTGTTCATCTTATACTTGCTCTAGGTCATAAATAACTTGAATCACACATTTAATAATTGTGCCTTAGTTGATCTTGTGACATTGTGACCTTGAGATGGCTAGATTTTAAGTGTGATGAACTCATGGGCATACGTGCATTAGTACAACTTCCAAAGCGCTTCATTTGCTAATCCCATACTTTACAACTTTCTGGTTATTGATGACAAAGGGGGAGAAATTAGTGCAAATCCATGTTTTGGGCATTATGGAATTTGGGGTGTTTACAAGTGGTAGATCTAGGAGATGCTTTGCTCCTAGGATAAAAAATTAGGATGGAGATGCTCGTGTCTTACAAGTGGTATGCATTGACTTAGGGGGAGCTCATGTTTATGTGTACATTGCATTTTATTCGTTGGCCTAGTCTTTGATATTGTGCTATGCTGTGATGCAATATTTCTGGACTAACCCATCGCACCAGAGATTGTATTTGTGCCTTCTCATGTTGGATTTGCAGGTGTTGTCATCAATTACCAAAAAGGGGGAGATTGTAAGTTCAAGCCTCCCATGGGCTAATTGATTTTTGGTAATTGATGGCAACTAGGTTTGTGCATGTAGGAACATGAGATAAGGACCTCTGTTTTTATAGTTTCTCTGAATTCCTTGTGTGCGTCTTGACCCAACTCAGCAGATCGACTACATCTCTCTGGTTGCGGGTCCCACCGAGCACAGTCCGAAACATCACCGTGGGTCCCATGGGGTTCAAGAGTGCAGTGTTAGTCTTGGCGAACCATCTAGAGCAATTACACCTCTCAGAGGGTCGCTTTGTCTCGCCGAGGTCGCCGGTGCTTGGGTTAGATCGCCCGGCTCGCCGAGGTCGCCTGCCTCGCCGCCGAGGTCGCCGTGCTTGGGGTGAGGTCGCCCGGCTCGCCGTGAGGTCGCCGGTGCTTTCGCCGAGGTCGCCGGTGCTCGCCTAGGGTTCCTGTGACGGGAGAGGTCGCCGTGCACCACCATCGCCGGACGGCGTCAAGCTCTTCAGACGGGTCCGATAGCGCCGTTCCCAACGAGCTAGCTTGAAAATGGCCAAGTCACGAGCACATAGCCTCTGCCGGACGGCGTCAAGCAGACTCGAGCGGCGTCCGACGACGTGTAAACCAGCGACCAAAGCACTGGCGGGCGTCCGTTCGCCGCGCCTGGCTCTGCCGGACGCGTCCGTAAGCCACCGGACGGCGTCCGACCAAGCACAAAAAGCCCATATCTTCATCGCCGACGGCGTCCGGCGGGAACCGGACGGCGTCCGATCGGCGATCTGAATCTCGCGATTTAATCTGGACCGTCCATTTCTAGGGTTTCGCCTTGGGGGTATAAATAGGGGCTAGGAGCACGGGAGAAACGCGAGAGAGCCATCATTAAGCAGCCGCCTCTTGTCCTAGCTACCAAGAGAGCTCCTCCCATGGTTCCCATCTCCATCTAGGGTTCCATGTGCTTGTGAGATTTGGGAAAAGGAGTGAGGAAGAAGAAGAGAGCATCCCCTAGCCTCCTCATCATCATCTCCAAGGTTTGTGCCCTCTCCATGGTTGCCTTGCCATCCTCCATGGTGGGATGAGGGTTGAGTGAGTGTCTCCGGTCTTGTGCTATTTGGATTCTTGCCACCGGGAGACATCGTCGTCGCCGAGCTTCATCAAGCGTACCGCGAGCAAACCCTTCTCCGTGAAGGTCACCGTGCTTCCCACGGTGCTTCCTCTCCATTCGTCGGGGTGTGCAAAGTCCGCCGTGTGTCGGCGGCCATCTCCGTGTGTCGGAGGTGCCAAGGTGTCCGTGTGTCGTAGCCAAATCCTCCATGTGTTGGGGGTGCCTCATGTGTTGAGGTGAAATCCACCGTGTGTCGGTGGTCGGTGCCGTGTGTCGGTGCCGGTGGGGTGTGAGAGCTCTCGCTTGTGAGAGAACTTGCTTCCGTGTGAAGGTTTGGAGCTCGCCTACCATGTGTTGATAAAGAGCTACCACGAGTGGATTGAGGGCTTGGGACGAAGGGGTCCCGACTTCTCTGTGTGAGAAGTTTCCTCAATGAGACGCAGTGCTCATGTGTTGAGCACGAACTTGATAAACAACTTCGGTTTGCGTCTCTTCTTTCCACTCTGTTATTTTGGCATATTGACTTGAGCGCTTGCATGTAAGTGCCATCGAGCCTCCTAGTAGTCGTCTGAGTTTCATTGTGATCGCTTCCCATCTAGACTCTAGGAACTAATCGATAGATTGGATAATCACCGGACTAAGCAATCACTCAAACAAGTTTAAAATTTGAATTAGGAGTCCGATTCACCCCCCCCCCCTCTCGGCCTAGGATCCTTACACCCTTGGTCAAGAAACAACAAGCATGAAGATCCGTTGCATCTGCCGCATCTCTGCATCGGTGTTGATCCTTGGCTGGTCGATGAAGGGGTAGTGGTGGATTGGCAATAGCAAGGATCACTATACCACAACACGCTATTTGCGACGGACACGTAGCGACTGACTACGCGTTGGTACGAATTAGCGACGGACTGCACGACAGGAATAATGGTATTTGGGTCTGACAGTCTGTCGGTAGTAATAGCTATTTTTAGCATCTGACTTGAAGTTGGTAAAATCATTTTTTTCCATCTTTATGTCTGTCGGGATTGTTCATCTATACATGTGTACACACCATGTATTGGACTGCTCATCTACAAGCTTTATTCCCAGCCGCCCCTCTGCCCTGTATGTGCCCCGCGCGCCACCGCCCCTCCCCTATCCTCCCTGCCGCCGCCCCTCCCTCCCCTGCGCCGCCACTCTCCCCTCCCCTCCCTTCGACGCCCGCAGCCCTCCACGCCGCCGCTGCCCCTCCTCCCCTGCCACCGCTCCCCTCCCATGACCGCCTCCACGCCCGGCTAGCCGTCCCCCGCCGCCCTCCTCCCGATGCTTGCAGGCCAGCCAGCCACCAACCCACCCGCGCGCCACTCCACTCCCCTTCCCTCCCATTGGCGCCCAGAGCCTCCCGCCGACGCCTACCCTCCTCCCCGCCCCCTCCCGTGCATTGCCCTCCTGCCGCCGCCCCTCCTAGCCGCCACTACCCTCCCTGTCGCCACTCCCCTCCCTTTACTTCAGCACTTTGCTTAGTTTTTCTTCATGTCTAGAAAGCACTTGCAGGTTGCAGCAATTTCTGAATTGAAGCACCCATGGTGTTCACATTAAGGTCGTACCAAGTCAAATTAGTCATTTTAGATGTACACTTAGTTTTATGATATTATGTATATGCTTCTTGGTTTGTTACTGAAATCATTCTAATCTGCTCTGAATTCCTTTCTAAATTGTTGAATTGTCCCCGCGTGATGGTAGCACCTTGATCTTTGATTGGTCACCACCCCATTAAATGTTTAGTAGCACCAAATCATTCCTCGAGTCAAAGGGTGCATGGATTTATAATTAGGCCAAGGGCTGTGTCTTTGTCCTTTGTCTAATTTATATTTAGGCCGCACAAACTCTGTTCCAAATTCCATAAATGTTCTTTTTTTGTGTCCGGTGCCATGTGTAGCACAATTGCACTGATAATCTTGCAAGTAAATATACCTTTGTGAAATATACCATATCTTTGACAAGGAAGTACTGGAGATTGCAATAGAGCCATGTAAGATTGTGTCTAATGTACTTGAATAGGATGGTGTTAAGTCTTTTGGTCAATTGATGGGATTTCATCTTAGAGAAAGAGGCATACACCTTTTGTCCTTTATTGATCAGCCAGACTGCCACTCTTATTTCCTTTTAGCAATATGACACATGTCTTGCTTATTTTTTATTGATCAGCCAGACTGCCACTCTTACTTCTTTTTAGCAATATGACACATGTCCAAAGATACCAGAAGCAATTAAGCCAATATAATACAGTCTTAACCTATGTTTATTTTGGTACAGGAACCATAGGGATTGTGGACTACACAAATTATGATGATATGAAATATGCTGTAAGTCCATATTTCTATACATTTTCTATTTTGGCTCTTTATTTTCTTAAGCCTCATTCTCCTTGCCTTATTTAACTTATAAGGTGAAGATAAGTTAGACAAGGCGATGAGAATGAGGCCTAATTCTCATTGTAATCCATATGCCATCCTACAGTATCTGATTTCACATTTTATGGTTGTCTATTACTATTGTTTTAGTGCTTTAGTTTAGTTCTCGTACTGTGTTTCTGATGCTTTAAAACATCTCCTGGTTGTTGGCCACCATTGCAGATAAAGAAACTAAATGATTCTGAATTTAAGAATGCGTTTGCCCGAGGTGTTATAAGGGTAAGCACTATTGCTGGTTTCTGGCTCAGCTTGTGGAATTAGTTTATGGTTTTATGTGGTTAACCATGCATATGCACCTTCTTCTCTGTAGGTGAAAGAATATGATGGCAAGCGTGGCCGCTCCTATACACGTAGCCAAAGCCCAAGCCGTAGCCGCAGCAAAAGCAGGAGCCTGAGGTCTCATTTTCATATCCTAACATCCTTGGCTAACCATGTTGATAACTAACTTGTATTGAATATGCAATGCAGCAAATCTCCCAGGGGTCGCCGTTCAGCATCTAGGTCCCGCTCAAGGTCTGTTTCTTCCCGTTCACGATGAGCATCAAAAGGACACTCTCCATCAAGTTGACTTACATCAATTAAATTAATTTTTCAATCCTCAAGTGAGATAGTACCTTCACGAGAATAATATTAGTACATTGTTGAAGAATTTGTTCTAGCCTGCCTACTTTTGTATCATCATTCCTATTGTGTTGGCATATCTTCAATAAAGTCTTATGTTAAAAACTGAAAAAAAAAAGTAATCAATGTACAAACTTCTGAATTAATCTTCATTGGCTTGATGAGCAGAAGGGCTTGGGATGCGAAGAGCCAAGTATAAAATAATATGTTTGGACTTGTGCGTTGATGACTTGTTATGCACTATTGAAACTTGCTCCACTTACTTTGCAAAATCTGGGTGAATCTTCGAATTTACTAAGCTATCATCTCTATATGCTTTTGTTTTCCTTCAATAGGGATTATATGAAAACAAAGTTATTAGTGCCTAATTAGTTACTAATAGATGTAATTACTACCATGATTTATCTTTTCATGCCACTAATAAATGTTCTTTTTAGGTAAAAAGGGAAGGCCATAGTTGAGTGATTCTGAACTTCAATTTATGCATGGAGGCTGGATATACTTCTCTCTCATATGGATAAAGCGCGTTTGGATGGAAGATAAATGGTCTTTTGTGTATGCATATGCTTGTACAAATGAAAGTGTTCTCTCTTTTGAACAGACGATATGGTGCAAAGACTATATGTGTTAGTTGGATGTGCATATCTTTTGGATAAATGATATTTTGAATAATGTACGGTATCTATCTTTTGGATGTGCTATCTATCTTTTGGATGCGCTATCTATCTTTTGGATGTCTATATTTATTGCATCATGTCATGTATAATGAGAATTGCTGTATGGAGAATAATATATTTTTTTAAAGTAGGCAAAGAATAGCAACACACCGAGTGTCGACAAAACTAGCATGGCAACGGACTAAACGTCGGCAAAGTTAACAGTACCGATGGACTAAACGTCGGTAATATTGAAAAATGCCAACATACCGTCAGTCGGCAATTTGTTTAAGCGCGACGGATTGAAAGTCGGCAAACACAACACTACCGACGGACTAAACGTCGGTAATATTTAAAAATGCCAACGTACTGTCAGTCGGTGATATGGAAAATTGCCGACTTACAGTCCGTTGGTAATAACAAGTCCGTCGGTAAAGACTTTTACCAACGGGACTTTAGCCAACACCCCAAGTCAGTCGGTAATACTTTTTGCCAACCGATTGTTCAACGGTATATATGGTATATTCCGACACACAGTTAGACGCTAATAATTTGCAATGGTATAGTGGATCAAGTGGTGCGCGTCCGCATGTGTGTAGGCATAGCAATATGATGTTGTTTGTTTTTATCCAATAAAGACCTTGCCATGTGAGCGTGGCGGAGAATGTTGGAAAGGTTATGACGACATCGTCTGGCTTCGACCTTCATGCGGGTTCGTGACACATGGTAACGGAGTGAAGGTGCTCCGAGCTTCCGGGTTGGAGGCAGGCCTTTAATTTGGCTGTTTAAGATCTAGCGGCTAGTTTTGATGTTGGAAAAGGGGACATAACTCCTTCCATGTGTTTTGAGTTTTGGTTCTTACCTATGCCGGTGACCTCGGCGAGATGATGATGGGCATCGGTGTTGTTGTTTTTATCTGATCTTCTTTGACCTCGAGTCAGATCTATATGTTGTTATGTCTATTTCTAGATATTGATCTTTATAATCTGCTCCCATGTGTGGATGAGATAGGAGGAAGCAAAGTTGGTGGCGGTGCTGGATTCCGGCGATGATTTCGTTGATGTTGACTGGACGAGGAACTATGAATGTTTTGGTCTTTTTACAATTTAGTTCTTAGAGATTTTTTTTAAAAAAATTATTATTGGCCAGGGACGTGTAAAAAAGTATCTTCATTTTGTTCCCTTTCTAAAAAAAAGTCGGCTGTGCCGAAGTGGCATGTTCCCCTTACTTGCACATACGTTCATCACATATTGATGTACATGTACTGTATATGAGCAAGCTAGCTGCCTACGTTCGCCTGAAACTGCCCAGCATCAATATAATTAAACACAACCTCATGGCGATCGCACCTACTTAAGAACAAAGAGTGGTTTCAGTTGCAAATTAAAGTCGGAGACACAGAAAAGAAAACAAATTTGAAAAGGATTAGGTAGATGGCAATCCCAACTGAAGTCGAAGATGCAGCAGCTACTATCATTCCAAGTAAGGCCAAATGTGGGCCAAACATTGATAGATCACCTACTGCAAAAAGCTCACCAAAACCTAATACAATTAATATGCATGCTTTCGTTTAGAGGGACCGAATGATGAATGGGGAATGGCAGTTAATTGCTCTCTTATAGGCTTAAAGTATGGTCCTCTACATGATGTGTTGGGTGTTCTAGAAGGCTTATTACCTACCAAACCAACTTTTGATCAAATTCGCTATCCATCTGGCAAATCTAGACCGGACCGTTTGAGCACTTCTCTTAGTCGATTCTCATCGATACCTGCTAGATTATTTAATTTGTATGTGACACATGTTTTCATATGTTATTGATCAGTTTATTATGGTATATATAGGTGGTTTTCAAATAGACGTGCATGTGTGTTCAATATAATTATCTGATATAATTTTGATAACTGAAGTGAAGCAGCACTCGATTTGGAAACCAAGACAGTAGTACTTTTTTAAGGGTAACGTGTTCAGAGGAGCTTTGACTATTTTGCAACGCTATAGCTATGGATCTGATTACCTGTTGAAACTGAACTTTAACCGTCTAAGCCAGTACATTCAAAAACCCGAAATTGTGATAACCAAAGCTAGATTTGAGAATGTTTGCTCATGTGACATCGTGATCGTTGAGAAATGAGCATAAAAAAGTCAAAACATCTAAAAAGATAATCAAATAATTTTAGCCAAAAACACTACATAACATTTTGTTTTGTCATTTTTAATTAATCTATGTACTGCCCGTTATATTGCTGTTCATCGATCGGAACTCAACCGCCCCACGAATTGGTTATTCCTAAACGAGTCATGAAGGGAATGACGAACATACCTTGTCTCCACATTGGATCTAGAACAGGATCAGAGGGATCAAAAACTGCTAATTCGTATAAAGCCATCGAGCCGGCCCAAACAGAAACTAGAGCTGTGTGCATTATATGCATCGAAAGCAATCGACCCGGATCATTCAATACAACAGTATAAACACGATATCAAGGCAAACCCATGGAAATACCCCTTTAGCAAAGAAAAATAGACACGACGTCGCTTTATTTTATCGCATTAGAAAAGACTATCCATATCCTATGGATCTAACCCCTCTAGGGGATTCTGTGTCAGAAAGCGTAAATATTTATTTAGATCATTATGTTAACTGCTAGATTGAATTATCTTGAATATTAGATGTAACAAGTAGTGATAGCAAAATTGATTTAAATACAAAGTAATTAAAATGGACTGCAACGATTAATTATATTTTGAATAAGGTTATTGAACTATTTCTTCTGATACCGCTCTGACCAAGATTATGCTAGTTCTCAGCTATTTTCTTGTTCATTAATTGTTCCGGAACACCCAAGTTAACATTTCAGTTGCAATAACTAACGAACCTATTTTTCCGAATTAAACAAAAGAAATGGTTTGCCAAGTTGTGCATCCATATTTGTGGCGTCTGTGCCTTAATTACATCTATACAGTCAGCATGCTAAACTTTGTAATCGAGTATATATATATGCTTTATAGAGAATTTTCTTCCCTGCCAGAATCTCCCATGTTCACATTACACATCAGTGTCACTGTGTCAGCGTCGTCTAGCTAGCTAGACAAAAGAAAGTTAAGGCATCTGTGATGCGCCATAGAACGATTAAACTCTCGTTAAGAGTAAAACTCTTCTTAATACAGGTTAGGTGCTCCTATCGCTATCACATACTCTATCACATATATATGCCGGATCATAAAAGAGCATGCTTTTGTTTTGTTCGTGGGCTCAGTCGATCTTACTTTTACTTCTTCCTAGTTATGTCTGACCTGCAGACTAAATTAATTAAGCTAGCTAGTTTTGATCAGTGGATATATCACTTAGCTTGCGAGCTTGTTGGCAATTTCCTCTACGATGCGTCATTGAACTGTGCGTAATTAGTTCTCCGAATCGTGCGAATAATCATTATATAGATAACCGGCCGCAGGAGTACTGAACGAGACGGGTGCTACGTTTCGCCGATCGATGCTTGCTAATTATTAATTGATGATGCTCGATCCCATGCATGGATCTTTGTGTTCACATGAGATATCGTCATGTTTGCTGCTAGCTGGCAGCTGCTGCTATGCCGCGTAATTTTTGAGTTGACTTGGGCTTTTTTTTTTCATTATATTATAGTTCAAAGGAAAAAGTCTATATTTAACCCTGAACTATGACTCTATGTCTGCATGCCCGCCTAAACTTTAAATCCAGGTATTCCAACCCATGCATGAAACTAGGAAAAAGATACAAATAACACCCCGTGGTGGTTTTACCGCCGTGGCATGTGACGTGGCAGTGCAATCAATATTCACAAAAAAAAACCATGTGTGGGACTGGCTTGTCAACCTCTCTCCCTCCCTCTTCCTATAGCCCTTATCTCTCACATCCCCACGGCCGTTGTCTCCTGGCCCTAGGCCGTGCCGCCTCCAGCCTCCCACCGCCCGCCTCCCCCTACCGCAGCCTACAGCCGCCCTGCCATCCCCTGCCGCCGCCATGCCATCCACGCGCCGCCACCACCGCGCCATCCCCGCCTTCGCCGTCCCCATGCCATCCCCTGCCGCCGTCGTGCCATCCCCGCGCCGCCGCCGCCGCGCCATCCCCGCCTTCGCCGTCCCTGTGCCATCCCCTACTGTTGTCATGCCATCCCCACATCACTGTCACCGCACCATCCCCGCCTCGGCTGTCCCCGTGCTGTCCGCCGATGTGCCATCCGCGCCGCCACCGCCTACATGCCATTCCTTGCCACGGGCGGTGAGGTGGAGGTCAGAGCGGTTCCACAGTGGCGGCGGCGGGCGGCGTAAATAGCCTGAAAGCGACAAGCGGCGGTCGGCGTGGTGGCGGCGGACGACGCGGTAGCGCAGGTGGCAGCGGACGGCGTGGGTAGCATGGGCGGCGAGGCGGTGGCCGGAGCGGGTCCATGGGCAGCGAGGAGGCGGCTGGAGCAGGTTTTATAGACGGCGGCGGCGGCGCCCTAGAAGAGGTGGAGCTGGCGCCATGGAGATGGGGGGAGAGAGAGTGAGAAGGAGGAGATGGAAGAAATATGAGAGGGGTGTGAGAGAGTATGATGGTGGGCCCATATGTGATTTTATATTTTATAATTTTTTTAGTACCTAGAATTCCACCTCATCCGTCACATACGCAAAACCACCCTCAAAACTGTCCATAGGAGGTTATTTGCACCTTTTGTCTGGTTTCGTGGTGTGAACTATGCACATAGAAGAAAAATCTCACTGGCTCATGAACAGATCGAGGATTAAAAACATCAATGTAAACATTTACGTACGCACGAGGCATCAGCTGCAGCCTCCGCCGGCTAGGTGTGTGACTGTGTCGACATGAAGCATGCATGGACTGACTCGTCTAAGAAGTATACAATTTATTTTGCATCGAAGTATAAAATATGCTCTATTTCTATGCTTAAATTCCTTGTTTCAACCAATTCAACAAAAAGAAGGTTTAAATTGAGCGACTGGGGGGGCAGCATGCTAGTATATATGTTTCACGAGAAAGGTGAACAAAATTATGCACGGGTGGAAGAAAAAATTTTATACCTCATCGACCATGACACTACTAGTTTTTCTACCTTCAATTATTTTCTACGTAAGTAGCAGTAAAGCACTACCGTATGTTGAATCAAACTAATGACGGAAGTCACTATATATCGGCTCGTACGTATCGATAGCGATGATATAGGTTTGCACCGCCGGCTGAAGACACCATACGATAATGATAGATCACAATCAGTTTAGAGCACACACTGATAGTGGTAACAATAATTTCAGTTCCAGTTTGTGTGTTAAACTAGCGGTGATAATTCGCTAATGGTTCTTTACACAAACCGTAGTGATTATAAATATCATTGTCAGTTGTTAAGCCCTAAACGATTTTTCCACACTTTGATGCTTAAGAACCAACAATGGTCCGTTATCACTGCCGTGCATGTTTCAGCGAATTTGTAGTGATGAGGCGGTATGGAAGTGGTGCTTTGTAGCAGTGAGATCCACTTAACATTAAATTTAGATTCCCCCCTTCTCTCTCTTTCTACTCATTATCTTTTTTATCACACTGATCTCCCTGCTTTGCACTGATTTGAGCATAGAAGCTCATTGGTACGTAGTGAAGTTGATGAAGCAAGCTCGTGGGTGAAAAGTGGGAGTCGACGACGACGAGCTCGCATAGAGGTGCTTGCGCATTAGCATGGACATCTCTCTTCTCCCCCTCCCGCTCTCCCATGTGTTGTATCTTCTCTCTCACCTCTCTATCGGGTAAGGACGAGCGAGCTTAGCGTCCGATTCCGGCGATTATGAATCGATTATAACGGGGCTCGTCTAATTTGAGGAAGGAGACGGTCCAGAGGAGGTGCATCACTTTTTCTTGAAAAAATACATGTGTACGTACATATGGACACTACAGGAATCGAAAATAGAGTTGATTGCCAGTTGAAGTCTTGACAGACAACATGTAGCCGTCGATACATATCCATTAGTATCGAGGGTCACTAAAGAACCATTGAGAATGAGCATCCAGCGGGGTCACTCTCGACGGCCTATATGGTAGTCGCCGAGACAGCTTTGAGGAGGCCCCATGGCGGCGTCCTAGGCATGACGGCGTCTTTTCTCGAGATTGTGGCAGTCTCCTGTAGTGGGAACATTAGTTAATACATTGTTTTTGTTCTCATGCAGCATCTTTCTCTAACTGGGTAGATAAATCACCATGGCACAAGATGTTTTCATCTATTTTTTGTCATGTTCGATCAGTTCTTTGGACATGTTTCAGTCATTCTTTTCTCATGTTGCAACAGTTCTTTTGGCATGTTACAACACTGGTTGACTATGTTTCGTCATGTTCCATCAGCTCATTTATCATATTCTCTATCGGATCGTTTTGAATGTTTTCAATAGTTCTTCTGGCGCATTTCAACACTGGCCCGACCATGTTTCATAAGCATAACATCGTGTTTAAAAGGTATAATTGAATGTTCCACAAATACATTGTTTATTTTCCACTAGCGTAGCTTGCTTTGACTATGTTTGAAACAATCGTACGATGGTCAAGTCATCCAATTTGTAGTATCTGTTAGCAACACGGGTATTATTTAATGTTATAATTAATTATGAGGCAAATCAGATGAATAATCAAACACACAAACAACAGGCTACTCATACTTGTAAACAAATCTAAACCCTAGCCGCGTACGCGGCTACCTAGTATGCGAACGGTAACTTCCGTAGATGTCAATGAAGGAGAATAACTAGCACAGGGTCGCTTGGCTGTTGATGAAGCAGTTGACGTCGAGGATCGTAAGCGGTCGCGTGAAAGCGTTGTCCAAAAACATAATTGTCACCCTCCCGTGTAGATCTGACGGTAACAGCCGAATCGGAGATCCTGCCCTCCCTTCTCTAAGTGCATGCAGAGAGGAAGGCGATGAGAGACATAGGCCGTGCGAGAACTCAAGATAGAAGTATTGGAAACACAACAATAAGCGGGGTAGGAGTATCCTAGACGTCTCCAGGGACTTTATCCTCATACTCGTAACTGCCCCCCACGCAGAACAGAACATTGTGAGCCACACACACGAACATTGCGATTATCCAAAAAATTCGAACGTGGGTGGGTAACTTGCTAATGGGAAAAATCTAAAATAAAAGGGAATTAACGTGCCAGGAATCAAGTCACGAGGAAATAAGCAGTAATTCACGTAATATGCGCGCACGTGTGACTTCAGCATATAGCTATCATCTTTCATGTGCTTCATGATGCATCATGATGACAGGTCCTTCTTATATGTTGGTATTTTTTTTCTCCCACTGACAAGGTGATACTACTTTTTGTGCATTTAGACAAGAATGGGTCTTACTCAAATAGCCAAATTCCAATAGTATCCGCCTAACACAATTATATAAGGTCATATCCAATGCAGCCTAATTTATGTCACGCTAGGCATTATTCATATTTTTTTTACTATTTTTTTACGTTTTTCTTCTCTTCTGCTTTATTTTTTTATAGTATTACTGGCTCGGTCTAAATTAGGGAGCATGGGACATGCATGGCACGTACAATTTCTATATATGTTTTCTTTTCAAGTGAGTTCCTGTGGCAGCACGACCGCGCGGCATTGGAATTGGACAGTGGCTCATTGTTGTATATGGCCCACAAAGACTTTGAGGCTGGGTCGCACAGACCAATGCTGTATATGGCCCATTATTGTGGATCGATCGGGATGGCCCAGCCTGATAACCAAGTAGGCAGCCCAGGGTAGTACGCCCTCGCTAATTAGCATGAGTAATCAACGGAAGAAAGATATCATCGCTCCCAAACAGAGCGCTCTTTCTTCTCGCCTCCTACAGTAGATAGATTGCCGGCACAGTAGGCAGCTTGGTGGTGGTAGAAGGACCGTTATAGCATGCCAACGTATCATCTTATATAACAACGCGCTAGCGTTGGTGCTCTCCCGCTGCCACGTGTCCGTCGCCACGTGCCTCCGTGTAGTTGGTCCGCTCCGTGCCTTCCGCGCCGTTCGATCGCGCTTGCTCGCTGCATCCGACGGCCTCGCCGCCCATCGCGTGCCCGTGGGTTGCCGCCTCCTCGCTATTCTGCTTCGCCATCGAGTCCATCTCGCATACGCCTCCCTTTCCCCACACCCGCCGCCTGGTCTCCTAGGGTTCCACCGCCGCCGTGTTCGCCTCGGCGTGGTCGCCGCCTCGGCTCCGTCGTTCCCAGCCTAAGCGCCCTCGCGTCCGCCTCCTCCGCCCCGTCTCTCGCCCCACGGTTCTGCTTTCCAGCTGCCACCTCGCGCATGCGCCACAGGGAGAGGCTAGGGTTTTAATCCACCGACCGGGTCACCCCACGCCTCCTCCATGCCGCCGCCGCCCAGTGCCTCCCCACGTCTCCTCCGCGTCACCGACCGCCCAGCGCCTCCACTCAGCTCCTTCACGCCGCCATTGACCCAAGACCATCATCGCGCTTCGCCATCATCGCCGCCGGTCTCCGCCGTTCATCGCCCGCCACCAATCCCCATCGTGCACACCAACCCCGCTTTGTCCTGTTGTACCGCACCGTCCCGCCACTAAGCTACCGCTCCTCCCTCTCCTCCACCATCGATTGGATCTACCTCTTGGTTCCTCACCGTGCTCGACATCTCTTGCCTTGTGCCTTCCTCTTTCCGCCCAATCGGGGAAGGTAAAGTGTTTGTGGGAGATGGCCTCTTGCTCTTTTTATTCCTCTGGTTTTGTGGTCCTCCATCGTTATTAGTTCAATGTTCATGTTTCTTTACATTTCATCTAACCCAAAAAGTGTATTGTTCTCAAAGAACAACGGCTAATTTAGGTCTATTATTCTTTTTCATGTCAATGTTTTCATCTTTGTCGTTGCTTGATAGATGAAAGAGGCAAAAGGATTGTGTTACACATGCTATATTTGGTTGACAATGGCAGGCGTGTGTGTGATTGCTACCATTTTGTGATTTTTTGCTGCTCAAAGACCTGGGGATGTTTCGTGTTTGGGCTAAAATGCGGAGTTGCTTTGTTTTTTGGCTTATCATCTTTTGATATATTTTGGTGCTGTACTAAATTAATATCTTGGTGTTTTTTACGTCAGATGTGGGAAGGGCTCATTCAGAAGGCTAAAGATGGAGGCTTGGATGTGATCCAGACTTACGTGTTCTGCAATGGGCATGAACCAACTCCCGGAAATGTACTAAATTTACACTTAGCACCTCTTCCTTGGTATGGCACATAAGAATTTCAACGGTTTTTTTTTTCTCTTCGTGCAGTACAATTTCGAAGGGAGGTATGATTTGGTCAGGTTCATTAAGGCCTTGTACATTTCAGCTTAACTTAGCGTAGCGTAGCGTTTCAGCAAAATTTGAAAGTATTTAAAGAGAGGTTTAAATATTATAAAAAAAATAATTTAAAAATATTTTTAGAATCTTTAAAAGGAGTACTAAAAACCCGAGAAAAATCGTTACAAATTACTAAGCCAAATAGGCTATATAAAAAAGATAAATTTTGCAGAAACGCTACGCTACGCTACACTAAGCTGAAATGTACAAGGCCTAAGACTGTCCAAAAGGCTGGGTTGTTTGTTCATGTTCGCATCGGTCCCTACATTTGTGGGGAGTGGAATTTTCGGTATTCCCTTATCTTTCTAAAATCATCATCGTAAAATGAATTAGGAGTAAATACTGCTCGCATTTTTCTATTTCCAGTTTGACGAATATATGTGTTACGTGTTGTACTTTTGTCTCTTGATTTCTGCTGCCATGCCCATTTTGTAGTGGCTTCCTAGTTTGGTTGAAGCATGTACCAGGCATCAGCTTTAGGACAGACAATGAACCTTTCAAGGTTTGTTGAATTCACCAACATTTCTTGATCTTATTGGAGATGCTGTGGTTTTTTTAAAAAAATATTAATGCTTGTGCATGCTCTGCAGACGGCCATGCAGGGTTTCACAGAGAAAATTGTGGAGATGATGAAGAGTGAAGAGCTCTTTGTTTCCCAAGGTGGCCCTATTATCCTCTCTCAGGCAAGTATAAACATTTTCCTCACGCTGGAAACCCTGCATGAGGAATCTACACATATATTTTTAACACGAAGATGACGGGCGAGAGGAATCTACACATATATTTTTCATGCATACAATCCAAAAAGTTTAAAAATGTAACTATAACTATAGTTTAAAATTTATTTTCATGTACTTCAAACCATATACTCGCTCGTCATCTTCGTGTTAACGTATTTTAAAATGGCACATTATGACTAGTTCTCCAGGGCTTAACAGGTTAATGGCTTATCCTCATGCAAGAAGAGCACACATTTTACTTTTTTGGATCCGTTTTTTCGCTGTCTCGAAGGTATATCCTAACACTTTTGAAAAGCAAGTCAAACGAGATGGATCCGAATCTCGAGTCTATCTCAAGAAGCTATCAAAGTTCAGACATTTCAACCGTTTAGCCGTTCAAATTAGCTCAAAAGAACAGGTCATAATAATTTTGTGAAGCAAAAAGAAAGTGAAGAGAAGATGATCGTGCTATCTATTTTATAAATATCTTGAAATATGATAGAGAACATCATATAAAAGAGTTAATTATAAATTCATAAGAGAGGATTTGTGTAATAGTTAAGGGTAGACAAATCCCGCTTGACAGTACTATAATAGCTCCCTCAACCATAGCCTGCTGGATTGCTTTTAAAGCTTAATTCAAGTGTAGGATGACAAATCTAACCGAAGACAGGCTTAAAATGAGCTCATGCATCACTGATATGTCTTGCCTTTGATCACACCCCAGTTGATCCATTACACATTCTAGATATCATATATAATCTATAACACTATTTATTATATATTTTATTTTATTTTTTTTACACTGAATTTTGAAAAAAGTCTTTCATCCGCTGAACCCCAGAATCCAACGCACTCTATTTTACAGCACGGATGCTGTAACCACCCTTCAAATATCATTTATTTATACCCGCGACCACCTGGGGCACCTCCCAATAATAAGAGTTTTGTAAGGGGACCGAAGCAGGCTACAATGAGACAAAAAAATCTTCTTTCTAAAGAGATTCAATTCGAAACTCTTATATGTCCAAGTTTAATATGGAAATTTTTTAATAGGTTTTCCTTTACTTTGTCCGTGTCAACAAACAATTGAAATACGAACAAGTCGAGTCAAATAGCAATGATTCGAAGCACCTCTTTTTCCAATACATTATTTCGGAAACCTAAGGACTCGATCGCCGCCGCGACGACCCCGAGTCTCCGACCAGCCCCTCCGCCCCTCGCCCCCGGCCCCCCGCCTCCGCAGCCACGGGGAACTCCACGAGCTCCCACGGTGGCGGCCGCCGCGAGAAGGCGAGGGCCATCGGCCGCCTCACCGCCTCGGGCCAGGCCTCCCGCCAGCAGCAGCAGCAGCCGCAGGCCTCTTCGCGCCCTGTCCCCAGGGGCGCGTTCGACCCCTTCGACCTCCATGCCGACCCGCCGCCGCCGCAGCTGACACGCGAGGAGGTAGCGCTATGCGAGGAGGCGCTCGCCTACTTCAACGCCAGGGGCAAGCAGCTGGATGCCTTGTCCGCCGAGTTCGCGAGCCTCCCGGTATAATATATGATTGCTTTTTTTTCCCTTCTTCTTCCATCCCAGCTCCTGATCGTTCTGGGTGATAGTTCTGCAAATTCGTGCCGATTATCCCGTGTTTTCTATGACTATTTGGTAGAGTAACTTGGAATCGTCTGATTAGTCTGGGTAGTGGCCGCCCTTGTAATCGAGTGTAGTTACCGCTTATGCTTTCACCATGATAAGTGACCGCATGCTTCCTTGGTAGAATGCGTCGGGAGTTCGCTTCTTGTTCATAATTCGGATTTTAAATTTCTTGCTAGTGATTGGTGCTACGCAGTCATGGACCCCTGTCTGGGTTGAATACCGAGACGCCATCGAAGTAGAAGATCTGTTGAAAATGCTTCTGGATGTGCCTTTTCCTTGCATGATTTATGTGTTTGTTTCCACAGTGCCGATGCATTGCTTCGAAGTAAAGCATTGCTGTTGGGTTGCTGTGAGGTGAAGCAGTGGGGTGGGGATCTGATACGGTATTATGGTATGCCCTATATGAGGGAATAAGTGGAAGTATGATCCCGTGTTTACGCCTTTTGGGAAATATTTTGAGTCTTGTTTTCTTGAAGTTACATAAGAACTGCTGTTAGTTATTGGTTAAAATCACTATGACACAAATTCGAGAATGTTTGGCTGTGAATTATATGATATTTCTCCTATTAGGCTTGACCTTGTGTTCTTTGTTAATGTTCCTAGAGTTTATTTCCATTCTGGATATATAAGAGCCTTAAATGTGATCTCATTTAATTATCAAATGGATTTAATTTGGTATTGAGAATTTCAGTGTTCCACCAATGTACGTTTTTTCTCAAATTAATTATGGAGTTATTATTTAATTTTATTAGCTGTTATTGGTAATGTTGGTTGGATAAACTTAAAAGGTGCATTTTCTTTACATGGCCTTAGGCCAACTAGCCTTATCATCTGCTACTAGATCAGATGTTTTGACTTTTGACTGTTCTTTATTCTTCCATTTATATATTTGGTAGTTTATCACAATGGCTTGAAGACATATATTGTTTGAATATAACTGCTACTGTGATTATCAGTTTTTAATGCAACTACGAATTGATTTATGTTTGCGCCTCAATTAGCACCTGTGTTGACGCCTAATGCAAGATATAGTTTCTTTTAAAGAATTCATCTCTATTTAACGAAATCTTCTTTTCTAGTTTCAAGATATCTAGTCAGATGTTCATATATTATAGTTTATGCATATAAGACATTCTGTTGATTTACTTTTACCTACCATAAAAGTAATTTCCATGTAGTATTTCTATTTCATGCTTGTTGGTCATGTTGTCAGGACATGAGAATCATGTATGAGGAAGTGACAAAAAGGTCTAATGTGGCTCGCAATGCTGCTAATGGGGAAAAGAACCGCTATTTTAATGTCTTACCATGTGAGTTTTTCCACCTGTATTTGTAACTTATTTGGTGCGCATATAGCAAGGTCTTCTTGTGGTTTTAGCATTATGAAGTTGATTAGATTTGACGCATTTTCTTCTTTTAGTTGATGATACAAGAGTACAGCTAAAATCTTCAAAAACCAGTCAAACTCCAAGCAGTGATTACATCAATGCAAGCTTTGTAAAGGTAATTTTTGTATTATCCTGTTTCTTAGATTCACCCATGTTTGTATTTCTTCTTTTAATCATGTCGGGAACAATTGAAGAGCAGCTTAAGATATGGTGTATGAAATTTGCAGGCTACTGAAGACAACAGAGTTACAAGATATATTTCCACTCAAGGTCCACTAGTCAATACATTTGAGGATTTTTGGCAAATGATTTATGAAAATCAGTGTCCTGCGATTGTCATGCTTACGCAATTTGACAGTGCTAAGGTGCTTGCTTACAATAAACAATCTACTAAAAATCAAATGTGTTAAGATGATGTTCAATTCAGATCCAGTGATGCTGGTATTCTTACAAGCGCAATCTTGCTTGCTTATATTTCTCAAAAAAATCTTGCTAGCTTGTATGAAATAAGGTGGCAGAACCAATATAAATAGCCAAATTTATTTTTCATGTGTAATATAAAATTCTATGTATGAATTTCACATTGTAAAACCCTTGTCTTAGATGTGCACCTGATCAATTGTATAAGATCAAAAGCGCTATTTCAAATAACAATATTATCAAACTACAACATGTATCATGTATGCCATATGAGTTATTAATCATAAACCATCTCCATTTCTCTATAACATGGTAAAGATAGAAATTACTGCTCAAAAATATAATATAAAAATTTGAGAACAGCGGTATGAATTAATTATGGGAGGATACTCATAAATGCATCACTCCCAAATGGTGGTTCTAAGTGAGCACAATCCTACCACTACCGCTAATCTGCCATGGTTTTGTATGAATGATTTGACCATAGCTTATTAAGGAGATTGAAAAGGAATACCACTTGGCTTGTAAATCTTATAAGCAGGGATGGAGCTAGAAAATATTACTAAGGGGGGTCAATAAAAAAACCTCTATGTATTAAGAAGACCAAAAAAAAAAAAATTCACCATTTTAACTTGCAAATGCATGTGTATCTAAGAATTTTAAGAACTTGTTCACTATGTTACCTTGCAAATTCATGTCTATCTTAGAATTTTTACACAGTTATTCACTATTTTAGCATGCAAACCTATGTGCGATCAAGAAATTGTTAGAAGTTTTTCACTAATTTAACATGCAAATATGGGTATATATAAATTATTTGGAGTTTTCACTAATCTAACATGCAAATCCATGTGCATCCAAGATATTTTTGAATATTTTAATATGCAAATCTATGTATTTTCATAAATTTTGTTAGCACATATATAGGTATATATTGGTGTACATGTAGCATGGGGGGACCATGGCCCCCACTAGTCCTACCTGTCATTGTCCCTGCTTGTAAGTTGATCGGTAACACATGATGGGCTGAGCAGTAAGTTGACCAGGGAGGGCAACAGTGAGCGAGCTAGGAGCTAGGCATGAATGGGCTCAAACTCCGGATGGAGACTAGTGAGGAACTAAGATGCGCTGGTCCATCAGGTGCTGCTGGGTGCGAACACAGGTAGCACAAGCAGGATTTGGAGCTGACTAAACGAGTCAAGCTAGCCATCATCACAGCCATCACTGAACTGGAGGTAGAACGCGTCGACGGAGGAGCTGCACTGCTGAAGAGAGCCAGTAAGCCGGAGGACAATGGTCCAAAGAGCATGGTTGCTCGGTTGGTATTGAGCCCAAACCTGCCCCCACATTGCCCGCGTAGAGGGCAGGCTAAAGAGATTCAAAGCCAAGTCGAGCCTCGTGCTGCCACTGCAAATAACGCGCACACAAGCCTCATAGGCACGCCAGGCCTCAAGGAGGGTAAGAGCAGTCGTGTACTGCTCATGAGCGGCAGCTTAGGTGGCCTGAACCTCAGGGGTGACTGGAGCACCATTTGCAGCAAGTACAAGTATCTCAGAGGCAACGGGCATGACAGATGGGAGCGTCGCTCCAATGAGATGACTCCAGAGGTGCTGGCTTTCAAGGGAGATCTCAAGCATGGCTGACCACTCCCAGATGTTGGTACCATCGAATACCTCCGGTGGGACTGGCATCGGCGATGGCAAGCGGACCGCCATGGTGAACAAGAGCAGCAACACAGTGGTAGTACCAGATCTGAACCAACAGCAACACAATAGTGGGGTGGTCGTCTCACGGGGCCAGGAACAGCTGTGCTGGACTGGAGACAAGGCAGGGCCGGTGTACTGGGAGGCATGTTGGAGGCCGCGCAGCGGTGCTGGACAGCCGGGCAGCAGCTCTGGAGGCCGGTAGGACACCGTGTGCGGGTGGAAGAGGGAGGGGAGAAGAGTTGCCGCGGGTGTGGACCACCGGCGATGGCCCCGAGCCCTCCAGGCAGCGAACCGACAAGGGTGGCAGCGGCTGCAAGGTGGGGAGGAAACCCTAACCTAGGCTCTTGATACCATGTTAGGATTGCAGCTTGTATTCCATGGGCCTAAAGGGCTATATACAAGTACAAGAAGAGGAAAATGCAAAGAAACCCCTATACAAGTATCTAATCTAACAGTACTAGCAAATAATTCCAAATGGGTCCAAACATATTACCCTAGGTTAATCCTTTTTGGGCAAAACGAGGCCGAAGGCCTAAGTGAGGAGCTATGCATGTGAGGGCTGGTCGGTGAGCCTCTTAGGTGGGCTGTGCTCTAAAAGAATTTGGGATAGGGTGTTACGAAGATGGTATCACTTCGTCAATCCTCGCTGGGTGGGCTCATGTAAGCTAGTGGTGCCAGCAGATGGCACATAGCACATGTGGGCTCAAAGTGGTCACACGACATGGCGTATGGATCAGCATTGACATATGGACACATATCGAGGGATGGTTCTAGGAATTTTCCATGTACATAGTGTACTGACAACCCATAACCATAACAGGGGAGGGTTGAGTGTAATGCCTTGGCCTATAGATGTGTGAGGCCTATGTGGCCCATATGGATTAGTGGTGCTGGGAACAGTCCCACATTGCTAGTTTAGGGGTGACTGGGTGAGTTGGGCACTTGGGCTCTAAGTGAATTTGTGCCGGGTGTTACACATTACCTTGCTGATGTATTTTGAAAATAATATGCAACGATGGCGTACCTTCAAATGTATATGTACATAATTCATGTAGTTTCTGATACGGATATTAATTGGCTATCTCTGTGCTATATATATACTTTAAAATATTATTATTTTTTCATATATATGTGTGTTAAAGAAACTAAAATAATGCAGTGCGATGAGTATCTTCCTTTGGGCAATGGACAAAGACAAAGAGTATATGGAAAGTATAGTGTTGAGATTAGGGAGGCCAAAAGAGATAGCCATCAATTATGGTTGCGTGATGTGAAGGTGAAATGCAATGAGGTAAACAAATTTCAAGTGAATAAGTGATACATCTATGCTTTCTTTCATTTGTCCTGTTTATATTTTTTGGGCCAAGGTTTTTTTCCTTCTGCGTCATACATAAAATGTCGAAGGTAAATAATATCATTGTTAATGGACTTAAAAGTTCCATTTTGTTGGTTTCCCTTTCTGTTTTAGTGCTTGTGACATGACACAACATTTATGTAAGAACTTAAGATGCTCCTTTTTCCAAGACAGTGGTCATTGTAAGTTATGCTGTATTAGATCTCCTAGATGACACCTTTTTTTATCATTGTGAGAATTTAAATAATTAATGAATACTATGATGGCAAAGGTGTTGATAAAGTGTGACAAAAAATATGTTGTCATCAGGATGAAGGAAGCAATTGCTCCATTTATTGTTATTGTATTCACTATTTCCTGTATAATTTTTACTTGTTTATTTTGAAATTTGTTAATTTTGGAATATCTTAAATATTTTGAATATCTGCTTGGACCATGTAAAATACAAGGCACTTATTACCAACTATACACATTTTTGCTTAAGAAATCTGATGTATATATTGCTACAATGTTAATTGTGGTGTACATCTCTAAAGTCTCTGAATGCTGGTGCATTTCTCTGTAAATATATATCTGCTAAATGTTCCAAAGTAGCATCGAACAACACCATTGTGTGGTAAAGTGTACATCATACTTTCACAATATGTGCATGTTTGTATGTTATTGGTACTGCCATAGTAAATCCACTTCCACAAAGTATTTTTTAAAAGGGTAAATATCACTGTTGCCATTATAACTCATCCCCTGACCACGCTTGACATTTTTAAAAGGCCTCAATCAGCAATGCCATTTCAACCGTCCATCTCTCTCAAACGTGCCATTATGAGCACTTACGGGGAGAATACAAGGCAAATACGCTGAGAAATACGGACTGACAGGTGGGTCCCACCTGTCAGCCCCTCCACCTTCTTCTTCCTCCCCCCTCTCTCTCTCTGCCCGAGCCCTGCCGTCGCCCTGCACCAGCGCCGCCGCCGGAGCCCCGACGCCTCCAAAGAGGAACCCAGCCGCCGCCTTGCCCGAGCACCGCCGCCGGAGCTGCTCCCTCCACACCGCCGTCGTTCCTCCACTACCTCCTCGATATCTCACATCCCAGAGCTCCGCCATGTCTCCCAATACCTCCTCGAGCCGACGACCTCACCGGAGAAGCACCGGTGAGCCCGGTCTCCCATTTTTCCCCAATTCTGGCCACCATGGCCGAAATCCCAAATTGAGCTTGCATGAATCGAATTGATCCATTAGGCCGCGTCCTAAAGCTAACTTGAGGTCTCCCTCACCTTCCCCGTGCGTCTCGCCGGCCAATTTGGCCTCCGTCCACCACCGCCATGAGCGCCGCCGCCCACCTCCGACGTGCAGGACGGCGGCGGGGCTCGGGTAGAGAGAGGGGGGGGGGGAGGAAGGTGGAGGGGCTAACAGGTGGGACCCACCTATCAGCCCGTATTTCTCAGCGTATTTGCCTTGTATTCTCCCCGTAAGTACTCATAATGGCACGTTTGAGAGATGGACGGTTGAAATGGCATTGGTGAGTGAGGCCTTTTAAAAATGTCAAGCGTGGTCGGGGGGTGAGTTATAATGGCAACAGTGATATTTACCCTTTTTAAAATTTCTGATTATTTATTTTAGATTTTTTATCATTTGTATGTTCTTTTACTTTTTAATGAAGAAAATGTTTGTACTTATTTGAATACTTTACTACTCTATATTGCTCTGGTGACTTCCTTTCAAAATACAATATGTAATGCAATATCCTATTTATGTTGGCGTTTGTGTGGCATGAGGGCCATGTCAGCATCTGAGCATGACATGGTTTATTTGTGTTTTGGAAGTTTATTAAATTTTATGTGTATACCCATCACAAACTTTTACAGTTCATTTATTATTTAATGGGATTTTTAAATAGAATGTATATCAGCACGCCATGCTGCGCCATTCTTGCTCAGGTTGTGATTGAAGGGGCACAGCAGAACAGTTTGTTTAAGGTTGATAACTCGCACCGTTGGGCAGTGGCACCCAAGCTCAAGTTTCACTTTAAACCGAAATTTAAAACGTGAGTGGGATAAATCTTATGATATTACATGCGAAAAGAAGAGAACAATGTGGAGATTATCCCATTTTGAAAAGAAAAAATGTTACATAACTGAAAAATTTAGGATGTTTGGAGCATTTTTTTAGTTGTATTTGAGCTTATAGTTTAAATATATATTTATTTAGCTGATCTTTCTGGTTGGATATCATTCCGTTTTCTAGTTTCCATTAACTTCTCTTATGGGAAAGGAGGGGGTTGTAGGGTTTGGTGACGCTTTTTCTGTTTATTTGTCTTAGTTCTGCTGTGTCATCTTTTAATATAACAAAATCCGCATTTCTTATTTTTCACCAGTACATCTAGAAATTTTGTGATTATAGTTTTCTGATCTCTGATTTTCATAATGTAGTCAGGCAATGTTCATTCTGTACTCCATATAGAATATCCTGATTGGCCTGACCATGGAGTGCCAGCCAATACTGGTGCTGTAAGACAAATCTTAAAGCGGTTACATCACATTTCAAAGGAAAATCCTATAGTTGCACATTGCAGGTATGCTTCAACTTGATGCTATGCTAATCTATGCACATTGTTTTACTCTTAACAATATTTGGTCTCTCTATGCAGTGCAGGCATTGGAAGAACTGGTGCTTTCATCACCATCCACAGTACAATTGAGAGGATTCTCATTGGTGACACAAAATCTTGTAATCTTCCTGAAACTGTCAAAAAATTTAGATCCCAACGAACTGGAATGGTCCAAACCGAGGTGGGTTCTGTTTGATAACTCCTATTGTTTGCTTCATACACCCAAGACCAACATAATTGTAGCACACCAGACTTGGGGCTTGCTAACAATTGTTTCTCTCACATTATAAAGTAATCAACAAAATCGCAGCAAAAGTTTTTTTTTTGTTGCAATGAGTGACCTACAATTTTAGGGTAAAAAGATGTCAACTAATGCTAATTTAACTTCATCATCATCTTTTGTATGGATGTCTAGGATAGTGGATTTCGAGTTGAAGTTACTGGTTGTATTAAATCTGTGCCATTCCCTTATCTGTGTGGTAAATTTGTTAGCTGATTGACCATGTGGATGCTTGCTATATTTTTAATGAACTTGCATGCATCCCATGAATGCCCAGGTGCCGTTTGTGCAGAATGAGGTTTGCTCAGTAATTCTGGTACACAGCTCTAGTGATTTATTGCATCTGACTCTATTGTTATTATTGATAGTATTGATATGCTTTATGTGTACTGTGGACAATGTGTTATTACTATACATACAGCTATTTAGATTTTCTAATGGAATATTTGCTCCTTTTCAGCAACAATACATGTTCTGCTATCGTGCAATTGCTGATGAGCTGAAAGATCTGCTTAAGTCTAACCAGTGAGGTATCCCTGAGGTAGGTGTCATGGTGCGCGCATGGATTTCAAATGGCTAAACTATCAATATCAAATCTCACTTTATGCTGTTTTGTAGGAAGAACCAGCAAGTGCTGCCATTTTGTCTCCCTTCTATTCCTATATCAAATAAATGATGGATATTCTTACTATGAAGTGAATTATTTGAAGCTTGACGTTGTTGTTGGGCATGGACATTGCTTGAGAATGGATCGACCACACCATCATCATGATGCCCTCATTTTTCAACGTGAACTCCACTATTGTTATTACTTATTACCGCTTTCCAAATAAATGAAAATTAGTAAAAATTTGTAGCTTTCGATGGCTAGTGCCTGTAATTATTACCCTGCAGTGTCTAGTGTTTCAAAAGGATGAAAGTTCCGTGTCCACTGTCCAGTTGATGCTACCCCGAAATTTGATTGAATTTTTCTACTGAGTGCGCCTTTAGATTGCAGTGATTTAAATAACCACACAACAATTTGTTAGACTTGAATAGTGCGATGCGCCTGGTGGGAGGGTCCACAAAGTTTATAATTACCCCTCTTACCATAGGCATTTACCTCAACACTTGGATCTGGCTCCATCTAAACTTTTTTGGTTCATCTTAACATTATCCACTTTACTGTTTTTTAAGAAAAAACAATCTTATCCGACTGTTGTTAAGCAATTTTGGTAGGAGGTGTATGCATGTCTAGAGATTTATCTTTGTCACATTTGGGAAAAAGGGAACACCTGACTCTTCGAAAATAAAAGATTAACTGCTGTTCAGGTTGCCACGCTCATCATAGAGGACCGCGAGACCTGGACATCGGGCTCCCGGCTCCCAACTGTTTCGTCTCAGACAAGCCACACTACTTCTTTGGCCACCATCGCCTTGTATATATCCTGTACATTAAACTCTCTTTTCATCTCTTGATGAAACAGTAGAGCTCTTGCCATATTGCTCCCCTCCAAAAAAAAAATATTGTGCAATGCTCCTGGCAAAATCTTTGTAGAAAGAATTGCTTAAACGCTAGACATTTGTCATCGCAAGCTACTTTGGACGGTCATTGAAATGCTCGTTTTCCATGTATGAAGCGTTTCTTGTTTTCTCCAAAAGTGGGCCTGCGGACATTCTGCATTCTCCTGTAGAGTTTTTTTGGTTTCTTGGTTAAAAAATTAGCAAACATGCATCAATTCCTACGTGTCTTGCTCCAATGTTGTGCTGCATTTGTTGCATTATTTTTGGTAATTACGCTGAAGTCTCTTATGATTTGTATGTGTGCGACACCAAGTCACCAACCAGTTAAAGTTGAGTAGAACTTCTTCCTTTCTCCTCTCAGCTTCGCCATTAGCCACCGTTAATCTTGTCAAAATGCTTCTTCTGTTTAAATGCCTATCTTTTTCTGCGTGTATTTTTCTCGGGGTTAGAAAAACAGATACACAAAAATAGAGAACAAGAGATATACGAGGTTTTTACATAAAAAATCCTTATAGGAAAAAACCATGAACGTACAAAAACATCACTCTATATGAATGGACAGTATTTATAGGGGTACAAGAATGCTATTACAATGAATGCTATTACAATGAACTAGTGGAGAGAAATCATCTTCTTGAACCCTAAGACTGCATAGGGTATTTATAGGGGTACACCCAAGAGTCTATATGGGTCTAGATCTTTTTCAATAAAAAAATTCTAATTCGGGTCAAAATATAGCACTTGGTCTCAGTGGTTCACCCAAGTTGAGGATCTTGATTAGTCTGCCAAGAGATTTCCCGTTACAGTGGTTCACCCATAAGCTCATGGCAACATGTGCTAATGGAACCATACTTAATGATGAGCAAAGAAGGATGTCATGTCAGCTATCTGCATATGCTTAACGGTGTTGATGGTGTCATGTTTGGGTGGATTACGTCCTTTCAAATACAGAAAAAATAATACAACAACAGCGTAGATCTCTCCACAATCCTTTTTCAACAACTCAATCTATCCAGAATTATTCTAGTCTGACGGTCCTACTGTGCTCTTTGTGGGTTATGGTAGTTTTCAGGAAAAATTGTAAATGTTTTGGCTTCTCTCTAGCCCTCTTTTGCTTTAACCTCGAAGCTGCTTCTCAGAGACTAAAAAAAGTATCAATGTATGGACCATCTTTTTTGAACCATTTGGAGAAGCACTTTAAAGTCCAACGTTTCAATAATTGAATTATAAAAAAGTTTATTTTACATTCTGAACTATCACGCTACGCTTTCTATATAAGCCCTAAACTATGAACCAAGTATTTATAACCAACAAAGCCGTAAAACCAACACGGATAATCCACTTAGGGAGGTTTTGAAGATGATTTCGTCACCTTGGCAAGTAAGGTTGCATGTGACACGTGATATGGCACTTGGGCCCACACGTCACTCTCCTTTCTCTCTTTCTCCCTCCTCCTATCTTTCCTCTTCTACGCTTCTTTTCCGTATCACCCACCTGCGCACGGAAAAATTAGCAAAATACTATTCTCAATAAATGGCTTCGCTAAAATATAACTCGTCGCATTAACATATGAGGCCATCTATGTTTATGACAATGGATAAGAGTGACATTTTTAGCAAAGCCACTTGTTTAGAGTGGCAAATATGCAAATCCTGTGCCTCTCCCTCACGCCCTCGCCTTGCTGTCATCGAAGTGTCTCGGACAGTGCGAAGTGTCCCCCCCTGAGGTGGAGGGATCACTGAGAATAATAGGGTTTGGGACTGGAGACATAATGGACGATTAGGAATGGTAAAAAAATGCTCTGTCCCATTCATTGAGGTGCTTATGTATTTATAGGGGTGCTGGTGATTAGGGTTTACAATGAAAATACAAGACGACAACTTTATCCAAGTATCTTGGCCGACGATCACTAGATCAACGGTTCTTTATAATACCTAATCCCTTTTTGTATACATGAAAAGTCTCAATTACCCCTATTACAATATGGACCTTATGGGCCCAATAATCCAAGTCACCATAGGCCCATCCCTTAGCGGCTATGGTATTGGCCCATGGCCCAGCGCCTAGCCCACAGTTAATCGGACCCTTGTCCTTGCCTGATTATCTTTGGGTAACTTTAGGTATCTTCGGGTAGCTTCATCATCACCAGGAGGAAACTTCGAGAACATCCTCTCTTGCTATCCCAAGGCTTCTATTCTTCGGAGCTCCCGAAGATATTATCCAGACTTTGGGTTCTTCGGACTTAGCCAGCCACCATCTTCAGAATTTTCGCCATAAACTTCGAGAAAAATGGGGGAGCCTCTCCTACAACACTTGCCTACCCACGGATCCTCGTCTTGCTACTGCCTCACCATGCACGTCCGCCTCGCCTATCTACACGCGCCGCTACCTCGTGCACCCACACCTCACCCACCCTCCCATTTGCCACCACAAGAACCAAGTGTCGCGTCCCGGTCCAACGCTTATTAGACATTAGGAACTTCGCACGTGCGACGAGCAAGGGTGGCGCATCTTAGCTCAAGAGAAAAGTGAGAGCGGGAGAGAAGAGGAGATGTAGAGGAAGAAAAAAGAGGCTGACAAATGAGACCACACTTTTACTTATTTATTTGTGTATTTTTTTACTTATTTGCCAGTTGCCACACCAGATGTAAACAAAACCATTTCCAAAACCACCACACACACACATACATATAGGGTTATTTGCGTCGGTTTGACATAGTAGGAAATTAGAATATCTGGTTTCATGTTTTAAAGGGAAAAAGGTATATAGACGAAGCATTGTTTAAAATGTAATATATTTTTTCTTAAGTTATATCCGCTGAGGCTTGTTTATGTGCATGTACACCGTGGTGTCTATGGGAGAAACAACCGTTCGCTGTCTAGAAAACAACTTGTACTAGGGGATGTACGCATATACTTTTTTTTTTAAGGGGAATATGGGCTTTATTGATTAGACATCAGCACTTATACAAGAGTTAAATAATACATGAGAGTAACGGGTTAACCCTGCGAGAGTGCAAGTGAAGCAAGAATAGAACCGCCGCGCATTTCAATGTAGGGATCTGACTCCCTCTATATTAGTTTTTTTTTTCTTAATTACCTTGTGATCACGAACGGTGTGACCGTGTGATAGCTCCATTTACTCTTGAGATGAAATTAAGACAACTGGAATTTTTTTATATATGTTATATATCTCTAAACTATTATACTACCACCGAACAATCAATCAATCACCCACGGCATATCGGAGTAAATCCAAGACATGACAAATATATAATATATATTCACATGTAAGATTGTGCAAAATCACGTAGCACTACAATTAATAATTGTTAGTATCAGTTTATAAAAATGCGTATATACACTACCCTGCAATGTTCTCTCCCAAGTTCGCACGTCAAACTATAAATTGGCACGAGTACATCAGCAGCTACAAATTAAATTGGATTTGATGATTTGTGGCACTGGATAGAGATGTATATAGGATCTGTACGGCACCATTCACGTGTTATACTCAAGGTCTCAAATACGTTTCTTTACCCATTATCCGTTAAGATCCCATAAATTTTAAGGCCAAAAGTCCAAAACAACAACGCAACACATGGTACACCGTCAAGATCAGTGGTGTACACTTCCAAGTTTTCTTTATTATTTCAAAGACGTGACTCCTCGCAGTCATTAATTAAAAATAAAGTATTTTCAATCGGCGTTTTTTACATTAACCAATAACTAAATTTGCATATATATATTAGACAATGATATCTTTTAATTGTCGTAGAAAGTCATTTAAAAGAAAAAGAATACAAAAGGGCTATTTATAGAAATGAAGGTATGCGCCAAAATAGTAACTAACTGTTTTACAGTTAAATTGTACATATTTACTACATCGAAACATACACAAATTTAGTTATTTAATAGTGTAAATATGTCGTCCGACACTAGTGGTGGGAATCGGGCAGTGCCGTGCAGGCCTGGCCCGAGCTCGTCGTGCCTTGGGCTGGTGCAAAACAGGCCGGCATGGCCCGGTCAACACTTTGGGCCGTGTCGAGCTGGCAAAGAGTGCCAAATTCTAGGCCCAACACGACCCAAAGGCACGGCGGGCGACTTCGGCCGGCCGAAACACGCAAGACAGTGACCAAACAAAGAAGAAAATAATTTTAAGAAATTCATACGTTGTTCAAATGAAAAGGTTGTCTACACAAAAAGATGTGTCTAAAAATTATCTACAACCTTTGTGTTCAACAGAAATTCATCCGAGCAACAAAAGACCTAAAAATGGTGAATTGCCGAGGACGGTGCCGTCAGCCCTAAAGCAGGCAGCAAAAAATATTTTAAATAAATTCATAAGTTGCTCAAATGAAAAGATTGCATACATGAAAAAGATGCATCTTGAAATAATCTACAACTTTCATGTTGAACAGAAGTTTATCCGAGCAACAGAAAAACTCAAAAAACATAAATTACTGACACACGCCCCATTTTGGACCGGGCCGGCCCAAGAACAGCCCGGATAGTGGGGCCCGATTTTTCCCGTGCCGTGCTTTGGACTGTTCCCGGGCCGGCCCAGACGGCCCGGCCCAAACTACCGGCACTATATATTTTCAATCGACTTATAGGGAGCAATTTCGTTTATTTCGAATGGAACGTTGCAACCTGGTCAACCACCGTTACACTGTTTACAACGTATTCCTCTCTGTCCTCTTTTTCTCACCAAATTAAAGCAACACCAAAAAACACTTTAAAGACGTAGCTGGCCGCCATTATTTTTCTTCTCCGCAGCTGTTCGTATGAACGTACGTAACCATGGAGAAAAAAAAAAAAGACCGATCGAGATATGCAGGACATTAATTATTGCCCCGATCTATGAAGAGAAAGCATGCATTCCGGCCGTCAGTGCTTGATGAAGAGGTTGTACTCGACGGTGGCGTCGCCGGTGTTGAGGTCGAAGGCGTGCGTCCTGGCCTGCGCGTAGCCGCGCGCCCACCGGAACTCGCCGGTGCCGCCGACGACGGCCATCTCCCGGACGGCGTCGAACACCTGGTTCCGCCCCAGGATGGCCACGCTGCTGCCGTTGTGCCGGCCGGCGTGGAACACAAAGCTCATGCTCATCTGCAGCGCCAGCACGTCCTTGCCGGCGCTCACGTACGTGCCCTGCGCGCGCCCCACCTCCCTCGCCGACGCCCCCCGCAGCTCCGGCGTCTCGGTGAGCGGGTCGTCGATGACCACCACGGCGCCGAACGCCGTCTTCGAGGTGTTGGTCACGGCGGCGCTCGCCACCTGCACCGCCGTGGGGCTCGCCCCGCTCACCACGTCGTGCCAGTACACCTTGATGTGCGTCTCCTTCTCGCCCGCCGCGGCCGCCGCCGTCGCGGCGGCGGCGAGGGCGAGGAGCACGACGGCGCCGGCGCCGGCGGCCATGGCTGGGTGGGTGTATGTAGCTGCTGTTGCAACGTGCAATGTGTGTGTAGTGTGTACGTGCGTACGTGCTTGAAGTGGGAATGGGGTATGGGGGTGTATTTATATGTGCGTGTGGGCGGCGTGAGAGGTGAGAGCATCTGGACGTGTTGCTTCCGTTGTGGGCGTCGGGTGCAGGAGGAATAGACGTGAGATTCATGGAGTGTTTGGTAGGGTTGATCACTTGCTTTGGCTCCACTTCGAATTTGGGTAACCTGAGATGCTATACCGTGGAGGAGAGATTAGAACTTAGAATAGTAGTAATATATTGGGTTGGTACGTTCATGCATGTTTCTAGAAGCTAGAAGCTAGATGTGGCCGCTAGGAAATGGAAATTGATACGCCCTTTTGAGCTTTGAGAGTTGATCTCGTCATGCATATCCAAAGACAGAGAGTAAGGGTGCGTTTGGTTCTTTGGCTAGCTTCGCTCTAGCCGAGCTAGGCTAGGCTAGCTCAGGTCGGTTTAGCTAGCCTTGCCATCGATGCTTATTTGGTATTCTTTGTCCGGGTTGTTAATTTTAGCTGCTTCGTAAAGATTGCCATGGAACGAACAGCCGACACTTAGAGGTTGGCTCTGTTTTTTTTTTTTTTTCTTGTAGGCAAAAGCCCGCTCACCTAATAACGGCCGACGATGGTAACACCCCTGGACGGCGCTGCCCTTCTTGGAAGCTTTCTCGTGGAGATCACTCGAGCGAAAACACGGCGGCAATGGTAAAACTTAGGCCGTATGCGTACCCGAGCTCGATCGGCCGTGCACGAAACGGTATGGAATGCACGACCGTCGCCACGACCTGGCTATGCATTTGCAGTACGTTTTTTTCTTTGGTTTGACCGGCGCGCGCGTGCACTGTGCGCACTATTAAATCGCCTCGAGAGGCTAGCTACCTACCACTTTCAGGCAGCTACCGGGTACCGGCCATGTCTCGTCCCATTTTTTTATTTTTTTTTGAAGAGGCTTCGTCGTTGTCTTTTGACTATGACCTAGGCCCCGTTTGTTTTAGATCAAGAGACTGACTTATCATCAGTCGTCTGAGAGTTATTTATCTCTCAGTCGATTTTTTAGACCATTGATCGAACATCTTTATATGACATATAAAAGATCTAACGGTAGAATTTAGCTATGTGAAAATCGACTGAGACTTATTTAAAAATCAGTCGTCTGAGAAGCAGCAAAACCGTTAGATTAATGTTGAGTTGAGTTTCACTGTAGCAAATTTATGAACCACTCGAAAAACGTTTTAAAAAATTTAAAAAAAATATGAAAAATTTATTTTGCGAATTTTAAGAATAACTATTTAAAACCCCACAAAAATAACTACAAAATATTACAGCATTTGGACTATACAAAAATGACAAATTTTTATTTAATTTAATTTAAGACGGTGACTTGGGGACGGACGCCATCCCTCACAAGACGGCGTCGGACGCTCATACGCCATTCGCCCAACAACGACGCCCAAATTTAGCCAATACACTCTTGAAACAACTCGGCGCCCCATCGGAACAAACTTCTCTCGCCATTGTTTCGCTTCCGCCGCCGCAGCGTGCTCGTGAATCCCTCATTGTTTGCATGCAATGATGTTAGCGATGATGTAAGCGAAAAGATTTCTTTTCAGTTTTATCTTTCGACGGCCATAGATTTTGATTGATTGCTCCAATGCACGAACTATTTGCACCACTGTGTTCTTCGTATTTTTACGAACAAAACAAGACCAATGTTGCTATATAAAAGTTACTGAAACAGTTTATTATATATCCTAATGAAACAATTAGTTTAGCCTGTTTAAACAATATGGTTAGCCTACTGAAACAATTACTTTTTTCTAATGGACGTATAACTAAGTGAAACAGTTGGTTTAGCCTATTGGAACAATATATATAGCATGATAAAACAATTGGTTTAGTCTATTGGAACAATATATATAGCTTGTTGAAACAACTAGTTTAGCCTATTGAAACAATTTATCTAGCCTGATGAAATAATTTGTACAGCCTGTTGAAACAATATGTTTGGCATGTTGAAACAATTAGTTTAGCTTATTGGAACAATCTATCTAGTATGTTGAAACAATTGGTTTAGCCTATTGAAACAATATTTTTGGCCCGTTGAAACAATTAGTTTAGCCTATTGGAACTATATGTCTAACCAAGTGTAACAATTAGTTTTTTCTATTGGAACAATATGTCTAACCTGCTGAAATAATTAGTTTAGCCTATTGGAAACAATCTGTATAGACTGTTGAAACAATTTGACTAATGAAAAAATAAAAAATATAAAAGTATTTAAAATGAGTTAATTAGGATTTTAGATGAATTATGAAATTTGTTCTATGCATTTTGAACTCTAGATGAAATAGAGACAAAAATGAGAAAATTAAATAGAAAAAATGAACTGCTCTTTTTTTGCTAGCAGCGACGAGGCACCCGTGCGTTGGTTGCTGGGCGGCATGAGTCCGACGTTGTCGGACGCTCGACGTCGGACGCTCGATCACAAGCAGTTTTCTTAATTTAATTTAATTAACATCGGACGCTCGATCACAAGCAGTTTTCTTAATTTAATTTAATTTAATATGAAACAAACAAGGCTCTAATCTGGGAGAAGATGACACTGTATCTGTTGCAAATTTAATTGTAGCTCGAAGATCTAAAAACGAGAGTAGCTCATCAGTTGGGGGAGAGCGTGCTGCAGCTGGATAGCAATTTGATGGGCCGGGCTCAATTGAAATCCAGCTGAGAGAACTTTGTCAAGTTTAATTTTCAAGAGGTTGTTGGGTCCAAAGTTTTTTTATTAACACTGCCTCTTCTCCTTTGTCCTTGATCCAAGTTTTTTCTTGCATTAAACTATACAGATAAACAAATTAAACAGGTTGTACTTCCAAAGAAACAGAGTCAATTCAAAACATGGATTTACATGCACACACAACCAAACTTTATATACTAGAGTTTTCTCTAAACTTTGTTGCCAAACAAACTCTAAAATGTTGTTGCCATGGCTGATACCGTGGTACTGTTTATTCAGGAAGTCAAAGAAGGGAAGACCAGTGTGGTTTTGGACAGTTCACTCCTTCAAGAGCGAGTGATGAGTGCAAGCAAGGACGCACCGGCAGTGGTAGTGTGGTGAGTTGGTGGACCATGTGGGCAGGAGGGAGATGGCTCGCACATGAGCCCTTGTTGGCAGGCAGGACACTCTGGTCGAGCTGTCCCCTTTGACCACTAGTGATCGATCATCCCCGTAAAGATGAAACACATACGTCGGAGTGGATCTGATGCATTATGGCCACAGGCAAATTAACATGAAACACATCTACATGCCCCATATATATCCAAGCGTCAAATTAACCTAATGGTTCCTCCCCCTCTCCTACCCGATGCCAATGCCATCCATCCATCGACACATCATATATATTCCTCCTCGATCCATGTGTAGGACCGTGCCGGGGGACCCTTCGGCAAACCAAGACGAGAAGAACAATCGACTGGAAATGGCTTTAAATTCCTGGCGATAGAGGAACAGCAAAATTGTTTATGATTGCCAAGACCCATCAACGCTGCACAAGACCGGGGGACACGGCAGGAGCCATAATGCAATCCATGAGCAGTGCTCATATGGTGCAAACTGACAGGGACGCACACACATACTTTTGCTATAACCATCAGATTACTGAGACTTATTTAACTTATAGCCGATTTTCTCACGAACCTAAATGTTTTCGTTAGATCTTTTTTTGGTGTCACGTAGTGGTGTCTAATCTACGATTCCAAAAATCAATCAGTCGTCTGTCGTCTGATGTACAAGTCAATTCCATATACAAACACTTGCTTGCTCCCCAGTGTGCTGTGTCATTGCATGGAAAGCGTACGTGCGTACGTGCGTAGCTAGGCGCTACGTACATGTACACTGATACATGCACAGCGCTGCACATCAATTTGCTGAGTAATGGGTGACATGTACGCGGCACCTAAGTGGCCATGGCAGGAGATCGATGGGCATGCAGGGACAGCATCGATCACTGCCTGCCGATTCTTTTCTACACCGCCAGCGATGCGATGCGCCCATGGCCACCCTTGATGAGGGTTTGGTCATAAAATTTAAGGGTCAGCCTGCCCACCCTCACCAGCAAAAGGTGCCGAATGTGACCCTGCCACCCCACCCAACCCCCCCCTCCTCCCCCCAAATGCAAATGGCCATGACCCAACCGGCAACCCCATCATGCACCCTGCAAATCAACAAAATAATCAAGCCAGGCCAAAACGATCAAATGTGAAGATCTGTATGAGCAAAAGTTTAGTGCTTTCTCTTGCCTGGGATACAATAGTAATTCTAAAATATAAGAAGAATCAAAAGGATCTACGCCATCGATTAATTATTATGAGTTCGAATTATAATGGCTTGTATTAAAAGGTATATGCATGATAAAATAAAGGCAATTGAAAAAATAGTTCATATCAAATACAAGGTTAGTAAAGGAGTTCATATCAAATACAAGATCGATCCGTGCAAACACGCTGGATACCATGCTAGTTTGTTTGAAATTATCGGTTGGTTGTCACCGGCAAAATCCGGTAAAACTGGAACTCTGATTATGAAATCCCCTAGTTCAGAGATTAGTTAGCACCACTGTAGCACGCACACAACCATGAACACCATATGCCTCTCAAAAAAGAAATGAACACCATATGCAAGATACATTTAGGGTGATACAGATTAGCTAGAGAGGAAACAACATACTCCGACGAAAATGGAAAAGAAATTAGGGAGACTGAAATGAATACAACGGCGCATGGTGTTGGTAGCACCTGAATCGTCTGATGGAGCTAGCTAGGCCACCAACCAGAAGATCGAGGTGCTGCAAACACGACGCTGTTCTGCCATTGATCCTAATTAACAGCAGCCAAATCCTTCTTGGAATCTTGGTTCTTGTATAATATATGTACACACACCTTAATTAATACGATTTGATCAAGGGAGCTAGTCCGTGTCGTCGTTGCTTATCTCCGGCCAAGTCCAGCGCGCGCCGCGGCGGGCCGGCGAGCGAGGAACGCGCCGTCGGCGACCGCCATGGCACTCTTGCACCCGTAGAGGTCGAGGAATCCGGAGACGCTGCCGCCGCCGCCGGCGAGCCACCACCGGCGAGCGGCGCGGCTGGGCGCCGTTGACGTCGGCGCCGCCGGCCAGAGCTCGTCGGCGTCTTCTTCCCTGGTGCACTCGGCGAAGGCGGCGGCGAAGGGGTCGACGGCGTCAGGGTCGGGGCAGGCGGGGACGCTGGCGGCGCGGCGGTGCCGGCCGTGGCGGCGGCGAGGGGAGCGGCGGGGAGGCGGGGGAAGCGGGAGGGGCGCACCGGATGAGGAGGCGGCGAGCATGGCGAGGGAGCTTTTGGGGACGCCAGGATGGCGCTCCCACGAGAAGGGCACGACGGAGGTGGCGGCAGAGCGGGGGGACGGGGCAGGGGACGGCGACAGGGAGAAGGAGGAGGCGGAGGAGGAGGAGGAGGAGGACGACGAAGAGGCGGTGCGGTGGCGCCGGCGAGGGGCGGCGGACGGCGAGGGCAGCGAGAGAGGCGGGGGCGGAAGAGGCAGCGGCTGCGGCTGCGGCTGGTGATGGTGAGACGTTGCGGACGCTCGCATGGTGTGCGTGAGTGGTGAGAGTGAGCGAGAGTGTGTGTGTTGGTTGTAGTTTTGAGCGGGGAGTTGAGATGAATTGTATCGTGCTAGCTAGTAGCCAATAAATACCGTTGAGGTCTTGAGGATTTGACAAGCTTCGGTGCACGTGGTCAGGTAGATTTTACAAGGGAAATTTTTGGGGATGGGGATCCGGACGGGATCAGCGCTGTGCAGAGGAGGAGGAAGGAGGAAGAAGAAGGCCTACCTAGCCGCCGTCGACCTCGCCGTCGTCGATCTCGTCGCCGGCCGTTCGGGTTAGGGTTAGGGTTCGGCGTGGGGTTCAGGTTTAGATTTAGACCGGGGAAGGGGGCGGCATGGCGGTGGGTGGGTTCGATGGGGACAAGAATGGAGGCTGCGCCACGAGCCGAGGAGGGATGAAGGCGGTCGGCCGACGGTGGAGGGCAGCCCTCACCCCTCGTGTTAGCGGGATGGCGGCGGCGGCAGGCGGAGGCCGAGGCGGCGATCGGCGGCGGTGAGGGCGCCGTCGGCCGGGACGAAGGAAGGAGGCGGCGGAGGTACGCGGAGCACCACTGGGGCGGAGGAAGGAGGCGGCGAGAGAAGTGGAACGGGCGAGAGAGCGAACGAGTGAGGGCCTGAGGGGCACGGAAGGCACGTGGCGCGCGGGGGCCGATCCCGTCGCCGACGGGATCTCGTCCGCTAGTCGCCCCCTTTTACAATGGTATTGACTGCCATGTTTAATTAACGAGCAAGGTGATCCACGGTTTTGCGCGGCTAGATTTGTGTTAAGATATAGATATACTCCCTCTATCCTGAAATAGTTCTCGTTTTAGACATGTCCTAAGTCAATGTTTTCAAATTTTATCTATAAAATACTTCTAAACCATTTAGATTTGAAGCATAAAATTCATATAGATGAATTCGTTTCGAATAGAACTTTCATAAAAGTACAATTTTAATGCATGTTAAAATTAAATTACAATAGTTTTTAGTAGTCAAAGTTGTATTTTGGAGACCGTGTCAATGTCCAAAACGACAACTATTTTATAACGGAGGGAGTATATTAGATTAGATTTAGAGTTTATCTCTAATATATAGATCAGCTTCAGTAGTTTGTTATAGAGGTTAATATTGACCGCTAGATTTACATAATAATATCTATATTCAACGATGTAGATTTTTTCTTTTTCTATGATTAACGTGAGAATTTCTACTATTTTTCGATTAACGTGGGAATTTCTAGGATTTTAGGATTAATGTGGTGGCTCCGTTTAACTCTGCTTTATATATACTAGTAAAATGCCCGTACTCTGCCACGGACCATAAAGGGATGAAAGGAAAACATAATTCATAGACAAAAATATAAGCATGAAGGGTGATTTGCAGGAAAGATCACTCCAAATCCAACAAAGTAAATTCAACCTCGAGTGATGTGGACTATCAAAAAATTTCAATCTAAACAAACAATCAGGAACATAAACCACACAAAATGATTAGTAGATTATCTACCGTAGAATTATGTCAGATGTGAGCAATTCATTACGCAAGGCATGGTGAGGTTGAACATCTACGAGTTTGTTTGGTAACCGAGGTCACATGTGAATATTTCAATGCAAATATGTGTGAACACTGAAGTAGAGACTATCAGTGCTAATCGTATCGACGCTACGACCAACAAGTAAATCAAAACTAAAGTATCCAAGTTAAATCACATCATTAAATCACATAAGGGAGAATGCAACAATGCGTTTGCACAAAAATCTAACTATGATCAAATATCTTCGAAAAATCCTTGAGAACCCCGCAACGATCCTTTCCACCTTGTGGAAGCAGTTGTCCATATTATTTTATTTCCCTCTTCGTCAGCTTGTAGATTATTTTATGATAGATTGCAAAAAACAGATATTTCATTTTAATTTCAGTTTAACTATTCATACAAAACATAGAACCCACTTTTAGTTTCAGTTTTTCATTTTGAGAACAAAAAACGAAGGGATTATTTTCTGTTATGAATACATAAAAGCAACTCATCAACTCCAATCAGTAATGGTACCAGACTATGTCCTCCTTATGGTTGCCATTGCTATCTGACTATGTCCTCCTTACAGTTGCCACTGCCTACCAAAAAAAACTTCAAAACATCAAATTGAGAAACAAAAAGGAAAGGCTTGAATGGATAATAGCATTCGTGTAATTGCAGTTCCAACTCAATGAATTACCTTTAGTGGCTTGAATGGATAATCTAGTGGGAAATGATACCCAACCAGTAAAACATTAGATAAAGCACACCTGCCAATAGACATACCAATCTGATAAAACACACCTTGCACACCTGCCAATAGAAGACAGTGATTATGTATATTTCATTGTCAAGTTTGACTACTAACTATATCATGCTATAAATGATAGCAATAGCAATAACAATGATTGCCAAGTACTATTAACCAAATTAAAAATTCAAATAAGTAAGGAGGAAATTAATGTGAGTTATTGGAAACATATGTTTTCAAATATTCCGAGAAGACCAGGGATGCTTGCAACCTACAAAGGCCTGGGCTTCACGACCTGTGAACAATAGAGCTCTTCAAAAGTTCTTTCTCGGAGATTGAAAGAACGGTCAGACTCAAATATTTAAGTAAAAGTATAGAACAAACAATTAACCACGCAAAGCATAGGGCAATGAATCCACCTCTCGTGCTACTGAAGCATGGCATTCATTTTTTTCTCACCTGATGAAAAGATGTAGGGAAATACCTAGTCCTAATGAAAAGTATTCCGTCAAATATAACAAACACCTTGATAGAAAGATCCTTATATAAATTTAAGAACGGTCTGAAAATAAGTTACCTTATGAATATTTGGAAGATCAATTCTTTCATCTGTTCAAACCAAAGATCTTTACCTGGCACCTAGAAAATTGAACTAAACTTGATGATGACATGACAGAGCATCACTTGATCCATTTTGGTGGCAAGCTGAAATCGTATTTTTCTGATGATATCGAAAAAAGGAAACTACCATAATGTCAAATAGGATTTTGTCCTGATTACCTGTGCTTTCATCATCTAGCATTGCTAATGTACACATTATTTTTTCCCCTCCGTATGGCGATCTGGTTTTGGATCAATTGAGTTTCTATGCTTTACTATTCAGCTTCAATAAATATTTGATACATTCTTAAACCAGATGTGTAAAAGACACTGCCCTCTGAATTGATCCCAAAACTACTCGAACTTCTCATCCGCCTCCTCAAATTTTAGCTGGATATGGAAACCCAATGAACTTCTCATCTGGTTAATGGGCATGTGACATTTAAGATGTTGGTCTGTGTACTGGTTGATCTGAATGGTGAACATTCTGCAGAAAATAACACGATCACTCAAAAGTCAGGCATAAATCAATTGAAGTTTAATCATTTGTATATACTCTTTCATCTTACACAAGGACCTAGCTAATGCAGCGAAAATTTCACCTTTGAAGTTATTAAAGCTCAAGTACCTGAAAAGTTTTTCGTAACAGTTAGGAGGCAAAAAAAAAGCAAAGCGTTATTAATCCATATAACTTGAATGTATTATAAAAATGAACTTACAGGTGGGTCAGTTTCTTTCAAATGCATTCAAAATAGGTAGCTACGGATCCAAAAGCCAACACACGGGTATGCTCTACTGATTCAATAAAGCATTACCCAGACTCCCAGAGATATTGGAATAATACAGAGAATAAGTATATGTTCCATATGGCAAGAACTGAAATGTTCTACAACACTGTTATCTCAACATGACAAGCAAATCAAAACACCGCTATACACACAAAAGTATCCATACTTACAATACCCTCAGGTGTTTCAACCGTCCAATCTATGGAGGAATTGGCCCTGTCAACTTGTTATTGTGGAGATCCCTATAGTTCAATAATTCAATTACTACCATAGTTTAAGGTAAAAATGTTGCAAGATAAGGCCAAAATTACAAAGATGTTTTACTACAGCCTTCAAAAGATTATCCAATAAAAGAATCACCTTTGCTATCTGATAATTTGGGGAACAATGTTGCTTTAATAACTAACTGATGCAATGCATAAATTCAAGAAACACTTCATGCACAGAAATTTGCAACTATGGCAAAGCCCTGAATCGGGGGAGATTTAAGTGCAGAAGCTCCGAATCGGTGGAGATTCCATGTGAGGGAGGTGGTTGAAGCCGTCGGGCAGAGGGGAGCCTAAGAAGGGGTCGCGTCGGAGTGGAGGGCAGGCAGAGTTAGGGGAGGAAGAGAGTCGAGAGAGACATGAGGGGCGTCGGAGCCGAGCGCGGTGGGGTTCCGTGCGAGCCAGTCCCTAGGGAGCGGCGCGCCGCCACCGTCGGAGGCGACGAGGAGGAGCACGGAGGGGTGCGTCGAGGAACCCTAGCACGAGATCAGGTTCTCGTGGAAGGGCGCGGTACTGAGCTCGATCTGAGAGGGGGATTGGAGAGATGCGTGGGTTTGGGACACACACAGGGCTTACCCGGCGCCGGCGGGATGAGACGGGGCTTGAGCGCGCGCGAGAGGCGGCGGAGGGAGAGGGCGGCGGCGGGAGAGAGGGAGGCGGCTAGATGAGACGGGAGAGAGAGAGAGAGAGAGAGAGAGAGGGGGGCTTACCCGGCGACAGGGGGCGGCGGGAGAGAGGGAGGGGCGTCGGAGGGAGAGGAGGGCGGCGGGAGAGAGGAGGCGGCGGGGGATTTGCGGCGGAGGGAGAGAGGTAGGGCGGCGCGGGGGTGGATGAGGCGGGGCGCAACTGGTGAGGACGGGAGGAGGAGGAGGGGGAGAAGTGGGAGGCGGGACCGCGGGAGCAGGGGAAACCCTAGGCGGCGGCGGGTGAGAACGAGACCAGGGTAGAGATCGAACGGTCCATAGAGACAGTTCAGGTTAGATGGTCCAGATTAAAAGTTCGAACTACCACCACCACCACAACCACAAGGTGCTTTATAATAGTAGAGATAATAGATTATAGCAATTTGTCATATTAGCTATAGACAACTGCTACAAAAAGATCAAAAGTATGGATCATCATGGAGTTGTTTGTGAAATATGCCCTACTAAGAAGGATCAAATTAATATGTGTCGGTTCAAAACCTCGGTAGTTTTTAAATCGATACAGAATAACATGCACTAATGTTCCCCAATCATCTGTGTTGCCGCCTCGGAATTGACACAGATGAATAGTCATGCGTGTCTTTTTTCCCCTAAAGCTGACACACAATTTTATTTCTAAAATATTATGCTAAATTTGCCAGCCTAGTGCCGACACACTATGTTGGTAGCTGGTCTACATTCTAGCTACACATTAGAACTAGGGGTGTGTTTGATTCGCAGCTGTAAGTTCAAGCCTCCTATGGGCTAATTGATTTTGGTAATTGATGGCAACTAGGCCGTACAGCTGGAACGCCAAGGATGAGGACCTTTGTTTTTATAGTTCTTCTATTTTCCTTGTGTGCGTCTTTGACTCGACTTTATCTCTCTGGTTGCAGGGTCCCACTGAGCACAGGTGATGGGGGTTCCGAGAGTGCCAGGTGTTAGCCTTTAGCGAACCATCTAGAGCTGTCCAGGGTTTCGTAGCCGCCAAGTTTCAAAGCCAGATATTTTCTGTGGGCGCGAAAATTCCCGACTAAGTGTCCAACTATACCTGCCAAGTCCACAAATCGACAAAAGTGTCTGGACCCAAGACGTGGCAACGAAAGGGGGCGAGAGAGACTAAGTCCGAAGGGATATGCGAAATTAGACACTGTTGGACGGCGTCCGACGCCTTTCGGACGGGGTTCGACAGCGACGGTTCCCAGCGAACGAGCTCGAAAAACGGCTAAGTCCCAGGCGTCATCGCCCCTATCGGACGGCGTCCGAAGCCCATCGGACGGCGTCCAATCAAGCTCAAAATTGGCCACCTAGCAGCGTCCGACGAGCACCGGACGGCGTCTGGTCAACGGGGAGAGGTCGCCCGCGCTCGTAGAGAGGTCGCCCGTGCTCGCCGAGGGGTCGCCGGTGCCGGGGAGAGGTCGCCCGCGTTCATGGAGAGGTCGCCCGTGCTCGCCGAGGGGTCGCCGGTGCCGGGGAGAGGTCACCCGCGTTCGTGGAGAGATCACCCGCGCTCGGGGAGAGGTCGCCCATGCTCTGGGAGAGGTCGCCGATCGGTCGATCTGAATCTCGCGATTTAATCTGAGCCGTCCATTTCTAGGTTTTCGACTTGTGCCTATAAATAGGGGCTAGGAGCACGGGAGAAACTTGAGAGAACCTCACCTAGCAGCCACCCCTTGCCCTTAGACACCAAGAGAGCTCCTCCCATGGTTCCCACCTCCACCTAGGGTTCCATGTGCTTGAGGGATTGAGAGAGAGAAGAAGAGAGGAAGAAGAAGAAGGTGACCCTACCTCCTCTCATCCATCTCCAAGGTTTTCCCCCAACTCCCATGGTGTTCTTACCCTAGTTTCATGGTGGGAGATAGAGGGAAGTGGTGAGAGACGATCTCCGATCTAATGCTCTTGGGATTCCGTCGCCGGAGAGATTGTTGTCACGCCACGAGCTTCATCGACCGTACGACTACATCAACCGTGCCGCAAACCCATCATTCGTTGGTGGTCACCCCCTTGTGTAGGGGTGCATCCTCTCTATCCGTTGGAGCCCTCAAGTCCGCCGTGTGTCGGCGGCCATCTCCGTGTGTCGGGGGTGCCAAGGTATCCGTGTGTCGGATCCAAATTCTTCATGTGTTGGGGGTACCTCATGTGTTGAGGTGAAATCCACCGTGTGTCGGTGGTCGGTGCCGTGTGTCGGTGCCATGGGTGTGAGGAGCTCTCGCGTGTGAGAGAACTCGCCTCCGTGTGAAGGTTTGGAGCTCGCCTACCATGTGTTGGTGAAGAGCTACCACGAGTGGATTGAGGGCTAGGGACGAAAGGGTCCCGACTTCTTTGTGTGAGAAGTTTCCTCAACGGAGACGTAGGTGCTCAAGTGTTGAGCACTGAACTTTGGTAAACAACTCGGTTTGCGTCGTCTCATCTCACTCGTTTACTTCCACACATTGGATTGATCGCTTGCGTGTGAGTGCCATCGAGCCTCCTTGTAGTCGCTCGTGCTTATTGTGATCGCTTCCGCAACTAGGCTATAAATCTGTCGATAGCTTGGGTTCCTAATCTGACTAATTAATCAAGCTAATTGAAAGAAGTAAAATTTGACAAAGCCGATTCACCCCCCCTCTCGGCCTAGGATCCTTACAGCAGCCCTCGTTAGTCATGTCAAATTTTGGCTCGCCAAGATGATTTGGCTGTCGTTTGGTTTATAGCCAACAAATGGCGTGCCAATGGAAAAACAAGTCGTGCCAAATTTTTTAGCCTGGGTTCTACGCCAAATTTTGGCTCTGCGCCTCCTCCTCCTCCTCCGCCTCCTGTCCATCGCCACGACGCCGCCCACCCTAACCACGACGGCCGCGACATCCAGATCCGCCCGCCGTCGTCGGTTCGACCGCCATCTCTCCCCACCCCCGGCTCCGGCGCCGCCGCCGCCGCCACCCTCACAACCCTAACCAACCGCCGAGCCTCCACCTCCCCATCCTTAATCTATAGCCGGGGAGTACAAAAACCGCTGCGGCCGGAGACGACAACGATGGCGGCCGGAGCTGGAGAAGGCGGCGCCTGCGCGATTTCGTCCCGCGCAAGCGCCTGCGAAATAGCATCTCCGATAATGTAACACGTGAACCGCACATATTTCTAGTGATGAAGCACATAGTCATTTAAAGTTATCTCTATAATTTTTTATTCGGAAACACTACAGGCCGGACGTCTGGCTCATCCGGACGCGCCGCGGCCCGGCCCGCGTGAGAAGGAGATGGGAGGCATGCAGCCCGCGTGAGGAGATGGGAGAGCAGCAGCACATGCAAGTGGGGCCCACGGGCATTTTATTTTTTTGGCGTCCATAATTTTTGACTGGGTGCTTCAATACACAAACCGTTTGCGCCAACGTGTTCCTCGTATTTTTACGAACAAAATAAGATATATTTTGCCATATAACTCTTCAAACTTATCTGGTAAAACTTGGGGTTCGCCTACTGAAACTTGAGTTTCGCTCAGTAAAACTTGGGTTTCATACTCGTAAAACTTTGCCGAACTGTCAAGTTTCATCAGGTTTCATCCAAGTTTTTTCAAGTTTCTTCAAGTTTCATCAAGTTTCAACAGGTTTCATCTAAGTTTCATCAGGTTACATCGAAGTTTCATCAGGTTTCATCAGAACACGGCCAAGTTTCGCTAGTGTAAATAAGTTTCATAAGTGCCTTCTTCTAATTCACATCAAAAAAAATTGAAAAAATGAAAAATTCAAAAAGTATTTAAAATGGGTTGCTCTTGATTTTAGAAGAATTATGAAATTTATTTCACGCATTTTGAACACTGTTTGAATTTTGCACAAAAATCGGAAGTTTTAATTGAAAATTTGATCTACCGCTCTGCGTTATCTAGTCGCTACGTTATCTAGTCGCTGGGATGTGGGCGCTCGGCTTCGCGTTGGATTGGCGCGGTGGCGGTCATCCGACGGTGAACGCACGTCCGAACGGAGCGCCAGGCGTCGGACGTGGAGGCGTCGGACGTGGCGCCGCCCTTTTTTATTCTTTGTGTTAAAGCCGACTACAAATCTATAGATATTTTTTCTCTTTCCTCTTTCCCTTTTGCCCACATTATCAATAAAAAAAAACTGGCCCGACAATCTTGTAGGCTGATGATAAGTATAAAGCATTATCGATTTGTTCTACATGCATGCTCCTGATGTTTTCCTATAAATTTACAAATTTACAACGCTCACGGCAGCTGAAGATCTAAAAAAGTGTTTCACTTGCAATTATAGATTAAAAAAAAGAGATATTGACAGTGATGGCAGGCAGAAAAGAACTCAATTGCGTAATAGGCTATTAATTTGGTACTAATTCATAGGGAGTGGCTGGAGCCCAGGCGACTGGGCGAGCGCGCGTCTCGCTCTATTTTTTCTCACTGCTAAAACTAGTTTATATTATTCCTCTTCGGTGGTTAATTTTAATCAAGACTAATTATTTGGACAGAAGATCACATTACGGGTTGATTCATAGGTCAGAAGTTATGCTTCTTCTTTTTTCTGTTGTCTAAAATGTCTAACCGACGTAATTGATCTATCTCTTCTATGAAAATGTTTATAGTAGTGGTCTATTAGCATCCTGCTTCACTCACCATGTCATCCATTCTAAAGAAAACAATCTCGTACGTGTATTAAAATTATCTGCCGTATATAACATCTGTTATAATAAATTTATCTTATCAATTAAAATTATGCACCAAGCTATCGATCAGACATAACACGTATATCAAGGTTTACACACAAGCCATGACGCGCCGTGCGATGCACATGGCAAATTCCGGAAGCCTATACCAACTAAGTTTCCTCCTACCAACTTAGTGCATTCTCTGTTTATGCATGTGTTGCAGTGGCGGATCTACAGCGTTAGCGCCGGTGTCATGCGACACCGGTGCCTTTTAGACAATATCTCCTATTATCAATTCATATCTTATTATTAGTGTATATACATAAAAACCTATAGTTTGTCATTAAAAACTAGTGATTTAAGATTAAAATAACCCCGATAACTCTAACGACTTGTTTAATTTCTTGTATCCGCCCGTGATGGGTATCGTACACGTCGCGATAGCTCACCGGCTGCTGCAGGCGCCTTGCTGACAATTGAGAAGTGCTCCTCGATCTGCAGCTTTATGCATATTTGCGTGCGTACGTGGGTTTTTTTCTACAGGATCGAGCTAACTCTACGTACCGAACACGGCAGGTTTGGTATAATATATAGCTAGTATATATATGCCTGCATGCATCAGACTGCATGCGCTGCTGCACATGCGTAGCTTGGCTGCTAAGAACGCGTGCGGATCGAGCTGTATAACGATCCATGTCCATCGACCATCGATCGATCGGTTTGCACGAGTTCTCGTGTGCAGCAAATTAACCGCAAAGCAGGTACCCAAGTGGCAAATATTAATACGTTAGCTTACCGATCGATGATTGTTAAAGCTCTGAAAGCATGATTAACTGTTCATGCAACTCAGGCAGCAAGAGCTAGAACTTGCTTACCATCGAGGATACTTGATTCGCGCGCACCAAATCCTGAGAAAATTATTCCAAATGAACAATCGATCGGCTCAAATTAGACTCGAAATTTGCCGGTGATATGTTTTTCCACTACACTCTCTCCTTAAGATAGAAATCGGAGGGAAACAATTGAGGGAGAAATACAAATAAATGCTGAACCAGTTCGAAAAGGACAATATTATCCCATAATACACATATCATAACAAAAAAATGTATTCCATAGCTAATTATATTCTATCAGGTTGTGAATACCAAACTGTCGATACCAACAAATAAATCTTGCAAGATAAAATGGCCACTTTATAGGCAACATATCCAGTGCAAATGGTTATTCAGTGCTAATATGCTAACAGTAGATTTGGACCATCAAATCCACAGGGAGTGGCCCAGATCTAAAAAGGTGGAAGCCTCTTTCCATTTAAAAAGTCAGGGGCTTTTTCTTGAAAGTGTTTAAGTGAGAAAAGTGACTTACACATCTCCAGATCTAGGCCGCTCCTTATGGATCCGATGGCCCAGATCTGTTGTTAGTATGTTAGCACTCAATGGGCATTTGCACTGAATACGTCCTCCACTTTATAGGATATACTTTTATCTTCTATAACCCTTCTTAATAGTTAACATTACTAAACCATCAGTACCTGGAGAGAAGCAACATATATCTCAGCACTTGAAAAGAGATGCAATTTCCAAATGTAGAAGCATGAAAGTACCGATAACATGTAGAAAAAGGACCGTCTAAACTAAAGAATGATGGAAACCATGTTTGACAGATTGTGCACTGAAAATAAATTAATGACATTGCCACGAAAGAGGTACTCATGACTTATCACACATAATTTGAGAGTATAATTGATTAGACATACAAATAAATAACGATCATCTCAAAGAAACCTTTTGGAAAAAAAAACCATTTGACAGAAACTTTTGGTCAGTACAACTCCTCTTTCATTTGCCAAAAGAGCTTCCGAACTGCCCTTTGATCATATACACTGGTTGTATATGAAACTTTTGTTTTATTTGATCAGCAAAGCAATATATGCCAAATACATTCCATAGAAAATATTGATGAACTTCTATACTTCACAACCTATGGCATGAGCAACAAAGATAGCCCAGTACAAAAGACAGTAAAAATCCATAACCCGCAAAAAAAAGAGTAGGTGAAGAGGCACTTGACCAGATCCGGCAATGGCAATGTGTCGAGGGCAACAGATGTCAAACGACGTGGTAGTGGGCTGTAGCGCCATCGTGAGAGAGAAGGAAGAGGAAAGGTCAGAGTAGAGTGGAGCGATAGCTAGGGGAGGGGATGCAGGGATGGGGCAAACGGCGGGAGGCGGCATCGGCAAGGTGTAGTGAGCGGCCGCCGCCACCACTAGAGAAGGGGATGGGGCGAAGGCAGGCGGCAGCTAGAGGAAGGGGAGGTGGCGCTGGCTGGAGGAGGAGGAGGGACAGGAGAAAGGGAGAGCGGCGAGGCGAAGATGACCATACCCAAAGAAGGCAGGAGGCGCCGTCCAGATCAGAGGCAAGCTAGAGTATGAAGAGCTGAACCGGGGCAAAATTGATGCCGCGGCGAGGCTGCACAGGTAGCTAAACGAGAGAGCCACCGAGCAAAGAAATGGGGGCGGCCTAAGATTCAACCAGAGGAGAGGACACGTAGGCCCTTCACGGAGGAAGAACCGAGGAGAGGAACCCTAGCACTGTGGATAGGAGAAAACAATGGTGAAGACAATGGGGGAGGAAAGAGGAGTGAGACATAAAACATAAATGTTGGAGGGTCTACATGCATAAATGTATGGGTGTTTACAGAGGCGGGAAACCAAAGGCCTCCCCGAGTCCCAGACCGCGAAGAAACACAGGCAGCGGTGACGTGCCGAATGAAGAGAGCAGGAACGTGGACGAACGAGGGAAGAGCTTCCCTTAAGACGTTTAATATATATAATAGATATGTTTTTCCATTACTATACATATGAGCTTAATTTGTGAAAGACATCAGACCAACTGTAGGTGATTAGTGATTAGTTAATAGAAAGCGGTTAATTAGCTTCTCTGTAGCTTTCACGCATGGAGAACTTGCCGATCCTCGATCGATGATCCATTAATTAGCACAACTGCAGATGAAACTACGTACGCATGATGTCGACATGCACATGTATACCCCTACATGCGAGACCAACATCAGCAGCTGATAATCAAACCGAAACCTCTCACAACTGTATACGCATGTCGATCGTTAATTAGGGCCGTCCTGCAGACGTTGATATTGATACGTTAATGTCTCTACATCGATCGCATTGAATGAGAATCTGAAGGCGATTAAGCAGCGCAAATTAATTAAGGGTTGCCGTAATTAAGCCCGTGACGTCAAGCCCAAACCAAATTTCTTGCTGAGCAAAGTTCGTTTTATTAATTGTTCCCGTTCGTATACACTTGTCGTCGTACGTGCTCCTGGCCGGCCTCTTCATCCTGCTCTTCACTATTTGAGTTATGGTTGTTGCGTATTACCTTATGGCATTTCTTCGTTTCACTACTTACAGCTTCTAGCTATTTGTTGATGAACATTTCTGTTAATTTATTTTTCCTTGCGATGCTTCCTTTCATTTCCAAGGCTGATTATCTCATCTATTTGATTTAGTATCTTCTTCGGCCGAGCAAAAACAGTGAATGCGGATCTAATGACGATATCTCGCCTCGTTTGAGATTTGACCATGTACCGTTTTCATTTTATTTGACATAGGATCTTGTGGAACAGGATTTGATTCTGCAAGCGGTTCGGTACGAACGAAGAAATTTCGAACAAAAGGATCGGAACTCGCTGAATGAATAAGCTTGCTGAGCTAACTTAAAACTGCTTTGAACACGCTGAAAGTCATGCCAAGAGCTCCATCAATCCGCTTTTCATCGCTGCATGCACGAAGCTCTCTACCTTTTCACCTCGTGCTAGATGTGACAAAAACTGGCCCTTTCCCTTCTCGCGAATTCATGTTATTAGCCATGTTTCTTCACAACTGTGTACTGATAGATATGCTCATGTTTCTTCAGGTGCTTCGAGTGTTGCTGTCAGGTTCTGGTGTAGAAACGAAAATATGCATGATGCCTTCCTGGATGTTCGTTGGTTCGAGAATTGTGGAATGCAAATTGAGAGCTTTTGAATGTCAGTTATCAGGGCATTATCAATTATCATTTGTATTTGTCAGGCTGCAAATGCTTCTGTAGAATATTGGAATGGTACGTAACTTCTTTAACTTGCATTGCATCCATTTCTACTTTAAAATTGCTCATTCCAAGCCCCTGAGCAGGCATAAGCTTCAGCTTGTGAAGTCGTAATTGAACCCCTCCTTCTCTGCATCCTTAAATATCTGAAGCTGTTCAAAACCTGACTGAAATATCTAACACATTGTTCCAGAAAGAAAAAGTACGTAACTAATGCAATACATCCAGGTTCAAAAAGGCATCAGTGATTCCATTTTCTCTATTTTTTTTCTCGATGACAACTAATCGGTGCATATCTCGAACAAGACAGATTAATCTCGCCCAAGATTACAAAGGTGCTTTTGACAAGAACACAAAGTGCATAACGGATTTATTTCTCCAAGGTTCAGAGACAAGTGGCCATATACTCCAATTCCAAGTTCACTCATGCTTAATTCCTGTATCATGTGAACTGCAATTAAAAAAAAAGCGCATCACCGATGGTTTGCTGTAATGTTAGCTAGAGTAAAAACAAAGATAGAAAAAGCAATGTATTGCAACTTAGAGATTATATGTTCGGACAATTGTGAGCATCATAAAAAACCATTTGGTTACGAATCCTACACATTCGTGGCAATCTTTCCTTGTTCCCTGATTTATGTCCTATTTTTTTCTTTGCCTCTCTTAGACCTTGTACATTTCAGCTTAGCATATATAGTGTAGCTTTTTACTGTAGCAAAATTGAGTGTCTTTACAAAAAGTTTAAATATTATAAAAAATAATTAACAAATAGTTTTATGATTTTTAAGAGGGCTACTAAAATCTGAGAAAAATCATTACAAATTATTACACCAAATAGGCTATATAAAACAGATAAATTTACTACGGTGAAACGTTACGCTACGCTAAACTAAGAACAAGGCCTTAGTCTTCTTGCTTCCATCCTTTGAAGGAATATAAGGTGATGGATGTGTTGCAACTTTTTTTCGGAATTTTGCAACAATGAAAGCCCCGTATTTATTCTGCTTAGTGGCCTTACTAATCAATTCTATATAATAAAGGGCCTGACCAGCTGGTTCCTGGTTAAGCCACGTCGGCAGCTCCAGAATGTGCCACGTCGCCGGTCATTTACGCGGGCCACATCACCTGAGAAACGGTGGCCGTCCAATCTTCTCGCGAAATTTTTTTAAATCAGAATTTACAAATAGTTTGCTCTTTCTTATTAAGGGCATATTTCTTCTTGATTTCCTACTTATCAATTTTGCTTATGGGTCATAAAAAATCATAAATTTGAAACAGAACCATGTCTGCAAAAAACATCCAAATTTTTTTTTTTCAAAAATGTTAGATTTGAACTAATGATTTTTTTTGCTAGGTCGCAAAAAAACACAAAGGATTAAAAGTTTACAAAAATTAAACCATGCATGCACAAAGAACATCTATAAAAAGTTTGATGCTATTGAAAATTTTTTGAAATCCAAATTTACAAATAGTTTGCTCTTTCTTAGTAAAGGCATATTTCTTCTCGATTTCGCACTTTTCAGTTTTACTTACGGTACGTCACAAAAAAAACATAAATTTCAAAGTTTCAAAAAATATTTTTTCAAAGATTAAACATTTTCACAATGCAAGATTTGAACTAAGAATTTTCTTTTGGCAGGTCGCAAAAAATGAAAGTTTCCAATAAACCATGTTTGCACAAAGAACATCAATAAAAAATTTGATGTTATTCAAGATTTTTTGAAGCCCAAGTTTACAATAGTTTGTTGTTTCTTATAAAGTGCATCTTTTTCTCGATTTTCCACTTTTTAACTTTATTTATTATAAGTCGAAAATATATATTAAATAAAATTTTCAAACCATATATGATCAAAGAACATTCAAAACTAAAAGATTTCAAAGATTAAAAGTTTATAATGCAAGCTTCAAACTGAAGTATTTTTTTGTTAGGTCACAAAAAAAATCAAAGTATATTGAAATTAAACTATGGCCGCACAAAGAACATCCATTAAAAAAGTTTGACGTTGCTCAATTTTTTGAAATGCAAATTTAAAAATAGTTTGCTCTTTGCAATAAAAGGCATATTTCCTATCGACTTTCCGTTTTTTCAGTTTTATTTATGGTGGATCACACAAAAAACATATAAATTTAATTTTTTTCAAAATAAAGTAAATATGGTATCAGTTAGACCTGATCAAACGCAGGGCAGTAAGGCCAGAAAAGCCAGTCCCGAGGACCAGCCGAGCCCGGCCCTACCAAGGCATCGGGCTCAAAAACCGGGCCCGAGCCAGGTGGCCCAGCCACGGCTTAGATAGCAAAAAACTCAGGCCCGAGCCCTGCCCAGCCCGACCGCCGGGCTCTGGAAATAAGGCTCGAGCCCTCCCCGATGCACCGGTTGGGCCGGGCCGGCCCAGGCCTTTTCGGGCCGGGTTCGAGTCGGGTTGCCGGGCCGGGCTTCCCGTGACCAGGTCTAGTATCGGTCCATAGATGCAACAAAAAAATGTTGAGAATCCATAAATATATTTGGGCTTTAGAAATGTTGACTTATATAAATGAATTAAGAAGTAACATAAAAGTTAAAAAAATAAATAAACAAAAAGGTACCAGAATGCGCTTTTGTCTTACAAAACTAATGCCACGCCCCACGGGCGCATAGCCATCGCTAGTTGGGACCATTTTCTCAAGAGATGGCTCTAGACAGTAGCACACTAGACAATAAAATGCCCATCGCTCAAAGTGCTTCCAAGGTGTTCATAAATTGAAAATCTTTTTCCTCGTCGCTGCTTCCAAGGAGTCAACGGGTTTCTCTTCTAATAGGTTCCCTCGTTCATTGTAGACATTTTCCCTAAAAACATAACTGAAATTAAAACATATTAAGTTGAAATAGAGAAGATTTCAATAAGACAAATATTTACTTTTTGCAACTTTTCTCCCATCTTTTCATAATTTAGTTCCTTGGTAGCTTCTTTTGTTTTTTGCCTCTAATCACTAGGATAATATGATGGCATAGGATACCTTCTGACTCAAATAAAATGGATAAGCATTTTGCTATCATATTTATCATGCTCTAGCAAACCTCCCTATCTTTGTTGGACTCATCACTAATGATCACATTTTTTCCCTTTCACCTTGTGTAATGCTTTGAACACAATAACCAACCCTAGCATTTGTATACAATGGCCAATGGTGTCAACAACTGAAGAGTAGCACACATGCTCTTGTTATTTGCATTTAACTCCTCTTGCCAATGACATTCCAAAGCTGTATCAAACTTCAGTACAGGTCTAGATGGGTTTGGTCTGCCCTCATCGAGGATCCCACGACGCACACTAACCCGGACCCGGCCTGCCCCGCCGGGGCCCCGACTCACCCTGACCAGAGGATAAGTAGATGAAGCTAAACATAGGACAAGACCAGAGATAGAAGCCACTAGCTGCGTGGCCGTAGGTCACCTCTCCCTGCACATGGTGGTAGCGGTTCTCGACACTGACATCTCCACGTTGAGCGGTTGCCCTCGACAATAGCATCTCTATGCACGGTCGTACTCAGTATTGGCATGTCCCTAGTGCGTGGTTGCCTCGATGTCACCCTATCATCCATGCATAGCCGCACTTAATGTCGGCTTAGGCTAGGATAGGCCAAGGCACAAGCGGTGCAACCATGACCCCCTAGAGTCTATGACCCCCACGGCCCCACCCCACCCCTACCCCCACCACACACACACATACACAAAGCTTTTGGTTGAACCGAGGCAGCGAGGCTAGACGCAGAGAGGGCCTGGTCCGGTTAGGTGAAGGTGTGAGCCGGCCTCGACTCACCCCATCTTTATCTATACCGCGCTCCCTCGCCTAGGGGTGACAACAAATCATATAATATCCATCTAGATCCATATTCACGTATGTTTTTATTGATTTGTAATTCATCTTCCTAGCTAAAGGGACGTGAACAATTATCCAAATTTTTTAACGACTAAGGATACAAATATGCATGGTTGGGAGGTATCCAGCGGATATTGATATCTATCGGATTTGTCCGTGGTTATTTGCTATCCTGATATCCGTATAGAGATATGGTTGGATTTGGACTTGCCCATTTCATGCTCATACAAAGCATGGGTCAGTGTGTCTTGGCCTAGATGCTTTCGTGCGTAGGTAGCTATGTAGTCTTGCCAACTATTGTGTGTTGCTTGTGTAGGCCTACTTGCTGCTCTTTATAGGTCTACCAACCAAGATCATGTTGTTGCATATTTTACCTTTTTAGCAAAATAGTATTCTTTAAAATAATTTATATGGTATTATGTGTTATATATGATTACTATTTAGTCATCATAAAAACATGTTTGTAACCATATTTGATCTGTATCTATAAGAATTTGTATTCCACACTAACCATTTACGATCTGTATCCATAAATATACATATACAAATAGTAAAATTGCACATGTGCCATTATAAAGCTAGTGTTTTGCAAAAATGTCACTCATGTGTCTATAATAGACCTGCTCACGGGAAACCCAGCCCGGTAGCTCGGCCCGAAAAAGCCTGCCCGCCCGGCCGATTTCGCCGAATTAAGTCGTGGCCGGGCAGACATTGAGCTGGGCCGGCTCGGGCTCGGGCCGAGCTTGAGCCCGACGCCCGGCCAGCCGGGCTCGGCCTGGTTTTCGGACTGGGGCTTTTCGAGTTCGCCCGGCCCGCCCGGCCCGGCGTTTGAACAGGTCTAGTCTATAACAAGTAGATCCATGAGTTTTGCAAAAGAGAAAATTATACCATAGATCCCTAAACTTGTCATTTTGTTTTGATTAGGTCCCAACTTACGAAACTGGATATTTGGATCCTTGTACTTGTTTTTTTTTTTTTTGGTCTCAATCAGGCCCAAGGGTGGTATCGGGACGGTTTTGGTGATGTGTTTTTCCACATCATCACATTATATTTCTTTCTTTATTTATTTTGTGGGACCCACATAACCACATGCCGGATTCCTCTCTCTTCCTCCTCCCATCTCTACCACAATCTGGAGCGTGCCCCAACCACACTGCTGGAGCGGGCGCTCCGCGCTTGCACCGCCACCGCCCTCCGGCTCGCGTCCTCGCCAACTCTGTGTTCGCGGGTCTCATGCACACGCAATTGTCGTTCATCCATCATCGGCTCGCGTCCTCGCCGCACTCACCCTGACTCAGTCAAAGGTTTGAGGCATCGCCATGCAGTATCGCTGCACTCACACTATCCTTGTGGCCTCGAGATCGCCATGCTCCAGGCTATCCTGAGGCTTGCAGCCTTGCTGTGCTCGCACAACCCTAGTGGCCTAGCTTGGCCCGATGGACGACAGGAGAAGAGGCGGCGGAGGTGGTTGAGCAGCGTGGCCATAGTGCTGCAGGCGTCGAGGAACGCGATATGTGTGTGGTGCTGGCAAATACATCCTCCGACCTTGGTGTCGATGTGGGCTGGCAGCGAGGGATACCATCCCCTCTGCCACCACATTGTCCCGCCCGTGGCGCAACTTGGCGGCGACGACTTCTGGTTCAGCTGGCTCGGCGACGACCTTTCTTGATCGGATCTGACGTTTTCTTCTCACGTCGACGGCTTCCTCTTTCTTTTTTTTTTGGTCAGAGATGAGGCCACAGTTGTTACCAAGCGTCGGCCTCTATCCCCCTCGCCTCCTCCATCTACGACTCACCTTCGCCTTGTCGCTCGGCCCTCATGCCCCATGCATCCCCCCTCTCTCCCTCTTCGGCGGCATAACCTAGATGCAGCGGCAAGATGTAGTCCCATTCTTAAGTGCGCTCCTGAACACAAGGACTCTCCTCGCCGCTCACCTTGGAGGGCGAACTTGGAATGGAAGGTTAGAGGGCGGTGGTCGGAGAAGGGTGGGGGAAGCATCGTCGCTTGCTTATTGGAGAGGGGAGATGGGAGTGAAATTGCCAAATTGGTGGGGGGAGATGTGTGTGGGTCCCACAGAAGAAATAACTAAAAAAATGAGATGATGCGGCAAACCATCAACAAAACCGCTCCCAAGATGCCACCCTTGGACCTAATTGAAACGGAGGGACAAGTCCGAGAGGACTAAAATCCATAGTTTCGTAAGTTGGGACCTAATCGAAATGGCAAGACAAGTTTGAGGACCTGTGATATAATTTACTATTTGGAAAACTTTACAATAGAATACACACACCTATCTGGTCTGTCTTTACCCTGCCCTCGCTTGTATCCAATGGCGTGATCTCTCCGCATCAGTTCAAACCCAGCTCGCCTCGACAGGGGCGGCCCCAATAAAGATCAAAAGGTGTACAGATGTACATCTAGTTTTGTTTTTAAAAAAATGTTATTAGTACCTTCTTCAGGCCCAAGGCAATTACTCCTCTTTTAACCAAAACCATCCTCTCTCAAGTCTCAACCATCCTCACCTCCCACTCATGGCCCATTCATGAGCCTTCATCGGTTCTTTCTTCATACTTGGAGGATCTGACAGTAACATTAGTAAAATCCTTAATATGTTTAGGATGAGAAGATAGAAAATACCATAGAGTTTGGAATGACAGGGAAGAACCTGCTTGTTGATGATTAGTAAACGGCTTATCATGAAGCAGGCCTTGGGCCGATTCCGTACCGGCTCACCACACGAACAGAAGACCAAGCAGGCCATCCCTGGCCGTACTAAAGAAGCCACCTAACTCGCTCGTGGCTGTCCCGGGCTTGACTAGGTCAAACCGTGCGGCACCATGTCCCTCCCGGGCTATCCCTTAGCTCGGAAGAAGGTCCCTCGGGTGATTCGCTCACCCGTGGACAGGTGGCGACAACTGTCATGGCCCACCATGCTTTCTTCGGCCTTCACCGGAACGAACTGTGTCTCCCAGGGACCCGCAGCCCGGGGATGTACACGCGGACAGTCCGTCTTGTCGTTTGCCTTCTTTGACAGGCAGCAGATGGTTGTTGCGTTACGCGACGCCCCCAACGGGTGGCGCAGAGCTGGCTCGGTCCAGTCAAGGCCATATTAGGGATAAAGGGAAAGTGCTTTCCCCCTAAAGAAGTTATCTCCCTTGAACGGGCATGTTAAGACAAACACGTGTTCAGTACTAACCCGACCAGCTTCTCCCTGCAGGCTCGATACCCGACAGGACCTTATAACAAGACAAGAGCCTTGCCACTAAAGTAAAGACCAGCGCGGGGCCCGCCGTATCAGCCTCGGGCGGCCCATCGCGTCTATAAAAGGAGGATTCCTGAACGTTCGAGGGGACCCGGATCCGATTCCATCTGATTCAAAGCTCAAGCAACACCCGCATCCGAAGCTTCCTTAGCAAGTAGCTTTAGTCCTTAGCCACCTTCATTGTAAGCTCGGGATCGGTGCCTTCAAGCCCGGTCTCGACACCCTTGTACTGTTTCCACCATATAATCAACTAAGCTGGAGTAGAGCTATTACCGGGCAGTGGAGGCTCGAACCAGGGTAAATCGACCGTGTCTTCGTGGTTCGCATCTTCTTACTTTCTCTCTCGCACTGTGCTAAGGACCTGTACCTAGGTCATCAAGTCGCACCAGGCCCTTGTCCGGGAAGGCAGCGCGGTCCTAGCCTTCCGCAGGCTCGGCCGCCACCTGAGTTGCTGAGAAGGGTCGTCGTTGGGCCTCACTCCAACTACAAATTCGTCTGCCGGTCCGTGGACCACTGCTCTTCAGGAGCGTGATTCCCAAACACCGACACTGCTCGTACGAATTTGATGTTCTTGATAACGATAGATTTAGGCTCTGTTTGTTTGAGCTTCCCGTTAGAAGCCAGAAGCCCCAGTCAGCTTTTGAAACCCTTTCTAAGGCCCTGTTTGTTTGAGCTACAACTTTTCTAAAAGCTGCTTATAGGAAAAGACATCCAAAACTTCCCAGATCACAGTACAATTTGAGCTTTTCAGTCTTTCAGCTTCTTGGAAAGGAGTTTGAAAAGCTGGCTGTTTGTTTGAGCTTATAACTTTTGAGGCTAGAAACTAGTTAGAAACTCAAACAAACAAGCTGGCCCCAAACCGAATTTGTATCGTGGCTGGGAAGCAATTTTTTTCCCTTTTATAGCTTTCGTGGAATCGTGGGATACAAAAAATACAGTATACTAATTATTTTCAAGCAAACGCCATCCAATAATGCCCCTCCTCCCGGAAGCATATCCTCCGCAGTTCTGCCCCTACAGTTGGAGTCACTGACATATGGCCCCTCACGCTCCTCCCGACGCTCCCGTTGACCTTTCTCATCTGTAACATCCCCACGCGCTGTTCTCCTCCCCCGCCCACCCCTCTCCTCCAGCTCGCCCCGCCGCCCGTCTCCAGGTACTTCCCCCCCGCGCCGCCCCTCTGCTCCCGCGCCCGAGCCAGGACCCGGACCGCCGCCGCCGCCGCCACTCCGCTTCCGCCTAAGGCGCGCCGCGCCGCCGCCCGCCGGCGAACCCCATCCGGCACCCTGGTTTCGGCCACCTCGCCACGGTGCCCGCGCCTCCCGCAGGGCCGCAGGCCGCCAGGCAGAGGCTGCTCGCGCTCGGCTCCTCCTCGCCTCCCCACCTCGAGTCGTCCGGCGCCGCGGAGCCCCTGTGCCAGACGGCCTCCGTTGCTCCCCGATCCTGGCCCGCTGAGGTGTGCCCCCCTAAATCCTCGGAATCGTATCCATTAACAATGTTACAGTCTGCCCAGACAGTGTCGATGAACAATTTGTACTTTGATGTTGTTATTGCAAAATTTTCATGATCATATAATAATTTCTTTAAGTCTTTAATCATGTACAAATATTTTCAGAAGGCTGCGCCGCTCGCCCCTACGCCTGGCCATGGCCGAGCCCTCTGACCAGGCGGGCGGCGACCAGCGAGCGGCCCTGCTTGCAGCCGCCTCGCTGTTCCCTCTCCCCGTCGGCGCGAGGTTCTCCTACGGCACGGCGGGGTTCCGCGCGGAGGGGGGCACCATGGCTGCCCCGGTGTGCCGCGCCGGGATCGTGGCGGCGCTGCGGTCGGCGAAGCTGGGCGGCGCCGCTGTGGGGCTGGTCATCACGGCCTCGCACAACCCCATCCACGACAACGGCGTCAAGATCGTCGATCCCGATGGCGGCATGTTGTCGCAGGCCTGGGAGCCCTTCGCCGACGCCCTCGCCAATGCCCCCCACCCTGACGCTCTACTTCAGGTTAGTGCCCCCATCGGTCCATCCCCCAGCGAGAAGAGCTTTGATTGAACTGATCTGTATACTAGTTCCTGTTCATTATTGATACTTAGTTCCCTTTTCTCTTTGTTGGATTTGATGATGTCTGAATTTGTTGGATATGATCAAATCTAATGATGCTAGTTAGGACTATGCTTAATGCTGGTAGCGCCTGGAAACAGAATTTGGATGTCTTAATTTTGTCGTTGCATTGGTGAATTTTTGGACTAGTGCAATGGGCCATCTACTACCTGAGATGTTCAACTTGTTCAGATACCTTGTCACTCTGCTCCTGCCTACTTTCTCGCTTTTAGTTTGCTTTTTTTCTTTTTTTACTTGCAGCTGGTGCTTCAGTTTACAAAGGATGAAGGGATCACACTTGGTGGAGGTCACTCGGCTCAAGTGCTTCTTGCACGAGACACGAGACCAACTGGAGAGTACCTCCTTGATGCTGCCATCAAGGTTTGGGATTACCACCAGTTCTTATTCCTTCAAATATCCATTGGTTGAGTGAATCTAATTACTCCACTCTAAAAACTTCTACATAGGGGATAAATGCAATAATTGGTGCAGTTGCACTTGACATGGGGATTCTTACAACACCACAGCTGCATTGGATGGTTTGGAGTAAAAACAAAGGCTTGAAAGCTTTTGAAACAGATTATATTACACAAGTTACTGAGTCGCTCAGGTTCTTTACTTTTCTTTGCTATAATTTATAGAGAGCACTGATTTATATCCTGAAAAATTTCATCAAATTGCAAACAGAAATTTGTTGGAATTAGCCCTTGTTGATGATAAAGGTGATGATGACTTGAACAAGAAACTAATTGTTGATGGTGCAAATGGTATTGGCGGGTTAAAGCTTGAACAAATAAAAACAAAACTTGCTGGATTAGACATTCTTGTGAAGAATTCAGGTAAAGAAGGAGAAGGAATACTTAATGAAAGGTGTGGTGCCGACTTTGTTCAAAAGGAAAAGGTTATTCCTTATGGGTTTGGTCCTGAAGATGTTGGTTTCAGGTGAGATATTTGACTGTTGTTTACATTTGCTAGTCTTCTACATCATCATTTATGTAATTCAGAATGGGTGGATACTTATGTGGATGTTCTGATGTGTGACATTCAGGTGTGCAAGTTTTGATGGTGATGCAGATCGTCTTGTTTATTTTCGTATTATATCGGCTAGCGAAACTACGATAGATCTTGTTGATGGTGACAAGATATTGTCACTGTTTGTCTTATTTATAAGAGAACAATTAGATATTATCAATGGGAAAGACAATCAATCAAAAAAAGTATTACCTACAAGGGTTGGCGTAATTCAAACTGCTTATGCCAATGGGGCATCAACAAAATTTCTCAAGAATCTTGGTCTTGAAGTTGTCTTCACTTCAACAGGAGTGAAATATCTTCACAAGAAAGCTCTAGAATATGATATTGGTATCTATTTTGAAGCCAATGGACATGGAACTGTACTATTCTCTAATGGTTTTGTCTCACAACTGGAGTTTTTGATTAATGATCTTTCCGCTAAAGCTACTGGTGAGTTCTTTTCCTTTTTATCTCTTGGCTATTGGAAGTACTCCCTCCGTTCCAAATATAAGGCGTATTTTGACCGGAGGAAAGTCAAACTTAGCAAATTTTGACCATAAATAAATCAAATAATATGCATCGTTAGTATACCAAAGTTGTATCAAATTGTTCATATTTCAAAGTGCTTTTTAATACAATATTATATTGTAACAATTCATAATATATAATAGAGGAATCTAATGGTCAAACTATATCTTTAAAGACTTTTGTGGAGTCAAAATATGCCTTATATTTTGGAACGGAGGGAGTATTTTTCTATGGCAATCGTAATGTTCTTCCTGTTACATTGCCCTTAGGTTCACCAGAACATCAAGCTGCCTTGAGATTATTGGCCACAAGTCAATTAATTAATCAAGCCGTAGGCGATGCTCTAAGTGGAATGCTTATGGTAGAAGCTATTTTGCACCTTAAGAGATGGTCATTCCAAAACTGGTGTGACCTGTACACTGATCTGCCTAGTAAACAGCTGAAGGCAAGCAGTTTTTTTTTAAAAAAAATAGTGCAGTATTCCTGTTCTTTTCTTATAAACATTGGGCTTCCATCATGTCATTCTTTTCAGGTTAAAGTTCAAGATCGAACTGCTATTGTTACAACTGACGCAGAAACAAGGGTGTGCCAGCCTTCTTGCTTACAAGAACTGATAGATAGAGAAGTTGGTGAGTACCTTGTTTTTTGACTGTATGGAGCCTTCCTTTTTCAGATCCATTTTTCTTAGCATTCATGTACTTGTACTAAACTATGAATTTTATTTCAGCCAATTACACTAGTGGGCGATGCTTTGTACGGCCTTCGGGGACTGAGGATGTGGTAAGAGTATACGCAGAGGCATCTACCGTGGAAGCAGCTGACACCCTCGCAAGATCTGTGGCACGACATGTTGAGCGCATTCTCGGGTAGAAGACATTGTCGAGCTTAGCCCAATTGGCCATGACATCTTGAAGAACCGTAGCGTTTTTGTGTCACGTTTGTTTCGTTCCAAAATTTTGATTGTAAAGTATGTGTGGATGGATCACTTTCTTTTATCCAAAGATCACCGAGGGGGGAAAAAAAAACACCGTAACGAGACAAAACTGATGTACGGACGATTAAAGATTCTTTGAGAAGTTTGTAAAAATTTGGGATTTTATGTCATAACCCTGAATTGATCGCGCATATATCCAACGAGAAGAGATGGTGCGCTGCATGGTGGGCCGTCGGCTTTTCCTATGGTGTTTGGCGAAGAGGATGTTTAAGCCAGTTGAAATGTTGCATGCAGTGTTGAGGCAGGAAGGTAACAAACAGAACTAACAGACGACAGCGATTGAAAGAATAAATGGATAGCCCGAGTGTCATGTACTAGTATTTTTATGGCGCATGTATGCTTTGAGAAATACTTCTACAAGTCTCTGTAAGTCAATTTTTTTATTAGAAAAAATGTTAGCCTCGTCACAAAACTTTCGCGTTTAAGTCAAGTTGGTCTTTTAGGTTCAAAACCGTTCTTAAGTGTCCCTCATCAACTTGCGAAAGTGAAACTGGACCTCTTTACGTACTAACCAGTAAAAACTGGGTATGACTGGTGGTTTTTGTATGACTTGCATGGACGCCATATCGATGCACGTCAGTGCTAGACGCCTAGACCTCACCCTAGATAGCTTTTCCTCTCATCTCTCGTTCCATTCTGTTGTTAGTCAACTTACACGTAGTCGATCTCTTTTCACATGTACTATCAAGTCATAGGCCTTGCAGCCTTGTGTACGTCAGAGCGAATTCAACGGCTCACGTCTACCTTAAACACTGAAACTCGACATGGGTCTATTTTTTCTCCGGACCGTGATCTTTCCATAAACTAAACCGGAGCCAATCAACACCGTATCTATATGAGAAGCACGCATTCTCTGCCGTAACGGCGTTACGGCAGAGTGCCGTTATGCCATTAACACATGGGATCCATGTGGAACCCATCACCCTCTGGATCCACGTGCAGTGACTCAACGGCACTTTGCTGTTAAGTATACAACGGCAAATGCCTATACGAGTGGGGGCACAGAAAAAAAAATCAGCAAAGTGCCCATGCCTCGATTCTTCCAAATCACCGATGCGGAATTCTCTCCAAGAAGCAACAGAGAGAATGCGCCATGGCCCATCAGGCCATCACCCATGGATGATGGATGACGCAGCACTGCAACACTGCAGCAGCATAAAAAGATGGGGAGCTCACCGTCCACGTCGAGCGCTCGAGCCCCAGTATCCGAGCAGTTTGGCCAAAGCTTTGGGTGGAAGCAACGCAACGCAGCGCGCGTAAAATAAAAGCGGCAGCTTTACGACCAGAGACAGAGAGCCACCGGCGCCGGCCGGCCGGAGCAAGCAAAGGCAAGGCCGTTCCTTGCAAGAAACCGTTCGTTCGCCTGCGGCTAGGTAGCTCGCCGGCGCGGCGTCCCGATATGGGCGGCGGCGGGAGGCTGGCGGCGTGGAGCGCGGCGGCGGCGGCGGCGTGCCTGCTCCCGGTGGCCCTGTCGCTGGCGGTGGTCTGGCTCCCGCTGCTCTGCTGCGCCGTGGCGGTGGCACGGTTCAGGCGGGTGAGGGCGAGGGGGCGCCGGGCCGGAGGGGGAGGGGGACGGCCGGCGGAGAAGGGCGGCGGCGGCGCCGCCGGCGATCGGGTGATGCTGCTGCACAAGTACCTCGACGACCAGATGGAGCTCGTCGGAGCCGACGCAGGGGAGGAGTTCTTCGATCCAACACAAGCGTAGCGAGGAAAAGAATTTTCTTTTTCTTTTTCTCCTCCTCCTCTCTGCTGCGATCTGTAGTAGTGACGTAGTGTAAAAACTGTGATCAGAGCTGAGTATAATGAATAAATAATACAAAAAAATAGAACTTTTCTTGTCCATGAGTCATGACACAAGCAAAAAAAAAAAAAGGGCCTGCGATTTCTCTTGCTGTTGACTTGGCTATTCTTGTTTCTGTGATGTACCACTCGTTCAGGCTTTCAAACTAATGGTGCCTTAATTAGTCTCCAATGAACAACACCCATTGCTTCAAGAAAGTTGAAACTGCGGACCGAGCGAGCGTTGCTCGGTTGGCTAGCAAAATGAAAGTTGAAACCGGTAAGAACAGATTAAGACCCTTTTTTTTCAGCTTAACAGTTTATCTATGTTTTGAAAAGATATATGCTTTAAGTTATTTGAGTATGTTTTTCGCTGTTTTGAAGGTGTGTCCTAACGCTTTAAAAATCAATTCAAATGAAATGGATCCGAATACCAAACTATCTCAAAAAACTCTTGAAGTTCGGTCATTTCAGCCGTTCAGTTGTTCAGCCGTTCATATCAGCTAAAAAACAGGGCCTAAAATGAAAATATGCCGTTCGGCTCATCAGCAGGCAACTCTTAATAAATAAAATTACCCATACAGTATAAAATGCATGGGAATAATTTTATTGTTAATTGCGTCTAGCATCTTCTCATATGTTGTCCAGGCGACAATAGTGGGTGTGCACGTACACATGCGGCCATATGCGGTCCAGCGTAAATTAATATGCAATCAATTATCCATGAGGTTTTCCACCATATATATAGGAGAGTGATTAATGTATATGTAACCCCTCGTACATGATACATCATTCTAGTGATGATATATCACCGAGGAGAAGATCCCGCCCGATGACACCGCCGGTTAATGGTTATTACTCCCTCTGGTTGCAAAACGAAGTCGCCGATGATTTTTGGACACACTTTTAATCATTCGTATTATTCAAAAAAGTTATATAAATATTATTTATTTTGTTATGATTTGGTTTATTATTAGATGTATTTTAAGTATGACTTATATTTTTACATATTTGAACTAAATTTTTTAATAAGACAAATGGTCAAAGGTGTGTCTAAAAGTCAAGACGACTTCTTTTTGTGACCGGAGGTATTACAAAATATCTTGAGCAGGCATTTGCACTTCTACAGAAAATTATGAGTTATGTCTAGCATTAGCGGCGTGTTCAGATATATTTTCATAGCAAATATAAATCTGATCTCATATGTCCTCGGTGCTTGCATACCTAATAAATCCATCTATTTTACAATATCCTATTGATAGTTTTTCCTATTCAATTGGGCTCTCTCTATTTATCTTTAAAAGGTTGGAGATTTGATTCCCGTTTAGCATAATCCTCGCCTAGTGTTGTCGGGCAAAAATTGAACATCCACATCCAAAGCGGAGCATAGCAGATTTTTTTTTAGCATGGAGCGGCAGAATTTGAAATGGCGTATAGCATGGAAAATAATTTCGGACGAAATTAATTAGTTTAGTGTTATTGGTAAAAGAAATTACATCGATAAAAAAAAAGGTTTCGGTGCATCTAGTTTATGAACAAAATTAGTCCCAACAGCTATTTTCTCGTGATTTTGGCATGTACTGCAGGTTTGTGATTTAATTCAAATTTCATCAATTTTTTCATGAAAATTCTGGCGGCATGCATTTTTTCTTCTATATAGCCCTTCTTGTATAACAATTTGTCAAATGGTAGATTTTTCCTTAACGTACATCATAGAATGTGGAGTATGGGAGGGACGCTCTTGAAAAGATATATAGGGGAATAGAGTCTCATGGAATTCTGCAAAATCTAATTCCAGTAAAATATTGAGCTCCTGTTTCACTACTTATAGCACGGCTGTAGGGATGCCCACATTTAGGATTGTCAAAATACCTGTCAAACTTATGTAAATAAAAAGTGAAACCCTAGAAATCATATTTAGGTGGATGGATAAAGCAATAAGTTGTAACTTAAAGCAAATGCAATATATAGAACGGTCCAGGACAAATTAATAATAAAGAGGACGAGGTTATAAATAGCAGAGTTTAGTGGATGAGATGGACTAAGTGTTAAATTTACCATTATTTAGTAAGATTTTAAATAGTGGCTTCGAGATCGGAAAGTACTCGTCCTTTGCATGCACACAAATATTTAAGAGGTAAGGACACATACATAACATACTTGTGGTTTCTCTCATACTCTCCCTTTTTGTCAAGGGGACAATTACAAGCCCAATCTTAAATCACATGTGATAGTAAAATAAATAGAGATACAAGATAGTTCATTGGACAAACTACTATATTCTTATGTTAATGCTTGTGGCTCCTTCAAACATCAACAAGTCTATCTAGAAGTATATATAAAAGGGAATCTTCTCTATTTAGTATATCACTATCTCGTTATATAAATTTGGAGGTTCCCTATCTTGATCCTTGTATTTAGATTTTTTTTTGCTGTATATACTTCTATGTACGTAGAAATACCGTTGTAGAGATTTACGTAGAAATACCGTTGTAGAGATCAAAATCTAGAAAATCGGGTGGGTCGGAACTAATTCTTTTCTCTTGCTGGATAGATGGACGGTATGAAGAGTACAAAATAAATAAATTTTAGTCTAACCGAACCAAACTAAACTAATCGAGCTATGTATCTCGTTGGGACTTCACTGCAGAGGTTAGTTGGCCGGTGAGGAGGAGCAATGAGCCAATGAAGCCACTGCCTCGATTAGTTAGCTTCTCCAATGTACTAACTATAGCATTGACTATAATATTGAATATGGGTCCATATGTATTAGATAGTAGGTGCATTGAAATCAGCTATAGACTAGCTGCAAGTTAGTAGCTAGCACACATTCTCTCTATCCTCCACATAAGCAAAAAGCTGAGTTCGAATTCTTATAGCTAGCTGATATGACATCATTGGAGATGCTCATATGGATATAGACGACTATAGCACGAGAATTAAGGAACTGTGTTAACTACAAGTGTAGCTATGCTTTGTATAGAGATATAAATATAAATGTACAAGCTGTCTAGCATACCAATCCGTGTTTATAACTTTTTTATGTCTTATGGTTGGAAAATGAATAATAGATTACACCTTTTTTAGTTGTGTTGCCTCATTTTGGGAACTTATGTTTAGGAGTTACTCTCCTCGTATCATAAAAAATTTGACGTTTTGAACATTGATAGTCTTCAAAATACGATTTTGACTACTCATTACTAATGCAATTTATTTATAAAATCTAGGGCGAATATAATATTATGGAAATGTTTTTGGAGATAAATCTATATGTATAAATTTTATGTATCTAATCTAAATAGTTCAAAAGATTTTTGTAGATAAACTTTTAAATACTTTGAATTAGGATAAGTCTAAAAAGTTAAGTTTTGTGATACGGATGAAGTATTAGCCTTGTGGTGATATGTAATCATATATATGTATTGAGCATGATTTAGGTGAGTACATCCACCGTGTAAAGGGCGAAATTTATGTTAATTATTATCTAAAAGTCATAATAGTTTTCTATATATTTATGCGTAGATGATGTGAATGAAGATATGATGGCTGTTTTAATTCGTGCGGGGAAGGTAGTAATCCAATTGCCGCCGTAGAAAAAATTCGTGACCGCATATTTTGGTGTTCTAATTAACTGATAATCACCAAAAAAGAATATGACCAAACTTTTGAAAAAGAGTGAATGTCAATTGGTGCATCGAACTTTAAGACATACTCCCTCCATTCTTTTATATCTGACGCTTTTTACTTTTGGACACATCTTTGACCATTCGTCTTATTTAAAAAAATTATGTAAATATCATTTATTTTGTTGTGATTTGTTTTATCAATAAAGATATTTTAAATATGACTTATTTTTTCATGTTTACACTAAATTTTTGAATAAAACGAATGATCAAAGACGTGCTTAAAAGTCAAAGGCATCTGGTATCATCCATTTCCTCGTCAGGTGTTTTTACACGCCTCGGCCTGTGTTTATTCGCATTGCTGTTTAACGACCTAAGTTTTGAAACAATAGTAGTTCGTTTCTAGTACAGCAGAATAAAGGGTATTGGTTTAGTGATATCTTACCTTAGTACTAGCATCACTTATTTTTTTGAGACAAGTACTATCACTTGATAGTACAGTCAAAAGAACCTTCTTACTCGGAACAGTTATACCTGCCAATTTGCACGGAACTAGACGGCAGGATGGTACAAAATTGCATGCGTGTTTCCTTTTTTTTTTCACCAAAAATGCGGTCTTGCATCACAAAAAATGGATGGCAATTTAACAATTCTTCGTTTCTTTTGGACGTAAAACAGACTGTGTTTTAGTTTGGTTGTATGGAGCCGTATACATCATGGTGAATTAGAGGTCGGAATAATTTTCACCTAATAAAAAAATTCCATGCTTGTTTCTTTCTCTTGAAAAGCGATTCCATGTGTATTTCAATTCCCGTTTAAAGTTTATATACGAAGTATCATTTAAAAACACACCTCCTGGGGGACAGGGGGAATATAACCAATGTACAATGTGATGAAATGCAATAACAAACAATTTGCTGATATATCTGGAAACACTTTTCCTCTGTAATTGTTAGCCAATCTTCTTCTTCTTCTTCTTTTTTACAATTATACACCGGAGGTTGCTTGTCGCACAAGTTCATCGTATTCGTATCTACGACCAGGCCAATTTCGCAAATCTCCTCTTCACTGCTACAGACCAAAAATTGGCAAATTTTCGACAGAGATTGCTATGCTGTGGGCTATCTACAGATCACAAAATGCCTAATTAATCCCTGGCGTGTATGTATGCTAAGCCTGGAATTGCTGGCACATGCAATCAGGCATTGGATACGTGTATATGGAATCGTTAGCTTTCCTGAATGCGATCCCCTTTAGGTCACTATGGTGGAGTATTTCTTGCATGTGGCGCTTGAAACGATCCCATCTGCAGTCAAAAGAAGAAAAGATAACCAAGAGATTGTTATACTGATACGAGTTAACTATGCCTTAACAGAGATGGCAAAATCAGATCATGTGTGTGACGGCCAAATCAGATGTATGAACAAATTATTAAAAGCACAAAGTTTGTTGGAAGAATAACAAGGGAAACTATAGTCAAAATGGACCAGTGTTGGGTCAAAACATCATGTTTAAATCAGTTGAATTTGGTTTTAAAAAAAACAATCAGACGGTCAAGAAAGAAACTGGTTCGATGCCGTTTTGTGACTGTTGGTCCTACACATGCGACTCCTTAGTTTATCTATGATAAGCAGCTCAAAACTGACCTGATATCTGGATCGTCAAAAGATAAAACCAGCTTCCGTTTGTCTGGTTTTATTGTCTTTGCATTTCCTCCAAAAAGGTAACGCCTGTGCCCCATCAGAAAGTGAGGGAAGTTGCCTCCTTGAGTTGTCACAAATACTGTACTTTGAACACAGACAGAGTAATCTAATGCTGCTAGTCGAGATGAGTGTCCCTACAGAGAAATTTTCATTGAGTGGGGATATAAATGACACATAATGCAGAAAAATATGTTGAACCCGACTTTTGTCCTTCCAATATTAAGACCTATTTTTGTTTTGCACATAAACCAAGGAAGTGTTGAAAACGACTATACTATCCCTGGCTATTATCTCTAAGGACTCTATTTGACATATGCATATAGGGACTACAAACTAAAGCAAGATATTTTAGTGGTATTAAGGGAAGAACACATTATTTTTGCATTAGAATATGAAATAAGCCTTATATTAATGGATGTCCATTAAGAAAATGTCTCATATCTTGGATGGAAGTATTATGCTTGTACTACCAAACATTAAAGAGGGTAAAATTTGATGTGAAAATGGTGCACAGTTTCATGCATGAATTGTTCAGCAGTTAAAAAATAGAACTACAGAAGAAAAAAGGTAAGGGCAAACAATACCTCAAACTTAGCAAGCTCATCAGGCAAAGCAAGTGTGTCCTTTGTAGCTAAAAGTGGGAACATCTGGCGAAGAGGAGCCATGTATTTTGCAGCATTATATATTTTACCAGAAGCAACATAGAGGGAGGTGGTATTGTCAAATCCCATGCCCCGTAACATCATGCCAACCTGCAAAAAAACATTTTATGATTCCCTAAATATATTTAAATGCTTTTATAAAAAGTAACAAATTGAACGAACCTTCACCAACCAAGCACATTCTGTGATTCAATATTATAAGGAAAAAAAAAGAAGACAAAACAAAACATTCTCTGACGTAATAATGTGAAACAGTGAGCATGTTTCAGTGCACATATGCAACTGTGTGTCCAACACAACAATGCTTGAATCACACGAGATTATCTCTTAAGGGTTAAAACAAGGCTAGACTTCTCAACAACATTATAGTACACAAACAAACAAACAAACAAACAAAAAGGACAATAAATCAGGACCTCTAGAGGAGTAAGAGGACATTTTCCATTTCTTCTGTTTGCCTCAGGATTTATCACTTGACCAGGTCGGCGAAACTTCCCTTTCCAGCCTCTTTCACGAGCATTTTCCATTTCATTTTTCTCCTTCCAGCCACCATCATACGTACAGCATGAAAAAGCTACCATATCCTAAAAAGTGTGCAGAAAATATTAGTACGATAAAAAGGAAACGTTGTAATTGTTAAATTGCAAGAGTGCTTAAACAAACCTCTTCAAAGCGAAGATGCACCGAAACATATTTCCCACCAGTCAAAGAGCTCTTTTTGGTCATTCGGTTAATCATGACCTCTGCAAGAGTTCTTATTGGCTCTGCAAATCTCAATGCCTGGTAGTTCACCAAACACCTCAAGGCCTGGATATTTGATGGCACTGACTGAGCTAATCTATTAGAGAATGGGGCAATGCGCACAACCCTGCATGGAACAGAAAATGAAATGAACACATGCCCTTGGCTTTTTCACAGTTCAATCTAGTTCTCTTTCTGTCATTTGTGGGGTGGAGAACGTTTACCATACCCTAGTTCCAGCAGTTTTGGAAGCACCTTGTGTTTATAGTGATTTGGAGATGAGTAGGCTTTAGTTCTCATATTTGGTATGCTGCTGATATTATGATTGAAGCGCAGCAAAACATCTTCTGGAATTTCTTTCACAACTCTTACATGCTCTTTTAGTGTCTCAATAAAATGATCTTCATCAAAAATATCACCAAATTTGCTGAAAAACAATACACCAGGTAAACACATTATCCTGCTGGCAACTGAAACTACAACCAATAGCATCTTTGCATACCATAAAGAACTTTAATTTAATGCGAATGAGGCTTGTAAAATTACATCCTGCTTGAATCATGCACTGAAAAAGTTTAAAAGTTTTGTTGGAGTATTTATGTGTCCTCTCTTAGGTTCTACCAAGGAAGCACAGAACCTATAACAATGGTTGTTACGTGCAGTAGAATGTCAAACCGAAAATGGCTAGGAATTAAATGAACTGTATTAACCTAATCCAATAATAGCCAACTAAAAGTAATTGCAATTCCAAGTGACAACCGCTCCAGCAGTCCAACCAGGTATTTTTTTATTACAAGCCAACACAGCAATGAACAAACAAAATAGTACCTAGAATCTTTCCAAACACTATTCAAATGAAATATTGGGATCACAAGAGTTGCATTAAGCAAGCTGGCCACAGCAACGGCATCACATATCTGCATTGGAAAACATATGTTAATAATTACTAGGCATGGTGTGAAGATTACAAGGATTAATAAATATAGTATGTTTGTTTCACAGCTAATGTTAGGGGCCACAACACCATTCAGAAACTATCTGGTTAGATGAGATTTATTTGATACAAACATCAAATAGCATAAAAGCATGCTGATGAAAGTTTAAAAGACAATTTTTTGGTATTTTGTAGTGTAAGTAACTACGGATCTACCACATGGTACTTCAAACTTGCTTAGCCAGTTTCTAGAGTCTAGATAGCAGGCCTTTACACAAAGAATATTCTGAAACAGTTTTTTGATACACAAGTCAGAGACCTCATGGTTCTGCATCATAAAAATCAATATGTTTTCTCAGGGCAAAATTAAGAGGAAGGATCACACTAACATGACTTCAAATTATTTTAGTGAGGCGCTTAAACATGCAGATGACACTGGGCTCTTCAAATTATTTTAGTGGTGCACCTAAACATGCAGATGACACTGGGCTCTTCAAATTATTTTAATGGTGCACCTAAACATGCAGATGGCACTGGACTTTAGAAGGAGATATTAGCAAGATCTACTCAGAAGTCAGAACCATGGTCATTACTTTATAAAAGAGAATGATCCTGATACTTACAGAAAGACGCTGTTGATTCAAACCACCATTTGCTTCAACTATGAGAAAGCCATTGGAAGCTGGCAACTCTGCAAAGAGCCAAAGCGTAAAATTCAGACCATCAACGTTAGCTTAATTCTCCTCTTCCATTGCTTATGATGATAGGACACAAAAGTAAAAAGGTAGCCTTCCAGTGAGCACATTTAGTTAGTGAAATCATAACAAAGTTTTCAGTGCGGAACCTGATTGACTCAGCCTGCTGTTTACGCACGGCATCCATAGCTCCCCAGAATGTTGATAATGTGATGTCATTAACTACACAATACCAAGACAGACTGTTATTTTAACGTAATCGCTGATTCGAGCAGATAGGCAAAATCTGATTCTTGCCATGGACAGAAATAGGCAAGCTAGTAAATTAAATTAATCTAAATGGGCAGTATCTCAGGACTGGTTTGGTTTCCCTACCGGTCGTGTTCTAGTTTAGTAATTTTATTTTTTGGACGCATCGAGCATTCTCAGACTGACTAACAATGAAAATGAACCAAATGTACTTAATGACTAAATTCACAATCAAAAGATAGCCTTTTCCCTTTCTTTAGAATGTAGAAGTGATTTACATGTGAAAACGGATGCAATCTTCTTTAGCCAGCCAGAGGTATGTAACAGTACGGTTGCTACTAGAACATGAGGAGTGCATCTAATCACGGTTCACGTGAGCTCACTAGAGCTTAGGAAGGAATGAAGAACACCAGCTCACGGCTCACGAGATGCTGTAATCCCTCCCGTGATGAATCAGAGCAGAAACACCAAAAGATTCCGAATGGTATCCTTGTATCCAAGTGCATTGCAAGAACAAGAAGTCCAAAAAGAAGCTGCAAGAACCATGGAAGAAACCGAAATCCACCCCCAAGAATGCGTCTAAGCGAGCTGGCCATTCCCCACAGAAAAAGAAGCAAGAAACAAGGTAACCGCAAGAACTCGAGCGCCCACACACCATGCTGCGGCGCCACGAGGTGGAGGAGAGGGACGCAGCGGCGGAGGCGGGTGCAGCGTCGCCGCGGATGGCCGGCCAGAGCCGCTCGAACACGAGGTGGCTGCGGTACACCGACCCGGGGCTGCGCGTGCTGCGCGGGCGAGGGCGCGCGCCCGCGGCCGCGGCCGCGCCGCCGGAGCGCGGCCACCGTCACGCCGGCGCTCCCGCCGCGCTCCGAACCGGCGCCTCCTCCGAGCACGAACACGAGGAACCCCGCCGCGTAGGCCAGCGCGAGAGCCAGCGCGAGGAGCAGGGCGACAGCGGCGCGCGGCCGCGCGGCCCCGCGCCCCGCGCGGCGCCCGGCCTTCGCGCCGCCGCCGCGCATTGTTGGCAGCGCGATGGACATCGATCAGCGCGCGTGGGGCGTGCGCGTGACCATGTGAGCTCCGGGAAGCGGGGAGAGGTGGCGTCGTGGCGACGCCGAGGAGGCGAGGAGGGAGAGCAAACAACGGCAGGAGGACGTGAGGAGGGAGGTGGTAATATAAACGCGTGTGGCAACTGGCAGCCGGCGAGTGCACCGGTGTTATCGTGTCATGGACTCATGGCCAGGGATCGTTGCCTTTTTCTCTTCTCGATTGATTCTTGTGTTTATACATATGGTGCATGTTTGGCAGGGTTTAAAAGGTTATAAAAGTTACTCCCTCCGGTTTTTTTTTTTTTTTGACGCTTTTGACTTTTTAGCACGTCTTTGACCATTCGTCTTAGTAAAAAATTTAGTGTAAATATGTTAAAAAAAATAAGACATATTTAAAGTATCTCTATTGATAAAAGAAATCACAACAAAATAAACGATATTTACAAAAATAATTTGAATAAAACAAATGGTTAAAGACGTGTCGAAAAGTCAAAGATGTCAAACAAAAAAACAGAGGTAGTACAAAAAAAATAATGCATCTTTGCTTAAAAAAATTATCAAAATATACGAATCTGTATTTGAGAATATGAATATCCAAGTGTCATTCGGCATGTTAGGACATTCTACCCACTCCAATGTGGAAGATGTCAATCGTTTCGATAGTTGCCACATAGGATGAATTAGTGCGGCGGAGATAGTAAAGCTTAAAAACCTCTTGAAATTTAGCATCTATAGGTTAAAGTGGAACGACTTCATAAAGCATATTTAAAAACCTCTCAAACTTTAGTTTAATATTCATCATATTCATTGTACACTCAAACCGGATGGAGCTATATTTTCATTTTTTTCGATAATGGAAATTAATCCAGCCTTTACATTCAAAGCTATATACAGCAAACAAAAGTCAAAAAGTCCTTAACAAAAGGACATTACAATACTAACATCAAAATGATACTCGACAAAAGAGGACTGAAACAATGCAAAGATAAGAATAAGCATTACAAAGTCTATTATTTAATTGCCATCCATGATTGGTAAAACAAGACAAGACCACCTGTTCCAAAGATCGGCAAGCTCGGACGAGAAACACCCCCGCTCATCTTCCTTTTGTAACAAGGCCCATTGACGCGTAACCAATAGGATCCTTTGAAGATAACCTGCATACATGAGATCTTTGTATTTGTCAAAAACAATATCATTGCGGCAAAACCAAATCGTCCAAAGAAGGGTCGCAGTTCCAACAAAAATCTTTTTTTATATTTAAAGAAATTCCATGAAGCCAATCGCATACTAAGCAAAAACAACTAGTACGAGTTTTCAAACCAAGAGCAATTTGAACCATGAGCCAAACAGTTTTTGAAATATGACAATTAAAGAAAAGATGCTGAATTGTTTCATTGCCACTGCAAAAGCAACAAAGCTGACTCCCTCTCCAATTACGCTTTGCAAGGTTATCTTTTGTTAGAATAATCACTCTACTTAGATATCTTTTGTTACAAGCTATATTTTCATCTATGTGCTAATTTTTAGAATGTTATATTTGGATGATTAGGTTGTGCCTTATGCGTAGGTTCAGGAGAAAAGAAATCACGTTGTAACACCTATGGCATCTTATATACCTTTGTCAAACATCATATATCAATGTTTCTGTGTTCAACGCTTACTGTGCTATAAGATATGTTTATTTTCTAAGGGTCACTTTTTTCAAGCCATTGCAAAGTCTGACTTCCATATATGTCATTTCAATCACTTTTTATCGTTATTGTCTTCTATGCCATTGTTGACCAAAATCCATTAGTCAAACCATTTCCATGTATAAAATGACCCTTTTCCTCCAGTTTTTTAATCCCCTAAATCAGAAATTTGATTAAAAAAATAGAAGTTTAAAATCTTAACGAGTTAAAGAATTTTAAAATCCATTCAAATTTTTAATTTTAAAATATAAGAAATTTAAATTTTTAAATCTGAAGAAATAAAAAACAAAATCTAGCTGAAAAATTTAAATTGAAATTTGTCCGAATTTGATTTTAAAAAATGGTCAGATTCATACTTGAAATTAACCAAATTCGATTTTATTTTTATGAGACCTTTCTGAATTTTTAGTTTTGTTATTTGACCAAAATTAACAATTTTAGAAACTTGGCAAATTTTAAAATTTGATATTTGACCAAATATGATTTCTGAAATCTGACCATATTATGTAATTTGAATAAGTTTCAAATTTTTGAAATTTGACCAAACTTTTACATTCTAGATCTTAAATTTTTTTTATCAATTATAAATTTGGATAGATTTAAAAAATTAGTCAACTCTTATAGATTTCAAAAACTACTATAGTATTTAATTGTACTTAAGTGTGACAATTTTTTTTAAAATGAGCTACACTATTTATGATGGTGCACCAAATAGTACGGATGATCATGGGGCTAGTCGCTCCAGTCCAAAGTGTGATGAAACATATTGACGAGCAAGGCTAAGCAACTCCAACAGCTCCTCTAAATTTCTCCTCTAAAACACTATTAGCGTCCCCTCTATTCACCCCTCTAAAATTCCTTCATAAATTACACTACCCTCTAAAAGATTTCTTCCCTCCAGCAGCCCCTCTATATCTGCTACAGTATTATCTAGGAGCTATTGGAGTTGCTCAACAAAGCAAGTCATGCTAATCACGGTGGTTTCCCAGATACTACGCGTGTTACTCCAAATCAAATCAAGGTGTGATTATATTCTACATGATTATACCCTTTCCCTGTATACTACATGAGTAGTTAATTAAAAAAAGTTTTCCCCTAGGCGTAATACTAGTTGGATGGCTGATTATATTCTAGCATCTAATCCCGCCTAAGCAGAGCCTAGACGGTGTTTAGGTGAAAAATCAAATAGGTGATCAAGGCCTTGTTTGTTTCAGATTAAATTAAATTAAATGAAAATTTGTTATTTTTGTATAGGCCAAATGTTGTAATTATAGTTATTTTTATAGGGTTTTAAATAGTTCTTCTTACAGTTCGCAAAAATTTTTTCATAATTTTTGAATTTTTTAAATGTATTTCGAGTGGATCACAATTTTGCTACAGTAAAACGCATCATAACAAAATAAATAATATTTATATAAGTTTTTTGAATAAGACAAATGGTCAAAGGCGTGTCCAAAAGTCAACGGCGACTTCTTTTTGTGACCAGAGTTAGTAAGAGATATAGAGGAGTTGTTGGAGAGACAAAAAAAAACTTTTAGATATAATCTAAATTGTGAAGAAATTTTTAAAGGGACGGATAGAAGAGACGTGAATAGTATTTTATAGAAGATATAGATGAGTTGCTTTTAAAAGCATTTCTAGTAGGCTCTGTAAAATACTATTGCGGACAAGTGGACAACCTCAGACTCTATACATCATCCGATAAAGTCTCTATGCCAGTCTCTAAATTTAGAGACTCTCCCTCTCAGTCTCTATATTTATGGATTCTCTATACAATCTTTATATCTTTTTACGATAAAGAAGATGGAAATATAGAAAATAAATAGTGATTTAGAAAAGAGATATAGAAAACAAAATATAGAGATCCTGTCGGTGATGGCAATGCTCTAAACACATAAGGTTTTGATGCTGAGCACACAACAGCACCTCTGTAATCACCAGCGCAGGAAATCCAGGCAGCATCCTATGAATCTCCTTTTGGACCCATTTGGACATTGTTCGGACTAGGGACGATCGATGAAATGAATCAGCCTTTGATGAATGCTGATGGTGGACTCTGGAGTCTGGACTCGTGTGGTGTTTAGCGATGGGCCGATCAAATCCCATTATAAGGCGGGCAGTAGTGGGAGCAGCACACTGGCGCAGCACTAAATACTTAATCACCCCTCTTAATCAACCCATCCTATCAGAACTAAAACACACCTTGCCAACTAACTCAGGCACATCACATGTATGCAGCTCGCTTTGCGTGTCTGGAGCAGGGCAGCAGATCGCGCGCGTGAATTTCAGAGGAATTTCGGGCGAAGTTTAGGGAACTAATACAAATTTTAAGAGTTGTTATTTAGACTGTTTAACATAAGGTTGAGGGTTGAGGCCCAGGACACTGTGGCTTTCGTGCTCTTGGGTGAAGTGCCTACCGTTGCCTGAAAAGCCTGATAGAATTCAAAGCTTTGGTTGGTCTCTACTCCACTGTGCACAGTGTCAGAGGCAGCACAGAGGACTTCCTGGCGAAGCTGCTGGAGCTACCATGTTCTTCACAGATCACCTACAAATTTCGAAATCCAAAAGTCGAATCAACTGGCAAGAAGCAACAGATTTGACGATGGACTGCATGATTACAGTTAAGGCCCTCTTTGATAGCTTGTTTAGTCGTAGTTTTTTTGTTGGGATTGCAACTTTTTTTATTCTCTGGGGATATAGCATAAGCACCATTTACTTTATTTTCTGAAAATAATTTTTTAAGAACTTTGTAGAATTTTTCTTAAAGATCTCAAAAATATTTTTTTAATAATTTATTTAGCCTTTTCATACCACTTTCAAAGATGGTTAAATTTTCCCAACAAAAACTAAACCAAAACTAAGCAAGCTATCAAGGAGGGCCTGACAGTCACGGGTGTTGCGTCTGGGAGTTCAACGAAATGGCTGAACGGGAGAGAAGCATATTTGGCTAAAAATCGAATGGATACTATTTTTTTTCTAGAGAATTGTACATTAAACGCTAAAAGATTGCGTGAGCTTTTTCAGGTGCTTAGCGAGGCGCAAAAAAAGTATTTTTGAGGAAAAAAACAGTAACATCTTAAAAACCACTACGAAGAACCAAAATGTCTAGCTTATACTATACACACACTAGCAGTATTAACGCGCCTTCGCGCGTTAGCTAACCCATCTATACGTTAGTCAATGTAATATATATGATGTGCACATGATAATATACAATACCATTTTTTAACAGTGCTTAATATATATAGCTATGTTTTGGTCATAGTATGGACCTCACTAGGTCGATTATTACAGTATCAAGCAGACATAATGCATCACTGTTAGAGATAATCAGGCATCTCAATTCTGAATGGATGGTATACTTCAAACAACATTTTGATTTCTGTTGGTTATCTGGTTCAATGAAAGAATTTAGCATAATGCAGGATTAACACTTTAATCACACAGGGAAAATCCAAAGCAGCAGAATGATCAAATGAGGCATAAAGAACAGGTTTAATTTTTGAAAAGAATGGTTCCATTGTCTAAACAAACATATACTTAATGGAAATGAACATTTCTATTTCTATTGCAGCAGTAGTTACAAAACTTGAAAGACATTCCGAAAGAACATATTAATTTAGAACATTTATATCGTATCAGTAGTTCCAACGCCCGAAAACCATTCAAAAAGAACATCTCAATTTATAATAAAGGATATGTACAGTTGAAGAGAGAGAGGTTTTACGTAAAAGTATAGAGTAGAAAAAGTAGGAGCACTGCACAGCTCCATGAACAGACGATAGCTCTTGGCTCTTCACTCCCCGGGATGAGCATGATGGTGGCGAAGCTGCTGTGAATGAAAGGCATCCTACACTTTAAGTATGAAAAGAATAGGTGAGAAGCAAATATTTAAAGGCGACCATGCAGGCATGCCAAACCTTTGCTGCGATTGCAGTGTTATTGATTGCTCGATGGTTGTGTTTTTATTGTTTTCTCGGCCCTATAATTTTGCAAGCAGCTTTGCCGTGTTTACTTGGTGCCATCTACTGGTTGACATCATGTTCATTTTTGAGATGAATCACTTTGACTACTGGCAACAAACTCAATTGTTTTTCCTCAAAAAGTTTAACTCAATCGCTCAAGTGCAACATGATACAATTGGTCAGGTGCCAAAACTTGTTTCAGAAGTACCGATCCAGCATCAGCAGCTAAGTTGAGACGATGTGGGACTCCACACACTCTTTTTGATCGAACGGGACTCCACATACTCATGCACACAACTTATCCATGACTCAATGAAGCAATGCAGATACTCCAGAGGGGAAAAGCAAACGCTGCAATAGTGCAACATAGAAAACCTTATAAGTTTGGAATAGATTTTCAGGTAATCAGCTTACAACCACGTGGGCAAGAAATCATAAAGGCTAAGCAAAAGGAAGACAGCTTAGCCTTTCAATTAAGCTTAAGCCACTCCAAAGCTGCTCAAAACATAGTAGATCAAACCTAATATAGTTCAATTATATGACTTCACGAGTCTAAGTTGAGTGTGGCATCTGCCTTGGCCTCGATGTCGTTCTTGCTCCTGACCACGCATCTCTTTTTTGTCTCCTCATCCAGGTAGCAAAGGTCTTCAGCAACTGCGATATGCGCATACAACTCTTCCAGTTTATCAGCAGGAGCGGCCCTCTTACCTTTCCCACATTTCATCTGCTGAAATTCTGCCTTACCGTGGTAATTGCTAGTGAAATGCTCATGGATTCTCATTGCTTCTTGAAATCCAGATATTGTTGGCAGGAACTTCACTAGGAACACGCTCTGATTGGCTGGTTTTCCATGGCTAACCTTGGCCTTTTCACATGCAACCCCAATATCTGGACAGACAAGAAAACCATGCTAACAACTTCAATAAATCACAAGAGAAGGAACACCACAAACAAAATACAGGACATGGTCGTTTCCATTTTCAGAACAAAAACTTTGTATTTTGTACCAAAAGCTGTAGAGTTAGTATATCAAGCATTCATTTTGCTTAAAAATTCTCAGGCAAAAGGTACAAAAGAAGATGCTTATTGTATTAGTTGGTCATGTTATTTTATCTAAAGAAAGCATGTAATTGAAAAATGATAGCACAGGCTAGATTATCCCTAGGTCGCACATCTACAGGTACAAATAAAATATAACATGTGGCAAACAAATAAATATTAATATTCTTTGGTCCTAAATGCAGACAAACCTGAAAGTACACCTTCAATTTCTTCTATTGACACAACCGTAGCCTCAGTACCCTTTGCCTTGTCCGTTATGGAGATGTTATGCATCACGACAACTGGAGGCCACAACATAAGATCTCCCTTCATGGCATTTAAGTCCTCCGCTGGAATGGAGTGATAGGCTTTAGAAGTTTCTGGAGCAATATGCCAATTCCACCCCATTAGAACACAGAGTGCTTTGTGAAGGCCTAAATGTTTTGTCCTCAAACCCACTTTGCGTGTATCATAAGCATGTGATATTAAGGCATCAACGTCTGAAAACTTCCTTGCGACACTGTTGTAATAAAGAAATGAACACAAAGCAAATAAACAAAGCATTTCTTCAGGTTAGACATTCCATATAAATGTTCGATGAAGTCGGAATGGTGTAGATACAACAAATTTTGTTTTCACTATAATCACAAAATGGAAACAATTCAGAAGGATGACGTGGAAAACAAGGAGCTCACACAATGTAAATCACTCGGGTTTGCAAATTAATGTTTCCCCTCAGGAAAAGATCTAGGAACAACTGAAAATCAACCAAACCTGAAGAACACATATGCACACTAGCTAAGGAAATGTTTGAAATAAATGATGCGCACAACTGTTGCTTCATGCAAAAACGTTTGGATTGATGTCTACAGCTCAAATTTGATCAAAATTATCATGATGTGCGACAAATTCCATGTAAGCACAAATCAACGACATCTACTATGATAAGGTAAAATGGCAACTGCGCAGTAAGCAAAGATCAACAACATCTGGTTGCAAAGCAAACTCTAAAGGACATCTCTATATCCCAGTATCTATAGAATGAAATGTCGTCGATATAATCTCTTATCCATGGGAACAAAAAAACAACAACTAGAAAGCTAAACAAAAATGCTTATATACACCTTCAATGAAGAATCAAGGAGTCACATGGTAGCAAAACTAAGAAGAAATTGATGATTTGCCACTGTAAACATTGGACTTTAAGGATTTGCCACGGTAAACATTTGGGATGTTGAAATGCTGCTCCAAACAGCAAAATTTCAATAATTTGCCACTCATCTCAAATTTCAGCTCTTAATCTTTTCTTTTCACCAAAATACACATGTGAAAGGTCAATTTCTCCCTTGCAGCTCTCTTTCAGTCTCTAGCTATGTTATGCTTACATTTATATATTCAATACCAGACTGCCAATTGAGTCCGATAATGCAAAAAAAAAAAAGATATCAACATGTGCCACAAAAAAAAAATTATATATTCTCTCCGGTGACAAAGTTAAGGATTATCCAAAATCATTTCCACTGGACCCTGGCAAGTCAAATTACACATCAACATGTGTCTGTGTAACATAAAGCTTAGAGTTAAACATTTGCAACCTAGTGGCCTAAGATGAAGCGGACTGACAAAGAAACGAAGTGAATGTAAGTACAGCTAACAAATGAGAAAGTGAGGAAGAGCAAAACTGATATTTCATAAGTGTACTTTGCTGAAAAGAAAAGAACAAATGCTGAAATTCGAGCAGGGTGACAAATTGTAAAGATATCGCTGTTAGGAGTGGCATTTCAACAACCCAAATGTTTACAGTGGAAAATCATCAATTTTTCCCAAAACTTAAGTACGAAATATACTTCATTTCAATTTTTTTTATCAACACAGAGATTCAAATGGGCAAGCTAAAAAGATAACAAAGGCACAGAACATTGGTAGTTATGAATTATGATAGTGCTAAAGCCATAGATGTGAAAAAGAGATATAACCTGTGATCAGTGTTATAGCACTTTTGAAATTGCAGAAAATAAAATAGGTTTTCTGTAAATGCACATGCAAAAGTAGAATTCAACTTCAACTTACTTACCAGGAAAGAAAGAGCAAAAAACAACATAATTAAATTAACAAGATTTCCTGCATGGCCCCTAAACAAACATTTCCTGCATACCTATTTTCCAATTTAAACGCAACTGTTGGATCCACCTACAGTCTACTCTCTAGTGGAAAGTGTATAAATGTGGTATGACATACAGCCAGTGAAACCCATGCTACTAGCCAGTGCTGTAGTTCACAGACTAATACATCCAAGCCAGCTCTGAACATCTTAAGTTGACAAACTTGGATGTGCTACATGGTCTTCACCTTGTGTTAGTGAAATTCTATTTCACCAGTATGCAAGATACAACACTCTTAGTTGAAGGGGTTTGCAAAGGTGCCACAAAGTTTTTTACTTGGTGGATGAAATACATAGCAAGCAGAACAGTTATGTGCCTGCCATGTTTTTTGTCCTGATTATCCAAGATTATCCATGAGCAAGCACAACAGTTTGTGTGCACCTGACCTCAAAGGGTGCAAACTTCGCTGATACCCAAACATTACCAGCAGGAAGTTCCAATAACTAACTACCTCTAAAGTGGCATTGATATTATGAAGCTAACATCTCCTGAATAGTACCAAATTGTTCCTTTACTTTTGTCCAGCCATCTTGTTCCAGTACATCTGCAATGCATTACTCCAAAGAATGTAGATCCACATCATAAACCAATGCCGGTGTTGATCAAAGCCTTCTGTGCCAACGTTTCAATGTCTGAATCATATAAGCAACACCAACATGCTGTAGCGTTTTGTGCCTTTGGATTAAACCATGAACTGACAAATGACAATGTTACCAGTCTGATACCTTCACATCATATTTCCTCATAATCATCATGCTGCGCCCTCAACCCCATTGCATCTTATCGGTAGCACATACAAGAAATAACTTGGGTTCTAAAGAAAATATAAGTGGCTTGGCTAAAGTGGTTTATGTGTGCTGGGGAACAGGGGGAGCGCACTACTTTTTGGTAATGTCCTTAAACAAATTACTAATATACTCCCTCCGTTCCAAAATATAAGGCATACAAGTTTTTGACACGGTTTTTAACGTAGAACTTTGACCATTATTTGGTCTCACAATATAGTATCAATAACTATAAAATTAACATCATATGGAAGTACTTTCCAATATGAATCCAACTATATCACATGCATGACACTAAACATATATATTTTTAGCATGATTATTAGTCAAAAGTTACACGTTGACTTTTCCGAATACATGCATGTCTTATATTTTGGAATGGAGGGAGTAGTTTGCTATGTTAGCCTAAACTACTGAATCAATCATATCTAGGGCAAGCTATGCTAAAACATGACCAGATGATATAGAATTTAAAAATAATTCTCCATTCTAATCACCAAATCAGCAAGCACACGGCTGCCGAAATGACCAGAAAGGCAGAAAGTGCATTCTACCCAAATGGTAGTTGGAGCAGTTTAGCTGGAAGGGTGTTAGCACAGATGAAGAAACACAAACCTGCCGCATACACAACAAGATAAAGACCCTTTTGATGCCTCAAGGTATCTCTTCTGCATGGTCGAGCTCTCATTTAACATCTTTGTGTACTTAAGAAAGGCTTGGTGGACTTGCTTACTGAATTCTTCTGAACCTTCAAGTGGATCTCTCTGCAAAGAAAGATCCTCATCCTCAGGAATATCCTCATGGTTCGATTCAGCGCCATGGTTTTCTGACAGCTTCAAAGACTTATTTGGCCTGACAAATCCATTTTTCTCTGATGTATATCTGCCATGGAATTGAGGAAGGGAGGTTCTCAATCTCTTCTTCACATGTTTTGTCAATCCTCCTCTCCCCCTTCCATGCATGGCATCTCCAAATTGTGATCGAGCGATGGGTATGGACAGCCTCTGATTTATAGGCTTGTAATTTGGACGCCCATAGACCGACATGTCAGAATGACGATAGTTTCCTTGATCTGCATCCCATTCCTCAATGTCATTTGGTAAAGCAATCCTTGAGAAGACATTACGACTAGTCGGCATATCATATCGTGCATCATACCCATCCTCATTATCAAGTATATCATAACTTCTTGACATTCCCTCAGGGGATAGGCTATCCATATCATCTTCATAATGCTCTTGTCCTAGAGAGCTAAACGTGTCCCTCTCCCGATTATGGTATGCAGCATTCCGAGGTCTTCCATAAGGCATGGGAGAAATGTCCTGGTCACTTAACTCGAGACCATCCTCCAATGAATAAAACTCATGCTGACGAACTGGCCTCCTAACAATTGCAAGAGGCTCAATTTCAGGAGAGTGTGAGTATCGCACATGAACATCTCTTGTGTTGTGGTAATGTGTTGGTGCATCTCCATGATAAGAACGCTGCATTTCAAGTTCCATGTCATGATGCATGCCTTGGAAGTCATCCTCACCCTTTGTCATCCTATGGGGTAGCCTCTCTTGCCGGTTAATCCTTTCATTATTAAGTCCTGTCAAAGGTGATGAGCACAATGCAAAATATTTGTTATTTTCTGGATCCCTTCTGCCATATTCATGTGCATCATATTCCATGGATGCAGCAGCTCTTGGTGGATGCTTAGAGTGTGTCTGCCTTGAAATGTCCATTAATATATTGTCATCATGGCCATTGCCACGATCTAATGAACTTTCTGAGAACCTGTGAGCATGCCCGCTGCCATGTCCTAAAGAGTCAGAGGGCCTGTCAATGATATCCATGGTGTATCCATTGTTTGGATCATAACTAGGTTCACCATGTACCCCATAAGGGTGATCCTTTGCGAGGACAGATGAGGAAGAACCAGCATACGCCTTCAAATGTGTAGATGGCCCAATGTTTGAACCAAGCACACCCCTGCTAGTGTAAAGTCTATCTCTTTCTTCATCTCTGTCATGAAGCAAATCCCTGCCAGGGTAAAGCCCTTCGATTTCTCTACTCCTCTCGACATATGGATCAAGCAAGAGATCACGGAACTGAAACTCTCTGTTGTCATGCGGCAACCGGGTGCTTCCAGTACCAAAGCTCTCCCTGGCCTTCATGGCGGACCCACCTGTCAAGAATCCAGTCTCTGGAGATGGCACCAAGGGGTACCTAGGACTAGGAGGTGGTGACATAACTAGTGGTGGTGGTGGCGGCGGTTCCCTGCGGTCCGGGTGCATCGCGCTAGTCCTTCCCAATCTTGTCGAACTGACTCTGAGCGTCATACCAGCGTCCCCCAAGAAATCGCCCTCCTTGTTATCTTTCCGGCCGCCAGAGCCTACCAAGAACTCCCTGTCCCTGTCCTTGTCAAGGGTCCGGCCAGTGCCAGGGCCTCCAAAGAACTCGCTTTCCTTCTCGGCAGAACGCAGGGATGGCCGCCCCAGGTTGGACGGGTAGTCTGGGAGCATGTAGTCTGGTGACGCGTTGTCCCTCCCGCCCGTGCCGCGGCCGCGATCGCCGCGTCCAGCGTGGTCGAGGTGGTCGCGATCATGGCGGTCGGTTACCCTCCCGTAGTCTCTCTGACCACGGTGGGGCGGGTCGCGGTCACGGTCCTCGTCCCTCAGGCGCCGCACGCGACGTGGCGGAGAGGGGCTCCGGCGAGGGCTGCGGCGGGGGCGGTAGCCGGGGCTGCGGCGGTAGTCGGGGCTACGACGGTAGTCGGGGCGGCGGTCGTGCCTGCCCCTGTGGTCACCGGAGCCCCCGGGCCGCAGGTCCCTGCGTCCGTGACCTCCCCTGCCTCCTCCTCCTCCTCCGCCGCCGCCGCCTCCGCCGCGTCGCATGATGCCGGGAGCGCTCGCCGGAGAGGGCGGGCTGCGGGGGTGGAGAGAGGGGTTCAGATCCAAAACTCCACGCTCAGATCCAACTGCGAGATGTTGGTGGTGGTGGTGGTGCTGCTGCTGACAGTGACGGATTCGGCGGCGGCGGCGTCGGCGGGTTTGGGAGGTTTGTGCGGCGGCGAGGTGAGGGTGCGGTTGGGACTTGGGAGTTGGGACGGCAATATGCTGCTCCCGTGGAGGTGGGCCTCTGCGGCGGTTTGGGCCCGTCCAATTCCAAGTCCAAGAGGAAGCTACTACCTACTAGCCACTAGAAAAGCAAGACTGCAGCCTGCAAGAGAGAGGATATTCCATCTTGTGGTTATTCCCCAAGAATGTATTTCACGTTTCTCCCTAAAACAAAGGGGGCCGTTGCCTATCTATCTATATCCACATTATGGCCTTGTTTGTTTCAGATTAAATTAAATTAAATTAAATAAAAATTTGTTATTTTTGTATAAGCCAAATGATGTAATATTTTGTAGTCATTCTTGTGGGGTTTTAAATAGTACTTCTTAAAGTTTGTAAAATAATTTTTTCATAATTTTTTGAACTCGTTAAGACGTTTTTCGAAGGGATCATAAATTTGCTACAGTAAAACGCAACGCAACATTAATCTGAAACAAACAAGACCTATGGCTTTGCGCTGGCTGCACTCTGCTGGCAGCATCTCTAAAAAAAAGTACTAAGTTAGAATATTACATTTACAGACACTATTTATATCTTTTTTCACTGTCTATCTTTTTTTTCTTTTTTAATTTGTATTCACTGCAACACTAGGGCATCCTAAACTTACGACTACAACATCACCAATGACATCCTAACTTGGATAGAGTTTTAAGTCCACTCTAAGTTAGGTACCATTGGACTTGCCTTTAAACTCGGTTTTTCTCCATTGTATCGGATCGTGCTTATGTATGCACCTTCACATTTGGGATGGATCACTCTGAAAACTTTGTAAAATATAATGCACTAAAAGGGCTATATAGTGTTTTGCTCCAAAAGCATATACAATGCTAGGTCTATTTGTGATCCAACCACTATAATAATAGAAATATGAATAGTTAAAGGTGAGTTTTGTAGATAACTAGCTGCATCACGCGCGCCCAGCGCGCCCGTAGCGAGCCCAGCCGAAAAACGCGAGCGAGCGAGCGGGAGAAAATCGCGGTCGAGCGAGTGGGTGAGCGAGCGCGCGGGAAAAAAATACGTGGCGACCGAGCGCGATCGCGAGGAGCGAGCCACGCGGCGAAAGCATAGCCTACGCGAGCGAGCGCTGCGCGACGCGAGCGAGCGAGCGGGCGAGTGAGCGCGCGGGAAAAAAATACGTGGCAAGCGAGCGGGTGACCGAGCGCCAGCGCGATCGCGAGGAGCGAGCCACGCGGTGAAAGCACAGCCTACGCGACGCGAGCGCGGCGCGACGAGGGAGCCACGTGGCGCCCAAACCACCCCATAGCAGAGCAACCGGGCTTTGTACTATTTATAGATGTTAAGCCAAAAAAATTAGGCTAGCACTAGAGATGCTCTTACCTAGTTAAGTATGTTTTCTTTTTTATCCTCATCATAGGCATAAAGTTTATCAGAAATACTAGGGGATGACATCCACGAACGAACGTAACAGCCGCCTCACGTTTTTGTTTTCCACACTCCGTTTTCTCTACCAAACTACATGTCACATGACCATTTGTCTCTTAAGCCAATCAAACGAGACGAACCACGTGTCGCATGGCTGCTAGTTTCCTCAGCCCTCAATTTCAAATTTGGAGTGCTAAGCGTCACGACGACCACCAAGCGGAGCGAAGGGCCATGGCGCGTGGAGGCGTGGGAAGGGCTACACCGACGGGTACTAATACGCCTCATACAACGGCTACAACAGCTAGGAGAAGCGATGGTGGCAGCCTTGGCTTATGCACACATGCTCGTCGCTGCATCGTGGTGCTCATCGCCCATTCGTTCAACAATGACTACCCTCTCAGCGGCTAGGTTCCTCCACCGATTTGCCTTCCAATCACTCTGTGAGAATCATGGTACACACTTGATACACCAAGAGATACTTCATGAAACACTCAATGGCACACGATACAATACACCACAAACACATGATACACACCCCATGACAACGCATGTCATACCAACACACACCACAACACACTTTTTTGTCGCTACATGCTATGCCACCCCAGCAGCACCTAAATGGTACGTCATGTAAAAGTTGCTCCGAAAGTTTATATAAACCTTAGGCACCTAGTCACCTTTTGAGCTCTTGCAAGAGTCTCATAGACAGGACCGATAGTGTGATTTCTTTGAGCTCGCCCCACCAATGGGGATTTGGCCTTCTTGTTCATTGTCGGGGACCTTCGAGTCGTTAACGGTGGGTATGCTTGTTAATCCTCATGAATGTATAGATTTGCCTCTTTTAGTATAGATTTAGGGCCTACGCTAGTTCATCGACGTCATTCTCAATTCTAGTAGGTCTTTTGCTACCTTGGTGGTTGTTGCGGCGACGGTGAAGATTGAAATTCTGAACGGAGGAAAGAGGGGTTCGGGTGGGACAAATATGGAGCACTGAAAATGGTAAGAGTGTTCCTTGCACAGTTAGGCATTGAGTTGAGAACCTAGTGAACACTAGGAGACTATCCTAGCGGCAACAACAATGGTCCTAAAGACCTTGGCTGAGGAGATTGCAATGCTAGACAAGCCTAAGCACATGATAAGACGAAAAGGTTCTAAAATGGTCCCGAAACTATGCCGCTGGACCAAATTGGTTCCTAACCCGAAATACCAAACTTGTTAACGTGGATGCCATGCGGATATAAGTGAATTTTGTTTGTCAGCCTGCTGGTCTAGCAATCTTGCAGTTAAGCCTTATATAATCACAGCGATATGAACATCTCCAAACATTATGCCTAGGTGCCAGAAACTTGAAGAAATGAGAAATCAATTTACAGCAAATAACATGAATCATAAACTTACATGAGTAATAAATGTTACAAATCATAGGAAAGGTACCACCAGCTCAGTGGCACATCATTGTCCTCCCATCACCTGTTGACTCGTTGAATCACAAGAAACACAAAAGTGAACTTGTACTATTTATCTTGGAGTAAAATGTATCTGTACAGGAGCATATTCCATTATTCTTTTGTGCCACACAAATGGCAACACTGGCATTGCTGTAACCCAGTCACATCTACAAACAAATGCATGCCTCCATCACTAGCAGCCTCCTTTGAGAGATGCACCCCATAGATCATGCTGTTAGTAAGAAACAATGGCCAACAATGACCAAGTAGGCAGAGCAAAAGGCCCACAAGGAAAACACTCGGTCATGTGAAAACTGATGAAGGTTGCTTGAAACTGGAACCACTGGTTTTGTTTGAAGATGTGATTGCCCTGTCCTTTGAAACAGGGTTGCCTAACACTAACTCCGCAGAATTTGACTGCTGATTGTTTTCGCTGTGGCCAGGTCTGACCCAGATTTTGATTAATCCCTCACGGCAAATGGTGAGGACTGACTCATTGGTGAACACCAGACTGGACAGGGGATCCACGTGTACCCGGTGGGCAACAAGGGGTGAGAGCTTTGGGACGTCACGCATTCTTGGTGAAGGTTGAAGAACACCTGTTGGAGGGCATGCATTGTCCCAGTGTGCAGAAGGGCTCCCACTGCTAAATGTTGGTGAGCCACCAGACGGATGACGTAGTGGGACAACAATCTCATCCATTGCCAGGTCCCACAGAAGAAGTTGGGTGTCCTAACAGTATGCAACAGCGAAAATATATGCCAGCAATAAACCATTTTGGAAAATCAAAATGTAACAGTGAAAACCTCTAACTAATCATATGCTCAAGAAATGATAGCAAATCACCAAGCTCTAAACAAAAGTTGATACACTAAACAAAATATATTGAGGTAAAATAACCTTCCATTATTAAGTTCATCAACATGAACCGGTAGTAATAATCAAGTTGGGATATGGTGATTCGCGAAACACCGAGACATTTGTTCTTGTTCTGTTTACAAAATTTGAGACCGAAGTGAACGATCCATTCCCCGTACCAATATTTCTCTGCAAACCAAATTCTACATTTTCTGTTTTTTTTTACAATTTTAAACGAATTTTTGAAAATCCATGATCTAGCTAGCTCATAAAAGATCCTCCACAAAGGCTGGTTCTTGAAATTTTGTTTACAACAGTTAAAAAAATAGCATGAATACGGTGATGATTTGGAGAATTAAGAATATTTTATTACATGAGTAGTTTGACCATTTTAATGCCCTGTACCAATCATAACATAGGACAGCAGGAACATACATTGATCTATGCCTACTCAAGGATCTAAATCTAGCAAGCAGAGAAGAAAATAATAAGATATGTCTTCGGGGTACTCCCAACGTTTGCTTTTATTTGCATTTAAAGAATATGGAAGTATGGACATGCATCAGTGTTGCATATTTAAGATGACTACAATGATTTCAATAGAAAAATGTATGCCATAAAAGTTCAAACCATAATTCCAGCAATATAAACTTTAGATACCTGACCAACAGAACCAAAACGATACACAGCATTCTCTCCTGTTCCATCAGAGTTTGGTGGGGACCAATATGAATCAAACGCAACTCCACTAATCTGTCAACAGAAAATTAGTATTGTCCTCAAATTACAATTTTTTACAGGAAACATCAAGACATTAATGAAGTTCTGAGGCAAATCAAACTCATACCCAAGAATTATGCCCTTCGCCCCATGCAACTATCTTTCTGTCATCCATGCTCCATACCTGCACAAGATCATCTTCACCGCCTGTCAATAGATATTTGCCATCCGAGCTGTAAAAACAGACCACAATCAAATCAGGTAAGAAACTGAGCCATATTGATTTGTGTATCACACACCATTGGTCCTTCCAAATAATTATTCATAATTTGCAACCCCATAGAAGTGTGAAACAATTAGCTGAATAAAAACCAGAAATCAGGAAGCTGAAAAGATGTTGAGGGATGATTCAATGCATAGCTCACTGATAACATAATGAATCACTATGCAGTCTATGCTACCTTAGCTTCAAAAGTAGGAACTTTATGATGCCACACACAAAAAATAAGAGATAGCAATCCATGTTACAAAAACAATGGCAGAAGGCAAATAAAAAGCAAACTGAAATAGACAATCAGACATTGTATTGTATCTAATATCATACAAACCAGACAAATATAAAATACCACCACCTATAAGGCTATAAGAAAAACGGCCTACAGCAGACAAGCAGCCAATTATTTGGCATGATGATGTTTCAATCGCCCAAAGAAATCAAGACTGAAATAGATCAGCAGTGCACAGCAGAAGATTGTTTGGAAGCAGAACAGGCATATGTAGCAAGTACCAGCAAATATCCAATAAATAAACTGCTAACTTCTATTTGAAATGCAATGCCCGTGTACACTAAGGATGCTAGTTTTGCATACTAGTCAACCCATGCTGGTTTTAGAGTACATACAGAAATTAACAAATGAAATGAAAACACATTTCTGCCTGAAGACCTCAGCATGAAAAGTTTCAGAGTGAAATGCATATATATAGCTTAGATAATAATTTACAGGGCAGCCAAACAGTAGAGAATACATCCGGGAGAACAAATGGTCAATGCATCCATGTGGAGATAAGCTTGGATAATAATTTACAGGGCAGCCAAACAGTAGAGAATACATCTGGGAGAACAAATGGTCAATGCATCCATGTCGAGATACAAAACGTTAAACTATTCGAAGTGTATATGCAATTTAGAATTACCTCCAGGTGCAACACAACAGAGCACCATAATAACTTTTCCCACCAAATACTAGTTGTTCCTTTGAAAAATCAAACACTCTCAAATAACCTACACATGGTTAATGTATGGTCAATAAGCAATTCGAAATCAGTGGATTTTATGACTTAAAATTCTCCAGTCTCAGACTAGGACAAAAGCAAGTACCATCTCGCCCCACAGTCGCCAAGTATGCCCCATCTGGAGAAAAGGAAATCGCATTGATTGAACCTTGACAAATATGCCATCTAGCAATTGGATTGCTCTGTAATGTTATCGAGATAAATCCAAAGTTAATTATAGTATTACATGTTTAAAACCTTGATAAAAACTCTTCAAAACAAATGTTATGCAGCAAGAATGATTTGTGAGATACTAAAAATCAATCGATAAACGAACTGCTTCGTAAGACACCATGCATGTACTAAGCTCGCTTATAACTGTATTTGGTGGCCAGCATATTCCAGTAAAGTTCATGTTGCAAAGTAAATTTCAGCAACAAAAATCATCACACGCAGGTCAAGACCGGGCTAGTATGCTACAATTTTTTATTTGACTCCAAAACCGAAATCTGAAATGCAAGCATAAAGCAAACCTAGTCCCTTTTTTAGTCTAGTAAAACCAGTAATTCAGAAGAACTAATTTAGCATGTCTAATATGTGTGTCTTAGCATGCATGGGTGGCCTAAGTCTTGTAAATCATGGTGCAATCTCTTAAATAATGGGATTTGCGTGTCCTAACCGGGAATGTTAAATAATGGAAATTTATGTTTGGTAGCATCCATCGTGTAGCCACTTCCATGGTTTAGATAAGCAGGAAAACAAGGATGCTCATTGTTTTAAGCCTTTAAGATATATTGAGGTCTTGTCCTCCTCAGCTGAAACCAGCTGAAAATTATAATATGAAAAGGCTGTGACCCCTCAAGAGAGGCTTTGAAGAGTCCAAAAAATTATTAAAACATATTTTCGGAACTCTTAAGAAGAACAACTTAAGATCCCAAAAAAATGATTACAAATTGCTAGATCGTTTGGCTTGTACAAAAATGATAAACTTCCAGCGGTAGCTTTTTAATTTTATTTTAATCTGTAAAGAACAAGGCCTTATGCCAACAGAGTTTAGAACACTAGACAGTAAAGACTAGCTAAACAGGTGGGACCATAACCTCGCGCCAACAGAGGAAAAAAAGCAGCAGCAATTTTTTTTTTAACCAAAAGCAGCAGCAATTTTACAACGAAACCATCATGGTTGCACCAAAATAATGCAGTTTAGGTAAATATTAGTAATGTATTTCTGGAAATACCTTACTCGACTTTGCATGTGAAACAATCAACTGTGATGGATCCTTTATAGCTGGAAATGTACACTCAGTGTTTCCATCTTTGAACTGAATATAAAGGACATAAATCAGTTAAAACATCAGCAAAACAAAAAATCAGATTCAAAATATACCAAATTCCATGACTAGCATCTGCTTACTTTATCATACACGTACAGATTTCCATCAGAATGACTAACAACAAAAATGCCTTCACGCTCTGGCACCCATGCAACAGAGGTACATCGGCTGCAGAACATTAGTGTCCAGAAGTCAGTTATGGACAAATTAAATAATCAGAGAAACATAAGCCTTGGCAAGGACAATAACCCAAGCAGTGTTCCACTTATCTGCCACCCTAAAAATGTTCTAATTGTTTCGATCAAAGACACGCATTACACAATTCCAGACTCCAGAATAGACAGTTCCCAGTACATATTTACATAATTTACTCACCTTCATTTGTAACTTCTGCAAGCTTAAAAGAAGTCGTAGGCAGGAAAAGAGGTGACATGCAACAAAAGATGACAAACACAAAACAAACTAGGTTGTTCTTATAACAAAGCAAGTTCAGGTTCTGATTATTTGACTACAAGAGACAAATCAGCAATTCAGCATAATTGATAAACATAAACTTCATTGCTTTACCATAAACTTGTGAACTCAAAAGGTTTTTTCCCGCAGAATTAAATTCAGAACACTGCTCAACCATTGATTAATTTCAATATTCCAAATGGAAACTCTTAAGGTGTTTTTAGTTTTTTCAGAATGATGGGACTTCTGGTGAGGGGAAAAATCTAGTTAACTATTAAATGGTCACTTTCTCCTTCCCTCTAATACTAAAAAATTGACGTGCCATATTGCGGGAATTGACAACTTCTTGTGTCTGTATCACATGGGCATGGTACAGTGTGTTGTATTTGTTCTGTGCTAAGTTGAATGGACGTTTTAATTTTATGTGCTAAAAATTACCAAATATTGAAATGAACAAACAAGCAATCACAATAAACTGCTTGTTTGTTCATACATGGCATCTGAATGAATAATGAAAATTAACATGCCTTCCACTGTTAGTGCCATCTTTATCACCCTTATTATAATGTTGTGCAGCAACAGGCTTCCTTCCAGGATCTTGTAACTGTTGCCTCAGCGACATTGAATAAACTGCATATCGACAAAGATAAAAGGTCACATTTTTACATATTTCACTTTCAATCATAAAACAATTCAAGCTAACAAATATTCAGGCTGACCATCTCCTGATCCCATCCCGATAATCAGGTCATGCCCCTCTTTGGCCTCTGGGTCAAATGCGTGGCATAATGGGTTTGAGTTGCTGAAATGGATGGACTTTATTGGATCCTGCAATTACCCAGATGCTCAGAAAATTCCAAGGCACTAATAACCATATTTAGCATGAATCGAATAATAAGAATGACGACCTTGTCCTGTGAATTAAGGTCACTGATGAATAGTGTATCAGCAGCATTGAAGATGATGTATGCACCCTTGCCATCATAATTTACTACAGCTTGTGATCCTCCAAGGCTCGTTGATGCACCAGTGCTTCCTGCCATACGGCTGCTTCCAGCCACAGCCCGACTTGTACCATTTCCCCCAACAAAGCTAAGTGCTCGGCTGCCATTCCCAGTGCCAAGCAGCCTTGCTGCCGCTGATCGCATCCCGCTGCTGGAGCTTGGTGTTGATGGCGTGGAGCCCTGGCCAGCAGGCTTCTCCTTCAGGTATGCCACCGTCAACTGTGACAATCGAAATCAATCAATAATCAAACTTTCAAGACTACTAATTTATTTTCAAAAGTGCACAATAAGCCACACATTGTGCCTCCGATCAACATACATGCCATTAGCCTAGTGTTACTAAATAATCGAGATGTACCACAATAAGTCATCAGTCGTGCTAGTTTACTCATTAATTAGTTCTAGGCCGCCCTTAATCCAATAAAATTCCCGCTTTACCAGTGAAGCATAGAGCTAAACTAAAATAGTAGCCGAATTCGCTTACTAACGACAATGAAGGACCATACTATGGAGCACGCAACAAATGCATCAATGCGCATAAATTGACAAAATTATCATCTAAACACTAACCGGAGCGGCTCAAAATCTCACCTCACCATTCAGCAACACTACAAAAACACCAAAAATCGTCGGTTAGAGCAGCCCAATTACCCACGCGACCCACCGAAGCCCGCCTAGATCCCCACTTCCGCTGACCCCAGAAACCCCAGACCACGGCGCGAGCAAGCGGTCGGTCGACGCGGCACCTGAGAGACGGTCTTCCCGCCGTGGTTGTAGTGCAGCGCGGCGGCGGAGTGCGTCTTCTCGTACTGCAGCTTGTACCTCCCCTCGGGGGTCTTGAAGTAGGTCTTGAGCCCGGCCGTCGCGGCGCCGCCCCAGGCCCCCGCCGCCCCCACCGCCGCCGACGACGACGTCGCCGCCATGCCCGGCGCCACCACCGCGTGCAAAACTCCCCCTCGCGATCGTCTCCCGCACACAGTAAATGCTACCCACCACCAACCACTGCTCCCCCCGCCCGCCGCTTAGGCGGTCGCCCTCTCGGTCACACCCCCGCCAGCCAGTGGTCCGTGAAGCGGGGCGCGCGGCTAGGGGTTGCCCGAGGAGGAGGCCGATCGCGCCGGCGACGAGGCGGAGGCGGCGACGAGGACGGCGGCGCGATTTGGGATGGAGAGGAGGCCGAGGCGAGGAAAAGGAGATGGCTTGGCTCGATTTGGTGGGCGGAAAGGAAAAAATAATAAAGAAAAGTAAACGGCGGCGACTGGCTGGCTTGCTGAACCCGGTAGGGAATGGATGGACGGACCCGACCCGTCAAGGTCAAGTCGCTCGCCTTTACCACCGCACAGCGACGTGACGTCACTCGCTCGCTCGTGGGCTCGTGGCCTCCCCGGCCCCGCGGAGGCGGAGGCGGCGGCGGCGGTGGCCGGAGGTGGGGAAGAAGAGGCCGCGGGTCTCCTCCTACGCCACGTGTGGTGACGATCCCGCCCGGCTTGAAGGTACTGGACTGGGTTCAGATCGCCTCGAGCTATCTTTCTTCCCACTGCAATGTTTCTTCCAGAAATCTAGAGGGTGAGCTACCCTGTGTGGTTCTAGGAGGGAGCGAGTTCTTGATTGTGCTTGTGCCTGAGCGAAAAGGCCATCAGGAAAGAAGACACTACAGTATATTGGATCATCCAACCAAGTTGTTTTTCGACATACACAAAAGCACAGTTGCTGCTTGAATTCACCTTACATTTGAACACAAAAGCATAGATGTCTTGAGCATTTCTTAACCATACATTTCACAAAATAAAGGCTTGAACAACAATTCACAAATAAAAGGACATAGGTAACATACTTCACAAATAAAACATAGGTAACATAGTTCATAGCCAAGACTTTGACAGCAATTCATTAGCAGCTCCTTTTCTGGGAGTCATCTTTCTGTGGGTTTGTTAGGCTTTGTAGGGGGTAGGGGTAGAAGGCAATTGACTAGTTCTTTCCTTTGCTTTGCTCATGGCCAATTGATTGCAAGAATATTGTCAACATTAATGTTTCAGTTTTTGAAGTGCATGCACATAAAGAAACATTACCTTCTAGTGACATGACCTGGACTAGTATTGGAGGACTCATTACATGTCCTGAGTCTCTTAGCTGAGCTCCTTGTAGATTTGCTGTTTGGACATGCTTCTTGAGGCCTCCCCTTCTTAGCTCTACTCTTCCTGCATATCCAAATACATAAGTAATAATAACAATACTTGAGATGAAATTAGATAATATGGTTGTATAATCATCTTTTCTTTGTTCCATTCAATGGACACTTGGCACTGGTTTGCCTGTGACCTAATTCACCACAACCTTTGCACTTAACTTGCCATTTTCTCTGAGATTTTCCCTTTCCTTTTTCCAAGCATCCAACAAATCTGTTTTTCCTCTGTCTCTCAACCAATCTCTTAGTCAATGGTGGCAAGACCTTGAAACCAAGTTCCACATGTAGCCATTGGGGCCTATCAGTTATTGGAGGAATGACACCTATATATGCCAATCTAAAGTACCTCACAGAGAAATATGGATGAACATAGTTATCCATTATGTGGTTCCTATGAGTGGGTATTAAGGCAAGTGCATGTGGGTACGGTTTCCCTGATAGTTGCCACTCTCTGCAGGTGCAAGCACATGCCTTTCAATTTCAAGGTCCTCTCTGACCTCACTAAGTTCTACTCTATCAAGATGTCTAGGGGTAACCTTCAAATGGGACACCTTCCTAATCTGTGCATTAAGATTGTGAATTATAGCAGGGAGAATATCTCCTTCAAGCTTACCACCTAGCCTCCTTCTCTTGTCATAGAGCTGCATAGTCTTTAATCTAATACTGTCTGCAAGCTATGCCACCGGAAGGTTTTTCAAGTCTTTCACCCAATTGTTCCATGACTCAGCCAAGTTGTTTGAGATGTGGCCACATTTTATATGCTTGCTTCTCATCCACAACAGACCATGGTACTTAGCAAGCCATGGCTGAACATCTGGTGATGCATCATGAATTTTATTCATGTAATATTCAAACCTATCAGCCCTAGCAGCTGGATACATATTACCAAAAACTGGTCCCTGGAACTTCTTAATGAAGTTATCCATCAAATGCCTAATGTACTCTCTATGCTCAGCCCATGGAAACACTGATTTGATAGCATTTTCTAGTCCCTTACATGCATCAGAGCTAATTGCTAAGTTCTCTGGAGTCCCTATGGATTTCTTAAGATGCTGCATCAACCAAATCCAATTATTTGTGTTCTCCATATCAAAAAAACGAAATGCAACTGGAAACATCCAGTTGTGACCATCAAGAGCTGTGGCTAAGGTTAGATGTACATTCCATCTACCATTTAGGGCCGTGGAATCTATGCTAAGATATGGTCTGCATCCATTTAGGAAGCCATCTATGCTAGGCTTGAAGTAGTAGAAAAATCTATTGAAGTACAGACCATCTCCTTACTCCTTTACATCTATCTCTACTACGCTACATGTAATATCTCCTTTACACACCATCTCCTTGCCGTTGGAGACAGGGAAGGATCCTACAGTGGCTGTTGAGCCAGCCCCTGAAGAACCTCATCACCTGGTGCCTCGTCGTCGTGAGAAATCTTTCATAGTGGTGGAGATGACGCCCCACCACCCTCAGCTGGTTGTCCGACGCACGAAGCGACGAACGAAGCAAGCTAATCTACTCCAAGGCACATTCCATGACCTCTCTAGTCCCGTCATGCAGACTAGCCAGGCATAGCAGCTGCTCGTGAATTTGAGTAGAGGCGATGCTAAAGCCTGGTAGCTCCCGAATGTGCCGAGCTGTTGGACGAGGGAAGGCTTTGCCCCTAAGGTCAGAACGATACTTTTGCTGGAGACGCGTAGTAGTCTCCCGGGTAGCATTGTTGATGGCCGCCTGTAAATGGTCGCTAGGGGTGTCGGTGTCATAACTATGCACCTCGACATCGTCGTGCGCATAGAAGATGCGGACCCTCACGAGGTAGGTAGGGCGAGGGTGGGTCCGAGCAATCTTCCAGTAAAACCGTGCGGTATGGACAAGTAGCGACAGAGCTAATGTAGACTATGCACCCACTGGCTCCAATAGCGAGGATCGTCATAACCGAACATCGACCTCGTCTCTACAAACGAGTGGTTGTGGCATGGTTCCATGTATATAAAAATTAGAAAAAACAATGTTACAATAGATAGATAAAGCAATAAGCAAGCATTTATTTGTAATATAATTTCAAAAGTAGTAAAATTACTCATTTTCTGGCTATCGACCACTAAACATTATGGGTCTCTTTGTCAGCCTTTAATTTTATACTTACCTTGAGAGACTTGCACTAACCCCTAGACTAGTACACTAGTGCTAGAAATCACATAGCCAATAACATGCATAAATAGTCGAATTGTGCAACCCTGAATATTACATTATCAAGTTTTGCGCCCGCAGACGAATAACAGTAAGGCGGATATCATCAGTCTTAGTACAAAAGAATAATCACAGTAAATACAGCAGAATCCATAATATATCCAAAAGAATTCCCTCCACGGCTATGCATCTCTGCAAACGGCTGGAGCGACCCTAAGCGTCGTCGTGGCCACCATGCTCAGGATCTCCATCTTCATGACAGTCGTATGTGTCCACATCGGAACTGCCATTTAAAAGAGTATGCTAGTTCAGCGTCATCCAAACGCTTCGAGATGAGTTCAGCTAGTTAACACCCCTCCTAATACACATAATGATAAAGGCTTCAAGATGAGGGAAGGGTTTCTTTTACTTACGTAAAGTCAATTTTCAAGATAGTTTTAAATTACCTTATCTAGCTCAATTGTTAATGTTTATCTTAAACAAACAAAAAGTTTAGCACTGTAATAACCACAGCCAAACCACCAACCAACAGATTTTACCAACCAACTCTAAGTCAACCAATTTGAAATCTCCAACCATACTCGACTTAACACTCAGTCAGTCCCAACTAAACATAATCTCATATTACTTCCAACACTCCCCATCTTTTCAGGATTGGCGATCCCGTTGTAAACCACACATGCCATAGATGCTCGCTTCGACTTATGAGGTTTGCCAGCCCCACCTAGTCTAACGCCATCCTGGGGATGTGTAGTGACCGCCTGTTCCGGTCTTGTCCAGGAGTGGTCCCAAGGGCCTCCACATTGTGCACACTACTGGCAACCCAAACCTGTACCTTGCGCGATGACCACATGTTGTGTGGAACCATCCTTTCGATGGCAATGCCGTCCCGCTACGCGTGTTCTTCCGCGCTCCTCCTGGGTAAGCTTGTTGTTAAACTTAGCATAAGGCATATTCCTGCCTTAAATATCATCTTCATTCTTTAATCATGTGCGCTTTGTTTTTTCCATGATACAATTCAGAATCAACACGATTATCATCATAACCCAAATTCCACCATGTAATTGACCATGACCCTTGCCAACCAACCGACTAAACTAGACCAAACACACCACCACAACCATTACAATCATAGAACATCAGCCAAAACTCGACTACCAGCCCTAATTGTCATATGTCATCAAATTAAATGAATGAATGTGTGTTTGTTGAATATCAATTCACCATTCCGTGGCTTCATGCCTAAAGATTATTTTGACCTAAGCATGTCTAAGCAAGTTTTACCCATTAGGTAGGGTTTAAGTTATTACCAGATGATGACAATTAAGGCAATCATGTAGGTTAGTAAGTTACAAAGAACAGACTTGTGTATAACATGATTAACAAATAGGCAGATTATATAGCATACATTTTTGTAACAACCAATATTGTTTTGGAAAACTTGGTATAAATATGAGTTATGAAATGTTAAGTCGCATTAGGGAAAGTCGCAATCTGTCCCTGATACAAGTAAACACCAAAAGAGTAAGTGTTAACTCGCCTTGGTCTGGTGGGAGATTCTCTTCGATGTCCCTGAACCTTCGCTTACATCTAAATATAAAATTATAAATAAAACCCAATAAATGTTCAAAGTGCAATAGAAACATGATGCATGTACGCAGCTATGTTTTTATTAGATGACTCTACCTTATGTTAAGGAAGATTTCACCTACCGTCCTACGGATGCTATGCCATGCATGAGGTGATGTATGATCTAAATTTATTATCATTAGTAAAACCCTAAGTAATAACTAAAAATACGTTAATTGATATTATGGTAGTAATTGAGGACTTAGGTTTGTAAGGAAAGACATGTGATAGGCAACTCGCCGAATTACCCCTTTTTTTAATTTATTTTAGTGTGGGAATGACATTCATATATTTTTCCTAAGTTCAGAGATGTAATCTAAGACTTAGAAAATTTCCCAGCAATTTACAGAGCCATCATCTGTTTCTAGTAGTCAAAGGATCAATTCACCCTTTTTGGCAATACTTTAATAGTAAAATTAATCTTCCCGGAATATTACAGAGGCTAGACCAGCAGCAACAAGAAAAATTATATTTTTCTAAGGTTCTGGTCGGTCTCTAGTATTTACTCAATTTTTGTTGAATTTTTGGAGGTTTCTAAGTATTTTTAGTAAATCATACATTATATAGATTTGTTTAATTCACTAAATTATGAGGAATTAGGAACACACAGTGATGGGCCAAGCTAGTGAACGAACTCGGCCCGGCACATTTCACGAATCCGCCACCGCGCTAGAGAGACGCCCAGCATCTCAACACTTCCACTTAACCTGACCAGTGGGCCAAGGGCTCTCAGCCGCCTCCTCCCTACGTGCAAAGCGGTATCTAGCTAATGGGCCCGCATGGCAGCAACACAGAGATCCCGAGTCTGCACGAATCTTGGCGAGATGGAACAACCCGTGGTCGTCGTCTTCCTTTGGCCGGAACGGTGGCGGCTCGTGGCGCGGCGGCGCTACGGCCATCCTCTAGCCAATCAGGTGGATGTGCTTGACTTTACATGGCATCGCGAAGATAGGGGGACCTCGCCGAGGCCGGAGACGGCCGGACGCGGCGGTGCGACGAACGGCAGCGATGCGGTAAGCAAGCCAAGGAGATTATCCTAGCTACAACATCCCTAGGCTAAGAGGACGTGTGGGGAAGCAAGAGAGGGCTCCGAGGATGCTCACCGAGCTCACGACCAAGCGCGAGGATGCGCGAGGGAAGCTGGTGACGATGAGCTCAACGGTGACCGAATCAGGGGTGACGTGGATGGGGCTTCTCCGGTCAACTCCGCTACAAGTGATGGAGGGGAAAGGTTAGGGGTTTGGAGAAGAAGCTTCAGACGAGAGGAATTGCCCAGAAGCTCGCCTAGTTAGTGGATTCGAACCCGACGGTGATTCGGGGAATTTGGGGAAGAGGGAAATTGCGCCGGTGAGGGTTTGGCTTGGTATAAAGCACTGCGGAGAGGGAGGCGGGACCATGGGCGAGCTCGGGCACTGCATAGAAGCTTAATGGCGACGCGACCCGAGCAACGCACGCGGGATGGCAGGGTGATACAGCGCAGCGGGGAGCAGTGCAAGGCGGCAGGGCGCGTAGGCTTTGACTTGCAGTGATGAGTGATGATGGCAGGACTGGCTGTTGATCTCGCGTGCGATATGGCTCTGACGGCCCAGCGGTCTCCAGCGATTGCCCGACGGACCAGTCGGCGGCGTGGGACTCGGCAGGTGCACACGAACAGGGCATTTGAGGTGCACACGAACAGGGCATCTGAGGAAGAGAGAGAGACGCTGTGCGGACGAGAGGGAAGGAGAGAGAGAGAGAGCACGTGCAGGGGTGAGTTTAAATTTCGAATTCAAATTGCTGAATTTTGGATGTTACAATATACAAGACATTGCAATGTTTAGATGGTTTATTTGTATTGAAATACTACTGTTAAAGCTAATAGGACTTGTCATCCTCTCGTCGAGCATAAAGATCTTGGAGTGCCAACACAACAGTTTAGCCTCACTCCAGGACTCCCATCTTCTCAGAACTTACTGGTTCCTTTTGCTGCCCCAATTTTTCATAGTGAAATCAAATCAGCTGGTATAAATTCCAAATGTTTTGTTTTAAATCACTGAAACACAAAAACAGAAATGATTGACAGACAATATAAATTTTCTGATTCTGATTTAACATAATTTTTCTGAAATATTTCAGGTTCAAATAATGATGTCAGTTGGTTGGAATAAATGAGAAGTACTCTTTCAACTCAACACTCAAAAGTAGCAACATAAAATATGTCTAAAATCAAATGCATTAAATGAAAAAAAATCATGATACCATTTGAATAATACAAATGCAACAACTGCTACTCAATTGGGCAAGTGTAGCATACTAGCATCAAGGGATATTGGGCATAATTGTACCAACTTGCCAAAAATTTCACACTATTTTGTCAGTGGTCTGTATTGCTGGTATTCTCAATTTTCTTGACACAGGAACTTAATTTTCCTGAGTATGGAGTCAATGCTGCTTTGCTTCACTTTTTCTCCCAGGTTTTGCTAGAACCGTGCAAAATAGGTAAATTTCTTGTTGTGCTATTTACCAGATCCAATAACATGCTTTAAGGTTAAATGCCTACCCTGTGGTCTGGCAGTTTGGGCTTGTTTGGATGCAGGCCTGGGCTAGTTGCCTGGTATATTTGCCTGCCTGGAAGGTGCCTGTCATCAGATGCAAAGTTGCCTGGTCAGGCAAAGAAAGAGACTGTTCTACTGTTTGGTTGATGCCCTGGATATCAGCCTGAGCGGATATAAGCACCAGGCAGCGTTTGGTTCGTTAGGCTGCCTGAGGTGACATTAACAATAATCACGGTCATTATAGCCAGGCAACTTCGCCGCGAGGCCCAGGCGACCAATTTCCTATGCCTGGCTCCCCGGCAACTGACACAGGCAAGCCTGCCAGGCAAAAAAGCCCAGGTATCCAACCAAACGATGTCCAGGCAACATCCAGGCAGGTAACCAGTCCAGGCAATTTGGGTGAGGGCTGCATCCAAACAAGCCCTTTGTGTTTTTGGAACAGAATTGTTGTAATGTTGCAACATGCTACACTAGTACTTACCAGTGGCTGAAACCAAAGCTTGCAACACAATGCACTAGATTATAAATTTGTCGAGTGTGAACATCCTGCCCATAACTAGAAAGTTACAAAGAAAAGGTATTGTTGGATGAAACACAGTTCATTATATGCTAGGTAACAAACAATACAGGCAATTATTGAGATAATGAGGTAAACGATGCCATGCAGTTCGTCTGTCACCTGGAAGTTCTTAGATTTCTTTCTACAAATCATACCTGAACCATACATTGCTAATGCAACTTCGTCTGCCAGGATTATTTCCAAAGAAGTATGGCTATAGGAGGATCATGTTCCAGATATAGGAGTGCCAACCAAGCACAATCACATTCGCAGAGCTTTTCTTCACGTCCTAATGCTGCGTGGTGTTCTTGGAGCATACCCAGTGGAGAATCAAACAGGGGCTTGGTTAGGCTTGAACCTACCTCTGCCGGTGCGGTATGGCTGAACTGCTGAAGAACAGGAGGAACAGGAAGAACAAAGAAGTGAAGGAAGGGGACCTTTGCTGAAGCCCAAAAGGCTGCAGCCTTCAGCAGGCCACTCTTCCAGACTTCCATTGACTGGCAATATGGAATATGGTGTTTGATGTTTCTCCTTTTTCACTTCGTCTTAAGAGTCAATTACCTGCTTGTCCTCCCATCAAGTTTGCTCTCATTCGTCTGGAAAGGTAAGACATTTCAAACTACTACCACCAAAGGTGTGCTGTTATTATTGTCGACTTGGGTTATTTTCTATGTAAATTGTCTCCTTTTCTCTTTGCTGCCAACTCGTCTCTTAAGGATGTGTTTCATGCTGCGAACACTTGGTTTAATTTGTTCTTCAGAATGATATTTGTTGGTGCTGACAAGGTGAACCACAATTTTCATCCAGGTCACAAGCGAAATATGATAATTCATAAGTTCAGTCCATGCTCTAGTTCACCATTAACGAGGGCTAGTTCTCTCAAAAAAACATTGACGAGGGATATTGGAACAGAATTTCAACATTGAATGCTAGGAATCACTAATGGTGTTGAATTCATTTGTTAGGAACTGAAGGACCACAGTGCAGGCTGTCAAAACTTTTCTCTGTCATATCAGAGGAAGCTGGGTACCGAATGTTTGAAGACAACATTCTGCAGAAATGGTACAAGTTGGTGGATTTAGCCGGGGAAGGGGGGTCTGGCTATTTTCTCTGAAGAGAGGGAGGTAACTTGTATATTATAATGGCCCGAAACAACCAGCAAATGAAATACCCAATATTTAGTGTAGCTAAACTGCCATGGTGCTTGGCAATCATCACACACAAGCTTCCCAGCTCAAGTGGGCATGACAGAATTAACGCAGAGTCCCTGTTCATCAATACAAAGCAATGCATCGCTACTTGTTCGTTCGAGTATCATCTATATTTTTGCTCGGTGTATTTCATAACATTTTTTCTTCCTTTTCTTTTGTAATATACTAGCGACGCCTGCGTGCTTGTGGCTCGCGGAGGGCGGGGCAAAAAGAGCAGAGCCTTGCGCAGGATTCGAACCCAGGACCTGGGTATGCACGTGAGGTTGGTAACCAACTGGACTACACATATTTGTTGTATACAGTACAGGAAAGAAGGTAAAAAACAGGAGGTAGAAGAGGAGAAAGGAAAATCGAGAAGAAGCGGAGCGGCTGGGACTCGAATCGCGCCCGGCGGCGTGAAACCTTGCGCGCAATACCAACGGAGCAAACCTACTGCGCTGTTGAAATCGTGGGAAAAAAATCGTTTTATATATAGATTATAAATGGACGGTCGGATTCGATTGCCAATCGCGATCGAACGGCCGTGTTTATTTCGCCGATGTGACGGCGCGGCGCGGAGGCGTCGACGTGGACGCACCGGAGGCCGGCCTTTTAGGACCTTGTTATATAGAATTGATTGATACAACTGTTGACATCTCTCCTTGGTCTATTGCTCATTTTGTATATTGGTAATGCAAATCCTACTTTAGAGATCCGCCTAGCAACACAAATGTGTCAAATTCTGCATTTAGTGAATACATAATATGTGTGCACAGTAATCTGGTAAGTACCAGTTCCGTTTTCTGCAAAGGTTTCAAGTTTAGCATTTGGTCTTCTATCCCGGGTTTACTGGTTAACTGTATTTTGGTGAAAACACTAAAACAGTCAAGAGACACCGATGGAGTGGCGCTTCTTTCATAACCAGGATAGTAGATGCAGCCAAAGGGGTTGTACTACATGGTTAAAACCGATTTTTTTTTCCCCCTGTTTTTGAAGTATCATATACACAGCCTTGATGATACATTAATTGATGCGTTATCTGGTATAATTCTCAAAGTGGGTCTAAAACAACTTGCTGTGTGCATACTAATCCTTTTTTCTATGAGTGGAAGTGTATACTAATCCTTTTTCTATGAGCGGAAGTGTATACTAATCCTTGTTTAATGTAGTTATCATGCAACTGGGATACTCGAAACAAACACCTCTACTCTAAAAGCTTCTGTCAGATATCCATAGGCTTTATGGGTTGTGTTGTCCTTATATATATGGGCCTAGGCCCATTTATTTGTTGTGTTAAGGTTTACTTGTACTCTGTATATATACTGGCCCATGACCTCATAGAGATACATAAGTGCTATTGCTAACATGCTATCAAAGCGATTTTAGGGTTAAGGTTCCTCATTGGCGTTGCACTTGCGCCATATCTTCCTCGTTCTTTGGCCGTTGTCGTCTCGTTCCCGGCGACCTCGGCTCCCACCTTGCGCTGCCGCTGGCCTGACCCGGTTCTCCCGATCCAGATCGGGGTCGGCGTCTCTCCACTGCGCCGTTGCTCTTAGCGCCGGCCGCACCGCCCCAGTCTAGCCTCCTCCGGCGTGTTGTGGTTGCTGCAGGCCGTTGCCGTTTGTGGTCACCGTCACCCGTTGGTGCCACTCATCGGACCCTCGCCGGCCACCGCGCCACGCTGCCAAGGCTCCTCTTGCCTGAGTCCGTCGTCGCTAAGGCTCCTCTCGCCGAAGGCCGCCGCCACCGAGACTCCTCTCGCCTGGCCGCCACCTCCGTTTTGTGCGTGTCGGTGTGGGTGTGTGAGTCTGGTTCGGGTCGATGTTGGTGTGTGGGTCGGAGTGTGTGTGGTTCGCGTTGGTGTTTAGTAAAAAAAAGAGCAAAAAAAAAGACAAAAATGTCATCAAGTACTGTTTCTGTTTTTCGTTGCCCCGTGCTTTTTTATGAGCTCAATTATCTGGATTGGGCCCAGCACATGCGCATTCATATGCATGGACAACGCCTCTAAGATTTTCTTATCGGCGAGTTTCCTTGCCCACCACGTCCCGATCCTCCGTTGTTGTCTTTTTCGCCGTCTACAGGTGTTGCTGATGTTGATAAGAAGGTCTCTGATGAGTATAAGGAGGTTATGGAGTCTTACAATTCTCAGTATATCGCTTACAAATTTTGGTCTGACGAGGATGCTCGTGCCTCTGCTATTTTGATTGTTAGGATGGAGGTGCATATTTCTGGAAAAGTGGTCCCTTAGACTTCTGCTAAGCTGATGTGATCCCATCTTCGGGATCGGCACGAGCCCTCGAGTGACTCTCAGTATCTTGCTGTTCTTCGTCATGAGAAGTCTCTGTAACAGGATGATTCTACGGTGCATGAGTTTTATGCTCAGCTTTCCGTAGTATGACCAGATGAAGATCTAAGGGGCTGTTTGTTTCTCGGTCGCAGCCGGCCACGCCGCAGCTGCGGCACGCCACAATTTTCTCGGCTCTGGTTTGGTTGGCCGCCACAATGTTTGGCACGCCACAGCTACCCAGTCGTGCTCACGTTCATTTCTCTCGCCTAAGCTTGCCTACGGTGCGGTGCCCGTTTCGTCCGCCACAAACTGCGGCGCCGCCGCAACTATGGCGTGGTGTGGTGCGGCCGCAACCAAACAGTCTATAAGTGTGCCCCATGTGTGAGCTCTCCAAGAAAGATGAATCTCCCCCAAGGTGCAGCAGTAAAAAACTCTGATTCCAGCCATGGATCATGCCCGCCATGGTCCCCCGGTGCAGCTCGCATGCGATGGGAGGATGGATGCTCAGGGCTCACATGCGTAGGCGCTGATGAATACAATGCAACGCAGAAATGCAGGGGCGCGTGCCCCTTTCTGCAGCTGCTGGGTTGGCCTTGCCCTGGCTGCCACAGCAGCAATACGGAACGGTGCATTTGCTAGCTTGGAGCAGCCTCCTGTTGATGAGCCAGGGAGGTTTGTTTCCTCGCACTCGCGCTTGGTCCCGGCTCGGAACGTCGCACATGGCTGGCTGGCACCTTCGGCTACAAATTCGTGCCTTCAGCTTCAGGATTCAGAGCATCAGGATTCGATCATTCAGCCAAGGTGAGTGAGTGATGAGCCGATCGATGCTTACTGATACACGCCGCATTTCTCCATTTCTCAAGGCACCATCACATTACAAGGATCTGGATGCATTTCATGAACCATGGCACACATCTCTCGTATATGAGTCTCATACACATTTCTTTTTCTTTACCCTTTTTTTTTTTCAAGAAAGAACACGCGGCATGGCTTTTGCATCAAGAACAACGAACACACATGGCTCAATGGCTGTGAATTCCGATCTTACCGACCGGCCGAGACAGATGCGGTGGTACCTTCATGCGGTTTGAACTAATTGCGGCCGGTCCAGATGCCCTGGGACAACGAGGAACGATGATTTCTGGGACAGGTTTGGTGAGGAGAGGAATTGAGGTTCAGATGCGTGTGCAGGAGAGGCGGGGGACATGTCTGCACCTGTGAGTTAACATGGGCGCTTCAATGGCGTGTCCTAGCCACCGATCAAGAAACCGTCTTTGATCCCTGCCACTGAGATGGGTCGAGAGTACAGGATGATTACGCTGCAGCCTGAAACGAAGCTGAATTCGGTTGGGATCGACCTACGACAGCTAGCACCGTATTTATTCAGGGAACCGGCTGGTCCTGAAGTTGCAAGTTTTTTTTTTCTTTCCCTCGGATGAATGAATGAACTCGTCCTCGAAGGTTTGTTAGTTAGGGCGACGCGTGATGTTTGGGTTTATGCTCCCTCCCGCTGCTGAAATCTTATGTTTTCGACATTGATATAATCTTTGAGATGCATCTTTTACCGTTAAGTAGTATTGCGATTTATTAATAAAATCGGCAAAAATATGACATTATGAATGTATTGCGAGACGAATTAAATGTATGATTTTCCCAATCTAAGCGGTTTGAAAATACTCTTATAAAAAAGTTTTAAAACTTTGAATCAGGAGTTCAATATGTCTAAAACATCGTGTTTTGGGGAACCGGAGATAGTACCATTCAATTATGGTTAAAGACAATATTGTCACATCATGGAGCACCTATAGCGCAAAGACAACACTACAATATGTAACCCTCGCGCGGCACCTGGCCAACCCTTGGATTCTTGATCCGACGGATAGAAAGTAATCTTAGGTAGAAGGTAATGTATTGCCGCAAAATGGCAGATGGTCCGAATCATATGCATCGCCAACCAAGGACGCGCCGCACGCAAATTGAATTGAATCTCGACCGCCAACTTGCCTGATCGGCGATCGTGTTCATGCATTAATTTACGGCCCGCAGGGGGCTAAGCTGAAATTGAATTCAGGTGTGCTGACAAGTTACAAAGTGACAAGCTTGCACGGTGTACGTACATGGTCCCCGGCCTCTCACATACATGTGAAAGGAAAGAAAATAGAAGAGATATATCATGGGCTCATGGCACACCTTGCACTCTGGTGATGAGCTAGGTAATTTTGAGTGTACGGCATGGAAGAGGCACCCGGAGCGATTCGTCAACTGAGAGCATTCCAACAGGCCCTCCATCCCACCCCCTAAAACACTATTCATATGCTGTTAGGGATGCTCTGAGAGTATCTCCGTCATAAGCTCTACATGTATACTTTATAACATTATTCACTTCACGCTCTATCTATCTCTGTAAAATTTAGTAACACTTTATAATACACTCTAAAAGATTCTTTTACTTCACCAGACACTTTATCCCTATCCACTTTATTTTACGGCTTTTTTTTATGCTCTAATGCAAGCCGGTAGATGGAAACGGCGGATCAAACACTGAACAATGTTAGGACTTCGGCCTTGTTTGTTTTAAATAATGTAATACTTTGTAGTCATTTTTGTGGAGTTTTAAATAGTTTTTCTTAGAATTCGTAAAATAATTTTTTTCATAATTTTTGAACTCTTTAAAACGTCTTTCGGAAAGGGACAACTTTTTAAAATTAAAATTTTCAGCAACTTTTAACTCAGACAAACAAGGCCTTCAATATGATTGCGGCTGAATGGCCGGCATCAATGCTAGACTTTGAGGCCTTCAAGAAAACCGATTAGAACCAAACAATCGAGTTACCGAAGCTCTTGAAGTTTAGGGCCCTCGATTTTCAGCAGTAAACTATTTCAGCGATCCAGTCCGGTCGAGCGGTTATATGATCTTCCAGGGTAGAAGATAGAACGTACGTTTGGTTTCACTTGGTTTTTAAGTTTTGAAGGTAGCTTCAAATTTTATTGAGAAACGGCCTGCAAAATATAAAACATGTGGCTCGAAGAAATGACAAAAATTTTATAAGCTGATATGCGCCAAATGTATCGCGAGCTGTTGCCATCCTTAATTCATATGCTGAAATCATATGAATATGATATTATATCAGGGCTTGATATTGAGTATGGAAATGACACTGACCCGTGTTCATGACTACATGACCAGAAATGTTGACTGCTGTTTAGTGCTGCAGCTTCTGCTTTTAATCCAGGCCATGACATCTCGTGAGTCGTGACCAATTTTGCTGTCTCTTCGGGGACATCCCATAATTTTGGCTAGGCACATGAAGTTTTATATAAGTGGCTAAAAGTTGCACAGTTCGAAGTCTAAAGATTATAGCTATAATAACTAGTATACATTCTAGATAGTGCGATTAATTGTATAGTGAACTTTTGGTTTGTTTTTGTTCCTACGTTGCTTTACTTTATTATTATTATGTCTATGTCATATTTTTTTTGTTTTCAGATTTTTGTACGAAGGTAACGGCTGATATTGGCATGGTTTAAGCTCTATCACTAGCTTAAGAAGGGAGATACATGGGAAGAGTTGATTGACAGTAGCATCGGAGACAACTAAGGTTTTAAAGAAGAGGGCAAACTAATATACTTGTTAATAGGGTTAACAGTTTTGTTTTACACTCAAAGCCTGTTCCGGCAGCCGCCGGAATTGTCGTTGTCGGCGCCTCCGGCAAGAACAGAGGAATGAAACACACACACTCACACGGCACACAGGGGAGCAGAACACAACAGTTTTGGTGCGGTTCAACTTGCCGCTTTTCTCAGACTTTGTATTACCTTAAATAAAGCCAAAACAATTACACCTACTAGTAACTGACTACACCATCCGTTTCATGTAACATGCGTCCATTGTAGTCATGCCATCCCACACCAAGCATGCCGACGCAATGGATGGTAATCGACTCAAGCATTATTCCCGAGTTTTGGAGCCCAACCGAAACTTACATGCACTTCTCATTCACCCCGCTTGCATGCAACGATCAAACTCCGGCTAATTAAGAGCTAATGCTAAACTTAAGGAAAACAAGTAACCGATGCAAGTAACCGATGCAGATTATTAACAATCTCCCCTAATCTCAAGGCCGGTTTTAGGAGAGCTTGGTGACCCCGACACGTTGACGAAATTCAGCAAACTGAATCTTTCCCAGCGCTTTGTTAGAATGTCGCAACTTGCTCTTTTGTAATCGATTTAACTCCAAATTGATCGTCCCAGATCCACGCACTCCGGATATAATGAAACTTTGTATCAATATGCTTGCTTCGATCATGATGAACCGGTTCTTGCTAAGAGCAATTGCCGACATATTGTCTATTTTCGCTGAGGTGTTGCCGATTCAGCCCTCAAAGACATCACCTAGCAGTACCGGAGCTGACTTCGACACGCCATGGTCGCCCGGCGATGTATTCACCTCACATGACGACAACGCCACCATGCGTTGTTTCGGACTGCCAGACACCGGGTTGCCCGAGGCTTCCAATTAAACTCCGATTCGATCGATCCACCGCTGGTGAGGTGGATATTTTGGACAGCTTTAGCCGCTCTCCATTGGTGTAGCACATGGGTTGCGCTTGCTCATACCGCGCTTCGAGAAGCTTGGCATAGGCCGTCACGGAGTTCCATGCCAAGACGCCCTTGCTTCACTTCAATACCAAGATAATAAGAGAGTGTGCCCAAATCACTCATCTTGAATGTGTCCTTCATCTCCACCTTGAAGATGTTGATGTCGCTGATATTTGGACCGGCGATGATGAGATCATCGACGAGATGCCCACCACGAGCCGCGAGCCCGCAACACCGCGCATGTACAGTGCCGTGCTCACAATCACTTCGAGTGAAACCAAGCGTGAGCGAAAGCATCGTCAACTTGGTGTTCCAAGCTCATGACGCTTACGCAGCCCATATAGTGCCTTGTGCAACTTGAGAACCTTGTTTTCATGACTTGCAAGAATGAAACCAGGAGGTCGTGACACATAAACCTCCTCCTCAAGGTCGCCGTTGAGAAACGCGGACTTGACGTCCATGTGGTGCACAACCACCAATGTGAGCAGCCACGGCCAAGAAGATGCGACGGACTCCATCCGCGCCATCGAGCGAAGACCTCCTCGAAATCGATGCCTTGCCGCTGCACGCACTTTTGGCGACGAGCCCGGCCTTGTGCTTGGTGACGTTGCCATGCTCGCTATGCTTGAGCTTGAACACCCACTTCAGCCCGATGGCACGTTGTCCGCCGGCAAGTCCACCAAAGACCATGTCTTATTGTGCTCGATGGATGCCACCTCAAACATGGTCAGGCGCCAAGCGGCATCCTCCTTGGCTTCCTCCACAGAGGCAGGCTCCTCCCCAAGTGCAACCATGAGCTCTTCAGCAAGCTCACGGTCAGCGAAACCTGGTGGAGAGGCATCGCCGATGATGACATCCAAGTTGCGAAAACGGAGGGGTACATCGGCATCATGATCAGCATCAAGATCAAGTTCTCCGGTTGGTGGAGACACAAATTCAGCCCCTTGGGGAGCTGCTGCAGCAGGTGTGTGGGGCTCCGACCCGCACGTGGTCAGCGGCGAGATGCTTGGGGAATATGCCGCGGTGCCCCTAGACGTGGATGCTGCTCATTGCGAGATGCACCGGCGAGAAGCCGGTGTTTCAGCATACCGCTGCCGCCTGCGGTCTGGGGATACCAGATGCCTCATTGTGTCGCCGACGAGGACTCCACCGGTCAAGAAGACCTCCAAGTGCTCACCAATGCACTTGGTGTTCGACGATGAATGGTTCGACGTCGTCAGTGCGCCAGACCTCGCCGGACGCCCCAGCCCCAGAAGCGCCTTCTTCAACACCGCGATCGTCGGCGGTGACTACACGCCGCGTATGGGTTGTAGAAGCGGTAGCCCTTCGTCCCCGCCACATACCCAATGAACACCATGGGCGTGCTCCGGTCATCAAGCTTGGTGAGATGCTTCCCTGTAACTTTCACATGCGCGACGCAACCAAAAGTGCGAAAATAGTGGACAGCAGGGCGCTTGCCATGCCATACCTCGTACGGAGTTTTCCCATCAACACTTTGCGTCGGCGAATGGTTGAGCAAAAACACCGCCGTGGTCACCGCCTCTCCCCAGAAGCGGCTTGGCATGACCATTGCCTTCATCATGGATCGGGCCATTCCCATGACCGTCTGGTTGCGCCGTTCAACCACTCCGTTTTGCTGTGGTGAGTACGGAGCAGTGAGGTGCCTTGTGATACCTTGTTCGGAGCAGTAGTCGAGGAAGGCTTGCGCGGTGAATTCACCACCGCGATCAGTTCGCAATGTGCCGAGCTTCCTACCGGCTTGTGCTTCGGCGACCGGCTGGAAGCGAATGAACTCCGCCGTTGTTTGGTCCTTCGTACGCAGGAGCAGGAGCCACATATAGCGGCTCAAATCGTCGACGAGGAGCAGGAAATAGCGATTCCCACTGGGTGTCGCCGGCGAGATGGGGCCACAAATGTCGCCGTGCACAAGCTCGAGCCTCTCCTTGGCCCTCGAACTTGGCGTACCGCGAAAGCTTGATCGTCGCTTGCTTTTCCGGCGAGGCAACTGTCACATACTTGATCGACATGATCAATTCGTGGCAGCCCTCTCACCATCTCCTTCCGGGCCAACTCCTGCAGCCCGCGGAAGTGAAGATGGCCATAGCGAGCATGCCATCGCCAAGCCGGGCTTTCACCTTGCGCTGCCAAGCACACAGCACGTGCGATCTCCACCTTCAGCACGAACAAACGATTTTTCGAGCGAGGTACCTTGGCGACGAGGCGGCGATTAGAATCACGGACGCGCAGCGCCCCACCCCCAAGATGGATATCGAAACCATCCTCCTCGAGTTGCCCCAAGCTAATTATATTAGCAGTGAGCCTCGGAATATGGTACACGCCAGCGAGGGGAAGGTGTTCTCCATTCTTGCAATTGAAGAGGACCGTGCCGCGTCCCTCGATGTCGACTCGGCTTCCGTCGCCGAACTTGACGCCGCCTCGGATGCGGTGTCAAGCTCGGAGAAGGCCGAGCGCACACCGCCATGTGGTTGGTGGCGCCGGTGTCGAGGATCCATCTCGTGCAATCGCCATGTCCGCCATCCCCAAGCTGGACGAAGAGATTATCTTCAATAACCTCCACTGGAGTAGGCCGCCCGAGTTCCACCGGACGCTGGCGGTCCCCACCGCGCCAGCCGTTGAGATGCGAACCATGGTCGGTCGACGCCGCCGCCAGATTGGTGCCACGGACCGTCCGGCCGCCGCCGAATCGTGGCGGTGGTCGGCGGACTCGTCCGGTGGGAGGATCTCGCGATGACCATCGCAAGGTCGGCTCGGCGCCGGTCTCCTCTCGCAGCGACAACATGAGACCGCTTCGCCCCGCTTTTCTTTAGCAATCACGGGCCCAATGGCCCTTCTTCTTGCAGTAGCGGCACTCGTCGCGTGCGACGCCACCACCGGTGCCACTCCCGCTTGCCGCCGGTGGCCTAGAACCACCACGGCCACGAGATCGGTTCTTCGCCTTCTCGCCGGAGGGGCCAGTGGCTTGCCTCTCCTCGCCTCGCCATCGCGCAGATGTGAGGAGAAATCGCCGCCTCCTCTTTGTTGCTCTTTCCTCGAGCCGCATCGGTCGTCAAGACCTTCATGCGACCAAGAGCGTCTTCAAAGGGTAACGTGTCGACGTCACAGAATTGTTCGATACCGGCGACGCACGGATAGAACCGGTCCGGCACCGTATCGAGTAGCTTCTTCACGAGCGTTGAGTCCTCGAGCGTGGCGCCGAGGTTCGTGTACTGGACTTTCATGCCACTTAGTTTGGCGGCATAATCATCCAACGCGTCTCCATCCTTCATCCGGAGAGCCTGGAACTCTCCCTTCAAGGTGGCGAGCCGTGCCGCCATGACGCGCTCTGCCCCAAGGAACCTCGTTTTGAGGCTGTCCCAGACCTCCTTCGATGTCTTCTTTGCCGCCACCTGCAGCAAAATATTATCGGTGAGCGTTGAGGAGATGCGCCGCTGCGTCTTGCACTTCCGAGCATCCACCGCCGCCTCCCTCCGCGCGCCACGCCTCCCACAGACCTTTGAGCATCCAACAAGGCTTCACCTTGATGGACCAAGATGTGTATGTTGTTGGAGTAAGCGGTGGATACCTCAACGTGATGTTGCTTGTTCCTCCTCCTTCGACTTGCGGTATGTTGCCTGTTCCTCCTCCTTCGACTTGCGGTACGAGCGCCATAGCTTCACTTGATACCGCAGGATCTTGGGCAAAAAGCTCGATATTAAATGTTCGGCAATTACGGAATTGTCATGGTCGGCGCCTCCGAAGAACAGAGGAATGAAACACACACACTCACACGGCACACAGGGGAGCGAACACAACAGCTTTTGGTGCGGTTCAACTTGCCGCTTTTCTCGACTTTGTATTACCTTAAATAAAGCCAAAACAATTACACCTACTAGTAATCGACTACACCATCCGTTTATGTAACATGCGTCCACGTAAGTCGTAAGCATCCCACACCAAAGCATGCCGTGACGCAATGGATGGTAATCGACTCAAGCATTATTCCCGAGTTTTGGAGCCCAACCGAAACTTACATGCAGCTTCTCATTCACCCTGCTTGCATGCAACGGCTGAAACTCCCGGCTAATTAAGAGCTAATGCTAAACTTAAGAAAAACAAGTAACCGATGCAAGTAACCGATGCAGGATTATTAACAAAGCCCGGGAAGTAGCGAAATTTGAAGTTTCAATAAATTTGAGCAAAATCCTGTTGAATTCAGTGAAAATAAAAAAAAAGGTTTGAAATTGTTGTTATACCTATACCAAAATTTCTCTAGGGTTTGCTGAAATCCCGAGTGAAATTTTTTAAAAAGGAAACGACACCTTCTCAAGACATTGAAATTCGAGCGAAATCTCATAAAAGGAATTACAGTTTTGTGTTTGAACCTCAGTGTTTTTAGTCTAGGATAGTTTAGTCTTTGAAATATCGATTTCAGTCTGGGCCGTGATGTTTGTAATCCCGTAAGAATTGCAAACCTATAGCCTGTTGTCCTCACCTGCCGGGCGGGCGGCTGGGTCCCAAGACGAAGAAGATATCCTTGGGTTCCTGCACACAGTGGAACCGGTCGCTCTCCCAGTCCTAGGCAGCACACTGCACACTGTCCTGCTGCTAATTGACTACCCCAGCTAGCAAGCTAGCATGGCTCTGTCTTGCTCTATTAGCTACTCTCTATGTGGCTCTACCTATCTCTCTAAATATTTTTTCACACTGTACACTGTACTGTAAAATATTTCTTCTCTACATCAGCTACTCTATTTGAAGTGTCAGGATTTACGCCAATACAAGATCACGAACGACACCGGGAGACACGATGTTTGATAACGTAGTTCAGCTTTCACTTACATCTGCGGGCTCTGATTATAGGTGCTCCTCCCCAATTTATAATACCGTAGCATATCGGCTGCACAAGTTACGGCCATATGCTGGCCACTGATCCCTCAGACCTATATGTTACTATTATTCAGTCGTTGTCATTGTGCCTCACTTTATATATTAGAGGCCTGACCAGAGTTCAACTCCAACTCTAAACCAACCCTGCCTATTACAACACAGAGTTCATGTAACCTATCTGTACACATGTTCGACACAAAATCTAACAAACTCTACCTTAGAGAATATGACCTTCTCCACTTTAAAGTCGTTCCAGCTTTTGCGCGAACCTTTATACCCGAACTCTAGTTGCCCTTAAGTAGGCTTCCCAGCCAGCCACCGCGCACCATGTCGTCCATGCCCAATAAAACATACTGCATCCTGTCCATTCGCCTCCACGTTACAGTTTCGCCTCCAGTGTCGTGATGCATCGCCTCCTGTGCAACATCCGATCACATCACTGCTCCCGTCGTTCCAATCTCTCTAGCATCCTTCCGTGCCTGTCAGTATAATCGCGAATGTTGAGGTCATCGCCGTCGCCTACCGACTTCGCTGGTTACTTGTCGGCCCAATCGCCACGTTTGTTCAATCCCTACCAATGGTAGCCCATTGAACTGTTCGAGCCTCCTGTCCGAAGTGTCCGACACCACTGATCGAGTCGTCGATCACCACCATGCTGCACCTTGCGCTGACGAGGTATTTTCCGCGGCGCCCGTGTATTCATGAACTTCGTGTTTCTCCCAAATCTTCCACATGGCCAACATCGCTCTAATACCACTTGTTAGGTTTTGCGTCGATGCAAGAACATTGACGACATGAGGAGATACGATGTTTGTTAATGTAGTTCAGCTTTCGCTTACATCTGCGGGGCTCTGATCATGAGCGCTCCTCCCCAATCCATAATAATGTAGCATACCGGCTGCACAGGTCACGGCCACATGCCAGCCGCTGACCTTATCAGGCCTATGCTATTATTATGTAGTCGTTGTCATTGGTTACACCAGAGTTGCATCCCTTTATATAGTGGAGGTCTAGCTAGAGTTCAATTTTAACTGTAAACCAACTCTGCCTATTACAACACAGAGTTAATGTGACCTACTTGTACATATATTCGATAAAAAACCTAACACAAAGCTGATCTTTTAGAGTGACGAATACAGATGCTCTACATCTCCCTCATACATTACTTATACATTACTTATGTAACTCACATGGTAAGTGTATTTTTATGTTTATGTTGTCTTACTTTCTCATTTTAGCGTATTGGACTTTAAAAGGTTGTCAATCAAATTATTGTTATAGCAAACCATTGTATCGGTATAGCTTTATTATTCTAGCACGTTGTGTTTAGAAAGCTTTTGATTATTTTAAAGTATACTGAATTGGAGGAGTGGATCTATGCATACACAAGGACAATCGAGCACAAAATCGAAGTGGAGGGTAGGATGTGAGTTAAACAATTCAATCATGATATAGCATGAAAGATATTTAATTGTAGCAAATCAAAAATATTTGACTGGTTATTATTGCCAAAAGGATGCATGGCACCACGATCGATCGAGGGCATGTACAAGTTAGCACTAGCAGTAGCAGCACGCACCAAATGATGTTAAATACGAAATGCCTTTGCTTGCAGGGTTGTGAACAGTAGCCGGCAAGTTCATACATCTACCACGTACACGTCCTAGCTGCGACGAGCAATGCTGGTTGATTATGAACAGTAACCGTTATAAAATATTAGGAATGTTTGGTTACCCGTATCCGAACTGGTTAGGCTGAGCTTATACATGGAATATGTGTTTAGATGCCTATGCAGGCTCTTGAGCCAGGTCCAACTCGTGCAAAAACGCCGTGTACGTCGGCCTAGCTCTAGGAAAATAGCCACCCTGGTTTCTCTTGCCACAGTGGAGAGAGAGGATGCAAAAAGGTAGAAAAGAGAGAGATAAAATGAAAATGGATAGTGTTGTAAGAACAAACAATGGATTTTAATAGTGCTATTAAAGTGAGATCAAGTTGTTAGCATGTTATTTCAGAGTGCTATGTGAATAATTTTACCTTTACATGAGACCAATGGAAACGACGTTTGGCACGGTTGGGCAACTAAAGTGGTTAAGCATATAATAGACCAACATGATATACTCTGGTCATGGGATGTGCATCCTATTTTCACCATGATTTGATAGTCTACTGCAAATCTTAAGTATGCCTCAATTTTCTGTCTCGCTTTCCTCTTACGGTGAGGTCAGTGTTGCTACGATGTGGTGAGGTAGGCCCCCGATGGATACTCATTCAAGTTTGAGTACAAGTCCAGGATGGGACTTGTGAATCGCTTTGGGTTCAAATCCGAGTAAAGGTTTCAAGTTTCGACGCTTAGATCTTATGTCCGAGCCGTTTGGTCTCGGAGGTATCCGATTCAATTGCCATCCGTCGTTATTACAAAATCTGTTTTTTTAGACATGCATGCTAGTTATTTCTTGTTTAGTTAAAACTATAATGTGACACTGATCATTCATTCCTTTGGGTTCACAAGAACCGTGATATCATTCCTCCCTATGGAATGTCAGTTTATGTAAATCGGAATTAATTCAATTGTAAATTACAGTTAATTTGATGAGTTTTTCTTCTTCTCTATAAAATTTGGTGGCCATTTACAAGACCGAAAAAACCAAATGGGATAAATGAACATCCTCATGTGTATCACAGACAAACATGTAAAAACTAATAGAATTTCAAATTGAGAAGTGAGAACTGAGCGTAGCTCAGCTAGTAGCATCCTAGTTGTAGGAGCTACAGATCGAGAGTTTAACTCCCATTTCGCACCTTTTTTAGTATTTTTCTAGAAATAATTAGTAGTGGGTATTATTTTTAAAGAGTTTTTAGATGTGACGGCATAACAGATAAAAGCTAGACTACAAAAGGCAAAGTGTTTAGCTTTTCAATTGTCTTAAGACTTAATTGTTAAGCTAAGCTTACAACATGTTCAACGTGGCTTATGATTATTTGATTAAAAAACTAATTAAAATTTTGTAATCTATTTTTTCTATCACGAAACCATCTACAAAAACTCTAATCAACAAAATACATCATCTTCGAGAAGTGGATTAAAAATAACTTAGATCGACCAGTATAACATTCCCCTCACTTTAGATAACCAAGCTACTCGTTCCATTCAGACGCGCTCAGGGAAAAGCGTTAAAATACATTGGAACCATGTAGTTGAGTCCAATGCGTCTCTCGGGCAGAAGGGAGAGGATGGTGGGCTCATTTGGATGGTTACCCCCACGCGCCGTGCCTTCCGCCTGCGCGCCCGCAGCTTTTGGCCCGCGTTTGGCTGGAGGCCGACGAAAGGCGCGGGCGTGGAACTGAAGGCGAGCCAATGCACAGTAAACACGTACGCGGGATTTGGCAAGGGCGGAGAAATCGGACGCCGTCGCTTGCCAAATCGTGCGAGGGCGCGCCCTGCAACGGCGCTCGCCCGCAGTTGGCATGGCTTGCGGCGGCGTCCATCCAAACAAGCCCACCAGTGTCTCCGATCAAACCGTTCGATCGACTTTACACCCCGCATATGACCGCACGCTGTGCTACACGGGCGGCCACCGAGGAAGATCTGGACGTGGCCGTGCGATAAGGTCGACGTGTCGGGGGCGCCCCCGACCCGTCGGGGTCAACAAAGGCGTGTGCGGATTGGCTGTGGCTTCACACCGGCGACTAGGCGAAGCCCCTCCGGTCATCGTCCGTCGACTCGCCGCCGTGTATGCAATATGCTGCTGCGGTGGACTTGGTTGACCAATGCTTTTGACCAATCACACTTCGAGTACATACCTGGCCTCGGATCAGCTGGCCTAGCTAGCAGCAAGGCTCGCCTCGATTAACTGATCAAAGTACAGTCAATGCTGCGGTGGCTGGGAAACAAACAAGGCCTTTTTTTAGCTCATCTACTGTTATTAAGGTTTTTTCCTTCCTCCCCCTCGTCGAAAGAACGCAGGAACGATCGATTTTTATATGAAATTATATAAGAATATATAGCCGTTTTATTTTTAAAAAAACATCAATATGTCTATTTAAAATGGTGTGACAAACCGATGTAGTCTAAGATGCACGTATGGACGCTCCTTAAGCCATACTTTATCGGATTGTGCCACATCAACCTATAGAAAACAACTTAAATATGCCTCCACCTCCCACAACCGTCACAAGATAGTCATGCTAGATGTACGAAAAAAAGTTTATCTCATAGCTTGATTATTTTTCAAAATTGTTTTCAATGCCATAGGGTACGGTGTTCGATACAAAATAAATTTTGTTTTCAAAACATTGGTATAGTAGAAACGAATATTTTTGAGGTATTCGAAAGTTCACTTCTAGTTAAGTTTCCATGGGCCAACTCTCACCAGCTCTCGTAATTGGTTCTTTATCATCTTAAATACCATGTGTCTAAATAGGTGATAGCTATAAAACATTATACAGATTAATGAAGTTTGGTAAAACCATAGTTTTTATGAGCACACAATGCAAACACTATGTTAGGTTTTATGTCGAATATGTGTACAAATAGGTTATATGGACTCTGTGTTGTAATAGGCAGGGTTGGTTTGGAGTTAGAGTCGGACTCTAGTCAAACCTCCACTATATAAAGGAAGGCAACCCTGATATAATCAGGGAACGACTTTATAATAGTAGCATAGACAAGAGGAGGTCAGCGGTCGGCATGTGGTCGTAACCTGGTCAGCCGGTGTGCTTCGATATTATGGTTTAGGGAGGAGCGCCCATAATCAGAGCTTCGCAGATGTAGGCAAGTTACCAAACATCGTGTCTACCCCTTGATCTTCCGCATAGCCAACCTCGCTAACCAAGCTCTGATAACACTATGTATTACAACCATGATTTGTCAAAATCATGTATCCATCGAGCTCTTGTGGATATGAATTTACAAGTAGATATGCTTGGATCATACATAATTTTTATTTTTTTCACAAGCACCAGATCACCGGTATTTAAGTACCGTTGGTGGAACCAGCATACAACTGTCAATGCATCCTGACTCGTATCATTGTATGCATGGTACCGCTCTTAATCTACTCTAAATGTCCTATTATTTATTCTAATCATGGCGGCAGCACTCATAATTTGTTTACTCTAATCCCCAATTTATAGTACTAACGATGGCACGGCAGGCAGGCGCAGGACACCAAAGTTGACACGGTGTGAAACGCTGAGTCCTTCCTTTTTGGACCCAATATGGCTCTTGTTTAATGCAAGGGGGGTTGTGGGCCAGCCTGGAGTTGACTGGCAGGAGACCCTTTTCCACACTGTCCTGGTTTCTCCTTTATTTTGCATCATCCCCATTTTTCTAATAATTATTATTTTATGCCTAGTATATTCCAGCCACTTTTATATTCTGCCATGTTATGGACAGGCAAAAGACATTCTGTGCCATCCATTTTTTTATACCATTGGTGCTTAATAATCAGTGATTATTTTAACATTAGCCAACTGCTCATCTTGTGCTCTGTGTTGTGCTCTGTGTGTGCACTCCTCCATCTGTCTCACTGGCTTTAACATCGACCACCTGTTTTTCTAGTGGACAATTTACTTTGGGTGAAATTTGCCCAAAAAATTTTGAACTTTTTCACATATGCAAATGGAGGCAGAGGCAGAGGCAGGCTGTGTACAGTATATACTGTATATAGCGTAGAGGAGGAGAGAGACTGAAAGAGAGAGAAAGGTAAAGGGGGTCTTGTTGGTGCTGTTGGGATGAGCTGTCAGCAGCATTAGATGCTCCCCTCTCTGACACCCCCCACCTGCAGTGTCTCCCATGGCTTCCCTTACCACCTTGTTCCACACCAGAAAACACCCCACTCATCAATCATGCAAAAAGATTGGTACTTGTACGTGTACAGACCCCTTTTAAACTTTATTACATAATTTAATTGTGTATAGCAAACAGTACAGTGTCGCATTATATTTTTTCAATGGTTTATTAGAGCCAACTTAACCATTTTAGTTTTAGGTGTTTTTTTAAAAAAAAATCGCGTAACCTATTATAGAAACATACGAACTGTTGAGTTTTACCGTGGCACAACGGTCATTATAAAGACGGCACAAGAGTACATAATTGACAACCACTAAAATGTCCACGGGAAGATAGGAGCCCATGTGAGAATCATGCTAGATAATTAATGTCAGTGTAGACGTGAAACAATGACGTTAGCAACTAGGTTTTTTTTTTTGTTGATTTCTCATATTTAGACTTCTCAAAATTTACGATTTTCACTAAGGGTGCAAGTTTATATCTGTTAGTCTTTTGTGGTGGTACTTCTCTATAAATTTTTAAAATTTCTTTTTTTTCTCACCTGTCAACATACCAGGCGCATGTGCTAATCCTCTTTTTTTCTCAACGCTTCCACCTTCCCGACGTCTACGATCTCCTATTTTCCTCCACGCTCCACATGCCCAACACATTGTCGACTTAACATTTTTATCATGCTTAAATATCTTGTTGTAACGCATGAACACTTTTGCTAGATTTTTTTAACAAAAACAGATGTGGACAGCTGATCATCTTTTAAATAAGATTTATAGATTTTGGGATGGCCTGTGGTGCGAGGGCTTTCTCAGAGGCCTTTTAGCTGTGTTTTGGCGCAAAGGGGTAGAAAAAAGCCGCTCAATCTCTACTCAGAGCTCTCCTTTGGGTTCATCATTCGAGGCCCCACGAATGGCCTACCTTGCCCTCTCTGGAGCACTCCGGTTCTATCCTTCAAATAATAAAAAAGGACCCAGGGAAGAAAAAAAAGAAAAGAAAAAAGGGTAAAACCATCGTCAGTTCACCATGTCCTGAAATTTCGATTTTGTAGCATGCACTGCATGTTTATGATATGGAGTTGGGTATCCTGTATCCAATTGTTGCTTTGGAGTTTTTTTTTTTTAGCAATGGTTTTTTTCATTTACAGAAAATTTCCTTCTCAATAGCATTTTCTGTTACAAGAATATATTTTTATATTAATTGTGCATGCAAAACCGAGATGAGTCTGAAAACAAAGCATATTAGTTAGAGTAAGTCCTCATCTGTCACCGTAAAATCTCTCACATGTTAAATACACACGACGATATACACGAGTTTGGAAAATTTTCTCTAGCATATTATGAGGAAACATATAAAATTTATAGAGCTTGCTTGCAAAAACTTTGATCTAGATTTTTATATTCAATAGATACGTATTTTAGTTCTTCCCATAAAAACTACACTTTCTAGATTTTAATAAAATTCAAGTATACACTTATTTTTTTAAAAAAAAACTAGCACTGCAAGCACCAACCAATCAAGAACTGGAATTCTCATTCTCAAAAAAAAAGAACTGGAATTCTCAGGCCAGAAAAGTGGAAGAGGAAAAAAAAAAAGAGAACAAAAGAAAACACTGATGCCCAATATCTTCTTCTCTAGGGTTTATAGAACCGTAGGAAAAGGCCATAAACAAATAAGCAAGGGCAACCCCACCCCTCCCTGTCCGTCTGTCTCTCTCTCCGTTCTCTCTCTACTCTACTCTCTCCCCTCCCTCCGCTCGCTCTCGCCTGCGCCGAGCTGCGCTCCCCCCTCCCCGTCTCCTCCCTAACCCCACCGCGCCCCCACCCCCGCCTCCCCCACCGTGCGTGCCCGGCACGTGCTCCCTCATCCTCCTCCTTCACCCTAACTCCGGCGGCCGCGAAAGGAGCCGCCTTTCCTTGGGTGGTTCTTGGAAGGGAGCATGGAGCACGGCGGCGGTGGGGGTGGGGGTGGGGGTGGGGGCGGCGCGCCGTCGAGTAGCAACAGCGGCGGCGGGGGCACGAGCGGGAGCCGTGGCGCGGGGGGTGGCGACCACCACCCGCACCGCCCGTTCTACTACGCCGGCCCGGCGGCGGCAGCCAACTCCGTGCCGCAGCAGCCGCAGCCGCAGCCGTTCATGGGCGCGCTTGCTATCACCCCCGTGGCGGAGCAGGCCCAGGCGTCTGCGGCGGCGGCGGGGGGCGAGAAGAAGGCGGTGGCGCCGGCGACCCCGGCTGCGGTGGCGCCGGCGAAGCGGCCGTCGAAGGACCGGCACACGAAGGTGGACGGGCGGGGGAGGAGGATACGGATGCCAGCGCTGTGCGCGGCGCGGGTGTTCCAGCTCACGCGGGAGCTCGGGCACAAGTCCGACGGCGAGACCATCGAGTGGCTGCTGCAGCAGGCGGAGCCGGCCATCCTCGCCGCCACCGGCACCGGCACCATCCCGGCCAACTTCCACACCCTCAGCATCCCCATCCGCTCCGGCGCCGCCGCCGCCAACCCCGCCCGCGCCGCCCCCTTCCCTGCCCTCGCTCTCCACCCCCACCACCACCAGCCGCCGCCCGCACAGCACGACGTGTCCACCATGCTCGGCTACCACCACCACCTCCTCCCTCCGCCGCAGGAGCCTTCCCCCCAAGACCCCGGCGCCGGCGCCTTCATGAGGAAGCGCTACAGGGAGGACCTCTTCAAGGACGACGACGAGCGCCAAGATCCCAACGCGCCCAAGCCTCGCGACCAGCAGCAGGCGACGCCGCCGCCGGCCGCCGCAATGTGGGCGGTGGCGCCCAACAGCGCCGCTCCCGGTGGCCCGTTCTGGATGCTGCCCGTGTCCGCGAGCTCCGCCGCCGCCGCGCGCCCCCCGGAGCAGCACATGTGGTCTTTCGGCGGCGGCGGGGGGAGCAGCACCGTGCAGGCGCCGCTTCAGTTCATGTCGAGGGCCAACTACCCCAGCGGCGGCGGCGGCGGCGCCATGTCCGACACCAACCTCGGCATGCTCGCCGCGCTCAATGCTTACGCCCGCGGCGGCGGAGGCGGCACCGGGGACCAGCAGCCGCCGCCGCAGCAGCAGCAGCCTGAGATAGACCAGCAGCGTGGCAGCAACGACGACGACGAAGACGGCGACGACAGCGGCGACGAAGACCACGGCAACAACAGCTCACAGTAAGCAGCAGCAGCACAGACCTTCATCAACAGCTCCGAACCCGCCATGATCGTCTCGTCATTACGCTATTGGTCGCAGCTTAATTAGCCGCATCGAGTAGTGGGGTTAGAATTCCGGTGTCTTTTCTTGGGGTTTGCCTGAGGTGGCCGCCATTGGGTTGGATTAGGAAGAAGAAGAAGAATCGGAGAAAGCTAATGGAAGGGAAGAAGGAAGCAGCAGCTGAGGCCAATGCAAGAACAGCACCAGCAGCACACACCACTCCTTGCTAGTTCATTTAGCCTTGTTATTTTTTGGGGTATTTTTCCTCTCCTTTTCCCCCTTGTTTCTTTCTTACTATGATGAATGATTTGTCCTGTTGAGAATGAGTGTGAATGTGATGATTAGTAGTGGGTCCAAATTAGGAGGGCCAAGAAAGAGAGTTTGAGAGAGAGAGAGAGATTTGTACAGTTGATCACCTTGATTTATGCTGCCACTGCAATGTCAATTCTAGTTTTCTCTGTTTTTTTTTTGTGTTGCTCATTCATCGTGATTCATTCATTCTGTCAGTGTGTTTCTTGACTTGATTCATTCATTCTACCAGTGTGGTGTTCTGATCTCTAAAAATGTGTGTGCTTGTGATGTGCTGTTCTATGAGAGGCAATGATCCTGTGGCTATCACCCTCGGGATCTAGTGATGCTCGCTGCAACCACTACGGCCTCAGGAGCGTGGTGAGGTCGCTGTACAGTGCTACTTGTAGTATCAAACAGCACGGCAGCAGCTCTCTTGTTTACCAGCATTTGTAGCCATCTGCTAGTCTCTTTCTGAATCAAATCCACCCAGTGGATTTTTGATCTCCAGCCGGAAACATGTTTTTTCTCCAAATGTTTCTCAAAAGGGGCTTTTTTTTTGGAGGGCAATGATTTTCGGGGGATTTTTAGGGGACGTTTGTTAGTTCTTTTCCAAATTTGTATGGAATTCTTGTCTCCAAAATGCCCCAAGGTTCAAACCACTGATTTTGATAGTATCCAACGTATCAAAACAGGAGCGTAGATTTTTTTTTTTCGAAATTGACAACAGGAACGTAGATTTAGGAGACACTCCAGAATCAAACCCGTATTTGCCTTGCATTTGACAAAGGAAATGCCTATACTAGTGTAGAGCTTATTTCTTGTGCACGTAGATAGATTTCATTTTGCTGCTTAACTCAGGCTGCCTCGAATCAATCAGAGAGCAAAGCTAAGGGAGGCTCTAAATCTTTCTGCAAATAGCTGTGCTGCAAATTTAGAGCTTCGCTGTAAATTTTTTTCATACTTTACACTGCACTCTAAAAGATTCCATACAACAACTTTTACGGCTTTTCCTAGCTTTGCTAGGGTTAGGACTCAAGGTCAGACTTGCCAGAAACTCAACTGGGCTCAAGCTCGGCTCGGTTGACCTTGAATAAAAAGATCAATGCTATGAGAAAAAAAAAAGAAGAGAGCTATATGGGCTTGGCGAGCTTGATCTCGAGCTCAGATCGAATTAGTCTGGATTCTTAGTTTAGAGAGGGGATTGCTGGTGTAATGACGTCTATCTAGTCTCAGTTGGGTTCAATGAGAGCTCAGGCACCACCGCTAGGTTTAGGTCGATGATTCCCTCATAGGGAGGCTAGAATTTATGAGCTATTTGTCTTACATGTTGGATTGACAATGGGTAGGGTTAGCTGATAGATCGGTTATGATGAATGAAGGCAAGGCGTGTGCGCGCGATAAGGGGATTTGTTACAAATAGGGAGAAGAGAAAAAAAGGGGTGATACCATCAAAGAGAGTATAAAGGTGTGACAAAGATTATAAGGAGCTGATGTTGGTGTATTGGTGGGAGAGTAGCTGGGAGAGAAGAAGGATCGACAATTGCACACAAGGGAGGTAACAATATGAATGCTCCTATGGTTGCTGCGTCGTGTGTTGGTGGAGAGGATAGGCGAGTCTTTTTTTTTAGAACAAGGGAACACATTTCATTGCATCAAAACTTCCAACTTACAAAATAACCCCTACACAACCCTTAAAAAAACAAGATATTGTAACACTCGTTCTAGGGCTACAAAGAACACTATGGAAGCTTCTAGCATCTGTCCTCACACCGATCGAAGGCGACCAAGTTTGGACACAGTAATGGCTTGGCACCTCCCCCTTCTAGCCTATTCCTTTTAGGGTGATGGAGAAACATATCAACATCAAGCAAATACTCCATGACTAATTTGGATTCAACGCCGCCTGCAAACTTGTTGATGATGGAGTCTCACCAAAACCCGGTCGTCCTTGCTCACTCTCCTTCCTCCTAGAATCATCACCCTTCTTCTTGGATCCAAGGATCTGAAAGGAGAGGATGATGATGCTGAGGTCTGAAACCAAAAATTTCCCAACAAAGGAGAGGCGGACAACTTACCAACCGATGCCAAACCCCAAACGTTGACGTCATTCACAGCCAAGACATACCTTTTCCTTCCTTTCCTGTCATTCCTCTCGCTCGACCTCGCCCTAATCCTATAGTGATGCGCCCCTAATTTAAGATCCTGATTCCCCCGCCTCAATGTAATCCGGAGTCCGCCGAAGGCTAGGGAGATGACTGGATCTAGTCGGGCTCTCTTGCCTTGCCTTTTCCACCGTTGTTGTCCAAAAGGGTATGTAAGTTGATGCAAATAAGTTTTAGGATCCGAAAGTAAAAAAAAAAACTGAGTGAAATGTCCCTTTATGGAGGCAGTGGTGATGAAAAAAAGAAGCCGGAGGACAGCATCCCCACGGCCAAAGCTCATTGGCCTCCTCGCCCTCTAGGGTCAAGGTTTGTTACCTATCATGTCTTTTTTATAACTATTTACTATTGTAATAAGTTCCCTTCTAAGTTTATGTTGGGTGATGTTTTTTCTTCATAGACTCTTCGATAAGACTGGTACCTGTGGTTCTTGGTCTGTTATTTGGCTATTGAGATTTGTGCCCCCTGTGGTGGGGATTTTCTGACGGGTTGTCGTGTAGAGTTACTCTTCAAGATCTGCAGATAGGTCGATAGAGGCAAATCAGATTAGGATGATGAAGGAGCTAAATTGGAATGTTCATGCATCACCCCTGGTTGGCATATCAACGAGGATAATCCGGCGTTGATGCATGGATATACATGAATAAGAGAAACAACGACATATGTAAAACGAAAAATCATGCAGAGACATGGCGTTTTCAGCGGCCACGGGGTTAATTAACAAACGAAGGCGTCGTTGTCTGGGATGGCGTGGTAAACACAAGTTGGATTATCCCCTCCGATTATTGCCTGCCGCGTCAGCTTTGGGCTGCTGCTGCGCGGATCTCGAAGCGCATCCAACGGCGGCGAAGCTATACTGGCCCAGATATTTGTTTCGCTCCGGTTTTTTTTTTTTTTTTTTTGGTTACTAATGGTTCAACGGATTGCTTGCTTCTCAGCTTCGCAGGGGTAGCATACTAGACTGTTTAAGGAAACGGGCAACTTTGTTCCACGAGTTTGCGCAAACAGATCTCGTATTAGATATAGAGTATTTTTTTATTTCGTATTTCATTTGATATAAACTTTTTAAAATATGTTTTTAGTTTTTTAATATTATTATTTTAATCTAAACCGTTATTATTTGGGTTCACAATAATCGGCTGTGTATGTGATTTTCTAGTATTTAATAGTTAATGTAGTTGTTTCGTTTAACTCTGCTTTTATATAACAACAGTAGAATAGAAAAAGAAGAAACAAACTATACAAATTGCAGTAACAGAAACACACAATAAAAAAAGTCTCTTAAAACATATCCAATGTTATTTCTATTCGTTACTCATTTGATATATATATTTGACATCGTAGCAATAAGATAGTGACTAAATTATAAGAGAGAAGTCTGGAGAGAAACAAGATAATGATATAACAGTGGATGGATAATAAATGTGATAGTCTAATATGAGTATAGAGCATTGAACATTGAACATGCCATTAGTGTCTCTGCAACATAAGATGACAAATTTCAAAAGGTTACACAAAAAATAAAAAGCTTTCGAGATTCATGTGTCGTTTCTTCACTCTTTTTTGCGAAATAGGGCAAATGTTTTCTCAAATTGTAAGATGCGTTCCTTTTTTCGTCCCTCCTCTCCTCCTAGAGTCCCAGTCCCACCCTTCGGCCATGCTTGATGAGCATTCCAAGCCTAGAGAACAATGCTGCCATGGCCGTCATGCTTGAGCTCCTGATCCAAGCATGATTAGGCATGACGGCTTGACCCAACGACGCAGGTGCTCATCCCTAAAAATGAGGGAGAGCATGATGGGGCTGTGCTTAAAGCTTGAGCACCAAATGGGAGGGAGGACATAGGAGGAGAGCTCGACCATGGCACACACAGTGCTTGGGGCTAATAGCGGGGTAGTATAGTGACGTCGAGATCAACCATTGAAAGGGTGGGGGTGAGGAGGAGGGAAGGAGAGAAAGTAAGGACATCTTAGAATTCAATAAAAACTTAAGAATTTTTTTTATGCAAAATAAAGTGTGAGAAGATAGAGGACAATGCATAGAACCGCACGTAAGTGTAGCAATTGTAGTAAAGACTTAAGTCCTTTATAGATTTTTTTTTCACTCTTTACACTATACACTAAAAGGAGACCTTCCTTCGGCTGCTTATTTGTCCTAGAAAAGGTCAAATAAACAATGTTTTGCAGCCTGTGAGAAGTTTCATGACGTATCTAAAAACATTAGTTAGTAACTTGTTTAATGGTAGTTATATTTTGGCCTTATTTTTGGCCCCATCAGAGCATCCCCATCACACCCCCCAAAATGGCCTCTACTTCAAAATTTTTCAAATGCATTAGGTGGGAATTTGGTCTATGTGAGTAGTAGTCTGCACTGTAGCAGTTACTGTAGCAATTACTGTAGCGATGCAGGAAAATTTGAAGGCCTTGCTGGGGATGCTCTCACTATAGAATAGGTTTGTGAGTGGTAAAAAAATATGGCCAGGAGATAAGTATAATAGAGATATGAAATAGAGTCCGAACAGGATCATCGTTGTGTCGAGAATAAAATAGGATCTGACCGTCTATGGAAAAGGTGGTGAGATTTGGATTCCAGGGGAGGGGAGGGAAGGGGGGAGCCAAAGAAGGTGGGTTTCTGGCGTGGACCATTGGCGCTGGCCGGGTTCGATTCTGCCTCATCAATTCCGTCCAACCAAACACAGCAGCATATGAATGGCTAGGACTGAGCTCATGCCCATATCGACACGCTAAAGTTTCCTCCCAGCTGGTACCGAGATTCCTCCTCACTCCCAGCATGAATGAACATAGGCAGGCACTAGCTACTAGCTAGGCAGCACCGCAGCAGCATGTGCATGTCCCGTCGGTCAGCTCTGAAGCCATTCGTCCTAATCCAATCGGACTCGGGCCCGGGCCCGGGCCCAAGCCCAAGCCCACGTCCTCTACTGTAGGAAACATGTCGAGATGAATATGGGATGTAATGACTTGTGTGTCTTTTCTCCTCTTCGGCGCCATTGATTCAATTTTTTTTGCTCCCCTGATTGACACTATTGTTAACTTCATTAGATCGACGAACCGTTTGATCGATTAGGCCCCAAATCACCTGTTAGGATATCTAGCTCAATGTCCCCTATGACACCCCTGTCCTACACGGTGTCCCCATTGTGGGTAAATCCCGTCATTAGTGACATGCAAATTTCGTCCCGACGAACGCAACCTCATCGTTGGCAACCCAACAGCGACCATGAGACAGCAAACCCACCACCGGTGACTCTGTTCAGCACGACCGCTTGTGCGAGGAGGCGCCATCGACACCGACGATGTCGCGCGTGGGTCGTCTTGTCTGTGGTGACCCTATATTACCATTGTTGTGCTGCCCCTCACCTGTCGTTGCCACGACCTCTCAACGACGATGCTGCAGCTCCCAGCATCCTAGAGAACCCAGAACCACGTCATTTATCTCTGTACGTGACCCCATTGTTGTCGCCGAAAGTGAGGTTAATGGCTAATAAATAAAAAAAAGATAGATTCAAAAAATGGGACTTTCCAAAAATAGGGCAAAATAGTCTTTCCACTTTGCAGTTAACCATATTTTTAAGTCCAGTTGACCACAGTGGCATTCAGGGGAACAAAAAATGAATTGGTGGCATGGGAGGGAAGAGAAGATTCTCAATGGTAGATAAGAGAATTCAATCCCTTGGTGGTACGAAGAATTTCCTCATGTAATATATGGCCATGTGTCAGGCAGCGACAACTAGTGGTGGATCTAGGATTTTAAATCTAGGAACTATATGAATTTTTTTTGAATTCGCGATAGAAATATCACATCATTATAAAGTTGACAGGTAAAAAATAAATATTTATCATTTATAAAGAAATAAAATTACAAAAATAATTTATTCATGTAATGTTTTACACAAAAAATAGAACATAATATGCGATGAACATTGAATAGTAACTTATAATATTATTTTACGAATCTTCATCCCCTAAAATGCTCTGTTATAACGTTATTCGTAACTTGGAGAAGCATCATACTCAATAAAAGTGAGCAAGCAAGTGATTGTCCAAATAAAGAAGTTTAAGATTGAAATAAGAAATGTTTTGTTCTACTAGGTTAGAAAAAAAATTGGGAAAAAAAGCGGAAAGGGAAATGGAAAAATTACAAAGTGGAAAGAGGAAAAATTATGAAGCAAAAATACAACTAGATTAAAGAAGGGTGAAAGAAAGTGAAAAGGAGAATGAAAAAATTAATGCAATGAGTAGGATTTTGAACTCACAACCTCTTGTTTGAGTGGAGAAAATTTAAACCAATTTAGCTTACTCAGTTTTTACAAAATTATGTGGGTACCCAATATCCTATATCTAGGTTACTAAAATTCTAGAAATGCCCCCGACATATCAGGCACCTCTAGGATCACCTCTGAGGTGACTATAATACAGAGGTGGTAGTGGTTTAAATTAGAGTAAGAGGGTCTTCAGGAGCGGGTGGCTATGTCAATGCTCACGTCTAGAGGGGAACAACGTCTGGATGCTTTGATTCTAGAGGGTGACTGTAGGTGGCGGTCGACAACAATGAACTCTCGTGGAGAGATGGACGTAAGATTTCACATTATGGCATGATGGTAGGTGATTACTTTAATGACATTTCCTCTTCTTCTACATATAGCACTATATGTTTGTAACTAAGCATCTCTTGACTAGCTTTTGTCTTATAGTCAGCTAACTTCAACCTTCTCAATAAGCTACTTCCATTATTGCCCGTTTACAGGTGCTTCTGACCAGTCAGAAGCCGCAATCTAGTTACAGTAATTACCAAATGTCCTCTCCGAGAGCAATGTCACTGTTGACATCGATGTCGTCTTGAAATCTGTCTTTGACTACTTATTATTATTACCGTTTGTTTTACAAAACCGACTAAAATCATATAATTTTGGGAGGCTATTTTAAGATAAATTCGTAATTTTGATTATAATGTTTTTAAACTAAATATAGAAAAATATATTCATATTAAACTTTCGAAACCTTGTCTCGCATTCTACGTACGGGGTATCAAACAACAAATATATATTACCGGAGGGATAGCAAATCGCCAAAGCCTACTCATAAACACGTCCGCTTGCATGTGCAGAAGAGGATTTTTGTCTCCTGCTCTCAAACTCACCTGTTTGCACAATTCCACGTCCACAAAAATCATGCGTGAAATTCTTATATTGTCTCATAAATGTCACAGAATTAAAATCAGACAAAAAAAGAGAGAATATTTCCAGGAGGGAAAAAAAGCAGCAGCAATAAAATAACCCAGTTCGCAGCTAAACGATTGAGCTGAAATTTCAGGTTTCCGTAGTTTTTAAGAGCCGCATTCATGACCACAAACAAATTGGTTCGGTTGGGTTTCAAGAGTTTTGTGACATCCATGTTTAAAATGCTTTAAACTTATTTAGTTAGAAAACTAATTTGTTCTTTATTCTATTTTTTTCTAACATGAGGCCGCATTTTCTTCCTATTAATACCGCGTAGCGGCCCTATTCTCTGCATCTTGGTTGTGCACACGTACGCCTGTTTTGCCGATCGTTGGATGGGCCTGCTGGATGGCTGATCCTATGCCACCGAGCTGCTCCTTACCGGCTTATGCACGCACGTCAGAATTGCCTTACATGTCGGCTTTTCCTGCCCCTGCTTTCTTGCGCTGGCTCACCGTGTGTCAACCGCCAGGTGCTGCTGCCCAGCCTGATATATTTTTGGATGGCTCCCTGCGATTTATCTTTTTCCTGCACGCGCCCATGCAAGCCTGTCCCGGTGATTCTTCTGGCCTGTGCATGTTTGCAATTGTATCCTTCCCCTTTCCGGTATTCCCATCGCGGTCCTTTTATCGTTTCTAATAACACCGATTGTTTGTCAGAATTACGTTCCACATGCCATTTCCTAGGCTGTCGTGGTGGGCCTTGCTCCTGGTTTCTGCCTTCCTTGCCTGCGCTTCGTTGCTGCAGCCTTCTTTCTTAAAAAATTCCCCTCACTTCGCTGTTGCCTCTTCTCGGTTTGCTCTTTCCTTATCCCTCGCCGTCCTCGTCGGCTATACGGTAAACCTGTGCTCTTTTCCTCTATTCTTCTTGGAATGCTTCTTTCATCTTTGCTGCTTCTGCTTAGATGAGAAATTTGCTTGCCTTTTGCATTCGTTGGCTGCTCTCTGCCGCGGTGGGTGTCTAATGTTTTCTGTTCTGCTAGATATTCGTACACCCGTTGTTGGCCGTGCTGATGCCGCGGTTAACCTTCCTGATCCTAAATATTAGTTTTCTCAACACATGGCACCTTACAAAGACCCTTCATTTCCTTTACAGCACCGCATTACTCCAGAGAACGAAGAACTTGCTACGAGTAATAAAAACAAGGGTTTTTTTCATCCATGCCATTATAAAGTTGCATATATTCGGAACTGCCATTATTAAGTGCATATTGTCACTGATGCCATTCTCTCAGCAACAAACCTCAGCACTGCCATTCTTTGCAATTTCAGAGGATTTACAAACTAAAATACAACCAAAATACTCAAATGACATGTGGGCCCCTAATGTCATCCTCACACCTTCTTCTTCTTCTTCCTCCTCATCTTCTTCTTCCTCTCTCCACCGCTACTCTCTCCTCCATCGTCGCCGGAGCTCCACCGCGCCGCCACCGGAGCTCACCCCGAGCTCCTCCGCTGTCCTCCTGGAACCCTAGCGCGAGCTCACCGTCGCCATGGCCGCCTCCTCCTCCTCCACTGCCCCCTCCCTCCTCCGGCGGCGGCGGCAATGAGCTCAAGCAGCGGCGGCGGCGCGAGCTCGAATGGACGGTGGCAAGCTCCTTCTTCACGGCGGCGGCGGCGGCGCGAGCTCGACGGCAGCCGCGGCGGGGGAGCTCGAGATGGACGGCGACGAGCTCCTCCTTCGTGGCGGCGACGGCGGCGTGAGCTCGAGATGGACAGCGGCGAGCTCCTCCTTCGGGACGGCGGCGGCGCGAGCTCGACGGCAACAACCGGGCGGGGAGCTCGAGATGGACGGCGGCGGCGGCGGCGGCGGCGGCGAGAGCGAAGCTCGACGGCAGCAGCACAGCGGGGAGCTCCAGATGGACGGCAACGGCGGCGGAGCGAGCTCGACGGTAGCCGCCGCAGCTTGAAGAGAGAGGGGGAAGAATAGGAGGAGGAAGAAGAAGGGATAGAGACTGACATGTGGGCCCAGGTTGTCAGCGTGTATTTCTCTGTATTTCACATGTATTTCGATTTTGTATACTCCGTAAATCTCTCAAAATGCTCAAGAATGGCAGTGCTGAGATTTATTGCTGAGAGAATGGCATCAGTGACAATATGCACTTAATAATGGCAGTTCCGAATATATGCAACTTAATAATGGCATGGATGAAAAAAACCCTAAAAACAAGCAGTATGCATATCTCTTACGGTATTTTCTGCCAAATAGAAAAAAGACTAAAACTTTCCTATTACAAGAACTGCGACTGCAATCTACCAAAATAACATGATTACATGTTCTTTCAAACAGAAAAGCACTTGATGATGGCTCTCCATAGAACAAGCAACAGGTCAAGAGAAAACTCATCTACATCAGCAGCTGCGAAGAAAACTAGCAGACAATGCAAAGACAAACACAGCCGAGGAAAGACCCAGCCACTCTACTCTTTGCTGAATATTAATGTAACTGAGACATACCTATGACCAATCCTTTTGCTGTAATATATCCCCTCAATTGCGGCAAGATGACTTAGGTTATAATTTTAGCACTCATATCGACTGCAAATATTTAAACATCATCCTGATAAGATTGTTGTTTCATTTTTGACAAACAAGCGTTAATCTAAAGAGCTGCACAATAGAGCAGCACAGCGCGCGTAAGCACGCTTCTTGGTTCTAGTCTAATCTAAAAGCGCTTTAAAATAAGATAAACAAGATAGACTACCTTTAAGATTCAATTTAAGAGCATCTTGAAGTCAGTTTAACATTTAGAGCATGTTTGAAATATCCAAACTAAATAAAAAATTGGTTGAGTTAATTTCTAAGCTGCATTTTTATTGATTTTTTGAATATATGCTTTCCAAAGCAGATCTAGTTTGTTTATACCATTTTTAAGAGTTTTTGGAGGTGGCAACATAATATAAAAAATTGGACTCTGTGAGTCCATGCATTTATATTTTTAATTGGCTTAGGCTTAACTACGACCCTATTCTTTTCAGCTTAATAGATTAACGGCTTAACAGCTTAACAACTTATTTACGTTTTAAAAAGACATATGTTTTGAGTTTTTTGAATATATTTTTTGGCTATTTTAAAGGTGGGTACTAACGTTTTAAAAAGTAATTCAAACGAAATGGATCGATCTAAATCTCGAAACTATCTTGTAAAGGTCTTAAAATTCAGTCATTTCAACCGTTCAGCCATTCAAATTAACTAAAAAAACTTGGCCTAAGTTTGGTCTAAGCTTAAACTGAAATAAACATTTTGTTAGCTTGAAGTCAGTAGATTATTTTTTCAGTCCAACCGCTTCGGATATGCTCGTGTGATTAGCCTTCCAAGTATTAAGAAAAGTTCGAGAAGTTAAATTTATGCTGAACAAAACAGAGAGGAGCCACTTTTGTGCGGTCTCGACTCTCATGAATGCCTTTGCCGAGGAGGGGAAAAAATGGGATCGCCTGCGAGCGAGACGGTACAAAATTTCCGTGGCCAATCATTAATCAATCAATCAAGGGCTAATTTTTACCGCACGTGGGTAAAAGGTAACTCCACGACACCCTCGTGGCCTGGGCAGTAATCTCTACTCCTTTAAAGAGGGAGTAGTTCGTGCGTCGGCTCGCCCCTCGCGCCCCCACTCCCGACTCCCGAGCCGATGAGCCGCTCGCCCCCGAGCCGGTGAGTCTCCACTCCGCCCGCCTCTGCAACGGTTCGCCTGCTTCGGCTCCCACGCCCCCACCTCCTTCCCAACCGCCCACGACACGCCACGCGCCCTCACAGCATCACGCGCCCTCCCGCCATCGCCGCTCCTCCTCGCGCCGCCTTCCCCGCCATCGCCTCTCCTCCCGTGCCACAGCATCCACGCAGTTCCCCCCGTCAAGCGCCACCCAGGCAGCACCACCGAGCCGGCCAATCCTGTCTTAAGCACTGCCCGCGCCGCCGAGGCAGCGCCACTCCGGTCGCCGCCTCCTACGGTAAGGCCCCACCTCTCTCTCTCTCTCTCTCTCTCTCTCTCCGTACCACCCCCATGACGCCTGGGGCCTCCGCCTTGAACCGCCCCTGCGCCCTCTCTCCCCCTCACCCCTCTCTCTCTCTCTCTCTCTCTCCTCAGTCTCAAAGATCGAGATCCATCTGCTTAATCATCATGTCCCCAACCGGATGAACACCAAGTCAACACCAAATAGCAATAGATCACACCACAATTCACCAATCAATCCGGTAAAGCTCTTGGAATACAATAAGAGAGAGATTAGAGGTGAGATTTGGGAGAAGCACAATGGAGGTAGGGGAAATCAAAGAGAGAATCGGGGAAGAGAAGCAACAACTTGGGAAGAAGAAGCCGAGGTAGAAGAATGCTCTGCTGCTCGATGCTTCCTCCGCCTCATCCCTCCTCCTTGTAGTGCTACCTTTTGGATACTGGATAAAATTTATCACATAAGGTATATACTAATCAATTTATCAATTTAATTGGTTCAATTTGTTAGGAAAAATTAATTTGATCAGGCTGCAGGAACTTCTACTCATTGAATCTGCATTATTTTCATGGTTTTATTTTTGCCAATGAGTTGTGCCCCGCCATTATAAACATTGTTTTATATCCTTAAATCTGGTGAGTTGTATCTCGATATCTCAACATTCTTTTGAAAAAGAAAGTTTCATTAGCCGCAAAGAGAGGTACCAGAGGGCGCCGCCATCGCTCCTCCCACTGCGGCACCGTCGACCCAGACCTCCCCGCCCACTCTTACCATCACTTGAGTGGCGGAGTGTCTCCCCATCTCCTGCCTCTGCCTTGCTCGACGGGTAAGATTTCAGGATCTTTTGGTCCAGCTTCCTCATGAACAAAAAATTGGAACTATTCACAAGTTGTATGTGAGATGAGGTATCTTTTGAAAATTTCAACGTTTCTATAGACTGCGTAAACTAACTTTTGCTACATAAACCCAGTGATCGACTGATTGGTTTTGTGGATTGAGGTGCCCGTGCAAATATTCAAAAGAAGATGGCATGGTAACAAGTTTGACACTTCAAGGTGCAAATTTCATCCTCCTGTCATTTTTATGTTGTCCCTCCAATCATGGGTTCCTATCCATTATCCGTCTCTAAAGATAATTTTATATGTGATGAATTCCAAATTTTAGGTGTTGTTCATCTACTCATATTATTTCACCTAGGACAAGTAGTTTAGGCTCTGCTTTCTTTCAAATTATAATCGATTATAAGTCGCAACTTAAAATTTGTCATTTTTGTACGGTTATATTTTGAAATATTTTATAGTTATTTTTTGAAACTTTGCACAATTTGTCTCAAAGATCTCAAAAATATTTTTTTCATAATTTTTTTGGCCCTTTAAATCTTCTATAAAACACCATAAGCTTTTCAGATTATAATCTAACCGCCGAAAGAAACACAGCCTTAGTAAAATATTAGAGCAATGCTTACATTATTTGTGTCAATGTTCTAGATTATAAATTATGTCAAAGATTATATTATTTGTGCCAGACTATAATTTGTCCTAGGTAGTGACAAATTCAGTGAGATTTTCAGAAATTATCATGTGCCATTAACATTTTCAGACAAGTGCATCTAAATTACAATGTAATTTTCTTTTAGTTAGTCAATCCAATTCAACCAATGTGCTCAGTTAATTAATTGGGCAAGTGTTTGCTGTGCCTTGATCATCACTGGAGCCAATCCAATTCAATCACTGTCACTGTGCTCGGTTACTTGCTGATTCTTCTTTCTCCTCTCGTTCTTTTTACAGGGGCTATGTCTGCTTAACGATTTGCTGGTGATTGATTACCTAAGCGATTTGGAGGCTTCTTGCAAAGCAGCACGGATCATATCCGTCGAAATATCAGCAACTTCAATTCCGGATGTAAGAAATAAACCTAGCAGCAATAACCAGACTACTGATATTGGTTCAGCTATTAACTTGGGCAAGAAAGACACACCTGCAGCTGTTATTCTGGAGAGAAATATCTCTGAATCACCCAATACACAAGGTTCTAGCAAATTCCAGGAATCAAAGGAAGATAATTTGTCAGATTCACCAGAAAGCATAGAAAATCAACAGGAACACAAATCTGATTCAATTTCTATGAAAGATCAAGGCCAACTCGAGGAGGTAGGTTGTAGAAAATTACACTCATAGTAAATGTGTTCTCTTCCCACACTATAGCATTTTCTTATTGGTCTTTGCCTCCTTGGCAGGCTCAGGGATTGTTAAAGAGTGCTGTAAAAACTGGCCAGTCAAAAGAAGCTAGGTTAGCTCGGCACATTATCTATGTTTATTGGGTGATCGATTGTGGTTTTGTTAAATTTCATCACGGAAATAGGTGAAGCATGGATATGCGCTCATGGGGATTAGTTATACTTTTTTTTGCTATGACAAAGTTACAATGCAATTTTGTTATTATGGTGACTAATCCCATTGTTTAAGGCGACTATCTTGTTATAGGCAGACTATTTTGTTATGCCACTCATGGAATTTTTGATGTTATCCAACTTCTTCCACAGCCGGAGTAGTACCCAAGCGCAATGGCATTTTGCCACTACTTGGTGGTATCAATTATTCTTGGTTTCAGTGTTTTACCTTGTTGGTTAAACTCTGAAATTATTTCTTTAGGTCTACATGTTTAATTGGTTTTTATTTCTCCCGTTGCAACGCACGGGCATATTTGCTAGTATAACTAATAATAAGTACTTCTTTTTTACAAAAATAACGTGCCATTAGCGCATGCGATAGTTCTCCAGATAATAATAACGGGCGTTTGATGGCCTTGAGTATTTCAGCTTTACATAGCGTATCGTTTTATTGCACCAAGATTTAAGAGTCTTTAAAAGAGATTTAAATATTATAAAAATAAAAATATTTTTCATATCTTTAAGAAAATTATTAAAGATTTGAAAAATCATCACAAATTACTGCACTAAATATACTATGTTAAAATGTTACTACCTCCAATCACAAAACAAGTCGCCGCTGATTTTTGAACACGTCTTTTACCATTCGTCTTATTCAAAAATCTAGTGCAAACATGCGTAAATATAAATCATGCTTAAAGTACATGTAATGATAAAACAAATCAAATCAAAATAAATGATAAATTACATAGTTTTTTAAATAAGACGAATGATCAAAAGCGTGATCAAAAGTCAACAACGACTTATTTTTATAACCGAAGAGAGTATTACAGTAAAACACTCAGCTAAAAATAACAAGTGCAGTGTATCTCCGGGGGCGTGAGACGGGACGGCGGGGGTGTGATGTGATATGTCGCCCTTCATCTTTAATTTCCTGGAAATTTCGCCGCCACGTCACCCGCCGGAAAACGACCGGCCTCGCTCGCTTTGGAGGGGGTAGGGCAGCGCTGACGTCACGCAATCATGTGTTGCACACGTGCCTCACCACTGCCTCTGCTTCACTGCTTATTCCCTTTTCCTCCTTTCGGGAGAGCTTCTCACTCGATGGGTTTTCGATCGGCGGATACGAGCGTCTATTTGGTTGAGTGGAAAATCAAGAGACTTGTTGAAAGAGATATGAAAAGATTTTAAAAAAAATGTTAAAAGATATCTTTTAGATCTTTGAGTAAAAACCTCACAAAGCTCTTAGAAAGTTATTATAGAATGTTACACCGAGTAGTCTGAATAAAAATAACTAATTTCGATCCAACTGAACGGAACCGAACCTAATTGCAAACCAAAGAGGGGCTCGGTGCTCCTCTAAAACTCTTTCGTACTTTATGCTGCACCGTAAAAAATTCGTCTCCATCAACAACTCCTCCATCTAAAAAGTCAGAGCTACAATGTTTTGTGGCGTATGCTAAGATGCTCTAATTTTTTATTTGTTTTTCTTTTGCCACGCTCGATCCCTCCAGGATCCGCGGGTGCTTCCTCTAGGTACTTAAGAGCATATCCAATGCTATTCCTATTCTGATCTTATCTTAGCACTATTCATAGCCTATTCAACATTTCTTCTACACAATCTCTAAATTTCCCATCTCTTATACTTTACTCTCAACCCTACTGTTATATTATTGGATCCAACGTCACTTATTGCAATACCTAGGTAGCTATGAAGATTGTCTTGCATTGGATAGAAGGGACTTTTTACATAGATGCTTAATGAGTGGCAATTCCTCCCTTTTGAACATCTGGATACCAGCATCTTTGTATTGTAGTAGCAGCCCGCGCGAGCCCCTGGCACGCCCAGCACGGGAGGGGAAAAAGCAATAAAACGCGGCGGCGGCAGAGATCGAATCATGGGCGGTGGTGAGAGTTGGCTCGGCAATTAGCTAGCCAAGCCAAGCACCAGACCGTTGACAACAAAGGCGAAAAAATTATTTTATAGGTAAACAAACTAATGAACGGTTGGATCTCCCTGCCGCACGCTATCGGACGGCTGCGCGTGACGGGGCGACGTGGGCTGTGCGGGGCAGAGAAGCGTCACGTGGCCAGGTGGGGTGCCCTCGACCCGGCTATGTACTTTTTATAGATACATAATCACTCCCTCGCATGATATCCGAGTTTTCTTTAGAGTTGATCTGATTTATTGATCATCTTAATTACTTGCTCGTAAACAAGAATTCGAGAATTTTCTCGCGCAGCTTGGAGAGTTCCGCCAGCTTCTTTTGAATAGTCTTTTAAGCTCTAACACACGTCTTACGTTAAATAACGATAATAATAAATAAATAAATAAATAAAGTGCGAACTGAGATAAACAAACAACTGCATGACATAAGATTTTGGCCTTTTCAGCTTATATTCAACTATAATCTGTAATAGGAACTTCCTTTCTACAAGCCAAAGAGTCAAAACACGTTTGGCACTCTGGGCATCCTCCATGTATTTCCATCGTCAAAGTAGTACCCCCTTTTTCTGCAGGAATCTTAGGCCCAGTTCTTCTCAAATTTATCACTAACGCGAACGCGAACACGAACTTTATCTACGTTTTGAAAACACATATGCTTTGAGTTTTTTGAGTTCTTTTTTCGCTGTTTTGAAAGTGGGTCCTAACACTTTAAAAAACAAGTCAAACGAAATATATCCGAATCTCGAGACTATCTCGAAAAACTCTTGAAATTCAATCATTTTCAGCCGTTCAATTGTTCAGATCAGCTCAAAAGAACAGAGCCTTACAGTCGAGATATGCAATGAAAAGGAATTCCACGTAGATAGACAGCCACGGTCTACATCACTAACCAAACAGCTTTAGCAATGAAAGCTCGCTCGCTCCTGATCACGTGTGCCTGATCAGCTCGCAGCAGCTCGATATTTTTCTTCGGCCCTCCCTCCCTAGCTACCTACCCTAGTTATTAATTAGCTTAGCTAAATGAAGACATGCACCCAGCAGGGGTGATCACCGGTTTGGATTAGGGCTTGACAGTGACCAGCCAGTGGCTAACAACACATTAATTCATTGATTGATGCGTGCACACCCTAATTAGCCCGAGCAAAAATATCAGCGAGAGGTGTGAGGGCGAGAGCCCAATCACAACGGATAAGATCTGTTACGTCTGCCTCCGGCGCAGCGGCACGACGCTGACGTGGACAGGAGCCTGCCTGCCGGAGTGTATATATATCCGCATGTTCATTACGTACGTATAGTATAGTATGTACTCATGCGCGTAGTCGGTTGATGGCTACGTAGGTGGTCTAATTCGTCACTAAGGCCCCGTTCTTTTCAGCTTAACAGCTTAACGGGTTAACAATTTAATGACTTATTTACGTTTTGAAAATACATATGCTTTAAGTTTTTTTAGTTAATTTTTTCGCTTTTTTTTAAGGTGGATCCTAACGCTTAAAAAAGCAAGTCAAATGAAATGAATCCGAATCTCGAGACTAACTAGAGAAGCTCTCAAAGTTCAGTCATTTCAGCCGTTCAGATCACCTAAAAAAAGGCCCTAAGTGTGTTTTGTGTTAAGTGTATCGTACACTTTTGCTCAATGTAAAGTCGTAGATAACAAATCCCTAACATAGCTTAGAAGTCGATTGATGGTTCCTCCAATTCATGGAAAAGGCTAAGAAACTTGTATCGGAACTATTCTGGGACATGATCTCGATATCTATCTCTCTTTCTCTTTTCTATCTAAGCAAAAAAACTACGTTCGAGTTTTTATACCCATCTGATTTGATATTGGTAGAGCTAAAATTAATTCTCATTTATATTCTTTTGCACCATATAGCTAGTTCCGTCTATGTTAAGCGAACGAAGGTGTGGGGAGTATGTTCTTAGTGCCTATTTGCTTAAATTTATTGTCTCATCTACTTATCTTTAGTTTTGAAAGCACACATGTTTTGTTATTTTTATCCTATTTTTAGTCTTAAAAGCGTATATCAAATCTTTAAAAAACAATTCAATAAACCACTTTGGGAAGCTCTTGAAGTTATTAGCAAAATAAGAAGTGAGAAGAACAACCATTTATGGGGAGAGAGAAGAGAGGAGGAGAAATAGTAGGTGATACAGGTGGCCAAATCCATGACGAGGTAGGTGATACATTACTATGGGTGCAAACAGTTCAGATTCAGGCAGATACTGTTTGTCCCATATGCTAACCCATATTTTTTTATATACAAATAAGTTGAATACGGATCCGAATCCGGATGATTCGGGATGCAAATACAGGATGAATACGGATCAGTCTGGGCTCGAGCTAGGATAGACAATCGGATATATCATATACATAAAAAATAGCACATGATATAATTATTTACTATTATAGCAATACCAATTAAGCTTCCGTGCTTAATAAAAAGTTAATGATATGTTAATATGAATAAACATTAGCTATGACCCACAAGTTCCAAACAAATATATCTCATATAAAATATTTATATTTTCGGCTATGTTATCGAATATTTATTTTTCTAATTCACATTGATATCTTTTTAATCTTTGTCTTGGATATATGCATACGAATCGGATACGGATCGGATATTGTTCTTTTCATATTCTAATCTATATATTTTTTAGATAGATGGATTCGAATCCGGATATAACCAGATACTGTATCATTTTTTCGGATCGAATCTGATTATTCGGACTTTGAATCAGACGTGAATTTCCCGTTCCGTTCGCACCGCTGTGCAGGACACACCAAATACGTCGCTGGACATTGACAAGATGAACATCCGGCCAGCTGAAAGTGCTTTTCACCAAACAACGTTTGGAAGGGAGAGAAAATTTGAAGGGGGTTTTCTTGTTCCGAAGAAATCTCTTTACAGGTGTATAAAAAATTGCAGACTTGCAGTACACCCAAGCACAAGGAGAACCTTAAGATTAAAAAAAATGGTTACAGTCATCCACGTCATAGAGAAAACAAAATAACATTTCCGCAACACCGCAATCAAAACACATGAGGCTGCATTGCCTTGTGGCCATTGATTTTGATGCTGCGCCCAAAATGGGAAAAAATAGAATATGACAGGGAGAGGGAGGAAGTGGAAGATGACAAATAGCACATACAAGGCCTACAGGCCCACTCCCCTAGTCCCCTGCTGTTGTAATAATCAATTAAGATGAGAGTATCAGGTTAGGAGTCTAGGATTGTATCAGTAGATTCTTCTCTTTAAAAATCTGAACTTTCAGCTAGACATCCGAGCTCAGAAATCGGAAAAGAATCTGTCATTGCCTTTCCAGTCAAATTAAAATACTAATCTGCCGTGCAAAATTTACCTTTTTTTTTTCAAGCCAGATGCTCTAGCATTTTTGTAGCCGTCTTCTGAAATTCTCGAAATCAATTTCGGGCTTTCCAAGACCCCTCATCTCAAAATCAATCAGCCTCTCTAAGCTCACTTATCAAGAATGCATAATTTTTTTTTTCTATCATACAATAACTTTTCAACTAAAAACAGCAGCTGGAAAAAAAAAAGCTGGAAAGAACCGTGTAGAACAAAAGCCTGTTCTGAACGAGGAAATTCTAATTTTCTTGGCTGCTTCACGAGTAGGATCCTAGAGTTCCAAAAGGCATGCAAGTATGAAGACATTTTAGGACGTGTTTGTAAGCAATGCATTTTTATAGTTTTTAGATAATATCATGATTTCTGATAATACCATGTTATTTTATACCATGAGGTGTTTGTTAGCCATGTAAAATACTTTGTTTTGAAAACTATGGTTTGGGCAAAACCATGATATTTTTTTAGTATTGAAAACTCCAATCTAAACTAAAGTTTTTATTTCTCTTCCTTACTTATAGTCAATACTTTGGTAAAAAACTTTACAACCAAATAATTCGTAGTTCTAAGAAATACCATGGTTTCATTGAGATTTGGTCAATTAGCAAAACATAGTATTGCAAGACTATGGTTTTAAAAAAACTTTCTTTCCATACATGGCCTTACATTTGGCTTTGTGTTTAACCATGGCTTGAGTGGAGTTTTCTCTAAAAGCGGTGTGTTTTGACTTTTATCTGTACTTGGCCTTCGTCTTCGTCCTCGTTCCTTGCACAAGCTTGCTTTAGGCCTTGTTCTTTTCAAAGCATCTATCAATTGCGTTGGACATCAGAATGAATTTGAGAGCCCTCAAAATGAGGACTAAATATTATAAAAATAATAATTGAAAAATAGTTTTAGGATCTTTGGATTGACTACTAAAAGTCATGAAAAATTCGTTACAAATTATCATAACATATATACTATATAAAAATAACAAAATTTGCTACAGTAATGCGCAATGGTACGATACGCTAGGCTTCCCTGCTGCTCGTTTTGACTGCCCAGCTCTCCATTTCATTGCTCGCGTGGTTTGGGAAACTGAAACCTTCATTTAATGAAGAGCGCAAATCTTGTGAACACTTCAGTTTTGCTACCCGCAGAGGAACTGAAAATTTTGTTTACACGGAGGAAAGTAATTTCTTATTCGTTGTAATGATAGTATTAAAACGGAGAAGAGCGTTATGGGCTTATGGCCTCAGACCCTTTAATGGTTTGATTGGGTTTATGCCATGTTTGAGAGATCACGATACGGCAAGTCGGCATGTCCATAACTGAAGAAAAGGATCCATCGATTCATCCAATATCTTCTGCAAAATACTACATCAAGCAGGGAGCAACTGTATCATATTATGCACTCTGTCAGTAACTACGCTGCAATAAATGGTCGGGTGACCCCAATCCCACGTCATATTAACTAGAAAGTGTATCTGTATAAACTTTTCTCTACAAACATAAGCTTCTACGTCAAAAACTCTATACACCTTTCAATTCCAGGAACAAAACAAATTTAACAAGACAAAAACAAAAACAAAAAAAGCCCGCAGCATGGTATCAGAAGAACATCATCTGTTTTCTGTCAATAATGTGACCATGTTTCCTCATTTGACGGACCATTTGTAAGCCATCCAATTCCCAATCTGTCATTGAATCGAGGTATATAAGCTGCAAACGTATCACCTGTTATAACCCGCCAGAAAGACCCAAAGATTTTCTCAGATTGTATTAACAAAGTAAATGGGCTATATGTAAGTAAGGGAACCAACCAGTCAATCACTATGCATCTGCACTTCTACCACCTCTCTTGCTAACTAGTTCACAGAGTCTGCACGGCAGCGTGTCAAGGCTCAATTCCCGTGCCCTGCCAAAATTGCCCAGGACACCGCACCTCCTCCATGCATGGTACTCCGCATAGGCTACAGGATCATTTGCAACTGTTTTCACATATGATGCAAGCTCTTTAATAGAGCTGAATTTGGAGGCATCTATGATAGAATTGGGTGGAATGAAATCCCAGACATTGGGTGCCCCAAAGTATATGGGCACTGAACCTGCCTCGAGAGCATAGAACAACTTCTCTGTCACATAACTCTCTGTCTTGGTGTTCTCAATTGCAAGAACAAACTTGTAATGTGACATTGCACAGTGTAGGTGATCCCACCAATGTGGTGCTCCATTATCACTGGTTGAGCAAACTGGATACATGGATAGCGCCATGTCAGGACCACCAACATTGTTCAAACACCTCCCAAAGGAGTGATGTGGTACCAATGAGAGAAAATCTTTTGCAACCTTGTCTCTATGAGGAAGACACCTTGAAGATGACCAATAAATAAGTGCATCCTAATACAAAAGAGAGGGTAAGCAGTTAGATAATTAAAAAAGATTAAAGAACATATCTTATTACAGCAGAATTGATTATCTGATAGAGTGCACTCCTAATGCGGAAACACTCATGCACAATTCCATTTTTCTGACAGGTAAAGCATAAATTTCTGTGTCCTGTGATTTGTTTTCTTTTGGCAATTCTTGGCATCATCCACCATATGAATATTCAGGCTTGCCATGTAAAGGTGGAAAAAATGAACAAATCTAGCTAGGATGGAAAGTTAAAAATCACTACCTAGATGAGACTAGTAAACATTTGCCTTGAGCTTTGATATAATTAGGCTAAGGAATCAAGGCTATGCAGGTTTTGGACTTACATTTCTCTTTTCAGTTGACACATGGTAACTTCTGCTAGTGTGGAATGATTTTCCAGCATATGTTACTTGCACGTCATCTTCAGCATGATAACCTATGAAAATGTCCTCAAAACCAGTTGGCTTCCTACTAGCCTCCAGATCCAGATAAACACGAAGAGGCAGACCTTTCATTCTCTGCAAAATATGTTGCAAAAATATTTTAAACTTGAGATTCAAAACTGTCAATATATTCAGTCAAGACCCATGTAAAAAAATTCAAGTGAGAATGAAATAAAGTAATAGTGCATATTGGTTACTCAAAAAGACAAATGCTGTTCGATTCCACAAATAAGTTGTTGCCCGAATGCATTGCTGTAGTCTCATTCAGTTTATGACCCAATTGAAACTACCATATCAACCAACATACCATTGGTAGTCCCAGAAAAACGCTAATGATAAAAGTGCCATATGGGGTCCATAAAAGCTACCAAAGCAATATGCATTCTACAAAAATCAAAATCAAAAACAGGCCCAATGCACAAGAGTATTCCTCCAATTTACACTTACAGCTCCCAAATAATATGCAAAACATTTTTCCAAACACCATTATCTTTCTCGTTGATGTTAAGCCAGGAGATTTCTATCTACATCATGTGTGCCTGATTAAAAAACCTCTATTGATTATGTGTTGCTGTGTTGCATGGTACTAGAGTTGAGAAAACCTTAATTCATTAATCTGCTTCTGAGCTAGCATAGTATCTATTATTTCCCTCAGTTCCACGCTTTCAGTTAATACTTAATACAACCTTAAAAAGAAATAACCAAAAGTCCAAAACTCACCAATACAAACAAAAGCGACTCGTGATATTTCACCGATTTTCTCCAACAAACAAAGCAATCCCTAACCTTTATGAAAACTGAGATAACGAATACAGCTCTCATCTCAATAAGGGGAGATTAGGAACACAAACATTTGAACCAAATCTTCTACTAGCTAGTTGAAAACATCAAGTGCAAACAAACACAGTGAAAAACCATGAGCTCCATCACTTCAAAAGCATTCTATTCTATCACAAACAGATAATAAGCACAAGCTACTGCACTAATTTGCACCAGCACAATTTCTCTGTCCAGCAGTTCCTCCTCCCCCAATCAAAATCCCAACTTTGCATCGATGCCATCATTTTGCCAATCCGTCGATTTTCACCGCACAACCGTTACCAGGAAAGTCTTATAATTTCTCGCCAATTTGATAGTTCTGAGTTGTCTAACTACTCGTCGACATCAAATCAGTTCATCCTAGACAGCCAAATCGAAACAAATTTGTCATGTAAAAAAAAAAAAATCCCATTATCACGTTAGAAAGAGGGAAAGAACTGCTGTACCTGCTGAGGCGGCGTGGCGCCCTCGAATAGCAGCGCGTCGGGGCGGTCGACGGCGGCGGCGGACTTGCTCCACACGCAGCTGACGCCGCAGCGGCAGGTGTACACCCCGTCGAGCGCGTCGGGGATCCAAGTCCACCCCTTAACGAGGACCCCCACGTGCCGCGTCCTCAGGTCCTCGCACCTCGCGCCGCCCCAACCCGCGCCGCCGGTGATGGAGCGCGCGCCGGCCGTCGCGTTAGCGCCGGGCAGCGCGGCTAGCTTGGCGCGGATGCGGGGGCACCCGAAGGCGGCGTCCCAATCGCCGAAGGCCGCCAGGAGAGAGGTGAAGGGGGAGCGCTCTCGGGAGCCCACGGAGTCGAGCGCTGTCGCGACGCTGGCGACGAGGGGCGCGGGGGTGGCGAAGGAGGAGGAGATGGACGGGAGCTCGAAGTAGCCGGAGAGGAGCAGGAGGAGGATGGCGGCGGAGGCGAGCATCGGTGCCACGTAGTTGATGCGCTTCGGGATGAGCATCGGGGTGGCTCCCGGGAGGAAGCTTCTAGAAGCTTCCCCTCGCCGGAGCGCGAGATCTCCGAGCCACAGGGGGAAGGAAGGAGGGAGAACCGGAGAAGCACGAGGAGATCGGCGGAGGGGTCTTTTTGCAAATTTGGTGGGGAGTTTGGGCAATTGGCCTTTGGACCTTTGGAGTTTCAGTGTCGACTTTTCTCCCGTGTTTGTATATTTACGGTTAGGCCCTTGGAAATGAGGTATTTACAGAAAGAAGGATCGTGGTGAGTAGACAAGTGGTGGTCCACGGCGGTTGTTGACCATATACACTAGGACCAAATTCCTATTTAGAAACTTCAATATATTTTCAAAATGGTAGTTTCATCCATGACGTTAAGCTTGATTTTCTTACTGCTTTGCTCAAACGCAAGTGTCTACGTTTGGCAATTTTGCTTCCTCACTAGATCTGCCTCTACTAATATTGTCTTCTCTATCTTCTACCACCGTTGCCACGGTTGTCGTTGTGAGTTTAGGGTTAAAGTTAGGGTTCAGGGAGGTCCCCTTGCCCCCAGTTTTTTAGGGAAGCCGAGGTAGCTGTGGCCCATCTATAGGGAGGGTGGGGATGCCGAGGCAGTACTGCCACAACTGGAGCCGTCGCGAGGTACATGTTGAAGACTATCGCGGAACCGTGGTGGGCAGATCAACACATGAAGGCCAAATTGAGGTGAGCATGGGTTGGCATGGTGATGGGAGAACAAGGACCAGTGTAGTAAGGCGACGAAGGCATTGGCTCTAGCAACATCAGAGGTGTTTGGAGCAGCCCAGAGGATGAGGGGGAGGGTGTCACCAAAGAAGAAGAGAGAGGAGGGGCGACAAGCATCTAGTTGAAAAGGAGGCAGTGGGGAGAATGAAGCAGCAGTGGATGACTGCGTTTTTATGAAAATGTAGTCGCCTATGGGAAAAACGGTCCCATTTTTTGGATGGATTGCATCCACGCCTATCTTTGAACTACCATATAATTTTTTAAACTTTATAATCACATGGATGCAATTAATTCCTTTCTTAGAGGGAAATGATACTTTAAGAAGAAATATTGCCCGGAACTCAAAAGCTTTATGTATGTGTATGTTCTAATTAATCTAAGAGCGTAACCTAGGACCGTCAAAACATTTGAGAAAAAAAATATGATTTAGGTGCCTCTCCTCGAACTTTAATTATATGGAGAGAAAAAAAAAGATATAAGTTCCTTGGTAGGTAGGAAGGAGTTTAGGTGTATGATCGATTAGACGGGCAAAGGTTGAATAGTTGCCAAATCAAAACTTTCGCTTTTTTTATTAAAGAATTATTTCTATCTTAAAATTTCTAGAAAACATTGAAAACAATTATTAACTCACAATAGAACAAATTATCCCTTCTCATAAAAAAAAATTCAACAACAGATTTGCTGGCAATGTGAGTTCGCAACACGCATGGTAGGGAAAAATAATTTTGGAAACTATAGTTACTAAAAAAAGCATGGATGCTGTAAAAATTATGAAGTCTTTGTAGGATTGGATAAATATTTTGGATCTAAATAAAGTATTCTCATTATTATCTAGTCTTTTATATTTGTATAAAATCAATAAATAATTTTAAAATTCTACAAAACAGGTATTAAGATAAGAAACAGTAGCTTTTTTAGGATTACCTAGTGCTAGCATTATGAAATAGTTTCTTTAGTTGATATGCTATTTTTATTATTTGAATTATATTCTTTTAGTTTTGTTTGTTAATTTTCCGTAAATAATTAGGGACTACGTAATACAACCACATAACATCCACATATATATTTGAGTCATTCTACAAATAATTTCAAAGGTTTTGGAGTAGGTTTGCTATTTTTATTTTTGAATTTAAAATATTCCATTTTTTATTTTATATAAACCATCAGGGATAAGATAATACACGACAACAATTATTTTGATACACAATATGCTCGGGCCATCCGACTAAAGTCTACATAGATTTTGGAGGTTTATATTAATTTTTTTGTTTAGTTTATTTTTCCCCTCTGCAAATTCGTTCTTCATTCGAAAAAAGGGTAATTTGTCCGGTTACAGTGCTGAGAGTTTAGCTTGTTGAAAGGCCCTTGACAAATGGGCCAAGGGCAAAAACCTGAGTAGTTTATTATCTTGGAGCAACCACCATGCATATTCTAGAGCGTTGAAAGCATGTCAATTTTCATAATCCTAGAGGATGATAGACCCACCAATAGGGTTGAATGGGTTGATTCCAGACTTAGATTTTGTCCACATAGTTATATATTATTTGCATTTTCTCGTGGAGCTAAGTTGGTTTTTTACACCAGTATCGTGGTTTAAGATTTTGAGGTTGACTCACGCTCCCCTCACCTCATTTAGGAGGTTTTATGAGTGTGTCATTTATAGAGTTTGCTTACAGAAGATATGTCACTATAAAATTATAACTACTTCTCATGCCATTGCATTTTGTAGCGAACATGCCATTATGATTTCCTCATTTCCTTCCTCTCTCATTCTTACCTATCCTCTTCTTCCATTGGTGAGTGACTCCCTCGTCTCTCTCTCTCTCTCTCTCTCTCTACTTTGACCCCCTTGTGATGCTCTGCATTGCGCGATGCCTCCTCACTGCCATGCTCGTCGAAGAAGCTAGGGAGGGAACGAGGAAGAAGAAGATGGAGGGAGAACCAAAGATAAGGGATTAGTTTGGTCATTTTAGGATTGTAATGGCATGTTAGTAGCGTTTCCCACTTTATAGTGGTATGAGTGGTATTTCTGATTTAGTGGCCGGAAAACTTTGCAAATAATATCATAAACTTTGCAAATAATATCATTTAGAGGACAAGCATATTTTGGGATGTTTTGTTCTTGAACTCTTATTTTCATTGCACTTTTTTCAATCTTCTTTGAAATCCTGACAACGTTTGTGCCACCTTGGAGAGCTCATTCAACGTGACCCCAAACCTGGAATTAGAAAGACCAACTTTTTTTTTTGAGAGAGAACAAAGATCAACATTTGGTGCTGCTGAAAAAAGGCGAGTCTGAATACGTTCCCGGTTCCGGGCCTCTCGGTAACCTGTAGAACATCTTGAGGAGTCCAACCCTGCAAGTGGCATCTGCTTTCAGAGCTTCAGTCCTTTCAGCAGCACACCCACTGGTCGTCGATGTTTATCAGTTTTGTTCGTCAATCTTTTTTTTTCTGAATCAAAGGCAGAAGCACTACCGATTCATTAAAAAAGAAAAGCATTGTACACTATACAAGAGAGATAGGGGAGGGAAAAGAAGAGAGAGGGAGGGAAAGGAAGAGGAGCACAGGCTAAGTGAAACGACTACTCGCCATGTCTCTAGGCAGCACACCCCCAAACGAGAATATCCTTCCTAATTATGGGCACTAGTTGTTTGTCAATCTCGGCACCAAACATCTCGTTGCGACAGATTGCATTGCGATGACGCACTGAGGATTGCCCCTCACTCCCCCAGGCTTATGGATTCGCTAGCCTGGCCATGCCCGCTGCAAGGGCCAGCTGCCCTTGACTGAAACTCGGAACTTATTCACAGTATATATTTTGTACTATAATTATCGCCCATACTGAGCATGTAATTCTTCAGTTTGAGGTGCACATCTCTGTATGATTGATGGAGGATTGTAAGGGCATGACAATATCTTACTGCATCTGGTAGCAGGTTTGCACAGGATCTGCCCCATGCTAGTGTCAACTTGTTTATCTCAATCTTGAGTGCCATTTGGGTATGTGGAGAGGCAGATAGCACATGATGTCCCGGACTACCTGTTCATGCTCCAGGATTATAAAATCATTCACAAAGTAGCTTCACCGAGATTGACTGAAGTATCATGCTGTGACATATGAATATCATAGTCATATGATAGCATCTCATGCCCAGGCTTGTTCCTTCCTGCAAGAACAAGTAATTAAATGAGAGAGGCAGTACACACCATTTCAGACTTGCTGTAGGAGAGACCAGATGGCATGTGTTTCGTGTCACGCATGATAAGTCAGTCAGCAGCTAATTCCTCGACCCTTGACCTTGTATCAGTGAGCAGCTGATTCCCAAGACGTGATCAACACATTTGTTGGAGGTTATAGAAAAATGGCAGAAATATGTTCATCAGCAAACAATAGCAACAAGCGCATATCATCAGACTGTGCAAAAGCCTCAGCCTTACTATTATTGATGTTTTTTCTTCAGAACTATACTCCCTCCATATCAAAATGTTTGTCACTTTTAACTTTTGAACAAACATTTGACCATTCGTCTTATTAAAAAAATTAGCACAAATATATAAAAAAATAAGTCATACTTAAAATATATTCAGTGATAAAACAAGTCGCAACAAAATAAATGACATTTACATAATTTTTTTAAATAAGACGAATGATCAAACGTTTATTCAAAAGTCAGAAGTGACAAACATTTTGATACAGAGGGAGTAGCATGTATTAGATGCTTTGCTGAGCAGTAGTAGGCTAGTAGCATGACACCTCCAGCAACGGTGGAGCATAAAGACATGCCCTGGTTTATTTTATTACATATTTTTAAAAAAAGCAAAAGGTCAACAGCTTCAAGCACCACTTTACCATCTGCAAATTGATTAAATGGAGATGCTCCGCTCACCAGACGCCACCATTAGTTGCTACCTCACACAATCATCATAGCACAAGCAGTGTGCAGGCAGAGATCATACCGGGATGAAGAAAGCTCAATGAACTAGAAATAGCAGTTTACCAGTACAAAAAAGGATACAAGGAGTAAGGTTCAGCAAAATATTCCCGGTCAATTACAATGTCAAGAAGAACGAAGTTGGTATATTCTACAATGGACGGGACTGCGGGAGCATTGCTTCAAGATCAGGTCCGCTGCATCTGAAACCACAGGCCAAGATGATCTGCATTCTACTTCTCCCCATTCTTACGAGCACTTGAGCAGTGCTCCGAGGGCAAAATCGTGAATGAGCAGGAGCCCTCAGAAGGGTCTCCCGAAAATCCGTCGAATGGCCCGAAACTGAAGTTGAAGGAACCAAAGTTCGCCGTAGAAAGGAAGTCATCGCTGCAGGCGTCGAGCCCTTTGACATCGAGCGCATCGTTGTTTCCCGAGGAGCTACCCCACATGAAGGTACCCATGGAACTTGTAGCTTTCGCTGGTTCCTGCGAGCATCCGTATAGAAAACTGTAAAAAAAAGTATGTAGGATAGAGTGTCTGTTGGAGAGAAATTTTTTAGAGTGTAGTGTAAAATGTGAAGGAATTTTAGAAGGATGAATAGTATGCAGTGAATAGTGTTATAGAGTGTGCATTTAGAGCTTTGGAACGCCATGATGGCTTCCTGACGGACCGACCTGGTCTGAAGCCTTGGGCTCCTCTGCCGGCAAAGCTGGTGTGTGGCCTTGGAACAGCGCCACATGCGCGAACAGCTTGTCTTTCCTCGAGAAGCTTGTCCCACAGGAGCACAGCCACTTGTCCCGGCCACAATGCTTCTCATGGGTCTTGAGATCAGCCATGACAGAGAACTTCTTGGTGTGGCACCGGCTGCAGGTGTAGCTCTTCTCGCAGTGGCTCCGCTTGTAGTGGTTCTTCACGCAGAGGATCGTCTTGAGTGGCTGGAAGTTCTTGTGCAGCTTGTTGCGCTTGCAACCGGCAAATGGACATGAGTACCTCTTCACAAGGGCATGCTCGGTGCTTGCATCCCTAGGTGGTCTGGCCAGTGCAGCAGGGCTCTTGTACTCATCGCCATGCCCTCTCATGTGCATCCGCAGGTTTGCATCCCTCTTGAAACCCTTGCCACAAATGGAGCAGAAGTGGGTGTGGGGAGCCAAAATCTCATCTTTCTCCAGCTGCAAGAGTTCATATGAGCCTGGTGGTAGGTTCTCCCCATCCATACCAGTATCGCCACCTTCATCGCCATCCTTTGCATCCTGCTCCTCAACAAGAACACTGTCCATGTCAGTGCCTTCTGCAGCGCCATCAGTCAGCCCCTTGAAAAGTTCCTCATAGTCAGGGCTGCCCATTTCCTCCTTGGTCTCCTCAGAAACTGCTGCATTAGGAGCCGGGCTTGAGCTTGAGCCAACAACATTAGCGATCTGCCCAGCAGGCGGGTGGCTCAAAAAGGACGAGTTCTTCAATGATGGGAGAAGGCTCCCAGCAGTAGAGATGAGCTGAATTATGAGGCATGTTAGGTCTGCATTGACAAGCTGTTGCTGCTGCGCGAGCGCCCCTCGTTGGGCTGATAATTGGCCACCATTGTTGATCATTGAACGGATAACATCCTTTACTTGCCGGATTTTCTCCTCGATAAAGGTGAGGTTGTCGAGCATCGTACCTGGGTTCCAATCCATATGTGGTATGCTAGTGGATGCTGCGGCATCAAACGGTGAGGTGAATGGAGGGAATGGCTGCTGGCTTCCCATGCCAAGGAGAGGATTCTCTGAACTGAACTGGTAGTGCAGAGGATTGGAACTGAGATTTGCAGATTGCTCAAAGATGGGATTCTGGTTGCGATCCATTGTCGAATTCTAAAGGATCACCTGTTTGGAATCACAAAGACGATCTAGTCTGCTTACACATTAAAAAAAAGCAGCATCAAAATCTGGAGATGTGAACATTTGATTACAGGTATTTAAGTGGATAAATACACACCACATAAAGATTTAAACATGATTGTTTGGTTGATGGATACAGAATGTATGAATGCCACATAAAGATTTAAACAAAACACAGAAGATTAAAAAGAGACATTAGTTAAAATTGTTGTAAGCTTAAAAAATAGATTAGTTAAAAAAAACATTAGTTACTACTACAACCTTTTTTAAGAGGGCAAGACTTGCTAACCTTGCAGATGGAGATAGACCAATCTCTTCTTCTCTAAAGCAACAAATCAGCGATTTCACTGCACACACTTTGCTAAACTTCCGAAAGTTCATAAACCAGTAAAGGATCTAATGAATATAATCAGATTGTCAAAAGGTGTAGTTTGAATGAAAGAATCAAACCGCAGATTAAAGAAACAAAATATGCACCTTTATTACTTGCAATACAAAATTTGATCGTACAAAATGTTTTGCTTAAAGAGCAGAGCCAAGGAAGACCCTACTACCCCAGTTCCAATTACTACCAACATCAAAATTAGTACAGCATTACAGCATATATTCATTACACAAGTTCCGGAGAAAGGTGTTGCTTTCAAGTTTCAACTCGATCCTTTATAGATAAAAATGAACAACTTAGCAGCCAAATTACAGTGTAACAGTGTTTTACCAATTACCGCGAACCATTTCATATACAAATGAGCTTCTTTCTACTAGTAATGGATGGGATTTTTATGTAACAATAAGCTGATCACAAAAATGAAAAATCCATGCTGATCTGTACAGAAACCGTGGTGGAATCATTAACAGAACTAAAAGGAAAAGGCCCTTAATCCAATAACACTCTGACCTGACCCCTGATCCAACCCCCCGCCCCCTCTTCTGTCCTCCCAAGTCCCAAGATATAAAAAAACAGGGAGAAAGAACAACCTTTCCAACCATAATAAGGTAGAGCTCAAGAAACCCGAAAGTCACGAAATCACCTCAAGCTCCTACCAAATCTAAAATCTGCTAGTGACATACCCAGGTAGATGGAGCAGGGGGAGGCGCCCATCGCCACGCCTCGTCCCCTCGCCAAGAACAGCGGGGTGGTTGCAGAGGCTCTCGAGGAGGAGGAAGGAGGGGAAGGAAGGAACCAAGAAACGGGGCTAGGCTGGTGACGGATGGGCAGTGGTCAAAATAATGGAGGGAGCCCTCGATTCCAAGATCGAGATCAGGATCGGTTAGTTTAGTCAGTGGCGCCAGTAAATAATCGCGAGGGGAAATGTTTGATTAATGAATGGATTTCTGCGCCTCTCCAGTCTCGATCCGGCCCTGCTGGCTCGCTGTATGTGTTGTTTGACCTCTCTCTGATTGATTGGCCTGATTTTGTTTTCTCTCGCTCGGTAGAAAAAAATAAGCAGAAAGTCTATGTAACAGTCGACTGAAATTTTTCTTTTTTTAAGTCGTTCTGTAAGCCGTCCGATGCTGGCGTGTTGCGATTCGCGCTCGGCGGGCGTGGGTAGTCGCGTTTTCGGGCAGACCCGCAATGCAACGTCTTGTCTGAATTTTTTTATATCCTCGATCCGCGCGCCCATGTTGCTGTCTTGAGAGGAAAGCGAGACCGAAGAGGGAGAGGGAGGGCAGAGTCATCGACTTTTTCGCCGTGGTGATGTTCGTTGGCGATCGGAGGAGCTCGTCGCAGGGGATCTTCCTTGGTGACGGAGGGAGCTCGTAGCCGTTTTGCTGAGCTCGTCGGCGGTGATCTTCTCAGGCCAAACCGTCGCATCGAAGTGAGTAACTTCAACTAGGGTTTTCATCTTCTCAGACGAACCGATGCATGTTCTGGGGGTATAGTTCCGCGTTGGGGTCTTCACCATTTTGAATCTGTTTATGTAGATTTATATGTTGAGGGGTTTTGGGGTCAGGTATGGGGGAGGTGTTGAAAGGGGATGCGTGCCCCTAGGGTGTTTCAGCTTGTTTTTTGAGTTTTGGATGAATCTCTTGTGTGAGAAACAGGCAAGCTCGCATATCACGTCTTGTTAGATGGCTGCAAAGATCTTCCAGTTTGGAGTATCATTTGTGGACTGTTATTGGGCATAGTTTTTGTGCGGTGCCATTTTTTTTTTCTGATTTATAGTACTAACACAAGCAGTAACACCTTATTTTTTAGCACAATCTATTCCGAACTGTTTGTGTTTTTTTGATTAGCAAGTTGGATTCTGTTTTTTTTAATTAAGTTTGATATTTTTATTGTGCAATGTGGATGCAGATCTGTGAGATTCATATGCAATTCGGAATAGATTTTTTTTGCAGATTATGTAGATCTGTCATATATAATTTCGAATTGTTTTTTGTGATTCTTACTGCGAATCTAGGGGGATAAGTCACATTTTGTGCATTTTTTTTAAAAATAAATTCCTGTCCATCGGTTGTGTGTTTATCATTTTTGTCAGGACCAAGCGAAATACAGTTTATGGCACTAGGAAGGTTTGTTCTGGTCTCAGGTTGAACCTCAGGAGCAGCCCTACCAGTAACTGTGCTCTAACTATATGTACAGTAGGATCCAAATCTAAACATTCATTTTTGTATGGCTCCTTTTTTCAGCCATTTTGGTTTCTTCAGTCTCTCGTTCTGCTTGCAAAGAGGTTGGTCAATGCTCTTTTTTTGTGCAAGGTATATGTCATAAGCTGCCTCGGATTTGAGAGACTTCTTTTTATTAGGATGAGTGGAGTCCTTAACTAAAGTTTTTCTACTTGTAGAAACTGCTAGGAAATAATTTTTTTGCGTCAGGACCATCATCTTTTACATCCTCTTTTATTTCCTACTATACTTGTTTATGCCGTGTTTACTTGTTTATGCTCGATGAATACCTGTTATTATCCATGACTTCTTTGTCCTGAAATTATATCAATATGTGGCTTGCAAAATTTGTGGTTTCTTATCCTTGACATTTTTTTTGTTTTTTGGCATCCAGGCGAAAAATTATCTTTGTATCACACGACTTAGCTAGCCAGTGTTTGCTCAGGCAGACAAACATAATGTGCTTATGCATCTTAGGCATGTGAAAAATTATTGGCAACCTACAACTTGAGTAGGGGCCACCTACTTTGTGTGATTGCCTTAACCAGGGTCAGTTGTACTTGAGGCTTCATGCTGTCTAGTATGTGTGAAGTAATGCGTAGACAATGTCATTTGTTCTGTTTTGCATATGGGAAATTATTGGCAGCATAGAATTTGATTAGGAGCTATCTAGTTTGTATAGTTGCATTACTACCTTTTCAGATATGTATTTGCTGGTATCTTGATTATGGCTTATGGTTTGTCATTCATTTTGTGATTGTGGAGATTGCCAGAGTCGGAATCGTGTTCATTTTGTTGGCAACCTCAAGTTTGACCCCATAATTGTGCCCTTAGGTTATTAAGCATATTGGTAGTTACTTGGAGGATGAACCTAATTTGTTCAGCTATGCTGGTTATATATACTATTAATTTGTTCTGTGTTTTCACAACATACCCTACTTTCTATCACAGCCTTGTCATTCTTTGCCTTGGAATGTAAAAGATCTACCCAGCAGCCTTATTCTTAAGTTGAATTTCAATAGAAAGAGCAAGATTATTGCTCTTCTGATGTAGTGTGAAGAGGTCAACTTGTACGGTCGTACCTGGGGTCTCAAAATTCAATCACTTGTTTAATAACACCAAGTCTAATGCATCTTTTAAAATACATTCTACTCGGTGCATCAAAATGATTATTGTCTTGTCACCAACTGTACAAATCTTGATGAAATTTGTGGGTCAGTGAAAATAGATAAGATAATACATGTACTGTCTGCTATTACATAATATCTTCTTAACAATGAGTCAATTGAGCTCGCTTACGATTGGTGTTTTCGTTAAAACCGATTGCATCGAGGTGAGTTTTTTAACAAGGTTTTTTGTTGTTCATGGTATGGTAGTTCATGTGTTCTGCGATGCGAGGTTTTTGGGTTTTAGGGGCTTGTTGGGGGTTCGATCTGTTTGCTGTTCGGCGGCGACACAGTGGAGCAGCTTTTTTGAGTCATGTTCTTATTTTCCTGTTCATTTTTTAGGTTTTCTGTTGAGGGGATTTTGGAGAGCGGAGAGTGCAAGGAGGGTGGTGGGTGGATACATGTGTTTGTGACTTTAGATCAATCTTTTCTGCAAGAAATAGGCAAGCTCGCGTGTCGCGTTTTGTTGTTAGATGGCTGCAAATATCGTCCAGCTCGGAGATCAAACACGTCCATGGTCTCCTTCATTTTATGGCATGTAGCTGTGACTGGGGGGGATCGATCTTTTTGCGGTGTCATTTTTTGGGTGGATTTGTAGTGCAAACACAAGCAGTAATTTCTAAGCACACGATCCCTCAATAGTGCGGTGTCCTGATATGGCTTTTGTTTTGCTACGTATTTGTGTTGCGCACATGTGATTATTTGTTGTGTTGTTTGAGGGTAGTATGATTTCTAAGTAGTGTGTGGTTGGATTCTTTTATTCAAAAATAGTTTGATAATTTTTTGGCGCATTGTAGAGGTCAGATGTTTAGATTTGTGGGATTCATACGTAGATCTTTGTTATCTAGAGGTAAGTCACACTATAGTTTTTGTTTGTCCATTGTTATGCGATCTCGATTGTATAGTTTTTATTTTTTTTTGCTTTTTGTAGTTTGTTAGCTTAGTTTTGTATCCAGAGCTTTGCTTCATCCGGTAAGCGTTCATGTAGTACTCTGTTTAACATTGCTAGAGGATATTGGCGGCTAATGATTGTTTGTCCAACTGTAGTGTAATATTTTTTGTTTAATGCCATTTTGATTCATGGCTGCTAATGAATTAGTAATGATTCTGTGGTATATTTGGCGGCTAATGATTTGTTTGTCATATGTGTGCAGAGCCGATTCGTGTTTTCTCTTTGTGGGATTGCAGGCATAAGCATTGCCAGAAGGTAAACTCCTGCTTTAATTATGCAAATATGTTCCTGTTCTGTCTGGTGCATTTTATTTTACCCCTTGTATGATTTCAATTGTGTTTAATATGATTTGAAGTGTGTTTAATAGGGGGCTGGTGCAGCCTGTATGATTGTATCTTTTAATTTTCATGAATGCCCTTGTACTGCATAATATTATACTTGATTGGCTTTACAAATTAGAATCATGTCTCTTGGAAGTTGGAAGAGAAATATGCAAGAACGGCGAATGCTCAATTTCATGGAGCTACAATTTATTTTTTATTCAAGAGTTGATATGAAAGAAAGGAAAGATTCAGATAAGGGAGAAATCATTGAAATGTAGCTAAAGTACTGAGTAATTTCTTTACATTGCTAAATCTCTTTGCACCCATGGACATGGACACATGTAACAGGATCATGCTACACGCTTTACGTGGGATTGAGTCATTAAATTAGTACACGACTAATGACCAAATGAACTTGTGTTTCGTTCATTCTTTGCTCCAGTGTGATTTTTTTCATCAAAGGTTTGTTAACGAACCTACCTAGTTGTCTGTTGGAAGTTCTTGCATATTAGCGCTTTAGCAGTTTGTCGGTGGTTTTCTCAATTTGTGCATGCCGAACCATGGCAATCATCCGTCTTCATGTGTCCTAGCAAATGTGATGCTTTAAGGAGTTGTTTGTTGTGTTATTTTGGGTGTTCCATACATAGATCATTGCTTTTTAGTTTTGTCGGACTAAAGTGTTACTCATTTGCCTCACCCAACGCTTATAGCAAGTTGTGTGGCCTCAAGTGGTCTAACATTGGAGAAAACCAGAGATCACAGTTTCAATAGGCGATTCTTGGTTATTTGTTTTGGAAATGCTCGGTTCAACAATGGGGAAATGACAACCTCTTGGTGCGAGCAAATCAGTGTGAATAATGGCTGGAACTGTTATTGACTCGTTCTTGTATAGTAACTGGGAGTTGCCCATGTTCTTGATCCTGTTAGAGTTCTTTGTTTTGGTTCTTGATCCTGTTATAATGCTTGTTCTTGTTCTTGATTTTGTTCTGGTTCTGAATTTAGTTTTATTTCTGGTTTTGATCTTCTGGTTCTGGTCTAGTTTTGATTTGAATTCTGGTTTTTGACCTGTAATATTTCAGGTTTTGAAGGTGTTCTTGTTTCTTATCCTGTCCTTAATTGCTGCAGCATCTTGATTTTTTTGTACTACGGTTTTCTGGTTGATATATATGGTTCTTGATCTGCTCTGGTTGATGTAGTTGGTTCTTGCTGAAATTTAGGAAATCATTATTGTTTTGCATGTTGTTCGCTTCAAATTTAGGGAGATTAACATTTTATTGCGCGCTGTACCTTTGATTTTGCACTAGCTGCCTCTAACAGCTACAAACCATACATAAAAAAGGTTGATTGGATAGATGCCCCTGCACAACTTGCTTATTCGAGATCCGAACTGATCATCGGCACCGACCACGCCGCCTTCTTCTACTTCATATTAGTAACGATTGCTTGGTTGCTTCCGTCCATATCGTCATCCCACTGTTTGTTTTACGTGCTAAATCAAATTAGTAAAATCTGATTGATTGTGTTCGTCCCTATTAAGTTGAGATACAGATATTTTTTGTGGTCAGGCGGATGATGCATGCAGTTTGCTCTTTAGAAGCAAGCAAGGCATCCGTATCTGGCTATCTTGACTACCATCATGCGATGTATTTAAATCTGGCTATCTGGACTACCACAATCAAACATATCGGTGTGATGGCTTTTAGAAGGCTTGGTTGTTTGATTTTATTTTGAGTGATTACTGCAGGGCAAGAAAAGAGAATGGGGGCATTCTCTTTGTGCCAAAAACATGTTTTTGTTTGCAACATTTGGTGAGTATAATTTTATCATTTTGAGGGAGATAAAGTTTAGGTCAATATTGGTAGGCAATTTGATCATTCTGTAAGTTGGGGTCTTTATTCCATACTCCATTTTAAAAAGTAGAATAATTGCAACTCATCAAGGATACAGTCTACAATGGAGGAATGCATAGTTTTTTATCTGAAAGTAATCGTATCGCTGATACAGACTCCAACATTGGCCCATGTTTTGCCCCAAACCTATTATTGCAACAAAAATGGGTGAATAAGGCCATACTTCTGTGATTTCTGTTTGTATCAGCTTATCTACTTAGTATATTTTTTCGTTGTTCTTATATTAGCATTTGTTTTCTATTTTTAGGAAAATGAGTTCCAGTAGAAAACCTGTGGCTAAACACGCTGAAGTTGAGGAGTTAGTGAATGCTTCCATCCCCATAAACAAGTATTTATGCGCCAATGATGATAAGCACCATGTGCTTGATGTGTATATTTATGACATAGATGAGAAGGAAGCAAATCATGTCTATGTTGTTACTGTTCTTACTCAGTCTCTCATCAGTAATCCATTCAAGGTGTCTTGCTTAAGCGATGGGCATGTTTATGTGTCTGTTCAAAATGAGGGCGATGCAGTTGCTTTGGACGATCAGTGCATGAAGGGGTTTGGTGGAAAGATTATATTTCAACGAGAAAACAAAGTGCAAGATGAGCCTGTGTCACGCAGTGGGAAAGTTGGGAAGACTCTTAGAAAGTTAGGAAAGTAGAGGGAATAGTATGCAGGGCTTACATGCCACGTGCTCTCTTTTGGAAATGGATAAATTTGTTCCCCCCTTTTGTGTTTTATGTAATATGTGCTATGTTTGCATCAATGTAGTAATGAACAAATGTAATTTTAATTAGACTTTTAGTTATTTATCAAGTACGTTCGTCTTTGTGCGGGTTGCTTTTTCCTAGTATTTTCAAATGTTTTATTCACTTATCAATATTTTTTGTCTATCCTGTTTTTTAACCTAATTTGGTTTGTACGAACATATTTTGAAAAATAATTAATCACACTTATTGGATAATCACTTGTTTTGTTGTTTCAGATGCTCAACTGCATTAGATTTTTTTATAGCTTTATTGATTTAATTTGAAATATACTTCTTTTTTGATCCAATGCATTGTACTAGCTGCAATATTTTTTTTTTTTGAATTTGAAGCTTTATGTATTCTTATACATTCTTATACTGTTTATAATATAATAGGTGCATTTGATACAGCTTGATATCCAACCATGGATGTAACATTTTCTTTCTACTTGCTAGTTATATAGTCTTTCATAGGCTGTTTGTTTCCTTTATGATTGAATGTTGATCGATGAAGTGTTTTTTTTAAAAAAAGTCCAGTTTGTTCAGTATGTGGTTTTTTTTTGGTTATTTATTCACTGGCTAAAGAACTACACCTACAACTCCATTCTTTACTTTAGTGGATAAATCAATGCAATTTTTGTGGTTGTAAATGAAGAGGCATGTTGCGAGTATGATGATCAAATGGTTCAAATTGGTTAGAGAATCTGGACTCAAATATAACATTGTGGCATTCATAAGCTGATCTACGTATGTATTTTTTCTTTTTTTGTTTGTATATTGTTTTGCAGATCTGGTTATATAGATTTTTGTAGTTTTTTTTGGTTAAGTCCTAATCCGTTCAGTTTGTGTATTTTATCATCCAATGGGTAAGTGCTATTTTGTAGCTACTCTGTTCGGTGCGTTTTCTATCGAGATGTTGTAGAGTAAATTAAACCAAAAGATTGAGTAGTAGATTGATACTGTTGAGGACAAGAAGACTTGACTCGGGGGAGGGGGGGTGCGATAGCTTCTGTAAAATAGAATAGTTTTGCTCAAGCATGTAGCAAAATAAATTTCTTATAATTTTACTGTTTATTTGAGATCAGCAAATTCTCCTCAACTGCAATATGTACTTAGTATTTTTTTCGTTGTTCTTATATTAGCATTTGTTTTCTTTTTTTAGGAATATGAGTTCCAGTAGAAAACCTGCGGCTAAACACGCTGAAGTTGAGGAGTTAGTGAATGCTTCCATCCCCATAAACAAGTTTTTCTGCGCCAATGATGATAAGCCCAATGTGCTTGATGTGTATATATATGACATAGATGAGAAGGAAGTAAATCATGTCTATGCTGTTACTGTTCTTACTCAGACTCTCATCAGTAATCCATTCAAGGTGTCTTGCTTAAGCGATGGGCATGTTTATGTGTCTGTTCAAAATGAGGGCGATGCAGTTGCTTTGGACGATCAGTGCGTGAAGGGGTTTGGTGGAAAGATTATATTTCAACGAGTCAACAAAGTGCATGATGAGCCTGTGTCATGCAGTGGGAAAGTTAGGAAGACTCTTAGAAAGTTGGGAAAGTAGAGGGAATAGTATGCAGGGCTTACATGCCATGTGCTATCTTTTTGGAATGGATCAATTTGTCCCCCCCTTTTGTGTTTTATGTAAGATGTGCTATGTTTGCATCAATGTAGTAATGAACAAATGTAATTTTAATTAGACTTTTAGTTATTTATCAAGTATGTTCACCTTTGTGGGGGTTGCTTTTCCTAGTATTTTCGAATGTTTTATTCACTTATCAATTTTTTTTGTCTATCCTGTTTTTAACCTAATTTGGTTTGTAGGAACATATTTTGAAAAATAATTAATCATGGCAGACAGTGGTCAATACTCAAAGGACAGTTTATTCTGTAAATCAAGCAATGGTGCTCAACATTGTGCCAATTGCTCTTCCAAACAACACTGTCAAGATGAATTGGTAGTCCCTGTAAGTATTATGCAATCATATATAATCATCTAATCTTTGCTTTGTTAAATAATCTAAGTGCAACTAAGTTTTTTTAAGTCATGATAACATTCAACATATTATTTTCTTGTGTTAATTTTTTGATTGCTCATTTTCAGGAGAAAGCAATCATTCCCAAATCTTTGGATGAACATCTCATAATAGACAATTTGAAGAAGATTATTGTGAATGCAGTTGAAAAACAATTATCGGGAAATATAGACAAAATGAACAGCAAGGTTTTTTTTTCCTTGCAGTGGGTTGTATTTTTTTTTACCATTTTGAAAGTTGTACAATGCAAAATACATAACTAAATTAGATTAGCATCTCTTTATCTTTTTCATTATCTTTTCTCATATGAATATGTGTTATCTACCATTTTTTTTTAGCATGTTTGTTGCCTTCTTTTTTTTTGTATGTAGGTTTTTATTGCTCATTCTTTTTATTTTTTAGGGTGCTACAAAAGGATGTTGCATTGTTGCTTAACTTATTTATTTTTAAATTGTTTATATTCCTCGGTGCCCATCTATACGTTTTGATCATTCCTTTTTCTGAATTCATTGTTTTACTGAGATGTTTTCTTGATATGGAAACAAACCAAGGAAAAAATCAAGATGTTGCTACCAAAACAAAGAGGAGCTGCAACCTTCAATATTTCGCTAAAATTGTTAACAGCCTCAATCAGCACCAAAGTTCAGTTATTCAACACTATGGTTTTAAACACTTGCTTGACTTTAATGGATGTTCTATTCCAATATCATTTGTTCACTGGATAGCTGATAACATAGACACATCATGCTCTGATATTCTAGTTGCTGGTAAAGTAATTCCAATAAGGCCTTCTTCAATTAACTGGGTACTAGGTTTGCCTATTGGTGGAATGGAAGTAAAATCAAAAAGTGAATCAGTGAATCAATCATTTTTAGGTCTGTTTGGGAAGTCAAATGTTCCTACAATCAAATTTTTTGGCAGTATTCTCATGAGGGGAGATCTCCCAGATGATCAATTTTTCAGATGCTTTTTGATTGTTGCTCTGTCAACTTTTTTGTGCCCCAATTATTGCTCTCGTCCAAGCACAAAATACCTTGGAGCTCTTGTTGATGTTAATAAAACAAGTCAATATGACTGGTCTACATTTGTGTATGAATGGTTGATGGCACATGTCTCAAAGTATCAACGAAACAAAAGAAGAGATGGTTGCTCTAGTCTAACGTTGGGAGGTTGCATATATTTCCTTGCTGTAAGAATCATCTTATTTTTCATTTTTGTTTGCAATAACTCTGTATATTTTTTATTGGGTGTACAGGTTGTACATTATTTTTAATTTTTTTATCTTTTTTTTTCAAAAACAGGTGTACTATCTTGATTTTGTTGATTTTGGAGTTAGACAGACACCTATCTTTATACCAAGAATATTTGTTTGGAAAGGTACCATGATTAAAGAACTTAGCAAAGTTGACAAAGTTAGCAGTAACAAGTTTGGAAAACGACCAGTAAGTATTCTTTTTCTTAGTGTTTTGGTTTACATAAGTAGCACTGTTTTCTCTTTTTTGGGTATGACCATTGAAAACCATATGATTCGCAGAGTGATGTATTTCTTGTGTGGGTACATGAGGTTATTTATTGAACAAAAAAGCACTAAAATATAACCTAGTTACTTTTTAAAATTATCGCTTCATGAAGCATGCATTGTAAGTTAGTAATACTGTATTTGCTGAAAAATTTTAGATAGATTCTGTTGTACCAATCCTAGGTCCATTTTCCAAATGTTGGAACATAGCTTTTTTTAATTAAAGTTTTCGTAGATAGGAAGTTTGATTCTATCATTATTATATGACATGATCAACTGGGCACGCCTGCTAATCCTAACGTCTATATGCATTTCTGTTTTTGATTGATCTTTTTTTGTAAACTGAACTTAGTTGATGCTAAAATTTGTTAGCATAACAATGGTATCGATGAGCTGTCATATCTCGGTTGGGGGGTGTGCAAGGGTGTTCTACACCCTTTTATTTGTGTGTTGTGGATTGCCAAGCTTATATGTCTAAGTTGAAAAGATCTTTTTTTTTGTTCACTTTATGCATGTACTACTATTTATCTCGTTCTTTTTTAAAAAATTTATTTTTATGACATGTAGTTGAAAGATTTCAACAACACTTGCTATGCAATGTTTCGGGAAGGCAATGAATCATTCAGACAGAAATTGAATAAAGTAATAGGAAACTCTTTACCTGATAAGGTATATTTTTCATTTTGTGTTCAGTTTTTGAAAAAGACATGTATTTACCCCCTTTTTTTGCATTTTCAGAGCAAGGATGAATTGAATTCTATGTTTGCCACATTTGGTAACAAAGTCAATCCATTTGCTTCTGTACAAGCAGAAATTCTAGTCATGGATATAATGAAGTACTTGCTATCAGAAAGCTCAACAGACACTAACTTTGATAATGACAATATTGACGAGAATGTGCATAAACGTAATGTTAATAATGTAGAAATTCCAGCACCAAATCAAGGCGACAATAATCTTCACAATGATAAAGAGCAAAATGCAGCGATAATCCAAGATGAAGATATTGCAAATCCATCAACACCCCGCAGTGCCAAGAAAATTGATGATATTGACAGCATTTTATTGTCAAATGATTCCCAAAAAACATTGGTTGTTAATTCAGAAGGTTCTCATGCAGACACTGGGCAAGCAAATGAAATTGATTCTCAAACTACACTGAAGATTTCTTCTGATTGTTCAAAAAATGAATCTCAAAATGGTAATATTACATCTTGTTCTAGATGTGATATATTATATATGTGGACTCATAAACATTTATTTTTTATTTTTTCTTTCTTAATAATAATCTGTGTCTAATTATCTTCGCAGGTTCTTTGTCTAAATTGACGGGCAAGAGAAAACGTCATTGCGATTCAATCCATCGGAATTCATTAGATAACTCGGTTGCTTCAAGAACTAGATCCAAGATTACAGCAACTCAGAAAACTGCATTAAGTCAGACCTCAGAAGTATGAACATTTGACTTTGTTTAGTTTTTTTTTTCAAAATTTTTTACGAATATATTTGCAAGAGGTTTTTTTAAAAAAAATATACACCACTGCAGAAGTTTGAAAGTGCAAGTTTGGACCACTTTCTACCGCTGAACAAAATGGTGGTTGTTGCAGGAAAGACTCTTACAGGTATGTCTATTCTTTAAAAACAGCACCAATTCTTATTTGTTTACATTTTTTTCCTTACCGTTTCAAAGGCATTAATAATCTTGTTTTAAAATGTTTATTTCTTCTAAAGCTATAGCTACTTTGTATTTTAATGATTTTTTTAAAAATATGAATTCAGAATATGATGATATTTTTCAATTTTTTACGCCATCATTATGTGTGTTTATCTCCTAACTGCATAATCACCCTGATAAATTGTTGGCAGCAATTTTTTATTTTGTATCCATCACATACACATACTCTTTTTTATGTTTTCCTATTTTTCCTTTTTTGAAGTACTTCTTTGGGGATTTTCACGCATCTTCTTTATATGATATATTCTATTATTTTTATCAGAAAAGCAAAGTAATTATGAAGAACATATCACCTCGAATGATGTGCATAACACATGTCCATCATTCCGAATCGCTGAGTTTCTTGATGATGCTGGGAATTACATTGAAGAACCCAGAGATTGGGTTCCAGTTGGACAACGTTGTCCTATCATTCAAAGATCAAATGCAAATGTTAATTGCAAATCAAATGAGGCATGTATTTTGCAATTTTTTCTTTTTTAAACTCAGAATCGCCCTTAATTTTTTTATATATTTTCATTGCATTCTTAAATACCTTACTCAAAATTTTTTTTGTTTGTTTGCTGTGGTGAGGTTATAGTACATTCAAACTCAACTCAATTAAAGAGACAAATGGGTAGATTTGTTTAGCTAACTAGATTTTTCATAAGTAAAATATCAGACATACTATATCATATCATTTGTCATCTAGTCACACTTGAGAAGTTATTTCTTAGTAAAAGCAATAAGATTTTTCATTGCACGTTGTTTTTATTCTAATATCTGTTCATCATTTTATATATCTTTTCAAAATTTATGTTGTTTTAAACCTTTTTTATTTTTTCAGGGGAAGGTATGGGTCGATGAATGCAATGTTGCACCCAAAGAACAAACAACTCAAAACAAATGCCAATCACAAGCTGATAAAAATCAGGACAGTAACATTTGTGAAGGTCCAATAACTCTAGACGTGCAAACTGAAAAAGGTTGTCAAACACCACAATCAGAAACTGCAATACCCATCAAAACTCCTAAAGCTCCAAGTTAGATCTCCCTCTTACCCTGTTCTTTTGTCTTTTTGTCTATTTTTACTTTTTTTGTTTATCTTATTTCTGCATTTTTTATACTTCTTTTATGCAGTGAAAATTCCAAGAGCAACAAGGAATAATAATGCAGACTACAACCTTCGTTTTGTAAGTCATTTTTAACATGCAATTATTTTTTTTCTCAAGTTAAATTTTCCCAATATGAGTATTTTACTTTAATGCAACTTTTAGATAAATAAAGGCAAAGAAGAAAGACACAATTGCGCCTCCCAATTATTTGGTTAGCATTCCTTTTTTTTTATTCAAATATATTTCTGTTTTCTTTCTGTAAATATTTTTCTGATGTGATTCTTTTCTATTTTTCCAAGGAACAATTCCTATGTTTAATAAGATGAAGGTTTATAAAAACTTGCCAAGCCCGAACGCATGTAACAAGGACTATGTCTTCAGCCAAGATGAAAATAAATACAGTACAGACGATATTGTTGAAGAAATTATATACTTCTCACAGGTAACACAAACTATAATTGTTCAAAATTATCGACTTGCATTTTTCTTTTTCTTTTTCAATCTTTTTACAATTCCATATATTAATCAAGTTTTTTACATCCTTTTTGTAAAGTTGCAAGATACGGAAATTCACGGAGAAGCATTGCCAAGTAATGTTGTTTATTCTAATGCAAATCGAAATCAAAATGTAAGTTTCATTTTTGTTATAAGTTTTCTGTTATTTGTAGCCTTATAAACTTCATGAAGACGGCTTATTTTTGGGTCAAAGACGCCTTCATTACATTTTGTTGGACGATATATGTTTTTTGCACTTGAATGTTGTTTATGTTGGGTCGATTTTTGACAGAGATGACACTGCATTAGGACAAACCATAATGTAATGGTGTTAATGTGACATTTTTTGTGTACATAAAAATAGTAGTGTGCATTGTATAGCTCATTTCACATGTACATTGTTGGCGGACATCATATTTATTAGAAGTTTGCAACCATAGGTCCAACACTGTTTTGCTCTTTCACAGTTGCATGCATGCGTTTTTCAAGGCTGCTCTTAAACTGTTAAGGTGAACAAAAGGGGATGAATGTTTCACGAAGACGCCTTTTTTTTTTGTAGCCTTCTAAACTTCATGAAGACGTCTTTTTTTTTTTGGGTGAAACAATAGCTCAAGTATCCTCTTCAAACAAGCACACCACTATTGATTGTTTTCTTTTAATTTTTTTTCCAAATGTAGTTGTCTAAGTTTTTATTGTTTTCATTATTCTTCATTTCTTGTCCTCTCGTAGCCTTCTCATCTTCATGAAGATGTTTTATTTCTGGGAGAAAGAATAGCTCAAGCATCTACTTCAAACAAACACACTTGTATCGACGAAATCTACAACAAAACAAACCTGAAAAATCAACAAACAAAACCAGTTGATTACATTATGTCCAGACTATTTCAGCCAAGATCATCAACATCAACAGAACAAGAAAAAGGGATCAAGATTCATGCTTCTATGCAGGAACTGCAATTTTTCAACTCAATCATTGAAATAGCAAGCAATGAGACTTTAAGATGGTAAGAAAATAGCAATGAAACTTTATTTTCTGTTTTTCTAGATTGTTATTAGCTATATAAATTTTTGTTTTTTTTGTATTTTTCTGGTAATTCTGTGTAGGCAGTATGTTTTTCAAACACTCTTAGTTTGATAAAGGAACTTGACATTAACAAACATACAAAACACTACCACTAAGATATACTCAACCCTACTTTCAGTTAGGAATTACTAACAGCTTTTGTTATGTTTAATAAAGGTTTTACTTATGTTTTGGGCAATAATACATTTTTTGAATTAGTTAAGTTGTTCCATCATCATATGGCGTAATACTATTCACGCAGCACGTACTCAATCAATTATTGTGTGTGCAAATGACCTTTACTCAGTCTTTTAGAGTTGTCATTTGAGATCCTTTAATCTTTTTTTTGTTAATTGCATGTTTCTGTTTTGCTGATGTAAGTTTTTTTTTTGCAATGCTACTTTATATATGCTAATATAATTCATTTAGACTAAAAAAAATTAATCTGTCCATATTGTGAAAATAGAAATTATGCATATAATTTTTTTCGACAAATTAAGTGTTACAGTTTCTCAATAATTAATGGAATGCATGACATGGACAATTTCATTCGGTTGCTTATTTTTTTAGTAATAATGTTTTTATACTATTTTTTCTTTTTCCAGGAATAATGCAATTGATTATGGCCAAGTCAAGGTGACATGGTGGTCACTTGGCGATTCTTTGAAAAGTAGATCACAAGTTGACACCTTTGTCATAAATGCTTTCTGCTATAAGCTTTACAAGGATATAAACCCATTGAAATCAAGGAAGTATTTCTTTTTCACCAGCATAAGTGTGAGTTTTTTTAAATTTGCATTTTATTTTTATGGTCTTATTCTCATAAGTATATATTTTTCATCATCACAAAATAATAGCAAGATTGTATAATATATCTTTTTTGGTATTTCGTACAAACTGAATAGGTAAATTGTCCTTTTTTCATTCTTTTTTTTTGTAGAATTACTTTTTGCAAAAATGGAAGAGCATTGAGCAAATGCAAAAAATGAAGGAGACAGTTGATTGCATATTCAAAAAGGCTTACAAGTACCTTCGTCAATGTGATTTGGTACCCTTGAACCGCATCAACCCCCATTCCTTTTTTTTCAGATGTTTTTATTTTCACAAGATGAAGGGTTGTTCATTAAATAATGATAATTTTTTTGCAGCTATTTTTCCTTATCCGCACGAAAACCATTGGTTTTTGTTTGTTGTTGACATAAAGGATTCCATTTTGCATTCCTAGATTCATTCTATCTGCAGACAACAAATTCTACATTGAAACAAATCCACTCTTCGGTTTGTGCAAAAAATTAAAGATTTTATTGTTTCTTTTTAATAATTTTTAACACTATTTTTTATCAGCACTTTCTATCTATATTGACTTTCCTTTTTAAATATATTTTAATTATAGATAAAGAATTTCGTAAAAGCTTGGCGTGAATTTGTCCCAATCAGCATTGACTTTGATAATTATTCAGTAGTGCACTCCAAATCTGTTCCACTACAAAACAACAAGTACATACATCCTTCTTTGCTCTTTTTCAAAATATATCATGTGCAATTTTTCTTTTTATAATGTTATTTTTTTACTTTTTCCTCCTCTGAAAAAAATCGTTGTGCAGATCCGAATGCGGCATCTTTGTAATGAAATTCATGGAATTATGGAGACCACGTGTCCAGCTGAAGGAAATTTTTTCACATGTTGACATTCCAAATATAAGAGCAATTATAGCAAATGAAATGATGTTCACAAAACACAATGCAAGAGAAGATTCTAAAGAGCTTGTTAGAAATTTTGACACACGGGGTAATTTTGACCTTTTTTGTCAATGTATTTTGTTGATTTTTGTTTTTTATTTTCAAATTTTGTTCCCCCCTTTTTTTACCCTTCAAATGTTTTATTGTTCTCTTCTTTTTCTTATTCTCAGGTTAGTGGAAGATTTTGCAGGGCTCGACTGAAACGTACAGTTATGTGTTCATCTATATTTTTTTAGTACTAATTTTGTCACAGAGGCATGGCAGTTCATCAACAGCTTTTCCCTTGGGGATTGAACATTTTTTGGATGTGTATATCTCTTGTTATGAATGCTATTTTGTTTTCGAAGAGGAAAACACAATTACTATTATATATCGCACAAAAGACATGATCTAGTACTTTTTTTAAAGCTCATTCTTCCGCTCAATAGCTGCAGCTCTCTGTTCATACATTTTTGTTAATGTCCATTTCTTCGTATTATTATATCTTAATTGCCTTTCTTCATCTTTGTAATTGAGATTATACCTCAATTTTTTTTATCCTTTTTCTTTTTTTGGATAACAGCATCATGTCATCATGCTTCAATATGTAATTTGTTTTCAATATGTTGCAAATATAAATTACACAGACGCCATAAATCACCGTATCATATCAATGATAATAAATACAAAAAGTCTGCGACATAACAATTTTTATCAATGATAATATCTATTACATATAATTTCATATGCTAAAACACAAAAATAACTCAAAATATCAGATTTTCTGAATTTCTTTGTCATCACAGTCTCTATCATCGTTGGTCATTCATGTTGACATTCACTCTTTCCCTCCTTTACGAAACTTTTCACCTATTTTTGCTGTCCTGAATAAAACAAGAGAATTTTTCATTTTTCATTGATTTTTTTAAACAACATAAAAATAATAATCTGCATTAGTGCATTTGTTTTTTTTTTCGCTAACCTTTTTTGCTTTGGCTTCCTCCTTTTTCCTTCCTTTTCTTCATAGTAGAAGAATCTTGATCAACCCTTGGGCATGTCTGCACATTATGACCTTGCATTCGACAATGACTACATCTTGTTGCATTTTTTAGTTGTTCTGCCATCGGTTTCAGCCTTTTGTTATGTTCTCTTGGTCTCCCCTTAGGCACAACATGCACTGGATCAATTAGATGTACGCCAACTACGATTATTTCAGTCTTGTTTATCTCGATTGTGTTTTTGGATTGTTGTATTTCGAACTTTCATCTTTTGATTTTATATGTTCGCTATCATTGTTGTCAAGAAATATCTCAACTTTGTCCATCTCATCTAGCAAAAAATCAAACTTCTTCACAGTCTTTGAAGCCTTGCATGCCAAGTCGATCAGTCTTCTAGACAAGATATTAAATCTTAGCTGACTATCATCACCAGTCAAAGCAATAGGTATGTTGCTCCCTGCCTTTCTTTCATCTTTTTTGTTCTTAGGTCGCCATCTAGCAATGAAATATGCCCAAGGCAGTTCAGATACATTTGTTTGTGTTAGTACCTTCAAAATATGTCTGCAAAAAATCCCATCTTTCTCAAATTTTGCACAAACACATTCATATTGTTGCTGAACCACATCAATGCAAACAAAGTATTTCCTACAACGAAGCTCATTCATTGCATGAAACTCTGACTTGTATACTTGGTATGTTTTACCTTTTTCAACCTCCTCACAACACAATTTTGTAGTTGCTTTGAGCTCATCCTGGAATTTATAAAAAATCGATCTGTTGTACTGCTTCGATGCTTGTCTCTCAAACTGATAATCTGACCATAAAGTTGGGGCTGTAGTTCTAGTGATTGAATCTTCATGTTTTTCTTTATCTTCTATCCTTTCTAGAATTAGTTCATATTCTGAAAGAAAAGTAGATATATTACTCGTTGAAGCAATGTTATCCTTAAAAACAGATTTGTTCCTCACTCCTAGCAGCTTGTTTGCACAAACGGTAGAATTTCTTCTTGAAATAAACTGGAACAAATCTTTTCCTTGTTTTCCACATGTCTTCCACATATTTCACATTCCCTAACCCATATTTTTCAACCATCTCTATCCACAGCTTTTCAAATTCCATTTCTGTCAAAGAATTGTTTACTATATCCATGAAATCCTCATGCAATCCTGCTATTCTTCTGAAACAGTTGCCCATCTTTTCTTGTGCTTTTTTTTGTATGTGGAACAAACAATTTCTATGACTTGTTTCTGGCAGCACTTTTGCAATAGCTGATTTCATAGCCAGGTCTTGATCTGTTATAATACTAGCAGGAGCCTTGCCACCCATACACTTGAGAAACACCTCAAACAACCAATTGAAAGTTTCTTTAGTTTCATCACATAGGAAAGCACATGCAAACAAGCAATTGTTCCCATGCCCTGTGATGCCAACAAAAGGTGCAAAGGGGAGATTGTATTTGTTTGTTTGATATGTTGTATCAAAACTAACAAAATCTCCATAGTGGTCATAATACCTCCTACATTTAGCATCAGACCAGAATATATTTCTAACTGCGCCAAACTGATTAGCTTGGAATGTGTAGAAAAAATTTGGATCCCTTGAATGTTTCTCCGTGAACATCGACAGCACTTGCATCATGTCACTTTGACTAAAACTCTTGGCCATTGAAGTCTTCATGTTAGTTATATCCTTTTTTGTGTAGGGTAATTCTGACAAACCTCCCCTTAAATATGACATAATAGCCATTATCTTCCTGCTGGATATGTTCACTGAACTTAGAGTTCTTATAAGTTTCTTTTTAGAATCTGTCATGTATTTGTGTGATCGCAGAAATTTTGTTTCATCATGCGGACTGAGCTCATGGTTGTGATCATAAATAATATTTCGAACACGCCAAGCACAATTTCTCAAAATAATGACCATTGCTGCTCGACATCCTGTTGGTTCAACAACATTTCTCCTTCTTTTAGGCATACCTTCTTTCTTCTTGCCCGAAAGTTTCTCTTTCTCATTCTCTTTCTTCTCTTTCCCAAATTTGTTACACCTAAAAGTAACCCTTGTCACTACGTCTTCTCCCTCGGCATTCCTACTGTGATAATTACCAGCTTTGTTCACTGAAAAACCAACTATTTTTGCATACTCATTGTAAAATCTATGAGCTTCGTTTTCATCAGAGAAAACCATATCTATATATGGCACATGTCTACTTTCTACATCCATTTCTGTATCCTGAGCTGCTGCAACAATCTCATTGTCCTGCATCATTCTTACATCTTTTTCTGCCATTGCATCATCACTTCCTTTCTCCTGTTCTTGAGTTTTATCAGCTGAATTGATTTTTCCAGATACCGGCTCAACATCGTTTTCACAATCAGTCTCCTCATCCCCACCATTGCAGCACACCTCCGTCTTATCATTAGCCATGCTATCTGGATTGCCAATGCAATCAGCTTTTACGTTGGTTGCACCATCCACGAGATGAGTTCCCCCATTGTTTTCAATGAAGTCATGCCACCCAAAATTAGTTTCATCCTCCTCGGTTATGATTTGTCCAATTGGGTCAGTCCGACTTGTGCTTATGTAAAGCTGGTTCTGTGTTTTTTTTGAAAAAAATAAATAAATAGATATACAACAATGGAAAACAGTGTTTTCATGTTATCAAATCCATTTGTATTACAAACAACTTACATCAGCACCATATGGAGCGCACAAAAGATCCGTGTAACTAGCAATCGTCCCTTGGCTGCATATCTGTTACAAAAGAAAAATAGCAAAAAAAAATTATTGCTCCTTTTTTAATTAACATCAGTATTTTTTTTATGTTATATAATAGCACATTTAACAAATGACAAAAAAGTGCACATACCAGTACATCATGTGTTTTTTTGGTACCCAATACTTCAAAATGATCCAAGAAGTTTGCACATGTGCAATTTAAATCGTTAGAAGCCTGCATTATTAGTTAAATAAATTGTTTTTAGCATTCAATAGTTTTTGTCTCCTAAAAAAATATGTTTTTAAAATTCCAAGCTGCAATATGCACATTTTTTTTTTGTGCATATACTCACATTGTAATCAGCAGAATTGCTTGATGTTGTCAATATTTTTTCGTAGTCGTCTCTCGTCAGTATTTTGTTCTCTGCTAGATGCATCTGTTTTTGGCAAATGAAATTTTTAAAACATAAAAAGTAGTAACAATAAATTTTTTTTCAGTGCTTACCATGCAAAATTCAGAGTAAGCATCATATGTTGATCCCCCCAGAACACTCAAGTCTATTGTCCCCTCCAAAACTGAATCCTGGAATATGAAAACAACATTTCCTGGAATATGAAATGTGGACATCATATCTTTTCAGTTTTAGTTTTAGTTTTTTGTTTCGTTATTCAGTTTTATCAGTTTTAGTTATAGTTTTTGTTAGTTTTTGTTAGTTTTTTGTTAGTTATTTCAGTTTTTGTTTTAGTTTTAGTTTCAGTTTGAGGTTTCATAAAGAACTGGTAGATGCTTGTTTTTCAGTTTTAGTTTTAGTTTCAGTTTCCTTTAGTTTTATTTGTGTTAGTTTGTGTTCGTATGAAAATGGATTTATTTTCAGTTTCATTGTTAGTTTCAGTTTCATTCAGTGTTTGGTTTAATTTTTCTTTTTATTTCTTTTCAGTTTTAGTTTTAGTTGAATAAAGATTTGATAGATGCTAAAAACTAGCGCTAACTAAAATTCAGTATCAGTTTTAGTTTTTTTTTTTTGTTATTCAGTTTTATCAGTTTTAGTTTTAGTTTGTGTTAGTTTGTGTTAGTTTGAAATTTGGACATCATATCTTTTAGTTTTGGTTTTAGTTTTAGTTTTAATTTTTGGTTTCATGAAGAACTGGTAGATGCTTGTTTTTCAGTTTCAGTTATCACTTTCTTCTAGTTTTTTTTGTGTTATTTTTTGTTGGTATGAAAATGGATTTATTTTTCATTTTAGTTTTAGTTTTTATTTATACTTTATTTTTTGGTATAAAGTACTGATAGATGCTACAAAATAGCGCTAACTAAAATTCAGTTTTAGTTTTAGTTTAAGTTTCTGTTTTATTCAGTATATGTGTTTATTCAGTCATTATTTTCTTTTTAAGTTACAGTTTGAATGCCATGCTTGAAAACAAATCTTCCTAGAACGTGCATGACGTTAAAAAAGTATTAGAAGGATTCTTTCTGCATTTGGCTGGAAAAAAAATATGATCAACTCTTTTATTTTTTAGTACGGCATGCATGTTTTTCAAAGCAAACCAAAATCTTTCAAGACTAGAATGAAAATATTGTTCAGAAATACTCACAGAGCTCCCAGGAACACCACAAACTTCTGGTCTAAGCTCTTCTCCATCCATGATGCTTTGATTTTTTTCTCCCAATCACGCCATTTTTTTCTTCTCTTCTTTTTGTCTTGCGATCTATGGAAACGTGGGGATCATCTTTCTTGCGAGAGGGGTTGGTAGCTTTTTATCTAACCTGTTGGGCTTTTAGGCACGCAATAAAATTGGCCCAATCAAACTGCAGCCCATTTTATACTAGATTAAATTGCAGCCCATTAAACAAACTGTTATTCCACAGATTCAATTGCAATCCATTACATGGCCCATTTTTCATCAAAGCCACGTACAGAAAATAGCGATCAGTCCAAATCGACTGAAACTAAACACTAAATCTACTGAAACAACAGTCGACTGAAACTTTTATTTTTCTCAGTCGACTGTGCATTAGACGCTCCCAAAAATAAGATGACTGACCTAAGAAACATGATAAAACAGTGTCATTTCATTATTTAGCGTCTATTTCTCGCTTTTATAGTTACACAGCACAAAATATTACTCCCATGTTTTTTTTACGCTTTTGATTTTTGTACACCATTTTGACCATTCGTTTTATTCAATTTTTTAGTACAAACATGCAAAAAAAAAAGAGTCATGTTTAAGGAAATTTATTGATAAAACAAATCACAACAAAATAAATGATATTTATATAATTTTTTAAATAATACGAATGGTTAAAGTCGTGTGCAAAAGTTAAAGACGTCAAACAATAAAGAATGGATGTAGTATTAATATTTTTTTTTCAAAACTTTGCATCCATGCCACTACAGGGATTTTCAACACCTAGAGATCAAAATATGGTCTCATGCACAAAAATACATGTGGGTCCCATCTTAATTGAAGTACTTCTTCCTCCCCCTTTCCACAACTGTCCCTCCTCCGTCGAGTCAGTTGAGCTCCACCACCGTGTCATCGCCTCGGACTGGCGTCGCCTGCGCGAGCTCCACTGCCTCACACCTTGTCGGCGCCGACATGATAGCTCCTTCGTTGTCGCGAGCTTCAGCGTCGACGCCACCATGAGCTTTGTGATGCCATATCCCGTGCGCGCTCCATGCGCCGCTGTCCATAAGAACTTTGAAACGATAGATCTGTGATGTTGGCATACATGCAAGATTTGTGCTGCCATTGTCTATGGGTGCTCCGCGACGCAAGCTCCGCGTTGCCACCATCCATGGAGCACGCAACATTCGCGCTGCCATCGTCCATGGAGCTTGCACAGCCACGCGCACGCAGCGGCCTTCCCAAAGTGCCGGGGAGAGGCATGGCGTCAGGATAGGACTGTCAGGGCTGATACCTTGACGAAGGACGGCGACAAAGAACCAGAGATGTGAGTGGGCTTGTTGGGCCGAGTAGGTACTTCAAGTGAGCCGTTGGGCTGTGTAAGCATGCGTGGGCCGTGGCTGTGGAGAGCCGGCTGTGAGAGGGTTGTTAAAAAGGGGATTGCTGTAGCTGTCTGATGTTGTCAAAAAATGAAGTAACAATTGCCTTCCTCCCCAATTCTCTTCTCTCTCTTTTCTGTTTGCATCGATGGCGACCACAATGGATCGTGATGCTTGAACCTTAGGGTTCGGGTCATCACAATTGGTATCAGAGCCAGGTTGATCGGGAGAGCTTCCGTGCACTCGAGGTGTTGATTGGTAAATCCGAAGGGCGGGTTAGTGATTGCCTCAGGGTTTGATCGCTGTAAAATCCCCATACCGGAGGTTCGATCCACCCAGAGAGGGAGTCACCACGGCGTCGGCTAAACCAAGTGCTCAAGTGCGGCAGGTGGTAGCTGCGATGGGAGATATGGAGGATCGAGTTGGGGAAGTTCTGAAGAAGGAGATAGAAGCTCTCGGAAATAGGATGGAGATTCAGATGGCAATCATAGAAGAGAAGATGGGGATGAAGCTTGTAGAAATGGAGCACAAATTGGTGGAGCAGCAGGAGAAAATTGAACAAGTGGGGGTAAAGATGGATTTGACGATGAGTTCAGTTGGGAAATTACAGGCAGAAAATCCGGTGGTTAGCAGAGCGATCAAGGGTCCTCCTCCTCCTTCTTTATCCATTCCTGCGCATGATATATCTGGGATACTGGGTCCAGATCAAGGATTGCTCCGACAGTGGTGACTGGTTTGCATGGATTCGGCGAGGCGCAAAGACCTCAGGTAACTTTCCCTCCGCGGACCCCTATCACCGTGGATGCGGGAGAGTCTAGTTCCAGGAAGTCATGGATGCCCAAGATGGATTTTCCCAAATTCGGTGGTAGTGATGTGAGGATCTAGGTGGATAAGTGTGAAACATTTTTTGCCATGTACCAGATTCCATCTGGGTTTAAAGTGGCTGCTGCAACTATTTATCTGATTGAGGGAGCTGCTCATTGGTATCAGTCTTACAAGCTAACGACCCCTGATCACAATTGGGATCAGTTTAAGGCGGCGGTGGTGCTGGAATTTGAAGGAAATGAGTATAGAAACAAGCTATGGGAATTGTTGCACCTCAAACAAATGGGGACAGTGGAAGAGTATAAAAGGAAATTTGAATTATTGGTGTATCAGATTCGTCTCTATGACACATCAGTTGGGGGCATGATGCTTGTCACCAAGTTTATCATGGGGTTAAAGGAAGAGTTAAGGGTAGCTGTTGAAATGCAACTACCAGATACAGTTTGGAAGGCTGCTACCTTAGCTGTGGTTCAAGAACAAATTCTGGCCACAGCCAAAAAAACTGGGTACAGAGGGACATATTCCAAGCATAGCACTACTGGAGAACATGATGGGGATGCTAGCTCTAAAGGAGCAGTGTTTCAAAGACAAGACAAAGGGGAGTTATGGAAGGCCCGACAGATTAAGGACTATAGGAGAGCAAAGGGTTTATGTTTTAAATGTGGTGAGCCTTATAATCCTCAGCACCAATGCTCAGGCAATCTGGTGGGTCTCAATGCAAGGGTAGGAAATTATACCGAATGAGGTTTTAGATACATTGGTGCAGGAAGAAGAACATGAAGAGCTGGAAGAAGCTCACTTATCCCTCAATGCATTAACTGGTGTGGATAACCCAAGCACTATCAGACTTCGAGCTTTGATTGGTCAGAAGGTCCTATTAATCCTGGTGGATTCAGGCAGTTCCCACAGCTTTGTGGATGCTCACTTAGTGGAAGCGTTGCAATTAACAACACAAACCATACCAAGGATGCAGGTTAAGGTAACCAATGGGGCGATGATGCAATGCTCTCAATGTGTTCCTGCTTTAAGTTGGTGGATACAGGGACATACTTTTTTTCATGACATGAAGCTTTTACCACTAGGTGGATATGATGCCATCCTTGGCATGGATTGGCTTAGCAAGTGGGGTGTTATGCAATGCAATTGGTTAGATAAGTGGATTTCATTTTCCTATCAAGGGCTTCCAATTAAGCTACAAGGAGTTAAAGAAGAGACCACACCTCTATTATCTGAAATATCAGCAGATGCATTATACAAGTGTCAGGTTGGAAATGATATTTGAGCCACTGTGGTTCTGCAGCCTGTTCTTGATCATCAAGGAGCAATCATTCCACCTGATATCCAAGCTGTATTGCACCAATTTGAGGATGTGTTTCAAGAATCAATGGGTTTACCTCCACACCGACAATATGACCACACAATTCCTTTATTACCAGGAGCAGCACCTGTGAATGTTAAACCTTATAGGTATTCTCCAACTCAAAAGGATGAAATAGAAAGACAAGTGAAGGAGATGTTAGCTGCTGGCATTATTACTCCTAGTATGAGCCCTTATGTTTCTCCAGTCTTATTAGTTAAAAAAAAGGATGGATCATGGAGATTCTGTGTTGATTATAGAAAACTTAATGCTTGCACTGTTAAAAGCAAATTTCCCATGCCTATAGTTGATGAGCTGTTGGATGAATTGGGAGGTGCCAAAATTTTTTCAAAATTGGATCTCAAATCTGGATACCATCAGATAAGAATGTGGGAAGGGGATGAAGAAAAGACAGCTTTTAAAACGCATCATGGGCTGTTCCAATTTAAGGTAATGCCCTTTGGCCTTACAAATGCCCCGGCTACATTTCAGTGTGTCATGAACAACCTCTTTGCAGCTTACACTAGAAAATGTGTGCTTGTTTTTATGGATGACATCCTCATTTATAGTAGATCCATGGAAGAGCATGTCTCCCATTTAGCCAAAGTGTTGTCTATTTTAAGGGAAAATTCTTTATATGCCAAGAAAAACAAGTGTGAGTTTGCTTCTTCTCATCTGGTTTATCTGGGGCATATCATTTCTGCTGGTGGTGCTGCCACTGACCTTGACAAAACTAAGGTAATGGTTGAGTGGCCGGTGCCTTCCAATATCACTGAACTCTGAGGTTTCTTAGGGTTGACTGGATATTACCGAAAGTTTGTTAAAAATTATGGATGGTTAGCAAAACCACTCACTGTTCTTTTGCAAAAGAAACAATTCCAGTGGTCATCTGAGGCTCAACAAGCTTTTCAAGCCCTCAAGGAAGCAATGATATCTACTCCTGTTCTAGCGCTCCCTGATTTTTCTAAGCCTTTTGTTATTGAGACTGATGCTTGTGACACTGGTATTGGTGCTGTGCTATCCCAAGAGAGTCATCCAGTGGCATTTTATAGCAAAGCCTTAGGAATTAAAAACAGGAGCTTATCTATATATGAAAAGGAGTTTCTTGCCATTATGATGGCTGTGAACAGATGGAGGCAATATTTGATTAGAGGACCCTTTGTCATTAGAACTGATCACAAAAGTTTGTGTCACTTGGAAAATCAAGTCCTCTCATCTGACTTGCAAAAAAAAGCTATGGCAAAGATGGTTGGCCTACAATTTCAGTTCCAGTATAAGAAAGGTCTGGAGAACAGGGCTACTGATGCTCTGTCCTGTGTGGGTCAGTTTTTCTCTGTACAATCCGTCTCTGGTGGTCAACCAATTTGGGTACAGGAGCTTATCAACTCTTATGCAGTGGATACAAAAGCTCAAGAATTATTGCAAAAATTAGCGTTGGCTGGTGGTCAATGGGAAGATTTTTCTTTGCACCGAGGAATCATTTATGTTCATGGCAGGATTTGGGTGGGAGCCAATATTGGTTTGCAACACAAGCTCATTCAGGCTTTTCATTCCACACCTATTGGGGGCCATTCTGGCATGGCGGCCACTTATCAGAGACTCAAGAAGTTGTTTAGTTGGGAAGGCTTGAAATCAGCTGTCCAGGACTTTGTTAGGCAATGTGCCATATATATGTCAACAAGGAAAGCATGAACACTGTAAGTTGCCTGGTCTGCTTCAGCCTTTGCAAATTCCTGAAGGAGCTTGGCAGGACATTTCAATGGATTTTATAGAAGGGCTTCCTCTGTCTGAAAGCTATTCAGTAATTTTGGTCATTGTGGATCGGTTCACCAAATATGGCCATTTCCTTCCAGTAAAACATCCATTTACTGCTGTTTACATTGCCAAGTTGTTTTTCAATAACATAGTTAAATTACATGGGATGCCTAGAGCTATAGTGTCCGATAGAGACAAAGTATTCACTAGTATTTTTTGGAAAGAGCTGTTCAAATTGTTTGATGTCCGACTGCATATGAGTACTGCATACCATCCTCAGTCGGATGGACAGACCGAGAGGGTTAATCAATGTGTTGAGATGTACTTGAGGTGTTCATGCTCCCAAACTCCTAAAAATTGGGTCAAATGGCTTCCTATGGCTGAGTATTGGTACAACACTTCTTATCACAGTGCTATTGAGATGTCTCCTTTCAAAGCTCTTTATGGTTATGAACCGTCTTATGGCATCTTACCTGATTACATTTCTTCGAACAAGGATGTTACAGACATGGTTAGGGACAGGGAGACATTCTCTGCATTATTGAAGGCACATTTGGCTCGGGCTCAACAGCGTTTCAAGCATTATGCGGATGCTCACCGATCTGATCGGTCATTCCAAGTGGGAGAAAGAGTCTTGTTGAAGTTACAGCCTTATATTCAGTCCTCTATAGCAGCTAGACCTTGTCCAAAGTTGGCATTTAAATTCTTTGATCCTTTTGAAGTACTTGAGAAAATTGGCTCAGCTGCTTACAAACTTAAATTATCGGCAACCAGTGATGTGCACCCGGTTTTTCATATATCTCAGCTTAAGGCTTTTGTTCCTGACCATACACCTGTCTCGAATGAACTTCCAGATACACTGATGCTCGATGTGCAAGATGTCGAGCCAGAGGAGATTTTGGATCGTCGTCTTATCAAGAAAGGTAATTCCGCGTATCTCCAGATTCTTGTGAAATGGACTGGTTTATGTGCAGATTTTGCATCATGGGAAGATCATGAGGTTTTGAAAAAGCGATACCCGGATGCTCGCGCTTGGGGTCAAGCGTCGTCTCAAGGGGGAGGCACTGTCAGGGCTGATACCCTGACGAAGGGGGCGACAAAGAACCAGAGATGTGAGTGGGCTTGTTGGGCAGAGTAGGTACTTCAAGTGAGCCGTTGGGCTGTGTAAGCGTGCGTGGGCCGTGGCTGTGGAGAGCCGGCTGCGAGAGGGTTGTTAAAAAGGGGACTGCTATAGCTGTCTGATCTTGTCGAAAAATGAAGTAACAATTGCCTTCCTCCCCAATTCTCTTCTCTCTCTTTTCTGTTTGCATCGATGGCGACCGCAATGGATCGTGATGCTTGAACCTTAGGGTCCGGGTCATCACAAGGACGAAGGAAGGATGAGAAGCGAGGAAAAAGAAAGGGAAAAGAGGATGGCCAAAAAAAATGACGGTGGGGCCATGTGTTGGTGGGAAAAGGAACAGAGAAATAAATGGTAGGAGTACTTTGGTCATTTCAACTACAGATTAGAGGAAATATAGAAGAAACTAGGAAAAAGAGTTATAGATTAAAAAAGAAAACATCACTGGCAGAAGAAATTCGAGTACGCAATATCATCTACTAAAAAATCATCTAAATCAATGCCACTTTTTTTTCGTAAGACACTCGAATTAAGTGCCACCGATTTCAACTAACACAGGTGCTACCGTGCTAAGCACGTGGACATACATAAAATAAGTTGTTTTTGCCTTTCTTTACCCGCCTTCGAAGAGAGAAAACGTAAACTGATAATCCGCCTTTGACCGGAGAAAATGGGAGAAGCCCGAGCCCGCCTTCCAAGCGACAAACCCCGCCAAAAAAATAAATAAAATCAGTCCAGTCCAGTCCGCTCCGCTCCGCTCCAACGACCTCGCGTGGGCGCGGCGCGCGCACTGGGAGTCGGGACACGACAAGCCAGCGCCGGCCATGGCTCCCCTCCTCCTCCTCTCCCTCCGCCTCCCAACCGCGAGCCCCGCCCCCCGGCCTCTCCCGGCGCCAAGGCCCCGCCTTTCCTTCCCCGGGCGCCTCCCGGGGCGGGGCATCCAATGCCTCGCGGGGCCCGCGCCCGCGCCCTCGTCGCCTCCCCATCCGCCGGCGCCGCCGTCGGCGGCCGTGCCGTGGTGGCACGCGGCCCTCTCCGCGGCGGCGGGGCTGTACCCGGCCTACGTCACCGCCGGCGCCGCCGTCGCCGTCGCGCGGCCCGGGGCGTTCCGGTGGTTCGTCGACATGGCGCCGGGGTCCTACACCTTCGTCCTGGGCTTCATCATGCTCGCCATGGGCCTCACCCTCGAACTCAGGGAGTTCTTGGCCCTCCTCCGGGAGAGGCCCCTCGCTGTAAGCGCCTCCAAATTTTGGTTAAGATCGGCCTGCGCCTAGCTTAAATTCCTTGGCATTTGTTTCATATCGATTTCCTCCATCAATCCATGATCCATCTATTTCAACTGTGGCTACTCCAAGTGCAAGTAGTGGTTTATTCAGTGAAATGTTTGGTTGATCACAAGCATCTCTGTTTCGCTGCCGGATTGCCGCAGATATTATTTGGATGCGCTGCTCAATACACTATAATGCCTGCTTTTGGAGCACTTGTTAGCCGTGTGCTGGGGCTCCCGCCGTCCCTCTCGGTTGGCCTGATCCTGCTAGGCTGCTGTCCTGGAGGAACTGCATCCAATGTGGTAAGATCATCGACTAACTCGGCGGCGATCCACACTAGCTTGCTAAATGATGTCAGAACTTGGAAAAATTTAGCAAGAGTCCATGTTGGATCATTAAAAAGAGATCACATCCGCTACAACTACGAATAAAAATGCATAAATTTGGAATAAAAAATAATAGAATAAGAGTCCATGTCAGATTAATGTCAGATTAATAGAAAGAATCCATATTAGCCGCTAATACAAATAAAAAATACATAAATTCAAAACGAAAAATAATAGAAATAAGAGTTCACGTCAAATTAATATAAAGAGTTCATATCAGCTACAATTTTAAATAAAATTACATAAATCTATTATATATATAAAGTAAAGTAGAGTTAAACGCAACCACCACATTAATCCTATAATACTAGAAAAGCCCACCTTAATCAGAGAGTACAAAGAAGATCTATATCGTCTATTGTTATAGGTCCAAACTATAACGGTATAACCCCTTAGATTAAAAGAACAATTTATATTCACTACAATAATATAATAGAAACAATTCAAAAGGAGTCTATATCGAATACGAAATTGGAAGGGGTCCATATCGAATATGAGATTAGAAAAGGAGTCCATATCAAATATGAAACACGAGATCTAGCCACGCAAATGCGCGAGGCACCTTGCTCGTTAAGTATAAAGTATAATTATTCAATTAAGAATTAAAATGTACAAACTAGTAGAGTACTTAAATCTTTCAAATATTGCACAATATCCAACATTTGAGGTTTCTTCGAAGATTAAGATCAATAGCTCGCCTTCTTGTCCTGCACATGTGCTCACTTTGCTCCCTAAGTGTTTTGAAATTTGAACCATGATGGTTGGTCACTTACGCCATACGCATGGTTAAACTGCGTTTCTTTTTTTACTTTTTCATTGTCTCTCTTATGCATTGACCTACCTCTTTCATATAGTGGTTCAGGTGACTTTAGTTGCTAAAGGTGATGTTCCATTATCCATCGTGATGACTGTATGCAGCACTCTTGGTGCAGTGTTCCTTACACCCCTGTTAACAAAAATCCTTGCTGGTGCTTATGTTCCTGTGGATGCTGTGAAGCTATCTCTCAGCACTTTGCAGGTGAAATTTCTGACGCCACTAGATCATTCCAAACTATGACTTAGTTTGTCCCTGACTTTTTTTCCCTCTTTAGGTGGTTGTTGCTCCAATTCTATTAGGTTCCTCTATACAAAGTGCATTCCCATCAGTAGTTAAGTTTGCTACTCCTTTTGCTCCACTGATGGCAGTTTTAGCTTCATCTCTACTGGCTTGCAGGTTTCACTGTTTCAGCTCTTCAAATTTGTCAAGCTATTGGCTTTTGAATAACAGAGACTGTACTTATTTCTACCAATTTTCTTTACAGTGTGTTCTCAGAGAACTTTGTGCGCCTAACATCCACGATTGCTGATGCATCTTATGGAAATGGAAGCTTATTTTCTGGGAATATCGTGGTTGTGATGCTGTCTGTCTTCTTGCTGCATTTTGCCGGTTTCTTTGTCGGGTGAGAACTAGACCGTTCAGGCGTTCACTGTATTTTTTCCATGTGGGAAACAAGTCATGCTGTTGTATCAGTAGGATCATAACTTGGTTTGTACTTTGTACTGTCATCTTTCAATTAACTCAACCCGATTTCTGATTATTGAAAGGTTTTATGGTAAACAGGTATGTCGCAGCAGCTATAGGTGGTTTCAAAGAGAGACAAAGGAGGGCAATATCCATTGAGGTATGGGAATCCTTACCAGAGCCTACCAAAGTTACTAATTTACTGTCACCAGAAATACTGACCAGAGAGCATACCAAGCTCGAAGCAACTAATTTATTATCACCACTAGCCAGTGAAAAGGAAGAGTCCTATTTGTTTGAGAATATGCACAAAATTTAAAAACACATTTTTGGCACACTTACATTTGTAAAATTAGATGGTTTACAATGCTTGGAAATTACCTAGAGGTACCTTGCTAAAAAAATACATATTCACTGTTACTAATTTAAATCTGTAACTCCCTGACAACATATATGCCTTTCTCATATTACCTTAATTGTGGACATAATATTATGATCTTGATAATGTATGTTAAGTCCAATATTTGGTACTTGATTTTGTTCTTGTTCAGAATTGGCATCAATATAATTTTTGAGAGGATTGCTATTCTCAAGGATGTTGAATAGCCTTCCTTTTTGAATTGCAGGTAGGGATGCAAAACTCATCCTTAGGGGTGGTATTAGCAACTGCACATTTCTCCTCTCCGTTGGTTGCCTTGCCACCTGCACTCTCGGCTGTCATTATGAATATAATGGGTAGCACATTAGGTCTTGTATGGCAATATGTCACACCTTCCGATTTGAAGACTGAAACTGTTGCTACCCCTAATACATGACCTTCTATTAGTTTGTGTTAGTTTCCTCTCTTTCATAACCTGCTGTACAATATGAGAAGGTTACCTGTATATGCTTCAGTACTACACTTGTTGCACTGTGTACCCCTGTTGATTGTGGGCCAAGTCTTAAATAAGAGGATTGCTGATAATTCTGGAATGTCACCTTTCTAAGATTTTACAATTATACAACAATGCTAGCCAAATATTTTTTTGATAATGGAGAAAATCCCCGGCCTCTGTGTGTGACATATACGGCCAATACATAAAATTCACTAACATACGCTATCATATGCTAGCCAAATCTGGAACAGTAAATTGTTGTCAGAGGAAGAATTGAAAGAGTGACAAGGAACTCCGTTACAAAAATTTAATCGATGCAAAAGTTCAAATTCTGAAAACCATCGTGCGTAGAAAATAACAAAAAAAATTTATATTTTAACCCTTTTAAAAAAATAATTTTAATTTTAACCCCTCGGAAGAAGTATTTCCAAATCTAACCTTTTTGGATGCGCCATGGCAGCTGACGCGGCATATCCACACTGACGCGCCAATGCATCTGGCGCGGTAGAGGTGCCACGTTGGCCGCCCCGGTCAATGGCCGCCAGCGTGGAGAGGCGTGGGTCCCACCTTGACGCGCCACCCCTCCTGGGTGGCGCGTCAAGCCCCTTTACAGAGACGCGCGCGGGGCTCCTCCTCTTTCCTTCCCTCTCCCTTCCCTCCCCATTTTCCCTTCTCTCCTCTTCCCTAACCAATCACCTACTCCATTACAAGAACTTGATCTCCATCCGGGGGGATTTGCTGTGGGGAAAAACTTTCCTCCACTATGGCAGGTGATCTCCTCTCGATTAATGTTCTATTGATCTATATTTGACACATTTTTTATTGCTTTAGGGTTAGGGTTAGGGTTAGATTGTGTTTGCGGTTATTATTATAGTATTGATTCTTGTAATATGAATCGTAGTATGTGTGTGTAGTTTAATGGTGGTAGAAGGTATGTTGAATTATATGGAGACTTTACATTTTTAATTTAATGTAGGAAATAATGCCGATAAAGGGAAAGCAAGACTCAAATATACGGATTACCCTAGGAGTAAGGATGCTCCAGTTCGTTCCTCCCCGTTTCCGGTTCCACTTTGTGAGCACGACATTCCTGCGAAGGTTCAACAGTTTAGGGACCCTGATACTGCCGGTAGAGCCTTCTACACTTGTGGTCTGAAGCACAGTAACAATATACAGTGTTCTATTCGGCTGTGTTGTTTTTTCGAGTGGATTGATGGTTCAGAAATGTACGATCCGAGGATCCGGCTCTTTCCCTGGCGCTCCATGGACACTAAACCAGTAAAGGATTTTAGACGTTGGATTCCTCCTCGTGCAAACCCACCGGAAATGACAAATGAGGAGAAGCGATGCATAAGTGCGGGAGAGCGAGACACCTCCTTTATGTCATTGCATTGAACGGTCCATCTTAGTAAGGTCTAACCCAGTGGTAGACTTTACCCCATTCTTCCGTTGCCCGTACAATGATTCAGTAAGTGTACGCATGCCATTTATCTATTTAAATTAGTGTTATTTTGTACTAAATTCGATAACAAAGTGATTTTTCCGTAGGATGGATGGCCTTTGTGTGATTTTCAGGAGTACATTTATGGTTCCAAGTCCTGTTGGCCTTCTAGTGCGAAAGTGGAGGCCTTCCACTCCGGGGATAAGAATTGGCCATGTGAGGAATATCCACCCACTACTTGTAAGTGCGGGATACTGGCCTGTGCAGGTGTTGTCCCATCGGAACTCGGGTATGGATATTATTGTGGCAACTCTTATGGTGATTTTTGGGTACGTTATACTTGCACAACTCTTTTTTATTTGTTCGTATATTTCATTACATGTTTCGTTTGATAATTCTTATGATAAATCTTGTAGGAGGGAAGGACGTGTGATTGGGAGAAATATCAGGGGCAACAAGCTTTCGAAGCCGAGATTTTTAATTTGTGCGAACCTGAACGAGAGAATAAAGTAGAGAAGAGGAAGGAGAAGATAAGGCATGAGCATGGTGTGCTCATGCCGTCCACCAAGGACAAAAAGAAGGTTTTGGATGACATGACGAGGGAGTATGGTGTGCCGCTACGCGGCTACTTCACCGCTTCAGAAACATTGGAATATTGGAGGAAGCGTAGGGGAAGGTACCCATCTGGAGTTGATCCTAGAGAGGTAAAATACCAAAGAGAGGTGGCGAGGCACCAGAGAGAGATGGAGAAGGAGCGCGAGCTTGAGCAGTACAGGAAGAAGATGGCTGAGGGTTCACTCATTGATCTCAATGCCAATTACTAGCCTAATTCATGGGAGGCTCATTTGCAAACGGTGAAGCGCAAGAAAGCGAGGAGGACGGTGCAGATGGAGACCATGAGGGCTCTTGTTGGTAACCTACCTCATGTGCGTGGCGATGTTCTCCCACTGCTGCCTCAGGACGGGGAGGACACTCCAGTTGACGGTGTTGCCGGACGCATCTGGTAAGAGGAAGTTTGCCACCAAGTGCCACAGCCAGACACGTGCGTGCGTCTCTACCACTGCGGGGGGAGCCTCAGCTGGGCAAAAGGGGAAGCGCTCGCGCAGCCAAGCGGAGCCCACCCCGGACGTCCTCCTACAAACATATAATTAATATGAGTAGATGACAACCAATGAATTTAGAATAAACGAAACCAAGTTGACGATGCTCTTACTTGCTCCGGTCGTTCTCGTCCTCCGGGGGCCGCACACCAATGGCGCCCTCCACCAAGTCGCGGCAGGTGCCGGGATTTAAGATCCCGCACACTGCGGCGCCCTCCAACGATAACCCGAGGACCATCTCCGTGTCCTGCAAGGTCACCGTCATCTCCCCGCACGGGAGGTGGAAGGTGTGCGTCTCGGGCCTCCAACGGTCGACGAGAGCTGTCAGTAGTGGCCCATCAAGGTCCGGCAGCCCCTGCGTGACGGTGCGGGCTAGGTCCAGGAAGCCGGCTCGCTGCAACTAAGGGGCGAACCTATCGTCCCACGTGAGGAAGATCGCGTGGGTACGGGGACGGAACGAGGGCAGAGTCTGCAAAAAGAACAAACCGTAAATAAGCACTACGATGGATAAAACAATTGCAATCCGAAGAGATGAGTGGGTGGCCAAACCTGTTGCTCATCGCAGATGAGCCGCGCACGATGGTCCTTGTCGTATTCTGTCTCAAAAAGCGGGTACTGAGGGTGCGCCATCCTGCAAAATTGAAAAAAGAGAGTTAAATTCCAGTAAAAATAATTGTTAGTTTTATGCAAATATTAAATCATAATAGACATCGCCCATAGTACCTTTGAACGTTTTCTACAGCTAGTAGAACCCTTATGCTTTTTTATTATGCGTGCTCGCATTGTGCCCAACCCGGTGGCATTTAGAGCATCGGACCACCCCCGGGATAGCGTCGAAATCTCCTGTTCCATATGTGTCATCCCCGTTACCATTTGCATGATCCATCTCTCCTAGAAGCCTCTTTTTTTTCGCCGGCCTTTCTTATTCTTAAGTAAGGCAGGATGGGACCAATAGTCCAATCCACTAAAATCTAGCCACTGCGTGGGATCGAGGTATGGCTCGAAGGTCGGTTCCCATATCTTCAGCGTATGTGTCTTCAGGTAAAGCGGAGACATGTACGTGGGAGATTTGTGGTCTACCCCCCTTGCGGAGCAAGCGGTGATCATGTGTGAACAAGGCGCATGAAGCAGCTGCGGAACCTTGTAGTCCACCTTGTAGTTTCGGCTTTGACAATGTCCACCTTGTAGTTTCTGCCGCCGAAACGCTCACCCCCGGATTAGTTCCCCCGGCGGACTTTACATTGTACACAACTCTATTCGGGCCATATGCTTCTGCGATGTGGTTTAGAGCGAGCTTCTCCTCCCTCTCCAAATGCGCCAAGACCGCCCTTCCCACACCGCCCCTGCATCAATAGCATTTTTCGCCAAACCCCAACGATCAACGAAGTACTTGTTGCACTTTTGAAAAGAGTATTGTGCAATTCTAGATACCGGTAGGGCACGGATGCGTTTGAACACATTGTTCAACGACTCGGCGCCGTTTGTCGTCATTATCCCGTAACGATGGCCACCCTCGTCGTAAGCAAGAGCCCACTTGTCCTTGTTCACCATATGCTCTTTAATCCAATCCCTGGCCCGATCGTTTAACATCTTATCTAGCTCTTCTAACTTCTTCTGGAAATCTCTCTTCTCAGGCGCAACAAATCCTCTTTAATTTCGACACCACTTCTTTTTTCTTCTGTCGACCCTATATATTGGCCGCGAAGTGCCTCATGCACCACCGATGCTCAATAGGAGGGTAACCTTCCATGTGTTCCTTAGCCGCATTTAGAAGGCCATGGTGACGGTCGGAGATCATGCAAACCGTCCGGCTAGTGCCGAGAACCTCCCGTCTTAGATGCGCTATGAACCATGTTCAGCTCGTATTGTTCTCGCCCTCGGCCAACGCAAATGCTACAGACATCAATTGATCCTCCGGATCGACCGCAACGGCCATCATCAAAACACCCTTGTATTTGCCGGTTAGAAAGATTGCGTCGACGAGTACGACCGGCCGACAGTGCTCGAACAACTCCGCGCACCGCTTGAAGCACCAAAACACAAGTTCAAGAACATATCGCGTTTAGCCGTTCTCATCGACCAAGCCACTGCAACTCGTGTAGGTGAAATACTTCGCACCGGGGTTGAAATGTTTAATTGCATTCAACATCCTTGGTACCATGTTGTATGCCTCCTTCCAGTTCCCATATAACAACTTCATGGCGTGTTGCTTTGCCCGCTAAGCCTTTGAGTATTTCACACGGTATCCGGTGAATCCAAATATGGATTCAATCAAAGAGGCAACTGACACGTCACTATCCGTCGCGACAATGCCAGCGATACGACGCCCTAAATACTTGGCTGTGTTTTGAGCATGCACCTTCTTTGTCTTCGACGGACCACACGTGTGAGGTTGCCTGACACGACTAATCTTTCATCTACCAGTATATTTGTCCAGCCGAGCCCACACACCTCAAAGACATCCTTGTTTGCAGTTCACCGTATACCTGACTTTGACGTCCGAATGAGTGACATTATATGGCCTATGGTGTCTCACCGCATAGTCCATCAAGAAGTACTGCAATTGCTGTAAAGACTCGAAAAACATGCCCTTTCGGATCTCTAAATTCTCAGAATCCGACAGAACATCGGTTGACAACAAGCCGCTCTCACATATTGCCATGTGAGTTCGGCTTAGCTCCTCAAAGGTGGTCACCGTGGGCACATCAACATTAACTGTCGTAAGCTGTCTCCTCTCCGCAGCTGACAATACGTACGTTGCTTGCCCTCTATCTCCCATGCTTAAACAAACAACCTCGTTATCTTCTTTGACATCATCTTCTTCCTCCACCTCATCTCCTTCCGCCACCTCTTCTTGTTCGTCTTGCACCCCCTCTCCTTCTGCCATCTCCTCATCATAGGATTCCTCCTCGGATCCCAGAGAAATTTGGTCGTCTTCCACTTCACGTTCTTCCTCCTCGAAAAGTCCATCGTCAAAGTCATTCATGAAAAGGCCGTTATCAAAGTTATCAATCGGCTCTCCCACCGCCTCCGCAACACGTGCTTCAGATCTGACCTGCCTTCCTCCAACTGTGCCCAACTCCTGAGTCAAGTGTTCAACAGCCTCATCTTCGTCATCAACAGTTTGCACAGCTTGTACGGGTCTTACTAATGAGCCACTCCCACGAGCGATCTCAACCACCACCTTCCAACAACTGACGTTAGAATTTTTCACAACCTCCTTGTAACTATTCCAATCCGACTCCGATGAAATCTTCAACATCACGTAGTGTGTCCTAACCTTCCCAAAATCAAATCTTCCTTGTAACAATAGTTCGCCCTCACCAACCCACGGCTCATGAAAGACCGGCAATGGAAAACTAAATCATTAAAACTCGGGCTCCTATCAAACAATACCACATCTTCCTTCATATTTTCAAACTCTCCGTTTTCTTTGATGGTACCACCATAAAAAAAACGGATTAAACGATCCATCTACGAAATTTAAGATAACAAATACAAATCGTTTAGACCTAATATACAACATCATTTATACTAAATTTAAATGACATACCCGTGCATGCAATTAATTCTACACATTAATAACACGGACAGTAGATGCAACACGGTGACCACGGTGTTCAGATCGATCTAAACACGACAATATGGAACAAAAATCAAGTTTTTCCTTCGAACCCTAACTATCCAAACCCTACGAAATGCGGCTAATCGAGAGCCAAATCGGAGAAACAAGTTGGAGAATAACCTTAACAGGAGGACGGGGAACGATTTTCCCACACCGAGGAGGCCGGACGGCAAGACAACAAGGCGGCGGCGGCGGCGGCGGCAAGGCGGGCGGCGGCGGTGTCGGCGAAGAAAAAAACAGAGGCGCCCCTGCCTCTCTGTAGGGCCTTGATGCGCCAAGCGGGTGGCGCGTCAAGGGACCCACGCCCGTCATGCTGGCGGCCATTGACTGGCCGCCAGCAGGCACCTTGGGCGTCGAGTTGGCATGACGCCAGCGACTGTGCATGCGCCAAAAGGTTAGATTTGAAAAAAAAAATCGAGGGGTTAAAAATCAAATTATTTTTAAAAGGGTTAAAATATAAATTTTTTTGAGAAAATAACTTGTCTTCCCATGATCTAAGCACTGGCTGTCCACTGCTAGGTTTCTGAAACATTTTTTTTTTCTGTTCTGTTGTGCAGAAAAATGCTGGAACAAAGAAAAACATTAGTGGGTTGCAACATAACTTTTTGCTTCAAATGTGCCATTCCAAACTGCCATGTTAGTCCTGGAATGGTGGGTGCATCAACCAATTTACTGCATCCACTTCATTTGCAGGTCTCAAAATGACCCAGTTTTGAGTTTCAGTCCAGGACCATGTAGACGTGGGGCACTTCTATACTCTACTAGAGGAATACTTTTGCATGTGATCTCGTACAATGCTATGCTTGCAAACAAAACCCTGCACCAATACTATAGATCTGGGTAATGTTGCCAGAGCACTAGGAGGCAGGGTGCTGCAATGGCATTTGTCAAAAGGACATGTACCATTGCATTCATGGTACCGATGAATTTAGCATAATTATAACCAAAGTGTGCAGCAACCCACATGGAGATGTGCTGGTTGGTGAGGTTCAAGGAACCATGAGAGCAGATCTCCCCCGTAAAGCACATAGAACTCCAGATTTTTTTATCATGTAGATTCTGAGCACATTACTCTACGGAACAGCTGTTGCATGACAAGAATCACTTATTATTAATTTTTTCTGGGATATGAGCCATACTGTTCAAGAATGTTTATACTTTTCAAGTTTGATCAACACTGTAGAGACCATTGCACAGCTGTATAATACTGAGTATCATTTACCCTTTTTTCTCTGGGAGCTAAATCACTCAAGAATGTTTTTTTTAGGTCTCATCAGCACTGTAGTGGGTCTCAAATCAGGTGCAGGTTTCCTGAACAAATCAAAATAACTATTTTTCTCTCTTGTAGATCATGGTTAGTGGCTAGCTACTTGGCATGTTATGGTCAGATGAAAGGAAGCTCTGCAGCCCATATCTTTTTCAAAAGGAGTTATCATTGAACAAGTCGTGAGGCTAATAGATCAAATGTGTAATCACGTCCTCCACTTCCTATATAGGTTGTGGGCATAACAGATCGAACACTATTAGGTTAAAATATATGAAAAGTATGCAATGTAGTATCAACCGTGTGATGAAGTGATGAGAATGTATTATAGTACAGTTAGCCCGGTTTGAAATTCGAAAATCTTTTCATAATTTTCTGTGGCGGTTGAACTGTTTCATAATTATCGCCTTCTTAAGTTTCGTAGACTGCTTTCGCTTTCTGTTTGCTTCACTGTTGCATTATTACCCATTCGTGGGTCCGTTAATCTAATCTATGTAGTAAGAGCGTCCGTAACGGTTACTCTAGATTTAAATAGTATGGCTGGTGAAGGAAAAAATCTTTTAGAATGCAGTGTAAATTGTGAAAGAAACTTATAGAAAATGATAGAGAGAGTAATTAATAGTAAAATAGAGCGAAGGAATAGAATATCGGATACAGATGCTCTAACAAGACCAGACCGAAGTGGTTTGGTGATGCTGAGACAATCTGAGTTCCTGGTACGCCCACTGCCTTTTATTTTTCTCCTACTTGTGCTGAGGCTGATGCCCACGGTGACGAGGCTAGTTCAAGTGGAGATGGTAAAATTCAAAGATGCTGATCGGCGGGGTCAAATTGTCATTTCCTAAACATATGCATTGTGAATTGTGAATCATGTGTTCACAATTGCAGATTTAATAGTCTCCATAGCATGTCTCGTGGTTGTGGATATTCTGTCCAAGAGAGAGGACCGCTTCTTGGGTGCATATCCTGGTATGCCACTGTTGAGAATAAGGGATCTCTGGCTGCATCACGAAACACTATAGTTAGCTCTGTTTTTTATGAAATAGAGTGACGGTAGAAGAAGAAAGAAATCTTTTAAAATGTAGTATAAAATATAATGTTTTTAAAATGAACGAATAAAGTGTTAGGGAATAGTGTTTTAGGGGAGAAATTTGGAATCGCTGCGGAAAATGCTAAGCTCCAGTTCCATCCCCTGCCATGGTGTGGAAGGAAAGCTTGCTTGTTTTGGTGCCATGATGAACGTTTTTAAAAGAATGCTTGATTTGACTCAGCTTTGAGATAGCTGAGACGTAGCTCTTGTTGGTACAACGCCCACGGGGGTTTGCTCCCTCCATCGGATCGACGACAGACAAGCACACCATGTGGCGACGTAGCGCACGGTGGGCGAGCTAGGCCCTGACGCCACGGGCAAGCATGCCACGCAGTGGCTTGGTGCACGGTGAGCGAGCAAGGCCCTAAGCGCCCTGGGCGAGCACTCCATGCGGCAGCTCGGTGCACGGCGGGCGAGCAAGGCCCTAGGCGTCCTGAGCAAGAGCGTGCCGCGTGGCAGCTTGGTGTTGGCCAGGCAGGGCCAACAAGTGGTGCCATGCCAAATGGGTGGGCTTCGGGCCCTACTTGGCAGACACACACGAAGGAAGGAGAAAGCTTATTGTAGAAGGTCCGTCTCCGCTCAGCGTATCGGAGGCATTTAATGCAGCGATTCGGCATGGGAGACGAAAGATGATGATTGCGGTCACTGTGGTTCTGACAGGAATCCTATAGTAGTCATTCCGTTGTTGTTCTGCAACAGGTCTGACCTAGGGTTCACAAAACCGTCGGACCTCTTCGAGCCGGCAATGGCGCGGAGCCGATTAACTGCGGTTAACCGTGGTTAACCGGCGGTTCCGTATGATTTTTGTCTCAAATTCAAGACTTCATCTTTTCGTTTTTGTGCGGTTTTTCGTGTTTAGCCATAGTTTCTGAGGGAAAAATGTCAAAATACGTGAAAATCGGTGAAATTGGTAAAAATCTTTTAAATATACATTAGAAATTTATTTTTAAAATTTTGTTTAAGCCAAAATGCTTAGAATGAATATACATTAGGAATTTTCAAGTATATTTTACATTCAAAATTTATTTAAACAAATTTTGCCCAAACGTCTAAACCCTAAACCGCTGGTTTACCTAACCGGGCCTCACGGAGGCGCAGTTAGCCGTAGTTAACCAACGGTTTTGTGAACCGTGGTCTGACCGGCGCCAGTGTTAGGCAGCTCTTCCGTCCCGTTCACGCTCGGTGATAGGCGGGAGCAGGTGAAGCAAAACGGTGTCAGCGACGGAGGAAAGTGGGATGCACGATGATATGACCCAATTAATGTACTCTCTCTCTGGGCCGTCCCTCGCAGTATAAAAAAGGGATCCGGGTGAGAGAGAGGGGGTTGGATCCCTGATTCACACGAACATTGTACGTTCTCCAGCGAGAACACACACACACACACACACACACACACACACACCTTCCAATCCGAAAAATCAAGCACAAGCAGGAGTAGGACCATTACCCGTCTTGGGGGGGTCCGAACTTGGGTAAATCTGACGTCTCCCTGTGCATGTTCGATCAAGCAACCTAGTTAGCGAAAATCCCCATATAAACGAACATAGTTTACAAAACCTGTTTGGTGAAAAACCACGACAGCTCTAAAAACGTTGCAGAGAAGTCAAATAATTTAGGAGGAAGAAATGACTATAAGTTATCAGTGACAAACTAATCTATGACGTTGTAGCAAAAGCGTAGGTTAAGAGATCACTGTCCATCAGTACTACAAAATTTGTTGGACGTGGCATTATCTTGTGCCAACGCCATTGCTCCCATGCCTTCTTTCTTTCCATACCTCTACTGTGCAAATAGCATCTCCTTCATCGATTCTCCTCTCTTCGGAAAGCTATAATTGGACTATTGGATTTCTTCCACGGTAAAAGGAAAACGATAGACGATAGACAAAAAAAAAATGTTTTGGTTTACCACACGTGTGATGCCGTCGTTTTACAAATAAATATCAAGGCTTACAAGTGACTGAGTTCACGAGCTGTAACATTTTTTTCTAAAAAATAATCTAGCTGTTATGCTTCGTATCCAATTGCATCTGGCTGTTCCTAAAAGAAAATTGCATCTGGCTGCAAATAGCAGCGTGTGGGATGGAAATTCGTTTGGAAAAAAAATGCTAAATTGTTTCCTAAACTATGTCCACGGTATCAAATTGATCCATAAACTTAAATATCGGGTTTCATCCTCTGACTATCAAAATCGGACTTGACCGGTCTGATATAAATCGATAACCATCCTAGTTACTCTGCCTAATGAACGTGCGCATCTACCAATTCCCAGATGCATGTGCACCTAAAAAAATGAGTAAATATATCGAAAGGAAGATGTCAAAAGGTGCAATGGAAAATGAACCGGATTAAACAAGGACAGCGAGAATTATGTATGAAACATGTGACCCCACTAATCACCGGTTGATTCTTCACGGCCTACTGCTATCCTTGTCATCTTTAGACTTTTGCACCAGAACTCTTGTGTTCATTCAAGTCAAGAATATCATTTCCCTGTCTCAACTAAAAAAAAGAAAGAAAGAAGAGAAGAGTATCAATTTCCCGATATTTTTTAAATTCAACAGAAATGAAAAGTCTGCCAGTAAGTTATGGGAACTATACAAAACAACTCCGCAACACTAGTAGACGATGAGTTTTTTAGAAAATAATAAACTTACAGTGGCTTCGTGTTAATAAACAATTACAATAGGATTGAGTAATATGAAAATAGTGTGACATGCAATTACCTAGATATACCGATTTTTGGTCAAGTTTTTAAGCCCTTTTATTATCCTCAACTTTCACGCTCCCACATGTAGGGTTAACGGTATACAATATATTTCTAAATGTGTATGCAATTATATTATATAATCTACATTAACACAACTGTTAGTCGCAACTCGCAAAGTACTATGTAAATTCCAAACCAACATTACTGTACCTGCTCAAAATGCAATAAATTAGCTATTTTTGTGGCAGGCATGAGTATGTGCTTAGGATTTTTATTAAAGATGTATCTAAATTATTGTGGTTTATCTTGCTTCATTCAATAGCTCTACGATCTATTTTCGTACTACTTTTAATATGTACAATATAATAATAATTGTTCTAACAGGTTAGTTAACTCCTACATCTAGCGCTGGCTGCGCTGCGCTGCACTATTAACGAGCGAGTTGACTCGTTTTATTCTTGTTGTACTTTAGTTTTAATTATAGTTAAAAAATAACGAGCTTTAAAAAGAAGTTTGAAAAGGTTAAACAGATTATTAAAAATATTGAAAGTCTTTAAAAAATTATATAAAATCTCAAAAACAATTTTAAAATATTAAACCAAATCATCATAAAAAAGTTTAAATTTTTAAATAGACTAAAACTAAACTAAAGCAAAGAATCTAAAAGGCCTTGTCCCTGCTTGCAGATCTACTAGCAATCTTTTAACACGACAAACCACTGATATTGTTTTTTTTAAAAAAAAATTCAGAAAAGGGAATGAACTGATAAACCGTCTATTAAAAATAAAAAAAGTAGCAAAAATTGGAAGAGAAGTTTCCGACCACGTTTGTCTTCTTCCTCGCCTCCCCGTCTCACCAAGGGAGAGGAGGAGATAACCATCGGCCATCGGCATGCGCCATGCTCCGCGCACATGCATGCCCTACCAATCAATCCAGGATCCATCCCCATTTGCGAGCCTAATCCAGAGACCGAAGGAATCATCAAAAGCCAATAGGTTTGCGGTCTCACATGGAGCAAAAATCCAATCCTCGCATGTGACCTCGCCCCTGAAATCCCCGCGAGAATCCACCCCAGGAGGAGGAGGAGGAGGGGGAAGGAAAGCAGAGCGATTTCCCATTGCTCCACATCTTCTTCTTCCTCCCTGTTCTTTGGCGCGCGGAGCCCCCATAAACCTCCCCTAAAGCTTCCTTCTTAGCCCCGGATCATCGCCCATTCCCGCGAGAATCCCTCAAAGATCCAGTCTTTTCGAGCTGTTCTATCGTAATCGTGTAAATTTCTCGGAAAGAGGAGCCAAGAATCGTGTAGGGGGTTGGGGGAAAGAAAGGGTGGCTTTCGGTTTTGATCGATTCTTGGTGAGGATTTGATTTTGAGCATCGGCGGCGGTTTTTCCGGGGAGAGGAGGCTCCCGTGCCGTTCTTGATCCCCGGGAGAGGCGTCGCAATGCAGCCGGACCCGCAAGGTCCGGGCAGGGGGGAGAGGGCGAAGGGCAATGCGCACGCGCGGCTGCCGCCGGCGGTGACGGCGCCGCCGACCGGGCGGCCGGCGTCGGTGCTGCCGCACAAGACGGTGAACGTGCGCGACCTCTACCGCATCGGGAAGAAGCTGGGGCAGGGGCAGTTCGGCACTACGTACCTGTGCGTGAGCAAGGCGGACGGCGGCGAGTACGCCTGTAAGTCCATCCCCAAGCGCAAGCTGCTGTGCCGCGAGGACTACGAGGACGTGTGGCGTGAGATCCAGATCATGCACCACCTCTCGGAGCACCCTAACGTCGTCCGCATCTCCGGCGCCTACGAGGACGCCCTCTTCGTGCACATTGTCATGGAACTCTGCGCCGGTGGCGAGCTCTTCGACCGCATCGTTGCCAAGGGTCACTACAGCGAGCGCGCCGCCGCGCAGCTCATAAGGACCATCGTCGGGGTGGTGCAGGGCTGCCACTCGCTCGGCGTCATGCACCGGGACCTCAAGCCGGAGAACTTCCTGTTTGCCAGCGCCGCGGAGGACGCCCCGCTCAAGGCCACAGACTTTGGACTCTCCATGTTCTACAAGCCTGGTGTGTATCTATGGTTGTTTGTTTACATCGGTTAATGTGATGCTGTTTAATGTTTCTATTTGAATGCAACCTGCCAGCAATGCTCCCTGTGGTGATAGGGACCAGTGAGTAGCGCTCTTCTCGTTTTTTTCTCTCTTGGTATTTAGAATTAGAGCAATCTTGTTAACATTGCCTTTACATAGATTACTCATGTTGCTAGCCTAAAATGCTTTCTTTAATATCGATGGCATTGATATTCCAAGTTAACTATCGATGACTAGGTAGTAGTGCTCTTGTTGGATTTTCTTGGTATTTAGCGCAATCCTGTTAACATTGCCTTTACATAGATTGCTCATTTTGCTAGCTAAATATGTTTTCTTAAATATTGATGACATTGATATTCAAAGTTTGACAACGTTTGTCAAGCTCTATACCAGAAATGATAGATGATTATTCTCGTGGTCTTGTGTGGTTACTGTAATATAGAGGTTGACATATCTACTTTGCTTGGGTTGGAGATTAGCATCATATATGCTCAATGCTTACTTTTGTTTTAATATGGATATATCTTATTAGGAGGAAATCTGAAGTTTGATTTTCAGCTTACAACTCCAGTAATAATTCCTTATGTCGCTATATACAGCCTGAATATGATATCAAAATTAGATTTAGTGATGATAATCATAAACTGCATTGTGAACTGTGAAATATTCATCGGGCAGACAAATGGCAAGTCATTCTTGGTTGCGTTGCAGGATGTTGCTTCTTTACCTTGTTAGCTTTATGTCTTTAAGTCTTAACTGTAAACCAGAAATTCTATGTCATTGACTGATGTGCGTGTGTACTGCCTACTGAAGTTGTTTCTGATTTGCTGAAAGATATCAAAATCTATGAAAAGAAGATGAGAGTTGGGAAAACCTGCCAGGTGTAGTGTACTAAATAGAAAATGTAGCAGCGGCTATTGAGGTAAGGGGTTCCAAGCGCTACCACATGGTGCAGTGGTTGAAAATAGTGGTTTAGAATATAGCGACTGCTATAGGAGAGAGTTTGTGTGCTATTGCGGTGGTAGTGGACAAAAATAGATGTTATAGTGGTTGATTTAGCTGTATTAATGATGTTCCGTATTTTATATTAAATTCCTTCAAGTATGTATGTTCTTGATGTTCACCATTTGGTACATAATATCTATTCCATGTTTGTTTGATATAAGACAAAAATTAAATATACATATAAAACTCTAAATTACCACTATACTTAAAATATGTTATGGGGATATAGCTTCCACTGCACCAGACCCAGTCTGCTGCAAGTCCGCTACGCGCTATTAGAACCTAGGTCAGGACTCAGGAGTGATGGACCTCTTAATATTTTTGGCCAGAAATTGTGTTGCTTCTGGTAAATGAAATTCATCAAATGCATCTGCTAGCTATTCATGTGATTATCTTGGTGCTTGCTGCCTATTAATCACTGAGGTCTTTTCTCTTGAGTCCATGTGTTGTTCGCAGTTATTTTGCTAGAAAATATAATTAAAAAATCACAGCAAAAGCTCATTGATGATGAAAGCCATTCATTTTCATTTCTTTAGGCGATAAATTCTCTGATGTTGTTGGAAGCCCATATTATGTTGCACCTGAGGTGCTTCAAAAATGCTATGGCCCAGAAGCTGATGTCTGGAGTGCTGGAGTAATTCTTTACATTTTGCTCTGTGGTGTGCCCCCATTCTGGGCCGGTAAACTATCTACTGTTCCAACCATTGAATTGCTACAACTATGTGCATTATGTATTTCAGTTGGTAAAATCCACTTTTCTCCTCTCAGAAAGCGAAGCAGGAATCTTCAGGCAGATTCTGCGAGGCAAACTTGATGTAGAATCTGAACCATGGCCTAGTATCTCTGATAGTGCTAAAGATCTGGTCCGTAAGATGCTTACCCGGGACCCTACAAAGAGGTTCACTGCCCATGAGGTTCTATGTAAGACTCCCTCTCTCCCACTCTCTTGGTCATAGTGTGTATACTTCAGCACCTTTATGAAGTAAGTGTTTGTTTTACTAATAATAGTGGCATTGCTTATACCAGGTCATCCATGGATTGTTGATGATGCTGTAGCACCTGATAAGCCTATTGATTCAGCTGTTTTGTCGAGGCTGAAACACTTTTCTGCAATGAATAAGCTCAAGAAGATGGCCTTAAGGGTATGAGTATCTGTATCTCATTGTCCCACTGTAGTGATGAACTGATTTTGCACGCTAAGTTCAGCACTTTGTTTAGCGCCCCTTTTCTATTTTGTCACATTACCTTGTGTGTTGGCCTGTTGGGTGGTTGCAAACTGCAAACTAACTCCACATGCATCTTTTCCTTTTCCCTTGCCATCGCTAGCTCTGTTTGTTGCATTATATTTGTTGAGAATTAATTATTTGAGGCTAGACTTTAACATGTAACCATTTGCACATTTCTTATGGAGAAGATCAAGACTGTAGTAATAGATATGAACTACTGTTTAACAATCATGTTTTTATGCCTCATCCCCATCTGGGCTGTAGAAATCCTGTTTGCTTTGACTCTTGGTGAAATGGCATCCCACCAAATAGCTACGCAAAATGTTGCAAATGCTTATAGAGATGGAAGCATAATGCAAGATGCATTGACCTTGGAACTCAAACTTTTGAGAGACCGTCTTTTGCTCTTGTTTTCTACCTGCAGGTTATTGCTGAAAGTCTATCTGAGGAGGAGATTGGAGGCTTAAAGGAGTTGTTTAAGATGATTGATACTGACAATAGTGGGACAATAACCTATGATGAACTGAAAAATGGCTTGAGAAGGGTGGGCTCGGATTTAATGGAACCTGAAATCCAGGCTTTAATGGATGCAGTAAGTCCTATCATTCTGTTGCTTCTGTTCCAACTCTATTGAGAAAAACACATCAAACTTCAGTATTACTCCTTCCGTTCTTTTTTATTTGTTGACGTTGACTTTTAGACATGTCCTTTGACCATTCGTATTATTTATTTTGTTATGCTTTGTTTTATAATTGAAGGTACTTTAAGCGTGACTTGTATTTTTGCATATTTGCACTAAATTTTTTATTAAGACGAATGGTCAAATGGCATGTTCAAAAGTCAACGGTCAAATAAAAAAAAACCCGAAGAGATTATTAGATAATATGTGTTATTGAGACTGTAATCTGGTTTTATCTGTTTGTTTCAGGCTGATATTGACAACAGTGGAACCATCGACTATGGCGAATTCTTAGCAGCTACATTGCACATGAATAAACTAGAGAGGGAGGAAAATCTGGTGTCAGCATTCTCATTCTTTGACAAGGATGGAAGTGGCTTCATAACAATTGATGAGCTCTCACAAGCATGCCAACAATTTGGCCTTTCTGACGTTCATCTCGAGGATATGATCAAAGATGTGGATCAAAACAATGTTGGTCTTCATTATCCTCTTCTTGCCCCTTTTATCTTTCCATCTCCATACATGTCACCTATCGGTTGTCACATCTTTACTTGGATGATTGTCTCTTAAATCTATTTAAAATTTTGCAGGATGGACAAATTGATTATAGCGAGTTTGCGGCAATGATGAGGAAGGGCAACGCTGGTGGAGCTGGAAGGAGAACCATGAGGAACAGCCTGCGTGTGAATCTTGGAGACATCCTGAAGCCCAGCGAAAACTAACGCGAATTAGAGGGTTTTGCTTAATAGATGTTCTTGTCAGAAGTTTTGCATGCGACACAGGCTGCCTTCATCAAAACAAGTTATTTTAGTAACTGGCCTCTCATCTGTGGCTTGTTCTTATCGGGCTGCTGTATTAGTAGCACTCGTAGCTTCAGAAAACATACAGTGGTACAGATGTAACGAATTCTAGGTGGTGGAGTGGGTATGCCTTAGCTACTTATGCCGGCCCTGTTGTTTTATTACGAACAAACGTTGGTAATTTCATGTTTGTATTAACACTTGTCTGTTTGTCACCTGTAATTTATTCCATGTGATTGATCAACGTCGTATATTTGAGGAACTGAAAGAGAGATTGCAGGCAGATGCATGGTATGGTTTTGAATTCACTTTTTTTTATCCTTGATTAAGAAAAAGCTAACGAGTGTTCAGATGCTGACACTGGCAGTGTCGAGGTTCGGATGCCAGGGTTGGGCCAAGTGGGCTGGGCTTCGATGACCTTTTTTTTTTCTTTGGAGGAAGGCTGCCAGGCTTCGATGACTTGTAACTTTTGCATCTACCTCTTATTTGTTGGACGAATAATGGACTTGTTTGGATTGTCTCCATGATGATTAACTCCATTTCATTTGGAGAACTCGATAAGGTTTGTTCGGAGAATTAGGCTGAGTTGTATTTAATGCATGCTTCCTTTCACTTCTTCCCATAGTACCTGCTTCTTGTTTTCATAATACATGCTTAATACCAATTGTCGATCCAAACATATATTGGAAAAACTAGGACAACATGTTGCTCAATTAAAATTCGAGATTAGCCGAGGTTCTCTCTTCAGAAAAGTATATAGTCTTTTATCACTTATTTTTGTGTTTTACGTTTTTTTTGTAAGCAATATTTACGCGGAAATTTTATAACTGTTAGTATAATTTGATTCAATCAAATTGTTACGTTTATATGTGCGTGACCATGAACCCATCTTGGGACAAACCACTTTGCATGTCGGATTTTCTCTCCTCTTTTCCTTCTACCAAAATTGTTCTTTTGATGATTAAAGAACAAAGAGCCTTTAATGTGTGTACTATTATTTCTTCTCTTTTATGTTGTTTTTCCTTGACTGAGTGCCATCGGTATATATAGGCTTATTCATGGATGTTACTCAAAAATTTGTTTTTCATATAGAGGCGCAAAAATCAGATAAGAATATGTAAAAATACAACAATTATGTAATATATGCACAAGTTTAACATATATATTTTTATATTTTTTATGCTTACCATTTTATTAAAAAAGTGTTTTAACGCACAAAACGGACCAAAAACATTCAATAATATATGTTGAACCTGGTGCATGCGTGAGCCTCGATCAAGGCACAATGCACAAGGGAACAATTATAAACCACCCACAGCTGGAGCCATTGCCATCACTAGCGATCAAAAACCCTGACAAAAGATCAATGGCATTCGACCAATTGAGCAACTCTGATTTTCTTGATTCTGGCCATCTTTGATCTGTGGTTTGGTTTGATCTTGTTCGGTTGAGCCAAACGGCAAGACAAGAGGATGAACTAATTGGCAGGTTTTGTAACCTTTTTAAGGTTTGATTTGGTTGAGCAAAAAATTAAAAGCCTTCAAATAGAGGCACTAAAAGGCTAAAAATTTATTTTAAAAAAATTTAAATAAAACTCTAGAAAACCCACATGTTTAGTGCAAACGAAAATAGCCCCCGAAAACGGCTCGTCAAATTATTCCATCCTCTACGAACAAGGCTTTGGTCAAGTGGTAGAGGCTGCAATGGCAACGCTACCCAATAGAGTTCAAACCTCAGGTTTGACTCTGTGTCGCATTATTTTAGTATTTTCCTAGAGTCGTAGATTTACACACACGCGTGTGCCTTGATGGCTAATTGTTGTCTCTTAAGGCAGTCGCTGGCACGCGTGCGTCTTAGTTTAGAAAGTGAGTTGTGTGCGTCTTCTTTGTATCATCCAAAAAAAAATAATCCATCCTCTCGTCTTTTCCGTGCTCTCTCCTCCCAGGCCACCATAAGCCCACAAAGCGATCCGCTTTCACCTTTCACCAAGACCAAATCTGTCGTGTGGGCCGGGTGACCATGATGGGCCGACGGCTGGCGCCATCGCATGACCGAACCCCTCCGTGGCCCATGTGGCCCGCCCGCTCCTGCCCGTTCCGCTCGTCCGCCTCGTTACGTGGCGGCCTCGCTCGCCTCCGCGTGGGCCGCCGGCCCAGTCCGAAGCCAGGGGCGTCGGTGGAATAAACGGAAATCTGGGGGGGCTCCGGTCATCTCCCGCGGGGGACGTGTAAATTCAAAAATCGAGCCCGCACCTCGTGGGGCCCGCACGCAGCAGCTAGAGTCTGAACAGGTGATGGGTCAATGACTCAATGCTCCCGCGTGGTGGGCTGTGGAGGAGTAATAAATGTTTAATTTATTCCAAATTAATCATTTTATTAATCTCTCCTTTTAAAACGACGCCTCGGCTGGAAGCCTGGAACAACTTGATGCCTGAGGGTTGAGGCTTCCACGGCTCCACCTACTTCGGCCGTGTTTGTTTCCGTGTTCGCCCGCGTCGCGTCGCGTCGTGTTCGCGTGGTTTGAACGCGCGGCGCGTGCGCTCGCGGGCGGCGCAACGCGACGCAACGCCGAAACAAACGAGGCCTTCATTATATGATTTAATAGTACTCTCTTTCTTCTTTTTTTGTTTGACGCATTTAACTTTTAAACACACCTTTAACCATTCGTCTTATTTAAAAATTATGTAGATATCATTTTTTTTGTCATTTGTTTTATCATTAAAGGTGTTTCAAACATGCCTTATTTTTTTTTTTTTTGCATGTTTGCACTAAATTTTTAAATAAAACAAATGGTTAAAAGAGCATCCAAAAGTTAAAGGCGTCAAACAAAAAAACGAAGATAGTAGTGTTTTTTAGACAGGAGGAAGAGACACGTCATTATGGTGAGCAAAATTTTTAAATTAGCTTCTTTTTTCATTGCATTTTTTAAAACAAACCTCTTTTGTACGGCCTTTATTTTCCGACCGCCTTATTTGATTTATTTCTTCTGTTTATTTTCATTTAGAAAATAAATAATTATTTTTTGGTAAACCGCACGTCAACGTATGTTTTGAAATGGAGGAAGTACGTCAAATAAAATTATAATAGGAGAGCAGGCCTCGAGCATCCGTAGCAGGGACTCTAAAATACTGTAGTTTTGGATAGGGTGTCTGATGGAAGAAAGAAATCCTTTAAAGTGCAGTGTAAAATGTAAAAAAAAATTAGAGGGAAGGATAGAGGGAGTATCTAGTAGTAAAATAGAGGGTGAGAATAAAGTAGCCGGTGTGGATGCTGTGAAGCAATTTATTTCAGCGTTAGAAAATTCCAAACCACGATGGTAATCCTTCGTAATAATTCAGAACCATAAGGACCGAAATGCAAAACCTCCACACTGTATCTTTCGAACGAAAGCCCAGAGAAGCGAAGCGGAAGCACCATTCCGCCCGTCTCCCACCTCGCCGGCCGCCGCCGCCGCCGCCTCCGCAGCTCCGCTTCACCTCCTCCTGAGCTCTCCCCGAGCTTACAGACATGAGTGCCGCCGCGGCCGCGGCTCCACCGAGCCGCCGCACGCGCAGCCGGCCGCCGTCGGCGTCGTCCCGCAAGTCCGAGGACCCCTCGGCCGCCGCCGCCAACGGGAACGGGAAGGCCTCCACCAAGACCGTCTCCCCCAGCAACCTGAGGTAAGAACGCGCGAGCTTGGTCTTCTCCTTCTATCTCTTCGCCCCAGCTGACATTTGGAGCGGCAAAGATTGGATTTTTTTATTGGGTTTGGGTTTTGGTAAGGGGGGAGAGGACGGTGAAGAAGCTGAGGCTGTCCAAGGCGCTCACGATACCGGAGAGCACGGTGGTGTCGGACGCGTGCCGGCGGATGGCGGCGCGGCGGGTCGACGCGGTGCTGCTCACCGACGCCCAGGGCCTCCTCTCCGGCATAGTCACTGATAAGGTGAATCCTCTGTTCCGTGGATGGGATGTGTTGCTCTGTGCTTTTCATACCGGGTGGGTGCTAAGAAAGGGATGACGATTCGATGTTACGAGGAATCGATGATACTATCTGTTCTCACTTTTATTTTGAAAGATAAGTGGTGTGTCTGTATTGGATTGTTGGGCTGGAGCTTAGCAAATGGCCTTTTCTGTTAAAATGGAGATTCCTTTTATATTTGCTGGGTTTGATGAAGCCATTTTATCAATCAATTGTTGAAGACTTGTTGCTTTTTTCGCTTGCCGCAACACTTTTTTTCCCTTTGCCTTTGTTAGTTTCTTCCTGTTATGTATAACTATGTTACTGGAAGATGGGAATGGATGATGATTTACTTGTTTAAAAGTATTTCATTACTAAAACAATCAAATTAATGAAAAAAGGGTGGATTGCATATGACTGTTTTTGGTCCTTGTGCTACGTACTGTGCCTTTAACTAGATTGGAGAACTGCCTTGTGAGTTGTAAAGAGTGGCACCCCTTTTTTATTTGTAGTTTCAGATTTTTCACTTAAGTATTAGTTTTTATAATTTCGTATTAATATATCTACTATATACTATAAAATTAAATATCGTGAATTCTAGGACATCAAATAAAAAAAAATGGGTGTAGTAGTATTGTTCCAAATAGCTTATGGGTCATTTTTTGCTGCTTTCATGCTGAGGGTATTCTTTTCCTTGGGATTCAAACTGGGGTGTAGGATATATCTACAAGGGTGATTGCTGAGGGGCTGCGAGTGGAGCAAACCATCATGTCAAAGATCATGACACGGAATCCTATTTATGTCATGTCTGACTCGCTTGCTATTGAGGCATTGCAGAAGATGGTTCAAGGTATATTTGTTCTGGCTTTCTCATTGTTTGTTATGCTTGCTTGACTTAAATGATTATCGGAACAATGTGACATTGAAGTATAGTGAGTTGATCTCTTGTACTTCAAATTTTCACTTAACTATGTAGTGAGATGTTATGAGATCTATAATTGTGGCAGACTAATCATCTGCATATATACATATACATTTTTTTTTTCAACAACGGTATCACTTTGAGTGAGTATAAACCAATAGGGAACACCTAATTGTGAAAAGTGGCATGTGTGGATGAATGGATTTCAGTGGAACTTTGATGAAAGGGGGATATAGAGCTGCAGCAGTTGAAAGTTGGGATTACTTACTAGTTACTACATAATGTAACATCGAAGAAAATAAACTTCTTTTGTAGTGTAAATTGCTTATGCTAGTATGTTTAGTTGGCTGCTGAATAATGCTCCTCTCTGCATTGCTGCTTAACTGTTAATTGCCTACATAGTAGAGCTTTATGATTTTTAATATTTCCATAGGAATTATATTTGGATTTTCCTTTGTTTCAAATATATTATTTTGTTGAAAATATACTGTTTTATATAGCATCCTCTGATATATACTTTTTGATGAGTCACTGTCAAACCAACTCAAGTTGTCCTTTCTGTAAACGAAATGAAAACACAATTTTAGGTTAATGTTAGGTGTCTTCTGTGTATCAATATCTCCACACACACACACACACACACAAAAGTAGAAGATTCCTGGATTTGTTTGGTCAGACATCTAGGATTTCTTCGGCTGATAAATGGCATCATAAGCGTGCGCGCGCGCGCGTGCGCACATATAGGCTATTTGTTTTTATTCTCTTACATAGAGATCTTGGCTGGAGCACTAGTTAGATACTTCTTTCTTCATTAACTTTTTTTCCCAATATGTTCTTTTATATTTCAGGGAAATTTAGACACCTCCCAGTCGTGGAAAATGGCGAGGTTATTGCTATGCTGGACATTGCAAAATGCCTCTATGATGCAATATCAAGACTGGAAAAGGCAGCAGAAAAAGGAAGTGCAATAGCAGCTGCTGTAGAAGGGGTTGAGCGTCAACTGGGTGGCAATTTTTCAGGTCTTGGAATACACATATTTTCATTTTATTCACTCTTTTTCACCCCTGGAAGTTTACTGATACATACATGAATCATATATTTTGTGAACTGAAGTGATGCTATATTTATCTTTTTGAAGAAAATTGAAATACAAATTTGTACTGTACCAACTTATGAGGTAGTATATTATATTGTACTGTTATGCCATATGCGTGTGCTTTTCCTTAACCATGTTGCTTGCCCTTAAATAACCTTTTTATAATATCTTGTCTTACCAATCAATTTAAAGTATTTGCTGTTTTCGCATACAGCTCCTCATGCTTTCATAGAAACTCTCAGAGAGCGGATGTTCAAACCTTCTTTGTCAACCATTGTCACTGAGGGCACAAAGTATATTATCTGTTTCCTCTTTGATTTTTTTTTTTCAATGGTTAGAAAATATTTGGAGAGTGAGTTACCATACTGTTAAATTTCAGGATAGCAATTGTTTCCCCTACAGATCCTGTGTACGTAGCAACTCAGAAAATGCGTGATTTCCGAGTTAATTCGGTGGTTGTCACTACAGGAAACACATTGCAGGGAATTTTCACGTAAGAATTCTATATTAGTATCACACTGTTGTCTTTACTTTCTTTTTTTCATTTTTCTCTGTTAATTGATGGACATGTGTCTGAAATGCAGCTCTAAAGATGTGCTTATGCGTGTTGTGGCACAGAATCTTTCCCCAGAGTTGACCCTAGTAGAGAAGGTTCTCCCACCAGACTTGCATTTTTATTTCTTCAAACGGAATCTTAATTTCGTAAATTGCTTATAACTCTCTATATTTGTTTTTTTTTAAAAAAAAATTAAAGGTGATGACTGCAAACCCAGATTGTGCCACGTTAGACACCACAATTCTTGATGCATTACATATAATGCACGATGGGAAATTCTTGCACATTCCTGTTCTTGACACAGGTAGAACTACATCCTGAATACTGTCTTAGCCTATGAATACCTTATACAGCTACTTCACCTGGTACATGCCTTCACTTTCCTGAACAGAAGGACAAACTGCTGCTTGCTTGGATGTCCTGCAACTTACCCATGCAGCCATTCAATTGGTAATGTTCAATATGTTATTATTTTTGCTGCTCTTTCATATGCTTTTCTGAGGATCCTTATTGTAAGTTTGTCTATCTATTTCTTCATTTGTAGGTTGAAGGAGGCAATGAGACTGTAAATGATGTGGCAAACTCAGTAATGAAGAGGTTCTGGGACTCTACTCTTGCTTTGGAAGCTCCAGATGATGAACTTGATAGTCATAGGTTCGTTGATGGTTCATTGTGAAAATTTTGTTCTTTTGTTTTTACCTAATACAGTTCTCATTCATACATTTCTCAGTGAAGTATCCTTACTTTTGGCGTCAGAGGCTGGGGATGGAAAAAGTAGTGCTTATCCACCTGTTATAGGAAATTCATTTGCCTTTAAACTTCAAGACCAAAAGGGGCGTGTACATAGATTCACTTGTGGTAAGTGCTTGCTAATTTGCTGTAAAAATGTACTTGATAATTAGTACAAATATGTTAGTGTGGTAGTGTTACTGATTTCTAAACTTACATTCTGTTGCTGCAGGCTCGGAGAGCTTAGATGAGCTTATTTCTTCTGTAAGGAAAAGATTAAGTATTGGTGATGAAAAGGACAGAGTTCAACTCTTGGTAAGATTGAGTGATCTGGCAATCTGGCATGCTTGATGCTTGCAATGGTATTCTTTAATAGCCATTTAAAAATAGAGATCAAGTATCTGATAGCCTGATATCTGGTTGTAAAAGTCAAACCCTCTCTTGTTTTATCAGTGACGAAGCATTCACTGCCTTCATACAATTTGAGGGGGAAGTGATTATCTTATGTGCATATAGCCATATACCCTATATCCTCTGATTCTTGTCTTCATACTGTTATGTGCGCCCCCTTGGCTATGCAACATATTTATTACCATTTGATATGGGATAGTCAATATTTGCCTGCACTGCACAACTTAATCTTTGTTATGTTTTTTTATGTAGTATGAAGATGATGAAGGCGACCAAGTGCTGCTGACATCAGATTCTGATCTTGCTGGTGCTGTGCTCCATGCCAAATCATCTGGACTGAAGGTATTCTGTGTTCTTAGTATCGGTTGTTCTCTTGCAACCGACAGCCTCTTCAGTTGTTGGTTCTCCTCACCAAAGTGAAAATTCCAATGTCAGGTTCTGAAGCTGCATATTGATGGGTTGGGTTCCAACACAGAGGTGGCAAAACCATCACAGGAGCTGGCACGTTCCCAGAAAAGTAGGGTGTCGCCTGTTAAAGTTGGGCTGATGGCTGGTGCAATTGCTGTCAGTGGTGCAGCAGTCATGGTTTACTTGAAACGATCTAGGGTGTGATCTCCAGAAGAATTGATGATTTTCCCAAATTGCATTTTCAACAGCTGACATCCACTTTAGAATTTTGTTTAGCTTAGTATCAGTGCATACTAAGAAATGAAAGAATGGAAAGCCGAAAGCAATCAAGGTTGCATCAGATGCCTTGAAGATCCACGAATGGATGAGAACTTTTCTTCGATTAACTGACCTTCTAACACTGGGCAAAAGGAGCTGCCTATCTTTGTTCCACTCTTCATTTTGCACATCTATGGGCAATTTCACGGCTACGGTGAAATGTATAAACATTATATATGTTCTTACTTCCTACTTCTGCACTTGTTTGTAGATAAACAGGGGATGTAAACTAAAACTAAGTTCAGAGGGCAACAGTAAATGAATCTTTCTGTCATTTAGCTTTCATTTCCATTAGGGGAGTTCTGAGGATTTCCATTGTTCACGTCATGATACTTCTTAGCCTTAGCTACTGCACTGAGAAGAATAACCTCATTATTTTTCACATGATCTGTGGCTCAATAATGTAAGCTATCTACAAGAATCAAATTTAAACAAAATGACATTATTTCAACAAATAATAAATCTCTAGTATTTTTCAATCGACCATGTCCTATCTGAAGAATTCATCTGCCCCAAGTGTGATGGATTGATAATGAAGCCATGATTGATCATATAAAAGATGTGACTTGGTGTGGTGTGTGATTCAAGCTATGGTTGCATGTTACTAGTGGAGCTTTTGGTGAGCTTTTGTTTTTTCTGCTGTTAAGGTTGTTAGGTTTCTTAACCTCATCGGTGTCTTACTTAGAGTGGAATCTTGTGCTTCTCCTGCCTTTCCTTGCTCTCTCCCCAACCATCAACTGCTGTAGCTTGAAAGGCAGTGTTTGGATTATACAGTGACACCAAAGCCTCCACATTGTCACTTCTTCAGATCAGACGAAACTTTACAGCTATGGGTACATGTGTGTGAATGTGCATTGTCTCTAAAAAGTGTAGGTAAAATGAGGATTTACCACTCATGGTCTGAAGCCAATCTTCAGAGAGGTAAATACTCAATTATCCTAATAATAATTTTAAAAAAACCTGAATTGATGTACAGGTGTTTTTTTTCCTGCCCTGATTAAGAACATACTAGGAATTTCTTTGACCATGAATTATGCGACGAAAAGATTCGGATTTGGACAGCACCAGCAGCGTGTTTGGCAGTTGGCATGTCAACTAACAGAATAATGCGGTTGCTAACAGCAAATGATTAGATTGTGATGGCATGTGTCAGCCTCAGATACTGGCTGTCTCTGTGGATGAGATATCATACCGGCCGTGCAGGCAACGATTTGTACGTGGATAATTGCTAACTAGCTAGGATTATGATACTCCTAAACGGCTAAACGCTATAATTGAGTGAGCTTGAGATGGGAACCATATAGGAGGATGTCCTACCAAGCTAGGGCCACCTGAAGAGATCATCAAATAGCTGGGGCAGTGGGGCCACTTGCCATATAGTATAATGTTAGTGCACGTTTGGAACTGATAGATTTTATTAGTATTTCTATAGGGAAAAATATATTTTTTTCCTAGGAAAGGAATCTCATGATTTGTCATGGTTATCTGTAGAACATGGAGTTTGTCGATGCATACTTTACAATATGTCGATACATAACGTCTTGATGTTTGTCGCGTTAGATATTGAACATTCGGCATTTTATATATATGAAAACACTAAGGACCTGTTCTTTTGAGCTGATCTGAATGGCTGAACGGCTGAAATGACTGAACTTCGAGAGCTTCTCGAGGTAGTCTCGAGATTCGGATCCATTTCGTTTGACTTGTTTTTTAAAGCGTTAGGACCCACCTTCAAAACAGCAAAAAAACGGACCCAAAAAACTCAAAACATATATCTTTTCAAAACGTAGATAAGTTGTTAAGCTATTAAGCCGTTAAGCTGATAAGCTGAAAAGAACTAGGCCTAAAAATCTGTCTGCACATGGCTATTGTACATGCAACCTTTTTAAGAGCAAAATATGTACTCTCTTTTCCTTCTCATATACCATAACACTTTGAACGATCAATAGAAACATCTAGAAGCAATTGTACCTATTAAAGTAGAACACTCGTGTGGCTTTTTCCAAGCTCACCATAACTTTCTCGGTTCTAATTACTGGAACCTTTGGTATGTAGTCGACACATAATTAAGAAAGTTTAAATTATTATCTATTTTAATCGGCAAGCAAGACCCTATAACCACTTTTATGTCGAAGAGTCTAACCTTAGAACCTACCGCTGCACCATGCCAGCCACGTCATGGTGACGTAGAGAATCCTTGGTTGAACAATGCTTCAGTAGTTGCACTATGAAAGCCCCAAACCATAGTGCATGAGAGCATCCGCACTCAATACTCTATTTCTTCACTCTATTTCGCTATTAGCTACAATCTGTATCACATCCTCTAAATATCCTTCACAATTTATACTGCACTCTAAATTTTTTTCACTCCATCAACTATTCTATACTCTAAATTTTTTCACTCCATCAACTATTCTATACAGAACTACAGTGTTTTAGACTAACTGGTACAGATGCTCACCCTTCATTTCACTATTAGCTACTCTTCCTATCCTTCTTTCTAATTTTCCTTCGCATTTTATAGAGAGAGGTAGATTATTCATAACCGTGTCTCTTAATGGATTCTGGTTCCTTTTACAATACAAGAGTTTCTCTTTGTTCTCTCTGTATTATTCTGTTTCGAAGATGGTAGGATATGGAGTGAATAAATACGATGAAAAACACTGGGGAAGGAAAAAAGGTTGGAGATAATTTTGATACTCATTTTGATATATATGCTTTTCCTCGTACACCTGCTAAATCAGTCAGCACAGTACAGTAGTGCAGTGGTACTAGTACCAATACCTTGAGAAAATTGAGTTTCTGCCACTCGAAACATTGTCGCTCTTAAATTTGCCATCCTCAAATTGACGCTCGGAAATTTGCCACCGCAAACAATTGACGCTCGCACATTTGCCATTTCGGGGCTTTTTTGCCTGATACACGAGCCAAATACACAACAAATACGGAGAAAATACGTGGACCCACATGTCATACTCCCCCTACTTTCTCCTCTCTCTTCTTTCTTCTCCGGTGAACATGGCGGCGGCGCGAAGCTGAAGCGGCAATGGGCAGCAATGAGCGGCAGATGGCTTGGCCAGACGCTGGGACGCGAAGGGCGGCGGCAGCAGGTTTCTCGACGGCAAGAATGACGGCCAAGCAGCGTCAGGCGAGCTCAATGACGGCGGCGTGAGCTGGGCGAGCTCAATGACGGCAAGGCGTGAGCTCTGGCGAGCTCAATGACGGCGGCGGCTCGAGCTCGGCGACGGCATGTCCATTGGAGAAGAAAGAAGAGAGAGGAAGGAAGGAGGAGGAGGAAGGAGGAGAGGATGACAGGTGGGCCCTATGTATTTGTTGTGTATTTGGCTCGTGTATCAGGCAAAAAAGCCCCGAAATGGCAAATGCAAGCAAGTCATTAATTGTTTACAGAAGAAATTTCCGAAACAATTTAAGGTGGCAAAATTTAAGAACAACAATGTTTCGAGTGGCATAAACTCAATTTTCTCCGATACGTTGGATACCAAAGCAGAGTTTTTAATGAACTAAACTCCATTTTTTATCAGAGAGGGAGAGCCCATTCAATTCACTGGACAGGCACTCATCAGTACGAGCAGAGCAGGAGTACAATTCATTTCCGGCTCGTACGTACGAGTACAAGCCTGCACGGGGCGGGGCGCGCACGCGGGCACCACCGGCGTCAGGCGCTCGCCGGCAAGCCTCCCCCACGGCGGCCGCGCGTGCGCCTCGCCGGCCGGCCGGCGGGGCTCCACCGCCACATGAGGCCGGAGGCCATGAGGGGCAGGCAGACAAGCGAGCACCAACCGTCGTCAGGTGCACGGAGACCCACCGGCGGAATCAATCCCCCGGCGTCCCGACTCCCGAGTCCCAACCTCCTCCTCCTCCTCTCGCACTTATAAAAAACAATCGCTATAATCAAACAAGAATCCACGACCCGCTGCTACGATCTCGCAGTCAAGCGTCAAAGGCAGGGATTGCTATCCGGCAACCACCGCCGCCCACTTCTTTTCTTGTGGTTTGCGTCGCCGTCCAGCACCGGCACTGCTACTACTTGTAATGCGTCGGAGGCTAGAGGAGAGAGAAGGGCGGGAGCAGGCAAGAAAGAGGCCAAGAAATCGAAGCGGGGGCGATCGAGGTGGGAGCTGCGGGGGCGAGCGTTTCTTGGGTTCGAGCTGCCTGCGCGGGAAGGAGGAGCGACGCCCACCGGCAATGGCGATTGGGATCAATGAATGATGCGGGTGAGCGTGCTCTGCTCTGCTTCGCCTGCAGAAAAGTGGAGCTTTGGATCCTCGCATTCAATCGCTTCCATCGATGCGCTCTGTCCTCGCCACGGAACTCCTCCAGACTCCAGAGTTTAATGGAGTAGTACTCTGCTTGCCCCTCTCTCTCTCTCTCTCTAGCTACTTGAAACTCGTGTGGCCTCCCGCTCACATGGCGAACAGGCCAAGGCTGCAGGTGGTGGCCATGCAGAGGTAGTGGCAGTGGCAGTGGCCGCCCATGGCCACCTCCTCTTTCCCCCTCGCTTTTTCCGAGCTCCTCTTCTTGCGTGGTTGTCTGCCTCTCCTTGCTCCCATCCGCGCTTGCTTGCGTCTCTCTCCCCACCGCGAGCTGGGCTATGTGTGAGACGCACACGCTTTTCTTCCCTACTAGCTCCCCATAGAGATAAAAAAGGAGCGAGATAGAGAGAGAAGAGGAGAGAGAGAGAGTAATCATGGGAGAACGAGAAGCTACTGTGTTGTCTTAGTGCTCACGGAGTTCTTGCGATGCGCGGTATCTTCCGTGTGGCGGTTTAATCCCAGGAGGTATCAATGCCACCATTCCATTCTCGCATCCCCCTCCCCTCCCCCTCCTGATGTTGGGTGGCTAGGTCTAGAAGATTTGGGGGCGCGGAGGACGGGATTTTGAGGAGGGAATCGGGCGCCAAGCTGCGATCTTTAGGGATTTCGCGCCCCGCCTTATGTTCTTCACGAAGGATTTTCGGTTTCTTGGGGGGAGTCGGGAGGGAGCAGCCGGTGCCTGGCTGGCTAGCTGCTGTACTGACTACTGAGGTGTTCTTTCAATGGCATTCTGTTTCATCCTTTTTGGAACTGTACCCATTTCTTCACCTTGTGCTGCTGCTGGTACTGAGAGGGTGCTAGTGAAGAGGGGCTTTGATTGGATTTGCATGGCGGTCAAGTTCTTCTTCGCATTGACACTGCATTTTCTTGCAACAATATACGCGTGGTCTTTTTTTGGGCGTTCGTTTGTTTGGATTTCTGAAGAGGGCGTATGGTTGGATTTTGTGGTGAGAAGTTTTGGTCTTGGAGGATTTTGAGTTTGGTTTGAGAAGTTTTTCTAGGACATTGCTTGGTTTCTGTGGTCCTATCCAATTCCTGGCTGGTTTTGGAGCACATACATTTGTTTGTAATCTTTCCCAAGTTGTGCTAAAGAACAAAAATGAATTGGTTCTTGTGAATTGGTTAATAGTCCGTGCAGAGTTGATTCTTCTGAATTATGATGATAGTACGGTTCTCCTTGGTATGGGTTGCATCTTTCGCAATCTGTTGTTATCATTATCGAGTGATAATTTTCTACTGCCTGCTGTCTGATTCAGGCTAGTGGTGAGGAGATATCTCTGCATAATCTCTTGTGCCAATTTTGATCGATGATACCTGCATACGTTGGTGATCCAGAAAGAAGAATCACCTCAGATCTTTTGAATAGTTAATGGTTATGGATCGCGCAAGCTGGCTCTGGAGGCGCAAGTCATCAGATAAGAGCCCCGGGGGCAGCGAGACCTCAGTGTCTGCATCATCACACTCCGAGCACTGCTCTGATGATCAGGTTCTACCCACGCCTTGATTCTGTATCCTGTAGATCCTTTGACCTCGGTAGGACAGTTTAGTTGCAGTGGTTATATGTTTTAACCATAGCTGGCTTTAACTTTTCGATGAATTTATTCTGATTTTATTATAATGAGCGAGGTGACCCGCGCGTTTGCGCGGCTAGATTTGTGTTAAAATATAGATAATATATCAGATTAGATTTAGAGTTTATCTCTAATATATAGATCAGCTTCAGTAGTTTGTTATAGAGGTTAATATTGACCGTTAGATTTACATAATAATATCCATATTCAAAGATGTAGATTTTTTTCTTTTTTCTATGATTAACGTGAGAATTTCTACTTTTTTCAAGAGGTTGATATTGACCGTTAGATTTACATAATAATATCCATATTCAACGATGTAGATTTTTTCTTTTTCCTATGATTAACGTGAGAATTTCTACTATTTTCGATTAACGTGGGAATTTCTAGGATTTTAGAATTAATGTGGTGGCTCCGTTTAACTCTGTTTTATATAGATAGTAGATAGATTTGTTAACTGTAGTGTTCTTTTCAGCAGTAGGACAAGTGGACAACAAATTTTCTTAGAAAAGAAGCTTCAGACTTTACATTATAAGTGGAACAGAAGTGGCACTTTAGGCATCTATTGGCAAGATGTCATTTTCACTACCTTGGACAGATTTGTGGAACAAGCAAGCTCATAATTTGACCTGTTTTTAGTAGGGAATTGATAGGAATATTGTATTATTGTGATAGTCAAAGCAATGTGATGCAGTGGCAGCCGGCGGCTTTAGGTGCCAGTGGCCTTTACATGAGGATGACAGCAGTAGGAGTGATGACGGTGAGGCTGAGAGAGAGAGGCCACAGAATATATTTCTATTGCTTGACTGGAATGGCGTGGCCCCTCCCCTTATATAGATGAGGCAGCTCTTAACAATATGCCAGATGGTTCTGTACCTCTAGACTATGATACTAATAGAAATAGTTCCATCTGTGCAAGATTTGTGAAATTGAGCTTGAGATATTGGTGACAGACCGCAAATTGATAAGAGGATCACAGCACTTTTTGCTAATATTGGTAATATCCACTGCCATGCAAAGGATAAAGAATAACAGCAGACAGGCAAGATTAGGTTGAGGAGATACCAGTGGATGCTTTTAGGACGTTATTCATTCATAATATTTGAGATTTCCAAAGTGAATTCATTAGTGTGGAGAGTTAAGTAAAGGTGATCTGCTACTTTTATTAACTATATAGTAGCTGGTTGAAAGATGGTGTATGCTCAGTCAAGCCCCAGCTTTCCCTAATCATAAATAAATACAATTCCATCGATCCCAGCTTTGGATTTAGTTTATCAGATGTTTATTTTTTGCTCTTGATGTTTATATTTCCGCTTATGAATTTCCAAGGTATTAAGTTCTGCAACTATCCATATTTACGTCTTTATTGTCAATGTAGTTTTTGATTAAAGTAAAGGTAAACAAGCTGCTTAAGGAAAGGTGGACTTTGGTCAATAGAACTTTTTAATGTAATCTGTACATAGATACCCCATCTGTTTCTACCTCTGTACATTATTTGCATATTTCAACAATAGTGCACCAATGGTTTATTCGAGTCTCGAATTGAAGCATTCTAAGTTTGTTTGCTATGTCAAACCAGGAGATTCTGAGGCCTGCCTCAAATAATACTTCACCACATCATGGCCAATCTCATGAAGACCCTTCAAATACTAGGAACAATGAGGCCCAAGAAAAAACTGGAGTCATAAAATCCTTGAATGAGAAGCTAGCATCTGGAATCAATTTACATGATTCCTTTCCACTGCATGGCCAATCACCTGAACCGCACATGTCCTCAAACGTGGGAGATGATGTCAATGAAACTGTGAAAAGTTTGAACGAGAAACTTGCTGCTGCACTTCTGACCATCAGTGCCAAAGAGGACTTGGTGAAGCAGCATGCGAAAGTCACAGAAGAGGCTGTTGCAGGTATGTTGAAAGGTTATGATCAATTGTGAATGATTGCATTCATTAATTACTAAGTTACTTTGTAGTCAGAAACTTAGAATCTTTAGAAACTTATTTTTAGTGATTCCATATTTACATTCACTACGTGTCGGATTCCGACACCCGTGTCCGATTCCAAGCGTTATTTGACGTGTCCCCATTTTTTTTTTACGAAATCAGACACTCGCACCCGAGTCAGACACTGACACCCGCACCCGGGTTGCTAGAATTGTATTTGTAGCAGTTGTGTTGATGAGAGGGAGAAAATGATCCATTTAGCTTTACTCTTATATGTTGCAGTGTTTCTTTACCTTTTTGTTGATAACTTTATGTAGGTTGGGAGCAAGCTGAATCTGAAGTTATTGCCCTCAAGAGGCTACTTGAAGCTGCTTCTCAGAAGAACACTTCTCTTGAGGATCAAGTGAGACGCCTAGATGAGGCCCTCAAGGAATGTGTCAGACAGTTGCACCTGGCACGGGAAGAACAAGAGGACAAAATCAATAATGTAGTTACTATGAAGTCTCAGGAGCTAGAGTCAGCGAACTTCAAGCTCCAAGGCCATATCGCTGAGTTGAAGAAGCAGCTGGAAGCCACAAAATTAGAATCCTCCACGATGTCTTTACAGCATGACCTACAAGAAAAACTTTTAGCGATTGAGAAAGAGAACTTGGATCTCAAGGCCAAGCTCCTTGTACAGTCCAAGGACCTGAAGATACTTTCATTGGAAAGAGATTTGAGCAATCAAGCAGCGGAGACAGCAAGCAAGCAGCACCTGGAAAGCGTGAAAAAGATTGCAAAGGTTGAGGCAGAATGCCGCAGGTTACATCATCTAACTCGCAAAACAACGTTGATTAATGATTCTAGGCCTCAGCCAAACAATGTTTGTGTTGAATCAATGACTGACAGCCACTCTGACAGTGTGGAGCATATGGTTGTTGACAATGAACTGCGGAACTCGGACTCATGGGCCTCTGCTCTGATCGCTGAGCTTGATCAGTTTAAGAATGGCAAGGGTGGTGCAAAGAATATTGCAAACAATCCAGTTGAGATCGACATAATGGATGATTTCCTTGAGATGGAGAGGTTAGCTGCGTTGCCTGAATCAGACCATACAAGCTCTACCTTTGATATGGAGACAGATTCCGATAAGGTTTTGACGGGAAACAACTCTTCTAGAATTGAAACCGAAGAATTACGGCATCAGATGGCAGAATTACAGGCAAAGGTTGAAAATATTGAAGGTGAGAAAAAGGAGCTTGAGATGGCCCTGATGGAGGCCAGAAATCAACTTGACATCTCCTGCGATGCTCTAGTGGTGGCAAAGAACAGGCTGGTTGAAATGCAAATGCAGTTGGACTCAACAAATAACTCCAAACATGCTGCTTTAGAAGATGTGGAGCGATTGGACTCAGAGAGGAAGGCTTTGGAGTTTCAACTAGAGTGTAAATCTGTAGAAGTTGAGGAGCTACTTGTGGTGGTGGCTTCATTGGAAGAAAATTCAGAAAGGAAAGAACTGGAGTCCCGATTAGAACTTATGTCAGCGGAAGCAACAAAGCTTCATCAGACTCTGGCATCTTTAGAAGAGAGGATTCAAGCTGAAAGGACTCTTTCTGTGCAGCATGAAGCGAAAGCAGAGGCTGCATGGAATGCTAAAGTATCATTGGAAGCACAGCTGTGCTCTGCAAACATTGAAGTAGGGAAACTGCAGGATATTATCAAATTACTGGAGAAAGAGATAAAAAAAGAGAAGTCATCGCATGAAGAACTTGTAGCACAATTAGAGGTGAAGATTGAAGCAGCTGTTGGTGCTGTTCAAGGATCACTGGAGGCACAGCTGTGTTCAGCTCACTCTGAAGTAGAGAAACTGTGTGGCATTGTCAAAGCACTAGAGAATGATATAGAAAAAGAGAAGGCGTTGCATGAAGAACTGTCATCACAGTTAGAGACTAAAATTGAAGCAGAGAGAATTCGCTCTGCTGATGCTGTGAAGGAATCATTGGAGGCACAACTGTGTTCAGCAAACGCTGAAGTAGGGAAACTGTGTGACACTGTCGCAGCACTAGAGAATGAGGTAGAAAAACAGAAGGTTCTGCATGAAGAACTCACAGCACAATTAGAGGTGAAGATTGAAGAGAGAACTCTTTGTGCGGAAGCTGATAAAGAATCATTAGAGGCACAACTCCAGTTAACAAACTCAGAGGTTGTGAAACTGCGTGATATAGTGACTGCACTTGAGCATGAGCTGGAAAAGGAGAAAGCACTTTCTGCAGAACTCCAGATGCAACTAGAAGTTCTAGAGGCCATAAAAAAGGTGTTGGAGTCCGAGGTTGAGTCTGCACATCAGGACACCGGAAAGCTTAATGATAAGGTGGAGTTATTCGAAGCAAAACTCAAGGAACAGGTGTCGTCAGCAGCTGAATTCACTGCCAAGGCAGAGGTTATGCAGTCAGAGAGAATGGCATTGGAGCATCAACTTGAGGCAGCCAATATGGATGTTTTGAAACTGACAAACAAGGCGACCTTTCTCCAAGGAGAAATTGTGCAGGAGAAATTGCTGTCAGAAGAATATGAACAGAAATGCCGAGAATTGGAGGCACGGTTGTCAAGGGATAGTCGGGATGCGAAGCTCTGGCGACTTGCAAACTCCAATGGAGATCTGAAAGCCAAACAGGTAAATTTCTCTTTGTATTAATCAGTCTTTTTTTTGTGTTTGTTTGCTAAGTACGCTGATAACATTTAATTCTGGGTTAACACCGTCAAACCTGAAGCCATTATGAATTTGTTGTATGCCTGTACTTTAAGCATAAAGCATCACTTCAGATAGCAACAAGATTGCAGCTAAAGATTTTCTTGGAAAACATACTTGATAATATGAAATCTGAAAATCCTCTAAATTTAATAGTGGAGATAATGCATATAATTATGAAATGTGGTCATTGTAATAGGAGAAGGAGCTTGCTAACGCAGCTGGGAAGCTTGCAGAGTGCCAGAAGACCATCGCTTCCCTCGGGCGTCAGCTGAAATCACTGACAGACCTCGACAACATCATGGTGGAGCCTGAAAGGCTGGAGTCCAGGGATATTCCATTGGACTTTAGAAACGATGATTCTGACTTTGCGGTCTTTGCTGATGAACTATATGATTTTAACCTTCCAAATGGCAACAGGAGCTGTTTTTCACCCCTCCCGTCGATTCAACCCTCCTCCCCACCCGCAGAAATGTCAGTGTTTGCAGGGGGGCTATCATCGCTGAATAGTTACCGAAGCAAAAGAAGGAAGTAAGAGCTGATGAACAAACAGATGCTACTAACAGTTCACCGATCTTACAAAAAAAAAAAAAAGAGTTCACCTGTGCTCTCATCTGTAGGTAGCCCAGTGTACATTTACAAGAATTGATTGTTAGATCTGTGTGCTGAATTCCATTCCAGCAAGCTCAGTTTTTTATAGCCTGCTTGATGAGTTCTTGGTTCTTGCTGTATCAGTGTTGACTGTTTGCTGCAAAAATTTAACTGTGTGTGTGATTTCCAACACAAGGAATGCTAGCTGTGACGTCTGCAGGTTCAGTGGTGTGCCTTGTCCTTACTTTGTGGATGCATTGGGTGGGATTCATACTTCTTTTTCTTCTTTGGGAAAGAATGATTTCTGTTTATGAAGCATGGCTGCTGATGCTGCTGCTGCCCTTGCGAGTGCAAGTGTTTGCACTTTGTACATATAATAAATACATTACTCATTTTGTATGCGAGTAGTATATGGTATTTTCTAACCACTGCCAAAACAAATTATCTAACAAACTGACTGTAACTGTTGGAATAGTTGATAGAATCATTAAAAGTTCTTATGGCATTATTTTATGTCCCCTAGACGGTTTCTGTCCCATAGCGACCAACAACAGTCAACAGCTCAACAGCCAGGCCCATGCTTTCCAGAACAGAAGAGATAAAGGCCAACAGTGCCATTATTCGCCTGACGCCTGGGGCTGTGTACTGGTGACGTGTACACTTCCACAAAAAGTAGGAAAAATTGGTGAAATAATCCACTTTAAGTTTGAAATTAATAAAATAACACACAGTATAAGAAAATACCCCGACTGGCACCTGGGCCCGTCGCCCCGAGTGGCGGCCGCCACACCGAACGGCGGAGCTCTGCTCCGCCACACGCACGGCGGAGCTCGCTCCCGCCACGGAGCACGGCGGGATAAGCGCAGCGGCGGCGGGCGGCAGCGCGGCCGCCGGGCGACATGGCGGCCCCTAGAGCTCCGCCACGCCGCGACGTCGGGAGAAGCGGCGGCGCGGCGGCGAAGGCGGCCGACGGCGACGTGGCGGGCGAGGAGCTCCCGCCACGCCGCACGTCGGAGCAGCTCCCGTAATCAGCGCTGCTGAATCCGGTGCTGGCGCGGCGGTCGGGCGACGTATGCGGCGGTCGGTAGCGCGCCAGAATCCGCCGAAGGGATGGACGTGGTGTTAGTGCTGTCATTTCATGTCACTGTTCTCACATGCATTTGTTCGGCGATAAACCAGCCACCGACAGCGTATTATTTAATTAATCGCAATTACCAAACACAGTAATGAGATTTCTCAGCCTATATAAACTGACGTCTGCGCGAACGACGACCTCACTCCATCAGTTGCTTTCATTTCCGCCAAGCCTCGGTTTGTTGTTCTGCTTTGCTCCACTTGAGCTTGCTCGTGTCGAGTTCATTTCTTCTGCACTTCTTCTGTGTTGAGGTAATATTTCATGTATAAAAATTGGTGACTGTGCTTAGCATTTTATGTATAAAACTAGCGTTGTTGTCGCACTGGCTTGCAGAACAACAATAGTAAATTAGTTAATTAGCTCCTTATGTTGCATGCATGCAGTGGTAACAAAATTGTTGTCCGGTAATACTATCTACCACTATATTATTGAAGCATCAATGCATGTAAGAAAATAAGAAGTTGTGCAAATTTCTAAAAATAAGAATTTGATTCCTGTTTTGTCCGGGTGCTCACAAAACCTTGAATATAGTCAGAACCTATCAATGTTTGATGCGCACCATGAATCAACATTAATGGAAATTAATTAGTGTATAATTAGTGGGTATATTACTCGTTATGTTAGGCTTCAATCTAAAGTTTGTAGTGCGTACAAAATAATTAGTCAGAAGAAATGATGTTTTGGTAATTATTGCAGGCAGTTTCTGGTTTCATTTTGGAAGAGATTATTTTGACAGGTAAGTTTGCATTATTTAATTAGTGAGTTATATTTAAATTTGTATTCGGAATTAGTGTAATAGAACCATAATTAATTTAATTATGGCTCAGTGTTTAATTAGTAAATTTTTGTATGCGTATAATAATGGCTAGTTAGTGAAACATTAGTGAAACAAGGACATATAATAATGGCTAGTTAGTTCCCATTATGAATATGACATATGTAGTGGATACATATTTTTCTGTTTATGTAGGCGTATGTAAATGGAATAATAATAAATTTTGAATGTACCTTACTGAGTAATTAGTAATTTTATTATTTTGGACTTAGTGATTATTTAATTGACATGCGTGTATTTTAATTCGAGCATAGTGAGTTAGTAGTATTTTTTATTTTCATGTACGTAATAGTTGTTAGTTGTCCGATTCTGAACGTAGATGGAGGCACCAATGCATATATTTTACGGAGATGCACCATGGCGGTGCAAGGGAATTTCTTTAGCATGCACCCATGCGACCATGTGCAGACCATAATAACAATGCCAATAGAGCTACAAATGCTATCGAGGACAATTACTAGAACACTCGGCATAAACCGTCATGAATACAAGCTGGTCCTACACGGTGTTAGACCATGCCCGGTTCCAAATAGTACGGTGTATGTGTACAACCTATGGGCACTCAAAAGTAAGGGGGCTTGGACGTACTACGTGAATAAGTCGGAAGAAGAAGGGTTTCAACTTGGTGTGTACGTCCGGCCGGAGCCACGAGCTTCTGAGGCTGGGCCGAGCAATACCGTAGAAGGGGAGGGACAGAATACAGTGCCGCATGTCAATGAGGAAGACCCGATGGCTAGTGTCCTGATTGGTGTTGAGGCACTAGGCACGGACACAGAGCTGGGGGCCGCAGTGGACGTGGGAGAGATAGATGCGGAGGCCCTGGCTGAAGAGGGTAACGAAGGTGGTGAAAATGCAGAGGAAGAAGAGGACGATCCGATGCATGCCGTGCAGTATTATCGTGCCCTGGATGCTTCAAATTGGGTCATAGGTGACCACTCCAATATTTCCACGTGGGGGTATATGCATAGGGACATAGCAGTGGGGCACGAGTTCAGCACGAAGGAAGAGGTCATCCACTTTGTGAGCAACTATGGTGTAACCACACGGCGTGAGCACTTTGTCGCACGGTCCAATCCGACCATGTACGAGGTGAAGTGTGTGAAGAGACCTGAGTGCTCCTTCCATGTTCGGGCGCATCGCCCGAAACATGAGGATCACTTTATAATCAGTAGGTATGAGCCGCACACCTGCACGGAGGAGTTGGTACGCAATATTAACAGCAATGTGGATTCCAAATTCATAGCCCAGATGTTGTTGTCTGCAATTCAGGCAAACATATCCCTGAAACCACACTCCATCATGGCTGAGGTGCAGAGCCGCACTGGCATGTCTATCAATTATCACCAAGCATGGAGAGCAAAGCAGAAGGCACTTAAAATCTTGTTCGGGGATTATAGGGAGTCATACAATTGGGCTCCTCGTCTTCTCCGTAAGATACAGGAGACCAACCCTGGGACACGCTATGTTTCGGCACATGAGCCAGTATATCTCCAAGATGGAAGTGTCGTGCCAAACCACTTCTACTTGATGAGATTGTTTTGGTTCTTCGGGCAGTGCATTGAGGCCTTCCACCACTGTCGTCCCTTGATATGTGTGGAGGGACGTTCCTCAGTGGCAGGTACTACGGTACTCTGCTAACTGCATTAGCAGCTGATGGGAACAACCAGATAGTACCTCTCGCGTTTGCTGTTGTTGAGAGCAAGAACAATGATAGCTGGAGGTGGTTCCTGTCTTTGCTGAAAATTCACGTCGTCATGGATCGGCCTAGAGTGTGCCTCATCTCGGACCGCCACATAGGTATCCTAAATGCAATAGAACTTTTCACCACGGGTGACGCACCAATGTGGCCAGACGTGCGTTCTCGATGGTGCATGCGTCACTTGGGGGCGAACTTGTACAGCTCATTCAAGAGCAAACCTCTAGTTAAGAGGTTCAAGACAATGTGTTTGCAAAATCAGGTGCGCAAATTCAATGCCTTATTCAATCAAATCAACGAGCGCACTAAAAGGATGGTCCAGGAAGAGCAAACAACCGGAGGGGTCCAAATAGTAGAGGGGCAGCAGGTGACCAACCGCCGTAACATGACTTTTGCTCAGTGGGTAGCAGGCAAACCGGCGGAGAAATGGTCTCTTGCCCATGACACTGATGGCTCCCGGTAAGTGTTTCGTATATACAATGTCATTTTCCATTCCGTTGGAGCGTAAATTCATGACGTCTCGTGTTGCAGATACACAGTGATGACAACAAACATAGCGGAGTCATACAATAATGTGCTAAGAGGCGTGCGGGGGCTCCCAATATGCACAATCATTGAGATGACATTTTTTAGGACAAGAGATTATTTCCGCGACCGAGGCCTGGCTGCAATGCAAATCACCAGCATGTTCTGCCCCCGCGTGGAAGCCATCCTTGAAAAGCGTCGTCAGAAATCTCAGCACCACCGCACATCAATATATGATTTGAATGATAACATCTTCAGTGTCCAGTGCAAGCGGAGGTACACGACTGGATTTGCCGCGGGAGATAATCAACATAGCTGTCAACTTGGGGTGCACGAGGCGATTTGCACTTGCAACAAGCCTCGCCTTGAACACATCCCATGCTCGCACGTTTTGGCGGCCTGTCGAGATCTAGCTGGTAATGATGGCACCCAATATGTCTCCCCGTATTACACCATGAATGCGATAAGACAAACATGGGCTCCTAAGATGGCACCAATTAATCTTGGTGCGGGCTATAAAACATCAGAGGGTTCAACATTCCATCCATTTCCTACTACAAAACGTCGTGAACCCGGCCGTCCGCGCACGACGCGACTACCGGTGACATGGATGTCGCCGAGGTGGTGATGGTTTGCGGCGTTGTCAGATATGTAAACAATCAAAGCCATGATCAGAGGCGGTGTCCTAATCAGGGATAACCGTATGATCGTACGACGTTTTATTACATCCAGTTGATGATGTTGTAATAAGACAATTGAATCCATTGTATCCCAGTCTTCATCTTTATGTTACATGGCATATTTATTTCATTTACAGTCACCTTGTTTTTCATATTTGTACAATTCAATCCATTGTATCGCAGTATACAATTGCAGCATACTGAAATGGCGCTTCCTGAGTTTCTGTCTATGGTCACCGATGCCGGTCACAGGTCCGTCAAATGGGTGAATGGCACAGAACAGGTCATAATGCTAAGTATGTTTATGTCATATTTACATTTCATGTGCTAACACCATATATTTTTATTGTAGATGCATCCATTTCGACTTAGGGGGTCACGCAAGATAAAAAATTTTGACCTTAGGTATACCATGTTCCTGGAGCGTGCGGGATTACTGTCGTGGGCCCTTACTATTAACGGGGCCGAAGTGGGAAACAACCGTTTCACACCACTTCCAAAACTTGACCCTGGCCTAGTCACCGCACTGGTCGACCGGTGGCGTCCTGAGACGCATACGTTCCACTTGCCATTTAGGGAAATGACGATTACCTTGAAGGATGTTTCCATGCTTACAGGCTTGCCGATTTCTGGTCGACCCTTTGTTGTCGGCAAACCAAGCAAGAACGCTTGGAAAGCATATATCCAACAGAGGTGTTTCTATCGTCTTTGTTATTACAATTTTTTAATATTGTCCTGGTAGTACGCATACTAATCACTTCGAAATTTATGCAGGTTTGGAATTGCCTATGACGGCAGCGACAACGGTGTCTCCATGTCATGGCTGGACCTCCGTCCTGAGTCCGGCCCTTGCCCTGCTGATGCTGACCCCGCCACCGTTATGCTGCACTACGAGGTCTACCTGTACTATCTCCTCGCCGGTGTAATGTTCACTAATGGTAATGGTGACTCCATACCTCCCCACCTAGTTTTTGTGGCCCGTGACCTTTGCAACGATGATATATTTCATGATGATTACGAGTCATTCAGTTGGGGATCCGCCGTACTAGCGGATACATACCGCGAGATGTGTGCTGCGTGCCAGCGGGCATCCCCGAATGCAATATTTGGTGCTTGTCCACTGCTCATCCAATTGTGGTCATGGAGCTACCTGCCAATGAACCGTCCCAGAACCGCAATTCAGTACTACCCCGTACAGGTGAATGAGGCCATCCAACCAGCAGCGAGACCAACAATGGGGTATAGATGGATGCATGCCAGTCATGGTGGTTGATGGACACGGATAGAGCATCTTACTTGCGACTGGTGTCCGACTTCGACACCATCACAGCTGACGAAGTGATATGGGATCCCTTCTACCACCTGTCAAGCTATGAAATCTCATCGGGGGGCTTGCTGGCGAGCTCATGCGGTGGCATTCATGTACAATATTGGATGACAACTTGCTTCCTAGTCTGCATGAATGCCGTCGAGGGATATTCTCCTGAACGCGTTCAACGCCAATTTGGATACCGGCAGACATTCCCACTCCCAGCACCTCGCCATCCTGGGCACTCCCATGGGTATGCAATTATTTTTCCGTACCATTGGATGATATATTGCATGATGATTACAAGTCATGATTAGAATGATTTAAATATATCATCATATGATACTTTGTCATGTTTTTCAATTCATCTATTTAATCCTTACAACCTAATAGACAGTTATTCATATTCTCAGGATGAGTACCTCCGGACGCAACCGTGATTGGGCGAATGTCCATAGGAACCACATCGAGCGGTGGACGGAAAGGGCAACCGACGATGTCTGCATCCCTGATGGACCCGCGCAGCTAACGGACGTCTGGGGCTACATGGAGTGGTACAGGGCAAGGACGAGATGCCAGATTGCTACACCACAGGCTGCAGCACCACCACTACGCCAACCAGAGGGATACGCCCAACGCGTTCATGTTCTGGTACGATGCATTATCTCACTATGGTTCTTTTATGTTCCATACTTCATATAGCCTTTTTACTGGTCATTGCAGACACAGGAGGCAGGATCATTGCACGACCATGCGGTGTAACTAATATCACAACCACCGCGGACAGGGCAATCATCCAATTCGTCTTTGAGGGGCCTCGATTAGAAGGCGGGACATCGCCGTCTCGCTGCAATTAGGGGGTTGGTGGGCACAGTCACGCCGGGATGATGGACAAGAAAGCCTGCGAGAAGATAGCCCGAGCATCCAGCTCATCCAAAGATCCACGCTCCCGCAAGAACACAATCGATGGATAGGCGTTCCCCAGCTCCTTCAGCTCCACGTCGGCAGTCTGAACCTCCTCGGGCTTCCACGTCAACACACTTTGAACCCAGTGCCCACCCTCCGTCGCCCTTCATAGGGCAAGGTACTCAGATGGGTTTCGACGTCAACGCCATGCCAGTGCCATCACCACAGGACTACGATGACTATTTAGGCACACATGAAAGTACATACGATACCGCCTGGCAAAATATGGGAGGATCGATGCTGGATGCTACATTGCCGTCGACTGTTACATTTGAGGATATACTCGGCCAAGCCACCTTTTCCAGCCCCATCCCCCATCCAGATCAGGCAGGAGGGTCCAACTGGTTCGGAGCTCACACACCCTATGGTGTCCCTCAGCAGCCTGTGCATGGGGACCAAACCGCGTACAATGTCCAACCCCAAGCGGTGCATGGGGAGCAAACCCCATATATTGTTCAGCCGCAGGTCGTGCAAGGTCAGCAAACCCCATATCAACAAAGCATGATGGCCGGTTTCCCATATTTTGGGGGTTCTAGCTACGCCATCGCTTCAAGCGGGTACATACCAACCGGGGAGGAAGAAGAACGGCAAGCTCGATTTGGACCCTCTCAGGCCGCAGTCGCCGTACCATCAATCCACCGGACCACTACACCCCAAGCACATACGACACAAGGGGTCCCCGGGGATAAGTCCTCTCCTGTCATGTTCTCATATGTAATGAATGTAATAAATGCAATGGAAATTTCTTATTTGTTTCGTCTGTTTCAATCATTTACTTTAAAATTTTTTAGGGCTTTCAATTAAATGAAATTTTACTCATTTAGTCATGATTGATATATTCTAAAAAATACGTTACACACTACACCACATTTCATAGAACACGTATATATTCTAAAAAATACGGCGATATATGTTAAGCGAAATTGCTAAAAGTATATTTTCATTTTAAATTTTTCTTTGATTAAAAATTTCCATCAAATATTCAACAAAATATATGCTTTTGTAAATTAAAGATGTTCAAATGTTGTAGTTTAATAAAATGTACAACATACGGCAACATATATATTCTACAAGTTAATTACTTGGCATATAATGAAGTTTTTCCGGTCATTTTAAAGGTTGGAGCGCTGATTACGGCGAAATTGCACCGTAAAAATCACTGTAGAGATTACTGTAACTAACATTACATGACGTATATATCACTTAAATGGGCCATTAAAAATATATGTGAGCACTAATTAACCAGCGTAACTGTAGAAGTATTAGTATTATTATCATATTTATTTGAGGGAAGCTTTCGTATGGTACGAACTTAATTTTTTGTACTGTTAGTTGGGTCCGTAATTAAGTTCACAAATGAGAAAACATGTAAATAGCCATAAATCACGACAGGAAGCTTAGACCGGAATTAATCTACCTCCTCAATTCAGAAATCACGACAGGAAGATTAGCGTGGATTAGCGCCGTGATTAGTGTTGTATCCGATATCATCTGGCCAAAATGTGAATTAAAAGTAGATTATTTGAGGTATTTTCCCATGATCGAGCCTGTCTCTGTGACACCGATTTAAGATTCCAGCGCTAATTACGGCGCGAATTCATGCAGATCGCTCCCGCCGTGCGGCGTGGCGGAGCTCATTGAGCGCCACGTCGCCCGGCCGCCAGCGCTGCCTCGCCACGCGCGCCGCCAAGCTATCCCGCCGTGCCCGTGGCGGGAGCTCTAGCCGTGCGGTGAGGCGGGAGCAGAGCTCCCGCCGCGGGGTGTGGCGGCCGCCACTCGGGGTGGCGGGCCCAGGTGCCAGTCGGGGTATTTTCTTATACTGTGTGTTATTTTATTAATTTTAAATTTAAAGTGGATTATTTCACCAATTTAAAAGTAACGGTGTTTATTTTTTATACACGGGGAGGTCTCGTTCTTTTCAGTTTAAATTAAATTAAATAAAAATTGAAGCAATTCTCATGTAGCCTCCTATTTTCTTTTCAAATTTTAATGATTTTTATTTTTTCTACTTTTTGTGAATTTTTTTTATCAATAATTAACCATGTGGATTGCCATATCATCCTTCAGCTGCCATGTGATAGCCACATCAATGGCTAACGATCACGTATGCGCCACATCAACACTTAACGGTTGCCCTGATAGTTTTGAGGCAACTGTGCAAACAGAGACAAGTTTACGGGCGAGAAAGTAAAAAATCAAGTTCAACTGGCTATGTGAGAATCACTGCAAGTTCAGTGGGCAACAGTGCAATTTTCTCTATTTTTTATATACGGGGAGCTCTACCAAATTTCTTGTTCTTTTCAGTTTAAGTTAAATTAAATAATTTTTAACGAGTTAAACGATGTAGTATCTTGTAGTTATTTTTGTGGGGTTTTCAATAGTTCTTTTTATAGTTACTAAAATTTTTTTTTAACTTTGAAAGGCACTCTCGAGGGATTACAACTTTTTCAGATTAAAATTTTCAGCAACTTTAAGGTAGACGAAACAAAGCCTTAATGGAATTACATAAGTGTAGAGACCTGTTAGTCAAACCAGAGTTGTAGTGGCCACACTCGGTCACACACCACAGTACTACATTACATTCAAAAACAACGACGCACGGTCCTCCGAAAAATATCCCAAGAACTTAAATAAAAATATATGATTTTTAGCTACTACCCAAACTAAAACCGAAGCCACTAAATTTCTTCCCATATCTTTGTGTTGAATCTTGTTGAGCACTATCTCGCCCAAGACACCTCTCACCTCCAATTCCTTGACTTTGGAATCTTTTTCAACATAACTTCTGCTCCCTCCCACAAGATAACCCTGTCCTCCTCAGGTGCATACCCGCCCAATAATGAATCAAAGCACAAGCATAATGTAGACTCTCATAAACTGACTTCAAAATCTTTCCCTAAACACAACATTTATTCCTGGTCTTCCACATCGACCAAAGCACGGCAACACATACAAACAATAGCTAATATCCCTTTTTTTTTGACAAATATGATCCAACCACTTATAAGCCTACCTAATTGAATTAGGACAAGTATCCTCAGCAAAACAATTAGCAATGAAATTCCTTACTACCTTTTGTCGTTGAAAAAACAAAAAAAAAAAAGAGGTGAGAGCATCTCCAATGGGTCTTAAGTTGTGATGTCCTAGGCATTATTCACAACTCTTTTTCACCATTCATTTACATTTCTCTCTTATATTTTATTTATTACAGTACTATGACATCCTAACTTAGAACCCATTGGAGATGTCCTGAGAAGCAATTTCTATATTATCACAATAACAACACTTTGGATTACCCAACCACTTTTTCTTTCTTAATACTTCTTTAGTAAAAATAGCATTCAAATCAATAAGCCAAGCCAAAAAAAAATGATCTTCAGGGGCATCTCACGCTTCCAGAAATCACCATGATTAATACTATAACCTATTATCGGGTTCAATAATATTATTTATAGAAAAACTGAAATAAAGCTTCTTTACTAGATCTTTACTTGCATCTGTCCACCTCCATAAAATGGTATTGATTACATTGATCTATTATATAGTGCCAGCTTCCTATCCACCTCCATAAAATGGTATTGATTGCATTGATCTATTATATAGTGCCAGCTTCCTATCAAGTTATCAGGGACTTCCCTCCTCATGAGTAACCTACAATTTTTTTGCCTACTTCCTCCATCCTAAAAATAATCTCGTTCTAGTTTTTCCTAAGTCAAACATTTCAATCTTTGACTATCAATTACCAGAAATCCGTATAGTTTAACAAAATAAGATTTATGGCTTTAGATTCATCATGAGAAATACTTTCATAATATGTAATTCATATATTGTTAAACTATACGGATTTCTGGTGATTGATAGTCAAAGATTGAAATGTTCGACTTAGGACAAAACTAGAACGACATTCTTTTTGGGACGGAGGGAGTAGGTTCTAAAACAGAATTGTTACTACCTCCGGTCATAAAAACAAGTCGCCGTTGACTTTTGAACACATCTTTGACCATTCGTCTTATTCAAAAAAATTAGTGCAAACATGTATAAATATAAATCATGCTTAAATTATCTTTAATGATAAAACAAATAACAACAAGATAATGATAACTTACATAGTTTTTTTGAATAAGACGAATAGCCAAAGACGTGTCCAAAAGTCAACGGCGACATGTTTTTATGATAGAAGGGAGTATTATTTATGCAAATGTAAAACACTACAGGAAATTTATTCTTTGAAGCCATATCTCCAATTCAATGATCTTCCCAAAAATAAGTAAGATTTCCATTTCCTAACCACAACCTTTATCATATTTTTATTTCATTGTTAACATATTTCTCCAACAAGGTGAATCATCCGAATCATTTTTAACATGAGAAATTAATAGTGTTATTACTACTATGTCTCCTTGCATCTACATTTGTACTCACATTACTCACTACCTGAGGTATTTAAATTAATGAATTTGCCACTTTATTTTGGTAGATATTATAAACAAACAATGTTCGCGGTGTATTGCAATGAGAAGGGAGTACAACCTAAATAGCTATACAGTCTTCCATACCTCAGCCATCGAGGAGATTAAGATGGGTACCAACGACATTAATACACATGATCATAGGGGATAACGCGTGCGATGATGCTGTGTCTATACTCTAACACTCCCCTGCAGCTAGAACGGTGGAGGCACAAACGCTTTGACTAGACCAAGAAGCTAGCACTCCCCCGCAGTTGAAACGTCAAAGGCATAGACATTCAAACTAGAGTGAAATTCACTGAATATTGAGGAAGGCAAACCCTTGGTGATGATATTAGCGTACTTCGACAAAGTTGGAACGTGGAGAACACGGACTTGTCCAAGAGCAACATGCTTATGGACAAAGTGTAAGTTGATCTCAACATGTATAATATGTTGATGCTGCATGAGGTTGGTGGAGAGGTAGACGACACTGATGTTGCCACGGTCGATAACAGTGGCTCAACAAAGTGGACTGTGATGCACCTAAAGTAGTTGACAAAGCCAGCAAGCCTCAACGACTCTATTGACGATGGCGCAATATGTACTCGGCTTCAGCCATGATATCGACGAACAATGTTCGCGGTGTATTGCAATGAGAATGGAGTACAATTAGCCATTCAACATTAATTTCATATCTCAGCGATCAATTTCTAAAATAATATCGAGGAAGATTACGAGGGATGCCGCGGACATTCACTACAGGAAACGAGAACAGTGTGGGCGGCCAGAAAACCTGTGTCGGTGGTAAAAAAGCCGCCGACACAGAAATATCGGGGCCAAAACAAAATCCCCGCCACAGTCAACCTGTGTCTGTGGCCTCCAATAAGCCACCGACACAACTTAACACCCCTCAAGTCCGCAATGCAAAATTCAAATTTAGAGCCCACCAAACCAGTCTATGTCGACGGCATAACAATCGCAGACCACACAGATGCATTCCCCTCACGACACCATAACGCCCTAACAGAACCACCTGCAGGCTGCCCCGCATGGCAGACAGAGTACGTGTCTGCCATGTGGGGCCATCCTGTGAGGTGCAGCGAGGCGGCCAGGCAGCATCTGTGTTGGTGGCATTACATAAGCCACCGACACAGATAAAACAATTTACTGCAGGGGGGCGCAGGCTGGGCTCGAACCCGCGATCTACGGGCAAGCCCGCACCGCGCCGTGCGCTGCTAGCCAGTTGGGAGAAAGTTTATAATCAACAATGGGGCCAAGTAGTGTTTATAATGTGACTATGTGAACTATGTATTATGTTATGTTCTATACTTCATATTCGATTACGTGAACTATTGTGTTTTGTTGTACCTATTGTACCTATTTGTTATGTTCTGATAGATTTTAGTTATATTTATTGGTTATTTACTATTTCGCAACTATGTGGATGTATATGTTCTTGAAAATATGATGGCGAATACCTAATTATGTGTGGACGTGGTTGGGTGAATTGGGAAATGCAAATATGCTGTCAATTGGGTATTTTTGCAGGTTGAAGATGAGTTTTTTCAAAAATATACAGCAATTTTTTTTTGCTGGAACACAAATTATGTCGGCGGCCTTAGCACGTCCGCCGACACAGACCGGCTCCAGGTGCACCCAGGGTAGATCCCTACAAAGGGCAATGTCATCGGCATACGAAAAGGCTGCCGACATAGGGTCTGGATACGTCGGCGGTATTCTCTAAAGATCGCCGACAAAAGTATGCAGGGAGAACCTCGGAGCCCGCCTCGGTAGATCTGTGTCAGTGGTATTATCACTGCAGCCGACATAGATGTTGCCGCGTGTAGGCCACTGGTTCCTTTTATGGGCACACACGTCAGAACGCCGTCAACCGGGCGGACCGTCTGCCATGGAATATATCGGCGGTTAAATTGGCCGCCGACACATATCTTTGTCGTCGGGGCCGCTGATAGAAATGAGCTGTGTCGACGGAGCTGCGTCGGCAAAGTTGTGTCGGCGGCCAGTCGCCGACACAAGTTTAGCGGTATTTCGTCCTGTGTCGGTAGTTTCAACTGCCGACACTGATCACGTTTCCTGTAGTGATTAATACACATGATAATAGGGGATCACTCGTGTAGTGATACCACGTCTATACTCTAACCTCGTTGCAAGCCGCACTCAACGTTAACAACTTCGAATTTCAACGATGGCACTACTCTAGAATCGACAAAATTTGAAATATGTCCCTTTCAGTTCATATTGCCCCTCCAACCTCGGCAAGAGCTTGGTAGCGAACAAGAGTGGAGTGGCGTTACTGTTTCTTCAAACTCATATCCTTGTCGTATCTAAATGGCCCGAAGAAAAAACATAATAGTCGGTGGGAACAAACTACAAAGGTGCCAGCATGCATAAACATCTTATTGGAGTCACTGCTAGAATTAAAATGTTTAGTCACTGCTAGAATTAAAATTGTTTAGTTTACATGGAAAATTTTTGCAATGTTTCCCCCATGTTTTTCCGCACGCAGAGGTTTTGTTACGCTGGACGTGAGTGCTCGGTGAGATCGATATCTTAGTTGTATCCATGGACATATATATGCAATAACAGCTCCAGCTTGTCATATATATCTAGGGCTGGATCTTGCATGGGTGCAGCTATCAATTGTCAATAGGATCGATATATAATACACCACATCATGATCGTGCATGTACAACAAAGGGCTTAGCAGTACAAAGCATAAATTGGCCTCCCTTTTGGGTGAGCACACCACAGGGTTTAATCACTTGAGGCAACGACGGCGGTGTTTCACCATCGCTATCTTGTTAGAGGCGCCGTTATGGTCCATTCCATGCTGATGGAAGGACATAATTCATGTTGCCTTTTTTTTTTTTCTAATGCCGCTTTGATGTTGTAGAGTCCTGATGTACCGTGGTGTGTGCGAAGGTTGACAGTGGTTATAGGTGATGTTGTGTGGTTGGAGGTGCTTGTGTGAGCCGGTGGTTGTATGTTGTGGCCTCGATGATTCAGTGTGGTGGTCGGTTTTTGGAACATGTTGACAGCGTTGCTACAGTTGTGCCTTGGTGTCCTGCACGATTTTTTTTGGGTGTTCTTTTGTGTTGAACCTTTTCTCCTATCTTTAAATAAAATTTTAGACTGCTAATTTTTTTTTAAAAAAAATCACTTGAGGCAGGTTCATGCCTATAAGATCGGTGTATTAATTGAACGGGTTTAGGTTAACCACACTTGCAAGGATGGGCTCATGCATGGGAGGGAGGAGGGGAGAGCGGAGGAGAATTGAATGGCCAGGCAAGTAAACCCAATCAATTGCTGGAATAGTTGGTTGCTGATCCATTTTCTCTCCCCCTTTTCCACCACGTCCATGTCTTAGTTTCTAGAAGATCTTCTTGCATGGTTATGTTTTTTGAGGGTACACTTCACTTTCTGGCCTAGAATTTAGAGCAAACATTTATTGTTTGTTGATCCATGTAGAGTGTGGGAGGTGTGTTTTGGGTTTGGAAATATACACATCTTTGTGCTGTAGAGGTTTGGGATGAGTTTGGTGGGAGAGAGGTGGTTAAATTGCTCTAGGCACATGCTAAGTGCGACCTAGATCTTTTCTTGAAGTGGTATTTCACTTCAAATACTTGGTTTCTTAATAAACTCCTAAGGAATAATTTCGATTGCTTCTCTAGCTAGGAATTTAGAACTCCATGTGTACTACATGCTATCTTTAGGATGCACCACAAGAAAGAAAGGAACTTATTGAAATTTATATATTTCAACATCAAGAAATTAATGCTGTGGTCACTATACAAGTATACGTAAAACAAGATCACAAGCCTCACCATTTTAATAGGCCAGACTCCCTGGAGTGCAAGAGAGAGAAATAAATTCAATCAAGTTGCTAATGAGTTTGGCCCACGCACTAAAATCTTATCCTAGTGATAGAGCTCTTCATTGACTTATTAACCCTCTTTTTTACTTAGAAAACACCAACTTTTTGATGCGTAAAACTTCAAAGGAAAAAAAAATAATAGGCATGTCTTTTCCATTGCGTTTTATTGGTTGCATCAAATCGAATTTAACTGACAGAGAAACGTCGTCAAGTGCGGAGCTTTGAATTGACAATAACACAACAAAAGACAATTGTACGTCACTTTCTTAGACGGTGCAAGTTGAGAAAATTTGACCTAGTTTGGAAACTGATGCATATCAATTAAGTGCTTGTAGACTTGCTGTGCCAAATAGGCTACTATACGTACTCCTAAATTGCAACCAAATCCTTCAGAAGTTCAAACACGAATCTTTCTCATACATGTGAATCTTTCTAAAATTAATTTTCAAAATTAAGAGTGGAATCACCCTGTCAACATAGAAGCTTGCAAAATAACACCAACAGATATGCAAGTAATGTTCTTAATATCATAGACTAATTTAATCTCACAAAACAAACAATGGCGGATTAAACCAACGACATTGATGTAGCCCGCAAGGCAGGAACTGCTCCATGCCGGAAGTTAACCGTTGGAAAATCCGTAGCCGCCTCCTCCGTCCCCGCCAAAATCGCAGCAAGAAAGGCTCAGCGATTCACACGCACGTCTACACTTGTATGTCACACACACACACGCCATTGCTCTCTCTCTCTCTCTCTCTCTCTCTCTCTCTCTCCAGTGAATTCTGCGCCAAGAACTAGAAGTTACCTGTTTGTCCTTGATCTTGTCGCTCCTGCCTGGCTCCGATCGCGTATATAAGCGCCGATTCTTGGTCTGATCACACACGGGCAGGAGGGAGCTCTTCTTCTTCCTCCTCCTCTTCTCCTTCAGGCTCAGGACTCAGGAGCGCTTCTCTCCCTGCTTGCTCTGGTGGTGCTCAGCCTGTCGTCCATGGGCGTCTTCAGCTCGTCCGCGAAGGTGTACAGGCCGGCGGCCGAGGTCAACCTCGGCCCGGGCAGCGACGAATTATACATCAGCCCTAATGTCAAAGGTTTTCTTTCTCATCCGTCCGCGGGCTCGCGAATTCTGAATTTTTTGCGGATTCTGGGCTCTGTTCTTGGAGTTGGATGAGATCTCATGGAAATAATTTGTGTTTCTTCAGCGCCGCGGGTCGCGGGGCTCCTCGTGAAGATCTTCGTGTGGATCCTCGAGATGCCGATCATCGGCCGGATTGTGCTCTACATCTTGAAGAAGGATAATCTCATCAACAAGGTGCAGTGCAGCAGAGCCCTAACTCCCATGGGAAACAAAAGATTTTGTTGATTTCTTCCTATCTCCAAAATAAAAACCTCTCCTTTCCGATGAATGTGGAGGCGACGCCTCAGTTCATCCTAGCCTGCTGTTCCCATGCATGAATGTGAACTGCAAAGATCGGTGAGTGGTGACGGTTCAAAGCTCTCACCGGAATGTTGTGAGCAGAATCAATTATTGGAACAGGAAACTGCACTGTGGTGCTGTGTTCTTGTCCTTTCCTGGAGCAGCCTGAAGAATAACTTCGTCTGATTTGACGTGTGAAGCAACTGTTTGCATTTTTGCAGCTCGTCTCTGAGGCTGAGATCCCTGAGCCGCCACTGTTCACGGCAACCCACAGCTGGGAAGGTTCTGTCCTGCGCCACTCTGAACTTCTGTCTGATCATGCCATGTTCTTGCTTGGAGAGCAGAACATTTCTTCTTTGAGTGGATCATCCTATTCAGACAACAAGTTGCTGCTGCTTGCAGACATTTCAGAGCAGAATGTCAGCCTGACGAAGCCCGACATGTCGCCGGCAGAGCGCGTCCAGGAGGCCGTCGGCTGCCTCCCTGCTCGCCTCGAGTCGACGCTCACCGCCGATGCGCCGTCGAGCCTCAGGCGCTGGACCATCAGGGACTTCTCCAAGGCATACAGCTCAGGGGAGATCACACCCGTACAGGTTTGTTCTACTTTCCATTGTTCTTTGACAGTGCTTACAAGGTTTACATGGTAATTTCCCATGATTTACTGTAGTCGGCATAAATCTTTGTCCTTGAAAATTGAATTGTCAGGGATTAGTAGGTTTAAGAAAGTACAAAAAATGGCAATTACGATATGATCATAATTAAGAAGTGTAAACTATGGTAGATGAGCAAGAAGACATTGATGCAGGTAGCAAAGAGATTCCTGGCTGCAGTGAAGGACTGCTCAAGCCCTACCCTCAACATGGCCTTCTTCATCAGCTATAACCCTGAAGACATCATGAGGCAGGCTGAGGAGTCCACCCTCAGATACCAGAGAGGTAAATAAAATCCTACTCTCTTTAACTCACAGTTAAAAGAAACTCTTTTTGAGTTAATCACAGCACAAAGCAATGACTAAACTGTCCACCCCAAGTTCCCAACCAACACATCATCTTTTTTATTTGTTCCTGCCCTCGTCTTTCAGTTTTAACTTTAACATTTATCCTACCAAACCTTGCATGCCCACCTGCTACCAACCACGCAATACACTCACCATCCCAAGAACACTCACAACCAGAACCTGTCCAAGAAGTTTCTGAATTCTTCTGTTATGACATCTGAAAACACCAAGCCCAAATAGGAAAACAAAGGAAAATATGCTGATCAAATTAATGCCGTTGGCCTCTAAAAAAATTGATGCTGTTGGCTACATTGAAAGGAGAGAATGAGGTAGACAGAGTGATGCGTAGCCAGCGTCAGAGGTCAGACTCTGATGAGAGAGTGGCTACAGGTTAATCCAGCAGCATTGCCAGATGTGCCACAATCTTTTTTTTTTTCACAGAGTGACTAGACTGAAATTGGTAGATCACTTTCTTGCACTAATTAGCATAGCTTGTAGCTGGGGCTGCTAGATGATTGCGCACCCGTACATACGGTCCTGAAGGCACTGCATTCATTGCGTGGCCGATAAATTAGTTGGTTACTTGCTAGCTCATGTGATTGCAGCCTTGCAGATCAATCAGGGCTCTCGCAGAGTTATGTATAAGGCCAGCATTATATTAGGTGAAAGTGTAGTTAGACAGGGATGTTTACTATTTATATAGCTCAAAAAGAAAGAGTTGTGTGCACAAAAGAAAGTCTTTTAATCTTAGATCGCATCAGCATGTGTCACATCAGGAAGATAGCCTCCCGTTTTGTGCCTTTCTTTATCTCTTCCTTTTTGCAAAACTATACACAGATGTGCACGGCGACTCCAAGAACAATTTAAATGTGTGTGAGAGAGTCAGAGAGAACTTGTCAATGGTGCATCTTCCTTGTATGTGAGGTTACATTTTTTTTTATAACAAAACAGAGTGCATCATGTATGCTGTTTGTTCTTTTTTACTTCGACTGCAGGAACACCTCTGTCTGCTATGGACGGAGTACTAGTTGCTGTGAAAGATGAGATAGACTGCCTGCCTTACCCAACCACAGGTAATCCAAATCCATGGTAAAAGTTTCACGAATCCTCAATACTATCAGTCTGATCCAGTAAAAGAAATACATTGGTCAAAAACTTTGGGCAATTTTCGGCGTTCCACAGATTTTCAGCAATTTTCAAACGATGCACTTTTCCAAATTCAAATTTCGATTTTAAAAATTGCCCAAAAAACTATATCATCTCCCTAGTAATTATTTTTTTAGCAAAGTCTAGTAAAATTTCGGCAACATATTTTTGCCCCTTGATCCAATCTACCTGCAGGGCAGTCCTTGCATGTGCTCCGGCATGGCATTTTCTCCTACCATTGGCTTTAATGGCTCCTGTTTGCTTTGCCTGCATGTAAGCTGCTGCCAAAAACTTGCATTGGCACTGGCTGGCATCTGTGAATAGCTAGGGTTTAATTAATCTGTGGACCTGTGGAATGCGTGGTAGTACCAGCCAAGCCATGCCCAGCAACCAATCATGCGTTGTGATCTGAGGGTGCTCTGGCCGTTGTGCACTTGTGCCAGCGTGCCACCTATCAACCGGGCACACTTACAGCCTCATCATCAGGCTGCATTGCAATGCGGTTCTTCCAAGGATTGATGAGGGAAACACTCTCAATGAGATTGTCGCACTGGCGCTGCAAATTACAGGAGCTGCCATGGTGCAGAAAGGTTGGGACTTTCTTGTAGGGCTTTGCTCCTGTTGGCTCTATGGAACCACAGGGAGCACTAATGACGAAATTTCGCGGGCTTCCACAAAGGTTCCACAAACACATGGCCCTCCCCACTCCTCCCTCTCACCCAAAAAAAAAAAACCTCTTCCTCCCTTACATATTTGTCTAAACCTGTTAGTCTTTGGTCCGATCCCACATTAGCTACAAGACGTTGATCTTTAACTAGAAAAGTAAATGCTTCAGCTCGAAAAGCTAATGACGGAATTTCACCGGTTTTCGTAAAAAAAGTCTGTTCAAAATTTTTGACAACAAAACTGAATTCCCGTGTGAACGGCAAATTTATATAAAAAAGTTGGTAATAAAATATCGTTGCAAAAAGATGATAGCCTCTTTATCGCTTGTACCACTACCCTTGGTAAAATTTTGGCAACCAAGAATACTTTGGCTTGGTAATCCAGTAAAATAAAGAGGAAGTTCGTGGTGGTTGAGCTGAATCAATAAGCTGACTGAGCTGAAATGAACATAATGTTTAGATTTTGAAAGGTTTTTCAATATATTTCTTGAAACCGGTCCGTTTCGTTTATATTATTTTTAAGAATATTAAAGTTGCCTTCATGATACTTCCTCCTTTTTTTGTTTGACGCTTTTAACTTTTGAACACATTTTTGACCATTTTTCTTATTCAAAAAAATTATGTAAATATCATTTATTTTGTTGTGATTTGTTTTATTAATAAAGATACTTTAAACATGACTTATTTTTTTGCTCACACAGGTGGGACGCGGTGGCTGGGGCGCGAGCGAGCGTGTACAGCGGATGCAGCGTGCGTGGCGCAGCTGCGGCGCTGCGGCGCCATCCTCACCGGCAAGACCAACATGCACGAGCTCGGCGCCGGCACTAGCGGCATCAATCCTCACCACGGGTAAGACCATCTCCAACCATGTTTTTTTATCTCATTTTTATCCTTCGTGAAGGGATTTTGGTCCTTTAATTTGGAGCTTCAACAGAATCTATTCACCGATATTCGAAAAAAATGATTCACTTTTCCATACTTTTAAGAAATAGATCCTCTCTTTCGGTTCTCCATATGAATTTTTTTGAAGGAATGCTGTCGTAGATGATGAAAAATTGAGATAGAGAATATAGGGAGGGAAACGAAGCAAGGAAGAAAATATAGAAAGTATTTGGAGATGATCTAACCTACCCACAAGTCCACCACCCCGCACCACCTCGCTGTGAACCTGTCATCTACCTACCGCCAATTACGACCACACGTGCATGCACTTCTCCACGACGCCGGTGACCACCGCGTCGCCGTCCTCCGCCGTGGTCACTCACTGGTGGCCAAGATTCATGGCCGAAGTACGGTACCTACCCCGAGCTGCAGCATCACCTACTAATGGATCGTCCGTCTCTGAATCTGGTGTCCCGGGCCAGTACTAGTGGGCCAAGAAAGCTGGTGTCCCGGTCGATCGATCTGAATCTGATCGTGTGTGCCTGTGTTTTATGATGATGCATGTTGTCGGTGCCTCGGCATGCAGGTCCACGAGGAACCCGTACCACGCCGGCAAGGTCGCCGGCGGTTCGTCCAGCGGCTCCGCCGCCGTCGTCTGCGCCGGCCTCTGCCCCGTCGCGCTCGGCGTCGACGGAGGAGGTAGGTAACCAAACACCTCACTCGCAGAGCATAGCAGCTAGCTTCAGGATTCTGACGCGCTGTGCCTTATGCCCCAGGGTCCGTCCGGATGCCGGCGGCGCTCTGCGGCGTCGTCGGCTTCAAGCCGACCGCCGGCCGGCTGTCCAACGCCGGGTAAGTACGTCCTAGACTAGAGCGCGTCGCCTTCCATGGCCGATCGTCGTCGTCGAAAACTTAGCTCAAAATGATCATCGGAGCTGCTGTGGTTTGGTTTCAGGGTTCTTCCGTTGAACTGGACCGTGGGGATGCCGGGGATCTTGGCCGGGACGGTGGAGGACGCCGCCATCGCGTCAGTCACCCCTCTCCCATCTGGACACTGCCATTTACTATTTATCAATAAATTTTGTTGCCACTAGCTATACTATATGTATCTTTGAGAAGTAAAAATCATTTTTTTGGGTGAAGAAGTAAAAAAAAACTTACCTTGTGGTCTTTCAGCTACTCAGCTATCGCTGATCAGTCTCAGCCGTCGTACTTGCGGGTAAAAAGGCGAATTCATGGTTACATTTCTTAGTTTCAGAGTGCATTTACAATTCAGTGAGGTTGGATTACTGAATGACAAGAGTTGCCTTGCAGCCTGAGCTGAACCTGCCCTTGCTGAAGTCTACACTGTCCATTAACAACATCAAGCTGGCAAAATATGGAAAGGTTAGTGGTGCTGTTAAGTCAGTAACTCCGTTTGATACGTGGAAGGGATATCTGAACATCGTGCTGACGCCACGACAAAAAAAAAAAAAAAAAAAAACAGTGGTTCAATGACAGTGCAGAGGACATCAGAAGCTGCTGTGACAAAGCCCTTCAGACGCTGCACGCACACTATGGCTGGGAGGTAAGAAAGACACTGCACTTGATCCCTCTTTGATTCGTTATTTTAGTTTAGTTATAGTTTGGTTTAAGAATTTTGTTTTTTCATAGACTATTCAGTGTAATATTTTAAAAAATTTATAGGTTTTTTCAGAGATATTTTTTTAAAATAATTTGTTTAGTCTTTTTAAACCTCTTTTTAAATATCATCAATTTTTCAGCTACAACAAAAACTAAACTAAAATAGAGAATCAAAGAGGGCCAAAGTGGATTCAAATAGCACAAGTGCAGTACTAGTCCATGCAATCAGAAACAAACCTCATTTCCTGCTCTCTTCCCTGCAAGCTAGACTCTGGATGTGACCATTCCTGAGATCGAAGAGATGCGCCTCGCGCATTACGTGACGATCGGCTCGGAGTGCACTGCTTCTCTCTCCAAATATCTTGACAAACTGTAAGGCAGTTGACATGATGTCTTCTGTTCATTTCTTGATCGATGCTACAAACGTTGGAGATGAATAAACTGGTCCGTGTCCTCGATCTGAACTGTGCCAGGAAGAGATCTGAAATCGGGTGGGATGTCAGGGTCGCGCTGAGCGTCTACGGTTCATTCAGCAGCAGAGCCTACCTGAACTCGCAGCGACTCCGGTACGTAGGCGATCAACTGTCAGATATACAGTCTCTGAACATTACAACATCCATCAACTTGTTAGGAAATAGGAACTGCATAAATACAACATTTCCTTTAAACGTAACAAGGTCTATTGCAATATTCTTTTCCTCGATGATTCGCACAACATAACATAGAACTGCACCACATGCATTCAGGAACCGTCAGATGTACTTCCACAAGAAGATCTTGAAGACAGCGGATGTCATCGTCTCACCAATGACCGGGTAATTTGAGCTCTCCCCACTATCAAATTCAGTCCACATATGCGTCCATCCATCCCTTCAACGCCAGTTTCCATCGATCTGCAGTGTGACTGCCTACACGCTGCAAAGCGACGCGCTCAAGAGCGGCGAGCTCGACTACATCAACGGAGGTAGGGATCAAGAATTCAGAGAACATTTCAGAGAATTCGGAGCAATGACCATGCATGTGCCTTAACTCTGTCCCATGTTTTTTTTTTTCGATCAAAGCTGCGTTGGTCAGGTACTCGATAGCAGGGAACTTCCTCGGCTTGCCGGCCATCACCGTCACGGTAAGAGATTGATCTCTGAGACAGAACAGTGCCCAAGAATCAGCAGTGGCCATGAACCCTAACAGCTCGGAAATCTGTCAGGTTGGGTACGACAAGGCCGGGCTGCCCATCGGCCTCCAGTTCATCGGCCGGCCATGGTCGGAGGCCACGCTGCTCCACGTCGCGTTCGCTATGCAGGCAAGCCAAACCGCAAATCAGCAGCCGCCGCCACCGCCGCCGAGGATTGCCGATTGCGACGAGATGCGCTTCTGCTCTCTTAGCTGTACACTGTACTGATCTACATACTGATCGCTGTTTGGCTGCAGGAAGCGTGCGCCAAGAACTACAGGAAGCCGGTCGTGTTCTACGATCTCCTCAAGAAAGACTGAGGAGCCTCCAGTCCTCCACTGAACCGTCGGCCATTGCCGACAAGAACATGCAGATCCATCATCTCATCGTCGCCGCTTCGATCGATCCCCCACTGAAGACTGAAGAAATGCATCCGTCTGACGCGAGGAGTAGAAATGTAGGAGATTGTTCGATGATTGACAGGACGCAGTTTACGCCGGCTGCTCGTCTTTGGCAGCATGCGTGATCTGAAGCCTGAAAGAAAAGGGAGAGAATTTGGTCGAGTTTAGTAGACGTTTAGGCTCAGGGAAAGATCGATTCGGTCGGTGTAAGCAGTATTTGCGGGGTGTTCTTTGTAATGGTCGTGCAAAAGATATATATAAATATATGCATGTATTTTCGGTTGTGCGAATTTTTTGTCGGCGTTCAGTAGCAGCAGCTGAATTGCTGAGGATTTGGTGTGAGAGAGAGAAAAGAAAAGAAGAGGGGGATATAATTCAGCTCGACTGCATCAGTAGCTGCATGTGGGCCTATGACTTGCGGGGCCCACCGTAGCGCAGCGGCCAATGGGGTTGTCAGCGCCTTGAGCGCGCGTACACGTGGGCGGCCAGAGACATGGCGACAAGCACTTCCAATAATTATCTTGCCGGGTGGACGATAATGGCCCGCTGGGGGAAAACGGTCTACAAATGAAAGTGCCCCCAGCGATGTTTACACGGCCATGGCACATTGTTTGGACACCGTTGGAACGTCATTGTACTGAGTCAGGTGATCGTTGCGTCGTTGTCTTTTCGACCAAGGTTGTTCGGTGGAGTTTGTTTTTTCGCTGACCAAAGGCTTTAGACTGTTGTTTAATTTATTGTTTCTGCGGACGTTGTCCGATGGCCACTTGACAGAGTTCTATGGCCACTGGACAGAGTCCGATCGACTGATTGCATGGAAAATGGCCTTAAAATAGCGTCGCAGGTGTTGAAGACTACTTGGAGCGAGGTTCAAACTCCGTCCTACAGGGTGAAACCTCGCTTAGCTAGCCAGTTGGCCGATACGCCCGCCTTGCTCTCTAGCCGGCGCAATTTTTTTTTAAAAAAAGTTTAATTTACTATGGACTGTCGGTTCTTATTTGACAAGACGATCGAACAACCACAAATATTCCAACGACGTGGCAACACAAGGGAAGACGCGCATAGGCACTACAGGCCGGTCATGTGGATGCACAAGAAGCCGACAAGGTAGGCCTTCTTCTGCTAGTATCGATGCTAATATACATAGGAAATAAAATGTAATAAGGGCTATGACCCGAGAAGAGCAATAACTTATTTGTATCTCTTTTCTAGATATATGAGAAGATGCCATGTGAATCAACCTATATGTGATTAATCATGCGCATTATTTGTTTTATAATCATTACATATATATATATATATATATATATATATATATATATATATATATATATATATATATATATATATATATAGTGGAATATAGCGTGTTTGAAACGGATCTCTCAAATGCTCCCAACTGTTTGAAATCCGAGATGTCTAGCAATGATCAGGATAGTTGATCTTGTTAAATCTCAGTTCGACCGATAACCAAGTTTAATTATTTTTTGAATTTATTTACTATTTGTTTCCTATTTTCAAAAATCAGCCTTCCAATTAGTTGTGTAATGCGTCCAAAAAGCTGATTTTTGAAAAAGGAAACAAATAGTAAATAAATTTTAAAAATACGAAACTTGGTTATCGGTTACATTTCAAAGGAGACGAACAAGATCAACGGTTCGATCATTGTTAGACATCTCGGATTTGAAAACGAGTTAGAGCACTTGAGAGATCCGTGTTCTGAAAGACTCTAGCTCTCTCTCTCTCTCTCTCTCTCTCTCTATATATATATATATATATATATATATATATATATATATATATATATATATATATCGCAAGTATGATAAATATTCTCTACTTTATATAGTATAATACTTTAGTCATAAAAACCCATATTTTCTTTAGTTCGTACTATCTCATAAGTTATATATATGATCGATTTGAATTCGATCCATATCCATATGCTAGTTTTTCGTGTCTATAATAGGCAAACAATAATATCAAATCCGTTTATGTCTTTGGCCGTAAGAACATGTCCAATGATACTGTTATTTGTGATACATAATAGGGTAAAAAGCATACATGTCACTGTAGAGTTTTCTTTGAACAGAAATGCCATCATAGAGTCCTTTAATATCCTAGACGCCATTATAAACAGCAAAAATGTGCATAGATGTCATTATTTTAGCTGGAGAGAATTTTGATCGAAATACGTGAAGAAATACGGTAGAAAATACTGTCTAACATGTGGGCCCCACATGTCAGCCTCTCATCTTCTTCTTCTTCCTCCTCCTCCATCTCTATCCCCTCTCTCCCCTCGATCAGCACAAGCGGCGGCGGCGGCGGCGGCTCGATCCAGTGGCGAAGGCGTGGGGTGTGTGTGTGTGTGTGGGGGGTGGTGATACAACAGCGGCATGTGTGGTGGTGTTGAAAGGCGACGTCGGCGTGGGGCGGCGGCTTGATCCGACATGTGCAGATCGGGGAGAGAGGGAGAGAGAGGGGGAGAGATGGAGGAGGAAGAATAAGATGAGAGGCTGACATGTGGGACCCACATGTCAGACCATATTTTCTACCGTATTTCTCGACGTATTTCGTCCGAAATTTTCTCCCAGCTCGAATAATGGCATCTGTGCACATTTTTACTGTTTATAATGGCGTTTAGGATATAAAGGACTCTATGATAGCATTTTGTTCAAAGAGGACTCTACATTGGCATGTATGCTTTTTACCCTACATAATATTATAACAATAAGATTTTATCAAATATTTGTAAAACTATCTAGGTTGAGCACATAATAATCATATAGATAGTTTCATCTCAAAAAGAACTTCCATAATATTATAATCTAATTATAATTTATAAATAAATTATGCTAGCTTTTAGTAGTCAAAATTACATTTTGGAGGCTATGTCAATGTCTAAAACAATAATAAGAGAAAAATATTAAAAAATATGATACAATGGGGAAATTGCTCCAACGACACTCAATTCGTCGCCACGAAAAAAAATGACGCTCAATTCATCTCTATTTTCCATATGACACCGAGGCAACAAATTTTGTTAACAATTGACATTTTGACTTTTTTACCTCTTCTCCCTTCCCCCCTTTTTAGCCTTCTTCCACACCTCCGGCAGACACCGGCCGCTGCGTCCCGCCGCACTCCATTGTCATACGGAAAATTCGTTGAGAATAAAATTCGTTGCCTTGATGTCATACGGAAAATAGAGATGCATCAAGAGTCTTTTTATTTCGTGGCAGCGAATTGGATATCATTCGAGCAATTTCAACAACTTACAACCTCCTCCCCCGGGGCAAAACCGTCCACCGTGAAAACCACCCCCCTATGGTCTTCTCCCTCCGACCCAACCAAACCGCTTCCTTTCGATCAGATCGCGAGAGCCAGAGAAATCCCACGCCGTCCTTCTCGAGAGCTCTCGCGAGGAAGCAGGAGGAGGAGGGAGACCGGCCGCCCTGCTCGCTCGCTCGATCCATTGCCGCGGGGGGGAGGACGAGCGTCCTCGAGGTCGCCGGATCGCAGCGACAGCAGCAGCCGCAGGAGGAGGAGGAGGAGGATGGTGTCGTTCAGCGGCGATGAGACAGCGCCCTTCTTCGGCTTCCTCGGCGCCGCCGCCGCCCTCGTCTTCTCCTGTACGCTTCTGCCCCCCCGCGTCCCCCCTTTGTTGCTTTCCCGAGATCGGCCCCGATCCGTGAGGCACGGATGCTTGAAGCTGATCTGATCTGCCCGCCCGCCCCGCCGTAGTTGGCGAGCTGCTTGCTCCGTTTTGATCTAGATTTGACCCGTTTAGGGCACGGCGCTTGCGAATTGGGCCCTGATCTGATCTCAATCCCCGAGCGCTGCTTGGGATCTACGCGATCGTGACGAGATCTCCTCTGCATGCACGTGTCTTGCAGGCATGGGGGCGGCGTACGGGACGGCGAAGAGCGGCGTCGGTGTGGCGTCCATGGGCGTCATGCGCCCGGAGCTCGTCATGAAGTCCATCGTGCCCGTGGTCATGGCTGGTGTGCTCGGTATCTACGGCCTCATCATCGCAGTCATCATCAGCACCGGGATCAACCCCAAGGCCAAGCCCTACTACCTCTTTGATGGCTACGCGCACCTCTCGTCCGGCCTTGCCTGCGGCCTCGCTGGCCTTGCCGCCGGCATGGCCATCGGCATCGTTGGTGATGCTGGAGTAAGGTAATATAATAGACGCATGGCTTTTTTTCTCTTGCCATGTTCTGCCTGCTTGCTGATTTTGATCACATAATTTCACAGGCATTGATCTATTAGTCGATCTGTCTACAATCTGCTTAGATTTCAAATTGTGTTTACGATCTGCCTAGCAATCACATTGTGCACACAAAAGTTGCTTATAACTAGTTCATTAATGACCTGAAACTCTGAATTCGACTTCTATTAGCTCTTATTACCTTAGCAGTTCTCTATGAACATGAGTATTATGTCAGTACTATTTAGGAAGTTAATAGTAATCCTTCTAAAGCCTATGTATTTCGGATCATGTAACTTTGATGTGTTCTTTTACATAAAAGGTGTATATGCTCCATGCGCTCTGTTTTGCTATTTTGTTTAACTGAGAAAAAACATTGTTTAGCGGAAAAAATGATTCCTCTGTTGATTTATTTATGCAACTTTATGCCTTATGTTTGTCTTTATCTTTATAACTTCATATCTAATAGGATGTCCTACCTTTATGTTGTTCATTTCTGAGAACTGAATGTTTTTGGGCAATTTTTTGCTACCACTCCAAGTTCCTGTTTAGCACATCTGAACTCAAGACTAGTTTGTTCATTCATGTGTGAAAGGGACTTTCAGAATTGGAACCAGTTATGGGTTAGGGAATTCTTGCTTGAGGTGTACACGGGAAAAGGCTTTTCTTTTTGTCTATATTAGAATAGTCTTTTCGTTCTATTGGTTTGTTGCTTGATATGGTGAACTACAAGGATATTTAGGATTTAGGTTTAAAGTTTGGTTGGGTTAAGAATGTTCTCTGTACTGTTGGGGGGCTGGATATGTAGATGATGTTTCACATGAGCGATCGTGACAAACTAAACAATACTCCTATTATATGGGGTCAATTAATGGCTGCCTTAAACTGTAACTCTGGTTCTGATCATTGTCATTGTTTGCAGGGCAAATGCACAGCAGCCCAAGTTGTTTGTTGGCATGATCCTCATCCTTATCTTCGCAGAGGCGCTTGCCCTCTACGGCCTCATTGTTGGCATCATCCTGTCTTCCCGCGCTGGCCAATCTCGCGCAGATTAGGCATGCCCCATACACGCTCTGCGTGACCTCTTGTTTTATATTATTGAGACAGCAAGCCAAGCTTTAGAGGTCGTCATGTCTAGTTTTCGTTCTTCTTCTGTTTGGTCGAGAAAACTTGTGTAGGCAAGGGAGGTTTGCCCTTGCCGTGCCATTCTTTTTCCGTCATGACGGTTGGTGGTGGTTGATGGTTATTTATGCACAGCTTTTTTGGGTCTGGCTGGACGGGTTCTGTATTCTGATGAATAAGCAAGAACTTGCAATGCAATGGAGCTTAAGACTCGTTCATTTACCCCATTATTACTTCTATTTGTTCCTGTGACCCCTGATCTTCGTAAGTGAAAATTGTGCATGGCTCTCAGGCTGGTGCAGGTTTTCACATAATGTTCGCAGTTTGCAGTAAGAATCCATGTCTTCCGTTATTGGACTGTCTTTCTTCACAAGCGACCGTGCTGTTTTTGCTTGAAATTTCTGCATTCCAAATTTGTGATTGTGCTGGCTGTGTGGCCTGCCAAGGGTATTGGGCGGATTCAGGCGAGTTGCCGTTTTGTTCTTTTTCTCCTTTTGATTTCCTGTTTCCCTGGCTAGATAGTTGGGTGCATTGTGATAATGGGAGTGGCGTTGTGGAGACGTGGGTTGAGGCGGCCGCCAAGACTGACTAGTGAACACAAGATGATCCTTCTCCTTGACTAGCGAGCGGAATTTATCCGCGGCAGATTTCAGCTTGATGCAGTAAGAATGGGAGTTACAAAAGCTAAGAAAACATGGCTTTAACCCAAATAGATTAATGGAACTATGCAAAAACATTATGTCCCGTTCCAATGTTTGTTAAACCTTGGTATTTTCCCAAAACAGTATTTTAAACTATGAAAAACCCGTGATGGCAAGCAAGCCCTTAGAGAATATTGTCGGAGACTGGTGTTGGTGTACAACCAGTAGCGAAGAATCGGCTTCGTCGGTCAGAGATATCAAGGTCAATGGAAAGTTGTGCTATGATATTGATCTAGGAATCAGCTCGGCTCAGAGGAGGTGGTTTTCATGGCAGAAATAAGTTAAAAGGAGCAAGAGAAAGCGGCGGAAGAATTAGCGGTCCCAAAACAAAATTTTAAACTATAGAAAAACCATTATGTCAAACAGATCGACCCTTGGAGCCAGGATATTGCTGGAGACTATGGTGCAGAACCAGAAGTGCGCATGAACCAGCTTCGTCGGTCACAGAGAGCAAGGAGCCAAGGACAATGGTACTGAAGAAAGAACCAGAAGTGTGAATGAAACTTGTGCTATCAGCTTGGCCAGGAGGTGGTGTTCATTGTTGGCTCAGAGGAAGAGGTGTTTCATGGTTGAAAGAAGTTGAAGGAGTAAGAGAAAACGGCGAAAGAATCAATGGTGAATAAAATCAGGTAAGAGTAATTGATGCAAAACACGTGTATTTACCATTTAATGTAGAATGCATAAATAGGCACATTCTGATGCAGTAATACAAACACTTCCGCCATGCAGTATTATTGTTGCATTCTATCATCCAACAATTCCAGTTCATATCTTACTACATATCTATAAACTTCCTGCCTCCTCTAACCCTAACTCTGTCCTTGCCTACCTCCTTACCTCTAAGCCACCCCTTCGTCCCCCTCTTCTTGGTAGTTGCCGCTACCCATCACCTATTCATATTAGGAACAGCCACCGCCGCCTCAACCGTGTCTCTTGCCTCCATATGGTTTCACTTGTAGTCCCTAGATTCGATGAAGGCGGCCTCAAATCTGACGATGGCAATGCTCCTCCCCTTTTGACAAGACGAAGCTCAAAATCTCACCTCGCCACAGATGCCACGACAACCATGGTTGATTAATAACTACTTCATATGTTTCGCTGTATTTGTCCATTCGTATCAAGTGTATCTGTTTCAAATTGTTTGTCCATTGTGGTAACAAGATACTTTATGACCCATTTAAATGGTATGGGAGCGCCCCCAACACAGGCGACTGCCCTCCCACACGCGTCCCTCGGGCCAGCTATCGGTCAGGTGCGGGCAAGATGCAAGTCGCCCGGATTGAAGCAAATGCGAAATGGTATACATCTACTAAAGCTAAACAAATTGTTGTTTCGAAGAAAACTTAAATTCATGCAACCGATCAAATTCATGCTTGCAGCCTATCAAACCCATTATTAGAGGTAGCATGGTCATGTCGTTACACATTTTCACTTCAGTGTATGTTTTTGGGTATGCATGCAATGGTGGCAACGGACAAACATAGCGAAACAAAGCGAGTAAGAATGGTTATAAACAAGGACCAGTTCAACTGTTCAAGGGAACAGACACACCACCTTGTTTTGGGATGCATGAACCCCATTCTTGGCCGAGATGTCTAGGGATTGCGATCTTCCTCTGTTCCTCATAGGAGTCCCCAAAACGGGGCAAAATCCTCGGGTCCGGCAGGGCCACCAGCATGCAGGTGACTTGTGCTTCCTGTGCGGGGGCGGCATTTGGCACAAGCAGCATCATCGCAACCTGGAGGCCTACAAATGCGTTAGCCCGTAGGCCTATTTCCGAAGAATCTAGCTGCACACCACGTTGCCAAATTTGCCTCTCTTTTGCTGCACTGCACACCTTCTTGCCAAATTGGTCTCACTGAAAGTGCAGCATGATTTTACCACGTACCATCACATCTCATCTCATGACTCAGATAAACAGCAGCAGCTACTGCACTGTACACTCCATTGTGAGTAGCAATTGTGATCACGCGAAAATTTGCTAGGCTCAAGATTGTGAAGAAATTTGTGCAAACAAAGTCGAGGTAAAATTGTCGCAAGAAAGAAAGATGAAAGAGAAGGGGGGAGAAAAAAAGATGAGCATTCTGATCTTAGCTGAGGTATCTCTCTCCTGCGCTAGCTAAGCTAGGTAAAGAAGTCGTCGCCGTCCACGATGGGCGGCGCCGACGGCCCGTCGAACAGCAGCGAGTCCAGCGAGCACAGTGCGCCCGGCTCGTCGGCCCACCCGCCCGCGCCGCCGCCGGCGGCGCAGCTCGCAGCGTCGGCAGGGTGCTCGCCGTGGACCGCCGCCGCCGCTGGCGGCGGCGGCTGCGGCGGCGCGTCGTTGCATTGCCGGAGGCGGTGGAGCTTGAGCACCTGGCGGTGGGTGTTGGCGTGCTCCGACGGCGTGAAGGTGGGGCTCGCGATGGGGCGGTACTCCGGCAGCAGCCTCCCCTGGCGGTAGCGCACGCCGCAGGCGTTGCACAGCGTGCCGCGCCCCGTCGGACCCTCCCTCCACTGCGGCGTCCTCATCGACCCGCAGTGCACGCACGCCCTCCCCTTCGTCTTCCCCGGCGCCGGCGCGGATTCCTCCCACGGTGGCCGGGGGTACTCCCTCCACTGCGTCGACTTCGACGATCCCCAGCGCAGCGAGCTCTTCTTCTTCTTCTTCTTCCCCTTCTTCGCCCGGTGCGCCGGCGCAGGCGCTGGCGGCGGGGGCGGGGGCGGCGGGGCGGTGGGTACGTTCCTCGGATTCTTCCTCAGCTTCGCGGGCTTTCTGACCAGGTAGATGGCCGGCGACGGTGACACCCCGGGCTTCCAGACTGGGCTCTCCGGCGGCGACGCCTCGGGCTCCCAGATCGGGCTCTCCGGCCGAGACCCGGCGGCGGGGGCCACCCGGGGCGCCTCCGGCGTGCGGTGCTCCTGCAGCGCCCCCGTCGCCCTGTACACGATCCCGCAGGCGTTGCAGAGCGTCCTCCGCCCCGACGGGCCCTGCCTCCACTGCGGCGTCTCCGCCGCGCCGCAGTGCACGCACCACCTCGCCCTCTTCGCCGGCGTCTCCACCGCGGCCGCGGCGCCGGGGGACGGAGCCACGCGCACGCGCGAGGGGCGGCGGGCCCTTGCCTCCTTCTCCGGCGGCGGCGGCGGGAGGACGGGGGTCGTGTACGAGCACCACGCCGACGGCGCGGCGCGGGGCACGCAGCTGCGGGCCTTGCGCGGGACGGCGGCGGCCTGCTCGTGACAGACGACGTCGGGGAACACGGCAGCGGGGAGCGCGAGGACGTGGCCGGCCGGCTTCTCCCCCTCCCGCTCCCGCGACCGGCCTGTGCTGCCGCCCTCCTTCCCGCCACTACCGCTGGCCATGCTTCCGGTCGCCTCAGATCGCCGGAATCTTGGGCGCCTTCTTCCTAATCCTGGTTGCTGCTCAGCACTAAAAATTCTATCTTTGGACCCTGCGGGTTACAGATGTTGCTTAAATCAATCCACGCAACCCAACGAAAGTACATAGAGAGATCAATCGATTGGTGTATTATTACTCCTACCTCTCCGCCGTCGCCATTGGCGGCAGCAGGAGGAAGGCGGCTGGCGACGATCTGCGGCGGTAGTGTTGTCAGCACAAGCAGAAAGAGCTAAACAAGGATGACGATTTTTCCCCTGGGGGCGGGGGCGGTCCGACGCCCAGCGCTGGCGTTGAACATCCGATGGCCAGCGTTAGATCTTGAGAAAAGTTTTTTATTTTTGTTTTGTCATGTAAAAAATTCAAAAAAATCAATAAAAATTGTAAATATTCTCTAATGCATGTATATTTCCACCTAATTTTTTTTTTTGCATTGCTATACAACATATATACATCTAGATTTTTCTTTTAAAAAACGTTTATATAAATGATATTGATCATATAGATTCGAATAAAATACATGTGAGACCTGACACTGATTAGAGAATATTTATAATTTATAATTATTTTTTTATTTTTGTTACATAGTGAAATAAAAATAACAAGTTTTTACACAAGATCTAATGCTGACCGTTGGATGGAGATCCAACGGCGAATCCGCCATCGACGGGGGCCCACCGCCTTGTCTGGACCGTCCCCAAGATTCCCCTTCTTTTCCATTTCCCCCCTGCCTACAATGGGTGCAAACATTCATGCAAACAATGGAAGCGATGTCCCTCGTCAGGATTTATAAGGCATTTTTCTGTTTCTCATGGAGACCAATAAAACACTAAAAATAACTATACTATTTTTAATTATTATTCCTAATCACTCTTTTTAATTCTCTCTCGTTTTATTTACTGAATATTTTTTATCTAAATTTTTTTAATGTATACTTCAGCCATTAAGTTTGCCTTATTATAGGTTTTCAATCGCTACAAGACAATTTTGTATCTAAAGTAATTTGAAACACTTTAGATACACATTTTATATGATAATTTGACTAATTGTTGATCAAATTTATGAAGCTTGACTTTTTTAATCGAAATACGCCATATATTTTTAAACATAGGGAATACCATGCATATAGTAAATTAATAAAAGCTAAAATAAGTTATGTATTAGGGGTATTAAGAAAAGAACATATTTATTTTGCATTGGAATATGAAACACGATCTATATTGGTAGAAAAGTTCATTTCACAAATATCCCTTATATTTTTTAACAAAGGATGTACATTGTCTATATTTGTTGTCCATTATATATGTGTGTGAGCAGTTTTAGGGCGTGTTTGGTTGGTGGCCATGAGCTACCATGTCAATGATTGGCACACCTTTGCAATTTGGTTGCCGTTTGGATGGTATCCATCAGAAGGCGTGTTCGAGCTAAAATCAGGCTCGCCAGCAAAAATGAACTAGCAGCGATGGCAGGGCGCGGGCCGCCGAATCGAGCGCCAATCCGTTGGCGAGAAAATTTTTCTCAGTGAGTTGTGCTCACCCCTCGCCCCTAATCAAGCAGTCAACACCCCTCTTTGACCATATACACGAGCGTCTCACACGCGATCTCCCCAACACCCCGCCGCCGCACCGCCACCCCCTCCATCGGTTCTCCTCCCCGCCTCACATCACAGCGCTGGTCTCGCATTGCCCCTCGGTCCTCAGAGCACGACCTCCCATGGTTCCCCCTCTGACGACCCTGCGTCCCCCACCGGCCGCCTCTAGTCCCTCCGCCTCCTCCTCCCCAATTGTTGCCGTTGTCGGCCCCAGATCCTCACTGCCATAATCCTCGCTGACTGTCGTCACTTCCCATTGCATTGCAAGTCGTTGAAGCATTTGTGAAGGGATCTCAGGCCGAGAGGGGGGTGAATCGGTCTTTTTCAATTTTTAATTCCAACTTTGATTGCGCTAGTGGTTAGTCAAATTGGTGACCCAAGTAATCGGTAGAGCCTATGATGCTAGTTAGCGGAAGCGAATATGAGCGAAGTTCTAGCTAGGCGGTTGATCAAACACAAGATATGCGTGAAAGTAAAGGTGCGGAAATGTAAAGGGATGGAGACAAGCGACAACCGTGTGTTTCCCGATGTTCGGAGCAAGCTCCTACTCACCGTTAGACAAGCTTTCACAAGTGAAAGGCTGAAAGCCAAGGTCTCTCTCGACTTTTTTGCCCGATCCACTAGTGGAAGCTCTTCACCAACGAATGATGGGCGAACTCCAAACCCGTACAAGAGGCGAGCTCTTCCCACAGGTGGAAAGACCTCACACACCACACCGGCACCACCGAAGGGTCACCGACCTTCTCACACCTCCCAAGGGCCACAAGAAGGATTTCTTCACCGGCACCGCCGAAGGGTCACCGACCGGCCTCGCACCACCGACGAAGGGTCACAAAGGGCGGATTTCTTCACCGGCACCGCCGAAGGGTCACCGACCGGCCTTGCACCACCGAAGGGTCACAAAGGGTGGATTTTTCTCCAAGCAATGCACCCCACACAAGGAGGTGGCCTCCGGTTCAACCGAAGGGCTTCATTGGTGTCGAAGATTGAGTTGTTGTAGACGAAAGCTTGGCGTCGATCTCCTTCCAAAAGTAGAGTCCCAAAGAGCACAAGATCGAAGACCAAACACCTCACCATACCTCTCACAACTATGGAGACCCTAGACCAAAGGCTCCATGGGAGAGGCACACACCTTGGGGATGGATGGAGAGGAGGTAAGGAGGTTGCTCACCTTCTTCTTCCTCTCATCTTCTCTCTCTCACTCCTCCTTCTCTCAAGCACTCATGGAGACCCCTTGGAGGAGAAGCACCATGGGAGAGCTCTCTCTCACTTGGGATGGGTGGCTAGGGTTGCAAATGAGCCTCTCAATCCTCTCCCTCAACCAGGACAACCCTTATATAGCCCCCCACTTCGAAACCCTAGGAAATAGATCTCAGATCCAGATTTAACCCTTAGGCCGGACAACCCCCGGACAACTCCCGGACAGTCCGGACGAAGGCAAGCGCTCTCTATATAAAATACGATTCTAGACAGAGGAGACACAACAGCGTCCGGACAGTCCGGACGTCGAGGCCGGACAGTCCGACCGAAGGCAGGGTTTTTCTGGAAATTGAAATTGCAAGCTGGGGAAAAATAACACTTGGGCCGGACAGTCCGACTCTCTGGCCGGACAGTCCGCCAAGGCATAATTTCGTCAGTTCCTGTGTCCCTGTGCTGCTGAAAGCTTCCCGATTTTATATTATTTTTTCTGTTGCTCAAATGAAAATCTTATCAACATGAAAAAGATGTGCCTTGAAATTCTCTACAACTTTCATGTTTTGATATTTTTAATCCGAGCACGGAAAAGCTCTAAAAAATGCGAAATACTACAGATCTGTCACGGAGGCCGAGTCGGGCCACTTGGGCCGGACTGTCCGGACCCATGGTCCGGACTGTCCGGGCCCAGTTGCCCCAGCTCGGCCAGCAGCCCACAAAACCCTATGTTACTGTAGCATTGCCCGAACAAAGAGATTTTTGAGGATTTAGAAATATTTGGCGACAAAACTTAAGCTCAAACGGGCGGGAAGTTTCACGCACACAAAGGATTTCGGTTTTTGGATGACTTAGTGGCTACGAAACCCCGGACACCTGGCTCTCGGAACCCTCTCGAACCGGGACAGGTGTTCTAGATCGAAACCCTCACGAATCTTACGAACCGACACCCTAGAAGGAACCCTCTCGGCCCACTCAGAGATGAAGACTCAGAATCATGTGCTCAGTGGGACCCTGCAACCAGAGAGATGTTAGACACAAGCCTGTATGACCTACTCTACACGCACACAAGAAAAATAGAAGAACTAGGAAACATGTGTCCTTAGCCTTGATGTGGTGTGCTTTAGGTATAGTTGGCATCAATTACCAAAATAAATCAAGCCCTTGGGAGCTTGAGCTTTCAATTTGAGACGCTGGTGTTCCTTGGACCTCTTCGATAGCACTCATCTCTCCCTCTTGCAGTAGGTAAAATGCATGATGCCTTACACTTGTCGATCTCTGTGAAAATGGTTTGAAACTGCAAACAACTTAGTTGTAAACTTATAATTTGATTTGTTCAGATGGATTGTATTGATGTGGAACATCTATTGTACTTCTTTCTTATTTATAATGTATGGAAGCAAAAGGTTGCTTCTGCTCCTGTTCTGATGATGATCCTTTAGTTGAGATTGAAAGATGGATGGAGAGCTAGAGAGAGAGGGATGAAGTATGGTCCTCTTGTTGACAGAGATCTTTGGAGGAGTAATGAGTTGGTTAGGTTAACCCAAACCTCAGTCGAGTATGTATTAGTCAACTCCGAATGACTAGAGCGGTATTTTGCAAACTTTGTGATCGATTTAGGCAAAAATGACTTCTAGTTGACATATTGCATGTTTCAGTTGAAGAGCAAATTGCAATGTTTGCATACATGGTAGGGCAGCACACAAATGCAGTTGTAGCGTTTCAGTTTTGGCAGTCAAGTGAGACGGTTAGCAGATACTTCAATACTGTCTTGGATGCTATGGGAGTCCTTGCCCAAGAACTCATCTATTTGAAGTCTACTGATACACATCATAAAATTACTAGTAACCGAAGATTCTACCCATTTTTCAAGGTAATTAGTCATTGGCTATATAGACTAATGTCCTTGGTTCGAAACACATGCCATATATTACCTTCCATTTGTGTTGATTTGTATGGATGCATAGGGGCACTAGATTTGACACATGTCAAAGCATGTGTCCCAGCACACTTGGAGGATAAGTTTAGGGGATAGAAATTGTTCCAACACAAAATATTATACCTGTTGTCGATTTCTATCTTCAGTTCAATTATGTTTTAGCAGGGTGGGAGGGATCTGCCCATGACTCTCTTATCCTAAAGGATGCATTGTCCCGACCGACTGAATTAAAAATACCAGAAGGTATTTCAGTAGTTATAGAGCTGAATCTTTTCATTCAATGCAAATTATATGATAGATAATCACTTCCCACATCTTTGTAGGAAAATTCTATTTTCTCGATGTTGGGTATGCGGCACGGCCTGGTATTTTGCCACCATATCGTGGTGTCTGATACGACCTAAAAGAATTTGTTGGCCCCCATGTGCATCAAGAACCTTGTAGACTCTCTCTTGCTGCAGCTCCTCCCTCTTTTGCCAACTTGCCTACTCATGAGGATTCTCATGCGAATCTGTGGAAAAGAATTGATGCTCTCCCCATTACCGCTAAGGATAAGATTGAAATTGCCACTCACCTCTCTTTTTCAGATCAAGCTACTTTCCGTAGTTATTTGAACTACGGGAGTGATACCATACCTCAAACTTGGGTGTTTAACTCCATTAGTTCTAAGTTTGGTGGACATGATTGAAGTCGGTATGGTTGATGAATGGTGGTGAGACAAACTTTTGCTCATGTGTACTGTGAGAAACTTTTGCTCATGTCTATTGTGACAAACTTTTGGACTTTGTCTTGTGTAGATTTTATGGCATGTATAGTTGTCTGGACTGTTTAAGTAGACTACTGTCTTATTGTATAATTATGTGGACTGTTTAAATTATGCACTGTCTAACTATTACCTTGTAAATTTTATGTCATGTCTTATTATATAATTATGTGGACCGATAAAATTATGTCTCTTTGTGGTTGAAAATGTTGACATATGTGTGTGCAATGCTATCATATGTGGTTGAATGACCCATTTTTTATGCGTATATATGTAGAAAGTTATTTACATATTGTATGCATATTGACGATTTTTTGATTTAATATATTCGAGTATTCTTTTGTTCCTCGTATATTATAAATTGGCTGATATAATATTTGCATACAAAGGCGTATGAATAAAGATATGTGTAGAACAAAATATTATTAAGCAGTAGTGGTAAGTTTACCATCCTATTGGCAAGGTTATCCTATCTATAATTGGCGACCAAACATGCACCAAGGAACTTGCCAACAATTGGTATTCTCACATGGCTTTGAACCAAACAGGTGCCTTTTAACTGTTGCCATTTGTTGGCAACATGTTGGCTACAAACCAAACATAACAAAATTTGCACAGATTTGGTCATGCCATGGATTGGCATAACCATTGAGTTGGCATGGCCACCCATGGCCATGAACCAAACACACCCTTAAAGCCAACTCATACCATGATGTATGTTCGGTAGCAGCTACGCTTTACCATGACTCACTTTAGACACACCACGGTTTCTTAATTAACATGTGTTTGATTTTTGTCGTAATTTTGGCTTGCCACACTTTATTATCACTTATTACCCATGTGGGCCACACGTCATGGATGACTACCAGGGAAAGGGCCTTTAGTCTTGGTTAGCGACTGGCTTTGGCAACCGGGACCTAGGGACTGAAGATCACAAGCCTTTAGTCCCGATTTCTCCAACCAAGACACAAACCTTACCGCGGTGTAGAAAATATAAAAAAATTGCAAACCCAAGACTCAAACCTGTAACCTCCTGCCACCACGGACTCCCCACTCACCCTTCTAACCAACCCACCCAGCCACGCGTATTTACTAGACTAGGATATGCATTCCTTTTGAAGTATGCTAGAACGAAGTGTCGGGGATTAGTTTACGGCCCATTGCCATGGCCCACTCCCTGACGGCCCAATCGAATCGACCTACCAGGCCCGGCCACTGGAAGGTTCTATCTGCCCATGTGTGTCTTGCCTAATGACTTCTGTTGGCGAGATGCGTAATGGCCAAGGCTTCTGTTTGAGTCCGACTCGAAGTAGTTCTGCAGACGGCCATGAGAAGACCTTGACGTGGTTTCCTGATTGGATTAGGAGTCGTGATCCCCAAGATTAGAGATTAACTTATCTCTAGTAGGTTATATTTGGCATGTCTTGAGTTCGTTACGATCTCGTAGTTAGCCCTACCCGATATTCCTCGGTAGGTCGGTTTGTTCAAGATATATAAACAGGCCCTACGGCGTTTAGAGGGACCCCGCATTGAGTTTTACATCTCGAAGATCTAGCTTAGATCCACGGTCTTTAGATTTTCAGCATACTACTCGCCGAGACCTGCCGATCTCGCCGAGTTTCCCTTGTATTCTCTTTGATATAAAGAAAGGGCGTGGGACTATTATCTCTCGAGAGGCTGAACCGGATAAAACCCACGCCTCTCGCTCGCTTCTTTGTTACGTGGTTGTTCGGCGTGTCTCCTATCTCCTCTTTGAAGAACCTTGGTTGACTTGGGTCAATATCCCAACCGTCGACAACTGGCGCCGTCCGTGGGGACACGCAGATCGAGCATGTCGAACTCCGTCAGCGATCTGAGATGCTTCACGAGGGTTCGACTCGGCGATGCGACGTTTCATCCCCTGTCAGTTCAGATCGATCTGTTCGGTCTCGAACACTTTCCGTATCTGGGACGGAGGTCTCTGCCTATATGGCAGAGATTGCCGCAGATCGCACTCCCGTCATTGACGATGACTACGGAACCGATGATCTTTACGACGGTTTAGATTTATCGGATTCCAAGGCTATGTCGGTAGATTCTACCTGTGGAGACACAGCGATGACACCGTCTAGCATACCTTCGCATGGCCCCCGCATCAACATGGCCGATGTAGGAACCTCTGAGGATCCCGCCGCAGTACGTGGCGGCGGCGCGGTCGGGCGGATTAACTCGCTTCGGCATCAAGACAAGGTGCGTTAGGCTATCGCTCGCGAAAGCAAGACGTCATTCGCCGCAACCTCGACGATTCCATCAATCGATCAGTAGCACGGTTCGCGATCGGTTAAGCGACCGCGTCGCGATCCACCTCGCGTGCCCTCGCCAAGTCTCCGGCGAAGTTTCTCCCGTCCGTATTAGTTCCGCGAAACCGGACTCGGTCGGGCAAAACGCGGATGTCTCGGGGTCCCGGAATCCCTAGAGCAGTCGTCGGAACGACTCGCGCCATGGCCGGTGATTAGATCTACCAACCAGCCGACCTCGCCAAGTATGCGTCTTGTTGCTTCTAACCTAGAACGATTGGTGAAGGCCTAAAGTCTCTAGGAGAAGTCAACAACTCCTCCAGCGGCCTTGACCAAACCGTCCGAATGGTTCGGACAGCTCGATCGATCGCGTGACCTTCGTCACCGTCGAAGGATCACCGTCCATGAGCGAGCTACCGTGGTCGCCGTCGCTCGCCGAGTCCTCGTAGTCACCGCGACCACGAGGGCAAACGCAGCTGATGATCACGGACGGTCCCCGTGAGGCGCGCGTCGTCGCAACCACGAGGAAGGAGCGTGGTGGATCGTCCCGGAGAGAGTTTCTCCAGCCGAATCATCCCGTTCGGCAGAAGTTTCTCCGCGCCAGCAGACCAACGTCTTTTCAAGACTAGGTTACGCCAGGAAGGTGGCGGTCATACGCTTTGGGGCTGCGGGGCTTTTTCGACGAGCCGGGCGTCCGGTGGCCCTCAAAGTTCAAGCCCGTCACATGGAGAGGTACAATGGGACTCGTAACCCAGAGGAATTCCTTTCCATCACGCTCACGGCCATCATGGCGGTAGGGGTGACGAGCTCGTTATGCCTAATTACCTCTCGATCGTCCTTGAGGGTGCCGCTTCGGCGTGGTCGCTCAATCGCCAGAGGGTTCCATCAACTCTTGGAACCGGCTTTGTGGCGCCTCGATCGCTAATTTCCGTAGGCATTACGTGCGTCTCGTCAAGGAGGATGATCTGCACGGATGATCCGGATGAGCGGGGATACCCTCCGCAACCGTGAAGCGTTTCATTAAGATCCGCAACACGATCCGAACATCTCGGATGAATCTTGTCCGCGCCTTCAAAACGGAGTCCGCGACGAAGCGGCTCACCCAGATCTCGAGATCAATGAGACTGGACGCCAACGACCTATTCAAAGGCGGTGATCGCTATGCCAACGCCGCAGAGCGCGTTCAATACAAAAGGCGTTCGACAAGGGCGAAGCCGCTTGACTGGTGTGGATGAGAAGAAGAAGAGCAAGAAGAACCCCGGTGACAAGAAGTCCCGTAAGAAGAAGAACAAAGGTGATCTGAACAATATCGTCATTTGGTATAGATCGCAAGACCTCCTCCCAAGGATGGGCGTAAGAAGCCCAACAATAACTACAAGGGCAAAAAGCACTCGCGGGGAGGCGACAAGGCAAGAAAGGTCCAAGCGACCGATTTTGCAAGTTCCACCAAAGACTACGGGCATGATATACGCCCTCAGTAGAACTTGGGTCGCAAAGCTCAAGATTTCTACAACGGCAAGGGCCCAATGCCCACCCCGCCGAACAAGGTGATGCTTGTAGGCTGCGCCAAACCGACGATGGTGATCGGGAAGATGATGATGAATATCAAGAGCCGTGAACCATATCGCCGTCATCTTGGCGGCTCCTCGGCTTACACCTCTCGACGCAGCCTCAAGGAAGGCGCTCGAGGTCCTACGACGCTGAAAAGGCAAAACCTCGGTCGAGTCGATGAAGTGGACCGAGATCCCCATCTCCTTCTCTCAGGAGGATTGCCCCACTGGGATGACCAAGCCTCAGCGGCTCCCTCTGGTGGTCGCCCCGACCATCAGCAACGCAAGAGTTGGCCGTGTACTCGTAGACGGCGGGAGCGCTTTGGACTTGCTCTCTGCTAAGGTCTTGGACGAGATGCAAATTCCTCGTTCTAAGCTGAAGGAAGTCGCAATGCCCTTCTACGGGATTGTTCCGAGAGAAGCCGTCAAGCCGTTGGGGCAGGTTGTCCTGCCAGTTACCTTCGGCAACCCAAGCAACTTCCGGACAGAGTTGATCACTTTCGACGTGGTCGATTTCCCATCCGCGTACAACGCGATTTTGGGCAGACCATCTCTTGGTAAGTTTATGGCCGTGTCCCACCACGCTTACCATTGCGTGAAGATACCGGGTCCTAACGGTGTGATCACGGTCAAGGGCAACTACAAAGTCGCTCGGATTGCGACGGCGATCCCTTGCCCTGGTCGACCACCTTCCGCCAGCGATCTCAAGTTCCGCAGACCAAGTCACGACGCCTAGGGTCTCCTTCACCGGGGAGAAACCAAGGAAGTTCGGCTGCCGCTTGACGATACTTCCAAGATAGCTTCACTGGGGCCAATCTGACCCCAAATAGGAAATCGAGCTCATTGCCTTCCTCCGAGCTAATGCGGATGTGTTTGCACGGGAGCCATCGACATGCCCGAGTCCCAAGGAGGTCATCGAGCACAAAGCCGGTGTCCGACCGACAAAAAGCTGTTCGCCCGAAGCTTCGTCGCTTTTGAAATTCAAACAGGGATCATCAAAGATCGACAGCAAGCCGTCATTGCGGGTTCATCCGCGAGGTTGATCACACCGAGTGGTTAGCCAACCTGTCATTGTAAAGAAGAAAGGCGGCAAGTGGAGGATGTGTCGATCACACATATCTGAACGCTGCTTGTCCTAAGGACAATTTCAGCGCCTCGTATTGACCGGTGGTCGATCATGATCATGACGCCAGACTCTGAGTTTTTAGATGCTTACTCGGTTACCACCAAATAAGCATCTCCCGAGGATGAAGAGAAGATCGCTTCATCACCCCTTCGCACTTTCGCTATCGACCATGTCTTTCGGTCTGCGCAATCTTTGGTGCCACGCGTTCGGTAAAATGGAGAAGACCTTCCCGAGCAATGTGAAAAAACACGGAGGTCTATGTCGATTTACATAGTTGTAAAGAGCAAGTATCTTTGCAGATCATGTAAAAGACCCGGCAGAGACTTTTCGTAATCTCACCAGCATCGAATAAAATTAAATCCAGAGAAGTGTACCTTTGGTGTTCGATCCGGAATGTTGCTCGGTTATGTTATTGGTTACGCAAGGTATTTACGCTAACCCCGAAAAATCGAGGCCATTGAAAATATGCGTGGCTCCAACTACCGTAAAGGAAGTCTGAGCCTCATCTGGTGGATGGCTGCTCTAAGCGTGTTTATTTCCGTCAAAATGAACGCGAGCGCCCTTCTTTAAGGCCTGCGCAAAGCACAATGGTTTCGAGTGGGCGGAAGAAGCCGATAGATCCTTCCAGATCCGAAGCGATACTGTCCAATCCTCCGTCTTGACTACCCCGCGGCATGGCGGCGGCTCTGCTTGTACCTGGTTTGCACGCCACAAGCGGTGAGTGCGGTCTTGACGGTCGAAAGGGAAGGCATACAACGACCAATCTATTACGTGAGCGAGGTACTTCACGGATCAAAGGAGCGTTACCCTGAGGTCCAGAAGCTACTCTACGCCTTGCTCATGTCCTCCAGAAAGCTTCGCCACTACTTCCAGGCGCATCAAATACTGGTCCCGACCACGTTCCCTCTGGGAGAAATCCTACGGAACAAGGAATCTAGCGGACGTATAGCTAAGTGGGCAATGGAACTTGTAGAGTTTGATCATTTATTTTTCGCCGAATCGCTATTAAGTCACAGTGTCCTAGCTGACTTTGTCGCCGAATGGACTTGCCCGCCCAAGTCCTGTGAAGCTCCCGAGCAACAACTTTGATGAACCCTCTTGGACCATGTTTTCGATGGCTCGCGACCGAAACTCGGGGCTGGTTTTGTTCTCATCTCCTCAAGGAGAGCAACTCGATATTCTATCCAACTACACTTTGCGACGACTAACAACGCCGCAGAGTACGAGGCCCTCTCTCGGACTAAGAGTGCAAGTCGCTTGGTGTCAACGGCTAGCTGTGAAGGAGATTCACGGTGGTCATCAATCGAGTTAACAAGGAGTATCGGTCTTGCGATGACTCAATGGCGCGATACCGGTTGAAGTGAGGAAGTTGGGCGGCATTTTCGATTTTTGAAGTGCTCTTCGTGCCAGAAGGACAACTTCTGGCCGACCAACTATCCAAGTATGGATCCTCACGAGAATGCTTCTCGGCAGGGTGCTCGTCGAGCACCTTCACAAGCCCTCAATCACGTCTCCGGACGAGGCAACAGAGACAGTGGTCTTGTCTCCGTTATCGAAAGCAGTGCGGATTGACAACGCCATTTGTCCGGTACCTTGCGATGGGACCACCCGACGACGAAGCCGAAGCGTTCCCGGCTTATAAGGCGTGCGCTCCATACAAGCTTGTGGATGCATCTTTACCGTCAAGATGCTCGGGAGTTCTCTCCAAGTGCATCTCGCAATGAGAGTGTGTTCCTTCTTAAGGACATACACGAGGGTGCTCAGGCAACCACGCCTCCTTAACTACGGTCGAAAGCGTTTAGCATGGGCTATTATTGGCCCATGCGTTACAAGATGCCCGGATATCGTGACTAAGTGCAAGGCTCGCCAATTTCACGCCGGAAGGCACACAAGCCCGCCTAAGAGCTCCAAACAATCCCCATCTTGGCCTTTTTCCACATGGGGTCGGATCTCGCTTTCGGCCCATTCCTAAAGGGTACAAGGGCTATACACACCGCTGTCGCCATAGACACTTTTACAAAGTGGATTGAGACGAGCTCGTGTCGCCTCTTCACGCCAAAACGGCCGTGCGCTTCTTCAAAAGCAACGTGGTCACGCGCTTTGGGATCCCCATAAGTCGATCACGGATAATCGATACCGATTGAGCGAGCTATTCGGGAATCTCGCGAACAGTGGGCACCAAAGTCTGTTCGCCTCGTGGCACATCCACGAGCAATGGAGCGATCGGCGAGCTAACGGACGAGATAGTCCGGGTATTAAGCGGCGGTATTTGTGCTCTCGGCGAGCACAACAAGGTTCTGGGTTGACGAAGTTCCTTCCGTCCTCCGGCGATCCGCTTTCTGACGGCCAGGCGGCAAAACTCCTTTCCAATTGGTCTATGGTGCGAAGCCATCCCGCCTCACCAAATCAGTACTCGGTTAGCCTCGCACGAGCTCGGTTAACTTAGTTGACGATGAGCAAGAGCGCCTCGATCTCGATCTCCTCAAGGCACACGTGACCGGGCACAAGTCGAATGGCGCTACCGGCAAAGATCTTCGCCGCAAGCACGCCGCCAAGTCGATTCGACCAAGGGCTTTGAAGGCGGGCGACCTCGTTCTGCCCGTGTCCAGAACTTGTCCAATGCCAACAAGTTAACTCCTCGTTGGGAGGGCCTGTTCACGGTCGTTTCTTCCGCTTCTTTGAGGGCTGTTCGCTTTGCTATGGAGGACGGAGAGAGCCGACCAAACTTGGAACATCGACCCGACCGTAAGTTCTTTGTGTAGGTCTTTTCATTTTCTTAGCCTGCGCTTTTGTAAACTTCGCGCCTTAGTTCGTCCAAGTCCCTCGGGCACCATGTAAAGTTCAATCCAATTCTCGGTGAATCCTCGCGCCTCTGTGCCCTTTTCACCGCTTGTCTTCTCGGACTACTTTCTTCGGTAACACTTGATGGTCGCCGACCTTGCGAACTCTTGGCTCCATAATCTTAAGAATTGTTCCCTACCCGTTTCGGTTTAGATAAGTTCCTAAACTTCGGGGTTGCGTAACACGCCTTTCCACCTTGCGGCTAAGTCGCTCTCGTAAGCCCTCCGCGCAGAGGCACTTATCGCTTAGCGCGACCACTTGGTAAAGCTCGCTCTCGTAAGCCCATGGCGCAGGCACTTTCCTTGGTCGGTTACTCTCGGGCGCTTAACTTCGTCACGAAAGCGAGACTACGGAACGAATCGAGCAAGGTGCAGGTGTCGCTCTTTCTCTCTACGCGCGTGCTCGAGTTCGCAAAGCTTAGGTTCTCGAGCATCGTCTGCACGGGGCTAGGGTGTCGCTCTTTCTCTTGTGCACTGTTCGGGTTCGCAAACTCGGGTTTCGGCGCGATGCACAACGGGCCGGGAGTTAGGCGAGCGCTCTACCGGTTTTCATAAACTTCCTAGCTACTTCGCTTTTCTCTTAGTTTCATTCGTTCTTGTCTTTTTCTGCTCTTTTTACAGGAAAAAAGGTAAGTACTTTATTACATTTACTCCAAAGTTTGGTACAAGGCCCTTTCGGTTACTGATAGCGGTGCTACTTAGGAGCAAGTCGCTCCTTCAGCTCCTCAACTTCTAACTTGAGGCGCACGACCACGCCTCGAACCTTGATTCCTTCCCGGCTTCACTCGGCGTTCGATCTCCTCCTTGCTCCGCTTGGCTTGCGCCAGCCTCTGCCGGATGGCCTCGACCTCATCGGTCTTGGCCTTGGTGATCGGTCGAGCCTCGCTCTGGTGACTCATTGCTTTCGGCCGTCTTGAGCTGCTCGTCCGGCTCCTTGACCTTCTTCTCTGCGGTGATCGCCCTCACCGTCATCCCGCGCATCTCCTCGATCTCTTCCTGTGAAGCCCACAGGGTCGAGATTTTTGCTTGGAGACCCGCGGAAGTCTGCTCTTCCTTGGCAAGCTGGGCCTTGAGTCTCTTGGCTTCCGCCCATGAGCCGGTCCCGCCGTTAGGAAGCGCCGTGGCTGCCCTTCAAGCCACTTCGAGGCCGGCTTCTCCTCCATGATGCTTCGCCTTAATGGCTTCTGCTGGCTCCTCGGCCTCTCCTAGGAGAGACTCGCAGAACGCTCTCTTGACCAGTCGGACTTTGAGCCTCTTCACCTTTGCCTTTAGCCGGCTTCGACTTTGGCCGGTGGTGCAGAGGCCCCGCCTCAGCTCCCTCGTCCGGAGGTGCTCCCGAGGACGCCATCTGGCCTCCGCTCGATGGTGACGCCGTCCTCGAGCTCCTCCATGGTGTCCTTCAAAACCTAAGAGAGAGACTAGTTAGCGCTTTTGCGTAAAACTACCCAACTAAGTTAGAAGTAGTCTTGGTGTTTACCTTCCCAAGTCGTTGCTTGATCCATGGCCTTGAGCGGTCCTCGAGCCATCGTCCACGGCCCGCTTCGTCTTGGGATGAGACGGTGCGTTGCTCCGTCGCCGCCTTATCCGCTCCTTCTTCCCACTGAGCGCACCTTCTGGGAGCGGGAGCGACGGGCGAAGCGCTTTCGTCTCGCGCTCCTCTCCTCTTCTCTTTCACCGAACGTCTTGGGCTAGGCCGAGCCACTCTGCTGGGTGGCGCCCGTTGTTCCAGGCGGGCGACTCGCGCGACCGCTCGGGGCTTCTTCTGTTCACTGGCGGCCGGGGCTTCACTCTGCACGCCAGAGAATCCCGTCGCCTCAAGGGTGAGCTGCCCCTGCGACGAAGTGCCTGGTGGAACCGGCTGCTCGGTCCCACTCGGCAACTCCCGGTTGCGTCGTCTTGGCTCCGCCGTCCGTGGCGCCCTTGCCGCCTCCTTGCCTCCAGCCGCTCCACCGCGCTCTTGAGCGCGAGCCGCTTTTGCTGAGCTCGGCGGAGCGAGCTCCACGCCGCCATTTTGTCCTTGAGGCACGCCACCTCAACGCCGCGATCGCCCGTCACAGTGCTTTCGGGCAGCGATGATCGCTTCGAGCGCCTCGACGCCGTCGTCGTGGCAATCTCTCCTGGGCGGTGATGAAAAAGAGATCATCGTTAAGTCTAATGCGGTCGGTAGGTGGGAGATCGAAGATCGGTTTCTACATACCGCCGTGGAAGGCTTGATCCCGATCTTCTTCGCGAACTTTCCGCCTCTTCCTCGGGGCTCCTTGGCGGCTTCTCGCCTTGGCCCTTGAGTGTTCAGGGCGACGAGCTCGGCTCTGTAAGCCGAAGCGCTCCTCTCGCAGCAGCGCAAGAAGTTTTTCCTTGCGCGACTTCTTCTTCGAGCCTCCTCGCTCGGCGACACATTGCGGCCGATCCATGCGGCGGTGAGCTTGCGTGTAACGCCTAAGCCGAGGGCCATGGTCTTTACCTCTTCGTCGCTCTCTTTCGGCGAGGAGGGAGGGCTTGGTCTCTTCCTCATTGGCCGACCGCGCTCCCGCTTGGTCCGCTTTCGATGCGTTCCGTCGCCGCAGCTGGTCTCTTCGACGGCTGGCGGCCGCCGTGTCGCGGCGAGCTCCCCGTCGGCTCGGCCGCCACCTTGGGCTTTGTGGCCGCCTTGGCCTTGCCCTTCTTCGCCTTCTCCTTCTCAGACCCGGAGAGTTCCTCTACGATCCCTCCAAGGATCAGCTGGTCCTCCTGCGCGTTTTCAGAAGTGAGCATTAGCACTAAACAACATTGCAAATCCGCAACACAGACCGAGAGTAATTTACCTCGTGCATGCGGACTAGCACGTTCTTGTGAGACAGTGTCGCCACCTCGCCGGTGACCTCCCCGTCCTTCTTCGCCGCCTTCAGCATGGCGTCGACCCGCTCGGTCACCCATGCGTCGGTTGGTTTCTCTGCCCGGGCAGATGGAGTCGTTAATTCCTGTTCGGAGGAAATGACCAATGAAGAGGTTGAGTCTTAAAGGCACTTACCCGTGCTCTCCCTTGTGATGTCTTCTCATCCCTCTATCTTGTAGAAGGGATAGGACCTCCTCCGCAATGACGGGACCGTGTTCGCCGTGAAGTCCCGGATGATCTCCCGCCTGCGGAGCCCGAGGCTCACGAGGAGGCGATCTTCCTCGTCAAAAACCAGTCCTCGGCGGTCATCTCCGGCCGAGGCATTGGCGCCCCTTTGCCGGTGCCTTCCGGTGAAGACGAAGTTTGTTGTCGCCGCTCGCTTGTCAGTAGAACCACCTCACCCACCACGCCCATCGAGTCGAAAGGCAAAGTGGGCGAGGGTACTGGCGCGTCGTCGGCGGTGCCCGAGCTTGAGGTAGTAGCACCCAGGCGCTGAAGCGGCGGAGCTGCTCTCGCCACTGTGTAATAGTGGAGGAACAGCCCACCGGTGGATCGATGCCAGATAGCCCTCGCACAGTGTGCGAAGACGGCCATCCGGAGGATGGAGTTCGGATTGAGGTTCGCCACCTCCAATCGGCGATGTTCAAGAAGGCCTCGACGAAGTCGCTCTGGAGACCTCAACCCAGCAAAGGCGAATCGTTCAAAGTCGATTTAACTCTCCTCGAGCGGCTCGGAGTATCCTCCTCCCGGCAACCTCCAGCCTACGGTGTCGATGTGGCCCTCCTCCTCCCGGACCTTTAGGTCCTCCTCGTCAAGCTAGTGCCGGTGAATTTGGCCATGGCGCCTCCGGTGGACGAAACGAGTTGGGTGTGGAGTTCGCTCTTTGATGTTTGGCGAGTTGGAATCGAGGCTTGGAAAGGAAAGGCGTGAGCGGAAGTGGCTGGCATGGCGGCTTGGTGCTTTATAGTCCCGTATAAGCAGCTACGCAACGGTTTAGTCCCGTAACGGCTAGTTTTTACCGCAACGGCTAGGTAAAACAGTCGCTTTGTTTTCATTCTTGCGCAATGATGAAGTTACCGTTGGAATCGCTAACGGCTATTTTTTCCATGTCCGACTGAAGCTTCGAGTGCTCGCTTCGGACAGATGTCGTTCTCGCTCGACGCAACAGAGTTGCTCGATCTTGAAAGCAGGTTTGTTCGGACCCGAACATGTCTTGTTCGGTTGAAACTTAACCTGTTCGGTCGATCGTTACATGTCTCAGAGCGAAAATTTCCCTCTTCGTGGTTTGAGTCTCAAGAGGAAGACCCCACTCTAGTGAGTCCTTCCACTTGAGTCTCGAGGCTAGCTGTCGGGGATTAGTTTACGGCCCATTGCCATGGCCCACTCACGGCCCAATCGAGCGACCTACCAGGCCCGCTCCTGAAAGGTTCTATCTCGCCCATGTGTGTCTTGCGAAATGCCTTCTGGTGGCGAGATGCGTAATGGTCAAGGCTTCTGTTTGAGTCCGACTCGACGAGTTCTCAGACTGCTACGAAGACCTTGACGTGGTTTCCCGGATTGGATTAGGAGTCGTGATCCCCAAGATTAGAGATTAACTTATCTACCGTAGGTTATATTTGGCATGTCTTGAGTTCATTCACGATCTCGTAGTTAGCCCTGATCCGATATTCCTCGGTAGGTCGGTTTGCTCAAGACTATATAAACAGGGCCCCTACGGCGTTTAGAGGACCACGGCATTGAGTTTTACATCTCAAAGATCTAGCTTAGATCCTCGGACTTTAGATTTTCAGCATACTACTCGCCGAGACCTCTTGATCTCGCCGAGTTCCCCTTGTATTCTCTTTGATATAAAGAAAGGTTGGACGAGGGGCTATTATCTCTCCGAGAGGCTGAACCGTGATAAAACCCCTCGCCTCCTGTTCGTTCTTTCGTTCGTGGTTGTTCGGCGTGTCTCCTATCTCCTCTTTGAAGAATCTTGGTTGACTTGGGTCAATATCCCAACCGTCGACACGAAGCTTTAGTCCCGGTTCGTAACACGAACTTACGAACCGAGACTAAAGCTTACCTTCAGTCCCGGTTCATGTTACGAATCGATACTAATGTGTGCCCGTGCCAGCTGGCATGTACCCATCTGCTAAAACGCTCTTCTATCCTGGTTTGTGACACGAACCGGGACTAATGTGGGTGAAAAATCGTGCTTTTGATCTAGTAGCCATGAAGCGGGAATGATGCCACTATCAGTCTGGGTTTATAGTTAACCGGGACTGATGTTTCGGGATAGAAGGCCCTTCCCTAGTAGTAGACTCAAGTATTTATCAAACTGTGCCGCAAGTGGTGGTGATAAATTTGTTTATTACGTGCTTACGACATTTACCAAGCATGTAAAATAGTTGAGATAGCAGTTGTCTCTAACTTTTGACATATCATCTAGAGACAACACTAGAGATAACATATACATTGGTAGAGATGACTGCAAGTTTTTATAGGTAATTTGCTCATAATAATTCTTGTGTAGAGTCGACTCTTGCTTTGGAGATGGCTCAAATATCTATGCATGTTGCCTCTTCTCCACATCATCACATATTCTGCATAACAGACTTTATATATGGTTTAGAGACTGCTGAAGTGTATTGTTATATATGCTCTAAAAAGTTTGGTTATGACAAAGTTAGGCATCAACTAAGCAGACTCGTAGATACTAATATTCCTTACAGACAACTATCTAACATACACAATGCATCTTGATATTTATGCTATAATTGACTACAAGCGTATAAATGATACAATTATCTATGCATGTTTTTTTCTCACCAACATCATGGTATGTTCTATATGGCATAGTTTATTGATGGCGGACGTCATACTATTTTACATGCTCTTAGATATTTTTCATCTTGTTACTTCCATGCCTAGACTTGTATTCAAATATGCATATTAAAATACAAATACAAATATGATATGCACGTCTTCCATTCAAAATACTATTTAATTGATATGCATCAATGCATATTGTATTGAAAATCAATAAACAAATATATAGTATTTTATCAATGTTGCTCCCTGTCGGCCAAGGTGGATTCACTTTTTAATCAATTTATTTAATCAATTTTGTTCCCTACCACCACCACTATACTTTTTTTTCCCTGACAAGGGTACAACGTAGAAGCACATTAGTCACACCATACACCTAATTCACCCACACGTGTGTATCCAATGCACATGGTCAGAGGCAGGTCTTTTATTTAACTTATTTACTTATCTGACTTATTTAACTTTGAGAATTTTCGAGGTGGACTCGAGAGTTGGATCTCAATTGTTTGACTTATTTTTAGATAGTTTATAGACATGCCTTCAACATAAAAAAGACAGATTGAAAAAACTAATTTATTTTATATTTTTAATAAAAATAAATAAGTAAGTAGATAAGGCAAATTAAGTCCCTTTACGCGAGCAGGGTGGTCCGTTGAACACGCATGCCTACCCTACGCAGAGAGTATATACCAAGCTCCAAGATTAAAAATTCTAGAGAAACAAACGTGGTGAGTCCAAGACTTGTACTCAAACCAAGAAGGCGAATAGCTTAGCTCGTGTGCTACCAACTATGCTAGGCGTAGCTCTCACTATACTTTGTACCGGTAGATATGCACAAGGATAAAAAAAAAAATCACAAAAAAAACAAATATATAAGTTACAATAATATTTGAATGTGGCATAATTAGTTGGTTCAAATTGGGTTCATAATTTCATATTTGTATTCCTTGATATTTGATTCAAATTCAAATTTGTACACATAAATATGCGGACATGAATATGGGACAACTCTTTGGGTTGTATTCGCTCTGTTCGTAACCCTGAGGGTATCATAAAAAAATTGAAAATCTAGAAGAACAAGTCGGTTTATCAAGAATCAAGAATTAATACAAAATATAATTGCATATATCATGCTTCATAGCTAGATTCGCACGAATTTGTTATTTTATCAACTAATAATAGCTCCATAGATCCAAGCCGACCATATATCAAGCGATTAGGTTAGTGTTTGGCGCCACGTAACTAACCATAGTTTTTTCTTGATATATATGTACTTCGTAGTTGGGTACATAGAGGAGTACGTCAATAGATAAAAATAAAAGTCTCTTTTATGGAAAAAATTGAACTCTCAACACATTGAAATTCGGTCATTTGCAACATGTTTAGATTGGCTTATGTTTAGAACAGATCTAATGAAATGAAAGAAGAGTTAATGCAGGGATAGAAAATTACTGATATCGTTTTTTGTTTGAGAACGAGTACCACCTAAGACCATCTCCAACCATTCACTCTTTAATTCATTCCCTTCCCATTCCCTTCCTTTATTCTCCCTTCATTCCTCACCATGTTCAACAACATCCATTCGAGAAATTCGTGAAGAAAATGGAGAGAATTTTCTTTTGAAGAGAATGCACGAATAAATTTCTTTTGAAGAAAACAATGAAAAGAATCTGTTGGAACATCTTAAAGAACGAAAATCTCTTCACGAAAAAATGACCTTGGAAAGATACCATTGGAGATGGTCTAATCCTAGACAAGTTGAAGAAACCTCCCAACGGAAGTGCATACAACCACCTCTAGAAGCTTCTAAAAATAACACAAATGAACCAGACTTACTTCAAGATATAAATAAAACAACACCTCGAAATCCAGCTTAATATCTAGCTTACAAGCCCAGCCAACTTATTCATTCGGCTCGGTCACTCCAAATACTCTTATGTAACAAATTTTAAATTTACATTTTTCCAATTGACTATTTTAAGAACTTTTAATGGCACTTTTTTCCTAAAAAAATCAAGGAGTTGGGCATAACAATATTTTTTTAAAAAATGACTACCTCTTTCGCCACAGTTATTGTTGATTATGTTTGGTTTTCTTGAGCTACCAAAGCTTTTAAAGTGACTTCAAAATAATCGAGAAATGGCTTCGAAACTTTAATTCGTTTGGTTCATGTTAGGTATTGTGTCGAATATGTGTACCGGTAGGTTACATAGACTCTGTGTTGTAATAGGCATGGTTGGTTAGTGTTATTGTCGGATTGTTGGGTTTAGTTCTACATCGGTTATTGGTGATGGGGAGCACAACTTAAAAGGTGGAGGCACCCTCTCCCACTAGGCTAGTCTTTTGGGCTGAGTTGGGCCAGGACCTGGGTTGTGCTTCCAGTTGGGCTAATACATGTGGGGACCTGGGCCCGAGACCTAGTGTTGGTCTCGGGGGGAGCCGGATCGCTGTGGGCCATGAGATGGGTCGGATCACAGCGGGCTCCAACAGTTCATAGAAAATGCAAAAAAAGAAAAGAAAAGAAGAGATAAGCCGAAGCCTAAAACTGGGTAGCGCATTGGTCAAACAGTGAGACGGGTCATATAAACGAAGTAGAGTGCAGACGGCAAAGAATGACATATCTTGTGGAACATTGGATTGAAAATGTGCAGATCATTAAAATCCAATCTAATTTCACCTATAAAACAAAGATTACTATTCCCTGGTAATGTCTAGGAAGAAGGGGCCATCTTTTTCTTTTTTAGGGATAGGAAAATCTCGTCTATATGGTTCATTCTATATATATAGAATATTGGTTTTGTTTTTTTAGTTAGGAATCTCGCCTAAATAAAAGAAATACAAAAGATTTTGGACAAGAGTATCTGATCATATATGTATTCTAATAAGGAAGGAGGATTTTCAATGCGGGATATAAAAACATATCTCTCTGTAGCACCCGTGCTAAGTACTCTATGGTTTGGGGCTTTAGCAGGTTTATTGATAGAAATTAATCGTTTATTCCCAGATGCTTTGTCAGCGCATTGGTCAAACAGTGAGACGGGTCATATAAACGAAGTAGAGTGCAGACGGCAAAGAATGACATATCTTGTGGAACATTGGATTGAAAATGTGCAGATCATAAAACGGGATGAATGCATCTGCCTTGATCATTACGTGCCAGACTTTTAGATACGAGGAAATGGTTACTTTTTATTATTAGTATTAAAGCATAAAATTAAAGTGAACACTTAGAAACTGTGGAATGCCATCACTCTCGAGTCTGACCAACTGTTGAACTCATTAACTGCGCCCTTCATTATATGGAGCTTTTTATATTTGATACAAGGGGAACTAGGATATTAATGGCTTATATACATTATTAATACTGTAAAGCAACAAGTAATTCTTAAAGAAAAATCAACTGATTTGTAACTTGTAAGCATGTACTCACTCTAAAAAAAGTATTATTTGAATGGCTTGTAAGTTGAAGTTTTATAATCATAGCTATAAATATCTTTTTTTAACCGAACGGACAGATGTCGCCATTTTATTAAGAGAATAGAACTGTACACTGTACTACGCGGCCTAGCCAAGGTTAGGCATGACCCCGCCTTCTCAAAGGACTACATTGGGTCTATGTGGAGCCCTTGCTCCACCCACGTATGACATCCCTAATGCTCTACAATTACTCTGGGAGACAGGTTGATGTTCTGGAAGACCCATCGGATTCTCTCATTCCAAATGTTCTAAATAGTACAGATGATTAGGCCATCGAGCTCTCAACTAGCATCTTTGTCGGTCATGGGAGAAACCATCTGCTGCCACTAGTTACAAAATCTTTCAGAATTGTGCACCAAGATCATGCCTGTCAGCATGACGCTTGCCTAAACGGCGACAGAGAAGGAGCGGTGTCCGACGATGAGGACATGTGGTCAATGGTCTCATGGAGGCTTCTGCACAAGGGGGGCAAAGTGGGTGGTGCGGCTACCCTTGGCTAGCTAGGACATTGGCCGTATGAATTCGCCCATGCAAGAACAGCCAAGCAAAAGAAATTGCATTTGTTCTCCGTGTGCACCTTCCAAAAGATATGCCGCATGGGCCAGTCGATGCTTCCGAGAAATTGAAGATGGTACGCTGATGCAGCAGAAAATTAGCCATCTTCAATGTAGATATAGGTGATTTGGTTAGAGGGAGATATCACGAAGGGCACTCTATAACTTGAAGAAGTTGAGCCACTGGTCAGTACACGAGTAGATTAGTTTTGAAGAGTGCTTACATAATAATATAATTCTTACAGGTTTTATAACTAAATTATAGCATTAATTAGTGTTAAAAGCGTATTTTGAAGACTGAGTTGATGTCCAAAACAACGTATATTTGTGATTATTATGATTAGAAAGAGTATTCGTATAAATATTAGCAATTATTCACTACAGGAATCAGTCTCTGTGTGGTCGGCTTTTGCCGACCACATAGTCCACAATGCCGCCCACATAGATCTATATCGGCGGCTAGCCGCCGACACTATCCCGTCGAGGCCCCATCGTCGACATAGCTAGATTATATCAGATTTGTCACACTGTTGGGTATCCCGGTGAGCTGAAAAACGTAATCAAAGACGGAATCTTGAGAGGAACATGGTCATCTGCTGCCAGAGAACCAACCCTCCAAGTAGTACTAGGACATCAGGGAATTTCGTTTGATTGGTTTCTTTACAAGGATCAGTTTGGTTCTTTGAATTGATTTGGGTCAATGGAATTAAAGCCGACATTTCAACTTAAGACAGTTTCAATTCTATTGGTTGGGTGACATGAATTGGTTGCTATTCCTATGAAGTAACAGAAGATTATATCATCTCCATAGCTGAGCTACCAAAAAAAAGAGTAGCAGAACCATCAGGCGTACAACTGAGCCAGATCATTCTCATACGTCTTCTTGATCACCTCCCTCTTGAGCTTGAGAGCTGCCGTGACGAGGCCCGACTCAGGTGTCCATGGATCCGGTATCAGTTTGATTTTTGCTGGGACCTCAAACTTCTCCAGCCGTGCTTGTTTCGCAGCCTGAAGAACAGAAAGTGCATATGTCAGTGGAGTCGCATTGTTGTCCTCACAGTAGTAAAAACGACTTGCGTTGCTTATTATGCTTGAAACTCTCGATTTGCTTTCTCATGAGTAATTGAGTATCATGAAATGCGCTGCAATATATAGGGGTCAAGGAAAACCTTGATCAGCTCTAGACATGATCGAGGATGCAATCACTAGAACTGATGGTTCAGGTATGTACATTATCTCTTCCAAATCCAAGGGTGTGCATGACTGCATGTATGGCACTCTTCAGTCATCTGACCATGGTTTGATTGGATGATGGCAACCACTAACTTCTTCACTACGGTTTCTTTTTATAATGGATAATGACCTAGCTGCTTCTGAAACAATCACAGGTATGCATGACCTGATTGAGAAATTATAGGAAAACAAACGGCACATGAACTCATTTTACATGATATGCCTTTATTTTAGTCCTTTTTTTGAAGCTATGATATGCCTTTATTGATACTCTTGTTTCATTAATTTCTTCAAAGAATTCCTGCAAACCCTTTCTTATTATCATATTTGATACTTAAACTAGAACTTAGAAACAATGCTTCTACATTTCTGATTTCTCAAAAATTGATGTACAGATAAGTGAGAGATCATGGATGCTTTCTTCACATAAATGCAGTTGCAAAGGCGTTAAGTAAGTTAGGCATGTATTGATGGAGGTGAGTAGAGAACACAAACCTTTGCTAATGATCCAAGCACTTCTTTAACAGCCTCTTGCTTCTGGCACAAATCTGTGAAATCAGTGAAAGTAACTCCTTGCTGCAACGCCCACTTTTCCAGCTCACTGTGTGCAGCTACCACAAGTGCAACGCAGTAGCTGTGGAAAGGATCAGCGTGAATCATGATATTCTCCACATATGGGCTCACAATCAAAGCAGCCTCCACCTGTGATCATCCAATAAGTCAACAGGTGCCACCAGCCAATTGTCTCACCAGAAAGAGAATATTGCTTACCTTCCCTAGAGATACATATTCACCATGTTGAAGCTTCACAATATCTTTCTTACGGTCAATGATTTCAAGGCAGCCATCTGGGTGGAAACGCCCGATATCACCAGAATAAAACCACCGCATACCTCTTTCATCATCCTTCACAAAATATATGAGGCATATGGTTAGACAAAGTATTGCAAAAGAAAAGTTAGTAGTGTGATCCATGATGTGGTCCACAAACAGAAATAAACAGAAATAACAAGTCAACAGCATACCTTATAAACTTCATTTGTTTTAGCTTCATTCTTGAAATATCCTTTAGTTACATTGGGGCCCCCAATAACTATTTCCCCCCGAGGCATGGGTGAATCTGTTGTTAAGTATCCACCTTCAGCCCAGTCAATTAACTGAAAGATACAGTTGCCATTATGTTAAAACTTGTGTGGTGCCAACAGGCATATGTAGATACCCCGCTGGCACTGACTAAAAGATCAAAAAGTCAGAAATGACAAAGCATTAATTGTGTATCTAAAAACGAACAAGTATAACAAGTAATAGCTTATTCTTCTAATTAAGGAATATCTTCAACACATAAGCCTGTTCAGATATCGAAATTTAAGAAACAGGACAAAGAGAAATAATAGAATTGAGGGAAAACAGGTTTAACATGGAAAATGGGTCCAGCTCAAATTGGAACAACAATAACAAGATGAGGCAGCGATGTTATAACAAGATGAGGCAGCGATGTTACCTAACCTTAATATATGAACAAGGTACTGGAGCACCGACACGGCCAACAGATGTGTCATCATACTCAGAAAATGTCCCTCCGGCACAAGTTTCAGTCAGACCATACCCTTGCCCTATTGGAGCCCTGAAATTGCATTAAGCCAGTCAATCCCTGGGACTGTAAAAATAGTAAAGCAGACATATATTATATGTATTGTTTTTAAATGTATGGAACGGTGAACCATGGTGATCCGGAGAGTTGTTTTTTCCAATAACCACATGAAATGATGATGCAAATAATCTTACCCAAGGCATATGTTGATGAACCTTTGAGCATCTCCAGACAGAGGTGCTCCACCTGAGAGTACAAAGCGAACCTTTCCTCCCAATATTGCACGCACCTTTCTAAAGACAAGCATATCCCACAACAGTTTCTCTAATCCCCATGCACCTAGCCAACTTCCATTAGCAGCAGCAAGCCGGCGATTATAGGCAATGTCAAATAATTTCTTTGCTACACCACCCTTTGCATCCACCTAAAGCCACCTCGATATGAAAGATTGCAGTCAGTAAACCGATGTGAACACTGGAACAAAACAGCGCAAAGGGAAATACCTTTTTCCTCACACCATCACGAACGCGATCAAGTATAGCAGGTACAGCAGCCAGCAATGTTGGCTTCAGTGCAGAAGCATCACCTAGAGTTCCCTTCTTTATTTTGCTTGATGTATCAGTCAGGGTTAAAGGTGATCCATATCCTATGGAGACCCCAACAGCAGCCATGAGTGCCTAAAATCATAGTATTTGCATAAGAAGAGCTAATCTTTGCAAACAGAAACCGATATCAGATTGAGATGATATTCAAGAGCTACCTCAGCTGCCAACTCAAGAATGTGTGCAAGGGGTAGGTAGGCTAAGTATATGTCCTTTCTGCTAAGATCAGGCACAATAGTCATTACTGCTGAAAGTGTAGCCAGGACATTGCGATGGGTCATCATGACTCCCTACAATAACATATGAGGTAAATTCTAGTTCATCAGCTGAAGGTATGATTAAATGAAATTAGAAAAGCACATCTTCTTTTCAAAGTGATTGCGAAACATGGTCCTAATAAGTCAGAAAGATATATTTGCAGTGTAAAGAATAACAAAAATAGAAATACTGAAACAGGAAGATGGGCAAACCTTGGGCAATCCAGTGCTACCACTTGTGTACATTACCACTGCAACGTCAGATGGTAGAGGCATGTTCGCATCAACAGGTGTTTCACTTCCTAATCTATCTACTTCCTCAAACGACTTAATTACCCAGGTAGTGCTATTTTGTGCTATAGAAACTTCAGTTGAGATGCCTTCCTCATTGATGTAGATGACACACTTGACAGTGTCAAGTTGTCCACTTATATCAATCAACTTCTTTAATTCTTTCTGACCACATACCACAGTAGTGACTTCAGTCTGGAGAGCAAAACATGAAAAACCTGAACTTATTATCAATCAAGAAGATGGCAAGTGGGTGCTAATCACTTCAAGCAACATTTTTTTGGAACATGCTAGTAATTACGGTCAATTAGTTCGTGCTTAATTCTAGAAAAAAAATGATACACCAAGTAAAAATTGCTTTGTCTTGAAAAGATGCTAGAAGCAGACAACAAGATAATACCTTAATGAGGATGAAGTATACAGACAACATGAGTTGCGGATGACAGTACTGACCTCATTTAGTGAATGGCATAGTGCTCCCTCTCCCAAGGAGGCATAGATCGTGACGACTGTAATATTTTGTCTGAAACATGCCTTGAGAAACAAACAAACAAACTCAACACATGAGAACATATGCAGAGTTCAATGAATAACACATTATGAAGAAGGTGATTTGATTTCAGAATTAAATTACAACCGGGGGCAAAAGGAGGAAACAGAAAAGGGTTGAATGTTTGAAGGGCCAATGATGAATCAGTTGTAAAAATATTGGTCAATTACATTATTCTTGGTGACTTTAGTATGTACATCAGGCACTATAATTTATTCACATATCATGTTCAAGAGTAACAAAGGACAAATAGACACAGGATTGATAACACCATTCCTGTATCTGTCACCACCGCTCCTACTGTGAATGTCATGTATAATACTTACTAAATTACTAATGAAACATTGGGCCAGCCATTGATACATTTGAAAGTTATATTAGTCACTTTACATGATAATGCAAAAGAGAAGAATAAATAGTTTCGGGATACCATTGTATTAATTGAATATTGATTGTCTATCATTTGGTTATTTAATAATATCTCTTAGTAGTACACAACACCTGCACTAGCAGAGTGACATGGGAAGCAAACCTGTCTGGACTCGGGAGCATAGTTGTTACGGCGCTAAGACGCGCGGCAGTCGCCCAACCTTTTTACCTTTTAAGGGCTTAAGGCGCGCGGCGATGCGACGCCATAGACACATAAGTATGTCGAATGAAAGCAAATAAATTACCACTATTATGGCCCAATTCAAATCTAGTGCTGCATTTTTCATTTAGGAATTATATTTTTCATTTAGGAATTATAAAGGCCCAACTTAAAAGCCCAATCGCCTGGCCCAACCGTCCTTAACCCTAAAGACCAAGCTGCCTTCAACCCTTCACCCCATCCAGCGCCGCCTCTCTCTTCTCCCCTGCTCGGCGCCGCCTCCATCTCCCCTGCTCCGGCGGCGGCCAAAGGGGTGGAGAGCCGCGGCGGGAGGCGGCGTTAGGCCGATCAGAGGAGCAGAGGCGGACCATGCTGGCCGGCGGCGGAGCGCCCCTTGCTCCAGATATAGGAGGAAATCGGCAGCGGCGGCGGCGGAGCATGGCAGCCGGCGACGGTGACTGGTCGAGCCTCTGCCTCTCTCTTCTCCCAAGTATGCGACGATTTGGGGGGTTTGGGCTCTGGATCGAGGGTTTTCACCGTGGATTATCTCTTCTCCCATGTATGTGGCGCCCGCCTCATACGCCAAGGCGACGCCATATGCACCGGCGATAGGGCGTCCGCCAAAAACCGCCTTGACGCCATAACAACCATGCTCGGGAGCACCCATTTTTAATTCACAACTATGTATAATTTTTTTCAGAATTCGTGCTCGTATATGTATTTATGCATTACAATTTACTTGGATTCTACATATTTTTAAAAATTTAGGTTAGCAGCCTAAAATATCATTGAAAGGTAGGAGAAAAGGTTTGGGTACAAAGGAACGCCCAAAAAGAAAAAACAACCCGGCGCAGGGCACCAAGGCACAAACACCGCAACGCTGCCAACACAACCAAAGAACCGTCCACCTCATTGAATTGGCGAGGCTTATTCTTGTATGGTGTTGCTTTTAGCTTATACTTGTGTGGTGTATAATGCTATCCTACTTTAATCTCCTGCTTGTTCGCTCAAAAAACTTAAACAACAGTATGCGGCCCTCACACAAATCCACATGAAGAGAACCAAAATGCAATATATGAAGGGGGAAAAAGACTACCTGCAGTGCAATCTGCCACTCAGCCTGTGTCTCAGCAAAAATAGCAACACGCTCACTCTTCTGGTGACCTAATCGAGTTAGTCCAGATGAGAAGTTACAAACTCTCTTAAAAGCCTCCGCGTAACACTTCCACTCATACTCCCCCAGATGAAGCTTCTGAAAGGCTCTCCCATCAGATGCTAATTCTATTTCCCTTGAGATGAGCTTCCTGGTGCCAAGGAGGGGCAAGTAGGCAAAGTCCTTGCAAGACTGCTCAAACAGCTCAGCCAGTGTGGAGACCCCTTCCCAATGTGTTTCAACAAGCTGCTCAAATCGATAGTTACGGATCGCATAGCCAGGCTCTCCACCCACATCAACAGGCACTCCTCTCTTCTTTTCGATGTTCCTCCTCTTCTGGAGCAGCAGAGAGACCGCGATGGGGATAAGAAGACCAAGAACATAAGGATTCATACTTGTGTAAGGGCAGTCTTGCAGCTACACTAGCTTATGGAAGGTGAATTTTCAGATTCCAATATGCCTTGGTGCGAGGAACCTGCAATATACAATCTTGTCAGGTTAAAAGAGATTTCTGACCTTCCGGTACAGATTTTGATCCTTAAGAAAAAAAAAATTGATATAAGGAACTAGCTCACTGCATGATTTGTCCTTTTATTCGTTCAGGTGCATTGCACAACCAACTCCACTTACCAATGCGAAAATCAACCTAAAATACCTTCACCGATTCAACTGGTCAGGCGGCCGGTCAGGTAGAGTAGGACAGTTTGTTAAAGATATCCATCCACCTTGTGCATGTGCTGTTTTGCCGGTAGAACCACATAGCTCGCGCAGATGCATGTAACTACATGCAACAGTTTGCACACACCCTTATCTGTCAACCAACAACCAGAGACCATCACTGCTCTTACTGAATAGTGATGCCCTAATCCTTATCGTATACGGCGCAGCGCAATGCAGAAGAAAAGGAAAGCATTTTTAGGCAGTAGAGACAGAAGGCTAGTACTTCTCAGTTCTTGATGATGCTCAATTCCATCTGTACACACCGCGAGGTCGGCGACGCAGTGCACAAGAGGGAACGAGACCTATCATTCTCCTCATAGGGGGGATTTTCAGTTTTTGCAGCTCTCTGCAATTCGTGCTTCGGTTTTTGCCATCCTACCCTCCTACCCATCGTCGGTAACTCAGATGGTCCTACGAATGATATACAAAAATGGCAAAACCAAAAAAAAAAAAAACCAGAAATCTTGATGAACCTCGCAGAGGCCAGAGGCTTCCCAGATTGCAAGTCCTAGAGAGGTCACTTCGGAGGGTGAGCGGAGGGGAGGATGGGTACCTTGCGGAGGGCGGCGCGTGGAAGCTTCCAGCTTCTGGGGAGCAACAAGAGGCCGACAAGGGAGGGAGGGAGGGAGGGAAGCCTGTTTCTTCGTGTGGTTTTGTTTCGCACTTCGCAGGTGGAGAGAGTTGAGGCCGGTATTCACTGTGGCCCTACCAATCCCCACGCTTCTCCCCTCCTCATCCGCGAGGGCAACTTTGGTCCGGTAAAAAGGAAAGATTTTTTTTTTTCATGTATGCCATTACTAAGTGGTCCAAAATCACAAATTAAAGATATCATTTTAAAATGCTGTTCAATTTCACCTATGCTATTATGGGCTTTGAACGGAGCATACCTGATAAAAATACGTTGAGAAATACGAAAATACGGTGGGGGTCCATATGCCATACCCTCATATTCTTCCTCCCCTCCTCTCTCTCTTTTCCCTCTTCTCCACGGGCTAGCTGTTGGAGCTGCTCCTCCATTGACGCCGGCGAGCCTCGCTGCTCCTCCACCACCGCCAGAGCCGGCCGTGCCGTTGTCCCCGAGGTTGTCGGCAAGGCCGCTGCGGTTTCGCCGCAGCAGCCGTGCCGTCCGCCGCCATCCGTTGCCTTACTGCCACCGTCTGCCGCCATCCGTTACCTCGAGGTCGTCGCCGGGGAAGGAGCTCGCCGGTGAAGGCGATGGGGGGAGGCGAGAGGAAGAAGGAAGAAGGTGGGAGGAGAGGCTGACATGTGGACCCTATACGTCAGTCCCGTATTTTCTTCTGTATTTGCCCTGTCCAGTGCCCATAATGGCATAGATGAAATTGAACAGCACATTAAAATGATATTTTTAATAATAGTGATTTTATAATAGCTATTGTGATTTCGGACCACTTAATAATGGCATACATGAAAAAATATAAAAAGAAGGGTCTTGTTCTTTGTGATTTATTTTATTTAACTTCTCTGTTTATTTGACTTAATTTTAAATTTTAAAATTTTTCATGGTAGCTTTTAAAATCGGATTCTCATTATTTGGCTTATTTTAGATAGCTTTTAGACATGTCTTCGAGTCAGAAAAAAGACATAAAAAATCAAATTATTTAAGTTTTAAATTAAGGTAAGAAAATAAGAATATAACTTAAAAAGAAAAAAGAAAACTTCCGTGTAAACAGCAAAAGTTTAGGAAATGGTAGAAATAATACACGAATTCAAGAGGCTTAAGCTTAGGAGGGCTACAGTTTAGCACGTAATAAACCTTATGTAGAGGTCCTGCGTCATATATCTGACTTAGCTTCATTGGCTATCCAGACGAAAACGAACATTACCCAGATTATATTTTACTTACTTTTAAATTAGTATCGTTATATTTATCATAGAGCGCAACCCATCCTGATGCTGACTAATCGTGCTTCACCGCGAATAAGCCCCAAAACCCATTAAATGGCAGCAATTCGAACATCAGATAAACATTGCTTTCGCCTGTAACTACTTACTCCTCGCTTTTTTTTTTCTTTGTTTAGCAGTACTTCCTCCTATTGTTACAATGGTGCCAACAGGGTAGTGGTAATTATATTAGTCAGAGGTCTACAATAATGAGGGCATATCGGTTAAAACAGCTTGCATAATCATACAAAGCGAAAACTACAACACGTATATAGTGAAAAGTTACAAGGCAGCCCTTGCAAAAAAGGGCTGCGGCCTGCGGCTATCATAGACTTATTATCATGTGTAACTACTTGGTGACTAGGGGCAACATAATGTCATCCAGTGGCAGCAACTTTCTCACCATCGTGGCACTCCTCTTTGTCGAACTCCTCCATCAACTCCCGCTGTCGTTGCGTCAGCTCCCTATAGATGGTGAAGTGAAAATGGCGTCAATTCTGGGCTTTCCTGCTTTACTCGTAGGGAGAAGCAGAAAAGATAGCAAAAAAAACTGGACTCGGTAGAGGCGAAGCATACGCTGGAACTCTGATGTTGAAGTGAACATATTGGTTTCCGAAGTACGAGGAATTCCTCGCCTTTATTCCTGCCAACATAGATTTATGTGTTAATTACGATACCACGGGCACTATCTAGGGTACTTGTCAGCTCACTAGTTGTCATAGGGTAAAATTCCATTTGATTGCTGAAAGTCTAACGGGTCAGATAAAGGAGATTTGTTGATTCCAATAACTAACCTTTGCCCCGGAGAACAACCTTCTCTCCTGGTTGGGCACCTTGCCGAACCTGGACAAAAAAAATCGCACACATGGTAAGTCTTAAGCTGGCATAATCAACCAATATCATGCATCAGAAGTGAGATTCTGTAGGACGTAACAAATACCTTGACCGAAACATTTCCAGTGAGGGTAGGTACCATGACAGTTCCACCTAAGACAGCCTGTAAATCAAGCAGTTTTAGAACTCTTCGTCAGCCTATGAAATATGCACAATGACAATGAACACTTGGGCCCAACAGGATATTTCTATCACACATTCACATGATGACACAGCAAAGGGCAGGGTTGGTTATCATGCGCTACCAGTATGATGTAGTTTGCTCATAAGAAGATTCAAACAAATATGTAATTTGCGTAATATGGATCTGTAAAGACCTTAGTTAAACTATGATCAGAAGTGAACAAACAAACAAAAAAAATACTAGGAAGAGATATGACCTGAGGAATGCTTAGAACAGCATCAACATGCACATGGTTGCCTTCTCTACGGAAGATAGGATCCTCTCTGACCTGTAAAGAAAAATGAAAATTGCTTCACTTGCAAAGTACTGATTAAACTGATGGGCATAGTTAGCATTGTAGGCAAATAGAAAGTAACCTTGACAGTAACGTGAAGGTCGCCAGGTTTATTGCGCTCAACATCTGCACCACCCTTACCACAAACCTTTATGATGTCATCGTCATCAATTCCTGCAAAGATATTCCAGTTGTAATATACCCCAATACCAGTGTCATGTATACTCTAAAATAAACCCACGCAATTGCACAATAGTAGCAAATAGCACTCAGCATTAAAAGAAAAGGTTGAATGATTTATAGAAGCCCATTTATGAAACAGTGAGATTTTTATCTGCCTTCTAAAGCTTTCTTGGCAATAGTGATGCTGGCAAATGAAGATCTAAAGGGCAGATCTGCATGGTGCCAGGCAAACCAGTTTGAAACTTTGAATCACAGTTATGTCCATTTTGGTTAATTCCTGTGATACTGTCTACAATACCAAAAGTTTGCACTTCATGACATGCAAAGTTATTGGTAAACAAGTACAAGCTTATTGTTTTGCATATTCAAATTCATAGTTGCAAGTTAATATTTACACGTCAAGTGTATGCACACATTGGACATTGGTAGACCCAAATCGTCCTTACCAGCCATTATGTCAAGCTTGACTGTTTTTTTCCCCTTCACTAGCTGTTCACCGTTGCAAGTCTTGCAAAAGCTCTTCAAGCAAGTAGACAAGCAAACAAGTTAGGTCCCCAGAACCAAAACATCAGCATATAAGAGATAAAACCGTAGAACAATATCAGTAGTTAGCAATATACTGTGCAATCACATTGACTGATTTGTATCATACACGCCTTGGCACTCATGCAAAAAATTTAGGAATTACTATAATGCTAGTTTCTAAGAACCAAGACACACTCAGGAGTGATGTTTAAGTTCGATTTCTAACTGAGAAGCCGAAAATAAGCAACTGTGTCATGGCAGACAGCATGACAAAACAGGTCTTCACATCTTATAACAAAGTACTATAAAACATTAACCTAAACTTGCATGAACAAAAAGAAAATATGTCACTGAAGCAGAAATACACCTTTACAATTTTTCCACTTCCACCACACCGAGAACAAGTAGTTTCCAAACTTAATATACCCCTCTGCATGAATATCTGTATTGACAAAACAACATTTTGAAGGTCAGAAAAGTAAACTATATGTGACATATCTTGAAGGGGAAAAAATTGTAAAGGAGACGTACCACGCCAGCACCTCTACAAGCTTTGCATGTTTGAGGTACGGTGCCAGGAGGAACACCACTTCCATCTGCAACAAAGAAAAGATAATTTTTTAGTCATAAGAGCAAGCAAATAAGGAGACCGGGGGAGATAAATTCCAACATGTTCCTACATCAATAAAAGAATAACGAACTGGCAACACGTACTGCAAGTTTCACATAAGATATCAGCCTCGTATGTGATACTTTTCCTGCAGCCTTGAACAGCTTCCATAAATGAAAGTTCAACAGAAATCTACAGTCAAGAGAAAAAAGGACAATAAGCAACAAATGAATATGCAAGTTTCAAAGAAAACAATTGTGATGAAGCACAATAAAACCTTGACATCTTGTCCTCCTTGCACAGTGAACGCATTGCCAAAGATCTGGTTGACATGCCAAACATATAAAATATCAGGTGTGTACAATGGTTAGTACATAATTAAAATACAAATAACAGGAATTGCACATAAAAGAGAGCTGGCGAGTGATAAGAGAATTTAACAATGCAAATATAAATACAAGCATTGAAATACGGCATCAAATTACTTGCAAAAAAGGCAATTGCTCTTTAATCAGAAAAAAGGGCACCAAATGGGGAGAAAATATACAAAGAACAGGTTCCACAGCCTGTAGTACAGTATTTTTATAGCCAGCTCTGTCCGTGTACTTACAAAGTACCAGTATAAAAGGCAATAATATCAAAAATCTAGCTTTGCACATCACAGGCCACATGCATATTTCAGGCCACATGCATATTTCAGTAAAATAGAGTGAATTTATCATGGCAACCTAAAGATGGATGAGGGGCAATTTATTTTACTTATAATTAATAAAAACTAAGGGCAGCTGCTCTTACATCAGTAAAAATGTCACCAAATGGATTTCCACCAGGGAAACCATCTGGGCAACCACCACCTGATGCTTGCCGTTCATAGGCTTCTACTCCAAGCTGCCAATTACAAATGAATGTTATACTAAAATACATAGGCAATAAAAAAATTATGAGCCAGGAAAAAAAAACTAAAAAGATAGATAATTTAGGGAAATTATGACGGAAGCCAGTGCCAGTATAAGTGAACAAACAAACCCGAACATAGAACCAAGACAAAGGACTTGTCTCATCTTTGTATGATGACGCTAAGTCTACATATGAATGCAATTTTCCTTTGTCATACAAAATAGTTAATAACCTGATCATATGTTTCACGCTTATCATCATCCTTCAAGACCTGAAAAAAAAAGCACAAAGATATAGCAGCCTTTTAGAATAAACATGACCTGTGGTTCATCAGATAAATTAAATTGTTCTTACTAATGCATTGTACCTCATAGGCACGGTTAACTTCTTGAAATTTTTTTTCTGCGTCAGTGTCATCTTTATTAGTATCAGGGTGGAACTTCTTTGCAAGCTGGAGAAGTACAATCAGTTTAGTTAAAATTTGACAAGTTACATAACAACAAACAGGTGAAAACAAAACAGATAAAAAAGCACAGAATAGAAGAACATGTGAATTGTTGAATAGCCAATACACGCTATCAATAATATAATGTCTTAACTAGCATTCTAGTAAAGTATGCCACTAAAACATGAAATATCAGTAAAAAAATGATCCTTTATACACATATTCCCTGTATGGGAGGCTATCTTCTTCCATAAGCTCCATCTACTGAGGATCTTCTAGCAGCAACTTTTAGTACTAGTCAAGAAAACTGTAAAAAAAACACTGTGTAGAACTTTGGTATTTATGCATATATTTCATGACCCAACTACCCTCATTAATTTCTTAATATAAACTAACATGGTTATGAATTACACGCCTCTCATAACAAATATAGAGATAGCATTCTCTCTTTTAGTGCATATATTCTGGATGTTAACATTCCTAGTTATTAGCCAATTCTTTATCCTTCCCATGCTTCTCAAAAACAGCATTTTACTACCAAAAAAACTCTTGCTCCTTAGAAGATCTGGGAGGCAAAGAGAAAAGGCCTTACAAAACCCAGTAAAATTGATAGTTTCCGCCACCAATGGCAGTGTGCCTAACCTATTCTGCTGAAGCACTAAAAGCTGGGTATGGCCAGATTCTGCCCTTTCCTACCAATGGAACCAGGCTTCCATCATGAACTGTTGAGAAGGCCTTAGGGGAGCTAGAGCTTTTCCCTTCTCTAGACTGTCTGAAATTATTTGGATTCTATCTATACAGAAGAAAGGTCCAGCTAGCAAAAAATGTCAAACATCATTGATGACATTATATTGCCCTTTTTGCACAATAAATTAGGGACTAGCACTAGCATATGCTGGCATGTCAAACAATACATAAGGCTTATTTATTTGGACTGGACCACAGTTCATGTTCATCAATCACTAACATTTTGTAATAAGGGAACATGAATCTCTCAAGAAGTCTAATGAAGTCTGATGTTCAATCAATAGCATGCCTTAATTAATGCAAAGTAAAAAAATTCATACCACATAATATGCCTTCTTTATTTCTGATGAGGAAGTATTACTGCTCACTCCAAGCACATCATAGTAATCCCTTGCATTCACCCTCCTTGTGGCTAAAATTATAGAAACAGAAAGGCTTTATCATACAACTAAACAAAAAAATCATGGAATTCACCAAAACGAAAAAAAAAAAGAGCGCAATGGCCGTATTTCAAAATTAAAAACAAGTTGTTACATGGCCCACCAACGGACCGCATGAACAGTACCCATGGCAATATGACATGTTGGTGTTGTAGCACAGGGTGCTGTAGAATATGGCCCAATTCATAGAGGTTGATATTGGATTAAAGTTAAGGACTAAATTCTTTTAGTTAAATATATGATATGCTGTGTTAGGCATTTGGATTCTATCTATTATCATCAGCCCACTATATAAACAAGACTACATGTCCATTATCAATCAAGCAATGAATAATGAAGTATTTCCTAGTTGCTAGGTCCTAGCTCTGGTCTTTCCCAAGACCGGATATTCTAGATCTATTTCTCCCTCAATCGGAGTCAACTTTTGTCTAACGTTGTTCTACCTCAAATCAACACCGTCCGACCTCCTTTCTATGGTGTTTATCATCATGGTGAACTAAGGTTCATGACACAAGTATGATTGAAATATCAACAGCTGCGTTACACAAGAACCAATCCTAAGTGCAAGACATATAACAAATATTATCGTTGGCACTGGTAAACAGCAAGTGTCAAAAGTAACAAGTGTTGCTCCCTCATAGTGTAAAACAGACAAAATCAAGCCTTCTCTTAATTGTTGACACGATTTGACAAGTGACCAGGAATTTGACAGTGCAATATTTGTGTCACTTTAATAGAGTTATGCAAACAACGCGCCTTTTAAGGGTATGAATTGGCTAGTGGCTAAATAAACCATCAGTACAGTGAGAGTGATCAATGCAGGCCCAGTGCATCCCTAGGCGTCGGCCAACCGCCCCCCTTTATCCCTAGGAGGTCAGCCCATCTTGGCGGTCCTATGCGGCGATTAGGTCTTAAGCATTGATTAAAAATTTATAATTATGATTATATGAAATATTTTCTATTAAAAATATAACATTTGTCCTATGAAATGTCAAAATTATCATATAAATACATTTCTACATTTATAAAATAATAATACATAAGTCAAAATTGTTACACATTGCAGTTAATATGTACATTTACATTTAAATCTGTTTAACCGCCTAGGCACCGCCTCTAGCGCCTAGGTCAACCTTGTGCAGGCCTTATCAAGTTAGCATGGACACAGGCGACCAGCTAATGCTGCAAAGTTGTCATTTACCAGCGAAAGAAATTAAGAAATAGAGAAAAAAAATTCTAAGAAGCCAATCGATTATGGTCGCCACACCCAAACAAACATGAAACTTTGACAATAAGAATGCGGAAACACTATTTCGCACGCGCCTGCGCTGGACGAAATCGCGCAGGCGCCACCTTCTCCAGCTCCGCCGCCATCGTCGTCGTCTCCGGCCGCCTGCGCCGCCTGGGCTAGGATTTGGGTGAGGTGGGCGGTTTCTGTGCTCCCCGGCTATAGATTACGGGTGGGGGGCAGGTGGAGGCCCGGCGGTTGGTCGGAGTTGTGAGGGCGGCGGCGGCGGAGCCGGGGTTGGGGAGCTGGGTTTCCAAAACCGCCGGTTAACCACGGCTAACCACACCTCCGCAGGGGCCCGGTTTGGTAAACCAGCGGTTTAGGGTTTAGGGGTTTGGTCAAAATTTGTTCAAATAAATTTTAAATGTAAAATACATATAAAATTCCTAAAAATACTATTAATCATTCTAAGCATTTGGGCTTAAACAAAATTTTTAAATTCAAATTTTTAATGTATGTTTTAAAGAATTTTAGCCATTTTCATCGATTTTCACCTTTTTTCCTCACAAACCGCAGTTAATCGCAGAAAACTGCCGGTTAACCGCCAAAAACCGCGGCTAACCGCGAACAAAACCAGGGAACCGTGGTTTTGCATTTAGGGTGAAAGCCGGCTGAAGACCGTGGCTAACCGCGGTTAACCGCCTCCGCGCAGTAGACAGCTCGGAGGTGCTCTGCGGTTTTGTAAACCCTAGTGGGGAGAGAGGGCGGTCGGGCCAGCAATGGCGGGCATATCTGGACGTCGTGGCCGTCGTGGTTAAGGTGGGCAGCGCCGGGCGGCGGTGGGTGGGAGGTGGCGGCGGTGGAGGAGGAGGCGTGGAGCAGAGGGAGAAAGAAAGGGGATCGATGGGGCGGGGGCGGAACCAGATGAAGAAGAAGGTGGGGGTGCGCCTGCGTGATAAGCCCAAGGCAGGCGCCTGGCAAATAGCGCCTCCCATAAGAATGAAGAATCTGAATTCAGAAAATTCTAGCTTCTCATATTGAAAACTGAAAAGGCAGAGCTGGTCTTAACTCCTAATCAGAATTTGACTTCTTGCCATCTAGTGAAAATGGCTACAGCATTAAAGCTATGCCTATGTTGGACCGACGAAACTACTCCGCGCCACAGAATGAAAGCACAGTATTACAAAATAGAGCACATCAAATCCACTGGAGCACGTACCATGGAACGGCCTGCTCGGGCACCACCAGCTCGCGCTCCTCTTCCTCTCCCTCCCTGCCCAATGACCCAATCCACCGGATCAAACCGAATTCACGCGAAGCGTACCGAACTCTCAGCGAGCGAGGCGACTCACCTGGATCGGGCAGCCGAGACAGGGCGCCCCACGCCGAGGAGGAGGCAGCGAGGTGGCGGGAGAAGAGCTCGAGCTGGGACAGGGGCAGAGGAGAGGAGGTCAGCCGTGGAGGTTCGGGACTGGATGGGAAGATAGGCAGGAAAGGGATGCGAGGGTATTGAAGGGGCGTGAGCTCACCGTGGAGGAGGAGGTCGCCGCGGCGGCGAGCCTGGAGGCGGCGGCGCGGGCCATGGCGGTGGAGGCGAGGAACCCTACTTGCGCGCAGGAGATGCGCAGGAAAGGGAAGGGTTTTAGCACGTGCGTACCAGGTACCAACCAACTTGGCGCGTGGCATACTCAAGGGCCTGGATTCGATTCAGGGCCTGTTTGGATCCCGGGAATTAAACTCAAACTGACTAAACCAGTGACTAAAAGTTTAGCTACCCCTGTTTGGATCCATGGACTAAACTAGGGACTAGAGGCTTTATTGCTCTGGAAAATGACTTAAGTGCCCCTGTTGGATACCCCTGCATGCATGCACCCTGACTAGGTTCTCCATGTGCGCCCTGAGCTCGAGCGGTGGCTGGGAGAACATGCCGGCCTCCTCTGGGTCGGTGGCATTGACCGGCGACGAGTAACTCCCCTGGGAGAAGAAGTCGTGGTAGCCACCGCCTTGACCGCCCCCTTGGTAGCCGACCATGGCAGATCCGGTGGAGTAGGCGAAAAAACCGGCCGCGTAGGTGGCGGATCTGGCGAGGTGGCGAGTCGGCGGCCGGCGAGGCGCGCTAAATCTGGTGGCGGCGGCGGCAGGGAGGCAGGTGCGGCGGTGGATCTCGCAGTAGAGGTTTGGATCCGTGATGGGAAGAGCAATCAATCGGTGGTGGGCGGGCGGCGACGGGCAAGGCGCGTCGCCGTGCTGGTGGCGGCGGTGGCTATGGGGAGACCGAGAGAGAGAGGCACGGGCGCGAGAGAGAGGGTGGGCGGGGCGCGTCGGTGGGGGAAGGGACCAGGGGTTGGGGTGGGAAAGGGGGAGTTTAGCACCAGTTTAGCTCCTCCAAGGGCTAGAAGTGCTAAACGATTTTAGTCCGTTTTCTAGTCCTTGTGTTTGGTTTTCTAGCCCTAAAGTGACTAGAATCTAGTCAGTTTGCTCTAGCACATGAGATCCAAACAGGCCCTCAATGTTGCTCGGCCGAAGCAACAGTGCAAGGGGGTGCGAGGGATTATATTTTCTCTGTTTTATACCAGTCAGTCCAGTCTCGACCAATCATGTTGCCGAGGACGATGAAAAATAAAAGGTAAAAATATAGAGATGCCGTTGAAGTTGAAAATAAAGAAAACAAATATGGTTTAGAGAACGAGGAAAGTGGATGTAATAAAAAAAATAGTTGGAGATGATCTAAGTCTTGCTCACACGTGGCGTTGACCATATATTCGCTGCCTTCATGTGACGTTGAGCTAGGACCTCCGAGCTGCAATTTCTGGCATGTTTAGTTTCATGCATCTACTCTAACTCATACATATCGTTGAATATGATTTTGACCAAACTAAGTGAATACTAGTAATGATAATTTTTTTGTTTTCTTGTGCGCATAGGCTTAATCTAGTTATAAAGCATCTCCAACAGCCCCTCCATCCCACCCCCTAAAACAGGGGCTATTGCGGATGCTCTAAGGTTGTTTGGTTGTTTTCACGTTTCTTTGAAGAGCAATGTTGATTGGATGCATTTGCATCCATGAGCCATCTCATCCATAGATATAGGCAACCACGCATCATCTCATTGCATCCCATTCCCCATGGACCTGTGCTAGCTTTGAGCTTGGCCCAAGGAAACGTAGGAATTGGTCGCTTCCTAGATCAAGCCCTAACAAACATAGCTAGAGCCAAGGTAAGACAATATTTGTAGGAGGTGGTGGTGGCATTATTGTGCTAGAAGATAATCGATGATGGTGAGACAACGGCTTGGGCTCCGTCGATATCCTGCCGATGGTGGTGCAACGATCCTCCCGGTGTAAGCACAGCTCTCTAGAGTCCCGACCTCAGTGTGACACCCCTCCCAGTGCTGGCAGGCCTAGGAAACACACGACTGAATTAGGGACACGGATTTGGCACCGCGCTGACAGGGCCTGAAAGAGGCAAAAAGCACATCAGGGGGTGGAGCGGTCGCCGTTGGGGGCGAAGGAGAATCACGGTGGAGAGAGAGGGTTAGACGAGTGGCGGCAGCGCACTCGGGAAGTGGAAAATGGGGGATCGGGATACTAGGGTTGGAAATTTGGTGGAAATCTGAGAGATGTTCGGAGGGAGAGAAAGGTCCGATGGTTCTGTTCAATGTGGTGGATTGATGCCTTGTGGGGTGGCGGGCTTAGCGCTACATGTCATCCATTTAGATCACCTCAAAAAAGGAAGAATGATCGGCACGTGCTCGTTTTACACCCAGCTCCAGCCGAGCCGAATATGAGCGAGTTTACAAGCGAGCCGCGGGTCAAAAGTCCCGACTCCAGTCACGCGTCAGAGCTCCAGTCCGGCAAAGCCCCGACCACTATCACCAGCCCACCTTACCGGCGGCGGCGGCGGCGGCGAGCGGCGGCGGCGGCAGGGGATGGCGGAGAAGGCGAAGTGGAGGTTCGCGATGGTGTGCTCGTCGAACATGAACCGCAGCATGGAGGCGCACTCGCTGCTGGGCCGCGCGGGGCTGGACGTCGCCTCCTACGGCACCGGCACGCAGGTCAAGCTCCCCGGGCCGTCGCTGCACGAGCCCAACGTCTACGACTTCGGCACCCCCTACAGCGTCATCTACGACGACCTCCGCCGCAAGGACCCCGAGCTGTCCGTACCCCCTGTTCCTTCTCTCTCCCTTGTTCTTCTTGGGTGCTTGCTGCTTGGGCGATCTTGCCACAAGGACACGGAGAGGTTTTCAGTGGGTCGATTTGCAAGACCAAAGGGGAAGGGGATTAAGTGTGTCTGAGCAGGATTTTTGGATGTGTTCTGGGAGAAATTACGGGTGGGTTTTGAGGGAAACAGAGATCAAGCGTGCAGATGATGGGCGATTCCTGGGGTTTCTACATGTAAATTTTGTGTATCCCTCTTTCTCAATTCTCATTCTTGGACTTAACTCTCAGTGGTTTCATTTGAAATGCCTCTCGGTTCTTGCGCTATTCTGGTTCAACGACGTGTGATCCTTAATGATTTGATCTGAAATGCTGCAGCATTGGGGTTGTGCAACCTTTGTTTCTTTAGGCCTGTGTGTGTGTTCTTGGAGCACCAATATAACTGAGCACTGGACTCTTTTCTTGGTAGATTTATTTGGATGACCTGCAATGCATTCTTGTGCTGATTTTGGTGACCTATCCATCATCCAGGTACAAGAGGAACGGCCTGCTGCCAATGCTGAAGAGGAACACATCTGTCAAGCTGGCGCCACAGAGGTGGCAGGACAATGCCGGCGATGGGGTGTTTGATATGATACTCACCTTTGAGGAGAGGGTCTTTGACTTAGTGGTTGAAGGTAATTAATAGGAACTGGGACATGTTCTTTTTGTCTAGAAAATGCAGCAGAAACACCATTGGAGAACTCTAGGATTACATGAATCAATGAGGCTTGTATTTGTTTTTGTGCAGATATGCATAATCGCGAGCAGAGGGTGCTGAAGGCAGTGCCGATAATCAATATGGATGTGAAAGATAACCATGAAGAAGCTGGTGTTGGGGCAAAGCTTGCTTTAGAATTGTGCCAGAAGGTATCCAAGTAACATCACATACATAGTGTATACTTATATTTCTTCAATTAATTTGTTAGCTATTAATCTGTTTAGGCTTGTTTTGGACTTTGATTTTATAAAATTATCTGGTTGCTACTGTTACTGTTGAAATGATTTTTAACGCCCCCCAATTGCTTGAGCTGTCACATGCTATGTGGACTGGCAGTTATGAGCATGTTAAGGCTGAGACATTAGAGCTGAGAGTTAGTTCATGTAAGAAAATATATGGGAGTGGTGAACTGGTGATGAAACTCGAAACATATAATAAACCCTAATGAAACTTTCTATGTTTGTGCAAGCTAACAAAATGAATTGAGAAATCAAAAGAGAAACAAATCATCCATCACAGTTAGTGTTTTCTTGTTGATGACATCCTCCTATGTCAACGCGTCTTTGGCCTCAGTCTTTTCATCAGTAACTACTTAGTAAGCACGTCACCTAAGCTATACTGGCTGCATAGCTTATCCATATCAGTTGTGTGGGTGCTTATAAATTTTACACGACCAAAGGAAATGCTCCATCAATTCTCCACTTGTAAGTCAACCTCTTAAACATTTATAAGGACAAAGCTTATCATCAATAGAAACCTAGTGATGATCAAGCTTAGTATCTCAAGAACCATGCACGTGAATGGAGTAGACATAGAAGTTTTCGATGATATACTAATCCAAATGCTGGTATTTTAGGATATGCCACCCCATGTCTCACTGACACATGGCACACACATGATTGGGGTGTCATACCTCCAAAATTCATATCTAGAGTAGTAAGGTGAAATGGTGGATTAATATTGCTGACTGTGATAATACATTCATTTAGTCAATCCAAGTGATCTAGGAAAAAAAAATTTGCACTTGCCAGCCTGGCATTTTAAAGCAAACCGACAAAGGTAGCATGTAATCTACTCATCTAAGATCTGTTGTGGTAGTTACTTCTGCATGTTGCTATAGTGTCACATGTGAACCAGTGGTGGAGCCTGAAAATTGGGGAGTTTGGCGCAAAAAGAAGCTAAGTCTCAACCACCAATGGCTGTAATTTTAGTTTAGGACCTTCATGTTGTCTAATTTGAAGTAGTGGCTCTTCCAATGGTTTTGATTTTGGCAGGAGTGGAAAAAATCTCGTAGTTATAGAGTTCACTAGCAAATCAATCTGCTGTTCTGCTCAAATATGTAGATCACAAAACAACAAAATTATTTAATAATGGAGAATTGGATATCGGAGTATCAATTGTATTAGAGACTGGAGAATTGGATATAGAAGTTGGCTGCTGATGTGCAGTCAGAGCAATCAAGACGAGGAGATAAGTGTAGAGAGCGGCTAGCTAGCAAGGTGCCAATCGTGATCCAGAGCAAGGGAACCACACCGTGGCATACTCCGTCCTTGCGTGACGCACGTGAGGTGTCCTCACATCCCATATGGACAAGCGCATCAGCATACGTTCAGCAAGCAACCCATCATGCCCTGATCATTATTGGCCTTTGCCATGGTCTAATTGATACAGATGTGGGGTAGGTGCTCGATTTGGGCCAACAACCGAGGCTGAATTCCCATTTCACGCTGGCTTGGCCCCATCACTGGTGTTGTGTGACTAGGCAGAGCCGTTTTCTAGGGATGGGCAACAGGGGCATCCACCTAGAGCCCAGGAAAGCTAGGCCCCCTGACCCATGTATATACATGTGTATGCAACCTATATAATTTTTTTGGTCGACAGACCGGAAATAAGGGCAAGCCCCAAAAGGCAAGCATCATAGTTCCAACCAGCTGGAATGCTTTCATCCTTGCAAGAAGCCAACAAGTTTGCACTATTTTCTCTCGTCTATCACTGGCAGCTTGACCTCCCCTTTTCCCTGAAACAATTCCACCAGTAGCCTCACTTTCTTCCTTCCAACATGCTCACCATCGGTTTCTTTAATGTGCAATGGATCTACTTGACATAACCTCATGTATCCATTGCATACATGACATGTTTTCTGAATTATTCCCCACCTTGATTTGTTGTTAAATACCAGCACCACTCTCACATAACATCTAATCTATACAAATTGAAAACAAATTCTAGAGCTTGTGATTTTCTCTACAATTGCTCTTTACCATAGTTCCATTTTCTTGCCTTTAGAATAATGTTCTAGTTTTCTTTGGATTATTAATAATCTTCCCAAGCTATTAGATGCCACCAATCCATACTTTGTGTTCCGTGAGTGTGATATATTGAACATGTTAAGAGTTGATGTAAAAAGTTCCGTTATATGTTTTGTTGGGATAAAGAACCAGCCCAGTGACTAGGAAGTCTAGGATAGGGACTAGTTACTTCACGGTCCTCTATATCTATTTGAGGCGTCATGTAATCGTTGCAGTTAAGCAGTACAAAAGAAAATCCCTTCTCCCACTCCCTTATTTGCACCATGCCGTTAATGATTCAAGCCTCAACACCTTACATCACAGCGATAGGATGTCCCGCCTCTCTCGCTTTACAGCACAACTCCTCCCATTCCCTATGCCATAGGAACCCTGAGTCCCTATTTGTTCCTTCGCCCATTTCTGCAAACACGTGATGAAAAGACAGCAATACACCTTCTCTTGCGAACCTGAAGATAACAAACACATAAGAGAACAAATTTGGTTTACTCTATATAATTATTTTCAATAGGCTGGACACCTTCCTCTTTTGTGTTCTGACCGTTAGATTTCCTTCCCATTGTTTCCATATCGGCAACACATTCAGGTTTAATAGAATATATGTGCGAAAAAAATGCTTTGTGGAATTCAGACTTGGAACGACATCCTTGACCAACCCCACCCATGCGTAGGAGGCTAGGATTGTAAGGTAAAATGAAAATTATATTGTATTATCTAAAAAACCAAAATCCAATTTGTCCTTGTAAACATTTTATACCATGGTAAAAGAATTATTACACATGTGGTCCTGCAACCATGCCCATAGTTATCTACTGATCTTGCGACTATATAGTAGCGTTGATATGGAGAGAAGCCATGTTGTATGCCTATAGAACTCAAACACAGTATTCTGGAAATGAAAGAACAGAGTCCTGTTTCCTCATAAAGTTTGTGGTGAATCAATTATATAGCAGAACATGCCTGGTCACCTCTCTGTTATTTGAAAATAACATAGATATCTCCATAATTTTCCTTTATGTAGTGAAAACCTGCATACCAAATTAGTTTTAACTCTCAACATAATGAAGTTCCCTTAATGATATGATTAGCTTTGGTGTGTTATTTGGGGCATTGCTTTTGTTTTCTAGTGTATTTACCCAAAACAATTTTTATTATATGTCACTTTTTCCTCACCGCTCTTGTATGTTATCCATTATATGCTAGCTGTATGTTACATTACATTTGTGGATTACAAATTTACTGTGATATCAACATCAACTGATGGTATAGTGTGTGTTATAACTGGACTTTTTGACATTAATCCTTGCACTGGTTCAATGCAATATTGGAATGATGAATTGATTTGTCTATTATTTTCCAGCAAGTTTTTCTTAAGAAGTTTTGCTACTATGTCTGACATTAATTTTGTGTGCCATACTGCTAAAAGTTTTTAAAAATAACTGAAGCTGTCGTGGTTTCTGTTGAACGACAATGTTATCTGTGTTTTATTTTCAGCTTGAAGGAGCAGAAGATGATTGGGAGGAAATTATTGACGACCTGCTTCCTGCGTTTGAGAAGCAGCATAAGAGGAAGCTTACATACAACATTGCATTCTATTAAGTTCTATAGCTTCTTCTGCGGATTATACAAAGGCAGAGTTGTTCTTGTTTCAACTTAATTGCGTAGATGGTTGGTATCTTGGCATTCATGAAATTGTACAAAACTGAGGCAGCCGCAGCTGGATCACAGTGTTGCTTCAATTCCATGCCAACATTTCAATGACAAAAAAATGGCACTTACCAAATTGATATCTTTTCTATTTTTCTCTCAAATAAATTGATGCCTGAGGGATCGTCATGATGGTCTTTAAGCCATCATCTCAAAACCATGTTGCATCTGGGTTCCATTTTGCTTTAGTCGCTGTCTAATTTTCAGTGACGAGTTCAATAAATGGTCCATGCATATGAATATGGCTGTGTTGTTTGGAGTTAGCAGGCAAAGTGAATGATGCAGACATAGGCCAGAAGTATGCATTCCGGTGACCCCGACCTAAAATCATCAGAAATGCTTGTAAATTCTCAGATGTCTTGATCGAGCTACTTTTTCAGATTTTCACATAAAGTCGCCACCCTTCCGTGGCAACTTATTTGGTTCCTCTTCAGTTCTTCATTTTGACCGGTCAGAGCGGTCGCTTGCGAGGCAATCGATCGTCTGCCGGTGCCAGAATCTTGGTGGTATGCAGAGAGATCTCTGAATTGCAATTCGGTTTTATTTGAAGGTCAGGCTGTCATTTTCCAGTCAGTGTGTACCACTTTGCCGTACGAGTGTTTACTGATCTGCCGCCCTGCTTGGTTTGGCGGCTTGATGTGTTTGCCTTTTGGTCTCTGAGAGCTCAATGCTCCCTGATGACGTGGGAGATATTTACAGTTTGTGAGTCTTGATCTCTTTAGACCTCATTAACCAAATTGAGGGGTTTCAAGGGCTACGTGGTGGGAATTAAGCGGTCCTGTTTGACGGAATTCGTCAGGATTAATGATCTTGAGTAAAAGCTAGCACTTTTTGGTTTGGTCCAAATTATTGGAAAAAGGATGGGTCTCTTAAACATGGCTGCATTATTACTTGTGATGGGGATTTTAATCTGTCGCGTGGACTAAGGACTGACACTCATTAATCTCTGCATTGTTTCTTCAGTGCTTCTTGAGGAAACGATATGTGTCAAATATCTCCCTCCTTTTCTTTCTTTTTTTTTGCCTAAGGGAAGATATGGCATTTTTTTTTGTCTGATCCCATCTCTCAAAAGTTTTTATTTCGTTATCCAACAGTATACGCATCTCATTCACAACACTCTCAAATGAAGCTTTTCCTGCTGTGAGCAAATCATGTAGGTTAATTCAGTGATCAAAATGCTTGACCGATGCGTCAAATCATGCCGGTTTCTGTCCAGTATCTCAAATCCATTAAAGGGAAGGCAGCAATCCGGCCAACCAATTTCGCAATCAAACTTTTTTTTTTTGGTCATTTTGACCAGAGACCAAAGCCGTCTTATAATTTGCATTTAATTTGCACACATTTTGCTGTTGGATCTGAAAATGGTGGCAGAAGAGTGGAAGAACGCACCACTATAATAAACATCCATGTCCAACTAGACACCAACGCATTGTATGCATTATATGCAATACATTCCCTTTGCTCCTAATAACAGGGAAAAGGCGAAAAGAAAGCTGGTCTTTTCCTTTCTCACCTCCATGATGCCTAAACATATCTACTAATTGCTTTACGGTCATTCCTCAAGCAGTCATAGCACAAGAATTTACAAGTTCATTGAACCTGAAAGCATATATACCATGCTGATGCTGCTATTATAAACGATAAATAATGCTGCTGCTGTTTTTTCTGAACATACTAGTTGACTTCACACGCACGCGCTGTTCCAATGGTTATACCTTGATTAAGGGGCTGATCAACCTGGTCTGAAGACAAAACCCAAAGATAATGATTCTCTTTAATTTCTTGTCTTGTACATGTCGGCAGCACACATTGGAGCCTTGAACTCGTCCTCTTAAACATTTTCTACCAATACTTTATCGGATGCAAGGCTAGTTTAACCAAATATCTTTGCTCCATTTTTTTATGTTAATGCGTTAGTTTTTTTTTGAGACAAAGACTATAAAAGGTACCTATAGGCATATATTACTCAAAAGGATATATACAAGCTGAACAGAAGTCAGATAAAAAAATTAATTAATCTAACAGAGCAATCATGCACGGTCATGTTGGAAACACACCCAATTTGTGTTTCAAACTTGTCTACCTCTCCAAATTAAATTTTAAAAATACTTACTAGATGCTGCTGGCGAAAATGAAGTAAAACTCTAGTTTTTTAATCTCTGGCCTAGCGCATGTCGTTGATTACCATATTATCGCACGTGCGCCATTTCAGTCGGTATCGGCATTGACACATGGGAATGTGAAAGCTACCGAACCGGACTCGTGTGGTGACACGTGGATGACAAGGTGACCGAAAGTTGTAGGAATCCATTGCCTACAACGTTAATTTAGTCATCGATTAATGAAAGTACACCTAAAAGTTTGCCTGATTTTGACATTCCCCCAAATTGCAGGATCCTTAGTCTTCCGATGGCCTCTCATCCTGACACGTGGCACTGAGAAGTGAGTGGATGCTACTGTTGTTGGGAGCAGACGGACTCCGGCCTCCGGGTGACAACGAGCCGAGCTCGCTCAAGCTTGACTCGGGGGCTCTGTTCGTTCAACACACATGTTAGAAAAGAAAGGGGGTCGGTTCGGACTCGTCCAAAGCTGGTCTAATTTGTAGAGTTTGCAGATCTGATGAACAAATCGATCTGCCCTCTCTAGGTTAAAAAAATAGGGGGTTTTAAGAAGGCTATGTCAGAAAAGACCTTTAATTTGAGCTTTATGGGTTGTGTTGGGCATGCTTAATTGGAGGCAAACTGGTGGATCAAATATTAGTGACACAGGCTGAGCAAATATTTAAAAACCCATAAATCCACAAGTCACGAGCTAGCTAGCCCTAGGCTCGGTTTTTTATCCAGTTAGAAATAAAGTTCAAACTCAAACATGTTGGCTTATGAATTGAGCCAAGCCGAATCAAAACCGAACGGTCTTCAAGCCAGATTGCCAATCCTATTTTCTAGGTGCTATGGGTAGAAGTAGGGAGTGGTGACCGTAGGCAACCGGTAGGTTTGGTACTACTTGGAGTAGGTGTTAATTACACCAACTACTTGGTAGAAATCGTATCAGTGAATTTTGAACCAGCAAATCGTAATAACTAATGCAGGTAGTTTGGAGTCCATATTGTAAATATTTGTTTAGGTAAGTACAGCAAGAGGGTTGCGTATCCCCTAAAAAACATAGGGTTGCGTACTTACGAAGATGACGTGCATAATAATTTATGAAAAAACGAAAAGACATTTTTTTATAAAATCTAAGGACGGAGGCTATGGTATAACTTCTCGCCCTTTGATATAAATAGATATTTATCTGCAAAACCAATAGGATGAGTAGTTGGATGCGCTCTGACGGCCAATGTTTAAAGGGCCATGCGGATAGCACGGTAGAGGTATATTGATGGATATATATCCTTTCATGTCATTTATAAACAAAGCTAAATTTTTTTACAATTAGCACTTAAGTACATCATGATCCTTTTTCATGATAGCAGGCACAATGATGCCATTATCAATTGTATATAGAGCCAATAAAGATAATCCCTACATTTATTTATTTGTAAGATTTTATATCTATCAAATTCATATGACAACGGCCACTACACAATAAAGACATATTTGTGCTAGTTCAAAACTGGTCATCTGTGTCATTTTTAAACTGGCATAAAAAGGTTATTTGTGCTTATTTTTGAACCGACACAATATTATTTGTGCCGGTTCTATTGTAGCCACAAACCGGCAAAAATAGATTATAGATAAACTATCACTGTAATGGTTATTTAGACATGTATGTTGCTTTAAATGAAAAGATGCCAACTACAAAGTTGTAGATCTTCTCGAGAGCTATAATTTATATAGAGAGAGAATTCCCTGTCTGCCACTGGACAAGTTTACAATTCCATATCTACCACTCAAAATTCTATTCTCTCACATGCCACTGGTTCAAGTTTTCTCTTCTCTCAGTGCCACTACCGTTAAGTCTGTTAGATTTAGCCGTTTAAAAAATTCATTATGTCAAAAATACCCCTTCGGTTTAAAACTTTAAAAAATCATATCTCCTTCATTTTAACTCCAAATTGAGTAATTCAAAATTTTAAATTTATGTAAAACCATGCTCTACTTTCTATTCAAACATTTGTAACATTTGGTATTTTTAGCTTTTGTTCTTCTTTTTTATGAGGCATGGTAGGTTTGATTAATTTTTAAATAAAATTTACATCCAAAAAGTTTCAAATTTTTTACTTTTAAATATGGCTATACATAATTTTATGAATTTGTAGAAATTTTTCTCATGTTTTATGAATTTTATACTATTTTTATGGATTTTTCTATTTTGTAACATATTAAAAAGACAAGGGCATAATGGTCATTTTGCAAGTCTGTTATATTCTTTACCGCTTTAAGTGGCACTGAGGGAAGAAAAAACTTAAACCGATGGCATGTAAGGGAAGAGAGAATTTCCAATGGCGAATAAGTAATTCAAAACTTTTCCAGTGGCATATAGGGAATTCTCTCTACATATAAAGTCTGTCTTCATCCAAGCTCATATGAAAAAGTTATAAAATTTCAACGATTTAAATTCCTTAAAATACACATATGTCGCGGTGGCTATAACCAACACAAATAATGAGTATTTGTGCCGATTCTATTTTACGAACCAACATAAAAAATTCAAATCATGTGTGCCAGTTTGTGGGTAAAATCGACACAGATGTATCTTCACCGGTTCTATCAATATATGAACTTATACAAATACTCATTTATTTGTGCCGGATCTTGGCTAGAATAGACGTAAATGTGCTTGTCCCGTCCCGCTTTTTACTTACCAGCACAAATGAGGTCATTTGTGCCGATTCGTAATTAGCTAGCATAAATAAATCGACATATATAATGTTTTTTTTTATGTAGTGGTGCAAAACTCAATGCAAAATTCTTATTTTCTCAACAGGATGTTGCTTGCCAGAGTTACAAACAAATAATCACGTAGATACTCTTATACTTTTTAATAAATATGTTTGTCAGATCCATATCGACTTACACGATTATCTACTGTGATTCAATATAGCCCATTTCATTTCATGGGCTGTGTTTTTTACTGTCGAAGTTACATGATGCTTTAAAGGATGACGATCATACAACTTGGTTGTGCGCACATACATACGCTTATACCAGCAACATACACTCGTGTCATGGATACAGATTATGTCCTACCACACTCTTACATTATGTGTCCCAACAATTCCTCTAAAATTTAGGTCTCTGTATTAATACCACAAGCTCAAAGGGTTTTCTTCGGTCTAAAATTTGTCCACTCTTTATACTCCTACAATCTAACCGTTTAGCTCTAATTTTATTATAGAAAAGTATAAAATGTGAATGATTTTTACCGTGATGGATAGAAGATGAGAAATAGGACATATTTAATAATTGAGAGTGGATCAGATGCTTCTCTAAAATCACTACTCCTAAACAGTGTTCAAATCTATGAAAATTGAAAAGTGGTTAATTTTGAGGACCTTCGAAAGTGTCAGCACGGCCCTCTAGAAAGTGCAATGTCGGTGCAACACGTGTCTTGTGTTTCTCATTTGGGAAAACCATGACACATGCCGTCCACATGCTCACCTAGAAAGCATGCATGGTTGTTCGTTGGGCATTCTATCCACGTGTCTTCTAACTACTTAAAAGTATGAATAGTGGTATTTGTCAGCAATCTTTAGACGATCCGTAAGATTTGACATATGTGATGAATGATGATATGGAGAAAAAGAGAATGTGCATATAAATTTAAGTCATTTTTAATGTAAAAGTCGACTATACATAAAAATTTTAAAAATTTATGTGCAAGGAAGCTATCTAAAAAGCGTATAATTATCTCTACCATTGTATGAATAGTCTCTGTTATTAACTATAAATAGCACGGCAATAATTGAAGATAGCTTTTATCTCAACCATTGTACATACATGCTCCAAGATTTGAGAATAAAGACAGAAGAAGAAACAGCTCTTCCGGCACCCTCCACATGGTTAAATTTGATTACATATCATGATATGTTTGATCTGAAAATGTTTAAACATGTCATGCATGTTCATACTTCCTCCCGCCCTCATTAGTCTCTCTCTTGACTATCTTAACGTCTAGATGGAATAAAAATGCAAGAACACGTGCGTAACGTGTGACCGATGTAAACTTTTTTTTTTTACTAGAATATACCAATGCCAACTTATTAAGCCTGGGATTTAACTAAATTAATGAACCAAACGAGGAAGCATATATCGTCAGACTCTCACTCCTTATTTCTATATTATATTAATCCATCTCTTGCCCCGAACTAAACGCAGCCTAAATTTAGAGCTTTCTCTCCTATGGAACAACAAAACGATGACGTAATTTGTTCCAAGCGAAGTTTGTTGATACAATGTAGCACATGATTATTGATGATCACATGCGTTGCAACTTGCATATATAATTTAAAATATGTGCACAAATATAACCTTTCTTAAAAATTTTAGTAGTTTACCTCACATGAAAGGACACAACATGTTTAAAGTGGCTTATGCTTATTTGTTAGAAATAAAGAAATAAGGAGTGAGAGACATCCAGAACTACCAAACGAGGAAAGACGGTTTCATTTCGCCGAGCTGAGATCTTTGAATTTGAAGGTTCAATTGTTCGAAAGACGGTTTGAAGGAAAGCCAGAACTTTTGGTTCAATTAGACTTTTCGAGTGATTGCATGGAGCGGTTTCAAAATGTTCTATTTAATGGCCTGTCTTCAGGTTGCCAAGATTAATTGTTGTCGACTTCTCGGCGTTTTTTTTTTTTTATGATCATGACAGTCAGGCAAGTGTTCGTCTCCTTAATCAGATTTTAAGGTGGGCACGTACGTGTCGAAGGTATCAAGTTGTGTTGACGCCTTGACGGAATTGGATAGGAACCTAGGATTAATGGAGCTGCCTCTTTTTGACCGTGTCCAAATATACAGTGCTAGCTCCTCTTTTTTTTATTTGACATCTTTGACTTTTGGACACGATTTTAACCATTCGTCTTATTCAAAAAAATAGTGCAAACATGTAAAAATTTAAGTCATGCTTAAAGTATCTTTAATGGTAAAATAAATCATAATAAAATAAATGATATTTACTTAGTTTTTTTAATAAGATAAATGATCAAAGACGTGTTTAAAAGTCAAATGCGTCAAATAAAAAATAACGGAGTGAGTACATGATTATTTGAGAACTGAGATGGGCATTCAATTTATCGTGTGGAGTATAAAGACTGACTGTGTACGTAGCTTTCTACGGCGCTGTTTTTTATCGGTTGCGAAAATATAAGCGAAACATCTCGGAGCTCTTTTAATTCCTCTCTCTCTTTTTTGTGCAAGGAGAGAGATGACAGATGCGTCTTGTCGCCAACAATATGCTCCTATTTACCACTGGGCACTCCCAAATCAAGAAGTCCTAGATGAAGTTGAGGTTCAGAAACTTAAGGAATTTATGCAGCTCTACCACTATAAAACTTCTAACCAAACAGATCCATGCTTAATCCTTTGTGCTTAATACGACCAAGTTGAGGTTTCTGGCTCTAACTAAGCAGTTGCTATACGTAGTTACATAAGCTGTGAAGAAGAAAAAAAACAGCATTTTTAATATAGGGAGATGGAATTCTGAAAACTAATTGTCCTTTTAATAATGGATATATAGAATTCGACCGCTACATCCGAAGATGTACGTATTCCAAACATAATCATAGTAAACTTATTACATCACTATAGTAATCTCGACATAACGAGATAACAATAAACATAAAGGTAAACATCAAGATATTATTATCATGTTGTTGAATCTCCAGCCAAATTGAGAAAACATCGTCATACCATCAACTTCCAAATATTGTCCTACTTGGCGAAAAATTTCCTTCGCATCCTCCTGCTCAAGGAACTTCCAATGTTGAAGCCAACATGATGTCCTAAAAATATTCAATGTAAAAGTGTGTTTTATTTTCTTGTCAAAACCAATACCATTAGAGCAAAACCAAATAGCCCAAATCCGTTTTAAAACTAGCCAGGTTTTCTTCAACCAAACGCCTACCACAGTAGCAGAAAAAAAAAACACCCGCCAAGTGCGTAGAAGACCTGGAGGCCATGGCAAAGTAGTGTGGTTAAAAGGTTCCCAGCACTAATGTAATGATGCAGTGGGTTTTTAGATTTGGTTAGTTCCTGCTCTGTTCCGGTCGCCATATGTACTTAGTCCTTTTCGTAAGATTTATTATTCTTTATAACATAGTGTTGGAACATGTCTTACTCTGCCACCAAACATTGTCAAATTTTCATATACAATTTTAGTCAGACAATTCCGACTCCTTTTAAGCAGAACAATAGTATTAGGACACGTTTTGGTTTGCTACCCAAACGTTGCCACACTTCATATGCCAAAAAGAATGGTTTACCATAAAAAAGTTTACCCCATAATTTGGTGGCTATACCTTACCCAAAACATTGGGGGGGAAAAAAGAAGAAGAGCCTCGTATGTTCATAACTTTGACATGTGTAAACACAAAAATATAAGAAACGAGTAAGGTGTCATGCGTATTTGCGCAGTTAGATCTCGTATCTGGTATGGACTCCTTTTCTAACCTCGTATTTCATATTAACTTCTTTTCTAACCTTGTATTTAATATTAACTACTTTTAAATTATTTTATTTTATTTTATTTTTGTAACTTTTAATCTAAGCCATTATAATTTAGACCAACAATAAGTGACGGTGCAGATCTTTTTTTCACTCTGATTAACGTGTGATTTTCTCGTATTTTAGAATTAATGTGACAGCTCCATGTAATTAGGTGTTAATATATATATAATAACAGATAACTAAAGGACTACTACGTACTACTAGAAAGCTGGGCTAATATACCAACACATCAGTACCGGTTGGATTGTACTGATATTGGCATCAGTACCGGTTTGTAGCAACAGTAGCGATTTTGACTTTCAGTACCGGTCGGAGGCAACAGTAAAGATTCCTTTTGCAAACGGAAACAGACTAGTTGGCACGCGGGCTCATCAATACCTGTTTGTATTGGGGATTACAAACCGGTATTGATGGGGGCTCATCAGTACCGGTTTGTAACCAATACTAATGCCTCGTTTCTAAAAAGGTTAAAAGGTATGTATATGCTAGTTATATCAAAGCGCGTGGGTTGTTGAGTTGGCTAGAGCAGTGAGATGTGGGTCATAAGGTGCAAAAAGTGCCGGATTCAAGTGTTGGTCCCCAATATTTTCAAACCTTTTTCTTCAAAATCTAGACCCCTTCGATACTAGTTGGTTGCACCGGTACTAATGCCCCTTATGCAACATCCCTGAATTTTAAGTACTGATTCAAAAACCTGTACTAATAGCCTTTTATGAACCGGTGCTAAACGTCTCTTCGCTAGTAGTGACGTAATGTTTGACCATGTTTAGCAAACTTGGAGTGAACCAAACATGTATACACCTGCCGGTTTACACACTGAGAAATCTTAAATGTTTTCCTACGAAATCATTGGGTTTCAGATGGACAATCTATTGAACTGATCTCCCATTTTAGTCCCTTTTACGTTTGACAAAAAATAGTAGGGCGGAAGTTAATTAGTTCTCTTCAACTTTTACTTGTTTTATGTACTCATCTCTGAATTAAAGTTTAAAATGCTTGTCTTTTGAAGCCATGTTTTAGAGTGCTAAAAAAAAATCAAACGAAGCAGATCAAACCTTTTAAACTATCTCGACAGGCCTCTGAAAATCAGTTTAAAGTTTTAAAACCTTAGCTTAGGATAAGTATAAAACATATGTTTTCGAGGATCGAAGCTAGTAGGAGGATAAATAATCAAGATAAATCGAGAACCAAATAGTAATAGTTCTTAGATCATGTCAGCTGATGTACCACCAAATACCATTCTTTTACGAGTGGGTTTCTGGTACTTAGCTTGGCTAGTAATTAACAACCCATTTTTTACCTAATAGATTAACCAGCACATCACGGTGTCATGGTACTCAGGGAGAGGGAGGCCTAATCCGCGTACTGATAGAAAGGAAGGACACGTCAGAGCGATAGGCGATTAGATAAGGTAGCTGCATGGTCAAACGAATGTGGGATTTGGTCAAGGCCAATTGCCACCCAAATTCCTCCTCTCCATGGTACCAAATACTTATCATTTAATTTTATTATGTGTCAGTCAGTGCCTCTAGAAACAGGAAATGAAGAGAGGGTGAGATGAGATTTAATTAAACCAAAGCCAAATTCAAAATCAACCTGTCCAAAGCACGGCCTTAAACTCTGAAATGAACACGCCAAAATTCATGGCCCCGAACGAAAAGGAAAGGCGTTAGCCGTAATAAAAGAGAAAAGAATGGCACAAGTAGGGAAGGAACATGCAATGCATCGTGGTAGAGCAACTGTGCCAATTGAGGCGCAAGTGGCGCAACACAACCAATCGATGACAATTGCTTGCCTACTTAATTACTTATCTCGAGTAATATCCACTAATATATATCTTTATTTACTGCAGATTAATTAATGGATTTATCTCTCGCCGTGAACACGCAGTTGATTATACCACTCTTGGTAATCATCGGACGACTGAGATTTATTTAACTCTCGATCGATTTTCTCACGTATGTAGATATTTTTGTTGTATCTTTTATGTATCCTATAAACATGTCTGATGCATGGTCTAAAAGATTAATCGAGAATAAAATAAGTCTCTGTTGTGATGTCAAGTCGGTTCCTAATTCTATTGTTATCCGTTGGTTAATTACTGGGTTAGTGAGGCAGTTCACATAATCACGTATTCACATGTGGGCTATATATATAGTGGTTGCTCTACGAGGAGAGGAAGCATTTGCGAGAATTGAAGGCTTACGCCGCCGGCTGCAGCGATCACGTTCGTACGCACGCACGCACGCCGGCGTCGGGCGCGGGGGCTCGCCGGAGACGCGCTGCGGGGGTGGTTGATGTGCTTCGCCGCCGAGGTGGCGCACCCGGGACAGCACGCCGTCGGCGGCGGCGGCGGCGACGGCGAGGGCCAGCGGCCGGAGGTGTCGCTGGCGGCGACGCTGTCGCGGCGGAGGCAGGCGCGGGAGATGTCGGCGATGGTGTCGGCGCTGGCGAGGGTCGTCGCGGGGGGCGCCGCCGCGCCGTCGCCGGCGTCGCTGAAGAGGCCCGCCGACGGGGAGGCTTCCGTGGTGGAGGAGGAGGCGGCGCGGTGGACGGCGTGCAGAGAGACTGGAGGCGGCGCCGCCGCCTCGCCGTCATCGTCGTCGGCTTTTCCATTCTCCGCCGGTAAGTATAAATGTGCATGCCGTCGCGATAGCACAATTCTATCTCTCCTCTTTCTCTCTCTTCCTTTTCATGTTTAATTTGTACGTACATATCGTACGTGCCACACGCACGCATCCCCGTGTGGATTCACGTATGGCAATGTCTACACCAGGAAGAAGCCAAACTTCAAAGCACAACCTGGAACATGACCCTTTGTCTAAACCAAACGTTATCACAAGTGTTTTCTGAATTCCTTTAAAACACCTAAAAAAGGTTTTTACATAGTTGAACCAAATGTTTCGAGTTCCAGAAACTCTGAAAACTTATAAATTCAGCTCAGTCATTCAACCATAACAGCGATGTAACATCTAAAAAAAACTCATGTTGTCTGTGGCCACGATCAATCACGATCAATGGCAGTCCAACGCAAAACTAGAGGGGCCTAATTTTAGAGGACCAAATTAATGTATATTGCTCAAAATTCTAATAAATAGGGGGACGTAATAGCATATTACAAAATAGAATAATTTTAGTAGGGGTTGATCAGGCCCTACGTTGACTCCCACTGCTCCAGATATGGACACGATAGATTTAAGATAAATCTAAGAGGTACTAGAACAAAGTACGTGTAACCCTATCAGCATACAACACATACGCATGTGAGACGAAAAGCAGGGAATAAAAGAGAGAAAAGTTTAGGGTAGGTAGGTAGGATTATGTGTCGTTTTTAGTAGGGATGTAAGTGGATTACTTCGTAGGTACCCGCAAACCAGTTGTTTAGTGTATTTTAGTGAAGTAAACGGGTTCACGGGTACCGACGAAACAACCATTTTACATCTCTAGTTCTTAGCATAAGAGGCTCGATCGGTGCATGAATGTTTGTGAAGCTAACACTAATGCGTGCTCAGACATGAGGCTCCCATGCATATGAGTATAAGCACGTGCTTCTCACCTCTTGCGCATACATAAGAATGAGCATCTTTATCGAACTCTATTCATCTCTTTAAATTTTTTTTCACATTTTACATTACACTAATTTTTTTTTCTTTTTAGCAGATATTCTATCGCTACACATTTTATTTTAAAGCATAAAAGCAACTCTTAAAAAATAGAAGTTTCCATGATAACATCTCAGTGAACTGTGTTTTTCTTATGCTGTTACATAATCCTGGCTTGTTTTTCGGTGTGCCAGCTGAGTGGCTGTGCTTTTCTAACATAAGGGGAAAAAAAAAACGTTGTGTTGCTCTAGAATGTAGGCTCCATGTATGGGGATCATGGCGATCTAGACCGTTGGCTCTGCCTATGTGCTCGGTTGAGCACTAGCAAGCTCAGTGTTGCACGTACATTATGCACCCACAAGGCCACACCCATTATCATGTGTGTGGCTGATCTTTATTTGTGTATAGTTAATTTGTCGTTTTATTTGTTAGGCATGTTTTGGAACACAAATTTTGTTTTTTGTGGACGCAGATATTTCCTTTCTAACTTTTTTTTATTATTTTGAGAAATCGTTTGCAGTTCAACTATTTCGAGGGCTTTTTTCCAAGTAATAACAAAATAAAGCAAACAAAAAACAGAGCAAGTGAGCAAGAAAACAGGGGACACGATAGATTTCGCGGCTGAGCTCAAAAGCGGTCGTTGCTCTCATGTCTTGGCGCAACTTGATTTCTTTTCGTTGTTAGATAGTGACCAATCATTGCTAAGTGATAAGAGATTTGGAAGCGATCTTTATCACTTGTTTAATATAGGAGTACTTGAGAACAATCATAACATTCTTCTCCTTGTTGATCTCCTCTGCTTCTCTGACCTGCGCGCAGAGTACAGAGCAACGCCGGGGCAGGGGCGCTACTCGCCCGCGTCTGCACCCGCGCCCGCGGCGGCGTCCTCGCCGCGATACGAGGGCGCGGCCGGCGACGAGGATCTGCCGTCGCCGTCCTCCGGCGACTCCGGCGGCGCGAGGAAGCGGTACAGGGGCGTGCGGCAGCGGCCGTGGGGGAAGTGGGCGGCGGAGATCCGGAACCCGCACAAGGCGGCGCGCGTGTGGCTCGGCACCTTCGACAACGCCGAGGCCGCCGCGCGCGCCTACGACGCCGCCGAGCTCCGCTTCCGCGGCAGCCGCGCCAAGCTCAACTTCCCGGAGTCCGCCACCCTCCCGCCGCCACCGCCGGCGGCGGCGGCGGCGGCGGCGGCCCCGCGGCCGGAGGCGCTGCTGGAGTCGCAGGCGCTCGCCGGAGGGGACCCGTACTCCCAGTACGCCATGTTCTTGCAAGGAGACGCCTCGCCACCGCTGCTCGCCGGCGCCTCCTCGTCCGGCACGCCAAGAACGCCGCCGCCCCCGGTGCTTTACACCTTCGGAGGTGACCGTGATGAGGCGGCGACCTCGAGCTACCTCTGGTCGCCGGAGATCGGCGGCGGCGGCGGCGGCGGCGACGACGACGGCGGGATGGGGTACCCGGTGGCTTCGCCGGCGGCTTGGGCGTGGGCGGACTACGGCATGTACCCGCCGCCGCAGCGGTGAGATCCGTCGGGCTGAGCTGAGCTGATCAGCTGAGTACTAGCTGTCTAGCTGACCATTGTCCGAGGAACAGACCCCACCGTCGCCGACAAGTGGGCTCTCCTTTGTCAGTGCGGGCCGGATGCTGACGTGGAAAGCAAAAGCCGGTCAACGCCTAACCACGTCATTCTGACTGGCGAGTCAACACGTTCAGACCGCACGAGACAGAGGGGCACAATCAATGCTAGATATGGACATGATAGAGGGGTGTTAACCCAAATTTAACCAAAATTCTTCCGGATGGATAATGATATGTTAATCCATAAATTTTCTGCCAGTTAGAGATTGAAGATCTGTTCTTCATGACTTATCGTCTACAAGGCCTGAGTTATCGTTTACAAGAAGCTATGTAATCCAATGTTATTTATCAGTATCAAACCGTTGATTCTTTTTAGATGGCTACATGTATACCGTGAGTTTTGGTGGAAAATAAGGTAGAAATAAATAAAAGATAGTGCGCAAGTTTTTTTTCTATCATGGGAACTCCTATCTTTGTGAGTATGCGGGCACAATTGTCTTTCGCATCTGTAAGAGCATGAACTGCAGGCCCCCTATCAATAGCCTGCAAAAAAAAAACTGTAGCGCGTTGATTAGCACAGCGCGCAGCGCGGGGACACTATGTTGTGCCTGCAATCTGAATTTCCCGCTACGCATGCGTTGTGCTACAGTAATTCGCGAGTTGATGCAGGCTACGATGCAGCTACTGCTAGGGATGCTGTAACAATTGGATCAAAGGGCAGCGCTTGGGATTGGAAATGGACCTAAGGCAGTACTGTTGCAATCGAGCTGCTTCATTCGTTTTTCGTCCGGTGGTTGACAGTGATAAGAAGAAGAAAAAAATGCGCCGATAAGTTTAAAATTTCATTCCATTTGTTACAAAACCTGATGAGTTAATGACATACGGGACAAGGGTCCCCATGCCATTGACACAATCAGTGTCGTACAACAATGCATAAAATCTATGGTGTCTCGTAGCTAATTTTTCTAAATAAGAACCAAAGAATGTCAATCTACTTCATAGAGTAGATTGAGGTATGATTGTGCGTTGCGGAATGGTGGAAAGGCCTAGCACAATCAATGTTCTGAGCATGGCCATAAGGTCTATAATACTGTAGCCATCTATAATACTGTAGTAGATATAGAGGGACTGCTGGAGGAAAGGAATCTTTTAGAAGGTAGTGTAATTTGTGAAGGAATTTTAGAGGGATGGATAGAGAGACGCTAATAGTGTTTTAGAGGGAAAATATAGAGGGGGAGTTGGAGTTGCTCTAAAAGGGAATCTTCTCTAAATATATAAAAAAACTAAGTACATATATCACTCTAGCAAAACCTCTATGTTAGAGCATTGTGAACAGAGTCCCTAGAGAATCTTCTATATATTTAGAGACTCTAAGCATTCTAGTAGAATCTCTATATCAGTATCTAGAATTAGATACTCTCCCGAATCTCTATATTTTTTTAGATAGAGATGGAAATATAGGGTATGGATAATGGTTTGGAGATGGAGATATAAGGATGTTGCTAGGTGATACTCTTAAGTCAAAAAAACTTAGAGATTCTCTGTTTTGGTCCCTATATAATATAGGACATTCTTTCTCCTGTCTATATTTTTAGAATATATATAATGGAGAAGTTTGGGGATTGAGCCTGGTTTAGATCCAACTAAAAATCTCATCTGTTTATTCCCTTCATCCTCCTTTAAATTACCCATCTTTGCCACTCCACCTAAACCCCCAAAATTACCTACCTTTGCCACTCCACCTAAACCCCAATCATCCGTCTAGGCTCAAATCAACATGTGTCATCCGTCCTAAAAAACACGCTCGTGACCTACGCCTCGCCCCCATCGGGCGTGACCCACTGTCACTCCTGTCCCTCACCCCCATCGTCCAAGAGCTGCCTCCGTACCTGCGCGCCTTGCCACGCCCCCAAATTCCAAGCGCCTCCGCCGTCGCCACACCTGTGCCCCGCCTCGCCGCAACTTCCTCGCCACGCCCCCAAACTCCGAGTGCCTCCTCTGCCGCCACACCTGAGCCGCTGCCTCGCCTTGCTGCCGTCGCCACACCCGCAAAACACGTGTGACGCCGACCCGCCTCCCTAAGATCTCACGTGCGTGCTCCTCTGTCGCCGCACTCGCTTGCGCTCAACGTCGTCATCACATCGGTCGTCGACCACGGCGACATCCACACACCTCATTCTCTAGCGCATCCTCAACATCGCCGCCAGCCGTCGCCGTTTCTCCCACCAGTATGTTGTCTCCTTCCTGCCGATTCCTGTGATGATGGCTATAATTTCTAGCCATTCATCATGGGGGCTGTTCATAAGGGGTTGGGTCTAGTGGGAGGAAGCTAACTTTTTTTAGGTTTTTACCATGTAAATTAAATTGATGGTAGAAAACAAATATTCTATGCAATCAAATTGGACGGATGTTTAAGAAAGTGGCATCATCTGTGTTGTGGTAAGGTAAGGATTTTTTTTTTCATTTTTTAAGATAGCAAACTGTTTAAGAACATAACGATTTGAGTGAAAAGCATCAATACTCAACAAACCCTTCTCATATATACTACTTCAACGTGCTTTGTATGTGTACGCTTGCTAGTTTTTAAAATAGAGACTCTGTTGTAAAAGATGAAAATATAAGAGTTAAATAGAGTTTTTTGTTTTGAAAGAGGGGCAGGAGAACTGCCGTCCTAATTCATTGAATAGCAAGAGAAAATAAAATAAAAAACCCGTGCAAACACGGGGTACAACCACAGCACTCCGCTGCAACCCTGGCCAAACCCAGACACACCTCCGGCCACTGCCGGGAACACCGTCTACAGAGTGGAAAGAATCGATGTAGCCACACCGCTGCCACCAAGGCTACGAAGAAGGGGCATAGAGATGTGAATCTAGAGATACTCCGAACGATTTTTTTTGTAAGTTTTTTTTTTGCTAGGATTCACGTGAATCTGCTTCTCCCGGGGTGACGCCAACTTTGGTCCATCGATCATAAGCATGACCAATGCTTAACATGACCAATGTTCCTACGGTCAGTGGTCAATACAAACTCCAGAGGCAATATACTAGCACTGACTTGCAGCAGAAGTTGCACGTGTACGGTCAGTAATAATACAGCTCTGAATTTGACCAAGATACCATGCAAATGCAAGTTGGTTGCAACAATGCCTGCACTCCTGCCTGCACCACAAGAAAACAAAATGGCATGCTTGGGAAGGAAACCACACATGTTCTTCGTTCACACCCTAAACTAGAAATGGCCATTTGTTATTCCCTGTCTGAGAAGGCCGGTATCCCCATGTGTTGGTGGGGATTCTATACCAATCCGGCTGATACAGGCCAGGACACAAGGCTGCAACGCGCGAGGACGGCTTCAAATTTATCATTTTATTTTTACAAGCGCAACATTTTGTGGAATTTTCAAGAGTTCTTAACTTTTTAGTTTGTCAACCTACCGATCTCTTAGGCCAAATTAAAAGAGGGCCGTATATACGTGCAATGTGATTGGGGTGGCATCATGTCGTCAAGTAGTAGCGCATCAGTTTACACATTTCAGACAAGGATGGTATTGTCCCAAAAAGATAAGAGAGGAAGTATACTAAAAAAAAAGATAAGAGAGGAAGCAGCAGACATGTCGCTGCTCGCCATCATCAGTAGTGGCGGCATGGCTTCACACACGATCGCATCTGGTTATTAAAAGGCTTTCGCTTGCGTGCTGACATTCTTTTGCTTTAAAAAGCTTTTCAAATACCAACATGTTGCTTGGCTTCTCTTCCCTTCTCTTTTGCTTCTTCTTCTTTCTTTTTTGTATCGACGTCGTCAACCGGGGCCAATCACGAGCGCCACGTCGGAGGCTAGGGCATGCGTGCTTTTAGACTGCTCCAGCATCTACGTCACCTGCACACCGTCAGCACAAAGGGGTTAGCGCAGCATGATGCCTGAACGGTGGGCAAACATTACATAAAGCAGAACTATTTCCATTTGTGAAATAAATAATTAAAGTGGAGCCAGTTATATAAGAAACCAAGCCCAGACATTAGACTGTTGGTTTGGGGATTCTGAGCTGAAGCTAGACTGTTGTGAACTTTCAGTATGCCAGGCCCATAGCTGGTTTATGCAAAGTTGGTAATTAATAAAGCTGTTGCAAGAATAACTTGTATGGACATCGAGTTTCGGTAGCTGTTGCTAGCTAAGTGAGTAAGAGTTAGAAGATAGAGCTACATCAACCAGACCTGCAAAAACAAAGTTCATCTAGTACTGGATTAGTTGCCACTACAATCGCAGAACCCAGCTTAAGCCTATAACGCCCATCTAGAATGATTGTACATATCATTTTTCAGAATGCTATCGATAGTTACAACAATTTCATGGATGGTTTACACTGGGTTGTAGTAAATTTACTTATTCTATTTTTTCCTAAAAAAAAGTAAAATAAAACAAACAACTCTTTGAGTCTACTCTGTTCACAAAAGGGCTAACAAGATAGTTGGTACTTTCTCGATGGCCGGCGTCAGCTGTTCAGTCTTTATTTTACAACAATGGACAAGTTCTTACTTCCTAGCCATAATAACTCAAATTATGATACTGAAGCTTCATAACCCGTTCAAAAAGTTTTATTATTTTAGCATGCTAGCATCATACACAAAAACTAAAATGCTTCATTATTAGACATGAAATAGGTTTGCCTTTTGTGAATCTTGCGGCGCCCTTTTCTAATCCTTGTATATCACCTATTTTTTGTTTCACAACCAAGGAAAATTCCAATTATAAGCTTTGTATAACGTAGAGCATGGTTTTGGTGCACTGGTACTTGTGAAAAAGGGTGGGGCAAAAAGCCATAATGGACAGTACCAACATTTCATATAGAAGCCCTTTATGGCACACCAAAATGAATATGCACTATCCATTCCCTTTGATCTAACAGTTCAGATTACTTTAAAATCACCAGAGTACAATTATGTGAATACCAATATAAAAAGAAGGGTCGGAACTAAAATATACTACCACCAACCATTGTCTGCTGTAAAATTGCTCCCATGTAGACCCAACGTTTCAAATGGATGAGAAAGAGACAAGAAATGGTTGAGCAACTCTAACAGAAACTTCAAGAGGGAATCAGAGACTACCACTAAATCTCCAGCACCCACATGAAGTGAAACTACAAATAGGGGAAAACTAGAAAGGGAATGTGATTTACTAGTGGCAAAAATATATAAAAACAGTGGGCCTAGCTGGAAAAAAAACTAGTAAAAATGCATGATTATGGAAGGAAACTTTAAGTAGATATATTCACTGGGCAGGCGGACACTCCAAATAGATGAAGTTCTTCTCATAGCCCTTTTACCCCCACCCCCACCCAAATTAAAAAAAAAATAATCCTCTAGTATATTTGTACAGTACTCTTCGTCTTTAATGAAACAGCAGTGCTCAAACCTTCCATTCAAAAAAGGAAGAAAAAGGGATATAGTGCCAGTACATACAGGGGAAGGAGGCTTGTTTTTCCTTTGATTCATTGACTTACGCAAAACATAGCATATCTCAATTTTCCCAAAAGATGGGATATGCATGATTTGTATTGATGGACTGGTTAAGATAACACTTACTTAATTATCACAACCTTCTTCTCTGAGCTGTTGGTGGTAGTTTCTCAGAAGGGCCACAAGGAAGTTGTGTTCCTGTCTCTTTCTCTATGCGTCTCTTCAGCTCTCTTAGAATTCGGATTTGACCCAATTTTTCTGGAGATAATTTTTCCCAGTATATTCCTGCACGTATAACTCCCTCACGATTTGGTCTCAGAAGGCTCATTTGCAGGTTTGCGAAATTAGTCAAACCTTGTGGTTTTGGGATGGTGGTATTTGTGAAGATAACCTGAGTTGGAGTGCAGATAATGTCAACCGGTACATCATGAACTAGCAGGTTCTCAACTGGAATGTCATGCACTAGTTGCTTGTCATGCACTGTAGTCATAAACAGTTGACAGTATACATTAATGATCAGTTAAGGATTAAATGAGCAAAAAAGTAATAAAATTTAAATCCAATCAAAAAGCAATAATAAAGAAGGCATGATCCAATGGTTTCCACTTCAGAAAAAAAACGAGAGAGAGAGAGAGAGAATGTTTGGCTATTGTGATTAAGAACTGTAAAGTTGGGTTTGTCACAGGCACACCAAGAAGGATATACGAACAAACTTTATATGTTGAAAACCCTGAATGGATTAGATGTTACTCATGTTCAAGAATGGTGAGATTGGTTTCTCTATATCAGTTAACCTATTTCCTAGTTTTTATATTACCAAACCTTGATCCATGTAAAAAAAAATCAATTACCAGCTAAATCAATAAAAAAAATCACCAGTTGTTACTATCATGGTTGAATCATCGATAGCACCCATATATCGAAGCATCCCATATTCCAGCTCTGCAAATCCCTACAATTGATATTCATAGATAGAATTATGCACGACAAACAGGAAGGATTCAGTTTTCGTACACAAAGCATAATTCATTTTTCAAGGTAATGTTCACATTTGATGAGTGTCATCAGTTTACCTGTTTCACTTTTTGTTGAAGGAAAAAGAAACACATGCGGAAGCTTTACTGTGTACTCTATCAACTATTACCATGTAATGTAGAGGAAGAACAGAATCAACTGTACTTGAAGTCTTCAACTGCATATATAAGAAGAAAATAATTACCTCACCCTTCCCTAGTCGTGCACCTGTACTTGGATCAACTGCAACCGAACCAATAACAATCAAATTCACTTTAATCCTTTCATCAAGACCTATGGGTCTCCCATATTTGGCTGCACCAACAGAAGTGCATGCTTCAGGAATGCATCCGGTGGGTACCATTTGAGATTCCAGAACTGAGAAGAATCCCGTCCTTAGCCGAGGTTGTGGAGTCAACAGTTTTTTATCACCTAGATGATCCATGCAGCACCATTTGTGAAAACAATAGAAACAAGTTTAGCACCATTGAGGATATATATTAAACTTAAACTTGTACTGAGTAATGTACTAAATTGAGAATCAGATTCAGAAGCTGCAAATGGCACAGAAAGCTTCGAGACCTAATCAAACAGTATAGTTTGGTTTGCAGGACAAAATAGGTCAAAGATGGATATAATGGAATATACAAACTCAGTGGCATTATGAATCAAACACACATACTATGCTATGTTGGATATGAATCCAGAACGTACTTCCGGAGTGCCAGAGGGGATCTTTCTACAAAGATGAGCAATTGATTGGTATATGATGAAAATGCTGATAGCACAAGTGCTTATCTTGGCAAGTATTTATTTGAGAGAAACAAGGATAAAACTAGTGGACGATCAAAGAGCCAACCAACGTTTCATACATATCTTCAAAAGAAGCTTACACACTCATGCTTGTACTATGAAGCATAACTAGACATGTTTAGGCAATTTTATATAGTATTGGACATTTAGAGTACAAATCTGTCAAAAGTTAACTGGAGCAGTAAAGGCAGCAAACCTGAGAGCGTTAAAAACCGGACTTGCTTCTGAGGCGAGTCAGGATTGACCTTAACGCATTGCGCATTCTGAAACACTTCCAGGTTCCCCAACTGTTGAAAGTTACAAATATTTTCATGTTAGCATCGGCACATCATATATTATTATATAGCATGGTTAAGAAAAGGAGTGCACCTGATTTTTACATTGAAAAGATTAACAGACGAGTGCACATACGAGAGGCAGGATCAAAACTACACAACATAAGAATCATGAATCATGGTGAAGGATCAAGGGTAGAGCTGTTTGTCTGCAAGGTCTTAAAAAATTTAGTAATGAAGAAACATAAATCTGTAACCGTGGACATAGCATCATTCACTACAACGATTAGCTGCGGCTTTGCGAACATCATTGGCTACGCTTGCAGAGGTTACAGGTGAGCTCAAGCTGATGAGGCGAACAATTTTGCAACGCGGCAGGCTACGAGAGACGGGGGCTCGCGACACAGGCAACCCAAAATCGAGACGAGGGGCGAGGGGGACGCACGGAGTCGGCGGCGGCGGCGGCGCCGTCGAAGCTGGGGATGCGGTGGTGGACGGGGCGGGGGTTGCGCGCGACGCCCTCGGCCTCCAGCGCGTCCCAGACGCGCTTCCGTATCCTCCACTTCCACGCCCTCGGGTCCTCCAAGGCGGCGGCGGCGGCGGCGGCCTCCATCCCAGCCCGCGCGGCCGCGTCGAGGCGGAGGCGCTCGGACTCGAAGGCGGCCGCGTCGAACGCCGACGAGGAGGCGGAGGAGGAGGAGGAGCTATTGCCCGCCGCGGATGCCGAGGCGAGCGTGAAGCGGCGGGAGGCGGACGCCGTGGCGGCAAAGGGTAGCGACAGCGGCAGCGAGGTCGGGAGGAGAGGCATGGCTCTGCCGCTCTGCTACTGCTACTCTGCTCTCGTCGCTCGTGTCCGAAGCGGAAGGAGTTGGGTTGGAAAATTGGGCCCATTCTCTAGACGCTGACATGTGGCCCCCTTAAGCAACTTTAGCCATTGCTTATTTCATATTAAAGTTGAGTTGAGTACTTAAATTTTACTGTAACAAATTTGTAACCCCCCGAAAAGACATTTTAAGAAGTTCAAAAAATTCTAAAAAAATATTTTACAAACTATAATTAAAGATATTTAAAACTACACAAAAATAACTATAAAATATTACATCATCTGGCTTATAAAAAATAGTAAATTTTCATTTAATTTAATTTAAGTTGAAACAAACAACACCTTAATGTTATGACATGTGGGGGTCATTCACAAAGCTGATATTTGGGTTTTGCCTTTTTCTTAGAAACTGGTTTTTTTAAAAAAAATATTTTGTGGTATTGTGTCGTGGGTGTTTAACTTTTTTTAGTAACTAATATTTGTGGGTGTTTAACTTTTTTTAGTAACTAATATTCTGTTCCAATTTTTATAAATAAATATCATTACAAAACGATTGATATTAAGATTTGATTTTTATAGATATCATTACTTATAAAATAAGTTACTAAAACATAGATTATCTTTTTAAAACATAGATTAGTCGTTAAATTGTTAAGGTGAAAAGAACAGAGCCTAAATGCCACTAATTTCAGATAGGGCATTACGAGCCTTCCCAACGACTTGTTTTTGACCATTTTCTTTTTTCTCCTCTCCTCCGAGCATCTCTCTCCTCCCTCTTCTCAGGCTCAAGCCATCTCTCTTTTCCTTCCATCCTCTTGCAACCTTCCCCATGGCGTGGTGAGCATCAAACAAGCATCATGAGGCGCGACCATCCTTTGGTGGCGGCACAGCGAGCATCAAGGTTGATAGAAGAGATGAGGAAAGAAGCAAGTAAAGGCATTTTAGAAAGAAAAAAAACTTTGGACAAAACTTTTATAATGACTTGTTTGAAATGAATGGCGATAGTTTCATGTTTTATACTTACAATTTTTTAAAAAAGATGTTAATGATAGCATGAATAAAATTAGCATATTTTTTGCTATTTTGAATGTGGGTTCTAACGCTTTAAAAAGCAAGTCAAATGAAATGTATCCGAATCTCGAGACTACATCGAGAAGCTCTCAAAGTTCAGTTATTTCGGCCGTTCAGATCAGCTCAAAAGAACAGGGCCTAAGTGTCACTTGGAGTATTTCAGATAGGGCATTATGAGCCTTCCCGACGACGTGTTTTTGACCATTTTCTTTTTTCTCCTCTCCTCCAAGCATCTCTCTCCTCCCTCTTCTCAGGCTCAAGCCATCTCTCTTTTCCTTCCATCCTCTTGCAACCTTCCCCCGCGGCGTGGTGAGCATCAAACAAGCACTGCGAGGCGCGACCATCCTTTGGTGGCGGCACGGCGAGCATCAAGGTTGATAGAAGAGATGAGGAAAGAAGCAAGTAAAGGCATTTTAGAAAGAAAAAAAACTTTGGACAAAACTTTTATAATGACTTGTTTGAAATGAATGGCGATAGTTTCATGTTTTATACTTACAATTTTTTAAAAAAGATGTTAATGATAGCATGAATAAAATTAGCATATTTTTTGCTATTTTGAATGTGGGTTCTAACGCTTTAAAAAGCAAGTCAAACGAAATGTATCTGAATCTTGAGACTATATCGAGAAGCTCTCAAAGTTCAGTTATTTCGGCCGTTCAGATCAGCTCAAAAGAACAGGGCCCAAGTGTCACTTGGAGTATTTCAGATAGGGCATTATGAGCCTTCCCGACGACGTGTTTTTGACCATTTTCTTTTTTCTCCTCTCCTCCGAGCATCTCTCTCCTCCCTCTTCTCAGGCTCAAGCCATCTCTCTTTTCCTTCCATCCTCTTGCAACCTTCCCCCGCGACGTGGTGAGCATCAAACAAGCACTGCGAGGCGCGACCATCCTTTGGTGGCGGCACGGCGAGCATCAAGGTTGATAGAAGAGATGAGGAAAGAAGCAAGTAAAGGCATTTTAGAAAGAAAAAAAACTTTGGACAAAACTTTTAGGGGCGGACTACAGGACGGACGTCCGTTCGTCCTTCACGACGATCGGACGCTCCTGACCCAACTTTGGCCCAAAAAAATCCCGCGCCATCGTTCCAGCCAGTGCGCGGAACAAAAAATCTCTCGCGTTGTTCCAGTGGTCCGAGTGTTGTTCCAATGGAGGCAATCCATATAAACCGCGCTCTCTCCCCCCATGCTGCATGCGATGACGTCATCGCTGACGTCATCGAATATTTCTTTTTTCGTTTTTCTTCAAATGATCATAACTTTTGATTGGGAGCACAAACCGTTTTCACTAATGTGTCCCTCGCATTTTTTCAAACAAAACAAGACCCATGTTGCTATATAAATTTTTACTGAAACAATTTGTCTATACTAATGAAACAATTAATTTGGTCTATTAGAACAATACGTCTAATACGATGAAACAACTTGGTATTTGGCCTGCTAGAACAATAGGCTAAGCCCAATTGGAATAATGCATTTGGTCTGATGGAACCACTTGCATCCCTATTGAAACAATGTATTTGGTCTGCTGAAATAGTAAAAAAAAATGCCTACTAGAATAGGAAGGTTTGCTTACTGAAACAATAATTTTTGCCTGCTGCAACAACAAGGTTTGTCTACTGGAACAAATAAAAGTTGACTACTGGAACAATAAGGTTTGTGCTACAAGAACAATTGAATTTTGCCTACTGGAACAATAACCTTTACCTTATGGAACAATAAATTTGCCTTCTGGAACAAATAAAGGTTTTGACTACCGGGACAATAAAGTTTGCCTACTGAAACAATAAAGTTTGTCCTACTGGAATAGTTGAGCTTTGCCTACTGGAACAATAACTTTTGCTTTCTGAAACAATAACTTTTTGTCTTCTGAAACAAATAAGGTTTTACCTACTGAAACAATAAAGTTTACCTACTAGAACAATAAAGTTTGTTTGTTGGAACAATGAGTCTAGCCTCCCGGAACAGTTTATCTTGTCTGCTGGAACAATGAGTCTAGCCTCTCCGAACAATCAATCTTGCCTGCTGGAACAACTTTTACATCTGTTGAAACAATATATTTGGTGTGCTGAAATAATAGGCTAACCCATTTGGAACAATATGTCTAGTTTGATGAACCACAACTTGTATACCTACTAAAACAATCTATTTTGCTTGCTAGAACAATAAATCTAGTCTTCCGGAGCAATCTATCTTGTCTGATGAAACAATTGTATCAATAAAAAAAGAAAAAAAGAAAAGTATTTTAAAATGAGTTCATTAGGAATTTAGATGGATTATAAAATTTGTACTACGCGATTTGAACTCCAAATAAAAAAGATACAAAAATAAGAAATCGAAAAAGAACAAAAAAATCAAACGCACATAGCTAGTTGGCTGCAAGCTAGCTAGCTAGCGTAGCCGTACGCGCGGGCAGGCTGGGCCGGGCGTCCGACGGATCGGATACGTCGGACGCCCGGCTACAAGCATTTCCCAAACTTTTATAATGATTTGTTTGAAATGAATGGCGATAGTTTTATGTTTTATACTTACAATTTTTTTAAAAAGATGTTAATGATAGCATGAATAAAATTAGCATTTTTTTGCTGAGAAACAAACTGATTTGCCGTAGTGAAGGAGCCCAAACAGCCATCTGCCTCGGTGGGCAGAATGACGTCCTTGACCTTCCACTAATTAGTACCCTCGAACAAATGCATAGGACTGCTCTAAAAAAATGCGCAGTACCGCAAAGACGCCTCAACTAACATCAGGATACTTTCAGAGCACCTCAGAGAAAATCCCACTCGCGAGACATGTAATAATGGTACAAAATTCATAACTCAACAATTTAACCATCCGCAGCAACAGCTCGGAGTTGCAATTGCAATGGAAGACTGGTCGGTCCATAAACATCTGCCACAAAACTTGGACAAGAAAGAAAAAAAAAATGGGAACACTATAAGGTGGATTTCGCCTGCCTTGGATGACCTAGACCTTGACCTTGCCATAGAACCTCTGCTTCTCATCTGTGGTCTGGAAGCGGCCATGCCCAAAGTTGGATGAGGTGTCGATAAACTTGAGCTTGATATCCTCGAGCGCAAGTCGTGAGGTCTGCTTCAGCAGGGACTGGCGGAGGGTCACCACCCTCTTCTTCGGGCCAACACAGCAGCCCTTGATCATGATGTAGTCACTCTTTACGACACCGTAGTGGGGGAAGCCGCCCATTGGTGTGATATCCTTCTCCGTCCTGCAAGTATTGGTCCAGTCACATACAGTAGGATGGTAAGAACAAGATGCACAGATAGCCATATAGATTGTTGGGTTCTCATCTACAGCAGCTTTCAAGGTTCACTGAGACAAATACCTGTCAAACTCGGTGCAGGCAGCATGTGACTCCTGTCCAGATTTGCCAATCTTGTATACCTTCTTATTCATCTCAGTGCGGTGGTGATATCCATTCTGACCAGCACGAGCAACGGTGTAGGACACCCTAGCAGGATGCCAGGCACCAATACAGGCAACCTTGCGGAGACCCCTGTGGGTCTTGCGGGGGAGGCGGGTGACACCCCAACGGGTCACAACACCCTCATACCCCTTACCCTTGGTGACACCGATGATGTCAATCATCTCGTCCTTCTGAAAGACAGCCTCAATTGGGACTTCCTTCTCAAAGAAATTGTAGCCGTAGTCCACCTTATCTGCAATAGTGCCACCGTTAATCTGGATCTCCATGAGGTGAGCCTTCTTCTGCTTCAAGCCCTTCATCTTTCTGATCTGAATTTAAGAAGTAGCATATCAAAACAAAGGTGAGCAAAACCTTCAAATAATAAGAACACCAACTAAGATGACAAAGCAAAGTAATTTCACCTGAGTGTGAGCAATGACACGAACAACTGATGCATACTTCTTCATCTTCTCGAGTTGCAACTGGATTTCTTTCTTGCCTGCATCACTATCGTACTTAAGGGCATACTTAGTAAAAGCCTTCTTTTTGCTCTTGCACCAGTTTTTGTAGAACCTTCTCCTCACTTCTTCACTAAGGTGCTGAGCCCAAACAGAATTTAGTGAGCGAAGACCACGTGGGGTCTTCACATATGCAACAAGCCCAACAATGACAAGAGGAGGGGTCTCAATGATGGTAACAGCCTCACAGGTTTCCTTCTTGTGCAGCTCTGCACAGTGTCAAATACAAGATGTTATCAACAAATCTCAAGAAGGCTCAAAAGAATATATTACTGTAGCGTCATGCTTAATTAATCATAATTTGCCCCCAAAACAAATCTAGTTAGTAGCTACGAAAACAAGTGTATTAAATAACATAATTGTGCAATGGGTCAATTTACAAGGAATAGCAATTGAGGCAATATAGACAATTGTGGAATGCTGATTATATCAACAAAAAACAGTACCGAACATTTCCTCAATGTCTACAAAAGGCATCCCGGTAATATTAAAAATGCAGCTGACGCAATGGAGGGAGATATCATACTGGAGCCAGGCTTCTCGACCTCACGCACGATGTGAGTCATCCCAGCCTTGTAACCAAGGAAGGCAGTGAGATGGCATGCTTTCTTTGGGTCGTCTTTAGGGAAGGACTTCACTGCAAAAAACGACAAACTAGTGTCAGGTTACAAGTAAACCCATAGCTTACACCTAGGTCCTAGAATTCAAAAACAAATATATAGTATATATCTTTTATGATGCAAAAGGAAACAAAAAGATGTAAACATAAGCATTTTCTAAGATTTACCATATACAAACACATCTGCACAACACTGAGATAATCAACCATTATGTCCAGCAAAGTTATGACATCCAAACATTTACAACGCAAAACCCAAAGATATAAGCATGCCTAACAAATCTACACTGCATGATCCCAGGAATCACAAGGTCTTACATTACATAATGAGCAAGTCCAGAATTTTTCATATAACAACTGATAATAGCTGGCACAAAAAATAAAAGCACAAAGCCCAGTGAGTTTACGCTGCATTACACTGCATGAGATGATCAAAGTACAAAGCTCAGTGCGTTTCGTCAGAGCAATAAAAAATAGCAAAATTCGCACAGCGTCGGTGGCCAAATGCGTAGGTGCTGCAAGCTTACCCTTTCCGCGGTGGCGGGAGGCGCGCTTCCTCGGGAGGAACCCGAGGGAGCCGTGCCTCGGGTGCTCGAACTTGCGGTGCGACATCCTTCCCCTGCCTCCTCCTCCTCCACCTACTTCCTTACCTGCGACAACGCCCACGAAACCAGTCACATCTGCATCCAGGGCAGCTCAAAGCGCAAGCGTCACAGAGATCGAGCGACGCCGGAATCCTAAACCGTTCACGCTACGCGCAGGAATTCATGCGGGCGGCTCCGGCGAACTCGATCTCGCGGCGAATTTCCGCACAACTATAGGAGCAGTGATGGGTTCAGGGGGGCGGAATGGGGCAGAGATCTGAGCCGAAGCGAGCAATCAAGGGGCGCGGGCGGCGGCGCTCGGTTTCGGTTACCTGATAGGAGCCGGGACGCGGCGGCGGCGGCGGCGGGAAGCGGAGGCGAAGAACGTAAACCCTAAGGCCGGTATTTATAGGCGGCTACGGAATGCGAGGGTTTGGTTGGGTCGGACCGTCGTAGAAGAATGCCGCCGGCCATGGGCCATGGCTAGAGCTTGGTGGGCTGGCCTCGGTCTCTTCCATCTATTGGGCCCTATCGGTTTGGGCTAAGCTAGGATGGTTATTTTGTGCGGATATCTTCTGTTTGGTCCCTCTCCCTCTGCTAATTGCTATGCAAGAACAGCAAAATCCTACAAAAAAGAAAATAAAAGAAAAATCAGCTATGATTGTAGAGGGAATTCCTGCCGGTGAATTCCCCAGAAAAATCATCTCTTTCCTCCCATTGTTCACATTTTAACTTTCCGGCGACACCGTGGTTAGGCTGTCTCCAACAGACTCCCCTAAAGCACCAACTACCCTAAAATAGGGGACGGATTCTTCCCTTATGTGTTTCAACAGCATTCCTTATTCCGTTCCCTAAAATAGAGTTTTTCTCTCCATTCCCTTAGGCTGTCTCCAACAGGAATCCCTAAATTTGATCCCCTGTAGCCTCATATACAGTTTTCCTTTAAAAAAAATCTCACCCTATATTTCTTTCATCTCCAACAGCGTTCCCTATATGGAGAATTGTATAGGGGGAGGAGAGAGAACCTCTATATATAAGGGGATGTAGAGAAAAACTCTATTTTAGGGAATGGAATAGGGGACGCTGTTGGAGCACATAGAGGAAGAATCCATCCCCTATTTTAGGGTAGAGGGTGCTTTAGGGGAGCCTGTTAGAGATAGCCTTATATATAGGGGTTCTCTCTCCTCCCCCTATACAATTCTCCATATAGGGAACGCTGTTGGAGACAGGAGAAATATAGGGAGAGATTTTTTTTTTTAAGGGAACCTGTATATGAAGCTATAGGGGATCGAATTTAGGGGTTCCTGTTGGAGATAGCCTTAGCCCCGCCTGTTTTAACCGTTAGAAAAATTTATTAATGTGTACAATACCCCTTTCAAAATTTCTAGGTTTAAACTTTTGAAAAAATCATATCTCCTTTATTCTAGCTCTAAATGAAGTATTATAATTACGGAAATGCTTCTATGCGGACGTCCGACCCGCGTCGGACGCCACGCACGCGGCCCAGCCCACGCTTTTATTTTTCATCTGCCTCCCCAGTCCTTAGGGCCACGGCATCTCCCAGCCACACATGTTTATCCTCTCTCTCTCTCCCTTTTTCTCTCTCATCAAGCACCGGAGACGTGAAGCCATGGCCAAAGCCGGCCGGAGCTTCTTCCACATCTCTCTCGTACTCTCCTCCTCCTCCTCCTCTCTCTCTCACTCTCTTTCTCCCTCTCTCTCTCCCTCTCTCTCTTCCTTCCCGTGGTCTAGATCTCAAGTCTCATACTCTCATATTCTTCCAGAAATCTCAAGCACACAAGCAAAATTGAGGAGGCTAGGGAAGTGGTCCAGCCTTCTCTCTCTGTTCCTCCTCCTCCTCTTCCTCTCTCTTCCTCCTCCTCCTCTCTCTCTTCCCCATTTCATACTCTTATGCTCATGTGTAGATGCGTCCTCCCCAACGAGATCTGGGGAAGAAGGCCAACTTTTTGAAGAAAAGGATTGAATTGAGGCAAAACCAACAGGAGAAAGGGAAGATTTGGTGGGAAGTGGTTGGGTTTGGGAAAGAAGATGAAATCCCAAAAATCAGTACGTAGCATTTTTTGTAAGGTGAGTACTGCAACAATTCGCTTGTTCTTGTGAAACAATTGATTTTCCCGGTTGAAACAATTTTGCTTGTTCCTGTCTTTTTTCATTGTTTCAAAGAAGACATTTTTCATTGTTTGGTAGCCACATTTCATTGTTTGATAGGCTTTTCTCATTGTTTCACAAGTATTTTCATTGTTTCAGTAGGGGCGAGTTCATTTAAGTTTCAATGTGACAAGTTCTTTGTTTCAGTAGGCAGTTTTCATTGTTTCTGAAGGTTGATTTTATTGTTTCAGCAGGTTATTTTGAATTGTTTCAGTACACATGTTTTTCATTTGTTTTCACTAGGCATTTTCTCATTGTTGCACCGAAACATTTCTTAGTGTTTCAGTAGGCAATTTTTATTGTTTCAGTACACATGTTTTCATTTGTTCCACTAGGAATTTTCTTATTTTTTGGCATGCATTTTTCATTGTTTTAGCGGGTCATTCTTATTGTTTCGATGGTCTTATTCCATTGTTTCAATATATTTTTTTATTGTTTCAGTAAGATGAGTTCATTGTTTCTCTTCTCTCTCTAGATCTATGTGTTTCAATAAACCATTCTCATTGTTTCAGCAAGCATTTCTCATCGTTTCAAAGCAATTTTTATTGTTTCAGTACCCAATGCTTGCTCTTCATTGTTTCGATAGCCATTGTTCATAGTTTCAATGGCGTGCTTTACTCTTTCATTGTTTCGGTAGTTGTTGCTCGTTTCAGTAGTTGTTTCGTATTGTTTCAATGCTTGCTCTTCATTGTTTTGGTAAGCCGTTGCTCATTGTTTTAGTTGTGGCATTTTATTTCATTGTTTTGGGTAGCATTTCTCATTGTTTCAGTAGTCAATTTTCATTGTTTCCGAAGATCGAGCTCATTGTTTCAGTGTGCCAGATTCATTGTTTCCATAGTCATTTTTTGTTATTTTTATTAGGCATTTCTCATTGTTTCAATAGACAATTTTCATTGTTTTAGGAGGTCGATTTCATTGTTCCAGTGCAGTAGTTCATTGTTTCAATAGTCATTTTCATTGTTTCATTAAGTATTCTCATTGTTTCAGTACGTAATTTTCAGTGTTTCAGTAACTATTTGTTTGTTGTTTCAGTGGTCGGTTTTTATTGTTTCAATACTTGCTCGTCATTGCTTCAATGGTTGCTGCTTGTTTTTAGCGGTCGGTTTTTCGTTGTTTCATTGCAGATTTTTTATTTTTTCGATGGTTTATTTTTGTTTCACCGCTTGCTTTTCGTTATTTCAGTGGTTGTTTTTTGTTGTTTCAGCATTTTTGTTTCCGTTGTTTCAGCAGGCTTAGTTTGTTGTTTCATTAGTCATTTTCACTGTTTTATTAGGTTGGGTTCATTGTTTCTCTCTTGATCTATCTCTCCCACACCCTTCTGGTCCCTCTCCCTCTTTTTTCGATCTATCTCTCGCACTCCCTTTTGGTCTCTCTCCCTCTCTTTTTTTCTCACAAATCTAGGGATGTTGAATGCGCAGGAGCGTATGAAAAAATTTGTTGTGATGAGAACGAATCAAAGAGAAAGATTCGGGGTTGTTTTGATGGGCAGATGTTGGCTGAGGGATGATGAGCACATTTTTTTGCTAGGTTGAGGACGCGTGTGGTGTTTGCTGGCTTTTTTGGGCCGGCCGCGTGGGAACGTCCGACGGAAACTTATTCCGTCGGACGTCCGACCCCAAGTCACCGCCTTATAATTATCTAAATTTATATACAATCATGCTCTAGTTGTTGTTCCAACATCCAACATTTTCTCTAATTTCTAATTTCAGCTCTCTTTTCATGAGAGATGGTAAGTAAGTTTTTTTTAAAAAAAAATCCTGAAAAAGTAAATTTACTATGAAATTTTCCTAGCATAGTTTTTTGAATCTATACAAATTTTCTAGTATTTTTATAAATTTTATACTATTTTATGAAACTTTCTACTTTGTGACGATTCGACTGATGCTGGGGAAAAATGAACCAGTGTTATAGAAGGGGAAAGTGATAGATTGAGGAATTCATACTTTTTAAGTGAAACACAAGGAAATCCCTCGTGGTTGTAACAATGAAATTTATATTGTTGAAAACAAACTGCACATATCAATATCTATTAAAAACAAATATATACACATTGATAGTTTTGATTTTGTTTCTAAACCTAAAACCATGTAAACTAGTCCTCCATCTCACAACAAGGCAAGAATCAGTGGTTTTGTCTAGAGTTGACTACTATATATCATTTTAAAATTTATAATTTGTTTGATTTAAAAATATAGTTTAAATATTTCAATAGGCAAAAGGGTTCCAATAATTATGTTTTCGATAAGGTAGGGTTCCGATAATTATCTAAAACACTTTTAATGTATCTACAATGAATTCATGCTTTGTATAGTCATGGATTACGATACCACGTGTTGATTTAAAATAAATGTGGTGTGGTTCATGTCAAAATGATGAATGACTACGCCTAGAACTATGTGGACATGATGCGCAACCAAAGTAATCTAGCTTCACAATTTCACGTTGGACTTAACAAAACAGGACTAGATAAAATATACATTAGAAATTTGTTTTTTTTAAAAAAATTGCTTAAACAAAAATGCCTAGAATGATTAATAGTCTTTTTAAAAAATTTATGTATATTTTACATTCAAAATCTATTTGAATTAATTTTGGCCAAACCACTAAACTCTAAACCGCTGGTTTACCAAACCGGCCCCGCGGAGGCGCAGTTAGTCGTTGTTCTAGTGCATGCTGACTTTGTGACCCTGCCGCATTGGCCTGCATGACGCCCGTGCTGTCATGGCAACTTACCCCACCGCCGCCACAACCATCTACCGCGCTACACCACGGTTGCCCACCCTATGTCGTCGCGCTTGCCCGCCCCTCGGCGCCCTAGCCACCCATGCCACCGCAGCCATGACCACCTGCCATGTTCTACCATGGCCGCCCTTGTCACCCCGGTTGCCTAGGCCGCGGTCGGCTAGGTCATCGTATCCTTCGGCACGCACCGTGCAGCCACCCATGCTTCACTGCCTCAGCCTCTAGCACCGCGCCGCCCCTGCCATGGCCACCCACGTTCTCCTAGCTAGCAACGAGAGAGAAGGGGCAGGGGAGGAGAGATGGGATAGATAAGAGAGTGGGAGAGGGCGAATATGGGTTGAAGAGACTTTCATGTAGGTCTTGCTGTCGGGGATAAAATCACGGCCCATTGCCATGGCCCACTCCCTGATGGCCCATTCGAACAGCCTACTAGGGCCCAGCTTCCTAGAAGGTTCTATCAGACCCATGTGCATCCTGCCGAACAGCTTTCTGGCTGGCACGGTGCGTAACGGTTTAGGATTCATGTTTGAGTCCGACTCGAACAGAGTTCTGCACGGCTACGTGAAGACCCGGACGTGGTTTCCCGGATTGGAATAAAAGTCGTGATCCCTAAGAATTGGAGTTTACCTTATCTACCGTGAGGCGTATTTGGCACGTCGAGTTCGTTATGAACTCGTAGTTAGCCCGGCCCGATATTCCCTCGGTAGGTCGGTTTGCTCAGCACTATATAAACAGAGCCCCTACGGCGTGTTGAGGGGCCAATCGGATATTGAGTTTACGTCTTAGCATCTCATAGACACCTGATCTTCGCTTGTACACACATAATCTCGCCGAGACTTGTTCGTCTCACCGAGCCACCTCTTGTAATCATCTCTGATATGTAAGAAAGGCTGGACGTAGGGCTATTATCTCCTTAAGAGGCCTGAACCAGGATAAAAACCCCTGTCTCCTGTTCGTTGCTGTTCGTGGTTGTTCGGCGTGTCTCCTATCTCACTTTTAAAGAACCTTAGCGACTCGAGATCGTTATCTCAACCGTCGACAGTTGGCGCCGTCTGTGGGATACGCAGATCGAGCATGTCGAACTCTATCAGCGACCAGAAGATTCTCCCTGAGGGCTACGACTCAGAAGGGCAGGATGTCTCTTCCCCTGCCAGATCGAATCGATCCCTTCGATCTTGATCGCCATCCAGATCTGGTCCCCGCGGCTCGGGGACTGGATCTCTTCGCCCGGAGCGCGCGTCTGGTCCCCGCGACGAGATCCGTGCTCGGGCTCGGATCACTTCGCGGGCGGCTCTTCGCCGGCGCTGTCTGTCCCCGCGACGAGCTCCGTGCTCGGGCCGGATCTCTTCGCGTCGGGCGACTCTTCGCCGGTGCGCGTCTCGTCCCGCGATGAGCTCCGTGCTCGGGATCGGATCAAAACTCCTTCGATCCCGGTCGTTACTTTGGCGATGGATGACGGAGATAGTCGACCAAAGACTTGGAACATCGACCAGCTTCGTAGGTTCCTCGTGTAGGTCTTTCGTTTCCTAGCTTCGCGCTTTTTCTCAAATTTCGCGCCTTAGTTCGTCCAAGTCTCTCGGGTTGCCATGTAAAGTTCAACCCATTAAACGGTGAATGTTCGTGGCCCCCTGCGGCTCTTCTCACCACTTGTCTTCTCAGACTACTTTCTCTCTGGTAACACTTGATGGCTGCCCGGTCTTGCGAACTTTTGGCTCCGCAATCTTCAGGGTTTCCCTGCCCGTATCTGGTTTCAACAAGTTCCTAAACTCAGAGTTGCGTAACACGGCATCCAGCCTTGCGGCTAAGTCTGCTCTCGTAAGCCCTCCGCGGCAGAGGCACTTACCGCTCACGGCACAACCACTTGGCAAAGCCTGCTCTCGTAAGCCCTCTGCGGCAGAGGCACTTTCCTTGTTCGGTTACCTTCGGAATCGTCTAACTTACGTTAACGAGCAGTTCCTGGAACGAGTCGATCAGGATACGGGTGCCGCTCTATCTCTCTACGCACGTCCTTGAAGTCGCAAGTTCAGGTCTTCATGCATCGTCCGTACCGGGGGCTAGGGCGTCGCTCTTTCTCTTGTGCACCTGTTCGAGTTCGCAGCTTAGATCCTCGGCACCTGCACAACGGGCCGGGAGTTAGGCTAAGCGTTCTCTACCGGTTTTTAAAACTTTCTAGCTACTGTCGTCTTGCTCATGGTTTTCGCTCGTCCTTGTCTTTTCTTTGCTCTTTTTGCGAGAAAAGTCGCTCGTCGAACTCTCGCTCGATTCAAGCGCCGCCGGCGGTCTTGAGTCGCTCGGCCGCTCCTCGAGGATCGCCTCTCTGTGTCGATTGGGACTTGAGCTGAATTTCGCAACCCCGATGCGTTTTCGTTTTCAGTTCCTTTCCTTAGCGTTGGTTTTCCAAAATCTCGTTGGTCTTTCGCTCCCGTAGAGCTCCCAGCGTACGAGCATGTCTTTTTATCTGGCGACGACTTGTACGGCTTCGGTTAACCGAAGCGGTGCACCACCGATGGAGTTCTGCCCACCGTAAGCCGATTCTCATCGCAACGACACCAACGCTGGACGGGTCCATGCCCGGATAAGATTTCGCCTCGCACGTTTTGCCTGCGGCTAAGGTCCCGATCGCCTTCCTGGTTAGCGATCTTAGCCACAATGGTCAGCACTTGCCCGCACACGTCTTTTTTATCCATGCTACGTCCTTTCGCACGTGTCCGGAGCAATGCACCACCAACGGAGTTCGCCCACCGTAAGCCGATTCTCATCGCAACGGGCACTCTAGCGTCGGTTCGCGATTCGCCGAGGTGACACTAACGCCATCGGGACGACACGGAAAAATTATGTCTTGTGCGGGTAGGTCGTCCTTGTCGTGTTTTCCAAACCTCGCTTTGCTCTTCTCAGAGTCTGTTCTTGCTCTCTTTTTTTCTTGCTGGCTCGTTTCTTGTTTGTCTTCTGCAGGAAATACAGGAATGGGGAACGTCAGACTCCGGTGATGGTCGTGGCGAGGTTCCATGCTTCCCCACCAAAACCGATGTCTGCATCCCTCTCTTCCTGGGTACGCTCCGCGCGTGCCCGGGGACTGATTCACTACACCCGCGTATGATTTCTCGCCTTTGCCCGGCACTGACCTTCACAGTTCGACTAAGTCAAGGTATTGCACCACCAACGGAGTCCTGCCCATCGTAAACCGATTCTCATCGCAACGGGCATGCCCACCGTAAGCCGATTCTCATCGCAACGGGCACTCCAAGCGTCGGTTCTGCACTTGTCAAGACAACGCTAACACTGTCGCAAGGAATACGTCATGGGTAAAGCGTTGATTTCACACGTTCTCTTGCGGCTCTGACTGCATCGGGTTGTGATTCACCTCGCACCGGACAGTTCTTCGTCCGGAGCGCGCATCTGGTCCCCGCGATGAGCTCCGTGCTCGGGGGCTGGATCACTTCGCCGACCGGCGCTCTTCGCCGGGCGCTGGCTCCTACCGGTGCGTCTTCGCTGGTCGCACTTTCTGGTTCCTTTAACGAGCTCCGTGCTCGGAGACTAGATCTCCTTACTTGGTTCCTTTGGCGAGCTCTACGCTCGGGGACTGGGTCACCTTCCCTCTCGTATGCAGTGTCTGCTCCTGACACACGATCTACGTCTAGGGGCACATCACCTTCGCTCCTGAGCACGACATTCGCTCAAGAGCGCAATCTCTATTTTCTCGGACAAGCTCTAGCCCGAGAGGTGGTTCGCCTATCTTTTCCTAGGTATCTGAATGCCTGGATGCAGCAGCACGAGTCCGTCTCGCGACTTGCTATGTTCATTCTCCCGGAAGATCTGATCTTACCGGATGCGGTGGTACGTTCTTCACTACTAAGAATCCAATCCCTCCTTGATGACGTTCAGCTTCAAGAAGATGATTCACCTCACTTCTTCCGATTTCTGTATCGAGGGCTGGGTACTCTGCTCGGACAGATGTCGTTCCCTGTTCGACGCAACAGAGTTGCTCGGCACCGGACAGGTTTGTTCGGTTGAACCATAACCTGTTCGGTCGCCTGTTGCACGTCTTTGTAGCAGGAAAAATACCCTCTTCGTGACTTAGAGTCTCAAGAGGAAGACCCCACTCTAGTGAGTCCTTCCACTTGAGTCTCGGGGGCTAGCTGTCGGGGATAAAATCACGGCCCATTGCCAAGGCCCACTCCCTGACGGCCCATTCGAACAGCCTACTAGGGCCCAGCTCCCTAGAAGGTTCTATCAGGCCCATGTGCATCCTGCCGAACAGCTTCCTGGCTGGCACGGTGCGTAACGGTTTAGGATTCGTGTTTGAGTCCGACTCGAACAGAGTTCTGCACGGCTACGTGAAGACCCGGACGTGGTTTCCCGGATTGGAATAAAAGTCGTGATCCCTAAGAATTGGAGTTTACCTTATCTACCGTGAGGCGTATTTGGCACGTCGAGTTCGTTACGAACTCGTAGTTAGCCCGGCCCGATATTCCCTCGGTAGGTCGGTTTGCACAGCACTATATAAACAGAGCCCCTACGGCATGTTGAGGGGCCAATCGAACATCGAGTTTACGTCTTAGCATCTTATAGACACCTGATCTTCGCTTGTACACACATAATCTCGCCGAGACTTGTTCGTCTCGCCGAGCCACCTCTAGTAATCATCTCTGATATATAAGAAAGGCTGGACGTAGGGCTATTATCTCCTTGAGAGGCCTGAACCAGGATAAAAACCCCTGTCTCCTGTTCGTTGCTGTTCGTGGTTGTTCGGCGTGTCTCCTATCTCACTTTTAAAGAACCTTAGCGACTTGAGATCGTTATCTCAACCGTCGACACTTGCATATTTTATTTTTTAATATATTTGTTATTTATGTGATTGGATTGGCACATCACTAGGTACGTGGCAAAAACAACATCTATAACCAGCTTAGGATGTTATATGCTTCGGTTTTGAATAGTTGTAGACTACACTACTTGGTTTCATGGTTTAGGGGGTTAAGTAGACGGAGCGTGATAGTTCATGGTGCAAAATATAATTTTCTATTTAATATGATCTTTAAAACTGATTCACTTTGTTATATTATTTTTTAAGAGCTTTTAAAGGTGGCTACATGGTAGAGAAAAGCAAGACTTCACAGAATGCAAAGTGTTTAGTTTTCCACGCAATGTTCTAAGTGGTTGAGCCGAATGAATAAGCAGATTGAGCTGAAGTTAGTTGTGTGTGCTGAATGGGTAAGCCGACCGAAATGCAGCAAACTCTTCCCACTTGTATCGAGAACCACAACTTTGTTCAGATGAACAAGTCCATTTTAGGTATCTAAACTATAACAAATGTCTACAAAACCCCCTAAACTATGATTTGCTCTAATCTTTTTTATATATATGAACTTTCAAAACAAGGTCAAAACTAAACACAAGGTGGCTTCGCCTAGTGGTTTTACTGACATGGTTGTCATGTCGAGGCGGTTTTGCTAACGTGGCTGTAACCACGCGGCAGACACGTCAGCAAAACAACTAGGGAAAATCATCTTGTGGTGTGTTTCAAACTAGTTTGTAAGTTTAGATATTAAAAGTAGACGAATGCCTTGTTCTTTTTAGTTGAAAGTTGTTGAATCTTATATTACGAAAAAGTGCGATCCTTGAGAGAAGTCTTATAGTGTCAAAAAAATTCCGAAGAAGTATTTTAGGAACTCAAATAAGAACAATTTAAAACCACATAAAAATAATTACAAAATATTATATTGTTTGACTTGTACAAAAATATCAAGCTAAATTTAATATTACCTAAAAAGAACAAGGCCCAAATCATATTTTGACCTTGTTTGTTTCAGCTGGAAGTTTGTGAAAACTTTAATCTGAAAAAGTTGTGTCCCCTCGAAAGACGTCTTAAAGTTCAAAAATATCAAAAAAGTATTTTACGAATTATGAAAAGAACTATTTAAAACCACACAACAATGACTACAAACTATTACATGATTTGGCTTATACAAAAACAAATTTTAATTTAATTTGATTTAACCTGAAACAAACAAATTCTTTGTCAAATTCTCTAGAGAATTAGTTGAAATATTTAAAATAGAATTCGCCCTTTTTCAGATTACCAAATATTCATGCAATCATGCTTGCTTATGGGAATGTCACGCGCACTACCATCTACACCCTCTCCAAACCACTGACACCTGTGGACCCACGGAACCATTCCACTACCCTTGCCTCCACATGTCAGTAGAACAGCCTACTCCACACACCGGTTAGCATCGAATCCCCCGGTTTTGCGTGCATCCAATTGAGCGGGAGATTTTCAAATTCGAAACCCTCCCCAGACACGTCTCGGCGTCTCCTTCCCCAACAAGACTCCGCTCCTGGTCCTCACCCGCGGCGGCGTCCAGAACCTCAAGCTCTTCCAAACCTTCGAATCCCCGGCGCTCCCCGTACGGCAGCGGGCGGAGACGCGGGAGCCGGAACCGCCGGGAGGAGGATGGCGTGGGATCTCGCCGGATTTCGCTGATCTCTGGCCGGGCGGTTGGTTTGGAGGGCGGGGTGCGGGGTGGGGGGGAGGGGGGGGGGATGGATCTCGCGGCGATGAAGCGGCGGGAGATGCAGGCGCTCTGCAAGCGCCACGGCCTCCCCGCTGGCGGCTCTAACGCCGACCTCGCCGCCCGCCTCGCCGCCGAGCTCTTGGTACGGACGCCCGCGCCTGTGTTCCTTCTCGCCCCGATTCATTCTGGCGCGGAAAATGCTTGTGTTGTGTGGATCGTGCATTTGAATTGCTGTTTTTTTCGTGGGAACCGGAGGTGTCGACTGATCATTGGTGTTGCCGTTCTGGTTTGGTTGCTTGATTTTGCAGGGGAGCGGTGGCGTGGAGGAGAAGGTGGTCGGGGTGGTGGTGGGGAAGGGGTGCTTCAAGCGGACGAGCGGTGGTGCCAGCGGCGGGAGCTCCGGTGCGGCCAAGAAGGTGACCTTTGTGCTGGAGGATGAGGCAGGCTCGGTGAGGCCGAGGGGAAGAAGCCGGAAGGCCCGGGTGGTATGTTCGCCTGTTGTTGCCAAGACGAGGGGGAGGCGGAAGGCCGAGGAGACGCTCCCTGCCGCAGAAGTAATCGGAGGGCGGCGTCATAGGAAGGGTTTCCGAGTGGGCGGTGACTCGGCTGAGGAAGTTGTTGCTGGAGAGGTGGCCGTGGATGCTCCGGCGAGGAGGTCCAGGCGGATTGCGGTGAACTCTGGTGCTGGTGATGTAGTTGAGAGCTTTGCTGAAGTTGAGTATTTGAATGATTCTGCAAATGCTGATGGACAAGTGGTGGAAATAGGCAAAGTAGTTGAGAAGAAGCAGAGGCGAAATGCCAGGGAGAGCTCTGAGGATAATGTTCTCTGTACCGACATTTTACAAGCCGGAGTTTCCCGTAGAAGCAGAAGGTTGAGTTGTCTCCTGTCGGCAACCGCTGTTGTGTGCTACCCTGCTGTTGAGAAGAAGGGAGAACGGAGGAAGACTGGAGAGGACAAGGAACAAAGGTGTGTTGAGGAGCAGCCTGCTGATGCGCAAGATTTGGGTAGAACGACGAGGTCTGGATTGTTGGTTGTTGCGAAAGCACCAGTTTTTGTTGAGAGCAAGAGAGACAGGAGGAATGTGCAAGAGGAACCTGCTGTGCAGGAGGCTGCTAAGGTGGAAATATTTGGAAGGACCACAAGATCAAGCTCAGCAGCAGCTGTTGTGATGTCTCCTATTGTTGGTATGAACAAGAGGAGGAGAAAGACAAAAGATGTGCTCTCGGATGGAGAGCTGCCTACAGTCTCAGAGGTGCCTATAAATGATGCTCCTAATACCTGGACCTTGAGAAAGAGATATGTTCAGGTCAAGGGCCTCATGCTGGAGGAAGCTCAGATTGGCAAGAAGCTGGAAAATAGTAGGCAAACAAGTAGGAGAGGTACTCGCAGACATCAACAGCTTGCATCTTCTGTAGAGAATGATGGCGAAGAACTGGTTGTTGCTCCCCCACTGAGGCGATCTAGGCGAAACCATTCCACAGGCAATGAATTGTTGTTAAACAATAATACAACCTCAGAAACAAACAACTGCAGTAGAGCAGCAATGGAGGCCAATGACTTCAAGATAACTCGGCCGCTGACAGGCAATACTGCCAAGGAAAGCGTAGAAGATGTCGCCAAAGAAGACAAACATTTGGGTTTAACAAAGAGGAACACGAGGAACTGCAGAGCAAAAGTAACTACAAATACTGATGAGGATCCTAATAGCTGGAGTAAGTCTTCAGATATGGAGACGAAACCAGCAGAGAGTGAACCTCTGAGAAGATCGAGGCGGAAATCTATTGCTCCTGGGTGTCAGGAGTTTGATAATGTTGAGGGTGACGACGTGGAGAAGGAAATAAAAGCAAAGAAACATGTCAGACGATCAACACGGAAATCTGTTGTCCCAGCTCTGCTTGAGAAAGAGAAGGGTGAAGATATGGTGAAGCAACTGACAATGAAGGAACCTGTCAGACGATCAACACAGAAATCTGTGGTCCCAATTATGCTTGAGAAAGAGAAGGGCGAAGATATAGTGAAGCAGCCTACAGTGATTAAATCCGTGAGACGATCAAGTCGGAAATCTGTTGCCCCAATTATGCAGAAAGTGAAGGGTGAAGACGTGGTGATCCAACCAGCAGTGAAGGAACCTGTCAGGCGATCAACACGGAAATCTGTTGCCCCAGTTATGCATGAAAAAGAGAAGGGTCATACGGTGATGCAACCAGCAGTGAAGGAACCTGTTAGGCGATCACGGAAATCTGTTGCCCCAGTTATGCTTGAAAAAGGGAAGGGTGAAGAAGTGGTGATGCAACCAGCTGTGAAGGAACCTTCCAGGCAATCAACACGAAAATATATTGTCCCAGTTATGCTTGAGAAAGAGAGGAAGGGTATGCCTGTAGAAAAGAAGTTAGAATTTCATGTAAGAGAAACACATGAATCTGTTGCTCCTAATGCTTCTGATAAGAACACAACTCACAGTGAAATGAACAGAATGAAAAAGTCAAGGGTTCATACAATAGTCCAATTTGTAACACAACCTGAGGAAGTGAATGCATTAGAAAATGCACTGCAGGTACAAGTAACTATGGACTCGGTGCAGAACGATGAGGCTGTACAACAGCCAACACACAAATGTTTGAAGCATAATTTATCTGGTGATGATGCATATTCTGTTGAAGACTGCTGCCTATCGCATGCCAGAGTTGAAGGCGGTTCGAAGTTGAGAAAACGCAAGAGAGATTCAACGGAGCTGTCAATTTCATCCAGTAACTCCTTGTATGCAGAGGTTTTTGATGGGCAGAAATCATGGAAGCAGCAGAAGGCACAAACTCCAATGAAAAAGGACAACATAGAGGATACTCATGAGAAGGTAGCAATATCACAGCAGCAATCAAAGCCCACTACTTCAAAGGGAAGGCCTGCAAAGAGGAGAAGAACATCTTCTTTGCAAGGGGTTATGTCTGTTGAAGAGCCAAACGAGGATGGTATGGTTGGATATTGTGAAGATGGAGTTACTGATGGATATTGTGATGAGCCCAGTAGCAACATTCGAGAAATTAGTCAGGATAACACAGCAGGAGAAGAGTTCCCTCTAGCACCATTGCTTGGGACATTACCTGAAGAGATTTGCATAGTGCAGAGTGTGAATGAGGACATACATGAGTCAGAATTTTGTGGTTTGTACAAAAGGGGTCATGATCCAGAAATTTGCTACTCGGGTGCAATAGAAAGTACATATCAGTGTGAACAAGCTCAGGAACACACTGACTTTAAAAATGGAAATAGTTATTTATCTGAAGTAAGATTTGGGGGCTTGGATCAATCAAGTATGGCAGAACCAGTTCCTCATGTTGGTATTCCTTCAGAGAACGATGCATTATTGGATCAGGGCATGGTTAACACTGGCGCTGTCTTGCAAACTATGAATGATGATTCCTCGGAAAATGGTTTGGGAGATTTATATACATCAGCAGGTATTTCACTAGAAACTAGATCAATGACCGCTGCATCCACTTTTGAGGATGAAGCACCACAATCTGAAATCATTAGTGGCAATAGCATGAATAGCACTGTCGATATTCAAGACGTGGGTGTTGCTTTGCCAGAAGAACTTGGGGCATCAAATGAGTTGCAAATTAAAAACAGCGAAGCTCCATATGTGTGTGACGACGAAAATTTGAAAAACGACTCTTGTGTTTGGGACGGTGCTAACTGCATCGATGTTAGGAGTGTGGAGGGTATTGAAAATGGGGATATTGTCTTCTCTCATAAAGGTCTTCAAGCTTTTAAATCCATAGCTGTTGCAGAAGAATTTCCATCTTGCACCGTGGCTGGTGTTTTCAAGGGTGATACACTACCGAAGGACTTTGATGGTATTGACATGAAGAACAATGTTGTCTCCTTATCTTCAGTTGATACCAGTTCATCTGGAAACGAATCTGAGGGGCGGTCAACCGAATCTCTTTCGTTAAATCCGGACTATTTTCCTACTGTTAATGCTGAGATAGTAAAACAATGTGATGAAGGTAATCTTTCTTGTTCTTTTCCTTGAATTCTATCGAGTTTTTTTTTTGAGGGAAATCCTATTAAATTAATTGCGGATGATTTGCAAATAGGGAGTGCTAATGTACATCCTATTTACAAGCTAGGTTGTGTCGTGGAAACAATTTCACAGGTTTTTTGTAACGATTATGACACCCCTGTAACAGTCATTGAATATGAACTTGCTTGCAAAAAAGATATTCAAGGCGTAAGCACAGATGGTATTAAAAAATCTATATTGATAAGATTTAGCCATGAAGATATCTATTTATTATTGAAAAATCTATATTAATTTATTACCTGTGTTATGTTGCTATGTTCATCCTTCATAGGTTTTTGTAATGCTATAAAGTTAATTCTGTCTGTTACAGCCAAACGGCACCAGTCGCATTGTGACCGAACTGTTAGTAATAGCTCCTCAATCTTCTATAGAAGTTTGGGGACTGGTAGATATCTACTTCACTGAGTTTTGGTACTTTTGTAGTTTTCTTTAGTTACTACAGTTGTTGCCAGATTGTTGATATCCTGAACTAAGACAGCCCTTGCAAAAAATTCTAGATGTTGTGCCAATTGATATAACTATTGGAGATCATGATGAATAATGTTCAACAAACTTAGTGGGGAACTAAACACAAATGAATTGGCAGAAGTGAGCTTGGCTGACATCATACATGCTGTTCTCAACACCAAAGATAAGCAATATGATCGCAATAATGCACCTAGAAACATGATTGTAGCATCTACAGAGGCTGGTAAAGGTATGACAGCATCAGCCTCATTGCCATGATTTGTTACTGTTTGCAAGATGATTATCAAAGTTGCAACATTAACACTATGCTCTATCTTATTAGCATATTTAAACAAGCAAGTTAATGCATGCTAATGTGCAGATATGTGTCTGCAATCCTTTACCATTGTACCCTATCCATTTTTTTTTGCCCTTCAGCTAGACAACTAGTCAACCACTAGCCCATTATGCATTTAATTCTAATATATATTATTTTGTATTTTTAACACAGCTTCTAGTTCAGGTGTAAATTCCTACCAATGTGTTTTACCTACTTAACATGATGAATCTGATCAGTAACCTTTCAATTTTAATATCATCATAACGTTGCATAGCTTCTGAACCTGCATTGATCCTTATCTAACTATATAAGAAAATAAATCAAAATTTTACTGTAATACAGTTGCTGAAAAAGACATTGAAGATGCTGACACAGGGAAGTGTAGGAATGATAAAAAGAACAGCTCTCTTTCTACAACATTGCATGTTGAAGGTCCTACCGAGAATGAAAGTATATTTCCAATACCGAGTGATGTTGAGAGATGCTTTGATGGAAGCCAGTCATCATTTGGTTTGAAGTTTCTATTTGCTGAAGAGGACAAAGAAATACGTCTGATGAATAATGATAATAGTGTTGTAAAAGTTGACGGTGGAAACAAGTTAATTGACTGCAAATCCACTAGTTTCTATCTGGAATCAGATTGCAGTCTTGAGGATGAGCTCGTGCTACCTATTGGAGGTGATGATAAGAAACTAGATGTGGAGCAGGGTGTTGCACAAGAAGGTATGAATCCACCATACAGGTTTTAGAAAATAATTGACCAGTTGTAGCTTCTTTTAATATTAGAAAATAACTTAATCGTTGATCAATAATGTGTCAGACACCCTTGAGAAGACTTCACCAGATTCGGCAACACCAGAGTATAAACATGACTGTGCTTTATCTAAGGAGGCAGCATTGTACTTGATGCAGAAGGAGAGATGTTCATCAAGTGTTGAACAATCGCCATTCGGTCTTCAGTCTCTTTTCTGGCAGGAAAGCATAAAAGGATCCTTGGAACATGGTACCCTTGCTTTTGCAAGAGTTTGTGCCGAAAATGAAGTTGATGAACCAAATGAGTGCTATGTAGAATACAACGTTCAAAAAACTTCTATGTCACAACCTGTTTCAAACCATGACAATCGATTAATTTCAAAACGTGAAGATTGCATGTTTTCTCCGCAGCAAGATAAGGAAAAAGACGGTAAAGACTACTTTTTAGTTTTCTTTATTCTAATTTCTTGCAACATGTTTATCTAAAAAAACTTGCAGCATATAGATTATGGTTGTCTTTCAATGCTGCCTATATAAACTGACTAGTTTTGTATTTCTTAGGATCACCAAACTCTAGCCATAAAGAACAGGTTCTGTCTGGTCAGTTAGGTTTGTTGGCGGCTGCAAATTGCATGGAGGAGTAAGTGTTTTTTTTGTGGAAATGTAAAAGGCACATATTTTTTGGAAATGTGTTTTATTGATTTAAGATGGTAATTCCAATTCACAGGGAGACTAATTCTGTGGAAGTGGTCCATGAGGATGAAGTAAATAGCGGACCTGTGCATTCTACCGATATGAATTCTTCATATCAAAAACCAGATTCAAATTGTCTTGGTAAGACAAGCCCTTCTAGTGATTCACTTACTCTTTAACTATGTAGTTTTCATACCATTATTGCTTGTTTGTTGTCAAATATTATTTGTAACTTGCTTCCTCATGCATTGACTGTTAACAAACTATATTTTTGTCGACTACTGCAGCTGAGCATGCTTCTTGTATTAGTGATGCTGTACTGAGCATCTCACAGATTGTTCCTCCCAATGACAATGATGAAGTAAATTGGAGTTCTAGTCAATTTCAATCAGAATCAACTGTTCTCTTGGATAAACCGTTTGGGTGTTCCAGAACTGAAGAGCTTCATCAGAGCCTCAAAGAGCAGTGCAACATGCACAAGGATGGCCAAATTGCTTGCGGGGCTTGCACGAGTGCCGTGATTGAAGTTGCAGCTGCTAAAGGCTTAGAAAGTGGAGTTACTTTGCTCCGAGCCGAACAACAATCAAATTTTCAAGATAAGCAGATTAGCACCAAGCTGGAGGGCACAGAAGCAATGGAATATGGCCTTGGCTGCGATGAAGATGCTAGTGACATTTTGGAGCTTGGATCTGCCACGAACAGGGTTTGGAAAAAAACACAATTCGATTCCATTCCACAAAAAAATTCTTCTGTGGATCATTACCAACAACAGGAGCATGTAGTTGACTTTTCAGTAGAAAGATCTAAAGAATCTGTTCAGGATTTGGAGGATAGTGTCTCAAGAGCAGGTCAGTAACTCGATAATATTTATAACTCCATACTTGCATTCCTTTCTTGACCTGTTTTATTATTGCTTTTGAAATAATGCATGTAGCCCTGTTTGTTCAGATAGCGTGCCAGGCACTTCTATGAAGCCTTCATTTGATTTAGCTACTCTGGATTGTGTATATGATGGGTCTATGTCTGATGAAGCATTAGTTTCATTAAAAAAGAATGATACTGGAAGATGTTCATCAAATATCGAACAATCATCATTTGGAGTAGAATTTCTGTTCACACAGGAAAGCATGAAAGTATCCCGATTTGGCACAGATGACGCTCTTGCGTTTTCAAGGGTTGAAAACAGGGTAGATGAATTAGATATCTGGCATTTTGAATGTCCACTTGAAAAAATTGTATTGTCAGAACATGTTTCATATCAAGGTTCAGATGAAGATTTAAGCAGGGTTAACAAAAATGGTGGTTGCAACTTATCATCCCAGCAAGATAGTATATATGAAGGTATCGTTAGTTTTTTTACAGACTTGTAACATAAAATATTGTATTCGTACTGTCCCTGGGCTGAATCTTTCTGTGCAATACAAGAACTGAAAGATAATGTGTTTCTTTGGATTTTCAGAGTCCAGCCTTGAAAAAGATCAGGTTTCATATGCCCAATTGAATTCACCAGAATATGTCAATCATGGAAAGAGGTAATACTATTTTGAGTTTTCACTTTTCAAAGTACATATATGATCAATTATATGCGGTCATTATTTTAAAAAGGGAATTTTCAATTTACAGGGAGATTGTTGGTGAGGAGGTGGTCTGCAAGCAGAAAGAGAAAAGGGGGTTACTGCCACCTTCAGCTATTGATACCGCCCATGAAAAATTACATGTGGATGAACCTGGTAAGCCTCAGTTGGTAGCCTTTGCATCTTTAATTCAGGGAAAAGTGTATCATTTGCTTGTCAGATCACAGTAATGTTGTTCTATCTGTCGCTAGCCTTTTTTTAGCAAAATCCTTAGCCTAATCTGTACCTCTCTTGATGCAGTTGAGCATCCTTTCGGTGTTAGTGTAACTGGATACTGCAGTTCACAAAGCACCCCTATTTGTGATGAAGTACATCGGAGTTTGAATTCTTCACAGTTGGAATCACTGTATGCATTGGGTAATCTTCAAGCATTTTCCAGTACTGAGGAGCTTCTGCAGGATCATAAAGAGGAATGCAATGAACACATTAAAGACCAAATCACTGGAGATATCTCTAGAAGTGGCAAACCCGAACTTGCCGTGACACTGCTCCCGGTTGCTGAGACATCAGTATTGCCAGATGAGCAGCGTGACACTAAGCTGGAGGGCAAAGAAACTGTGGAACAGACAGTTAGCAGCAATAATGACACTGCCGGTATTTCTGATACTGGACCTGTGCAGAACAAGAATTTATCATGCTTGCCCAAAGACTCACATATGGATCCTTGCCAGCACCTTACAAATTACCAATCTGCACCTAAATTTGTGGAGGAATCTGCAATTTGCCCTGACGACAGTGTTTGCATGGCTTCTTTACATAAACAGGAACAACAAGGGGAACCATGTGCTCCAAAATCTCCCAAAGAATCCACAATGTATCTGGATGGTAGTGTTCGTATGGGTTGTTCACATTTGCAGGAGCTTCCAAGGGACCCATCTGCATCTAAATTTCTTGTAGAATCTGCAATTTGTCAAGGTGACAGGGTTCATGTGAATTGTTTACATCTACATGACGTCCAAAGGGATCCATCTGCACCTAAATCATCCAAAGAATATGCAATTTTTCAGGATGACTGTTTTCATATGGATAGTATCCATGAACAGGAGTTACAAGAGCTCCCAAGTGACCTATCTACACCTAAATCTCCTGAAGAATCTGCAATATGTCAGGATAACAGTATCCATATGGGTAATATCCATGAACAGGATCATCCAAGTGACCTATCTGCACCTAAATCACCAAAAGAATCTGCAATTTTTCAGGATGGTAATGTTCATATGGATAGTATCCATGAACAGGAGTTACAGGAGCACCCAAGTGACCCATCTGCACCTAAATCTCTTGAAGAATCTGCAAAATGTCAGGATGACACTGTCCATATGGATTGCATACATGAACAGGAGCATCCAAGTGACCTATCTGCACCTAAATCTCCTGAAGAATCTGCCATTCATCGTGATGACAACGTTTCAGGATCAGCTGGTCAGTATCACCATTCATAAAGATTCACTTGCCTATATTTCTTTGACACAAAAATTTCAGCCCCGAGCTCGACTCCACTCTTTCACCAGGAACCTGCCAAAGTAGCAGGCGAAGGCGCATCGACAAGATCAGCACCAAGCTGCTGGGCTTCGAGATCTCCAGCGCAGCCAAAAGAAGCTACGTTGGTATGGACGCCCCCACGACGAGGCAGGCCACGCCTGCATCAGCCTTGCTCAGGAACAGCGAGAATGTGCCTGCAGCCAAGGCAGAGCACCCCGTGAAGCCGAACGCCGATCGCTCCGCCGCGCACAAGTCGAAGAGGCGAGCGCTGCAGCCCATCGGCGGCAGGCCGCAGTAGTTCTTGGCCGACAACCCTGCTCCGTCTCTCTCTCTCTCTCTCTCCAACCTTTTGGTTTTTTCTTAGAGGTTCAACCTTTTGTTGAAAGAAGAGGAGTATGTCTGACAGGAAACCATTGATACATTCTGTTACCAGTTACCACTGGGCTGCTGTTTCAGGATTCAGATGCTACTGCTGTGTAGTGTGTACTGTGTAGTGACTGCTGATTTGATTAGTAAAATTATTGTATCTAGCTATGTATCTAGCTGTGTAGCTCGTGACGAGTGACTTGATTATTTATTGTTAATGGAAGTGTGTTTTGCTGAGCTTAATTGCCTGGATACTCCGCCTAATATTTGTTCTTGAGAACCTGCACACATAGCTTTTCATCTATGCAAGACATGTTGATGAGATTTTTACCCCTCTAATGCTTGCCGTCCTTGCCTGCTGGGATTAATGGGCGACCCCTCAAGCTGAGCTGCACATTAAAGTAATGCTTGATTTCTATCAATTATTGATCCCCACTTGATTCAGGATCTATATTTTCTTTGGATCGGGAAAGTCACTTTTAATCGTTTGTTAAAAAAAAGTCACTTTTGATCGCATCAAGAACAAATCATGACAAATTATCTGCCCCTCCTTTTGTGATTGATAGCTTGGAAGAATATTTGGGCCTCATTTTCAAGTCACGATTAGGGAAAATGCATACTAGATTGATTGATTATTGCCGGGGAATTTCTACCCACGCATTGTCAACTTGGTGTTTTTTAATAGAAAATCACTCTAACCTTGTAAATTTGCAACCAATTTCATATAGCCTCTCAATCTTTAACTTAATTTCTCAGCATCCTAAATTTGTCTCCGTTCACATGACGGTGGGTTACATCCTAAATGTCCGCTAAACGCCGACGTGGATGCCATGCTACTGTTAGCTACTGAGATGGCTAGCAACATATAAAATTAACGTGAAAATATAAGATGTCAGTAATAGTTGATGCCACAAAACGTGGTGGCCTCCATATTATATTCTACTCACTCCTCTCTCCCTCCCTTCCTCTATCAACACTTCTATCCTTGATAATCCCTGATAGCCATTTCTCCAATTTTCTTCCCCTTCAGTGGCTGCCTGAGCACCCTCTCCTCCATGACCCAGTGTCTACCCAAGCCCTCCCCGACCTCGCCACACCACTTCAGTCGCGTAGCCTCCTTTCCCCTCCCCGACCTCGCCACACCACTTCACTCGCGCAGCCTCCTTTTCGACCTCATGTCGCTCACTCCTTGACCTCGCGCAGCCAATTCAGTCTCACCCTGATGTGCGCACTCTTCCCTGACGTGCACCCTTGACGCCGCGCCCTGATGCGTGCGCCTCCCGAGCCTTCCCTTCCTGACCTCCTCCTCCCTATCACTGTCCGTGGCGGCCTCGTAGTATGGGAACAAATGACGATATGGCCGAGCCGACCTTGGCTAGTGGCGGTGAAGAGAGAGGAAGCTGGAAGGGGACTTACACCACCCTTTCTAGTGTGATATAACCGAGATATATAAAAAGGAAAACTTTTCTAGAATTCATTTCTCATATCTGTCATAATGCACAATGTTGAAATATTCTTTGTCATTTTTTATCTAGTTTCAACATGAAAACCATTTGCATGAATATCTTTAAAACTTAAGAGAGACATGGTGGATTCCAGATATAACATAACTTCTTCAATTGACAGTGTAGTGCTATTTGGCAAGATAACGGCGGCTCGGCCAATGCCTACACAAATCGTTGCCTGCCATAGTGGTAAACTGGTAATGATACTAATGTTCTTTACAATCAATAGAGAATCTTTAGTCTTTCTTAAGATGTTATTAGTTGTACCACTGTCAACAATGCATATTTCCTCCGTAATATGGCTCAATAATAGTAATTAGGCATTCAATTTGAGCATTCTGAAATATATTTAAAATAAAGTGTCGGCGTTTCTCAGTTGACAGGTTTTCCAAGAACCACTCCGGTTGTTCGGCAGTGGTGGTGTGCGTAGATTGCTCACTCTCTCTTCTCTCTCCCGCAAGAATGCAAGAACATACACCAAGTTTACCCAAGTTCAGGCCCATGATTGGGAAATAGCCCTAGTCCTGCTCAGACTCCTTGCAATGTGAGTACTGGCTACTTTCAGGTGCTTGATCCGGAAAAGATCAATCCTACCCTTAGCAGATGCACCCCCAGCCCTTATACACCAGGGCTGGCGTGGGTCACAGAGTAATGAACAGTATACACTAAATGATCCACGCCACTGTAGCTGTCACATCACTGGTCGCACGTCGAAGTCACTGCTCTGTAGCGCCCTCGCAGTGTCTGTGGGATAAAAAGGAAGTGATAGGGCAGGTGCCTACCCCGCTGTCCTGTCACTGCATCTCGTCTCACACGCCTGTAGAAGCTCCTGCGTAGCTGACGCTATGGAGTGGCAGGGGTAATCATTTCGTCAGACCCCCGCCTACTCCGTCAAACCGGTTTTGTCGCATTAAATGCACCAGATCCGAGGCGATCTGCGCCCGTCCTTAGGAGGAAAGCTACATCTATCATTTGCTCCGCACCCTTTGACAGTGGGGCCCTACGCCCTCTAGTTGCTTGCGAGACCGACATGTGTACTAGGCGTCTGGCTTCGGATCCTGCTCGCTCACTTGCTCACCATCGTGCCATGAGACCAGATTGGCTGGGCCTACTCGCCGGGTCGACACGTAGCCTTTCCGCCCGGCGTTGGGGCCTGCTCGCCCGCTAAACTTTAATTGACCTGCTTACCTGGAACCAGACCTTGACCCGCTTGGGCTAGATGTTGCTGAATATGGGATACTCCCAGACGGACCATCGGTCCCACACGTCAGTTGCATGGGGTACACCCCTTTGTAGAATACACCGATATAAAGTGTATGGCTCATCACGAGAATTAAGGTTTTGCTCCTCTAGAGCTTGTGATGCTTCATTCATGCTAAGATTACAAATGTCTACTGGCAACCACTGAATACTAAAAGAATTCTAATGGTAATGCTGAACTGTTAATGTTGCTACCAATAAAATGCTTAGCGTTGACGCTAAATTGTTTAACGGACACTGCGAATAAGGCATTCACATTGTCTCAATTTTTTTGCTTTGCTTTGACGTCAACTTCTTTATTAGCCACCATAGGGGTAGTGACTGCGGGCACTAGGGGAGGCTGCTCATAGAGTTTCATCGCCTGCATATCCAATTCGAGGAGATCAGTCTCATCCCAAGAGCATTCTTCAATTACGATGTCGATACACGACTCATGCTTCTCATTTCCTTTCCTGCTGGCTTAGTATTCTGCAATCGCTTACTTAGATGATTTGTATATTTTAGAGCGATGTACCGTTCGTCACACTTAAAGGACATTTGGTTTTGCTAACCATACGACAAGCGTGTCGATTTCTCCTTGTTTTGTATACCAGGCTTCTTCTAGGTCTGCTTATCACCCTTATTGTCATCGTCCGTCTGTCTCTTACGATTGGGCTTCCCAACCTGGTATTTGCCGGATTAATTTCAACGGCCTTACCATGTCCCTGAGAACATAGTTCCTTCTTGAGAATGTTGGCATGAGATTTCTCAACTTGCATTATGTCAATGAGGCCACTATAGGTCTTATGTGCCACGGAATGGAAGTGAGGTGGGTCACCGGGGCGTGGTGCTCGGTGTGGATGGCTAGGGATGAAAATGGGTTGACCCTAGCGCCACCTTTGGTCCTCACTAGTTTATTTATTTATACTAAATAGATTAGTAATCAAGTTTTTAGTACAAACAAATTAACTAAAGTCCATCCATTTGCATCCCTCCGGATGGCCCGTTACAAATGCCGGGGGTGCGATGGTGTGGAAAGGTGGCATGCCTGCGATGCAGCGATATATGTCATGCGGGTTGGTGGTGATAGCCTGACGTGGGTTGACAGCGACAACACGGCCTCCTGGTGATTGCGCAACGAAGCGGAAGCCGGAGAGGCGGCGCTCTGTGGTGCGTGGCAGCCAGTTCGGCACACCTGCGGGTGTCAGCATCGGTTCAACCGATTTGGTTTGGCCGTGCGAGTTGGCAGACCAGGTTTAGATGCAAAAATCCCAACCTTCGTATATGTAAGATTCAATCTATTAGATGCAATGCCAAATTCTAGCAGATTCAATCTACAACACTTGTTGATAGAAAAATTCGCAAATTCGATGCAACGCGATACCTTCGAACTTGCATAAACGAAGTAGGGATACAGGGACTGCCACGTAAGGTAGATCGACAAGTCCTGACTGGACCTGCTGACATGATGTGGCAGATGTAGTACGTTCGTCAGTGATCAATCATCTGTAGTAGTCGTCCAACTTCCCATGCGTCTTATGGTTGTGGTCCTCCTACCGCTGAACTGGCTATTGAGAACATTGTGTTGATAACGCATTATGCAACCTTGCAACGGGGTATAGTCCAAGGCAAGAATTATACGCAAGTAGGAGGCATACAAATAACACAAAGACGTGGAGAGAAAAATACTCGCTCCGTTCTAAAATGTAAGGCGTGCATGCGTTTTAAAAAGTCAATGTTTAGAACGTTTGACTAATAATTATGCTAGGAACATATACGTTTAATGTTATGCATGTGATATACTTAGATTCGTATTTGAAAGTATTTTGATATGATGTTAATTTTGTAATTATTGATGATATAATATGAAAGAAATTAATTGTCAAAGTTTATGTTTGTTGATTGCATCAAAAAATTATATGCCATATATTTTAAAACGGAATGAGTATTCTTCTTCTCATGGCTTGTTTATATATAATTGATCAAAAACCTCTCTAACATATATAGTGCATATGCTAAGTTTTAGTTTGGCCCATTAATCGTAAGGGCCCCACGTCCTACCACACTCGCAGCCGGTCAGGGACGGGCTGGGCTTGCTGTGCCGGATGCGTAAAAGAACTATATTTGCCATGCTATCGAGCTACTGTTATGAATATTATCTTTTGCCATTACAAGGTAGACAAATAACATGCGTGAGTGTGTGTTCTTAAGCCTTGCCTCCCTCTCTGAAAACATGGTGAACGTAATTGAATCCGTGATTTCACTTGGGTCTAGCTACCTAACCCAAATTAGCATGTCGTTAAGCTGTCTCTTAAGTAAAACTTAATCGGTAGCAATCGTTTTCCTGCTTTATATCTTCGGGCAAAGGCATGATCTGAATGCCAGGCAAATTCGACCATGAGGGAGAAGATGTCGGCCACTCAAGCGCCACAAAGATGGAGCCTTCATCGCCGATGACATATCAAAGGCGATCCAAAATTAACTTTTAAGATATTTCTTGTTCGACCTTGGGAGTTGTGATCTGATTCTGGCCGACGGAGTTTGTCTGAGCTAGCTTTATGTTTATGGGTAATTTTCATACTGATTCTAATCTAATTTGATACCGTAAAAGCTAAATAGCTAGCTAGTTACGTTGAAGGGGCGATCTGTTTAAATGTGGCGTCCCTATGAATTGAAATGAGTTTGTTTTTTAGTAGAACGAACTAGCAGTCAGATGGCCCTCTTTCTTATGACAACTCTCCGTCGATCAGTTCTTCATGGTGCACAATGTTGACATTTTGTCATGGATTCATTTTTCTCTGCTCGAAAGCGAAATGTATGAGCATCTAGCCCACTAATCGAGTTCTTTGTAACGGAAAACATGTGAACAACGTCTACAAAATCTCAAACTTCAAAGAGTTTCGATCAAGAAACATCTCTGACCGAGATGCTTCTTTTTGAAACGCTGGCCCTCTCGTCCACCCTAGGTCAGGCGGGACTACCCACTGAGTTTAAGCATATAAATAAGTGGAGGAGAAAAAACTTACGAGGATTCCCCTAATAACTGCGAGCGAACTGGGAGCAACCTAGCTTGAGAATCGGGCGGTGCGCGCCGTCCGAATTGTAGTTTGAAGAGGCGTCCTCAGCGACAGACCGGGCCTAAGTCCCCTGGAAAGGGGCGCATGGGAGGGTGAGAGCCTCGTCCGGCCCGGACCCTGTCGCACCACGAGGCACCGTCAATGAGTCGGGTTGTTTGGGAATGCAGGCCAAATCGGGCTGTAAACTCCATCCAAGGCTAAATACAGGTGAGAAACCGATAGCAAACAAGTACCGAGATGCTTCTTTTTGAAACGCATGCCCTCGCGTCGCTCCCACGGCAGCTCAGGGGCGACCCAACTCTCAGCCCACCTCTCCCCAAACCATAGCGCCACCGGCGGTGGCGGCGACCGCCGCCACCCTTCTCTCCCTCTCGTCTTCTTCTCTCCTCCTTCCTCCCCTTCCTTCTATCTCTCTTGTTGGCCGGTGCCCTTGCGGGATGGTACCCTGCTTTTTAGGCGGCTTGGAGGCCAGATCTGGCGGCGAGGTGGCCGGATTCGGCGGTGGTGTGGTATGGGCCACGCGGGCGTCGGGCGCAACTGGCTTTGCTCGGCGGCGGCGGCCAGGTGGTGGCAGGCCAACAAGCATGGGCGCGGCATGGGCGACAGCGCGCTTTGGCTCGCTCAGCATGACGGCGGCAGAGAGGCACGGCCGGCCGGCGTCGGCGGCACGACCAGCTTATGCGCTGTGGCACGGCTGAGCTAGCGCAGGCGCCACGCCTGCCAAAGGCGGCGGCTCGGCGCGCCCTCTATCGGATCTGGTGACGCGCAGCGCGCGCCCATCAACCTCGCACGGTGGCGGCGCCCGACCTCCATCTTGGCACAACATGGCGGGGCGCCGTGGCGGCGTGCCTCGGCGCCGCTTAGATCGAGCACGACCGGCACCTCCTTCCTCCGGCCCTCGCCGCGGCAGCAGCTAGTCCCCTCCTCCAGCTTTGCGGCGGCGCCCGGTGACCCCCCACCGCACCCTACCCCCCGATCTGGTTGTGGGGGCGGCGATTATTCCCCCTCAGGCCCAAGACGGGCAGCGCCTGAGTCCGGTGGCGAGCGGCCCTTGACCCGTGGGTTGGCTTGCGGATGGCGCGCTCTCGGAGTCTACGGAAGTGAGCTAGTGGCCTGGCGGCTGGCAATGGAACTTGTTGGCGGCCGACGTCCTCCCCTTTGGGCCTGGGCATGGCAGAGGCTCCCCCTCTTCTCCTCTGGGCGCAGCGCCCGGCCTTCCCCTCCACGTGTGGCGTCAACGTGGCGCGTGCTTTCCTTCTTCGTTCGCACCTTCGCACGCAGTGGTAGAGCTTGACATCGACTTTCCCTCTTCTTTCTCCCTTCTTCCTTCTTCCCCTCCTCCTGGGCTTGTCTTGGCGGAGGCCGTCCGAGGGGACCGCTTTGTGTGAGGCCGGATTCGCGAGCGGGAGGCTAGGATCTGGCGGTGTGTTGGCTGAGTGGGTGTCCTCCAGAGTCGTGGGACCGGTGGCCTCGTAGCTATAATATTAATATTAAAAAATAAAGGTTAGGTAGCTGGGCCGGCCCGAGCCCAGGCCAGCCCAGGCGGCACCCCTGTTAAGGGGAAAAGAGAGAGATGGGGATCGGTCTCCCCATCCCCTCTCGATCTCTCTGCCCCTCTCTAGATCTCTCCCGTCTCTGTCTCGCTCTCTCTCCCTCTCACAGTTTCTCCTCCTTCACCAGCGCCACAACCTCCCACCCGCCTGGCTCATCACGGTCACTGTCTGTTGGAGCTCACTGCCCAGCCAGCCGCCGCCTCCCTCCCTTCACTGCCACAACCTCCCACCCGCCTGCAGGCTCGCCGCCGGTCACCGTCGTTGGGCGCCGCTAGCCAAGCAAGCTGCCAGCCGCCTCCCTCCCCACATCTTCCTCTCCTCGGCGCTGCTCCGCCTTGGCCGGAAGGAGGTGAGGGGAAGGGGGCGGGTTGAGGTGAAGGAGAGAGGAGGGGCCAGTGGGAGGAAGAAGAGGAAGGAGGAGAAGGGAGGGACGGTCGGGCTAGGGAGAAGAAGATTGGAGCTATGGTTTTGTGTGCCATGTTTTGGGGTAACAATTTCCTAACCTTTTGTTGTACTTTTATTGTTCTTTGGGTCGATTAGGCCCCGATCTACAAGTGCTAGCTATGATTTTGGTTATATGATAGATTGTGTTCTTGGGATGAACTATGCAGTGAGCTTCGGAAAGGTTTTGTGTCAAATCCGTTGGGATTTGGAGCTCGGTCCTATAACCAAGAACATGTGCAATGCTCTTAGCTTTCCGTAGAGTCCAAGAACATGAATTTTAGCTAAACAGTTTGGGAGTTATGGCCAAAACAGCGCTGCTGTCCGATGTTGGCCATGTCGTGCTTTTGGGGTTTCCTAAGGCTAGTATGCTAGGTTTTATCTTTACCGTTTAAGGGCCAATGGATAGTTCTATCTATCGCTCGAGTATGTGAGGCGGTGATTGACTGTTGTATGTGTATGACTATTGTAGGTGGAGTTGCTTCAGGGTCAGAGTCAGTGCTGTCGCAGCACCGCTCCACAACGCTTGATAACTAAGGCAAGTACATGATACGATGTGAAGGGTAAGGTGTGCTAGAACAAAATAATGTGCTATTTATGCTTTGCCCTATGAATGGTAGATTTATGATGATGAATGGATGCATGGATGATAACAATGGAATGAGGATGGTGAGGATAGCTTTATGCTGATTTATACCTTGCTTTTTATTGAGAATGATATTACAGTGTTGAATGAATGGATGACAAGAATGAGTTAGGGAATGTATTGATGAGTGGGGATAGGAATGATGACATGTTGATGAGAAATGATGGCTTACTCTGTTTGTGTTGCATACATTCATGAAAGCATGCATGCGAGCCAGGGCGGTGAGAAAGTCATATAGCTTGATCGGTGAGCCATGGGCCCGATCGATGGAAAAACTATATGACTAATCCGGCGTGCTCTTGATAAGACCTACAGAGATAGGCACCCCCACGGGATGGCGGGGAAGTCTCGCTACGGTGAGCACCTTCACGGGATGGAGTTAGAGCGATACATCGACGGATGTACGCTCAGATACCGGTGCGCGTAATGTCAAAGATCATGATGCATCACATCGTATTGCATTGCATTGAACAGTGTGTTGATATATTGGAGTAGTGATTAATGATTATGTTGGTAGTGCTTATATTCATGCTTAAACCTTACTATTATGTACTTTGCTGAGTCATGGACTCACACTTGCCCTTTTGTTGTTTTTAGGTGATGGTTGAAGTAGCACCTGCGGGGAAGGGTGTATGTCGACGGTTGAGATAACGATCTCAAGTCGCTAAGGTTCTTTAGAAGTGAGATAGGAGACACGCCGAACAACCACGAACAACAACGAATAGGAAACATGGGTTTTTATCCTGGTTCAGGCCTCTCGGGAGAGATAATAGCCCTACGTACAGCCTTTCTTATATATCACTGTCGACGGTTGAGATATCGATCTCAAGTCGCTAAGGTTCTTTAAGATTGAGATAGGAGACACGCCAAACAACGCTAACAAAGAACGCAACAGAGATGTGGATTTTTATCCCGGTTCAGCCTCTCGGGAGAGATAATAGCCCTACGTCCAGCCTTTCTTATATATCAGAGATGAATACAAGAGATGGCTCGGCGAGACGAACAAGTCTCGGCGAGATTATGGTGTACAGGAAGCAATAATGAGAAGATCAAGTGCCAGGAGCCCCTCTACACGCCGTAGGGGCCTTGTTTATATAGTGCAGAGCAAACCGACCCACCGAGGGAATATCGGGCCGGGCTAACCATGAGATCGCAACGAACTCATACATGCCAAATATATCCCGAGGCAGATAAGGCATACTCCTAGTCTTGAGGATCACGACTCCTAATCCAATCCGGGAAACCAACGTCCGGGTCTTCACGCAGCCGTGCAGAACTTCTTGTTCGAGTAAGACTCAAACACGAATCCTAGGCCGTTACGCACCGTGCCGACCAAGAGGCTATTCGGCAGGATGCACACGGGCCTGATAGAACCTTCCAGGGAGCTGGGCCCTAGTAGGCTGTTCGATTGGGCCGTCAGGGAGTGGGCCATAGCAATGGGCCGTGATCTAATCCCCGACAATCACAGATGATTACAAGAGGTGGCTCGGCGAGACGAACAAGTCTCGGCGAGATTATGGATGTACAAGCGAAAATCAGGTGTCTACGAGATGCTAATGCGTAAACCCGAAGTCAGATCAAGTCCCCTCTACATGCCGTAGGGGCCTTGTTTATATAGTGCAGAGCAAACCGACCTACCGAGGGATTATCGGGCCGGGCTAACTACGAGTACGTAACGAACTCGACATGCCAAATATATCCCGAGGTAGATAAGGCATACTCCTAGTCTTGGGGATCACGACGTCCGCTCCAATCCGGGAAATCAACGTCCAGGTCTTCACGTAGCCGTACAGAACTCCTGTTCGAGACGGACTCAAACACGATTCCTTGGCCGTTACGCACCATGCCAGCCAGGATGCTGTTCGGCAGGATGCATATGAGTCAGATAGAACCTTCCAGGACCGGGCCCCGGTAGGTCGCTCGACCGGGCCGCTGTGGAGTGGGCCATGGCAATGGGCCGTGATTTTATCCCCGACAGTGTAGTTCACACGTTGCTCATCACTCAAGCTAGTCAACTGAATACCTAATTAACGCGATGTATTGTCTTGGCGCTTGTACTTGGTCTAATAGCGTATATTAACCTTGCTTAGTATGGTTTGCTGATCTGGGCGGCTAATGCTCCTTGAATCGGGATGGTTGTCTCCTATTGAAGGTGGTGATGGCTTTTGACAAGTGGTAGCTTTGGTTCTTTTCTGATTAATGTATGTTGATTTATATTATATTCTGTTGTGAACTGCTTTGTTTGGAGGTCCCAATTGTAGGGCAAGTTCGGTCGAAATTTAGGATATTTAGTAGAGTTAGTAGCATCTCGGGCTCCTAGGAAGCCGGGGTGTTACAGTAGCTCGGCGGAGCTCGGCACCGGCTTCTTCTCCTTTTTCCCCTCACCCTTAGCCTGTCTCGGTGGAGGCCGCTTAGGGCGGCTCGCTTCTGTAGCTGACCGGAGCGGGCGGAGCTGGTGGGCTCCAGGGGCGTGTGCTCGACGTCTTCTTGGCTCCTCCCGTGGTGGCTTGGTGGGTCATCGCTCGTCCTCAGCGACACGTCGACCCCTGTTTCTACACTGGTCCTGTCCTCGTCCACCTTGCCCTTCCCTCCCTGCGAGGTGCTCGGTGGTGCAGGTTGGCGTCTTCCGGGTTAGTGATAGGGTTCAGCTTGTGCCGCCTGGGTGGCGCGGCGGCTGGTCTCTTTCACTTCCCGTGCGTTGGCCAACAGGCGTGGTGGCCCATTTCCGGCGGCTTTGGTTGGCGACCTTTTCTCCGTCAACGTCATCATTCTCTGCTTCTTGACCAGGTCTCGTCCTCGTCGTCTTGACCCTCCCTTTCTCCAAGGTGTCCAGTTGCATGGGAGGCGTTCGTTCGCGTTTTTCGGCTCTGCATCTTCGGCCGGCAACTCAGTTCTGCTTGTGTTTTCGACCTTCGGCGGCCTTTGCCTTCTGCGCTAGCAGGGCTGGTCTTAGGTGAAAGTCTCGCCTTTTTGGGCTGGTGCTGGCGTCACCTTTGGTGTCGTTTACTCGTTGGAGGCATCACCTGTTGGACCTTTCCCTGCTCTGGGTGAAAACCCTACCGGCTTTGCGACGGCAGCGGGTTCTCCCCGTCGCTATCTTGTTGGAGGCGTCGTGGTCGCCGTTTTGCGCTTTGGGTTTCCGCTGAGTCTGCTGCTTTAGGAGTCGTTTGTTGTTGTGTGAGTGTTGGTGGTGTTTTCCCTTCCCCCTCACCTGTATCTCTCTATTTGTTCGGCCTTTGGCCTAGGTGGCAAAGGTAGGGCTGCATTCCTTTCTCTCTCCCCTGTAGGCGGTATTTTGGCGGTGGCCGGAAGTGTGTCTAACTTTAATTGGGTTGAACGGAGTCTACGGTTGTCATTCTCGCTTGCATTTTACCTTTTTATTTTATTTTCTCCTGCTGATCAATTAAATAGGACGGCAGTTCTCCTGTCTCTTTAAAAAAAAAAAGAAACATCTCTGAAAACTCAAAACGTATGGTATATAATTTGACTACAATTTAAAGATGGGTCCAAGCCTTTCGAGTTTCGAGCAGTGGCTTTTGACTAAAAATTAATATCTTAGCTCGGAGAAATGAAGAGGCATATATACCACAGCCAGAGCGAGAGCGAGAGCGAGAGAGCTCAAATATCTCGAGGTCTTGACGCTCACCGGTGACATTGCCGATTGGTCCACTGGGGTGCCATTTCGCCGTCACATATATGCACAGAAAGCAAACACACACAAATCAATTAGCACCACGGCAGCTAGGCACGTGGTTGGATGATTAGCCGTGAATCCCTTCTGTCCCCAAGATTTTGATTTCGCATAGAACTGGCCAGTCATCATCATGATTCAGCACACATTTAATTTGCGATATGAAAACTGAAACAAATTTGCGCGCTAGGTAGGGGCATACGTCGAAGTAATAATCAATGCAGAAAAGCAGCAGTCTTTGTTTTTTTATATGTTTGGTAGGGGCTTACGTCGAAGTAATAATCAATGTGGAGAGGCAGTACTCCCTCCAATTTTTTTTATTAAACATGTAGTACGAATGATTTTGTTTAGAAATATAATATGTGCATGTGAATTTATTGGTTTTTGTCCATTCTTATTTTTTATACAATTCTCTAACACACATTATTAACTCCCTCATAAAATGTTTTCACTCATATTTTAAAGGCATGGGTAGCATGATCATTTCCTTTTGATCTCACAACTTCGTTAATCTATATGTCATATTCAAAGTGTGTCTTACATAAAAAGCCGAAGGAGTACTCAAGTACATCGTACACTTGTACGCACGTCTGAGTCGTGGGACCTGAGCATGGTGACGTGTTGCCATGTGGCACGGCATCGTTTTCGCACAATCACGGCGTGGGACGCAGTACGTGTCTACGTGTGCGGCTGCATCGTGAGGAGTTTTTGCCTGGAAAAGGGTGAAGATTACAACTCGAAACTGGGGGTTTAATTCATTTTTTAATTGGAAGAGCAAAGACTAAATACCGCTAGCACAGGCACGCACCATATCTCTTGACACATGCACGCATGTTGTACCATCTCCATTAATTACCAGTACCACGAGTCCACGACGGAAGCCATGCACGCTCGAGCTATCATTTTAGGAACCCATCCTTACCTACAGAGATAGAGATATACGGTCGATTCGCCTCTTATTAACACACCCTTATTAACACGTATAAATCATTGTTTTCCTGTTCATGAAACAGTGCCCGGCCCTCAATCGGCCGTTCATTCTGTCGGCCTTCCTATCCATCCGTCGCTCACCCTCGTTGGGTGGCCCGTGCGAATGCACGAGGATCCATCTGGTTGATATTAGTCTTGACGGACTAAACCCTTGACATCGAATAAATGTAGTCAAAATATTATTTACAAAATGCAGTTTATCTAAGATCATGAGTAAGCGGAGGACAACGAGTTCATTTTTTCTCGAAAACGTACATCAAGTCCATTTTCATACCGCTGTTGGTTTTCATATGTGTGTTGGTTCTAGGATATACATCGTCAAAGTATGGAAACAATGGTCACAATGTTTTTCTAAATAATTAGATAGGATACATGGGGATCATAGATAGTGCTCAAAAAGTACATTCACTGTCTTTCAGAAGTATAGACAAATCTAAAATATATTGAATCTTGAGCAGGGACAGATTTAGATTGTTAGTGTCGGGGGTAAAATCACTACCATTCTTCTACTTCACTCCTCGACTACCAATCGAACACCTCTACTGCGCCCAGCCCCTGAAAGTTCTATCTCATTTATATCGTCTGTCGACAACTTTTCCTACCGGCATGGTGCGTAATGGCCAAGGAATCGTGTTTGAGTCCGTCTCGAACAGGAGTTCTGCACGGCTACGTGAAGGTCTGGACGTTGGTTTCCCGGATTGGAGTAGGAGCCGTGATCCCCAATAATTGGAGTTTGCCTTATCTATCTCGGGATGTATTTGGCACGTTGAGTTCGTTACGATCTCGTAGTTAGCCCGGCCCGATTATCCCTTAATAGATCGATTTGCTCAGCACTATATAAAAAAGGCCCCTACTGCGTGTTAAGGGGTCAAGCCATCATCTGATAGCACACCTGATCATCACATCGTAGCATACTACTCGTCGAGACCTGTTTATCTCGCCGAGTTCCACCTTGTAATCCTCTTTGATATATAAGAAAGGCTGGACGTAGGGCTATTATCTCTCCCGAGAGGCCTGAACCAGATAAAACCCCGCCTCCCTGTTAAATTGTTGATTGCTGTTCGGCGTGTCTTCTATCCCCCTTTTTCAAGAACCTTAGTTGACTTGGGTCAATATCCCAACCGTCGACAGTTAGTATCAAGGTCAGCGACTCCTATGCTTTTTGGAGAAATCTTTGGTGTCTATCGCGACCTTTTTAGTATTATACACACACATACATTTATAATTTGAAGCTAAAAACTAGTAATTTAGAAATAATATAACCTAGCGACTTTTTTTTTCGGGTACACCTATGATCTTGAGCATTCCTATGGTTCACCTAGGTAATATTTATGTGCATCATTGAATTAAGCATTGTCGGTGTTTGGGAATCGGGCTCCTGAAGAGCGACGAAACCACGGACCGGCAGACGAATTTGTAGTTGGTATGAGGACCAACGACCACCCTTCTCAAGCAATGGCGGCTGGCTGCGGGGCTAAAGCAGCTTATCTTTCCGGACAAGGGCCTGGTGCGACTTGGTGATCCGGGTACAGACCCTTCGTATAGGGAGAAGAGGAGAGGAAACAATACAAACCGTGAAGACACAGGTGGTTTACCCTAGTTCGAGCCCCCACTGCCGAGTAATAGCTCTACTCCAGTCTTGTTGACTATATGGTGGAAATCAGTACAGAGGTGCCGAAACCGGGCCTAGAGGCACCGATCCCGAGCTTACAGTGGTGGTGACTAAGGACTAGAACTACTTGCTAAGGAAGCTTCGGATGCGGGTGTTGCTTGAGCTTGGGTCAGATGGAATCGGATCGAGAGTCCCTTCGAATGTCCAGGAATCCTCCTTTTATAAGTACGGCGGGTCGCCCGAAGCCGATGCGGCGGGACCCGCGCCGGTCTTTGCTTTAGTGGCGGAGCTCTTGTCTCGTTTCGGGGCTCTGTCTGGTTCGGAGCTTGCAGGGAGAAGCTGGTCAGGTTAGTACTGGGCACGTGTTTGTCTCGAAGTGCCTATTCGGGGAAGAGGCCTCTTTAGGGAGAAAGCACTTTCCCTTTATCCTCGATATAGCCTTGACTAGACCGAGCCAGCCCTGTGCCATCCGTTGGGGGCGTCGCGTAGCATAACAACCATCCGCTGCCTGCCAAAGAAGGCAAACGACCAGATGAGCTGTCCGCGTCTCTTTCCCGGGCTGCGGATTTCTAGGGAGACACGGTTCGTTCCGGTCAAGGCCGAAGAAAGTATGGTGGGCCATGACAATTGTCGCCACCTGCTCACGGGTGAGCGGATCACACGAGGGACCTTCTCCCGAGCTAAGGGATAGCCCGGGAGGTACATGGTGCCGCACGGTTTGACTTGGTCAAGCCCGGGGCAACCGCAGGTGCGTTAAGCGGCTCCTTTAGTACGGCCAGGAATAACCTTCTTGGGCCTTTGTTCGCGTGGTGGGCTGATACAGAATCGGCCCAAGGCCCGCTTCAAGATGGGCCGTTTATCAATCACCAACAAGCATAAACTATTTAAATGTACTCATAGTTTAATCCCTAGAAGCAACAGAATGAATGATTCACAATAGTTAATTTGTGTGTTTGAAAAATCTTTTGATCTTTCATTTTACTCGATTCAACGACACGTTGATTTTTTATTTTAGTGCATATATCTAATCTATACATATTTAATTCAACAATGCAGTAATCTCTTAACCTTGTAGAATATGTTTTCCAGAGCATCTCTAACAATCACTAAAAAGATCTAACGTTTTCGACCACTAAATTGATGCTTGACGACCAGGAGCAAAGCCGACTACCATAAAACCATATGGTCAAAGGCCCTTGAAGAGGTCCTCTTCTGTAAGGTTGTAGCTGCTTGGCCATGGTACCGGGGCTGCTTCTGTAGTTACATCCATTATCACTAGGCATCGGTACCATGATTTCTGACAATTTTTAAATGTTACTCCCTCCGGTTTCATATTTTCTGTCGTTTTTGACAGGATCTCAGATACCAAGAACGATTAAATGTTGGAAAATAGGAGTACATGGCAATAAAAGCTTATAGCTCAATGGCGTACTCCATTGGCTGAGAGCCAAGGTTCCCAGGTTCGAACCCTGCCCCCTCCTTTTCTCTTGGTGGCTTTAACTACAACACACTTCAGCGACTAGAATTTCCATCCAAAGCCAGAAACTCTCCAGCGACAGAAAATTGAAACCGGAGGGAGTACAACAATTTCTATAGATATAATATGGTCGGCATCCTAGTTGTGGCCTCGAACATAAGACTACGGGCCTGTTTGGTTCACCGCTTAAACGAGCCGCAACTAAAGTTAGGCATGCCACATGTGCTTAGGTAGCTGTTTGGTTGACTACTAAAGTTAGTTGTGCCACAGCTTCTTAGGCGGATCCTGAGCCATCGCCATAGAAAAAAAATGCCCAACTTTGTGGCGGTGATTTTCACCACCACATTTTGCCACGCCACAATCTCCCATCTCTCTCGTCGCGCTATGGCAAGGTGAGGACTCATGAGAGGCGGCGGGCGAGGACTTGCAGGCCAACCAGCGCAAGAGGCGAGGCGAGGCGAGGACTCAAGAGCTCCCGGCGGCGGCGCGAGCTCCCAGCGCGGTGGTGGCGCGAGCTCCGACGGCGGTAGGAGTAGAGGAAAGGGAGGGGCGGTGGAGATCGATGGGGAGGAAGGAGAGAGAGTGCGGCGATGGAAGTGAAGGTGGATGGAGCCTGGAGGGGGAACCGGGAAAGCCGTGGGGAAAGAGGGGAGAAAAAGAGAAAAAGAAAGAGAAGAAAATGAGAAAAAGAAAAGAGAAAAACAAAAACAAAAACAAAAAAAGAAAAACAAAAAAATGGAAATTGATTTTTGATTTTGATTTTTATAGTGTAGCAAATAAAATGTTTGAAATGAAATTTTTTAAAAATAAATTAAATATGGACTAATAGATATATGTCCTCACATAATATATGATTAACCATGTGCTTAATTATATTATGTTATAAAATCTAATTATATGGGGTCTTTGGCAAAATTATGCGGCAGGCATCCAAACAGCTGCCACACAATTGTTAGGCGTGCCTACCGTTAGTCGTGGCAGCAAACTAAACACCCGTTAACTTTGGCCAGCTTAGTCGTGCCACACCTGTGGCAAACTACTAAGGTTAGGCTAGGCATTTTTAGTCACGAACCAAACAGCCCCTACATCATTGTCGATGGTGTTGACCTGGCCTACGTGGCCAAAATATGGTCGATGACTTTTGAATGTCGTAGATCATAATGTGAAGGCATGGCCAACCGTTGCAGGCTTACGACCACTTAGTGTCAACAACATGGAGAAATGCTTTGATCCTAATATGATCGATGATTTTTCTATCGATCATTTTTTGGTCGACCATGTAAACTCGACGGCCATAGTGAGCCATCGACTATAACTAGAGTCAATGATTTTTAGGCTATGGTCGACGACTTTCGTCATTGAAAATAGCCACGTTTCCTGTAGTGAATATTAGCTAAAAAAAGGTTCTACATATGTAGCTACTCTCTAAAGGGGACTCTAATAGATGCAGATTCCAATAATCGCTTATAAGACATAGTTATGTTTAACGAAGATCATATCCAAAAGTTATGAGGTATACCTATAGAGTAGGATATACGCAAATATTCCTTTCCTAGTCTCTAATCTTTTGGGTTTTTTTGAGAGGTAGCCACTCTTGTTGGAGCGATAATTTGCAACAGCAAGAAGGGTCAAAATTACAGTTCAATACGATGTACCGGCCAGTACGTAACTTGTGCTACGAGAGGGATTACATCTCAATTAGGTAATTAACCCATAGACCCAAGGCTAAAACGATTAACGAATGAATAAGCTTCGACCCTAATATAGTAATATCCGAAACTGCCTCTGCCGACGCCCGACAGTATGACTTTAATAACTCGACCCATGCTTTTCCGACGTCTAACCCCATACGTCGGTGGGCCCCGCTGCTCCCTCCCGCGTGTGTACCCCGCGGGTACACGAGAGCTGCGCGTATGTCGTCAACTTTGTGTTTTTTTTTCCTTTCTTTTTGCCCCTTCCGAGGTAAAGCTCCAGTGCTCTACTGAGCAACAGTATCATAAGCTACTCCTATTTTTTCTTAGCAAAGTATAGTGCGTAAATGATCTTTTTTTTTTTGGTGAAATAGAAGAAAAGAAAAAGGAAAAAACATATACCCTTCAACAACTGCCTTGTGATTTGTGCCACACCAAGAACCCTAGGATAGTGCTTCCAGATTTGTGCCCAATTCTCGATCTTTTATACTATCAGATTGCAAAGAAACGGAAATACCTAAAATAATGCTATCTTTGCTAAAAAAAAAAAATGCTATCAAATTTTCACTGGAGTATTTCTGTCATGTCTCCCTTCCCATGGCTCTGCGCCCTATCAGAGAAAAAACTGCAATTAGATAAAGAGCCATATAAAGTAGTTCCCCTGTTTTTTTATGAGAGAGAGAAACAATTAGCTTGTACTCTCGTAGTTTCAAGTCAGGATAATTTTGTGGTTTCTTAAAGGATGTTCTTAATAGAAATTTTATCGAATTTTCTTGATAGATTTTCCTATGGTAGAATAAGTATATAAAGAAATTTTATCGAATTTTCTTGATGGAAGTTCCTGTGATAGAATGGGTACGTATATACCGAATTTCTATTATCCTTAATTAGTGTGTTTGCTTGCATATACACCGCAATTACAAATGAACGCCGTCATTTACTACTAAAAATACCACCCTCCATCCATAGGGGATTTGACGATTTGCCACTCTCAACTATGGTTCTCGTTAAAATATTACTCTGATTCACTGTCATACAAACAGATGGTCCCACTTGTAATACGCACAGAGTGATATAATTAGCCAGAACTCATGTTGAGAGTGGCAAATCATCAATTTTTTCCCATCCGTAATCCATCCTAGTTTAACTGTCGCCTCCGGCTATATATAAACTAATCCAACCCCAACCCCAACTGCAACCACCAAGTACGTTCCAAGCAGCTGCTAGCTAGGAGGGTAGGACTAGGAGCTTAATTCTGCGATGGCGGAGGAGAAGAAGCACCACCACTTGTTCCACCACAAGAAGGACGAGGAGGCCGAGCCGCCCGCCGCCGGCGAGTACTCGGAGACGACCACCGTGACGGAGGTGGTGTCCACCGGCGAGGAGGGGTACGAGAGGGCCAAGAAGGAGGAGAAGCAGCACAAGCACAGGGAGCACCTCGGCGAGGCCGGCGCCGTCGCCTCCGGCGCCTTCGCCCTCGTACGCACGCACAACATCTACATGTCTTGTATATTGTAATTTGTATGTGCCGTGATTTGATCAGTTTTTTGGGGGGTATATATATAGTACGAGAAGCACGAGGCGAAGAAGGACCCGGAGCACGCTCACAGGCACAAGATCGAGGAGGAGGTGGCGGCGGCGGCGGCGGTGGGGTCCGGCGGCTTCGCCTTCCACGAGCACCACGAGAAGAAGGAGGGGCACAAGGAGGCCGAGGAGGCCGCCGGCGAGAAGAAGCACCACCTCTTCGGCCGAGACTGACAAGATCGAAAGCTACCACCTCATCCTCGTCGTCGTCACTCATCCATCCATCATATCGATCAGTCATGCATCACCACCATCGTTGCTTTGCTTTGCTTTACTGCCATAGTTGCATATATACTTGCATCCCTCTCTCTCTCTCTCTCTCTCTTGGATGTGTGTTGCTGAATAAGGGAGCCGGCCTTGTTGCTGTATGTAATTAATCCATGATTATCTGCGTGTTTTACGTACTGCTATGAACGTTTGTAACTTTAATTTCAGCAGTGATCAAGGATGACTCTGGTTTGCATCTTTTTACTATCGTCTCGCATTTACCTTTCTTAAGCTTTCGTTCAGTTTAGTTGTGGTTGAATGACTAGATGTTTGGAACTTTTCAGCTTCTCAAAGTCCAAAAGCCATCGGGCAAAAAGATGTGGGACTGAAATCTAAAGGTCGAGAATAAAAATTAATGATGATAAGACAGGATTGATGTGTATTAGATAGAGTTAATCTGCCTGTCATACTTTTTTGCCTCTGACTACGCAAGGACACCTACAAATAACATATTAACATGCTAGTTGGGCTCCATTTTTCTTATAAATAATTAAAAAGTTTGTTGGCCACTGGGCATATCTTGGTTAAGACTAATAAAATCATTGTTAATCTATTTCCAAGCGCAATTAAGTGCTACTCTTTGATCTTTCGCCAACAAAAATGAATTGCAGTTTTAGCATATCTTGCTTTCGTATCTCGGTTAGAGCACCCGTTTAGTAAGCGGGAGGTCTTGAGTTCGACTCTCAACGAAAGCAAGTAGTTCTTTTTTTTTTGTACTTTGTTTTTGTCGCGAAACTTAGCTCCACATGACAGCGACAATAAAAAAACAAATGTTTTGAACAAATTGCTGCTGAATTTCGTTTGACAACACATAAGTAGCTCATGAAGACCGTCCAAGGCCATAATCGGTGGTTTTCGAAGATCACTGGTGCTCGTATCTTTTTAAAAATCTATTTTTATTATTATTATCCGCAGCCTGCAGCTGCTGAGATCTTCAGAAGTGTTTTAAAATCTGTTTTATTATTAGTAGTATAAGCCTAAGCCCTAAGCGGGGTTACTAACTTATTACTATGACGTCTTGAGAGGTGTTTTTCCTAACTTCCCATTGTAGTAGTACCTGTTCATACTTCATAGTTACTCCAACTGAAATCAAATTGACAGGCAGATCAAGTTTGGCTATGTAAGCATCAATGTTTCCATTGGAATAACCAGGTAAAAAGAACTACATCGCTAATCCGCTATAAATTTTGGTTAACTCACAAAATTTGCATGGACTTTGCAGCCTTGATTTTTTTTCCACCAAGTTGGGAGTATAAACACAATACGTCATTCTAACTGGGTACATTGTTATAATAACATGAGATCCATTTCCATCCCCAGTATGTCCAAAGAATGCCCTGGATCTTCCTTCTTATCTTGCGCATCAGCATCGTCAGCAAGATCTTCACACATAGTTTACTGAAGCTTTGGTGCTTTAAGGAGATATATACACCCCGCACTAAACCTTTGCCAACATCTCCAACCTCCTTAAGGATAGATATTGGATCTGGTATGGTTTCATCAGCCTCATTTCTGCGACGCTTCTGTGATATGTAAAAATTGAATCAAGTTAAATACAACTGCCGATGAGATAAAAGAATATATGCATGATAAAATGTTTAATTGCATCCAAGATTGCACAGGACGGTGTAACCACACCTAATTGTTGGGTAAATGGGAGCCCTTCATAAAAAAAAATTGTAAAGAAAGATGAAAGTACGAGACAATCTTTTAAGTCTATTGGAGCAATACCTTTGAGTTCTCCCATGTAAGACCAACCACATCTCCTCCAACAGAATCATACCGCAGCTTGAAGGTTTTGGGGAGTGCACACTGTAAATAAACACCATTTTACTTCCAAAGGAATAGATGTATATAGTTGCATGAAGTCAATAGCTTGGATTTTACCTTTAAGTCTCTCAGAAAGTATGCAGTTGGGTCAAAATTTACCAAAAGTCTCTCTCTCGCATCGTGCAAGCTTTCCACAGCACCGTTGAGTGGCATATAAGGGTGGAAATCTTTACTAGGTTTGCCCCATATTATCAACTTGCCTGTAAGAGGTTGTAGAAGTTTATCTGTATTTGAATAAATACGATGAAGGAACATATGTAGAAGTTTATCTAAACAAGAACTGAGTTCTGGTCAGCAACTATGAAACTACTTTCTACTAATTGCATGCAGAAGTGAAATAACATATGGAAATGAGGGCAAATATTTCTATGATAAGTGAACTAACCATTAGGAATTTCCGCAGGGAAAAGCACATGGTGAGGACGACAAAGCTTCTCTTGATGGAGGAGAACAACGGCATCATAATTGCTTAAAGGTGTTCGGAATAGGCACTACAGTAAATGAAAACCGTAGAGTCAGAAAACTAAACGAGATAGAATAACAGGTAGTATTTAAATTCAGTAATCCATCTGCATGCAGTTTGCAACATATAAATATGGTACAAAAGCCATCCCGTCGGTTGTACAACACAGGAGCCAAAGAAACCAAATGAGCCCGAAACCTTTTCATGGGTCTATAGGAACATAATCTCCATAATATTGTTGTTCGGTGAATCCTGCAAGATCGTAGCATGAAAAACTACATTGCCCCAGCTATCTAGGTAAACGAATCCTGCAGGATGAAAGCACCTATCCAAACCTTCAGGTGACACTGGGATTGAAAGGGAAAAAGTAAAAACAATATTAGTTGATAGTGGAGCTCCAAAGCAATAAAGCAAAATATTTCCATGAAGAAATCCAAACCAAAGAATGGGCTTCCAAATCGCACTGATGCAAGTCAAGCATCACATAAGACTAACGAATAGGCATCAAAAATAATAATCTGCAGAGTAATATATCTAGACGATAAAACTACATTAAACCTAAGTATCTATGAGGATATTCAGTGGTTGGTCACCTGGTGTGGAGTGAAACAAAATATATTCATACCATGCGGAGCCAGATGCAGAGAGAGATCCTCATGGTAAGGACGCACCATAACGAAATGGTTGTTCGTTGGCTCGATGGCGGCTCCAACCCGGAAGAAAGATGGGACAAAAATGACATCAAATGCGTTTGAAAGAGGGGGAGAAAGGATCAGAGATGACGAGAGGGGAAACAGGAGCATCTATGGGACGGCGCTTGGCGGAGCGAAGGGTGCCGGGGGGCGCGAGGGAAAGGGAGCAGATCCGATGACGGGATTCTCACCTCAAGCGTGCGAAGTGAGGTAGGGTCCCAGTGGGGGCGGCGACGACCTCGGCTCGGAAGCCAGCGTGACAGAGGGAGGCTAGGGTTTTGATTGCAGAGAGGAGGCGGCGGCCTAGCTGGGACGAGTGGGAAAGGGAAGGAAGAGGGAGAGAGATGCCTTGTTACCGCCGGTGAGGCCGGCGAAGAGGGAGAGAGAGAGGACACGGCCGTTGACGGGAACGAAGCGTAGGCGTGATGATGTGGCACCGACCGTGTGGGCGGGGGACGGAGCACAGGATCTGCCGTCACTGGAGGTGGGGGTCGTCGTCGCCGAATCCGACCGCCACGACGCCCATTGTCACCGAGCGTATGCACGGCGGAGCTGGAGGCGGTGGGACTGAGAAAATTAGGATGTATCAGAAAACAAACTAATAAGAAAGTATTACACATTTTTTTCTAATGTTATCATTTTTTATTTTTTCTTTCTCAAATTATTTTCTGATGTCTAAATCTTTTTATAGGCTATTATCATGAAATTACGGTACATTTTGAAAAGTTTTATTCAGAACTTTTTAAGCGGACACAAAAGTTAGAATAAAAGAAAAGAATGAATTATTTCGTTGTACAACTATTTGCGAATGCTAAATGACTTAAAAACAGCTAGATCCTTCGGTGCAAATCTGCATGAATACACTTTTTAAACTATAGGCATATATTTCGAAAGCTTTTTATTTCTATTAATTACTAATTAATAAGAAATTTAACATTGCAATGTTTAAATTCATTTATGGACCTTCTTTTGTTTGCTGTTATCATTTTTTTCATTTTACTTTTTGAAATTAGTTTGTAATGTATAAATCTTTTTATAGAACATTAACCACGACACTACGATTTATTTGGAAAGCTTATTTTTGTAGAATTTCCTAAATGGACACAAAAGTTAGAATAAAAGAAAATAGTAAATTATTTCAGCACACAACTATTTGTGAATGGTAAATGTTTTGAAAACAGCTAGATCCTTTTGTGGACATCTTTATGACTACTGGCCCATAAGTCTAATCCACAGCATTGGAAAACTCTTCACCAAAATCCTAGCCTCACGCCTTGCTCCTCTCATGGAGTTAATCTCACCTTACCAAAGTGCCTTCATAAAACGTAGGCATGTCCAAGACAACTTCCTACTCGTCCAGCGCAAGGCCATGGCCCTCCACAAATCCGGCACCCCAGCCCTTCTCTTCAAGTTGGACATCGAAAAGGCCTTCGACTCAGTCTCCTGGGCGTACCTGCTCGACAACCTCAGTGTCCGTGGCTTCAGCGCCCGCTGGCGCGACTGGATCTCCCTATCCCTAGCCACCTCCTCTTCCAGGGTGCTCCTCAATAACCGCTCCACTGACTCCATCCAGCACCGACGTGGCCTAAGGCAGGGGGACTCTCTATCCCCTTTCCTGATTAATCTAGCCATCGAGCTGTTGGTCTTTTTGCTCAGTAAGGCCACAACCTCGGGCGTACTTGGAACCGCTGGGTGGCCCGCTCCCAGATGCCCACATATCCCTGTTCGCTGACGATGCAGCCATCTTTCTCCACCCATCCGCTCACAATGTGTCTGCCCTGGCCAACATACTCTAGGTTTTTGGTGACATCACGGGCCACCGCACTAATTTCACCAAAAGCTAGGTGGTCCCAATTCGATGTTCAGGCCTAAACCTTACGACCATCCTGCAGGCACTCCCAGCCGAGCAAACCAACTTCCCCATTAAATACCTGGGGATGCCCCTTTCTATTCGCAAGCTGCGGCATGTTCACTTCGAGCCTCTCATTGATAAAGTGGCTTCCAGGCTAGCTGGCTGGTGGGGTCCTCATATGTCCAAGGGCGGCCGCCTCACACTCCTAAAAGCAGTGCAAACCGCACTCCCCACCTTCATTCTATCGGTCATCCGTCCTCCCAACTCGGTCATCACGAAGATCGACACTTTTCAGCGAGCCTGGCTGTGGAAGGGTTCGAACTCACAAGGCGGGGCGGGCAGGATCAGCTGGAGCGTGGTCTGCTCTCCCACCTCCCTCGGCGGCCTTGGGGTGTTGGATCTCCACCGCTTTTCTAGGGCCTTAAGGCTCAGATGGCTCTGGTTGTGCCGACAGCATTCGTTGCCCGCCTGGGCTCCCCTACCGTCGCCCACCTCAGCCCAGGATAGCGAACTACTTAGAGTAGGCTCCAACATCATCCTCGGGAACGGTGCCTCCAACCCTTCTAGGAGGACCACTGGCTCTCCGGTTTCGCCCCCAAGATGCTCGCTCTTGGGCTCTTCAAGGACTCCTCCAGGAAAAACAGAACAGTGCTTGACGCAACTTCCAACCATGCCTGGATCGAGGACCTGAGGCGTGAGCTCACTCCCCAGTTAATCCCTGAGCTCCTTTCGCTCCTTCAGCGGGTAGAAGCCGTGCAGCTTGAACCAGCCGAGCCGGATCGCTTTCTTTGGCGTTTCTCCCCTAGCCATGTCTTCTCAGTCCGGTCGGCTTATCTACTCCAGTTCACTGGTCGGGTGGCAAGACCGGCCCTGCAGCAGTCCTGGAAGTTGTGGGCACCCTCCAAGTGCAAATTCTTTCTCTAGACGCTTCTTCACCGCCGCGTCTTCACCGCAGATGCCCTGCTACGCCGCCAGCTTCCCAACGACTACTTCTGCCCCCTTTGCAAAAGGAACCTGGAGACTCCGGAACACCTTTTCCTGCAGTGTGCCTTCTCCCGGCATGTCTGGTCTAGTCTGGCTGCGCTGTTCAATGATTCGCGGCTAGACCCTTCGAGGTGGCTTCACGAGAATTGCATAGTTACATGGTGGTCGTGTGACATCCTCCAAGAAGGCCCGGCTCCAAGAAGCGTGCTTTCCGTCACCGCCGCCGTACTTTGGTGTATCTGGCTAGAGCGGAATAACTGGATTTTTCGGAGTGCCGAGACCGCCTTACCCGCTTTCTATAACCAGTTCCTGGACATCCTACGCCTTTGGGAGGCAGCAGGAGCGCCTTTTGTAATTAGTTAACCAAACTATCGGCCCGCGGGGGGTGGGGCTAATTTCTCCCCCCCCCCCCCCCACCATATAACCTCTTTCCTTCTTTTGAATATACGGCAGTCCTCCTGCCTTACTTCAAAAAAAAAAAAACATGTGCGGCTGTATCACGAGGAGTTTTTGCCTAGAAAAGGGAGAAGATTACAACTCGAAACTTGGGGTTTAATTCATTTTTTATATTGGAAGAGCAAAGACTAAATACCTCTAGCACAGGCACACGCACCATATCTCTTGACACATGAATGTTGTGCCATCTTCATTAATCACCAGTATCACGAGTCCACGACGGAAACTACGCACGCTCGTGCTATCATTTAGGAATCCATCCTCACCTTTAAAAGATAGAGATGAACGGTCGATTCGCCCCTTCTTAACACGTATAAATCATTGTTTTTCTGTTCATGAAACAGTGCCCCTCAATCGGTCGTTCATTCCGTCGGCCTTCCTATCCATTCGTCGCTCACCCTCGCCGGGTAGTCTTGACGGACTAAAACCCTCGACATCGAGTAAATGTAGGCACAATATTATTTTCAAAATGTAGTGCATTTTTTCTCGAAAATGTAAGCAGAGGATAACGTGTCCATTTTTTCTCGAAAACATACATCAAGTCCATTTTTATACCGCCGTTGCTTTTCATATGAGCAGAGTAAATCGAGTAAATGTAAGCAGAGGACAACGTGTCCATTTTTTCTCGAAAACATACATCAAGTCCATTTTTATACCGCCGTTGCTTTTCATATGTGTGTTGGTTTTAGGATATAACTCATCAAAGTATGGAAACAGTGGCCACAATGTTTTTTCTAAATATTTAGATAGGATACATGGGGATCATCGATAGTGCTTAAAAAGTACTTTCACTGTCTTTCAGAAGTATAGATTGCCCCTTTATATAGATAGATTCTATGGGGTTATTACTTAGAAGTCTATTTTGTACAAGAGCCCCTCCTATCTAATAGAAAAGGGTCCCATGATCCCGAGCCGGTCTTACCTTGGCTCGCAAACCCCAAGTTTGTCTATGAAGAGCTAATCTAATTGTATTAGTTTCTATAATGGATTTCTGATGTGGAATACTAATGGATAGGGCCTCGTTGCTAAGTGCTACAAGATCTAGTGCACTGGAACTTGTGGCTATGGACCTGAATCCTTTAGTATGGAACATTGTCTTTTCCAAGTAAAAACCCCTAGTATATGAAAGAATGAAAATGTGCTTTCGTTCTTGTGGAATAAGAAGCCCTCGTACCTTAATGAAAGGAAAATAGGAATTTTTCGTTAGGTATTTGACCAAATAGGATCGTCCAGCCCTATAGAACCTATCACTAAAATACCCGATAGGCTAAGCGGAATGAAAAGGGTTTTCCATGAGATGGTAAATGAAAACGATTAGCCCCACACGAGGTTTGGGAATAAGTGATTGTCGATAATGAGCAAGAAATATACGCCTTTTTGCTAAAGAGGATCTATTAAACTCATAATTCATTAGATCCTTGTTATCAATGTCAACTGGTATCATAAGTAAATGGATCCCGTTGTTCAATCCTTTGATAACCAAGGTCATTCTTTGCTAAAGAGAAATGATCACTATGAGTCGACTCAATAGAATTGGATCCATTCCAAATAGCGAGAATTAGGATTCTTGATCCTCTCAATCTCTCTTTCAATTCGAGGATCCGAGAGGTGTTTTCATAGTCATCTCCGAATATTTTCGATTTCATTTTTCTATGATATGTCTTTCTATATGAAAATTGGTTATTTACGATGTACGATGATCCTGTTAAGCATCCATGGCTGAATGGTTAAAGCGCCCAACTCATAATTGGTAAATTTATGGGTTCAATTCTGCTGGATGCAAGCGAACGGAACGCTCCATAAGTCTATGGGAATGGGCTCTCTATCCATGGAATCTCATCCATCATCCATACATAACAATTGGTATGGTATATTCATACCATAACATAAGAACAATAAGAACTCAATTTTATCGATCTCGGAACTCGAGCATAGGAGGAAAGTCGATTTATGGATGGAATCAAATACGCAGATTTATAGAAAAAGTCTTCCTTTATTGGGAAAGAATCAATATACTTTTAATGTCGAATCGGATTCACTAAGACGTAAATAAAGCATTGGGTCGAACTCTTCTTTGGTGTTAAGGTAGTAGCTGTGAATAGCCATCGACTACCCGTAAAGGGTAGAAGAAAGGGACCTATTCCGAACATACAATGCATTACAGACGTATGATCATTACCCTTCAACCGGTTATTCTATTCCACTTCTAGATAGAGAAAAAACTAAAGGAGAATACTTAATAATACGGTAAACATTTATACAAACACCTATCCCGAGCACACGCAAGGGAACCATAGACGAGCAAGTGAAATCCAATCCACGAAATAATTTGATCCATGGACGGCACCGTTGTGGTAAAGGTCGTAATTCCAGAGGAATCATTACCGCAAGGCATAGAGGGGAGGTCGTAAGCGCCTATACCGTAAAATCGATTTTCGACGGAATCAAAAAGACATATCTGGTAGAATCGTAACCATAGAATACGACCCTAATCGAAATGCATACATTTGTCTCATACACTATGGGGATGGTGAGAAGAGATATATTTTACATCCCGAGGGGCTATAATTGGAGAAACTATTGTTTCGGTACAAAAGTTCCTATATCAATGGGAAATGCCCTACCTTTGAGTGCGGTTTGAACTATTGATTTACGTAATTGAAGTAACCAATTAGGTTTACGACGAAACCTAGAAATGGATCATCGATCCAATTTGACTACCTCTACGGATAGACCTCAACAAAAACTGTTGAGTAACGGCAACAAGTGATTGAGTTCATGAGTTCCTCATAGAAAATTATTGACTCTAGAGATATGGTAATATGGAGAAGACAAAATTGTTTGAAGCACGCACAGAACCGAAGCGCCCTTGTTTCAAAGAGAGGAGGCGGGTTATTCACATTTAATTTGATGGTCGAGGCGAATTGAAAGCTAAGCGGTGGTAATTAAGACCCCGGAAAAATAGGGATGTCTCCTACGTTACCCATAATATGTGGAAGTATCGACGTAATTTCATAGAGTCATTCGATCTGAATGCTACATGAAGAACATAAGCCGATGACTAAACGCGAGACCTAGGATGTAGAAGATCATAACATGAGCGATTCGCAAATCTGGATTCCTTTCCTATATATCCACTCATGTGGTACTTCATCATACGATTCATATAAATAAGATCCATCTGCTTAGGGATCGTCATATACATCTAGAAAGCCGTATGCTTTGGAAGAAGCTTGTACAGTTTGGGAAGGGTTTTTGAGAGAAAAGAAGAATCTACTTCAACCGATATGCCCTTAGGCACGGCCATACATAACATAGAAATCACACGTGGAAGGGGTGGGCAATTAGCTAGAGCAAAGAAAATCTTTGTGCGAAACCGATTGCAAAAGAGGGTAAATCGCCACTTTAAGATTACCATCTGGGAGGTCCGTTTGGTATCCCAAAATTGCTTAGCAACAATGGACAAGTGGGTAATGTTGGGGTGAACCAAAAAGTTTGGGTAGAGCGGATCTAAGTGTTGGCTAGGTAAACGCCCGTAGTAAGAGGGGTAGTTATGAACCTGTGGACCACCCCCATGGGGGCGGTGAAGGAAAGCCCCATTGGTAGAAAAAACCCACAACCCCTTGGGGTTATCCTGCGCTTGGAAGAAGAACTAGGAAAAGGAAAAATATAGTGATAGTTTTATTCTTCGTCACCGTAAGTAAATACGTAACTAGGAATATGGAAAATTGCATTTTGGAATTTGCAATAATGCGATGGGCTTAACGACGGAATTGAACCGCACATGGTGGATTCACAATCCAACGCCTTGATCCACTTGGCTACATCCGCCTTTATCCGCTAAAGGGTTTTCCCTTTTTCCATTCATCATTATTTTATTTATTCGACCTCCATACTTGATCGAGATATTGGACATAGAATGCCACTCTTTAAAATGGAAAAAGGAGTAATCAGTGTGACACGAAAAAAAAGAATCCTTTTGTAGCTCCTCATTTATTGGCAAAAATCGAAAAGGTCAATATGAAGGAGGAGAAAGAAACAATAGCAACGTGGTCCCGGCATCTAGCATTCTACCCGCAATGGTTGGCCATACAATCGCGATTCATAGTGGAAAGGAACATATACCTATTTACATAACAAATCCTATGGTAGGTCGCAAATTGGGGGAATTCGTGCCTACTCGGCATTTCACGAGTTATGAAAGTGCAAGAAAAGATACAAAATCTCGCCGTTAATCAAGAAAGATTAAAAAAATAGCAATACCCAATATCTTGCCGAACAAGATATTGGGTATTTCGCTTTCCTTCCTTCAAAAATTCCTATATGTTAGCGAAAACCTTATCCATTAAGAGATGGAAGCTCAAGAGCGACTAGGTCTAGAGGAAGTTGTGAGCATTACGTTCGTGCATTACCTCCATACCAAGGTTGGCACGGTTGATGATATCACCCATGTATTAATAACGCGCCTTGGCTATCAACTACTGATTGGTTGAAATTGAAACCATTTAGGTTGAATGCCATAGTACTAATACCTAAAGCGGTGAACCAGATCCCTACTACGTGCCAAGCGACCAAGAAGAAGTGTAAAGAACGAGAGTTGTTGAAACTAGCGTATTGGAAGATTAATCGGCCAAAATAACCATGAGTAGCCACAATATTATAAGTCTCTTCCTCTTGACCAAATTTGTAACCCTCATTAGCGGATTCGTTTTCACTTTTCGGTGGTTTCCGATCAAACTAGAGGTTACCAAGGAACCATGCATAGCGCTGAATAGGAACCGCCGAATACACCACTACACCTAACATGTGAAATGGATGCATAAGGATGTTGTGCTCTGCTGAATACAATCATAAAGTTGAAAGTACCAGAGATTCCTAAAGGCATACCATCGAGAAACTTCCTTGACCTATAGGGTAAATCAAGAAAACAACGATGGCAAACAACAGAGTGAATATGCAACAACAATCCAAGGACGATACCCGACGGAAACTAAGTTCCCACTCACGACCCATATAACAAGCTACACCAAGTAAGAAGTGTAGAACAATTAGCTCATAAGGACCGCCATTGTATAACCACTGTCAACAGATGCAACTTCCCAAATTGGGTAAAAGTGCAATCCGATCGCCAGAAGTAGGAATAATGGCACCGAAATAATATTGTTTCCATAAAGTAAAGAACCGAAACAGGCTCACGAATACCATCAATATCTCTGGAGGGCTGCGATGAAGGCGATAATAAATACGGAAGTTGCGGTCAATAAGGTGGGGATCATTAAAACACCGAACCATCCGATGTAAAGACGATTTTGGTGCTAGTTATCCATTGCGTAAACGACCCCACGTGCTTGTACTTTCGCATCTCTCTAAAATTGCAGTCATGGTAAGATCTTGGTTTATTCAAATTGCAAGGACTCCCAAGCACACGATTAACTAGAAATAAAATAGATAATAGAAGGCTTGTTATTTAACAAGATAACATAGACTATATACCAATGTCAACCAAGCCAACCCCAAGGATTGGCTATCCATATAACTAAATTCACAAATCAGATTGTTCTTTTCTATTTTCCGTATGGGCTGCCGGGACTCGAACCCGAACTAGTCGGATGGAGTAGATAATTCTTCCTTGTTACAAATAAAACAAAAAAATCCTCCCCAAATCGTGCTTGCATTTTTCATTGCACACGACTTTCCCTATGTAGAAATAATCAACTTCTATTCCAAAGAAGAAGTCTACTAATATTCCAAAGAAGAAGTCTACTAATTCAAAAATTAGTAATTAAATTAGTAAATTAGTACTATAGTATAGGAGCATTTCGAATGGAAAACATAAAAGTTTTATCTTGATCGTTTGTCAATCATTTCTAGTTTATTAGTTTTGTCTAATAATTAACTAAGAGGGTTCACCAAGTCATTGATACGGATAATATCCAAATACCAAATACGTTCACTGTGTGATCCACGAAAAGAAAAGCGGGTTGTTCTAGTGAACATCAAAGAAAAAACTTGTTCTTCTTCCGTAAAAAAATTCTTCTAAAAATACCGAACCCCTTTGTTGTATAAAAATTCAAGACCGTGCTTTTATGCTTACGAGCTAAAGTTCTAGCGCATGAAAGTCAAGTATATACTTTAGTCGATACAAAGTCTGTTTTTCAAGATCCACTATGATAATGAAAAAGATTTCTACATATCCCACCAAATCGATCAAGAATATCCCAATCTGATAAATCGGTCCAAATGGGTTTACTAATAGGATGCCCGATCCAAGACAAAATTGAGCTTTTGATAAGGATCGAATGAGAGGAGTAGCGGGACTATGGTATCAAATTTTTCATTCGAGTATCTATTAAAAATGAATTCTCTAGCATTTGATTCCTTACTAACAAAGTATTTATTGGTACACTTGAAAGGTACCCAAAAATCGAAGCAAGAGTTTGCTAATTGGTTTAGATGGATCCTTCGCGTTGAGTCCAAAAGAGAAAGAATATTGCCAGAAATTGACAAGGTAACATTTCCATTTCTTCTTTAAAAGAGGAGTTCCTTTTGATGCAAGAATTGCCTTTCCTTGATATCGAATATAATGCATAAGAGAATCCATAAAGAACCATATGGTTTTCCGAAAAAAGACTGGGTACATTACCCAAAAATGTTCCACCTTCCTAGAAAAGTGGATTCCTTCCACAAAGGTTCCAGAAGATGTTAATGGTAAGCAAGAAGATTGTTTACGAAGAAACAACAAGAAAAATTCATATTCTGATACATAAGAGTTATATAAGAATCGAAATAGTCTTTTATTTTCTTTTGAAACAAATCTGAAATATATTGAATCTTGAGCAGGGGCAGATTTAGATTGTTAGCATCAGGGTCAAGCGACTCCGATGCTTTTTGGACAAATCCTTGGTGTCTATCACTACCTTATTAGTATTATATACACACATGAATTTATAATTTAAAGCTAAAAGCTAGTAATTTAGAAATAATATAACCTAGCGACTTTTTTTTTCGGGTACACCTATGATCTTGAGCATTCCTATGGTTCACCTAGGTAAGATTTATGTGCATCATTGAATTAAGCATAAACTGTTTAAATGTACTCATAGTTTAATCCCTAGAAGCAACAGAATGAATGATTCACAATAGTTATTTTGTGTGTTTGAAAAAATCTTTTTGATCTTTCATTTTACTCGATTCAACAACACGTTGATTTTTTTTATTTTAGTGCATATATCTAATCTTTACATATTTAATTCTACAATGCAGTAATCTCTTAGCCTTGTAGAATATGTTTTTCAGAGCATCTCTAACAATCACTACAAATGACCTAGAGTTTTCGACCACTAAACTGATGCTCGACGACCAGGAGCAAAGCCCACTACCATAAAACCATATGGTCAAAGGCCCTTGAAGAGGTCCTCTTCCATAAGCTTGTAGCTGCTTGGCCATGGTACCGAGGCTGCTTCTGTAGTTACATCCATTATCACTAGGCAACGGTACCATGATTTCTGGCAATTTTTAAATGTTACAACATTTTCTATAGATTTAATATGGTCGGCATCCTAGTTGTGGCATTGAACATAAGACTACATCGTTGTCGATGGCGTTGACCTGGCCTACATGGATAAAATATGGTTAACGACTTTTGAATGTTGTAGATCATAATGTGAAGGCATGGCCAACTGTTGCAGGCTTACGACCACTTAGTGTCGGCAACATGGAGAGATGCTTTGATCCTAATATGATCGATGATTTTTCTATCGATCATTTTTTGGTCGACCATGTAAATTGGATGGCCATAGTCAACCATCGACCATAACTAGAGTCACTGATTTTTAGGCTATGGTCAACAACTTTCATCATCGAAAATAGCCACGTTTCATGTATTAGCTTAAAAAAAAAGTTTTACATATATAGCTACTCTCTAAAGGAGGACTCTAAATAGATGCAGATTCCAATAATCGCTTATATATAAGACATAGTTATGCTTACCTAAGATCATATCCGAAAGTTACGAGGTATATATATGGAGTAGGACATACGCAAATATAGCTTCCTTTCGGAGTCTGTAATTTTTGGGATTTTTTGAGAGGCAGCTGTTGAGAAACCCAACCCGGGCTGCCGTTGGCCTTGGGCCTGGCATGCGCCTAGGGGTGGGGCCCACTTGGTGGACCAAGCCGAACCCCTAGCCGTCAGGCATAAATAGGAGAGGATCCCACCTATTATGTATCCATGAGAAAACAATAAAGAATACTTCCTCTTCTACATCTCTGTGTTCATCTGTGATTGCTCTTCGTCGTCTACGATATACGCATTGCTAGACAACCTCGGACTACACTCGGTAGCGTGGTTGTCTAACAGCAGCCACTCTCGTTGGAGCGATAATTTTCAACAGCAAGAAGGGTCAAAATTACGGTTCAATACAATGTACCGGCCAGTACGTAACTTGTGCTACGAGAGGGATTACATCTCAATTAGGTAATTAACCCATATATACCCAAGGTTAAAACGATTAAAGAATGATTAAGCTTCGACCCTAATATGCGAAACATTAACCCGTCTGCCGACGCCCGACAGTAGGCACGACTTTAATAACTCGACCCACGCTTACCCGACGTCTAACTCCATACGTCGGTGGACCCCGCTGCTCCCTGCCCGCGTGTGTACCCCACGGGTACACGAGAGCTGCGCGTACGTCAACTTTGTTTTTTTTCCTTCCTTTCTTTTTGCCCCTTCCGAGGTAGGAGTAAAGCTCCAGTGCTCTACTGAACAACAGTATCATAAATTACTCCTTTTTTTTTTGAAAAAAGTATCGATTTGGTCTCTCAACTATGCCCACCGGACCACTTTGGTCCCTCAATGTCATTATTGGACTTGTCAGGTCCTTCAACTCTCAAAACCAGACTTAACTAGTCCCTTGACCGGTCAAAACGATGGTTTTAGGGTTTTTTTGCCTATGTGGCAATGACTTGGCTACCACTTATTGTTACATCACCCCTCTCTCACTTTACCCCTTCTCTCTCACTTCCCCCTCGCGCCTCCCACATGCCACAGCGGCACAGCGCCTCCCACCACCGCCTCTCATCCCCGCGCCGCCCCCCAATCAGCGAGCTCGGCGGCGCCGCCACCTCCCCAATCGCCTTCCTCCGGTGCTGCACGAAGAGAGATAGAGAGGGAGTCCTCCATCGATGCACACAGAGAGAAAGATAGAGTGAGGAGAGGAGGGAGAAAGCCGCCATCCATGGCGGCGGCGGATCCATGGCGGCGATGGCAGAGGGGCGACGACGATGGCGAATCCATGGCGAAGCGACGCAGCGGCGACCTCGGGCAGCAACGCGACGGCGACCTTGGCGGTTGGAGACGAAAGGAGGCGGGGCGGCGTTGAAATCCACGGTGAGAGGCGTCGGGGCCGCGCCCAGGTCCACGGGGGCAGCAACATCAGCGACTTCGAGGCGGCGAACTTGTCGGCGGAGTTGGGGTGGCGATGACGAGACGACGGGCGTCGCTGAGATCCGCGTCACGGCAGGAGGGTTGTTGCCGAGATTCATGGGGTGGCGACCTCCGCATCGGCAGGGCGGCAACCTCACCGACGCTGTTGGGGCGGCGGCGGCAGTGGGAGACGCGAGGGGGGAAGTGAGAGAGAGAAGGGGAAAGTGAGAGAGGGGTGGTGGCTGTGGGAGGCGCAAGGGGGAAGTGAGAGAGGGGTGATGTGGCAATAAATGGCAGCCACATCATTGCCACATAGGCAAAAACCCTAAAACCACCGTTTTGACCAGTCAAGGGACTAGTTAAGTCCGGTTTTAAGAGTTGAAGTACCTGACAAGTCCGGTATTGACGTTGAGGGACCAAAGTGGTCCGGTCGGCATAGTTGAGGGACCAAATCGATACTTTTTTCTTTTTTCTTAGCAAAGTATAGTGCGTAAATGTTCTTTTTTTTGGTAAAATAGAAGAAAAAAAAAAAACATACACCCTTCAACAACTACCTTGTGATTTGTGCCACACCAAGAACCCTAGGATAGTGCTTCCAGATTTGTGCCCAATTCTCGATCTTTTATACTATCAAATTTTCACTGAAGTATTTCTATCCTGTCTCCCTTCCCATGGTTTTGCGTCCTATATATCAGAGAAAACACTGCACTTAGATAAAGAGCTGTTAGGATATGCGCCGACGCAAGATCACGAACGACATCAAGAGACACGATGTTTGGTCACGCAGTTCGGCTTTCACCTACATCTGCGGGGCTCTGATTATGGGCGCTTCTCCCCAATCCATAATACCGCAGCACACCGGCTAACCAGGTTACGGCCACATGTCGGCCGCTTACCTCCCCTTGCCTATGCTATTATTATGAGGTCGTTCTCTTGGTTACACCAGAGCTGTCTCCCTTTATATAGTGGAGACCTGGATAGAGTCCAACTCTAACACTAAACCAACCCTGCCTATTACAACACAGAGTCCGTGTAACCTACTTGTACATATATTTGACACAATACCTAACAAACTCCATCTTGGAGAATATGGTCTTTTCTACCTTGAAGTCGTTCCAGCGTCTTGCATGAACCATGTATCCGGCCTCTGGTTGCTTCCGCCTTTGGATATTTGTTTGACTCCCCTTGAATCTGCACTTCTAGATCCAATCTTTGAGTCCTCGAGCAGGCTTCCCAGCCCGCCACCGTGCACAACGTCGGTACACGGCAAAACATGCCGCACCCTGGCCATCTGTATCCATGTCACGGCTTTGCCCTTAGTGACATGATGCAGCGCCTCCTGTGTAACATCCGATCGCATCACTGCTCCCGGCGTTTCAATCTATCCGGCGTACATCGGCGTTTCAATCTATCCGGCGTACATCGGCGCTTGCCAGTCTGATCGTGAACCCCGAGGTCGTCGCCGTCGCCTGCCGACCTCGCCGACTACTTTGTCAGCCCTATCACCACGTCTGGTCAATCCCTGCCAACGATAGCCCATCGAACGGTTCGAGCCTCCTGTCCAAAGTGTCCGACACCACCGATCGAATTGTCGATCGCCGCCATGCTCCACCTTGCGCCGATAGGGTATTTTCTGCGGCGCCCATGTATGCATAAACCTCGTGTCTCCCCCTAGATCTTCCGCATGGCCAACCTCGCCAACCAAGCTCTGATACCACTTGTAGGAGCTCGCTGCGATCCTGCCATCTCATGGCCCACAGCGATCTAGCTCCCCCCGAGATCAACACCTGGTCTCGGGCCCATGTCTCCACATCTATTGGCCCAACTAGAAGCACAACCCAGGTTCTAGCCCAACTCAGCCCAAAATACTAGCCTGAAGAGAGAGGGGTGCCTCCACCTTTTAAGTTGTGCTCCCTCATCACCAATAACCGATGTGGGACTAAACCTAACAATCTCCCCCATCACACATCGGACCATCCGTCCTACACCGTGCGATCTCATGGAGACGTTCCGGGTTACCGACCATGGCTCTGATACCACTTGTAGGAGCCCGATGCGATCCTGCCATCTCATGGCCCACAGCGATCTGGCTCCCCCCGAGACCAACACCTGATCTTTATTAATATCGCTATCAAGATACACAGTTCCCATTATTTTGCGCTCGATAACCTGTTAGAAGAACATCTGATATAGGCGTTGTGGATTTCCTGGATCCCGGGGTCTCGAGAGATCTTCCAGTTAATTATATTCGCGAGAATGCGCAGAAAACCTCCGATTAAGCTGTCAATCTTCGCCTGCGTTCTCTATGCATGTAAAAATAAATAATTATACAATAGTGTGTTGGTGTAGTCGGCGGAAATCGTGGTCTAGCTGGACCATCCACCGTGGAGAACAGAGCTCGGAATCTTGAACTTGTTCGCCTGTATCAGTCCGGATTTAAATGACCGCGGACGACACGGTGTTGGAGGTACTGGAAAATACATCAGCTCCTCCGGGTAACCTGAAATAAGAACATGCATAGCTACGCTGGGCTCGGATTCACTTGATGATGTAGCAACAACGTCTTCGGGTATGATCTGCAAATATAATATTTTTGACATTATAGCGAATAATCGAGGAATCACGAAGCGCATTATCCATGCTTCTTATATTTTCTTTGCACTGTCCCAGCGTCTTCGGGTGTAATCTGCAAATAAAATATTTTTTTGACATATAGCAGATAAACAAAGAAATCATGAAGCGCATTATCCATGCTTCTTTGTATTTTCCTTTTGTACTGTATATCAACGGCGTCTCTGGAGTATAATGTGTAAATAAAATATTTTTGACATATAGCAAAAAATCAAGGAATCACGAAGCGCATTATCCATGCTTCTGTATATTTTCTTTGCGCTATCTCAGCGTGTAAACGAGGGGTTCTTCTACTGCTTGACTGCATTTGCCGGTTTTATGCCCATTTATCAGATTAAGTGGAATCTGGGGACTAGATTGAAAGGGACATCAAATCCAGGAGAATTGCTGATTTGCCTCGAAGTTCACTGGCCTTTGCCAATTTGCCCAAAGTTTGTTAGTCTTTGATGATTTGTCCTAAGTGGGTTTAACTGTAAACAAAACTTGAAAGAACTTACAAATCGGTCCTCAGAGATCAACAGGCGTGAGGGGATCTTTCGCACGGCTGGTCGCGCGCATGCTGGGGCGGGCGCCGCGCGCGTGGAGGGGCGGCGAAGCCCGCGCGCATGGACGAGCGCGTGGAGAGGGGCGGCGGAGCCCGCACGCGTGTAGAACGGCGACGCCGCGCGCGTGGAGGAGCGCGTGGAGAGGGCGGCGGAGCCCGCGCGTGGAGGAGGGGCGGCGCCGGCCCGAGACGGCATTGACCAAGGGCGAGCCTGCCGGGGGCGCGCAGACCCGAGGAGTCATCGGCCGGGGGCGGCCACACTTGGCGGTGAAAACTTGGCGTCGTGCGGGTCTGGTCGCCGGGCGCGGAAGAGACTTGGCGGCGAGATGGGCACGGCTAAAACGACATAATGTTTTCATATCTGCATGCATGTTCATGGATAGGAAAAGAGCACACACGCATGGCATTGCCTTCATGCTGGCATGCTGCAGCTTAGATGAGAATTACTCCGATAACAGTTGCATACGGGTAGGATCAGATGCTCGCATGCCTGATTTTCACACGTCATTGAACAGAAGGCAAGTAGCGAACTGAACTGCTCCTGGAAAATAATCAAACCTTGAAACAGATCGGAAAGGAGTATGAAGGGATTAACCTTGCATCATCCGGCCTCTTAACTTGACCTGCTCTTTATTTTCTTTCTTTTGATGTTGATGAACAGCCTGGTGTGTCTCTGCGTCTTCAATCCGCGTGTCCTCTGATCAATCTCCCTTGCTGATGAGATGACAACCGTAGCAATCTTTTCGGCAACAAAGTGGCTGGAGATAAGATAACTTATGTGCAGATAAGCTATAGTACTTAAGTACCTATGAACAACACATTTTTTTTCCTTCCTGGCTCTAGAAGAAACCCCATTAGGATTGAAATTTTACCGTCCAAGTGTCCAACAATACCACCCTCCATCCATAATCCATCCTAGTTTAACAGTCGCCTCCGGCTATATAAACTAACCCAACCCCAACCCCAACGGCAACGGCAACCACCAAGTAGTACGTTCCAAGCAGCTACTTGCTTAGCTAGGAGGCTAGGACTAGGAGCACGTACTACCACTGTCCACTGCGATGGCGGAGGAGGAGAAGCACCACCACTTGTTCCACCACAAGAAGGACGAGGAGGCCAAGCCGCCCGAGACGGAGGAGAAGCAGCACAAGCACAGGGAGCAACTCGGCGAGGCCGGGGCCGGCGCCGCCGGCGCCTTCGCCCTTGTACGCACGCACAACATCTACATTTCTTGTATATTGTATGTGCCGTGATTTTGGCGTGATCAGTTTTTTTTTTGCTTTTTTTTGGGGTATATATATAGTACGAGAAGCACGAGGCGAAGAAGGACCCGGAGCACGCGCACAGGCACAAGATCGAGGAGGAGGTGGCGGCGCCGGCGGCTGTGGGGGCCGGCGGCTTCGCCTTCCACGAGCACCACGAGAAGAAGGAGGGGCACAAGGAGGCCGAGGAGGCCGCCGGCGAGAAGAAGCACCACCTCTTCGGCCGAGACTGACAAGATCGAAAGCTACCACCTCATCCTCGTCGTCGTCACTCATCCATCCATCATATCGATCAGTCATGCATCACCACCACCATCGTTGCTTTGCTTTGCTTTGCTGCCATAGTTGCATATATACTTGCATCCCTCCCTCTCTCTCTCTCTCTCTCTCTCGGATGTGTGTTGCTGAATAAGGGAGCCGGCCTTGTTGCTGTATGTAATTAATCCATGATTATCTGCGTGTTTTACGTACTGTTATGAACGTTTGTAACTTTAATTTCAGCAGTGATCAAGGATGACTCTGGTTTGCATCTTTTTACTATCGCCTCGCGTTTACCTTTCTTAAGCTTTCGTTCAGTTTATTTGCCGTTGATTGACTAGATGTTAATTTGTAACTTTTCAGCTTCTCAAAGTCCAAAAGCCATAAGGCAAAAAGATGTGGGACTGAAATCTAAAGGTCGAGAATAAAAATTAATGATGATAAGACAGGATTGATGTGTATTAGACAGAGTTAATCTGCCTGTCATACTTTTTTGCCGAAAAAATTGCTTTTTTACCACTCTTTAGAGTGTGTCTTACCATTTTGCTACTCTCAACCTTTCTTATAAATAATTAAAAAGTTTGTTGGCCACTGGGCATATCTTGGTTAAGACTAATAAAATCATTGTTAATCTATTTCCAAGCGCAATTAAGTGCTACTCTTTGATCTTTCGCCAACAAAAATGAATTGCAGTTTTAGCAGATCTTGCTTTCGTAGCTCAGTTGGTTAGAGCACCCGTTTAGTAAGCGGGAGGTCTTGAGTTCGACTCCCAACGAGCAAATAGTTTTTTTTTTGTTGTACTTTGTCACGAAACTTAGCTCCACATGACAGCAAGTAGTTTTTTTTTTGTTGTACTTTGTTTTTTCACGAAACTTAGCTCCACATGACAGCAACAATAAAAAAAACAACAAATGTTTTGAACAAAATGCTGCTGAATTTCGTTTGACAACACAGAAGTAGCTCACGAAGACCGTCCAAGGGCACAATCGGTGGTTTTCGAAGATCACTGGTGCTCGTATCTTTTTAAAAATCTATTGTTATCATTATCATCCGCAGCCAGCAGCTGCTGAGATCTTCAGAAAAGTTTTAAAATCTGTTTTTATTATTAGTAGTATAAGCCTAAGCCCTAAGCGGGCTTACTAACTTGCTATGACGTCTTGAGAAGTGTTTTTCCTAACTTCCCATTGTAGTAGTACCTGTTCATAGTTACTCCAACTGAAATCAAATTGACAGGCACATCAAGTTTGGCTATGTAAGCATCAATGTTTCCATTGGAATAACCAGCTAAAAAGAACCACATCGCTAATCCGCTATACATTTTGGTTAACTCACAAAATTTGCATAGACTTTGTAGCCTTGATTTTTTTTCCCACCAAGTTGGGAGTATAAACACAACACGTCATTCTAACTGGGTACATTGTTATAATAACATGAGATCCATTTCCATCCCCAATATGTCCAAAGAATGCCCTGGATCTTCCTTCTTATCTTGCGCATCAGCATCGTCAGCAAGATCTTCACACACAGTTTACTGAAGCTTTGGTGCTTTGAGGAGATATACACCCCGCACTAAACCTTTGCCAACATCTCCAACCTCCTTAAGGATAGATATTGGATCTGGTATGGTTTCATCAGCCTCATTTCTGCGACGCTTCTGTGATATGTAAAAATTGAATCAAGCTAAATACAACTGCCGACGAGATAAAAGAATATATGCATAATAAAATGTTTAATAGCATCCAAGATTGCACAGGACGGTGTAACCACACCTAATTGTTGGGTAAATGGGAGCCCTTAATAAAAAAAAAATTGTAAAGAAAGATGAAAGTAAGAGCCAATCTTTTAAGTCTATTTGAGCAATACCTTTGAGTTCTCCCATGTAAGACCAACCACATCTCCTCCAACAGAATCATACCACAGCTTGAAGGTTTTGGGGAGCGCACACTGTAAATAAACACCATTTTACTTCCAAAGGAATAGATGTATATAGTTGCACGAAGTCAATAGCTTGGATTTTACCTTTAAGTCTCTCAGAAAGTATGCAGTTGGGTCAAAATTTACCAAAAGTCTCTCTCTCACATCGTGGAAGCTTTCCACAGCACCTTTGAGTGGCATATAAGGGTGGAAATCTTTACTAGGTTTGCCCCATATTATCAACTTGCCTGTAAGAGGTTGTAGAAGTTTATCTGTATTTGAATAAATACGATAAAGGAACATATGTAGAAGTTTATCTAAACAAGAACTGAGTTCTAGTCAGCAACTATGAAACTAATTTCTACTAATTGCAGAAGTGAAATAACATATGGAAATGAGGGCAAATATTTCTATGATAAGTGATCTAACCATTAGGAATTTCAGCAGGGAAAAGCACATGGTGAGGACGACAAAGCTTCTCTTGATAGAGGAGAACAACGGCATCATAATTGCTTAAAGGTGTTCGGAATAGGCACTACGGTAAATGAAAACCGTAGAGTGAGAAATCTAAACGAGATAGAATAACTATTCAAGTGATGACACAAAAATATTACCTCCCATGTATATTGGCCTGACTGATCATCAAGTATAAGATTTGTCAAAAGTTCTGCGCTGCTTTTAGCATATAACGCCATCCGTTTAAGAACCTATGCTTAATGAAATGAGCAGTAATCATCCCATATTGCAAGGCAAAACTCAACACCACAACAGGGAGAAACAATTTGCTGATGTACTAGAAATGAAAATATATCTGCACCCTTTCAACATTTTCTACTTCTGGGTTTATCTTTAATCTATATGTACTTAAGTTATGTGTCTCAACATTTTCTACTTCTGGGTTTATCTTTAATCTATATACTCAAGTTATGTGTCAGTAATTATCTTTTTGGTGTACAAAAGGAAAATCGCGTACCGACTTGCTTGGTGAATGTTTTGTCCAAGCTTCAGATGCTTTATCATATGATGTAGCGAGAAACATTGCAGCCTCTATATCATGAGGATTTTGCTCATACGTTTGCCTACTTAGCATGAAGTTTTCCTGCAGTTGTATCTGTCAGTACCCTAGCAAATTCGGTTAATTCAAAATCAAACACAAAAGAGAGAACCAACATTGATCTCCTTCTCATCCTTCAGGTTATAGTCATTATTTATGTCGATGACCATCGGCGAAAAGGTCCAGTCAAAACTAGATAGCAATCGCAGAAACCTGTCATTATTATTATAATAATTGATTAGATGAAATTTTACAGCTTTTATGAATATGCGAAGTTTATAAAAGAAGTATAACCAGCTAGTGAAATAATAAGGAAGTATTATTGAAATTATCAAATAACTAATAACTTGATGACCTTGGCATATACAAGAAGGTGCTAAGCAAAAACAAATCTGTTTCTTTCTGTCCCATTGGTCAGATATGTTAATTTTGTAGCATTAACAATACAGCTATCTAAACACCTACGCACCTGTTTTTAGGTGTTTGATGATGTGGTTACTCACTATATTCTCTCTTTAAGCATTCATATAAAAGCATTTTGCGTTGCACATACCCTGGTATAACAATTAGTTATATGAAAGTAGGGGTAAAGATTCTGCTATACTGGAACAGGTGCAACTTATAACCAGCAATAGGTCATTTTTCAATGTATATCTCAAGGTATGATGTTGTGCTGCATTTGCATTGAGAAAGCAGAACATGTTCTTCCTCTATGAGCACTGATAACACTACTATATGTGGATTTAATTGTAGGTGGAAGACGTGGTTTCAAATGGATTTTTGAGAGAGAAAATTCTTGTGTTTCTCATTGGATAATAATGGGATTTTTCTAACAAACTTCTTTGCTTCCATACTTATTGAGAAGTCAAGACTTACGACTACTAGACAAACTTTTTCCCGCAAACAAGTCATGAAAAAAGATAGTTGGTATTTATCTCTGTCTGTTCTTGCAGGAAAAATTATAATAAAGCTGATAAAGCAATTAATAGGAAATTGTATGGAAAGCTTCAGATTTGTACCTAAGAAATCCAGCAACCCGTGAAGAGGGGGGATGGAATGGAAATGGCTTTAAAAATAGGTAGGCAACCACCAATTCAACAGCCTCCTCTGAGATAAATGGAGAAAATAGATGTGTAGAGATCCATCTTTTTGCTAGCCTTCGAAACAAAGTTTATATGCAAACATGTCATGAGTATACATATAACTTACATTTTAAGATATGAATTGTTTAACTAAATTTTTTGAATCATTGACATTTACCTGACTACAGGTCCATACGCCTGGTAACGACCATGCAAACCATTAATCATACTTGAGTGCTGGCTCCGCAAAAAGAGTTCCTTGTCTTCTGATAGAGTATGTTGTGTGTTGCCATCTCCAGCTGTGGGACAACGAAATAAAATTATAGAACTTCATATTTCTGTACGAGGCCAGCTAGAAATATAAAAATTACTTGCATATAATATGTGAAACTAACCTTGCTTTGGTACCAGCAAACCTCTTTCATGAAATATTTTAAGCAAGAACAAATATCCAGATGTAAGAACACTGACCTCATCTTCACTAGCTGTAACAAGCATTCCTCGATCCTCCAGGCTGAAATAACACCAATCAAGTCACTGGAGTGGAAACATAATTCAAGCAATAAAAATTTACTTAAATCCTCACATACCTTTCACCAATTCTCAAAAGAAATGCATCCTTTGTCTTCTTCATGGCTACATGATCCAATGGCCAGTTACCAGATCCCTCAAGCTTTTACAGAAAATTAATAGGTCAAAAGAAGAGATTCATGAGGGGAAATATCCCACAGTAAGGACTGACTTAACAGATATAGCTAGCGAGAAGCCCAGCAAGTCAAATGCAAGTTGTGATATAACACAACCTAACAGGTTATATGCTTATACCTGTATCATGACTTCTAAAGAGCGAACGCAAGTTGCTGTAAACTTTGGTAACCTCTGAGAATAACTCTTTTCATATGCCAATGGATGAGGTTCGGGAGGAAACACAGATGTGTGTCTAAAAGCTGACATAAGAAAGGGTGAAATTGAAGGAAATTGTCACATCCAATGAGGAAAATAATGAAAAAGAAAGAATATTAAAAAATCCTGTCCAACCTGAGTCTAGAGGTTGCACGGTGGATATTTTAAGAGGAACATTGTCCAACAGACGCAGGTGCTTAGCCAAAGTATCAAAGGCTTCGAACAAAGCTCCAGAAGATGAGACTGGATCTGCATAATTCCAATTAAGACCACAACCAAGGACACCTAAATCACCAGATTGAAACCTCAAAAACCTACCTTGATCACCAACCAAGAGGCAAAAGTCAAGCTGATCAACAACATGGATCATATCTTCCTTCTGCAATGACAAATGCTTGATAAGCACGTAATCAGTAATTCTTTTGATAATTGTGTGTTTCTCCCAAGATTCACATTCCCACACTGCAGTTTAGAAAGAAGCATTCATTAGGAACTGTATTAATTCAATTTGTGCATGCTCTTCAAAAGCAATGAGAGAAATACAATGCGACAATTACCTGTGCTTTCAGCAATAGTTCCATCTTTAAATCGCCTAAGTTCGGCTTTCTTCCCCCAGAATTTCCTAAATTTAACAGCCTTGGGATACCAGAACAATGCATATGAGTGTCAGATCGCAACAATTATAGTTTATCATTATTTGTAATCTATAAAAGGAAAATACCTCATCATGATTTTCAGGGTTTGGACCAATATCTACAAGACGAAAACTCTTTTCCGATGAGCTATGCATTATGCCAACAAGCAGGGGGCTGCTCACAAATTCTGAAAAACCCTGTACAGGTGTGCTTTATCACTAATTTGAAAAGCAAAGAAAGACAGTCATTTATACTTATGTCACATACATCCATTATATTCCATTCAGAAGGTGTGCTTCTCCATAGGACACGGATCATCTTTGTTCTATCTGTAAGTCCTTGTTGCAGCAAGGACTGGACATCTTTTTCAATTACTCTCCAGGATTCATCGTCCAAGCAAAAGCTTAATGCAGTAACTTTAGAGTTCCCCTTCAAGTTTATCCTGACAATAGCAATATGAAGTGAGAACTTGATCAGACTCTTAGGGTATGCTCAGTTCTAGTAAAGGTAAGATCCCCCCACCCCCAACATACCCACACACACACACACTCCTTAATGGTAGGGAAGAGTAACACACTTGGATGAGCAAAGGAACCAAGAATGCCCTTAGCTACCATCATTACTTAGGATTGGAAAGCTAATAAAAAAAATCATAAATTGCAAGCTAACGGGAAGTCCCCAATTTGGAAAATATACTAGTTAGCTCAGTGTCACACCGAAATGTGCAAATTGAAGTACATAGAGTTTTGGAACAGATATATCATATATGAAAGGAACAACTATCTGTGTGTTACGAAATCACACACACAGGTGCAAGCACAATGCCGGCCAGCATGTGCTACTTAGCCCTTTAAGATCGAGGTTCCAGTTCAATTCCAGTTTCAAAGTGCATAACACAATGTGCACGCAATTGATGCATCATAATTTTCTTAATATAACATACCTCAAGCATGAATCAAACTTAGCACCAAAGTCAACCTTGGTCATAAAAAGTTCTTCAAATCCACCATCTCTGCATCTATCAAGGCAAATACGTGCGCAAGCTGCCTCATCTTGAAGCTGAACATCAAAGCGTCATTAGATTAAGGCCAAGATATAACAGTTCAACTTGAAAGAAATCTGCAAAGCCTTATTACAAAAGTGGAGCATATTTCTGAACATAAAAAGTCAAAACAACTCCTCTAAACTTCTTTAAGGATGGTTGGATCATAACGCACTGTTGTTTATGTGAGCAGATATGCACAAAATATGAATAACAGAGAGAAAATGAAGCTGAGTGTAAAAGTAACTGATGGTCATAGCGTACATTCATAATACCTCTAAAAAAGCTGACTTTGTCATCCGAAATGCCAGATTTACATGGCCAGATACATCACAAATCACAACATCGAATGTTTTCAACAAATGAGCAATTTCCTGAAAAAATCATTCAATCAGAAGATCACAAGAATGAGAAGGATAATGGAACTATTCAATATTGCTGTAGTAATCATTGTAACTTATCAGTTATCATGCACGTTGAATCCAGAATAATGCATCATGCACCAAGAAACTATACTAGATCTCCTCATACTCGATTCCAGGCAAGGGCACACTGGTTACCAATGGAGTAATATAACAAGCTAAGCATGCCTAAGTATGAGATGGTAATCAACATAGTCTATGGAAGCTGATAGAAACACTAAAATATTTTTGATGCCACTCAGCTATATATTACAATGCAATAGATTGAAATACCTCCTTGATAATTGCATGCTTCTTCATTGACTGAACCACCAAGCCCTTTGCCCAGGCCTTTGAAGTTGCTGCAAGAACAGAGAGATGCTTCAATATGAAAAAAAAATGGTAAATATTTACGTAACATCAAGTTTTTCGTTGCCTGGATGTACCCAAAAAATTGATTACAACACGGAAAATTTGTCTTGTGGTCATTGATCTCTTAATTATGCTTCCTCCAGAGTCCACAGTAAGAAACGCGAGGATGACGGATATTAAGTATCCATTTAGGCAATCATGTGTATATATTGAAGTTCGTTGACGTGCCCAAACCTGCAATTGGACCTAATTAGATTGCCCTCCAGGGGAGAAAAGAGTAGGTACAACAACCCTGCTGCATTGTCAAGTATAAAGTTTGATATCTGTTAAAGGGGTCACTGCTTCATTCAAAGCGCTACTGCTTAATAACAACTTATAGCTGAACACAACAAAAACCCACTATAATTGGGTGGACGTTTGATCCTTCTGTTGAATCTGTAAGAACTAGGATTCAGGATGAACTACATACTTTTAGCAAAATCAATGCCTCTTGCAAGGATTTCCAATCTGCAAAGGTGCTGCTGATAAATTCTGCATTTTCCTCCAAAAACATATCCTCCAATATGCTATTATTGTATTTTGGTGTGGGTAGGTTTATGCCATCTGCAATGCGAACCCGCATCAGCAACTATATTTGTACACTCAAGGCCAAAAGAATGGGACAAAACCAGTTTCATGATACCTTTAGCATATGCACGGACGTTGTTTCTTGTTGATATATTCATCTTTGAAGCATTGAACAAAGCGGTCGCAGTCGGGATTATCCTGAGATAGAAACCAGGAAGTTCTGCAATTTCTGCTGCTGCAACAGTGGAAGTATTGAAAAATGAGATGAAGGAAAAGCAATGACTAAATTACTAATTATATGCTCAAGAAATGGTTTCAAATGCATAATGAGGTGCGAAAACGAAGTAACTTCATAGGAGAACAACCTGGATATACATGAAGAACAGGCTTCCGTGCCTCATCTTGGAAGGTAGACCATGAAACCTTACGGATTAATGGAGAACTACTCAAGCTCTTCCTAACAACACAGAGGTAAAGACACCTCTTTGCATGGTACCGGTGATTCAGGAAATCCTTTTCATGGAAACATTCCTATATAAAAAAACCAAAAAAATTACTAAAGAACACTTCATGGTCAATTGGTCAATGACCTGATAATACACAATATTTGTGAATAGCATATTAGCAATTTAGCGTGATAGTTTTTTTTTAAAAAAATACGAACTAGATCCCAGTTCACATTAGGGATGCAACATTCAACAAATTCATGGAAAGGGGCCATTTTTTGAATAATAAGAGACATCAGAATTTCTTCCATTAGATTGACAAAGGACCTGATTCCAGGTACAGTGGCCCCGTTGCAATCACATCAACTTTTGAATTTTGTTTTAAGAATCCAGCACAGCTGAGCAGGCTGGCCTTGTTCTTTTCAGCGTATCGTTGCGTTGGCGTAATACTGTAGTAAATTTGAGATCCCTCGAAAAGAGGTCTAAAGATTATAAAAAAAAAAAATAGTTTTAGGATCTTTGGAACAACTACTAAAAGCCACAAAAAAACCGTTACAAATTATTACAACATGTAGGATATATAAACATAAAAATAATTGCTACAATAATATGCAATGACACCATACGCTGAAAAGAACCAGGCCTAAGTCCGTTGTAATTCTGTCAATCACATACCGCGAAACGCTTTTGAAAGGAGGAAAATTGGTGGCATGCTGGCACGGCATCTGAAGCAGCAGCACCAAGCCACCAACCCATTCTTGAGGCAAACAATTACAATTACAATCTGGCATGGCAAAAATGACGAGTACCGAGTACGTACCTTGGGCAAGCGGACGAGGAGGTCGGCGGCAACGTCAGGCCTCGCCACCGCGCCGGCCGCGTGGCTCCCGGAGACCCGGACCACCTCCGGCGGCCGGAAGTCGAATGCCAGCTTCTCGGCGCCCAGTCCCAAGTCTCTCACGAAGCCCGAGGCCGCCTCAGGCGCCACGCGCTGCGGCGGCACCCTCTTAACGAGGTCCGCGACGGCGTCCGCAGCCTCCCCGGCGGCGCGGATGGCGGCGGCGCTAGGGCGTGCCTCCTGCAGGAGCACGGAGAGCTTGTGATCGATGGATGCGTCCACAGCGGCAGCGCCGGCGGCCATGGTGGCTTCGATGGTCGCCGGCGGCGGGAAGGCGACGGCTCGCTGGGGTTTAGGGTTTAGTGAGACTAGGGCGGAGTTCAATTCACCACCATCTTTTCATTAGTAAGGCCCACAAGCTAGATCCTGGCCTAGCCCACAAATTGCGAACCAGAAAGACTAAGGGCATGTTCTTTTGAGCTGATCTGAACGGCTGAACGACTAAAATGACTGAACTTCGATAGTTTTTCGAGGTAATTTCGAGATTCGAATCCATTTCGTTTGACTTGCTTTCTAAAGCATTAGGGTCCACTTTTAAAACAGCAAAAAAACGGACTAAAAAAACTCAAAACATATGTCTTTTTAAAACGTAAATAAGTCGTTAAGCTGTTAAGCCGTTAAGCTGAAAAAAACTAGGCCTAAAAGCTACGCTATGCTACACTAATGTAACATACAAGGCCTAAATACAAGACTTGCGAATAAATTGCACAAATGGTTCTATTCCCGCGCAAATACCAAGTAGCCGTGCACTTGCTTGGCCGAGGGAAAAAACCCATCCGTACTTTTGAGTGGCTGAGCTGAAATGTTAGTTATATATGAAGTTAAAAAGGATAAACTAATAAAAAATAAATAAGTTTAAGTAACTTTGAACTTGCTGTGAATTGCATGTTGAGCCATGAGCGAACTGGTTATACATGTCCTTCAACTTTATTTATGTATGACTGGCTACACAACATGAGTGACGGCATGTACATCATATGTCCAACTATTATTAGAATTCTTCAATATTGCGCCCTTCTAATTTTTTTTAACAAATATGTAAATTGCCTCTTTTACCCCCTCCTTTCTCATGTCCTGACTTCTTCCTTCGACAATTTATACTCAAACATGTTTCAAGGATAAAAATCATGGCTCGCCTCTTTTTCATCATCTCCTTACTCAAATCCGACGAGCCTTTGACATGATCGTCGGATCTAAACATATAGCTAATCAGACAAACTCGTTGGGGGAAAATGCACCACACAGAAGAGAGAGAGAGGAAGGGAGAGAGAGTGGATCTATGCAACTAGCAGAGACATCGATGGGAGATGAGCACCAAGAGGTTGGAAAGCCCAGAACTGATTTGACATCAACTGCCTCTGCCATTTATCAACAAGATAAATCTATGCAAATCGGTGGAGATGGAAGCTATAAACGAGCAACCAAAGCTTACGAAGCCCCAGATTGATATGGCACCAGCTGTGTCTGCTCATATATCAAGAAGATGGAAGTGGCAGAGACCACGTTGGTTTTCCCACCGAGTTTTTATGAAATTTTTGGGACTCATGATCACGTGGTCTAAGGTGGAGTATCAAGAAATCTCCTCGAGCCGCCATGCCTTGGGCTTTGTAACACACCGGCTCAATCAGAGCCCAAGATGCTACTAAGTCCTATACTTGTACGAAATTTCGACAGCACCTTCCGCATAATTTGGTCATCCACTCAGCAGACAAAGAAACAATATATATATCGCAAATTATATTCCAACCACGACATCTTCACATTCACAGCCTATAAACCAAGATGCCCATACCACTAGGCTTTCCACCAAAAGCTTATCTCAAGCATTCATCGATAGTAAAACAAACCATAGGCAATCCTAGCTAAATAGGGCGACCAACACCATCTCACACCATAAAATAGCTCATCCTCACAACCGAATACATAAGTAAATACATAACCAGTTAAAAGTCTGTAACATCATTTTATTTATTAAAGGCCCAATGTTGGTTGCTGATTATTTAATAGTGCGAGTGTGTGTGCAGCTACCCGCCCGCGTGCGACATCATCGAATGACCTAAAAACAAAACAGAAAGAGTAAGGGTGAGTCCATGACTCAACAAGTATATAATAATAATGGCATAGGACATGTTTACATGAAATCCGTAGCAACAGAACAACTTTCCAATCATAACCATGCTCATCAGTGTAATGCAGCGTTCAACAATGCAATGCATTATGCTCATATCTCATAAGCGTGTACCGGTACTGCTGAGTACACATCCGTCGATGTCACACTCTACACTCCATCCCGTGGAGGTGCTCACCGAAGTGAGTCTTTTCCGTCATCCCGTGACGGGTGCTTACCTCTGTAGGTCTTATCAAGAGCACGCTAGATTAGTCTTATAACTTTTTTCATCGACCGGGCCCAGGGCTCACCGGACTAGCTAGTTATAAGACTTTCTCACCGCCCTGGCTCGAATGCATGCTTTTCATGAATGTATGCAACATAAATGGGGTAACCATCATTTTTCATCACATTCGATCACTCCTATCTCATCCATCCATTTAATCACTAATCCATCCTTGCTATCCATTCATTCAGCATTATAAAAGCACAAATAGCATCAAGCTATCATCACCATCCTTGCAACCATTCATTGTCATATTACTATCAATATTTAAATCAGGCATAAATATCGCTTACCATCAGTTAAGCACACATTATCACAGTTGTCACATCATATACTTGCCTTAACAACCCCGGAGACCGACGTGTGACGATGTCTTCACTCCTGAGGCGAAGGTACCTAAAGTTAAGAAAAGGTCATATAACACATTTCAAACGGCCCAGAACACGCTAACCTAGCCTAACACTTAAATGCCCCATATATGCAATTAGTTGCCGGATTTGCAGCGAGTCAGATTTCAGGACAGCGGTCTTGCGAAGACCATAACTCTCAAACCGTTTGGCCGATTTTCATGTTCTAGGATTCGATGGAAAGCTAAGGACATAAACTAAATTTCATTTTATAGGGCCATCCTCCCGTTCCTACCAGAAATCACCTCAAACGCGGTTACAAGCTACTGCATATAGAAATTTTACCGCCAAAATGCAACTTTCAACACTAAAGCTCCCAAATCCATTCCATACATAACCTAATCAACTCGAATAATAGCTAATTGCAGAGAGAGGATGCTTAGTTCGTTACCCAAAGGTGGAGACCCAAACCCTAGCTTTCCTCCTCTCTTCCTCTTCTTCCTTCTTCTTCCTTCTTCCTTCCCCTTCCAAAATCGGCTCCCCTACCACTCCCCACTACCCAAACCGGCTGCTGCGCCGGCGGCTGAAGAGGCGACGCTCTAGGGGGTGGCGGAGGCTAGCTAGGGAGGCGACGGCGTCGGCTAGGACGGCGGCGTCTAGAGGCGGGCAGGGAGAGAAAGCGTGCATGGGCACTGAGATGGGCGGATGGCGGCTGGGAGGAGGAGCACGGTTGGCAGCACGGGCCGGGGGAGGAAAAGCACGGGACCAGAGGTCTCCTGGTAAGAAAGAGAGAGAGAAAATTCTAGAGAGATGGAGAGGGAGCCGGTCCCCTTAATAGGGGCGGTGGAAAGGTTGGGCCGGCTAGACGGCCCATCCTCTTTATTTTTTTTTTCTAGTATTACAGGCTTGGTGCGTGCAGAGGGTGGAACCCACTCGGTGTATTAGTCGAAACCCTAAGCAGCCGAGCATAAATAAGGGAGGAACTAATCTATTATACACACTTAAGAAAAACAATAAAAAAAATTATCCATATCTATTATACACACTTAGTCGAAACCCTAAGCATGCTTATCGTATGATTATTTTTTATCGTCTATGTTTTACGCATGTACAAGAAATCTCGAACTACGTTCAAGAACTTGTAAAAAATCACACACTTTACGCGAGATGCTAAAGAAGGTAGAAAGAAGGTGCCGCACTGCCAATGGCATGCCGTCAGTGGCGGCGGGAAGGACAGAATATGGGAATCTTCTGATTAATTCCACCTCCAAACCAACCAATCAACCAACCATGTACCCACCACCGCCCCCCGCCGCCGCCGCGCCGTTAACGGGTACGGAAGCTCGTCCGTAGGATCCGAACCCACTCTCCGGTCGTCCCCAATCGCGCCCCACCCTCCTCCCCCAATCCACCCACCGATCCGTCCCCGCCATGGCTGCGCCGCGATCGCCGGCGGCGGGGCCGAGGCGCTCCGCTGCGTAGCGCCTGGTTCTCGGGGGCCTGTGCCGGCCGGTTGCCTTATCGGATCTTGGGGGGGACTTGCTGACTGCGGAGGACCCCATTCCGGCGACCGCCGGGCGGCATGGACGCCGACGGGCGCCTCGCGCGCGCGCTGACCGCGTTTGGCGGCGGCGGCGGCGTGTGGGACCTCGTCGATGCGGCGCTCGCCGCCGCGGCGCTCGACCGCCCGCCGAGCTCCGCGCGCGCCGCGACGGCATCGTGGAGCGGCTCTACGCCGGGGCCCGCTGCCGCAGCTGCGACGCGCCGGCGCCGGCGCCGGCGCCTGCGCCTGAGGCGGCGTCCCCGCGCCCGTCCTCACCGGACGACGAGGAGGTCGACGTGGACGAGCTCGGTGGGGACGAGGACGCCGGCGTGGAGAGCAAGATCCTCGCGATCAAGGACTTCTTGGAGGATCCCGATCAGGTCCTTAAAGAACCCATTTTTACCGGCTTGACACTAGTAGGAATACGATCGATTTCGCGATTTCGCTCACCATTTCTTTTGTCGCAAACTGTACGCGCGTATGGTTTTGTCACAGTCGGAGGACGACCTTGTCAGCCTGTTGCAGAACCTCGCAGACTTGGACATCACCTACAAGGTTCTCCGGGTGAGAAAGATGCTTGTTTTTTCTCCATTTCTTTTTCCTTCGTTTTTCGTTTTTGTTCCCTTTAACCAAAAGAGAGCATAGATTGGTTGGTTCCTTTTGGAATAGCGCAGGGAGCGAAAAGTTTTGTGTTTCTGGTTGTGCAGGAGACGGACATCGGCCGTCATGTCAATGGCCTGCGCAAGCACCCCTCCGGCGAAGTGCGGCAGCTGGTGAAGCTGCTCGTCAGGTGAAGAACAAGCAGTGCTGCTAAATTTACGCCATTGGGCCTAGAGGTTTCTTTTAATTGTGGTTTTCTACTATTTGGTGTTTTGTTTGTGTCTGAAGGAAATGGAAGGAGATTGTGGACGACTGGGTGCGGCTGCACAACTCCAGCGCCGATGGTGGCAATTCGATCATAAGTAAGGCATTGTGTTTAGCTCCAAAGTTTTTTTAGCTTGATTTTGTTTTATGTGGCAATTTTGATTCATCTGATTCACGGTGGCAGCTGATGGTGACTCACCTGAGAAAATTCAAGGCAAAAGCTACCAAAATCCCCAGGTAATTTTTTCTTTGACAATCCAGTGTTGCCTGATGTTTACTACATTTTTTTTTTACTTTTTTATTGTTTCGATTTGGTAGTTTGTGCCAAGAATGTTCCTGGCCATATTCATTACTCTGCTAGTTGTCAGCTCGCTCCCCCCCCCCTCTCTCTCTCTCTCTCTCTCTCTCTCTCACGCGCCCGCTGTGTGTCTCTCTCGATACCTCGTTCTCTGTAGTTTGTTCAGCAACAGAGAATCAACAACACAAAGGAGTTCTGGTGCTGTGCAACGAAGCAGCTTTTTTTGTCTTTCTTCTCTTCCTTTTATTCAACTCACACTAGCTGGTTGATACAGCCCATGTAATTTCAGCATGCCATCCTCGTAAACTCATGCCATGAGCACTGCTCTCTCGCACCATCCCACAAAATCAGGGTCATGCCGCATTACACAACAAACCACTATGACTAATACCTGCCACGATCATCGACAAACTGCGCATGATCCCACTCTCACACGGCTAAAAAAACTGAAACTTGCAGAAAATAAACAAACGAAACACACACAAGATTAGTTCACACTAGTTTGTTTGCCTTACAAACACAATCAGCTACATAGTTAACCATGCTTTTATCAGGTATAAGGTACTACGTATTAGAGAAGAAAGAATGAAAAAAGGCTAACTAAGTATAAAATGATTCATGTCAATGGAACTGTTATGGTTTGAACTATATTCTTTGTCTACACGGTTTGTAACATGGAAACATCTGCTACTGCTGTGCGTTGCAGGTTTCAGACTTCAAGTATTCTCCCAGCCCACAGAGGCACAGTGAGCTCCCACATCTGTTGGTTTAGAGTTTATATATATGTAGAGCTCATAATTTTGAAGACATAATACTGTACTAATTGAACCTCTATTTCAATGTTTGGGCCTTAGATGGTTTGGGTTCAGAGAGGTTGAGCAATAACAATGGGTTTGAGTCGACAATGGAGAAGCGTAGAGCCAGCCCTGCACCCGCATGTAACAAAAATAAGCAGAACAACAGCAACAGCTATTCTACCACTTTGTCATCTGCTCCAACTGTAAGTCTAATCATATTATCCTCCCTATTTTCTTGGTTCCATTTGTTATTGCCTAGATTATATACCTGGTTTTGTGTGACGTGGAATAAGAAAGGTTCCTCCACACACAAAAAAAGTACAAGTTCATGTTTCTCTCTCCTGCGTCTCTCGGCCAGCTCCGGCGACCAATAGCCCGGGGGGGTGAACTCCATTTGATTCGCTGATTCCATCGGTGAGTCCACTCATCTCCCTCTCCATCCTCCAGATCTGCTATTTTCCTCTGCTTCTTGGTCTCTAGGGGGCTCTTGTGCGTGGGATTCGGGGTGACTCAGGGGCGTTCGTTGTATCGCTGCCCACCCTTGGTTCCACGACGGGGGCTCGCCTTGGACTTGGAATAGGAGGGAGCAGGGATGGCGGCGGAGGGAGTCAAGCAGGCTTCCATGGGGGAGGCAATCCAGGAGGAGTCGGCCCCTAATTTGGGGGCGGCAGCAACTGAAAGGGGCAAATCCAAGATGGTGGCTGAGGATGAAATTGGTGCTGGGGTCCCGGACTCAAGCGACCGTGTGGCTGAGATGATGGCTCGCCTGCACCACACGGCGGCGGAGGCAAAGGCGGTCATCTTGAATGACGAAAATGAGGTCGATATGGTCGATCCAGATCGGGCACTGGTGGGTAAGGTTTTGGCTCCTAGTGCCCTTCATATTCAGACCATATTGTTGGTTATGCAACCAGCATGGGGTAACCCGAAGGGACTGATCTTCAATTCGGTGGGAGACAACATGTTCTTGGCAGAGTTTGGATCCAAGGTGGACAGGGACCGGGTGCTCGATAGGGAGCCATGGATGGTCGGTAAACATGCTGTCCTGCTGAAGAAGTACGATGCAGATTTCAAACCTCTGCAGGTTCGTTTTGATAGGTTGGCAATTTGGGCTAGAATATATGCCCTTCCTTATAGACTGATGAATGCCCGAAGAGGGGCGGAGGTGGCAAAACCACTAGGAAAGGTGGTTAGGGTGGATGCCGATGAGCGGGGTTGCTGTTGGGGAGGCTTCTTGAGCGTCCGGGTGGAAGTCAAGGTGGAGGAACCAATCCCCCGCTACGTCACTGTCTTCTCATCTCGGGACAAATCTTTGGAATCCTTTGAAGTGAAGTATGAGCGCTTGCCGCTGTTTTGCTTCTCATGTGGCATGTTGGGGCATTCTTTCTTGGTTTGCCCAACACCGGCAGAGCGAGACGAAGAGGGTAACTTACCTTACGCAGCTAAGCGTGTTTGTGTGTTGGAGGAGGTGTGCAAGAAGTCTGGAAGTGCTAAATCAGGCTTTGCGTCGTCCTCGACGGGTGGTGGTGCCTCAGGTTCCGAACCGAGGGGGTCGACTGAGGGTTTGGTCCGTCCGAGTGGATCCAAGTCCCACAACAAGAAGGCCCATTTGGCGGAAGAAGTGGAAAAGGATCCCGAAGTTACCTCTCCGATGAAGGTTGTTGGGAGGGGGAGAGGAGGTGGCCGGGGTGGTCGGACTAGGCGTGGCCGAAGCTACGGGTCGACAGCTAAGGAGATTTTCCTAGTGCTGGAGAAAGTGGTCGCGGTCTCTGGCCACAAGAGGAAATCAGTTAAAACTCTTTGCTCTCGCGAGGGCCCTGAAGTTTTGGTGCCCGACAATCAAAGCCTGGCTCTTGATCTTTCCTCCAAGGTGAATGCTAGCTCTTCGGAGGGGTTGAAGGGGGAAGAGGTCAATGACATTGATGCTATCAAAAGCAGAAGGTGGCTCTCCCTAGATCGGGGGATCAGGCGGCGACTTTGGTGCAGTCCTGCCAGACGCAATGAATCTCTTATGCTGGAACTGTCGTGGGTTGGGGTCGGACGTGACAGTAGGCGAACTTCGCTGGTTGGTGAAGTATTACCGCCCCTCCCTCCTCTTCCTCTCAGAGACGAAGACGGGGGATCTTCGTGTAAGACAAAACATGTGGTCGCTGGGGTTTTTCGGCTCTCTTGCCATTGATAGTGAGGGCTTCAGTGGTGGCCTTGCTCTTTTTTGGACGTCCAACACCACTGTCGATGTGCGGGGTTATAACTCTCACTGCATAGACACAGTGATTTCGTCTGAGGATTGTGCTCCTTGGAGAGCAACGTTTGGCTATGGGGAACCGAAGCGTGACCTTCGGCACACCTTCTTGGACCTTCTGCGACGGCTTCATTGTCAATGGACCGGACCGTGGATGTGTTGCGGTGATTTCAACGAAGTGCTCTCTCTTGATGAACATCAGGGCGCTCGTGACCGATCCGAAGTGCATATGGAACAGTTCAGGAGTTGTTTGGATGATTGTGGTCTTTCTGACCTTGGTTTTGCTGGTCCTAAATTCACCTAGGCCAACAAACAAAATGCTCGGTGCAATGTCAAGGTTCGTCTTGACCATGCGGTGGCTAATGAAGATTTTGTTTGCCATTTTGAGGACTGCGGGGTGGAGACTGTAGTCACTACTTCATCAGACCGCTACGCCATCCTCATTACATCCTCGGGGCAGTCTCGTAACCACTGTCGCCCACAGGCTCACCGGACTTTTCACTTTGATGCTGCCTGGCTCCGGGCGGACAATTACAAGGAGTTCGTGGAGAAGGCATGGGGGCCAGGCGGTTCTTGTGCATCCTTGCAGCATGTGTGGAAGAAATTGTAGATCCTTGCAGGTTCTTTATGTGATTGGAGTAAGATCTCCTTTGGTTCTGTCCGGAAGGCGATCCTTTTGCAGGAGAAGAAGTTGAAACTGCTTCGTGATAGTGAGCCCGATCCTTCTGGGATTCTCGAGGAAAGGCTCGTTGAACAACGCCTTTGTGAGCTCTTTGAAAGGGAGGAAATTATGGCGCGACAGAGATCAAGAGTTGAGTGGCTGCGGGAATGGGACCGGAACACCGCCTTCTTCCATGCTCGAGCCTAGGCTAGAAGGCGGACCAATAAGATCAAGCTGCTGGTTCGAGACGATGGTTTCCGGTGCTCTGATCAAGTTGGTATCAAAGCTATGGCTGTCGATTTCTATGGGAAATTGTTCTCGTCTGAACCCTGCTCGTCAGTGGAAGAAGTGCTAGAGGCCATTCCCCACAAAGTTGACAGTGCTTGTAACGAGGAGTTTTGCAAACCTTACTCGAATGATGAGATCAAGGAAGCCCTTTTTCAGATGGGCCTGACTATGGCGCCGGGGCCTGATGGCTTCCCTGCGCTTTTCTACAAGTTTCTTTGGGATCTCTTCCAGGAGGATATCTGTAAGGCAGTTCGGGACTTCTTGTTTGGGGAGGTGATACCGGAGGGGCTTTGTGACTCGGTCATTGTCCTGATCCCCAAGGTTCATAAGGTGGATCGTCTTTCTAGCTTTCGCCCCATCAGCTTGTGCAACGTTCTTTACAAAATTGCCTCTAAAGTTTTGGCTAATCGCCTTAAGACCTTCTTGCTCGACATCGTATCGGAATTTCAAAGTGCCTTTGTGCCGGGACGCCTCATCACTGATAGTGCTCTGGTGGCTTATGAATGTCTTCACACCATCCACAAGCAACACAGTAAGAGGCCTTTCTTCGCTCTCAAAATTGGCATGATGAAGGCCTACGACAGGATTGAGTGGCATTATTTACATGGGTGCATGGTGAAGCTTGGCTTCGCCCATGGGTGGATTGATTCCATCATGCGCTGTGTCACCCGAGTGAGATATGCGGTTCGCATCAATGGCGAGTTAACCAAATTTGTGATCCCTTCAAGAGGTCTGTGGCAGGGGGACCCGATCAGCCCCTACCTTTTCCTATTGTGCACCGAGGGGCTTTCAAGCTTGCTGCAAAAGGAGTGTGGTACATATCTAGGCATGCCAACTGAGATTGGTAAATCTTCCACAAACCCGTTCAAATCTGTAACACCCTGGCCTCTAAAAGGCCCAAGATGCTACTAACTCCCTAAAATTCTAAATTTCGACAGAACTTCCCCTACAATTGGGACCTCCAAACAAAGCAGTTCACGACAGAATATAATATAAATCAACACACATTAATTAGTAAAGAACTAAGGCTTCCGCTTGTCAAAAGCCATCACCACCTTCAATAGGAGACAACCATCCCGATTCAAGGAGCATTAGCCACCCAGATCAGCAAACCTTAATAAGTTAGGTTATTCTACGCTATTAGACCAAGTACAAGCGCCAAGACAGTACATCGCGTTAATTAGGTATTCAGTTGACTGGCTCGAGTGATGAGCAACGTGTGAGCTACACCCTTTCCCGCAGGTGCTGCTTCAACCATCAACTAAAAACAACAAAAGGGCAAGTGTGAGCCCATGACTCAGCAAAGTACATAATAGCAAGGTTTAAGCATGAATATAAGCACTACCATCATAATCATTAATCACCACTCCAATATATCAACACACTGTTCAATGCAATGCAATGCGATGTGATGCATCATGATCTTTGACATTGCGCACACCGGTATCTGAGCGTACACCCGTTGATGTATCGCTCTAACTCCATCCCGTGGAGGTGCTCACCTTAGTGAGACTTCCCTGCCATCCCGTGGGGGGTGCCTACCTCTGTAGGTCTTATCAAAAGCACGCCGGATTAGTCATATAGCTTTTCCATCGACTTGGTCCGTGGCTCACCGATCTAGCTATATGACTTTCTCACCGTCTTGGCTTGTATGCATGTTTTTATGAATGTATGCAACACAAACAGGGTAAGCCATCATTTCTTATCAACATGTCATCATTCATATCCCCACTCATCAATACATTCCCTAACTCATTCTTGTCATCCATTCATTCAACACTGTAATATCATTCTCAATAAAAAGCAAAGTATAAATCAGCATAAAGCTATCCTCACCATCCTCATTCCATCGTTATCATCCATGCATCCATTCATCATCATAAATCTACCATTTATAGAGCAAAGCATAAATAGCACATTATTTTGTTCTAGCACACCTTACCCTTCACATCGTATCATGTTCTTGCCTTAGTTACCCGGCGGGGCGGAAAGAAGAGACGTCGATGCCGTCCCCGAAGTGTCACCTACACATTTAGGCGTGGCAATCAATCGACCTGATACTCTTATTAGACAATATACAAATTCGGTATTCCCTCTAGCATAATAGGTTTTTAATTTACCACAACCCTTAACCATTAATTTTCATAGTTGTTGAACAAATAGTTTATCACTTTAACAATAATCTCATCACGGCTTACACAGGACAGCAGCGCTCTGAAAGCCATAACTTCTAATCCGCTGGTCCAAATTACACGTTCTTAGGCTTGTTGGAAAGCTAACAAGATAAACTACGATTTCTATAATATGCCCGAGCCCTGGATCTAGGCCAAAACACCTCGTTTTCGGTGACCAAGTCACTGCACTCACACAACACCATCTAACCTTAGTTTCAAGTCTTAGGGTTTATCTCTTCTCCCAAATCCCACTCTAAACCAACATATACAAGGCAATTTAAAGCTCTTTCCTAGGATTTGGGTGCAAACCCTAACTCTTCCCTTCTTCCTTTTCTTCTCCACTTGAGTTGCCCCCTTCTTCCTCCTCTACATCTTCCCCACCTTCCCCTTCCACCCCGCCTCCCCATGGGCCGCCACAACGCTGGGGAAGAACATGGTAGCCCGGCAGGAGGGGACGAGCCGCAGCAACGACAGTGGGGTGGCGGCGGCGGCGGGAGGAATGAAGTGATGGGAGAGAGAGAGAGAGCAAGGAACAGAGGGCAGTGGGAGAGGTGTGCTGGATCTGAGAACAGAGGGATGAGGCAGAAATGGCTGCCCCCTTTCCTGCCTTATCCCTACAACCAGGGTCGGTGGTGGGCTGGGCTTGGTCCACCGGCCCATTTATCCTCTCTTATTTTGTTGGTATTACAAAATCCTTGCTTGACAAGGTTTGGAACTGTGTCAATGGTTGGACCACTCGACCACTTTCCAGAGCTGGAAAAGAGGTTTTGCTCAAGTATGTAGCTCAAGCCATCCCGACCTACGTTATGAGCTACTTCCGAATTCCTCTCCATCTGTGAGAAACTGAAAAGGTGTGTTGCCGACCACTGGTGGGGTGTTGAGAATGGCAAGAAGAAATTGCATTGGCGTTCTTGGGAATGGCTCTCCTCCCCGAAGTCTTTGGTGTGATTGGGCTTTAGGGACTTCGTCACTTTTAACCAAGCTATGTTGGGCAGACAAGGGTGGCGCATTCTCACATCACCAGAATCCTTATGCTCGCGTGTGCTTAAGGAAGGTATTTTCCGAACTCCAACTTTTGGTCAGCTTCTCAGCCGTAATCCTCTTCCTTCACTTGGCGTAGCATTCTCTTCGGAAGGGAGCTTCTCTTTAAAGGTCTCTGCTGGGGAGTCGGTGACGGTAAATTTATCACGATCGTCATGGACAACTGGATACCGGGGTTCCAGTCTGAGTTGTTGAAGCCTCTTTTGCTAATCCCTAAGGAGGTTACTGTGGATTTCCCTTTGAATAGCGAGGGCAATGCTTGGAATTTGGAGCTGATTAATGAAGTCTTTAGTGGCGAAGTGGCGAGGGAGATCTCAAGGATACCCATCAGCCAACAAGGGGGGGCGGACTTTGTGTCATGGCCCCATGACAAGAGGGGCATATACACTGTTCGTTCAGCGTACAATTTGGCTAAGTCCGAGATGTTCTTCTCTAATCATAGCAAAGAGGGAAGGGGGCTCCCCTCAAACCTTGATGTTGATCTGAAGCTATGGAAAGAGCTTTGGAAGATCAAAGCACCGGGGAAGATGAAGATTAACCTTTGGCGTGCGGTGCATGACTGCCTCCCAACGGGCGCTCAGCTTCAAAAACGGCATGTTGCTACAGCGGACGGGTGCGTGTTTTGCAATAGAGACGACCCTGTCGAACATGTCTTTCTACACTGCCCATTCGCTGAAGCTGTCTGGAAAGAGATCAAAAGATTCTTCAACTTTAGGTTAAGAAAAGGTGCCCTGAGGAATATGAAGCAATGGGTCTCTGAGTTTTTGAACAGAGGATCTAGGACTCTTAACTCTATTTTGGCAATCATTTTGTGGCATATCTGGGGGGCGAGAAATGATGCTAAGAACAACACGGCCCTTTCGCACCCCTTCAGGTTGCCCAGAAGATCCTTGCTTATGTTAACTTGTGTGAGGAGTCCTTTTTGAGTTCTGGAAATGCTCCAAGCTGCACCAAGGCCTCAACAGCCCCCAGGTGGTGTCCTCCAATTGGAACTGCTTATATTAACCGTGATGCAGCTCTCTTTAAACCTGATTGTATGGGCATGGGGGTGGTGGTTCAGGATCACAACGGGGATTGTCTTCTAGCTAGCCATGAGTTAGCTACAGGGTTTGTCTCCCCTGAACTAGCTGAAGCCTTGGCCATTCTCTATGCCCCGAAGCTGGCTGATGAGGGCGGTTTTCACAAAATCATCATGGCCGCGGACTGCCTAACTGCTATCCAAAAGATCAATGCTGCGGTGAGGGATCGGTCCTTGGTCGGCTGTGTAATTGATGACATTAAGAAAATGACTGTCAATTTTCATTAGTTGTTCCTTCACCCATGTGAATCGGCCGTCTAATGTAGCGGCGCACACTCTAGCTCGCTTGTCGGAGCGCTTAGGCTGTAAAATTTACCACTCTGTAACTCCGGATTGTATCCGGGAGACGCTCTGTAATGATGTCAGTTAATCTATAATATGCCGTTTCATAAAAAAAAAAAGTACAAGTTCTATCCGCATGGACCCCAGACATTTCCATGTTGACTAAAGATGCCTCAGCAGGCATCACTTATGGGCTATGGCATTCGCATCATGATCTTATCATAAAAAATAGTGAAAGATGGTCCTCATGTGCCTCCTCTAGTGAAAAAAACGACCAAAGGCTTTTGTGTGCTTCTTGCAAAACAATAGCTACATTTTGAATTGATATCCGGGAATACATTGTGCAGAAAATTATGGGGGAACAGAATGCTACTGCTTTGGATCTTGAGAAGCTTGATTCTGCCAGAAAGAGGCTTCAAGAAAACTATCAAGAAGCACAAAATGGTAATAATTTTATGACGCACTGAATATGGTTACAATGTGCTATGGCATTATGTGCGATTTTATTTGCTTCAAATGACACATTATACTTTTACCATTGAACTGACACTGTAGTAGCGTCATGAAAAGAAAGGTTTGTAAACCTTGCTTTTAACAAAAAATCTATTTTTTTTTATTTTCACAGCAAAAAAGCAGAGAACAATTCAAGTGATGGATATCCAGGACATACCAAAGCCGAAAAATAGAAATGGTTTCATCCGCAAGGGTGGCGGAGGTGGCTTCCCAGGAAGGCACCGGTGACCCATCGGAGAACCGCCGACACCTAGCGAACTCGCAAAATTTTATTTTCCACAGATAGAAAATAAAATGGAAGGAGGGAAGAATCCATGCTTGTTTTCCTGTGTGTACTCTTATTGTGCATTTGCTGTTTGGCTAGCCTCACCTCCAATCCATTGTAATAGTATTTCCCAGCACATGAGGCCACACATGCGTTTTCTCTGCAGTTTCTTCGAGAAAAGAACAGTTTGTCGGTCATTTTTGCTGTAGTTTGTCTTAGGAGCTTGTTTAATATACTTATTAGAATGACCTGGCTGGTTAATATCGTGTGCAAAATGATAACCTGTTTTTTCCCGTACTATTACATGCTGTGTTCTGTTCCTAAAGTCGCAAAACTTCAGGTGAAGAAGTAATGAGAAAATTATAGATTACTTCAGGTGAATCTAGATACAAGCAGTGGCCATATCGTTTAGATTTGCCCAAAATTAACGATTCCATTTGTGACTACAATACAACCACAGTTGATATATCCTAACTCAGATCGTTATCTTTATCCACCCATTCATGATGCAGTTATCATAATATTTCTTTCTTTGTGCCACTCTCCACGTGCAGGTAGAATGGAAATACAAAGAGCAAGTGTGAGACCACACGGAGGTCACCTTTGTGATGAACATATTGACAAATTACAACGGGATTGATGGTAGAAATAAATTTTGGTAGATAGATTTTGGGCCCGGTTGTGGTGAGGTTGCCCAGAGAATTGGCCCCATGACTGTGTGTGGTTTCAAATTCATGGGACGAGATTGGATCGGGTCTAGTCATCAGCGTTACGCTGACCAGCCGGTGCACAATTTCTCATTTGATCTACATGTATTGAATCTTTGGTTTTTCAAATCTATTTTTTTTTCGGGTCATGGCATGAAGTCAGCACTTGTTCTCGAATTGGACACACGATAAATGCACGAATAGCATCCAATCGTCGATCGGTTTTTCGTCATCTTTAGAATTTATAGTCTGCGAAATAACACGATAAATGATTGACTATCGTGCCTCGCCCGCGCTCTCCAACGCTCCTACGTAATCGCACGCAGTCAGAGGCTAGCATTCTCTTTGAATTTTAGATCATACCCCTACCTTTTTGTTTTATTTAACGTCTTTTACTTTTGAACACGTCTTTTACCATTCTTCTTATTAAAAAAAATTATGTAAATATCATTTATTTTATTGTGATTTGTTTTATCAATAAGGTACTCTAAATATGACTTATTTTTTTTTGTATGTTTGCACTAAGATTTTGAATAAGGCGAATGATCAAATTCGTGTTCAAAAGTCAAAAGCGTCAAACAAAAAAATTAGAGAAAGTACTTTTTTTAAAAAAAAAATTGGATCATACTTGAATGAACAAATCCATGCTTGTTTGATTCCTTCCGAAGAAATGAAAAAAAAAAACACACGTCGATCAAGTCGTGCTCTCATGTACAGCAAATTAGGAAGATGATGTATACCACTTGCAAAACTTGCGTAGGCCGGTCAAAACAGTTGTTTACACGAACTGCTGCAAAAACGGAATATATATGCATGGCCCGTATAATTTTAATCGTGTATATATGCATGTATGTCGTCGTGGGTAGCACGTCCTCGGCACTTCCAGAACAACTTTGTGCAGCCGTGAACCTAATTCTATACGGAGCGTTGTCTTTATAAGTGCTACAAGTGCTATTCCCAACCGCTAAGCCAATGACTAAGAGCATCTCCAATGGTTATAGCCAGTAACGGACTATAATGCCTACATGACACATCCATGTCAGATTAAAAGACAACCCTTCCAACAGTTTGGCTATAATCACATACCCCAAAATCAATGTGGGACCCATAGGTAATTATTATTTCTTCATCCTTCCCTTCCTCCTCCCGTCGTCGTCCATTTCCCCCAGGCCTGCTGCGCCGCTGGAACTCTGCTCGTCGCGCCCCCTCCCAGCTCCAAGCCTCCAACTCGGCATCGCGCTCCCTCTCCTTGACACCGCTGCCGCCACCTCCTCCTAGAATCCCGCCGCTACCTCACCCCTCCTCGTCACAGCACACCCCTCCCTCACTCGAATCCCGCCACCACGTCGCCCATCCTCTATGGTCCGTTCGCGGCGGAGACCCCCGGTGATGTCACGACGACAGAGAATCAGGCGCTGTCGACGGTGAATCCATGGTCAGAGGCCTTCCCCACCACTAGGGCTGAAAAAATAGCTCGCAGCTCGTGGCTTGGCTCGGGCTCAGCTCGGAGGTGCTTTCGAGCTCGAGCCGAGCCCACTTTTGGGGCTCGAAAAAATAGCAAGCCAAGCCAGGCTCGGCTCGTTTCTGACCGAGGTCGGTCTGGCTCGGCTCGGCTCGTTGTCATATTTTGAACGTAAAACGCCTTTGGCTCGTGGCTCGGCTCGGAGGTGTTACCGGGCTCGAGCCGAGCCCACTTTCGGGGCTTGCCAAAATGGCGAGCCGAGCCTGGCTCGGCTCGTTTCTGACCGAGCTCGGCCGAGCCAGGCTCGGCTTGGCTCGCCTCGTTTCCACCCCTACCCGCCACCTCCTCCTCGAATCCGTCGGCCGCCCCGCTAGTCTTCCTTAGATCCAACACGGTGAATCAAAGGTGGCTTCTTCAGTGATGGCGCGACGACGACGAATCTGGCGAGGTGGTGAATCATGAGCTGGCGGCGGCGAATCTGGCTCGATGGAGGCAGGTCCAATGCGTCGTATCTGCCACTAGTGCGATGACGACGAATCCAGCGCGATGGGGGCGAATCTGTCGTGCAACACTGGTGGGCACGGCGTCTCCGGCAGTGGCGCGACGTCTCCAGTGGCGTGGCGTGCGTTGGGGTGAGATAGAGAGAGAGAGAGGGAGAGAGAATGTGTGGCCCACCCCTGCCTCGAACCGCTCCCTGGCGATCGGCGCTCCGTCAAGCGTCGGTGCTAGGTGAAGCTGCCTCCTCTCTCTTCCACCTCAGCATAAAATCCTACATGGCATCCCTTATAGCCAACTAACCTGGCCCATTGGAGATGCTCTAATTCTACATAGGCCGCGTGCGCGCTTATTAGATGTGTTTGTTGGGAAATCAATGACATGCCTTTCTCGGCGGCTCTATCTCGTCCGATTCCGAATTTAGGGCATAAATTAACTCTTATATATGTAAATATCTTTATATTGTAATAAAATATTTCCACTCAGTTGCTTAGTGATGGATGTAGCTATTCTTTCGATCTCTCCCCTTAAGTACAGGAGTATTGTTGTATAAAACACCTTTGAGGACATGCACATATACTTAATAAGAGAGTATGTCACGCCATTAAGCTCCTATGTAGAAAAATACTCAATTCCAATGCATAGAAGCTTGTATATATATCTAGGTGCTTAGATGTTGCTTACTCCTCTAATCACCTCTTTAAGAAAACATGCTTGCTACAACGACATGCGTAAGCATGAGCACCACTTCCACCCTTAGCTAGGAATTCCCCGTATAATCTCTACCCTTGGTCGCACCCTAAGAGCATTGCCAAAGTAGAATTTCACTATTGCAGACCAACCAATCTTAGTCCCTATAGCGACACAGGAGTCTATATGTCAATCTCTAAACTTAGAGACTCTCGTGGAGAGAGTCTCCATATTTTGCGACACTCCAATCTCTTTATCTTTCTAAAATAGAGATTCTGCTAAAAGAGGTGAAAATATAGGGAGTGAATAATGGTTTGAAGATAGGATATAGAGATCAAAATTAAGAGATATTGCAGGTGATGCTCTAAGACACGTCAATAGCCTCACATGGTCTTTTTCGACAACCATGAAATTTTGGGGACAAAAAGCAATCATGTCATTTTTTCTTCCTCCTATCTCTCCACTGAACCAATCGCTAGCCGTCACCGGTAGCGACCATTACCTCGTGCCTAGTAAAGCCGCGCCACCATGGCCGCCAGTGATGGCAGTGGTGGCAAGTGGCGACGAGCTCGAGTGGGAGGAGAAAGAACCCAATTGTTTTTATAATAGGTAAAATGGAAAACATGTTAGCTATCTGTAAATGGATTTTTTAAATACTATTTGGTACCTTGTAAAAAGGGATTGTCTTGTCATCAGGTGACTGAGACTCATTTAGCTATCATCGATTTTCTGAGCCATAGATCAAACACCTCCATAGGACACATAAAAGATCCAACAAACATCTAGTTATGTGAGAAAATTGATTGAGAGATAAATAAGTCTCAGTTGACTGACTATTAACAAAGGTGTGAAAAAAAATATAGTAACCGGGTTCCTCCCACTTTTGTCCACCCACGCCTCACGTTGCAAGCCAGCTAAAACCAAGGAAGCTAGAATAGAAAGACCCTTTCAAATGGAGAAATGGAGCACCCCATCCCTCCACTCCCGGCCTCCTCCTCTCTCTAGCCACCTCATCATCTCCTCCTCCATCCTCTCTCCACCGTTGCATGCCTCCGCGGCCACCCGCGCGAGCCAACAACTATTGACCAGGGTCACCACGAGCCCCGCCATTGCCCCGTCATTCCCCGGCAAGACATGGACGGCCGGACCCAGGCGCCTCACAAGTCCAGCAGCTTCTCGCCGGCGACCACCCGCGACGACACCAGGCCCCGCCCGGAGGTCGACCGCAACCTCTCCCTCGGCGCCGTCCGGCTCGCTGACCGCCACAGCAGGGACCACCCGGGAGTCGCCGCCGTCGCCAGGGAGCAGATCAAGGAGGAGGAGGAGGGGGAGGGGGAGGAGGAAGGCGAATATGGCGGCGCCGGCAAGGACGGGGACGGCGGCGAGCCGGACCTCGCCGCGTTGTCCGGCGAGATCGACGCGTTCATCTCGGGGCGGGATCACGGCGATGAGGCGGTGAGCATCCCGGAGGCTACGCTGGAGAGGTTCGCCGCCGCCGTCGAGCGGGTGGTGTCGCAGTCGGAGTTAAAGCAGGATAGGTGGGCGACGGACGCTAATGGCGAGCCGGCGGCGTTGCTGGCCGCGATCGCGCGCATCGCGGCGCTCTCGTCGGCGCTAGCCAAGAGCGCTGACGGGAGCGGCGGCAAGTGCACCGCCGGCGTGAACCGCGTCGCCGGCGTGGTGCACCGCGCCATGGCGTTCCTTGAGGACGAGTTCCACGCGCTGCTCGACGACCCGCGCGTCCCCAGGGCGGCGAGCGCCGGCGAGCTCGGCGGCAAGCCGTCGCCGGAGCCCGACCGGTGCGTCCTCCCGGTGGCGCCGGACCCCGGGCCGCCGTACTCCGGCGAGACGGTGGAGCGGCTGCGGTGTATGGCGGACGCCATGGTCGCCGCCGGGTACGCGACGGAGTGCACGCAGATGTTCTTGGTGGCTCGTCGGAACGCGTTCGACGCGTCGCTGCGGGCGCTTGGGTACGAGAAGGCGAGCATCGACGACGTGGTGAGGATGGCGTGGGAGGCGCAGGAGGCGGAGATCGTGGCGTGGATCAAGGCGTTCCGGCACGCCACCAACGTCGGCCTCTCGACGGAGCGCGATCTCTGCACCCGCGTCTTCGCTGGCCGGCACGCCGCCGTCGGCCGCGGCCTCTTCGCCGACCTCTCGCGCTGCGTCATGCTCCGCATGCTCAACTTCGCCGAGGCGGTGGCCATGACGAAGCGCGCCGCCGAGAAGCTCTTCCGGGTGCTTGACATGTACGAGGCCATCCGCGACGCCTCCCCCATCATCGACGCCTTCCTCGCCGCCGACGCCGACGCCGACGACGACAGCAGCGGGGCTTCCCTGACCGAGCTCAAGGCCGAGGTCGGCGCCGTGCGGTGCCGCCTCGGCGAGTCGGCCGCCGCCATCTTCCGCGAGTTCGAGAGCTCCATTCGGGCCGACGCCGGCAAGCAGCCGGTCCCCGGCGGCGCCGTGCACCCGCTGACCCGCTACGTGATGAATTACGTCAAGTACGCCTGCGAGTACAGCGGCGCCCTGGAGCAGGTGTTCCGGGAGCACGGCGGCGGCGCCGGGGACGGCAACCTGTTCACGGCGCAGCTGATGGAGGTGATGGAGCTGCTGCAGGGGAACCTGGAGGGGAAGTCGAGGCAGTACAAGGACCCGGCGCTGAGCTCCATCTTCCTGATGAACAACGGGCGGTACATGGTGCAGAAGATCAGGGGCTCGCCGGAGACGAACGCGGTGCTCGGCGAGGCGTGGGCGCGGAAGCAGTCGACGAGCCTCCGGCAGTACCACAAGAACTACCAGCGGGAGACGTGGAGCCGCGTGCTGGGGCTCCTCCGCGACGACGGCGTGCTGACGGTGAAGGGCGCGGTGCAGAAGCCGGTGCTCAAGGAGCGGTTCAAGCAGTTCAACGCCGCCGTCGACGAGATCCAGCGGGCGCAGGGCGGGTGGGTGGTCTCCGACGAGCAGCTGCAGTCGGAGCTGCGCGTCTCCATCGCCGCCGTCGTCGTGCCGGCCTACCGCTCCTTCCTCGGCCGCTTCGCGCAGGCCTTCAGCGCCGGGAGGCAGACGGAGAAGTACGTCAAGCTCAGCGCCGAGGACCTCGAGGCGCTCATCGAGGAGCTCTTCGACGGCAACGCCGCCACCATGGGCTCCATGGCCAGGAGGAAGACGTAGCACTGTAGCAGCAGGCAGCAGCCACCCATTTGAAAATGGCGGGAATTAAGATTGCTTAAGGGCAGGAGGAGCAATTGTTCGATGGGCTAATTCTTCATTTACTCAATGTATTGAACCTTTTTCTTTCGCTGTTTTTCTCTGCTGGTTAAAGAATTGATGTTAATTTGGTCGGTCTAACAGGTGATGGACCTGCTGCATTTCTCAGAGCATGTACATTTGTAATGTGTATTCGTTAAGGGACCCTCATACATTGATGCAGGAGAGGTTCGTATGGTATATGTATTTGTAAATTAAAGATAATATTTACAACAGTTACAAGCTTCAAGATTTGCTGAAAGACCTACGAAATTTGAGAAGCCAAATCTAAGTTTATTCTACAAACTAGAAGGGTTATGTCCCTGTCAAAACCGGATTCCCAGAGTTGGAAAGTTGTCTGCATACCATCAAGAATGCATTTGTCACAAGACTTCCGCAAATACCATGTGATGCCAGGCGAAAGCAAGAAAAAAAAGGCCAAATCCTTCTCGCAAAAGGGCACTGGAAAAATAAAGATGTAAACAGGTACAACACCATTTGATGCAGCACGACAACGCAATAGCTGTGCAATTTTCAAAAAAAGTTCAAATTTTTGTAGCAATTTTTTGTTCCTACACATTTATGGTCAATAGATGTATACATGGCCATCAACTAAAAGGGAGCTACAGTGGACGACATAGACCTACTCGTCAAGCATAAGTGTGATAATGGTCAGCGGCTACATGTGGCCATTGACCATATGGGAGGAGCCAACATCCTACGTGGCCCCATTATAATCGACAACCATATGGAGCCGTGAACATAAATTTTAAAATATGGTTGACGATTCCACGTGGTTATCAACCGTATCCCTAATGGTCGATGACCACATAAAGCCGTCAACCCATATTTTAAAAATTACGGTCGACGGCTCTACGTGGTCTTTGATAATAAGTTGACGGTGGCACCTACCGTCAAATGGTAGACAGTCGGAAAAAGAGGAAAATTACCGAAATAATCAACAGTTAATAGAAAATTTATAAAATAATTCACAGGAAATAAATTACAAAAGTAGCAACGGGTCCGCCACCCGGTGGTTGCCACATCGGCACGGACATGAGAGAAACATTGCCACCCGGTGTGGCCGTAGCTCTGCTGCCGCCACCCCGCATGGCCGCAGCAGACTGCGCCCCCACCCGCACCTAATCCTGCCGGCTTGATTAGCGAAAAGAATAATAAAATAATAGGCTGCCGACAAAATAGTTGCACAAAATATAATAAAATAATAGGCTGCCGACAAAACAGTGTGAAAAAATAATAAAATAATCTCCACCGACAAAATAGTGCTAACTTTCTAATTAATCAAACAGTAATTGCATGATTTACGCTAGTTAATAACGATTAGAAGTCACAGTGATCACAAAATTGAGTGTATATATATCGCGTCCTGCCGTTCGCCTTCACACACGCAGCACTCTCGCTTTCAGTTCATTTCATACACTCGCAGGCTTCAGACGCAGAGCAGCCTTCACATACTCACTCTCTCGCTTTCGCCTCTTTTGATTCGTTCGATTCGGTATATTATTCACGATACTTGATTTGAGGATTCACCGAGTGTCATCACGATATTTTTCGCTTTCGGCGTGAGGAATATTTTGGATTTTAAATTTGATCTACTTGCTAATAATTAGTGTCGATTGTAATAAATACCGGGGTAAAAAGAGTCCCGAGAAGATCGAGGCGCCCCACGCGTTAGGTGGGCGATCAAGGCCCAACATGCTGGCGAGCCCTCAGCGCCAAAGGGGCGATCAACGCCCAAATGCGTGGCGAACCACTCGGCTCAAAGGGGGCCCACGCGTCGGCGAGCGATCAAGGCCCCAACATGGCGTGGCGAGCCCTCAACCAAGGCGGGCCCCGCGTCGAAAGTGCGACGAGCCCCAAAAAGGCGGGCCGATTAGCGCCGCCGGCGAGGCCCCACGCGTCGGCGAGCGATCAAGGCCCCAATGGCGTGGCGAGCCCTCGGCGCTCAAGCGGGCCCCACGCTGGCGGGCGACCAGGCCCCAGCGTGTGGGCGAGCCCATTAGCACGCCGGGCGAGGGCCCCACGCACCAAAGCGGGCGCGCTGGCGAGCCCTCGGCGCGTAGGGTCCCCACCGCAGCGGGGCCCGTGTGGCGGCGTTGCGGAAGGAGTCTTCGGCGAAGGCTCTCCCTGCTGCGAAGACGAGCGCATTGTCGCGACATCACGCGGATAGACAAACAAGAAATGATTACCGCTTCTGGACTTCGCAGTTCGGCGGTATCCACGTGGCGCAGATGGAATTGACCGGCAGAGAGAAGGTTTGCTTGAGATGGCCTCCGCGTCGGAGGAAGCGGGGCCCCGCCAGCCTCACCGGTGTGTCTCGCGGGGCCGGAGGCCACTTGCGGCATCGCGAGGCGGTGCCGCTCGGCGTGGCGGCGCACGTTTTCTCTCTTCGCTGTGTCTCGTCGCAGTACTAAGAGTATCTTGATCGCCTACCCCCGGCTCTCTCCGCCACCCGTGGCTTGTATAAAGGGAAGGAGAGAGAGAGGAGGCACGCTACGCATGCTTTCACACACGCAGCTCACAAGCATTCAGAACCACATTCTATTCAACCACAACAAGAGAAGAGTGAAGGCTCAGCAGAGTAGGACTATTACCCGCAGAAATCCGAACTCGGTAATCCCGTGTGTTGCTCTTTCTTTGCGTCCCACCGCTCAATCGAACAAAGCACTACCGATAGGCTAGCGAGTTAGAAATCGACTAGGGTGTGATCCGCAGCGGTTGAGCGGAGAACACGCCGTCGATGGCGCGCCCGGTAGGGCGCTAACGCGATTCTTGCTCTTCGACTTCATCAATGGCGGATCGCGATCCGCGATGGACCAGAGGCGGCCGCTAGAGCGCTGGCGCAAGCGTCGGCCGCGGCGATGTGCGGTGGATCACCGGGAGGCGGTCGACCAACCAAGCTAAGCGGCGCTGCCCTGAAGAGTGCACGAGAGCACGTAACCTCCATACGGCGAGGCCTGCCGGACAACCCACCGGTGCCGGTGACTCCGGACTCCGACGGCTCCGTGGTGGCGGTTTGGCCCGCCACGCCGATCCGCCGCCGGTGGTGGTGCAAGTTTCGGGAGGCGCGAAACGGCGCTTTCGCTTCTTCCGTTCTTTCTTGCCCCCGCGCTCCTCTCGCAGATCTCATGGCGGGAGGGGCGAAGGCAGATGACAGAGCGGCGACTCCTACGGGGTTCGCCAGCAGCGTCAGGTGGGCGGGATCTCCGGTCCCACTTGGAGGACCGCCATCTGCGACAAGGAGAAGACCTGCGCGACAAGCTCCGCAGGCGGCACGACCGGATGCGCGACCGCGCCGATGTTGCCGCCCGTGGGGACCAGGAGGGTTCCCACGACGCTGCCTCCGTCGAGGAAGGAGGTGCCTCTTCGGTGCCGTCCGGACGGCGGGCACGGCGAGCCGGAGGCGATCCAGAGCAGAGGCTCGAAGTCGGCCGCGCCTTTTCAAGGAGTCAAGGCGTCGCCCATGGCGGGAGAGGTTCCGCCCACCCCATCGAGAAGTACGACGGCCCACCAACCCCGACGAAGTTCTTGCAGATCTACACTACGGTGATGCACCGGTTTGAGGGTCGGGAAGGTTCCGAGAACTACTTCCCAGAGCCTCACCGTGGGCCCGCTCTTGGCTCATGAACCTGCCCCGAGTCCGTGGGGTCGTGGAAGGAGCTCTCGAGCTCTTCATCACCAACTTCGTGGTAGGTTTGAGCAGCCGGAGTCGAGGGCGACCTCCACAACGTGGAAGCGAAGAAGGAGAGCGCCGCGCGACTACATCCGGCGCTTCAGTCAGGTCCGCAATACCATCCCTGACATCTCCATCGATGCCGTTGTCACGGCATTCAGGAGAGGCGCCCGAGACCCTAGGGTCAAGGAGAAGATGGCCACCCGCAAGATCAAGACGACGGAAGAGCTCTTCACCTTGGCGCTAAGTCGCGCCTTCAGCGAGGCTTCGCTTCGCCCGACCGCACGGACGGGGCAAAGCGAGCGGTGAAGCCGGGACCTCGAAAATCCGGTGGCAAGGACAAGAAGAAGCGCAAAGCGCCGAGACCGGCGAGGTCATGGCCACGAAGCGGCCGATTTAACGACAACGACGAAGACGGCGGCGGCAGCGCGGCGAAGCGCGACGGGTAGAAGAAAGGAGGAGGCAGCGGTGGAGGCGCGGCGGCGGCGGCAGAACGGTTCCCGCGAAGCGGCGAAGCGACCGCCCGTGATCACGACGGCCCTCGCGGCCGCGACGACGGGCAAGACCGCTGCCCGCGAGTGGAGCGGGGCTTATCGTCCCATTCACCGCAATCAGCTCCACGACTTGACAGATTGCCATGTCGTCAATAAGTTGGTGGACAAGCGCGTCCACGACGGCGGCGAGCGTCCGGCGTGGCAAGGGCAAGGAAGCGGCAACGGTTTCCAACAAAGTAGTCGAAGTTGCCGTCATCCACGGCGGATCGGCCACCTATCCGTCCCACGCTAGCTTTAAGCGTGCGATGAGGGAGGTGTGCGCCGCCGTGCTCGGCTTTAATCGACAAGGCGGTGGCGTGGTCGGAGTAGCCGATCGTGTTCGATCAAAGCCGATCACCCCGCCAAGATCACGCCGACCTGACATCTCCCGATCGTGGTTGCGCCCACGGTCCGGAATGTAAAGCTAGGGCGAGTGCTGGTCGACGGAGGGAGTTCCCTCAACCTCTTGTCCGCCCGAGTCGCCAAGGCACTCCAGATCCAAAGAACAGAGCTTCGCCGCGCGCTCCGTTCTTCGACATCGCGCCGGGCCGAGTCCGTCTCATTGGGCGTCGACCTCCCGTGACGCTTGAGGTCCGACAACTTCCGCACCGAGATGCTCGAGTTCTAGGTGGCGGACTTGACCTCCCCTATAACGCCATACTGGGTCGGCCGGCGCTGACCAAGTTCATGGCGGCTTGCCACTATGCGTACATGGTGGTGAAGATTTCAGGGCCAGCTGGCCCCATCGTCTTGAAGGTGAACCGCTCGGAGGCGCTCCGCTGCGACAAGGATGCCTCGCTTTGGCAGGGGCAATCGGCGCCCAGAAGGCCGAGGCTTCGACTCTGGGAGCTCCTCCGGCGAAGACCCGTACCTCCCCCGGTTCGTCCGCGGAGGTTAAGGCGGTCTCCCTGAGTGAGTCAGACCCGGCGAAGACCGTTCGGGTGGGCGCCTCTCTCAGCCCCAAATAGGAAGGCGCGCTCGTCTCCTTCCTCCGGTCTAATGCAGACGTGTTTGCTTGGCAACCGTCCGACATGGCTGGGGTCCCCAGGGAGGTGATTGAGCACAAGTTGGCGACGTTCCCCGGCGCGCGACCGGTCATGCAAAAGGTCCGGAAGCAGTCGGTTGAGCGCCAGGAAGTTATCCGCCAGGAGGTGGACAAGCTCTTGAGGACGGGGGTCGTTCGCAGCGTCGCCCATCCCAGGTGGCTCGCGAACCCCGTCCTCGTCAAGAAATCCAACGGGCGGTGGAGGATGTGCGTGGCCTTCACCGACCTCAACAAGGCGTGCCCAAAGGACCCGTACCCGCTGCCCCGCATTGATCTCATCGTCGATTCCACGGCGGGTGCGGCAACAGAAGCTTTACGGATGCGTACTCGGGTACCACCAGATTAGCATGGCGAAGAAGATGAAGACAAGACCGCCGCGGACGCCCATGGGCGTCTCATCGCTACACAAGGATGGCGTTGGATCAAGAATGCAGCCCAACCTACCGAGGGCCATGCACATCGCTCATCGCCTCAAATAGGGCGGAACACAGAGGTGTCGTCGGCGACACAGTGGTGAAGTTCAAGAAGGCGGAGGAGTTGATCGGCGACCTAGAAGAAACCTTCGCCAACTTGAGGAAGTCTCGCATCAAGCTCAACCCCGAGAAGTATGTATTCGCCGTTCCGTCGGACAACCGTTAGGCTTCCTCGTCTCCCGAGAGGATTGAGGCGAACGCCGACAAGATCGCCGTGATCGAGAACATGAAGCCCCGACGCGACTTGGCGGATCAGATGCTTGGTGGGTGGGTCTTGACCTCCCTGGGCGCTTTATAGCTCGCTTTGGGGATAAAAGTCTCCCACTACTCAAGCTCTGAAAAAGACCAACCAGCTTCAGTGGGCGGCGGAGGCGCAGAGGCGCTCGACGGGTCAAGAAGTATCTCACTTCCCCGCCGTCTTGGTCGCCCGGACCGGGCGAGCCGTTGATCCTTTACGTCGCGATTTAACCCCAGTGGTCGGCCATGGTCTTGGTGGCGGAAAGAGAAGGTGTTCAACGCCCATTTATTACATCGAGAAAGTCCTCCACGACGCCGAGACAAGGTATTCACAAAGACCGAAGATGCTCTATGCCGTCTTGATGGCGTCCGGAAGCTGCGTCACTACTTTCGGGGCGAGATCACCATCTTGACCAAGTACCCTTGCGGAGATCCTCTTTAACCGCGAGGCGACGGGTCGACGCTGTGGGCCATGGAGCCGCAGAATCGACCTCAAATTCGCTCCCGAACGGCCGTCAAAGGGCAAGCTCGCGGAGTTCGTCAATCGTGAGTGGACTCCGCGACACAGGTCAAGACGTCGATACCCTCGCCGTGGACTCTCTTCTTCGACGGTTCGTTCCGGCTTGAGGGGCAGGGTGTGTCGCTCGTGTCTCCCACCGGCGACATTGTCCGCACTGGTGGTCTTTGGAGTTCCGCTACCAACAACGTCGCGGAATCTGAAGGGCCGCTCGCCGGGCTCAAGGTGGCTTCAACCACAGGCATCCGTGGTTTGCAAGTCAAAAGCGACTCTCTCTGGTCATCAACCGACGAGGAAGGATTTCACCGCCGGATCCCGCATGGCGGCCTACTCCGGCGGAGGTGCGCCGGTTGGAGCGGCATTTCGAGGGTTTGGGCTTCGCGCACGTCCCTCGCCGTGACAACTATATGGCGGATGAACTGTCGTAGATTGCCTCATCAAAGGCACCTGTTCCGGCTGGGGTTTTTGAAGAAAGACTCACGCGGCCGTCCGTCGCAGCCCCCGATTCTGGTGGGGACGACGCTTTCCCTGACGCAGCTCCCACATCTGGAGGAGATGTCACCAATCCTACCACAGCTCCCCGGTTGGAGGGAGGAGGCGGAAGAACAGCTGAGGCGGTTGAGGCGGAAATGCCAGGCCAGGCAGAGTACGTCGGCGACAATGTACGGAACGTCGTCACACTCGTCCGGGAAGGTCAGTGGATGGATCAGATCCTAGCCTACCTGCGGGACGGAGTGATCCCCGATGATGACGCGTCGGCTGAGAAGATACCGCGCAAGGCCAAGCGCTACGCCCTGGTACGTGGGGACCTGTATCGCCAGGGCGCAAACGGAGTTCTGCGGAAGTGCGTCACTCGGGAAGTGGGGAGTGCAATCCTCTCTAAGATCCATGGAGGCATGTGCGGGAGCCATTCAGGGAGCCGGACGTTGGTTGGGAAAGCTTTCTGCCACGGTTTCTATTGGCCTCTGACCCTCCGTGATGCCTTCGAGCCGGTGAGGAGATGCGGTGTGCCAATTTCATGCTAAGCGATCCACCGACCGGTCCAGCGCCGCAAACCATTCCGCTCTCCGGCCGTTCACGGCCTGGGGCCGGACATCTGAGCCCATTCTCGCGGCGCCGGAGGTTACACTCATCATTAAATCGCCGTCGACAAGTTCACCAAGTGGGTGGAGGCATCACTGGTCCCGGCGATCACGTCCGTTGCAGTCATAAAGTTTATAAAGAGCATCTTCGTCCGGTTTGGCGTCGCCAACAGGATCATCACCGACAACGGCGCGCAGTTCAAGAGCGCCGATTTTCAAGACTGGTGCGAAGAGCTGGGTACCAAGCTGTGCTTCGCCTCCGTCGCACATCCGAAGAGCAATGGGCAAGTGGAACGGGCAAATGCGGAAGTACTCAGAGGGCTCAAGACAAGGGCTTTCGACCGTCTGGAGAATCGCGACAATGCCGGCGGAAGAAGTCCCCACCATTGTGGGCGCCGCGGACAACTCCCAACAGAGCCACCGGCGAGACCCTTTCTTCCTGGTGTATGGCTCCGAAGCGGTGCTCCCGTCGGAGCTCACCTTCGGCTCCCCAAGGGTGGCGGCGTTCAGTGAAGATGAGACTCGACCGGCGTCGGGATGAACTAAATCTCTGGAGGAGATCGAGAGATGTATGGCGATCCGGCCGCCAGTGTCAGCGAGCCTTCTTGCCGTTATCAAGCAAGACGGGTGTGTGAGAGGACACTGGCAGTGGGCGACCTCGTTCTGCGCAAAATCCAAGTGTAGGTTGGGCGCAACAAACTGTCTCCCCTGTGGGAGGGCCCCTTCAAGGTGGTTTCAGTCTCCCGCCAGGCTCAGTCAGGCTCGCCTTCGAGGATGGTCGCGAATTGGCGAACACTTGGACGCCGAGCGGTGAAAGTTCTACCGTGGTAGTCGTTCCAAGAGCTTTTTTGGCCTTCCTTTGGAGCCGAGCGGCGAGGTCTTCCTCCTTCCCCGCTCGCCTTGGGGGCAGCACTGTACAAAGCCATCTTCAATAAAAAGATAAGTTCTGTCTCTCTGTGGGCATCTGTTCTTTTTCGCCTTAAGTGTGTTAGAAAACATTCTGTTGAAAGCTGGTAGCGAAAAAGTACTTAAGACTGATGGCCCCTTAGTTGCAAGAGCAAACGCGTAAGCTTACGGTTGGGCGAGCCGACGCGGACGGAAGGCGGGTTCTAGCCTGGTGTGTCGGCTCGGTCTGGGCAATGCGCCAACGGCGGCACCGACGTCTAGACCACTTCCGGAAGCTAAGTGCTCGCCACGTAATGTTTAAGGTCTGTTTGCCGAGAGGCCGTAAGGGTTGAAGTAACCTGATGCCTAAGGAAAAAGCGCTCACTTGCAGCAGAACGTTCTGTCTAAAACTTTTGGCGATCAGTTGTGCAGCCGCAAAAAGTCTGTTAGAAAGCATTCTATTGAAAGCTGGTAGCGAAAAAGTACTTAAGGCTGATGGCCCCTTAGTCGCAACAGCAAACGCTTAAGCCTACGGTTGGGCGAGGCGACGCGGACGGAAGGCGGGTTCTAGCCTGGTGTGTCGGCTCGGTCTGGGCAATGCGCCAACGGCGGCACCGGCGTCTAGACCACTTCCGAAAACTGAGTGCTCGCCACGTAACGTTTAAGGTCGGTTCGCCAAGAGGCCATAAGGGTTGAAGTAACCAGATGCCTAAGGAAAAAGCACTCACTTTTAATAGAACGCCCTGTCTAAAGCTTTTTGCATTCGGGTGCCCCAGTTCTTTTCGCAAATAAGAGTTTGCGCGAAGTTTGATCGAGACTCACGGCGACAAAGAGCAAAAGTTTGCATTAACAGAATTTGTACAGGACAAAAAAGAAGATGTGAGAGTTCGTCTACTCCTCGTCTTCATCTTCCTCGCCCTCTGCCGGCGCGGCGCCGCCCATCATAGAGACGCGGTTGGCGGCGGTGTCAACCCGCAACTACTCAATCCGGTCCAGTTGGCGCGAAGGCTCCCCGGTGGTGGCGTCGAGGTCAAACGCGGCGTTTTGGGCAAGGCAGTTGCCCAAGACGAACCACACTGCTTCGAGAGCGCCGTGGCGACCATCTTCGATCGCTCGCGCCGCAAAGACCACCGGAGATCGCGCAAGGCCTCGGCGGCGCGCCCACGCCCCAGCAACAGATTGCGCGCGATCTCCTCAATGGAGAGTACAAGGTAACGCCAGCGGTACAGGACGTCCCCGGTTGTGGTAGGCGGCGCGCAACATGTCGGCGAGACCAAGACGCCGGAGTGCTCGCGGAGGTCTTCGACGGCTTTGGTGGCCGAGGCGGCAGCGCTTGCGCCGCCTGACCTCGCAGACGCCGCCCGTCTCCCTGGCGACCTCCGCTCCAGCGCTGCCGCCGGCTTCGCCGACGGTCCGCGACGCAGGTTATATGTCCTCCGTGCCGCCAGTGTGGCGAGCACGGAGCGCCTCGAAGGCGCCTAACGTCGGCGGCGATGGCGCCACGGCGTTAGGCGCTCGGCTGCGGCAACGGCTGAAGGCTCCCAAAGATCGCTCTCGGTGCGATCCCAAGGGCGAGCCTCGCCCATCGAAGGATCCGCGGGCGAGCTGGGGGCTGGCGAATCGCGAGGGACGGAGCTGGAGGCCCCAGCGTCCGCTCTATTCCATGAAGGAAAAGCAAAAAGGGTTCAGGTATGCGAAAATATGCAGCATGCTAACCTTAATGCAAAATGTACGTAAGTGCAGAAGGCGGGCCCCACGCGTGTCGGCACCCGATTTACAAGATCGGATTCCACCTGCGTAAACCCGTACTAGTCCCAAGGATCATGGCTAGCACACACGTATATACGTAAACGAATAAAGGCTAACGATATTATTATTACGCATTTTAACATAGTCCAAGACAAACAACATATGCAACGGCTCGCAGTCGCAAATCGAGTACACAACGGTACAAGCCTAATACAACATCTAGAATTTTATTCATCCCACGTGCACGGAGGTCAGAGGAACGCGAACCCTAATCTTCATACTCTTCGCTTGAGAATGCCTCCTCGACGTAATCCGGTCCTCCTCCGGACGGCGGGCCATACTCGGATGGACCAAATGTTGAAGTTTTGAAAAGAGAGGGGGGAGGAAAAGGATGGTGAGTACAAATTGTACTCGTAAGTCCGGAATTATGCAAATGCGGTTCAAGACAAGGAAGGTTTAGGATATTTATGGAAATCGCGGTTATTTAACCTAGTTTTGACAAAGCAATTTCAAACTTTAAATCTCAACATTTACTTTGGGCTCTTCTCAAACGGTTCTCGCCACTTGGCCTCAGTGCCATAGCAAGAACAAAATTCTTTCTTCTTTTCTTTTCTCAAAACGGCTAGGTCCATTCCACACGACACTTTCCAGTGGCCGTCACCCAATCCGAATATCATGGTGGCACCTAGCTCAAACGAAATCCTTCTCAAATCCTTACTCATCTCAAATCCTTTCTTTAAAATCCCTTTTCTAAATTTGTTTTAAAATGAAGTAACTACCATATAATCACCCTTGGCGCTCATAACCATGAAAGCACGGCTATCATGATGCTTTTAACTCTGCAGAGTGGGTACGCCTTACCCTCGAGAGGCTACGCACCTGACGGTGTTTCACCACAAGACCGTCAACCACGAGGGCTAACGATCGGGCCCGTCCCATTCGGGACTCGAGGTCGTCTTGTTATGGCTCGGCCATAGGATCATAGGATGAGCAGCCCTTAGACTAGGGAGATTTGATATTTTAGCCCAATTTGAAACATGGTGCCCTCTCGCACCAACCGACAAAACATCTCCCTAGTCGGAAAGATTTTGGGGTGAGAGGAAAATCATTTCCTACTTAGCATCACCCTTGATGCGCTATCTTTAAATCACCCTTTTCCAACCATTTCTCAAAACATTCACCTTTTCACACAAATGATTGAATCATTCCTCATAAATGATTTTAAGCATTTATCCTACCACAATCCAAGCATATAATTAAGAGCAATTCATATTTTAGCCTTAGGTTTAATCCTACCATATTCCTTACCTTTCTATTCGGTCATGGTAACTAAGTCTAGGAAATACGGCATTTATCTTTTAAACTAGCATGCATATTTTCAAGTCTAATAACATTTTCTAAATAACCGAAAATGGCTTCTCAATATGATCAAAGGGGGACTTGCCTTGATCGGTTCCGGGGAAAACGAAGGGGACGTCGATGATCGGGTCTTCGGGGACTTGCCCTCCTAAACGCCAAGATATACAAAGAGATAAAGGCAACAATCATCAATAACTTATTTTTGATGCAAATGCTTTTAAGAAGATGCAGAGAACAAAAATATGCTCTCATGAAATGATGCACTTCTCAAGATATTTATTTAACCAAAACGAATTTTATATGTATGATGTGCATATATACAATTTTGTTAGGTCCGAAACCAATAAGATATTACTCGATTTTTATGGGGTTTTAGCATGCGCAAATCTATTTTTAACAAATACTTTAATGCCAACCAAATGATTTAACCGAAATTAAAATAGAAATAATAAATAAAAAAGAGAGGATCGAACCTTTGGGCTCGGCTCGCCAACTACCAAACGCAGACGCTGCCAAGCAGGCGAGGCGAGGCAGAGGCGAGGCGAGGCGTGGTGGTCGGCGGACCCAATTGCCGGCGCACCGCAGGCAAGAAGGGGAAAACAGGGAGAGGAACCCGGCGACGCTGCCAACGGCGGCGATTACTCCGCCACTGTGGCTCGATTAGGTGCGCCAGAGCGAGGTAAGAGCAAGGCGGGCACAATGGCGTGCTAACCACCTCGAATGATGGACGGAGCGGCGGCGCGACGGTATATGGCGATGGCGACGGCGAGCATTGCGCTGGTGATGAAGCACACGGCCGCCACCAATACTTCGGGATGGCAATGAGGAAGGATCAAGGGCTACCTTTGAGCTCGCCGGTCGAAGAAACGGCAAGGCGGGGGGCTACGCGGCGGCGCGAGCTCGGGACACGCGCGCGATCACACGGCGTCGGTCCACTTGGCGAGAGCTTATTGGGCGACCATGGATCACCCACGGAGGGCATGGGTTAGGAGGAAAGAGGCGAGACGAAGGAACGGAAACAATGGCGGGGTGATGAGGATCGACAACGCACCGACTTCGGGTGAGGCACAATGCGGCGCAGGCGTAGGGAAAAGGAGGGAGCAGCTTCCCCATTTAAAGGCGAGCTCCGCTCGGGCAATCCTTGACGCGACGCCGTTAGGCGATCGCCGGCGCTGCTTCCGGCCGGCCGTGTAGGTGAAAGCATTGAACGCGAAGGTGGTTCAATCCGCGATAAGACAAGGAAGGGGTAGGGGACGAGAGGGTCCCGCGGAAGAGTGTAGGGCGGCGATCGTGGGGAAAGGAGCCTGGCGGCCCCGGAAGGAGGACGAACAATGGCGGCGCAAGCAAACAATGGCCTTGAACAGAGGAAGGAGAAACAGGGAGGAAGAAGGAGAGCGAGGTCGACAAGGGGGCCCACATGGCGGTGGAACTGCGCCTCATGGCGCAAGGCGCTGGCATGCTGGGTCAATGGGCCTGGCCGTCGGCGGAATGGGCCATGGCTCTACGCCCAACCAGAGGGAAGAGAGGAGCGGGGGAAAAGAAGGAAAGGGGAGAGGAGAGATGGGCCGGCCTGGGCCGAGACGGGGTTAAGGCCTTTTGAATTTTTCTGATTTCCAAAGAGCTTTCCATTTCCAATACTCTTTTTGAATATAATAATACTTAGGAAATATTATTTTGCTTCCCCAATAATTTAAATATAATTCCAAATAATTTCACCTGGGGTATTGGTTTATAGAAAATATTATTTAAAATAATTACCATATTTTCCACCAAAGGCATAGACTTGGAAATTTTAAATTATTATTATTATTATTATTTTTAATCTAAATGCAATGCATGAAGTGATGATGTCATGATGCAATAAACAAATGCTTAACGTTTTTTTTTTAAATTATGCATTTTGAGAAATTAATAACGTGCCAAATTGGTTTTAAAATTTGGGATGTTACAACGCTGTCAGTGCGCACTGTGCCCAAACAGGTGTGGGCGAGCCCATTAGCCTTGCCGGGCGAGGGCCCCACGCACCAAAGCGGGCGCGCGGGCAGCCCCTCGGCGCGTGAGGGTCCCCACCGCAAGCGGGGCCCGTGGCGGCGAGGCATTGCGGAAGGAGTCTTCGGGCGAAGGCTCTCCTCGCTGCGAAGGACGAGTGCATTTAATACGACATCACGCGGATAGACAAACAAGAAATGATTACCGCTTCAAGGACCCTGCAGGTCTCGAAAGGCCGCCACTGTGGTGCAGTGGAATTGACCGGCAGAGAGAAGGTTTGCTTGAGATGGCCTCCCGCGTCAGGAGGAGCAGGCTGGGCCCCGCCCGCAGTCTCATCGGTGTGTCTGTGCGGGCCGGAGGCCACTTGCGAAGCACGCGAGGGCGGTGCCGCTCAGCGTGAGCAGCGGCACGTTGCCTCTCTCTTCAGGTGTCTCGTCGATGTACTAAGAGTATCAGACCGCCTACCCCCTCGGCTCTCTCCGCCAGTCCAGGGCTTGTATAAAAGGGAAGGAGAGAGAGGGGAGGAGGCACGTTACGTGCGTTTCTCACACACGCAGTTCACAAGCATTCTGTAACCACATTCGATTCAACCACAACAAGAGAAGAGCGAAGGCTCAGCAGGAGTAGGACTATTACCCGCAAGGGGGTCCGAATCTGGGTAATCCCCGTGTGTTGCTCTTTGCTGCGTCCACCGCTCAATCGAACCGAGCACGGCTGATAGGCTAGCAGGCTAGAAATCTGACTAGGGGTGTGATCCGCAGTGGTTGAGCGGAGAACACACCGTCAATTAGTGTTATTGCGGTACGTATATGTAAGAGTTAATTTTGGCATAATAATATTCTATGCTAATCTTACTAGCAGTGTTGTATGCTAATCTTGCCATATTAGTATTTAATATTATATGTATATATTATATACACAGTATGATAATCTTGATATGTGAGGGCTATCTGACTATACTGATGTTAGCATAGTATGTTGTTAATGCTAATTAAACTAAGCACCATCACGTAATTAATTAATTAAACTAAGCACCAGCACCTAGGTCTTGCTTCTTTTTTTCTTCTTAATTTTGCACCGCACCGTAGCATGCACCAAAGATCAGAGAGCAAAGAACAAGATACACCGATTTACGAAGGTAAGAAGCACATACAGTGAAAGTTTAGTTTGACCACTTAATTTCGTATATTCTGTCTAATTTACACATTTTTTAATTTTTTTCAGGAAGTTTGAACCGATCGATCTTGTAACCGTCAGGTACGCATTTTATAGTTAACATAAACTTGTTGTGTTAGGTTAACTTAAATTATGATTAGTGATTAATTAGTTATGTAAAGATAGAAAATGGTCTACAAATATAATGGAAATTAGTGAATTTTTATCGCATGTAATATATGAATGTTTAAATTTTAATTGCACGTACTGCGCAAAATTATATATAATTAGCGACAAATTAACGCTAGTGTGCGTAGTTAAAAAGAGTGACTATATTTTTTTCATATAGTAATTTTCTTGTTAGATTAATTAAACATAATAGGGAAATTAATCTATATTTAGCATGCAAAATAGTAATATAATTGTACGTATTTTAGTGACATTTTAGTTCATATTTAGGGTGTTTCGAGTATTAGTCGAGTTGCTATATTCACATGATATCCCTTATTTACACGTATTATGTATTAAACACGTAAGCTAACATTTTATGTAATGTTTGAAATAATAGTTAAATATAAACAAACATATATTTAATATTAATATGAATGAACACGTGCATGTTACAGACGTAAATAGAGACACCAATGACTATTTTTTATGGAGATACATCCGCGCCAATGCAAGGGCGTCTTACACGCGGCTTGTGTCAGACCTAAACCTTCTGATACATGACCAAGTTACGTGGGAACCATTCAGCCATCTGGCAACATATGACATTGCCACGGGGGGATTGCTGGCAAGCACGTGTACCGAGAGTGTAGACTATTGGATGACGACCTGTTATCTAGTCTGCATGAATGCCGTGGAAGGATACTCGCCGGAACGTGTTCAACGGCAATTTGGCTACCGGCAAACATTTCCACTCCCACCTTTTCGGCATCCGGGCAACTCCCATGGGTATGCATCATAAGTTAAATTTTTCGAATATATTTCTACCACTCATAATGTAACGTACAAATGTTTTTTCAGCCTTAGTTCAATCGGGCGCAACCGTGATTGGGCCCACGTCCACAGCGCCCACATCGAGCGGTGGACTGAGTTGGCTACTGACGAAATGTGGTATCCTGCTGGACCCGCGCATCAGACTGATATTTGGGGGTAAATGGAATGGTACCGCCCAAGGACCAGATGTCAGCTTGCGATAACACAGGCAGCAGCAGCACCGCTCCGACAACCAGAGGGCTATGCCCAACGAGTCCATGTTCTGGTATGATGTGCGCTCTCCGATAGTTTCATCTATATGGCATACTTCATAACTCCTTCTGAATACCATATGACATGGTTGATGCAGACACAGGAGACCGATTCGTTGTATGGCCATGCAACGGAGCTTGTATCGCAAACACAGCGGACCGGCCAATCTTCTTCAAATTCATTGCGGGCCCTCATTAGAAGGACGGGATCTCGGCTTACGGGAGCGATTAGGGGGGTCGGCGGGCATAGATCGCGCACAAATCGCGAAAGGGATAGCCCGAGGCGAGAAGAATCTGTGCACCGCATATCCGAGTCACCACCTCCTCCGGTATCTGCTGCTCCTGCGAGATCGCAGTCCATGGATAGGCGTGCACCACCGGGTTCAGTTCCACAACGACAATCTCAACCTCCCCGAGCCTCTACATCGACACCCTTCCAATACAGCGTCCACCATTCTTCACCTCCAGCTGGGCCAGGTCACGAGGAGGGGATTGATATTAATTTAGCGCCGTCTTCAGAAACCTAAGATGACTATTGCAGCACACAAGATACCCAATTTGATGCAAATTGGACAAATATGGGAGCATCTATGCTGAATAGTACATTTGCATCCAACCTAAGCTTTCAAGATATCTTGGACGGATGCAACATTCCTATACCAGATCCGGCATAGCCTGGGGGGTCTAACTGGCAAACCCCCCATGCGGTCCCTTCACATTTTCAACACGGGGAGCAAACCCCCATGGGGTCCCTTCACAGGTTGTGCACGGCCATAAGACCCCTTATGAACAAAGCATAATGGGGGGTTTTCCACACTATGGTGGGTCTGCGTACGCCATAAGTTCACAGCCTGGGTATATCCCAACCGCGGACCAAACTGAGGATCAAATTCGGTTCGGACCTTCTCAGGCTGCAGGACAACGTATGACACATCCACCAGACCATTACACCCCAAATGCATACACGACAAAGGGTCGTCGGCGTTAAGTGTAATAATGTAATTTTATGAACTTATATTATGAAGTGCATTCCGCGGTTTGGCGAGAAAATTGTTCTTCATACAATTATTGAGAATTCTGAGAATTACCACTTACCATTATGAGAAATAGTGACATTGCATTTACTACTGCTTCGCACTTACCACTTCTCGTAAACACGTCTATGCACGACATGCCCATGTGATACTGTCTGCCGTTATCGTAGTAGGATGGCCGAACAAAGGTCCATCAACACATGGATTAGGTCAAGTTGGTGGGAATCGTCCGGCCCAGAAGGCCACACCCATTACCCATCGGAGGACCTGCCCAACAAAATGAAACAGAACTACCGCACGGAGTCAATAATGCTGCGGCCCGGTCCTCACTATCTTCGGGACTGGCCCAGGTGTGCTTGTGGAATGGATGCAGTGGCGCAGACTTTCGATAGGCCTGTCTCTGGTTGGACCGGACGAAGATTCTACCGATGTCCTGTATACGCCGTGAGTTTACTTACCTTCATATAGATCGAATTTATTTTACGATGTAACCTAATTTTATATCCTGTGCAAAACAGATAAATGATTGTCGTATGGCATCATGGATGGATGATCATTTTTCAATGGCAGCAGATGCATACATGATGGTTCTCCACGCAAGGATCGCAGATCTCAAAAATCGTCTCGAAATAACAAGGCGTACCCTAGAGTTGCAAGTCCGCACGGAACGCTTGTGCCCTGCATGCCGGAGGCGACGCGTCTAGCTAGCTGCCACCCACATGTAACGACGTACTTTTCAATTCCCCTAAGAAACGACTATAAGGTCTTCATGCTTGTATTGTATGGTTTGCACTTTGCTACTTTCGTATTGATGTTTGTGTTGTATTGTATGATTTGAACTCTGTTACTTTCCCAACAATGGATTTTCATATGAATTCCATACGTTTTCTAGATAAGTTTGTATTTGTGCTAGGGTTGTTAATAAAGATTATATAAGTGTAGCTTCAAATCATTCTCTATTTCACTTTACTTGTATTTTATGTTTTTATTTATCTCATAGCTTCTAACTTTACAAACTTTATTTTGCCCTACAAACGACTATTAAAACTTGTTAAAATTTTAAATTTGCAATTTTGTAAAATTCTAAATTTGCAATTTTGTAAAATTCGATACAATTTTGAATTTTAAAATGTATATATTCACATGCATATACATTATATATACATGTATCAAATTTAGGAAATAAGCATATATATATCATACATATTATATATATTATACATGCATATATATTAAAATATAATAAATACATGCATATATGTTATAATTTTAATATATTGATATTATACATGTATATATATTAAAAATGTATATGCCACATGCAATACCTACGGTGCCAGCCAGACGCATGGGTGGCGATTAATCGAGTCATGGCCACACCGGGTATGGGACCGGTGATACTTTTGTAAATTTTTTTCCTATGGATTATTTTATTAATTTTCTATTTAACTGTTGATTATTTCGGGTATTTTTCCGAAAAAAAAGCCATCGACCATAATAGGGTCGACAGTTTTGTCGTCAACTACCTATCCTCGGTGGCTAATGGTCAACGGTCGGCCATCGATTCTAATTAGGGTGGACATCATTCCTATTAGGGTAGACGACTTTGGCCATGAAAAATAGGTGGTTTTCCTGTAGTGTTAAGCAAATGACTTAGAATTTTAACTTAGCCTTGTTCTTTTTAGTTTAATTAAAGCTAAAAAGATAACGTTGGAAATCTGTCATTTTTTGCACGTGACAAACAATGTAGTTTTTTTTGTGGTTTTAAATGATTCTTGTTAGAGTTTCTAAAACATATTTTAATAATCATTTGAACCCTCCAAGTCCTCTTTCAAGGAGGCAAAACTTCTTTAGATTAAACTTTTCAGTAACTTTAATCCGAAAAGATTTCGAACTGAAATTGCGAGGGAACATATACACCAAACAAAAGGGAAAACATAGGAAAACTCAAGGTTATCAACGTTGGAAAATTGTTTTATTTTCTTTATTTTTTAAGCTATCTTGTAGTACATTACGAGGAAATAGTATTTATATAGTAGTGCATATTTGTTTCGATCATTAGAAGGATTGTGCTAGCCATATCGTGTAGTACATTTAAATCGTAGGTGACTTGAGCTACTGCATCGAGAAGAATAAGCAATCACACCGAGTATAACGTAATGCAAAATATTTTCCAACTCAATTGTGCTGCCAGCGATGTTGTTCTAATAAGAGTAAATTTAACTCTTAAAGTTTCTAAGCTCAATTATTCTATATTCTCATCGAGTTCTTCAATTTTCCCCTCCTTTTCTTTACAGCCCCAAAGAGACGCATCTCTGCCAAATCCATCCCACGAAGAAATGCATACTTGCGACCAAAGATTAATCAGCTGTGTACACACTGCGCGCACGCACGCCAAAACACCGCACGAGGCTGATTTGTTCTTGGCCTCAAGCAGCAAGAAACAGCACCCATGGCAGAAACTTGCACCACAGGCAATGCCCATGGACCTCGACCTCGACCTCGCCGTGCAGCTCACCTGCCCACCCGCCGCCGGCGAGGACTTCGCCTTCTCCACCACCGAGACCGACGCCGCCTTCCTCCTCCTCGCCCACTTCCCCGGTAAGCTCAACGCGCGGGCGGTCGCCGGCAACGGGTTTGCGAGCGAGCAATCATGGCCGACGATGTGAAAGTTCTTTGCGTGCGCAGGGTATGGCAAGGATGAGATCGATGTCCGCGTCGGCGACGGCGGAGCGGAGATCGGCGTCTCCGGCGCGAGGAAGGACGCCTTTGCGGTGGAAGCGGCGGTCGGGCGGCTGCGGGTGGCGCACCGGCAGGTGGTGGAGGGCTTCCGCCGGGTGTTCGTCGTGCCGCCCGGCGTCGAGGTGGGCGGGATCAGCGCCGGCTTCGAGGAGGACGACGAGCTGCTCGTCGTCGTCATGCCCAAGCTGCTGCCGCGGGCCACGCCGGGCGACGGCAGCGGGGACGACGACGAGAACGCGCGCCTCGACGTTGAGAGTTGGAGCTGCGCGTCGTCCGACGGGACGGAGGTCGAGCTCGCCGACGGCGAGGAGGCGACCGGCCTCGACGTCGAGAGCAGAGGCTGCGCGTCGTCCGACCAGACGGAGGTTGAGCTCGCCGACGGCGAGGAGGCGGCGGGCCTCGTCGTCGAGAGCAGGGACAGCGCGTCCTCAGACGAGACGGAGGTCGAGCTCGACGGCGAGGCGTCCAGCCTCGAACTGGAGCATGAGGACTGGGTGGACGTGGAGTCGTCGTCGTCGGAGCCCGAGCCCGAGCCCGCGCCCTCGCCCGCGCCGCCGTGGGATGTGGCGGTGGAGGCAGAGGTGGCGGTGGAGACGCCCGTGGAGGTGGAGCGCGAGGTGGCGGTGGAGACGCCGATCCTCGTCGACGAGGAGGAGCCGCCGGTGCTCGACATTGAGTGCGACGTCGTGTTCGAGCCGGCGTACCAGGAGCCGCCGGTGGAGACGCCGATCGAAGTGCTCGGTCCGCCGCACGTAGAGCCGGAGCCGCCGGCCGACGAGCCGGAGCCGCCCATCGACATCCCGTGCGACGACGAGCACCGGGACGACCCGCCGGACGAAGCGGCGGCGCCCGCCGTGGAGGAGCCGAAGCCGCCGGAGGAACCTGATCCACCCGTCGAGCATCCGGCGCCGCCGGCCGATCCACCCCCCGAGAAGCCGGAGCGTTCTCAAGAGACCGACTCGAGTAGTGGAACAGAGGACGAGGAAGAAGGCGAAGGCGTCGGCGTCGGCGACGGGAGCCGGGGCCGGGGCGGCGGGAGGCGGCGAGGCGGGAGGCGGCGGCGCAGGCGGCGCGGCGGGTTCCCGCTGGGCAGGGTGGTGGCTCCCGCGCTGATCCTGCTGGCGCTGGCGGCGGCCATGGCCAGGAGGCGGCGGCGGCAGCAGCGCGGGGGGTGACACGTGACTCCATCGCACGTTCGTACGTCGGGTCGCCGTGTTTGATGACGTTCTAGGTTCATTATTACGTGCCCGATTGTGATTGGTTACTGGTGTATTGTATTGTATTATTTGTATATATGTATAAAAACGGAATTTTCGTGTGGTCATGAGAGGGAGATACACGTAATGTATAATTGTGCTGTGAGAGGCATGCGTGAGCATTTCTTTTGTGAGCAGAATGCAAGCATATTTTTTAAGCATAGCTGTTTCAGCAATACACACACACGGGGATTATTTTTGAGACCGACCAATTGGCAGGTCGCTTTTAAAATTGTGATGACACCCGACTAAGAGCATGTACAATGGTTGAGACTGTTGAGAAACCTCGCTACCGGGTGTAGTCCGAGGTATAAACGTGGTCTAACAATCACAGAGGAAAAGTAAGAACACAGGGAACACAGAGATATAGGGTGGAGCTTCTCTTTATTATTTCTCAGATCTGCTATACAATAGGTGCTCCACCTCTTCTTTTATAGTGCTGCTTAGGGTTTAAGCCAGGTCTAATGTGGGACCCACCGTGAGAGCAGCCGGTGACCCTAGCCAGCCAGGTCTTCAAGACCGACTCGAACCACGGGCAGACTCCCCACACAGGGGTTTCCCAACACTCCCCCTTGGACCTTGCCAGCGAGATGCATATACCTCATCAAAACTCTATCTAAAAACCCAGTGGAAAAAAAAGAATTGGAGAAAGAGTACATAGCATACGTTTGCTGTGCGCACGATTTGCCTCATTAAAAACCTTATGTGAGAAAACTTCAGAGAAAAACTCACTAAGAAAAAAAGAGTACAAACCACCCAACATTGCATTCAATCTTCTAGATCGAGTTGGATACTCTAGCTTCAGGGCGTGTGAATTATCTCCCCCTGAACTCAGCACTTCTTTGAGCCTGATCATTCCAATGCCCCTAACACACATTTCAAAGGAGGCGGTAGGTAATGACTTAGTGAACAGGTCAGCCAAATTCTCATAGGATTTGGTGTGCTAGATACTTATTTCGTTAAGTTTATGCAGTTCATGCGCATAAAAGAACTTAGGGTCGATATGCTTAGTGAGATTACTTTTCACATAACCCATTTGCATTTGTGCAACACAAGCGGTATTATCTTCATAGATAATTGTAGGGGTTTGCTCAATAGGTAATCCACATGACTGCAGGATGTGTTTCACCATTCTTCTTAACCATGCACATTCACGAGATGCTTCATATAATGCAATGATTTTCGAGTAGTTTGTGGACGTAGCCACTACCGTCTGTTTGGACGACTTTTATGACATTGCATTGCCACCACATAGGAAAACATACCAGTTTGTGATTTACCAGAATGCGGGTCCGAAAGGTACCCATCATCGGCATAATCAACAATATTCATATCTTGGTTCTTTCTGTAAAACAGACCAAGATCGATGCTTCCACGGAGGTATCGAAAGATAACTTTTATTCCGTTTCAATGCCTCTTTGTGGGCGCTGCACTGTATCGAGCCAACGTGTTTACGGCGAATGCAATATCAGGCCGTGTACTGTTAGCAAGATACATAAGTGCTCCTATTGCACTTAGGTACGGGACTTCTTGCCCAAGGATTTCCTCCCCCTCTTCCCTTGGTCGGAAGGGGTCTTTTCTTTCTGCAAAGATCTCCCTGTCATAGGGGTTCTTCAGGAATAGGCTCTGCTAAAGTCAAACCTTTCTAAAACCTTCTGAGTATAGGTCTCCTGGTGCATTAGGATCCCATGAGGGAAATGCTCGAGCTGCAAGCCTAAGCAGTGCTTAGTTTACCGTACTTCAAGTATGAGCATACTTATTCTAATTCTCTTCTTCAATTTATATAGTGATTTTCAGAGTTTCATACTATATGTTTCTATTTGCTCTACCTTGATTACGGAAAGTGATACTTCAAGTATCTTCATTCATAAATTCGAATCCAAATCTCTTATACATATATTCAGTAACAACATCCTTCAATTCAAATTTTACTCTCAACTTCAAGATGAATACTGCCAATAATGAGATATATCCAGAGTAAAATCATGACCAGGGAATAAACTTCTTCATGAAGCGTCGAGCTACTAGCCTTGTTATGTACCATTCATTATTCTTATTTCTCTTCTATAGAAAATGCTAGTATACCACGGTAATTGCCTTTTTTTTATATGGCATACATATGTCGACTTTGACTGTTGTTCTATTCATAAGTTCCCTTAATAATATAATTCATATGGCCATTTAGTCATGGGGTGCTTCGTGCACTTCTACTTGCTCTGCACCACTATTTTTCATCATGGGAGTAAGTTCTTTTAGTTCTTATCGCCGGTGTGTGCACACACTTTGGTCGATACATTCATTCATTTATTCCTGTTATGGAATATTCAAGACTGGGAGTGCCTCGCTAGCCGGTTTCTCTCCAGCTGCCAGGTCTCAACTGGCTCCCCTTCACTACTTGGGGCATTTTTAGTGATTTGGTCATGATAAGCCCTCTTTTCTTTTTTCCCCAGGCGTCTCCAGGTACTTCGGGTCGGAGGAACCAGACTCCCTGTTCTTTCTGAGGCCTTTGAACAGGTTGAGGGGTACCTTCAATTCTTTGGTACTGCAACCCTCTCTGGCGCATTACTTCTAATAATGCAACTTAATCATTCCCTTCATATCACAAAATTGGTCATTCAGTGGCAGTTTCATATGTATTTCAATATTCTTCAAGACTTCTATTTCTCTACTAGTGCAAAGGTCATGCACGAGAATTCTATATGTTTATTTTCTCAGCATTCTCATTCAGGAGTTCTAATTCTCCCCCTAATGACGGAAAAATATTCCTCGTCAATAGCGGTATGGTCCATATAATTCAAAGTGAAAAATTTCATATGACCCTTTGCATGCACTAGTTGGATGTTGTAGAACTATATGTTCTTTTAAAGTGATTAGGGATGCTTTGTGTAAAACTTCATGTCTCCACACATTATTCAAGAATTACAACTCTGCTCATTAACCGGCTAATTATTCAATTCTTTTTCAATTCATATGATTACTAGTCTCTCTACAAGAGGTGGCATGCTATGCCTATGCAAAGTGCTCCGCTTCAAATATTATCATCAAATGTCTTTAAAATAAAGTCATTAGTAGTGTCCATTGCGGCGGACTTCAAATGATAGGATGAAAAAATTCTTTAATTCCAGTGATCTACAAGATCTTCTCTTTAAATACTTCGTTCTTTGTGTGAGAGTAAACTCGATCACATTTAGAAAACAGTGTTGAGCACTTTGAAGTACCAAAATTGCCCTGTTAAGGGATGAATTGGAACGCAAATGTCCTACTAGATACAGTCCAGAGATTCAGGGACTTTGGCTTTCTTTTCATAATTCAAAATTTATTCATTAATTTTCGGTGGCACATTCAGACACACAAAATCATCAAAATTCGAAAAATCTTCACTATGATATTATAGCCCGGTATGACTTGTTTGTGCAATCCCTTATTATTACAAACTGGAGAACCCAGAATACACTACTGAAAAGATAAGAGTTAAGAGCTTCTAAATCCAGTCTTCTAAGCTGGCATGCACTACAAGTGCATTAAATCTATTATAGTGTAGCCCTAATTCATATTGAAGGTGTTACTTCTAGTAATGTTTTTCTTACATCCGGCATTCTTCATAATGCACGAGCATTCAGTGCTATTCTTCATTTGTTTCTTCATGAAACATGCACGGATGCCTTTAAATTTAAGAGGCTCCATAAATGCTCGAGGTAAACAACGCTTCTTAAGTGCTGATGTAATACCCAATAATACACCCGTGACTCTTCGTGAGCAAGCTATGCACAGATTGCTACTAGCGATTTTTCAAATTAATACTAACAGTATTCTTCAGGATAAATACGGGTATATGAGCTCTCTTAAAATGCTATTGTTGTTCTACAACAGTGTTAATAACCTCTAAGGGCACTATATAGATTATAAGTTGCAATCAGGTAATGGCAAGATTCTTGATTCAAAGAATTCATGAATTGATTGCAACTTTATATATACTGGAATAAGGGCAAATGCAAAACCCGTTATGAGAATTAATGTGTGCTCTTCTAAAGCTTCAATTCAAATATGCTCTTCAAGAACTTTCAAATCATGCTAAAAATTCATATGTCTGCTAGTAACCATAATTTAGAGTGTAAATTCATAAAATGCGATTCAAAATGTGCACCCACTACGTGTGGGTGTGCTCCAAACCTCAGAGGCCAATATGCGCCAAAGAATGTGTCGAGGTTGAATGATGCAATCGATTAATGCGGCACATGATTGACTCAGGGCATGGGCGATGCAATGGTACGGGGGCACAGTTGACAATAGGGGCTGCGCCCAGATGCTTCTATCGCTAAAGGGGCAGTCACTATAGTCAACCACACAGATATAACCGAACAGCGGCACAACAGGGCCGAGATGGTTATTCTAGTTTTAATGACATATGTCGAGATCTTCGTTTTTCCATGCATTTCATGTGCGATTACAATTAGAACAAGGGGGAGATTTGGGAGGTCTTTGCAAGAGTTCCCATCAACAATGGCAAGTTAAACTTCTGCCATTGTTTTTTTCTTCTTCTTTGATCGATAAGCCATAATTGAATGCATAATCATGACAAATCATAGACCAATATTCTCCCAAATGCCACATAATTTTCCGACATTATGCCTTCAGGGTTCTGTCATTTTAATGGTGGAAATAAAATGCGACTTCTCCTTATATTATCTTTCTTAAGCAATGGACTTTCTCTTCATAGGTCAATTATTCTTATTCTCCCATTCATGCCCTTCTTTAAAGTTTGGGGCTTTCTCCCCTAGTAGCCTCTCCGTGACTATACAACAAAAGTTGCAAGCACTTGGAGTTATACTTAGGTGAGAGTGGGGATTACTCCTCGAATATGATCTTCTTTGTCACAAAAGAGGAATTGACCATTTTTCATAATTTACAGTCTCATGCATGCCCCATTCTCATATAATAGAAATGACAGTATACTAGAGCGCCCAAAACCGCTTCTGAAGTGCGGTATGTTGCTCATGCATACATCAATACTATATATTAATAGAGGGGTGCCTAAGAAAGTGCAATGCAGGGTTGTTCCGCACATCGGTTTTCTTGTCCTTTTGGGATTCTAGCCCGATGGCGGCCCAGAGCTTCATGCTACAGGGTACAATTCTATAGTCCAATGCTTAAGTGAAGTTGGTCTGGCTATGCAATGCCAATACCTCAAATTCATATTTTATTATACTTGACATATATACTTCAGGATTAATTCATAAGACTACTTTATGTAATCTAATTAAATGTGGTGCGTGACATAATTAATTCTCATGTATTCCAGCAATATATATATATTCTAGGATGCCATTACCAATTCACAGGCATAAATAATTACTGATAATTATAATGGCAAATGCACACAAGGATTACACATAAATAATTACATAATTAAATAATGCTTCAAATTCAAAGCCGGGTACTTACTTCAAGTTCCCGGGATGCTAAAAGGCCGAAGATTAGGTTTCCAATACCTTTGAAAAATCTCGGAAGACATCGGAAAAACTTCTAGTAATTTCCAAGCTTCTAAGAGATTTTAATGCATTTTTCATTCTTCCGGAAGCAGAGGTGCCAAATTTAAATCCCCAAGTTTCATAACATGCCAAATTCAAATCTCAGGTGATTCTACAAGAATCAAAGGGGTTTTCTGCAATTTCTGCAACTTCAGGGCAATTTCATAAATTCCGTGGCCTTTTGCAATTTCTTTTGAAAATTTTCGCTTAATCTGGACCTTTCGGTCCAGTGTACAACCTGCTGCTAGCAAGGCTGCACGTAGTCTTTTACGGGTTTGAAAACAGACAATTTTCAAAATTCTAAGGGTGATTCTGCAAGAATCGGAAAAATTTCAGTAATTTTCAGAATTCTTTTCCGGCCTAAAGGCCTTTTTCTTTTTCTCTTTCTTGCAGCCCGGCCCCCTTTCTTTTTCTCCCCCATTTGGCCTGCTCGGGGTGGCCTTCAGAGGGGCAAAGGCCCTCGGTGGGTGGCTCACTAAGGGTGCGACCAGTAGGGGTGGCACGGTCTGTGGGCGGCCCAGTGAGGGCTCGGCCCATCCAGGGGAGCAGGGGGAGAGGCGTGGCCCAATGAGGTCGCGGCCAGGTGTCTGTGTGAGGCATGGCCTGAGCGGCGCCCAACTACCTCTGCAAAAAGGGTGGCTAGGGTTTCCCTAGTCGCCGCCATGGGTGGCGCGACCAGCCACGGCGCAATGATCTGGGCGGCGCGCTGTCGCGTGGCGATGGCAGCGCCGTCGGCGCTGCATGCTCGGTCTGAGGCGCGCAGGCGCGACGCGGTGCGGTCTTGAGTCTGGCCAGCGGCGCTGGCGTCAGCGGGACGCGGACGGCGCTGGCGCTGCTGCTGGCCGCGCGGGCGTTGAGGGCTGCGGCACGGCGGCGCGACGGGTCCGGGAGGCGGTCTTGGCAGGACGCAATGACGGCGGCGGCGCCGGCGGGTCGGGAGGCGGCGCCATTGGCGCGGCGACGACGGTGTCTGCAGGGCGCGGGCGCGGCACCGGCGGGCGCGCCATCGCGGCGCCGCAGTAGACGCGCGACACGGACAGATGCGCAGCGATGGCGCCGGCGATGCAGCAGCGGCGACGCGATCAATCTTCTAGATTGTTTTCACAAATCTCCAAAACGAATCTACTAAAAATTTCATGCAAATTTTCCAATCTACTAGGGAAACATCACATAGATTCTCGATCTGCAATCATATTCAAGCACAGATTACGATCTATGAGGTAATCGGTGTGCCAAATTATACCTTCGTGGTAGAAGTGGATGCAGATCGTTATTCCTCGCGGATTGATCTGCACGTCAAGGAGCGAACGTGCTGATAACGTGTTGAGAAACCTCGCTATCGGGTGTAGTCCGAGGTATAAATGTGGTCGAACAATCACAGAGGAAAAGTAAGAACACAGGGGACACAGAGATATAGGGTGGAGCTTCTCTTTATTATTTCTCAGATCTGTTATACAATAGGTGCTCCACCTCTTCTTTTATAGTACTGCTTAGGGTTTAGGCCAGGTCCAATGTGGGACCCACCGTGGGGAGTTGGCCGGGCTGGCCCTAGTCACCACAGGTCACAAGACCGACCGAACGGGCCGGACTCCCCACACAGGGGTTTCCCAACAGAGACAATAGCCATCTCTAACCATTGCCATGTCACTTATAGAGATGACTCAAAGACAACTCATACAATGGTAAAGATGGCTTAGAGACAACTGCACAATTTTTATGACACTTAGTCACACACAAGATTTCTTAATTTGCATGTAGAGTTATCTCTTGTATTGGAGACGGCTCAACTATCTATGCACACCCTCTCTCCTCCAAGTCATTATCTATCCTACCTGGCAAATCCTATAGATGACTTAGAGACAGCTGACGTGTACCATTGTACATGCTCTAATTATCATGAAAACAACAAAAAATATACATATCAAAAAATTATAGAAATTAAATATGCACCCACTCAACCAGGACTAGTTCTAGAGTCGCACCCCACTAATTGGATAGAAGCATTTGCAATGAAAATGAACGGATTCAGAGATCGTTTTTGCCTTCGAACGAAAATTCTACTATTTTCTCGTGATCCCTTAGTATAACTCATGCCGTCGTGGTTCACTGTAATCGCATTGCCGTGACTTGACTCAACCGATTCATATCGAAATCGATATTCTTGTGCATCATAACGCCCTTGGAACTTAATCCAACGGCTGCATCCACGTGATATTTTGCGAAGATTGTTGTGTATGCTAAAATGGCTTTGATAATGCACATGCATGCAATTCAGAATTTGTTAAGGAATAAACGGTTTCACACATGCCAAAAAAAAGAGTATGATGGTGGGTACATGGTAACGAAACCAAGTGAGGAAATTCAAACGGCCTTATCGACGGCCCTTTCGTTTCAGGTTGTCAGTTTGTTCGCCACTTCGTTCTTTTTTTTTTTTAATAAATTGACTACAAAGTTTGACAATGGTTTGATATGTATATGTTCTAAATTTTAATATATTATTGGACGACGAGGATAATATAGGACTTATGCGATAGACACATTCATTTAATCCATATTATTCTGCATTAGATTTTTTTCATCTTCTCCTAAATCATGTGTGGTGTTTTTGCCTATAAAATAGTCGTCCACACATACAACCGTATAATAATTTTTTCATCTTCTCCTAGCTCACGCGTTGTGCTTTTGCCTATAAAACAACCGTCTTGGTCGTGGAATATCTCAATGGTGGAAGTATTCTGCAACGTGCCTTCTTATATCTTAGTTGTGCCACGCTAACCTTGTTTCTCATCGCAAAGTATATACCGGTGAAGTACGCAATCTCCTAAATCAGCCAAGCTTCGATAATATTGCCTTTGACACATGCTTTGCTCTTCACCTTCACTGTGAGACTAATCATCATGGGTTCCGCGAAATATATCCACTGAACTGCGCAGGCTTCTCAACTTTTGCTTCATATGATAGATGTACTAATAGATGTTTCATGCAATTAAAAAACTCAAGAACATATATCTTTCCAAGCTTGGTGATAAGCCAAACTATTTTCTTATCTAGTTCCTCCATCCTCGATACTAAGAATTCATAAGCATAGAAATCTTGATAGAAGAAGTTAAGCTCAGACAATGTTCTTCATATGTCACCTTCAACATATCCACGCCACGTCAAGAAAAACAACGCTTTATGAATACTTTATAGTCATGGATCTTCGTTCTTTTTAACTTACATTGTCAAAAACTAACGGATACCAAATATTAGTGGCACACGCATACGAGACCTCATTTCTACACCCGTATAGAAGGGTAAAGAGCATCCTCAATAGGCACTCTATCCCACCCCCTAAAATGCTTTTCATACAATTTTCTAATTCTTAAATTAAGTAATAAAAAATAGAGAAATAATTGAAGAATATAAGGATTTTGCTTCGAAATCCTTTCATTTAAGCAGCCAGCCCGCACACGGTCTCTTTTTATGCTCTGATTAATGAGGCCTGACTTAACTTCGATACCCCTTCTAATTGAATTTATGTTTTTTTGAAATGGGATTTGCTGAATTTTTTATGACTTTAATGCTTAACACAATCACATAAATAGTGTTTTAGAGATTGGAACAGGTGCTATCGAGAATGCTCCGATTTGTAATAGTTGGTCCACATATTACTGTTGCTGCTGGGGTGGGCATCTATGGCCCTCCTGTCCTTGTGTCTTCATGGCTCGGCCATGCACAGGGAAGGAGGATAAAAAAAATTGGCTCTCGGGATCTTGCATCACCTGCTGTTCCACGGACTTATAGCATGTGATTTTCTTTCTCATCAACGGAAGCGCTGGATCCGGATGCGACTCTTCCTCCGGCCGCGCCTCACGGGCACCGGCCGTCGGCCACCGCCGGGCTCGGAACTGGAAGGAAGGGAGGAAGAGGAAGAAGAAACAGGGGGGGTTCCCGTGCGACATGGGCCGTGCTGGAGATGCCGGCGATGGCGTTGCTGTCCTCCCCGACAGGCACCCACCGAGCGCCATCATGCTGCCGCCGTCCATCATGCATGCTACTGCGCTAGATTCTTCTCCTTCTCCTTCTCCTTCCGTGCAGTTCCCGATCTGGAAGGCTCGCCCCCCGTCTCCACTCTCGAGTGCTCCCGCGGCTGCTTTGCCGGCGTGCCTCCGCTCCATTGACCATTGGTCTCTCTGCAACACTGGAGTATTGTTCGATAACATCTGTGGCAAAGTGTTTCAAAATATTGTCATATCCGATGGAGCAGTGGGCGGAGCCAAGAGATCATACTGAATAGGGTAGCGGACGGAGCGAATAAATCTTTTATATTACAACGTAAAGTATGAAGTAATTTCAGAGAAAATGATATAGAGGGTAGTCAGTGGTGGAGCCACGATATTTTGTAGACCGGGTGCAGAGAATTTGACTCGTAGATTGCTAAAGACCACTAACAAATCAGCGTACATAATACAATCAATTTTGGGACAAGACATACCTTTTTTAGATGCACAATGGTTTGTTTCACTCAAATCATTGTCCAATACAAATGCAATAAATTAACATAGATAGAAAAAAAAATAAATACATGATAAATACCTCGATAAACTAATAGAGGCCAGCCTCATAAAAGGAACCAAGCAAAAGTAACAAACTCCCATTACAAACTCTGCACGATAAAAATTATATTAATTAGCACGCTATATAACATAAAATCTATATTCAATTTGAGAGTATTGAAAATTTGAAATGCATCACATACCACTAAAAAGTTATTATGGATGTCTACTACAAGGCAAATTTATTTTTCTAGTCGTTATGCCTTGGAACCATCGCAAGGTGGTAGCATCATCAAGTTATTTGAATATTTTTCTCGCTCCGTGTAGCACAACATCAAATGATTGAACCAATCATCTGCCATCTTATTTCACAATTTAGTTTTATAGTTTTCATTGTTGAAAATGCTCTTTTAACAGATGTCATGGACATTGGCAATAGCAACTCCAGTTCAATGAGTCCGTAAGGAAAACCATATGTTTCTTAGTCAATCATTTTGAAGCCAAACTAGCATGATATGTGCGAATAGCAAATGCAGCATGCATTCTCATTTGAAGAATGTAAGTCTCAAGTTGTTGTCTAATTAGTGCACACACTACTAGAGAAATCGACATCATAAATATGAGCAACCCAAACAAGTTTATCAGTATCAAACCTAAAGAAATTATTCTTTGGATCAAGACATGAGAAGCATTCTAGTATCTCAATAGTTGATTATACGAACCGATGATTCACCTCCCCATAATTTTTTTAGAAAATCCCGATACAGTAATGATGAAGGCAAATAGTAGTCTCATTTTGACGCTTCACACGGCGCCGAGCTGGCATTTCATTTAACATATTTGGGGAAGCAGGGCTGCCCAACGAGCATTGGATGGGCTCATGTCCGATACTCATCCATGGGCATTAGATCTTCATCGGATTTTAATTTTTGAATTTTTAAAAATTTATAATTTAAAAAAATAGTGTCGGGGATAAAATCACGGCCCATTGCCATGGCCCACTCCCTGACGGCCCTTTCGAACAGCCTGTCAGGGTCCAGCTCCTTGGAAGGTTCTATTTGGCCCATGTGCATCCTGCCGAACAGCTTCCTGGCTGGCATGATGCGTAACGGTCAAGGAATCGTGTTTGAGTCCGTCTCGAACAGGAGTTCTGCACGGCTACGTGAAGACCCGGACGTGGTTTCCCGGATTGGAATAGGAGTCGTGATCCCCAAGACTAGGAGTATTCCTTATCTATCGTGGGACGTATTTGGCACGTATGAGTTCGTTACGATCTCGTAGTTAGCCCGGCCCGATATTCCCTCGATAGGTCGGTTTGCTCTGCACTATATAAACAAGGCCCCTACGGCGTATTAAGGGGTCAAGTGATCATCTGATAGCACATATAATCTCGCCGAGACTTGTTCGTCTCGCCGAGTCACCTCTTGTAATCATCTTTGATATAAGAAAGGCTGGACGTAGGGCTATTATCTCTCCCAAGAGGCCTGAACCAGGATAAAAACCCCTATCTCCTGTTCGTTGTTGTTCGTGGTTGTTCGGCGTGTCTCCTATCTCACTTCTAAAGAACCTTAGTGACTTGAGATCGTTATCTCAACCGTCGACAAATATGTTTTTAGATATTTAAAATTAAGATTTTTGAACATTGTTTTTAAAATTCAAAAAAAAAATTTAAATTTTTTGAAAATTTTAATTCCATGGAATTAATTTCCTAAAATTCAATTATTTTGGACTTTTAATTTTCTAAATCCATATTCTAAAATTTTATAATCACACAAATCCATTTTTGCATTAAATTTCTGAAATTTTTTTTTTTTGGGTTTTTAAATTTATGGAATTATTTTAATTTTTCAAATACATTAAATTTAGTTTTTAGTTATAATTTTCGAAATTCTATTCTAAAATTAAAATTTTGTCGATTTTAAATTTATTTTTGAAATCATTGAAATGCATTTTATTTATATTTTTGAAATTCATTTTTGATTTTTATTATTTATTTAAATTTGAAATCGTGTTTTTTGAATTATGGGAATGAAAGTTGTTGTTTTGAAATTTCTTTTAGTTTTTAGAAGTGTATTTCACCTCTTTTTTCATACGTCGGCATGTGGCTAGCTATGTCAATGCTTTAATGATAACGTGGCATCCATCTCAACGTTTAACGGTCACATGGATGACTGCGTCGTCATTTGTCAATTCGCTAATGATTTGGAGCATCTGTGCGAACGATGATAAGGTTTTGGGACGACAAAATAAAATGCAAGCTTAAAAGACTAGTGCAAAACGAGTTTAAGGCGTTATAGTGCATTTTTTAAAATTTTTTGTGGTGACAATTGCTGAAAGCAGCCTTCAGTCCTTGTCTCTTTTCCTTATCTTTATGTATGCATTTTGTTTGTGCAGCTCGGTGCGTAGGGAAAGGACGGTGGTTCTATTGGGCGCTCTGAACGGTGGTCGGAAAAACGATGTAATTCTGTTATAGTAATGGAATTGGAAAATCCTTACGAAAAAAAACGACCTACAAGAGCGAGCATGTAAATTCTCATAGAATTTAATTGAAACATTATTAATATTTCCAAGTAGGGCCAAAATGCTGCGAAATTCCAAAACGCAACGGGACATTTTGGGCAGATCGCCACCAAGTTTCAAGTACCGGTGCAAATCCCTACCATCCGTCCCTTGTCGTACGCTGGTCTTGTCCCGAATTCCCCTCAATGGCAGGCAGCGATGGGGCCGTAACATGGTGAAGGCGCCTTACGAGAACCCGCTTACCAGCTGATGAAAGCCACCTCACCTCACGCGCTCGGGGCCTCGTGAGGACTCCGCTTTCCAACGACGACATGGCGCCTACTTACAGGTGGGCCCCGACCACCCGCCCCATCTCACCTCGCCTCACCTAATTGTGCCTGTGCGTCTACAGAGCCATTAAACTCCCGCCCACTCACCGCGCGCCACGTGGCGTACATTGCCCTCTGCCAGCCGGGGCGCGGCACGCCCCCACTGCCACCTCGGCCGAACATGTCAGTGAGACGAGCCGGCCATTAAAATCCCCGCACCTTTCTCCTTCCTCGCCTCTCTCTCTTTCCCTCCTCCCACCAGCTCCATCGCCGCCGCCACTTACCGCTCCTCCGCCTCCGCCGGCGAGCTGGCCCCAGTGGTCAGCCGCTCCGCCGCCGCTGCCACGTGACGGGCTTAGGTCGTTGCCATTTGATACCCCCTTGAGTCTCCTCCCGCCGCCTCCGCTTGACCGCTTCCCCCGCTCTCTCCCGATCTGCGAACCACTGGAGCCCACTGGCGGGTGGGCCCGCTCCGCCGTCTCCTCGGCCTCTGCCGCGCAGGCCGCACGCGTCATCCTTGCCCGCCGCCGCCGCCGTTGAGCTCACCTCGCGTTTTAGTCTCCGCCGTGTACAGGTGGGAGTGTCTGGAAGGTCGCGTGGCCTAGGGTTGGATGGGGGAGGCTACAGCTCGCTAGCCTAGCCTCGGGGATCGAAGCAGGGATGCGCGGATCGGGGCGGGCGTGGGGGCCCGGCGACGACGCGCCATGTTCGGCCACATGAAGTGCCTCGTCGGCGGCGGCGTCCAGGACAGCCCGCGCGGAGCGGTCAGGAGGGTCTCGCCGGCGTCGAGGCGCGTGCACAACGCCGCCGCCACGGTAGCTGGGTCGGGGGGCAAGAGGGCGATCTGCTTCCGCCCGCCGGACGCCATGGAGACGGTGCACGAGGTGGCCATCTACATCCACCGCTTCCACAACCTCGATCTGTTCCAACAAGGGTACGGAGGCGTGCAAATTTCGCTTTTGGTCTTTCTTGGTTTTGTTCTTTTCGCGAATCAATGTGTTCTTGGGTTTTGTTTCCTTTCAAAAAAGTGGTCCGAGCTGAAAGGTTAATTCTTTTAAGGTAAACTTTTGAGGTAAAAATTTCAGTTCTGCTACCCGTTTGTATTTTCAGCTCAACGTTTGGAGTTTGTTCGAGCATTTTCTTGATTTGGGATTTTATTTGCTGTTAGCTTCTCACATTTGGCCGCCCATATATTTTTGAACTTCTGTTTGCCCCGCAGCTGATGACACGCCTCCTGGAATGTTAGTATGAAAACTGAATTTTCTTTTCAGCTGCGGATTTTTTTGGTATTGCAAATATTTTTGTTCACTTGAATGTGGTCTGCGAAGCATGGTCTTTCTTTTCTATGATTATCTGTGAACAATTCTTTGTAGACATTTTATACGAATATTTTTGTTTGTGTCAACCTTGGATTGCATATGCCAGGGCGTAATGTTCTTTCTTGTGATATGAATTTGGGCTATGTGCAGCTGGTACCAGATGAAGGTTAGTGCAATGTGGGAGGAAAGTGGTGACAAGACGCCGGCTTCACCAGCTAGGGTCGTACAATACGAAGGTGCATGCATTCTTCTCATGCTGAGTAGAAAGCTTTTATGTTGGTCACTCGATTTCAAGATGTTTGTGATTGAAGTGCTTGTTTAAATTAGTATAGTGACAATGTATGTAATTGCTAAATTAGTAAGAGCTGCTTGCAACATTGCTAGAAGTTCGAGCTAATTAGAGTTGATAAGATCCGTATCCATGACGAAAATGTAGTCTACCTGTTTAAATTGGAGTATTCATTATATGTTTTCCAATGGTACTTTGTTGGTATCGAACTACTGATCAAACCTTGCTATCTATCATCAAGAAGTATATTGTTAAAGTACACGACAGGCATCCCTGCACATTGTTCCTATACTTGTCACACATCGCACTAAATATAGATCTATGTATACACAGAGATGTTTATATTCCATATAGATAAATTCATTTGTCAAACCACTGAAGCCTAGAAAATGCACCTTTCTTTGGTTCTAAACAATAATAGACAATTGAGTACAGAACTAAAAGATCACCATGAACCCATGCCCTTGGAACTTTATGCTACACTGCTGTGGAGATTGCAAACAAATCTGTAGTATCAGGTCATCTATTTAACATGGGTGATAATGTTGTACAAAATGCAGCCAGCTTTCTATCCTCACCAAAATCATGTATTTTTTTAATATTTATGTTTTTTTTTCTATAATTTTGTAAACCAATTAACTTCACAAACCTTGGCTGCTATTGCTTGTGAGGTTATTCTAATAGAATAATTTGTAATTTCCAATGTTTAGCTAATAGATAATGACATGCGAGGTGGATTGTGCAGCTTCTGATGTTGGTGCAGATGATGCATTAGGCATTTGGAAAATAGATGATGTTGATAACAGCTTCTACACACAGCCATTTCGTATCAAGTATGCTAGACAAGACATTTATTTATCAGTTATGGTGTCTTTCAGCATACTGAACAGTGAAGAGGAGGTTGAGCATTTTAACATTTCTTTTCCCTTTTTAAATAAACTTTTATGTGGCCTTATCAGAGTTTCTGCTTCATTTATTCAAGGGCCCAGCAGCGTCTGCTGTAATCTTGAAGTTTGAGCTAATATACGCCCCAACACTGGAGAATGGGTTAGTACATCTTTTTTTTTAATCTCATCTGTAGTGTTTCTTTCAAGGCAACATATCCTTGTACACAGGGGTTACCGTGTAAACTCATGTACACCAACTAACAAAAGTCATGAAAAATTCTGAAAACATCTATAGATGTTCTTCATTGGTTGCTCTACCTATATATAAAGTTTGAAGATCTAATTCATTCCATATTAAGAGTTATAAAAAAGAGAAAATAATGATAAATTTGAATGGTTTAAAATTGATATAGTTTTCTCATTTTTTTAACTCTTACTATAGAATGAATTTGATCTTCAAACTTTATACATAGGTGGAACAAGTACATTAGAACATTTGCAAATTTTTTCAGTTTTTTCATGACTTTTGTTAATTGGTGTACACGGGGTTTACATGGTAACCCCTGTGTACACGAGATATGTTGCCTACTTGCCTTCTTTCAAGATGTTACATTATGCATATAGTTAAGTACATGTGTATTTTCTGGATTTCATGTATAATACTGATGATGCTAAATCTTTCTTCTGCTCTAGGTCGGATATTCAAGCTTCTAGTGTCACATCTTCAGCTGCGGTGCATGAGTTTAGGATCCCACGTAGAGCACTCCTGGGTTTACACTCATATTGTCCAGTTCACTTTGATGCCTTCCACTCTGTCCTTGTTGACCTGACATTGCATATAGTGTACCTGAAAGCTGGTGCAATTAAATCATCATTGAAGGTACACAGGTTTGTGAACCTTTAGCTTTAATATTCGTTGAAAATGGTGCTCTTGGTACAAGCTTATCTGAGGAAACTGGATGCTTCAAATGACTTTTAGCACACTGTAGAGCTAGTTAGAGATTGTAGAATTTATACTCCAATTCAACTCCACGATGAAGAAAAGGTTTTACTCTTAAGTCATTTGAATTTAGCACCTGCTGAATTTTGTGTCCCTCGCCTAGAAATTGCGCTAATGGATTGGCTGTGCATATATGTGTATGCTGCATCAATAATTGTGTGAATGCTTTTAGTTTTTCTATTGCGAAAGAGGCAAGCAGCATTAACTTCCCAATTAATTGGCTCTTGCAGCATTTTGTATGTTTTAATCTGACTTGTTATTACGATTTTCCTTTCTTCTATTAAACATCACGAGTAACAATGGAGTTTATTATGCAGATGCCCGACCAAGGTTTAGGTCCAATAGCATATCACATTGTTAAGGCATTATTAACTTCTAGGGAAATGTTACTTGAAGAACTGAAGACAATAAGTGATGCTATTGGCAGAAAGATTGAAGATTTAGATTTCGCTGACTTAAATCTGGGTAAATATGAGTCAATTAACCCTGCGAAATCTGGCCTGCCTAATTCTAGTAAAGTGTTCCCTGCAACTACCAAAGGTGTTGGTCACTTGGCTGGCATTTTGCATGATTTTCTGGAGGTATGGTTAATCTACCAGTTTAGTGATCTAGTGTGTGTTCATGATGAGACTTGTTGATTGGAAATATTTATGTACATCCTGCAGCGACCAAATGATGCAGTTGATGGCACCAATGATGTCATGCTCTATACTCTTACCAAGGAAGAGTTGTTAGAATTGTTTGTAACTGTGAGCAGCCAACTTTCACTTCTGTGGAACGCATTCTTGAAATTTCACAGGTCAAGTTAGCTTTTTATCAATCTCACTTGTTCTCATACTGGGTTTGAGTGTCCCTAGAGGCTGTGTGTTTGCCATGGCCTATGATGATTCTCAGATACTCCTATTTTATCATGATATCATTTGTCCAACAATGTTTTCTTTGTCTACTGCAGGATAAATAAAATCAAGATATTGGATTATCTGCGTGATATTTGGGCTATTGATCGCAGGGCAGAATGGTCAATATGGACGGTTCACTCAAAAATCGAGATTCCACATCGTTATTTGCGAAGCATGAGTGATGACTCATCCCACCGCCATTCCCTTCTGAGAGTTTCTGGGTCAAGGAAGTTACATGATGATGTAATTTTTGAACATTTTTGAACCAACAAGTTCCATTTGTATGTACTATTTATCACATGTTATCTTTATTTGATTTTTTACATGTATATGCAGCCTGTACAAAATTCTGCTTCGCGGGCTGATCTACACAGGAAAAGCATAGCACAAATGAAGGTTTGACTTTGTTATTGCAATCTTTGGAGTTGTTTACAAATGCGAGCTCAGAACAGTTTACTGATTTGAAACCTTCTGCAGATAAACACTAGATCTGTTCAAGATATGCATATATATACTGATCCTTCACGTGTTCCTGTTGTTCTTATAGAACAACATGTCATGGTTGTTCCCCAACATGGTTCTAGCAAGGATTTGCCATCAAATATTTCAGAACAAAAGGATACCATTGTACTACCAAAACTACAAGTAGAATCTTTGACACAAAAAAATTCTGGCAAAAAGGGTGGACGTGTATTGCGAGCTGTCATCTTCGTGCATGGTTTCCAGGCTAGTCAGTTCATATGGTTTTAACTTTCACGAGGGTTAAATGTTGGTTGGTGAAACTTACTTTGATCTACAAAATGCAGGGACACCATTTGGATTTACGTCTTGTGAGAAATCAATGGCTTCTATTGGATCCTGGAGCTGAGTGCCTAATGTCTGAGGCTAACGAAGATAAAACATCTGGAGATTTTAAAGAAATGGGTAGCAGGCTTGCTGGGGAGGTAGTCGCATTCCTGAAAAAGAAAGTCGATAAGCTTGCAAGATATGGAGGCTGCAAAGAATTGAAGCTTAGTTTTGTTGGACATTCCATTGGGAACATCATCATTAGAAGTGCCCTGGCAGGTAATTTTTTTTCCAATTTTCTTGACAAAACTACTAAGCAAGCTGGTCTTAGGGGATTACCGACATCTTTGCATATCAACAGAACCCGCATTACAGCCATACACGAAGAACCTCTGCACGTACATGTCGATATCAGGGCCTCACTTGGGTTACTGGTACAGCTCAAATTCTTTGTTCAATTCTGGCCTCTGGCTTCTAAAAAAGCTTAAGGGAGCACAATGTATCCATCAACTCACATTTAGTGATGACCAAGATCCCCAAAATACATATTTTTATAGGCTTTGCAAGGTACACCATCACCCTTGTTCATTCTGAACTTCTGAAGTATATTTGACAATTCAACTTGTTGCCAATTTATACCAGATTTTTTTTGCAGTAAGAATTGACCATGAACTGTTATTTTGGTTATCCTTTTCAGTTGAAGACACTGGAGAGCTTTAAAAATATCATACTGTTATCATCACCACAGGTTATGCCCTTTTCTTTTGTATAATGGCCTCAGTTTACTAGTGAATCAGAATAATTATGAAAAGTTGCATGCTGTAATTTACTCAGCATCACGCATGACAATTTTTTATGCTCTGCCAGGATGGTTACGTACCATATCATTCAGCAAGAATCGAGCTCTGCCCAGCTGCATCATCTGATAACTCAAAGAAGGGGCAAGTTTTTACAGAAATGCTCAACAACTGCTTAGATCAGATTCGTGCACCCTCATCTGAAACCCGGATATTCATGCGTTGTGATGTGAATTTTGATCAGTCTGCCCATGGGCGAAACCTGAACACCATGATCGGCAGGGCAGCTCACATAGAGTTCCTGGAGACTGACCTTTATGCCAAGTTCATCATGTGGTCCTTCCCCGAACTTTTTCGATGACAAATGCTGTTCTTCATTGCACAAAACCAAAATGAAAACTAAATAGTGCATTACTGAGGACTGGCCAAGCAAGGAAAAATTAAAGATTTCACTGGAATTTGACATCAAGATCGGTACAACTGTAAAGTTCCTAGCAGTAACGATTTTTTCCAGCTTTTTAGACTTGATTGTATAAATAGCCCCATTTGTTCATTTTGATTTATAGCGCATGTAGATCTTCACCTCTGCCGTCATGCTGTCAATCCGTAATCCCCTGTTGTCTGGTGTACTTAACACTGCAGTTTAGGAGGTCCTAACAACCAGTGAGAGCTCATGTCAAAATAAGCATGATCAGTTTTCTTCTAATCATAATCATCATCTTTTCCATGATGAAACCTGCTTAGTCACGGGCCAAAGTCCACTCTGCTGTTTGGTCGCTGATATTACTGTTTTTTCCCCTTGTACCAAGTCATCGTCCAATCTTCAGTTCTTCACCTCATAACTGTATCATTGTGTTGTATCTAGTACTATTTGCTTTGGTCAACTCGCTGTCATGACTTGCTTTCTTTCGCTGTCGCGGCGATGTCTCTCACGGGCATGACATGCTGGCATTGTTGGCTGCACGTCTGAACCCTGTCTCTGAAACGGTAGTAGTAGGACTGCATCAACGAGCAGCAGGACTATTCAATGGGTGGCCATCCTTTTCCTTCCAGGTCTGCACTCTCTGAACATTGCTGGGTCAAGCCGAAGAAGGTGAATCCGCAGCCGGGTCGTCGTGCCGACCTCCGGCGATGTGAGGGCCCATTGCCGTGCCGCCGCCACCGACCAGGTCGCCGGCCCCGGCCACCGCAATGATATTATCTTTTCTGCTGGGGGCAGTAGCATCACAATGATCTGTTGCTGTTATTGCAGCAACAGCTGGGAGGGCCTACCACGGCAGAGACAAGTCCCAGCGAGACCGTTTCCCAGGGGCCCCACATACAGCTCACGGCAGTCGGGCACTATTCAGTTATGAGCACGTACAGGTACAACACTACACTACTGCAACTTGTGAGCAGGCCCAGTTCTGTCAAGATGCCATACCCAAACAAGACAGGAACCTGTCCCTCATCCCAATCATCCAATCTGCAGCTTGCAAGCACATGTCAAGTTCACAGGCAATGTACAGGGGAATATCACGAAGGTATAATTTTTAGAGGAAAAAAGATTAACCAAAATGGTGGTAGAAGCTGCATGGTTTTCCAGAACATAATAGCAGGGACAGCAAGCAAGTATAGCACAGCAAGCAAGCAAGTAAAGCAAGCAAGCTGATGGTACCGTTAGAACATGCATTTCCTCCTTTTGAGTTTGCAGTGCTCCATGGTAGTATGGTACTGATCCGAGGCTCATGCCGCATTTCAGATGAAATACAAACCTTGAATTGATTTGAGAGACATCATTCCTTCATGTTAAATTATGCTTTAAGTTACAAAAAAAATATGGAGGAAGATCACATGGCTGTAAACGGCACATTCCAGACACATTTGGACACCACCAAATCTGATGCTGATAATACTCAAATGTGAATGACATTATAGGATGTCCTTCATTGTTATTCTCCAATACTCCACGCTTCCACAGGAATTTTATGTTCCACAGTTCCACAGGCAAAATCAACTGAATCGGTGAAATTACATTCTAATGATTCATGCTTTGTAACTATTTATGTAGGTAATAGCATTCAATAAGTTTATGAAACAGCAGATTCATCGTGAGAGCAATTTAGCATGTCGCCAGCATTTTCCATCACCAACTTTACCTTACAATGACATCTGAACTTATAACATATTCATTGAAACCTATGGAACAATCTTAAATCAGTCGAAAACAGCTATACAATATTCTCACAACATTTTAATCACAACTTCCCTTACAATGACATCTGAGTTTAATGTCGGCATAAAGATTATCTTCGAAAGCAAAATATACCAACCACCCTGCTGTAATGGGCAGCTAGAAATCCTTTCAATGTCATGGCTCAGATTTGGAAGTTTGATCTGAGCCACACTAAAGATGGAATTACCAAAATCATTTAATGAGCTTTGGAACACAAATAATAAATTAGTTGCAGATATAAGCAACTAACAAAAATTTGATGATATATATACCAAATGCAGCATAAAAACATGGGAACCAAGTAGCCATCTTTGCATCACGATGGCCTCTTTCAAAATCCCCTTTCTTTACACGAAGATACACATTTATACTTAATACGGTTGGAACACAAACAAGCAAACCAAGAACAAGAAAGCTACCTATGACCAGCACATTGCAACCAAAGGTGAAATTTTGATTGATGGGTCAATCAGCATTGTGCATGGACGAGTCGAGGCCATCAACGCGGCTGCGCACAATGCGGTGGAACACCTCGCGCACCTGCTTTTCCAGTGGCTCGAGCCCATCCCTCATGGCTGCGCAAATGGCGGCAAGCTCCCCCGCCGCCTCACGCACATCGGCCTCCCTGTCACCGAAGAGTGGAATAGGGGCAGCATCGATCGCCTCGGCGAGCTTCTGTGTGGATTTCTCAAGCACATGGATTTCCTTGAGCAGGCCGCAAGCATGGCGCCTGTCTTTGCGCTTGCCCTCCTCGGTTAGGCGTTCTTGCAGTGTGAGGAGCGGAGGAGCCCAGGGGAATGCGGCGCGTGGCGGCGCCGCGGGAAGGTGGTGCGCCTGGAGCGCGCTGGCACGGTCCGGGCACGGGACGGCGGCGATGAGCGCCCACGCGGCGAGATGGAGCACGCAGCCCATGGCGTAGACGGGCGCCGCGAGGCCCGCCTCGTGCGCGCGCGGCGCGGCGAGGCCGGCCCCGATGGCCTGCAGCTGCCGCGCCGCCGACCACGTGCGGGACACGCTCCAGGAGAGGGAGCGGAAGTGGGAGGAGGAGGTGGAGGAGCCGACGACGGCGGAGCGGGACGGGGACGCGCGCGCGCGGCCGAAGGAGCGGTTGCGGTGGGAGGCGAGGAAGGAGGCGACGCCCCCGCTCCCGGACGCGGACGTGTCGTCGATGAGGAGGACGGAGAGGTCGGAGAGCGCCTTGCGCGCGCGGCGGAGCTGCCCCTCGTGGATCTCCCCGGGCGCTAGCAGCACGGACGCGGCGATGTCGGCGAGGCGCTCCCACCGGCGCACCTGGTCCACCCCGTCGCGCGCGGCGTTGCACACGTCCAGCGCCTTCACCGCCCTCTCGTGGAACTCGGCCACCAGCTTCTCCCCGGTCGCCGGCAGCGCCCCGCGGCGGCGCGCCTGGGCCATCACCACCCGGAACTCCTCCTGGCACAGGATGAACGCCTCCAGCAGCCTCCGGATCCACGCGACCGACAGCACCTCCTCCCCTCCTCCCGCCTCCCCCACCTCCCCGCCGGGGGTCAGCAGCTCCCCGAGGTTGGCCGCCAAATGGCGCTGGAAGGCCTCCAGGTCGGCCTCCTCCCCGGACGGCATCGCCGCGTGGTCGCGCCGCAGCGAGAGGAGCGAGCCGAAGGAGAAGGGCGAGGGGGAGGACGACGACCCCTGGTGGTAGTCCGTCACCGGCATGGCCTCCGGCGAGCTCGCCGGCCGGCGGGAGGCGGGGCGGATCGCGTGCGCGCGCGGGCTTAGCGGGCCGGGCTCGCGGGCTTAGCGGGTCGGGCGCATCTCGCGGAGGAGGAAGGGGAGCGTGTGATGGGGATGTGGGTGACTCGGAGGAGGTGGTGGACTTTTTATATGGGGGAGAGGGATTAGCGGGGCGGGGGCGATTAATTAGGATTAATTTAACAGCTTAATGAGGTGATTTTGGGAGGCTGGGATAGGAGGCGTGGGCTAATCATGGAGGGGTGCCGTTTGCATTTATTTATAGTTTCGATTTGGAATGTTTTTTTTTCCTTTTCTTTTAAGATAACGGAAAGGCTTGTATATTGATGTCCGGCGCGTCCGGACGCGCGCTGACTATGCCGGCATGCAGGTGGTTCTCACAGAATTTTTTTTGGTGACCATAATTTTTTATTGATTTTCTAATTCACAAACCGTTTGCACCAATGTGTTCCTCGTATTTTTTACGAACAAAACAAGATATATACTGCCATATAACTCTTCAAACTTACCTGGTGAAACTTGGGTTTTGCCTCTGAAACTTGGATTTCATATTCGTTAAACTCGCCGAACTGTCAAGTTTCATAAGGTTTAATGCAAGTTTCATCAAGTTTCAACAGGTTTCATCCAAGTTTCATCAGGTTACATCGAAGTTTCATCCAAGTTTCATCAGATTTCATCAGCACACGGCCAAGTTTCGCTAGTATAGGCATAAGTTTCATAAGTGCTTTCTCCTAGTTTCACATCAAAAAAATTAAAAAAGTGAAAAAATCAAAAAAAGTAAAAGTATTTAAAATGGGTTGCTCTCGATTTTAGAAGAATTATGAAATTTATTCCACACTGTCTGTTTGAATTTTATACAAAATCAGAAGTTTAATTAAAAATTTAATCAACTGCACAGACTAACTAGTCTATGCACGCGGGGAGCACAGAGGCGCGTCGAATCCGCGCGGTGCCGATGATCCAACGGGCCAGGCTGATTCGGTGCGCGCGCCAAGCGTCGAACGTCCTACGCCTGGCGCTCGCCTTAAGATAAAGATTTGGCTGTGGTCGTTCATGTTTCTAGAAGACTTGTTTATTTTGCATTTAAGTCCTATATAAATCTGTAATAATAGTATAATACTAAGAAAAATACTTTGTGAACAACTTCCATGCTGCCCCATGGCCTTGCAAGTTGCAAACCCACCCCACCGTCGCCTCTTCTACCTTCTCTTCGACCAGATAGCTTTGTACCCTTTCGCCACCTTATCTTTTGTACGAGAATCAACCATGATCAATGGCATCCTTGCCCATTCTAACTCTACTCGTGTGGCAACCCCCACCATTGAGACAACAATATGTCGTCTCTCACTACATGTTATATTCAATCGAACGGTCTTGTAAGTAAATTAAAATATGAGGAGATTTCAGATACTATCAAATAACAAGCATAAGGACTTCCACTGCAGTGCCTCACTTCTATTTATTTCATCTCTATTTTTACTCTCGACGAATTCAAGCTTGCCCTATGAGTTTGTACCTTCCATCGGATAACGAGTTTATCTTTACCTACAAACAACAAAACACAACCGTGTAATATGTCAATTACATGCTCTAGTATGAACCTTGAATGACCACACGCCAGCGTGGCTTAGACAAATTAACCCGGATTGTCTTATATATCTCATGGTTTTTTTCTCATTTCTTTTTTTGCAAATGCTTTCATTTTCTCGAAACAATTTTTCAATTCTCCCAATGAAATAATTTACTCCATTGATGATGCCCTTACAAAGCCTTGAAGCACGCATTACATCCTAGCCGTTCAACCGAGGGTGGCCTAGACCCAGGTGACTGACTGCACATCGAATGTACTTTCGGACGAAATACATCAAACAGCGAGGTTCCTCGCGCAAAGAAGGCGATTAGACGAGCATATATCACGCCCTAAATCGGCTAGGTTAGACCAAAGCGATCGAATTAAGAAACGTAGTAATTATAGAACACACGCATTTAGGATTAGAAAAGAAGAAAAGAGAGAGAGAGGAACAGCAGAAGGCGGGCACTGCCTAGTGTCAAAACCGAGTCGCCGGAAGCCACCAAACGACGCGAACGCGAACGCGACGCGACGCGACGAGACCAGCGGCAAGACGCGGCCGCGACACGGCCGGGGGCGCGTGTGGCTGACACGTGGGGCCCACCGCGCGCCGACGCGGTACGGAGCGAGCGAGCCACGCCACGCCACGCCTCGCCTCCCGCGGGGGAATGTTTCCACCCTTTCCAGAAGCCGGTGGCGGACGCGGGGTGCTAATTTACGGACATACCCTCTGCTTTTGTACGAGCATGGGCTTGTATAGGCCACATGGCTGTACCGTTGTACTTTTAGTATTCAAAATTTGTTCTACAAAGATTGCATTAATATCTTTTGGATAATCTAGATGGGTTAATTTGATCGATTAATTGCTTTTTTTTTCCTTTTTCAAGATGCATGCACATTTAGGCCCTGTTCTTTTGAGCTGATCTGAATGGTTGAACGGCTTAAATGACTGAACTTCGAGAGCTTCTCGAGGTAGTCTCGACATTCGGATTCATTTTGTTTGACTTGTTTTTTAAAGCGTTATAACCCACCTTCAAACACAGCGAAAAAACATACTCAAAAAACTCAAAATCATATGTGTTTTCAAAACATAGATAAGCCGTTAAGCTGAAAAGAACTAGGCCTTAATTGTTTGTTTTTTCTTTTTAAGGTGCATGCACATTTAGGGCCTGTTCTTTTGGACTGATCTGAACGGCTGAATTGTTAAAATGGCTAAACTTTTAGAGCTTTTTGAGATAGACTTGAGATCCGGATCCATCTCGTTTGACTTTTTTTAAAAAAAAATTGTGATGACATACCTTTGAGACATCGAAAAATAGACAAAAAACTAAAGTGTATGTTCTGTTTACATGAAGATAAGTTATTAAACTGTTAAGCTGTTAAGCTCTAAAGAACTGGCCCTTAATTGCCTGATTTTTTATTTTCCAAGGTACATGTGTATGGTTGTTAAGGCTTTAATTAGGGACAGGTGGATCATTTCTCATGGCTACTAATCTGTCTAAAAAATACTAAAAATGCAATCTTTGTGGGACGGAGGGAGCATATGGCTTTAATTAGTTGCCATATGCATGGAATGATAAGTTTTGAGCCTGAAAAGACAGTTTCGAAAAGTGCAGACACTATGGAAAAAAAGTCTCATATGCGGTGGTTTATCCGAACCAGTTTCGTAAGATTTAAGACGGGGTGAACACATTCGTGCTGGTTCAAGTCATGAACCGTAACATATGCTAACTTATTTGTGTCAGTTCGTGCTCAGAACCGGTACAAATTAATGTTTCTCAGTCCATATAACCGAGTGATTGCCCCACTTTTGCCGGAGTATTTTTAATAGGGAAAATATTCGGTGCAAAAGATTTCTCAGTGCACAAGTACAAAAACTCATCATGGTCCATTAGATCCAATCTATACAATCTAGATGCATTGAGGTGGAACTTTCTTTCCTACTTATGCAGTTGTGTGCAAAACCATGATGATTGTTTTGCATGTTCCTATGTTTTAGCTAGACCACTGAGATGAGATCCAAGGGTCAAGATATGTTTTTTGCATTTGTGCACTGAGAAATCTTTTGCACCAAATATTTTCCCTTTTTAATATTCCAAGTGGTTGAGCACCTTTTTATCATAATTTGCCGTTGGCCATTAAACTTCGATACCACTAGTGGTATCGGTACATGCATCATGTATTCAAGGTTTTTTACTTGTTTGTGCTATGCTTAAAATTAATATTTGCATGTGCAATATGATAATAGTATATTTTTATACTTTTTATGAGTGAATACAATCCATATTTTGTTTGTGCTACATGATGTTGGTACGTGGAGAAGAGGATCGTCGTTCGCATCCCTTATTTAAACGATACATAAATCCACTGCTCTTCGTTTATCATCATGTTACCTTCTCGATCATGGATCAGGATTGCATGCGTCATATTATCAATTTATTCGGCCGTTGAGGATAAGAAGCATATGGGGATCAATATATTTTACAAGCTGAGAAATATACAGTACGTCTCCTTTTATAGTTCTGTTGCAACGTACATGCATTATACATTTATACTAACGAGCGGAGCTCACGCGCTTCGTGGGTGAAGCCCCGTGTGGCTTTGCAATGCAGAAAACAATATTGGCAATGTAAAAAGACCAAATTGCTAAAGAAAAGGTTATCATACAAAGACATGACACGAAAGTCATGTTTTGTACATGATTTTCGGAATATCATACAATCAAAACTGTAATTTTTACATGATTTTCAGAATATCATACAATCAGCACTGTAATTTGCTGAGAGTTAACATGCTTCTGATCATATACAAAGGTAAAAGAGTACATGATCTCTATATACAGGGAGCCCAACGTGAGAACAGTAATGGTACGCGATATGAACATAACAAACATGTAAAATGATCGCACAAAAAATAGATATGCAAACAACACTAAGACAGGGCGAATAGAATACACGGTGCTCCAAGCAAATTACCTGAAGACGAATCACACCAATAGCTACTAAGATAGTAATCAGGCTAAAGGCATAATGACCTCTTGTTCCATAAATTGTCCTTTGTATGGCACACAGATAAAATGGGCATGAAATGAAATTAGCACATGCTATATTTCCTACCAAGTAGACGTCATTTGTCTAGAAGACATGATTTGGCTTTTTGTGTTTCTTTTTGACAAAACTGGCAGACATGCGCTTCTTTGATAGATGACAATGGTTGAATGACAGTAGCCTTAGCGATGTATAATAATACATGCCCGAACGTCAGAAATTGTATTTTACCCTCAGCTAAATAATACATGCCTCCTGATCAGGGGTAAGCAGACAAGTAAGGTACAACTTGGCCTCACAATTACTCACTCTCATTGGCAGGTACAAATACCATTTCGGCCAAAATATTTACATGGGTAATCTTTTTTATTGGCCACCACAAGGAATTTTGTTATACAGAATTCGTTGTCTCTTTATTCATGTCACTCTTTCGTAAGCATTGCCAACCTGCATATGAAGCCACTCTGACGTTGAACCCTGGCCGTATTCCCTTGGTGTTTGTGTGTCAAATGTCAAACCAGGAGCTGTATGGTATGGCTGAGCGCCAAACTACAAGAAAGCAGGCAGTTGAATGTTTTTGAAACTGTAAAGGCATTAAGCATATTAACAAAATAAGCTAGAACGTAGAATTGAAAGGACAGACATGCCAGTATGCCACTGAACAATGCGCTGATGCTTGTGATTCAAACTTTGAGCTACAGCACTAGTGGTCAAAGCAGGAACTTGAAGTCCAAAGAGTGGTACATTCGTGACCATATTACTAAACAGAAAGAACTGAACTGAAACCAGCACCTAAAAATGACTATGCACTCAGTTAAAATTTTCCTATACATTTAGGAAGAGGTCATGGCCAAGAATTGCTCAAAGGTTCAGATGGATTGACTGATCAGTTGACAAAATATAGAGCAAGTAGAAAGCTTTAGAGTTCAAATAAAAATAAATTTCCCACACAATGAAGTACAAATTCACCAAAATGTTTGAGAGATGTAGCTTGGGATGACCATTGTTGTAGCAGCATATGAAAGAGCATATTCAGCAACCAGGTCAGTTTGAAGTGTTAATACCGCAGCTGAGATGATTTGCAAAAAAAATAGGACATGCTATGATTGCCCTAAGTGGAAATTTTTCATGAATCCTGGAAGTTCATTTATTAATATTAATTGATTGCAACAATTGACTAACTTACATCATTTGATGGAAAAGCTATAATCCCATTATTTACATGGGCATTGACCGCTGCAAGCTTCATGACAAAAACTGCATAAAACAGTTAAATTAGTTACTTCAAGTATTAATCATTACATATTAGGCGTAATAGCGAAATGGCTTACCTCAACTTGACGCTGTAAAGCCTGAACGTATTTCCCGATAACCTGACAAATGAAAAAGAATGATCACAACATAATCATTCACTGAGAACAGGATTCGGAAATAGATTGCCTGACCTCTCACGAATCGTCGATTCCAACAAAGATTACATTAAACTTTGCCAAGTATTCAAATTTCAAGGTAATGAGTTTACGGCGCTTTGCTTCCAGATCTTTAGTATCACAAATATGCATAACAATTTACCGCAGATGGATTACTACCTTCCTGATGCGATATGTTGTCCCGATCTTCACGGCGTAGGATATCAAACAAGATAACTAGCTGCAAGCAGTCGGGATAACTAGTGCAACCTGACAAAACACCTCGAAGCCAACCACAGTCTTGATACGACAACCTGAATCGAATATTCGCCCAACCACACTCTTAAGAACCAAGCCACACAACCTGCACATAAGGAGCAGGAGCACAGATTGGGTGTCGATGAAGCAGCGAAGGTCCAAGCCACACAACCTGCACACGAAGGAGCAGGAGCACATATTGGGTGCCGATGAGGCGGCAGCTTCTGTAATCTCCGTGAGGAAACCACAGGAGCAAAGGGGTAGAGATCTCTCTCTGATTTTGTTAGCACACAGCTAAACAAAGGGGTTTATATTCAGATTATCAAAAGTTTCCAAATAGATAGAGTACATAGGTATTTATACTAGGAACATCCCTCCTAGTTTAGTTGTGAAAGTAAAAAGAAACGAAAGAAGTTCTCTTGGATATGGAGGAGTCTTTTCAGTTTCTCGCGCAACACTTAACAACCTGTGCATTCTTCAGTAAATTAGTCATCACTCCTTATGGGAAGTCCAAAAGACACACCGTTTGTTGCGTTGGAAAGTAGACTCAATTATCTTTCCAACCATATGCATTAAGCCCACCAAAACGTGCAGGTTGGTGCGCCCAACTCTTGTAAGTTGTGGTTCATGTTGCACTGCAGCTTGAGCAGCAACCATGTCAGTTTCCACGTCGTACTTGTCCATGTACCTTCTCTTAAGCATCATCCATTTCATCATGTGTAAACCTAAGCAACAAGAGGGTAGAACTTTTAGGTAGTATAAAATTCTCTTTATTTGTAATATTAATTTCAGTAAGGAGTGAAGTCACCTCTTGTTGTAGTTTCTTCGCACGGCTGCAGGTAATTGGTCCTTCGATAGTATTTGAAGGTGTAGCATGTGTTGAGAGTTTCTTCGCACGGCTGCGGATAATTGGTCCTTGAATAGCATTTAAAGGTGTAGCATGTGTTGAGGTACCCGGGATGTCCTCATCACTTCCTTTACCGCAGATCCAACCTACTCAGAGGCCGTCACTGGATCTGAGAAACTAACACAACAAAAAAGCAGCAGAATTTGCGAGCCTGACCGACCATCATGGATCTCGAGAAACACCACCAGGTGTTGGGGCCCGGAAGAGGAGGCGGTGCGCGCATGGGCGAGGCGGTGTCCAAAGGGGAGAGGCGGCGGTGTCTGGGGCGGCGACGCGGCGGCGACGACGTCTGACGGGGGCGGGGGTAGGATGGGAGAGGCGGCCAGCAACGTGGAGAAGCGGCAACGCATCTAGAAGTAGTGGTCGGCGACGACGGCGGTGCGAGAAGTACCGCCACTTGTCGGAGGCGCCGTCGGGGAAGAGGAGGAGGGCCAACGGCGACCCGAGGGCGGCGATTTGGGGAGGCAAGGCGTGGGAGGTAGGGTTTGGGGCAGGGCAGGGAGGACCACGGGGGAAGCTCGGGAACGTGGAGAGGGAGAGGGAGACGACACAATACATACAGTGGCATTTGTGGGTAATTTTCCTACAACTCCAGGTGTACCTACGAAGCCGAAAAGGGCTCGGCTGCGAGGGGCGAAAAACCTAAGGGGTGTGGGTGAAAATGTGCGCGAGAGGAAAAGCACTAAGCAAGGACCCATCCGCGAATGCTCGTGGACCCGAGCAGAAATCGGTAAACCCCGGGGACTTTTCTGCAAACCTGTCCCCCCGGGAGGGGCCAAATCGGGTGGCTGGGGCAGGGGACACCCGGCGCGATCGGACTGCCGAGGAATTCCGGGTGACGTGGCCATCGCGGGGAAGCAGTAGCGCTACGCGCTATATAGTAGCGCAGCAAATACATAATTTATTTACACTAATACAGTACAAAAACAATTATTCATTATCATATACTCCCTCCGTTATGAAATAGTTGCCGTTTTGGATATTGGCACGGTCTCCAAAATACAACTTTAACCACTAAAAACCATTGTAATTTAATTTTAACATGCATTAAAATTATACTTTTCTGAAAGTTCTATTCAAAACGAATTCATCTATATGAATTTTGTGCTTCAAATCTAAATGGTTTAGAAATATTTTATAGATAAAATTTTAAAACATTGACTTAGGACATGTCTAAAACGACAACTATTTCAGAATGGAGGGAGTAGTACAATTGAGATATAATGTCTATGGATGATCATGAATGGAGTAAACCACTAATTCAAGCTGAGATCACATATGTGTGAGTTCTGCGATGCTAAGATTGTACATGAGTTTATGTAAGTTATGCGGTGATACTGCGATCATATGTAATTATTGCAAATTTTTCTAGTCGCAAACCGTCAAAGCTACTAATAATAGCTACCCAAGTCATATGTGTCGGTTCATGGATTGACCTGGCACAGACGGCTAGGAGAATCTTTGTTAGTTTATGTCTTGAACTGGAATAGATGGCCTGGACATTTGTGTTGGTCCATGGCTTGAATCGACACAGATAAAGTCATTTGTGTCGGATTTTTCAACTGACACCGATGTTCACACGACACAGATGGAGGTCATAAACCATCACAAATGATATTTTCTGTTGTAGTGAAAGTGTTTTGGGTTTGCTGTATTTGGTACCTTTGGAGAGAAATGTTGGCATATACTAATCAACGTGAATGTGCGAAGCACATCATATCACTATGCATAGACTTCAAAACTTTGAGCTAAGTGGAGGAAAAAAGAGCCCTCGCGTCGTCCTGGGTGGGGCGGCTCGGGGGCGACGAGCACACTAGCCTCCTAGCCCCTCGGTCCACCGCTGCCGCCGTCCGGCGGCGGCGGCGGCCCCCCCTCCTCCTCCCCCTTCCCTTTCCCTTCCCCTCCTCCTCTTCCCCCAGCTGCAGCTCTCTTCTCGTCTCCGTCGATGCGGTGGTGACAGGTCAGATCCGACCGCCGGCGGCCAGATCCGGCGACTGCCGGCTGGTTCTCGCGGTGGGCTTCCTCCTCCCCGGATCTGGGTCCTTCTCCTCCTCGTGAAGCGGCGGTGGCGGCATCGGCGGCCAGCGGCGGCGGCCGGCCACCCGACGGCGCCAGTGTCGCCACAAGCGCTCGCAGCGCCTTGACACAGTGCACGCGGGTGCATGCTCGACCGACTAGAAGCTGCCCGCGAAGGCGCCTCGGCCGGGAGCAACCTGAGCCGGCCGCATGTTACTGCCCAGTGCCCAGTGCAAGCTAACGGCCAGTGGGGGCGGCATCGGCGACGGCGGTGTTTTCGTGGCTTCCCGGCGTGGAGGCGACATGCGTCGGACTGGGCGACAGGCGGAGAGGCTTGGGGTCGCCCTTCCCCTTCCCCTTCCCCTTCCCCTGTTTGCTTCTTGGTGGTGGCGCCATGGTAGCCGAAGCCGCGGGCGTTTGGTCGGTCGCTGTAGCGGCCGATTCGTCGGCGGTGTGTAGTTTGGTGCATCGGTGGTCGGCTCGGCGTGGCAGTGTGGTAGGAGCAGCAGATCAGCAAGCGTCGACGGCTTTGTAGGCCGGGTTGCTATGGTGCTTGTGCTTGCAGGCCGAGTGTTGGCGCCGATCCTCGCATCTGGTGCACGTCGAGGGAAGCGTCCTCGCCGTCCCTCCTCTCGATGGCGTCGTCCGTTCTTCTGCTTGACGGCTGTGTTGAAGTGTTACTTCCGTCCCCTCCTCGCGGCGGTGGTGTCCGTTCTTCAGCTCGGCGGGCTTCAGCGTCGAGACCGTGCGCCTTAACTCCTGTGACTTGCATCCGGCTTGTGGCCTCCTTGTGCGGCTTGCGGAGGTGTAGGTGCTCCGGGCGAAAATCCTACCCAGCTCTTGTTTGGGCCAATGTTGTCGGCGCCCTCGGGTGTCGTTGCCTCCTTGGAGGCTTCGTTGTGGAGTTTTCCTGCCTTTCGGAAGTTAGGGTGAAAACCCAGGTCTGGACATGCGATGGTGGCGACCGTGTCGTCTCTACCTTGTTGAAGGCATCGGCCAAAAGGCCTTTCGTACTACAAGTTGGCTACTCCTGGGCCGTGCTTCCTGCTTGGTGGTGGCGGCCATTTTTACTTGGCCCTGTGAGCGTGCTTTGCGGCTGCAGGTGTGGGTCACTGATGTTGTTGTTTGAGCATCCCTTGCGGTGGTGGCGGACGGCATTCCTCTCCTTTTGACCCCTCTGCGCATCCCGTCTGGTGGTGACAACTAGCAGCTTTGGAGGCCTTTGCTTTCTCCGTGTTGTAGGTTTGCGGTGTGTCTGGGTTTTTGGTCATGCATCCCTCGTGGCGAAGTCGGTTTAGGCTCATGCACTCTTGGGTGTTGTGGACCGGTGTGCTCAGGCTTTGCCTGATTGTTCGGCGTCGTGTGGCGACCCCCGCTTGGTCGGGTTGCGTTGTTCCCCTCTCCCTCTTCATTCTCTTTCTCTCTCCCTCTTTTCTCTGTTGTAATTGCTGTATTTTCTCTCCTTGAATGAAATGGCAAAGCTCCTGCCCTTTGCGTTAAAAAAAAACTTTGAGCTAAAATCTATTAGTATAAAATAAAATTGAATGAATATTGACAAATACATGAAATTGGAATATTTATCTTGGTGTTTTTCTAACCAAGCAGACGAGGTGCACTCGGCGCCGTAGTGGTAGCTCTATCTATTACATTTTTCAAACTGGTGCTTTAGTGTATAGGACACATTAAGTAAGCGGCATATATAAATAATTCAAATTTGGTGGTCAATGCATATGAGGTGCTAGTGGGCAATGACCCAACTTGTATTTCCATCCATTTGATCAAAGTAGATGAATTATTTGGACTGTTATGGGATACATGCTATTAATTGTATTTTCAAAGTAATGTTTTATATTAGTATATATATAGATAAAGTGGATTTCAAACCGGTGGTTTAATGTCTAGGACAAAATTAGTAGACTCTACTGTAAATTTAAATTCAGTAGTTAATGTATATGACAAATTAGTGGACATTGAACAAGGATCCAATTTGCATTTTCAGTCATGTGTTCAAAGCAGATAATGGTTTGATTGCTTATGGAATATATGCTATATTAAGTACATTTCAGCTTTTTAAATTTCATATTAGCATAGATATACATATAGCTGAGAAATGACTTCAAAATATTAGAATGTCCAACTTTAAAAAGAAATGGTGAAGTCATAGAAAGCAGCGGTGTATCCGCGCTATCAGAATAAACGGAATATGCATGTGTCGTTATTCATAGAAATGGCCTTCCATGCATCAATAGTACACGGAGACATGAAAGTTTTTTTTTTTTGCAAACCTTAAATTCTATAATAACAATCGATGATACGCCTGTCGCACAATGAGAATGAGGGGATACGAGGATTCACTTATCTTTGTGTCTATAACATGTGGGATCGGAAACCCACACTTTGTCGACGGTTGGGATATCGACCCAAGTCAACCAAGGTTCTTCAAAGAGGAGATAGGAGACACGCCGAACAACCACGAACAGCAACGAACAAGAGACAAGGGTTTTTATCCTGGTTCAGGCCTCTCGGGAGAGATAATAGCCCTACGTCCAGCCTTTCTTTATATCAAAGAGAATTACAAGGTGGAACTCGGCGAGATCAGTAGGTCTCGGCGAGTGGTATCTAAAATCTATCATCAAAGGGTCTAAGCTAGAAGCTAAGATGCAAAACTCGATGCCAGAGATCTCCCATCCTCCCTACATGCCGTAGGGGCACGGTATATATAGCACAGAGCAAACCAACCTACCGAGGGAATACCGGGCTGGGCTAACTACGAGATCGTAACGAACTCATACATGCCAAATATATCCCGAGGTAGATAAGGCATACTCCTAGTCTTGGGGATCACGACTCCTAATCCAATCCGGAAAACCACGTCCGGGTCTTCACGTAGCCGTGCAGAACTCTGTTCGAGTCGGACTCAAACAGGAATCCTAGGCCATCACGCACCGTGCTAGCCATGAAGCTGTTCGGCAGGATGCACATGGGCCTGATAGAACCCTCTAGGGAGCTGGGCCCTAGTAGGATGTTCGATTGGGCCGTCAGGGAGTGGGCCATGGCAATGGGCCGTGATCTAATCCCCGACAGCTAGCCCCCGAGACTCAAGTGGAAGGACTCACTAGAGTGGGTCGCCCTCTTGAGACTCAAAGTCGCTAAGAGGTATTTTTCCTGCTACAAAGGCATGTAACAGGCGACCGAACAGTTACGGTTCAACCGGACAAGACTTGTTCGGGACCGAATAAACCCGATCAGTGCCGAGCAACTCCGTCGCATCGAACAGGGAACGACATATGTTCGAAAGCGAGCACTCACCTTCAAAGTCACGAACCTTTGGAAAAAAAATAGCCGTTGGCAGACTCCAACGGTAACTTCCTGTCATTGCTTGCTTGATGAAAACAAAGCACCGCTTTACCTAGCCGTTGCAAGTAAAAACTAGCCGCTTTGGGACTAAACCGTTGCGAGCTGCTTATACGGGACTATAAAGCACCCAAGCCGCTCGCTGCCACCACTGTTCTCGCGCCTTTCCTCTCTAAGCCCTTAGTTCCAACCGCGCGCCCAGCATCAAACAGCCAAAATTCCATCACCAACCTTGCTCGTCCAGTCCTGGGAACCGCTATGGCCAAATTCACCGGCACTAGCCTCGACCGAGGAGGACCGAAAGTCTGGGAGGAGGAGGCCACATCGACACCGTGGCTGGAGGTCGCCGGAGAGAGGATACTCGGAGCACTGGAGGGAGAATTTGTTAACCAAGCAGATTCGCCTTTGCTCGGGTTGCGATCTCTGAAAGCGACTTCGTTGAGGCCTTCTTAAACATTAGCGGATTGGAGGTGGCGAACCTCAATCCGAACAAAGATCCTCCAGATGGCCGTCTTCGCACACCTGTCGAAGGCTATCTGAGAATCGATCCACCGGTGAAATTGTTCCTCCACTATTATCTGATGACGAGGAGCAGCTCCGCCGCTTCAACACTGGGTGCTACTACCTCAAGCTCGCCACCGCCGACGACGCCGCCGTACCCTCGCCCACCTCCTTTCGACTCAATGGGCTCGTGGTGGGTGAGGTGGTTCTACAACAAGCGGAGCGGCGACAAGAAGCTCATCTTCACCGGAAAGGCGCGTGAAGGGACACCAATGCCTCGGCCGGAGATGAGTGCCGAGGATCTGAGACGCGACAGGAAGATCGCCTCCTCGTGAGCCTTGGGCTCACAGGCGAAGATCATCCGGGACTTCACAATGAATGTAATCGCCTGGCTGCGGAGAAGGTCCTATCCCTTCTACAAGATAGAGGGATGGGAAGACATCACAAGGGAGAGCACGGGTAAGTGTCTTTAAGACTCAACCTCTTCATTGATCGTTTCCTCCGAACAGGAATTTAACGACTCCATCTGCTCGGGCAGAGATGCCAACCGACGCATAGGTGACCGAGCGGGTTGACGCCATGCTGAAGGCGGCGAAGAAAGACAGCGAGGTCACCGGCGAGGTGGCCTACACCTGTCCGAGAAACGTGCTCATCCGCACCGACGAGGTAAATCACTTATACCCAGCCTGTGTTGCTAGGTTTACGCTGTTGGCTTTAATGCTGACGTTCGCTTCTCAAAATACACAGGAGGACCAGCTGATCCTCGGAGGGATCGTCGAGGATCTCTCTGGATCTGAGAAGGAGAAGCCAAGAAGGGCAAGGCCAAGGCGGCCACGGTTTAAGGTGGCGGTGAGCCGACGCTGGCTTCGCCCATGCCATGGCGGCCGCCACCAAGAAACCAACCAAGGGCGACGGAGCGCACCGCGGAACCAAGCGGCGCGCGGTCACCCCAATGAGAAGAGACCAAGCCCTCCTCCTCGCCGAAAGCGAGAGCGACGAAGAGTAAAGACCATGGCCCTCGGGCTTAGGCGTTACACGCAAGCTCACCCGGCCATATGGCGCGGCTTCAAAGTCGCCGAGCAAAGGAGACTCGAGGAGGAGGTTGCGCGCAGGAGAAACTCCTTGCGTTGCTTGCTGAGAGGAGTGCTCACCACCACGAGCTGAGCTCATCGCCAAACGCCCAAGGGCCAAAGCGAGAAGCCGCCAAGGAGCCCCCGAGGAAAAGGCGAAAGTTCTGCGAAGAAGATCGAGGTCAAGCCCCACGGCGGTATGTAGAAATCGATCTTTGAATTTTCCACCTCGACCGCATTAGACTTAAAGATCAACTCGCGTTCATCACCGCCCAAGAAGAGACCGCCACAGACGATGCCGAGGAGGCGGTTGAGCGATCGCTTCTTTGCCGAAAGATCTGCACGGCGGCGCGTCATGCGATGGTGGCAAGCCTCAAGGACAAGCTAGCGGCGTGGAGCTCTTCAGCCGCTGGCTCCAATGACGGTCGTCGACGCTCAAAAGGCGCGTGAAGCTAGCGGAGGCGAAAATAGCGGCGGGTGGCGCCACGGACCTCGGGGCCAAGGCAATGCTCGGAGCCGCCAGGCGGTGACCGAGCAGCCGTCTCGCCAGCACTTCGTCGCGAGGCAGCTTCGCCCCAAGCGACGGGATTCTCCGCCGAGCAAGGTGAGACCCAACTGCCGGGAACAAGAAGAAGCCCCGGCGAGCCGGCGGTGTCGCCCCGCCGGTGGGAACAACGGCGCCGCCGAGCGGAGTGGAGCTCGGCCTCGCCAAGACGTTCGGGCGGAAGAGGAGAAGGAAGGGGAAGGAGCGCGAGAGGCGAAAGTGCCGCTGCCGCTCCGCTCCCGAAAGCGACGCTGCCTCCCGAAGAAGAAGGAGCGCACAAGGCGGCGACGCAACAAGAGCGCCCGCCTCGTCCCGCACGAGCGGGGCTTCGTGACGCATGGCCTCGAGGACCGCCTGCGTCGCGGACTGAAACGCCGACTTGGCAAGGTAAACACCGAGGCCGAATTTTATTCAGCTTAGCCATATCATCGCAACGTAGTTAACTTGTTCTTCCCTCTCAGGTCTTCAGGGACACCATGGCGGAACTCGAGGATGGGGTCACCATCGAACGGGCCGCCGTGCTGGCATCCCTCCGGGAGCATCTTCGGGCAGGAGATCCCGGGGCAGAGCACTCAAGGCCGCCTAGAGCCGAGCCGGCCAAGGCGAAAGCGAAGAAGCTCAAGGCCAAGTCGACCAAGGAGAGGCATTCTCTCGAGGCTCTCCTAAAGGAAGCCGAGGAGCTTCAGCGTGCAAGCCGTGAAGGCGAGCACCACCGAGGAGATGCCGGCCGCACAAAGTGGCTCAAGAGCAGCTTCGACGCGGCCCCATCGCGGAACCAGCTTGCGGAGGAAGCCTGAAGCTCAAAGCCCAGCTCGCCAAGGAGGAGCGGACATCCGCGAACTCCAAGCTAGGATCTCAACCACGTGGGCTTCACAGAAGAGATCGAGGAGATGCTGGGATGGCGGTGAGGGCGATCACCATGAGAACAGGTCAAGGAGCCGGACGAGCAGCTCAAGACCGCTGAAACAAAGTTAGCCGAGCGAGGCTCGACCGACCACCAAGGGCCAAGACCAAAGAGGTCGAGGCTCTCTGGCGAAGGCGACGGAGCGGGCCAGAGCAGCAAGGAGGAAGCCGATCGTCTCCGAGCCGAGGCCGAGAGGGCTTCAAAGCCCAAGGGAAGTCTCTGCGCTTAAGGAAGTGATCGAGGAGCTCAGTGAGCAACTCGCTTCTAGGTAGTCAGAGGGTCAGAACCCGAGATGGACTTTTGTACTGCAAATTTTCTTAATACGAGACTTACCCATTTCCTCGCAAAGAGAGAGCAAAAAAAGGACAAGAACGAACAAAACTAAGAGAAAAGCGAAACAGCGCTAGGAGTTTAAGAAAACCGGTGAGCGCTCGCTTAACTCCGGCCCGTTGTGCATCTGCCGAAACTCGAGTTTATAACCCGAACAGTGCACAAGGGAAAGAGCGGCACCCGGCCCTCGATGCGGACGATGCTCGAGAACCTAAGCTTTGCGAACGCGAGCACGCGTAGGGAGAAAGAGCGACACCGTACCTTGCTCGATTCGTTCCGTAGTCCGCTTTCGTGACGTAAGTTAGGCGCCCGAGAGTAGCCGAACAAGGAAAGTGCCTCTGCCATGGGGCTTACGAGAGCGAGCTTTGCCAAGTGGTCGTGCCGAGCGATAAGTGCCTCTGCCATGGAGGGCTTACGAGAGCGCATTTAGCCGCAAGGTGGAAAGGCCGTGTTACGCAACCCTGAGTTTAGGAACTTGTCGGAACCAGATACGGGTAGGGAACAATCCTTAAGATCGCGGAGCCAAGAGTTCGCAAGACCGGGCAGCCATCAAGTGTTACCAGAGAGAAAGTAGTCTGAGAAGACAAACAGTGAAAAGGGCACAGAGGCCGCGAAGATTCACTGAGAATTGGATTGAACTTTACATGGTGCCCGAGAGACTTGGACGAACTAAGGCGCGAAGTTTTACAAAAGCGCAAAGCTAAGCAAACACAGAAAAGACCTACACAAAGAACTTACGAAGCTGGTCGATGTTCCAAGTCTTTGGTCGACTCTCTCCGTCCTCCATGGCGGCGAATGGCCCGGGCGAAAGAAGAGACGACCGTGAACGGGCCCTCCCAACGAGGAGTTAACTTGTTGGCATTGGACAAGTTCTGGACACGGCGCAGAACGAGGTCGCCCGCCTTCAAAGCCCTAGGTCGAATCGTCTTGGCGTCGTGCGCCAAGATCTTGCCGGTAGCGCGCCATTCGACTTGTGCCCGGCCGCGTGTGCCTTCGAGGAGATCGAGATCGAGGAGGCGCTTGCTCGCCGTCAACTAAGTTGACCGAGCTCGTCGAGGCGAACCGAGTACTATTTCGTGGCGGATGGCTTCGCACTATAGACCGCTTGGAAAGGAGTTTCCCGATCGCCCGGTGGCCGTCAGAAAGCGAATCGCCCAGAGGACGGAAGGAACTTCGTCAACCTGTGCCTTCTTGTGCTCGCCGAGAGCAGCAAATACCGCCGCTTGATACCTGGACTATCTGTCTGTTAGCTCGCCGATCGCTCCATTGCTCGTGGATGTGCCACGAGGCGAACAGACCTTGGTGCCCAAATGCTCGCAGATTCCCGAATAGCTCGCTCGAATCGGGTACCGTTATCGCGATCAACTTATGGGGAATCCCAAAGCGCGACCACGTTGCTTTTGAAAAGCGAACACCGCTTTGGCGTGAAGAGATTTACAGCTGCTCGCCTCAATCCACTTTGTAAAAGTGTCTATGGCGACAGCGGTGTGTATAGCCCTTGTACCCCTTAGGAATGGGCCGAGCAGATCCAGACCTCATGTGGAAAAAGGCCAAGATGGGGGGATTGTTTGGAGCTCTTGGGCGGGCTTGTGTGCCTTCCGGGCGTGAAATTGGCAAGCCTTGCACTTAGTCACGATGTCCCGGGCATCTTGTAACGCAGTGGGCCAATAATAGCCCATGCGAAACGCTTTGCCGACCAGAGTCCTGAAGGAGGCGTGGTTGCCACAGGCACCCTCGTGTATGTCCCTAAGAAGGAACACACCCTCCTGTTGCGAGATGCACTTGGAGAGAACTCCCAGAGCACCTCGACGGTAAAGGATGCCGTCCACAAGCTTGTATGGAGCAAAGACGCCTTTGTAAGCCGGAACGCCGGCTTCGTCGTCGGCGAGGTCCCATCTGCAAGGTACCGGACAAATGGCGTTGTCGATCCGGCACTGCCGATAACGGAGACAAGACCACTGCCTCTGTTGCCTCGCTCGGAGACGTGATTGAGGGCTTGTGAAGGTGCTCGACGAGCACCCTGCCGAAGCGAGTTCGCGTGAGGATCCATACTTGATAGCTGGTCGGCCAGAAGTTGTCCTTCCTAGGCACGAAGAGCACTTCAAAAATCGAAAATGCCGCCCAACTTCCTCACTTCAACCAAGTATCGCGCCATTGAGTTATCGCATCACTGATACTCCTTGTTAACTGATTGATGACCACCGTGAATCTCCTTCACGCTTAGCCGTTGGACACCAAGCGACTTGCATGCTCTTAGTCCCGCGAGGAGGGCCTCAGATCTGCGGCGTTGTTAGTCACCGCAAAGTGTAGTTGGATAGAATCTCGAGTTGCTCTCCTTGAGGAGATGAGAACAAAACCAGCCCCGAGTTTCCAAAGTCGCGAGCCATCGAAAAACATGGTCCAAGAGGGTTCATCGGGTTGCTCGGGAGCTTCACGGATTTGAGCGGCAAGTCCATTCAATGACAAAGTCGGCTAGGACTCGTGACTTAATAGCGATTCGGGCGTGAATAACAGATCAAACTCGCTAGTTCCATTGCCCACTTAGCTATACGTCCGCTAGACTCCTTGTTCCAGAGGATTTCTCCCGGAGGGAACGTGGTCGGGACCAGATTTGATGCGCTGGAAGTAGTGGCGAAGCTTCTGGAGGACATGAGCAAGGCATAGAGGAGCTTCGACCTCGTGGTAACGCCCTTTGATCCGTGAAGTACCTCGCCACGTAATAGATTGGTCGCCAGATGCCTTCCCTTTCGACCGCCAAGACCAAGGCCACCGCTTGTGGCGTGCAACCTAGGTACAATAGGAGCTGCTTACGCCATGCCGCGGGGTAGTCAAGACAGGAGGATTGGACAGTATCGCCGGATCTGAAAGGATCTGTAAACTTTTCTTCATCACTCGAAACCATTGTGCTTGCGCAGGGCTTTAAAGAAGGGTAGCCCGCGTTCGCCTTGACGGGAAATAAACCTGCTTAGAGCAGCCATCCGTCCAGTGAGGCTTTGTACTTCCTTTACGGTAGTTGGAGCCCGCATATTTTCAATGGCCTCGATTTTTCGGGGTTGGCGTAAATACCTTGCGAGCCAATGACATAACCGAGCAACATTCCGGATCGAACACCAAAGGTACACTTCTCTAGATTTAATTTTATTCTGCGCTGGTGAGATTGTGAAAGGTCTCTGCCGTGTCTTTTACATGATCCGGAGCATACTTGTTTTTACAACTATGTCGCCGACATAGACCTCCGTGTTTTTCCTCATTGCTCGGGAAGGTCTTCTCATTAAGCTACCGAACGTGGCACCAACATTGCGCAGACCGAAAGACATGGTCGATAGCGTAAAGTGCCGAAAGGGGTGATGAAGGCGCCTTCTCTTCATCCTCGGGAGATGCTTATTTGGTGGTAACCGGAGTAAGCATCTAAAAACTCGAAGTGGGCATCCGCAATCGATCGACCACCGGTCAATACGAGGCAATGAAATTGTCCTTAGGACAAGCGGCGTTCATATCGTGTGATCGACACACATCCTCCACTTGCCGCCTTTCTTCTTTACAATGACAGGTTGGCTAACCACTCGGTGTGATCAACCTCGGATGAACCCAAAGAATGAAGCGCTTGCTGTCGATCTTTGATGATCCCTGCTTGAATTCAGCGACGAAGCTTCGCGAACAGGCTTCTTGTCCGCCGGACAACCGGTTTGTGCTCGACATTCTCCTTGGGATTCCGGCATGTCGATGGCTCCTGGCGAATACATCCGCATTGGCTCGGAGGAAGGCAATGAGCTCGCTTTCCTATTTGGGGTCCAGATTGGCCCCAGTGAACTATCTTGGAAGTATCGTCAAGCGGCAATGAACTTCCTTGGTTTCTCCTCTGGTGAAGGGAGACCCTAGGCGTCAGACTTGGTCTGCGGAACTTGAGACAGCGCGGCGGAAGTTGGTCGACCAGGGCAAGGGATCGCCGTCGCAATCCAAAGGCAGCTTTGTAATTGCCCTTGACCGTGATCACACCGTTAGGACCCTAGTATCTTCACGCAATGGTAAGCGTGGTGGGACGGCCATAAACTTACCGAGAGATGGCTCGCCCAAGATTGCGTTATGCCGACGGAAGTCGACCACATCGAAAGTGATCAACTCGTCCGGAAGTTGCTTGGGTTGCGAAGGTGACAGAAGAACAACTCGCCTAACGGTTTGACGACTTCTCCGGAACAATCCGTAGAAGGGCATTGCGACTTCCTTCACTTGGGCGAGGATTTGCATCTCGCCCAAGACTTTAGCGAAAGCAAGTCCAAAGCGCCCCGCCGTCTACTAAGACACGGCCAACTCTCGCGTTCGATGGTCGGGCGACCACCGGTGGGAGCCGCGAGGTTTGGTCATCCCAAAGGCAATCCTCCTTAGAAAAGAGATGGAGACCTCGGTCCACTTCATCGATTCAGACCGAGGTTTTGCCTTTTCGACGTTGTGGACCTCCCGCGGCTTCCTTGAGGCTGCGCCGAGAGGTGTAAGCCGAGGAGCCGCCAAAATGACGGCGATATGGTTCACGGCTCGTGATATTCGTCATCATCTTCCGATCACTAACGTCGGTTTGGCGCTATTCTTCCGGCATCACCATGTTCGGGCGGGGTGGGCATTGGGCCCTTGCCGTTGTAGAAATCTTGAGCTTTGCGCCCAAGTTCTACAGTGGCGTATATCATGCCCGTAGTGCTGGTGGAACTTGCAAAATCGGTCGCTCGGACCTTTCTTGCCTTGTCCGCCTCCCTGAGCAGGCTTTTTACCCTTATAATTATTGTTGGGCTTCTTCTGCCCGTCCTTGGGAGGAGGTGCGCGATCCATACCTGCGACGGTATTGTTCGCATCACCTTTGTTCTTCTTCTTCTGGGACTTCTTGTCACCAGGAACATTGCTGCTGCTCTTCTTCTTCTCATCCACACCAGGCTGGGCGGGCAGCTCGCCCTTGTCGAACGCCTTTTTGTACTGAACGCGCTCTGCCGCGTTGGCATAGCGGTCAGCCGCCTTGAACAGGTCGTTGGCGGTCCAGGTCTCATTGATCTCGAGATCCTGGGTGAGCCGCTCGTCGCGGACTCCGTTTTTGAAGGCGCGGACAACAGATTCATCCGAGATGTTCGGGATCGTGTTGCGGATCTTAATGAAACGCTTCACGAAGTTGCGGAGGGTCTCCCGTTCATCCGGATCATCCGGTGCAGATCATCCTCCTTGCCCGACGCGCACGTAATAGCTCTCGAAATTGGCAATCGAGCGTCACACAAAGCGGGTTCCATGAGTGATGGAACCCTCTTGTCGATTGAATGACCACGTCCGAGCAAAGACCTCAAGGACGGTCGGAAGGTAATTAGCCATAACGAGCTCGTCACCCCGCCGCCATGATGGCCGTGGCGTGATGGAAAGGAATTCCTCCGGGTTACGAGTCCCATTGTACCTCTCCATGTGACCGGGCTTAAATTTTGAGGGCCATCGGACACCCGGCTCGTCGGAGAAAGCCCCGCAGCCCGAGCATATGACCGACCACCTTCCCGGCAGAACCTAGTCTTGAGAAGACGTTGGTCCCGCGGCGCGAGGAACTCCTCTTGAACGGGCGACTAGGCTCGAGAAATTCTCTCGGGACAATCCACCACGCCCTTCCTCGTGGTTGCGACGACGCGCTCATCACGAGGGACCGTCCGTGACCATCGCGCGCGCTTGCCCCGTGGTCGCGATGACTACGAGGATCGGGCGAGCGACGGCGACCACGGTAGCCCGCTCATGGACGATGATCCTCGATCGATGGTGACGGGTCACGCGATCGATCGAGCTGTCCGAATCGTTCCGGCGGTTTGGTCATACGCTGGAGGAGTTGTTGACTTCTCCTAGAGACTTTAGGCCTTCACCGGTCGCTCTAGGTTAGTCGCAAAAGACGCCCATGCGGGCGAGATCACTTGATTGGTGGATCTAAGGATCGCTGCCATAGCCTCGAGCCGTTCGACTTTGATCTATGGGTCCCGGATCTTGAACCGTCCGCGTTCGTCTGACCGAGTCCGTCACGCGGGAATTGACCCGAACAGGGAAGCTTCGCCGGAGACTTAGCGCCAAGACGCGAGGTGGGTCGCGACGCTTGCCGCTACAATCGGTCGCGAAACCGTGCTAAGGTTTGATTGATGGAATCGCCGAGGCGCGGCGAATGACGCCTTGCTCGCGAAAGCGACGACTGCGCAACTCGTCTTGATGCCGAGCGAGTTAATCGCCCGACCGCCAGCCGCCACGATCCGCGGGATCCTCGAGGTTCCTACATCGGCCATGTTAATGCCGCGGGGCCATGCGAAGGTATGCTAGACGGTGTCATCGCCATGTCTCCACAGGTGGAATCTACCGACATAGCCTTGGAATCTGATAAATCTAAACCGTCGTAAAGATCATCAGTTCCGTAGTCGTCGTCGATGACGGGAGTGCGATCTGAGGCTATCTCCGCCATGTAGGCAGAGATATCTGCCTCGGATCGCGAAAGTGTCCGAGACCGAACAGACGATCTGAACTGACAGGGGATGAGACATCCTGTCCCTCTGAGTCGTAGCCCTCAGGAAGTATCTCTGTATCGCTGATGGAGTTCGACATGCTCGATCTGCGTGTCCCCACGGACGGCGCCAGCTGTCGACGGTTGGGATATCGACCCAAGTCAACCAAGATTCTTCAAAGAGGAGATAGGAGACACGCCGAACAACCACGAACAGCAACGAACAAGAGACAAGGGTTTTTATCCTGGTTCAGGCCTCTCGGGAGAGATAATAGCCCTACGTCCAGCCTTTCTTTATATCAAAGAGAATTACAAGGTGGAACTCGGCGAGATCAGCAGGTCTCGGCGAGTGGTATGCGAAAATCTATCTGTCAAGGGTCTAAGCTAGAAGCTAAGATGCAAAACTCGATGCCAGAGATCTCCCATCCTCCCTACATGCCGTAGGGGCATGGTATATATAGCACAGAGCAAACCAACCTACCGAGGGAATACCGGGCCGGGCTAACTACGAGATCGTAACGAACTCATACATGCCAAATATATCCCGAGGTAGATAAGGCATACTCCTAGTCTTGGGGATCACGACTCCTAATCCAATCCGGGAAACCACGTCCGGGTCTTCACGTAGCCGTGCAGAACTCTGTTCGAGTCGGACTCAAACAGGAATCCTAGGCCATCACGCACCGTGCTAGCCATGAAGCTGTTCGGCAGGATGCACATGGGCCTGGTAGAACCCTCTAGGGAGCTGGGCCCTAGTAGGCTGTTCGATTGGGCCGTCAGGGAGTGGGCCATGGCGATGGGCCGTGATCTAATCCCCGACACACTTCATAGATATCTAACAAGTCATCTCTCAACTTCGATGTAGATCATCAAATTAGGGCCTGTTTGGCAACAAAGTATTTTCATAGTTTCAAGGCAAAACCATAGTTTTAGAGAATACCATGGTATTTTGGCAATGAGGTGTTTGGAAGCAACGTTAAAAACTCTGTTTTGAAAACCATGGTATTGGCAATACCATGGTATTTTTGAAGTATTGTAGACTCCACTCCAACCCAAAGTTTTCTCACTTGTGCTAGCAAACCATGGTATTGAAAAACCATATTATTTCATGGTCATAGCAAAACATAAACCATAGTATTACAAAACCATGGTTTTTAAAAACTTTGTTGCCGAACAGACCCTTAGTTTATGATGGTATACATTCGTGTGGTTCGGCTCCTCCATGACTCGGCCGAGAGAACAAAGATGTGAAGTCTTGCAGGAGGTGAGGGGCGCTTGGGTGAAAGCGCTGTTGGTCGATCCATCACCGGGCGCCGGTGAGACTTGACTTTGTGCGGGCCCCACCGGGGAACGAGGAGGTGGGGCAGTGGTGTCAGCTGGGAGCTGGGAGCTGGAGGCGGGGCCGTGTCGCTTGCGGAATGGGTCGTTGCGTGTGTATGGACATCGGCTGGTCCCACCCACCGGTGAGTGACGCCAGCCGAAGAAAGTCGTGCTCTAACGTTTACTGCCCACTCACTCGCGTGCTAAGATGGCCGATCTCCGAAAGTAGCTGAAAATGCTAAAAATTTTAATAAAAATTTGTGATCGCTGCAAAGAAGTTTCGGAGAATATAAAAAATTATTTTAGTAATTCAAAGAATAACCCTTTAAAACTCCATAAAAATCGCTATAAAGTATTAAATCGTTTGACTTTTATAAAAACAACAACTTTCAAACATTACCATTTAATTGAAGCTAAGCTAAAAAAACAAGGCTAAACTCTGCAGCTAGAGTCGATGGTGGCGGAGGAGTCATCTTTTTGGCCTGTGGCGAGTTCATGGAAACAGGAATGCAAGTTCTTGAACTAGAAATTTCACGTGGAGTGCTAAAACTACTTAAATTCTTTTCTTTCTCATCTCGAGAATGTGGTGCGGTGACTATTCAACGATGGAGTTTGATCAAAATACCGGGACGAGTTATGCCTATGTACACTTGTCCCTAAAATTAGTGAAACTTAAGAGGAGTTTCCTTCGTCCCTTGCATTCTTCTCCATTGTGGTAGATCTATAGGAGGGGAAAAGCAGCCTCATGCGTGGCATACGGCACAGTGGATGGACCACTATAGTTTGCTTATTTCTCTTTTCCCTCTTCTCTGTTCTATCTTACCCTTCCTAATCACTTCGCCACCATGCCTTCTCTCTCTCATCGGTTTCCTTCTCTCTTAATTTTGGCTGGAGGGACGACTAATTCAACCACCTCGCACGATCACAGGATATCTGCTTGTCTCATGCTAGATTCAATATGTCATCTATACTATCGACTACTCGTTCATGGCCTCCTCATCCTACATAGCGCTCATGCTCTGACCAACCTCACTTAAGGCATCCCTTCATGCTCTCTCTGTCTTGGTCGTGCCTCTGTGCTTTAGATGTTCTCTCAATTCCTCCAAGTTGGTAGCTCCACTAGCACCTAGAGTAGCTGAGAAGGAGAGAGATGGAAAAGGAAGAGGAAGAAGATGACATGGATACGTCATCATTAATTACCTAGGGTTGATCACATCAACATTTAAGAACAACATGGATTTTATATTGGTATTTAACGAACACATGGACAATCAACTCATCATTTAACACAAAACCCTCATAGTTTTAGGGCTGTGTGCAAATAAATACAAGTTTAAAGGGTGAAAAATAAATTTGAAATTTATTAGGGTAAGTGAGACACCATTAGACTATAGTATAACTTTCGCTGAATAAAATTTGGAACATGATTGAGTACTTTGTTTGAGATGGCTTATGAAGAGGGACGTTTGGAGGCAAATATCTATTTTTGCTTGGTTTATATTTTTACCGTTTCTTCAGTCAAATGCTTGGGCTTTTCAAAGCCGCAATATCGAGTCAAACTGTTGGATATTTTCGAAGCTCTAAAAAAAGTTCAACACCTCATACATTTAATCACTATTGTGCCATATTGAACTCAAAGAAAGAGTCTATTAAGGTTCACAAAACTACCCAAAAAAAACAATTTTGAGGAACTGGACTAGCAAAAGCTACCTACCATTTTTCGAGCAGTTTATAGTTGATTTTGGCCGTCAAACCGATGCATAGCTACACAATTTCCACGGATCGATGATTGGCGTCTTGACCATGCTATCCGAATTCAGAAGCAGCATCAGCAGGCGATGCAACACTCGTACGTGGAAGGGGGCCCACTTAACTCGGCCTGCCACGTCAGCAACCGGGAGTAGGCCAGAGAGGCAGGCCGGCATTCTTGGTGACACGTGGCGCCATAGGATTGCCATGGAGCATTAGTGCAGGCTCCACCAGTGGCTGCATTTACATTTGGATGCTTCCTCTTTGGCTCCAATGATTTTTAGTCAAGCTGTAGCCTGTAGATACGCTTTGATGTCTGCGATGTTCTTAACATTGGCTGACTGGGAACTGGTTAGGATCCGGTGCTTGCCTGCCAACCACGGTCCATGAAAACTGGAGAGAAAATACAACATATTTTGACCTCAATGTTCAGATTAAGGCCCACGGCTTGTAATTCAAAGCCGTTTGCCTTGGCTCCTCGAGACTAATTCTAGATATTGTTCTTCCAAAACTTTCAAACAAAGTGGAACAAAATTTTTCGGTTGTCCATCTTGGCGAACCATCTTCTTGGAGCTCTAATTATAATGATGGATGAAGATAATGGATATTGCTCTTTCTCATTCTCTATTAGGGATAGCAGAAAAACCCATGGGTATCCGACCCAATGAACATAGATATGGGTCGCTGCCTATACTCTTGGGGTTTTCGGGTATGGGTACAATTTTGTACCCATGGGTAACCCGAATTTTGACAGGTGGGCCAAATACATGAATATGTCATAGTGTCACAACCTATCTCCAGTCTCCACCGTCCCACAGCCCAAGCGACCCACTCCCTGCAGCCTGTCTTCCTGTCTAAAGCAGCCACACGGCTTCTTTTCTATCCTGCCCCTTCCCCAATCCGCACACGACCGGCCGACCAAACCCTAATTCCCCAGCAAAAGCTCCCGATCCCCCTCACTCTGACGGCCGCCGCCGCTGCCATTGACTCGCTAGTCGCCGCTAGCCGCCTTCCGCCGTGACTGTGTGAGCTTCTCTACCCCTCCCCCCTCCTCTCTCTCCCTCCCTCTCCCTTGGCTTTCCGTCTCTCGGCCCGCCGCTGAGCTGGTCCCTCCGTCGCCGCCGACCTGACCCTGGCCCCTATCGCCGTCGTCGCCGCTCTGGTCGCCACCGAGCCGACCCCTAGCCACCGCCGAGCCACCCCCCTATCGGCCTGCTGCGCCCCTCCTCTCTCTCGGTCTCCCCCTCCCTCGGTCTCTCCCTGGCTGTCAGGCTGTGACCTGTGAGCTGTGTATTTTTGGGTATAGGTACTGTCGGGGATAAAATCACGGCCTATTGCCATGGTCCACTCCCTGACGGCCCAATCGAGTAGCCTATTAGGGCCCAGTTCCCTGGAAGGTTATATCTGGCCCATATGCATCCTGCCGAACAGCTTCCTGGCTGGCATGATACGTAACGGCCAAGTATTCGTGTTTGAGTCCGTCTCGAACAGGAGTTCTGCACGGCTACGTGAAGACCCGGACGTGGTTTTCCGGATTGGAATAGAAGTCGTGATCCCCAAGACTTGGAGTTTTCCTTATCTACCTCGGGATGTATTTGGCACGTTGAGTTCGTTACGATCTCGTAGTTAGCCCGGCCCGATTATCTCTCGGTAGGTCGGTTATTCAACACTATATAAACAGAGCCCCTACGGCTGGTAGAGGGCACGAGTTCATGCACCTGATCTTCCACCTGATCACCGCACATTGAAGCTTAGATCGCTTATTGCTTCCTTGTACACCCATAATCTCGCCGAGACCTGTTTGTCTCGTCGAGCTTCCTCTTGTAATCATCTCTGATATATAAGAAAGGCTGGACGTAGAGCTATTATCTCTCCCGAGAAGCCTGAACCAGGATAAAAACCCTTGTCTCTCTGTTCGTCGTTGATTGCTGTTCGGCGTGTCTCCTATCTCCCCTTCTTAAGAACCTTAGTTGACCTGAGATCGATATCTCAACCGTCGACAGTACCCACCAGGTATCGGGTACCCGTCTGGTTCAGGTATTGGTGCGGGTTTGTACCCATGGATGTTTTCGGGTTCAGGTATGGGCAATGTCTTCGGGTTTCGGATTCGGGTACGATAAAGGCGTAACTGGAGATACCTACCCAATTGTCATCCCTACTTTCCATGAGACGGAAAAAAGGAAAGACTTCCTACAAAGAAGTTTGTGTTAGAATTAATCTCGGTCTAACATACCGTATGATCATTTAGTATGAGAGTTCATCCCTAATTAAACTTATCTCTAACCTAAGCATGTCCAATGCTAGCATCACCATTTAGAGTATGTTCAATGCTAGTCCTAAATGTTGGCCCAATCATAAAATGTAAACAGCACATTTACTTAGATATATGATTAGTGAAATTTAAGACTAGTGCCAGGTTTTGAGATTAGTACTGAACATGCCAACCCTAAGGTTATCTCCAATGCTGTCCGTAACTTAACATTATAGTAAGTGTTATATCCTATAGCAAGGGTTAAATACTGTAGAGCATAAAATATAAGAAAGGAATACGGATGAATAGTGCAAAGGTGGAGCAAACAGCGGAGACACCGTTGAGATGGCCTGAATGAATGGAGCGACTAACTAGCCTAGATCAGATTGGACCATAAATAACACATTAACACATGGTGGCTTGAAATCGGTTCCTTCTTTTAGGGAAAATGGCTTAAGATATGACCCGATTGAGTATCAACTAAGTCAACGTCGATCAGGCCATGTGTGGATTTCAATCGAATATTCAGAGTGCAGTGGCAGAGCCAGTAAGGCACATGAAAGCCCAAAACAGAAGACTTAACTACTTTTTCTTTGAAATGGACTTGACTGCGACTTGTGGTTTGCAGATACTCGATGGTAGGAAAGTTTTAGGCAGAAAACATAGGCACATAGCTTGGTTGCAAGTTGCAACAATGGTAACTAAACAAAGAGCAATCATCTGTTTTTATTACCCAAATATGGTGAATGGAAAGATCAACAGCACATAAAAAAGGACATAAAAACACGTTGCATCAAAGAAACAGCAAATCAGGCGTCTCCTCTGACAAGATGCTGTAGCAAGTAGCAGCTCACATTATCATACCAACCATCAGAATGCGACATAAATAATTGAAGCGGTCCATTGTATTCCACAGTGTCCAACCCTTAGATGAGTGTCCAAATTTCCTGGTAACTGGAGCTCGTTGGTACGATCATACCAGATAACCACGAAATCATAGACAGGTCCTCTTAAATAAATATAAAAGGATCTACTGCGTCAGATGACTCCCATCGATCTATAAGACTATAACCCCTTGAAATAATCCTACTACTTTGGCAATGGTAACTACAAAAAAGTGCACCTTTGTTTGATAAAGGAACGTGGCAGCTTTCAGAATGATAACAGGCTAACGTCTGCAACTTGGTGCCAAGAGAAGCAAACCGGCATTTGCTGCATAGACCAGTTCTTCAATTGTGCAACTTTGAGCCCCGTGCTTTTTGCAGACGCCCCAAGACACTCTCAACTAGTTTATCTTTGTCTTCATGTTCTTCAGAGTCTGACACAAAAAAATACTGCTTAACTGGTGGTACCCTTGTGGGTTTTTGTGCACTCGCCGTGATTGGATTGTCATAATGACCTGGGCTGCTTCCAGAACAATCCACGAGCCCATCGATTTCTTGAGGTTTCTTGCTACGATCATCATCCTTGCTACTGTTCCAGGAATCAATAATATGGAGGAGTGAGCTCTGCTTAGTATCTCGTCTGGGCTGGAGGTCTGCATGATTGTCGTCATCGGAGAACTCATCATCAGAGAGAGTGGGAGGTCGGTAGCACATTTCTTTGTCAACACCTTCAGCAGCATCAGCAGCGGCAGTTACAGGACCGAGTTCCTCCCAAGTGAAGTCCTCACCATTACTCTGATTTCCATGGCCCTTGATAACAGCATGGCCATTTCCATCTTCTGCAGGTAGAATACATGGAAAGTTTATTTTTACATCAGGCATAATTTCCAACATTGATTTGAGGTCTGGATACCCCAGCTTCTCATGATCAAGCTCATATCCATGCTTCTGAGCAAATTGGCGCTTAAAACTATCGATGGTAAATCCATACTCATGTTGCAGAAGAAGCTCCTTTAACAGCTTATGACAATCAGACAATATTTCCTCCCTAGTGAGAGATACGTTTGCACTGCTTTTGTCACCAATATATTTACCTCGCTGCAATGGCTTCTCATTAGAAAAAAGAGAACTGAGACCATCAAACTTTCTGGAATTCGATGGAACACATGTTCTATCGCGAGGGAGGATAAGACGAAAAGGAAAATATCTAGAAGGAATTTCTTCAATCCATTTCTTTTCCAAAACTAACAAATGCAGCAACTGATTGAGATCTTTCTTAGAGAGGCCTTTAAGAGGCCAACAATCCAACTTTTGCAATCCATTTACCAGTTCCTCCCTGGCCAAGAAAAGTAAACATGTAAGAAATATTATCTTAAAACGATAAAGCAAAACATGATTTCTCATATTATCTCATAAAAAGATCTAGGTGGGATCCATTTGTTTGTCCTGTAAAAATGTAGTCCTGGAGCAGAAAAGGAATCCACATAGGAAGTAACAGATAGAGCTGTAGGTATTCTGGCTACTAAACTGGATGCCTTTGGTTCAACGATTACGCCCTGTAATTGGATTACATTTTAAGCAAAATATGTTAATATCTTCTTTGCTTTATTTGGGGTGAAATTGGAAGACATGGAATGTGATACTGCCATATCAGACAAATAGACAGCTGATTACGTACATGATTTGAGTGTTGTTGGAATCCAACACAGGCCCATGAAACACAATCTCCTGCATCCAAGTCCCAACACATGATGTGTTCCTCCTTGAGATCTCTCAGCGCAACGACATGTTCCTCCTCACAACCACCTGCCCTATGCATGACACACCACATCATTGATTCAGTGGTTGTGAAAGGAGCTGAAGGCACCGGCCGGCTAGAAGATCACAACATCCAGCGGCAAAAGTCTGGATAACAGGCTACGATTAGTGTTCACTGTGGCCTGGTTGTTGGAATAAGCCACTGTCTGCAGTTGTGTATGGGGCGTCAATTAGTGCAGGCAGACGCCAAGTTGCTGGTATGTCGTGGCACTAGCCAGTGTGCTCCCCTCCTCTAGCACGTCACCCTCTTTTCCTCCCTCCCAACGACAAGTGGACAAGTCCCTGAACCACCTTCTCCCTATGAAAAGTTGACTAATCCTAAAATACCCTAGAGTTTTTGCTGCTAATTTTGATGGGTTCGAGTTGCTTCAAAATTTATTTTAGAAAATTCCAGAATGGTTTGACCAGAACTAAATGGTAAAACAAACTTTAGTACCATTGCCCAGTCGAACCAACCATATTTCATTTTTGCCCATTCCCATCTTAATGTATTTCAATACTCTTACGTCAATACTCAACAGTCACGATATGCTGCAATTTGCTTATAGCATGTTCTAACAAATTATAGATATAACCGGATGTTCGAAAGAAGTCACTCACAGGACAAAGGCTCACTGGAATCTATACAACAACAACAAAGCTTATTGAAATCTATAGAATGATAAATTAATGGGAAACCTGCAATTTATTTCTTTCTCGTTAGTTGATACTTGATATATCTATGTACTGTTTCATACAAATAAAAAGAAAAGGAAAAAGTGCCATTTTAGTCCCTAAACTTTCACGAAAGCACCAAATTGGTCCTCGTGGTGGAAAACCGGGTTGAAACAGTCCTCATGGTTTTGTAAAAGTATCATTTTCATTCCTTGACCGGGTTTGAGAGTGGTTTTGCTGACGTGGCAGTTTTTGATAACATGTCAAACCATGTGGATCTACCACGTGGACTATCACGTCAGCAAAACCACCTTCAAAACCTGTTAAGGGACGAAAATGGTGCTTTTGCAAAATCATGAGGACTGTTTCAACCCGGTTTTCCACCACGAGGACCAATTTGGTGATTTCGTGAAAGTTCAGAGACTAAAATGACACTTTTTCCTTCAGAAAATAATACAACGATATGCTGCATTATTGTCGTCTTGATCTCACATTTGCACAAATTTGCATTCTAGGTCAAACCCTCAACAGCTTTTTTTTAAAAAACAATACCAACAAAAAGGCATGTATAGGATTAAAAGATTTACCTTGTCTTTGCTTTTGAGACAAACTCAGACCCAAAGGATTTTGATAACTGTTGCTCCAAAATATCCCACAAGTAAGGTTTTGTGAATATTGCGTTGACATCTTGTTGTTCACTTCCAGAAATTGAAGCCTTTAAAGATTTTGACTCCTCAATTGAGTTTGTCCTGGCTACATCAATGCCATCTTGTTTTGTTGTACAGTTATCTTCATCCGACTTCCCAAATGTCCACCACCCTGTTGCCCAATGGAATAAGCCCACACTCGTTTTGGATGTATCATCCATTTTTTCAGCTTTACTCTTAGGATCAGGTGCAGGTCCACTGCATGGTTTTGAGTTCTGGAGATTTGATACTTCACTTTTCATTGTTCCCATCTCTTTCCCACGCATTATTTTTTCAGAATGGTCATCCTTGGATAACTTTGAAACATTAGTGGTGACTGATGTAGTCCTACCAGTTGCATCTGAGCTGCCATTTTGGAAAAAGGTTTTACGGATCAACTTCAAAAGGTCCCTAGATGGGTCCACATTATGATTTTGCTGTGTAGCTTGCAAATCATCAACAACTTCAGCTGAAGTGCTTTCACGATGTGGAGAAACATAGAGTTTTGCTGCCTCAGGGCCATTCCACAGTATCCAGATCCTTCTAAATAACCCATCATTATCAACATTATTATCCAGCACTGATGAAGAGGGAGTCCCAGGGGAACTCCTAGCCTCAACTTCCTTGTGGTTGGCAGACGATTCTGGCTGTGCATTGAATTCAGCTGTTGAGGAAGATGGTACCTCTGATTGGGAAGGTGAGACAGAAAATGTAGGTGGATTCTCATTTCCTGTCTGTGTGAAGCTTTTGTCCATAACAACACTCTGAGAAGAATTTAGAGTCTTAGAATTTTGTTCAGAACAGAAGGTTGACACAGAGGATGGAGGTGTCTTATTATTGTCTGTTGCTTGAATGATGTTAATGTCCCTGACATTACTTTGAGCAGAACACAGAGTTTTAGAACTTCCCCCAGCAGGCTCCAGTAATCTATTGTTAACCCCAACCACACATGGCTCACCAGCTAGACGGTTAAGGTTAATAAACTTCACAGTATGTGGGATTGATTGGAGAAGACAGGAAAACTTTTTGTGGCCAAAAAAATCCGCACCTAGATTAATATTATTCTTTATAAGCTCATTTCGAAGCACCGAAAGGCTCACCCCACCAGGATAGGAAGACAGTGCCTGCCTGATCCCATCAACTGCATATTTGGGAATTGGAGAATGCTTGGAACCAGATGGTACTGCAATGGGTTCCTCGGTTTCCACTGATTCTGTGTCTACCTCCATGAAAGGGTTATCAAGGTCTCCTTTGTAGTGACCATACCAAGATCCAGATAAACCATCAGGTGGGTGGTTAAAATGCTTCGGTGAGAAATCCATCCCTTTCACTAAAGCTTCCCAAGGCCACATAATTGTCGCTGCACTGCACAGCACACCGGTAGCACTACTAGGGCAAGCAAGTAGTATGTTATAGTTGCTCATTCGCAAACGATGCAAAATGTTTGCAAAATCTTTATCCCCGGATATCAGAAAAAAATGGGCAGGTGGGGGGTTCTGAGCAATCCAGTAGACAAGATCAGCCATAAATGATCGATCAGAGCTATTCTTTCCACCTACATTATGGCAATGAAGTGTATAAAAAGTATAAAACAACATTATTAGTAGAACAAGATGAAACTAGAGTATTTACATAAGCAAAACCATATTAAAAAAAATAAAGAAAATTGTAGTCAGCTTAATGATGCTTTGCGAGTATTGATCAGAAATGATAAGATTTGCTATAGAGAACTCCTAGCTTCAGCAATATCATCTAATATAGGGACATCCAACTGATCAATTGATATTGAACTCATCTATACTCTCTTGAACTTGACGGAACAGAACTGGTGTACAACCTAATATTGTATCTGTCCCAACTAATAAAAACAGAAGAAAATTTCACTTGCAAAGTTTTCTTTTATTGGATAAATTTTTTTCATTAACCATTTTTGGTATAGATAAAAAACAGCATCATCCCTACCCACAAACTTCTGTTAAGTACACATGCAAACTAGATGGTACCAAAATCAACAAAAACATCACTAAAATAGATTTATTTTTATTCATGATGCTTCTGTACTAAAAACAATGAACATACAAGTGCACAACCAATTGGCGCAGTAGCTATGATAATTATCCTCCTGGAATCAAATTCAACATGGAAAAGGTCATACCAATTAAGCACAAACAGGAAAATCTCTACTATATAGGCTGTATAGAAATGGTAGCAGTAAGTTAGAAAACTCAACAATATCATGGCATCATCGTTCATCATCCATTCTAAACAGAAGGATTATTTCATTCAAGTTAACACAAGCATAATTTCCATCCTTCTAAGCCTATCCCTGAGATTAAAATATCAAGTTCCTTGCGGAATTCAAGTGTGTAAATGGAAATTTTAGCAGTCAAACAATCTATGGATGAAAAATCAATCAGATATAGGGTTATCTCCATCTGAAGCAAACTAACATGGCAATGCATTTCGGATCATCACCCCAGCAACGTGGCATTGTCTGATGACATACACACAGAAAGCCTAAGCAATACACAAATCATAGGAGAGGCACTCAAATTCGTCTGCTACTACACCTATACAAAATGGGGCGAATGGTTCCTAGGAGACGTGTGAAACATCAGACGTGCACTGAGACCAACGGAATGGATGGATCGGGAAGAGGGGAGGAGGGCACGCAACTGCGTGGGACGTGGGAGATGGAGACGCCGGTGGCGGAGAGCGCCTCCTGCGCGGTGCGCGTGATCTGGAGGACGTCGCCGAAGGCGGTGATGGATAGCGGGCCGCGGATGCCGGCGGCGCGGAGGGCGGCGGTGACGCGCGGGGCGACGCGGCAAACGTTGACCCCGTTGGGGAGGTGGCAGTTCTCGAAGTCCCACCACACGGACACCTTCACCGCCCGGCACTCCTCCTCGTGCCGCTGCGGGCTCCCCCGCCTCTCGCCGCCGTACTTGGGGACGCCCCCCGCCGCCGAGCAGAGGCGGCGAGAGTGCCCGCCGCCGCCGCCACCGCCGCCTCCGTGGTGGGCGGCGAGGCGGCGGAGGAGGAGCTGGGACATGGCCCGCTTGGGAGGCTGGGATACGGATCGGCGCCGCCTCTCGTCTCGCCGGCGGAGGGCGGAGGGCGGAGGCGGTTGCGGTGTGTTGCAGGGTTTTGCGAGCTCACATAATAAAACCCCTTCTCTCCGGTCCGACGAATCATGCATGGCCCGAAATCGAACTACATGGTTGGGCCGAAGAGGCGCCGCAAGGACGTATCTGGGTCGGGCTTCATAATGTTGGGCCGAATTCATAATGTTGGTCTTCGTAAGCGAACAAGGGGACAGTGGCTCTGCCTTACCACAGACCAACTATCTTGCTGCCTTACCCTATCCTCTCACAGACCATCTTGCGTGGGTAGTCAAGATGAAGGCAAACATGCGCGCTCAAGAGATGTGGAGTGCAATTGAGCCGAAGAAAGTCGAGCAGGTGGAGGAGTCCAAGGATCAAACCGTCCTAGCAATCATCTTTGGTGCCGTAGGTGAGGACATCTTGATGTTGATTACAGATAAAGAGAGCCCGAAGGATACATGAGACACCTTGTGCATGATATTTCTTATTGATGATCATGTGCGGGAAGTCAGACTCAACTCCTTGCGATGGGAGTTCAAGAGCCTCGCATGGGGGAGAGCAACACCCTCGACGACTATGAGTGCAAGGAAACAAGTTTGGTGAACCAAATCCGAAGCCTAAGCGACAAACTGGAAGAGTCATACGTTGTTAAGAAGGTGTTGCGTTCCATCCTGAGAAGTACGCTCAACTTGCCGCAACAATTGAAGAATTTGGTGGCCTAAAGACCAAGTAGTTACAATAGGTCTTCAGTCCGTTGAACACTCATGAAGAGCGACTTCGTATGTACACACAACCTTAAGACCATGGACAACTATTGTTGATAAAGACAAAAGGCAATCAGGAAAATACATCTCATCCACCATGAAAACAACGTAATAAGTCAGGTATCCGTTGCTACAATTATTATGGTTATGAACATTTCGCAAAAGACGAAGTGTATGAGATTCAAGCGATGAATCGCCTGCACTATAATGATAAAAAAGGAAGAGGCCGGTGCCAAAGAATATATGTGCGAATTCCTTTTCTCTCTATGTGCTATTGATTCTCTGCGTGAGAATCAAACCCTATGTGGGTCATAATATCAGTTTATGTGAGAATCAGACCCTGTCTAGATTATAGTTTTTTCTTTGTGTGAGTTATGATCATTAGCGTGAATGTTCTATGTGAGCATCAGATGGAGGAAGAATGTCATTGTGGGTGATAAGTGAAGATCAAGGATATGAAGGCGTCTTCTACAAAGAAGTTGCTACTGTGAGAGCGTCCCCAGCAGCCTCCCCGTCAGTGCCCTCTATTGCTACTGATGTCGCGTTTTCTCCGCTTCTGCTTATTTCTTCTCTCTGCCTGTGTGCTTCCCCGCCGGTTTTGTTCAAAACAATTTGAAGTACAGGCTGAAGTACAGAGGCTGCAGGGGATGCTCTGAGTGGCCAGAAGCCATGGGTGATCCATCCGGTGTGTCCTACTATTTCAGATAGGTTTATATTTAAGATATATCAAGATAAAAAGGGATATTGTTAGATTTAATCTTGACATACATGTTTTGGACAAAAAAAACTGTGGCTAATTAATTTCTAGGATAAAAGGGGATATTGTTAGATTTAATCTTGACATTGTTTTGGACAAAAAATAACTGTGGCTAATTAATTTCTAGTACCATGTCGGTAGTACAGTGAATATGGTTAAATGAACTTCTCTGCTAAATAGGAACGACAAGTGCTAGAAGCCACTACAAGCTGAAGTTAATTAGCTAGTTCCCGCAAATGGGTCGGTTTGTAATCTATATAGGTCAGTTTAGACTTTAGTTAGAAATCTATAAATAGAGGATGGCATGTAACCTTGAGGGTACGAAATGTGAGATATATAGTAAGTTTGGTACCAAAAATATTATTGTGCTACTGAAATTCTGTAGTTTCATTGTGTGAGATCAAGTGTTTTAGCTCCTGGGCCAACAATCTTCACATACAGACACAGACCAGGCCGGTTAGCTCACTCGGGCTTAATTGTATTCTCAGGTGTTGGATTGGAAGAAAACCAAAGCTGGCCTTATTGTTGTGACAAACCACAAGGTGTTGCGCACAAATGAAATATGTCAAACTCAGTTAACACAATCAAAGTATCAACAACCCAATTAGGTCTGAATTATTACAGGCAGCCCAAGAAGCTACAAAGTGAGCTATTAAAAATTTGAAAGCAAAAGAAACGAGGATACAACACAGCAACTGCAGTAGCAGCTAATCAAGAGAAAACGGCTAAACATGGTTTTTTAGTGACTACAAGTTAACAAGACATCCACAACAAACAACATAACAGCGGCTCCAGCAACACATGAGGGGGCCCATCGGTTTGTCACACAATTGACAACCATGCTTAGGCACCCATGGTTTCATTCACAGGCCAGCTTGGTGTCAAAGCTACTCAGGCAGATTGCAAAGGCCTGGAAGGCCGACAGTGGGTACCGGTAGTCCATTGTGAACATGTCCTTTGCAACCTTACCGAATTGCAGTATCACTTTGTCATGCTCAGGTGGAATTGGTGCAGCAGGCTGAGATGGGGTTGGGGCTCCGGCAGCAGGCTGTGTTGCAGCAACAAGCTGGAAGTTCTTGACAGATGCAACAGTCACCCTGCCCTTAAAGTTGAGGCACCAGCACTGCAATTGCTCATGCCATCGTGGGGCCTTGTTACGAAGAACCAATGGCCTCTCCCTGCACTCATCATTGTCGCCCAATGCATGGCCTCCAATTCTGGGGCCGCCTATTGAGATGTCAGAGAATCGGGTGCTGCTAAAACGAATTGAATGTTCCATAATGGATGACTTGGAGAAGGAGATGCTGCCAAATGAATCATCAAGAGAGCGAGAAAGGACACTGTCCGGCTGGCATGGGACAGTGCCACCATTCTCAATAGATGAGGCAGGGATGGAGTGCATCACACAGTTCATCCGCCTAGGACCCCGCGTCCCCAAAACGTTCAGCTCGTATGAAACCTGCGCTATGCTGTAGGCGCTGGATGGTACCTTTGGTGAAACCTTCCTGGAGTAAAACCTACGGCTTGTTTTCCCCGACTGAGAAACATTGGTTGTGTTGCATGGAGGCTGGGTATCATATATTACAAACTTTGTACCGAGAAGATTTGACCTAAAAGTTCAATACGATTACAGTAAACATATTAGCAGCACATTGGTTTTCTAAAAAATAGATTATGTAACTTTCTAAACAAAGTTGCCCATGGTTTGATTTAGTACCTTAATTTTCCGATGTACATGTTGCTTGACCTAGATGTATTGTCAACATTCATAAATATTGTATATTCTGTACAGGTTGCACGGGAGTATCTTTTCGCTGATAGAAGGAACTTTCCACTTTCAACTAGCACAGCTGCAGAACATGTTTTATAATATATCATATACATGAAGAGATTAAATACTAGCAGGTAGGGTTGCAAGAGGAATATATGCTCAAAAGGATTAGTTCAATAAATCAGAACAGAAAATCATTGACAGTTGATAGCAGCACATCAGCACTCATTACTGGTAAATTGGTAATAGTGGTATGCGCACTGCATATGTCAGCCTCAGATGCTTGGAATAGAAGCCAAAACAGCTATGTTTAGTTCATTAGATTATAGCAAATTCAGTATTATATAGTTGGCTTACAGGACAGACATGAGGCATGAAAGAATCATCATCATCATCATACCCCAATGTTTCCAAGGAAACTACCGCAAAAGCAGGGTAGGGGGGTTGGTGTACGCAATCTTACCCTAAGATTAAAAATCACAGAGACATTGTTTCCATTTGACCCTTGGTGATGCTAGAGAACTCTCTAAAACTTCATGACAAATAAAAAGTATAGATAGTTTGATATGCCATTTTGCTTTAGCCCATAATAATCTAAAGCCAAAGAATAAAAGATCATTTGGCTCTATTTGATTAAAGATCATGAGGCATGAAAGAATAGTTCAGAGAATTAGAGGGTGAGCAACAGTGATTCACATAGAACAAGAAGCTTTTGAGTTTTGTCAACCTTATAATCATGCTAAAACATGCAGTAGTGTTCGCATGGTTGCCCAAATTTGACAGGTTCAGCCATGTCTTTTACTGAAGTTAATCAAACAGCAACTATTGTAATTGATACTGGATTCTACAACTTAAATTTTTTAAAATTTGTAACTACTTAAGAAAAACTGAGTACTCTACAAAAGAGTTACAAAGACAATGGTTCTCTAGACCTGTTCAATAATAGTCAAGAGTACCAGTCATGTTGAACAAGAAATAAAAGAAATTAGAAAAAATACGCAGACCAACAAACGCACAAATGATTGGCATGAATTAGAGTATAATAGTTTTGACCAAAACCTAAACAGAATTAAACATAATTGGATTAAATGATCAGCACACTAACTTCAATGTTCGCAGTAATAATTTATGCATGATTTTACTACAATACAAGTTCTATGCTATAGTTTGGTTGCAATTTTATAAGAAAGATAGTGGTGTACATCTTGCATCTTTTGAGTAATTGTTGAATGTTGATACAAGCTTGTCAGGAGAAATGATGCAATGTAATGAATAATGAATTACCTTAAGTAGTAAGTACCAAAAAAAAAGTAATCTTTAAGAACAGGCTTACCTGAGCTAAGGCACAGATATAAGTTGTAAGTTTGGGTAGATTTATTCCTTTTAATGAAGCACTGGATGGTTCCATCTCGGGGTCCAGGCTACATAAAAAATACAGACAACATTAGTATATTAATGAATAAATGAAATATGCTTCCACTGTCTTGTTCATGTTAAAAATACTAAAAACAAAATATATGTTATTGACTTTTAGCGCAGAAGGCTAAAAGGGACCATCACCTGCTTCAGGGAAACAGGAAAAGTGATCTTCCCAGAACACTCCAGATTCTTAACGATGTCTTTACACATCTCTCTCCACGTTCGGCAAACAGACGCACAAGCAACTACATGCTTCCTGGAAGGCCATGTTGCCTCACTGGCCTCCAATCTCTCAATCACATCTCGAAGCAATTCTGGGGGCAAATTAGCCCAGCAACTGCTCTGGACCACAGGGGCTGGGTCATGCAACTCATGGACAGCACTATGAGATTTTCCTCTGTGATGACCAATAAGTTTTGCCTCGAATCCTCTTCGAGACAAACTCCCAAAGCCATCCCTTACATCACGCACAATACTACGAAACGACATCTACTCCAAGCACAGTAAGTACAATTGTGCTGAAACAACAAATTTTCCTCCTATTGTCGTACACACAGCATCCCAAGTACTTTTCGTCAACATAAACTGAACATGAAGAACAGCCTGCAGAAAAAGAGAAAGCCTGATGTCAACCTTTGAAAATTCTCTTAGGAAAAGAACAGAGATTTGTGCTGATTCCCTATTTCCCATTCCCGACAACCAAAAAACAGATTTATCCAAATAAAAGCTTCCAAGGTAGTGTTATTGTATATATATTTAAATGGAACACAATTGCTAATCCTCCCACAAACCCATTCTTCCCAAGGCCCACGAACTCAACTCAACGTATTCCACACTGGCTACTTGGGTAGGCCTCAGGCTCATCCGGTCAATGATGTCATCCAATCAGGCCATGGGTAGCCAACTTCCAACCCTACCAATGTAACACGTAGCCAACTCCACTCATCTTTCCCAACCAGGAAGCGAAGGCGGCAGCTTAAAAATGGAGATTAGGAGATGCATGGCACCAACTTGAGCTCACGCAAGCAAGGAAGATCTGAGGTGGCGACGGCCGATGGCCGCACTGGTGCTGAGAAGGGGGGCCTGAGTAGAAACTAGAAAGGCATCAAAGCAGTAACATCCTCCCACAATCCTTTTTGTTGATTAGTGCATTCCACCTTCGGATTTACTTGGGTTCTTGGTTGGAGTGCACGGATGTGATAAGGAATCTGTATGTTTGGTACTGTAACTTGTATGCCAACTCTTTCCATAATTCCATGTCGATTAGACTGAGTTTGAACAAATATTTTTTGTGGCTTATTAAATTAATTCGATTAGCCAACACCCGTTGTGACCTTCTCTCTTCCTCCCCTGCCCAGCCATTGTTTCCTCCTCGCCTCAGCCTCATGAGGAGCAGCAGCCATGGCAAGCAGTGACTATGGTGGCAGCAGCGGTAGTGATGACGGTAAGGTAGGAACAACTGCCCCTCTCTCTTTCCTCCAGTTCCTCTCCCCCGATTCACTATTTTTTTGTCCAAACAGTATCACGAATCACCGCCGAATCTGATCGGTTTGAATCCTGATCTGATTTGCACAATCCAAATCAGGGTTCAAAGGTGTTTGCCTCTGATATTTTTAAATGAGATAGCCATCAAGTTTCTTTTCCAATCCAACTTCACAACAATAGTAGAGACTATAGAAAAAAAAGGAACAATGGCCACAATTTTAGGCCTGCAGGGCACAAACACATGGCATTTCGGTGTCCCTGCCGACTGCGGCACCATTATTTTGACCACTAAATCATAAGCCCAGCTACTTACAACCTAACAAGTAGTAGACAAACAAAATTCTAAAAACAAACCTTAAATACTGAATCGGTCACTACTAGCTGGGAAACAATCTAACGTTACTCCCAATACTATCAAAGCTAACAGAAAGGTGAAGCATAGCACTTGGCTCATTATCCTGGGGAAATTACTCAGAATCTCAGATTGAACTCATAGTCATGAAAGATGCATTTCCCCAACCTTCAACCGAAAACCTAATGTTCTAACTATACCAGCTAAAAATAAGCAATTACCATACAAATTGGGTCAGCAAGAAGGGGGGAAATCACATGTGTACCCGCACGTAAGGATTACAGGTCCGCATTGCCTCGCCTTCAACCGAAAACCACGAAGGCTAGACCCTACAAACTAGCTGAATACAGCCGCCTACGTCCTCTCCTCACACCCAAATCCCACCAAAATTACAGCTAAATCCGCCGCCTCCCCACCAAATCCCCACCAAAATTCAGCCCGGAAACAACGCCAGAAACGCATCGGCTCAGCCAAAGGCCCCTCCTTTCCGCGTCCGGCGAGCGCAGCCCCCTCTCCTATAGCACGCGAAACCACCCCCAGGCGTCGTCGAGGGGGTGAAAGGAGCACGGATCCGGGCGGCGCGTACCTCAGGCTGGAGCGAGCCGCCGCGGCGGGCGCGGGACCGGGGCTACGGGAGGCCGGCGGGGGCGGATTGCGGGGATGCCATTCGGATCGGAGCCGGAGGAGGGGGGAAAGGAATGGAAGAGGAGTGAGGAGAGGCGGAGGAGGAAGGAACAAGTGGTGGTGGTGGTGGGGTGGCTCGACATGTTCCGAGGGCCGAGGGGGACGCGGACGTCACATGCCCCCGCATAAAATTAACGCCTGGCTACCGGTAATTCTAATTGCAAGCTTTTCCCCAAGAAAAAAAAAGCTTTTCTAACACGTCTTTCGCACTTAAGAGGGGCAAAATTATCTTGAATTGTGTCGTATTGTCAAATGAATAAGTAATTTTGGACGCAACATTTTCCTAGACGAGCTATGTCCCACAAAGTCGCTGGGCGTCATGGTGACATCGCCGCAACTTGGCCGTAGTCGGTTTGCTAGGTAAGCAGCATGTCTAGGCAGTGCTCGACGGATGAAAACGCGGGACTGAGCAAATAAAACGGGCATGACATGCAATTAGGGTTTCCACCCAAATTGGTATCCTTCTCTGTCTTTCTTGGTTCCTCCTCACCGGTGCTCTACTTCTTCCTTCCCCTGCTCTCTTCCTTCCACGGCTTGTGCTCCTCCTCGGTTCCTCCTCCCGATGCTCGATGCTCCGACTCCTTCTTGCTGCCACAACTTCTTCTTGTGCTTCAACCCCTTTACCCATGACTTCAATTCATCTTGTCGTGCTTCAAACCCCCCCCCCCCCCCCCGGCTTCTTCCCTCCCTCGCTCTCTTGCTCAACCCCTCATCCCTAAGCTTGGTCCCTTGCTTCTTCCCTTCCCTTCTCTCTTCTTCCTACCCCTTAATCTAAACTTCATGACTTACGAATTTATTTGTATACATGTCTTCGAATAGTTGAAGTTGCTTGTATTTAGTTTGCGTGCCTAGCCCTCCCTGACCCTAGGCCCCTGCCTGCCACCCGCCTAGCGCCTAGGATAATCTTGTTGGGACATATTATCAAAGACGACGTACTTTTGGGCAAATAATCAAGGGCCTGTCAACTTTATCGTAATATTTTCTCTATTTTATAGTGATCGACTATAGTTTTTTATTTCAAAACGATACATCTCAACTGTGACAGGGCATCCAAATTGCTGATTGTTTGTTTTTCATGATTTCAATTTATCGTCTACAATAGTCTAAATCAAATTATAATACATGACTATGTTAAAAAAAATCTGTAGGATTTTATGATTTTAGGATGTGTTTGGTTGCTAGCCACGCCCTAAGCATGAGCGTCGCGCTTGAGGCTATGGTAGTGTATAGCGGCGTTTTTGTTTACCCTGCATCCTCGGTCCAACTCACTCGAGTTAACACTTTAGTTCCAACCAAAAGGTGTAAGTTTCAATCCTAGTTGTGACCGGTGGCACGATAGAAATATATTTTTTTTGTTTGATGTGAGGCACGATAGAAATATAAGTTTTGCGAAAAAATAAAGCGTTTATTATTCATGCAAATTGTTAATAAATCATTTTGAAAAGCTTTTAGATGTTCTTGGGAAGTTTGAGTTTTGTGAGATATTGAGTTTTTGCTTTGTACTACTCCCTCCGTTCCAAATTATAAGTCACTGTTGACTTTTAGACAAGACCTTTGACCATTCGTCTTATTCAAAAATTTAAATAAATATTATTTACTTTGTTGTGTTTTGTTTTATCATTATAGGTACTTTAAATATAACTAATGTTTTTACATGTTTGCACTAATTTTTTGAATAAGACGAATGGTCAAAGTTCATATCTAAAAGTCAACAGTGAGTTATAATTTGAAACGAAGGGAGTATATCGTAGGAGCATGTGATATGCTGACACCACAGTCACATACACGTGTACGTACGTCTCACACACTAAAAAGTCGCCGAGACCGGGGAGGCAAGCGCACGTTAAAATAAGATCGAACCGGGGAATCCTCGCGGCGGGCTGGTTCATGAATCATGAGCACTCAAGCTGTTGAGCGTGCAAATCGAAGGTAAAATAGTCTGGATTGACAAGACAGATTCTCGTAGCTGATGAGCATGGACTTGCTTCGACTAGCACGACTTTTCCTTTTGTGATCAGTACCATCGTGACAACTGATGAGTGCTATAGTTTCATCCAAAATATTTCCCCCCACTACATTGTTTTATGTTTACTTGGCAGATTAGTCCATGATCCATTTAAGCATAGCTTAAAAGGAGGGCATCAGCTTAAGGCCTGTTTGGCAACAAAGTTTCACAAAACTATGGTTTACCAAATGCATATCACAAAAACCATAGTTTTACCTAACCTCATTGAAAACCATGATTTGTCTCAAAACTAAGCACTGTTTGGCAACAAAGTTTACCATATGAATATCCACAGGACCAGAGAGAGAGATCGAGAGAGGAGAGCGCCGCCGCCGCCTCGTCGCGCCGGGTAGCGCCGCCGCCGCCGGGCAGAAGCGCCGCCATCGCCTCGTCACGGGCAGAGCGCCATCACGCTGCGCCGAAGGCAGAGCCGCGCCGCTCCATCTCTCTCTCTCTCATCCGGAGACTCCATCTCTGTCTCTCATCTGGAGTCTCTCTCTCAATGAATCTCTCTCTCTCTCATCTGGAGACTCTCTCTCTCTCAGTGAAGCCAGCGCGCGTGAGAATACTGTGAAAAAACAGAGGGTCAGACTAGAGTTTCCAAAACTCCAAAAATACCATGGTTTTGTCAATACCATGATTTCTAAAACTTCAAAAATACTTTACAGCCAAACACCCCATTGTATAAAATACCATTGTATAAAAAACCATGGTATTCTCCAAAACCATGATATTGCTTAGAAACTACAAAAATACTTTGTTGTCAAACAAGGCCTAAAGCATTCGACCAATCTCATAAAAAGGAGCTACAACATTCAAGTTTGCTTTTCATGAAGAAATGTATGTTTTTCTCTCCTTTTTTTTTGTGCGAGAGTTGAACAAGAAGACGCAATTCTAGACTGAATGTCAGCTCGTATTTCAAATCGCCCTATTTTTGATGAACCAGGGCTTGCTGTACACGGAGAGAGAGTATATACATGACAGAAATTAGCAGCATATACATTATACAGGCATAGGACGTTCTTGACCCTTGAGGCTTATGACGCAAATCAATCGCACTGTCGCAAACAATGTTGCAACAAAACAAATCCGAAGAGACACGCCAATACACCATAGGAATGATAAAACAAATTCTTGTGCATTGAGATGCCTGGTGAAGTTCATGATCGATCTTCTCGCAGTATATCACCCTAACATCAGAAGCCATCAGCAACCTGAAAGAACCAATAAGAATAAGCATATTTAAGGGAAAAGAACCCCAACAGTTTTACTAACTAATTCTATGATGTTAGATGGTAATAAAACTACGAATCATCACAGTTAGCAAGTAAGGTCAGCATGCGAAGTCACAACAGCGCTGAAAATAGACTTTAGATAGTGCGTGGGTACAAGTAAAGACCATAAATGTTCAGGTTCAGATCTATAACAAAACTCACCGGACCTCTAATACTTCACAACTCTATCAAGAGCTAAAATGCTCTTTGCGTTACTTTTTTTTAGCACACGTCTATATGTGCTATGCAACCATCTGCAACTTTATCTCAAAGAAAGGATGATTATTCGTCTTGTGTAACACTGCAACTTCTGGACAGTTCACTATGATATAGCCAGTAAAGTCCTACACAAATTCTTGCCAGCAAATTTGTTTCCTACTCTCCTTACAAGTTTATAAGGCACATTTCATCTTACACATAAATCAATTAGTCATTGAAAATGGCTACTAAATACTACTTTCAAAGCATATATGCAGGAAATACAAAATAAAGTTAGATATTTAGCAATGATATAGAGGAAACAGCACACTTATGTTGCATCAGAATATGACATAAGCACCATATTTATGGGCAAATCCATTCATAAAATGCGTCTTACAAGCTTATAAAGAAAAAAAGAACAGGCCTGATTAGGTGTCCCGCTATATCAGATTTATAACAAGTTCTACAGCTGCATAGGCCACCTTAAAATGTTCCAATAAAAAAATTAGGTTTCTGTTGATCAATCCTATATATGTATCTTGTAGCGTTTACATAGGTTTTAGTTGTAGTTGATAATTAGGCTTGTGTTGCTTTATCTGTCCTAATCAAGCCATATGCAACTCTAAGTATGCTCAAAAAGTACCATAACACCAACTACCAGCTGTGGACAGCTGGTCGAGTGTGCCCAAAGTAATCAATTTCATCTCGGTGCCGGCCAGAATATTCCATTCCATCACATAACAAGAAATGCATCATCCAACTAGCGAAATTCAGGCCAACTCTGGCCATTCCAGGCAGAATCGACATTAACATCGACTTCCGTACTGGCTAAAAATAGCAGTAATATCTCCTTCCAACCCAGCCCAAAAATTAAACTCCATAGGAATAGCTCAAATATTTAGATCTGAGAAGGCAAGAAATCAAGGAACCCAGAACACAAAAAGAACAACAGAGCCAACCACACAAGCTTGGGGCATTATCTAGTGAGAAATGATGCAACAGCAGGGAGGACAAGCTGGCAGACGGGCTTTGGCAAAGGCGGCCCTCCGTCTGTATTTTGTATGGCAGCAGCTTTGGCTGCTTGTCCTACTTATACTTGAAAGCTTGTTAATGTGACAATGTGTATTGCACACGAACCATAGTGTTTTGCAGGTGAAGACTCAAAAGCTTTGGCATGTTGGGCTGTTCCAACAAACCAATTTGCTATTCTTTTAGGAATTTAAAACTTGCTACTTATTAGGCAGTTTGGTGGCCAAGCTAACATGGTAATACATAAATACACCAGAACAGACCGGTACCAGAATGATCCACAAAAGACCCAAACCAGAATGACCTCCGGAATGGAATTGACAATTATGGCACAACCATCTCAGGCTCAGTGCACAGCTAATATTTATGGTACAGTAGTTTACCAGTAACTAATAGCTTTTCAAAACCAGGGATGCATAATTCACTCTTTTCAATTTTCATTAAACAGAACCAACAAGAGTCTATTGGTAACTAATAATGATATAATGTGCTCTATGAAGTGTTAGTGTGTGTCAATCGAATATACCCATGCAGCCTGGTCTGTGATTTCAGAGAATCAACTGGTACGTGGAATGTAATGCCAGACACACATTGGTTGTAGAATTAGGAGTGTAAATATGTCTAAGACAAGAAAGTGCGAAATCAAGTATATCTGCACTGTTCAATCTAGTCGGCAGTATAAATATATAATATTTCAACACACAGTATAAATATTGAACAGATGTCTACATGCTTCCAGCAATTCAAAGTTACGAACTATCGTGAGTTAGGGTCATAAAATATTGAAACAAGAAACTACTAAATTTTAATAGGAATACAAATTAATGTGAAAGTTCAAATAAATGAAACTGGTACATACTCCCTCCAGGTTCGTAATAGTTGATGTTTAATAGTTTTGCACCAAGTGCTGGAAAACTTGATGTTTAGCTGTTTTTTTCCTTACTTTTCCTCCTGGGAATCACCTACAATAGCTTCGCAATTATTCCTTTGTACAACACAAGCATCCATGCAAATTTTTGACTGCTTCTTTGTTATGGATGTGGCAGCTTCAGCGGCGGCAACAACGCACGGCGACACGGCGGCTGCTACTAGTCTACTACATGAGGATGTTGTGCAGCAACGCAAGTGATGGAGCTTCAAACTGACTAGATAATTATCTAGTCATGCATGCACAATGGTGGCGCGTTGCATGGATGCAGCACGGGGTCATTCTCATGGCTTATTTTTAAGCACGGCAATTAGTTGCATGGCTTATCCATAGCAACAATAATTAGTTTGTTTATTTTAATTTCATCGCTTAATTTCTGCAGTTTGTTATTAGCTCGAAAGTGTAAGGCTTAGCCTATATATGTACCCAATGATAATCAATGAAAGGACATGCGAGTTCAGATGCCAAAATTCGGTTCCCAGGCGGTGGCTCCGATCAACAGCCAATCCTAGGCGCTAGCCACGATAAACGGCTCGTCTCGCCACGTTACGGGTCGTATCTTGTTCTCGTTGCGTGTTCATATCGAGCACGTAACATTCTTGGGTTAACGGGCGAGAGAAAGTACAGTATTTCTCCCAGTAACAGATGAAATACGTGCTCCATCTGCCTATATGTATTGCTCAAAGAAGAACAAGCAGGAAGTTAGGTTGCATGCAAAAAAACATGCATTCAAAGTGAGATTCTAACCTCCGACCTGGTGACTTGCATTAATAGCTTCGACCACTAGACTAGACGATGGCACTAACTTCTTGAAGCGACCACCATTTAATATAGGTGAAATGGTAAGTAGACTTCCCTAATTAAACCCGTCTTGTATTGTAATTCTTGTTTAAAACGTCAACTATTATGGACCTGTAGTGAGTAGTATGTAAAACTAAAACATCACCCGAAATCAGTGTTTGGTTCATAGAAGATACTAACATACTATGTATATAGCTGCAAGCATTAGTATAGTTACTCCTCACATAATAAGCTCAACAAACTACTGACATACGCAATTTAAATTCTAATTGTACATTATTCAGGAACTCAACATATCTCAAGAATTCCATGGCTCCTAGAACATGCATGGTTGTTTCTATTTCATATAAAACGTTACAGCATTTATTGAGGGTTAAAATATTAAAATGAAACAAAGTGTTAATTCATTATCAGCAAGCAACTAGCAGTACAGCTATACCATATAATAGGTTTAGGAAAAGAAAGTTACTCAAATGATTAATATTCGGGGTAGTGATAATGCAGAGTTACTTATCACCTTACAACTCAGTCTTGATCAGCCAAATAAATCTGAAGAAAGACTGCCAATGCCTTTCAGCTTGATTTCCAGCTCTAACTCTTTGTGTCTGACTTCAAGCTCCAAACGTTTATTCTCAATCTTCATTTGTTCATTCTCCAAACTCATCCTTTCCAATTCTCTGTCCTTCTTTTTACTGGATCGTTCCCACTTGAAGCGTTGTTTTGCAAGCTCCAGTGCCTGAACTTCAATTTGCAGGCGCTGTTTCTCAAGTTCTGCAGATTGTGTAACCATGTCGTTTTGTGCCAAAGCCAAGTTGGTTCCATCTGAAAAGGCTTTGTTTATATCCAGTGTGACACCAAGTGGATCAGACCTCATGCTACAATCATGTGAGCTTGAAGAGTTTCCAAAACCTACATCCTCATGATCCGCCATATACCGCATCCTTTTATGTATGGGCAGGGTTCCCTTATTGCCGTGCATCGTGTGATGCTCCTCATCATTCTCCTCATAATCAGAGTCTGCACTTTGATCATCTCCATTGACATCTCCACCTGCTCCCCTCGGTTCATTTTCCTCTCTACACCTAAGAGCAAGCTGTAGTGAACGCTGAAGTGCAGGATCTTCAGGCAAGCTCACATTGTTGTTGTTATGGTAGGAGCACATCTCCTCATAGAACAAGTGCTTTGAGTTTAATATCTTCCTTGCATCCTCTTTCAATTTCTCAGAAAGATTATCCATGTGATCCAGAATTGCTGGATTCTCCACAACCTTGCAAGTTGTACCTCGACCAAGGATATCCGTAAGCCTTTTATATCTCTTATTAAGGTCATTGAATTTATCCTCACACTGTTGTGGTGACACGTTGCAGCCTCGCTCGCCCATGACCTTCGATATTGCCTTCCACTTGCCTTTCTTCTGCATCATTGTACAGCTCCTATTCCCACCTCCTAAATCAGCTCCCGAATCCGCATACGCCACGGCAGTAATTAAAAGCTTAACCATTGAATCCGTCCACTTCATCCTCTGCCACGCAGACCCCTTCTTTCCCTTGTCGCTTCGGCTACCAGTGGCATTGTCATTTGCACCATGCTCGTCATCGTCATTCGAGCAGTTCTTGGCACGATGACGGTGGTGGTGGTGATCAATCTTGCCATGATCTCCATATCGAATTTCCGACAATTGGTCGGAATCTGTAGCTTGGTTCATGGGCATGGAGAAATCGCCCAGCATCTGAGAGTGGCTGAACCCCTGGTTTGCAGAATTTGGAGCATGCATCTGCGCGGGCTTATGATGCAAACCCAAACCGCCATAAGGCTCCCCTTGCATCAAGTTTCTTCATGGTAGTAGTTTACCACCATTGGCGGATCCATCGCCCGGGCTCCCATGGATGTGCAAGGTGGGGATCCCCGGTACCTGCTGCTGTCTCCGGGGACCTTGAGGACGGCTTGATGGGGGGAGCGGGCGGCGTGGGGGCGGTGCCGGCGAGGGACGAGGGAGCCGCGGGGGAGGCCGGAGGCGGAACAAGGGAGACGGAGGGACGGATGCACCGGGAGGCGACGCAGGCGGAGGAGACGCGGGGAGGTCGAAGGCGGAGGCGGCGATGGTGGCAGCCGGATCCGGGAGTCGGGGCTAGCTGTCTAGCACTAGCACGGGGCGGCAGGCACAGCCAGAGCCATTGCCACTGTGGCAAAATAAGATTTGCATATGTGACGTAGAGGAAATTGACCTCATTGACACCCAATTCGACGGGCTTGTTTCAAATGACATTAAGTTCGATCGCTTTGACGCGTATGACACCGGGCACACCATTTTATGATCTCAGTGACATTTTGCATTTTTTCCCTAATTTACCATCGATTTTTCTATTTTCTATATGTGACTTGACCATATTGCCCTCATGTGGCCCACAAGTCAGTGAGAGAAGGCTGCCATGCTGGGTTGGGGGAGGCGGCGCCGGTGTTGGGGAAGGAGGCGACGGCGGCGCTGAGGTTGGCGGCAGCGGCGGCGCTAGGCTCGAGGCGGCGTTGAGCTCGTCGGCCACCGGAGTTGGAGAAGAAGGGAGGAGAAGGGATGCTAGTTGAAGAAGACGGGGCAAAATGGTCATTGCACTAGAGAAAAACAGTCTAAATCATAGGTAAAATCCGAAAAATAGGTAAAACGTCACTGAAGTCACAAATTAGAGTGCCCAGTGTCATACGCGTCAAGGCGAATGAACTTAATGCCATTTGGAACGAGGCCATCAAATTGGGTGTCAGTAAGATCAATCTCCCCAGCCGCAGTGCCGGTGCCACACTGCCGCTGTGCCGTATGATTTGCATATTTGCCGCTCAAATAGTTGCTTTGCAAAAATATGATCTGTCTTTCAATGACACGTGAAACCATCTATGTGTATAATAGTGAGAGGGTCTAATTTTAAAAAAGAACTCTAGGAACTTTTTTTAAAAAAAGTGGCGATATTGTCGTAGCGTTTCATTTCTTTTAAGTAGCATAATGCTCGGTGGAATTTGATAACAGGGTCCATCACTATAGAGAACCAGACAAAAACATCAAAAAGAGAAAATGGAAACAATCTGCTCTTTCATACTATGCATCATTAAAAAGAGCAAAGCATGACAAATAAAAAGGTGCTCTTTCATTCCTTAAGGCAGATTGTATCCATGATGAAATAAATACATAAGACTAAAATGGAATGAACAAATGATCAATCTAATCGGAATAAAGTTAAAGCAACCTCAAGGAAAGGTTAGGCCAGCCTCCACAACCAATGCATGCTCTAGTGCGGTGTTTCATAAAAACCAAGTCAGCAGAATATCTACACCACGAAAGTATGTATACAATGTTTTCCCTCTTCAATCAGAAATGTCAGAACTGCTTCGATTGTAGCCTTGATTCCTTGAATCACCAGTAGTCATTGCAAGAACATGACCCCGTCTTGAAGTGGTGGAACCGATTTAGATCCCTCACCACGAACTCTCTCTCCAAAATGCTGCTGATGAGTTTGAACGCATTGTGGCAATCACAGCAAATCCTCAAGTTCTTCATTACCCTGATGGTCATCCTCTTGGGGATAACCAACAAACCAAACCCCAATGCCAAGATCTCACTGTGCACTCCAACCATCACACCTTTCCCTTCCTCTCCATCCTCTTCATGAGCATCGAAGATTCTAGCATTACCTAGCTTCCCCTTGTAACCCTTCTCCCTCATCTTACCCTCTAGCTCATCTAGCAACATCATCACTTCACCTGCCCGTGCACCGGCAGGTGACACCATGCCAGCATAGAACACGTAGGGGATGTCCTTTATCTCGATCCAGCTGCATCCGGGATCCTTCCGTATGCCTAGTCTCCTCATGTTCGACCGAACAGCAGCGGCATTATCAGTCTGACCAGCTGAAGTGTATGCATTAGACATAACCACCAGTGCACCTGCTACATCTTGGTTGAACTCTGACACCTTCTGGCCAGCAATGGTTGCCAGGTTTAGGCGCTTGTGTGTCCTGCATGCTGACAGCAATGAACTCCACAGCATCAGGGCGTCCCTGCCTTCAACTCGTGCTTCGTAGGCCAGCTCGAATGCCTCCTCGAGCCGTCCTGCTCGGCCAAGTATGTCGACCGCACATGTGTAGTGGCTGGGGCATGGATCAATGCCGTACTTGCTTGCCATGGAGTGCAGGAGCTGTAGGCCGGTGTCAACGAGACCTGAATGGCTGCATGCGTGCATGACGCCAAGCAGAGTGACACTGTTTGGCTGCACACCTCGATCAACCATGTCATTGAACAAAGCGAGCACGCACCTCCCAAGACCATACTTTGCCGCTGCCACGATGATGGCGGTGCAGGGGATGACCGATGGCTGCTCGATCCTGTCAAAAACTTTCCTTGAGTACTCATAGCATCCGCACTTGGAGTACATGTCAACCAGTGCCACCGCAACCACGTCGTTGTGGTCATGCCCAAGCCGGAGAACCATGCCATGCACGCATTTGCCAGCTCCGAGCCGCCCAATACCAGCGCAAGCATTCACGACGCTTGACAGCATGAAGTGGTTGGGTGCCATGCCATCGCCATTGGTTTTGAACCTGGCAAAGAGCTGTATAGCCTCGTGCCCGAGCGCGTTCTGTGCGTACACAGACAGCATCGAGCCCCACGACACCACATTCCTGGCCGGCGCGGCCATGGCATCGAACACGGCGCGCGCGTCCTCGACGCCACCGGCCTTGCCGTACATGTCGACGAGCGCGGTGGCGACGAAGGGGTCACGGGCGTGCCCCGCAATCTCGGCGCGCGCATGCACCTGCCGCCCGAGCCCCGCGTCGGCGAGGCGCGCGCACGCGCTGGCGGCCGTCGAGAAGGTGAACGCGTTCGGCGGCACGCCGCCTTGACACATGGCGCGGAGGAGAGCAACGGCCGCGCGGGGTTGGCCGGCGCTGGCGTACCCTGACATGAGGGCCGTCCAGGAGACGACGTCCCGGTCAAGCATTCCATCGAACAGGTAGTGCGCGCTCGCCGTGGCACCGCAGCGGCAGTACCCGGCGAGGAGGTGGTTGGAGGAGGCGACAGCGGAGGCGGAGCCGAGCTTGAGGAGCTTGGCGTGGGTGGCGGCAACCGACGCGAGGTCGGAGGCGCCGCGCAGGAGGTTGATTAGCAGCGGCGTAAGCGTGGTTGCGGTGGAGCTCGCCGCCATGGAGACGGACTGTCATGGCCGTCACAACTGATAGCCAATATGGAAACCCTACGACTGACACCCAATGTGGAACAACCCTTGTTAGGATTTTAACTACCGTAAAATGATTTAGACCACGCGAGGGATGTAATATTTGGTTACACGGTTGGACACAAGCGCCGTGTCTGTGGAGCTCCTAACTATATGCGCTCCTCTCAATAGTATAAATATTACACACCTGGCTATTCGGGTCGCGGCCATAGGTAGGTCGCTGATCTTGTCCTCCCTAAGTTACGGGTATGTCATTATGACAGGTTACACGACAGTGCCCGTCTTTATATAAGTGACTAGGGTATAGAGAGTGGCTGCAACAAGTATCCTTCTTGTCGAGTCCACATAACCTATGTGTAGTTTATACCCATATTCGACACTAACTTTGACAAAAAAAAATGAATTTTATTTTGTTGCACTAGCTTGCTTGCAATATTTCAAGATCAATATAGTATAAATGAATAATGCAAACACTATTCTTGTTATGGGCAACCATTGGGCTATCACGTAGTTAAATAATGCAGATTCTGGTTGTGGCATGTTTTCTCCTTCTAAACATTAGCATTAAGTTTGCATAACTAATGTATTTTTTCTTAAAAATATCCTTCGCAATATTAGTTTTACTTTAAATTAAAAATTATAAAAACATTAGTTACAATTTCATCTCATAAACCTTTTGGACACCAAAACTTAATTACTTAAGGAATTTAGTAATTCAACATAGTACTTAGATATACTTTCTTTTCATTTTAGTTTAAGCTTGGCATAAAATGCTATACAATTTGACTATCACAGTTTAACTTTTCTATTATGAAGAACTCTTAAAAAAAGTAAATTAAACAGGCCAACTTTAAGAATCAAATTCAGAAACTTATCGAAGTTCAGTTTATTAATTCATTCAACTTGGTCACTCTAAACAACATAATAAATATTGGCTTTTGATTTCTATCTATGACACATTGATGTAATGTAATAAAATTTTGATATTATAAAAGTCGTTATAAAAAAAATTCTATCTACTATGTACCAAAATCTAAATTTAATTCATGCGAAAATTCTAGGTCTGAAACAGGTGCCTTGCTCTATAGTCTTCGCAGTCCTTTGACTAGGTCCTGTTCTTGTTTGCTGATAACATTTACCTAAAGAAATTTTTGAGCCTCTCAATAGTTTAGGGCGTGCTGTTTGGCTTATTTTTAAAAAATTCCTTACGTGTGCTCAAAACAAAGAAAATCTAAATATCAATATGTCGTTTTAAAAACCGAAGATCTCCTTCTACTATTAAAATGCCTCTAGTGGTGTGTAACTAATGGTTGGCATCGTACTTAAGCCAGGGCGGACGCAGCTAAAAATAATAGGAGAGGCTGACAATAAAGGAAAAAAATTGTACTGAAGCCCCTCCTTCCCTTCTATTTTAATTAAAAATTATAATTGGGTCTAAGGTGGGGCTCCATTATCATATACAGTGTAGGTGATACTAGAGCCCCACCTGACCAACCGCTAAATCCGCCCCTGTACTTTAGTAAAATTATCTGATGTAACAAATCTATAAAATCACTCACCCTTCTCGTCCGTTTAAAAAATTCATTTTATCTAGTTTACTAAAAAAATAACCACAAGTCCATTCATTCTACTAAATTGATCTCAACCATTAAAATTACCCACCACGAGGTAAAAAAAACATTTTATCCATTGAAAATACCAACCAGGCCATCAGATCAATAGACATACACTGAGAAGACAGTCATGCGGTCGCTCGCGACACATCATGCTGTGTGAAAGACAAAGACATATGTCCCACTCTATCCTAGTTCGATGATGGAACTTGAATTCTCTAGTAACAAAGCATAGACAATAGTAAGCATAGAAGCTTAACCAAATAAGCCTAAAAACATGCCAGGTCCTACTGCAATATTTTTACAAGCCAGACACTTCATTTTTTAAAACAAAATTTGAAGCATCTTCATAATGGTTTATGCTTACTTAGGGGCTATTTGGTTGGAGGTCTAACTGAGCCATAACTAAGGTTAGGCTTGCCACATATGCTTAGGCAGTTGTTTGGTTGTTTACGTATGTTAGGCTCGCCACAAGTCTTGCCACAACGGCAGTTCACTCGCTAGCAAAAAAAATCGCCAAATGTGTGGCGGTGTTTTCCAACGCCACACTTGCCTTACCAGCCTCATCCTCCCACTGCTCCAGCTTGACCCCCTCACTGCCTAGGGTTTTTTCATCATCAGGCGGCACCGGCGGCAGGCGGCGGGTGACACAGACGGGCCACACGGCGGCGGCGGCTTGCTGAGTGGTCTTGTGGCGCTTGCCCTGAGTGGGCGACGGCGGCGGCTTCGCCCGAGGGGCCCTGTGACGGCGGTTGAGCCAGAGGGGGCGCGTGGTGAGGGCGGTGCCAAGGGAGCAGGGCGGCACGCCGGCGGCCGAGTGACCTCAATCTGAAGGGTAGGGCATCGATCTGCTAGCTAGGAACTCGATATGCTAGAAGGTAAAGGCCGATCTACTCAAATCCCCTTATTTTGGTGCAGATTTCTTAAGGTATGATAATGCTAGGTAGTTGATGATGTTCAAATTTAAAGAGTAGACATGGTATGATTTTTTCTATATGCTGCAGTGAGGTAATGCTATGTATTTGATGATGTTTTGATATGGTATGCTTTTGCAATTCTTATCCATATGTTGCAGTGAGATAAAGCTAGTTCATCTATATGTTGTTTATATGTTGCTGCGATTGTATCTGATAATCTGATATGTCTTTACATTTTAATGTGTTCCTAGATGGGTGCAAAGAAAATTTTCACCGAGTACTACACTAGCTATTGCAATTACTTGCAGAGGAGAAGGGCAATTATCACCATTGCAATATGTCTATCTTTATTTTTGATATAAGCTCCAGCTAAACAAGAGGAGACATATCACATATTCTATGTTGGCTAGAGATGTGTTGAGGGAAGCACGTTTGAACCGTTTGTACAATGGCACCGAAGTTTACTGTCTTAGCGAGTTGCGAATGTGAAATTTTGTTTTTCATAGGCTCTGCTCTCATCTTAGGAACCGTGGAATGCTAGTGGATACACTGCATGTCACGATAGAAGAATAAGTTGCTATTTTCATACATGTTATTAGGAACAAATGGACAAACCAATCAATTGATTTTGAGTTTTACCATTCTGGAGAAACACTTCATAGATACTTTCATGTTGTATTAGATGCTCTATGTACCATGTCACATGAACTTATTATCTTGAGAACCACCGAAACACATGCAAAGATAACTAGTCCAGCCAGATTTCACCCATATTTTGAGGTAATTTCAAACCATAATATTTTGATGATAGTGTATCCCAATGTGAATATAATAACACCAACAATATGTCTTCCCATCTCGTAGAGATGCATAGGAGTTTTGGATGGTACACATATACCAGCAGCGGTTTCTATCCATATGCATGATAGGTTTAGGGTTAGGAAACTTGTTTCTACACAAAATGTGCTAGCTGCCGTCGACTTTAACCTAAGGTTTACTTATGTCTTAGCTGACTGGGGAGGATCAGCACATGATTCCTATGTGCTTCAAGATGCACTATAATGACCAACGGGGTTAAAAATACCTAAAGGTATTATTACTACGCATTCCTCGTATGGAATTAATGATTCTTGCCATCCTTAGGTACTTATCATTTGCTCATCATGTAGGCCACTACTACCTGGCTGATGCCGGATATGCAACAAGGACTGCTATTTTACCCCCATACCGTGGGGTTCGATACCATCTTAAGGAGTTTAAAGGAGCTAGAGAGCCTGAAAACCCTAAATAATTGTTTAACCACCGACATTCTTTCCTTAGAACAACTGCCGAAATGGCATTTGGCACATATAAGAACAGATTTAATATAATGGGCAGCCAACCTTTTTTCCCTCTAAAAACACATGTGAAGATAGTTATTACTTGTTGCACATTGCACAACTTCATCATAGAGGATGGCCCTGATGAGTATGTGTATGATGATCTCACTTGGTACCAGCATCTTCCAAGAAGCAACTGTACACATGTCGACGTGCAACGGGACAACCAAATATGTGCTAACAAAAGGGATGCATTAGCACAGCAAATGTGGGATGACAACATAGCTCAAGCATCAATGGATGAGTAGACATCCATTAATCCATTTATCTAATTGATGAATAGACATCCATTTATCCAATGTTGTGAACTCATAACTCTTTTTTTCCTACTATGTATGAATGATATGTGTGCTGCCATATTCTTTTCCTACTATGATATGTGTGTTATGGATGCTATATTCTTTTATATTTGCTATGGATAGAGATGGAAAAAGGCAAGGAGAAGGTTGATAGTGATGGGCCTTCTCGGGAGAGGACCATCAGTTGGGATGATGGTCAGATCAAGTTTATTATTGATTGGTTCATAGATTTTTCTAAAGAACAACATACAGGTTTCAAAATCAAGAAGCAACACCATCTTAAGTGTGCGTAAGCACTAAACAAACAATTTAGTATGGAGGTAACTGTAGTGCAGGTCGACCGCCATTTCAGACACTACAAAGAAAATTGGACGTATGTCTCCATGGCTTTAAGAAAGAGTGGCAATGCATTTGACCCAATTAGGTGCCTTGTCACAATATCAGAATCAAAGAAGGATACCTTAACAATATGTTTTTTATTATACAATAATTTTAACATACTTTTGCATGTATGGACAAATATTGATGCCTTTGTTTCATGGAATGTAGGATAGGGCCAGACGTCTCTTTTCTAAACCAACCAAGTTCTTTCACAAGATGCAAGAATTATTCACAGGCATTAATGCGGATGGCTCTCTAGGCATGGATGCATCAAACTACATGGATGTAAAGGATGAGAGATGATGTTTCGCGGGGTGATGATGATATGTCCTCTTATGCTGCACCTGAGGATAATATTGGGGATGACTCAGACACTTTAACATCTCCTTTAGGTGCTGCATATAGCAAGTCACCTGGTGTGGACAACAGCTCTTCTAGTTCTGGTGTAAAGCGCAAAAGAGGCGTCAAGTCACCGAAAAAGAAGGCATCAAAACCCAAGAGCCGCATGACGAAGGCAAGTGATGAAATCAGTGCTACTTTGAAGGTTTTGACGGAATCACTTGCTGCAACTGTGCCTCCACCAATGCCTAACCTCGCTGACCCACATGAGGCATTGTGGAAGAAGATAGAAACCTTGACAATAACGACATAACACAAGCTCATGGTAGGTATGTTCCTCTCACGCAATGAGAATAAGGGCCTGCATGGTTTCTTAAGCAGTGCAAGTGACACAACCTTGGAAACCTGGGTTTATAGGTTCTTAAGTCAAAGTAATATGTGATGGATGACAAAAAATGATCTTTTGACTGTATGTGTGACGGTGATAGCTGCACTGGTATTTTATTTGTGTCAATGAAGTATATGGACTTGATTTTATGTTCATACTTAATGGACTTTCATTTAAGTTAAGTGTTATATTATGTAATAGACTTGTATGTATGTTAATGGTTAATGGCATATAATGGACTTCTCTTTATATCATGGACATGTTAATGGTTAATTCCATGTAATAGACTTCTCTTTATGTCATGGACTGTAATGGACTCTTGTTATGTTAATGTTTATGGTATGTTTAATGGACTCTTATAGATAGTAATGAACTCCTGGTTATATTATGAAGGAAAAAGTCCATTTTAGGTACCCAAACTATCACGAAGGTCTAACAAACCAGCTAAACTATGATTTGGTCTACTCCCCCCCTCTCCCCCCCCAAACTTTCAAAACCGGCTCAAAACACAACACAATCTGGTTTTGCTCGGTGGTTTTGCTGATGTGGCGCCACGTAAGGGTGGTTTTGCTGATTTGGTAGCCACGTAAAGGTGGTTTTGTTGATTTGGCGGCCACATATTTCTTTTAAGGGTAAATTACAGGACAGAATACGGGAAATACGCAAGAAATAAGGGTATGACAGGTGGGTCCCACCTTTCGGTCTCTCCCAACTGCTGCTTCTTCCTCTCCTCTCTCTCTCTCTCTTCGGCCAAGGCAGGGAAGGAGCGGCAGGGCTTGGCCGGACCACGCCGGCGGCGTCGCGGGACCGCGGCGGCGCGACGAACGCCATGGCGGCGGAGGCAGGGGGCGCGGCGCCGAGCTGCGGCCGCGCGGCGGCCTGCAACGGGTGGAGGGGCGTCGCGGGGTAGGGGAGGTGCTAGAGGAAGGAGGAGAGGGCTCCAATTCCTCCCGAGCCGCCGCTACCCTGGCCCTCGAGCTCAGCCCCGAGTTGACCCGCCGCCTAGCGGCGCCGCGCCACCGCCGCCGCCGCCCCCACTGGAGACACCGCTGCCGCTCTCCCCTGCCCTCACCGGAGTGGCCGAGCCACGCGCTGCCCCTCGCCCCGCTGCCCCCAGAGCGCCGCCGCGCTAGAGCGGTGCCGTATCGGAGCGCTGCTCGTCGCCATAGTCGCGCCGCCGCCAAAGAACCCTATTGCGCCGCCTCGTCGAAGCCGTTGCCGCCGTGTTTTCCATCACCGCAGCGCCACGCCACCTCCGAAGCGCCGCCCCTCACAGCGGCCGCGATGTTGCCGCACCCCGCCGCACCGGAGCCGCCCACTGCCCCCACCCCTGCCCCATGGAGAGAGAGAGAATGGAGAGAGAGAGAGAGGAGAGATAAAAGAAAAGGGAAAAGAAAAAAGGAAAGAAATTGAAAGAAATACGTGGCCACCAAATCAGCAAAACCACCGTCACGTGGCCGCCAAATCAGCAAAACCATCCTTACGCGGCGCCACATCAGCAAAACCAAATTGTTATGTGTTTTGAGCCGGTTTTGAAAGTTCAGAGGGGAAGTAGACCAAATCATAGTTTAGGTGGTTTGTTGAACCTTCGTGATAGTTTGGGTACCTAAAATGGACTTTTTCCTATTATGAATGGCTTTGGTATGTAGATGGACTTGTAGTTATGTTAAAGGCTAATGGCACCATGTTGGTTTATGGGATAATGTTTAATTGTTGGTCATGTGAAAATTGATGGCATCATTCATTTGTAAACATTTCTACAAGTATTTGATGATATGTGAATACTCTAAAGTCCATACAATGTTCAGTTTTCAAAATGTGTAGCAATCCACCAAACACCTGCCACCACTTGTTAGTCCTGCCTAAACTGAGGCATAGTCACAATCCAAACAGCCGCCACAGAATTCTTAGGCGAGCCTGACCTTAGGTGTGGCAGGCTGACAGCAAACCAAACAACAGCTAAGTTTAGACAGCTTAGTCATGCCACAACTGTGGCAAGTTGCTAACCTTAGCCTAGCAATATTAGGCGACAACCAAACAGACCCTTAGTCAAAAAAACTAATTTGATTTTTTAATCATTTTTATTGTCATGAAGTCACTTCTAAAAGCTCTTAAAAATGACTTAAAATTGAGAAAGTATATTTAAAAACCTCTCAAAATCCAATATACTTAAAATTACTTAAAGTATATTTAAAAATAACTTAAAATTGAGTAACATTCAAGTCATCCAGCTTATTTCATTCAGCTAAGCGTCATCCATCTTATTTCATTTAGCTGAGCCATCATTCTGGACATGATATTGCTGTTGAAGCTTTCAAAAAAAAAAAAAAATTAAATCATGTTTCGAGTAGCTTGGTTTAGGCTTCTTGGCCAGTTGAATGGTCGTTTACGTTTTGTAGCCACTCTCTTTTTTATCACGAAGCCACCTCCAAAAGGTTAGTAAAAAAATATAAACCTTTTTTAAAAAACTTTAAACCGCTTCTGACAGCTCTAAAACTTCAAGTCCAACGAGCTTGCCTGCACCATCGCCGTAAGCTCTAGGCATCCAATACCAATATTTCAGTCACTCAGCAATTCAGCCCAGCCCAGCTCACAAATCACACAGCTAGATTAAAAATGCAGCAAACACTTGCAGCAGGCCCAGTCTGGGAGACTTGGAATTGTGTCGGACAGAAGCCTCTTTCCATTTTGAAACCTTCTGGAAAAAGGCAAACGGTGTCACTTTCATTAGCGAAACACCACACAACGTCCATGGTCAGGAAAAAGCCAAGCCAAACATTTGGGAATCAAACAAGACATGTATAGGATTCATCCATAACTTCCAGTCTAGCTTCAACTAATCCATCTATCCATACTTACTGCTTGTGCTGTGTTGTGCAACTGCAGGCCAACAAGGACCACCCAATCTCAAAACCAATACTATCGTCTGCACACAGAAAGGTCAAAAAAAAAGGGAAAAACCCTAAAAATAGAACCGAAAAACAGGTAACAACAAGAACTGGAAAACGAAAAGCACAAAGCAGATCCAAAGCTACACATCTGAACAATTAAAGTCACTGATCAAAGGCCACATGAAGCAATCAATGGTTGCACATGAAAAGTTACAAGCAAACAATGGCCCCTCCCACCCACAAAGCAACACCCCATGTTCTCCAAGTACAGGGCCATGTTCCTGCCTTTGATGCATTCAGCAATCAGTCGGGCCAACAAGGCAACATGGCATGTTTTCAGTACTAGATGAACCAAAGCAGCAGAATATTTGAATCAGTTCTTGCATTGATCACGACAGCTAATAGCCTAAGGGCAGATCAACTAATAATGGAATCATTACAATGTTTGGACATTTGCTCAAAAGACAGAAAAAGTATTTGTCCACCAAAGAAAATGTTCTTCAGGAGACATAGACATCATCAATCAGGACATCAGTATGTTTACCTCAGGACAAAATTTGAATAGAAATCATAAAAACAAACTGGTAATGTAGCGGATTACATATCTCAGAGGTGAATATACAAGAGAAATGATACTGAGAATCACACGAAAACTCTTACACAAGAGTGTAGTATATAGTTCAATACTTTTTAACACTAGCATCAAGCTTGGCACAAAAATAAACCGCAACATGCAATATATGATTCAGCACGGGTCAAATATAGCAGCCACGGAACACATTAAAACTCTAGAAGGTACACGATTTTTTTATCCAATAAACAAGTCCGCGATACAGCTCAAGGAGCCCCAGCAATCTCAAACATAGCAGCTTACATGGCATGAACTTGAGAAAACAGCCAGAATAGAGTATAACGACCAAGAATCCAGAGCTTAGAAGCACTTCCGGTGAACAATCGCTGGACCTGACTCATCATACTCACCCTTCGAGATCCACATCTGTTGCAAAAAAAACAACAGAATGCAATGTTAGTAGATGAATGGAAATAAGTACATCGACTGTATAGTGAAGTTGATATCTGAGCAACAGAAACGTGTATTCACCTGCTGGAAGGTACTAAGGGAGGCGAGGATGGACCCTCCAATCCAAACACTGTATTTCCGTTCAGGCGGTGCCACCACCTTGATTTTCATGCTGCTTGGTGCAAGGGCAGTAATCTCCTTGCTCATACGATCAGCAATACCAGGGAACATGGTTGAGCCACCACTGAGCACAATGTTACCATAAAGGTCCTTCCTGATATCCACATCACACTTCATGATAGAATTGTAGGTGGTCTCGTGGATTCCAGCAGCTTCCATACCAATAAAAGATGGCTGGAAAAGGACCTCAGGACAACGGAACCTCTCTGCCCCAATGGTGATCACCTGCCCATCAGGCAGTTCATAGCTCTTCTCGACAGAGGAGCTGCTCTTGGCAGTTTCCAGCTCCTGCTCATAGTCAAGTGCCACATAGGCAAGCTTCTCCTTGATGTCCCTTACAATTTCCCGCTCAGCAGTGGTGGTGAAGGAGTAACCTCTCTCCGTAAGAATCTTCATCAGGCAGTCAGTGAGGTCACGCCCAGCAAGGTCGAGACGAAGGATGGCATGCGGAAGAGCATACCCTTCATAGATTGGCACAGTATGGCTGACACCATCACCAGAATCCAACACAATACCTGCAACAAAAACATTTTCCCCTGGCTCAGATGGAGGGCAAAGGCTTCATTGTGAAATGTGAGATGAGGTTCAATGCAAATAGATAATCACCTGTTGTGCGTCCACTAGCGTAGAGGGAAAGCACGGCCTGGATGGCAACATACATGGCTGGAACATTGAAGGTCTCAAACATGATTTGGGTCATCTTCTCCCTGTTAGCCTTGGGGTTCAATGGGGCCTCAGTCAGCAGCACAGGGTGCTCCTCAGGTGCGACACGGAGCTCATTGTAGAATGTGTGGTGCCAAATCTTCTCCATGTCATCCCAGTTGCTGACGATACCATGCTCGATTGGGTACTTCAAGGTGAGGATACCCCTCTTGGACTGGGCCTCGTCACCAACATAGGCATCTTTCTGACCCATCCCCACCATGACGCCTGTGTGGCGCGGGCGCCCAACGATACTTGGGAACACAGCCCTTGGGGCGTCATCCCCAGCAAAACCGGCCTGTGGAAGATACAGAGCACTTCTACAGTTAGTACCATGAGGTTCAGACTAATAATTTACACGAACTGATCGAAAGGAACAATACAAACCTTGACCATGCCGGTGCCATTGTCGCAGACAAGGGGCTGGATGTCCTCGCCGTCAGCCATTTGATTAGGAGATCTATCATTTGTCCAGTGAGGCAACAATGTTAGCACTCCATTTGTGTGTTCTTAAGTTGTAACTGAGCAAATTTTATGCGATTTGTCTAAACGCAATGACTTAACTCTTAAGCCTACACATCATGACTTACGACTAATTACTCAGAAAGAAAAATTGATGAACAAATCATGTACGTCACACATGAACATCACATACCTATGCCCATTCCTTGGCCGTTTTATTCTAGCAAAGCAAAATCTAAACGCCCTGACTACGATCCATGACCTTTTAACTTGTAAGCTCCGTGTGCAGGAGAAATGGCGAGATCAAGAACAGAAAAATGCGTGTCGAGAGTCGCTCAAGGGGCTAAAAAAATTCGAACTTTCCGGTCACCAATCAGATCTACCGAGCCCAAGAACTGGATCTACGGTTCTTGGCAACTCCCAGGCCCAGCAACGAGCAAATCAAACCGGAGTCAACCGGCACACTCCCATGGACAAAATCAGCACCAAGAATCCAGAAAAAGAACGGCGCGGGCAGATGCAGAGAGGCCTTGGGTTGCCTGGTAGCGCTTACCCGGGATCTAGGGGGACCTGCCTGCCTTGAGCTCTCCCACCGTGGCAGGCGGAAGCTAAGCGAAGCGGAGGAGGAGGAGGAGGAGGCGGCGGCGGCGGCGGTGGCGACCAAGGCGGAGACAGGAGAGCCGAGGGCTGCGCTTCGCCTCGTGACCTCTTTTATATGCACATCTTTTTCTCAGCTCGCTTTTTTTTTTCTTCTTTTTGCTTTTCTTGAAAAAGAAAGAAGGGGAAAGAAAAATCAGCCCTCCTGAAAAATGGAAACAGAGGAATCATGGGTCCAGCAATATCTTGCAAGACCTTCCTCTCTTTTTCATTTTTAATGCTTATTTGAGCAGAGTTTTGAAATTACAAAGAAATAGCTTTGCTTTGAAATGGCAGCATTTTATATGGATTTTTTCACAAAAAATGAAGAGTGTGTGGTCTGGTTTTTCCTTTTCTTTTGGATTTTTTTTCCAGATACTTATATGCAAGATATTGTTGGGCCGATCAGAACCAAATGTTTTCATTTTGAAATGAAAATAAAAGGGTTCATGGGCCAACCAAAATAATTGAAAAGGGGCCATGATGCTATCTCATGGCCAGCTATTAATATTAATAATCTCCTGCAAGGCAAATAATTTGCCGAGACTCAGCTGTGACTGTGAGACTCTGCGACGTTATGGCCATGAAATGGTGATACCATTTGCGCATTAGTCCATCCCAATTTCGCAAAACGGCCACGTTAGCATCAACTTGCCATTTCCGACCAATATAGGGGGCAAAATGGAAGTAGTATTTCTTTGTTCCAAACAGAGTCCAAAATGCACAATTAACTCCTTCCGCAAAAAATATAAGTGGTCCAAGACCAGAGGAAAGTAAGAGCGAAATAATGAGATCATTTTTTAGAAAAAAGAAAAGAAAAGAAAAGAAAAGGAGGAGAGCCTGAGGCTGGAATGAACTGGCGGTGGATAGAGAACGCGCGCCGTACGATGTGCGACGTGGAGGGCCTGCAGCCGTCAGATCGACCAAACGTGGGCCCGAGCAGAGTCGTGCGTGCGTGCACGCGCAACGGTCCAGCTGCCTTCTTTGCTGGATGCTGCTTGGGCCTGGGCCTTCCAGTTGGCCCAGCTCACCAAATAATTAAAAAAAAACATCTTTCTTTTTCCCTCTAAAAAAGCTGCTCGTTTCTTTTCTCTCTTATTGCCCTATTGGCTTGTATCCAGCTTGTTCCTCTCTCTCTCTAAAAAAAAAGAAAAGAAGAAATCAAATCCAGCTTGTCCCTGGATCTTAGCCAGCTCGGAGCCTTTGAAGTATCCGATTAATTATTCCGGCAGCTGGTCGGTATGGTTTGAGATACTGATAATTATTTGCAGTAAGTCTTTTGCACGATAAGCTCGAAATCCTCCGTTCAACTAACATTACCTCTAGCATATCTGCCTATGTTTATTTTTCTACGGTAAAAAAAAAAAAAACAAACTCAAGTCAAATAAGATTGTTTGGACTCTCCAAACTGTTTTAAAGAGTTCTTGATGTTAAGTTTATAAACAAATCACATCAACATTGTAGAGTAAGAGCATGGACATGCGGCTCGTATCAAGGGCTGCATCAACTGCTGACGCCCGCTCGCGCGCTGTTGCAGCTTGCTGTGTTTGATTTTTTTTGCGAGCATGTACTGTAGTTACGATACAATGTCGAGCCTGATGTTCATGCTCTAATAGGAATCTCAACAGCAATGCCTCCCTCTTTATGGATCTTCATATCCAAATAGGGAAGACGTTACTAGTAGGAGTTCGGTAGTAGGGATGTTGAAGGGGTGGAGAGGCTCAACACTAGTGAAGCCAACAACATCACCAATCCGGCATCTTTTTTGACGATTGATACAGAGGTTTGGCCTTAGTTGAAAACTCCATCCTCTGTCGTGGAGCTGGCCGAGGAAGATGGGGCGATGCTTGTGCCAATGTGAGGAGATCATGTAGTATAAGCTTTTAGTTTTTTTTTTGTATATCCTCTTTAAGGATGTTGCTGTAATTTTCTGTTTTGCCCCGTAAGGTGGAAATGGTTCAAAGCCAATCTTTTTTAAAAAAGAAAATTATTGTGACAATCTGGGTTGGCTTTAATTACGCACACGTGCACATGGCAGAAGCACCCGACCCTAGGCACAGCAGCAGGTGAAGGCCCCCACAGTGTCGGGGTCGATCATTAGGCTCCACTAATCCAGGGTTAGCACAGCATCCGACGCACCGCTGTTATCATTATCTTTGAACCCTTTTATTTGGTACTTACGTCGATGGGATCGGATCGGAGGCACATTGCGTCACGTGCATGCACGAAGGGAAGAAAGGCTTTGCTCTCTCTTCTTCTTCTTCTTCTTCTTCTTCATGAGTTCATCCATCATATATAGCCTCGAGAGAGATCTGGATGGTGAAATCAAGCTGCCAACCGCCATGGTGCTGCTGTCTCCATGATTAATTAGTGATTGTGCTGTGTGCATGCCCATTTCGGACTCGTGCTCTTGTCATCTTTGCACTGCGTTGCATGTACGGTGATTTTAGAAATAGTTTTTTCACCGGTATATTGAGTGGTAATTTGTATACATATCACTCTAGAGTTGCGATACCACATAAAAGATATCACATAAATTCCACCACACAAAGTCAGGATAAATTTAGATGCCATTATAAAATCAGGTTGCTTGCAAATATACTCATTTCGACCTTGCAAATATGACACTACAAGATGTTATCCTCCCCCCTCCCAAATACCCATTTTTATTTCCTCCCTCCCACCTCTCTCGGACTTTCCCTTCAATTCTTCACATCGCCTGGCCCCCTCCCATCTCTTTCCCTCCCCTCCATCATCGGTTAGCCCCCCTCCCTATTGTCGACGCCGCACCTTCCTCTCCTCTCTCTCCTCCTTGTCCTTTGTCAACGAAAGCGCCACGTCTCCAAGCCACCGCCCCAGCCCGAGTTTGTTGTTGCATGTGCCACCTCGCGTTCACCGCTGCCTTAAGCTCATTGTTGTGTGTGCTGCCTCAAGGACGCCTCCTCTCCTCTCTTCCATCTCCTTCTAGGCTGGACGATGGAGGATGAAAGAGGGAGGAGGTCATTGCGGGAGTAGGGGTAGAGGTCACCCAAGTTAGGGAATAAGGGAAAATAAGATCAAGAAGAGGCTAATAGCATTTTAGAGGTAAATCTGAATAGTACAACGGGACAATAATGATCACAGTGGCATGTGCACAAGCAACCTAACTTTGTAATGACATCCGAGCTGATACTGAATACCGATTTTGTGGTGGCTTTTACGTGGTATCACAATTCAGTAGTGGTATGTAAAAAATTTTTCTATTGAGTTTTCATGCCCCCTTCTCCAAAGGCTTTGACATAGTACTCTCAATTCATGGATACCAAAGATTTTTATTGCGTACGTGTTTGGACATTTGGTTGCCTGGCTGAGGTAGAGGCAAACCCAAGTTAGCCATGGCTTTGCTCCCAAAGCACCATTTGGTTGCTTAGATAGGGCATGGTTTGAGGTGCTAAAAATTCACCTAAGCAACAAGGTGCTAGGTAGACGATAAGCATCTGAATATTAGGTTAAAATAGTTGGCAAACATAGGGTGGTCGGAGCTCCGCCAACGTGCATAAATGGGAAATTGTGAAGGGAAGCATATCCTATGCCGTAAAGTAGAGAAATATTGCCACTAACATGTGTGCCCATCACTGGTGGGCTCCACATGTCAGAGTTTTTTTTTTTCGTTACGACAGAGGATTTGCGATATTGGTTGTGCATGAAGGTGGGGTGGCATCAGACAGGAGCTCACTAGTGGCATGCAATATGATTAGGGGTGGAAATGGTACGGATATTATCTCACTGACCGACCGAATTGATCGAATAGTGATTTGGATAGTTTTAAGGATATTCGACTATTTTTACGGATAAGGATATGGATATGGATAATTTGGCGTGGATATGAATACGAATACGGAGCACTGATTATTCGGTGGATAAGGAATATCCGAGTTTTTGTTCGGATAATGTCCGAATATAAAATATGGATATTGTCCGTATGTATTTGTGAAATTTTTTTAATGTATTTCTACAATTTTTTATTGATAGTTTCCCAACTTTTAAATTTATTTTTGAATTTTTAAATCTAGACTAAATTAATAATATTCGTGTATAGACTTTCTAATGTTTTGTTTTTTACTAATGTTATAAATTTCCACTTTTAAATTTAAATTTTGACCATATTTTGTTAAAATTTGGAACGGATTTTTTAAATTAATTTTAACTATTCGAATAACAATATCCGTATCCTTATGTTATCCGATCTGTATTCGATCCGTATTCGTAACCGATGTTATCCAGAATTATTCGAATTTGTATCCATATTCGACACATTCGTATTCGAATTTGTATCCGGTAAAAAATACGGATACAAATATGGATAGAACGATATCCGACATTATCCGATCCGATCACATCCCTAAATATGATGCTAGAAAAGCTCGCTGGCTACCGGATATAGGCGAGAGGCGACAAATGATATGTTGGAGGAGGCCAATAGTAGGTGGGAATATATTGGTGAGGATGCCATTGGTGCGAGACAGGATGAGATCGAGCTTAGGACAGTGATTAGGTGTTATAGCATGGAGAGACGAGATTGACCTTAGGGCGGTGGTGGGAAACATAGGGCGACCCGTGTGGAGGGGACGAAGATAGCTAGAAGATGACGTCGATGACAAGGTGGTGGCACTTGAGGCCACAAAGTGGGTGTTACTGGTGACATCTATAACATGTTTAATAAAATGCTTATGACTTGCTACGTTACTGACTCCATCGGCGGCCCATCACTGATCGGTCAGGTTTGGATACGGATAACCAAATATAGTCTTTTTTTCGCAATTTCAGAAAAGGTTTTTTTTTTTTGGTCTTCGCCGCCGTTAGCCCCAACCTAAAACGCCAGAAATGACCGGAGCACAGATTTCCACAGCACGATCAACCTAATTACAGAGTCAATCAAGCTAATTAAGGCTGCACGATTACAGGAAGATACGTGCCACTTAACACTTGATACCAGCAGGAGAGCTTCCTTCAAGAAAAATGAGAAGAAGAAAGCTTATGAAATTGGGCTGGGCCTGATGCAGAACAAGGCCCAGGGTCCGAACTCTGGCCTGACCGAAAACGGGCCTTCTCCCTCGATCCCTTCCTTCCCTCGTTGCTCTCCGGTCTCCCTCCTCCGTCCGTTTCGCTCCTTGGCATCTCTGCGTCCTCCTCCTGCGTTCGCACTTCGCAGCCCTAATCAAACATTCCTACCCATCATTCTCAAAAGGAAAAAAAAGAAAAGAATACGTTTCCAGCCATCGATTGCTTCAGGTCTCGCTATTCCTGGAGAACACAAGAAATCTCTTGTAGATTTTGCAGTTAACCATGTCGGTATCTTTCTCTCTTGTCTAAATTTTTTCCAAGCTTGTTTTTTTTTTTCTCCCTTCGATTTTGACGGTCTCCAAACTTTGGTCGGTTCTTGATTTGTTGCGCAGGCGCCGTTTTTATGTCGGATTTTAAGGTGTGCCTTTTTGGGGTCTGTTGGTTAAGTTAGAACAGTTTGTGAGATCAACTGGCATTTGCGTATGGATTCCTCGTGATCAACTGGCATTTGATGTGTACTCGATGGACTGCCATTTTTTTTTCAGAACCCAAAATGCACAAGTCCATCACCGTATTGCTTATTCATTTGACGCTAGATGTTTTGGTTGATATCGTGTATTACATTTGATTTAATTCCCATTTTGTGAATATGGTTCTTATATAGAATTTTTATTGATCTAGTGTATTAAGGAAAAGGAAAGGGAAATGGATAAATTTTCTGGAAACGAGAGCGTTGTTGCCTTGTTAGCTTTGAAGTATCATAATATCTCATTCTCTCCTGTTACTGATTGAATGATCGACAATAATATCTGATTAGTTAAATGTTATATATAAATGATCTTTGTACCCAAAAAAAAAAACACTTGTTACTTATACCATTTCCCCTTCATTTTCTGGTCTTCTTAGTAGTGATTGGTAATAGTGGCATCTTTTTAATCATGTCAGGGCGGACGTTGAACCTGCTGATCCAAAGAATTGCCTCGAGGAACATTGCAGGCCACAGTGTGTAAAATCACTGTATGACTACCAGGTGTGTCTTACGCTTCATTTTACGAAACTTCTTTTAAGTTGATATTACAGTTTGTTGAGATACACATTTGACATTTCTGTGCACTCACCACACAACATACTACAATGGTGATTCAGGATGATCAGTGGTAATCAGTCTTTTATAGTGAAGCACTTGCAGGATGATCAAAAACGGGTCTTCAGTAGGATCATTAACCATGCGTTACCATCTAAGCTGAATTGATTTGCACTTTTGGATCCAAGTTTCATATGATTGGTCCACATGTTTTTCTAAAAAGTGCCAATTCGGTCTTGATGGTACAAAACTGAGTGACATTAGTCCTCAAATTGTCAAAACCGTGCCATAAACTCTCGCTACATCATCACTAAAAATTACATATCACATGCCACCACCACAAAGATTGCCCACTATATTCTCATGCCACTAAAAAACTACCCAACTTGTGCCTTCCATTGCAACGCGCAATGCGTGGCCGTCGGGTGTGAAAGTAGAGCTGAGGACATGAGCATGACATGGTCGATTGTTAAAGGTGGAGCGAGGGCATCAAGCAGCGTGCGCGTCTCTCATGGCTCCGGTTAGGGGATGCCAATACTAAATTCTTCCATCTAAGGGCGTCCAGCAGGAGGAAAAAGAACCTCATTTACTCTCTTGACACCCCTTCTGGGGCGGCTATTGAGCATCATCAGATGGAGCAGGAATGCTCCCGCTACTTCGGGGATCACCTAGCCTCCTCCACCCCGAGGACTATCACTCTAGCTTGGGACAATCTAGTCCAACCAAGGCTAGACCTCTTGGAGCTCAAAGCCCCTTTCACGGAGGAGGAGATCAATACGACCATTAGGTCCATACCGGTAGATAAAGCCCCAGGGCCGAATGGATTCAACGGTACCTTTTACCGTCCTTGTTGGCAAATCATCAAAGATGACTTGATTGCAGCGGCGCGCGTGGTTTGCGAGTGGACACTCAACACATTTCTCTCTGTTGAACTCGGCCAATATCATCCTTATCCCTAAGAAGCGGGATGAGAGGGACCTTGTGGATTACAGGCCTATCAGTCTCATCCATAGTGTTGGCAAAATCTTCTCCAAGCTTCTCGCCAATAGGTTGGCGGTCAAGCTAGATCACCTTGTGGCCCCAGTTCAGAGCGCCTTCATAAAGAAGAGATGCATCCAGGACAACTTCCTTCGTACCCAATCCAACATCCTCAAACTTCAATGACGTAAAAGCCGGCGCTATTCCTTGCTTGATTTTGCCAAGGCATTTGACTCGGTCGATGGAGTTACCTCCTCGAGTCGCTTGAGCTAAGGGTTCGCACTGTTGGAGGAACTGGATTTCTACTCTCCGGATCGTCCTCTTCAAGGTTATTCTCAATGGGATCGAGACCTGGTTTCCTTCATGAAAGGGGCTCGAGCAAGGCGATCCCCGCCTCTATGCTTTTCATCTTGGCCATGGACCTGCTGCACAAGCTCTTTAGTCTTGCGGATGAGAATAAGATCCTGGCACCGGTTGGAAACCCCCCTATTTGAGAGCGTATCTCCCTCTTTGCTGATGATGCGGCCATCTTCATCCAACCATCAAAGCAGAACCTTGACTCCACAATCAGTTTGTTGGACACTTTTGAGGCAGCATCTGGCATCAACTTGAACAAGAACAAGTGCTCGGTCTACCCAATCCGCTGCGAGGGGATTGACTTGGATGCCACCCTTGCATCCTTTACTGGCCGGAGAGGCTTGTACCCTTGCACTTACTTAGGGTTGCCTCTGCGCCTTCGTAAGCTTCGCAAGATCCATTTCATGCCCCTTCTAGACAAGATCGCGGGCCGTCTTGCCCCTTGGCGTGGAAAGTTTTTTTCCAAGGCCGGACGCCTAGTCCTTGTTCAAGCGGTCCTTTCTGCCATCCCGACATATCTCATGGCCTCCATCCCTCTTCCCAAATGGGTAATCAGAAAGATTGACCAATTCAGACGGTCCTTCCTATGGACCGGTAATCAACAGGTCAATGGTGGTCAGTACTTGGTGAACTGGGAGGCTGTGTGCAGACCCAAAGATCTAGGGGGACTGGGCATTCTAGACCTTCATTGTTTTGGTCGAGCACTCCGTCTCCGCTGGCTTTGGAATAATTGGCGTTCCGATGGCACTTCGAGCTCCACGGATGCTATCTCGTTCACTGCGGCAGACCTTGCCCTTTTCAGAGCCTCTGTTGGGTTTAGGCTCTCAAATCACTCAGGTACACACTCAATCTTCCTCCTCACGTTTCACTGTGGTGTGCTGATCATCAGCCAAAGCGCTGAGACCAAGCACTTGAACACGGCAGAAAACACACAGAAAAACAGAGGCAATTTGGTGCTGTAACTTACAGCGTTTTTGACTCTATTGCTTGGTATATAAAAGACACAAAACGACCCACTAAGCCACTCGCGTCATGTGCCATCCCACAAGACATGGCGTCGTGTGCCACTCACTCCACTACTCCAAAAAAACGCGCTCGGGTCGAATCGAAAGGACCTCGAGTGAAGCTAACTAACTCTAACTAATCGAAACCAAAAATGCGATCGCAACTAATACAGAGGAAAAACAAAGAAAGAAGAAAAGATACAATTCGATGCATAAGAGTTAAATTCAACAATTCTCCTCCTAAGTCTTAGTGCACTGAACTCGCACCATCTTGAGTCCAATCTCGTTGCGAGTTCTTCAAACTTGATCTTCCCAAGTGGCTTTGTGAGAATGTCACCCAGTTGATCATCGGTCCTAATAAACTCCACTTCAATCGACTCTTCTCAAAGACAATCACGAATGTAATGATATTTAGTGTCTATGTGCTTGCTCTGTTGTGATGCACGAGATTCTTTATCGATGATATGGCGGACTTGTTGTCCACCCTCGGCATTGGAGTGCTTATCTCTCAATTCCTCATTTCAGCTAGTACTTTTGCCAACCACACTTTGCTCGACAAGCACCGATTCTGCAAAGAAATATATTCACCTCACAACTAGAAAGTGCCACCACCTTACGCTTTGTAGACTACCATGTAATTGGGCTGTTTGCAAAGAAGAAAATCACACCACTTGTGCTCTTGCATTTATCCACATCACCAAAGAAGATCACTATCACTATATCCAACAAGTTCTCCTTGTGTTACTTCTCTCTCCCAAACCAAAGACCCACATCACTAGTACCACCACATACCTCGGGATGTGTTTCACTGCAATCGGTGATCTTCATGGGGCTCTTCCAAACCTCTTGACATATCCCATCGAAAATGCTATGTCGGTAGAGTGTTTACCAAATATCTTAAACTCCCCACTAAGCTTCAGATTGTGTCACATCCACTCTTGGTTCATCACTCTCCTCTTTGAGTTTTAGTCTTGATTCCATAGGAACTTGGCAAGGATTGCATCCTGCCATTCCATTTCTTTCAAGGATCTTTCTTTGATATGCTCCTTGACTAAGAGAAATTCTGCGAAAGATTGCTTCACCTCTAGACCAAGGTAGTAGTGCAGACAAACCCAGGTCACTCATCTTGAATACCTCTGCCATTTCTCTCTTGAATTTCTTTATCTCATCACTCATCGTTGTCGGTGATCACCAAATCATCAACATAAACACCGGGATAAGTTGATCATTCCTTTCATCCTTGTGTATATGGCATGATCGACACACTCTTCTTGAATCCAAATGACAACAAAGTGTCATCCAATTTGGCATTCAGGCCCTAGGCGCTGATGCACCCATAGAGTGCTTTATGCAATTTCAGACTGGTGCTCCTTTCCTTCCCTTTCAAAACCTTGGTCAGTTGTACATATACTTCTTCCTCTAAATCTCCATTGAGGAATGCTGATTTCACACCCATGTGATGCACTTCCCACCTTCATGTGTTTGCTAAGGCCGCAAATAATCTGATTGCATCCGTATGAGCCATTGGAGCAAACACCTCAACATAATCCGAGGCCATGGCATTGAGCATACCCTTTGCCACCAACTGGCCTTATATCTAGCCACACTCCATGCTCATCTCTCTTGACCTTGAAAATCCATTTCAAGCCAATTGCCTTGCGCCCATGTGGAAGATCACATAGAGACCAAGTTCCATTGTCCTCTATAGCTTTCATCTCCTCCAACATAGCTCTCCTCCAATTGGATTTCTTTTCTGCATCGATGAAAGTTCTTGGCTCATCGACTAACCACCAATACCTCCTCGTAATCCACTGGAGCCACCGATCCGGGCACAATCCCAACCGGTGGCAATGATCCCAAGACATTTTTCATAGTTCGAACCTCGAGGTTCTCCATCATAGGATGCATCTAGATTTTCCCTCACCTTTGATGGTGGTGTAACAAACTCCACTCTGAACTAGGCAATCGGATCGCTCACTCTTGGCATGTTTGACACTCCTCCTCCAGTGTCTCAACAGTGCTCTCGACCACTGGAGATCCTCGGATCGCACTTGTGAACTCCACCACAAACTCACTGTTTGTTGTCTTGCCCTTCTCTTGATTTGCTCCAATCCCATTGTGCCATTTCATCAAACACCACTGAATCTGAGACATGTACTCGACCATGAATCGGATCATATGCCTTATAGGCCTTTGAACCGTGCACATAGCCAATGAACACCATTGGTCTACTCACATCATCTAGCTTCTTCAGATTTGGGGTTGTGTCCTTCACATGAGCAATACATCCAAAAGTTCTTAAGTCTTTGCCTTGTTGGTTTCTTCCCAAACCAAGCCCGATAAGGAGTCATTCCTTCTACACTTTTGTGGGTGATCTATTCAACACATACACAAATTGTTGTCACACCTCACCCCAAAACCTTCTGGCATACCCTTAGCCTTAAGCATGCATCTAGTCATTGCCATTACAGTTTGATTCCTCCTTTCTACAACTCCATTCTGATAAGGAGAATAAGGAGCAGTGAGATGGCGACTTACCCCTTCATTTGCGCAGTACTCAGAGAAACTTGCTGAATTGAACTCTCCTCCACGATCAGTGCGGAATACCTTCAATTTCCTCCCTGATTGAGCTTCTGCCAAAGCTTGGTACTGCTTGATTGCCGTAGGTGCCTTGTCCTTAGTTGCCATCACCCTCAACCACATGTAGCGACTGAGATCATCCACAAGAAGCAGGAAGTAGCGATTACCACCCGGTGTTGCTGGAGTTATCGGTCCACAGAGATCACCATGGACTAGCTCAAGAAGATCCCCTGCTCTGTAGTTTGCTTGCTGTGGAGCAGAACTCCGATGCTGCTTCCCTGCCAAGCATCCACCACAAAGCTGGTTAATTTGATCAATTGCCGGCATTCCTTGCACCATCTCTTCACGTGCAAGCCTTCGCAGCGCCCCGAAGTTGAGATGCCCGAAGCGTGCATGCCACCTCCAAGCATTTTCTTCGCCGCGCGCCGCAAAACACACCGGCTGTGCAATGTTGATGTCGAGCACATGAGCCGGTTTGCCGAGCGCTTGATCTTCGCCGGCAGCCTTCGATCTGGGTTGAAAATCCGCATCACCTCCTTCTCAATTGCAACTTGATATCCATCCTCAGCTAGCTGACCCATACTCACAATGTTCGCTGTCAGCTTGGGAATGTAGTACACCTTATCCAGTGCACGGTGCTCTCCATTCTTGCAGGCGAACAACACCGTACCATGTCCTTCAATCCTCGCCACCGAGCCATCTCCAAATCGGACTGATCCATGAGATGCCAAGTCCAAATCCGAGAAGGCAGAGCGCGTGCCGGTCATATGGTTCGTCGCACCAGTGTCGACGACCCATTTGAGGTGATCCAGCCCCTCCTTGTTTCCAATTTGGGTATATACCTCCTCCTTCTCCAAAGACCGTCCCCGCTTGGCGGAGTTTGATCGATCATTGCCTTGGCCATCGCGGCGTGGTCTCTTCCTCCTGCGCCACATGAGCTTGCTCCTTCTTCTTTGGGGCTCTACAATCCCTGGCCCAGTGGCCATACTTCCCGCAATTGCGGCACTGATCTTTCGATCTGTCCCGGCCATTGCCTCAGCCAGAACCCCCATGACGGTCTCCTCTGCCTCTACCGCCACGTCGTCCGCCATTGCTGCTGCCGCCATGGCTTGAGCCCCCTTCACCTTCGCGGGCCTTCAACCGAGCCTGCCATTCCTCTTCGTGAGGAGCAAACGGCCGCCGTAATCAACACGCCCGCCTCCATCACCCTTGGCACAGAGTCCGTACCTCTGTTCCACCGCTCGAAGGCGCCCAGTGACCTCCTCGATGGACAGCGTGCTCAGGTCGAGCAGCGTCTCAATCGAGATGGCCACTTGCGACAGGTGATCCGGCACCACCTGCAGCATCTTCTTGACGATGTCTTCATCCGCCACCTTGTCGCCGAGGGTGCGCAGATTGTTGCCGAGGCCGGTGATGCGCTCCGCGAATTCGTCCACGGTTTCGCCGTCCTTGAATTGGATTGCGCCCAGCTCACGCCGCAGCTTCTGCGCGTTGGCCTCACGCACCCTCTCAACGCCGACGTGCTTGATCTTGATCGCCTCCCAAGCCTCCTTGGCGCTGTCCTTCACCGCCAGCGATGACAGCATCTCCGCCGGCACCGCCCGCAAGATTGCGGCCAGCGCCAGTCGATCGTCCCGCTCGTCGCCGCCGCCAGTGCCGATCGTGTCCCACAGCCCTTGAGCCTGGAGGTTTACCCGCATCACCAACGCCCAATCAGTGTAATTGGTGCGCGTGAGCGTGGGGTAAACCAGCGAGCTTGACGCCTCCTTGATGACTCGCTGCACCACCAGTTGACCGCCGTCGTGGCGGTTCCGCCGCCGAGATGGTGATCGCCCGCGCCTCCCGCGCATCGGCGGCGTCACCGACCTCTCGCTACGACGACTAGTTTGTGCAGCCTCCACCGGATCGGACGCCACACCAAGCGATTGACATCACCGGAGTGGATCACGAGCAGGGCTCGATACCAATTGTTGGGTTTAGGCTCTCAAATCACTCGGTACACACTCAATCTTCCTCCTCACGTCTCATCGTGGTGTGCTGATCATCGACCAAAGCGCCGAGACCAAGCACTTGAACACGGTAGAAAACACACGAAAAACAGAGGCAATTTGGTGCTGTAACTTACAGCGTTTTTGACTCTATTGCTTGGTATATAAAAGACACAAACGACCCACTAAGCCACTCGCGTCATGTGCCATCCCACAAGACATGGCGTCGTGTGCCACTCACTCCACTACTCGCAAAAACGCGCCTGGATCGAATCGAAAGCGGACCTCGAGTGAAGCTAACTAACTCTAACTAACTGAAACCAAAAAATGCGACTGCAACTAATACAGAGGAAAAACATCAAAGAAGAAAAGATACAATTCAATGCATAAGAGTTAAATTCAACAGCCTCCACCTGGGTTGTTGTTGGTAATGGTGAGCATTTCAGATTCTAGAAAGACGCCTGGCTCGATGGACTCTCACCTCAGGAGGTTGCCCCCAATTTGTTTGCCATTGCAACGCACAAAGAGAGAACACTCTGCGATGGTCTACAAAATCATAATTGGATCCAGTCGGTGGCGCAAATGACCACGGAGGAGCAGCTCCTTCAATACGTCACCCTTTGGGAAAAATCGCTCAGTCATCGCCTCTCTCAGATAGCCCTGATGAGTTACTTTGGACCCTCACGCCCAACGGGTCCTACACAACCAAGTCGGCTTATCAGGTCCAGTTTGCTGACGCTAGGAGGTCGGCAAGGGCGACACTTGTTTGGAAGGCCCACGCGAAGCCCAAATGTAAACTCTTCGTGTGGACTCTTAGCCATGGAGGTCTTAACACGGCGGATGTCCTCGTCAAAAAGGGGTGGCCTGCCCAACAATTGTGTTGTCTATGCAACCTAGCGCCGGAAACGCAGGATCATCTCTTCAAGGAATGCACCTACACCATGGAAGTTTGGAACCTCTTCTTCGCGCCGCTTTTGACCCCGGCGGTCGCACTTTGGGATTGGTGGGACCGTATGCATTTCGGGCTTACCCTAAAGCCTCGTAAAGAGCTAAATGGCAAGATGATCTATACCCTTTGGAACATTTGGAAGGAACGCAACCGCCGTATTTTTCACCAAACTTCCCAACCACCGACGCTTACAGCACGAGACGCAGCCGCTGACTTCTTGCTGTGGCGTTCATCGTCAATAGATCCAGGCTCGATTAGGACAGAGGCCCCCCCCCCCCCCAACCCTCCCCTACAACTTATAATTATGACCGTACTTTTCTCTATCTATTAATGGATTGGCGGAACTCCCGCCCCTTTTCCCTCAAAAAAAGGTGGAGCGAATAGCAGATGGCATGAGTCAAACAGATCGAATGTAATAACGTGAGAAATAATATAATATATTCATTTCATTCCTAGCAAAACACACACAGGGCTAGTCCTTCAAAAGATTATTTGCATACGTGTTTTGGTTTTGTATATATATATTCCTTATAGCAGCAGCGCTGCTATTATTTTTTGCCGGTGTTAAAGCGATCAGCGATCTGTACCGTGTTGCGTAGACTCGCTCAGGCCAGTATCATAGAAATGAACACATGCTGCTTTAGCTCCATGACAGGACAGATGATCATACGGGTCTGGCTCTGGCGAACCATGAACGGGGCTTAAGCCTGGTTTTTTACGCCACTTTGTGGCTTGATTTTATTGCTGTCAAACACGATCTTGGGGATTTTAAATTTACCTGCTGAGCTTGCGTGTGCAGAGATGTGTCAAGAGAGTCGAGAGAGACGAGACTGGGCAGAAGCACTGCACTGGGCAATACTTCGATTACTGGTCATGTGTTGACAAGTGTGTAAGTACTAATAACCGTACACAGAACAGTTCTTCGCAAATTGCAGCAATTCATGCTTGAGAGTCGGTGTTTGCAGGTAGCACCCAAGCTCTTTGGTAACCTCAAATGATGAATGATGATGGAAATGGGATGAATGCTACTCCTGAGATGCGAAGCCTAGTCCACTTCTGAAAACTCCAATAATTCCCGTTCTTGTTCTATTTAACTAAAATTTGTAATCAAGATGAATTTCTTGATGAAGGCGTCCAATTGTCCAATCAACATGGCTTAGCACATTTCTTCAGCATCTTGTCACCGTGTAGCAGCAGTGTCGCCGCTATGCCTTCTTTTTTTTTTAGGAAGCCGCTATGCCTTTTAGCCCACATCAAAATAACGTATAAATTCGCATCATATGGAGCTCAGAGCATGTCCAAACCTCTCCAGATTTGATTTGCTAGCACCCAAAAATAAAGAAAGAAATCAAATGATACTTGTAGCACACATAAATTGCCTTCTTCCATTCAGCCTTCTTGGCAATGGCAGGTGGTACAGGACGCAGTCTTCACCCTTCCATTAGCCTTCATGGCATTTTTTTTTTCACATGATCCTGGATGGAAGATTGTACAAGAGAAGCGATCACAGGTACCAAAAGCACCCAAATTATAACTGATGGGTGTACTGTTAAATTCTCAGGCGCAAGTTCACATATCAAGCTACGCCGATCCAATATATAAGAACAATGAGAATTGAGACCGAAAAAAATGGCCCAAAGATGATAATGTATATGAGAAGGCAAAACCAAACCAAAAATGATATGCTACATTCTCAACATTAGTGACCCGGATCCTACATAAGCCAATTAGGGAATGATAAAAAAAAAAGGTGAGATCTATGCAAGGGGTCAATCTTTTTTGGCGGTGTCATATTCTGGTTGTTGGCTTGTGTCTCCTGAAGTTCCCTGTAAAAGGGGGGTGCATAACATTCTACGTTAGTTAGTCAGGACTTGACGACCAGTTATGTTTTGTTTAATTCTTGCTGTCGGGAGCATTTTTTCTCTGAAATAAAAGGAAACATGAGTGTTATTGGAAATACCTGAACTTGTGCCAAAAGATCTTCTAGTTCCGCTAATATATCTGGGAAAGCAGGACGGTTAGACGGAATGGTTTCCCAACATCTCTGCATCAAGTCTACTAGCTTGGGATGTGCATTTTCTGGAAGCTCAGGGCGCAATCCCTGGTATCACAATTAATGGTTAACACATTTCGTGGTGCACATACTTTAGTGTACAACACCCAAACATACTATTCAGACCAAAAGCAGCTATGCAAGTTCAATACCTGCCTCACACCTACAGCTGCTTGGAGAGGGGTCATGGTATCGTATGGGATCTGGAAACATCAGAAATGGCAAATTAACAAGCCTCAGAAATCACGAAGACAAAAATATGCTATTTGTCGTAGGTAACTGTAACTAGTCATAGAAAAGAGTATACCTTGCACGTTATGAGCTCCCAAAGCACAATAGCAAAACTGAAAACATCTGCTTTATTATCATATGGTTGGTGATTTATAACCTAAGCACGCATCAGTAAATATATATCAGAAATGAATTATTTACATTTTCATATATTTAGTAGTCAGTAGTCACTGTAAATAAGATAAATATGATATAACCATTGAATATTTAAAATCATTGAAATAATAAACTAATCCGAAATATTAACTTTGTCAACATGTATTGATATATGGTAAGTTTGTATGAGCAACTACCCATTAAAACCTAAAAACATCAACGCACTAGTACGCACACTTGGAAGTTGGAACTGCATTTCTAACTCAAGTTAGTTTGGGCAGATCACATTAATCCAGTAACAGAAATGTACCTCAGGTGCCATCCATCTGTATGTTCCAGTTTCAGCTGTCATGATACCTCCTTGATCTTGGAACCGGGCTACACCAAAATCTGCCACTTTCACAACCTAAAGAATAAACAGTGAATTCAATTCATCAACAAAGATAAGTTTTTTTTTTTAAAAAAAAAATAAAATTACACGCACCAAGCATCATTTCATGGCCCCAAGCCCCAACGCAGATAACAAGACAAATAAACAATGTAACCTAGTAGTATCATTTGCATTCAATGGTTGTCTTCTTTCTGTTCCACTTTTTTCTCTCAATAAAAATGTTCTTCACCAATGAAGTAAAGAACTGTAGGTTACATACATGATCTTTGTCCATTAGAAGGTTGGCAGTCTTCAAGTCTCTATGGATGATACCCCTCTGATGCAAGTAACACATTCCACGGCATACATCAACTGCAAACTTCAGGAGAGTTGGGAGCTCCAAGACATTGTGCTGCTTGTGCACGAAGTCATACAGACTTCCTCCAGACATGTATTCTGTAACATATATCAAAAAAAGATGTTCTGTAAAGGATGAGAGGAAAATGCTCCAATCTCCAAAGACGTCAGCTAAGCAAACAAAAACATGCTCTTCATGTCATATAGACACTACACAAGCATAATTTCTTACATCTGCATGTCATATTTGTCAAATATTATGAAACTGCAGGGCACTGTTTAAAACATTTTCAGGTCTGATTCTCTGTAGGACAAACAATTCTTTATAAGTTTCTACAGATTCAGCTGATGCTAAGGTGCTACCATAAAGCTCACCTGTAATTATGCAAAATTTGGGTGGTTTTGTACATGCACCAATGAATCGCACAACATTGGTATGATGAACTTCCCTGGAAAGAAATATAGAAGGTAAGGGTAAGGAAGACACACTTTTATTGGTAATACTTAATATGAGAATTGTGATGTGTTCATTTTTTAAATCTCATCACGATAACATTCTAGAATATCTTAAAAGTGGTATCATAGAATGTTAGATACCTTAGAATATATACTTCTTGCGTGAACTCATTCCAGACATTCTTATTTAAATGCTCAGCTCTTAGAACTTTAACAGCAACATCCTCACCAAAATAAGTCCCATGGAACCTTCACATAAGCATAGTGCATTGCAAAGATAAGGCGCTACTCAATACAACAGCTAAGTAGTTACTCAGCAATATGCACTTGACTCACAAGTCCCCGCAAGAACCAGAAGCAATCATCTCTCCCATCTTCAGAAGTCGTTTGTCGATTTCCCAATCACCGCCTTTTACCTGGAATGGCAATGTTCTTTCTGAGAATGAGGAGTGAGATGAACCAGACCAGGAACCCTGCATTCTCAGAAGAATCAGCAATGTGATGTTAGTTCTGGAAAATGGAACAAGACACACTTCCCCATGCATCAACCAATAGCAAAAGCAAAATTAAATTATCTGACTGCAAAACACTGGCGATCACAATATGTACCTCTATATGAATAACTGAAAGCCTACCTCATTCCTTAAAATGGAGGCTTCCAGTGCCTTGTGCAAGCCATCAGTGTCCTGATCATACCATTGCAAAATTGGCATCATTTGAGTAGTGTAAGAAATTCAGTTCTTATAGAAATAGATTCAAAACATCCAAGCTAATATAGACCCCTTGGTGTTGCAAAGACATGTTAATCAGACTCAGATGCCCATGCTTTACATGGGTATTATCTGTGTTAACTGGACACAGACACGGCATCCGAATCCGAATCTGACTTTGGTTCAAGTGTCCAATTTGGCGAGCTCTAAAAAAGAGGTTTCGGGGATTCGTTTAATATATACAATTGTGAAATTGGAGAAGTGAAATGCATAAAAGTGGTCCTATGCATGAAATTAGGAAACCACAGGGGCCAAAATGCAAAATATGCTAGAGGACAAGGCAACATTTCACCATCGATCACCACTCGTATCTTTTAATCAGCTCCTAAATGGCCTACGAGGGACAATATATGGATTGCCAATGCAAACTGAGAGACCTTGGTGAAAATTGTGCAGAAAATTATATGATGAAGCAAATCAACAAAAGGGAAAAATCCAAGGACAACTTAACTGCTGCAGCTTCTTGCTTCATTTGTAATAAACAGCATAATAATCATAAACTCATCAACAGATGATAACAAATCACTTTTTTTTGGCAAAGTGTTGTACACTCTTATGCAAATTTTAGAACAAAATTGTGCTTATATTACATTAACTAGATCCAACATCCAAGTAGCCAACTTCATCAAACAGTAAATGGATGGCTAGCCTAGGCAGTAAACATTCTCAGGCCTACTGCTTTTCATCCAGATAATTCAACAAATGACATGACAAGAACCTAAGATTACCTCAATGGGCCAGCCATCCACAACAAAAACATCGAGAGAATAGCCGTCTAATGTTGAGAAAACATGTGCTTCCCTGATGTTCAGTCCAATGTCAGATAGCAAGGCAGACAGCTGGAAGAACAAATTACAGTTAGATGCTATCCTATAATCAAAAGGTCAAATGAATTTTACAAAGGAATAAATAGATCGAACAATTATTAGTACTAGTCTAACAAATGGTTGAATGCAGAACGGTGCCCTTCAATATCATGCCTTTAGTATAAGCTCAAAAAACAAATAGATAGAATGTTCAAATCAGACTTAAGAAAATGAAACAAACCAGGCATGATAATATAGATGCTTAAGCTTTGTACAAAACTACAGCAGTAGAAAGATTAAAAAAAATATAGTGGAAAAGTGCACAGAATTGCTGACCTGACTAAGGAGCTTTGGTTTGTCAATAGTGGAGAAAACTATCTCATGAATGTGTGTATATGATGCATCCTGCCTGTGAAATACACACAGCCAAGATAGTATATTTGTAAATTGTGTCTAGATATCTAAAGCTTTATAGGGAAGAAAGGATACAGTTGTGTGCATGGGCATGTAGTAGTGTTCATGCAAATGCAAAAGCATGATGGTGCTGATTTTTCTTCATGCAGATTTAGGGGTTCTCTCAGGCAACTTGCTTCAGGCATATTTGAGAAAAGGACCCATATTCTATGTATATGTTTAATCCCTAATGCACCAATTATAAAAGTAAATTGTAATTTCACACGAACAGCAATAGTATTTATTTTAAGTTACATCTTTAGTCCCTTGTAATTCCAGTGTACAATAGAACTTCAAAACAACTATGATATGGATAGATTACAAATCACAGGTAACATCCATTCAGATGTAACATATAATGCCAAGGAAAAAGGTAATTATATGGTAGGAAGGCTAGTATGTAAATGGTCTATAACACCAAGTTAAATGTGGCACCAATTATAGTTTTCTATTTTTTAAAAAAGGCTGTATGATTATGAAGCCCCTTTTTTGCCAGACATATCAGAGAAGCAAGATCTACCATAATTCTGAAACATGAAGTAGTATTCTGCAACTTCTGTTTATCGAATCTACCATAAGTAAGGACAACTGCAGTTTGCCTTTTACTGTAATACAGTAACACTTTTCATTATTACTTCCCCTTTTGACTCGAGTCTTCAACATATCCGGTTAATTTTCTGATTCTCAATGTGTATTACTCTTAAGTCTCGACTATAAGTTGACTTCTTAATAATCCCACGCCAAGGTTTCAGTGTAAGGAACCATAACCTCAATCTAAGACAAAAGAAGAAGTTTTAATGATATACCAGAAATAGCAACGAAACACATGTTACATTCAACTAGGGGATTTTCAAAAACCGTGAAGGCAGTACATTAGCATGGTGCATGAGTACCTTACAGAGAGATCATCGCCATCATCAGGCACTTCTTCAGATGCATCAGAGTCATATGTTGGATCCGTGTCTTCAATCTTCGATCAAAGTTTTAGAGTCAATTTGACAACTCCGATTTCTATTGGTGATACTAAAGATAAACAACCATTAATGCATGGAACAAACATGTACCCTTGGTAAGAGAAAACAGTATAATCTAGAAACTAAGGAACCTTATGCTTTCCTAATATCTATATCTAGATTGCAAAATACAAAATATTAGAAGTACACCCAGTTAAGTTCTTCATTATCCTATTTTACAGTAACAATATATTAGGTAATGGGTGTCGTCACCACCTGAACTAGGACATTTTTCTCCAGAAGACAAACAATTGTAACATATATGTATTGTACGAAATGTAAGGAAAATGATAAAACATATATTTACAAATACACTTGTCAGTTTCTTCAGTAGTTCTATCACCTAAAAAAATATTTAATGGAAAGAGACAGCATTGGGGCCTATATTTGATGGACAACAACATTTCTGTTTCCCTAATCACTAGACATCTTTTTATGTTTCAACAATGGCGACAGTTAGTTTTTTTATCACAAGGTCAGAAATATGTAGTCCCAGTCCATGCCATGTTAGAAGATTTCAAAAGAATCCAGTCTAAACTCGTAGGACAAGCACATTCAACTATAGTTTACTTACTATTAGTTGTGCACGATGTGTCTACATCATAACTATATTTTCTCTCCAAAAACTTCATTTAATTTAGGTCATACTTGCTACACCACGACACGATGGTTTAAGTTATTTACGTAACAAAATTCATTTGGCACAAAATTATTGCAGTGAGAAGTACACAGGCAGGCCTAAAGTGAGAATTAAGGTTGGAAATTTTAATTCTACTATTGGAACTACACATTGCCATTAATATGAACAATTATGCAGAACCATTATATGAAACTAATCAGCTGGGATAAAACAAGTAGCCACTAGCCACTAAAGGTAGCACGCTATGTTGCATAGCGAACATTAGTTGTTTGTAGAACAGTCCAAACTAACATAGGGAAGAGATATACCCTCAAGAAACGGACATGAAAGGCAGGGCGCCTATCAGGATCCTTCGCTTCTGCCAAGACCTTCTGATGGACTAAGACGTCTGCTGCTTTGTCGACATTAATATCGAGCTGATAGCTACAGATGGGAGAACAAAACAAGAACCAATCTTGGCCTTATGATCATTCAAAGGATACAAGAAATAATTAATTGATTGTCCTAGCAATATTAAATAGAAAAATAGTGACTGCAGTTGCCAGCTTCCTTTTTGGGTGACATATCAGCTAAGAGAACAATTCCCACGAAAGAGCAATTACAAAGGCTAACTGTGAGACTATAGCCACAATTAACCAATTCCTAATTTCATCCTATCCAAATATAAAAGACCACCTCATAGCCACAGCCACAATAAAACGAAGGCAAAAAGCCATGTCAAAAGGCAATAATTATTCAGAGCTGGAACTAAAATTTTCCTCACTGGAGCGAGTGATCCCACCCCAAAAGTGAAATAAACACAACTATTCACTTCATTTATTTCCAAACTTCACGAAACACGCTTCTTCAAACTCGAGAAAGACACAGCTCTACTAATTACTACTAATCAACCAACCAAGCGCTATTCCATCATTCATCATCGGTGTAGTCAGTAGAGTAATCGCATATACATCAATTTTTAGCAAAAAAACACTAATTCAACACCAATTGCGCACTCGAGCCAAACAACGCTGCTAGCAAATGAAGACAAAAAGAGAGCTAAATTGGAAGGCAACAGGAGGCAGCTAAGAGCATGCGGGGATAATGAATCAATCACCTATGCGGGAGCCGCGAGAAATGGGCCTCGAGCTGGTCGCGGAAATCGGGGTCGGCCGCCTCCTTGTGGCCCTCGGCGACGAGCCGCTCGAACACCTCGCCGCAGATCACGCGCACCGCTCCCCCTCCCCCGCCTCCGCTCCCTCCCGACGCGGCGGGCGAGGGACCGGCGGCGTCGCGCGGCGGGGACGAGCTCTCCCCCACGCCCTCCTCGACGCCCCCTCCAGGCGCGCCCTCCACCGCCATGCCCACGCCCACCTCTCCGCGGCCGCCCGCGCGGGTCCTCACCGCCCGCGCATCATCGTCCCTTCGAGGCTCCGCCTCACCCGGGGCTCCGCTCGCTCGCCCGCCCGCCGCCGGCCGCGTGTTCTAGAAGGTTCGCGACGCGGGTGGTGGTGGGTGCTGGCCTGTGCTGGGTAGTTGGCGCACTTAAAAGACAGGGGATAGGAGTGATGAGGAGAGGACTAGAGGAGGAAGACGACGAGGGCGCTTTAAGAAAATTAGGGGCTTCACGAGGGGCAAAAGAGGCTTTCCACGGATGGCCTCGTTGTTTCGTTGGGTGCGGGCCCACGCGTCAGCGGGGTGGATATAGTGGACGTGGTGCGTGGAGCGGAATGGTTGGGGGATGTGGATATGTTTTTTTTTCCCACACGAGTGCTGCTACGAGTACGCGCTGTTGTGGCAGCAGGGTTCGGACCACCGGCTGACAGGTGGGCCCGTGTTGGATTGATGGAGTAGTTATAGTATTGACTCTTAAAATTAACATGAGCCTATATGTAATAGGTACAATGCATATTGTAATCCTCTATAGTCTGACTCTTAGGTCTTTTTTTTAGCTGATCTGAACGGCTAAAAACTTCGGCCTTGCGCGATTTGGCTTCGCGTAGCGTTCCATAGCGTGCGAGATTCAAAATCCCGCCGCTGCGCACGCGAGCGTTCCAGCACGGAACGCTACGCTACGGAACCGCACGCTGAAACGCACGTGGCCTTCGAGAGCTTCTCGAGGTAGTCTCGAGATTCGGATATATTTCGCTTACTTTTTTTAAAGCGTTAGAACCCACCTTCAAAACAGCGAAAAACGGACTCAAAAAACTTAAAATCATGTTTGTTTTCTAAACGTAGATAAGTCGTTAACCTGTTAAGCCGTTATGAAAAGAACTAGGCCTTGAATTCGAGTTCGACTCATGTTAAGAGAGATGTCAAGTGAATTCAAGAAGTAGAAGCACTCGACTTGATGAAATATCACTACTTATAATTTGTAAGCCAAACAAAATAGGGACGTGTCGACGGTTGAGATAACGATCTCAAGTCGCTATGGTTCTTCGAAAGTGAGATAGGAGACACGCCGAACAACCACGAACAACAACGAACAGGAGACAGGGGTTTTTATCCTGGTTCAGGCCTCTCGGGAGAGATAATAGCCCTACGTCCAGCCTTTCTTATATATCAAAGATGATTACAAGAGGTGGCTCTGCGAGACGAACAAGTCTCGGCGAGATTATGGTGTACATCAGGTGCTAAAAGTTAGATCAAGTCGTAAAACTCGTCATCAGATGCCCCCTAAACGCTGTACGGACATGGTTTATATAGTGCGGAGCAAACCGACCTACCGGGGGAATATCGAGCCGGTCTAACAACGAGATCGTAACGAACTCAGTACATGCCAAATATATCCCGAGGCAGATAAGGCATACTCCTATTCTTGAGGATCACGGCTCCTATTCCAATCTGGGAAACCACGTCCGGGTCTTCACGTAGCCGCGCAGAACTCTTGTTCGAGACGGACTCAAACACGATTTCTTGGCCGTTACGCACCACGCCAGCTAGGAAGCTGTTCGGCAGGATGCATATGGGCCAGATAGAACCTTCCAGGGAGCTGGGCCCTGGTAGGCTATTCGATTGGGCCGTCAGGGAGTGGGCCATGACAATGGGCCATATTTTAATCCCCGACAGGACGCATATAGTGAGTGTGAGCTAAACTCGATAAAAGATTAATTGGAATTTTCTGAGTTAGTACTAGGCTCATGTTGTGATCCTTGTGCCCATAATCCAAATTTTCTTTCCAAAGGTACAATCCTGTCCGTGGTTGATATCATCCTATGCGCGCCCATGTCCCTATTATCTCACAGATCGTAGCCAAATAGTTGTGTTCTTGCATAGAAGTAGTGGTCTTTTTCCCAATTAGCGCATAGAGATCTTTCCAAACAAATTACATTTAGGTTTTGTTGGAAAAATTAGGAACTTTCTCAATATTTTAATCCACAAAATTATGTAAATCATAATTAAACAATTGCCAGTTTCCAGTTCAAGACCAAAGGTACTAGATATAAAAACATCTATCTCATACGCAAAGGCTAATGAACAGGAAAACAAAGAGACAAAAACACGGTATAAACAAATATACCCTTGAGCCGGAGCCGCAGCCACTACAGGCGCAGGCGCCGGCGCTAGCGGAGGAATAACTTGCACATTCTCAGCCGCCATGACGGTTGATGTAGACGATCACAAGTTGTTGCCGAGAAGCGTTCATGCAGTGTAGAGGTCGATGCAGTCGAACGTCGATGCCGTGTAGATGTACAGGCGCCTTCTCTCAACGATCAAGGGACGAAGAACTCGAGCAGTCGCGTGAGAACGCTCCCCAAAAACCTTATCGGCCTACATCCGGCAGACCACGAGAAGGACGAGGTTCCGGAGGCCTGCTCCCTCGGCTCCTTGTGCGCGCAAGGAAACAGAGGTGGGGAAGGCAGGAACGCAACGCTACAAATGGAATTTCTCGAAGGAGAAGATGTTGATTCTGAAGAGCGAGGTACGCACGCTTTTATAGGCGCCAGGAAGAGAAGGTTCGTTGAACCTGGACGCCATCAAGCACTGGTAACGGACGTCATTAATCTGACCATTAAGTCGTCGGTTACGTAACGGACGTCATCAATCCAGCCATTAAGTTGTCGGTTACGTAACGGACACCATTTACTACCAGTCATCAACCACGTCGGTTACTGGTACTAAAAGCGGCCAAACAATTACCAGAAACGGTAAAACGCTCCGCATTCGCGTAGCGCGCAAGTCACGTCTAGTCATGACACGACACGACTCGGCTCAGCGCGCGCGCGTGGCAGGCCCTTTTCCTTTTTCTAACCTCGCAATTGAGAGACACATGACCCAACTATTTAAGTTGATCAATCCCTCTCTCAATTTCCCATATGGTACTAATATTACTCCTAGTATTTTCACATGGGCCTTTGGAATTTTAATTAATTAAATTAAACGGGTCAATCCAATTTAATCTAACAATCCCCACCAAATTCCAAGGCGAATGTGAAATACTTTCAGTTCCACTGTAGTTTGATATACCAGTGTTTCGATGGAGACTGTTAAGTTGAACTTCCACCTAGAACAAAGGTTACACTCATCCACAACTGAACAATGGACTAAGCCTTGAATTGACAGTTTTGTGTGAACGAGTTTCACCAAAGTCCTTTACTGATACTAGGCTGCTAAATGCATCCCCTCGGTTTGGAGCGTATAAGTCATACTTCTTCGCCTTTCATGAGCCTCTAGAGATCACCCAATCTCATAGACTGTGACTAGCAGTCGAGCTCATATAGGTGTATTCCTCATAAGATGTTCTGTAGGACAATATCTCTGCTTTATTAAAAGCCACTCGGAACACATTAAGGTATAACCAACCTGCCATACAGAATAGGAGAGTAGTGCATCTCAAACGGAGTGGGTTAAGTACAAAAGTACTCTCCTCTCAGCCAGTCACTAGCTTGTCTCAACATCCTAATTCACGGGATCTCCGATCAAATAGAATGAGTTACCACTAAGACATGACTTTCATATGGGTCTCAAGCCCATCTCCCTTGATGCTTCATCTATCACATTCTGTGATAGTCCTTTTGTAAAGGGATCTGCCAAGTTTTTAGCCGTCTGGACATAGTCCAATGCTACAACTCTGGAGTTTCTCATCTTCCTGACAGACTTCAATCGTCTCTTAACGTGCCTTGATGACTTCATGTTATCCTTTGAACTGTTCACCTTGGCAATCACCGTCTGATTGTCACAGTTCAAAAGGATAGCAGGCATCGGTTTTTCAACCACCGGTAAGTCCATCACAAGCTCACGCAGCCAATCGGCTTTCACAGTGGCAATGTCTAATGCTGTGAGTTCTGCTTCCATTGTAGACCTTGTTAAGATGGTCTGCTTGCAAGACTTCCAGAAAACAGCTCCACCACCCAATGTGAATACAAATCCACTTGTGGATTTTATCTCATCAGCATCGGATATCCAGTTTGAATCACTATAACCCTCTAGTACCCTTGGGTACCCGGTGTAGTGAATGCCATAACTTGATGTCCGCTTTAGATAGCGCATCACTCTCTCAAGAGCATGCCAATGATCATCTCCCGGATTTGAAACAAACCGGCTAAGTTTGCTCACAGCAAACGAGATATCAGGTCTTGTTGCACTAGCTAAATACATCAGTGAACCAATGATTTGGGAATATCTCAATTGATCCTTTGCTATACGTTGGTTTTTTCGTAATAGCACACTTGGATCATATGGCGTTGGAGCAGGTTTACAATCGCTAAAGCCAAAGCGACTCAACACCTTTTCCACATAATGGGACTGCTCAAGAGTTATCCCACCGTCATCTTCTCTTAATAACTTAATGTTTAGGATGACATCCGCTACTCCCAAATCTTTCATTTCAAAATTCGCGGACAGAAAGTCCTTGACTTCCTTAATCACATTAAGGTTCGTCCCGAAGATCAGTATGTCATCAACATACAGACACAAAATCACTCCTTCACCCCCACCATAGCGGTAATACACACATTTGTCAGCTTCATTCACAACAAAGCCGGCAGATGTTAAAGTTCTGTCGAACTTCTCGTACATCGCTTAGGTGCTTGCTTAAGGCCATACAAAGACTTCAACAACCTACACACTTTTCCTTCATGACCCTTTACTACAAATCCATCTGACTGATCCATATAGATTTCCTCTTCCAACTCTCTATTAAGGAAAGCCGTCTTTACGTCTATCTGATGAACGATCAAACCGTAGGAAGCAGCCATGGATAGTAGTACTCTAATAGTGATCAATCTGGCAACAGGTGAGTAAGTATCAAAGAAGTCCTCGCCTTCTTTCTGGGTATAACCCTTGGCCACAAGTCTTGCCTTGTACTTTTCAATTGTACCATCAGGTCTCAGCTTCTTCTTGAACACCCACTTACATCCTACAGGTTTACACCCATATGGACGATCAATAACTTTCCAAGTTCCATTGCTCAAGATAGAATCCATCTCACTCTGGACCGCTTCCTTCCAATAATCAGCGTCCTGAGATAAATAAGCCTCCTCAATGGTTCTTGGAGTATTATCCACTAGATATACAATGAAGTCATCACCAAAAGACTTTGCGGTCTTTTGTCTCTTACTCTTTCGAGTTACTTCATTGTCTCCATCTATTGGATTTTCCTTAAAAGTGGGTTTAATTTGTATAGGAGTGGAAGGTTTAGAAGAGAAGATAGATTCTTGGTCAGATGAGTTAAGTGTCTCTTTCATAGGGAATATATCCTCAAAGAATGTGGCATCATTAGACTCTAAGATTGTACCTTCATACATATCAGGTACTCCGGATTTCACTATTAAGAACCTATATCCAACACTGTAAAAAGCATAACCAATGAAGACACAATCAACGGTTTTTGATCCAAGTTTACGCTTCTTTGGAACATGCACATTAACCTTAGCCAAGCAGCCCCAAATACGTAAATAAGTGAGATTTAATCTTTTTCTCTCCCATTCCTCAAATGGTGTGATTTCTTTATTCTTTGTAGGAACCCTATTTAGGACATGACAAGCAGTCAATATAGTCTCACCCCACCATTCCTTGAAAAGTCCCGATGTTTCTAACATGGCGTTAACCATATCAGTTAGAGTACGGTTCTTTCTTTCGGCAACCCCGTTTGACTGGGGAGAATAGGGAGGCGTCCTCTCATGGATTATTCCAAGTTCCTCGCAGAATTTATTAAAATCACTAGAAAAATATTCTCCACCACGATCTGACCTAACCCGTTTGATTTTCCTATCAAGTTGGTTCTCAGTTTCAGCTTTATAGATCTTAAAATAGTGAAAAGCCTCATCTTTAGACTTTAATAAATACACATAGGAAAATCTAGTAGAATTATCAATCAAAGTCATGAAATATCTCTTACCACCCTTCGTCAACTCCTCGTTCATCTCGCACAAATCGGTTTGAACTAGTTCTAATGGTGACAAGTTTCTCGCTTCTGCTGCTTTGTGAGGCTTGCGAGGTTGCTTAGATTGCACACACACTTGACACTTAGAACCTTTGATTTGGGTAAATTTTAGGATTAAATCCATACCGGCCATTCGCATCATACAACCAGGATTAACATGACAAAGTCGTGAATACCAAACATTAGTCTCATGATTATAAACATGATTAACCTCATTATTCATGTCCATCAAAGATAAGCGGAACAAGCCTCCGCTCTCATAGCCTTTTCCAATAAAATTTCCAAACTTAGAAATAACACATTTATTGGATTCAAAAACTAACTTAAAACCATCTCTACATAATAGAGATCCGCTGACAAGGTTCTTATTTATCGCGGGTACATGTTGTATGCGTTACTCGATCATACGACCTTGCACAAGTAAACTTCAAGTCAACAAAGCCGACTCCACGCACAAATGCCTGCGACTCATTCCCCATCAACACGGAGGCAGCCCCTGCGACCTGGTAAGAAGAAAATAGGGATCTATCAGCACAAACATGTATATTGGCCCCTGTGTCAATCCACCAATAAGGTGAACGACATACTGAAAGAACAGTAGGTACTGATACATACCCGGATGTTCCTGCCTTAGTATTGCCAATAACAACGTTGGCGGACTTTTTCTGCTTGTCTTTACGATCAGGGCAATCCTTAGCCCAGTGATCAGTACCATTACAGACAAAGCAGTTTCCCTTCCCTTTATTCTTCTTCTTCTTGAAGCTAGTAGTTTGATTGGCTTTGTTCTTGTTGTCAGGCTTTTCAAACTTGTTCTTATTCTTCTTGTTGAATTAGAAATTTTTCTTTTGTACCAAATTGGCACTAAAACTTCCATTTCCTTTTCCACGTGTATCTTTTGCTCTCGCTTTCTCCTCAACATCTAGAGACCCAATGAGACCAGCAACGCTGAACTCTTGTCTCTTGTGTTTTAGAGTAGTGGCAAAATCCCTCTAAGAAGATGGCAACTTTGCAATAATGCATCCCGCCACAAACTTGTTGTGCAATGCACATGTAAAATTTTCAAGTTCTTTTGCGAGAGCTTGCACCTCATGAGTTTGTTCTACTACAGAATGGTCATCGACCATCTTGTAGTCATGAAACTGCTTCATGACATAGAGCTCGCTACCCGCATCAGAAACTCCAAATTTTGCCTCAAGTGCATCCCACATTTCTTTACCACTAGGCAAAATCATATACACATCAACAAGATTTTTCCTAAGAACGCTAATCACGACGCCTCTAAATAAGTTATCCGCAGCAGCGAAGGCACTCTCCTGCTCAGGAGAGAGACCTCCCTCAGGCTGTGGCTTGCCTTGTGCAACATGATAGACGTTCATGGCAGTCAACCATAAAATCATCTTGGCGCGCCAACGCTTGTAATTTGCACCGCAAATACAATTGGCTTAAATCTTGGCGTGAAACGATGAGTTGTAAAATTCTTAGGATAAGGTTTTTGGATTGTTGAAAATATTAGGAATTTTTTTAATATTTTAATCCATAAAATTATGTAAATCATAATTAAACAATTGCCAGTTTCCAGTTCAAGACCAAAGGTACTAGATATAAAAATATCTATCTCATACGCAAAGGCTAATGAACAGGAAAACAAAGAGACAAAAGCACGATATAAACAAATATACCCTTGAGCCGGAGCCGCAGCCACTACAGGCGCAGGCGCCGGCGGAGGAATGACTTGCACATTCTCAGCCGCCATGACGGTTGATGTAGACGATCACAAGTTGTTGCCGAGAAGCGTTCATGCAGTGTAGAGGTCGATGCAGTCGAACGTCGATGCCGTGTAGATGTACAGGCGCCTTCTCTCAACGATCAAGGGACGAAGAACTCGAGCAGTCGCGTGAGAACGCTCCCCAAAAACCTTATCGGCCTTCTGTCCTGAGCAAGACCACGATAAGGACGAAGTCGCGTGAGAACGCTCCCCAAAAACCTTATCGGCCTTCTGTCCCGAGCAAGACCACGATAAGGACGAGGTTCCAGAGGCCTGCTCTCTCGGCTCCTTGTGCGCGCAAGGAAACAGAGGTGGGGAAGGCAGGAACGCAGCGCTATAGATGGAATTTCTCGAAGGAGAAGATGTTGATTCTGAAGAGCGAGGTACGCACGCTTTTATAGGCGCCAGGAAGAGAACACCTGGACGCCATCAAGCAGGAAGAGAACACCTGGACGCCATCAAGTACGGGTAACGGACGTCATTAATCTGACCATTAAGTCGTCGGTTACGTAACGGACGTCATCAATCCAGCCATTAAGTTGTCGGTTATGTAACGGACACCATTTACTACCAGTCATCAACCACGTCGGTTACTGGTACTAAAAGCGGCCAAACAATTATCAGAAACGGTAAAACGCTCCTCATTCGCGCAGCACGCAAGTCACGTCTAGTCATGACACGACACGACTCGGCTCAGCGCGCGCGCGTGGCAGGCCCTTTTCCTTTTCTAACCTTGCAATTGAGAGACACATGACCCAACTATTTAAGTTGATCAATCCTTCTCTCAATTTCCCATATGGTACTAATACCTTTATTACTCCTAGTATTTTCACATGGGCCTTTGGAATTTTAATTAATTAAATTAAACGGGTCAATCCAATTTAATCTAACAGGTTTGGTCGTCCAACAATGTGAACTACTCAAAATACTTGCTGCTCTGATGGTACGTCTTTAAAGTTTTGTTTTCGAGTCTTTCATGACGGAACAAATAATCTAGATAAAAACATTTAGGTATAGACAGCGAGAAATCTTTCTATAACATGACACGTTAGAAAAATGCTAGTGTTTCATTTGAGGTTTATAAGTGCCATTCTTTGGCACCTTAAAAATCAATAGGATAACAAAACATGTGACCATACAATTGAGAAATCGCGAATATCTCATTCATGGCTGATTCTAAGCATCATTCTTCTTAATTTTACCATGGTACTATTGTAATAGCCGTACTGATCATAGATAACCTAGACATATCCCCCTCTTCTTTGGTGTCCATCCTCACGCCACGAGATTGTTCAAACAAAGCCACGCCTAAAATAATACAAGAGCTCCTTAACCGGTCGATGCGTGCCCCTGTGAGGAAAAGACGGCAGTGCCCTTGATGTGGACTGCTCTAGCCTTGTTTCTTCGCCTTTTCTTTCCAGAATGTGGATTAGGAGCAAGCCAAGCCATACTAGTGCTGGCTGGAATCTGCTTAAAGTGGGGAAGCAAGGAGAGAAACTAAGATGGTGAATCTCTCTCTCTGTCTCTCTCTTTCTCTCTCTCTGGTCCATTGCTTATTCTCCATGAGTCCATGTCACATCTCCCATCCCAAGCATGGTGGTGCAAATCTACATGTTTTTTAGTTGCTTCGATGTGTTTAGTCATGTGAAATTTTACTCGCATCGGTTTCCTAGTCCTATCCCATGGTATATATATACATCGCAATTTTTAGTTTTTGCTTCAATGTTTAAGATTTTGGGTGAATAGTTCAGCTACGTAGGTCCAAGGTTCTTAGCCACACTAAACATGCCTAGCTAGCTAGGGGCCTTTTGATGCATAGGATTATGAAGGAAAAAAAACGTCGAATTAGTACGCCATGACATGTTGAATTCTATAGGAAACATAACCACGTGGATTATTCAAGAGATATGCTTCATTTCCTTGTAAAAAATTACAAAAAATTTAAATTAAATATTATGCATTATGAGTTGCTCTTTGTTCATATATACATGCTGTCGACGGTTGAGATATCGATCTCAAGTCGCTAAGGTTCTTTAAGATTGAGATAGGAGACACGCCGAACAACCATGAACAACAGCGAACAGGGAGACAGGGTTTTTATCCTGGTTCAGGCCTCTCGGGAGAGATAATAGCCCTACGTCCAGCCTTTCTTATATATCAGAGATGAATACAAGAGGTGGCTCGGCGAGACGAACAAGTCTCGGCGAGATTATCTGATACAAGTCGCGATAAGCTATAAGATGATGACCAGTCCCCTTAACACGCCATAGGGGCTCTGTTTATATAGTCTTGAGCAAACCGACCTATCAAGGATAATCGGGCGGGCTAACTACGAGTTTATAACGAACTCATACATGCCAAATACATCCCGAGGTAGATAAGGTAAGCTCTAATCTTGGGGATCACGACTCCTAGTCCAATCCGGAAACCACGTCCGGGTCTTCACGTGGCCGTCGCAGTAACTCGCTCGAGTCGGACTCAAACAGAATCCTAGGCCATTACGCACCGTGCCGACCATGAAGCATTGGCGGGATGCACATAGGCCTGATAGAACCTTTTAGGGAGCTGGGCCCTAGTAGGCTGTTCGATTGGGCCGTCAGGGAATGGGTCATGGCAATGGGCCGTGATTTTATACCCGACAGCTAGCCCCCGAGACTCAAGTGGAAGGACTCACTAGAGTGGGGTCTTCCTCTTGAGACTCTAAGTCACGAAAGAGGGTATTTTTCCTGCTACAAAGACGTGCAACAGGTGGCCGAACAGGTTATGGTTCAACCGAACAATACTTGTTCGGGACCGAACGAACCCACCGGTGCCGAGCAACTCATTTGCATCGAGCGAAACGACATCTTGTCCGGCGAGTACCCACCCTCGACTGTAAATCGGAAGAAGTGAGGTGAATCATCTCCTTGAGGTTGAGCGTCATCACGGAGGATTGGATTCTTAGTAGTGAAGAGCGTACCACCGCATCCAAAGAAGATCGATCTTAGGAGAATGAACATAGCAAGTCGCGAGGCGGACTCGTGCTGCTGCATCCAGGCATTCAGATGCCTAGGAAAAGATAGGGGAACCACCTCTCGGGCTAGAGCTGCCCGAGGAAATAGAGATTGCGCTCTCGAGCAAACGTTATGCTCTGGAGCGAAGGTGATGCGCCTCCAGACGTAGATCGTGTGCTAGGAGCAGACAATACATACGAATGGAAAAGGTGACCCAGTCCCCGAGCGTAGAGCTCGCCAAAGGAACCAAGTAAGGAGATCTAGTCTCCGAGCACGGAGCTCGTCGCGGGGACCAGAAAGTGCGACCAGGCGAAGACGTACCCGGTAGGAACCAGCGCCCGGCGAAGAGCGCCGGTCGCGGTGATCCACCCCGAGCACGGAGCTCGTCGCGAGGACGGATCGCGCTCGGGCGAAGAACTGCCGGTCGCGAGGTGAATCACAACCCGATCGCATCGAGCCGCAAGAGAACGTGTGAAATCAACGCTTTACCCATGACGTATTCCTTGCGGCGGTGATAGCGTTGTCTTGGCAAGTCGAACCGACGCTTGGAGTGCCGCCCGCGATGAGAATCGACTACGATGGGCATGCCGTTCGCGATGAGAATCGACTTACGGTGGGCGGGACTCCGTTGGTGGCGCACTACCTTAACTTAGCCGAACTGTGAAGGTCGGTCGCGGGCAAAGGCGAAATCATCTGCGGTGAAGTGAATCGGTCCGGGCATGCGCGAGCAAACACAGGAAGAGAGGATGCGGACATCGGTTTTGGTGGGAAGCACGGAACCTCGCGCGACCATCACGGTCTGACTCCCCCATTCTGTACTTCTGCGCAGAAGACAAACAAGAAACGGGCCAGCAAGAGGAAAAAAGAGGGCAAGAACATGCTCTAAGAAGAGCAAAGCGAGTTTTGGAAAACACGCTAAAGACGACCTACCCGCACAAGACACTTTTTTTTCCGCGTACGTCCCGATAGCGTTAGTGTCACCTCGGCGAATGCGGAACCGACGCAAGGAGTGCCGTTCGCGATGAATCGGCTTCTCGTGGGCGAGGACTCGTTGGTGGTGCATTGCTCCGGATTACCGTGCGGAAGGGCGTAGCATGGATAAAAAAGGCGTGTGCGGGCAAGTGCAGCCCAGCGTGGCTAAGACCGCTAACCGTGGAAGGCGACGAGACCTTAGCCGCAGCAAAAGCGTGCGGCGAAATCTTATCCGGGCATGGACCCGTGCAGCGTTAGTGTCGCCTCGGCGAGTGCGGAACCAGCGCCGGAGTGCTGTTGCGATGAGAATCGACTACGGTGGGCGAGACTCCATCGGTGGTGCACCGCCGTTAACGGAGCCGCATGATCGTTGCGATAAAAGACATGCTCAGACGCGGGGCGCTCACGGGAGCGAAGACGCAAGCGAGGTTTTGGAAAACCAACGCTAAGGAAAGGAACCGAAAACGAAAACGCATCACGGGGTTGCGAAATTCAGCTCAAGTCCCAATCGACAGAGGAGAGGATCCTCGAGGAGCCGGACGAGCGACTCAAGGCGGCCGAGCGGCGCTTGAATCAGAGCGAGAGTTTGACCGAGCAGCTTTTCCTGCAAAAAAGAGCAGCAAAAGACAAGGACGAACAGGAAACCAAGAGCGAGGCGAACAACGCTAGAAAGTTTTAAGAAAAACCGGTAGAACGCTTAGCCTAACTCCCGGCCCCCGTTGTGCAGCTGCTCGAGGATCTGAGTTTGCGAACCCGAACAGGTGCACAAGAGAAAGAGCCACGCCCTAGCCTCCGGTACGGACGATGCATGAAGACCTGAACTTGCGATTTCAAGCACGTGCGTAGAGAGTTAGAGCGACACCCGTATCCTGATCGACTCGTTCCAGAAACTGCTCGTTAACGTAAGTTAGGCGATTCCAAAGGTAACCGAACAAGGAAAGTGCCTCTGCCGCGGAGGGCTTACGAGCGAGCTTTACCAAGTGGTTGTGCCGTGGCGGTAAGTGCCTCTGCCGCGGAGGGCTTACGAGCGAGCTTAGGCTGCGAGTGGATGCCGTGTTACGCAACTCGAGTTTAGGAACTTGTTGAAACCAGACACGGCAGGCGAAACCTTGAAGATTGCGGAGCCAAGAGTTCGCAAGACCGGCAACCATCAAGTGTTTCGAGAGAGCGAGTAGTCGAGAAGACGAGTGGTGAGAAGGACGCGAGGGCATGAGCATTCACCGCTCAATCGGTTGGACTTTACATGGCGGCAAGAGACTTGGACGAATTAAAGCGCCAAATTTGAGAAAAAGCGCAGTTAGCTAAGCGAAAGACCTACACGAGGAACTTACGGTCGGTCGATGTTCCAAGTCTTGGTCACTCTCTTCCGTCACCCATGCCAGCGAAACGGCCCGGGATCCGGAAGAATTTTGATCGATCCCGAGCACGGAGCTCGTCGCGGGGACCGACGCTTCGCCAGTGAAGAGCGCCCGGCGTGAAGTGATCCACCCGAGCACGGAGCTCGTCGCGGGACCAGAACTTCGCTATGGGCGAAGAGCTGCCCGCGCGAAGTGATCGATCCCGAGCACGGCGCGAAGTGATCGATCCCGAGCACGGAGCTCGTCGCGGGACGAACTTGCTGCTGGGCGAAGAGCTGCCCGGCGCTGAAGTGATCGATCCCGAAGCGGAGCTCGTCGCGGGACGAACTTCGCTGCGGGCGAAGAGCTGCCTGGCGAGAGATCCGGCCCGAGCGCGAGCTCGTCGCGAGACGAGACTTCTGCCTGGCGGCGAAGAGCTGCCCGGCGCAGTGATCGATCCCGAGCACGGAGCTCGTCGCGAGACGAACTTGCGCTGCGGGCGAAGAGCTGCCCGCTGGTGATCGATCCCGAGCACGGAGCTCGTCGCGAGGACCGCCCGCGAGAAGATCCGGCCCGAGCCGGAGCTTCGTCGCGAGACCAGACTTGCGCTGCGGGCGAAGAGCTGCCCGGCGCGAAGTGATCCAGTCCCCGAGCACGGAGCTCGTCGCGGGGACCAGACTTGCGCTGCGGGCGAAGGAGATCCGGCCCACCAGATCTGGAAGGCGATCAAGATCGAAGTGATCGATCCGATCTGGCAGGGGAAGAGACTTGAGATCCGATCTGACAAGCTCTTTGCCTGGGGCGCCGAATCTCTACCCTTCTGAGTAGTAGTCCTCAGGAAGAATTTCCGTATCGCTGATGGAGTTCGACATGTTCGATCTACGTCTCCCCACGGACGGCGCCAGCTGTCGACGGTTGAGATATCGATCTCAAGTCGCTAAGGTTCTTTAAGATTGAGATAGGAGACACGCCGAACAACCACGAACAGGGAGACAGGGTTTTTATCCTGGTTCAGGCCTCTCGGGAGAGATAATAGCCCTACGTCCAGCCTTTCTTATATATCAGAGATGAATACAAAAGGTGGCTCGGCGAGACGAACAAGTCTCGGCGAGATTATGCGAGTACAAGTGCGCGATAAGCTATAAGATGATGACCAGGCCCCCTTAACACGCCATAGGGGCTCTATTTATATAGTGCTGAGCAAACCGACCTATCAAGGGATAATCGGGCCGGGCTAACTACGAGTTTGTAACGAACTCATACATGCCAAATACATCCCGATGTAGATAAGGTAAGCTCCTAATCTTGGGGATCACGACTCCTAGTCCAATCCGGAAACCACGTCCCGTCTTCACGTGGCCGTCGAGAACTCGTTCGAGTCGGACTCAAACAGGAATCCTAGGCCATTACGCACCGTGCCAGCCATGAAGCTGTTCGGCAGGATGCACATAGGCCTGATAGAACCTTCTAGGGAGCTGGGCCCTAGTAGGCTGTTCGATTGGGCCGTCAGGGAATGGGCCATGGCAATGGGCCGTGATTTTATCCCCGACACATGCCTTGTTCTTTCGATGTTTAAATTAAAACTAAAAGCTACAGTAAGAAATTTATTATTTTTATGTAAGCAAAACGACGTAATACTTTTTCAGTACTTTTTTGTAGGCATTCAAGTGTTTTTTCTTAAAATTTCTAAAAAATTATAAAAAAATTTTAATTCTCAAAGATAATTCTTGAGAAGTCACAACCTTTTCATATTATAATTTTTAGCTGGTTTTAACTGAAAAATAATAAGTCCATAAACTTAGGACCAACTTAAATTTGTATGTGCGCCTTGGACGACATCACACAAATTGCATATATACTCTTAGCACTAAAGCATGATCTCTTTTTGACAAATCGGATCAAAGCAAGATACTTTGGTATCGGAACATTCTTGGCCCATTGCTGAACACGATGATTGCCGCTCAATTCGTGCAACGGTAGCTAATTAAAAGAGGCCCTAATGTTCGGAATGATCCATTGCACAAGCAGTCTTGAACAAGAAACAAAGCACAATCACAAGCGCCTAGTGGATAGTAGCCACTACAAAAAAAATTGTTTTCGGCTAAAAAACAAATTTCGTACCATTGTATGCGACACACTAAAAAAACTGTCACTCTTGCATCGGCTACAAATAAATTCGTCAGTCTGAAAAAAGCTGATGAAAAATTAAGGGATTTTAGGGTATCTGCCATTATTGGAGTTTCGGAAACCAGAACTGTCATTACTAAACGGGGTCGAGGCCAAATACCATTTTAGGTTGTTTTGCGTTCCAAATATGCCATTATGGCCACCTGCTCGCATATCTGACAAGAATATGCACGCAAATACGGTACACATCCGGTGGGCTCTACATGTCAGGTCGCAGCTGGGGTAGTACCCTCCGATCTGGTCCGACCGGACCCGATCAAATCGAGCCGGACCAAAAAATCCCCATCGCGTGGGCGGCGGCGACGACGAACCCTAGAGCCCGTGGCGGCGGCGATCCAGAGCTCCGCTGGCCGCGGCCATGGCCTCATCGGCGTCAAATACAATCGAAGACTCCGCTCTCGTCAGAGTAGATTGTCCAAGGTGCAAGATTTCTGTTGTGAGGTTGTAGAGCAATAGCAAGTCAAATCCGGGAAGAATATTTTACAAGTGCCCAAACAATATTCAAGTAAGTTGCTTCTGAGCTGAGAAATTGGTTTTCCGAGGTTTGCAAGCTCTTGTTTTGATTTGAGTTTGTTGCACACAGGGAGATCAGACATGCAATTTTTTCAAGTGGGAGGATGAGTACAAGTTGTACCTAGCTAGGTTGGGATTGAGACAGGAGGAAGGAAGTGGCTTTCGATCTGAGCTAACTTCAGATATGAAGAAGTTGCCTACAGAAGTGAAGAACAATCCAATAGCGAAGAGTGTCCTTTCAGAGAAGAAGGACATCTCTGAGATGTTAGAGATTTGTCAGATACTAGCACAAATTAAGATGATTATAGTTGTAGGGTTTGCTGTTTTAATTAGCATGTTAGCAGTAGTAGTTGCTATGTTGTGGAAGTGAAATGTTTTGTATTGGTGACTCTGGATGTAGCTGAAACAAAATGTATCATGCTTAATTGGTGACTCTGGATGTAACTGAAACTCTGGATGTTATGCTTAATTGTATCATGCTGGCAGTAGTAGCTTGTATTGAACTTAATCATGTATTATCACTGGAAACCAAAACATTCAGAACATGACACATATGACAACAACGTACTAGATTGTGTTCAACACATGTTCATGACCTTGCACATGTTTATACTTGGCACGACCTTGCTCAAATATGGCAGGGCAGTCATTTACCAGATTGAACACAACCTTAACAGATTGCTAAACTCACAACCAGATTACAAAAGTCACAAGTAGATTACAAAAGTCACAACTAGATTACAATAGTGATAATAGCAACTAATACATCAGTAATGCCTAGTGATAATAGCTACTGAACCATTTCGAATAACGCATGGCTTCTGAAGATTTCATTGGAGAAGCCCTTTTGGATCTAGTGGTTTGTCTCTTGCAAGGTGATGCACCCTTCTTTGAAGACTTGGTGACTTAAGCATTTCTTGGCTGTGAAGGTTCTGCATCATTAGCATCAGGATTTGGGTTCTTTAAAGGTCGACCAGGCCTCCTCTTGGGCTGTGAATTTTGTGCATCATCAGCACCATCCTGATTCTTAGGCTTTTTGCAAGGACGACCAGGCTTCCTCTTGGGCTATGGATTTTGTGCATCATCAGCACCATCCTGGGTCTTAGGCTTTTTGCAAGGACGACCAGGCTTCCTCTTGGTCTGTGAAGTTGCAGCAACATCAGTAGCATCCTGAGTGGGCTTCTTCCTGCATTGACCAGAAGACAAATGTGTAATTGCAATTCAGATGAGAAATGACAAATAATTGCAATTGTCATTACCTCTTAGTGGTTTTCTTTTGAACCACATTAGCTTGCTCAGTTGACATTGGTAGCTTGCAAGTTCTGGCAATGTGGCCATAGTCTGTACATCTCTTGCACTTGATTCTTTTCTTGGTAGGGTCCATAAATCCCTTTATCCTTTGCTTTCTAGGCCTACCAGCCATTTTCTTCAGAACTGGTGGGTGAACCTGAAAACCAAGGTTTATGACAGGCCACTGGGATTTGTCTGTCATTGTTGGTATGACACCAGCATAAGCATCTCTAAATTTGGAAACACTGAAGTATGCATCCACATAGTTTTCAATTGAACTGCTTCTCAAGCTATATATGTATGCAAGAGCATGCTTGCATGGTTTATCAGAAACCTGCCACACTCTGCATGTGCAAATCCTTTCTCTGAGGTTCACTCTATGCCTACTAGCATCAGTGTCCAGCAGGGTGACCTCTGCCTCATCATCATCAGTGCGACTTATCTTTGGGTTACGAAGCAGCTTGGTGACATCACACAATTCCTTCAAAACACTTGGCAATACAGTACATTGTAACCCCCTTCCAATCTGTCTTCTAATTGCAAACTTTTACATTATGAGTTGTCTGATCCTATCCATTAATTCATGCAAGTTTAGTGCTTTCCAGTCTTTGATCTGGTTATTAAAGCTCTCTGAAATTTTATTGGTCACGTAGTCCACTTTGGACAGCTCAGAGAAACCACTCCTGTACCAAATACCAGTGTGGTGCTGATCAAGGTACAACATTGCTTCCTTGGAGTACTGTTCAATATACTTCATGTGATATTTGAATCCTTCTTGTGTGTAACACCTTGCTGCTGGGCACAGGTGGTCAGTGAAAACTGAACCATGATAACTTTTCATAAAGTTGCTGTACAGGTGTCTCATACACTCCCTATGTTCAGCATAAGGGTATATGTTTCTAATTGCCTTCTCTAAACCCTTACAAGCATCACTAGAGATAATCACACCCTCTGGACTTCCCACTGCCCTGTGCAGGCCCTTCAGAAACCATTCCCAGTTATCTTCAGTTTCAGAATCAAAGATTGCATATGCAACATAAAATAGCCAATTGTGCCCATCTATAGAAGTGGCTGAGGCAAGCTGCCCTTTGAATTTTCCAGTTAAGAATGTGGAATCTACTCCTACATAAGGTCTACAACCCTTCTTAAACCCATCTATGCATGGTTTTAATGCAACAAAGCACCTATTAAAACATTTTAACCCATCATGTTCCTTCACTTCTATCTCAACTATTGACTCAGGGCATCTCCTCTGTATCTCTGCCCCCAATTAAAAAGTAGTTGGAAAGACTCCTCATAACTACCATGGATGTTCTCTAGTGCTAAGTGCAAACATCTCTAAGCTTTACCATACCTGAGTTTCATCTTATATTCATCCTCCAGCTTCTGTTTAACTTCCTTGGGAGGTTTTGAAGGATTTTTTGTGACCCAGTCTTTCAGTCTGTCAGCAACCCAACCTTGAGTAGCTGTGCACCCAGCCTTTGACATTGTATTGCTTGGACAAGTATGCTCTGCAGTTAAGGTTCTAATCTGCAAAAAAGGCATCATTGGTTAAGAATGATGTTCAGACCCATTAAATGATGTTTAGACCCATTAGAATATAATGGATAGGATATGGTATGTTAACATACTATGACATTCACACCTTCCTGCAATATAGATCCATGCACTCTCCAATTACATGTCTCATGCTTGCAGACATCAATTAAACGAGTGGGATCATACTTATAGATTTTATATTTGAAACCTTTCAGGACGGCATGATGAGTGATTGTCTTCCTGAATGATGCCATGTCAGGGAAGATTGAGCCAATCTCAATCTTTGGATTATTAGGGTCATAACCCAATTTGACCTCATTCTCATCTCTGTCATCAATTTCAGCTTCATCAATGACATGATGTCTAGGAATACTTTCAGCATCCATATGATCACTAGTAATGTGTTCATCTGTTGCTGCAGGTTGTGTACCCATGTACAGATGCTCATCATCCACTCCAACATACTCTTCTTGATTGTTCTCAAATGGATCAGGGACTGTGGATGGTTCTGCACTAGAGGCTTTACCTGGGGCATGCACAACCATAATAGGACTAGGACTATCATGCATCACTACCATAATAGTTAGCTCCCCACTCATCCGACACGTTGCAAGCAAAGCAAGGATTTGACTGTCATCCTCAAGAACACAATCTTCACCAGTGCTCTCATCATAAATGCACATGATAGGAGACTGGTTACAACCCCATGGCAAATCCTTGGCAAGCTCAAAGAATGCATTATCAACGGTCAACCCATCCACCGGGCACAGCCATTGAATACACTTTGATTTGGTGTACCTTCTTCTACCACAAACCTCTACGGTGGAGAATCCCTCCACGCGAAACAATACTCTAACATTCTCAGACCTAAGAAAACACCAAATCACCATAGAACAAACTCTTACATACTGGACAATGCAGCCACTTACTCGCATTTCTCTACATTCCTACTATATTTAAGGTTACGAATCACTTACTGAACGCCGCTTGAAGATCCTAGCGAGGGATCCATGCCTGCGGTGACCTTTCAGAGAAGGTCGTCGATCTTCAACCCACGCCGTCACCACGGCCAGCGGAGCTCTGGAAGGCCACGGCCGCGGCCAGCGGAGCTCTGTATCGCCGCCGCCACGGGCTCTAGGGTTCGTCGTCGCCGCCGCCCACGCGATGGGGATTTTTTGGTCCAGCTCGATTTGATTGGGTCGGAGGCTACTACCCCAGCTGCGACCTGACATGTAGGGCCCACCAGATGTGTACCGTATTTGCGTGCGTATTCTTGCCAGATATGCGAGCAGGTGGCCATAATGGCATATTTGGAATGCGAAACAACCTAAAATGGCATTTGGCCTCGACCCCGTTTAGTAATGGCAGTTCTGGTTTCCGAAACTCCAATAATGGCAGATACGCTAAAATCCCAAAAATTTTAAAGCATATTTTTGTTAGCCCTGGGTGACAGAGAATTAAGTTTATATCCGTTGGCTTTACCTTAAGCCGACAAAGTACTTCGATGCCAGCGCCTCTGCAATTTCAAACTTTTTTGAACTCAAGGTCAACAAAAATAAGTTTTAAAAATACTTTTTATTATATTCGTTGGTCATGGACCAACGAAAATAGTTCTAAAAATAATTTTTCAGAAAGGAAAAGCAACATGTGTCACGTTTTGTTGGCACCTTGCTACCACGTGGCTCCTCGATCCCACTTATGCCACGTCAGCATGCTGATGTGGTCGTATTTTCGGTGGCTGATGGTTGATGAAATATTTTCCATGTCAGCACCAACCATCGGACGCGGGAAATCGACCACTATTTTCGTCGGCCTTGGAAGCTAACGAAAAAATGTGTATTTTTTGTCTTTGTAATAAGCCAATAAAAAAAGCTATTTTCATCGGCTTCTAGCTGACAAAAGTTTGACGGATTCCTATAGTGCTAATCCATCTTGCTATGGACAATCATATTTGGTTTGATTATTTAGTTGGTTGGGTCTTTCGATTGATGGTTGCGGCTGGACAATTAAAACTGAATGGTTAGGATGAAGGAATTTGAGAAAGAGAAATGATAATAAACAGTGCAATGTTCTTAGGTCAACTAATGAAACAAGGGACCTGCGATTATTCCTCCTCATACTCCTCTCTTCACCTCCACCTCCATTCTCTCTTCATCCCCCTCCCCCCAACTATGCCTCCTCTTGTTGTAGTTTGGGTTCATGCTATGATGCCCCAAGGCTTAGGCCCTGTTCTTTTGAGCTGATCTGAACGGCTGAACAGCTGAACGACTGAACTTCGAGAGCTTGTTGAGATAGTCTCGAGATTCGGATCCATTTCATTTGACTTGTCTTTTAAAGCGCTAGGACTCACCTTTAAAATAGCGAAAAAACGGACTCAAAAAACTCAAAGCATATATCTTTTTAAAACGTATATAAATCGTTAAGCTGTTAAACCGTTAAGCCGTTAAGCTAAAAAGAACTGGGCCTTAGAAGGAAGTTGACCAGATATCGGACTGAGAGGTGAGGGGCGGGTTGCGATGCGACGACAAGGCAGTGGGGACGACATTGCCAGAGTCTCGATAATAGAGGAGTGCGATGGGCAGGGCTGGCCAAGAATCAACATCAACGGCCAGAGTTAGATTGGATGGGGCTAACATGGCAATGGAAGGACAGGAAAGGAGCGGCAAGGGTGTCAGTGGCCATAGGTAGTGGCTAGAGGGTGACAATGGCAGGAGTGCAGCGCGGGGAGCTTGATGAGGAGGGAGTGGATCGGGGAAGAAACAAAGAAGGCATAACGATGATATGTTTATCCTTCGATTTTTCTATACCATCGGGATCGTGCAAGTCCTCCCATGAGAAATAGCTACGAGAAGTTAGTTTTGTTCGGCTGGGCTTCGGCATCTCTATGAAACAGTTCTGAAAATGCTAGAGCACTTGGTCGACTTTACGGTTTTTGATCGTCAAAATCTAACTACACGTGCCTCTTTCAGCGCGTTGGGAGAAGCATCGCATATATTGCTAAAGGGAAAAAAAAACACGCACAATATCGGAGTAATATCTAGCCGAAAGCTGAAGCTTGGGGGAGCATCTTTCGGCGTGGGTGAAGCATGACATATGTTGCTGTGTGCAGCAACACATGCACAGGACTCTTGTAGATCACGCTTACGGCAGAGAGAGATGACGCACATCATGCTGCTGAGACAAGTGCTCGCAGAAAGAAAGCTCTCCGAGCTGATGGGCAAGGCTAGGTAAAAACATTTCTCCGACGGAACTTTTATAACACCGTAGCAAATATAAATATTTTTTTTTATACATGCCATTATAAAGTTAGCTTATTTCGGATTTGCCATTACAAAGTTGATATTATTATAAATGCTACTAGTTTTGCAACTATCTATTACACATTCCATTGTAGTTTTGCAACTATCTATTACACATTCCATTGTGAGGCTTTTTTGGTTATTTCATGTTTTATATGCGAGCCAAATACGTAAGAAATACATTAAATACATATGGCACCCACATGTCATCCTCTCCCCCTCCTTCCTTCCTCCTCCACTGCTTTCTCTCACCGGAGCGCCGCCGCCATCGCCGGAGCTCCACAACTCGCCGCCATCGCCAAGACAACTCACACTGCCGCCGCTTGCTCGCCGCCATCGTTGCCGTTGTGGCCTCGCTGCCGCAGCGACGACGGCGAGTTGGGGAGCTCCGACGGCGGCGGCGGCGCTCCGATGAGAGAGAGCAGTGGAGGAAGAAAGAAGAAGGTGGAGGAGGAGAGAGGATGACATGTGGGCCCACATTATTCGATGTATTTCTTGCGTATTTGACTCGTGTATAAAAACGGGAAATACCTGAAAAAACCTCACAATGGTACCTGTGATAGATAGCTGCAAAACTAGTGTCATCTTATCGGAGTATTTCAACTGACAGGTTTTTCTATGACCTGATCCGGTTGCTCGGCAGTGGGGGTGTGCATAGCTAGCTCGCTCCTCTCTCCTCTCTTGGGCGTAAGAACATAAGAACAAACACCATATTTTTCCTAGGTTCAGGCCCTATATCGGGTAACAGCCCTAATCCTGCTCGAGCTCCTTGCGATTAGTAAACTGGCTATTTCCTAGAATCCGATCTCAGGATCGATCTTCCCACCCCTTTACAGATGCACCCCCCATCCCTTATATACTTGGGCTGGCGTGGGTTACAACGTACTATACAGTGTGCATTAAATGATCCTGACACTGTAGCCATCATTCCTCCTGTCATTCTTAGTCTTCGCTGCCACCTTTCTTGCCTCTGCCCTGACAACGGGACAGGTCGGATAGGACAGAGCGGCTCACCTACCCCCGAGCGCCTCTCTGACACACCGCAGCTGGTGTGAACGGAACAGCAACGGGGATGGTCACAGTGTAGCTGACATCACTAGCGGGACGGGAGCAATCATGCCGTCAGACCCCCTCCTACTTCGCCAGACCGGTTCCGTCGCATTAAATGACCCGGATTCGGTGTATCCCGGAGAAATCTTTTGCCAAAAATCTTCCTTGCGCCTTCGTCCTGTATCCATGACAGTGGGGCCCGCGCACCCCCTGCTGCCCTACGTGCACGCCCGTCCGCCTGCTCGCCAGGCACCACGGGTCCTGGTCGCCTGGCGTCTGGGGCCTGTGCGCCGGACAGCCACGTGTCCTGATCTCCCTACACTGGGCCCAGTCGCCCACCAGCGGATCGCCACGTGTCCCGATCTCCCAAAGACTGGGTCTGTCGCCCTGCAGTCGCCGGACTACCACGTAGCCAAGACAGACAGCTTGAACTTTGCTTTATTTGGGACCAGACCTTGATCTGCTTAGGTCCGATGTGAGGCATTCCCTAACTGGACTCTGGTCCCACATTGCAGCGGAGCGGGAGCACACCCCGGTGTAGAATACACCGACACATCTATATAATATCAACTTTGTAATAGCAAATCCGAAATAAACGAAATTTATAATGGCATGTATGAAAAAAAATCCAATATAAAAAAATAGACTATTGGAAAATCCAATATAATGCTACAAAATAGTGTAAATTGTGAAGAAATTTTAGAGATAAATAGAGAGGACATCGATGGTGTTTTAAAAGAAAGATATAAGGAGGCGGTTGCTGATGCTCTAAATTTGGAACTGGTAAAAAAAAGGGGGGAGGGGTAAAAAAAAGGGGAAGGGGTAGGTATGGGAATGGGTCTAGGTCCTTCGAGTCCAGACTCCATGGACCTAGACTCAAGACCCATGAGTTGAACTCAGACCCATATCCAAAATTTATAAAACACCTAATACCATTCCAGATTTAGCAGAAAGTATATATATTACAACTATGTCATATATATAACCATTAGTAGAATTTTAAGAGCATATAAGCATAAACATTTACTAATCATCCAATTAGAAACAGCACAAATAATCAAATATAAGCTAAATATAAGGTACTCCGCGGGGTTGTTTGCTATGCCATTGGCGCCACTTCTCTTTGTCGGCTGGGGCGACGAGCCATTTCGTTGGGAAAAAATTTCTGGGGAAAACCACCGAAATGGGGGCATAAAAGATGGGAGTGGCTGCACCGCAGTCGCCTGCGATTGGGCCTGCGTGCAAGCGATTTTTCTGGCCGTTGGATCAAGGCTTGACCCATCTGCCCATTTGTTTCGCACGTGAGGGATGCAGCGCTGTCTCCCCCGATCCCCTTCGTCTCCCCCGATCCCGCTCTGCACACCTCCGCCGCCGCCGCCGTCTCAAGCAACCGCCCGGCCGTGGCGCCCTCGCCGCCACCGCCTCGCCTCCAACCTCCCACCGCCGGGCCGCCCACCCTAACCCAGATCCGCCCTTGACGATCGGCCGGCCGCCCTCACAACCCCGACCAACCGCCGGGCCTCCACCTCCCCCAACCCTTAATCTATAGCCGGGGAGCACAAACCCCCCAAACCCTAACCCGAACTAGCCAGCGGTGAGGTCGACGGCGGCGAGCTCAACGACGGTGATGGCGACGACGAGCTCGACGACGGCGAGATAGGCTCCCTCCTCCTTCCTCCTCTCTCCACCTTCCTCCCCCTTCCTCCTCCTCTGCCTGCGTGTTTTTGATTTGAAAATTTGGTTCAATCGATGTGAAAGAAAAAATTGCCTGCAACATTGCTAGATTGCAGGCGCCTGCGATCTAGCAAAACCGATAAAAAATTAGCTCACGAGTCTCACTGGCACACTGGCATGTGCCACTCATTTATTAACAAGCCAACCCGTTGAGGAAAACTTCACGCCACCGTTGATGAGGTTGATCTCCTAGCCCTTAAGGATTAGCTTAGGTCATGGCCATTTTGAAAGCCCAAACGTTTGTTTTCCCCGACTCGTTTCTCCAAAAGCTGCTTTCCAAAGCTCTAAGACCATCTCCAACCATTTTTCTTCCTACCGTTCTCTTCAACACCTCTAAAGAGATTTTCTTCCCATACTTCATTCTCTTCCCAATCCCGTTCTCCAACAGAATTTCTTCCCACATTCCCTTCCATTCCCACCCTACATATTTTAACATTCTTTCATAACCGCCATATCACATACCGTATTTATACCAGGATTTATTTTCGCATATACGAGCATATGATATATTGGGTAGGATGGATTTAAATATTGTAAAAATTTTGTATAATGTATTCTGACCATTGAATTATTATTAAAATTTGAAAAAAAATGTATTCACATGAATTAAATAATACAAAAATTGTAAAAGTGTATTAAAATTTTAAAAATATGTATTATGACATCATTTCAATGTCGCAATAAAAACAAGTACACAGTGGTAAAATGTAGCTTAAATAGGTTTCTAAAATAATTTAGTAGAATAATATAAATATGAAAAACCGGTATAGAAAAATGATAGCTTCCGCAAGAAGGAATATGACATCTCTATAGTTATTCTTCCAGTATAAAGCTTTCTTGCAGGATAAGCTTTCTTTCAGGATAAGCTTCCCCAATAGGTTCCTTCCATCATAAGTTCTAGTTGGCCAGCTATAAAAAGGGCAGGTTGCTCTTCATTTCATTCCATCCCACATTGTATGCACTCTCACATTGCAAAATGAGTCCCAACCCCTTTGCTTTGAGCAGTGAATTGCAGTGGTCTGATTCAAGTGATGACGATGACGAGGAAGAAATATCCCTTCTTGCTGCCATCGAGGAGGAGGAGCTAGCCAATCAAACCCCTGCTAGGCGTCACCGAGGTTCTGTCTCAGGTCACATTGTTATCAATCGAGGTCGGGCGGAAGGGGCGACGAGGCTAATTGCCGATTATTTTGCTGATTCCCCTGTTTATGGACACAAGCATTTCCGACGCAGGTATGGGTGGTTGGACGAAATAAATTTTATTTAGTACTAACATGTATTTCATGTCTTACCATGTAACTAATTTGTGATAGTTGATGCAGATTTTGTATGAGTAGAAGGCTATTCCTTCATATTGTTCGTCGACAGACAATGGGCTGCTCTGTCCAGTGACTTCAACATCAGCAAAGTCTCTAGAATCAGTAGGACCATAGCAAGATATGCGTTGCACTCCTTCCTCGAGCAAACTTGCAAAAAAGGGATCCATGCTATCCCTACATAGAACAATCGCATAAAAATTATACAAAATACTAGCATACATCACGGTACATACATACACAAGGTAATGGATTTGTAAATATCATAATTGGTCCAAAGCAGTACATAATGTCATAATTGATCCAAACTAGTACAAAATCAGTTCATACCCAACATTACATAGTGATAACGACAATCGAAACACAAAGAGAAGCAGTGCATGACAACCCAACATTACATAAGTCTGGAGAACTGGCAATGCAAATAGTTCAAACAACCCCGGTAATACATGGTACTAAACCCATGAATCCTCTAGTAAACCCAAATCCTACGAAAGATGCCACGATCTATCGGATTCCCAACCATCAATGCCATCTGAGTAGTCCTCTGAAGTTCCTTCCTCTAGAGGCACAACGACAGTAGCTAATTGCTCTTCGGGTTCAACATTAAAAGAACCATCTACATGCATTGCATTCTCATGGATTGCAGATGAAGAAGCAACGACATCAGTCACCTTGTTTGATTCATCAATGACTGCCAATGCCTCGAAGAAGAGTTGCTCAAGTCGAGTGGCAATTTCTTCCACCTCCATCAGAGCTCGGTTCATCTCAATGGCCATAGGTGAGGTCCCAGGGTGGAAGTTGTCGCCAACAACCTTCTTTGAGCTAGAGCCTCCAGGTCCACCGCTTCTTGCAACGAGCGTAGAGATGCGATAAGTTTTCTAGAGTCCATCTACGTAAGACCGAATATGAACCATGATGGGTGGATCCTAAATTACCAATTCTTAAAAGTGCTAAATTGTGATTGCTTTCAACGGTGGCTTCAAAAACTGAAAACGATAATTGAATTCAGATCCGACAACATTGTTATACCTTGTTAAAAAAGAATTGATAAGATTGGTATTGATAAGATTATTTGGTATTTATAGTTATTTCTACTGTCAAAGCGTGCTTCAGTACTGGTTCTACTATAATCTGCCAACTTGATATACAACAGTACGGTGTTGTTTCTCTCATTAGCTCCTTAAAGCTTAAACGAACAAGTGAATGCATAGACTACAATCAATTATAATATTAAAGAGATTGTCACATGTAGCCACTGAATATAAATTCTCTAACATGGATTTAAGATTGGTATTGATAAGATTATTCGGTATTTATTCTGACAGCAAAGTAAACAATTGAAAGCGTTAAAAAAGAAGCAAGCAATCTTTCAAGAGCCAGCAGAAAAATCTGATTCTCTGATAAATTTCGGATTTCTATTAGATACCCACCCTTTTGCAGGGAATCGAATTGGTTGAAAGAAACAGTCCAGAAATCAGCTTGACCAAACATTCAAACCACAATGTTTCAGGGGGGATTCGGAGAGTTCAGGCACGAGCCAACCAAGCCTAGAAAAAAGAACACCTAATCCCCAATTTTAGCACAACCAGATCAAACCATAATCCCCAATCTTCGCATATACCCACTGGATCAAGACAAATGCAACCGACAATGCTCACAGCCATAAGCATACAAAAACAGTGGATGGATGGGTAACTAATCAGGTTGGCTTGGCGTGCACCATGGGTAAGTAATCGTATGCAGACTTCCGGTCATGAGCATCCTCTTTGTCGCAATGTAATAAAACTACAGACTTCCTAACCAGAAAAAAAAAGTACGCATAAATTTGTTCAACAGGTTGAATTTGACGAAATAGCTTGGAGATTGTTCCCTCAGCATATTTATGATCGCTTACGAGGTATTTGCCCCTAAATCGCAGCCAAACAGTCCCCACACTGCCCCCAAATCGGGCCCCAAATCGCCCCCAGATCTTAATCAGCCCCAACCTTTCCAAAATCTACAAAAATCGGCAACATCCACCTACGTAGACCATAGATCGACGCGAATCCACAGTCTAAATCGTTCTACATGCAACAAGATTGAAGTGCATAGGATTTGAATGGAAGAACTTGCCTTTCCACAGTCGTCGGCGGTGCGTACGGGCTGCAGGTGGTCGATTCCAAGTTGCCGCCGGTCACCGGAGCGCGGATATGCCCGCCGCTGCTTCCGCCGCCTCCACCCGGACCGACCTTGCCACCTGCATCGCGCCTCCCTTGCCCTCTTCCACCTTCCGCCCAAGCGCGCGACTCACCGGTCGTTGCTTGCAACCAGCAACCTTGCGCACGAAGGGAATGGAGAGAGGATCCCGACATGAAGGGTTTCTCTCTCCGACAGGAGGGGATTTGCTTTCGGGAAGCAACGCCCTTCGAGCGGCGTTGGCGGTCTCGTCCCGGGAGTTTTTCCATTGCGAAGCAACTCAGCACCAGGAAGCAACGCCCTTGAAGATGGTCTAAGAAGAGTCGAACGAGATGAGTTCTCGAAGTAAATATTTTCAGTAAATAAGCCTAAAAGAGCAGGGCAGCACCCATCGCCAGTGTTTGTGGATCGCTGCGTGATGCACCTAGGGTTCAAATTGAAAGGAGAGTGAGAGGGGAGATACTGATACATGCAGAGTGCAGCCAGAGAGAGAAGCCATCTTAGGCCTTGTACATTTCATCTTAGTGTAGCGTAACGTAGCGTTCCAGTAAATTTTATCTTTTTTATATATCCTATTTGGTGTAATAATTTGTAATGATTTTTCTCAAGTTTTTAGTAATTCTTTTAAAGATCCTAAAATTATTTTTTAGTTATTTTTTTACAATATTTAAACATCTTTTTAAAGACTTTTAAATTTTACTGAAACACTACGCTACGCTACAGGGTATTAAAGAATACACAAATGGAAACAGAGCTTATCCACAGCCACAAGGTGGTACAATACAATGGCTCCCTAAAGTCTGGTCCTTGGGTAATCGTCAAAGGAATTCTGATGTGAATCCAATCCAGGCACATCAGCGCAGGTGCGGTGTCGGGGCTACAGGGCACTTGTCCTGAGTGAGGAGCAGTGAGAAAGCTGCCGAAATGTTCTTCCAAAGCCTTTCCCTATTGTTGCTAAGGTGAAAGCCGAAGGAGAGTGTGATTGTGCTGGTAGCACAATGCATACTGACATATTGTAGTGGGTGGCGGGTCCTACCAAAGCCAGGTTCATGTAGTTATCCATTTCTGCAGAGATGAGAGGGGGGGAAGAGAAGAGATGGCTGGAAAGTAGTAGGAGTTTTCAGAACTGGGGTGTCAATTTGCACAATCATGGGCAGCCTTTCCATGCCCATCTTGGACTAATCTTGGCACTAGTTAGGACCTGACCTTGCTGCCATGGCTGCAAAATTATTTGTGATGGTACACTTGCCACTCGGATTTGCCTGGCTCTCCCAGCTTGTCTCGAGCTTGCACACGTGAATTCCATGGTGGATAGAGAGGGCTTGCCATTGTTTAATATTTTCCCTTGTTTAATCGACGCAGTAGGAAGTGGTTTTTTAGGTACCTGCTTCTACGGGTGTTTCATTGGTTGCTTACGAGATCTCGATATGCCCTTTTGTGATAGCTAAGTCCATTGTATAGGTGTATGGCTTATGTGACGCAAATCGGCTACCACACTTGGGGCAATACAAACTTTGTCCAGCAAAAGTGCTTACTAAACAATATGGTTTTTGTGATAGATTTATATATAGTTTTTGTAACAGGCAAATTGGCTACTACACTTGTAGCCATCCAAGCTTTGGGTTAAGATCACAACTGGTATTCTGAAACCAAATGTTGGGACACAAAAAAAAGGAGTACAAGTTGCATAAGTGTTATAATGTGCAACAGTGGACCAACATCCAATGTACTCAGTCTACCGTGTCCAGCAAAATTACCTATTTCCTATTTTTTAGAACAAACAGAGCAGGCGCTCTACCATTTTATTAAAAAAAAAAAGAAGAGAACTGTACACTATAGAAGAACCTAGCCACGGCTAGGAAAACAGAAATCAATTACAAAGGAGCAGTAAGGAGCCCCATGCTCTAGCCCCTCAGGTCCTCCAAAATTCTATAAACGAGTACTCTATAAGTAAGATTCTTATGTTAAAAAATATGTCTATTACTTTCCTTCCAAATATTCTAAATAGTGCATACTATGAAACCATTTATGACCCTCATGGCCACTTTTCCAACTACGTGGGAAGAGACCGTGATCCACCAATCGCAGAAGTTTATGTTGTCTGACCATCTATACGTTTGAGGGTATTGATTGAGAATTTCATTCCAAACTCCTTCGGAGTACAAACAATGAAAAGTCATGTGATTGATGATTTTCGGACTATTTTAGCATAAAGGGCAGATGAGCTGGTGCAGCCATCCTTTTCGAGGTAGGACGTTAGCTGTATGTATGCGTCCATGGGCAAGAGACTAGACAAAGAATTTGCATTTGATTTTTGTCTGTGCTTTTCGGATAGTGTTTCCAAGAGACCAACGCGTGTGGTACATTAGGTGTAACTTTATACTCCATAATACTGAATTACTAAGGCCCTGTTTGTTTGAGTTGCAGCTTCTGGGAAAAGCCATAAAAAACTATCTTCTCAGATCACAGTACAATTTAGCTTTTTGGAAGAGGATTCCAAAAGCTGACTGTTTGTTTAAACTTTTGTCTTTTAAGACTAGAAGCTCAAACAAATAGGGCCTAAATTGGAGGTACGTGATTTTTTAGACGTATCCAAAGTATTATTGGATCATTTTATCTTGGTCCAATGGTCCGGTGAAGACGTCGGAGGATCCATGCCGCCAAGCCAGCTTCGGCGGCAGGGCGCGCGTCATCAAGTTTGACTAAACACTGGGGCAAATCGATGACCCGTCCCGACGCTTCTTCCGTAGGGAGTGCTCCCCTTCCCCCCTGCGCCATCGACGCCACGATGACCGTGACCGAGAGGACGATGACCACCACCAACAGGAGGACCGTTCCAGTCGTCGTCATCGGGCGTGCTCTCAGCATCCCCGCCATGACAACTCGACGACGTCCCATGCCCCTTCTAGGGGGCGCGACCGCCAGAGATGAGACAGGGCGAGCCAAGCCACCGCTACCGCCACCACGGGACTTCTGCCCCACGCTCGTCCCAGCAGTAGTCCAGGCTGGCCAGCGGCATTCTTCGCGGCGACGACACCATTTGGACGGCGCCTCCCTCGCCTGTGGTGAGTCCGCGGAGGGGCGATCGTTTGCTCTCCTCGGTGGTGCGGCTTCGCTCGCGTTCGCCTCGCGAACGGCCGCAGCTTCGGGTCGCTCTCGCCACCGAGGATCGCGCCACCCACCCTACTGCGGGTGCTCACCCTCGCCGCACGGAGACGGCGGCGCCCTCGGCCAGGCACCGAGGCCTCTGCCCCTAGCTCTGATCCAGAACTCGCCGAGGGATGCCACTCCCCCTCCTTTGACCGTTGCTGATCCCAGTGCGCTCTTGGCTCAGCAGCCTGCGTCGCCGCGCGCTAGCCTGGTAATGGATAGTCAGTCCACCCAATCTGGGGAGCAACTTGCCGAGTTTCTATAGTCCGTCACAACCCCTACCCCTCGGCCCGTGCTGCAGGTCTACGCCCGTCGTCGTCTCAAACTCAAGAAGTGCCCGGCTTAAATCGCAATAAGACGCCTCACCATTGAACGCTATCAAGACACCCGGTGGAAGCTCGTGCATGCCAGCGCATTGCTCAGGCGATGGCCCCATGGGCGCCAGCGGCCACCTCGCGTGATCTCTCCACCATCCTGGCGAGGCCGCTCCCAAAAGCGGCAGCTTTGGCTCTGGCGGCACTGGCCAATCTCAACATTGGGCGTGACGGTGGCGGTGCAGCCATGACCACCGATGGCCACCGCAGAGGCACGGCATGAGCTCGCCCGGCTATGCACTCGCCTACCTACGAGTGCTCCATGAATACAACCAGTTTCTTTTGATTGGAGTTAGTCTGGGGTGTGGCTGCCTCACCTTCATCTCTTGAAAACACTCGTCGTTTCTGTCTGATCGTACTGTCAGCTACGCGAGAAGGCACTTATCACCTTGTTCTGCGCCTGTTTCGATCAAACGCTTTCGGTAGAAGGCCGCCTAGTTTTTCTCTGTTTGCGGCGACCTTGACACCGAAACCTTGTCTCCTTCGGTGTCAAAGTCAAGGCTCGGCCGTTTCTTCCACTCGCTGCCCTTTGGTGCCTGATGATTAGATCAGATCGATTGCGCTTGCTTAATTGGAATATGAGAGGCCTTAATTCCGGAGCACGGCGAAGCTTCCTCAAAAGCCTTGTTGCTACATCTGGGGCCAACATAGTGTGCCTACAAGAAACAAAATTAGACAATTGGGACTGCGGTATGACTACAGATTGTCTAGGCCAAGCCTTCGCGGACCAGACGTCCTTTGTTCACCGACCGGCTATGGGTACGCGGGGTGGCATCCTGTTAGCGGTCAAGGATTGTGACTTCTCCATCTCTGAGGTCTCCCTCGATGAGTTCTCACTCTCGGCGAAAATTACTGCGAGGCCCGATGCGTTCAAGTGGTGGATCACAGTGGTTTATGGACCCCAAGAGCGTGCACAAAAATTGACCTTTCTTGACGGCCTCAAAAATGAGGTGAGGCATTCAGACACACCGTGGCTGGTAATCAGGGATTTCAACCTCATCCTGCACCCCAACGACAAGAATAATTCGAACGTGGATCTAGGTTTGATGGACGCTTTCAGATCCACGATCCACAGCCTCCATCTCCGGGAGCTTTGTCTCTTGGGTCGTTGTTTCACCTGGAGCAATGAGCGTGCCGTGCAAGATCGATTTAAAATTGACAGGTCTTACGTACTCACGGCATGGGAGCTCGCCTTCTCGATTCGATCCTTCTTGGACTCCGTCTTTGAGCTCGCACCATGCCCCCTCTTGATCGTGGCCACCACAAAACAACCGTTGCCGTCCATTTCAGATTCGAGAACTACTGGACTGCCTTGGAGGGATTTTTACCCACGGTCCAAAGTGCTTGGGAGCGGCCCGTATCCCGCGGTCACCCTTTCAAAAGGCTGCACATCAAGTTAGAGCGTACAGCCAAGGCACTTTCGTATTGGGCTCGCACCAAAATTCCCTGCATCCGGCTTCAGCTAGCGATTGTCAGTGAGTTGATCTTGTTGTTTGAAATGCCCAGGAAGCTCGTGTGCTGACCGACCTGGAGAGGGTTCTTAGATCAGCCCTGAAGGCCAGGGTCACAGGCCTGACAACCATCCAGAAAATCCGCATCAAGCAGAGAGCGCGCCTTTCGTGGCTTCGGTTAGGTGATGCCAATACCAAATTCTTTCACCTAAGGGCGTCCAATAGGAAGAAAAAGAACTTCATCTACTCCTTAGTCACCCCTTCCTGAACCGCTATTGAGCACGACCAGATGGAGCAGGAGAGCTCCCGCTTCTTTGGGGACCATCTAGCCTCCAACTCCCCGAGGACTTTAACCCTGGTGTGGGAAAGATTTGTCCAACCAAGGCATGATCTCCTGGAGCTTGAAGACCCTTTCACGGAGGAGGAGATCAGCGCGACCATCAGGTCAATTCCTATAGACAAAGCGCCTGGTCCGGACGGGTTCAACGGCACCTTTTATAGCGTGTGTTGGCATATCATCAAAGGCTACTTGATTGCGGCGGCGACGTGGTTTGCGTATGGTCACTCAACGCACTTCTCTCTACTCAACTCAGCCAATATCATTTTGATTCCTAATAAACGGGATGCGAAGAATCTAGCAGATTACAGGCCCATTAGTCTCATCCACAGCGTCGGCAAAATTTTCTCCAAGCTGCTCGCTAATAGACTGGCGGTTAAGCTCGATCACCTTGTTGCCCCGGTTCAGAGCGCCTTCGTAAAGAAGAGATGTATACAGAACACCTTCCTTCGTACCCAAGGCTAACATCCTAAAGCTCCAACAATAGAATAGTCCGACGCTTTTTCTTAAGCTGGATTTTGCAAAGGCCTTTGACTCGGTCCAATGGAGCTACCTCCTTGAGTTGCTCCAGGCTAAGGGATTTGGAGCCCGTTGGAGGGGTTGGATCACCACTCTACTCGGTTCGTCTTCATCATCGGTTATTCTCAATGGGATCAGGGGTCTGGGCTTCATCCACGAAAGGGGACTTCGACAAGGAGACCCCCTCTCCCCCATGCTCTTTATCCTGGCCATGGACCCGCTGCACAAGTTTTTTGACCTGGCGGATGAGAGTAACATCCTTGCACCTGTGGGGAACCCTCCAATTTGAGAGCGTATCTCCCTCTTTGCGGACGATGCGGTCATCTTCATTCAACCTAACAAGCAGAACCTTGACTCCACCCTCACTTTGTTGGACAGCTTCGGGGCAGCCTCCGGCATCACTTTGAACAAATCCAAGTGTTCGGTCTATCCAATCCGCACCGATGGGGTCGACTTGGAAGCCACCCTTAATTCCTTTGATGGCCTTAGAGGCTTGTTCCCTTGCACCTACCTTGGGTTGCCTTTACGTCTCTGTAAGCTTCGCAAGATTCACTTCATGCCCCTTTTGGAAAAGATTGAAGGCCGGCTTGCCCCTTGGCGAGGCAAGTTCTTTTCCAAGGCTGGTCGTTTAGTTCTTGTTCAAGCTGTCCTCTCGGCCATCCCGACCCACCTGATGGCCTCCATTCCCCTTCCCAAGTGGGTCATCAATAGGATTGACCAACTCAGACGGGCTTTTCTATGGACCGGCAGTCAACACGCAAACGGAGGCCAATGCCTGGTGAATTGGACGGTGGTCTGCAGACCCAAAAACCTTGGGGGATTAGGTATTCCGGACTTACACCGCTTTGGTCGTGCTCTACGTCTCCGATGGCTTTGGAAAAATTGGAGATCTATGAGCTCTTAGAGCGCCACCGATGCCGTCAACTTTAACGCGACAGACATTGCCCTTTTCAGAGCGTCCACTCGGGTAGTGGTTGGCAATGGAGAGCATGTCCGTTTCTGGGAAGACGTCTGGCTTGATGGCCTTTCGCCCAAGGAGGTCGCCCCCTTCCTGTTTGCCACTACCACGCATAAAAATCGATCACTCCGGGACAGCCTACAAAATCATAAGTGGATGCAGCCGTTGATACAATTGACCACTGAGGACCAACTTCTTCAATATATCACGCTTTGGGGGAAATTAGCCAGGCCACACCCCTTTCAGATCACAAGGACGAGTTACTTTGGAAACTCACGCCACATGGATCGGGCGAGCTTCGTCTGGAAGGCCCACGTGGAACCCAAGTGCAAGTTCTTCGCGTGGACCCTTGCCCAAGGAGGGATCAACACGGCAGATGTTCTCGCCAGAAAGGGGTGGCCAAACCAACAATTATGTTGTTTGTGTAACCTGATGCCGGAAACCCAAGATCATCTCTTCAAGCATTACGCCTTTGCTATTGAGGTTTGGAGCATCATCTTCGGGCCACCATCGACCCCGACGGCCCCCCTTTTGGGTTTGGTGGGAACGCATGAGTTTTGGTCTCTCTCCTGCCTCGCGTAAGGAGCTAAATGGCAAAATGATTTACTGCCTCTGGAACATTTGGAAGGAACGCAACCGTCGAATCTTCAACCAAACCTCCCAATCACCGATGCTCACGGCCAGGGACGTGACCGATGGCTACCAGTTGTGGCGTTCAACGCCGGTAGATCCCGGCTAGTGGTCGGCTAGGGTTGTGGTCCCTCTTGTAAATACGGCTCTGTTTTTACCCTTCTTCTATTAATGGAGCGGCGGAACTCCCGTCTTTTTGTTCAAAAAAAAAATGTTCCAGTGATCTCTTATCATTAGATTGCAAGATATAATACTGTAGAGGAGTTTTACTCAACATCTCGCTCCTTTTTATTGTTGAGCGGTACTAAAACTTTTTATTTGAAACTATCTATTGCTTCAGACAAACAATATCCAAACTATCTACCAAATTTTACTCAAAAGTACTCCTCCATTGCTACCTCCAATTTTACCGATGGTTTCTTTGGACATGAATGATTAGGGGACTTGTGATGGGTCGAGGCCTCCAATTACCTATGGTTTCTCTGGGCATGAATGGTCAGGTGACTTAAGAGATGGGTCAAGGTATTAAAACAGAAAGCTCCCCAACCCCAAGATAAAGGAGATGCATAGACAGTGACAGTCGAACCAATCGAGCAACCTAATTTACTCCCTAATGGCTGGTACAGATTGACATGCAATATATTCGTACGCGGACGTGACATGACATCAATGGTTATTACATGTGCCAACTTGCACAGATGAGAGTTCTGATATGTCATGGTACAGTATCATCATTTAGAGCATCCCCAGCAGGGCCTTCAAATTTTCCTGCATCACTACAGTAACTGCTACTCACAAGGACCAAATTCCCTCCTAATGTATTTGAAAATTTTTGAAATAGAGACCATTTTGGGGGGTGTGATGGGGATGCTCTTAGACTACAGACCCATCACACATGTGTTGATTTAAGGTTCAGCAACCACCTAATAATGTAGTTTGCGAGACTCAAACCGTGACCAATTTTAGCCGGCCGGCCAATTTTCAGTTTTATTGGCCGATAATCTTCCAGTTTTTTAAAATAAATAAATTTGATTTGGATAAACAACTTTTGGAACCTTTGGAAAGAAAAAAACAGACACATCTTCCAACAAACGAACTTTGGGTTTAAGACGATTCTTGGTAGAACAGATGATCTGAGGGGGTGGAGCATGGGGCTCCCCAACACCTCAATGTAATCCTCTTTAGTTGTCTTCATAGTTGTGATTAAGGCTTTTGTACAGCGTACAGTCTTTATTCTAATGAAATGGCAGAGTCTTGCCTCATTTGCTCCAAAAAAAATAAAAAAAAATTAACAAGTACATTTGAACAATTGAACTTGGAAAAAAATCATTCAAACCGGTACTTTTGCCCAATTTGCAAAACAAAGGTGGTCGCTATGCCCGGTTACCGGCAACCAGCCGATTATCATTTTCCCTGGTTAGATAGAACACATACATTGTGTTCGAGGCGGAGCTCGGCCTAGGCGCAAGAAATGAAGCCCCGTCCCGACAATAGCACATACTCCACCTATATAGGTATACAGTATTAGGCCCAAGTGGATGAAGCGGGCATCAAACAAGTGGGCTTGAACGAGCACTCATGACTTCATGGCCTAATTAAACTCACGTACATGCCCATGATCCATGAATCACCGAATCGGTTCCATGACGTTCCAATGCCACTAATCGCTCGCTAATCATCATTTTGTTAGATGATTGATTAATTTCGTTTTGTATTATTTGTATATTTGAGTAGATCGATTAATCTGAGATGTGTTTGCAAAGATAGACATGGAATATATTTTACAATGTTTACAAAATATGAAAAGCCGCAAATATCAACTATCAACTATTGAGAAGTAATTAGCGGTATGTTGATATTTCTTATATACTTACATTATATGCATTTAACTTATCTTTCAAAGTTCCAATACTGTTTTGTTATTGTATTTAAATCCTTGCAATTATTGACAATGCTTATGTTTCTATGTTATTGTGTCCTACAACATTACGACACTATAACTATATAGCTATAATACTTAATACAATAATATACTTGAGCCTTAACCTTTTAGGTTTCCTTTTGAGCCCCCCTCCTAGGAAATTTCTGGCTCCGCCACTGCACAGGTTTTCATCTGGGGGTGTGATTGGTAGTAGCTAGGTCTCTGTGAAGCTATCACTAGCGACTGAGCTTAACACAAGGAAAGTAATGGTTCGAGCTTACTGTATTTGAAGCCTGGGATATCCACATGATTTGTACTGGGCTATCTTTATTTTCATGTGGGCCGCAAGGAAGCTTCACAATACAGACACCACGCCTCATGCCTTTCATAGCTGCACCCTGCAGGTTGACGGCGAGAAATGGCCTTTATTCATCAAACAAGTAAAGTAAACAGCATCATGCACCAAAGTAACATAAACGGGGTCACTAGAGAAGTAAACAAATTCATCGTCCACGATTCGGCCCTGCGGCAGTGCTATGGATAATTTTGATCCTTATCTCTTTTTTTTTCTTAATTAATGAGAGAATTTCTACATTGTTTTTTTGTTTTACCATAATTCCAAAACCATTGACTTAAGGAAACTTCTACTGTGTTTACGGATGACACAGGCCATCCATTCCCTCAAATCTAATGCTCCAAGATGGAAGGTACACAGGAAAAGGTACTTAAGTACCAGTGGAGGTACACAAGTGGAGAGGGCAACCAGGTCATTTCGCATCTAATTAACGAGGGGCAAAATCGTCGTATCACTGTGTCAGAACTCATAGATCTCGCCGCGCCCTCCCTTGCCGGCTCGCCATCGCCAAGCTGCTCCACAATGGCTCGACGGTCCCCGTCCAGGTCGCCTCAAAGCGGGCGGCGCCTCAAAATAGATGGTTTTCGTGGATCAGCGGCCTCTGTCTCAAGATCCAGCACTGCGCGCCTAGCTATCATGGCCACGGGAAGGTGCCCCCCCTCTTCGCCTCCGACGAACGCCGACTCCGCCACCGGCGCCCGTAAACTGGCATAAATACCCGTCTATGGCGACCAGGTTAATGCGTTGCCTTGCATGATCTTACCAGGCCATATTTTGTTTGTTCAAATTAAGCATTCTTCGTAAATCGTCTAGTTTTCTGTATGAAGCTAACAGACGATCCAAACACGACATTCACTAATTGTAAGAACAATTAGCACGAAAAATTGTTAACATTTTATGCGAGCCTCCCCCATTTGTTAGATGCAGCTTGTGATTTCGATTCAGTACATTGATCAGCAAATCTAATTCCAGGACACACCTCTCTTTCTTCTTCCATGTCAGGTTGTAGATTGAGAGCAAATTCATTTTGAGGACTGGTGTTTGGAAGCCTCTGTACCAGATGTTGCAATCTGTTGAAATGGGCTTTATGTTTCGTACTTGAAAGCAGATATATACTAGATTACAAACCTCTAAAAAATATCATTTATTCAACTATATGTTTTCATTGTAGGATATTTGTGTTTTAACGGGTCACATGGGTCGATGTCAGGTTATATCAGTTCGTGACATAACTTGTAGTCATTTAACTTGCCTGTTTTTGCGCTCCTTTCATGAAGTCTTGGGAGAGCTCCTGCCAGTTCTTTGGAAATTAGTAATTGACATGATATTTCATAAATTCCGGAATTGTGAGAATTGTGTTGTTCCAAGCTTGTAACAAGTTGTAGTTAATTAAAAGAGTCCGATGCACAATCGGAAATGTTTATAATTGTAAATTTTTTCATGGTCTTCGGACGGAATATTTTGAAACCATGCTACAAATAATTGCTTAACCAAGCTAAAAACAAGTAATAACTAAACTAAGAAGTAGGAATAACCATTTGTGGTCCTTGAGGATGTACCTGTCCGGTGCACTATATGAAACAACATCATGTGAATGTCCTTTTACAACGGACAGTGTCCAGCGCTTCGTTATAAAACGACACCTTGTGAATTTATACAATAAAAGTAAGTAAACAATATGTAATTTAATAATTTATTTATGAAGCACACCCATGGTATGAACCACAATGATCTCCAAGTTAACATGTTGAAATACAAAATAGAATCATATTCCCTAAAATGGAAATATTGTTATGAGATGGTAAAAACATATGTATGTACAGAGTCTTAAAATTGTGCGAAAAGAAAAGTTATGTTGTCCTCAGTTGTATCATGATGCCTAGGTATTAAACAGAAGTTGTGAACTTATGTTGGAGATCTCAAGTTATTTTAAATAAATCATTTACATTTACTAGTATTTGTTCGAAATAGAAAAGCTTTGGATAATAAACCCATGTCGCAGTGCTATGAAAGATCATTGTGTGGCACACGGCCCACCAGAACCCGAGGCCGCCAGCGAGTGGCGGCGTCGATGGTGTACTTGAAAACTGTCGGAGTGGAGGTTATTGTCAATTCCAAACTACAACAGACCAGTCGGGCACACTTATAAAACTACATCGTGTCGATGTCCTCCTACAATGATCGGTGCAGCGACTATATGAAAGGAGGCATTGTCAATTCCAAACTACAACAGACCGGTCGGGCACACTTATAAAACTACATCGTATCGTTGTTCTCCTACAACCGACTGGTCTAACGCACTACATGAAATATTAAACCGTGTCAATTTCGTTCTCTACGGATTCATGGAAAAAAAATACTCCCCTCCGTTTTGACAAGTCTTTCACCATTCGTCTTATTCAAAAATTTAATGCAATGATGCAAAAAAATTGGGTCCGGGGCCTAAGCTCAGCGACACACATGAAGGGTCCAGGGCCCACTTACCCTTAATATTGTTTGTTTCATATTAAATTAAATTAAATTAAATTAAAATTTGTATGTTTGTATAGGCCAAAAGTTGTATTGTTTTGTTGTTATTTTTGTGGGGTTTTGAATAGTTCTTAGAGTCTGCAAAGTATTTGTTTTCATAATTCCTTGGGTTTTTTAAAACGCAACTCAGCATTAATTTGAAACAAACAAACAGACTTAAAATGTACATAGAAAACGGAGCGAAAATTAAAATAAATTCCATTCATAGGTGCATTTTCCAAGTCCATCAGTTAATTACATTTTCAAAATATTAAATAACCCTAAACTGCTAATCATCATCATCATCTGAGGCATCGTTGCCGTCCGCCGAGCCGTCGTCGTCCTCGTCGCCGTCATAGGAGACGTCGTCGTCCTCGTGACCGTCATCCTCGTCGTCGCCATCTGACGGCTCTTCGCCGTCGTCTAGCAAGTCGTCATCGAGGAGATTCTCGTCCTCCTCCGGTGGGAACTCCTTAGGGGGGGCTCAGTGTACTGACAAAACAATAATCAGCGTGAGGATAGCAAAAAAAATTAAGAATGTTGAAAGAAATCCATACACACACACCTCGACGTCCTCGGAGTCGGACAGCTCGGAGTCCATGCAACCCCACTCCCACGGAGCATCGTATCGGTAACTATCGATACGATGCTTCTTCGGAATCGCCATGGGACGAGGCGACTCGTCGGACGACGCGTCCGACGAAGAACAGGAGCTGCAGCACTCCTGGAGGCGACGCTTCGCCGGCTTGTTGCTGTTGCCGTCGGAGCTTAAGTAGGAGCTCATCGCTGCAAAGTTTTGCTTCTGAGAGGGATTGTGGCAACTAAGTACTGGGAGAGTTGGAGAGGACGCTAAGCGGTGAGAATACCTTATATAGAGCCAACCGACCTTTCGTATGCCCTCCAAGGGATCTTTCGTTTCTGAATCGCGACCCACTACTCTCTGACTTCCTTGCCGAACGTTCCAACTTCCTGTTTTGTTTAAAAAAAAGAGGAAAACACCATGGCGCAGCGTGACACGAAAGGAAATTAATGGACCAGATGAATAGATGATGTTTCCCAGTTCCCACGCGCATTCAATTGTGTGAATGCTAATTACGTAGTACTCCCTCTGTTCGGTATTGTTGGGCGCATAAACTTTTTTGCAAAGACAAGGGATTAGCAACTGCTAGCATTAACTAATGAATTACCTGCTCTATATTGATCATGAGTCATGACTACTCTTTTGTTCCGCACCGTGCGCATGCAAGCGCTAGCTGGCCATCATGCACACGCTCACCGGCATGCATGCACCATTAGCGCATGATCTAGCTGCTGGTTAAGCTCGCCGATTCCTGCGCTTTATCACCACTTAATGCGCACGTTCGAACTGCGCCCAACAAAACCGAATCGCACGCTAAAAATTATGTGCCCAACAAAACAGAACGGAGGGAGTAATTATAACTAAACGAATATGTAACTAAACGAAGAAGTAGGCGTAACCCTTAAAAAATTATAGTCCAGATAATATGTAAATAATGTAGTTTAGATAATACGAAAACAGTCTAGTTCAAAGAATAATAATACGAATATCTTATTTTGTTAGGAAAGGGCTCCTGTTGTACTGGCTTGGTTTTTTGGCTCTTCGAGTTTTGGATATCACTGGTGTTGTTGACGGAACTTGTTCTTTCTTGTCCTGTGAAGCCACCTTTTCCTTTTTACCATATTTTTTATTGTTCGAACGTTCGTTCATCTCTTGGGTGGTATTTGATTTGTACAGAACATTGACATCGTTGAGTTCCTTTTGCGATGTTGTACTCTTCCATGTCCTACTTGTGATGCCTAGGATGGCTACATCATCATCAGAACCTTCATCTTCTTTTGTTTCTTTAACCTTAGATAAGTATTCAGCTTCCTGTGCATGGGAAATCATAGATTTAGTGTGCTTGCTAAGCATGTCGCATTTATAAACCAATGTAAAAATAGCATTTGTACACAACCGTTAATGGATTCTTGTATGAAGCTCTTCGTCCCGATTGCGTTCCGAGCGCAGCAGCCTGCAACATATCTTCTTCCTAAAAATATCCATTTGTTCCTAACATAGAACTCTATGTTATAGTCCAATTGTATGGGGTAATTGTAAAGAGCAGTTCGTATTCGTGAAAATAGTTTAGGACGTACATTAGTGAAGTATTCGGTCATATCATCTCCGTTCCATGACAACATGTACTTGAGTACGTACATGGCACAAGATCGTCTGCAAATCGTTTTGCACTCATAAGTAAATGATATTTGTTACATGATTAGCAATAGTAGTTAGATATGACATACCTGTCCTTCTATTGAGGTATGTTGGTGTAGCGTCGTTTGGGCCACTTTGTCATGTCTATAGGCGTGACGACACCATTATATATGCGGAGATGAATAGCAGCTTGGACACATGATTGCAGGGCACGAACCTATAATGACTCAGTATATATACAAGTTGACAAGTTAGATTGTACGTAACTCAATGAATGAATTTAAGTAAGGCACGATGGATGTGGACTCGCCAATCTCTGTTCGATGTCGTCATCACACAACTTCTTCACACGAGACATAGGGTTTAGGACTTGAATCTCCTCTTTCTCACGGTTCACGACCAACAAACTCCAATAACAAGTCATTACGTTGAATGGGACAAATACCTATGAAAGACACGGTAGTATAAATCCTGGAGATTAATGCAACAAAGTGCGTCAAGCTAAATTGACGGAAAAGTGTACTAACCATTTTTGCTGTTAAGCATCTCTCTCCTATACCTTCAACCCATGATCCTTCGTCAAGTGCATTGAATTTACCATATTCCCCAACGAACTTCTGACTCTGTTTTGTGGAGACGACAGCGACGTGATCGTTTGCAATGTTGGCGATATATGCATACGCATCGATCACCTATGAATGGAATGAGTAAGAATATATTACGTGACAAGTTACATAACCGTTTATGAATGTCGAGATGTGGAGCTTACATGATCATATATCCATGTTGTATTTACGTTGGATCGTAGAAACTTAACAGTGAGAAGCATGTCTGCTATGTCAACCACCACAGCATATTCGTAACTATGTTTGATAAATTGTATCGCCTCTTCATCCTCTTGAGTTAGAACATAATCATCGTTGAAACCTTGATTAAAAAATCAATTAAAGTTATATTACAAGATACCCAATGAACCATTTAAACTACAATGAAAACATAGACTGTCACGTATGAGTACATAAAATTACTCACAAAGCTGTTCCTTTGAGGGGTTCGGTTTGCTTGGGATGCAGTTGAAAATTTTTAGTACTGGGGTATCATCATAAATATCACGGCCCCCTATTTTGCGAAGAAGTCGGTCAGTTGTTAACATTGATTTATCTGATGAGTCCATGCGGTCCATGGTTGTCAAAAATTTATCAATTGCTTTGAAGGGGTCTTTACTATCATCTGCACCAGCAACATCTGTTATGTCATTATGAAGTGTGTGTTCTGATTCCGTGTCATGTGGCTTTGTTGGAGTTTGAAATAGAGACACGGTGCATCTTGTAGGGCTATGCCAATTCCTCAAATCTTCTGAACAAGGATACTGCTGGTGTGAGTACATGACATCTTTGGTACGATCATGCTGCACGGTACACATTATTAATGCAGACTTATTAGTAGAAACATTCATCATTGGCGCAATAATAAAAATGCATTACGATAGTTTTATTGAACCTTAAAATTGTTGTCATTGAAAGGTGGAAATGCATTCCCGTTAACCGATGCTTTAATAGCCTACAAAATGTCATGTATTTGCTTAAGCAATACAACAGCAACATGTATGAAAACTGCTATTTCAATGTACGAATAATGAAGAGACCTTTAGTTCAGTTTGACATTGGTGAATAATATCTGTCATTGAGGAAATCGTTTCACCAGGTGTCTCGGTTGCTTTAAGCTGTGCCACTTCTTCCTTGAGACTCAAAATCTTTGAGCAAATTCTGTTTTCCATATCCATCATGGCTCGTTCTGTTGATAATCGATTCTTGTTGATTGCTTGAAGTACAATGTTCAGCTGGTGTACATATAAATTGTAGTCAGTACGAAATTCTTTGTAGTCATATTAAATCATTGAAATCAATATGAAGCATACGTACTTGTGAAGACGACGACCCAGGTTTGTTGCCGGGCTGGTCTAGAAGGCAACCTTCTCTATAAGTAGTGTTCCCCACTTTGGTAAATTCCGTGGGCCGTCTTTGGCTACGTGCAGCAGCAGGAGGTATGATGAATTCATTTTCCAATTTTGAGGCATGGCTTGTTGACTGAGGTGTAGTTATCTCAAATTTTTGGATGACCTTGCAATAGAAAACACTTTAGGTGGCGATTACAAATAACAAATTTTAAAGACGGTGCCAGAAAAACAATGACTTACCACGCCTCCATCAAGTCCATCGAGATCAAAAGCATCGAATCTACGCTTTGAGTTATCTGCATCCCATCGGGCCATCCGTGGACGCACATTAGGAGAATAAGTAACTCCATGTCTTGCATAAGCCTGGACATGCTCCCAGTACCAGAACTAATAATAGTAAAGGCAGTTAGAGACTGTACATAAGTAGACATTCATATTATACTATGTTTAATTTATGGTCATAAAACAGGGCAGTGAGGTATACCTGTAGAAAGGCTAGATTGCCCTGGAGATTAACCTGGTCATGCTGTTTGAAACTTTGTATGCAACTTAATAAATGACGCAAGGTGAACTCCCCCCAGTTGTAGTTGGAGATCTTGCCCACGTCCTCGACCAGCGCGACGTACATAGCACTAACATGGTAATCTGTGGTTGGCGCTAAGAGTCGTCCGATAGTATACAAGACAAACTGACGCTTGAAGTGCACATCTGGAACCTTAGAGTTTACGAGTTGATCCTCTAAATGTTTCAAGCTGATGGTGTTATCTTCCGGGGCTCGATAAAGTCTTACTAAATCATCACTGATTGATGTGGATTTGCCTACATCTACTTTTTCCCCCTTGATTGCCAGCCCCATTATTTCCAACACATCTGTCAGCTCCATGGCGATATCCTCACCAGCAATACGAAATCTGTCTGTCCCCAATATGAGTCTTTTGGCAACCTTAACTAACATAATTCGGCGAAGAACTATACTTTTAAGGTGTAACAAACCACCAAACCCTAAAGATTCTATTACACTGTGATGTTCCTTTGATAATTGTTCGACGATTTGAGCATAACGCATGGGTGAGCAGACAACAGTCATGGATCCGTGCTTGTTTGACAGGTTCTAAAACAATTGAATAAAATTAGCAGATTGAACGAATATGTTTTAAACAGAATAGCATGGCGTACATCTAACTCACTAGGCACGTGATTGGGTGGCAACATACCTCCTCTTCGGTACGTTCATCTGATGTAGGGGCTTGGGTGCTTGATCCATCGATCTCACGCTTCATTCGCTTCTGTTGGATTTTGACGTCGGAGTTGCTTGATGACCGCTTCATGCCGTGAATGAATCTTTGATTGGTGTGGTGTGTGTGGAGGTAATTTGGGCGTTGTGCTGTGCGCGCAGGTAGTCCTCGGCGATAATTGCGTGGGTCGTGGCAGAGTCAATGGTAACTACTCCCTCTCCTTTCCAGTTTAGTAGGCGCTAGTTTGGCGTAGATTTCGCATATAGAAGGCGCGGCTTCGCCAGGCGGTCCAGTTTGGCCCCTGCGCTAATCACGCGTAGCTAACGGCCATGCGGCAATCACGTACTTAACCGCCAGCTCTGATTACCCGGCCGGTGCGATTTAGTGTAAAAACTGGCATCGCAACATAAAGAATACCAGAGAATTTTTTTTTAACCTATTCAAATAATTAATATAAAAATAACCCTCGGCAGAAACTATTTGTACCCCCAGCCTTCTCCCACGGCTCTTCTTCTTCATTTTCACATTTCCCCGTCCTTTCTCTTCCCTAACCACTGTAATCTTGCGGAGATTGCCAAGATCGGGCCGGATTTGTTTGGGAAAAGGCTACACTTCATCATGGCAGGTAATCCCTCTCTATTTGTGTACGATTCAAATGATTTAGGTTAGGGTTAGGGTTAGGGTTACACCTAGTACTCTAATCCTGCGCACGACTCCACTGCTGCACGAGCCCACTAACTCGTGCGAGACTTCCGCAACTCACGCATATGAACTGGTCCTCCGAGCTAAGTGCAAGGCACGCTCCAACGTGGTCCACTAATTGTGCATGCAGCTTGCTAATCTACCGAATCCCCTGAACTAATCAGCCGGCTAATTAACCAGCTAAATCCTACATGCATACAACACACGCACACAACTCCAGATGCAACACAACTCCACGTACATGACACACATGCACACATACACGTTCTATTAACTGAAAAAATAAACTCTGAAATAAACTAACTAGTCAAGATTATTGCCAACATGGTAATGTTAACCCGTATGATGTATGTGTAGGTGTATTTTGTATTATAGTTAGAAAGTATGGCGAATGATATATTGGTTTTTTGTGGAGTACGGTTTGTTAGAATAATTTATTTTTCATTTGTATTATACTATATTGCAGGAAACGTTCCCTTCGAGGCGAAGCCCTTTCTGAAGTATGGGGATTACCCTAGGGATAAGGATGCTCTAGTTCGGTCCTCTCCGTTTCCGGTTCCAATTTGCGAGCACGGCATTCCTGCGGAGGTTCAACAGTCAAGGGACTGTGATACTGCCGGTAGAGCCTTCTACACCTGTGGTGTGAAGTTCAATTACTGTATGCCGTATTCTAGCTCGCCGTGTTGGTTTTTCGAGTGGATCGATTGTCCAGAAATGTACGACCCGAGGATCCGATTGTTCCCATGGCGCTCCGGGGACACCAAGCCAATTCAGCATTTTAGGCGTTGGGTTCCTCCTCCGCCAAACCGTGGGGAATTGACAGCGGAGGAGAAGGCGGTGGCAAGTGCTATGCGGGTGATGAACCCTCCTATGTGTAATTGCAATGTTAAGTCGATATTAGTGCGTCCAAACCCAGGGGTGGACTTTACCCCCTTCTTCCGTTGTTCCCGCAATGATCGAGTAAGTGTATGCAAGCCTACTCTGTATGTAAATTACTCTCATTTTGAGGTAATTCGATAACAATGTCTTATGTTTGTAGGATGGATGGGCTCTTTGTGATTTCCAGAAGTACATTTATGGCCCCAAGTCTTGTTGGCCTTCTAGCGATGATGTGGAGGCCTTCAACTCGGGGGAGAAGGATTGGCCATGTGAGAAATATCCGTCCACTACTTGTAAGTGTGGGATACTGGCTCGAAGAGGAGTTGTCCCATCGGAACTTGGGTACGGATGGTATTGCGGCAACTCTTATGGTGATTTCTGGGTACGCCATAACTATACGACACATACAAGTATTTCTTTATGTATTGCACTGTATTGCAGCTTGAGATTGATAACTCTTACGCTTAATCTTGTAGGAGGGAAGGACGTGCGATTGGGAGACATATGAGGGACAAGAAGAGTTCGAAGCCGAGATTCATAATCTATGGCAACCTTACCAAGAGAGGAAAGTGGAGAGGACGAAAGAAAAGAAAAGATATGACTATGGTGTACTCATGCCGTCCGATGAAGACAAAAAAAAGGTTTTGACTGACATGAGGAGGGAGCGTGGGGTACTGCAACGTGGGTACTTCACCTCCTCAGAAATACTGGAATATTGGAGGAGACGTAGGGGAGGTATCCACCTGGTGTTGATTTCAGAGAGGTGAGGCAGCAAAAACAGGTGCAAAGGAAGATGGAGAGGGAACATGAGCTCGAGGAGTACAGGAACAAGATGGCTGAGGGTACACTCATTGACCAGAATGCCAATTATCGTCCTAATATGTGGCCGGCTCATTTGCAAACGCTGCGGCGCAACAAGGCGAGGAGGACGGTGGAGATGGAGACCATGAGGGATCTTGTTAGAAACTTGCCTACCGTTGTGCCTGATGATGACGAGGAAAACGGTGGAGATAGAGGTCATGAGTGAGATCGTGTTTGTTCGAGGAAATTATGTAATGTGCTGTTGAAAATACCTTTTGTCAATGAACCATGTGGTTCGGACCTAAATTTCATTAAATTGTAATATGCGCACTTAAATATGTTATTTGATCAATTTATATATATTATGTTTGTGAGTTAGGATAAGAAGTGTTAATACATGTTTTACATTTATTTGGTACGAGGCACTAGAATGCCATTTTCAGATACAAAATGGCATCAAATTGACTATAGCAAGATACAAATTTTATAACCAGGCGGTGATATTTTAATGAAACTAGCTATATTTATGAGCTCACTCTTGCATGTCATAAGGAGCAATGTTCTGTTGACTGCTTGAATTGTCCCTGCAAATTAGAACTTCTCATAGCTATTGTGCTATTTAAATACTTACACTATTTCTCATAGCTATTGTGCTATTTAAATACATACGATATTGTCATAGCTAGTGTGCTATTTAAATACATACAAAAGCTTGGAAACATCACCAGTTTTCTGGCTTCACATCCTATCTACTAGGATGATTACTCTTCCATGTCACTATCTGACTCACTAATCCAACCATAGCAGGGAGGCCTTGTACCAACAGTTCTTGGCGGGTCTATGGCCACATAGTCCTCTTCCTCAACTTCTGGAGCAGCCGCAACGGGTACCTCCTCATGCAACTCTAGAATTGGCATGTCTGTTTGTAGTTGCTACATTACAAGCTAAGCCATTTGATAATCGAACAAAATATGCATACAATTTGCCTAAAGGAAAATAAAAAAGAAGGAAAGCTCACCTGAGTAGCCTCCTTAACCTCCTCTTCCTCTGCTTGGGAGGTGGGGTTGAGGTTCCTTTGGTATTGTGGGCTCTTTGGTTCTCCATCTAGCTGGGAGGTGGGGTTGAGCTTCATTCATTTTATCTCCTTAGAGGAAGCAGGGAAAACTTTTGTTTCTGCTCTCTTCTCAGCGTAGCTAGCAGGCTACAATGAACAACAAAAATTAGTTTTGCAATATGAAATTACAGGCTGACGTGGTCTCGTACTCTCATTTGATTTGCATGTCTTGGATGGATGGAAATATCTGTTACTAAACTGATGTCTTCAATAATATCAACTTATGTGATATATAAGCTTCTCAATAAAACTATATCATATCATTGCTAAATAAAGCACATTTGCTGCTAAATGAACATGAAGTTATGAAAGCATCACATATCTTAAGAATGTTGCGAACCTTTTTTCAGCGATAATTAAAAATTGTCTCAGCCCTTCTCACAATCATACCACAGATGCGGCATACATGGCCCAGATCTTCATGATGTTGAATGTCATGAATGCAGTCAGCATCCACATCCTTCTCATCCCCTTCTTTCTCTTTGCCTACCACTTCAAGTGTGTCAACCTGGCCAATAAATAAATACTACTAAATCATTAGTGGGAAACAACAAAAAATGGATAGAGCTAGTTGAATTGAGAAGGAAGTATGCAAATTTGCCTTGATAGATACAAAACTTTGAAACAAAAATTTATTAACAATCCAACTTAGTAGATAAAATTACATAACCAATGAAAAGTGTACAATCTAATGCCTTTTTATTAACAATCCAGCTTAGTACAAAAATTTACATAACCCATGAAAAGTGTACAATGTTTAAACAATATAACAAACAATGCATTTCTTCCATTAAAAAATTATGCGATTAAAACTTGCACCTTTGTGCTTTCCACAGCTAGCGAGAAGTCCTTCCAATGATCCTCGAGACCATCACTTTCCTTTTGTGGAATCACCTCTTCCTAATAATCATTGTAATAATCATTCTAAATAATCAGATGACAGAAATGAACATGACCGCACATGAAAGCTATCTAATTGCACAACGCCAAGTTTAATTAGCACCAAGTAGCTATAGCTAATAATCAACAATTCGGTGATAGCACAAGCAATTCCCGAGTGCCATATTCCACTGTAAGTGGAGTACTTCACAAACAGAAAAACGGCCAAATTTACCTAACAACTAACGGTAGTGCAGGATTCCGCAGTGCCCACGATCAGCCCCAGGCCCCATGAATGCAATTAGTAGAGAACAAGCAACATCATACTGGATCTAAGTCTAACAAGCCCAACACGGCTCCTATCAGAATTTCTAGCTAACACGAACGATAACATCGGCAAATCTAACAGTGTGGGTTGGAGGAGACCAAACCTATGGCTCTGCACGCAAGAGAGAACGTATGAGAAGGATGCGCCGACGAGAGCGGGCGGGGGAAAACATACCATCTCTCCGGCGATGGGGTGGAGCCGTGGAGGCCGGCGCTAGGGTTCGGGACTCGGGAGGTAGATGCGAGTGACGAATGGGGTGGGAAGTTGGACCGGATTCGTATCCTCACTACGCTGATTACTCTTCAAACCCAAGAAGCATCGACCTACTTGGTAAGATGCTGCCCATAGATGCCTTATCTCAAACATCATGTTTAACCACGAATGATCAGTAGGAATATTGTATCTCTCCCTAAAAGCAACCCATTTTTTCTCAAATTCCTCTGCATTGCAAGTGTCATATAAAAATTTTCTAAAATCCTTGGCGACTTCAGAATTATGGAGACGCTTTATTAAGTTTTGCTCAATATGCCAGGTGCATAGCTTGTGGTTAGAATATGGCAAGATAGCCCCAATAGCCTTTTGCATTGCAAGGTCACCGTCAGTAATAACTGAAATTGGATGTTTTTGGAACATGGCTATTAAAAAGGTCTTCAACATCCACACATATCCATCAATATTTTCTTCTGAAATTACTCCACAACCAAACACAACAGTGCTTCGATGGTGGTTCAATCCAACAAAAGAAACAAACGGTAATTTGTATCGATTCGTCCTGTATGTACTATCAAATACAACCACATCACCAAAAGCTTCATAATCAAGACGAGATTGACTATCGGCCTAAAAGAGTAGTTTCAAATGACCATCCTTATCAGCCTCGTGCCTGAAGAAAAATTCTGGATCCCTCTCCTTCCGCGCCCTAAGGTGGCCCAAAACAGTTTCAGCATCTCCTGCGGCTATTGTGTCAAGTTTGTAGCGGTAACAAAAGTTATGCAAATCCTTCGCAATAAACCCAGTATTCTCATAACCCCCATATTGAGTTTGCATTATATTCATAATCTGGTGCTTCCGTATACCTGCAATGTCCATCTCTATTATCTCTTCTTTCTGCACATTGGTAATGAACCTTTGAGAACGGAGAAAACAAGTCTGATCTGGTGGCGCTAACGGATGATTGTGTTCGTCGACAAAGTCATTCACAAACCATGTGCCTGTGTCATTACGAACCTGAATTACCATCTTCGCTCTGCAACCACAGCGACTAATGTTTCATGCACTCCTAATCCTGTTGTCTCTCTCTACATGCTTTTTTTCACGCCACCCCTCTCTGCTACACACCATCACTCGGATACGGGCTTTCTTTTCGACGTTTCTTCTATCAACATACGATTTCCTTAAGCTGAATCCTTTCTCCCTGGCATACTTTTTGTAAAAATTAATTTCTTCATCCTCACTGCTGAAAGTCATTGTCACGATTTTTTCATACTCCATAAGGTTCTCCATCTCTGCACTTGACAATACAAATTTTGAAAAGGAGAATCTCTGTCAACAAAATTGCACATGTAAATGACAATGTGCGCACCAAAAGATGGTAAATCAATACCAAAATTAGAGGATGTCAATCATCGCTTACCGCACAAATTCGGTCCCCCTGTGAGGGTCGCCGGCGGTTGTCTGCGACCACCCGACGAGGCCGGCTATCACCAAGTATACCCTCCGCCGCACCGTGCGCACCGTCGGGCCCGTGAGGGGCGCCGGCGGTGGTCGCAGGCGGTTGAGGCTGTGACGATCTCCGGCGGTCAAGAGGGTGGAAGTTGGTTCTTGGTTGTCAGCGACCACCAGACGAAACGACAGCGCTCATCGACCGCCGCGCAGATCGATCGCCGGCTTCCGGAGGTTGCGTTCGACGCCAGATTTGAGTTTTGGACAGATAGATCACGTCGAACATTGAGACCATTACCCAACTAATCCCCAAGTAATTACCCAACTGCCATCAGTTATAAAATTCCCACTACCGTGGATGCCCTTCGGAGATCAACGGTTCACCTTTCTTCTATCTGAGATACCTCTAGGTACCTCGCAAGCACCGTAGCACTCCTCTTGAATTAATATATGATTTAGATTCCACAAAGACACTATGGTCGCTAAGTATAATTTGAAGCCTACAGTAGCGACATGGACGATGCACGCAACATGTGCTGTGATCTGTTCTTTTTCTCTTGCCATTGCCGGAGATCTGACTCCCGCAGAGAACAGAATAATTAGAACCGGTTAGTTAACTTACCAGTTACCAGTTTCAAATGCATCGTCTGTCACACACTTATGCAGTTATGCTACAATTAGGTTTAAGATCAGTATACGACACAACAATTCCACATACAAGAGTATTTGCAGAGCAGGAATGTGCCCAAGAAGAATTACCTTTTCTGCATCATAGTCTTGTCGTTCTGGGATCTATTAATGGTCATATTTGCTCCCACACGACTTGTCCATGAGCTTGAGAAGTTGAGATATACCACCTGAATGTCACATCCAACCTGCAGAAGTTCCAAAATCCCCCGTTAGATTCTTCAATCGAAACAATCGCAAGAACTCAAAATCATATTGTTGTTAGTTGGAAACCATAACCTGGTCAATCAGATTCAAGAAACTTCTGCATCAACCGGCCCTCTGATCTATTGACAGCTTTGACACAAGAGCATGGAGTGGTGACACCTGGCTCGACTCATGGAAAGCAAACATCAAGATAAATCTCGACGAGTACTGCAGTAAAATCCTCCCAAGCAACTTATATTTGTACGTTCCAACTCCTAATAGAGAACGAAGCACGATCATCAAATCTGCCGGCTACTGACCTCATCTATCCATGTAATCTTTGTTCAGAGAGATACTGACACCTTGGACCTTTCGATAGTTATAGCAAAGGTCCTGCCATAAAAAGAGAAACCAAAGGTAGTGCCATTTTGTTCATGACAATCTTTTTCACGGGAATAAAAGTTATTCGCCCATGATATCCTCTGGCACAAAAAGCACCGCTACTTTTATCTAAAGAAAATTTGATGTGAACACCTGTAGAAAACAGCACAAGGTATTAGAGACTTGCATCATGATAATGTTTTTTCAGGGAACATCATGATATATCATTTCCACTTCACATGACATATATTCTTTTCAACAAGGTGACACCAGTATTAGCAAAAGCAAAAAAAAAACAGGGGACAGGAGAACAAATGAAAGTTATCTTATTACTAAAAATCCTCACTGCAAAGCTTTTTGTAAGAAAGTACCTTCAAAAGAACAACACAGCATACAGGTCTCAAAAAGGAAAAGGAGAACAGTGTTGCTCCTCTCTTTTATCAAGTAGGAGTCCATACAGACACCGAGGTCAAAGGCCTATGGTTCCAACACAAAGCAAGCCTCCCTTTTCCATGCACAACACCAAAACCCCTACTGAAAAGCCCAACCAACATCTTTGCCTGGGCAATGTTAGAACTACTAATCTCACAAGCCTTAAACCCATCCAAGCACCCAGCTGTAGCATTGGTCCCACCTGTCACACACCCATATTGCCCCACAGAGTCCTCTATTCTTGGTCCCAACATCTCCTTCTCCACAAGCCTCAGGCACACTTCGTAGGTCCTCCCACCATAGAAGCAGCCTGCCAGGGATTCCAACACTGCAGTGAAGTGGTGTGATGCTTCGCATAAGAACTCCTCAAATGATGCAGTAGCAAGAGGAGAAATCCTGCTGATTTGAAACAGCTCCTCTTCAACTAGGATCACCAATTTAGGCCGTAACATCTTGACACCCACACGGAGTAGCATCTGTAACTTGCTCAGGGAAATGTGAGGCCTGTATGTTGTGTCACATGAGATGATCACCGAGCATTCACAGCTCTTGGTGAACTCATGTAGGTCCTCCTCACCGCTTACATGGAGATGGTCGTACCTGAATGGAAGACTGAAGGAGTTGGCGAACTCTGAGAGCCATCGTGCGGCGGAGTGGTGTGTGCCACTGCCAGCATCAGGGTCAGCGTTGGTCGTGACTGCCGTGAGGTGAAAAGACTTGCTGCTGCAACGGACAAGGTCTGAAATGAGTGAAGACCACTGGACACCAGTGCCAATGTTGAAGTCGATGACATGGACGACAGGATCATCCATGGCGGCTTCTAGGATGGCCTGGTTTGCAGTGAAGTGCGCAAACTTGATGAACGGTGACAGCTCTTGCAGCATCTGGTATGCCAGCAATCCATTAGATGGCGGTGGCGCAATAGGATGGCATTTGGTCCGGTCACCAGAGATCTTGCATTGCAGGCCCTGAGCAAAGTAGTAGGCCAAATGATCGAATGAGCTTACAACTGCGTCGGAACTTCGGTAAGCGGTCTCTAGAAGATCATTGATCCTTGACATGATAGCTGCGGCTTGGATCAAGTCCCTAGCTTCAATTGCCTTGGCACAGGCAAGGAGAAGGTCACCTAAACTGTCCTCTTCCATGAGCTCCTCCTGAACAGGCACCAAGCTGCCATGCTCTTGCCCTAACAACCTCTCATTAAAGCTAGCTAATGGGTCGACATGGGAGATATCGACTTGAAGCAGATCATTAGCTTCTTGGACAACTATGTCCAAGAACTGATCTTGCTGCTGATCAGGGGAAGGATCACTATCATATATGTTGGCATTCTCATGTGGGAGTACCACTTGAGGAGACCATAGGAGATAGCTACTGTCTTCATGTTGTGGGGGGAAGGGGACGAGAGGGGAGCAAGGATATGACATGGTCTCCATTTAGTTGCTACCTTCAACAACAATTGCCCTGGCCTTTATGCTTATGTATACAAGGAAGAAGCAATCTGTTAGGATCATTTCTCAAGAGGCCGGATTTTATATGTGGATCATCATGACTAATGTTATCTAATTTGTCTGACACTCTGATGTTGGCCCTTACAGGGTCATCTATCTAACAAAATATTTTGCCTCTCCCTGTATAGTTCTCTTGCTTCAGAGGCAGGGACGGTCCTACCATCTTGAGGCCCTGGTGCGAAAAATAACAAAGTTTCAAATATGGCAAAAGACACGGCCTTATTAACGATTAAAATTTAAAATGCCATACAAGATTAAAATTAGATTTTTTTTCTAATATTTCTATTTGTAATGTAAAAAGACATATTCTTTCAAAATTTAGAGAATTTTCCTTGGGCCTGAGCTTCCTAGGTTTTTTGGTGGCGGCGCCGGCAAATTTTCCTTCATTTCTACTTTTTGCGTCTCGTGCGGTGGTGGCGTTTGGCGGCCGAGCTTCAGGTTGTACCGTTGTAGTTGGGCCTGGTGGTATTCTTTTAGGCTTGCATCCTGTGAGGTGGTGGTGTCTAGTTTGCGAGTTGTCTTCAGCCTCTTTGTCGTGCATTCCTTGTGGTGGTGACGGTTCATCGGGCATCCCGTATGGCGGTGGCATGTGGTGATGATGACGCTCCGTGCATCCCGCAAGGTGGTGATGACTCAGTTGGCTCTAGGCACCTTTGCTCTCTAGCCGTGCATCCCTTGTGGTGGTGGGGTCTGGAGGTTGCCTTGGGCCTGCCTTCGGCGGCGCGCCATCTTTTCTAGCGTTTTTCATGCATCCTGTGTGTGGGTCGTGTCCGGCGTCGTGGTGGTGGTGGGCAGCTACTTGCATTACCTAGGTGGTGGCGGTCCGTTTTGTCGGCTATGCATCCCTTTCGGTTTTGCTAGTGAATGTGTTCTTTCTGGATGTTGTATTATTTCTTTCTTCTTAATGAAATGGCAGAGCGTCTGCCCCATTCGTTCAAAAAAAAAATTAGAGAAACAAAATCTTCAACGATACATTTATAATATGCTCTAAATAATTAGTCTACTGCATTTAATCATAAGGGAGCAAGGCCTATCATGAGACAGGAATAAAAAATGACAAAAGATCAAAGGAAAAAAGAGCGATGAACTGTGCTTGTTGATTTGAATGTGCAACCTCCCAACATGTGAGCTATTGATGCCAGTGCCATCACTCAGATGCTCAAATTACTAATTGTGTATGTGCTGGGCTATAGAAGGACCAATGATGAACTAGGGGGCCCTTTTGGTTCGGGGGCCTGTGCAATCGGTTGCATAGCCCGCACAGGGCCTAGGCCGGGCCTGTTCAGAGGACGTGATACCTCATCGGCTCATCGTGCCATTTTTGCTAAAAAATCAAAGTTAGGCTGAAAGAAGCGAGTGCGTACAAGGGCATATTCCTGGAATGCTTCTTGCTTGCTGTCAGTGTGTAGCCAAGTCTTTAACGTATGCCCATGCTTGGTTTCTGCAACCATATGGCCAAGTAGCAATAATGAAATAAATATAAACAAAATGATGCGGCCCCAAGAAGAAACTTACACAATCCTTGGCACAAGACACTAGTTAATTCATAACTACATCTTCAGGAATGCTGGTATGCAGATATCGTTCAATAAGCTCCAGGAAAATGGTAAAGAGTGCAGCTGTACTTATGACCAGGCCTGCAGTTACTTTTCTTATTTTGTTTTGTGTTCATTTTTATTATTGTATAACCAGCTGCATCCAATAAGCTCATGACACGGGCTTACTCCAATGCACAATTTTTTATTTGTTTAGTACAACCAATCAAACAGCTCTAGTACGTACATACTAATAATAAGCTGTTAGCCTGTTAGTAATTTCATAATCTAGCTGGTAGAGCATTCACTCAAACAACATGTTAATATTTAATATATATGTCTGATAAGTAACCAATAGAGTATAACTGAAAAAGAACAATGTTGCTTCTCTGAAGATTTAGAGCTGACGCAGAAAGGGGACTTACAGAAAACAAATGTGGGACACTAAGATATTCTGACCCAAGCTAGTTCTTATTTTTTTATCTGAAAGTTTCTCCTGGATTTTCTCCCAAGTCCCAAGTAACTTGTTGTTATATGACTGACTCCAAAAAAATTGTGACTGTAGGAGATTCATAATAAACCATTATATCTTGAGATTTCGAACAGTCTATCGATGGGCATTCTCGTACACAACAGCTCAGATACAAAAAGCACGGATAATGTGCTTTGATGACTTCAAGCAGTGGACTACTGTACTGGATAACATAAAACAACTGTTTCTTGCTCTCTGCCAAGAGAGATGTCACCATCCGCATGACAACAAGGGGAATCTCTGCATTGTGAATTTTGATTACCTTTTTATATTCAGTGCTTAGTACAAGCATGCATTTTTTATCACAGATATTCATTACCATGATTAAAAAAAATGGATATCAAAGTGCAATAAAACAAACTTCAACAGTAAGAAAGAAATCTAATGAATTTTACATGGTAAAGATTCTTGGTAGAATGAAAGTATGGAACTTGCATGCAACTGGGTATTGAAACTAAGCAGATTACTTTGTCACATTTATCAACAAAAATGTTCATAAATTTGCGTGATCAACAAAACCACGAGGAAATATCAAAGCACAACATTGATATATGTAGTTGTGATTTTCTAAAAATAAGATCTACATGGTTATGGAGGAAAAGGAAGCCATTAATCTGAAATCTCCCCACAAAATAAACTTACTAAACTGACCTGGGAAAAGTAAAAAAGACATACTAGTTGACAGCATGCCTTATTACTCGCTAGACTTTCAGGATATCATCATTGAGCATAGTAATAATTTTGTTTGAAACTCACAAATAAATTACTTCATGTCCATTCAGTAACAGAAAGTGCGGGAGTTTGCTTGTTTGCCATGCTCAAGGAACACTATATCACCAACAACATCAAATTAGTTAATGCAGACCTTGGTGTCACCCTAATCATACCTTAGAACGAAGAAAAATATTAATTTAGAGTAAAACATATTATAGATGCAGCACTAGATCAATGATTGTAGCAGGCGGCTTTCACTAGATTGAAACATAGCATATTAACCTTTAACCTTGTTTTTGTTCTCCTGGTTGGTGCCAACAGGATGATCAACAGAAAATAAGAAATCGGACAAAATTATGCATGTGAAAGAACATCCGAATTTTAAAAAAAGGAGGTGCAATTGCACTTGATGGACACTTATCAGCATTGAAATGACGCGAAATAATTCTATTTATAAGCCTACAAGGGAAAAGTGGGCATACATCAGCACATAATTTCCAGCAGAAAGCCTTCACTTGCTGAGGGGACAGCAAGAGGCATCTTGTAGCAATAGAATGCAAAGGCAAGACCAGCAGAACAACCAGTTCTTTTGTGTTCTCCAGTGCCAGCATAGCCTGGTCTCCTACACTCCAAAGTCTTGGCTTGTCTGATGCATCACTAAAAACTATGTTAGATTTTGTGTCGAATATATGTACAAGTAGGTTATATGGACTCTATGTTCTAATAGGCATGGTTGGTTTAGAGTTAGAATCAGACTCTATACAGACATCCACTATATAAAAGGAGACAACTCTGGTGTAATCATGTAAACGACTTCATAATAGTATCATACGCAAGAGGAGGATAGCGGCCGACATGTGGCCGTGATCTGTGCAGCCGGTATACTGCGGTATTATGGTTTGGAGAGGAGCGTCCATAATCAGTGCCCCGCAGATGTAAGCGAAATCTGAACTGCGTTAACAAACATCGTGTCTCCTGTTGTCGTTCGTGATCTTGCATTGACGAATATCCTAACAGACTACTATCATCCTTATCTTACTACAAAAATTTAACATCCTTAACAGCACAAACATGTGAATCTCAAAACGAAGCACAAAGCAGCACTCTGGCACTGTATGATGTGAAATCCAAATATAACATCAAAAAGTTGTTTTTTGCAATAGCATGCGTGATCTACAGATGCCTAACCAGTGAAATCAAAAGGATTGCAAGTAGCTGCACAACACTAGGTATGTTCTTCTTAACAAGCTAGATCAAAGTACTAATCCTAAGTGAAATATGCGATAACCCTGTGTAGCTCAATCAGAAATAAGGATTGGGAAGCGGCAGCACAAAGTAGCCATTTTGCAGAAATGCCACATCAGCTCCACTCAAGTTAAAGATGAGCAAGTTAGAAGAGCTCTCCGGTTATGCTATCTTTTGGCATTCATGGCAATCTCCCTCAAAGCCTTGGGTTGGATCAACCACCCTCATGCACCGACATGGATCTTCACCTGTTCAAGGCTGCTACTTCAAAGCTGTGGTGGTCCAAGATGATAACCTCACTGACTTCTGGCAAGATAGATGGCTCCAAGGGGTTGACCCATCGCAAATTGTGCCCCAGTCTCTTTTGGATCATAGCCCTCAAGCATCACTAAATGGTCTTCATGATGACCAAATCCATCTGGCTCCACTCGATACATCACCTGAATACCTTAGCTAGCTCCAGGAGTACATCCAGCTATAGAGTCGTCTTCGTCACCTCGCCTTCACTCCAGGCATACGTAACAAGATCATGTAGAACCCCAAAGCCTCTGGCATATACTCAGCTAAGTCGGCCTATCTACTACAATTCCGCGTTAGTCTCTTCCGCCTTCACACCACTCAATTGGAAGGCCAACATTAAAAACAAGTGCAAGTTCTTTGCCTAGACTCTCGTTGGAAGAATCCACTTGGTCGACGTCCTAGCGCTCAAAGGTTGGCCCTATCAACCTCTTTGCACCCTTTGTGACCAAACTTGAGACTCTCACCAACCTACCAAAGTCCATATGCCCAATATGTTTGGACTGCAATCTTTCAAGCCCTGTGTTTAGTTTCATCACAGCTTTGGGCCAGCTCGACTTTAGGACTTGGTAGCTCCACTCGATAGCACTCTCGCCACAAGGGACTAGATGTGAGTTTGATGGGTTGATCATGTAGATCATCTTAAATACTTGGAATGAGCACAACAAGCACATATTCTAGCAGGCTTCACTGCTCGTGCATCTTTTAGTAGCTAAGATCTAAGATTTGAGAGGATCTCCAGGCTGGTCAGCCGATCAAACTAGCGAGTAGTGGCTAGTGCCTAACACCTCTCCCTCCCTCCCTCCCTCCCTCACTCACTCACTGTATAGTTGTACTTTTGTTCTCATCCTTCTTAATGGAACAGCGCCCCTGCATTTTGGCTCAAAAAAAAGATGACACTTGTTATTTGCATGGAACTAGTCATACTGATTCCTTGATCTGTGCCTTGCCTCCTCCACGGCTCCACTGATTTCTAGCAACAATAAAATGCTTCCATGGGTTTGCCATGTTTGTCATAAATACAACATGACCTTTCTTAGTTGCTTTCAGCGGCCAACCTATGATCAACGGGGTTGCTTCATCTTCCCCATTCAGGCATTAGCTGAAGGTTCAGTAGCCGATGGTCAATCAATTGCCAAAAAGGAGGTAAGAAAGAAAGAAATGTGAAAACTGAAAGAATGGACGAATAAAGATGGCATATCACATCGGCCTCCAATATTCTGTTCCTGCTCCGTCAATTGGATGAGAGGGACCAACCACCTGCCTGACCACCGCAACTCCGGGCCAAACAGGCTACAGATTCCGAAGAGCCTCAAATCTTTCCCATTCTTAAGTAATCCTAAACAAAGTAATTATTGTAGTATAGATCTAGTAGAGCTCTACCAGAACACTGCCCTATAACTATCAGTCGATGTAAATCGCTGGTGGCATAGCTAGACCATCAAGATCCTACCGGCGTGTCTCCTACTCCCCTCCCAACTCTCCAAGATTACTTAATACATCATTATGATATGTTAGTTCAGAACACATTAATAATACCTTGCTCACCAACTGTATCTGTATGCAGGCTATAGCAACAAGAAAGATAAGGAACTTAAGTATTGAAGAGCATATGGTTCTGGAACTTTCTGTTGGTGTACCACCAGTCTACATGGACCTAGATTGCAGTCTAAAGTACTAATACTAATTGGCGACTCAACTGGAAAACCTAGATATTTACAAAAGAAAGAAATGATCACTTTACAATATAAATACTGACAGGTACTAAATTGTTAAGCATAGTTAATTGTCCAGTCTAAGGCATTAATCCAGAAATAAAAAAAGACGGGGAAAAAAAGATTTATGTGATACAGGAAACTCTTCAGTTTAATGATACAAAGAACTGCTAGCTATCCTATCATGGATTCATGTCCATACATTGTACATTAGCTATCTTTACAATGCCGAACTGCAGTTGGTATATTGTTTAGTAGGGGCCCTGAAATCCTCCTCAAATGAAATCCATCGAGTCGTTTAGGGACTGACCACTCAACGACTGGCCACCATTTGATGAGTTCTGGTGATGACTTGGATGACGATGCTGAGCCTGTTGGCCGCTTAAGTAAGAAATCTGCTGCTGGCGCTGAGAGAAATAGGATGGAATCTGCTGCTGCAATCCACCATTGAAGGGATTCCCGTTCATGTTAGGAGGAGCTTGCCCTGCTGCTATCTTAAGTCGCTGAACTTCTTCTCGCAGGGCTTCATTCAGGGCTGCATTTGGTGGAAAGAAATTATTTCAGTATATTGATTCCTGAACTGGAAAATACAAGCGCTTGATACTTCAGTTTGGCTTTACCAACTGGCCAGCCAAATTGTCAGAAGATTGAAACCCCCTTGTAGCAGACAAACTTTAAATCTTTCAAAGCATTCAAACAACTGCGATAACAACTGAAGAAGCTGCAAAAGAAGATTAGAGCATACCATCCCTTAGTTTGGCTTGCTCTTCCATAGACTGCAACCGGAGTTTGAGCTCTCTATTCTCAGCAGTTAAACCAGATGTATCCCTCTGGATTTCAAGTAAATTGCAATAAATCAGATATGCAGTGAGCAGAAACAAACTTTATCACGAAATATTATATGGCATATCACAAACTAAAACAAAACAAACTTTTGCCTTACAGGCTCGGCTAGCAATGGTTTATCAAATATTCTCAAAATTGTTAAGACGTCACTTAGTCGTCACTTAATCGGTAAAGAGGTTTTGCCTGGACGCCTCATCGGACGCTTTACAAATTAAGTGTACGGCGTCCTTAAGGCGTCCAAGGCGTCGGTATGGCGTCAAGGGCGTCCTCTTAGACGCCATGTGAGGTGAAGCGGGCGCCATACAGCGAAGTGAGGTAGGGATGGCCCAAATAAACGAGTGCAGAGCTAAACCCTAGTAGTCGTGGCCCAAACAAACAGGTGCAGAGCTAGAAGCAGACAAGCAGTACCGTCCGCCAGTTGCCGTCCGCCGCTCGCCGCCACCGCCGGTGGCGGCATGACCAGCAATAGGTTCGTCATCTCCGTTCCTCCTCTTCTTCCTTCCCTTCTTCGACCGATCTGCGCCCTCCGCCGGCCACACCACGCCGCCGCCTAGTGCGTCCGATCTGTGAGCTGCTGCTGCTGCTGCCCGATCTGTGTGCGTGTGTGAGCTGCTGCTGCTGCTGCTGCTCGATCTGTGTGCTACTGCTAACTGCTGCTGCTGCCCGATCTGTGTGCTTGTGTGAGCTGCTGCTGCCCGATCTGTGTGCTACTGCTAGCTGCTGCTGCCTTGTAGTGCTACTGCTAGCTGCTGCCACCTTTTAGTGCTACTGCTAACTGCTGCTGCCCGATCTGCCTTGTAGTGTACATGGCAAGTGATGGTTAAGGGACGAGCACCGAAGCTCAATCTTCTCAAGCCAGTGGATATGACCCTGTGAACTTGTTATATTAATGTGGTGCAAAACTATGTTATATTGTGAACTATGCCTTAAAACTATGTGGTGTGAACTATCTTATTATGTTGCAATTTGGTTGCTTTTATTCGCCTTATATATGTGTCTATGAAGTCGCCTCGCCTTACGCCTTAAGCGCTTAAAAGGTAAAAAGGTCCTAGCACGCCGCGGGTCGCTTTACCGCCTTGACAACCTTGCTCAATGGCATAAAAAGGGAGATTGTCTACTAGCATGGCCCAAAAATCAATAAATATGAAATGCATACATAAATGTAAACGCTATGTACAGTTAAATATTTACTAAAATTTGTAATACTAACTCAGCAGAGGGTATACTCTGCAGACAATAGCTAACAAAATTAGATCTTTACTCACTCTACTCTTGTTCTCATCAGATAAATTACAGAATGACGAAACAATACCATGTTAATCCCTATTTTCCATTTATAGATGAAAAAGAAAATCGGAGTAACTTGCTTCTGCCAAAAAAATGGTTCGCTATTTCATAAGTTGATATAAATAAAGCTAGTAAAATTTCAGTAATATTGTGTCATGCTTCAACTTTTATCGCAAAGGCCTTACCAATACAAGTAGAATTCTTACGTGAAGTTTGAAACATACATCAACAGTATGTATGTAACCAACATGAATCAACTTTCGATAGATCTACTTTATTTTTCGTATTTCTTTTCCGAGACAATAAATGCATATTGTTTCCACAGGGATTATGGGTTGATTGTCCTAGCCTAACTAAATGGTAGAGTATTAATCAAGTTTTCTTGTGAGAGAGATATCTTAGGCTACTATCAAGGAGCACTTAATCTTCAGCCAAACACTATCCATTTGATTCTATCCACTTCATTCAAATCATACTCTAGAATGGCACAGCGCTAGCCCCATTTCTGGTGACCAATCAATCAAGCTCCAGATGTCTGCTTTACTTCAAAAGCTACTAGGTGCATGAAGTTCTACTCTTAACTGTCGTCTCAACTACGAGAACCGAGGCAGAGAGGCATTAAATAAATAGCAAATATGTGTATGTCTTCATAAATGAAAATGTATACATGCTTTAATCATGTAAAGGCAGACCCTCCCATCCCCTGGTACCCCTCATACTCTTATACAACCCATCCTAAACATACCATGCAAATTGCCATGAAAACTTACAGAGAAGGTTCGAAAACTTTAATATAAAATCGGTTTGTCATGCCTTTCATTTCACATCATTGCGTGTATAAATCACATGTTTTCTAGAGCCAAATATCATTGCTGAGATAGCAAATATATGACACATTCAGGTGCTCTGCACTCTGTCATATGAACATTACAGCAAATGCAATAAAAAAAGATCACCTATATCTCAGGTTTCTAAAATACATTGAATACAAGAAATGATCGATAATTAGAAATACGAATTGTTTTGTTGTACTTGCTCAGCTTTATCGCATGGTTCTTTTTTACTACAACATTCTTCATAAAAAGACCATTCTTCTGTTTAACATCCTTACAGGATGAAGTGATCCATAAAGGGCATTGCTCTATCACATGGCTCTTATTTTCTACAATATTCCCCATAAAAAGACCATTGTTCTGTTTAACATGCTTAGAAGATAAAATTATCCATAAAGGAAATCAGCTGCTACACCCATCATTTTCAAATAATTAAGCATGCAGAAGCTGCACAGCATTCTATATTTATTCACATCATTTCCACGCAGTTCTTCAACTACAAATATGGACCATCATGCAGTTATCATGCTATCATAAGCTAGCACATTTTGCGTCCTCACAATTATGTATTATCAACAGCTCAGATGAGCATATGCCTGAACTAAGAAGCTTCAACTTCAAGGGGAACAATTAGATGCAACAACATGCTGTACGCAACCAACACATATAATCAGCTACTGTACTTCACAAAGCATGACAAAATTGTAGTCAAACATTTAGGTTTCGTATAAGCTACTCTGGTATAGGCATAATACAAGTCAAACATAACAATTGACCAACGATTAACGAACTTAGCCGATTAGATAAATATACGTTCATCTTGCACTTCTGAATAAAAAAACCATACCTGGAGAAGCGTAAGCTGTGCTGACAGCGTGGTGGCCTCGGTCTGCAGTGTCTGGACCTTCCTCTCCAGCTCACCAGTGTACTTAATCTTCCTCTCTTTCGACCTCGCTGCCGACTGCCTGTTGGCCAGAATCCTAAACACAAGCACCCCCACAAGCTTAATCTAAATACGAAAAATCAGAAAGCTCCAAACTTCTACCAGAAAGCCTAAAACCTGTAATTATCATCACTAAAACCAGGCAGCTAGATCAGATCTCAAACAGATAGAACACTATCACTAACAGCAATCGCTATTAACTCCTAATGCACATGCTTCATGCTTCAGATGCCAAATGACAGTATCAGATGGTAATAAACCTCCCCCTTTCTGGACGTTGAAAGCATTAGAAAGTGGGTGATAAAAAGGGAGCAGTGGAAGGAGTCCTCACCTCTTTGCGCGCTTGGGATCGAGGAGCGCGAGCTCGGCGAGCCTCTCGGCCGGCATGGCCTTCTTGGCGTAGTCCGGCAGCCCGCCGGACAGCGCCGACTCGCCTTCGAACGGCGAGTTGACCCCGTCCATGGAGCCGCTCCTCTTGTGCCCACCCCCTCCCTCGCTCCCTCCGCCCTGCAGGGCGAGGCCCTCGTAGAAGGCGGTGTCGAGCGAGAGGCTCCTCATGTGGGCTCCGCCCGGGGGCCGGGGCGCCGGCGCCTGGGACGCGACCGCGGCCGCCATGGGCGGCGGCGGCGGCGGGGTGGGGTCCGAGGCGGCCGGGGAGTCGTCTGAGAGGGAGGGGAAGTCGAGGTCGGAGAAGGAGAAGTCCCCGTCGGGGTCGAGCAGCAGGTCGGCGTCGGGGAGGCGCAGGAACGTCTCCGAGTGGGCCCGCCGGTGGTGCCCGCGCCCGCCAGACCCCGGCTCCGGCTCCGGCAGCGGGAATCGCGGGTCCATGGCAGTCCGGTCAACGGAGAGGCCAACTCCGGCGGGCGGCGCCAGTCGCTAGCTAGCTCGCGGCGGCGGCGGCGGCGGCTGCGCGGCGAGTGGACTCGGAGAGTTAGGATGCTGCGTGCGTGTGAGCTCGGGGAGGGGATCGAGTTGGTGGGATTCGTGTGAGGAGTAGAAGGGAGGAGGCCTTGATGTCGCCGGTGCACACCCTCCGTGACCCCGGTGCACGGTAGCACTGATCCCGAGGCGCCATGGACGGCTCACGTGGGGCTTGGTCGTGGGCTCGGTGTATGGGTGTAGCGGAGGGATTTTGGTCCGCGGTTACGGAACGGAATGAATGCCGCGCCGCGTTGGTCGAGCACAGCGTGCGGCTGTGGGCGCGGGCCCACCCGACCGTTTGCCGGTGGGCTTCGGTTCGGTGCCTGGCATGTGGGTCGAGAGCCGCGTGGCCCACCGGTCGGTGTGCGTTCTGCGGGACCGACCGCGTGGCGAATCCGGCGGCTCGTGTCCTATGCCGTGTCGCTGGATGGCGGTTGGGCCTTTCAGTTGACGCGTATGGGGCCCACTGGCTGAAAGAGCTAAAAGGCCACGAGGAAAAGGCAAGCAGCCCAGCACACCACGAGGAAAAGGCGAGCCTACTGGTGCCATGCTCGAGCTCCAGCCGATCTTCAATTGATCACCATGGATTCAAACTCGAACACGCTCTAACAAGCTTGAACTCGGTTGGGATGGGCTCGATAGGATAGCTCTACCACATGTCCACCGTCCAAGATTAAAAATTGAACCAAGAAATCAGATTTCAATCTTACAGATAGGGTGGATCTAGATGGCTAGAACAAAAAAAAAATTGCATCCTAGGTTTTGGCTATCACCGTACTGGTAGGTGAACCACGTCGACAAGAAGCCAACGAAACAAGCTTCACCGTGAGTGAGAATAGTTGACTTATCGTTGGGGAAGAGATAGTAGCTTATTTGGCCTTACTATCAGCGATGACGGGAACCTGCCTAAGCCACTTGACCAGTAGTTGTGATGAGTTGGGAAAGGAAGAAGAGATTTAGGCGTCGTTCGTTTCGGCGTTGCGTCGCGTTCGCACGTAGCGCGCCAGCCGCTGCACACAAACCGTCTTGAACGCGACGTTAACGCGACAACGCATGCGTTCTGTGAAACGAACATGGCCATAAAGAGGAGAAGGAAGAAAACTACAAAAAGATAGCACATGATTATAAAATCCTTTGCACATCGGCCACACGAGGAGTCAAAGAGAGCATCCAACATCCAAGAAAACCAGGATTGACGGGGCACACAAAGCAGGGCTTTCGCTTCATCTGGGAATTAGTTGGATTTGTGCCCAAGTTGGGAGCATTGTGTTGCTATAAAAGATTGGCTGCAGTTGGCATCAGTTTAGAGATATTATATTATACTACGGCTGTGGTGTTGTGATATATAAGGCTAAACGAGCTACTTGAGCTTAGCTTGTCTAGGCTCATGAGGTTGAGGCCAGGCTCGGTTCAAACTCATTTAAAGCTTAAACTAAGCCTCCAACAGGCCAATATCAAGGAGTTTATGAGCCTTAAGTTTCTTTTACAGTCCTAACCCTAATTTTATGACCGATGGGTTTGGCTCGGGTCATTTATTTCCGCCCCTTGTTAGCATGTGTTGTAAAACGAAAAAACTGCAAACAACCTTGAAATTGCAGCGTACGACTATAAACGACATCCTGTTAGTCCTCGACCATCCAGGATTTCGTCAAATCCTAGGTTAAAATTTAACACACAAATGAAACACAAAAATATACCACACCAAATAACATGAAAAAAGCTAGAATAAAAACACATGATTAATTTACGTGAAAATAGGAAAAAAAATTCCACACCAATTAAGTAATCTAAAAGGCTAGAATAAAAACACATAATTGATGCGGGATTTTAACCACGTAATCAAATTATATATAACATAAAACGTGAAACATCGTTGTGAAATCTAGAAAAAAAAAACTAGTATAACTAGAGGGTGTGAGAAAGTAGCTTAGATACATTGGACAACGAAGAAAAGGCTATGCACAAGCAACTGAAAAAAGAGAGGATCTTGCACTGTTGCGCTTGCTTAGGGCTTAATAATTGGACAAATCATCGATCCCATCTGCGACCCCGACGTGGTCATTTGTCGCGGGTGGCCGCTGAGAAGAAGAGGACCGACCGACGATGATAAATAGTCATGGTTATTAAGGCGTCGCCAAAGCGTCCTTGAAGTGACGCTTTGGCGTCGTGGCGGTCCGAAGCCGACGCCTCACGCGCAGGCGCGTATGGCATCCTTGAAGCGGGTATGGCGTCGGCGTGGCGTCGTGAAGGAGTGAGGCAGACGCCATAGGGAAGAAAAACAACGTCTAAGCCGGGAGCCATAGACATGGGAGAAGAGAGAGAGAGGCAAAGGCACCGATTTCCTCCCATATTTGGAGCGCTGCCGCCGTGCGCCGTCGCCGGCTACTGTGCTCCGTCGCCGCCGCCGGTTTCCTCCCAGATCTGGAGCAAGGGCGTGCTCCACCGCCGGCCGCCATGCTCCACCTCTGCTCCTTCTTTGATCCGCCGCAGCTCTGCACCGCTTTGGCCGTCGTCGGAGCAGGGGAGATGGGGCTGCACTGGAGCACGGGAGAGGAGACAAGGCGGCCCTGGATGGTTAAGAACGGGGAGGGATTGACTGATCGAGGGAGGAGGAGAGGCTAGGGTCTCAAGGTTTGCCCGTCGGTTCACTTGTGCTAGGAGACTGGCTGGGCTGGGCCTTGTAAGTTGGGCCTTGTAAGTGGGTCTTTATAATTTCTAATTGAAAAATGCAGCAAAGAATTTAAACTGGACCATAGAAGTGGTAATTTATTTACTTTAATCCGCCATAAGTATATGTCTATGGCGTCGCCTCACCGCGCGCCTTAAACGCTTAAAAGGTAAAAAGGTCCAGGCGACCGCCACAAGCCTTAAGCGCCGTAATAACCATGATAAACACACGTCTCATAGGGGTGTAAACGGAACAGATGTGGTTGGATAGTATCGGATACAGATACGGATTTATATTTTTTATTGTATACGGATGCGAATACGAGCACGACATATATTGTTGGATATGGATACAAATAGTGTCGATATTACTGGATAAAATTTGTATCGGATATTACTTAGATAGTATGGGAAGATGCATAAAAATCACCCATCAGTCGAGTGTTGTCTGGTACAAAGTATCATCACCCGTCCATAAGTCGAATAGTATCGTTAGATATTATCCATATTTTTCAATATTACTCATTTTTTCTAATATTATATGTTGGATATTACGAATATTAACCGAAAATACGTAAAACTAATCAAATCACAAAGTATTTGGTCATTTGGTCGGCCAGAAATTATGGGTTCCGTTTACACCCTAGTTACGCGTTAGTCCATGTGAGTTGCGACGGTGATTGTGATATGCCCAAGTGCCCCAAGTGAAGTACTGTATCATTGGACTGCTCGACTTCAACACTACGACTTGTGGAATTTTATACTGTAGTAGCATTAATTTAAATCGAAATTAAAAAAATAATTGCCCGTATAAAAAAATTAAAAAAATAGCATCCTGGCGCCCGTTGATCGGGCGCTATATTTAAAACGCCCGGCAGACGGGCGATCGATTATAAGCGCCGTCCCAATGGGCGGTATTTAAATAGCGCCCGTCCAGCGGGCGATATTTAAATATCGCCCGTCTAACAGGCGTTTTATATAAGATGCCCATCCAACAGGCGCTTCATATTTGCCGCCCGTCCAGCAGGCGCTTTATGTGTCAGGAGCCTCCTCCCAGCATCGGATTCTCTGATCACGGTTTGCAGTGTTTTTACATCGGATTCGCACTGCCATCAATTCATGCCTGCCACCACCGTCATTTCCTGTCTGCCACTGCCATCGGATTCCTAACAATAATAATTCGTGCCAGTGTCATCGGATTCCTGACCATAAAGCTCTAATACGTGCATGCAACCAAAAATTGCTAATTAGGGAGGAAGCTAATTAGATTTTTTTTATAATTTAATTGACGGACGCTCGGCTATAAAAGGGGAGCAGCAGGCAAATTATTCAGACGAGCAGAGTGGGAAGCACTTCAGTTTATAAACAACCTCTGTCCACGAGTAGAGTGATATGGAGTTCCCATCGCCACCAAGGGAGTCTGTTCATCAATCTGTCCCAAGAGATGTTCAGCGGCCCATGTGTCTCTGCGGCAGTCTTTGCATTTTAAGAAAGTCTGAAGACATAGGTTACACTTACGGAAGACGTTATTGGAAGTGCGCGAACTATGCGTACGAGCGAACACCCGAGATGGAGAGTACGGCAAAGTACCCTGTAAGTGACTTCTTACTCCTATGTTTGATAAAAAACATATAGATGCAAAAGCTAACTTCAATTTTATTAGCCTCCATTATGCGAGTTTATCCAATATTTGGACGTGGTGCAAACTCCCGAGCAGGAGCGGGAAATGCAAAGAGAGGCGGCGAGGCGCCGTGCTATGGCCGAGGAATGGTGGCAAGACGCACTCAGTGAAGAAAGAAACAAGGTTGCGAGAGAGGAGTTTCAAGCTTAGCGCGAAGCAGACCGGCAGCGGCAGTTGAATGAGCGGGAGGGCGACAGTGCCAGAAAGCGTGAGAGGGCTGCGAGAGCTAGGGAAGCAGGACCTAGCACGTTTGCGAAGGGAAAATACCCCCGCTATACCCAGTAGAGTGATTATCGTGTGGAACAAATATATTTTAAAATCTCTTAAGACATGTAGGTTTAGTTATGATGCACTAATATGATAAATTGTTTTATGCATCAAACGTGCCATGACTTGTATCACGTTAATCAATTTATTTTAATATTTAAGCATCGGTTCTGAAAAACCATAAAATTTGACGGTGACAACCGAGAATGATAAGAGAAGGTAAAATAACACTTTATTTTTTCTGACTTCGATCGGAATACAAGTACGCATCCGCTTAAGGCGCTTGATCCGAAAATGACATGGACAAATGCACCACCGAAAGTCTTTGCATGAAAAGTTTTCTCTGAAGTCGGATCTTCGATGTGTCCGTACTCCCTCCGAAATTTATTTCGCTTGTAGCGCACAAATTCGTTCGGACTGTCGGGGTAGTGACATCCACAAAGGCATTTATAATTGGTGCATGGGGGGTTCGTCTCAAATTGTGGATCAAGAACTAATAGCATTCGCTCCCACTCTGTCACTTACACTTAATAGACCATTTACTCGATGCTGTAACTGTTGTATTCTTCCGTGCAGATAGTCTATGTATGTAGATGCAGCCATGGGGTATGGATCATCCATCCATTTTGTAAAGCCACAATCATGTGCCTGCATAAAATCGAGTTTATTTTGAATAACCTTTTTGTAACCTAATATGGTTAATTTTGATGGTATACGCACCTCAAACATAGGATATCGGTAAAACCTACGGCCCGTCAAACCATCTGCAACACGATCATAAATCTACACGACCGTGTCGATCCCGTGGAGGCATTGCGGCCATCCTCTATAGAACTCTGGATCTCTAAGCATCGTAGGATTTGTGTTGTAGTGAGCTCTCGATACGATCGGTAAATCTTCAGAGGGTTCGTGTGCTTGAACTCCTGGGCCATATGAAAGCCACCATCTAGGTGGCACAAATGGACGAGTAGTAGTATGCACGTTATCCATCTACTACATATAAAGAGGACGATGAAACACATAGAACACACATATAAGCAGGTTGAACAGAATAAAATCAAAAATATTGTCACAATTAAACGGATTGAAATAAGAGACCACCTCCGAAACGATTGAAGATACAGTTCTTGTGCAAGTGACGAGTGTTCAAAAACTAGATATGTGCTATGGGTGTTAGTGCGGTGCGAGATTCGTGGGCACCGGGTGCTCCATTTAAAAGAAATTGACATCGGATTCGTACCAGCGTGTGGGCGAGAAGCTGCTTTTTAAACACTGTGTATAAGCTCTGTGTACAAACACTGTGTGAGCAGCTTTTGCCTCTTTGTGTTGTCACGTCGCTTTCACACTGTGTATAAGCACTGTGTAGAATCTTGTTGCTACTCGTGCTGTCACGTCGCTTCCGGCTGCAGTGTCCACCGACGAAGAGAGATAGGACACGCGGACATGTTTGCACCGACGAAGAGAGAAAGAGGTGGGATTAACAGTGTTGACAGTGACTGGTCAATTTCACGAACAGTATACGTGAATTATTACTTAAAAAATACTTAACATTGATCTCTTCTCACCGTGACAGTGTGGTACCCTTTCCATCTATAAATATCGTGCCTTCATAAGCTTCGAACAGCAGAACCTCACATACACCATGGCAAGCTGGGGTCCTTCCACACGCCCGTTCATTCCTGATACATGGTGGGAGTCATTTGGTCCAGGAGAGCATGCTCGTCCCCCGTGATCCGCATGGGTGTGTTGGACTCGACGATCGGAGAGATGGTCCACCCTCCCGAGAGATCGAAGCTATGCTTCAATATGGCTATGGCCGAAATGCCAGTGTGGTAACCCTGCCGTTGTACAATGGTTCGACTACGTCCATGAAGGTTTCACTGGTCGTAGATTCTATCGGTGCTCAGACTACAACGTAAGTATCGTCCTTATTTTTCGTCATAGATCTCGTGCGCAGACTAAGTATATCAATTGAACTCACAGATTCCAGATGTTACCTATGGATGGACTATGTGGATGGATGAGCCTTACCCGAACGATGTATATTTTACATCGCAAGCCTCCACGCAAAGATAGATCGCTTCAAAAGCAGGCTCCGTGCACTACAGCCATCTGCACAGCAAACAACGCAGCAGCGTCCTCAGAGGCGTCGCCAACAGCCGCCGGCAAACGCGGAGCCATCAAACAGCATGGTTCTCGATCAACACTACATCCGAACTCGTTTTTGTAGTGACACCTCATACCTCTGTGGATGCCATTACCCCAGCACACCGAACGCAGAAGTTCTTCGGCGAAGATCGGTCATGCAAGAACAATATCCAGGGTACTTTGACACAACGTGGGAAGCGACTTCTCAATGTTCAGCCACGTGGTGTTCATGTGAATGCCACAACCCTTTTACACAGCCATGGCCATGCACGTAAAATAGTAGGTATTTCAGAGTGACGACGTTATGCTACAATGGTTGTATTATTGATGTTTATGCGACTTGTTATGTATTTAATCTATGAGTTCAATTGCGATGTGTTTTTTCATAATAGGAAAAATCGAAAGCATTTTAGACGTTGCGCTGCGCTGCGCTACCAGGTACAACGGACGCTACGTCGTCGAGCGTTAAACATTGCAGTGTACAGTCGAGCGTGGATAAAATAACATAAACAAATTAATAACAATACGATATGAAAAGTGACATAGTAGCGGTACTAACAACACACAAAAGGTATGGACTAACATACGTCCTACGGACGTCCCCTCTTAGGCTTCACGCTCATAACAGAACCATCAGCTCGAGGCTTGCGCGCACGTCCGAGCTGTGTAGAGGGAAAAGTGAAGCGGTCCGGAGCCCCGACGTCTCGCCGCGTCGGGTCGTGTTCGAGTCGCATGCCACAGGCGATCGCCTAACTGATGATGGGGTGCCTCGATAATCGTGGACGGCCCTATCTCCTGCCGACTCCGTAGAAGTAGTCGAAGTAGTCCGCCGGGAGAGGATCGCTCGCACACCGGTGGCTCGACGAGATGGTCAGAACATCTCGGCGCCCGCCTGGCCGCCCCAAGCCGAGGTCAACGCAGGATCTCGCAATGTGTTTATTTGTAAGTATCATCACATATGCGACTATCGAAAATGAAAACAGGAGAATCGACCATCAAATGTGGGCGCAGCAGTGGCTCGAACGACCCGTGAAACGTAGAGGCGCTGAGTGGGCGAGCCTAGCACGTCGACGAAGGGACGGATCGGGCCGCGAAACCCACCCGATGTAGAGGCGCGTCGTGCGGGCCGGAAGACGCTGAAACCTCCGGACGACCCGGCACATCTGAGGGGGAAAGACCCTGAAGCCTCCGGACGACCGGCACGCCCCGAGGGGCGAAAAGACCCCTGCAAGCCTCCGGACACCCTTTACGACACTCGGTCTTTGGAGCACGGGACGCTGGCCGATCGCGACGCGACGTATATTTAATTATTATAATTCATATGTGCGACGTATATTTAATTATTATAATCATATGTACTATACCGGAGAAGGGGGGTCTAGGGACCGCTGCAGGTACGGAAGCGAGGGCGCCTGGATCACCGCAACAGGACGTCAGACGTACAGCTCACGTGCACTTCTCGTAAATCCTCCTGAAGGACTGAAAGACCTCGTTTATCGTCATCTGAATACCCGTCTGGATGCGCTCCATGACATGGCGCGCTTCTAAGCCGGACAGTCGTACGAGGTCAAGCTGTTCAACAATTATCGAAAACACGACATCCCACACAAATGTAAGTTTTATGATGCAGACAAAGTAGTAATTATCCGTGCGAGATAGAAATGTTACCGCTTGATATGCAGCTTGTCGGTGGTGCTCAGGGTACGTGTCGGAGACGCTAGGTACGTGCACGATCTCCGTAGGAGGCGTGTATCCGACACGAGTGCGTGTAGCGGGTACGTACCACCGTAGGTACGCGTCGAACATGCTGTCGTCGTACTCCCAATTCTCGTCGACGATATCCTCCAGTGCATGTTCCCACTCTTCCACCCATCGGACCATCGCAGGGGTCCAAAGAGCGCTGGCACTCTGGCCTCGTCTGGTGACCCTACAACATTATTAAATGTTTAGATCATTACACTATGATAACAACAATTGTGAAGAAAGCACGTGTATCGAACGTACTGGTGAACGTGACGGGGAACGGTGTGCACGACTGGTAGGAGAAACTCCTATCGGAGCCCGAACTGGCGCATCACCCTGTGCGGTGAGTACTCATCGACAAAGATGTCGAAGAGTACTAGCTTCCTCGTAAGCCAGTACTCGGAGTCACGCGTACAAAGCGACGACAGACCAAGAGGTGCACGAGCCTCGACGAGGTCGTCCCGGTAGGACTTCCACTGGAAGTCGTGGTCCCGCAATTGCTCCAAAGATCCGGACGTAGTCCCGTAGTCCTCAATGGGGTGTGACGTGAGCCCACGTCGGCTGCAAAATTGGTCAAATTGTTAAATTACAGAATATCAATAAGATATGATGACAAATTGTTAAATCGAAAGTGTGGTTATTTTATTACCCGTCGGCGAAACCACAAAAACCCCATCGTAGGTCTATCCTCCTCGGTCTCGTGGTAGTACACAGCGCCGTACACACTGTGATCCATGAGAGGTCGACCGACGGCGATCCTCTCGCACGACCACAACCGGAGTAGCAATGGATAGCTCGTGATCGTGCTCCGCCTCCTCCGTCTTGTACACGCAGATCGCCACCCCTTCATGCGTGGCCGCAAGCACTGCGGAGGCCCAATCAGAGGCGGTACTGATCTCCCCGAGTCGGCGATCCTCGGACGTCTGAAAGAAGAAACTTGTCCATCAGATTCCGGACGTGTTGCAAAACAACACGCGTGCCAACAACCAAAGCGGTACTCCTCGAGGTGTCCGGACACCGTAGCCTCGTCTGCCTCCGGGTGGATGGTCTCACTTTGTTAAAAAGTTTAACAAGATATTATGCATGACGTCACCGTTAGAAAGAATATCATTTAGAATTTGCCTCTTCTGAAGAAACTGTAGTATCCACCTCTTCGTCGGCCCATGCGTCTCGAATTTGGAATGGGCACGTAGTTCGGGAACCCGCCGCCGCCGATATTGGCGTCGCCATCACCATCAGCTCAACGCCAAAGTGGCGACACGTCCACAGCCACCACTGGGTCACCCGCACAGGGAAGTCCTAGTATATAGGACACATCCTGTAGGGTGGGGACGACCTCACCACAGGGCAGATGGAAGGTGTGGGTCCCCGGCCTCCACCGGCCGACGAGCCGCAAGCAAAGACTGTCGAAGCGAACGCGTCTCTGCTGAAGCCGACACGAAAAGGCCTGTCGCTCCTCGAGGCGATCGCCTCCGAGATCCGAAGACACCGGGAGTAAGCCGGCAAGGCGTAACCTATATATCCATAATAAATAAGATATCGTAAAATTTCATTAAGCAATATACAATTTTTTTCCTCACCTGTGAACCCAGCGGGCGTCGATAGTCAGGAGCTCCTTCGGTACTCTAGGACGAAAGGCTGGGAGCGGACACCCCTCAACGACACTCCTGCACGACCGATGCCTTTGGTCCACAAAGGGATCCAAAAGACGATCGGCCTGCTGTCCGCCACCCTCGTCCGCCATACTAAAGCACCTGCATTACATAAAATTAACGAATTAATAAAATCTTTTACAGCGACGTACGGATCAATGTAAAATGAAATTACGGATTACCACACTTTCAAATGCAGATAACACAAATTTTAATATGACAAAGACTCCTTATCGTACATAGTATATGTCTGTAACGGATATAGCATTATTACAATACATGGTGAGAAGCCCAACTGAAATGTTATTTCGTTACAACATGACATCCACGAATATGAATATTACAAATTTCGCCGCATTACATTACATGTCCAGTCAACGGAAAGGACGTCGACCATCGTGTGCTGACCCTGAAGGTCTAGCCTCGAAATCGTACATTCCACTACTGGGATTGTTACAGTTTTGGTACGTGTGGCCGACCTCATTGCACCTGCTGCATATCTTCACTTGACGCCCTACCTCAGACTGATCCATGTCATTTCGAATACGTCGATGCACTCGGCGTCCTAAGTTGCATTTCAGCTTGTTCCTATCCGGACATGCCTACTGCTTTATTCCAACTGGTCGATGAATGACCCGTACATACCGTACCGTATATCTCGGCATGCCAAGTGTGGAGTATAGCTTCCTTCTGTATCGAGAAACATAATTGTATGTTGATTGATTTGTCATTGACGTCGCTGCAAGTACATGAGAGCAAGGCTTGTGTAAAAGTTTCGGCTTACGACAGGAGCACTTGCATTGATCATCAGCAAGAATGCACTCCTGTCTGTTCCTCTGATGTTTACGCCCAAGGCGAGCCCTATCCATACAGTGAACTTCATACCTCAACTCGTCCGTACCCATTGCGTGAGGTGAGTGTTGCAGTGCCTTCTTAACCTTTTCAATGATGTACTTTGTCACAACCCCAGAAAAGAACAATCGATTGTCAGACATGGCAATTGAGGCTGCCCGATACCTGTCCATGAAATACTTGCATGTTCGGTGCATAATCCCCTCGACAATTGCTACAAGCGGCGGTGCCCTGGTCCCTCTCATGACCCAGTTGTATACCTCCGCCAAGTTTGTCGTCATGATCCCGTATCTATGGCCTTCTGAATCATACAGCAATGCCCACTTCTCTTTCGGACAGTTTTCAATCCATTCTGAAAAGTTTGTAATTCTTCTGTTCCTCACGTTCTCAGCCTCCCTGGTATGCTTCGTCGTCAGCTCATCCAAAGTCTGCCAAAGCCGATTGAACTTACATTGCTGATTTTGCTTACACAATCGCTTGAACAGATTCATTAAGTGCTTACTCTTGAACTGGCTAAATAAATTGGCACCCATATGTCTCATGCACCACCGGGTATGTATGTCCGGCCACTGAGCAGCTCGATAGTCAGAGCCAAACTTAATTTCTTCGATCGCCGCCAACAATCCAAGATATCTGTCATGAATTATATAAACATCTGATCTGCCAACAACAACCGCATGCTTCACCCTCTCTAAAAACCAGTACCAGCTCTTCGTATTCTCACCCTCGACAAAAGCATATGCCACCGGCAGAATCTGGTTGTTCCCGTCAACGGCGATTGCAGTCAGGATTTGCCTCTTATACTTGCCAGTTAGGAATGTTCCGTCAATACATAGAACTGGAGGACAATTTTGAAATCCCCTGATGCACTGCCCCAAGGCAAAGAAAACCTGCTGCAGAACGAACTTTCCAATATCATCGCCCTCTGCCTCCACCTCTTTGTAATCATAATATATACCCAAATTTCTCCTAGCTATGGCCGTCAACAGGGATGACATATTCACATAAGATGCTTCATATGTTTCAAACCTCATCTCTAATGCTTTTTACTTTGCCCTCCAAGCAGTTGCATATGGAATAGTGTATTGAAATTGTTCCTCCATGGCTCGAATGATAGACCGAGGCTAGTAGTTCACGTTCTCTGCTATTTGTGTCTGCATTATATGTGCCACCATTGTTGATGTTAGATTTCTGTGCTTCTGTCTGACCTCAGTCACCGTATAATTATGCTCCCTCACTATTGAACATACCCAGTATTCCACCCACTTTCCTTTAAAGGCATGCACACGCCAAGGGCAATCGGGGACAACACACATCACATCGTACACACTTCGGCTAGACCTGATAACCTTGAATTCTCTCATAAGTGATAATGCCCAAATCTTCACGGCTGTCAGCAATTCTTACTTCGAAGGGTATGTCGCTCCTTGTGTCACCTCGTTCTGGTGGTATTCTCAGGCTGTTTGAGTGTCTTCTCGGATAGATAGCTCTGCAAAGTTTGATGAGTTCCACTCGACCGGCACGACATTTTGAAAGCCACCAGGACTCTCATCGTCTGACACATCTTTCTCAGGGACTTGCTCGTGCTCAGCATCCTCGGCCTCCATCTCCACAACTATAGCTTCAATATACTCCCTCTCATCTGCCGCACCTATGGGTTCCTGTGTTGTTTGTTGCTCACTTGATCCATCCCCTCTCTCCTCCAGCTCCTCCACCTCTTCCTGCACCACATGCTCAGTGTCGTCACCATCTTCCTGCACTACATTAGCTCCTTCAACAGGTTGATGCAAATCTTCTTCATTTTGTTCCCTGTATTTGGCCTGAACAAGAAGTGCTAGTGGCTGTCCTCGTTCAGTGGCGATCTCGACATAACGCCTCCATCCTCGGGTTGCCTTTATTGGTACCAACTCCCAATAAGGTCTTTCAAGAGTACGGCTAGCAACAAATACCGATATCCGCACCATATTCTTCGGGTTAATTTTAAACGCCCCAATGACCAATTTTCAAGCTCGCTAACGTTCTCTCCGTGGGCCTAGATATCCCCAACATCACTGACCGGAACATAGATAGGTCTACCCCGTCTGGACCAAAATTGATATCCCCTTGTCCGTAATGAACATTAAAATATTTTCTGTCTCCCATTGAGCGTGTACAAAAACGAAATGAACTACTAATAAATTTTTAATTATTTTTGTACCGACAAATGCATCTTAAAGATTTATCGCTTTTAATCCCTTGTACTATGCTTAAACCTACGTGCATTATGCTTCATATAAATCGAGTCTGCTACTACCCTAATGACAGACCTACACATGTTCTCTAAATTTTTAAGCCCTAACCGTAAACTGTACAAAAATAAACATACGCATTAAATCAATGTATTGCCCCTCTTACAACCCTAGTTATAACCCTAAATATAGACTACAAACTACCGCATATATTATAAAACATTAAATCCTAAAACTCATTTACATATTCATACAAAAAACATATCGGAATATTATTCTAATTTAAACCTCTAAATCAAATGTATATAAAAATTACATAAAATACAGCTACTTATTATCGGAACCTAATCGCTAAATTTACGCTTTAAACGAAATATTGCTAACCTACCTTGTTTTGCAATATTACGAAATAAATATACGAAAGGTTTAAAATTACCTTCTTTTTCTCTCCTCTTCTCCCTCTCTTCCTCCTCCCTTTCTCCTCTCCTCCTCCTCTTCTCCCTCTCTCTTTCTCCTCTCCTCTTTTTTTCCTCTGCCGCAGCACGCAAATGGTCACTGTGCCCATCCAGCGGCGGCGCGCGAGGGTTAAAGCGCGATTTAGCGCCCGTCCAGCGGGCGATTTATTCCCGCGCGCATTAAACGCCCAACAAACCGGCGGTTTTTATGCGACAGTGCATAAAACCCCCGATGAACTGGCGATTTTTACCGGGCCCACGCCCTGAGCCGTTGGCGCTATTAAACGCCCGTTGGTTAGGCGTTATTAGCTGTGCAGGTCTATAAGCGCCCGTTGAACGGGCAATTCATAAATACCGCCTATTCAACGGGCGCCTGGCGGCTATTTTTTAAATTTTATTAAACGGGAAATTATTTTTTTATTTCCGAATTAAATTGATGCTACTACAGTAAAAAATTCACGACTTGTGGCTCGCGTGACAGAAATAGCGATGGGCTATTAGCTAGCCCATATGTGTGGCACGGCGTTGCTCTTGCAGGATTGGTCGTTGGCCCAGTAAACAGGAATTTTCAATATTCTATTTTTTTGTCTTTTAAAATAAATAAGTAATACTCTTTTTTTTATTAAGACTGGCAAAAATGCCCGTGCGTTGCAACGGGAGAAATAGTGCCTATTTTTGCCGCATGAAAAGGTTGAGGCCCCTCCGATCCATTTATCTAATAGTCATCTTCGAAAATTAGTAATTCGACCCCACTTCAACATTTCAACATTGCGCAAAGTTCACTAAAAGTCACTCCAATATATTGTGCTACAAGCAATTGTGCACCACCAAGAATTCTAAATAATTATTCACGGATATATGTGCATCGAAACATCTCTAAAAGAGTTTTTGTCAAGATCTCTAGAAGATAAGGTAATTGAGATCATCGAAACATAGCTAAGTCGTCTCCAATATGCAAAATAGGAATCTCTTTAAGCAAGATAGAATTCTCAATGCAATAGAAGAATATATATGAACGTAAGATGGTAGAATGACTTTTCACCATCAACACAGTAGTTTGGCATAAAATTAATACCGGAAAACACCATAATAATGCATAAATAGCCGACATAGCTGCATTTATAGTCCCAACATAAAACCAAAAAAATCACAAAGAGGTCAGATTGGTGGATTGAGCTCCGAACTTGTGCACTGAATAGCAGACTTCGCAATCTCAACATTGGGCATACATATCCAAAATCTGGATGAGAGCATATCATGCTAGAGCATTAACCTCCACATTTATCCACTAAAGAGCACAACACAATATTTTGGCATAAAATTAATACCGGCAACACCAAAAGAGAACGATGCAAGCAGCTCAAGTAGGATCATCAAAATTATCTGTGATATTAGCATATGAAATGTGTAGCTTTACCGAATTCACAATTAGACATGAACATCAACATAAAATCCCCCAACCTAAAACACATCAGCTACAGGTCACTCATGAATAATTGGCAAGGGGAGTGACTTGTTCATGAATAGAAACAATGTTAAGATAATAATGTTTTACTTCAAACACATCAGATGAGGCTGTCCTTTTTTTGGGTTAATAGATCAGAGCATCTACCTGATACAATGATTTTCTTTTGGCTGAATTGCTCCCTATCATCGTCAGGGATATCGTGCAGAATGATGTTCAAAATCAACACTATGCCAGCCCATTCAGGGATATCTAGTTAAATTAAATAATAAATCATTTATTGTTCAATAGAGAAAGATTCATATGTAAAAGAAACCTTGTGTCTTTGAGAAAAACAGGTACAGGCTCATTGAGGTGCAGCTCCTTCAGAACGGTGTCCCTATATATCTTGCAATGGCTTGCGCTAATGGACAAAGCAGAAATCTTGAAGCGGGGATCCTCAACAATGTGTCCTAGGTAGTGCTCATCAGCACTTAGAAGAACGCGTTGCAACGGGAGAAATAAAATCCTTGTACGCCCCTAACCCATAAGCATGACCCAAGACCCTAGCTCTATAAGCATGGTTCCAATTTAATCAAAGAATCACAACTTAATGTTGCAGCGTAAGTATTACATTATATTTGCAATTATCAATTGAAAACAGTGCCTTAAACAGTGTGTTAATTTAGTCCATGGTTGGCTAACACCAGGCCTTGCCTGCCAACACAACTGCAGGCCAGCCCATTTAATGCTAGAGGGAGTACTATCTGGTAATAACATGGAGGGAAAATTCTTAAATGTAATAGCATAGAGTAATGTCCCTAGCGATTTCACCTTCCTTGACTCGAGACTAAACAGGGCATACGCACACACGCTCGCCCTCATACAAAGAACATAAAGTATCTATTAAAATCCTCCTCATAGCAATGAGCATTTTAACAAGAATGCTATTCAAGGCGAATCTCAAAAAAAAAAATTAGCACAAATCTCCATTTTCCACAATTTCTTCATGATGGAGGCGAATCTCAAAAAAAGATTTTTTTTAGCACAGATCTCCATTTTCCACAATTTCGTCATGATGCTAGAGACAACAGGCCACCTTGAGGATATGCTTGACTGACCCAAAAAACTCGAACTAGAAAACTACAGGCATTTGAGGGTCAGAAATTCAATAGCAAAATGATAAATAAAATAATGTCACCCGGAGAGGCATCATAGTAGCCAGTTAAACCAAAATATAACTAAATACCCACCAAAGGATCTTTGGAAATGGACAGATCTTGTCCAACTGGGGACTTCTGTTTTAATAAGCTACCATCATTTATTCCTGGAGGTGGAACTTAACATCATGTAGGATCATCTGACCACCCACTTCATCTTCCCTCTTCAGTGGCTAAATCAATTTAGGAGAGAGTTAGCCAACCAAGAAACACTTAGTTAACCCACAAATTAGGCAGGTAAACACGAGAAAAAAATGCATTCATATGTGATAGGCAATAGTAATGAAGAAGAATGATTTTGAAAATTCACCTGCATCAGGGTATTTATATAATACTTATTTGCATTAGTAGATTATGAATTTATCTGATAGGAAGAATATTGATGAGAACAAAAAAATGACCTCGCTTGCTACTTACATGTTTTATGGATAGATGCACGTTACTATTCCATCTGACGGGACATAAATCATGTCTATTGAACGGGTGAATTTTATGTAACAAGCCACCTGGGCGGATGAGATTAGGCCCAACGGTTGTTTATGTTGCATTTTTAAAATTTGTTTGCATGTTAATTTTAAGTATATAGTCCCTCCATTATGAAATAGTACTCGTTTTGAACATTGTCACGATCTTCAAAGTATTGCATTGTAAATATTTTTTTTAAAAAAAAATTATTTACAATGCATAAAAAATTATAATATTATGAAAGTTCTTTTCAAGACGAAATCTATCTATATGATTTTTATGTTCTCAATCTAAATAGTTTAAAGTTCTCCATAGATAAAGTTTTAAAACTTTGATTTGGGACAAGTTTGAAATGACTACTATTTTATAACGGAGTGAGTACTACTTTACGGGTAGAAAGTAGTTATATCCTATGTAGCCAGTGAATGCCACGCATTCCTTCTCCTTGGTTAGCCTAGTATTTGGTAACTATATATTTGCATAGCGACATGATTAGCCATACTTAGGTCCATTGCAAAGGATGGTAGATGGAATTAGTCCATCGGCCTCCACGACTTTAATTGTGATGATCTATATTGCGGGTTCAAATTGATATGGTTGTAATGACTATGGTATATGTGGATCGGTGAGCTAGATATACTTAAACGGGTGGTAGGGCAACGATGGAGAAGGGCTTCCGAAGGCGTAGCCTTGTTTGAGTTGATTAAGAGCCGAACATGATGCCATCTGTGAATGGGAACACTTAGTTTATTTTTATGGCCAAGATAGAGCCATTGGGTGACAAAGAGGCTATGTGTGTGGCGGGGGGGCGAGAGCCTCATCCGTGGTGCGTTCATGAGTGCTGGCTGGACAAATCTACAAGAACGATTTGGCTCCCTCAGACCCAAAGGGCTGAGAAGAGGTGTAATAGCCATCCAAGTGACCTAATGGGCTGGAATGTACATCTAAGAAGCTTTGGTATAGCTCGTTATGCCATGTAAGTAAAGTCATGCATCTCTGCAGAATTAAAATTATTCAAAAAGTCGCATCTCTAGTCAAGTACAAATACTTGTAAGACGAGACACTGATGTTAGCATATGGAATAGTTTGGGTTGTGGTTTCATTTCTGAGCATAGGGTTGCTCATGGTGTTGATAAAAGGACAATTAGCCCTATGGACAGGAAGTCCAATACGTGGTTTATTGAAATCTATAATTTATTCATGATGATGATAATATGATGATGTTTACGATACTATCACATTTGTAAATATTTACTAAAATGCAATTTCAATATATTTTTTGTGCTTATGCCATTGCAAATGCTTCTTTTATGCTAAAAGTAAACCTTTAGACATCCATTGTTCATAGCTCTTCATATTGATGCTATATTATCATCTCCCGTTCGAGTACCTTTTATACTCAACCTGATCATCGTTGTTTTCATGTGCAGATTTGCTACCCGGTAATTAAAACCGAGTGGATATTGATGTCGTTAGCGGCCAATCCAATGTTCTTCCTTCTAATCGATTGCCCAAGGGTTTGGGGCATACCATGCTGGCTCTTTGTTATAATTATGTTATTGCAGTGCATTTGTTTACTCTGATGTCATTCCGCTGCACTCTGATGTATTATATGTTCTTTCCACTGCCATTGAACTACATTTGGACCATGTTTTGTTGTATGGACAACATGCCATGTAAATGTTCGTACATAAGTTACGACAATTGTTGCATCTGTTGTGATATCAATTGTTAAAAGGATATGTGTGTGATAGTGCTTGATCCTTGGAGCTATCATAGGTCACATATCTGGGTACATCGGTTTGCCTTCTTTTCAATGGACGACATGTTTGTTGCTTATGGTCTAGTTAAGTATTAACATATGAGACTCGCTTCATTGTGTCTTGCATGTCAATTTTTAACTGGTGGGTAGTGGGCATGTTGACTTCTCCATTGATCTCAATGCAGATTCAGGAGGGTCCCCACACCCTCCCATGTGTTTGGGTGAAAATCTAGGAGGATCCCCACACCCACCTCAGAGTTAGTTGTGAGGTGGGGTGGCCAACGTCATTGGCAGTTATATGTTGTTGTTTGCCAATGTGGTGATGATGTAGAGTTGTTGCTCGCTCTGAGGACAAGGTGATCGGCCTTAGGCTTGATGGGTGGTGGAAGTGTCTGTGCTACAGTTGTGTCTTTGCACTCTGCACTGGGTTTTTTTTTCTTGCTCCTATATTTTGGGTGAAAATCTAGGTCGCAGATTGATGACGGTGGCGGGCCTGACGTCACTACCTTGTTGAAGATGTCACAACAGTACTTTCCATGTTGTCTTAAGTTGTCAGTTTGGATGTACCTTTTCTTGAGTTATTTTTGGTTTTTCTTGAGTTTGTTATGAGGTGGGGTGGCCAACACCGTTGCAGCTGTAGGTTGTTGTTGGTGGTGTGGTGGTATTGTAGAGTTGTTGCTCGTTCTGAGAGTGAGGTGATCGGTCTTAGGCCTAGTGGGTGGTGGCAGTGTTTGTATTGCAGTTATGTCTCGGTGCTTTGCACTAAGGCTTTTTTTTGTTCCTGTATTTTACTTCTTTTGAATGGATCGACAAAATTCCAATTGTTAAAAAAAAATTGATCGCCGAGAGATCGGTTTTCTTTAAATTTGTACTTTCAGTTTTTCTCTAATTTATACATTTCCAAAATGCGTGAAAAATTTTCTTATCTCATCTAAATCCATAATCTACATCTTGTTTCTCCCCATTTTTTCATTTTTTGTTTGTCTAGTATTTTTGAAATTTTTATGTGGATTTTTAATTTGGATTGGTTTGAAATTTTATTAGAATATGACGGCGTTTGACATACTCCATTGGCAACAAACCAAGCTATCATTTAGTTTAAATTTGGCACAGCGAATTGACTTCAATCCGAAGAATAAAATCTTGCCAATGCACGATCAATATGACAAATATATCTACCGGCATGGCAATTGAACTTTTTCTTGAAGTGTTTACCGTAGAATTTCTATGGAGCCCATGTGTTTTAAACGGCCCTAAAATGTGGCCCACTCATCAGCACAATGAGCCTCAGCCCACGAAAGCCCATGGACAGGTCTCCCCGGAATCTGGGAGTTCAGATACCAACGAAATCCTCCTCAGTTTCCAGAACAGCTGACGCGGCGCCCCTCCTCTCTCTCTCTTCCTCCCCTAGCTGGCACACTCTTCCACGCCCCAGCCACGGCCTCGCCGGCTCGCCGCCGGCGACCGCCGCTCCCGTCGCCCCCGCCGCGAGGAGGGTCTCCACTGAGGTGACGCCCTGGCGATGTCCCAAGCCCCGGCGGGCTTCTCTCCCTCCCTCTTTTCTCGATCTCGGCGTCGTCGGGCCCCGGTCGCTGTTACTCCTCGAGGCGCGCAGGGAGCTCAGACGCGGGGGGTTCGGGGCAATGCGGAGCGCTCTTGATTCCGTGGCTGAGATGGCCGGGGGATCCTGAATTGCGGCTCGCGTGCCCCCCCGTTGCCGCGGCCTCCCTGATCTCCCCTCGCTGGTCGTTGCAGGTGTGAGCCCCCGTTGATTTGGGCTGCTCTTGGTGGAGTGTGAAATGGTGGATTTCCCGGAGGGGCTCCGACGACTCGCCGGCCTCCTGCTCAGGTGCTGCGACCTCGACGTGCCCAGCCGCCCCAAGGGCCTCGAGGATCCTGAACGGCTGGCCAGGGAAACAGTCTGTATGTCCTGCTTGTTCCCACTTTCTGCTCTCAGCCTCTCACTTTTTACTGAATTATTCTGTTCCATTCATACTTAGATGCTACTCTCGTGGTATTTTTTTCCTCGCCTTTCTATTCAGCTAGAGAAATTATTATTAATTGTGCCTGTGCAGTTAATGTGAATGAAATCGAAGCGCTGTACGAGCTGTTCAAGAAGATCAGCAGCGCTGTGGTTGATGATGGCTTGATTAATAAGGTCAGTAGGCTTGCTTAATTTGGCAACACCATGATGCCGCTCTGGGCTTGACGTTTTGATTCTTATCCACAGGAAGAATTCCAGCTGGCACTATTTAAGACAAACAGAAAAGATAGCATGTTTGCTGATCGGGTACGTGTACTTGAGTTCTGTTTAATGAATTAATCCGTTGTCGCAAGATAGTCCACAGGCCTTTTGTTCGTGGTGTTTGCTTTGTTCTTGCCCATTTGTTGTGTCTTTTTGCGCAATTGCCAATTGGGTCACACATGCTGTGCTTACTAGTTTTATACATTGCAGGTGCATCTAGGTGCATTGTGTGTTTTTGGTGTTTCCTTTTGTTCTTGCCCATTTATTGTGTCTTTTTGCGCAATTGGGCCACACATGGTTTCAATTCAAGTTTTGTGCATTGCAAATGCATCTATGATGAAGTGTGCATTTTATGAAACCGGCAATGTTACATAGAATTATTGATACCATGGCAAGGTTGAGCTTTTAAAGCTGTGATAATGTGCTTTGGTGCATTTCTCTGTGATCATGCATGCGAGCATTCTTCCTTCATGTGAGTCCATTTATTTGTTTGCATGTGAACGCACACCATTACGTGTGATGACATGCCTGCAAGTTAGTATTTAAAAAAATTGGTCCTAGATGGTGCTGGGCGCTATCCTCCTGTGCTTTTTTACTGCCTAGGCGCTGTATAGGCTGGATTAGGTGCTAGGCGCCAGTTAGCTACCCGCCTAGCGCCTGTCACAAAACTGTTTCTAGTATGGCAATGGAGTGCCAAGTGTTACTTACTCCCTGATGCTGTTGCAAATTATTACCTTTCGAAAGTGCAGACATATTTTCTTTTGGGGGTTATCTGAAGTCTACACTAAAGGTTTTTTTTTTTTTCAATTTTAGGTGTTCGATTTGTTCGACACGAAGCACAATGGAATCCTTGAATTTGAAGAATTTGCTCGAGCACTTTCTGTATTCCATCCAAATGCATCAATCGATGAAAAAATTAATTGTAAGCCATCATGCCTGATTTTATCTATTTATTTATCATTGATAGTGTTATATTGCTCATTATAGTCAAATATTGACTTGCATTTTTTCTATGCAATAAATTATATGAGTAAAGACATGGATATTCAAATATCACTGCTTACCAAATATTTTGGAAAGGCAGCTGGCTGTTGACTCAAATGACAAATATCTTACTTTTTATGTGGACATAATGTGCTGGAAATGCTACGCATAATATGTTTGGCGTTGCCACAAAGAAGTACGCATACTGTTACTGTTCAATAAGGCTCACAGTCATCCAAATATTTAACCAACACTGCAAGTTAGACGTACTCCCATTGGAGTCATAGTATTCACAACTGGACAATGCTCTTCTGATCTGGTTGCCTGCAGACCCTATATCTGCAACTGCAAGCAATGGGTTTTAAAGAACATGTAAAATCTTCATGCTTGGGTAATTATTAATGGCAACCGGTTAGAATGAGTATTTAACCCTTGTCTTATATTTCTTAAATTGAAACATACAGATGGCCTATTTTATTTATAGGTACCCCCTCCATTCTGTTTTACTTGTCATCTTGGACATAAACAGCAAAGTATCCAGTGCACACCTTCGAGGCTTTGACCATTACCTTCTCTAGTTATGTGCATCATAAATTCCAAAATATTAAAAATATGTAATGACATAAAATATATGTTTGATGACAAATCTGTTAATTTCATCGCTGTAGTTAGAGACCTAAATAATAAAATTGCTACTTGCAAGATCCCTTCCTTGTTCCAGGTGGACTGGTTGTAGGGCCATGACAGGGGGAGGGGGGGATTGCAGTTACACCTCTAGAAAGGTGGGGACATGGCCACCAGGGACATTCCTATTGTGATACTGATACCCTAGGGCCAGTCCATAGTGGACCACATAGACCGGGCTTGGGTTGATGATCCCCCAGCTCTAGCCTTTTAATGTATTGATGATCAAAATTTGAAAATGTTGACTCCAGTACTCCACTCTTTCTGAAACAGCACCTGGTTGAGACTGTTGAGTACATGGAGCAACATAATATTTCATTCATTTGATTATATGTAATATCCACTTATGTTAGCATTTATATTTTGTGTATTATGAAGTTTTTATAGTTCTGATCTTTTGTCATATCAACAACCTGCAGTTGCTTTTAAACTGTATGATCTCAAACAACAAGGTTATATTGAAAAGCAAGAGGTACCTTCCTTTTTGCTTATTTTAACTCACCCCTTCTATATTGTTCATTTTAGCATGTGTGATTGGTTTACCTGTAAGTTTGTAACAGGTTGCAGATTTCTTAACTATATGTGCTTATATATTAGTGTGATCATTTTCCCTGTCAATTTATGTTCCCCATTCAATCAATTCATGGTATTTCCAGTGAAAATTTAAGACTGGACGGAGACTTTTGTATGTGAACATGAACTAAAAGTGAGTTTACCATGTTGAACATTGATGCCAAAAACTGAGGCCCTCATGCAATACTTCCTTGTTAGGATTCTTTCCTTTTTTTGCCTGGAAGAAGTATAGGAATATCCAATTTAAAATCAAATTCATCTTGAAGCAGTTGCGAATGACAAAGTTATTGTCTACATTTTTTATTGTCAGGTCAAGCAAATGGTTGTTGCCACGCTTGCCGAATCAGGAATGAATCTTTCAGATGAGGTTATAGAAGGCATTATTGACAAGGTATATATGAGTACCTGCATTGCTGTACAAGGGTATGTGTGTATACTGAATTTATGCTTAGGTGCTTACTAGACATACTTCTTTTTTTTCATCACCAGACATTTGAGGAAGCGGATACAAAACATGATGGAAAAATTGACAAGGAGGAGTGGCGCAACCTTGTCTTGAGGCATCCATCTTTGTTGAAGAATATGACACTTCCATATCTCAGGTCTGTATTGCCAATCTGTCTGTGCATGCTGTTTTTCTTCTTTAAAAAATAGCTTGACTACTTGTTTCCATTCTGTTTTCAACATCTAATTGGACTCCCCATATATATTGGAAGCTCAGTATGTTAACCATACTATTTCCAAACTCATAATATAGGCCATCTATTTCTTAAAACTATCATTCGAGCCTTGCTCCTGTAACAAAGAGAAATTGGGATATTATATTCACTTATCATTATTATAACTTAAAAGTACGTCAAAGCGCGTAAATGTTTCTGTAATAATTTTTACATTGTAGTGGCAGAAATTTAATTCCCTTTACATATTTTGATGTTACATGTGTTTGGTGAATTGGTTAATTATGTGTTTGGCACTGTTGGTCTAATTATAGTTACCTCATCAACAGGGATATTACTACAACATTTCCAAGTTTTGTCTTCAACTCTCAGGTTGAGGATGCCTGAGATCCCAATTCCTAAGCCGTTGTTCAAGCTTGTGGGGGCAACAGACCAGATTCTAGGGGGACACGTGATTTTTTTTCAACTTTTGGTGATATGTTTCTTGTGCTTGGAACGAACTTTATGTTCTTTCGCTTCTTCAAAATGTGAATCCAACGTCATGGCAATCTCCTTTTGAATATTCTTTTACAGACTTCTAGTATAAATGTTTCTTATCATGTATAAAAGTTCTTCAGATATATCTTATATGTTCCATGTACAGTTAGCAAGTTGCACCCGCTGGCATGACATGTCAGGAACTGAGTAGTGATATAATCATATGATACTGATTTCGTATTTATCTGTTGGTTCTTGTGGTGTTGCTGGTGACACTTGCTGCCATTGTTCAACATTAGTGGCTCTGGTCTGTGGAGGCTTGGTCATACCTTGATGGTGAGTCTGGATGGACACTCTTCTCCCGGTGAAGCTGTTATGTGAGATTTTGGTTGAAGCGAATGGTTTACTTAAAGCAGGTGCTTGTTAAATAACCACTTTTTGTGTGAAGTGGCACAAACACCAACAGTATGCCATCATATTGAGCAAGTCTATATACAACATAATTTTTGCATAGTTCTTGCTTTGCTGAACCTCTGGAGCGGAGTGACAGAAAATGGTGCATTCACTTGAGAGCAAGAGTGAGATTTGATGTTGACCTTGGAGAGTAGATGCCTCAAGAAATCACTGAGGTAGCATCTAAATTAGCACCTAACCCCGCTCCTGGATGCTGTCGATTTTATTCTTCAGTTTAGATGCATGAACTGTTCTTTTTTAAATATAGGTCTAATGATTTTGGAATGTGAAAAATTTAGTATTAGCTTTGCAAGATCTGGGAACGTCAAATCCATATTGTTGCCTTAACCATAAACAACCTATAGTTTCAATGCTCATTTAACATCATAAACATTTGTTGTACGGGTGGCCCCCACGACTCCTACACGACGAGACTCCGTGCGGGCTGTTCTAGATGTCCATATGGCCCGAAGACCCCTCAGGCTAAAGCCTCACGCGGAGACCTTCTTGGAGTGTCACACGTTCCAAAGACTGTTCCGGGTTAAAGTCCTACTTGAGGACTTTTCCGAAGCGTCATGTGCCCCGGATACTCCGAGCCGAAGCCTCGCTTGGGACTTTCTCAAAGCGATGTGTCTCAAAGACTTCTCTAGGCTGAGTCCCACGCGTCATATGTCCTAGAGGTCCCTTCAGGGGCAAAGCCTCATGTGGGAACCTTTTCAGAGTGCCGTGTGCCTTGGAGACTTTTCTAGGTCGAGGACTCAACCGAGGTCGCTCTTAAGCACTATGTGCATCAATCATTGTCCTAGGCACGAGATTTGAGAATCCCGCCCCAAGGTGAATAGTCAAAAGGAAGCTCAAAATATAAAGATGTTCCACGTTTACCAAAAGCAGTCATACGGCTCACCGTCTGCACCTAGGCCGCGTCCCCTAGCTCTGCCACAACACCGCCTCTACGTCCCTAGCTTACCGCAGCACCACCACCTAGCCACCACACCTGTAGCCCAACCTTGCCCAAGCCCCAATCCGGCGGGGTGTTGTAAGCAAACCTACAAGCAAAAGTAAGAACTTCTTGGAGCTTGGTGATATTTATACATATGCTTATTTGTTTTTGGAATAGTGTCAACGATTGTTTATTAAAATGTTAAATCGTTAACATAGTTAACTAGAAAATGTGAATGATTGTGATATGTTGTGTGTACTATTCAAATAGTTTAATCTAGATAGTGATATGCAATGTATATCATATGCTATGCAATGTATACTTATGTCAACTAGCCTAAGTTACTCGTTTAGGAGTGCACGATTTGTAAAGATCCCAGACGGTGATTCGTTGGACTCTGTTATAGTCAATGGTTAGGAATCTGGATTCCCACGTGCTGAACTTATTTGTTGAACCGGGGATCAAAGTCCCATTTTCGTGACGTACTAGGGCATTCGAAAGCTACAAAACTCGCGGTGATCTCGGTAGACAACACATCGATTTTTTACCTTGATTTGGGTAGGGGGAGGATTATAGGGAAGATCTGCCCGGGCATGAAGAGACTTGCCCGAGCAGCCCTGTGCATGTTACAAGGACGTGTGTATGTGTGTGTGGAAGCGTATTTGAGCTGAGATGGAGAGGAGCTTCCTGAGAGTGTTGGCGCCTATTTATATTGGCGGGGAAAGGGAGACAGAACCCCTTCCATGTGGGGCGTAACCCATGAACCGATGATCGGACCGTCATAATGACGAGCAGATAGGCACCGCAACATGACCACCATCCTTTTGACTTTTGAGCACCAGGGTCAAGGAATCCTCTAGTGGTTGGCCCCACTTATGGCGATTTTTGCATGGTCGCCATGTATCCCCCCTAGCAGGTTGGCTTCTTGGGCAAGGAATGTGCTTGGGATGGTGGCATCCTGAGGTAAATGCCAAGCCCAAGGCCCACATGGTCAGGTGGAGCTAGCACAGCATCACCCAATCCTGGACAGCTAGCCCCCAAGGCTAAGAATCATAGAGGAGGGATTGGCGCTATGGTTGTGGCTGTCGTAAGTCCGTTTTCGAGATGAAGACTTTGAGGAAAATGAAATGCAACAAGGCCGGCCCCACGCTACTATGTCCCACGCGTAGGTTAAGTGCCCGAGGAACTAGCAGACAGATTGGACCCACACCGCCACTTCCTGGATGCGGATTAGACGACCTATGGAAAACCAAGCTAGGCACAATAGGATGGCGCCGCTACTTCCCCAACGGTGATTAGAGCTTAAGAAATTGACAATCGAGATAGACTCACAATCGTCGCATCCTAGACATGAATCAAATGCTCAAGGGAAACCTGGCTAAGTACGAGTAGGATTGCACAGCTGCTACCCTAGCGGAACCAACGTAGTTCTTTTTGACTTTTGAGCAGCAGAAGGTGGTCGGACATGTTAAGTATTTTTGGTTTTCGTGCCTTTTGAAATTAGGAAATAGGTTTCTTGAAATAATGTGTTGAAGTGGATTTGGTTGGTAATTTGTTTTTTAGAGGGAATAAGAAAGACACACACAAACTCACCCTACCACACACACCGCCCACACGCACGCACACGCGTAACTAATATAAAGGCACATGCGTGTGCGTATGCACTACTAATAAATCCTAGGAATTATCCTAAAAGTTTTTTGCGTATTGAGTCTTGACAAAAGGTTGAAGATTTTTTAGCCAATGAATTGGCCAACTATTGACAAGAAAATGGCATAGGATGTCAATTTTCAAAGTTGCTATTGGGAAAAGGAATCTTACCATTTAATCGAATCAATCTAAATAAAAACAAAATTTGGTTAACACTAACAACAATCGGTAAGGCAAGCATTGATATATAATGGCTATGAACCAAACACATCCGATATCTTGGTGGTCAATTTCCATCCCAAGGGTCTTGATACCTATATGGGAATGTTTATCACTTGATCATTTTGTTATGTCACTTACACAACAAAGCACTAGATACAATCCATACTATGGCTTATCTATAGAGTATAAATTTGCCTTATTTAGACCTCGTTTATTTCAGCGAAAAGTTGCTAAAAATTTTAATCTAAAAAACTTGTGATCTCTCGAGAGACGTCTTAGGGAGTAAAAAATTATTTTAGGAACTCTAAGAAGAACTATTTAAAACTTTACAAAAATAATTACAAAGTACTACATCATCTAGTTCATACAAAAATGATAAATTTTCATTTAAATGAATTTAAACTAAAAGGAACAAGGCCTTATGAGCACGGTGTTTAAAAAAAAGAGAGAAAATTGCACCATTAGTCCCCAAATTTGTCCTGTCTGTGCACATAAATCCGTAAGTATTAAAACCGTTTATTTAGGTACCCAAACTTGCGAAGCCGTTGCAACTAAGTCCATAGGCTGGTATTTTATGTTGTTCTGGTTATGTGGACTGCCATGTCAGTGCCTACGTGGCATTTTCTTTCTTTTTTTCTTACTTTTAAAATGGGACCTACTTGTCATCTCTCCCCCTCTCTCACCTCTCTGTCTCTCTGTCATCTTACTTTTAATGAAATGACAAGTAGGTCCCACATTAAAAGTAATAAAGAAAAAAAAAAGTCACGTAGGCGTAGACATGGTAGTCCACATCACTAAAACAGTTTTAAAAATCAGTCTATGAACTTGATCGCAACTGTTATGTAAGTTTGGTTACCAAAATATGCGGTTTCGATACTTGTGGATTTATGTGCATAGGCGGGACAAGTTTGGGAACTAATGGTGTAATTTTCTCTTTAAAAAATGGCTGTCAAAGGCGTGTCGTATCTTTATAAGTTACATGTTTGAAAGGAACTTTACGGCCTAAAGGGGGGGTGAATAGGCAATTTTTAATTTCTTTGGGTTATACTTGATTAAGCAACAAGATTAAGAGTGACCCAATATTAGATTCTAGTGCCCTATTAAGCGGAAGCAAATTAAACGGCACGCACTAACAATCTATTTTATTTCACCAAAACAAACAAGCAATTCAAGCGAGAAGTAAATGAGGAAGTAAAAGAGACAAGAGAGGTGACACGGTATTTGTTTCACCGAAGTTCGGAGTCACCACTCCTACTCTCCGTTGAGGCTAGCCCTTGCGCACAAGGACCGGCTCCCTCTTGAGCCACACGCCTCGCTTACTCCCCGGTAGTCGTTCCGCCACTCCGGCGAAGTGGACTCCGTCACCTTCACACCGACTCGAGAGTAGCCACACGCCAAGGCCTACTCCCAAGCCCACACCTCCAAGAAGAACACCGTCTTCAAGAGTAATAAGCCCGAAACGCCTCGATCATGCCAAATCGAAGGACTTCCATGAAGCTCGGTTTGGGGGAAGGTAGGTGGTGGATTAATTGGAGGAGGAAAGGCTCTAGAACACCCCTAGGATGAGTAGATGATGGCAATAGGTGAAGTGGAGCAACAAACCTCAGTAATAGCAGCCTACCTATGTCAATAAATACCCCTAGGAGAAGAGCTAGCCGTTGGAGCTCAGAAAGACTCCAAAAACTAGCCGTTACAGTACCGTCGGACCCGGTCCGATGGTCACCGGAACCGGTCCGATGGCTGCAACCAGGCCTCAAACTCGGCTGACACACACACTATCGGACCCGGTTCGACGGAGCTTTATCGCTGGAACACAAACACTGTCGGACTCGGTCTGGCGGGTCGGACCCGGTCCGACGGCACCGGACTCAGTCCGACTAGCAGCAAAACGCTGGAACTAGGGTTTGGGGTAGGAGACCTAGTCCGGTGGTGACCGGACTTGTCGACGGTTGGGATATTGACCCAAGTCAACCAAGGTTCTTCAAGGAGGAGATAGGAGACACGCCGAACAACCACGAACAGCAACGAACAGGAGACAGAGGTTTTTATCCTGGTTCAGGCCTCTCGGGAGAGATAATAGCCCTACGTCCAGCCTTTCTTATATATCAGGGATGAATACAAGAGGTGGCTCGACGAGACGAACAAGTCTCGGCGAGATTATGCGTGTACAAGTGCCAAAGCTCTAAGCTAGATGCTAAGATGTAAAACTCGATGCCAGGGATCCCCTAAACGCCAAAGGGCCCCTGTTTATATAGTGCGGAGCAAACCGACCTACCAAGGGATTATCGGGCCGGGCTAACTACGAGATCGTAGCGAACTCAGTACATGCCAAATATATCCCGAGGTAGATAAGGCATACTCCTAGTCTTGGGGATCACGACTCCTAATCCAATCCGGGAAACCACGTCCGGGTCTTCACGTAGCAGTGCAGAACTCTTGTTCGAGTAGGACTCAAACAGAAATCCTAGGCCGTCACGCACCATGCCAGCCAAGGGTTGTTCGGCAGGATGCTCATGGGCCTGATAGAACCTTCCCAGGGAGCTGGGCCCTGGTAGGCTGTCCGATTGGGCCGTCAGGGAGTGGGCCATGGCAATAGGCCGTAATTTAATCCCCGACAGCTAGCCCCCGAGACTCAAGTGGAAGGACTCACTAGAGTGGGGTCATCCTCTTGAGACTCCAAGTCACGAAGAGGGTATTTTTCCTGCTACAAAAGACGTGCAACAGGCGACCGAACAGGTTACGGTTCAACCGAACAAGTCTTGTTCGGGACCGAACAAACCCGCCCGGCGCCGAGCAACTCTGTCGCGTCGAACAGGGAACGACATCTGTTCGAGAAGAGTACCCAGCCCTCGATACAGAAATCGGAAGAAGTGAGGTGATTCATCTCCTTAAGGCTGAACGTCATCAAGGAGGGATTGGATTCTTAGTAGTGAAGAGCGTACCACCGCATCCGGTAAGATCAGATCTTCCGGGAGAATGAACATAGCAAGTCGCGAGACGGACTCGTGCTGCTGCATCCAGGCATTTAGATGCCTAGGGAAAGATAGGCGATCCACCTCTCGGGCTAGAGCTTGTCCGAGGAAATAGAGATTGCGCTCTCGAGCGAATGTCGCGCTCAGGAGCGAAGGTGATGTGCCCCCAGATGTAGATCGTGTGCCAGGAGCAGACAATGCATACGAGGGGGAAGGTGACCCAGTCCCAGAGCGTAGAGCTCGTCGAAGGAACCAGGTAAAGAGATCCAGTCCCAGAGCACGGAGCTCGTTAAAGGAACTAGAAAGTACGACCAGGCGAAGACGCATGCGGTCAAAGACCATCCGGTCCCGAGCACGGCTTCGTCGCGACGAGACGACACTCGGGCGAAGAGCTGCCGGTCGCGAGTGATCCAGCCCGAGCACGGAGCTCGTTGCGGGAACGAGACGCGCTCCGGGCGAAGAACCGCCGTGCGAGGTGAATCACAACCCGATGCGCCATCGAGCCGCAAGAGAACGTGTGAAATCAACGCTTTACCCATGACGTATTCCTTGCGGCGGCGTGGCGTTGTCTTGACATGTGCGTAACCGACGCTTGAGTGCCCGTTGCGATGAGAATCGACTACGGTGGGCGGACTCCGTTGGTGGCGCTTCTACCTTGACTTAGCCGAATGAAGGTCGGTCTGCGGGCAAAGGCAAGAAATCATCTGTGGTGAAGTGAATCAGTCCCCGGACATGCGCGGAGCAAACCCGAGAAGAGAGGGATGCAGACATCGGTTTTGGTGGGGAAGCCTGGAACCTCGCCGCGACCATCACCGGAGTCTGATGTTCCCCGTTCCTGTACTTCCTGCATAAGACAAATAAGAAACCAGCCAGCAAGGGAAAAAAGAGAGCAAGAACAAGCTCTAAAAAGAGCAAAGCGAGTTTTGAAAAACACGCTAAGGACGGCCTACTCGCACAAGACATAATTTTTTTCGGGTACGCCCACCGATAGCGTTAGTGTCACCTCGGCGAATGCGGAACCGACGCAAGGAGTGCCCGTTGCGATGAGAATCGGCTTACGGTGGGCAGGACTCCGTGGGTGGTGCATTGCTCCGGATTACCGTGCCAGGAAGGACGTAGCATGGATAAAAAAGACGTATGCGGGCAAGTGCAGCCCCGCTGTGGCTAAGATCGCTAACCAGGGAAGGCGATCGGGACCTTAGCCGCAGGCAAGACGTGCGAGGCGAAATCTTATCCGGGCATGGACCCGTGTAGCGTTGGTGTCGCCTCGGCGGGTGCGGAACCAGCGCCAGGAGTGCCCGTTGCGATGAGAATCGACTTACGGTGGGCATGCCCGTTCGCGATGAGAATCGACTACGGTGGGCGTAACTCCATCGGTGGTGCACCGCCGTTAACCGGAGCCGTCATGGTCGTTGCGGATAAAAGACATGCTCAGACGCGGGGCGCTCACGGGCGAAGACCAACGAGGTTTTGGAAAACCAACGCTAAGGAAAGGAACCGAAAACTGAAAGCGTCACGGGGTTGCGAAATTCAGCTCAAGTCCCAACCGACCGAGGAGAGGCGGTCCTCCGAGGAGCCGGCCGAGCGACTCAAAACCGCCGAAAGGCCGCTTAAATCAGAGCGAGAGTCGATCGAGCGGCTTTTCTGCAAAATGAGCAGAAAAGACAAGGACGAATAGGAAACCAAGAGCAAGGCGAACAGCGCTAGAGAGTTTTAAGAAAACCGTAGAACGCTTAGCCTAACTCCCACCCGTTGTGCGGTACTCCGAGAACTCGAGTTTGCGAACTCGAGCAGTGCACAAGAGAAAGAGCGACGCCTAGCCCCGTGCAGACGATGCATGAAGACCTGAACTTGCGACTTCAAGCACGTGCGTAGAGAGTTAGAGCGACACCCGTATCTGATCGACTTGTTCGAGAACGCTCCGTTAACGTAAGTTAGGCGATTCGAAGGTAACCGAACAAGGAAAGTGCCTCGCCGGAGGGCTTACGAGCGAGCTTTGCCAAGTGGTTGTGCCGTGAGCGGTAAGTGCCTCTGCCGCGGAGGGCTTACGAGAGCAGGCTTAACCGCAAGGCTGGATGCCGTGTTACGCAACTCTGAGTTTAGAAACTTGTTGAAGCCAGATATGGGCAGGGAAAACCCTTAAGATTGCGGAGACAAGAGTTCGCAAGACCGGGCAGCCATCAAGTGTTACCAGAGAGAAAGAGAGTCTGAGAAGACGAGTGGTGAGAAGGGCCGCAGGGGGCCGCGAACATTCACCGCTCAATGGATTGGACTTCACATGGCAACCCGAGAGACTTGGACGAACTAAGGCGCGAAATTTAAGAAAAAGAGCGAAGCTAGGAAACGAAAGACCTACAAGAGGAACTTACGAAGCTGGTCGATGTTCCAAGTCTTTGGTCGACTCTCCCGTCATCCACCGCCAGCGAAACGACCCGGATCCGGAAGGAGTTTTGATCCAGTCCTCGAGCACGGAGCTCGTCGCGGGGACCAGACGAGTTTGCGCTGCGGGCGAAGAACTGCCCGGCGCGAAGAGATCCAGTCCCCGAGCACGGAGCTGGGAACCAGATCTAGAAGGCGATCAAGATCGAAAGGATCGATCCGATCTGGCAGGGGAAGAGACATCCTACCCTTCTGAGTCGTAGTCCTCAGGAAGAATCTCCTGGTCGCTGATAGAGTTCGACATGCTCGATCTGCGTATCCCCACGATCGGCGCCAGCTGTCGACGGTTGGGATATTGACCCAAGTCAACCAAGGTTCTTCAAGGAGGAGATAGGAGACACGCCGAACAACCACGAACAGCAACGAACAGGAGATGGGGTTTTATCCCGGTTCAGCCTCTCGGAGAGATAATAGCCCTCGTCCGGCCTTTCTTATATATCGGGGATGAATACAAGAGGTGGCTCGACGAGATGAACAAGTCTCGGCGAGATTATGCGTACAAGTGCCAAAGCTCTAAGCTAGATGCTAAGATGTAAACTCGATGCGGGGATCCCTAAGCGCCAAAGGGCCCTGTTTATATAGTCGCGAACAAACCGACCTCTGAGGGATTATCGGTAGGGCTAACTACGAGATCGAACGAACTCAAGACATGCCAAATATATCCCGAGGTAGATAAGGCATACTCCTAGTCTTGGGGATCACGACTCCTAATCCAATCCGGAAACCACGTCCCGGTCTTCACGTGTGATCTGCAGAACTCTTGTTCGAGTAGGACTCAAGAAATCCTAGGCAAATCACGCACCATGCCGACCAAGGGTCATTCGGCGAGATGCTCATGGGCCTGATAGAACCTTCCCAGGGAGCTGGGCCCTGGTAGGCTGTCCGATTGGGCCATCAGGAAGTGGGCCATGGCAATAGGCCGTAATTTAATCCCCGACAGGACCCGGTCCGAAGAATTCAGAAAAGACCCGATTCAGGGGAATTTCAAAGGATTGATATCTCTAAATATTTTGTGGATGGCTTGAGGTCTAGGGCAAAGAGAGACTTGACATGATCGAAACGAGTAGACCCCTCTTGAAGCATGGGCGACAAAAGAAAAACCTAGCTACTCCTAAACCTACACATGACCTCTTCACTTGCCCGATCATGCTTAGATTATCTTGAAGCAGCTCAAATGATCACCGATGCCTCGCTAGGGTTCCATGACACGTCCAAGAACTCCCTAGCGCAAATAAATACGTCATCAATGCCACTAAAAGAATTAGGGCTCAATGATGCTCACAATCTCCCCCTTTGTGGCACTTGATGATAACCCAATAAAGATCTTATATTTTGAGCTGCAAAAGGGTTAGTGCAAGAGTGCAGAAACAAGAGATACGAAGCACAAAGATGAACAGGGAAGCACAATTACAAATTTAAAAACCACAGCTCGACAAGGTAGCATGCATAACAGAAAGGAAACTCCCCCTAAGTTCATGCATAGAGAAAATACAAGCCAACACAAATAGTTCAACAAGCACAAATAGAGTACTAAGTCCATAAAGCCCAAATCTATTCTTCTCCCCCTTTGTCAACAAGTGACACATAGGGAAAAGCTCTCTAATCTTCACGCTCGCCGCCTTGACCACTACGCCCTCCTAGACTGCTAGAAGGAGAGGAGCGCGCTCTCTTGGATTTTGACCTAGCGGAGCGGGATGGAGAACCACCGACAGGAGGAGGAGCTGGAGCTGAGGCTAGAACAAAACCCGGCTGAGATACCTGCCGAGACTCTCTCAAGTACTCTTGATAATCACTTTGAGAGTTCATCTCAGCAAAAGTTAAACCGTGAACCCTGCCGTCGATGGAATGATAATAACTAAACTCTGACTGATCATTAGCGGGCAATACAGTAGCAAAGAACTCACAATGCCTCTCCTCCCCCCAAGTCAGCTGAGTATTAGATAGAAGATCTGCCAGACCGGGAGTAGTGTTGAAATAGTCGTAAATACTGGGCCCCATGAAAGTGGTGATCTCATGCCAATCAATATAATGTGGGTCCCGTGAGCTCTTCTGCGGTCTGGAGAAACACAAGAAGAGCTGCTTCTGGAACTTGGTATGGAACCGAAAATCATTGGTGTCCTCTCTATTCTCAGGGAACCACCTATCTTGTGTAACAGCTCGCTTCCTTCTCAACACCTCCATGCTTAGGAGGAGCACATTGTCATCCACTCGCTCATCCTCAGGAACCAAAGTCTCAGATGCAGTGGTGTCCTCCTGTTCAGCCTCATCGACATAATCCTCATCACTATCGTCGATGGTCACAAACGACTCCCCCGCAAGCCGCTGAGTCCAATCCATGCCATCACGCTGTCGCTGTCGCTGCTGTTGGGTGCCCCTCCTAGTGCGAGGAGGTGCAAAACTGCCCATAGAAGCAGTATCATCACGATCACCTCTGCCGCCCTGACTTCCACTTCCCCCTGTCCCATTGCTCTTGCGATTGATTTGCCCAAATTGCGCAGACGCCGAGACATTGTGCCGCTCCGGTGAACTTAGAATCCAAGTTCTCCAACTACTCCACAAAGCCTAATACACGAGCGCGGGAAAACACGATTCAAAACCTAGCATTAAGAAACGGAAAGGGAAGGAGAGAATCGAGACCTTACAAAGCGGATTGCCGAACTCTAGACGAAGGCCAACCCCGCCGTGCGTGCAGAGGAGTCCCCAAGGCCTCTTCCGATAGGGAAGAGGAGAGGAGCTTGAGAGAGAAGCCACGCACAGATCGAGCCGTCTCTCGAGGATCCCTGTGGTGGGAATCGAAGAGGAGGGAGAGGGGAGGCCGGAGATGGTGAGGAAGGTCGCCGGAGTTTGCCGGAGGAGCCGCGCCGTTGAGGAGAGGAGGGGCGGCGGCCTGGGTGGAAGGAGAGAGACAGGAGGCAAGAGAGGAGAGAGAGGAAAAACAGAGGGGTACGGTTTAGAAATAGGGCCGCGATCCAGTCATCGGACCGGGTCCGACGCCGTCGAACCGGGTCCGACAGAGCCTCTGCGCGCAGACCTGCGAACAGTTAACTCCGTCGGATTGGGTCCGACAAAGCCGATGCAGACATGGACTTAGCCAAAAACAGGAGGAACTCCATCGGACCGGGTCCGATGGTCGTCGGACTAGGTTCGACAGAGAGGCTAATAACTGTCTGGCCAACTAGCCCATCGGACCGGGCCCGGTGGTGGTCGGACTGGGTCCGTCAGATTGAAAAATCTGCCAAAACCTATCCAATCAACACCGGACTTTATCCGAGAGGCCGGACATGCTAAACCCATATAGAATTTAAAATTTATGCTTTTGAAAGGATTTTTCTTCTATTTTGCTCAAAAACCAAGAAAATTCAAATTTTGGAGCAATTTTCGGAGCAATTTTGAAAGACTTAGTTTTGAAGGGATGAGATATATATAAGGTAAATTCTAAACAACATCCACACTCAAACCCAACTTTTGATCTTGTGATCAAGGAAATGTATGAACCCAAAATATGTCTTGAAGATGCAATTGACATGTCAATTCAAGCATATGGTCCATTTTAGAGTTTAAGTACACACATTTTTTTTATTAAAAGTTTTATTCAAATGAAGCATTTCTCAAAGGGATAAGTTTTTGAATTTTGAGAATTTTGAAATGGTTAGAGGATATGAGATATACTATGAGGCTCAAATTTGTTTTGGTCTAAAATATAGGGTAAAATGTGCTAACTCAAAACAAATTGATTTCTTCATAATAAAGGAGAGTTGTGAAATTATGAGATAAACTCAAACTCCCCCTAAATGTGACACGGGTCAAAAAGTAATCGAAAGAATTCAAATAAGACCCAAATTCCAAATGAGAAACAATCAACGCGCGTTGGAACTATCTAGTATGTTTAGTTCATTTCTTAGTTTGCAAAACCGTGCCTCATCCAAGGGTTTGGTAAATATATCCGCTAATTGATCCTCTGTTCTCACGTACGCAAGCACAACGTCACCCTTGGCAACATGATCACGAATGAAGTGATGATGGATATCGATGTGCTTGGTACGGGAATGTTGAACCGAATTATTGGCAATTTTTAACGCACTTTGATTATCACAAAGAAGAGGCACTTTCTCAAATTTAGCCCAAAGTCACTAAGCATTCGTGTCATGTACAAGAGTTGAGCACAACAACTCCCCGCTGCTACATATTCCGTCTCCGCGGTAGATAGCGCCACGGACTCCAAAAACTAGCCGTTACAGTACTGTCGGACCCGGTCCGATGGCTGCAACCAGGCCTCAAACTCGGCTGACATACACACTGTCAGACCCGGTCCGACGGAGCTTTATCGCTAGAACACAAACACTGTCGGACTCGGTCCGGCGGAGTCGGACCCGGTCCGACGGCACCGGACTTAGTCCGACCAGCAGCAAAACGTTGGAACTAGGGTTTAGGGTAGGAGACCTAGTCCGGTGGCGACCGGACCCGGTCCGAAGAATTCAGAAAAGACCCGGTTCAGGGGAATTTCAAAGAATTGAGATCTCTAAATATTTTGTGGATGGCTTGAGGTCTAGGGCAAAGAGAGACTTGACATGATCGAAACGAGTAGACCCCTCTTGAAGCATGGGCGATAAGAGAAAAACCTAACTACTCCTAAACCTATACATGACCTCTTCACTCGTCCGGTCATGCTTAGATTATCTTGAAGCAGCTCAAATGATCGCCAATGCCTCGCTAGGGTTCCATGACACGTCCAAGAACTCCCTAGCGCAAATGAATACGTCATTAATGTCACTAAAAGAATTAGGGCTCAATGATGCTCACAATGTTGCTATTTTATTTTTCAATGGGCCACGTGCACAAATCATCTCATGTGAACAGATTAACTTTGCTCCATGCATATGAACAGATCATAGGCCTATGTGTTGAGTGGTTTTGGTGATGAAGCGATTTGTCTGATTAGAGATTAATTTGACTGAGAAAAGAAAGAAATAGAATCTAAGAAAAGAAGTAAAACAAAGATGATTAAGGATATTTATGGCAAGTGACTAGTGAGTTCATGTGCGTGTATGCATGTGAGGCTGCCGGAGGAGTGGGGCGCATGCGGGCCGGCCTGGAAACAAGGCGCAGGCGGCGCACGTACATACAGATAAAAGTGATTTTAAGTTTTCGTATTTTGGGCAAGTAACAGGAGACGGCGGTGGTGCTGTATGTACGAGAAAGAAACCAGGAGAAAGCCGAGAGACGAAGGCGGCTGAAGAAAAAAAAAAAGCATTTTACAGAGAAAATTTCTGAGGCGAGCACTAGGGTCCGGACGTCCAGACCTGCTGACGTCAGTCTGACGTCATCACGTAACCTGCACGAATACCTACGGAATCTGAAAAATAACGGTAGAAACCTGATGAACCGTGGCAACCTGAGGATGAAACTTGAGATTTTAGAAAGTTTTCGAGAGTAAGAACCAAGTTTTGATAGTATAAATTCAAGTTTCGGTAGGCAATATCCAAAGTTTCAGTGGGCAAAACCTAAGTTTCAGCACAAAAAAGGGAAGTTTTCGAAAAGTAAGACCCAAGTTTCAATAGTGCAAAGTCCAAGTTTCTGTAAGCAAAGATCCAAGTTTCAGTAGTAGAAAAGGTACGTTTTCGTAAGACGAAGTCCCCAGAGTTCCAGATTGAGAAAAGAGAATGTCTCATATGTACAACTCCAAGTTTCGAGCACACAAATCCTAGGTTTCCAGAGACAAACCTCAAGTTTCGAGTTTGAAATAGGATGGGTCTCCTCCTTGCCTCCTTCTTCCCCAAATCCGGCGAGACCTTGCCCCTTGCTCTCCGGATCCGGCGGTGCGACGACGACCTTCACACTCCGTGCTTTCTCATCGCCGTGGTAGCCGCCCCCTCAGATCTGGCGGCGATGCTTGGAGCACGGCAAGGGGGGAGCTCCGCACGCGCGCTCGGGCGTGAGGAGAACAGGCAGCACCGGCCGCCGCACGAGGAAGGAGGCAGCGGGACGGCTCCGACGTCGGCGAGGGAGGGACGTGAGGCGAGGAGGAGGAAGCGCGAGGCGAGGAGGAGCGCAGGCAGGCGGCGCTGGAGGACGGCGAGGAGGCGCAAGGCGGGGGGAGGAGGGCGAGCGAGGAGGAGGAGGCGCGAGGTCGGGGCACGAGAGACAGAGAGGGGGAGGAGCTCCGCACGAGAGCCAGAGAGAAATGAGCATGGAGCAGTCCGGACGGACGGACGTCCGTCATAAAGTGTTTTCGAATTTCTGAGATCAGAGGAGAGATTAGAGAGAGATCAGAGAAGAATTTGAAAGGCTGGTGATTTAATTGTAAATGAACCATGTGCGTTCTTGATGCAATGGTAAGTTGTGATTCCGGTATGCAATTTTTCTCGTTCTTGGCTTAGTTTTTGATTGGTTTGCTTGTGACCTTGATTAGTTACTGTTTTATTTAATTACTTATGTTGATCAAGTATATTAGATATCAGATTAGGGAGTGATTAGCGCCTACAATCCTTCACCATGCGTATGATACTTGGTAAATTCTCATTTTCATTGCTAATGCGGACTTCTCTCATTCTTCTTTCATCCACCTCGCTAAAGATCATGCATGCCCATAATTTGAAGACTATTTATAAACCGCCGATGTGGCTATTTAAAACCATAATATTAAGGGCATCTCCAATGGTATAGCCAACTATTGGCTATAAGAAAGCTCCATGTCATCTATAGATGGCTTATAGACAACATCTTTGAAAGTGCATCTAGGTCCTTAAGTAATTTTGGTGATTAATGATTAACAATTATAGAGCTAATATTTTCTATTGGAGAATTATACATAGATATTATACATATTAAATTCTTGATATACATGTTTAAATGTGATGGTGTACCCCTTAAACATGGATATGTTACAAGAAGGCATCAAAACTAGTAATTATTTATAAATCTTTATTTATTGAGTCATAGGTATGCCGTACTATAAAGAGGGATGCTATGGAGAAGCATATAAAGGTTCCTAAGTGCTCAAAATAGGTACCTCGAAGTTCGTGTGAATTTTTTCACTCCAAATACACTCTATACAGAACCTACATCATCAGAACATCCGACGAGGGTCGGAACATCCGATGGGGAATCCAGCCTGCCTGTTTTCCATGCGATCCAGTGAGCAGTCCATCGGAACATCCGACGTGGGTCGGAACATCTGATGCGGGACGGGATCATCTGCAGCAACGGCTAGTTTTCGGGATTCCCTATTTAAGACCTCCTCTAATACCTGCCAAAAGGTTACTTACGCCCTGATTTGAACCTAATTCATATTCATCATCATCTCTTAAGAACTTTAGCCTTTGTTCATCTCTTGTTCATATTCCTAATTTCTTCATCGTATTTGTTACTCTTGGAGGCTTGAAGGGTTCCTAGACGGCTAGGTGTCGCCGGTGAGCCGCCGAGCTTTATGTGGTGTGCCTCCGGAGTTTGTGAAGGTGTGAATCTGTCTCCGTAAGGAAAATGATTCAGCTAGTGGAAACCGGTGAGTGCTGTTGTGCATTGTCGGGAGGGGATTAGGGTCTTGGTGATCCGGGCTTTGTGCCTTTCCTAACGGTGAGTAGGATCTTTCTTCAAAGATCCGAACATCGGTAAACAAAAATCCCGGTGTTTTTCGTCTCGGTCTTGTGTATTTATTTTTACTATTAGTTTTGGCTTGTTCTGATTAGTCTTGAGTAAATCTAATCTTAGTTTTGTGAGAAATCAGTTTTTACTGCAGGTTTTCGTCGTTTTCACTTTTCAGTACAACCAGGATCGGAACATCTGACCTTCATCGGAACATCCGACGTGCTAGTCACTGTATTGAGTTTGTTAATTTCGTAATTTCGTTTTATTCGCCTATTCACCCCCTCTAGGCGGCATAGCGATCCTTTCAATCTTCAATGGATTAGCTATAGCATTGGCTATTAAATTTAATATGGGCCCATGTGTAATAGATGCAATGCACCTTGTAATCCGTTATAGACTGCCTGTTAGTTAACAGCTAGCTTTTATCTTTCTTCTCTTCTTCTCTCCTCTACATAGGCAAAAAGATGAGATGGACTCCTTATAGCCAGCTGACATGGCACCATTGGAGATGCCCTTATCTTGTTTGGGTCGTTCGTGGGAAGCAAGATCGATGCATTGGGTGGCACGTTTGTCAAAATGCGGCTAAGATCTGTCGGAAAATTCCGAAAATTGGGAAAGGTGACAAAGTTGCAAATCTCTATTAAGAAGAGAACAGTAGAGGAACATAATAATTTTCTTTACCTTGCTCTGCCTCTCCTTGCCCGATGAGGCATGCAAGTGTGATAAGCTAACCACGGAATGCAACACATGCTTGTAGAGAGTGCACAATAGGCTGAGCTAAGGTAGGGGCGTTTCTAGTGTAGGCATGACACTACGATGGTAAAAATTAACTTCCAAGGGGATTTGTTAAAAGCGGTTGTACAGCCATCACTCGGTTGAAAAATAGGAAAGAAATTTCAACAGAATTTATTGTCCGTTGGATCAAAATCCAAACGTCCACACCTCTCTATCCTGATTCTAACCAAGTAACCATATAAAAGCCACCAAACCCTAGGCATCCCCATCCATTCTCGTCACCGCCGCCAACTCAACTCACATCGCCTGCTCACGCCTGTCACCTCCTCCTTCATCTCCCTTTTTTCCTTTCATATCGAGTAATACTTTCTTACTAATCTCCCTTTCTTCCTCAACTCCGGTGCCCCTACCCTACCCTTCTTCATCGTCCCAAACGGCTTTTGTTTTCGGATCTGTTGACCAGCACCAGCCACCGCCTAATGAACCTTGGTCTCATCGTTGGTCTATCGATGGATTGTTCCCACCTTTTTCCACCGATCCCGCGGTCAAGACGAACCCGTCGAGTCGCCATCCTACCGCCGCCGCCACCCACTACTGAGCTTGTGCCTTCTAGGCCTCTCTCTAAGCTGGGAGGGCATGGTAAACCCCAGATGGTGATGGCGCTCGAAGACCTTGCCAAAGAAGGCGCTGGCTCCACCCAGAGATCTTGGAGTCAGGTGAGTGAAGTCGACTGGAAAATGGAAAATTCATCTTAGAAATCTAGGCCCCGTTTGGAAGCTAGATGTTTCACATGAATTTCACATAAAAACATTTTAATTCCTGCATAAATCAAGAATTAAAACTCAATTATGCATTCTATTTTGGGCCTGGGTGTATATGTCGTTTATATTTAAAATATTGAAGTGACTAGATTTAGAAAAGTTTGATAAGTATGGACATAAATGGGACAGCTTTTAGACCAATGCAAATTTGGGGGTATTGCCTCAATGACTATCTATTACACCATTTTGAACCTCCAGCTATTGTTAATAGTCATTCTAACACTTTAAATAGTCAATTCATGTACACGTTTTGCTGAAAGTGTTACAGTTTCCAAAATACTTACATGGTGCGTTGCAAAGTGAGATGAAATTATTATGAGTTGCTCTTATTTCGGTATGATGCAGATTATTGTGTGTGACGAATGTGGACATGTCGGTTATGGATATCTTTTGATGTCTTGCAACGGTTGCAACAAAGCTGCTAAGCACCAGTATGTTTTCTTTTCGCTGTAATAGATCTTCTATATTAATTATAGCGTGCAAGATAAACACACTCCCTTCTATGAAAAGAATTTGTCATTGTGGACGTAGGTATAATTTTTTAAAATACAGTTGTGGAAAACAAATCCACTCATTTGATTTTTATGTGTCCAATTTAAATGTCTAAACAAACATTCAAATTCTTGTTACGAGGAGTGGAGAGAGGACAAAGAAGTGTAGTGTGAATGGATATTTGTAATAAAACAATCCCATAGGGGCATATATAGAGTACAAGATGAAACCATACACACAAAAAAGAGACTATACCACACATAAGAAATAACTGTAGTGTCCTAACAGCTTAATACACAGTTTCAAAACTTTTAACTTGCGTGCATATCAAACGACAAATAGTCAAGCATGATACCCAATGTCTTAGTTTTCATGGAAAGAAAAATTGATGACAACAAAAGCTATGTGCATTTCAAACACCTTTTTTTTTAAAAAAAGGGTTAATTGGATATATACCACATTAAAACTTGCAATTATGAGAAACGCACGACAAAACATGTGATCGCAAATTTCCATTATGTAACAAGAGAAATTTGATCTTCGTCACTATGTCGACCTTAAAGCACCTTTTAAATTATACAAAGCATGCATTTATGCATTACGATCTTATTGCCCATGTCCTCTTCTTCCTCATCACCCCTCTCTTGAGCCCACTCCAGCAATGACATATATATGGGGATTTATCCCTTAACGACATCAGGCTTGGCACCTGCTCAAAGTAATGTAGTAATTGCTTTTTGCTTATTTTATTCACCATTTTGTAGATACTGCATGGAAAAAGTTGTTTTTGATGGATCATCGATAGACTGGTATTGTTATGAATGCCAACCAAGGAATAGTGATATGCTTGCAAAGGAAAGCGACTTCCTGTGCTTGCCATCTGAGCATGTTAACCTTAAAAATCGAAAGAGCGGTGGAGTGATTCCAGTCTTAACAGTGGAGAATCATTGTGGACCATCAAGGCAGCAAGATCAGTCTTACTCAAGTTCCTTGATAGAAACCTCTTCAAAGGCAAACATTGTTCTCGAGACCAGTGCTAGGGCGTTGGAACTTTCTGATACCATGCATAATTTTCTCAAGGACATTCCAAGGGAGCGAAGAGGATTCGTTTTACCAGGTTGTGATTGTGATGAAGAAGAACAAGAGATAGCAAATGTGCAGAGAGAAGATTTTGTTAGGGATAACCCAAGGAAGAGGAGACAACCTGTTCTACTAGATGGTGATGGTGACAAAGAAGAAAAGGTAGCAGATGTATCGACAGAAAACTCCAATTCTCAATCTCTTGGGTATGATAGATCAATAAAAAAGAATAGAGTAGACACTGAAGATTATATGGAAGTTGTAGAGATTGGACATTTTAATGGTCAAAATCTCAAGCATGGTAACCCAATGAAGGAGCAAAAACGTGTACAAGATGGTGAACAAGCTATACCGTTGGATATTTTGATGGCTCAACATTCTGAGCTTACTTTGCCTCCGAAAAAACGCAGAACATACTTACAAGAACATGAAGTTGAAGACTACGGGGAGTCCAATGCGGGTGCTGACAATGCTAGATGTGCTTTGAGTGATGTTGCTAAGTTGGCATCACAAACTCTAGCCACACAGGATCAGCTCCTCCAATCCAGAGTTGCATTTGATTTAGAATATGTTGATCAGCAATGCAATATCTACTCGCAACCAATTGATGAGCCTGTTTGGAGGTATGTTTGAGGATCTTTTCCACCTATGAATCATGGTTATATTCTTTGTGTAAAAAGTGTTGATGCCTTCTATTTTTTATGTCTATAGTGGAATCTTTAAGGTAAACAATAAAGTGTGTGTAAAGTTGGTTGCACACTGGTCGACCAAAGCATGCAAGAGAAAGTGGGAATTGACAAACTTGCTGAAACCAACAGTTGAGGTAATGAAGATCCCTCTGTCGGAAGCTTGGCCAGAAAAATGGAGGACTTCAGGGCCAACCGATGAAAGCATTGGGTTGTTTTTCTTCTCACATAGTGCGAGGTGTGTTAGCATTTGTATTTCTTTGTTTCCTTCTTCTTCTTCCGTTTGAGAAACTAGTCTAACATTCTCATCACTTCTCTAGGCCAAATAAAGAATTAGATAGGCTAGTGGAGGAAATCATTGATACTGATGCGGTCTTAAAAATTGTTATTGATGGCTCTGAGATGCTAATCTTCGCTTCTACTCTATTGCCAGCGCAAAATCATGGTAAGTTCCCAATTGGGGGATCTCTTTTTTCTGAATTTTGCATGTATTGCATAGAACAACACCTGAGCTTTGTCATTTTATTAAAAAAAGTAAATACAAAAGAAAACACAAATACCAAAATACACTGTAGTGCCACGTGGCCAACTCGGCATGATTGCGACACCATCGGTTCCGATCACCCCAGGTCAACCAACTGGCCACCCTACACTACTCTGATTGTCACCCTCTTGCGGTGCACCCTTGCATTGCCTCTGTTGTTGGATTGATTGCGCCACACCCTATGTCGTACATCATGTCCTCAATGCTACCTCCTTCGCTGGCGCTCGAGGACCGGTCACAATTGGTAATCCCTAGGCTCTCATGTTGCCTTCACTGTGGCCACTCTAGGATCACCACCGGTTTCCTTAGCCATGTCCTTTGTCCTCACTTGCCACCTCCACCGTGGCCCTTGTGACCATTTTGGATGGTCACCACCTGGCTAGCCCTGTCTTGCCCCTACAATCATTATTGAGTTCCCTTTTTGCATATACGACATTATAAAGTGCATTGTCATTGATGCCATTATAATTTCAAATCTATTGCATCAATGCTAAAAGTTTGATTGACCGGTTAAACTGGACCTTTATACCTCTCCCACCTCTTCAATTTTTTTTAGAAAATGCGTCCCTCCTCTTCTTCGTCCTACTTTTTCTCTCCTTGTCCCGTCTCTCCCAAATCTGGTGGTCGGTGGTGACGACGGAGCTAGCAGGGGGCGACAGGGCGACGACAATCTCTCCGATGATAGCCCGCTGCTACGAAGCCCTCTATCACCTGCCCTCCGGCGATGGCAGTGGCCAATAGCAGCAACAAAGCTCACGGAGGTGAAGCGTGATGGCGTCGGAGCTTGCGGAGGTGGTGCATGATAGAGGTAGAGCTCGTAGAGATGCGACATGACTGCGACGAAGCTCGATGTGGCACAGCCATCGCGGAGCTCACGAAGGCGGTGCACCGGTGCTTGAGCTCAAGGAAGGTTCGCGTGAGAGGCGGTGCATAGCCGAGGCATAGCTCATCGAGGCGAGCGTGACGGTCAAGGCTCAAGGGTAGGAGAGAGGGGTGGAAGGTGCTTGCTAGAGTGGGGGAAAAGATATGAGAGAGATGATGGAGGAAGAAAAAGATAGGAGTAATTTGGTCTGATTGAATCGATCCAAACTAAAAATGGTATGCATACAGTAGATCTGAAATTATGACGTGCAAGAGAACTAACTTTATGAGGGCACTTCCAATGCAGGTTTATTCACCGTTTCTTCCTGTGCCATGTAGGGTAAAAAGCTTATGTGGCAGCAAATTAATATGGAGAGAGAGAATAATTGTTTCTTAGTTTAGAAACCATTACTTCACACGAATCGAAGCACTAGAAACGACTTAGAAACCCATTGTGGTGATCAACGTTTCTTCCCACAACTTATCTACCAATTAAAAATCAATGTTAAGAAACCCAATAAAGAAACAATGCAATGTAGTGCTTGTTTCTAAATCTATCATTAATACACTCTTTCTCCTCTAAGCAACAATGTAAGAGCATCTCCAATGGTAGAGATAGCAGTTAGCTATAAGCCAGCACTAGAGACAACTTGTTCAATGGTGATAGTTTTAGTGTTGGCTTTAAAATTGATTTGGACCTATATGTAATAGTCTCGATCACCTTATAATCCGTTAAGAGACCGACTTCTTGGTAAAAGATCTCTCTCTCTCTCTTCCATATAAGTAAAAAGCTGAGGTGGCCATCTTAAGGGCCAGCTGACCAGGACCCATTGAAGATGCTCTAAGTATATTTCTCTCTCCTCTAAGCAACAATGCAATGCAGTGCTTATACCAGGGAAGTAATGACACGCAATTAACCCTATTTTCAATCGTATCAATTGTCCGTTCCGGGTTCCCAAATCCACCGAGCTCGTATGTGCACACCTGATCCCCAAATCAATCGAGCTCGTTTCTCCGTTGCATGGCCAAGGAATCCCAAATCAACCGAGCTGGCTTGCCACGGCGCCGGCGTCGCCTGGGCCGGCCTTGCCCAAGATCGGCAACGCCGCGTTGAGCTCGCCGCGGCCGCCCCGAGCTACGCCCTCGCAGACTCTAGCTCGCCATGGCCGGCCTGAGCTAGGCTCTTGCGTCCTCGTCGTCGCCGTCACGTCCCCGCGCCTGCCCCGATCTCGGCCCCTGAGTCCTCGCCGTCGCCGTCGCCTCATCCCGAGCTTGGCTCGTGCGTCCTCGCTGTCGCCGCCGCCATCGCCTGCCATCGTCCGCCCCGACCAATTCCGGCTCCACCAAATCTTCGTCGTGCTGCTCTTGGGCCTGAGCTTGTGGAGGAGCAGTTCGAGGGCCTCGGCGATGCCTCCAAGAGTGCCGGCGACGGCTCGTTGCGGTCGTCCCGGTCGCCGTGTGCCACGTCGTACTCGTGCCCCCATCCGAGCGTCGCTGGTGTCACTGAGCCCTCGTCAAGTTCCTCCTGGCCTCTGTTGAGCACCTCTCGCTGTTTTGGACGAAGCCTTCTCCATCACAATACTTTGCTTATGGTTTACCAGTTACTTATGTTAAAATAATCGTTGTATCTTAGTGTTCCAGGGGAAGCACTACCTTTGGGGGACGTTCAAGTGCTGGGAGGAGGGGGAGGATAGGTCTGACGAAGTTTTTCTAGGCCTCACTGCTGCAGAGGAACGAGAGTTGCAAGAACATGGTTGTTTGAAACAGCAATGTGAAGCAAAATGTGAGCCATCAGATGAAGAAACATGCTCTAGCCATGGACAGCCCAGCTCAGGTGCAGGACCTCCGTTGACCACACCGTATGGACTTGTCACTGCAGGCACACGGAGATCTCAGCGGCTCAACCTGGAGGTGGCTTGTGAAAGTAGCCGCCGGGCTGTAGATGCCACCGTTGAGAGGTTCACCAAGACTGAGTTCACCCTTACCGTCATCGACACCAGCACTGATGGATGGAAGGCCACTGAGCTCATCATCCGCAAGGGCACCATCCGGAAGATGCAAGACAAGATGACCTTGGGTGTCTCTGTACCTGAGGTTCTCAACAAGGGCAAGAGGAGGGCCAGCCTTGTCTCTAAGCTCAAGAGGATCAGGCAGAAGAAGAAGGACAAACAGGCTGCATTGAAGGTTACTACTCTTTACTCTTGTTGTGTTTATGATACCATCTTCATAAATCATAATATATGCCGCTTGATCTGTTTGCTGTTTTTTAGATAATGGAAATATTTTTTTCCTACCTCTACATCTCGAGATGTACACAATCCAAACTTTGTCATACAATGTAATGTGCAGCATAAACCCAAAGATCCAAGAATTGGATAGAATCAAGCTGCTCATGGTGTATTATTCATTCTCCAACAGGAATTATTATTGAAGAAACTCAGAAGTTAGCTTTAATGATTGACATGCCGCAACAGTCTCCTTATGATCATGCTCCTTTTGTAGTAAAACCCGATATCGCAACCAATAAGATTCCCTGAATCTTGTCAAATACCATGTCATTGCCATTGAATTGTCAAACCTCATCTTTATAGTGATAACAAGGTACAGGGGATGTTTAAATCTTATGTTCTGTTTGGACAACATGTTCCAGGGGAAACTCTACCTTCGGGGGATGTTCAAGCGCGGGGAGGATGGGGGCGAAAAGTCTAATGAAGTTGTTCTAGCCCTTGCTGCTGCAAAGGAACGGGAGGTGCAACAACATGGTTGTTTGAAACAGCAATGTGAGGTAAAATGTGAGCCATCAGATGAAGAAGCATTCTCTGGTGATGGACGGCACTGCTCAGGTGCAGGACCTCCATCAACCACACCGTTTGCACTTGTCACTGCAGAGACACGGAGATCTCAACGGCTCAACCTGGAAATGGCTTGTGAACGTAGCCACTGGGCTGTGGATGCTACGGTTGAGAGGTCCACCAAGACTGAATTCACCATTAGCATCATTGACACCAGCACTGACAGATGGAAGGCAACAAAGCTCATCACCCACAAGGGCACCATCTGGAAGATGCAAGACAAGATGACCTCAGGTGTCTCTGTACCTGAGGTTCTCAACAAGGTTAAGAGGAAGGCCAGTCTTGTCTCTAAGCTCAAGAGGGACAGGAAGGAGCAGGAGAAGAACAAACAGGCTGCCTTGCAGGTCACTACTCTTTACTCTTGATGTGTTTATGATACTGTCTTCATGCACTATGCCGCTTGATCTGTTTGCCATTTTTTAGATAATGGAAATATTTTATTTTAAGTCTCTTCATCTGAAGATGTACACAATCCAAGCTCTGTCATACAATGTAATTAAATTACAGCATAAACACAAAGATCCAAGAACTGGATAGAATTAAGCTGTGCATGGTGTATTATTCATTTTCCAACCAGAATGATTATTGAAGAAATTCATAGAAATTAGCTTTTGTGATTGACATGCGTTGTGATCATCCTCCTTTTGTAGTAACTCCCGGTATCATAACCGATAAGATTCCTTGAAGAGAAAAGACATCTTTTTTCTTGTCAAATACCATGTCATTGCCATTGAGTTGTCAAACCTCATCTTTATAGTGATAACAAGGAACAAGGGACGTTTAAATCTTATGTTTTGTTTGGATTCACAAATTTGCTCCTGCTTGCATTGAGATGTAGATGTTCATCGAGTTATTGGAAATAACGCAATCACCGAATCTTCCAAAACGTCTTCGCGTAACCCGTGTAAGCGATAGGAAGTGGGATTGGTGGGCTGCATGTAGGCCCTGTTCTTTCCCTCCTGTAAACTCCCCCCAACACACAAAAAAAAACCCCTCTTTGTAAACCTCTCTATATGTTTAATGGATTGGCAAATTTCCTACATATTGCTAAAAGAAATGAGTTCTTGGACAAAGATGTAGTGCTATGCGATGATTTAGGCGCAGTGGATTTGGTCACTCCAAGATGTTTGGTATTATATCTCATGTGTCTATGTGCCATGCACTTTCACATGTTTTTTCAGCATCTATGTGCCTCATTAACACAAAACTGCGCATCTTGAGCCTGCACACATACATTAAGTTGTGCATATAGAAAAAAAATAGAAATCGACTATTCCACATAAATTTTTATTGCTCTGCTATCTGCTTTATGCTGGAAAATCACATCTTGTCTTGTTTGCTGCAGCCGAGAATTGGCCGTAAACTAAATGAGGTTGAAGAGAAAATGGCCTGCAAAACTAGCCACCATGCTGCCTGTGCCGGCGACAAAAGGTCTACCAAGACCAAGGTCACTGTCATGGACACCAGCACCGAGGGATGGAAGGTATTGTTGGTCTCCAAATCGATTCTCCTGCGATGATCTAGGCAGGGAGAGTGGTGAATTTGGTCACTCCAAGACGTTGTTTGGTGTTATATCTCATGTATCTGTGTGCCATGCGCTTCCACTTGTTCTTTCAGCATCTATGTGCCTGATTAAGTTGTGCGTATGGAGAAAAATAGAAAATCGACTAATCCACAAAATTTTATTGCTCTGCTATGTGCTTTATGCTGGAAAATTACATCTTGTCTTGTTTGCTGCAGCCGATAATTGGCTGTAAACTAGATGACGCTGAAGAGAAAATGGCCTGCAAAAGTAGTCACTGGGCTGCCAATGCAAACGGTGAAAGGTCTGCCAATACCGATGTCACCGTCATCGACACCAGCAGCGACGAATGGAAGGTATGAGGCAAGAAGGTATTGTGGTTCTCCTAATCGATTCTCAATGTGATGCGCTAAACAAATTTTTTCTTTTGTGATCATTTCAGTCCTCGTGCTCTGAACCAGCACCAGAAGGCTAGAGTGCAGGAGTTCTTAATTTACAAACTAGAAACAGGGGCAAGAAGAATGGATTATCCAGCACTAAGGGTGGCTTAAATGGAAAATGAAGCTAAGAATCACATGGAAACAAAATTGTCATTACTTTGACATGCAAATCCAGCAAACTTCTCTTCATCTGTTTGGTGTCATCATCGATCGTCGCAATCATTTCTAATGTTGAGGGGGAAATGGTATTATTTAATTATCATGTCCTAAATATGTTTTGATCTATTGGATTTTTTTGGGGGACAGCTATCTATGATGTTGTGGCGATTGGCCAACAGGGATATGGAGTAAATTATAGGACATAAATGGGCTTCGTACTACCAGTTTATTACTCATATTTATCTTCTGCTGGTAGTTTTGTCCGAATTGCGAGTAGATCACTCAGATGCCCAGTTCTTGCCTACTATGTTAGTTTTGCCTTCCCATTACCCAAGATGCGGAATTGCTGATTATAATCTCGTATGGTTTAAAACTATATAATCTATAATTGCGGAAGATTTTGGGTCAATCCTATAGGGCAACGCATCACATGTATACAGAGATTCTTGTGTATATACCGTGTATATCAACTAACAAGGGTAATGAATTTTTTTTTAGGAAAATTATATAGATATACTTACGGAAACGCTTCGGGCCGGAAGGCCGGCGCGTCCGGCCGCGCGCGTGGTGCGTGAAACGCGCGGGAGTTGTACTGTGTCGACATGCAGGGTGGGTTCCATAGCATTTTTTCCTTTTGATGATCATAATTTTTTACTAGGTGTTCTAATTCACAAACCGTCTGCACTTACATGTTTCTCGTATTTTTACGAACAAAATAAGATATGTGTTGCTATATAACTCTTCAAACTTACCTGATAAAACTTGGGTTTCGCCTACTGAAACTTAGATTTCATATTCGTTAAACTTGCTGAACTGTCAAGTTTCATTAGGTTTAATGCAAGTTTCATCAAGTTTCAACATGTCTCATACAAGTTTCTTCAAGTTTCATCAGATCAATTTAAGTTTCAACAGGTTTCATCCAAGTTTCTTCAAGTTATATCTAAGTTTCATCATATTTCATCAGCACATAGCCAAGTTTCGCTAGTATAAGTGTAAGTTTCATAAATGCCTTCTTTTAGATTCACATCAAGAAATAAAAAGTAAAAAAATCAAAAAATTTAAAAGTATTTAAAATGGGTTGCTCTCAATTTTAGAAGAATTATGAAATTTATTTCACACATTTTAAACAATGTTTGAATTTTATACAAAAATCAGAAGTTTAAATGAAAAATTGATCAACTGCATTGGCTAACATCTCCTGCTGCTAGTCTGCACGCGTGAGAGATGCGGGCGCACGGCAGCGCTCCGATGCGCACGGTGCCGGTGATCCAACGGCCAAAGATGGTCCGGCGCGAGCGCTCCGGCCGGACGTCCGACGCCGGGCGCTTGCCATATACTTATCACCGTAAAATTTTTAGATACAGTCCGAGAGTATGTATGCATGCATGTTTCCATCCTGTGGAGTGAGTTAATTTTAGTCGTATAGGTACAACTTTTGCAGGCACAAGTCGGTTATAGGCATACAGCTTTCGCAGGTACAAGTGCTATGTCCATCTTCACATATTTTCGCCCAAATATCTCCATCTGTGTGTAGCACATATCCCTCGTGAAAGACAGATTAGGGATGGCGCGTTCTTTAAAATTCGCGTTTCATTTTTTGTCACCCCCTATGTATGACATGTGTGACCATACGAATTACTAACAGTGAGGCAGAGTGGCTAAAACCGAAACACCAATTATAAAGAGTGACAAAAACTGAAACACATTGTAAAAAGTATCAACAACTAAAAATCACCATGGCGGGTAACATTACGTCCGTACTCACACATCTTCGGCCAACCTGCAATCGTGCATATAAATGCATGGCGTGCATTTGTAACCAGTAGCGAGCAAGCAGCATGGGAGCAGGCCCTTAGGGGTTGTTTGCTTGCCTGCATGAAGGCTAGCCTGGCTGAACTCATACATGAATGGTGTGTTTGGTTGCCTGAAAATACTGTTGCAGCCAGGCTCACATGGTGCAAAAAATATTGTAGCAGATAGGCCCAGCAGCAACGCAGAAAGCCTGCATTCCCAGTGAGCCAGGCCGCACCTGCCTCGTGTTCTCCATGTTGGAAATATTAGGAATTTTCTCAATATTTTAATCCATAAAATTATGTAAATCATAATTAAACAATTGCTAGATTCCAGTTGAAGACCAAAGGTACTAGATATAAAAAAAATATCTATCTCATACGTAAAGGCTAATAAACAGAAAAACAATAAGACAAAAGCACAGTATAAACAAATATACTCTTCAGCCGGAACCGCAGCCACTACAGGCGTAGGCGCCGACGCCGGCGGAGGAATGACTTGCATATTCTCAGCCGCCATGACGGTTGATGTAGCCGATCACAAGTTGTTGCAGAGAAGCGTTGATGCAATGTAGAGGTCGATGCAGTCGAACGTCGATGCCGTGTAGATGTACAGACGCCTCCTCTCAACGATCCAAGGACGAAGAACTCGAGCAATCGTGTGAGAACGCTCCCCAAAAACCTTATCGGCCTTCTGTCCCGAGCAGGACCACGAGAAGGACGAGGTTCCGAGGCTGCTCCCTCGGCTCCTTGTGCGCGCAAGGAAGCAGAGGTAGGGAGCGCGGCGAGCGGACAATAGCGAAACTTTTGAAGGAAGATGTGTCGCCGGCGAGAGAGTATTTTTCACGCAGGCGAGTCGCGACGCTTTTATAAGCGCCGGAAGAGAAGGTTAAATCGAACACGGGCGCCATTAAGCACTAGTAACGGACGTCATCAATCTGGCCATTAAATCATCGTCTGCATAACGGATGTCATTAATCTGGCCATTAAGTCGTCGGTTACGTAACGGACATCATTTACTACCAGTTATCAACCACGTCGGTTACTGGTATTAAAAGAGACCAAACAATTACCAGAAACGGCAAAACGCTCCGCATCCGCGCAGCGCGCACGTCACGTCTAGTCACGACACGACTCGGCTCAGCGCGCGTGCGGCAATCCCTTTTCTAACCTTGCAATTGAGAAACACATTGACGGCGTGTTCTCCGCTCAACCACGGCGGATCACACCCCTGGTCAGATTTTTAGTCTGCTAGCCAACTCGATCAAGCTCGATTCGATTTGGCGTCGGGCACAACAAGGAGCGACTCGCATGATTTACGAGTTCGGACCCCTCGCGGGTAATAGTCCTACTCTGCGAGCCTTAGCTCTTTTCGATTGTGGTTGAATGGGAATGTGTTTACTGGGGTGTTTGAATGCACGAATGCTAGTGCACGTACCCCTTCCCTCTCTCTCTCTCCTTTTATACAAACTCTCGGTGGCGGAGAGAGCCGAGGGTAAGCGTCTGATACTCTCGGTACACTAACAAGACACGACAGAAGAGGCAGCGTGCAGCCCTTCGCGCATGCTGCGCCGCCCTCGCGTGCCATAGTGGCCTCGACCCGCACAGATCCTCCGGTGAGTCTGCGGGTGGGGCTCGCCTCCTCCTCGACGCAGGCGGCCTCCTCAAGCAAACCTTCTCTCTGCCGGTCAATTCTTACTGCGCCCGAGTGATGTACCGCTCGACTGCTGCGAAGTCATTTGTGGCGATTATTTCTTGTTTGTCTATCCGCGTGATGTCTCATTAAATCGCTTCGTCCTTCAGCGGCAGGGGAGCTTCGCCCAAGACTCCTTTTGCAGCGCTTCGCCACGCTGGCCTCGCTTTGGCCTGCGGGGCCCTCGCCTGGTCTCGAGAGGGCTCGCCACGCGCGCACTTTGGCGCGTGGGGCCCTCGCCTCACCTTGAGAGGGCTCACCACGCGCCCCTTGGCGCGTGGGGCCTCGCCTTGTCTTCAGAGGGCTTGCCAGCATGGCTGAGGCCTCGCTTCGCCCGCGACCGTGGGGCCTCTCGGCCTCTGAAGGCTCGCCATGGGCTGGGCCTTGCTCGCCCGCTGACACGTGGGGCCCACTCGGCCTTCGAGGGCTCGCCCACGCCCCAGGGCCTCGCTTCGCCCGCTTGCCGACGAGGGCCTCTCGGCCTCTGAGGGGCTCGCCCGGCGCTGGGGCCTTGCTTTCCTTGCTTTGCCATGGGGGCCTCTCGACCTTCTCGGGACTCTTTGTACCCGGTATTTATTACACCGACAGTAGCCGGGTCCACCATGATCTGTGAACCGTCAGCAGACACTTCCGTTTCTTGTGCGGCGGAGGCGAATCATGGGGAGCCCACCCCGCAATGGCCGACGCTGATTCTCCGTCTGCACACGATCTTCCTTGGGGAACTACACTGCTTTTCGCGGAAACCAAACGCAGCGAGGCAATGATGGCGCAGCGTGGGCCGGAATCAAACCGTCGCGCTCGCTTCCACGCTTATAATACTTCTCTTGGCGGCTGCGGCTAATCCTTCCGCCGAGTCCTCAAGCTGTCATTTGCCTCCTTCGGCTGCCGCCACGACCTTCTCTGTCGCCACCAAGTCTTTTGCCGCCACCGTCAAATTTTCCATGGCTCCCAAGCGCAAAGAAGGGCCGCCTGAGGGACGCCGTACCGCTATCCGAGCTGATACGCCGCTTCCACTTTGATGAGGATCGGTAGCGCGGCTTCAAGTCTTTATGCCGACCGCCGCCGGTTCGCGCCGGCACCATCATCTGGAGTCCTCGCGCCGGGAGATCGTGACCTTCTCTGGCGCGTCTTTGGCGGGCCTTGTCCCGCCGTACTCAATTCTTGTTGGGGTGCTCGCCCTACGGGATCGGTGCGCGCACCTTCCCCAACTCGATCATGGCCACGGTCATCTTCGCCCGCCTCTGCGAGATGTTCGTGGGGGCGATGCCAAACCTCCGCTCTGGCGTCGACTCTTCATCACACACGGGCTCGCGCTCGGCCGCGGTTGGGGCTGCTACTTGGCGCTCGCGATACGCCGCCTTCATCCTGCCGCGGTCAAGTCCAAGCTGGAAGGATCGGCCCGGCGATGGTCATCGTGGAGGACTCCGGCGTCTGCGGCGATCTTGTTCTTCCGTCCGCGAGCCAGCTGCCGGCCGGGGCCCGACCAGACGATCCGGCGATCGGAGGCGATGGCGGCGCGCGATTGCCGAAACTCCGTCGCCGAGGCTCACCGGAACCCGTGGTGGCGTACTTTTTGCGGCGCCGTCTTTGCCGCTTCGGCGCCGCGCGCCCTTTGGGCGTACTGGCGACAACGACGGGACCCGCCTGCTCTTGGAGGTGAATACTCTCGCGTTCTTTTGGATTCGTTCCTTCTTTCTTTCCATTTTTGGCTAATAGCCAACTTCATTGCTTCTTCTTTGGGTGTTGGTGATGGGAGCGTCTTGGGAGGGCGTGCTCGGGGCCAGGTGGCGGGGCTTGACCACGCCGACCGGCGACGACATCGCCTGCCGCCGAGGCATCCGCCCCTCTGCGATTGGGATCACGGGGCGCAACCCTTACTTGCGGCGCTGCCCCCATGGAGGTCTCGGTCCTGCGGTCCAAGTGGCGGGGACCACTGCGGTCGCGAGCTGCGGGCGGCGGTTGCCAGCTCCGCGCCGCCGCCGCTGCCCGCCGTGGCGGCCGACTCGACCGCGCCCTTGGGAAGCGCCGCCTCATCCTCGCCATCGGCGGCGACGAAGAGGAGGGACAGCGAGTTCAAGAGGCTCGCCCTCCAATCTTGAGCTTCCGCCCCACCGTCGGCCCCCTCCGTGAGGGCCTGCTTGCTACCGCCGCCGCGCTCGCCACGGGCGAGCGCGGCGACTCTTCGAAGCTGGCGCGCTGCGCGTTTCTTCCGCTCCTTCTACCGGCGCTCCTGCGCGGCGTCATTTCCCTGCTGGTGCTTCTGCCGGCACCACTCGCGCCGGCGCCGGCGCTGTTTTGTGGCGGTGACGCGACAGCGCCGCCGCCGCCGCCGCAAACAAGCGACTTGGAGCTCCCGCCCGGCTTTCACCTTGGCGCGCCGCTTCGGTTGGCTTTCCTGCGCTTCGCATATTTCACATTAGGGTTAGCATGCTACGCTTTTGCATACGAACCTGTTTGTCCTTCTTGGAGCAGGCGGATCTTTGGGGCATCGAGCTCCGCTCCACGCGACTTCGCCGATCCCTAGCTTTGCCGCGGCTCCGACGGAGGCTGCTTCATGGCGGAGAGTTCGCCGGCGCGCGGCGGAGAACCCTCGCCACCGCGTCTGCGGGCGCCGCCGCCATCTCGGCCGTGACGCCCGGCGTAAGCGCGCTCGCCGGCGCCGCACCTCTCCCGCACTGGGCAGCGGGAGGAAGCCTTGCCTTGGCGGAAGCGATCTGCCGGCGGCTGCGGCGAGCCCTCGGCAAAAACCGCCCGAAGGAGGCGATGACCAGCAGTCAAGGCAATTAAGCCGCCGCGCCGGCCGCCAAGCGGTCGAAGACCTCACTTTGGAGCACTTCGGCGCCTCCGAACCCTCGCCGACATCTTTGCGCGCCGCCTACATGGCTTCCGGGGCGCCGCATCCAGGTGTTACCTTGCATCCCATTGGAGAGACAATGCGCGATCTGTTGGCGCCGTGGGGCGAGCCGCCCGAAGCCTGCGCGCGCCTTCCGGTGGCGGCTGCGGACGCGGGCGATCGAAGCGGTCGCCAAAGCGCTCTCGAAGCGGCGCGGTTCATCTTGAGCAATCTGTCTTGCTCGAGGCGCGCATTTGATCTCGGCGCCGCCAGCGGGAGCCTTGGCTTAGCCGGACCGGTTTAAGCGGTAGCGGGTTGACACCGCCGCCGGCCACGTGTCCATGATGAAGCGCCGCTCGGCGAAAGATAAAGACGAGGAGGAGTAGCGAGACTCCCCCGTCTTTTTTGCCTTGTAAATGTTGCCTATCAATGCAAACAAACTTTTGCTCTTTTGTTGTGAGTCACTTGAACTTCGCACAATTTTAACTTGTGGAATTGAACTAGGGCACTTGGCGTAAAGGCTTTAGATGAGCGATTACTGCAAGTGGTATTTGCTTCCTTAGGCATCTGGTTACTTCAACCCTTATGGCCTCTCGCAACCCGACTTAAACATTACGTGGCGGCGCTTAGCTTCCTGAAGTGGTCTAGTCGCGGTGCATTGTTGGTGCATTGCCTGACCGAGCCGACACCGGCTAGAACCCGCCTTCCGTCCGCTTTGCCTCGCACTAAGCGTAAGTTATAAGCGTTGCCTTTGCAACTAAGGGCCATCGACCATAAGTACTTTCGCTACCGACTTTTCGAAATGCTTTCTATGAGACCTTTTCTAGGCTAAGCCAGCGATCGCGAAAAGTTTTAGACGAGCTTTACTTGAAAGTGGCGCTTTTCCTCGAACATCTGGTTACTTCAACCCTTACGGCCTCTTTGCGAACCGACCCTAGGGCGTCGCGTGGCGAGCACTTAGCTTCCTGAAGTGGTCTAGTCGCAGGTGCATTTGTTGGCGCATTGCCTGAACCGAGCCAACACACGGGCTAGAACCCGCCTTTAAATCGCTTCGCCTCGCCCAACCATGAGTCATAGGCGTTAAATCCTTGCAACTAAGGGCCATCTGCCTTGAGTACTTTTTAGCTACCGACTTTTCATCGAATGCTTTCTAACAGACTCGGCGAAAAAAGCAGATGCCCACAAGGAGACAGAACTTATCTCTTATTGAAGATGGCTTTGTACAATCAGCCCCCGTGACGGTGAAGGAAGAAGACCTCGTCGCTCGGCTCCAAAGGAAGGCGAAAAAAAAGCAGGCGCTACCTCTGGGTAGAACTTCCTCGGTACTCGGCGTTCAAGTGTTAGCCAATTCGCGACCATCCTCGAATCTGAGCTGGCCGAGCTGGGCGGGAGGCCGAGACCACCTTGAAGGGCCCTCCACGGGGAGCAGTTTGTTGCGCCCGCTGCGCTTAGATTTTGCGCGAGCAGGTGCCATCGCCAGCGTTCTCACACACCGCGCCTTGCTTGATAACGGCGCGGCCTTTCTTGATACTTGGCGGCCGGATCGCCGCCTGTCTCGGATCTCCTCCGGAGATTAAGCCGTCTGGCCGGTCGAGTCTTGGTCTTCGCTGAACGCCGCCACTCTTGGGGAGCCAAGGCGAGCTCGATGGGACCTTGCCTCGAGCCATACACGGGAAGAAGGGGTCTCGCGGTGGCTCTGTTGGGTGTTGTCGCGGCGCCCTGTCTGATGAAACTTCTTCCGCCCGGCGCTTGCAGCGCTTCTCCAGCGGTCAAAAGCCCTTGTCTTGAGTCCTTTGAGTACTTCGCATTTGCCGCTCCACTTGCCCATTGCTCTTGGATGCGCAGCGGAGGCAAAGCACGACTTAGTACCCAACTCTTCGCACGATCTTGAAATCGGCGCTTTTGAGGCGGCGCCGTTGTCGATGATGATTACATTAGCGACACGAACCGGACGAAGATGCTTTTCATAAACTTGATAGCAGCTGCGGATGTGATCGCGGGACGGCGAGGCTTCAACCCACTTAGTGAACTTGTCGATGGCGGCGAGCGGATGAGTGTAACCTCCGGTGCGCCCATGAGCAGGCCGGAGATATCGGCCCCGGACCGCGAACGGCCAAGAGAGCGGAATGGTTTGCGGCGCTGGGCGGTCGGTGGATCTGCTTAGAATGAAATTGTACGCTTCGCATCTCTCGCGGCTCGAAGGCATCACGGAGGCGATAGGCCAATAAAACCGTGGCGGAAAGCTTTCCCGACCACGCCCGGCTCACTGAATGGCTCCGCGCATGCCTCCATGGATCTCGAGAGAATTTCACTCCCGCTTCGGTGGCGCGCCTTGATGAGAACTCCATTTGCGCCAGCGTCTGAGTCCCCACCTAGCGAGCGTGGCGCTTGGCCTTGCGCGCTATCTTCTCGGCCAAGCAGCGTCATCGTGAGGATCACTCCATCCAGCGGTAGGCTGGGATCGGATCCATCCGCGACCTTCGGGACGAGTGTGGCGTCGTTACGTACATTATCGCCGGCGTACTCCGCTGGCGGCGTTTCGCCTCAACCGCCTCGGCGGTCTTCGCCTCCTCCCTCTAACAAGGGGCTGCGGCGAGATCGGTGGCGTCTCCTCGAAGGTGGGGCTGCGTCGAAGCGTCGTCCCGCCAGAGTGGGGGCTGCGGCGACGGCAGCGTAAGTCTTTCTTCAAAGACCCAGGCGGAGCAGTGCCCTTGAGCGAGGCAATGCAGGGCGATTCATCCGCCATGTAGTTGTCGCGGCGAGGGCGTGCAAGCCCAAACCCTCGAAGTGCCGCTCAACCGCGCACCTCCGCCAGTAGGCCGCCATAGCGGGATCCGAGCAAGAGAAATCCTTCCTCGCTGGTTGATGACCGGAGAGAGTCGCCTTTACTTGTAGCGCCCGGATGCCAAGGGTGAAGCCACCACGAGCCCCATGGCGATCCTTCATACTCGCGGCGTTGTTGGTGGCGCGGAAGTCCAGCACCACCAGTGCGAAACGACATCGCCGGTGGGAGACACGGGGCGACGCCGATCCCCAGCCCCTCGGCGGAATGAGCCGTCGAAGAAGAGTCCTGGCGAGGAGGTTGGGGTGTCTTGACTTGTGTCGCGCGGAGTCCACTCGTTGATGAACTCCGCGAGCTTGCCCTTTGATGGCGTTCGGGAGCGAATTTGAGATCGAATTCTGCCGGCTCCATGGCCAGCAGCTATCGACCCGTCGCCTCGCGGTTGAAGAGGATCTTCCGCAAGGGATACTTAGTCAACACCGTGACTTCTCGCCCTTGGAAGTAATGGCGTAGCTTCGGGACGCCGTCGACCTGGCGTAGAAACATCTTCTGGTCTTGTGAATACCTTGTTTGGCGTCGTGGAGGACCTTCTTGGCGTAGTAAATGGGGCTGAGCGCCCTCTCTTTCCACCACCACACCGCGACCGACCGCTGAGGGTTTGCCGCGGCGTAGAGGATCAGCGGCTCGCCGGGTGCAGGCGACCAGCAGGCGGGGAGGTGAGATACTTCTTGAACCGTCGAGCGCCTCCTGCGCCTCCGCCGTCCACTCGGCTGGTTGGTCTTCTTTAGGAGCTTGAGCGGTGGGAGACTTTTATCCCAGGCGGGCTATAAAGCGGCTCGGGGAGGTCAGCGACCCACCAAGCCTTTGCATCTGCCGAAGTCGCGTCGGGGCTTCATGTTCTCGATCAGCTGCGATCTTGTCGAGGTTCGCCTCAATCCCCTCGGGAGCGAGGAATCGGCGGTTTGCCCGACGGAACGGCGAACACGCATTCTCTGGATTAAGCGATGCGATACTTCCTCGGGTTGGTGAAGGTTTCTTCGGTCGCCGATCAACTCCTCGCCTTCTTGGACTTCACCACGGATCATCGACATACACCTCCGGTTTACGCCCTATTTGGGGCGATGAGCGATATGCATGGCCCGGCGATAGGTGGGGCTGCATTCTTCGATCGAGCGCCATCCTTGTATAGCGATGAAGCGCCCATAGGCGTCCACGAAGCGATCTTGTCTTCATCTTCTTCGGCCATGCTAATCTGTGGTACCCGATGCGCATCCGAAGCTTCTGTTGCTTTCGCACCCATTGTTGAGTCGGCGATGAGATCGATGCGAGGCGTAGTCTGGATCGCCGAACACGCCTTGTTGAGGTCGGTGAAGTCCACGCACATATTCCAACGCCGTTGGATTTTTTGAGAGGCGGGGTTCGCGAGCCACAGGATGGGCGACAACGCGACGACCCCGCCGCCAAGAGTTTGTCCACCTCTGGCGGATAACTTCTGGCGCTCCACCGATCGCTTCGGACCTTCTACATGACCGGTCGCGGCGAAAACGTCGCCAATTGTGCTCAATCACCTGCACGGGGACCCGACCATGTCGGACGGTTGCCACGCAAACACGTATCGTTAGGCGGAGGAAGGAGGCGGCGTGCCTTCCTATTTGGCGGAGAGAGGCGCCCGCCCGAACGGTCTTCGCGGGTCGACTTCGCTTCGGGGAGACCGCCTTAACCTCAGCAGACGAGCAAGGGAGGCAGTCTTCGCCGGAGGAGCTCCCGAGTCGAAGCCTCGGCCTTACGGCACCGTCGCCCGCCAGCGAGCGTCCTTGTCGCAGGCGGCGCCTCCGGCGGTGCACTTTCAAGGCGATGGGGCGGTGGCCGGGATCTTCACCACCATGTGCGCATAGTGGCACACGCCATGAACACAGTCGTGGCGGCCGACCTAGTATGGCGTTGTAGGGGAGGTCGAAGTCCGCCACCTCGAACTCGAGCATCTCGGTGCGGAAGTTGTCGGAGCCTCCGAAGGTTACGGGAGGCGATCGCCCGGAGGACGGACTCGGCCCGGCGTAATGCCGAAGAATGGGAGCGTCGGGCGAAGCTCCTGCGGCTGGATCTGGAGCGCCTTGGCGGCCCTTGCGGAGATGAGGTTGAGGGAATTCCCTCCGTCTACCAGCACCCGCCCTAACTTTGCATTCCGGACCGTGGGCGCAACCACGATCGGGAGATGCCAGGGCAGCGATCTTGGTGGGTGATCGGTCTGATGAGAGCGATCGGTTGCTCCGACCACGCCACCGCCTTGCTGACCCAAAGCGGTGCGGCGGCGCACCCTCATCGCGCGCTTAAAGCTAGCGTGGGGCGGATAGGTGGCGAACCGCCGTGGATGGCGGCGACCGGCGCTCCGCTTCTTTGAAAACCAAGCGAAGCCGTCTCCTTACCCTTGCCGCTGCCGGACGCTGCTGCTGCTTTCGTGGACTCGCTTGTCCACCATCTTCGCGACGACATGGCAATCGCCAAGTCGTGGGAATTGTTGCGGTGAATGGGGCGATGGGCCTTCCGTCCCACTCACGAGGCGATGGTCTCGCCCGCCGTCGCGCCCCGCGGGGCCGTCGCGACCACAGCGATCGCCATAGCCGCCGCCACGGCCACCGTCTGAGGACCGTACCGCCGGCGCCGCGACCTCCTCCTCTTTTACGCCCGCCGCGCCCATTCTTGCGCGGCCGCATGATCTTTAATCGTCGTCGTCGTCGTCGTCGCCTCGGCGGCCATGACCTGCCGGTCTCGGCCGCCTTGCGCTTCTTCTTGTCCTTGCCGGGGTTCCTCGAGGTTCGGCCTCGCCGCCCATTGTCCCCGCCAGCAGCCGGGCGAATCTGACTCTCACTTTGAAGGGCGCTTGTCTTGCGCCAAGGTGAAAAGCTCCTCCGTTGTTTTGATCTTGCGGGTGGCCATCTTCTCTTTGACCTTGGGGTCTCGGCGCCTCTCACGAATGCGTGACCCGCGCGTCGATGGAGATGTCGGGGATGGTGTTGCGGACTTGGTGAGCGCCCGAATATAGTGGCGCAATGACTCTCCTTTCTTACGCTCCCACGTTGTGGAGGTCGTCTTCTACTCGGGCTGCTCGAAGGTGCCACGGAAGTTGGTGACGAAAAGCTCAAAACTCCTTCCATGACCCCACGGACTCGGGGCGGGTTCATGAACCCTGGCCGGGCTCGCCGGTGAGGACAGCGGGAAGTAGTTCGCTAGAACCTTCCCGACCCTCTGTCGGTGCATCACCGTCGTATAGATCTGCAAAAACTCCTTTGGGCCTTGGCGCGGCTCCTTAGAAAAGCGCGGCACCCGACGTCGGGAGCCTCCTGCTCTGGGCCTTGGTCCTCGCCCGCCGCCCCGTCGCCTAGGCGGCGCCGAAGAAGTGCCACCCTCGCTGGCAGGGCAGCTCTGCGGAGCCCTCTTCTTGGTCCCAGCGTCGGGCGGCAGCAATGTGATCGCTGGCTTCGGTCGCGACCCTGCGGAGCTTATCTCATGAGTCTTCTCCATGCAACAAGTGGCGGTCCTCGGATGGGACCGGAGATCGCGACCACCAAGCCGCCGCCCGGCCGAGCCCGTGAAAGTCGCTGACTCTTGTCGTCTTAGCCGCCCCTCACCGAAGATCTGCGAGAGGAGTGCGAGAACAGAGATCGGGAGGACGCGAAACACCGGTTCCCCGCCCCGAAACTTGCACCACCGCCCATGGCGGCGTCGGCGTGGCGGGCCAAATCCCACCAACCACGGCGGCGGCCGAGTCGAGTCACCGGAACGGTGGGTTTTCAGCAAGGCCACGGCGCATGGAGGTTCTATCTTTGAGTGCACTCCTCCAAGGCGAGCGCCGCCTAGCTTGGCCGGGCGGTACTTTTCCCAGGTTCCGACCCTAGGCGGCGGCTACCGCCGGGTGATCCGCCATCGCCGCGGCCGACTCGTGGCGCGGCTCTATTTCCGCTTCTGCTCCATCGCGGATTTGCTTTGCCATAGCCGCGGAAGAAGGTCGAAGAGCTCGAACCGGCGCTAAGCGCTCCCCTACTGCGCGCCAGCGGCGGCGTGTTCTCCGCTCAACCACGGCGGATCACACCTGGTCGATTTTTAGTCGCTAGCCAACTCGATCAAGCTCGATTCGATTTGGCGTCGGGCACAACAAGGCGACTCACGATTTACCCAGTTCGGACCCCTCGCGGGTAATAGTCCTACTCTGCTGAGCCTTAGCTCTTTTCGATTGTGGTTGAATGGGAATGTGTTTACGAGGTGTTTGAATGCACGAATGCTAGTGCACGTACCCCTTCCCTCTCTCTCTCTCCTTTTATACAAACTCTCGGTGGCGGAGAGAGCCGAGGGTAAGCGTCTGATACTCTCGATCTGGCGACAAGACACTGACGAAGAGACGCAAACGTGCAGCCTTACGCCCACAGCTGCACCGCTCGCGTGCCGCAAAGTGGCCTCGACCCTGATCCTGCTTGGTGAGTCTGCGGGTGGGGCCACCGCTCCTCCCGACGCAGGCGGCCTCCTCAAGCAAACCTTCTCTCTGCGGTCAATTCTTCTGCGCCCACAAGTGGCCCTTTCGGACTGCGAGGGTCATCAGAAGCAGTAATCATTTCTTCAAATTGTCTATCCGCGTGATGTCTCATTAAATCGCTTCGTCCTTGGCGGCGGGCCTTGCCCAAGACTCCTTTACAACGCCTGCCGCCGCTTGGCCTCGCTTTGGCGCTGGGGCCCTCGCTGGTCTCGGAGGGGCTCGCCCACGCACCCGCTTTGGCGCGTGGGGCCCTCGCCTCACCTTGAGAGGGGCTGCCCACGCACCCACCCAGCGTGGGGCCCTCGCCTTGTCTTGAGAGGGGCTCGCCAGCATGGCTGAGGCCTCGCTTCGCCCGCTGACACGTGGGGCCTCTCGGCCTCTGAGGGCTCGCCACGTGGCTGGGCCTTGCTCGCCCCCTTGTGCTTGGGCCCTCTCGACCTTCTGAGGAGCTTCATGCACGCTAGGGGCCTTGCTCGCTCACTTTGTGCCTGGAGCCTTCTCGGCCTTCTCGGGACTCTTTGTACCCCGGTATTTATTACACCGACACATATGACCCAACTATTTAAGTTAGTTAATCCCTCTCTTAATTTCCCGTACGGTACTCCTAATATTTTCACATGGGTCTTTGGAATTTTAATTAATTAAATTAAACGGGTCAACCCAATTTAATCTAACAATCCACCCGAGCTCCACATGCAGTGAGAGAAAGGTGAGCATGTTGCTTCCGTACGCTGTCAGGCAAAGAATTCCCTTTTTCTTTTTTCTTTTATCTTTTAATTAACACCTCTGATTACCGAACCGATTTCAAAAATGGGTTCCTGATATTTTTCGAACAAAACTAGACCACACTTGGTATATAAATTTTAAATATTTAAAATTCAAATTTTTTGCCTCTCCAATTCTCAACCAAACACTATCTCCTGGGTGCATGGATTGGACCTGGTTGCCCTCACCCAGGCTGTGTTTGGCCAGGCTGAGCTGAGCTCACTAGGCAACCAAACAACCAATTAATATACCAGTACAGGTGCACGCCCAAATCATTTGTGCAATAGACACAGGCTATGCAGGCCTAATTAGTGTAAAATAAGAGATTCCTTGCTGTTGTTTAAGCGCATGGAACAGAGAAACTAAAAAAGTGTAAAAACTGACCTGGCTACAGGAGGTGAAACAAAATCAAAAACTTAGGAGACAAACGCGTAGCCTGCACTCGTGAGCCTGCTCGGCTGAATAGCTCGTTCGCTGTGCTGGTTCACTCGCTGCTACTCCCTAAGTTCCAAATTATGGTTCACATTAAATTTTGAACACACCTTTCGACTATTCGTCTTATTCAAAAAATTAATAAAAACATACAAAAATATAAGTCATACTTAAAATATGTTTAATAATAAAATAAATCACAACAAAATAAATAATATTTACATATATTTTTTAAATAAGACAAATGGTCAAACTGAATATTCAAAAGTCAACAGTGAACTATAATTTGAAACGGAGGGAATACTTACAAATGCACGCCGTGCATTTATATGCACGGCTGCAGGTGATCTGGATCCCATTATTACAACCGCGAACTTCAAGCGACAGGCAGAGGGGGGAGAAGATTTCACCTCGCGAACGTTGCGGTGTCTGTGGATTGAAACAACACCATACAGGCAAAGATCCATGGCGAGGTGCGTCTTGCTCGGCCGGGCAGGAGAGCGGGGTCGCGCCTCCTTCCATGATCGCCGTGTGAAGGGCCATTGCATCCACATTTCGGTACGATTACTTCGACTGCGATGGTTGCCAAGCTCGTGAATCGCTCTAGGAGTAGACATGATCAAACCCCGGGCAGGCCGGGCTTCTAGTCGGGCTTGGAAAAAACCCGGTCCCATGGGATCGAACCCGAGCCCGGCCCGGTCCGACGCACCGAGCCTCAAAATTCAACCGAGCCTGTCCAGAGCCCGAAAATCCAGTCCAAAGCATGGAAACCAGACCCGTCCAATTATGATTTCGCAATTTTCTTGGTCCCGAGATCGGCACTGTGCATTGGTCGGGGCGAGTTTTATTATTCCTAATCAGATGTGTTATCTGTATCATTATATAGTATTTTGCTTAGGGTTCACCTAGGCCATGCACTGTGTGGTCGGACCAGCCGGCGGTGTCCAACAAACCCAACATTGCAATCGCCCGCTATTTGGGCCGTGTGGTCTGCTTTCAATTTTTCTTCCGTCTTATTCTTTCCATATGATTTGGACTAATTTTTTAAGGGAGTGCACAAAGATATTTTTCTAAAAAGAACCATGAGGAGAATATGTTAGAACTTTTAAAAGACTTGAATCTCTTTACGAAGAGAAAGACCTAGTTCTTTTCAGCTTAACAACTTAACGGCTTAACAGCTTAACGACTTATCTACATTTTAAAAGGCATATACTTTGAGTTTTTTGAGTCCGTTTTTTCGCTGTTTTGAAGGTGGGTCCTATCACTTTAAAAAGCAAGTCAAATAAAATGGATTCGAATCTTGACACTATCTCGAGAAGCTCTCGAAGTTCAGTCATTTCAGCCGTTCAGCTGTTTAGTCGTTCAAATCAGATCAAAAGAATAGGGCCAAAATGGTTCTGAAGAGGGAGATGTTAGAAATTGCTAGGGCCGGCCGGCGGCTCCCCCACGGTGGATCCTATATTGAACCTAGTCTAAATCATAAGCAACATTATAAAAGAAGAGGCAGAGCATCATGTTGTAGATCAGATATAATCTAAAAACTAATAAAGAGAAGCTCCATTCTATATCTCTGTGTCTCCTGCATTCTTAATCTTTCTCTATAATTGATGGATCACGTATATATACCTCGTACTATATCCGATAGCGAGGTTTCTAAACCCAAAAAAAGAAAAAAAGAAAAATCCAATACCGATGGCCCGTCGGTAGACCGAGCCCGAGTGGTTCCGCAACAGGCTCTTGTTGAAATCGGTGACTTTCCGAAATCATCGTTCCGCGCCGCCACAGCCGAATACCCGTCCAACTCGGAATCCCAACGGGCGCGAGCGACAAGCATGGGAGCCGTTCTCCGCGTCGTACGGATATGGAAGAACAATCGACGCGATCCCGGCTCTGGCTCGATCCAACCCCCCAAGCCTCCCCCTATAAATACAGCCGCCACGGCCGTCCCTCCTCCTCGCCTCCTCTCGTCTTCGTCTTCGTCTCCCCCTCTGCCATCATCTCCGCCTCCTCGAGTCTCGACTCTGCCGCCGGAGTCGACGAGCTCGCCGATCTCAGATCTCGCTAATCGCCTGCTCCCGTCGGCTTTATCCAAGTATATAGGATAGGAGGCGAGGCAGTACTTGGGGGGCTTTGTGGAGGAGTTCATCTTGAAGCTGCGGCTCCGAGCGTCCCCTCCTCCGGTGCTGTTCTTGGAGTGCCCCGCCGCCGCAAGGTACAATGCTGCAAGTTTCCTCCTCGGATGGTGTTGTACCTTCTCTTCCAAGAATTATTGCCATGTTCTGTGATTGTTGTTGTTTCTTGTTGGTGTTTGTGCTCTGGTTGCCATGGTTTGGAACCAAACTTTAATTCATACGGTAGAGCTGGGAGTAGGGTTGGGAGTTAAATGTAAGAGCATCTTGGGCTGGTTTTCTAAAATACTATTACCGATAGTATTTAGGGTCTGTTTGGTTCGCCGCCGTCGCTCGCCATGCCAACGCCAGCGATTTGGTCGCTGCTTGGTTCGCAGCCAACGAACGGCGTGCCATCTCCCTCGCTCGCCCTCGGCCCAGTTGTCAGCGGCTCGGCGGCAGGGCGTTGGCACGCCATATCAGGGCGGCCGATTCGGCCGCCAACGAATGGCAAGGCGCACCGCAGCCGCCCGCGTTGGCATGGCGGCTGAGGGCGCCAACCAAACACGCCCTTAATTAGTCGCATCTTCGGCGGCTGGTTTTCTAAAATACTATTATCAATAGTCTTCGGTCTCTATAATGATACAATAGAGTCTCTATTTTTGTCTATATGTTTAGAGACTCTGCTGCAGATGATAAAAATATAGGACATGAATAGTGATTTAGATAAGGGATATAGAGAATAACATATGAAGATGTTGCTGGCGATTCTAAAAAATATATAGGGATTGTCTTGGAAGGAGGTCAGGGTAAAATAGTAGGTGAACATTAATGGGTTAAGATAGGATTGGGCAGGACATGCCCTTAGAGAATCAGCCCTCCATGGACTCATCTTATATTGCCGGCCGCTCCGGATTTTGCTCTGCTTTGCTCTAATGTTTGATCTATTAGAGATCTATTAGCCTTAGATCGGTAACTCTAGGTAAGAATTCGGGGTGGAGCTGAATAGAATGGGCTTTGGTGCAGGGTTAGGGATGAAAACAAAGTCAACCCATATTTGTATCCGTATTTTTTATCGGATGCGGATTCAGATATAGATAGTGTTGAATATGGATTCCAATACAGATTTTACTATAATACCTTAATTGGAAACACATAGCAAATTAAAATACATGCAATGTAGGTGGTCTTGCATAGAGCAGCAGCTGACATGCCGGTAAACTTACACACGCACAACAACGTCTAGCTCAAGCCACACATTAGCACCAATCTATGCTTTGAATCATCATAGAGCGGGTTAGTTTAAACCCAATCCCTTAACGTATACGGATAATATTCGGATAACCAGTCATCGGATATGGGTAATATCCATCGGATAACCCCCAACCTGTGTCCGTATTTGTTTAAAATTCTAGATAATTATCCTTATCTGTATTTGTTTTCGTTTGGATATTAGAATGGGTTCCTAATTAATAAAAATCGAATACGGATCCAAATTTGGATGGATATTATCCGACCTATATTCACCTCTATGCAAGGTTATGTCTCTAAGGGAACTAGGACCATGTTTGGAATGATGACTTGAATAGATTAGCTAGCTATACTAAAGTAAGTTGAATGTTAAGATGGACTTTTAGATGTTCTTCAATCTGCTTCTCGACACTATTCACTTTGTTTATCTTATTATCTAAGAGCCTTTTGAGGACAAAAGCTATTAAAGATTTTTTCATGATGGGAAAAAACTGAACTAAAAAAGTCATTAGCTTTTTAGTCAAATTAAGCCACTTTGAACATGCTTTAGGTATTGGTGTTGGGTACTTGACTTGGTTATTAGAGCAATTTACTAACAGCTGTAAGATACCATTCTCCCAAATATGCTTTCAACTAGTTGTTGTGTTAGTTAAAAATCATCATAGTTTCAATTAGAAGCTAAAATGTGTTTTTTAAAAGAAACCTAGTGCTTTTTTGCAGGTTTAGCAGATTTGTATTAAATTATTATTTGATATTTTAGTGATTTAATTTATTGATGTAAAGTGTAGTTATTAACAATTTTATTATATGTTTTTCTCATAAGTATATTGTTTTGAAATTCACTCATTTTTGTTTTGGAAAGTTTAAAGAAAAAATACGTAAATGGTAAAAAAAATCATGTTTTCTATATTATAATTATTGTTATGTTTTGTTTGTAGATATTGTCTAGACGTTTGTATTTTGATAAAAATCAAAGGAACTAGGCTATTTAAGTAAATCATTTCAAGAATGATGAAACATCAAAGGCAACCTAGTGATACCCCCTTTGGTCCTAGGTCACGCGTGCCATCCTCAAGGAAGAAACACAAAGGACCGTTCAAATCTTCACCTTTGAGAAAACTTTATTCACAATTCAAGAGAAGCTTCGAATATCGGAATAATTTCAACAGAAACAGAGGTGGCAATGCTTATAGAGAAGATGGAGGTGGCAATGCTAATAGAGGAGGTAATCATGTTGTGGGTAAAGGTAGTATGCACAATGGGAAGAAGTTTGTTTCCAAAAAAGCCAATAGGAAAAATCATCAAGTTTATGATTTGAAGCAACAAACCTCCTCAAGGTTGGACAAATTGCCGAATTCTTCGTCGAGGAATATTAAACGGGTTTATCCATCTATACTTGTGGAAGGATTTCTCATGGAAGATTTGGTGAACCCTGTCCCTTTGAGGCCAAAGGATCAAGCCGCCACATTGGGACGTAGAAAGGAGTCTCACCTCTTGATGGAAGAGAAATTATCAGTTCCCAACATAAACAACATTGAAAGATCAACTTCACGACCAAATAACTTGAACGCAATGCTAGGGTTAGTTCGAAAGAAAAGGAAGGTCGATGAACTGAATCAATGCAATAATGCCTTGGTTTCAGGATCAAAGGGGCATCCGAATCTTGATCACAAAGAAAACTTTATCGCTACATGCATAAATAGCCAACCTTCAGATACAACTTTGGAAGGACCAAATATCTTGGTTTCAAATAAAGAGCCTATATCTAGATGTGACAAAGATAAGGGGATACAAGGTCACACCAATGCACCATTGATAGAGGGAAGCATGAGTGGTGAAGTGAATTTTACGTGTGATGATCATCTTAAGCAAGTATACTTATGCAAGGCAAAGGAAGCACCAAATTCTAGCTCGGCGTTGAAGGGTAACCAAGTCATGCAAAATCCAAGTCAACAAAGGGTGATGGCATCATTTATGGATGGTAACATGGAACGGGACGGAGACCCATCGGATGTAAGTATTCAACTTGATGACACAAATCGAAGAACCAAGTTTGCGGAGGGTGTGAGAGCTGGTGATGTCAAGCTTACGAAAGAGAGCACAAAATCCATGCTAGAAAAACAGAGTATGGCACATTTTTGTGGCAATACTGAATGTGCTGATAATTCTATGCCAACAAATAAACGGAGAAGATATAAAGAAAAGGATCGATGTTGCAAAGTATCCATGCCATTTGTTTCAGGTTTTGTCAAGCAGCAACACGGTAGTTACTCTCAGCCCATTGATGAACCAATCTGGAGGTACAATTGATGTTTGGTTTTCCATTTTTGAGGTATCCTTGTAATCTTTCTTGAATGCTAATGTTTTGGTTGTTTATGTCAACAGTGGAATCTTTCAGGCAGGCAGCAAAAATTATGTATTTTTAGCTGCACATCTGTCAACCAAATCATGTGAAGAAGTGTGGATATCGTCAAAATCATTGCCACCGGTGGTTAAATTGACAATGCTTCCTAGGTCAGAGATCTGGCCTAAGGGATGGGAGGAATCAAGACCCACTGATATCAACATTGGCTTGTACTTCTTTCCTTGTAAAATGAGGTATCTTGCTTAACCCTCACATTACTTTGCATCGCCTCTCTCTTCCGCTCCATGCGAAATCAAATGCCTAATTTCCTTGTTTCTGTCCTTAGGCAAAATGATGACCTGGATCAGTTAGTAAAGGAAGGTCATTGAGGATGATTTGGTCTTACGAGCTGTCATCGGTGAAGTTGAAATGCTGATATTCCCTTCTATTCTACTGCCTGAACCATATCAAGGTGTGTGTGGTGTCTCATTGTGAATATGATTTCATCTTGTCATAGACAATAGTTCTGCACCTCATCTATATATCCTCGGTCGAGTTAGACATGCATATTATTCTATGCCGCAAGCCGATTAATATCTTCTTCTAATCCTGTATCTCTTCGAGGCCCCCTTTTTGTTGCACAAAAACAAGGTTTTACTCACCTACAGGTTCAGCAGCTTAGTTCGCCTTGTATTTTCAGCCTTTCAGAGTAAACGCTATCTGTGGGGGGTGTTCAAGCGTAGGAACCATTTGGTCTCCGCGATCAAGGAACACCACGGCGCAGTGCGTTCTCCTCACGAGGAAGAGACGGGAAAGCAGCCAGACAAGGGACAGCGTGAGGATTCAGACGATGAAACTCTGGCGAAGCGTGCCATACGGCTGGCGAGAACGCCGCAGCCGACGGGCGCGGCCGCCGAGGCCAGCAGCCGGCGAGCCGGAGCGAGCAGTGTTACAGGTCCCAGCATGGACGCTGAGCCTGAAGCTCATGAAGACGGCGTTGAGAAGGAGCAGCTGAAGCTGATGCCGAGTCCCTCCTTGGCTGCATCAGACGCAGCCTGCAGCCGTGCGACCACCTCGGGGAGGGTGCTAGCTCTTTTTGTCCGACAGACTCCGACGACTGTCAAGCTTATTCGAGAGATGGAACACGCAGGCGCACTTGTAGTTGCAGTGCAGGGGGAGACGATGATAGGGCCTGGTTTTGGCCAGGTAGGAGGACTGTAGTGTAGGGCCGTAGGGGGTAGGATGACCACATGGCGAAGGCGATGGGTGCTCTCCTAGTCCTAGGAGGAGCTCCTTTACGGGATCAAATCCCCCATTGGGATGCTGAAGCTGAGCTCGAGCTCGGTTTGGATCGAGCTTGGATCCAACTCTAAGTGAGATCATTGATCTCGAACTTCAGATCGATGAAAGCTCGATTAAGTTTGAGATCGGCACAAGCTGCCTTGTCACTAAATACCATGTTTTGCATATTTTTTCATGTACTAAAAGGTTAGTTTGGCATAACAATCATCAACCTCCGTACCACATATATTTGCTCCATGATGTTAACGAAAAAGTTTACTTGATTCCTAAGATTACCTTGTATCAGGCTAGAATTGAGATCGTGTCACACTCAAACTCGGGATAAATGAAAGCTCGATTAAGCTCGAGATCGGCTCAAATTGACTTGAAAAATTGGACTAAATACCAAAATTTGCATATTTTTTTCATGGACTGAAAAGGCTCAATTTGACAAGAAAATTACAAGTCATCGATATACATACCACATGTGCTCCATGATCCATGCTAACGCTGAAGTTTATCAGATCCCTAAGGGCGTGTTTAGTTGGCTTGGCTGCATGCGGGCTTGCCAGGCTCACTGCATGTAGGGAGATGGTGTTTGGTTGCTTGCCTATGAACCAGGCCCTGTTCATGGGAGATGGTGTTTGATTGCTTGCCTATGAACCAGGGAGATGGTGTTTGATTGCTTGCCTATGAACCAGGCCCTGTTCATGCAAACACTATGTGGGCTGGGATATGGTGTTTGGTTGCTTGCCTATGAACTAGGCCCTGTTCATGCAAACACTGAAAGAGGATCCTAAGGCCTAGAGGGGGGGTGAATAGGCAATTTTAATTTCTTTTCTTAAATTATTCTTGATTAAGCAACAAGTTAAGAATGACCCAATCCTAGTTGCAAGTCAAGTAAGCGGAAGCTATAAATAAATCACAAGGTAACTATGACATGGCATTCAAATGAACACAAGAAATGCGAGATAGTAAATCACGGAAATTAAATGAGAGAGTGACACGGTGTTTGTTTGACCGAAGTTCGAGACAACTCCTACTCTCGTTGAGGCTACCCTTGCGCAAGGACCGGCTCGCTCTCGAGCCTACCGCCTCACTCACTCCCGGTAGTCGTTCCGCCACTCCGTGAGGTGGACTCAAATCACCCGTGACACCGACTCGAGAGTAGCCACACGCCAAGGCCTACTCCCAAGCCCTCGCCTCCACGAAGGATATTTTCGAAGTAACAAGCCAGAAACACCCGATCATGCGGATCGAAGGACTTCCATGAAGCTCGGTATTGGGGTTTGATGGATTGTGGAGTTCGATGATTTGTGGGTGGAGGAATGGCTCTAGATCACCTAATTGATGAGCTATGAATGTGGTAGGTGAAGTGGGCAGCAAACCTCAAAGTAGCCACCACTAGGTAGGTATTTATAGCCCCAAAAGCAAAACTAGCCGTTGCCCTCGGAAGAGGACAAAAGACTAGCCGTTACACTCTACGGGACGCCGTCCGCGGACTCGGACGCCGTCCGACAGAGGCGTCTTGCTCAGCAAAAAGAGCTGATCGGACGCCGTCCGGTAACTACCGGACGCCGTCCGACAGCGAGTGCGTGAGGTGAAAAAAGGCTAACCGGACGGCCCCCCAGACGCCGTCCGACCAGGAAAGGGCCTCGGTTTTTAACCTGACCGGACGCCGTCCGGTAACTACCGGACGCCGTCCGACAGTGACGATGCAAAGGACCGGACGCCCCTCAGACGCCGTCCGACAGCGAGAAAGCCCCGAAATTGAACTTTATCGGACGCCGTCCGGTAACTACGGACGCCGTCCGGCGAAATCTTGTTTTGGTGTTTGGTGGTCGGACGCCGTCTGGCGTTCGAACGCCGTCCGACGAGAGGAATTTTTCGAGGTAAAATTTGTGGGGAATTTAGGTGGGTTTCTCTCTCTAGAAATCTCACAAGGATATATATGGGTATTTTTAGAAGTGGTGGACTACGGAAACCGAGTTTTCGAGAATTCGCAAAGATCCGGCATAGTCCGAGATATTCGAACCCCTTTTGAAATCCGACGAAAAACAAGAAATAAACCTAACTACTCCTAATTTATACGTGACCTCTTCTCTCGCCCGGTCACGCATTTGAAATCTTGGGCAGCTCGAGAAAATTGTCGACACTTCAAATTAGGGTTTATAAAAATCACCGAGTCTTCGCCAGGGTTCCGAGAAGTCCAAAAACCCCCTAGCCCTTTATATTGATTAATTTTATCATCAATGCCACTAATAAAAATTAGGGCTCAACGATGCTCACAATCTCCCCCTTTGTGGCACTTGATGACAACCCAAAAGAGAATAAAATTTTTGAGCTGCAAAAAGGGTTAGTACAATACAAATATGCGAGCAATTTTAAAAATTAAGAAACCACAACTCAACCACAAAGGTGTGCAAATAAAGGAAGCTCCCCCTAAATTCATGCATAAAATAAATTCAGGAGCCAACAAGGTTCAAATGTCATAACACCAACCAAGGTATCAACCACAAATTTCAACGCAGTATCGAGGCATCAAATAATATTACAGGTAAACGCAACATCGATCTCACTACCCACTACTAACCCTCTACTACTCTCTAACTTCTCCCCCTTTGTCACCAAGTGACACAAACGGGAAAAAGGTCCTATTCTTGCTGATCTTGATCCATGTCGTCGCCTCCGTTATGTCCGCCGCCTGAAGAAGAACCCAGATCCCTGCGACGCTTGTACAAAGGCATATGTGCTGCAGAGGGTACCGACCGAGGAGAAGATTGATCATCAAAGAGCTGGGTCGGAGGAGGATTTTGCAAAGAAAAGTTGAGATGGCGAGCGATTTCTCCACCAGTAAAATGAATCTTACCAGGAGGAGGATATGACTGTGGTGGAGGCACAAAAGAAGGTCTGAGCCCGTGGAAGGAGGTACACCCAAGAATGAACCGGTGGTGGGTAGGCAGGTGGGCGAGGGAACTCCTGACGCTGCTCATAAGCTTGATAACTGTTGTGGGCATGAGAATACCAAGCATATGGATTTGCCCCTTCTGGCACTGGCATAAACATCGCCCCCATGTACTGAACAGCTGACTTGAATTCTGCGAACTCATCTGCCAAGTATGTCTGCTGCCCTGCCAAGTCTGTCATCTCCCTGCGGGTGGCTGCTAATTCTTCTTTCACTTCAGTGTGAAAATTTCTCATATCTGTCATGACCCCTCATCTCACCTATCAAAGCATCAAACCACGGAGGAGGGATCTTTGAAGAGGAGCTCGCACAGTCTTGGCACAAATGGTTGCATTAGGCGATGGGAGCATAGACGAGGAGTGGTGGAGCAGCATCATCACCAGGTCTAGCTAACTTGGGCTTGCTCCCAAGAGAATTCAAGAAGTTCTTCATCTGATGCTTTTTGATTCTGTTGTTCCAACTCCTTACTTCATCATTTGATACTCGCTCTGTCCTGGAGAGCAATAGACCAATATAGGGGGCTAGAGGTAGTGCCCTATTAACTTCTCTGAAGATGGCGTCATCAAATTCTCCCAAGAGGGTAGCTCCAATATTGATGGTCTTGCCTGTCAGAAGAAATAACATGAACCAGCTGCAAATGGGAAGAATTCTGTCGCGATTGCCACCTCGAACAAACATTGTACTTCTGAGTATAAGATTAATAAGGCGGGGCTCACATGCATGGCGATTTGCCTTATCAATACTAATTTCTTCATCATCAAGATCTAGGTACATAAATCTGACTTCAGCCAAAGGAGGATATTTGCCCCTCCAGAAACCATCTTCATAGCACACCTCATTCAAATCAGTGCCAGAATCAGGAGTGCCCAAAGCAAGATTCATCTGTGCCACTGTGATCCCCTGAACCTGTCCATCAACTGAATGATAATAGCTTGACTCTGACCCATCTTGACAACTAGAAGAGTGGCAAAGAACTCACAGTTCCTCTCTTTGCTCGAGTCAACTTCTTGTTTGAAATCAATTCACCAAACCAGAGTGGAGTGAATATAGTGTGTACCTCTGGTCACCCATTGCTGGATATCTCATCCGATCTACAGGTGAGGATCCCTAGGGCGGTCAGGGGCAGAGAAGCACATGTACAATTGTTTACGAAACTTGGTATAGAACACAGAAATCCTGGTCTCCTCTCTTGTTGAGGGTACCATCGGCATAAATGTGAGACCTCTTCTTCCTCAAAGTTTCCATAGATAGCTTTAGAACCATATCATCCACGGGTCGTCCTCGGCGACCACGGTCTCGATGACATCCTCATCAATAGGGTCCTCGTGAATGTCTCATCATCAAGATCCTCGGTGGTGGCAAAGGAAGAACCCGCCATCCGAGTCAATGGACTCCACGATCGAGGTTCTTCTTGAATGTCCGCTCTAGTCACTTTGCTTGGGCGAGGAGGAGCGGCTTGCTAGCCGTCTCATCAACATAATCCGGATCGCCCTTCTTGCATTTGTCGCGCCGACCACCGAGGGTGCCGCCGAGCCTTCCCAAATTTCTTCAAAGATTTCGACATCTCGAATCAAATCCTCGACAATGTGATCAGCGACCGAACAACCTTATTGCCAACCGCCACGACCAGCGATCCACGACACGGTGCCAACCCACCACGGTTCAACCACGAACACGAACGCGGAAAAACCTATTCAAAACCTAGAACTTCGGTAAATAACGAAATTTGGCGGGAAAAAAGACGGGAAGCCATTACCGAGCCCTAGAAGTGAAGGAGGAAGGCGCCGTGCGCGAGGAGATCGCCCCAAGGCCCTTCCGGTAGAAAGGAGGGGAACTCGGCGGAGAAGAGGTGCACGAGCGGGCCGTCGGTTCAATCCACGGAGGGATCGAAGAGGGCGATGAGGATGCCGCCGGTGGTGGTGGAGATCGCCGGAGATCGCCGGAGGACTTCCCGGTGAGGAGAAGCGGCGAAGCGGCGCCGGTTTGGGAGGAGAGAGGAGATCAAATGAGGAAAGAGGGAGGCGGAGAGGTAAGTAATAAGCGATTCAGCGATTAGGTCTGTCGGACGGCGTCAAGCGGTGATCGAACGGCGTCCGAAGCAACAAGTGTGCAGCGCCTGATGGACCTCGTCGGGACGGGTCGCGGAGAGGCGAGACGGCGTCCGGCAGCAGCGAAGCGGCTCGAATCGACTTTATCGGACGGCGTCCGGTGGTTACCGGACGGCGTCGGCAATCTGACTTCAGCCGACACAATACTCTGTCGGACGGCGTCAAGAGATCTTCGGACGGCGTCCGATAAAGGTGAAATTGCAGCAGCTTGCTCTTCCGACTAGAGGCCCACCAAAGCGAGAATTTATATATATAAAAATAATGTTTTGAAGTGATGATCTCCATTTTGCTCAAAACTCAAAGGAAGATTCAAATGTGAGCAATTTGAAGTGATTTTCTAAAATTTTAATTTTGAAGGGATAAGAATATAATATGACAAATGAAATCAAGCCAAATTCAAAACCCAAATTTTGATCTTAGAGATCAACAAATGTGTGAACCCAAATTTTGCCTTGATTTCTCATATAGGCATGAAAATCGAGCATAGGGGTTCACTTTAGAGTTTAGGCACATGTTTTTGAATTTTGGTTTCTTTTCAAATATTTTCAACAATTTTGATGCCATATAATTTTCAAGAGAACAAATATGCGTAAGAGCAAATTTTTAGGAGGGTAAGATTTTCAAAACTAGAAGTTTGAAATGGTAAGAAGATAAGGATAGTCTATTAAGCTCAAATTTGTTTTGGCTTGAAACATAAGACAAGAATGTGCTCACCCAAAATCAAATTTATCTTTTCACCACTAGAGAGAGTTTTGAGATCATGAGTTGAAACTAAACTCCCCCTAAATGTGACAAGGGTCATAAGCAAATGAAAAATCAAATAAGACCCAAAAATCACAAAAACCAATCAACACGCATTTGATCTATCTAGTATGTTGAGTTCATTCCTTAATTTGCAAAACCGTGCCTCATCTAAGGGTTTGGTGAAAATATCCGCCAATTGGTCTTCCGTTACTTGCGTGGGCAAGCACAACGTCACCTTTTGCAACGTGGTCACGAAAGAAGTGATGTCGGATGTCGATGTGCTTTGTACGGGAATGTTGGACCGGATTGTTGGCTATTTTCACCGCACTTTCATTATCGCATAGAAGTGGCACTTTTTCAAATTTTAGCCCAAAGTCACTGAGCATTGAGTCATGTCACGAGTTGAGCACAACAACTCCCCGCCGCTACATATTCCGCTTCATGATAGATAGCGCCACGGAGTTTTGCTTCCTCGAAGTCCATGACACGAGTGAGCGTCCTAGCAAGTGACAACCCCCCGAGGTGCTTTTGCGATCAATTTTGCAACCGGCGTAATCCGAGTCGGAGTAGCCAAGAAGCTCAACACGCGCTCCCTTGGGGTACCAAAGACCTAGGCTAGTAGTGATTTTAGATATCTCAAAATGCGTTTACGGCAACAAGATGCACTTCCTTAGGGATGCTTGAAAGCGAGCACACATGCACACACTAAACATAATATCGGTCGAGAAGCGGTAAGATAGAAAGCGAACCGATCATGGAGCGAAAAAGCTTTTGATCCACGGGCTTTCCATCTTCATTTAAGTCAAGATGCCCATTTGTGGCCATTGGTGTTTTGATCGATTTGCAATCGTCCATTGAAAAACGCTTGAGAAGGTCCTTTGTGTATTTTTCTTGACAAATGAAGGTCCCTTCCGGTTGCTTAATTTGAAATCCAAGGAAGAAAGTGAGCTCTCCAATCATCGACATTTCAAATTCCTTGGACATCATCTCGCCAAAGTCCTTGCATTGAGATTTGTTAGTGCATCCAAAAATAATATCATCCACATATATTTGACAAATAAATAAGTCATTTTCAATTGGCTTTAGAAACAATGTGGAATCAATCGCACCGGTTTTAAATCCCTTTTCTAAGAGGAAGTCCCTAAGACGCTCATACCATGCTCTTGGAGCTTGCTTGAGACCGTATAGCGCCTTAGTGAGCTTATAGACATGGTTTGGATGTTTGAGATTTTCAAAACCGGGCGGTTGCTCGACATAGACAAGTTCATCAATAAAACCATTTAGAAAAGCACTCTTAACATCCATTTGAAAGAGAGTTATGTTATAAAGAGAAGCGAATGCCAAGAGTAACCGAATAGCTTCAAGTCGAGCAACGGGGGCGTAGGTTTCTCCATAGTCAAGTCCTTCGATTTGTGTGAAACCTTGCGCCACCAATCTTGCTTTGTTTCGCACCACTTCACCGTTCTCATCTTGCTTGTTGCGGAAGACCCATTTGGTTCCAATAACATTGTGATCCTTTGGTCTTTCCACAAGCTCCCAAACTTTATTGCGGGTGAAGTTGTTCAATTCTTCATGCATGGCGTTCACCCAATCCGCATCCGTCAATGCCTCATCAATGGTCCTAGGCTCAACAATAGACACAAAGGCGTGATGCTCACAATAATTAGCGGTATGAGAACGGGTTCTTACGCCTTGATTGAGATTGCCAATGACTTGATCTAGGGGATGATCCTTGAAGAGAGTGCGGTGTTGTTGGACGGGTACTTGTAGATCAACGTCTCCCCCTTGAGCTTGATCAACTTCAAAGTCCGCATCTCCGTCCACCGCTTGATCTTGAGTTGTTGGAGAGGTGTCTTGATCTTGATCATCGATGGAGGTGGTGGGGGTGATTACTTCATCTTTTGGTGCCTCCGATGAGGTCGAATTTCCCCCAACTCCATAGCATCATGCGGTGGCTCATCACCTACATTTCTCATCAAATCTTGCTCATTTTGCGAGCCATTAGTTTCATCAAACTTGACATCATAGGCTTCTTCAACTATCCCGGTAGAATTGTTAAAAACTCGAAAAGCTTTTGACCGAGAGGAGTACCCTAACATAATACCAACGTCACACCTCTTTTGGAACTTACCCAAATGAGTCCTTTTCTTATAGATGTATACCTTGCAACCAAGACTCGAAAATCACGAGATGTTGGGCCTTCGTCCCACTAGTAATTCATATGAGGTCTTGTGAAGGAGTCGGTGGAGGTAGAGGCGGTTGATGGCATGGCACGCCGTGTTGATGGCTTCCGCCCAAAAAGCATGCGGCGTGTTGTACTCGTCAAGCATTGATCTTGCCATCTCTATCAAAGTACGGTTCTTCCTCTCCACCACTCCATTTTGTTAGGGAGTGTATGCCGCCGAGAATTCGTGCTTTACACCTAACTCATCACAAAATTCTTCAACATTTGTATTAGCAAACTCGGTGCCATTATCACTCCTCACTTTTTTAATAAAAGAGTCAAATTCCTTTTGAGCTTTCAAAGCAAATCTTTTAAACACATCACCGGCAAGAGATTTATTTGCAAGGAAAAACACCCAAGTGAAGCGAGAGAAATCATCGACAATCACATGACAATAAGAATTACCGCCTATGCTCGCATAGGTGGTTGAATAAATAAATCCATATGTAAAAGTTCAAGTGGTGGGATGTAGACATAAAAGTCTTAGTTGGATGAGAATTGGCTACTTGCTTGCCGGCTTGGCATGAGCTACATAAACGATTCTTCTCGAATTTGACATCCTTCACTCCAACAACCAAGTTATCTTTAAAACCTTTTTCAAAGTGCCCATTCCAACATGTCCAAGACGTCTATGCCACAACCAACCAAGAGTGGTTTGAGAGATAAGACAAGTCTTGATTTGAGAAGTTTCACGGTTTGAAAAATCAACCAAATATAAGTTTTGAAACCGGGTGCCTTCAAATGCAACACTTTGATCCTTAGTGGAAACAACACGAACTCCGTTGATCGAAAAGAAGCAATCAAAACCCAAATCGCACACTTGAGCAACGGAGAGGAGATTAAAGTTGCAAGCTTCCACCAAGAGCACATTAGAGATGGATAGGTCATTAGATATTGCAATTTTACCTATACCCTTTACCTTTCGCTTGGAGTTATCCCCAAATGTGATCTTGTGTTCGGGGTCCTTCTCCTCCTCTAGTGAGGTGAACATACTTGAGCTACTGGTCATGTGTTGAGTGCAACCGCTATCGAATATCCAATGCCGCCGCCGCTCTTGTAGTTCACCTACACACAATTTCAAGCTTGGGTTTTAGGTACCCAAGACTTCATCTTGGGTCCTTCGAGTTAGTCATCAAACATTTGGGCACCCAAATGGCTTTTACATTCTTCTTATTATTTGGTGCACCAACATACTTAGCATAAGTAGAGCCATTTTTCCTCATAAGCATGTAGCTAGCATCAAGCACTTGAGTTTTAGACATGAATTGAGATGTTTTAGCAAGAGGACAAGTAATGGCTTTGTGTTTATCATTTTGCAAATATGGCAACGGGTCCTCCCTTGACAAAAGTTAGCTTGGCTTACCCCAACCGCCTTGGGCAAATCCTGGATGAAATCCCAAACCATGCTTACCCAAGGTGTACCTTTGCTCTCAAGCACCTTGTCAAGAGAGTTGTTCCCCACAAGCAATTTAGCCAAACTAGAGTCTAGTTGCTCAATTCTATCCTTTAGAAGGAAATTTTCCTTAGCTAGCTCATTAGCACATTTAGCAATACCACAAGTACCAATAGAACAAACATTTTCAATTGAAGGAGTAGCACTAGTGGATGAAGATGAGCTAGCATTGGGTGTGTGAGTGGGTGACATGGTAAAGGATGTGTCATGCGATAAGCTAAGTGAGCCATCTATAGTGTCAATCAAGTCACACGTCACACCAACATTGCATTTTCAATTGAGCAATCAAGCGAAGTTTCAACATCAACATTAGAGCTAGCAAGTTTATTTTCTAGAATTTCAACTTGCAAATTTAGAGCTTCATAGTCATCTTCTAGAGTTTCATGCTTTTCTAACAAGTTCTCAAATTCATTTGCAAGCTCTTTATGCACCTTCACTAGCTTCTTTCTTTTAGACTTTTCTTTCTCTAGAGCATTATTCAAATCATCAATCAAAAGTTTAAGCTCACTTTTAGAGAGGTGCTCATGTGTTACCTTCTCCTCTAATGCCATAAGACACATGGGAGGTGAGGGGTTGTCGATGGCGACTCCGGATATCTTCGTGTTTTCATTATCGGAGGAGTCCGCCCAAGAATCTTCATCATCGGTGATCCATTCCCCAATCACCTCTTCTTGTATATTTGCGGTGAGGCAAAGCTTTTGCTTGGGAAGAGCCGGGAGCGTTTTCCTTGATCGCAAGTCCGGCTAGCCCGTGAGCTCTAGTATCTTCCTCTTCGGAGGAGGATTGAGAGGACGATGAGCTTGAGCTATCTTCCTTCTTAGTCTTTTGTCCGGCAAGAGCTTTCTTCTTATCCTTTGATTTGTGATCACTCTTGCGGTAGTGACGATATTTCTTTTGTCATCTTCCTCATCTTCCTCTTGATTCCTTGCCTTGTGCTTGTTCTTTTTACTTCTTGGGCAATCCACGCCAAGTGACCCTTCTCTCCACATTCATAGCAACGCATCTCGGAGATAGGTCTTCGCCTTGAAGAGGATGATCCGCCGCGGAAGCTCATCTTCTTGATCAACTTTCTTGACCGCTTGACAAGGAGGGCCAATTCTTCAATCTCCGGAATTGCATCATCGGAGTCATCATCTTCTTCTTCAATTTCAATCTTCTTCTTCCCACTTTTGGCTTTGGCGGGAAGAGCAATGGACTTCTTATTGAGCGGGGACTCTTCACTTTCAAGAAGTCGCATCTCATATGAGTTGAGTTGCCCGAGAAGCTTTGTCGGTGTCATTTTCTTGAGCTTTGATTTGGATGCTCGAATCAAGGTCACAAGTGGATTAAAACTAAATGGCACAACATCAAGCATCTTCCGACAAATGTCAATGTCTTCCAAGACCTTCTTCTCCGAACATCCGGCAATTTCATTGACGATGGGGTTCAACCTAAGAAACATTTCATTAACACTTTCATTAGGAAGCATCTTGAATTGGTCAAATCTTTTTCTAGCACGAGATAGCTTCTCCTCAAGCATCTCGGCACTACCAACATGAATTTCTCTAAGATGCTTCCAAATGTCATAAGCTTTAGAGATTGCCAATGCTATCAAAGACTTGGAAGACACACTAGAGAGTAAAGCATTTCTAGTAATGGCATTAAAACGTTTGTACTTAGCATGAACTTCATCAAGAGCAATTGTTCCTACGGAGGGTCCGGATAGCGGCCTCTCAAGCGACCCACACATCATAGCTAAGTGCCTCTAAGTAACATTGCATCCTAATTCTCCAATAGTTGTAGTTTGTTCCATCAAAATAGGAGCTTTTCCAATTTCTATCCTAGGCCCTCTTGAGCCATCTCCTAGCGGTTAAGCTAATACCGGAGAACCTAGATGCTCTGATACCACTTGAAAGAGGATCCTAAGGCCTAGAGGGGGGGTGAATAGGCAATTTTAATTTCTTTTCTTAAATTATTCTTGATTAAGCAACAAGTTAAGAATGACCCAATCCTAGTTGCAAGTCAAGTAAGCGGAAGCTATAAATAAATCACAAGGTAACTATGACATGGCATTCAAATGAACACAAGAAATGCGAGATAGTAAATGCGAAAATTAAATGAGAGCGTGACACGGTGTTTGTTTGACCGAAGTTCGGAGCCGCAACTCCTACTCTCCGTTGAGGCTACCCCTTGCGCACAAGGACCGGCTCGCTCTCGAGCCTACCGCCTCACTCACTCCCGGTAGTCGTTCCGCCACTCCGCGAGGTGGACTCAAATCACCCGTGACACCGACTCGAGAGTAGCCACACGCCAAGGCCTACTCCCAAGCCCTCGCCTCCACGAAGGATATTTTCGAAGTAACAAGCCGAAACACCCGATCATGCGGATCGAAGGACTTCCATGAAGCTCGGTATTGGGGTTTGATGGATTGTGGAGTTCGATGATTTGTGGGTGGAGGAATGGCTCTAGATCACCTAATTGATGAGCTATGAATGTGGTAGGTGAAGTGGAGCAGCAAACCTCAAAGTAGTCGACCACTAGGTAGGTATTTATAGCCCCAAGAGCAAAACTAGCCGTTGCCCTCGGAAGAGGACAAAAGACTAGCCGTTACACTCTCTACGGGGCCGTCCGACGGACTCGGACGCCGTCCGACAGAGCGTCATCGCTCAGCAAAAAAAGCTGATCGGACGCCGTCCGTAACTACGGACGCCGTCCGAAACCGAAAATCGTGATGGAAAAAGGCTAACCGGACGGCCCCAGACGCCGTCCGACCGAGAAAGGGCCTCGGTTTTAACTCGACCGACGCCGTCCGGTAACTACGAGACGCCGTCCGACAATGGATTTACAAAGGACCGGACGCCCTCGACGCCGTCCGACAAATGAGAAAGCCCGAATTGAACTTTATCGGACGCCGTCCGTAACTACGGACGCCGTCCGGCGAAAGTACTGTTTTGGTGTTTGGTGGTCGAGACGCCGTCTGGCGTTCGAGCGCCGTCCGACAGAGAGGAATTTTTCGAGCTAAAATTTGTGAGGGAATTTAGGTGGGTTTCTCTCTAGAAATCTCACAAGGATATATATGGGTATTTTAGAAGTGGTGGACTACGAAACCGAAGTTTTCGAGAATTCAAAGATCCGGCATAGTCCGAGATATTCGAACCCTTTTGAAATCCGACGAAAAACAAGAAATAAACCTAACTACTCCTAATTTATACGTGACCTCTTCTCGCCTGGGTCACGCATTTGAAATCTTGGAGCAGCTCAGAAAATTGTCGACACTTCAAATTAGGGTTTATAAAAATCACCGAGTCTTCGCCAGGGTTCCGAGAAGTCCAAAAACCCCCTAGCCCTTTATATTGATTAATTTTATCATCAATGCCACTAATAAAAATTAGGGCTCAACGATGCTCACAAACACTATGTGGGCCTGGCTCCAGGGAAGCGGTCGGCGTGACCGTTTTTCCTAAGCATGGCCAGCACAGCGCCATGCAAGCGCGTGGGAAGAGCAGAGACACGGGGGCAGAGACAAGGGCAGCGACCCCGGAGAGGAGGCCGTGGGTGCGGATTCGAGGGAAATAGGGTGGCGACGGGGATTTGGAGTGGAGACGAGGGCCGCGACATCGGATCTGCTAGGGGAGAAGGCCGCCAATGGTGATTCCACGCGAAGAAGAGGGTGACAGCACCAGATTCACCAGGGGGAGGGTGGTAGCGGTGATTCGAGGCAAAGACAAGGGCGACGATGTCGGATTTGCTCGTGGAGGAGGGTGGCGGCGATCATTCGATGCGGAGACGAGGGCGACACCGGATCAGTGAGGCAAATAGGGTGGCGACGGTGATTTGGAGCGGAGACGGGGGCCATGACACCAAAGAGGAGACCATCGACGGTGATTCGACGCTGAGAAGAGGATGACAGCGTCGGATCTATGTGGGCAGGAGGGTGGCGGCGGCGATTTGATGCGAAATGCAAGGGTGGGGACATATTCTGTGACAGAGCTAAGATGCGGGCAACCAAATACTTGGCTGAGGAGTCTGGTTCGAGAGATGCAGACGCAACCAAACATATGCCTCGTACGCACTCAACATGGCTTAGGTGAGGCTATCTGGCTGGGTCCTAGCCGAGTCAGGCCTGCACAACAACCAAACACGCCCTAAATTTATCTTATGTCAGTAAGTCGATGTGAGTGACACCAAGGGTGGAAACGACTCGAGCCAGGCTCGGCTCGATCGAGCTCGGTCAAGTGCGAGCTAAGTTTGGCTAGGCTCGATGTCCTTGGCGAGCTACAACTTTGGCTCGGCTCGGCTTGGAAGTGGCTTGCGAGTGGCTCGTTTGGCTTGTCGAGTCTACACTCTCTGACAATTAGCATGACTTTCTTTCGAGGATTTGATCATATATGCAACATTATTATTTAAAACACAATCTAACGTATGTAATGTTCACCAACAAAATACCACCAAAACGAGACCATCATCATAGCTCATAGGATTTAATTTCTTTCACCAATCAACAACACGAGCCTTTTTGGCTCATCGAGTCGAGCTGGTTCGACATTTATCCGAGTTAGGAAAACAGGCTCGGCTCGAGCTTGTTCCCACCTTCGAGTTGAGTCGAGCTCGTGCGAGCTCGAGCTGAGCTTTGAGGTGTGAGCTTTTTTGTAGCCCTAAGTGGCACACGAGGAAGAAATCGCGCTACGGACTAAATCATTGGTGGTCCAGGCATTGTGTTGTCTGCTATTGGTGTTGTGTACAAGCGAATGGGCTATCATGGCTGCCGGCGACCACGAGTCCGACGCTCTCCTTCGTCTATCTCTTTTGTTCCCCTATTTTTCCATCTCTATCTAGGCTCGTCATGTAAGTTTTGCGACTGGATTCAGAGAAGAAGCAACTAGAAGAAGACGCATCCCCTTTTTTCGCATGGAACCTTAGCAATGTATGTATTACATTTGGTTTTTGTCGTAAAACTTGTATTTTCCTCTCATAAAACTTATTTGCATCGGGTTCATCAGGTTTCCATTATTACATTCTCAAGTTCTATCGATTCTACTTCGAGTTTCAAGTTTCATATGTAGTTTCCCAATTTTCAACAAAAAATATCTAAGTTTCATTAAGTTTCAGTCATGTTTCATTAATATAATGTCAAGTTTCATGCTACTTACCCTAAGTTGTAGCAGAAATTATTTCATCGGCACTTTCCCTGAGTTTCAACAAAGATTATTCAAGTTTCATCAACTTTCAAATCTTATTGGCATTCAAGATTCATCTTAAAAAACACTTACACAATATCATATTTTTATAAATTTATGAATAAATTGTGATAGTGATTAGGGGTAAAAAATCTCATTAAAAAATCATGTCGATAGTGATCCTCCTGTTAAATTACTTCAACTATTTTCGAGCGCCTCATATTCTTTCCAAGATATAGGTAGTTTAACTTTTTGTGCACGATTACTTTCTCGGTGGTTCGGCGCGGGGCGAGAGGTGACCCGCCCCAAACTGACCCATCTCGAGCTCCAGCGATGGAGACTGACGTCTCGACGTGCGACGAGGGTGCGCTACGTGGCCCACCGTCGTCAGGCAGCGGCGACCAGGAAGAAAATTTGGAGAGACCCGGATCTCTCACATATCAAAAAGACCTTGTCTACTTAAATGACACGTGTCCTTTTCAAATCTTAAAGCATGAGTCAGCAGCTCTCTCCAAAAAAAATCCCCAAATCAGCTGTTCTACAGTCTCCAATGAAGAGCACCTCCGATGGAGAGCACGCCGCATCAGCAGCCGGCGGTTGCCACACCGTCGTCGCCCAGCCCGGCGCGAGCCACGAGCCTCGGCGCCGCCTTCGCCAGCAGCGACAGTGCCATCGGGGAGCTCGATTTGCGGAGAAGACCGCCGGCGATCTTCATTTGCGGACGAGGCACCCGCCGCCGAGCTCGATTTGCGGAGAAGGCCATCGGCGACGGCGACAAGGCCAACACGAAGGAAGTCACCGGCGAGCTTGATTTGTGAACGAGTTCGCCGCCGACGAGCTCGCTTTGCGAAGGCCACCAACGACGGCGGCAAGGTCAACACGAAGGAAGTCGTCGGCGAGCTTGATTTGCGGACGAGGCCGCCGCCTGCGAGCTCAACTTGCACGGGAGGCCACTGGCGGATGGCACGCCGTCTTCGGCCGCCTGAGCTCGCCTCCCCGACGCCACGTGAACTCGCCGCCCCACCGTCGCGTGAGCTCACCAGAGGGAGTACGTCGCCGGAGCTCGGGCTGCCGTCAGAGCTAGTTGGGAGAGAGAGAGCGCAACAGGGGAGAAAGAAGAAGTAGTTGGACAGATGTCATGCATTGAACAGGGTCCTTCCAACCTGTGAAGGACCCAGCTCATTCCAAATTTTCTTCCCTGTCCTGCGCAGGATGTCGTGTGCGGTTTTTACACCCCACGTCCCGCTGATCCCGCGAGACGGGCGGAATCTGAAACGGCAACGAATCAATACGTCCGGAATCCCAGCGGACGCGAGTGGAATCCTTACCAGACGCGATTAACGCGACGGAACCGACGCGAAAGGGTTTCACGATCCCCCGGGATAAGCCTTCCTTCCGTTTGGGTCGCCGCTCGGTTACGGATTCGCGTCCTGCTTCCCAGTATAAAATTGCGGCGACGCCCGGAAGCGGGGGCGGTCCAACGCCCGTCGGACCGCTGCTCCGTCCGACGCCCGCGCTGGCCGTTGGATTTCGATCCAACGGCCAGCGTTAGATCTTGAGCAAACATTTGTTTTTTTTATTTCGCCATGTAAAAAAATTTAAAAAAATCAAAAAAAATCATAAATATTCTCTAATCAATGTAAGGTACCACATATATTTTTATATTGATATAAACATTTATAAAATTAGGTTATTCTTTAAAAAACGTTTATAAAAATGAATATTGGTCGCGTTAATGTCTGAATAAAATATATGTGGTACCTTACATTGATTAGAGAATATTTATGATTTTTTTTGATTTTTTTGAATTTTTTTACATGGCGAAATAAAAAAAACAAATGTTTGCTCAAGATCTAACGCTGGCCGTTGGATCGAAATCCAACGGCCAGCGCGGGCGTCGGACGGAGCAGCGGTCCGACGGGCGTTGGACCGCCCCCGCTTCCTGTTTTTTCCCCCTTGGTTTCTTTCGTCTTCGCAACCGCCGGAGTTCGTCGAGATGTTGTTCTTGTCTTCTTGGCGGGTCTCGAGTTTCGACGGGTTGGATCTTCTTCTTCCCCCGGGCTGCGCTTGAAGGTATGCACTTCTTCTCAAGCCTCATCTATGTTGGCCTTACATTGACAAGCAAGCGATCAATCTAGTTGAGATCTCTGCTTCAGAAGCGTGTGCCACTGTTGCTCTTGGTGTGTGCCTGTTTGCTTGTGCGCTGCTTCGTGGACCGTGGTGCTGGATGGTAGGTTTCTCCCTGGGAATCGGCCCTTACGAGAGCTATTACGATGAATTACTGATCGTACACTGTGGTCATCAGATTCAGAGCAAGAGAGGATTTAGATCTTTTGGATACGAGTATACAGTGACGGGTAATGAGAGATGGCATATCAAAGGCAAGGCGACTGGTACAGTGATTGGTACAGGACGATTGATGATTGAAAGAGAGCAGAGGAAAGGGAAGTAGATTGGTATGGCGCATGTTGCCCGGATGGCGCATGGGCTCTCCCTGCCTGCCCTGACGTTGTTGGCAGATGGCTCTCTGCTGCTCCAATCCAGTGGTTTGGTTTCCATGGATATCGTGCAGCCTTCGGACATTGGTGTGTTCACCTTGTTGAGCACTGCGATATACTCTGCATTGCCCAATGGTACACTGCCTGGTTCATGATACATCTCTCCCCGTGCTACTTTGAAGAGTTCAATGGGATGCACGGTGCTAGTTATCTGCGATTAATTGGTTGGATTTTTTTTTGTTCATCTCAGTGGCTCCAGCAGTGATGTGTAACTGAGATGCCTATGTTATGATGGATTTGTGGTCATACAAGAATGGACGAGTTTGTAATGAAGGTAATGAAGCTATACGTGATAGGGTTGGGGTGACACCCATTGAAGAATTTTGTCTAATTTCGGTTAAGATGGTTCGGACACAATTAACGAAGGCCTCAAGAAGCATCGGTGACGCATTAACAATGTAAGGAGAGGTAGGGGCTGACCTAACCTGATATGAGAGGAGGCAATAAGGAGAGATTTAAAAGAACAGAACATACCCAAAGACTTAGCCTTAGATAGGGGCATATGGAAATTAGCAATCTACATGCTTGAACCATGTCCTAGTTTATCACCTTTTTTGACTCTACTTTTTTTAAAAAAATTGGTGACTTTTATAGGGTTTCAATTCTAGTCTACCCCAACTTGTTTGGGACCTAAAAGCTTTGTTGTTGTTGTGTTCGTCGTCGTCGTTAGTGGTTTCAATAAAGTAGCGTGTTATTTTTGGGGACTAGGAATTAGACTAGGGTGACCTGAGGTCTTCACTGATGCTTTGAGGCAATCCATTAAAGAGGATTACATTTGTTGGGTGTAAGTAGATTGTGTGTGTGATAGTTTATGGATATTCATTGGAGGGGAAGCTAGGATTAATATTGTCCCTATATGGAATTTCTAAACATCGATTAAATGGTTGAATGTTGGCAATTGAGGTATTCAAGATTAAGGGCCATTTGGTTGAATTTTGAGAAACAGAAGGAAGATTCAATCGTGTGGCTTTTACCTGTGACTGTTTAGGCGAAAACTAGAGAAATCCACAGGAATGATTTTTTCCCTTGTTCTTACCTTAAGTAGAGTATATGAAAAGGAAAAAAAACTATCCTTCAACTATGGTTGTTGATTTCTTTTGCTCTTTAAAGTACAATACTAAGTTAAAATGAACTTTATCTGTGATAACCAATTGTTCCATGCTAACTATTCATTAGCGTTCATTTTATTGGGTTAATGACAATTTAGATGGAACTAACACATGTCTACCAAATTTTTTGTAATACAAATAGGATTGCATATTTGATCTTGGTCCCGGGCATCTAGCATTCTACCCGCAATGGTTGGCCATACAATTGCGATTCATAGTGTAAAGGAACATATACCTATTTACATAACAAATCCTATGGTAGAATTAGCTAAGCTCATGAAGATTCATGTTTTTTTGGTTTTTTTCTAGTTTTCTAGAAATTTATTCTATTTTCATAATTCTATTTTATAATGTTAGAACATACTAGAAATTTGGATATTCATAAAATGCATGAATAATAAAAATGAGTATGCATTTGCATGACCGCATTTGTGTCAGGCATCAAAGAGAAAGTTATGTAAAGATCCATACTTTTTTTTAACTGATTTGGTGGGAGGACACAACTTTTGGGGTGAGAGGCTATAAGGAGTAAATGATGACACTAGTTTCGCAGCAATATTCCTAAGATTAAATGGGTAGTTGATCCGTTAAGTGCTTTTCTGTCTTTGTGATTTTCCTTAGATGTAGATCATTTGTGGACGAAGGGAGTAGTGTATAGATAGTACTTTTTTTTATTGGATTAACTTGAGTTTTTCTAGTGTTTATCATTTAACATGAAATATCTACTACCTCCGTTTTTTTTTGTTTGACGCTTTTGACTTTTCGATACGCCTTTGACCATTTGTCTTATTCAAATTATTTTTGTAAATATCATTTATTTTGTTGTGATTTGTTTTATCAATATAGATACTATAAATATGTCTTATTTTTTTTACATCTTTGCACTAATTTTTTGAATAAGACGAACGGTCAAAGACGTGTCAAAAAGTCAAAGGCATCAAATAAAAAAAAACCGAGGGAGTAGTATTTTAGGATTAACATATATTATTTGCTCTAGTTTTTCGTTTTTTATTTCTTATAGCTTGCAAACTCTTTTTTATTCAATTTGAACTCTTATTTCTATTTTTTTGTTGCAGTTCTAAAATCTTTTTAAAATTTACTTTTATGGTCAAATGGGTTCTTAGTAGCCATATAATTTGATAGGACTTATAATTATAAAATGTGGCGATGTAGGTTAAATTAAACATTAATTCTTATAGTTTTTATGTGCTTTACGTTATAGGTGATTTTATCTTTTCTTAGAAGCATGTGGATGTTTTGTAGTTATCACTTTTTGACTTTACTAGTATTGATCTCGTTAAGTGGTAAAGAACTTAACTAGTATTGATGTAAGAAATGAATCTAATGTTTCATTTTTGTTATCTGTAACGAGAAAATGCGTTTATTAGTTGCATTTCATTACAATTTTCAAATGTATAATTGTTGTTTTGTTTGTTATGTAGGACTAGATGTCTATATTTTGATACCAGTTTAAAGTAACTAAGCCTGCTAAAAGAATCATCTAAACAATGATGAAACATCAGAGGCAATCTGGTAATGCTAATTTTGCTCCAAGGTTAGTTGGGTCGTCCTTTAAAAAGAAACCAAAAATTAAATCCACACGCATGAGAAAAATCGCAGCACAAGTCAATAGAAGCCATGCACATTTTAGACAAAGAAATGGCAGTGACAATGCTAATAGAAGATGCAAGAGTGTTGCAAATAAAGCTAGTATGCAATTTAGCAAGACATCGGATTCAAAGGTCAGCGAGAAACATCAACAAGAAAATTTTGTTGCGGCGACACAAAAAAAACCTTCTGAAACCAGTGGTTTTCTTTCGAGAGACATGGGAATGAATGATCAGTCCGTTCCAATTGCAAAGAGTGCATGCAAATCAAATTCGCCAAATATTTCAAAGCAACCAACCACCTCAAGGTTGAACAATGACTTGGTTCCTTTGCCGAAGAATATTAACAGGGTTATTTCCTCTGGACGTGAGGATAAAACCACAAGCGGGTGTTCAAAGAAATCTCATCTTTTAAAGAAAAAGAAAGGCATGCTTCATAAGGCAAACAATAATAAATGGTCGAACTCACAACCAAGTTGCTCGAAGGCAATGTCGGGATTGGTTCATAAGGAAAGGAGCACGGATAAATCGAGTCGAGACAAAAATGTTTTGGATTCAAGGTCAAAGCAATCATTCCTTGTTGAAGGAGGAGGCAACAAGCATAGCATAGGTAGTTTGAATTTGAATTCCTTAAATGCTCAAGGGTTGCCTTCAACTTCAAAAGTATCAAATGTCTCTAAGGCAGTAGAAATGTTCTCCCCAAATAAAGAGCCTTCGATTGACAAGAGATGTCATGGTGAAGTTATTAGTGGCAAAAATATGGAGATCCAAAGTCATATCGATGGGCATCATGAGCAGGGAAACTTCTTCAATGCAAGGGGTAACCAATTCATGACAGAAGCCCTGAGAAACTCGGGGACCCCACATAACGTAGAGCGCAATGAAGACCCATTGGTTGAACGTATTCAACTTGATGGCACAGTTTCAAACACAGGGTATGTAAAGGGTGGGAGAGGTGATGCTGCCAAGCTGAAGAGAAAAAGGTCAGAATCAGTGCCCGAAAAACAGCCTAAAGCACACGATGATTATGATAGTGAAGATGAAGGTGCTGAGATTTGTAGGCCAACGAACAGACAGAGAAGATATAAGTGTAAGGATCATCGTTCCAAAGTCACTGTGCCATCTGTTACTGAATTTGTAAAGGAGCAACACTATAATTACTCTCAGCCCATTGATGAGCCTACCTGGAGGTACAATCTAAACTTGGTCTTTCTTTTTAATATCTTGCACCCTTTTTTGCATGCTAATGCTTTGGTTGTTTATGTCAACAGTGGCATCTTTAAGATAGACAGCAAAGAATATGTACCTGTGGTAGCACATCTGTCTACGAAATCATGTGATAAAGTGTGGACATTGTCAAAATCACTCCCACCAGTGGTTGGATTAACTAGGCTTTCTAGGTTTGAGGTCTGGCCTAAGATTTGGGAGGCATCAAGACCCACTGGTGACAACATTGGGTTGTACTTCTTCCCTCATAAAACAAGGTGTCTTGCTTAACCTTGACATTATATCATCTGTATCGTCAGCTCCATGTTAAATTTTCTTGTTTCTTTTCTAGTCCACATGAAGAACTAGATCTATTAATTAAGGAAGTCATGGAGAACAACACTGTATTGCGAGCTGTCATTGGTGGAGCTGAGATGCTGATATGCCCTTCTACTCTACTGCCTGAACCATATCAAAGTATGTATACACTTTCATTTCTGAACATGACTTTTTTGCTCCTAATGGATCATATAATTCTGTGCTGATTTCTATATCCTGAATCAAGCTGGTATATGATTAGGCATGCTAAATTATTCTATGCTGCTAAGCGGCTGCTGTTTAGACCCCCCTCTTGCAATGTTTTTGCTCATCGGATTAGTCACCTATTATATTCCCTTGTATCTTCAGCCTTTCAAAGCAGGCACTATCTGTGGGGGGTGTTCAAGAGCAGAAGTGATACGGTGACGGAAGGGGAAGAACACCATGGCTCACACCAGCAAGACAAGGCGCAACGTGATCGAGATTCAGACGATGATGAAAATGAAACCCTGCTTGAACGTACCGCACGATTGAAATCTCAGCAGAGGGAGTGCATCGGAAACAGTGCTCAACATGTTGAATCAAGCTGTGCTCCAGGGCCCAACATGGACGCCCAACCTGAACAGTTGAATAGGCAAGATGTCCAGAAGGAAGTGGCTCCCTCTTTGGCTGGATCAGATGCACAGTGCCCTCCTGAACGCAACACTGAAGCTACTTCTAATCAGGGACACACAGGAACGGTGCTGGCTTTCGTCTTCCCCGAAAGAACTCCGGATCTCGAGAAACTTGTTCAAGAGATGGATCGCAAAGGTGGGCTTTTATTTGCACTGCGAGGGGAGCTGACGGTGTCAGGTTTTGGCAAGGCAGCAGCTCCACAGCCGTATGTATGAAATGGAAGGGGTCCACGAGCCTAATCTGGATAGCATAACACCATAGTTAACTGCTTCCCAAGCTAGTTTAGTGTAGCCCTGGTGATGATGCAGCCATGAGCTGCTCTCGTTTTAGTAGATGTAGGGACAGTAGTTGTACACTTGTACTGTTGGGTCTAGGAGGTTTAGTTTTCGTTAATCCCTGTAAGTACCGTATTTAACTAGCTACTTCCAAGTGTACCACGCTCCGTCCGTAAAGAGGTCACTCTGTTGCCTCGGTTGATTCTATAGCTCCCAGGAATCCGATATTGCTTGTCTCTACAAAGCGTTAAGGTATTGGAGGGGTGTTCGTGTTCAACATACATACAAAGCTTGGAGAGGGGTAGGTCTTGCCCGATTGGTTAAATATCTGGGGCCTTCGTCGAAGGACACATTTGAATTTGGGTGTTTAGATTTAATGCTGAAAAAAAAATTTATTTCATTCAATGCTTGGCCGTAAAAAATACGTTTTTTTTGTTTGTCGGCATATTTGACTTGAAATGATAAGATCTTCTTAAATTTGTAACCGTGCTACACATAGCCTTCGAAATTCGCTCAAATTTGCAACCCGTGCTATTTCTAGTCGTAGAAATTCAGTTGTGCAGCTTCTTCGTTTAAGAGGAAAAATGAATTTTTTGGTGGTGGCAATACTTAATGGGTTTACACGTTGAAGCTAGCCTTTACTTTGTATGTTGGAGCCTGGTTAATTTGTTGCTTTTTTTTTCTTCTTCTAACTCGTGCGGTACATATCCTTTTGAATAACATGTCTATGATAACCATTAAAAAAAATTTCTAAAGAAAGTAATAAGGGTTCTGACAGGGATGAATGGAGTTTATCTTGCTCTTGCAAGTAGTAGCCCGTGGTTATCGGATGTTTATTTTCATACGTACGTCGCGCATGGCTTAATGAATGTTCACGACCACCCCTCGTGTGCTAGGATTCATGTCGGTATTTTTTTTAAGAACCCGTATATTTTGGAATTCAAACAATTAATTTCTTCCTCTAATCACCTCCTCCCTCTTCTCTAAGCTAGCCATCCTCGGACGCCATATCACTCGATTCGTACCAAGATCTGTGCTCAGCCATACTCTCAATTTCAAGGAATCTGATCCTTTTTCCTCTTTTCCTCACCTTATTGCTTGAAATATAAAATAAAATAGCATAGTAAGAGCATCCCAGCAGGCTCGGTATTGTATTGTAGCTACAGTAAACGCGTCCAAAAAATTCAAACAACAACAGACTACTGCTGGTGCTGTGCTAGCCGATGCGGCTATCAACCATCTGATACAGGGCCTTGATACAGCCCGTGCTGTGCATGCTCTAACGAGAGTGAAACTAAGCATAAATAAAACTAAAAAATGGTAAGATAAGATTTGATAAATATTTGAGCTAAACGGAACACACCTATTGGATTTTAAGATCCACGGTCGGAGTTAATTTTTCATATTGGATTTGATAATCTTTTTTAAGGATTTTTTTTAAGATCCACGGTCAGAGTTAATTTTTCATAGATTCATCATATTGGCCCATGGCCTGTGTTCCATATGCTCATGAGGATATTTTAAAGCTTCTACGGGAGGTGTTTTTTTTTACGCGATTAGTGCCATGGCAATAATCTAAGCTATTTTATTAAGCACCCGTGTATAAATAAATATGATCTATTTTTTCGACGAAATTTCAATGAAATTTTGGATATTTTGGATATTTCGACGGTGACCAAAATAGAAACAAAAATTTTGAATTCAAAAGATTTGATCAAATTTGATCCTTATACATAAAAAGAAGACATAACTTAACTCTTAACAAGTAGTCTTGTAGCTTAGTGGGTTTTTCTTCCTTAAACAAGCTTGACATCCATAGTACAAATCCTAGGTTCAGCATTTTTTAAAAGAATTTAAATTCTGTATTTTTATTATGATGAAATTTTGAATATTTCGCTGGGGACCGAAATTTTTCTTCACTCCGAAATTCAAATCCCTGCTCGCACATATACCTATATATGTGCACATTTTTTTAGAGAGATATAAGCACCTTTTCACTGTACACGCATAACGCCACTGGAAAAATGCGGAGCAGGAATAAAATTATTTGTAACAGGACATTAAAAAAAAAGTTGAAGGATAAGCTCAACGCTTGGTTTCCCGAACCAGACGGGCAGCAGGCGTCTTCCACGTGGCGGCATGCATGGTCTCCCATTGGTCTCGCCAAACCGGCGGATTCGAAACAGCCTCGGATCCATCCGTCCGGAATTCCAAGCGGGCGCGCCCGAGAGCAACCTTCCTTCCTTTTTTACTTCGCCCCTCGGTTTCGGGGCTTTCTATCCACGCCGAATTAATCACGATTCACGAAATGAAGATGGAGTTCTCCGGCCTATTTTTTTAACCGGGTGCAAAGAAGGCGCACGCAACTCACTTTCTAATTTCCAACTCTTAAACTAAAACGCACACACACGTGTGCGGCCTAACACACATTAGAAACAACGACTGTCATAAGGGACAGCAATTAGATATTAAAGCACACGTGTGTGCGTACCTCTATGATTCTAAAAAAATCCTATAAAAATACGACACACAGAGTTAAACCTGAGATTTAAACTCTGGTGGATAGCGCTGCCACTGCAGGCTCTACCAATAGTCCAAGGCCTTGTTCGCAATTCTCCAGTCTACTTGATCGGTGGTGGCAGAGGTTTCCTCTTTTTTTGTTTACTTAGAATTTTTTAACATTAGATTCAATCTAACCTGTTATAATGTGACCCTACTATAAGGTGTAAGTATTTTTTTTCTTATTTATGTGGGATTTCTTTAACGGTTTTGCTTCGCTATAGTTGCCCGCAATCGCATTGTCCATGAAGGCGAATTTCAATGGCTTGTGATGTTCTGCCGAGCGCGAGGCCGTGAGCCGCCGCTATCGCCGCGCTGGTGCTGCTGCATGCATGCACATAGACGTAGTGTTGTGCGGCGCTTTCACTTTTGTTTTGCTGAGTTTTTTTTTAAAATTCAAAAATGTATTTTAATTGAATATATCGGTTGGTGATGAGATGTACAAACATTTATGATAAATCGCATTTGAGTATGATGATTTTCTTATATAGTCTAGTTTTTTTAACTTTGTTTGTATTGCTTTTTCAGTATCTTTTATATGTGAAATTATATATATTTGGACTGAAAAAACCTCCTGCGCAAAACTTGAAACTTGAAACGCAGGCGTCTGTATTTTAGTCGGTCCCCTTCTTTAAATAATAATAGATCCAATCTAATCCATTATAATTTATTCCACTATAATAGGTTATGGAGCTTTTTTTATTTTTTCCTGATTTATGTAGAAATTTTTTCTTAATGTGTTAGCTCCTTTCGCCCTTGATTTATACATATAATATATTTTTATATAATTTTAAAAACCGATCTACTTCTTTTATATTATATCTAAGAGCTTTCGGAGATGCCTACAATAGATAAAAGTTAGATTTTGAAAGACAAATTGTTTAGCTTTTCAATTGATTAAGACTTAAATCAATAAGTTTACCCTTAAGCCACTACCAGGGAAAGGAGCTATACAAGCGCTTGTAATGGTGTCTAAAAAGGCAAATAATATTGGAGGATGTAGAATTTAAATCTAAGATCTCATGACTCACACCTCATCAAGCTAGCCAACCCACCCACACATAACATCTGATGAGATAGGGAGAGCTTTCCTTTTATCTATTCGAAAAAGAATCCTCTAAAAACGGTTGGGGCTATTAAACCGCTTATAAAGACCAAGCATCCTAAGCGGTTTGTGTGTCCAATCGCTTCCAGAGATCTAGCAGCGGTTGGGGGACACAAACCGCTTAGGATGCTTGAATTTTAGAAGAGGTTTATGGCCCAACCGCTTATAGAGGTCCACTTCTTGCTTGGGGCTAGTTTGAGGCTATTAAACCGTTTGTAAAAGTCTATTCCTTTTTTTCCAATCGCTTAGGAAAGTCAGCTCCCTATTAGTCAGCTGAAACGAACATGCTATCATCCTGTTGAAGATTTAACACATGCGATAAATCCTAGGCTCGCGTGCCATTGGGTGGCTCTCTAATTAACTCTAGCCAGGAACTAATTAAGCTGAAACGAACCGCGTACGACTACTAGCTACAGGGTCGTCTTCTTCGTTGCGCTGAAAGCCTGAAACGAAGGCACAACCGCACAGCCATGGATGGCTCGGGTGGAGGACGGCGCCGGCAGGAGAGGTCACGGTTGGACGATCCAACCACCATGATCGCTTCTCCACGACCCAGCTAGCGCAGTGCGCACCCAACGGCAGCAGAGGCGTCGGAGGAGACTAGTCACTAGGCGGTAAATGGAGCTCATTCAATGGCCTCGTCGCCAAGCAGGTGAGCGGCGCAGCACATGATGATGAGCGGAGCGGATCCAAATCCGAGCGGAGCGGAGTAATGGCAGTGGCAGGAACGTCAAGACGCCAGTGACAGACGGCGCGCCGTCGCGTCGCGTGCAGCCGATGCGCCGCTTCCTTGTCGCAGTCGCGTCGCGTCTACCGCCTACGAAAGAGCTGTGATATCTCCGGTCTTGGAAGTTCAAAACACTATAAAAGATATTTTAATTTTTTATGCATGAAAAACAAATAAAAAGTTTTTTCATAAATACGTAGGATTTTCACTACCGTACTTACTAATAAAACCTAAATAATTAGTGGGAAAAACAGGCTCCTACCCGAAAAAACCAATTGTAGACGTCTGTTTTTTGAGCAAAAGGGGTAACTTGATGCCATTGTTTGCCTTAACAAATGTTGGCAATATTGACATAAATTATCTGTGTTTTGGTTTGCTACTCTGGTAATCAGCGATTCAACGTGCTCTCCCTGCATGGCTACGCCAAACTTTGGTCGAAACGTTCATCGCGAAAATCATTAAGCAAGTGCTTAATTAGAGCATGTACAATGCTCCACCCCAGCTGTCTGTAAGCTGTCTATAAGAGATGCCACGTCATATTTTTGCTGACATGTACAGGAGTTAAAGAAGAGAGAGGCTGCAGCCGGCGCTTAGCCAAGCGACGGCGCTAAGCCGGCTGCAGGCCGCAGCAACGCACAGCGCGTAGGAGCACACAGCATGCAGCCCAGCATGCAACCAATGAGAATGCAGCACGCAGCTAGTAGCATGCTCATTTTATTTTGTTTTGCTATATCTTTTGAATAGTAACTCTGATTAACGAACCGATTTAAAAAATGGGTTTTTTATATTTTTCCAAACAAAACTAGATCATACTTGACATATAAATTTAAAAAATTAAATTTTTTATTTTTGAATTTTTGATAATCTATTGTTTGTTTTTATTTTTTCTTTATGTAAACATTAAATATCTATGTAGACAGTTTATAGACAACCCATTGTATAAGTAGTCTTTTGTATTATCTCTAGATGACATGGCAATGGTTAGAGACAGCAGCTGTCTCAACCATTATACATGCTCTTAGCAATCGTATCTTAAATCAAATCTTTAAAACCATCCGTAAGAAAAGCTAGTTGTAACATACGGTGTGTAGAAGTACAATGTCCGCGAAAACAAAACGTTGGTGCGGTCAGATTTGTAAAGAAAGTGGCATTTTGTTGGCACGGCTGCCGAGGCAGATCGCTGTAGGGCGGACAAGAAAGGACGTGCATGTATGCATGCTTGGCCTGTGTCAAAGTCTGCTCCACGCCACCGCTAGCTGTCCATGGCAGGCTTGGCCGCGGAACGAGATAAAGGCCTTGTTTGTTTCAGATTAACGTAGCGTTTCGTTTTACTGTAACAAATTTATGATCCTCTCAAGATACGTCTAAACGAGTTCAAAAAATTATGAAAAAAATGTTTGACAAACTTTAAGAAGTACTATTTAAAACGCCATAAGAATGACTACAAAACATTACATAATTTGGCTTATACAAAAATAACAAATTTTCATTTAATTTAATTTAATTTAATTTAATTTAATCTAAAACAAACAAGGCCTAGTGTAATAAAGTCCTGTTTGGAAGTGGAGTTTTTTAAAACCATGATTTTTTTGCTATGATCATGAAAAACCATGGTTTTGAAAACCATTGTTTACTAGCACAAGTTAGAAAAATTTGGTGTGGAGTAGAGTTTACAAAACTCCAAAAAAACTATGGTTTTATCAAAACCATGGTTTTCAAAACAGAGTTTTTGGGGTTGCTTCCAAACATCTCATGGTCTCAGAAACCATAGTTTTTGAGAAAACCATGGTTTTACATAGAAACTACAAAATAACTGCACTTCCAAACAGGGCCTAAATTTCTTAATTGATAAGCATCCCCAAGTTCATATAAATACTCTCTCCGTTTCAATATATAGGACGCATAACGTTTTTTAAGTTGTCCTATAATATAAGACGTCTTTCTATTATTTTTTTAGGAAAAACGAGCAACTAACTTATAGTTAAGCTATTCACACTATAAAGTGCTTTAGCTATTAAAGCTATTAATTAAGTGCACGGAAAGGAGATGCATGCTTCGAGTAATGAGATAATTAAAGATGATTTACTCTTTTAAACACCATTTGTTGGTCTTAATAAAAAATTTTATACGTCTTATATTTTGGGACGGAGGGAGTAGTGTTTTAGGGGGTGGGATAAAGGGGCTGTTAGGATGCTAAGAGTTATAAAGTGTAATTTTTTATAAAAACATTGATAGAGTGTGAAGTGAATAGTATTGTATAGTGTGTATTTAAATCAATATGTGGAGGTGCTCTGAAAAATATATTCCTTTAAAATTTTTTTGATATTCACATGGTTTTCAAAATACAATTTTAATTATAAACACTTTTAAAAATTTATTTACAATGTATAAAAAATTAATATATTATGAATTTTTTCCAAAACAAATCTACCTATATAAATTTTATGTTCTCAATCTAAATAGTTTTAAATTTCTCTATAGATAAAGTTTTAAATTTTTGATATATAACAAATTTTAAACGATTACTATCTAATAACAGAAAAGGTATACATAACCATTTTAGGTTGTGTGGTGCTAGCTATATTGTACCTACCTCATGGTCAATTGGTCAACCCTCCACACATACCTACATGCACAACACAAAAAGGTCCCTATCCTTTGTGGGATAGGATTTAACGCGACAAGCTATGTTGAATCCCATTCGACGTGAGGAGCGTCTGCAGTGACCCTAATTTAGGATATATTCACTTTGTTTAGTATTCATCTATATTTTCTTTGTTATAGTATTAAAACGTTATAACTTATGATCCATTAGAATTGTCTTTAGGGCATCATCAATCCGAACCTAACTTATATATGGCAACGTATTTAGTGCTAATACCCATTATGTGTTAACGTGCTAACATTATATCCGGGTCATCAGATCTATAAGGATCGGTTAGTTCTGGAGAGGTGAAAACCTCACTTCTCACTTAAACACTTTCACAAAAAAACCCTTGATTTTCTAAGTGGGAAAGGGGTTTCCACCTCTTCAGATCTAAGCTGCTCCTCGTGTATCTGATGGCACAAATATGATATCCACATGTCAGCATCCAATGGGCATGTGCGCTAGATATGTTACCAACTTATATTAGCATAGCATTATTCAGTCACTATCTAGCTAGCCACATTTTTATCTGTTCTATTCTATTTGCTACGATGCCAGATCGATTTAACTTAGCTTTCCATTGGTAATGCTCTTATTGTATGAGCTCCTATTCCCGAGAGGTCGTCGCCGTCCCATGTTACTCATCAATGCTCTTTGCCTCCCTCTTTCTCTTGACTCCGATGACCTTGCTGAAGGTGGGAGGGTGAGGGAACCCCTTTTTTTTGTTGGCCTGATATTTTCTGTTTAGATCTGATTTTCAAGAGTTAGGGCTTGCTTACTGTTTCACTTTCAATGGCAGTACATGAAGTCATATTAATAATTTCAATTTCTTGGACTGTCAAGTGTAGTGATTGGTCTTAAGAAGGTAGTGTTGGTGTCCTTGGTCCCCTATATCTTTGTGGACTACTAGGATTTTGCACTATCTATGATGGGAGATTTATTTCGAATTAGGGCTAATTCTATCTTCATATGCTTTGAAAACCGAAGACCATGGTGGTTATCTTTGTGTTCCTGCTAAGCACGAAGAGATAGACCTATGTCATAAAATTAATATGAGAATAACGAGGAGAAACTGTATATATGTGTGTCTGATCATACACACAACAATTCTTGGACTTCGAGTAAACCAACCTGTAAAAAAACTTTTAAGGCGTCCACGGTAATTTTTTAAAATTTAAAACTACATTTTTTAGATCGGAAACACTTGTGTTCGGCCGTCCGGCCGTCTGAACGTGCGCAAGGCAGTGGGCCTTTAGCCCAAGGCGGACCCATGCATGCGAGCTCACGGGAAAATCAGCATGCGCAGGGCAATAAAAAACGATGATGCAAGCTGACGTCAGCAGATTCCGTTTTTTTATTCTTCTTTTGGCGACCATAATTTTTGACTGCATGCTCTAATCCAAAAACCGTTTGCACCAACGTGTTCCTCGTATTTTTACGAACAAAACAAGATGTTGTTGCCATATAAATCTTCAAACTTACCTGACGAAACTTGGGGTTTGCCTACTGAAACTTGGGTTTCGCCTACTAAAACTTGGATTTTCATATTCGTAAAACTCGCCGAACTGCCAAGTTTTATCAGGTTTAATGCAAGTTTCATAAAGTTTTAACAAGTTTCATTCAAGTTTCTTCAAGTTTCATCAGGCCAATCCAAGTTTCATCAAGTTTCAGTAGATTTCATCCAAGTTTCATCAGGTTACATCGAAGTTTCATCAGATGAAAGCACACGGCCAAGTTTCATCAACACACGAACAAATTTCGCTAGTATAGATGTAAGTTTCATAAGTTTCTTCTCCTAGTTTCACATAAAAAAATTTGAAAAAGTGAAAAAATTAAAAAGTATTTAAATTGGGTTGCTCTCGATTTTAGAAGAATTATGAAATTTATTCCACGCATTTTGAACACTGTTTGAATTTTATACAAAAATCAGAAGTTTAATTGGAAATTTGATCTAACGCACTGCTTTATCTAGTCGCTGGAACGCTGGGAGGTGGGCGCACGGCTTCGCGTTGGATTGACGCGGTGACATTCATCCGACGGCGTAGACAGGTCCGGACGGAGCGCCACGTCCGACGCCTGGCGCTCGTCTTTTTAGATCCGTTTCACAATAAACTTTTTGTTACCGCTGCCATGCCCATATACGGATTTCGCGAAATCTGCATTTTATACAATTTTGTAAACCTTGATCCGCTGATCAGGGGCCTGCGCGACCACGGTCAAGATGTCCCACGACTTTCCATCCTCCGGGCCCCCACGTCCCGCTGATCCCGCGAGACGGGTGGAATCTCAAACGGCAACGAATCAATCCGTCCGGAATCCCAGCGGACGCGGGTGGAATCCCGACGCCACGGAAGCGATAGGGCTCGACGATCCCCCAGGATAGCCTTCCCTTCCGTTTGGGTCGCCTCTCTGATTCGCGTCCTGCTTCCTCCTCCCAATATAAAACCGCCGCGACGCCCGCTGTTTTTACCCCCTTGGTTTCCTCTCTCCTCTTTTTTCGCACCGCTTCCTTCTCCCCCTCCCCCCTCCCTCTCCCTTCTCTCCCTCTCCTCGTAGTTGCTACCTTCTCCGCCGAAACCGTGGCCGGGGCACTAGGCAACGTCGTCTTCTTCGTCTTCGCAACCGCCCGAGTTCGTCGAGATGTTGTTCTTGGCTTCTTGGCGGTTCTTGAGTCTCGACGAGTTGGATCTTCTTCTCGGGGGCTGTGATTGAAGGTATGCACTTCTTCTCAATCCTCATCTATGTTGGCCTCACTTTGACAAGCAAGCGATCAATCTTGTTGAGATCTCTGCTTCAGTAGCGTGTGCCACTGTTGCTCTTGTTGTGTGTCTGCTTGCTTGTGCTATGCTTCGTGGTGCTGGACAGTGCATACATGGTTGCTTCAGTCTACTCCGTTTCGGGCCAGCGGATGGTTGGTTTCTCCCTGGGAACCGGCCCTGACGAGCGCTATTATGATTAATTACTGATCATACACTGTGCCAATCAGATTCAGAGCGAGAGGATATAGATCTTTTAAATACGAAAAAAATACGAGTATACAATGACGGTTAATGAGAGAAGGCAAAGCAAAGGCAAGGCGATTGGTACAGTGTTGTGTGTGTGTGTGTGTGAGAGAGAGAGAGAGAGAGAGAGAGAGAGATTGGTATGGCGCATGTTGCCCAGATGGCGCATGGGCTTTCCCTGCCTGCCCTGACGTTGCTGGCAGATGGCTATATGCTGCTCCAATGCTTTGTTTTCCACGTATATCGTGCAGCCTTCTGCCATTGGTGTGTTCATTTCTCGTGGAGCACTGCGATATACTCTGCATATGCCCAATGGTACACTGCCTCAGCGTCGTGTATCGTGGTTCATGCTACATCTCTCCCCGTGCTACTCTCAAGAGTTCAATGGGTTGCACGGTGCTAGTTGTCTTAGATGCACGGTGCTGGTTATCTGCCATTAATTGGTTGGATTGCTTTATTTTGTTCATCCCAGTGGCTTCAACGGTTAAGTGTAGCAGAGATGTATATGTTATGATGTATTTATGGTCATACAAATATGGATCGAGATTGCAATGAAGGTAATGAAGTTATAAGTGATAGTGTTGGGGTGACTCCAAAATTGAATAAGCTTGACCAACATCGGTTAGGATGGTTCAGACACATTCAACGAATGTCTCAAGAAGCATAGGTGCATTCAACGAATGTCTCAAGAAGCATCGGTGCATAGTAAAATCTTTAGACACATTAACAATGTAAGGAAAGATTGAGGCCAACTTAACCTTACACAAGAGACCTTAATAAGGAGAAATTTGAAAGATTGGAACATATCCCTAGGTGCGTATGACAATAAGCAATCCACATGATTGAATCATGACATAGTCACTTTTTTGGCACGTTTTTTTTAAAAAAGAATTGGTGATTTTTATTGGGCTTCAATTCTAGCTTACCCTAACTTGTTTGGGATCTAAGGCTGTCTTCAACAAGCTCCCCTAAAGAGCCCCTACCAAAAAATGGGGGACGAATTCTTTCCTTATGTGCTCCAACAACATTCTCTATATATAGGGATTCTCTTCATCCCCTTATATATAGGGATTCTCTCTCCATCCTCTATGCAATTCTTTATATAGGAGATGCTGTTGAAAATGATAAAAATATAGGGGGAGATTTTTTTTACAGAAAACCTGTATATGAGGCTATAGGGGGCTAAATTTACGGATCACTGTTGGAGTTAGCCTGTATATGCTTTACTGTTTTTATTGTTGTTGTCGGTTAGACCTGCTGATGATTAGCTCGGTTTGACGTACCCGATCCGGCCTGACGTACCCAACCGGCTCGACCATTGGACCGCGTCGGGTTGGACCACGATTTGAAGCTCGACCTTCAGGTTAGGTTCGAGCTCAAAAAAAATGCAAAATTAGTCGTGCAAGTTTGGATTTTTGGGTTTCGGGTCAGGTTTGGACTTGGATTTGTGACCCATTTCATCGGGTCGAGCTCGGACTGGTTAATTTTTTGTTTGGTTTTGGAAAACTTGACCTAAACTCGCCTGAACTTGACAAATGATTAGGTCTATTGCTAGTGGCTTAATAAAGTAGTATGCTATTTTTGGGCACTAGGAATTAGCCTAAGGTCACTTGATGTCATCATCGATGCTTTGAGGCAATCCATTAAAGAGGATTACATTTGTTGGGGGGTAAGCAAATTAAGCCCGTATAATAGTTGATGGATGTTCATTGGAGTCGAAGCAAGGATTAATATTGTTCCTATTTGGAATTTCTAAACTTTGATTGAATGGTTGAATGTTGGCAATTGAGATCTTCAAGATTGAGTCATTTAGTTAATAAAATGGGTGGTGCTGCAACAATTTCGAAAAGGCTATGTTTAAAGTGGCTGCTATTAATGATTCAATGAAATACCTTGTCTAATTTCTTGAGAATTTTACTAAAATCATGTATCATGTATAGCTTAGGTAATTTTCCCTGGTATTGGAAAAAATAAAGTGGATAGGTAGAAATTTTGCAGTAGCCATGAAATTATATGGATAGAAAATGTGTGTAGGGCATTGAATTACTCTGGGATATGATCAGCTTGGGGTTTGTAAAATATTTTTCACAGTTGTCTTTGCCAGCTAGTACATTCTTTTGAAGTAATAATGCATAATAAAAAAATTTGGTGTCGACGACATAAAATTATACTGGACATGATCAGACTGAGGATTCCAAAAAAATTATAGTAGAGGGGCATATCATCGTCGATCATTACATTCTTTTGAAGTAGCGATACGCCCTATCATACTTTTGTGCAAGAAAAGATTGAGAAGGGAAATACCATGAGGTAAATACATGGGCCTACATGCTGGCTACCTGCGGATGATAAAAAGGCAATTATGTATGTTTTTCTTGTGTTATTATATGCAGAATAGTGAACAAGTGAGAAAATGTGTCATTTGACTATTTATTCTACAGATAATTGTTACATTCTCTTTGTAGATTTTGCTTGATGCACTTTGTTTTTTGTGGTTGTATTTTGATACCAATCTAAAGAATTTGACTACCCAAGTCATTCAAAGGCAGATGAATACTCAACAACCTACTGGTCCTCCATTTGCTTTGTAACCAAGCCTTCTGTCAATGAAGAAATCAAGATATAGGTATAGTTCTCCCCTCATGGTGAAATCCTACAAAGATTTCCAAAGAACCCAACAATATATGCGAGGACCTATTAAGCAAAATAGCCAAGACAATAGATCAAACTCTTCAAATAATCCAAAGCTAGTTATGCCCCTGAGACCTAAGGATGCGTTGCTTTCAAAAAAATTGGGGAGACCTGCTTCAAGAGGGTCAAAGAATGACCTAAATGCTTCACGACGATTTTTGAAGAATGAATCTCGGTCCTTATTGGCAAAGGAAGGAGTGGGCCACAACTCAAGCAATACTAGAAGATCAAATCTACATCCAAACCGCTTGAACCAAATAGCGGGGTTAGTTCATGATGTCGATGCACCAAATCAATTCAATAACAAAGGGCAAGGCAATCTTGGTAGAGAAGCTCCAAATCAATCCAACCTCTCAACGACAAAGGATCTCCTTGTTTCAAATAAAGAACCTTTGAGTGACAAGAAACACCCCGTTGATGTTGCAAGTGGCAATGACAAGGAGATGGAAGGCCATACGAGTGTAGCATCTTCGGAGGGAGTCATGAGTGAAGTGCATTCTATGTATGAAGATGAAGATCATCGTAAGCATAAGGACTTGAAGGCCAAGGAAGCTCCAAATTCTAGCTTTGCAATGAAAGGTAGCAAAGTCATGCATGATCCCCAGAGCAAATCAGGGATTAATGATGATGTTTTAAGCCATCCAAGGGATGTGGCGTCATGTAAGGATGATAACATGAAGTGGAACGGAGACCCATCAGGTGGATGTCTTGATGGTGAAGATCGAAATCCTATGTTTGCCAAGGGCGGTAGTGTTAGTGATGTTGAGTTCAAGAGAGGGAAGACAGAACAATTGGTAGAAGAACAACTTATGGTGCATGTTGATGAATGTGAAGAAATTGAAAATTCTAGACCGACAAATAAACGAAGAAGATTAAAAAAGGATCATCATCCTAAAGCATCTCCAACATTTGTTTTGGGATCTACCAACCAAAAATTCTATACTTACTCTCAGCCTATTGATGAACCTATTTGGAGGTATGCGTTTGGTGGTCAATACTGGGGTAGGAATAATTCCGTTTTGCACCCTTGAACTATTATTAAAGTCCACTTAACCCTCGACCATATTATTGTTTATGTAGTACCCTCAACCATTAAAATCGGAGCAAATAACCCCTTAATTGGTTTTATAGGTGGTTTTGTCATTTTATATTTGAATAAGTTTATTTTACCCTCTAAAATTATTGAAAAAACTTCAATGAACCCCCTAACCTACAAAAAAATATTTTAAAGTTACAATAAGGTATATCCATTTTAAAATTTTAACATCAATAAATCTAGGAAAAAGTACTTAACGCTCTCAACTATGATAGTGCGGACGCTTGACCTCTTGGTTTGGGAAATCAGGTAACTACACCCCACAAGTACGTCAAGCAGTGTGAATACCCCCTGCTAGCAGCCTTGAGGGCGGTTTACCGTGGCATTCTAGGTGGTGGAGCGTTCTTTCCACAGGCTAAACAAGTGACAATTTTTTTCTAGAAAAAATATGTAAACATTGGTCCCACTTGTTAGTTCTTATCCACTTTTATTTTCTCTATCCTCTCTCCCCTGTCTTCTCTCATCCTCAACCTCACGAGCTTGCTCGCCAGCCATCGTCGCCCCGTCTGCTGCGCTGTCATTGCCTCCATCTTATCGGTCGCTGTCGCCTCTGTCTTGGCGGAGGGAGAAGGCGCGACGGTTGGGCTCGGTTTTGGGGAGGCCGCCACCTTTTTTCTTTCCAAGTAGCCGCTTCCTCCTGATAGTCTCCTGATAGTCTCCTATCGGACCGTTCCCTTCTCCTCTCCCTTCGAGTCGTCGTTGCGATTTGCCACCTTCCAAGGTTGTTGGTGTAACCTCCCCATAGGGTTGCCTGCCGCATCCTCCCATTGGGCTACCGTGTTGCTCGCCTTGTTCTCCTGTGCTCGATGTTGGCTCTTTCAGCACGCCTGTGTGTGGGGAGGGAAGGTTGTGGGTGAAGGGAGATGTAGGGGAGAGAGAGGAAGATAGACAGAGAGACCAACATGTGAGGCTATGTACAAGAAATATTGTTTAGAAAAAAAATGCCATGTTTATCTCCATGTATGCTACCTTGGTGACAAAACCGCTCTCGAAACTGCCTGGTGGCATTTGCATCATTTGACGTACTTGTGGGGAGTAGATACCTGGATTTCTAGGCTATCGGTCAAACCTCCGCACCATCATAATTGATAGGGTAAAATAGACTTTTTTCATAAATCTATATTGGGTGTTTACATGAAAATATAACCATTCTAAAATATATTACATTTGATTAAAAATTATTTATAAAAATATAGTTACTATAAAAATATTCTATTTTTTAAAAGCAATAGCTGAAAATGTCCACTAAAAAATATTTTCTTTAAGAACATCTATTTTCTATATATATTTTTAAAAAAATTAATTTTTTATAATATTACTTTGTTGCCTAGGTGGTTTATTAGACATTTTCAGTTATTTGGGGGGTAAAATAGACTTTTAAAAGTAGAAATGTCAAAACCACCATAACGATACCACCATGAGGGTTTATTTGCTTTGGTTTTTATAGGCCTTGTTTTTTTCAGTGTTGAGTAAAGTTGAGTTTTACTGTAGCAAAAGTCGAGAGTCTCCCAAAAAGGGTCTAAAGAGGTTGAAAAAATAATTTAAAAATATTTTAAAGATTTTTTGATACAAACACTAAAAGTCTTGAAAAAATCGTTACAAATTATTACAATATATAGGCTATATAAAATTAACAAATTTTGTTACAGTAAAATTCGACTCAACTTTACGCTGAAAAGAATAAGGCCATAGTCGAGGGGGTTAAATGAACAGTTTTATAGTTTAAAGTGTTAAATGGACTTTGGTTATTTCAAGGTGTAAAATGGACATATCGAGGTATGCTTGTATATTTCTACTCTTTGCATGCTAATCTTTTTGCTTATGTCAGCAGTGGTATCTTTGAGGTTGACAGCAAATATTATGTATCTCTGACTGCACACGTCTCAACCAAATCATGCAAGAAAGTGTGGACATTGTCAAAATCATTGTTGCCAGTGGTTAAACTGGCAAAGATTTCAAGGTTGGAGGTCTGGCCTGAGAGCTGGAAAGCACCAATACCCACCGATGACAACATTGGCTTGTACTTTTTCCCTCATGAAATGAGGTGTCCTCCTTAACCGTACCTTATTACGCATCGCCTCTATTTTCTGCTCCATGTGAAATCAAATGGCTAATGTTTTTGTTTCTATCCCTAGGCCTGATGAAAACCTCGACCAACTAGTCAAGGAAATCACGGAGAATGAAATAGTATTACGAGCTTTGATTGGTGAAGCTGAGATGCTGATATTCCCTTCTATTCTACTGCCCAAACGATATCAAAGTTTGTGTTCTGTTTCCTTTCTGTATATGCTATCTTCTTTTGATAGACAATGTATATAATTGTGCATCTGATCTCTATATACTCAATCAAGCTGTTTTATGTTCAAGTAATAGCTAGAAAGCTAATGATCGTATGCTTTTAAGAAGTTATCTAATTTGTTCTAATCGGTATTTCTTTTTACCCCTTTCTTTATTCTACAATGTCACTCATCATATACCATTCTGTTTTCAGCCTTTCGAATGAAACACTACCTGTGGGGGTTGTTCAAGCGCAGAAATGATATGGTCACCGGCGCAGGTTTTTCTGCTCAAGATGCGGAGATGGAAGAACAGCACGGCTCACACCAGCAAGATGAGGTACAGTGTGGAGAGTCAGATGATGAACCTCTAACGAAGCGTTCCATGCGATTGAAAAAGCAGCAGCGGTTATTGGTTACCGGTGAGGGTGTAGATCAGCAAGGTGCGGTACGATGTGAAGACTCGGATGTTGCACCTCTGACGAAGCGTGCAGCACGATTGAAAAACCAGCGGTCATTGGTTACTGGCGAAGGCGTAGGTCAGCAAGATGAGGTACGACGTGAAGACTCAGACGATGAACCTCTGATGAAGCGCATCACGCGATTGAAAAAGCAGCGCGCCGCCCAAACTATCACCCAGCAAGGTGAAGCAGGCCATGTTCCACTGCAGAACGCTGAACCTAGTCTTGCTGATGCTGCAGCTCCAACCATTCCTGCCGCCACCTCAGGCCATGGACAGACACACGCCGGCATTGTTGCACCTGCAGGCACGATGCTGGCTCTTATAGTCGAACAAACTCCGACCATCGCACAGCATATTGAAGAGATAAAACGTAAAGGTGCGGTGCTATTTGCGATGCAGGGGGAGGCTATTGGATCAGGTTTTCGCCTGGCGACTGCAGCGCAGAAGTACAGGGGCCGATGAAGAAGCTATGAGGGTTGCCATGGTGATCCTTGCTGGACTTGGGGTTATTGGTTAAGCAAGCTAGTCTCATGTTTTGGGCTGGATCTTTGGTGCATGTTTGAAGGACGCCTTCTCATGAGGTTCAGGTTTGTGTATCCCTGGCAGTGTTCTAGTTAATTAGGTGAAGTAATCGCTTGTTATGTCTCGCAGTTATGTGGACCTATTTAGTTCTGCGAAAAATGTATGCAAGTATCAACTCGCGTCAGTACATGCCCTTCACCACGTTCGTTCATCTCATTTTTGTTTGCGTTCTATCCTCTTTGATTACTCCTCTCTGCTTTATTATTCGACTCTGCTGCTCGTACGTACGACGTATTATGGGATATGATAGGGTAGCGTCCCAACTTTACCGATTAATCCCCAAAATTTTGCTTGGAAGGATTTAGAGGATCATATGAACATACCCTAAGAAGTGCTAAGCAGTATATGTGGATCCATGTATGTCTGTAAGTTGCAGGCAGCCACCGGATGTGATTCAATATTCATGCACCTTTACAAAAACACCCCTGCCAAGTTTTAAAAAACAATTAGGTCCTTCCCTCTTCTCTCGTCCATCCCGTCAAAGCTGACCGCTCCTGTGGCCGCGCTAGCGAGCATCGCCTAGGCAGCCAGCAACCACGTCAGCCGTGACTGCGGCGGTGACCATGTCGGCGCACGTCTGAGCTGTCACACCAGCCACATGTTCAAAGGGGTTAAGAACATGCGTCTTAATTAGCAAAGCAGGGCAAGTCGAAGAGATCCTGAAATGTCAAACTCAAAAGTATCTAAAACTTGACTCGCAGGATCTCTCGTTAAAAATTTTCTTTACAGTCATCCCCTAATCGCATCCTTAAAATTTTACCCACTAATAGAGAGCTAGCTTCTCAAGATCACGGCGAGAACCATTTTAAGGGACACTCATCCATCCCCTAAATATGGGGTTTTGATCCTCATTTTTAGGAGATATGATAGGGTTTCTCTTAGCATCCCAATTTCGCCGATTAATCCCCTAATGTCGCTTATAGAAGGGTTTAGAGGATCTTTTGGCCTTGCCTTATGACCTTGTTTTGTAGGTGCGAGCAGTTTTTCACGTAGTATATATGGCTCCATATGTGTTTGCGACCACCGGATATAGTCCAATATCCATGCTCACTCTCATCCATTCCTCACATGCTCTTTTGCAAAAAAAAAACACACCCCTAAATCGTTTTAAAAAACAATTGGGTCCTTTCTCTTCTTCCCCTTCACTCTTATTCATCCTATCAAAGCTAACCATTGCCTACGGACACAGTCATCAACAACCACTGCTTAAACAACACATGACTACGTCGTTGCATGCTTGAGTTGTCACGCCAGCCATATGGGCTTGGCGTTGGCAGTCTGGCACGCCATAACAATTAGCGCTACGGTTCTAGCGCGTAGCTCAAGCAATTGTTGTCAAGGGTGCGACAATGGATGATAGTTGGCTCGGTTGAGATGGATGTGAGGAGTAGAATGGAGGAAGAAGGATCTGATTGTTTAAAAATAAAAAATGCGGAGGCATTGAATGAGTGAGGCTAAACACAAATCTTAGAGAACATCCGGTGGTCGTGGATGTACACTGAGTTGCATGTGCATATGGGAATGAGTGTTATTATCGAGCCATGAACCTGTGTTGGTTGTGTTGGTTATTTGAACCAACATAGATGCTTGCCCCCATCTGTGTCACATGTGATAATCGACACATATACTGGCTATAAATCGACACAGATATAATTTTGTGCACCGGTGGCTGGATGCAAAATTTTCCCCACCCTTCAGTTCTCTAATACCGGTTATTTGAACCAACATAGATGCTTGCCCCCATCTGTGTCACATAGTAACCGACACAGATACCGGTTATAAATCGACTCAGATACAATTTTATGCACTGGTGGCTGGATGCAAAATCCCCCCCCCCCCCTCAGTTCTCTAATATTTGCGCAAATAACCAAAGGGCTAATGCAAAAGTTAGGTTGCATGTAGCAGTCGGAGCTTATGCATGCTGTTTAATTTGTCAAGTGTGTACAATGATTTTTGTAAACAATGAAAACCGACGTTGCTCGCGATCAATCTTGTGTGCGTCGGTTTGACCGCCGATGTCCCGGCAAGTGTTCATATACTGGCCATACGAAGATTCTCAAATAGCCAATGCAATTTCCAGAGCCATTGGGGGGTTCTGTTATGACATTCATGCACTCCAACCCAACTAATTAATTCTGTTTGGTGGCTACATCCATCCTTGTAGGTGGCAGAGACTAAAATTTTATCTATAAAAATATAAAGATATATGTTCATCAAATACTACAGACTAGTATGTACATAGTAGCAACCTTTGCTCTCTTTTTTCCCTCACTCCTCAGATTCCTCCTCTGCATGAGTAAGCTTTGCTCTCTTTTTTCCCCCCTCTGGTCAGATTCCTTCCCTGCATGAGTTTGTTGGACTTAATTGGACCTCACACAGCGGTGCATATTGTTTAACGCGGTGTGCCAAGATATTTCAATGCCAATATGGCATTGTACTCTAGGTCTAGGCCGTGCCGTGCAAATGTGCAATGCACGAGAACCATCTGAACACTGGGACTGGAGAAATGTGTGCTGTGTGCTGCACCAAGGTTCAGTTCTGCGTCAATATAATTGGCCTCCACTCAATTGTAGTTAAATTCTCTGAACAGAGTTTGCTAAAAAAAACTCTCTGAACAGATGTTTCTTCGATCCTGCCCCTTTTTATCTTCTGTTCATACGGCCAGCATGTGCCGATCCATCGGCTCAGATTCAATATGTTTGACTCAGACTTATCAATTTTATTTCAACGCTCGACTGTGTCGTGCTTATGTCATCATTTTCACTTTGATACTAAACTACATCGTGCCCTGCATTACAATGGAAGTCATATAGAGGTAATTTAAGTGACAGGAGTATACAGTTGGTAATTTTAGTGATGAGAGCATGTGGTGTGTAATTCTAGTAGGATGGCAAATGGCATGTAATTTTAGTGATGGTGGAATGAGGTTTTATTAGATGGTGGATAATGTTAGCAAACATGAGTACACGACCATTGACCACCAATCACTTATTTTTTAAATTGTTGGTGAATGTGGTACATACATGTATGCATGTTGTAGGAATGGAGAAGGGTCCTTCGACCCTTAGGGTTGATAGGGATAGGAGTTGTTAGCTAAGTATCTATGACCTGCTCCGTTTTATGACCTTGTTAAGTGAGTAGGGGGAGGGCAAGATGAAAAAGTGAATACCCATCTTGCCCCTATATAATTAGCCTTGGCTTCTTCCTGAATGCTTCTGGCTCCTCCTCCTCCTCCTCTTCTTCTTGTTGGTCACAATCATGGCCATGACCATGTGGTGCCTTCCTTTCTGTTGTTCCATACACAGTTGTGACAACAATACATGCATTTAGATTGAATGTTATTTTCATTCTAAGCAATGAAATCATGTTACTCTTTTTTTTATATAAAAAAGACCATGTTGTCATAGGTTAAATGGAAGTAAATGATTTTTACGACCATTAAACCTCGATCCAACCCTCATTATCTAACCAAATAATAACCCTAGTCCGAATGCCCGATCCTCTTTGCACCTAGCCCTCCAACCACTACCCATGCACATGCAAAGCCGTCGTGCCCGGCTCTCCGCACCCAACGCTGCCTCCCTTGATGATCCTCTATCGCCGGTCTCCTCTACCGCTGGTGCTCATCTTTTCTCCCATGCCTTCTTTCTTCTCTCCGGCGAGGTGCTCCCATCTTGGCGTATCACCAAATCTGTTTATTGTGACCCAACACCCCATGCATGGACAATCCGCTGCCCGGCCCCACCTAGGGATGCAAGTGGGTTGCTTCGCGGGTACCCGCGAGACCGCTTGTTTCAATTAAATATGAGGGCGACTTGGCAACGGGATCCCGTCGGGTGGGCGAGCCGACGGGATCGCCACCAACGTGTCGCGTGTCCTGTGCCACGTGCCTCCGCCACGATGGCTCGACTCAACGATCCTCCGCTCGTTTTTTACCATGCACTGTCTTCCCCCGTACCAATTCTTGCGCGCCACTTTTTTCAGGCTCCACGCACGCTACCGCACGAGATGGCAGAGAGCCCCAGGAAGCTAGTAGTCCCGTTGGTCTATTTTTCAGTTGATTTCATCCTTGAATTTGTGTATCAATTTCATACCATGTCACAAATCATATAAAATAAATTTTATAATTCATATAAAATCCAAACCAACCCATTTTTGTAGTTTTAATTCATATAAAAATACCTACATAGGGGTATCAAATAGGTATCATCATCAGTATATCATTGATTTTTTTATCGGGTTAGGACCGGGTTGCTCATGATTAGATCCAAAATATCATAAGGATAATAGAGAGGTGTTGTAATGGTATCAAAGAGGTATTAAAAAAGGTATTATATATCACAATCAAGTATCATGTCTAGTGTGAGTATCAAAAGTGAGTACCATATATTGCAAAAAAGGTATCAGGTCTGGGGTGTCGACTATAGGTGGTATCAGGTTGACGGTATCGTCGAGTTTTATGATATCATTAAGGCATCGAAAACAAAATTATCATATATCACAAACAAATTATCGGGTATGGGTGTCGAGTATATCAATGTTATCCATTCAAAAAAGCAGGTACCGGAGCAAGGGTTTCATGCAAATATCATCTAAAAAAGTATTCATACTTAGGTTATCAACCCTAATTAAGGGTGTAGTTTATTAGTATCATAGTTGCAGTTTCATAATTAGTTGGAAGAATAATAGTACTAGTCACAAAGTGTAGCAAGAAAATGAGAATCAAGACTGCAGTATCAGAAAATCATACAAATACGTACTTCAAAGCATGAATTATGAGTATCATACATGCGATATCAAAACTATGGTATCATAGTTGAGGTATCAAGTCTGCAGTATAAAAAAAGGATTGTGGTATCAAATTAGATACAATTAAAGTTATCGTTTATTAGGTATCATAGTTGTAGTATCGTTGAGGTATCGAAAATACGATACTTTTTTCAGTATCATAAATGCAGTATCATGATATATTGGGAAAAACAAATCAGGGTTTAGGCATCGGTTATTAGTATCAATTATGCAATATCATATTTTGGGGGGTAGTATTGGTGGTATCATATTGGCGGTATCATCGAGTTCTATGGTATCGTTGATGTGTCGGAAAAAACCATAAAGCACAAACAAAGCGTCGAGTTTGGATGTCGGAGTATCGGTGGTATTGAGTTGGTGGTATCGTCGAGTTTCAGTATCGAAACAAGGTATCATAAGGGGTATCATATCACAACAGAAAAGTAATGATATCAGGTGGTATCAGGTTGGTGGTATCGTCGAGTTCAATATCAGAAAAAGGTATTATAAGAGTATCATATATCAGAAACAAAAAGTATCAGCATCAGCGATATCAAAATGGTGGTATCGGTGGTATCATGCTGGTGGCATCGTACGAAAAAAGTATCATAAGGGTATCATATATCATAAAAAGGGTATTAGGTTGATAATATCATCTATCAAAAAGTGTATCAAAAGTTGGAGCAGTATCAAAGTTGTAGTATCAGGAAAGTTGGAGCAGTATCAAAGTTGGAGTATTAGGTATGTAGTATCATGTATCAAAGTGGTAGTATCAAAGTTGGAGTGTCATGTATGCAGTATTAACGTTGTAGTATCAGGTATGTAGTATCATGTATTAAAGTTGTAGTATCAAAGTTGGAGCAATATCAAAGTTGGAGTTTCAGGTATGTAGTATCATGCATCCAAATTGTAGAATCAAAGTTAGAGTAGTATCAAAGTTGGAGCAGTATCAAAGTTGTAGTATCAGGTGGTGTTAGGTTGGTGGTATCGTCGATTATCGGATGTATCATCGATTGTCGGGTCAAAAAAATAAGTATCGGATCAGGAGTATCATCGAGTATTGGGTCAAAAATCAAGTATCAGATAAAAGCATCGGGTCAAAAATTCAAGTATCGGATCAGAAAAAAAGCATCGAGTATCAGGTTGGTGGTATTGTCGAGTTTCGGAATTGGAAAAAGGTACCATATATCACAACAAAAAAAAATATTAGTATCGGTGGTATCAGGTTGGTGGTATCGTCGAGTTTCAGTATCGGAAAAAGGTATCGTAAGGATATCGTATATCACAAATTAAAAAATTTCGATATCGATGGTATCAGGTTGGTGGTACCATCAACTTTTAGTATCGAAAAAAGGTATCATAAGGATATCATATAGCGCAAATAAAAAAATCGATATTGATAGTATCATGTTGCTGGTATCGTCGATTTTTGTATATCATGGAGGTACGGTATCATATTGTAAAAAATATAAAAGTAATGCATAAGTATCAGCACGCCAAAGTCTAGTTGAATATTAAATATACTTTTTAAAAATAAATGCTAGTACAAGGAGAAAAAGAAAGAGGGGAACCTTAATTAAGATATGAATTTTATTTTGTGTTAAAAAAGTTAATACAAAATAGAATTGAAATTATTAAATAAAAAAATAAAAAAAGCTACAAGGAAGCCATGCAAAAACACGTGCATGCAACTACCCAGTAAAAATCGGAGGAATTCAACCCGCGTAGTGCGTTGGAAGCGCACCTAGAAAAATGAATGGGCCAGCGATCCAGCGAGCGCGTGAAAAATTTTGTCGCTACCTTGCCCCCACGTTGGAACGGCTGCGTCAAGATTTGCACAGAACGAACGGCGAGCGCCTATCCCGTTTGCACGGCTGGCGGACGGGATACCGTGTCGAAGAATTTCTGATTAAATATACCCGCAAAACATCCCGCTTACATCCCTAGCCCCAGGGGCGGACCCACAGTGAGGGCAGTGTGGGCCATGGCCCCACCTCAATTTTCAGAACCTATTTACCCTACTGCTGAAATTTGAGATTTGGCCCAGTAGGTGGGGCAAAGCCTAATAGCATTGCCGGCCTCGTGCCTCCAAGCCACGGCCCAACAGGCCAACACCCCTCAAATCCCCAATCTCCCGTGCGTGGCCGCTCCCCACGAGCCCGTGCTCCCCCAAATGGCCAAATCCCTCGTCTCCCTCTGGCTGTTGCTCCCCTCACGCCCGGCCTCGCGCCCGTCCCCAGAGCCCGCCGCGCCGCCGCGTCGCCCCCCCCCCTACCGCTGGGCGCCGAGCCGCCCGACCGACGCCTCCTCGCCCGCCAGCATGCCCAGCTCGCCAGCCCCACGCCCACGGTGCCCATTGCTCCTGCCGCTCGATGCCTCCTCTATCCTCACGGTCTCACTCTCACCCACTCACTCCTCTCTCTCTCAGATCCCGGACGAGCCAGCCAACCTAGGGTTGGGATTAGGGATTGGGGCACCGAGGCGGCCGGGCTAGGCAAGGAAGGAAGGCGACTAGGCGAGGGCCGAGGGTGGCGGGCGGCGGTCTGGCCATCTGGGAGGCTCGGCTCGGCCTCCGCCGCCTCAAGCTCCGACGACGGCGACAGCGACGCTGTCACGCTGTGGCACCTCTGGGCCTGGCTGCATTGGCTGCTGGCTGCCCTGGCGTGGCGCCTCCTACCTATGGCGGGTGTCCTGCTAAGCCCTCAGGCTGCCTCCCTGCCGCGATAAGCACTAAGCGATGGCGCCTCCTGCTAAGTACTAATGTAATTTCATTTGCATATTAATTAGTGATTTAGAGATAGAGAATTAGATTATTAGAGAATAGAGATAGTTATTAATTACTGTTGTTATAATTCATAATTTGGACAGATATGATAAGAAAATTCTTAGTTCCAATTGGAACTAATTCCCAACATAGTAGTTGTAGTTCTACTATGTCGAAAGCCTAATTTCATATTTTTATTTATGTCTTTTGTTGGTGAATTTGACTTAATGTGATCGATAACTTGCATTATTTTAGCTTTGTGTGCATATATTTTTTTGGTTTTCATATATTAGGGCATTAGGCCGAGGATAGATACACGTCGAATTTTAGGCTTGCCCCACCTTCATTTCCATCCTGCGTCCGCCACTGCCTAGCCCCACCCACCATCCTCTGTTGATCCCACAGCCAATGTGGAGCCACCACTGGCAAGGCCAGTTGGCAAATCCTCACAGTGAAAGTCATCCCCGTTTTCAGTTGAGTGATGTCTAAGAATTTTTTTTTAAAAAATGCACGTACCCAACCGGCTATTTTTCTGGTCCCGGACGAAAGGAAAAAAACGAGGTTCTTTCCTCGAGACCAGCGTACATGGATGGATCAATGTATGTATGTGTGCGTCCTCCAAAACTGAAGCCGTCGTATACACGTAACTTGGCTGTATGCAAGTGGCAAGAAGATGAGATTTTTTTTTTGACACAAGGACGATGGAGTTATTGTAGTTAAGAGCTAGAGCCGTTTGGTTGATGCAACATTTAATTGTGCGATGAATTTGACACGGATACTGTATTTAAGGTAGTTTTCGCAATGGAAAAACCAGTCTTCATTCTGCAGGGTCTTGCATCCTTTTGGCTGTTTTTGCATTAATTTTTTTGAATGCAAAATGTGTCTCCTTGTTGAAAATATTAATACTTTACTTGCAAAAATTCAAAATATGGAATTAAAAGTAGTGCAATTGGTATGTTATATAAGGGGAAAATTAGAGGGAGATTTATTTGACGACAAAAAAATTGTGCACTTTGATTTGTACCATCGAAACAATACACTTTAAAACCACAAAAAGAATGCACAGTTCCCATTTTACCATCTTGTCCAACTAGGGATGAAAACAGAGCGGATACGGACGGATAGTGGCTTTACCATATCCGTATCCGCCTTTTCTAATCGGATGCGGATACGGATACAAATAGCATTAAAATAGATCGGATATTAAATCGAAAAAACAGACAGTCATAAAATGGACAGTACCTGAAAACGGACAGTAACCGGAAACAAAACGAATATATACCGGATAGTACGTTGTCATCCTATGTAACAAACATTTGATTGGTATAGAATATTTGAATAACATAACATAATGCGATATTGATAGTCTCAATTTAAGATATTAATTAAAAGTGTATATATAGTTCACAAATTGACCATACATGATGACTAAATACTAATAACACATTACACATATAGCAACTATCCGTTTCATTTTAATCCTAATGTGAAGGTGACTATAATGATGGACTAAGGATGTGGCCTGTGGGCCTCGTATTAGCTGCTAACTTGCTAGATGGGTTGCGGCCTGAGTTTTGGTCACTATCCGGGTAGCTATTTTTTCCGGATATCCGTATCGGCTTCGTTTCCATCGGATATTGTCGACACTATATCCGCTCCGCTATCCGCTCGATCTATTCTGATAATTATCTGTATCCGTATCCGTATCCATCTCCGTCGGATACTAAAATTTTTTATCATTTTTTTTAAAAATGGATGTCGGATACGGATAAGGTCCGAATATTATCCGCTCCGTTTTTATCCCTATGTCCAACTTCCATGAACTATAAAAATTTTGCCATCGCTCTCCTCCTCCCAAATCTCTTACATCACCCTCTCCTTTGGCTAGTACTATATATACCACCACCATGGACTTACCGCTGACCGCCACCATGAGTCGTCGTTCAACATTTCTTGGAACCCCCTTCCCTATTTCATTGCTACAAGACAGGGACCATGCATATGCATGACATACTTTCTTACCGCGCCATCATGTGGGTCTGCTAGTGTGGACATGCATATGCATATTTCTGTTGCGCTGATCCTCTCATCCGTACGTTGATCACTGCCACAGCTACAATTGCGTTGGACGGGGACGAACAGCAGAATAGGGAGAAAGCAATGAACTGGAAGGTATTATAGTAATTTCAACATGTTGTGTTTTGGTTAAGAAAGGGGAAAAAGGAAAAAGGCTAATAAAGGTTTGGACGAAATGGTAAAAACGCGTGTTCTTTCAGCGATACTAAAGTCAAAAAGATTTTGATAGTAAAATCCAAAACAAGTGTGCTTTTGGTGTCACATAATTTTTTACCCAAAATTCAAATACCACAGATATGATTTTTGATGGAGAAAAATAAACAAGTAAGGAAATAGGGGGGTCATTCCATATTCACAGGGGGATGCTGGCCTCTAGATGTCATATTCCCTCAATTCTGGAATAGTTGTCGTTTTAAACATATCCGAAGTCAATGTTTTCAAATTTTATCTATAAAATACTTTTAAACCATTTAGATTTGAAGCATAAAATTCATATAGATGAATTCGTTTCGAATAGAACTTTCATAAAAGTATAATTTTAATGCATGTTAAAATTAAATTACAATAGTTTTTAGTGGTTAAAGTTGTATTTTGGAGACCATGTGATCAATATCCAAAATGACAACTATTTCATAACGGAGGGAGTATCTATAATCTATCTATCTATAAATAGTACAAACATGAACACTAGGTGTCCTTGGCTGCCACGTGTGTCCCCTCTCCGCGCAGCGTGGTCGCGAGAGCTCAGCGCCACGCCGTCCGCAGGCCATTCGATCTTTCACCCTTTTTTTACCCGTCTTCTACAAGCCTTGGCAGAAGCAGCACGCAACGCAGCGGTGTGCCTGCTGCCCTGCACTTGGGAGGGCCCTGGATCGATTCCCACGTGCTCCGCTTCCATTTCGGTGTTTTCCTCCAGTTTTGCATGCAGCCCACGCGCGAGGAAAAAAGCTTTTGCATGCAGGACGCGCGAGGAAAAAAAAAAGAGAAAAACCATTATTTACCCCTGATCCACCAAAAAACATAAAAATGGCAAAAGGCTATAAAAAACTAGACCATGGTTTCATGGTAACGATTTGTACAAACGTATGTCCTTCTAAAAAAATAAAACAGCCATAGAAAATTCGAACAATAACCAATCCTTTTCTTTCATTTCAGTTTTTTCGTGCAACGTTAAAATAACAAAAAAATAAAACTACAAAAAATGCAAACAAAATTTTATTGTGAGGGTGCATAAATGAACCTAAACATTAGAAATGCTATATTTCCCGATATTAATTACTAAATAATAGAAATAAAAATTTTATTTCATTCTAATTTTCCCGCACAAAGCTAAAATAACAAAAAATTTGAAACTACAAAAAATGCGAAAATTTTATGGTGAGGGTGCATAAATGAATTTAAACATTAAAAATGCTATATTTCCTTATATTAATTACTAAATAATAGAAATTAAAAACTTCCAAATATATACGTATAGTTTAAAATCATATATTCATGACGATGTACCCAAAAAAAATCTACCTATTTTAAAACATTTAGCATTAGCAAATAGTTGTACGACGAAATAATCCATTCTCTTCTTTTATTCTAGCTTTTGAGCCTGTTAAAAAAATCTGAAAAAATAAGCTTTATAGACGGCAACGTAATGTCATGGTAATAGGCTATAAAGAAATAGACGTTAAAAATAATTTTAAATAGAAAAATTAAAGAAGGGAACAAAAAACAAAGATGTAGGTAAATAATAGAAATGAAAAGCTTTTGAAATATATACCTATAGTTTAGAGGTGTGTATTCATGAAGATGTCCACAAAAGGATCTAGCCGTTTTTAAAACATTTCGCATTCACAAGTAGTTGTATGCTCAAATGTATTTACTCTTTTCTTTTATTCTAACTTTTGTGTCCATTTTGAAAATTCTAGAAAAATAAGCTTTTCGAAAGGCACCGTATTGTCGTCGTAATGTTCTATAAAAAGATTTATACATTACAAACTAATTTCAAAAAGTTAAATGAAAAAAAGACAACATCGAAAGAAGGTCCGTAAATGAATTTAAACATTGCAAATGTTAAATTTCCTATTAATTAGTAATTAATAGAGATAAAAAGCTTTTGAAATATTTACCTATAGTTTAAAAACGCGTATTCATGCAGATCTCCAAGAAAGGATCTACCTATTTTTAAGACATTTAGCATTCGCAAATAGTTGTACAAGGAAATAATTCATTCTTTTCTTTTATTCTAACTTTTGTGTCCGCTTAAAAAATTCTAAAAAACCTTTCCAAAATGTACCGTAATTTCATGATAATAGCCTCTAAAAATATTTAAACATCAGAAAATAATTTCAAAAATAAAAAAATAAAAGAATGATAGCATCCAAAAAAATGTGTAATGCTTTCTTATTAGTTTGCTTTTTGATACATCTCAATTTTCTCAGATACAAGAGGACATGGAGCTACGCGCCATGGGCGCGCTGACCCCACTAGTATATCATATACATGGACGACATCGACATGCCCTATATATCGCTGCCACGCCCCATGCATTGACGCTGATCAAGACCGGCAAGCTTCTCCATCGGATGGTTCGATCGTTTCGTTTGGCCACTGCATTATTGCATGTCCTTGACTCTTACTCGGTCAGAGCATTCTTCCAAGTCACCATGACACACCATGCATCTACAACCGTGCCTGTCCCTGCGTGTTTCGCGAACCGTTCCATCCACGTACAATCATCCAGATTTTTCTTTTTCTTTTTTTTTTCTCTCCTTTAGTTATTAATTTTCTTGAGAAAAAAAGATTAACCAACAAGATCGATTATCTCATGTACATGATATTGTTATTACAAGCAAGCATGCTGTACGCTAGCTAGTAGCTACAAGAATTACATGCAACTGCGATTGATTGTATATGATCGCATGCATGTAACGACGTACGTTGAGCTACAGCTAATCAATTCAAAGGTATCTCGAGAGGAGGTAGGCGCTGACGCAGGGTGACCCGCTCCAGGCGGCGGAGTGCAGCCGGAGCACGGCCCTGGCCGCCTCCTTCACGGCGGCGTCGCAGTCGGCCTGCAGCACGCAGCAGAGCTTCCCGACGGCGCCGACGCGGGCCATCTCCCGCACCACCTCCGGCGACGCCGCGCGGCCCCCACCGCCGCCAGCACGCGCACGGCGCACGCGTCGGCGGCCGCCGACACGCGCAGCACCCGCTTCGCCACCACCGCGACGCCGGCCGGGTGCGCCGCTACCGCCGCGCGCCCTCCGCGCACGCGCACAGCTCCGCCAGCAGCGCCATCACCAGCTCCGTCACGCGCCGCCCTGGCCGCGGCGGCCACGCCGCCACCTCCAGCTCGATGGCCTCGTGCGCCGCGCCTGCCTCCGCGATCAGCGCGCGGTTCCGGCCGCTCGGTCGGCACGATGCGTTCAGCAGCGCGCGCAGTGCCGCCCGCGTCGCGCGCGGGGACACGCCGTCGTGCTCGCGCACCAGCGCCGTCACGGCGCTGAAGAACTCTGGCCGCAGCCGCTCCAGCAGCACAGGGCTCGCAGCCTCCGTGACGCGCTCCAGAAGCCGCACCGCTCCCTCCCTCGCCGCTCCGCTGCCGGTTTGCAGAACGTGGGTCAGAGCGTCGACGAGGCCGTGGTCGTCGGCGGCGAGCGGCCGGAGCTCGTCGGCTGTGACGTCGAGCGCGTCAAGGAGAGCCAGGCACGCCTCGACAGTGGGCGCGGCCGAGATGAGCTCGTCCGGCGAGCTCGTCGTCTTGCCGCCGCACGACACGACTAGCCGGAGCACACGGCGGAGCACGCCGGAGTCCACCATGGGCCGCCGTGCCGCGCCACTTGCGGAGGCGGCTGCCGCCGCCTCGCGGAGCACGTCGGCGGACGGGCAGGAGTTCGGGCACAGCAGCTTCGCGACAAGCGCGGCGACCTCCGGCGCAGGCGGCGGCCGCTGCTCCTCCGCCGCGGAGCGCCACGAGTCGATGAGGCGGCGGAGGGTGTGGTTCGGCGTGAGGTCGGCGAGGGAGAGGGGCTGGCCGGAGAAGGGGCAGGTGGCGTGGCCGGCGGCGAGCCAGCGCTCGATGGCGCGGCGGTCGTAGGTGATGCCGGTGGGCGCCGTGACGGGCTCCTGCATGGGCTGCAGCGAGATGGGGCAGACGAAGTGGTGAGGCATGCCATTGCCGCCCAACGCCTCCATGGATGACTCCGACTCCTTGCCTTAGCTCACCACTTTGGCTTGCTTTGCGAGCTTATATAGCAGTAGAAGCAAGTGGCCAGATGCGCCAATGGTATATAACGTGTGTTAACGTTGGAAAACACGTGGACAAACGAATGTGTTTTGCATGACTTCCCGGAAAATTTTTCTGCCTTTCAAGTTCAAGTACATAGACTTTGCATCTGTGTCTCACACTTCAGTTTATTTTTAATCGCCGTACAGTGCAAAATTGTAGGCACTCAGACAACATATTTTTTTACCAATTTTTTTTTTGGGGTCAAATTTCCTTTCTAAACTTAAGGTATCATGCAACAATTCCTAGCCAGACCGGATGCAACGATTCCTTCGTTTTTAGACCATCAGCAACAACTTCTTTCTCCATTTTCACTCTTTTTCAACCCCTTTCTCCATTTTCGCTCTTTTTCGTAGAGAGATTCTAGTCTCCTTCGCTATTTGAACGGGTATCCTCCATCATTCTCTTTTGAAAGAGATTCTCTCTTCAATTTCATTGCAAAGAGCTAGATTCCCTCTTCTTTCTTCGTATCATTCTTTTTTAGAAAATGCGGTAAAAGATAGTAAAGAATGTAGCGAAAGAATATAGCACAGGAATATAAAAGAAAGCGATATCTATGCCCAAAGTGCGATATCAACTATGCCCAAAGTTCGTGCGTATAGCGTGTGTTCACTATTCATGCCAATCGCAGTCAGATTAATATATCAGACCCACTCCCGTTCACATCGGTTGATACCGTTTCTCTAGCCGTATACGAAGATCGTTTGATTTCATACACTGAAATCAAGTCCTTTTCGTCAAGAACCGGAGTAAATATTGAATTGACTTTGGAACAAAAAGCTTTAATGGTCGACGTGTACGTGTAGGTTTGACCAACCGTTTCGTTTGATCGAAGCGGTGTTGGCACGCCGTAGACAGTACTACACGTACGTTGGTTCTAACTGGCTGCAGTAGGAATCGGATGAGTGTACTGTTTGTTTGTATCCGGCCGTACATGACTAACGAAAATAAGGATTGACTAATTCACTGGCTCATACAAAAAAATTTCTACAGAAGATTTTTTTTTTGTCACTGGATCAAATCCCATGGTCAAGATCAAATCGGATTAGCTCTAAAAAAAAAAAGATCAAATCGGTTTTTTTTCTTATCTCCTCCCCCACCCTTTCAATCCCTTGACTCCTACCTCCTTGATCTCCCTATCCCCTTCTACCTCCGGTGGTAACCTCTCCCTCCATCGTCGGCGCCACCCTTCCCACTCTGGCAGTTCCGCACGCGTCGCTTGCCCTCGCCAAACCAATTACCTGCGACCGCCGCTACCACATCACCGCTCCATCCCCACACTCTTGCTACCCCACCTACCCTAATCCGACACCATGTGCCAATCCACCCACCACTGTCGGTACACCGCCTTCAACCACCGTGGCTCTAGGTCCATTGACACTGCCACCTCCTTACCCCCCACCCACCCCTTTCATCATTGGCACCACTGCTCAAAGATCCTCTAAATCTAAGGGGCACGGTGAACCCACCTTGAACTCTAATCTTGCGGCAGTGGCGACAAGCTAGAGACGAAGAGGCAGTGACGATGACGAACTACGCACTTTGCTATGCACAAAATTGACTACGCACTTTTCTATTCCACTGGCGCAACCTAAAATAGCAAAACCACAAAGATAAATCGGTAGTTTGTCTCAACCAAATCAGGAAGATTTACCTACAGGCCACCCAATTCAATGGCCTTTACCCAGGCGACATTAATTTAGTCTGCCTTTACGTCCATGACATCGTGCGCGTGAATTTGTTACCTCAGCGACATTTTAGCCATGTCACCTTCTTTTTCTGCCATTTAGCTCTATTTTCACAACTGAAGTGACCCTTTTACCCCTTGCCCATTGTCTAGCTAAAAGCAGCAAACTAACTAGTCCAAAGGCGCCCCCAAGTACCTTATTAGAGTAATTTGCAGCAAGAAAATGTTTTAACATGTGGAGATAATGTTCAACAGATTTGAAATTCACCATTTCGACAGAAATTCATCGGTTTTGGTACAAATTTATCAAATTTGACCAAAAAAATCATCAATTTTGATAGAAAATCATCGTTTTGATAGGAATTTATCGAATTTGGCAAAAATAATTTTTTTTTCTAGAAATTCATCGATTTTGACAAAAATCATCAAATTCGATATAATTTCATCATTTTTGACAGTAATTCATCGATTTTGACAAAAATGCATCAATTTTGATAGAAATTCATCACTTGGTAAAACCAGAAAATGTATCCAAAGCATGTACAGAGTAAAATACATCCAAAACATGTCCATTATGTAGCAAAATACATAGCAAATTTCTAACAACAAAAGCATGTTGTCCGAGCATTTTCACGGCGGCGGCATAGTCGTCGCTGACCGCCACAGGGCTGCTACAGTCGTGTAGGAGGGGGCACCGGGGTAGGGCCGAGGGTAGGGGGCAAGGCGGGCGCTGAGCTGGCGGAGCTGGCGCTAGCAGTCGCCCTCGCCAGGGTGGCGTCAGGCTGGAGGGGCGGCGTGGAGGAGGCACGGGGAGGGTCGGCGGTGTAGGGATGCTGGGGAGGCGAGGGGGGCATGAGGTAGAGGGGCCAGCGGAGGCGGCGACGGCGGCGCGAAGGTCTGGAGGCAGCGCGTGGGGTCTTGCGGGCAGGAGGCTCCTGGGGACTGCAGTGGGAGGCATGGGGAGGCAGCGGGAGGAGGCGTGTGGGAGGCGCCGATCTAGGAGGGGGAGGCCCGGGGAGAGGGGCGACGGCAGCGGCCGCCGACCGACGGGTCGGCCTAGGGGTTGTGAAGAAAGTTGAAGAAGAAAAGAGCAAATCAAGGAAGTATTAGGTCAATGGGCAAGGGGTAAAATGGTCACTTCAATTGTGAAAATAGAGCTAAATGACATAAAAAGAAGGTGAAATAGCCAAAATGTCGTTGAGATAACAAATTCATGCGCCCGGTGTCGTGTACGTAAAGGCAGACTAAATTAATGTTGTCTGGGTAAAGGCTGTTGAATTGAATGGCCTGTAGGTAAATCTCCCACCAAATCGTTGGTTCGACCGATACAACTCTAAATTTAAAACTAAAAAACAAGAAAAAAAAATAAAGAATAGTATATAGTGGAGATTTTTTGAGTGATTTTTTTAATTAAAAAACCAATTATTTAAAGTGATTTTGATTTACTGATAACTTAGTTGAGCATCTCATAAGGAGGTGACGACTAACACCCTTTCTTTTTAGCGTCTTCGCTAAGCATCTTATATGATGGCGGCGGCTAATGACTAGGTTGAGCATTACTTGCCCATAACATGGTTAGCAATGGTGGGATTTGGCATTTTCAAATGAGCATCCCATGTAGCGGTGGCGACTAATGTCTCAGTCGCACGTCTAGCAAATCCATTGACGATGATGTCGCATCCCACACGGTGGTGAGGACCGATGCCCTCTTCTCACGTCGTGCCGGGCATCCTAAGTAGGGTGGCAACTAGCAACCATCGACTAGGGCATGCTCGACATGTTATGCTTCCATTGGGCATCGTATTGGTATGTTAAGACCTATCATTCGGTGAAGTGGTGTTCTCTCTGTCTCTCTCCTCTCTCTCCCCCTATTAATTCCATCCTCCCTCTATATTTTTTTTTAAATGGAGCTCATTGCGTTTGATCAAACTTGCACAAACACTTGTGGACATAGATCCCTTCGTATTCATATTCCGGTGGGAACTAAAATGCTTATATGAAATTCTTCCAAAATTCGGTAAAAAAAATCGGTGTATTTCAGGCATGCACAAAAGGTCTCTCTACTTCAGGTCACCAGGGGTCTTTAAAAAACTTGTTCTTATACACCGGTAAAACTTTCATGTGTACAAAAGGTGATGACCCATTTCATTGAAAAAAAGGTCTCGTTTACAAATGGAATGCCTAGTTTATATGAACAGGGAAGTAATAGCGGCGGCTTCAACTTGACTCCAAACCGTCCAGTTTCTTCCGTGTTTACTCCTGTTTAAGGGTTCGAGAATTGCGAGTCTTCGAAATCAATGGCCTGTCTCCAAGAAACCGATCGGATGTCTTCACATCCAGCTTTGCTGCTGCTGAACTTCAACCTTTGCAAGAAGTTGAAACTCGATCGATACTCCATGCTAGAACTGAAATATCTATGCCCAGACTTTATAAACCTATGTACCCAAAAACTAAGAGCCCTCTTTGGTTTGCGGTTCGTTTGGGTTTGGGTTTGGTTTGGTTGAGCCAAAATTAAAAGCTTTCAAAAAAAAATATGGAAAGACTAAATTTTTTTTTTGAGATCTTTAAATAAAACCCTGCAAAGGCTAAAAAAAATTATTACAAAATGTTATACCAAATAGTTTATACAAAAATAACAAATTTTGACCAAACCAAATAAAACCGAACCCAACCGCGAATCAAAGGGGTATATACTTCATCAAAATTATACTTCACACAATTCAGTAGATTTTGTTATACTCCATCAAAATTATATCATGGTATAGAGAAAGTTATCTTAGGAGTCCATATCAATGGCCCATATGACCCTCCGCATTGAAAAACTGTGTCAGCATATTTCAGCTGGTAGATTTTTTTCAGGGACTAATCCGATGTTAGGTAGTGAGGGTTTGCGTAGTTATATCACCTCTCTATCTTCACGTGTGGATGAACTAGATAAGAACACTTAAGAACGCGTCAGGATTACCCAGGTTCATGTCCCCAGAGTGGGTAACAACCCTAGTCCTGCTTTAGCTCTTGCTGCTTGTGTCTACTTTGGTTCAAAATCAGAGATCCCCTTACAGACGCACCCCCACCCCCAGCCTTATATGCACAGAGGCTGGCCTGAGTAAAGAAAAAAGAGAAAAATACATTTATTGGCCCGATCATTGTAGCCATTACTCGCCCTGGTCTCTTAGTTCGCGCTGCCGTGCCCCCTGTCCCTCGCTTAAAAGGACAAGTCAGATGGGACAGAGCGTCCAACTGTCCCGAACGCCTCATCGTCATGCCCTAGCCTGTGCAGACGGGACGAATACAGTATAGCTGACGCCACTAGCGAGGCGGAGGCAATCATGCCGTCAGACGCCCCACGCCCTCGTCATGAGGGCTGGAACAAAAGCTCGTTTTCTGATTTTTTGGCTCGGTTTAAAATTTCATCCGATCCAATTTTGGATTGTTCCAACATTAAAATTAATCGATTTTATACAACCTTGAAATGTACTTTGGCTCGGCTCCGGCTCGGCTCGTGGGCTCGGTTGTAAATTTACCCTAAAAAAACAACTAAAATCATATAGAATCAATCTGCATCAATTTTAGAAGAGGCTCGGGAAAAAGCTCGGTTCCACCCCTACTCGTCATACATATTCCTTCGTATTAAATGACTTTGGAGTTGGTGCGCTCTTGAGAAATTATTAGCAAGGAAGCTTCCTACCACCTTCGTCTTGTATCCTAGACAGCAGGGCCCATGCGGCCTCCGTTCCACCTATGCGAGTGCCCGTTCACCCGCTTACCGGGCCACCACGTGTCCTGGTTGCCTGGCGCTTGGGGCCTAGTCGCCCACCTGCTTGCCAGGCCGCCATGCGTTCGGGTCGCCCGACACCCGAGGCCTGGTCGCCACCTGCTCGCCGGGCTGCCACGCGTCCTAAACGACATCCTCCTGCTCAGGTTGGATAACTTAAGGTCCGCGCGCTTTCCTTCTAAGCTTGCCATGGGTCCCACCTGACATCGGTGGAGAGGACAACCTGATGTTGTACACACCGACAATGTGAAACGTAAATATCGGTTTTCTTTTCAAAAAACCACAAATAAATGCATGTTGCAGGACGCTTTTGTGTGTGTGCGTGTGTGGGGGATGGGCATTCACATAACGAACATATAACCTCTGTCCAGAAACAACATAATTTGTTTCATCACGGCAAGACTTTGACCAATAATTATTGCATTAACACATAATTTTTACGATATAAAATTAATGTTAGTAGATTTGTATTTAAAAGTATTTACATATGATTATGATTTTGCATCACAAAAATGACATATTAATAAAGAAATTGTTGGTCAAAAGGCTTGTCCTAACGAAACCTACGCCTTATATTTCTGGGCGGAGGAAGGGGTATTAATCTATCAATTAAATTGTTTGTGTTAATTCTTTTTTACATTCTATCAATTAAGAACTTACATGACAGATAATCCATACCAACACAACCACACTGCAAGCTAGTGTTTGTCTACGAAAAAAGCTAGGGTGAAAAAATAATTCCAAAGTGACCGGGTCACCGGGATACCTGACCCAAACTAGAGGGGGAAAAAGGATCTACACAAAAAAAAAGGATGAGACACCTGTACCTATCCATGGTTCCAATTCCAACTCAACTTACGGAATTACATCAGAATTAACCTGAAACAATAAACAACACAGCATTCACAGCAGACGGGAGAAGAATTTTGGGCCCTAAAAGGCTAGAAGTCTAGAGCCCAGGAATGTCACAGCTCTAAACCTGAAAGGATGTGACTCAAATAAATAAAAAAAAATGGCGCTCTCTTTATGGTTGAGAGCTATTTACCGATGCGAGCAAGAAACAAGAAGAGTATTAATTCATCTTACCGCCTACTGCACAATACTTCCATTCCATATAATTAGGAGAATAACAAATTTACATCTAGCACACCAATTAGCAAATTCACACCCAAACAAAAGACCAGGAGGACCTGCCATTGCTGCTAGGTGGTAGCCCACTGTCTAGGTACAGGTGGTGTAATAAACCATGCACATATAACAATCAGTAGAAATATGAACTTCAGGTACTCACACATAAATGGTCCTGCATTCTTCAAAAATTTCTTCCACCACCAAATGTTGACGGAGGATGAACTGGACCATACGCTGAATATTCCTGTCATGATTTATAATTACACTAAGCTTGGTAAAGTAACATATCTATGAAGTACTAAAGGAGCTAGGTGGGGGGCAGAAATGAAAACATTACTAGTAGCTTGAAGAGACTTAGATCTGTGTCCAATATATAAGAACAGCTTACTTATTATCTAACATGAAGACAACCATTGCTACAGCTGTGGTCATCTCCCTCCCTCACTCATTTTCAACTATCTTTCAACGGTAATCACAGATCAACCATTACCAAATTTAACTGTATTCCACTAGGCATAGTTGGCAGTTATCAGACTGTTATCTACTTTTGGACACATGTTACCAGCAATAAAAGATCTGAAGTAGGTAGTTCCTCATAGTACCTGTGGTGCACACTGTGGCACTGAGTGCATGTTTGTATGCCCCTGAATGTGACTTCTTGAAACACCAGCAGCAGGATATCCCTGCAAAGGGTGTAAGGTGAACAAATTTTGCAGCACAAATAAATTATATTATAAATTAAAACACAACAGTTTCCAGTATGATTTCTACCTGGTAAAAGAAAGGTCTACCAATAGACGAATTTGTTGCAATATCTTCTGTAGCATAATATTGATTTTGATTCGGTGGGTCAACAAAAACTGAGTCAGCTGGCTGAGGCAAAACTGCTTGTTTAACATTTCCTAAAAAATGAATAGAAATTTGTTAAAAAAATTACCAGCTTAAGCATTAGCTAACAAATTTGCATGTAAAGGAGAAAGGAAATACTTGAAACTTTATCCAGCTTAGTTGATTTTTTCTTCCTCTTTTCAACCTTACTTCCATCTTTGTCCCTTCCTGAGGGATGTATATGCAATCTTTTGAGTTCACATATACTTTCTAGTGATTTTTCTCCATTTTCAAGCACATCCAGAATAAGTTTTCTTGTATCCTGATGACCTTTGCTCTTCATCAACAAATCATAAACATACCGCATAGCTCTGTTACGATATGCAAGCTCAGCATCTGAGGAATTTTGTTCTGCAAACTTGTCAGTTGGAAATACATATGTTCCTTTCCTAGCAAATTTTGTCCACCGTTTCATAACATACCTTTCAGGAATTTTATAGACACTCTTGAGACTAAGTGAATTTAGTGCATGTGAGCAAAGTATGCCCATTGTCTCAAATTTTTTACAACTACAGTTCAATTCCATGGTAGAGGTGTCAAAGAAAACTATCCAGACTTTTGGACCACTTCTTTGCAAAATGAACTCAAACCTATACATTGTTTCACTACATTGCATTTCCTGATATGATGTTCCACTGCATCCATCTAGAAAATCCGTTTCAAGAGACTTATAGACTTTATTTGTGTAAACTTCAGCGGCGTGTTGCATAATATTGCTAGGCTTGACTGTACACTCTGGGGCAGTCTGGTTACACTGAATATCCTCTACAGATTCATTTGTACGCCAACTCCCTACCAGTTTATCGAACTCAAGAACAAAGTTAGTGGGAGAAGTTGATCCATCCGCAATGCCACTCAACACATTATTTGAGCTCTCACTCCTGTGCAGTGATTTAATGCCACCATCAAATGCATCCTTATGAAGAGCTGTGCACCATTTATGCCTCTGCTGATATAGATCAGTAAGCCACTGGTGATCCTGTATATTATACTCATTAAGTATCATTGCCCATGTTTCCTCAAATTCTGCTTCTGACTCGCAATCTTTCATACACTTCGAGAACATGCTATGAAATGTTCCAGAAGAATTCAGCATACCTACATGGGACTGTACATTCCTTTCAATGTGCCATTGACAGAGACAATGCCGTGACTCTGGGAGAACATCTGCAATTGCCTTGGAGATAGCTTCTTTCTGATCAGTAAAGATTGTTTTAGGAGGATGACCACCCATTGACTCCAAAAATGACTTGAAGAGCCATTCATAGGATGCTAAGGACTCATCCAACAAAAATGCACAGCCAAACATAACATTTTGCCAATGGTGGTTAACACCATAAAATGGTGCACATATCATGTTATACTTGCTGATACGATATGATGTGTCAAATACAACAACATCCCCAAAACAGTCATAGTCAACCCGATTTCTACCATCTCTCCAAAAGAAATTAGTCATTTGGCCTTCTTGATCTATTTTCACATCCCAATAGAACAAACCTTGTTCAATTGTTCTACGCTTGAAATAACCTACAAGTGCCTCAGAATCCTCTGCATCAAGCAGTGTGCAACTTTGGATGCTAACCTGACTCTGACATTCAGTACCATCTTCGTGCGTATGCAGACTGTCATGCATTGCTTGGATTTCGGCATTCACCATTGCATTCAGCACACCAGGTTTTGGAATTGAAAGGGTCCTCACAGATCTCAGTAAGTGTATCTCTTCAGGTCGAACCAGCTCATGATTATGTTCAGGAATTATCTGAATAACTCGCCATTGACCTTCAGAATCAACTCTAAAACGGACCATTGCTTTGCAATTAGTTCTGGTCTCTGGCCTATTAAAATTTGCCTCAGTGAGCTGCTCATCATCCTTTAAACCTTCCTTTGAGCAGTAATAGTCTTTCGTGCGAATAGTTTTGGTCCCTGTAAAGTAGTACTGCTTTCCTTTACGCACACTAAAGCCCATACGGTGCCCGTAGTCACAGTACAGCCTGTAAGCCTCTTCCTCACTATATGCGACTTTATTCCGCAATTCTTCAGTCAACTCCTCACGAGTTGGAATTACAGAATTATTTTCCTGCTCTTCTTCCCCATTCCTCACAGGATCTTCCTCGCCTCCCTGTTCTTGGCCGTCAAAAGCTACTTGCCCCACATTTTCAGAATCATAAATGATTTGCACCTCTCTGTTCTCTTGAGCTTCCTGCTCATTATCCCCAACACTGTCCAGACATATTGCCTCCCCGTCGATCTCAATAGCAATGCTAGTACCTTCCATTACTGAATAATCCACCACAAAAGGCAATGTTATTGTTCGGTTGTTCCACATGTCAAGCAAAATATAATCACAGATAAAGCCAACTAAAAGGTACACAAATTACATATATAACAAGCATAAATGAGCACAAGATAACGACATACTGGAGCACATTAATATTCCACCCATAACAGCAAATCCAAGTGTGCCTTTTTGAAGTTGAATCCTAACGTCCATATGGCCATAGGCGCTTAACACATTGCGTCAATTAACCGCAATATCGACTACGCAAGCCACACTCACCATATGATCCACACAATTCCTCACGCATCATGTAAGTTACCCACTTAACGTTACATTTGACTATGCAAGATACCCTCACCATGTGATCCACACAATCTCTCACCCATCACGTAAGTTAACTAGACCAAAACTGCAAGCATGCAAGTAATGTACTTGCCGAACTCTGAGTTCTGAGATACACGGCTTGACATTTACAAGGCTCTCGGGCTGTCAGGCAATTCACGCTACCAGGTTACCACAGTGCCTTCTGCCACTCAGGTTCTCCAGGCAGGGGCAGAGCTTGGGGGCAAGGGGGGTTAAATTTCATTCCAAAATGGCAAAATCTAGGGAAAAGACGCTACTTCTATTAGAAACAGTCGAATCAGCAAGTAAATGGACGAACTGGGGCATCTCGGGAAGAAAGATTTGGATTGTAACTGCTCACCACAAAGAAAAACACACTCCTAGAACAATCCACGCAAGCTCCGTTAGGGCTTCCGTAGCAGCAGAAGGAATCAGGCTGGATGGATCTCCTGCCCGCTCCACTCCAATCCAGCATACCCTCCTCCAGCGGCGGCAGGGCTGAGGACTGGCCGGCGGACGGCGGCGAGGATCCGGCGGCGGAGCCGAGGCGACAGAAGCCGCGCGGCGTCGCCTCGTCTCAGCAGGCCGGCAGCGTACTGCGCAGCGGGCGCGCGGGGGGAGCGGAGGCGGCCGCCGGGCGAGCCATCTTGCCCCGGCGGGCCTCGCGGCACGGCCGAACGGAAGAGAGTGGGAAGAAGAGGGTGTGAGCAGGAGCTGCCGTGAACGGTGCCGAGGAGAGACGGCGGCGCGTCACGCGGCGAGGTGGCGACGTCAACGGCGAGGTGGCGGCTGGTGTCTCGCGGGGCGGTGGCCGCAAGTGGCGCCGCGCCGGGAACGGAGCTCGGTGGGGACGGTGCGTGGCGTGCAGGCGTGGCGTGGAGGGGAGAGGGAGACGGGATGACTGGGCTGCACTACACGGAAGATGATCTGGGCCGGGCTCGAGGTGGGCTTCACGGTGTTGGGTAAGGGCTAAAAGGAGCCGAGCCCAAATGTCCCAACTCTAGAGGCAGTGGATAGGCCACGGCCCAGATTTCGGTGAGCCACTGTCCCCAAACCCACACTTTCGAAGCTCTCTCACAGTTAGGTTCAGTTTTATTCGATTCGATTAAAATTTGTTATTTTTTTAAATAGTTATTTGATGTAACAACTTGTAATAATTTTGGGGGACCATGTAGGATTTTACTTAAATAAATTTTTAGCCTTTTTTATCTCTTTTTGAAAGCGTTTGATTTGACTCAACCAAAATAAACCCAACCGAACCACGAACCAAGGAGTCATTCGCCTCAACACCGCTCTCCACAATTTTAAATAATTTTAAATTGTGGTCTCCTTTTTCTGATTTTTAATAAATCATTGTACTTTATTTTTTTGAATAAAAACAATACATGGCTTTATCGTCAGCCTAACGAAGACAGGAGAAATCCATTCTAAGCATACCGCCACCATCTTCCTGTACCACAAAACCTTGGGTGCCAATCGACTACCAAGTACCAAACCCAGCCCCTATCCGCACGCACGCTTTGACAGGTCGGCGGTCAGCTCCAATCCATCCATCCACATGCATCGTCTCGCGCACGCGCGGTGCATCCATTCATCTGCTCACCGCCGGCGGCCGGCCCAGCGCAATGGACCCCTGAATTCCGCATCATCGGCGAGGAATGAAGGAGCGGATGGGCCTGTATCTGAAGACGAAGATCAATTGGGACACGGACCTCTTAAATGATCGGTTGATGGATGGATTGATTGATTGATCGACTGACTGACACACTGTTCATCTTCTTCCTCCTCTTGACTTTTAGGTGGGGATTTTTGTATTGGCGGAAATTTCGTTGAAATATCGGAAATTTTGGATCTTGCGGCACAGGACAAAAAGGCCTATTTCTGTTATATTTCGGCTTAAATTTGCTCAGATTCAGCCTTTCTTGTCTTCTTGTCCGAATTTATGAAAAGTGATATTCTGTGTCCGCCGAAATAAAAAAAAAAAAAACTGCTTCCGAGTGATGCTGCGTGCTGCAGGCGCTGCAGCCTGCACTGCGCGTGTGATCCGGCCCTAGCTTAGATGCTTTAGAAGCGATAGAGCTAGCTGCACTGCAGTCTGCAGGTGGTTGCCGCGTCGTTCTCGCTGTGGATGCTGCAGCTCAGACCAAAGATTTTCTTGGGAGCTACAGCTGACAGTGAAGCCTGTCCCCCGCCCGGCTCCTCGCCGAAAATGAAATTTAAGGACTGAATTAATCCTGCGGGCTGTGGCAAGGGGATCATCAGATTAAGGCCCTGTTTGTTTCAAATTTCAAAACCTTCCTCTAGCCTCGTGTTCAAAAATTGAAACAAATAAACAAACTAACCTCTCTTTAAAAAGCCAAGTTTCAAAAGCCAGATTTGTCTTATGATCCGAGAAGCAAGTTTTTTGTGGCTTTAGATACTTTGGGGATGGAAAAAGGACACTACCCTATAGTTTTAATTATTTATCCAAAATGCCATCCAATATATACCTCTCCTCCAGCCCGTTCCCATCTGCAACTCCCCCACGTGCTCCTCCCCCGCCGCCCTCTTCTCCACTCGCTCCCGTCCCCACCGTCCTCTCCTCCTCCCACGGTGTCTCCTGTGCACTTCCCAGACGCCTCTCTCCTCCCCGCCTCCTCTCTCCTCCCCGCCTCCTCCTCCTCCCGCCGCCTCTCCTCCTCCGTCGGCCGCCTCCTCCTCCTCGCCTCTGCTCCCGCCTCCTCTCCTCCCACGCCATCCTCTCCTCTCCGCCGCCCGCCTCCACCCGCCCTCTCATCCCCGCCTCCCTCTCCTCACCGCCTCCTCTCCTCCCCTGTCTCGTAAATCTTGGACAACTGAATTTTGAAATTGTGAGCATTTCTTGTCATGGTCTGCATATAGTTCATCCATTGTTGCATCTGGTTAGTTTGTCATAGTTAGGCTTATGTTACATATGTGAGACATCAATATCACTGATTTGTCCAATGTTATCATGATTTTTTTTAATTGGCTTCATATATGACATGCACATATAATTTTTCTAGAAATGCTCTTGAAGAGGAGGTGAACTCCCAAGCAATCAAAGCACACCGGTCAGAAGGATATGGCTGTTGAGCAACAATCATATTGAAAGTTTCTCCCGGTCATCTCATCCAATGGCAGGCACTCGGCGCTTGTTATCACAGGTCTCAGGATAGTAGAATAACATCTTTTGTACCATGCAACTGAGGGTTCTTTTTCTCAATTACAGCTTAGCCAGTAACCTAATAGAAAAGTGGGTGACTTTCGGGCTGAAGGTCCAGTGTTGGAGTGCAATTTACAATCCAACATGCTAGATTATTATATATTTGCAATTGTTTTCGTATTATGGGTTATGTGCACCCGTTGTTGCTTGATCTCCTGGATAATGTGGGAACTGTCAGTACATAGTTGAAAACCTGGGAGATGCTATTTATTGGTAATGCATCACACGAGGTGCCGATTATTATAAAAGCGATTCTCGTGTTTACAGAAATATGTGGCTCTTGGTTGCTGGAGCGAGCAGCAAACCAGTGAATTCTGTGATGTGTTTTGTGTCCATTTGAGAATTCCCAAGATTTCGAACCCTAAAATTCAAAGGCTATGGGAGGTCTCAACGACTCAACCTATATGCTTGACGCCACAGGTGCAGGCAAATGCGTGTTCGTCTGTGTGATAATAGGTAGCTCATTTTTGTAAAACTTAATGTAAACGATACATTATGTGTAGTGGATTGACTATTGATGGAATCAGCAAAAAAAAATGATCTCATAAATATGGTATTGTTCATGGATGTGTGTCAGAGAGGCATTATTTTAATTTGATGTCACATGCAAATTAAAACTAACATATATAACAACAACAACAACAACAACAACAACAACAACAACAATAATAAAAAAAGAAAATAAAAAAATATAATGGGTCAAGGGTATTCTAGACATTACACATCAATATAGCTCAAAAGCTGATAACCAAAAAAGCCAGAAGCATGGTTGCCAAACAGGTCCAGCTTTTGCAAATGTAGCTTTTGGTAAAGCTAGCTTTTCAGGATCAAAAGCTAGAAGCAGCTTTTAGAGAAGCTGCAGCTCAAACAAACAGGCCCTAAGAATATTCATTCATCGAATGCATTGTGGAACCTGGGGCTCACACACACACACACACACACACACACACACACACACACACACACACTTCAATTGCAATTAGGGAGAACAATAGGAAAATATATATGAGAATCTTATACGAAGATAGCGATACCTGACCTCTAGCAGGTACTTGTTTCTTGGTCTTCTGGCCAAGGGCGGATCCAGAAAAACAAATCGTTGGATCGTCGAGGTCATTTTAACACTAAATCACTAAGTTTAAGCTTCAAATTATAGATTTATATATATACATACTAATAGGGTAGCAATAAACAAGAAGGGTTTGTCCAAAAGTAGCGATGGCAATGGGTACAAACCCGCTGGGTATCACAATTCTAAGCCCATGCCCGCGAAAAAATCTACCCACTAAAAAACCTATGACCATGATGGGTATGAGTTTTTGCCTGTGCCCATACCCATGCGGGTTTCGGATACCCTTACCCAAACCCACGAACATCAACACGACAACACCTCAATAATCAACACACGTGGCATGGGCTGCGTAAGTGGCAGGCGGCGGCTGCAGCGTGGGTTGAGGGCCTAGGGCGCTGGCAAGTGGCTGGTGGCGGCTTCTGTGCAAGTAGCACAAGTGATGATCATGCGCGGCGGTGGGGGACCTATCCGAAAGGCACCGAGGTCGCTTGGGAAAGAAATTCTATGGCATCTATGCCATACAACTTGTGTGGCACCCCTTTCATCAACCCTGCAATAGCCATCCAACGGCCAAAATTAATCCCAGATTCGAGTCACCTCAAAAATAGGTACAAAAATTGAAGATTTAAAGTTTCAAAGTTAGGTTTGATTTTAAATTTGGTTAGATTTAACAACTCCGCAATATTGGAAATTTTCATATTCAATCAAATTTCAAAAATTAAACTTTGACAGGTTTCCAAACTTTTCAAATTTGATTAATTTCATATTTTAAAATATCTCTAGGTTTTAATTTCAAAGTTTGGTCATATTTTTAAATTTTAAATTTTGTCAAATTTCAAAATTCTACTAAATTTCAAATTTGGACCGGTTTCAAAAAATTCTAATATATTTTTTAAAGCCTTGCCATATTTTAAAATATGAAATTGATCAAAATTTAAAAGTTTGGAAACCTATCCAAATTTTAATTATTTAAATTTGATTGAATAAAAAAAATTATCCTGTACGATTTATTAAATCTAACCAAATTTTAAATTTTGAAAATTGAACCAAACTTTAAAACTGTAAATCTTCAATTTTTTTACCAATTTTTGAGGTGACTAGAACTGGGATTAACCGTGGCTGTTGGATGGTTGTTGTAGAGTGGATGAAAAAGATGCCATAGAAGTTATATGGCATAGATGCCATAAAATTTTTTTCTGGTCGCTTGACCCTGATGCTAACACGGTAGATTCGCCCATGCTTCTGGCCTTGTTTGTTTCAGCTTAAATTAAATTAAATAAAATTAAAACTTGTTATTTTTATATAAAACAAATGATGTAATACTTTGTACCCTTTTGGGGGGTTTTAAATAGTTTTTCCTCGTGATTGTAAAATATTTTTTTATAATTTTTTAAACTCTTTAAAACATATTTCAAAGGGTCACAACTTTTTCGGATGAAATGTTTCAGCAACTTTTAGCTGAAGCAAACAAGGCCCTAGGTATGTGTTGCAGATATATGCCCACGACACCTAGAGTACATAGTCAAAAGCATGACAAGATTGTTTTAAAACTAGTTGAGAGCAGAGTAAGATCATTAAGAAAACTTATTAAAAATGGTCAATGTTTTGTTCACTTAATGTATTAAAAAATCAATGAATATGAACGCACCAAATTTTAACAAGTTGATTTGGGATCCACATCTTCCTCTTAAAATAAAGATTTTCCTCTAGTTAATTTATAGGCTTCTATATTAAGGATGAGATGATACAACATTTATTCTTGGCTAAGTCTTTTTGGCGTTTAATCAAATAGCCCTAGTTTTGAAACCCCTTAAAATGTCTCATATGGTTGGGAACTAGATCTCTGGGTTGGAGTTGAAGATCAAATGTAAGATTCTTGTGTGTTAGAATAGTATGGTTTTTTTTATTAGAGAGAAGACTCTGTTTTAAGGGTTATCCTCAGATAACCTCACTGCTTACAGTTTTAAGGGAGAATAAGGAAGAGAAAAAATCACCCAAACATGCTGCTCTTTGAAGGTTATAGCCACAACATTCTTCTTCCAGTGTGAATGTAGGATTACTACATATATACAACACTTTATATTCTTGTTGCTGAGACAATCAATTTATGCTCAAGATGTTTCGCTAATTGGGTACCATAAAATTACTTAATTTTAAAGTCATTTTAGTGGGCTTATATTCAAATGCATCCTTTTTCATCTGGTTGCATTCTATAAATATTTTGTCGACAAGCCATGGAGCCATGAAGATTACATAGCACTACTAGATCGATCTGGCTTTCTTTTTCGCCTCTTTCTCCGCTTCCTTGTGCACATCGAATGATTTGATTTAATCGTTGCCTTGGCCTAGCATATCAAGAACTAAAGTCATTTCAATCCATCATCTGATCCATTTCTACCCCCAAGAATAGTCGATGTGGGCCGCGAAACTACGATCTAGACTAATTAATGGCCGACTTAGTACAAGTAGATCGATCATGGCTCACTGGCTGCAGTGCCTTTATTAGACAGCGAGTCCTACGCCCATTGGCCAGCACTGCCTTTTCTTTACACAGCGGTGCATTCATCTCTGAAAGACCCAAAGGCTAGTTTAGAAGCTTCAAAAAAGAAAAGGCTATGGGGCTACAATATTTTATAAAGGCTGATCGAGTGGTCGTTTCTTGATTCACGCCCTGTTTGTTTCAGTATAAATTAAATTAAATTAAATTAATTGAAAATTTATTATTTTTGTACAAGTCAAATGATGTAATGTTCTATAGTTTTTTTTGTGCAGTTTTTTAAAAAATTCTTAGAATTTGTAAAATATCTTTTCATAATTTTTTGAACTCTTTAATGCATCTTTCGAGGGGTCACAACTTTTTTAGATTAAAATTTTCAGCAACTTTCAGGTAAAACAAGCAAGGCCTTAATCTCATCCAAATTACTGAGTCTCGAGTGAGACAATCTCAATTGTAGGTGACATCATCCTATACATTTTTATTTGAGAAAAGAAATTAACCGGCCTCTACATTCAAAGATGTACATAGTCCAAAAGTATCATACAGATAAGCTATTACAGTCACGATTGGCCATAAAAGACAACAAATAACATAAAAACCAAGGATATAATCCACTCATAGAAATCCTATTATTAAAACACCAACCATAATGAAAGTAGACCGTCATAGCAACCACCTTCGTAGACTGGCTTATATGTTGAAACTTTTTTTTTGCTGTCTTTTTTTGCAACAATGCCCGTTGTTATGGGTAATAGGCACTCATGAAGATAATCCGAATGAAAGAAAATATCTTTCTTTTTATTTGAATAGTTGTAAGTACTCTTCACAGCTTAATGTGAGAAAGGGGGCATCGAGGAGATCACACGCCAAGAGAGACAGACAGAGACAGAGAAACGTGGTATAAATAGCTAACAAATTAAAAGAGTCCAAGAATTGGGATAAATAAATCGGGACCTTACCTTAACCATCTATGCCCCCCTTTGATGGCACCTCGATGGTTCAGGATTCACACCTCGATGGTTCAGGATTCAGATGCCTAGTCAGATCGACAGATTTTTAGCCAGTTAGATCGAGTTGGGACCAAACAGTGTGGGCTATGTGGTTGTGCGCTTTTATCTTTTAGCCTTGTAGGATAAGCACCCATCACATCGATCGAGCTCACTAGGGTGAGTGCTGCACTCTGTCCATCTCTAGCTATATATTTATAAGAATATCTTTATAGGTATTTAGGAAAGCTACCAACATGATTTTATGGGTATCAACACTTTAGGTTGGGAAAAATTATCTGGGGAGTTGTAAAAAGATATAGCATTAGAATTATGTTTTTTTTGTTTAGTAATTTGTTAATGGAACAATCTAAAAGCCTAATTTTCTTGCTATTATGTTAGATGTGTCATCTTCTTGAAGAGGTATTTTGGTTGCTAAATTGAATTTGACCTACCTCGTTTAGCTTGTGTTTTAAAACATTGTAACATACTTTTCAATATAAAAACAAACAGCTAAAAATACTTGTATCTTTGAAATCGAATATAAGCAAATAAGAGATAAGCTTAAGCAATAGGCCTTAAAGTGCCTTTGAAATTGTAGATAAACAAATAAAAAGTGCCTTTGAAATTGTAGATAAACAAATAAGTGATGACAAGATTAAGCAATAGGTCATAGAAGAGCAAGCTCAACTTAGTTCTTTTCAGCTTAAAATCATATTGCAATCTACAACACAATATTTATTATTTTTATACAAGTTAAATGATTTGGCTCTTTGTAGTCATTTTTAAGATCTTAGTGTTTCTTTTTAAATCTCTCAGAACTAGCATATAGTTTTTTTTTTTCACCTCTTCTCTTATCGAAAACCCACAACTCTGCAAATTAGCATCAATTAATAATTGATTATATGATTATATGATTTTTTTGCTAATTTATCATATGAAATGTTAAATATGTCATGTAAATCCATTTCTACATTACAAAATATTAGGTTACAGACTAAAATAGTCACATATTACAACGTATAAATACTACTACCTTGCAAATTAGTTTAGCCGCATAGGATAATTAACCTTGATCGGAGAATATAGTCCATGACTGAACTTTAAATTTTGTTTTATTTTTCAAGGGAATTTATAGATCGATGCATCTAATCTCAAACCAAATATCTGGCCCGTACGTACATGCACATCGAGCCAGGGTTTTCCCATGGCAAGTCTTTGCATTGGCGGCAACTGATTATAATACTTTTGCCCCTTTGATGAGGTTTTAAGCTCCTCGAGACATTATAAAAACTATCCACGGCTTAATTAGGCCATGTACAATACAGGTGCCTAATTAACTAGCTAGAAACTTATTAGAAAACAACAGGTTTTCATCCCATCAACATGCACTTATGCTTTCCATCGGAGAGAGATCGAAGGTGCATGCATGCCTGCTAAGTGGTACGAGATTGTTCATGGTGCGCTACCCGGCGCTTAGAGAGGAAAGATGAGTCTAGTATATATATGTACTAGCGCGGGAAGACGCGGCAGGCGGGCTCGCGATGGGCGCGCCCAGCGCGCGTACACTCAAGCAGGGGGAAAAAGGGGAGAAAAAAGGGGGAAGCGGGATTCGCGGGATTCGAACCCGGGGCACCCAGCTAGCGAACGGACTGACCTAACCAACCGGGCAAACCGCTCACCTGCCTGAGACTTGTGGCAAAAAAAAATTGTTTTATATGTAAAAATGAAACGGACGGCCGGATCTGCCTGCCTCGCGCGATCGGACGGATGCGGACGAACGGGCGACGTGGCGCACGCGATGACGTGTGGCAGCAGGCTGTACCGAGTGTTCACGCTTGTATCTATTATTGATTATTGACTAGCAAAAATACCCGTGCATTGCAACGGGAGAAATTGACCAATATGAATTAAGCCACATATGTTGCTATGCATTGCAATGAGAGAAATGAACCAATCAACCAATATGAATTAAGCTAACATCATCTACATGCATGATGAAATCTTCAAATCCCCCATGTCAGCTATCAAACTCTTGTTCTCATGATTTGAAGAGACTTGATTAATGCATCAATATTATCATCCAACACGTTGAAAACCCCCAAATCCAACTCCATCAGTTGTATGCCATATAGTGCTAAAAATCTGCAATATGTAGCCTTGGAATGTGTGCTTTTGAAGGCAAATTATCAATGTTTTCACTAAAATAGTTCTGGGTTCAACATTTGTCAGAAAAAAAAATAAACTTGCACACGTTTTCCCTCAAAAGAAAACTATATAGCTCGACCAATCGAACAGAAAAAAAAACATGGGTTGAAATGCTCCTCTCAATCAATAGTAAACATGATTGAGAATAGAGGGAGAGCGAGACATGTAGTGATATGACCTTGAAGAGGAAGAAGAGGAAACCTCTGCTCATGTTCTTTTCTTAGTGAAGGAGGCTTCCATTGTGCTATGCTACAGGTTAGTTAATGTGCAGCCTGTACTCCTGTGCTTGTGCCTACTTTGTCTCACAAGCCAGCACCAAGAGGAACTTGAGGCAATCGGTGTGAGGAGCAAACAAAGTGCAGACCGGTGAAGCTTGTAAGGCACAAAGCATTACAGATAGTATTTGGGCTTGAAGGTAAAATGTATCAGCAAGAAATTAAGAATACCTCATTCACCAATTGCGAAGCTCGATGACAAACTTGTACATCACATTGAACTATTTTGTTACTTGCTTCAGGTGGTAAATTCTCATAAATGGAGCAAAAAATATGGCATCCGATGAAATAAATACTGAAAGTACATCATGTTATATATATGGAGCTAAAGACAAGTGGAAACAAAATCAATATAAATATTTGTAGCTCATGCTATGCCATAATAGACAAGGCAATTTCACCTTCATTTTGAAAAGTACAGAACCCTTATCATTCTTTGTTACATAAATTACTGGATTTTCATCTCTATTTGCTATAAATATACCCCAGTAATTTCGAAAGTCCTCAAGGTACCATGAAGAGCCACTCAGATGCAACCCAAACAAATATTCTGACTATATAATAAAATATAAATAAAACAATTTTTGCAGCAAGTAACCATCGATCGTTATCTTTATCTGCTGTAGCGATTGCTGGTTAATTCTTGTAAGAATTATAGTTATTTGTGCTGAACTTTACATTTATTTTTGGCAGTGTAGCTACACCCCGGTGTAGTATAGCGGAACCATATATATAGAGACATGAATCATTTAGAGTGATAGAACTAAAGCTCCCAAATCAATTAGCATACTGCAGCAAGTAAATAAATCACTTGTATTAAATAATAGTTACAACATCATAGAATAAAAAAAAAGAGAAAGGTTATCAATGAATAAGAAAGCTATAACTACCTGATATTCAGATTAGTAGGGGCAATAATCACTTGCGGTATGAACCAGTATTAGCTAGATCAAATAAGTATGAACCAGTATTAGCTAGATCAAATAAATAGTCTGAATAAATAACCATGAAGATAGAACTAAACAACAGCTACTGAACTATTTTGGAACTAACCCAGTGTACTATAAACACTTGCAGATAAGCTTACTTCATAACCCATACTCAATTTAGTTAGAATTGATGGTGAGACATTCGGGAAGCATTTTTTAATGGCTAAACATGTGCTTACCAGTTATCACAGGTATAAGTGTTCCAAATTGATTACCTAGTCAGAGCTTAACATAATGTTTTCACTCTAAATTCCAAACTACACTACCAAATTCAAATGTTGTACTCCCAGGTATGGGTGTATTGAAGCAGAGCATATAAATTGGACCTGCAAGCTTCAGACCGCAGAAGCAAATCTTAGCAAATATGCATGTTCGTTGCAACGGATTTTAAAAATACATAGGTTAAAATAAAAAATCATATGCAATATTTCATATATTGTTTTTCCATGGTATTAAGAATATAGATATGTGCTTAGCATGGTACATTACACAGCAAATGGACAAAATAGTGAATAATCTACAATGAGGGAAAAAAACCAGAGAACTTTTTTTTTTTTGATAGAAAAAACCAGAGAACTTGACATGTGAGGATATGCCTACATTAAAGCATGCTAATTACTTTCTGAAAATAAACCACCCCTCGATAATTCAAATAAAGCCTCTGCTTTCACTGCTTCTTGTTAATAAATAAAGAATGTCCTCATTAGATTCTCCATTTGATTGTATGACTAATTGATTATCCAACACATATACTGCATCTGTCTGTGCGGGAGTAGTATTGACCAGGAAAAGAAACATAAGGCTTGCTCATGGCTAATAAGAATAATAAGGATCCAGGTACACACTGCACTTTTAGCTGGAAAGGGATTTCTTGCTGACAACCTATATGCATCTCTTATCGCACTCCAGACTCACATTGCTCGAAGAATCAATTTGCTTTCAAGCATCAAATATGGAGAATTTTCTGAGAAGACTCTATTCGTTAACGATGCTTTAGAGCATATAACAGTCAGTAAAAGACCTAATTTGCAATTCACAAGTAGTGGTAATTGGTTCCAACATTCATTATGCCAACATAGTCATAGTTCCCAGGAGATAAAAACAAAGTTCCTAACAACCAAGAAGAGTAAACCCAAGGTGGAATTAAAACTTGTACATCTTTAAGTATAATTATTTACATAGATACCTTTGGCTGAGCCCAGGACCATCATTGGATACCCCAAATCCTGAATCAGGCCAATCTGGATTTGATATTTCAGCTGTCAGAAGAAATTTCCTTGATTGACAAAAAGAGTTTTTTTTAGAAAAAAAAAAAAAAAGACATGAACCATGATAACAAATCCGTGATGCGTGCAATATAACCTGCCCCCATCATTGTACCGACAATATGGAAGCAGGAAACGCTGACACCAAAGTCTCAAGTTTTTAAATTCCAGAACACATAAATATTACCAATTGCTATTGTTAACCACGTGTAACAAGTACAACATCTCCATGCATCTGTGCTTCGCTGTATCCTTTGATTCAAATATTGCTAGGGAGTTCTACTTAATGGAAAAACGCTCACATGGAGCACGATTCTGATATCGGCCATGGTACCGATCACCGCCGTACCCGCCTCTGCCTCCACCTCGCTCGTAGCAATACCCATACCTACACAACGCAACACCAAGACACATGAAACCTCAAAATCCTAGAAGCTAACAACCCATTTGGTACAGAACTCGAGTCACTCAAACGATGAGTGGCAAACAACAAATAATATTGCTTCCATTGAAACCATCACATTCTAAGGTAAAACCTGATAACCAGGTACACAAGTAGATGTTCAATTACCTGTTGCACCGAGAGGATGTCCTAGGGCAATTGCACCGCCGTTCACATTTACTTTCGACCGGTCCAGACCCAGTTTTTGCAGCAATAGACAAACTGAGAGGCAAAGGCCTACAGAAGGATTGCTAGGATATCAACAATTGTTGCAAATGTGAGAGAAGATGAGATTGTAAAAAATTAACCTTGGCGTGAAGATGGCGCCGAGGCTCGCCTCCTCCTCCTTGCCGTTGACACGAGCTGCGCAGCAGTAGAGCGAGAGATTAGGGAGAGGGAGAAGAAGAGGAGGAGGAGGAGGAGGAGAGAGGATGAGGGAGAAAAAGAGGAGGGAGAGAGAGGATGAGGGAGAAGAAGAAGAGAGGGGGCGGCGGCCGGTCGGTGGATATCAAACCTAGCGGCGCGCGCGTGAGAGAGAGCCAAGAGACGGGGGCGGGGGCAGCTGGGCAGGGGCAAGAGATGGGGTGCCACCGCGGGGGAGGAAAATTTTTACTGTTTGCCCAAAAAAAATCACGCAAACGAAAAAATCCCAGGTTCTGAGCGATTGCAAAAATACCCTGGCGCTCTTGCAGGGCGGCTTCAGAGGCATGGCGCTCCGGAGACAGCGCCTGGCCATTAAGCGCGCCTGGACGGGGCGCCAGGCTAAGCGCCTGGCAGGCGCCAAGGTAAGCGCTCTGGCCGGGCACCAAGGCACGAGGCTGGCAGGCGCCTTGCATGCCATGATTAGCACTAATCCCATATAATTAGCACTAGTATAATTAGCACTTTCGTATAACGTAAGCCCATGATAGTACTTATAATTTTATATCAATCTCATATAGCGTCCAAATTACATAAAACAAATTTTATAATTTATATAAAATCCTAACCAATCCATTTTATAATCTATCTATATTCATTTGATATTTTTCTCACTAATTTTTATATCAATCTCATATAGCGTCCAAATTACATAAAACAAATTTTATAATTCATATAAAATCCTAACTAATCCATTTTATAATCTATATATATATATATATATATATATATATATATATATATATTTGATTTTATATTTACGACCTTTTTGTATTTTATAATCCAGATTTTTGTTCATTTAATGTTTTTAGTAAATAATTATGTTATAGTTTACATAATAGTAAATAAATATGTTCTATGCAATTTTACATAAAATATCCAATTGTTTATTTGATCTCAACCCATGATCGATCTATATTAGCCTTGTATCATGTCCGGATCCATACCCATATTCATATATGAATTTGTATCTAGGAAAAATACGTGTTAGGATACGGGATGGGCACTATCCGCTTGTATCCAATCCGTTTGCACCTAGCCATGAACCAAACACACCCTACCCATCCGCTTTGTTTATAGGCTTCAACAACCTTATACACTCCTCCTTACTTATACAAAGAACCGGGCTAAGCTAAAGCCTAAAAGATGCCCGTGATTCCACGGTCTCGATGCTCACCGCTTGTCCCGAGATCTGTGGGAGCGTGAACAACGTGTGGCGCCGTATATGATGGATTGATGCATGGGATGGGCAGCCATGTGATCGATGTGAAGCGCGCGAGCGTCCTTGGCTAATGCGTGCTAATTCATGATGCTAATTACGTGCTAATTCATGGTGCTAATTACGTGCTAATTTTACGTGCCAATTACATGCCAATTATACATGCTAATTACATGCCAATGATGTGCTAATTATATGCTAATTACATGCTAATTACATGGGGCCAATTAGGTGCTAATCATGGCCTTAATTACATGGGCTAATTGGGGTGCTAATCGGGGCATGCAAAGCGCTCTGGCAGGCGCCTCGTGCCTTGGCGCCCGGCGAGCGCCTAGCCTGGCGCCCGTCCGAGGCGCCTAGCCGGCTAGGCGCTGTCACGAGGCGCCATGCCTCTGAGCCGCCTGCAAGAGCGCCTAGGGGTATTTTGTAATTGCCCGAGAAACCTTGGGCATTTTTTTCGTTTGCGTGATTTTTTTGGGCAAGCAGTAAAAATTTCATGAGGAGGAGCCGACGAGGAGGAGGAAGGAGAGGGCCATGCCACGCCTCTTGCTCCGGCCTGGGAGATCGATGAGGAGAGGAGGGCCGGGGCAGTGGAGGGGCCGAGAGGCGTCATCAATGGAGCCGCCGTAGAGAGCCGAGGAGGAGGGAGGAAGGAGAGGCGTCATGAGGTGGAGGGATCCCGCTAGGGTTTGCGCACGGACATGAGTAGGCGGAGCCGTGCGATCACGATCGGACGGCTGGGAAGCCTTTGACGGACGGAAGAAGATGGAAACGCTATTCTCTTTATTATTAGGTAAAGATAAAGATGTGTTAATTGTAATAAGGTATGTATGTATAGTTGCATAATTTCAGCATCACTAGAAGCTTGCTTCTTTGCATTCAAGGAGATTGTTTATACATTGATGCTTAATTAGTGACGTGGCTATGCTCTCTCTTTATATAAGCAACTGCACGTCCCTAATAATTTCGCATGGTGCATGGTTTCAGTGGCCGGACAGTAAACGCTAATATCCTAGTATCGTTCATGCATGCATGTCAGTGACGTGCGCTCCTAGACGTACGTGCGTACGGCTCTGCGTAGAAAAAACCATTAACAGTGGCGATCAATAAATTAGGGCTTCTCGATTGAGAAAGCTGTGGAGAGCGATGTGCGAAACAAAACGGGGCAAGAGATCGATCGATCTATCATACTATCCTAAGACATATTTTTCAGTGTAGAAGGGCTTGCGAAATCATCATCGGGCGTCATGTACATTTTCTTACCTCAGTACGCACACGTTGACGCTAGTAAGATCATGCGCTAGTGCTCATCTGTCATGTCGTGTGATAACCATATTTAATCATGTGTCATGTAGTGTGATAAGCATATTTAATTCCTGCAGATCGATGGTCCTTGATGCTTGACACTAGGCACCTAGCTAGCTAGCTTCAGTACTCTTGTAGTGAACCCACGGCTCCAACGAAGAAGGAAGACCATGCCGTTATATTGATATAATTTCTGTTATATTGTGATATGAATTATGGGTTTGTTTATTGATAGAGTTTATGGGCACTATAAATACCCCTTAGAATTAGGGTTATCACGATGTTCCTTCTTACTATACTCTATTTTCATACAGTAATTTTGTTTTCGTGGATCCGTGGTTTTTGTGCATTTATTTTTTTTAACTAATGGTATCAAAGCATGAGCAACAGCCTCTCCATCAGCTGCAGTCTGCATCTATCTGTAGCATACGCGTAGCATGAAATGAGGGCGCTATTAACGCTGATGATGCGGCAATGATACAGAGCTGCAGCTCATGCTCTCATAGCACATGTTAAAATATCTATTTTGAAAAGAACACGAGGAGATTGGATCCCGAAGGATTTACGGCGTCATCATTGTTTCCTTCTCCAAGCGACTCACGTTCTACCGTAATCCAACGCCGATGGCTGCTCATCCATCACTGCCTTGTCTAGGGGTGTTAAGTATTGTGTCGAATATATGTGTACGAGTAGGTTACATGGACTCTGTGTTGTAATAGGCAGGGTTGGTTTAGAGTTAGAGTCGGACTCTAACCAGGCCTCCACTATATAAATGGAGGCAGCCCTGGTGTAACCAGGCGAACGATTTCATAATAGTAGCATACGTAAGAGGAGGTCAGTGGCCGGCATGTGGTCGTGACCTGGTCAGCCGGTATGCTGCGGTATTATATATGGATTGGGGAGGAGCGCCCATAATCAGAGCCTTGCAGATGCAGGTGAAAGTTGAACTGCGTTATCAAACATCGTGTCTCTTGGTGTCGTTTGTGATCTGACCGGAGAGGTCAGATTGGCTGATGGTGAAGTCAGCGGCGATCTGTGCCTAGAGATGAACGGATCAAGTGGTCATGAAAGTAATCTGTTTAAGATGGAGAACGGATTAGGAGATGAGAATAGGGATCTATTCTAGATAGCGGACGGATCGGGAAGGTGCAAACTGTGGTCGGCAAGATGATGCTGACAAAAGGAAGGAACTAGTGTTATTCTTGGCAGTGGTTGAAAGTGGCTCACAAGGCAATGGTGATGATCGAGGAGAGGACGACATTGCGTGTGTGCACATGCTGCAAAGGGAGTTATGAATTTCAAGTGCAGGGAGTACCGTTATAGGTGGAGCTACTGAGTCGGATGTTGCTAAGTCGGCGTTTGTTCCAGAAGGCGATGGGTCCAAGGAGATGGACTCGTTGGGCGGTTCAACGTGAGCTGCAAAGAATCAACCAGAGGCCGGGTACAAGGTGCGTGCAAAACGCTGGAACGACTTCAAGATGAAGAGACCATATTCTCCAATGTGGAATTTGTTAGGTATTGTGTCGAATATGTGTACGAGTTATATGGACTATGTGTTGTAATAGGCAGGGTTGATTTGGACTTAGAGTCGGACTCTAGCCAGGCCTCCACTATATAAAGGGAGGTAGCCCTGGTGTAACCTGCCGAACGACTTCATAATAGTAGCATAGGCAAGAGCAGGTCAGCGGCCAGCATGTGGTAGTGACCTAATCAGCCGGTATGCTGTGGTATTATGAATTGGGGAGGAGCGCCCATAATCAGAGCCCGCAGATATAGGCGAAAGCTGAACTACGTTATCAAACATCGTGTCTCCTGATGTCGGCGCATATCCTAACAAGAGGATTGGCTGTCGGATTCAGAAATATTTAGACAAGTTTAGAAGAGAGGCCGATGCTTAAAGATTGGACATCCCAGATCCTACGGTCCCCATAGTTTTGGTCTTTGTTGTGTATGTAATTTTCTTACCGTTGAACTTTTGCCACGTCTTTTATATTCACCGCTGCTGTCACTCGGCATGCTATATAAGCCGAACGAATCTGTCGCTTGTTATGCTATGACTAGATGATAAAGCAAGAATCTGAATATTCTCATCTATCTTGTATTTTCCCCCAATTCGCATCCCCTGTTTTCTTACCATTGAACTTTTGCCACGTCTTTTATATTCACCGCTGTTGTCACTCGGCATGCTATATAAGCTGAACGAATCTGTCGCTTGTTATGCTATGACTAGATGATAAAGCAAGAATCTAAATATTCTCATCTATCTTGTATTTTCCCCCAATTTGCATCCCCTGCTCTTACAATCTCTCACCCCAATTTCTTCCCAAATTTGTATACATTCGGTCTGGATTTCCTTGAGGTTTGACATTAGTGCTATCAGAGCATGATCTTGACCTTGATTCCAAGTCACAAGCAGAATCGGTAGTTTAGGAACTTGATTCCTTGTAAAATTCCTAGGCTGCGCTTGTTCAAGATTGGATCGAGGGGTACTGTGGTGGGTGATAATCGAAATCTGGGTTAAAAATCCTCACTGGATTTGTGGTTTTGGTTTGAATCCACAGGAGGCGAGTTCATGTCAAAGGTGTTGGGTCTTCGGGTGATTAGGTTGCACGACTCATTGTTCTGTAATAAAATCCCTAATCAGTTGAGGATGAAATGATGATGAAGCAAAACCGGCAAGAAGTGGCTAAAGATGCAGAGATTCAAAACACTGATCAAGCGGAGATAGATTCAATGAGGAAAGAGAAAGGAAGCCTTAAGAAGGATATGCAAGATTAAAACAAGAAATGGAGGAGATTTTGGCTGTTTTCAATGCCTTGATGAAGATTGGGAAAAATTTCAAGTGGAGGAGGTGTTAAGAGGGGCATGGAAGTAATAGAGATCATAGAGACAAGGGGAAGGCTCCTCAGTAGGTAAACCATCCATCACAAATTAGCGTTACATTACACTTACCTACACCAAGAGGAAATCCACATATTAGATTAGGAAGTGTAAACCCTGTTTATCTCCACAATGAACGGCCGCCTCTATTGAATAGTCACAAGAGAGAAATGAATAGAAGCCATAGAGCAATGGAAAGGAATGAGCATACCTTTATTTTTCCAGCAGATAACACCAATGAACAAGAGGAACTCTAGAACACCTAGTAACACCTAGAAACAAAGGTGGTCACGAAGGAAATCACTATCGAAGGGCATTCAGTAAAGGACCAAAACTGAATAAAACCTGAGTTTAATACTGAAAATGTTGATGCTTGGATTAAGAAGGTAAAAAAAATATTTTGTTATTGACCAGATTCCATGGGGACAGAAGTGTAAATTGCAACATTATATTTTGTGGGCAAGGCTAATGAGTGGTTAAATAGTATTGGGGTTAAGACTAGCCACATGTCATGGGTCCATTTCTGCAAATTTGTGGAGAAAGTTCATTGAAAGTTCTCTGATGCTATTGATGTATCACTCAGTTAGGCAAAATAGTACAGTGATAAAATACATTGATCAATTTGAAAAGGCCATGGGCATGGTCAAAAGGCATCATGCAGAGCCTCAAAAAGCTATGTTCAAAGTTTCATTGGAGGTTTGCAAGACCACACTTATAAGAAGCTTCTTCGACTACAGATTTGGTGTTGTCGTGTGACCATTCAGAAGGAGGTTGTCCAACAGTTTGCATAGGTCGTTGTAGCAATCGGATGACTAGTTGTGTTTGGTTTTAACCGCCGTAAGACGTGAGACTATTGAGAGTATGATCACGTCGGTATGCAAGAATAAATGACCTCTGCCCCACGGTCTTGGTTACACGAACAGGTGCCGCCTCCGCACCTCTTGCCTTCTCCCCTAGTCCCAACCTATCATGGTCGCCGCTACTGCCCGGCATGGTCTCTCTCTCCTCTCTCCCCCTCTCTCTTTGAGAGCTCTGTGTTGTGGAGGTGGTGGCGCAGCTCCCGGTTGTTGCCTTCTCCAATGCCGATGTAGAGAAGGACGGCTGCCAATGGAAAAGGAAGCTCGCTGGTGGAGGGAACGAGAGGGTTCATCGGCGCAGGCGAAGGTGGTGACGATGCGGACGGGGGAGGGGACTTGTCGGTGTGAGGAAGGAGTCAGCAGCGCGTGCAAAGGAGGGGGCCACCGTCACGAGGAAAAAGGTGGCAGCGCGAGACGGAGGGGACTCGCCGGAGGGGAATGAAGCGGCGACGCGGTCCTTCCCAGGCTCTGGTGCGATTGAGCAGAGATGAGAGATCAGGGAGGAGAAAGAAGCAATAATAAAAAAGGAAAATAAAAAATATGCCACGTAGACTGCTGTGTGGGCCCATCTCAGTATCACATAAACAAAACAACTCTTACTGGCCTCCATGTCAACCAAAACAACCCTCAAAACAGGTTTTGACCGATTAAAGAACTAAAGTGGGACTTTCGCAATACCATGGGACAAATCCCATCCAGTTTTACAACTCAAAGACCAATTTGGTACTCGGGTGAAAGTTCAAGGACAAAATCGGTACTTTCTATAAAAAATTTTGTAGATAAAGTTTTAAAATTTTAACTTTAAATAAGTTTAAACCGGCTACTATTTGAAGCATGGAGGGGTATCAGACAAGCTTGATGCTGTGTCTTGTCATACATGTAAAAACACATATACGCAGATGATTCTTCCCGTGATTTTCAACGGAAGGGAACAAATGTTTACGCGCAAGAAGATAACAATATGTCCGGATATCAATCACTTTGGACGCTAATCGAAGATCCAGTTTCAAACAATTAATTTTACAATTAAATTAAGCTCTTCCAAACTGAGACACAAACAAAAGGCAACGAGAGTACTATAAGGATAGGCACCACAGAAAATCCGCCCTCCTACGAGGGAAAAAACGACAATTTTTTTTTTATCTGTTCACTGGCAGTCGCTTGGGCAGCAGTTCACTCGCCCAAGCGATTGCCTCCCCTTCCTTTGGTGTAGGAAATTTGGGGGGAGGGGGCACCGAGAGGGGGGAGGCACCTGTGACCGTCGCATCTTCCTCCTCGCCGGCGACCGCCACCACCGTAGCCATCACGGGTTTCGGATTAGGGTTAGGGTTCGTGGTTGGGGGTGGGGATCTCCGTGTCGCTAGGCTTAGAGGGATGGCCGGGGGAGGCGATGGCCTGGCGGTTGGTTGGGGATGAAGTGAGGGTGGCGGTGGCGCCACGAGCTGTGGGAGGGTGAAAGGTTGCATGCGCGTGGCGGGGTGAAGGCGCCGGTCGGGTTAGGGTTGGCGGGTGGCACGGCGGCGGGAGGAGTTGGCGGCCGCGCCAGCGGCGAGGGCACTTGCCGCCGGCGGGCGGTGGTGGAGGAGGAGGGGCACAGGCGAGACTGAGAGAGAGACGCGGGGAGGGAAGGGAGATCTGGACCGTTGGATCTTAATCCAATGGTCCAGAAAATCGTTTGAGCGCCCCTATAGGGATTCAGGCGTCGGAGTCAATCCCTTTTTTTCTCACTCCATGTGGACGGAAAGGTATGCATATCTTTGCGGCATAGAGGGCAGAAGCAGCCAATGGGAAAGTGGAGACGCTGCGGAGAGCGACGGGCCCGGAAGCTGCCGAGCCCGGATGGGCCGCGCCCTTGACATTTCGCTGCTTGGGGGCCCACAAACAGTGGCAGCGGGGCCCGCTCCACCGAACCCGGCGTGGAAGATCGCGTGAGGAATTCAGCCAATGCACCGATTTACAAGATGAACGGTAAATCCACACGTACAAATCTACTATAAATTTTTAGACGAAACTCGCCGTCATGCGTGTCGCACTAGCAACTCGCGTGTTCGGTGAGACAATCCCAGCCGTCCGATCCTCGGTTGGAATGACTTTTGACCGTCTTTTTTAATCTATATATAATATATAGATTCTTACACCATCCACAGCGGCGGAGACAAAGGGGGCTGGCAGGGGCCTGACCCCCCCTATGATCTATATGCAATACTAAGTAGTATATAGGATGTTGTATCAAACTTATACCCATCTAATTAATTTACATGATTAATTTCAGATCTAAAAAGTATGCTATTAGTATTAATTAAACATACTCTCTCAACTAATTTATTTTATAAGACTAGCATAGTTTTTTGAAGTTTTCTTTTCAAAGAAAATGATTTTAATTTATGAATTAATATATTTTCCAAGCACATTACATATTACAAAAATATACTCAGTGCGTTACTATATATATATATATATATATATATATATATATATATATATATATATATATATATATATATATATATATATATATATATATATATATTCAATAATAGTGTCAATGCATAATATTTCGATAAGTTTACAAAAAATTTGCAGCCGCATATTGACGTTCACTTATATACATTTGGGGCTTGACTAATTGTTGCTCATATTGCTTTTCAAATACTTCAAATATTTTTATTAGCTAGTTATCACCGTGTCTAATATGAACATAATTATATTATTGGTATGTAATCTTCCTTTATTTTAAAGAATTGCATAACAATTGTTATACATATACACACATATAAAATATAATCTTTTTATTTAGTTTTTACCACACCACCCACAACTTGGCTCAATGTCATGTGAATATGCAAAAAAAAATATGCCATTTGATCACGGTTAAGTGTCCCCACACATGACAACCTCCGCTAGGTACGATACTATTATCATTGCTTTCTATACGTCTATGACATATTTGACTCAATTTATTACATGACATAACAATATTTATAAGAAACATTTTTCTGCAAATAGCTTGCTTTCAATATAATGATAGAATCATACTGTAAATTAGTTTGTCATGTGTCAGCCCCCCTATGATAAAATCATGGCTCCGCCCCTGCCACCCCATCAACAAAGTGGTTGACCATCAATAAGCGTTCTCCAATGCTCCGCTCGGGTTTGAATCCCAGCTCCTCCCCTTTTTCTCTCCGCCGCTCTGTGCCTTTGAAAAAAGGAAATCTAGCGTGGGTCGGCCAAAACAGAAGTATTCACCACTATAGCTTATGGTGCATTAAAACACGTTGGCAAATATAAAGATGCCACGTGCATAGCCATGTAGTTCTACGTATATTTGTATATAACTAGCCGTGACCGTGCACCCGTGGCGCGCCGGCCGAGGCCGGGCGCGTCTTGGCGGAAAGCGTGGACGCGCGGCGCGCATGGCGAAGCGTCCGAACGAAAAAGAGGGAAAAAGTGCTAGACGCGGGATTCGAACCGCACTCGGCCGAACGGGAGTTGGCTGAGCTAGCCAGGAGGGCAAACAACCCGCGTGCCTGCCATTCGTGGGCAAAGAATTCTTTTATACATCAAGTCAAAACGGACGGGCGGATCTGCACGTCTCGCGCGATCGGACGGACGTCGCGGCGCCGGCCGGCCAAGCCAGCCACGTGGCCCGCCCGAGAGAGGCCGGGAGAGCAACTCGGCTATGTACTATTATAGATATGACATGTAAAAAAAGACAAATCAACTTTGCACATCCCGTTGTCAATGACACCATGGTAATGTTGAAAAAAAAACTAAAACTCCCTTATCTTCAATTATGAATTTACATATATCGATAACGTGGGTTTTTTTAGGTCAATCATATCTTAGAAATTCTGACAAGCTACTCTATAAGCCCTTTTTATTTTCATGGAGCCAAACCCAAAGATGGTTCTTCGCTTTTTAAAGAATGTTAGACTCATAAATAGACAGATTCTTTTTGTTGTAATAAGTTATTTTAATTGAATTTACTCAATCACGGACACCTACCTTTGGAGCAAAATCCAAGGAGATTTTGCTATTACCTGGATCCGCCACCGCTGTCTTTTCTCTCTCTGACCACCACTGCTGCTACCATGCCGAGAGATTAAAGCAAGCCCTAACCTAGTACAAACTTAGCACTGTAGCAAAAAATGGAAGAGAGAAGAGGTTGATGAATAGTGTTAAGTTTACTCTAAGTTAGGGTACCATTGGATATGCTCTTAGGGTTATAGTTAGGGTTCAGGGTGGGTTCCTCATGCCCTCCAGGCTTAGAGGGAGGTCGAGTGGATGGCGGTCCGACGGTGAGGATGGGATTGTGATGGGGGAGGTGAGGCGGCAATGGTGCCACTAGATCCATGGGAGTGATGAAAGGCGGTCGGATGGTGGTGGTAGGGGATCTCGTAAAATAAATGGAGTATTTTAAGAAAATATATAATAGAGCTCTTGCTTAGCTACTTTATTTTTTTTACATAGAAAAGCAAATCAAATTCAATCCATGTTTGATTAGAGACATCGACTGTTGTGTTAGAATATGCACCGATGCAAGATCACGAACGACACCAGAAGACACGATGTTTGGTAACGCAGTTCGGCTTTCGTCTACATCGGCGGGGCTCTGATTATGGGCGCTTCTCCACAAACTATAATACCGTAGCACATCGGCTAAGCAGGTCACGGACACATGCCGGTCATTGACCCCCTCTTGCCTATGCTACTATTATGAAGTCGTTCTCTTAGTTACACTAGGGTTGCCTCCCTTTATATAGTGGAGGCCTAGAAAAAGTCCGACTTTAACACTAACTAACCCTGCCTATTACAACACAGAGTCCATGTAACCTACTCGTACACATATTCGACACAATACCTAACAAACTCCACCTTGGAGAATATGGTCTCTCCATCTTGAAGTCGTTCCAGCGTCTTGCGCAAACCTTGTACCCGACCTCTGGTTGCTTTCTACTTTGGATATTTGTTTGACTCCCTTTGAATCTACACATCTAGATCCAATCTTTGAGTCCTCGAGCAGGCTTCCCAGTCCGTCACCGTGCACCACGTCCGTGCACAGCAAAACATGCCGCATCCTGGCCTTCTGTATCCACGTCACGGTTTTGCCCTCAGTGACGTGATATAGTACCTCCTGTGCAACATCTGATCGCATCACTGCTCTCGCCGTTCTGATCTATCCGGTATCCATCCGCGCCTGCCGGTCTGATCGCGAACGCCGAGGTCGTCGACGTCGCCTGCCGACCTCGCCGGCTACTTTGTCGGCCACCGATCACCTGGCCTTGGTAGATCCCTGCCAACGGTAGCCCATCGAACGGTTCAAGCCTCCTGTCCGAAGTGTCCGATACCACCGATCGAATCGTCGATCGCCGCCATGCGTCACCTTGCGCCGATAGGCGTTTTCCGCGGCGCCCGTGTATACATAAACCTCGTGTCTCCGCCTAGATCTTCCGCATGGCCAACTTCGTCAAACAAGCTCTGATACCACTTGTTAGGATATGCACCGATACAAGATCACGAACGACACAAGAAGACACGATGTTTGGTAACGCAGTTCGGCTTTCGCCTATATCTGCGGGGCTCTGATTATGGACGCTCCTCTCCAAACCATAATACCGCAGCACACCGGCTAACCAGGTCACGGGTACATGCCGGCCGCTGACCTCCTCTTGCCTATGTTACTATTATGAAGTCGTTCTCTTGGTTATACTAGGGCTGCCTCCCTTTATATAGTGGAGGTCTGGATAGAGTCCGACTATAACACTAACCAACCCTGCCTATTATAACACAGAGTCCATGTAACCCACTCGTACACATATTCGACACAATACCTTAACATGCTAGTCCATGAATATATTATATGTGTCGTATCATATAAGATCCGTTGAAAATGATTTCAAACGTGGGCACATCAAAGAGATTTGTCGACATACTGGTCCTTTTGGTCCAATCAGAAGGGAAATAAAGGATGGTATCTTCAGCTAAAAAGCATTCAATAATTGCACTTTATCTTCCTATCTTTTTCTTCGACCCGAAGAATAAAATAAGCGATGGGCTTGGCAGCAGTCGCCTGCGCTCGAGGCACAAAGTGTAAATGAATTTCAAAAAAGAAGTAGCGATACAAAAAATATGATCTATGAACACAAAACAAAACAATTTATTGGTAAAGCGCATGTGTGATCCTATCTTAAACGGACACATAAATATGTGCAAAGACAAAAATAAACTTATACTGAAAAAAGCATAATAGAGTGACTGAGTGAATCGTCAAAATATAAAAAACAAAGTGAATATGCTAAACAAAATAAACTAATTAAGTGAACCCTTACAAATATTTAAAAACAAATACAAATATTTAAAAACAACTTTAATGTCCATAAGTAGTTAGCCTTAAAATTAAAACTTTTTTAAAATTAATTTTCCTGTATGTAGATAGTAGAATTTCCACTAGAAAATGTGAAAAATTTGTCTTGTTCTTTTCAATCTAACAATTTAACAGCTTAACAACATAGCGATTTATCTAAGTTTTGGAAAGGCATATGCTTTAGAATTTTTTAAGCTTTTTTTTGCTATTTCGATGGTGGGTCCTAACATTTTAAAAAACAGGTCAAACGAAATGGATCCGAATCTAAAGACTACCTCGAGAAGCTTTAAAAATTTAGTTATTTCAGACATTCAGCTGTTTAGCTGTTCAGATCAGCTCAAAAGAACATGACCTTATATATACTAACCGAAAAAAGATAATTATACTTGCTTGGCCTAAAAAGTGAGAACACACAATACATTGCATCTTGCACCTCAACACCCGTGCAAATACCTAGAAAGCCCAGGCTCATGCGTCCCACTCCACAAATTTCAATTTTTAGTAGGGAAGACAAAAATCAATATGAAAGAACCATTTTCCAACAAATAGCAAAACTGGAAAAACTTATCAAAATAACAGTGAACAATTCATCACTTGAAAGTCAAAACTAATTAAGGTATCACTTATCTCAATTGTCACGAAAAAAAATCAAGTAGTCTCTCTCACACACACATGACCATGTGTAATGCCGGTGGTTCGTTTGGTCACTTCCATAGCTTTCAATTGCTTTTTCCTGCAAAGCCCAACCACAGGGGAAAAAATGGAAAGGAAACCATGGAAGATACCACAAATAAAAAAACAATACTGCCACATAATTGCTAGCACAAGACGTGAACGTGCAGTGAAGCAGACCATTTGTATAGACAAAAAATAACCTAAGACGTACACAGACAGACGCAGAATACTGAAGAGGATGTGAAAAGAAAAAAGGGCCAGAAGCTCCGTCTCCTGCCCTTTTCTCCATGCAAAGCAGGAGCAGCATTCGAATCTGACCAAGACATGGACATCACCTGGTTCTTCTTCCGGCACACGCACACCTGTGTCAGCTCAGCTCAGCTCAGCTGGACGACTGTACTCTGCCAGTGTCCTACCATATCTACCTGCACAAGGACACATTGCTATCTATCAATCTACCTGAATTCTGAAATCTATGTGCCCCTGCGTCCTTTCTGGAACAGTATATCAGGATTCGGAATTTCAGATATCCTTACCTGTATATTGCTTTCCCCAGTGTCCATTTTTTAGCAGATGGGCACAGGAGAAAGGCTGAAGGAATGCAATGCAAGCCATGGTAATCTGTAACCAATGATGGTGTGAAAAGATTATCATCAGGTCACCTGAACCTTGCAACATTTGGTTTGCTTATCTCTATAATATTGGCTAATATTTGACCCGACTTATCATGTTCAGCATAATTATTTTTTCATAATAGCAAATGGTCAGCATAAGAGCAGAACACGTTCACGAAAAGTCGACAAGTCCAAATAATAGAATTAATCTACTGTTAGAAATATCGCGCATGACGCTTGATGACAAGCTAGCTAGTCTGATCAAAGAGAACGTGGACAAAGAAAAATCATGCTCCTCTTGACTTGTCCTTGCGGGCTAGCTAGCTATGTTAGCATGACGACATTAAGCACCCAATAATCTTAACAGAGTTTCTATTTCGCAGGCGCCTACGCGCGGCGAAATCGCGCAGGCGCCTGCGCGTTGCCCTCCGACGCAGGCGCTAGTGGTGCGTTGTACAGGTTCTTTTTTTTCCATTTAAATTTCTTTTTTCATTTCTATTTTATCTGGAGTCCAAATTGCGTAGAAAAAATATCATAATTCTTTTAAAATCCTAATCAACCCATTTTAAATTTTTTTTTATTTTTTTGATTTAATTAGCACTCAATTAGTGAAAATTTCACTAAATTTCTACTGTTTTTCCATATTTTCATTTATTGGAAAAAATGTTTTGCAACAGTTGATTTTTTTCGAAAAAATTCCATGTTTTTCTACTGTTTTTCCACGTTTGTATTTATGAAAGAAACGCTTCGCGATAGTGGAATTTTTTACGAAAAAATTTCACTTTTTTCTACTGTTTTTCCACATTTGTATTTTATGGAAGAAACGTTTCGCGATAGTGGAATTTTTTGCATGAGGTCGATTTTTGCATAGATATATTTTGTTTTATGTTTATTATAGATTTATTTTTGTTTTCTATTTTATTATAGATTTATTTTTGTTTTCTGTTTATTATAGATTTGTTTTTGTTTCTTTTTATTTTAGATTTATTTTCTTTTTTTCAACAGATATTTTGCATGGCTATGCTGCGTACGTGGTTTATTGGCTGCAGCCTGCAGGCGCCTGCACAATCGGCTGGGTGCAGGCGCCTGCTAGCTAGCACGCCCCTAATCTTAATCGATGGAAATGATAAAAAGTTCAAAATTTAGTTTCTAACAAGAGATGTGGAACAAAAAAAAAGAAATAGAAAGGGTATTAGTGGGGGAGAGGGGTGTGTGCTGAGGGGGTTGTGAGAAGTGGGAGGTGGGTATCTCTCCTCTACCTAGCAAGCAGCTACTCACTGCCCTTTTCTGTTTCCTAACTCCAAAGACTTCACTAATTGTCAGTCTCCTTCCTCTCTCTGGTCTGGCTTTGCTAGCCACCTGCCTCTCCCAGTTGCCTTCCTTCCTTTCCCTTTCAGACGCCGGGAGATGAGAGGAAAGATTTTTGTGAGAGCTCTGTAGAGGGAGGGAGATAGATTTGCAGGCTTTCTTAAGAAGACTTTGACATGAGTGTTCGGTGATCATCAATTCCATGTACCCTGATTCCTAGCTAGCTACCTTCATCTTTTAGCCTCTTTTTCCTCCTTGTTCTTGACAGAGAAAGAAGAAGAGAGAGAGAAGATAGGTACAGAGGGAGAGAGAGAGTGAGGAGGAGGAAGAAGAGAGGGAGAAGAAGACACCATTCTTATATGCAGTGTGTAGCACGTGTTGCAGACTTGCAGCTCGATCCTTGAGGTAACATATAATAGCTAAGCTAAACAAGAAGCCCAGTGATGTGTGCTAGTCTGTGGCACTCTTTCATTGTTAAATCAGCTGATGAAGATGGACAGATACCTTTCTCTCTTTTTTTTCCTTCATTTTTTAATGTAGAGATGCCTCTCCTACATCTCTATCTTCCTCTTTTCCTTTCCTTTTTTTTTTTGTCTCCAGAGGCTAGAGGGGTTTTTTTTTTTTGAACCACCAGATGCTTGCATGGCCCTCCCCTCTACATATAGCATACACACATCCCTCTCACAAAAAGGAAACAAAGAGGCTGCAATTTTAGCTCAGAGTGAACACTTAAGACTGATCTCCTCAGTTCACCGATCATATTATATATTGCATGGTTATTGCTAGATCTATCTTGTTTTTGATGTATATGTGTACCTTATTGATTTTTATTATTTGCTGTTATTTGTTAATTGCAGCTTGCGATTGATTGCGTAGTAAGCGTAAGCTTCTTGGTTTCTTGCCACAGGCAAAGTCGCGGCCTTGTGATCTTGAGCTTGAGCATTGCGAAGGGCTGAGCTTGCAGCAAAGATCGATCGCTGGGAGTAGGCGGCTACCACGATGGCAGGCTACTTCGCCGGCAGCGGCGCCGGCACGGACGTCCAGGCCGGCACCAACGGCCTGCAGACGCTCTACCTCATGAACCCCAACTACGTCGGCTACGCCGACGCCGCGGCTGGCGCGCCCAACATGATGCTCCTCAACTCGGCCGTGGGCTCGCTGACCCCGGCGAGCTTCGGCCACCAGCCAGCGGCGGCGCAGCACTTCGTCGGCATCCCTCTCCAGCCGCCGCCCTCGGGTTACAATCTCTGGGGCCCTGCCACCACCGGCGGTGCCGCCGGCGACGCGTCGCCGCGGCAGCTGCCCCCCGGCGCGCCGGCGGTCAGCGCCGTGCTGAGCCTTTCGTCCCGCGAGGCGCCGCCGGTCACGGTGGCCGCCGTCCCGTTCACCGAGGGGAAGTACATGGCCGCGCCGCCGACGCCGTCGCAGGAGCCCGAGCACGCAGTGATGAGCTCCAAGTACCTGAAGGCAGCGCAGGAGCTGCTCGACGAGGCGGTGAGCGTCAAGGGCGTCGAGGAGGCAAACACGGCGGCGGAGGTGGCGAAGAGCGCGACGGCCGTGAAGAAGAAGGAGGGCTCGGAGGGCTGGTGTAGCGGCGCCGCCGAGGATGGTGGCGGCAGCAAGAGCGGCGGCGGCGCCGAGATGTCCACGGTGGAGCGGCAGGAGCTGCAGATGAAGAAGAGCAAGCTTCTGAACATGCTTGATGAGGTAATCAATTATTACCAGAGTTAAATAAACGATTTCAATAATTATCTGTCGCCTTTTAAAATTGTTTATAAATAATCAAGTGCCAATATATCGTTTTGTTGGTAGCCCGGCTGTATAGTGTGGTATTGTTCTGTCGGTGGCACTGCAGATGTTTTTTACTCTTTTTACTAATGTCTTCTTAGCTAAATTTGATTCCGAAATTTTAATCCTTACAAAAAAGATGCAATTTGTTTCATCCATACTTGCTGGAATACTGGTTGTTCGATATGACAAGTCATATTTTTTAGAAAAAACAATGCAGTGTTTTGTCATAATTTAGCTACACCTGTTTCGGTTGTGCACTGCTGCTTTGATTGCTCTTGCTTATTGCCACCTTGTTGCATGCTCAAATTTGTGCTAGCTGCTTATCTGTCTGTCTGTCTGTACTCTCTAGAGCAGTTGTTGCATAGTAGGCATTAAAGAAACGAATTATACTACTAGTTAATAATAACTAGTTTTATCTTCTTAATTATATGAACTAAACCCGCGGGCAATCAGGAAAGTAAGTGGCATATTAGGTCAGTAGCATCAGTATCAGTGTTCATCAGCAGCAGCACTGCTTGCTGCTGGCTTTGCTGAGTAGTGGCCATGGCGATGGCGATGGATGAAAAGTTGAAAACGGCGGTGGCGTGCAGGTGGATCGGCGGTACCGGCAGTACCAGAAGCAGACGCAGGCGGTGGCGGCGGCGTTCGAGGCGGCGGCGGGGGCGGGGGCGGCGCGGACGTACACGGCGCTGGCGCTGCGGACCATCTCGCGGCAGTTCCGGTGCCTGCGGGACGCGATCGCGGCGCAGGCGCGGGCGGCGGGCGCGCCTCGGGGAGGCCGCCGGCGACGCCGGCGAGGGCACGGTGGGGTCGCGGCTGCGGTTCATCGACCACCAGCTCCGGCAGCAGCGCGCGCTGCAGCAGCTGGGCATGATGCAGATGCAGGGCGGCGCCGTCGCCGGAGCCGGAGCCTGGCGCCCCCAGCGCGGCCTGCCGGAGCGCTCCGTCTCCGTCCTCCGCGCCTGGCTCTTCGAGCACTTCCTCCACCCGTAAGTGTCTTCGCGCCTTAATTCCTACATGCATGCAACATACTCCCATAAACTTTCCTTGAGGAACGGAGAAAAATTATCATATTGAGATTAGGGACTGACTTATCATCAGACGTCTGAGAGTTATTTATCTCTCAGTCGATTTTCTAGACCATTGATCAAACATCTTTATATGACATATAAAAGATCTAACGGTAGAATTTAGCTATGTGAAAATCGACTGAGACTTATTTAAAAATCAGTCGCCTGAGAAGCAGCAAAACCGTTGAGATTATCATATTTTCTCCATTGTAACATGATATTTTCTCCATATTGAGATTATCATATATGAGAAAATTATCATATTGAGGAACTTTCTTCGCTGTTCGTAACATGATATTTTCTCCATTGCATATATATACAGCATGTGGGAGTGTATTTACAATGGCCATGACAGTGTGTCATGTAGCTCTAAATTGCACTCTCCGATTTCAAAAAGCATAATATTTTGGATATTGACATGGTTTTTAAAATTGCGCCTTTGACTACTGATTACAGCTATAATTTAACAAATTTATAGAATAAAAAAATTTACATAAATTTAAATGTATGATTTGTATGTGTCTGATCAATGTTCGAAACATATTTTCTTGATAAGATTTTAAAACTTCAATTTACGATGAATATAACATAATCGAATGAGTACTGGAAACATGTAGGACCAATAACTTGGCTCTTTTTTGCAAGTACATGTAGATGCGGAAACTCATAATTGGAGCCTTTCTTGATTCAACTCAAATGCTTACATACAAATTAACAAACAAACTTTTGTGAGTGCTCGCTCAAATCGGTGATTGTGCTTGCCGCTGTGTCCAAATCTCATTGGTGGCTGTGATGCCCCGTGACGTCATGCAGATACCCTAAGGATTCGGACAAGATCATGCTCGCCAAGCAGACCGGCCTCACTAGGAGCCAGGTATGTGTGCGTGTATCTGTACAACAATATACGTACAATGCGTACAATAATACGTACACATGTACGTTTTTTGTACACGTGTGCGTATTTACGTACGGTTTGTGCATTGATTTGCACCATACAAGAGCTGCACGAAGCTGTAAATTGCAGCCTGAAATGGCGGTGGAAATGTGTGTAGGTGTCGAACTGGTTCATCAACGCGAGGGTGAGGCTGTGGAAGCCAATGGTGGAGGAGATGTACGCGGAGGAGACCAAGGGCAAGGATGCCGGCGCGGCGGCCGGCGACGGCGACGACGACTCCGGTGGAGGAAGCAGGAGCAACAACACCGGCAGCACGGGGGCCCCGAAGCACGGAGAAAACAACGGGACGTCGCCGCCGGTGGGGACGTCGCCGTCGTCGTCCAAAGCGGCGCCGCGGCCGCGCGTGGCAGCGACTGGAGGCTCTGAGACTGACGTGCACTCGTCGTCCCTCCTAGAGTTCGCCGGAGAGCAGCAGGCTCCGGCGAGCTTATACAGCGGCGGCGGCGGTGCTTCGTTCCAGCACAAGCTCAAGAAGGCGAGGGCGGACGACGAGCCGGCGGCGTTCCACAGCCCCGTCGACGTGGCCGGGCTGCAGGCGCAGGCCGCGAGGCACGTGGGCCACAGGGAGCTGCTCATGAAGTTCATGGAGGCCGGAAGCGGCGGCGGCGCAGCCACGGGCACGAGGGGCCACCTGGACGACGACGGCGAAGCCGGCGGGTACTCGCTGTTCACGCCGGCGCCGTACGCGCAGTTCGGCTCGGAGCAGTACGCGTTCGCCGGGAGCGGCGGCGGCGGCGTGTCCCTCACGCTCGGCCTCCCGCGCGGCGCCGCCGCCGCCGACCATACGGCGTCGTTCCTCATGAGCAGCAGCAACGCCGGCGACGGCGTCGCCGCGGGCTACGACATGAACATGCAGAGCACCAAGCAGTCCTTCGCCGCTCAGCTCATGAGGGACTTCGTGGCCTAATCACCAGGGTGCAATTAACCAGTTAATCTAGGGCTTGTATAGAAATAAGGGTTAAGCCTAGACATACACGTGCCTATGCTTGAGCTTGATCATTGGGTTTAGGGCATGTATAGATTGGATTATGGATTATGGGGTAATGTGTATAAGCAGATAGGACAGTCTTCCTGGTTAATGTGACAGAAGGAAATTGCAGTCTTGTAGCGCATAGATGAGCCCATGTATATGGAAAAAGGTGGGGTATATGTGATTTGGAGAAGTTATGTAGAAGTTGTTTACTTAGCACTGGTTTTGGATGATGTATTGTTGTATGTAATTCAGCTTTACTTCTTTATATCCTGTGGGAAAGAGACACATAAGAACATAAGATGAGGTAAGAGAGTATACTTTTTCATCTGTACAAACTATGGTACAACTTGAATTATATTCTCTGGTTCACCTTGGATTATACCATAGGTTGGAGGCTCAGTAGCCAGTGCAATGGTTGCAGGGAAGATGACTGAAGAATTGCAACTGAACTGATGAGTCCTCAGATTGAGGTTCACTGGAACAGAAAGATACATTTGGAACCAAAGCCAGAATACGACAAAATAAACTCAAGAATTTCCACTCAGTAGATCAACAGAACAAAATTCAGTAATAAGCTAACATCAGTAACAGGCATAAACAAGATTGTACAAGCCAAAACATTGCCCTAATCATCACTTGCTGAACCAATTGTCCATGTCTGCAAGATGATACACCTACTGTTAGGCTTTCTGCACGCACATTCCCACAGAGACGGACCGCATGCCACAAGAATCCATCTAGCCGTGCACTGACAATGCTAGTCATGGCAGAGGTGAAACTGAACCCCCGCTCTTAGCACCTCAAAGATGTCACTGATAACGTCCATGCTCAATCGATCCCTCATCTAAGATGGCCAGTTGCTGGGATAACTGGATGTTGCAAAATCCCATGAGACAATTTTGCATTGTTAGGGTTCTCTCCTGCTCCACCCCCATCACAACTGGGCTCCAACAAGCGCACAAGTGATAGAAAAATTTCCATTCTAGTCACATCCCTGTTGGCCTGCACGAACAGAATCAAGTAAGAACTCGTTTCAGAAGCAGACAGTGAGGAAGCAACTAAGACTAAAATTTTGTAGCATGCAAAATACTATGATGATCTGTTTAAGTATGTGGAACAGCTGTTCTTTGCATCTGACCAAACCCAATGATCGTATTAATAGATGAACTAGATACCTCAACAGTAAACCGTGCCCAGATTTTATTTTTGCGTGCTTCCATCACACCCCTCAAGATGGTTAATCCAAGTCCTTTAATAAAGTCCGCAATCTCCAAGAAGATACCTCTATCCTCACAAATCATCTGCAGATGTATCGATGTCAACAACTCGAAAGTATATTACATACAGTGAGAATCACAGAATAACATACAGATGGTACAGTAGCAGAATCATTTACCTCCACAAGCATCTGTCGAGGCCGATCAAGATCCTCAACAATGATTGGGCATGTCATAGATTGATTGCCAACATTGAAGGCCCAAGTAGCACCACCTTCGAAGTAGTCTTTCCAAAGCGGGCCATTCTCACCATCAAGTATCTGTTTGAAGTTTAGCAATGGCAAGGGTAAAGTGTGTGAGGTACAGGTTTGCAACTACTGTCACACAGAATAGGCTGCAAGTTATTTTTTATTCATTCATAATGCAATCAAAGAGGGAACCAATTAATAAGGGGAAGATTCTAGCATTTGCCAGTCCCAAAGATGTGTACCGTAGGATTTGTCACCCATGTGTCATTGAGGTGTAGGCCCTGGAACCACATTTCAGTGACAATTGAGTGGCAAAACCTAGAATGCACATCTTTCGAGTGGCAGATCCTAGATTTTTCCATTAATGTGTCTTTATACCTTAGATTCATTAGAATCCTTGAGGTTGTCTGCATGCTTTGTCACACTTTGCAAGAAAAGCATGTGCTTAATGGTCTTTTCCAACAAAGCATCAATGCTACACTGTTGACCAAAAAAAATGACATGAGAATAGCACTGATTACACTGGAATTACATGCCCAAATCAAACTCAATGCATGTCAAAACTTAATTAATAAAATGACAAATAAAATGTAGAAGTCAACAAGAGGATGATACCTTTGCCCCATTAGGTACAAGTTCCCGGAGCTCCTTTATACGATCCTGAATAAGCTGACGGTCCTTTGGTCGAGGCTTAGAGTTCTCTCCTGGTCGAGATCTCTTTCGATTTGCCTTGTTTGATGTATCATGACCTTTACTGTTTGAAGCTGACACACTTTCAGATTTCATGTTTTGTCCACTCTCAATCCAAAGGCGTATCTGAGATTTGTGCATTCCATTATTTTGCGAAAGACAACTCTCCTCCGCCTTTTCTATGAAACATGGTTGTTTAACAAAATTTGTAACAGCCAACTCATTCTTGACTATCAATGGAGGAGCATCAGATGTTTCACATTGCTTTGTTTCTTTTGATCCACAATGAGAACTGCTAGGAATGTCCGTCAATGAAGTCTTGCAAGAGGCACTATCACCAGAGACCTGCTTGCCACAAGGATTGACATTGCATATAACTGCATCCAGCAATTGGTCAGTATCAGTCAAAGAGAAGATCCCAGAAAAAGGCAACTCATCGTCCAGTGCACCACAAACTGGAAGGTTATCAAGATAAGCCGATGATTCCTGAGCATCTGTATCAGAACTGCCAGTTTTTGCAGCATTCCATGTCAGATCACCATCCACATTGCGGCACAGATGATGAAATTCAGAACCAAATATATCAAACAAATCATTTTCTGTAGTACGATCCATTAGGAACGACGAAGTTCGTTCGTTAGAAATGTTAGAGAGCTTGTACCGATCCATATTCTTCATACCTTGAGTGTTTATAGCAACACCTGTGTTAATTACTTCATTATCCATTTGGTTTCGGCAAACATGATCTGAGTTAATCGGCTGATTCTCCTGGGAAATGGATGTTTTCAATCCACTCAATATTTGACCATCAGGACTAGAGGATGAAGCTGCAGGAGCTTGAAATGGCTCTCTCTTGTGAGACTCCATTTTCATATCGAATTGGACAGATTGGGGAATACTGTATGAAATAGCTGGTTTATGCCCTATCATCCCAGAAGTAGAATGACATCTTTGGTCTAAGACTTGATTTGCTGCGCTGTTATATAAATTAGCCTTGACTGCTCTAGAACCTGCCAGAACAAAATCAAAATTTCCATGACCGTTTAAAAAATGTGCCACCTCACCTCCTCCTCCATGCAATAGAGGTACATTTGCATTTTCATGGACAACTGGATTCCGGACTGTAAGAGATTTTAACAAAAGATTTCTGGGATCTGACAGCTCTCCCATGTTTCCCGGTTCTAATGATCCAATGCTGCTTATTAACAATGGATGTTTTTCAACGGATGCACTACCCTTTGTGTTACTTTCAACTCTCCTGTTACAGTAAGGAGTTTGCCGTCTGAACCTCATATCAGGAGCATATAAACTGTAATCTCTAACGGCTTGACCATGTCTCTGTGAAACCTTAGGCAAGGAAGCTTTACTGCATGTGCTTGCTGATGTACTACTTGACACGGTTGTGGCATCAGGACCATAACATTGTTCATAAGTCGCTGGGGATTCACTGAAGGCTTTTGAGCAATTATCTGCAGGGTAGCTGCTCGGGAGACCATGCAAAGAACGTGACTGAACCTTCTGACTCAAATCACTTTTAACTGAACCAGATGCAACCATACTCGACCGATTGTTTAACTGAGAACAGAGCTTCTTATATTGGAGCACAAAATTTGTGTTTTCCATAACCTGTTGAAAAAAAAAGGATTTATAATCTTTAACACGTAGAAAGATCAAAACAGTAGCATCGTTCCCGTGGGTTATAGGCCTTTAACTAAAAGGCAGATCCTCCCGATGCTGTCCTAAGCGCTAAACATATAATAGAGATGAATCATAAATCATTCTTCTTTCCAGCTTACTACTACAATTCTACAAATCTGTGCAATCCACAGGAAGGTTTGGTCTTCTAAGGTCCTCACCAAAAGTAAAGTTTTTAGTTTTAACAGATCCAGCTAATATATAATAGATATGGATCATAAATTATTCTTCTTTCCAGCTTCCTACCACAATTCTACAAATCTGTACAATCAACAGGAAGGTTTGGTCTTCCAAGGTCCTCACCAAAAGTATAGTTTTTAGTTTTAACAGATCCAGAGAACAGAATATTGACCAGTCAACAATGTAACATACTCATAAAGCAATGCTACCTAAAACTTTACCCCACACACCCCCTCCCTGCCTCAAACCCTAGCCGGCCGCCCAGATTCATTTCAGGGAAAGTAGGACCAGCCCTAGACTACAGAGCAGCCTATTGTATGCAGAGCATTGGTGGGAGGGAGAAGTGCTCATAAGATTTGTTGGACACACATTGACTGCAAGACTGTGCAGCTTTATCTCACTTCCATGCCTACCTTGTGTTGCTTCCTTAATCGCTCAGTCCATCTTTTCCCAAGCACGCCTACGCTACCATCTCACTCTTCGGGTGGCCCGGTTCCAACGCTATGGTGGCCCAGCCTTTTTTTTTTTGCTATGGTGGCCCAGCCTTTTTTTCTTCTTCGTCCCTCCTCTCTCATTGGGTTCACAGCGGCTTTGCAGCACAACAGAGTGGAGGCCCGGTCTGGCGGTGAGGTTCCCGGATCTGGCGGCGCGGCTTTGGCCCAGTTCTAGGGGTGTGTGGTCGGCGGTGGCCGTAGGAGGTTGGATCTTGGGATGTTTTTCTCTAGGCAAAAACCCGCTTGTTTGTGATGGTGACGCCCGTGGGCACCGCTACCACCGCCCTCCTTGGAGGCTTCGTCGTGGAGACCACCCAGGATGATGATGACGCCTATCGGTGTCGCTCCCCTCATTGGAGGCATCACCGCAGGTATCCCTTCCCCAAGACCTTGATGGTGAGCAGGGAAAGTGCGCTAGTTGGAGCGGCCCCATCTTCCCCCTCTTCTGCAGCGGTGAGACTCGTCCCCCTCCTAGGTGCTGGTAACGACAGAGGATGACCTAGCACAGCACATTCGTCGCGGTCAAAGCAGCGTCGCAACCCCCCCTCTCTCTTGCGGCAGCGGCACCCGTCCTTCTCCGGGTTGCCTGTGGTAACTACGGCGCCCTTGTCGCGAGTTGCGAATGGTTTTTGTCACCGTCCTCCTCTTCTACGGCAGCAATGCCTCTTCCTCCGTGCGTGATGATGTGCTCGGTTCATTTTTCGCCTCCCTCTATGTCGGTAGATCGCACCTTAGGTGGCCGGTCGTAGTGTCAGCGAGTGTTGTGGCCGGTGGTGGCTAGCGGTGCATGTTTAGGTTTGTGTGCGTTCTGGTGCCGCGAGGTTGCTTGTTCGCCTTACGGGTGTGGTGTCTGTCCTTTGGCCGTGGTGACAGCGGTCACGCTGTGGATGTACCTGTTCTTTTGGGTGGGGTTTTCCTTGTTTTTCACTCTTGCTTAATGAAATTGGACAGCATTTCTCCTACCCCTTTTTCAAATAAAGCAGTGCTACCTCAAGGCTCATATAATAAAAACACATAGAACAAACTTCAAGACATGTAGAATGAGAGGCCTACTAATCTGTGCTGCTAAAGCTTGCGTATCTTACCACACTAGTAGAGCCTAGCTGTAGTACACCACGTGGTAACACAGGAACGATTGCAATAGTCTGCACAACAAATTAGTCAGTAACTAATTAAGAGCTTAAAATAAGTCAGTAATTATAAGAGCTTAGATGTTAATGCTCAGCAAATAATCTATAATGCAGGGACGATAATTCTACTAACCTGGATGCCAGCTCTGAACTGATCATCCATCTCAGCAGCAACCTAACATCATCAAAAGACATTAGTTTATTGTTCCATTGCAAAAGGTCAAATTACAATTTAAGCATCCAAAACAAGAAACCAAGGAGCCAAATCCCATCACTTCATCTCTTATACTATTAGAAAAACATGGAAGTTGATTTAGGGTTAACTTAAGCTTCTAGGGAAAATAAATGTTAATGAGATCTTTAACTGGCATTTCCACTAATTCACATATCCAATATTGTGCTTTTGCAACAAGCTTATCACTCACCACATGCCAAAATTTCAGCACATAAGGAACAAATATGTGAGGACAAAATAGCCCCACAAAGTTTGTTACAATGGCATTGCCTGACTTCAGGCTTTAAATGAGGCGGCAGAAAAAAATGGACAAGACAAAACTGAAATTGGGTTACATTTATAACAGATCACAAGAAGAAGTCATACCTCGGATCTGAGCATGTGATCATTGGCAGTATCATGGATAGTCCATTGATGAATCCCAGTGAACGCAGCACGGCCAATGGTGCTGAAAGAAACAAAATGCGGCAGCCATCCATCAATAAAAGCAAGTAACCAAGAACATTGTACTAGCCGGTAACGAAGAAATCCTGTTTCCATTCTTGCTTACCCTTCTCCGACAACATGAACCTGTGATGCCATAACCTTCCTAACCAGAGTGCAGACATTGCCACCTGGTTCACACCCAACCTCAGAAGCTTCAGATCCAGCAGGGCACGATGTGTGGCCACAGTAGCCATCCTCCCACACCAAATGCCTGCACATCTCCAAGGACAGAATGAGGAAAAATCAGCAAACAAGAACCGAAAATTCTTAAGCGCTAAGTATGTAAATAAGCTAAGTTCGTCAATTGTTTAGCATTCATCCTTGCCCAAAGTATGCACCCCTTCCTCATTTTCTTTTACTTCTTGGCAAAGCATGCACACACAAAAATGCAAGGACGATCTGCACATCCCATGCTCTTGTACACCTGAAGAACCAGCACATTTACACAAAATAGCGTCGATTCTACCGGCGCTAACTATTTTGCTCATGTCCTAGTAAAGTCACTGGATTTGCAGCATTAGTTTCTCAAGTTTAACCAGGCGCTCTTTGCCGGCACTAGTTACCCACGACCGCAGAAATTCTTTATTACTAGTAATTGATATGGAACATATCCATCCGAATCTTACCCACGCAGGCTTCACTCGCCGTGGTACAAGGCAAATCTAGCTGAGATGGAATGCTCAAGGAAACACAAAACTCTTAATGCAAGAACACATTAAAACCTGAGGGAAAGCAAGAAGAGAAATAGAGATATTTATCTGCAAGATCAAGCAGGAGGCAGGAGGAGAAGCTATGGTGCAAAGATCCAAGAAAGAAAAAGGGAAGCCTTACACGGGGTCGGCGGCGCCGATGGCCTTCCAGAAGACGGCGTACGACCACCCGACCTCCTCGCACAGCCGCCGCAGCGCCTCCCCCACCGCCATCTCCGCAGCCCCCGACGCAAAGAACGCCCAACGAACCCTAGCCCACAAAGGTCGCCGCCTCAGCCGGAGCAAGAAGACGACGAGCAGCAAGAACTCCACCTAGCCCGCCCCCACTAGGCGCCGCGGCAGCTGGCGCGCCCTGCCTGCTTCGCGCGGAGCCCGCCGCCCCTCCTCGCCGCCGCCGCCGCCGGAACACCACGACTCTCCCCCGCCGCCAGCGCGCGGGCACCCATCAGACGGGAGACCACCCCGGCCCCAGCGTCAGTGGGGGCAACAGGCCACCGCGCCGAAGACTGACCGAGCGCTTGACCGGAGCGCCGCGCGGCCGGGCGGCGAGCGAGCGCGCGCGCGCGCGCTCTCAATGTGGACTCGGATTTGCCGCCGCCGCCGCTGCCGCCACTGCCGCCACTGGCCGTCCTCGTCAAACCTCTTTCTCCCTCCTCGCTTTCGCTTTGGCTTCTTTGGGTTCTCACTGTGAGCTGAGCAGAGATGAGCTGAGCTGATGAGCTGCGCTTGTGGCTTGTGCTCTGTGTGCGTTTTTTTTTTTTTTTGTGGGGTTTCTCTTTGCTGCTTTCTTTCCTTGGTTGCCCCTCGGCCCTTTTCCTTTCTGCCTCGCGGCTCCCGAGACAGGCATCATTCCCTCCACGGGGGGCAAAACGGGCAAGTTTCCATGTGGTTACAAAAGATTCCTCCCCCATTGAAAAGCTATGGCCGTCACGGTCCTGGCTGGAATTTCCGTACTAGACTCCTCGTCTGCATGGATCAGGGGTTAGGGTTCGCCAAACGTGTGAAAAATCTTAAAACGAGAAATAATGTGAAACCGGTCGGCCAAACAAATGGTTTCAAAGGTTTATTTTCTTTCAACGACGGTGTCGCCACAAGGGAGCCTTGCTGTCATCCTCAAGTCATGCCACCGTTGCGAAAGGGAAAGGATGTGGCTGTTGTGACGTCATCGATGCAGAAGACAAGAGGACGAGCTCATGCTACCATGCGGAAGAAGAGAAGGGCCAGGGGAGAAGGTGGAGGGGCAAGTAGTGTCGCCAAGGTGTACCTATGGCGAAGTTTCTAAGGCAAAAACTTGTTTCTTTTTTTCCATTGTGTTGCTTGTCTTAGCGTGACAATTGTTTGTTATTTCACTTTGGTTTTAATCTTTTTAATAAGCGCTTGTAATGTGTAGAGTCTGGAAGTTTTTTCTATTATCTAAAAAAACTTTGACGAGGCATAGGGTGTGGAGGATGCCACGTAAGGTGAGAGAGTAGAACGAGCAAGGCTTTTGTGGCACACACATTCCCTAATGTTCATCCAAACAAATTATACTAGCGAAATCATCTTTTTCTCAGACAGGGCATCAACCAAACATAAGAGCTCACTAAATGTGAATATGAGTATGTGTTTCTTTTCTTCTCTATTTGTTTTGTGGGATATAAGATTTTAGGTAAGGATTAGGTCTTCCATAGCATGTGAGGTCAGCTATGGCGGTGAACCAGATGGCAGATACAAACTAAGGGAAGCATGCATATAAATCTAAGGTGTTCTCTAGTTCTCATTTAATTTATCGGGTGTATATTTTGCTAGAGGATTCTACAATTTTTGGAGAGGTACCACCAAGTACTAGGTATAAGGATTTGTAGTACTGCAAGCTAGGAACTGCTCGTTGGATTGAGCAGCCCTGTGGTTGAAACACGAGATTAAGTATATTTTTTAACATACTCACAAACCTATTGACTAATGCATGCAAAGGAGTTTCAAGGGATGGCTAAGTTTATTTTTTAAAGCCAATTTTAAAGAATGGCTCCTATTTATTTGAAAGTGCTTTGTAATGAGTAACGTCATATGAATCATTGAATATGACTTTGTAGAGTTTGTATGCTTTACCTACGAGAGATGAACGCCCCTTAAAGTCACCCAAAGCGGAACAAAACACCACAAAGTTTTTGACCAACCTTCTCCTAACTCAAACGTTCCCACTAAGGATTCCACCATTGTGCCAATGCGTTCAGTTGACAAAAACCCTCTCTTATGCCATGTAGTACGGGGGCGATCCCCATTTTCTACGCCGCCTTCTGAAATGCTTGAACCAAGAGTCTGACGGCTACTCAACTAGGGCTTGCCCATAGAAGCACACGATGGTCATACCGTTGTACTTAGTCTTGACAAGCATAGGGGTGTCGGTCCTTACGAACTTGGGCAGTTCCCACATTAAGCCTGAATCTCATGCGATGTTGCACCCTTCTTGCAACCATCCACCCAAATCATTCAACCATTTGAAAAACCTAAGTAGCACTAGCTATCTTGCTCTAACATTTTACTCAACATGATAGCCCAACTATCATGAAAACAGTATTTGCACAAACAAATCATTTATCGAGATAACGTCATCACAAAACAAAAAAATGGCTGATGTCAATGCTAAGCAAGTTTTAAATAAACTAAACAAGGATGACAACAAGAATAATTAAATAATAATAGTGAGAGTGCGTGGTAGCTGGCAACGACGACGTGTGCTGGCAATGAGAGCGCGTGGTGAAGCCGCAGAGGGACATGCCTACAGCAAAATGGAGGGAGCGGTGAGGTTCGGGAGAGAGGGAGATGGTGGCGGCGGTGACTCTGCACAGGGTGGCCCAGGGCGACAATGCGGTGTAGAGGGCAGCGGCGGCATGCTTACTGGTGACAAGGTAGACATGGAGGAGGGGGCGACGGAATGAGGGAGAGGAGGCGTTTCGAACAAAGAGGGTTCGAGCTCCAAGTCCATCAACTTTGAGCCGTCCTGATTTCCATGATATCAACATGTAATGCTACTTTTATTGCACCATTAGTTAGATGTCATCATTCAAAAAACTTTATAATTTCATATTGCCCTAATTCATGTGTTCTTTTCATTCCTTTGTATTTCTTAGATACGTATTGGCATCGTACTAGATATTTTTCTCTTTTGAGATATCTTAGCATAGCTGCTAGCTTAAGTTGTCACACCTTATGTTGTAAATCACCCTTTACAATTTTTTTTATTGCTCTGTTTTATGTATTTATCAGTTATAGTTCAAATGAGTGATAGAGTTTGTAATCATGATTTTCTTCTATGTATTACAAAATTATGATTTTTCAAAACCATGTATCCAATCAGGTCTAAAGAAAATCACAGAAGAATTATATTAGGTCATCTCCAATGAGAGCTTTACTTAGACGAGCTTAGACAATATTTAGTCTCTTTTTACTATTCATCTATGTTTTACTTTTTTATTTTATTTTATTATAGTATTGTAACGTTTTAAGTTAATTTTCATTGAGAGCATGCCCTACCTCATAAACTTCAGATCTAAAGAAGATCACACAAAATTTCGTTACTCGTCATAAATTTCCAATAAAATCTCCGTACGTTCGTCGTACGGTGGACAGAACGAAATACTTGTGCCGTCCAAAGTTTTGAGACGCTGCGAGCATCAAAACCAAACTTATTATTAAAAAATAGAGATGAGAAGGGCGTTGTCGTGCAGTTTTGCAGGGAATCCTCAAATCCCAACATATATATAAAACTGAAAGCACCATTCCGTGCCAGAAGCTTCAAGTAACGGATGGTTAGAATTCTCCTTCTCCTCCTCCTATTTGCCACCCCCCCCCCCCCAAACCCCTTTTTTTTACACAAAAAAAAAAGAGCAGTCGGGGAAAGTCACATTGTTCCATGTTGCATTATGTGGAGAAGACAACAGGATAATATAAAGTTATCCAACAAATGGAATGTCGTGTAACTAAAAATAAATAATAACTTACACCTTCACAGTTCACAGCCTAATAAAAATATGGGCCCTGGACAATTACAAATATGCCCTGAAGATTGCTGAAGAAATACAATAGTACTAACATGGGCCTTCAAAAGGTGGGCATGGAGTACAATTATATGGTCGTGTATGCTTTTGAGGGGGTGGTGGGGTAATTTCTATATTAACAAAAGCATAATATTATTATACATATGGATGCAAAAGGCACATGCTATGGACAATCAAATGGCAGAGCCTGTCTTAGCATAACTTTAAAAAAATTTGTTTCAAAAAAGCTGTTTTCAGATGCAATGTGTGTTTTGAAATGCTTAGAGATATGGAAATTGATCATTGCATGTGAGGTTCTTGGTTGGACATGTCATGAGCCTGATCAACATTCACTGGCGGGTGGGCATCCTGAATTTTATGTGCAGCATGACCTAACCTGCCAGTCAGCTTTCATGGCTGCATCCGGTGTAGCAGGATGCAACTCTTTGTTTATTTGCTCTCTTTTTTGCAGGGGCATTTTTTTTTAATAATGATGGGGGCTTTATGAGATCTTGGTTGCTTGATCTTGGCTTTATTATCTGAAAAGTATTTGGCCTTAGCTGTCGATTTAGAGACCTTGCAGTTGTCCTCGTCCCAGCTATCACAGTTTCAGAACCCATTATGCGCGCTTACTACAAATTATGCGCGCTTCTGCTGATCCTGTACCAGAAGATTTGCGCAATTACCTGAAAAAACGTAGGTTTTGTTCTAGGGTCCCTTATTCGAGATAAACATAAGAAGGCCTAATGATACAGCCATATATATAAGTTCAACAAATTCAATCGTTTTCCTTTCAACACTGAAAAAAAATATATTCAAAGTTACTAGCCTTGAGAAGCTGCGTTATATACTGAGCAATATACTTGTATGCATCAACCAATTTAAAAAAAGAAGAAGAAATGAGCGCTATCCACTTATACTTCCAACACACGTGGATGCTCCTTCACACCTCACAAGCGTGGAGTAGAAACAAACTACAATTTTTATTTTAATTGCGTCGCTAGTCAGGACTCGAAGTCAAATGTGGAACAAATACAGGGGGTAAATTTATTTACACCTTGTTTGTTTTAGATTAAAATTGAGTTGAGATTTACTGTAACAAAATTATGACCTCCTTTAAAGACATTTAAAAATTTAAAAAATTATAAAAAAAATATTTATGAACTCTAAGAAAAACTATTTGAAACCCCACAAAAATGATTACAAAATATTACATCATTTGTCTTATACAAAAATGACAAATTTTTATTTAATTTAATTTAAGTTGAAACAAATAAGGCCTTAATTGCATTGACCAAGAACTCGAACTCCATAATCTAGCTTTGATATGATGCCATATTAACCACATGCACCAATCGTTTTATTTAAAATAAAATTAATTAAGATAACAAGATTTTTTTAAAAAAGGATTGGAATGATATATAGCAGACACTGTCCTATACACATGTACACTGATTCGGTGAAAAGTTTTTAATGGGGAGCGCGCGCTTGCTTTAGCAAATAGAGACAGACAGGTTATTGTGTTCAAATTCTTGACCGGATCTGCTAGTGAGAACCAAGAACAACTGCTACTCGAGCTCCGGTCCAAGTTTGTTGCTTCTCCATCTGATGGTCACAAAGCCAAAAACCCCGCGACAAAACACAATCAATTTTTTAAATAGGAAAGCTTGGTTCTATCCATAAAAAAATCCTATTTTTTATTTATACCACCGAAAGAAACAGCTTTTTTTTACCATCCTGGCCGACTTACAATCAACAAATGACTATTTTACCCCTACAATCTACAATCAATTTGACATTGTGTCCTTTCTTCCCAATATGTGTTTGCTGTCTTGCTATTGTTGGCAAGGGACACCATTCCATCCGGCATTAGCTCATCTCATCTGGCATTACCGCATCTCGTCAGTCGTGAAAGAAAGATGCAGCGAGAGTCCTCGACGAGGTCTAGGGGGCCTTCATAAGCGTCTTCTTTGACCCTCCGTTGCGGACAGTCTCTACCGCCGTTCATGCTCCCGCACGCTCGCCCGAGCGGACGTACTTCTCATCAACACCCTCCGCTCCCACCTCTTCCCCTCTCTATCGTCAAATGTTGCCTCCCTCTCCCGCTCCCTCATACCTCACCTCATTCCACTGGCCCTTGGGCCTCGCTGCACGCAGAATTGAATCTCTACGCACAGAGACGTTTGGCAGCAGCCGCATGTGGCGGCATCTCGAGCGCGCAGGGAAACTCGATAGGGCGTGCACACAGGCACTCTGCGGCCCCTGTTTGGGACATTATCTCGGTTGCTCAAGGAGCGTGGCCAAGGCAATGCGATCCTTGGAGATGGCGATAAAATCTGGGAGCCACGACGATGCCGGTGGCGGTGGCACCTAGCTAGTGGTCGTGACCGGAGAGGGTAGCCAGGGTGTTGGATTTGTTTAGAGAGAAAGAGAGAGTTAATAGATGGACGTAATGGTACTAAACGGTAACATGGTTGTTCTTTCCGTGGTATTAATTTAGAAGCACCGGATCTTTCAATGGGAATAAAACCAATTTTGCTTTTAAAATAAAAAACAGTGACAAGCCTCGTTTCCCCTCAGAATTTACACTTTTTGAGTCGGGTAGCAAGCTAATTTGGAAGTCTTCAAACCAGGCAAATAAAAATATATCCTCCCCCTCTCTCTCTCTCCCTTTTTGATAAAAAAACATCCATTTGATCCTTGAGCGTGTGGCATTCCTTTTTTTTTTTTTAACGAGGGCTGGCCTAATCCAAGACGAGTGAGGTATTACTCTTGGATTATGTTGAGTCATTAGTGGAGCCTTGCAAACTAATCCTACTTCTCTTCGTGATGTGGATGTGTTGCTTCTAGAACTAGAAGTGCTCCACTAGAGGCAGAAAACAGTGACGTTTATTTGAGTTTAGTCACATCATATGCAGCAAGCCAAAGCTCATTTTGCTCCTATATACGTAAAGCCAAATTAGATGGTCACTTCGTCCTTGTGACGTCGCATCGGATTTAAGCTCATCAGCAGTTCATAGTCTGATGGCTAAGGTGTATTAAATATGAGATGAGATCATGGGACAGATGCAAGATATACGTCGTATGAATCATTGATAACATTGAGAGCGGCCAAGGTGCAGGAAGGATTGTACCCGAACTTTTATTCCCTGTTCTCTCGATTAAATTAAAATAAAATTTAGCCTGATATTACTGTACAAGTCAAGCAATTCAGTGCTCTGTGGTTATTTTTAGAAGATTTTAAATGGTTCTTAGATTTTTCTAAAATATTTTTTTATAATTTTTTGAGTCTTCAAAACCTCTCTCGAGAGGTCACAATTTTTTCGAATTAAACTTTTCAGTTACTTTCAATTGAAAAGAATAAGGCATTAATGTACCTAGCACATTTTATTTTGCAGTTTCCCCCTTTAAAAGATGTTTTTTGCACATGTCCGTTAAACCTCTCTCTTCATGTTTTACGGACCCAAAGCACATAAAGAACTCCCAGTTTATTCAAGGACAAATCAGAAAATATTCTATTGGGCGTTACATTTGCGTTGCCACTACGTAGCCGTCAGGTGGAGAGAGAGAAGTAAAGAGATAGCCAAGCGATGGTTATAATTCAATGGACAATAGCTTGCATCCTAAACACGACCTCATATAAGAATGCCAAATGAAGAGGGGAGGTTGTATTAAAGTTGGCAAGCTTTTCCTTCTTTTTTTTTTTATTTGGTACTTCCTTATGCATGCCATTGTGAAATTTCATGCCCCTTTGCTCTCTTAAAATTTATGGTCAAATTGCTCTTACCATCCCCCCCCCCCCCTTGTGCTTTCACTATCGATACAACAACACCAATAAGCCATGATGGCCGTCCGAGCCATACACCTCCCCTTTCGCATACCGCTTCCACTATCGATACAACAAAACCAACAAGCCATGCCACCCCACATGCTTGAGAGATTATGCATTTTATACATCATCACAAACATTTTTCACTTTGTTACGGCATATGTGCTACATCGTATCTTAGTGATGGGTGCAACTAGTAATGAAAAAGTAAGCAAATATTTGGGAGAAAAAAACTCTACATCCGAAAATAAGCAGACAACTCTGTTAAATAATCAGAACGAGCAAGGTGACCCGCGCGTTTGCGCGGCTAGATTTGTGTTAAGATATAGATAATATATCAGATTAGATTTAGAGTTTATCTCTAATATATAGATCAGCTTCAGTAGTTTGTTATAGAGGTTAATATTGACCGCTAGATTTACATAATAATATCCATATTCCACGATGTAGATTTTTTTTTTCTATGATTAACGTGAGAATTTCTACTATTTTTCGATTAACGTGAGAGTTTCTAGGATTTTAGGATTAATGTGGTGGCTCCGTTTAACTCTGCTTTATATAGATAGCAGATAGAAGATATAGAGACGTCCTGTGCAAGAGGGATTTTTAGGGGGTGGAAAAAGCAGAGGCACCAACCCACTACAGGACAATCTGTATGAGAATCTTGACCTTGGCGTCTTGCAAATAACACTACATGTATTGTACTGCTGCTAAGAACCCTAGGCAAGAGGGCAACAGTCTCTTCGATTTGAAGCCCGCTTTGCCTTTGCTTTGCCCCCACACCAAAATCGGAGGGTGCACGGTATCTGCATCTGGTATTGGCCTCAGCAAAGGGGCGACACATGGATCAGCACTCCAGCAATATAATCAGCAGTGGTAACCAACAACAAAATTGGGTCCCCTTCTCTCTTTTCTTAGATTCATATGGTCCCATTTGGCAGCTCGCAACGATTAGCTAATACACGTATCATCTCTTAGCATGAAAATTATGGCGTGCAAAATTTGTGCACATTATTTCATACCAATTAGTTTCGCATGCAGTTCTATAATTTACTTTTCACCATTTTCAATCGTTGGTGAAAAAAAAAACAGGATCACTTCGCGTAAATGATTAGCTTGTGGTAAACACGTACTCCTAGCTAGTTATACCACTTGTTGTGTTGATCAACATTTCTCATTTGTGAAGTTCATATGATAATATAAAAATGCCATAAGGAAAGCGGCTCCATGCAAAGCAAAAAAAGAAGAGAAAAGTGCAAGCTAGGTATCGTGACCACCGTTCGTTTACACATGTGACATGTCGATGCATGAAACGTACGTACGTCCGCTCCAGAATTTACGCAGGGTAGCATCCCATGAGATGAGGCTAAACAAAGCTGCTATTCCTCTAGGAATCCCACTGATCTGTAGCACTCTCATTGGCTAGCTACCTCTCTTTGTTGGAGCCACCTTTGAGAGAGAGGGAGCAGAGAGAGAGAGAGAGAGAGAGGGCGAGAGATGCATACAGTTGCTGGGCATTGGGGATCCATGTGGCCACCCAATCGATGTGTGTCTTCTCCTCTTTGTTTTTGTTGGCTACCCCCTTGGATCGATTAAAGCCCTAATCATGGACGACAAGAAAGGTAGCCACGACACAGAGACAAAGGCAGCGCGGAGAGGGCAGCTATAGCGTGCGCGCGTATGGAACCGGTACCAGCTGCCAGCCATACGTTTCCCGTTCCGAGCCTGCAGCAAAAGCTCTCTCTACTCCTCTTAGTCCTCTACAACTTTCTAATCGTTTCATCTTTTCCCCCCTTTAATTTCATCCTTGATTCTTCTATGTATCCACGGTCACTTTCTAAGGTAAGGCCTTGTTCTTTTCAGCGCATCGTTGTGTTGGTGTATTACTGTAGCAAATTTGAGAACTCTCAAAATGAGATTTAAAGATTATAAAAAATAATTTAAAATAATTTAAGGATCTTGGAGAGGACTATTAAAAGTCATGAAAAAATCATTACAAATTATCACAACATATAGACTATATAAAAATAACAAAATTTCTTATAGTAATACGCAACGGTACGATACGCCGAAAAGAACGAGGCGTAAGTGTGCATGGCAATCGGAACTTTGGAAGAGAGTGCCTAGTTTTCGGTTTGGCTTCGAGCTGTACCGCTGGGTATTACAACTAGTACCTTTGTAGCATTAGAATTTCAGAACGAGATTTCGTCCGTAAAAATATTTAGAATTCTGACTTTACTAAACATTAGTTGACTGAAAATTTGTTAACCATCAGTCGATTCTGACTCACCGGGCATCTCACTGACGCTGCCTTCTTCTTCCTCACCAGCGCCGCCACCTTCTTCCTCCTCTCCAGCCGCCGCCGATGAGATGAGGCAGTAAGGGCGGAGCGATGAGGCGGTAAGGGCGCTACGGGCCGTGGGTAGGTGGGCTGGCGGTGGCAGGAGAGGAGGTGGAGGCGCGTGGAGCATCAGCGCCGGCGAGAGAGAAGAAGGAGATGAGGGGGCACTTGCGATGGAAAAGGTCGAGAAAGATCGTCAAAGAGGGGATGCATGGGATTGGGGAGAAGGGAGACAAATCATCGATGGGCTGAGGGAAACAATATGTTTACAGATAGAGAAAAAGATCTAGACTATTGAATCTCAATCCAATGGTATAGAAAATTAGCTGAGAGTTCAATAAAAATCAGGCAACTAGCTTCAAAAAATAAATAAATCAGGCAACTATGAACTAGTCGATCTATTAGCATTCATGTGCTCTAGCATTCGATATTAGAAGTGAATACGTATCTTGGTTCATGCCCGAGCGGGTGAGGCGGTTGACGTCATCACACCTTGTCCTAACAAGGAATAGTATCATGTGAAGAAATGAGACTTATAACAACACTTAAGTACCTAAGTCCAAAAATTTTACGTTCCAAATAGATGGCACAGGAAGAGAGAGAAATTTTATATTCCAAACAGACTCTTATAGCGTGTACAACAATCCACCTCAATAGTTTCTAGGTTATCTCTAAGAAGTGCAATGTCAGCTAATTGATGATGTAGATGAGAGAGAGTGTTCATAGATATTTGAGTCGTCTTTTAAATAAGAGTCGACTCTACACAAGAATTAAGAAACTTTTTATCTGAGCAAATTACTTATAAAAACATGTAGCCATCCTTACCATTGTATATACTATCTTTAGTGTTGTCTCTAGGTAACATGGTAATAGACTAAGGGTCTATTTAGAAGTAAAATATTTGCATAGTTTCTAGACAAAACCATGGTATTTTTGGAGTATTGAAAACTCCGATCCAAACTAAAGTTTTTACTTTAGAACCAAACAATTCATAGTTTCAAGAAATACCATGATTTTATTGAGATTTAGTAAAACCATGGTATTTTGGTAAAATAATTAGCAAACCATAGTATTGTAAAACTATGATTTTAAAAAACTTTGCTTCCAAACAGGACCTAATAGTCAGAGACAACGGCTGTCTCAACCATGTACATGCTCTTCGGAGCACCCGTACTTGTACCCATGCCTGTAAAAATACTACTTCCTCCGTCTTATTCAAAAATTAGTGCAAACATATAAAAATATAAGTCATGCTTAAAGTATGTTTGATGATAAAACAAATCACAACAAAATAAATAATATTTACATATATTTTTTTATAAGACGAATGGTCAAATAGAATATCTAAAAGTCAACAGTGAACTACAATTTGAAACGGATGGAGTACCAGAGTATACTCGACTAGGGAAAAGCAAAAGGGATTGGGCCCCCTTCAGTTAAATCCCGAGCCTGGAAAGGCATATCGTCAAGGAGTCCATCTGTCGGTCGTCGCGAACGAGCACTAGCTTGTCCATAGGCCTAAAAACTACTAAAAAGCTTTGCACAGGCCGCAGCAACGCTGATGAACATGAGCTACTGCCTCTACCATGAGGACCTAGCAGCTGTACATGTCGTCACTCTCCCATCAGGAAAACGAAAGGCCGATTGCGTGCGGCCATTCCGAGGATAATCTCCCCGCGAATCCAATCCAATCCAATCCAACCTCCTCGCCATGGAGAGAGAGGGAGGAGAAAAAATATATAATTATGCTACTGCGTTGGTTCATCGGCGAGGTGAGAAAGAACGGTGTGGATGGAGTTGCTCGGCTTGGAAATGTTAGTCTCTTTCAACCTTTTTATTTTGGCCTCTAGATTTTTTTTTCTATTTTTTCCGACCATTTTGTTTGTTTGTTTGAGATGTGAGAAAGCCAGAATGGCTGGTTTAATTTATGTTTAAAAGTTTTGGTAAGTGATTTTTAAATTTTTAGAGCATCGTCAGTAGGACCTGTATATTTCGTTCTCGATATACTTTCTCTAAATCACTATTCCTTTTCTATATTTCCATTCTCTCCAGCAGAGTATCTGTACTTAAAAAGATACAGAGATTGTATAGAGATTCTCTAAAGAGAGACCCTGGAGGGAATCTCCAAATTTAGAGACTAGGATAAAGACTATGATGGATTGTTATAAAGACTGAAAACCATTCGTAAAATTTTTAAAAAAAACCTACCGGTGATGCCCTTAAAGGAATGGCGGCATTGAGAAGCCAAAGTTGTTGGGAAATGTACCATTTAATGTTCTTTAGAAATTTAAGCATTCTAAAGAAGCCTGAATCAATTTGTATTAACCTAGCCTGACACGTTTTTTTGGGACCAACGAAGTTGGGGAAATAATAGAAAAATGTTCAGCAAACCTAAATGTGTTAAGATTGCTACAGGAAACCAAACTCCTAGTGACTGTAATCTCACTCCAAAATCCTAATGTCCCTGCCATGGTCCTTTCCTTCGGTATAGATGAAGGGACAGGTCAAGAGGCCCACATGGAAGCCCAAAGTGTTGTGTTGTGAGGCCCATCCGCCGATAGATACACTTCCACCCTCCATGCTCACCGCAAAGTTATTTCGCGAGAACTAGTAGAATTCGAGGGAAACACGTGCCCAGATTAAAGAACTAGGCCGTATTTTTTTACGGTCCGAGCACAAGGCTCAAATTTTGATAGTCCGAAACACGACTTGGCACCAAGAGAGGATGACATGCCTGGCTAGGCTTGAAATTTGACATGATCGGCCGCGCAGCCCGGCTATTCGAGCTGGTCCAACCGAAAATGAAGCCTGTAGTTTGTACCTTTTAAGCTCATAGATTTGTATTCTGGAAAAAAGTTGTTAAAAATTTAAAGATGCGTCTTTTTTAAACAACCTTTTTATGTGTGTGACATATAAAATCATAAAAAATTTTTTTGTACACTGCATATTTTTGGTCCGATGCCACCTATTTAGGTAATTGTAGTTTTTTATGTCTTCTCATATTGTTATAATTTTGTGTTCTATATGAAAGTCACAGAGAATTGCAAGATACATCTTTATGTAGACATTTTTTCACTTAAACAACATAGGAATTTATAAAAATTTAGCAGGCTACATATTTTCATGCCGATGGCCCTTCTCTTGACAATCTGTTTTTTTGGTATTCTTATAATTTTGTGTTCTACATAAAAGCGGCAGAGAATTTCTATACATTTTTTTATATGAGTGCAAGGTATTAAGATCATGTTGTTTTGAGCTGATCTGAACGGCTGAACAGCTGAACGCCTGAAATGACTGAACTTCGAGAGCTTCTCGAGGTAGTCTTGAGATTCGGATCCATTTTGTTTGTCTTGCTTTTTAAAGCGTTAGGGCCCACCTTCAAAACAACGAAAAAAATGGACCCAAAAAACTCAAAGCACATTTCTTTTCAAAAAGTAGATAAGTTTTTAAGCCGTTAAGCTAATGAGGGCCTTGTTTGTTTCAGATTAAATTAAATGAAAATTTGTTATTTTTGCATAAGCCAAACGATGTAATATTTTGTAGTCATTTTTGCTGGGTTTTAAATAGTTTTCCTTAGAATTTGTAAAATAATTGTTTCATAATTTTTTGAAACGTCTTTCAAGGGGGTCACAAATTTGCTACAATAAAACACAACTCACCTTTAATCTGAAACAAACAAGGCCAAGGTGAAAAGAACTGGGCCTCAAATAAAAAATAGTTAGCGCATAGCTTTCTGTCCCGTACTTGGTCTGGCCTGTCCTGACAACGGCCCGACTTGTCTTTGGGAGGCGCCAGCCCTTAATGATTGGTGTTTGGGCTGGGCCAGCCCGTTTTGCACCGGCCGTCGTTCTGTCATGCCTGGGCGCGCAGTAGGAGATTAGAAGGCTAGATGCATCCCGACGTCCCGGCCATCTCCTTTCCCTGCTCCGGCGAGGGCGGACGGAGTCTGCCAGTCTCCGACTGCCATCACGGCGTCACGTCCTGGCCGCCGTCGCGACGGAAGGAGCGCGCAGGCGTGGCCCTTCTGGCCGCAGTTCCGGCGATCGATCCAGAGCGCCGGCGTTTTCACTCGGGGCGCCGCCATCGCGGCTGCATGCCTGCACCCCGGCCGCCGGCGAAGCGCCGCGCCGCGCGTCAATCAGATGAAATAATCATGAACGCCAACGATGCAGCAGCATGCCATGCCCATGCGTGATCCTTCCTTCTGCCCTCCACTCTGGAGTCTGGACGAAGCGTCAGCACGTACGTCTGAGTGGCATGCATGCATGCCGATATATCTATGTCGCAGGGTGTGCGCGATATATATATATGCTGCTAGGTGCGCGTCCGTCACGCAAGGTGTGCATACCTGTGCAGACGACGACGACGCCGCCGACGCCGCCGCACGAAACGCAACGGCCGGCGCCGAAGCAGAGGCCAAGCAGCCACGGCGACGATGAAGCAGCCGCTCATGGCCCATCCATGGGGGCCTGCATGTGGTGGTTCCAGAGACAGGGCAGCAGGGGGAGGCCGCACGCTACGCCTGCCCCGGAGCTCGCAGTCGCAGACTCGCAGGGCCGCAGTGCAACTGTGCAAGGAAAAGGAACAAGCTAGCCCATGACCCAATGCAATGCTGACTCCCTATCGATCCTATTGCAGCACGGGCGGAATGTTCTTATTTAGCCATTATATACTCCCTCCGTTATGAAATAGTAGTCATTTTAGATTTGTTCTAAGTCAAAGTTTTAAAACTTTATCTATGTACAACTTAACTATTTAGATTGAAAACATTAAAAAATTATAAATAAATTTTAAAAAGTTGTTTATGATCAAAGCTGTACTTTGGAGACCATATCAATGTCCAAAACGACTACTATTTCATAACGGATTGAGTATTTAACAATCAACACCCCCCTATTCTCGGCTAGTATCAACAAGATTGGGATTGGAAGTCAAACGATGAAACTCATGACGCGGCAAATTAAGGCTTCCTTAAGAACATCCGTCAACTGATCTGGAGAAGGAACAAACCGTACTTCCAAACGCTTCTCATCAACCTTTTCTCGCACAAAATGAATGTATCTCAATGTGCTTTGCGCAAGCACGAAAGATTGGATTTGCAGCTAGATCAGATTGCACCACCCGGATTTTGGTGTTAAGAAGGCACTCGATATGTTTTTGGAAATCAAGGAAAGCATCATGAACATCATGTTTATGTTTTAAAAGGTAGATTTAAAAGAAACATATATAATCATCTACCAAAATGACATAATATTTAAAGCTATTGACATATTCAAATATTGGTCTCGATATATCTGAACAAACAATCTCCAATGGAGAAGACGACATATGACTAGACCGAGAAAAAAGTAACTAATGAGCTTTTGCTTGCTGACAAGCATCGCACAATGACTCATGTTTATTCAAAGGACATAGACCTAGTGATTGAAGAACCCTACATACTACTGGAGATGCATGCATGATGACCAAGATGCTGATGCCACCGAGTTGGTGAAGACCTACTTGTGGAAAGACCATGACCTATGGATGCAGTGGATGCAAAACTCCCGGTTGGCTGAACTTTGGAAGAGGGTAAAGACCTTTGCATCTACCTTCTAGAAGGGTTTTCTTCAAAGTTTGGTCCTTTACAATGAAAGCACTTGGATGAAATTCAACAAAAGGCATTATTAATTGAAGTAAGTTTATAGACGGAAACTAGATGTTTGATGGCACTTGGAACATGCAAGACATTATTTAAATGGAGAGGACAAAAGGAGCCAGAAATATTAGATTGACTAGTATGAGTAATGTTCAAACCTGTGCCACCTGTTGTGTGAATTTGGTCGTTGCCCTTATGGCGATCTGTCAGGGTTAGACGATCCAAATCTGAAGTGATCTATAGCTGCCGTATCGATCAGCATACCAATTGGTATCAACTTGGTAGGAGACAACATTGGCATTATGATCTTTGGGTTGGTAGCTGTGATTGAACCTCTGATAGCAATGGAGTGCTTCATGTCCCAGTTTTCCACATACCTGACACTGCGGCCGAGGACGGTTGTTGGATCCATGTTGGCCTCCAACATGCTGATTGGTGTTGCCACCATGTCCAAAACCTCCGCGGTCTCCACGTCTACGGCCATGATGTCCTTTGTTGGAGCCACCTCCACAAGAAGCTTGATTCGCGGATGAAGTGATCTATGTACTGGACGCGTATATCTCCACACAGTGCTCATAGGCAAACCAAGTGAAAACATATAAATCTCCTAAGGCAGTCGGCTCGGCACGAGTCATCATTGACGCTATGAAGGGCCCATACTTAGTTTCCGGACCGACGAGGAGGTAAAAACGCTTACTTCGTCTTGCAGCAGCTTGCCTATGGATGCTATTGTATCAATCAAATTCTTGGCTTGAAGAAAATATTCTATGATGGAAATATCTTTCTTCTTGAGATTGGTGAGCTGCATCCTGATTTGCATCACTAAGGCTTAAGAATGGTAGAAAACATCAGTTCCAGTTCATTCCACACCTCAGTTGCGGTAGTGAGAAAAAGAAAATGTCCCAGTATCTCCTAGGTGAGTGAGGAGATGATGATATTGAATATGTGTTGGTCAAATTGATACCAAACTTTGTACATAGGTTTGTGAACATCACTTGCTGCGGCATCCACCGTTTGAGGTATGGCGACCTCTGGCTTCAACGGTGGTGAGATCGGCATACTTGAACAGTTGGTTGAAGTATCACTAACACCTATTACCACATGATTACCTCTAGGTCATATCACTAACACCTATTACCATCGTATTTGAGCTGGTTGGACATCAACACACCATCCATATCCTCCCATTATCGGTCTAGCGCATTGGACATCAAGACATTATCCTTCCCAAATCTCGTCTTGATGGCCATTGAGACATCATTTCTGTCTTCTGCATGTCATCTATGATGTTTCGTGTTTGCATACAATCTCATAGCTTGACAGCAACACACTATCCTCCAATGGCTATATATGGTCTTGCTAGACATCGAGACATCATCCTCCTACTTGGTAATACACATTAGGCATTGTCCCCATCCTTTCTACAATTAGGTATGATGTTTTTGCTATTACATCTATTCTCAGATCTAGTCTCATAGGGCCACTGAGACATTCTCCTGCTCCCATGCACAACCAGTTGCAGTCATCTTGGCAACCATGAAGACACCATGACTATCTGCATTTATAGATTTGATATTCTATAACTCATTGATATTGCTGGTTGATGTTAATGATTTCAACCCTAAAATTTCATCGTCATAGATGTATCTATTTGTAATGGTTGTCAGTTTGTAATCCCCACAACCTCCACATTTGACAGCAAGAGCAATTAGAAGATTAGTCATGGAAACCAAGACCAAGCTGAGAGGCGACAAGAGCGAGATATGAATGAGGTGCATCTTTTTATTTCTTATTGCAACCGACTCGTGCTCCTATGGCCTAAGGCTTGAGGTCAACTTAAAAGGTATGTTTTTTCTTCTCATATGTAAGCTGATTATGTAAGCTTTAAGATATGTTTTTTATTCTGCCGAACTATGGATGCCCTAGACAAGATGGAAGCATCACCGAACTACTATAGTAAATTTTGCTATTTATTTTAGATTCCGTGATGAAATAAAACAAAGGTGTGCAAAAGTGAAAACCCTATCAATATCTTGGCTTTTGAGATTTTTTTATCCCTCTGAGGATTTTGAAATAAAATAAATGTATGTGTAGATTTCATGACGATTAGCACACTATCAAAATTTTTAATTAGTTTGTTTCACATTTGAAAATCCCTTATTATTTTCAAGTGTGATACATCATTTGTTACCAATCTTGCCCTTAAAGAACATATAAAACCAAAAAATTTTATAAGTTCGGAAGATTCAAAGATATTGAAACCTAGTCTAAATCTTGATGACATAAAGTTTCTGAAGATTAATGTAGCCCTAAAATTTATTGCAATGTTAACACACCTAGATTTTGCAATATTGTTGTTGACCTCATACAAGCTATATGGGTTCGAAGTACTCTTCTTGTTTGCACATTGTTGAAGCTAGATTTTACTATGAGTTCTGTATGAGAAATCAGTGAACTAATCATTAGACGATCCATTTTGCTTTGAGTGCATCTACTGAACATTGTGTTGTTGAGGTTGAATCCCAACGGTACAATGGAAAGACAAAAAAGGTATCATAGTGTCATGCATGCATGTGCCTTTACCAGATGGGTCTTACCTTCGAATATACATAGTACCACATGGTTTAGTTAGGAGAGCCCCATCATCGCAGTAGGGTTTTATGTGGTTTCATACAGTTGGTCCCACTTACTTTTTTACTATCTAGGTGTATCGTCAGAACCTCCACAAACGCTACAACATTATCTAGCCTTCTGTTTAGCTTAATGTTTGGCTGCCAAATGGTTTAGAATTGAGTATATAAATAAATGAAACAAAGGTTTCAAGTTCAACGATGTTTTGGCTCTTCTCAGCTAGCCAAAGGGGTTGGTTTAATTTTTAGTAGTACTAGACAACAAAATATTTTCGAGAAGGGAAACAACTAGTATCTTGGTGGTGTATCTGTGGCCACTGATTATCACATGCGTTCATTTTTGGAGCTATATATTTTCTAAAACCAGATGTTTGGAACAATGCATTCATCATCAGTGAGAAAACAGTCAAATTCATCAGTGGGCAAGGCATGTATGCAAATACTACTTTTAGCTTTCCCATAAACAAACAACATCATTTCCACAAATGCATGCGCTATTCTAAGAGCAAATAGATCCATTTGAGGCGAAATTGCCAGCTCCAACCATCCAATAGGCGGTTTTTTCCCTCAAAATACAACCATCAAATTGTTCCTGCCTTTTACCCCGTCTTTCCACTTTACACCCTGTAGTTGCCAAAAATACAGGAAATACCAATTTACATATCCAGGAAGCCTCTCATGAGAAACATCAAACAGGAGCAGCGAAAAAAAAAAAAGTTTCTATTTATTTCTGTGAAGGAAAATTGCAAAGAAAGAAAGAAAATCGTGGCGCATCTCTTGTCTCTCTCCTGTTGCCAGTTGCGCACTATAAATTACGCCCCTCTGCCCCTCCTCGAGGACCCCGAACCGCCGCCTCCGGCAGCCATGCCGCCTCCCCCCGCGCGCTCGCTCATGGCCGCCGACTGCCACGCGCGGGAGATGGACGACCTCCACTGCTGGTGGCTGCCGCCGGAGATCTTCGCGGACATTGGCATCGCCGCGCCGCCAGCGGCCGTCGGCGCCGAGGTCGTCGCCGCGCGCCTCGCCGGCCTGCTCGGCGGGGCCAGCCGCGGCAAGGAGGCGGCGCCCCCGCAGCCTTCGCCGCCGCTGGTGGCCGCCCCGCACCAGCAGCGCGAGCAGGTTTGTGGGCGCTTGCTCGGAACGCGAGCCTTCCTGTTCGCTTGTTTGTTTGTGCATGCTTGGCGGCGCCTGGGGTGTTGGTTGATCGACGCCGGCGAGCGTTTCGTCCTTGTTCGCAGGTCTGCGGGCTGGAAGGGGTGGTGCTCGTGCCGTTCGGCGGCGTGGTGGCGGCGCCGCCGCCGTTCTCGCCCAACTCGCCGGTGCAGTGGCAGGTGAGGTGGCGGCCGCCGCTTTCACTCGTTTGCCCCCACCGAATCTTCTCTTCCTTTTCGGCTCTCTCTTTCCTTGCTGGTTTCCGGATGCTCATGGGAAATTAAATTTTATTTCGGGGAAGGGAGGAAGACAATTTAGGCATTGTTCTTCCGTGTTTTTATCCTGCTGGTTTATGTATTGCATCACGCCGAAATTCGTATCGTTCTCTAATGGTGCAGCAATCAATAATGCTATCTGCTACTCGCGCTCATATTTCTCACTCAATTATCGGTCGTATTTAACGCTGAGTTCTCCCCCCATCCAGGTGCCGATCAACCACGTGAACGGGGGCGGCACTGGGGCTCTGGCCCCGAGGTATTCGCCGCTGCGGCGCCCCTCCCCTCCACCCCCGAACTGGGTTGGCGGCGGCGGCGGCACCGGCGTGTTCTTGCCCCGCGCCGAGGCGTACCGGACGATCAGGCCGCCGCCGGCGACCAAATCTCCGGCGAAAGGTAAAAACCGCAGCACTCATGGATCCCCTCCCCGCCTCGTCTACGCTGCCCGCATCACTGCTTCAGCGTCGCACGCGCACACGAACCCGAACCGTTTCTTGTTTCCTCGGTCTCCGCGCCGATCGAAGCGCCAAATCTTTGCGGGATGGAATTGATAATGCCGTAATCAATCCAAGCCCCATCCTTCCATGATGGCGCTGGTTTCGGTTGGTTAACCTCGTGCGCAGCTTTATCGCCGGCCGGGACTGACACGGGGCCAGGGCTCGCGTACTTGCTGTCTGCCGATCGCCTCCGCCATGGCGGAGATCAAACTGCGCCTGCAGAATCATGCTGTCTGGTTGCCTGCTCGCCTGTGCCATGGCGAACGCAAATGCACAACCTCCGGCCGCTCGCCGCATTAACCGGTCACACCTTTCGCTTTTCCGCAGGTGCGCACAAGGGCCAGCTTGTGAACCAGCAGCGGAGAGTCGAGGCGGCGCCGGGAATGAAGCGGCCGTCTCAGTCCCAGACAGCCGCCGCGGCGGCGGCGGCGCAGCTGCAGCAGCACAACACGGCGGCGGCGGTGGCGTGCGGATCGCCGGAGCTGGGGCTGCCCAAGGAATGGGTGTACTGATCGCGAGGCGGCGGCGGCGCATGCATGGCGAACAGTCGTGTAGAGCCCGAGGGGCAGGAGTAGTACTGTAGTAGTAGGTGTTCTCGGGGTTTAGAAAGGAATAAAAAAAATAAAGAGGCGTAGCAGCTGTAAGAGGCAGGTCCATGGGAAGAGAGCCATGGTGACCTGTGACTTGTCTTCTTCATGTAGCCATAGCCAGTTCATGTGGTGTTCCGCAGTAAGATCATGGTGAAGAAAAAAAAATTGCAACACCTGTGTTGCGTCATATCTCCCTTTTGTCTTCTATATCTTACAATAATTCTGCAGTTAAGATTATTTTTTTTCAATTTAATAGGTTAACGATTTAAAAGAATCACGACTTATTTACGTTTTAAAAATACACATGCTTTGATTTTTTGGAGCCTATTTTTTCGCCAGCTCAAAGATGAGTTCTAACATTTTTTAAAAATAAGTTAAACGAAATAAATCTGAATATTGAGACCATCTTATGAAGCTTTTGAAATTCGATCATTTCATCTGTTCAATCGTTGAGATCAGTTCAGAAGAACAGCCGCCAGACTACTTCACTTCACGGCGTAAATTAAGAGTTACTTTTACGGTGGCGGTAAGACGAGAAATATGTTTGGCGGCATCAGCCTGCCTCGCCTGCGTGATAGGCAGAGCATGGGGCTACCTTGGCTGCAGCCATGGAAGCAATTGATGCAGCAGCAGCGGCGGCAGCGGCACAAAACACACTGGGTTGCTTGCAAACATTGCACTTTGCACAGGGACAGAGCAGGGCCTGGAGCCCTGGAGCCGGAGCCGAGTTTGCATTGCATTGCATTGAATTCATCCCGACCTACTGCCCACTGCCACAACACAGCAACTTGTGCCTCTCAGGCAGGCAGGGAGGCAGATGTCAGGGGGGTCACTTGCCCAAGAAACCGGTCAAAAAGCCCAGAAAGCTCCTGGGTGTTTTAATTTTATGGAAAAATTGGTGAAATAATCTACTTTAAATTTGAAATTAATAAAATAACACACAGTATATAAAAATACCCCGACTGGCACCGGGACCCGCCGCCCCGAGTGGCGGCCGCCACGCCGCACGGCGGAGCTCTGCTCCCGCCACACCGCACGGCGGAGCTCTGCTCCCGCCATCGGCACGGCGGGATAGCGCGCAGCGACAGCGTGGCTCGGGCGCTGCCGCCGGGCGAGCGACGTGGCGGTCCCGGCGAGCTCCGCCACGCCGCCGGCGGCGGCGGCCGCCGCAATCACGGCGGAATCGCGGTCTGCCGGGCGGCGTGGCGGCGCCAGAAGCTCCGCCACGCCGCCGGCGGGAGCAGCCGGCCGGCGACATCGCGCGAATCCGGCGGCGGCGGGGCTCTTTGTCATTTCACGTCCATCGCTATCACATGCATTTGTTCAGCGATAAACCAGCCACCGACAGCCACCAACCCATTAGCAAAAGGTAATTACCATTTAGCACTAATTAATCGCAATTACCAAACACAATAATGAGATTTCTCAGCCTATATAAACTGATGCCTGCGCGAACGACGACCTCACTCCATCAGTTGCTTTCAATCGCGGTTCAGCTTCAGGTGGTCCAGTTGAGAAGCGTGCACGGGCATTTGTTCTGCTGCTCCGACTTGATTGCTCGGTCGATTTCATTTCTTCTCGCACTTCTTCTCGTATTGAGGTAATATTTCATGTATAAAATTGTGACCGTGCTTAGTATTTTATGTATAAAATTTACATAACAGTAATATTTCATTAGTTCATGTAAGATAAATAAATATTTTAGTAATAGAAGGAAGTAAAATGATAAATAATAGAGATTATGGACTAATTGTGAGGTTAAATTAGCTCTTTATGTTAGCCTTCAATGTAAAGTTTGTAGTGCGTACAAAGTAATTAGTCAGAAGAAATGATGTTTTCCTAATTATTGCAGGCAGTTTCTGGTTTCATTTTGGAAGAGATTATTTTGACAGGCAAGTTTGCATTATTTAATTAGTGAGTTATATGTAAATTTGTATTCGGACTTACTGTAATATAACCATAATTAATTTAATTATGGCTCAATGATTAATTAGTAATTTTTTATATGCATATAATTATGGCTAGTTAGTGAAACATTAGTGAAACAAGGACGTATAATAATGGCTAGTTAGTTCCCATTATTAATATGACATATGTAGTGCATACATATTTTTCTGTTTATGTAGGCTTTTGTAAATGGAATAATAATAAATTTTGATTGTACCTTACTGATTAATTAGTAATTTAATTATTTTGGACTTAGTGATTATTTAATTGACATGCGTATTTTTTAATTCGAGCATAGTGCACTCGTGTTGGGTGGTAGGTAGCTTCATCGATTGAGCGTGCAAGCGCCCTAAATTAAACTTCGGACCCAAATTATCGAGCATGCACAAGACAAACTACCGCATTATGCATTAATTCATGCATGGTCACAATAATAATTAACGTTTGAGATAGGTTTTGATTAAAATTTTAAGAACATTAATATCCTTTTAAATTAAAAAACTAACCGAATGAATAAGTTTAATCCACATTAAACATGCATGCTAGCTCGAGCTTACAGCTTCTCCGGTTGCAATTAACATCTCTATACTCGTTATGTTAGGCTTCAATCTAAAGTTTGTAGTGCGTACAAAATAATTAGTCAGAAGAAATGATGCTTTGGTAATTATTGCAGGCAATTTCTGGTTTCATTTTGGAAGAGATTATTTTGACAGGCAAGTTTGCATTATTTAATTAGTGAGTTATATTTAAATTTGTATTCGGACTTAGTGTAATAAAACCATAATTAATTTAATTATGGCTCAGTGTTTAATTAGTAATTTTTTGTATGCGTATAATAATGGCTAGTTAGTGAAACATTACTGAAACAAGGACGTATAATAATGGCTAGTTAGTTCCCATTATTAATATGACATATGTAGTGCATACATATTTTTCTGTTTATGTAGGCTTATGTAAATGGAATAATAATAAATTTTGATTGTACCTTACTGAATAATCAGTAATTTTATTATTTTGGACTTAGTGATTATTTAATTGACATGCGTATTTTTTAATTCGAGCATAGTGAGTTAGTAGTAATTTTTTATTTTGGGCTTAGTGATTATTTAATTGACATGCATATATTTTTATTCGACCATAGTAGTTATATTTTGTTACGTAGTTTTATTTTTCATGTACGTAATAGTTGTTAGTTGTCCAGATTACGGACGTAGATGGAGGCACCACTGCATATATTTTACGGAGATGCACCCGCGGCGGTGCAAGGGAATTTCTTTAGCATGCACCCATGCGACCATGTGCAGACCACAATAACAATGCCAATAGAGCTACAAATGCTATCGAGGACAATTACTAGAAAACTCGGCATAAACCGTCATGAATACAAGCTGGTCCTACACGGTGTTAGACCATGCCCGGTTCCAAATAGTACGATGTATGTGTACAACCTATGGCCACTCAAAAGTAAGGGGGCTTGGACGTACTACGTGAATAAGTCCGAAGAAGAAGGGTTTCAGTTTGGCGTGTACGTCCGGCCGGAGCCACGAGCTTCTGAGGCTGGGCCGAGCAATACCGTAGAAGGGGAGGGACAGAATACAATGCCGCACGTCAATGAGGAAGACCCGATGGCTAGTGTCTTGATTGGTGTTGAGGCACTAGGCACGGACACGGAGCCGGGGGCCGCAGTGGACGTGGGAGAGATAGATGCGGAGGCCCTCGCTGAAGAGGGTAACGAAGGTGGTGAAAATGCAGAGGAAGAAGAGGACGATCCGATGCATGCCGTGCAGTATTATCGTGCCCTGGATGCTTCAAATTGGGTCATAGGTGACCACTCCAATATTTCCACGTGGGGGTATATGCATGGGGACATAGCAGTGGGGCACGAGTTCAGCACGAAGGAAGAGGTCATCCACTTTGTGACCAACTATGGTGTAACCACACGGCGTGAGCACTTTGTCGCACGGTTCAATCCGACCATGTACGAGGTGAAGTGTGTGAAGAGACCTGAGTGCTCCTTCCATGTTCGGGCGCATCGCCCGAAACATGAGGATCACTTTATAATCAGTAGGTATGAGCCGCACACCTGCACGGAGGAGTTGGTACGCAATATTAACAGCAATGTGGATTCCAAATTCATAGCCCAGATGTTGTTGTCTGCAATTCAGGCAGACATATCCCTGAAACCACACTCCATCATGGCTGAGGTGCAGAGCCGCACTGGCATGTCTATCAATTATCACCAAGCATGGAGAGCAAAGCAGAAGGCACTTAAAATCTTGTTCGGGGATTATAGGGAGTCATACAATTGGGCTCCTCGTCTTCTCCGTAAGATACAGGAGAGCAACCCTGGGACACGGTATGTTTCGGCACATGAGCCAGTATATCTCCAAGATGGAAGTGTCGCGCCAAACCACTTCTACTTGATGAGATTGTTTTGGTCCTTCGGGCAGTGCATTGAGGCCTTCCGCCACTGCCGTCCCTTGATATGTGTGGATGGGACGTTCCTCAGTGGCAGGTACTACGGTACTCTGCTAACTGCATTAGCAGCTGATGGGAACAACCAGATAGTACCTCTCGCGTTTGCTGTTGTTGAGAGCGAGAACAATGATAGCTGGAGGTGGTTCTCAGATTTGCTAAAAATTCACGTCGTCATGGATCGGCCTAGAGTGTGCCTCATCTCGGACCGCCACATAGGTATCCTAAATGCAATAGAATTTTTCACCACGGGTGACGCACCAATGTGGCCAGACGTGCGTTCTCGGTGGTGCATGCGTCACTTGGGGGCGAATCTATACAGCTCATTCAAAAGCAAACCTCTAGTTAAGAGGTTCAAGACAATGTGTTTGCAAAATCAGGTGCGCAAATTCAATGCCTTGTTCAATCAAATCAACGAGCGCACTAAAAGGATGGTCCAAGAAGAGCAAACAACCGGAGGGGTCCAAATAGTACAGGGGCAGCAGGTGACCAACCGCCGTAACATGACCTTTGCTCAGTGGGTAGCAGGCAAACCGGCGGAGAAATGGTCTCTTGCCCATGACACTGATGGCTCCCGGTAAGTGTTTCGTATATAGAATGTCATTTTTCATTCCGTCGGAGCGTAAATTCATGACGTCTCGTGTTGCAGATACACAGTGATGACAACAAACATAGCGGAGTCATACAATAATGTGCTAAGAGGCGTGCGGGGGCTCCCAATATGCACAATCATTGAGATGACCTTTTTTAGGACAAGAGATTATTTCACGACGAGGCATGGCTGCAATGCAAACCACCAGCATGTTCTGCCCCCGCGTGGAAGCCATACTAGAAAAGCGTCGTCAGAAATCTCAGCACCACCGCACATCAATATATGATTTGAATGATAACATCTTGATGTCGATTAAGCGGAAGTACACGACTGGATTTGCCGCGGGAGATAATCAACATAGGTGTCAACTTGGGGCGCACGAGGCGATTTGCACTTGCAACAAGCCTCGCCTTGAACACATCCCATGCTCGCACGTTTTGGCGGCCTGTCGAGATCTAGCTGGTAATGATGGCACCCAATATGTCTCCCCGTATTACACCATGAATGCGATAAGACAAACATGGGCTCCTAAGATGGCACCAATTAATCTTGGTGCTGGCTATAAACATCGAGGGTCCAACATTCCATCCATTTCCTACTACAAAGCAGCGTGAACCCGGCCGTCACAAGCCGACGCGACTACCGGTGACATGGATGTCGCCGAGGTGGTGATGGTTTGCGGCGTTGTCGTACATGTAAACAATAAGCCATGACCGTGGCGGTGTCCTAATCAGGGATAACCGTATGATCGGGCGACGTTTTATTTCATCCGATTGATGATGTTGTAATAAGACAATTGAATCCATTGTATCCAGTCTTCATCTTTATGTTGCATGGCTTTTATATTTTATTTACAAATCACCTTATTTTTCATATGTGTACAATTCAATCCATTGTATCGCGAGATACAATTGCAAAGATCTTGAAATGGCGCTTCTCGAGTTTACATCTCACGGTCACCGATGCGGTCACAGTGTCCGCCAAATGGGAGAATGGCACGAGCATGTCGTCGATCTTGAGTATGTTTAAGTCATATTTACATTTCATGTGCTAACACCATATATTTTTATTGTAGATGCATCAATTTCGACTTAGGGGGTCACGCAAGATAAAAAATTTTGACCTTCGGTATACCATGTTCCTGGAGCGTGCGGGATTACTGTCGTGGGCCCTTACTATTAACGGGGCCGAAGTGGGAAACAACCGTTTCACACCACTTCCAAAACTTGACCCCGGCCTAGTCACCGCACTGGTCGACCGGTGGCGTCCTGAGACGCACACGTTCCACTTGCCATGTGGGGAAATGACGATTACCTTGAAGGATGTTTCCATGCTTACAGGCTTGCCGATTGCTGGTCGACCCTTTGTTGTCAGGAAACCAAGCAAGAACGCTTGGAAAGCATATATCCAACAGAGGTGTTTCTATCGTCTTTGTTATTACAATTTTTTTAATATTGTGTTGGTAGTATGCATACTAATCACTTTGAAATTTATGCAGGTTTGGAATTGCCTATGACGGCAGCGACAACGGTGTCTCCATGTCATGGCTGGACCTCCGTCCTGAGTCCGGCCCTTGCCCTCCTCATGCTGACCCCGCCACCGTTATGCTGCACTACGAGATCTACCTGTACTATCTTCTCGCCGGTGTAATGTTCACTAATGGTAACGGCGACTCCATACCTCCCCACCTAGTCTTTGTGGCCCGTGACCTCTGCAACGATGATATATTTCATGATGATTACGAGTCATTCAGTTGGGGATCCGCCGTACTGGCGGATACATACCGCGAGATGTGTGCTGCGTGCCAGCGGGTTTCCCCGAATGCAATATTTGGTGCTTGTCCACTGCTCATCCAATTGTGGTCATGGAGCTACCTGCCAATGAACCGTTCCAGAACCGCAATTCAAGACTACCCGTCTGGTGAATGAGGCCATCCAACCAGCAGCGAGACCAACAATGGGGTATAGATGGATGCATGCCAGGCTGCGGTGGTTGACGGACACGGATAGAGCATCTTACTTGCGACTGGTGTCCGACTTCGACACCATCACAGCTGACGAAGTGATATGGGATCCCTTCTGCCTCATGTCAACCTATGAAATCTCATCGGGGGGCTTGCTGGCGAGCTCATGCGGTGGCATTCATGTACAATATTGGATGACAACTTGCTTTCTAGTCTGCATGAATGCGGTCGAGGGATATTCTCCGGAACGGGTTCAACGCCAATTTGGATACCGGCAGACATTCCCACTCCCAGCACCACGCCATCCTGGGCACTCCCATGGGTATGCAATTATTTTTCCGTACCATTCGTATGATACTTTGTCATGTTTTTGAATTCATCTATTTAATCCTTACAACCTAATAGACAGTTATTCATATTCTCAGGCTGAGTACCTCCGGACGCGACCGTGATTGGGCGAATGTCCATAGGAACCACATCGAGCGGTGGACGGAAAGGGCAACCGACGATGTCTGCATCCCTGATGGACCCGCGCAGCTAACGGACGTCTGGGGCTACATGGAGTGGTACAGGGCAAGGACGAGATGCCAGATTGCTGCACCACAGCCGCAAAGACCACCACCACGCCAACCGTAGGATACGCCCAACGCGTTCATGTTCGCACGATGCATTATGTCACTATGGTTCTTCTATGTTCCATACTTCATATGGCCTTTTACCGGTCATTGCGCATACACGAGGCGGATCATTGCACGCACCATGCGGTGCAACTAATATCACAACCGCCATGAGACGGGCCAATCATCCGATTCGTCTCGAGGGCCCGATTAGAAGGGCGTGACATCGCCTATCCGCTGCAATTAGGGGTTGGTGGGCACAGTCACGCCGGGATGATGGACAAGAAAGCCTGCGCGAGAAGATAGCCCGAGCATCCAGTTCATCCAAAGATCCACGCTCCCGCAAGAACACAATCGATGGATAGGCGTTCCCCGACTCCGTCGGCGATCTGAACCTCCTCGGGCTTCCACGCCAACACACTTTGAACCCAAAGTGCCCACCTCCGCCGCCTTCATAGGGCAAGGTACTCGAATGGGTTTCGACATCAACGCCATGCCGGTGCCATCACCACAGGACTATGATGACTATTTAGGCACACATGAAAGTACATACGATACCGCATGGCAAAACATGGGAGGATCGATCTTTGGATTCTGCATTGCCGTCGACTCATACATTCGAGGATATACTCGCCAAGCCACCTTTTCCAGCCCCATCCCCATCCGGATCGGGCGGAGGGTCCAAGCGGTTGAGCTCGGACACCCTATGGTGTCCCTCAGCAGCCTATGCATGGGGAGCAAACCCCATATACTGTCCAGCCGCAGGTCGTGCAAGGTCAGCAAACCCCATATGAACAAAGCATGATGGCCGGTTTTCCATATTTTGGGGGTTCTAGCTACGCCATCAGTTCACAAGCGGGGTACATACCAACTGGGGAGGAAGAACAACAGCAAGCTCGATTTGGACCCTCGCAGGCCGCAGGTCGCCGTACCATCAATCCACCGGACCACTACACTCCAAGCACATACGACACAAGGGGTCACCGGGGATAAGTGCTCTCCTGTCATGTTCTCATATGTAATGAATGTAATAAATGCAATGGAAATTTCTTATTTGTTCGGTCTGTTTCAACGAAATTTGACTCATTTAGTCATGATTGATATATTCTAAAAATACGTTCTGATCACGAGATTATTTCATACAAGGGAAAAATTGGTTGAATAAAACACATATAAATATAAATTGGGAAACTATGCTACATGATTTTGTAATTACGAAAATGTGCTAGCTTCCGGCACCGCGGGCGACGGAACCTCGGCTTCCGCCACCGCGGGCGACGGAACCTCGGCTTCCGCCACCCCAGCGCCGGAAGGTTGGCTTCCGCCACCCAGTGCGAGGAAACCACCTTCGGCCACGCGTGGTGGCGGAAGACAGCTGGCTGGGACGCGCGTCGGCTTCGCCTGCGGCTGGGCTTCGTCCCAGCCACCTGCATGCCTCGGATACCGTCGCGCGGGAGTGCGTGCTTGACTGCGTGCATGTGCATGCGGGGGAAAAAGGAACTTTTCCTGTGCACGTCATGTCATGTCTGCCACCGAGTTGTCCTGCCTGCCATGCACACGTCTTATCATGTCTGCCAGTAGCATTTAAACCCTATTTAATTAGTAAAGGATTAATTAGTGAGTAATTAATGGTACATTCATGATAATTTAATTAACACTTCAGCTATAAAAGGAGGACTTCCGCTCACTTCGCTTCACACCATTCTCGCTGCCCACACATTTCATTGCCCCGGTGCTCAGTGAGACCTCTGCTGGTTTTGATTTCGCATTCTTCTCATTGAGGGACTCTCATGTTTTTTTTCTCAGTACATGTTGCATCTCAATGTGCATGCAGGTGTTGGTACGTTCAGTGGTACAGAAATAATCTACAGGAAGAGTGTTCGCTGCAGAAGTTTTAACAAGGTATGCATGTTATTAAACTACCATGAGCATGCGTGATGATTTTGCAGAGATTAGTTGTTTTGTTGAGAATAATTTAGAGTACTTATAACAAAATATTTATGGTTGTGCTAATTGTATGTGTTGACCTGAATATTTAATGTTTGGTATTAAAAGTTGTTATGAGGATATTATGTATTATGAGAATTACGGATACTAATTGCATTTTCCATCATAGTACGATGGCCGAACAACGTTCCAGCAATACATGGATTAGGCCAAGTTGGTGGGAATCGTCCGGTCCGGGAGGCCAGGCCCATTACCCTTCGGAGGACCTTCCGATCAAAATGAAACATGACTACCGCATGCGATCAACCATGTCTTTGCGGCCCGCCCTCACATCCATCGGGATCGCCCAAGTGTTCATGTGGAATTGATGCGATCGTCTGAACATTCGATAGACCAAGATCTCTGGTTGGACCGACGAAGATTCTACCGATGTCCTCTATACGCGGTGAGTTTACTTACATTCATATATAACGAATTGATTTTCGTGGGTAACCTAACCTTGTATCCTTTGCAAAACAGATAAACGATTGTCGTATGACATCATGGATGGATGATCCTTTTCCGATGGCGGCAGATGCATACATCACGGTTCTCGCACGCAAGGATCGCAGATCTCGAACAACGCCTCAAATAACAAACCGTACACTAGAGATGCAAGTCCGCATGGAACGCTTGTGCCCCGCATGTCGGGGCGTCGTGTGTAAACCGCCGCACCCGAAGCGCGAGAGGGTCGCTAGAGCCGTGGATGTAGGACCTAAGCAGCGTTTGCAAAGGGAATACCCCACGCACGCATAATATGGTTATCGTTAATGACAACTATGTTTTAAATCTCCTAAGGCATGTAGGTTTAGATATGATGCACTACTACGGTAGATTGTCTTATGCATCACGCGTGCCATTGTTTGTATGTTGTAATCTAAATTTTTATTATTTAATCTCCTGTTCTCTAATACCATAAGCCGTTTACTTGCTCGACAAAAAAATTAATTACCGTTTCAAATTTTTCATTTGTTTACTTTTTTATTTTTCTTACTTAATTGAGCGGAGTGAACAAATTAGTTAAACAATGATAATGTCATAACACTATCGTATTTGATAATGCCTTAAAAAATGAGAGAATCGGATAACACTATGGTGCGTAACTTGTTCTAATTTTAAAAATATTTTTTCATCACTTTCAATTTTACAAAAAATTTCAGTCCGATCAATACATTTTCGTGTAAATAATTAAAATAAATACAATGCTCTTATGTCCTCCTATTAAAATTGACATGAAATAATAGGAATTATGAGGTGATCAAGCGACTAACAAAAAATACTGGCGCTGAATCTGGCGTTTTAGGCTGAAATTGTGGAGCAGAGGCGCTGAACGCGGCCCGCTCGCTCCGCCGTCGGCGTGGCGGAGCTCGCCGGACCGCCACGTTGTTCGCCAGCCAGCGCGCATCGCACGCTGTCAAGGCTATCCCGCCGTGCCCGATGGCGGGAGCGAGCTCCGCCGTGCGGTGTGGCGGGAGCGAAAGCTCCGCCGTGCGGCGTGGCGGCCGCCACTGGGCGGCGGGCCCCGTGCCAGTCGGGGTATTTTTATATACTGTGTGTTATTTTATTAATTTCAAATTTAAAGTAGATTATTTCACCAATTTTTCCTAATTTTATTTCCTTCAACCTCGTTTCTGGGTTTCGTTGCTCCGGGACAAGACGGGGCATGGCATGACTGGGCTGCCTCTGGCCTCAGTGGCGCAGCAGGCAGGCAGGCAGGCAGGCAGGCGCTGGTCTGTGGATGCTTGTTCCAAGGTGCAATGCAGTGCGGTGCAGTGCCCTAAACAATTCGTGTGTGTGGGCATGGGCGCCGGTGCTGCGTGGGGATGACGACGGCTTTTCCGTTGTCAGGGACAAGCGACTGTCAAGGGAATAATTGGCAGATAATTGGCCGTGTTTGGCTCAACCAATGCGCTAGCCCTGCTTCCCCTGTGTTTTTCCACCTCTTTAAACAGTTATTACTCCTACCTTTGGACCTGAAACCAAATATGACAACCAACGATACACGAAATCGAAATCGAAGCATACTGTTGAAGCAATGACAAAGTAGCAAGGATATGGATGTCGTAGTTATTTAAAAATTAGTGACCGAATCCAAGCATACTATTAAAGGAATGATAGAGTAGCAAGGATATGGATGTCATAGTTAGTTAAAAACTAGTGACGAAATCCACGCATATTATTAAAGGAATGATAGAGTAGTAAAGATATGAATGTCGAACTAGGACAAACGAGCTACGATGCATTGATAGCTAAAGTTAGGAATTATTGCCAAACTAGATTAAAGGGCTACCAAAACATTACTTGAACCATCTCCAACCATTTTCTCTCGATTCCATTTTCTTCTCCATTCTCTTCCCCACGTTATTTCCCTTCATTCCCAACCATTTTCGACAACATCATTGTCGGTGTAATAAATACCGGGGTACAAAGAGTCCTGAGAAGATCAGGCGGGCCCCACGCAGGCGGACGAGCAAGGCCCTAGCGCGTGGGCGAGCCCCTCAGCGCTCAAGGCGAGGGCCCCACGCGCCAGGCGGGTGCGTGGGCGAGCCCCCTCTGAAGACCAGGCGAGGGCCCCACGCGCCAGGTGGGGCTCGCGTGGCAGGGAACGTTGCAGAAAGAGTTTTCAGGACGAAGACTCCCCCTGATGCGAAAGACGAAACGATTTATACGACATCACGCGCGGATAGACAAACAAGAAATGATTACCTTCTGATGACCCTCGCAGGTCTGGCGGTACATCACTTTGTGGCGCCAAGAATTGACCGCAGAGAGAAGGTTTGCTTAAGATGATCGCCCGCGTCGAGGAGCAGGTGGGCCCGCCAGCCTCACCGTGTGTGCTGTCGGGTCGAGGTCGCTTGGCACGCGAGGCGGCGCCACTGGGCGCAGCAAGCGATGCTGCCTTTTCTCTCTTCGTGTCTCACCTGTTTTGTCCGATCTCAGAGTATCAGATCGCTTACCTTCCCGGCTCTCTCCGCCGGTTCAAGCTTGTATAAAAGGAGAGGAGAGAGGGAAGAGGGTACGTGGCACTAGCGTCGATAGTTCGAGTTTTTCGAACACACGCAGCTTCACAAGCACCACAGAAACACATTCCCATTCAACCACAATCGAGAAAGAGTTAAGGCTCGGCAGAGTAGGACTATTACCCGCGAGGTCCGAACTCGGTAAATCTGCGAAGTCGCTCCTCGTTGTGCCGACGCTTCGTCGAACCGAGCTTGATCGAGTTGGCTAGCGACTAAAAATCGACCAGGTGTGATCCGCGGTGGTTGAGCGGAGAACACGCCGTCGATGGCGCGCCAGTAGGTGCGCTAGCATCGGTTCAAGCTCTTGACCCTTCTTCGGTGGCGATGGCGGACAGCGATCGCGATGGAGCAGAAGCGGCCGCTAGAGCCCGCGGCCACGAGTCGGCCGCGGCGATGGCGATGGATCACCCGGTAGCCGCCCGCCTAGGGTCGGAACCCTAGCGAGCGCACGCCCTGCCAAGCTAAGCGGCGTCGGCCTTGGAGGAGTGCACTCCGGCCGACAGAACCTCCACGCGGCGAGGCCTGCTGAGAACCCACCGTTCCGATGACTCGGACTCCCGGCGGCACCGTGGTTGGCCAACCCGCCCGCTAAGTCGATCGCCGCCGGGCGGTGGTGCAAGTTTCGGGCGTGGGAACCGGTGTTTCCGCTTCCTCCGTTCTTTGTTGCCCTCGCACTCCTCCGCAGATCTTACGGTGAGGGGGGGCCAAGACGACAAGAGCGGCGACCCCTCACGGGGCTCGGCCGAGCGAGCGTCTTGGTGGCGTGATCTCCGGTCCCACCGGAGGACCGCCACTTGTCTGCATGGAGAAGACTCGCGTGACAAGCTCCGCAGGGCGCGACCGAAGCGATCACATTGCCGCTATCGCTACGCTGGGACCAAGAAGAGGGCTCCGCAGAGCTGCCCGCCAGGTGAGGGTGGCGCTTCTTGGCGCCGCCTAGGCGACGGGCGGCGGGCGAGGACCGCGTCCCAGAGCGAGAGGCTCCGACGTCGGTGCGGCGCCTTTCCTAAGGAGTCTGCGCGCGTCGATGGCGAAACGGTTTTGTCCGCCCCCATCGAAAAGTATGACGGCTCCACCAACCCCGATGAGTTTTTACAGATCTACACGACGGTGATGCACCGACAGAGGGTCGGGAAGGTTCGGCGAACTACTTCCCGGGGTCCTTCACGGCGAGCCCGCCGTGGCTCATGAACCCGCCCCGAGTCCGTGGGGTCATGGAAGGAGCTCTCGAGCTCTTCATCACCAACTTCCGTGGCACCTTCGAGCAGCCCGGAGTTGAGGACGACCTCCACAACGTGGAGCAGAAGAAAGGAGAGTCGCTCCGCGACTATATCCGGCACTTCAGTCAGGTCCGCAACACCATCCCTGACATCTCCATCGACGCCGTGGTCACGGCATTCAGGAGAGGCGCCCGAGATCCCAAGGTCAAGGAGAAAATGGCCACCCGCAAGATCAAAACAATCGAGGAGCTCTTCACCCTGGCGCTGAAGTCGCCCTTCAAAGCTCGCATCCGATTCCCGGCTGCTGGCGGGGGACGGTTATGGGCGGCGGCCGGACTTCGAGGAACCCCGGCGGCAAGGACAAGAAGAAGCGCAAGGCGGCCGAGATCGGACAGGTCATGGCTACCGAGCGCGACGACGACGATGACGACGACCGCGGCCAACCGTGCAATGGGCGCGGCGGGCAGAAAAGAGGAGGAGGTCGCGGCGCCGGCGGTACGGTCCCGTAGGGCGGCCGGGCGGCGGCCATGGCGACGCCGTGGCGCGACGCCCCGCGCCGCGACGAGGGCGAGACCGTCGCCCCATGAGTGGGACGGAAGGCCTTCTCGTCCCATTCACCGCAACAACTCCCACGACTTGGCGGTTGCCATGTCGCCGAGAAGATGGTGGACGAGCGAGTCCACGAGCAGCAGCAGCGGCGTCCGGCGATGGCAAGGGCAAGGAGGCGGCTTCGCTTGGTTTTCAGCAGCGGAGCGCCGGTTGCCATCATCCACGGCGGTTCGCCACCTATCCGCCCCACGCTAGCTTTAAGCGTCATGCGATGAGGAAGTGTCGCCGCCGTGCGGCGTTAGGTCCGCGAGGCACCGTGTGGTCTGAACAATCGATCACATTCGGTCGAGCCGATCACCCACCAAGATCGCCCGGCCGGGACATCTCCCGATCGTGGTTGCGCCCACGGTCCGAATGTTAAGCTCGGCGGTCTTTGGTAGACGGAGGGAGCTCTCTCAACCTCCTGTCCGCCCGGGTTGCCAAGGCGCTTCAGATCCAAAGAAGGAGCTTCCGGCGCTCCGTTCTTGACATCGCTACGGGGTGAAGTCCGTCTCATGTAACATCCCAAATTTTAAAAAAACCAATTTGGCACGTTAATAATTTCTAAAATGCATAGTTTTAAAATCGCAAATCATTTGTCATTTTGCATCGTGGCATCTCCATCATTGCATGCATCATCTTTGAAATAATTTGTGCATTTGAAAACTCCAAAGTGAAAATATTCTTGGGTAAGTGGTGATAATTTATTAATTTATAATATTTTCTTAAATCTAATATCAAGGTGAGATTTATTTGGAAATGTGTTAATAAGTTTTGGAGAAATAAAATAATACTTCCTAAGTATTAGCATATTTAAAAAGGCTATTTGAAAATGAAGGGGTCTTTGGAAACCAGAAAAATTTAAAAGAAATTTTATTTCTCTCGGCCCGAATTTCGGCCCACCTCTCCTCGCTGCTGCTTCCTCCCTTGCGCCTGCCCGCCGTGGTGTCGCCGACAGGTGGACCCACCTGGTCAGCGCCTCGCTCCCTTCTTCCTCCCCCGCTCCTCTGCGTCGCCGCCGTTCGCGAGACGCTGCTCCTATTCCGCCCCTCTCCCGAAAGCTCTTGACTGCTTGTTTCATGTATTTAATCATCCTCATCCTCCTCCGAACCCTCTTTACTCACCCTGCCTCTTTCGTCTTGTCACCGACCGATCCCGAGGCACGCGTCGCCGGACTTGATCTCGCCGAGACGCCAAGTCGCCGCCGCTCTGCCCCGCGCGATTTCGCCGCTCCTCTTCGCCCTGTGCCAACTGCCAAGCTCTCCATTGAAGCCGCCCTGCCACGCCGCTTATAAAAACCCCTCCGCCGCGATAATCCTCTCTCGCCGGATTTGACAAAGACAACCTTGACCGAGACGATTCCGACCTTTCCGAGACCCCAGCGCTTTCCTTGAGCATAGCGGAGTCTCCCTCTCCATTTCCCCTCAATCAATTGCACCTCCCCGCCGCCGGAACCCTCTCGCCGGCGACATCGACCTTCAACCGCCGCCATCTCCGCCGCCAGCCCGGCTCCGCTCGGTAATCCTTGTCGCCGACGCCATAAACCGTTTCCCCTCTTCGCATTCTTCCTTCTGAGCCGCTCGCCTCGCCGGAGGAGTTGCCGTCATGCCGCTGCCGCCGAGCCGCCTTGAGCTCTCTGCTCGGTCGCCGACAAGCGGGACCCACCGTCGACCAAGTGCTCGCCCCGCTCCTCGCTCGCGCTCTGCCGAGCCGCGCCTCAAGTTGGGCCGTCCGACCGAACCGGCCCAGCTCGGATGGCCTTTTCCCTTTTAATTCCTATTTTTCAATTTCTGTTTAAACCTCTTTTGATATTCAAAAGGATTTGTTAAAAATAATTTATGCACGCTAAAAATTCTGTAAAAATGGGTATAACTACCTTAACCATTTCTGGACCTTAGAACAACTCATGTAAATGCATATCATCCATTTAGCATTTAATTTAGATAAATAAATATATTGGGCATGTCATTATTTCATGTGCTTAGATCATTGTTACGATTTTTCTCTCAAATAAAAATGCAAGGAAATCAAGATTTCTGCATTAGTTATAAAAACAGCAAATCATGACATGTTTCTTATGGATGTTGTATTCCCTTGCGTGTGTGTGCGCGCGTTTAGAAGGTCAAGGTCCCGAAGACCCGATCGTCGACGTCCTCTTCGTTTTCCCCGGAACCGATCAAGGCAAGTCCCCCTTTGATCATATTGTGAAGCCATTTTCGGTTATTTAGAAAATGTTTATTAGACTTGAAAATATGCATGCTAGTTTAAAAGATAAATGCCGTATTTGCTAGAATTAGTTATTATGCCAATTAGAAAGGTAAGAAATATGGTAGATGAAACTTAAGGCTAAAAGTATGAATTGTTCTTATTTAAATTCCTTGTTGAGGTAGGATAACTGCTTAAAAATCATTTATGCGAAATGATTTAATCATTTGTGTGAAATGAGATATTGTTGAGAAATGTTTGGGAAGGATGATTTAAAGATAGCGCATCAGGGGTGATGCTTGATAGGAAATGATTTTCCTCTTACCCCAAAATCTTTCCGACTAGGGAGATATTGTGTCAGTTGGTGCAGTATGGCACCGGGATTTTATTGGGCTAAAATACAAACTCTCCTAGTCTAAGGACTGCCATCCTATAACCCTGAACGGAGCTATTACAAGACGACCTCGAAGCGCCGGAATGGGACGGACCCGATCGTTGGCCCTCGTGGTTGATGGTCTTGTGGCGAAACATCGAATGGGTGCGTAGCCTCTCGAGGGTAAAGCGTACCCACTCTGCAGAGTTAAAACTGTCATGATAGCCGTGCTCGCGGTTATGAGCGCGCGATGGGACTGGTTATGTGGTAGATTCTTCATTTAAAAACCATTTTCGAAAAAGGGTGTTTGAGAAAGGATTTGAGTTGAGTAAAGGAATTGAGAAAGGTTTTTGAGAAGGATTTTATGTGAGCTGGCAGCCACCGGTGATATTCCGAAATGGGCGACGGCCTATCGGAAAGGGTCACGCGAAAACCGAACCAAAGAAATTTGAGAAGAGAAGAGAAAAGAAAAGAAGAAAGAATTTTGAGCTAGCGACCACCGCGATATTCGAATTGGGTAACGGCTCAGTTTGAAAGTGTCGCGAGGTAACCGGACCTAGCAAGTTTTGAGAAGAAAGGAAGAAAAAGAATTTCGTTCTCGCTATGGCACTGAGGCCAAGAGGCGAGAACCGTTTGCGAAGAGCCCAAAGAAAATATTGAGATTTAAAGTTTCAAAACTGCTTTGTCAAAACTAGGTTAAATAAATGCATTTCCGCAAATAACCTAAGCTCTCCTTGTACTGAACCCACACTTGCATTATTCCGGACTTGCGAGTACAATTTGTACTCATCCTCCTTTTCTCCCCCTCTTTTTAAAATTTCAACAGCTGGTCCATCCGAGTATGGCCCGCCTTCCGAGGAGGATGACCCGGACTACGTCGAGGAGGCGTTGTCTGATGAAGAGTTTGAAGACTAGGGTTGCGCGTTCCTACAGCCCTCATGCCTGTGGGATGGATAAGTGTTTAGATGTTGCATTAGGCTTGTATCTTCGTATGCTCTGATGTACGGCCTGCTTGCCGTTGTATGTGCTTGTACTGGACTATGTTTCCTTTGTGTAATAATAATATCGTTGGCACTGTTCCGTTTCTGTATATCTGTGTGTACTAGCCATGATCCTTGGGACTAGTACGGGTTTACGCAGGTGGAATCCGATGTTGTAAATCGGGTGCCGACAAGCTGGGGCGCGTCAGTCTCCCGGTGACGTTTGGAGGCTCCGACAACTTCCGCACCGAGATGCTCGAGTTCGAGGTGGTGGACTTCGACCTCCCCTACAACGCCATACTAGGTCGGCCGGCGCTGACCAAGTTCATGGCGGCTTGCCACTATGCGTACATGGTGGTGATGATCCCGGGGCCAGCTGGCCCCATCGTTCTGACAGTGGACCGCCCGGAGGCGCTCCGCTGCGACAAGGATGCTCTCGCTATGGCGGGGGCAATCGGCGCCCAGAAGGCCGAAGCTTCGACTCTGGGAGCTCCTCCGGTGAAGATCCGTGCCTCCCTCGGTTCGTCCGCGGAGGTTAAGGCGGTCTCCTGGCGAAGTCGACCCGCGAAACCGTTCGGTGGGCGCCTCTCGGCGCCAAATAGGAAGGCGCGCTCGCCTCCTTCCTCCGCCTAACGCAGACGTGTTTGCGTGGCAACCGTCCGACATGGTGGGGTCCCGTGGAGGTGATTGAGCACAATTGGCGATGTTCCCGCCGCAAGAACCGGTCATGCAGAAGGTCCGGAAGCAGTCGGTGGAGCGCCAGGAAGTTATCCGTCAGGAGGTGGACAAGCTCTTAAGGGCGGGGGTCGTCCGCAGTGTTGCCCATCCCAGGTGGCTCGCGAACCCCGTGCTCGTCAAGAAATCCAACGGGCGCTGGAGGCATGTGCGGGAGCCATTCAGGGAGCCAGGCGTTGGTCGAGAAAGCTTTCCGCCACGGCTTCTATTGGCCTACTGCCCTCCAGGATGCCTTCGAGCTGGTGAGGAGATGCGGCGTGCCAATTTCATGCTAAGCAGATCCACCGACCGCCCAGCGCCGCAAACCATTCCGCTCTCCGGCCATTCGTGGTGCTGGGCCGACATTCTGGCCCGTTCATGGGCGCGGCGGGAGGTTACACACATCTGTTCGTCACCATCGACAAGTTCACTAAGTGGGTTGAAGCCTCGCCAGTCCCGACGATCATATCCGCAGCGGCTATCAAGTTTATGAAGAGCATCTTCGTCCGGTTCGGTGTCGCCAACAGTAATCATCATCGACAACGGCGCCGCCTAAAAGCGCGATTTCAAGATCGGTGCGAAGAGCTGGGTACCAAGCGTAGCCGCCTCGCGCATCCAAGAGCAATGGGCAAGTGGAGCGGCGAACGCGAAAATACCGAAGGGCTCAAGACAAGGGCGTTCGATCGCTGGAGAAGCGTGTGCAAGCGCTGGTGAAGAAGTCCCCATCAGGTTGTGGGCGCCGCGACAACTCCTAACAGAGCCACCGCGAGACCCCTTTTTCCCGGTGTATGGCTCGAGGCGGTGCTCCCATCGAGCTCGCCGGCTCCCCAAGGGTGGCGGTGTTCAGCGAAGACAGAGACCCTGACCGGCGTCGGATGAAGTGAATCTCCTGGAGGAGATCCGAGACAGGGCGGCGATCCGGGCCGCCAAGTATCAACAGGCACTGCGCCGATACCAAGCAAGACGGGTGTGTGTGAGAACACCGGCAATGGGCGACCTGCTCACAAGAAAATCCAAGCGCAGTCCGGGCGCATAAACCTGTCTCCCACATGGAGGGCCCTTCAAGGTGGTCTCGCCTCCCGCCCAGGCTCAGTCAGGCTCGCTTTCGAGGATGGTCGCGAATTGGTGAACACTCGGAACGTCGAGCAGCTGAGGAAGTTCTACCCGTAGGTAGCAGTTCCAGAAGCTTTTTTGGCATTCCTTTGGAGCCGAGCGACGAGGTCTTCTTCCTTCACCGCTCGCCTCGGGGGCTGCATTGTACAAAGCCATTTTCAATAAGAGATAAGTTCTGTCTCCTTGTGGGCATCTGTTTCTTTTTTCGCCTCAAGTCTGTTAGAAAGCATTCTGTTGAAAGCTGGTAGCGAAAAAGTACTTAAGGCAGATGGCCCCTTAGTTGCAAGGACGAACGCCACGACTTGGCGGTTGGGCGAGGCGGCGACGGAAGCGGGTTCTAGCCTGGTGTGTCGGCTCGGTCTAGGCAATGCGCCAACAGCGGCACCAGCGACTAGACCACTTCCGGAAGCTAAGTGCTCGCCACGCGACGTCTAGGGTCGGTTCGCAAAGAGGCCATAAGGGTTGAAGTAACCAGATGCCTGAGGAAAAATCGCCACTTTCAATGTAAAGCTCGCTCTAAAGCTCTTTGACGATCACGCTTAGCCTTAAAAAGGTCTCATTAGAAAACATTCCACCAAAGTCGGTAGCGAAAGTACTTATGGTCGATGGCCCTTAGTTGCAAAGGCAAATGCTTATAACTTACTGCCGGTGCGAGGCGGCGCGACGGAGGCGGTTCTAGCCCTGTGTCGGCTCGGTCAGGCAATGCGCCAACAATGCACCGCGACTAGACCACTTCAAAGCTAAGCGCCGCCACGTAATGTTTAAGTCGGGTTGCGGGAGGCCATAAGGGTTGAAGTAACCAGATGCCTAAGCACTACAGGAATGTGCAACTTTGTCGGCGGCCAAAAAGATCTCTGTCGGCAACCAAATAGTCAGGACAAACTTCATCGGCGGCTCACACTAAACCGCCGACACAAATTACAGATCGGCGGCAACACAACAAATGACGACAATTCTCATCCACCTCCGCCCTCGAATACAAAATTCAAATTTGGTCAGAATATCGGCGCTAAAAATCTACAATGACACAGATGAACCCAAATAAGCGCCCTCGATCGAAATTTGAATTTGTCTCCGATCGAACAATTTGTATCGGGCGGCAATATTAAACCCGTCGACACGTAGTCAACACAATAACGGCCCTACCACGGCGACGGAAAATCAAACGTGGTCCCGCATGTCGACACGGCATGTCTCGCCTTTGTGGGCCGGCACTTGGTTGGTAATCGCCGAGTCTCAGTTGCCTGTGTTTGGGCGGCTTTTACTCTAGCCGCCGACACGATAAATAAAAATATTCAGGGGCGCAGACGCTGGCTCAACTCGCGACCTCGGCTGGGAGCCCGCGACGCCAAGGCTACCGACAACCGCCGAGCATTTTAGTTTTAGTCAACAAACATGGGCATGGTTTTTATTTATACCGAAGTTACGCACTATTTGTCGGCAGATGTCTTGAGCGGCCGACACGTATTGGTTCAGACGCCGCCTAAAAGGAGGCCGATTTACATATATTCCATTGTGTCCGCGGTTTTGTTTAAACCACCGAAACAGATCATACCCCCCCCCCCCACCGCCACTTTTTTGTCCGACGCCCTTCGGCTCCCCGAGGGGTTGATTTCATGCAATGCAAGTTTGGATGGCAAGCCATGGACATCATATGTCATCTAGTTTGCATGTTGGCATCCGCTCGACCTCGTTCATTTGTTAGTGTGTGTGTCTGTTGTTATAGGGCACCAGCTATATATATTCACGCATTTATATAGGTGTATGAAAGCTATATTAAGCTGCGAGGTTGAACGCCGGAGAATATGCCACCTTGTATTAGTTATTTATTATTTTTGCTTGCTATGTAATCATAGATTGACAGAATGAACCCCTTTGGGGAGCGGATGGGCGCTTGACGAGGCTCGGCGGGGAGGTGGAGAGGATCGTGGTCGGCGGTATGTCAAGCCGCCGACATAGGTTTCGTGGTATCGGCGGCATAAAATTACACCGACGACACAAATTATCTATGTCGGCGGGTTCGAGAGCCGCCGACATAAGATCTATGGGGTCCGCAAAATCTGAAGCGCCGACTTGTGGCTCCGAAGGCCAGATGGCGTTAGGAGGCTGTGTCGGCGGCTTATGGCGCACGACACGATGTTCTCAGACAAAAAAGAGGACCCGTGCGCTTAAGTCCCGCACCTAGCGCCGCGGGCTTGTTGTGGGTACCATACATCGGCGCCAACCGCCCGCCTCGCCGCCTCCAGCCCCGGCCCACCGCCCGCCGACGCCGCCAGCCACCGCCGCGCCTCGGCAGCGCCCGCCCGACGCCGCCAGCCGCCCGCGCCGACGACTCCTCCAGCCGCCGCCCCCACACTCACCCGAGCCGCCGCCGCCACAGGCCTCGAGCCCGCCCGCCGCGAAGGAGCCCACCGCCGCCGCAGCACGCCGCTTCGCCGCCTCCAGACCGTCGCCCGGCCCAGAGCCGCCCGAAGCCCGAGCCGCCGCCCGCTCCTCTCGTGACTTGTTCGCCCCCACTATTCTCAAGCCATCACGCTCACGCCTCGAGTCCGGGCAGCCCAATCTTATCCTCGCTTCCTCCGCTTGGACGCCCTCACCCGCACTCGAGGTATGGTTGTGTTTTTTTAAATGTTCGACTGTGTCGCCGGTGTTTGTTTAACCGATTTATATTAGTAGATGTAATTAATTAGTGATATATGTAATTAGTACGAAATGTTGCGTCTGCTGTTGCTAACCGATGGTATTATTAGGTGTATTTAGCTACACGTATTTTGAATATTTCAATATAATTATAAAATGAATCGAGCCATAGTCATACCTGCTCGAGCACACTCACATTTTCATAATGAACCCTGACGGTGATTCGTCGGGTCCATTATGAAAGCGGTGTGCTCCGAGTGTCCACGTTTTGGACAGCCCACGGATGTATGCTAAAATACGGTGGTCGCGACGCGGAGGTGTACGGGTTGAAATTTCGACGCATGACCTTGTCGCTCTCTTGGTGCATAACATAAGTGGTACGTCGCATCTGCCGCTGCACTAGGAGAACCGCAGGTTATGCCGCTGCATTTCGATCCGTGCACCCTCGTGTCTCAACCACCGTATTTAAACGCACATCCGTAAGTGGGTAAGCCCTCCTATTTAGCTAGATTTGAACGGTCTAAACTTGTAATTTTGTTTTTTCAATTTATGCTATTAAGTAGGCGATGGAAGACCGATAAAGGATGTATGATGGCTGGAGGAAATCTGAACGTCACACGGAAGAGTGGATAGAGAAGACTAGGGTATTTGTTGAAGATGCTTTTAGGAATTTTTCTGACCCTCACGCAAAGGTTGTGTGGTGCCCTTGTACTTTGTGCTCGAACATGGAGAAAGGCAACAAGAGAGATATTAGTAAACACCTCTTGAAATATGGGTTTAGACCAAATTACTTTGTATGGGTACATCATGGGGAGAGGAAGCGTTTGGCCAGGATGTGTAGCCCTATGCATTTTGGGGAGAGCTACGATGAAGTAGAAATGAACAGATTGGATGAGCTTACGGAGGTTGTGGCTCGGGCTTACGACCTCTCCCCGGAGGAAGAGGTCGAACCCCTTGCCCAACAATTTGAGAAGCTACTTGATTCTGCCAAGTTGCACCGCATGACCATACCGATGTTACCGCGTTCTCGGCGCTTTCATCGCCTAATGGGGGTTAAAACCAAGTATAACCTATCGGGGAATTGCTTCAACGATCTTTGTAAACTGCTAGATAACCTGCTTCCGAATGGGCACAATATGACTCCAAATCTTTACGAGTCGAAAAAACTTCTTAACGTGTTAGGCATGCCTTGCAGAGAATAGACTATTGTCCAAAGTTCTCGCATGCTCTTCCGAAAGATGATTCGGTCGACTCATTGTAAACATTGCAATGAAAGTCGACGCGGGAAGTTTATGGACGAGATGGTATTTTGAGATGCATAAAGGTGGCAAAGAAAACTTACCGCTTCTTTCCAATTACTCAACGCCTGCGAACGATCAGACATGTCGAGGAGCACGGCTAGACACATGAGGTGGCATAAAGAGGGCAAACGAGAAATGAAGGTTTGATGACTCATTCTTCGATGTCAAGCTTGAGGTACTTTGATCAACAACATCCTGAATTTGCAAATGAACTCGAAATGTACGATCGGTCTTTCCACCGACGGGTTCACTCCATTTAATATGATCGCACACCTGCATTGTCGTGCTGGCCCGTATTTGCTATTCCGCATAACCTTCCGCCTCATCTCTCGCATGAAAGAAGAGTACATGTTCCTTTCCGTTATAATTCCCGGCCCAAGTCTCCTGGAAAAATTTAGATCTATTTATGCAACCACTTGTAGAAGAGCTGAACGACTGGAATAAAGGAGTTTTAACACATGATAGCTACAAAGGTCAAAACTTTAAGATGCGCTACCAGATATCTATGGTCCATCCACGATTTTCCGGCGATGGAATGTTCTCCGGTGGAGCACGATGGAAAGTTATCGTGTCCTAAATGTTTTTCCGACACGTATGCATTCACATTGAAAAGGGGGCAAAGCTAGTTGGTTCGATTGTCACCGTTGTTTTCTTGAGCCGAACCACCCTTTAGAAAACAAAGAAATGCATATCGAAAGGCAAGATAGTGAAGAGGGGCCACCAAAACGGTTTGAAGTGGAAGATATAATCGATCGGCACGACATCCTAGCGGAGGAGGGTACGCTATGTGCTTTGGTAAGGAGCATAATTGACTCATAAGTGCAGCATATACAACCTTCCATATGCAAAGACCTAAAGCAGCCTCACAATCTTGATTTGATGCACCAAGAGAAAAATATGTGCGAGGCGCTTCTTAACACAAATTGGGATATCCCACGTAAGACTAGAGATAACATAAAAACTCGAGAAGACTGCGCTTTGATATGTGATCGACCAGAAATGAATCTCGATGAGAATGGGTTCAAATCTTGGGCAAAGTTTTGCCTTTCACGTGCACAAGTAAGACAGATTCTACTCTGGATTAAGGAAAAGGTGAAATTTCCAGATGGGTATGCGACAAACCTTCGTCATGCCGTTAGTATGGAACAATGCAAATTAAATGGAATGAAGGCCCACGACTATAAAGTATTCATAGAGCTTCTATTTCCCGTCGTATGGCGTGGATATGTTGATGACGCTATTTGGAGAACATTGTCAGAGCTAAGCTTTTTCTATAGAGAGCTGTGTGCAAAAGAGATATCCGTGTCGAGGATGGAGGAACTGGAGAAGGAGATTGTTGTGATTGTTACAAAGCTTGAGAAGATTTATATTCCTGGGTTTTTTAATTGCATGCAACATCTATTGATGCATTTGCCATACGAAGCAAAGGTTGGTGGTCCGGCGCAGTTCAGATGGATGTATCCAGTTGAACGAATGATGAAGAATATAAGAACGAAGGTGAAAAACAAAGCACGAGTCGAGGGAAGTATAGCCGAAGCGTGGCTGACTCAGGAAATAGCTTACTTCACCGAAAAATATTTTATGCACAAGAAACAAGATACATGTGACACAGCCGAGATATAAGAAAGCACGACATATAATAACTTCCAACCTTAGTGTGTTCCATGATCAAGTTGGACGACATATCGGAAAAAGCACAACACGTGACTTGTCTGAAGCAGAAAAAATTACCGTCCAAATTGCACGTAATGCGACAACATGGACGAAATGAAGGTGTATATCGAGTAAGTTAATAAATGTCTCAATTATATAATATATACCCATTTTGTAGTTAATAATGCTTTAAATAACAAATTTTGTAGTCAATTTGTTCAAGAAGAGACTGGGAAATCAGGTGAAACTTCTGACGACGAATCAATAAGCTTAAAAGACAAGGTCAGGGCAAAACCGTCCAAACTTTCTAACTTGGTTCAATTACCACGTAAGTTTATTCGTACTATATAACACACTATTCTATTATCACACATAATCCTTAATGAAACTTCTCGCCAATATTTGTTCAGTGTCAAATACATTCCAACAGTGCACAACGATCTCCGACAAATGTCACGTGGATGTAGTCGAAGAATTAAGGTCCATGGATGCTATGATTGCCATGGCTATCGATTTCGCTCCGGCAAATGAGTTTGTTCGCCCAATGCAACTACGGTGAATAGTGGCGCTGTGAGTTATGTCACGCATTTACCTTGGCGGATCGTATATAGAGTATTATGGGATCATTGAAGAGATTATGGAAATATCTTATGAAGGCAAAAACGATCTATCGCTAGTTCTGCTTTCGTTGCGGTGGTTCGATCCAACTAGTGGGGTGCGGCGATCTTAACTAGGACTAGTTGAAATTAATCCTAAAAGGTTGTATCAAAGGCCGATAGTGTTCATTTTGCCCTAACAAGTCGAAATGGTGTTCTATCTCCTTATGCCCACCGGATTACAAAAATTGGTGGATAGCCCATAAATGTCACCCGGTTGGTGGATTACTCTTGACTCACCGAGGAAGACTATGAGCCTCGCCAAGACATTGAGCCATTTCAGAAGAAGGGTTATCTGGGAGTTACATCGCCGATATTGGTGTTGTGATACAACAAGACGAGGAAGATGGAGAGGAGGAGGAAGAGGACGAGGAGGAAGATGAGGAGGGGAGGAAGAGGGGATAAGGAGGGGATGAGGAGGAAGATGAGGAGGAAGAGGAGGACTAACAAGAAGATGAAAATAAAACGAAGAGGAAGCGTAAGATTTTGAGACATTCAATCTCTTATAGGTTCAATTTTACATGTATTTATATATTTTCCATTTACCTTTGTATACATTTATATTTATTTGATGTAACTAATATCTATCTAATTTGTGTCATTTCTTTTCATTTAAGCAGATGTATCGAGTGTCAAGAAGGCGCTTAAGAAGAGCAAGAAGGTCTGGGGAGAGCGGGAGGAGGAGTATGGGAGAGTCCAACAGATCCCACGAGGAGGAGGTGGTGGCCACCGACTCCCGTGAGGGTGAGGAGGTGTTGGCGCCGACTCTCGGGAGGCGGAGGAGGTCGAGGGGAGTGGCCAGCAGGAGGCAGGAGCCGATTTTGAGGAGGAGGCGAGACCGACGAGGAGGGGGGTGGAGGACGCCAAGGATGCCCTACCTACTGGTTGGTATCTTCAAGCACTTTGGAGAATGTCGACTCGAGGAGGAGTTGGGGACGAGGACTGGAGCTTCCCGTGTCGTCTGGGGCCGAAATCATCGAGCTCCAATAAGAGGGGACATAAATTGCCGCCACTCCCTGCTGATCCAAATTTCGAGGCCTTTCAGACACAGCTTCCGCTGGGCAAGGGTATGTGTTGCAATTTTGTTCTCTTTTAATGGTAAAAAGTTTTGCTAACTATTTTTATGAATTGTACGATAGGGGATTGATTTGCGCCAACAAAGGTTCGCAGGAGCCGGGTCCCTTGCTAGGGATTCTATTGAAGAAACTTTACCCCGGCTAGTGGGACAGTATGATGCTCGACGCCCGCATGGTGAGGTGGAGCGACTACTCTCGTGGTTGACGACGAGGAGTAATCGTCGCGATCGATGCATCGACGAAGTTTCGGGTTAAATGACCAAATTTATTAGCATTTCATATTTTTGTCATATCAGTATTGTGTATTATCGTGTGTTTGTTTTATTTCGTGAGAGGTATCGCCACCTCGAGGCCACTGTGTGGTGGACTCATTATGGTTGCCACCATGTACTAGATGGAATGGCGGCAAAGACGGTTAGGATGCCATCAGATAGCCCGCTTGGATGCGGTCATCAAGCATCACAAGGGAGAGGTATTAGAACAATGTCGAGGACAATGGCACTCGGGAGTACCAAGGCAAAGCAAGACTGGCCCATTTCGCCTCGAGTGGATGGACAATTGTCCAAGTGCATGGAAGATGCTCGCAAAATGTGGGCATCTAAGGAGTGGATCGACAGATCGAAGCGTAATAGGGCAATCGAGGTGCTAACCCCGAGATCTCGCACCACCTATCTTGGAGGGCGAGGCATGGGGCATGTCGCGGGACATAGTAAGTCACGACAAACAGATCACTTATATCTTTTATACACTTAATTTTTCGCTACTTAACCAAATCAATGTTCTTTTCATATTGCAACCTAGGAAGCGGATACGGACTTGAGCCCGATGAGTTTACCGTGGGAGACGCAGACACACACCCCGTGTCCTACCGGATGGCACACAACCACCGATGCTTTCCGCCCAGTGAGAAGATTGTAAGTTAATTGTTTATTTTTTGTACATGTGCCATAGCGGATTTACACTATATAACACACTACATATCTATTTTGTTTCTTAGGATACATATTGTGCTGCCATGAAGGAGAAACACGGTGAAGAGTGCGATCCCTTGAACATGCAATTGGACACACAACTCATCTACGACGAGTTCGGGCAGCTCGATCACTACAGTATGGTTTCATGGACTCTTTGCTGCCCCATGACACTTTGAGAGGGCGTGCCAGGCATCGCCGACAACAGTCGCCTCTTCCTCACGTGCCTGTGGAAACCCAAAAGAAGTTGATCGAGGAGATGCAGTACGAGGCAAAGTGCATTTGAGGCACGATGGCGGCGTAAGAGCAAAGGTGGAAGGCACAACACGAGGCGGAAGAGCAGCGGAGGCGGCGGAGAGAGAGGAGGACTTGAAGCGTCTGGAGGCAATCCGTAATCGTAATTACATGATGTATCAATTCATGTATCGTAATTAAATATAGTTAAATAATTGTACTTACGTGCATGTTTCATATTCTAACATATCCTGTTTCATATTCTAACATATCCTATATCCACAGAGATTCCAGGGGGATGGATCATCTAGTCAGGCACCCCATCTGCCACCTCCACCGAATTACGTCTTCACGCAGACCCCAGGGGCCCCAGCGACACCCACAGCCGGTCCCAGCCCTTTTCCGCCTGCCTCGATCCCTTGGCTACACTTTCCTCCTGCACCGGCGCCTTCTCCTGGGGTAATTCATTTTTCTAGTTTTCACAACATTTTTCTAGTTTTCACAACGCGGGAGTAATTGTGATTTCGTCCAATTTTGCAGGTGTGTGGCTCAGCCGCTCCAGCGGATGCGGCAAATACTCCACAGGGAGCTGATTCCAGTGCCACGCAGACGGCCGCTGAGCAGATCGCTGAGGGGTTCTTCACCAACCCTTTCGATGGTTCGCAGAACCATTAATGTACTTTTTTATTTCTCTTTGTCGCTAAGAACAATTTGTGAGTTTCGACTGCTCGTGTGACAATTATATCTGTTTATATGGACTTTCGGGCTTGGATTTAAGATATTTTGTATTAGTATCGACATCGCCAGCATTTGAAGCTATGTGATTGTGTGAATGTGCTCGAAATTGTGGTGTGGATTAGTAAATTATGTGTGGATATATTGAGGGAAATTTGGGAATATAATTGTATTGGGATTTGGGTTTTATTGCAGGTTCAAATTGAGATTTTTAATGAATATTCTGTAATTTTTTTTCCTGGCCAACCCTCTGTGTCGGCGGCCCAACACAAGGCCGACGACAAAGGTCTCCTGGACGGCTCCCAAGACTCAGGATCTCTGTCGTCGGTCTTATAGAAAGCCGCGGACACAAATCTGCCATGTGGCTTGTCGATTGACCCGTGGGGCCCACTGCAAAGCGCCGTCTCGCCGTCGGGAGATCTTCCGTCGTGTCGATAAAACCGCCGACAAAGGTCCGGGATAGGACTTGCCCGAATTTAAGTTTGTGGGCGGTGTTTGTTGGGGCCGTCGACACAGAATGCTTTGTCGTCGAGAGTTTGTCGTCGGATTGTTGTCGTCGGCTGGCTGACGACATATCGTTCTGTGTCGACGGTATAAGCCGTCGACAGTAGTCTCGATTCCTGTAGTGAAGGAAATAGCCACTTGCGGCGTAACGCTCATCCTAAAGCCTTTGGCGGTCGTGCCCCAGCTCAATTTCGCAGTTAGGATTGTGCGGTTCAAGTGAGACTCACAACAAAAGAGCAAAAGTTTGTTTGCATTGATAGGCAACGCTACAAGGCAAAATAGACAGGGAGTTTCGCTACTCCTCCTCGTTGCCTTCCGCCGAGCGGCGCCGCCCATCATAGATACGCGTGGCCGGGCGGTGTCAACCCGCTACCGCTCAATCCGTCCAGTGGCGCCAAGGCTCCCGGTGGTGGCGTCGAGATCAAACGCGCGCCTCTCGAGCAAGACAGCTTGCCCAAGATGAACCGGCCGCTTCAAGAGCGCCTTGGCGACCGTCTTCGATCGCCCGCGTCCGCATCGCCACCGGAAGATCGCGCAGACTTTTGCGGCTCGTCCCACGGCGCCAACAGACGCACTTGCCGCCTCTCCAATGGGAATACAAGGTAACGCCAGTGGATGCGGGCGTCCCGAAACCGTGGTAGGAGGTGCGCAGCATGTCGGCGAGGGCTCGAGGCGCCAAGTGTTCTGCGGAGGTCTTGATTTGCTTGGCGGCGAGGCGCGGCGGCTTAGCCGCCGCAGCCTCGCGAAGTCATCGCCTTCGCTGCGCTTTCGCCAAGGGCCGTCGCAGCTTCGCCGGCGGATCGCTCCGCCAGCAAGGGCTCCTCCCGCTGCCCAGTGCACGGAGAGGTGCGAACGCCGGCGAGCGCCCTCCGCCGGCGGTCACGGCCGAGATGGCGGCGGCGCCACGACGTAGTGGCGAGGGTTCTCCGCCGCGCGCCGGTGAACTCTCCGCCGCCGCGAGCGCTCTCTGTCGAAGGAAGCGGCGGGCGGTGGGTCGGCGAATGCGCGGAGCGAGCTCGATGCCCCACGTCCCGCCTGCTTTCAAAGGACAAACGGGTTCGGTATGCAAAAACGTGTAGCATACTAACCCTAATGCGAAATGTGCGTAAGTGCAGAGAAAGCTACCTGAGGCGGCGTCCCCCAAAGGCAAAGGGGGAGGGGGGGCAGCGTCAAGCCGCCTGACGACAGCGGCGCAGTCGCCACCAGCACCACCGAAGCGGGCGCCGGCACAGTGGGTGCCGGCGCAAGCATAGCCGGCGCGATGGCGGAGGCAGCGCGAGCGGCGATGGCGGCCGCACAGAGATGCCGGCGTCGAAGAGACCGGCGCAGCGGCGCCAGCTTCGGAGGGTCGCCGCCCCGCCGAGGTGGAGCGGCGGCGTCAGAAGAAGGCCCCTCATCGAGGGGGCCGGGTGGCGGCGAAGCTCAGATTGGGGCGAGCCCTCTTTGCTCGTCTCTCCTCCTCTTCGCCGCCGCTTCACGGCGAGATGGGGCGGCGCTTCCGAAGCGCGGATCGAGTCGGCCGCCACGGCAGAGGTAGCGCCGCCGCGAAGCTTGGGCGGTCGCCGAGGCGGATCGCGATCTGTAGTGGCCCCGTGCCACTTGGACCGCAGACCGAGAGACCGCCATGGGGGCAGCGCACGCAGTGTTGGTTGCGCCCCATGGATCCCGGCCGCAGAGGGAGGATGCTCGCAGCGCCGGCGTCGCTGGGTGGCGGGGCGATAGTCTCGCCACCGATCCCCGAGCACGTTGTCCCAAGACGCGTTCCTGCGGGGCGAGCAAAAAAGGAAGCCGTAAGGTTGGCAAGCAAAAGATTCCAAAAAACAAAACCCAAAAGATCGAAGAGCACTCACCGCCGGGGACGACGCGACTCCATCGTTGTCGCCATAGTACATCCAAAGCGGGCGAGTCCTCGCGCGAGCAAAGTGGCGAGTCGGCGCCGCAAAAAATCCGCCGCGACGTGGGTTCCGGTGAGCCCGCGGCGGCGAAGATCGGCGATGCGCGCCAGCATCAACTCCAGCTCCGCTGAGTCGTCGGGCGTAGTCCCCCAGTTGACGGTGGGCTCCGCGGGACCCTCAGGAAGAGAAAGATCATCGCAGCCGCTGGAGTCCTCCACGTACAGCCATTGTCGGTGCCAGTCCTTCCAGTTGGACTTGGACGCGACAGGGATGAAGGCGGCGGCTTCGCGGAGCGTGAAATAGCAGCTCCCGATGGCCCCGCTCGGGCGCGTCCTCGCGTGTAGCACGAAGAGCCGACGCCAGAGGGGGAGGCTTGGCATCGTCCCCACGAACATCTCGCAGAGGTGGACCAAGATGGCCAGCGCAATGATGGAGTTGGGGGGAAGGTGCACCGCCTAGATCTCGTAGAAGGCGAGCACCCCCAAGAAAAATTCAGAGTACGGCGGGATGAGCCCGCCACGCCTGCATTTAAGGTGATAATCTCCCGTCGCGAGGGCTTGGCGCCATAGTGCCGTGGACGGAACCGGCGCGGTTGGCAAAGACGAACACTTGAAGCCGCCACTGCGTCTTCGCTGGCGGCGGAGGTGGGAAAACGCGCCCAGCGACAAGACGCCTCACGGCGATCCTTGCTGCGTTTGGGCGCCATTGGAAAGCGGTGGAGAAGTTGGCGAAAAGAAAGAAGGCTCTGTGGTGGCAGCGAAGGAGGCAATTGGCGCTTGTGAAGACTTAGGGTGCGGAAGGATTAGCCGAAGGCCGAGAGAAGTATTTATAGGCGTGGGCGCGAAAGCACGACGGTTTGGATTCCGCTTCACGCGCGGGCGCCATCGCGTTGCCCAGCTGCTTTTGGTTTCCGTGAAAAGCGCGAGTTCCCAAGGAATATCGTGTGCAGATGGAGAATCAGCGACGGCCGCCATTAGTGGTGGGCCCCACGATTCGTCTCCGCCGCACAAGAAACGGAAAAGTGTCGTCGCGACGGTTCGCGTATCATGGTGGACCCAGGGCTACTGCGGTGTAATAAATACCGGGTACAAAGAGTCTTGAGAAGATCGAGGTCCCCACGCGCCAAAGGGGGCGCATGCAGCCCCTTTGAAGACCAAGCGAGGGCCCCACGCGCCCGGGCGTGCGTGGGCGAGCCCCTCTCAAGACCAAAGCGAGGTTCCCACGCGCCGTGGGGCCCGCGCAGCGAAACGCTGCGTATGAGTCTTCAGAAGAAGGCTCCCACCGCGAAGGACGGCGCATTTAATGCGACATCACACGCGACGACAGTTGAAGAAATGATTACCGCTTATGGACTTCGCAGTCCGAAGCGGTACATCCTTTGTGGCGCCGAAGAATTGACCGGCAGAGAGAATGTTTGCTTAAGATGATCGCCCGCGTCAGGAGGAGCAGGCTGGGCCCCGCCCGCAGTCTCACCGGTGTGTGCAGGCGGGTCGAGGTCGCTATGGCACGCGAGGCGGCGCCACCGGGCGCAGCGAGAGCACGCTTTGACTCTCCTGTCGTGTCTCACCTGTTTTGTCCGAATACTCTAGAGTACTGTACTGCCTACCCCTCCCCCGGCTCTCTCCGTCGGTTCGAAGCTTGTAGAAAAGGAGAGGAGAGAGAGGGAAGAGGGTACGTGGCACTAGCGTGCGAGAGTTCGAGTTTTTCCGAACAAACGCAGTTCACAAGCACCCTGTAAACACATTCCCATTCAACCACAATCAGAAAAGAGCTAAGGCTCAGCAGGAGTAGGACTATTACCCGCGAGGGGGTCCGAACCTGGGTAAATCTACGAGTCGCTCCTCGTTGTGCCCGACGCTCAAATCGAACCGAGCTTGATCGACTTGGCTAGCAGACTAAAAATCTGACCAGGGGTGTGATCCGCAGTAGTTGAGCGGAGAACACGCCGTCAATCATTTCGAAGAGATTCGTAAAGAGAATGGAGAGAAAATTTTCTTCTAAAGGGAACGCATGAAGAAATTTCTTCTAAAAAGAATCCGTTGGAGCATCTAAAGGAACCAAAATCTCTTCCCGAATGAAAAATGATCCCAAAGAGATATCGTTGGAGATGGTTTTAGTAAGTGGATATGAATCACTATTGTAATTCAAATTCCATGAGAGGAATGGTAGGTGGACACTTTGTGTTTTGGATGTGATATTCTGACTACATGAACAACTATAACTAGAAATTATTATCAAAATCCAAATTCCATTAGAGGAATGGCAGAGAGACATTTGAGCTATGTGAAATTAGAGTTCAAATGCATTGTCGACCACAGTTGGTAGTTATATAGGAATTCCAAATTCCATTAGAGGAATACCATATCAGCGCCTAGACTTTGGATGTGAAACTATTAACTTACATCCAACAACATATGGACAACTAAGAGTTAGAAACTATTATTGGATTCAAAACTATGCCAGAGCGACCCCTTGCGGTCGATGTGAAATTAGAGGTTATAACCAACAGTGCTTGATCGACTCTAGTAAGAAATTATTACCAGATTCTAGACTCCATTAGAGGAATGTTAAAGTGGTGCTTGTGTTGTGGATGTGAAACTAGGATGACAATTTGGTCGTGTCCAAGGGCAGGTTTCCAGTGTGCAAGCGCAGGAGTGATTAAGGTTTTATATAACGGGTTTGCTACCTGACAGTCGTCTGGGTGGAACACACCTAGGCAACTGTGTCCGTGGACTTCCCTCCCGCCTTCTTTTGCTTCTCTGGCATGCCTCCGTCACCCACACGCTCCTTCCTCCTTTTCTTGTTGGTTGTTGTGCACCGAGCCTTTCATCGGAGCTCCACCCGGACAATTCATGTTAGGGTTGGAGTTCTAGTGGAGGTTCACCAATGTCACTGAGCTTAGATGAAAGTCGGGGAGGCGGCAACTTGGTGGTGGGAAGGGCTTGTGATGGAGCGGCGAGGAGCCAGTGACGGCACCGAAACAGTGGGAAAGGACAAAGGCAGTCAGGCAGTGGCCGTGAGCAGATCAACACCTATGGTGACATATTAGGGTGGGCGGGAAAACATGGCATTGACCAAGGGGGAAGAGCAGCAGCGGAGGCACATGGAGTTTAGAAGGGGAGGAGGAAAAGCGACACTGCGAAGGAAAATCGACTAGGTTGCACTGCAGCAACCCATGCGACTAACCGGGAGTCTCCCCTCGTGAAAAAAAAGTGCAAAGTCAACAGTTAGCATTTGATTTTCTCCTTTTCATTGGCTCACAACATGGGATGAGAGAGCTTGCTAGCAACTCCCTCCGGTTATAAATATTTGATGCTTTTGACTTTGCACAACCTCCAAAACACAACTTTGACCACTAATTATCCACCAAAATTTTAATATTATTAAAGCATTTTGGGAAACAAATCTACATGTACTATTTTGTGTAGCCAATCTACATATTTTAAAAGATATTCATAACTGAAGGCTCAAAGTTTTGATAGATACGCATCTCAAACATCAAATATTTGTGACCATAGAGAATAATTAGTTACTCCTATTGTGCATAGGAGTAAAATAGGTTCTTTATGTTTCTTTAAACGGGACGGCCCATGCGTCTATTTTAAACACGTGTCGATTAATCAAATATGTATTTTTTAGAACCGTAAGAGCATGTACAATGGTGAGACAGCAGCCATCTCTAACCATTGACATGTCAAGAGATAATTTAGAGACAACTCATACAATGGTAGAGATGGCTTAGAGACAAATGCACATTTTTATGTCACTTAATCACAAACACGATTTCTTAATTCGTGTGTAGAGTCATATCTTGCATTGGAGACGACTGAACTATCTATGCGCACACTCTCCCCTCCACGTCATTATCTATTCTACATGACAAATCTTATAGACGGTTTAGAGACATCTGATATGTACCATTCTACATGCTCTAATGATGTAAAAAACTGTCATTTTCGTTTGAATGAAGGGGGTTATCTTTTTTTCACTTCCAATGTCTTTCTCCTGCCTTTTAAATTCCTCGTAAACATGAAAACTAATGTCAACACACACACACACACACACACACACACACACACACACACACACACACACACATATATATATATATATATATATATATATATATATATATATATATATATATATATGAGATAATTAAAGCTAAGGATGTTGCTGACGAGAGGGTCACAATATCATACGGAGTATTATTCGTGTCACATTTTCCATACCTCGCATGGTACGATGTTTGTATCTCCCACGAATTAAAGCTATAGACGTTGTTGGCTAAAAGCATCCATAGGCTGGGATCTATACGGCTTACCACGAGTATGATAAAAACAAATATAAGTTAAAATTAAGTGCAATTAATTTATAAGGGAGGCGATAAAGAAGTGCTTAATTAGAGGTTGCATCTAATTAATCATGGATGGAGAGATAGCAACCAACTCAGAAGTCAGAAAGAGCACCATGCAGCTCCAAAATGCTTAGAGGTCGTCTGTCCTGATCATAGGATAGCGTTTAGGGATAGCCTTAGGACATGTTTAATATCATAGACAAGAAACTTGTAGAAATAATATGACACTTAAGCATGTCCTTAGATATCTATAAACCATGGGTTGGGACTTGGGAGATGATCGATCGATGCTGTGGCGTTCCATCCATGGGGCATGAGCTACATTTTGTTAACATTTTATATTTTAGCAAAGACGAAGGAAAGCGACCATGTATGGGAATTGAGGCGCACTGGTGCTGCTGAACAGGTACGTACGTACGTACGTACGTACGTAGAAACGCCCAGGTTTGGTTGGTTTTGGTGCTACGCGATGCGGCCCGGCTGTGGTACGGGACCAACGGGTACGGGGTACTTGAGGAGGAGGGCTGGGGCAAGGCCCAGGACGAGGGCGAGGACGATGTCGATGTCGATGGGCCTGGGGGGCTGGGCCTGGGACCGGGAGGGGCGGATCAACGGCGGGGGTGCAGGACGGGAGGCCGAGCAATTAATCAGGCGCCTGCACCCCGGAACCACAACGTTGTGATGCCTCCTATCTAGAGCGAGACGATTAGAATCTTATATTTACATACATAGCAACAATTAGCAACGATTAGGATAACATAAATATTAGGACTGTTATCCTAATATATTTGTTGTTTGTCGGATCTTATTTATTGTGCCTATAGTTGTGGCATCAGTTGAAAGAAGCTTTTCAAAATTAAAATTATTGAAAAACTATATGAGATCTACAATGTCTCAAGAATGGTTAAACGGTCCATCAACTTTATGTGTTCAGAAGAGATTATTGGATGACATTAACGTTGATGCCGTTATTGATGATTTTGAATCTATAGATGTTAGAAGACATTTCTAAGATGAACCCTATAAAATGTTTGAGGTAAAAAATCTTACTTTTGTACTTTTATCTTTTTATTAATAACAATTTCTATAAATAAATTGAATATTGTCTTTTCAGTTGATATATAGTACTCCCTCTTTTTTTTGTTTGATGCTTTTGACTTTTGGACACGTCTTTAACCATTCATCTTAACTATGTAAATATCATTTATTTTCTTATGATTTGTTTTATCATTGAAGGTATTTTAAGCATGACTTATCTTTTTTCATGTTTATACTAAATTAAGACGAATGGTCAAATGTGTGTCCAAAAGTCAAAGGCGTCAAACAAAAAAACCAAAGGGGTAGTATAAAAATACTTTGATACTTATGTTAGGGGCTTCCATTTATAATTTGGCTCTAGGTCCTAAAAACTCATAAACGACCCTCTAAGTCTAAATTATGCATTCATAAATGCATGGCTAGATTAGCGTGCACTTTTTGATCTTTTACGTGAAAATGCAAGGTAAAATATTACTGAATCATAACCGTTTAATAAGAGAGGTTCCTTTTCGAAGAAGATAGTTTTTAATCCCTGAACCTGAACTATATTTATGATACCAATTTAATCCTGATGCCAAATGCCAAATATAATAGTGGGTTCTCGAACCACCCGTGCCAGACTTCTATGGCTTTTTAAGGTGGTTGATGCAAGCATTGACATGGCATAACAAAACCAAAAACAAATTGGTAATCAGTTGCAAACAACAAAGAAGGGGGAGAATAGGCTATGCTCAACACAAATTGGTAATCAGTTGCAAACTAAATGCAAGTTCTTCCTCTGGACGCTCCTCCTTAGGAGTGTCATGACTGCGGATGCCCTCCTCCGTCGGCACCTGCCCAACTAGTACTTTTGCCCCCTTTGCAGGCGGAACTTAGAGACTTCGGAACACTTCTTTTTGCAGTGCGACTTCAGTCTTTCTATTTGGACCGATCTAACCTCTCTGCTCAGGTTGCCGCGGCTAGACCCTTCGAGATGGTCCAACTGTAGATGCCTCATTGATTGGTGGGATCGGGACATCCTTCGGGGCGATGCCAGCCGCGAGGCCCTTTCCATCGCCACAGCCACTGTTTGGCAGATCTGGATTGAGCAGAACAACCGCTTTTTTCACCAAGTCGACAGGCCTGCGCCAATCTTCCATTGACGACCTGCGCCTCTGGGTGGCCGCATGCGCTCCCTTTGTAATTAGTTAATTTCTGCGTTGTCACCCATCGGGGGGAGGGGTGTTAATCTCCCCCCAACCTGTAACTCCCTCCTTTTAATTAAATACAAGGCAACTCTTTTGTCTTTGCTTAAAAAAAAACACAAATGCTCGTCACCATTTGCCACCATCCAACCACCCTCCCGTGCTACTTTCCTGACCTCTCTTGGTAGGAATCGTATGGCGCCACCTCAACTCTCCTTGTACCATGCTTAGCCAACCTCACTATTGGCACCTTGGCGCCTTGTACACTCCTGTCTCCAGGCATAACCAAGCTCCTCCATGATGCAAGGTGAAACATTCCTCTTCTCCTATTCCTATGTTGGTTGCATGGTTGTTGTTTCTAGGGGAAACAAAAAAGAGATGGTTGAGGGTAAAAAAGGAGCTAGCCATATTAGTGGCTATATTTTCGTCTATTAGTGCCCACATTGATTGTCAACCGTGACATATATCTCCTTTGACTGATCAAGGGGCCACAAAAGTCTAATTTGCACAATTACTGGAGTGTTTGTACTTAGTATTTTACATTAGAGAGTAAATTGGTATTGTCGAGGAACGGCTAAAATATCAAATTACACAAATACCCCTCAGACAAGAACCCAAAAAATGTCTCTTTAGTTACTGTTGGAAGTCATACCCCAGGAGAATCTATGCAAGCAGCTAAGCCTTGCGCGCACGATCATTGCTGTGTTGGCACGAGCATACATCGTGCCCACGCACAGGCACTCACCGCCCCTCCTACGGAAATGTTACGGGCTCAGGGGTACTCTAGTGTGGACATGAGCACGTAATCAATCACTTTGTACAAATGTAACCTTTACCCCAGAAAATACACCTACGATGGCCACGGTCTCCATGCCAACCATTTAACATGATGCGAGTCTGCTACAACCGTTAAAGGAAGAGATCTAAGGGCATGTACAAAGGCATTTAATAGGGTGTCTCTTAGCAGCACTATTTAATAGTTTCGCTGATGTGGCATGGGGTAAAATATAAAAATTACTAGAGTCGACTCTTGGTGAAGAGATCACTGACTCTTCACAAGCTCCTAGGCAGAATTAGAGAGGAGCAACATTAAATAGCATAGAGGCTGTTGTGCATGTCCTTTGTACATGACTTATCTCTTTACTTGGATGAATGTGCCAAGAGACATCTTTGGACTCTCCATTGTACATGCCCATGCTTCGTCATCGTCATAATTATCTATAGCCACCTCCCTTTAATGACAAATTATTACGTCGAGTTGTAATGTCAGTGAGTGAGCGAGCGAGTGAGTTCGTATAAATACCCCTGGCGTTTTAAGGCGAAGGGAAGTTCAATTTTTCAAGCTTTCATACACACATCAACAATATGCTGGAGGCTATGGGAGGCTTGAACCCATATAAACCTCTTTGTCCAGTCCGGCATAATTTGTAGCATGAAGACAATCTACACAAAAATGGACTGAAATGATCCCTCATTCACGAAGTAGCTCAATGGGGAACCAATTTGTTAATCGTCCAAAGGTACAATAGACTAAGTTTAAGGACCAACTTTTTTTTTTTGGTCAAAACTATCTATTTATTTTTGTTGATGAGATGTAATCCATTCTCCCTATCTAACATCACATTACACAAAAAATATTGCATGACCCATTACTTGTTTAGCCCATTAATTAGAGTCATCCTATGCTTTCTCTAAAACTCAGATTCATCGAGTCTCCATTCTCCGGAGCCTATGGCTTAGCCTCAAGCCATTTCAAAGTGGGATAATTTCTCCAAGAGGCTTTATGGAGCCTTTGAAGTACACCGTCTCAACAATTTAACCTAGTAAAAAGCAGTGCAAGCTAGTGGGGCACGATGGATGGACAACTAAACATGAATTGTTCCAAGATATATATTCCATTACTATCTGGTCAAACTATTAGTGGGTCCAACTTTTTTTTAGAAAGGAAACAAATCATTTCATCTTCGTAGATTCTTTTACACAACCTCCTACCCGATAACTGAATTACAAAGACAATCTCTAAGGACTCAAATGCAAAAAAACACAAACAGTCACAAATTGTTCCAATCCAATCAGCGTTGGTGAAAACATCACTAAACTCTAGAATGTGGCGTTTGTTCTTCAAAGTTGCTAGAGCAATAGAACGCCATAGAGAGAATAAAATTTTCTCGTTCACAAATGTAATATTACAAAAAAAAAAATGGGCTAGGCCAAGCGGCGGGTCCAGCCCATTGCACCTCACTGTTAAGGGCAACAAGCTAGGGGATCGATCCCCTACTGCCCTGCGTCCTTCTGCTTGGCATAAAGGCCGCCGCCGCCTTCGCCCGGTGCTGCTCTGCTGTCGCTCGCCCCTCCCCTTCGCTACTTGTGTTGCTCTGCTCTGCCCCAGCCATGGCTGCCCTAGGGGCAAATATGTGGCAGTGGGAGGTGGGGAGGAGTAGAGGAAGAAAGGGGCTACGGTGGGAAGAGAAAAGGAGGAAGAAGGTAGGGGGCCGACCAGTTAGAGAAGAGGAGGAAGGTGGAAGCTAGCTATTGGAGAAGAAGCTAGGGCTTTGCTTGATCTTCTCTGATCTACTCTTGGGTAACGAATTGATGCGATTTCCTTCGTTATCTTACATGGGTATGATGAATCGATTAATTTGAGGCTTGGGACGGTAGATTTTGGGGACCAATCAACTAAGAGAGAATTTCCTATATACCACTGGAAAAATTTACAATTCCCTATCTACCATTGAAAATTCTCTCTTCCCTTACATGCCACTGGTTTATTTTTTTCTTCCCTCAGTGCCACTCAAGCGGTAAAGAATATAGCGGAGTTACAAAATGACCATTATGCCTTTGCCTTTTTAATACGTTACAAAATAGAAAAACATCATAAAAATAGTATAAAATTCATAAAAACATGAGAAAAATTTCTATAAATTCATAAAATTAATGTATAATCATATTTGAAAGTAAAAATTAAAAACTTTTGGATGTATATTTTATTAAAAAACTAATCAAACATACCATGCCACATGAAAAAGGAGAACAAAAGCTGAAAATAACAAATGTTACATATATTTGAATAGCAAGTAGAGCATGATTTTAAATAAATTTAAAATTTTTAATTACTCAATTTGGAGTTAAAATGAAGGACATATGATTTTTTAAAGTTTTAAACTGAAGGGGCATTTTAGACATTAATGAGCTTTTTAAACGGGTAACGGACTTAACGGCAGTGGCACTGGGGGAAGAGAAAACTTGAACCAGTGGCATGTAATGAAAGAGAAAATTTCGAGTGACAAATAGGGAACAGAAATTCTTTGGTGCGGTATCCCGTCCGTCTCCTGCTGCAGAACGGACAACCCCGCCGTCCGATGCCCGCATTTAATCGTCAAGCCCAAAACAAAAACCGACGCCCATGTGCCCAATAGTATTCCCAAAATCGCCATCCAAAATCCCCATTTCGGCAGGCGGTGAGACCGGCGGAGCGCAACCATAGGCCGCGGCGTGGTCGGTGGCGGCGGCGTTTAGCGTGGTCGGCGGCGGCGGCGTGGCGTGGTCGGCGGCGGCGTGTGGCGTGGTCGGCGGCGGCGCGTGGCGTGGTCGGCGGCGTCTGGCGCGGTGCAGCGGCGGCTTCTCCGTGACGGCGGCGCTGGCGCGTGCAGCGGCGGCGTCTGGCGTGGACGGCGGCGCTTTGCGCGAGCAGCGGGCGGCGTCTGGCGTGGTCGGCGGCGCCTAGCGCGGTGCAGCGACAGCGTCTGGCGTGGTCGGCGGCGGGGCTTCTGCAGCGTGGTGAGTCGGCAGGTCGGCGGCGTCGTTGAGGCTGCTGGTGGTAAGTGATGCCGTGCACTGAAGTATTGCTAATCACATTAGTTATATTCAGAAGTGTAAGACCTTTAGATTGATCTGATGTATGCTTGGTTGGATTTCTGATGCGTATGGGAGAAGATTGCCTGGTGGAGTGGTGGTTGTGTCAGTTTTACAGGGCCTTGCCCCTTAGTTTAAGTTCACCATTCTTTGAGTGTATGTGCGCCGTGTTTTGAACATTAGTAGGATTTGAATAATTTATCTCTGAAGTATTGCTAATCACAAAAATGAGAAATGATTGTGGTGGACGTGAAAACTTTTATAACCTAGGGGATCAGTTGTCTACTCCAATGAAAGATGAATGGTTTCCTATAAGTACTACTTACTGGTCGTCACATTTTTGTTTGAATTTGGAAGCCTTTGCTGCAACACATCATTGATATATGTATTTGGTCAGAGAACATGTTTATTTGATATATGTCTTCGCACAGGTAGTTATTGTCAGATTGCAAGCTATTATTACGCTCCAAAGTGGATATATGTATCATTGATATTTCTTGTTTTAACATGGCAATAATTTATTGGCAATATAACATGCAATGCCCTTTTTGTAGTATATATAGGCATGATACCTCTTGTATGATACTTCTATTGTATGTCGGGTTTTTGTTTGCATATGCTAGCTGATTTTTTTGTTATAGGGGGAGGGGGAGGGGGGCGATATGTCTGCATGAAACCCATTTGTATTTGTGACTTTTGTTTATTGTCATACCCATTTAGGTGACACCCCCATTATTTTTTTTTCGATACCACGTTACTGTTTTATGCATATGTGACCTTTTTGTTTGCATGAGTATTTTATGCATATGTATGCTACTTATGTAGGACATGGCGATAACGAACGATGATGACTCAGATTTCGTGTCTGTTGCTCCAAAGAGGTTTAAACCTAGCTCCAAAAAAAAGGAACCTGCTGCTGCAACAAAATCAAACACAAGGAAATCGACGGTGAAAAAACCTCCTCGTTGTAGCACACATACGGTGAAAGAAAAGGCCAAGAAAATTCCTTGCAAGGTAAAATAACTTTTTTGTTCAGTTATTATACCTCCTCGAACTCCCATTCCTGCTTTCCTGTTCTGATTTATTCACCAACAATTACTCTTTTTTTTTTGGATTGCAGGTTAACACATATACTTTTAGGTGCTGTCCACATAGACTCCCCCCAATCATGAAACTTCTTTCACCCACTCAAAGGAGATTTGTCTGTAATATGGGGTTTGGTTCCCTACTATCAATGGAAGTTTGTAAACTACCCAAGAAGCTGACTTTGTGGTTGCTGCCTAAAGTTAACATTGATACTGCATCTCTAGAAGTTGGGGGTGTTTCAATACCAATAAAATCTGTCATCAAGAAAGTGTTGGGAGTACCTTCAGGCCATATAGATGTGTTGCAACCATCAATGGGTAGGATAGATGACCTGATGAAAGGGAAATTTTCTGATGCTGGAAGAGGGAAATTTTGTAATATGATACTGTAACTATGATACTGCAAATAAATGTAACTTATACATGCTGGACCCCTCTCTGACCCTCTCTATTTTTTTGATACTGCAACCCTGATACCGTTTTTTGTAATATGATACTATAACTATGATACTGCAAAATAAAAAAAGTGATACGTACTGCACGCTCTCTGACCCTCTCTGTTTTTTTGATACTGCAACCCTGATACCGTTTTTTGTAATATGATACTGTAACTATGATACTGCAAATAAAAAAAGTGATATGTGCTGCACGCTCTCTGACCCTCTCTGTTTTTTTTATACTGCAACCCTGATACCATTTTTTGTAATATGATACTGTAACTATGATACTGCAAGTAATGTAACTTATACATACTGTTCTGACCCTCTCTGTTTTTTTGATACTGCAACCCTGATACCGTTTTTGCATAAATGATACTGCAAATATGATACTGCAAATAAAAAAGTGATACGTACTGCACGCTCTAGACCCTCTCTGTTTTTGTTGATACTGCAACGCTGATACCGTTTTTGTAATATGATACTGTAACTATGATACTGCAAATAAATGTAACTTATACATACTGGACACCTCTCTGACCCTCTCTGTTTTTTTGATACTGCAACCCTGATATCGTTTTTTGTAATATGATACTGTAACTATGATACAGCAAAATAAAAAAAGTGATACGCTTCGCACGCTCTCGACCTCTCTGCTTTTTTTGATATCGCAACCCCGATACCGTTTTTGTAATATGATATCAGAACTATGATATCGCAAATAAAAAAGTGATATGTGCTTGCACGCTCTCGACCCTCTCGCTTTTTGATACCGCAACCCTGATACCATTTTTTGTAATATGATACTGTAACAATGATACTGCAAGTAATGTAACTTATACATACTGTTCTGACCCTCTCTGTTTTTTTGAAACTGCAACCCTGATACCGTTTTTGCATAAATGATACTGCAAATATGATACTGCAAATAAAAAAGTGATACGTACTGCACGCTCTAGACCCTCTCTGTTTTTGTTGATACTGCAACGCTGATACCGTTTTAGTAATATGATACTGTAACTATGATACTGCAAATAAATGTAATTTATACATACTGGACACCTCTCTGACCCTCTCTGTTTTTTTGATACTGCAACCTTGATACCGTTTTTTGTAATATGATACTGTAACTATGATACAGCAAAAATGTAAGTGATACCTACGTCACCCTCTCTGACCCTCTCTGTTTTGTTGATACTGCAACTCCGATACCTTTTTTTAATAAATGATACCTCCTGCACCCTCTCTGTTTTCGTTGATACTACAACTCTGATATCTTCTGAATTTATGATACTGCAAATATGATACTGTAAACAATGTGAATGATACGTGCTGCACCCTCTCTGTCCCTCTCCGTTTTTTTGATATTGCAAATATGATACCTTTTTGAAAATATGATACTGCAAAGAAGAATATATACTGCACCCCTTCCCACCCACACATGGATACAATCATGGTACATACTGCATCCCTTCAAACCCACACATGGATACATGTATGATGCTTGTTTAATCATGATATGGCAAAAATATAGAAATGATACTTAATAAATCTGTGTTCTTTACCACACTGCCACAAGTTCAATTTTTGATACTCAAAATCTGTTTTAAACATACAAATGACACCTACAACATTGATACTCCAAAAACGAGTCAAGATATACTACATTTGAAACGAGTCAATAGTTTAATACAGCACATAGTCAAGGAATACTTCAAATACAGAGAAAAACAAGCTCATTATCTATTTGCGCTCTTGCATTCGAAGAAAAGAGTCAACAAATATCTCCACTTTTGATTGCTTGTCACCATCGTCTCCCTGTGGTTGTGAGGATTTGACACCATCATCTACATGTACTCGTGAGGTTCCAGCCATCCTTTGTTTCTTACCCCTCTTCTTGTCCATTGCTACATCGTTGTCAAATATGGATGAGCGTATTCTTGTGTACTTTCTTGGCTGACCTTTTGTTGTCTTCTTCTCAGGATCTTTGTACAAAACCACATTGCTTTCCCCAACTGACAGCCCAACCCCTCTGCTGTTTTGTGAGGCATCGCCTTTGCGCACACCAATGTTGAGAGCATCTAGACGTCCTCGCACATCCTCCAGCGAATCCATGAAAATATCGAAGCCTTCATCTGTCCTGCACGCATCATTAGCAATTGATATTGACTTTCTACATGCGCGAGCGTATTTTATTTTCCTATTACTCAAAGCACCACACGCCCCAGGCACATATGTCGACCTTGACGTGACGGCAGCTGCCATTGTCCATCGCTCTTTCAGGTACTTCTGGGGGATCTCATTTACGTTTAGATGTATCATAACTCGCAATGCGTGGTCGCACAATAAGCCATCCCTTTGATACTTCTTGCACACACATTCGAATGTTAACGGTTCCTTTTCCGCAACCACCCTGAATGATCTGTTTACACCCCGAGCTGTCATGTCCTCAACAACATACACATTATCAACACCTCCATCTACAACACTATACGCGGTCGTGTTCCTGATCTCTGCCTTGAACTTGTGGTATAGCTCTCTAGTGTAAAATTTGGAAGCCTGCGCTTCTATTTGGTACCTCGACCAGAGAACCGGTTCAGTTTGAATGTTTACGAACCGTTCACGGTCATCTCGATCCATGCACGACTGCACCAGCTTTTCATACTGAGAAATGAAGTTCCTTATCAAGCCATTAGGGTGCACAAAATTCTTAAACAAGGAATTCATGCCCTCACTCCGCTGTGTCGTGCTCATAAATGGGAAAAAGTCATCCATAAAGTAGCATGGGACCCACTTCTGCCTATTTTCAAACATGTGCTTCAGTTATGTGTGATCCAACAAGCCATGTGCAGAAACAATCTTGTGCCACCTCTGTTCAAAGTCATCAACTGTTAGGGAGTGATCTATGCAAGCCCTCAGCTCCTCCTCCAACCCTGGTTTCGTTGACATGACGGTTCCAAGCTTTGTTTTCGCATTCCTATAGGCATGCCACAAGCAGCGCCTATGCACTGTTGTGGGCAGAATATTTGCAATTGCAGCCTCCATAGCCTTATCTTGATCTGTCATGACACACTTTGGATGTTTCTGTCGCATTGCCTTCAGGAAGGTCTGAAGCATCCATTTGAACGTCTCGGTGGTCTCATCCTTTAGAAAAACACAGCCAAAGAGGATGGTCTGAGCGTGGTTGTTCACACCTATTATTGGGCAAAAAGCCATGCGATACCTGTTTGTGCAATAGGTCGTGTCGAAAAGGATGCAGTCCCCGAACACCATATATGCCTCAATCGATGCGCTGTCGGCCCAAAAGAGACTGTCGATAGCACCATTGTCGCCAATTTGCATGCTGTAGAACAGCGCCGGATCATCCATCCGCAGCTCATCGAAGTACTCAATCGTTTTCTGCATGTCACTACCTCCTCCTGTATGGCTCAGCACAAACTTCAGGTTGCTGACATCTTTCTTAATGCATGGCACATCCCTCACATTCCCATATGCTTCGGACAACAAAGACATGATTTGTCGGGTGGGTATGTTGTTGTTGTGCAGCATCTCAATCAACTCATAGTCGTCGTCTGAGATACGCCTGTGTGATCTATCAAAACGGACTGTTTCTGGTGCCATCAACTGGTGGTTGTGTTCCAAGCTGACAATGCTGACCACCCACTTGTCTTTTCTCTTCAATACCACCATCTTTGCTTTACAGTTTGTTTTAATTTGCTTATTCTCTTTGCGGGTTGCATTCACAGAGCTCCCAAAAGACTCATTTGCTCTTGTGCTCCTTTCAAACCTGCACGCAAATTCAAAGCGATTGTACTCCTTTGTAGCACTGCTTTTTTTAGTGCTTGAAATCTTAATCCCAAATCCCATGTTACGAGCATATTTCTTATAGAAATCCTTCGCCTCACCCTCAATGTAGAACTCTAACCCAACATATGGAGCGATTGGTTGTGAACTGACACAGTCTTCTTCCTCGTTGCCCTTGGAGCGGGCCAAATCAGCAGTTGATGTTGCCATTTGTTTAGAGAGAGCTTGATCAGTTTGCACATCTACGGACTGTTGTCCTGCACTACAAGCTTCCACCCCAGCAGGGTAAATCGCCATGTCCGTACTCACAATCTTCTTGCTGCCAATGAAGCTGTCATCTTTTCTAGACACCAATATATTAACATCCTGCAACAACACAAAAAAAAACATGTGTTTTTCTGAACAGATTGGCCGCTAGAAAGAGCATCTCAGCTACTAAGGAATTTCAACAAACATCTTGCATGCACAACTGAAACAAGGCCACAGGCAGAGGAAAATCTAGTTGGGGCATGGGGGGAGAGAGTTGGGAGGTTGCAGTACCTTATCCGATAGACGCGCATGGCCGCCGGAGGAGGTTCTTGCTGGACGATTCAACGACAGAGAGGACATCTCATCAGGTCGGATTGGAGCCGCGTGTTCTCCTGGACGCGTGCTGACACAGCCATGGTGGCTTGATGAAGATGGTATCATGGCACGCGGCGAAGGAGACGGTCGCTGGAGTTGATGTCGGAGGCGGCGCAAGGGACGACGAGGTGAGGTCGGAGGCGGCGCAAGGGAGAGAGATCGCTGGGCACGAGCGCTCCACGCGCGGGGAACCGCGATAGAAGGACTTTTTTCCCGGGGGAACCGCGCGTGAACCGGGCGATAGAAGGGCGCGTGAACCGGGGGAAAAACCGGCTACCGCGCGCTTTTTTCCCAGGCGCGCTCCGCGCTACCGCGCGCGAAAGAAAAACGGTTGCTGGCGCGCTCCGCGCGCGAAGGAAGGTCGCGATCCCGTCGGGGTGGGCTCCCGACGGGATCCCGTTGTCTAGTCGCCCCCATAGGGAATTGTAAACTTTTGCAGTAGCATACAGGGAATTCTCTCATCAACTAAATGTTTAGAGTTTAGTTACGTGATGTTTATGCAGCAGTTTACAAGTTAAATTCGTGGTATTTATGTCCATAATCTGAGCACGGCCTTATGGAACGAATTGTAGGCTATGTTTATAGCTTTCCATATAGTCCAAGAACGCGTAATTTGGATAAGTGGTTTAGGAGATATAATGTTTTTGTGCTACTGTCCTATTTTGACTGCAGCTGGAATTTCTACTGCACTAATATAAATTGGTTTAGCTAACTATTCATGTAAACAACAATTGAGAAGATAAGTATTATGGAAATCAAAGAGTTGAACTTAGGTGTTTTAGAAATATCCAGAGAATAATTGGTTAAGCCTTAATACTATTTGATGTTAAGTAGTCAACGAATTGATAACCTAGATGGAATATGTTATGGAGAGAGTTAGGACTACATGGTTAGGGTCTGACCTTTCTTGATGCTTGGTGGTGTTGCGATATGGTCATGAATGTGGTATGTTGCACGTGTAGGTTCGACCTCAAGACTGACATCGACGTATTGTCCATTCAACTCTGATAAAAGAGGCAAGTATATGTTAAACCATTGCCTGTTTGGATGATTATGGTTGTTTTCTTTTTTACAATATGTTTGGATGGTTATGGCTAGATGAATGTGTGTGGATGTACCTTGGCTAGTTGGTTACTATGTTGTTTATCTCTAAGTGATGAAGGCGGATTGTAATTGTATGATAGAAAAGATGCATTATTGCATCATGTGCATATGAGTCAGATCGGTGAGAAAGTCATATAACTAATCCGGTGAGGTCAGTGAGAAAGTTATACGACTAGTTCGGAGTGTTCTAAAATCCTACTCGGTAGGCACTCCATGGGAGTGGAGTAATTGATCCCCACTTGAAATAGGACGGGTAAGGTGCGGCATCGACGGGTGCGCACCTAGCTATATCGGTATGAGCTCATAGTACAGACGCATGTGCATTGCATTGCATTGCATTGCATCGAATGGATGAGAAGTGATTTGTTTGGAGTATTTGGACTGACAGTTATTTCTGTTTCTGAGTATATATGAAGGGTATGAATCTATGAAAGTGATCTTGTTCTTATATTTTATTTCTAAAGTTGTTTATACATATACTTTGTTGAATATTCTTCAATACTCACACTTGCTTTTTAATTGATTTTTAGGTACCAGATGACTCCATCATGCATGGGGCGTGGGAAAGTAGCACATTGATATGAGCACTCACTACGTCTCACATCGAAATTAGTGAACTTAGTATTCCTATGAAATATACTTAGTAGTTGAGCGTAATATATATTTGGAAGTTACTGTTTGTTGTATTTCCTTATATGGTAAGTGGTTGATGGAAAATGGTTACATATTCTTTTGGTATAAATTGTCTGTCGTGGATACCCATATAAACAGAGGAGATGCTGCCGAAATTTTATAGTTTTTCTCGAGGAACCGGGGTGTTACAACAAATTTTTCTAGTCAACTACTCCAACATCATTGTGATAATGCGTAGCTCCTCAATCAGGTTTACTCTATAAGAATGGGTATCTCTAAATCACCAATAATGTTCAGCTCTCAACTTTCATTCAACCGGTTCATGGATTGGATTGTGTGACAGAGCCCTTTGATCAACATGAGATTGACCTAATCATATAGAATCTACCTAATGATAAAGCTCCTGGGCCTGATAGCTTTAATGGTCAATTTCTGAACAAATGTTCGTCAATCATTAATAAGGATATCTATCAACTTTTAATGACTTCTACCATGAAAATGTTAATCTACATAGCCTTAACACTTCATTCATTACATTGGTGTTAAAAAGTTCGAGCCCAAACACACTGGTTGATTCCAATATGTGCCATCAAAATTATTACAAAAAAACTTTCCAATCGTTTGCAACTTCTCATCCATCAGTTGATTAATGCTAATCAGTATGGCTTCATTAGAAACAGAACAATTCAAGACAGTCTTTCTCGAGCTTTTAATTATCTATATCATTGCTAGTCTAGTGGCAAAGAAATAGTCTTTCTGAAACACTCAACTATCAGACAGGTTATGCTGGCTAAAGGCTTTCCACGGAAATGGATACACTGTATTGACCTCATCTTTGATTCAGCATCTTCTTCAATATTGCTTAATGGGGTTAGTGGTAAATCCTTGTAAGAGAGGTGATAGACAGGGTGACCCTCTATCACCCCTGCTCTTTGTGCTAGGAGTTGATCTCTTACAATTAACAATTAATGAAGCCATGCAAAGAGGAGTTCTTCAAAGACCACTTGATGTTTCTTCTCCCGACTTCCCCATTATTCAGTATGTTAGTGACACCTTGTTCGTCATGCATGCCAGCTTGTGCACGCCAACTTTTGTATCTTAAAGGGATTCTTGGCACCTTTTCTGAAACTACAGGACTTTTGTGTCAATTTTCATAAATCATTCATGATCCCAACAAATTTGTCAGATAAATTGTGTCATCTGTCCAAGCTATTTGGTTGCAAGATAAGTAATATGCCCTTCACTTACCTTGGATTACCATTAGGCACAACAAAGCCAAGGATTCAAGATTTTATGCCCATGGTTGACAGAATTGAGAGAAAGTTATCTGCAAGCTAATCCTTTCTCTCTTATGGAGGACGTCTGACATTAATTGCATTAATTAACTCTGTCCTATCTCTGCTGCCCACTTATTTTATGTGCACACTCAAGCTGCCTCAGAAAATCATTGATCATATTGATAGGGTGAGGAGGCATTGTCTATGGAGAGGATCCGCATATTTGAATTGTAATAAGCCTCATTGTTGCTTGGCAAGTGGTATGCAAACCAAAACAGGATGTGGGTTTGGGTGTAGTTAATCTACGAATGCAAAATCAAGCACTCCTCTTAAAGCATCTCCATAAATTTTTCAGTCAGGCTGACATTCCTTGGGTTCAATTTTTTTTGGAGGCATCTTTATACAAACTAGTTACCTGATTCCACAATTGAATGGGCCTCATTTTGGTTGAAAGATATTCTAAGTTTGTTAGATGTTTTTAAGAGGGCTGCTAACTGTCAATTGGGTGGGGGTAACATAGCTTGTATTTGGCAATACATGTGTAATGGAAATTTTCTTTCCATTTAGCTTCCCTACCTGGACTCCAATGCAGTTGACCCAGCGCTAGTGGCTGCAAGTATCTCATGGAAGCAAATTTATCTTCTTGCTTTCACCTGCCTCTATCACGGGAAGCTTTTACAGAGTTTCAAGGCTTACAAGACACTACACGAATGGAGGCTTTCTGATAGAACAAATGATCAATGGGCTTTCATCTTAAATTCAGATTCTTATCCATCCAAGAAGTTTTATGCTCATTTGTTCAGTAACAGTGTGGCTCATCCAATTTTCAAGTATATATGGAAATGCAAGGGTTTGATGAAGTGGAAAGTTTGCACCTGGTTGCTTTGTCTGAATCGCTTGAACACAAGAAATTTGCTTCGCATGAAGAACATGGTTGACATTGTTTCTTTTAATTGTGTTCCCCGTGATGCTTCTTCAGAAGAGACATTGCAGCATCTCTTTTTTCAATGTTCTTTTACAAGCCAGTGTTGGAATCTGTTGAATATTAATTGGCCTTCGGAGTTGGACAGCAACTTGCACATTCGGAATGCCATTGAAGCCAACCGAATGACATCAAGTGTTGAGTTTTTCATGGATATCTTCTTAACGATCACTTGGAATTTTATGGAAAGTCTGAAATAACTCTATTTTCAATGGTGTCATGGCTTCTCCTCTTCATTGTAAGCAAAAATTTTCACAGGATATCACTCTAATTAGTTTTAGAGTGAACGATAGCTTAGCTTCTTCAATGTTTTTATTAGAGACAGTCTCATTCAGTTTAAACTTTTCTGTATAGTTATAAATATCCTTGTTACACACACACACACACACACACACACACACACACACACACAGGAGTCTCCTGTTTTTCCTCCCAAAAAAAAAAATTCAAAACTTGATTACCCGTACCCGTTCACCATCCTATATGGCACATTGCTCTAGCCTCTGGATTTGGATGCACCTTGGAGTAGACATATAAGGGGGAATTAGCTTTAAGAAATATAGATGATTGTTTGAAGAAAAAAAAAATGGTTGGGATGCCTACTTTTTTTCCTATCTTAGTTTTGTTGAAATGATTTGACTTTTGACAAATGTAAAGATGCCTGTTTTGTTAAAATGATTTTACTTTGGCAAATGCACACCGAATTATGGGCAAGCAAGGTTGAAACATCGTGCAAATTAGATTGTTGTGTCCTTTTCAACTGATGCACCTTCAATACTTCAATAAACTAGAGTCACTTATAAAAAAGAATCGGACATGCATTGATGCATCACTGACGCATCAGTTAGAATACAGTATATGAGCAGGCTAGCATCGGTTCCTGGAGGTGTTTGGTTCTGGCGTCCCGGACGGAACCAGACCGTACTTTTCCATCCACTGTTTGGTTTAACAAAACCCATGCTGGATCAGATGATTCCACCGCCTGACTTTTTGCTGCACAGCTTGGATGAGATGATCTTTCCTCATTTGATGAGTTCGCACCGTCCTGGATGCTGGTATCAGCTGATCCAAGACCATGGAACCAAACACTACCTAAATGGTTGAATACACGCGAGTTCGCTACCTACATCTACATGACAGCAGTGGTTGATATCGCAAGAGAGACTGAACTCTGAATCCTGGAGCCGCACGTGCATGAAGTTGCTAGCCCGCCCGCAAGAAGCATGGCATGGGAAGCGTGCTCGGCTCCGGGGACGAGAAGAAGCTCGCTCCCGAGAACACGGCCGCCGGCTTCAGCATCGCCTCGACCGCAACCTCTGAATCTTCCGTCTCGTGGTCGGTCTTGGTCCTTATGTCGCCGTCGTTGTCGATCGCCAGGTCGCGCTCGCGCTCGTCAGGCTGCAACGGGCGAGCTTTCTTGTGGATGTCCCACCGCTCCGCCGACGACGCGCGGCCGGAGGCCTTGCCGCCGCAGCGCTCCCGCTTGCTCGACGTCGCCGACGCGCCGCCGGGGCTCTTCGTCTTGTTGCTGTCCCAGCGGTCGCAGGCGGACGCGCGGCCAGGGCTTCCGTTGCTGCTGCTGCTGCCACCGCTCGATGACGGCGCAGGGGTGGTGGAGAGTTTCTTGTTCGTGTCCCACCTGTCCACGGCGTCGGCGCGGCCGGGTCGCCCGGTGCTGCCGGTCGACGAGGACGACACGGACACGGGGCTGGATGGCTTCTTGGTCGCGTGCTCCCTGGCCGGAAGGATGATGAGGCAGGGCGTGGGGAGCAGCGGCCGCATCTGGCTCCTCGGCGGCGAAGGGAGCAGAGCCGGAAGAACGGCGGCCATGGCTACCGACCTGCAGATCACTAGCTCGTGGCCTCGCGCGCGATCGATGGAGGCGAGAGCTGTGGAGCGCGCGTGTGAGTGCCGGAGGGAAGGATTGCTAGGGCAGAGAGGCAGAGACACGCCGGGATCGGCATGATGCTCCCCTCTGGGCTCTGGATTTATAGCCACGAACCCGCCGCGGGAATGCACACCGATTCTGGGCAGGACTCGAATTGCCGGGTTTGAGCTTGCGGGTGGACAGCTGCGCCTATATTCCGATTCGAACCAGGCGCAGATGGGTAGAATGAAGGGTTAATTACGTTTACGGTTTTGCGCTACAAAGTTTTTAACAGAAATGTCATAGAAAAATTGGTATTTTCTATGATGTCATCGTAGGACGAGATTTTCCTGTCGTGGACATTAGTGTTCTGTGTGTGTCATAAATTGGTTTCCGATCAACCTTACAAAAATAATTATGAAATATTAAGAAAAATACTGATGCATCGTGATAATATACCTACAAAACATGTGGGAACTCTGATGAACCTTGAAAAAGACCGAGGAACTTTAGATAAATGTTGATGAACCTTGAGAGTGCAATGAAACTTGTTAACTGCTAATAAAACCTCATAAAAGTATTGATGAAACTTGTAAAATGTATTGACGAAACTTGATAAAGAACAGGTGAAACATGGCTATCCTAATGATGAAACTTGATGATGGAAAGTGTCGGGGATAGAATCACGGCCCATTGCCATGGCCCACTCCCTGACGGCCCAATCGAATAGCTTCTGAGGCCCAAATTCCTGAAGGTTCTATCAGGCCCATATGCATCCTGCCGAACAACTTCCTGGCTGGCACGGTGCGTAACGGCCTAGGATTCGTGTTTGAGTCCGTCTCGAACAGGAGTTCTGCACGGCTACGTGAAGACCCGGACGTGGTTTCTCGGATTGGAGCAGAATTCGTGATCCGCAAGACTAAGAGTATGCCTTATCTACCTCGGGATATATATATTTGGCATGTACTGAGTTTGTTACGATCTCGTAGTTAGCCCGGCCCGATATTCCCTCGGTAGGTCGGTTTGCTCTGCACTATATAAACGAGGCCCCTACGGCGTGTAGAGGGCACGAGTTTTTCACATAATACTTTCTGTACACCCATAATCTCGCCGAGACTTGTTTGTCTCGTCGAGCCACCTCTTGTATTCACCTCTGATATATAAGAAAGGCTGGACGTAGGGCTATTATCTCTCCCGAGAGGCCTGAACCAGGATAAAAACCCCTGTCTCCTGTTCGTTGTTGTTGATAGTTGTTCGGCGTGTCTCCCATCTCACTTCTAAAGAACCTTAGCGACTTGAGATCGTTATCTCAACCATCAACAGTTGGCGCCGACCGTGGGGATACGCAGATCGAACATGTCGAACTCTATCAGTGATAAGGAGATTCTCCCTGAGTACTACGACTCAGAAGGGCAGGATGTTTCTTCCCCTGCCAGCTCGAATCGATCTTATTGCCCTAGATCGATGTCTGTATCCGAGACGGAGGTCTCTGGATACGCCCCGGAGATGATCTCTGGTCGAGCTCCCATCATTGACGATGAATACGGAACCGACGATCTTTACGATGGTTTAGATCTATCGGATTCCAGGGCTATGACGGTCGATTCTTCCTGTGGTGACACAGCGATGACACCGTCTAGCGCGCACGGCCACCGCGTCGTCAATATGGCTGGTGCGGGGACCTCAGGGGATCCTGCACGGGTCATGGTGGCCGAAGAGATCGAGCGAGTCAATTCCGCTAGGCACCAAGATGGAACCGCACAATCTGCTCGCGAGCAAGACGTTGTTCGCCGCACTTTCGACGAATCCATCGACCAAACTTTGGCGCAGATCCGCGATCAGCGCAAGCGTCAGCGACGCGATCCGCCTCGCGCGCCTACGCCAAGACCCCCGGTAGGAGTTCAGCCTGCCCGGGTGGAATCCCCGCGTGCCCAGACTCCGATCGGCCAAGACGCGGATGCTTCAGGGATCCCAGGACCAATCGAGCAGAGCCGGGAACGGCTCCAGGCCCTGGCGACCGTAATCAGATCCGCTCACTAGGACAATCTCGTCCTCGTGAGCGATGAAGTGGCTACTCACCTTGAGAAATTAGCCGAGGGCCTTAAGTCTATAGGTGAGGCATCATCTGGCAGCAGCGGTGAGCTGTCCGCAGATTCGACGATGGCGATCCGATCGATCGCGTGACTGCCGTCACCGTCAAAGGACCACTGTCCACGAACAAGCTGCCCATGGTCGCCACCGCTCGCCAAGTCCCCGTAGTCATCGTGACCATAGGGGCAAACGTGCGCGCGACGATCACGGACGATCCCCTCGTGAGGAGCGCGTTGTCGCGACCACAAGGAAGGAGCGCGGGGGCTTATCACGGAGAGAGTTCCTCCAAACAGAGACCTCCCGCTCAGCAAGAGTTCCTCCGACCAACAGGACCAATGTCTTCTCGAGGCTAGGTTCCGCCGGGGAAGGTGGCCGGTCTTATGCCTTGGGCTGCAGGGCCTTTTCCGACGAGCTTCGCTCTGTTCGGTGGCCCTCAAAGTTCAAGCCCGGACACATGGAGAGGTACAACGGGACCCAAAACCCAGAGGAGTTCCTTTCCATCTACGCTGCGGCCATCATGGCGGCCGGGGGTGACGAGCTTGTCATGGCTAATTACCTCCCGACTGTCCTTGAGGGTGCTGCTCGGACGTGGCTGTTCAATCAGCAGGAAGGTTCCATCTCTTCTTGGAACCAACTTTGTGACGTTCTGATTGCTAATTTCCAGAGCTGTTACGTGCGTCTGGACAAGGAGGATGATCAGCACCAGATGATACAGATGAACGGGGAGACCCTCCGCAACTTCGTGAAGCGTTTCATCAAGATCCGCAACACGATCCCGAACATCTCGGACGAATCTGTTGTCCGCGCCTTTAAAAACGGAGTCCGCGACGAGCGGCTCACCCAGGATCTCGAGATCAATGAGACCTGGACCGCCAACGACTGTTCAAGGTGGTGATCGCTATGCTAATGCGGCGTAACGCTGCTCAAGACAAGAAGGCGTTCGACAAGGGCGAGCTGCCCGCCCAGCCTGGTGTAGAGGAAAAGAAGAAGAGCAGCAACAATCCTGGTGACAAGAAGTCCCAGAAGAAAAAGAAGGGTGATGCGAACAACACTGTCGCCGGTATAGATCGCACACCTCCTCCCAAGGATGGTCAGAAAAAGCCCAACAATAACTATAAGGGCAAGAAGTCCGCCCAGGGAGGCAACCAAGGCAAGAAAGGTCCTAATGACCGATATTGCAAGTTCCACTAGCATCACGGGCATGATACGCGCCACTGTAGGACCTGGGCTGCGAAGCTCGAGGATTTCTACAATGGCAAGGGCCCAATGCCCACCCTGTCCGAAAAAGGTGAAGCCGGTAAGACCAAGCACCAAACCGATGATGGTGATCGGGACGACGACGAGTATCAAGAGCCCGTGAACCATATCGCCGTCATCTTCGGCGGCTCCTCGGCTTATACCTCTCGACGCAGCCTCAAGGAAGCTGCTCGGGAGGTCCACAACGTTGAAAAGGGCAAGCCTCAGCCCGAATCGATGAGGTGGACCGAAGTTTCCATCTCCTTCTCTCAGGAGGATTGCCCCACTGGGATGACCAAGCCTCAGAGGCTCCCACTGGTGGTCGCTCCGACCATCAGCAACGCCAAAGTTGGCCGTGTACTCTTAGACGGCGGGAGCGCTTTGGACTTGCTCTCTGCTAAGGTCTTGGACGAGATGCAAATTCCTCGCTCTAAGCTTAAAGAAATCGCGATGCCATTCTACGGCATTGTTCCCAGAGAAGCTGCAAACCGTTAGGGGCGATCGTTCGCCGTTACCTTCGGCAGTCAAGCAACTTCCGGACAGAGTTGATCACATTCGATGTGGTTGACTTCCCATCCGCATACAATGCTATCCTGGGCCGGCCATCTCTTGGCAAGTTCGTGGCCGTGTCCCATCATGGATATCATTGCGTGAAGATACCGGGTCCCAACGGTGTGATCACGGTCAAGGGCAACTATAAGGCCGCCTCGACAGCGACGAGCGTCCCTCGCCTACGGTCGACCAGCTTCCACCTCGAGGTCCTCAAGCTCCGCAGACTAAGTCTCAGACGCCTCTAGAGTCTCCCTTCACCAGAGGAGAGACCAAGGAAGTTCCATTGCCTTTGGATGATTCCTCCAAGATAGCTTCACCTGGGGCCAATCTGACCCCAAATAGGAAAGCGAGCTCATTGCCTTCCTCCGAGCTAATGCAGATGTGTTTGCCTGGGAGCCATCTGACATGCCCGGAGTCCCAAGGGAGGTTATCGAGCACAAACTGGCCGTCCGGTCGGACAAAAAGCCTCTTCGCCAGAAGCTTCGTCGCTTTTCGGATTTCAAACAGGAGATCATCAAGGATCAGCTTGGTAAGTTGCTCGCTTCTGGTTTTATCCACGAGGTTGACCACACCGAGTGGTTGGCCAACCCTGTCATTGTAAAGAAGAAAGGCGGCAAGTGGAGGATGTGTGTCGATCACACAGATCTGAACGCTGCTTGTCCTAAGGACAATTTCCACGCTTCGCATCGACTGGGTTAATCGACGCGATCATGGATGTCCAGCTCTTGAGTTTTTTGAATGCTTACTCCGGTTATCACCAAATAAGCATCTCCCCCGAGGATGAAGAGAAGACTGCCTTCATCACCCCCTTCGGTACTTTCTGCTATACGACCATGTCTTTCGGTCTGCGCAATGCTGGTGCCACGTTCGAGCGCTTAATGGAGAAGACTTTCCCAGAACAGCACAGAAGAAACCTAGATGTCTATGTCGATGACATAGTTGTCAAGAGCAAGTATACTCCAGATCATGTAAAAGACCTGACCGAGACTTTTCGAAATCTCAACAGGCATCGAATAAAGTTAAATCCAGAGAAGTGTATCTTTGGTGTTCGATCTAGAATGTTGCTCGGTTATGTAATTGGTTCGCAAGGCATATCTGCCAACCCTGAAAAAATCGAGGCCATTGAAAACATGCAGGCTCCAATTACCGTCAAGGAAGTTCAGAGCCTCATCGGACGGATGGTCGCTCTAAGGTGTTTATCTCCGTCAGTATAACGTGGGCTGCCCTTCTTAAGGCCCCGCAAGCACAATGGTTTCGAGTGGATGAGGAAGTCGATCGGTCTTTCCAAGATCTAAAGCAATACCGTCCAACCCACTGTCTTGACCACCCAGCGCTTCTGGCGAACAGCTCTTGCTCTATCTTGGTCAGATGCCTCGGCGGTGAGCGGATCTTGATAAAGGAAAGGGAAGGCATCCAGCGGCCAATCTATTATGTGAGCGAGGTACTTCACGGATCAAAGGAGCGTTACCCTGAGGTCCAGAAGCTGCTCTACGCCTTGCTCATGTCCTATAAGAAACTTCGCCATTATTTCCAGGCGCACCAAATACTGGTCCCGACCAAGTCTCCTCTTGGAGAAATCCTAAGGAACAAGGAAGCCGGCGGACGTATAGCTAAATGGGCAATGGAACTGGTAGAATTCAATGTTCTGTTTGCTGCCCGAACTGCTATTCAGTCCCAGGTCTTGGCTGACTTTGTCGCCGAATGGACCTACCCGCCCAAATCCCAGGAAGCTCCCGAGCAACCTGATGACCCCCCTTGGACCATGTTTTTTGATGGCTCGCGTACTGAAAACTCGGGGGCTGGTTTTGTTCTCATCTCCCCTCAAGGAGAGCAACTCCAGTATTCTATCCAACTACACTTTGCGGTGACTAACAACGCTGCGGAGTACGAGGCCCTCCTCGCGGGACTAAGAGCGTGCAAGTCGCTCGGTGTCCAACGACTAACTGTGAAGGGAGATTCACAGCTGGTCATCAACCAGGTAAACAAGGAGTATCAGTGCTGCGATGACTTAATGGCGTGATACCTGGTTGAGGTGAGGAAGTTGGAGCGGCACTTTCGATTCTTCGAGGTGCTCTTCGTGCCTGTGAAGGACAACTTTCGCGCCGACCACCGCCCAAGTTTGATCTCACGAGAACACCTTGGCAGGGTGCTCGCCGAGCACCTTTAAAACCCTCTATCACGCCTCCGGACGAGGCAACAGAGACAGTGGTGCTGTCTCCGCATCGCAAGAAGTCGCGGATCGACAACGCCATTTGTCCGGTACCTTGCAGATGGGACACTGCTCGAAGACGAAGCCGAGCGTTCTCGGCTTACAAGGCGTGCTCCTCTATACAAGCTTATGAACGGCATCCTTTACCGTCGAGGTGCTCTGGGAGTCCTCTCCAAGTGCATCTCGCAGCAGGAGGGTGTGTTCCTCCTTAGGGACATACATGAGAATGCCTGCGGCAACCACGCCTCCTTCAGAACTCTGGTCGGCAAAGCGTTTCGCATGGGCTATTACTGGCCTACAGCGTTACAAGATGCCTGGGACATCGTGACAAAGTGCAAGGCTTGCCAATTTCACGTCCGAAAGGCACATAAGCCCGTCCAAGAGCTCCAAACGATCCCCCATCTTGGCCTTTCTCCACATGGGGTCTGGATCTGCTCGGCCCGTTCCCTAATAGGTACAAGGGCTACACACACTTGCTCGTCGCCATTGACACTTTTACAAAGTAGATAGAGGCAGAGCCTGTGTCGTCTCTTCACGCCAAATCGGCTGTGCGCTTTTTCAAAAGCAACGTGGTCACGCGCTTTGGGATCCCCCATAAGCTGATCACTGATAACGGTACCCAGTTCCGAAGCGAGCTATTTCAGAATATCGCGACAACCGGCACCAAGGTTCGCCGCCTCTATGGCACATCCACAGAGCAATGGAGCAGTCGAGCGAGCTAACGGACAGATCGTCCAGGGTATCAAACGGCGTGTGTTCGCGGCACTCCGCGAGCACAACAAGGCCTGGGTTGACGAGGTTCCTTCCGTCCTCTGGGCAGTTCGCACTACGGCCAACCGGGCAACCGGGGAAACTCCTTTCCAATTGGTCTATGGTGTAGAAGCCATCCTGCCCGCCGAAATAGTACTCGGTTCGCCTCGCACGAGCTCGGTCAACTTGGTTGACGACGAGCAAGAGCGCTTACTCGATCTAGACCTCCTCGAAGGCACACGCGACCGGACACAAGTCAGAATGGCGCGCTACCAGTAAGATCTTCGCCGACACGCTGCCAAATCAGTTCGACCAAGGGCTTTGAAGGCGGGCGACCTCGTTCTGCGCCGTGTTCAGAACCTGTCCAATGCCAACAAGCTAACTCCCCGTTGGGAGGGCCCGTTCAAGGTCGCTTTCTCTTTGCTTTCCCGGGCCGTTTCGCCTGGCAATAGAGGACGGGAGAGAGCTGACCAGCACTTGGAACATCAACCAGCTTTGTAACTTCTTTGTGTAGGTCTTTCTGTGTTTGCTTAGCTTCGCGCTTTTTGTCAAACTTCGCGCCTTTGTTCGTCCAAGTCTGTCGGGCTCCATGTAAAGTTCAATCCATTTATAGTAAAATTTTCATGGTCCTCTGAGGCCTTTTCACACCTCTGTCTTGACAAGACTACCCTCTCTCTGGTAACACTTGATGGCTGTCCGGCCTTGCGAACACTTGGCTCCGTAATCTTAAGGATTTTTTTCCTGCTCGTCTCCAGTTTCAACAAGTCTCTCAACTCAAGGTTGCGTAAAAAGGCTTTCTCGCCTCGCGGTTAAGTCTGCTCTCGTAAGCCCTCCGCGGCGAGACACTTACCGCCACGCACGACCACCGCAAAGTCTCGCTCGTAAGCCTTCCGCGCAGAGGCACTTTCCTTGTTCGGTTACCCTTGGTATCGCTTAACTTACGCCGCCGCGCGCTTTGGATAAGTCGATCAGATACGGTGTCACTTAACTCTCTACGACGTGCTCGAATTAGAACTCGGTTTTCGAGCACCGTCTGCACGGGGCTAGGGTGTCGCTTTTCTCTTGTGCACTGCTCGAGTTCGCAAACTCGTGTTTTCGAGCACCGCACAACGGGGCCGGGAGTTAGGCTAAGCGTTCTACCGGTTTTCTTAAACTTTCTAGCGCTTTAGTTCTCGCTCTTGGTTTCTGCTCGTTCTTGTCTTTTCTTTGCTTTTTTTTTGGGAGAAAAGGTAAGTTCTTTATTGCATTAGCAAACTTTGCAAGTACAAAAGTCCCTTTCGGATTCTGACCCTCTGACTACTTAGAAGCGAGTTGCTCCTTGAGCTCCTCGACCACTTCCTTGAGGCGCAAGACTTCCCTTGGGCCTTAAAACCCTCTCGGCCTCACTCGGAGACGGTCGGATTCCTCCTGTCGCTCTGGCCTGCCCGTTGTCTTTACGCGGAGAGCCTCGACCTCTTTGGTCTTGGCCCTTGTTGCTCGGCCAGATCTTCGCTCTGGCCGGCTCATTGCGGCGGCGGTCTTGAGCTGCTCGTCCAGCTCCTCGACCCTCTTCTCCGCGGTGCTCGTCCTTGCGGCCAGCCACAAGATCTCCTCGGCCTCCTCCCGTGACGCCCAGGGTGGGAGATTTTCTCCTGAGTGCCGCGAAGTTGACTTCTCTTCGGCGAGCTGGGCCTCGAGCTGCTTCACCTGATTCACGAGCAGCTTCCGTCATTCGGACATGTCGTGGAGCTGCTCTTCCAGCCACATCGTGCGGCCTGGCTCCCCTACCGCGACGCTCGTCCTTGCGGCCTGCGCGCGAAGCTCCTCGGCCTCTTCCCGAAGAGACCCGGAGGATTGCCTCTCCTTGGTCAACCGAGCCTTGAGCTTTTTTATTTCCGCCGCCAATTTTCTCCGGCTCTTGGCTGGCACGGAGGGCTCCCCTTCGAGCCCCCTCATTTGGAGCTGCTCTCGAAAACCCGCCAGAACGGCGCTGCGTTCGACGGTGACGCCATCCTCGAGCTCCTCCATGGTATCTTTAAAGACCTGAGAGAGAAGACAGGTTAACCACTTTGCTCTGATGTTGCTTGACTGGACCAGGTTGGTTTTGGAACTTACCTTGCCAAGTCGGCGCTTCAGTCCCCGGCGTTAGCGATCTTCGAGACCATGTGTCACGAAGCCTCGCTCGTGCGGGATGAGACCGGCGCGTCGCCCTTGTTGTCGTCTTTTTTGCTCCTTCTTCTTGCGGGAGCGGATTTGCCCAAGAGCAGGAGCGGCGGGCGAAGAACTTTCACCCTCGCGCACCTGCCCTTCTTCCTCTTCTTCGCCGCCACCTCGGGCAAGGTCGAGCCGCTTCCACCGGCGGCACCGAGCTTCCACTTATGGGCAACTTGCAGCGCTGCTTTTGGGTTTCTTCTTGCACCTTGGCGACGGGCTTCGCCTGCCGGTTGCCTCCGTCGCCTCGAGACGAGCCCCTCGCGACGAAGTGCCCGGTAGGACCTGCTCGGTCCCACCTCGGGCAGCTTGCGGAGCCATCGCCTTGGCCCCGCTATCCGTGGCGCTGTTCGCCGCCTCTTCCGCTTCCAGCCGCTCCACTGCGCCCTTCAGCGCATCGAGCTGGTCACCGGAGCTTGGCGGGAGCAGGCTCCACGCTGCTAGCTTGCCCTTGAGGCTGGCCAACCTCACTGCCCGCGACGCACCGTGCAGGTGCTCGGGCAGCAGGGATCGCTCGATTGCCTCGTCGACGTTGTCCGTGGCAATCTCCTCTTGGGCAGCTGATGAAAAAGAGAATGGTTCAGCCTGGTGCGGTTAGGAAAATTGCAAAGACGAAAGTTTCATTACAACATGCCTGCCGTGGGAGGCTTGATCTTGATCTTCTTTGCTAAAACCTTCCGCCTCTTCCTCGGGGGCTCCTTGACGCCTTGTTCGTCTCGGCTCCCGGATGCTCGTGGCGACGAGCTCAGCTCCCTGCTGAGCTGAACACTTTTCTCGCGCAGCGCAAGGAGCTTTTCCTTACGCGCGACTTCCTCCTCGAGCTTTCTCTGTTCGGCGACCTGATGCAGCCGTGCCAAGTGGCCCGAGTGAGCCTGCGCGTATCGCTTAAGCCAGAGGGTCAGTGTCTTTACCTCTTCGTCGCTCTGCTCGGCGAGGAGGGAGGAGCTTGGTCGCTTCCGCTTGGCTATCAAGCAAGGCTGGTTTGTTCGACGCTCCGCTGCGCAGCTGGCTTCTTCGAGGGTAGGCGGCCGCCGTGGCGCGGCGAGCTCCGCGTTGGCTCGGCCGCCGCCTTGGGCTTTGTGGTCACCTTGGTCTTGCCCTTCTTCGCTCTCTCCTCCGACCCAGAGAGCTCCTCCACGATCCCTCCAAGGATCAGCTAGTCCTCCTGTGTGTTCGGAATGGGGATGTTAACATTTACGACAGTGCGAATCTAGCAACACAGACGAGGGTTCGAGCAACTTACCTCGGCTGTGCGGACGAGCACGTTCCGCGGACAGGTGTAGGTCACCTCGCCAGTGACCTCGCCGTCCTTCCTAGCTGCCTTCAGCATGGCGTCGACCCGCTCGGTCACCCATGCGTCGGTAGGTTTTTCTGCCTGAGCAGGGGAGCTTGTTAGTTCCTGTTCGGAGGAGATATCGAAGAAAGGTTGAGTCTTAAAGGCACTTACCCGTGCTCTCCCTGGAGATGTCTTCCCATCTCTCTATCTTGTAGAAGGATAGGGTCTTCTCCGCAGCGGACGAGATCCTGTTATTTGTAGTCTCGGATGATCTCCGCCTGTGGAGCCCGAGGCTCACGAGGAGGCGATCTTCCTCGTCAAGTACCAATCCTCGGCGGACATCTCCAGCCGAGGCATCGGTGTTCCTTCACGGCGCCTTCCCGTGAAGATGAGCTTGTTGTCGTTGTTCACGGTGTAGAACCACCTCGCCCACCACGCCCCCATTGAGTCAAGCAACAAGCGGACGGGGTACGTCTGGCACATCGGCGGTGGCGGAGCTTGAGGTAGTAGCACCCGGCGTCAAGCGGCGGAGCTGCCTCGTTATCAGATAGTAATGGAGGAACAGCCCCACCGGCGATCAATGCCAGATAGCCCTCGCACAAAGTGTGCGAAGACGGCCATCCGGAGGATGCTTTTTCAGTTGAGGTTCGCCACCTCCAATCCGCTAATGTTCAAGAAGGCCTCAACAAAGTCGCTCTCGGAGATCTCAACCCAACAAAGGCGAATCGCTCAAGTTGACGAACTCTCCCTTGCTGCTCCGAGTTTCCTCCTCCCCGGCAACCTCCACCACGGCGCCGATGTGGCCCTCTTCCTCCAAAACTCTCAAGTCCTCCTCGGATGCGCTAGAGCTTACAAACTTGGCCATAGCGGTTCCCAGAGTTGGACGAGCAGGTTTGGCGGTGGAGTATGGGTGCTCGGTGCTAAGTGCGGTTGGAATTAGGGCTTGGGAAGGAAAGGCGAGAGAGCAGAAGTGGCTAGCCGCGAGCGGCTTGGGAGCTTTTATAGTCCCATATGCACAGCACTGCGACGGTTTGCCACAAAACGGCTAGTTTTTACTGTAACGGCTAGGTAAAACGGTCGTTCTGCTTTTTCATTGCCAAGCAATGATGAAGTTACCGTTGAGTTCTGCCAACGGTTACTTTTTTCCAGCGTCCGCGTTGAAGGCTGAGTGCTCTACTCGAGCGGATGTGATTCCCTGTTCGGTGCGACGGAGTTGCTCGGTACTGATCGGGTTTGCTCGGTCCCGAACAAGTCATGTTCGGTTGAATCCTAACCTGTTCGGTCGATTGTTACATGTCTTGTAGCAGCAAAATTTTCCTCTTCGTGACTTGGAGTCTCAAGAGGAAGACCCCACTCTAGTGAGTCCTTCCACTTGAGTCTTGGGGGCTAGCTGTCGGGGATAGAATCATAGCCCATTGCCATGGCCCACTCCCTGACGGCCCAATCGAACAGCCTACTAGGGCCCAGCTCCATAGAAGGTTCTATCAGGCCCATATGCATCCTGCCGAACAGCTTCCTGGCTGGCACGGTGCGTAACGGCCTAGGATTCGTGTTTGAATCCGTCTCGAACAGGAGTTCTGCACGGCTACGTGAAGACCCGGACGTGGTTTCTCGGATTGGAGCAGAATTCGTGATCCCCAAGACTAGGAGTATGCCTTATCTACCTCGGGATATATTTGGCATGTATTGAGTTCGTTACGATCTCGTAGTTAGCCCGGCCCGATATTCCCTCGGTAGGTCGGTTTGCTTGCACTATATAAACGAGGCCCCTACGGCGTGTAGAGGGCACGAGTTTTTCGCATAATACTTTCTGTACACCCATAATCTCGCCGAGACTTGTTCGTCTCGTCGAGCCACCTCTTGCATTCACCTCTGATATATAAGAAAGGCTGGACGTAGGGCTATTATCTCTCCCGGGAGGCCTGAACCAGGATAAAAACCCCTGTCTCCTGTTCGTTGTTGTTGGTAGTTGTTCGGCGTGTCTCCCATCTCACTTCTAAAGAACCTTAGCGACTTGAGATCGTTATCTCAACCGTCGACAGAAAGATTCACAAGAACAACACAAAAGTTTTTTTGAAGAATACAACACAAAAGTTTTAGAGGGCAAAACTCTAAGTTTTAGCAGGCAAAAACAAAGTTCCACGCATACATTGTTGATGGTTCCATGCGAAAATAGGGATGAATCTCTTAATGAAAAAAAGATTTACACTAGAACAAACACAAAGTTCCGGGGGTAAAAATGAAATTTGACACGTACATGCTTGAGGCTCCATGCAAAAACCTCCTCCGTACCTTCTTCCTCTCTAGACCCCCCCTCGTGCTCACCGGATTGGGCCACCAAACTTAGACTTTTTTCAGCTCTCAGCATAGGTAAAGGTAGGAGTAGATGTGGAGAGAGGAGAAGGTGGAGGAAATGAGGATGGAGAGGTCCTAGGAGAGGCAAAAAATTTTATATTTTAATCCTTTTAAAAAAATATTTTTATTTTTAACCCATCGGATTTTTTTTTCAAATCTAACCCTTTTGGCCGTGCCACAGCCCCTGGCGCGTCATTCCAACTCTGACGCGCCAATGCATATGGCGCGTCAGAGGTGCCACGCTGGCGGCCCCGGTCAATGGCCGCCAGCGCGGACGGGCGTGGGTCCCACCTTGACGTGCCACCCCGCCTGGCGCGTCAAGACCCTTTACAGAGAGGCACGCGGGGGCGCCCCTCCTGTTTTTCTTCACCAGACACCGCCACCGCCCGCCCACTGGCACCGCCCCCTTACCTGCTGTCACTTTGTCTCCGCCTCTTGGTGGGGAAATCGTTCCCCGTCCTCCTGTTAAGGTTATCCTTCAACTTGTTTCTCCGATTTGGCTCTCGATTAACCGCATTTCGTAGGGTTTGGATAGTTAGGGTTCGAAGGAAAAACTTGATTTTTGTTCCATATTTGTCGTGTTTAGATCGATGTGAGCACCGTGGTCACCGTGTTATTAACGTGTAGAATCAATTGCATGCACGAGTATGTCATTTAAATTTGGTATAAATGATGTTGTATATTAGGTCTAAACGATTTGTATTTGTTATCTTAAATTTTGTAGATGGATCGTTTAGTCCGTTTTTTTTTATGGTGGTACCGTCAGAGAAAACAGAGAGTTTGAGAATATGAAGGAAGATGTGGTATTGTTTGATAGGAGCCCGAGTTTTAATGATTTAGTTTCCCGTTGCCGGTCTTTCATGAGCCGTGGGGTTGGTGAGGGTGAACTATTGTTACAAGGAAGATTTGATTTTGGGAAGGCTAGGGCACACTACGTGATATTGAAGATTTCATCGGAGTCGGATTGGAATAGCTACAAGGAGGTTGTGAAAAATTCTATTGTCAGTTGTTGGGAGGTGGTGGTTGAGATCGCTCGTGGGAGTGGCTCATTAGCAAGACCCGTACAAGCTGTGCAAACTGTTGATGATGAAGATGAGGCTGTTGAGCACTTGACTCAGGAGTTGGGCAAAGTTGGAGGAAGGCATGTCAGATCTGAAGCACGTGTTGCGGAGGCAGTGGGAGAGCCGTTTGATAACTTTGATAACGGCCTTTTCATGAATGACTTTGACGATGGACTTTTTGAGGAGGAAGAACGTGAAGTGGAAGACGACCAAATTTCTCTAGGATCCGAGGAGGAATCCTATGATGAGGAGATGGCAGAAGGAGAGGGGGTGCAAGGCGAACAAGAAGAGGTGGGGGAAGGAGATGAGGTGGAGGAAGAAGATGATGTCGAAGAAGATGACGAGGTTGTTTGTTTAGATGTGGGAGATAGAGGGCAAGCAACGTACGCATTATCGGCTGCGGAGAGGAGACAGCTTAGGACAGTTAATGTTGATGTGCCTACGGTGACCACCTTTGAGGACCTAAGCCGAACTCACATGGCAATATGTGAGAGCGGCTTGTTGTCAACCGATGTTCTGCTTGATTCTGAGAATCTAGAGATCGAAAGGGCATGTCATTCGAGTCTTTGTAGCAATTGCAGTACTTCTTGATGGACTATGCGGTAAGACACCATAGGCCATACAATGTCACTCATTCGGACGTCAAAGTCAGGTACACGGTGAACTGCAAACAAGGATGTCTTTGGGGTGTGTGGGCTCAGCTGGATAAATATACTGGTAGATGGAAGATTAGTCGTGTCAGGCAACCTCACACGTGTGGCCCGTCGAAGACAAAGAAGGTGCATGCTCAAAGCACAACCAAGTATTTAGGGCGCCGTATCGCTGGCATTGTCGTGGCGGATAGCGACGTGTCAGTTGCCTCTTTGATTGAATCCATATTTTGATTCACCGGGTACCGTGTGAAGTACTCAAAGGCTTGGCGGGCAAAACAACACGCCATGGAGTTGTTATATGGGTACTGGAAGGAGACATACAATATGGTGCCAAGGATGTTGAATGCAATTAAACATTTCAACCCCGGTGCGAAGTATTTCACCTACACGAGTTGCAGTGGCTTGATCGATGAGAATGGGAAAATGCGGTATGTTCTTGAGCGTGTGTTTTGGTGCCTTAAGCAGTGCACGGAGTTGTTCGAGCACTGTCGGCCGGTCGTACTCGTCGACGCAACCTTTCTAACCGGCAAATATAAGGGCGTTTTGATGATGGCCATTGCGGTCGATCCGGAGGATCAATTGATGCCTGTAGCATTTGCGTTGGCAGAGGGCGAGAACAACATGAGTTGGGCATGGTTCATGGCGCATTTAAGGTGGGAGGTTCTCGGCACTAGCCAGACGGTTTGTATGATCTCTGACCGTCACCATGGCCTTCTAAATACGGCTAAGGAACACATGGAAGGTTACCCTCCTATTGAGCACCGGTGGTGCATGAGACACTTCGCGGCTAATATATGAGGTAGACAGAAGAAGAAGGAAGTGGTGTCGAAGCTAAAGGGGTTTGCTGCGCTAGAGAAGAGAGAGATTTCCAGAAGAAGTTAGAAGAGCTAGATAAGATGCTAAACGATCGGGCCAGGGATTGGATTAAGGAGCATATGGTGAACAAGGACAAGTGGGCTCTTGCTTACGACGAGGGTGGCCGTCGTTACGGGATAATGACGACAAACGGCGCCGAGTCGTTGAACAATGTGTTCAAAGGCATTCATGCCCTGCCGGTATCTGGAATTGTACAATACTCTTTTCAAAAGTGCAACAAGTATTTCGTTGATCGTTGGGGTTTGGCGAAAAATGCTATTGATGCAAAGGCGATGTAGGGAAGGGCCGGTGCGGCGCATTTGGAGAGGGAGGAGAACCTCGCTCTAAACCACATCGCAGAAGCACATGGTCCGAATAGAGTTGTTTACAATATAAAGTCCGCCGGAGGAACTAATCCGGGGGGTGAGCGTTTCGGTGGTAGGAACTACAAGGTGGACATTGCCAAAGCGGAGTGCACGTGCAAGGTTCCGCAGCTGCTTCATGCGCCTTGTTCACACATGATCACCGTCTGCGCCGCAAGAGGGGCAGACCACAAATCTTCCACGTACATGTCTCCGCTCTACCATAAGACACATACATTGAATATATAGGAACAGACCTTTGAGCCATACCTTGATCCCACGCAGTGGCCAGAGTTCAGTGGATTCGACTATTGGCCCGATCCTGCCTTACTTAAGAATAAGAAAGGCTGGCGGAAGAAAAAGAGGCTTTGAGGAGAGATGGACCGTGCAAATGGTAACGGGGATGATACATATGGAACAGGAGATTTCGACGAGGTCCCAGGGGTGGTCCAATGCTCTAAATGCCACCGGATTGAGCACAATGCGAGCACGCATAATAAAAAACATAAGGGTTCTACTAGCTGTAGAAAGCGTGCAAAGGTACTATGGGCGATGTCTATTATGATTTAGTATTTGCATAAAACTAACTAATATGTTGCTGGAATTTAACTCTCTTTATAAAATTTTGCAGGATGGCGCACCCTCAGTACCCGCTTTTTGAGACAGAGTACGACAAGGACCATCGTGCGCGGCTCATCTGCGATGAGCAACAGGTTTGGCCATCCACTCATCTCTTCGGATTGCAATTGCTCTAGGCTGTGCGGGAGCAGAGCCCTGACGCGCCATCTCTAGTGGCACGGCAGTCCTGAGCTCCCCCACAGATTAAAACTAAAATCCAGAGCCAGAAACATTTCTGTTACAAACTTTCGTACAATGATTTTCTTATTTCTAAATTCACTACCGCTCCGAATTAGATGATAGAGAAAAGACATATGGTAAATCGGAGTTGGTTTGGCTATTAATGAAAATACTAATATGATCGCGAACAAAGACGTGTCGAAATTAAATATATAGCGACCATGACACATCGAGAACAATGGTGTCACACTAAAGTGTTCACAAACATAGTCATATGTTTAATTGTTCAAATAAGGTACGGAGGTTTTCAAAGTGCTAGATAGAACAATGTAATGGTAGACAAGCATATTACATAACGACATCAAATCAAGTCGATCTCAGTCCTCTCGGCCCTCGTCATCATCATCCGGCACGACTTGAGGCAGGTTACCAATAAGAGCCCTCATGGTCTCCATCTCCACCGTCCTCCTCGCCTTCTTACGCTTCACCGTTTGCAAATGAGCCTCCCATGAATTAGGCTGGTAATTGGCATTGAGGTCAATAAGTGAACCCTCAGCCAACTTCTTCCTGTACTGCTCAAGCTCGCGCTTCTTCTCCATCTCCCTCTGGTGCCTCGCCACCTCTCTTTGGTATTTCACCTCTTTTGGATCAACTCCAGGTTGGTACCTCCCCTACGCCTCCTCTAATATTCCATTGTTTCTAAAGCTGTGAAGTAGCCACGTAGCGGCACGCCACACTCCCTCCTCATGTCATCCAAGACCTTCTTCTTGTCCTTAGTAGACGGCATGAGCACACTATGCTCATGCCTTATCTTCTCCTTCCTCTTCTCTACTTTATTCTCTCGTTCAGGTTCGCACAAATTAAGAATCTCGGCTTCGAAAGCTTGTTGTCCCTCATATTTCTCCCAATCACACGTCCTTCCCTCCTACAAGATTTACCGTAAAAGTTATCAAAGAAACATGCAATGAAATATAGGAACAAATAAAAAAGAGCTGTGCAAGTAAAACGTACCCAAAAATCACTATAAGAGTTGCCACAATAATATCCATACCCGAGCTCCGATGGGACAACACCTCTACAGGCCAGTATCCCGCACTTACAAGTAGTGGGTGGATATTTCTCACATGGCCATTTCTTATCCCCAGAGTGGAAGGCCTCCACTTCCGCACTAGAAGGCCAACAGGACTTGGGACCATAAATGTACTCCTGGAAATTACACAAAGGCCATCCATCCTACGGAAAAATCACTTTGTTATCGAATTTAGTACAAAATGACACTAATTTAAATAGAAGATGACATGTGTACACTTATGTCGGGGATAAAATCACGGCCCATTGCCATGGCCCACTCCCTGACGGCCCAATCGAACAGCCTACCAGGGCCCAGCTCCCTGGAAGGTTCTATCTGGCCCATATGCATCTGCGCCAACAAAGATCCCGGCGGCATGGTGCGTAACGGCCAAGGAATCGTGTTTGAGTCCGACTCGAACAGGAGTTCTGCACGGCTACGTGAAGACCCGGACGTGGTTTCCCGGATTGAAGCAGAAGTCGTGATCCCCAAGAATTGGAGTATTCCTTATCTACCGTGGGATATATTTGGCATGTATGAGTTCGATACGATCTTGTAGTTAGCCCGGCCCGATATTCCTCAGTAGGTCGGTTTGCTCCGTACTATATAAACAGGGCCCCTATAGTGTTTAGGGGGGACCTCTGGCCAATAGATTTGGCATTGTCACATACTGCTCGCTGAGACCTGCTGATCTCGTCGAGTTCCACCTCTTGTATTCATCTCTGATATATAAGAAAGGCTGGACGTAGGGCTATTATCTCTCCCGAGAGGCCTGAACCAGGATAAAAACCCCTGTCTCTTGTTCGTTGTTGTTCGTGGTTGTTCGACGTGTCTCCTATCTCCTCTTTCAAGAACCTTAGCGACTTGAGATCGATATCTCAACCGTCGACAGCTGGCGCCGTCCGTGGGGAGACGCAGATCGAGCATGTCGAACTCCTTCAGCGATCAGGAGATTCTCCCTGAGGACTACGACTCAGAAGGGCAGGATGTCTCTTCCCCTGTCAGATCGGATCGATCCCTTCAACCTTGATCGCCTTCCAGATCTGGTCCCCGCGACGAGCTCTATGCTCGGGGACTGGATCAACTCGGGGACTGGATCAAAACTCCTTCCGGATCCCGGGGCTGTTCGCCTGGCAGTGGATGACGGGAGAGAGCTGACCAGCACTTGGAACATCGACCAGCTTCGTAAGTTCCTCGTGTAGGTTTTTCGTTTCCTAGCCTCGCGCTTTTTCTCAAATTTCGCGCCTTAGTTCGTCCAAGTCTCTCGGGCTGCCATGTAAAGTTCAACCCATTGAACGGTGAATGTTCGCGACCCGCGCTTTTCTCACCACTCTTCTTCTCAGACTACCTTACTCTCTGGTAACACTTGATGGCTGCCCGGTCTTGCGAACTCTTGGCTCCGCAATCTTAAGGGTTTTCCCTGCCCGTATCTTGTTTCAACAAGTTCCTAAACTCAGAGTTGCGTAACACGGCATCCAGCCTCGCGGCTAAGCCTGCTCTCGTAAGCCCTCCGCGGCAGAGACACTTTCCTTGTTCGGTTACCTTCGGAATCGCCTAACTTACGTTAACGGCGATTCTTTCGAATGATCGGATACGGGTGTCGCTCTAACTCTCTACGCACGTGCTTGAAGTCGCAAGTTCAGGTCTTCATGCATCGTCTGCATCGGGCTAGGGCGCCGCTCTTTCTCTTATGCACTGCTCGAGTTCGCAAACTCAGTCCTCGGCAGTACCGCACAACGGGCCGGAGTTAGGCTAAGCGTTCTACCGGTTTTCTTAAAACTTTCTAGCGCTGTTCGCCTTGCTCTTGGTTTCTGTTCGTCCTTGTCTTTTGCTGCTCTTTTTGCGGAAAAGCTGCTCGATCGACTCTCGCCCGATTCAAGCGTTGTTCGGCGGTCTTGAGTCGCTCGGCCAGCTCCTGAGGATCGCCTCTCCTCGGTCAGTTGGGACTTGGGCTGAATTTCGGCAACCCCGGTACGTTTTCAGTTTTCCAGTTCCTTTCCTTAGCGTTGGTTTTCCAAAACCTCGTTGGTCTTTCGCTCCCGTAGCGCTCCCCGCGTACGAGCATGTCTTTTTATCTGGTGACGACCTGTACGGCTCCGGTTAACCGAAGCGGTGCACCACCGATGGAGTTCTGCCCACCGTAAGTCGATTCTCATCGCAACGGGCACTCCTAGCGTCGGTTCCGCATTCGCCGAGGTGACACTAACGCTATCGGGGGACGTACCCGGAAAAAATTATGTCTTGTGCGGGTAGGTCGTCTTTTACGTGTTTTCCAAAACTCGCTTTGCTCTTCTTAGAGCCTTTTCTTGCTCTCTTTTTCCCCTTGCTGGCTTGTTTCTTGTTTGTCTTCTGCAAGAAAATACAGGAACGGGGAACATCAGACTCCGGTGATGGTCGCGGCGAGGTTCCAGGCTTCCCCACCAAAACCGATGTCTGCATCCCTCTCTTCTCGGGTTTGCTCCGCGCATGCCCGGGGACTGATTCACTTCACCCGCATATGATTTCTCGCCTTTGCCCGGCACTGACCTTCACAGTTCCGCTAAGTCAAGGTAGTGCGCCACCAACGGAGTCCTGCCCACCGTAAGCCGATTCTCATCGCGCAACAGCATGCCCACCGTAGTCGATTCTCATCGCAACGGTACTCAAGCGCCGGTTCTGCACTTTCCAAGACAATGCTAACACCGCCGCAAGGAATACGCCATGGGTAAAGCGTTGATTTCACACGCTTCTCTTGCAGCTCGACCGCATCGGGTTGTGATTCACCTCGCGCGGCGTTCTTCGCCGGGCGCGCTATCTCGTCCTCGCGACGAGCTCCGTGCTCGGGCTGGATCACCTCGCACCGGGCAGCTCTTCGCACGGAGCGCGGGCTCCTACCGGGTACGTCTTCGCCTGGTTGCACTTTCTGGTTCCTTTAATGAGCTCCGTGCTCGGGACTAGATCGCTTTACCTGGTTCCTTTGGCGAGCTCTATGCTCTGGGACTGGGTCACCTTCCCCCTCGTATGCATTGTCTGCTCCTGGCACACGATCTACGTCTGGGGGCACATCACTTTCGCTCCTGAGCATAACGTTTGCTCGAAAGCGCAATCTCTATTTCCTCGGGCAAGCTCTAGCCCGAGAGGTGGTTTCTCTATTTCCATTCATCTTTTCCTAGGCATCTGAATGTCTAGATGCAGCAGCACGAGTCCGTCTCGCGACTTGCTATGTTTATTCTCCCGGAAGATCTGATCTTACCGGATGTGGTGGTACGCTCTTCACTACCAAGAATCCAATCCCTCCTTGATGACGTTCAGTCTCAAGGAGATGATTCACCTCGCACCGGGCAGCTTTTCGCCCGGAGCGCGCGTTTGGTCCCCGCGGCGAGCTCTGCGCTTGGGGACTGGATTTTCGATTTCTGCATCGAAGGCTGAGTGCTCTGCTCGGACAGATGTTGTTCCCTGTTCGACGCAACAGAGTTGCTCGGCACTGGGCGGGTTTGTTCGGTCCCGAACAAGTCTTGTTCGGTTGAACCGTAACCTGTTCGGTCGTTTGTTGCACGACTTATAGCAGCAAAATTACCCTCTTGGTGACTTGGAGTCTCAAGAGGACGACCCCACTCTAGTGAGTCCTTCCACTTGAGTCTCGGGGGCTAGCTGTCGGGGATAAAATCACGGCCCATTGCCATGGCCCACTCCCTGACGGCCCAATCGAACAGCCTACCAGGGCCCAGCTCCCTGGAAGGTTCTATCTGGCCTATATGCATCCTGCCGAACAGCATCCTAGCTGGCATGGTGCGTAACGGCCAAGGAATCGTGTTTGAGTCCGACTCGAACAGGAGTTCTGCACGGCTACGTGAAGACCCGGACGTGGTTTCTCGGATTGGAGCAGAAGTCGTGATCCCCAAGAATTGGAGTATTCCTTATCTACCGTGGGATATATTTGGCATGTATGAGTTCGATACGATCTTGTAGTTAGCCCGGCCCGATATTCCTCGGTAGGTCGGTTTGCTCCGTACTATATAAACAGGGCCCCTATAGTGTTTAGGGGGGACCTCTGGCCAATAGATTTGGCATTGTCACATACCGTCACGAGACTCGCCGATCTCGCCGAGTTCCACCTCTTGTATTCATCTCTGATATATAAGAAAGGCTGGACGTAGGGCTATTATCTCTCCCGAGAGGCCTGAACCAGGATAAAAACCCCTGTCTCCTGTTCGTTGTTGTTCGTGGTTGTTCGGCGTGTCTCCTATTTCCTCTTTCAAGAACCTTAGCGACTTGAGATCGATATCTCAACCGTCGACAACTTACTAAATCATTGTACGGGCAACGGAAGAATGGGGTAAAGTCCACCCCTGGTTAGGCCTTACTAAAATGGACCGTTCATCGCAATGACACAAAGGTGGGTGTACTGCTCTCCCCGCACTTGCGACCGCCTTCTCCTAATTTGTCATTTCCGATGGGTTTGCACGAGGAGGAATCCAACGCCTAAAATCCTTTACTGGTTTAGTGCCCATGGAGCGCCAGGGAAAGAGCCGGATCCTCGGATCGAACATTTCTGGGCCATCAATCCACTCGAAAAAACAACACGGCCGAATAGAACACTGCATATTGTTACTGTGCTTTATACCACAAGTGTAGAAGGCTCTACCGGCAGTATCAGGGTCCCTAGACTGTTGAACCTCCGCAGGAAGGCCATGCTCACAAACTGGAACCGGAAACGGGGAGGAACGAACTGGAGCATCCTTACTCCTAGGGTAATCCGCATATTTGAGTCTTGCCTTCCCTTTATCGGCATTATTTCCTACATTAAATTAAAAATGTCAAGTCTCCATATAATTCAACATACTTTCTACCACCATTAAACTACACATACATACTACGGATTCATATTACAAAAATCAATACTACAATAATAACCGCAAAACACAATCTAACCCTAACCCTAAACCTAAAGCAATCAAAAATGTGCCAAACATGGATCAATGAAACATTAATCAAGTGGAGATCACCTGCCATGGTGGAGGAAAGCTTTTCCCCACAAAAAATCCCGCCGGATGGAGATCAAGTTCTTGCAATGGACTAGGTGATTTGATTTAGGGAAGAGGAGGAGAGAAGGGAAAATGAGGAGGGAAGGGAGAGGGAAGGAAAGAGGAGGAGCCCCGCGCAGCCCTCTGTAAAGGGCCTTGACGCCCAGCGGGTGGCGCGCGAGTGGGACCCACGTTGTCATGCTACCGGCGGCCATTGACCGGGGCCGCCAGCGTGGCACCTCTGACGTGCCATATGCATTGGCTCGTCAGAGTTGGAATGACGCGCCAGGGGCTGTGGCGCGGCCAAAAGGGTTAGATTTGAAAAAAAAATCCGAGAGGTTAAAAGTAAATTTTTTTAAAAAAAAGGATTAAAATATAAAATTTTTTGTAGGAGAGCTTGGCCGCTCCAACTCACCACGACTGGTCGACGGCAGGTGGCCGACAACCATTGCATCGTCGGCAACAAGTAGTAGTAGTAGTAGTTGTGCAAGAGAACATGAAGACTGTATGGGAGAAGAACTCAATAGGAGGGAAGAAAAAATAATGCACTAAAACTTGGAAAATGCAGGCGGTGGGACCCACCCTCATGTGCTTGCCCACACGTACGACATTAAATGACAACACGGTGCATCCGACAGTGTCGGACGTATGCTACCTAACGGCTCCATTAGTTTTTACCCTTCATGTTCTTGAAATTTACCCCCATCCTATCCGTAGCCCCTCTTTCTCCTCGCTTCTCTTCAAATATCCACATTTTTTACCTAGGTAACAATGCAACTCGCATGATATGTGAAAACCATCCTAAAAACCACTTGTCGAGGCTTATTTGTAGCACTTATGTACTTTGTGGAGGTGGAATACATAGTTTTATGTCAAAAGGGTTAAGTTCACAGACATGCAAGCGTAGTTAAAATTTAGACAAAATTCAATGAGGTTACGAGTTTCGGAACCATTTTTTTTTCTTTAAGCAATCTTGTCCGCAAAATTTTCCCTTTTCCATTACATGCATGAATTATCTGAATGAAATAGGCATTACCCAGTTGACATGACATCATATACCCGAACTAGAGTTCATATCAACCAAGGGATCAAATCGCGTTGTTCGCAGTTTTGCGGCGAGGCCCAAAAAAAGCTATAAAAGCTATAGTGGGTTATCGCGGAAGCTATTCTATTTTAGCGTTTTAATATGAAAATTATATAAATATGAAATATTTGTATAATATTAGTCAAATCCAACTAAATAAGTAACATACATGTTATATTAGCGATACTTGTAATCTAATGGATGTCCATATGATCATAATTAATATGTAGAGTACTAAATTACCGCGATATATTATTGTACAAGTTCATTATAGAGAAACTTGACAAAATGGTCATTTATTAGTTTTATATCAATGGTATCATCATGCAAGGTTCAATGATGTAAGAATAGGTAAGGACATAACTAAACATCTAGCTTATGGTTGGATTTTTAAAGAAAATTTTAAAAAGTGGCATAGCGGTTATAAAAATAGCGGAAATAGTGCCCAATTTAGCGGCTATAGCAGGCATAGCTGTCTTCACGGAATTTTAGTACTTAGCATAGCGTTTTACGTCCAAAAAAGCTATAATGGAGCTATCGCAAAGCTATAACGGGATATTTTAATCCTTGATTATGGATGAGCGGAAATTTTTATGTCATTCCTGCTCTGAATAACTCAAAATTTTGCAATATCCCACATACTACGCAGATATTGAGAAAATAACCTCGATAATGCGAGATTCGAACAATCACCACAATAATCTTGTTGATGATTCAGTTGCTCAAGCATTACAAAAAAACCACGCAATTACAAAAACCTAAAAAAGTGCCCGTCCAAAAAGTCACCACGATAACATTGCTAATGACTTATGTCTATATTTTTTTTTATTTTCCTTCACGCTTGTGTCTTATGATATGAACAATGATTTTATCCTCGCCTTACCATTAGAAAAACGCTTTCGCTATTTCGCAGCGCCTACGGGCTGCGAAATCGCGCAAGCGCCTGCTCGATGCCCTCCGATGCAAGCGCACGGCTGTCCGCACCATGCGTTGTACAGGTTCATGTTTTTTCCATTTAAATTTTTTTTTTCATTTCTATTTTATCTGGAGTCCAAATTGCGTAGAAAAAATTTCATAATTCTTCTAAAATCCTAATCAACCCATTTTAAATATTTTTCTATTTTTCTATTTTTTTATTTTTTTGCTATTTTTTTATTTAATTAGCACTCAATTAGTGAAAATTCCACTAAATTTCTACTATTTTTTCCACATTTTCATTATTGGAAAAAATGTTTTGCGATAGTGGAATTTTTTGCGCGAGGTCTGATCTATTATAAATTTATTTTATTTTCTGTTTATTATAGATTATTTTGTTTTCTATTTATTATAAATCTTATTTTGTTTTCTATTTTTCACGTCGAGAGATTTTTTGGTCGTATAATTTGCGAAATCGTGCAGACGCAGAAAATTCCACAAAATTTTTACTGTTTTTCCACATTTTTATTTATTGGAAAAAAATGTTTTACGATAGTGGAATTTTTCTATGTGCATGTATATTCAAGCGGCGACCGCACGAAGCGCCTGCGCCCGAGCGAAAGGAGCTGGCGCCTGTGCAAACAGCGCTGCGCAAAACCTCCCCAGGCAGGCGCCTGCTCATTAGTATAATCATACAGCGGACACTCTTTCTACATGAACCAGTACATGACATCAACGAACGACATCGCGAGACTGAAATGTGAATCCTGGAGCCGCGCGTGCGTGAAGTTGCTAGCCCGCCCGCAAGAAGCATGGCATGGGAAGCGTGCTCGGCTCCGGCGACGAGAAGAAGCTCGCCCCCGAGAACACGGCCGCCGGCTTCACCACCACCTCGACCGCCACCTCCGAAGCTTCAGTGGCGTGGTCGGTGTTGGTCTGTGTGTCGTCGTCGTTGTCGATCGCCAGGTCGCGCTCTCGCTCGTCAGGCTGCAACGGGCGAGGCTTCTTGTGGATGTCCCACCGCTCCGCCGACGACGCGCGGCCGGAGGCCTTGCCGCCGCAGCGCTCCCGCTTGCTCGACGTCGCCGACGCGCCGCCGGGGCTCTTCGTCTTGTTGCTGTCCCAGCGGTCGCAGGCGGACGCGCGGCCAGGGCTTCCGTTCTGGCTGCTGCTGCTGCCACCGCTCGACGACGGCGCAGGGGTGGTGGAGAGTTTCTTGTTCGTGTCCCACCTGTCCACGGCGTCGGCGCGGCCGGGTCGCCCGGTGCTGCCGGTCGACGAGGACGACACGGACACGGGGCTGGATGGCTTCTTGGTCGCGTGATTCCTGCCGCCGGCCGCGGCGCGGTCGGGACTCCCGCTCGACGGCAGTGGCACAGGGACGGCGGAGGGCTCCTTCCTGCTCGCGTCCCAGCGGTCGACGGCGTCGGCGCGGCCTGGCCTGAGGGAGGGCCGCGAGAAGTCGGCCGGAAGGATGATGAGGCAGGGCGTGGGGAGCAGCGGCCGCATCTGGCTCCTCGGCGGCGAAGGGAGCAGCGCCGGAAGAACGGCGGCCATGGCTACCGATCGACTTGCAGATCACTAGCTCGTGGCCTCGCGCGCGATCGATGGAGGCGAGAGCTGTGGAGCGTGTGATTAATTGCCGGAGGGAAGGATTGCTTGGGCAGAGAGCCAGAGAGACGCCGGGATGGGCATGCTCCCCACTGGGCTCTGGATTTATAGCCACGAACCCGCCGCGGGAATGCACACCGACTCCGGGCAGGACTCGATTTTCCGGGTTTGAGCTTGCGGGTGGACAGCTGCGCCTAAGAAACGTATTCCGATTCGAACCAGGCGCAGATGGGTAAAATCTCTACTATTTTGAAGCACCTTGTGGTCGTGGTGGTAATTCGAACTTAAAATCCGGTACGTCCATCTCGTGTGTTGCAATTTTCTTTGCACCGTCCGATCTGCTCGCTGGCCAATATCACGATCCATTCTGTCCTGGAATTGCGGATCACGCAAAACCGTCCCTTCCCTCGTCCCTGACCCAAACCGACGCCTCCCTCTCTCCCTCCCTCCCTCCACCGCACCTCCCTCACTCCCGCTGCCCCGGCCTCCGCATCCCCTCTCTCCCGCCGCCCCACCTGCAGCACCTGCAGCGCCGCCGATCCAGCATCTCCAATGGCGGCGCAACAGCAAGTCTTTCCGTCTACGCACTGCCCCTCTTTTTCCCGGCATACTCGACGCGGCGCGCTCCAGCCATCTACCGCGTCGATTTCTCGCCATCCTCGAAATCCCTAAATTGTTGCATCCACCGAAGGTCCAGCAGCTTCCATCTCTGGCGGCGCGGCGCAACAACCTTCATCTCCGAATGCACACCGCCGCCATTCTTCCCATAGCCAAGCCAACAAGGTATTCGCTTGTTATTCGTTTACCTTTTGTTCATTTGATTAAAGTCTTGTGATGTCCAAAATCTATTGATATTATCCGTAGTTAAATTTGTTCATATGTGCTAGGATTTTGAGATCCTGTACATGCTAGAAAGCCATCTTATTTTCCTCATTTTCACCGTGAGATTGCTATCTCATTTATTTCGATTTTGGGAAAATTTTAGCGGAAGTTTCTTATTGATTGGTGGATCAGACCTCCAGTGAATCATTCATACTGATTGGTGAGATTAGTCCATATTTTGGTCAGCATTGACATTCTTTCTAGCCAACGTTAACATACTGATTCATAATGTCTTTTATCTTGTAGTGATTGATGAAAGAAATAATTAGATCGGCATTTTATTTATTCATTAAGTTGCATGCAAGAACATATATATGAATATGATTGCTTAAACAGTAAGTAATAGATTACTTCCATTTCTATTCAGCATTGTTCAATTCGGCCTTTTGTTATTGTAACATTTGTGATGACTTGGCCTTCCCCCTTTGGCCATCATTTTTCTTAGCGTATCTGATTGAATACTCTCAAGCATAGCCTGCCAGATCATTTCATTTTTTGGTTTTTTAATGTTTACCTTACATCGCTCGCTTGCTTTGGAAACACTTTCTAACAACGCTTGGTTATTTGCATGTCTGTCATGGAGAAACTGCAGGGTGCAGTACTGCATGCTGTCATTAATCGATGAACAATTGGTGCCAATGTTATATTTTAGATCATTTCCATAGGCTGACCTGCACCTGATGAAGCTAGAAACATCATGGTTGATGTAGCTAGAACTTATCTACTAAGCTATGCTCCTTTTATATAACTTAGATGTAGTTGCTAGAGTTTAATATTAACTAGGACAAGATTTTGTTTACTATATCAGGTTAGTGAATGATACTTTCTGGAGAACTGCAAAACCGGCGGAATCTCGCCCAAAAATGGTACATAATACAAGTTTGTATTGCCTCTTCTCATCTGGTTACTAGAGCTTGAGGATGCTTAACTACAAAACCGGCAGAATCTCGAAAGGAAAACAAGGTTTTATAATTGTCATATTCAAATTTTATTTTTAATTATGGTTTTCTTAATTCTTATTACTTACTATTTGAAAATGTCATTCCTTAATTCTTTATGTTAATCAGAATTAACATTGTTTGAGATTCAATGTGTTTGTTTTCATGCTCCAGAAGTTTTTATTTACACTTTTGTTGCGGATGTTATAATGATTCCAATAATTTTTATTTATTGGTTTTTAGAATTTTGATCTATAAGGCTTTCGAAGTGCATTATTGAGTTTTATTTTGAGTGATGACAGATAAAACATTTCTTCTCGGTGTGATCTCTTGAATATAACAAAAGGGTTTCATATAATGTCGCGAACTCCGAACAACGAATCCTCGAAAGGAAAAGAAAGTATTTATAATTGTCATATCCAGATTTTATTTTAAATTATGGTTTCCTTCATTCTAATTACATACCCAAACAACAAATCCTTAATTCTACTGTCTAATTACTTATTCATTCAATTCTGCTGTCTTTTGCTTCCCCATCACTCATGTGATTCTGTGTAAACATTTTTATTAGTCCTATGCAGGGGAGAAAACTTCTTATATAAATCATTGAATACTATGGGACTTCTCTAATGTTCATGTTCCGCATTGGATATTTGACGACAAATCTATAACTGTGGACAGAGATATAAAGCGATAGCATATAGTATTATAGTTACTTTCAGAGGTTAATTGTGTTATTATTCTTTGGACCGAGGTATATTGCTATTTACTATTTTGTGCCATGCTCTGCCACTAAACATAAACTTATATTTAAAGCTGACATGTACTTGGACAATCTGTTTACATTTGAAAATGAGAACATGATTTGGGAGAATGTAAACATGTTTTTTTCATCCATACTCGAGCTTGAATTTGAATAGAAGCAATGGCCTGTTTTAAATTTTAAGCTGCTACATGTGCCATTTTTCTTTTTTGTCTATGGCAGTGCCAAAGGAAAGGGGTAGTATAAGGAAAAAAAAGACATCAATCAGTTAATGGTGAAAATTGGTTTGGCTTTTACAAATGATTTTTGGATGTGGAGATGAATAGTTAGCTCTGCACTGGTAATTGTATTAGCATATGACACGTAATAGTGCTTGTCACCATAGATAGCATGTGCTATCTTTTCACCACAGAATATGTTTTATTTTTTAAAAAGATCATTTTTTATTTGTTTATAGTTTTGAATTGGATCTAGGAGATGAAAAATAAAAAACTGCACACTAACCATGTCTGCAGTTGGTTACATGGTGGTCGTGGTGGTAGTTCGAACTTACAATCCGGTACGTCCATCTCACGTGTTGCAATTTTCTTTGCACCGTCCGATCTGCTCGCTAGCCAGTATCACGATCCATTCTGTCCTAAGCTTTATCATTTGGATTGTTAAAATATACAAGAAAATAACAAAAGGATTTTAATACATGAACTTTCTATATTGCATTGCCAGGATATTAGTGCCCCTTAGATGCAAATAAAGGACAACATTCAGTTTGTAGATCATGGAGCTAAAGAAATCATGTGGTGGTGACTGATTTTCTAGATTTGAACTTTTAACTGTGGTCAGTAATTTTTATGGGTAGCATTGGCACATGATCCATGGCCTACCATGAGGGTTTTCTATGTCATAGAAGAATCAGAAGTGACTAATTATTGTTGAGAAAACCTGCACGAGGTTTTCTCTGCTCAGCTTGATGTACACGAGAGTAGTGTTGCCAATACGTGTTGATTGAACCTGTCGGTCCAAGAAGCCTATAGAACCTACAATTTGGCATGAAATTCACACCCTATAAAAGGACATTTATTAGCCTAACGTGTGTTGTTCAATATTCTTTGTTGTTATTTATGCTTCACATTTAAATATGTCGAGATCAAACATGTTTCGTGGATTCAAGTAAAAAAAGAAGCGAGGGAATTGCACCAGCTAATTAGCTATGCAGTTGAGCATGCTTGAAGCAATATTTTCTCAGTGCATGTTTTATGGCAAATATACTAATGTTGTATTATTCCCCTCTCTAGGTATTTCCCAGTACTTTCAGAGATGCCTAATATTTCCTATGGAGGAGCTAAATGTGGAATAATATATGATCATGTAGAGTTGAGCATTTGGAGGTTGAAACACCCCAATTTTATCAGAAGAAGAAATTTATGGCTCAATTGTAAACACAGGCATATCCCCTTCAATGCCACATCCTTCTCTCGCTCTTAGTTCAATGGTTGCAGGACTAGCGTGGTGTCGTCGCGACCTTGTCCCGGGAACTGCATCATTCCAAGTTCTGCAGTTTCTTCCCATGACTTCTTGTTGGATTGTTGCCAAAAAACTGTGAATTTTTCAATTTGCCTATTTAATCAATCTCAAGCCGCTCTGGTTTTAATGATTTTGCTGTTTTTTCCGTTGGCGAATCTTAAAACAACATGACATCGAGGAGCATAGAGCTAGCTAGAGAGTTCGAGAAGCGCCAGTGAGAACATTGAAGCAGATGCAGAGTAAGGTCAGAGAGTTTCTATGATCGGCAATATCCTTTAGGTCTTTGGATTTATTCCTGTTTAAATCCTCACTTGATGGGCTGAACTGCTTTTGAATTTTTGTTTCAGAAAAATGGTTGGAGCTATAGGCAATCGACTAACCGATCGGGGCAGCCATGGTTAGTTTGTTAGTGTCAGGTAGGATTCTCACACTTAGATTATTGAAAGGATGTTGAGTACTTGAAATGCCATATCCTTGCAGCAATGTGTGAATGTGTAAATTTTTTGGCAATGCACAAATGTCATATTCAGTTGAAAAAATACGCTTGTGTTGCCATGTCGCTGAATTTACTTATCTCTAAATTTTCATATTGTGTTTAGATTATGTTGCCTGAAGTATATAAATCAATGAGCTTGTAAATAGAACTTATGTGTTCAGATTGTGTTCAGCTCATAATATGTTCTTGCACATGCTCCATGATTTCTTTTCTGAACATGCCCCATGATTTCTTTTCTGAACAATGACAACCTCAATTTATAAGCCTTAACATCTATTAATTTTGGCATTGACGGGTTAATGACACTACTGCTGCCATGCTTTTTAAGCCTTCACATCTATAAATGACATGGTCACCTAAAGCTTTGCATTCATTCTCACAATGGTGAATTAGAACCACCTGGTTGATTTTAATCTTGATTGATTTGTTCTAGATGTAATTCTTGGGTGCTGTTCAAAATTACCTTATCGAGCTATGGAGTTCAGTGTTCAGATTTCACAACACAAGGAGCATTTTGCCCAGTATTTTCAAAATCTTTTGACCAAAGGAGCACTGAATCATTGAAATGTACAGATTTGCAACTTCAGATTTCTTTATGAAAGATTTCACAAGACAGTAGTATACAGATCATTCTTTTACATATCATTTCAGAATATTTTTTGTATGGTTGCAACTGATTTTTGTTCTGGATGATCTGTTTCAGCAAATGTCTATTCATATTTTTTCCTTATCACTCAAAGACACATCATCCAGACCAGTATCTTCTTATTTGAGATCAATGGCAGACATGTATATATTGCTACTCCTATGCTGTAAAACTGAGACAATACTCTTTAACAGGATGCGATTACCTTTGCTTGACCCATTCTGAGCGTTAAAGCTTAAAAGAGCATAGCAACAGGTGTCATTAACAAATTAGAGAAGCTTAGTGTTTTCTCTTGTTTCAAAACTGAGCCAGATCCTGGAATAAGCAGTACTTTGAGCTTCTACCTGGAATTTTTGCAATCTGATTACGAGCTCCAATTGTAATCTAATATTTTTTTAAAAAAAAGAACTGCAAATTTATTATCTCTGAAAATTCATCATCATACTATGAGAAGAATATGTATGATCTGCAGATTCATCATGCGAATTACATCAGCTAAATCATTAGTCAGTCGGTCACTTAGCAATCACTGATTCAAATCACCCATGTTGACATAATCATCATCCAGTAGTTCCTTGGCTTTTTATTTCTCGATTGCCTTGCAATATGTACCTCTCATATAAGACCCATGCATTATAACTTGTTCATTTATTTTAGATTTGACCAAGATAGCAACTTGAACATTTGAACTAATAGATGTCTTCGAGCATTGCAATAGGCAGCACCGAGCACGCGAACAAATGTAGGCGATAGTGACCCGGTCGTTGAGCCAATGGCTTGGTGAGGATGGTAAAATTACATTGCCACGCTAGATGCAGGAACAAGGTGAGCAATAACTATTTTTTAACATTTTTTTTGGTAAAACATAATTTTCATTGCTTATGCACTTTTTCATATTATTTGCTTATATTTTCATTGCCACACTCTCAACTTGGAATGATCTCACATATAATGTTTTTCCTCCAAATCACTCTTTATGCTTATATATTTTTCTACGAATTATGTTTTTCTTTCATCCTTTTATGGTCCGTGGCAGAGCACGAGCATTGTCCTAGTGAAGGGTTAATTACGTTTACGGTTTTGCACTACAAAGTTTTTAACAGAAATGTCATAATAAACTTGGTAATTTCTACGATGACATCATAAATCGTCGTCGACATTAGTGTTCGGTGTACATCATAAATTGGTTTCGGATCAACTTTACAAAAATAATTATAAAATATTAATAAAAATACTGATGAATCGTGATAATATACATACGAAACATGTGGGAACTCTGATGAATCTTGAAAATGACAGACGAACTTTAGATAAATGTTGATGAACCTTGAGAGTGTAATGAAACTTGTTAACTACAAATAAAACCTCATAAAAGTATTGACGAAACTTGATAAAGAACCGGTTAAACATGGCTATGCAAATGATGAAACTTGATGGTTGAAAGGTTCACAAGAACAACACAAAAGTTTTAGCGAGCAAAACTTTAAGTTTTAGGAGGCAAAAACAAAGTTCCACATATACATTGTTGATGGTTCCATGCGAAAATAGGGATGTATCTCTTGATGCAAAAAAAGATTTACAAGAACAAAAACAAAGTTCCAAGGGTAAAAATGAAATTTGACACGTACATGCTTGAGGCTCCATGCAAAAACCTACTCCGTACCTTCTTCCTCTCTAGACACCCCCCCCCCCTCGTGCTCACCGGATTAGGCCACCAAAGTTGGACTTTTTTTCAGCTCTCAACATAGGTAAAGAGAGGAGGAGATGTGGAGAGAGGAGAAGGTGGAGGAAATGAGGATGGAGAGGTCATAGTTGAGGTTGGCCGCTCCAGCTCACCGTGCCTGGTCGGCGGCAGGTTGCCGACAATCAGTGCATCGTTGGCAACAAGTAGCAGCAGTAGTTGTGCAAGAGAACACGAAGACTGTATGGGAGAAGAACTCAATAGGAGGGAAGAAAAAATAATGCACTAAAACTTGGAAAATATAGGTGGCGGCACCCACCCTCATGTGCTTGCCCACGCGTACGACACTAAATGCCAATGCGGTGCATCCGACAGCGTCGGACGTATGCTACCTAACAGCTCCATTAGTTTTTACCCTTCATGTTCTTGAAATTTACCCCCATCCTATCCATAGCCCCTCTTTCTCCTCGCTCCTCTTCAAATATCCACATTTTTTACCTAGGTAACAATGCAACTTGCATGATATGTGAAAACCATCCTAAAAACCACTTGTCGAGGCTTATTTGTAGCACTTATGTACTTTGTGGAGGTGGAATACATGGTTTTGTATGTCAAAAGGGTTAAGTTCACTGACATGCATGCGTCGATAAAATTTAGACAAAATTCAATGAGATTACGAGTTTTGGAACCATTTTTTTCTTTAAGCAATCTTGTCCGCAAAATTTTCCCTTTTCCATTACATACATGAATTATTTGAATGAAATAGGCATTACCTAGTTGACATGACATCGTATACATGAAGTACAGTCCATATCAACCAAGGGTTTAAATCACGTTGTTCGCGGTTTTGCGGTGAGGCCCAAAAAAAAACTATAAAGCTATAGTGGGCTATCGCGGAAGCTATTCTATTTTAGCTTTTTAATATGAAAATTATATAAATATGAAATATTTGTATAATATTAGTAAAATCCAACTAAATAAGGTACATACATGTTATATTAGCAATACTTGTAATCTAATGGATGACCATATCACCATATGATCATAATTAATATGTAGAGTAAATTACCGTGATATATTATTCTACAAGTTCATTATAGTGAAACTTGACACAGTGATCATTAATTAGTTTTATATCAATGGTATCATCGTGTAAGGTTCAATGATGTAAGAATGGGCGAGGATATAACTAAACATCTAACTTATGGTTGGATTTTTAAAAGGAAATTTTAAAAAGTGGCATAGCGGAGCTATAGCGGTTATAAAAATAGCGGAAATAGCGTCCAATTTAGCGGCTATAGCAGTCATAGCTGTGTTTTGGTACTTAGCGTAGCGTTTTACATTCAAAAAAGCTATAGCGGAGCTATATCGGAGCTATCGCGGAGCTATCGCGGGCTATTTTAATCCTTGATATCAACTATGTTGAATTTTTTTGTCCAGCTTTACTTGTGAAATGGTCAATAATATGGATGAGCGGAAATTTTTATGTCATTCCTGCTCTGAATAACTCAAAATTTTGCAATATCCCACGTACTACACAGATATTGAGAAAATAACCATGATAATACTGAGATTCGAACAATCACCACAATAACCTTGTTGGTGATTCAGTTGCTCAAGCATTACGAAAAACCACGCAAGCATTGCAAAAACGTAAAAAAGTGCCCCGCTCAAAAAGTCATCACGATAACATTGCTGATGACTTGTGTCTATATATTTTTTTATTTTCCTTCACGCTTGTGCCTTATGATATGGACAATGATTTTATCCTTGCCTTATCATTAGAAAAATATAATCGAACATTACATACATCGGACACTCTTTCTACATGAACCAGTGGCAGTACATGACATCAATGAACGACATCGCGAGACTGAAATCTGAATCTTGGAGCCGCGCGTGCACAGTGGCGGATCCAGGATTTGAAGAAGCCCCGGGCACAATTCCACTAACTATAGTTGCTAGAGCAAAAGATAAATAGTGTTCATAATAAATGTAGGATGAAAGTTGTTTAATTACACACCTTAACTAGATGCATTAAAAAGTGACATACTTGATAACTCAAATATCTGCATAAATAATGTCCGAAAGTATCAACTACTTAATTACTTAATTTAGCATTTCTCAATGGCTCAATTCTAATCACAAATTCACAGATCACAGATCATTTAATCACAAATCATAGATGAATAAATTATGACAATTCTCTAGCTAAATCACAGATCATTTCTCATTTTCTCTAGCAAACGGGCTGTCCAAAAGAAGCTTCACCAACCCGGCGGGGGCCGACTAGCCGAGGCTGAACCACCGAGGGACGCCGGCCGCCGGAGCCCGGAGGCACAGAGCGCACGGAGGGCCGGCAGGAGGCGGCGGAGCAGCAGGGCGAGGCCGAGGCGGAGGCGGCGCGCGACGGCGAGGCCGAGGCGGCGCCTGACGGCGCGAGGGCGAGGCTAAGGCGGAGGCGGTGTGTGAGGGCGAGGCCGAGGCGGCGAGCGACGGCGCGAGGCCGAGGCCGAGGCGGAGGCGGCGAGGCGGCCGGGCGGCGCGACGGCGAGGCGCCAAGGCGAGGCGGCGAGGCGGCCGGTGGCACGCGAGAGGACGCGACTTCATGAGCGCCTCGGCTCCCAGTGGCTATCTTGCCGCTGGCCGGCTGCCTGGCTGGGTAGGGAAAAGTGCCCTGGGCTTCCACATTTTGGGCCCAATTCCTATATGGGGGTATTCCCTATTACCAGGCCAAGCCCAGGGCACCGGCCCAGGGTGCCCTGGGCCTGAATCCGCCCCTGCGCGTGCATGAAGTTGCTAGCCCGCCCGCAAGAAGCATGGCATAGGAAGCGTGCTCGGCTCCGGCGACGAGAAGAAGCTCGCTCCCGAGAACACGGCCGCCGGCTTCACCACCACCTCGGCCGCCACCTCCGAAGCTTCCGTCGCGTGGTCGGTCTTGGTTCGTGTGTCGTCGTCGTTGTCGATCGCCAGGTCGCGCTCGCGCCCATCAGGCTGCAACGGGCGAGGCTTCTTGTGGATGTCCCATCGCTCCGCCGACGACGCGCGACTGGAGGCCTTGCCGCCGCAGCGCTCCCGCTTGCTCGACGTCACCGACGCGCCGCCGGGGCTCTTCGTCTTGTTTCTGTCCCAGCGGTCGCAGCGGACGCGCGCGCGGCCAGGGCTTCCGTTGCTGCTGCTGCCACCGCTCGTCGACGGCACAGGGGCGGTGGAGAGTTTTTTGTTCCCACCTGTCGACGGCGTCAGCGCGGCCGGTCGACGAGGACGACACGGAAGCGGGGCTGGATGGCTTCTTCGTCGCGTTCCTCCTGTCGCCGGCTGCGGCGTGGGCGGGGCTCCCGCTCGACGGCAGTGACACAGGGACCAGGGCTGTTCCTAATGTTTTAAGGGCCGGTTCAGATAGGGGGCACTTGGTGCGACCGCTAAGGGCCCCCAATTTTTGAGGCCCCGACCCATATAGTTATTAGGTATTAGGTTGTCTCCAACAGGCTTCTCTAAAGCATCCTCTATCCTAAAATAGGGGACGGATTCTTCCCCTATGTGCTTCAACAGGGATCCCTATCCGTTCCCTGAAATAGAGTTTTTCTCTCCATTCCCTTATATATAGGGGTTCTCTCTCCCCCCCTATACAATTCTCCATATAGGGAACGCTGTTGGAGATAAGAGAAATATAGGGAGAGATTTTTTTTAAGGGAACCTGTATATGAGGCTATAGGGGTTCAATTTAGAGATTCCTGTTGGAGATAGCCTTAGTAAGTACTTCTATTAGTAACAAATATTTTTGGTTTAAACTTTTTAGCTTACAAAGCAAAGTCACTAGTTATCATTATAGTTTATCTATGAAATCCATAAAAATTATAATATTGTTGAAGTACTTTTTGAAATGAATCTACATATTATTTGTATGTAGCTAATCTAAAATTTTAAAAGGTATTCATAACTCAAGTTTTAAACATTGGCCACCATGCATCTCCAACGCCAAATATTTATGACAGGAGGGAGTACTAGGGAGCTCATAGATCAAGCAAAAATAGTCCGTTAAATTGGTCTAGTCGCTAACCAATTAGTCATAACAACATAGTACTTAGTCGTTGTGAGCTAGTGAGTCCACTACCATTTCATTTTCTATAAAGACATGCATTACTTAGCAGAAAGAAGATACATACAATGGTTGTATAAAGCGGCCCAACCACCTAAGGCTTTGGCTTCGCCAAAGAATACGAGGTGTTATTGGCTCGTAGGATCAAAAATAAATTGACATGACGAGGGCTTCTGAATTGAGTGACCATCGAGGTGTGGTTTTCGATTGTGAGCAGTTGAGCAATGAGTAGTTTGATTTGTGTAACGATGTCAATACAACATTAGGGTAGGACAGTGTTGCGCTTCAGCCAAGGTATAATATTATTAGGTTCTATTGGTGATTGATAAGCGGCCCGTCCTGAGGTGGGCCCTGGGCCGATTCTGCACCGGGCCACTGTACACCCGAAGGGCCCAAAAGGTCGAGCCCGGCCGCACCAGAGGAAGCGTCTAGCCCGTCGGGGCCTTCCTCGGGCTTGACCAAGTCAAACCACGCCCCCGGCGGCGCCATGAACCTCCCGGGCTATCCTTAGCCCGGGAGAAGGTCCCTCGGGTAGCCCGCCTACCTGTGGGCTGTGGGCAGGTGGCGACAACCGCCACATCCCTCCACGCTTTCCCCGGCCTTGACCGGGAAGAACTGCGTTTCCCCCGGGAGTCCATAGCCCGAGGAGAAGCACGCGGGCGATCCGCCTTGTCGTCTGCTCTCCTGGACAGGCGGCAGGTGGTTGTTACGCTGCGCGACGCCCCCAACGGGCGGCTCGAGGCTGGTCCGGTCCAGTCAATACCATTTCGGGGATAAAGGGAAAGTGCTTTCTCCCTAAAGAAGGTTTTTTTCCGTATCGGCGCCCCAAGACAAACACGCGCCCAGTACTAACCCGAACAGCTTCTCCCTGCAGGCTCGAGACCAGACAGAACCCCGGAATGAGACAAGGGCGCCGCCACCAAAGCAGAGATGGGCGCGGGGCCCGTCGGGTCAGCCCCGGGCGACCCACCGGGCTTATAAAAGGACAGCCTCGAACCCAGTCGAGGCAGACAGTTCCGAGCGAGTCAAGCCACCCAAGCAACATCTGCATCTGAAGCTTCCTTAGCAGTAGTCTTAGTCCTTAGTCACCACCATTGTAAGTTCGGGATCGGTGCCTTCAAGCCCGGTCTCGGCACCTCTGTACTGTTTTCCACCATATAATCAACAAGACTGGAGTAGAGCTATTACCCGGCAGTGGGGGCTCGAATCAGGGTAAATCACTTGTGTCTTCACGGTTTGTATCGTTCTCCCTCTGTCTCTCGCTGCACGAAGGATCTGCATCCGGATCACCGAATCGTACCAGGCCCTTGTCCGGGAAGACAGCGCGGCCTTAGCCCCCATAGGCTTGGCCGCCGCCCCGGGCTGCTGAGAAGGATGGTCGTTGGGCCTCACCCCAACTACAAATTCATCTGCCGGTCCGTGGTCCCGCTGCTCTTCAGGAGCGCGTTTCCCAGACACCGACAGTTGGCGCCCACCGTGGGGCCCATGAGCAGCCCTCAGCACTCCGTTTCCTCGGACATACCTGAGATTCCGAGCAACGATGATGCCCTGGACCTCGAGTTCGATGAGTACGATGATCTGGACAACTTGGTCCCGTCGTACGATGGCTGGCGGGAGGAGTACCTCGCCGAAGCCAGGGCTGATGAGATGGAGGTTGACACCTCTCTCCCCCCAGGGGTAGATCTTCGCCCCGAGGAGTCGCTCCCTGAGCTGGACCCCTCTATCACCCACGTCAGCGAGACTCCCATGGAGTTCGAGCTGCTTGGTGACTCCGTCACCTCCGTTGGCAACACCGGGATGTTTCCCCGGCTTCGCGCACGTCCCGCTGCGTCTTCGCAGCCGCGGTCGATGCAGACGCTGGAGATGGGGAGGCCCAGGAGCAGCTGCGCCGCCGCGCTGCGGCCCGGGCTTTCTTCAAAGATGTCCGTCGCGTCATGGATGGGATCTGCGAGGAGGACCGTCTCCAGCGCACCCTACCAGGCCGCAAACCGGTCGACTCTCTCATTGAGACGATGATGAACCCGCTCCTGCGTAGCCAGCAGAGGGCGCGCGCCATCACCACGGTCGTCCGCGACCTGGAGAAGGACCCCCGCGGCTTCACCATGGTGGACCTGTGTCCGACCATTGCCGAGGGCGTCGGCGTTATCACCTGCGGCATCGACCAGCACGAGCAGCAGACTGGCGGCGGTCGCCCGGACATCTGGCGCGGGAACGAGTCTGACCGCCGCGGCATTCAAAACCGCTCGGCGGGGCGACACTCGAGCGTTCCGCCGTTGCGCGATCGCGCGCGCCGGACTCGAGACCTCCTCCTCGCTGGAGGTTCGTCACGTGCCCTAGGCGGAGTGTTTTCCCGCCTAGGCCCACGCCGGGATGTCTCTCCCCCGAAGGCCGCGCCGGGATGCCCCGCCTTCTCCCGCGCTCTCCGTGAAGCGCCATGGCCGCCGAGGTTCAAGCCCGGGCCAATCGAGAAGTTCGACGGGAGCAAGAATCCCGAGGAGTTCCTCTCCATTTACACCACCGCCGTCCGAGCTATGGGAGGAGACGAAGCCGTCATGGTCAACTACTTCCCCACCGTGCTTGAGGGCATTGCCCGGACCTAGCTATTCAACCAGCGGCCTGGCTCTATCCGTAGCTGGTCCCAGCTGCAGGATGCCCTTTGCACCAGCTTCCAGGGGTGTTCCGCCCGCTCTGGGCGCCCCCAGGACCTCAAGCTCGTGGTGCAGCGAGACGATGAAAGTCTCCAGGACTTTGTGTGCCGGTTCGTCAGAGCCCGCAACACAATTCCCTGCATCTCGGACGAGGCCATCATCGTGGCCTTCAAGGATGGCATGAGGGACCGGCGCTACACCGAGGACCTCGAGCTCCACCCGGTCAACACCGCGAGCGAGCTCTTCCGCACCACGGCCCTTTACATCAACGCCTCTGAGGCGATTCAGCGCAAAAGGGGCCGCGCCAAGAAAAAGGCCAAGGTCGGCGACGGCCCGGCAAGACCGAGACGGACAAGAAGAAGAAGAAGCGGCAGGAGTAGCCTGCCAAGTTCATCGCCGCCGCCGAGCCCGACCAGCCCGAGTGCCCGCCGCCGCGGCGTCCTCCGCGGTCGTCCGCCCGCACAGCGTCGTCCCAGGCGGCAAACGCGGCGACCTCCCCAGGCTAGAGGCAGGCCCCGCGGCGGCCAGGGGCCTCCTCAGGGCCGGCCTCCCCGTCTGCAGCAACAAAACAGAGGTGAGGGCCCGTTCCATGACCCTAGTCTCTTCTGCCACCACCATCAGCGCCCCGGCCACGACCTGCGCAACTGCCGCACATGGGCCCGCCGGTTGGAGGACTTCTACGCTGGTCGCGGCCCCATGCTCGAGCTACCTGAGGGCCCGGCCGCAGTACCCACACCCCAGGGCGGCTAGGACCAGGGCTTCCCTGAGGCCTACAACTCCCGCCGCGAGCTAAAGGCCGCATCCCGCGAAGTCCTCCACATCTCCCGCGGTGAGCCCGCGACGGAATCCCTGCCTTGGTCCAGCCAGGCCATCACCTTTTCGGTGACAGACTGCCCGGCTGGGCTCTCCAAGCCGCAGCGTCTCCCGCTGGTCCCGTACCCCACCATCAGCAACACCCGAGTTGACCGCGTCCTCGTGGACAGTGGGAGCTCGCTGGATATCATCACGGCGCGCGTTCTGGGCCTCATGCAGGTCCCGCGAGCTAAGATCAAAGACATCACTGTCCCCTTCCACGGGATCGTCCCAGGGTCGTCCCTTCGCCCCGTCGGGCAAGTCGTGCTGCCCGTTACGTTTGGCTCCTCCGCCAACTTCCGGACAGAGTACATCACCTTCGAGGTGGTGCAAACCGAGCTCCCCTACAACGCCATCCTGGGGCGTCCCGCGCTCCAAATTCATGGCAGTCTCCCATCACGCCTACCGCTGCCTGAAGATGCCGGCGTCAAAGGGAGTCATCACTATCCGGGGCAACCACAAGACGGCTCTCGACTGTGACGAGACCGCGCTGGCCATGGTAGGCCAGCTCCCTACCCGTGGTCCCAGCGGCAAGGAGCGCTCCACAGCGCGCCCAAAGGTGGCACTGCAGCCATAGGAGCCCACCAAAACTGTCGTCCTCACGGAGTCAGACCCCTCCAAGGTGGTCCACGTGGGGACAACCCTCGAGTCTCAATAGGAACTCGAGCTCATTAATTTCCTCCGGGTTGACAAGGACACGTTTGCATGGGAACCGTCCGATATGCCCGGTGTTCGAAGGGAGGTGATCGAGCACAGGCTAGCTGTCCGGCCTGGCAAGAAACCGGTATGACAGTGTTAGAGGCGTGTTCTCGACTAGAAGGCCAAGATCATCCAAAACTAGCTCGGCAAGCTGCTTCGTGCGGGCTTCATCCGTGATGTTCAGCACTCCGATTGGCTTGCGAACCTAGTCGTCGTCCAGAAGAAAGGCGGCAAGTGGCGCATGTGTATTGACCACCACGACCTTAATTCCGCCAGCCCCAAGGACAACTTTCCCCTTCCACGCATAAATCAGCTAGTCGACGCTACGGCAGATTCAGCATTGATGAGTTTCCTGGATGCTTATTCCGGTTACCATCAGATCGCGTTGTGTAAAAAGGACGAAGAGAAAACCGCCTTTGTAACGCCTTTCGGCACATTTTGCTACACGACCATGTCTTTCGGTCTCAGAAATGCTGGCGCCACGTTCTAGCGTCTCATGCAAAAAAACCCTCCCTGATCAAATAGGGCGCAACGTAGAGGTCTACGTAGACGATATCGTAGACCACGTGTCCGACCTACGGGAAACCTTTGACAGCCTGAGACAGCACCAGGTCAAGTTAAACCTCGAGAAATGCGTCTGTGGCGTCAAGTCCGGCATGCTCCTAGGCTACGTGATCGGCGGGGCGATGTTGACACAAAAACGAGTGTTTCTGCGAACACACGTGCCGAAGCGTCAACTCTGGGGTTGTGCCGCAACGAGAGAAACCAAGCGTGCCAGTCAATTTGACCTGTGAATTGACAAGGAGGAAATTGTCAGTAATATCGCCCTAATCGGCTTTTGAAATAGCCAGATCGGGTTTTCTATAATCGGCTCTAATCTATCCGATTATAGGTTCTATCGGTTTAATATCCGATAGAACGAGTAAATTCAGAATAACAATTAAATTTGAATCCTATACTTCTTTTTGGTATTTTATTAGTATATTAGCTGTAAATCTTTACATCAATGCATCAGATTAAACCAAGAAATAGATCGAATAGATTGGTCAAGCCAAGACAGTATTCAAATCCAAATCTAGATATAAACCAATAAACCGATTCAAATATTTAGAGACTAACAAGGGTGGATGTAATGCTAATCGGCAAACGTTTATAGACGCAGATTCCTACCAAGGCATACACAAGATCGATTAAACGAGACAGTTGCATATATCGAGTGTTGGGAAAGCATGCAAAGCACTTGATGATCGGCATTACAGGGTAAACACATATTACGGATCGATTACATCGAGGCGAAGGCAATATCGAGAACACATCAAAGATCGGAACATCTCGAGACAGTCTGACATGCTTTGTATACATGAGATCGACATGATGCAGCCATACATACGAGTTACAGGAAAGAATCGATTATTTCATCGAGATAGCTCTACCTGCGAGTTGAAGCCTTTCGACGAGGTCGATCGGGTTCGAGGAAGTATTTTGTGTATTGTGTTGTAGATCCTCTCTATCGAGACTTAAAGGCCTATTTATAGTGTTACAAAGTCGATACCGATACGACCTATTTTGTTGCGCAGCGCTTCTGATCAAATCGTATTCTTTCCGAAGTCTTGCATCCATTGGCTTGTCTGATATAATCCTCTTTGCCGATAAAGCCCATTTCCGATTTGGCCCAATAATTCCAACATATTCGGCCTTTTTTGAACATCCGATTTTCTGCCAAATTTGGGTGTCAACATATGCCCCTAAGTTTGACAATGAATATTTCATTAGCCGAACTTCCAAGTAAAAATCGGATTTATCACGTCAGAACATTTCATATTTCTACCCGTAATTCCTTACTTTCAGCCCATTTGGAGAACACGTGTCAGCCCAGCAAACAACATGGGCCGAAACTGTAACGCCGAAAAGCATGGTAAAACCCTAGTTTTTACCACGGCTATAAATAGCGCACCATTCGCAGTCGTTTTCACAGTCCCCTCTTCGCTCACGTCTCTCGCATCGGAATTTCCGGAGCCCTCTGCAGTCAGCGCGCAGTCAATTACCCAATCGGCATCATGTCTCAGGTACTCTTCAAATGCTCAAATACTGAAGCTCTGTATTCCTTGGGACCGATAGGGGAAAGGGATCCATCAGACTTCATATACCATTCCGTAGGGAGACTTCCATTATTTGCCGATAAGCTTAGTGCCAATAGTTGGAAATCGGCTTTTAGATCCTGGCCCAGCCCGATCAAGGGATACAAGGATTGGCTCATTCGGGTCTACAACCAAAAACAAGAGCAATGGGATGAGCTAGGAATAACCGATGCCATTCTTCTTTCCCTATTTCCAGCACCAGCAGATGAACCGTTCATGGCCGCATCGGCTTATTTCTGGTGCGATACCGTGAATGCTTTTCTCTTTCCGACTGGACCGATCACCCCCACACTTCTGGACGTAGCCATGTTGACCGGACTCAGCCCCGATGGCGAAATGCTATCGGCTTTTGACCTGACTGCCACGTTGAAGTTGGTACCCGAGAAGAATTTCGGCTGGCAACGTTACATTAGCACTCACCAGAAAACCGATGAAGTCGATGACGAAGAGCACATTGCTTTCCTGAACATGTGGCTCGATCGGTTCTTCTTCTGCGGTCAATCACTTAGCCCGAGCAAGGTATACCAGGGGGTGGCCGAAGCATTGGCATCAGGCCAAAAACTAGCAATCGAAAAATATCTGCTTGGAGCCACCTACAGGATGATGCATAAGATTAGGGAAGGTCTCTGTTCACCAAAAGCCCAGTACTCCGTTGGCAATCTCGGCGGACCATTCTGGTTTATCGGGATATTCCTGAAACTCCACATATACAATTCCCTTGGCGAATTAGATTTCGGTCTGCAATTTCCAAATGAGCACGAAACCGATAGCAATGTCCGTCCATGCAGATCCTACGGCGAGATGATATCAGTCAACTGCAACCGCCGACTCCTCAATCAAGATGATCTTGCTAATTCTTTGGCTGCCCTTTACACAATGTCAGAATCAGAATACGGATTACAACAGTTTAATCCCTACACTGATCTTGATAGATATCCAATTCCTTCGTTTTTCCGATTGGAGAACACTTTGAAAGGAAAAGCCCTAGTAGCATACAAGGAATTTATTTCTCCAGGAATTTTCTTTGCCATTCTGAGCACAAGAACCCATATCAGAAAACCATCTTATGAATTCTACCACCCGGCCGTGGTTGCTCGGCAGTTCAACCTTGGGCAAGATATTCTCGATCTCTTCATTTACCGCCAACTGAATGCCAGAGAAGATTTGAGCCCTCAATCGGCTTATGGGGTTCTTTCAGCCGCCTACATTGACTTTGATTTGCCATCGGAATTTAGAATGTGGGCTGATACCTCACCAAAGTTTGATGACTGGTGGGAAGCTATCGCAAAAAATATTTATGCCACAGAAGGCGGAGCTTCAACCTTAATCGAACAAATCATTGGTCGAAAGAAATCCTGCAAGCCCAACTGGCCTAAGATCGCTGGCAAGACAGAGGCTCTATCGGAATCAGAAACCAGCAGCTCAAGTAACTCTGATTCTGATAGGCCTGATCGAGACAAGGAGGAAAACTCTTCAGAATCGGGACCTTCCTCATCAGATTTAGACAATGAAAGAACGGAATCCCAGATCCATGCATCGTCTTCTTGCAGCGAGGTTACTAATTTGTGTGCGTCTGCTAACTCTCACTGTTCTTTTCCGATTATTAACCCCTTGCTTATTTTCAGAGCGGCGACAAGCGTCCCAAGGCTAAGCTGATCGGGGAAGCGGCTGGTCAAATCCACTCCACGGCAAAGTCTGCATCAGCCTTTGCGCAAGGCTCCTCTCAACAGTCCAAGAAGAGAGGTATAATCGGTTTATGATATATACCTGTAAAACACCCGATTTCTAATTCATCTTTATTCCACAGGGAAACCCGATGGTGAAACCGGCCTCAGGAAGAAATTGGCCGGTAAAAAGCCGAGGCTTCCAAAGGTGCGTACTCCTGATAGCACCGAATCTATCTGTGACACAGTAAGCCCTCAATCTTGCAAGGTCTCGAAACTTCTCATCGGCACCCTTCAGTCATTATAATTTGGTTTTCAGGATACTTCCCCCATCTCCAAGAAGAAGGACAGCACTCCTGCTCCTCCTCCAGCGTCGCAAACGCCACCGGCCTTCAACCCCCAAGACGTAATCAGCATTCCCACTTATCTCCTGAAATTCTTTCAATTGCTGATTTTGTCATAACTTCAATTTTTTTTCTTCTCTTCAGTATATGTTCCAACCTCGTAGCCCAGTGTGAGTAACTGTGGCCTCTACGCAGGTTATAACTTACGACGGCCAGAAAACCGATGAGCTCAACTTCGACCCATCCAACATGGACTGGCTCGACGATGAGCTAGATTTTCTATCTTCGCCAATAAGGCCGTCGTCCCCTCCAGCCATCGTCACGGATTCGCCTGTCGCACCTCCAGCCAAGAAGAATCGGTTTTCTCCCGACACTCTCACCAAGCTCAAGCAAATGTGGGAGTTGTTCGGCGACGAATCGGCTTTCCTGGCTAATACTCTGGTCATAAGGGAGATAGCCGATTCTATCAAGGAAATCCTCCTAGAGCAAGTGGTTTTGGCCATCGAAAAAGTACTGCCCCTGGCCAACAAGAAAGCCGACTTCGATGCTGCACTCGACCGGCTCCATCAAAGGGAAGCACTGAAGGACGCGGAGGCGGAATTGAAAGGGCTGATCCAGGACGCCAACGCGCAGAATGATAAACTCCAGCAGCTGAAACTCAAGGCGGAATCGGCAAAAAACGCCGCTTCCAAAGCAGTTTCACGGGTCAAGTCCCTGGAGCTAGAATTGGAAAAAGCAAGGAAAGCCGAAGCCGATACTCGTTCAGGCTTCGAAGAAACCAAATCAGCTGCTAAAGAGCAATACAGTGTCGTCAAGGCCTGCGGCTTGGCCGTGCTAGACGCAAAGAAGAAGATTCCGATAATTCCCGGATCAGTCTAGGAAGATATAGAGATCATCAACCAGATCTGGAACACGATGTCCAGCTCCGCCGCCGCCATTTATGAATTTTGTGAATAATCGGCCTGCGAGCCAAACTTTAAACTGCTATGTGTAAATTGGTTTTTTGCCGATCGTAAAACAATGTTTTATCTTGCCCCTCGGGCGAAAACGTTTAAGGCCTTCGTGCCTTTGTAACAACTTTTATTCACGCAATCGCTTTTATTATTTGTCTATAGGCAACTTCATGGAATCGGCTTTGCTTAACAGCAGTGAGCAAAATTGCATAGTAACTAGAACTGTAGGCGATTCACTGAGAATCGGCTTCCGCTCAACAGCGATTATTGAGAAACTATCACCCACGCGCCAAGTATGAAACGACTTTTTGAACTATAGGCGATTCACAGAATCGGCTTTTACAAATCTTCTCACAAGCTCCAACCCAGACGCTAGGATAATACTTTTTCAAATACTTGCGTCAATTGCCTTACCGAAAACTTCCCCATCAAGTGTCTCCAAGATATATGCATTACCAGGAATAATCCGATTGACTTTAAATGGTCCTTCCCAATTCGGAGACCATTTCCCGAACTTAGGATCCTTAGATCCAATCGGTAAAAATGTCTTCCATACGAGCTCTCCTTCCTCAAAAGTTTTCGGCACAACTTTCTTGTTATAATGTCTGGCAACTCTTTACTTATCACGCTCAATATGTTCCAGAGCTTTCAACCGAACTGCCACCATGTCATCCAGCTTATCCATCATCAACCTACTGTAATCATCGGCTTTTACGTTATTTTGTTCTTCCATCCTTGTAGACCCGATGATCGCTTCGACTGGCAGAACAGCCTCTTGACCGTAAACCAGCTCAAACGGCGACACCTTCGTATCTCCATGCTTAGCAATCCGATACGCCCATAGCGCATCCGCCAGAGTATTATGCCAACCCCGCGGCCTTTCATTGATTTTTCGCTTGATCAGCTTTATAGCACTCTTGTTTGAAGATTCTGCTTGGCCGTTGGCTTGAGCATAATAGGGCGATGAATTAATTGTCGTGATCCCCAAGCTTTGAGCGTAATCTTGAAACGCTTCTGACATAAATACCGATCCTTGGTCAGTAGTGATCGTTTGAGGAATACCGAATCGGTAAATTATGTGCATTTTGACGAAATTGATTGCTTTCGTAGCTGTAACTTTCTTCAGAGGCACAGCTTCAACCCACTTAGTGAAATAATCCGTTGCTACTAAAATATACCGATGCCCCTTAGACGAGGATGGAAATATTTCCCCAATCATATCAATCCCTCATCCTCTGAAAGGCCACGGTTTCACAATCGGATGTAAAATAGATGCAGGCGCATGTTGGATATTTTCAAATTTTTGACAGTCTCTGCAACCTTTATAGTATTTGAAGCAATCGTCCACCATTGTTGGCCAAAAATACCCTACACGCTTCAACATCCATCTCATCTTATAGGCCGATTGATGAGTTCCACACAAACCTTCATGCACTTCTCCGATTGCAACTTTAGCTTCTTCTTCATTCAAGCACTTAAGCAGTAAACCATCAAAACTCCGATAGTACAGCTTATCAGAGATTAATACATACCTCTGAGCCTTCCTTTTAAGCTTCCTATCGGTTTTCCCTTGTGGATTTTTAAGATAACCGATAATCTCCGCCTGCCAGCCAATCGGGACCGGGCATGAAATCGGAATAATTTCTAATTCCATGATCGGCAATTTATAACCTGATGCTTCCTGAGCTAAGTCATTGGCCTCACAATTTTGTTCCCTCGGGATATGATGAATCGTAAATATACTGAAATATTTAGCCAAATCAGAAGCTCTTTCCAGATATTCCCGAAGCAGATCACTGTGACAATCATACTTACTGATCATCTCATACACCACCAATTGCGAATCTCCGAATACTTCCACGGCGATAGCACCAGCTTGAATTAACCACTCCAATCCCTGGATCAAAGCTTCATATTCCACTTGATTGTTGGTTAACCCGAAATCTATTGTCACGCTGAATCGGTAAGGAACACCACCAGGAGAGACAATAAAAATACCGATTCCACATCTCTTCTCGCAAACCGATCCATCAAAGAACATTACCCATGGCAAAAGAGTTGCAATATTAACGTCTTGATGATGCGTGATGAAATCGGCTAAAACTTGCCCTTTGACGGCTTTCGGCGACTCATATGTCAAGTCAAACTCGATGAGAGTATATGCCCACTTCCCGAGACGCCCTTTGATTATTGGGGCATTAAGCATGTATTTGACCACATCGGTTTGACATACTACTTTGCATTCAGCACCCAACAGATAATGCCGCAATTTAGTACACGCAAAGTATAGACAAAGGCAATACCTTTCCACCGCCGTGTATCGGGTTTCTGGGTCCAATAGCTTCCTGCTAAGGTAAAAGACGGCATGTTCCTTCCCATCGACTTCTTGGACCAGGACTGCCCCTATAGTTTTATCCGATACCGACAGATACAATTTAAACGGCAAACCTTCTTTCGGAGCAACCAGAACAGGTGGGTTAACCAGATACTCTTTAATATCATCAAACGCCCTTTGCTGTTCTTGGCCCCAAACAAACTTATCGGCATTTTTCAGCTTAAGCAACGGGGAAAACGGGATAATCCTCTCAGATAAATTCGAGATAAACCTTCTCAAATAATTAATTTTGCCGATAAGCTCTTGTAGACGAACCTTTGAATCTGGAGGCCTTGTACTCAGGATCGCCTTCACTCTGTCGGGATGAACTTCTATTCCTCTCTGATGCACCATAAAACCCAAGAATTTGCCGGCTGATACTCCGAAAGCACACTTCTTTGGATTCATTCTCATACCATATTTTCGAAACCGATCCAACACGGTCACAATATCAGTCAAGTGTTGCTCTTCCTCTTGGGATTTAATTACCACGTCGTCAATGTAGATTTCAACCAATTTACTGATTAGATCGTGGCAGATTAAGTTCATCCCTCTCTGATAAGTAGCTCCAGCGCTGATCAGCCCGAAAGTCATGACAACCCACTCAAACAAGCCGATAGATCCAGGACACCTAAACGCAGTCTTGTTGACATCTTCTTCAGCCATAAAGATCTGATTGTAACCAGCATTGCCATCCAAAAAGCTAATAATCTGATTGCCCGAAGCAGCATCAATCAGACGATCGGCAATCGGCATCGGATATTCATCTTTATATGTTGCTTTGTTCAAGTCCCTAAAATCGATGCATACCCGAATTTTATCAGAATCTTTCTTACCAACAGGCACTATATTAGAAATCCAATCGGCATACTTGCACGGCCGAATGAACTTCGCATCTAACAATCTCTGGATTTCAGCCTTCACTTGATCGTAAATTTTCTAATTGATCCTTCTTGGCGATTGCTTTACTGGCCGAAACCCAGGCTTCATCTTAATCTTGTGCTCAACTATGGATCGGTCCAGACCTGGTATTTCATGATATTCCCAAGCGAAACAATCAACCCGATCCTTAAGTATCTGGATAAGCCGATCCTTATATTCCCGCGGCAACTTTTTACTGATGTAAGTGGGCCTCTCTTTACCATCGGTTCCAATATCGACAATTTCAAGCTCATCAGCCGATATAAAACCCTAGCCCATCTTATACTCAATGCCCTCTAGAGCCGCGGTTCCCATAAAAAACCCTCACATCCTTGGGTTATCGATTGTCCTTCCAGAGTCGTTGGTTTGAACCCCAATTTACTAACACTGAGGAAATCGCAATCTTCTAGGGGTTTTCCCGATAGTGCCTCTAGATTATGATGTATATCGGCACAATCGGTTTCAGCGGTTAGAGATTCTCCTCTTACCACCTCTATTTGATTGCCAATCCATTGAATTAGAATTTGATGCAACGTCGATGGAATGCAGCAATTGGCGTGTATCCAATCTCTCCCCAACAGCACATTGTAGCTTCCTTTCCCTTCAATTACGAAGAACGTTGTCGGGATTGTCTTGCTCCCTATAGTAAGCTCCACGACCAAAACTCCCTTCGCTTCAGTCGGATTTCCATTGAAGTCACTCAAAACCATGTTGGTCTTGACCAAATCTTCTGTAGATTTTTCGATTTTGCGGCAGACAGAGTATGGCATCAGATTTACAGTCGCTCCACTATCCACCATCATTCTAGAAATCGGTTTGCCATTCATATACCCCATGATAAACAATGGCTTAAGATGCAATCGGGAATTTTCTGGCTTCTTAAACACTGCATCTTCAGCTCCGACTATTAGCTCTGCAGCAGCCTCCTCATAATCATTCATGAATTCCCACGGTAGTACGCAGACCATATTAGTGGCGATCGATACCTCATCGGCATCCTTTTCAATAATGACAGCTGATCGCAGCTTGGGCCTCCATTCTTGCTTGCCCCTTGCCGGCTTCATCGGCTTTACCTGCTCCAAAAGAGCATCTCTGAACCTTTCGGCCTCGGCTTCTTTAGCTTCAGCGTGCCTCATACGCTGTAAGCGCCGCTTCTGGGACTTGGTGATTCCACTCGGGCACCACTGAGGCAATGGCACTTTGGGAGGCCGATGTACTTCAGTAGTTTTATTCACCGCAACTTTATCAGCTTCGTTATCGGGAAATGTTAGCCGATCTTTTACCGATGTTCTCTTTGGAGGAATAAAAGCGTGATTCATCGGGCAACTCTCCAGAGTGGGCAACGACATCCTCTCTTCCCAACAAGATGCGGAAAAGGGACATTCCGGTGCTCCATCTCCCAAATTTTGATTATTCGAACGCTTTCACGGCTTCGAAATATCCGATTTAAAGTTCTTGCGAGGCGTCTCCCTGGCCATCCGGTCGTATTTCTCCAACAGCTGGTCGAAGGTCGGCTTCAACCCGATAGCACGAATCGGGTTACGATCATGTCCGCGAACTACCTCGCGCCATTCACCGGTCCTTTTGGCACCTCGCCGTCCTGAAGATCGGAAACGTAATTCCGGCTTCTCCTCCACCACGATCCTTTTAAATCCGACGAGTACCTTAAGCCGATTGGAGCTTTCGGGCTCATCGGCTTTTCGCTTAGCGTCGACCATCCCAACAAAACCGACAGGGAAAGGCTCCGTGTCGATCTGGGAGTTCTTGCTTTGATAGCGAAGTTGGCCACTTTCAATCGCCTTCTGTACTATTTGCTTAAACACATTGCATTCGTTAGTGGCGTGTGAGTAGGAGTTGTGCCACTTGCAGTACTTTCGCTTCTTCAGCTCTCCCAGGGGAGGAATTACGTGACCTTGCTTTAGCCGAATCTGCTTCTCCTGCAATAGATGATCGAAAATTCGATCACATTTGGACGTATCGAAAGAATACTTGCTCTTCTCAGCACCTTTCGGCTTTATCCATCCGAGTTCAAATTCCTTCTTGTTATTTACCCATTCAGCCACATAGGCACCCATATCTTCGTCATTGGAGTCATCAGATTCTTCATCTTCATCGGCATCGATCATATTGATCGCCTTCTCTTTCCTTTTGTTACTGTTATTATTCCGATACTCCCTTTGCGCAGGGTAAGAGTTGTCAGAAAATCAGCTCTCGTAGAGCGCGATTTTGTGTGCCAGATGAGATATATCAGCAAACTCTTGGTTGCCCACCTTCTTTTGGTTGACGAACAATGAGACCCTTAAAAGCCAATTACGCCAATTCGTTTATGCGGCGAGAGAAAGGCTATAGCATCGGTTTCTCACCTCCCTGAACCGACGCAGGTATTCATTCACTGATTCACCAAATTTCTGCTTAATCATCATGATGTCAGTGATCCTTGCTTCATTCTCTCTAGAATAGAAATACTCGTGAAACTTTTTTTCCAAATCTGGCCATGAAGCGACGCTGTTCGGAGGGAGCGATGTGAACCAATTGAAAGCCGATCTCGATAGCGACAGTGGGAACAATCGGCATTTGAGAGTGTCCTTGGATGCAGCCTCACCACACAAGGCAAGGAATCTAGCTATATGCTCACGTGTAGAGGTGGCGTCGCTCCCGCTGAATTTGGCATTAGCGAAATCGGGAACTCGATACTTGTGGGGATATTCCGTCTCATTGAAAGCCGATGGGTACGGCATAGTATAGTGAGGCTCAATCTTAGGGGTGTTGAACCCGCACTGTTTCATCATGTTATAGACCAGGTTCTTCGTCATCTCTTCTATGTTTTCATTTATTCCACGATTCATCGGCTGATAGATCGGATCCGGGATGGGGACCACCGCCTGATGATTGGGTACTGTCTGAATCGGAGTTGGATTAACAACCAGCGGCGGACCCAATTGGGAAGACCCAGCGTTTGATGCCCCTGGCTGAGCATAAGCTGGATATTGGCCCCCTGGATACACCCCTTGAGTTATATTCTGATTCATCTGTTGGGCTTGGCCAGTCATCATGTTATGAAACGCGGCGTTTGCCCCTTCCTAGACGATTCGCCCTAAAACCGACGACTGATCAAGCATCGATCGGTAAACAGAGCTGTTGATTTGATCCCTGATAACTTCAGAAAAATCGCCCGTTAGTAACGGATCGCCGATGGAAGTCTTTGTAACTTGGCCACTGCGCGTCTTCCGATATCTAGTAAGCATTCTCTTCTTGTTTTCTTCGTGAATCTCCGCGAGCCTATCTTCGACTTCTTTCTTTTGATCCGGGCTCAATTCATCGAACGTCACCGCCTCAGTGGCGTGGTTGAGCGCCTCTAGGACCGCTTCGGTATCGGTGCGCGTCATCTCGTCGGTTTTGATCTTTGGTCCCACCGAGCGTGCCAATTTGTTGACGCGGAAAAGTGGTTTCCCGGCACCAACTACCGCCGAACAACAGGGGATCGGGCTTTCCGAGGACGTGCCAACCGATTTGGCCTTTTGCAATCGGCAAGGTTTCCGATAGGCAAGATACCGGTGAAGCAATGACGATTTACCGATAGCTTGGAGATAAACCGCTTATCGGCTTAACGAGGAGACGTCGAGCCGATAGAGCAGACAAGCCGCTGGTGAGGCGATGAGCGCTTTACCGATAGCTTGGATAATAATCCGATGATCGGCTTAACGATGGAACGTCGAGCCGATAGAACGGGATGGAACCTAACACCTCCGGCGGACGGCGATGCGCAGCAATGCCGCCGAGAGATAGTATTCCGGGCGAAACCTAACTCCTCCTGGCGGACGGCGATGCGCAGCAATGCCACCGGGAGATAGTATTTCGATGCCGACGGCGAGGAGATCGGACTGAACCGAGACAGTCCCTACCGATGGAGTCGACGGCGAGGAGATCGAACTTAATCGAGACAGTAGACGCCGGCGTGTACTTTGAATACCGATACGAGAGGATCGATCGGATTCATAGCACAAGGGTAAAAGGTAGACGAAATAGTAGATGTATTATTGATTGATTGAAGATCCTGCATGGCAGCCCTTATTTATACTAAAGACGCACCAGCTTATCCGGTAACTTGACTTGGACTCTATCTCTTCGTTACCTAAAATAACTAACCAACTCTATCTCTTAGTTACCTAAAATAACCGACTAAACTTGGCGTGCAAGACACGGATACAAATTAACTCAAATAATCCTAATAACGTAATAAAAACTGACTACTAAGAACCAGCCGATGTGAAGCCAATTTGTTGATCTTGATTTAAACTCCAAATCTCTCTCCCTTGATCTCCACGTGCATAACAGCCACGCACAGCTTTGGCTGGCCTTCCATCTTGACACGTGATAAACACTAATCCTCTTCCATGACTGCCAATTATTACCTTATATAAATTAGCCATGAATAACATGTTCAGCTAATAAACATCCTCACGTGCATGAATAGAATATGAGCCGATCTTTCCATATGTGTACGTATAGATGCCGACTTAATCAACCGGCCACCAAGCAGTGTCTTCCACGTACACATCCATGCACATATTAAGCCGATTAATTTATAACCAATCAGCATAAGCTGTTGAATATATCGCTTGCGCCCTTGAGATGAGCTGAGTCTATTAACCCACGTATAGAAGCCGATTGTAGCATATCCATGCTTGATCATAGGTATCATATATCTCTATATGCATGCATAAAAGCCGATTATGATCTTTTCCAAATATTAGCTGATCAACCAATAATGATGCCTGAGTATATGCCGATCTAGCTTCTTTTTTGGCCGAATATGCTATTTTTCACCCTCTTTTGGCTACTAAAATAACCGTATTTTTGTGCCAAATTTGGGTGTCAACATAGGCCCCCGATTTTTGGGATATGAGACTCATGTCTCGAAAATCTTGAATTATCAGCCATCAGTTTTAGAAACTCACTTAGCCGATGCATCGTCTTTCAGCTTTTCTTGAGCCTTTATTCTTTGCAATCTTCTCTTCTGAGATTTTGTCAGACCCGTAGGACACCAGCGAGGATTAGGTTTCATCGGCTTACTCTTATTTATCAATTTAAGTGATCTATCATTAGCCGATGAAGCTTTTACTGTATGCCACTTGCCGATTTTCGGATATCCCTCGGCATTCGTAATTTCTGGGCTTGAATCATGTGTGACTTCTATTTGTTTTCGGCCAACTAAAACTTTTAAGTATGGCCTTTCTTCAATTTCAGCATGATCATTAGCTTGAGATCGGCTTTTGCTCGAGCCCCCAGAGCAATCGATATTCTTACTTGAGCAAGTATCCATCACAGTAATCGGCATATTTCCCGATCCTGATTTTGATATTTCCTTGCAACCCTCTTGTCCAGTTGGCTCGTCATCTTTTTTACGCGCTTCGCATTGCTCTTGATTTCTCAAACGTTGTCGACGACGCTTTTGTGTCTTGCTCAATCCTGCTGGGCACCATCGTGGTTTAGCTTTTATGAAATTGGTGTTTACCTCTCCGACGTGATGAGTATGTTGCCCTTCTTTTGATGTATACATCGGCATAATATAAATTTTATTTGCCGATGCGTTTTGTTGAGACCTTGAACAAGCACTTTGACGAGGATGGAGGTGAGACATCGGACAATCATAAATTGTTAGAAGCCTCAGATGTCATTCCCAGCAAAATTGGAAAAAAGGACACTCCCAATGAGCCCTTTCTTCATCCTCATATCGGCATCTATTAGCTTGATTTTTCTGATGCGCTTTCTTATATTGCCTTTTTTGCCTGACATGAGGTGATGTTTCCTTATCAGCTAGTTTAGAAACCGATTGTTCGACTGTTTTAGAGCTTTCTTGCAACTCTTCTTCTGATCTAGCAGCCGATTGCTCTTGTCCCTGGCTATTATCGGTTCTTTGTGCTGAAATATCAGAAATAACCGAAGTTGGAGCCAATGAATCGCTAGAATATACCTCATTATCGGTATTTTCACTATCGAATTCACTCTGACAGTCATAAAATATGTCTTTTTCATCGAAATTTGCATCCTCATCGCCCCGTAATGTAGTATTGTAGCAACGATCTTCATCAATTTCGATCGACTTTTCACACGTATTCGTAAGCATGTATTCTTGTTGAAACGCTTCTTCGAACTTTTTGGACGAATCATTTAGCCCCCGAGGCGAAATAGCAATGCTTTCCGATAAGCTAGATACCGATTGCAGTCCCCGAGGCGAAATAACAACGGTTTCCGATGAACAAAATACCGATGGATCTTCGATCTTGCTCAACACAGCACCGGACAGATTGCAATCATTACCTCGTTTTGAAGATTCCTGCTGATCCGTGAGGCTTTTCCATGTGAAACCAGATCCATCGGAAAGCTCTCGTCGTCCTATTGTTCGTAGTGTACCCGAACGTCCAAAACGGACTTCGGATGACTCCGTTTCGGCTGTTTGAAGTTGGGCTGTATTGGAAGTCCGAACCGAACTCGAGACGGAATCGGCTTCCCGTTCAAGCTGATTTTGATGCAACGAAACCTTCGGGGACTCAACAACGGCTTTTTGATTTGCTGATGATGAAGACTTGGACGATTCGGTCTGAACAATCATCTTCGGCGAAGACGTAATTGAGGACGCCGAGTTTACCAATGATGTTGAGGCAGTGGGAGAAGTCGGCCTTGTCGTCGATATTTCAGACGTTTCTCTTGACGGATGATAATCTGATTTTGTCACAGATGCTTGTGGCGATGTAACCGGCTTAACTTCGAATTCTTGTGGTAATAACGCCGATTTAGTAAAAACAAATTCCGCCATCGGCTCTTCCATAGAAAAATCTGATATTGATGATAACTGTGTCATCGGTTTTTCCGGTGAAGGAACCGAAAAATCCGATTTATACGCTGTTGGTGTATATGTATCAAATATCAATCTTGTCGGCAAATAAACCGATGAGGCAAACTTTGACGTTGACCATGGCGTTGAATAATCCAGTGAAGCCGAATAATAATCCGATGAGGTCGAATTTGATATCGACCATGGGGACTGTGGTTTTGGTGGTTTTGCTGCCCACTTCCAATTTCCATACATGATTGGCAGATCAAACGATATGGGTCCCACCGAGCGTGCCAAAAAGTATGTTGACACAAAAACGAGTGTTTCTGCGAACACACGTGCCGAAGCGTCAACTCTGGGGTTGTGCCGCAACGAGAGAAACCAAGCGTGCCAGTCAATTTGACCTGTGAATTGACAAGGAGGAAATTGTCAGTAATATCACACTAATCGGCTTTTGAAATAGCCAGATCGGGTTTTCTATAATCGGCTCTAATCTATCCGATTATAGGTTCTATCGGTTTAATATCCGATAGAGCGAGTAAATTCAGAATAACAATTAAATTCGAATCCTATACTTCTTTTTGGTATTTTATTAGTATATTAGCTGTAAATCTTTGCATCAGATTAAACCAAGAAACAGATCGAATAGATTGGTCAAGCCAAGACAGTATTCAAATCCAAATCTAGATATAAACCAATAAACCGATTCAAATATTTAGAGACTAACAAGGGTGGATGTAATGCTAATCGGCAAACGTTTATAGACGCAGATTCCTACCAAGGCATACACAAGATCGATTAAACGAGACAGTTGCATATATCGAGTGTTGGGAAAGCATGCAAAGCACTTGATGATCGGCATTACAGGGTAAACACATATTACAGATCGATTACATCGAGATAGTGCAATATGCGAGAACACATCAAAGATCGGAACATCTCGAGACAGTCTGACATGCTTTGTATACATGAGATCGACATGATGCAGCCATGCATACGAGTTACAGGAAAGAATCGATTATTTCATCGAGATAGCTCTACCTGCGAGTTGAAGCCTTTCGACGAGGTCGATCGGGTTCGAGGAAGTATTTTGTGTATTGTGTTGTACATCCTCTCTATCGAGACTTAAAGGCCTATTTATAGTGTTACAAAGTCGATACCGATACGACCTATTTTATTACGCAGCGCTTCTGATCAAATCGTATTCTTTCCGAAGTCTTGCATCCATCGGCTTGTCTGATATAATCCTCTTTGCAGATAAAGCCCATTTCCGATTTGGCCTAATAATTCCAACATATTCGGCCTTTTTTGAACATTCGATTTTCTGCCAAATTTGGGTGTCAACATATGCCCCTAAGTTTGACAATGAATATTTCATTAGCCGAACTTCCAAGTAAAAATCGGATTTATCACGTCAGAACATTTCATATTTCTACCCGTAATTCCTCACTTTCAGCCCATTTGGAGAACACGTGTCAGCCCAGCAAACAACATGGGCCGAAACTGTAACGCCGAAAAGCGCAGTAAAACCCTAGTTTTTACCACGGCTATAAATAGCGCACCATTCGCCGTCGTTTTCACAGTCCCCTCTTCACGGCTATAAAAACGTACTTGTTCGTAGCCATCGACACCTTCACCAAGTGGATTGAGGCCGAGCCGGTCTCCAATATCACTGCAATAGCCGCGGTACGTTTTTTCCGGAGCATCGTTGCAAGATTTGGAGTGCCCAGCAGGATCATCGCTGACAATGGCACCCAATTCACAAGCTGGGAGTTCAACGATTATTGTGATGAAATTGGCATGAAGCTCGCCCTGGCCTCTGTTGCCCACCCACAGAGCAACGGAGCAGCTGAACGAGCTAACGGACAGCTAGTCCAAGGCATCAAAAAGCGGGTCTACGACGCCCTCAAGGCTAAACACCAAGGTTGGGTCGACGCGCTACCGTCAGTCCTCTGGGCAGTCCGGACAACGGCCAGCGGGGCTACAGGAGAAACTCCTTTCCGACTCATCTATGGCTCGGAAGCCATCCTCCCAACAGAAATGAGACTAGGATCCGATCGCGTTGACTTTGCCAGTTTCTTTGTCAACGACGAGAAGCGGAAGCTTGACCTCGATCTACTTGAGGCGCGCCGTGAGCAATCCCTACTCCGGGCTACGGCCTACCAGCAGTCCCTGCGTCGCTAGGCAGCACGAAACGTACATACAAGGACCCTGCAAGTAGGAGACCTGGTTGAACGTCGAATTCAGAACCTCGCGGGCTCCAACAAGCTCAGCCCTAAGTGGGAGGGACCGTACAAAGTAGTCAGCGCGGCACGTACGTGCTTAGTACGCCTTGCTGACAAGGATAGGAACGAGCTCCCTAGCTCATGGAACATCTCTCTTCTACGACGTTTCTATGCTTAATCAAGTCGTAAGTTTCATTCATTTCAAGTTCATTTCAATTCAAAAAAAAACCTTCCCCTAACCACGAGTCACGCTGGACTCAGTCTTGACCATCTCAAACTAGCCCGTGGCCAAAATCCGACAGCTAAGGATAAAGCACTCCGGAACCCTTCCACGACAGGATAAGTCGACATCTCGCACCCTAGTGAGTTTCCGCGCAGTGTGGAATTCCCGCGGCCTAAGGTACAATAAGCCCACGTCAGGTACGTTTGAATGGCTAACTGGGCCTCGCAGCGCTCGGGGGCTGAGGAATTTTGGGCCCAGATTTTTCCTAAGTCCTTAGCTTCGCCAAGCCGCGCATGCCATGCCTAATGAAGCTTCGAAATGGGGTTTTCGCGAATTTTTTCTAAGTCCTTAACTTCGCAAAGCCCGCACTGTTACGCGGCCTAACGAAGCTCGGGGGCTAGGAGTTCGCGTGAATTTTTCTAAGTCACTCTAGTCTCTAGACCACGTCTAACTCCAGATCGCATTTGGACTTGGCCACGGCCCGGGGGCTGGATGATTAGGCGCACCAAAAACAACCTTTCAAAGCGATTCGTTTGCCCAAATTTCCAAAGTTCTCCTCAGAACTTCGTTACTGTTCATCTAGTTCCCCTGTTTTTGCATTACAGATTCGCAAATTCGCACAGGATAGAAGAATGGACAAGCCAAAAGAGACGGATTCATTAAAGAAACAGCATTTCACATAGAAGATCTTACAGGACTGGGATTTTACAAGCAAAAGGAGGCCTCGCCATCCCGGACTACCGCAAAAGGGGCGCCGCACTACTATAGCTACGGCAGCGCCCAAATCCTATAACTACTCCGCTGCTCCTACCGGCGACGCGGACGACGAGCCGGCGGAGCTGCGGACTCCGCCGCCGCCGACGACGACGACGACGACAGCGGGCCCGACACGGGCATAGACGGCCCCGACGTGCTCGGATGGCGCCTCCGCGGGTTAAGGATGGGGTCGCCCATGAACACCCACCGCTCCGCGTCAGGAGCCTCCGCTGGCGCAGCCTCTTCCGCCGCGGGCTCCGATGGAGCCTCCTCCTCCGCCGCGGCCACCGGTGCAGCCTCCTCCTCCGCTGCAGCCACCGGCGCGGCCTCTTCCTTTACCGCGACTCCGCGAGCGCGGCGGTGTACACCGCGTCAGCCGCGACTTGCGCCGCCGCCGAGTGCTCCTCCGCGTCCTCCGCGGCGAATGTGGCGGCGAGCGCCCTAACCGCCTCCTCGTCAACGTGGATCTGGGCAAACACCGCTAGGTCGGCTGCCTGGGCCGCGACGACTGGCCCCGGCCAGTCCGCCTCTGCCGCTCCGGGCTGGATCGGCGGCAGTGGAGGCAGCGGAGGCAGATCCTCCATCGCCGCCAACAACCAAGCGAACATAGAATCGTCGCTGGCGCTGGAACCGGAAGACATCTCTTTCCCCTTCTCTGTTTTCTCCTCCTACGGCTAAGGACTTCGCGTTTTTCGGCCTAAGGCTTGAGAGAGCTGGGATGGGAAGCAGCACGGCACGCCGTGCCTCGCTTTTTATAGGCCGGCGGCTGTGCAACGTCCTATCGTGCAGCGGGCTACCCAAAGTGCCGCTGCGCGCGAAGGGGCGAGCAATTAAAACGCACTACGCGAGCTGAAGAGACGCGCGCACGCACCGTCTCACGGAATACCAACCGCACCGATCGCCGCACGACGCGTGCCTCGGTCCCGCTGTCAGTGGCAAAGGAAAAATTACCGCGTGTCAAAGACCACTGCGCAGGTGTGACCCACTGGTATGAACGAGGACTCAGCGGTGTATCCGCGTTCTAACGCGTGGCTTAGGCCGGGTACGCGAATCGGTGCGGGTGGTTTCGCTTCCGCATCTGTGCCTGGCAAACGTGCCCCTGCTGTCAGCGGAACACTGTGCCACGCTGCAGAGCCCACAGTGCGCGCGATTTGACGGGACAAACAAAAGAAAACGTGGCTAAGCCCTTTGGCCACCATACATTACGCGATATTTATCCGTTAAACGGGCGTTCGAAAGAAAATATACACAATATTCATAGCACAGAGTGCGGGACAAGGCAGACCGGGTGAAACTACGACTCGCGCTGAAACTTGAGTTTTTCTAGCTCGGTCTCTAAGTCCCAGATTTGCCTTCGCGCCTGAAGCAGCTCGATGACTTGCGCCTCCTTGTCGTTCCGTTCCCGGCGCAGTTTTGCCCGGGCTTCGATGAGCTCCTGCTCTTGTTTCCTGAGCGATTCTTCCGTGGCTTTGGACTTCGTCCCGGCTTCCCGAAGCGCCGCGATCTCCGCCGCGAGCTCGTCGCGGGTTTCCTCAAGCCCCCGTACGGTAGAGTTGCGCTCAGCCAGAGCGGCCTCCAACTCTTTGAAAACCATTTCCCTACGGCTGTATTCTTCGTCGAAGAGAATCCAGGCCCGGTCTGCGTCCTCGCGAGCTGCCTGGGCTCGATTCGCTGCAGCTGCCTCTGCCCCTTGGGCCTGGGCGAGTCTCGCCACGGCCTCCCGCTCCTTCCGTTGTGCAGACTGGAGCGCGGCCTCTAGCTCGGCGACGCGGGCAGTGTGGCGAACTTCGTTTTCAACGGCCGTCTTGACTGCGTGCTCCGTCTCAGCCCGAGCTTGCGCGAGCTCAGCAGAGAGGCGCTCAACGCTCGCCGCGTCGTCAGCGGACCGTTTGTTCGCCGCTTCCATCAGCGAAGATGTGCCGGCGATCAAGCCGTAGAACTGAAACAAAGGAATACGTGTCAAACCACGGAAAAGTTAACGCCTAAGCATAATACGCGCCTCCCAGGATATTACCTTCTTGTTGAAAGAAAGCATCTTCTTCAACCTCTCTCCAACGGCGCTGCCGACGGTTCGGTCGAGCCCGTGGATGTGCGCCTCATGGTACGGCAGGGACAGACAACCTATAGAGGCCTGACTGCTCTCCTCCAGCGACACGGAGCGTGACGACGATAGTGGCGCTGCCGAGAGCGGGGCTGTCGTTCCGACTGCGGCCGCTCGCCTCTCGGCATCCTTCACCTTGGCTACGAGCTCGGCCTCCGTCGCCCTCTCCTGCGTCGCCGTCAGCTTGGCTTCGCAAAGTTCAACCTGGGCCGATGCCAGCAGGGCCTTCAGTTTGTTCGCCCTCTGCCTGGCAGCCGTAAGCTCGGCCTCGCTCCTATCCGCCGCCACTAAAAGAGCGCAGACCTTTTCCCCATCGACTTGGGCCTTCAGCGCCGCCTTAGCTGCTGCCAAGGATTCCTCGAGGCTTGCCCTCTCCCGGGCTACTTGCTCCGCGATGTCCTGATATCGCTCGAGCTCGCCGAGGAGTTGGGCGACCTCTTACGCAAGCCTCCGCCTTTCTAGCGACGGCTCAGCCCGTTCTGCAGCCCGCTGAGCGGCATATTGCGCCTCCACGAGTTGCCCCTTGAGCCTGGTCACCGCGTCCTCTGCCACGGCCAGGCCGGCCTTCGTTGCTCGGAGCTCCGCTTCTACCACGCTCTCGCCCTCCGCCGGGGGCAGGAATGTGGGCGCGGCGCCCACCGCCAAGACCGGACGTGGTCGAGGAGGCACCGCCTCACCGGCTACCTCCAACTGCCACCGCTTCGCCTCGGCCTCCTCCTCTTCCATGCACTGGCGGGCAAGATTCACTTCTCCTACTGGAACAGCGTCTAGGCGCTGCATGAGGTCTTCCCTCATCAGGCCGGGGGTTGGGTAGATCTTCACTTTCGGAGGGCCCCCCTCGGCAGAGCGTTGCGCTCTGGTACCCGCTTGTTGCTCCACCCACTCCGGGCTGGCGAAAATCCAGCCCGCGGAAGCTAGAGGGGCCACACTGGACAAGGTAACCTTCGTCCAGCCCGATGGCGTGAGAACGCGCACCTGGCAATCCCAACCAAACAGCAGCATGCGCCGATCAGGCGCCCGGGGCACGTCCCCAACCGAGGTTTTGAAGTGGTCAGCGATTCCCCGGCGGTCGATTGGCCACCACCCGTGCGCTGTGCGTCCTTCGACGCGCAAGGGCGTAACTTGTAACTTGGCCTCGGCGGTCTGCACCTTCACGGTCTCCGCGACCTCGTCAGACGCGTCAAACACCGCCACCGGCAGGCAGAATGATGACCCTCCACGAAGATCCTGCCTCTCCTTGCCTCGCGCGTCCGTCGGCCTTAGCAGCCCGGTAGCCACCAGCGACCATACTAGGAATCCCTCTCCTGCGGGCCCTATCGGCTCGCTCTCAGCCGCCACAGCTTTGGCGGAAGGACGTAACGCCTTAGTTGCCACCTTGGCGCTACACACTGCAATCGAAAGGTGCGCATGGTGATTCAATGCCGAAGCATGATGACAAAGAAGCAATGCGAACGCTTCGCTACTGGTTCGACTCCGTGCCCTTGTACTCCCGGCGTGGGCGCGAAAAGTTCGTCTCCAGCCCACCGATGCAACTTGTGGTGGGCATGACCGGCTTAGGCCGGCCCGTGGGGACTTTCCTTGTAGGCCCCCGCTGCGAGGCTGCCTTCGGTGGCGGGCCCACCACTAGCGCGACGTCCTCATCGTCACTGCTCGGGACGGGCAGGTACGTCCTCTTTCTCTTCGAGGGCGCCGTCCCCTGGATGCGCAAGCAGAGAAGAGCTTAAGGGCCGTCTATCGCCCAACACTAGATTTACGTCGGAAGGAAATGACTTACCTGCGCCGGCACCATACGCTCACGACGTCGTCTCCGCTACTACCGATGCCGATCTTGTGAGCTCCTCGTCCGACATTAGCGTCAGGGCTGATGCCCCGCCACACGCTGCCAGCGACTTCCCCGGTGGCGAGCGCACCGCCAATGGTTGTGCGGCCAAAGGCTCATCAGCGGAGCCCGTGGCTTGCGTGGGCTTCTTGGTCACTTTCCAAGTCCGCTGCAAACAATCAGCACAATCCATCAGAGGCTTCAAAGGCGCGCATAGCCAGGAATTTCATCGAACACCTTACGGGCGCGTACCGCGGACAACTTATCCCGCACGAATTTTCTAGGACGTGGATTCTTGTCCATGGGCAGTAGCATGCCCACGATCCTGGCAGCCTCACCAGATGGAAGTCCTGCGGGAAATCACAATTTGCCACAACTTGCACCGACCTGAAGCTAAACATGACAGCGCGGCGCGCGCTTACCTTGGTGAAAATCCCGATCCGGATCCTCCCAATTACCCATCTGGCCGACGCACTTCCGGCGCCCAATGAAGTGATCCGGTGCCGGACGAAGCTATTAACGACATCATAGCCCGTCAGGCCTTTCTTGGCGAGCCTCCCGATCTCTTTCGTCGACATTTGATCCTCCGGCAGGATCTCGCTGCGCGCATAGACTGGAATGTCCGGCGCGGCCGAAGAATATTCCAAGATCGAGCCCCCGCGGTTCAGGTAGAACCACCGTCGGGCCCAACCGTCGACCTTCGTCCTTACCTCGTACTCCGGGTAAGATTGGCTTCCCCGGGCTCAGCGCGCGGTCAGGTAAAAGACGCCGCCGTTGCCCACGCGGTGGCCGACGGACTTCAACTCGAAGTAGTGCTAAAGAAGGCTCACCGTGGGTCGCCACCCACAGAACGCCTCGCACAGGTAGGCAAAGGTGGACAGGTGAACGTATGATTGCGGAGACAGGTTCTCCGGCCTCAGCTCCGTGAAGGCGAAGAAGTCCGCAATGAACTGCGACTTTGGCATGCGGAATCCACAGATAGCCGAACTCTCGAAGCAGACCAGCTCGTCGGGCGTAGGCCTTGGCTTCGGGTCCGCACCAGGAAGCCTCCACGAGCCCGGCTTAACGAAGCCGTCCCTCTCCAGCTCCGCCATCCTCTCCTTCGTCAGAGCGCTCTCTCCGATGACAACCATGGCAGCAGGAAGCGGGAAGCAAGAAGGCGGGGAGCAAGGGGAGAAGATGAAGACAGAGGCAAAGGGGATGATTCTACAGTGTGAGTTCCCCTGAATGACACTGCCTTATAAAGAAAAGCAACGGTCGAGGCGGAGATCGTGGGAGTCGTGCCCAGGGAGGCGTAACTGCCCCACCTTTCCATCAAATCAAATTGAATGCCCCACTCTTCGCCCCAGCAACTCAGAAGATCCTAGCCAAATCTTTCGGCACAGCGCGGAGTTTTCTCTAAACCTCAGACCGGCTCGCCACGCGACCCACTCGAGGCTCGGGGGCTGGCTGTTGGTGATTGATAAGCGGCCCGTCCTGAGGTGGGCCCTGGGACAATTCTGCACCGGCCCACCATACGCCCGAAGGGCCCAAAAGGCCGTGCCCGGCCGCACCAGAGGAAGCGTCTAGCCCGTCGGGGCCTTCCCCGGGCTTGACCAAGTCAAACCACGCCCCCGGCGGCGCCATGAACCTCTCGGGCCATCCTTACCCGGGAGAAGGTCCCTCGGGTAGCCCGCCAACCTGTGGGTAGGTGGCGACAACCAACACATCCCTCCACGCTTTCCCAGCCTTGACCGGGAAGAACTGCGTTTCCCCCAGGAGTCCATAGCCCGGGGAGAAGCACGCGGGCGATCCGCCTTATCGTCTGCTCCCCTGGACAGGCGGCAGGTGGTTGTTACGCTACGCAACGCCCCCAACGAGCGGAGCGAGGCTAGTCCGGTCCAGTCAATACCATTTCGGGGATAAAGGGAAAGTGCTTTCTCCCTAAAGAAGGTTTTTCCCCGTATCGATGCCCCAAGACAAACACGCATCCAGTACTAACCCGAACAGCTTCTCCCTGCAGGCTCGAGACCAGACAGAACCCCGGAATGAGACAAGGGCGCCGCCACCAAAGCAGAGACGGGCGTGGGGCCCACCGGATCAGCCCCGGGCGACCCACCGCGCCTATAAAAGGACGGCCTCGGACCCAGTCGAGGCAGGCAGTTCCGAGCGAGTCAAGCCACCCAAGCAACATCTGCATCCGAAGCTTCCTTAGCAGTAGCCTTAGTCCTTAGTCGCCACCGTTGTAAGTTCGGGATCGGTGCCTTCAAGCCCGGTCTCGGCACCTCTGTACTGTTTTCCACCATATAATCAACAAGACTGGAGTAGAGCTATTACCAGGCAGTGGGGGCTTGAACCAGGGTAAATCACTTGTGTCTTCACGGTTTGTATCGTTCTCCTCTCTCTCATTTGCCGCGAAGGATCATGCGGATCACCGAATCGCACTGAGCCCTTATGCGGGAAGACAACGTATATATTTAGCCCCTCAGGGTTTGGCGCCGCCCAGTGTCTTGAGAAGGGTGGTCGTTGGGCCTCACACCAACTACAAATTCATCTGCCGGTCCGTGGTCCCACAGCTCTTCAGGAGCGCGTTTCCCAGACACCGACAGTTTCATCTTGATACAATTCTCTCGTTTCCTAGGATCTTAGGCCCATGTGCTTTCAATGCCATGGTGAGTCACCTAAGTGGTACGTGTGCAAGTTATTAGCCATAGCAACATCTAGATGGAGCATGACAAAGACCGAACACATCCACGTCTCGCCCCTCCATACCTCGATTGTCCTATCACCGACACAAACTGATCATCCATGATTCGGTTGCATTATTTGTATAAAAAAGTATGTCTATACATAGATATTTTAGTAATCCACAAAATGAATAATGACTATTAGATATATTCTTTTATAACAATTTAAGAACTACATAGAATATATATATTTTAGGAGATATTTGTATACGGATGAACTAGAATTTACAATGTGGCAATAATCCAATATTGTTAACACATTTATAAATTGATGTGCTTTAGAGTATCTTTTATAAGTCTGTGAATGACCATGTATAGATAAGTTAAGTACATGGTCAGTGTGCTTGAGAAAAGGAGTAGGCTAGATACAAAAGATCTATAAATATTTTGTTATATTATTAAATCTATAATATAGTAGTCATTTGTAATAATGAGTCTCCCAATCAAGCCATGTCATTTACAGATGTTTAGTTCATTATTAATTTAGGGTTAATTTCACTGGTGCCATTATGAAACACCCCGAAACCACATTTGCCATTTCAATTTTGCCTCGACCATCAGTGCCATTTCAACTATTTTCCTCTCCCAAATGTGCCATTATGGAGCATTACGGGTCAAAATACGAAATTAAATACGGTCTGACATATGGGTCCCACCTGTCATGCACAAATACCCTTCTTCTTCCTCCATCCCCTCTCTCTCTCTCTCTCTCTCTGCCCTACCCTTCTGCTCCAGCCGTCGCCGGGGAGCTCCGCCCCATTGCCGGAGCTTGGCCCCGCTGCCCTGCTCCCCGCGCGCCATCGCCGCCTTGCGCCCCGCCGCTCTGCTCCCCGCGCGCCGTCACTGCCCTGCTCCGCGTCCGCCGCCGTTGCCCTGCTCCTCGCGTGCCGTTGCCGCCTGCTCCTCGCCGCCGGGGCAAGGGCGGCTGCCGCTGGGCAAGGGCCGCCGCCGGAGTGGGGGGGAAGGGCCGCCGCCGGAGTTGAGCAAGGGGAGAGGGGAGAGAGGAGGAGGAAAGGAAGGGGAGGAAGAAGAGGAGAAGAGTATGACAGGTGGGACCCAACTATCAGTTCGTATTTCTTGTGTATTTTGCATGTATTTGTCATGTAATGCCTCGTAATGGCATATTTGGGAGAGGAAAATAGTTGAAATGGCACTTCTGGTCGAGGCAAAATTGAAATGGCAAACGTGGTTTTGGGGTGTTTCATAATGGCACCAGTGAAATTAACCCATTAATTTATGATTCGCTAGCTAAGAGAATAGTTCTAAAACACAGAAATATTTAATATTTAATGTATTAAGTAATTAGAAATTAAAATATAAAATTAAATTTAAAATGACATATTTTAGTCTCGCCCTAGGGCCCTTAAAACATTAGGAACGGCCCTGAGGACAGTGTTGCGCTTCAGCCAAGGTATAATATTATTAGGTTTCATCTTGATACAATTCTCTCGTTTCCTAGGATCCTAGGCCCATGTGATTTCGATGCCATGGTGAGTCACCTAAGTGGTACGTGTGCAAGTTATTAGCCATAGCAACATCTAGATGGAGCAGGAAAAAGACCGAACACATCCACGTCTCGCCCCTCCATACCTCGATTATCCTATCACCGACACAAGCTGATCATCCATGATTCGGTTGCATTATTTGTATAAAAAGTATGTTTATACATAGATATTTTAGTAATCCACACAATGAATAATGACTATTAGATATATTCTTTTATAACAATTTTAAGAACTACATAGAATATATATATTTTCGGAGATATTTGTATATAGATGAACTAGATTTTACAATGTGGCAATAATCCAATATTGTTAACACATTTAAATTGATGTGCTTTAGAGTATCTTTTATAAGTCTGTGAATGATCATGTATAGATAGGTTAGTGATTGAGAAAAGGAGTAGGCTAGATACAAAAGATCTATAAATATTTTGTTATATTTTTAAATCTATAATATAGTAGTCATTTGTAATAATGAGTCTCCCAATCAAGCCATGTCATTTACAGATGTTTAGTTCATCATTAATTTATGATTTGCTAGCTAAGAGAATAGTTCTTAAACATAGAAATATTTAATATTTAATGTATTAAGTAATTAGAAATTAAAATATAAAATTAAATTTAAAATGACATATTTTAGTCTCGTCCTAGGGCCCTTAGAGCATGTACAGCAGGGGCTGTATCAAGCCCCTGCATTTCAAATTTGCCCAGCCCGCCCAGCCCCTGTGTCTCTGCTTTTTTTAAAATTTTCACCCGCGTCACTGTAGCTACAGTAGTTTCGGGGGTCTGCTGGGATGCTCTTAAAACAATAGGAACGGCCCTGAAACCTACCGACTTGCGGAGTGATCAAGCTCGCCGCCTCGCGCGCGATCGATGGATTGGAGGCGAGAGCTGCGGCGTGTGCGAGCGCCGAAGGCGAAGGGAAGGCTTGCTTTGCAAATTACAAGGGCAGAGACGATGGCATCGGCATGCGTCGAATCCCTTCGATTTATATACCCACAAACCCGCACTCCCGCAGGGATGCACACCGATTTCGGGAAAGGACTCGAATCGCAGAGAAAGAAACGAATTCGGGATTCGGATTTCGGATTAGGCGTAGATCAGCGCACGTCAACTGACTATTCCAGTTGTGACCTTTTTCATTTTTGCTACATGAGTATTAATTAGTTTTACATAATTCTGTCGCAAAAATTTAACTTTTTCTAAGAAGGCATTAGACATGTGTATGATACTCTGCCACTTTTATTAATGTAGCATCTGCAGTTCTTTCCTTAATAGATATCGAAACATCTATGTTTTCTCTACCGAAAACATTTGTTTCGCCGCTGTGAAACTTTCTTTCTGTTTACCGAAATATTTTCTAATATTTTTCTTAAAAACATTATGTATTGAAACATTTGACTCTACCAATAAAACATTATGTTGTATTTGAGACCGTCTTCACATCAGACAATTGAGAGTTCAGTCGATTTTCCCAACCGTAGATAGGGCACATAAAAAATCTAACGAAAGCATTTAGGTATGTGAGAAAATCAATTAAGATTTATTTAAAAATCAGTTGTCTGATGATTAGCAAAAGTGGTTGTATTTATTGAAACCGTCTCTCATTTGTACCTTTTTTATTGGATGTTCCGACCCATAGTCACCTTCTTAAAAACAGCCCATAAAATCTCTACTATTAAGTGTGGAAGTGGAGGTGACATGTAGTCTATTCACTACATTATCCATCTATAAACCATCCAACCCAAGAGTTGTACCTATTTATTCGCTCGTACTTCTCTCTCCTAATATCTCAACAGAAATGTAAAAAAATCGACATAAAATCAATTCAACTCCTAATTTTTTTGTAAAAACAAAGAAAGGGGAAAAGGTTTAGATTTTCTGAGTGCATCACATATTTTTTTAGAATCTTGAAAGTTGTCTGCCTGATTTTTGGCAACAACTCGCCTAGTTTTTTTATAGGGTAAAAATGGCCCGCACAAGCCACTTCGTAACTCCTAACCCCTAAACTAACACGCATGCACACACATGCATCCTAACACACGCTAGAAACAGCGACCGCCTCCGGTTGCATAAATGAAGGCTTACAACCATGGGCTTTGAGAGGCCGAGCTCATTGACCGTCAGATGGAGGCCCATTCGGCTGCTCCATATGGTCGAGCTGGCTACCATATCTCCCAACGGGCTCTCTTCTCGTGGCTCCGTGGCCCATGTCGCAGCGCTGCTGTGGCTCATGCATGCGGCCCATCAAGTTCGATAGTTGCTAATTTGAACGAAGAAGCGGAGCAAACAGAGTATTCAAATGAAACGATCTCCGATTTTCCGGTGATTGTTACACTAAACTTTAGCCCGACTTGCATCCAGCACTCAGCTGTGAGATGGACGTGCTCATGAATGCCTTGTTTGTTTAGATTTAAGTTGAGTTGAGTTTTATTGTAGCAAATTTATGGCCCCTCGAAAGACGTTTTAAAGAGTTTAAAAAATTATAAAAAATTAAACCATACAAAAATGACTACAAAATATTACATCATTTGGCTTATACAGAAATAACAAATTTTTATTTTATTTAATTTAATTTAAGCTGAAACAAATGAGGCAAAAATGATTCTGCTATCTCAACTTCTGTATGATCCCCCGTCTCCTCATTCTCTTCAAATTAAAAATAAAACCAAAAACTAAAAATTTATCTTTTTTATATAGGTCAAGAATTGTAGCACTTTGTAGTCATTCTTCTCAAAGCTACAAAATGGTCTCTTAATATATTTTTTCAACCTCTTTGAGTATTTTTCGAGAGCCATCAATTTCTCAACTTTTCAAATCATTAGGCCACTAAAAATATCTTCACCATGGGAACCTCAACCTTCATCTACCTATAAGGTTTTCAATTTAGCATTTTGCTTATGTGAAGAAGAGAAGGGATTAGGAGATGGAGCTAGCTCTTAAGAGTCAGCCTATAATGTTTTTCAAGATATTTGTTTCAATATATAAGGTGTATATTTTTTTGACACAATCCCCAACATAGAACTTTGACCATTATTTTATTTCACAAGATATCATCAGCAACTACAAATTAATATAATATGAAAGTATTTTCAAACACGAATCTAACTATATCACACGAATAGCACTAATTGGAAGGAGAGAAGCTAGCTCTTCACCAAAGTCTATATAACACATTTCAAGATTTATACAGACTACTACATGTGAACCACATTTGTTTTAAGATTGTGCTATCGTTAGTCTATTGGAGAGCTAATTATCTATAAATACTACGGAATTTGCTTATAACTATTGGTTGACACCGCTGAAGATGCTTTAAATGAAACTCAGCTTATTTATAGATAGTGTTCGTCTTATGTGTCCTTCTCATTTTATTTTAACTTGTTATCTTACATACATATATGCTCCGAGATCGAGCTCAAGCTAACAGCTTACTTTAGCCTTTTGGCTTCTGCATGAAAGGCACTTCGTTGGAAGTTCTCCGATCTGAACTTCCGAAGCATGCGAGCTTATCGATCCCTTTTCGTAGCAATCTCGAATCTCCTGAACAAGCATATTTCAGCCTTAGCATGCTTGCATTGTGCTCCAAGTTACTGCGACAGCCACGATTCGGCGCGTAATGTACACACACACACGCAAAAAGAGGCGGAGATCTTGACGAGCACATCAAGGAGCAGAGTAGAGCAGAGCAGTGCAATCGTAAAGAACATACGATGACAAGAACACGGGATCGTAGCTAGCTGATGGACGCTGCGCTGCGATCGAGGCAGATCAGCCGGGGCCTCGCCGGCGGCGACCGGCCGGGGAGATCAGGGCCAGAAGATCGCGTCACTGCAACACGGCGGCGAGAGACAGGAACGCCAAGGGAAGCAGCAGCGCGCGGGCGCCCGGCGCGGCGCGGCTCCGGCTGCCCCCCGCGGTGAAGAAGTAGTAGTAGTAGTTGCCGGACCGCCCTCCCTTTGGCGGCGGCGACGCGCGCGAGGGAGGCGACGGCGAGGTGGACGTGGACCCGCCGCCGCCGTTCGGCGACAACGGCAGCGGGTTCTCCAGCGGCGGTGGCGGCGGCGAGGTGCACACCGTCGGGCACGTCCCGCACTTGCTGACGCACAGCACGTTCGTGTCCGGCGGCTGGCCGCCGTCCGCCGCCGCACCCGCGCCGCGCGCCGCGGACACCAGCAGCGCCGCCAGCCACAGCGCTCTCCCTGCCTCCATTGCCAGACAGAGATCAACAAGAACGTGTGTTTCACCTCACCAACGGGAGCTTGTTCAGTCGATGGATGGATCGATCGGTGGCAACACACGACTGTGTTCGTAGCTGGTTTATAGGCGGGCGAAACCAACCTGCAGCCCAAAGTACTTGCAGGAATGTGCCAAGCTTGAAGGCGAAGCTCCAAGGGAATACGAGCGATCTAGCAGCGGGGGAAAGCTGGCTTGTTGTAAAGGGAGATGCTTCTTAGCGGCTAAGAGTTGCAGATTCTTCCACCCATATATATATATTTTTTCACCGATTGAGTTCTGGTTAATTAACACTAGATGCTTAGAGCATAAGATCGGCCAGATTTATAAGAGGCTCTGTGTGATGATCCAAATTCGATGTTAGGGTAGCATGCCCGCACGCATGCTGCCTTTTTGAGTGCAAGGCAGGCAAAGGATCCATGCACAGGTTAGCTTTTATATAGACATAGCAGTACAGTACTCTTCGCTGGATTCATGTTCTAGTGCTGTTGGCACTGTTGAGTGGAAAGTGTGACTGCAACTACTCCCTTGCAGTTGCATAATACTTATCGTTTTACCTTTTGTCCTAAGTCAAAGTTTTAAAACTTTATCTATAAAAATCTTTTAAACCATTCGGATTGTATACATAAAAACTATACGTATAAATTTGTCTTGAAAAATACTTTCGCAATATTATACTTTCATGAATTTTATAGACATATTTTATTAGTAATTGATGGTCAAAGTTGCATTTCGAAAACCGTGTCAATGTCCAAAACGACAAGTATTATGGAACTGGAGGGAGTAAAATGATTATATTAATGGCAACATTCACGTCACGATATATAGCACAAAAAATTACATGGATAAATACAACGTAGTTAGTGACGGATATCCAACATATAGATGATGGTGTCAACTGACGTGATGATTTTGAGAACGTTTCATTACAGATCTACATGGGTCGAATCAAGACTTTGTCATGTCTCAACCCAACCTAACCCATCCCTCAATGCCATGCCCTTACGCTACCCCCAGCTAGATCCAAACTTGAGGAGGGGGAGATGGCGAGATGCTGGCCATTAGGCATTGGGAAAGAGGGCTACCACCGTGTGGAGGATGCTCGTCGCATCAAGGGCAGTCGCTAAGGGTGTCGCCAGAGTCACAACGAGGTAGGGGAGAGAGAGAAAGGGAGAGAGAGAGAGAGAGAGAGAGAGGAGCAACCCTAGCTAGCCATGCCCCTCTCAGGTTCTTGCTTGTGCGCCTTTGCGGGGTAAGTGAAAGGGTACAAGTGGGCTGCGGGCTGAATTAATAAAGGGATACTAGAAAGATAGGAGTGGGTTGTGGATGAATGAAGGGATGATCAACGCAGACTATGTGTTGCACATGAAGAGTTGGAGCAAGGTGGGTTGTTGGGTTAGGGTAGAGATTGGTTCGAACCTGATATAGCGAGAACTAAGGATCCGACCCAACATCCACTCAATTGTCAGGTTCAGGTCCAGACTAGCAAGCCGGGTTTGAGTCTAGACCTCTGTCCATGTAGTGACATTCTATTAATATCAATATATTTAGGTCAACCTAAAAGGTATGTTTTTTTCTTCTCATGTGTAAGATGGTTATGTAAGCTTTAACATATGTTTTTTCTTCTGCTAAACTATGGATGCATCACCTAGCTACTATAGTAAATTTTGCTATCTGTTTTATATTCTGTGATAAAATAAAATGAAGGTGTGCAAAAGCGAAAACCCTATCAATATCTTGGCTTTTGAGTTTTTTAATCTCTCAGAGGATTCTGATATGAAATAACTGTATGTGTAGATTCCATGATGACTAGTTCCCTATTAGATTTTTTTCATTAGTTTGTTCTACATTTGAAAATCTCTTATTATTTTCTAGTGTGATGTACCATTTGTTACCAATTTTGCCTTTAAAAAACATGGAAAACCAATTTTTGTAAGTTTGGAAGATTCAAAGAATGTTGAAAACTAGTTTAGATTTTGATGTCAAAAAATTTCTGAAGATTAAGGTAGCCCTCAAATTTGTTGCAATGTTGAACACACCTAGGTTTTTCAATACTGTTGTTGACCTCATACGAGCTATATGGGTTTGAAGTACTCATGCTATGATTTTTTAAACAAATACTCTTATTTTTTTAGAATAACAAATACTCTTTTCCCTTTTTTTAAAAAAATGCTCTTCAGTCTTTTTTGTATGCAAATAAAACCCACCGGTTCACCGGTCCACCGGGAAAAGCGCGCGGTGGACCCGTTCTTCCACCCCCACCGCCGCGTCCTCCTCGCTCGCCGCGTAGCATGCTGGGCCGCTTCCATGATACTGGGCCCACACAACCGACGGTCCGACTCCGACACGCTCTGCTCGTGTACTACCGTACCGCCTCCTGCTCCGCCACTCTTCCCTCTTCCTCCCCCAGCGCCACGCAGACACAGCATCGCCGGCCACGGCCACCTCCTTCCAGAAGCTTCGAGAAGGATGCCCTCCCGTGGCGCCCCTTCTGGAACCCTCTCGAGCCCCGCTCGTTCTCTCTCCTCCGCAGCATTCCCGCCTGATTGGGCCCTTCCGTCCCTGCGCGTGCGCGGCGGCGTACGGCGTGGCCGGTTTGATCCGTGAAGGCGGAACCTGCGAGGCGGGGATGGGGGCGTCGGAGCTTCCGCGGACGATGGAGGCGCTGGCGCGGCGGGCGAGCACGCTGCGGGACGCGGTGCAGAGGAGCCAGGGCAACACGGAGAGCATGGTCGCCATCCTCGGCTCCTTCGACCGCCGCCTCTCCGCGCTCGAGGCCGCCATGCGCCCCACCCAGGTCCCCGCTGCCCCGTCTCGATCCCCCATTGCCGCCTGCCTTCTTTTTTTTTTTGGTCAAGCTCGAGGCAGAAGCCGTCTCGGTCTCTGAATGTTGGCTGGTGATGCAGGTGAAGACGCACGCGATCCGGATGGCGCACGAGAACATCGACAAGACGATCAAGGCGGCCGACGCCATCCTCTCCCAGTTCGACCTAGCCCGTCGGGTGGGTGCCTGCTGTCGTCACGTTCAATTTGAATGATGTACTGCATTGCTCTCCCCCCTCGTGAGACTTCTGGAGAAAAAAGGGGATGAGTTTGATAATTGACTTGATTGGTTTGAGTTGCAATGGTTTGTTGCACGTAGGAATTTGGAAGGAATCGAGGGCGCCAAATGTGCATTGGGTGCCCACAGGCCACACTCCCACAGGATGGGTTGGTGTTGCTTTGGATGACGTGCTTTACTGTTTTGGTTGTTAAGGATGACATATGCACATTATAGATTTAGAGGGGATCAAGCGTGCATGTGAATTTTCAGTTTTTGCCACTCTTTACGATTCGTATTTCAGTTTTTGGCACTCTAACCCACTGTCAGTGACTCAGATGGTCCCACATGTCATACACAGGGTGGCAAAAACCAAAGCACGAATTTTAAAGAATGGCAAAAACTGAAAACTCCCCGGGTGCATAAATGAGTGATGACATAGTTTCCATATTGATGAAGTTGGGAAATGCATTTTTTGGAACTAGCAAAGTGCCCGTGCATTGCAACGTGAAATATCAAGTGTGGTGAAGACATTAAGTTGTACAATGTGTTGGGCAGGTGGGGGCGTGGAGGATAATAGTATGGCTGTAGGCGTTGGGGAGGTGGAGGCGTTGAGGAAAAAAATGGAATCAATGCATGTGCCATGTAGGCTGGCAGTTGAGAAAAAGAAGGAAATTTTCAAAATTTGAAGAGAACACACCACCACAAGCGATTTTTATTAGTAGAGATAATTTACGATTTACAGCTGTGTCCCTTTTCTTTCTAGTGGCAAGAATAACATGGATGACTTTAGCTCAAAAAATCATATAAAAGGATAGCATGGATTATTAGCTTCTTTAGTTTTGTTTGTTAAGCAGTTAGTCAGTTCTTCAGCATATGCAATATTTCATTTCTGTGGCACTGTTTCATAATTAGAGGTCTAATGTAGGCCCGCTCAGCATGTTGATGTCTGCAGTAGCATTTCTTAATGAAATGGCAGAGTGCCTACCTAGCATTTCTTGTGCAGAGGCTGCTACTTTAGATTTCTTCGCATGGTTAAATTGAATTTTGTCAACTGCAGTTGTTTGTAGGGTTTTAAAACTTGTAATATCAGTGCAGTTTGAACAAGATTTGTTCGCGAAATTTATGTGCATGCTGTCCTGTTGAGCTTTAGGCTGAAGCTACAATATTGAGGGGTCCCCACGAGGATCTGGAGAGCTACCTGGAGGCTGTGGATCTGCTGAAAGGCATTGTTCGCTTCTTTTCCTCAAACAAGAACTTTAAGAGCAGCGAAGGAGTTTTGAATCATGTCAACAACTTGTTATCCAAGTCTGCTCTGAAGATTGAAGAGGAATTCAAGCAGTTGATGAATACATACAGGTAGAATTTTCAATGTACATCCATCCATTCCTGAAACCTGATCATGTTGATTACTTATTATTGCTAGGGGAATAGTTCCTATAGTCACCGGATCACTCCCTAGTAGTAATTTATCAATTATTTCAATAGTATTTATATTATGTATTTGTATATGTCCTTTCAGCAAACCTATTGAACCTGATCGCCTATTTGATTGCCTTCCTAAGCCTCAACGGGCATCAAAAGGTGACCCTGAAGCAGACGGAGGAAATTCTGCCCAGCCTGAGCATCCATCCAAAAGTTTGGAAGCTGCTGTTTTCAGGACTCCAACATTAATTCCACCAAGAATATTGCCTCTTTTGCATGATATAGCTCAGCAGTTGGTTCAGGCTGGAAATCAGCAATCATGCTACAGAATTTACAGGTAAGCCTTGAGCTGTGGGCTTAATATCTGTAACAAACTCTGATTGTTACCACACGAATTATTGGCAATACACAGGCTGTGTTTCTTTCGGCGGTTAGATTATAATCTGAAAAGGTTGTGATGTTTTTATAGAATATTTAAAGAGCTAAAAAAATTATGAAAAAAATATTTTTGAGATCTTTGAGACAAATTGTGCAAAGTTTCGAAAAAATAACTATAAAATATTTCAAAATATAACCGGTACAAAAATGACAAATTTTAAGCTGCAGCTTATAATCTGATTATTATGCTGAAAGAAACAGAGCCACAGACGCACACACACACGCACACGCATACACGCACGCACACGCGAACACACACACACATATGGAGAACAAAAAAGTCAGTGAATATGGAGGTTAGACACATAGGAAATGCATTAATGGAAATACACCTGGTCAGGTTTTGTTCAGTTTGCATTATACAACCAGATTATTGGATCTTGGAAAATTTACATTATTTTAAGTATCTTTCAGTTGAAATTGTTTATTTAGAACCCATGGTACTCATATGCGGAAGGCCATGTGGTATGAATGATCATTTCTTTTCCTTGCCAATTGCAATAGATATCTCTCTGTATTTAACACTAGTCTACAAAATTAAGCTCATGTCTTTTCTCTTTCTCCAGAGATGCTCGTGGTTCAGCATTAGAATTGAGCCTTCGGAAACTGGGAGTAGAAAAGCTTAGTAAAGATGATGTACAGAGGATGCAGTGGGAGGCCTTGGAGGCTAAAATTGGAAATTGGACACAGTTTATGCGAATTGCGGTTAGGATTCTTTTGGAAGTATACTTGTGGTGTATGTGTTCAGACATCAAACTAACATACTAAGCTTCAACCAGGTTAAACTATTACTTGCTGGAGAACGAAGAATTTGTGATCAGGTATTTGATGGTATCAATTTCAACAAGGATCAATGTTTTTCTGAACTGGTAGGAACCGGTGTTTTAACCCTTCTCAGCTTTGGAGATGCTGTTGCTAAAAGTAAAAGATCTCCTGAGAAACTGTTTGTACTGCTAGACATGTACGAAGTAATGCATGAACTGCAACCTGAGGTATGCCATTGTAAAAGTTTTCAACATTATAACACAAAGATCACATAAATGCATTACATTGAAGTGTCAGCCTTTCCTGTTTTTACTGTTGTGGTTAACTGTCAACTTTAGCTATGCTGATTATGATGACTAATTTAACCTTGTTACCAGGTTGAAGTAATTTTCCAAGGCAGATTTTGCTCTGAGATGCGGGAGGCTGCATTGGGCTTGACTAAGCGATTGGCACTGACTGCCCAAGAAACTTTTGCTGATTTTGAGGAGGCAGTAGAAAAGGATATGTCAAAGACCGTTGTCCATGACGGAACTGTTCATCCATTGACTAGCTACGTGATTAATTATGTTAAGTTCCTTTTTGAGTAAGTGCCACCCGTTTCATTTATCTATTTCTTTGACATGCTGAAAATTTGTGTGACTAAAGATGTTAACTCAGCTTACAATCAGGACGGGTTTAAAGGGTGCATGGTTATTTTGTTCAGATATATATTTAGAACACCATCTTCTTTGCTGGCACTGATGGTTCTGTTTCTTGTATAGTAGTTTGGTTCGTTAGCCACCATCCTGAATTTATCTTTTCTTCTATCCTGCAAACACTGATTAGTTATACTCATATTTTTAACACTGTTGAAGACTGTGATACCAGTGAGTACCGAGTTAAGTTCAGAACTTTCAAAAACCTGTGGCCTGTGGGGTCCATTCTTTTTAACCCTTACACAAGATTTTAGCATCCTCACCTTTTTTTTTTGTGGGTGTCACCGTAGCTTTGAACCACTTCCTGCTACTATGCTAATGTGTTACCAGTTTTTTCCCACCGTGCCTGCTCATCACGTGTGTTGCTTTTGTTAATAAACATTTCGTGGCATGTAATTCTGATATAAATATTGAATTTTTCGTTTTTATTTAAATGAGGTTTATTTTTTCATTATCCGTATGCCGTAGTTTCGCATGTAGCACTCTAACAATTGTTTGTGTCTGGTTTGAACAGTTATCAGTCAACACTGAAGCTACTATTTCAGGAGGTTGAAACTGGCAATGAGAATGAATCTCAACTTGCAGTTGTTACAATGAAGATAATGCAAGCCCTTCAGAATAACCTAGATGGAAAATCTAAGCAGTACAAGGATCCTGCACTGACTTACATATTTCTTATGAACAACATTCACTATATGGTTAGGTCTGTTCGCAGGTATGTCATTGTTACATTTTGTGCTTTAGGTCCAGATACGTGGCTGTCCTGTTCAATAATATTCTTTTCTCACCTCAGATCAGAAGCCAAGGACATACTTGGTGATGACTGGATTCAGAGACATCGTAGGATTGTACAGCAAAATGCCAATCAGTACAAAAGGGTGGCATGGGCAAAGGTCAGTGCATCAATGATTTCTTCAGTAATTGGAGGTTTTATGTTTCTTTTTTGTTTATGATAATTTTGTCGACCTTCTTGCCCTGACTAGGCTGTTGTAGTTTGTTCTTCAAAGCAGTGTTTATTGTATAATATTTGAATTTAAGTTTCTACCTGTGTTAGTTTGAAGAAATTAATGATCTGCATATTCCACCATGAATTTCGTAGAATTTGTAAAGTACAGCTTGTCAAGTGATGTACTGTAGAATACATGGACTTTGTTGTGCATTACTGTTGTATATTCACCCCTTTTCTTTGCAAGGTTTACTTGTCCTGTGGATTTTAGATAATACCAACCTTTTTTTGTCTTGTATTTACATTACTGGAAATAGTGAATGACAATTGTTTCCTGTTATAACTACTCTGCTTCTATTATTTCAGATTCTCCAGACACTCTCCATTCAAGGTGCAGGTAACACTGGTTCATCAGCATTATCTGATGCTAGCAACAGTGGAGTTTCAAGAGCTATGGTCAAAGAGCGGTAAGTACCATGGCAGATTGTTTTGTGCATTTTTTCAATAATAACTAATAACAGATGTCACAAAAACTGTATGATATTCCCTTTGCTAGGTTTAAGTCCTTCAATATGCAATTTGAAGAGCTTCATGCAAAGCAATCTCAATGGACCATACCCGACCAAGAATTGAGAGAATCTCTGAGGCTTGCTGTAGCTGAAGTTCTCTTGCCAGCTTATCGGTCTTTTGTTAAACGTTTTGGGTATGTCAAGTAGCCTTTTCTTGATCTTCTTATGCATCTACCTCCATTCATATTTCTTTGTACTCCATTAAGTGGTTGAATAACTCACAAATGGCCTAATGCATCAGCTGGTGATGGTAAATCGATGGGACCATGATGAATTGATGATAGACAAACCAGCAGTTGCATTAGGACCCATTGCAATTACTCATGCTTCTCCTGTTATTATTAAATGCATGTGCTACATTAATTTCAGGAATCTTGTTGAGCATGGAAAGAACCCTCATAAGTACATCAGATACACCCCAGAAGTGGTGGATAAGTTGCTGGGTGAGTTCTTTGAAGGACAACAATTTGGTGAGCAAAAGCGGTGAGCATGGAGAAACAGTAAAAAATGAAAAGGACTGGTATTTTTTTATAGGACAACTTTCCGAGGAATTTCTACAGAAGCAACTAACTGCTGTTTACACCATCACGTGTATGCTACTCAACATATGGCATACTGATTCTGTTATAGAGGTGCTTTGGCAAGAGCTCACGTTCTTTCATTATTTGATTGGTTGACTACTTAACCTTTCATGGTAATGGTTGAGAGGGCATTAATTTGTATAAGCAATCTCAGGATTTTGTTTTCCAATTTGTCTTTGTTATTCTGCTGCAATTCATAATTTTTGTGTAGCCTCTCTCCCCTTGCCTCTCTCTAGCAACATCTGCGCATGTATGTTCCTCATTTTCTGTTGTTTGCTCTGTAAATTATCTTCCTTTCGGTTCTGTTATGACTTATGATGAGATTCCTGTCAGTGTTTATATGTCAAGGAGAGAGGGGAGAGGAAATTGCTAGCCCCTTCTTTTATTTTCGTGTCTGTAGACACTAATATGGTGGTACGAGCCTAGGAGTTAAAATACCTGTCCGTTTTCTAACTAAATGAGCAGACCAAATTCATTGATGGCTTCAAAATGAAGTCCAGAGGCAGAACAATGGAAATAGCACTAGCATGCATGCATATCCTTATTTGGTTTTTAGAATGGTGATCACTTCTGTCCTGTGTTCTATAATGCAGTATGTTCATGCTGGACAAAGCTAGACAGCATTTTTGAGGAGCAACTAGAATTGTGAATTACTATGCAGTTTGTTTATGTTGTTTGAACTGCTCCTTAATTTTTATTAGGAAGTGGCACTTCGGCTGTTCGAGGGCCTTACTTTAGATGATATATTTTTGACAGCGGTAACTACTGATGAAACAAAACTGGGTTGCTTATGAGCAAAGTGATCTCCTTTGAAGAAAGAGGAACTCGCAATGTCTACAACACCAATGCTACTGTCTTGTTTCGTTGAACAACGAGCACTAGCGTTATTAGCAGTATCTATCTTCATCTGATTCTCAGGTAACTCCAGTACTCCACTACCATACTTGATTAATTGCCACAGCCATTGTCAGTCCTTTTGCTGGTACTGCCACGTTAGGTTTGTTAATCATTTGCCTAGCCGTCAAAGCCAGACACTCTAAACTCGTTTGATCTTGGTTTCAGCACTTGTTTGTTGTGCTTTCTTTTTGTTAATCGTTGCTTGCCTGTTGGTGTCGCCACCTAAAAAGTTTTGTTGGCACTACATGAATCCTCCAATTATTGGGAGGAGGAGCCAGATTGTATATACCCATATACAATCTGGAGTATTGGACCATCGTCCATTTTGCTGGATTGGGTAGGCATGCTCAAATAGTGCCCTCTGTTTATGTATATGTAGTCTCTCCACTCCCTTGTCTGTAGCCTAGGCCTCAGAATCTTGATTTCCCAACGCACAGCTGCAAGATTACATGATCAGGACGGGTTCACTTGCTTCATCCTGGTGGTGCACAGCATAATTTATTGGAAGACATGGTGTGTTAGTGGCAGGGTGCGTCTTAGGTGGGTGGACTATCAAGCACTGAAGGTGTGGATGTGTTTAAGATCACGGTTGTTAGGCGGTCAATTTGGAGTAGGAAGAAGATTTGGTCTTTGAGTGGGTCCCCGAAAAGAAGAAGGTTTGAAGAACCTGCCTTGCCTCCAGCTCCAGGACTGCCTGTTGCTTAGACGAATGATGACGTTGTGGCCGTCGCAACATATTGGTCAAGAAGGGTATGGGAGAATTGGAAGAGAGATTGTAACGGTTGTCAGGGAGCGGCCTGAAAGTGCTGGGCAGATGACCTTGCCCGCCTGTTGGAGAAGATATAATTTTTTCGGTTTTGCTTAAACCCAAGCGACGGGCTCATGCATGGCCACCATGCCGCCGTGTGGGCCAGGCCAAATCAAGTGCCTTGGTCGCTGAAATACAACCGCTCCTAATTTTTTTTTTTGAGAAAGGATCCAGATTTCATTGATAAGTCAAGTAACATACAACAAGGCTAGAACTTGCGAAAGAACAACATACAAGTCTCAAAGCCCAGATTGCAAGTAACATGACTTTTGGAATATACCATCATACACGCTCTCTTTAATTTTTTTTTGTTTCAGTTAAGTTTTAGTTCAGTTTAAAAATTTTGTTATTTTTGTACAGGCCATTCAACGTAGTATGTTGAAATATTTTCTACTAATTTGTGTTAGCCTTTTCATACATCTTTTTAAAAGTCATCAATTTTTTCAACTACAACAAAAACCACGCTAAAACATAGAAAGAACTAAAGAGGGTCTTACAGAGACATAGGGTCTCGTCCATCTCCATCACCATCCATGAGATGAGAGTGGTACATTCCAAAACCGTAATCTTGCGGAATGGAACAGAATGAAACGAATTCGGAAGCCAATCCTCGCAATTCTTGAGGCCCAGCCGAGCCACCCCCTCCCCTAAACTTGCCAGGGCAATTCCTTGAAGCCTTTAAAGCAGGGCCCGCTTCAAACAAGTTCATAAATCATAAATTAAGAAGGCCCAATCTAGGAGGGTGGCCAACAAGTCAAGAGTCTCCTCAGCTCGGCGCTGGCCGAAGTACATTGGTCGCGGCTAGGTCCCTGCTCGGGAAGTTTCTCCCTTTCCGACGGACGTTTCGTTCCTCCTCAGGGCCAAAAGCAGAGTCGCGTGGCTCACATGTCCTTATCGCCCCGTATGTATATGTATATGTATATATGTATGTATCTGAAAGCCAGCACGGGAAACGGCCGATCCATCCGTCGCTGCTTGAAATCTAGCAGGAAACGGTAGCTACGCTTTATTACTACCCTGCTGCTGTAACAAGTTGGATCACCTGCCAGCGCTACAGGCACGGACACTGAAGAAGCTGCCCAAAGCAGTTCGGGGTCTTGTTACCTTTTCAGCTACGTGCACGTAACACTTGCAACTGTACGACTATCTACCGGGAGCATTGCCAACAGGTTTTCGAAAATACCATTGCGAACGGTCTCAGTTTCTATAACGATTCAGTAGAGGTATTAACTCAGTCTCTAAATTTAAAGACTCTCTAAAGTCTCTGTATTTATAAATTTTCTAAACTACATCTTTTTGAAGATGGAGCCGCTGGGATGATAGAAATACAGGGAACAAATAGTGAATTAAAGAACAGATATAGAGAACCAGATGTAGAGATTCTGTTGACGATGTTGTTAGCATGATTTATTACACATCATGTTGAGTCGTGAGTATTCAGTAGCTTCCTCTCCCCCTCTATCATCATCAACGAAGAGACCATTTTCCAGCAAGTTGGACAGTTGGGATCATATGATCAGTGTATTCAGTGATCACCCCCATGCTATGCTATATTGCTATTCGATCTCACCTAACGCTAAGAGAGGCAGAAGCAGAGAGGCATGGAACCTTGTTCCTCCCTCCCTCTCTCTGTCTCTTCCCCCCACACGATCTCAACATGATAGCAGTGCGACACAGTGCCACACCACACCAGCACCACCTCTCCCTCCCTCTCCTACTCACACACGCACATGTAACACACACACTCTCCTCCTTTCCTCTCTCTAAAAAGGGGGAGAGGATGGGGAGGAGGAGCCCTACTAATTGAGACACAACACGAGTTTACTGGCCCCAAGCTCCTTCCTCCCATCCCAACATCTACAGTTGCACACCACCAAGAAATTAGAGAGAAGCATCTAGGGAGCAAGAAATCAATTAGAGAGAAGCATCAGCAGGTAGAGGTGGAGGTGGGGTGGTGGAGGCATCTGCAATTTGTTGTTGGCGGCGGCAATTGAATTGAAGGTCGGGCGGCGATGGGGAAGGACTGCGGGAACCACGGCGACGACGACCTGAAGAACGGGTGCCGGCGGCTGCTGGCGATCCTGCTGGCGCTGGCGATCGTGGTGGCGATCATCGCGCTGATCGTGTACCTGGTGCTGCGGCCGACGCACCCCCGCTTCTTCCTGCAGGACGCGTCGCTGCGGCAGCTGGACCTCTCCAACTCGTCGGGGCTCCTCTCCTCGTCGCTGCAGGTGACCATCGCCTCCCGCAACCCCAACGACCGCGTCGGCGTCTACTACGACCGCCTCGACGTCTACGCCTCCTACAAGTACCAGCAGATCACGGTGGCGGCGTCGCTGCCGCCGGTGTACCAGGGCCACGGCGACGTCGACGTCTGGTCGCCGGTGCTCGAGGGCCCCAACGTGCCCTTCGCCCCCTACCTCGCCGCCGCCCTCTCCCAGGACTGCCAGGCCGGCTACCTCATCCTCCAGGTCAAGATCGACGGCCGCATCCGCTGGAAGGTCGGCTCCTGGATCTCCGGCCACTACCACCTCTTCGTCACCTGCCCCGCCTTCCTCGTCACCGCCGGCGGCAACGGCGCCCCCGGCGCCGCCGGCTTCCGCTTCCAGACCACCACCTACTGCCACGTCGAGGTCTAGCTCACTAGCTCCAGCCTCCAGCTCGCCGCCGCCGCCGGCGACCCATACTCAGAGCATGCATCTCGGAGGTAATACCGTAATAATAGCACCATTACGTGGGGTTAATTATGTGTAAGTGTAAAGGAGGGGTAACTTTCTTGTGCTATTTAGAGTACTCAATCAATACGATGGATCGTTTTTACATATCCTGCCTTCATTACCTGGTTACTGCTAGCAACGATCCACACTGCTTATTTTAACTGTTAATAAACCTTTCTCTGTGAGTAACCAAAAATCTTTTGTCTATTTGGTGAGTATGATTTTTGGTTTCTTGTGATAATTTCTCCCCTCGAATTCCCTTTTTTTCTTTGTGACAACCCGCTCGATTATGGGAGTTGTAGAGCAGTTGAAGAGCTTAACTAGATTTTTGGAATCATGCATGCATGTATGTTTGGGTCCAATTGGTTTGGTGGCAACAACCAGATCCGAGGCAGCTCTCAAAGGGCGTGAGATTTGGTGAAGCTTGGGGAAGTACACTGGGGACTCGATTTGTGTGTGCTTGTGATCCCAAGTCCAAGCCAGTGGTTGCTTAGTCTCTCTCTCTGTCTGCACCTGCACACATCACACACATGGAGGTTAGCTTAATTGGAGACAAGTTCAAGTTCTACAGTTTCTTGCAACCACTTCTCTTCTCATCTCTTCTATTCTATTCTTGCAACCACTTGCCGGTGCACGCGCTGGCTGGCTGGCTGGCTGGCTGTCGCATGTGGAAGCATCTATTCCGGAGAAGAGAGGAGATATCTTTGTGCAACTTAATTTGACTTGGAACCATATCAAATTTCTAAACAATTGGACCACTGCTTAAGCAGTGACAGCCGGTAGTTAGGCCAGTTTAAAGGATGATTCTCACAGCAGTGGCTCTGCCTCTGCGCCTCTGCAATGAAAAACACTGGAGCCCAGGATCACTATAAAAAAAAATATTATTTTTTCTCCCCGAAAGGCATCGCATGATGGATGCCGGAGGAGCCAGCCAGTTGCCCATGGCTGCCTGCAAAATGATAAGGATATATTCACTTGCTTTGGGCGAGAAGAGAGAAAAAAACCATGTGCCTTTGGACAGCGGCTGCTGCTGCAGCAGTAGCATAGCAACAGCAAATGCAGCATACTGATTGATGCATAGAATCAATGGTCCTGTCTTTAAGATGTGGCATATGGCAGTGCTGAGGGTAGATGATCCCCCAACCCCAAAGATATATGCTTCACAGAAGGAGAAAAAAAAAACCTTTCTGAAAACAACGCAACCTTTCAATCAGTGTGTGGAAAGCAAGGCGCTGTTCAGTAATCAAGGTCACCGTCCATCTCTCCGTGCATGCATGTGCTCTGCTCGTTCCCTTCCCTTTCGCTTGCTTGCTTTGCTTTGCTCTGCCTGCCCTCCCTGAGATGTGATACTTTGGTCCAATAAAACAAACGGAGGAGAATATTTTGGGCGAAATTTAGACAAAGTTCATTCAGGCTTTAAGGAATTTTGGAGCTGGTTTGCATGCACGGAGTTGATGAGGCGGTGTAGAGAAGCCTTTGGACGAGTGGGTTGCTTGTCTGGATTCTCCCAGCTGCGTGATGGCCCGGTGCCTTGCCATCTACGCGCATCATCATCAGAAAGCAATCGTCTCCTACCACGGGTTTGTCCTTTGCAACGGGCGCCGTGGTGATGTGAGCTGTTCATCCTGAGAAAAGTGAGACCGATGAATCACTCAACCACCAGGGCCAACCACTGCACTTAAATCGCTGGCAATCAGCCTGATATATGTACTAGTTCTTTCTCTATATCTCTGCATGGAATGTTTTTGGGCTCAGTGTCCAACATGCTTATTTTACATGGTTGTCAAATTCATCTGGCTTCTTGAAATGACTTCTCAAAGTTTATGAAGTTCCGACTTTCCAATAATTTCAGCCGTTCGGTCCATCCCAACGGAAAAAAAAGTGTAATGACTGTACAATGACTGAGAGATTAAATCTAGGCGAATTCTGTTGCATCTGTGTGCCCTTTGGTCGAGGAAAAAAAAAAAGGTTTAGCTAACCATATCTTTCCACTCCCGCTTTAAGCCAACAAAATTGAGTGGTTCTTAAAAAGAAGAAATAAATATAAAACAAAAAAAACTCGTAAGTTTTTTTTTTTTGAAAGAGGGGCAGGAGAACTGCCGTCCTATTTCATTGAATAGCAGGAGAAAATAAGATACAAAACCGTTTAACACGAGTGCAACCACAAAGACTCACAGCAACCCCTGCCAAAGCCAGACACACCTCCGCCATCGCTGAACACCGCCTCTGAGCGAAAGAAGGAATGCACCACACGGCCGCCACCAAGACCAAAGGCCGAAGAGGAGAGAGATACAAGGGGGAGAAGGGGAAACACCACCAACACTCACACAACGACGAACGACTCCTGAAGCAGCAGACCCAGCGAGAACCAATGCGCAAAACGGCCATCACGACGCCTCCAACAAGGTAACGACGCAGAGAAACCGCCGCCGTCGCAAAACTGCTAGGATTTTCACCCAGAGTAGGAAAGGTCCGAAAAGTGATGCCTCCAACGAGAGAACGACAACAAAGATGACGCCAACACCAGCCCGAAAGGGCAGGGCTTTCGCCCAAGACCTGTCCTAACGCACAAGGCAGGATCCACCGAAGGTCGAACATTAGGAGAACCGAGCCGCCAGCCGAAGGCGCAAAGCCAGAGAGCGAGCACGTACGCCGTCGCCCGACGTGGAAGAAACCGCCCAAGCCACCCGACACCTCGGAGAAAGGGAGGGTCTCGACGGCGGGGACTGGACCAGGCCAAGAGGCAGAGAACGGGGATGCCGCCGGATCAAAGTCGCCAGCTAATGTCGCCGGAGAGGGACCACCGCACCTGGTGGCCTGCGCACGGGAAGCGAAGGAAGCCAGACGCCACGCCACCCAAGCGGCACAAGCCAAACCCTGCCACTAATCTAGGAAGCGCCAACGTACGCTACCGAGCACCTCGCAGGGAGGGGAGGGCAAGGAGGCGAGGATGGGACCAGGCTAGAGACAGAGGTCGCCGCACCGCCCGAAGACGAGTGACGGCCTACCACGCCACCACGGGAGGAGCCGAGGAGCCGCCGGACACACACCCTTGGAACGCACTTGCTCCGCCCACTCGGAACAGAACCGTAGGGGACCCCCCAAGCGGCATCCACCGATGCAGGCTCAGGGAAAGGGGAAGAAGGAGGAGAGCCGATGCCGAGCTTCGCCGAGCTACGAGGCCACCGGACTCACAACCCTGGAGCACACCAGCTCCGACCGCTGTGACGTTCCCCAAGAAAGGAGGAAAACAGAACCAGAACCTAAGAAAAAAAACTCTTCCGAGTAAGTGCGTGTCAACGCCAAACAGAACCTAAGAAAGGAGGAAAAAGAGAATTTTTTTCCCCTCTTCCGTGTAAAGAGAAATAAAAGGAAAAGCAGGAGATTTATATCAAAGCGAGCAGCGGCAGTGACGTAATAGGTCATGAGAGGGGTGTATGGGGCCGGACAATCCTCTGTTCCAGCAAGTATTCTAAAGTTGATGAAACAATAACGAATGAATGATGCATCGGAACAGTGCACGGCCACGATGAAAAGCAGGGGATGGAAAGCAAGGATAGAGGGGAGGGGGGGGGGGGGGGGAAATGCAGCCAACCAATAATCCAACAGTTTAGCTAGACCTTTTTTAAAATACAGACACTTTTAACCCACTAATCTTGTTTCATGGAAAACCTCAAGGCAGCTTCTTAAAACTCTTGAAAAAACAAGTCGAATCAAATGGACAGATCAAATTTTTGTTCAAAAAAAATGGACAGATCAAATTTACTAAGTTGCTTGTATAAAGCATCCACACCAAACACTTTATCCCTCCACTACTAGCTACTCATTCTACTATCAGACACTCTAAATTTTCTTCACAGTTTACACATGCTCTGAAAGTTTTTTTTCTCCATCAACTACTCTATCCAAAGGTATAAATGTTTTAAAATGTCTGATACGGATGCATTAACATCTCTTAAAATTAAGTTTTCAATAATTTGAGGCTTTTACACAGAATGATCACGAGTACTTACGTGAGCGTTGGGGGGCATGTCGACCAGGAGCCAAACTGGGGCCAGGAGATACGAGACGGCCGGCGTGCTATTCCGACCACTTGTGCCTTAAATCCCTTCTTGGACCATGCATCTGTTATACATGTATGTTCGTGCGGCTGTGTGCCTTATTCGCATTCAATGGTCTCTTGGCAGCAGCTAGCTATCGTTCACCTGCATCCTTCTGCAACAAATTAATCAACAGCACCAGCAGTAGCCAGTAGCACAGCAACATAATGATAATCATGGAAATGGTTATTTGTGAATGTTCCCTTGTTGATTGAAAAGTTGAGAGAGAGAGAGAAAGCTGAGAGAGAAAGAAAGGAGGAAAAGGAAAGGGAAGGTAGTGTAACCTTTGTACTGACTGATATGCGGAGTAGCTTTTAAGCTTCCCATAGAACTTCTTTTGTCCCCTCTAATTTTCTAGACTTTTAGCTAAGCATACACAGAGAAAGGTGTAAAATAAAGTGTGCAGAAATAGAGTGTACGATGGAAAGAAGAAATCTTTTAAAAAATAGTGTAAAATATATTTTAAAGAGATGAATGGAAAGTGCAGTAAATATAGTGTTATAGAGTGCGCATTTAGAACTTCTGGTGAAGATGCTTACAGAGTCATCTCTAACAGACAAATGATAAGAGCATCCACAACAACTCTTCTATAATATCTTTCTGTGTAGCACTACTAAGCATATCATCTAAAAGGTTTCTTCCATGATATGTACCCCCTGCATGGCGCAAAAAAAAAATCCTAACGTAAAATCTGTGCAAAAAGTATGAACACTACTACATACAGATAACTTGCATATATCTACCTCACGCTATAACATAGACTACAAATGTACTATATCTTATATCTACCCTACAAATTGTGCTATAAATTAGACTATAAATGTATTATATCCCAGATCCACCTAACGCTAAACGTACTCCTCTACCTATCACCTAACTACATATTATTTGACTAACTTATATTAAGTTTATTTTAAATTATATTACCGGATTTCATGGCATTTCAAAATTTATAAATTTAAATTGGTAAAAAATTACACAATCCACAAACGGGAGATGACCCTCCTCCTCCTTCTCCCTCTCTCCCTCCCTCCCTCTCCCTCTCTCTCCTTCTCTCCCCCCTCTCTTCCTTCCTCCATCGCTCTTTCTCTTTTTTCACCCACCCAGACTGACAAAATGAACATTGTGTCGCTAGGGGCTGTGTGCACGCCTTATATGCTTTACAAAATCTGCTGTTTGGCACGACGCAATATGCCAATTCAAACAGTGGATTTTGCCTCTAATCGTTGCGCCTATAGCCTGTCATATATTTTGGTGGAAATTCAAATTCCCGTCTAACGAAATGACGGTATATATTTTCCGCCAGTTAGAACGGCAGGAGGAGGAGGAGACTATTTATTTAAATTTAAGAAACAAAATCATTTATTTAATTCTGAAAAATTAAAAATTCATATACCGACCGCCAGAACATGCGCAGTTGTGCCCACTGTGCTTCTCAGTGGCCCAACCCACGTGATCACAACCTAGTTAGCCCTCAAATGGCAAATGATAGGCCACGGCCCATAGACATAAAACAAAACCCACTCAATACCACGCTATCACTATCGTAGAGCCAGAAAATTTTGGAAAGACAGTGCTAGTTAAGGAACCTCAAAGTTCAAACACTAGCAACATCAAATTTCTAAAAATTGAACTATAGTTGCACAGTTTTACCACATCATGGAACACAATAATTAATATTGTATAGAAAAACAATAGCCATCCAATGGTAGCATTGATTTAAACTGAATAGCAAAATGAAATTGAAAGCTTCAATCCAGAATTAAAACGTTTGTAATATAATGAATATAAAAACACATCACTAATTACTTCACAAGAGTTGATACATGATACTTATAATTTTTAGTATTAAGTAAATCAATCTGCTTATAGTAAGTCTAGGAGATATTTAAATGCTGTAGTGGTGATGTAAACCAATATAGCATATATGAGAACATTTTAAGATATATCACTTGCAGGGCATGCCAGGTGATGGATAAGTGGTGATAGATCAGGTTGAATAAATCGTAAAACGACACTTATTTTTACGTGAGGGAGTAAATCATAAAACAAAAGACACTAAATTAATATGGACAAGTACAAGAGCGCTTTAGTGCTTTGTTGCTAGAGTGGAGTGGAGTTTATTGGTGCCAGCCTATTAAATATTAGCTAATTACTAATAGATACTCCCTCCGTTACAAAATATAAGACGTATTTTGACTTGAGAAAAGTCAAATTTAGTAAACTTTGACCATAAATAAATCAAATAATATGCATTGTTAGTTTACCAAAGTTGTACCAAATTGTTCATATTACAAAGTGCTTTAGAAACAATATCATATTGTAACAATTCATAATATATAATAGAAGAATCTAACAGTCAAAATCTACTTTGAAAGACTTTTATGAAGCCAAAATACGCCCTATATTTTAGAACAGAGAGAGAGTAATTGCCAACTAATTAGTAGTTATACGAGCCCAATAGGTGGGGCTGAAGCCCCACTTAGTCCCTTCGGTGGCCCCATCTCTGCTATCACACCATCTCTGCTATCACACATACAATCCTTCATACCTAGGTACGCCATCATATGTGTCGGCCGTCTCTTTTGGTGTCGGCTGCCTCCCTGTGCCAGGTCTGACCCCTAGTCTTCCTCTCGGTGTCATTTCATTCCAGTAGGGCCGACCCATTTGCATCCCTACATTCCAGTGCAAACCAAGTCAAGCTCGTGCTGATCGAGCTTTTGATTGGGCCCGAGTTAGAGCCCATCCATGTTCTCAAAACTAATTTGAGTCGAGATCGATCCAAACGATTTAAGCCCAGGCACCATAGACTCGTCCAAGCTTGGTTTAAATGCAACCCTGGTGACGTGAGCAACCATGTGGACAAATTCAAATGATCCTAGGGCCTTATTGCACCGTTATCCTTGAAATATTGGAATAACAAAGAACACCACGTAGTCCTATTTGAAAAATAGAATCCTTTTCCGAGAGTAAACCATTGTTTCGTTGGTCGTTGTAGCACATGGTTTTCGTAATGTTTTTTCTTTGGGAGGTCCTTTTAACGATGATGTCGAGGATTCGATCCAGGGCTACAAACAAGCTGAGATCGAACCTGATAAGCTCGTGCTCAGCTGAAACAAAGCTCGAGTAAGCTTGAACTCGGCTCATCCAAACTAGATACTCCCTCCGTTCCATACTGTAGTTCACTGTTTACTTTTGCATATTCTATGATCATTCGTCTTATTCAAAAAATATATGTAAATATTATTTATTTTGTTGTGATTTGTTTTATCATTAAACATACTTTAAGCATGACCTATATTTTTGCATGTTTGCATTAATTTTTTGAATAAGATGAATGGTCAAAAGACGTGTCTAAAAGTAACGGTGAACTACAATTTGAAATAGAGGGAGTAATATAAATTTTGCAAAAACATAGTAAAGGTTGAGTAGGTTTGCGCAAAGCTCAAGCTTATGTTTGAATAGCTTCGATAAACTATTATGTTACCAAAAAAATTTAAAAGTATGAATGAGCTCGATAAAATTTTGGTAGGCTTGGAGAAAGCTCGTGCTCATCCAAACTAGGTAACTTGATAAAATATGCTTGTAATCAGGGAAGACAAAAGTTTGAAAAGGCTCGATAAAACTACAATGAAGCTCAAGCTCAGCTCGACCAAGCTCGCGAGTTTAAGGTTAGGCCTGGTTTCAACTCCGCTTGAAGCTTGTGCCAAGCTCAAATCAAGCCTCCAGTGAACCAAACTAGATCATTTTGCGAGTCCCAACCTTTTCTCGTAGCCCTGATTTCGATCGTCTCATTATGCAAGTACTAGATGCCTCAGGCCCAGCACGGGAGGGCATAAGCCCAGCGCGGAAGGAACACACGCGCCCAGCGCGGGAGGGAAAAAAGAAAAAAAAACACAGCAGCGTACGCAGGGATCGAACAGCTGGCGCCTGGCTAAGAGCTGGCTCAGCTAGCCAGCCGGCCAAGGCGCCCGCGTTTATAGTTGGCCAAACGGGCCGTGCCAAACGGGCCGGCACTAGGCACGGCACGGCCCGTAGTGCCCAGGCACGGCACGACACGATGGCCAGCGTGCCCGTGCCGGCACGGCACGATGCCCCGTGCCGTGCTTGGGCCGCCACCTCGGCCCAGTGGGCCGGCATGAGCACGGCACGGTTAAGGTGCCGACACGATGCGGCCCGCTTCCCCCACAGGCCGCAGCCCACCCCCACCTCCCCACCCTCCGCTGCGTAGGCCCAGGCCCAGGTGTCCATTGGGGGAGGATAAAACCCCGCCGCCGCCGCGACCCTCCCCGGTCCCCCCTCTCCTAACCCTAGCCGCGCCCCCTTTCCCCTTCCCCTCGCTGACTCGCTTAGTCGCTCTCGCGGTCGCCGCTCTCTCCCCCGCTGGTCGCCGCCACGACTCTCCGCCATGGCGTGACGGCGCCACGCCGCCTAACCGCCACTGGCGCACCGCCTCACCGGTCGGCCGCTCTCGCTCTCGTCTCTCTCCCCTCCGGCCCTCTGCTACACGCCTCCACCGCCATCGGCGCATCGCCTCGCCGGTCGCCGCCACGGCACGCCGCCTCGCCGCCACTGGAGCTCAGATCAATCCCCTTCTCCCAGTTTCCTTGTGTTGATTCGTCATCTCCTAGTCCTAGATCCGTTCATCCTCGTCATCTCCTAGTCCTAGATCCGTTCATCCTCGTCATCTCCTAGTCCTTGATCCGTTCATCCTCGACCTCTCCGGTTGATCTGGTGCTCCGGATCCGCGAGGTAAGCTGTCGATTTGATATTTTGATTTGTTCATTCTCGATCTGTCGATTTGGCTTCTTCTTCTTCTTTGCTTCTTTGCTCGTAGATCCGTTGAGGAACCAGACGGCCGGATCCGTCCGTCGTTGACCTCGCTGGCGACTTCGGTGCTCCGGTTAGGCCTAACCCTAAGCCGTTGAAGGAACCAGAGAGCCGGCGATGGACGACGACAACAACGGACACACGGTCAACGATGACCTCCGGATGATGGGGATGCGCGGAGATGACGAGGAAGACCTAGGCGAGGACCGGGAAGCCCTGTTGGGCGACGAGGGTGAGCCTATCGAGATTGGCGATGGCGGCGGCGAGGCTGGCGAGGGTGCCGGGACGGGATCCCAAGCTGCAAGCACCAGCGGCGGCAGGGGGAAGGGGAAAGCAAGGGAGCGACCTTCCACCTTTGAAGTGTGGACCGATTTTGAGAAGATCTTCAAGGTAATTGATGGTAAGAAGGTAAGGGTTCAAGCTAAGTGCCTCCTTTGCAAAGGCATACTTTCTGCTAGATCAACTGGGGGTACTGGGCATCTGACTAGGCATAGAATTGCATGCATGAAGAAGCATGGTAGACCAAGCATGTCTCAGACCCTACTGCAGTACAATGCTGATGGTACACCTAAATTTTGGGAGTACAATGCTGATGTTGCACGTTCTGAGATGTGTAAGTTGATTGCTAGACTTGATCTTCCTATCTGTTTGGCTGAGCATCCTGCATTTGAGGAGTATATTAGGAAATCTTATAACCCTAGATTTTCTACTGTCTCTAGACAAACCACAACTAGAGATATTGCTAAGTATTTCAGTGAGCAACGTGCTAAACTTTTGGAAACTTTGAAAACCAGTGTTAGTTCTATTGCTATAACTTCTGATATCTGGTCTGGCAATGCTAAGGAAGACTATCTTAGTGTGGTAGTTCATTATGTTAATGATAAATGGAAATTAGAGAAGAGGATCATAGGCTTAAGGCTTATTGATGTCTCTCACAGTGGTCAGAACATTGCTGAGCGTGTGCATGGTGTGATAGCTGAGTTTGGTCTATCTGATAAGACCTTTTCTATCACTTTGGACAATGCATCTTCTAATACAACTGCTATGTCATTACTCACCCCTTTGCTGTCTGGTTATGTTGGTGATTTGTTCTTGCATCAAAGATGTGCTTGCCATATAATTAACCTAATTGTCAAGTCTGGTTTGAAGAGGCTCAAGCCTTACCTTGAGACATTTAGAACTGCAATTTCTTTTTTAAACTCTTCTAACCAGCGCATTGCTTTATATAAAAGTTACTGCATGGATATGAATGAACGTCCTCGTAAGTTTGGTTTAGATATGGATGTGAGGTGGAACTCCACCTACCTTATGCTTAAGCACCTGGTACTTTACAAGAACACATTTGATGTGTTCATCCAGACACACTACCCTAGAGGTGAAGGTGATAATGCTTTGCTTTTGACCGATGCACATTGGTATGTTGCTGAAAAAATATTGGAATTCCTTGAACTGTTTTATGATTCAACATGTGTGCTGTCTGGTGTATACTATCCAGCTTCTCCACTAATGTTACATCATATTATTCAAATTGCCAAACATCTAAATAATTATAAGAATGATGAAATGCTTAGAAGTGTGGTGGTCCCTATAAAAACTAAGTTCCTTAAGTATTGGAGGGACATACCACTTCTTTATTTCTTTGCATTCATTCTGGATCCTAGAGCTAAATTGAGGGGTTTCAATAGAGTACTCTCTATTTTGTCTAATCTTACACAATCTAATTATGCTGCATACTTAACTTATGTGAGAGCACAACTTTCTGAAACCTTTAACAAATATGACATCAAGTTTGGTGATGTCAGATTGCAGAGGCCTTTAGATCCACCCAAAACTGGTAAGAAAAGGACTAACTGGGATATGATATATGGTGATGATGATCCTATTGGTTCAGTTGGTTTTCCTTCTCCCTCCACTGCTTCTCTTAATCTTTCTAGAAGAACGTCTGCAAGTGCCAGCAAGCACTGGTCCAGCATCTCTTGGGGTTGGTTCTGAACTGTCATCATACTTGGACAGTGACACTGTCCAGAAGTATGATGATGATTTCAATCTTTTGACCTGGTGGGATGAGCACAAACTAACATATCCTATTCTTTCTATCTTGGCTAAAGATGTTTTGACTGTGCCTGTTTCTACTATATCATCAGAAAGCGCATTTAGTCTAACTGGCAGGATTATTGAGGAGCGGCGACGTCGCTTGACGTCTGATATGGTGGAGATGCTGGCCTGCATCAAGGATTGGGAGCAAGGGGAAGCAAGGGCTCAGCACAACTTGGAGGACAAAGAACTTGAAGATGCTTTCTCTAATCTTTATCTTGATGAAGCTCCTGAGAATGCCTGATGGCTGTTATTGTAATCTTTTGTATTGAACTGTGCCTCTATGGACTATGGACTGTATCTGTATGTAACTTGAACATTTGGAGTTGGAGTTGGGCTGTACTCTTTTCCTATCTAGGGTTTTCTCACGAGGTGTGAGTTTTTACCTAGATAGGTTTTTAATGAGGCGACCATTGCTAAATGACTCAACCTTATATATGATATGAAGCTTGAACTATGTGATTTTGGTCTGTTTTGGTGGTCTGAGTGACTAAGTCTGATATGATCATATGAGCTTAAGTTTTAGTATTTTGAACTTGTGATCTGTTTTAAAATTGTTATCTATTACATGTGAACTTGTGAATATATGATATAATGATATGATATGAGATTTGTTTTAGACTTTTGGTCAGTTTTAGTTAGCTATTTTGAAATTCTAGACATTATATTTGAAATCTGGAACATGAGCTCTCTATTTTGAGATGTTGTTCAGTTTTAGTGTTCTGGTCGGCACGGCAGCACGCAGTGGGTCGGCGTCGTCTTTGCTGTCTTGCCGCAACACGTTAAACTCTTGTAGTGCCGTGCCTGGGCCGCATGGCCGGCACTAGTGTCGTGCCGGCACGGCACGGTTAGTTAGCCGTGCCTGATAGTGCCGTGCCTAACCGTGTCGTGCCCCTGTCGTGCCTGGGCCGTGCCGTGCCGTGAGGCACGTTTGGCCATCTATACCCGCGTTGTTCACAACGTGGCGAACAAAATCATTTTATACCGAAAAAATGAATGGACGGCTGAATCTGACAGACGCGGCCGATCGGACAGCCGCGAACGAAGGGAGCGACGTGGCCAGCGCAGGAGCAGAGAAGCGTCACGTGGCGAGGCAGAGGAACTGCAGCCCGTGCTTGACTATTAGATAATGTGTTGGCTTTTCTACTTTCTATTTTCTAGAGGAGGGATAGGTGGACGTGTGGTGGTATGTTTCCTAACTTTCAAAACAAAATGATTTTGTAGATGCAAATAATTTTATTTATTATTAGAGAATTACTGAGGACGTACAAAAATATAAAACCATTAAATCCACACAAACACGAGAAACCCATATATGAATTTAAAAATTGGTTTCAATCATGCTGGAATCTTTTATTACTAAATAATTATTATGAACTAAGAAAAATTATAATGGCATAAAAAATAATCAAATCTATAAAATAAGGGAGCATTCAACATTTAATTTCAATAAAATTTGTCATAATTTTTTTTTTTTGATGTTGCTTGAGGGCGATTTGATCAATGTGTCATTCCCAAAAATAAATTCCTAGTCCGCTACTTTAAGAACATGTTTAATGGGAGAACAAATGTTTAATACTGAGATCATGTACATTGGTTGAAACAACAGTCATCTCTAATAATTGACATGTGACTTATAGAGATGACTTATTGACAACTCATACAATGTTTGAGATGGCTTAGAAACAGCTGCACTACATTTTTTGGGCCTCTTTCATAGCTTGTTTTAGTTTAGTTTTTGTTGGGATTGCAACTTTTGTTATTTTTATATACACCATTCATTTTATTTTTTAAAAATATTTTTTATAACTTTGTAGGGTTTTTCTGAAAGATCTCAAGAATATTTTTTTAATAGTTTATTTAGCATTTTCATACCACTTTCAAAGATGGTCAAATTTTTTCAACTAAAACTAAACAAGCTATCAAAGAGGGCCTTTATGTTACTTAGGCCTTGTTTGTTTCAGATTAAATTAAATTAAATTAAATTAAATGAAAATTTGTTATTTTTGTATAAGCCAAATGATGTAATGTTTTGTAGTCATTCTTATGGGGTTTTAAATAGTACTTCTTAAAGTTTGAAAATATTTTTTTTCATATTTTTTTGAACTCATTAAGACGTATTTTGAGGGGATCACAAATTTGCTACAGTAAAACACAACGCTACATTAATCTGAAACAAACAAGACCTTAATCACACACGAGGTTTTTTAATTCACGTGTAGAGTCATCTCTTGCATTGGAGATGGCTCAACTCTCTATGCGCATTTTCTCTCCTCTGCATCATTATCCATCCTACATGGCTGCCTTCTCCCATTAAACATGCTTTTAATTAGCAACCAATGGAATATCTTTTAAAACAACGAGGGGGGCGTCCTCCGCGCGAGGGATGGCAGCGCGTCCAACGCTCGGGTGGCCGTACGCGTGTCCCTGTCGTGCCGTCCGATCCAGCGAGCCTCGCGCTGCCCGTCTCTCTCGGTTGGCTTCGACTCGCTCGCTCAGCTCGACTCCACAGTTCGTGGCATGGTAACAAGAGGAAAAAAACGCCCAACACCGATATATCGTCAATACTCTAGTGCTTATAGTTTAGTTGATAAAACAAATCAGAACAAAATAAATAATATTTATATAATTTTTTTGAATAAGACGATTGGTCAAAGATGAATCCAAAAGTCAAAAGCGTCAAACAAAAAAACGGAGGGAGTACCAAACTGAAAATTAATGATAAATTAGGGAGATAATACATATAGGAGATGTAGTGTTTTCCATTGATACGAGATGAACGAGTGATGGATGATGATAGAAATAGAACACCTGATGTATCTATAGAAAAAAAAAGCAGAAGAAACAAAGATGGATGTTTGCTTGTTCTTGATCGGGACTAAAGAACCAGCGATGGATGTGTGGCAGCTTTTGTAGATCACGATTTCTTTGAAAGCTTTCCGTTTTTTTGACAAAAAAAAAAGAAGCTTCGCCGTTCTTGATCTCACGATAAGAGATCGGTTTCTTCTTGCCTAGCCAAAGAACGATGCATGGGCCTAGGAGTCGAGCCGAGCGAGCGAGACGAAGCCAACTGGGATAGAAGAGCAGCGCGCGGCTCGCTGGATCGGACGGCGCGACAAGAACACGCGTACGGCCGCCCGAGCGTTGGAACTTGGACGCGCTTCCGTCGACCCTCGCGCGAAGGACGCGCCCCGCGTCGCTTCTAAAAGACTTGCTTAGCGCGTCCTCGCCGCGTCGAATGCTCTGATTCATCACTCGCCACACCAGCTGCCTCTATGGGTTTGCTTGCAACGTTACAGTTACTTGACAGCGGCACCATGGGAGTTGGGAACAACAGACAAAGACCAAGTGGCCACCAAGTCTTCTCCAAGATGGTACTAAATCATGCATGGTATATTTGACTATTTGTCGATGCAAATGCATGCATATGATCCGTTTTAGAGGTTGCTTTCGTATTTTTTAAATTGAGAAATCAAACACTTTGAATTTGTGGTTCTTTTTTTAAAAAAATTAAACGTATGTCCCAAAGCTATAAAAAAAACAGCTCAAACAAAGTAGAATGGACTTTATAACCTACATCCGAAAAGCCTTCAAATTCAAGTAATAACTAATTAAGAAGATGAGTAAATAGAATAATATGAAGAGAGCACCTCACAAATTTCCATTAAACTAGGAGACATGAGGTTGATCACGGCTTAGCTGGTCGAGGGTTCAAGGCCAATCGATAATCGCAGTGCATCCAACATTTCTTGAGGTTCGAGCCAGCTATAGCTGCGCCCAACATCTCTTCTCTGACGGTCTGACCCCCACCACGCCACTTCTACTGTTCTACAGTCAACTGCCACAGCGATGGAGCTAGAAGGGATGAGTTCAGGGTTGGCTTGATTGCAAAAGTTGTTAATTGTGGTTAGTGGGAGCCGGGAGGAAAGGTATCCATGATTAATTCTCTAAGAGGGTCTAAACATAAGGAAAACGTATGAAACTGCAAATACTGTATATGAGAAACCACTCTCGAAAATAACTGGGTAACCTAGCTCATTGATCTGCTGCTTATGGACGGCAAGTATATGTCAATGCGACGTATTATATTATATGGACTCAGGATCATAATTTAATATCCATAATACTTTCTCGGTTCTTTTTTATTTGTCTTCGTTGATTTTTGCACATAGCCCTTTGACCATTCGTCTTATTAAAAAATTTAGTACAAATATGTAAAAATATAACTCATGCTTAAAATATCTTTAATTATAAAATAAAACATAATAAAATAAATGATACTTAAGTAGTAATAGTTTTTTGAATAAGACGAATGGTTAAAAAACATGTCTAAAAGTCAACTGCGATAAATAAAAAAGAAGAGAGGGAGTAACATCCCAACGGACCGGGCTTCTTCGTAGCATACAGACCGAAGAACTAATTAAGCCCACATTGCTGAATAGCATACACCGAGTAGCACATTTGTGCGGCTATTTATATCAATATTTAATATGATATAGGCATTATTTTATTATTAAGCTATACATTTTATTACAACTGATATGAGTTCTTTTAATATGACATATACTCTTTATATTTATTATTTTATTTTAAATTTATATTATTTTATTTCATAATTGTTGTAGATATAGATTTTTTTCATTTCATCTAAACAGTTATATTTCACGGTTCGGATCTTTCTTTTTCGGTTAACATGAAAATTTCTTGTATTTTTATTAATGCAAAAATTTCTAGTATTTTGGTATTAATTAACGTGGTGGCTCTGTCCGACTCTGATCTAATTATATAATAGATAGATAGATGATTGATAGACAGATAGGTAAATATAAGCACCACAGGTAATCTAGAAGAAAAAATGTGTACAGTACAGCTGCCATTTCTTTGCTTCCAACATCTGGTTTGAACACACGACCCGACTACTAAACAGCGAAAGCCCAGGTCACAGGCTCACAGCACGCACGAACCACCCATCCTGCCACATTGACCAAGAACACCAGCTGCCGCCGACGAGCTCGTCCTGCTCCTTCTCCGCTCCGCCATGGCCGGCTGCTGCGACATCTGCCGCAAGCTGCTCGGCACTCTGTTCACTCTCGGCTTCGGCGTTCTCATCTACTGGGCCATCTTCCAGCCCCACCACATCCGCGCCACCATCGGCTCCGCCGCGCTCACCAACCTCACCTTCTCCGGCACCGCCGTGTCCTATCGCCTCGCCGTCAGCCTCAACCTCTACAACCCCAGCCTCCACGTGGGCATCTACTACGACGCCCTCGACGCGGAGCTCCGCTTCCGAGGCGTCCTCCTCGGCGCCGCCGACGGCACGTCCCCCGCTGAGTTCTACCAGCGCCGGAAGAGCGGCGACGCCGTGAAGGTGGACTTCGGGGGGAGCGGCGTCGCCTTGACCGGCGACGTCGCCGGCGAGCTGGAGAGGGAGAGAGGGCAGGGGGCGGTGAGTTTGGAGGTGGCCGTCAATGCTCAGTTGAGGTACCGATTCAGGACCATCAAGATTCGGCAGAAGCCCAGGATATGGTGCTCGCTGACGATTCCGGTCAAGGAGGAGGGCGGCGGCGGCGGCGGCGGCGCTGTCAGTGGCGCGTTTGCCTCGGGCGACCGGTGTAGCGTCAAGTACTGAGAAGCAGAGAGTAATTAATGATTTGATCCTTCGCTAATGTAATGTGGGGCTTCATGTTGTTTTGAGGTTCAGTTGGGTGTGTAATTAGTGTTCCGGCCTGTTTGATGCGATTAATCGACCATTAATGCAAATGACAGATTGTTTTGCATGTAGTAATGATTTCTTTCATGCCTTATTACTTGTGTGCTTAGGGCAGTCACAATGCAAAGTACCTATGGACCGTTTCTACGATGATGCCATGTCAGTAAGAAACAATAAAAAAAAAATATTTATAGTGCATCGTATCTATTTTTTGGACCCACATCATTAAATAATGTAGCATGCACCGCTACTAATCCAGCTCTGCATGCATGGTGCTCTTAGCCGAGAAAAAAAACCCGGAATAATAAACAAATAAATCACATTTAATAAAATAATCCATTGAATTTTTTTTTTGCCGGATTGACACCGACTCCAGTCATCCGGCAAGGCGGCCGCCACACGGCACGACAGGAGCTCTGCTCCCGCCACTCCGCATGGCGGGAGCTCCCTGGCTGCAACACGTGGCACAGATGGGTCTGGAAGATGCGACGTATACCGGAACAAAATAAAATAAGGCCTTGTTCTTTTGAGCTGATCTGAACGGCTGAACAGCTGAACGGCTAAAATGACTGAACTTCGAGAGCTTCTCGAGGTAGTCTCGAGATTCGGATACATTTCGTTTGACTTTCTTTTTAAAATGTTAGGACCCACCTTCAATACAGTGAAAAAACGGACTAAAAAAACTCAAATCACATGTGTTTTCAGAACGTAGATAAGCCGTTAAGCTGAAAAGAATTAGGCCTAGAAGACACTGCCATCTCTGAAAGATGTACTGTCCTAATTTTTTAAATGAATAGTTGGGCATGTAATGCCTTCGAATGAAAAGCTTGTAGATTTTAACAAGCAGTACTATTTTCATATAAATTTTGCCTCCATCCAATTTTATATGAAAAAATATATATAAATACCTCCTTGTCATATATAGTATCTCCTTGTCATTATTACCTTAATCCATGATTCTCCGTCCAATTACACCATTTGGGTGAAAAGACCGTACGCACCTTTCATTCATAGAACTTACCGTAAGAAATCCCAATTGATCTCGTCATATAACTTTTCAAAATATAGTTTTTCCTTGGGTTTTCCCTGTGATTTTTTAGATTTTCTGGTTTTTTAAAATGCATAAATAAATAAATTGATATCAGTCACTTTTTTGTTTTTTAGAATATTTTAAAATTTATTTTGTACAATTTTTATATTAATTTTAAATTCATTTAATATAAGTCAACATCTGTAATGCCATTATTACCCCTACTTAGCTACATCTAATAATATATATAAAGAGAGAGCTCCTTTCCGACCAATCATTTAGTTTGAGTATTTTTTTCTCTCGGACCATCCATGCCACATGTCGCGGTCAGAGAGCTCCCGCTGTGCAGGATGGCGGGAGCAGGAGCTCCCGCCATGTGGGGTGGCGAGAGCTGCTTTTTTCAGTGGATTATTTTATTAAATGTGATTTATTTGTTGATTATTCCGGGTATTTTTCCCTTAGCTGATAGGTAAGCAATCTTAGATTTATTGCTGCGGGCCCATGAGAAATTAAATTACTAGAAACGTAGCCCACTCCAATGGTTCTCTTTCAGCTCGTTTCTAGCGGTGGAAACCGTTTCACAGACAAGAAACGCATCTTCCTTCTCTTCTCACTAATTTACTTCCATGTCTGCTTTTTCATCTATGTGGCAGAGGTAGAAACGACCAAAGAAACTACACTTGATTGTTCTTAGGGCATACCCAATGCAATCTCTATTTTTTTCTATCTCATTTATATTCGTCCAATTTTTTATTATTACTCTATATCTACTTACATTTTTCTCTCTTATATTTTATTACCTACCTGCTAGTACAGTGATTTTGGTGTAAAATTGGGTGTTTTGAAGGTTGCGTTGGACATGCCCTTAATCTTAAATTGCTGATTCAAAAATGTGTAATTCTCCGTTGCCACATACTTTCGCTAATGGTACATATCTCAACTATATACTATTGAAAGGAGAGGCTTGTGGTGGTGATTGGTGGTAGGGAAAATCTTCATCATCTATAACTGTTCTCACATCTCCGTTAAAACCATAGCAAATAAAAATTCAAATCACGTCTAATAATCTGATATTCACCTATCCAATTGTTGTCTTTTCCTTTCATTCTATTAGTTGCACATTTTCTCTCCCACGTCTTCTCTTTTGTTATATATTCCAAAATAATTTGAATTCGAATTATTAAATTAATTTTGTATTTATTGGTCCAAGAAATATTCCTTTCCTATTTATTTTTCTCTTTTTTCCTCTCTTTCGCATGTGGTCTCACTGTTCCTTTCTTCTCTTCTCCTTTATGACCTGAGGAATATTCCTTCCTTATTTTTTTTTCATTTTTTTTCTTGCAAGCTTTTTCTCCTTTCCTTTACCTCTCACCGATGCCCTCTCCTCTTCCCGTCTCTCCTTCTTCCCCTATCTCCCCTTCCTCTCTCCTTGCAAAATTTAAATTGTCATTGATGGCATATTAATCGCCCTGTCATCTTGGCCGATTTTTATCCATTCTTTTCTAGACACCCCTCTCCAAATCAAATTACCATTTGATGATATATTAATTGCTATGCTATCTTGGTCGATTTTTGTCGATTCTTTCCCAGGCAGCACTTTCCTCTATATAAACCCCTCCCAAACAATCTCTCCTCCTATTTGCTCTCCCCTCTTATTCTACGTAGATAAACGACTATTCTCCAATTCCTTTGAAAACAATCTTGTTTACCACCCCTTGATCCATTTTGTTATTCACTGTTAGTAGATCGCCGAATTAGTTGATATTGTTGGAGATTAGGTTTTGCGGAATAGATGAATTGTATTGCTAATAGGTGGAGTATATATAGTACAGTTAATGGGCCGCCCCCCAAGGGCCCAATATACTCTAACACTCCCCCGCAGTCTGAATGGCGCTACGCAGTTTAGACTGATACAAAGCAAACACGCACTCTCCCGCGGACCTTAAAACACAAGGACCATCAAAAACAAAAGGACCATCACTCCCCGCAGTCAAAACGGTCGGCGCACAGACATTCAGACTGGACCGAAACTTAGTAAAGACCGTAGTGGGAAGGTCCTTAGTGAAGATGTCAGCGTACTGGGACGTCGTGGGGACATGGAGAACGCGCACTTGACCAAGAGCAACACGCTCACGGACAAAATGCAGGTCGATCTCAACATGTTTAGTCCGCTGATGTTGCACTGGGTTGGTAGAGAGGTAGACCGCGCTGACGTTATCGCAGTAGACAAGAGTAGCCTGGCGAAGAGGACTATGAAGCTCCTGTAGCAGCTGACGAAGCCAGCAGGCCTCAGCGACACCGTTGGCAATGGCACGGTACTCAGCCTCGGCGCTGGAGCGGGAGACTGTGTTCTGCTGCTTGGAGGACCAGGAGACCAAATTGTCGCCGAGGAACACACCATAGCCGGAGGTGGACTTGCGGGTGTCAGGACAACCCGCCCAGTCAGCATCGGTGTAGACCGTAAGATCAACCGACGTGCAACACCGAAGAAGAAGGCCAAGGGTGAGAGTGCCCTGTAGGTATCGCAGGATGCGTTTCAACGCAGCGAAGTGAGGCTCCCGTGGATCATGCATGAACAGACAGACCTGCTGAACCACATACGTGATATCTGAACGGGTGAAGGTTAGATACTATAGAGCACCAGCCAGACTGCGGTAGAGAGTGGCGTCAGTCACTGGAGATCCGTCTGCGGAGAGCTTGGATCTAGTGTCGACCGGGGTAGCACACGGTTTGCAGTCACTCATGCCGGCGCGATCCAAGATGTCGAGGATGTACTGGCGCTGAGAGAGAAGAATACCTCCAGGCTGTCGGTGCACAGAAACTCCAAGGAAGTGGTGCAGAGGACCAATATCCTTGAGAGAGAACTTGCGCTCCAGAGCAGCGATGATGTGCCTGAGGAGATCATCTGAAGATGCAGTCAGCACAATATCATCCACATAGAGCAGCAGGTTGGCTGTGTCATCACCCCGACTGTGGATGAAGAGAGAAGTGTCTGCTTTAGCTTCAACAAAACCAAGAGACTGGAGATGTGAAGCAATCGTGTTGTACCAAGCTCACGGTGCCTGGTTAAGACCATAGAGAGACTTGTTGAGGAGACAGACATGATCCGGACAGGATTGATCCACAAATCCTGACGGCTGGACGCAGTAGACAGTCTCGTTGAGGACACCATGGAGGAAAGCATTGTTGATGTCGAGCTGGCGAATGGACCATCCTCGAGAGAGAGCCAGTGAGAGGACTGTCCGAATGGTGGCAGGCTTGACAACAGGACTGAAAGTCTCTTCAAAGTCAATACCCGGTCGTTGAGTGAAGCCACGAAGGACCCAACGAGCTTTGTATCTGTCAAGTGAGCCAGCTTATGCTTGAAGATCCACTTGCCGCTGACCACGTTGGCACCGGTCGGCGGTGGGACAAGATCCCACGTGTGGTTGGCTCGAAGGGCCTCAAACTCTCTGGTCATGGCCTCACACCAGTTTGGATCGGCCAGAGCAGCACGATACGACGTCGGCGGGGGAGGCAGCGCCGCGAAGTGGAGGTTTAGCCGATCGCGAGGCGGGACAACAATGCCAGCCTTGCGACATGTGACCATGCGATGAGCATTGGTCACGGAGGCGAGGGGCCCACGGCAACAACTGTGGAGGGATCAACAGGCGTGAGGCGACGAAGGGACCGGCGAGGTTCTTGGGCAGCACCCTCGGTAGGGGGTGTTGGAGCTAGGGCCCTTAGCAACAACTGTGGAGGGATCAACGAGGCGCTGAATCGGTGCCGAGCCGACAGCAGAGGGATCGGCAAATCAGCGCTGGCAGCACCCTCTGCAGGGGGTGCTGGCGCCAAAATCGGCAAGGACGGAGGGGTGGCACTGCCGGCAGCAACCTGTGGTAAGGAACCGACAGGGGCAGTAGTGATGGTGGGGGTGGTCGACGTGACCACCGGTGGGGCAGGGGCAGCCGTCGTGTCTGCCGGTGGAGCAGTAGAGGTACCTGCAGAAGACACCGAGGCACGGACTCCAATAGGGACAGGAGGACCGGCTCGTTGGGTTAGAAAGTCAAGATCAGGAGGGGATGGTGTGGAAGTGGATGTGCTGGAGACAAAAATAAAGTGCGACTCATCAAAGGTGACATGCCTAGAAATGATCACACGGTTGGATTTATGATCCAAGCAACGCCAGCCTTTGTGATCGGATGGATATCCAAGAAAAACACAAAGGGTGGAGCGGGGAGCGAGTTTGTGCTGGGTGGTGCTAGAAAGGTTAGGGTAGCAGGCGCAACCAAACACGCGAAGATTGTCGTAGACAGGGTGAGTGCCACGGAGGGCAAAGTGAGGAGTGGAGTGGGAGAGGGTGGAGGTTGGGCGTATGTTGAGAAGGTAGGTGGTTGTATGGAGGGCCTCGACCCAGAAGGAGGGTGGGAGGCTACTTTGAAAGCGAGGGAACGATCACATCGTTAGTGGTACGAATGGCGCGTTCAGCCTTACCGTTCTGAGGAGAAGTGTAGGGGCACGACATGCGAAAGATAACACCTAAATTAAGGAAGAAAGTCCTAGACGTGGTGTTATCTAACTCGCGACCGTTATCAGTTTGCACATACTTGATGGTTGTGCCAAACTAAGTCCAAACATAAGAAAAGAAGTGGGAGATGGTGGGGAAGGTGTCGGACTTGAGGCGGAGAGGGAAAGTCCACATGAAGTGGGAGCAGTCATCAAGAATCACGAGATAATACTTGTAACCCGAAACACTAGCAATGGGAGATGTCCATAGATCACAATGTATTAAATCAAAATTATGTGAAGCTCGACTCGTGGAGGAAACAAAAGGAAGACAAACATGACGACCTAACTGACAGGCATGACAAAGATGGTCGAGTTTGTCTTTATTACAAGAGATGGAGGTCGAGCTAGCTAGTCTAGAGATAGTGTCATGGCTAGGATGACCAAGACGACGATGCCAAAGCTCTCCCGTGGAAGTGGTGATGGCGAGGGCATGACCGGTGGAGGCTGGAGTGAAGGAGTAGAGGTCCCTGGAGCTATTGCACCGAACGATCACGCTCCTGGTATGAAGATCCTTCACAGTGAAACTAGACGGGTCAAACTCAACAGAACAGTGGTTATCGGTAGTAAACTGACAAACGAAAATAAGATTTTTAATGAGGTGAGGGGTGACAAGGACATTACGTAAAGTAATGGGTCCCTGTGGTGTGGGAAAGGTGAGGTGACCCGTGGAGGTGACTGGTAAACGAGACCCATTGCCAACAATGATGTTGGACGGGCAGATGGGAGAGGGTGGATGAGAGGAGGAGAGAGTACCGGCATCTGAAGTCATATGAGAGGTGGCCCCCCCGAATCCATGTACCACTCCGCGGTGCTGGGGGGCGGAGTGAGAGACATGGTGTTGAAGGCGCTGGCCAAGGACTGCTGATCCCAGCTGCCCCCCACCGTTGGGTTCCACAAACCAGGGGTAGAGGGCGGCAATGTACCGGTAGCGGCGGCGAGGCGTGGGGATGCGGTCGTTGAGGTGGAGCCGAAATAGTCAGTGCAGGAGGACAAGCAGGCCCAAGGATGCGGGGGCCTTGAAAAGGCCAGAGCTGGACTGTCCCAGTCCAGGGATTGTAGTAGGACGGCGCAGAAGGTCGCCCGGCCCCACCATCAAGCAGTCTTCTTGCCACCGCCGCCTCCACCCCACCGCTCTTGCCTCTGGTCTTCCCCTTGTTCTTGCCCTTGTGGTTGTTCCCCAGAGAGCCACCGAAGGTGAGCGAGCAATGGCCACAAAGGCGACGAGGAGCGTGAGCGAGTCGAGCCGAGCTCATAGAAAGCGACTAGGAGCGGGCATGGCCGAAGTCCGGAAGAGGCGTCTTGTTCTCAATAATTTGCTTCTGAACGGAAAACTTTTCGTTTAGCCCGCGAAGCATGGTGAGGACCTGAGTGCGGTCATTGACCGGCTGACCCAAGTCTGCAAGGTTGTCCGCCAGGCTCCGGAGACGGCGGCAGTAGTCGGTGATGGAGAGGTCCCCCTGAGATTAGGCATGGAACTGCGCCTCGGCGTAGAGGATTCACGTCTCCTGGTTCCCGAGAAACTGGTCCTCAAGACTGGTTCACACACCACGGGCCGTGGCAGTGGCGGTCATCACCACCTCCAGAAAGTCGGGCGTGATGCGACCGTACAACCACGACAGCACGACGTAGTCCATACGAGCCCACGCAGGGTCGGAGAAGCGACCGACCGGAGAGAGAACGTGATCCGCCAGGGCGTAGCGGCTGAGTGTCACGAGAAAGAGGCCGCGCCATCGGTGGTAGTTGGGGTTGTTGAGGTCGAGCACCACCGGGACGAGCGACACCACACTGGTGATGGCGACGGCTTGAGCATGAAGTGCAGCAACCATATCATGGTCCTCGACAGGGGCGCCGGGGCCAAGACCATTCTCGGGAACGGTGACAAGGGGTCCCGTCGAAGGGCAGTTGGGGTAGGCTCCAAGTGGTCCGCGTGAGCTGAAGGAAGCCAAGCCGGGCAGACGAAAGATGGCCGAGCCACCTAAAGGAGCCGAGCCAGGGGACCAAAGGGGAGCCGAGCCGCCTGGGGGTGCCAAGCCGGGCGCCAAGGGGCCGAGGCCGGCAGCAGCGCAATGAGCCGGTGCCCAATAGCCGCCAACAGTAGCGAAGAAGCGATGCTGCTGCAATGAGCCGGCACCGAGAATGGGGCCGGCGACTCGGGCCAGCCAGTAGACAGATTGGGGAGAGGGATTTAGGGTTCCCTCTCCCGATGGCGCCGCCAGCAGCAGGCGAGGAGGCTCTGGGCGGCGGCGGCGGCGCGGCGCGGCCAGGGAAGCGAAGCGGCGCCGATGTAGCCGCCGTGGCGGCGGCTACGAGAGAGGGAGCCACCTACGAGGCCGGCGCCCGTCGGGTGACCTCCAGAGATGCTGGCGCCGTTCCAGAGACCAGCGGCGGCGGCTAGGGGAGGGGCAACCGCGAGGTGGCTATGCCCGGCGCCTGCGGCGGGAGGAGCGAAGCCGGCGGCGGGCGGTCCACCAAATCCGTGAGAAGGGACGGTAAAGACGGCGCCGGATCCACCCAATAAGGTACGCCCCCCTTCCTCAGAGATGCCAACGGTGGGGATGACGAGGCCGGCGGCAGTGAGGGCGGCGCGAATCTCGGGGGGAAGCACAGCGATGGCGGCTTCGATTTGAGCCACAGCGGCGAGAGCAATTTGAGCGGTGTCACTCGACGAGGGGACCTGAGGAGGGGTGTCGGTCACCGACGTCGACGTGTTCGTCGCCAAGGTAGCAAGCGGTGTCTCCAAGGAGACCATTGCCGACGCCGTGGGGAGGGCCGTGGAGGAGGAGAGGCCGCCAGAGGAGGCGGGTTCCATGGCCGGTGACGGCGGCTGCATGGGAGGGGCTGCAGCGGCGGCGAGGTTAGGGTAGAATTAGGGTTAGGAACAAAGGCTCTGATACCATGTTGGAGATTAGGATTTGCGGAATAGATGAATTGTATTGCTAATAGGTGGAGTATATATAGTACAGTTAATGGGCCACCCCCTAAGGGCCCAATATACTCTAACAGATATGTCATTTGTTTCCATTTTTTGTTTAAGTAATGTAGACACAATTGGTTCTAATGCGACCTCGATTCTTGATGTACATATAATCTAATGTTGACATTCGCAAGGATCTACTTAGTAACCTTCATGCTTAAGACCTGGCTTCTACAACTGCATTATGCTACTTTCCTCTAAAATGTTTCAACTCATAATCTTAGTGACATAAATAATGTTAGTTCTGTAATCCTCCTATTAGGTTTTGTTGGCTTGGATATGCCATTTGTTTCCCATTCTCTGTTTGGGTAAAATACTGCAGTAATAATACATTTGCTATTTTATGTTTTCTACTTTGATCTCATGTCCTCAAACTTTAGCATAGGGCCCTTCAGAGCTTAAAAGCAAAATTTCTTTCCTACTTCTTTTGACATGTACTGATTGCACGAAGCTGCATGTAGAATAAACTAGAATCAATTCAATTGATTTGGCATTTTTTCTTGTGTACGGAATTGTGTTTTAGGTTGATTACAAATTTCAAAATTGCCTCCCACGCAACTTGAGTATTCATGGTGGTCTCCTTCATTCACATCACGTATCTCCCCCTTTACATACATCCTTATTCTTGTATTTATCCAATGAGTAAAATGCACCGGCGGCCCTCGAACTTGGCAGGGGGTGTCATCCCGGTCCCCGAACTTAGAAAATCAGCTATTCGGGTCCCTAAACTTAGCACGGGGTGTCATCCAGGTCCCTGAACTTGGCACGGGGTGTCATTCCGGTCCCCGAACTCAGAAACCAGCTATTCGGGTCCCTGAACTTGGCACGGGTGTCATCCAGTCCCTCAACTTGGCAGGGTGTCATCCAGTCCCCAAACTCAAAAAGTTTTATAAGATTTATAAGATTTATCCTAATTTTCATGATCTTCCCATAGTTTTATAAGATTTTTTTTCTTTTTTTATGATATTTCTAAATATTGTATACTTGTTTTTGAATGTTTTAATGACTTTCTAAAATTCATATGTTTTTTCTTATTTTTTTTGGATTTTTAATTATTTTTTAAAAAAATTTTTGAGTTTGGGGACCTGGATGACACACCTACTAAGTTTAGGGACTGAATGACACCCCGTGCCAAGTTCGGGACCCGATGGTCTGGTTTCGAGTTTGGGGACGGAATGACACCCGTGCAAGTTCGAGATCCGAATAAATTGGTTTTCTAAATTCGGGGACCGGGATGACACCCCCTGCCAAGTTCGAGGGCCGCCGGTGCATTTTACTCTTTAGCCAATATACCAGATTGGATTCTTGGTAGTCTGTTTTTCCTTTTAGACCGTTACAGTGCTCTCTGATCTAATGCTCACCACATATCTTGGTCTGTCTCAACTATTATTTTTTTTACTTTGGATTTTGGTATCTATAATAATCTTTTTTCAGGTTTGAGTCAGCAACCTAGATTTCTAGCAACAACCTATCTACGTTTTTGTACCTTCAGGTGAACTACTTCCACAGTTGGACCTGATCTTCGAGTCTACAAATGATAGATGCACGTTTCAGGTTGTTGCTACATACATGCCAGCTTATTTGACACTCGCATAATTACATTGGGTTGATGCATGTCAAATGAGTGTTTAACCTCTAATCGGCTTTTGATAGGTTTCAACTAGGCGCACACCAACTATTTCTTATTGCCCTCTCCCCCCCTTTTTTTTTAAAAAAAAATGACGTTTTAGACTTGTCAGAAATCAAAGTATTAAAACTTTATCTATGAAGATTGGACACATAAAAAAAGATAGTTCAAAACTTTATCCATAGAAAACTTTTAAACTATTTAGATTAAGAGCATAAAAATTATATAGATGATTCATCTTGAAAAGAGCTTTCATAATATTATAATTTTTAATACGTTATAAATAAATTTTTTTTAAAAAATTTATGGTTAAAGTTCTATTTTTATGATCGTGTCAATGTGTAAAATGACTACTATTCCATAACACAGGGAGTAGCAATTTTGAAAGCACGTGCGTGCCCATATATGTGAGAAAGAACGCGCGTACTGCGTACCCGGCAATTTCCAGCTCAGCGGCTCCAAATCATAGGGCCCACCGGCCCGCTGGGTATTTGGTAGCCCGTGGCTATTTGAGCACACCGGGATTAGAACCAGCGACCACCGGGCACCGGCACCACCCTCTCTTCTCCCTCGTCCGGTCGTCCCCGTTGACCTCAAGAACACCACCCGGCGATCTCCTCCTCTCCGGCCGCCATGGCCGTCAAGAGCAAGCCCGACAAGACTTGCTGCGAGAGGCTGGCGGCCTTCGTCTTCACCCTCGGCTTCCTCATCCTCATCTACTGGGCCATCTTCCAGCCCCACCACATCCGCGCCACCGTCGACTCCGCCGTGCTCAGCAACCTCACCGTCTCCAACGCCACCGTCTCCTACCGCCTCGCCGTCGTTCTCGGCCTCTACAACCCCAGCCTCCGCGTCAACGTCTACTACGACGCCCTCGACGCCGGGCTCTGGTTCGGGGGCGCCCCCCTCGGCCCCGCCGCTGGCGCCTCCCCCGCCGAGTTCTACCAGCGCCGGAAGTGCGGCGACGCCGTGAATGTGACCTTCGAGGGCAGCCGCGTCGCCCTGCCAGGCGACGTCGCCGGCGAGCTGGAGAAGGAGAAAGGCCGGGGGACGGTGAGCTTGGAGGTGGCCGTCGATGCTCAGGTGAGGTACAAGTTCAGCGCCATCAAGATTCGACAGAAGCCCAGGATACGGTGCTGGCTGACGATTCCGGTGAAGCCGGAGGGCGGCGGAGGCGGCGGCGCTGTCGGCGGCGCGCTTTCTCCCGGCGACCGATGCAGCGTCAAGCAGTAGAGACTAGAGAGTAATTAATGATTTGAGTCCCGCGCTTGGTGTGTTGTCGTGAGATTTATTGCTCCGGTTTGACCCGATTCATATTACTATCATGTAAAGATTCAGAATTGTTTGCATGTAAAAGTATCGTACTTTGAATCTTTCCTACAGCATTGCTGCTCTTCAATCCTCAATTCTTGATTCGCTTCTGAGAGGCTGTTCTGAAGACCTCGCTTGCCGTTGATTCGCTTCTGAGAGGCTGTATCTAATAATTGATAAAATACCAAAATAAATAACTTTGAGAGAGTGTAAAAACGAATATAAGCTTAGTTCCTAATTTCTAAAGCTTTCATTAGTTGTTTTAAAATAATTTAAAATGAAAATTAATAAATCAAATAATTTTATATTTTAATCGCGCTGTCTCGTTGTACGTTTAGGAAACAGCATGTGCGTAATTCTCTTGGTCTTGGCACCTGCTACCTGCTACTGCTAAAGTACCGTGTTCTTGGTCTCGTTAGTTAGTCGTTATGAGCAATCTCTCGGAAAATTATGCTAAAATATGTGAGCAGTGGTTGGTGTGAGTGTGACCAGGGAGCTCAGTTCGGAGCAGCTTCGTACGAGCTTGCTGTAGGCCTGCAACAGTTGACTTGCCGTTGACCCGTGTACACCTGTGCCGCGCATCAATGTATGTGTATATGCGTACCTTGTATGAGCATCGTCAAAGATTTTCATATCTCGTTCACTATATTTCTTCTGTAAATCACTGTTTATTATCTATATTTCTTTACTCTTCGGCAGAGTCTATATCTCAAAAAAATTTAAAAAACTTATAGAGTCTAAATGTAGAGGCCGATAGTGTGAGTTTCTAAATCTAGACCCTAATATAGAGACTCTACTGGATGGTGTATAGAATATGAAATTAGTCGTAATAGCGCTTTAATACCTTCTAGGCATGCTTTAATACCTCGTCAAAAGAAAACTTCGGTTGATTCTTTCTGAATTCTTGCAAGTGTGTTGGCACCGAAAGTTGTATCGGCCAAACAAATCATGGAGATTAAAGTTCAGAATCCCCATTGGCACGAAATTTAGGGTTATAACTGTGACAACCGATTTGATCATAAGATCGGTAAGAAAAAAAATGCAATCGGTTTTATGAGCCAATTGAATCTACTAAGATGGTCCTGAAAGACAAACGAAACAAATTAAAACAAGTGGTAGATAAAGAAACTATCGGCTTAGAAGTAATCTGAACCAATAGATTCTGGGGATAAATCTGTTATCAAATTGACAGTCAAATAAATAACAAATTTAAAAGGATAAACAATCTGCTACTAAGCCGATCAGAGCGATGGAGTAACAGAGAGAAGGTAAACTGATGTCCGGATTCAAGGTAAAGCAAGTACCTGATGTCCGGATTCAAGGTAAAAGATCATTTCCATTTCTTAATTTTCCCGGACAAAAAAGCTTGCAGAACATATTTGAAACTCGGCAACTCCATTGAAAGTCAAGTCCGATCATTGTCCAATTATATCGAACGTTGCATAGTTGAAACATTTTCATGCACGTTTAAACATTTCTTTTTTCAGCGTTCGATCGATGCAATTGAAGTACGGAACGTCCGAATACGCAGTAGCCATTCTTGAAACGGCTCAAAAACTTCATCGTGGAACATGTGGCCAATGTACATAAAATATGCGAAACCCTACATATTATCTTATTCTTTCCTTTGATGGACTAATCCTCGTCTTGATCAAGCCTTAGCGCATGTGCCACTGCCATTTCTTGCTCCTGTGGCTAGCATATTCTAAACCCTAATCTTCAGCTCGGTATTAGTTCCCCCAGCTCATCAGCTCCGAATCACCTCCGGATATATAGTGGTAGCAGACGCCAAATTGCTAACCAGCAGCAAGCTCCTCCGCCATGGCCACCACCGGGAGCAACACATCCGTCAAGAAGACTTGCTGCGGAGCTCTGGTGAGCGTCGCCTCCGCCGGCGTCGTCGTCCTCATCTACTGGGCCATCTTCCAGCCCCACCACATCCGCGCCACCGTCGGCTCGGCCGCGCTCTCCAACCTCACCGTCACCAACGCCACCTCCGGCGCCCCCGCCGCCGTCTCCTACCACCTCGCCATCGGGCTCAGCTTCTACAACCCCAGCGCCCGCGTCAACATCTACTACGACGCGCTCGACGCCGTGCTCCGGCTCGGCGACGCCGTCCTCGACCCCGCCGGAGACGCCGCCCCCACGGAGTTCTACCAGCTCCGGAAGACGGGGAACGACGTGAAGGTGGAGTTCGACGGGAGGAGGGGCTTCGCCGTCACCGGCGACGTGGCGGCGGAGCTAGAGACGGAGATCAAGGGCGCGGCGGCGGTGGCCCTGGAGGTGGCGGTGGATGCGCAGGTGAGGTACAGGTTCAGGAGCGTCAAGATTCGGCTGAAGCCGAGGATCCGGTGCTCGCTGACGATCCCGGTCAGGCCCGAGCACCGCCGCCGCGGCGTCGGCGGCGTTCTTGCCAACGGCGGGCCATGGCCATGCAGCGTCAAGTACTAATTAAGTTGGAAGATGATCGAGCCGATCGGTGATGTGCTTTAGTGCGTTTTGCCCCCATTCGTCCTTTAATTTGGACATTCTTATTTCTTCGTGGTCGAGTTTGGATATGAATATGACCATGCAAATTAATAAGGTCACCATGCTAATAAAGAAATCTTCTATTTCCGTGGATGATCTTTAGTGCAATCTGAGTATTTTGAAGAATTTCTTGGACATTTAGTTAAAGCCATTCGGAACCACGGAAAAAATAGGCAAGCAGAGCCACCGTAATGTTACCCCTGCACCAAAATGGTACATTTGTGCCCTTTAAAACCGGTCATCTCTCTTCCTTTTTAAACTGACATTTGTGTCGGTTTTAAACCACACAAAAATGAGGATTTTTAAAAACATGGTCTGATCTTGCTCCTCTCCGCCCTACTTCTTCCTCTCTCTGCATCCGCGCAGGCTGCAGCCATATGATCAGGCCACCAACACCAAACGTCCAGGGCTCACCTTCTCGCAAGCCCTCGCCATATTGGCTTTGCATCTGCACTCGCCGCGCTCGATATGATCACCGCAGTTGCATCCTGTCTACGGCTATAGATATCCATGATGTCCTCTTACCACCAATTGTTAGGCTAATGGCCAACGCCAATGAGGTGAGTAGTGTTATGGTCAGATAGAACAATGATCTGTGCACTTGTCATGCTATATATTACACTTCAGATCATGTCAAGTGGATGCAAACGATTTGTAAAGGTGTACTAGGAAGGTTCACGCGCCTGTGGCACTGGCGCGTGGCATGAGGTTGCCATCAGCAATCTTCATTTATAATGATAAGGGGCTTCATTGTTATGTTAATCTAACTTTTAATTTAAAGAAATATGTGATGCGATGCAATCATGCAAGCAGACCACGCTAAAGACAACAAAAACAGAGCACGTGACATTGAACAAACACTATATGTAGTAATGTGATTAATATGCTCAAGATATCAGTGCAAACATACCAAAGGAAATACATAGAATGCCATACAAAGTAAAAATGTAGCAGCAATTTAAAATTAGGATGTGACTATGGCACAAATTTGATATTTCTTTTCACCGGTCTTTCATAACTTTGAGATGGGACACGATAGGAAGTGTATTTCTAAACTTCTCTGCATATATATAGTCATTGGCTTCCAGTGCACAACATTTGACAATAGGAACAAAAATGTATACTTCTTCGTGATATATATAAGCTACAACGATAAAACAGAAGATAACATTATACATACCACATAGTGGGGAAAATATCATGCCAATGGCGTATAGGAAAACATAGCCTGCTGTGTGGTAAAAAGAAGATAGCGTATGCAGCCATTGACGAAATAGAGAAAAAAACTCAAAAAAGAAACCTAGCATATTCAATACGAAAATCATTAAGTTTAAGCAGCTAGGATAGCACAATTCTAGATGCACCGAGCTGAGTTTATTGAAATAGTGTTCTACAAGAAGATATTGAAAAGATAAACCAGGCAATCTTCTTAGACCATTTAAAGGAGGCAATTCACAAGTTCTATCATAACATTGAGATGGGGAAATCCTTACAATGCCTGATGAACTTGAGGGGAAAAAAGTATGAACGTTAGATTTTCTCATAAAATATAGGAAAAGAAGTCCACATAAAACTATGATTGTATAAAGCATCAGGTTTAACCATTTAAGCATAGTGATGTATGAAGTATGAGTTCGAAATATAGGATGATTAGGCCAATGTGCATGCTCCATCCACATATATAGCAGTAGGGTTCAAGAATAAAGTATAGAAGCAAAACCATATAGCAGACCTCCCGCATTGATGGTACCTACAACAACATAGACAAATGAGTAAAAATAGCAATTTTCTCGTAGAACATTTCTCAAACTATTTGGTAGCTCAAATAATATAGAAACATATATACATAGCTGAAGTTCAAAAACTAAAAAATCTTCCGTAGTCCATTTTTTAACTTACTCCTGCATAGACAAATATCCTTTGAAACAATGAAAAGCTTACATTAAACCTCGTCAGGCTTGCTAACTGTCATGCTTAAGAAGCAGTTTTAAAAGACAAATCAATCATTTCTAAATGGCTATTTACAAATCAAATGACTTGACCTTCATAACAAAACCTACATTCTATCACACATATGTGCACTGATTCTGTTTGTCAATCTATCGAACACATAGCCTGCACAACAAAAGATGAACATATTTAAACAAGCGAAAAACCACCTGTGGTCGCTGCTATGCCTCGGTTTAGAAAGCCCAAAAAATGTGATTGATGATCTAAGCTAATAAAGATTATCACTGTACGTCCACTGTCTATTGTTATCCATTGATTAACAAAGGAAACATAGCCAAACCTTAGAGCTGAAGCCAAAAAAAATATGATTGATGACCTAAAGCTAATAAAGACAAACAAACGTAGGTTGAAAAAAATAGGTCCTTGTAGACTCTAGCTAAAATGTTACCTGCTGACTGCTTAGCCAAATGTGGTCACCTTTTTTTTTTCCTGCTGCGCCGTGAAAACGTAGCTAATCATTTTATTGGCATCTAAAAACAATATGAGACAAACAATGCAGAACAAATTAACTAAATTCAAGATGTCAACCGAGTATGAGTACATTCACATCTATCTATAAGAGCAGCAAATACTACGGTGATCACGTCTGTGCGTTGCAGACAATATGGTTGCTAGAAGCAGCGGCTGTTGCAGAGAGAGGCATTACGAGGATGACAATATATTAAAGAAGTAATAACAATAAAAGCAGTTTGCTGGAGTGATATCCATTCAAAGAGCTGTACTAAACAGGTCGGACAGTAGTACCTGCTCAGTCACACTTAGCAGGCAGGACTATCAAATGATTAGAGAAATCTATAAATTAATACAGACAACCGACAATATTGATATTCTTGTTGGAACCATCTTAATCTACAATAACAATAAAAAACAATTAGTTTACATGTTAACATGATGGTTTTATCTCATTGCAGTGTCCATAGGGAAAGACTTGAGCGAAAAACTGAAGCGGGCAAGCAAGATAAATGGTGATAAAAGTGCAAATAGTGCATAATGTCAAGATGTGCAAGATACACACCATTATTGAATCTAAGCCAAGGGCAAACAAACAACTGTGACTTTAAATTGAGCCATATATGTATCTGCACACATGCAGCATCATTCCATCATACACCTTTTATGCATGTAGAAGCAACAAATGGATATAGTCATATGGGAAAATTGATTGTGTGACACTCGGTAGATGTGCCTCGCAAAAACGAACGCCTAGTTGATGTGCCTTTTGATAAATAACACCGGGCACATTTATTCCTTTTATATATGACATTTTGAGCATTTTGCTGGCTTTTCCCTTCCTTTTCTTTTCTTTTCCACCAATTTGAGACATGAAAAGACCAAAATGCCCCTGTCTTAAGTACTTGTTATTCACTAGATTAGTTGGCAAAAACAGATTAAGCTAATCGCTATGCTCCTCTAGGCTCCAACCGAATCATATATCCCTGTTCCAATCAGGCAACTGATTTCCCGCCATATATAGTTCATATATATATTTGCCAACTAATCTAGTGAATAACAAGTACATAAGGTAGGGGCATTTCGGTCTTTTCATATCTCAAATTGGTGGAAAAGAAAAGTAAAACAATGGAAAAGCCAACAAAATGCTTAAAATGTCATATATAAAAGGAATATGTGTGCCCGGTGTTATTTATCAAAAGGCACATCAACTGGATGTTATTTTCTGCGAGGTATATCAACTGAGTGTCATACAACCAATTTTCCCATAGTCATGTAGGTAAAAGGGAAGTATGGGGTATGATGATATGTAGACTCAAATCTAGCAGCAACCTGCAGAGGTTGAAGACTACCTGGAGTGGAGACTCCGATTTGATCAAGATGTGCATCCCTATATGGCCACAACCAGGTTAGGCAAGAACGTTGGGGGAACTGATGGTGTGTCGGAAGAGAAGTTGGTGGCATGGGCATGGACTGAGGCGGGCCGCGCCGCCACGTTGGGGGACGGGAGGCTAGAGGCGGGGCCGCAGCCACCGGCGAAGGCCCGAGGCGTGCCGCGCCACCGCAGGAAGAGGGAGGGGATGCCGGAGGCGGGGAGCCGGATGGCGGAGCCTGGAGTGGCGCGGATCTGGAGCGAGGAGGAGTGTGGGGCTCGCTAGGTGAGGGTGGACTGAAGGCTGGGCCGCCATCGCCGTTGAGGGCCAGAGCCGGGCCACGCCGCCGTGGGAGGAGGGAGGGGAGGCCGGAGGTGAGGAGCAGGATGGCGGGGCTGGAGAGGCGCGGATCTGGAGCGGGGGAGGTGTGTGGGGTTGTGGGGAGGCAGAAAGAGAAGGAGGGCACCACGGGGTGGCACCACAGGGCGGACTGGAGTCGAAGCCGAAGGAGGAAGGCACGGGGCTATGCGGTGGGGAGGGCAAGAGGGCAGGAGCCCGGGGATGCCGGCGCCATTAGGGGAGACGAAGGTGGAGGAAGAGGAAGAGAAATAGGAAGGGGAGGCAGCGGCTCCAATGGAGAGAAAGGGGGAGCATGGGCGAGAGGGAGGAACCCTAGCCCCGCATAAAAAAAGGAAAAATAACGCAAGCAAAAAGAGAAGCAACCGGGATTCGATGCTGCCCCTCCCAAGTGAAAGGCAGTGCCTGAAACCAATCGAGCACTCGCCGCGCCTTGTTTTCTTTTGGCTGGAAAAATTATTTTATATATAAAGTCTTAATGGATGGTAGGATCTAGCCCTCACCCGCGATCGAACGACAGCGAAACGACGGGGCGACGTGGCCACCCTGGCTGGCCAGAACTATAGCGTGTGTCTAGTGCTTTGTATTATAAGTGTAATGTGTTTTATGATGCGAATGGGTTTCATTTCCGTTCTACGGCGACCAAGTGGGCTAAGCCCCAATTTGTGAACGGTGAACAATTATGTCTTGTAGTCCTAAGGCGATGATGGAGTTGAATACTACAAAGTCTTATAAGTGACTCTTGAACTAACATTTGAAGGAAGCGAAGAGCTCTTTGTTGTTGTTTTTTTTGTTGTGATTGATTTGATTCTATAAATAATGTACACCGACGGCCAGAGCTTGGGCTTAGTGGAGGCGGACCATAGTTCCAGACCGCAATCACACGATCCATTCATCATAGCTCGCAGGCCAAGTCGAGCATGTATGCTACCTGTCTTATCCATGCACTACAAATAAAAGATTTGAAGCAATAGTGGGCTATGTACAAAGTTAGACGTCCAGATATACAATTAACCGAGAGCCATGATAGTCCATTCAACTCCGAAGAACCGTCAATGTAGGAGCAATGCTTCAATGACAAATTTGTCGTTAACATTGACCAGGGCCTTGACAACCTAGTTGCCGCTATTGATGTTGATGTCCAAGAGGAAGGCACTGTATGCTCAAGTTGAACATGTGTAGAATATGGAGATTATAAACCTCGTGAATCTGTTGTAGAACAATCGAACCAAGACTTTGATGCCGATATCAATTTCTTCTAAGTAAATGGTAAAAATGCATTTCTAATTTTAAATATGTGTGGGTCATTTAAATTTTCTATGTTTTGCATAATTTCCTTCATATATTGGTCACTAACTTGATAGTTTGAAATGCAAAAAAATATAGAACGATGGGACAACGCTTCCTTTGTTTTCTGTGTTCTAGGTGCCAACCAAGAGGGCAACCGGGCCTCTAGGAGGAAGGGCACCCCTTCGTCTTGCCATAAGGGGACCCCGCCATCTGGCTTGGACTTGATTTCATCTCAAGAGACTAGGTCTAGCCAGAGCAGAGTATGCTAGCCTCGGAGGGTCAAGATTGACAGTAACAATTATGTATAAACCCACAACATTTATAGAACTAGCTTGTCGTCCTACTTAATGTCTAATTTTCTTTCAATATGTCCAGCAACATGTATATCATCGATCCAAGAGTCAAGATGCAGCATTAATTGGGCAACCCTTGGGTCCCTCTCAAAGCAGTACGGGGATGACACCGTAGTCTAGACCTGATCATTCATCGGGTCGGGTATGGTCGGGTTATCGGGCTTGTTCTTCAGGTTTTTTCAGGTCGGGTCAGGTTTTTTCGGGTTTTATTGGATCGGGTCAGCTTTTTTCGGGTTGGGTCAGCTTTTTTCGGGTTTTTTTTGTTTTTTCGGATTTTTCTGGTTTTCTGGTCGCAAATTGTTACCCGAGCCCGCTCGCTATATCGTTAGGTTGTGTTCGGGTCGGGTTGGTCGGGCCGGGCTACCCATGATCAGGTCTACCGTAGTCTCATAGTGACTCCAAAAGTTTTGGGTAAGCGAACAATCTCCTCTTTTGCCTTGAGTTGCTGTGCTTGCCTTGCATATGAATGAACATGTGGATGGAAATGTTTGTTATGGACTTGTGATGTGGTTTGAGATGTGGATATGTTAAATTGTGGCTAAGTGGTTAATTTGTGATTTGATGTGATATTGTTTTTGAACAAAATGGCAAGAGAACTAACATCTATTGATCAAAAGAGCAGAAATCTACAAAATTTGGGGGTATTGAGGCCCTCCCCCCGAGGGCAAACAAAATTAAGAGATTACAAGATGGGCACATAGCCGCAGGTCGTCAATAAGATGCTGTAGGAATAAAGCACGTACGCGGTAGTTCAGCCGAGCAAAACAGGCGGTTGCTGTGTTCGAGACAAATGTGCCAAATTGTGCCGGCGTTGATATGATATTGTCATGTGCATACATATTGTGTGTGTAAATTTTGGGTCTGTAGGTTGGTAGGTACTAGGGATGGATTAAATTTTATGAACCAGTCCGCAAACTTCATTTCATCATGCTAAGGTTGGGACTATTCACGACCGTTCCTTGGGATTGGTGACATGATCTTTCAGGACCTTCTGAGAGCCGTAAAGATAAGGATGTGATTATTATTCATACCCTTTGAAATTTGTGTGAGGAGAATAATGGTAGGATTTTTCGGCATTCATCCATGGTTGGATGAGGTTGTAAGGGAGGTCCTTGAGGATGTATATATAATTTCCGTGTAGCTTCGTCCAGAGTGCCGACTTAGGTGCGGGCCATGGTGGGGTACTTGGGCTTGTCCATGGGGCCTTGTTCTAAGGGTGTTTCTGCTTTGTACTTTCTTCTTTTCATGGAATGAATAGGCTCCTAGCCTTTTTTAAAAAAATGAACCACACACGTAGTACGCAATATGCTTCTTGAATGTATTTTAGGCCCTGTTTGTTTGAGCCGCAGCTCTCTAAAAGCTGCTTCTGGGAAAAGCCACAAAAAACTAGCTTATGGGAAAAGCTCAAATCACAGTACAAATTGGGCTTTTGGTGGCTTTTGGTTTCTTTGAAGTGGGTTCAAAAGTTTGTTTGTTTGTTTGAGCTTCCTGGCTCGAGGCTAAAAGTTCTGCTAAATTTGAAACAAACAGGGCCTTAATTTGTGACTTGTACCATGCTGAGCATTGAAGCTTGACGAAAAGGAACAGTGGACCAAACAAGTAAACAATTCTGAAGAAAAAAAATTCCGACTGTCCTACTAGTGCCAAGTACATGCATAATTTCCACGATACATCATATAGGGTACATATAATATTCATTACAAAGCTAGGACAAAGTTAATAAAACTTAAAACAGAAAATAAGAAACAGTAGGTTATTATTTGCCGATCGAACAGATTTAAGCAAACAATTTGCACAAGACAACTCCCCCGCTATAGGAATACGAAAACACCATCCACAACATTCATGATCCCCGCATCATCATCACTCGATTTCTCTTCCACCTCTTCTCTATCCTCTGTGCAAGCATTCAAATCCAAGCTAAAACGTGATTCCGCTGCTGTCTTCTCCACGGCGTCTTGATCTTCCTCGCCATCGTTCCTGCAGATTCGTCGACGCTTCACCGGAGGGGAGCAGATGTCAATCACCTCGCAGCTGAGCACTACGATGGAGTCCTCCAAGCTGACGACGACGTCGCCGTTGCAACCTCTCATCCTTCCTTCTTCAATCGCGTCCCTGATGCCGATCTCCGAGTCGCGGTCCACATGCTCGATACCATCGATCAAGATAACACGACGAGGGTTCCGAAGGGTAGCTTCAAACAGCATCTTTCGAGCGTAGCCGGCGCCATTCTCGCCGTGTCGCGATCTCCGCCGCGTGCCGGTGAGCTTGCTGCTGGAGCTGGAGCCGGAGCTCGCCGTCGCAGGGGTGAGCTCATGCTCATCGGCGAGGGTGATGGAGGTGAACTCCGTGTAGGAGCCGTACACCAGCCTCGCGAGCTCCTCTGCCACCGCCCTCTTGCCACCTCCATCGCCGCCATGGAAGAGCAGCCAAGTCGCCGAACTTGTTGGCTTGTCTCGTCCTCTTCTTCTTCTCGCCATGCCGGATCGGCACTGGAGCACGGTGGTGGCTATCTCGGGGACGATGTCCTTGTGCCGCGGGACGCGCAGCTCCAGGGCGTCGCACAGGATCTTGAGGTTCTTGGCGGTGAGCTCGGTGAACTTCTGCCGGCGGCAGGTAGCCTGCGTTTCATCGGTCGCTCGGATGAGTTCAGCTAGCTAGACAGTAGACACACAGTTAATTAGAACTTGGATTTAATTAGCTAGGGTACGGTTAATCTGCTGGCATGTTATGCGACCACAAGTTGTACATGCATCTACCTCACTGCCTGCACGAACGATCGTTGTCGGCCACCCAGCTGTTCCTGATCTCATTTGGCTAGCCTGCACCTCACTGCCAAAACAAGAAGGATAGTGCAGGCCCCTGTGCGGGCTATGCCACCGCACGGCCCCGAATCATTAATATCTCAATTTAACTCGACATATGCTATGCATGGATACCAAGTTACCAACATCTTGTTAATTAATTATGCATCAACAATGAATCACATTACTACATTAGCATTAGCATAAATAACCTAGTGGTAGGGGATAGTGCATGTGATTAGTAGGTTTGTGTTCAAATCCCATAACAAACATAGTTTTTTTTTGTTTTTTTTCATTTTTTATTCCCTACTCACAATAGACACTATTTTAAATCTTTGTTATGCTTTTGCACTAGACCCTCAAAATTTATATTTACAAACTTTGTTATATTTTTGCACTAGGGCCAGCCCTGAATTAGCACCACTCTTTTCTTTAAATTGTGTGTCAACATCGCTAGATAGTCTTTTTAATTTTCTTTATTGAAAGATATGTTGAATGCACTGATAATATTGGCTAATTCAGCATGTGCATGAATGGTCAAGTACGTATATATGTAGCTAGCTGCTGTGTGATCTCTTGGATATTGTTGGGTAATACTATGGGATAGACTAGTTTGCAGGCGCCTGCAATTTGGTCAAACGTGCAGGCGCCGAAACTTCCACCGAAATATAACGTTTTTTTTCAGTAACTGAAAAGGTGGAAAAACAATACAAATTTACTGAAACTTTTAGCGCTGACACGATTTCGCAGTTTCGCTATAACAAAAATAATACATAATAAACAAAAACAAAATAAATCTCTATTTACCTGGCTAAGCCGGCTCGATCTCCTCTGTGCTGCCAGCTGTCGGTAACCACGACACCCTCCCGCTAATAACCAGGCAGACCACACTACAGCCATCGGCCACCTCATGTTACTGGCTGTCCACACCTAGCTAAGTTGAGCCCCCATGTATGGTGCAGTAGCTCGAGCGGGTCGGCTTGGTCGCCGGTAGCTATGAGTAGGTGTGGTGGTCTCCAGTGGTGGAGAGAGGAAGATGGGAGAAATGACACAATTGCTTTTTTTTTTTTAAGGTTTTAGCAGGTTCTTTTGGAAAAGAGCATGCCAAGAGTAGGCCTGGTTCTTTTCAACGTAAAGTTGAGTTGAGTTTTATTGTAGCAAAAATTTGTTATTTTTATATAGCCTATATGTTGTAATAATTTGTAGCTATTTTTTCAAGAAAGATCTTAAAACTATTTTAATTATTTTTTCAGCCTCTTTAGACCCATTTTCGATGACTCTCGACTTTTGCTACAGTAAACTCAACTTTGTTGAACGCTGAAACGAACAAAGGGCTTGTTTGTTTCAGATTAATGTAGAGTTGTGTTTCATTGTAGCAAATTTGTGACCCCTCAAAATACGTTTTAACAAGTTCAAAAAATTATGAAAAAAATATTTTACAAATTTTAAGAAGTACTATTTAAAACCCCACAAAAAATAACTACAAAACACTACATCATTTGGCTTATACAAAAATAACAAATTTTCATATCATTTAATTTAATTTAATTTAATCCGAAACAAACAAGACCAAAGGCCGAAGCAGGGTTGAGCGTAAACCTTTGAACACATCGTTTGGTCATGGAGGTACATGAAAAATCAGCTACATGAAAACTCAGCTTTCTTTTTGGAAGCTCTCGCATAGCACAGAGGAGTCAGCAGGAGAACACTATACTAGTCTGGGAGGGCATAGGGGATCGAGCCAGTGCCGGAGTAGGCACCAAAGGCACCTAGGATCGAACCCTGATGATGGGTAGGCGCGCCGGAGAACCTTTTTGCCAGGAGCATCTAAGATGGCTAGCTATAGGAGGTACACTACACCGTACATGCCGTGATGTTAATTTTATGCGGATCCTTTTGACACAAGCTAGACGAAATGTTCAACCAAATCATAAGATTATAGAACTAGAAGTAGCAGGTCGGTGCGTGAAGAACCAAACCAATGCATGCATGTGTTAATCTGTGCATGCATGGCATGTGTGAAGCTAGTATACCTGTCGCAGCCAAGGTTTAATGCGAGTCTTCTGTCTGAGACGGCGCCGGCGCCGGCGGTCTCAAGAGATGGTTCAGTCCTCCTGCTGCCGTTCGGGTACATGGGAATGGGATTCGGACAAGTGCTGTCGCTGCTTGCCCGATTCGACTGCTCCTGCTCCATCGAGATGGCCTTCTCGACGTTGGCCCTGACCTGAGCGATGGAGAAGCCGGCGTCGTGCATGACGCGGCCGACGTTGGGGTCGTCGAGGATGGAGACGACGAGCTGCCCCAGCTCCACCTTGCCCACGGCGGCGCCGTCCTCGCCGCCGGCTCGGCGCTGGCGCGACTGCGCGCGCTTGAACGCGGCGACGAGCGCGTTCGACAGCGCCTGCGGGCCGTGGCAGTGGAACGCGGCGGCGGCTGCGGCCGCCATGGGGAGGCGGCCGAGCGCGACGGCGAAGCCGAGCTCGAGTGCCCTGCACTGGAGCGGGTGGGACTGGGACTGGAGGCAGGCGGACCGGAGGAGGCCGGCGGCGGAGAGCATGGCGGTGGCGACGTGGAGCGGGGTCACCTGCGCGTTCCCCTGCAGCTGCGCCAGCGCAGCCGCCTGCCGCACCACGCCGGCCGCCTCCGCCGCCAGCGGCTGCTGCACCGGGTAGCACCTGCCGGCCCGCATCGATCACCTACCTTCGATCGATCGAGCAGGGCTGCGAGCTAGCTGTGTGCTTGATATTGAAGTAGCGGCTCGAGGTAGCTGCGGGTGCATGGCCATGGCCTAGGGTGCAGCTGCACTTATGCGGGAGTAATTGATCTGCTGTACTTGCACCTTAATTTTGGCAGGTGCGACGTGTTGGTGGTGGTGGCGAGTAGGCGATGGCTCATGTCATGCATGTGCATGGGCCAAGGGGTACTGCCCATACAGATTCTGTGGATCGGATTTTGGTTGTCTATTTGTCGTCGTCGAGTTACCTTGCAGGTCAGTTCACACTTGAGAGCCTGCATGGGTGTCACTCATTGCTGCATATATGGTGTAAAAACTGACAACCAAAACTCCACCGAATCAACATATGTATTACGGTATTTTGCTTGCTTGTTGTCGATCGTCTGAAATTAAAAAGCAAACAGTTGAAAATATCCACCAAAATTTTCTGCCCTCTCAGTTTTTTATGCTTACGCCTTTGCCTCTTGTTGGAGCACCGCAGACGTTAGGGTTAGGATTCAGGGGTACATTTTTAGGATCAATTCAAGTTGCACCGTTCGCTGAACTTGTGAGGAGGTCGGGGAAGCGGGCAACAGTTAAAGACGGTGTGATATCCTAATAAAATTATTAGGTGTCCCAAGTGTTTTTAAAAGAAATAAAACATAAAATAAAATTCGTTTTATTAGTGTCAATGAGAAAACCTATTATAGCTATTATTTTATAGTCCGGTATGCTATTTTATGATAAAACCTTGCTTAGAATTGGGACATGACAGTGTCAACACGTGTCCTAGGTTCCCAAATATATTTCTTACCTTTTCCTAAATTTTGGGCAACTGGAAAATTCAGATTCAGCCCAAAAAGGTCTTATTTGGAAGGTATTTCACATGAAATAATGAGAGCTACTTTCTCAAAAAATCCCCAAAACTTAGGGAACCTTCTAGAGGCCCAAAACCGACTTATCCTCCAAGTTTCAACCGAAATATCGCATGGGAAGTCGGATTCCCAATTTGGCAAGCCCCGAATTCTAATCTGAGTCGAATTCGAACTATTAATCTTTTCCTACTTTATCCTAGCTTAATTCCAGAACTATATAAACCCCCCAATACCCCCCCTTAACGTTTACAACTCGTGGAGCCTCAAGTTGGAGCCCTAGCCACAAAACCCTAGCCTTCACAAAACTTCCCGAAGAGATTCCGCCGGTTTTCAACACCCAAGTTTTGGTGAGCATCAAGGACGTCCTAGATCTCGTCGAGCCGAATCCAACGGTACCAAGAGCTCCCAAAATTTACCGAGGTCCCTAACCCGAGAAATTGCTCGCCGAAGATTTGCTGCTCCTACGGCCGCCGCTGCCGCCGACATCGACACGGTGACCTCTCGGACAGCGTCGCCGGCGCGACCCGCGGAGCCAACCCGCCGCTGCCACGCTACCCCGCGCGGCTATTTGGGCGAGCGTGCAGAGAAAGAGAGAGTGTGGGACGTGAGAGTTCGGCCCATTTAGAGTTTTTAATCCATTTTATTTTCTTGAGAATTTCTAGTTATTCCGAAACTTCTCGGAATTGTTTAGGGAGTTCCCGAGCTCCGATTCAGGTGATTCTAGAACCATTAATTTACAAATAATTCCTAGAATTTGAATATATTTTTATTTTTATTATTTTCATTGCTTGGATCTACTGTTTTGTTTGGCTTCCTTGATCTACGTGTAGATAACGTATTTTCGGAACTAGATATTGTTGCCGGGAATTTCTATAGGAGATCCGCAAAGCTCCGACCTCTTTGAAGTCAAGCAATAGTTTGCACGTTCCTATCCCATGTTTTACAATTCCACTTTATGTATTTATGTTATAATTGCTACTCTTGCATACATATTATACTAGTGTGTGAGTACCCGACAATGTTAATCTTTCACTATCATGTACGTTGTAGCCTTGATTGATGAACCTCTCTATTGTTCCTTAGCCTATCCTTTGATTAGATGTTAGGTTTGCATTGGTTGATCACTTATTAAAATGGGACGGCGAAGCCGAGGCTTCGACGATTGTTTTGGTTAAACCCTAATCAAATAAAATCAATGTGTGGTTGGTTAGAGGAGACCCAGCCGAGATGGTTTTTGGGTTGTGGTTGTGCAATGGAGGTCTCCTCTCTACTAAGGGCTCAAGCTTGTAATTAAACTACTAGACCAAACCAAACAGTACGGCCACTTGTGCCTTCGGCCCTGGCTTAGTACCATACGAAACCTACTAACCTCTTGCTCGCAACTTGTCCAGTTATGTTTCGTCACTTTTGCTCTAGAGGGAGGCTTGCAATCTCCCCTGAGGGGTAGGTGTGTTCCTGAGACCGAATGACTTAAATGGGGAACGCCCTCGGGTGGTGTTCAGAAGTAGTAGGCACCCCCACCACGGCGGACACTGGAGGGGCCGGAGAAACCAAAAGAAAGGGCAGGCGAAGTGGTAAGCGTACTAGGCTGGAAAGTCCTTGTACCGTATCTCCTTCAGGATGAGACGGGCCTTGTGGGGAATTCGAGGCTTGCCAAATTGGAAATCTGACTTCCCATGCGATATTTCGATTGAAACTTGGACAATAAGTCGGTTTGGGCCTCTAGAAGGTTCCCTAATGTTTGGGGAGTTTTCAGGAAAGTATTTCTCATTATTTCATGCAAGATACCTTCCAAATAAGGTCTTTTTGGGCATCCGAATTTTTGGGTTGTCCAAAAATTAGGAAAAGGAAAGAAATATAATTGGGAACATAGGACATGTGTTGACATTGCCCCATCCCAATTCTAAGCAAGGCTTGATCATAAAATAGCATATCGGACCATAAAATAATAGTTATGATAGGTTTTATCATAGGAAAATAATAAAATAAATTTTACCTTAGCTTTTATCTCTTTCAAAAATACTTGAAACATCTAATAACTTTATTAGGATGTCACAGAGGACGGAGCAACAAGACAGCGAGAGTGTAGTCGTACAAGCATATAAGGTCATCTGTGTGCAGGGTACAGAGTCGAATGACCATAAAAAAATGTAAGCTTTGCAAGGACACGGGCACATGGTCTGGCATGCGTTCTCATACACGCACTAGGTAAAGTGCTCCACGTACAACTAATTGCAAGCACAAATTTTTCAGATCCAAAAAAAATCGGGATCGACATAAAGGGTTATGCATATGTGCGTCACTCAATTTGAGAATATATTTCTAAAAATCTCAAACACCCATGTATAAAAGGGAGTGTGGAAACTCTTTAATACCATACTACTTCTAGGAGGTGGGAGGCAAGAACTTAAATAGTGGAGCGTGCTTCTCCCCATTAATTAGTTCACGTGGGAAGAAAGAGAAAAGATAACCCACGTGCGCACTCGCTCGCCTTGCAGGCCCTGGTCGCGCTCGATCACGGGGTGGGGCAGTGTTGACGTATGGCACCCGCATGAATGGTCTGCTAAATCGAGCCCTCATGATTGCGCATGTGTAGCGCTCCCTTGTGTGGAATATTTTTTGCTCTCCAAGATAGGTATAAGCAGATCAGAGATAAGGTGGATTCATGTCATTGTTGATGGGCGACTTATTTTACGTCCCCATTTGGTTAGTTTGTTCCTAAGACAGGTCACTTATCTTGTTGGTGGGTCATCCTAACTTATGGAGCAATTTAGTGGGTCATTCTGACTAAAAAATAACTTGTCAGAGGTACCTAGAGCCAAACGATATTTTTTATCATTGAAAGGTAATTGGTCGCGCTAGAAGGATAACCAACCAAGGAATTTGTCTATGAATACCCAATGAACATTGATCCGGAGAGAGAGAGAGAGAGAGAGAGAGAGAGAGAGAGAAAACTAGCTTTGTCTCTTCCCATTAGATATGCTGCCACAAAATAGCTCGCACCATTCTGCAGCTTCAACATGCACTAGAGAGTGGGAGAGTAGGTATCCGAAACCTATTACCATCAAAATCTTGCGCTAGAAGATAGTGAATAAGGTTTTTGAAAGTGCTTAATGCGACTATTCACTATTCGGTTCCTCTACAACATTGCCGCAATCTACGTTGGCTACCTCATCAACATAACAAGGTCATTTCTGTCTCTTACCTGTTTTGAGGAAGATTGGTATGTGCTATTTTCCACTATGCGGGTTATCTTATTTTTGAGGATTACTTCTACTTGTTCATGTGTATTTTCTCCATAAATATATGTATATTAACACATACAACTTGGTTAAGTCGAGTATTCGGTTTGGCATAATTTTTATAGATATGAGTGTTGTAGTTTTGTTAAGAAATAGGTTTACCGATGGCTGTCTCGTGGCCGTCGAGACTAACCATCATAGCTCGATGTTTTTTTTTATGGTTGTCAAGACTTACTGAGACACAAGAGACTGCGGTCTTTTTCTGTGGTGTGTGATTAAGTTGAACTTAAAGGGATTGTTATCTCTGACAGCCGCGGCATTTGTAACAAATTTAAGAACTCGGGATTCGCGATCGAGCGACAGCCAAAACATTTCGTCATCTGAACTTTCCAAATTTGTCAAATACAGCAGCTTTTAGCTTCCAGATTCAAACCATGCATGCATACATCATGAAGTTGATCCGTACGTATCCGTTCATCTGGCTTAGAAGAGATGCATCATTGCATGCCGAGTCCCCGCCCGATAGAGTACGGATTAACAGGTTCAGCTTTTGGCCTTTTTCATGTTGCAATCAGAGTCAGATTCAACATATGAACCAGAACCATGCACGGTTGGAGCTAATATTTATTTTCATTTGAAACCAGCGGTATATTAAACTTAAAAATATTGTAGGTTCTCACTGAGAGGTTTGGGAAGCCACAAAAAATATCAAAAATGGTTTTGCTACAAGAATCATTAAAAGTCTCGTAAAAATTACTGCAAAGTGGGACAACGTTTGGTTTGAACAAAAATAACAAACTTTTAATTGTAACTTTTTATTTTAATTTAAATTGAAAATTGTAACATAGGCCTAGTTAATTTGTTAGCATTAATTGTGGCCACGCCTCTCTCTATATATATCTAGATATCTCTCTCTTCCCCCATTCTTCTCTTTCTTTCTTAATCCTTAAATATATATAATACAGCTCTCTTGCCCTTGCTCAAAATAAAAAAATCATAGCATTGATATCAAGGATTTTCTTAGTTGAAACAATAATCTGATGGATGGTCTCATGCACTCATATTGTGTATTCTCACATATGTATAGTTTTTCATATGAGACTTTTTTACCGTGCTTGGTACTAACTTTTAGATAGCACATATCAGAGCCATCGATCAAATTAGATCCAAGGTCCTTAAAAGTCCTCTCCTCTTGCTCCTACTCCTCCCCCCTAGGAACTTCCACCAGACACCAATCACTGCAGCTGATGACCACCGTGGCACCACACTGCCAATGACCAGTCAGTGCCACCACATAGCCCCAAGCATGACACTGCCCCTAGCACGGTGCTTCCATCTCAAACGCATGCTCATGACCATCAAGCCATCTATATTTCACGCTGCTTGCCGCTCCACCCTAGGAGCTAGGTGGCAATTAGGGTGACTAGTGTGTGGTGGTCTACGAGGTAGATTGTCTACCAACAGTTGGCGACATCAAGATGGCTAGCGATAGTGTGCGTGGGAGAAAAAATGAGAGATAAAGGAGAGAGAGGGATTATTTACAAATGTCAAATGTTTGGTACCTTGAGGTATCTGTTACTCGGTGGTACGTACCTCTCCAAGGACTATAATATCAATTTTTTTATATAGCTTGGTTTATATGGGCTAGCGATTATTCTAGATAGTAGGTTATAACGGTCTTTGGTCAGAATTTATCATTTTAAATATCAATTTAAGGTATCCTACATCATAAGCTTATAGTGGCTCGACAATGATCTATGGTGGCGAGCTTTGCAGTGACAAGGAGTGATAAAATGGTGTTGAGGTACCAATATAGAGTGAAGTTTTAAATTCCAGTTTTTTTTTAGCTAGATTCAACGATGGTGAATCCCACGGTATCGTTAGCTTGCTATAGACGGCATTGAGAGATATGTCTTCGTATTGGATTGCCTTTAGATCCGTTGATTTAATGGGTGACTTTGGGATGAATTTTGAGTTATTGTACTTAATTTTGAATTATCGGCGTTGCTATTTAAGAGTACTTGATTTGATTGTTTTCCTATTCCTCGGTAAATCCTTTTGTGTTGTAAGAAGATTTTGGAGTTGATTGCTCATATGAAATTGCAGAGCATGAATCCTGTGACAATCTTCTATGTGAGGATACTAAGGGTTACATATTTAAAGATGTTAGGGTCGTCTAGCTATTATGAGGTAGAAAATTGTATCATTTTTATTTTCTTTTTGTTGCATGCCTTAGAATGACAATTATTTGTTATTTCACTTTGATTTTAAGATTTTTTTAAGAACCGCTTGTAATGGTTGTGTGCATTTCTAGTCGATGTAGAGAGTAAAAGTTTCTTCCATTACCTGAATAACATCATGAGTTTATATTGAATAGCGAAAACTGGTGCATGCATGTTTTTTAAGGTTAAAAGCTCATGCGGGATCAGAACATTTTCATAGTCATTTATATATTATTCAAAAGAATGGTACAAAATATGAGCGCCATCGTTTGAGTCCTGACAGATCATAGTATCTTCGTACTATTTTGGTGCACCAACCAAGGAACGGAAACAAATTAATATAAGTGACGCGGCTAGGGAGCTAGATCAATGATATAAGAGGTGGATATCTGGCAACCGGCGATTAAGGCTCTCTTTGATTCATAGTTGTGTTTTGGTTTTCGTGGTTTTGTGGTCTGGTTTTTGATTGTGTGTGAAAAAAAAATAAGGACCTCTAAAATTAATCGCCGATCAGAGACAATACAACGCCCCTCGAAATTAATTACATCTGCCAAACCCTAACGCCTATATGCGTCCGTACGGACCGTACGTATATCTAATCTATATGGCCTGTCCCAAGATCTACACGCAGAACTGAGGATATATTAGCCCCTGGCCCACACAGGATGACAGGACTGAGCTAGGTTTCCTGACCTAGAACATGAAATAATGTGCATGCTGGTTTCGGTAGGGGTATGTTAACTCCTCCATGCATGCGGACACGGCCGTCGTAGATAGGACATAGGAGTACTACATTTTTTCTTCAGGATTCAGGAGTTGCCATCGCGCGTGGTGCCCCGCCCCGACCCCTCATGCTGTTTTTGCTACCGCGGCAGGAGCACATATATATAAGGCTATATATATATATATGTATGTGCATTCATTAATTCCGCCTTTTAATTTGCAGGTACTGCATGCTCGCCGATCCAAATCTCCGTGCCCTGCGTGTGGCCGGGGCAAAACAAGTGCAAGTGCAAGCTAGCTAGGGCTACTTCTCTAGCTAGGTTCAGATTGGTCTATATATCATCTATATGCAACACGGCACGGCAGGTTAATTACCCGGCCCTTCCGGTATACTCTGCTGAGTTGGCACTATTTAACATATACATACACCATTAATTATAAAATAAAAAATCATCGCCATGCCATTATAAAGCAGCAAAAGTTTCAGATATACCATTATACCTATTTTAAAGTGATTTAAGACTAATTTGGCCCTACCATTTCTTCCTCCTCACCGCATGCACCCACCGCTCACGAAGCCTAGCGACAAAACCTTGGGCGGCAGTGTGGCCAAGAGGGTGTCCCAACAACAACAATGGAGATGATGCGGCCTGCCTAGGTTGTGGTGTGGTCTGGAGGTGTCCAGTGACAGTGTGGCAACGCAATGGACCTTGTTGGGCAAGGAATTACAATGGAGAGAGCAACAAAAACAAGTGAATGTGGGGTTTTCGTCACTTTATTATAGCATGGAGGTGGTTTCTAATTTTATAACAGCGTACGAAATGACAACTTAGTCGTGCCATGTATCTAATTAACCCTTATTTATAATACCCACTAAAAGGTTTGTAAAATAATGGAAATAGCTTTTGAGATAAATCTATATACATGTGTATTTTATATGTATCAAATATAATTAAATATCTGAAAAGATAATCCTAGCATAAATTTCAAAACTTTTACTTACCCGTGTACGAAACATAGATATGTGTTGACTGAACTGGGGCAGCGCTAGGCGTTGGACGTCCGGCCCGTCCGGACCTGCTGACGTCAGCATGACGTCATCATGTAACTTGCGCGAATAACTGCTGAAACCTGGAAAATAACGGTAGAAACCTGATGAACCGTGGCAACCTGAGGACGAAACTTGAGATTTTAGAACGTTTTTCAAGAGTAAGAACCAAGTTTTGATAGTACAAATTCAAGTTTCGGTAGGCAATATCCAAAGTTTCAGTGGGCAAAACTTAAGTTTCACCACAAAAAATCGAAGTTTTCGAAATCATGAAACCCCCAAGTTTCGTGCAACCTGACGATGAAACCTAAGATTTCAGAAAGCGTCTCGAGAGTAAGAACCAAGTTTCAATAGTGCAAAGTTCAAGTTTTGGTAGACAAAAATCCAAGTTTCATTATTAGTCAGAACTTAAGTTTCAGTAGAAAAAAAAGGACATTTCCATAAGGCGAAGTTTCATATGTACAACTCCAAGTTTCGAGCACAAAAATCCTATGTTTCCAGGGACAAACCTCAGGTTTCGAGCCTAAAATGGGGATCAGTCCCCTCCTTGCCTCCTTCCCCAGATACGGCGAGATCCTGCCCCTTGCTCGCCGGATCCGCCGTCGTGACGGCGAGCTTCACACCGTGTCGCTGCCCCCCGTGCTCCCTCGTCGGCGTGGTCACTGGCCCCCGCCAAATTTGGCGGCGGCGCTTGGAGCACGGCGACGGAGGAGCTCCAGCGCGCGCACGGGCGTGAGGAGGGAGGAGGACGGGGCGGCACCGGCCGTCGCACGAGGGAGGAGGCAGCGGGACGGCACCGGGCGCCGGCAGGAGAGGGACGCGAGGCGAGGAGGAGGCGCGAGGCGAGGAGGAGCGCAGCGGGCGGCACCAGAGGACACGAGGGAGGAGGAGCGCAAGGCGAGCGGGAGGAAGCGCGAGCGAGGAGGAGGAGGCGCATGCGAGGGGTCCGGCGCGTCGGACGTCCTTAGGTAAGTGTTTTCCTTAACTTTACGTACGTCTTAAGATATTTACACCAAGGGGATGCTAGCTAGCCAACGGTGATCTGTTGTTGTTTCCAACGGATCGGATTACAAGTTTAGATAATTTTGGATAGTTTCATGTCCTTTTTTATGGTTTCATCTAGTTTTGTCGAATGGTTTTATAAAAGTTTACATAGGTTTAATTTTTTAGAAAAATTTCCTGTAGTTTCGTATTTATGTAATCATCCCATTTATGCGTATATTTGTCACATCAGTCGGGAAGTTACGAAACAGTCATCCCTTTGCTAGTATCGCTGTTGCATCAACGATCACCGCCATGGGTACATGCATGAAAGATCGGACACGTCGTTTTATTCAGAGGATGTGTCATAGACGTGTTTTTTTTAAAAAAAAAAATCACCTATGAGCATATATATTAATTTATGGATTATATATATGTCGTTCTGCATTAACTTATATTTTTAAAATGTACGTGCATACTTAATTGTACAGGTGTTCCCATGGAAAAACAATTTGCTGTTGCGATTTGTGCCCATTTTTTTTAGCTTACCGGTCCTTCCAGTAAAACAAATACGTGCACAAAAATTATATCTATCTATTATATGATGTAAGAAGAAAATCAAGGAAAATAAAACATCTACACCATTGAAAAGAGTGACTCCATATCAATCAACTCCACTAAGAAATAAAAACAACCCAAATTCAGAACAAAGAAACTTGGAAAAACTCCAGTCAACCAGAAATTAAGAAAAATGAGTTTATATCATATATATACAACAAAAAACAGAAGAACATAAATTTAAAATAAAATAAAATAAAGTTCTTATCAACTACTAGAAAAAGGGCTCATTTAACTACAATAAAATAACATAAATTCGAAATAAAAATGGTACATGTCAACTCAAAAGCTAGAACAAATATAAACACAAAAATTGAAATAACTTAACTTTGTAATAAGAATAATATAAAAAATCCATAATAACTGCAAGACAAGAAAAAAGATCATATCTACTATATTAAAAATAATAAAAACAGAGTTTTGGAATCGAAAATAACAGAAGAAATATCAAATGTGACAGTACTAGAGAAGAGATCATGTGACAGTACATAAAATCTATTAAAATTTAAATAGAAAATAGAAAATGGCATCATACCAACTATAATAGAATCTAGCATTAGTAGTAAGAAGCTATCTTATCATTCAATTATATTATTAAATACGAGTCAACGAAGCCACACCCCATATGCCAGCTAAATTAGAAGACATTGGCGCTACAGTTGTGGCAACAAATTAAGATCGATATTATTTAAAACGGTAGTGCTGGATAAAATATAACGATGTACTTTAAAGAGATCAAAATTATTGATGTATCTTTTATATTAGATCAATTTAGACTATAATAGAGATAATCAAGATCTATATGGCAGCACGAAAAATATTTATGATTGGATATGAAATATACTAGAGCTTATGTTTACACACACTAAAGGTTTTTTAATTTTAGAAAGATATCTAATTAACCACAAATGTGTGGACACATGTTTGTATGAATTCTTCGTATATTGGTATATATAAAAAGTATATTTATGAGAAGTGATATTAAATCTTTTTTGGCCCAAATAATTCACCAAAATTTCCGAAATTTCACAAATTTCATTCTTACATATGCTCTCCGGTAGATTAATTCTTTCTTCCGGTACGTAAGAAAATCCTCGGTTGTTCCTCTTATTCCTGGCAGATAATGTCGATGTAATTGCACTGCAAGAGGATATATCGATATCTACTCATAAATCCCTGGCTCTCGATCGATGTGCTACACATGCATGTTAGATGGAAGCATGCGTGTTATTTACTCGAGCACATGTGTTCGGCCTTTTCGTGTAGGCCGTATATACTATACGTTGGATCCGGAAATTTGCATGCATGCATGCATAGCTGTAGGGTTTCATCGATGCCGTGAAAATTTACAAACGTGGTATTTAATTCGCTGCAGATGAATGTGTACTGCTCAATATGCACGCGTCAACGCGTGTAAAGTGCACTGTAAAAATCACTATAGGGATTACTGTAATGAAGATTACATGATGTATATATCATTTAAAATGGGCCCTTAAAAATATGTGTAACCACTGATTAACCAGCGGGTCAATAAATCGACTACCATCTGAAATAACTGTGGAAGTATTAGTATTATTATTATATTTATTTGAGGGAAGCTTTCATATATACACGTACGTGTCAATATACTTTTACAAACTTAGCCCTAGTGTTAATTAATCAGTTAGCAATCACGTGTCAAACTTTGACGTACGTAGTCAAATATACGTATAATTGAGCAACGCATGATTTTAATTATGTACGGTGTTTAAATCTCTCTATCGGTAGTTATTAATTTACGAGTTCGCAGATCTAAATATTAGGGACGCAAGCAACATGCTCGTGCATGTCTATATGACCTACGGCGCGCTATGTATAATCGCTCGTTCTTTCATTGATCATATATATCTATAGCTCGATAGCTTAATTTGCTCTAGTGTAAGGTACTGTATATCCTACATTATTATCCTACACATAGCACGTCACGATTTTTTTTAAAATATGAAAAATATTCCGGCCTCAATATGCATACGATCAGCCAACATAACAGTCTTATTATTGGATCATCGGTTCGATTCGGACCTTGTTTGTTTCACCCTACATTAAATAAAACAAAAAAAATTGTTTAATAAGCTAAATGGTGTAATACTTTATAGTCATTTTTATGTGGTTTTAAATAGTTCTTCTTAAAGTTTGTAAAATAATTTTTTTCATAATTTTTTGAACTCTTTAAGACGCCTTTCGAGGTGTCACAACTTTTTTAGATTAAAGTTTTTAGCAACTTTCAGCTCAAACAAGCAAGGCCTCGGTTCGATTTGGTAGAGATAAAAGTTGAAGGATTTTTAAAAAAATACGAAAAAGCTAAAAAAGTATTTAACAAATATTTTTACAATCTTTAACAAAAACCTTACAAATTAAATCCTAAAAAGATTATTTTAAGATGTTACATTAAATGTTTTGTAAAGACATGATAAGTTTTGGTTTAGCCGAACAAAATCGGATCAAATCGCAAATAGAAAAGATCAACAATGTCACGCGCACACACACAAACAGAGAGAGATATGGAAGCTAGCGCAATTCATTTATGGTGTGCATTATCCGACAGTACCTAGATTCAGATTTTTGCATGCATAGGAATTCATTGCCGCAGGGCAGGAATCCACATCACTCGACTACAGTTTTTCAGGATGGTACCCTACACTATTTCGCCATATATATACTGACTACTCAATTTATTCCAATGCTAAAATACATTATAGTATTATTAGTTTATAGTCTGTGTACTTCGTTTGCTGGATCCCATTGCTATCTGATCTGTTCGAGGACCGTGGACTGGTGAGGATAAGATACGAATTAATCCCGGGTCGATCTGATTTGCATATTTATATGTATAAGAACCCGAACTCTGCTATATATATGCATATGGACGCTGAATGCTCCTGGAAGACTAAGGCGTCTCGCCAGAGATCAGTTAGTGCAGATCATGTGCTGCAATTAACAGAAGAGAAATACGAAATGTTAATGTCCACTAGTTCTCAGTTTTTTACAGTTGCAACTTTCATCTAGGGCAAAAAGGATAGGGCATGTACAATGGATTCTCACTTAGAACGTCTCAGTACTGTAATCAATAAAATAATAGAGAGATAAATGTAGATAAATAGTAAAAAAAAGTGTGAATAGTGAACGAGACGTTCTAAGTTAGAGCTTATGTATTGTTTTAAAGCACAAGGATATGATGTCTTAGACATTCACTCGATCGGTGATACCTGGATTGCAACTTTGATCATTGGTTATATTTATTATCGTAATTTATTTATGAAATCCAGTACAATTGTAACATTGCAAGAGTATTTTTTTTATGAAACGAATATACTCTGATACGCATATGGTTTCACACATTATTCAACCTAAATATTTAAAATAATAAATTAAGCTGGACGACCAGGGGCGTGCTCCGTGCGGAGCTTCATCTCCTTCCAAAATTAAAAGGGAAACTTGCAAAAACCCACTTGCATATAGGGGTGTTTCACTTACCTATTTGCAAAAACTTTTATTCCAATCCCACGCCCACAAATTTAATTTATTTGTTTTCATATATAGACGTACTTGGGAGCCACTTGTATAGTTGACCATCGAATTTCGTCTCGTTGACTAGGCTATTCGGCTCACTTTCCCCGCACCAACCAACCAAACGCCAAATCGTCGAGGGGCAGGACAAGGTCATCGAGGCGGAGGTCGCCAACCTGCTCCACACAATCGCCCACCAAGCCGCCGCCTACTGGTGGCCCCTCATGGATGGTCTCATTGAGCATGCAACGCAATCTCCTAGGAGATGGAAAGTAAGTCTCAATACCATTCTTAGCCTAAAGTGAGCCGAGACAGCGAGACGATTAGCCTAATCAACGAACCAAAATTGGACGGTCAACCGTACTAGTGGCTTTCAAGTAGGTCTATAAAAACAAATACAATTTATGTGTGTGTGACTGGAATAAAAATTCTTGCAAGTGAGTATATAAAAAACCCCATATTGCACATGTGGGTTTTTGCAACTTGCCCAAATTAAAAGTAGTCAGTTGGTAAAATCAAATAAAAATTAGCCTGCGAGTTTGCGGAGGTATTTTACGTGCGCACCACGACGACGAGTGGCTGCAACGAACAGGGCCGTGCGCGCTAACGTTACCGCTGGGCCACAGCCCACAGCACGGTATCATTTTGGGTAGCTCGTCGTGCTTCGTAATTTGGGCCGACCAGGCCGCCATGTTCCTTCTTAATTTTAGGGAGCTCCCAGCTACTAGCTAGCAGAATTCGTTCTTGGCCCTCAATCGCAAAAGTCGGGTATCGAACCTCCCTATACTATCTATGCTAAAAAAATACCTCCCTCATCTAAACCCATCTTAATTTTGCATGACGTGGCATCCTAGTCAGCGGGGTTTTCTAGAAAATAAATTTCAAGATTCCAGTCAATTGTAGAAAACCATATAAGGCTCAGGAAAATAAAATAAGAAGATCTACAAAACAGCAAAAATTTGTAGAATACAAATATGCAGCAAAAATACAATGTGTGTATGTAACACATTTTTAGAAACTTTTGTTTGTGTTACAATGTACTTTATTGATTACATAAATAATGTATTCATGATAAATTAGTTTGGCTTATGAAAAATGGGAAAATTTGCTTTGGCCTTTTGGAATAATGGATAAATTAAGAAACCAATGGAAGGATGTAAGTTTACCTTTGAATTAAACTAAAATTCAAGGTCAAACTAACTTTGAATTTGAATTTACAATTTAAAATTCAAATGTCCAACCGACATTTCTTTTGTATTTCTTTGTTTCCTCCAACTTTCCCACAAGAAAACTAGTTTCCCCTAAATACTTGAATTATTTAATCAACAAAAGACCTCGTAACTCGTAAGAAATGTAATTTTTGGCATAAACTTTTCCACGCAAATATAATATTTTGTAGCATCTATTATACACTTTTGTAGTTTTGTATATATCTTAATTTTAATAAATTTACTATTTTTTATAATTTATTAGATTTTTTAAAACTATTTTTAAAAAATGTTGGTGGGTTCATATGAGCGGAGTATTTTGTCCGGCATGAATAGCAGAGAGAGGTTCGTTGTGTGGTTTTGGCATTGAGGGGGCAAAACAAACTTGGCAATAGTTCAAGGGGTAAAGGGGACTTTTTCTTTTTGTTTGCCATGGGCTCATCTCTTCTCCAGTTGGGCAGGTTGTTGTTGTTGGCCCAATTTTGGTAGGGTAAATGGTGCATCGTAGGTCTTTCTTTTTAGACGCCAATGCAAAGTTCTCAATTTGGAGATTCGCCATAAAAAAATAAAATTCCTGTGATTCATTATAAAGCACCAATTTTCAGAAATATGACACTGTGGATATTTTTGCCCCTTGATTAGTTTAAAATTTCCCTCAAATGTGCCATTGGCCCTTCTTCCTCCCTATCGCTTTTTCTTCCTTAAATTCTAAAACTCCAACGAGCCCCCGATTTCCAACGATAGAACCCTATTTGTGTGTAACACTTATTTTATATATATATATATATATATATATATATATATATATATAGAGAGAGAGAGAGAGAGAGAGAAGAGCTAGCGTGCACCCCAGAGCACGGATCTCTCCGTGCTCCCAACCCGTTTTTGAAATCCGAGATGTCTAACAACTGATCCGAACTGTTGATCTTGTTCGTCTCACTAAAATGTAGTCAGTGACCAAGTTTCGTATTTTTTGAATTTATTTACTATTTGTTTCCTATTTTCAAAATCAGCTTTTTGGACGCACTACCGACTAATTGGAAGGCTGATTTTTGAAAATAGAAACAAATAGTAAATAAATTCAAAAAAATGAAACTTTGTCAACGCTACATTTCATGAGACGAACAAGATCAATGGTTGATCGATTTAAGATCTCGATTTCAAAACGAAGTTGAGAGCACGATCTCTCTGCTGCTAAGTGCAAGCGCTACTTTTCTATATATATATATATATATATATATATATATATATATATATATATATATATATATATATATAGAGAGAGAGAGAGAGAGAGATTTGCTAGCGTGAACTCGAGTGCGGATCCTTTGACATGATGAACAAGATCAGCGGTTTGGATCGATCACTAAAGTCCTCGGATTTGAAAACCGTCGAAGTTCACGGAGGCTCGTGAGCTGGAGTTCACGCTAGCAAATCTCTATATATATATATACTAGTAAGGTGCCGTCTTGCTGCAACGGTGGCGAAAAAATATTTTATGTCTCATTTCAGAAGGTTTGAATGTACATCTCATTTATTTTCATCTTCATTGCATTGGAGTAAGAATCACATGGTATAATAGTAGATTAGGTAGTAGACTTGTTCTGAGTAGCAAAGCAACAAATTCGTTAAATAAAATCTCAGAACAAAAATGTTCGTCAAGTGTTTTTTTTCATGCTATCGGCTTAAATTCTCGCTATGACGTAGAGTCGTAGATGGATGTGGTTTATCAAGTAGGTCTGTTTTTTATTTATTTTATTCCCATAGTAAATCCAATATGCTCTAGCTGAAACAAGCTGATCCTGTTCTCTCTACCCAGATGTGATGCCATGATGCATGCACTGTCATTCATTGTGTCATTTAGCAATAGCTACTCAGTCCGATTGTTAGTTTAAAATGCATCAAACTATACCACAATAAATCACATGGATAGGTAAGTACAATTAGATCGTAGATACTCCTCTATGCATAAATGTGTTTTGCTGCTCTTAGAAAATTAACTATATCAGTAACCAAAAGTTCACAAGATATATATCAAGTGATTCTAGCAGCTCAATCTTACATATTCCACAATATAGAGAACACAATGACCAGCTACATAATTTCACTTGTGAAGTCACAGAGATGGATATTTAAGTAAAAGGGTGGGGTGTTAATACCCTTAGTTCAAAAGGAATAACATGAGTTCTTCATAATTACAACAAAAGAATATGTCTAGTATTTAGAGTTCTTTAAAATAGTGGGTCTTCCATACTAACGGTAGTAGAAGAGTTTATCTAGTATATATTAACTAAAAGGGAATGAGACTATAGTCTCAACTATATGGAGTTTGTTAAGTGACATCAGTTTATATGTTGTTCCAGATATAATTAATAGGATACATCTTAATCATTTAGTTTTAAGGGCTTAAGATCATAGAAACTTTAGAATTAGCATAGAAAATATACTTTGATATGGCCTTAAGAATTAACACAGAGAACTTATTATGTAATGGTCTTAATAATCTTCCAAGTTAAATATAACTTCTTAAAATGGATTAACATTAAATGCATGGCTTTTTTATAATAAAAGATATGAAACTTTTGTTCAATACAGAATACAACTTCCACGTAAAAACAGTTGAGTGATATGTTAACTTAACATCAGACTACAAAAGTATAAAGTTGCCAATTGAGTATAGGGCAAATAAGACATGATGTTCGAGCAAACATTAAAACTGGAATAAAAAATTTGCCTCAGCCTTTAAAATTATGGCCTCGACACCTTGGCGGTCTACCACGACTCTTCGTGCGTCTCTACCATAGAATGAGCCACGCCAACCACGACCCGAACCTTTTATACCACGTCCTCCACCTGTAGGTCCTCCTTGTGTTTGGTCCCTGCAAAGAACAAACAAAGAACAAGACCACATAAGCACGATCAGCTTCTATTTAGCTTCTAATATGCAATCACATATTACCTATGCACTTCTTGTGTATAAAATTTTTTGCAGCAAGGAAATGCAATTACATACAAAAGTTTCCAAGTATATAAATTTCCGATGGCACCACGGTGGCCAACATATTTGTTGTCTCAAACAAGCAGGCACAAGATATGAAGAAAATTCAGCCCTATAGGCAATTGGTAGCTAATGAAGTTTTATTAGTGTAACCAACAAACCATAACACGGCTTAGTTACCATAGCATGAGAAGTTCTCTTGATTTTTCATGGAATTAACAGTGCCTATGTTCAGAAATTTAGCCTTAGAAAATGGTGCTTACCCACTTAAATCAAGCAACTCCAAGTTTGCATAAGAACGAACAATAGACACAACAACTGCATCTGTTATTTTAAAACCAAGAATCAAGGATAACATGCAAAGGCCCTGAAAGAACGAGAAAACAAACCAAATAAGGTTGAGCTCAAAATAAACTATAATCATAACAAGACCATCTAGCATATTTGATGAAATATCATTGCTAACACTACCTCGTTAGACCAATACAACACTGCAAAGTGCAAAGCAATAAAATAGTTTATAACTTCTCCAAATAAATGTATCAAGTCCAATATTTCAGGTACTAATTGCTAAACCCAGGCTGGGTTACCAAGCCAGTTAGCTAATCTTCATTCTTAATAACTTAAAAATAGGCTGGGTTATCAATCCCATCAGCTAATCTTCATAAAGAATCCTTTCAAAAAAACAAATACTCGCATCTTATAGCAGTACACAACTAACATGAGCTAGAAAGCCTGGGATCACCAGGATCAAAGTAAATTCACTTACTTTGGAGCTTCTTGTCCATGTACCTGCAATTCACAGAAAAAAAAACTCAGATTAGAACCCCAACAAATTGTAGTAAGCGCAAGCAAAATATATCGAGATACAGAAGGAAAGAATCGCGAGATTACTTCTTCAAATCCGGCGGCTGCCACGATAGGCAAGGCTACCAGAGCTGCATTTTCAATGCATACTGCTGCACCTTTACAGGCATGGCAGTCCTTGGGCTTGTATTTTTCAGGAGGATCAGTAGCTATATTGAGAGCAGATGCATCTTAAGTATGCTGCCTTCCCTTATTTAGACCTAAATCAATCTATTATGCATAGATTTGAAACAAAAGTGCAAGAAAAATTACTGCACTTACCGAAAATTAAACAAAGCATTTAAGTGCAATGAAGAAGCAAAAAAAAAAAGGGGAGTTACCTTCTTAGTAACAGAGTTATAAAGCCTTTCAAGGCACGGTGTAGGGTCCAACTGTTCAAGTTAAGTTTTGGTTGCAAGGAATTGAGGATGAGGGACTCAGCAATCTAAAATATGCAAGAGAAAAATAAATCAGGCTGTGAGTGTTGAAAGTAGTAGCCTTGTTTGTTGCGAGTTGACAAGTGCTGACCAATTGATCATGGTAAGTACATGAAGAGTCCAAAATGGAAGATAGATCTTTCACAACACATTCAGTGCCCAATCTAAGAGCAACTCTATTGTCTATTCACTTTTGGGAAGTCATCTCGTGAAGAATCACCGCCATTAGACAAAAAGGATCGGTGGTCCTGCACCTGGGTATTATACAATGTACAGATACCACACCTAAGCAGATATACCACATTTGTTGATGCTACAAAATTAGAACCTACTTTTAACATTTCCATTTAGGAATTTGCAAGGGGCATCATGCAAAATGTCTTGAGGCAAGCGGCCGTATTCAATATCCTGTAGAGAATACATGATGAAAATTACCCAAATAAAAAAACATCAGATACACTGTCATAACCTGTAGTAGATATGAGCAGAGCCATCAGGGTAAACAATTTGTTAACTTATGAATCTTTGCATTCACTTCTGAGAATGGATTGCAACTAAAGCTATTAGGTTCCATGCAGAAAGAATAAACTTACAGAAAGCAAAGATGTTGATGCCTTATTATATGGTTGCTTCTCTGGATCATCAGCCATCAGAAACAGAAGTGCTCCCTATGTATACCAAATTAACCAAGGGGTGTTAAAAAATAAGAATAGCAAATTAATTACACACATGAGGTTGCAATTCACGCTCGTGTAGCCCTCCTATCTCTCTCTCTCGATCGCTCTTCTCTCCCTCTATCTCTGTAATTATATGCAATTGCTTCCTTCTTAATGAAATGACAGTGCTCCTGCTTGCTACAAAAAAGGTTGCAATTCACGCACAAACCTTGCTGGGTTCACCAATTGAATATCCATCCGGAAACAGGTTGAGTGTGAAGGATGGCTCAAGATCTGCAGCACAAGATGAGTGTTCACATAAAACATCGATTTGACAAGAAAAACAGCAAAATAACGAAAGCACGAAACTAATCATCACGAAGTTGGTCTCTAATTAGCCACAGGGCTCACCTAAATCAAATTTGTCGGTTCGATTTCTATCCGACAAGCCCGATCGGGCGGCGCCACCATCAACCCGCGCCGCCGCCGCCGCCGCCGCCTACACGAAGCAAAACGCAACTGTCCGTGACGCTTGCAAATTGGAGTGCAGGCGCGCGATCAGATTAGCCGTGCGGCCGGTTAGCCCGAATAGAGCGATCGATCAAGATGCATGTAGCTCAGGGAAAGCGATGGCGGCAACGAAAAACGGGGAGAGGGCGCGGTGCTCACATCCCACGGCGGAGGTGGCGGCCTCGGAGGCGGGGACGATCCGTCGTCCGGCGACGCGGTGGGAGCAGGACGAGGAGGAGGAGGTGCGTCGTCGACGGCCGCGGAGGCTGGAGGCGGCGAGTGGAAGCGGCGGGCAAGGGGATCTAGAAGCTGCTTCGAACCCAAACCTTCGAGCAAATCGGAAAGGAGCCGCCGCCGCCGCAAGAACAATCTTTATCTTTGGCTTTACCTCTTTATCTTGGGGGCAAATCTTTAGCTGTAGATCGTGGGGGTCTTGAGCACGGGTGCTCGATTTGGGGGCAAATCAGCCCTGAATCGGGGGAGATTTAGGTGCAGAAGCTCCGAATCGGTGGAGATTCCATGTGAGGGAGGTGGTTGAAGCCGTGGGGCAGAAGGGAGCCTAAGAAGGGGTCGCGTCGCGTCAGCGAGGCGAAGACCGGAGAGATGGAGTGCCACCGCGGGGGAGAGCCGAGGAGGAGAGGAGGAAGGAGAGGGCCGCCGCGCTGCCTCTTGCTCCGTCGTCTGGGAGATCGATGAGGGAGAGGGAGGGCCGGGGCGGCTACGCACGGACGTGAGTAGGCGGAGCCGTGCGGCGGGGGCTGGAGGGGATCCCGCTAGGGTTTGCGCACAGACGTGAGTACGCGGAGCCAAGCCATGCGATCGCGATCGGACAGTTCGTAGATGCTCGGACGGACGACGGACGAAGAATAACGAAAAAAAAAGTGGAAACTCTATTATCTTTATTATTAGGTAGATATATATATATATATATATATATATATATATATATATATAAGATTCTTAGCGTGAACTTGAGTGTCGGATCGCCCGTGAAGCTTTGTGGGTTTTAAAATTCGAGAACTTTAGTGACAATCCAAACCATTGATCTTGTTAAATCATGTCAAAAGCGTAGCCACCAACCAAGTTTCGTATTTTTCAATTTGTTTTGCTATTTGTTTTCTAATTTTGAAAATCGTGCGCTGATTTTCAAAATTAGAAAACAAATAAAAAAATTTAAAAATACGAAACTTGGTTGGTGGCTACCTTTTGACATGACGAACAAGATCAACTGCTTGATTGATCACTAAAATTTTAATTTTAAAACCCATCAGTTCAATTCAGGTTCACTCAAGTTCACGCTATCTCTCTCTCTCATAATATATATATATATATATATATATATATATATATATATATATATATATATATATATATTATGTAGAGAGAGAGAGAAAATAACTAGAGACTCTTGAAGACGGAGCTCTCCGTGCTCCCAACGCGTTTTCGAAATTCGAGATGCCTAACAACTGATCCGAACCGTTGATCTTGTTCGTCTTATTGAAATGTAGCCAGTGACCAAGTTTCGTATTTTTTTGAATTTATTTACTATTTGTTTCTTATTTTCAAAAATCTACCCCTGGGTGTAGATTAGGTTTAATCTACCCGCAACCGAACTCTCCAGCGAGCGCACCAACCAACAACCAGGCGAGCGCGCGCGTCCAGATTCGACAGTAACTCATAGTAATTAAAACAAACTGAATTTGGCACTGGTAAGTAAATAGGTCTGCATGTGGTTCCTAAAATTGTGGGAGCATTAACTACTCGTTTTCAAATGTATTCTACCTCGTTTTTTCGATTTAATTTTCGATTCGTAGATCCGATTATTAAATCCTTTCCAACATCGTATTGCTGATATTTTTTCAAACAAAACAAGATCTTGGTTGCCATATGAATTTGAAATATTTTATAAATATCAATTTGAACATGATTCTGATTTGAACGTAATTACTAGTAATCGAGATGAATGTGTTGTACGTATGATAGTAATCCATGTTTTGTAGATTTCAGCCCGATTACTTTTCCTTACTTTCGTTTTTTGACAGTAATAGACAATAATTCAATTACTGCCATTTTTTTGGACAAAAAACTGATATGAATTGAGATTCCATCCTGATTACTTTCCAATCCCTCCAAAATTACATTCGTAAAAAAGGAGAAAAATACATTCATAGGTTGATTACTTTGCATTACAGTCTAAATCATTTTTCAGTAATCGACACAGATCGATTACTTTGCATTACTTCTCCAGTAATCAAAAGTAATGGAGCAATGAGGCGCCGACGAACAAGGTCGAGGGCGGCGGCGGCAAGGCCGGGCGTAAAGCGGTGGAGGCGGAGGCGGTGCGGCCAAAGGCGGTGCCGTCGTGAGGAGGATGGTCGGAGATCTCCGTCGCTGGGCGCCGTCGAATCACCGTGGCCGGATCTGGGACGGCGTCGAGAAAAGCGAGGGCAGGGCAGTGGCGCCGAATCCGGCGTCCGCGAGGTTGAGAGCGATCCGCGACAGCAGCGATTAAGTCTGATGACCGGCGTCAACAGAGGTCGAGGAGGCGGCGGCGGCATCGGGAAAGTCTGGCGGCAGCGTCGAGGAGCGGCGGTGGCGGCATCGGGAAAGAAGCGAGCAGCGGCGTCGGGGAGCGACAGGCGGTGGCGGCGGCGTCGGGGCGGCGGCGGCAGCGTCAAGGATCAACAAAGCCGGCGGCGTCGGGAAAACGGCGGCCGCGGCGTAAAGGCGGCGGCGGCGACGTCGGGCGGCGGCTGTGGGAAGCGGCGGGCGGCATCGATCTGGCGGCGGCGTGGTGCGGGCGGTGCCGTCGGGCATCATGGGCGCGTGGAGCCGAAAGCCGCGCGGGTCGGCGCGACGGCGGCGGCGTGGTTGTCGGCCGAGCCCGGCCCGGCCGGCGGCCTCCGGCGGCCAGGCTGGCGGGATGGAGGCGAGAGGGCTCGCCGCCCCCTCCCCGGCAAGTGGTCTGGGAGACGAGGCGAAGCGTCGGTGGCGGCCAGACGGTAGCGGCGAAGCGCAAGCGTCTGAAGCGGAGAAGGCGATGGCCGAGGCAGCGGCGAACGGGCATAAGCGAAGCGGCGATGGGCAAAGTGGAGGCGAGGTGGCGGGCTGGTCGCCGTGGCGAAGCGTCGGCGTTGGGGACGGCGCCCAAAATCGAACTGCATCGGGAGCACTATGAGAGAGGAGAGAGAAACTGAGAGAGAGGGAGGTGGAGGTGGTTTTTAAAATCGTGATCCGATTTTTTCGGGTTTGCGTGGCTGAGTAGCTCGGCAGCCTGGTCTGTGTAGAGGCTAGGTGTAGATTAGGGCTATTATACACCTAGGGGTATATTAGTAGGATATCTATCTATCTATCTATCTATAGGCAACGTATCTGGTGCAAATGCCCATCGAGTGCTAACATGCTAATAACAGATCTGAGCCATCAGATTCATCAGGAGCGGCCCAGATCTGGAGAGGTGAAAGCCACTTTTCTCACTTAAACACTTTCACAAAACCCCCTGACTTTCTAAATGAAAATGGGCTTCCACCTTTTCAGATCTGGTCCACTCCTTGTGGATCTAATGATTCAGATCTTCCGTTAGCATATTAGCACTCAATAAACATTTGTACTGGATATATATGTTGCTTATATATATATATATACTCATAGGTGATTTTTTTTAAAAAAAACACGTCTATGACACATCCTCTAAATAAAACGACGTGTCCGATCTTTCATGCATGCATGCATGCATGTACCCATGGCGGTGATCGTTGGTGCAACAGCGATACTAGCAAAGGGATGGCTGTTTCGTAACTTCCCGACTGATGTGACAAATATACGCATAAATGGTATGATTACATAAATAAGAAACTACAGGAAATTTTTCTAAAAAATTAAACCTATGTAAACTTTTATAAAACCATACGACAAAACTAGATGAAACCATGCATAAAAAAGGACATGAAACTATCCAAATTATCTAAACTTGTAATCCGATCCGTTGGAAACAACAACAGATCACCGTTGGCTAGCTAGCATCCCCTTGGTGTAAATATCTTAAGACGTACGTAAAGCTAAAGCTGCTAAAGAATTATACTACGCACTTTTTAAAATAACATGTTTTCACGAAGGAGTGATTCCCTCGGTCCAGTCAACACATATCTATGTTTCATACACGGGTAAGTAAAAGTTTTGAAATTTTGGCTAGGATTATCTTTTCAGATATTTAATTATATTTGATACATATAAAATACATGTGTATATAGATTTACAAGCTATTTCCATTATTTTACAACCTTTTAGTGGGTATTATAAATAATGGTTAATTAGATACATACGCTACAAGAAATATGAGCTTCTGTGACAATTAAATTGTGACGAAAAGAGTGATTTTTTTTGTCACCGAACACAATCTGTGACGACCCTATGATGAAAACCTGTCTGTCACAGAAGGTGCGTCTCTAAAGATCATCTGTGACAAAACAAGAAAAAAACATCACGAATTTTATGACGAACATTACATCGTCACAAAGAATTATGACGCCTCGAATCGTCACAGATTGAAACAAAAACGTCACAAGTGGATGACTGGGATGCTGCCATATGCCACATGGTAGATGATGTGGCAGGCAACGTGGTGGGACGTTGTGATGATTTTTGTCGTCTTAATTTATAGCTCACAATTCGTCATCACATAAATAATGCACACAATTTTTGCACTAAAAAAATTCATTATAAATTCACAAGTGACCAAGTTATACAAATATTCATCAGTACATATATATAGTGCATAGCAACATAAATACAATTGGATTTCAATGACCAAAACATAGCAGTAAATAAAGCATAAGCTTTTAAGTTCTACAGCTTCACGACTAGATGCTCCCCGATCTTCATCATTCCTTAAAAAAAAAGGCATACATCAAAGTCAGTAAACTAACCTATTGTAAAAGTACTTATTTTACTAAGAATTATGTGGCAGTATATAGCAATTTAAATGTACGCAGAAATGAACTAATATTGCATCATATATTATACATATATATAATACTAGTGCAGGTATTATTTCATTTACAAATGAAGTAATTTTTGCTGCTGCCTAGAGGTAACTTTAGCCTACCAATTATCAAGTTCTTTGCTGCTATAAAGGAACTTCTAGCTCTTGACTCTTGTTATTTACTTACTAGCACCTCCAATTCTTCTAAGTTTCCTCCTTATGCCAAAAAATGGATTAACTTCAAATCACTTTCAAGTGCTTTATCACAGGAAACCTTAGCAATGTATGCACAATATAACTTACTTTTAGAATGTACTACTAATTAGCTTCTACATTATAAGAAAATAAAGAGAAAGCCTATATACATAAGAAACACGAGGGTTACTACCTCTGCAAGTGAGGATTGGACCAACCAGAGCGTAGACATATTGCAGGACTAACAAAAAGATTGAAGCAAACCACACAGCTCACTGGATTTCCAGACAGACCAAATGCAAGAACAATATTAGATGGCTTGGATGTGTCTTTCATTATGATCTCAGCAAATGTCAATGGTTTGCTAGATTTTATTAAGAACAAAGTTTGACAGGATCTCTCACCCATGGAAACACCACCAGAAGTCAGGACTATATCAGCATTAGAATGTAAAGCTGCATTCATATGCTCCTCCAGGCTCTCTTCATTGTCTTTTGCAATGCCCAAGTGAACCACTTTGCAATGCCGTTGAATAGCAGCAAGAAACATCATAGCTTGGTTAGAAACACGAATCTGCAATGTTATTAGTTACATGCAGACAGGAGGCCACTCATTTCAGTAGAACAAACAAACACTTCAAAGAAGAATTTTCATCAGACACTGTATCTCAAAGAGTAAGCAAGATCTTGCACATTCTGACCAATTGGCTTCAAATGAAAGAAGTGTTGCCAGCAGTGCAAAGAAAAAGGACATTAATTTACCTTGACTGTAGTTACTCCTACAGTCGCAAGTAGTCCAATTTCAGCAGGACCTATGTGCTCAATCGTTTCAGGTTCTTGTAGGCATATGCTAAGCACTGACATCACAAGAAACTTGAGAAGCAATTTGAAATTCTAACGCCAGAGGCTAATCAGTGTTAATCATATCTGGCGTTTATTTACACAGGATAAAAGAAGGAAATCAATTGTTTCAACCTTTCAGGTCCTTGTAGGCGTATGCTAAGAGCTACACTAGACAAGGAAATAACCACGAGAAACTTGAGCAGCAGTCTGAAATTGTAAAGCAAAAGACATGTTCAATGCTAATCACTTGCGATTTGCCTTAACATGTTCAATGCTAATCACTGGAAAGTAAAGTTCATGTTCACCTGAACCTGAACACTACCAAACCAAGCAATCTAACCTGCTAAGCAAATTCTTTTTTACCAGACAACTGAAAGAAGGGAAAATTAGAAAACACAAGAGTCATGTCATGGTCGAATTAGTTTCATCCTGCTAAGTTCAAGATCAGTGCAGCACACACACTTGGCATCCCTGGAGTAGTATGCTTATTCTCACCAGGACAGAGACATCTTCTCTAAATGTGACATCTACCTGCTGTCTTTCATGTTGGCACTCACTCAACACATGGATTAATTGTTTCGGGAAAGGAAGGTTTGAACTTTTAAGGGCTTTGGAAAGTAGAAAGAATAGAGGCATCTTCTCTAATTGTGACAGATTGGAAGAATAGATCAATAATCTTCAGACTTCAGGCCTGCCTCCATGTAGAGAGAGAGTGACGCAATTTTCAGCACTTGTGGAGCACATTCTCTGATCTCTCTCCTTTGCAATGGTAATCTTTGAACAATCTCTAGAACTTAGCAGTACAGAAATACAATAAATACAAATGCTTTTCATAGGATTCATTGAGCACAGGAAGACTCACCATCAAGGACATTGCTGACAAGATCTATTGGAGTGAGTAGTTGGTCTTCTCCATCTAATCCACCCCCTGCTTCTTGCACTGCTTGGAAACCCTCCATTTGGATGGCAGTGGAAGGGAGACTAGCTGCTGACGGCGAGGCGCGGCGGGCAGGCCTGGCGAGGCGTCGTCCTGGAGGCGTGGCGGCCGGCGGCAAGGCGCGGGGACCGACCTGGTGAGGCAGCGCCCAACTTCGGGTGAGGCGGCGGAGCAAGAAATAAATCAGAGGGCCACGGGGCTAGGGAGATCAGCGTCCAGAAGGGAGGCACCGAAGAGGAGCATCGTAGCTGCCGTCATGCGTGGAAACCGGCGTCGGCGAGGGCCACGGGCGAAGCTCGGCATCGCACTGGAGACCTGCGTCGGCGAGGCCCACGGGCGGAGCTCCGCATCGGGGGAGAAGCACCAGCGACGGCAGCCACCGCGGGCGACGGCGGCGGCAGGCTCCACAAGCGGCGGCGACGCTTTAGGGTACGGGAGTGAGGACTGACTACTGAGGAAGTGAGTTTGAGGAGTGGGCCGAGACTGCGAGACAGGAGTTGTGCTATACAGCTATGGTTGTGAGCCCATGTCATTGCAGCCTTGAAAGCCAAACAATTAAAAACATTTTAGATTTGGCTTGATTTAAAAATGTAATTTATATAAAATTTAAAAATTATTTTAGGTATAAAAACGTGCAAATTTAGTAAAATTTTAAATTTAAATTCAAATTGGGTCTAAACATATCTACAATTGGTCAACTTCAAATTTTAGATTCAACTAGAATTACAAAAAAATCAAATTTGATTACATTTATATTTATCTAGATTTGTGTTTTAAATTTTAAATTAAATCATATATGACAATTTGAAAATCGGTTAGATTTCCATTTTTTGTTTAGTCATAGTTTAAATATTTGAATTCAATAAAATTTTAAATATAAAAATTCTTATTAAGAAATTATTTCGTCACAACACTTTGGTGTAGTGTCTATGACGTTTTTTCTTACTGTTAGTGACGTTATTTATGACGTTTCTTCTAATCGTCACAAGGAAGTAGGGTGAAACCCATCCTATTATTTCTTATGACGTTTTTTGTTCGAAAACATCATAAAACAATAACATATTACTCAGTTGTTACAAAAAATACGTCATAAAAGGCCATATTTCTTGTAGTGATGGCATGACTAAGTTGTCATTTCATACGCTGTTATAAAACTAGAAACTACCTCCATGCCATAATAAAGTGGCGAAAACCCCACATCCACATGTTTTGTTGCTCTCTCTATTGTAATTCCTTGCCCGACAAGGTCCATTGCGTTGCCACACTGTCACTGGGACACCTCGACCACACCACAACCTAGGCAGGCCGCATCATCTCCATTGTTCTTGTTGGGACACCCTCTCGGCCACACTGCCACGGCCGAGGTTTTGCCGCTAGGCAAGCAAGCTTCCATTGCTGTAATGGCATGGCGATGATTTTTGATTTTGTAATTAATGGTGTATGTATATGTTAAATAGTACCAACTCAGCAGAGTGTACCGAAGGGCCGGGTAATTAACCTGCTGTACCGTGTTGTATATAGATGATACTCCCTCTGTCCTGAAATATAAGTATTCCTAGCATTCAAATCTTGTTCCAAAATATAAGTATTTCTAGCATTCAAATTTTCCCTCCAACCATCATTTATTCAAATTTCTTTCCACCTTACCCCCAACCACTTTCCCACTCACCACATACCATCATTAATTGAGGGACATTATAGTATTTTTCCCTTCTCCTTAATCTCTCCAAAACATCCTGGAAGTACTTATATTTCAGGACGGAGGGAGTACGTATATAGACCAATCGATCTGAACCAAGAGAAGTACCCCTAGCTAGCTTGCACTTGCACTTATTTGCCCCGGCCACACGCAGGGCACGGAGATTTGGATCGGCGAGCATGCAGTACCTGCAAATTAAAAGGCCGGGGCGCCACGCGCGAGAGCAACTCCTGAAGAAAAACGTGTCCGTATGCATGGAGGAGTTAACATACCCCTACCGAAACCAGCATGCACATTATTTCATGTTCTAGGTCAGGAAACTTAGCTCAGTCCTGTCACCCTATGTGGGCCCAGGAGTGAATATATCCTCAGTTCTGCGTGTAGATCTTGGGACAGGCCATATAGATTAGATACTAGGTTGGTATGCGCGCCCGTGGCGCGCCGTAGACAATGAATTTTAGATTAATTTTTACATTACGCATGTATTATGATTAAGGTTGAGGGCTGCTTCAAAATAGATAGACGGGCTATGCTTTTCGATTGGCCGGCCATTTATTTGCGAGTTTATATTGATTATACATCTAAGAATGGAAAAAAGAAGTGATTAGCTAACCTCGCTACTATAATTTTTTATCCATTTTCTATTTTCCTTGTTTTGTATAATCTTCAAATGTCTGTCCAATTCTTTTTTGCATTATGCAAAAGTGAGAAATAAATGTTGAGGCATTCCTATTTTTTATGCATTCTTAAAAAGGTTGAACGGGAAAAAAGAATGAGTTATTTGTAATTCGTTGGGCAACTAAACCTCAAACTCTTAGAAAGAAATATTGTAATTCTTTTATGGATCCTCACAAAATATTATGACGCATCTGCTCTGCCGTAAAAAAATAAAATTGAAAAGAATGAAGTGAACACCTCTACCATAAATTTTTATCGTTTTTTATTTTCTAATTTATCTATAAAGGCTTGGTTTGAAAATAATTTTTTTACGTGGACATATTCTTTTATGGATCCTTGTGAAATACTATGGCGCAATTGGTCCGTCGTAAAAATCTAAAAAAGAAAAGAATGAAGTGGTTTGCTAACTGCGGTACCATAAATTTCTATCCATTTTTTTTAAAATTCACCTGTAAAGGTTTGGTTTCAATATTTTTTTGTAGTTTGCCATAAAAAGGTAGAACGAAAGAAAAGAACGGGTTATATCTTAATCCGTTTCTCAACTAAACTTACAACTATTAGCAAGACTCATTTTTTTATTATCTTATGGATCCGTACGAAATATTATGACGCATTTGCTCCGTCGTAAAAAATCTAAAAGAAAAGAAAGAAGTGATTACGTAGCCTTCGTACCATTGTTCTCTATTTTTCTTGTTTTGTCAAATATTAAAATGTTGATCCATTTCTATTTTTTTCATTCTACAGAAATTTGAGAAGTAAATACCGATCCATTTTGTATTTTCCATTTTGTTCGCATTGTAAGTAAATGGAAAAAACAAAAAGCAATGGGAGGAAAGCAACGCACAACAGGCAGGCATTTTTTACAATGCTTTTGTATTTTCCATTTTGTTCGCATTGTAAGTAAATGGAAAAAACAAAAAGCAATGGGAGGAAAGCAACGCACAGCAGGCAGGCATTTTTTTCGCATTGTAAGTAAATGGGAAAAACAAAAAAGCAATGGGAGAAAAAGCAACGCACAGCAGAGGGGGCTGGGATTCGAACCCAGCCCCTGGGGCAAAGCACGCGCGTGGCTTACCAGGCAGGCATTTTTTACAATGCTTTTGTATTTTCCATTTTGTTCGCATTGTAAGTAAATGGAAAAAACAAAAAGCAATGGGAGGAAAGCAACGCACAGCAGGCAGGCATTTTTTTCGCATTGTAAGTAAATGGGAAAAACAAAAAAGCAATGGGAGAAAAAGCAACGCACAGCAGAGGGGGCAGGGATTCGAACCCAGCCCCTGGGGCAAGGCACGCGCGTGCTGTGCAGAAGCTTAAGTGGGGAAAAGAATAAAAGTATAGCAGGAAGGAGAGCTAAGCGCAAACTCAGAAAAAAACGCCGCAGCGCCCGGGATTCGAACCGTGGTGGGCTAGGTGAAAGCTTGCGCTGCTAACCAACCGGGCAACCGACCCGCCTAGCTGAGTTTGCTGCGGAAGAAATCATTTTAAAGATTAATTTAATACGGATGGCTGTGATTGATTCCAGAAACGATCGGACGGCTCTGGGCGGCGCGTTGCACGGGGGATTGAAGCGTAGAACACGCTAGCGCGTTGTATATAAGAATGATACGTACGGACGCATATAGGCATTAGGGTTTGGCCGATGTAATTAATTTCGAGGGGCGTTGTGTTCTTTTTGATCGGCGATTAATTTTAGAGGTTTTTATTTTTTTTCAACCACAATCAAAACCATGAAAACCAAATCGCAGCTATGAATCAAAGAAAGCCTTAATCGTCGGTTGCCGGATATCCACCTCTTATATCATTGATCTAGCTCCCTGGCCGCGTCACTTATACTAGTTTGCTTCCGTTCCTTGGTAGGTGCACCAAAATAGTACGAAGATACTGTGATCTGTCAGGACTCAAAAATGGCCCTCGTAATTTGTACCATTCTTTGAATAATATATAATATATGACTGTGAAAATGTTCTGATCCAGCATGAGCTTTTAACCTAAAAAAACATGCGTGCACCAGTTTTCGCTATTCAATATAAACTCATGATGTTTTTTAGGTAATGGAAGAAACTTTTACTCTCTACATCGACTAGAGATGCATACACCATTACAAGCGGTTCTTAAAAAAATCTTAAAATCAAAGTGAAATAACAAATAATTGTCATTCTAAGGCATGCAACAAAAAGAAAATAAAAAAAATACAATTTTCTACCTCATAATGGCTAGACGACCCTAACATCTTTAAATATGTAACCCTTAGTCACTACAAGAAACGATCAGAATCTCGAGGGCCTCTGGAAGGCTCGACGGCCACCATGCAGCGGTCGTGAGAGGGTAGGAAATCTCGACGGTCATGCAAAAGCCGTCGAGATAATAGTCCTATCTCGACGGCCACTACATAGGCCGTCGAGATAGTCTCCATTCAGCTCCCGCGTCCCACTTTTCGGCTTTTAGCGGTAGCGGAAAGAGCATTCTCGACAATCGGATAATGTGTCGTCGAGACGCTTAATAATTTGGCCACCTCCGCTCGGGTAATGGGAGGTCGTCTCGACGGCCTATATCTGCGATCGAGACAGATAATTTTCGAGCACATTGATTTTTGTTTTTAATTTCAAAATGCTTATAATTTGTGAAAATATATGGAAAATTCTCATTTTTTCATTGTTATGAAAATCAATGTGTGAAAAATGCTTATAATGTTATATTTTTAACGCTATGTTTTTTGAAATATGTATATGTGGGTTTAAAAATTTGTAAATTACATGAAAAATGTTGTAAAAATGTTGTAATGTGTAACATTGCAATGAAGTAAGGGTATGATAATAATTTGCATGGTTTGATGAACACATAAAAAATATGAGCGCATCTCGATTGTATTTACTTCAAGTCTCTAGAACGTTGAGTCATTATTCCGGGGATATGCTCCTTTACATATGGACATGTATTTTCAGACATTTTTTCGTTGTAAAAAAAATTATGGTGATGTCTCTTCGTGTTCGAAGTAAGATTAGCCAATGTGCATGACCAGCATATTTTCTTGTAATTTTAAAAAAAAATTAAAGAAGCTTGGTTGACCACCGAAGAAGAGGCATAGTGTGAGCCGTCGAGATAGAGACCAGTCTCGACGGCCTCTATAAAAGCCCTCGATAAAGGATACCTGTCTCGAGGGTAGTCAACGGGAGCCCTCGAGACTAGCCTCTCTCGACGGTCCCTTTAAATAGACCGTCGAGAGGCTTGTGAGACGGCTACGTGGCCTATCTCGACGGCTTCAAGCCGTCGAGAGAGAAGGCCCACTGCACATAAGCATCCCCGTGCGGATGCCTGACCAGTATCGACGGCATTTATTGCGGCCGTCGAGATAGCCAATTGGCCATTGATGAGGGTTCAGTTTTGGGGACTTAGCCAATTTTATTGCTCGAGCTAGCTTCCTCCGTGCCAAGCCGGGCGCCGCCTCCTCCGCCTTCGAGTCCACAACTGCCGCCGCCTCCTCCCCTCAGTTCCTCGCCGCCCGTCGCCTCCCATTCGGAAATCCGCCCCTCCTTATCCCCGTGCCGCCTCCTCTCAGTGGATCCACTCGCGACCTAGCAACCCTAGCCGCCGCCGTAGCCAGCGCCGCCCTCCGCCGAAACACCAGCGCCCGCCCATTCATCGAGCCCGCGCGCCCCTCCATGCGTGTTGCCCTCCGCCGAGCCAAGCCCGTCGCCGCCCCGCCACCGCGCGCCGTCCAGCCCCGAGCCTAGCGCCGCCGCCCATTCATTTTCGTTAAGGTTCATATTGCTTTTGTTCTTTCAGAAGAATCATATTTTTGTAATTAGTTCTAAATGTTCTTTAAGAACCTGCTGAGTGGTCTTAGCTGGTCAGATTTCTATGTTACATTTTTGGGTCCTTCAAACTGATTCATGCTTAATAGTCGATTTCAATGTGTAGCTAAGCTCCGTTCATTGTTCATCAGCTTGATAGTTTAATTGTGTATTGTAGAGCAGAATTTGAGTTATCTATTGTGATGGTAAAACAAAAGGTTAAAACAATATTCAGTACATGTTTATACAAATATGAAATTGTTAGCACAACACTAGTCTCTTAACTTTATTTCAGTAATGCATCTGTTGTTAATTATGACATGACTGCACAATGCTTCAGGGTTCACCCTCCTCCCGCGTTTGGTTCTTCCTCCAATCTAGAGGCTCTTGCGCTCGAAACAGGTTTACTTTTTGAAGAATGCCTATATGATCTATGGTGCTTTCATGAATGAAAACAGTAGTGGTTAGTTGCAAATCTTCTCCTAAATGATTTAGATGTTCTGTGTATATAGCTTGTTTTGAACATGAATATTTCTTCACATTGTATGGGTGATTTGGTAGGGCTGAAATGTGATATGGGACCATACTTGACAGCTTTTTTCCCAACCACATAACTGAAGCCTATATTTATGTATGGACACTTGGAGATTGTTAGTTCGTAAAAAAATGAAAAATGGATTAATATACTTGGATAAGTGTGTGCCTTTTGTATATATTCATTGTAGCTGATCATTTATTTATGTGTTCTAAATCTTGGGATTAGTTTTGAGATTACTTTTGCAACAACTGATAAGCCAAAGCTCCTTAGGTAAGAAAAAAAATTCTTCTGGAACTTTACAAGAAATTGCTTCATGTTAGAACTTTTGTTCAGCAATTGCTTGGATTGTTATTCTTGCCATTTGTACTTCCTTGGTGACTTGTTTGTTGGGTGAGCTTGCTCTTGACATCCAAGAAGCACATGCATTCTCAACAATTGATGGTACATTCACTTGAATGTATTTGTTGTCACCGGTTGGCATCGAGACAAGTTTGTGTTTGATTGCTTTTTAAGGTATTTTTCTTTGCTTTTTCTGGTTGGCATTTGGCAACAACCATAATTTTGTAAAAAAGATTAGATTTGTTTAGAGAAAATGCTCAAAACTTGAGTTCAGATATCGCTGAATTATGATATTCGATGATAATCCCCTATAAATGACCTTTTTCTACCTTAAGTTGATTATTTATTGCACCGTATTACGAGTTCTTCCTGGTCTTCCCTTAAGTTGATTAATTTTTTGGACCACATAAATTTCATGGAAAAAGGAGAAAGCTTAGGAATTAGAGTGATCATTGCAAATGGGTATGTCTTGGACCTACTTTCCACGAAGTTATTGCAAGGAGGTGCTAGAATTCTCAATCTAGAAGTCTTTTTATTACTATATATGCCTTTTTTCTATTAGAATTCTCAATCTAGAAGACTTATATTAGCATCAAGTTTATATTGCAAGCAGATGCCATTAATTTACCTGTGCGAATACATAGAAATTGTGTTGTTAATTTACTGGTGCTAGCATGTTTGGTAGCCTTTTATTTGTTAAAATGATATGATATTCTTTGATTTTTCTTGATGCTTGTTTTAGGGAAAAGAGCATAAATCAACAAGGAGAAGGGGTGAAACAAGGGTAGAAGTCGGGCATTGAGAAGTTTGTAATTTTCACTTTGCTACCACTTTGTGTTCTTGCACTAACGAATGAATTTCAATTTGATGTTCTTTGCATTGGTTAATTGAATTAGTTTAAACTGAGTAATCTGGCAATGTAAAGATGGGACTATGTCGTTATGTTTTATTGTGTCATCGCACGGGCATTGTACTAGTCTATCATAAATTTGAGAAACATTGGAAAAAAAATTACTTCAACATTTGAACTTGTACTATGTGATGACTGTGGCATGGTGGCACCATGATATTACTTCAACATTTAACATGTAGACTATTAGCACCATGATATTCATAATTTTTTTTAATCAATATGGTTGCATTGAATGTAATTGTGTGGCCATCGAGCCATTTGGGCACAATATATATTTTTTGGACTATTTTGAGATTTTTAGGGTGCAGCAGCAGGTGCAGAAAATTTTATTTTTTTTCCTGCAAATAAGTTTTTCTCGAAGGTCATTCTATGGCCGTCGAGAATAAGGTTTAATGAAACACGCTGCCTACCTTTCGTCATCTCGACGGCCAAAGGCCGTCGAGATAGACTGCTTAACCCGCGTCGTGTCGACCGATCTCTCTTCTCTCGACCGGCCGATGCGAAGCCGTCGAGAAAGACAATCTCGACGGGCAGGCCGTCGAGACAGGTCATCTCTATCGACCACGTTGTCTCGACGGCCAAATCTCGACGGCCAGCCGTCGAGATTGACCTTACTCGACGGTTTTCAGGGCATGCTCGACAGCTTTGGCCGTCGAGATTTTCCGCGATCCGCGTGGTGAGTATCCTCACATAGAAGATTGTCACAGGCTTCATGCTCTGCAATTTCATATGAGCAATTAACTCCAAAATCTTCTCGCAGCACAAAAGGATTTACCGAGGAACAGGAAAACAATCAAATCAACTACTCTTAAATAGTACACGTACTATAAACGACGTAGTATACGCTAGCTAGTAGTAAAGTAATGCACACAGAGTAGTAAAGCTCTGTTCACGATTGTAGGTAAAGTTGTAAAAAATACTATGCAGCCGAAGTATTGTACATAGCGGCGTACTGTACACTAGCTTGTAGTAATGTATTGCACAAAAGAGTAGCAAAGCTCATTTATGATTGTAGTTAAAGTAGTAAAAGTATCAGATATCTTTGTAAAAATAGTGGTGTATTGTACACTAGCTAGTAATAAAGTATTACATACATAGTAGTAAAGGTTTATTTATGACTGTAGGTAAATTAGTAAAAATACTATACATGTTGAGTATTGTGCACGTATTATACAGCGGCATACTGTACACTAGCTAGTAGTAAAGTATAGCTTTATTCATGACTGTAGGTAAATTAGTAAAAATACTACACATGCTGATCAGTATTGTGGACGTACTATATAGTGGCGTACGGTACACTAGCTAGTAGTAAAGTATTTCACGCAGAGTGGTAAAGCTCTGTTCATGATTGTAGTAAAGCAAAAATTTTAAAAATAATTTGCACCAATGTGTTACAGATATTTTTTTCAAACAAAACAAGACCCCACTTGCCATACTAAAATTGTTAACAATATTTTACTACACCAACGAGTTGTACTTCACTATTTTCATACTACACTTTACTACGACAGAGAATATAGCTCATAAAAATATTTTTACTAGTGTTGATATATGATGTAATAAAGTATTGTACAATGAAATACTTTGCTACAGCGCCTGTACAGATAAAGTAGTAAAAGTATTGTACGAGCGGAGTATTGTGCACGTATTGTACAGACGGAGTACTATACACTGGCTAGTGGTAAAATAATGAACATATAGTAGTAAAGCTTTGTTCACAATTGTAGTAAAGCATTGTTCAAAGTATTGAACACAGAGAACACTAGCTAGTAGTAAAACTTTGCTTTACTATATATTAAGAAACAATTTACTACTATTTATGAAACACAACATCTATACAGGTAAAGTAAAAAGAGTATTGTACAGCGAAGTATTGCACACGTACTGTACAAAAAGAAGTGGTAAAGTATTGAACACAAAGTAGTAAATATTTGTTTATTGTTGTAGTAAAGAAAATTTTAAAAAGTGAGTCCGATCTAGTTTTGTTGGAAAAAATGTTAGGAACACGATGGCGCAAACGGTTTGTCGATGGGCGCTTCCAGTAAAAAGATATGGGAAAAAACGAAAAAAAATGCCACACAAGCATGGCATGCAAAGGAATTAGGGGAGAGCACATGTGCATGCACGCGCGAGGGATGGGGAGGGGACAGGTGTCATGTTTTAAATATAGGAGTATTTTAGTTATAATACTCCTAGGAGTATTCTAGTCTTCATGTGTGTGTGTGTGTGTGTAGAGAGAGAGAGAGAGAGGAAGGCTAGCGTACTCTCGGGAGTACGGATCTCTCCGTACTCCCACGAGTTTTCAAAATCCGATACATCTAACAACCGATCCGAACTATTGATCTTGTTCGTCTTACTGAAACGTAGCCAGTGACCAAGTTTCATATTTTTTTGAATTTATTTACTATTTGTTTCCCATTTTCAAAAACCAACCTTCCAATTAGTCACGGTGAGTTCAAAAAAGCTGATTTTCAAAAATAAGAAAAAATGGTAAACAAAATTAAAAAAAATATGAAACTTGGTCATTTGCTATATGTTTCAGTGGGATGAACAAGATCAACGGTTCGGATCGATGGTTAGACATCTCGGATTTTGAAAACTCGTCATGAGTACGGAGAGATCCGTACTCCCGAGAGTACGCTAGCCTTCCTCTCTCTCTCTCTCTCTCTCTCTCTCTCTCTCTCTCTATATATATATATATATATATTTGTGTTAAGCGTGTATTTTGTTTATTAAATAAATCATTTATTTATGATAGATTAGTTTGTTTTAAAAAAGAGGAAATTTACGTTAGCTTCCTAGATTAGTGGAGAAATTAAGGAAAAATAGAAGGATGTTAGTTGACCTTGTCAAACTAACTTTTAATTTGAATTGACAATTTTGAATTCAAAGGTCCAACTAACTTCTTTTTTCTTAGATTCCTCCAACTTTTCCATAAGAAAAACTAGTTTTCCCTAAATACTCGATTTATTTAATCAATAAAAGACCTTATAAGAAATGAAATTTTTGGCATAAACTTTTCCACACAAATGAAGAGGAGGGGAGGTGCTGAGCTCGATCCATGTGTCGATGACATCAACCGGTGACTAGAGGTGAATGTGGTTGAAGAGTACCAAAACCAGAGTGGAGAAGGACAACCTTTTGATGATAATCCTATTCTACCAATAGTTCAAAATGTGGAAGGGGAAGTGTTTCTAGTCTCGTTGGGGGAAGAGGTTCTACCAGTATAGAACCAGATGCCATTGTTGTACTTTCTAAGGTATTGGATTCGTTTTGCTCCCTTTTCATCTATCCTTGAGTTTGTAATTATTTTATGCATTCTATTTAGATGGTGAAGGAATTGTCATCATCATGGGAAGCTTGCCAAACTCAAATCAAGGCTTAATCTAAAGCGGGAATGAAAAAGCGTCAATCTGATTAATCCATGTGAATTGAGCATCCATATCACCATTTATATATCTTCTCAATGGCCATATTTTTGGCACTGTATGCCATCACCCTTGTGATATCCACTAGAAAATCTCTCTTAACACTAGACATAAAATGCTCTCACATTCTGGTTCTTGTCATGCTTGAAAAAAATCTTCATACTAATTAGCCAACCACTTTGTATTAAGCATTTCAATTTTTCCAATTACTCTAGAATTGTGCTCCTTTTTAAATATTCCGATAACAAAAGTAGCTTCTCCTAGGATAGCAGATGCATAGATGTGCCATGGACATCCTGTGGCCCTACACCTAGCTGACATTTTACCTTTTTCATTATTTACAAGCTTTACATCCATGCCATCTTTGATGACAATATTATTAACCGCTTCTCTAAACACTTGAAAATTAGAAAACGATATGTCTTTTCTATTTGTGGGTTCTTTATTGTGAACTTATCAAACCTAATTTATTTTTCCCTATTGACCAGTGGTACAACATGTAGCCATTTTCATCAACTTCACCCATTTGGAAGTCATCCAATAATTCTTCCTCCGAGTATCTCGTATCTTCCGTGTTATCCTTCCTAGCTTCTCCTACCATCCTTCTTCTTGACAGGCAATTTATTTTTACTTCCTTTCAGTCTCCCAGAGTTATTCGCACCCGTGTCAAAGCTACCAACCTCAGGAAAGACTTCACCATCTGAATCTCCCTCAGACCTAAAACTTTTCATTTCTTCGTTTTACTTTTCATACCGCTCATATGCATAATCAGTCGTCTCTTCATTCTCCCACTCTTGTTCATAGTCTTCACCTTATGCAAGATGATCATCGTCTAACTCTGGTTCGTACTCTCCTGATCATCTGCATTGCCATCATAACAAGCAGTTTTTTCCTCCTACATCATAATGGGGCGCATTCTCATTACAAACATACAACACACAACAACAATTATTACTCAAACAATCCCTACCAATTGCATAATCTGTTTGTCTTCATAAATTTAAACCAAACCAGAGCTAGGTTACTTCCCAAGCAGTTTTTTCCTCCTACATCATAATGGGGCGCATTCTCATTACAAACATACAACACACAACAACAATTATTACTCAAACAATCCCTACCAATTGCATAATCTGTTTGTCTTCATAAATTTAAACCAAACCAGAGCTAGGTTACTTCCCAAGCACCAGATAGTACACATTATCTACATAGTTGTATGCGTCTTCGTCTTTCGACAAATCAGCTAGTTCAAAATATGATAGAACATCGATGTCTACCCTCAAATCACTGTATTTTCCACTGTAGTACTTTGATTCTTCAAAATGTCCACAACCACTATAAACCTTCGGCTCCAACTTCATATCCCCTATCTTCGCATTTGAACAAAACATCAACAACCAACCAAAATAAAATCATAGGACGGGAAAAAAATTTCCAAACTTTAGAACCTACATGTTTGATTTCCTACCGCAATACATAGTAAGGAAGATGGAAGACTACATTTCTCCGCGACTAATGTAGAACCCTTGACAACCGTCTAGATGTAATCATTGTCTTCCTCAAATGTATCTGCCCCAAAACCCTAGGCATCGACAATGCCAAGGAATTGTGCGATCATCTGCACTCGAGGAAAATTGAACAGTCGCTTGATCATCTCCATTGCCATGCTTTATTCTAAAAGAACATGTTCCATCACCGTTGCAACTGAGATAGTGTCCAAGCCATCAATAACGGTGAGAAGGGGTTGATCGGAGTAAAAAAAAAATTGGGGACATTATAAGAGATGAGGGGGAAACTCTGGTACATGTCCGATACTTTGTGGGGGCTTAGCAGGGGCGGAGCTTAGTGTTGGCCAAGGTGGGCCATGGCCCCCCCTCTCATTTTTACAACCTTATATGCATAGTTAAGAAGTTAATTGGTCATACTATGTATTAAGCTCAAAAACAAGTAGTTTTGTCATCTCTATAGTCCATGGCCCCCCCTTAATCATGGTTGAAGCTCCGCCACTGGGGCTTAGTGTTAATTTTCCATTTTAAAATCACTAGATCACATTGGGTAATACATGTTAGACGTTGAAGAGTAGGACGATGATGAGTCGGCCATAACTAACTGACGGTAGATATGGTGACTAAGATGTACTGATGGAGGTACGTGAAAGAATTGTGGACGACATTATTTACGCGGAAAAAAGAGTTTGAACCATTGTTGATATTAAATACTACTACTACTAAGCCTGACATTGTTTTCGGCCGATTCACTTTTCCACGCGAAAAGTTGGTACTCCCTCCGTATCAAAATGTTTGTCACTTTTGACTTTTGAATAAACGTTTGACCATTTGTCTTATTCAAAAAAATTATATAGATGTCATTTATTTTATTATGACTTGTTTTACCACTAAATATATTTTAAGTATGACCTATTTTTTTACATATTTATGCTAACTTTTTTATACAGAGGGAGTACTACATCCGGTCACAAAAAGAAGTCGCCGTTGACTTTTGAACACGCCTTTGACCGTTCGTCTTATTCCAAAATTTAATTCAGATATGTAAAAATAGAAGTCATATTTAAAATACATTTAATAATAAGCCAAATCATAACAATATAAATAATATTTATATAACTTTTTTGAATAAGACGAATGGTCAAACATATTTGTAAAAGGGTCAACGACGACTTCTTTTTATGACCGGAGTGAGTAATAGAATAGAATATTTTGATACTTGTCGAGCAGTATTTCCGTATTCGTACGTCTTCCCCGGCCGTAGGCCGCAGGCCGTAGCATGGCTTGGCTCACGTTCCCACGCGGGCCCACCCCACTTCCCCATAAAGCGCCATCAGCCTCTCTCTCTCTACGCACTGACATGTGGGCCAAGCTTAAACCCCGGCCCGCCTGTCGCCCTCTGTCACGGCCCGCGCAGGCTTCCTCCCCCAAACTTTCATCGGTCGTGCGCTGGCGCGAGCCAATCAGGAGCCTCCCCGCCAAAAACCGTCGCCCGCGCTCGCGTGGGGCCCACGTGTCAGCTCGAGGGAGGCGCCCCGCGGCGGGAAAATAAAAGCGCGCGCACCTCACCACGGATTTTCGTACCCCACACAGCTGGCCGGGTTTTCCCCCTGCCACGCTTGACGCTTAGCTTTATCGCCTATGGGCTATGGCTCTTTTTAAGAGATGGTCACGTCACAAAAAATGGTTTGACCAAAAGTTTGCCTCAGGAAAAGATAAAGAGATATTTGCCGAACTTTTTTTCTAGGTTAAATTTACGGAAATTTAAGTCTGATTGTTCTCTTGGGCAGCATATCACCGTTTTCTTAGGTGGCTGAGATTGGTCGGCCAGTTTGAGAGCATCGTTCAGTGTTTTAGGGGTGGAATAGGTAGCCTATTGAAAATGCTCTGAAATAGGGTGTTCTACAAATAAGAAAATTATTCGAAAAATGGCTAAAGGTTCCAATTGGCTGACATATCTGGCTTGGAGTAATCGCTGCAGCTTATAGGCGCTGTCATGTATTATGTTGATGCTAAAACTTATCACGAGATAGTTGCCACAAAAATTAAAGTGAGGAAGACAAAATCCTAGTGTAATCTTAATTTTTTTTTCATATTTTTTCATAAGAGAATAATTGAGCGGTGCTTTGTTGGTCGATAGCATGAACACAAATCCTCTACCGTAACAAAATGCACAGTAACAACCACTGTCATGGGCTCCCACATGGTAGTGGTCTACAACTACGATAAAAGATTCCGATTACATTTGAACAAAGATATTGTTTGGCTTGATTGATTGTGTGTTTGAAATGGCGTGAACATTCCTTCTCAAAACTAGCGAGAGACATCCATTGCATTAAGAAGAGGTGATTAAATCATTCACCATTGAAAAGTACTAAAATCATCACCAATACAACGGTGTTGGGGCATTTCCAATGATACCCTCTTTCCTCCTCATTTTCTCCTCAAATCACTATAGCAATAAAGTATAAGACAGAGAGATGTAGGGTGAGATTAAAAAAATAGATAAATACTAATAAGATAGAAGAAGTTTAGGGATAATATTGGGAGTTAGGATATTCTGATTCGTATTCATACTCTGTTTTCACTATTCATTCATCTACTATTTTATTTGCTACAATACCAGAGCGTGCTAAATTAGGATTCATTCGGCATGGTCTAAATTCAAATTATGAATTCTTGATGAAAAAAGGAAAACATATATTTATTAACAAAAGTATTTACAATAATTTTCTAGAGTGCAGAACAGTATCCTGTCTTCCCTCCAGACCTCGTAACAACGGAACCACCTCTGCTAAAAGCAACAATTTCCCTCCTTTCTTCCTCCTCTTTCCCTCGTCTTGTCCCCCCTTCCCCTTGCCGCCAAGCCCCTCAGATCCAAACCCCAAGAGCCCCGGCGCGGCGGCCGGTTCGATCCACCTACCCTCCATCTCCATGGCGGCGGCCGGCGGCGGTGCCAGCGAGGGCGCGCCGCGGGTGCTGCTGCAGCGCTACCAGCCGTTTGCGCCGCCGCCGGGCGAGTACCACCAGTTCGGCGTGGCGGTCGGCGGCGGCGGCGGCGAGATGACGGAGGCGGTCGTCATACGCACGCCAGTGAGTTTAGGGGAGGAACTTGTCGAGGAGATTTGCTGAATTCTGTCGATTGTTCAGTTGGGTGAATGGATGCTTACGACGGACGCGGATGTTCCCGCCTCTCCCGCGACGAGGCGGAGCTCGTCTGCATCGCTGCGATGGCTCGATTGTAGCAATGCTGGAGCTCGTCGCCGTAGATTCGGTGGCGAGCGAGCTGGGAGTGTATGGGGACGGGTGGTTCTTGACGCGGGGTATCCAAATTTTGTGAATTTTTCTGGCTGCGCCGGGTTCTGGTGCAATTCCACGAGGGTTTGATAGCGTTGGTGTGCACCCTGCTAGGTATTCCTGGAAGAGCGACCGGATGAATATTTTGCAGAGGTTTTGGTAAAAATATGTTTTTTTCTTCAGAAATATAAGTATGTTCAACCTCCCAGTCCACTACTCCTGAACCCTGATCTGCTGGTGCCGAGAGTTCATGCCATGACCATGTCTCTCCATTCTCAAGCAAAGTTTAGCGTGCACAGTTAATTGCTAGGCCATTTTACCACTGCATCACAAAATTCATCTCTTTTCCTTCTTTTCTTGAACCGCCTTACGTTTCAGATCCTGATCCTCTTTTATGCCAGCCTATCTTCTGTATGCCAGTCACCTTGGCTTCCAAAGTTGCAATCTTTATTGTTTCGGTGAATGTGTTGGTAGGATTGAATAAGGATGAGCTATTTCTGTTGAATTTTCTAAATTGATGGAAAAGACTTACTTTCAGGGATAGAATGGATCAGTGTAGCATGTTGCTGATGTGTTAGTTTGTATGTAGGATGCTTTTTTAATTATATTGTCCTTCGGTAGTTGATCCCGCACAAACTAAACTATGATAGCCCATGGGGGATATTTTTGTGATGCACTAATGTGTTCATATGGTGCGAGCCTCCTAGCAAGCCTTGTTAGTTTTTCTATGAAATAGTAAATGTTTTAATCAACTGTCACCTATGTTTTGTGATGTGGTGAGGGTTTTGGTAACCACTTTTCCAAATGTGACTAATAGCTTGAATTTTCATACATCACAGAAAGGGAATTGTGTTGGGTAAATGATACTGCAAATTTGTGTGTGTGATGTAGCCATGCAAGTAAAGTTCACATGTGTGTGTGTGATGTAACCATGTAGGTAAAGTTCTCATCGAACCATTAAAAACCATGGACTGCAATTCTTAAATTTGTCTATCTTCTGAAATAGAGCGCCGTTCTGAAATTTGGCGATAATCATGTTTTCAGCTCTTCTGAAATAGTTAGTAACCCAAATTGTTATTTTACTTCTGTTTTCTCCCAGCAATCAATAGTGGCTCGTGCTTTTGTACTGTGTAATATATTGTGTTAACTTGAAAAATCTGAAGACAAGCCATGCTCCACAACTTATCATAATTGAGGTGCATATTAATACCTATAAATAGACTTAATAATGAAGAATCCTTGCCGACACTATAATAAAAAAAGAAACCTATGCCAAGAATTTCATTCTTTGACATGTTCATGCTGTGTAAAAAAGAGGTGCAAAGTTTCAATTTGTTGAAAGAGCTACAAAGTTATTTTTTTTAAAAAAACCCTACTATGAGCAGGCTCTTCTCTTATGAAGTACAATAGATTCATGACCTTTTCTATTACTAGTTTTATCTACTGAGGATCAGTTTAAATTTCTTAACATATATAAATTCAGGAATCAATTCATATGCTAATAACTTTCCAAGGATCCTTCACAACAACTACAATTCTGGAAAATTTCTATGGCTGCCCCCCCTAGCTGGGATTTCTGTCATGCCATAATGCTCTGGCTGTAAGACATGTGTGGTGTGTTTACTATAGTAGGATATTTTTACTTGTGACCATTTATTGATATTCTGAAAAAGGCGTACCATGTTTGTCGTGAAATGTCAATTTCTACAACTTTCATTCAGTAAGACTAAATTTGGATGCCTTTTGGATTTACACCAAGCATCTTCATGCAGTCTGCTGCTTCTCTCATCAAACCTAACAACATTGTTTTTGTTTGCAGTTAAAGAGGAAACATGACAGAGAAGACAATGAAGCAGCTGAATCAAATGAGTGGATGATGAGCCCAGGATATGCAAATGCAGCAATTAGTCCAGTTCCTACACCACTTTCAGGAAAAGGATCTAAAGTTTCTGCCAAATCTAAGGCCACGAAGGGTCAGAAATCTTGCCCTCAGACCCCTTTGTGTTCTGGTGAGTGATGCCCATTCAGATAGCAACGCATCATCCTTATCTTGAGCCAAGCTATACCAATTACATACTCCTTTCCAGGTTCTCCAGGCAATCCAGTTACTCCCGTTGGTGGCTGCCGTTATGATAGCTCCCTAGGTGAGAAAGTCGCTCATTTTTGTAATAGTTTCTGCTTCTTGATTGACATTTTGTTGGCAGCATGCTAACTGATTTTATCATTTTGGTGGTGTTCTTTTAGGGCTATTGACGAAGAAGTTCCTGAACTTGCTAAAAGGTGCACCTGGTGGCATTGTTGATTTGAATAATGCTGCAGAATCACTAGAGGTTGGTAGTTTTTTTCTCTCATCTTGTTGCAAGTATACATTTCTATCATACAAATGTGCTATCTATTTGCAGGTGCAAAAAAGGCGTATATATGACATTACCAATGTCCTTGAAGGGATAGGGCTGATAGAAAAGAAGCTTAAGAACAATATTCGCTGGAAGTAATTTTATCTTCTTTATGTATATAATGTCAAAATACCATTAGTGTTTTGTTGGCCTCACTTCATATGCCCTTTTGCAGAGGAATTGATGACTCTCGACCAGGAGAAGTTAGTGATGATATGTCCATTTTACAGGTACCATGCTTTTGCCATTCAAGAATTGCTAATTGTAACAGATATTGCTTGTCATGCAATAAAATCAGGAATGGAGATGCTTAAGTTTTTCTCTAAAAGCGTAACAGTTTTTTATATTTGTCATCCACAGGCAGATATTGAAGCCCTCACACTGCAGGAGCACAGTTTAGATGAACAAATAAGGTTGGTGATGTGCTACATCAAATTCATGTTATTATTACTTCCTCCGTTCACAAATATTTGACGTTTGAGATGCGTGCCGGTCATGAGCTATGAGTATCTTCTAAAATATTTAGATTGGCTACACAAAAATAGTATATGTAGATTTGTTTCCAAGAGTACTTAAATAATATTAAAATTTTAGTGGGTTTATAAATAAACCGTCTTGGTAATTACTGGTCAAAGTTGTGCTTTGGAGACTGTGCAAAGTCAAAAGCGTCAAAATTTGTGACCAAGAGGGAGTATTTCACTAATCATTAATCATGGTGCTCAAATGTTTCTTGCAGTGAAATGCGAGACACGTTAAGAGGGCTAACTGAAGATGAAAATAACCAAAAGTAAGTCTGTTTTCTCTCTCAAGATAATATATATTTGCATCACAGTTACTTCAGATTTGTAGTAGTGCAATATATCTATAAAATCTCTTCTTGGACCTTCCTTCCTACAGGTGGCTTTATGTTACGGAAGATGATATCAAGTCTTTGCCCTGCTTTCAGGTCCCTTTTGAACTCTAGTTTTAACTGTTCCATGATCAGTACTATCTTTATGAGTCAAATAAATTTTCAATGCTGTACTGCAATTTGCAGAATCAGACACTAATTGCAATAAAAGCACCACACGGTACAACTCTGGAGGTCCCAGATCCTGATGAGGTGGGTAGCATAATGTTTGTTACCTTAAGGATCTTTATTTGGATGCAACATTTTGTTAATTAGGACAGCTTCCTTTTCTATGCAGGTGAATGATTATCCTCAGAGGAGATACAGGATTGTTCTAAGAAGCACTATGGGTCCAATAGATGTGTACTTAGTTAGGTGTGTGCTCAATATGCATATGCTTCTGGCATGATAACGCTAAATAAAATTGTAAGTAAGAATGTAGAGTTCTATCTTAACATAAAAACTAATGTCATTATTATTTTTTTTCAGTCAATTTGAGGAGATGAGTGGCATGGAGACTCCTCCAAGGCCTGCACAGACAATAAACATGGATTCTCTAGAGAATCCTAGTACACCATTGGCTGGAGAATCCAACAAAACTGCAGAGATGGAGCCAAATATTCAAGAAGGACTAATAATGCCTGATGCTCCTACTAGTTCACATGATATTGGAGGGATGATGAAGATTGTCCCTTCGGAGCTTGATGTTAGTTCACTTCCATGCATAAATGTTTGCTAGTTATTCCGATCTGACCAGGATCATGTCATTATAGCATGAGTTTCCTCATCACTATGCTGAACTTTACCACTTTCTGCTTCATGCTTGAGCTACCTGCCTTTGCATCTGTCTCTTTAGGCAAACAGAACCACTTTACATGAATTTAATTATATCATTGTTGTGATGTACTATTTGCATCTGGTCTTTTTTTAATTTATCATTTCATTGCTTCTTTCTTCATGTTATTTTGATTGGAAAATTAACTTGTAAGATCTACTTGACTTGGCTACTGATAAATCATCGCATAATTGATGAATCGTGGACCCTTAACCATTTTCTTTTGAGAAGAAAAGAGCCTTTTCTTTTGAGAAGAAAAGGCCAGTTACTGAATTTTGAGTTTTGACTGCTCCTACTATCTTATGAAGAGAAGCATATCATGACCAATATAATGAAAAATACTGTACCCACATTAAATTCCATAGAAAAATAAAGAATGCACTCTTATTTGTTATAGAGATATTCTATCAATTTTCCTAGATATTTTCTTTTCTGCCACAAGCACTTTATAATGCAAGAACCACCCCCCTTTTTTTTTTTTTTGCAGACTGATGCGGATTACTGGCTCTTATCAGACACTGGGGTTAGCATTACAGACATGTGGAAGACAGCTCGTATCCTCTTTCTATCAGTTTCTGTCACCCTCATCTTTCGGTTATTATTCAGTAACTGTGCAGTATACAATTCGCTGTGAAACCACTATAACCCTTAACTCAAAAAAACAGCAGAAGTGGAGTGGGACGGAATCGATAAATTCAATGCGGAGGATTTCCTGGAAGTTAGTACACCTCAGCAGCAGGACATAACAACTTCCGACATTGATGATCACCCCTCTTGCATAAGCTGAAGACATGAGGTATGGTAGCAAGCACCATTCAGATACCTGGGAATTGTCTGTTTCCCAGCATGGACTGTCGATGGCCTAATCAATTTGAACAAGAAAATAAGAACATAGGTTCCAGGGGATGACTGATGTACATACAGATGGCAACCTAGTGCCCCATGTTCAGTAGCTTTCAGAATCAAGCCGACATGCCAACATCCTGATCATTTTCAGGCCTGTATGCAAGCTGCATCTGCTGTACCTTGTATGTCGCATGTTGTACCTCAACAGTAGGATTGTAGAACCATTCAACCAGGTTGAACCAGGGTTATGGTATTGGTACCTGGAAATGTACAGTGCAGCGAGCTCTTATGAGTGAATTCATTTTTTCCCCAGTAGCTGCTGAGAAACCAGAAGCCAGTGTCGCCTTGAAATGGACTGATGCAACGAGGGAAGGCTGCTTTTACATGACATATCGACCTCGAGTGTCTCGCTAGACTAGCAATCCATCACTGGGCCATCTTCTCCGTATGCTTTGTTTCTGAAGGAAATTTCTTGTGATGTATACATATATGTCCTGAACACTGATCTCCATGTATGATTAGCATGTTTCCCTGCAGCTCCGAATTAGAAGCTGCTTTCCATTCGCTCTCGTCTTGTCCCATCAGGCATCAGTTGACTGGTATTGATTCTTCCTGATCACCATTTTCTGCAGTCTGTTTTTACAATCTCGAGTTATTATTATTGATACAAGTCGTGGTCGTTCTCGAACATCTTATGTGGATTAGTCGTGAATGGCACGCCACATCAGTACCACGTCAAGAGACTTATCTATGTATCTATTTGCATGGGGCATGAGGTTATGTCTCAGCTTCGCCTGCTTACTGCTGTTAAATGTTCTCTGAAGAAACAGCACCAGCTTTAGGCCCTCTGATTCACGGCTGTGGTGCTATAGGTCCTCTGATTCACGGATGTGGTTTGATTTTTGTTGTAGTTGAAAAAGTTGAGGGTTTTTTAAAAAAGACGTAAACAAAATAAAAACTACTATAAAAATATTTTTAAGATCTTAAAAAAAACTTCGAAAGACTCAAAAAATTATTACAAAATATTATCATGAATGATTTGTACAAAAATAACAAATCTACGAACCAAACTAGAACCTACCAAAACCGCGAACCAAACAGGACCATAATTAGGTCTTACTCTTTCTTCATGATGAGAAAAAAAATTATATTGCCATCTTTTTTTTTGGAACAAACGGGGTAAGCGCTCTGTCATTTCATTAAGAAGAAGAGAACTGCACACTGTACAGAGATCTAGCCACGGCTAGAAAAACAAAAAGAAATTACACTGGGGCAGCAAGGAGCCCCATGCTCTATCCCCTCATCTCCTCCAAAATTCTATTAACTAGCGTCCTAGAAGAAAGATTTTTATGCTGAAAAATGCGTCTATTTCTTTCCTTCCAAAGATTCTAAATAGTGTAGACTATGGGACCATTTAAGACCCTCTTGGCCGCTTTGTCGGCTGTCTGGGAAGAGGCCGTGATCCACCAGTTGTAGAAGCTCATGTTATTTGTCCATCTAGGCGTTTGAGGATATTGATTGAGAACCTTATTCCATACTTCTTCAGAGTACGAACAATGGATAGTCAGATGGTTAATGGTTTCCGGACTATTTTGGCATAAAGAACAGATGGGCTGGTGTGCCCATCTTTTTCGAGTCAGGACATCAGCCGTATGAATGGATCCATGGGCGAGAGACCAGGCAAAGAATTTGTATTTGTTTTCTGTCTGTACCTTTCAAATGGTGTCTCCGAGGGACCAACCTGTGCTGCCCTGAAATTAAAGATGATAGGCCGACTTAGTGGAGAACTGATCATCCGAGGTTGGAGTCCAAATGATCTCATCAGCTGCATCTGTAAGCGTTACACCACAAAGTTGGCTCCAAAGGTGGAGGTAGTCCTGAAACTGCTTCACAGTGTTGAGGTGCCGCACCATACCTATCCACTTATCATTAGAAAGCAAATCTGCAACGGAATGATCCTTTCCTCTTGCGATGTTGAAGAGGTGGGGCGCGATGTTGCATGGTGCGGACCCTGCAATCAGTTGTCCAGCCAAAAGTTAGCCTTCTAACCATTTTGTATGGTGACGCGCATCGCCACGCGAAAGAGCGCTCTGTCAACATCACTGCAGGGTACCGTAGAGCCATTCCAAGGCCTACTTAGGTCAGTCCAATCGAGCCATAACCATCGCAAACAAAGTGCTGTACCAAATTTCTAGAGATCCAGGGTGCCAAGCCCACCCATCTTCTTTGGTCGGCACACAGTTGGCCAATTGACAAGTGACTCCTCTCCCGCCAGAGAAAGGCTCGACGTATTTTGTCCAATCTCTTTGAAACCCACTTGGGTATTGGGAAAGTTGATAGGAAGTACGTAGGTAGAGCTGAAAGGACAGTGTTGACGAGCGTAAACCGACCGGCCTTGCTCAAGAGGCTCCCCTTCCATCTTTGAAGTCGTTTTTGCACTTTCTCTATTAAGGGGAGAAAGTGCACCTTCTTGAGCTTTTGTTGGTGAAGAGGAAGTCCGAGATAGGTGCAGGGGAATGAATCTCTCCTACCGGGGAAGGACATTAAGATGTCATCTAGCTCTTTCGACCTACAGTGGATCGGGTAGGCAGCACTCTTGGCAAGATTTGTATAGAGTCCGGAGACCTTTCCAAAGCCTTCGAGTATATTCATAGCCGCCTCAATTTCACTGCGCACGGGATTTATAAGGATGGCTGCGTCATCAGCGTAGAGAGATGTCCGCAAGGAGACCATCCTCAAGTTGATAGCAGAGAGAACATTATTTTTCTGTGCCCGAAGAAAGAGCCGCTGGATAGGATCAATAGCCAAAATGAACAACATGGGTGAGATAGGGTTTCCTTGTCTAACTCCTCTTGCGTGGTAAATAGAGGGACTCGGAGTGCCATTGAGAAGGACGGAGGAGAAGGCTGAACCTAGAAGGGAGGAGATCCAATTACGCCATCGTTGGCCAAATCCCAGACGCTGCAGAATCTCTAAAAGATAGCCCCAATGGACTGAGTCGAAGGTCTTAGAGAAGTCGATTTTGAGGAAGATAGCCGAGGTCTTTCTGCGTTGGTGGTCTTGAATAGCATTCTTCACGTGTAGGAAATTGTCTTGAATGGCACGACCTTTGATGAATGCACTTTGGCTTCGTGAGGACTAGGCTATCCAAATGAGGTGCCAGTCTATTGGCCAGGAGTTTGAACAATAGTTTGCTGAAACTGTGGATTAGACTAATCGGACGAAAGTCTGTCAGCTGCAGACCGGGTTCCTTCTTTTGCAAGAGGACGATGTTGGCTGTGTTGAGCAGATTTAACCAGGCCGAGTTTTGGTCATAAAGGTGGTGGAAGGCATTGATGATGTCCGCTTTAATCACATCCCAACAAACACGAAAGAAAAGGCCTGTAAAGCCATCTGGGCCAGGCGCCTTATCTATTGGGCTGGAAAGAACGACTTGCTTTATCTCTTCTTACTCGAAAGGCAGCTCTAGGTCATCCAAGTCATGAGGTAAGTAGCCCAGGTGTTCCCAATCCAAGGAGAGCTCACGATTGAAGGGGGTGTCTAGATGCTCCAGAAAGTAGCGGTGGCATTCCTTTTCCTTATCAGATTGGGAGCTGACTGGCCCATCGGGCGTGGCCAAAGAATGAATGTAGTTTTTTCTTCTTCGGGAATTGGTATGAATGTGAAAAAATCTCTTATTTGCATCACCCAACTTGACCCATTGGGCTCGTGCCCGTTAACGTATCTGTGCTTTCTCGATCACGGCGAGACCCAAGCTACGGTCTTTGAGTCGCCTGTGAAGGTCCTTTTCAATAGACGAAATAGTACGCGCCTCGCCAACTCGATCGAAAAGGAGGATCAGCTCGTGAACTATTGCGAGGAGAACCCTGGAGTTTTCCACTTTGATCTTTGCCCATTTGGAGAGGGCCTTAGTAGTACGGGAGAGCTTGGTGTGAAGTTTACGGAAGGGGTTCGTGTTAGCCACTGGACGACTCCAAGCCTGCTGGACTACCTGGTGGAAGCCTTCGATTTGTGGCCAATAGTTTTCGAAGCGAAAACATTTAGCGGGCCTATGATCCATTGTCGTCGAAAGGAGGAGAGGTGCGTGATCAGAAACCAACGATGGTAAAACTCTGAGGTAAGTCTCTAGGAAGAAGAGCTCCCAGGCTGCAGTGCAAAAGGCACGATCTATCCTCGAGTGGGTAGGGTTGGCCCGCTCGTTGCTCCAAGTGAAGCGACGACCCGAGAGGTGAATTTCTTTTACCTCAAGGTTGCTGATCATTGAGCGAAAGGCATAAATAAGTGACGGGTTAAGGTTGGAGTTGCTTTTGTCCGTGGCTTGGTAGATAAGGTTGAAGTCTCCCAAGATGAGCCAGGGAAGTGTAGTCGATGCATGAGTGGCAATCTCTTGAAGAAAGAGAAGTTTATTTGATGTAGACTGTGAGCTATAGACAACCGTGATGCGTCAGGAGATGCTTGTCAATTTTGACTTGATGGTTGCCGAGAGACATCTTGGTGTGCTAACAATGTCGTCCATCTGAAAGTAAACTTCATGCGCAAGTAGAAGGATCCCTTCCCTTGTTCCAACAGCTGGAAGGCAGACAAAATGAGACCCGAAGGAACGACCAGCGCAATCCACCATAACCTGAGCATCCATAACGTCCAGCTTCGTTTCTTGGATGCAAACCAACGATGCTCGAGATAAGGAGATGAGATTTCGAAGAACACTTCGTCTTGCACCTGAATTGAGGCCTCTCACATTCCAGTTGAGAATGTGTGATGTCATTGGGGAGACAAATAAGCATCGGACCCCGATCGTGGGTTGCTCGAAGAAGTGGCACCCAAGGTTGTCGATTGATCTGCCCTCGTCGTCTGTGGGGGATCGGCAAGAGGGAGGCCGGAGAGGCTGGCCAATGCGGCGGCTGCATCGACGGGTAGAGGCTTTTTCAGGAGGGCGGAGAGAAGGTCTAGGGTGCCATCAGGCTTGGCACGGGAATCAAACCATTGCTCAAGATGCTTGGCGATGAGTTTCTTGACCTTCTCCTCTACTGGTAGCCTTGACATGGGTTTAGCCGTAAGACGAGAGCTTCGCCGTAAAGTAGCGACCGGCGTCGGAACGACGTTCATGGACTGACGCGATGCTCTTCTGGTAAATACTTGAAGGATAGGAGGCTTCTTATATTGCCATCTTAACCAGTGATCTATTTAGAGCAAATTAGCACCCCGAGACTTAGGTTCAAAAAAATAAAATAGCACCTGAGACTTGGAATAAACATGAGCTGTGATCTGTGGCTTATCGAATTAGTCAAGTAGTAAAATGACAAAAACGGATGAGCTGTGTTCGTGTGGTGTCTCCCTCTTCGGTCGCCGACCACCTCACCTGCATGAGGCAAGCCTGGACATTCTTAGTCATGGAAAGAACGATCGAAGAAACTCTTGAGCCTTGACCGCACTTTGCTGCAAAAATCAAAGAGAAAACATTTTTTTTTGTGTGATGGAAAATCCAGCTCTTAGTTACATCCACATGGCCGGCCAATAGTCTTTTTTTGTGATGGAAAATCGTAACTATCTTGATTAATGGTGCCACGGTGGCAATGGACCACTGCTATTTACACCTCCCTTGACTCCCTGACTAGATTATTTGCCTTATCGGTTGACAGATGTTACTTTCACCGCTAATCTGTGTTGCTTTCATTACTAATTTGTAGGGAGCACCTACAAAACGCTATACCTTTAGCATCACGGAGTGTGAAACTCCACGATGATATTTATGATACTGACAGTATCATACTGTGTTCCTGCAATTTTTAACCCCAAGGTTCCACATGCACGACATGCGCTTTAAATCCTGCTTATCTTAAAAGGGGGAAATTTATGCATCGTGCACCACTTGGTCCAAGTCTCCAACTAATCCTAGTAGGTGTCCAATTCAGAGGCTTATTTACAGTCTCATTTGCACATTAATTCGATTCATGGACTATGACATACTGACTTTCAGGCATGGAGCCTGGTTAATTAAGCAGTGATCTTGTAAGTGGCAGCTCGGCCAAGATTCCGATGTGGAATGCTGAGTTGGATTGATGCTGACTGGGCCCCAGCCCCTTGCCCTACTCGAGTGCTGGGATTGATCGATCGAGAAAAGTACAAGTTGCGTTGTGTTGCTGTGATGTGAGGTCACGAGCAAAATGCGGCAAATTTAGGGCCACGTCTTCTTCCACCACAACATCAGACCGTCTTCGCGCCACTTAAAGTCTGAAACTATTGAGGGTGGTGGCAGTAGGTTCTGATCCTAGCCGTCTAATTCCGAGGGGGCGGTCGGGGATCATCCTCAACTATCCTTGTTTTGAAATATTCTACGTGGGCAGCATTCCCTCGTGACTGAGACTAGTGACATTAACCCTTTTCTTCTATTATCTTTCATAGCTAGATTTTCTCATTTTTAGAGTAGTCAATTTGAAGCTGACATTTGGATTTGCTCTTCTCCACCATTGCCACCACCGGTTTAGCATTCACCACGCCTAGAGCTAGGGTGGTGGAGGAGCATGCCAGGTAACGAGTCGGCGGCGACACCGCCTCAGTAGCAAGATTGGTAGGGGTGATGTGTGAGAGTTGACCAGCGAATCAACAAGGAAGCGGTGAATAATTATGAGGAGGTGGGAGGTGGAGACGGAGACGGATCCGAAAACGGTAAATATCGAAGACGAGAAATGAGGGCAAATTATGGACACCTTGCCGAAGAGAAAGAAGAAAACACCATAGAAAGGAGGAAGAACATCGATGCCTAAGGAAAAAGAAGGTTTGGCCGAGTGAGGAGGAACTCTTGTGGTGGCACGACAGATAGCGATGTTGTTGGCAATGGTATGTGGAGGATGAGCTAAGAAATATCACCGGCGTCTGTGGCATGCAGGAAAGAGGAGGGAGAGGGGAAGGTAGAATTTGGAGATATGTAGTTTTTTATGGAAAATAAAGAAAAGGTTTATATTGTTCGATCAAAAGTTGATGGCAAACAAAAACGACTAAGGTTTCATAAAAGTTCACATGCTTGGTACAATTTTAATTCACAATTCTCTTAAAATTTATTCGTGGGACAGAGACATTTTCTAAAAAAGATCACATGCTTGGATGTTTGACCAGTACTTCAATTATCATGGTCGACAATATCACTTGTGCCATAGTTTAGATTCCACGTATCCATTTTACCGCAATTTCCTAACGCCTTCGCTCGATTGGTACGTAGCAGCTATCGCCAATCATGACCATTCGATTTCATGCGAACGGCTCGTGATCATATCATTCTCCATCCTATTTTAAAAACATTTCGCGCGAAAGAATCTCTCGCAAAAAAATTTGGCAATAGCTTTTGCCATTTTTTTCGCGTGTTCTTTTTATTCGAAAAAGCAATTGCGCTGCTAGATGCTGCAACATATTGTATATATTCTTTATACTTATATTTAAATCTCAAAAAATGAAGGAGCGGTTGTTCGGAAAACATAAGCAACCTTAGATCCTTTATCTCGCATTGAGACGTTTGAGGGCATACGTTCAAAATGGACGAAAATTATCGAGTATTTCCTTGCAGTGCTCGATAATCTAAACATGTACTCGAGTAATTCTTAACTCGAAGACAAAAACAATGTTATCACGTAACATTGATATATCATGTTAGACACACAAATCTCTTATCGCATAGATGTTGCGACATTTTAGAAATCTCAACCTATTTAGATTAGCCTCTTCTTGTCGGATTACATGTACTATTAAAAAAAAGTACAGTGTAATCAAGTGGTATTACACTTCATTAAAATTGTACTCCCTTCTTATTTTTGTTTGACGCATTTGACTTTTAGACACACCTTTGACCATTCGTCTTATTTAAAAATTTATCGCAAACATACAAAATAATAAGTCATGTTTAAAGTACCTTTATTGATATAACAAATCACAACAAAATAAATGATATATGAATAATTTTTTTGAACAAGACTAATGGTCAAAGGTGTGCTCAAAAGTGAAAGGCGTCAAACAAAAAAGAACAGAGGAAGTACATCATATGTCATCTATAAATCCTTCCCTAGCGCCTCTAAGATGACTCACATTATCTTATATAGCCCTTGTTTTAGGCCTTGTTTGTTTCAGATTAATGTTGAGTTGCGTTTTACTGTAGCAAATTTGTGACCCTCTTAAAATATGTTTTAACAAGTTCAAAAAATTATGAAAAAATAATTTACAAACTTTAAGTAGAACTATTTAAAACACCACAAGAATGGCTACAAAACATTACATCATTTGGGTTATACAAAAATAACAAATTTTTATTTAATTTAATTTAATTTAATCTGAAACAAACAAGACCTTACTTATGTTTTTGTCCATTGAGTTTTTCAATTAGCACATAACCCTCGATTTCCTTCACGTGCATTCGATAAGTTATATAATTTTGTGAAGAGATCTTTTTTGAGTTCTTTCTTGTAGTGAACCACATGCATTAGATATAAAATGAAAGCTAAATTGGATCCAATGAATTACCTAAACAATTTTAAGGATACCAATCGGCAGTTTTTTTTTTTTATCTTATGGAATTCTCGACACAACTTTAGGGAACCATGGTGTAACCTCCTCTCTATAAAAAATTGTTCATGTGAAACTAATGGTTGACCTAGACCCTGTGATCGATTACGTGGAAGCAAGCCAGCTTAATGGCACTGCAAACCAACTGATTAAACACACGATGTTCTTCGCAGTGGTCGGGATGACGTGGCGACAATAATTGCTGCGGGCCCACCCTACCAGCCCGCCCGATCTGACATGTGGGCCCAGTCGGCCTCCGAGCTACCACCAATTTCCCCATTTTTTTTAGTGGCGCGTTATATAGTGAAGTGAATTCTCCTTCCACTCTCTCTCGCTCGCTGTTTGATTCGGTTCGGGTCACGCTCTGATCGCGGCTGCCATGCCATCGGCGGCGCTGGCTGTGGCGCCGGAGGCTCCGTCGCCGCCGGGGAGCTGCAAGCGGGTGCGCTCGCCGCTCGCCAACGGCCGCGCGGCCGGGGACTTCGAGCTGCGGCACTGGCGCACGCCGACGAAGCGGCGGGCGCGGGCGCGGGCGCGGGCGGCGCCGGGGCAGTGGGCGCCGCCGGAGATCGATATCCCGAACGACGGCGACGACGAAGGCAGCAGCGGCGGCGGAGGGCACGGGTACACCAGCCTGCGGGACATACTGTCGTCGCCGGAGTACGCGGCGGGCTCGCCCTCTGGCTGCGGCGGCGGCGGCGGCAGCTGCGGCGACATCCACATGATACGGCACCCGCTGGTGAAGCACGCCGCGTACGCGTACCTGCAGATGACGCCGTCGGCGAGGGAGGACCCCGGTCGCCGGCGCCGGCGGTGGCGAGGCCCGCTCTGCCGCCTCCTGATCGGCTGCCTCAGCTTCATCGGAGCGCTCTTCCGGCCGTGACATCTCCGGCGCGCGCGCGCGCGGTAGTTCTTGGCTGCACCGAGTTCTCTTCCATTTCTTCTCTCCTAGCTTGTTTCTCGAGGATTTTTTTTCTTCTAGCTTTTGTGCGATTAGAATTTTTCATAGGATTTGCGGGCTTTAATTGTTTGCGATGTAATTTGTGTAAATAATTGCTAGGATTAGGCATAGAGAGATATCATAGCAACAAGAGAGAAAAAATGATTACTTTCATAAGTGGTGAGGCTTCCTTGTTTTCCTATTTCCTTTTCTCTTTTAAATGGTTCCAATCCCAGCAGATGACTGATGCAATAATGCCAAGGAAAGAGAAACCAAGAACATGGAGGAATAAAAGAAATTTCTAATTTCTATCACCACAAGTCAAGCATGCACATCTGTTCACATTGGATTGGTATCTCCATTTCTCTATGTACTCGACCACTTCCTTTTGCTTTCTTTGAATCATTCTATGTACACACAATCATATCCTAACAATGGTGTAAACTTGCAAGAGCTAGCTGCTCCATCTCCTCCTCTAGTAATGCTTGCCATTCTGCGCTCGCCGGGGCCTGGGGTTGACGGCGGCGCGCAGAACTTCGGCGACGACGGCGGCATCGGGGTTGCTGTCGAAGATGGGCTCTGGCGGCGGCGACGGCGGCCGGCGTTTGGTGGCGAAGGGGCTCCAGCCGGACTTCTTGCTCTTGATCTGCTGCACATATGCAAAGAGGAGGAGATGAGGTAGCCATTGTCAACACCTGTGCTCAAACTGTCTCGAGGCGCAGTGCAGTGCATTGCATCTCACGCATCGTGATTCGTGCACATGGAGGCACATGCCCGTAGCCCATCTACGTGGTGGTGGGCACGTAGGCGGTAGGCTGTGTTCATGCGGATTTGCCGGAGCTCGACGTGAGCTTGATACAAACCGTCTTCGGACCACTCAACAACCAATCCGCAGTCGTCCAATCGACATGATACACCTTCATGGACGGTTCCCCCATAAAATAGTTCAAACGACGCCTGTACACTGTACACCGTGGACCACAGATTTTTGTGAATTCATCTGTGGCTGGACGGCTGATCATTTAAAATTGTTTGGATTCGAGAGCTTCGAGAAACAGCTTGTTCAACTGAGTTACAAGAGGTTCGTGAAGCGGCTTCAAGATACCGGAGAAGTTGACCATAATCCATATCATGTTCGTAAGCTAATTCAAGCATTTTTCTTGATTTCGTTAGTTATCCATATGACAGGTGGTAAGATGTTTGGTTGTGAATAGGGGTGGACACAGTTAAAAATAATAGGAGAGGCTAATAATAAAGGGTCATTCAAATTACCTAGTTCCCTTCTATTTTACACTAAAAGTTATAGATGGGTCTAAGTTAGAGCTCCATTATCATAGATAGCGTAGGTGGGGCTAGAGCCTTCCCCATGACCCGGTGCTGAATCCGCCCCTAGTTGTGAAGCCAACCATCCGGATTTAGATCCACACAGAAACAATAAAAATTCAAGTCTCACTCTTGGGGAGGGTGTTTATATATGTGGGATCAAATCGTCGGATCCCTGCAATACTTCTACAGAAAACACCTAAGAGTGATCTGATTATAAAAAAGAGGCACTCCCAAGCTTGACAGAGCAGATGGGGATCGATGGAGCATGCATGGAAGAGTTGGGACAATTCAAGAAGGCAGCATTGCTAAGGCAGAGTGTTGTTGCAGCATGACGGAAACGAGACAACACATTTGGTTTTGTGGCAGGGAATGGAATGGATGGTTTGGCTCATTGGCTGGCCCTTTGGCTCTTGTGCAGACAATACCCACGTTGTGCGCGCGATGGCTCTCCCTGCTACACTGCAGCCGGTTGTGCGTCACTGTCCTGCGAGCCCGGCCCGGTCCGGGTCGACATCAGCAGGGGATGAAAACGGCAGGGGCCGCATGGGCGAGCCATGAACTTAGCTGAGATTGGGGAGAAGGAAGCAGCATGGATGGATTGGATAATGCTCCTGTCTGCTTGTCAAAGTGGGGGCGGTGAGAAGGAGGCCAAGAGATGAGTGATTTGGCGGGGCCGAGGAATCGGCCTCACTTGAGTGATTTGTTTCGATGCCGGTTGGAGCTTCCTCAGGTTGGAAAAGCAGGTAGTCTAATATTGCCAGTGTCATTGTTTATGGGAAAAAAAACTTGGTTAAAGAGGGAAAAAAAAGTTCAAACGAAGCGCATGAAACTGTTGAGGCCAGCTCGGGAAACTCTCAAAATTACAAGATAAAAAGATAAATAGTTAAGTCAAGTTGGAGAGAACACAGTTCTCTTCTTCTTAATGAAATGGCAGAGCGTTTGCTCCGTTTGTTCAAAAAAAAAAAAATTGGGGAGAACAAGCTCAAGACCCTTTTGGAGAACTTTTCAACTGAAATTTGATCAAATGCAAGAGAACTTCTTGGTATCACTTAGGGACTATATATATATATATATTTTGTCACAGAAGTTTCAGCTGTTTTTTCTTTCTAAAAAAAAAAGAGTAATTTACAATCCTGTGAAGATAAAACAGTTCTCTAATGGCAGGAGTATTTTTTAGAGGATTTTTAGTGGTAGATAAAAGTAGTTATTTAATTGTGGTCCTTCGCTTGCGAGCTTCCCCAAGATTAAAGTACGCAGTCCTGAAAGTGATCTGTAGTAGTGTGGACTTTGTTTTGGTAAGACCTGATGGTGACATCTGATACTATAATATAAAGCTAAGTAGTTCTTGAATTGTGATATTCTTTTTTTTATGCAGGATTACTGAGGGGATGATATTTAATTTTGATCAACAACAGATAAACCAATCCTGTATGCAAAACAAGTACGCCTTTCAAATCTACAGTAAGCTGATCATAAATTCATCAGACTGTTTAATGGATAAGTGATGAACTCAGACCAAGCATAGATCAAATTTGATGAGAGAATGCACGATCAATTTCTTTTCAGTAAAACTATGCCCATTTACTCAAACAAATCACAACTCTATGCGAGAAATTTAGACTAAAAGTTATCTAACAGGCAACTACCTCATGGAATAAAAAGGGAATAATCTGTCATATGGAAAATGAAGTTCAGTATAGTGCATGCTACTGGCAGAAAAAATTTCATTACCTCTGTACTGGATCCTTCAGGTTTGTCAGAAACCACATAGCGCAGGACGTCCATGAAGAAAGCTGTGCCTTTGTCGGCGAAATTCTTAACATAGAAGCTAAGTAGCTGCCCAGATTTTGCCCTCAGATGCAGTAATCTCTGCTCGATGTTTGGCTCATATTGCATCACAATGGGCCGAAGGAAGGTGTCATAAACAACATCACTGCCCTGCGTTGTATTGGTGCAGATGTTACTTCCACAGTTTTGAGAAATACAAAAACTGGGAAACAAAATATACTTTCTTACCTTTGTTTTTGGGTACCATAGGTAAACAAAGAAAGCTAGCTTAATTTCTCCATACATTGGCATCCTGGAATGCATATTGAACAGCAGAGGTGAGTAAACAAATGGTGAAGTTTAGAATAGGAAGTAAAAGGCAAGCAAGGAGAATTGAACTGACCAAGAGATGACGCTTTCAAAGGCTATCACCATGGCCACAATAATCCTGGAGACATTTGCAAACAGGAAAGTTCAAAATGAGCCGTTAGCCTGTGTTATACTTGAAATTTACCATAACTTTGATAATTGCCAAATTTACCATGAATTTAATAAACTCAATAAATGCAAACTTGATGATGAATAACCTAATTGCCAATTCCGATGGATTCCAAAAAATATACTCCAGTATAAACACCTTAAGTCAGAAAGCTATTCTTAACATAACCTTTGCAGATGAACATAACCTTGGCAGATCACTTACGTGCTAAATGCATACACATACACTACTGAAGTTAGGGGCTTGTTTGGTTTGAAGAACTGGATGGTGAATGGATCACTTGTTTGGTTTGAAGAATGGAATGAGTTGGCTCATCACCAGCCCATCTCATAAGCACTACATCTAGCGTAAAATGAGGAATGATGTCATCTCACCAAAATTCATGGGATGAAGTCATCCTATCTAGAATGAAGTGGTCCCTTAAAAGTCTCAAACCAAACAGCTTGTTAGTTTGATGCTCAAAGCACTCATTCAACATTTTTAAAAGCAAAACACCTATTCAACATTTTTAAAAGTCCTTTCTTTGCTCTACCAGAGTATTAACTGCAATTGAAGCGAATGAGCAATTCATGTTTTGCCAAATACTTCATCATTAAACAAGTTAAATCTCATTGGTTTAGACTATAAAGAAACGCTACAACTAATACACAGTACTAATACCTACTGACTTCAAGGACTGTCATGAAACAAAATCACATTAAACTGTAAACAAATGATACAACTAATACACAATATTAATACCTACTACCACAAAGGACTAACATGAAACAAATTCGCCCTGGCAAGTGGCAAGCATGTGTATCATGTTCTTTTCGTACTCAACTAGCAAACCAACATTAGATTCCAAAATACAATGTAACTGCTAACAGAACATGCTGCTGATGGCTGATGCCATTTCCAGTTCAAACCAGAATGGTTCTACTTCTACATGAATAACTAAATTATAAGCATCACTCACAATTAACCTTTCCATGGAAAGGTTTTCAGAAAGCTATGTAGTTCTAGCAAATAGGACAAGTGAATGAACTATTGACTAATCTAAAAAGTTATTGTTACCTAATGAGTAAATAGGACAGGTAAACCAGTAAAATGTTATTGTTACCTAATGAGTGAAGTTTTACCAAAATTATCATAGTCAAATAGAGATTAAAATTTGCTCAAAAAAGTAGAGATCAAGGGAAAACTCATATAACTAGAGCCAAGCCAACCATCTCATATCAGAGAAAAAAGTTCCGCTGTTTTAAACATCAGTATCCAATCAAGGGAAACTTCTTGCTCTGTTTCTTTGAAGAGCTTTGTGCTATGGTGAAAGGTATGTTAGGTAATAATACAACAAAAATATAGTTATACAAACTAGTTTGGCCACTTTATACATTGAATTGGTCTCCCATCATTCAGTCAAGTTGGTCAAAATAACTATAGCAGTCTTAGAACGTTCCATATTATAGTTGATCATTGACCCTGTCCTGCCATGCTCGAGTCTTAATATCACAGAGGTTTCCATATTTTAGTTGGTCATTGACCTGCTCCGGTCATGCATCAGAGAGTGGAAAGAATAACTTAATATGGAATCAACTTGACACTGTGAAACAAGCCATGAGATCTTATAAATCTATCATCCTTTTCATCTAAAGATCTTGTAACCTTCCAAAATAGACAGTAATAACTAGCATACATCTGTGCATCAACAACAAGTTCATGAAAATTAAACTGTTTATAATCTGGTAGCATATTACAACTAATGAGTGAGGTGTCTTTTGTATTGCAAAGATATGTTCCTAAAAGTATTTCATCAACACACATATCTGAAGTATAACTAACAAAATGGCAACTTGAAATGCCAGATGAATGTCAAGGAAAATGTAAAAATTAAATTATTTCTGTCCAATTGATGCATCATTAAAAAAATTTAGCTATCAAAATGTGTAGACCATAATTAAACTCTAGAATTTATAACTTCAAGGCTTCGATGCCATAAACATTGCATTATACCCAAATCCTGTAAGAAAAAATGGCAGATTTTTTTTTATTTCCATCTAATTTTGAAGGAACTCCGCAAAGAATATCAATACTCATGTACCTTAGAATACATGTAATGTCAGTGATTCTGTCAAGGATCAGATTGAGTAGGTTAATGAGGAACCAGTTTTTGGCATTGTTCATAAGGGATCCACATTTAAGTAAAAATACACATGTTTATGCATGGAGAATCATAGTCCTTACAGGATCATGCATAAAATTTCCAGCCTTACAATCAACAGAAATTTTGGATAGTTCTAGCAAAATGGCTGAACACCTTCCAAAGGGAATGTCATAACATAAGGGGCTTGGAACATCTATCTTCATCCATTTGGATCATCGAAATAGATTGACAAAATTTTGAAACAATATCGGTTCGAAAAATTTGAAAAAAATAGAAACGTTCCGAGGTGAAATAACCTATTATAATAATTACTGATTGTTAAATCAGATAAGAAGGAAACACCTATAATCCATAGCATTAATGCCACAATATTTTCCCGCCCTCACACCAGTCATTATTTATTGATCATCGTATACTAGATGGTCGACGAATATGTTCCATTTTTCTCATCTTTCACATAGCGGTGCAAACCAAACCGTGTTCCATATCAAGCCTTTAAAGCAAGTAAAGAGAAATTAAAAACCATAGATTATCTGCCACATTAATCCAGAGCATGAATTTACGATTAGTCGATTACTAATATTCAGCTGTTCTGTGCCTTCTTTAAGGGCAGGAGACACGAATCTTAATCTGAAACTCCCATTTCATCTATCCAAAAATAGCATAGAACTGCTAATCATAAAAGTACGAGTTCAGAAGGATGCAAAGGAACAGGCTGATTGAATTATAGTTTTTTACAAGGCAGGATTTTTGAATGCCACATAATCCACCTAACATCCAACTTGCAGGCTTTCAGCACATCATAAAAATGCATCTAATAATCTTAAAGCAGAACTAATAATAGATGGATATAAAAGTTGGCACTATCATTGCACATGAGCTTTTGCCTAGATACACTGATACACACATTAAAAAATACACCAGAGTTACCAGGCAAAAAGGTTAAAGGGAGGAAAAAAAAAAACTAAAGTTAGCATCATGGCAACACAGAAGAACATGGTATCCCAGCTGTGCGTCTCATCTCACTCCACATCAAAATGAGAAACAATGCAAACCACAGCAATTGTATGAAAGTTCAAGGAGAAAGAGAGGAAGGCACGAAGAAACCGAGCAGCATCTAACGAGAAGGGCCCACCAGTACTGGCACCAGAAGCGGAGCATGTGCGCGTCGTTGGGCCGCGCCTCCACCGTCTTGAAGCACTCGAACGCCGGCATCGCGTACCCGAACAGCAGCCTGGGCAAGAAATGGGATCAGAACACGTGCACAAGAAGCAGCAAAAAAAATTGAACAAAAAAAGGCATCCTTGATTGATCCATCCAGCCAGGAAGCAGGCGCGGGAGACTCACAGCAGGATCTTGGACAGCAGCTCCCCCAACATCTCGCCGGGCCGGAAGGGAATGCGGCTGCGGCTCTGGACGCTCCGGCGGCCGGCGATCCCCCTCCCTGCTTGCCTGGCCCGCCGGCGACTCTCGGAGCGAGACGAGAGGAGAGGAGCAGAAGAGAAGAATGCGAGAGAGGAGGAGGAGGAGGAGGAGGGAGGAAGCGGTTGCTTTGGGGAGACGACTCGCGAGTCGGGAGGAAGAGGTGGGGAGGAGGAGGCGACCCCGCGACGCGAACGCGGGTGCGAGGAAGCCGACCGAGCCGGGTCGGCTGACCGGGTCGGCGTGGAGGCGTGGAGCGGCGCGTACGGTTCGGCTCGGGTCGAGCCGGACTTAGACCGGTATCTGTGCGTGTACTTTTCGCATGGAGTTAGCTTTACGCTTACGTGTCGATGATTTTGTGGGCCCGGGGATCGGCTGCGGGAGGTTGCGTGTGGGTAGACTGCCGGAGGGTGAGTTTCGTTCTCGCTTGCACGGCGGCGGGCGGCCATGGATTTCCGTCGGCGTGTTTGATGAGCGTCATTTGAATCGTAGTCAACGAAAGTCAAAAGGATAAAAAATTGCCGCCCCAAACTTTTATACTCAGAACGACGCTCAAATATTACATACAGTGTTCAAATAAATTAAAAATATTTTTTAATGATTTATGTAAAATGACCAACGCATGTTTATAATTTTTATATTCTTATATTCTTAATTCATTTTTTGTTTTAAAATGGTTTTAAAGTTTTAAATTCAAATGTTTTTGGTATTTTTGACTTCATGAAAATATTTAACAATCTTCGATTGATATTGATCAAACAACATAGAAAATGTCAATGAATATATCTTTGATTGGTCATAAGCATTTCTTGGCAAGTCCATGTAAAGACTTGAACAAAACATGCCGCGTGTCCTGGAAGCTTCTGTGGCCCCGCATGTCGCCGTGACGTTGCACAAGCTACTAGCTTGCTGGCTCTCTTGCCACCATGCTTAATAACTAATCAACTGGTTTAAGGGCCAGTTCTTCGGTTCTTAAAAGCTTAACGGTTTAACAGATTAATAACTTATCTTCGTACAAAAAGAATGCACACTTTAGCTTTTTGGGTCTGTTTTTTCGTTGTCTCCAAGTTATGTCCTAACACTTTAAAAAAGCAACTCAAATGAGATGAATTCGGATCTCGAGTCTATCTCAAAAATCTATCAAAGTTTAGCCATTTCAGTCGCTCGGTTGTTCAGTTTATATTAGCCAAAAAAGCGGGCCTTAAGTGTGTTTGCTACCTGACATGATAATGATATTTGTGTAAGAAATGGGGCCCCCAAGGCCTTAAATGTGCTTAATTGATTCAGGTGCGTTTATTCGCATTTTGTTCTTTAGCACGTAATCAGCAGCTCTTTTAAATTTAATCTCCAAACTATTTTTCATTTCCTATAGAAAAAAGTCTATTTTATACCCTGAACTATCACACTTCGTCTACATACCCCCCCCCCCCCAAACTATAAACAAGGTAATTTAGCCCACAAAACCATGAAACCAGCTAGTGCAAATAACCCCCTAAGACGGTCTTGAAGAGCAGTACCACGATGCTGGCAGTCCAGCTGAATAAATTTGCCATTGCGGCATTGCATGTGGCACTACAGTCAACTTAAAAATTTACACATCAGCAGGCCCCACATGTCAGACTCACTTTTGTTCTTATTCTTTTCCTAATCCCCCTTCTTGACATTCCGAGCACGTTGCGGGCAGAGCCAAGGCCCACCTCCCCTACCGTCGGTGGCCTCCCCTGCAGCCGCCCAGCTGACAGTCATCCCACCTCCATCCGCCTCTGCAGCCGTCGGCGTCACCGACCACCTTGTCACGGCCGCCTACCTCCATCTGCACCCCATGTCATTGGTGTTACCTTGTCACGCCACCATCCGCCCCTACCTCCTTGCGCCGGCCTCCCCTATTGCCCCATCGCAGGTCGTCTCCAGCCACCCCTCTCACCTCCATCCTCCTCAGAACCGCCTCGCCCTACACGGCCGGCCTCCTCAGCACTGCCCCATCGCGGTTGCCCACATCCATCCGTCCCTTCCACCACCGGCGGCCGCCAATCCCCCCACCTCTAGTCACCACCGCTCGCCCATCCTCCACGAGCCAACGAAGCCAGCAAAGTGAGACTGGGAGAGAAGAGAAAGAGGAAAAGGAGGGGAGAGAGAGAGAGAGAGAGAGAAAGGGTGGCATACATGTGGGTCCTACAACCACCTCATGTGGTACAGACCAGCTCACCTGGCATGTGGGCAAAACCTACCCAAAAACCACCACGGGGGGTTATCCGCACCTTTTTCATGGTCTTACGGGATAGAATACCCAGTTTTATAGTTCAGGGGTCTACGTAGACGAAGTGCAATAGTTCAGAGTGTAATATAGATTTTTTCTTTTCTATATTTAAATCCTTTTTAGTAGAGTCTTTAAGCTAAAAAAGATATACTCGGTAAAGACTCGGTAAGAGAATATAAAGACTCGGTAAGAGAAAATTAAAATTTAGATGTTGATCTAAAGACTGCTGAAGCGCTATAGAGATTAAGATTGATCCGCAACGGAAAACTTTGGACATTGCTCTTAGCCGCGTATCTAGAAATTAAAATATACAATTATAAATTTATTTAAAATCTACCATAAGTTATAAGCTTAATAAAACAAAACCACCGGCCGGTGCACCCAAGTTACTTCAACGAGAGTGGCTGGATAGGTGGTAATCACTTCAACGAGAAGGAAAGAAGGAAGGCATCAAAGCCGGGGCAAAATTACTGGCGTGTTTCGCTTCGCTAGAAACCAACGGTGTGCTGGCTGTTCGTCTTGCGTGTGCACGATGAGTTTGGCTGCACGTTTTCCCCATGGATTTTGGCTTGTTTCCAAGGGAGGAATTGAAGGGAGGAAAGGAAGCGAGCAAGCGACCGATCTATCGAGGACGATGACGCCATTGCCACCTGATCGAGCTGCTGCTGCTGTTCCACGCAACGATGAATCATACACATCGCCGCGCGCAGATGATCGGCGCCGCCTGTACGTGGCGCAGCAGTGCAGCACTCCTTCCCGGCCGGAATCCACGCCCAATTGGGGACTACGAGTGTCTGTGATGCATGTCGTTTTCAGCATCGACTTGTACTGGTACGCCTGATTCCGGTCCGACCAATCCGCTGCTCTGCGTGCTCGGAATTCTCTGTCTCTGTGTCTCGATCAACACGGCGATCTAGAAAAGTTGGCCGTAAGGTCATCTTCAACTTCTTTTTTTCCTTCGCGTTCCATTCCTTTTCCCGAGTTTGTTATCTTTATTCTAGAATTTTCAACCGCATTTCTTGGAAGCTAAGGAATCAACATAGGAACGGAGAGAATTTCAAAGGAAAAAAAGGGGGGAGAATTCCTTAAGAAAACAGTGAAAGAGAGAGTGCCTTGCTCGACGTCAATGCATCCAGCTAGGGGAGGTGTGGCGACGACCGAGAGGGGGGGGAGGGGGGGGGGGGGATAGAGATAGATCTAACAGGAACAGCCCGTCAAACTAATGTTGGATTTTTCTAACAGTTAAAAAACCGCCACGTTTATTTTTCCTAACGGGTACCTGTTAGACAAATAAAATTCTACGGCTATCTAAACCTGAGAGTGTTTGCCAGACGGGAAACCGTCATGTTATATTTTTCCTGACAGGACTTTTTATTATTTCGATGGTTTTCTCTTCGTCAAAGATGCGCGGAATTCTAGCAGCGATCGTTGGATTTGCGGTGAACAATGGTATTCCATAGTGTCACCTCTGTTTTACGGTAAAAAATACACCCTTTATTTTCGTGCCTAGCTTCACAAAACTTAACACAGAAACTATTTAAAAATGTGAATACTCTTATTTTGTTTTAAGACATTTGACTTTAACCAGACTCCTGCGACCTCGTCTCTGTTGTAGCCAACGCAGCCCACTCCATCCCAGCTCCTATTCCAGCTCACTCAATAAAATAATACAGCTCAACCTTATTCTCTCATGTATCCCCTCAATCGCTTCATGTTTGACTCCGTCCTTGCTCGATTTGGACCTCGCCAAAGTTAAGGCCATCCCGACCTTGATGAAATCAAGGACAACCTTCGGTGCCACCTCTCAGCGAAGCCGCCTCCTCCTCTACCACCCCCCCCCCCCCTCTCTCTCTCTCTCTCTCTATCTATCCACACGCGCGCCCTGTTGCTTTGTGGAGGAAAAATACCCGAAATAATCAACAGTTAAATAGAAATTAATAAAATAATCCACTGTAAAAGGAAATTACAAAAATATCGTTGGTCCGTCACCCGGTGGTCGCCGCCATCGGGGCAACAGCAGAAGTGCCGCCACCCGGTGGCCGTGCTGCCAGTTGCCACCACGTCTGACGCCCTTCATTGCCCGCCACCACCCTGTGTGGTCATGCCCCATCGTCCCCTTAATTACCGGCGTTGCATGCAAAGTGCGGAAAAAAATTATTAAAATAATACCGCCGACAATACGATTAAAAAAAAAATATTAAAATAATCTTCCACCGACAAAACAGTGTCGAAAAAAATAATAAAAAAATCCTCACCGACAAAATAGTGTCCAAAAAATAATAAAATAATCGTCACCGACAAAATAGTGTTGAGTTTTTAATTAATCAAATAGTAATTGCATGATTTACGCTAATTAATACTGATTAGAGGTCACAGTGATCACAAAATTGAGTCTATATATATCGCGTCCTGCCGTTCGCCTTCACACACGCAGCACTCTCGCTTTCATTTAATTTCACACACGCGCAGGCTTCACACGCAGAGCGGCCTTGACACAAGCACTCTCTCGCTTTCAGTTCTTTTCAGTTCGTTCAGTTCAGGTATATTATTTGCTGATATCTCAGTTGAGGATTCACCAGGAGTGTCACTTCGCTGATATTATTTGCTTTCAGTGTGAGGGAATATTTTAGAATTTAAATTTGATGTACTTGCTAATAATTAGTGTTATTACGGTACGTATATGCAAGAGTTAATTTTGGCATAATAATATTCTATGCTAATATTATTCACAGTGTTGTATGCTAATCTTGCCATATTAGTACTTAATATTGTATGTATATATTATATACACAGTTTGATAATCTTGATATGTGAGGGCTATCTGACTATACTGATGTTGGCATAGTATGTTGTTAATGGTAATTAAACTAATCACCATCACGTAATTAATTAATTAAACTAAGCACCAAAGACCTAGTTCTTGCTTCTATTTTGTTATTAATTTTGCACATAAGCAATCGTAGCACGCAATCAATGTCAGAGAGCAAAGCGCATGCACAAGATTTACGAAGGTAACAAGTACATACGGTGATAGTTTAATATGACCACTTAATTTCGTATATTCTGTCTAATTTACACGCTTGTTTTAATTTTTTCAGGAACTTTGAACCGATCGATCTTACAACCGTCAGGTACGCATTTTATAGTTAACATAAACTTGTTGTGTTAGGTTAACTTAAAATATGATTAGTGATTAATTAGTTCTGTAAGAAGAGAAAATGTTACGTCGTACTTTTCAATTCCCTAAGAAACGACTATAAGGTCTTCATTCTTGTATTCTATGGTTTGAACTCTGCTACTTTCGTATTGATGTTTGTGTTCTATTGTATGGTTTGAACTCTGCTACATTCTGTAATTCACTTTACATGACAAGATTCACTTTACGTGTATTTAATGTTTTTATTTATTTCATAGCTTCTAACTTTACAAATTTTAGTTTGCCGTACAAACGACTATTAACACTTGCTAAAATTTTAAATTTGCAATTTTGAAAAAATTAGATACAATTTTGAGTTTTAAAATGTATATTCACAGGCTTATACATGTATCAAATTTTACTTCGCCCATATATTTATCATATATATTAAAATTATACGTGGCATGGGAGAAGCTATCCGGTCACATGTGTATATAAATATATCTATATTATACATATATTATAAATACATGCCATATGCTATCCGGTTACATGTGTATATAAATATACGCCACGTACATGCAACGTGGCATGGGAGAAGCTCCAGGTCGCTGTGGTCTTGGTCTCGATCAGTCAACGGGAGCAAATTGAGCGGAAGGTGCAGCGAGAAGCGTGTGCGTGTGTGATCGTGGTTCATGTGATTGTGATCTGACGAGCTCACCTGACTGGGAAATTATGCGTGTGGCTTTCTTCGAACGAAACCTACCTCCCAACGTAAATTATTTTAGACATGCCATTTTACCAATCAATTATCAATAAAATTAGACGCCTACTATATATTTTTGGACAACTATAAATAATTTAGTATATATTTATCATATATTTATATTAAAATATAATATTAGTAAAATATCATATTATACATATATAACACATGCACATATTATCCATATATATATACATACTATACACATCATTACCACATGCAATCGTATGGAAAGCGGCGACCGCATGCCACCAGGTGGCGGCGGTGAATGTCATTGCATCGCATCGGTGGCGGCAATTACAAGGCAAAAATACCGATGTGCGACCACCCGGTAGCCGGAGCCGATATTTTGTAATTTTCTTTTACTGTGGATTATTTTATTAATTTTCTATTTAACTGTTGATTATTTCGGGTATTTTTCCGCTTTGTGGACGCTGCTAGATGATGCTTGCCGCAAGCCATTGATGTTGTTGCTTTTGCTGCTAGCTAGCGACGCTGCAAGAGTTGCTCCTAGCTACGCTGCTTCACTTCTTGATAGAGATGTTGCTATTGCACGTTGTCATTCTCCCTGTTGTGCACGCGCTCTCGCTCTCTCGCGTCTGATCTGCAGTTGAAGATGGATGAGATTTCAGGAGTAGATGGTCAGATTGGGGGAGGAAGATAACCCCCCCAATTTTGGTTTGGAAACATCATCATGTAAGCACTAAAACGTCTCGTTTGCTCTTATGCACCATTTTGTTTCTTCTTTTTCTCTAATATTTTTACTTCCGAAACATACTCAATGTTGCAACAACTACTTTTCAATATATTGTAGTGCTCTAGTTCAGTAGTTTTTACTGCTCTCACTCAAATATTGCAATGCTCTAATTCAATTGTTGTATCAGCTACTTTTTTAATGTTGCAGTCCTCTGAATCAAAAGTTTTGGTATTTTCACTCAAATGTTGTAATGCTTTAATTAAAAAGTTTCAACACTTTTTGTCAAATGTTACAGTGCTCTAATTTTATTGTTGTCGCGGCTACTTCTTAATGTTGCAGCACTAATTCAAATGTTTTGGTGCTTTCACTCGAATGTTCCAGTGTTTTAATTCAATTGTTGCGGAATCTACTTTTTAATATTGCAGTTCTTAGTTTTTAATGTTGTAATAGTTACTTTTCGACGTTGTAACATCACTACACCATAGCACAGTATCAACATCTAACCGTCAGTGGCACCTGTGCACCTAAAAGAGGTGGTGTCGGTGGCTTCAGGCCTTCAGCTAGAAGACCAACCTCTGGTTACCAGCTGTACCACAACGCCACCACCAGCCTCCGTCTTCAGCATCGCCGATGACTGACCACCCCATTCACCACATGTTGGATCTGGATTTGAGAGGAAGCAGGAGGGAAGGGGAAACTGGGAGGACGAAGGGGAAGGGGTAGGGCGAAGAGGAAGACGAGAAGCACGTTCCTTCCTTAGAGCTAGTGGGAGACCATCAATGGAGCTCAGGGGAGAACCCAACCCTAGCGCCGAGTGCCAAAGGGAAGAGGCGGAGTGGAAGTCGATGCTTGGGCGGGGCGGCGGTGGGGAAGGGCAGAGAGCAGGGCTGAGCGGAACCGAAGAGGAGCAGTGTAACATCCCAAATTTTAAACCCGATTTGGCACGTTAATTAATTTCTTAAAATGCATGATTTAAAGATGTTAAATCATTCATTATTGCATCATGACATCATCACTTCATGCATTGCATTTAAATTAGAAAAATAATTTAAACTTTTCAAACATGCAGCCTTGGTGGTAAAAATTTAAGAATTTGTTTATTATGAATAATGGATTTTACTAAAACCTACCCCAATAGAATTATCTGGGAACTATGTTAATAAATTTTTGTAAGTTAAAGTATTATTTCCTAAAAGTATTAATATGTTAAAAAGGTTTTGGAGAATATAGGTTCTTTGGAAATCAGAAAATTCAAAACATCTTATTTTCCTCTCGTCCAGGCCGGCCCATCTCTCCTCTCCCCTTTTCTTCTTTCCCTTCCCTCCTCTCTCTCCTCTGTTGGGCCGCAGCTGCTGCGCCGGCCCAACTTGTCGTTGCCCCCTCCCGTTGCCCCTGCGCACCATGGAGCCACCGCCAGGTGGGCCCGCCTGTCGATCCTTCTCCTCCTCTGCTTGCTTCTTCTCCCTCGCTCCTCTGTTAAGCTTCACGAATCGCCGCCATTGTTCCCTCTCTCTCTCTCCTGTACGCTGCCAGGCCCCTTTCCCCACGCATTCCACCCTACACTCTTCCGCGGACCCCTCTCCGCCTCTACCTTTTCTTGTCTTATCGCCGCCAAACCACCTCGGTGCCTTCGCGTTCAATCGTTCCTTCACGGCCGGGCGGAATCGACGCCGCGACCGCCAACACGCACGACGATTGAATTCGTTCTGGCGAGCTACGCTTTAAATGGGAATCGCTCCCCTTTGCTCTCGCCTTGCGCCGACGCATTTTCCTTCACCCGAGCCGGTGAGCCTTCGCCTGTTCCACCGCCATCTCCTCTTCTCCTCTTCTAACTCACCCTCACTTCCTTCGGTTCGACCTTACCCTGGGGTGGCGCAGTTGTTCCAGTGGAGCCGCCAGATCGGATTGAGCTGCGTGGTCGCGTGTCCCCGAGCCGCGCCGTCGCCGCCACTGCGTGATTCCGCCGCTGTCGCCCTTCCGTCCCAGTGAGCTCACCGACCGTGTCTCCCCTCTCCTCTGTTGCTTTCGGCCAAAGGAATCGGGTTTTGGCCCCACCTCTCCCCGGCACCGTGGACACCGTGAGAATCCCGCCGCTGTGTCCCGTTGCGCCGCCGCCTCCGTGCATTTCCGTACGCCGAGACCTCTATTGTGTTCGCCGCCGATACCGCTTCATGACAAATTGCTCGAGCTCTAGTGACCGGAGCTGTCGCCGCCAAGCAAGATTGCCGCCAGAGCTCCTCTGTTTTCCTCTTCTTCACCGCATTGAGGCGCTACCATGTGGGACCACACCGGTCAAGACATGCAGCATGCAGCCATTGCTTCCTCGCCCACATGCAGGCCGTCTGCGCCTCTCCAGATTGAGCCGGTCCCGAGCCCCTGTTCGAAAGGCCCTTTCTTTTAAATCCTTATTCAGTTTCTGATTTAAAATCCTTAGTTGGAATTCTATATCATTAAGCAAAAATAGGTTTTGTGCTGTTTAAATTCTATAAAAATTCAGACAAATGCTTTAACCACTCCTGGACCCTAGAAAAATATGCATTTGCATGTCATACTTGGAATCCATTTTTGGTTAAATAGATAAGCTCTAGGTGCATCATTTCATGTGCATTTGAGAAGTGTCTTATCATTTCTTTTAATTAAAAAAAAAACTCCTTAGCAGTCCCTGGACTTTAGAAAATAATTGTTACCATGCCATCCATGCAGCATTCAGTTGTTAGAAGTATCCATGATTTGGTAATGGCATCATTTCATATGTGCATGAGTCATTTAGCATAATATTCCTTTTAGATAAAAAGATGCATTAAAGTTGCTGCATGTTTCATTACTTAAAAACAGCATGGCATAAAATATTTTGCTTATGTGTGTTGTATTGCTTTGCATGCTTGTGCGCGTTTAGGAGGTCAAGTCTCCGAAGACCCGATCGACGACGTCCCCTTCGCTTTCCCCGGAACCGATCAAGGCAAGTCCCCCTTTGATCATATTGAGAAGCCATTTTCGGTTATTTAGAAAATATTTATTAGACTTGAAAATATGCATGCTAGTTTAAAAGATAAATGCCGTATTTCCTAGACTTAGTTATCATGACCGAATAGAAAGGTAAGAAATATGGTAGGATTAAACCTAAGGCTAAAATATAAATTGCTCTTATTTATATGCTCTGATTGTGGTAGGATAAATGCTTAAAATCATTTATGCGGAATGATTCAATCATTTGTGTGAAATAAGAATATTGTTGAGAAATGTTTGGGAAAGGATGATTTAAAGCTAGCGCATCAAGGGTGATGCTTGATAGGAAATGATTTTCCTCTTACCCCAAAATCTTCCCGACTAGGGAGATATTTTGTCGGTTAGTGCGAGAGGGCACGGTGTTTTGAACAGGCTAAAATATCAAATCTCCCTAGTCTAAGGACCCGCTCATCCTATGATCCTATGAATCGAGCCATTCTGATCGACCTCGAGCCCGGTATGGGACGGGCCCGATCGTTGGCCCTCGTGGTTGATGGTCTTGTGGCGAAACACCGTCTGGGTGCGTAGCCTCTCGAGGGTAAGGCGTACCCACTCTGCAGAGTTAAAACTGTCATGATAGCCATGCTCGCGGTTATGAGCATGCGAGGGGACTGATTATATGGTAGTTTCTTCATTTTAAAACCAATTTAGAAAAGGGTTTTTAAAGAAAGGATTTGAGATGAGTAAGGATTTGAGAAGGATTTCTTTTGAGCTAGGTGCCACCGGCGATATTCCGGATTGGGTGACGGCCTCTAGGAAAGTGTCATGTGAATGGACCTAGCCGTTTTGAGAAAAGAAAAGAAGAAAGGATTTTGTTCTCGCTATGGCACTGAGGCCAAGTGGCGAGAACCGTTTGAGAAGAGCCCAAAGAAAATAATTAAGATTTATTGTTTCTAAATTGCTTTGTCAAAACTAGGCTAATAAATGCATTTCCGCAAACTATCCTAAGCCTTCCCTGTACTGAACCGCATTTGCATAATTCCGGACTTGCGAGTACAATTTGTACTCACCCACCTTTTCTTCCCTCTCTTTTCAAAATTTCAACAGCTGGTCCATCCGAGTATGGCCCGTCTTCCGAGGAGGAGGACCCGGACTACGTCGAGGAGGCGTTCTCCGACGAAGAGTATGAATATTAGGGTTACGCGTTCCTACAGCCTTCGTGCCTGTGGGATGAATAAAATTCTAGATGTTTGTATTAGGCTTGTATCGTTGTGTACTCTGATTTGCGGCCTGCGAGCCGTTGTATGTGTTGTTTGTACTGGACTATGTTCCCTCTTGTAATAAAATCGTTGGCAATGTTCCGTTTCTGTATATCTGTGTGTACTAGCCATGATCCTTATGACTAGTACGTGTTTACGCAGGTGGAATCCGATCTTGTAAATCGGGTGCCGACAAGCAGCTAGCAAAGGCGGTGGCGTTGGGGAGGGGCTGTCACGGTGGTGAGGGGCGGCGGCGGCACTCGAAGGGGCGGCGAGCAGGATGATGATTGGTGGAGGCGTTAGTGGTGAGGGGCAGGGCGGGGTGGTGAGGGGTTGTGGTCCTGTGGAGGCACCGAGGAGGGGTGAGCAGCGGTGGTGGTGAGGGGCGGCGGCGTAGGAGTGGCACAACGAGATCGAGCAGAGGACTCGATCTTTGCTATCTTTGGAGAATGGGTCAATTTTTTTTATTCCCCTTTCCATCTTTTTCTCACAGGCGCCTAGGCGGTGCGAGCCTGCGCTCGATTAAAAATTTTCACGTGGGCGCGGACTGGGAGCGCTAGAATACGGGATCGGTGAAAATATTTTATGCCGACTTACCATTGGTCAGCCAAGTAATGCCGACGGAGTCATGGTCGGGATAACTAACTATCATCAATATACTGTGCGTCGTTAAAAATACTGATTATTACCGACATACAATCAGACACAAAGAGTGGTTTTCCCGACGAATAGACCGTTGCAAAAGTATACCGATGGTCAATCAGTCGGCAAATAACTATTATTGTCGTCGCGCGTCTGTTGCTAATTGTGTGTTGTGGTGTAGTGCATTTGGTTTGAAATATTACAACATTTTTCAATTTGGGTGCAACATTTTGGCCATCTTTGTGCAACATTTGGTTTAAAACATCGCAACATTTTGGTTTATACGTACTACAACATTTTGTTTGAATTACTGCAATATTTTGTTTTGCTCTACTAAAATATTTGTTCCACCCTATTGAAACATTTGGTAATATCTGCTGAAACATTTGGTTCTGCAAGCAATTTTTTTTTAATAAATATTGAAATATTTATATGTTCTCTAGTGAAACATTTGTTTTGCTCTTCTGAAACTTTTGATTCTAATTACTAAAACATCCTTTGATAATAATTGGTAAAACTTTTTTGTTACTGACATGTCACTCTGTCTGGCGAAACATTTTGTTGTTTTTACTGAAACAATCGTCTGTTTTTTATTTTGGAAAAAGTATAGATGACCCCCTGAACTCTTGCCTTAGTATAGAATACCCCAAACTCTAAAACCAGGAATTTTACGCCCTTAACAATACAGGATAGATTACCCCCTTGACCCAGGTTTGAGTAGTTTTTGGACTAATAAAAACAGATTTAAAGCTGTATATGGCAGCAACCATCCGATGCATAAAAAGGCATGATTTTCATCCACTACTGTTGTGTCTCCAAATCATCAAATCGAAGATGTAAGTTGTAACAGGCCACCCAATGCATAAAAAAACAAGATTTTGCTGCCACCCAATGCATAAAATAGCAAGATTTTACTGCCATCCGATGCATGAAAAGCAAGATTTTGCTGCCATCTGATGCCATGTGATGCAGTCGGCAGAGAGCTCACGGCCAAGGGGCTAGAGTGACGCTGGCCTGGAATGACGCCGAGAATGCTGCTCGACGCCGGTCTGGAGCCCGAGGTGGAGTCGACGCTCGCCGCCGTGGGCCGCCGCCTGGGAGCCTCCGCATTCCCTCGCCGGGGCGAGAGACCCTGTGTGCAGCCGCCCACGCACGCAACCACCAGGTTGAGCAGCCAGCAACGGGGGCTTCAGGCGGCGCGCCGGCGACAGGGCTGGAGGCGGCTCGCCGGTGACTGGGCTAGAGGCAGCTAGGAAGGGATGGGGGGCGATGGGGCGAGTGAGGAACCCTAGAGATTTGGGGATTTTAGGATTTTTATGGTCAAAACCACGTTGACCGACCTGAGGGATGGATTTTATATGGTTTACACAGTTCATGGGTGTTTTCTATCTGGTTTTAGAGTTTATGGGGATATTCTATACCAAGCCAATAGTTCAGGGAGTAATCTACACTTTTTCCTTTTATTTTTGATCGGACATCCGATCCATAGTCAAAACCTTTGTTTATAGCTTTTTTTTGCTACTTCTCAAAGCCAAATGATTTGTTTACATATATATTTTTTTTTGAGCTAAAGGGGCAGGTGCTCTGCCATTTTATTAAGTAGAGAAGAACAACACTGTACAAAGAGAAGAGAAACAGAGGTGGGAGAGAAGAGGGGGGAGGGGGGCGACCAGCATCGCTAACAACGGGAGGGATGCGAGGCTACAAACAACACAATGATTAACAACAACAGGCGGACGCCTAAACACGCAGAAGACCGCAATCGCCACTGCCGAACGAGATCTGCGGACGAAGATCGACGCCACCACCGCCACAAGAAGCGCGACGAGAACCGCCACCACCGAAAAGGATGCACGGAAGAAGATCGCCGCCACCACCGGTCAGGATGCAAGACCACAGCGAGCCACCAGAGGGCGCCTGTACCAAAGACAGAAGAAGGGAAGACGCAGCCGCCACCACCAAGCGAGGCCACCCAAGACACCACCTCCGCTGAGCCGAGTCCGTTGAAGCCTTGAAGACGAAGCCTTCAGCAAGGGAATGACGCGAAGCACGCCTCCAACGCCTGATCAGAAGAATCGGGTTTGCACCCCAAGGCTTCAACAGGAAAGGGGACGCACACGACGATGCCTCCAACGAGGGGAGCGGCACCAAGAACGGTGTCGCCATCGCCAATTAAACGGGCTAGGTTTTCACCGCTAGCCTCCCAAGACACTTTCGACAAGAGGTAAGTCGCGCAGCGAAGACGAGCCACGAACCACTGACCCCCACGAAGCCAGCGAAAGCACCGTGGGCACCACAACCACAAGGGCACCGGGAGACTAACACCACACCAAAGCACCACGCCGCACCCGAAAAACCCAAGACGCCACGCCGATGAAGAAGGCCGTCGTGCTCCAGCCCACCGCCACCCAAGCAAGCCTCCTCAACGCCACGCCGGTTCCACAAGGAGAGAACGAAACACACAAATGGGGAGGAAGACACACAAGTCAGAGGGCCACAAGAATGCCGAAGCAACACACCGACGCCAGCGTAAGACGGCGACGAGGAGAGGAGGCCAAGGACGACACCCTGTGGCGACGAGCTCCACGGCCGGATCCGGGCTCGAATCGCCACCTCGGCCGGAAGCGGCGCGGCGCGACGGCCTTCCCGCGCCAGACGGACGCGCCACCACCAGATCTATCTAGCCGCCAGATCTGGCGAGGCGGCAACGACGAGAAGGGAGGGGAGGAGGAGGCCCCACCGCCGACGCCCGGCCCGGCCAACGCCGCCACGCAGCTAAGCCAGCCGCCACGCTGCAGCCGGCAATTGCGCTTCCATACATATAGATCGCTGCTGAATAAGACCACCTGCGGAGGAGAAACCGACCTCCGCGCGCCGAAAGCGATAACGAGGAGGCGCGAGGAGGAGGGCCCCACGCGCCGTCGTCGGCCGGCCAACACCGGCCGGCTGGCTGGGCCTTACGCCACAGCACACATCGCCGAGAAGCCAAGAACCACGCCAGCCAGCCAGCAACAAGACCACCCGGATCCGCACGCGGAGGAGAAACCGAGCACCGCTGTCACGCCGGGGGTTGCCAGACCTCAGCCTGACGCCATGCAAGCACGCGCCAAGGCCAAACTGCCGGAGAAGGAGAAAAGGTAGCGGGAGGAGGAAGGGGGAGGAGGAGGAGGGGCCCGCCGCCGCGCCGACGACGGCGGCGGCGGCGACGAAGGCTTAGGTTTGGGGGCTTGGTGCGGAGGTGTCGCCCGAGCCGCCTCAGTGACGACGCGAGGTCCTTCGTTTAGATGAGTTAAAAAAAATTTTAAAAAAATTACATATATATTTTAAAATCCGCTTCTCACGTCTCTCGAAACATTAGCCAAACATTCCAGTTCTATAATATTTATCGTTTTAGGTTTGTGCTAAGTTAAAGTTTTAAAACTTTATCTATAAAATATTTTAAACTAATTAGATTGCGTACACCATTACATCACATGGCAACACTAGTACGTTACAAAAACCAGTGTTGACCATTAATTGTTGATCACCATGCATGGTTAGTAAGCTAACAACTATGAGAGCTAGCTTGTGAAAGTGGTTCGAACTTTATAGGTTCGTTGTGTTAGGTCACCCATCGATCTGAGCTGGATCAGCTAGTGCTGTGCTTCCCCCAAAGCTGATTTGATAATTTGTGGGCCGGGACAGTCAGAGACTCGGGCCGAGACACTATTTTCTGTGCTTTTCATCTCTAGTGGGCCGACACCAGCCCATGGGCTGCCTGGATCAACACTGCTGTAGGAATGAGAACAGGCGTGCACTGTTCCTTCCCGGCTTAAATTTAAATTAAACACTATTAGTGAAATTTTATTAATTTTGTATAAATCAAATAATACTTGAGCACTCTGTAGAATTTTCTTTATGGGTTTTTAGTGATTTTTATCAAAACTTCAAAACCTAGTTTTTTAATAATTTATTGGGCTCTTTGAGATCCCTACTAGCTTTCACAACCTGTTCTTAGCCGAAAACAGTCAGTGGCCTCCTCTTTCAAATTGGGGATAATCTGGAAAAATACCCGAAATAATCAACAGTTAAATAGAAAATTAATAAAATAATCCACTGTAAAAGGAAATTACAAAAATATCCTCGGGTCCCGCCACCCCCAGCGTGAGTTCTTCTTCTCGACGGCCACATGAGTCGCCACCACCGGTGTGGTTGCCGCTTGTCTGCCGCCACCCGGGTGGCCACGACAAAGCCGGCCGCTTTCCCAGCGCTTTTAGCCTACTGTTGCATGTGATAATGTATATTATATGTGTGTAGTATGTATATGTATATATATATATATGTATAATATGTATAGTGCATGTGTTATATATGTATAATATGTATACTGCATGCCATTTTACTAATATTATGTATAATATTATATTTTAATATAAATATATGATAAATATATACTAAATTATTTATAGTTGTCCAAAAATATATAGTAGGTGGCGTCTAATTTTATTGATAAATGATTAGTAAAATGGCATGTCTAAAATAATTTACGTTGGGAGGTAGGTTTCGTCAAGAAAGCCACCCGCATTTCCCAGTCAGATGAGCTTGTCGATCACAATCACATGAACCACGATCACACACGCACACGCTTCTCATTTGCACCTTCCGCCAGCTTTGCTCCGTTGGTGATCGATCAAACCAAGACCACAATGACTGAGCTTCTCCCATGCCACGTTGCATGTACGTGGCGTATATTTATATACACATGTGACCGGATAGCATATGGCATATATACATTATAATATATGTATAATATAGATATATTTATATACACATGTGACCGGATAGCTTCTCCCATGCCACGTATAATTTTAATATATATGATAAATATATGGGCGAAGTAAAATCTGATACATGTATAAGCATGTGAATATACATTTTAAAACTCAAAATTGTATCTAATTTTACAAAATTGCAAATTTAAAATTTTAGCAAGTGTTAATAGTCGTTTGTACGGCAAACTAAAATTTGTAAAGTTAGAAGCTATGAGATAAATAAAAACATTAAATACACGTAAAGTGAATCTTGTCATGTAAAGTGAATTAGAGAATGTAGCAGAGTTCAAACCATACAATAGAACACAAACATCAATACGAAAGTAGCAGAGTTCAAACCATACAATACAAGCATCAAGACCTTATAGTCGTTTCTTAGGGAATTGAAAAGTACGACGTAACATTTGTGTGGCAGCTAGCTAGACGCGTCGCTTCCGGCATGCAGGGCATAAGTGTTCCGTGCGGACATGCATCTCTAGGGTACGCCTTGTCATTTCGAGACGATTTTCGAGATCTGCGATCCTTGCGTGGAGAACCATCATGTATGCATCTGCTGCCATTGAAAAAGGATCATCCATCCACGATGCCATACGACAATCATTTATCTGTTTTGCACAGGATATGAAGTTAGGTTACATCGTAAAATAAATTCGATCTATATGAAGGTAAGTAAACTCACGGCGTATCTGGGACATCGGTAGAATCTCCGTCCGGTCCAACCAGAGACAAGCCTATCGTGGTCCGCACCATCGCATCCATTCCGCAAGCACACAGGCGATCCGAAGATAATGAGGGCAGGTCGCGGCAAGATGATTGACTCCGTCCGGTAGTTCTGTTTCATTTTGTTTGGCAGGTCCTCCGATGGGTAATGGATGTGGCCTTCTGGGCCGGACGATTCCCACCAGCTTGGCCTAATCCATGCGTTGGTGGACCTTTGTTCGGCCATCCTACTACGATGACGGCAGACAGTATCACATGTCGTGCATAGACATGTCAACGGCAAGTGGTAAGCGCGAAGTAGTAGTAAATGTAATCGTCATCTCACCGACCGGTAAGTGGAACGTGTGCGTCTCAGGACGCCAGCGGTCGACCAGTGTGGTGATAAGGCCCGGGTTTTGTCTTGGTAGCGGTGTCAGACGGTCATTTTCTTGTGGGACCCCATTAACAGTGAGGGCCCACGGCAACAGTCCGGTACGGGCAAGGAACATCCAAAAGCGGGCATCCAATTGTTTAATCTGTCGTGATGCCCTCAATCGTAATGCTTGCATCTACAAATAACAATATCATAATGTTAGCTAACCATGTTAATATGAGATAATTTGTATGAAACATGCAAACTGCTCAAAGGTTCTCGCACCTATTTACGAGATCTATGGCGGAGTCATCCCGTGCGGAGAAGAACTGTGGAACCTCCATTGTCTATACTGCAAGAAAATATTATATTTATTACATACGACAAATATTAAAACATCATGTGACAGTGACGAATACAAGTTTTTTATTAAAACTTACAAGTGACGATAGCCAGAATAATATTGTACGACAATGAAACAAGAAGTGAGGATATAACGAATACAACTCTTTTATTAAAATATGACAGTGAAACAAGAAGTGAGGATATAACGAATACAACTCTTTTATTAAAGTATGACAGTGATACAAGAATTGCCAGAATGATATTGTAGGACTCATCCCTGATTTGGACAGCGCCTACGGTCATGTCACGGCCGTTTACATAGCCGACAATGACGCAAACCATCTCCTCCATCGGCGGATCCATGTCACCTTGAAACGCTACCAGTCGCGATCTACCTTGTGCAACAACGTGAGTGGGGAATGGATGGAAGGTAGGCCCTTCCGAGTTTTTATATCCCCTCGATTAATTGGTCGCATCTTGGGTGCCCATGTTTGCCTAATTGCATTCATCGAATAGTACGAAGAGGCGTATTGGGTGCCATCGTTGCCGGAAGATCTCGACATGCCGCCATGACGTGCGAGCATGGGATGTGTTCGGCGGGGTTTATTGCAAGTGCATACAGCCTCATCTTGCCAAGTTGGCACTTTTGTTGATTATCTCCGCTAAATCTGTCATGTACTTTCTCTTGCAGTCCACATTGAATATGTTATTCATATGGTCATATATTGACGTCTTGATGGGCCCGAGATTTCGTCGACGCCTCGTAGGATGGCTTCAACACGAGGAGAAAGTGCTTGTGATTTGCATGGCCGCCATTTGTCGGTCGCGAAATAATCTCTTGTTTTAAAAGGATCATCTCAATGATAGTGCATGTTGGCGGGCAAGACGCCAGAAAGCACATTATTATACGACTTCGGCTATGTTAGTCGTCATCACCGTATCTCGCAATACGAGACTTCTTAAATTTACGATCGAACGGAATGGAAACTAACATTGCAAATAAGTCTACCACTTCTTCGGGCGCCATCGGTGTCATGTATGTCGAGAGCCCATTTCTCCGCGGTTTTTGAGCTATCCATCGAGCAAAAGTAATTTTACTACGAGAGCCGACTTGCTCGCCCCCTAGTATTTGAACCCCTGATGTGCTTTGCTCTTCGGCGACTATTTTTTACGATACGTTCGTTAATATCATTGAAAAGCGCATTGAATTTATGCTGTTGGTTTTGCATGCACATTGTCTTGAACTTCTTCACTAGGGGCTTATTCTTGAACGCAGTGTATAGGTTCGTCCCCAGGTGACGCATGCACCATCGAGAACGAACGTCTAGCCACATTGGGGCATCACCGGTGGACAATACAGTTACACCATGTAGGATTCCCTAGTGGCGGTCAGAAATGACGCACACTCTAGGACGATCCATGATAACGTGAATCTTCAGAAGAGATAGAAACCACAACCAGCTGTCATTGTTCTCGCTCTCCACAAAAGCAAATGCAAGAGGCAATATCTGGTTGTTCCCGTCAACTCCAAGTGCCGTCAGTAGAGCACCATAGTACCTACACGGTGAGAAATGTCCCATCCACACAAATGACAGGACAACAATGCCGGAAGGCCTCTATGCACTGGCCAAAAGACCAAAACAGGCGCATTAGGTAGAAGTGGTTGGATGCGACACTTCCATCGGGGAGATATACAACCTCATGGGCAGAAACATAGCATGTCCCAGGATTGGTCTCCTCAGATCTTGCGGAGGAGGCAGGAGCCAGTTGTATGACTCCTTATAATCCCCGAACAACAATTTGAGTGCCTTTTGCTTGACTCGCCATGCTTGGTGATATGTAATCGATATGCCAGTGCGGTTCTGCACCTCGGCCATTATGGAGTGTGGTTTTATGGAGATATCGGCTTGAATAGCAGTTAGCAACATCTGCGCTATGAACTTCGAGTCCACATTACTGCTAATATTGCGTACCAACTCCTCCGTACAAGTGTGCGGCTAGTACCTCTCGATTATGAAGTGGTGCTCATGTTTTGGGCGATGGGCGAACATGGAATGAGCACTCCGGCTTTTTCGCACTTCACCTCGTACACGGCCGGCCGGACCGTGCCACGAGTGCTCGCGCCGTGTTGTGACACCAAAGTTGCTGATAAAGTGTATGACCTCATCCTTCGTGCTAAACTCTTGACCCATCATTATGTCATTATGCATATACCCCCATCCGAAAATATTCGAGTGATCCCCGATCACCCAATTCAAGCATCCAGAGCGCGATAATACGCTATGGCGGGCATCGGTCGTCCTCTTCTTCGACATCGTCTTCACCCCTTCATCGAAATCATCCCCAACGCATGTGCATCTATCTCTCCTTCCTCCATTGAGATATCCGGATCCGTGCCCATGCCGAATGCCTCGACAATCGGGCGATGCCATACTACCAATTGGGTCCTCCGCATACCCTTCCCAAGACTTCCTCATGTGCACTCTCTTCTACGGTGTTGCTAGGCCCGCCTCCGATTGTCTTGCCTCGGCAAAGACGTATACACCTAAGTGGTACCCTTTTCTCTCGCCTTATTAACATAGTACGTCCAAGCAGACTTATTTCTCAGTGGCCACAGGTTGTATACGTACATCGAACTATTTGGAACCTGACATGGCCTAACACCGTGTAGAACAAGTTTGTATTCATGACGGTTTATACGGAGATTTCGAGTATAACTCTCGCCAAAGATTAGCGACTCTATTGGCAATGTTATTGTGGTGCAAAATGGTCAGTATGTGTGCATGCTTACAAAATTCCTTGCATTGGCTCGGGTGCATCTCCGTAAAAAATAGTCGATCTTGTCTCCATTTACGTCATAACATGCACGTGTTCATTCATATTAATATTAAATATAAGTTTGTTTTTATATTTAACTATTATTTCAAACATTACATAAAATGTTAGCTTACGTGTTTAATACATAATACGTGTAAATAAGGGCTGAACATACAATATAGCAACTCCACTAATACTCCAAACACCCTAATTATTAAGTAAAATGTCACTAAAATACGTACAATTGTATTACTATTTGCATGCTAAATATAGATTCATTTCCCTATTATGTTTAATTAAGCTAACAAGAAAATTACTACATGAAAAAATATAGTCACTCTTTTTAAGTACGCACACTAGCGTTAATTTGTCGCTAATTATATATAATTTTGCGCGGTACGTGCAATTAAAATTTAAACATTCATATATTACATGCTATAAAAATTCACTAATTTCCATTATATTTGTACATCATTTTCTCTCCTTACAGAACTAATTAATCACTAATCATAATTTAAGTTAACCTAACACAACAAGTTTATGTTAACTATAAAATGCGTGCAGACGGTTATAAGATCGATCGGTTCAAAGTTCCCGAAAAATTAAAACAAGCGTGTAAATTACATGAATATCTGAAATTAAGTGGTCATATTAAACTATCACCGTATGTACTTGTTACCTTCAGAAATCGGTGCATCTTATTCTTTGCTCTCAAACATTGGTGCGTGCTACGGTGCTTATTATGTGCAAAATTAATAACAAAATAGAAGCAAGACCTAGATCTTTGGTGCTTAGTTTAATTAATTAATTACGTGATGGTGATTAGTTTAATTACCATTAACAACATACTATGCCAACATCAAGATAGTCGATAGCCCTCACATATCAAGATTATCAAACTGTATATAATATATACATACAATATTGAGTACTAATATGGCAAGATTAGCATACAACACCGCAAATAATATTAGCATAGAATATTACTATGCCAAAATTAACTCTTGCATATACGTACATAATAACACTAATTATTAGCAAGTACATCAAATTTAAATTCCAAAATATTCCCTCACTTTGAAGCAAAAATATCGTGTGACACTCTGGTGAATCCTCAACCGAGGTATCGTGAATAATATACTGAATGAATGAACTAAAAGAACTGAAAGCGAGAGAGCGTGTGTCAAGGCCGCTCTGCGTGTGAAGCTTCTTGCGTGTGTGAAATTAACTGAAAGCGAGAGTCTTGCGTGTGTGAAGGCGAACGGCGGGACGCGATATATATAGACTCAATTTTGTGATCACTGTGACCTCTAATCAGTATTAATTAGCGTAAATCATGCAATTACTATTTGATTAATTAAAAACTCAACACTATTTTGTCGGTGAGGATTATTTTATTATTTTTTTGACACTATTTTGTCGGTAAGGATTTTCTATTATTTTTTTCGACACTATTTTGTCGGTGGAAGATTATTTTAATATTTTTTTACACACTGTATTGTCGGCAGGTATTATTTTAATAATTTTTTCCCGCACTTTTGCATGCAACGCCGTAATTAGGGGCGGTCGGAGACAAGAGGGTCATGACCACCGGGGTGGTATTGGTAATTGCTGACAAGATCAAGGTGGCGGCAAACCACCACTTGGCCGTGCCGATGGCGGCAACCACCGGGTGGCGGGACCCGAGGATATTTTTGTAATTTTCTTTTACAGTGGATTATTTTATTAATTTCTATTTAACTGTTGATTATTTCGGGTATTTTTCCGGATAATCTCAATGCCTGATTTCCATCACTGAATAGTAGAAAAAACAGATTATCTAGCCTAACCAAGGCCGTTTGGTTTGTACTAAAAAAAGAGCTAGAACCTTTGTGGGATTTCAAATATAAATTCAAAATTACATTTTTGTATGCACTTATTTGGACCTCTTGGCAAGATTTTTTTACGCTATGGTGTTCGAATTTTAAATTTTAAATTTAAATTCAAAATTACGAATTTTTGTAGTACCCATTTGGACCTCCAAGCAACAAAAAACTCCTATAGGAAAAAAAAAACAGTTTTGGACTTGACTTCAAATACTTATATTAGTTTGTGTATCTAATATACGGTTCCATGGATTGTATAGCTAATCGAAAATGTGAAACAACTTCATATTCGTACAATGCAATTTACTATATAAAATAGAAATTCTAACGTTGTTTTGTAGGAAGGAGTAAAATCCGATCGTGACAAAGACTTCAGTTCAAATTTCCTACCAAGTGAGTAGAATTGCACATATCTAAACAAGGTCTCGAGCAAGTATACCCTTGTCTCCGGATTATGATTCATTCCTATAGTTATTTTACAAGCAAAATGTTTTCAAATTTAATTTCAAAGTTGTTTACGTCATTTAACACCAAATTTTAAATCGACCAAGCCATGGATTTTGACCCTTTAGGTTTCGAGCTGGTTGGAGGCGGTGCCAGCCTGGGTACGACATCAGCAGGATACCCACCCAAACCTCCTTCTCTGACGAGGAGCAGGTCAGACCCTGCCAGTAAGACTTTAGCTAGGCGCTCGGGGTCATTGGCCCATTGGAGTAGCAAGCCCTAGTCCACGAGCGCCTCATCCTACCTTCAGCTGAATGCAGCGAAAACGACAACTCGCCTCCACCACTGCGGCCTAGATGACATCCCTCGACCTAGGACGTCTAGCTGTCAGGCTCGCGCCAGCAACCTCACCGCGGGCCCCAGCATCAAGCCGGCGGCCAGAGTTAACGCCATCGCGCACCATAAGCTGGCCACAGCGGCCATCCCCTCCCCTCGCCGCTTGCACGCGCACTAAGACTTTTGCTCCTTAGTCGGTGTCTGACTCGTCACTACTCGACGCCAGGCTCTCCCTAAAGGACGCTTCTCCCTTGCCTATCCTAGTAGCGTTGAGCCGACTCCTTCCCTAGCCCGAACTGAGTTCCAAGTCTTGATTTTTCCCACTGATCCTGCTATCAGCGGCGGCGCTTCCTCTAACAACTGATCCCCTGATCAGCTCTTTCAGTGTTGAAGGTGTCCCCAAGGAGTGTCTCAACCATCTAGAGCAAGAAGTTGACCCTATGTTGTACAAAGCGATGATGGTGAAGAAATTATATGCCCAATTGACAATCATAGGCCACACCGGATGTGAGCTCAATGATATGTAAGACAACGTATGACGTGGGCTACATGAACCGTGTGAGACATGGGCCATGGATCGGGTTGGGCCTCTAGCGTAGAGGGCCCACGGTGGGGCTATCTAATAGGAGACGGTGGAGAGGCGTGGAGACGCATGGAGAAAAATTAGGTTTTCCCTCTCAACCAAACCCTAGCTGTCATATCTCTCTCGCTTGCGCCCGGCACTAGCACGCCGACGTGGGTGGATTCCAATCACCGGATGTGTGTATTCTCATAGAGGCGCAACACTAGGGGCGCTGGCTTGATCAACCGCAAGACGAACTGGAGAAGACGACAAGATTTTCTCGCTTTCAGAATCTGGTTGTGATCTTGTTTCACAAATTGCCATTGATCCAGAGAGATTTTGTCGATGGGATTGGATGAGTTGGAAATCTTTCGTCTAGGGCTTGTCCGTAGTGTCCAATATTGTTGAAAACGGACTTCGGATGTGGCTGGGGCATCCGTTTGAAGACAGGCTATGCGGGGGTGTCACGAACCGCGCGAGGTAAGTTAGATCTTGACGTGGCTTTTGCCATGCAGGTCGGTGGACCTCGCCACACCACATCGGGGTACAACAGAGGCGCGGTGGACCTCGGCACGCATTGAGAAGGCCTTAGCACGTCTCGACGACGAGACGCATTGGACCTCGGCGGTGATGGCAATGCCCACATAGCTTGACATCGCTCGGGAGTTGCTCGATGGACCTAGGTGGATGCTGCGAGGTCTTCATTGGACCTTGGCGGATCTGATCGGGACCTTAAAGGATGACGATGGTGGACATAGTGCTGTCCAGCGAGGAGGAGATGCTTGGCTCGGTGCAAACGGTCTCTCCCGTGCGACGACGTGCAGATCGATGAACCAGATTCATCGACTCTTTTTCCGCTGCACTACGCGTCGTAAGGTAACAAATTCGTGGTCATCTAATAGTAGGAGATCTTGGCGGGGGTTTCAGTGATGAAATTGTTTCGTGTGATTGTCACATCATACGTGATTCCCCAATAGATGGTTGAGTCTCAACCATAGGCAAAGGCAGGGCATCCTAGGCAGGGCAGACGTACTGCACCAACGTCCTATTGAATCTACACAGGAAACTTCCCAGGACCTACAAGGCCCTCCTAGCGAGATGTAGTCAAGGCAAGCTTTCTCAGCTCAAATTACAGTTCGACGTTACCTCAGAGACCTTGTCGCAGTTCGACACAACCATCATATCTCGATCTCTTTCAACTGAGGAGTGCGAGCTCTTAGCATTACTCAGGAACAAGCTTCTGGGAATAGCAACGACGCGTAGAGTGCGAATGCACCAGCAAGAGAACATGAGAACAGGGAAGGGGACACCAACACAAAGTTTTTCCATGCTAGAGTTAGCACAAGGAAGCGTTGTAGCCGCATCTCTACCCTACGGTCAACCACAATCACGAGAATGGAGGACGTTGAAAAGCCAATCTTTGATCATTTCTCTAAGCAACTCAGTAAAAAGAAGGATAGGGCCCATTCTTTCAATAGGGAGCGCTTGGGCTACCCTGCTATAATCCGCAGGATCTTGAGGAACCTTTTTAGGACGCAGAGGTCCACCATGTGATAAAAGGGTCTGTTGGCATTTAAGGCGTCGGGTCCGGACGATTATACCAGAGTCTTCTTCAAATCCTGCTGGCATATCACAACCCTACTTGGACAGGTAATGGGGACACCATGCATGAGCTTAACTTGGCGCACATAACCCTACTACCTAAAAAGTCGGATGGTTCCACCATAAGAGACTATAGGCTAGACTCATAGCTTTGACACATTATTCTCGAAGCTGCTCGCTAACAAGCTTGTGTCTCAGCATCAGACTGCCTTTATCAAAGGTAGATTCATTTAGGACAATTTTCTCTTCACTAGGTCTCTTGTCTCTCGGCCGCATAAAAAAGCCATACTATGACAGTCCTCCTAAATCTTGATATGGAAATGGCGTTCGACTCAATCAATTGGGAGTACATGCTCAAACTTTTGGAACAGTTTGGCTTTGGCATAAAACGGAGAGACTTGATAGCCTTGTCCCTATGTTCAACCCCCCCAAGAACTTCTTGATGGTGTCTCGGGGCTTATCGTTCAGCATCTCCCAGCTGGCAGGGCAACCCGCTCTCTCCCTTCCTCTACATCTTGGCAATGGAACCCCTTCTAAACTAGTTGAGCCGACGTCCCGCCGAGGCTTCCTTCATAAGCTGCCAACCGTCCCGACTAGGTTGGCCTTGTCTCTTTATGCGAATGATGTCATTCTTCTAGCCAAATTGGATATGCAGGAGCTGCAAAACATGAAGGCAATTATCACCATATCTGGTAAAGCTTCGGGCCTTCAATTCAACTAGGAGAAAAGCGAGATTTTCCCCATTAGGTGTGATGGTCAACTTGAGGACCTTCCCCGTTAAGATATCCTCCTTCTCTCGTTGGTATTTGGGTCTGCTGCTGCGTTTGACCCACTTGAAAAGGGTAGATATCGCTCCAATCAACGACAGGGTCATGGCGAAACTTGCATCTTGGAAAGGCATGTTGATTTACTCTATGTTTGTTTACCACCTGAGGGTATTCAACATTGATAAATGTACGGCTAAGCAAATTGACAAGATAAGACACAATTTTCTTTGGAAGGGTGAAGTGGCCAACAGTGGCGGCCATTGCCTTGTGATTCGGCAGAAGGTTTGCAAGCCAAAGGAGCTTGGTGGTTTGTCCATCCTTGATATATCTTATTTGGGAAGGGTGATCAGGCTAAATAAGGTGGCTTTGGTATGATTGGAGCCAGGATGGTAGGCTTTGGAAGGGCATTTAGCTCCCTTGCGACACAATAGACAAAGCTCTGCTCGACACCACAACGTCCATTACTCTAGGGAAGTGGCCAATTTTTGCCTTTCCCCTTGGTTCTAGGGACAAAACCTAAGGGAGATCGCTCCTCTTTTTGTTTCCAGATTGCCTCGAACAAAAGGGACTGATCCGTCAGGCCATCTCCGCAGATGCTTGGCTACACTCACTAAGGAGGATATCTAACACGCACAATAACTTAAGAATAAGCTGGAAGAGCTTTGGAACATAGTCAACAACATGGTCCTTGACGCAGACACCGCAAACACCATCGACTCGAAATTAAACTTTCATGGGCGTTACGTACACCGCCAAGTCGGCTTACAACCTCATTTCTTGGGAACCGTGCCAAATCACTCCTACAACCACATTTGGGAGGCCAAGGATGAACCAAAATGCAGATTCTTCGCATAGCTTGCCATCCAGAGTATAATCCTAACGGTAGACCAACTAGCGATGCAAGATTGACCTCACTTGGCTATCAGCCCTTTGTGTAGTGCAGCGCTTGAGACGGCTTCGCATCTCCTTTTCCATTGCCCATTTGTTCGCCAGGTTTGGAGTCGAGTTCCACTCGCCTTGGCACATGGGCATCCTGAGGGAAGCTTTGCGTCTTTGATGACATGACCTGCAAGGGCCAACGAGTGTGCGCCAGGAGCATGACGGAGTCATCATTTACATCATTTGGACATTGTAGAAGGAAAGGAGCAATTACATTTTGAACAACGTCTATGCTTTGCCCTCGGTTGTAGCTAATTTGATTGGTCAAGACCTTTGGTCAAGGAGTATATATTGCTTTTGCGTGAGAGTAAACCTTTGTATTCTAGAGGCCCTAGCCTTCTCCAGGGAGTTATGTTACTTTTGTACTCGGACTCTTCTTCTCTCATTTGAATGAATGGGCACCCACCAATTCGTAAAAAAAAAATAAATCTAACAAGTGTTTATTATCTCAAAATATTGTTGCAAGTGCATCTTGAAGGAGAAAAATGTTGTTGACTTTCACTCGCCAAGTTCTTTCTCTCAAGTTTAGGTGAGCAGGGCGGATTTAGGCCCAGGGCACCCTGGGCCGGTGCCCTGGGCTTGGCCTGGTAATAGGGAATACCCCCATATAGGAATTGGGCCCAAAATGTGGAAAGCCCAGAGCACTTTAGGTCACCCATTCCCTGCCCAGCCAGCCCAGGCGCCCAGCCCAGCTGCAGAGCTGCCCAGAGGCGAGGCGCCCGCGTCCCTCTCCCTCGTCTTTGCGCCGCCAGTGCCTCGGCCTCGCCCTCGCGCCGCCTCCGTGAGCCTCGGCCACCGCCCTCAAGCCCTCCGCGCCCTCCGCGGCTCTGCTCCGTCCGCCTCCCGCGCCTCCCGCCCAGCATGCCTTTCATGCGAGCCATGACCTCCTCCTGCCGCCTCCCGCGCCCGGCGCCTCTCCGTCCGCCTCCCACCGCCACGACTGCAAGGCTGCTGCCCGCCTCCGCCGCCCCGGCGACCTCGAGCCAGCAGTGCAGTGCCTCCCGCCGGCCGCGACGACCTCCGTCGCTCCGGGCCTCCCAAGTCCGCATAGCTTCTCGGAGGTGAATTGTAATAATTTATTCATCTATGAATTGTGAATTTGTGATTGTGATTAAATGATATGTGATTTAGGCTTAGAATTGAGCCATTGAAAAATGCTAAATTAACTAGTTGATACTTTCGGTCATTATTTATGCAGATATTTGAGTTATCAAGTAGAGGATGAAGAGAGCGCGGACATTGCAAAGTTTTTATCAACCGGCAATTGCACCAGTGACATCACAACCAAGTTCCAATGAAAATCTTCGAGAAACGGCGGGAACCGGAGCTAGTAACAATCGTCCACCTCCAACTCAAATCTCAGTTGAGGCTACGGCTACCGTCGAGACGGAGGGAATTGGAACTAGTAACACTCATGAGACTCCTACCCGTGAGGTATTAGAGCTTAATTCTGATGACATTGTTGCAGATCCTAGACTTTGCAAACCAATTGAGGATTTCCCTATCGGCATTAGGGATGTTGTTAGAAGAGAGTACTTGCTAATGGGTCCATGCCAACCAACTGGTCAAAATGGTCCAAAAAAGAAGATTGGAAAAAAGGACAGAGGCTTTTTGGAAAATTGGTATAAAAAACACAATTGGTTGGAATATAGTGTTGCTAAAGATGCTGCTTACTGTTTTAATTACTATCTTTTCAAGCAACCAAGACGTGAAAATTTTGGTACACATTCTTTCACAGATAAGGGGTTTACTAATTGGAAAAATGCAACCTCTAGTTTTGTTCAGCATGAAGGTAAAGTAGATAGTTTCCATAATAAAGCTAGACAACATTGTGATGCTTTTAGAAATCAAAGGCAAAGCGTAGCACATGTGATGTCTATAGGATCAAAGAAACAAGAAGAAGAATATTTGGGTCGTCTCACTATGATATTGGGTGTAGTAAGATTTCTTTTATTGCAAGCTCTTGCCTTCCGTGGCCATGATGAGTCTCATATTTCTGCTAACAAGGGAAACTTTTTGAAGATGGTTGATTGGTTTAAAATGATGAGCCTTGATACCAAAAGCACACTTGGAAATGCTCCCGGAAACCATTTATTGACCTCACCTTGAATACAGAAGCAATTGTCTGAGGCTTGTGCAAAAGAGACCACTAAGGCCATCATAAATGATATTGGGGATAAATATTTCTCCATTCTTGTTGATGAGGCTCGAGATGCATCTATTAAAGAGCAAATGGTTGTTGTTGTGAGGTTAGTTTCTATTAATAGTGTTTATTATTGCTCTATGTTATTTCTTTATGTCATGTGATCATGTGAACATTTTAGTTTACTAATAGTGTTTATTTCTTTATGTCATGTAGGTATGTGAACAACAAAGGGGATGTGATTGAGAGATTTTTTAGGGTTCAACATATTTCTGACACAACATCGGTTGCATTAAAGGAAGCTTTGGATGCTATGCTTATTGGTCATGGTTTATCTATACATAAAATACGAGGGCAAAGATATGATGGAACATCAAACATGAGGGGTCAATTCCATGGTCTGCAACGACCGGTACTAGATGAAAATCCCCATGCCTTTTACATACACTGCTTTGCCCATCAGTTGCAACTAGTGGTTGTCTCGGTTGCTAAGTGTTGTGCTTCTGTCATGGATTTCTTTAACTACATCACCTTAATTGTTAATACTGTTAATGGTTCTTGAAAGAGACATGATCAATTGGCTCAAGAACATCATGATAATCTTGTGTATGATTTGGAAACCGGTGAAATTTTTTCAGGTAGAGGAAAAAACCAAGTAACTAATCTTGCAAGACCTGGGGACACTCGGTGGGGTTCACACCATAAAACTTTGTGTCGTCTTCAATTCATGTGGAAAGCAGTCTTGGAGGTATTAGAAAACATATGTGAAGATGGCCTTACAACACAGAAAACCATAGCAACAGGTCTGCTGAAACAAATGGAGAGTTTTGAGTTTGTGCTTGTAATGCATCTCATAATTAAATTATTGGGTAAAACCAATAATTTGTCACAATGCTTACAAAAGAAAGACCAAAACATCGTTTGTGCTGTAGGATTGATTGGAGCAACATTGCAGAACGTTAATGACATTAGGCAGCATGGTTGGGAAGAGCTATTTGAAGAGGCAAAATCATTTTGTCTCAAACATAACATTGTTGTGCCAAATATGGCAGATACTATAGCTGCAATGCGTCGTTTGAGGGGTCTTAATTAGAGGGCGGTTGGTTACCTACTACCATCATTACAATCATGAAATCTTTAATGTGGTGCTCGATCAACTTATTGTGGAGTTAACCAATCGCTTCACTGAAAGATCCACTCATTTTTTGAGATGTATTGCATGTCTTGATCCTAGAAATTATTTTTCCAACTTTGATAAAGATAAGCTAATTGAACTTGCTAAATTATATGAGGCGGACTTCTCTCACTATGATTGCATAGTTTTAAAGGATCAACTTGAGACGTTCATTGTTGATGTGAGGGGAGATTTAGAATTCTTGAGTTGTAATGACCTTGCAAATCTTGCTGTGAGAATGGTTGAAAGTGATAGACATGCTACTTTTCCTTTGGTATATCGCCTCATTGAGTTGGTTTTGGTTTTGCCGGTGGCAACCGCAAGTTTAGAAAGGGCTTTCTCGGCTATGAATATCATTAAAACCGAGTTAAGGAACAAGATGAATGATGAATGGCTAAATCATCACATGGTAGACTATATTGAGAGAGATGTATTTTCGAGCATCGAAAATGGCAATATATTGAAACACTTCCAAGATATGAGAACCCACAAGATGAAGCTACCTCTTTCTAGTGTATGTAAAAATATTTGCTCTAAGTTTTGCTTACTATTAACTTGGTTATTTGTTCATATCGGAAATATTGATTTTTTTAAAATTCCTAGGCTTAAGATCTATGGCTACTGCCTACTATTGATGAAGGCTTAGGCTTGAAAGAACCGAATCTGTCTTAAAAAAGATACTATTATTTAGAAGTAGCAAACTTATCTTGAAGTATGTCACTTTTTAATGCATCTAATTAGAGTGTGTAATTGAATAACTTTCATCTTATATTTATTATGAACACCATTTATTCTTTACTCTAGCAACTATATTTAGTGAAATTTTGCCCGGGGCTTGTTCGAATCCTAGATCCGCCACTGGGTGAGCTAGTTTGCCAACCTAGATCCCTGTAAAGCGAGAGATCAAAATTAACGCACTGCGATCGTGCGGTCGTGCCCACAAAAACAATACCACCCCATCGCTGCATCCGGCCCAAGGATGATCCAGGTGAGATCTCAGTCGCAGCTGACAGCCTCATCGAGGAGCCAAACCCGAACTCTTTTAACTCTGTCAGGTCACATTCACCCGTTGATGGCTCCATGGCGACGCCATGAATGGCGCCATTGTTAAAGCTCAACCTGCCAGGCATTTAGGGGAGCATCTATTCAGTTTACGAAAGCCTAGGTCATGGCTCGATCGTGACACACAGTAAAGCAATCCCTACCCCCTTTCAATGTAGACTGTTCATGTCGTAGCAATGAATCTTATAAATGGCCATTCATGTTCAGCAGTCGAGCGTCGTGAGACTAGCTAGGATCATAAAGTTGCTAGTAGAACTATATAGTAGAGTACTAGAGTGTGTCAAGAATCAAGACAGGGCTGGGGATTCCGAAGAAAGGGAAATGCATGCGCTCTGGCGCTGGAAGCCTGGAACAGTGTGCGAAACCTTCAGATATATCCTGGTTTTCAGCATGCTCCAGTCCCACTCGTGGTAATAAAAAAGTATGGTGCAATGCAAGCAAAACTCTGCAGCAAGGCAAGAACCAGAACTAGAGTTGATCAAACGTAGGTTAAAAAATTGTTAGCGTGGAAGCATGCTTTCCTCGCCAACAGATGTTCATGGATGAATACTCGGGACATGCAATTTAATACTCCCTCCGTTCCAAAATATAAGGCGTATTTTGACCGACGAAAAGTCAAATTTAGTAAATTTTGACCATAAATAAATCAAATAATATGTATCGTTAATATACTAAAGTTTCACCAAATTGTTCATATTTCATAGTGCTTTTTGATACAATATTATATTGTAACAATCCATAATATATAATAGAGGAATCTAACAGTCAAACTCTACCTTTAAAGACTTTTGTGCAGTCAAAATACGCCTTATATTTTAGAGCGGAGGGAGTATGGTGTTAGACTAACTAAATCTCAGAATTAACCCCCTTCCTTTCAGTTCTTGTTCTCAACCCGCACGTAGATACAAGCTTAAACTTTTTGGTAATTTTGGCATTGTTTGTTTTAGATTAAAGTTGAGTTGAGTTTTACCGTAGTAAATTTGTGACCCCTTCGAAATACATTTTAATTTTTTAAAAAAATTATGAAAAAAATACGAACTCTAATGAGAACTATTTGAAACCCCATAAAAATGACAACAAAATATTGCATCATCTAGCTTATACAAAAATGACAAATTTTTATGTAATTTAATTTAAAACAAGGCCTTAAGCCTTGTTTTTGTCAGCTTAAATTAAATAAAATAAAAAATTATTATTTTTTATAAACCAAATGACGTGGTATTTGTAGTCATTTTTATGAGGTTTTAAATAATTTAGAGTTCCTAAAATAATTTTTATAATTTTTTGGATCTTCCAAAACGTCCATCGAGAGGACACAACTTTTTCCGATTAAAATTTTTTAGTAACTTTTAGCAAAAAGAACGTGACCTTAGTCGGAGCTTTAATACTCTATGAGAGAATTCCTTATTTGCCATTGGCGAAGTTTCAGTTTCCTTATTTGCCATCCAAAAATTTGGTCTTTCTTATTTGCCATCCAACTAAATTCCTATGCCCTATTTGCCACTCCGTTCGCTTATCACCGTTAAGTGGCCGTTAGCTTGTTAGTTTTTAGCAATATGGACGATTTTACCCCTCCTTACCCCTTCCATTAACTTACCCGTATGTTGTGTAGGGTGGGGGGGGCACACGAGCCACTGCGTGCTACACCCAGATCGGCGGTAATGGCGAGATTAGCGAAGCAGCGGCAATGCGTCTTGATGTGGCCGGACCACAGTAGGCGGGTCGCCGCGAGGCATAGCGCGTCGAAGCGAGGAGCGAGCGTGGCGGCGGCCCCAGATCGGGGCGGGTCGCCACGGCAGCGCGCGTCGGGACAGAGGCGAGCGCGGCATCGTGTCGCCGTGGCGAGGGCGAACTGGCGCAGCAACCGCACGGCGGGCGGAATCAAGGGCGGCGGAGGCGCCGCCACCGGCAGCCGTGTGAGGAGAAGAAGAGGGCAGGCGCCCCGGGAGGAGGGCGCAAGTCCTTCTCCTCCTCCCGAGTTGGTGGCCAAACTGAAGGTGATGCCTCCTCTCAATCCCTCCCTAGATCTGAATGAGGTGATGCCTCCTCTACACCCACTTACCATATTCGAATGTTGTGATGCCTCCTCTCCAACGATGAAACCAATTTGTGTATGCACTGGTCAATTGGTTATGCACATTTTTGTCGCTGCTTTGAATGATAGGATGGATCCAAATTCAAAGTTTTTGCAATTTGAACTATGTATGGGGATGTCATTTATTTTCATGTTGTTATGTGGTTGAACTATGTATGTTGATGTGATTTATTGTGATGTTGTGTGGCCGAACTATATACGGTGATTTATTGTCATAATGTTGTGTGGCTAAACTATGCATGGTGATTTATTATCATATTGTTGTGATGTGATTTATTGTAATGTTGTTGTGTGGCTGTCCACTTTATATGAAATCATGTCATTATATCTATCCAAAGGAACTCCATTGTTATGTCAAATTTAAATCAAATGTAAATTTTAAATAAATTATGTCAAATTTCAATGAAATACTACCAAATTCAAATATGCTAAGAAGTTGAAACAATAAAATGAAAATAAGTCTTGTCCAAGCAAAAAAAACCAACGAAAATGACATTTCCTACAATATTATAAGGAAAAATATGTTGAGATTACATATTTTTCAACACAGGGGCAAAATCGTCTTTTCCTCCTAGACTTAACACCACTTAACCTCAAAACTGACTATAGTGGCAAATAGAGCATCAAAGTTGAAGTGGATGGCAAATAAAGTAGAGAAAACTTTCTAGTGGCAAATAAGGTACCAGCAACTCTGAGAATGACAAATAAGGAATTCTCTCAACTCCTGTATTGCTAGCAAACCACGGGTGAGACTTGAGAGGAGTGCGCCAAACGTGCGTGTGTGTGCCACAGCTGGCTGCATCAAATTGCTGCAGACATGGGTGGTTGAGGGTTTACTCGCAAGCATTGAACCAGCAAGAGTAGCTAGGGTAAATGCCAGCAGCAGCCAGGCCGAGTACTAGCTCTGAAGATGCTGCGCAAAAGTTGCACCATCCCCTGCGGCCAAAGGTTCATAATTGGGCGCCCCCAAGAGCGAGAGAAATCTTTGGGCAAAATTTTGCAGCCCAAACTGCAACCCTCGTAGATCTCATGCCCTCCTTTCCGGCTACAACGATCACCTGAGCCATGGCCAGGGAAACCCTCATCATTTCAGCCCCCGACGGCATTGGCAGCTGCTCCTGCTCCTGCTGCTGCCGCAGCCGCTGTCAATGGTACATATATCCAGCAGTACAAGAAATTTGACCCGGTGAAGGAGGGAGCAGGTGAACATTTAGTTCCCATTGAATGACGAGAAGATAGAGGAAGCAGCTTGCGACGTGGGAAAAAAAAAAAGAGAACTTGGCCGATTCAGCAGTTCGAGGGTGTACTGAGCATGCCTTCATCAGAATGCAGAGACAAAAGATGGAAAGAGATCACAAACTTTCACTGAAGAACACTCTACCATACGAACAGTGACACGGGCACAAGAGTCGATCGATCGAGTTCAGACTTCAGAGTGCGGATTGACATGAATCTGTCTACTAATCGAATTCAGGGTTTGAGCAGACAACGTGCGAGGTCATGGGAGCCATGGAGGGTGTAGCAAGCAAGGTGACATTGCTGCCGCTGGGGTCCTTGTCAGATTGCTCGACGTTTGCACGCTCGCAGGGGAATAAAATTAAACCCCTGCAGATCTTGCAGCGATCGATGGAAAGCAAGCTAGCTAAGCTAGCGATGATCACTGTTCTCTTATGAACAACAGAACAGCATGATCAAGCCAGGTGACGAGAGGCATCCATGCTTGATCATGCACGCACGCATGTGGTGTGTTCGCGTTCATGCAGACCGCGCCTAGCAATGACCAATGAGTATGTAGTGTACATCCTAATACACAAGGTAGCTTGGTGCCTTGGTCCATGCATGAACCGCACACTACAAGCCCTGGCATAAACGAAGTACGTCGTCGATCGATGATTAGCGTTGCGAGATTCAAGAAGCATGCCTGCCGCGCGAGCCTGCTTCCTGCGTACTTTGCCCTGGAAAGTACGTATGAGTGGCATGAACCGTAGGAAGTTTGCATGCCGCTTGCAGCTCTGCAGGGCATTATAATAGCCTCGCCAGCCCTTTTTTTCATTGGACTGAGGCGGCACCATCGGTGTAGATAGAAATATGAATTTGCTAAATAGCAGTTATCTGCTATTTTGTTTTTGAACAATATTTTTTTTGGTTTATATATATTATTCCTCCTTTCAAATTGATAGTAAAAATTTATTTATTTCGTATCTAAAAAAATATTTATGTATATAAGAAATTTTTCATCGACTGACTAGTACACGGTTAATTTTGCTAAAAAATTGGTTTGTAATTTTTTTTTGTGAGAGGGTTTAGGCTAACTACATAGATATATTTAGGTTATGTTCTTTTGATCTGATATGAACCGTTGAGCAATTTGAGCATCGAATGATGAATTTGAGCTTCGATGTTGACTCGAGATTCGGATTCATTTCGCTTGACTTGCCTTTTAAAGCATTAAGACTTACATTCGAAACAGCAAAAAAAGACTAAAAAAACCCAAATCATATGTCATTTCAAAACGTAGATAAACCGTTAAGCTGTTAAGCTATTAAGCTGAAAAGAACAGGGCCTTAACAACTTAAACGCTTAACAGCTTAACGACTTATCTACGTTTTGAAAAGACATATGTTTTGGGTTTTTTAGTCCATTTTTTCATTGTCTCGAAGGTAGGTCCTGACGTTTTAAAAAGCAAGTTAAACAAAATGAATCCGAATCTCAAGACTACCTCGAGAAGCTCTCAAAATTCAATCATTTCAGCTGTTTAGCCATTCAGCCGTTCAGATCAGCCCAAAAGAATAGAGCCTTAGTAACTTCGAATAGAATTTGGTATGTATGTTTTTAATTGTCTTTTATTATGTGTTGACTAGCCTTGAATAGGCGACTATCAAAAATCTAAAAAACAATCACATGCCACTAAGCCAGCCCCATAGAAATATGGAAAAACATTATTTCCTACAACAATCCGGATTTTCCTCAATAAGCTAATTTAGGGCATCCTGCACATTCGTGCGGCAAGATTTGTGTCAACCTTTAATTTGACATGAACTCTTATTTATATTATTTTCTATTCTAATTTTTTGTATTTTTCTATTTTGTTGTAGCTGATATGGACTCTTTATTTTAATTTAACATGTGCTTTTATTTATATGTTTTTATATAATTTTCTATTTTTTATGTTGTAACTAATATGAACTCCTTTAAAACTCTTATTTCAATTATTTAGCCCAAATTTCTATTTTTATTCTATTTTTGTTGATGTAAATACTCTTTGAATCTGTTTGGTTATAATTCGGTCCTAGAACAATCAACAATGTAGATCTTTCTTCTTTTCTAATTATCATGAGAATTTCTAAAATTTTAGCATTAATGCGGTGGCCTGTTAGACTACACACACATAAAGATGCAAGTTTGAGGGGTTACAATGCAATTTTCTCTATATATATATAACTAGTATGGTGACCTACGCATTTGTGCGGCTAGAGTTGTTATCTCTGCAGTTAGGTTTGGTACAATTTGTTTGATTCAACTAAACATATTTGAAACCCATTATAGTTTAGACGACTAAAATTACGATTTATAGCAATATTTACTATAAAAATGGGTCCAGGACGCAAGTTTGAAGCTCCTATATAGTTAGATAAAAAATGACCAAAAAATAGATATCATAACATGTAGGGAGCACTTAAAATTACCAACGCGATAGATGCGTAGCTAGTGGAAATTTGATAGTTCATATATATATAAAAAGAAAAAGAAAAAGTGCCGATTTAGTCCCTTAACTATGTCCACTGTACCACTTTGGTCCCTAAACCTCAATACTGGATTTATGAGGTCCCTCATGTAGCAAAACCAGACTTGACCGATCCTTTGATTGGTCAAAACAGCGGTATTAGGGTCTTCTTGCCAACGTGGACTGTCACATCATTGTTAAGTTAGCAAAAATCCTACATGACTGCCACACAAGCAAGAACACCCTAAAACCACCTACTGACCTGGTTAATGAACTATTTTGGTCTGGTTTTGCTACATGAGAGGCTTAACAAGTCCGGTATTGAGGTTTAGCGACCAAAGTAGTCCAGCGGACATAGTTGAGGGACCAAATCGATACTTTTTTCTATAAAAAATAACAGAGGCAGTATCTTGTAATTTCGCGATTCTGGAAAAATTAATGGCTCGAGTCAAAACGTCTTAGATGTTCATCAAATAATTAGGAAAAAAACTATATTAAAAACAAATAGAGCTCCCGATTTAAACAACCCACAATATATTCCCCTAGATAATATGCCCTTCATACTTAAAATCCCTGAGGCCTGAACTGAACCGATGCGCTCTGGCCACTGGCAGTGAAAGAAAAGAGAATGCTCTGAAGGAGAGCCTGCAAGATCGACAGTCGACAGCATCCTCCATTCCTAAATCCTGAGCCCAAAAACCTGCACGGAGATGCAGCTAATTACCAGGCAAAATTAACCTGTTGCTAATGGTCACGCCTGAGAGCAGTCAACACTTCCTAACTGTAATTACTAATTAGGCACAGGCAGCTTGACTGTGCAGCTCTTAATTACACTCTTAGCCATGAATAGGCGTGGTCCAGCTTAACTTTGCAGGGGCACCGACCATGCATCCCCGTGACTTTTGTAAGCAGACCAGCAAAACCTGCAGCTTGCTTATCGATGAGGATGATGACTTGCTGCGATTCTGCAAAGAGAAAGAACAAGCGGACGGGGGGGCTCGCTAGAGCGAGAGCAGCTCGTGGGCTGTGATGATGATGAGGTTGGAGCCAAAATTAAAGCCCCCTGCACATCCATTAGTGACAGCACTCAGCAACAGCAGCGGCATGTAATTGCAGTGCAGAAAGGCACAGGCACACTGCCCACGGGCATGGATTACTCGCTTGACTCTCCCTAGATAGTCCGCTAAATAATCTAGTATACTCCTGGGATACTAGATTATTTATTTGCTAAATAATCTAGTATACTCCCGGTTAAAAATGAAAGAGTTCTCAGCTGGTCGTGGATGGAAGATTCAACAGTCTAGATCTCTCTTCCACTCTCTATACAATCAAGGCCACTTCTCTCCTAATTCTCCTGACCCGTCCACCTGCCTGATCTCCCCAATGCCTCCACCGGTGTTGCCTTCCCACCTTCCCCTTCATTATCCTTCCCTTTTCTGCTACTTTGTGTGTCCTCATCGTCTCCCTCGCCTCCACTGGCCTACCTACCCACCGCTGTCGCCGTCGCCTCGCCGTGTGGCCCCTATCCTCCCGCCGCCCTGCCTACCTTAACTCCCATCGCCGGCACCGATTGCCCACTGTTGTCGCCCAATCACCTTTGACTGAGCCCACAGCTCCAACGCCTTGCTGCCCCCATCGTCGATCTGCCTCCTCCTCCAGCATCCTTTTAAGCTCGAGGGGCATGGGGAATCTCCATCCAAGCCCCAACCTAAAACTCGTAACTAGACTTGATCATGGTAAGCCCGGCCCGAAAAGGCCGGCCCGACCGGTGCATCGGCACTACAGGAATCGCGCGAAATCTCGACGGCCAAAATCTTTCTCGACGGCCAAATATCAGCCGTCAACATAGACTAGTTAATCTCGACGGCCGAGTATATGCCGTTGACGAAGTGTAAGTAATCTCGACGGCAAAAAAAAAGCCGTCGAGATAAAGTCGTAGAGGCCCGCGCACTCGTTTCTTTCGTTTTTTCGCGAAGGCGGGAAGACTCTATCTCGACGGCTGACACTCAGCCGTCGTGAATATATTATGGGTCGGCCCATCAGAGTGAATCAATCTAGACGGCCAGTGTTTGGCCGTCGAGAATAGTTCATGCTCCACTAGTGGGCTGGCCCATTGAATTTTTTCGATTTGTAAATATTTTTCATAATTTGCAGAGTTGTTTATTTAGCAATTTAATTAAAAATAAACTTAATTTGAAAATAAAATATGATGCAGTCCCAAATTTTGTCAAAAATATATAATGGCACAAGATGTTATTTTTTTGCATACTAATTTTTAAAATAATTTTTATTTATAATTAATGTTTGGTAAAATATATGTATATATATTTAAAACTTAAAAATTGTATTTAAATTTTGTAAAAGTGAAATATTTTGTTACATTCCAACGCAATGATCTATGTACAATGGTTTTCCGACTCAATGGTTCATTATTTGAAAATTATGATATCCCTGTGACCCGTATTTCAAAAAACTATATAGAACGCTAACTAATACTCTGCCCGATATAACCCCTTACATAGGCAACTCCGTTTGCAAATATAATTTGTGCATACGAATTTTCTTGATGGTAAATTTTCATGTCGTAAACAATATTAGGCATTACGAAGCACCACAGAATTTTTAAATTTTTTTTAAAAATTAACTAAGCTATGTTGACCACCGAAGGGGAAGTGCTGCACTGGCCGTCGAGATACATATCATTCTCGACGGCATAAGAAAAAGCCGTCGAGACAGAGGACAATTGACGACGGTAGTCAACGCAAACCGTCGAAATAGATTTTTCTCGACGGCTGAAGGTAACAGGCCGTCGAGATAGTGTGAAGCCACGAGCCGACAGAAAGAGGTCTATCTTGACGGCTACCGGCCGTCGCGAAAGACCGAACAAACGGGCTACGTCACCCTTTGTTTATTATCGACGACCAGAAACCGTCGAGACAAGTTCCCCGGGTCCCGGTTGGATTTGCGACGGTTCGCATTTGGTTATTCTCGACGGCTAAGGGCCGTCGAGAAATATTGCGGCCTGTCACAATTTGACACGTGGCGTACTGTTGACCGGGCGGCGACCGTGAGATCTATCTCGATGGCCAGAGGCCGTCGAGATAATGATGACCCAACGGTCGCGCTTGCAGGCCTGTAAGCCGTCGAGAGAAATGCTGCTCGACACGTGTCAAGTTTTGGTTCGTTATTAGGCTGGTCGATATATTTCTCGACGGCTTTTGGCCGTCGAGATTACTCTATATAATGAAACTGGCGCTCGGACTTAGGCAATTTTCGCCTCGCGCCCACACCGTCTCGCACCGCCGCCGCCGTTCGCTGCCGCCGTCCCGCCGTCGCGCCGCCTCGTGCCAGCGCCATCGCCGCCATGACCGCGCCGCCGCCGCCTCGCGCTGCATCCGCCATGCCGCCATGCCGCGCCATGCCATGAGCGCCACGCCAGACGACGCCGACGCGCCGCCCGAGCGCGCCGTCTTCCGCGCCGCCAGCGCCGCCGTCGTCGCGTCTAGCCCTAGCCGTCGCCCGCCGCCGTCGCCGAGTGCGTGTTGTTTCTTTGCGCCTTTTTTTTAAAATTACTGTTGTGTAGTCTCGACGGCTTTAAACCGTTAAAAATTTAATTAGTCTTGTAATTAGTAATAATTTAAAAAATTAATAAAATTTAGAAAATAAAAAAATAGATAATGCAATTGTTTTGCTTTACCATTTAATTTTAGATGCAATTTATATATGGATTTTAATATAATATTGAGTTAATTAGTTTTGCAAATAGTGATAATTAAAACAATTACAAAATTTATAAAATTGCGAAAATAGGTAATGCAATTGTAATGCTATGCCATATGATCCTATATGCATTTTTGCTTTGCCATATGTTTTGCCTAATTTATTGTATTTAATGTATATTACATCGAACCAATTAGTAACCTAGCCGTACGTCACCCGTTCGGGTAAAACACAACGCGTAAAGAAATTGGACGGTGATTCGTTCATTTCTATTACGCTTTGTGTAAATGACCCAATTGTCCAAAGGACAACCAATGTGTGGCGTCGATGGACGACTCACGAGTAGCAGCTTAAGCGTGTCATTGCGGCATCGATAGGGGCGAGACAAAATTTCGGCAGCATAACTATATAGTTCTCCTAGTGCATAACATAAGTGCTATTAAGCTGAATTTGAGCTTTTTAGCCATCGTTGCACTACGAGAACTATAGGGTTATGCTGCCGAAATTTTGTCTCGTCTCTATCGATGCCACAGCGGGACACGCCTAAGCGGCTATTCGTGGGTGGGTTTAGAAGCCTTCCTAAGCCTATTCTGAAACCCTAACGTGTAGCTTTCCGTGTCAAGACCGATGGATGAAGAGAGGAGGTGGATGTACGATGGATGGAGATCGAACAGACAACATTCAGATGAATGGTATGAGAAGGCCAATGCATTTGTAGATAATGCTTTCAAGGCGACCCCAAACCCTGACACGGCATACGTTCATTGCCCTTGTACGGAGTGTGGAAACCGTAGAAAGAGAACACGGTATGACATGGGAATGCATTTATGCAAAAATGGGTTTAAGGCCGGTTATCATCGTTGGGTTTATCACGGTGAGAGTGGTTGTGCTCGTGCTGTCCCTACTCCTCCCGACGAAGGATTTGATAAAGTTGACAGAATGCAAGATATGATGGATGACTTTGGCTATGATTTTGATGATGAGAAGGCAACTACCACTATGACCGAATTCTTAACCCTGTTAGAGTCTTCCAAACAGCCTTTACATGATCAATCCACCGTGACCCTGCTATCTATGGTAACACGGATGATGGCTCTGAAATACAAGTATAACTTCTCTATCAATTGTTTTGATGAGTTGCTAGGATGTTTACGCGATGCTCTTCCAGAAGGACACAAGATGCCCCCAAGTTGGTACGAGTGTAGAAAACTGCTTGCTGGTCTGAGAATGCCTTACGAGAAAATAGATTACTGTCCGAACCATCACATGTTGTATTATAAAAATGAGGCCGCCAAAAATGTGTGTGATCATTGTGGAAAGTCCAGATATATTGAGATAGTCGACTGTTCTGAAGAAAAGAAACAGGCGAAGGTGGCGAGAAAAGTATTGCGGTACTTTCCGTTAAAGAAACGACTCCAACGGTGTTTCATTACGGAAGAGACCGCGCAGCAAATGAGGTGGCACAAGGAGGGTAAACGTGTAAGACCCGGTACGATGGTTCATCCGGCTGATGGAGAAGCGTGGCAACACTTTGATAGGGTGTATCCGGAGTTCGCAGTGGATCCCAGAAACGTGCGGCTCACACTTGCCACTGATGGCTTTACGCCTTTCAATATGATGGCTGCATCATACTCATGTTGGCCAGTTTTTAACATCCCTCTGAACCTCCCACCTTCAATTTTGATGAAAAAAGAGTTCATGTTTCTTTCTTTAATCGTGCCCGAGCCAAAGAATCCTGGAAAAAATCTAGATTTGTTTATGAGTCCATTGATTGACGAGCTGAAGGAGTTATGGGAAGAGGGTGCTCCGACATACGATAGAAAAACAAACAGATCTTTTTGTATGATGGCTGCCTACATGTACTCAATACATGATTTTTCCGCTTATGGTATATTTTCCGGATGGAGCACACATGGGCGGCTTAGTTGTCCTATGTGTTTGGATGATACAAAGGCATTCCAGTTACGATTTGGTGGCAAACCGAGTTGGTTCGACTGTCATCGAGCATTTTTGAAACCGGGATATCCTTTTCGGAAGCAGAAAAATGCATTCCATAAGAACACCACAGTAAAAAGGAGAAAACGTGGTCGTGTGGGTATTGCGTTCATAAAGGAATGGCATGCCAAATTGAATCATAGCCAGAATGGAGCCTATGAAGATTACGGTATCTCGCATAATTGGACACACAAGTGTTGCATATACTCTCTGCCATATGCAAATGATCTTCTTTTGCCGCACAACATTGATGTGATGTATCAAGAGAAAAACGTAGCAGAGGCCATCTATGGTACAAACTTTGATATAGCTGAAAAAAGTAAAGATAATGCGAAAGCACGACGAGATTGTCAGAAAATATGTGATCGACCGACAATGAATATGGCGGAGGGGGAAAAGAAGAAGCCAAAAGCTGCGTGTTTATGATCTCGCAGAAGAAGGAGGTATTACTTTGGTTTCAGAATAGTCTAAAGTTTCCTGATGCTTATGCGTCGAACTTTAGACGTGGCGTGAACATCACTCAAGGAAAGATAAATGGAATGAAAAGCCACGACTTGCACATATTCATGCGAGATCTCGTACCTGTTGTGTTACGAGGTTACGTACCTGAAGATGTCCGGAGGCGCTTAGTGAACCGAGTTTCTTTTACGAAAAGTTATGTGCTAAGGAGATCAATAAGGATGATATGATGAAGCTTGGGGATGATATCGCCGTGCTCGTATGCAAGTTAGAAAAGATTTATGTTCCCGGGTTTTTCAATCCAATGCAACATCTCCTCGTGCATCTACCTTATGAAGCTCAACTTGGGGACCAGTACAATATAGATAGATCTATCCTATAGAACGGCAACTAAAAAATGTTAGAGCAAGTGTGAAAAACAAAGCACGAGTTGAAGGCTCAATAGCCGAGGCATACTATGTCCAGGAGATTACTAATTTCACTAACAAATACTTGGCAATAGATAAAAATGTTAATATTCAGATACCGAGGTACCGCCTAGTCGATTGAAGAGTTCAGTCTGAGTTAAGAATTTTTCAGGTGCAAGGCCGGGCGGTAGGTAAGCATCTGACCAGAGACTTATCTGGGGATGAACGAGTTGTCGCATTGTTATATATATTCGACAACATCGAAGAGTTGGCAGCTTTACATTTAAGTTTTATGTGTTCGTTTCTAATTTCCACATTTCCCTATTTTTGTAGGAGACAGGAGCAGCAAAACCTCACCGCCCAGACTGCTCGTCAGTTGTACTTGACTGCCAGTCAGTACAACCAGGTCCGCCCTGAGTGGTGTCAGGAGGACGCCTGGGAGGCTATAGGTAGGAAGTGGGACAGCCCCGAGTGGAAGGGGAAGTCCGAGAAGGCAAAGAAGAATAGGGGCGTGAAGGACTACAAATCAAACACTGGGAGGTGGTCCATCGCACAGTTGGAAAAGAAACTAGTAATAAAAAGTTTTTACTTGTCTTCACTTTAGATTTTCGAACTAACACATGTCGGTCATATTACAATTTAGTTAGCGAAGACGGTGGTTAGGCCCAGCCCGATGGACGTGTGGAAGCAGGCCCACACGAAAAAGGCGCCGTCTGGTGGACAACCGAGCTTGGATCCCCATGCTTATCTCCGTTTGGTAAGTGTCGACAGCATTAGTCAATATAACTATCTTCGCTTGGTTATTTGATTGGTTTTGAATATCACAACGACATGTAGGAGCGTTATAAGGACGCATACAGAGAGGAGCACGGGGAGGAGAGCAATCCAGAGGAGGCTCCCCTCGATCCTCATGTGATTCATAAGCACATGGGGGGCAAGGCTCACGGGCGCCTGGCGATCGGTGGCGACCACCTACGGTAAGATCTCTTTCGTACACTCGTATATTATGATTGCAAAACTGACTGCTATATTATGCATGTTGCAGGTCTTCAGAGTATATGCCCGATGTACGGGCTAGCCAGAGCGGCGGTGAGACCCATCGCCAGTTCGAGGAGCGCCTGCAGAGGGAGAGAGAGCAGCAGCAGAAGAGGCACGAGGAGGAGCGGGCTCATGATAGAGAAATGCTAAGGGTGATGCAGGAGAGTCTGAGAGCCGCACAGGAGGACTACGACAGAAGGCTTCGACAGCTCGAGGCGTTCGTCGCTGGGGTAACGCATTCGCACTTCAATTCTTTTTTATAGATGCATATCTTATCATTTGTACTAATGAAATCAAATATATGTGTAGGCCGGTCCAAGTGGTCACGCGGGGCTTGCGGGCAGCTCCTCGAGCCAGGTGGGGACTGCGGGTCCCTACACAGGTGGCCCGGCGGTGTACGGTAGCCACTCAGCCCCTCCTGGCTCCTATGTTGGGCATGGCGGCTACCCTGTACAGACGGCACCACCGGGGACCTACGGGACCCAGCCGGCCTACGTCCCCATGCCCAACTACCCGAACGTCGAACGTCCCTGGTTCCGTGATCCAGCGGTAAGTCTTATGTGCAAAATCAATACACTATCGCATAGTACATATATGTCAACTTACTAATTGAAAAATCTCGAAGGGTTCGGGTTCTGCGATGTCTACGCCTCCGTCCTTTGTGCCACCTCCTCAAGACAACGCGCAACAGGGCGACGACGGCTCAGCGAACATGGCCGCAAACCTCGCGGAGCAGCTCTTCGGGATGCCACCACGACAGCCATGATCAATGTTTGTTTTATTGTGTTCATGATGTCGATACTGTCATTACATGTTTGAGAATGTTTATTAGATGTTTCTGATTATCGATTTGATGTTTGTGATTTATGTGATACGATGTATGTGATGCGATGTTTGTGATCTATGTGATGCGATGTTTGTGGTATATGTGTATTTGTGAAATTGTGAAAAATTTGAATGCGGGGACTATTTTGGGTTTGCAGGTTGTAGCAGTTGCTGCTGGGTGCAGTAGCGGCTGCAAAATTATTTTGATTTTTACAAGTTTTTTAAAAAAATGCTTTTTTTTACTAGTCTTGACGGCTACATCCTGGCCGTCGAGACAGATTTCATGGCCCACCTGCCAGATCAGCAGGGACCGCTGGAGAATCTATCTCGACGGCCTTCAGCCGTCGTGAATAACATTACTGGTCCCACCGGACAGCGCCGTCCTTTCCTACGGAGAGGCTATCTCGACGGCTGTTGGCCGTCGTGACTAACTAGTGGGCTGGGCCAGCATACGGGCTGCTTAAGAACAATCTCGACGGCTTTAAGCAGTCGAAAAAGGCTCCACGATCACGTCGTGTCTGTCCGGTGCATGTATCTCGACGGCTTTCGTACTGCCGTCGAGAAAGACTAATCACGACGGCCGAGCCGTCGAGAAAGGTTATCTCTCTCGACCGTCCTTTCTCGACGGCCAAGATTACTCTGTCTCGACGGTTTTTGTATCTTTCTCGACGGCTTTGGCCGTCGAGAATTTCAGCTATTCGTGTGGTGCGGGCCAGGCTCGGGCTTCAATCAGGAGCCCGGTTGTCGGGCCGAGCCCGTTTTTTACGATTTTAGACGTGACCGGGTCGAGCCAGGCTTGGGCCGGGTCCCGCGGGACCGGGCTTTTCCAAGCCTGGCCCGGCCCGACGTTTGATCAGGTCTACCTGTAACCGCAACAACGACAAGAGAAGGGAATGCAGCACCAGTGAGGAGAAATAAGGTGGGGGCAGGAGATCCTAGATAAATGAAAAGGGTTTGGCTACGTGTCAGGTGTCTGATGCAATGTGGTTCCGCCGGACGCTTGTGCGGATAGGCCCAAAAACATGGTGTACATGGTTACATGCATGCATGCGTCTGTGCATGCCTCCATAGTGATATTGTGTCATATGCTACCAGCGCAAGATGCACAGGAGAGGTGGAGCGTGAGCACGTGGCCACGTGGACGCCACGTAGTTTTCGAATTCACTGAAGCATGCTCTCAACACAACACAACCAAAAAAAATGTTCAACCGAAACATTTGCCGACTATACAGAAAAAAAAAACAAGGCACAACTTTTTTCAACAACATGTCAAACAAAACTAATGTGCTACTGAAACATGCTCATATGCCTGCTTGAACAATTCGATTGGCCTACTAAAACATAGTCTTACACGAATTGGAACATGCTCGTAAGAATTTCTTAATGTAACACTTTTTGACAATATGTAAAAAATAATGTGCTACTGAAACATTTAAATCTACCTACATCGTTCTTACCATACAAACAGTGCAACCACTCTCGATCATCCATAAGCATCTGTCTAGCTTCACCCCCTCACCCACTTCTCAAGAATTACAACGGGAGCCCCTTCTCGTTGTTGTCACTATCTCTACCAGTCGTGTCCTCCATTGCTCGTCGATCGTCCTACTCTATTGCGTTCACGATACCCTCAACATCTTCCCCCACATCGGCACAAAACTCCGCATCACCATCATCCCCTGGCTCTGCATCATGCACCCGCAACTTCGATTTCAGTTCCCTCTTCTTCATCATCACATCATGTTCAACTCTTGCAGCACTTCTTTCACCAATTTCTCCTACTTGCGTGTCCTCCATAATGGCCTCCTTCATGCTGCCCTACACAATTATTACACCTCTTCACCGACATGCACGTACAAGTTGGCTATCCACGTCTGATTTGTTAGATTCAACAGTTTATTGTACTCGTACTGAACGTTCGTGCTCCACAAAACCTGCACCCTTACATCCATCTTCGAAGGGTCCCATTCAAGAAGGTAGCACATGCAACCAAGCTCTTCCAAACTCAAACTCTCAGGGTTTGGATGGCTGATACCAAATCAAGCAAATCCACTAAGATCCACCCCATTTGAACCTTCTCTAATCACTCCATCACCAAAATAAATTATGAAAAACAATTCCCCCATACCTGCATAGACGCTCCACTGTGTAAGTGAAAATTCACATTTTTAAATGAATTAAAATTTCTTCCCTAATATTATTGCTCGCAAACTCATATTTCCCACTTTTCCCTCGTATTCTCCTGAAATAGTGCGTCTAACACTCTAAAATAACATATATACCGTATCACAATGGATATCATATCATGGTTTAAACATTATTCATAAAATTAAATAAATCAATCTTGCCTATTCCATAGTTTTTTTCTTAATGTCCACTAATTTACATTTTTTGTGGCAATCCCCTAAATTAGAGCATCTAATCCCTCCATAAGCTTTGTACTACTCTGGCTATCCTATCATGTTTTCAAAATTAATCATGAAATGTACAAAAGACGATGGCATGCCAACCATTTGGACCTCTGACAGGGCTTCACTGCAGTAACCTCCCTCCCTCCCTTCCCTCCATCTCTGCTTTCTCTATCTCTCACCCTCCCTTCCTTCTCTCCCTCGCGCAACCAATTGAAAGTGTTAAAATATGCACAGTGCAGTCAGTCGGCACTTTTATAGCCCGTGGCGTTGTGCCATGTGTTCCTATTATGAACAAATTACTTCTGCGAAGGGGGCGGCATCGCTAGATCCCGCTCCGGGGAGAAGGGGGCGCAACAACCTGTGCCGCTCCACCAAGAGCGGCTCAGCCCGATGGCACTATTATAATGGTATATATGTAATTGGAAAGTTTTAAATTTGTAAGAACATTCCCTATCTCATATGCTCCCTCGGGTAGAAAAGCTCTACTTTTTAGGGTTGATGAACCTTTCTTTTCCCGTCGGGCCGGGTATGTCTACACGCGCAACGTGCGTGCGTTCCGTGCGTGCGTGCGTGTACGCGCGCTCTCTCCACGCGATGGTTCGTCGCGCGCGTGTGGCGTGCACGAGACGAGCCGGGTCGGTCGACGTACGACGAGCGTGCCGGCGCGGCACGTACGTGCGTACGTGCGTGCGGAAGAAAGAGCTAAGCTAGCCCATGGGCCATGGCCGCGCGCGCAGGAGAGGAGTGCAGTGCAGTGCAGTGCAGGGCAGGGCAGGGCAGTACGTCGAGCTATGCATGCATGCAGCCGAAAGGCATGCTGCTCCAGCTTTTGCTGCTTCCATTTCCAAGCTAATTATTCTTGTGCCAGGGCGTGCGCGCGCCTTCCCTCGCCACTCGCCACCCGGCCGCCGTCGGATGAGAATGGGAGATCGCTCACCGTGGAATTAACTCCTTGCCCTAAGCAACCAAGCTGCTGTTTAATTTGCTGACTGCACGTCTAGAACGGTTCCGGTTAAAACGTACTTAAGAAGCTGAAATGTTTGGATTATGGATCAGTGTCGAAAGCCTTCGAAAGCGGCTCCGAGAGTGATTGGTCGGATATGTTGGGAGAGTTGGAGGACAGATAAAAGTGGGGGAATATGAATATATCCATGTATAAATTAGTTTCTTAAGAAAGTGCTGAGAGATACCGAAAACACCATTTAATGATAACCATTATATTGAACGAGTGAGGTGGCTCGCGCGTTTGCGCGGCTAAATTTGTTTTGGTATATAGTGTTTATCTCTAACTCATAATCTATCTCTAACATATCAGATCGGATTTAGAGTTTATCTCTAATATATTATAACAACTTTAGTATTTAATACGAATTTCTAATATTTTCTTTTAATCTAAGCCGCATATATCTTTTATTTGTTTTCTTTGATTAATCTATCCTGTTGCTATATTTGTTTTGGTATATAATGTTTATCTCTAACTCATAATCTATCTCCAACATATGAATTTCTAATATTTTCTTTTAATCTAACCCACATATATCTTTTTTTCTTTGATTAATCTATCTCGTTATAATTTGGTCCCACAGTTGATTGAACGGATAAAATAACCATATTATATCATCTTTAGTATTTAATCCGAATTTGTAATATTCTTCTTTTAATCTAAGCCGTTATAATTTGGTCCCAAAAAATCAACGGCATAGATCTTTTTTTTTTCTTGATTTATGTGAGAATTTCTTTGATTGATCTTGGCCGTTATAATTTGGTCCCACCATTGATCGAATTTTTTGATTTATGTGAGAATTTCTTTGATTGATCCTAGCCGTTATAATTTGGTCCCACCGTTAATCGAACGGCTGAAATAATCTGTATGATGTGGACGAATGTGGTGGCTTCTTTTTCCCCTCTTTTATATATATAATAGATAGATTTATTGGGTGGTCCTGATTAAAGGTACTAGGTGGGCTACCATCTCGATCTTGAGCCGCACTCACATCTATGCTCACGTCTCACTGCAACCAAGCTGCTTACAACCGGTTAGAGCATGTGCAATGGTGACCTAGCTAGCATGACGTGGTGGCGGCGAAAGCGGTGACCTAGCATGGTTCGACACAGTGTGCCACAACTGTGATGGTGGTTCGACACGGCAGCCTCCTAGGTTGGTTTAGTGACGATGAATGTTGAAGGGAGAGAAAGAAATGAGAGGGGGTAGGGGAGGAAGAAATAAAATTTTCTAAATATAAATCTTGCAGTTGTGCGTCTATGTAACCTGCTAGCTGACAATATTAATAGAATCCCTCTTCAAATAAAGAAAAAATGCTATAACATATTTTTTTTTACTTAAGTTGCAAAACAGTGAAGCCGCATATATATCCATATCTTGAAACTTAATCTCTTTCTTGTTTCACTCGGGTCCGAGCAACAACTTTCGTGGAGACGCATATCCATATCTCTCAACCTTTCTTAGGTGTTTTACTAGGCCAATGACGACTTTGCTATATCCCAAAACCGTTAACCGTCAAGCGGCGCCTCTACATCATCATCATCAGGCTGATGCGAGGACACGCACAGATCACAGATGTATGTATTGTGGATGGTGCACGCAGCACGCGAGCACGCGACGTAGGACGGTCAAAGTGAAACAAACATACTGGCGAGGGGAGAATGATGATGAGCCCCACCAGGCCACCACCTCACGTGCCCGGCCCCAGCCACAGAGCTAAACCCTCCACCCAATCACCCCAGCCCTCCTCATCACCGTCCGTCCATCACACGTACGGATGCATCCAACGGTCCTAGTCAAGTGACCACCGCCGGCCAGACTTCCAATAATATATATGCACACGAGGCAGTATCACTATCAGTATGCGTCCCAGTGTTCCACTCCCACCCTCCTAGTCCCACTCACTCCCATAGCTCCCAGCTTAGCTCAGCTTAGCTAGCTCTAGCCGTCGGCCGTCGCAGCTGCCATGTCATCCAGGGCGCGGCGGAGCGTCAGGCACTTCCTGGTCGGCGGCGGCGGCCGGTGGCGCCACGTGCCGGTCGTCGACACCGGCTGCGGCTGCCGGCCGCGCCGCCCCAGGCAGCTGCTCATGAGCCTGCCCTCCTTCCTCCGGCCATCCCCGAAGCCCAGGAGCGGCGGCGGCGGCGGCTCCCAGTACTCCTCCTCCTCCTTCTTCCCCAGCTCCGCCTCCACCGCCTCCTTCTCCTCCTCCTCCGCCGCCACATACTCCTGCTCCTCCTCCACCAACAACGGCGGATACTACTCCTCTAACGTCTACAAGCCACCGCAGCCGCAGCCGCCGCCGCCACAGTACAAGGCGGCGAGGCCCTCGCCGCCGGTGGCCAGGAAGAAGCGTAGCAGGGTGAAGAAGAGGTACGAGAAGATGGAGGCGGCGGCGGAGGGGGAGGAGGGCGATGACGTCGGGGTGGCGGTGGAGAAGGAGTCGTCGGACCCGCTCGCCGACTTCCGGGAGAGCATGGTGCAGATGGTGGTGGAGATGGGGCTGTGCGACTGGAACGACCTCCGCTGCATGCTCCGCCGCCTGCTCGCCCTCAACGCGCCGCGCCACCACGCCGCCATCCTCACCGCCTTCGCCGAGGTCTGCGCGCAGCTCACCGCGCCGCCAGCTCCCCCGCCGCCGCCGCCGGTGTACCACCACCACTACCACTACTGACTGGCCGGCGGCGATCCAGCTCGTGCCCTGCTCCGGTGGGCGTAGGTCCCGAGATCCTGGCACCACCTGGCGTACGCACCGCACCGCACTAGCTAGCTTGCTTGGTGAGGTCACCGGGTGGTGATAGGATCTTGAGGGAGAATAAAAGAAATTAGTAGGCTTAAGTAGTTCAGTGTGTGTTTACTGTTTACTTAGCTAGTTAGTAGCTGTTCAGCTTATATTTGTTGGGTTTCTTTGCTTTTTTCTTGAGTTCCTAGCTTGCTTGACTATGAGCATGCATGCAGTGTTTTCAGTGTGGTTGTATTAGCGTGTTTGCGGGGCCCTCCAGTTTTGCATGAAGGCCCCCCTGAAGAAGTTGGTTAAGCTAGTAGAACTAGCTAAGCTAGTTTTTATGACTGAAGATAACTGTTTGTGCGATTAGCTCTGTGAGATGTGTATATCTAGGCTATCATGCTTTGCATGGCATTTTATAGTGGATAATGTTTATATATCTTGTCCTTAAAAATCGTTTCTGTATATGTTATGGTGGCCACCAGCATATGTATGGTGAAAGCTACTAACCCAAATCTCACCAATTTCGTAAAATAAACTAGAATATGCATCTAGGGCCATTTTGTTGGGAACTAATGTCGATACATATTGCTTATTTTTCCTACTTTTTTTTTTCCTTTAAAAACCTTATAAGATGTGCTATATGTTCAAAGTGGCATATTTATTTGGCTGAATTTATTTTTGACTTTTTAAGTCCAATTTTTCCAATTTTTACTTTTTGACTTGTTATGTCCAATTTTCATATAAACTTAAAAAAATAGAAATTTAAAATAAAAATAGTAGAAATAAGAGTCTATGCCAAGTTTAGAAAAGAGAGTTTGTATCGGCCATAACAAAAGCAATATAGAAATTTGGAATAAATATTAGTAGAAATAAGAGTCCATATTAGATTAAAAAGAAGAGTTCATTTCCGCTACAATAAATAAATTACATAAATTTAAAATAAAAAATAATAGTAATAAGCGTTCATATCAATTAAAACAACTGAGATAAATTAATCTAGGCACACAAATGTACGGACACCATGCTCGCTATTTTAAAAACAACGCTACCAATTCAGCTCCACCAAGCAAACTTGATTTGGTTGTATCACAGCACTGAACAACGTGAAGAAATTAAAAAAAATGCACTCTTTAGTTCATTGCTGGAGTAGTACATAAATCTACTTTGTCATCCGTATCCTACCCCTTTTCCTTCTTGGAAGAAACAGAGAGAGAACTTTGGATGCATGCCTTGGCATGCCTTGGTTCTGCATGGGAGTGTGCTTCGACTTTTGAGGAGCTAGCTAGCTTAGTAGTAGTGCATGCCCGAGACCGAGAGCTTTGCTGCCAAAGCATGCAGCATGCTTCTGTCATCCGTGTAGCGTGAGATGATGGCATGGCCGTTTCACCCAAGTCCCCTTTTGAAGCATTGACGTGAGTTTTTGGTGTGTTTGTTTATCTGTATAAAGTTAAATATATATGAGATGATATAAGCTGGATGGAATAGTTCTGTATGATATGATTCAATCAGGATATTTGATTGGTGGAATAGGATTGGACAAGATTTATTTGGTTCTTGCATGGGATAATGTTGGATGGTTCACCTATCACTAAATAACACTTTATGTATTGAGGACATTCAACCTTACACACTACTTTATTTTGGATGGTTCAAATCAGATTTAATTTTGATTTCAACATTCAAACCAAATTTTGCATTCAACATTCAAACCGGATTCAACAATCAAATTGTTTTTTAAATTCAAATATAATTTTAAATCCAAACTAGATTTAATATTTTGTATTTAAATAAAATCCAAACTACAATAAAAAAATTTAAAAATGGATTTTAAATTCAAATATCAATCAGATTTTAAATGCAAGGTTCAAACTAGTTTAAAATTCAAGATTTGATTCAAATTTTAATATTAAAAGTCAAATCAGACTTCAAATTCAAGATAAAAAACACTAAAAAGCTAAGCCTGTTTTTGAAAAAAATTCAAGCCTCCTTTTCAAATTCAATATTCAACTCTGATTTGAAATGCAAAAAATAGAATCAGATTTAAAATTGAAATCATATTTTAAATTCAACCCAAATTCAAAATTCAAATTGATTTTAAATTTGGTATGATACAAAACAAAAAAAATGAACTAATAAGAAGTGGTAGCGTGCGGGAGAATGTTGTCGTCGTTTGGTCTAGTTGAGCGAATGGAGTTGTAGAACATATTGAGAGAATATTTCTGGTTTTTATATCATATCCTATCGTTTAGGATGATATGATATAATTCACTCAACTAAACACATGGTTAGACAAATACTCACCGGATCGATGCAGCGATACTTGGGTGGAGCCGTTGTTCCTGTATACAATGTCCTGTACAAGAGGGGCCGCAGCCATGAGCCAAGGCTGGATTAGCAGCCCAATCAGGGGGTGCATGAGATTAGCGTGCAATTAATTAACCCTTTGAGATCAATCAAATCCAACAGTGTTCCCTTCCCTACCTCGGATGCGCAACGCAAACGTACGTAACGCGTACTGCTCACGCAGTCACGCGAGCGTACGTACGTATGCATGTACGTATATATATCCATCCATCCATCTGCATAAAACCGATATATATATAGACGTACGGTGTCAGTACTGACGAGCATATATACGGGTCTAGCTAGAGACGTAATGGCGACTCCGTACGCGCACGCTTGCTTCACTTCACACGTACGTACAGTACGTACTCATGCTTTGATGATATAAAGTGAGTGGTCAGCGGTGGCCAGTTCGCGTACGTACGTACGTACGTAGCTGGTATCTCGTAGGGTACGTACATGCGTACACACTTTCTTTCTTTGATTATGTCCGTCGTACACAGCAAATTGACCCGCCGTAGATCGATCTCATCTTCAAATTACAAGAAAATACTTGAGTTTTCTAAGACAGAGCGCGCGTGGAGTGAAATTACATCGATGAGATTTGGGTTTGACGCCCTATCCAGTATTTGCCACTCTTAACATGTAGCTTCGCAAAAATGACACTCTACCCTATAACAATGCATAGACACATATGATCCCGCATGTCATACACACGAATGGCATACTTAATAAACTACACATGTTGAGAGTGACAAATAACCAAATTTCTCAAAGAAGGCAGGGCACGCGTCCGAGGAGGATGCTTCTCGCTCACAGCGTGGACACCAGCAATCTATTTATCTATTATATATAACGGCTTTGCTATTTGGTAGGTGCCTGCGGTTTAGCAAAATGCGCAGACGCCTGCCGTTTCTCAACGATGCTACGTACAATGCAGGGGCTATGAGATGCTGCTAGTTAGCAGTTGTACAGATTCATGTTTTTTTATTTAGGTTTCTCTTTTTTGTATCTATTTTATCCGGAGTCCAAATTGCGTAGAAAAAATTTCTTAATTCTTCTAAAATCCTAATCAACCCATTTTAAATATTTTTCTTTTTTTTGATTTTTTGATTTTTTTGATTTTTTTGCTATTTTTTTGATTTAATTAGCACTCAATTAGTGAAAATTTCACTAAATTTCTACTATTTTTCCACATTTTCATTTATTGGAAAAAATGTTTTGTGATAGTGGAATTTTTTGCGCGAGGTCTGATCTATTATAGATTTATTTTGTTTTCCGTTTATTATAGATTATTTTGTTTTTTATTTATTATAAATCTTATTTTGTTTTCTATTTTTCACGTCGAGAGATTTTTTGGTCCTATAATTTACGAAATCGTGCAGGCGCAAAAAAATTCACAAAATTTCTACTGTTTTTCCATATTTTTATTTATTGGAAAAAATATTTTGCGATAGTGGAATTTTTGACAGCGCCTGCAACTTGGGGATTTTGATAGGCGCCTGCACAAAAACGCTTATTGCAAGCGCCTGTCAAATAGTTAGTCCCTATATATAAAGCAGGTAGAAGACGAATTTATCATAAGAGCTAGTGAGCGAATCAAACCATCCATTAAAAGTTATATTAATGGACAAGATTTGTTAAGTTCAAAGATACACCCATGTGAAAGGATATAGGTGCACAATTACTCAGCTCCCGAAAACCCATTTTTTAGAAGGGGAAAAAAATCCAAATAACAGTCGACAAGAAAACTGAATTTGATTCTTTGAATCTGTTAGAATAGTTCGAAGACAAATTTGGTTTTCTAACAGAATCGTTCGAGGCCAAATTCAGTTTTTGACAGAATCGTTCGAGCCTTCGAGGCCAAATTGATCAGATTCAGGCGGCCAGAGCTCGGTTTTCGGTTCAGAATGGAATGTATTAAACCGATCATTGCTACAGCCTATGTACAGCTGCAGCGAGCGCAATGTGTGACACGGATGATCGATTGAGCAGGAAGCACCGTGCGTCCTCGCATCATTGAATCGCTGTCACGTACGTACTCGACTTGCCGTATGTCAATAAACATAGCGTCTGTTTGTCGCCTAAAACCGTGCCTTTCTGGCTCTCGAAAAAGAAGCCGTGCCTTTCTGCGGCACAGGGCATAGGCATTCGCAGCTTGGTTTGTTTGATTTGGTAGATTTTCGAGAAAATCTTCACAAAATTTTAAAAATATTTAAATTAGACTGAAGAAATGATAAAAAATAAATTTTTTTTACTCAACCGAATAAAACCAAATCAAACAGCGAATCAAACGGGTGTCTAGACAACAAAAGCCTTGCATGTATGCGTGCACACGAATACTCGTCTAGTTAACCAAAGTCATCGTTTCGAGATTCTCTCCTATTAGAGCATCCTCAGCAGGGGAGCTAAAGTCCCCTGCATCAACGCCCTAATACAGTTGCTCCCCTACTCCAGCGCCCTGCATAGTCTTGCCATTTAAAAAAAAATCTCCCGCGCAGTGGTGCCTTGGTGATGCCGGCTAGGGACAGGGAGGCTCCTGCTCATGCTCTTACTATGCTCTTACAGGGAGGCTCATGCAACGTACACAGGAGCCGCTAGTGGCGGTGCAGCGGGGAGACGATATGGTGCCGTGTGCCGCGTATGCTCTGGTGGGCGATGGATGGATGCTAGCCGCAAGATCATTTCCAATAGGCCCCCTATCCCTTATTCTAAAACACCGTTTATATAGACATAAATACTCTTAGAGAAGGTATAAAGAAGATGTTGGGAACTTGGGATGCTCTGAGACGGATAAGGCTAGCACAAATGTGTCTATTCGTGTACTGTGTGAGCTCTTCCGATAGAAATATTACGTGTTCAAACTTTTTATTAACTGATTTGGGAAACCTCACATTCAGACACATCTTGTAAACAAATGTATTTTTTTCATCTTTTGCGTCCGGAAAAAAACACACTTGCTACATTGTTCTGAACCAACAATACACCTTTGTAAGGAGATCTAAATATGTTTTTTTTTCAACTTTTGTGTCTGAAGAAAATATCTCCATTGTGCAGGACTGCCAGGACATCAATGGAGTGATGTTTCTCATAGAAACTTTTTGCTAGCATGTGGTATATATGGTCATGAATCAAGGAAATTCAGTTTTTTTTGCAAATGCTTCAAATAACAAAGGCAGTGAATTCATGTTCCTTTTTTTCATGGAACAGTTAAAATCTGCCGATATATAATCATGTCCTTCAGGAACTGCCACAATCGACAATAACCATTTCCCTTGCACTTAGTGATTCATCAACTTCATTGCAAATGGTATGTTCAATGACCATGCATTATTTTTTTTTTCATCAGACATTTTTTCCCAGAGCAAGAATTGCTTCTGTCATGTGCTATCACTCATGAGTAAAATCCATCTGTATGCGTAAATTGCTAGCTACATTCATAAGTAAATGTAATGCATGTAGACAGCAGAAAAATGGGCTTATGTATTCTTATGGCATCTCATATTTTTTATTACAATAGTTTACTGGAACAAGTGCAAACTGTACATATATTAAGCTCTAGTAGTTTTTTTTAATAAGTTTTTTACATGTTGAGCTACGGATTGTAAGGTATTTCTCAGACATTTGGCTCATCCTCTTATTCTTTATTGTCATGCTTATTCTTATGTTAAAAGTATCAATGCAGTTTCTTAATGTACTAAGACCCAATATAACATCAAGCTACAGATGGTTTAGAAGCAAGCACAGTGAGATGCACCACCTCCAAATTTGCAAAAGTAGGATGGCTCATGACCCTTTGTGTTATAGTGTTGGACCTCGTGTGTGGTAGCACTAGACTGTGCACCACACAGTGCTCCCACCTATAGATGTCCAAACGGGCGGCATGGCTTGGGCCCGTTCAGGCACGACACAATTGGAACGAGCCCAGGCACGGCACGAGAAGGATATTATGCCATGCCGTGCCGACCCACGGGCTAACCTCTCGGCCCACCGTGCCGTGCCGGTCAGCCCACAAGCCTGCAGGCACGTCATACCCTTCGAACCACTTCAAATTTTTAGAAAAAAGAGAGCTACTCAGATATCATATCAGAATTTGTAACTTCAAGTGTCAAAACTAAAAGTCTCAAACAGATGATATCACATATGAACTGAACACAAATACACAATAACACTTGACAAATACATAATGACACTCCCGCGCTCGGCGGCCCTGCTCCTCAACGACGCACTCTGGCACTGGCCATGCGACCATAGTACTCCTGCAAAAGAGAAATACCCAAAACAACATCGCAGAGGGAGAAGAAGCATCGGATCTGGAGAAAACACAGAGAGGGAGGGAGGGAGCACTTGCCTGCGTATGCCAGAGCCCGGAGACGCCAGCGACAGGATCGATTTTAGTAACAGAGGCCATGGTGAAAGTAGATCTAGGAACTAGGGTTTCGACTGCGGGAAGGAAGCGAGACAACGGCGAGGGAGATGGCGAGAGCCGGTGACCGGCGAGGAAGAGGAGGGGGACAAGGACAGGGAGAGGAGAGGGCGGCGACTGGTGACGGCGAGAACCGCGCGTCGGTGACGGTGGTGAAAGGGAGAGGGGGAGACGCACGCGAGGCGAGAGATGCGGTGTGAAATGAGTGAGGCGCTAGAGTTTCGACGCCCCCAATGCCGCTTGTATTGGGAGGTGCCTGCCTGCAATGGACCTCATGTTTAAGCGGGTCGTGCCGGGCCAGCACGCCGTGCCACCGTGGCTGCCCAAGCACGGCACGCTGCTTCGTGTCGTGCCGGCCCAGGCCCTCTCCAAGTCGTGCCATGTCATGCATTGGGCTGGGCCAAAACACCAGGCCTTGTGTTGGCCCATTTGGCCCAACCCATCTGGCCATCTATACTCCCGCTCGCTAGCCACGATGCCAGAGGAAAGGGATTGCGGCATTAGCATGCGCGGTGGCAGTTGGGGTGGCACGGGTCCTTACCGACTGGGTATTGGCACCCCAACCCATATCCACGAAACAAAAAACACCTGATAATATACCCATACCCGCTCATGGGTACAAATTTTCTCCGTACTCAAACCCGTTGGGTATTTTTCACTCGACGGTACCCAATGGGTTACCCATACTTGTCATCCAACGCTAAAACCCTAACTCAAACCTTGGTGGATCGAGGAGGAGAGGGGAGCGTACCTAGGAGGCTTCTGACATCGGCTTGAGGTGGCCATGGAGGGGCTTCGGCCTGGGTTGGTAAGATGTGGCACCAACGATGGGAGGCGGTGGAAACGGTGGAGGGGCTTCGGTCAGGGGTGGTAGGAGGCAACGCCAACGACGGGAGGCGGTGGTGGAGGGGCTACAGCATGGGGTGGTAGGAGGCGACACCGACGACGGGAGGCGACGACTTCTAGCGGCGGCGGTGGAGGGGCTTCGTCTGTGAGGGTGCCGCCACCTCCCGCCTAGAATGGATTTGTGTTAGCTAGTTAGGGACGGTAGAGCTGCATGTGATATGTGAGCAACGTTGTGAAATCCTATGAATATACCTCAGTTAGGCAATTGGGCTGTGGTGCTGTGCATGGGAAATTGCTATGGGCTATCGATTAGCCTGATTATGCTACCTGTCAGCTGTCATTTGCTACAGGTACACGGGTAAACGAGTAAGCGAGTATGGGTGGCAGTACAACATATCCATACCCGCAAACCCAATGGGTGAAGATTTTTCCCTATTAACATGCCCATGAGTATGATTATTATAGTAGACATGTACCCTAATAGAGTAAATACCAATCGGGTATCTGGTTTCGGGTACCCATTGCCATCCCTAGTGGCGGCGCTTGTTCTCCCTGGCGATAGCCCTAGAGGAAGGGAGAGAGAGAATGTGGCGGCGAGAGAACGTAGCTTTAAAGTTTAAACTATGAGAAACTTGGTATTTGAAAGGAAGAATTTTTAGAAAAAAAACTCATATTCTCTTTATGACATTACCACACTTGTCATAATCTTTGTTTACAATTTGTTGTTCTTCTCCTATTCTCTTTATAACATTAACACACTTGTCATAATCTTTGTTTACCAATTTGTCGTTCTTTTTATGGTTCTGTTGCAACGCATGGGCTCGCTGCTAGTTATATATAAATAGAGTACAATATAAAGTGATGGTCAAGCAATCAAATCGTATGTAATTTGTAGCCGGGTTAAAGTTTAAGGGTATGTACAATGGTTGTGACAGCATTTGTGTCTTAACTATTGACATGCCACTTATAGATAGCATTAGAGACAATCCATATAGTAGTAGATTTGATCATACACTTTTTTATATACCTTAGTTCACGCAGAAAAATTCTTAATTTTTATATAGAGTCGACTTTTCTGCTAGAGATATCCAAATTTCTATGTATACTATCTTCTGCATGTCATCATCTATTATATGTGACGAGACTTATAAATAATCTAGAGATAATTAGCATATTTCATTACGCACGCTCTAATAGCTTTTTTAATACGAAGGGAGTACCAAACAAACGCGCTAATCACGTCGTACATACGCATGCACATAAATATACGTTACATGCAGCTAGCACATTAAATGCGAACATGCAGCTAGCGCATTAAACGCTCTGCGTAAGCATGTCAACTGGGCCGAAGTAGAGCCGATCACTGGTAATTCATAGATAGTTATGCAAACAATCTATTTTTAATATTATTGAGGTTGTTTGGTTGCCATCTCTGCTCAGCCGGATCAGACCCAGGCAGTCAGGCTCACATTAGCCAGGCCAAGTTTATACGGAAATTGGTTTTTGGTTGTCCCGTATGAATTGAGCCGAGCTAGCAGCAACATGTGTTTGCATGTCTATCTTGTACATGCAACGCTTCATTTTCTTTGGTCCAAGTCTCCACCATCCTCGCCCCAATTTGTCGTCGCCACCTCGAGCCTCCACCATCGTGCTCCTCCACATGTCGAACGCCGTCACCGCGGTCGTCCTCGTGCAGATTTGGCTTCGCCGCAGCCGTCCTCCCCCAGATCTGGCGCCGCCGCGCCGAGTCTTCACCGCTGCTGCCCCGAGTCGCCACCGCTGCACTAGTCCCCACACAGAATGTAGACGTTGTGCTTGTGCCCGCATGGATCCGCGACACCGTGGTCGTCCTCGTGTGGGTTTGGCGCCGCCGCGGTTGTCATTGACGCCGATCCAGTGTCATCACGCTCGACATCACGTGGATCCGACACCACCACCCCTGTCCTGCTTCGATCCGGTGCCCCCTGCTCTCTTGTAGTGCTTCGTTCTAGCACTGCCCATCTCCCTCCCTTGCTTCCACATTGCGTCACTGTGCTAGTTGGTCGTTTCCCTGTAGCCAGGCCATCACAGTTTTTTTTGCATGAGTTGGGTTTGGCTCTGAAGCCTGTGTAGGCATCCAATCATCTGTTTTGTGTACAAGCTCAGCCTAGTCATCCTAGAAGCAGGCAACCAAACAGCCCAATTATGAATCCCATATATGTAAAAAACTAGCTGAGGCTGCGCGCCCCTGGCGCGTCGAGCGAATTGTTGCATGCGAAGCCACGAAGAGAGGAGATCGAATGCGCTCGGCCCACGAAGCGCAGGAAAAGAAAGCCGAAGCCCAACGGAAACAAACGCGTAGCAAGCACAGGACGCGGACGCAGCAGCGAGGAAAAAGCGCGGGCGCGAGGAAAAAGCGCGCGCGAGGGAAAGAAAACGCGGGCGGAGCGACGCGCAGCGTGGAAAAACCGAGCGACAAAAAAACGCCCGAAGCGAAGCGGCGACGCGACGCGCAGCGTATGAAGGAAAATGCGCAGCACGGAGAAGCCAACGAGAATCGAACCCGCGTCTCCCACGCGAAATTCGCACGCGCTAGCCAATCGGCCGAAGCCGCCGCGTGCCTGCAAGCTGTCCGGAGGAAAACCTTTTATACGTTAAATAGAAACCAACGGGCTGGATCTGCTCGGCTCGGACGATCCAACGGCTGCCGCGGCGCCGGCCGACCAGGCGAGCCACGTGTCGAGCGCGGGCGAGGGGGACGGGAGAACTGCGTTATGTATTATTTATAGATATCTATAGATCTTTTTTTAGAGAAATATGCATGGACTATGCAATCTATTATACACAGACTTTTAGTTCTGAGCTACTCTCTCTCTTTTTCGACTTCTCCTCTTCATATATCTCGCTGATTTGATATTAGTGACGATGCTTTAAGCTTATACCAGTAAAAACTCCATTTTCCATTGAAGTTTCAAGGCAGCGCTAGTCCCTGTCTCATGGTCCATTGCTACCGCTACCGCTATAATTAATGTATCAAATCATGCATCAATTGCATAGGATTCCTCTGTCCGAATAGAAACGTAGAGCATCATCCAAATTAATCAAACTAAACTCCTGTACATTAAACTATTTATTGATTATTTACTTTTCGATTTCGCTAACATTTTTCTGAAGTTTTCATAATGTGCTGCGTAGAAGGGTCTCCTATTAATTTGGAGGGGAGCTGGGGGGGGGGGGATTACAGAAAATACCATGCAAATTTCGATCCAATTAACGTTGTTTGGTTGGTTAATCCAAACACTAACCAATAACCATTAGCTAACTGACATCAAGAAAAGAAGACTATTGAAGTCGAACTGTGGAAGATTCTTCTCCGTCGTCGCATCGCTCCATTGTTGCAGTTGCAGGTTGCAGCTAGCTGCTGTCATGGCGATTACAGTACTCTAGTGACACGCCGTCGCTTTCGCCGTCGCCGTCGCCATCACTGGTACGTAGTGCCCGTGCTTGCGCTGCTGCTACTAGTGCTCGCGCTGCTGCTGCTCGACGTTGTGATGGTGGTGGCCGTCGTCGTCGTCGTCGTTGTCGCCGCCGCGGTGGACGGCGGCGAGGCGGTGAGGCCGACGAGCAGGTCGACGAAGACGCCGACGATGAGCGCGTGGTTGTGCTTGGCGTTGACCCGGAGGTACCACACCAGTAGCTCCTCCAGCGCCTCCCAGCTGCGCAGCCCGTGCGCCGTCACCATCTCCTCCATGGACGCCCGGAAGTCCCCGTACGGGTCGTCGGAGTCCACCGCCACCGCCACGCTCTCCTCCGCCAGCGACTTGCCGCCGGGGCACGGATCCAGAAGCTTCTCCTCGGAGTCTTCGGATTCCGCCGCCTTTGCCTCCGCTGCCTCCGGCGGCGGCGGAGTGGCTGCCGGCGAGGAGGGCGCCGCGGCCAGGATGGAGCTGGTGGGCGGCCCCGGGTCGAAGAAGAAGCGGCCGGTGGACGTCTTCCGGCCGAGGCTGCGGATCACCGCCTCCGACCACTCCTCGGACGCCGTCGCCGTGGAGAAGCGGTCCTCGTCGTCCTCCCCCTCGCCGTCGAAGCAGGACTCGTCGGCGGAGTCGAAGAACACCGAGTTGACCGTCTTGTACATCTCGCCGCCGGCGCCGCGCCTGGCGAGAGCGGCGGCCGTCGTGCAAGGCTCGTCGTCGTCGGCGCGGAAGGAGGCGGCCTGCGGGGACCGGCAGGACGGCCACGGCCACGGCGGCGGGGCGGCCGAGCCGGCGGCGGGGGAGTGGGAGTCGTCGGCGAGCCTGGAGAAGATGGAGGTGAGGGCGCCCTTCTTGCCCATCGGACGGGACGAGCAATGCAGCAGCCGGTCGACGAGCTCGAGCTGGAGACAGAGGAGAGGAGAGGAGAGAGGGAGGTAGAGAGAGAAAGTGGTTGAGGAGATGGAAATGAAGAGCAAGCGAGAGGTGTGGGCAAGTGCAATTAAGGAAAGGTGGGGAGGGAGGAAGGGGAAAAACATGGGGATGGGCCCGGTGTTCATGTGGCTGTATTTATGTGCATATTTATGTGGACAGTCACACCCACAAATGGTTTTTTACACTTTCATCATGCAGCCCGAACCGCTGTGCACTGTGTCGAGGAACCACGCCCGAGCCGGGCCGGCCGTGGGCCTGGCACGGCTAAGGGGTGGGACCCACTTGAATAGACCAAGTAAAACCCTGGCGGCGTAAATAAAAGATGTTTGAATCTATTATGTATCCAAGAGAAAGCGATAAAGAATCTTCCTCTCCTACATCTCTATGTTCTCTGTGATTGTTCTTCGTCGTCTACGATCTACGACCGCTTAAGCAACCCTGACTACACCCGTAGCGTGGTTGTCTAACACGTTATCGACGATGAAGCTCGACGAGCGACGCCGAGATCGGTCGCCGATTTAATCGCATCGAATCTTCGTCCTCTCCGTTGGCCTAGTTGGGACCCGTCGATCCGTCCCTGTGACGATTCACGATCCGTCTTTGCCACAAGAAACGAAGAGTCTGGTCGGTTTTCCGCGAATCCGTTTGAATCATTAAAGAATTGTAGGAATCTCGAAGAATCCATCGTATTAAACTGCCGGTCTTTTGGATCGGCGACGAACAAGTGTAAAGAATTGAACAAAGCGCCGTCGCCGCCGCGCCGCTGAAAGAAGGCCGCCGCTTGCCGCTGCGCCACGGCCGCCACGCTGCGTTCTCGAAAGCCGGCGCCGTGCCACCGCAAAGCGGTAGAAACCGCTTCTGCTGCGCCGCCGCTGGCCGCCAGCCTTCGCGCTGCCATATGCTGGCGTCTGCTTGCCGCTGCTGGCGTCTGTGCGTGCCTCGCTAGCGAAGCCGCGACGTCGCCGGCCTCGCCTCACCAGCCGCGCCGCACGCCGCCGTCGCCGCTTCTTTACCAGCGCGTCGCTCCCAGCGCCAGCGCCGCCATCGCCGTCGCCCGCTTCTTTCTTGCCATCATCGCCGCTTGAAACATGCCGCCACACACCCATGCCCCGCCACCATCGCTGCAGTGCCGCTGCCTCGGCGGTACAGAATCCCTAGCGACCCGGTGCCCTCTGTCGCGAGCCACCCTATGGGCCACCTCGACCTAGGCCTCGCCCCATGCAGCCATTGGGTGGGCTCTCTCCCTCGTGGGCATGCGCGCCCCCCATGCAGTGCGTCTCGTGGTTTTGCCTCGCCCCATGGCCGCCACGCCTCCAAAGAAGTGCGCGCCCGTCATGCCCATTGCCCTGCAAGGGCCCTAATTTGCGCCGCCTAGCAGCCAAATGGGAAGAAAAAAAAGAAAAATGAGGAAATTAAAGAAAGAAAAAGAAGGCAATGGGCCAGAATAGAATTAAAGAAAGAAAGGGTTGGCGGGCTGCAAATGAAAGAAAGAAAGGCCTTCGGACCAGAAAAATGAATTATGCATTGCGGAAAAGAATTAAAGAAAAGAAAAAGAAAAGGTTGGGCCGCGGATTTAAGAAAATATGGCCTCTGGCCGAAGAAAATTAGAGAATAAAAGAAAAGAAAAGTAATGGGGGCTTGAATTTTGAATTGCATGTGTTTTCCCGCATTGCAAAATTGCACTTTGCTCCCTGAAATTTATGAAAAGAAGGGCGCGGGCAAGGTCATGAAATATATGAAGAATAGGGGCTACTGGACCGGTTTTCAACGGGCCAGACCGAGAAAGAAAAGAATGGGCCAGGGCAGACCGAAAAATTAGGGAATAAAACCTGTTTGCCCTGTAATCTTATGAATTAAGTCCTTGGTTTTCCTAGAAATTATGAGAAATTTTCTAGGCAATTGTTTTACAGAAAAATCCTTGGCATTTGAAAAACTATAAAGTATTTTCTGAATTTAAAGAATATTCCAGAAAGCCCCCTAAGAATTATGGAAATTGCGCATAGCTTTTCCTAAGTACTGAAAATTCCATTAAGACCCTTGGAATTAGCAGAAATTGAAGAAAGCATATATTAAGGCATGAGAGCATCCTGGGAGTTCTTTTTGACCTCAGTTTTGAATTTGCAAGCTTATTTAGCTGCTGTTAATTACTTTTATGCAATTATCTCTTGAATTTGCTTTTGTAATTATCAGTTTTTGCCTGTTTATTATGTGAATTGGTAATGGCATATAAGTAGAAATATTGAATATACATGAGAATTTATTAATGAAGTCTATCTAGTACCACTCTCTCCATAGATTACTCATAGTAATCTTATGAATGAATTTTGGAATATGAAATTGTCGGGTATCATAATTTATGAATTTAAGAATCTAGCCACTTGTGGCCTGAATTATCTCAATTGGACATAGGACGTGATGATTGTATTTGGTCCCTAGAAACCCAACACTGTCAATCGGTTTAGGTCCCTGCAAGGGAAAGAAACCTACCGATAAACAGAACGAAAGCACCGCACTTCTTTATGCACCACCTCCTTACCAAAATTTTGCATGTATGGTTGAGAGGGAGCACATTGATGCTATATGCTGCACTTTAGAAGTGGCTTATGAAGTTCAAGCGTGCTATCCTATCATAAGTATAGCAGGATTTGGTGCACATAAGATTTACCGACTATAGAATTATGACCGAGTACAACTCAATATGCATAGAATTTATACGATCCCTCTCTATGTGACAAGATCACAAACGAGAGGATTGTACCTCCCACTTTTCACCTCAGTGCAATTAGAGCAGCTACTAGGGGTGAAAAGCCCATTCGTTGGAAGAATGGAATGAAGGGAAATTATAGAAATTGACCTAGAAAAGAAAGTCCATGGTTCAAGTGACATAGAATATAAAAATAAAGTCACATAATGCAAGCCACATGACCACTAGGTCAAGATGTGCTATAAATGTGGCATTTAGGGCATTGGTCAAAGATTCGCCGCAAACAAATTGATGAAATTACGGCTTATTAGACCGAAAGAAACTCAAAGCAGTAGAGGTGTCTCACTGTGGCTAGAAAAGAAACCTCTTGGTAGAATACACTTATGAAGAGACACCTTTGCATCGCCCATTAATCGTATTGAAGCCACAAGAAGTAAATAAAGAAGAGAAGATCTCGACAAATAGAATTGACGCTAAGAGAAAGTGCATAATTGCAGCATTTAATTATGCAAAAGTTGCACTATTAGTTTCTCCCTGTAGATTGTGGTCGCTAATAGACATTTATGAATTTTAAGAATTTGAAGCTCTCGAAGAGCAAACCTTAATTCCCATGTTCATTATGAATTTATCCTTTATTCCAATATATACGCTGAAGTTGCAGTCAATATTTGAATTATATGAATTATGAATATTGCCATTGCCTGATTGCAACTATGAATAGAACTAGTGTAGTGCCCTATGGAGATATGAATTGTTGGTGGTTTAACAACACCAATAGAATTTTAAGAGATGACATGAATTCTGTGAGTATTACATCAGCACTTTAAAGAAGCATTGTTTTACTCAGAATGCACTTGAACTCTCTCAAATTCGAAAGACATCCATCTCGACGGTTTCCGCGTTGAGACCAATGAAGATCGACAAAGAATTGTTATGCATTTTGAAGCATGATGGATGTGTGTAAAGAATATTAGAATTTCTCCTCTCCATTTGAATTTGGGCTATACTACATTAGAATGTATTTAGAAGCTCTAATCTCTTCCATCTGGCATTGTAGAATTGCCATCTCAATTATAGAAAAGATGGGGTGCAATCAACTCGCAAGGACATAGCATTAGTATAAGAATTTTCTGAATCATGAACTGGGCACTCTCCTATTAAAGGTTAAGTCTAGTTTTCTCCTTACCTAGAATGCATCTAGGAGAGGTTCATGTCAGATCAGCCCTTGCCAAGGGCACTTAACGACATTCTAGTGCTCATAATTGCTTTCTTGTGGTAAGGCATGAGTTTATTCCCTACATAAACCATATGTTCGTGAAGCTGATCTCGCAGATCATAAGAATTAAAGAATAAATTATCTGATCATTACTATGAAGTCCAAAATAAGAAGGACAATGCTAACTGATCGATAATCATTGAACTGTATCGAATACCAAAGAAGAGTACTATATATCTCATGTCCGAGCGTCATGGACTAGAGATGTCCGGCCGCACTTGCTGAGTTGTCATATATTGAATAAAGAAATAGAAGCCCGATAAGAAGCCCTCATCTATTAATGCAAGGGACATGTAGTCCCACAACATCCGACTAGTGCAAAGAAAAGAAATTTTTCAAATTTGAATGCAAGTTTTATGTACCTATACCACACTTGCAATGAATTAAAAATGACGGTGGATCATTTCCCGTCATTAGGGGGAGGAATAGAACCCTGAAAAGTAGAATGCTGGGAAAATATGTGGCTAACCTCAAACACCACTAATGCATTTCCGCGCATTAGCCGCACTAGTATGAATTTTAAAGCATTTAAGAAATTAATGAACTGCCTAATCATTTTTGTGATTTGAAGGATGTGATCAAGTCGCATTACTGACAATAATGCACCAGAGAGGATTGAAATATCATAGAAGGTATCCCTCATTCTGTTCCGAGGCCTCAATGAAAAGGACAGAAAATCTGATTACTCGAATCCCAAGTATTCGGGGACGCCTGGAGAAAAACGGATAAGAGTGCTTGCCACAACCAATCACGAAAATGCCCCAAAGGAAATAGAAGGGAGCCGCTTGAGACTGGCGGTGAGCGACACGCTAGCGAGGCACTCCCAGATTTGAATTTACCGGTACAAGAATAAAGAATTAAAGAAGAAGCCGAAAGTCATGCAAACGAGCTGCTGAAGAGCGTGCAGACGAGCATGTGAATGCGCACATCGGCAACCATCTAAAGGTCCTTGCTCCCGCGATTGAGAAATAGCGGTGCAGAGCAAGTGATGGTGCAAGAAGCACAAGTGCACGAAGCACCCCATGAAGAAATGGCCATAAATTCTGTGCACTCCGGGGAAGAATTGAATAGAACCACAGTCAATGTCGACATATATATTTTGTAAAGAAGATTGCCAAAACAATTGAACCTGATTCTGAGCCTGCATCTCTCTTTGAGTATAAGACACGGCTGGACAGGATAGAATGTAAGAAGGCAATCACCGCGGAACTATTCTCTGAACAAAGGAGAAGTGCTTAGGCTTTTCGCCGCACATTCCCTCGTGTATGCCCGGTGGGCCTTTGTTCGAAAGGAGAAATAAAGAAAATGAAGTGGTATGGTACAAAGCAAGGCTGATAGCATAATGTTTGACTCAGCGCCTTTGCGTTGTTTATGAAGAAATTTATTCCCCGGTCATGGGTGGTGTAACCTTTAGATACCCTTATCTCAATGGCAGTATTCAACTGAAAGTTGAGAAAGAAAATGAATTGAATGGATGTTGTAATTGGAAAGAGACTTGGATGGACTTTTATATGAAGATACATGAGTATCATTGTCCTTAACCAATATAGAGCGAATAGAAATCTGTATTATGTAATCCTTTACATTACCATACATATTGAAGAAAAAGAATAAAGTACATACTTGATGTATGAGAAAGAGATGAATGGATTGGCCATTGCAGCTTGGGTTAACACCTTGAGCATATGCCAAATGAATCTCGCTACACCAGTCAACCTACACTTTGATTATGTTGTAAATGTTTGATTTTGAGAAGGTGTATCTACGAAAACCCAATGGTTGGTCGGTCATTTCTTATAAACCTAGACCTGTACAGACCTAGGGATGAGGGGGAGGATGTCCAGAAACATAGAGTTCTCTATCAGAATTTGAATGGCTCATATACCTTGTAAATAGCATACGGCAGTACAATGCATTTGCCGGCTGTACGTTACAGTTGCCGTTAATTTTATCAACTTGGTATAATGCAGAGCACAAGAAGGGCATTTGAAAGAATCAAGGACATCTCCCGATACCTCTAAAGAAAGAGAAATCTTGGAATGAAAGAACCAAGATATGCATATGAATATGTTTCCTATGTGATAAGAATTGGAATTAAGTAGAAATCGTCAATGCAGACTTTTATGTCAATGTCGACAAACCACTCGGAAATCATAGCAATGAATGAAGCCTATTGTGAATATGCATGACTTTGAAGAAGGTCATTCCATATTTTCAGTCATGTGAATTGTACGCTGAATGAACCCCTAATATCAATTATGAAAATAATGCAGCATGTGTCGCACAATTGTAGACTGGATATGTGAAGAGAAATTTATTAAGTATACGAACTCTAAGTAAAGAATCAGTTTTCTGCACATTAAGTCAATTGAGAATGTAGCAGACTTATTTAATAAGTCACTCCTTACATCTACCTTTGAAAGATGTGTGAAAGGAATTGAAATAAGAAGACTTAGAGAAGTGCAGAATTCAGGGGGAGAAACTTCACATATTATGAATTGAAATCTTGAATATGAAGTTTGAGTACCCAACTTGAATGAATGAATGTATGAATACGAAGAAATGTTGGGTGGATCTGTACTCTTTTTCCCTTAAGTGAGTTTTCAATGAAGTTTCTCACGTGAGGTTTTTAACGAGGCAAATCCGGGCGCACATCAAGCGTATGCTATGTACTCTTTCTCCAACATTTTTCCCACTGGGTTTTTGTGGAGTTTTTGAGGCATATGCATCACGCGGTAAGGTCCAAGAGGGAGTGTTGAGGAACCACGCCCGAGCCGGGCCGGCCGTGGGCCTGGCACGGCTAAGGGGTGGGACCCACTTGGATGGACCAGCCGAAACCCTAGCACCCAAGCATAAATAGGAAAGGTTTCAATCTATTATGTATCTAAGAGAAAGGCAATAAAGAATACTTCCTCTCCTACATCTCTGTGTTCCTCTGTGATTGTTCTTCGTCGTCTACGATCTACGCACTGCTAGGCAACCTCGGACTACACCCGGTAGCGTGGTTGTCTAACACACTGCACCAAAATAAACTCGTTACTATCTATTGAAAACCGGTTGTTCAAGTTAATTTTTAAACCGACACAAATAAACAGACAGATGATCGATACCAGAGGAGTTATATATGTTGGTCGTGGCAGAATTCTTAAGACATGTTTTTGACGTTAAAAAAAGTTTAGAAAAGACTGAAACAAAGAGAGTCGTCTGTGTCATATCTAGCTGTAGACTCGCAGAGATAATATTCAAAAACCTTTTTTTATAAAAAATTGATTTAAACAAGAAAAAAACCCTGACCGATCTATCGCTTTACCACTACTGTCTTCCATATTTATTAGCACGACATTTTCCACAAATTACTAGCTATGCATTGTATACGATTTGTACCACCCTGCACATTTATCAGAACAACATTTTGCACGAATTAATTATTAATCATGCATTGTATAGGATTTAAACTCATGATATATTGATATATGTCTCGAGCATTCATAGCACACGTCCTTCAACACAATATGACAATACCATTTTCTGATGATAGTAGGATATGCAAACTTTTTGACGTATGTTTTACAAATCCTTCAACACCTTTTTAGGTATATAAATGACATCAAATCTAAAACTTTTCAACTAAAAATTATATATCACGTCGAATGCTACGATTTTTAAATAAATTTGGCTTCTGTCTGACTTCACATTTGGATAAATCATAAATATTTTATCCTTGTGATGATTATTTAGGCATCGATATTGCTTCAAATGAAAAGGATATCAACTACAAAGCTATATATCTCCCCGAGAGCAATTTCATATAAAGCTTGCTTTGATCCGAACTCATACAAAAAGTTATAAAATTCAAAAGTTTAATAAATTTAAAAAATATACATTTATGCTAGTTCTACCCACAAATCAACACAGATAATGGATTACATGTGCCGATTCATGGTTAGAACCGACATAGTCACATAGATACATCCATACATATATACCGGATCCAGCCTAAAACAGACATAGTTGTATTTGTGTTGGTTCTAATCATAATAAGCAGAACACATAATTTAGATTGAGATTCAAAGATTCAATTTTTTTTATTGGTTTAAGGCTAGAACTGGTTTGAATATATCTGTGTCGGTTCTATTTGTGTTGGTTCTAGTTTAGAAAGTGTTCTGTCCATAGTGTTCTGGCAACAATAAAGATCGGCAAATCTGGACGGTTCATACTTAGCAAAGCTCATAATTCGGTGAATCTTTCTGGAGGCATCAGTGGGTTGCAATTTCTCAGCTGATATATGGGTACAGTTAATTAATCTCATACGTGCATGCATGCATGCATCCGATTACTTCTTAATTAGAAAGGCAATCTACGCCACTGTTACACTGCTGGGTTCGATCGATCCGTAGGTGAGCGCGACAGGGAGAGGGGATGCTGAGCTTCTTTGTTGTGTACATAAGCAACAGTAAAGTGATGGCAACAGATGTACGCATATACTCTTTCTGGTCGAAAAAAAAGAAGTCGCCATTGACTTTTGAAACATGTCTTTGATCATTTGTCTTATTCAAAAAAGTTATATAAATATTATTTATTTTGTTATGATTTGGTTTATTATTAAATGTATTTTAAATATGACTTATATTTTTACATATTTGAACTAAATTTTTGAATAAGACGAATGGTCAAAAACGTTTCCAAAAGTCAACGGCGACTTCTGGCGACTTCTTTTTTGTGACAGGAGGTAGTATATATGAGCTCCATGTGCCCAACCGGCTAGCTAATCTAGCTTAAGCATATATTAAATATACAATAGGGAGTTTCAGCTCCCTCTCGCTGCCACGTGGCAGCCCAACCTCACGGCTCCTCCATGCCCACCATCAACATAGTCTGCGTTGATGGCCACGTCGCCTAAAATCAGGGCCACCCATCGCAGGTCCAGCGGTCCATCGTGATGGGCCTCCACTACGATAAGCCAGACTTGACCTTTTTTCTAAATTTAGATCTCTCTTAGTAGATCGATCTTGAAGCCATGTGGTCGTCTCCACAGCTCCACGTACCTTGGCCCTCTCTAATGCATTTTTCCAAAGGAAAAATAGAATTAACCGTTTGAAACCTTGAATTCCTATGCCTCATCTCTTCTTCTTCCCCACCTTGAGTCAAAATGACAAATTCTAAAGGTGAAATCATTTAGAGTGTCAAAATAATAATTTTTTTCATTAACAATTAACACTGCTGGGCTTAACATGAAAGTGCACGTGATGATAGCATATACAAGGAAGATCATCACACACACACATATACGTCGCCCCAATGATCGGTAACTATAAGATTTGCCGCTCACATCGATCAATGACAAATCCTAAATTATTACTCCTATATAAAATTAAACACTGCAATAAGGATTCACGCGGGAAAGCTGACTGAGATATCGTTGGTCATGCGGTTCCCATGCATGGAATTCAGGCATGCCACTAACGTTTTTCTTTGATTTGTTTCGCAGGTACACGAAGGTACGATACGTATGTACGTACACTGGCCATATATACGAATATAGTATGATAGACTTGCCTATGGGTAGCCCGATCCGACGTATCCGATCCAATCCGAAAAAACCTAACCAACTAGTACACTGGATCGAGTTGAGACTCAATTTGAAACTTGATTGTCGAGGGATCCGAAAAAAATTGCAAAATCAACCAAAAATTGCAAAATCAACCGTGTGAGTTTGGGGTTTTTGTGTCGAGTTTTGGGTTGGGTTTTGGGGTTTTGAGTCAGGGTGGGCTCGGACCGGTTGATTTTTTATCAGGTTTTGAAAAACCCAACCCAAACCCATTCGAACCCGACAAATGATCAGGTTTATAACATGATACATGCATGGCATGCGACGAGTACTAAAAGAGAGGATTTCCTGCACGTACACTACTCCGAGCAAAAGTTTCAAGGAAACCTGATCTATTGAATACTGTGCACAAAGATTTATGATATTGCATCGTCCATGCATGAGTACATCACTGCCGCGGTGCCGCTATACTTGATTCCTTTTTTTTTTTTGTTTATATCATGTACTCTTCGTTAGGGGTGGATTCGATCCGATCTTGACCGAGCCAAGTGAGGTCGAGGTCGAGCTCGGTTGGGGTCCGAGCTTGATGCCAGGCTTGAGATCGAGCTCGCGAGCATGGTGGTGGGGTTGAGATCGAGCTCGCGAGCTTGATTCGAGCTTTCGAGCTTGGAGTCAGGTGCTTAGGGCCGAAGGGGATGTGGCCGCCTGCGTTGCTGGGCTTGGGGAGGAGCCGAGGATGCTGTCGCCGGTGTGGCCACCATCGAAGGCACTAGGGTGGAAGAAAGACGTGGGCTGTGGGTTCGCCTATGACCGCAGATTATTTGGGCTGTGGGCCACTTTGCTAGCCGGTGGAGTCATATCCGAGGGTGAAATTAGGTATATGTGTTGATGTATCGAGCTCAACCGAGTAGCTTGAAACGATCTCGAGCTTGGACCTATGCTCGAATTCAGCTCGATTTACACTCGAGCCCGATCCGATTTCGATCCAAACTCGAACCGATTCCGAATAGCTCGTTGAGCCCGATCTTTTGGTCCACCCCTACTCTCCGTAGGTTCGTTTCTTTGAAAAAAATATTCCAGCTTTCAAAGCAAATTTTCCCGAAAACTCCATAGCTTTTCGTCAGAAAAAAAAAAAGAAAGATCATATATGAATCGACCAATGTCACCGTTTCTTAAATATAGGTACCGAAACATGAAGTTTTGGGATCATACCGATCGATCATATATATGCCTGAAAACCTTGATATATATTTGATAATATGCATGTGTCCCCCAGACATCCTACAAGGTACTGCTAACTTGTGCCGTTGGCACGTGATCACATGGATCACAGTTGAGTAGTTGACTATATATAGCCAGCTAGTTAGCTGTGTACGTAGCATATACTATTTGAGTATGAGAATGGTACGAAGTTTCATCTGGCGATCGACGACGAACATTTTTTTTCTTTCTGAAGTGAGAAACGAATTTGTACAGTGACGTCGTCTTTAAACAATTATTCGAAACTAAAAGGATTTTTTTTTAGAAAAAAGTCTAATTAACCCCTCCGCCACTAGTACAGAAATGCACTTTTGAGGCGTTTTTTTTTAATCATTTAAGACGGTTTTGAAATGACTTATATGACTGGTGTCGCAAAAGAGATCATTCATATGAGACGTTTTTGATATGTTTATACGACGTTTTTTTTGTACAACCATCTTATATATCCTACTATGTAAGACATTTTCGTGCCTATAACCGTCTCTTATAGTGCTTTATAAGAGACGCTTTGTATGTAACCATCTTATATATTCTACCGTATAAGTCACTTGTATACCTTTAACCGCCTCTTATAGTGTTTAATAAGCGACGCTTAGTGTGTAACCATCTTATATGACATACTGTATAAGACACTTTCATACGTATAAACCATCTCACATGTATTACCATAGAAGACACTTAATTCCAAGACTATGAACCATATGACTATGAACCACATCATATATTATGCACAGGATGACTAAATAATACTTCTGTCGACGGTTGGGATATTGACCCAAGTCGCTAAGGTTCTTTAGAAGTGAGATAGGAGATACGCCGAACAACCACGAACAGCAACGAACAGGAGACAGGGGTTTTTATCCTGGTTCAGGCCTCTCGGGAGAGATAATAACCCTACGTCCAGCCTTTCTTTATATCAAAGAGGATTACAAGATGGAGGCTCGGCGAGATGAACAAGTCTCGGCGAGTAGTATGCGACAATACAATGATGCTTCGCCCTCTACACGTCGTAGGGGCTCTGTTTATATAGTACGGAGCAAACCGATCTACCGAGAAACATCGGGCCGGGCTAACTACGAGATCGTAACGAACTCATACATGCCAAATATGACCTACGGTAGATAAGGTAATCTCCTAATCTTGGGGATCACGACTCCTGATCCAATCCGGGAAACCAACATCCGGGTCTTCACGTAGCCGTGCAGGACTCTTGTTCGAGACGGACTCAAACACGATTTCTTGGCCACTACGCACCACGCCAGCCAGGAAGCTGTTCGGCAGGATGCATATGGGCCAGATAGAACCTTCCAGGGAGCTGGGCCCTGGTAGGCAGTTTGATCGGGCCGTCAGGGAGTGGGCCATGGCAATGGGCCGTAATTTAATCCCCGACAGCTAGCCTCCGAGACTCAAGTGGAAGGACTCACTAGAGTGGGGCCTTCCTCTTGAGACTCTAAGTCACGAAGAGGGTATTTTTCCTGCTACATAGACGTGCAACAGGCGACCAAACAGGTTATGATTCAATCGAACAATACTTGTTCGGGACCGAACAAACCCGCCGGCGCCGAGCAACTCTGTCGCGTCGAACAGGGAACGACATCTGTCCGGCGAGTACCCGACCCTCGATCGTAAATCGGAAGAAGTGAGGTGAATCATCTCCTCGAGGCTGAACGTCATCAAGGAGGGATTGGATTCTTAGTAGTGAAGAGCGTACCACCGCATCCGGTAAGATCAGATCTTCCGGGAGAATGATCATAGCAAGTCGCGAGACGGACTCGTGCTGCTGCATCCAGGCATTCAGATGCCTAGGAGAAGTTAGGGGAACCACCTCTCGGACTAGAGCTTGCCCGAGGAAACAGAGATTGCGCTCTCGAGTGAATGTCGCGCTCAGGAGCTAAGGTGATGTGCCTCCAGACGTAGATCGTGTGCTAGGAGCAGACAATGCATACGAATGAGAAAGGTGACCCAGTCCCAGAGCGTAGAGCTCGCCAAAGGAACCAAGTAAGGAGATCTAGTCCCCGAGCACGGAGCTCGTTAAAGGAACCGAAGTGCGACCAGCGAAGCGTGCGGTAGGAGCCCGTGCTCCGGCGAAGAGCTGCCGGTCGCGAGGTGATCCAGCTCCGAGCACGGAGCTCGTCGCGGGACGGATCTGGCGCTCGGCGAAGAACGCCGGTCGCGAGGTGAATCACAACCCGATGCGATCGAGCCGCAAGAGAACGTGTGAAATCAACGCTTTACCCATGACGTATTCCTTACAACAGTGATAGCGTTGTCTTGGCAAGTGCAGAACCGACGCTTGGAGTGCCCGCTACGATGAGAATCGGCTTACGATGGGCTTGTCCGTTGCGATGAGAATCGGCTTACGGTGGGCAGGACTCCGTTGGTGGCGCACTACCTTGACTTAGCCGAATGTGAAGGTCGGTCGGGCAAAGACGAAAATCATCTGCGGTGAAGTGAATCGGTTCCGGGCATGCGCGGGCGTGCTCGAGAAGAGAGGATGCGACATCGGCTTTGGTGGGAAGCACGGAACCTCGCCGCGACCATCACGGTCGACGTTCCCGTTCTGTATTTCCTACAAAAGACAAACAAGAAACGAGCGACAAGGGAAAAGAGAGCAAGAAAAGGCTCCAAGAAGAGCAAAGCGAGTTTTAGAAAACACGCAAAGACGACCTACCGCACAAAACATAATTTTTTCCGCACGTCCCTTGATAGCGTTAGTATCACCTCGGCGAATCGCGAACCGACGCTAGGAGTGCCCATTGCGATGAGAACCGCTACGGTGGGCGGACTCCGTTGGTGGTGCATTGCCGGATTACCGTGCCGGAAGGGCGTGGCATGGATAAAAAGACGTGTGCGGGCAAGTGCAGCCCAGCGTGGCTAAGACCGCTAACCGGTAAAGCGATCGGGACCTTAGCCGCGAGCAAAAGCGTCGCAGGCGAAATCTTATCCGGGCATGGACCCGTGCGGCGTTAGTGTCGCCTCGGCGAGTGCGGAACCAGCGCCGGAGTGCCGTTGGGATGAGAATCGACTACGGTGGGCATGCCCGTTCGCGACGAGAATCGACTACGGTGGGCGAAACTCCTCGGTGGTGCACCGCCGGTTAACGAGCCATATAGGTCGTCGCCAGATAAAAGACATGCTCAGACGCGGGAGCGCTACGGGCGAAGACCAACGAGGTTTTGGAAAACCAACGCTAAGGAAAGGAACGAAAAACTGAAAACGTATCAGGGGTTGCGAAATTCAGCTCAAGCCCCAACAGACCGAGGAGAGGCGGTCCTCGAGGAGCTGGCCGAGCGACTCAAGACCGCCGAAAGCGCTGAATCAGAAAGCGAGAGTCGACCGAGCGGCTTTTCACGCCAAAAAGAGCACAAAAGACAAGGACGAACAGAAACCAAGAGCAAAGGCGAACAGCGCTAGAAAGTTTTAAGAAAAACCGTTAGAACGCTTAGCCTAACTCCCCCGTTGTGCGGTTGCCGAGGACTGAGTTTGCAAACTCGAGCAGTGCACAAGAGAAAGAGCGGCGCCCTAGCCCCGATGCAGACGAAGCATGAAGACCTGAACTTGCGACTTCAAGCACGTACGTAGAGAGTTAGAGTGACACCCGTATCCTGATTGACTCGTTCCAGAAACTGCTCATTAACGTAAGTTAGACGATTCCGAAGGTAACCGAACAAGGAAAGTGCCTCTGCAGCGGAGGGCTTACGAGAGCAGGCTTTGCCAAGTGGTTGTGCCGTGAGCGGTAAGTGCCTCTGCCGCGGAGGGCTTACGAGAGCAGGCTTAGCCGCGAGGCTGGATGCCGTGTTACGCAACTCTGAGTTTAGGAACTTGTTGAAACAAGATACGGGCAGGGAAAACCCTTAAAATTGCGGAGCCAAGAGTTCGCAAGACCGGGCAGCCATCAAGTGTTACCAGAGAGAAAGAGTAGTCTGAGAAGACGAGTGGTGAGAAGGGCGCGAGGGCGCGAGCATTCACCGCTCAATGGGTTGAACTTTACATGGCGGCCGAGAGACTTGGACGAACTAAGGCGCGAAATTTGAGAAAAAGCGAAGCTAGGAAGCGAAGGACCTACACGAGGAACTTACGGCGGTCGATGTTCCAAGTCTTTGGTCGACTCTCTCCGACATCCACCGTCGGTGAATGACCCGGGATCCGGAAGGAGTTTGATCCGATCCCTAGCACGGAGCTCACCGCGGGGACAGACCAGCGCCCGGCAAAGAGCTGCCCGGCGAAGTTGATCCAGCCCGAGCACGGAGCTCGTCGCGGGACAGACGCGCTCCGGGCGAAGAGCTGCCGGCGAAGAGATCCAAACCGAGCACGGAGCTGGGAACCAGATCTGGAAGGTGATCAAGATCGAAGGGATCGATCCGATCTGACAGGGGAAGAGACATCCTGCCCTTCTGAGTCGTAGTCCTCAGGGAGAATCTCCTGGTCGCTGATAGAGTTCGACATGCTCGATCTGTGTATCCCCACGGACGGCGCCAACTGTCGATGGTTGGGATATTGACCCAAGTCGCTAAGGTTCTTTAGAAGTGAGATAGGAGATACGCCGAACAACCACGAACAAAGAACGAGCAGAGATGGGGGTTTTATCTGGTTCGAGCCTCTCGGGAGAGATAATAGCCCTACGTCCAGCCTTTCTTTATATCAAAGAGGATTACAAGATGGAGGCTCGGCGAGATGAACAAGTCTCGGCGAGTAGTATGCGACAATACAATGATGCTTCGCCCTCTACACGTCGTAGGGGCTCTGTTTATATAGTACGGAGCAAACCGATCTACCGAGAAACATCGGGCCGGGCTAACTACGAGATCGTAACGAACTCATACATGCCAAATATGACCTACGGTAGATAAGGTAATCTCCTAATCTTGGGGATCACGACTCCTGATCCAATCCGGGAAACCAACATCCGGGTCTTCACGTAGCCGTGCAGGACTCTTGTTCGAGACGGACTCAAACACGATTTCTTGGCCACTACGCACCACGCCAGCCAGGAAGCTGTTCGGCAGGATGCATATGGGCCAGATAGAACCTTCCAGGGAGCTGGGCCCTGGTAGGCTGTTTGATCGGGCCGTCAGGGAGTGGGCCATGACAATGGGCCGTAATTTAATCCCCGACAACTTCATTTAGTTATAAAAAAATTATCTTATATACAAACAAGCAGCATTGCTTCTTGATAAGCATAATAGTAACACATAAAGGTATAAATGTAAATTTAATACAATATAGTGACGCCAAAAGACAACACATATACACGGACTGATAGACAACATGATTTTTCTTAGTGATAGCAAGATCGTCCATCCATCCAGCCCAACAACGACCTTTGGAATACCCACATGTTTTCAAATTGTATTCTTGAGCAATGTTGACATGGCTGCAAGTTTAATAAAAAAATAAAGTCAGGAAAACATGCATATAAATATATACACATTGCATATCGTAAAATCTTTCATGTACATATAATGATCAAAACCATTATTATATCATCATTGTATGGGTGGAAAATCTACCGGATGCTACCAGCAATTAAAGGCAAAACTCACTTTTAGTATGCGCAAAATCCATTAGATGTTAGGACCAACTAAAGTAAATAGCCACACGCTGCTTGATAAACATGTAGCCGTAGTGTTGTCTTCAGCCTGGAACATGAGGATTGAAGCAACAGTACAATCAGTGTCAAATATTCACTAATCCTCATATTCACTAATTCTAAAAAAATAGTGCACTGAGCATGGAAACAACACCACGTGACAATGCAAAGTGTGGATCACTTTTAGCAATATAGGTGAAACACACAAATTGGGAGAAACTTAGAATAAAAAGACTTACAATCTTCTACCCAAATTATGTGACTTTAAACAAAACTTGGTCCTATCTATATTTTATTCTAACTAGTAAAGAATAAGAAGCACCAGAAGAATACAGTCAGAAATGATCTCAATTTTATATTGCATAATTAGTTTTTAATTGGTTGAGCATTTGTTCTTCAAGCTAGTACCAAACCCAAGTTATTACCATGTATGAACTTCTCGGTTAACGACAAGTTGTGACAGGAACAAATTAATAGCAGTGGTGAACTCCACATCAAAGTGCAAAAAAGAAATAGATGATGAAAATAAAAAAGAACACGCCATGGAAATATACGTCCAGCAGTAACTTTCTACATGAAGATAGTTTCTGGGGCGTATCTAGTTTTATCAATATTGTATTCACGCACAAGAGAACCAATCATGGTGTTTCATCGTAGCAATGTTCCAGATACAGCAGGTTTAACCAGCAGTAAAAAATCATACAAACGTTATGAACACTAAGATGAACTCCTCTAACTTCAGAGATTCAGATTGTTATGGTTCAGCATGTAGAAGAATGCCAAGTGGCTGAAGATATTATCAGAAGATTGGAATCTGAAGCAGAAATCTCAGCCCGTAACATCAACCGGTTAGAAACATGGGTGGCAAAATCAAGGTTCCATGACTCAAGTTTGAATCAGTTTATCTCAAAGGTATAATCACATACTCAGTCTTGGTAGTCCCTAGTGAATTTACATTATCACATACGCCATCAATATTCATCATGCAGAAAGGAACTAAATACGACAGGGTCTCCTCTGAGCATTGCTTTTAGTGAACGGTGATCATTAATATAACATAGCACATGTTTCATATATCAAATAGTTAGGTTAAGGAAGAAACAAAGTTTGGTCAGATAGAGATAAAATGCTATAAAAACTATTGTATGATCACACCTATCAAAAAAGAGCTTTATGTGTGCAATACGTACCAAGCAAGCTCTAGTTGTATATAGCCCCATGAACTCTACAAGACCCACCAATGTCGACCACGTCCATCATGAAGAACTCGAGGAGGCGCTCTTGCACGTCTGCTATATCCTCGGGCAGAAAAGGACTAGTGGCGAACCCAATGCGACCCTTAGAAAAGTCAAGTCAAGTAAAATTTACAAATACCATTAAACGTCCATACATATGAAAAAATTATGAGCAAATTAGAACATACTTGAGGATATCGATTAGGCATCAGACTAAGCTGCTCTGTGAATGAGAGCATATGGCGCATGACGTATTGACCACAAAGATTTTCACCAAATTGCTGAGTATGTGCCTGAAAATAATGAGTAATCAGCAAAAGCATCCAAATGAAAAATTGTTCTATTTAGAACGTAATGTTATTTGAAAATTACATTGAAGCTCTTCCACGAAACAACACCACCAAGAGCATCATTGTGGCGTCCTTTGCGCTCAACGTAAGTCAAGAAAGCACTATAAAATGAAAGAACGTTTCAATGCAATGAATCAAATGTAAGAAAAATATTTTCGAGGGGTGAATTATTGAGTAGAAATAGAAAACCTATCGAACAATGGCATGAGACTGTAGTTGTTTCCCAAGGGGTTGGCCATGGAGTCGATAGTGTAAACTGTGTTTCACTTTGGAAATATAGCCAATAGGACCCAATGGTTGCTGGAGTGCAAAAAATGGCATATCAACAAACTTAAAACTTTATATAGAGAGATTTTTGTAGTGCAGAAGCTAACCATTCATCGCAAATAGCAAATATGCACTCCTTATCTTGTTGATCAAGAAGTGTTTGGACAATGTATGATACAACGACAGTGGCCTCCTCATCAATCCTCCGTTTGATCACCATCTCAGGGTCTAAAAAGCCAACTAGGGATCTATATTTTTCTTGCTGCCTCATATAGCTATAAAAAAATAGTTAGCTCAACACAAATAAAAATGTTGAATGTAATTTATACGAAATGTAACATGTTTCACTCACAGGATCCAACTCCGATGCAAGGATATGAAAATATTTTGATCATTGTAGAGATTGAAAACTTCCATGAAGTCAACCAGAAAAACCCCAGGCTTATTATGATGGAAGTCATGCTCATTGTATTGTACCATGAAGTGTGTTGCTTGCTGCCTTCTAGATGTTCTAGTCGTCGACATGGCCATGTACCACTTGTGAAAACTCTGGCTGTAATGGCCCATTTTCTTAAGATCTATGGTATCTTTGAAAGGTTGTCCTACAACAAACTTCCTACAAGGTGTAGGTGAAGGCAATCGTCGACATGGAGGTCCCCAGAGGGGGTCCAGATTGTCATCATCATCATCTATAGTTTTGCACTTTTTTGATGATCTATGCTTCTTCTCGCTCTTGTGTTTCTTATCCCTATGCTTAATCTTTTTTTTATCATTGGAGCCATTGGGTGGCATATCCTCATGATTGGTATCCATAATTGCAGGAGAAGCATTCAAAGACTGTTGGCTATCCATAATTGCAGGAGAAGCATTCAAAGACTGTTGAGGTGTAAGCACCTTTGGATCCTACGACAAAGTCACAAAATGGAGTTTGTATTAAGAATCTTCAAAAAAATTAATAATAAAAAGATTTAATACTTCAAAGCTTGCAAATTGTACCTCGCTGAGTTGGATGCTTGACATGGGCCACAACACAAAAAATTCTTCACGGAACCAAGAGTATATCTGTCATCACCTTCAATTGGTATTGGGAGGCGATAATCCATGCAATTATCATAGACAAAGTCAACTTGCACCCTTGTGTAACCGTGCGGTCGCTCGACTCCATGGACAGTTTGCACATCTTTGGGGGGAGAAGCCTGACCTCTAGCTAGCTCAACACATTGCGTGCCTAGAGTCACCACTAGCTTGCATTTAGTTACCTCCTGGAATGTTAACCATGTTAGCAAGCAAGATAGACCTAAAACCAATTTAGTATCACATTAAAGAATAAAACTATACACTATGCATTAAGCAATAAACAAAAAAATATAACACTAAAGGTAGTGCAAATTCTAATTCAATATGAACATATGATGTTTTCGAAAAATTACTTGTATTGATTCAACCGGGTATTGCGATGCCATAGAGTCCAATTGATGTGGTGTTGATGACGAGCACTTATCTACACCATCCAGTTGTCTCTGCATTTCCTCCATTTGCTTCTCCATTTGGTCGAACTTGACCATGTACTCCATCTCCAGCCTACTTACGACATCTTTAGTGGAACGACGAGTCTTCTTATGGGCGACTCCATCTTGAGAAAGACCCATCCCTAGTCCTACGTATGAACTCACGCCTGTCGTCCTCCCTGGGTGATTACTCCCTATAGCTGTAGAAAGTATGTCCATACCCTGTTTCGGCGTGAAGCTACCCGCAACAGACTTTGAATTTAGATCCACCTGCAAATAATTAGTTATATATGTCAATATAAATGAATTGCATACTAAAATAATATCGAGTAGTTAAAGAGTTACAAGAATCAGTAAATACAATTTTTGTGACATCCTAATAAATATTAGAATGTCCCAAGTTTCTTTTAAAAGAAAAAGACAAGAATTTAAGTTGAGTTATTAAGATTCTTATATGAAAAGCCCTAAATTTTCAAACAATTATTTACATATAAGAATTTATCTTACTAATTATTTTCATTTCAATTTACAAAATTACAAATTTACATACAAAAGCTCACTCCTCGCTTTTATTCGTTCCTCGGTCGTAACCCTGACTTTGTCTTTCAATTGAAACCTAGCTCGACCGAAACCCTGATCTACTAATCGAGCTAACCTATGTCTCTCTCTCTGTCGGTCGAGTCGACCAAGTCCCTAAACCCTGATCGACATTCCTTGTAAACTGGGCCGACCAAACATAAATCCTCTCGGTCGAGCCAAAACCCTGGTCGAGTCTCCTTTGAAAACTTCCTCTCTCAGTTGAAATCCTAGCTCGACTCTCGGCCGAAACCCTAAAATCCCCTGGTTGAGCCGATCGTCTATTCCCTTCCTTGACCAAAACCCTAATTCGTCTTGTGGAGCGATCCATCGTCTCTTGACCAAACCCTAAGCGACCGACGTCCTCCAAGACCCTAATTCCACCCGACTTCCCTTGAAAACTCTTTCGACCTGGATCTTTAACTCCAATCGACCTATGTCATAACCCTTGCCGGTCGAATGTCCGCTCCTCTCGACCAACAAACCCGGAAACCCTAATCTTCCTCGGCCATGTCCAAACTTGTGTTTCAATTAAAACCCTAGCATCCTCCAAGTCAGATTCATCTCCCCTCCTCTCCTCGACTTAAACCCGAATCAATCAACCTCTCCCCGTAGCTTGGCCGAGCCTTGCCCTTTGTCGGCTGACCATCGTCTAACAACCTGAAACCCTATTTTCAACTAATCTCCATCGAAACCCCAGTGGGTCAATTGTCGTTTCACTCGTAGAGACCATCCATGGTCGAACCTCTTTCCTTGCACCTAAGTCAGTCGCAAGCAAACCACTCCTTCATCTTTCCACTACCTTTTTCCCTTTTCTCCATCGATCGAACCTAAACCCAATCGACCTCCTTTGTATCATAGGCCAGTCAGATTCTCTTTCTCTCTCAGCCGAGCTATACCTCGCCGGCCTCTCTATCTAAACCAACAATAATCTCATTACATCGACCCTCGTCACATCGACCCGGACTCCCACTCAGTTGACTCTCCTCTCTCTCAATCCGATCCCTGGCTCCACTCCCGTACGTTGTAACCCGAACCCGACTGACCCTCCCTTACAACCCTGGCCGTCTGAACATCTATCTTTCTCTATCGTGACGACGTCTCTTGAAACACTTCACTAACTCTCACTTGCCGAGCCAGTCGTCCATCTATGTTCGATTGGACTCATGACCGATCCAAACCCCTTCCCCTTCCTTTTCCGATTTGGTGTCCAAGAACCAAACTAGGCTTAACTCCAGTATCGGAATCGTTGACGACTCCTTAAGCCGTCCCCGACCCTAATCCGGTCTAAACCTAACCCGATCCCAGACACCAATGGAGACTGATTATGGGCCCAAATCCTGGGCCGTATTTCCTTAGTCTCCCTGCCAAATTGTCCCCAACCATCTCCACCATATAAACCCAGCAAAACCCTAGCAATTCTCCCAATCTCCCCAAACCCATCCACAGCCGCCGCCCTTGGCATGCTCCCTCACCAAGCCGTCGTCGCCCGCTGCCCGTGGAGGTGCGGCCGCCGCCATGCTCCCATGGAGTTCTGCGCCCTGTTCCATGGAGTCACCCCACCGATGCCGCCCTCGCCTCCCCTGGGCCGTCCAGCACCGCCACGCCGTCTGTGCCGCCAGAGGTCGAAAGATCGCCGCCGCCTCTGCCAGTCTTGCCGCTGCCGTGCCATCCACGCCCATGGGCGCCGCCCGCCCTGCGCCCCAGCCGTCTTGCGTCCGCCAGATGCCGCCGCCCAGTGCCGCACCGGTCGGATGCCGCCATGCCGCCCCATCTCGCTGCCGTCGCCGCCTTGCACAGCAGCGCCGATCTTTGACGTCGTGCGTCGCCGCGCCGCCCAGCCCGATAATCGCCGCCGCCGTGGTCGCGCCCTGCACCCAGTGCCGCCTTGTGTGCTGCCCCTTGCGGAGCCGCCCTAGCCGCCGCCACCACCCCTGCCTGCCTCACTGCCGCGCCGCCGCCTGCCGCGCGCCGCGCCGCCGCCTCGCCGCCGCGGTGCCAAGCCGCCGCCAGAAGCTGCCGCCAAGCCGCCGCCGCCCACCGAAACGCCGCCGAACGCCCATCTCTTCCGCCATGGCCGCCGCCTCCTCTCTCTCTCTCTCTCTCTCTCTCTCTCTCTCTCTGTTGATGCACGGGAGTGAGGGGATTGAGGCAGGGGAATCCCCTTTTGACCATGCTGACCGGGCTGAGAGCCTAGCCTTTTACTATTCATGTGAACAGTACTATTTCTCCAATTTCTATCTGCTAAACCGAAGGTTCAGTTCAATCCAAACCAATTTTTCTAGCCTCCTACTAATTTGTTCTACCCACAGTAATTATTTTGTATTCTTCCAAATTTCCCTTTCAGCAACCTCTGCGCGTGCGCCTCGTTTTGCGTGACGTCGTCGCCGACTTCACCAAGCGTGCGTTTACCGACGCCATCAAAGAGAAAAATATTCCGGAGTGAGTTTGCTAAAATTCGATGCATGATTGAAAGATCGAGGCATCATCGGCCATAATTTGTTCAATATTTTTACTAAAATATATTGTCTTTGTTTATTTGTTTGCATCTCGTTTTACGAGTAGATCGTCCGTGTTTACGCTGTTCGGGAAGGATTCCAGGAGTCGTTCGAAGGAGGATCCGAAGACCCGGAGTGCTACCAAGGCAAGATAGCTGCATCTTGCTCTCCCTAGTTTGCAAAACTCACCCGTTTATTGTTTTTATCTATTTTCTCATGCATAAATTGATGGGAAGGGTAGAAACCTATTATATTCACACTGCGTCATTGACCCTGTGAATTAGCCATTTATTGCTGCCTTATTTATTTTCCTAGCCTATCCTTGTGCATAGTTGCTAGTGCTCGTGGGTTGGTAGTTGATTAGGTTCACCATTTAATTACTTCTGTGACTTGGTATGATTGGAGGTACTGAGTTACTTTAATAACCTAATCAACTAAAACATACGTGGCGTGTGTTGACTAAAGGTGGCATAGTCGGGTGGATTTGTGGAATGTGGATTGTTGGAGGTAGTCACCTTGGTCTAAGGACTTTGGGCGTGTGCTTATCCGGCCAAACCATACAAGCGCAACCATAAGTGCTAGCGTCAGCATGTACCGGAGCATGTGCTAGTCCTGGCTTAGTAGTTAGGGAAGACTGTTAACACACTTTACTTTCAAAAGATCGGGCTGCGGTCCGTTGGCTCAAGAGGGGGCCCGAGTGCTAAACCTTAGAGGGGGTACCGGTGTTAACAGAGAGAACTAATGAATCGCCTTGTATTGTTACTTGGTCTGGGCTCCTAAGGAAGAGCTAAGACACAAAAGTTTCACTCGGCTTATGGGTAAAGTGTGCTACACTCTGCAGAGTTAAAACTATCATGATAGCCGTTCCCACGGTTATGGGAGGGGAGGAAGGTCGTACATGGTAGTCTCATGTGTTTAATAATAACCTGATGGGTTGGTTTTGGTTTTGAGTATTCGAGGCTTGTCCAGTTTTGCAGAGGGGCTTTCGAAGCCGAGCTCTGTTTGTTACCTTGGGAATCTATTCATCGTATAATTATTCAACAAATGATTTTACAACACTTTAAATAATTTGACTAGTGTAGGTCTTTATGCAAAATAGCCACCCTGTTGTTGTTATTATCCTTGCATCATTTATAAGGACTCTTGCTGGGTAGCCGTGTACTCATTATACAAAACCACGGATAAATTTGTATTCAGGAGAAGGATTAGGTTCGGTCTATCTTCAGGATCAGGAGGATCTTGTCCCGGACTTCAATGAGGATTAGCTGACGCTCAAGGGTCGGATTGGAGCATCATCATACTATTTCCGCTGCATAATTGGGTTTCCGCACTCTGATATACCATTGACAATATTATGTCATCTTTAATTAAACAATTGTAATAAGTAGTTGTGTAACAATTACTTTTGCATAATATATAATTTCTCTTAGTTATTTGTGATTGTGTGATGATGTTCAACAAACTGTCGCTCGCAAGTTGCTAGCATTGATCTCTGGGACTAGCAATAGATTGTGAGTGGATCCCGGTGAAGCCGGGGTTGCGACAATTTTCTTCATGACCAGGTGCGCATCTGTAATCAAAATATCTCCAGTAGGATTCCTCGCCCGAGCCCAATCCTTGTGCCGACCATCTGCCATGTCTTGAAAGGGGACAGGCTTGCCCTCGCTTCGTGCCAACTCATCTTCTTTTGACCATTGAACCTTCGAACAAAGATAAGCTTCGCGCCCTAATTTTTGACGATACTTGTTCAAATGTTGTCTTGCCTTTGCCTTCTCCCCCATACGAACATACTCATCCGAGGTGACCCACTTGACAAACTCCGACCAATGATCCCTATTCAAGAGTTGGTAGTCTTCAAAAGGTGTTTTATCTTTTTTAACATAATTTTTGTTGAGCTTCCACTTAAAATCCCTCCAAGCATGGCCTGCATTAACATATATTAGAAATGCTAGATGATAAATGTATAAGTTACATAGCCTGGTATGTAAGGAGCAAGGAAGAATTTATTTTTCTTACCAATAGATTTTAAGGTAACCCTCTTAACATTACGCAATGAGTTGGCATCCTTAGGCATGATAAACTTTGCACACACATCCTCCCACAAGCCATTCTTCGTTTCTTTAGACACTTTTCGCCAGTCTTTAATTCTAATGTCCACGCGAATGCGTGCTAGATGACCACAGAAGCTAGAAAATTCGCTAACATGTTTTAGAGGGGACTGAGGTACCCCATTTTTGTCAAATGTAAGCTTTCTAGGACCTCCTCTGGCGAGCTTCTTGCAAGTGCTTGTGCCTCGCTTCGCTTTAGGTTGGGTTATGTTGGTGCCAGATGAAGAAGAAGCTCCCTCTGACTCCGAACCTGCGAAAGATATGCTCTGAGAACTTGAGGACGAGCTAGATGAAGAACTGGCCATCTGCAAATCAAACATTCCATCAGGAACATAGCTAAAAGAACTACAAAGCAAACATAACTAAAAGGCTGTACTATCAGATGAAGCACGATGGAAAAATCGCTAGAAGATTTTGTCATGGTGTGAATTGGTGAGTCCTCTGTATGTAGCATTAGTACTGTGTAATAATTCTATGGTGTGAGCTAAGTGGGCCAGGTGTGGTGTGTGGGCCTGTTGCCAGTTAGAAGGCACGAAAGAAAATAAAATGAAGAACCTTTCCCCAAATGCTCTCTCGCTCTCACCCCTGTTCTTTCTTGCTTTTTCCCAATCCAACTCTCTCTTGTTCCTCTAATCCCCTACCTCAGTGCTGAAATCCTTCGGGCTAGAGAGATTGGGAGAGGGAGATGGGGGGAGAGCGAGAGATTGGGAGAGGGAGGGGCAGCTGTAGCTGCGGGCGGCGTGCAGCAGCGGCGTCTGGGCGATGGGGCGACGGGCGGCGGCTGGCGGGGGGGGCGGGCGGCGGCCTTGGCAATGGGGGCGGCGCGCAGTGGCTGGGCGATGGGGCGGCACACGGCGGCGCCCTAGGCATTGGGGTGGGCGCGGCGACTGTGGGGGCTAACTGGGCCATGGGCGAGGGCGGCTGGGCGGTGGGAATTTGCACGGGGGGAGGCTAACCTGGTTCGGAGTCGATAGGGGCGGCGGCGGCCTGGCCATAGCTGTGCCGCTCGATGCCGCCGTTATTTTTTTTCGGGGAGGGTGGGCGGAGTGGCACAAGAAAAAAACCCACAAAGGTTTTTGTTTTGGGGAAATAATGGTGGGGAAAGAAAAAATCCAGCAATTTTATTTTGTACAATATTGTTTTACAGGATTTTTTACTGAGAGTTAATTAAATAAAAAATTTAAATGGCTGATGATGGATATTCGGTGAAGTTTTTGCCAAATTAACATTATGCCTATGCATTTGTAGCAGAGCAAGTGCACTTGACTAGTAAATAAAAAATAATCAGTGATATGCTACCTTACTCATCCCTTGTGTATTCACGATCATCGGCCAATAGCACATCTTCCGATGGAGGCATGTCACCAAAAAGATTATAATCCTCTTCGTCTATTACATTTTCAACGCCAACAATCCTTCTTTTACCTTGAAGGACGACTCGATGATGCTTTTTGGCGGGATCATCAATGTAGAAGACCTGATTTGCATGCTTCGCAAGAATAAATGGCTCATCCTTGTACGCAAGTCTTCTAAAATCTATGGTTGTTACCCCATATTTTGGATCTATAATGACACCATTTGAGTTGAACCACTTGCACCTAAAAACAGTTTGCTTGAAAAGAGTGTAGTCTAGCTCCCAAATTTCTTCGACCTGTCCATAGAACACATCCTTCCTTGACGTTGACAACTGTCCAGTGCGATCGAACACCTCGGTTATCGCCTCATTGCTCACTCCACTGTTTTGCACGGTGCTTTTATCATCTTGTTGACTTGTGTAAAATGTGTACCCATTTATATCATAACTTTGTCATGTTGCTACAACAGGCAACAGCCCATGTGCCAGCCGTCTCACGGTGTCGATCTTCGGAGGCTTCTTTTCACACCTCTTTTGAAACCAATCACAAAACTCTTTGTTATGCACCTTCATGATTTCTGCATCTAACATATCAGGGTTTCTCCTCCGTAGACGTTTTTTGTGTTTTTCTAAGAACTTTGAAACATCTTGTGCGGCTTGTAGGACCATAAAATGCGCTTTATGAAGCAACTCTGGGTCTGGAGTCTCTGAGCTCAAACCAATTCCACCTTGCCCCTTCAATCTTCCCTCGTGGTGTGACTTTGACAGGCCAACTGGTGCAATTTCATCCATGTAATCCACACAAAACTCAACGACCTCCTCGGACGCATAACCTTGAACGATGCTTCCCTCGGGCTTTGACATATTCCTAACAAAATGTTTCAATACGCCCATATACCTTTCTATAGGATACATATACCGTAGGAAAGCAGGTCCACATATCTTAACCTCCTCAACGAGATGAACTGTCAAGTGCACCATGATGTCAAAGAACGAAAGAGGAAAATACATCTCAAGCTGACACAGTGTCAAAACCAATTCTCTTTGCAATTTTTCGAGTGTATCCATATCGAGCACCTTGGAATTTATTCCATTAAAGAAATAGCAAAATCTAATAATAGTCTCTCTGACTTTTTTGTCCTTCAGCACGCCACGCATCATGACAGGAAGGACCTGTGTTATGAGAATATGACAATCGTGAGACTTCATACCCATCAATTTGAGATCTTCCTTTGACACGAGCCTTTTAATGTTTGCTGAATAACCAGATGGAACTTTCATGTTGTACAACCAATCACAAAGTTTAACTTTTTCTTCCCTTGTCAGATTGTAACACGCATCTGGCATGAAGTCACCCTCCTTTCCATCCTTTCCGACTGTTCTTTCTATATGCAACGGTTTTTTTATGTTAAGGTCCTCAAGATCACGTCGTGCATTAGCACTGTCCTTGTTCTTCCCTGGTAGGTTAAACAATGTGCCGACTAAAGAATCGCAAACATTCCTCTCTATATGCATCAAATCAAGACAATGTCGAACGGTCAGATCACACCAATATGGTAAATTCCAGAATATGGACTTCTTCTTCCAACTCCCCTCCATCGTGGTTTTTTTCTTACTCTTTCCAAACACATTATCAATGTCCTTGACACTCTCGTACACAGCACAACTAGCCCTACGCTCCGGGGCTCCCCGATTTTCACAAACTCCATCAAATGCACTTGCATTCCTTCGATAAGGGTGACTTCTAAGTGTGTACCTACGGTGTCCCATGTAAACCATTTTCTTACAATTTTTCGGATAGCGGCTAGCGGTGTCCTCTTCACATACAGGGCAAGCTTTATATCCTTTATTCCTATACCCTGAAAGGTTACCAAGTGCTGGGAAGTCATTTATAGTACAAAGGACCATGGCCCTAAGATTAAAATTCTCTTTCATGTATTCATCCCAAACTTCCACTCCAAGTTCCCACAGCTTTACCAAATCCTCTACTAGCGGTTGCAGATACACATCGATATCATTGCCCGGTTGTTTTGGTCCTGGGATAAGTATGGATATCATGATATACTTCCGTTTCATACACAACCAAGGGGGGAAATTGTAGATGCACAACAAAACTGGCCACGTGCTATGTTGTGTGCTCATGTTACCAAACGGGTTTATACCATCGGTGCTGAGGGCAAACCTAATATTCCTCAACTCTTTGCCAAACAATTCGTGCTTGATATCGATCTCTCTCCACTGCGAACCATCCGCAGGGTGCCTTATCTTCCCATCCTTCTTACGTTCTTCTGCATGCCATCGCAAAAATTTTGCGTCCTTAGGATTTGCAAACATTCTCTTCAATCGAGATATCACGGGGAAGTACCAGAAAACCTTTATAGGAGTTTGTTTTTTCCCTTTACCAACATCTTCCTCACCATCCTTTCTCTTGTAACGTGACGTGCCACATGTTGGACAAGACATATGATCCTCGTACTTTCCCCAGTATATGATGCAATCATTCGGGCAGGCATGTATCTTTTTGTATTCCAACCCAATCGGACATAAAACCTTTTTTGCTTCGGTCGTGCTTCTAGGCATGACGTTTCCTTTTGGAAGTTTATCTGCTAAAAGATCCAACAATGCTGTGAAACTCTTGTCTGTCCACCCGTTGCTTGCCTTCGGTCGTAGAAGTTCAATGAGGACAGACAACTTATTATCTTTTGTGTTGCATCCTGGATACAATGGCTTCTCTCTATCACCAACTAATGTCTCATGCAGATTTGCTACTTGTGTCTCACTCAACTCATCAGTGTCAAGATCATTAACCATGTCATCTAGATGATGTGTCATCACATTAGGCATATCCTCGTCATCGCTGGCCCTCGTCATATGCTCAGTACCCTCAACATCATCACTGGCCTCTCTTGTAGAATATTCTCCATGCTCTGTCCAGCACGTGTATCCAGGTATAAAACCACGCATTATCAAGTGCCCCAGAATATCACATGAATCAATAAGTGAAACGATGTTTCTGCAATCAATGCAAGGACACAAGATGGCCGTCATCTTATTGTCGGACCGATGCTTTTCAGCTGCTTTTATAAACTCTTGCACATGTTGTATATATTTCATATCAGATCGATCCATTCCATACATCCAGCGATCTCGAATATTTTTTGATTCTGAAACATAAGTTTAAAAATTATGCATTAGCATTATCAAATCATGTACAATATAACTAACTATGAAAAAAACATGACATACTAATTAAGGAGAATTTGTTTATGTAAAAGTATCTTTGTATTTTCCTTTTACAAAGCATCTAAACATCGTCTCCGGGGTATAATCTACAAATTTATTTTTTTTGACATATAGCAAATAATCAAGAAATCACGAAGCGCATTATCCATGCTTCTTTGTATTTTTCTTTTGCACTGTATTTCAATAGCGTCTTCGGGTGTAATCTGCAAATAAAATATATTTTTCCACGTAATAAATAACAGGGACGCTCTTATGGCTGGAATAAAAGACATGTAGCATATGGCCTTGTATTTCTTTTAAGCTCAAGGGGCAAGCAGCAATGTGACATTGGTCATCTTCAACTTCACATCGGTTAGCCTCAGATCTGTTTGGGGAGCAGCAGCCATGTGTGGATGAGGGCGCCGGGCAGCGTGGGCCGACGTGCAGGCAGCCAGGCGTCGCGGCGAAGGTGAGGGCGCCGGGCGGCGTGGATGAGCCGGGGCGACACCTGTGGGGAAAAAGGAGAGACGGGGACGGTGTTCGTCCTGGGCGGTAGCATTGATGGGCACGGCGGCTCACTGATGTAGGCGCCAGGCGAGGCGGCGCACGTCGGCGGGCCGAGCAGCGCCGGGTGGAGGCGGCGCGGTCAGAGTTAGAGGGAGGCGCGCCCGTCGAGGCGACGTGGCGCCCGCCGGGCGATGCATGGCGGTGTAGCGGAGATAGATGTGGTTGCGCGCTGAGTGAAGCGTTGGCTGGGAGGTGGCGTTGGGAGACGGAGTCCGTGGAGAAACCTAGGGAGGAAGGAGGAGGTGGTCGGGTGGCGCGCCGCAATGGCAGCGACGTGATGGCGTGCGGCATGAACAGAGTAGATTGCCAGCTTCGTGTTCATCTCTGTTTGAAGTACATGGTGATAGAAAGTACACAGAAAGCAAGGCTATTGTCACTACCTGGCATCCTTTACTCTTGCAACTAGTCCTGCTGATCTCTTGTAATCTGCAGAAGAAAACCTTCTCAAGAATTAAGCCGATGATGATCTCTCCTCCAGAACGCGGCACCTGCAGGCTGCAGAAGAAAACAGACCTCTGTTTTTGGTCTCTGTATTTGCGTGTGATGTACGGTGTGTTTTGTAGGACTAAGAAATACGATCCGGTGCATATGATTTGTTGGGAAGTTTGTTGAGAGAAATTAGCTACGGCCAGCCTAGGTTAGTTATAGCACACAATATTTTGTTAATAAATTTTCTTCGGCTAATCAATCCATTATCTTATTTTCTTCCTGATAAAAATTCCGAGCCAAACACTCCATTGATTAATATCCACTTTTGTTGGAGATTAAAAACATGCAAGCAATTCAAAGCAAATATTCATTGTACAGTGCTGATGCAAATGCATCAAATCTTATATTTAATAATATAAGGCATTAAAACTAGTGTTATTGGTATTTTTCCACTTTTTTTTTACTATAATATAGATATACATAATTGATTACTTAGGTGTAGTTCAGAATTGTTGAAGCCTGCTCCAAAGCTATTTTGCTTAAAAGTGTCCAATATAAATAATTTATATATATATTTAAAATATTGGGATATATATATAATAGTCATATGAGTCGGTTTGTACTACTTAACCGTCTATAATCAAAATAGACACTTGCATTATACGAACCGTCGCTAAATACATACCTTTATAAGACGGCTTGTACTACATAACGAAACGCCGTATAATACATATTTATAAAAGACGCTTCTTATTATAAAAGTGACTCTTTTTCTCATACCTCATATGCGACGTTTGTAACAATAAAAATGTATCTAATGCAACCGACATATAAGACGGTTAGAATGAAACCGCCTCTAAAGCAACTAACATATAAGACGGTTATAGCTAAACCGTCTCTAATTCCTGACCCGCGTGCAATAAAAGACACTTTCGGGTTTGGTAAGTCAAAACCGTCTCAAAATGTGCGTCTTATATTACACTTTCTGTACTAGTGCGCGCCACTACTGAAGAGTACCGATCCAGTCATCTCACGCCCACATGACATTGCATATTTTTGTTGTTCCCTTGCATAGTTGCATACCGTCAATAAAATTTTGCACATTTTTTTTTTGTTGAAGCTGTGTAAACGATAATTGAAGTTTTTTTTTAAAAAAAAAAATCTAAGTGTCACAAAAAAAAACCGAGTCTTTCAACCTATGTTTGTTTTTTTTTTGGGAAGGAAAATGTACTATTTTGGTCCTTGAAATATGGTATTTAATCCATATTAGTCCTTGAATATTCAGCATATTTCACACAGACGTGGAGAATTGCTTGAATTAATAATTAGACCTTGTTCTTCACCGGCCAAACTAAAATTCAAGCAGCGCTAGGCGTCGGACGTCCGACGCCTGGCGCTCCGTCCGGACCAGCCCGCGCCGTCGGATCATCGCTACTGAGCCAATCCTAGCGATGTCGTGCGCCCACGTCTCAGCTCCCAAATGACTAGATAAGCAGTCAATGACTAGATAACGGCAATGCATTAGATCAAATTTCCAATTTAACTTCTGATTTTTGTACAAAATTCAAACAGTGTTCAAAATTCGTGGAATAAATTTCATAATTCTTATAAAATCGAGAGCAACCCATTTTAAATACTTTTTGAATTTTTTGATTTTTTTTCACTTTTTCGATTTTTGATGTGAACTAGGAGAAGGCACTTATGAAACTTATATCTATACTAGCGAAACTTGGCCGTGTTCTGATGAAACTTGGTCGTGTTCTGTTGAAACCTGATGAAACTTCGATGTAACCTGATGAAACTTGGATGAAACCTGTTGAAACTTGATGAAACTTGAATTGACCTGATGAAACTTGAAGAAACTTAAAAAAACTTGGATGAAACTTGACAGTTCGGCAAAGTTTTACGAGTATGAAACCCAAGTTTTACTAGGCGAAACTCAAGTTTTAGTAGGCGAACCCCAAGTTTCACCAGATAAGTTTGAAGAGTTATATGGCAAAATATATCTTATTTTGTTCGTAAAAATATGAGGAACACGTTGGCGCAAACAGTTTGTGGATTGGAGCATCCAGTCGAAAAATATGGACGCCGAAAAAATAAAATGCCCGTGGGCCCCACTTGCATGTGCACAGTGCGTCCATCTCTCCTCACACGGGCCGGGCCGCGCGCGTCCGCGCGCCGGACGGCCGACGGTAAGCGTTTCCGAAAATTCAAAGTTAACGCTAAAAATTTGTATTTTTTGCACAAGCAAACGATGTAGATCTTTGTTATTATTTTTGTGGGGTTTTGATGCTGAGCTTCTGATTTTTTAAATATTTTTTAGGCTATCTAAAAGATTACAATTTTAATTAAGCTGGTTTCAGCCTAAAAGGACTAATGCCTTAGCTAGTTAACATCAATCGGTCGTATACTGTATATAGGTATAAGGACTGATCAATCATGCATCGATCTTCTGCATGCTTACTATCTATGTACCTAGCAACCGGTGGTATACTGGTATGTACGTATATATATATGCTAGCTTGTTAGGTCGTTGTACGTGCTTGTACTGCCACGCATCTACATCACCGTCCAAAGTACGTACGTGACAGATATTAAGACGTACGAATGGATGTACGGTCGAAATTGATGGATGGGTTCCGTGGGTGATGGACTCCATGCAGTCTTCGCAGCTTGACCAGCTTCAGCTTGGATATATGCATGGCTTCTTCAGTACTATGGAATAGTGCTTCAATTGAAACGAAGAAATTTTGCGAGAGGTTTGACCTCACGGGCTCAAATGGAGGAATTCCAAAGAAAACCTTACCACCGTATTGTAGAAAGGTAGGGGAACAATAGCATATTCAAAGTAACTTATGCTTATTTATTCAGTCAGTTTATCCATTCAGCTCCACACACAACTAACTTCAGGACAGTCAGGTTACTCACTTAGCTTAGCCATTTTAACATGCAATAAATTTCGTATCGATCGCAATCCTACGTAAAGAAATATTTGAAACTCGTATGGAGAGAAAAGGTCACAAATTTTTTACACAGCGAAAATAGAAATGGAATGTCCTTAGGATGGTACGTAGGAACATCAATAAGCTTGCCAACGGCCCAAAGCGCCTGCAAGGTAGCACACAGCCCGGCGCCAAGCCCAAAGCAGATAAGGCCTAACGAAAAACCGGGCCAGTCCCCCGGCACGTGTGGGCCGTTCGAATCCGGATCCTTGTGTAGCTTTGCGGTGGGTCCGGATAGTGTACGTACGTTCAACATAGCGGGCCGATGTACAGGCCCATCTCTTAGGGATGCGCGGCCCATCGCTCGGATCGGCTCGGGTGGAGCAACCGTGGCGTGTCGTCCATGTATTTATTGGGGATTTAACTCGTGCACACGCACGGCACGGTTCCGTTTTGTTTCAACTGCGCGTCATCGTGGTGCGGACGCGGATGCGATGCGTTCCACTTCGGTACGTGTGCCGCCTACCCGCGCACACGGCACACATTATACTAGTTGTGATGGGAAAAATCGCTAGCTTTTCAAAAACACGAAAATGCTAAAAAGCGTATTGAAACTTATTTTCGAAATCTCTCAGAAAAAACACCGCAAAGCACCAAAAAATATTGTAGAATATTGAAGTAGTCTGTACAAAAAAGATAAATTCTGCACAGCAAACCAAAACCGCGAATCAAAGAGGGTCTATGGCCATGCTTCGCTTCACCCACGTAAGAGCATCCACCCCATGCAGTTTTTTGTGCTCTCTTCTCTAAACCACTATTTATTTCCTATATGTAATTATGTCTAGCGAAGTATCTATTCTTAGAGATATAAAGAAGGTATGAGAGAGAATCTCTAATATAAATATAGAGAATATTCACTTTCAGAGACCTTGCTATTTGCTAAGAATGTTTATGGTCACGGTCTCATAGGCTCACCGGATCTTTTCTATCTCTATCTTGCACTTCCCGTCACTAAAAAAAAGCAATCTCGAACTACATAGGACGTAGTTCAACTCCGTTTAAGAGAACTTCAGCTCATTTTCCTCCCTGAAAACCAAAACTGGGCTAGCGCGCAATCAATCAGTAAACTTGACATGGTAGTTTCCTTGTTAAACTGATCTTTCGATAATTAGAATGACGAGTACAGGATACAATATATATAGCCTGATAGAGGGGACATGCTAGACGTAGATTAGACAGGCCATTAATGGCATAAATGCACGCGTAATCAGGGGATTACGCGTGGCATATTCTACGACATATTCTAACACTCTCTGCAGTCCGAACAACGGAAGTCGTCGTTTGGACTGGAACAAGAAAGAAACAAGTACTAGCAAAGAAACAAGTACTAGCACTCCCCGCAGTCGGAACGGCAGTAGCACGGACGTTCAGGCTAGACCGGAACTCGGTGAAGACCGAAGTAGGCAGCATATTCTACGGCATATTCTAACACTCTCTGCAGTCCGAACAACGGAAGTCGTCGTTTGGATTGGAACAAGAAAGAAACAAGTACTAGCAAAGAAACAAGTACTAGCACTCCCGCAATCGAACGGCGGCTGACCGCGGACGTTCAGCCGGCCGAACTCGGTGAAGACGAAGCGAGCAGCCCTTGGTGAAGATGTCCAGCGTCTTTGCGGGCGTCGTCAGGACGTGGAGAACGCGAACCTGACCGAGAGCCACCCGCTCTTGGACGAAGTGCAGGTCGATCTCGACATGCTTGGTGCGCTGGTGCTGCACTGGGTTGCAGGAGTGGTAGACCGCGCTGACGTTGTCACAATAGATGACGGTGGCTCGACGAAGGGGACTCTGAAGTTCCTAAAGAAGCTGTCGTAGTCAACACGTCTCAGCCACGCCGTTGGCAACGACACGGTATTCTACTTCAGCACTGGAGCGGGAGACAGTGTGCTGCCGTTTAGAGGACCAGGAGATCAAATTGTCGCCGACGAACACGCCGTAGCCCGAGGTGGACTTACGAGTGTCAGGACAGCCAGCCCAATCAGCATCCGAGTAAACTATGAGATCAGTAGACGCGGTGTGATGCAGAAACAGACCGAGCTCCAGTGTGCCCCGAAGATAGCGGAGTATGCGCTTCAGAGCAGCAAAGTGAGGCTTCCGTGGATCATGCATAAAGAGACAGACCTGCTGGACGGCATACGTGATATCTGGCTGGGTGAATGTGAGATACTGAAGAGCACCAGCTAAACTGCGGTAGAGAGTTGCGTCAGAGACAGAGCTCGAGCAATGAGAAGCTTGGACCGAGTGTCCACCGAGTGTTGCGAGGCTTGCAATCGACATGCTGGCTCGGTCGAATATCTAAAATATCTTGTCATGCGAGAGATGCATGCCACCGGTCGTGGTCGAATCAAACTCCCAAGAAATGATGCAGAGGCCCCATATCCTTGAGAGAGAACTCACGCTGAAGGGCAGCAACGGTCTTATCCAGGAGAGCATGCGAGGAGGCAGTCAGGACAATGTCATCCACGTAGATTAGAAGATAGAAGATAGACAGTGTTGGTGCTACGGTGAAAGATAAACAATGACGTGTCCGCCTTTGCTTCAACAAAGCCCAAGGAGAAGCGAGATGAAAGCGATCTGCTTTGTACCATGCGCGTGGGTGCTTTTGAGACCATATAATGACTTGTTGAGCCGACACACATGATCTGGACAGGAGGGATCAACGAACCCGGATGGCTGAGCACAGTACATTGTCTCTGTCAGGGTGCCATGCAGAAAGGTATTGTTGACGTCCAACTGGCGGATAGACTAACCGCGAGAGAGAGCCAGTGTGAGAACAGTCCTGATGGTGGCCGGCTTGACAACTAGGCTGAAGGTCTCGTCGAAGTCAACACCAGGGCGCTGGGTGAACCCACGAAGGACCCAACGAGCCTTGTACCGATCGAGAGAACCATCTGCATGCAGTTTATGCTTAAAGATCTACTTGCCAGTAACAATATTCACTACAGGAAAATGATTTAATTTCGTCGGCCAAAAACCGATGAAATTAGGGGCAAACCGACGAAATTGGCTTAATTTCGTCAGTTTGCCGACGAAATTAAGCCGACGAAATTTGCTAGACGAAATTAAATGCCTTTTGTGGGTTCTTCGATGAAATTACATATTTTAAATCGGTTTGAGAGGACAAAATTTAAAACCGACGGACGCGTGGCGATGAGCGATGACGTGGCATATAATTTCGTCGGCCAAAGCCGACGAAATTACATTTTTTTATATAAAAAATTACAGAAATACATAGAAAAATCCAGAAAAATCACAAAAAAAAATCACAAAAAATTCAGAAAATTCACAGAAATTCATATCATCACAAATACATACTCATAATACACCCAAACAATACACATGTTGGTATAAGCTGATAAATCAAATTATTTTACAAGTGTAAATGAAAAACTGTTAAGTAAAGCAACCACATGAGATGTTTCATGGAAAAAATAATCATTATAACTGACTAGAGTACAAGTCTTCACACTTTAGCAATGCAGATAGCATCTACAATAAAGCACAGTAAATATTAACCACTTGCATGTGCTAATAAAGCAGGCAAACATAGTTATTAAAAAAGTGTAATCAGTTAACCACATGAGAAACCCACTAAAAAATATTTGTATGAAAAAAAATCGTGTGTAATAGTGAAACTGACACTGTGAGCATCGTTGAGCCCTAATTCATTTAGTGGCCTTGATGACGTGTACTTTGCGCTAAGGGGTTCTTGGATGCTTCATGGAATCCTAGCAAGGCTTCGGCGACCATTCGAGCTGCTTCAAAGACAATCTTAGCATGACCGGGCGAGCGAAGAGGTCATGTGGAGGGTTAGGAGTAGTTAGGTTTTTATTTTGTCGCCCATGCTTCAAGAGGGGTCTAATCGTTTCGATCGTGCCAAGTCTTTTCTTGTGTTAGCCCTCAATCCATCCATATTTAGTCAGAGGTCACAACCCGTGAAAATTCTCTTGATCCGTGCCTTTTCAGTGCTCTTCGGACCGGGTCCGACCGCCACCGGACTGGGTCTGGCGAGCAAACCCTAGAATTCATTTTCTGTTCCTGGTCGGACTGAGTCCGGTGCCGTCGGACCAGGTCCGGCCGCGCCGGACCGAGTCCGACAGTGTCTGTGCTCCTGCGTTAGAGCCCCGTCGGACCGGGTCCGACCGCCGTCGGACTGGGTCCGACAGTACGATTGTCAGCCGAGTCTGAGGCTTGGTTACACCCATCGGACCGGGTCCGGTGACCTTCGGACCGGGTCCGACGGTACTGTAACGGCTAGTTTTTGGAGTCTTCCCGAGCTCCAACGGCTAGCTCCTCACCTAGGGGTATTTATTGACTTGGGTAGGCTGCCATTATTGAGGTTTGCTGCTCCACTTCACCCATAGCCATCACCTACACATCCTAGGGTGTTCTAGAGCCATTCCTCCATCAATCATCCACCACCTACCTTTCCCTAAAACCGAGCTTCATGGAAGTCCTTCGATTTGGCATGATCGAGGCAATTCGGGCTTGTTACTCTTGAAGACGGTGTTCTTCTCGGAGGTGTGGGCTTGGGAGTAGGCCTTAGCGTGTGGCTACTCTCGAGTCGGTGTGAAGATGACGGAGTCCACCTCGCCGGAGTGGCAGAACGACTACCACGGAGTAAGCGAGGCGTGTGGCTCAAGAGGGAGCCGGTCCTTGTGCGCAAGGGCTAGCCTCAACGGAGAGTAGGAGTGGAGACTCCGAACTTCGGTGAAACAAATAACGTGTCTCCCTCCTCTTGTCTCTTGTACTTCCACATTTACTTTTCGCTTGTTTCGCTAAATTGATTGATTGCTTAGTTAAGATAATCTAGGTTGCTAGTGTGTGCGTTTATTTTGCTTCCGCTTAATCATGCACTAGAATCTAGAATTGGGTCACTCTTAAACTTGTTGCTTAATCAAGTATAACTCAAAGAAATTAAAAATTGCCTATTCACCCCCCCCTCTAGGCCGTAAAGTTCCTTTCAAGTGGTATCAGAGCGTAGGATCTCCCTTTGTAGCTTAACCGCTCGGAGATGGCCGCTAAGGAGGGTGCTAAGATTGACATAGGAAAAGCTCCAACTTTCGATGGCACTAATTACTCTCATTGGAAAATTAGGATGCAATGTTATTTGGAAGCCCTTAGCTATGACGTTTGGATTGCTTGTGAATCCGGTTATCCATCTCCCATCAATCCGTTGGCTCTTACTCCCGTCGAGATAGAGTATCGGCGATACAACGCCATAGCTAGAAATGCTTTACTTTCCAATGTGAGTGTGGATGTGTTTAACCGCATTAGCAATCTCTCAAAGGCTAATGAAATTTGGAAAACTTTGAAAGAAATTCATGTTGGTAGTTCGGAGCTAATAGAAGAAAAATTAGCTCTCGCTAGGAGACAATTTGATCATTTCAAGATGCTACCTAATGAGAGTGTGAATGATATATTCTCTAGGTTGAACCCGATCACCAACGACATCGGCACATGTGGCAAGCCCATGAAGAATATTGATGTATGCCGAAAGATTCTTGATATCGTTCCATTCGAGTTCAACCCACTTGTCACTATGCTCCAAAATAGCAAGAAGTTGAAAACTCTCACTCCTACTAAGCTCCTCGGAAAGCTCGCTTCATATGAAATGAGGATAAATGGTTATGAAGACTCTCCTCTTGCCAAGAAGACCATTGCTCTTCCCGCTCAAACTAAAGCAAAGAAGAAGAAGATTGAAGAAAGTGATAATGATTCCTCCGATGATGTGATTCCGGAAATAGAAGAGTTGGCTCTTTTAGTCAAGCGTTCAAGAAAATTGATCAAAAGGATGATATTTAGGAATGGAGGTTCATCTTCAAGGCGAAAACCTATCTCGGAAATGAGATGCTATGAGTGTTGAGAGAAAGGGCACTTGGCGGCGGATTGTCCCATGAACAAGAAGAACAAAAGCAAGTTCAGAGATCAAGAAGGAGATGAGGATGACAAGAAGTATAGACACTATCGCAAGAGCGAAAACAAGTTCAAGGATAAAAAGAAAACTCTTGTGGTTGAGAAGTCAAAAAAGAAGAAATGCTCAAGCTCTTCATCGTCATCGTCTTCATCCGACGAAGAGGAGGAAACAAGATCTCATGGTTTAGCCGGACTCGCTATCAAGGAAAATGATCCACCGGCTATTCCTAAGCAAAAACTTTGTCTAATGGTCGATATGCAAAACGAGATCATTGGGGAGTGGATCACCGATAATGAAGACTCTTGGGCGGATACCTCCGAGGATGAATCTCAAAATGCCAAAGTCTCCGGAATCGCCATCAACCAATCCTCGCCCTCAATATGCCTTATGGCCTTGGGAGATAAGGTAACCAACGACAAACCCTCTTTAGTTGAGCTTACACACTTGATTGATGATTTAAACAACTCTCTAGAAAAGGAAAAATCCAAATGCAAAAAGTTAATGAAAGTGCATAAAGAGCTCACTAATGAGTTTGAAAATTTGCTTGAAAAACATGAATCGCTAGAAGATGATTATGAAGCTTTTAATTGTCAACTTGAAATTCTAGAAAATGATCAAGCATTGGTTAAGTGTATTCATGACAATGCCACTAATGATTGTTCAATTACTAGATGCGATGTTGGCGTGACTTGTGATTTGATTGATACTATTAATGGGCCCGTTAGCATGTCTCTTGATACTTCTTTTGTCTTGTCACCCACCATCACTTCTAATACTAGCTCTTCTACGTCCACTAGTACTACACCCTTGATTGAAAATGTGTGTAATTTGGATACTTGTGGTTTTGCTTTTTGTTCCAACGAGCTAGTTAAGGAAAATTTGATTTTAAAGGATAGAATTGAGCAATTAGACACTAAATTGGCTAAATTGATTGTTGGGATTTCTAACCATGACAAGGTGCTTCGGGAGTAAAGGTATAACTTGGGCAAGCATGGTTTGGGGTTTAACCCCGAGGATTTGTCCAAGGGCGGTTGGGATAAGCCCAAGCTTACCTTTGTCAAGACGAGTACTCATTGTCATTTGTGTAAGGGTAAAGATCATAGAGCCGTTGCTTGTACTCTAGCTAAATCATCAAAATTCATGTCTCAAACTCAAGTATTAAATGCTAGCTTTATGTTGTTGAAAAGAAATGGCTTCACTTTTGCTAAGTACATTGGTGCTCCCAAAGATGATAAAAAGGTAAAAGCCATTTGGGTGCCCAAGTGTTTGATGACTAACCCGAAAGGACCCAAGAAGAAGTCTTGGATACCTAAATCCCAAACTTAATCTCGTGTGTGTAGGTGAACTACAAGAGCGGCGGTCGGCATTGGATTTTCGATAGTGGTTGCACTCAACATATGACCGGCTCCTCTCGCATGTTTACCTCACTAGAAGAGGAGAAAGACCCCGATCACAAGATCACATTTAGGGATAACTCCAAGAGAAAGGTAATTGGTATAGGTAAAATCGACATATCCAACGACCTATCCATTTCAAATGTTCTCTTGGTTGAAGCTTGCAATTTCAATCTTCTCTCCGTTGCTCAAGTGTGTGATTTGGGTTTTGATTGCCACTTTTCTAGCAACGACGTTCGTGTGATTTCTTCGGTTGATCAAAGTGTTGCTTTTGAGGGCAAACGTTCTTCAAACTTGTATTTGGTTGATTTCACTAATCGTGATTCTTTGCAAAACAAGACTTGTCTTATCGCCAAATCCTCACTTGGATGGTTATGGCATAGACGTTTTGGACATGTCAGAATGGGTACTTTGAAAAAGGTTTTTAAACACGAACTAGTTGTTGGAGTGAAGGATGTGAAGTTTGAGAAAAATAGATTGTGTAGCGCTTGCCAAACCGGTAAACAAGTTGCTAATCCTCATCCTTCGAAGGCATTTATGTCGACATCTCGACCATTTGAACTTTTTCATATGGATTTGTTTGGCCCAACCATCTATGCAAGTTTAGGAGGCAATTCTTATTGTCTTGTGATCGTTGATGATTTTTCTCGATTTACTTGGGTGTTTTTCATTGCAAATAAAACTTTCACCGGTGACGTTTTCAAGTGTTTTGCTTTAAAAACTCAAAAGGAGTTCGACTCTTACATAAAGAAGGTGAGAAGTGATAACGGCACCGAGTTCACTAATTCAAATGTTGAAGATTTTGTGATGAGTTAGGTATTAAGCACGAGTTCTCGACGGCCTATACTCCTCAACAAAACGGAGTTGTGAAAAGGAAGAATCGAACGTTAATCGAAATGGCGAGAACGATGCTTAATGAGTACGGCACGCCGCATGCTTTTTGGGCGGAAGCCATCAACACGACGTGTCACGCAATCAACCGCCTCTACCTCCATCGACACCTTCACAAGACTTCGTACGAACTTCTAGTGGGACGAAGGTCCGACATCTCATACTTTCGAGTCTTCGGGTGTAAGGTATACATTTATAAGGAGAGGACTCATTTGGGTAAGTTTCAAAAGAGGTGTGACACCGGTATCATGCTAGGCTACTCTTCTCACTCTAAAGCTTTTCGTGTTTACAATTTTTCCTCCGGTCGTGTTGAAGAGGCCTATGATGTAAAGTTTGATGAATCTAAAGGCTCACAAGATGAGCGAGATATTTTGAGCAATGTAGGTGATGAGCCACTTCACGACGTCATGGACTTAATGGAGGTGGGTGAAGTTCGACCATCACCGGATCTAAAGGATGAAAACGAAGACGAACCCACCATCTCCATCGATCCTCCATCACAAGCTCAAAACACCTCTCCAACAACTAATGACGGAGAATTGGACGAAACTCAAAACGATCACATTGATCAAGCTCAAGGGAAAGACGATGATCAACAAATATCCGTCCAACAACATCGATCTATTGCCAAGAATCACCATATCGATCAAGTTATCGGCAATCTTAATCAAGGCGTAAGAACTCGTTCACATATTACAAGTTATTGTGAGCATCACGCGTTTGTTTCAATTGTTGAGCCTAGGAACATTGAGGAAGCGTTGGCGGATGAGGATTGGATACTTGCTATGCACGAAGAATTGAACAACTTCACCCGCAATGAAGTTTGGGAGCTTGTGGAGAGACCAAGGGATCACAACGTGATTGGCACTAAATGGGTTTTTCGCAACAAGCAAGATGAAAACGGTGAAGTAGTTCGCAACAAGGCAAGATTAGTGGCGCAAGGATTCACTCAAGTTGAAGGTCTTGATTATGGAGAAACATATGCGCCGGCTGCTCGACTTGAAACTATACGGTTACTCTTAGCATTCGCATCTCTTTACAATATTGTTCTTTATCAAATGGATGTTAAAAGTGCCTTTCTAAATAGTTTTCTTAATGAACTTGTGTTTGTTGAGCAACCGTCCGGTTTTGAAAATCTTGAATACCCTAATCATGTCTATAAGCTCACTAAGACGCTATACGGTTTCAAGCAAGCTCTTAGAGCATGGTATGAACATCTTAGGGACTTCCTCCTAGAAAAGGGATTCAAAACGGGTGCGATTGATTCCACTTTGTTCTTAAAAACAATTGACATTGATTTATTTATTTGTCAAATTTATGTGGATGACATTATATTTGGATGCACTAATCAAGCTCTTCGTAAGGACTTTGGAAATATGATGTCAAAGGAATTCGAGATGTCAATGATTGGGGAGCTCACATTTTTCCTTGGATTTCAAATTAAACAACTCAAAGAGGGGACCTTTGTGTGCTAAGAACAATATACTAAGGATCTCCTCAAGCGCTTTTCGATGATGGATTGCAAGCCGATCAAGACACCTATGGCCACAAATGGGCATCTAGATTTGAATGAAGGAGGGAAGCCCGTGGACCAAAAGCTATATCGCTCTATGATCGGTTCACTTCTCTATCTCACCGCTTCTCGACCCGATATAATGTTTAGTGTGTGCATGTGTGCTCGTTTTCAAGCTTCCCCTAATGAAGTGTATCTAATTGCCGTAAAACGTATTTTGGGATATTTAAAATTCACTCCTAGTCTAGGTCTTTGGTACCCCAAGGGAGCGCGTATTGAGTTTCTTGGCTATTCCGACTCGGACTATGCTGGTTGCAAAATTGATCGCAAAAGCACCTCGAGGGGTTGTCACTTATTAGGACGCTCTCTCGTGTCATGGGCTTCGAGGAAGCAAAACTCCGTAGCGCTATCTACCGCGGAAGCGGAATATATAGCGGCGGGGAGTTGTTGTGCTCAACTCTTGTACATGACACGAATGTTTAGTGACTTTAGGCTAAAATTTGAAAAGGTGTCTTTTCTTTGTGACAATCAAAGTGCGGTAAAAATTACCAATAATCCGGTTCAACATTCCCGTACCAAGCACATCGATATCCGTCATCACTTCATTCGTGATCATGTTGCCAAAAGTGACATTGTGCTTGCGTACGTAAGAACGGAGGATCAATTAGCGGACATATTTACCAAACCCTTGGATGAGACACGGTTTTGCAAATTAAGAAATGAACTAAACATACTAGACATTTCCAACACGCGTTGATTGTTTCTCATTTGGATTTTGGGTCTCATTTGGATTCTTTCGATTACCTTTTTGACCCTTGTCACATTTAGGGGGAGTTTGAGTTTAACTCATAATTTCACAACTCTCTTTTATGGTGATAAAATCAATTTGTTTTGAGTTAGCACAATTTTACCCTATATTTTGGACCAAAACAATCTTGAGCCTCATATTATATCTCTTATCCTCTTACCATTTCAAATTTCTCTAAATTCGAAAACTCTTATCCATTTGAGAAATGCTTCATTTGAATAAAGCTTTTTTAAAAAATTTCTTTCTACTCTCAAAGGTCATGAAAATGTAAAAAAAAAAAAAACTTGTGCTTTAACCTCTAAAATGGATCATATGCTCGAATCGACATATCAATTGTCTTGTCAGGACATATCTTGGATCCATACATTTCATTTATCTTAAAATCAAAATTTGGAGTTGAATATGGTTGTTCTTTAGAATTTACCTTTGTATACCTCATCCCTTCAAAAGTAAGTCTTTCAAACTCACTCCGAAAATTGCTTCAAAATTTGAAGTTTCTTGGTTCTTGAGCAAAATAGGAGTAAAATCCCTTCAAAAGCATTTAGTTTCAAATTTTATATGGGTCAAGTCCATCCGGCCTCTCGGATAAAGTCCGGCGTTGATTGGCTAGGTTTTGGCGGATTTTTCAATCCATCGGACCCCAGTCCGACCATTACCGGACCCAGTCCGATGGGCTGGCTGACAGGACGGTTGGTAGCCTCTCTGTCGGACCCGGTCCGGAGGTCTTCGGACCTAGTCCGATGGACTCATCCTGTTTTGGCTAAGTACCGTCTGCAACGCCACTGTCGGACCCAGTCCGACCACCTTCGGATCCAGTCCGATGGAGTGTACTGTTCGTTTTTTCCTGCGCGCAGTGGCTCTGTCGGACCCGGTCCGACAGTTTCGGACCCGGTCCGATGGCTGGATCGCGGCCCCTTTATTCTGAACCGCACCTCTCTGTCTTCCTCTCTCTCCCTATTTGCCTCTCTTCTCTCTCTCACCCCAGGCCGCCGCCTCTCCCTTCCTTCGCGGCGCGGCTTCTCCGGCGATCTCCGGCGACCTTCGTGTCCAACCCCGGCCTCCCCTCACCCTCCTCTTCGATTCCCACCGTGGGGATCTTCGAGAGGGGTCTCGATCTGTGCGTGGCTTCTCTCTCAAGCTCCTCTCCTCTTCCCTACCGGAAGAGGCCTTGGGGACTCATCCGCACGCACGGAGGGGTTGGTCTTCGACTAGTATTCGGTAAGCCGCCTTATAAGGTCTCGATTCTCTTCTTTTCTTTCCATTTCCTAGTGCTAGGTTTTGAATCGGTTTTCCCGCGCTCGTGTATTAGGCCTTGTGAAGTGGTTGGAGAACTTGGGTAATTTCGGTCACTGGAGCGACAAGATGTCTCGGCGTCTGAAAAATTTGGAGAGATCAATTGCAAGAGCAATGGGTACAGGGGGCAGTGGCAGTCAGGGCGGCAGAGGCGACCGTGATGATACTACTTCTGTGGGCAGTTTTGCACCTCCTCGCACTAGGAGGGCACCCAAAAAGAATGACAAAGAACGGCGTGATACCGTGGATTGGACTCAGCGGCTTGCAGGGGAGTCTTTTGTGACATTAGATGATGAAAGTGATGAAGATTATGTCAACGAGGCTGAACAAGAGGACAATGCCGCGTCTGAAACGTTAGTTCCTGAAGATGAGCCTGTGGATGACAATGTGCTTATTCTGAGCATGGAAGTATTGAGAAGAAAACGGGCAGTCACACAAGACAAATGGTTTCCTGAAAATAGAGAGGATACCAATGATTTTCGATTCAACACTAAGTTCCAGAAGCAACTCTTTCTATGCTTCTCCAGACCACAGAAGAGCTCACGGGACCCGCATTATATTGATTGGCATGAGATCACCACTTATATGGGCCCCGGTATTTACAACTTTTCAACACCACCCCCGGTCTGACAGATTTGCTTTCCAACACTCAACTGACTTGGGGGAGGAGAGGCATTGTGAGTTCTTCGCTACGGTAGTGCCGGCAAATGATCAGTCAGAATTTAGTTATTATCATTCCATCGATGGTAGAGTTCACGGCCTATCTTTTTATGAGATGAACTATGCTCTTGGGACTCCTGACAATGGAGCTGATTTGCATGGCTTAGCTTTTGACACTGGTATGTGGTGTGCTCGGTACCCTCCAGAGGAGGACATTCGCTTTATGTATCTAGACCCAAAGGCAGATGATTACAATTTTGAAAAATCCAATCAATTGAGAGCAGAGCCAGCTTTGAAGAATGTCATATTAAGGTGCACTTTATTTGTGCGAGCAGGAAACAGAGATCGGGTTCTTCCCATAATCAGCTGGTTTATGCTATATCTTTTCAAGGGGAGCTTAATCAACATTGGAGCAACCATATTTGGAGAATTTGATGATACTATGTTCAGGGAGGTCAACAGGGCTCTGCCACTTGGACCCTACGTTGGCCTTTTGCTTTCGAAGACTGGCAGAGTACCTGAGGAGGAAGTTAGCCAGTGGGATAAGAAAATCAGAAAACACCAGATGAAACAGTTTTTGACCGCTCTTGTCAACAGGCCAAAGGTTGGTGGGCCTGTTCCTTTGGACTCCCCTCCGGCACCGGCCCCTACTTATGCTCCTCCACCTGCTCCTGCTGCTTCAGATATCTCTATGGGCGATGCTCCTGCTGCTTCAGGTGCCCACATGGAAGGATATGGTTACCCCGCAGCTCCACCGCCATGGTTTGATTTAAGTCCTCTGCTTCATGAAGTACAAGCCCTCCGTACTGATCAAAGTAACTATCAGAGGGAGATGAGAGCTGATTTGAATACATTCAGAACTGATATGACAACAAAAATAGCCGCCACTCGACAACAGATGGACACTATGGTTGGTCAGCAGACCCATCTGCAGGAAGAACTCGATGTAATGAAGTCGGCAATGATGTACATGGGCAATCACTTTATGCCATATAATTCAGGTTCCTCAGCTAATACCTATACTTGGTATAATCAAGCTCAGAGCGACTATCATGAGTATCTTCGAGAGTCTGGGCAGATTCCTCAGCCGGGTTTTGTTCCAGCCTCAGCTTCAGCTCCTCCTCCTGTCAGTGGTTCTCCATCCCACTCCGCGAGGACGAAATCCAAGAGAACGCGCTCCTCTCCGTCTAGCAGTCTAGGTGGGCGTAGTGGTCAAGGCGATGCTCGTGAAGATTAAGTAGCTTTTCCCTATGTGTCACTTGTTGCCAAAGGGGGAGAAGACTAGAGCTCTTGTCGCTTAGTTGGTTAATTTCTAGTATGAACTTTATCTGTGATGGTTTGTTGAACTATTTGTGTTGGCCTGTACCTTTTTCTATGCATGAACTTAGGGGGAGTTTGCACACTACTTTGTCGAGCGGTGGTTCTTAAATTTGTTATTTGTACTTTCCTGTTTATCCTTGTGATGTGCATCTCTTGTTTCTACTCTGTTGTACTAACCCTTTTGCAGCTCAAAGTTTAATATCTCTATTGGGTTGTCATCAAGTGCCACAAAGGGGGAGATTGTGAGCATCGTTGAGCCCTAATTCATTTAGTGGCTTTAATGACGTGTACTTTGCGCTAAGGGGTTCTTGGATGCTTCATGGAACCCTAGCAAGGCTTCGGCGACCATTCGAGCTGCTTCAAAGACAATCTTAGCATGACCGGGCGAGCGAAGAGGTCATGTGGAGGGTTAGGAGTAGTTAGGTTTTTATTTTGTCGCCCATGCTTCAAGAGGGGTCTAATCGTTTCGATCGTGCCAAGTCTTTTCTTGTGTTAGCCCTCAATCCATCCATATTTAGTCAGAGGTCACAACCCGTGAAAATTCTCTTGATCCGTGCCTTTTCAGTGCTCTTCGGACCGGGTCCGACCGCCACCGGATTGGGTCTGGCGAGCAAACCCTAGAATTCATTTTCTGTTCCTGGTCGGACTGAGTCCGGTGCCGTCGGACCGGGTCCGGCCGCGCCGGACCGAGTCCGACAGTGTCTGTGCTCCTGCGTTAGAGCCCCGTCAGACCGGGTCCGACCGCCGTCGGACTGGGTCCGACAGTACGATTGTCAGCCGAGTCTGAGGCTTGGTTACACCCATCGGACCGGGTCCGGTGACCTTCGGACCGGGTTCGATGGTACTGTAACGGCTAGTTTTTGGAGTCTTTCCGAGCTCCAACGGCTAGCTCCTCACCTAGGGGTATTTATTGACTTGGGTAGGCTGCCATTATTGAGGTTTGCTGCTCCACTTCACCCATAGCCATCACCTACACATCCTAGGGTGTTCTAGAGCCATTCCTCCATCAATCATCCACCACCTACCTTTCCCTAAAACCAAGTTTCATGAAAGTCCTTCGATTTGGCATGATCGAGGCAATTCGGGCTTGTTACTCTTAAAGACGGTGTTCTTCTCGGAGGTGTGGGCTTGGGAGTAGGCCTTGGCGTGTGGCTACTCTCGAGTCGGTGTGAAGGTGACGGAGTCCACCTCGCCGGAGTGGCGGAACGACTACCGCGGAGTAAGCGAGGCGTGTGGCTCAAGAGGGAGCCGGTCCTTGTGCGCAAGGGCTAGCCTCAACGGAGAGTAGGAGTGAAGACTCCGAACTTCGGTGAAACAAATACGTGTCTCCCTCCTCTTGTCTCTTTTACTTCCGCATTTACTTTTCGCTTGTTTCGCTAAATTGATTGATTGCTTAGTTAAGATAATCTAGGTTGCTAGTGTGTGCCGTTTATTTTGCTTCCGCTTAATCATGCACTAGAATCTAGAATTGGGTCACTCTTAAACTTGTTGCTTAATCAAGTATAACTCAAAGAAATTAAAAATTGCCTATTCACCCCCCCTCTAGGCCGTAAAGTTCCTTTCAGACACCGTGACTTAAAATAAAGAGAGATCTTTTGCACCATGGTTGTAAGCAGCCAAGCATGTAATATTCAAATTTTAAAGGTTAATAATAGATAGAGATTAGTCATGAACAATACAGCAAAAAGAACTGATAAATGATTAGTTACTGATTTTTCTGTCATCTTCTGTCAAATCCAAGTAGAAATCCTATAGGAACAAAACAAGGGTGTCAATGAACATCCAACATGTGCAATGGAAATGCAGGATGGTAGGCTGTGATTAAACATCAAGGATGTATGATGGAACATTTGTACAACTACAGGTTACAGAACAATTAAATGTTAAAACTGAAGGTAAACAGAATTTATTAGAAGACAAAGAAAAACTAATATCGTACCCTCAGCAACCAAACAAAGACAGGTGAAAACTGCCCAAGTTCAGATGCAGTGGACCTCCCGCCTGAAGCCCTGACCCGTATATGCTTTGTCATTTCTATGACGAGTGAAAGACGATCAAGTGCAGCTTCATCTATATATGCCTCCCATCTGTAAAATTTAACAAGTTCAGAAATAAAATTTAATAAGACGATCAGTACTGTTTTGCAAGGTTTCAGACTACGGTCTATGGGATATAAAGTTTGTATGGAGTATGGACATAGATTGGCTTAGACAGAGTTGACATAAGAAGTCTGAGCTTGCCCAAAAGAAACAAAATAGTCAGGGGAACATCAAAACAAAGCCACAATGTAATTGCACGCCCCACTCCAAATAATTTAATCAATTCTTATCATTGGTCATCAAAATTCAATCATTCACTCAAAGTATATGTGGGTCAAATAAAATCATAAGATTTATGCAATCATTTACCGTTTGGTCATAAGCATCAATTCCTTCAGTATCCAACAATACAAGACTGTATTCAGTTCCATCAAGACCAGTTCGCTTCAAAGGCGCACTCCACATCCAAAGTCCCTTTGTGCAAGGCTTATGCATGGATGCAACTTGGAAACCACCGCTTTTTCCTAGAAGCTACATTGAGAAGCCATAATTTATCATGTGATAGTGAAATAGAGAAGAAAATCATATAGCAAAGGAATAACAGTAAGCAAAACATACAGAAATGTACAACAATAATAAAATGAAATTACAACTGAAGCCCAAAGTACATCCAACCTTCCAAAGAAAAACATGCCAACATAGTACATGCTCAAAAGATTGCAGGCATAAATAAAACACTAAAACAACAAACGAAACTGTAGGGCAATTTATACTTGGGCTAATGTATTGCACTGGCATACTGAAAGGATGCTGATAAACCACACAGTTAGTGAACATAAAAATGGCAATAGTGTCCAGAGAACAGCCACAAAGAAGATAATGGTCATTCAGTTGTCTTCCGGATCTAAAATAAAGTCAAATAGCCCAGGAACACCTCAAATGTCACAGAAATCTACATCAATGTGTCGAAGACATGCAACTTGCTGGCTTCCCATCCACATGTCATCCTCACTTGGCCATTTTTCCCATTTTCTACTTGCAATGTCACTGAGCTATTTTGGCCAAAAAGAAATTTGTTGTTGTCCAATAATATCATGCCATCCCATGTCAGCCTCTATGCATTTAATAGCAGGTTTTTCCAACTAATGGCCAAACAACTTATTACTTTTTACCAAAGTATAATTCATTGTGTCTGTATCTGTTTCAACCTCTAAATAAGCAGATATATCAAAAGCATGCCCAATATATGTAATCTGTAGGAATTTATATGCTCTAAGGTATTGTATAATATAATCCTACATAAATGCCGTTGTTTACAAGTGCACCTAGAAAAAAAATACCAATGAACTGTGAATATGTCATCTGATCGCCACATTTCAATTTTCAACAGTCTATCATTTAGCTTCACCATTATAACAACATTAGTATATAGTGTAGTGGACCTGGTGGTTTGTTTATTTTCCAGCCTTATGTTTCTGTGATTCCACGAAATATAGAAGATTCCTTTAACAGCATAATCAAAAATTTACCAGAGCATCATAGCTCAACATCCAAACTAATCCCTAAATGATGATAGCTGAACTGAAAAACACATAACTTTAATTTAATGCTCAGCTCCGCATCACCACATCCCTTACAGATTTAAGAAACTATCCTAATTCCAGGCAGAGGATAAAAATCTTATAAAAAACCAAGTGTCAAATTACAGCTGCATAAGCAACATTTGAAGAACTATCAGCAGTCCTGACGAAAACCTAGAGCATTACATAGAGCCAGACTAAACATTCCCAAACCTATAGGAGCAAGCGCGCGTACCTGGTTGAGCACGAAGCTGGGGCTCCCGCCGCCGCCGCCGCCACACCACAGCAAACCCTAACAGCTACACCTAAAAACGTAGATCTAGATCCAATCCCCTCCAGATTCGAGCTCACCATCCACCTCCTCCACCAAAACCCGGCGTCTAGCTCACCTCTGGGCCCCTCAACGCCGGCGAGCCGCCGTGAAGGAGAGGAGAACCTTGGCCGAACTGACGGAGGAAGGGGGGAAGACGAGGAGAACGGGAGAGGAGAGGAGAGGAGAGGAGAGGGAGAGAGGAAGGGGGAGACCTGAGAGGGAGGACGGGCTCGGATCCCCTCCCTCTCTCCTCCCACGAGGCCGCCGGAGAGGGAGAGGGAGGGGGCCAGCGAAGGCGGCGGCGGCGCTCGGGTCGGGGGAGAGTCGCAGGGGCTCGACTTTGGGGAGTTGATGCGCAAGTGTGAGGCTAGGAGTTGATGCGCAAGTGTTTTCGTCGGCCGGAACCGACGGAAATAAAGCTCTATTTTCATCGGTTTTAGAAAACCGACGAAATTATAGCAAACCGACGAAAATAAGGCTATAATTTCGTCGGTTTTTTAAAACCGACGAAATTAATATGGGCCGACGAAAACACTTCGTTTTCCTGTAGTGATTGGTGCCATGGGGACGTGGAACAAGGTCCTACGTGTGGTTGGTCTGGAGGGCCTCGAACTCCTGGCTCATAGCGTCGCGCCAGTTGGGATCTCACAACGTGCCACCGGAAGTGGGAGGGCGACCTCCACCAACGCCGCCGTCGTTACCACTACCACGACGACGATTGCGGTTGTTGTTACCGCGACCGTCATTGTTGGTCCGAGGCGGCTCAAGTTGCCCATCGGTTGGCCTATAGAAAGGCCCAAACCGGTGCCAAAGGAGCCAAAGGGGGGATTACAGTTCCCCCTGCCGCCGCCACTGAGCTGGGGCATGGTCAAGCCACGCCCAGCCGTGCCATCGGGATGGTGCTCGATCCCGTTGCCGCCTACGCCGGGAGAGAAGACGGCGCCACTGCGTCGGAAGGAGGAGAGGCCGAGGGCGGTGTGCCCAGCCATCCCGCCGGCGGGAATCTCGATCCCATCGCCACCTGCGCCTGGAGAGGTAACAGCGTCGCCACGGCCGTAGGGAGGAAGACCGAGGACGACGTGCGCAGCTGCACCGTGGGGAAAGAGGATGGGGTTGGGGGCAAGGCCGCCTGGGCCGGAGATGGGGGCGGCGAGTGCGCCCGTGCCGCCTGAGCCGGAGATAGGGGCGGCGGGTGCAGCCGTGCAGCTGGAGGCCGCGCCGGGGATGGGGACGATGAGCCCCCTGGAGATGTCCCCTCCAAAGCCTGCAGCGGCGAGGAGCGCCTACGCGTCGACGGGGAGGGCGGCAAGCACAGCTGCTGCACGGGAGGCAGCGGCTTGTGCGGCGACGACTTGTGCGGCCGTGGCTTCGGCGAGTTGAACCGTGGAGGGGACAACCGTGCCGCCGCCGTGCCCGGCGAGACTTGTCGTAGAGGGAAGGGGGGCATCGGCGAGAGTCGACGTGGGTGGGAGAGAAACGTCGGCTTGCATCTCGCCAGAGGAGGCCACGGCGAGGTCGCCGGTGGAGGCCATGAGAATTAGGGTTTGCGGAATAGGGTGAGCAATGGCTCTGATACCATGTTAAACTGATACTATTTCGATAATTAGAATGACGAGTACAGAGTACAATATATATAGCCTGATAGAGGGGACAGGCTAGGCGTATATTAGGCAGGCCATTAATGGCATAAATGCACGCGTAATCAGGGGGATTACGCGTGGCATATTCTACGGCATATTCTAACATTCCTAGTAGTTTAACTATGGTTTTATGCTATTTTCACCGACATGACAGTTTGTTTGGAGACGTTGACTAACTGCACGATTTACACATAGGTTTCACATGTGAGTTGTCACATTATGCAAAACCACCATGTCACCTAAAAACCTTCACGACGACTACCACATCAACAAAAACCCAAAATCATAGTTTTAAATTGAAGTGACTATTTTTTGTATCCGGTTTTATCTATTGACTATTTTAATGTGGTTTTTGTTCGCAAGAATTAAAACAAGACACATACCATAATCTAGGGATCGAAACGGAAATTATTTCCTTTGGCTTCTTACTGTTTCACCGAATCATATGCATTTCTTGAATATTTTTTAGATGCTTCTCAAGAATCTGAAAACATAGTTAAACAAGACACCATGGATTCTCAAAATTTCTGAAACCCACTACTGTTCCACCATTGAGCCTTACAGAGGTGGAGAGGACGGTGTGTCTTTGCATAGCATAAGAGCATCCCAGCACACCCCTGAAATTACTGTAGCTACAGTACCGCGGGTGAAAAATTCAAACAAAAGCAGAAAGCAGGACCTTGATACAGCACAACGAATTCAAACAAATTTGAAATGCAGGCCCTTGATAGGGGGCCTGCTGCTCATGCTCTAAGAGCATTGCTAGCAGGGTCTTTGTTTCACTGCTGCGGATCAATATAAGTCTTTATAGTGCCCGGTAGAATTTCTATATCAGTCTAAATTTAGACTCCCTCTCCACTCTCTCTATTGTATTAATGATTGATATAATTTTATCTTTTTTTTTGTAACTTTCAATATAGGATGAATTTGAACTTTAAATTTTATACAAAGATAGAGTAAGTTGAAAAGTACATTTATAATTTTTTTACAACTTTTAATATTTCGATTGCACGGTGGTTACGCCGTAAGCTTGGTTGCACAGGATATGTTTCTAATATAGACACTAAAATTTAGAGATGCTACCGGTGATGCTTTAAGCACATGCCTATATCAATTGGAGCCGTTGGATCGAGTTTGCACGGACAAGATCAACAAGGTTAGTGCAGCAAATTTCTGTATCAAGATTGTTCGCGGGGGTTTTTGCATTATAGCCAACTTATCGACGATCTATATACAGCTAGTCATATTTCTAGCTAACATAGGTTTGGAAATATAGCCCGATCTTAAAAAAAATATTCAAATGTAAAATAAAGAAACAATCATAATTTAATTTTAAAAAATATTATAAGTGTTTGGCGCCATGTTTTTTCCTTTTTGAAAACCCGCTTAATTTTGCTTTTAATGGAATAGACACTTCGTCAAACACCCTCATGCCACACTATTGTGTACTCTTCAATGCATTGGTCTCGCACACACCTGCATCAAGTTATGGTCGTGCTCATCCCACGAGCTATTTGCTTGTGGTGCCTGCGATTTTCTGCGCATATGGATCAATAACGGGTGAAAAAAGGGTGTCTTTAATTATCGCATTGGAGCTACGTCGGCATTCATGATACAAAGTCAGGTGAAATTAGCCTATCAACTTTTTCGATTGCGCTGATTTAGTTCTTTGATCGATCAAAATTATAAATTTTCGATCTTGAATTTCAACCGAATTTCGTGATTATCTTGCGATTATGGTTATCGTTGTCTTGCGGTTTTACACATGGTCCATTGATAACTTCAACCATGGTTGTTGCTAAAGGTATTGTCGCAACCAATTTAACCTGGCCATCTTCTTCGATCCATCCATCAGTGGCTGAGATCAAAGGCAAGACACCGATGAACAGTGGAAAGCCAGAAAGGCTCTGCTTCCGAAGCGATCGAGACGGGGATCCTACCGCAGTCTTGTACCAAGAACTGCCTTGATTAACCACGTAAATGCATGGCTGATGGCACCCTGCTCACCGAGAGAGAGAGAGAGAGAGAGAGAGAGAGGCAGTAGTAAGTGTGCAGACTGGTTGCTGGTGCAGCTGAGCTTTAACACGCAGCCGCAGGAGGCAGGTATATACGCCCGTCCAGTGGGCATTATGGTGCATTTGTAAGCACGCAGAAACCGCAGATGTAGTGGGCAGCTCAGCCCCTCAGCCAGCCCAGTGGAGTGGAGTACTACTACTATACTACTACTACTTCTTCCTCCTCACGACCTCACCTCAAGGCTCTTAACCCTTGTGAGCTGAGCTGTGACGCATCGCAACGAGGAGCTGAGCTGAGCTGAGCTGAGCTTGCGCCGAGCGCCATTACTGCTCTCTCCCTCTCTCTCCGAGCCCCAACCGCATGCATTCATGTTGATTTGTTACTATACTCTACACACATGACCACATGCCCAGCAGCCGACGCTTCACTTGGGCATGCAGCAATAGCAAATTAGCAACGCCCATGAACATCGAGCTGATCTGTTCCTGCAAGCAATTCATCAGGAGAGCTGATGCTTCATATCTCCATATAATTGAGCAATGATGCCCTTGGTTCTTTGGTTCAGAGTGTGTGTGTGTGTCTCTGCGGTGGGCACCAGCGTTGCCTGCGGTTTGGCAGAGCTAGAGCTGCTGCCGCGGCCGTGCGTGGCAGCCCCTAAATCATGGAGCGCTTCATCTGGGCCGCCGGCTCGCTTGTTGCTTTTCATCTGAGCCGTCGATCACAGCGTGATTAGCTACGTCTATAGGCGAAAACTATATGCATGTTCAGATGGATTTGGTTGATTAGCATAGCACCTGTCCTCCAGCAATGTGAAACACAATCCAGTTCCTTATGTTTGTGTGTGTGTGTGTGTGTGTGTGTGTGTGGAGTATTTTTTCAAGAGAAAAACATCAGAACAGATTCCAGCTCATGGTACAAGAACATGATGGGATACAACAGCTCGAGTGCAAAATCACTTATTTGCAGGAGGCAAATAGTAAGCATTTTGTTTCGTAAACAGAGCTTAAGGTTCATCCCTTTGCATTTCTTCACTGAAACATGGGATTACAGCTTACACCACCACAGCTACAACCACAACAACTAGAGCAAGAACAATAAGGGCCAGCCACAATGTTAGCAGCCAACCACATACCCCTACCAAACACACCAACCATAATAGCCCAGTGACATGGTCATAAAGGGCACTAACAAAGCTAGTACTTGTAGCCCACTAATGAAAACCGGCCAGCCCTGTCCAGTGGATGATCCAACGGCAGTCACTGCCTCGAGATCCGAGCCTGAGCTAACCATCCGTATGAGCATCCACTGGACGGGCGCGCGGCGGCGGCGGCGGCCTTTCACTTGCGCTTGCCGCGCTTCTTGTCGCTGGCGTCGGCGTCCTGGAGGAGGTCGACGAGGCACGGCTGCTTGCAGTTGATGCAGGTGGGGTAGTCCTTCTTGGCCACCATGCAGTACATCAGGCACCGCGTGCACGCGCCGATCACCATCGGGGACTTGCTGCCGGGGCTGCCGCCGTTGGAGCTGCGCCCGTCCGACGACACGCACGAGCTCGGCGACGACGAGTCGCTGTCGTCGTGGCCGTCCACGTCCATCCCCACGGGCGGCGACAGGTTCAGCTGCAGCTCCAGCCTCGCGCTGCCCCTCGTGCTGCCGCCGCGGACGCCGTTGTCGTTGCTACGGCTCATGGCTCACACCTGCACACTGCGCAACACAAGAAAAGCAAGCGCTGTTAGATCAAAAGGAAGTTTCTTCTTTGAGTCTTCAGGTAGGCAGAGAAGTCCAATAATGCATAAGCACAAGATATCAAAAGCAAAACAACAGAGTCAATTGCTACCTGAAGGCGGTGAGAGTGTGAGGTGGAGGGATGAGAAAGAGACGAGGTTGAGCTTTGAAGTGTTTGGCTGAGGACTTTGAAGGGTTCCAAACGGGCTTTATATAGTGGGTGTCAAGCAGGGGAGAGAGGTCAATGGTCTTCTTTACTTTGTATTAATGCAAAACAACAAGGCCCCTGCGTGGCTGCGTCCTCTTCCCCCTGTTCTCTCCCTCCCCTCATGTCTCTTCTTCCTCTCTGTGATCTTGCAGAATGAATCTAGGCTGGGGATCATGAATTGAATTGTTGAGATATCCATAAGTCCTTAGGAATCAGGTTTTATTCAAGAAGACCATGCTAGTGGTAGCACTCCGCATTGAAAAAAATTCCTAACCCAACTTGCATTAACAATAACATTGTAAAAGAAGAGAACTTGTGAGGCGAAGGCATTTTTTTCAGTCATATTATTTGTGAGTTCAAGCTCTCTCTTCTTTTTGTGATTGCTCTTTATGTGTCCATCCTGATGAGGAAGTCGCCAATACCTGTGAGTATTTTTACACCATGCTGTTGGTGATAGCTGTATACAGTGTTAACATCTTGAATGCCCTTTATGAATGGAATTTATGGCCACATCTGCTTAAAGGGTTCCATCTAGCCAAGTAAATGTGCATCAATGTGTCACTGGTTATGTGAATAAATAGATGTTAAATAGGAGATGTGCTTCTTTAGGTAAATATTGTTTTTTTTTTTGAGAAATGCAATCTTTAAGCGAAAGACTAAAGTCGTACATGTCTTTGCAGCCTATCCTTCAATGCCCTTCGCCCTTCAATGAAGTTATAGGAATCCAGCAGTCCATTAACTTCTATACTCACTTGATGTTTCATAAGTGCAGCTTGTGAAATGACATCTCACCAACAAGCTTTAACCCTATTGCATCTTCAATTCTTACTATTTAGCTAGATATTTAAAAGTGCAATACTTTCATTTCTTGATGAAATGACATGGGGGCTCTGCTCGTTTAGTCAAAGAGGAGTTTACACTTGCCAGTTTGATCTGACAAAGAAGCTTTATATCATTGTAGGGTTGACTTAGAGTAGCTTTGTAGTATAATACAATGAAAAATGACACTGATATGCTAGAAAGAAGGAGAATCTACTATGTCCATGCAAAACGTGTACTGCAGGAACATGGAGTAGAAACTAGGAAAGTAGAAACATAAAAGCAACAGTTATTGTTCCGAACGAGTTGTCCTCGCATGACAAAAAAAAAAAAATTGAAACCTCAAAAATAGGAATCATATCTTTTTAAAAGAAACCTAGACATAACATTTCAACAAAAAGAAATCCCAAAATAACACTGAAATCATACTTTTGAACAAAATACATTAAGCCATACTGATTTGGAGTTTGAACTAACTGATTAAAATGTGTCTGACTTAAAAGAATAAAAATAGATTTCCATCTAACACTAATTGCCCCCAAACTTATAGCACTCATCCATGATGCACATAGTTGCATACATATGTCTGACCCATGTTATAATCTTATATGTAATTTTACAGTATAAGAGTATCTCCAATGGGTCCTCAGTTAGAATGTCCTAGCATTAGTCACATCTCTTTTTCACTATTTATCTATTTTTTCTCTCTCATATTCTATTTACTATAGGACTTTCTAACTTAGAATCCACTGAAGATGCCCTAAGAGCATCCACATCAGCCACTTCATATCTCACCCTCCATTTGAAAATTAAAATACTTTTGCTCCTTCTCTCTCCTACATTAATCATCAGACCACACATCAGGCACTCCATATCTCACCCTCTATCTTCTCTCTCCAACATAATATATTATTTCCTTCCAACTAACTTCAACCGCCATGCATACTTGTACGTACGTATTATCTACGATTACGCTATGTGCAGGGTCCTATAGCGTTATTGATAAATTTACGCGATATATTAATTTATTAATAAATTAACGTTTGTACGGAAATTAATTTCGTACGCGATATATTAATTAAAATCATGCCATGTAATTTTTAAAATTATCAATTAAGCGAAGTATCGCATTATGTTGCATATACGTTGTGCTGTAGCTTTATATCATAAATTGAAGCGAATTATTAATTTATTACTACAGGTGTGTTCGTAGGGACATTAATTTCGTACAGCTTTATTGCGGTGAACATTAATTTTCATAGGGGCACAAAATTATACAATATTTCAAATTAATTGTGTTATTTTCTTACATCGAAGTTCTAATTTACTATAACAATTTAGAGAAAAAACATAATTTCATTGCTCCTGTGATACTATCTCATGAATGCAGTGCACACTGTTGTTGATACCTTGCACCGAAAGGCACCACGTGCTGGCACATAGAACATGGCTTCCAACAGAAGGATTTCCATCATGACCTGATCGGTGGCTTCCATGCCAAGGATGAGCAATGGCTTCCATGGGAAGGTTGACCAATGGCTTCCATGGCAAGGATGAGTCATGGCAAGGAAGGATACAACTCTATAAATAGCACCACAAGTTCTCATCCTTTCGAACTCAAGCCATTTGTTGTCTAGCACCTCGAATAAGGGAGAAAAAATGAGTACTTCAAATTCCGAGTCATCGGATGAGTTCGGGGAGTATGAAGATATAGTGTCGGACTCCTCCGAGGATGACGACGGATTGGTTTTAGCACTGATCCACACGAAAATTGTGGAAGAGAGCGGAGGTAGTAGTGGTCCTAGGGCTCGACGTCGATACGTCGATCGACGCTGTGATGAAGGCCATGCTCGACTTATGCGCGATTATTTCACAGATCCTCCAATTTATCACAAAGGGTTTTTCCGAAGAAGGTAATTTTTAGTTCATTTATTTCACCATACTGCTTAGCTTCCATTTCACAGTTCTGAACTTTAAAAAATGTCATAGGTTCCGAATGAGCAAGAGGTTATTCCTCCGTGTGGCTAGTGCGGTACATGCTCGTGAGCTGTACTTCCACCAAACAAGGAATAATGCTAAAAAGCTTGGGATCCACCCCCTCGTGAAGATGACTGCAGCTGTACGCATGATTGCCTATGGCAAGTCCGCCGATAGCATCGATGAGTACCTTCGCATCGGGGAGACCACTGTGCTTAAAAGCACCCGAGCATTTGTCAAGGCCGTTGTCGACATTTTCGGTGCCGAGTACCTCCGTGAACCTACCGCTGCTGACACTGCTCGCCTTCTTGCAGTAGGTGACAGCCGTGGGTTTCCCGGTATGCTAGGTAGTGTTGATTGTATGCATTGGAGGTGGAAGAACTGTCCAGCCGCATGGGCAGGATCCTTCACTGGTCATGTTGACGGTTCCACACTTATTCTAGAGGCTGTCGCGGGGTACGATGGTTGGATATGGCATTCTTTTTTCGGAGTGCCTGGGTCCAATAACGACATTAATGTATTGCATCGATCACCCCTGTTCGATAGGCTTGCCAAGGGGGATGCACCACGGGTTAGGTACACTGTCAACGGGAGGGAGTACAACATGGGGTATTACCTAGCTGATGGTATATATCCGGAGTGGGCCACTATAATGAAGCATGTTACCTTGCCAATCGAGAACAAAGATATTAACTTTACTAATGCTGTGGGAGCTGCTAGGAAGGACATCGAGCGGGCTTTCGGTCAGCTACAGGGCCGTTGGCACATTCTGTGCGAGCCAGCCCGAATGTGGGACATCCCTACTCTGAGATACATAATGACAGCATGCATTATATTACATAACATGATAGTTGAGGACGAGGGAGGCTTGTCTGATGATCCTCCTGAGTTCGAAGGTATGGGCCAGGTTATGCAGTCGGAGAGGGCCGGGAGCCAGCTCCTAAATGATTTCATGGCGGCACATCGCATGATACGTGATAGTGCAGCGCACAAGCAATTGAAGGCCGACCTTATCGCTCATCAGTGGGCGAGACTTGGAAATAATTAGGTGGTATTTAGTGTATTGTCAGTACGTATTTCACCGTTAATCTATGTTTATGCTCGTGTCTACTGTCATGTATCCAATGGTGTATTGAAATAAATAGTTATGTTCGCGTACTACATTACTTGTTCTTATGAGTTGGTATCGATGTATGATTCTTCATTGGGGAAAAACCTTTTTTGCAAAAACAAAACGAAAGAAATCAGCCCAACAAAATTAGGACATGAAGCTTCGTGCTAGCTTTTGTTTAAAAGCACCCGGTTAGGTGTCCAGGCAAAAATTTTACATGTTCTCTGAAAATTCACTGAACAATCGGCCTTTACACATAGCATGAAAATGCAGGCAGCCGATCATATATTCTATCTATTGACATGTTGTCTGAACATTCACCCTTGAACAATCACACTTGGAATGGTTAAACCAGCAAACACAGTACAGAACTGAATGAACTGAACATTCACCCTTGCATCATAGAGAGGTGCCCTCCGAATTAATTAAATCAAACGCAGCAAAGGCCCCTGCATCATTTTGCTGCTGCCCATTGCCAAGGTATGAAACATGCACATCTACACTGCATAAACATTCACCCTTGCTCGTCACTGCTGCAAACTATATAGGAAGAATGAAAAAGAAGAAAAAAAAAAACCCAGCACCATGTGGTGGGAATCATAGCAGATCAGCAAAATTCAGAGAGCATGTGGCAGCGGCCAAATTCACAGAATATAAACTGAACATTCACCAGTCCTCTACAAAACACTTGAACAAGCAGTGTCATCATCATATTACACAGTCCAAAATAGAATAAACACTGACCAACACTCAACAGAATAAACACAATGAACATACAATTGTTTGAACTAAATAAACAGTCAACAATGACTCATCAACGGACAGAGCTAGCTGAACATTCAGTGAAGTAATTAAACATAAGTTCATTGTTCTGTCCTCCTCGATCAGTAGTCATCTTGGCCATCATAACCATCCTGGCCAACGTAACCATCGTCGTCATTATCATCGGCCTCCTCGTCCAGGATCTTTTTTTGTTCCTTTTCATAGTACCTACGCTGCACCATGGACATCTTGGTTAAGTCCGCATCCATGATCATCTTGCGCCACTCACGATCCTCAACGACGCGCCTACGCTCCAATTGACGTTCCTCAATTACGCGCCTATGCTCGAACTCACGGTCTTTCCTCTTTTCTGCATTGTGCTGCTGCCACACCTTTGTGTCAACCTCCTTTTCGCGTGCCGTCGCAATGCGGTCATAGTACACCCTTCTAACCTCAGTGCCCTCTGTTCTAGTGTCGTGCCACTTATCAAACATGTCCGAACTAGATGTGCCGCCGGAGTGTGCAACAGATTTTGCAGCCTTCCTACCTATTGGTCGCCGAACCTTGTTTGAAAGGGATGGAGAGTCATCAAGAGGAGCACCTGGTTGTTCTGGGCCATCGGTCGAGTCTGACTTATGTTTTTTGTTTGCAGGGAGAAGGTCGTGTAGCATTAACCACTTTGGCTCTTTGCGTAACACCTCCCAGCAGTGCCTCATTGTGAACGCTTCTCCGGTCTCCTGCTTGAACAGCGACATTGCATCTCGAACCTAATAATACATCGACATATGAAGAGTTACATACATTAATGAAACAGCTGTGTGTATGACTAAAGCAATATACAAGTTACCTTGTCTTCTTCCGTCTTTCCGCTCTCGTTGCGACTCTCGATTCTACGATGACAACCCACAAATATACCCACATTCTTGTTAATCTTACCCCACCTGCATTCTAGGGACTTTTGATCACAAGGTTCCGATCGGTTGTTAAGCCGATCGAACTCCTTCCAAATAGTTCCCCAGAAACATGCAGCCGTTTGGTTGTTTCCGACAATGGGATCATAGGAAACATTCAACCATACGGACATTAGAATTTTATCCTCCTGAACTGAATAGTTACCAGTCCTCCCTACTGCAGCAGCAGCAGTGTATTGCTGCCTGCCCCTCCCCCTAGACCTTCCTCTCCCTCCCCTCTGAACGTTTGGTACCAACTCAACAACCTCATCGACATCAATGTTTGCTGCTGTTTGGTCGTGGGACGGCTGTTGTTCGACAGAAACTGCGTTGGTGGATCCACTACCACTCCAAGATGGCATAGGGGTACCGAACATGGGTTGCGACCCTCGAGGATAAGCAAAAGGAACCCCCTGCACCACGTTGGGTCGTACTGGCTGCGGCATGTACATCTCTATTGGCATGCCTTCGTATGCACCTGTAAAGGCAATTAGACATACGGAACTCATACAACCAGATTGCATATTAACAAGTCTTACAAACATAGTGAAATATTTTCGATCACAAGCTTCTTTTCTTCAAGTAAGGGATCACAATAGCACTTAACAGAGACCAATCAGATTATATATGTCAGAATAGAGACCAATCAGATTATATATGCTATAATCTTTGACACATTTTGATGAAGCAACAAATAAGTTTGCATAGTACAATCTTATTCTTTAGCAAAATGAAAATAATTTTCTAGTGGCAGCGAGCGTCCATCGGGGATGAGAGGTACCTGTCATACAGTGAGGTCCACCCGACATGTTCAAGTGCGGATAAGGTGACGCAGAAAATGTGTTCTTGCGTTGTGCTCTCCCCGAATCTTCTATAGGCGTCGACGGGAATTGAGGTCGGCCCCCTTCGACGCTCATGAGGCGGTTGAAACACTCGTCATCCATATTGCAACTACGAATATTGAATTACACATGTCAAAGCCATTGTAATCAAAGCATGCAACTTAGATCGATTGCACATTAAATCAATTATTAATAAAGATACACACATATGCATGACAGTTACGTACTCTTATTATTAAAAGTCACAATAGTACATATTGAAAATATCACGTCTTACAAACATACGGAAAGTAAAGGTAATTAGACATACGGTAGTCTTACAACCATATTGCATCTTAACAAGTCTTACAAACATAGGGAAAGTAAAGCTAATTAGACACCACGAGACTGATCACTATCATAGTCGACACCATTATCTTCGAGCACACTCTGGAGACTAGGTTCATCAAAGAAATCATTGTACGAGTTCCCCTCAGAGTCGACGATGTCATAGGGATCAATGTCATCCCATGGATTGTGCTCATCAACGTTGGTGGCCACTTCAGGCTGCACGGGTTGTACTTTGTCCAGACGACGAGGGCTGCCAACTCTACTAGCATGGTCTCTTGCTATGAGTGATAGTTTGTCTAGTTGCTCAGCTAGTTCCTCCATGTCCAGTACAACCGCATTGACCCTCATGGCAGAATCAGTACAAGATGGATCGAAATGGTGCTCCGCAAGTTTCTTCATCTTGGTCGCAGCCTCCTCGACCCCATCGATTAGGGCAGCGAGAACCTCACGCGATGTCATCTCAGAGTTGATCATCTACAGCGAACGTTTAGGTTCAAATGGATGAAACTTGATTTATGGAATTTGAAGCTAGTACTTAATATAGGCACTACAATTGGATGAAACTTGCTTTATGAAATTGTAATGCACACAGGACAATATCCAATTTTTAAAAAACTGCAGGTCAAGAGTAGCCTGAACCCTGCAATTTAAACTATATGCAGCTAATCCAATGCGTATTCATAGCCATTACAGTAGGAGGTCAACACTAGCCTCAACCCTGCAATTCAACCCCCATCCCAAACATGTGCGGTTCAGTAAATAATCGATCCAATTTTAATTGGAAGAACTAGATTGGTTTATTTACTAGATTGAGGCCTTGAGCAGAAAACGAGTAAGGGGCAACCAGGGAGTATTGCAGTGGATACTGTCATCCTTAGAAATCAAGCACATGACCGCAAATCTGAACTCCATGGCCGAACGAATTGCATAAACCGTAAATGCATAAATCTGAACAAACCTCCTGCACATCCCTAAACCCTAAATCATTGACCACAAACCCTAAAATATGGAAAATCCCTAATCTGAATCAGCAAATCCTTCAAAATAGGGTAAATCCATGTCATACACCTTCCAAATCAAACCCCGTCGTAAGTACAACGGTCAAATGTCCCAGATCTGGGCATACGCACAGCAAGCATTGGTCGTAGCCAAGAACGGAGGAGGGGGAATGAAGCACCACAGGTCGCCGCCATGAATAAAAGGAGAGCAAGACCTATGGCATACCTTGAGGTTGATTCGTCGGATCCGCCGGACTCAAAGCACCGTTCGCCAATCGGAGATCCCAACGCTCCCTGCCTGGGAGCCGAATCCAGCAGCTCCGGTGGCCCGGCTGGACCAGCTCCTCCCTTTGGCCCTCCGCAAGGTGGTCGCCGACCTCTCGGCAGCGGTCGCCACCCTCGATTCACTCGGGCGCGCGAGGGACAAGTTCGTTGGTGTCTGCCGAACGCCGCCGCCACAAGATGGCAGATCCTCCACCCTCCAAAGATAGAGGTCGCCCAACACTGTGCTTCCCTAATTTCATTTTGAAGTGCCTGGTGTACAGCCTCTCCCCCTCCATTTCACTGTGTATATGGGGTGCACAGTACTATAGAGGGCCTGATGTGGAAGCTCTAAGCAATTGGACAAGAAGCAAGCACCTAAGTTATATGTTAAGGTGATCATTAATAACACTAAGCAATGCATCAATGGTTTATCTAAGTTGTGATGAAAAAAAATAGTTTGCCTACGCTAAAAAATTAGACACAAATTACCATCATGACCTTATGAATCTACAATTAACAGGGGGGAGATGATTTTGCAGTACAATGGGGGTTAAGTGACTAATAACCAAATATGCAGATATGAATATGATATGACCTTATTACATATATGCAATTATTTTTTAAAAGAACATAGGATATTTGTATTTTGTGCTAGTAAAGTATTTTGCAATGCAATCTGAAGCAAAAATATATTACTACCACTTGATGCAAATAATCCTTTGAGCATTATTTAACACGTGGGCAATTCAATGAATGTATTCACTAGTCTACTCAGGGGAGATCATTACTGTACCAGATTACAGTGTGCAGGGCATATCTATGCTAGCTTTAGTTACCTATTGCATGGGGATTAGGTTCTAAATTAAAATTGTATTCTATGTTATATCGGGCATTTATTTATAGGTTGCATGTTCTGCTATATTCAATTAGAAGATGGCATGCTAGATTCTGAGTTTAAAAAGTGGTATAATAAGGTTTATTGTAGGCTGACGATAATGCTTAGTACAATTGAAAATAAGAAAAAAGGATATTTTATTCATCACCTTCACAGCTGATGATTGGTATACCGAAGACTTAATAAGATAAACCACTTTGCTTTACTCTTATGAAGACTGTGGAAGCAAGCTCTGTAGAGTAGGATTCAGTGACCAAAGATTCCTGGAAAAATCATATATGATACATCGATCAGCCTATGACAAAATCATGTATAGATACACCTCAAACCTATTACCATACTTCGTAAATAAATACACCAGAAACATGGCAAAATTTGTGGAACTAAAGGGGTTCAAAACCATCATCAATCTAACTTCCTGGCTGCGGTTGAATAAAAGAAACAAGAGAGTTTTCCAAGGGTATCTGCAACCGAGGAACAATTGGTATCACTAGTGAAAGATGGAAGGTACATTGTAGGCCCTCAATATTTACTTAACTGAGAGCCATTGTTTTCCATGCACTAGCCCCTGGATTGGTACATTAGCGCCCGCAAAATCATAGCCAAATATCATTCGTACATGCGGAGATAAAGTTACCCTGAATATTACATATCATAGTTTCAGCCTCTAGGCTCAGTTTAACGGTACGCCCGATTGGCCGTATAAAAGATCCAACAGAGTTTGTTAATGACAGCGGAACATAAAGATAATGAAAAGTGACTCCAATGACTATGCATCTTTGCAAACGACTGTAGCAACCCTTAAACCTTGTCGTGGCCGTTGTAGTTCAGATCATCTTCATTATGGCATTCATATGGATCCATGTCATGACTTTCACCTAAAAGAGTATAAGCATGTGGTGTCGGTGTCATTTAAACACTGGCTAGTTAAGACCTCTCCACATGCATTTAGTGATTTAATTATCTAACTCATTTATTTATTGATTATTCCTGAATATAAACCATCGAGTCAACTATGAAACAACCAGTCTTAACAACCAAAGCACATGGACAACGACCATAAACAGCTCTAGCCATTACCAAACCAACCATAACCATTCATGTCCTTAGCCATATCTAGCCCATCTTCCTTCCAACACCCGACATCTTATCTAGAATTGGCAATCCCATTGTGGGCCACACGCACCATGAAGTGCCCGACCTTGAACCACGACAGTTGTTGGCCCAAGCTAGGCTCACGGCTGCAAGAGTGTGTGGTCAAATTACCGCAGACCGAAGCCGGTCATTCTTCAAGAGAGGGCCTAGGGTGTCTCCGCAGAGCGCACACTACTGGTGCACCTAACTTGTACTATCGCCCAATGGCCACTCGTTATGGTGGAATCACCCCTTGATGGTGGCATCACAACTACCCGTGTTACTCCGCGTTCCTCCTAGGCAAGCCCATGCTCCACCCAGTACAAGGGCCATTCTCGTCCTGATTTACTTCTCCCTTCATAAACAACTCCGTAGAGCACTCAAACCGGACCTCGTCCGCATCTTACCCCGTCCGGGCAAATCCACAACCAATCCATCCATTTCAAAAGACCAAGACCTCCATCACATCAAATTATAATCATTCTTGACCAACCGGCCATCCCCAACAAGACATACCATCATAGACCACAACAAACCATAAAATACCATCCCAATCTCATCTACCAACCTTAATTGTTATATGTCATCAATTTAAATGAATGAATGAATATCCGTTGAATATCGGTTCACCGTTCTATGGCATATTTGTCTAAAGTTTAATTTTGGACCTAAGCAGTCTAAGCAAATTTTACCCAATAAAGTATGGTTAAAGTTGTTACTAAGCTAGACTTAGGTTAATCAAAGAATATGACAATCAAGACAATCATAAAGGGTCATCAATAATAACAATGGATAGGCGTGTTTAAAACATGGATAGCAAGTAGGCGGAATTCATTGAGCATGCAATTTGATAGCAGACAACATAGTTTAAAAAATTAGGTATAGACATGAACTAAGGAATGTTAACTCCCCTTGACCGGGTGAGTGGTAGTCCTTGGCGTCTTCGAACTTGTCTTCCAGCTTGTTTATGTCTATTCATAAAAATAACAGCAACAAACACCTATATGCAAGTAAACAGGATGCACGAGTGCAAGTACGCCTACCCTAATAAATCGGGTTTAGTTTTCTAACCCTACCATTCCTACACTCTTAAGCATTTTCCATGCTTTTATTTATTTTTCCATTTTTAGAGATCACCGTGGACGTGTACGAAATGCATGACCTATAAGGTATACATACATATATTTATATAAGAACCTAAGTCCCTCTTTTGTTTTTAAATTAATTGTCGATGCTAAGCCTGCATTTTTAGGGTGTGCTAGTATTTATCCCTCAGCCATAAAAGGGTGTATGAATTTTTTAAATTTATAAATGGGTGAAAATAATATTTTATATTTTCCCTAGGTTCTAGACATTTTCATATACTCACTGAATTTTTTTCCATAAATTTCGCATCTTTTTTGCTGTTTTTAATAAATCATTCTTGTGTATAGGCTTACTATTTTATAAATTTTGGGTTTTAAAGTAATCTGGGTTTAATACCGCTGCTGGCTGGATTCGTGGGCCATAAGCAGGCCTAAGCTGACACTGCCAGGCCATCCCAAGGTCTCTAGGCCGGACATGCCAATCCTATGCCGCGTTAACCTATACCGAAGGTGTATTTTCGTAATTACGCCAAAACTATTATGAAAGCGCACCTTCTCTATATGTGTCTCCACTTGTTGATGGGCGGGACTGATGGTCCACCTATCAGCGACACGTGGGACTGCAGGGCCTAACTCACCGGTAACCACGTGGGACCCCCATGTCATAGACTTTACCCTTGTTAGCTAATCGTGTTGTTAATCAATCCCGGTGCCCACCTATCATAGACTTCCTCTCTAACCCCATGGAGCCATTGTGGATCGTCTTCAACATCTAGCCATCGCCTCGGGAGCTCGTCGAAGCACGATGCGGCGACACCAGGGCCTACGCCGGTGAGGCGGCTAAGGATAATCGGGATCTATGCGTCCTCCCGCACCTACCAGCGCGACCGGCACGATGAATGGAGCCCCATGGCAGCAACACGACGAGCCTTACGACAGCGTCGCACAAGTGAACGCAACCATACTCGGATCCTACTTACGGTCTAGGGCGAGGGCAAGAAGAGTAGTTAGGAGCTACCTAGGGTCGACCTGAGGTGGTGTTGAAGGCCGAGGAAGAATGGAGGCGGCCGGCAATGGAGACAAAGGCGGCGGCCAAAACAGGGGATCCTGCTTGGCGGTCCGATGGCGTTCTTGCAAAATTGAAAGATGGGGAGATTAGTGAGGCAAGAGCAGGTCAACAGCCTCAGGAATCGGAGAGAGACTCACCAAATCAGAGAATTGTAGGTGGTAGTGGAATTGGGGGAGGTTATGACCAGGGACGATTATTGGGTCACCATGTCCCTACAGGGCATGAAACTTCAATTAAACAGAGAGGGAGACGAGGTGGGCATGGAGCAAGAGTTGGACACTAGTAATTTCATGGGCGACTTACCCATTTGCTATCATCACACGCCCGGGGGCTCGCAGGAGTTACGATTTGGCCACGGAACGGAACAACGAACGGGGAGGCTTCGGCTGTGGTTTTAAGGTGAAGAGATGACACACTAGGTCGCAGATTGGGTGCGGAGGCACTCGAGTATGATGGGACGGGGGGAACACGCCAAGCGGCGCAATCATGGCACGGCTAAGCTAGCTCCCATGCAGGGACGGATCCAACACCCAGGCAGGCGAGGCAGCCGCCTAGGCTACTCCGGCCCAATCCCAAGGCCAAGCATGCTCCATCCAAATCCCAAGGCCCAAAGACAGTGAGGGTTTGAAGGAGTGGAGCAGCAGCAGCCTGGGCTGGATCTGCCACTGGATCTGCCACTGCTCCCATGTATGGTTTGAAAAATTGGGACGAGGGCAGTATAGGCTGGGTGCTAAGACTTGACAACCGGGAGGCAACGACCACTAGCACTGGGCAAAGGTGGCGGCGGACAGAGGTTGGGGGAGCGAGAGATAAGAGAGGAAGAGGGAGAGAGAGCACTGCCATTTCAAATTAAGAAGTTGATGCTTTGGTTTGATTTTGAAATTTGGGCAGAACAGGTGTAACATGTATCCTGGCCATCAGCAGGGAGAACATCCTCTGCAATACAAGCCTGCTACCTTACTGTTAGGTAGGTTGGCTATTGAAGAAAACCCTAGTGAGATTTTACACACCACATCCACACTGAAGTATAGAAAAACGGTTCTGTGGTCGCATACAGTAGGGTGTGTATAAAATAATCATGTACCTCTTATTGTCTCTCCGCCTTGGGATACTCTTGTTAGTTCAGTAATTTTGCATCTCCATGATGAATCCAGACAGATGTCCTGTCCAGTTTCAGAACAAAAAAAAAAAATTGTGTGGGTAACTGGGTATGCGACTAATTCTGATAAAGCGAATCAACATAGTTAGCGATTGTTCATAAGAACATGACAAAAGAAAACAGAAAGGATAAGCTAAGTTATATTATCCCAGCAAGTTGGAATAACTAGACACCTGAATATAAAAACATAAAAGTTTACCCTTGAATTTTGCAGAAGTTTTGTGAGCAACAGTACCAACAGACTCTAAAAGAATCATCTCAACGCTGAAGAGAAAACAACAACAACAACAACAACAACAACAAAGCCTTTAAATCCCAAGCAAGTTGGGGTAGGCTAGAGTTGAAACCCAAAACAAACCGCTAAAAAGGGAAGGGAAAAGAAACAAGAAGGACAAGGGTTTAAAAGTTTTTGAAAAGAAGCACAAGGAAGAGCCTAGTCGGGGCTCGTGCACGTGGATAGTCGCTTTCCGTGCACTTCTATCCAAGGCTAACTCTCTTGCTATATTCCAATCTTTTAGGTCCCTCTTAACCGCCTCCTCCCGGTCAAGTTTGGCCAACCCTACCTCTCTTCACATCATTATTCCACCTTATGATTCCGCTTATGCACCGGTGCCTCTGAGATCTTCGTTGCACATGCCCAAACCATCTTAGTCGATGTTGCACAAGCTTTTCTTCAATTGGGGCTACCCTAGTCGATCCGTATCTCATCGTTTGAACTCGGTCCATCCTTGTATGCCCACAAATCCAACGCAACATACGCATCTCGGCGACACTTAATTGTTGAACATGTCTTCTTTTAGTAGGCCAACATTCTCGCACCATACAACATCGCAGTCTAATAGCCGCCCTATAGAACTTGCCTTTTAGCTTTTGTGGTACCCTCTTGTCACATAGAACACCGGATGCTTGACACCATTTCATCCATCCCGCTTTGATTCTATGGCTAACATCTTCATCGACATCCCGTCTCTTTGTAGCATCGATCCCAAGTATCGAAAAGTATCCTTCTTGGGCACTATCGACCTTCCAAACTCACATCTCCTCTTCCCGCCTAGCGAGATCAAGTCACATCTCATATATTCGGTTTTAGTCCCGCTAAGTCTAAAACCTTCGACTCGAGTTTACCGCCACAACTCTAGTTTCCTATTTACTCCCGCCTGCTTTCATCCACTAGTACTACATCATCAAGAACAAAGATACACCACGGATATCTCCTTGTATATCCCTTGTGACCTCATCCATCACCAAGGCAAAGAGATAAGGGCTCAAAGTCGATCCTTGATGTAGTCCTATGTTGATTGGGAAGTCACTTGTGTCACCGTCCGTTGTTCAACACTAGTCACAACACTGTTGTACATATCCTTAATGAGGCCACATACTTTGTTGGGACTTTATGCTTTTCCAAAGCCCACCACATAGCATACCTTGGTATCTTATCATAAGCCTTCTCCAAGTCTATGAAAACCATGTGTAGGTCCTTCTTCTGCTCCCTATACCGCTCCATAACTTGTCTTAGAAGAAAAACTGCTTCTATGGTTGACCTTCCCGGCATGAACCCAAATTGATTTATGGTAATACACGTCAATCTTCTCAAACGATGCTCTATCACTCTCTACCACAGCTTCATCGTGTGGCTCATCACCTTAATCCCCAGTAGTTAGTGCAACTTTGAATATCTCCTTGTTCTTGAAGATTGGTACTAATATACTTCTCCTCCACTCTTCTGCATCTTGTTCGATCGTAAAATATGGTTGAAAAGCTTTGTTAGCCAAACAATAGCTATATCCCCTAGGCCTCTCCACACCTCGATTGGGATCGCATCAGGGCCCATTGCCTTGCCCCCTTTCATCCTTTTTAGGGCTTTTCTAACCTCAGTCTCTTGGATCCTACGCACAAAGTGTCTATTGGCATCATCAAAGGAGTCTTCCAACTGAAGAGAAAACAATCCACGAGAATAATTACATGATTTAGTGTGCAGAATTTTTTATGCTTAAGGTGTGCTCTAGGGTGTTATGCAGTTCAAGCTATCAAAGTTACTATACTAGGATGATTTCTAATGGAAACACATTACCATGGAATGGAGCATACTCACTGGATTAGGCCCCACAGACTAGCCTCACATTCTTATTGTACTTAATCCAGGACCAGTTCAAGATATCAAACAGTGGAAACTGATCCTCAAATGGCCCACATAAGGCAATGCTACTCACAATAGATCTACAAGTCATATATGGATATGGGCCATATGGCATTCCATGACATTGCTTTTGCCATCGATACCTCTCATCTGTTTGCCTTTAAGTTTCTGAGACGAAACTATTGCAAACCAATTAAGGACACCAGGATAGTCAGAGCTTGCATTCTTATGCAATAAAATCTGCTACAGTTACAAAGCAGAGCACTTTAATGTACTCACTTGGTTGCTTCAATTTCACCAGAGTTACCTCAACCATGCTTACCAATTTGCTAGCATAAATATATATATGTACTATAACAAATGAACTTCATTGTTGTCACATTCCAATAGGATGTGCTATAGTTCGCATTTTTTTTCCATAACAGCAGTCCCCCAACTGCAGATGATGTGCAAGAAATGCTGGCAAATTGTAACTGAGGAAAAGGGCGCTACCTCACTTTTTTAAAAATGAGTTTTATGGAATGATCTTTACATATATAATTAGCCATGGAAATAGCCAATACAAAGGTTATGCTTGGTAGCTCAACCTGATACAGGTTTAACCAAAGCAACTCTTTGTTTTTCAGAAATAAAATTGAAAAAAGCACTTTTATAGAATAATTGAAATAGTACTTAACAAAGCACATGTTATTTAAAAAATATGAACAGTTAAACAAAACTATAATTGTTCCCTGCACCCAATAATGATCTCTCGAACGGTTGAACCCATATAGGGCAATTAGATGAAGCCAAGTAATGATTCATGATGGATAAACCCAAAGCATCAAGATATTAGTTGAAAACTCGAAATGCTATAATCATATAACATTGTACCAAGTTTTAAAAACTTTAAAACCAACCACTGTATCTTGGGAAACATGTTTTCATATGCACTCCAATTAGCATGCTTACTCTTTATTTAACAAGGAATGTTTGGTACATTTATCATTTCTGAGCCAAGGGATACTCAAAACGAACAACAACCTTTATGAGGTCAGAGCTTTAAAGGCAGGTGTAAAGAGAGAAATGGCAAATCTTTGACCACAAAATTTTGAATTAATCCGACAAGCTGTACCATGTGGACGAGTGAATCTCATTGATAACTCTCCGAACACAAGTACAGGAAAATAAGGAGCATTGTTTACTCTACATAAATACTTAATTGATCGTGGATCAGAGCAATTAATTATGTACCATAGCATAATAACAGTAAAGCGACTCAATTTCTTGTCAAATATATTCCATGGACTGATGTCGACTCTTGGAGTTGATTTATGTATATACAAGACATGTGTAGACCGGTAGAGAAAGACACAGGAAGAGACCAGAAACGCACGAAACAGTAGCTAAGCAGGCACAGGATTTGGACCAAGAAAAGGTTCAAGGCAGCATGGATGCATAAGAATACATGTTGATTAAGTTTGGGAAGCAACTTAAGTTTATACCGTGATCAGGTGGAAGAGGATGGAACTGGTACCGGCGCAGCGGCATTGTCGGCCAACGACCAGGTGTAACCACCAGGAGACGCAGAGAGGCGGCAGCAAAACACGGCCAGCGAATTCTCCGCGCCCGGCAGATCCGCAGATATCCCAGACGCCCCATGCCCACATGTGCGCAGTGCGCAGCGACCACCCTGCTCCCCACGCTCTCGCAAACAAGAGTAAAAGAGAAAAGGCTTGTGAAGTGAGCAAGTGTTAGTGGCGGCATTTCGTCGAACACGACGGCGGCATCGTCGATTTGAGGAGCAGGAGGGCCGCTCCATCAGGCCGGGCGAGCAGGCTCCCGGCCCCGGGCGACGATCGATCCCCTGTATATGAGTGCGAGCGCGAGGTCGAGGCGGCGGCGGCGGCAGCACCACCACCATTTTTCCGGCGAGGGCACCGGGCCCGGCTCCCTTGTCTCGATGGCTGCCCGAAGGCCCGAAACGACGTCACGTAGGGGTGTCTGGCCTGTCTCAACAGCTCAAGAAAAAGCTAAAGAAAAAGCAGTTCAAGAAAAAAAGTATATATGATTCCAAAATACAATTAAACATTTTTTAAATAAGTATATTATATATACCACGACAACGAGTGTAGGAAATTATGTTGATATTTGGATTTTGTAAATAAATTTCCTACTTTCTATCAAATATAACATTAAGCGAGTGTTCTGCAGCACTGAAAATAGTTAACTACATATTAAACCATCGAAACTATAATTTTAAGCTTTCTTTGGTCTCTCCGAAAAACTGAAACCAGTAATCAAAATAGGGTGTACGGGTTTTTATATAGTTTTTTAAATCTATCGAGAAATAATGTAAGGAAAACTGAATGTTCAAAAGATAATATAATACTCTCTTCGGTAATAAAAACAAGGGGGCGACTACAGTACGGCATCCCGTCGGGGGCCCAACCCGACGGGATAGCCTCCCACCTCGCACTCGCCTCTCCCCGCACGCACGCCCGCTTCTTCTTCCCCACGCGCCTCCCACCCGCCGCCTTCTTCTCCTCCCGTGGCCGAAGTGTGCTGATGGATCTGCCGCCACCTCCTCCTCGCCGGGATCCGCTGCTGCTGCTCAGACGCCTCCCACCTCCCCCGCCTCCCACCACCTTGGCGGCGGCGCCCTCGCCACGCCGCCTCTCCCTCCTCACCACCGCCGCCCCACCTCGCCCACCCTAACGGACGAGGACCTAGCCGCCTCACCCAACCCCGACCAAGAATGGGCGCCGCCACCACCTGCCCAAATCTATGCCGAGGACACCGGAACCCACCCTAAACCCCACCTCAACCCTAACCCGAATGATCGGCAGCGAGCTCGACGGCGACGACGGCGAGGTCGACGGCGGCGGCAGCAAGGTCAGCTCCTCCTCCTCCTCCTCCTCTACATAGCGCACGAGCGGCGAAGGGGAGCTGGGCGCGGGTCAGGTGGACACGTGTCGCACGGGGGACCGATCCCGTCCGGATCCCGTCCTGACGGGATCCCGTTGTGAAGAACTTCTCTATAAACAAATCGCTGTTGACTTTTTGACATACCTTTGACCATTTGTATTGTTTAAAAAACTATGTAAGTTATCATTTATTTTGTTGTGATTTGTTTTATCATTAAAGGTATTTTAAGCATGATTTATATTTACGCATGTTTGAACTAAATTTTTGAATAAGATGAATGATCAAAGGCGTGTACAAAAGTCAACGACGACTTGTTTTTATGACCGGAAGTAGTAATTTATAAGAAAAATTGTGCAGAATAAAGCTAGGCACTACAACCCAAGCTCATCGAGCACTATTCAGCCGGATGGACCCAGTGGCGGATCCAGGATTTCAAAACTAGGGGTGCACGTCTTATATAAAATTTTTTTTGCGCACTTGGCAATAGACACATATAGCATAAATCAACGTAGAAATATAGAATTGGCACAAATAGTCAAATGCATAACGAGTTTTTAAGTTACACAGGAGTGATGACTCACTGTCTCACCGAGGACGAGCCTACGAGGAGGCGAGGAAGCCACCGACCGAAAGCAAGCGATCGGCAGAGGCAGACCAGCAGAGCAGATCTGCAGAGGTCGAGGAGAATCGAGAGGAGCCGTGAGCCGCTAGCCCGCCGCCGCCACACCTCGACCGGCCGACCCCATCGGCCTGTGACCCACTCACCACTCCCACGCCGACCGCAGACTAAGTCAGTCAGACGCCACGCCACGCCACTGCTCGCCGACGGCTCAGCGCGCCTCGGTCACAAGCAGGCGTGGCGGCGTGCCCATCAGTGAGGCAGAGAGGGAGACCGAGAGGGGAGAGAGCCAGAGAGGGAATAGGGGTTGATTTGGGGACTTTTTTTCCCCCAATTCCCTAATCCCCTAACCCTAGCCAGCTAAGGAGGGAGAGAGAGGCATGTTGGGCTTTTGGGCCTTAACTAATATTGGGCTGGCTGGGCTGAGTGAGAGAGGAGGCCGAAATTGACTTGAGATGAGTTTTTTTTTCTAGAATTTGGCCCAATACTACATAGGGAGGGTCTTCGTGTTTTCAAAATTTAGGGGGTGCCCGTGCACACGCTGCACCCATGTTGGATCCGCCCCTGGATGGACCGCCGCAGCTTGGATTGATTAGATATTAAGCCATAGTAGGTTGTATGGGCCGTGCAAGGAGTGTGTTATTTCACCCGTTTAGCTATTGTCAATTACGAATCATATCTTCTCACGTACCTGGTGGGAGATAGAAGTGCCTTGTTCACTTGTCTCGAAGCATTAATACTACATTCAATACAATATGGATCATGAGCTGGCTATACAATAAAAAGTAGGATCAACGGTCATCAATATGGATTGGCGTATATCTTTCTTACTGGCACTGCATTGCGTTCCACCGTATCATTTCAAAATACTCTATACGGCGTAGCCGGCCGAATTACTGAGCGTTCGCACAGCCACGTCACCGAATTTTTTCTGACCGTTGGATCGGCCCTATCAACAGCCCAGGTCACGCAATCTGTCCCCAGCCGGCTCCCTGGGGGCTTTGCAAAAAAACCCTCCGATATTTGTATTTGCTGCTGAGGTCCCGTCCAGTTCTAATTTTTGCTCGGGCGCATTCGTCTGTGTCCTTCCTTTTTCGCACGCAGTGCAACATGGTCCTTTTGGCCATTGTAGATGCACCCATCGTTGCATGAAAATTACCCGCCGATGCCACCCACCGGGCGCAGGCCTCAGCCCGCCCCCAAACTGCGTCCCTATTCCTCAGCCCTCCGCTCCCGTCTTCGTTTGGCCCTTCGCTCTTGCCCCCGCGCCGTGCCCGCCTGATGCAGCTCCCCGATGCGCCGGGTTGCTGCCTCCTCTCCTCCTCCTCCCAATCCAGCCTGCCACCGCCCTCTTCCCGTTTTCGCTTTACCTGCGCCCGCTGGGGCGGCTCCCCTTCCCGCCGGCATCGCCTCTGCTCCCTCTGACCGGCGCCGTGCCTTCCTCCTCCCGCCGCAGTCGCATGTCGGTTTGGGCTCCCCTCCGGCCAACCGCACCGTCCTTTCTTGGTCTTCCTCAACCGGCCGCATCCAAACCCTTTGCCCCCGCCCTAGAACTGGCCTCCGGAGGACGGATCTGCAAACGGTGACCCCGCTGGTCGGTAGATTCGGCCACGACGAGCCTCAAGGAGGCCCGATCCGGCAAGGCAGGGGCTTGAGCCCGCCGGTGACCCTACTCTCCGCCTCACGGTCTTCGCGCAATGTGCATCCCAGCGCCCACGGTGTCCGTCCATGCTGCGGTGGGCTTCCAACCAAACATGGTATACTCATGAATTTATCAGCCATTATTAAACGTGTTTCATGTTGGTGTATGTCAATATTTGTGTAGCTTTACATTTGGCATCATAAATAGCGGCAAATTTTAGTTTAGCGAAATGGCCATATATCAGTCATTATATTCGGCAAAAAAAAAGAGAATAGTTCGGGCCACTGCCTGTTCCATCACATGTGCATTTTTCATTACCTGTTCTATTATCGTTACTTATCCTTCTAGGTGTTAATCCGGTACAAGATCCTATTAGGTTTCCCCTATAACACAGCTTATCTCCTTTCCATCTGACAGGTTTTACAATTGGCTTTCACTGAAAGCTAAGAGCATATGATTTTTCCAAAGGACTCACACTATTTTCTATTGATTATTGTACCACTTTCTTTAGTATTGTCTTTTATTCCTTGCTTCCGATTGCAACAAAAAAAATGATAATATGGATCAACCATGTTTTATCTTATCCGAGCATGTGTCGTTTTCCATATGACAATATGTTTAGGTTTTCAGTTGCCATAGTCATAAAGAATCATGTATACATGGTCAGCATGCCTGCCAAATTTGAACACAGTTTCTATAATTGTGATGTCCTGTAAAAATACCTTTGCCTAACCAATAATCTCACTGGAATGATATAGAGCCTTCCTGAAACTAGGAAAACATTTATGTCTTCAGTCATTTAATGCCTCATGTCTTGCTACCATTTCTGTAAAAAGGTTTTATGTGTGTACATTAAATAGCTTGGGGACATGGTTTAAATTTATTTAGCAAGTTTTGCCCATCCAACCAATCTTTGCGGGTTATGATATAGAGTCTTCCTGAAACTACAAAAACATTTATGTCTTTAGCCGTTTAATCCCTGATGTTTTACTAGCATTCCTGTAAAAAGGTTCTGTGTATGTGCATTAAATACCTTGGGGACATGGTTTTAATTTATTTAGGAAGTTTTAGCCATCCTACCGATCTTTGCAGGCTATGTTTTTTAGTCATTTAGCAAGAAAATTATATAGTCTTTCTATACAAAAGGTATGATCAATTCTAAATTATGATGTGCTGAGGGCCACAATTAACATATTTCATTACAGATGTTTCTGTATAAAACTGACTGGACGAGCACAAAAAAATCAAAGCACTCACATTGCAATTGCTTTGCTGCTTGCCATTAGCTTGCTGCTTGCCACATGCTTTGCTGCTATTGCTTTGTGATTGTTGACACCCAATGCGCCTATTTTCACATAATATACTATGCTTTAAAAATTGTGTGTAATTGTCGGCAGGTGACTAACTGGAGGGTCACCACCGGCAATGAATTTGTACAAGGGGACGCTAATCAAGAACTAAGTTAAATGGTAACACAAGGCAGGGTTAGACAGGTTCAGGCCCTCAACGGAGGAGGTAATACCCTACGTCCTGTGTTCTGGGATTATATGGTGGATTAAGATGCGAGATGTAAGATGATGCTATGCGCTGTTGACTTAGATGCCGTTGGCCTCTACCCCCTTCCTTTATATAGCATAGGGGGAGATAGAGTTACAGGATATCTCGGGATCCCTGATAACTAATTCTGATATGCAGTTACATGGAATGCATGTGTTGATCTGCTAATTACATGGAGATAGATTATATCCTCGGAAACTTTCTTGCGGCTCAAGCCATGCGTAGCCCGAGTGGTCCTTATCCTCAACCGGCTGACTAGGATCGCCCCATATCTGCTCCTTTATGGGCCTTCTGGAGGATACCCGGAGCCCATATAGTCCACAAGATAGCCCAGAGTGCTTTTACGATCGAGTCGATGTCCGGCCGACCGTTTTCGCCAATACCTCAGAATCAAAAGAGATTGTAAAGAACTCAAGAAATCTTAAGTTTTAGTGTTGAAGCAATGCTCGGATCAAGAATACTCAACTCCAACTTACTCGGCCCATTAGGCGATCGCCACAACAGATGAATTGCCACTTGACACCCACTTTTGCAATGCAAAACAAATGATTGGCCCATCATGGGCGTGCCTTTGTTACGTCTCCACAACTTCGTCTTGCAAAGATGTTGTAATTTAACGCTATGAGGATATCGACATCAGCGCCTAGCCTTAACTTGCAAGAGCTAGCACTCCCAAAGATGGGACACACCTTTCAATGGGTGGTACTGTCCCCAACCGTAGGAGGGATCAAAGATAGGTCCTTCAGGCGTACCAATTGATGCAATTTTGCCGAGAGGCATTTGTACCGTGGGCGGTGTACAACTAGCGACCTTATAGAAGGCATACCTCAAGAAATTGAACCCAAGTTTCACCAACACCCAACCTCGAGCATGCAAAGTTGGCTAGTGATCCAACATGGGTATGCCGTGAAACACTTTTAATTTTGGTGTCTTGGGTCATATGCCTCTCGTGGTGTACCGAGGCGAATTAAGCTCGATTTTAACACATTGCCACCGTTAGCGGCGTGTTAAGAAAGCCTGGCAAGGGGTTGCCCTTTGCGCTTTTAGCCCAAGCCCATTGGGGGGCGAAACGTTGCTCCTTTTCCTCACGCAATGGTCATGATGCAGCCTTCCGTCGGAACCGCCAGATCCACTTCGTCCCCATCGCCATGATGGTTTTATGTGTTCAAACGGATTCCAAAGCGCGACCCTTGAATTTCTTCTGTTTAAAAGAAACCCTGTACGGAATACTACTTCACCACCGCCGGTTGTTGAGTTTTTTTTCCTTGGGGATACCCAAAAATCTCCACCCCCGTCCCGCTTCGAGAGCAATGGCGAACATTATGGAAATGATCCTGTCGTGGATCGACGAAGCCCACGCAAAGGACGAGGAGGAAGCCGTCGCCAAAGTCGCCGCCAAAGCTTTCAAAGACGAGCTTTGGCGGCATTTTGCTCAAATGAGGGCGGAAATCACAGCGGAAAAATCCCTTAGGGTTCTGATCCGCGGATTTCCGCAACTCCACAAGATGCGCCTCCCCTTGAAGGACGATGGTTGCGACCCTCCTTGCGCGACGGGTACTATCGAGGGCCCACTCACGTGGCTTTTTCTTTTTCCTCCGCGAGCCGACGAGCCCTAGCTCGATGTCTTTGTCATGAGAATATGTAATCGGGCCTAAGAGCCCCTTTTTAATGAAAACCTTTCGAATATTCATGATCCTTTTGTCTTTGCTTCAATCTTGAACCTGCAATGCCGCTTCTCCACGATTTGATCTCGAACCCGCAACATCGCTTCGTCCGAGTAGTTAGGCTCGTCCGCCCTAGGCCAAATAGCCGGCGACTTAACGATATCTCTTGAGGAACCACTCGGCCGAGTGATTATCGAGCCACTGCGGAAAAGGCGCATCCAAATACTAGACTAAGGCCCACCCAAAATGCGAAACTTTGCCCGCTATGATAAATTAGAACAGAAACGAAATTAGTTCGCCTCGCTCACTTTTCGCGCCGGTCGGTTAACTTCTCTAGCGAGCTCCATCTGCTAGGGTTCTTCTCGCCGCCGCCTCCGCGCCACCCGCCTCCAATCGCAATGGCTCCAAAGATCCCCACCACCGCCGAGGCGGCGAAGAACGCAAAAAGTGGATGAAGTCCACCACGATCGAATCGGAGGCTACTGGTGGGTCTCCTCGGCGTCTCCCGTCGGAAGGTTCAGATATCTTGGCCTACGCCGGGGCATCTCGCCCACACCTCGTCCGGACGAGGTAGTGGTCTTCGAATCTTTCTTCCTCCGCGGTTTCGGCCTTCCTTGCTCCTCTTTCTTTCGGGGTTTGCTCCAGTTCTATGGGATTGAGGTCTCGCATTTTAACCCCAACTCCATCTTTCATATCACGATTTTTGTTCACGTCTTTGAGGCCTATTTGGGGATCGCTCCTCATTTCGACCTTTTCAGATTTCTTTTTCTTCTCAAACCCTATCACAACAAGGACAATCCCAAGGCCACGGGCGGCGCGGGATTCCAATTGCGGGAAGGGGTCAAAAAGTTTTATTTCGATCTTGGCTTGAAAACCTCCAACAAAGGCCGGCACTTTCGAGTGGTTTTATTGCGCCAACTCTCCTCCTCCCTCCCTTCCTTCTCCCATGAGTGCCCCACACCAAATCCTCTTGGTCTTCTCTCCTTGCCGATGTGAGGAAGTCAAGTGAAGAACTTCTTGCTCTTCTCCAGAGCCAAGTCTGCTGGGTTGACCGGTGTTGGGGTAGTGTGGAACTATACCCAACGCCAGATCCAAATTTATCAAGGAGAGGTCCATCTCGCCTTTGAGTACTCGGGGACCCAAGACGCCACTTGGGAAACCGATGAGAACCTTACATGTAGGAGATCATCACCGAGTGGTTGAGCTTTTGCTCGGGTTCAAAATAACTCCATGAATGCCCGGCTCCGCATAATTTGGGATACTTGCCACCAGCGGTAAGGAGAAGATCCTCCTCAACTCAACCGCGGTTTGTCGATGTAAGATTAGAATTAATGTAATTTGTTGTGTCGCAGGGGCGTGAGGCCTTCTTCTCCACCCTCCCCGGCCTCGGAAGCTCACCTCAAGGAGGCACCTACAAGCGTCCAACAGGGCTCGACGAGTGCTCCTTCGGTCAAAAAAGGCAAGGGGGCGCTTCAAGGAACTCGGACGAGTACGATGAAGAGGAAGATACTGTCCGCTTGCGCACCACGCGCCAATGACGAAGTCGCCACCATCCTGAACAAGACACCATTAAAGCCCTCCGCTTACCGGTTCTTGACCTAAAGGCCGCATCTGGGGCGAAGAAACCTCCCGGCTCGGGCCCGAGTGGTTCGGGCATGAAATTCAAGATGAAATACGTCCCGTCACATAGGTACTCCTTTGCGACGCCATAACTTCATAATTTGTAGAGGTGGGTATCTTGAAAGGTCTTCGAATGCTTTCAGAAAACCAGTAGCTGATGACGAGTCGCCAAGTTTCAGGGACTCGGCTCGGCCCACCGCGCCTCATCAGGACTCTGGCCTATCCGCCACCAGCCGCCAACCCTCGTCGGCGAAGGGGAAAATTCTAGCTCCGGCTCCAGCTAGCTCAGAGCCAGAGATCAAGAAGATTCCTCGCCCCTCCGCCAAAGCGCACATTCCACCCTTCCAACTGAAATGGCGAAAAGAGATGGAGGGCTACGAGGTCGATGACGGGCAGGAAGCCGAAGAATGGGAGGTTCTGGACCAAGTAACCGCAATCCAAGCCGAAATGTACAAGGTAAAACTTCTTCTCGCCATGAATCTTTATCCTGCACGGGGGAATCCCACTAATCTCCTTCCCTTCTCCACGCAGCGTATGAAGGAGAGGTCAAAGCAAAAGACCCGATGCATGGAGAGGATTCAGAGGCGAGCCGAAAACGCGTCGACGAGTTTGATAACGATTGTATGCTTAAGAAGCGACAATATCGCGGCCGGATCGAAGAATTCCACCGCGAGGTCACCGAGCTTCGATTCCGCCACGTGGAAGAGTCCAACACAAACCGAGGTATAGACCCCAATCCGTGTTAAATCTCTAGAAAGGACGTTCCATAGGTAGTGATCTTCAATATTTGCCGTCGAGTGTAGCTCACGGCGGCGGCGTAAGGCACTAGAAGAGAAGTCCGCCAAATTAACGCCGAGCCGAGGAGTCGGCTAAAGAGTTGAAGGTAACTTTTTCCGACCGCTCTCCTGGCTCAACCTTCTCAAACCCGATCGATATGCCTCACCCGATCGGTTGCTTGTGAGCTTCGCCACCGAACCTCGACGGGAATTGCCCCAATACTTGAATGCCTTTATCCGGATGAGGAGCCGCCGAACGATCCTGACCTCCTGGTGGCTCATCTCGATGCTATTCCCGAGCGGATCAAGGTCTTCACTCGGAAGGCCCCAATAATGTGCACCGGCCAAGGCCTCGCCATCGCGGAGTTAAACTTTCCTCGCCTAGATCGCTGGCCGTCAAGGATGGGTTTGCTTGCTCAAGAGGAGGCCGTAGCTCATAGAGGAGGTTCATCCGATTGCTTTCCGTATAGTCGATCAATTGGACTTGTAATTATGCTCGTAATAAAATCTTGGTTGATCCCGATCACCGGTGATCCAACTTATCCGAATAGTATGTTTTATCCTTTTTCATGAAGCGATCCATTGATCGGTCCAAATTTCTTGGGGAAGTAGCGCTTAGCTTTCTCCTTATGCAACCATGAGTAGCTAAACGTTGTCGCCGGGATATAAAAGCGCCATTACTCAAGAATTTTCATAATACTCGAATGCGATCAAGACATGTAGAGAGAAACAACTTTATTGATGAGATAGGGTGCGGTTGACTCAAGACACTATTTAGTAGCCCCGACTTCTTGCTTGGTCGCTTACGCCAAGTAGCAAGTCAAAAAAGGAAACTAATTACATGTTGCTTGAATACAAGATTTTAAGAGTAAAACGACGAGTCGCCGATGTTCTAGGTATTGACACTTCAGATCCGTCTTCACGTCAGAGTCAGTAAGCCCCACGCGGGTCACCTCGGCGATCATGTAGGGCCTTCCAGTGGGGAGAGTTTATGCTCGTGCTTCGATTCTTCGAGGACCAGATCCCCTGGAGAACGCGACGGCCCGTATGTTCTACCGATGGTAGCAACGCAGCCTGCTGGTACTTTGCCGATCGGATCATTGCCGCTTCCTCTGCTTCCTCGAGCCGATCGAGGTCTTCGATTTGCTTCATCCGACCGACATCGTCAGAATCGGCGACCGAGGGGACCGGAACTTCAATTCGGTCGGAAGAACTGTCTCTGAGCCGTAAACTAGGAAAAAGGGGGTCTGCCCGGTTGCTCGACTTGAGGTCGTTCTGAGCCCCTAGAGCACCGAAGGCAACTCCTTAACCCAGCGCGTTGCGTGCGGCTTCAGGCGATCGAAGATTTGGGCTTTGAGCCCTTGTAGCACCAATCCGTTGGCGCGTTCAACCTGTCCGTTGCTCCTTGGGTGGGCCACCGATGCATAGCAGATCTTGATGCCCAGCTCCTTGTCCTAATCTTGAAACTCGCTGCTCTTGAACTGAACGCCATTGTCGGTGATGATGCGATTAAGTACGTCAAAGCGCACAACGATGTCCCGGAAGAACTCGCGTGCCTTGGCCGCCGTGATGACAGCGACCGGCTTGGCCTCAATCCACTTGGTAAACTTGTCGATGGCGACGAAGAGATAAGTGAATCCGCCTTGCGCTCGCTTGAGGGGGCCCACCATGTCCAGATTTCAGACGGCGAAGGGCCAAGAGATCGGAATCGTCTGTAGATCTTGTGCCGGCATGTGTATCTGTCTTGCAAAAAACTGACACCGTCACATCTGCGTACTATATCTTCCGCATCTGTGACAGCGGTTGGCCAGAAAAATCCCTACCGATAGGTCTTGCCCACCAGGGTGCTTGCTCCTGCGTGATGCCCGCACTCCCCCGAGTGTATATCGTTGAGTAGATCCCTGTCTTCTTGCTCAGATATACAACGCCTTAGTACGCCGAAACTGGTTTTTCTGAAAAGCTCGTCCCCGACGACCTTATAGCTTTTGTTTCGGCGTGTGATGCACTCGGCTAGGCTTCGATCCTCGGGTAGCTCATCACGAAGAAGATAATCTAAGTAAGGCTGAGTCCACCCGGGAGTAATTGATAGTACCTCTGCATCGGGTTCTGACTGCTTCTCTTGATCTTCCCCTGGTGCAGATGGTAACTTGATTGACGGTCAGTAGCTCTGATTTAAAACACCACTCGGGACTGGGCCCGAGTGGATCCCATCCGCGCTAGCTCGCTCTCGCTGCCGCTGTCGCGCGCGAACACGTGAGTAAGCTCCAGTCCGTCGAACTTGTCTTCTAACTTGCGTACCTCCTGACAGTAAGCCGCCATGCTGTCGCCAATACGGGACCACTCTTTTTGGACTTGGTTGACCACGAGTTGAGAATCTCCGCGTACCATTAACCGCTTGATGTCGAGCGATATGGCGACGCGTAGCCCGTGGATGAGTGCCTCGTACTCGGCGGCGTTGTTGCTTACGGGAAAGAATATCTGGAGGACGTAGCGTAGCTTCTCTCCAGTTGGCGATATGAGCAAAATCCCAGCCCCCGCGCCGCTGAGCATGAGGGAACTATCAAAGTACATTGTCCAGTCCTCGAGAGTTTTCTTTGCTGCTGGGGTTTGGGTTTCCGTCTACTCGGCGACAAAGTCGGCCAACGTTTGAGATTTAATGGCTAGTCGAGGCCTGAACTTTATTTCAAAGGCTCCAAGCTCAACTGCCCACTTGGCAATCCTCTCAGTGGCCTCCCGATTATGAAGTATGTCTCCAAGCGGGAAAGAAGTGACCACTGAAATTTCATGCTCTTCAAAATAATGCTTGAGCTTCCGCGATGCGAGTAACACAGCATACATAAGCTTTTTAAACTTGTGGGTATTTTGTTTTTGACTCGCCCAATACCTCGCTGATGAAGTAGACCGGACGCTGTACCTTTTGGAGGGAGCCCTCTTCATCTCGCTCCACAACTAGGGCGCTGCTGATGACGTGAGTCGTTGCGCCGATGTACAGTAAGAGGGGCTCCTATTGCATGGGAGGGACCAACACCGGCGGTGTGATGAGGAACCTCTTTAGATTTTCAAAGGCTTGCTGTGCTTCCGCTGTCCACTGAAAATCGTCTTGCCCGTGTAAGAGCCTAAAGAAAGGCATGCCTCGCTCCCCGAGTCGGGAAACGAATCGGCTGAGTGCCACGATGCATCCAGTGAGCTTCTGCACATCCTTCTGGTTGGCCGGAGGCTTCATCTTGAGGATGGCGCCGACCTTTTCCGGATTTGCTTCGATCCCTCGATTGGAGATGATGAATCCGAGTAGTTTACCAGACGGAACCCCAAAAATGCACTTCTCGGGATTTAGCTTAATCCGAAATGTCCTTAGGCTCTCGAATGTCTCGGTCAGATCTGTTATGAGATCCCATCTGGATTTGGTTTTTATGACGACGTCGTCGACATATGCCTCCACGTTGCGTCCGAGTTGAGTGTGAAAACACCGCTGTATAGTGCGTTGATAGGTCGCACCAGCGTTTTTCAACCCGAATGGCATTGTGATATAGCAGAAAGCACCAAAGGGCGTAATAAACGACGTTTTGATGTAATCCTCCTCCTTTAGGCTGATCTGATGATAGCCTGAGTAGGCGTCCAGAAAACTCAAGAGCTCGCACCCGGCGGTCGAATCCACCACTTGGTCGATGCGGGGGAGCCCGAAAGGATCCTTGGGACACGCCTTGTTGAGGTCGGTGTAGTCGATACACATGCGCCATGTCTTGTTTTTCTTCTACACCAGGACCGGATTAACAAGCCAATCGGGGTGATACACCTCTTTGACGAACCGAGCGGCCAACAATTTGGTGATCTCACTTCTTATGGCGTCCTTCCGATCTAGGGCGAATCTTCGTAGGCCTTGCTTGACGGGCTTCGCCTTTTCGTCGACGTGGAGAGAGTGCTCGATCACCTCCCTCGGAACATCGGGCATGTCCGAAGGCTTCCAAGCGAACACATCCGGTTGGCGGGGAGGAAAGTGACGAGCGCGTCTTCCTATTTGTCGTCGAAGCCGTCCCAATCACGGCCGTCTTGGTCGGATCGACGGGTCCAACAGATCTTCTTAGTTTCTTGGTACCGCTTGGATGGATGTTTTGGCACGCTTCTTGGCGGAACGTCCCTTCCTCCTCGAAGGTTTGCGACCTCGGTCGGATCTTCTCCATCTCGGCGAGATGAGTCCGGTTACTGCGCCATTTCGCGACTTCATTGTCGCAGAAAGAGGATTGTTTAACGTCACCAGGGACGGTGATTACACCATTGGGACCTGGCATCTTTAAGACGAGGTAAGTGTAGTTGGGAACCGCCATGAATTTGGCAATCCCCGCCTTCCCAAGATGGCATGATATGCCGTCTCGAAATCGGCCACTTCGAAGCTCAGACTCTCGGTTCGATAGTTATCCTTGGTCCCAAACGTGACCGCAGAGAGATCTGTCCGAGTGGTATCATGGACGTCCGAGGATTACCCGTGGGCGAGACGATCCTGCCAGTGCTTCGGGCGAGGAATATTCATTTGGTCCAGGGTCTTGACGAAAAGGACATTAATCCCGCTCCCGCCATCGACCCGAACTCTTTTTAGTTTGCTTCCTCGCACGACCGGATCCAGCACCAGAGGGTACCTCCCAGGGAAGCCGATCCGGTCCGGTGATCCGACGGTCGAAGGTGATGGGCACCTCGGACCAAATAAGTAAGTACTTTGGCGGCGCGGCATGATAGCGTTGATCTCCGGCGAAGCTTTTGCTTCCGTTTGGACTCGTACGCATCAGAGCCCCCGAAGATGTAATTGATCTCGCGCTCGGCGGTCTTGGTAATCTCCGTCGGGTTTCTTGCCTTGACCGCCTTGGTCGATCGTTCGCTACCGTCGGCAATTCTGCAATAAGGCAATCTTTGGCGAATGTTTTCCTCGAGGATGGAAGGACATACCGAATCCATCACTTTCTTGTAGTCGTTGTCGTTGGGGGCTTAGGTCGGTTCTGCCCAAGTTGGCGACCATCTCGCCCCCTTCCGCTTATTATCTTTGGGCTTGCCCTGTTCGTCGTTAGGCTTCTTCTTGGGGCCTCCGTCATTGCCTCCGCGATGATTCGCGATGGCCTATTTGGCTTCGGCCTCCTGGTCCGCCATCGTGAACATGGCCTTGAGATTACGCGGGGTGTCCCGGGTCATCTGCTGATTAACTCCTGACCGCATCCGTGAAGAAGGCGTCGATGACTGCTCGCTCAAACGTCCGGATCTCGTTCTTCTTCTTGGTAAAGCGCTTGATGAACTCACGAAGAGTCTCGTTCTTGCGCCGGTGTAGCTGTCCAATCTCCCATCTCCCCGCGGGTCTTTCATAGGTCCCTTGGAAATTGGCGATGAACTGCTCCTAGAGGTCGTCCCAAGACTCGATAGAGTTCTCTGGGAGTCCCGTTAGCCAGGTCTGGGCGGTTGGGGTCAAAGTGACCATCAAGTAATTTGCCATGACGTTCTGATCACCTCCTGCCGCGCTGACTGCTAAGGCGTAAACCTGCAGCCAGTTCTTTGGATCCCTCTCGCCATCGAACTTGTCGATGCCTTTAAGGTTGAAACCATCCGGCCAAACCACTCGGCGTAGATCCGGGGTGAAAGCCCGAATCCCCTCCAATGGACGTGGCCGCCTCCGCGCCGGGGATCTACTACGACGCTCCCGGCGCGGGCCTTGGCGTTGCTCCTGGCGGTGGTCGCGCCGACTGGAGGTGCTCTCGGCCTGGTCATCGTCGCGGCGACTTTGACGGCCATGAGAGTTCCGCTCGCCGTGACTGCGCTCCCGCCGCTTGGCTTCGATATCTTGGCGAAAATCATGGGCAGCGATCGCGGAGTCGCCACGGTACGAGGCGCGGAGCCGGTTCGATTAGCGTGAGATCATTGCGTCTTAGAAGTGGTCGGAGCGGTATTGCCTCGTTTCTGGCCAGATGGCGACCATCTCCACCATGGCCGCCGCCGAGTAAGGGTCGAACGAGGGTCGCCTTCCGGAAGTTGCGGCGCAATGGTCTCAAGAAGAGTCTTTGACGCGATGACGTTTGCCTGGGGAGTGTTATAGACCTCCTGATCCCTTAGCTTTACCGCGCGAAGCTCATTCTGGACGTCGTGGCCGTGGGCGCGAAGTTGTTGTACGCGATCTTGTTTCTCCACCTGGCGAGGATCTGGATTCATGCCAGCGTCGGTTACTTCATATGCGACAAGTGGAGAAGTGGAGTGGTGATCATCCGCGCCTAGGACGAAAACCTCTCGGTAGTTTGAATCTCGGCCTCCGTCGGACTCGAGTCGAGCGGAGAGGTCGACTTGTTCGCTTTGTCCTATGGGTTGGCCACCGTTGATGACACCCACGAACATAGATGGATCTGATCCGAGTGGATAGGTGGTGCTCGCCGACTGGTTAGGGTAGTTGGGCGGAATTCTCGAGTCCGGAGGGAAATTCAGCCGAGGCTGAAGAGTAGTTGGGCGGAATACAATTCACGCCCGAGCGGTCGGGCCCGCCGAAGTTTTTTTCGCGCCTCCCGGAGGAGGCGCGAAGGCGAACAAATGAGGGTCAATCCGTGGAAGGCGCTAAATTCTCCAAGCCATAAAGCAATGGGTCACATTGATTCGCGCGCGCCCTTGCGCGAATCTCTCGGGGAGAGAAGTGAAGATTCTTGATGCGTCGCCGATGAAGTCCAGTCTTTGAAGCGAAGAGATTCTCCTAGCCTCATAGCGACGTCTGGCGATCTTGAAAAAGCCATCTAACTTGAGAGATGATCTTGACGCTGCTCCTACTCTACTGGCGCGCTAACCGGCGGTGACTAACTGGGGTCACCACCGCAATGAATTTGTCTGAGGGGCTAATCAAGAACTAAGTTAAATGGTAACACAAGGCGGGGTTAGATGTGTTCGGGCCCTCAACGGAGGAGGTAATACCCTACGCCCCGTGTTCGGGATTATATGGTGGATCAAGATCACGAGATGCAAGATGATGCTATCTTGTTGTCGACTTAGATGTCGTTGGCCTCTACCCTCCCTTTATATAGCATAGGGGGAGATAGAGTTACAGGATATCTCGGGATCCCTGATAACTAATTCTGGTATGCAGTTACATGGAATGTATGTGTTGATCTGCTAATTACATGGAGATAGATTATATCCTCGGGAACTTCCTTGCGGCTCAAGCCATGCGTAGCCCGAGTGGTCCTTATCCTCAACCGGCCGACTAGGATCGCCCCCTATCTGCTCCTTTATAGGCCTTCTGGAGGATACCCGGAGCCCATATAGTCCACAGTAATGTGAATAAGGGTTCCATTTCTATAAGCACAATATAGACGGACAACTATGTGCTAACTATTTGTCCTAAACAATGCTCTGTTGTCAGTGCTATTACCATTTGGTACATGGTCTGAAAAGCTCAGGTTTTATTTACCATTTCAGGAAACTTTGTTTCTTGCCGTTGACAGCATTCTAATAGAGTGTGAAAGATGGGTTAGTGCGATGTGCTCTCAAGGTTTCTCCCTTTCGGTCCCATTGGATTTTGTTATTAAGATATGGTGCTTTGCTCTAGAGCACGGTAAGTGTTTCTTTTTGTGGTTGTCCTCTCCCGCCTTCTTGGTTGGTGCATTACTATTTTTTCCCGTCAGACATATTCTTTTATTACATATGTCCTTTTTTTACTGATGTGTGCTCCTTTCTTATGTATCAAGTGTTCAAAAAATGTAAAAAATGTCACACATAGATGTTGTATGCATATACTTTCAATGGGTTCATCATTTGTAACTGCTAGGTTAAACAAATCTAGCTTAAAGAATCCTTTCTACCCATCAAAAAAGGTATAATTTGATTTGCATCGGTGTAGAGCAACATTAAACTATAGGCCGGGAGGTCTAATACGCTAGAGGCTGTATTATTCATATGTCATTTCGCTTTTGTGCCTGTATTTCTATGTTGTTCGTTAGTTCAAGACTCGCTAATTTACGTAATGTATCTATTGTTTTGCAAGCTTGATTAGTTACATTTCATATAATTTAAAAACTACTTAGTGTTTTATGTATCGAGGCCTTTATGGCAGGTTTTGTAATGGATAGTTTAGCCTCTAAAGATGTGAATTCAAAACATTTTCCGTCGAAATTTATAATGGCTACATCATGGATATGCTTTTTAGGTTGCCTCTAAATAATTTTCTGGCCAAACTACATGCCTATGTACCCAAACTGCATAACCAGAAAGATTTATTAGCTTGCCTTCTTTACTCCTAGGTAATTATCTTTTTTTATGTTGTATTATACTATATAATTCTTTTTTGCATTGTTCCCATGTATGCGCAGTTTTCACCTTCTCCTCAAGACCATTCCAGGTGAGACACATGTTTAGCTCAGGCTAGGACCGCTTGATTGTAAAGGTTTCAAATATGTTTATTTCGTTAGCCTCAACAATGTCGCGTCTTGCCAAATTATTTTGTTAGTACACAAGAGCATATATCATAGTCAAAGCGACGCAGCGTAGCGCGTCTACCCTCTAGTTCTATATATCAAAGCGCTATCAGGGCGCCTCCTCGTTAGGCCACGCTTCCACCTCCCAAACGCGCCACTCTCGACACGTCACAGAGTAGCCGGGCGGAGCCTTTTTCCCAGCAGCAGCAGCTCGCACCTCTTCGCTCTCTCTCTCAAACGCGCTCTCTCAACTCTCTCGCAGCTCTCTGACACGCTCTCCCTCTCCCACGTTCTCTCCCAGCTCTCTCTGACACGCTCTCTCTCTATCCCTCTCTCACTCTCACAGCAAACTTTTTGCTCTCTCTTTTTTCCTTTCTATTTCCAACCAGCTTCTCTTTTTCCCCATTTCATTTTTTCCTTCCAATACGTGACAAGAAAAAGAAAACAAAATCAAAGACTTCAAAAATTGAATCATGAAAAAAATAACATACATACAAAGTTATTTTTATCTTAGGTTTAGAATTTTCTTTCCCCACATTTTCCATTTCTTCTTTGCAGGTCATAAAAAATCCAAAAATTGAAAAACTTAAAAAATTGGAACCATGCTTGCACAAAGAACGTACAGGAAATAAATCCAAAACAAATTACAAAATTACAAAAAAAAGATAAGGGTACATAAATAAATTCAGGTGTTACAAATGTTACATTATATGAAATGAATTAAGACATAACAGGAATAAAAAACTTTGGAGAATATAATCATTAAAAAAACACATATGTACAAAGTCATTTTTATCTTTTTAGAGTTATCCTTCCCCCATGTTCGTTTCTTTTTTGTGTCACAAAAAATCCAAAAAGATCAAAAACTCAAAAAATCGAACCGTACAAAGAACATTCTGGAAAAAAACAAAATAAATAAAAAAACAACACAAAATCATGATAAGGGTCCATTAGTTAATTTAAGTATTAAAAATGTGGAATTCAACAAATGAATTATGAAATAATAGAAATAAAAAATAAACTTCCAAAAATATAACTATAGCTAAAAGCATACAAATCATAATTCCATGTGGATCTCCATAAAAAAATTATCCATTTTCTTTAAAAAAAACAGATTCACAAATAATTGAATTAGGAAATAATTTATTCTTCCCTCATTCTAACTTTTGTGGCCAACAAAAAAAATGGGAAAAAAATTTATAAAATGGAACCGTAATATCATGATAATGGTCCATAAAAAGATTTATCCAATAAAAAATAAATTTTAAAAAATAAGAAATAACGGGAATAAAAATCAAAACTAATGCCTAACTTTTCTTACAAGAAATCACACATGCTTGTGCCTTACAGAGGTTATGCAACGCGCCACGGGCACGTCAACTATGCTAGTTATTATCAATCGACGATGCAATGCATTGCACTTCTTTATGCAATGATTGTGGAGGCAAAGGTTTAGACCTATTTTATCAGAAACAATAACCGTTTATGAAATAAAAAATATAAATATAAATATGAAATTCAGAAAATTGTTAATGGTGAAGACGCTGCGACCAAAACGTCCCTTGGTGGCGCGATGGGCCATTTGCTGCAAACCCAAAGAAAAAATCGCAAGGAAAAATAAAGTTGGCTCTTGTCTCGGCAGTTGCCTGCGCTGCGGTGTGCGCTCGCGGGCTCGCCACCGACGTCGCCGGCTGCCCGGCACAGCCACCGCCGGCAGCAGCGATGGGGAACTCGCAGCCGTCTCCACCGTCCTCCTCAAACACCCGCTTCGCCATGGCCTCCAGGTACGACGTCCACACCCGCCTCGCCATGGCCTCCGGCGGCGGTTCGGGAGCCTGGCCTCGTGATTGTGATGTCACAGCTCGCTCTTCGGCCTTCGCTCCCGCAGGGCCTTCTCGAAGCAGGAGCTGGACGGCCTCCGGGCGCTCTTCGTCTCCCTCGCCGCGCAGTCGCAGACCCGCGGCCGCGCCATCTCCCGCGCGGTCTTCCTCGTGAGCTCGCACCTCCCAACAGTCTGGAGCCGGGATTCAATCCGGATTTCCAATTTCTAATGGGGGGCCCGACCCTTATGGCGCAGGAGTACTTCGGCGTGCGTGGGACGCTCGGCGATAGGCTGTTCCAGATGGTGGCGAGGGAGAGCGGCGGGGACGACGGTGTCACCTTCGAGGGTTTGATCGTCTCCAAAGTTGGTACATTTGTTCTTATTCCTCGCCTCAATTCGGCCCATTTAGTTTCAAGTGCTGGCAAATTGAACGAATTCGGTGATACTAGCGCATCCTTTCTGATCTTGCTAATTTTTAGGCAATGCAAAATATTTATTGTCCTCTACATCAAGATGTACACAACCCAACATCTGTCATGCAAAACACTGAAATTACAGCTTGAGACCATGTATTAAAATATTAAACCAGAAGTTCAGAACTAAGCTGCACATAATATATTATTAGTTCTCCAACCAGAATGATTATTGAAGAAAACTCATAAACCAGCTCTAATGATTGACACGCCTTGAGTCCTCGATGGCCTTCTTGCGATCATCCTCCTTTAGCAATAATGCCCAATACCGTAACCAAAAGGTTTGTCTGAAGATTCCCTGAATGAAAGAAACATCATTTTTCTTGTCAAAAACCATATCGTTATGACATAGCCAAATAGACCAAAACATTGCTGAAGTGCCAATCAAAATAAGCTTTTTCATAGAAACACCCATCCTGAAATCCATGCCCCCCTCATATGGCTAATGTTATGAGGCGCATCTAGCCCTAATACCACAGATATAATACGCCGAATGGATTTATCGAATTGGTATTTAAAGAACTGGTGTTTAATAGATTCATTTGCATTACAAAAACTGCATTTTTTATTTCCTTTCCAGCACCTCTTTGCAAGGTTATCTTTAGTTAAAATAACTCCTCTCAAGGTACCAAAGAAAGTTTTTTATGTTGTGGGATTTGCAAATAATCTTACTATTGTATGGAGCATTGTGACTAATCAATCTCTGATACATCGATTTTACCCAGAATTGTCCATTTTTCCACAAATTCCACTAGAAGATATCCCTTGTTTGTTCAAGGTGAATATTATTCGATTTAGAACAAAGGTATTTCAACTTAATAAGATGATGACCCACCAAAGTTATTCTAAAAGAAATCAGAGGACAAGAAACATTTAAAACTTTTGTGGCGGTATCAGATTTTGCTCGTACGATTGCAAAAAGATTTGCTGATCTTGTTAATGCAGTTTTGTGTTACTTTTGCATTGAAGAAAGGAGAGAATGAGTTTTCATGCCATATACTATTGGAGGTTTAGCTAGATGGTAGGACTGAGTTTTGCTATGTAGTTTTTGTTTTTCAACACGTTGTTGGCTTGGTTTGTATTTTGTAACATATTTCATTACCGGTACACCGTACACTACTCATTGTATGCAATTGTTCTTCTTTCACTGTTCTAATCTAATCTAATATATTTGGGGTGATAATTTAATAACTTATTTGTTTATTTACACAAAAAGAACCCTCTTTCCAATTCTATGGGTTCATGACATATAATGTAGAATACCATATGCCTTGCAAGCTTTGTCTTGTGTATTTCTCTGGTTTGACATCGATTTCTTCATAACATGTAGGCAACATATGAGAGGGGAACTCGAGATGAAGTCGATGAATTCATTTATGAACTATGCGATGTTACTGGAGATGGTATCTTGTCAAGGTATTGCTTGATTGTGCTGAAAAGAAACCGAGGCTTTGTTCTTTTAGGGTTAACGACTTAACAGCCTAATGGCTTATCTACGTTTTGAAAAGACATATGCTTTGTGTTTTTTAAGTTCTTTTTTTTGCTTTATCGAACGTAGATCCTAACGCTTTAAAAAGCAAGTCAAATGAAATGGATCTAAATCTCGAGACTACCTCGAGAAGCTCTTGAAATTCAATCAGTTGTTCAGATCAGCTCGAAAGAACAGTGCCAGACCTTCTAATATGTTACGGTCTCACTTGCAAATTATGACCTTTGCTGAGTTGAATTAAATTATTTGTGCTGAGAAATAATTTCTGCTTTGAAATATTGTAATGAAGGATTATTATTTGTTCTTAGGGGCTTTTTATTCAGATCTTTAGGTTTTACTTCATGATCCATTTACATTTCTTTTTGCCTCTTTCATGCCTTGGCAGGTCTGATCTGGATTCTATATTGGCATCCATTCATGAAACCATATTTACAGAAAACAAGGAAGCAGGGGAAGGTTCAGAAAAGAGGGCATCTGAAGCATTTCTCAACTCTGCAACTTTTTCAAAGGATACTGAAGGGGTTTCAGGGAAGTTTATGTCACTATCAGACTTTAGGAACTGGTGTACTCTAATGCCATCATTGAGGAAATTCCTTGGAAGTATGTTGATGCCCCCTGATTCAGGTAAAAACTAAGGCACATTCCTTCATTCCTTGTAGCAGCATTTCAAAAGGAAGTGTGTCCCTCTTTACTGCATCTAAATAAGCTTACTTTAGACAGCAACATTAATTTGTAGTCTTGGGGTAGTGTATAGATACATGAAGGGGTTGGACATATTTTTTTTAGCAAAAGGGGTTGGACATAGTCCATTTTCATCATGCAAAAACGTTCGGATGATTCAATATTTTCATGGAAATCCATATCACAGTAATGTGCCACTTAAGTTGTATTCACTTGTTGATTGGAACATTTTTGGTTGTTCATAGTCATTGACAATAGAGGGAGCAGGTAATCACGCTGGTATTAGTGCTGCATAGGCATCGGCATGTCAGACAAATGACATATATGTGCAGCAGTTGCTATGACATGTGCACGGCAGTTGCTAACTTGCTATTGCATGAGTTTGCGATTTGTGAATGTTGCCAATAGGCATATGGTGTTTGGCTGGTGGCCAATCTGCTGGAAGCCTGGAACAGCATGGTCAACAGCTGCAGATGGCCTTGATATTTGTAGCTACTATGGCTCTACTTGAAGATTGACTTGGGACTTTGGGAGCCTCTACATGAGTGCCTCTCTCTTTAGTTGTGTAACTTGTGTTCATTTGTTCCAAGTGAACCTTGAAAGCCCCCATCGATACGAGTTACTATTTTCTGCACCATTTGGAACAATTTAATATCGGCTTCTGACTTTCTCTGCATATTATCTTTAGCTAGTTTGTTTTTTCACCTCTATCATGTTTTTAGTGTTATGAAAGCAACCCTGCTCTAGATGTTTATGATATATCATGGCTTGGTTTTGATGAATTGTGTTCTTTTGTAGGCAGACCAGGTTCCCAAGTGCCACTTCTTCATTATCCAGAAAATATCTCCTCTGATTTGCTACTTTTAAATAAAGAGTATGCTTGGCATATTGGAGGTGGCTTTTCCCAACAGGAGGTGCAAGAATGGAAGCTTCTATACCACAGTTCTCTTCATGGACAAAGCTTCAACACTTTCTTAGGCAATGTAACGTAAGTACCCTAAATATTTTAAATGTGCTGGAGAATTTCAAGCATAATGTTTTTAACCTGAGAGTGTCATATGAAAATGATATAAAACTAATTCTTATTCATATGACATTATGATTACAATTATTATTATTTTTCTTAGTGTTAAAACATTTTGATGCCAATTCTCACTATGTGTTTGCCAACTCGTATGAACTTCTGAAATATTTTCTATATCAAGATATTTCATTATTTGCACAATTCTTGGGCATGTTTATCATTTTGTAGGAATGGAGATGCACATACTGTTTTAATTGTTAAAGATACAGAAGGATTCATCTATGGTGGATATGCATCGCAGCCTTGGGAACGGCACAGTGATTTTTATGGTGACATGAAGACATTCCTGTACAAGCTATATCCTGAAGCATCCATTTTCCGTCCTACAGGAGCAAACAAAAATTTGCAATGGGTATGTCTTGCTCAGTTAAAATATCATCTCTCTCACACACACGCGCACACGCACGCAAATGATAATTCGTTGTTGGCCTATATTGGCAGTGTGCTATTAACTTCAGCTCCGACAACATTCCAAATGGTATTGGCTTTGGAGGACAGCCACATCACTTTGGCCTTTTCCTCTCTGCGAGTTTTGATCAAGGGCACTCATTTCATTGTACCACATTCACCAGTCCTCCTCTTTCCAAGACAAACAGGTTCAGGCCAGAAGTCATTGAATGTTGGGGGATACAAGTGAGGGGAGCACGTGATGAAAAGCAGGAACTTGTCAAGGGCACAGTTCTCGAGAGATTCAAGGAGGATCGAAACATGCTGAAGATGGTTGGTTTGGCGAGTGCAAGTGACTGAGGCCTGAATGTGGATCAGGGTCGCAATATCAAATGTTTTGGAGATTCTGTACAGCACACCTTTTATAGAAGACAATACTTCACTTTTTAATATATAGTTGTTACATCTGAGTTTTGGCTCTTTTAAGTGTTGTTTGATCCACAGACTGATGCACATTTAGCTGCATGGAATTGTTGATTTATGCTGCATTGCTGCCGGGACTACCTTTTTTTACCCATTTTGAGAACGAGTGATGAGCTGACTATTTATGAATATGGATCAAGTGCTGGCTGATAAGTAAATATAACTCTGTGAAATGTACTCCCTCCATTCTTTTTTATTTGTTGCCGTTGACTTTTGGACATATCCTTTGACCATTCGTTTTATTCAAAAAATTAGTACAAATATGCAAAAATATAAGTCATGCTTAAAATACATTTAATGATAAAACAAAGCATAATAAAATAAATGATACTTAAATAGTTTATTTGAATAAGACAAATAGTCAATGGACATGTTTAAAAGTCAACAGCGATAAATAAAAAAAAGAAGAGGATACTTGAAAATAGTACCGATGTAAGATGGATAGAGGTGGACAAAAGATAAGTGTTGGTCAATTATTTTTTAGCAATCGGGTCCTTTGAGTTCGGTTCTAGTTTGCATTGGTGCTTGATAACCGAGACTACGAAATTTATGAAAGTTTGCATTTTGGGGGCATGTTCTAAAGAAAAATAGAAAGTAATTTGACTCATATCCACCTCTCCCACTAGCTGTCTATCTAGTCAAGGGTACATTGATCGGCTCTAGCTTGATCTACCACAAAGCCATAGAGGTTGTGCGACACTGTTTAACCCACTCCTTGAGGTTGTGCGAAGCTGTTTAGCCCGTTCCCCGCTGAGACATCTCTAGTTTTGACCCATCCTACTACTCATTTTGGCTAAAATGACTCGACTCATTTGTACACTACAAGAACCCGATTTAATTTCATCGGCCAAAAACCGATGAAAATAAGGGACAAACCAACGAAAATACAGTTATTTACCCGATGAAATATGCTAAACGAAAATAAACAACTTTTCGTATTACTGTATTTTCGTCGGTTTTACAGGCTGACGAAATTACTGTATTTTCGTCGGATTCAAGCAACCTCAAGACCTCTACGCCCTAATTATAAACAAGTTATTTTAATGAAATAATTGTAAACAAGTTGACAAACAAAATGTATAAAAATGAAAAGAACAACACTTATAGTAACTTAAGAAGCTCAGCTCAAGCTCCGGGCAATTTTAAAATTAAAGATAAAATGTGGAACATAAAGACTATATAGTGATTTTTAATCTTAACAGTAGTGCATTTTTATTTGTATATATCAAGCTTACAATTACTAGTGAAATTATGCTGCCATATATATCAAATAAACGAATCTCAAGAACTGTATAAATTATTATTTGTAGTGCATTTTTTAGAAACTTACAGCTTTCACATCTCAATACAAGAGAAGAATATCCACTAACAATGCTACCATCAGACTAAGATTTAGGGCCTGTTTTTTGAGGCTGATCTGAACGACCTCTAGATAGACTCGAGATTCCGATCCATCTCGTTTGACTTGCTTTTTAAAGCGTTAGGACATACCTTTGAGACAGCAAAAAAAATAATAAAAAAACTAAAGCGTAGGTGTTTTGCCTACGGAGATAAGCCGTTAAGCTATTAAGTCGTTAAGCTGATAAGCTGAAAAGAGCAGGGCCTTAATAAGAGACTTGGTAAATTATTGTCTGCTTGCATCTGTCAACAGTTTCACGAAACTTGGTCAATCTTCGAACCTAGCTGTTATGATTCCTTGAAGAAGTCGTCATACCTACACACGAAATCAGAGGCACCCACAACCAATTAAACCAAACCCTAAGAAAATATTACACCATAAGTCAACAACTAGCACCATAGCATCACTAACTTGAGCATGCAACACTTCAAGATATGGTCCTAGCACCCCGGAGCTCTCCTCCTTCCTCATTGCAAGGACCCCCAAGCTTTAGCACAAAAGCACATTAAGAATCGAGCATCTCACTTCAAAATACAGAGCTTTCCTCACCGATCTGCTCCCGAACGACGGCGAAGCGAGGAGTGCGCCCTTCCCCTCCTCCAGCAGCGTCGCGGCCTCACCGGCGACGCCTTCATCAACCCCCAACTCCTGTGCGAGCGGCGGCATGGGCAACGGTGTGGGGAAGCTGGCCAACGGTTGGCACGGGCGGCGGACATGGCGTGGCCAGCGGTTGGCAGCGGCACGGGCGGCGGGCGTGGCGAGCGGCGACACGGGCGTCTCCAGGGGGAGCAGGCGAGCGGCGGCGTGAACGGCGGCACGGGCGTCTCCAGGGGGAGCAGGCGAGCAGCAGTGTGGGGGCAGCGGTGGCGCGGGTGGCGGCGTGAGCAGCGGAGCAGGCGGCGGCGTGAGTAGTGGTGCGGGCAGCAGGGCGCGCTGGCGGCGGGGAAATTTATCCCCGTGCCATCCAATTCGCACGTCTGGCCCTGTATGCCATCCAATTCGTCCACCTTCGTCCCAGTGACATCAGGCGTGCAAATTAGTTACCTCCATGCCATTTTGCCCTTTTAATAACCATTTTGGTCATTTTATAGAAATCATTCACACGATCTGACTAATTTGCCCTTGGTTATTTGGTTGAACTGAGCCGTCTCTATCCACCTATCCCCTAATCCCGTGGGCACTGAACCCGTCGCTAGGGTTCATGGGCGGCGGTGGCGTGGGCGATGGTGCCTGCGTCGTGGGCGACGGTGGTCTGCTTGATCGTGGGGCGGTGCTTGCGCGCTGCTGCGTCGTGGGCGACGGCGCGCTTATGGGCGGCGACGGCAATGCTTGCGGGCGGCGGCGAAAGCAAAACGGCGAAGGCGGCGGCGAATTGATTGAGGGCTGGTTGGATTGAATAAAATAGTTAGGGGGCAAAATGGTCATCCCATGTCTCAAAAGATTAAAAAGGTCCAAAATGGCTAATAAAGGGGCAAAATGGCATACATGCAACTAATTCGCATGCCTGGTGTCATTGGGATGAAGGTAGACGAATTGGATGGCATACAGAGCCAGACGCACGAATTGGATGGCATGGGGATTAATTTCCCCGCTCTGCACATCTCCCTCCTGCACGCCACCGTCCTGCTCCCCTACGCCGCACAGGGCGGCTAGGTCAAAGAGAGAAAACAACGGGTCGGTCAGGCTGCGTTTTAGTACGGCCACGTCAACTGCCGCAATGCGAGTCGACCGTAATTTCGTCAGTTTCGGCCGACGAAAATACTGCCACGTCAACCCCCAAATGCGTTATGCGGTGGCGGCCGAATTTCGTCGGTCCGAACCGACGAAATTATTGACCAATTTCGTCAGCTTTTCGGAACCAACGAAACTATTGACTTATTTTTGTCGGTTTAAGCAAACCGACGAAATTGTGTCCTTGTTTTCATCGGTTTTTTGCGGACCGACAAAATTAACTTTGTCCGACGAAAATACTTCGTTTTCCTGTAGTGGTAACTAGCTTGACCCTGTTATCTCATCAACCAGGTTTTGGGTTGAGACCTTGACAAGTTTGACTTATTGTGTCTAATTCATATATTTACCTCCTCTAGTTATATGGCTCACCTACCACGTTTCTGCAACTAAGAACCAAATAGGATTTTTTTTTTCATGAGTGCCATTACAAAGTTGCATTTATTCAAATTTGCCATTATAAAACGCATATTCTTATTCATGCCATTCTTTTTGCAGTTATCTATCAGGGATGCCATTGTTAGGGTTTTTCAGGCTTTTCTAGTATATATGAGGTCCAAATGCGTGACGAAATACGGGAATATGCCCCCTGACAGGTAGGCCCCACTTGTCATTGGAGTGTCTTCTTCTTCCTCCCTCCTCCTCCTCTCTCTCCCCCATCTATCTCGAACAGCAACCGGCGGCGAGCTCCGGCGACCCCTCCAGACTGGTGGCGAGCTCCCCGACGGAGGCCTCCTCCTCTGGCCAGCTCGCGGGCACGCCGTCGCCGCCGTAGCTCACGCTGCCGCCTCCTTCTTTCGCCGTCAGCGTGCTCGCCGCCGCCGCCGCCGCTTCGCTCGCGTGCTCGCCGCCACCAGCGTGCATCGCCTCGCCCGCCTCTCGCGTGCTCGCCGCCGCCGTGGGCTCGCCTCGCCGCCACCTCTCGCGTGCTTTCGCCTCGCCGTCGTTGCCCTCAAGGTCGCCATTGCCGCCGTAGCTCACCTGCTCGCCGTCGCCGCCATAGAGTGAGAGAGGGTGAGGGAAGGACGAAGAAGAAGGAGAGGAAGAAGATTGAGTGTATGACGTGTGGGGTCTATATGTCAGGTCATATTGTTTTGTATTTCGATTTGGTATAAGCTGTAAATCCTCCGAAACCCTCGGTAATGGCATCCCTGATATATAGTTGCAAAAAGAATGGCATGAATAAGAATATGCGTTTTGTAATGGCAAATCTGAATAAATGCAACTTTGTAATGGCACTCATGAAAAAAAATCCAAATATTGCACATATTTACTTAAAGCTTGATATCTCCTCTCCTCTCCTCTCCTTCGTTCTCTTCTTTCTTCTCCCCTTGAACTATCAAGCGAACAAGGATGTGAATAGCATGGGCTTGACTGATCGTCTTATATAACATGTCTAATTAGTTATTCGTAAGCATATCATTCGCCCACTAGGCGATGAGCAGTCACATGCAATGGTGTGGTCGCCTCCAAAGGTGGGTATATCGCTCAAACGATGGTTAATATGTGCCACATAGCGTAGAGGCATCACATGATGTTTATTGCCCTATGTTATTGATTTTGTTTGTTTCAGATTAATGTTGAGTTGCGTTTTACTGTAGCAAATTTGTGACCCCCTCAAAATACATTTTAACAAGTTCAAAAAATTATGAAAAAATGTTTTACAAATTTTAAAAAGAACTATTTAAAACCCCACAAATTTTTTACTAGAGCCCACTGATAAGGATGAAATCAGTGAAATTTGGATTTTTCAGACAAAAAAATTTCAAACAAAATTTTATCTTTCCTAACAAAAAATGAAGCAAATTAAGAAGAAAATATGCCATCTCGGGGAATTGGACAAGAGAACAATGCTGGAGACGAGATCTGTATTTGCCATAGCCAATATAACACGAGTAGATGACTAGAGTATAGCTACGCATTGAATTATTGATAACTAAGTTGTCTTATGTTTAGACATAATGATTCAATTAATTTCGAAGACAAGTATAGCCGCATAAATGCAATGGCCATCTTGCTAGATTTTAAATAATTTTTTTTGTTTAGTTCAATAGAAAATTTAACACTATCAGGTATAGTGGTATAGATCTTTTTTGTTTAATGCATTAAATTGTGCCTAATATAACTATAATTTAACAAATCAAGAGCATAAGATGCTAATGCTTTAGAAATTGGAAGACTAGAGAGAAACTCGGAGGTAGCAAGAAACAGAGGTATATACTAATTTGTTTATCTTCTTACTCACTTATCTATGTTCTTAACACTTTGTATTTTTGAGCATTCTTTTTAGTATCTCAAAGATGTGTTCCAAAGCTTTTAAAAAAAAAGTCATACGAGTGGTATCCAAGTCTTGAGGGCACCTCATGAAGCGTTCAAAATTTAGAAGATTAGTAATAAGTAGATAAGAAAATAAGTTGTAAGGAATATCTTATACTATAAATCACAAAGAAAGCATAGTGTGAGCATAAGATTAAAGATATTAAAAGGCTAAAAAGCTTATAACTTAGAGACGGTAATAAACACTCAACGGGAGCTTACAAAGATACATACGACTAATGCAGATCAAAACCCTCGTAGATTACAAAGATACCTACGACTTGGAGATTGTAACTAGCATTTAACCAATGAAAAATATATGAAGCTCTCATCCATTATACGACAAGAAAAACACGCGTGAGTTTCAAAGCATATGTTCAAAGATAATAGAAAATCAGGTGCGACAAAACCATTATACTCTAATTGAAAGACTAGAAATTTTCATATTATTTAGATAAACGCAATTGCTATTTTGCAGGCGCCTGCAATTAGCCAAAACATGCAGGCGTAAAAAAATCCACTTTCTTTCTGCTGTTTTTCCACATTTGCATTTATGGAAGAAACGCTTCGCGATAGTGGAATTTTTTGCGCGAGGTTGATTTTTGTATAGATATATTTTGTTTTATGTTTATTATAGATTTATTTTGGTTTCTATTTATTATATATTTTGTTTTGTTTTCTATTTTTTACGTCGAGAGATTTTTTGCTCGTATAATTTACGAAATCGTGCAGGCGCAAAAAAATTCCATTAAATTTCTACTGTTTTTCCACATTTCCATTTATTGGAAAAATGTTTTGCGATAGTGGAATTTTTTTGCCCGAGGTATGCATGCGTGTACGTGGCATGTGCCTGCACAAATGCTGAAATTACAGGCGTCTGCCCAATAGTACCTCCCTTAGATAAAAGTCCGCATAATCATCAAGTTCATTATAAGCTCAATGAGCGAGACTTGGAGGTGGTGATTAGCCCTTAATGTAAGAAAAATAGTATAAAACCTTCACCCATTATATAAAAACTTAATGACAACTCCCTCCATCTCATTATACACGGCGGAACTGGAAAAGACATGGAGACCAAGGAATCGCTCGTCCCGACGCTTGACGCCTCACTACGCCCGCTTCCATCGGTCAGCGCACGTCGCAGCCCGCGCCGGCATCCTGCTATTTTCGCGTGCGCATCTAGCAATTTCCCTTCGCGTGCTATGCATGCAGCACCATGTAGTCCGCTTTTTTTCTACGTCTGCTGCTGCATGTGCTGGACACTCGTGACCTCCTGCTCGGCTAGCTTCATATGCACTCAATGCTTGCACATGCGTGAATGGGAGTCGAGGAGGTGCCGCCCTGTATCTTGAGACTTGAAAAAAAATAGTTGCGCAGTGTATAATGGAATGGATGTCGTATTTCATAAATTTAATTAAAAATAGTATTATTTTGCTAGGCTCCAAGTGTGTGTTGGGTTGCCTCCAAGTGTGTCTCATCAAACCGATGACATCTTGTCTATAAGGTTATTCATAAATAGCTTCACGCACGGATTTTTAAAAAACCTCGGATAGCATATTAAGCCTAACAAAAATAGGATGCGAAAGACTAGGGAGACTGTTAGCTCACTATATGTGTTTCAGTATCTTAAATGTCGTTTGAATATTGTCTAAGTCATGTTTTTGTTACTTTTAGTCCAAATATTTCAGTATTTTATTTTTAATGCCTCGGTGCTTTAATTAAAAAGCTTCAACCTATTAAAAAGATTTTGCAATCTAGTTTCAATGTTTCTGTGTCTCAATTCAAATTTTCGTCGTGGTTGGAGGTAGTTTTTTTGTTGCGATTTGTTTCAACAACTTAGGCCACTATTTCAATATGCACTGAAGCATGTTTTTTCCGATAACAAAAGTGGGGAAGAGATGAGATCGACATGCATAAATCGGCGGTCCGTGCGATCTGATAGGAGCTCGCATCGAACGTTTGATGCATAGTTGCGTCTGTTATACGTGTTTGGATACATGACTTTGAGAAAACTATGTTTTTGCAATACATAACGTTTGTATTTGTGTGTATATAAATGGTTTCTGACGGCGTGTTCTCCGCTCAACCACTGCGGATCACACCCCTAATCAGATTTTCAGTCTGCTAGCCAACTCGATCAAGCTCGGTTCGATTTGAGCGTCGGGCACAACAAGGAGCGACTCGCAGATTTACCCAGATTCGGACCCCCTCGCGGGTAATAGTCCTACTCCTGCTGAGCCTTAACTCTTTTCTGATTTTGGTTGAATGGGGATGTGTTTACAGAGTGTTTCGAATGCACGAATGCTAGTGCTCGTACCCTCTCCCTCTCTCTCTCTCCTTTTATACAAGCTTTTGGTGGCGGAGAGAGCCAGGGGGTAAGCGATCTGATACTCTCGGTTACTGTGACAAGACACGACGAAGAGGCAAAACGTGCACTTGCCCATGCGGCATGGGCGCCGCCTCCGTGCTTCGCAAGTGGCCTCGACCCACAGTCACACCGGTGAGTCTGCAGGTGGGGCCACCGCCTCCTCCTCGACAGGCGGCCTCCTCGAAGCAAACCTTCTCTCTGCGGTCAATTCTTCTGCGCCACAGTGGTACTCGCCGGACTGCAAGGGCCATGTAGCGGTAATCATTTCTTCATCTGTCTATCCGCGTGATGTCTCATTAAATGCGCCGTTCTTAGCGGCGAGGAGCCTTCATCCCAAGACTCATACGCAATGCTCCTGCCTGCGGGCCCCACTGTGGCGTGGGGCCCTCGCCTCGTCTCGAGGAGGCTCGCCCGCACACGCGGCGCGTGGGGCCCTCGCCTCGTCTCGAGAGGGCTCGCCCACACACTTTGGTGCGTGGGGCCCTCGCCTCGGCCTCAGGGGCTCACCTGTGTTGGGGCCTTACTCGCCCGCTTGACGCGTGGGGCCCTCTGGGCCTCCACGGCGTGGGGCCCTTTGGGCCTCAGAGGCTCGCCCGCCTGCGGGGCCTTACTCGCCCTTTGACGCGTGGGGCCCTTTGGGCCTCAGGGGCTCGCCCACCTGTTGGGGCCGTGCTCGCCCGCTTTGGCGTGGGGCCCGCCTGGCCTTCTCGGGACTCTTTATACCCCGGTATTTATTACACGACAGTAGCCACGGTCCACCATGATCGTGAGCCGTCGCACGGACACTTTTCCGTTTCTTGTGTGGCGGAGGCGAATCGTGGGGGCCCGCCCTGCGGAGGCCGTCGCTGATTCTCCATCGCACACGATCTTCCTTGGGAACTCTGCCGCTTTTCGCGGGAAACCAAAGCAGGGGCAATGATGGCGCCAGCAGCGCGTGAAGCGAATACAAACCGTCGTGCTCGCGCCCGCGCTTATAAATACTTCTCTCGGTATTGCGCCAGTCCTTCCGCACGCTAAGTCTTTACAAGCGCCAACCGCTTCCTTTTGCCACCATAGAGCCTTCTTTCTCTTTGCCAACTTCTTCTTTGCTTTCAATGGCGCCAAACGCAGCAAGGATCGCCGTGAGGTGTCTTGCCGTCGTCTGGGCGAGCTTTCCTACCTCCGCCGCCGATGAAGACTTCGGTGGCGGCTTCAAGTGTTCGTGCCGCCAACCGCCGCCCGGTTCGGCCCCGGCACCATGGCGCCAAGCCCTCGCGACGGGGAGATTGTCACCTTCGTCTGGGCGGCGTTGGCGGGGCTCATCCCGCCGTACTCTGAATTTTTCTTGGGGGTGCTCGCCTTCTACGAGATCCAGGCGGTGCACCTTCCCCCCAACTCCGTCATTGCGCTGGCCATCTTCGTCCACCTCTGCGAGATGTTCGTGGGGACGATGCCAAGTCTCCCGCTTTGGCGCCGGCTCTTCGTGCTGCACGCGAGGCCGCGCCCGTGCGGGGCCTTCGGGAGCTGCTATTTCACGCTCCGCGAAACCGCCGCCTTCATCCCTGTCGCGTCCAAGTCCAACTGGAAGGACTGGTACCGACAATGGCTGTACGTTGAGGACTCCAGCGGCTGCGACGATCTTTCTCTCCCTGAGGGTCCCGCGGAGCCCACCGCCAACTGGGGGGCTTCGCCCGACGATTCAGCGGAGCTGGGGCGTCTTTGGCGCGCGCCGTCGATCTTCGCCGCCAGCAGGCTCACCGGAACCCTCGTCGCGGCGGATTTTTTTGGCGCCGACTCGCCCGCTCGCGCGAGGACTCGCCCGCTGGATGTACTATGGCGACAACGATGGAGTCCGCGTCGCCCTCGGCGGTGAGTGCTCTTTTAGTCTTTTGGGTCTCTTGTCTTTCTTGGAATCCTTTTGCTCGCTGATTTTGTGGCTTCATTCTTTGCTTTCGCCCGGCCGCGAGGAAGCGTCTTGAGACGGCGTGCTCGAGGCCGGGTGGCGGGGCTCTTGGCCCCCGGTCGGCGATACCTCGCTGCCTGCAAGCATCCTCCCCCTCTGCGACTGGGATCCACGGGAGCGCAACCAACACTTGCGTGCGCTGCCCCCCATGGAGGTCTCTAGTCCCGCGGTCCAAGTGGCAGGAGGGCCACTACAGATCCGCGATCCGCCTCCGGCGACCGCCCAAGCTTCCGCGGCCGCCGCTACCTCTGCCGTGGCGGCCGACTCCGATCGCGCCTCGGAAGCGCCGCCTCATCCTCGCCGTGGGCGGCAGCGAAGAGGAGGCGGCAAGTCAAAGAGGCTCGCCCTCGATCTGAGCTTCCGCGCCACCGTCGGCCCCCTGCCGGCCTCTGAGGCCTGCGGCTACGCGCTCGCCACCGGCGAGGCGGGCGACTCTTCGAAGCTGGCGCCGCTGCGCCGGTTTCTTCCGCTCCGTCCACGCCGGCGCCTCTGGCTGGGCGCTTCTTACGCTGGTCGGCCTCTCTCGCCACCCTTGGTGCTTCTGCCGCACCACTCGCGCCAGCGCCGGCGCTGCCGGCCAGCGGTGACCGCGGCCGTCCCGCCACCGCCGCGCAAACAAGCGACTTGGAGCTCCCCCCCGGCTTTCTCGCCGGGCGCGCTTGGTTGGCTTTCCTGCGCTTCGCACACTTCACATTAGGGTTAGTATGTTACCGCTTTTGCATACACGAACCACGATTGTCCTTCTTGGAAACAGGCGGACGGCTGGGGCATCGAGCTCCGCTCCACGCGACTTCGCCGGCCTCCGGCTGCCGCCGCTCCTTCGGCGGAGGCGCTTCAGGCGGCGGAGAGTTCGCCGGCGCCCGGCGGAGAACCCTCAGCCACAGCGTCGTGGCGCCGCCGCCATCTCGGCGATGACCGCCCGGCGTAAAGGCGCTCGCCGGCGCCGCACCCTCTCCGCGCTGAGGGCAGCGGGAGGAAGCCGCTGCGTTGGCGGAAGCGTCTGCCGAAGCTGCGCGGGCCCTTGGCCAAGCAGCTGCGAAGGGCGATGACCAGCGAGCTGCGGCGGCCTGCCGCCGCCTGCCCGCCATAGCGGTCGAACCTCCGCTGGAACACTTGGCGTCTCGAACCCTCGCCGACATCTGCGCGCGCCCTCTGCGGCTTAAGGGGCATCTGCATCCATTGGGTGTTACCTTGCATCCCCATTGGAGAGGCAGGCTGCCTTGATCTGTTGGCGCCGTGGGGCGACCGCCGAAGCCCTGTGACCTTCCGGTGGCGTTGCGGACCTTGAGCGTCAGCAGTCGCCAAGCGCTCTTGAAGCGCACCAGTTCATCTTGAGCAAGCTGTCTTGCTCGAGGCGCGCGTTTGATCTCGGCGCCGCCACCGGGAGCCTTGGCGCCAGTGAACCGGTTTGAAGCGGTAGCGGGTTGACACCGCCGCCGACCCGCGTGTCCATGATGGTAGCGCCGCTCGGTGGAAGGCGAAGGCGAGGAGAATGGCGAGACTCCCTATCTTCTTTGCCTTGTAAATGTTGCCTATCAATGCAAACAAACTTTTGCTCTTTTGTTGTGAGTCTCATTTGAACTTCGCTGCTTTAACTTCGGAATTGAGCGGGCACTGACCGCCAAAGGCTTTAGGCTGAGCGATTCTGCCGCAAGTGGTATTTGTTTCCTTAGGCATCTGGTTACTTCAACCCTTATGGCCTCGCAACCCGACTTAAACATTACGTGGCGGCGCTTAGCTTCGAAGTGGTCTGATCGCCGGTGCATTTGTTGGCGCATTGCTTGAGACCGGCCGACACACGGGCTAGAACCGCCTTCCGTCGTCTCGCCTCGCACCAACGTAAGTTATAAGCGTTGCCTTTGCAACTAAGGGCCATTAGCCATAAGTACTTTAAGCTACCGACTTTCGGCGAATGTTTTCTAACAGAGACCTTTCTAAGGCTAAGCCAGCGATCGCCAAAAGCTTTAGACAAAGCTTTACATTGAAAGTGAGCCCTTTTTCCTCGAACATCTGGTTACTTCAACCCTTATGGCCTCTTTGCGAACCGACCCTAGACATCGGCGTGGCGGGACTTAGCTTAGGAAGTGGTCTAGTCGCGGTGCATTGTTGGCGCATTGCCTGAACCGAGCCGACACACGGGCTAGAACCCGCCTTCCGTCGCTTCGCCTCCCAACCGTTGAGTCGTGGGCGTTAGTCCTTGCAACTAAGGGCCATCGCGCTTAAGTACTTTTTAGCTACCGACTTTCAGCAAATGCTTTCTAACAGACTTGGCGAAAAAAGCAGATGCCCACAGGAGGCAGAACTTATCTCTTATTAAAGATGGCTTTGTACAATCTGACCCCAAAGGCGGCGGTGAAGGAAGAAGACCTCGCCGCTCGGCTCAAAGGAAAACCAAAAAAAGCTCTTGGTGCTACCTCTGGTAGAACTTCTCGGTACTCGGCGTTCAAGTGTTACGCCAATTCGCGGCCAGATCCTCGAATCTGAGCTGGCCGAACTGGGCGGGAGGCCGAGACCACCTTGAAGGGCCCTCCCAGGGGAGACAGTTTGTTGCGCCCGCTGCGCTTGGATTTTCGCGGGGCGAGGTGCATTGCCAAGATGTTCTCACACACACCGCCTTGCTTGATATCGGTATGGCCTTTCTTTGTGCTTGGCGGCGGATCGCCATACATCTCGGATCTCCTCCAGGAGATTCACTTAAATCTGGCGCGGTCGAGTCTTGTTCTTCGCTGAGCGCCGCGACCCTTGGGGAGCGAAGCGAGATTCGATGGGAGCACCGCCTCGAGCCATACACCGGGAAGAAGGGGTCTCGCCGGTGGCTCTGTTGGAAGTTGTCATGGCGCCCACAACCTGTGGGGACTTCTTGACCCGCGCTTACGCGCTTCTCGAGCGTCGAACGCCCTTGTCTTGAGCCCTTTGAGTACTTCCGCATTCGCCCGCTCCACTTGCCCATTGCTCTTCGGATGTACAGCGGAGGAAGCACGACAGTACCCAACTCTTCGCACGATCTTGAAATCAGCGCTTTTGAGCGGCGCCGTTATCGATGATGATTCTCTGGCGACACGAACCGAACGAAGATGCTCTTCCACGAACTTGATAGCCGCTGCGGATGTGATCGCCGGGACTGGCGAGGCTTCAACCCACTTAGTGAACTTGTCGATGGCGACGAACAGATGAGTATATCCTCCGGTTGCCGCGAGAGCAGGCCGAATATCCGGCCCAGGACCGCGAGCGGCGGAGGCGGAGCGGTCTGCGGCGCTGGGTCGGTCGGTGGATCTGCTTAGCATAAATTGGCACGCCGCATCTCCTCACGGCTCGAAGGCATCACGGAGGCGGTAGGCCAATAAAGCCGTTGCGGAAGGCTTTCCCAACCAACGCGGCTCCTGAATGGCTCCGCACATGCCTCCATGGATCTCGGAGAAATTTCCTCCCGCTTCGAGTGGCGCGCCGGTAGGAACTCCATTTGCGCCTGGCGTCTGGTCCCCACCTACCGAGGCGTGGCGCTTGGCGCTTGGCGCTATCTTCTCGGCCAAGCAGCGTCATCGTCGCGGATCCTCCATCCGCGGTAGGCTGAGATCGGATCCATCCATGACCTTCCGGGGCGAGTGTGGCGGCGTTACGTACATTGTCGCCCGGCGTACTCCGCTGGCGGCGTTTCGCCTCAACCGCCTCGGCGGTTCTTCGCCTCCTCCCTCAGCCAAGAGGCTGCGGCGAGATCGGTGGCGTCTCCCGGAGGTGGGGCGCATCGAAGCGTCGTCCCGCCCGAGTGGGGGCTGCGGCGGACGGCAGCGTAAGTCTTTCTTCAAAGACCCGGCGGAGCAGTGCCCTTGGCGAGGCAATCAGGGATAATTCATCCGCCATGTAGTTGTCGCGGCGAGGGCGTGCAAGCCGAGGCCCTCAATGTCTTTGCTCAACCGGCGCACCTCCGCCGGTAAGCGCCATAGCGGGATCGGCGGGAAAATCCTTCCTCGCTGGTTGATGACCGGAGAAAGTCGCCTTTACTTGTAGCGCCGGATGCCAAGGTGAAGCCACCACGAGCGGCGATCCTCATACTCCGCGACGTTGTTGGTGGCGGAAGTCAGCACCACCAGTGCCGGACGACATCGCCGATGGGAACACCAGACGGCGCCATTGACCCCTCGGCGGAATGAGCCGTCGAAGAAGAGAGTCCTGGCGAGGTCTTTGAGAATGCTGCTCGGCTTCCGTGTCGCGGAGTCCATTGATGATGAACTCCGCGAGCTTGCCCTTTGGCGGCGTTCGGGGAAGCGAACTTGAGATCGAGTGCGCCACTCCATGGCCCGCAGCGTCGACCCGTCGCCTCGCGGTTGAAAGGATCTCCGCAAAGGATACTTAGTCAACACCGTGACTTCTCGCCCACAAGTAGTGGCGCTGACTTCGGAGACGCCGTCGGCCTGGCGTAAACATCTTCTGGTCTTTGTGAATACCTTGTTTGGCGTCGTGGAGGACCTTCTTGGCGTAGTAAATGGGGGCTGACGCCTTCTCTTTCGCCACCAGCACCCCTTGTTGACCGCTGAGGGTTTGCCGCGGCGTAGAGGATCGGCGGCTCGCTTCGGTGCAGGCGACCCGATGCGGTGGGGAGATAAGATACTTTTCGGACCGTCGAGCGCCTCCTGCGCCTCCGCCGTCCACTCGGCTGGTTGGTCTTCTTTAGGAGCTTGAGCGGTGGGAGACTTTTATCCCAGGCGGGCTATCATGCGGCCCGGGGAGGTTAAGCGACCCACCAAGCCTTGCATCTGCCCGAAATCGCGTCGGGGCTTCATGTTCTCGATCGCTGCAATCTTGTCGGGGTTAGCCTCAATCCCCTCACGGGAGGCGAGGAATCGGCCGGTTGCCGAAGCCAGACGGCGAACCGCATTCTCTGGATTAAGCGATGCGATGCTTCCTCGAGGTTGGTGAAGGTTTCTTCCGGTCGCCGATCAACTCCTCGCCTTCTTGGACTTCACCACGGATCATCAACATACACCTCCGGTTTCGCCCTATTTGGGGCGGTGGCGATATCATGGCCCGGCGATAGGTTGGGCTGCATTCTTGATCGACGCCATCCTTGTATAGCAATAGGCGCCCATAGGCGTCCGAAAGCGATCTTGTCTTCATGTTCTTGACCATGCTAATCTGGTGGTACGGATGCGCATCCGGGAAGCATAGTACTTTCGCACCCAGCAGATTAGTCGACGATGAGATCGTCTGCGGCGCGTAGTCTGAATCGCCGAACACGCCTTGTTGAGTCGGTGAAGTCCGCGCATCCTCCGCGCCCGTTGGATTTCTTAGCGAGGCGGGGTTCGCGAGCCACAGGATGGGCGACCTGCGGGCGACCCCGCCCTAAACATGTCCGCCTCTGGCGGATAACTTCTGGCGCTCCACCGCGCCGGACCTTACGCATGATCGGTCGGCGGGCAGAAACGTCGCTAATTGTGCTCAATCACCTCCTAAAGGACCCGGCCATGTCGGACGGTTGCCACGCAAACACGTCTGCGTTAGGCCCCGGAAGGAGAAGCCGCGCCTTCCTATTTAGCGAGAGAGCGCCCACCGAGCGGTCTTCGCGGGTCGACTTCGCTTCGAGACCGCCTTAACCTCATGAACGAACCGGGGAGGCACGCAGGTCTTCGCCGGAGGAGCTCCCAAAATCGAAGCCTCGACCTTACAGGCACCGTCGCCCTCGTCAAGCGAGCGTCCTTGTCGCGGTAGTGCCTCGGGCGGTCCACTTTCAAAGCGATGGGGCGGTGGCCGGGATCTTCACCACCATATGCGCATAGTGGCAAACCGCCATGAACACGGTCGGCGCCGGCCGACCTAGTATGGCGTTGTAGAGAAGGTAGAAGTCGCCACCTCGAACTCGAGCATCTCGGTGCGGAAGTTGTGAACCTCAAGCGTCACGGGAGGCCCGACCGCCCGGAGACGGACTCGGCCCGGCGATGCGAAGAATGGGGCGTTGGGCGAAGCTCCTTCTTTGGATCTGGGCGCCAGCGGCCCGGCGGACAGGAGGTTGAGGAACTCCTCCGTCTACGGCACCGCCCTAGCTTTACATTTTCGGACCGTGGGCGCAACCACGATCGGGGAGATGTCCATGGCCGTGATCTTGGTGGGTGATCGGCTTTGCCAAACGCGATCGTCTGCTCGGGCCACGCCGGTGCCTTCTTGACCCAAAAGTCGAACGCGGCGCGCACTTCCCTCATCGCGCTTAAAGCTAGCGTGGGGCGGATGGGTGGCGAACCGCCCGTGGATGGCGGCAACCGGCGCTCACGCTGCTGAAAACCAAGCGAAGCCATCTCCTTGCCCTTGCCACTGCGGGACGCTGCTGCTGCTGCTGCTGCTGCTCGTGGACTTCGCTTGTCCACCATCTTGCTGGCGACATGGCAATCCGCCAAGTCGTGAGAGTTGTTGCGGTGAATGGGGCGATAAGGCCTTAGTCCCACTCCGCAGGCGATGGTCTCGCCCTTAAATCGCCCGCCAGCGAGGGCCGTCGCGGCCGCAGCGTCGCCATAACCGCCGCCTCGGCCACCCTACGGGGACCGTACTCGCCGGCGCCGCGACCTCCTCCTCTTTTACGCCCTTGCGCGCGCCGTTCTTGTGGTTGCCGTCGTCGTCGTCGTCGTCGTCGCTTTCGGCGACCATGACCTGCCGGTCTCGGCCGCCTTGCGCTCTTCTTGTCCTTGCCGCGGGGTTCCTCGAGGTCCGGCCTGCGCCACCAGCGGTGTCCCGCCAGCGCTTGCGAGGCGGATCTGGCTCTCACTTTGAAGAAGCGCACTTGTCGCCAGGTGAAAAACTCCTCCGTCGTTTTGATCTTGCGGGTGGCCATCTTCTCCTTGACCTTGGGGTCTCGGCGCCTCTCCCCGAATGTCGTGACCACGGCGTCGATGGAGATGTCGGGGATGGTGTTGTGGACTGGTGAAGCGCCGAATGTAGTCGTGGCGACTCTCCTTCTTCTGCTCCCTGTTGTGAAGGTGCGTCTTCTACCGGGCTGCTCGAAGGTGCCACAGAAGTTGGTGACGAAGAGCTCAAGAACTCCTTCCA